>CM076144.1:2927500-12927500 GCA_038025085.1 Tetragonia tetragonoides
GACTTGTAAATATGAAATCATTAAAGAAGACTCACACATTTCCAACTAATATAAATGAGGCGGCATTTGGCATCCCAATTTGTGGATGCAGATAATCCATTTTCAGCTCTTAACCTTAGCTTTCTAATCAATAATTATTATCATGTACGAATCAAAACATTGAATATATCAACGCAACTGCTCCACAAACATAAGAAAACTCTTGTTTTTTAATTGGAATGAAAAGGTGGGTCGGTTTTCATGGATTTTTTATATTCACATTTTGACATTCATATTTCATAGGGTTATTAAGCATGGAAAAATAACCAATTTTCATTCAAGTGACATCCTCAAATTCCCAATGGATATTGAGCTCTACTGTCTCCAACTATAATTTTCAAAAGGAGGGTTGGTTGTCATGGATTGTTTAAATTCACATTTTGACCTCCATTATTTGGCAGGATTATTAAACATTGAAAAATAAGCAATTTTCATTCAAGTGGTACTCTCAAATTCCCAACTATAGCTTTCAAAAGGAGGGTCGGTTTTCATGGATTTTTTATACTCATATTTGTACCTCTATATTTGGCGGGGTTATTAAGGATGGACATATAAGCAATTTTCATTCAAGTGGCACCCTCAAATTCCCAACGGATATTGAGTTCTACCGTCCCCAACTATAGCTTTCAAAAGGAGCGTCAATTTTCATGGATTTTTTATATTCACATTTTGACCTTCATATTTGGCAGAGTTATTAAGCATGGTAAAATAAGAGATTTTCAATCAAGTGTCACCCCCAACTTCCCAACGGATGTTAAGTTCTACCGTCCTCAACTATAGCTTTCAAAAAGAGGGTCGGTTTTCATGCATTTTTTATATTCACATTTTGACCTCCATATTTGGTAAGGTTATTAAGCATGGAAAAATAAGCAATTTTCTTTTTAGTGGCACCCTCAAATTCCCAACAGATATTGAGTTCTACCGTCCCCAATTATAACTTTCAAAAGGAGGTTCAGTTTTCATTGATTTTTTATATTCATATTTTGACCTTCATATTTGGCAGGGTTATTAAGCAAGGTAAAATAAGCAATTTTCTTTCAAGTGGCACCCCCAAATTCCTAACGGAAATTAAGTTCTACCATCCTCAACTATAGCTTTCAAAAAGAGGGTCGATTTTCATGGATTTTTTATATTCACTTTTTGACCTCCATATTTGGCAGGGTTATTAAGCATGGAAAAATAAGAAATTTTTATTCAAGTGACAGCCCCAATTGCCCAACGGATATTGAGTTCTACCGTGCCCAATTATAGCTTTCAAAAGGAGGGTCAGTTTTCATGGATTTTTTAAATCCACATTTTGACCTCCATATTTAGCAGGGTTACTAAGCATGGAAAAATAAGCAATTTTCATTCAAGTAGCACCCCCAAATTCCCAATAGATATTGAGTTCTACCGTCCCCAACTATAGCATTCAAAAGGAGGTTAAGTTTTAATTGATTTTTCAAATTCATATTTTGACCTCCATATTTGGCAGGGTTATTAAGCAAGGTAAAATAAGCAATTTTCTTTCAAGTGACACCCCCAAATTCCTAACGGAAATTAAGTTCTACCGTCCTCAACTATAGCTTTCAAAAAGAGGGTCGATTTTCATGGATTTTTTATATTCACTTTTTGACCTCCATATTTGGCAGGGTTATTAAGCATGGAAAAATAAGAAATTTCTATTCATGTGACACCCCTAATTACCCAACGGATATTGAGTTCTACCGTCCCCAACTATAGCTTTTAAAAGGAGGGTAAGTTTTCATGGATTTTATAAATTCACATTTTGACATCCATATTTAGCAGGGTTACTAAGCATGGAAATATAAGCAATTTTCATTCAAGTAACACCCCCAAATTCCCAACTGATACTGAGTTCTACCGTCCCAAGATATAACTTTCATTCATTTAAAAGGAAGAGTCATTTTTCATGGATTTTTTATACTCACATTTGAACCTCCATATTTGGCTTGGTTATTAAGGATGGAAATATAAGCAATTTTCATTTAAGTGGCACCCTCAAATTCCCAACGGATATTGAGTTCTACTGTCCCCAACTATAACTTTTAAAAGGAGGGTCGGTTTTCATGGATTTTTATATTCACATTTTGACCTCCATATTTGGCAGGGTTATTAAGAATGGTAAAATAAGCAATTTTCATTCAAGTGGCACCCCCAAATTCCCGACGGATATTGAGTTCTATCGTCCTCAACAATAGTTTTCAAAAAGAGGGTCGGTTTTCATGGATTTTTTTAATTCACATTTTGACCTCCATATTTGGCTGGGTTACTAAGCATGGAAAAATAAGCAATTTTCATTCAAGTGGCACCCCTAAATTCCAAACGGATATTGTTTTCAACCGTCCCTAATAATAGCTTTCATTTAAAAGGAAGGGTCATTTTTCAATGATTTTTTATACTCACATTTAGACCTCTATATTTGGCAGAGTTATCAAATATGGAAAAATAAGCAATTTTCATTCACGTGGCACCCCCAAATTCCTAACGGATATTGAGTTCTACATTCACAAACTATAGCTTTCATTTAAAAGAAAGGGTCATTTTTCATGGATTTTTTATAGTCACATTTGGACCTCCTTATTTGGCAGGGTTATTAAGGATGAAAAAATAAGCAATTTTCATTCAAGTGGCACCCTCAAATTCCCAACGGATATTTAGTTCTACCGTACGTCCCCAATTATAGCTTTCAAACGAAAGGTCGTTTTTCATAGATTTTTTATAAACTCGATATCCGTTGGGAATTTGGGAGTGCCACTTGAATGAAAATTGCTTCTTCTTCCATGCTTAATAACCCTGCCAAATATGGAGGTCCAAATGTGAGTATAAATAATCCATGAAAAACGACCCTTCCTTTTGAAAAGCATAGTTTGGGACGGTAGAACTCGATATTCGTTGGGAATTTGGGGGTGCCACTTGAATAAAAATGGCTTCTTTTTCCATGCTTAATAACCCTGCCAAATATGGAGGTCCAATTGTGAGTATAAAAAAATCCATGAAAAACGACCCTTCCTTTTGAAAGCCGTAGTTTAGGACTGTAGAAATCGATATCCGTTGGGAATTTGGGGGTGCCACTTGAATGAAAATTGCTTATTTTTCAATGTTTAATAACCCTGATAAATATGGAGGTCCAAATGTGAGTATAAAAAATTCCATGAAAAACGACCCTTCCTTTTGAAAGCCGTAGTTTGGGACTGTAGAAATCGATATCCGTTGGGAATTTGGGGGTGACACTTGAATGAAAATTGCTTCTTTTTCCATGCTTAATAACCCTGCCAAATATGGAGGTCCAAATGTGAGTATAAAAAATCATGAAAAACGACCCTTCCTTACGAAAGCCATAGTTTGGGACGGTAGAAATCGATATCCGTTGGGAATTTGGGGGTGCCACTTGAATGAAAATTGCTTATTTTTCCATTCTTAATAACCCTGCAAAATATGATGGTCCAAATGTGAGTATAAAAAAAAATTCATGAAAAACGACCCTTCCTTTTGAAAGCCAAAGTTTGGGACAATAGAATTCGATATCCGTTGGGAATTTGGGGGTGCCACTTGAATGAAAATTGCTTCTTTTTCCATGCTTAATAACCCTGCCAAATATGGAGGTCCAAATGTGAGTATTAAAAATCCATAAAAAACGACCCTTCCTTTTGAAAGCTATTGTTTGGGACGGTAGAACTCGATATCCGTCGGGAATTTGGGGGTGCCACTTGAATGAAAATTGCTTCTTTTTCCATGCTTAATAACCCTGCCAAATATGGAGGTCCAAATGTGAGTATAAAAAATCCATGATAAACGACCCTTCCTTTTGAAAAGCATAGTTTGGGACTGTATTACTCGATATCCGTTGGGAATTTGGGGGTGCCACTTTAATGAAAATTGTTTCTTTTTCCATGCTTAATAACCCTGCCAGATATGAAGGTCCAAATGTGAGTATAAAAAATCATGAAAAACAACCCTTCCTTACGAAAGCCATAATTTAGGACGGTAGAACTCGATATCCGTTGGGAATTTGGGGGTGCCACTTGAACAAAAATTGCTTCTTTTTCCATGCTTAATAACCCTGCCAAATATGGAGGTCCAAATGTGAGTATAAAAAATCCATGAAAAACGACCCTTCCTTTTGAAAGCTATTGTTTGGGACGGTAGAACTCGATATCCGTCGGAAATTTGGGGGTGTCACTTGAATGAAAATTGCTTCTTTTTCCATGCTTAATAACCCTGCCAAATATGGAGGTCCAAAAGTGAGTATAAAAAATCATGAAAAACGACCCTTCCTTACGAAAGCCATAGTTTGGGACGGTAGAACTCGATATCCGTTGGGAATTTGGGGGTGCCACTTGAATGAAAATTGCTTCTTTTTCCATGCTTAATAACCCTGCCAAATATGGAGGTCCAAATATGAGTATAAAAATTCCATGAAAAACGGTCATTCCTTTTGAAAGCCATAGTTTGGGACGGTAGAACTCGATATCCGTTGGGAATTTTGGGGTGCCACTTGAATGAAAATTGCTTCTTTTTCCATGCTTAATAACCCTGCCAAATATGGAGGTCCAAATATGAGTATAAAAATTCCATGAAAAACGGTCATTCCTTTTGAAAGCCATAGTTTGGGACGGTAGAACTCAATATCCGTTGGGAATTTGGGGGTGCCACTTGAATGAAAAATTGCTTATTTTTCCATTCTTAATAACCCTGCCAAATATGGAGGTCCAAATGTGAGTATAAAAAATCCACGAAAAACGACCCTTCCTTTTGAAAGGCATAGTTTGGGACGGTAGAACTTGATATCCGTTGGGAATTTGGGGATGCCACTTGAATGAAAATTGCTTCTTTTTCCATGCTTAATAACCCTGCCAAATATGGAGGTCCAAATATGAGTATTAAAAATCCATGAAAAACGGTCATTCCTTTTGAAAGCCATAGTTTGGGACGGTAGAACGCAATATCCGTTGGGAATTTGGTGGTGCCACTTGAATGAAAATTTCTTCTTTTTCCATTCTTAATAACCCTGCCAAATATGGTTGCCCAAATGTGAGTATAAAAAAAATCCATGAAAAACGACCCTTCCTTTTGAAAGCCATAGTTTGGTACGATAGAACTCGATATCCGTTGGGAATTTGGGGGTGCCACTTGAATGAAAATTGCTTCTTTTTCCATGCTTAATAACCCTGCCAAATATGGAGGTCCAAATGTGAGTATAAAAAATCCATGAAAAACGACCCTTCCTTTTGAAAGTTTGGGACGGTAGAACTCGATATCCGTTGGGAATTTTGGGGTGGCACTTGAATAACAATTGCTTCTTTTTCCATGCTTAATAACCCTGCCAAATGTGGAGGTCCAAATGTGAGTATTAAAAATCTATGAAAAACGGTCATTCCTTTTGAAAGCCATAGTTTGGGACGGTAGAACTCAATATCCATTGGGAATTTTGGGGTGCCACTTGAATGAAAATTGCTTCTTTTTCCATTCTTAATAACCCTGCAAAATATGATGGTCCAAATATGAGTATAAAAAAAATCCATGAAAAACGACCCTTCCTTTTGAAAGCCGTAGTTTGAGACTGTAGAAATCGATATCCGTTGGGAATTTGGGGGTGCCACTTGAATGAAAATTGCTTATTTTTTCATGCTTAATAACCCTTATAAATGTGGAGGTCCAAATGTGAGTATAAAAAAATCCATAAAAAACGACCCTTCTTTTTGAAAGCCGTAGTTTGGGACTGTAGAAATCGATATCCGTTGGGAATTTGGGGGTGCCACTTGAATGAAAATTGCTTCTTTTTCCATGCTTAATAACCCTGCCAAATATGGGGGTCCAAATGTGAGTATAAAAAGTCCATGAAAAACGACCCTTCCTTTCGAAAGGCATAGTTTGGGACGGTAGAACTCGATATCCGTTGGGAATTTGGGGGTGCCACTTGAATGAAATTTGCTTGTTTTTCCATGCTTAATAACCCTGCCAAATATAGAGGTCCAAATGTGAGTATAAAAAATCATGAAAAACGTCCCTTCCTTACGAAAGCCACAGTTTGGGACGCTAGAACTCGATATTCGTTGGGAATTTGGGGGTGCCACTTGAATGAAAATTGCTTATTTTTCCATGCTTAATAACCCTGCCAAACATGGAGGTCCAAATGTGAGTATAAAAAATATGAAAAACGAGCCTTCCTTACGAAAGCCATAGTTTGGGACGGTAGAACTCGATATTCGTTGGGAATTCGGGGGTGCCCTTGAATGAAAATTTCTTCTTTTCTCATGCTTAATAACCCTGCCAAATATGGAGGTCCAAATGTGAGTATAAAAAATCATGAAAAACGACCTTTCCTTACGAAAGCCATACTTTGGGACGGTAGAACTCGATATCCGTTGGGAATTTGGGGGTGCCACATGAATGAAAATTGCTTCTTTTTCCATGCTTAATAACCCTGCCAAATATGGAGGTCCAAATGTGAGTATAAAAAATCCATGAAAAACGACCCTTCCTTTTGAAATGCATAGTTTGGGACGGTAGAACTCGATATCCGTTGGAAATATGGGGGTGCCACTTGAATGAAAATTGCTTCTTTTTCCATGCTTAATAACCCTGCCAAATATGGAGACCCAAATGTGAGTATAAAAAATTCATGAAAAACGACCATTCCTTTTGAAGGCCATAGTTTGGGACGGTAGAACTCAATATCCGTTGGGAATTTGGGGGTGCACAGTTTTTGTCTATGGGAACGTATTGTTTGGCTGTTTGCATTGAGATTTGGTTTATTTCTTAACTTAATACATGGTCTTGTGCTCTGTAACTAGGTCCAGTACCTCCGACGCTTTCACTGTAGCAGGGTTTTACTGTTCTACACTCTTATGTCACTTTGAGCTTGCATCATACGTATATAGCTGCTATTAGCCTATTAGCTAGGGACAATTTTTATGAAAAGGGGTAGGCCGGTAGCTCCTCCCTGGAAGGTAAAGGTTCCTTGGTTGGAAGTTGGAACGTTGTTTGTCAATTACAGCTATTGCCTCAAGTGATCCATATTTTTGCCAAGAGATATGATCAATTTAGCCCTTAGCTTACCCAAAATCATATATACTAGTTTTCTTTTTTCAAATGACCTTTTATGAAAATGCATGTACAAGGGTATCTCATCTTCACCACCCCCTCCCCTTTTTTGGCTAAAGATATCTCATGTCTTAGTAATGAAATTTGAGGAAATTTATCCGCTTGAGACCTTCATTTAATTGTTCAAGGTTGAGATATGAAAATTTGTCATATATGTCTAATATTATATTCGCCTGTAGTTGTGTTTTGAAATCTTTTGGAATTAATGGTTGATCACCCTCATTTTGAAAATATGAATCAAGCAATATTTCAATGATTAATTATCACTTAATCGCGAATTTAAGGGATTAAAGAATATTGGTTTTTATGCCTCCTCCCAAAAAGGAAAAAAAAGGAAAAAGAAGATTACTTGGAAGAAAAAGAAAATCAACGTTAAAAAAAGATGAAGTAAAGAAACCAAGGAAAGCAGAGAAGGTGCATGTAAATTTGGACTTCATTTAGAAAATAAAAGCTTTTGTTTATCGTATAAAATGGAGAGAATTCTTGCACATTTAGTTACTAGTAGAAAAACTTCAAGTCGTTTGACTTGTTATATATGTAGAGTTTACTAATCATATAAGATCGCATTATCGACCTACTCCGTATCAGCTTGGCAAGAATTAGTCATGGAATAGGCAAATATTGGCGGGGCTTTGATTTCAAACTTTCTTTGAATGAGGGAAAAAGCTTTGGAAGATAAGAGAAGTCCAAATTTACATGCACCTTCTCTGCTTTCCTTGGTTTGACCATAATAATCCCCTATTTTATTTTCCTAAATTCATTTAGTTGCAAAATAAATCTTTAAATTTTAGTTACAATATGAAATATCAATAGTCATGACTTATTTTTTACAATGCAAGTAGTGACCAATGTAAGGTTGGTTATGACTATTTCTATTCATATATGAATACGTAGTGATCAATGTAAGGTTGGTTATGACTATCTCTATTCATATGTATAAGTTCGGACCAAACAAAATATTAGTTGTACCTCAAATTGTAGTTAGCTATAACCAATAGACGGATCATTACATTATTTGCTCCAACTGTAGTTAGCTATAACCAATATATTTATTTATTTACTAGTTTGAAAGGCCGTGCATCAACCATTTTTATTTGATTTTGAATTTTTTAAATTTTAGTTTCAAAGTTACTAAGGTTCATGGGGGTGAAAGATGACTTTACCCGCTTCCTTTAACGCCAGGGTATTTATGCTTCACATGGACCTAAAAATAACTATGGAATGTTGGAAATTTAATCTTTCATTATCATGGCAAAAATAATGTGTGATTAATAACATCGATTTCTTTTCCATAATAACGTGAGAGTAAGTTTAGTGCGGGAAGTAATTATTTACTCCTTTCAATTGACGTTTCTTCAATTTTAATAGCATTAAAAGGGGAAATCACATTTATTTTAATGAAATATAGTACATTAATTAATTAGCACGTGCCAATGAGCACACATTAAGAAAAAAAAATGATAAATTCATTTTCAAGAAACAATTTACATATAGTAGATGACTACATTATACAAGTCATTAAAATTCCACACATGTGTTTGTTACGTAAAGTTTATTGTTACTCTCATGTTTATTGTACATGCTAAACTGCTAATCCCTCTCTCATTTTCCTTTCTCTCTCCTTTTCCCCGGGCCCCACCCACTCTCTCCTTCACTCCTCCACTTCTCAGATTAGGTTTCTCTATGATACCGAGATTAGGCAAAAAAAATTGTGGTTTGTTACCATGCTAAAGGAGTACTTCGTAATTAATCATCCCTTTAAGTAAAAAGATGTCAACATCATTGGTTCTTGATGTCGTTTTCTTGTACCTAGATAACCATTTATGATGATGGTAGATATGAAATCAATCTCGATCAAAGTTTTTTTTTTTTTTTTTTGGAGAAGAATCTCGATTAAAGTTGAAGCATTAGTTTGTTCACAATCGGTTTTACGACCTCATTCGAGCCTGGGAATTGAGCTGACCAAACAATCCTTCAGTTTCATGTTGATCACTCAACTTTAAAAAATCAAACGGAGGTCCTTTTTCTTTCTCCTCTTTCAATTTCTCATTTAGCCATATCCATCACTCAGATATAGTCATATCGATTTGATGCTGTTGGTTTTCTGTAAATTCACAAGGGGAATGGATTTCTTAATCGAACTTATATTCCACAGTTGCGGATAAAGCTTTAGCCCATAGAAACACCAAAGGGCAACATACAGGTTCTAGTTCTTTCCACAAAAACAGAATTCAGGACAATTCTTTTTGTCCATCTTTAGGACTGCGAACACACAGATCAAGCTTCATCCACATACAGAATGGTTAGAAAAACATCAGACAGCCGAGGCCCTCCTATCAAGTACTAACCCCGCCCTGCCCGACATGATATGCCTTAGCCCATAGCATACTTCTGGGTCCAGCTCCTTGCTGTGCTCTCGTATTTAGACTTATCAGTCTTGTACATGTGAGCTATCTCTGGCACAAGCGGGTCATCGGGATTTGGATCTGTCAAGAGCGAACAAATGGAAAGCAACACCTACGCACATGAAAATCAAAACACCGCCATTCATCAGACATTAGAGCGTTTTATCCATATCAAATATTTCTCTAGTTGTCTACATAAATCATGCGCGCGAGAAAGGAGAGGATCATTTCAGAATGAGCCATAATGACACAGTTGAAGTAACAAGGCAATCAGACAGACCTTGGAAATTGTGAGAGCAGGGCTCCATTGCTCCTTCAAGATGTCCAGGCAAATGCTTCCATTGCTATTGATATTTGGGTGAAAAACCTTTGTCCTAAAAGCTACCTGCCACATATTCACAGGGTGACGACTTTAAGGGAGCTATTTCTAATGGACTACATTCCCTCTATCCACAAACACAAGCTAGGAATTGAGCTAGAATAATAACTTAGAATATACTAAATTAGCAAATCCACAAGCTTGTGCCAAAATAAGATTCCTTGAGCAGCATCATGGATGAAAACTTCATTCAGCATCCAGAGTTTGTACACCACATAAGCGTGTGCAGCTCAACAATGGAACATCAAACAGTACAATGACATATGATCACACAACTTGAAGAATGAAGATCTTAGTACTAGTAGTTGACAAAAACAGATCCCCATTTACTGCAAGGCACACTATATACAACTTATAATGACAATCCCTAGGACATAATACTACATTAATGCCCTATTTCTTTACAAACTCCAGGAGTAGCCACTCCACTAAAATTGCACAAGTAACATCAATGTAACAAGTAAATCCATTAGACAATGTATGCAGTATGCACCACTTTGTTGAAAGCCTAGCAATTTTTTAACCATATAAAGCAGAATGTCATAAGTCAACCATTCAAGCAAGTACACTACCTTGGGGGGTTTGAATGGATAATCCGGAGGGAAGTGAATGGTAACTAGGAAAAGCCCTCCCGAATATGGACTGTCAGAGGGTCCCATGATGGTTGCTTGCCAATGGAACATGTCTTCACCAACAGGACCTGACAAGTAGAAAACATAAGATTTCTAAGAACGAGGCTGCATCATAATTGTTCCAAACCTCTTAAATGGAAGATCAGCCACTTAATTTCAACCAGATGCTAAAACAAATATCAATTCGCTGGATATAAACTGGAAGATGAACATAAATCAGAGATTAGTTGTAAAGTTTGCATCCAATAGTTCACATATTTAAGCTTTTATCTAAGCTACAAGAACACTCTGTTTGTCAACAACTGCATTAAAATTTAGCCAAAGAACAGACTTGAACATGGAAGAAACAACATTTGTTCTGGATTATTACAGCTTTGGGTGATCCACTCTTTTGTCCATTTACTATAACTAAGGCAAGAAGTAAATTTTTAACATATGCAAGAAGAGGTAAAGTGACACACAAATTATGCAAAAAGCCATTTAGCAGTAACCCCACAAGAAGAGTTGTCACACATTATACCAACTACCCACCTGAACAAACAGCTTAAACACATGATAAGGTGAAAGTAAAGACAAGTCTTATCCACTAAAGCCACTTAAACAACTGTTCACCACACTTCTTCTAGTTAAAAATCCAAAATTATGTCACGCTTCCCTGAAGCCAACAATTTCTATTTTTCAGATCTTGACTTATGAAAGCTCACCAACTCTTCAACCCCCAACTCACTAATCCCAAAGCTGCTTACTTGGCTCAAAATTCCTTTCAGAATTCAGATTGTGAACTATTTTCCCCAAAAAGAAGCTAGTCACTGATGGTTAGCAATTTTTTATTTTCCAGCCATGTATGATAAAGAAAATGACTTTTTGTGTAGCTTTGATGATCGATGCCATCACAAGAGATCAACCAAACTCATCAGTTTATACCCATCTTCCGCAATTGTCTACACCACAATCAATGCATGATTGTCAATGCTTTCCCTAACCCTAATAGGATAGCCCTTAATCACACTACCATCTTCTAAGAAATCATGACGTAAACAACCATCCCTACCCACAACCATAAGACCATCACCATAGGCCATCCCATCAACTGCTACCAGCACTTCTGACACCGAACAGAAGTCTTTTGGTCAACATCAGTCTACCCATATGGCCATATACTGCTCCAAGCGCCGGAACAATCAATTCACTCAACATGATCATCGAACCAAAACGAAGTGCACTGATGGACTCTCACAATTGAAAGCATTGCTCACACATCTGAGACACACAAAAGAATTCATCGCAACACAAAATTCCCACGGGTAACTACGAATTCTGTCAACACATGCAAACTTCTCAATATCCTCTATGAGACTATGACTCTCTGTCTCTCTACCAACCTATTTATACCCCCAATCAGCTGAACTGCTAATCAGAGCGTTTACCCATCTTTCGATTGCCCATATCAATCCAAACCGAAACTAATATATCACTGCAAGTTCATACACATCAACACTAAAAACCAAGCAATTACAAACGAACCATAGCCTACCAATCCATAAAACCTAATTTCTAACATTTTTTACCACACCTCTCCTACCAAGAAAAATAAAGTAAAAAAATATAAATCAAAAGTAAAAAAATATACCAGCGCTGCAAGAGGTTGGAGGATCCTTTTGCAGATCCTTAAGCTCCTTCAAAATCCTCTTCGATGCCATCTTTCAACTGCGCAAATCAAAAAAACCCAGATAATAAAAAAGGAAAACAAATCAGTTCATGTCTTCAAAGAAATCCAAAGAAAATACCAAACAAATATGAAAAACATAAATCCCTAATCAAAAAAAAAAAAACGTAAGAACTTCGAGGAATAAACAGAACCCATAACGTACTCTATTTCTCTGAGTTCAACGCACAAAGAATTGCTAAGCAAATCACGACACACAAAAATTCAGATCTCAAAAAGATGGATCCACGATAGAAGGCATATAAATACTCCTAAAAATAGAAAAAAAAAAAGATTAAGAAAGAAAATAAAATAGTATGAAAAGAAGAAAGGGTTTGAAATTGTTGAACCTACCCAAGAAGTAGAACAAATCCTTCGTCTGTGATTTACGCGGAGAATTCACAGCTGCTGAGTTATTTTAGTATACTTTTCTTCTTTCTGAAGGGAAGTTCTCTTCTGTTTTTGGTTTTTCCCCCGGCCAAAAAGAAGGAATTACAGAAGGAGAAGGAAGATGACAGGAAAAAGAGGAAAAAGAAAGATTCCTTACGGATTATAATATGTGTATTGAATGGATTGGTCCTCTCTTTTTTAAATTACTTTTTTTAGTGGAGTATAACCTAAACTATGTCGACATGTGCAATATAATCTAGACTAGACTTAGGTTTTAGTTCTTCTCAAAAAAAAAAAAAAAGACTTAGGTTTTAGTTTTTTTTTTAAGCAGAATGGAACACAACTTACTAATAAATGGTTGGTATAAATAGTTCGCCACTCTCATTTCTTAAGCAAGATTAAGGGTTGATCCGGTAGAAACATAATTAGTTTTGCCTCAAAAGACTTTGGTGAACCTATAGACTGTGGTTAAACCAAAAAAGAACGGAACACAACTTGCAAAACTCCTAAAATGGGAACAACGAAAAGGTATTCATGGGTAGATCGATAAAAGGGTATTTTGAGTCGAATTCGGTTTGGACCGAATTCACTTTTGGGTCTTATGGAATTGGGTCCAAATCAGTTTGTATTTTAAGATATTTGGTTCGGCTTCAAGTTGAATTGGGTCAATTCGGAATTCACCACGTATCTGTTATCAATATGACAATTTTTCGTGTCAGTTGGGTTAAGATTAGTTTTGTCAGTCCTACTTATAGCCATAGGTCAGTCCCAAACCGATTGTGGCTACACTTTCTATTCAAGTGGTTTCAACTAGGCATGATACAAGACGACACAGCCAAAGTCAGATCGTGTCACTCTGTACAAAATCCCGATGTTTAATTGGGATCTTAAACCTAACTAGGTTAACCAACCGTTACTAGTTTGTAGATTTTGTTGTTGTTGTTTCATGGAAAGCGTAAATGCCCAAATAGAAATTAAAAAAAAAGCAACTAATATAAAATCATCCTAGGCTTTGCCAACCCAACAAGGTCCTCAAAGAGTACTTTCATCATGCTAGGAATGGGGACTCACTTTCTTTGAAAGACTGCGGGATAGTCAAGCTAAAATTAACAAGGCAGTCCGCAGCCGCATTTGCTTCATGGTAACACATGTTGAATTCGATTATCCAATGCGTGTTGTTGATGGTTGCCTTGTATTCCTCCAAGATGAAAAAGTAGGGACTAAACTTGGGTGTTGGGGCCTTACGCATGTCACTAGCAAGCTCTGAGTCCGTCTCTACTATCAATTTCTCAATGTAAATACATCTCACTATTCGCAAGTCATGGTTCTCACTCCCATCTTCGCAGTGTAAGCCCGGATGAATGCCCTGTCAACATGTGTGTGCTCGGAGACCCAAGCGACATCCCCTTTAACCGCAGTTATTTTGCTAGGGCTAGGGCACTAGAATACATGGGAACTAAATCTAGAAGGAGTGAGGCTTGAAGTGGCACAAAGCGACAACACACTGGGAAATTCATCCGTTGGTCCTAATCGCCAATGGGGTGGACAAAACTTAGTAATGACGGGGCGACTAAAGGTAACCAGATCTAGTGATGAAAAAGGTATTTTTAGAGCTACTAGTTTGTAGTTAACATATTGTTGTTCAAGTATGTTTCATCTTATTTTGTTCTATTCCATTACTACTCTAGCTTCGCTTCATTTTGCAAGATGGTTGGCTTACTGACTATTGCACTTATTTGCACGGGTTCTAGAAAGAAAAAAAAAAAAGTTTGAAATTTTTTTTTAAAAAAGGAAAACAAAAGAAAAAGAAAAGGAGTTGGGAGTATTGGGACCATGAGGCTATGACCATGTTCATCAAACACATGACATATTACCACTTTCTATGACCACCGTCAACTCCACCCCTCTCATACGACGGTCTCCGATCTAACCACAGACGGAAAAATGAGCCGCTACAACCACAGATACAACAACTGGCGGGTCAATCTCGATGATCTGAATCCCAAGTACGACGTCGTAGAGGAACCCATCGCCACCGACAATGACAACGAACCTGAGCCGTCGGATGAAAACCCATCAGAAGATCTGGAGCCGTTCATGGGGTTAAAGACTAGAAGGATGGCTTCGTTTCACACGAACTATAAAGGGGATTATGTTGATGCTGCTTCAAATCCTTATCTCATGAAAATTCTTGATAAACAAGGTGGGCTTTCCACATTTGTGTATTTAGTGCTTTTTTTTTGAGCTAAAATTTTAATTTATTGCTTGTTTTTAGCTGAAATTGTCCTTATTGTTTGATCGGTAGCATTGTTATTTGGTTGTATGTGTTTGTGATTTTCTAATTGTTGAGGGGTTAGTGTTTGATTGAATTTTGATGATTGGGTATGTTGGTGTTATTATGGTCTAAAAATGGGAAAAGAATAAAATTTGGTGATTGTATCGAAATGAGATTTTGGTGGGGTGTTACACTTGCCTTGAACCTTAGGGGAAAATGGGTTTAGAGGGATTTAAGAGAAAAAGGTTGTGCAAGTCAATTTCAATGTTTGCAGTTAAATTGGAGCTCTAAAGAAGCAAACTTATTGGTATTGGAGTTTGATTGGAGTGAATAATGACACAAGAGCTGTATTGTTTTGATATAAATTCTAGAAATGATTTGAGTGAGGGGTTTGTATTACATAAGTTAGCTTGCTAAATGAGAAGTTAGATGAGTATATATTACTGAGACTATTAGGGTTGTTTCGCGTAATTTCAAGGAGTTTAAACTTCTAAGCTTTTAAACTACAATTTGTAGCTTCTAATTCTTGGAGCTTCTAATTCATGCCCATTTTGGTTAGGCTACAAATTGATGGTGTTAGGAGGTTATGAAGGAGGAAATGGGGATGATGGACATGAGAGGAAGAAGCTGAAACTCCTAGAAACTAGGCCAAGCATACCCTAAAGAGTAAAGATTGTTTAGGCAAACTGAATAAGGTTATTGAGATGCCGAAAATCACTCTTGAAATGAACCGATTGACGTCTTAGGCTCTTACCCTTTCTTTATTCATCAGTTTGCTTTTGATATCGTCTGTGGTCGAGTTCTTGTCCATCTGTTTCTTGATTTTGGCCAAAGAACCAACTATGGAAAACCTATTCTAATGATGAATTTGATCCATGGATCAGATGCGCCGATTGCTCTTTTGTTTTGGTTTGTTTGTTATGATCTTTAATATTTCTTTTGGCACATGCTTTGTCATACTATTGTCTTTGAAATTTATTGATGCTTCCAACCTATCTGAGTGATTAGTTTGATTGATTGATGAATCAAATGCACCAATTTTTCTGTTGGATTTTCTTCTAACAATTTGGGTTTTGACTTTCCATTTTTTCGGGTACATGATGTGCATGCAGCCATGCACACATTATTTCAATTGTCTGGTCCCATTTGAAAATTTGAAGTCTTCTAAACGAATTAGGATGCACTAATGAAACTAGACGTGGTTTACTTCAAACAAGAAGGGGGGGGGGGAGAAAAATGATAGAAGCTGTTTAGCTTATCACATTGATTTTTAAGCAATGTTGGTACAGCACTTGTAATGTTATTTCAGGTGTCAATCTTAGCGTATGCTAGAGAGGTTGGTAATTCTACAGAAATCACAAGGCACTAAGGAAGGTGGAAGAAAGTAGTTTATCATGGTGGATATTTTAAGCAATGTTGTACTCCAACTTTCTGTCATGCCAGTGGTACACTTAAATCCAAGAAGGAAACAGCTTGTGGAGGATAATATGTGCTATTTTTACATCCACAGTGACTATACTTGCAGTGTGTCATCTTGTGACCTTGACTTTCTGCCGTTCTCTCTGATCTAACAGTCAGACCTGTTAAACTTTCGCTTTCACTTGCTTTGGGCTTATTTAATGGGTTGGGCTTCACTGGTTTTGTAGGTGACAGGCAAGTTCTCTATGCGGACAAAGTTTTGAAGTTTACTGGCACTGGGAAGATGAAAAGGCGTTATCTTATAATAACTGACTTTGCCGTTTATATAGTTGATCCTGAGACCTGCATCCTAAAACGACGGATAGCCCTTGCCGCTGTGGAAAAGTTGTATTTAAGCAAATTGTGTGACAATTTCTTTGCAATTATCATACCAACAGAGTACGATATCCTTATGGCAAGCACTAGAAAGACCGAAATTGTTACTGTCTTGGTGGAGGCCACAAAGAGTGCTTCTAACTTCGAGCTTGGTGTCATTTTCAAGAACAGGTGATTTTCTTTCATGCTATTGCTCCAAATATCATCAAATATTTTACCAGACTCCAGCAAGGGATATTTGATTATTTGGCTCCAGAAGTCTGTCGCTTTAGATTGTTAAGCCCCTTTTTAGAGATCATTTAGTATTTGGCGTTTGCTAAAAGATTTTAAATCTCCATTGACTATGTTTATTTGATCCTTCTGTGTCTACCTCTGCGTGGCCTTATCTCTAAGTGCAGAGCCTTCAACCATGTTAGTGTCTTAAACTTCTGTTGAAATGACCTTGAGTAGTGCTTCATGTTCTATTTGTCCTGAAGGCTTTGGACTTTTCAGTAGAAGTTGTAGATATAGATGCTCACTCAAATGGATTTACATATTTGTGACCTGGGTAAACAGCCCCAGACAAGTTCTGACCTGCCATGTAGCTAATTATCAGATATGTCTAGTGCCTGAACTTTGAAGAGTTGATGTGTCTTTTTGATTACTGTTTTTAGTAAAATGATTATTGCATGAAAGCTGCCCCTATAAACTTGATTGGAGTTGCTCTTTGAGGAGGCCAATATATTATAACTTATACGAGAGGTTAATAAAAGTATAACTGAGCACAGTAATAAGATTAAGTTTCTAATAAGGCAAATGATCTGGGATTTCTGTGCATTTGGTGGTAGTCTCAGATGCATATGACTTTTAGTTTTTATCTGTTTCTCTTGTCTGTTTGATTTTCTCTAGTGTTTATCTGTTATTGAGGCTTTTTTTCAACCCTGCTTGCGGTGATTATTTTCAAGACCTTATCTTAATACTTTGAAAATTGTTATTAGAAAAATTTTGATTTCATTTTAAGACCATCTTCTCTTTTCATTACTTATTCAGTTAAAAATGGTTTAGGTGGTCATTTTTATCGATTAATTTTTCTTCCTTTATGTTAGGTTCGAGTACAATCCAGCTGCTGAGTTGGTGAAGGAGGTCATTTTCGAAGAGGTCGAAGGTTCGTATGATCTTGCCCCTTGTTAGGAAATTGTCTCATGTTTCATCATGGTTCGTCTAACCTAATATTCTCTATGGTCCTTCTGATCGGCAGGTGGTGTAAAGACACGAATTTTAAGGAAGCCGGATGAAGACTAATCTTGCTTTTTACATGACTATAACGTGTTTACTGTCGGAATTGCTGCATCACTGATGACTTCCCCTATGGTTTCCTGTTTGCTCTACGTCCAGGTCCTCGATACTAAAGCCTTTTATACAGCATGTATATCATTCTTTTCATTTTTTCCTTTCTTTTTTTCCAGGTTTGTGTGCTTGTTAGATTTAGATGCTTTTGAGTGTGTAAATCTTCTCGAAATTTTATGAAAATTTGCAAATGATATTCCCAATTTCTAAGAGATTGACCATCATTTAGTGCTTTGCTTCTAGTTGATCTGATTTTGGGTTACGAGCTGACAATAATGCAGCTCACATGCAACAACAGGGTAAGAAGAGAAGAAATGAGAAATCATCCGTGGATAAACTTTGGGGAATCCATCAATAACCTAAGTTTGAAAATTCTGCCCTCTATTTTAGCTGACTTTTTTGGTGCAAATTTTAGCTGACTTTTTTGGTGCAAATTTTAGCTGACTTTAATAGAACATGGTTTTCACTTTTCAAGTGTTGGATTTACTGTACGCTGAAGGGGAGCGTTCTTTTTGGAATATGACCAGGAAATAAATAAGTGGCTTAAATACCCAAAAAATACCCTAATGCGGCATTAGTATTACTTGAGAAAATTACACTAGAGCAAGAAAATGGACAATTAATCTGAAACATCTTGAGATGGAAAGTGACACATCTATTTTTGATTTATAATTCATTTGCACCATAGTCGTTTTGGGTACAATATTTCCTTCTTTGTTATCATTGCTTTTATTTATGAGAGAGAATCAAGGGAAAAAAGAAAATATTCATTTGCAACAAAATCGTTTTGTGTAAAATATGGTTGTTGATTATTAGTGGTCACGATCTGACATGAATAATGTAAGATATGCCTCTGATTTAACATAACTAGGTGGATGCCCGTGCTTTGCACGGTTTGTGATTACTGTAACATGATAATTAATCTCATCGTAAATCAAAAAGTATAGATAAACATATCCTTCTAGTGTGGGTAGATTTTGGAAAGTAGAAATGAGATATTGAGATGTTGAGGATGGGGTTGTCGATAATTTTAAAAAAAATTAAATATTATTATTTTTGGTTTGATAAAGTTACTCTCTTGTTGCTTCACTTGCTTGTGGCCTCTTAGGTGTTCAACCTTCCCGTCATTATCAGGCAACAACAAGGGCACTTGACTTTTGGATTAAATAAACAGATCAGCAAAGTTAGGTTTAAGTAACATCGTCATATTCTTATGAACACATCAAAATCCTCTTTTAAATTTTACAGCCGCCAACAAAAACAATTGGCACCCAGGGTGAGGCAGGTATAGGCTAGCCTACAGTTGACTATTGTAATCCCCATTTGACATCAGATTAGCTGTGAACCAGAATAATGCACTGCTATAACTTTGGTAAATTAATTTCATCCCACTTTTCCCTCCTACAAATTAAATAACATGCAAAAAAAAAAAAAATTCCAAATCATGCGCCTCAACTTCTAAGAAAATCCTCACGTCAAAGAAAAGAATAGAAAAGATACATATCATGGGAAAACTTTTAATTTGTTGCAACTAAATTTAATCACTAGCACAAGCAATCTTATTGTGGGGCAGAAGTGGATCCAATGTCAACCATATGTGAAAGGGATGCTGGTGTTGGAGTTGAAGCCTCCGACGAAGGGCGGGTTTCGGAGCTCCCTCGCCGGATATCCTCCGCTATTCTGACCACCTCCCACATCTTTGGCCGCCTCTCTGGAACCCTTTCAGCGCAAGTGATTCCTAGTTGTAGTAGTGCCACCATTTCTTCCTCTATGTTAGGATACTTCAAGAGCTCAACATCAAAAACTTCAGCTGTCCATTCCTCTCTAACAACAGAATTCACCCATCTTACTAGGTGCATACCCTCCCCTAAGGGTGTTCTTCCTGTAAGGAGTTCGAGTAGTAGGACTCCAAAGCTATAGACATCGGATGCCTGGGTTGCTTTTCGAGGGTCGTTCACTTCTGGGGCCCTGTACCCTACGATTCGTTGGATTGGAGGAGCCAATGGTGTCACTATGGTTGCTGGACCAAGGTCAGATACACATCCATAATATTGAGGGTTTATGAAAATGTTTGAAGATTTTATGTTTCCGTGGACTAGTTTCCCACCATTTTGGGTGTGGATGTGAGCAATGCCTCTAGCTGCACCAATTGCAATTCTTAGCCGTGTTTCCCAATCCAGTGGAGGCCGATTTTCTCCTCGTTTCCCTGCATATGTTGATAACATTTCCATCATGAAACAGTGTCACAGAAAATATTTTCCAATTGAAGTAACTAAATCAATTTTGCACTTACCATGTAAAATCGTTGACAAGCTGCCCTGGCTGAAATAATCATATACCATAAGCTTTTCGTCTTTGGAATAATAGTATGCCCTAAGCGGAGCTACATTCTCATGCCTAATGTTACCAGCAACCTCCATCTGGTGCTCGAACTCACGTTTCCCAACACTCACTTCCTTCAGCCTCTTCACAACCACGATGGTGGGATCCTCTAAGGCGGCCTTGTATGTCGTTCCAAATGTTCCCTTACCCAGCACCTCAGCAGATGCCCTTAAGAGATCCTCCAAGTCAAATGCCAATTTAGAGCCCTCAAAGAATGTGATCCTACCATTCTTCTCTTCTCTGCTCTCTGCAGGCGCTCTTTTCTTCTTTGAGGCTATCTCCTTTAGCAACTTCAAGCCATTTTTTCGATCACCTTTTTTGTTTTTGCATAAAACGAGCATCAAAGCCGTAATCAACACAAACCCGAGTGCAGAACCACCAATTATGACACCCAACAATGCAGGCTCCCCAATTTTCTTGGATTTGTGGGTTTGGTTAGCTGGCGGAAGTGCTGATGGTATCGGAGGAATAGAAACCTCGGAGGAAATGTTATTACCGGAAAATGATGAATTGGGGAATCGTAGAAGTGACTTAGGCACTGTTCCATTTAAATGGTTGTTGGACAAGTTCAGAAACTTCAAACTTGGGATATCAATATTGGGTACTTGACCAGAAAGCGAGTTTCTAGACAGATCAAGAGTGGTAAGTTGGGTCAAATTCGAAATGAAAGGTGGAATACTTCCATTGAAGTCATTGTTTGACAAATTGAGGACCAAAAGGTTTTGCCAAACAGAGAAATTTGAGGGCAATGGACCAGAGAACCTGTTGGACTGAAGATAAAGGGAACTTAAATTACTCAGATTGGAAAAATCTGATGGAAAGGGACCTGAAATCCCATTATGCCTAAGGCTTAGTGTTTGAAGAGCAGAAAGGCGGCCAAGCGTGTTGGGAGGGATCGAGCCACTAAAACCAAACCCAGGCAATCTAAGAGCTGTAATCCTTGTCTGGTCATCACTGCAAGAAACACCAGTCCAAGCAGTACAGGCAGGAGTGGCTGGATTCCAGTTCAGAAACCGCGAAAGCTGCACACTTTGAAGGAAATCAAGCAATGCTTGCTTATCCTCAAAGGGTTCAGCATAGATATGGCAGAAACTAAATCTAAACAACAGAATTGCTGCAAATATGAATCCCAACTTGCCCATATTTCACTCTTCTTGCTAAACAGGTTTGTCAACACTAATAACAGGTTCTGAGAATCTTGATCACATCTATAAAAGAGAGAGAATTAATGAGAAAGGGTATATGTAAGAAGCAGTCAGAGGAAATTTTAATTGTGCATTAATATGTAAAACGTTTTGAGTAATTGAGAGCAACGGTCATTTTTGTCAACTATCATAAGGGCGTGCAATATTAGTCAATTCATACATAATTTCATTTCATGCCCGACTTTTCTTAACAGGTACAGCTACTTAGGACTCTTTTTTTCCAGAAAACTTTCAGCAACCAAAACATGAAATTTGCTCATTGTGAAGAAAAAAAGTTCCAATCTTTACTCATTTTGCCGGGAAAAAAGCAATCAGAGAGAGAGAATGAACTAAACTTACTTACTGATGAATCAGACCAAAAGAGAGAAATTGGTTTGTTTCTGTGAAAACCCAATAACAGAATGAAGAGCATTCATCACTCTCTCTCTAAAAAATCAACTGCAAAACCAAAAAGCAAAGGGGTTTCAGTAAGAAAGACAAAAATTAAACTCCAAAGTTGCAAACTTTTTGCAGTTCCAGAAACTGGGCATTTACCAGAAATTCAACAACAACTATGAGTCTGACTTAATTCTCTGTTTTTCACCAATAGAGGAAGTTTGAGAGAGAGAGAGAGAGAGGTTGGGGGGTATTAACTACTACTACCCTGTGATGATGGAAGAGCATGTGAGAGAGAAATATGTTTATTGCTTGTAAAGGTGGAAGTCATAAAAGAGAGGGACCTGGTTTAGTACATGAATGAATTATGAATTATGAATTAATGATCATGTATGTAAATGAAATTTGAGAAACTAATTAAAATCATGCAATTATTTTTATTTTTTAAGTTTTTGGTTGAGTAGGTAGATAAAACTGCAATAATGGTAAGTTAATTAATTGCTAGAATATTGGGGTAGTTATTATATATTATGACCGTAGGAAGAGGAAGATGCATGTGCAGACAAAAATGAGACAACTAATAAGGAGAATGAAAATCCTTGTGTGTTTGCTTCAAACATCAACCCCCACATTTACGCCATTGTTTTGGTACTTCTTACAACCAAATCCTTATTATTTTAATCCTTTTGGTAATAATATGGCTGCCATGTGAGCACCCTGGTTTTTCATTTCTAACATCTTTTTGGTTTCAGTTCTTTCTTAAGAGCTTTACTTGTTAGGGCTACTAAACTAACCTTTCTTACTTAAAAAAAAAAAAAAAAAAAAAAACACTAGGGAAAATCATACATGTATCGATTAGACTTGTCAAATGGATCGACTCAACTAATTTCGGGACATTTTATCTCCAATTCGCATCAGATTGTTTACAGGTTGATAGCTGGGTCAAGCACAACTTTTAGTTCCATTGTATGAGTTGTTAACGAGTTCAGGTTACGAGAATGGTGCGAGGATTCAGAGAACCAAATCAATTCAGATCGGATCGGATTTTAACAGGTTTCGTACCAGTCACTGTGATTGGCAAAGTGGAATAATCCAAGATACTTGGTGACGGATGATTTGGCCATAAGTTTAGAATGACAAAATGTCATCTATAGAAACTGCACTTGATCATATAGTCCTAAGTGTAGAATAAAACAAATGTGGTTTATTGGAGATCCCTACTCTTAATCATATTTTGATACATAGGGATCTCAACTTTCAATAGCCATAGCCTAGGAGGAGATAAATTAATCTTTCAGAACTTTATTATTCCCACCTAACTTCTGAGAATGATTGAAGCACTCTTGATATACGTAGTAACGTAGCCTATGCAGATGCCTCTAACGTCAAACAAAAGGCCACTACAACAACATTTTTCCTAATGGCTTTGTAGGGACTCGTACAAACTCTAGAAGTATGACCCTATTTGGCAATTGGTTGGTGACATTAGTTATTGGCTGGTGGCTGGTGGTTGATGGCTGGTATTGTTAGCTGATTTGACCGGCTGGTAACATTGGATGTCTGGAAAGAGATGTTTGGTAACATTGGCTGATAACATTAGCTAGTTATATGTAAAATGACCTATAAGAACATTCACATGATTGAGGAATTTGATGATTTAGAAGTAAATAATTGCAAGTTTTGGACTATCTTGTCATTGGACTACATTAATTCCACCAGCCGATATCCAAAAGTTACCCTCCTTGGCTTTTCAAAAGTTGGCTTGTGGTAACCCAAAAGCCAATCTCACAAACTAACATCCAAACACCAATATTGGATGGTGGACTGGTCAAACATCCAATTTTGTCAAAAGCCACCCCACAAGCCAATATCCAAACACCCCCTATGTATTGCTGAAAACCCCGTTTCAACTGAAACTGCACCTTTTTTTTCTTCTTCTTCTTTTTTTCCCCTACAATGACGTATGCAATAGCCAGCAAATTATATGCGTTGGGCAAACTAACTCATCTTTGATGAGCTGACGGGGTCAAGTAGAGGAGGAGACCCTGCCTACCAAGAAAGGTAGAGAAGATTTTATCTTCCCTATTTAAAGATGAGGATTTAAACCCTTGACTAATGGGTTGTGAGAGTGAAGCACTTACGGACTTACCACTTGTATTCTTACCTCGTCCTCTGAAGCTGCACTTTGGATAGAGATGGGGTTCACTTATTTTTCAAGAGAAGCTGAAATATAATTTAGGTGGAGTAATACTAATACACCCATGTTCCTTTGAGGATAACAAGGAAAGCATTAAAACTTATATGTGGCCTAGCTATCAAACTATTACTACAAGCCACCTTCAAATGTTACGAACTAAGGACGAGAAAAAAATTTGAGAGTACAAGATGAAATTTGTGAGAGTTAGGCTGAAACGGATCCTAAGAGACTAAGAGCAACACATTACTTTTTTGTGGTTGATTGAAACCTAATATGAAAACCTATTGTAAACGGCTAACCGTCGCCTATTAAACATCGCAATTGGCTGGTTGACCCGACCAAAATGTCTAAAAGTCACCTACAATATAAAAAAAAAAAAAATCCATACTTTAGCTTTGTAGAAGTTAATTTGACTTCTGATAAATTATTACTTTTGGAAAAATAAAATTAATTAACTTTTTTTGGTTTATTTTTACTTGTTTCTGATAGGTAATGAAAAATATGTTTATTGCAATCAAATTCCGCGGTCTCAACCGCAACTCTACGCAATGCCTACAAGATAAGCTAAAATTTGTGCATCCACACTTTGATAATGTCATCAATTTGGTAACATCCAACATCAAACTTTCAGTTTCACGCCATACTCCAATTTACAAGCTTTCATTCTATGGTGCAAGGTAGACAAAAAGACAACCACTTGCACAAATAATACTGCAAATACTTCAACTATCCTTAGATTTTCCATCAGCCTTTGAAGACCCAATTTAATCAATTCGCGTCAATGTTTTGCCACTGTAATTTGTAGGATACAATTTCACTACAACGGAAATTTAGTACTTACGTATTTCGTGTTATTACAACCTTAATTTCTAAACAAATTTGTAAATATACGTGAATCTGTACGACAATATTTATGGTACTCACAAATACACATTGTGTTCACGAATATAGTTTCTAGCTAGTGCAACGGTCCAACAGAGTTGTTATTTAGGGCGAATGTACGAGCTTTATTAAGGCTCTGTTTCCTCAGCTTAATTTCACTTAAATTTAGTTTAGTTTAGTTTAGTTTAATTCAGTTCATGTGTAACTTTATCGCTAGAATACTGTAACTTTTTATTCAGAAATAAATTCATGATGATTGCTATGTCATTGGAAAGATTCCAAAACGTACTTTCAAATGAGTCCAATATGATATATGTTTGGACGAGTTCTAAATGGTTAAATGTCAAGTAAAATTTTTTAATTCAGATCAACTCAGTTTATTTTAGTTCAATTCAGTTTTTTCCAACTAAAAATAATGGAGGCTAAGGGTGTTCTATGTTAAGATACTTCAAGAGCTTTTTGCACAAAAACATCTAGAGCATCTTCAATGCAAGGTTTTAGGAGAGGTTTATGAGGTGATAAACCTCCCAAAAAATCTATATCCATAGTGACAAACATATAAACCTTTTTTTTTTTTTTTTTTTTTTTTTTACAAACCACTTTGTCTAAACAAATTAGGTTTATGGCATGATCTTTTTCTATACTGAGTCCCTCAATCATAGGCTATTGGAGGTTTATACCAATGAGAGAAAACTCACTTAAAGCATTGTAGTATTGGAGATACTCTAATAACAACAAACTCCTAATTAATACGTATTGTCACCATAAGTCTATATCCGGTTGGATCATTATCATTTGTTTCTGTTTCATCCTTAAGTCAGGTTGAATAACTGCAAAATGCAGCTCAAACTCCAATTTTGGCATAGAGAAATTTAATTTTGTAGTTCGAATTTTTTTATTTGCTGAAAATAATAGTTACAAAATTCAAATTTACAACAAGTGATATACTCTTCTCAAAAACCACAAAAAAAAAAAAAAGGTGATATAACGTTGGTACGACGTCGCTCCTTCACGAGCCGCATACCGCGATATCGTATTCGTCTCTGGATCTAAAATAACTCAGACGCACGAAATATAAGAAAAGAAAAACACAGAACAATAATTAACGCACGAAATGAAAGATAAGCCTAAACGGGATCTCAGAAAACGCTAGCTTTAGGAGAGAGAGAGAGACTGAGAGAAATAAGCTCAAACTCATGAGAGAGAAGAAGCCTTAATAAGTTGTAAAATATCGCGCGATAAGCAAAAAAATAGAGCAAAGTATCGACATCTTCTTTCAAAGCTCGCTCGCTCGCATTTGTTGGCAAATCCGAATCTCTCTCCACTTCTGCTCTTTATTTAAATCTCCTCAGTAAGTCCCCGCATTTTCGCCCAAATTTTACTTCTCTTTCTCTCTCCTCTCTCTTTAATTTCTCGTTGATTTATCTTTGATCATCCAAATGGGTTTACATTTTATTCTTAGCCCAAACACTACTCTTTATCATGGGATTGAAATAATTAACCGTTATAGATGACCAGAACAGTGGTGTTGAAATGAAATGGGTTTTGTTAATTTGATTTCATTGTTTCTTGCTGTATTCACTTGTTCTGAACTAATGAGGGGCCTAATTTTGATCAAATTGATAAAAATTAAAAGGGATTTTTGTAAATTAAAAAACCCGGAGCTCATATGGAAATTGGGTATTTCTGGAATAGAATTTGTAGACATTACCATTTCAGAATTTGATTGGTCATTTGATAAAATTCCCTGAATTGGTATTTTCTTAAGAAACTATATAATTGAAGCAATAAGAGTAGTGATTGTAGGATCATCTGATCACTGTGCTGTAATGTTGTGATGAGAAATGCATTTAAATTCTATTCTCGACATATTGTTATATTAATTGTATCTTATAGTGCATTAGCTCCATAATAACACAACAGCAATTTAGTGTGATTTATGAAGATCATAATATACCTTTTACAAGCCTTATCTCATTTATGAGTATCTTGAGGCAAATTCTTGAATGGTTTTGCAACACCCCCAAAAACTGCACCTCATTTGGTTACCTGATAACTGATAACTGCAGCTCAAGTGCATAAGCCTTAGACAGACTTTCATAATCTTCAGAAAGGGCTCCATGTCCCTGAACCAAGAACAGATTGTTGTAAAAAATACTGTTGTTAAGTGAAGCAAGACGGCATCTGTAAGATTAATGCTATCAGTGTATTTACTGCACAGGCTGAGTTATAGTAATCTAACCAAATCTGAAGTGTAGCAGTGAAACCCAAGGTGTATTTATCTTCACTTAGAAATGTCAAATTCGAAGAACTGATTTGTGTTCGTAATGTTCCAGTGGTTCGTGAAAAGGATATTTGTTGGGAGTATGCTGATAAGTTGGATGGGAATAAGGTGAGATGCAAATTCTGTTCAAGAATTCTAAATGGGGGCATCAGTAGACTGAAGCATCATTTATCTCGACTTCCCAGTAAAGGTGTAAATCCATGCAGCAAAGTAAGAGATGATGTGAGTGATAGGGTGAGAGCTATTATTGCATCAAAGGAGGAAATCAAAGAAGTTACTGTTGCTAAGAAACCAAAGCTTGTAGAAATTGGTTCACCAGGATGTAACCCCACTAGTAAACCTTTCATGTGCATCGAGGCAGCACCCCTGGCCATAAAAGTAATTCCTTCGTTAAGCCAAATGAGTTCATCCTCCTCAAGTGACCGAGAAACTGCAGAAAGAAACATTGCTTTGTTCTTCTTTGAGAACAAATTGGACTTCAGTGTGGCCAGGTCTCCTTCTTATCAGCTAATGATTGAAGCAATAGGAATGTGTGGTGCTGGGTTTGCTGGGCCTTCTACCGAAACACTAAAGACTAAATGGTTGGGAAATATTAAGTCCGAAATGAGCCTAGGGTTGAAGGATATTGAGAAAGAGTGGTCAAGAACAGGTTGTACTATAATTGCAGACACATGGACAGACAGCAAATCAAGAGCACTGATAAACTTTTTGGTTTCATCCCCTTCAAGAACCTTCTTTCACAAGTCAGTGGATGCCTCGTCGTACTTTAAAAACAACAAGTGTTTGGCTGATTTATTCAATTCTGTCATCCAAGAGATCGGTCCAGAGAATGTCGTGCAGATAATTGTTGATGGTGCTCTCAGCTATGCCGGAATAGCGACCCATATTCTACAGAACTATGGAACGGTTTTTGTTTCTCCTTGTGCTTCTCACTGCATAAACTTAATACTTGAAGATTTTTGCAAGATTGATTGGGTCAACAGATGTATTGTACAGGCACAAACCATCACAAGGTTTATCTACAACAATACAGCTCTACTTGAGCTAATGAAGAAATTTACAGGGGGCATGGATGTAATTAGGACGGGCATCACGAAGTCTGTTTCCAACTTTCTTTCGCTTCAGGCACTGTTTAAGCAAAGGCCTAGATTGAAGCATATGTTCAGTAGTCCCGAGTATTCAGCTAACTCTGCATCTGTCAACAAACCGCAGAGCATATCTTGTATAACCATTCTAGAGGATAATGAATTCTGGAGAGCTGCTGAAGAATGTACTGCCGTTTCTGAGCCATTTCTGAGAATTCTGAGGGAAGTTGCTGATGGGAAACCTGCAGTTGGTTTCATTTATGAGCTGATGATGAAGGCCAAAGAATCAATAAGAACTTATTACATCATGGACGAGAGCAAATGCAAGACATTTTTAGATATAGTAGACAAGAAGTGGCATAACCAGCTTCATACATCTCTACATTCAGCTGCAGCATTTTTAAACCCATGCATCCAGTATAACCCCGAAGTCAAGTTCATTGCTGCTATAAAAGAAGATTTCTTCAATGTTCTGGAAAAACTGCTACCAACACCAGAGTTAAGGCGTGACATCACTAGTCAAATTCTATTGTTTACAAGAGCAAGCGAAATGTTTGGCTGTAACCTGGCAAAGGAAGCGCGTGATGCAGTTGCACCTGGTATGTGCTACTACGCCAGACATATCATTGTAACATACTTCCTTTACCTGAAATAATCTCCTGACTCTAAACAGAAACATTTTTTTGGGGGGTGGGGGAGCAGCTTCGGCAAAAGCAATGCTCACCTTTTCTTTTTCTGATCAAATACCTCTGGTGCTGGGCATAGCTTTTGGCTTTTGGCAAATTTGATTAAATGGTTAGGTTCACCGAAGTGCACCAAGGTCTGTCCATCTTTGAGCTAACTTGAATCGTAACAAGGTACTAAATTTCTTTCTTTGCACAGGGGAATGGTGGGAGCAATATGGGGATTCAGCTCCGGTGTTGCAGAAAGTAGCCATCAGAGTCCTTAGTCAAGTTTGCAGTACTTCAAGCTTTGAGAAGCAATGGAGCACATTCCAACAAATACATTCCGAGAAGAGGAACAAAATTGACAAAGAAGCAATGAATGATCTCATTTACATAAATTACAACCTCAAATTAGGAAGACCAAAGAACAAGTCTTTAGATGTAGATCCTGTCCAGCTTGACGACATCGATATGACTTCAGAGTGGGTGGAGGAGATTGACAACTCAAACCCCACTCAATGGCTTGATCGATTTGGTTCTGCCTATGATGTAAGTGACTTGAATACAAGACACTTCGGAGCAACAATTTTTGGTGCAAATGACTTTGGCTTGTGACTATGAACACTATCTAGTTTCCATTCAATTGTTGTATCATATGTATATCCTTCCTGGCAAGAGAGACATCCTGTATCAAGTGTCCTAGTAGTGACCGCCTTGTTCATTGTAGATCACATGTTGTTTCTAATGTATAATTGTCAGATAGATTTCTGTTAGTAAATACAGATGATAGACAGCTTTGAAAAACCTTGCAATCCTGAAAATGGGAAAAGTATTCAGGCAGATTGGACAATCATTTAGTCAAAGCCCTCATGTATGACAGGAAGCTAAGACAATTGTAAACTCACCATGTCCCATGTGTTTGAGGAAAGATTGCAAACTTAATGTCCCATTTGCTCCAAGAAACTCAATGACGTGTTAAAATTCTGAATCTCAATGATTTTTCTCATCAGCATTTGTACGTCAGACGGCCTACAGATGCTTGCATGGAACAAACTAGCTTCTTCAGACAAATGATGATGAGTTGTAATCATCAGATGGACTTCTGTTAATGTATTAAACATCCTGATAAAGATATGTACATGGAGAAATAAAGCAGCCCTGCGGACCTGCAGTCCTGAAAGCAGGTAGCTCCACAACGAAGATGAATCGAAGCCCTTCATATTAGTAACTAAAACTAATGCAAGCAAACCTACTATATCCCTTTCTCAAGCAAATTGGTAACAAGTGCACCCAGAACTGTATTGAATAATCCAAGTCTATGCTGTACATCAATTTAAAGATAAAATGGTGCTGACGATGAACATTACCCATATGGCTGTAGCCTCCACATTAAGAAATTAATTTAACCCAAACTGAAGGATGCTTGGTCACCTAGAAATCATTCCCAAAAGCACAAATCATATCTGAACTGTTAAATGTAGTCCCTGGGGTATGATGGCAATTGAAACAGTAGCTAAATTCCTCAAATTGCAATGGAGTACAGGCTGCACAGCCGTCATCTGCATGAACAGATCCAGGCTAGATTACTAAAGCCAAGTGACCAACTCTTACATCAACAACAAAATGCTGTGATTATGAAACTGTCATAAAATGCTGTCATATTAAAAAAAAAAAAAAAAAAAAAAACAATAAAATGCTGTGATTATGACCGAAACTTTGATCACTGATGACCACCATTAATAATTCATGCCTTCCATCTCAAACCGCGATTGCTACGCAGAGCAAGAGCAAAAGAAATTCAAGCTGTCTGTGAAATGTAGGCAATTGACAGGTACACTGTCGCAACCAGAATTCCTGTCCTACTCCTATGCTTGAGCCTCTCAAAACAGGAAATAAAAGGATCAAATTCAAATACTCGCTAACATAGCATCAAAACTAAAACACACAAAGCAGTCTAACTGTTCCATGCTTCCATCAACATTTCACTCAATAACTTCAAGGTTTCAAGTTATTTCCAAACTAAACAACTCAAACATGCTCACTTACCAAGTATATTTATCCCGAAAAGTGCAAAAAAAAGAACAAAATATACATCAGCAAGATCAGAATTCAACAAGAAAGTGCATTTCATACAAAAGATTGTAAAGATACAAACTTTACCCCCCTAAACTCTCTAATTAGACATCCTCACCGGACTCGCCTTTCGAATCAATATTATTCAGAGCTTCAGCCATCATTCTTTCCCTATTCTGCAATTGCCTCTCCACAACAACCATGTATAGGCCTAAACATTAACAATCACAAGGTTACTAACCAAAGTAATTAATCATAAAATCGATACTAAAATTTGCTTATGTGAAGGGTAAAAAAAGCATACTAATTGCACTTCCAATAGCACAACCCCAGAGAACCCTCATTGACCATTTATCAGGTATTGTTCCCCTCGCCATTTTCTATCCTGTCATCAAAATGGAAAATATTATGCAGTTGAAATCATCAAAGTACCAGCCTTTTCAATTAATCAAAATTCTAGGAAATCTAAACTGGAAAATTCTACGAACCAACATTCTAAAGTGCAAATAAATGAGGGAACTTTTTGAAGTAGGGTTGATTTCTGTGTTTTCTAATTTTCTTGATTTTTCGGTTTCTACAGTTCATCGCTATATATCGAGATTCAATAGAGTGATTGAGAAGAGAGAGAAAACCATTGAATAATAATACCTTGGTTATTGAGGGTTAGAGGGCGATTGAGATTCTCCCTGGAACAATTTTGATTGGAAACAAGAAAGTTCTTGGAGGTTCAGGGTTTTAGGCTGATAGTGCTTGAATATAGTACTACTTCACCTCCTTCATTTTCTTTCTCTTTTTCCTTTCCTTTTTTTCCCCTCTTAATTCTACAGTCTGATTTCTCTGTTTTTTCTTTGTTTTTTCTTTTTAAATTTGGCAATTGCCGAGCTTAGGGCTCACTCTCCTTGCTTTTGAAAGATGATAAGTGAAGATGCATGTAGAATAATATAGAGAATGATTTTATATTTGATGGGTGAAGATAGTGTAGAAATGGAATGACAAATAGCAGAAGTCTACTGAAGTGAATAGTGTAACATGCAAATAGTTGAGATTAAGAATGTGATTAAGCTTAATAAGGATATGTGGCTTGACACGGGAGTGCATGTATTGATTTAGTGATAAATCCTCCCCTTTTCGTGACATGTGGTCTATCTTATTATATCACTTTTGAATTGTTACTTATTAATAACTAGCCTGTTGCCAAACCTCAGGCTCAGGCTCACAAGTTATCTTGGAATGTAAAAAGAAAAAGGATTCTTTTTTTTTTTTGCCTGCATAGGATGATTGAATATTACTAGTATATAGATTCATGAGAAGATTCTAAAGCAACATGTAAACAACTCTTGCAGTTCCTGCTACAAGAGGACTCTTCATCTTTATAGCGCAGCCCAAGCTAGGTAAGCAGGAGATGATAGAAGGTTTTCGATGTCACAACAATTGACACTGAGAGTGTAAAAGAAATTCTGTTCAAGTTAAGTTTATGACATACAAAACTTTCTGGGAGAGACAAGAATCACTATTTGATTTCACCAAAAATGGCTTTTAATCAGATAACTATTTGTTTACATCTAATAGGGAAGTGAAAAAGGGGAAAACAAAGAAGAAAAAAAAGATGTATCATCATGGATCAAAAAGGTTACACAGACGTTACAAACCTTTCTTTTGTCTAACCAACTACCCTAGTAACTGTTAGGACTAATGTAAGTATGTAACTAATGTTGAGTAGCAATTGCTCAGACACAACAACCGTCCTCTGCCTGCCTATAGCCACCTGACTAGTCCGGCTACTTAATCATGCGTACTGGATACTAGAGTTTCGAATGGTTATCATTTTTCCTCATCTCCTCACTCGTGATCTCCATTGGAGACTGCATTGTCCACTCTTGACAGCAGATTCTCAGTATTGATATGTGGATTCTCCTGGTCATCAATTTGATCAGGAACAACTTCAACTACTTCTCCTTGCAAATTTTTCAACTTCTCCTGCAGTGAAATCAACAAGATAACATGCTTCAGTTTAATTTCAAGGTTTCAACAGTCGACACCCACACTCGGGCTTGCCAGACTACAGTGACTCTCTGGTGTTAGCCTATCAAGTTCGTTTTCAGTCCAAAGAGGACAGCCCTTCTATGATCCAGTTAGTTTTTTTTTCCATAGAAGAAAGGGTCCCAATCCAAGCCCTCCAATGGAGGCCAGTGTAGGGCTACAGGAGGGGATGAGAAGGTTCAACTTTTTGCAATTTTCAGGCCTCGTGTTTCCAGGTCATGCATCCTCAGAATTGATATCCATCATGCAATTTATGAATGCTGATTATCCAAAAAAATGTTTTATATGGAAGCATTAGTGATGAGTTTCCCATTAGTCACACAAAATAATGCTGACGTCCATCAGAGGAAATTTTCAATTACTCAAGAAAAAAAGAGAGAACTGCTACTGCTACATCTTGGGCTCTAAACACGACATAATCTGGACCCAAATGCAAAGAACTATCTCTAAAGGGGAGGAAGGAGGATGTCTGTTCATCTCGTATGAGATACAAATAAATCACACTAATTGATGCCTGTCGCAAGAAAATACATCTGATAAATTCTTGAGCTGACATTCAGGCATATATGTTCATTGGTTCAGTGCTCGCACGATGGGGGAGGGGGGGCAAGAACAAGTGCCAGGAAGTGAAAGGAATGTGCATGAATAATCACAAAATGATATGCGACATTTACCACAATGCAAGCACAATGGGACAATGAATGCAGGCAACACAGGGAATTACCACTAGTACAGCATTTTCAGATTTTAGTTTCTCCGAATCTTCAACCAACTTATTAATTTCAGATCTGAGGGCCATGTTCTCAACAGTCAAGCAATCAACTTTCTTCCCAAGTTCTTCCATTTCAGCCTGTAAGAATTAGCAACAATAATATTGAGATGATGAACAATGTCAAAAAAATATGATCCAAAGTAGGATATCTTTTGCTCGTTGTCCCTTTCAACCTGCTTTCTTAACCTGGATCTTCTCGCAGATTCCCGGTTGGATTGTTTCCTCTTCTCACGTTTTACCTCCCTCTCATCCTGACAAAATGATGAGACATGATTGTCACTTACCCTCTTTGACATTAACAAGGTTCACAGGTAGAATAGTAAGAGCATAAGAAAACACAAGTATAAGCCAGGTTCTAGATGTATATTATCTCATAGAGCAATACAAAATCAAACCACCACATCTAAATGCAAGAAAGAATAGTAAAGTTACTTCCGAACCTCACATCCGACTGGTTGTATTTTTAATTGCCATTAGGTAACGGATATTTCAGGAAAAGTATTGAGTTATTTTAAGAACTGTATTTGGTACTGAAGGTATACAACTCTTTAGAGACATGCTGCAATTCCCAGTTTCCAGTAGAATGAAACCAAAGGCAGCACCCTAAAACCAGGATGGGTATGTAATATGCCTAACGAATACATTCAGAATACATATAAATGTCGCATTCTTGGCCATCCATCCACAACATTAATTAATGTTCCCTACATGGTCAACATCTGCTACCACCACATACACCTTAAGTTTAAAATGGATTGCTGAGAAGCCTATCTATTTCTCTTATTAGTATACATACTTTTACAAAATGACACTAATCAAGTAAATAACATAACTTGCTCGTTGAACCAAGACACACAGCTGAGAAATAACAGAGCATAAATTTAGGGCAGGACCCGTACCCCAATATTAATAGGCCTTGTTGCACAAGGTGCAGAACTATTAAGTGCACTTCCATTAGCTTTTGCACCAGAAGAATGATTCATCTCTGCTGTTGGCATTGGAGCACTTGCCAAAGTTATCGCAGAGGCCATAGGGATGCCTGGAACTATACTATTTCCCGCACTAGCATCTAAACAAGAGTGTGGTACCATCTGCGTATGACACGTGCCTGGCATAAATAGATCACCAGCCCAACCAGTTAGCAACAGAAAATAAGTGATTAAAGTATCAAAAAACTCTACATGATACCAAACGTCTGAACTATGGCAATCCAGGTTCTTTGCACAAGAGCAATAGTGAAAGGTCCAAATTCAATCTCGAAGCATCAACTGATCCCAGCTTGCCCAGAAGAAACTAACCATCAAAAGAGATGAAACAGAGACAAGCAAAACCAGCACATCATATAAAAGAAGCTAAATGGGAATATACCTGCTACAGGCAACTACATTACAGCTTATTTCAATTCTTCACTTTTTAATCATTCTGCAAATCACGGAATATTCTAGAAGCAGCTGATAACAGAATCATACTTTTGGTGCAAGCTATGAATCTGTTATCCATATCTTTATACTTGTTGACTCTACGACAAAGAAAGCTGGAAATTTCAAACAATAATATACAAAAAGTTGCCAAAAGCATGACATATCAGCCTACGATGCAAACATCCAATAATAACCATATGGAACATGGTAAATGACTTCAAGTGATGCTGCTTTCTAGCAGATCAACAATGATGTCGTTGATTAGATCACGCTCGAGACTCGAGTTTGCAGGGATACTAAAACAAACAATCAGAATGCAGTTGTACCTGACTTCATTACGCCATTGCTTCTGCTACTGTCGTCCCCCTGGCATTGAATATAACATCCATTCAAAACCTGTATATACGAGGAATGAGGTCTTAAAAGCTGCCAACAAAAAGTTGCACCCTTACTCTTACTGTACTGTCGTCGCTTCTGTCACAAGACCCTTCAGTTCCACAATCCGTGCTGTTGAACATTATGAAAAAAGAGATGAACTTTCACACTAGCAAAGGTGAGACCAGCATTACTCTATAAAGTGGTGCATTACATTGTAAACACCAACTCCCAAGTAAATATGGCCTAAGGTTTATTATTTGCAGATGTTAATTGCAACCAGGCAAGAAAAATTCTGATACATTGTTTCCGACGTAGGTCCCCAGAAAAAGAACAACATAAGTAAGGGACTTGAGGACAAACCTCTGTGACTGGCCATGCCCAACTGCACCTCCAGCACTCCCAGTGTTACCATTGCCTGATGCTACAGGGGCGTCAGGTTCTTTAAGCTTCTTCCCTGAACCGCTATCATTCCCTGACGATTTAGTTGGAGTTTCTAAGCTCAAGGGAGTAGCAACCTGCACACACTAAGATACAATATCATCATCCATGTGGCACTCATCTGATTTCTTAGGAAGACACTGAGACTGCCCCTAATCAAGGCAGCTTATTGGTATGGCTCAAGAATGTCAATATGAAGAGTTCAGGCCAGAAATTATTATTAGCTAAAGCAAGTAATGACAATTCAAGGAAAAATGGAAGCTTTTCTGGAGCAGTGGGGTGTAAGATGTTAAACCAGATGTGTGTAATGTATATAAAATTGAATTATGGCCATTAGCTATCAACATCTTTGGAAGGGAGGGGAGGAGGGTGGGGCAAACTCACCACAGGTGCAGCAGAAGGCCCATAGATTCCTCCATGTGGATACATAGCTGCATAAGGAGATCCATACGGTGGCATCATCTGCCCAAACATCAACAGGATTGAATATGAAAATAACGTGAGAGGATCATCACTGTCTAGATATGAATTGGGTTTCCTCCATGGCAGATGCAAGTTCAAAGATTCCAGTTAAAAAAGTGAGTAACAGCGTTGCTAGTCTGGCTACCACATCTACATTACCCCAGTGCCTCCAAAGAGGCTCCCGCTTAGGCAGGGTAAGGGGGCGAGAGTCGGTTGTACTCAGCCTTACACCTGTGAGGGTCTCACAGAGGTTGTTTCCATTTGACCCAAGATCCGCAGTGCGACGACCATCGGCAACTTCACAGACAATTTTATAAGCCATCTTGCTTTAGTCCATTATGTTCCAAAGCCAAAGAGTGGTTAAACTTTTGGCTCCACCGGAAATGGTGGACAAAATGTAAAAACAAGTAAAAACAAGTGACAAAATCAAACTCAAAGACAGCCAGAAAAAAAAATGTGCAAGTGCAGCTACCTGTGGTGGTGCCCACATGTATGGGTGAGCTGCATGGCCAGAAGTAACACAAGCTGGATAATAAGGCGGTGGTATAGCTCCTGACCCGTAATACGCCTGAAGTCGGCATATATAACAATCTCAGTACTAGCACAAAATGATCACTGAAAGTATTTCAGTTTAGCATTTATTTGGGCTTATAAAACAAGATCAAAGATTAAAGACACCGTTCCACACACAAACACAAAACCCACATGGGAGAAACCTATGACCAATTGACCACATACATCAACATACATCAACATTTCCCCAATGCCTCCAAAGAGACTCCCGCATAGGCAGGGTAAGGGGGGTCAGTTGTACGCAGCCTTACCCCTGTGAGAACAGATTCCCACAGAGAAGTTGTCTCTGTATGATCCTTCATCGGAAGTGCAACGACCATCGACAACTTCACAATAAATAAGAAGTGTCGACAGTTTTATGAGGCATTTTGATTTAGTCCATTATATTCCGAAGCCAAAAAGTAATGTTGATGTAGAAAATATGACCTGGACAGCAGCCCAATCAGGATAAACATGAACATTGCCCTGTTCCTGAAAATACCCAAGAAAGAGGAAAAAGAAAAAGATCATTATAAACAATGAACTCAAAACTTAATCCAATAGACACTGAATTCCATGTATATTCACACTGAAATTACAACTGAGGAGACGTAGCAGAGACATTAATTGGGCGTTAGTATACAATAGTATATTTAAATCACCAACAAACTGTAACCAAAGACTTTATCACTCACCCGAGGAGGTGAAGATGGTTTCTCGGATTTTAAAGGTTTCTCCCCTTCATTGTTGCCCATGGTGAGCTTACTAGATCTCAGGTTCTCGCCAATTGTGCAAACCTGCTCATTTACTTCAAGAACATGAGAATGCACCTTTTGAAAATCAAACCAAAGAATCCACTGTAAAACTGCCTACACATATTTTTCCCGAGGCAATAACATTCCGCTGATATTTTGCACAGGGAAAACCTTCTCTGCTCGATTAGGAGATGGACTGCTTATTAACGGAAGAGGCACATGAAGCCTCGGAGAGTGGATCGTAAAGGATCAAATATTCATCTCTATCACAATCAAATAATGCCGTACTCCTTCAATTGACTACTCCGTTGTTTACAACAACCTCAGAAATATACCGCTAACTATTTTCTACAAATTGGATGCTCCTCACTTACTATCAATCTATCAAATGCTAATACTTGATACAACAGAATTAGGCAAGTCCAGTAGATGGTATAGGCCAACAGATTGCTCTTTCAAGCTACTTTCTACAAAAATAAACTTCCATTGTTGTAAGTCTGTCAAATCTTCCCAACTCAATAGAATTTCAGGTCAGCATAAGACCCACACAATGACACAAACCACATCCCCCCACAACAATATTAAAATTAAATTTTAAAAAAAAAAAGGAGGAAAGGGAAACAAAAAGGTGAATTCCCAATTTTACATTTCAGCAAAGGGTGAGTGACCATAATCATACCAAAGAAACAAAATGAAAAACACTATTTCAACAGTACTATTTCCCATGTCCAAATACCCACTTTTTGCCAATCTTCACAACTTTATTATCAAAATTAAAAACAAATGATTTAGTTCTGCTAAAACATGCAACTATGCAAGCCTCCAATAGATACATCAAACAAAAAGCAAAAAAAATTTCCCAGCAGGAATTAACTGAACAGGTAGGTAGAAACTTCATACTGCACTCAAATCAAGTAAAGACGCAATATCCATTGATAAAATTGAAATCTTCAAAACACAAAGAAATGGGCTCAAAATTGAACTTACCTCGCAATAAAAAAAATGACGAAACCCTCCAAAATTCTCCTTAAATCCCACGTGAACAGTAAAAATCCCAGAAATATCTTAGCAAGAACAATTCAAAATTCTGCCTAAACAATCTAAAGATTAGATTTTTTTCTTCTTCTTACTCTCCTGAATGAACGAGAAAAGCACAAACTCTCCCCTCTAAAAATTGCCCTTGTGAAGAAGGCAGCTTGGGTGTGAAATTTCTCAGGTTGGATGGAGAGAGAAAGGGAAAACGGAGGGAAATTTGTAAATGTGTGTGTTTTTGCTTTTTTGTATTTGTATTTGTTTGGGGGTATTGTGTTCTTTGGGTGACTGGTGATCCAGGCAAGAGGAAAAGCGAGAAATAGGGGAAATTGGGAAGGTGAATTGTGAAAGGGCATGGCAATGAATGGGACATTTGCCAGGCTATCAGCCACGTCAATCCCCTTACACGTGTTTGCCGTTCCTCATGTCTACTACTTCTAGCTCCTTCTATTTCTTTTTCTGTTTTCAAAGTAAGAAAAAAAAGTGAATTGCTAAATACCGCCCCAAATTACTACATACCGCCCCTAGAAATTCCAATTTTGCCCTTTTTCACATTTTCACTCATCCTCTCCCTCTCTAACTCTCACACCAATTCTCCCTCTCTACCACCCACTCTCATACCCAACCTTCATCAACATTCACTCAAGCAATGACCGCGGATGTCTGCCGGCGACCAGGAAGTGCCGTCGACTGTGGCGGTGATAAATATTTTTTTTGCGCATTTTTTTTGCACGGGCGTCCGTGTTTTACGACCAGTCCATGGCCGAGGCGTCTGAAATTTCCGCCTAGACCATGGACGGGCCGGAAATCACGGTCGTATTTTTTTATTTGCATCCATGGAAGAAACGGAAATCACGGACGCCTCGACCATGATGCAAATAAAAAAATACGGCCGTGATTTACGGCCCGTCCATGGTCTAGGCGGAAATTTCAGACGCCTAGACCATGGACGGGCCGGAAATCACGGACCCCCGTGCAAAAGAAATGCGCAAAAAAAAAAAAAATTACCTCCGCCACCGTCGACGGCACTTCCTGGTCGCCGGCAGACATCCGCGGCCGTTGCTTGAGTGAATGTTGATGAAGGTTGGGTATGAGAGTGGGTGGTAGAGAGGGAGAATTGGTGTGAGAGTTAGAGAGGGAGAGGATGAGTGAAAATGTGAAAAAGGGCAAAATTGGAATTTCTAGGGGCGGTAGGTAGTAATTTGGGGGCGGTAAATAGTAACACCCAAAAAAAAAAGCCAAAATGGTTCATGGAGATAGAGGGGTGAAAAAAAAAAAAACTTGTATAAGACGTTTTTTTTGTAACTTTTTGTGAGATGGTGATCGCTTTTTGATGAAATAATAGTCACTTTTCATAATAAATGATCCCTATATTTTAACATAATGACCCACTTTTCTATGTATCGGTCTCACATGATATTTGCAGGAATAAAAATATCAAGTATATTGCTTTAAGCCCGCTGATTTCGAAATCAAATCTCAATATCGACTTAATTTGATCCAAAAGCGATTGGTTAACCAGTTCCAATTTTTTTGTAGTGGATAATAATTTAGTGGAATTGTATAAGTTATCTGTACTTAGAAATTTCAATGGTGTATATAGTTTCACGTTTAATTTTAATGTGTTTTCGACAAAATACATTTGATGGTATGAGTAGATATATGTTATATTTTGACATTAAATAAAAAAAAATTATTCATTTCAAATATAGTAATGAATTTAGTTTTAAAAAACAAGAATTTGGGTATTTGAATCTGGATGTCATCCATTGGATCTCAAGCTCTACAACTAGGAGCGAGCGAGTAATAACTGGATTCAATCTGGATATTGGATATCGAAATGTGGGCATCCGGTCATGTACTATGTACACTTATATGGTTACCTCAAAGAGGCCGTAACAAAACGGTTATTGAGAATGTTCACACGAATTCAACCAAATCAGGATTATGTGCCACCTATGTTCTATATTAGACATTAAATCAGCAATCGAGTTTGCTTCCCAAAAGCAATATAGACGTGTGATTAATTGACACAAGTCGAAAGTTAAAATCTATTTATAAATTTTTGTGCTCCTAAAATTTAAAGGTGTTATTTTCTAATTATAAAATTTTACTGTCAATGTTAATATAGGATATTTTTTTATATGTTCCATAATAATGATGAGAATAGTGTTTTATGACACGTCAAAAATGCAAATATCACCTGATAATGTTTTTTTTATTTTTTATTTTTCATTTTAAGGGTGTAGTTTTTTTTTTTTTTTTTTTTGAGGGTTTGGGTTTTTCTTTATAGGGTTTGGGACTTTGGGTTGGTTTCAAGTTTTTGACCAAACTTATTAACCAAAAAAAAAAAAAAAAAAAAAAGAAGAAGAAGAAGTTTGAGAAAGGAAAGAAGAAAGAAAACATTAACCGGCATTGGAGTTTGTCAAACTTGAGGTAAAAGGGGAAGCCATCACCTTCTCTCTCTTTAGGTGTAAAGAATAGGAGTTGGATTTCGAAATCAGAAATCAGAAAATCATCAGGATGGAGTACGAGTACAATTCAGGCAGGATCAGAACAAGTCCTGCTCTCTATGATCCCCAAATGAATATGCCAATGTATCCTTCATCAATAAACGCCTCTTCTTCTCTTTACCCTACCATCTCTCCATCCGGTGGTGGTGGTGGTGGTGGTGGTGGTCGTTCTCAGCCTCCCATGCGTGCTCTTCCTCCTTACCATCATCACCACTCTTCTGCCCCTCCTCCTTCTTCTTCCTGTAAGTAATCTCTTTCTCTTTCTCTCTCTAAGGGTTTGTGATTCATGTTCTGTCAATTTTTCGCATGTTTGGTTGATGGGCAGCTTGGTACAAGTGAAAAGACTCCAATTTGAGACATGGGTATTTCTGGGTTTATGTATATTGTTTGATTTAGCCATTGTATTTGTCTGTCTGTCTCTTCTAGGGTTTGTATTTGTGGGCTTGTGCTTGTTGTGCTTATCAATTTTTTTGCCTGTTGGGTTGATGGGCAGCTTGGAACAAGTGGAAAGACTCCAAATTGAGACATGGGTTTTTCTGGGTTTTGGTAGATTGATTGATTTCGTTATTTAATTATGTGATGTTCCACTCAGAACCCATTTTCTGGCAAGTTTTTGATTTTGTTTTCACCCCTTTTTTATCATCTGGTGAACGTGATTGTACATAACAACCCATTTTTTATAAAAGTTTGAGTAACAAATGGGGTTCTTTGCAGTATGTAAGTCGTGATTATGCTCATAGGAGGTATCAAGCAGTGGTCTTTTACTCATCTGTCCACTATGTCTGTCAAGTTGATTTTAATTTTAGTTCTGATTTCCATGGGGCATCTCATTTTGCAGCAGGAACTGGTATCAGGGTTCAAATAAAGCCAGAGTATAGGATTACTCCCCCAGTAAGTTTTTGCTTCCAACTTTTATGTTTCTTTTTAATTATTTCAATTGCATCGCTCTCACTTTGTTGATCTAGTTTCATGAAATAAGAAATAATAGAAATAATAATCAAAGTATGTTCTGAACTTCTGAGAAAGAGTGGAGGGGGAAAATGCTGTTGCGAATCAGATCCTAAGGTTTTTTTGTAAGAGTATTACTATGTTCAGCTTTGTCATTTACTATAATTGGAAATCTTGTCTATCCATCATACTTATATTTGATTAGTTCTGCTATTTTACTTGGCCAAATTCATGTAAGTGACGATCAAGGAGCATAATTGTTAACAAGGAAGTTGACATTAAAGAGTTCCAACTTTTGTAATATTAATTGGTGTGTTGGCTTAAGCAATAGTGTGCTCGATAAGAAATAATTCAAAAATCACATGACTTGCAAGTTGCAAAGCTAAAGGAATTACATGTTGACTGACACTCTTCTTTAATCTGTCTTGATTGAGAATGGCTAGAGTGGCTATTTTTCTAACATAATTGATTTCTAGTGCCACTTTAACACTAAAATTATCAATGTTGGATAGGTTAAAAAATGATACTCAGAAAAAGACAAGGCATTCACCTGGGAATGAAATTTGAGTATTTCTGCTGCTTGCTTGTTTTGCATAAAAAATTACTCCACTTATTGTCTTTTGTACAATAGCCTCAGTTACTACCACAAATGGGAGATATTCCACATAGTACATTCCAGTTTGACTTTGATTTTGAGAGGAAGGTACTTGCTGAGGCGGAGAAGGAAAATCAGAACTGGACTCGCCTTGCATCAGAAAATCTCCCATCAAGAACACCAGAATCCATGTCACCAATGGTATCTAACTATCTATATGAGTATATGTATATGTTTTCTGTTATTTATTTTTTTGCTCATCACAAGCTGGATTCATATGATAGTGAGTGGCTAAAGAATTATGTGATTAGTGGTCAATTATCTAGATGGAGGTGGATGACAGCTTTTTCCAGGTGCCCTGGTTTAGCCCTGTTTTACATGGTGGAATATTTCCACTTTCGTGGGAGGGGTTCAATTGTGCTAGTTCATTATATAGCTACCAACGCACTGGGCTTTTCATTAGCTCCCTCTCTCTACCCATTCATAGTGAATGTTTACCCCCCCCCCCCCCTCAGAAGAAGGGTTGGTGGATGGATGATGGGGGGGAGGAGGTAAAACAGGATGTGGTTCTGGAGTGAAAAGGAGCATGGTGAAAGTTGAAACTGGCAAACAACAATATTGCAAAGAATAATGTTTAAGAGTGAAACTGCCTTCTTTTCAGGGGTGTGTCCGTCTAAGCACTTAGTTTGGGATAGGGTGCTGTATTTGGCTTCACTTTGGGGCCAAAGCAGCGGGTGCTTTTAAAGGGATGTCAATCACTGATATCCAGCGTAATTGCCTAATTGGGGTTCTTTGTAATTAGTTTTCTTTTGAGAGGACTTCTTGTCCTCTTAGATTGTAACCCTTTTTTTCTCATTTATATAATTTTTTCTTATCTAAAAAAGAGTGAAACTACCCAAGTTGTAGAAAGCTATTTCGTGCAGTTTAGAAGGTAATGGATGTTTGAGTGCACAGATACTTCGTAGGTAAAAGCAAAAAGGAAATAGATATCTCAAGCTGTTAACCTATAGCCAGTAATGGTGGACTTAGCTGCCTTTTCTTTAGAGTGTTGAAATGTTCTTTGCAATGAATATTGTTTTCAAACATTTCCGATGAAATCAATGGAGGAATTCTTAGAATTGAGAAAAATATAGCTCGGCATAAAGTTCTTCATATGTTTACTTCTGCGAACTTTGATTCTAGGTCCTTACCATTCTCTGTTGGCCTTCTTTCACTAGCTTTGTTGCCTTTCTCCCCCCCCCCCCTATGGCCCTATTTTTCCAGCTGAATTATTCTTATATAGTGTCAATATATTTGATTAACTCCTTGCAGACACCTGCTGTAGATCCTGTTGTGAACAAATATATTGCGTCGGGGCTTAACCGGGAAGCTGTGCCTTTGGCTGTTGCAAACTTTGGAGACAATCCAACTAAGGTACTCTTACGCCAGCTCTTTACTGTGTTCGTTTGTCATTGTTAATTTGTAATAGTCAGTATAACCTGATCGTAGACATTTTAGGAATGTGCCCCCCCCCCCCCCCCCTTCTGTTCTTTTAGAAAGAATGAGTTTTTGCCTCCAAGTTCACTAGAACAATTAGATGTAGGAGCTGTAAGGAGCTTTCTTGCTTGCCTTGAGACTTGATGAAACTTTTACTGGAAGGTGCGACTTCAATGTTGACTGAGACTACTTTCCACTTCCATGGCTTATTTTATTTTTTTCTCTTCCTCCTTTGGAACTTGACTGCTAGCAAAATTCAGACTTTAATGATTAAGAGTTCATTCTCGGAAACTTGAATAGCCTCAATATGATCTGGTAAAGGTGATATTTGGGGAAGAAGAAGCACAATTTTTATTAATTATAACTTATAAGTCATGTGCATAAGGCCCATTGTTGAAGTTATGTTGCTTATTATTTTGTTTCTTTTTCCCTTGCAGGTTCGAGAATTTGTTAATGCGTTCACTCTCCTTCGAGAAATGGGGTTCGCTTCAAACAGTGTTGCTGAGGCTCTTCTTATGTTCGACAATGATACAGATAAAGCTTTGGCTCAATCTCTGAACAGTTCATCATAAAGGATTTCTGTCCTGTTATTTTTTTGTCATAAAGGATACTGAGGACCAGTGTGGTTTCAGCCCACACAGTTGTCTCTTCTGATGTACATAGTCGTTGAAGTACGTTCTTAAATTACACTAGTTTTCCACTGAAAAACCAGAAGTTTATATCATGCATCTGTACATAACCATATTCTGGAGCTTGAATTTTAGAGTGGACCTTTTGCATGCACAGGTTTTCTCCTAAAAGCTTTATGGTAGAAATATTGTCTATTACAGGATTGTAAATATAAGGGTGAAGATTTTCTTAAAAAAAACAGCATCCTCAATCCTTCAGTGTTGTGAATAGAATTTGCTTGACGATGCCATGTGCAACTAATTTCGGAATATCCAAAAGTTTGAATCTAAACGAAACCTGGCAGCAGCTCTAACATTGATCTGTTTTCAAGGGAAAAGTGGATAACTATTTAATCTATTAAACTATAACATGCAAGAATAATGAATGAATTTATACATGAAATTCGGGTGTATTACATGTGGTGGCAGTCACGAAAAAGGTTCCAAATGTTTCATTTAGCAGCATTGGTCTCTGATGTACATACAGGGGGTGGCGGTTATCTGTGGTTAGGCATACTCTCCCAGCTTATACTGTATATCCCAAAGAAAAAGAAGGGTGAATCACTGAATTGTGTCAATGGATGTATTGTGTATTGTATGGCCTTCAGGCAAGTGCTTATTTTCTTGGGAAAGATTCATATCGAACAAACTAGCAGTGGCTCCTCATGGGATTGCAGTCAGAATAGAATCTCGAAAGGTATATAATTCATCAGACACCTGCACAAATAGCTCCTGATACACAAGAAATTATAGTCAGTTTTAGGGCTTAAAGTTGAAGCAACAACTAAGCACAGCTCAATAAATAAAAGGGAAATGATCCGAGTCTGGTCTCAAGACTCTCAACGTATACTGATGCATAAAAGAATCTAATCCAGGGTCATACTTTTTTTTGACATTCCTGAGTACTAGAGAATGAAAGAACAAATATAAACAGAGAATAGTCTGTTCCTTTACAAACGAGAAGTATGAGAAACATGCGACTCAAATTGAGGAAATCCCTCCTTTAACCCATGACTTGTATTGAGGAAACCCCTCCTTCAACCCCTCATTCAACCCATGGCTCTCACAAGCTGATCAATTTTATCAGAGATTCACCATCTTGTCATTGCTCAATTTTTTAACATGAAAAAACCAAAAGCCCTTATATTCCTCTCCATATGTCCAAGGGACAGAACTTGAAAGGGGGTAGACCTTTGGTGTATTAACCTGACTTCAAGTTGTTTTTCTATTTTTATATATATTATTCCAACTCCACTTTCAGCGGGTCTCAATAATTCAATTTATAAATTTTTTACTTTTTATCTTTTTGATTCCAACTCCAAAGGAGTTTTAACGTGATTATCTTCCACTTTGCTTCCGGTATTAAATGATCAGACCTGGAGTACTGGGGTTGGCAAAACGAAAGATCTTCATACTTTCCTCCTTAGGCCACTAAGCCACTAGCCAGGGAATATTTCTACTTTCTTATGTTTAATGTTGAAAATTACAGGACTTCCTAGATCCTTACTCAGCATTTTTGTTTGAGGTGTTTAGATAATAGTCTTGTAAAGGTACAATTCTGTAACAAAATGCTACTGTTGCAAGAATTATTATATATTTATTTATTGTTATTATTATTATTTTATATATTTAATTAGATACATGGGTATCCGAGCATTGCTTGACTAATCCCATGGGCCATGAAGTTAATGACCACGAAAACCACCAGTGGCCTTGAGGGGACTCCAACCTTGGAGCCTTGGAATAAATGTGAGAAGTCTTACCAGCTGAGCTTCTCAAGGTAACTATTGCAAGAAATAAGAATACATTATGGGGTTCAATTGCACAAAATAGATTGCAGATGCTATATACAGACATTAAATCTCATTCTGTTTAGAATGATGCTCATATACCGAGTGTATGAATTATGATACACTTATTTTTACTCCAGTAAAATTGGAGCAATCATGTATCTTTTAGTACCAAGTGAGGTGTGTATGATAAATTATTCTGGCAAAGTGTGTCAGGCCCAATTATTAGGAACAATCATGTATTTATTAGTAATAATCATGCATTTATTAGGAACAATCCCCAGGGTTATCCTTTTATTTTTTAACCCATTACTTTACAACCAATGAGAGTATGCCACACATTAATGAAATTGAGTGTATCATACACTAAAGTGTATGACATTCATTTTCCGTTTACAGCTTCATCTAAAGGATACTTGCAAGCATATTGTGTGGCATATGTAAGTGAATGCAGGTGTGTGACAAGTAAGAGAGGAGAAAAGAGAAAGGGACCTGATCCCCATGATGAACAGCAAAACTTTCTTTCATGGATGTGTTTGACATCAAGCCCAATAAACCATGAGCCCACACTCACATCGTCATGGGCATAAGTGCGGAGATTAGATCTGGCAAGAACATTGAAATGCAAATCAGAAAATATTTCAAGTAATCACTGGCTGTATGTTTACACAGCCATATTTACCAGGGAATTGGTCATAAATGTTCATATAGAATTGACTATCTGGTTATGCAGTGTCAGTCAAGCATAGGAATTCACATGACCTGTATGCAGTGGGAAGAGACCAACCTATTTATTGAGACAAATTTAGCCAATGCTTGTGATACGACAAATATCTCACCAGAAGCATGCCGGAAGTACCTGTTGGAAAAAAGATAGTGGGCATATAAGGAAGGAAAGTAATAGGTCACATGGAGGTTATAAAGTGAGGCTGAGTGAACCAGAAATCAATGGGGTATATTTAGCCTATTTTGGCAATAATTAGCAATAAAGGTGAAACAACTAAAAGTTATGGAAACCAAACCACATGGTACTAGATAAGTACCAGGAAATAAGTAAGCAAAGAACACATTGCCCAACAGCATAGGTCCACTTAACTAGTTGAATTGCTTTTCAGATGCAAGGTACATAGAACAGAAGCACATGCAGTATCACATGTGTGTCAAATATATTGAAAATACCATATATATGAGCCATTGTTTGCAGTGAGCTAAGCCAAATTTACTGAAAGTGAAACTATTTGTACGGAAGCTTGTCTCTTTAGACAACGAAGTGCATTGTTATTTCACTGAACTTAGTGAACTACATGAATGAAATCCCTAGAAATCCCTTATTCCTTTAGCATGCAAACCTGTTATACCAAGGTAACAAATAAGGCTACAATTTGTACTTACGACTTTCCATCGCCAAACTTCCACCACTCTGGCTCATACCATTTCTGGCTCCTGTAAAGAGAAGCAGGGATGAGCATTAGAATGACGATAGATTAAAACATCAGTCACCTAGCTTTCAACATATAGAAAAGCAGCCCCTACGAGGTTTGTCATTGAACTCACGGTTCTGAGAACACTTCGCCAGACTTCATACATCCCATATAAACACGAGGCTGGTCAACATAAGCAGCAAGAGTATTTCCTAGGGTATCTGTGGAGAAAAGACAGATTTCAATTGACAGCTGCAATAATAATGCGTCCCTGCCTTTTAAGTACACAAAACATACCCCCACATGTTTGACAAAGAAATGGCAAGAGAAGTTTGTTCATGTGAAGGATTCTTGATCTTTCAGTTTTTACCACGTGCTAGGAATCAGGAACTGAAAATTAAACTTGTTCAATAATAGAAAAGTGACAATTTAAGTGTCTAAATCAGATAACACTCTGCTTATGAAACCGAAAATTGTATTTTCTCATAAATGTTTCTTGAGATCCTTAACATCCCTGTTGCATATTTCTCAGTCTCACAGACACTAATCAAGTCAGCACCTGCATATGGATTTTAATGGTGAAGATAAAGTCATCTCTTTTGACAATGGATGCTGAAGTATGGGGATGCCAGACTAACAAGAACATGCAAATGGTCCAAGTAAGACAAGAAGGCAAGCATCATCTGAAATTTGATGAAATTTAATGCGCATCAGCCTGAAAAAATCTAGGCATGCCATAAGATAAGTAGATAACAGCAACCTCACCAAATGCAGACTATCACATTGGTGGGAAGTGACAACTGATTTTATACTCACCAATATTTATAAAAACATCATCATTGACTTTTGCATAGAACTCTGCATCCCAATTATTTGCTACATGAGCAAAGTAAAACATTGTCTTTTTTGGTAGCTGCTTAGGAGTCTCCACATGGTCATTCTGTTAAACATAAGACGCAAAACTCTCCAATGAATACTTAATACCCAGAAAAGGAACAGGAGTTTGCTTACATTATAAACGATCTCTTTCCTAATCAAATAAAAAGAAATGTAAACTCAGGACATATGGTCTGCTTGGGTTCATCATTTTAGTACTTTTTGTTTACCCTGGCATCTGAATCAGTGAACAGATAATGAAGAAATGTTTGCAGGATAGTACAGTTTAAATTGGCAATTCAGCATGCTCATTACTGTCACCACCAATATCACTTTTCAACTGTTTCCCTATGACTAATTGACTGCTGCAACTGGACATTACTGGATGTATTATGAGAAATTTCTGAGTAATTCTTCTAAACCCAGAAGCCAATCAATAACACAATACATGTGTCGCACAGAATACGAGCTATATTATTAACGAATTTCAGAAATCTAGTGTACGTACGAGGATAATGAAATCATTATTCTCTCTGTTCTCAGTGTCAATGCCCATGTCTAAACTATCTCCACGGTTCTCGCTGCAAACACATACACAGAAGAGAATATTTATCAAGCACTAAAGGGATGATAGTGAGTTGGAAATAGAAAAGAATTAATGAGCACCTTCTTCCAATGACAAACCGTATAACAATGCCCTTCTCATTTTCCATTTTCTTCAAAGCAGCACCTATAATAGATAACATCAGCACTTAGCCAAGAGGTCAATGGTGGACCCATAAACTTCCATTGAATAGTTCAGAAAATTATCCAGGTGCAGTTACATAAATCTATGCTTTTTGAGACAACAGGGATCAACTGACCCCTCAATTTATGTGTTAGATCCGCCACACACACACACACACACACACACACAATTCAAACAATGGGGATCAACTGACCCCTCCATTTATATGTTAGATCTGCCACTCCAAGAAATGATTAACTGACCCCTCAATTTATATGTTAGATCCGCCACTCCAATAAATGATTTAGACATGAAATATTCACCTCCAAATAGGAGAGGTTTCATTAAGCACTCCAAAATAAAGGGAAAAGTAGCAAGAAAAAGACGTTTAGAAAAATATAATAGGGATGAAATAACATCAACTCCTAATCACAGAGCCTGTGAACCATGATTATATATCTTCAACAGAAGACCACAGATTGATTGGTAATTTTGCACAGCGAATGGTCCATATATTGAACCTTTATCACATGATGCTGTCAATAATGTCAGTTTTTACAACCATGCATTTCTGAGCAAAGTTAAGGACACAAATGCCATATCAATCAGGACCCTAAAGGCATTCCACCTAAAGTTGGTCAAATGGAGACACCTTATAGTTTCCTCCATATCTTTCCATCAAAAATGAAGTACCAGAAAAAGATTTCACCTCCTCAAAAGATGAGGCATGGGGACATAGGGAGTTTGCAATATACCTGTTCCCATCCATGCCTTACGGATTGCATCTCTCTTATGTTTGCGGCCAAAACTTGTTAATATCCCAATCACAACCATTGGCTTTTTCTTACCACTCCCAGAATCTTTTGGAACAAAACCTTCTTGCCTAGCGACATCCAACTCCATTTGAAGAGCTTGAAGTTTCTTCAGCTGCTCCCTAATTTACAGAAGCTTCTTCAATGCTTGACTCAAAAATAATTAATCATTTATATAAATAAAGGTTAAATGCTGAAGTATTCAATGAGAAACATATTACCTGCATGCTATGACTTTTAATGAATCATCAACTGAAATAGCATTATGTCCCTGTCAACAGCAGTGCAACAGTTAGGTTAAATAATAATAATCTCTGAAGAGAAGCAGATAACATTTCATGTGCACAGGGCATCAAAGCAAAGCATTTGGAGCAAAACCATGAGATTTTATGATGCCTCAATCTCACTTTAGAAAGGTGATGCATGGAATCAGAATAGAATTACATGTTACTAACACGCTAACATGCTGAATTGCTCAACTGTACTTTTAGGATGAGGATCCTCTCCAATGCACTATTTCCCATACTTTTGTTTTTACAGTTGTGTATGTTTTTCACGTGTCATATAACAATACCTATATCATGGTTCACAATCAACTTAACACATCGCAAAGTCCACATGTCCATCGCCACAATACCGAAAATAATACATTGGAGAAGATCTCAAGACTTCATAGATAATACTATACACACTTCAAATGAAAATGAGTTTGACTTACATGACCTATAATTCTGTCAAGCTCTTTAACAATATAAACTCTATTCTGAGCATCCTGCCATAATCTGTTACAGAAACATTTACTTCAATCAGGAGATCAAACAGTGTAAGAAAACCCATCAGCAATACAAGGCAATCTAATTGCTACCATTTGAGGATCCGGTCGGTTGGAAGGTAACATTTTTCCTAAGCAAAAGTTCTGTTTTGAAAAATTATATATATACAAATAACTTTTTCCTTCAAACCCTTATGCAATTCTACAATTTTGTGCTAGGGTTCGATCTTAATGTTCTGCTGTATATTTAGGGTTCAGAAGCAATGAGAGATGTTATTATTCACTAATCACTACAAAAAAAATATCACTCCAATAATTTGAAATGATCAATCGGTTCGGAAATAGCTAGTGAAATTTCTCTCTTTTAACATTTTGCAATCATTGAACCAAATCACTAATTTTGACATCACAATTAGACTAAAATTCTCTCACCCAAATTACACTAAAATTAATACAGGACTTCACATGTTTCCCAAGTTTAAGGAACAATCAAGCCCATATCAATTTTCAGCTCATTCAACAACCTAAAACCCTTGACTCTCAAATGCTTAATCATAATAAACAATATCCTTATACACTACTATCTACACACATATTCAAAAGAACATTCAAACTCAAATCAATAACCATCAATTGAAAGATGCAACAGTAATTAAAATCACTAACCGTCCAGCGACATAGAAGGTAGAGACAGTGGCGAACATGATGAGCATGAGAGAAGAAATTCGCGATCGAAACACTACATTTCCAGATATTCTATGATTAATATTTGATCCCTTGCTTTGCATTTTCTCTCTCCTCCCCCAAAATTATCGGGATTTTATTTCTCTTTTTGCCGAATCCCTAGCTAGCTCCAGTTCAATCGGAGATCCAATCGCACTTCTAGAGAGAGAGTGTGTGCATGTTTGTGTGCGTGAGGTATCGAATTCAATTTTATTTTTTTCCGTGGAAAAACTAATTCAGCGCCAGGTCCATGACTGTGTCTGTGTGAAGTTTGGACATTGGAAACTTGCCATTTTCAGTTACTGTGAAAAGACAATTTTGGCCCCTTAGTGATAGGTTTATCGGAGGCTATTTTGGGTATATACTTGAGGCCTTGAGGGCTAAGTGGATCGTTTTGGGCTTTTCTTAAGCCCAATTGAAAAAAAAAAAAAGAAAAAAGAATCCTATAGAATCCTACATATACTGATATACAACCCCCGGTTCTAATGTTTCCATTGTTGATAAATCATGGCAAATTCCGATCAATTATTGTTCATAAAAGGTACACTAAAGGGCTAATGTATTGTTTCAGCAAGTATTGTGTGAGACCAACTCACAAAAAATAGGGGTCACATTTTAGAAATGTAGGGGTTACTTATGGTGAACAGTGATCATTGTTCCATTGAAAAGGGATCCCCGTCTTATCAAAAATTACAGAAAAATTGTCTTATAGAAGTTTTTGTGGTATTGTTTTGGGCTTTTCTTTAGCCTAATTCAAAAAAAAGAAAAGAAAAAGGAATCCTATAGAATCCTACATACACAACCCTGATTCTAATGTTTCCATTGTTGATAAATCATGGCGAATCAATCGTTCATAAAAGGTACACACGAGAACTTTCTCTTATGGTTGATCGTCGGCTTTATCGTTAAACTTGTTCATTGTTTAAAGGCTTGTCTCTAAGGTTTTTTTAGACGATACTAATTTGCGTGTCAACAAGATGGAGAAGTAACTGTAAAACTTGCAAAGTTGGACAATCATGGCTTATTAGTGCTTCATCTGCATAAATAAACTTACACAAACAAAATTAATTATGTGAAGCTAGTATACAAAGAGAAACTAGGGCGATTAAGTTGAAAGGTGATTTCAAAACCAAATAATGTTGGATTGTGATTTTGTTTATTTTACACTGAGACAACAAGAAAACTGTGATTAGGACAGACAAATTATTTGTAGCAACAATTAGCAACAATCTCAATAATTTTAGAAGAGTTACAACTATGACTAATTTTACCAAATATAATCTTGTTATGTCGGTTTCTTTTACTCTTTTAGGTGTGCCCGACCTTGTGATTAAGCGTCTATGATCACTTATAAAATGTTTTAGGGAAAATAGTGGGGGTCGGTCTTAAAATCCTTGATTAGTAGTACTATTGTACTGGTATTTAATATTGTGGTCACTGGCAACTAAGGAGGTGTGTTTGAGTGGTAGGGACTCATCCATCCTTAAACAAGGTTGAGGGTTCGAATCTCGCCTTCGTCTTGGGCATGAAGCAGCTTTAAATTTATTGGTCAGTTGTCCCATTCTTTAAGGTGCCTATAAGCCAACGGGGAAAAATAGTCATTTTAATCGACGGTTAGATATCCTTGATTGTAAACCAAAAAATATTGTGGTCACTGGCAAAGGCACGCCACCAACTTCGCAATATTGATACTTGCCCGGCTCTCTACCGTTGAGGTCAGAGCCTGAGGGTACCTACGTGGTGTCTTCTTACAAGAATTATGATCCTCCTGCGTGGGATCATTTTGATCATTAAGTCACAAAAAAGGTGGAAAATGTACGAACTTGACAGGAAATGTTCCAAGGGTAAAAACAAAAGCTGATGATAACTTCCATTATCATCGAAATTTAATTTATTAATCACTGTACTTCAGATGTGAAGTTGGTCATTGAGTAGTCTTTCAATATTGCGAGTTGTTGAGCTCAAATAGTTTTTCAACATCAACTTTTCCAATCCTTTCACAAAGAGGGCTTTTTGAAAACTAATTATACGGTCATGCAATAATTTTTTTTTTTTTTTTTTTGGTTTGTCAAGTTTTTTTTTGGGTGTGGTTAAAGGGTAGTAGGGCACCTCCTAACGCATAACCTCGGGTATTTCACGAATTAATTCGTGTAGGTGCTCCCATAAGGTTTAAACCCATGACATGGTGTACAAGTTGTAACTTGTTTACCAGTAAGTCAACAGCTCTTGGGTCGGTCATGCAATAATTTTGAAATTTGATAAATTATACTAGGCTCATAATATATTGCATCTTCTTATTGGTGTATGGTAGACCCCATATTTGGTCAGTCCCAAAGATCAACTGGCAAACACAGAACACGAAAGTAACTTGCTGCGCCGTGGGATTAACCACTGCCTTAAAAATGATTTCACCTCAATCTAGATGCAAATCGATCACCCAGCGCTCGCTTCCCAAGGTTAACACAGCACCCTTACTCGTGTTCACTCACGAGTAAGGATTGGAACAAAACTCAACTTGCTCAGGAATAATGGGAATACAGTTGGGAGAGAGAAAGGAAGATGAATGTGTTTCTCTTGTGTGTTTTCCAGCAAGATTGACAGAACTTTTATAGTCAAAAGAGAGCTGGAACTTTCCCATCAATAGAAAATCAAATAAGGTAATTAATGGGGAGAGAATCAAGGAAATCAATCACTTGGATATCAAGGATATAATATCACAATAAAGATATTGGGCTGAAAATCAGGAGCTGGTATATACAATAATAAAGGATTATAACAGAAGAAACGGATCTCATTAATTCCGTGATTTCAGCAATTAAGATCTCGCGAATCTGGATACGATTGGGTGGAACCAAACTCAAATTTTGGTCATAACCAAACTCCAACTCTGAGCATTGTTTTTCCAACACTACATAGATGGACAAAATATATTCTCATAATATTTTTCCGATATCTTATCCCTAACATCCTCCCGCAATCGTAGTGGCAGCCGCCGGCAGGGCATCACGAATGCTACGCTTGGAACAATACAATACGTAGCATCCTCTTCTTCGGTGAGTCCTCGATCTGCACGCCGAGTCTTCACAAGTCCTTGGTTGGTGAGTACTCGATCTACACGCCGAGTATTCACAAGTATATAGTTGGTGAATTTTCGATCTGTCCGTCGAATCTTCACATATCATCAAGTAGGGAGAAGTCAACTTCTTGACAGGAAATATTCCAAGGGTAAAAACAAAAGCTGGTGATAACTTCCATTATCATCGAATTCATTAATTACAGTACTTCAGATGTGAAGTTGGCCGTTGAGTAGTCTTTCAATATTGCGAGTTGTTCTGGTCAAATAGTTTTTCAACATCAACTTTTCCAATCCTTTCACATAGGTGCGTTCTTTAGAGCTTTTCCGGTCAGTTCAATTCAGGGGTGGTCACACATAAGTACGGCTCGGTTCAATATTGTTCAATTCAGTTCAACGGTGTTAAAATCAGTTCAGTTCAGTGGTGTTCAATCATCATTATTATTATTATTATTATTATTATTATTATTATTATTATTATTATTATTATTATTATTATTATTATTATTATTATTATTATTATTATTATTATTTACCACCAAAAAGAAAGTTAAAAAGTATTTATTCACCAGTTCGAGCACCAAAAGATAGTTAGAAAATATTTGTTTCAAAATAATAATAATAATAATAATAATAATAATAATAAAAATAATAATAATAATAATAATAATAACAATAACAATAACAATAACAATAACAATAACAATAACAATAACAATAACTATAGTTGTTATTATTATTATATTCCAGTTCAGTTTAGTGGTGTTCAGTTCAGTTCAGTGGTGTTCGATTCAGTTCAGTACAGTTTAGGGGTGCTCGGTTCAGTTCAGTTCAGTTCAGTTCAGCTCAGTTTAGTTCTGGTAAGTTCAGTTATAACAAACGCACCCACATGGGGCTTTTTGGAAACTAATTATACGATCATGCAATAATTTTGAAGTTATTGGACAAATCGCAAAACTAGGCTACTTTATTTTCTTTCGGGACATTTGATAAAATTGGAACGAAACATACATATAGCTAACATTGCGATAAAATAAAAAAAATCCTTAGAAAGAAAAACTTTTTTTTTTTTTTGCTCGTCAGGGAAAAAAAAGGAAAATGTTTTGTTGACACAGTGGGTGGTCAACCAGCTATAAAATTGTGTCTATCTCTCTCCTACTTTAATTGCTATTTTAAAAATAGATGATGGAGAATTGTGAAAATAAAGGAGAGAGATACATACAATAAGGTAGTGGGTTGTCAACCCACTGGGTGGATGTATCATTCTCCGAAAAAAAATCTAGTTAACATACCAATACCAATCAGATTATGTTAAAGCATGGGGCCAGGGATAACGCAGTTTAGCTCTACTTATTACTCCACTGAAGTGGCCCTTTCATAATTGCAAGTTGCAAAGTTTGCTAGATCTGGGACTGTAACGCAAATGCTGAGATATGTGTATGTGTGTATATATGATCAACAACAGACTCAATTTACTGCTTCATAATTGTTCAATTATTATAGGTGTTCATAACTTCAGCTATCCAATTCTTTGAGAATTATTGCGTTGATCGAGAAGTCCCACGTACCAGAATGAGGTGGAGTATCACGTTTTTCAAGTAAGTGTTTTGACTTCTATTGTTCTTTTGTTTTTCCTTCTCTTTGGATACGTGTGTAAATCAAGTCCCTTAATTTATTTCTTATCTCCCAAATTTTAATTCAATGGGTATTTTAAAGCCCGCTCAACATATATGATACCACATTTACAAATAAGTATGACGTTACCATGATGTCATACTTTTTTGAGATGCCTAACGAACGTTGAGGGTGAAAAGCCGACTCATATGAGTTTTTGTGATTTTCATTTGGATGTACAAAACATATATGCATCTGGATGTTTGAACTAAACCTACACCCTTGTAGTGTATCGTCCTTTGAGCATATTTGGGAGCACCTAAAAACTGGGATTTATTATTTATTGTTTTCACTTTTTCAAAAGTTACAATATATGAAAATTAAAAACCTTCCTAGAATTTTTTAAGAAGTTTTTAATTTTATTTTGGTTGGCAATTTGGAAAATAACTAAGCATCATATGAATTTACACATGCTTAGAAAAAAAAAAGGGTAATCAACTTCCCATCACGCAGACAACAAAAAATGAGAATTCACAGAAAGTTATACTACAAGCTACCACCTACCACCATTTTACTAATTTCTTGTCAACTAAACAACTTTACAATTTGCACTTTCTAGGCATAGATATTATGTAGAGTATTAGTGTTTAAAACAAAACAACCATATGAGTTCCTCAAAAACTTTTAAATAAGGTCGCCTCAACAAATCAGATATTATGCTGATGTCAGACTTGGATATAAAGACGGCCTCATATAAGACACATTATTAAATGTTTGCAAATTTTCATTGTAGAGGATGGTGCTCACTCGCCCAATGAAATTTTGTCTCTAAATCTAAATGTTAAGTATAAAACTTTAAATGTTTAATGGAGTACAATAAGGCCCTGTTCTTTTCGTCGTTTCCATGCTGCATTCCGTTCCGTTCCGTTCCGTTCCGCATTCTATACTTCATTTTGTCTTACATTTTTTTGAATTATCCGCGCCGCGCCGCGCCGTTCCATTCCAATCCGTTCCGTTTCTCACTGTCCCGCACCATTCCGTTGAAGAGTCGTTGTTTCCATGCTGCATTCCATTTTGTTCCGTTCCGTTTCATTCTGTTCCGTTTCGTTCCGCGTCGTTCCGTTCCGCATTCTGTACTTCATTTTGTCTCACATATTTTTGAATTATCTGCGCCACGCCGCGCCATTCCGTTGGTTCCATTCCCGTTCCGTTCCTCACCGTCCCGCACCATTCCATTGAAGAGAATAGGGCCTTAGTGTTTAAAACAAAACAATCATATGAGGTCGCCTCAACAAACCAGACATTATGCTGATGTTAGACTTGGATACAAAGACGACCTCATATAAGACACATTATTAAATGTTTGCAAATTTTCATTGTAGAGGATGGCGCTCACTCGCCCAATGAAATTCTGTCTCTAAATCTAAATGTTAAGTATAAAAATTTAAATGTTTAATGGAGTACAAAAATGCCCTGTTCTTTTCGTTGTTTCCATGATGCATTCCGTTCCGTTCCGTTCCACTCCGTTCCGCTCCGTTCCGCATTCTGTACTTCATTTTGTCTCACATTTTTTTGAATTATCCGCACCTCACCGTTCCGTTCCATTCCGTTCCAATCAATCCCATTCCGTTCCTCACCGTCGCGCACCATTTCGTTGAAAAGCACAGGTCCTACCTTGCAATTGCAAATCACATACTCTTTATGGGCTCAACTCAACAAGGTGGCCAAATGAAGAATTATTGAACACACGACAACCTTACCACAAATTTAAATTTTAACCCCTCACCACCACCAACTCAAGGGGTCATTTATGGTCAATTCACTCTCTCAAGTCTCAGTTCACCACCAAACTCCAAATATCATCAACGCAAATCGACAAGAAAAGTAAATTACTATTGAAAAGGTACATGGGGCCATCAAGATCTCAATAGACCAAACAAAAAGTACGCGAGCCATGACGACGATGAACAATTGAAAACTCCGTGTCCAATTTGATATGGCCGCCACTAAGCCCGTTCCCCTCCACAGAAATCTCTATCATCAAAAATTCATGATATAACTACTGTATACTCATAGTCTTCTTGTGTGTGTTGAATGTTGACTCTCTCTCTCTGTTACCCCTGTCTCTTTGGCCATTGCCTACTATCATGGTGGCAATTTTCTGACTATTTTAATTCTATCAAATCCCAAAAAAAATTCGAAGTAGATATGCAGATTTTAATTTTAATATATAGTTTATACATTCACCAATCTATCTAAAATAATATATTAGATGGGTTTGTCACGAATTGCTTGGAAGGGCATCATGTCTGGTTAGTTTGTTTAATTTTATTCTTCTCATTTTTTTCTTCTGATAGAATTAGAATGTTTTGCTAATTTAGGAAATATCCTCCAAAAATGGTTTTTTGTTTTCTTATTATATTCACGGTTCCTCTCATCATATTATTTGTAATGTATGAACTATGAAGTGCCTTCTCTTTTGGTTTCTGGGTTTTGCTTTACTTGAAAATTTTGAAGATTTTGCATGTATGATTGCTCAGAAAACATTTCGAGGTCTTTTTTCCCCAATTTTTTGTAAAACTGTTTTGTGCATGCAATTTTTCCCATGTAATCTTTTTTTTTTGGTTTTTTTGTTTTGTTTTGTTTTGTTATGAATATCAGTATATGTGAGTATCGTATTAGTAATTCATGATGGTTTGGTGTTTTCTTGCAGGAACTTTTGCACATCAATTTTGAACTGAAAAGGACTGCATTGAATAGGTCAAATCAGTTGGTAATTATCGTGCTTCTTCAATGTGATTAAATAAAGATTATCATATATTTTGCTCTGTACCCACTTAATTATTACACTAGAGACATGGGTAAGTTGCAGAATGTGATATGTATGAAATTTTGAGATTGATGGCATAGCTTTTGGTTGCATAGTCAACAAGTAAATGCATAAACTATGGAGTATTTAATAATCTTCTGTCATGATTGTGCAATCGCCGAATCTTGGGTTTCGTTTCCCTTTCATGTTCCACCAGAAAGAAAAGTTATCTTCTTTTATTAGCATATTCTTATATTCTGAAAAATGAGTGATCAACTTATCATTGATCAAAATGTTAGTTTAATTATAAGTATCTCCTGATTTGGTATGCAGAAAAGGGAGCTGAAAATGGTGATACAGGATCTTTGGGGTGTATTTTGTGAGCAATCTGATTGCTCCAAAAGCAATACTGAGCCTTGTGGTCTTGATTATGGGTCTGTCACTCGTGCTTCTTCTTGTGCCAATCATTTGTTGTTAATTTGTTTTGATGTATTGCTTCTTGCAATGCTTTTATTTAACATGGTTCGCACAATATCCCTTCAAAAAAGCCGAGCTTCCATATCATAACAGACGCTTCTCAAACTTGCAACTGTTGTCAGCTGCTTTTAATGGTTGTTTAGGAGTTGTTTACATAGGTTTTGGTGTTTGGATTCTGGAAGAAAAGTTAAGAAATGATCATTCTGTTTTACCAGTCCATTGGTGGGTTGTACATAAATTTCAAGGACTTACATGGTTATTTGTGGGATTGATAGTAAGCCTTAGAGGTGCATGTTTTCCCAAAGGCCCTTTAAGAATCTTGTCCATTTTCGCCTTCATCTTTGCTGGGATTTCCTGCTTTCTTGCTCTTTTTGCTGCCACATTCCACCAAGAAGTGGCCTTAGATATTCTTTCTTTCGTCGGAGCAAGTTTGGTGTTGCTATGTACTTACAGGGGTTACAACTCTGAAGATCCCAATGGAAGTACCCTTTACACTCCTCTGAATGGTGAGGCTGATGAGAGCAGTAAAGTTACTTCTGCTGTCAAAGTCACTCCATTTGCCCAAGCTGGGTGGTTCAATAAGATGTCATTCTGGTGGTTGAACCCTTTGATGAAAGTGGGTAAAGGAAAGACTCTTGAGGATGATGACATACCCAAAGTACGGGACCAAGAAAGAGCAGAATCATGTTACTTGCACTTCATGGATCAATTGAATAAGCGGAAACAGGATGAATCATCATCATCGTCATCACTCTTGTGGACAATTGTGGCATGCCACTGGAAAGAGATCCTCATTTCTGGTTTTTTCGCGCTTGTGAAGATACTTACCCTGTCAGCTGGACCTCTTCTGCTTAATGCCTTCATAAAGGTTGCCGAGGGCAAAGCAGCTTTCAAATATGAAGGTTATGTTTTGGCCATTTCACTCTTTATTTCAAAGACCTTGGAGTCTTTGTCACAGAGACAATGGTACTTCCGGTCCAGATTGATTGGCCTTAAAGTGAGGTCTTTGCTCACGGCTGCAATTTACAGGAAACAACTAAGACTATCGAATGCTGCCAGAATGACGCACTCTGGTGGTGAGATTATGAATTATGTCACTGTTGATGCTTACAGGATTGGTGAGTTTCCTTTCTGGTTTCATCAGACTTGGACTACAAGCGTCCAGCTATGTTCTGCACTAGTTATTTTGATCAATTCTGTGGGACTGGCAACCATTGCATCATTAGTAGTGATTATTTTGACTGTACTTTGCAATGCTCCCTTAGCAAAAGTTCAGCACAAGTTCCAAACTAAGCTGATGGTTGCCCAAGATAAGAGGCTGAAGGCTAGCTCGGAGGCTCTTGTCAACATGAAAGTGCTAAAATTGTATGCCTGGGAGACTCATTTCAGGAATGTGATAGAGGAGTTGAGGAAAGTGGAGTATATATCGTTAGCTGGGGTTCAGGTTCGTAAAGCATACAATGGTTTCCTCTTTTGGACGTCCCCTGTGCTGGTTTCTGCTGCTACTTTCGGGGCTTGTTACTTCTTAAAGATCCCTCTACGTGCAAGTAATGTTTTCACTTTTGTTGCAACTTTGCGTCTGGTGCAAGACCCCATAAGAGTTATCCCTGATGTCATTGGTGTAGTGATTCAAGCAAAAGTTGCATTTGCACGAATTGTGAAGTTTCTTGAGGCACCTGAGCTTCAGACTGAAAATGTGAGAAAGAAGAGCAATATGAGCAGTGGAAACCAGGCCATTTTGATGAAGTCAGCTAATCTTTCATGGGATATGAATCCATCAAAGCCGACACTCAGAAACATAAATCTAGATGTTCAAACAGGTCAAAAGCTAGCTATATGTGGAGAAGTTGGGTCGGGCAAATCTACACTGCTGGCAGCAATTCTCGGAGAAGTACCATGTCTTGAGGGAACGGTAAGTTTCACAGCTGGTATTCTGTTGTCCTAGTAAATCCTCATTTGTTCATACAAATGGTTTAGCTAGAACGATTAATAGCTATATACGGAGTATTTTTTATGGATGTGCATGGGAAGGTTGGTAACTTTTGTTTTCTTTTACAGGTTGAAGTTTATGGAAGCATTTCATATGTTTCTCAGACAGCTTGGATCCAGACAGGGACAATACGAGAGAATATTCTCTTTGGGCCTGATATGGATGACTTACGGTACCAGGAAAAGCTGCAGAGGTGTTCACTGGTAAAAGACCTTGAGCTCCTTCCTTATGGCGACATGACAGAAATAGGGGAAAGAGGAGTTAATCTGAGTGGTGGCCAGAAACAAAGAATCCAACTTGCTCGTGCATTATACCAAGACGCTGATATATATCTTTTAGATGATCCATTCAGCGCTGTTGATGCACACACCGCCACTAGCCTCTTCACTGTAATTCTTGCAACCCATTTGTGAAATGCTCCCTTTCCTTGTTCATAATCCTATTAAAGTGTCATCTGACTTTTGATCTTGTGGCAGGAATATGTTATGGAGGCACTTTCTGGAAAGACTGTCCTGCTTGTGACGCACCAAGTTGATTTTCTTCCTGCATTTGATTGTTGTTTGGTGAGTTACTATCACTTTCCAGATTCTTTTGCAGATTTCTTCTTGAGATAATTCTTGGAAGATTCATTAGCACTAGGTCAAAAGAGCTTCGCTTCATTAATATAACTGGAGGGAGGTTGTATGTTTACCTGCTACTCATGGCATAACCTTTTTTCAACAGCTCCAGTTTCTCTTCATCCTTACAGCTAGTAGAGTGTAATCTTTCGTAAATGATCTATTTCTAGTCTCCACCAGTTTGGTTTCTTATTTGTCACTTTCATCTTGGGTGCTTACATAATCATATTGTTGTAAAATTAATGCCAGTCATCCCTGTCTTTTATTTATTTACTTCTTTCTTTATTAGTTTTTTGAACTACTGCCTTGCAATTTCAGGCCATTAATAGACTTGTTGGTTTCATGAGGGTCAGAGAGTCTAAATTGTTTCGTAATGCCTGAATCGAACTTGTAATGGGGGTTGTGTTCTTTATAACTAGATCAGGGAAAAAAGAAAAAAAACAATTCGCAAAGGTCCTTGAATCTGTTCAACCTTTCATGGAACTGCATACTTTGCTGCACTTTATCTCATGGTTATTGAAATTGATTTCATTTTTATGCATATTTCTCCCTGCAATCGTTGATAAAAGATAATTGTTTTTGCTTGTAGCTGATGTCAGATGGAGAAATCCTTCGAGCAGGGCCTTATAATGAGTTGTTAGCTTCAAGTCAAGAATTTTTGGACCTGGTAAATGCACACAAAGAGACTGCTGGTACTGAAGGACTGACTGAGGTTAGCACACCAGGCAGATGTGACTATTCTGCTAAAGAGATTAAGAGAAACAATGTTGAGAAGGAGAATACAGCACCTGATGGTGATCAGTTGATTAAACAAGAAGAAAAAGAAGTTGGGGACACTGGCCTTAAGCCGTACTTACTGTACCTGAATCAGAATAAAGGCTACTATAAATATGCTATTGTCTTCCTCGCTCATCTCACCTTCGTGACCGGTCAGGTTTTACAGAACTCTTGGATGGCCTCTGGTGTTGATAATCCTCATGTTACTACAGCGAAACTGATTGCAGTCTACCTCATTATCGGGTTTTGCTCGACATTATTTCTGCTCATTAGATATCTTGCTATAGTCACATTAGGCATGGGGTCATCAAAATCCATTTTTACTAAACTATTGAACTCTCTCTTTCGCGCTCCAATGTCTTTCTACGACTCCACACCTGTTGGAAGGATACTAAGTCGGGTAAGCATAAAGTTGTTTAGACCTTATGAGTGCCAGATCTACGCCAATTGCTAAACTAATATTATGCATTTTTAAAATTTTTTTTTTTATGATTCCAATCTGTAGGTTTCCTCTGATTTGAGCATTGTTGATCTTGATGTCCCCTTCAGCCTTCTCTTTTCCACTGGGGCTACTACAAATGCATATGTTAATCTGGGGGTGCTGGCCGTCATTACTTGGCAGGTGTTGTTTGTCTCCATACCAGTTATTTATCTGGCACTAAAATTACAGGTAATCAACATTTCCTAAACCCTCACTTTTATGTCATTGAGAAACCAAGAAAGTCCATGGAGGGCACATTAATTGTTTGTCATGATGTTTAGTGAATGTCATACATAATTTTTCTGCACTTGGGATGAAATCATAGAGGGACAGCTATCATAGTAATTTAATTTTTCTCATGATTCTTTAGAAAGAGGGCAATCTCTGGTTTCTAATGTATAAATCAGCAATAGCAGACTAGCAGTGCTGTTGTTGACATACAAAAGTCCTGTATCTAAGTTGAAGATTTGGAACTGCGTTATGCTACGTTCGGGCTTGGCGGGTTAAAAAAGTCTGGTTGAGAAAAAGTTTTACAGGAATACTTGATCACCTCCAGAATTGGTGAACATTGAAGTGAAAAAATATCAGCGTCTAGAGTAGTATCTGTAAACTTTTATTTTTATCCACAGGGTTACGATTTACGACCTAATGTGGCTCTGAAACTTGTGGACAGAGATACTACTTTGCAACTGCAAAAGAGTTGATGAGAATCAATGGTACAAGCAAGTCTTTGGTTGCTAACCATTTAGCTGAATCTGTGGCTGGAGCCATTACGATTAGGGCTTTTGAGGAGGAAGACCGCTTTTTTTCTAAGAATCTTGAACTTATCGATACAAATGCCAGCCCTTTCTTCCACAATTTTGCAGCTAATGAATGGTTGATTCAGAGGCTTGAGACCCTATGTGCCACTGTTCTTGCAGCAGCAGCACTGTGCATGGTCTTGCTTCCTACTGGCACTTTTAGCTCTGGTGAGATTTATTTTTCTCATTTATCCCGATTTCAGTTTCTGCAAATCTTCTAAACATTTAGGAACATTATACATCAACATCAACATTACCCCAGTGCCTCCAAAGAGGCTCCCACCTAGGCGGGGTGAGGGGGGGTCGGTTGTACGCAGCCTTACCCCTGTGAAAGTCTCACAGAGAGGCTGTTTCTGTTTGACCTGAGTTCCGAAGTGCGACGACCATCGGTAACTTCACAATAAATAAGAAGTGCCGATAGTTTTATAAGCCATTTTCCTTTAGTCCATTATATTCCGAAAGCCAAAAAGTAGTGAAGCTTTTGGCTCCACTGGAAATGGTGGACATATTTAGGAACATTATAGTTGTGCTTTAATCAATATAGAGATGGATAAGTGATACTAATTTGACCATTGATGCAGGGTTTATTGGAATGGCTCTATCATATGGCCTTTCTTTAAATATGTCTATGGTTTTCTCGATTCAAAATCAATGCACCTTGGCCAACTATATAATTTCTGTGGAGAGGCTTGATCAGTACATGCATATACCCAGTGAAGCTCCTGAAGTCATTGAAAATAGCCGCCCTCCGCCAAACTGGCCATTGGTTGGTAAAGTAGAGATACACAAATTACAGGTGAATTTTGTGCACTTGGATTAATATTAACAGGTATTAGAAATAAGGTCAGATACTAAGAATTTTGATGTCTTCAACAGATAAGGTATAGGCCAGATGCACCACTGGTTCTTCGAGAATCAGTTGCACATTTGAAGGAGGAGACAAAATTGGTATTGTTGGCAGGACGGGCAGTGGGAAGACTACCCTAATCGGAGCTTTGTTTCGTTTGGTGGAACCAGTTGGGGGGAAGATAATAGTAGATGGTGTTGATATAAGCTCGATAGGACTACACGATCTACGATCTCGTTTTGGAATTATCCCTCAAGATCCTACCCTCTTCAGTGGCACTGTGAGATTCAACTTGGATCCATTATCTCAGCATACTGATGAAGAAATATGGGAGGTATAGTTCTGTTCTCTTCAGCTATAATCTGGAAGAAATGAGCATTTTTCAGAGTGCTAATGGCATATTTAGTATTTCTCAAGCAATAGGTATTCTTGTAAAGGTCCTAGGCAAATGTCAGCTCCAAGAAGTTGTCCACGAAAAAGAGCAAGGGCTAGATTCCTTAGGTAAATTTTCTTGAGTTCTGAAGAATTTGGGTTCCTCTTTTATCTTTGAAGTTTTCAGAAAAACGTCAAAACTTGGCAAAGTCAGCTCTATAATTTACTAGAGATCTTGACTCATGTATATAAAATGGTCCCAAAAGAAGCTTATCACTAAGGTACTAATTAATTTCAATTCAGTTGCTGAGGATGGATCAAATTGGAGCATGGGACAGCGTCAACTGTTCTGTCTAGGCCGCGCATTGCTGAGAAGAAGCAGGATGTTGGTGCTTGACGAAGCGACTGCATCGATCGATAATGCGACAGATACAATCTTGCAGAAAACAATACGAACTGAATTTGCTGACTGTACTGTGATCACGGTGGCGCACAGGATAACAACTGTGATGGATTGCACAAAGGTCCTAGCTATTAGTGATGGTGAGTTTCTCAACCATTTTCAATATACTTTGCACCTTTGCTGACATACCATCTTCATCATAAACCGAATGTTCTTAGTCAGACGAGTTTAGAGCCAATATTGAGGTGTATATGTATGTTAAATAGGTTATTGCCACATCCAAGTAAATAGAATCAGCAGGATTGAGATTTAAGCAAACTTTTGCATGGTAAAATAGGATGAAATGCTGAATGCTAAATATTACTGAAGGCTAATGAGATCAAATGCTGAAGAATCTATTCTAATTTCTAATCCTGTTGTAGGAGAACTGGTAGAATATGACGAGCCAATGGAGCTAATGAAGAAGGATGGTTCACTATTTGGCCAACTTGTCAAGGAATACTGGTCTCATATACACTCTGCAGAGTCACATTGACCCAACTGTGTTAACTGATTGGAGGGATAAAACATCCCAGCTCTATTTCAGTGTCTGGTTTGTCTGCATTTCCGTTTTTCATCCAATTCTGATGTACAAGTGGTTAGAGTTATGTAAATTGAATACTAGCCATTCATCATTTGAGAAATGGCGAAATCCAAACAACCCCTTTTCCCTATGAAGACGGTATATATAGTTTGCCTGACGACAGAGAAGGCATTGTCTGAGAAAGAGAACAAGCATAATCAAAGGATTTGCGTGAAATGGTGAATAAAGCGGCAGTGACGACACATGAACTCAGTTAGCTTTAAGGCCAGAGTATATATTGCTAGCAGACTTCAGCTGCAATTGCTTGCTTCGCTGCAGCTCGGTAGCTGATCATTCATCTGTGCACAACAAGGCACTAGCCAGTAGCTACTAGAAGTAGGATTTGTTGGGGATCAAGCTCCTCTTGTTGGTTATGATGACGCAGCTTTTATCTTTTTGTACTGAATTTTGGTCTGTAAACATCAAAATGTATTGTATTGTGTTTGTAATTGTAGGTACGTTTACCCTGTTTCCTGCTGTTCAGTATTTGGTTGGCAGCCATGTTCAAGGAATCAAGGGTATAGTATGATATTTGATTTTTTCCTTTCTTCAGGAAGAAAGGAAAAGTGTTTTTATCAGGGTACTAATATTTCCTTAGTTTCTGAATATAATGCAGATTCAAATCCAACACATAGATTAAGCAACTCTAAAATCAATAAAAAGAGATAAGTTGACTAAGATAGCCTTACTTATTGTACTAGTCATTCACCTAATTTTATGAAACAATAACCCAGTAAAAAAAAGTATACAATAAAAGAAATGCTATATTAACATATTATACTATGCGAATTAGCATATCCAATCATCCATATGCACAATACCAGGTTTAATTTTCAAGTAAAGAGGATTATATAACGTATAGCTTCTTTTCACTTGCAAATTATGCAACATACACAATGCACACTATACACTAGGTACCTAAGGTGAATTTGTACCAAGCACTCAAGCAGTACGAGCTAAGAAGGGATCCAACTAGACCTGTCAATTTCCGATCCGACCCGAAAACCTGATCCGACCCGTTTTTTCAGGGTCCTGACACTGATTTTCTGACTCGAAACCCGGTTTGACCCGAACCCGATTAACCCGGTGTTTTTTGGGTCAGATCCGAGCCGTTAGTGGGTCGCCCGTTTGACCCGAAAAATAGAACAATTTGAAATTATAAACAAAAAGTTCGACTAAAATATCCTAAAAAACAAATAAAACATTTTTTTTTCCTTTCATTAACTTTTTCTCTTCCTATTTGTTATCTCAAAATAAGAAATTTTGCTTTTAACTACGCTAAAATGGACGGAAATATAAAGCACAACTCATCGAATAATTAAAAAAAGTATAAAGAATATCATATAGTCGTAGATACATACCAAAACGTGTAAAAATACACGTACGTAGTTAATACAAGCTATAAGTTAGAGTATAAATTGGCAAATATACCATTTGAAAGCATAAATTGGCTATATAATTAAAGAAGAAAAAAGAAATTATTGGGTCACTCGACCCGGTGGGTCGACTCGAACCCGACAACACTGGGTCAGGGTCGAGCATTTCTCAACCCAAATCCGAAATGACCCGACCCGCTGTGACCCTAACCCAACACGACCCGAATCCGAACCCGACCCGCCCGACCCAATTGACAGGTCTAGTTGCAACCTATCTAAAATTTCTTTGACCCGAACTCGGGTTGCTTTGTTTTATGAGTTTTCACCAAAAACAAACAGAAATTGAACCCAAACCAAATTAAATTTTTGACCCATGTATCAACCCGAACTTGAATACCCATGGCAGATCCGTTTGACACATCTTGAGTTTTTGGGCAAGATTGATTCCCTCTTTTGATTCTGAACTGCAACGGCCAACATACCAGTTACCACCTTATAACGCGACACGCCGGAAGCCTGTCATCGGCCAATGCCAATGTCACCTGAATTTCTCTCTCTCTCTCTCAACAATCAACATGTAATTGAAGCATAGCCCTGCCGCCCTGCCCAACCAACCATTCTCAAAACAATTATGCAAATGTCAACAGCAACCTTCCAATGTATGCTCTTGATGCAAAAAATGGTGAAAAATCCTCCCTTTATAGCACTCTCTCTCTTTAACTCTTCAATTCTCTCCCAAATCAAACATACCCACAAAACCATTTCACTTATACTTCATTTCCTTCTCACTTACAATTTCTTACCCCAAGCTCAATCTCTCACTCTCCAACTTCTGTCTGGCAAAATTCAATCATTTTCATCATTCAACCCTTCATTTCTTGTTCAAACCTTTGCCAAAACTTACCCAATATCACACCCCATTTGTGTTCTTTTACAGGAGACTATAGTTCATGCTTATGTCCAAGCTAAATTGCCTCAAGAGGCTTTGAATTCTTTTGTTCAGATAATCAATTATGGGTGTGTACCCAGGTCAAATTTGTTTAATTCCTTGTTGATTCTTCTCTTGGATAGCAATAATCTTGAAAAAGCTTGGTGGGTTTTTGATGAATTTAAGAGTAATGTTGGATTGGATGGGTATAGTTTTGGGATAATGGTTAAGGGTTTTTGTGAAGCAAATGATTTGGAAAGGGCTTTCAGGGTTTTGGATCGATTGGGTGATGTGGGTTTGTCTCCAAATGTTGTTATTTATACTACTTTGATTGATGGGTGTTGTAAAGTTGGTGACTTTGATCGAGCAAAGGACTTGTTTTGCAAGATGGAGGAACTAGGGTTGGTTGCTAATCAGCATACATATACTGTTTTGATGAATGGGTATTTTAAGAAAGGGCTGAAAAATGAAGGGTTTCAATTGTATGAAAAGATGGTGTTGAGTGGGATTTTGCCCAATATTTATACCTATAACTCCATGATTGATGTGTATTGCAAAGATGGGATGTTGGGTAAAGCCTTTCTACTGTTTGATGAAATGCTTGAGAGAGGCCTGGTGTGTAATGTTGTGACCTACAATATATTGATTGGCGGATTGTGCAAGGAGAAGAAGCCGTGGGAGGCTAAGAAATTGGTGACCCAGATGAGAAGTCGCGGTCTGAGTCCAAACTTGATCACCTATAACACACTCATTGATGGGTTCTGTAGTGATGGAAAGTTGAACACAGCTTTGAGTTTGTTTGATAAAATAAAGTTGGAAGGTCAAATGCCATCTTTGGTGACCTATAATGTGCTTATTTCAGGTTTTTCTAAAGCTGGAAAGTCCAATGAGGCTGCCAATATAGTCAGGGAGATGGAGGACAGAGGCATCACCCCGTCTAAAGTGACATACACGATTCTAATAGATGCATTTATTCAATCGGGTAACATGGAGAAAGCATTTGAGATGTTTCATACTATGGATAAGGCTGGTCTGAAAGCAGATGTTCACACTATCGGTGTCTTGATAAAGGGATTGTGTGGCAAGGGCAATATGTTACAAGCATCAAAGTTGTTCAAGTCAATGGAGGAGATGCATTTGCATCCAAATAATGTGATTTATAATATGATGATTAACGGTTACTGCAATGAGGGGAGTTCTTACAGGGCCCTGAGATTGCTGAGAGAAATGAGGAAGAAAGAGATGGTTCCAAATGTTGCTAGCTACTGTTCAACTATCAGAGTCCTGAGCGAAGATGGGAAGTTGGGAGAGGCTGAAGGGCTACATGAGGAGATGGTGAGCTTAGGTCTCAAACCATCAAATTCTGTCTACAACCCACTTTCCCAAGCCAAACGAGATGATGAATAAGTTCTCCATCCTGGCACAAAGATTGCTGAAGGAAGAATATAGGAAACATACGATCTTCACTCTGCCTCACGCTATTTGAACATGTTATGACCAAAAGTATGTTTGCTATACATGCTAAATTGGATTGCTAGGAAAAACTGCTGAGCTTTGCTGTTTTCTCTAGAAAGTGCATCACAAATATCAGCTCGATGAGGCTGTTCACGAGAACATGATTCCGTGGGTAAACACTTTTCATATATATGGAATTTGATAGTACTTATATCTTGTCCAATGTACGCAGAAACATTGATCTTGGGAACTACACAAATGATCGTTGCCTTTTGGTTCAGTAAAGATCCTCCAATAGGATAAAGTACCCCAAAATGAGCTTGTCACTGAGGGTGCTAAACATATCACATCAGTCGTGGAGATGGATCAAATTGGAGCATTGGACAGTGGGATTTGTGCCGTTTTGGGCCACTCTAAGCTGAGATGCAGCAGGGTATTGGTGCTTGATGACACAGCTGCATAAATGGATCATAGACCAACATGAACCTGCAAAAACAATACAATCCGAAAAGAAGATTACGAACAGAATTTGATGGAGGCACTGTGATCATGGCAACAGCAGACAGGATACCAACCAACCGTGGTGGTGGATTGGAGAAAGGTCCTTGTCATTAGCGACAGTGAGTTTTCGATGTCAATAAAATTAGCGTCAGAGCCTGTTGTCCAAGCTAAACCTTGCCTGAGGCTCTGATACAGTTTACATCTACACCCTGACTCGAATGAGATTTTCCAGATGAAGTTACAGCCAGTTTCCAGTTGTATACCTATATTCCTGAAATAAATAGGTTGAGACTTGGACCTCAGGTATGTAACAGAGCTGCAAACAAGAAAACAAACAGATTTTGGTGAGCTGGGTGAGGTCCAACGTCTAAATGGTAAAGATATAAATCCTGTTTTAGAAAACTTGTTGGAACATGACAAGCCAATGAAGCCAATCGGGACAGCTCGTAATTCGAGGCAATAAAGCTAATGAAGAAAGAAGATTCAACATTGAAGCCAAAGGAGCAAATGAAGAAGGATCTTCCATGGCATGACAAGCTTGGTTAATGATGCAGGGCACCCAAATATTGGAATGATATCTCTTGGATGATCTGGATAGACACTGAGATTTCATTGGAGATGAAGATGTTATTGGCAATAAAGATGAATATAACAAGCTTTAGCTACTTGAATTCAGGCCTGCAGTATTGAACCCTTCCCCTCCTCTCGGCCCTCAGCTTATGTCTGAGATTCCTAGCACTTCAGGTTATTCAACAAACTTGTTAATTTGGTTTGTGAACAACGTTAGCCTGTTTCCTACTGAGATTTACAGTCCCTTTCCTTCACTTTACTTCTGGAACAAGTTCAGTTCGAAAGTTTTGGCCAATATACACGAGTATTTTCACGACCACCTGATTCCTGAAAAAGTGGCACATATACAAAGCTCAAGATGAAGTGTGGATTTTATTTTAATTTTTATGAAACTCAAAACTCTGCAACTAACAGGGATTACACTCAAGCAATAGTACTTCAAAATATGTACCATTCACAGGAACTTGTAGCATCCATCCAAGCCTGTAGCTGGTATGAACATTTTTGGGTTAGAAAGCAATTGTGAAGAATGACATGTGATGTCTTAGATCCCATGCCTTACTCAGGTGCAAACAACAAATATATGCAGAAAACATAATCATACAAGCACTCAGTCCCTGTAAATTTTGGGGTCCAAGTTTCTCACTACAGTTGTAAACACAAATATCAATTGACAAAGATTAACAAGGGCGGCAATAAGACAATTCGATTGTACAGGTATCGAAGTGATCTATATGTCGTAGTTCATAAAGACAAATGTTTGTTCAGGGTTGGCCCAAAACTAGGCTTCATGTGTTAATAGCACCTCTATATATTTCGTTCACGAGCAAGAAAGTACGCTGATTGTGGTAAACTGGTAATATATGTGATTAATACAAGTGGTACTCAGACATACACTTTTATAAAGATGATTTTTACTGAAAGTAGCTTTGGTGATTAGGCTTGTCCTTGGGTATTTCTACACCAACGGCTAAACCATTCTTCGCTTCTTTAGGGCCCTCCAAGTACGGCATTCTCAATATCCTCTCTACTCAGTGCATAACTGAATCTTCTCTCCATATTTTTCTCGAGATTGCCGGGTCCGTTCTTCAAATATCTGCATGTGAAATGCAACTTTGAGGTCACTCCTCATGAAAAGTAAGAAATCATTATCGAATTACCATCATAGCACACGCTCCTAATTAGGACTTGACAAACTTTATCAAATATCTAATATTATACGGCACACAACAAGGTGGAAGAAGATACTCAGAAAATACAGAAAAGAAGTAACATAAAGTAGACACAGTCGCAGAGAAGCAGATCCCACCTCAATTTTTTGCAGCAACTATAAACAGCAGGAAGATACTATGATTGGTAATAAACAGCAGTGGAAAGAATTAAGATTAAAGTAGTAGTTAGTTTTGACATCTATCGTTACAAGTTAAGGCACACTTCCTTTCTCCCCCAAATATATTAGAGTGCAACTGTCAATGCCTTTGAGCATATGATTGCATCCTCTAGCAAAAAGACTATTTCCCTTAAGAGCAGGGTCATTAAAACAAGACATCATAGCTCAAAGAATCTGTTGTCCAGATTCTGGGAATCTTCCTCCTGCCATTCTTGTGATATGTTTCAGCATCTTGATTAGGACTAATGCTGAATTTTCTTCGGTACTAGGCTTGGTATGTCGAGACTGCTGACAACATTACTCAAAAGGACAAAGATTAGTGGAAAGGCTGCTGATACACTTCAACCAACATCCATACCTACCAAGCCCGATACCACTGGTTCTTTACAACGCCAGCGTCACATCAGTGTTCGCGCAATCAAAATAACCAAGGCGCAAGAATTTGCATCTAACTCACAGTTTCAAAATGTCTAATTCATTGCAAGAGAATGGTACGTTTGCCAATTGCCAGAACAAAGTAACAGTACATATGTGATGATCTCATTACAGGCAACATTTACCTACAACTAAATTACGAGTCTGAGTGACGTGTAGCAACCCATTTTGTGATGGACATTACAACTTCAGCACATCACCTTCAAATTCTTCTTCATCCCAAGAATGAACCTAAATTAACTTATCAGCCTTGGAGATATTTTCCGTAGAAATAGTATTTTTGCTTATTTCGCATAACAAAAGAACTGTTTAGCAACCATACATCAAAAACTGGGGTCATACAGATGCATTGCTTCCGTTATTTGTTTTTCATTCAAATTACTCACATAAAAGACAAGCTATATTAGATTCCCTAAATTTCTTCCCCAACCTACATACGAATTCAATATTACCTACAACTGAATACACAGTATCTAAACAGCATTCCAAGCAACCATGTTTAACACAATGAACCCACTATTAATGCTTGTCTAATTACAGTTCCCAAACACAGAACGCAAAATCCAACTTCTCCCAAAAGCTTAACCAAACAAAAAGTTACAATTCAACGTAATCTAAACTAGCAAAATGTAAAACACCCAAAACAATCAATGAAAACCCCACAAAGGAAAAGAATTTTAATTGTTCACAAACCTTATATTGAGGTCAGTGATATCAAGTGACAACTGAGCATGCCAATCAGGCTTTTCAACAAACCAAACAGCCCTATCATCTTTGCTCTGATAAAACCCTAAGCTCCTAAGCCAAGCCTCAATGCAAGGCAAGCTGTGAGCATATAAGGGTTTCTTTTTATCTGGCAATTTGCTGAGCCACTCATCTTGTTCTGTAGGAGCTTCAGTTTCATTTTCAGCTTCTGGGTCTGAGTCTGACTTGTCTGAAGCTGAAGCCTTTGAGAGAAAGAGAGGTTTGTTCTTTGAGGAGAGAGAAAGAGACAATGGTGGGGTTTTGGGGAACTGTAATGGGTGTTTCAGGTGATGGGTTTTGGTGAGAGAAGTTGGAGGTGAGATGAAGGAGATGAAAAAGGAGGTGTCTTTGATGAGAGTTTTTGAGAGGGAAGAAATGGATAACATTTTGGTTTTGGTTGGTTGGTTGATGATGATGGTGAATTTTGGTTCTGGAATGGAAATTCCGCCATTGGGGTTTGGGAGCACAAAGCTGTTTGATCCAGTTTCCCCAATTTTTGGATGAGCTGGGCCAGGTTTCTGTGGCGAATGTGGAAGATTGAAGGTCCGGAAGTTTTTTAGCCCAATATCTAAATGAACATGACCAACTGTCTGGCACTAAAAAAACGAACATGACTAGTGATCCCAAAAAAAAAAAAAAAAAAAATACTTGATCAAAAGAAAAAGAAACAAAAAACATTTCTTAAATGGAAAAAAAAGAACATCAATGAAACAAGATGCTCTTGTTTTTATTTTTTGGTTGGTACCCCTACTTTGTAACGAAATACTCCCTCTGTACCTACATAAATTTTGTCATTTGCTTCACTCAAAACAAAAATTGTCATTTACATGTTTACAGTCTTCAATAAATGACAAAATTTATTTGGAACAAAGGGAATAATAGACAACGTGTATATACATTTCAACTCTTTAACATTATACCCTTACAAGCTCACACTTCAAAAACAAAATGCTTTACACAAAAATGAAATTAGTAATCGCAAATTATTTTATATAAATATATTCATAAACACCAGTTTTACTTCAAAAGCAACTCTCTCTATGTTATTCTTGTTTCTCTCTAATTTATATATCATATTTTTTTTTTTTATTGTAAAGAGATAAGTTAAGTTCTCTTCAATCCGATTAGCTATTACTTTCCCACAAATTATTTCTCTTAATGTTGCCAATAGCCCAATACTATCATTTTAATTACCCCTTAATTTCCAGTTCAATTAAATTTAACCAAAACTAATTAGAGTCAATTCATCTCTACTACTTAGTTACTTTCATCAAACGGCAATATTCATTCATTTGCTTTATATTTAAGTCGATCGATTTCTATTTTATTTATTATTGATATTGTCTTTCATTTTTTAGGTGAACCCCTGAATTTTTTCCCCTATTCAGTTCTTGTATCCCTTTCAACAAAACTCGTTCCACATAATCATGCGAGACTTGATTAAGGCACAAAGTAAAATTCAAGATATCCTTAAGAACATGTTTTAAATACTGCTCATTGTTATCCTGCTTGATTGCCGTTGTTGTTGCTAGTAGTTATGTGGCAGTTGGTCACCGTCTTGCCAATATTGCACGAACTCAGGGCATTTCCAACTACCTCTAGTTTTTAACTCGCTCTATTGTAGATTTGTAGAGATGATCAATGACAAATCTTACATTGCACTAGTGCAGAAAACGAGTAGATATGGAGAAGTTGTTTGTGTAAGATTACAAGGATCCGACCTACCATTTGATCAAAGCCTTATTCATGGGATTAAAAAACACGCTAGGGCTCAGGTTTGGCACGCGTCTAGTCCCAACTCCCAACCCGTTTTTGATCAGCTCTACGGCTCTACCGTATTACTAGTAATTTTCTCAAAAAAAAAAAAAAGAAAAACAAAGCTTGTGCCGTTGTGATCCCAAAAAAAACAAATAAAAATATCAATGCCGTTGTGCGGCTTTTATGACAGTTCCACGTGACAGATTCCTAGACCGCCATTCATTTTTTTATCCATCATTTCCCGCCCAAACCTCCAAAATTTCAATTTCTCTCCCCCTCTTTTCTCTCTCTCTCTCTCTCTCTCTCTCCCTCTCTCTCTCTCTCCTTCGCCAAAACATTCCCCAAATCCCTAAACCTGATCTCCGCCATTTCACCCGCCGGAAAATTCAATCGCCGGCAAAAATGTCGGCATCTCAAAACCCCTTAAACTACTCTAAAACCCAACGAATTGTTCTCTTAATCGATCTAAACCCACTTCTCTCTAAGTCAAACTCAAATCCCCAGAACCCTAAAATTAAAAAGGAATACCTCACATCAATCCTCACTTGTGCTAAAACTCTACTCTCTTTCTCACCTCTCTCACTACTTTCTCTCTCCTCTTTCAAATTCTTCTTCTCCTCTCTTTCTCCTCTCCTCTCATCTTCAACTCTCCTCAAACTCCCAATCCCAAATCCAAATTCTCTCTCCTTCAATCACTCCCACCAAACCCTAACTTTACTTTCCAAAACCCTTGATTCTATCTTCTCTAAGGTGGTGGATGTCAATTGTGGCGTTTCATGTTCGGGTTCGAGTTTGGGTTCACTTACTTCTAGCTCGATTGCCCAGGTAATTCATGATTATGGTTGGGATTTTTTGTCTGATGGGGATGATTTAATGGGTGTTGTTAGGTCTAATTTGGTTGTTTTGTTTTCACCCGTGTGTCGATCTTTCGATGATTTGTCTAATTTTATAAATGTGAATGTTGTTGGGGATGATAATGATGATGATGATGTGGTGAGTAATTGTGATGTCTTTTGTGATAAGTTTAAAGAGGTTTTTGGGCATGCGAGAGATGCTTTTGTTAGTAGGGATATTCATTTATGTTGGGTTGATGTTAGATGTGAGAATGAGATAGAAAGTGGTACACCAAGTGATAATTTTGGTGGGTATGGTAAATTTATGAGGTTGTTTGAAAAGGGGGTTAAGGGTTTGGGGTGGAGTTTCTGTTCTAGTGATTCGATTGTAATGGGTTCTGCTTTGGTTTCATTTGGGCTGATATATCCCATGATTGGAGTTTCATCAAGTTATTGTAATTCTAGTGATACATGTAAGCAAGTTACTGGGCAATTGAATCTCGAGATATTGGATGTGAGTGGGAAACCTTTGGAATGCAAGTATTGTGATCTTCAAATGCTTGATCTCAAGACGTTGTATCAATGTAGCCCTGATGGAGTTTCACAGCCATTGGAGTATGGAGAAGTGGGAGTAGAAATTTGTCAGCAAGTTGGTGGAATTTGGGAGAGTTTTAGCAATGGGTCAGTGAAAGTTGATGTGAAAGCTATCTGCCGATACAGTGAGTTCATGAACATTGAGGGACACACCTCTGATGTGATATTAGTACATGAGTTACCAGTAGATTCAAAGAAAAAGAAAGAGGAATCATCCGGAGATTTCTTTGCAGATAGACTCCTTGGACTGCTTTCAAAAGAATCAGACAAGTTTATGATGCGGAAATCACCACCTCTCTGGCAAATTCTGTTAAGCTTTCTGTATAGAAGAGGTTACTGGGTTTTGGTGTCTTTGTCAAATAATGATGGCATCACAGCTACAGGCGTTCTTAAGCCTTTTGATATTCATTCAGCATATCTTTTTATTCTGAAAAATAATACCGATTCTCACTGTGGTGCACAATTTGGTCTAAGTGAATCACATCTGGGCAAGTTTAATTCCGAGGCAGGAGATAACACTGGTGGATCTGATATTGGTATGGACTCTGTGAATGGGATACTAGGAGGTGAGAGTAGAAGAAAGCATAAAAAACAGTCTCCCAGGTACAAGGATCTCTCTTGGAGGTCTTTCTGCAAAGCAGCTTATGGACACTGTAATATGGAGCTTGAGGAAGCCTACCTTTCCAAGGGGTGTGATAGTTCAAAGAAGTTGAAGTTTTTGAAATGCTGGATGAAGCAGGTTGTGAAAAACAGCTCGTATATTTCTTGTAATCCAGATATGCCGAAGATTCATTCACAGGATGGAGAGAAACCTAAAGAGAGATTAAGCCAGGCACAAGAAGAAAGTGAGCGACCACTACCTTCTTTGGTCGCAGAAATTGCAGGAAAGGTAACTCATGCAGAAGAAGCTACAACTTCTTTGCCAGAAGCTTCGGAAGCTTTTTTCAGTAATCTATGTGGGAGAATCCAACATGGTATTGAATCAGGAGTTGACTTGGTGGCTTTTGCCAAGCGGGTTGTGAGCTCATGTATTTACTGGTTAAGTCGGAAGTTAGGAGCGGATATCAATGAAGATTGCCAAGCCTTTGTTGAAAAATCTGATTGTAGCAGTAGTGGGGGCCTGGTGGCTGCTGAGATCATCAAAATCCTACTTAAAGATCCGAAAGATCTAGTGGGAAAGCACAAAGATGGTGCTGTTTCCTCCAAGGACCTGGACACAAAACCATCACAAAGCTCCTCTGAAGATAAAATTAGAGAGTATCCTTTTCCTCCGTTACTGGTTTATTGACTTGTTGTTTTCATGATTTTGCTTGCATCGGGATAATTTTGCTGATTTCTCAGAGTATTTCCTTAATATATCTTTAGATATGAACTGCAGATTTTGTTTCGGATGGAGATACTTAAATCAGAGGTTGCGGTTGGCATTAGAGATTCCACTAAGCACAAATTTGTTAAACAAATTTGCTCCTTGTTGGAGTTTATTCAGTGTAACATGGAGGATGGATTTTTTGGAGACTTTAATCTTAATGATTATGTGGGAAGAACCATTGGAAGCAGGTACATTTTCTCCTAATGCGCTTAGCCTGTATAGTCATGGTTTTCATTGTTTTGTTTTTGGTTTTGCTAACTCTGAAATGCTGAACTGTTTCCACACTTTTCTTTGTAGTCATTTTTCTGTTGTGGTTGACTAGGAGGTGTCTTCTTAAGGGCTTAGCATACGTTTTTCTTCTCTGCTTGTCTTCAGACATTGTAGCTTTCCTGGACATAGAGTTTCGGTCTATTGTCTTAGATGATCTAGTGTGTCAAGAGTTGCCATTTCTCTCTGCTTATTCTGTTCTATGAAATGTCAGGGGTGTGCTCTAGATTTGTGTGCTGGCATGTGTCTCAACATTCTAGGACAATTCACGTTCTTTAAGGAATAATCTATGTGATGTGAAGTGGATTCTCGAATCTTATCTTAAATGTGATTGCTAAGGAGTTCCTGAACACCAACAAGGGTGGTGGTCTAGTGGTTCCAAGCTTACTCCCAAGTGGTTTGGTAAGGCAAGGTCATGGGTTCGAGTCCCCATTCCCCCCTGTATTGTGCCTGCTGGCTTCTAGGAACTATACAAGCCCCTTGTTGGTGCTACGTTGATGGGGCCAGTGCTTGCGCTGGTTGTTTTAGCTAGTCTGATATGTTCGCTATTGAACACGAGAGTCCGAACATGACGTAGCACTGTAGCAGGGGTGCCTCGGTCGCCATTCACTTGCACCCTCTTTTTGAGTAGCAAAAAAAAAAAAAAGGAGTTCCTGAACATTCTTAGATAATAACTAGAGTTCCATATCCAATGCATAGTTCAGCATGTGATTGACTCACATCACACAATTCTTGTGTATTAGGCATAACCTTAATCCATTCCGTTCACATCTTTCTTCTAGCCTCACCAGTCACCAATATAGTCCATATTACACCTTGGTGTTCCCATTTTTTGAATATTGTATTTACTATTGTCATTGACTCAACTGTGGCATAAGTTGTGATAGCAGAAAGTACAAGTAGTTGCTTAGACTACATGCTGGTTGGAAGGGTCCTGTAATGATCTGTGAACTGTCTGTCATGGCTTCCAAGAAATCCTTTTTTAGTGGACTGATGAGGAATGCCAAGTTTCACATGCCAATCCATCACATTAGTGGCGTGTTGTTTTGTTGATGGATGGATTGTTTAATGGAAATATGCTATTTGGAACTTTGGATGCGCAGATTCTTCATCTTTTGAAATTCTTGCTTCCAAACTGTCCAGGTACTCGCAGAATCTTGCGGGTGTGGTTCATAGAATCTATGAGCAAATGGATCTCTTGTTGTTTGAAGATGAAGATGAGTCCCCCAATCCTTTACTCAATAGTGAGGACAGTAATCAGTCATGGAGAATAGGGGATAATGAAAGAGGAAGCCAACCCAATTCTACAGAAGACTCAATTCCTGGACCTGTAAGATATAATGAACTAAACCAGAAAGAGAATGGGAGAGCCGATTTTGACCGCAAGCTGGTTGAAGCTCAACAGAGGAGGGAGAGGGCATCAAGGTTTGCATCTTCTTCGAGAAGAGCGATGCCAGATTTGCAGAGAGTGTGGGCCCCAAAGCCATTGAAGCTATCTAGGTCAAATTCTGACTCTTTTCGTAGGTCTAAGAGGAAAAATCGACAAAAGGAAAACGGTTACATGGTCTGTGAAACCCCAATGTCTGGAGCTAAAAAAATCTTATTCCCAGAAGACAATGCAGGTGATCAAGAACATAGGGAGACAGGGGGTCGTTCGAATAGTTCTGCTCACAAGGCTTTGTTTCAAGACGAGTCATTGCATTATGATTGGAGGCCTTGAATTGTGGGATCTGCTGGTCAGGGTACAGTATATAGATTTACTTAAAACAAGTGAAGCAGATAAGCGTGCTGTATTTGAAGGCAAATTGAAGCTTGCCTGAGGCATAGCACAATAGTATGCATTTGGTAGAAAGTTTGCCTATGTACACAGATCTAGCCCTCCACAAACCTGTAGAAGAGTGTATGCATATATAAATGTATGTCTAGGTGTTTTTATAGCCAATATATACATCAGGAACCTTATACAATTCCTTTGTAATAATACCCGTTGCTCAAAGTTATTCTTTGTCACAACATTACCAAGTTATGCCGTATTAATTCTGCAGGACATGAGTCGATTTACTTATATGGGCATTTGAACCTGGAACTTGTATGATCATAAATTTGCACTTTTCAGAATGTAACAGAAGTTCTAAAGCTATGATGTCGCATGGACGCAATACAATATCTCAGATTCTCAAGCTACATGGTCTGGTATGTTGGTGTACCATGTCGGTTGTAGTTGTAGACTTGTAGTCCGTAATGGACTCATGGGGGAGGGGGTGCAGATGGCAGTCATGACGCCCTCTTCTGGTGCTGCCTGCCCATCCATGTCCTAGTATTAAGGATTGTTATGTATTTGAACATTATTTAGAGAAAGACCGTCTTATATAAGTTTTTGTATTTGGCGAATTGTCTTTTATAGTCTTTTCCAATTAATTCTTTCACTTGTTGACATTTTAGCCCATAAGTTGGGGAACACAGAGGAGAGATCTCAAATTGTGATTATGAGAATCGAATTCACATCTTATGGGTGGGAGACAGAAGATGGTTAAATGTGGTCAATTTTTTTAGATTCAAGGGCAGAAGCCCTCACGTAACTCACGTTGCAGCAACACTGATCCCTGTATTCAAAAGTGACATGTCTTACCGTGATGCAGTCTCATACGGGTTTTTGTGTTTATTTTTTGAAATTGGCAAAAGAAGAATAAGAAAATTTTAAGCCTCAAGAGTCCCTCTTGTCTCGAGTCTTGAGAGAGACATCCTATGCTACAACCTTGTTATTAAAGTCATCAAAGTTTGGTCGTCAACTTACTGTAACAACATTGTACTTGATGATTATTGGCTGTTATTGCTTCTCCCGCCACTTCTCAACGGCCAAACAACTGAGAACCCTTTCCTCACCTATTCGAAGAGCTGCACTTGCTTGGCAAAATGTAGCTCTGACGGAAAATTTTTGTAACCAAATTTTGGACTCATACCCAGATGCCAAAACCTTGAAAAAGCTTCATGCCAATATATTAACTCATCAAAATCTTCATTCAAACCCCTCTATTGCACTCAAATTGATAAGGGGTTATGCTGATTGTGGTGAATTGGGTATTGCACGCCACCTGTTCGACGAAATTCCCGAGAAAAATATTATCTTTTTCAATGTTATGATCAGGAGCTATGTGACCCATCATCAGTACCAAGATGCTCTCTGGGTTTTCAAGAGTATGTCTTGCCATGTAATTAGACCTGATCACTATACTTACCCCTGTGTTTTGAAGGCTTGTTCTGTATCAGAGAATTTGTGGGTTGGTTTGCAAATTCATGCTGCAGTCTGTAAAGTTGGGCTGGATTTCAATTTGTTTGTTGGGAATGGGTTAGTTGCTATGTATGGGAAATGTGATTGTTTGGTGGAGGCTAGGAATGTTCTTGATCAGATGCCTGCCAGAGATATTATTTCTTGGAATTCAATGGTTGCTGGGTATGCACAAAAAGGGCATTTTGATGATGCTCTGAGAATCTGTAGAGAAATGGAGTTGCTGGAGATTAAACCAGATGCTGGTACTATGGCGAGTTTACTTCCAGCTGTTACTAACACTTCATCTGAGAATGTGATATTTGTTAAGAGAATGTTTGAGAAGGTGCCTAAGAAGAGTCTGGTTCCATGGAATGTTATGATAGCTGTGTATGTGAACAACTCAATGGCTGCTGAAGCAATTGATGTTTATTCACAGATGGAAGCTAGTGGAATGGACCCGGATGGGGTTACTATTACAAGTATTCTTCCTGCTTTTGGAGATCTTTCTGCGTTATCACTGGGAAGGAGGATTCACAAATATGTAAAAAGGAAGAGCTTTCAACTACATTTGTCGGTAGACAATGCGTTAATTGACATGTATGCCAAATGCGGTTGTTTAAGGGAATCGAGGTCAGTGTTTGATGAGATGCGGATCCGTGATGTTGTGTCTTGGACTTCTATGATTTCTGCTTATGGTGTGAGTGGACAAGGCCACGATGCTGTTTCTCTTTTCTCAAGAATGAGAAATGAGGGCTATATTCCAGACTCCATCGCCTTTGTTGCTGTTATGTCAGCTTGCAGTCATTCAGGGATGTTGGAAGAAGGGCGGCAACACTATAGAATGATGACTGAGGAGTACAATATAGTTCCAAGGTTGGAGCATTATTGTTGCATGGTTGATCTCTTAGGACGTGCAGGGAGAGTAGATGAGGCTTTTTCCTTCATTAAGGAGATGCCGATTGAGCCAAATGAGAGAGTCTGGGGAGCTTTATTGGGTGCTTGTCGTGTCCACTCCAATATGAATATTGGGCTGATAGCTGCTGACTGCCTGTTTGAGATGGTTCCTGAACAGGCTGGATATTATGTCTTGTTATCTAACATTTACGCCAAAGCAGGTAAATGGAAGGAAGTTAGCAAAATTAGATCGATAATAAGGAGTAAAGGTATGAAGAAAACACCCGGTATCAGCAATGTGGAGTACAAAGGTCAGGTTTACACTTTTCTTGCAGGTGACCGATCACATCCACAGTGTAAAGAGATTTATGAAAAGTTGGATGTCTTATTGGGAAAGTTGAAAGAGGAAGGATATGTTCCTGAGACAGATTCTGCTCTTCATGACGTAGAAGAGGAGGATAAAGAATGCCATCTTACCATCCACAGTGAAAAGTTGGCTATTGTATTTGCCCTTATAAATACTAAACCTCCAGATCCAATCAGGATTACTAAAAATCTTCGTGTTTGTGGAGATTGCCACGCTGCGATCAAGCTCATCTCCAAGATCAGTGAACGGGAAATAATAGTTAGGGATACAAATAGGTTTCATACTTTCAAGAATGGGGTTTGTTCATGTGGTGACTATTGGTGACTATACTTCAAATGTGCTCGGCATTTTCAGTTACAGGCTAGTGAGCAGAAGTGATTTTCCACTGGTTCTATGTTCAACCATCTTCGAAATGTTTACCCCTGTGAGTTCTACACAAAGGCTTGAAAATTCTACCGTTAATATGGGATAATTATCTAGAAGCAATGTTGATAAGTTGCATAATGGGGAATCCGGACCTTGAAGGCTTCATCCCCAGTTTTCTTGTTTGGTCCCTCTTCAGCTTAAAGGTACACATTCTTCCCCATTATGGAAATTTGAACTTTTCAATTCAAAGTATTCCACACGTTTGTTGGTATATGTGATGTAGGCCTAATTTGGAGGTACTGCAAGACTTAAGGGAAAGTCTACGTTTATGCTTGTATTTTGGGCAAGACTTGTAAAAAGGAATCAAATTTCTCTACCCTTTATGGTGATGAAGTAGCATTAACTAGCAATGCGACAAAATTAAGGATATTTTGGTCTAGTGGTCAAGATTGAGGTGTTGTGTATCGGTGTATGTTAGGTTCTAGGTTCACCAACAGTACATATTCACCAATAGTTTGATTATTTGCTTAAATATTTCGTCTTTACCGTCGACTTTCAAACTTTGATAATTGATTTTTGGAAAAATATAAAGATTTGTAATGTGAAAACAGTCTTGTTAGATTCATTGTGAATAATATCGTATTTTAATATTTAGGTAATCAATGTAGGCGGCTATTAAAGAGGCAAAAAGAACAAGAAAAAAAACTAATAGGTCTTATCTAAGACGGTCTCATGACGGTTTAAAGTAACCGTTTTTTTCAAAATGTAATCATTTTTGTCTGAAAAGGAACACCTTTTGTGTAAAAGATAAATTTTGCTTTGTCACAGTCAAAAGTGCTTAAAAAACACTTTTTAGTTCAAAAATTACATTTTTAGTTCAAAATGTAATAGTCGTCTCACGGTGAGACCGTCTCAAATAAGTTTTTTGCCAAAAAAAATATAGGACCAAAAAGATGTCTAGAAGAGACTGAATAGAAATAACACAGATTTAGACTTCCCGGGTAGTAAGTGGAAAAAGAGCATCAATTATGTCCTGTGACAGGACACAGGAGTCTCAAAGTTGTAATTTATGACCTATTGTAATTATTTTTATTTTTTTTGGGTTCACAACTAAGGGTATTCATCGTTGACCACAATGACTATTTCACCGCTCTGTCTTTTAGCCTTGTAGGCATCTCAAAGGATAAAATAGTTGGCCAAGAAATTAAAGTTGTTCCATGCCTAAGACGATATTTGAACTCTCGACGAATGAATGAGTCCCTACTCCTCAACCACACCTCCTTGGTTATCAATATATATATATGTAAAATTGAGTTCTCACATAGCCATAAATGCATGAGTGATTAAAAAAAAACTAAAAATAATTTTATTTTATTTTAATAAGAAATAAGTAACATAAGTATTATATTTATTATCTTACAAAAAATTATAAATTCACTAAAAATGTAATTTCTTTGTTAAATATGTTTTTTTTTATAACAAGATTATTATTATTCTTTGCTCTTATTATTAAACTTTATATATTAATATAATTAAAAAAAATTATCATATTGAGTGTGCATGATAAATAAGAAATGCACGGACATGAAATCTAGTATTGTAGTAATTCTGAGATATAAACGTTATAGACTTCCTTCGGGGAGGGTGGGACTTGGGAGTTGGGAGTGAACTGGGAATCAGCAATAGCAGATATCAAAACCGGATGTCATCGTTGACCCCATTTTCTCATTCCAGACCGGAATTCACCGGCAACCACCCATGGCGGTGTTTATCAACCCAAAACTCAGCCCAATTTCATTACCCTCACAGAAAACATTTCAACCGAATTTCAATTTTCTCTCTCCTCTGCTACGCCAAATAAAGATTCCATGAAAGCAATTTCAAGGCTTGCTACGGAAATTCTCATTTTATGGACGAAACCAAACCTAGCATGACTTGATGTGGTGCAATAGAGGAGAGGAAAAGCGAAGAGGTAAATACAGGTCCAATATTACATCTCTCTTCAATTCACTACAATTTTATTTGTTTTTTTTTATATTTCTGTTTTGTTGCAATTTCTTGTATGTAAATTGTAATACTACTGCTACAATGACAAATTTGATAATTTCATGTGGTGGGCAGGTTTACATTTCTTTCTATGGGGTTTGGCATCTCTTGCTGTCATTCAAGTCAAGCTTGTTCTATATATTCTCAAAGGTAATTTCATTTCACTTCTTACTTTGAAGCATTATAAGAATTTGAAATTTCAACTTCAATCCATTTTATGTCTGGTCCACTCATTTATGAGCTTAAAGTACCTCAATTAAGGATAGCCTTAATAATCCTGGAGGTTCAACCGCACAATTAAGATGCACAAATATAACTTTTTCATTGTGGAAAAGTCTTGGTCATAAGTAATCAAATTTCTCTACCCTATGTCCTGTTGAAACAACATTTTAGTAGCATTAACTAGCAATGTGACATGCAAGTGCAAGTTGCAATATGTGTGTTTCTCTTAATCAGCCATTATTAACTTAGTAACCAACAACATAATCACCATTTGGTTAATCATTTGCTTTAATGCTACCTATGTTAAAAAAAAAAAAGAAAAAAATTGGGTGCAAATGAGAGCTGAGCCCTGAACATATGTAAATAGTTTGAATGTAGACATTGTTTAAGACTTTTTCTGGAGGTGAACAGGAACACCAACTTAAAGTAGCTATCTCACCATAAATGGTAATTGAAATTTTCCTAAGATTCTAACTTATCATTTAGCAAATGCAAGGTTCTAGTCATATAATTTTCTAAGTCAAGCGACGAATTGACAACTACTTTCCTTTAGACCAGTGCTTGTAGAAATACCCATAATCAACCTTGGTCCTTGGGACGACCACAACTTGAATTGGAATGCATCGATGTTGAGAAAGTTTCAATGGAAATGGTTGCAGCCACTAAATAGTGCGTGATAAACAAGGTGGGCGTAAATTGGGGTGAATTCTCTTTATAAATACCCATAATCAGCTAAACATATTTTGCACCCAAACACATTCGCCCTTGGAGTTGCATGAGCTAGGCCTAGCCAAAATCTGATAAGAATAATGATATCCTATATTAATCCCATGAAAACATCATCCTCTTTTCTTCTCATTCTGATTGCTTGCTTTTTGCTATCTTACTTGAGCAAGCCTTCTGATGGGATAAGCATGAATGCCACCATCCAGTGTATTGACTATGAGAGACAGGCCCTGCTCAAATTCAAGCAGGGCATTGAGGTTGATAGCTGTGGCCTGCTGTCTTCTTGGGGAGACACACACCAACCAGATTGCTGCACATGGCATGGTGTTCGCTGCAGCCACAAGACCCGCCATGTCATCATGCTCAATCTTCAAGGGGTGGATCCAGATGACCAATGTCTGCAAGGTAAAGTGGGTCCTTCTCTCCTTGAGTTGAAGCATTTAACTTACGTGGACCTCAGCTCCAATAATTTTGAAGGCCAGCCCATCCCCAGATTTATAGGTTCCCTTTCCAATTTACAGCATCTTAACCTTTCCTATGCCAGCTTTCAGGGGGAAATTCCCCCCCAGCTGGGAAATCTTTCCAAATTAACATCTCTTGATCTTAGTTGTCATGAATATTATACTGATCTGCATGTCAAAGGCTTGAGGTGGTTGTCCCATCTTACTATGTTGCGAGTCATAAACTTGAGCTGGATTGATCTTAGCAAAGCCGCAAACTGGCTACAAGTCGTTAACAACCTCCCCCTTTTAAGGACCCTTCAAATGAATGGCTGTCGGCTGCTAATTTCCCCCACAATTCTGTCGTCACTTTCCTACATCAATTCCTCAACCACCCTTGGTGTCCTTTCTCTGACTGACAATGAACTCAATGATACTTCAATATTCCAGTGGTTGTTCAACTTGACTGGAACCGATACTCACCTTGTACATGTTGACCTCTCTGGTAACCATATTCCTGGTCCTGTTCCAAGATATTTCGGGAATATGCATTTCCTTTCCTATCTGAGTTTAGCTTGGAATAGACTTCAAGGTACAATCCCGACTGCTTTTGGGAGTATGCACTCCCTTTCGTATCTAAATTTATCTTGGAATCTGCTTTCTGGTCCAATTCCAAGTGCTTTAGGGAAGATGACCTCCCTTTCACAACTCCTCCTCTCTCATAATCAACTTCAAGGTCTCATTCCTGACCATATTTGGAACCTTAACCATCTCACCATTCTCCAGCTTAACAACAATAATTTTCATGGAACTACCCCGCCAAAAATTCGTGCCGGTGCTGGTTTATGTAGTTTACAAACATTAGACTTAAGCTACAACAACCTCCCTGACGAGCTGTCCCTCATCATCCAACCCTTATCTGCACGTGCCAACAGGACACTAGCGTACTTGGATCTTTCTGGCAACATGCTCCAGGGTCCAGTTCCTGAGTCGCTCAACAAGTTTTCTTCATTGACATATTTAGATCTTTCTGGCAACTTGCTCCGAGGAACTCTTTCCGAGAGGCACTTCTCAAGTCATTCGAGATTAAATACAATGAGCTTGTCGGGTAATCTGGCATTGGTGGTCAACATCAGTGTCAACTGGATTCCTTCATTTCAGCTGGACTTTATAGACCTGAGTTCCTGCATGTTGGGCCCTTCTTTTCCCAAGTGGCTTTTAACACAAACAAATTTCTCATGGCTAGATCTAGCTAATACTAGAATTTCAGACTCTATTCCCGCTTCTTTTTTCAAGTCATTGTCATATCGTTTGACATACTTGAACATGTCACACAATAAGATTTTTGGGGTCCTCCCAAATTTCTCAGTTGTCTTTTACAACTTACCTCGGGTAGATTTGAGTTCCAACTGCCTCAAGGGTGCGATACCATTATTTCCCTTAAACGTTTCATCATTGATCCTAAATAACAACAAGTTTACAAACTCCATCCCTCTCTTCTCTCCGAGAACAAAATTAATGCTTTCCCACCTTGACCTTTCAAATAACTTGCTATCAGGGGTGCTTCCAAATTGTTTGACCAATTTTGATCAGTTATCAGTTTTGCACCTGGAGAACAATAATTTTACTGGAGTCCTGCCCACATCAATTGGTGCCCTGAAGCTGCTTCTCTTGTTGCACTTGCGCAATAATAAATTCTATGGAGAATTGCCCATGTCACTAGAGAACTGTACTTCCTTGGTTATTCTTGATCTTAGTTATAATTCGTTCACTGGGTATATACCTCCCAGGATTGGAAGCACACTTAAAAGTATCGTAGTTTTTAACCTGAGGAACAATTATCTTGGGGGATCACTACCTTTAAGCCTTTGTCAACTGTCCTCCCTCCAAATTTTGGATCTTTCAGCCAATCACATCTCAGGAACTATTCCACGATGCATATATAATTTCCAAGCAATGACAAATTCCGCTGATTTCTCGCTAGATGCTGAGTATGTTAAGTATCTCGTTCTCCCACTGGACACATCCTTTTACACAGCAACCGTAATGTGGAAAAGAAAGGAGCAAAGCTTTAGAAATACTTTGGGGCTAGTAAAATCCATTGCCATTTCAGACAACAATCTGGAAGGTAAAATTCCGAGCGAAATTACATCTCTCGTAGGTTTGGTCTCCTTGGACTTGGGTAGAAACAATTTGACAGGAAGCATTCCGTCAAAATTTGGGCGGCTGAAAGCTTTGCAATATCTTGATCTATCAAGCAACCATCTTTCTGGTGGCATCCCAGCAAGCCTCGCAACTGTGGCTTCTCTGGAGATAATGGATTTGTCAAACAATAATCTATCTGGGAGAATTCCAGTGGGCACACAGCTACAGGGCTTTGATCCTTCAGCTTATAGTGGGAACCCCAAACTTTGTGGGCCCCCACTTTCCAAGTGTCCTGGAGATCAAGCACCCATTAACAGGCCAAAGGGAGACAGCATCACTTCTCAAGTAGAGAATGACAATGACGATATATTTCCTGGGCTCTATATAAGTGTGGTGCTTGGGTTTATTACGGGATTCTGGGGACTTTGCGGAAGTTTAATGCTCAAAAGATCTTGGAGAGATGCTTGTTTCCGGTTCATTGATAGACGTGAGGGGTAGGCTTCATGTTATGTAACATTGAGATCAGAGTATTGTTGGAGTTTAAAGGAGGATGAGAAGTTAACCAGTGATCTAAGTTCTAATCCTACTACAAATATGTATGGTATGAATGATATCCTTTTGTTTATTTATATGATTTGAGTTGTGGCAGTTAGAAATATCACCATTCACTAATAACAATAAAGTTCAATGTTGTGCTACATGGTACAGGTGCTTTTGTTCTTGGTGCAGCTTTGTGCTCCGGCTAAGTGAAGATCTATATTTCGCTTCTTTGTTAAAGGTATTATCTTCCTCTATCTATGTATAATTAGATTCTATCTTTCTATAATAAAGATTTGAAATATCCGTAGCATGCATAGGCATTTCTCTGATTTTTGTTACCCTTTTTCTATTCAAGCAATTTTTACAGAATCTTTGAGCTATCATTAGCGGTATGTGGAAGAGCATATCTTTGCAGATACATAGTAGATGGTGTGAAATATATAATGATAAAAAAAAAAACAGGTGTTTGTTGCTCACTTTTGTAATGGGAATTAGAGAATATCTGCAAGAGTGCAAAGAACGCTATTCAATTGTTTTTGGCTACACCTAAAAGCATGTAGCTGGGTGGGTTTAAACAAGTTGCAGAGGCTATGGCAGTGGCGGACCCAAAAAATCTGAAATATGGGTGCAATAAAAAAGTTTCTTCGATTTTTCAAGTTCGGTTTTTTTTTTTTTTTTTTTTTTTTTTTTTTTTTTGTGATGGGGTTAAGTTCGAATTTATATATGGATTTAAAATTTGTTCAGATTTTTTAATGCTAAATAAATTACATTTTTAGCAATGGCCAATGGGTATAAAAAAAAAACAGTAAATGTACTTGTACTAAGCTACCTAGTTGCGTAGAAATAGGAAAAAGAAAACAAATGGAAGAGAGAGAAAGAGAGAGGAGATGGATGAGATCAGAATGGCAAAATGCTAGCTCAGCTTTTCAAATAACCTTGAATGGAATACTCACATTGAATAGATTAAAAAGAGCTATACTAATACCACCACCATTTTTACTATTTACCACCATCATTTATGTGCACTTTCCTATTTTTACCCCTCTTTTAAATACCCACTTTCATTCTCTCTCCCTACTTCATTCCTCCTCCACCACCACCACCACCACCACCTACAACCACTAGCTAAATTCTACATCTCACGCACAATATCAGGCAACCAAGGCGATCATTTCAAGGTCCGTCGATCCTTTTTTTTTTTTTTTTCATTTCTGAGAAATCATAGGTTGTGTTGCGCTTCAAAGCGCAGGTCCTACGCTGCGCTGATATGTATCTCTTTCTTTTTAATGTCTTTAAGTTCTCCTTTATAATAATAATAATAATAATAATAATAATAATAATAATAATAATAATAATAATAATAATAATAATAATAATAATAATAATAATAATAATAATAATAATAATAATAATAATAATAATAATAATAATAATAATAATAATAATAATAATAATAATAATAATAATAATAATAATAATAATAATAATAATAATAATAATAATAATAATAATAATAATAATAATAATAATAATAATAATAATAATAATAATAATAATAATAATAATAATAATAATAATAATAATAATAATAATAATAATAATAATAATAATAATAATAATAATAATAATAATAATAATAATAATAATTCAGCACAACACAGGTCCTACGCCGCTCTCCAGCGCAGCGCATCATATGTATCTCTTTCTTTTTAATGTCTTTAAGTTCTCCTTTATTATTATTATTATTATATTATTATTCGGGCAAATTAATCGAAAAACAAAATAATATAGGCTGCGCTACGCTAGAGCGCAGCGTAACCATTGCGCTGCGCCAGAGCGTAGCGCAACCCTTTTACGCCAACGTCCGCCGTGAAGGGCACATTTCTAGGGTGGGGATAGGTAGAAAATGACATTTGGGGGCGCCCAATAAATTGTTGGTCGAGAGTCGCCTCTTGGTCAAGAGTTGTGGTGGTCTGGGTTGTTGCGGTGGTGGCTGGTGGGATGGGCTGCGGTGGCCCGGTGGGTGGAGGTGGATGGGCTGTGGTGGGGGTGGTTGGGCAGTTGAGGAGAAAGGTAAGGGGTGAGGTGAGAGAGAAGAGGTGAGGTGAAATAGAACAAGGGTATTATGATCACTTTCTTATTTTTGGTGGTGGTAAATACTAAAAAGGGTGGTGGTATTAATGTGAATTGATTAAAAAAGAAGAAAAAGGACTGGGGGAGGTCAGTCAATCACCAACAATCACGTGAATATCAGATGCTTTTTAGGACTCTTATTCCAATTCCTATGTTGCCCTTTAGCTTTTGGAGTGGTTTTGGTGGGTGCAAAGTAAATTTAGATAAAAAGTATGGGTGCAAAGGGAACAATAATTATACGAATTTTAGAATTCTCTACACTGAGTCAGGCACTCTTTTTAATAATATGGGGTCAACTGACCCCATATGACTGTATGTGGGTCCGCCATTAGGCTATGGCGGTTCGAGATGCTTTGGAAGCGCAGTTGAGAAAGGATGGTGGCAGGTGATTATAGAAGGGGACTCAATGAATGTTGTGTGACTATTGAAGGGGACTCGAATAATGTCATGAGTACAGTCCATACATCGCATCTCGTTTCTTCGTCCTAGTTTAGTTGTGTTTGATGATTGTCTTGCTTTAGTCGAGGCTTTTGAATTGTGTAATTTGCTTCAGGGAGTCTAATGGTGTTGCCCATGGAATTGATAAATGGGCGGTGTTGGGGCGTAGCGATGAAGAGTGGGGTTTCGCTTTGATTTGCGATTTGGTTGACTTGTATGTATCTCTTTCCTTTCAATGAATGAATGAAAAGACATCAACAAGGGTGGTGGTCTAGTGGTTCTAAGCTTATTCCCAAGTGATTTGTCAATGCAAGGTCATGGGTTCGAATCCCCATTCCCCTCATGCCTTGTGTCTGTTGGCTTCTAGGAACTATGCTAGCCTCTATATATATCCTGCATGGGTTTGGATCCTCTGCGGTACCACAGAGTTCCAGTTCCTACTTTTTCTTAGTAAATAGGGGGTGTTTTTGGGATTTAAAGAGTTTGGAGAAGTGAGAGAAAGAGAGAGATGGACAACAACGGATCTAAACTCGTCCTTTGTCTATGGAAAGAGCTGTACCTCTGCAGTTTTTCCAACAACTACAGAAGATCTCGGGTGGAATTTGGGTATGGACATGGTATTAGAGAATAATCAGAGTATCAATCTTGTATATATCCCTTCATTATTTTCTATCCCTTGATCATAGCACTATAATAATAGATCATAGTAGTAGAATAATATCTGCTCCTTGATCATAACACTAGAATAATATTTGCTCCTTGATCATAACACTAGATTAGTTTAGTTGCCTTCTTTATAGATACTCTTTCTTCCATAGTTTGTATATAAATAGATGTATCTATCAATGTAATTCTTAAGCCTTCAATCAATCTCAACGTTTATATGGTATCAGAGCTTCACTGATCCAACCTTACCTACCAGGGCTGTCGAATTCGGACTCCATACCTTACCCAACCAAAAACTCACAAATTACAAACTCACCTATCAAAATCAACCCCACCAATCCAACACCCACCCGAAACCCTTCCTCGGCAAATGTCAGTGGTGTCGTACCCAAGGTTGCGTACTCTCCCAATGTTCCGAATTTCAAAAACTATTTCCGCACATCTCTGTCCCACCCCCACCTTGCTCAAACCGAGCACCCAACCCAACCTATTATTCCCCTCGCGCCCACGTCGCACAAACCACTCAAACCTCACCAAACCCCACGTGGCTCCTTGATAGTGGTGCGAGTCACCACGTCACCAACGACCTAGCCAACCTTTCTCTTCATGCCCCATATGATGGAACCGATAAACTCATAATTGGTGATGGATCTGCACTCCCCATCTCTCACATTGGCTCTTTCTCTCTCCCTACTTCCTCTAGACCCTTGCACTTTCTCAAAGTCTTATATGTACCATCTGTCTCCCGTAATATTATTTTCGTCTCTCAACTATGTGAAGATAATGATATTTGTGTTGCTTTCTTGCGTTCCTTCTTCACTGTAAAGGAACTCCAAACCGGCCACACTCTCCTTCATGGTCAACCTAGAGGTGGCATCTATAACTGGACCTCGCCATCTCCTCGCCTTTTCACAAGCACAACCACCAACTATCATGAATGGCACCACAAATTGGGGCATCCAGCACCACCCATTCTCCGTCAACTCCAAATACAACTCTCACTTCCTATTTCAAAATTTGATAATTCCACTTTCTGCAATTATTGCTTAATTAATAAAAACAGTAAACTCCCATTTCCCCAATCCACCATTAGTTCTACTGTTCCTCTTGATATTATATTTAGTGATGTTTGGGCATCTCCACTTTATTCCCACGATAATTACAACTATTATGTTATTTTTGTGGACCACTTCACAAAATACATGTGGTTTTACCCTCTAAAACAAAAATCCGACACATATTCCACCTTCACCCGTTTTCGAGCCTTAGTGGAAAAATGCTTCAACAAACCAATCCTCCATCTATATTCCGACAATGGTGGCGAATATATAAAACTCACCCCTCACCTCCTTGATAATGGTATCACCCATCTTACAACACCCCCTCACACCCCTAAACACAATGGCTCTTCTGAACGGCGTCACCGCCACATCGTTGAAACTGGCCTTTCCCTTCGCTCACATGCTAAACTCCCATTAAAATTTTGGACTCATGCCTTTACCACCGCTACATACCTTATAAATCGTATGCCCACTCCAACTCTCAATCATATATCACAATTCACCAAACTTTTCAACCGACAACCCAACTACACCAAATTGCGTTGCTTTGGATGCCTATGTTATCCATGGCTCCGCCCCTACACTAACCACAAACTACAAAATCGCTCAACACCTTGTGTTTTTATTGGTTATTCATCAACCCAAAGTGCCTATTATTGCCTTGATCCCGTCACACATCGTGTCTATGTGTCTCGCCACGTTCGATTTGTCGAGCACAATTTTCCCTATCCCGCACTAACCTCGTCTACCAACACCACGGCCCCGTCATCCACCAACGACGAGTGGTGCACCCCTCCCATGTCTCGCTCGTCACTTCTCCTCCTACCATCAAACCCGACCCCTGTTCCAACCCCATCATTGTCACCCACCACCAAAACCATACCCAATCTCACAGCACCCACTTTTGCTATTCTACCCACTGCACCAACTACTCCAGAATCACCCACTTCCGCACCACCGCTTAACTCACCCACTTCCGCACCACCGCTTAACTCACCCATATCCCCGCCCGCAGAACCTTAGCTTATCCCTCTCCACCTACCTCTCCCTCTCCCCACCTCCACCACCCCCTCCACCCCGTCCCACTACACGACTCCAAAACAACATCACCAAACCAAACCCCAAATACCTCAATCACACCACCACCCACGACCACACCTATGTCCCGACATCTGCAGCCGAAGCTATCCGCATCCCCCAGTGGCGTCAGGCTATGCTTGATGAGCTTGAGACTCTCAACCGAAACCAAACATGGACTCTTATCCCCCCTGACTCGGCTCTCAATGTCATTGGGTATAAGTGGGTCTTCCGGATAAAATATAATCCGGATGGATCTATTGAACGCTACAAAGCCCACCTTGTTGCCAAAGGCTTTCACCAACGAGTTGGGCTTGATTACTCAGAAACATTTAGCCCAGTGGTCAAACCAACCACCGTTCGCCTTATGCTATCCCCTTGCTGTCACATCCAACTGGTCTCTCAGGCAACTTGACATTAACAATGCCTTTCTACAAGGCAATCTTTCTGAAACCGTATTTATGTGTCAACCCCCCGGTTTTGAGGATCCCGCCCAACCATCCTACATTTGTAGTCTCTCTAAGGCTATTTATGGTCTTAAACAAGCTCCCCGTGCCTGGTACACAGAACTTAAAACCTACCTTACCCAATTTGGTTTCCGAAATTCAGTTGCCGACCCTTCTCTATTCATCTATTCTCACAACAACAACCTTATGTATCTCCTTGTCTATGTTGATGATATAATCATCACCCACATTCATCAACTTCTTTATTACTACCCTATCTCACCGATTCTCTCTCAAGGACTTAGGTTCCCTATCATACTTCCTTGGTATTGAGGTAGTACCCAACTCCCTTGGTCTCCACCTGAATCAAACCAAATACATTCATGACCTCCTCACCCGTCACAACATGCATCTTGCAAACCTATGACCACACCCATGGTCTCCCATCCGCCACTTACCCTCCACGACGGCCAACCTATACCCAATCCAAGGGACTACCGTGCCATTGTAGGTAGTCTCCAATACCTATCTCTCACCCACTCTGGCATTGCCTTTTCCGTCAACAAATTATCCCAATTCATGCATTGTCCTCGTGATACTCATTGGGTTGCTCTTAAACGTCTCCTTCGTTATCTCCAAGGCACATCTCATTATGGTCTCCAAATTTATCGCAACTCACCTCTCACTCTTCATGCTTTCACAGATGCTGATTGGGCAAGTGACAAAGATGATTACATTTCCACTACAAGGTATGTTATTTTCTTAGGTCGCAATGCCATTTTTGGAGCTCCAAGAAGCAACGGGCCCTAGCCCGTTCCTCCACCGAAGCAGAGTTCCGTGCCGTGGCCACTACTACGGCTGAGGTCGTATGGCTCCAATCTCTCCTTTCGGAGATAGGAGTTGGTCCTACTTCCGTCCCGTCAATATACTGTGACAACCTTGGTGCTACTCACTATGCAGCTAATCCCGTGTTTCACTCTCGTATGAAGCATCTGGCACTAGCTTTCCACTTTGTTCGGGAATTAGTAAAAGCTGGCAATATTCGAGTTCAACACATCAACGATAATGATCAGCTTGCGGATGTACTTACCAAACCACTCTCACGTGATCGATTCTACCGACTTACTTCCAAGATTGGACTCTCCTACCGAACGTCCAACTTGCGGGGGCGTATTAGAGAATAATCAGAGTATCAATCTTGTATATATCCCTTCATTATTTTTAGTTATTCTCTCCCTTGATCATAGCACTAGAATAATAGATCATAGTAGTAGAATAATATCTGCTCCTTAATCATGGCACTAGAATAATATTTGCTCCTTGATCATAGCACTAGATTAGTTTAGTTGCCTTCTTTATAGATACTCTTTCTTCCATAGTTTGTATATAAATAAATGTATCTATCAATGTAATTCTTAAGCCTTCAATCAATCTCGACGTTTATTCATTGGTTTCAGATAGGTGTATCTAGTGGGCTGCCACCGTTCTTGGCTACTATTGGATGTTTTCTGTATATAGTAACGCAAGTACTTCAATCTAAAGTCTTGATCGTATTGTCCTTCAAAAGAGGTTTTCTCATTTGCTAAAAGAAAACAACAACCAATAAGCAGTGAATGTCAAAGATATGCAATATTAGCATTTATATCACGATGAACACTGTGTAGTGAAATTAAGACGAAGTTATTGCCGGGTGTTTAGTGGGAAACGAGTGAATATACATGTCTATAAATTATTAACTAACTAAACAAGGTTACACAAACACACTCATCACCTTTTAATCGATCTGAATCATCTGATATCCACCCAAAATCCACTCAAAATAATAATAATAATAATAATAATAATAATAATAATAATAATAATAATAATAATAATAATAATAATTATTATTATTATCCCATTAAAAAAGCATCATGATGATGATGATGATGATGATGATAATAATAATTATTATCCCATTAAAAAAGCATCATTGGCCTCTTGGCTTATCTTTCTGCTTGCTTGGCTATCATTGCTGTCCTACTTGAGCAATGTTGCCGATGGTATAAGCACTAATAATAATAATGCCACCATCCGGTGCATCGATCATGAGAGAGAGGCCCTGCTTCAATTCAAAGAGGGCATTCTGGTCTACATTTTATAATTTCAATTTGATTGTTATTCTCTGCTTTCAGAGTGGAATCTACAATCTGAAAATAGAGGGAAGATATTGAACTTTGTTATGTCATCCAGAACATGTAAATGCATAATATATTGTGCTCACTGTAAAATAGAGATTCATGTTAATAGGTGGTTATGTGGTGGATTAGGAGGTGTTGATGGTTGGGTGTAGTGTTGTAGGGTGGCAATTCTGAAGGTTACCCTTGCTTGATATATGGGCATTCTCCGGATTCACCGTTTGCCAGTCACTCAGCAAGTCCTTCCCATAGTTTTATGTCTGTTTTATATTGCAAATTTGGTTGTTATTCTATGCGTAATTGGATTGAATCACTTAATTTATGAGAACATGCTATTGGTATATGAAAGTTTTGTGATTTTATCAAGTCATTAGCACTGAAATACTATTGCAAGAAAGACTTGTCATTGTTGTGTGATAACCTTTTGTTATGCATAGGAGGTCGTTGATAAGGAAAAAATGGATTCACAAGACGGAGGTATTGTTGGTGATGGATCTTTCGGCTAACCGATTCTCGGGAACTATTCCAGAATGCATATACAATCTACAAGCAATGACAAATGCCTCTGATTACTTGGCTACTTTTGACAATAGCGTAATTATGTGGAAAACAAAAGAGCGACTCTTTAAGGAATCTTTGGGACTGGTGAAATCCATTGCCATTTCAAACAACAAGCTACAATGGGAATTTGTGCTCTTAGAGGTTTGTCCTCCTTGGACTTGGCCGGAAACAATTTGACAGGTAGCATTCCGTCAAACATTGGACAGCTAAAAGCTTTGCAATATCTTGATTTATCAAACAATCATCTTTCTGATGGGATCCCTTCAAGCCTTGGTGAAGTGACTAATTTAGAGATGTTGGATTTGTCAAACAACAATTTATCGGGAAGAATTCCACAGGGCACACAACTACAAAGCTTCGATCCTTCAAATTATAGTGGGAACCCACTACTTTGTGGGCCTCTACTCCCCAAGTGTCCTGGAGATCCAGCACCCTTTAACAGGCCAAAGGGAGACACTATCCCTCAACAAGAAAAAAATGAGAGTGATGAATTATTTCCAGGGCTGTACATAAGCGTGTTGCTTGGGTTTATCACGGGATTTTGGGCCGTTTGCGGAAGTTTAGTGCTCAAAAGATCTTGGAGACACGCGTGTTTCCGCTTCTTGGATGACATCAAGGACAGGATTCATGTGATATTTGTTCTGAATATTGCCAAAGTTTGCAGGAAGCTGAGACGCTAGTTGGTCATGCCATGGTAACTAACCATTTTTATTGGTTTAAAGTTGATTTGTTTGAAGCAGAAATATCATCATTCACTAGTTTTGGCAGCTTCACTTAACAGAAATATTTTCAATGTTGTCCTACATGGTGCAGGGCTCTTGCTTCAATGCTTTGGCTCATATTAAAGGTGCTGCCTTCCTCCTCTAACTAGGTTTGTAGAATTATATTTTCAGCACATTTACTGCATACGAATCAACTGAAAGCTGAATTTAAGTCAACCAAATCGATATTGTTCTACGTAACTGGAATAAAGGTCCCAAAAAGTTGAAAACGACACTCTTTCAAGATCTTGGAGACACGCGTGTTTCCGCTTCTTGGATGACGTAAAGGGATTGGCTCTATGTGAGGTTCGCTTTGTGTATTGCTAAATGTTACGTAGAGTGATTAAAGGAATCAGAAAAGTGAATTGTTTAAGCTAGTATCGAGTTCACTCCCACCCTCCCGGCTCCCTGAAGGAAGTATGTAAATCTCACAGACTGTTCGTTTGTACTCGTGCCTATTTCCATATCCGAAGTTTATCCGTGAAACCTAGTCCAAAAAGGCAATATGAACTAAAACATTAAAACTAAGCTGAAGACCAATTAACAACAAAGAAAGGAAAATTTAAGTAGGAGGAGGGTCTTATCACTAGTAGACGACCAGTGAAAGCTCCAATCGCTTTAATGCTGCATATGTAAACAGTTTGAATGTTAGCAGGACTTATTCTCAAGGTGGAAAAGCATACATAGTTCAAAAGAGTGTTTTCGCTTCTTTTGCATTGTCCTAGCACATGATTGCAATAACTAACTCGGTAACTCAAACTCTTCCTAAAAAGTGGGTTTAGGCTGTTAAAAGATGTTATTTTGGGGGGTGTGTTTCTGTGAATTTAGTGTTCTTTGCACTCTTTCTTTTTTGTACTCCTTTAACGGTAAAATTAAGATTGATTCTTTTTAATTAGGAAAACCGGTTAATTATGGAAAAAGAAGTGAAAAAAATTGATGCAGAACATGTCACCACTATATCATCTTAACTCTTGAAAACAAAATGGAAGACATCGATGTAATTATTTAAGATCAACGACAGATTTTATCGGCATGATGAATAATTTAAATGGCATCAACTAAATTTAGGTAGCTTTGAAATGGGGAAAAAGAACCAGAAAAGGAGAAAGAAAAAGAGTAAATGACCAAAAACAACGGGTCTCTTATGAGGCCGCCTCAACATGAGGGCACCGCTATAAACAAGCATGACATCGTGCTTGTTTGAGGCATCTCACGTTGAGGCAGCTTCATAAGTCATACGGGTATGAGTTTTTGTGAATCAAAAATATGTTTAGAAATATTCATAGATCTAGACCTCCCCTGTAGTAATGGCAAAAGAGCATCTAAGTTTAATTTGTATGGTAACAGTAGCACAAAAGTAGCTCTCTCACCATATATCAGTGCAATAAGCATAGATGCTCTTAGAAGTTCTCCTTCCTAACTCCTAAGGTTGTAGATTTGGTAGTTGTGTACTTTACCAAGTCAAGGCAATAATGCCTTGCGAATTGACAACTACTGAGTACTGTCCTTTAGACCACCACATGGATAAGTATGGACTGGCAGTTGAAACAGCGCCAACGTTCATCTTATAGGTTTTTTAGACGTTTATTGGCGTGTGATGTGGGGGGTCAGTTTGGAGACATGTCACATGTGGATGAAATCCTGGTCGTCTATCTTTGTACCTCGGCCAAAGACTTGCAAAAAACCAATCTTATTAATTTCTCTACCATTTGTCAAGTCTTTATTTTTTTTTTATTATTTTAGGAAAGACTAATAAGGTCATTCATTCTCATTAGTTTCTCCAAATCGAGAGGACGAGAGCAAGAGCTACATCAACATTGGTAGGAAAAGAATACTCTCAAAATTGACATTTGAACTCCCAAGACTCCACGCCTCCACATGTGCTATAAGCTACCCCATTGCCACCACATTTAACGAAAGACCACTACACACTTTGAAAGCAACTAACCAGATCCAAAGCATTCTCAACAGCTAGGACTTCTATCTAGTTTAGACAAAGCACTAAAAAGCAGTGAGATCATCTCTTTCAACCAAAAGATCATCACAGCCATAAGTGTGGGCAAGTTGAAGGCCCCAGCACCACTGCCTTCGCCTCCACAATTTGAAATTATTTTATTAGAAGATGCTATATATATATATATATATATATATTCAAAATTTTAGCATAGTACGTATTACAAACAATTTATAATAACAAAACTAATGTCCTTAGATGTCATTTTACATATTCAAACAACTAATAATTAATTTATCTGACCAAATATTTTTGCATGAATAACTAAGACAAACAGCTGGTCAAAACAACTAATAGCTAATGGCTAATGCAATCGGCTAATAGCTAACAGCTAATGCAATCGGCTAATGCTACATATGAATAGACATACTCACAATCACCACGCTTTAATGCTACATATGTAACTAGTTTGAATGTAGAAATGTTGCGAGACTTATTTTCAAGGTGAAAAGGCATGGATGCAGAACATGCTACCACTATATCATCTTAACTCTCTAAATACAAAGTGCAAGATTTCAAATTTAGTTACTTTGAGATCAACAGAATGCGTCAAATTTAGGTCGTCTGAAAGGGAAAACAGAACAAGATCAAAATAAAGAACATATTCACCATTAATTAGTTTACTCATTTGCTTTATGTTTGGAAGTATGAATAGACATACTCATAGTCCATAGATCTAGACTTCGCTTGTAGTAATGGAAAAAGAGCACCAAGTCTGCACTAGCAGTAGCATCAAAGTAGCTATCTCGCCATATATATGAACCTAGTTAATATTATACCAACCATCTCTAAGGTTCTAGTCGTATAATGTTCCAAAGTCAAACAAAAAATGCCTTATGAAAGGACTACTCAACTACTGTCCTTAGACCAGCTGGTTTGGAGCAAAAGACAAAGATATGATTAGTGATGTGTTGGTCCTCTAAACGACCACGACATGGATGTGAATGCATTGACGTTGAAATAGCGCCAATGAAGTGTTAATGCTGCAACTAACGTAGTGCATGTTAAACGAGTTTGGGTGAATTCTCGTCTCTATAAATATATACCAATACCTAACTCAACATATTCTGCACCCAAACACACATTCACCCTTAGAGTTCCATGAGCTAATCCTAACCAAAATCGAATGAAAATGACATCCTATATTAATATTCCTCCTAAAACATTGTCCCCTTGTCTTATTTTTCTACTTGCTTGCCTTTTTCTGTCCTACTTAAGCAATCCTGCTGTTGGGATAAGCATGAATTCCACAATCCAATGCATCGACCAGGAGAGAGAGGCCCTGCTCAAATTCAAGCACGGCATTGAAATTGATAACTGCGGACTGCTGTCGTCTTGGGGAGACGATCACCATCCAGACTGCTGCACATGGCATGGTGTTCGCTGCAGCCACAAGACCCGCCATGTCATCATGCTCAATCTTCAAGGGGTGGATCCAGATGACCAATGCCTGCAAGGTAAAGTGGGTCCTTCTCTCCTTGAGTTGAAGCATTTAACATACCTGGACCTCAGCTCCAATAATTTTGAAGGCCAGCCCATCCCCAAATTTATAGGTTCCCTTTCCAATTTACAGCATCTTAACCTATCCTATGCCGGATTTCAGGGGGAAATTCCTCCCCAGCTGGGAAATATTTCCAAATTAACATCTCTTGATCTTTAGTTGTCATGAATATCATACTGATTTGCATGTCAAAGGCTTGAGGTGGTTGTCCCATCTTACTATGTTGCGAGTCATAAACTTGAGCTGGATTGATCTTAGCAAAGCCGCAAACTGGCTACAAGTCGTTAACAACCTCCCCCTTTTAAGGACCCTTCAAATGAATGGCTGTCGGCCGCTAATTTCCCCTACAACTCTGTCATCACTTTCCTACATCAATTCCTCAACCACCCTTGGTGTCCTTTCCCTCACTGACAATGAACTCAATGATACTTTAATATTCCAGTGGTTGTTCAATTTGAGTGGAACCGCTACACACCTTGTACATGTTGACCTCTCCCGAAACTCAATTCCTGGCCCTGTGCCAAGATATTTCGGTACGATGCACTCCCTTTCCTATCTAGATTTATCTCGGAATCAACTTGAAGGTCCCATCCCAAGTGCTTTCGGGAATATGAACTCCCTCTCCTATCTTGGTTTATCTTATAATCATGTTGAAGGTCAAATACCAAGTGCTTTAGGAAACATGCACTCTCTTTTAGAACTCCATCTCTCTAATAATGACCTTGACGGTCTCATTCCTGACACAATTTGGAACCTTAATCATCTCACTTTTCTCGATCTGTCCTCCAATAATTTGCAATGGACTACACCGCCAAAAAGCCGTGCTGGTGCTGGTGCTGGTGTTGGCTTATGTAGTTTACAAACGCTAAAGTTAGGATCCAACAACCTCACTGATCAGCTCTCCAGCATCATCCAACCCTTATCTACTTGTGCCTTCAGCAACCTACAGTATTTGCATCTGGATAGTAATCGACTTTGGGGTTCATTCCCCGAGACGGTCAACATGTTTTCTTTATTGATAACACTAGATATTTCTGATAACATGCTCCAAGGCACTCTCTCTGAGAGGCACTTGTCAAATATTTCAAGATTAATTTCGTTGAATTTGCAAAACAATCTAGCACTAGTGCTCAACGCCAGTGCCAATTGGATTCCTCCATTTCAGTTGGACTATTTAGACTTGAGCTCTTGCACGTTGGGGCCTTCTTTCCCCAAGTGGCTTCTTACGCAAACAAATTTCACATCTCTTTTTCTATCTAATACTGGAATTTTCGACACTATTCCTGCTTCTTTTTGGGATTCATTGCCGTCTGGTCTTGAGTATTTGGATCTGTCAAAAAATAAGATCTACGGGACTCTGCCAAATTTCGGAAGTAACTTTTATAACTCCCCCTCGATAGATGTGAGTTCAAATTGCATGGAGGGTGCAATACCGTTATTTTCCAGAAATTTTTCTGATTTATTGCTGTATAATAACAAGTTTTCCAACTCCACTGCTCTCTTGTGTCCGAGAACAAAAACAAAGCTTTTCCGTCTTGACCTTTCAAACAACTTTTTATCTGGGAACCTTCCAGATTGTTGGATGAATTTTGATCAATTACTCTATCTGCAACTGGGAAACAATAATTTCACTGGAGTTCTGCCCCCATCCATGGGTGCTCTGAAGCAGCTTGCTGTGTTGGACTTGCGCAACAACAGCTTCCTTGGAGAAGTGCCAATGTCAATAGAGAACTTTACAAACTTGTTAGTTCTTGACATCAGTCATAACTCGTTTACTGGGCATATATTCCCAAGGATTGGGAGCACTCTTACAAATATCTTCGTTCTTAACCTACGAAGCAACGATTTTCAGGGAAAGCTCCCATTAAGCCTTTGTCAGTTATCCTATCTTCAGGTTTTGGATCTTTCATCTAACCACATATCTGGAACCATTCCCGAATGCATATACAATATTCAGGCAATGACAAATGCCTCTATTATCTCGTATGAAAGTGGCGAGGCTGTAATTATGTGGAAAAGAAAAGAGCAAAGCTTTAGTAGGAATCTGGGACTGGTAATATCCATTGCCATATCAGACAATAAGCTGGAAGGACAAATTCCCAACGGAATTTCGTCTCTCAGAGGTTTGGTCTCCTTGGACTTGGCGCGAAACAAATTGACAGGAAGCCTTCCGTCAAACATTGGGCAGCTAACAGCTTTAGAAGTTCTTGACCTATCAAGCAACCATTCTTTCTGGAGGGATCCCAGCAAGCCTCGCTGAAGTGACTAATTTAGGGATGTTGGATTTGTCAAACAACAATTTATCAGGAAGAATTCCACAGAGCACACAACTACAAAGCTTTGATGCTTCAAATTATAGTGGCAACCCACTACTTTTTGGGCCTCCCCTCCCCGATTGTCCTGGAGATCCAGCACCCAATATCCCTCAACAAGAAGAGAATGAAAGTGATGAATTATTTCCAGGGCTGTACATAAGCGTGGTGCTTGGGTTTATCACAGGATTCTGGGCAGTTTGCGGAAGTTTAGTGCTGAAAAGATCCTGGAGATACGCATGTTTCCGGTTCTTTGATGACGTAAAGGATGGGCTCTATGTGATGTTCGCTTTGACTATTGCTAAGAGGAAACGAGAAGTTAATCAGTGATTCCCTGGTATTCTATGTTCTATTCTTAATTTCCTTCTACATATACATATTAATATAATAAAAATTTAACTAATGTTGTCCTACATGGTACAGGTGCTTGTTCTTGGTGCGGTTTTGCACTCATGTTAAGTAAAGATCTTCTGGTTAAATTTGGTACAATACAAAGCAGAGCTGATTGTTGAGTTCTTCGCAGCAGCAAACACAAAAGAAGAAGGACCAGAGGGAGTGAGGAAGAAGAAGTGAGGACAGAGAAAGTGAGAGGCACACAAATAAAAGAAATGAGTTGTCTTTGTACTTTAGCATTCAGTTTGCTGCTATCTCTATCTTGTGAGCAAAAGAAACTAAAATCGAGGATTGTTGTGAGCCTCAATAATAGTGAGCAAAAGAAACTAAAACCTGTAGTAGTGGCAAAAGAGCATCAAGTTTAATTTGTATGGTAGCAGTAGCACAAAAGTAGCTCTCTCACCATATATCAGTGCAATAAGCATAGATGCTTTTTTGAAGTTCTCTTTCCTAAGGTTGTAGATTTGGTAGTTGTGTAATTTACCAAGTCAAGGCAATAATGGCATGTAAATTGACAACCAGCAATTTACTGTCCTTTAGACCAGTACTTGGAGCAAGTGAAAGAAATATGTCAGTGAAGTCCTGGTTCTTAAGATGATGACGACGACGAGGGACAACGACTTGGATTGAAGTGGACTAACGTTGAAACAGCGTCAATGGAACTAAAGCAGCTACTAAAGTAGAGCGTGATACACAAGGCGGACATAAATTGGGGTTAATTATCTGCTACTAGTATATCTCTTGTCTATAAATATGGATCCTTGTTATTCACAAAACATAGTCTGCACCCAAAAAGAAATATTCACCATTGAGAGTTGCGTGAACTATTCTAGCCAAAATAGAATCAGAACGAAATCCTATATGAATATTCCTCCTATGACAACATTATTGTCCCCTTCTCTTTTCTTTCTGCTTACTTGCCTTTTGCTTTCCTACTGAGCATTGCTGCTAATGGGATAAGCACGAATTCTACCATCCAGTAGTGTATCGACTATGAGAGAGACGCCCTGCTCAAATTCAAGCAGGGAATTGTTGATAACTGCAGCATGCTGTCTTCTTGGGGAGACGATCACCATCCAGACTGCTGCACTTGGGATTATGTCCACTGCAGCCACCACAGCGGCCATGTCATCTGGCTCCATCTTAGTGGTTTGTCATCTAGGTGTCTGTCAGGTAAAGTGGGTCCTTCTCTCCTTGATTTGAAGCATTTGACATACTTGGACCTCAGTGAACATAATTTACAAGGTAATGTGAGTCCTCACTGAAGTTGTTGGACCTCAGTGAACAATAATTTCCAATGGACTATCCCGCCAAAAAGTCGTGCAGGTGGTAGCTTATGTAGTTTACAAACCTTAGACTTAAGTTCCAACAACTTCACCATTGAGCTCTCCAGCATCATCCAACCTTTATCTAATTGTGCCTCCACCAAACTAGATTCCTTGCGTCTGTCTTATAATCAACTGCAGGGTCCAGTTCCTGAGTCGCTCAAAAAATTCACTTTATTGAAAGAACTAGAACTTGATAACAACATGCTCCAAGGCACTGTCTCAGAGAGGTACTTGTCAAATCTTTCGAGATTAAACTCTTTGAGCTTGGGTGATAATCCAGAATTGGTGATCAAAGTTAGTGCCAATTGGATTCCTCCATTTCAGCTGGTGTTTTTAAGCCCGAGTTTCTGTAAGGTGGGCCCTTCTTTCCCCAAGTGGCTTCTTAGACAAACAAATTTCGAAGAGCTTTATCTAGATAGTACGGGTATTTCAGACTCTATTCCAACCTGCTTTTTGGGACTCGTTGTCTGGTATCTACGATTTGAATTTGTCAAACAATAACATTTACGGGACTCTGCCAAATATCTCAACTGATTTCCATACTTCGGCTACTATAAATTTGAGTTCAAACCGCCTGGAGGGTGCCATACCATCATTTAAGAGCAGGAAGGGTGCTAAGAACAGTTGACCTTTCAAACAACTTGTTATCAGGGTCGCTTCTAGATTGTTGGATGAATCTTGATCTATTAATTTATCTCGACCTGGGAGCAGTGGCGGAGCCATGTTCAAGGCAAGGGTGTCTCAAGACACCACAGCTTTTTTTATTATATCCTAAATTCCTAATAATTTAGGTTGAATTTACAATGATACTCATGATTTTTTCTGAGTAGAATCCATATTAGAGAAAAGTAAAGGATATAAAAGACATTCACCTAACTTAATAGACCCCATACCTTGAGAATTCTAGCTACGCCACTGCCTGGGAGACAATAATTTCACTTGTGCTCTGCCCACATCCATTGGTGCTCTGCAGAATCTTAACATGTTGTCTTGCGCAACAACTTTCATGGGGAACTGTCATCATTCCTAGACTTAGTTTCACCCTTGTCAGTTCTTGACCTTAGTCATAACTCGTTTACTGGCCTTGTATGTTCTATTGTTGTGCAGCAGTAAAGGTAATCCAAAAGAAGTTAGGAGAGAGAAAGTGAGATGAAAATAAAAGACTTGTATATGTAACTTTAGCAATCACTTTGCTATCTCTTTGTCTATCTCGTCAACTTTTTGGGTTTATCTTGCAAAATATTATGTCGTGAGAATTTAAGCATGTTTGTAAAAATTAAAATACTACTCGTAGAATCTATTGAAATGAATTTAACTTATCAGGATGGAGCGCACCATCTCCTCTCACAGGACTCATACCCTTACCCCAAAACCTTGAAATAGATTCATGCCAAGATATTAGCTGATCAAAATCTTCATTCAAACCCGTATAATGCACTCGAATTGATAAGGAGCTATGCTGATTAGGGTGAATTGGGTATTGCACGCCATCTGTTCGACAAAATTCCTGAGAGAAATATAACATTTTTTTTTATGTTTTGATCATTTTTTTTTTTACAGGTAATGTTATGATCATTGATCAGGAGCTATATAATGTGACCCATCATCAGTACCAAGATGTTCTCTCGGTTTTCAAGAGTATACATATATAGCCATGTAAGTAGACCTGATCAGAGAATTGGTTTGTAAAATTCATGCTGCAGTCTGTAAAGTTGGGACTTTTTGTTGAATTTTTGTATGTTTTTACTTACAGGGCTTGAATTCATGTTAAAGGGTGGTGACAATGACCATGACTGCTACTACATTGTTGATCTCCGTTCAACCTGAGGAGCTTAACTTCCATTGTACGCCCTTTAACTCTTAACCTTGAAATAGTATTGTATTTGATTTTTCTCCTTTATGTGTTTTCTCTCTTCTGAAGTAGAATTTAAATGCAATTGGTCATAATAATTTGCATGAACAGAACGTATTGGCATGATGAATTACGAGAAGAGGCTTTAGAAATGGCATCAACTAAATTAGGTGGCTTTAAAAGGGGGAACGGGAAAAAGAACAAGAAAAGGAGAAAGAAAAAGAATAAGTGACCAAAAATATGTTTAGAATAGGATGATATAGAAATATTCATAGATCTAGGCTTTCCCTGTAGTTGTGGCAAAAGAGCATCAAGTTTGATTTGTATGGTAACAGTAGCACAAAAGTAGCTCTCTCACCATATGTCCGTGCAATAAGCGTAGATGATTTTTTGAAGTTCTCCTACCTAAGGTTGTAGAATTGGTAGTTGTATAATTTACTAAGTCAAGGCAATAATGCCTTGTGAATTGACAACTACTGTCCTTTAGACCAGTGCTTGGAGCAAACTGACAGAGATGTGATTACTGACGTCTTGGTCTTTTAGACCACCACATGGATAAGAATGGACTTGCAGTTGAAACAACATCAATGAATTTAATACACCAGCTAAAGTAGAGCGTGATTTTGATACAAATGGTGGTGAGACCATTTCTGATTCAAGTTGTGAGGATCAAATTTGTGCTCCACAAATGTCTTGGCTTTATTTGCTTGAATTCCAATGAACTATTCAGCTTGAAACATATGTCAATTGATACTTCAAACCCATGAAATGTAAATCTTTACACCTTGCACACCAACTGTTTGCTAAAAAGCCCAAAAGAAGCTCATTATTGATCTAATGCTCTACCTTGCTAGAAGAGACAACCATGCAGTACCCATGATTTACACGGAAAAACATTATGAAAAAACCTGTCTTCAACCTCCAACAACGAGCGCTTTAGCAGCTGGGTATGATTCAACGAGCATTTTGGCTTTTCAGGTACCTAAAGGATTCTGACGAGATCAAGCTTGCCAAACAAACTAGACTCACTAGGAGCCAGGTATCTTATTTGTAAAAATAACAAGTAAAAAGATCCAGAGATTGTGATAAATGGATTTTATTATAGAAAAGAGAACATTGTTAATGAACAAAATATACAGGTGTGTCTAATTGGATTATAAATGTGCGAGTAGATGATTGAAGAGATGTAAATTAAAGAATTTAAGTAGCTTGAATAACATAAGGATTAGAGGAGAAAACAAGTAGCAATTGAAGCAACAATGTATCGAATTGCGCTACAGAGTAAGGAAAAGTGAACATTTCTGATCAAGATCAAACTGGGCAGCTTAAAACATCAAAATGTTTATGTTTCTTCCTATTCCTCTTTATTGATTTGACCTGGCAAACAACAATAGGTCTATCGTCTACAGCAGAGCCGCCATTTTCCAGACCGGAAACCACCCATGGCGAATTGGCGATGACGCTGTTTATTAAGCCAAAACTAAACTCGGCGCAATTTACATTACTGTACATGTTTAGTGAAATTCAAGATTCTCTCTCTTCTGCTACACCGAAAAAGATAATTTCTAGGCGTGGACGCGTGGTACGAAATTAACATAACCATGGCGAAACCCTAGCATGGCTTAATGGGGTGGCAATAAAGGAGGGGATAAGCTGAGAGATAAAACAGGTCCAATATTAATACATCGCTGTTATTGCCAGGTCATAAAATACTAATGCCAGGTCATTATTTCTGTGAGTTGACAATTTAACCCTTTATATTAACTAGGCAATCCAAATTATTCTCTCTTCATTTATAATAGATGCCTTGTTTAGGTTTTCTTATTTATGTATTGATTATCTATGTATTTAATCATAATGATAGCCAAATAATAATCTTACCAAAATTACAAAGAACATTTCCATTCATACATACAAAATATCTAAGAAATTAATAGAAGAGTTGTATCATGCATATGTTATGTGCTAAATTATTATTTAAAACTTTGTAGTATCCGTTCTTTTAGTTTTAAGATGGTTCAATGAAATCTCTTTTGTTTTTGTTAGCCATGTATGTTTGGAAAAAAAAAAAAAGGATCTAAGTTAGCTTCTTTTTCTAAGAATTTGATTGGAGTGCTGCTGTGGGTATAGCATACGTATAGAAAATAGAAATAGAATGCATGAGAAGTTATGTAGCAGCCATGAAAATTAAAAGAGCTAGGCGATAGAGTATATGGTATGATGAGAGCAAAATAATTTGTAACATAACATTATAAATCCCTCTCAATCTCACTCCCAATTTTGATGCTAAATTAGTGGAGTTATTGGATCTCTAAATTCAACAACTTCCATAAATTTGTTTGTAAATAAGGTTAATTAAAGATAATGGAGAGAGAGTATGTTTCTTGCCTTATTAATATGAAGGGCTAAATTGACAACTCAAAAAATTATTGACCTGGCATTAGTATTTTGTAACCTGGCAATAACAACATTGTCTGCTTCTTATTGTGAAACTTGTACAATGTTCCCAAATTTATAAACAGCTGACAAATTGGTGTATTTTATCAAACATGTGGTGTGCAGATTTACATTATGTTTCTATGGCGTTTGGCATCTGCTGCTGTCATCAAGCTTCTTCTTTTGTAATATATTCTCTGTCTGTCTCAAAGGTAATTTGAACTTTCAACTTCAATTATGTCCTATTTTAGTCCATTTTATTTAATTTCTGGTCCCCTCATTTATCAGCCTAAGGGGTTGTTTGGCCAAGCTTCTTCAAATTTCAGCTTTTCTCCCTCATTTCCCTCACATTCTCCCCCCTCCATAATCAAATTCAGCTTCTAAGATGTTGAAAATAGCCTCCAAAGAGCTTTAATTTGGAGCTTCTATTTTTGGCCACCTTGAGGGGTATTTTCAGCTTCTTAAAAGCTGAACTTGGTGGTGCAGGGGGGAGAATGTAATGGAAATGAAGGGGAGAAGCTGAAATTTGGAGAAGCTTGGCCAAACACCCCCTAAAGCACCTCTAGACAATTAAGATGCACAATTTTTTCTTCATTGTGGAAATTTGGAAATTTTCATCTGAGAGTATTCCACGCGTTTGTTAGCAGATTTGATTTAAGGCTAATTTGAAGGTGCCGCAAGGCTGGAGGAGTTGAGGTTTGGGAAAGTCTAGGTCTATGTTTGTGTATCTTGGGCAAGACTTGCAAAAAAGGAATTAACTTTCTCTACTAGAAGTATTAGTGACATGCATGTTGCAATATGTGACTTTTAATCTTATACAGCTCTAACTGACTACGAGTGTTAGTTTAACGTATTTGCTTATATGCTACAAGACTTATTTCGATACAGAATATGCTAGTATGCTACCACTATATCATCTAAATTCCCTAGAAACGAAATTACGAAATGCAAGATATTGAATTTATTCACTTAAGATCAACAAAATGCCCTGAGATGAAAAATAACAAGAAGGGGCTTGGACAAATTGAAGTGGCATCAACTAAATTGAGATTGCTTTCATGGGGGGGAAAAGAGCGGGAAAAAATTGGGACCAAAGATATGTTTGGAATAGTATGAAATAGAAATATTCATAGATGTAATCTAGACCTCCCCTGTAATAGTGGGAAAAGAGCACCGAGTCTGTATGGTAACAGTAGCAAGAAAGTAGCTATCTTGCAGTGGATTACTCATGAAAAAAGCCGTGACAGTGCTGGCTTATGTAGTTTACAAACGCTAAACTTGAGCTTCAACAACCTCAGTAACGAACTCTCCAGCATCTTCCAACCCTTATCTACTTGTTCTTGGTGCGGCTTTGTGCTCATGTTAAAGCAAAGATGTTATTATGTTGAGCAGCAGTAAAGACAATGAAGAAAAGTGAGGAAAGAAAAAGTGAGATGAAAATAAAAGAGTTGTATTTGTAACTTTAGCAATCACTTTGCTATCTCTTTGTCTATCTCGTCAGCTTTCTGGGTTTATTATCTTGCAAAATATTATGCCGTGTGAATTTATGCATGTTCATTTGTAAAATATTCAATTGAAATGAATATATTTTGGTAATTGTACATCAGGATGGAGCGCACCATTGTTTACTGGCACGACTATACTTTGATAATTGGTCGTTATCTCGCCGATCCAAGAGCTGTTCTTTGTCGAATCGGCAAAATGTAGCTCTCACCTGACCCAGGACTCATACCCAGATGCCAAAACCTTGAAAAAGATTCAGGCCAAGATATTAACTGATCAAAATCCTCATTCAAACCCGAATAATGCACTCGAATTGTCAGGGAGTTATTCTGATTGTTGCGAATTGCGTATTGCACACCACCTGTTTGATGAAATTCCTGAGAAAAATATGATCTTTTTTAATGTTATGATCATTGATCAGGAGCTATGTGATGTGACCCATCAATCATCATCAGTACCAAGATGCTCTCTGGGTTTTCAAGAGTATATGTAGCCATGTAATAAGTGGAACTGATCACTATACTTACCCTTGTGTTTTGATGGCTTGTTCTGGATTAGAAAATTGGTTTGCAAATTCATGCTGCAGTCTATAAAGTTGGGACTTTGTTGAATTTTTGTCTGTTTTAACTTACAGGGCTTGAATTCATGTTGAAGGGTGGTGACGATGACCATGACTGCTACTAAATTGTTGATCTCCGTTCAACCTGAGGAGCTGAACTTCCATTGTACGCCCTTTAACTCTTAACTACTATAGTATCGTATTTGATTTTTCTCCTTTTTGTGTTTTCTCTCTTCTGAAGTAGTAGAATTTAATCTGAAATGCAATTTGTCATACTCTATATGTCTCTATACCAGCTCTCAAATTGGTTTGTTTGTTCCTAATTGCATTGGTTACTTCACATTTGGTTATTCAAATTTCATTGATTAACGATTGTTCCAGAAAAATTGTTTTTGTAAGGCGTGGGTCACTTTTACCTTTGTAGTTGTATGTTAAGTGTTACTCCCTTCGTTTTATGAAGATGTTTACATTTGTTTTTTCACGGTCTCCAATGCACCACTTTGACCGTAAATAATTGTAGTTATATGCATATATAAATTATAAAATTATACTTTTTAAAAGTATTCTTTAAAATGAATCTAACAATAACATTTTTACATTATAAATCTTTGTATTTTTTCCACTAATTCATGGTCAAAGTTTGTGAACTTTGACCTTGAAAAATAAAGTGTAAACATCTTGGTGAAACGGAGGGAGTACTACAAAGGCAAAAGTGACCCACACTAATATAGGAAATAATTGCATAGGTTACTTTACATTTGATTATTCAATGTTAAGTGTTAATCAGGAGTTTATATCTAATAATTTCCTATATTAGCTCATCCCCAGTTTTCTTGGTTCCTCATTAGCTTAAAGCACCTCAATTGGAGATAGCCTTAATCATCTTGGAGACACAACCACAATTGGGGTCTTTCTTTAATTATAGTCTTTCCCAGAACTTTGACATTTTAGCCACCAGTATAGTCAAGGCAGTAATGGGCGCATGTGTGAACTGACAAACCAGTGGTTGGAGCAAGTGGAAGAGATACATGATTGATTGGTGAAGTCTTGGTCTAAAAAGACGATCAAGGTTTGGATTGGAATGAATAATATATTGACGTTCAAACCGCGTCAAATGAGATTAATGCAGCAACTAAATTAAAATAATGTGTGTTACATAAGGTGGGCATACTGGGGAAAATTTTCTATCCAATAAAAATATACTTTGCAAATTGCACCCAAAGAAATTCACCCTTATTGGAGTTGCATGAGCTATTTCTTGCCATAGACATACCCTCCTATGAAAATAGTGTTCCCTTGGCTTCTCTTTGTGCTTGCTTGGCTCTTGCTGTCCTACTTCAGCTGTGGTTTAAGGACAAATAATGCAACCATCCGGTGCATCGATCAGGAGAGAGAGGCCCTGCTCAAATTCAAAGAGGGCATTGAGGTTGATGACTGCAGCCTGTTGTCCTCTTGGGGAGACATTAACCAACCAGACTGTTGTACATGGCTTGGTGTCACCTGCAGCAACCATACCCGCGGTGTCATCTCCCTCGACCTTCCTGGGACGGGATCCGATCACGACGGTTGTCTGCAAGGTAAAGTGGGTCCTTCTCTCTTCGAGTTGAAGCATTTGAATCAGCTGGACCTCAGCTTCAATCATTTGCAATGGATTCCCCTGGCAAAAAGCAGTAGCAATGTTGGCTTATGTAGTTTACAAAGGCTAGACTTAAGCTACAACAACCTAACTAACGACATCTCCAGCATCATCCAACCCTTATCTAACTGTGCCTCCACCAAACTAGAGTACTTGAGTCTGGGCGGTAATCGCCTTCAGGGTCCAGTTCCGGAGTTGATCAACAAATTCACTTTACTGACAGATCTGGATCTTTCTAACAACATACTCCAAGGCATTCTCTCCGAGAGGCACTTGTCAAATCTTTTGAGATTAACTTCTTTGAGCTTGGATAATAATCAAGCACTGGAGCTCAAGTTCGATGTCAATTGGATTCCTCCATTTCAGCTGGACTATATGTACTTGAGGAACTGCAAGGTTGGCCCTTCTTTCCCCAACTGGCTTCTTACGCAAACAAACTTCACACAGCTTTATCTAACTAATGCAGGAATTTCAGACTCGATTCCTGCTTCTTTTTGGAACTCATTGTCGTCACGTCTCATGACATTGGATCTGTCACACAATAAGATCAATGGTACTCTGCCAAATTTCTCAACTGACTTTTATTACACAACTTTCATAGATTTAAGTTCAAATTACCTGGAAGGTGCAATACCATCATTTCCCACAAATGTATCCACTTTATTATTGGCTAACAACAAGTTTTCCAACTCCGATCCTCTCTTGTGTCCCAAAACAAAAATGATGCTAACCCAACTTGACCTTTCAAACAACTTGTTATCAGGGAACCTTCCAGATTGTTGGGTAAATTTTGATCAACTCTATTATCTAGACCTAGGAAACAACAATTTCACTGGTGCTCTGCCCACTTCCATTAGTGCTCTGAACTGGCTTCAGGTGTTGAGCTTGCGCAACAACAGCTTTCATGGAGAACTGGCCTTGCCACTACAAAACTTGAGTGGATTGTACGTTCTTGACATTAGTCATAACTTGTTAAGTGGGCATATACCCCCAGCAATGGGGACAACTCTTCAAATTATCGTTGTTCTTAACCTACGAAACAACAAATTTCATGGAAATCTTCCACAAAACCTCTGTAAATTATCCCACCTCCAAATTTTGGATCTTTCAGCCAACTACATCTCTGGAACTATTCCAGAATGCATATATAATTTCACTGCAATGACGGATGTCTCTGATACCGGGTGGTTTGACGGAGGAGAGGCCGTAATTATGTGGAAAACAAAAGAGCAACTCTTTAAGGATTCGTTGACACTGGTGAAATCCATTGCCATTTCAGACAACAAGCTACAAGGACAAATTCCCAATGGAATTTCATCTCTCAGAGGTTTGGCCTCCTTGGACTTGTCCAGAAACAAACTGACAGGAAGCATTCCGTCAAACATTGGGCAGCTATCAAATTTGCAATTTCTTGACTTATCAAGCAACCATCTTTCTGGTCGAATCCCAGCAAGCCTCACCAATGTGACTAATTTAGGGATGTTGAATTTGTCGAACAACAATTTATCAGGAAGAATTCCACAGGGCACACAGCTACAAAGCTTCGATCCTTCAAATTATAATGAAAACCCACTACTTTGTGGGCCTCCACTCCCCAAGTGTCCTGGAGATGCAGCACCCATTAACAAGCCTAAAGGAGACAATATCCCTCAACATGAAGAAAATGGCAGTGATAATATGTTTCCCGGGTTGTACATAAGCGTGGTGCTTGGGTTTATCACAGGATTTTGGGCAGTTTGCGGGACCTTAGTGCTGAAAAGATCTTGGAGACACGCCTATTTCCGCTTCTTTGATGACGTAAAGGATTGGATCTATGTGAAGTTCGCTTTGAGTATTGCTAAGAGGAAGAGAGAAGTTAATGAGTGATTCCCTTTGTATTCTATATATGTTCTATTCCTACTCTGTATACTTGATGTTGATGGTATGATATCTTTCTATTTGAGTTGTTGCAGTTGGAAATTTTTTCATTCACTATATTTACTTAATTTTGAAGTGAGGAGAGAGAAAGTGAGAGCATAAGATGAAGAGAAAAGAAGAGGTTGTTTATTTGGGGATATACTTCAGGAATCAGTTTGCCATTTGTCTTGTGAGCTTCAATAGTAGTGAGCAAAACAAACTAAATTTCCTTCTTTTTTTAGAAAGGTTGTATTGGTAGTCTTTAGTTCAGTTGATAACTGAATACAAAATACTATGTTTGAAAATAAAACACGGGTAATTGATAAAGAATGTGCTTAATTAGTTATTAGTATGAGCTCTTAATGCTGGTGTGGGAGGGATTAATATTCTGTGAATGAGATACTGCCAACTGGGCTAGCTCTATTTGGTTGGGGAAATCATTTTTAACTAATTTTTTTTATAGTGAAAATTTTCAGGGTAATATATATTTTCGTTCAAATTTTATGTTATTTGGTTACAAGGTTAAATAATTTTTCTAAAAAAATATTTTTCCTTCCTTTCATTTTTATTCTAGAAGTAAAAATAAATCTACTAATATATTTACGTTGATCTCGAAAAGTTAGTTAAATTAAAAACATGAGCTCAAGTGCATATCATGATCAATATTTATACTTATTTGAAAGGAAAAAAAATGAAGACTGAAAGCCCGCCCGAGGAACGATCGAGTACGGGTTTGATTTTAATTACCCAAAATCTCAACAACTCGACTTGATTATGAGATCCGCTATTAATATTATGGGGATACAGTGTCACATCAACAAAAAAATATTTTTCCTTGTTTTTTTTAAGAAAAAATATTTTTACCTATACAGCCGAAAATGTTTTTTCTCTTAAAAATTACTGCTTCCGAAATTGGTAAATCAAACAACGGAAAATGAAACCCAAACAAACCGAGCGTTAGTGTTTTGGGGGGAGAAGAAGGGAGCTAAATTGCAAATCCCACAAATTAACCTCCCTTGATTCGGGTGGAGCGAACAGTAGCAAGCAACAGCCAATGCGTCCACCACCATTTACGGATGTCAGCGGTGACCAAATTGGCGACCCCTTTTTCCAGACCAGAATTCTCCGGCAACCACCCATGCCGGCGTTTATTAACCCCCCCCCCCCCCCCCCCAAAAAAAAAAAAATTGGATATTGAAGCGAAATTCAGTTTCTCTCTCTTTCGCTACACTGAAGAGAATTCGATGAAAACAATTTCCAGGCGTGGTATGGAATTATCATATCATGGCCGAACCCTAGAATGGCTTCATGTGGGTGAATAGATGAGGGGAAAAGCGAAGAGACAAAAAGGTTCAATACATTCTCTCTCCTTTAAATTTCATTTATTTATTTATTCTTTTTGTTGAAATTGTTGAAATTTACAATTTTCATCAAATTTACAATATAATGTTCTTTTTGTTGAAATTTACTGTTTGCAATTGCATGTAATATTACTCGGTTGCAGTGGTAATTGTCTGGCTATTATTGCGAATACTACTACAATTGACAAATTTGATAAAACTTGTGACAAATTGTGTCATTTCATCGAACATGTGGTGTGCAGGTTTAGGTTCGTTCTATATAGCGTTTGGCTTCAACTGCTGTCATCAAGCTTGTTCCTTTATACAGATTTCTCTGTCTTCTTCAATCTCAAAGGTACTTCTCAACTCAGGATAGGCTTAATCATCCTAGAGGCACAACCACACAATTAAGATGCACAAAATTTCTTCATTATGAAAGTTGTTTCATCTTAGACTTTTCCACACACGTTTAGTTTAATGGCATTTTCGCGTATGTTATTTCTGGGTACGAAAGTCTTGGTCTATGCATGTTTCTATCAAGACTTGTAAACAGACCATAGTACTTTCCTGTACATAACCACTGCTTGAAACCGATTAATGGTGAAACAACTTAAGCTTAGACAAGGCAAAGGCATAAGTAACTAACAATAGTCTGCACACAAATACATACCCCTTTAATCTTGAATCGCTTGATTAATATTCCAGCCATGAAAACAATATCCCCTTCCCCTCTCTTTCTGCTTGCTTACCTCATGCTGTGCTGCTTAAGCAGTCCTACTGAAGGGATAAGCACGAATTACACAATCCAATGTATCAGCCACGAGAGGGAGGCCCTGCTCAAATTCAAAGAGGGCATTGAGGTTGATAACTGTGGCCTCCTTTCTTCTTGGGGAGACGATAACCAACGAGACTGCTGCACTTGGCATGGTGTCCGCTGCAGCCACCAGACCGGCCATGTCATCATGCTCGATCTTCATGGGAAGGGAGTGAATTATTTTAACCTGAATGATCCTTATGACCGATGTCTGCAAGGTAAAGTGGATCCTTCTCTCCTTGAATTGAAGCATTTGACATACTTGGACCTCAGCTCCAATTATTTCCAATACCAGCCTATCCCCAGTTTTATTGGTTCCCTTTCTGAATTACAGCAACTTAACCTCTCCACTGCCAGCTTTCAAGGTGAAGTTCCTCCCCATCTGGGAAATCTTACTAAATTAGTATCTCTTGACCTTAGTAGTGATTCTCTTTGCAGACTCCGGACAGTATATTCGAGCACGGGCACGAATGACTGGGCCTGGATTTTGAAAATAAAGCACGATCAGGCACGGTTGACATGGCACGGCGAAAATTTTAATATTATTTGAAAAAAAACATGTGCACGGTACGCACTGTACAACAAAAGCACGAGAACGGGCACGACCTGGGCCTACCTTTTGAAAGAGCAGGCACGGCACGAAGCACGACAACTATAAGCACGACACGGCACTGTTCCAAAGCACGAAGCACGGCCTGAGCACGGCCCGAGCACGGCACGAAGCCATCTTTACCACCACCTCCACCCAAAAAAGAGATTCTTTAAATTTTGGTTAAACTTATTGGACCTGAATCAGTGGAAATAAGTGGCAACATTTTACCCAATCAGTGGAAATTAGTGGCTAGATTTTACCGAATCAATGACATGACCTTACTCATTCAGTGGAAATCAGTAGCAGGACCCACATTCTTACTCACAAAATCAGGGCAAGACCTTACTGAATTAGTGAGAATCAGTTGAATGACCTCACCGAATCAGTGGAAATCAGTTGCAGGACCTTACCAAATCATTGGGAATCAGTGGCAAGACCTTACCCGATCAGTGAAAATCAGTGGGAATAAGTGGAAAAGAACACACCATGTCCTTAAGTATATTGTATTTAAACTAACAGGGGTGGTGGTCTAGTGGTTCCAAGCTTACTCTCAAGTGGTTTGGTAAGACAAGGTCATGGGTTCGAATCCTTGTTCCCCCCCGTATTGTGTCTGTTGGCTTCTAGGAACAACACTAGTCCCTTGATATGATCGTTGTCGAACACTAAAGTGCGAACACGACGTAGCGGGGGTGACTCGGTCACCATTCACTTGCACCATCTTTATTGACGAGCAAAAAGTATACATTGTATTCCAAGTTCCCATATTTTTCAATTTTTGTACCCTGTTATGACATTTCTGGATCCGCTACTAATACCATCAGTTACATTGTGAGATTTAACCGTTTCTTTCGGGGCGGGTGGGAGCAAACTGGGAAGCAACAACTATATATAGCCTATATGCAGGCCCATATCAAAACTGGATGTCTTTGTCACCGGTAACTAATTGCCCGGCGCGTGTAATTTGCGGGCTATTACATGCATCTTTGTAGAAAAAAAATAATAATAAAAAATAATGGTCGGCGTCCCCTTCTCTAAACCGTTAACCACTCATGGCGGTGTTAATTATGCCCAAACTCGGCCCAATTTCATTACCCCCACAGAAAATAAAATGTTACAATCGAATTTCAATTTTCTCTCTCTCGTGCTAACTGCTATATCCATAACAATCCCATGAATTCAATTTCCATAGTGCGGTACGGAAGGATCATATCATGGCCAAACCCGACGATGACTTGATGTTGTGGAATAGTCGATGGGTAAAGCTGAGAGTTAAAATAGGTTCAATCCATCTCTCCCTTTCACTAATTATTGTTTTTTTAATTTTCTTTGAAGTTTATTTATTTATAAAAAAAATACTACTATAGCTTAGCCTTATACTCTATGATGTAATTATCTTCTCTGGTTATTAAATTGAGTTATTTTATCGGACATGTGGTGGGCAGGTTTACATTAATCTATGTGAGTACATTACTATGGCGTCTGGCTGGCATTTGTTGATGTTATCCAAGCACCAAGTATATATGTCTCAGTCTCAATCTCAATCTCAATCTTAAAGATAAACATCACTTCACTTCTTAACATAAAAGGGTGGAAATGTGGAATTTTCATCTTAAGAGTATTCCACGCGTTTGTTGGCATTAATGATGTAGGCCTTAATTTGGAGGTACTGCAAGACTTGAGGGGTGGGAAAGTCTTGGTCTATGTTTGGAGGTACTGCAAGACTTGCATTGAGCAATCAACTTTCTCTACTAGTTGTCCATAACGAATTATAGTAGCATTAATTAGCAATGTGACATGCAACACCTTATGAAATCAGTGGAAGGATCTTACCGAATCAGTGGAAATCAGTGGCAGAACCTTATGGAGGTACTGCAAGACTTGCATTGAGCAATCAACTTTCTCTACTAGTTGTCCATAACGAATTATAGTAGCATTAATTAGCAATGTGACATGCAACACCTTATGGAATCAGTGGAAGGATCTTACCGAATCAGTGGAAATCAGTGGCAGAACCTTACCCAATCAATGGGAATTAGTGGCAGGACCTTACCCAATCAGTGAGAATCAATGAAAAGCAACTGCACCCTTAGTGTAAAGATCTTATACCACCTCTAAGGTTGTAGACTTCTACTTGTACAATTTTCTAAGTCAAGCCAATAATGTCTTATGAATTGAAAACAAGCCCCCTTTAGACCAGTAGCTGGAGCATCAAGTGAAAGAGATAGGTTAGTGAAGTCTTGGTCCTTTCGACGTCCCCGACTTGGATTTGAAAGGACTGACGTTGAAACAATGTCAATAGAGTTAATGCAGCAACTAAAGTAGTGCGTGATAAACAAGGTGTGCATATATTGGGGGGAATTCTTCTCTCTATAAATACCCATAACTAACCAAATATATTCTGCACTTTCAAAACACAACTTGGAATTGCATGAGCTAGTCCTAGCCAAAATAGAATAAGAATGACATCCTATATTAATATTTCTGCTATGAAAACATTGTCCCCTTCTCTTTTCTTTCTGCAGCTTATTTTTTGCTGTCATTCTTCAGCATTGCTGCTGATAAGATAAGCACGAATTCCACCATCCGGTGTATTGACTACGAGAGAAACGCCCTGCTCAAATTCAGAGAGGGAATTGAGGTTGATAAGTGCGAGCTGCTGTCTTCTTGGGGAGACGATCACCATCCAGACTGCTGCACTTGGGGCGGTGTCAGCTGCAGCAACCACACCCGCCATGTCATCATGCTTGATCTTAATGGGGCGATATCTGATTATGGTTGTCTGCAAGGTAATGTGTCTTTCCTTGAGTTGAAGCATTTGAGTTACTTGGACCTTGGCAACAATAATTTGCAATGGATTACCCAGGAAAAAAGCCCTGCTGGTGCTGGATTATGTAGTTTACAAACGCTAGACCTGAGCTACAACAACCTTACTAATGAGATCTCTAGCATCATCCAACCGTTGTCGAATTGTGCCTACACCAAACTAGAGTACTTGGATCTGAATCATAATCACCTGTGGGGCCCAATTCCCGAGTTGATCAACCATTTCTCTTCGTTGACACATTTAGATCTTTCAGCCAACATGCTCCAAGGCACTGTCTCAGAGAGGCACTTGTCTAATCTTTCGAGATTAAATTCTTTGAGCTTGGGCGATAATCCAGCACTAGTGGTGAACATCAGTGCCAATTGGATTCCTCCATTTCAGCTGGACTATTTAAGCTTGAGTTTCTGCAAAGTGGGCCCTTCTTTCCCCAACTGGCTTCTTACGCAAACAAACTTCTCAGAGCTTTATCTATCTAATACAGGAATTTCAGACTCTATTCCTGCTTTTTTTGGGATTCATTGCCATCTGGTCTCAACAGTTTGGATCTGTCACAAAATAAGATCTATGGGACTCTACCTAATATCACAACTGACTTTGATAACTCCCCTTCCATAGATTTGAGGTCAAATTGCCTGGAGGGTGCAATACCATTGTTTCCCAAAAGTATATCCGTTTTATTATTGGCTAACAACATGTTCTCCAAAGCCCTTCATTTCTTGTGTCCGAGAACAAAATCAGCGCTAGCGAGCCTTGACCTTTCAAACAACCTGTTATCGGGGAACCTTCCAGATTGTTGGGTGAATTTTGATCAACTAGAATATCTAGACTTGGGAAACAATAATTTCACTGGAGCACTACCCACATCCATTGGTGCTCTGCAGCTTGTAGCGTTACACTTGCGCAACAACAGCTTTCACGGAGATCTGGCCATGTCACTGGAGAACTTCAGAGACTTGTATGTTCTTGACATTAGTTATAACTCGTTTACTGGGTATATACCCCCAAGTATTGGGAGCTTTCTTGAAAATATCTTCTTTCTTAACCTAAGAAACAACAATTTTAAGGGAAAGCTCCCTCAAAGTCTTTGTCAATTATCTCAGCTCCAAATTTTGGATCTTTCAGCCAACCACATCTCTGGAACTATTCCAGAATGCATTTACAATCTCCATGCAATGACAAATGACACTGGTAATACTGATACAACGTTCTTTAGCGGCGAAACCCTAATGATGTGGAAACAAAAAGAGCAAAGCTTTCCATTACATAATTTGGGATTCGTAAGATCTATTACCATTTCCGACAATGAACTGGAAGGACAAATACCCAGTGGAATCTTGTCTCTCAGAGGCTTGGGTTCCTTGGACTTGGCAAGAAACAAGTTGACAGGAAGCATTCCGTCAAACATCGGGGAGCTAACAGCTTTGCAAAATCTTGATCTATCAAGCAACCATCTTTCCGGTGGGATCCCAGCAAGCCTTGCTGATGTGACTTCTCTGGAAATGTTGGATTTGTCAAACAACAACTTATCAGGAAGCATTCCACAGGGAACACAACTACAAACATTTGATCCTTCCCATTATAGTGGGAACCCACAACTTTGTGGGCCTCCACTCTCCAAGTGTCCTGGAGATCAAGCACTCATTAACAGGCCAAAGGGAGACAGTATTCCTCAACATGAAGAGAATGAGAGTGACGTATTATTTCCAGGGTTGTACATAAGCGTGTTGCTTGGGTTTATCACAGGATTTTGGGGAGTTTGCGGAAGCTTAGTGTTGAAAAGATCTTGGAGACACGCCTATTTCCGGTTCGTTGATGACATGAGGGATAGGCTCCATGTTATGTTCACTCTGAGTATTGCAAAAGTTTGGAGGAAGCGAGAAGTTGACCAGTGATCCCTTTGGTCGAAGTTCTATACATAAAGCCATAATGGTATGATATCCTTCCATTGGATTGATTTGAGTTGTTGCAGTTAGAAATTTCATCGTTCACTAAGATTTGCTCCTATGTATGGTAGTTGGAAGTTACCCAGCTATATTATAAGATCCCAAAGTTATCTGTATGTTGCAGCACGCATAGACATTTTGTTGATTTTTGTTACCTTTTCAATTTTAGTGATCTATACATGGTCTTTCTTTCCTTTCGTTACCTGTATATGTGGAAGAGTTGATCTCTGCAGTGCAGATGTACCTTGTATGGAGTATTGGAAGTTACAACTTACAGCCCCGTTTAATCTCATACGCATCTAAATAAGCGGTTATAACCACAACTTATAAGCTCTCCCAAACATACCCTCCTAATCTCCCGAACATACCCGCCTAAATCAACTGATTGGCTAACTGATCAACCAAGATTATAAGGACCGGCCATTAGACCAAATCAGTTAGTCAAAATAAAATAAAATAATCATCTAGACGATCAAACAAGATGAATTTTAAAAGGTTTTTGAAAATATTACTCCTATTCAACATTCAGCTTACCTAAAAAACTAATCCAAAATTTTTAATTTAAAAACACAAAATAATCTAGTGATCTAGCATTTGCATTACTTGATCGATCTTCTAAGCATAAAATATTATTAGAGTTTGGGAAGAAAACACTACGAAGTAATATACATTGAAGAAACATCATATCCACCCCATAGTGCTTCTTATTACCCAATATTAATCCCATGTAATGCGCATTATAAGCGTCATTAGCCCTATATAAATATAGGACCAACACAATCATTATATCCCAAGTACCCAAACCACATCTTTGTGTATATAGTGCCTCTACTAAATATGTCTAAGGAACTAAACTTCATTTCTCTCACCATCTCCATTTCCTTTCTCTTGCTACTAATAATCACCAAATCAAATGCCGGTAGCATCTCAATCTACTGGGGCCAAAACGGCTTTGAAGGAACCCTTAACCAAACATGTGCCACCGGTAGGTACCAATTTGTCAACGTAGCCTTCCTTAACGTCTTCGGTGATGGTCAAACCCCATCCCTAAACCTTGCGGGCCACTGTGACCCATCCTCCGGTGGGTGCACCGCGGTTGGCCCTGAGGTAGAGTATTGTCAGTCATTAGGTATAAAGGTCATGCTCTCTCTTGGGGGGGCCATAGGAAGCTATTCGCTCTCCTCCAAAGATGATGCTATGGTTGTTGCAAACTACCTATGGAACAACTTCTTGGGTGGTACATCAAGGTTTAGGCCTCTTGGTAGCGCGGTGTTTGATGGTATCGATTTTGCTATCGACCAGTCGAAATCCACCTTGTATTGGGATGATCTAGCAAGGTACCTAGCAAGGTATAACTTGTTTGGGATCAAAAAGGTGTATTTAACTGCAGCCCCTCATTGCCCATTTCCTAGCAAGAATTTGGGCTCGGCACTAAAGACTGGGTTGTTTGATTATGTTTGGGTACAGTTCTATGATAGCTCGTCATGCCAATACAATGATGGAGATGTTACAAACCTTATTCATTCATGGAATAAATGGTCATCAACAGGATATATAAAGAGGCTTTTTATGGGGCTTCCGGCCGCGCCTTGGAGGGCCGGAAACGGGTATATTCCGGCGGAGGTGTTGGTTTCTCAGGTGCTTCCTATCATAAAGATGTCACCAAAATATGAAGGAGTAATGTTATGGTCAAAGTTTTGGGATGACACCACTGGTTATAGTCCTGCTATTCTTAGCAGTGTATGAATATTGATGATTTTTCCTTATTATCAAGGGTTGTCAAACAAGTAATAAGATCAATGGACAATTATTATGTCTTTGTTATACGTTCCTTGATTCCTTACTTCCACGTCTTAGTTCCGCCTCACACAAGACCTATTGATAAATTGAACCATGATATCTTCTCTTGCGCTTAGTGCAAATGTGTAATAGTCTGTGTACACTGAGTTTGTATTTGTGATCGTGTAGAGGCAGGGGGTCGGAAGTGTGATCATAATGCACAGGGCCGGCTATAGGGGAGTGCAAGTGGAGCAGTCGCACAGGGTCCAAAATATTTAGGGGCCTCAAATTTTTGAGCAAAAAAAATTAAAGTAAAATTTTTAATTCTCTTATACTAGTAATATGCGTTAATTGCGAGTAGTTGAAAGCACCAGACTACCAAAATTAACTCTTTAATTAGTGCCCAATTTTACTCTTTCATTGCCATTTCCAAGATTCTCTCTAGAAATAACTACCTACTTATATCCTTTCCCTTCCCAAAATTTTCTCTCTCATCCTTCCCACACTCCTATAATTACATTCCTTTTCTTTTAGTTGTTTCAATTAGCATGAGATATTTTTGGCTACAATTTTTGAGTCATGAGTATTTAGTGTTTGTTCTATCTTACATAGCCCCTTCTTCTATTATTCGACAAAATTCTCCATCTTTACTATCATGGCAGCATGAATTACAAAACAAAGCAACATTATCATAGTATCATTCTCTTTTTTTCTTACTCTCTTTATGTCAAATGTTGTTTACAAATGTACAGTAATAAGGTTAATTTTCATTTTAGTAATATTTGATTAACAAACAAGGGTCTAATTTATACTTTTCCACAGGGCCCTCAAAATGTCTGAGACGGCCCTGATAATGCATATGATCTCTTATTACAGTAATTTATTTTTAATTATATATTGTATTGTACTGGTTTTTTAATTTGTATTTCACATGTACCATAAGAAAAAACTTAATTGAAATGGATTAAAAATACCTAATGATGACACTTAAAACGGCCATCATGATCTCCACGTCTTTTGACTTTATCATCTTATAACTTATTCAACATTGAAGAGAGAGACTCCAGAAAAAACCATGAAAGGCGGGGTTGAAAACATAAATAAAATGCTGAAGTACTTCATACACTCAACTATATAAGGATGGCATATTTTGAACCAGGAACTACTCGTAATTAATATCAAAGATTATCCACAAAGTTGAATCAAAATTTTTGATTGAATCTTACGTTATAAGAGAAAAACATTAACGTCTATCAGCAAAAGGATCGAAATACCCTTTCTAATGGACAGACTAATTTATTAAAGTCAAACAAGATATTTCAGTAGACGATTAGGCACTAATTTCACATTTGAGAAGGGATAAATGACGATAGATCTTAGTAAAACATGAGGTTAAAGAGTAAAATAAGCTTCAAGCTAAGAATGCCAAGGAACTAGGTACATTTTTTTGTATACAAGTATCACTTTTCATGTACGGTGATATTACTTATTTGGTCACAGGTATATGCCTTATATATGAGACCGCCTTATATGAGTTTTTTGTGGAGGTGGAGCCAATGGCCATGTAAAGTAGTAGTGGACCAAATAAGATGAACTTCAAAACTAAAATAAAACAAAAAAATGATAGAAAAAAAAGGTCAATTTTCAATCATTCTCCACCAAGAGAGGTTTATTTTAAGAGCTAGGATTCAAAGGAGGAGATGGAGAGGGACAAATGGAGGTAGCTACACATTCTTTTAAGTTTTTGGTGTTCATATCTCTGAAATGTTGAATTGGTCTTGTAGACTTAATCATCTCCATGCGTCTCATTATTGTTGTGCCACAGTCAATTGATCAAGTATTACTCCTATTAAATATTTCCAATTATTCAAACTTAAGAGTATGATTAATAAATTCAGCAAACATTCCCATCAAATTATAGCTTCATGTAAGTTGGCTGATTCAAAAGTCAGATATTATCGCCAGCGGATGGAAATTCGTCATAGAAGCCTGTCCCTGACATCGACATCTTTTAGCAAACAGAGAACTTGATGAACTTTTAATTTGAATTTTTATTCCTTCATGGTATTAGTAACCACTTATGAAAATGATTTTCATTTTTTTTTTTTTCGTTGATAAATTTATGTAGATTGACTCTATTCAGAGAAGAAACTATCTAGAAACAAAAACTGTTGGATGTAAAAAGAACCGAACCATGAGAATAGCATACACTTTGACCTATCTGGAATGACAGCAAATTAAAGTTGACTTTATGCAATGATATAACCCAAATAGGCTTTGACCTTAGTATTGTCTTTCTTTTGCTCTTGTGTATTTTATTTTTTTCTTTCAAAAGGCCGTAATATTTTTGATTCACGGTGAACCAAGTTTATACAAGACAAAGTAATACTTTGATGATCAAGCGAGCTACACCAGTAATTTTTGCAAGTATATATTGACATAAGTTATAATCTTATCTTGACCCATTCTTCTCCATCATTTGTTCCATATATTAGTTTGACATTTTATATACAGTCACTTTAATTAATATTAAGAGTAGATACTGAGAAGATTATCCACCAACATAGCTGGTGAGTGATAAATCCATGTCGACCGCACCATCCGCTATGCTTCCACTGTTTCACACATGCTGCAAGCCGCCCTTATTGCCTCCAAAAGTTGACCATCTTTAAGGCACCTTTGCAACTTGCAATTTGTATCTCAATCTATATATAATGACCATTTCCTATAATATTTGAAGCATTGTACCATTATTTACCACAAAATAAACCAAACAGCATGTACACATCAACAAGGTACTTCCATCTCCTCCCTCTCTTCCTCTCTTTCCTCCCACTCCTTATCCAAGCCCGCTATGGAGGTGGCCACCACTATGGTGGTGGCCGTGGCAACCGCGGTGGCATAGCAATTTACTGGGGCCAAAATGGCTTCGAGGGCCGCCTAAACGAAACATGTGCCACCGGAAGATACAAATATGTCAATTTAGCCTTCCTTAACGACTTTGGCGGGGGCCAAAACCCGTCAATGAACCTAGCTGGCCATTGTGATCCTAACTCTGGTGGGTGCGTTGGCCTCGCTAGCGAGGTCGACTTTTGCCAGTCACTAGGCATCAAAGTCATGCTAGCTCTAGGTGGTGGTATCGGAAACTACTCATTTTCCTCTAAGGCGGATGCCAAAAACTTTGCTCAATATTTATGGAATAATTTCCTAGGAGGAAAATCAGGATCAAGACCCTTAGGTAACGCTGTGCTAGATGGGATCGATTTCGATATTGAATCAGGATCCATTTCATACTGGGATGATCTAGCAAGGTTCCTAAAGGGATACAATTGCAAAAGAGGGGGAAGAAAGGTGTACCTAAGTGCTGCACCACAATGCCCTTTCCCAGACAAATATATGGGTACTCCTCTTAAAACAGGACTATTTGATTATGTATGGGTCCAATTTTATAACAACCCACCATGTCAATACAATGGTAATATTACTAACCTTATTGACTCATGGAACTTGTGGAGCTCACAAAGGTATATAAGTAAGTTGTTTATGGGGTTGCCGGCCGATACTCAGGCGGCCGGAAGCGGGTTTCTTCCGGCGGATGTGCTTACCTCTCAGGTGCTCCCTGTAATCAAGAAGACACCTAAATATGGAGGGGTTATGTTTTGGTCTAAGTATTGGGATGATCAAAGTGGGTACACTAAACAAATTGTCAAGTTTGTTTGAAGTGTGAACTTGTTCTTGTTCTTGTTCTTTTCATCTTGTTTTTCTGTACTTCTTGTACTATCATAATTAATCTGAGCAAGTTTTGGATTTGGGATGTAATCATGAAATTGTGATTGTTGAACTGGTTGAATGTAATTGTAATGTGTAGTATTTACAAAGCCAAAAGGGCAAAATTAAAGTTTGATTTTTTTTCTATTAAAAACTCTGACTTGGTACTTGGGCATGTCACATGTGCACCTCTTAAGTGTGCAAATAAATGGCGGGCCTTGCGGTCAGGTTTGAAAGTGTGGTGGGCCCAACTTATGATGGCTATTTTATGTTGTGGGCTACTTTATTTTCAGGTCTGGGCATTGATGGATGAAGGATCCGTCGATTACCTTGGGCCCAAACCGTGGAAAGGCCTTTGGGCCTCGTAGGGAAGAACTTCATACAAGAGACAAATCCTGGAGTACTCCATAGTCCATGCCCGAGTGGATATTGTGTAAAACCGTTGAACGGTAAAACCCGTAAAAGTGACACAATATTTTTTAACATATTTTATTTGAAAATTATTTTTTTTTTTTGTCTGAGAAGTAATATTTTTTTGATCAATGTCCAAAATCAATCAATCAATCAATATATATATATATATATATATATATATATATATATATATATATATATAAAGGAGACATATTTCAGGTGCAATGAGGCGTGTCACGTAGGCGAGAATTTTAAGAACGCGCCACCTAAGCGAGGATAAAGACAAAAAATAATTAGTGTAAAACGTTTAGGAGTCTTAGATAATGACAAAAAATTTGGTGTACAACGATTAGGAGTCTTATCATCCTTAATATTTAGGATTCTTGTGAGGTTAATTTTAATCAAATATTTAAAATCATAAAATATTTTCTATATATCTCAAAAAATAACAAAAATTACACCATCAGATTCGGATCGAAAAATACTTCAAAACAGGATGCATTTACCATATGTTTTGAACATATATAAAAAGGAGATATTTTTCGGGATTATTGAGGCATGCCACATCACTGAAAAATTTAGAAAGCGCCACGTAGGAGAATAATTTAGTATGAGAAAACTAATTTTGTGAAGAAAAAAATGAGTTGGATGCTAATAAAGCATTATAAATAGTTTGAATAAGCAGAGGAAACTTTACGTAAAGCAAACATAAGAGAAAATAACTAAAAGATGACTGATGATATAATCTGAATAGGGGAAGGAAATTTAAGGAATTAAAAAATACAGTGATAGAAAACGTTGATTAGGTTAGATATGTAAGAGTAGAATAGAGTTCAGGTGAGATGGGTTTCTAGAGTGAGATGGTGAGAAGTCGATCTTAACCGTTCATCAGTCAGATCACACGGCTCAAATTCATTGCGCGTTTTTTAGTGACAATGCTTATTACTTTCTTTTTCTTTTTTTTTTCCTCTCTCTCTTTTCTTACTCTTCAGTCTTCACCCAACGAATTGCCCAAACGTTCGTCATTTTTATCTCTCTCTCTCCTCACCCTCCCCTTCTCTCTACTCACCCAACCTCCATTCTCTCTCCTCATCCCTTCGATTCCAGCCATTGTATGGTTGACGAAGCAAGAGATCAATCGTGAAGGAGAAATATTGAGCTCACAATTGTACTGGTCTCGATTTCTAGGTAAGTTTTGGTTGAATTTTGTACGTTCTTCAATTTCTAGGGTTTAATTTTTGCACATCTTTGATTTCTAGGGTTCTGTTAGTTGTCTATGTCGATTTCTAAGGTTTTTTTCTTTGTCTATGTTCGATTATTAGGTTTTCATCGATTTGACTACTAATCTAGTTCATTTTGTTGTTGTATTCGTTCATATCTCCTCCTCTTTTTGCGATTTAAAGTTCGAGCTAGCTATTATTGCAAATTAATTATTGTTTGTACTTTCGTTTTCTCCTCAATTTGAACTAGTAACTTATTATTTTGACCTACAATTCAAATTGATATGTTATTACCATCAGTATTTGATTCATAATAAGATAATTTGAGTTGTCTTTGAATTTGATATGTCTAGTGTGTTATTATAATGTATGTATGAACCAGAGTGCATAGAAAATATTGAGACATTCTTCTAATTATTGTCATAGTCGTTTTAGTTAAAAAAAAATGTCAAATTTATGAGGCTAGGAAATCATATTTGAGAGTGCTTATCCGATTTGAGCTTCTAGTTCTATACTTTCCAGTTGGTTAGTAGATAATGACACAATGCTTAGGGTTTGGGGATGGCAGCTGAAAAACTTAACATTAACCAACTTCGGTTTACTAGTTTTCTCAGCACTTGCTTGGCTGGAAGTGCAACTGACTCTCTTAACTCTCTTTCCCTTTCACCACTTACAATGGCATTCTACATTCAGCAATTGGCATTCTATAAGTGACCCAACGTAGTTGTAAAAGTGACCCCTAACCCTTTTTAAAGTGACTGATTAATAGTTTGCATTTTCTTTGTGCATGTGTGTGGTATGTAGTATGTACTGTATTGCATTTTGGTACTTTTTTGGGGTCAGTAGAAGTGACCCCTCTCTCTTTTATAGTGACCCCTCACACAATTATTTCAGTCCAATTTTAGTGTTTAGTTTGTTCATATTTACATTGTTCGTTTTGTAAAATTTATTCTGCATTTCCTCAATGCATATTGGCTGACAAAGGCTTTATAAGGTTTTGTAAAAACAAATCTGCATATTAAAGTATAAAGTGATTCTTGTTTAACTAATAAGTGACCCCTATTTAGCTTATAAGTGACCTATGTTAAGCTAAAAAGTGACCTTTGTTCAACTAAAAGGTGAGCCCTATTAATCTAAAAATCATCTTCGTGATGTTTCATTATAGTCGTCGTTACTTTTGTGTTTGATCTAGTGAAAAACTGTATTCTCAAACTTGGACTTGCGTATAAGGGAACTTTAAACAAGTCTGCTTGTTAAACTAAAAACTGACCCCTGTTTAGCTAATATTAGACCCTTGTTTTGATCGAATTTTCTACTTTCTTCGATTTCTTGTTTAATTTTTGTCTATTTTCGATTTATAGTGACACATGTTTAATTAAAGAAAATGACCCTGTTGATGAACAATTGTTTCATTGTGAAGTAACTTCTAAACTGAGTAAGCTGAAGTAGCTTCTATACCCTGATGATATGACACTATTAATATACTTGAGCATGATATATGCTAGCAATGTCGGGGCCGAAAGAAAGTTGTTTTGGCGAATAAGGTTGCTTTCATTTCATCTCCTTGGTTAATCATGGGCGACTTTAATGTCTTCTTGTCAACAGAAGAAAAAATTAGTTGTGTTGACTCGGTCTTTTCAAGATATCAATGACTTTAAATCTTGTGTTGATGAGTCCTCCTTGATGGATGTCTCTGCTACTGGCCATTATTATTTTACATGGTTGAATAACCAGTCTGCTGCTGATCGTGTTTTGTGTAAGCTAGACAATCTGCTGCTATAATGTTCCTATTTCTGTTCTGTTTGCTCTTTAGTTCTGTCATGTATCTATCATTCTGTGATATATTCACTGTTGTTTCACTCTTATCTAAAAAAAATAATTTACTGCTGTTTCACTATTAAGTGACCCCTGTTTAACTATAAAGTGACCCATGTTTCACAATAAAGTGACCCTTGTAAACTATAAAGTGACCCATGTAAACTGTAAAGTGACTCTTGTCTGTATTCATGTGATTAATTCATGGACATTTTGCCTATAGACGGGGATGGGAGATTTTTACTCTTATTTCAGATTTGATGTCTGTATTCATGTGATTAATTCATGGACATTTTCCCTTAATTGTCAACATGTCCTAGTAGTCTTCTTACCAACCAATATGATTTGAGAAGTTTTAGCATTTGAGCCATCTTTAGTAATGCATTATTCCAATGACTATTGCCTTTTGGAGGTAGTTTCAGATGTCTTGTTTTTGGTTCATTTTAGCCTATTAGCTCAATGGTAGAGCATTTGTGCAGTGCACAAAAGATATGGGTTCAAATCTCATATAGACTTCTTGTTATCTTAGATTATTATAGTTAGAAAGAAGTTACCCCTCTCCTCTCCCTTTTAATGCTCAATGATATTGTTCTTGCAGTGTCTTAAAAGTTACCTTGCATTGTCTTAGAAGTGACCCGTCTTTCTTTTTAAAGTGATCATTGTTTAATCCAAAAGTGACCCAAATTGTTAAGAAGTAGCCTATGTAGGATTCGAACCTACATTCATTGTGCAAAGCACATTGCTCTACCATTTGAGCTAATAGGCTAGCATATCAATATCAATATCGATATTAGAGATTAACCCCACTCCTAGTTGACACTTGACAGCTTGCATATCAATATCAATATCAATATCAATATCAGCTTAACATTAGTGGTGTGCTCACTGATAATGTAAAAGTGACCCCCCGTATTCTTTAAAAATTATGCATAACATAAAGTGATTCAGTCACTTTCAATAAACAAAAAATTAGAAGCAATATGAAAAATATAAGATGCAATCACTTTAAGAAGAGCAAGGGGTCACTTGTAGGACTATACAAGGTCACTTGAGAGCTTACGTGTTATGTCTTATGCGTAACTTATCTGCTTGCAAGTTGCAATTCACCTTCATATCGCAATCCTTAAGTGAGCAACCAATTTACAAGACAAAACATTTGGTAAATCAAAAGTTGGAAGAAAAGTGAATAAGCTACAACAATTCTCAAGAGACGGGATCTAAAACCTAACCAAAGCAGTTGGTACAATTTAGTGCAACCATATGAAACAACATATTTTTGTGTATTGAATAGAGTTGCAGCCCTGTTTTTGTTATATTGTTTCTCTCTAAGTCACTTGTTATTACTGATTAATGATTCACAATGATATCTGGGTTTCACTATGAGAGGTTCACTTTTGTTGTGAAAAAGTCACAATTATACATAAAAGGGGTCATTGTTTACATGCCAACAATATAAACCGTGCAAAACACCCTCCTTGCCCCCAAAACAACTACTGATTAATGATACAACAATTCTCACAACAGCAAATTCATTAACATACACATCCCCGCAAGCTATAATTTGATTGTAGCTGCTAACTATAGCAGCTAAAATTTTTGCACAAAGGATAGAGAACTGGACATCATGAAGCCCTCAAGATAGTAAGCAACAACAAGAGCCTACTGTAGCCTTATACTCGTATACAATAGCAATCACCTAGCAATAAAAGGCCTACAATATTAACAATACAGATGTAACATCAACTCAGTATACTCAATTCAAACAATTCTGAAACAGATTCTAATTCGAAGCCAATGAAAATTGAGAACCATTACAAATAACAAATGATGCTTTCACTTTAACAAGCGTAAGAGGTCACTTGTAGGACTGTACAAGGTCACTCATAGAGTAAACTAGGTCATCAACATGGAGGAGGTATATTAATTTTTCTTTAAATTGACCCTAAATACTCTTACAATTGACGCTAAATTCTCGACGCTCTATTTTCAATTCGCAGGTTAGGTTACTAAAATCAAGAAGATCGTAAAAAAAAATAAAATAAAATAAAATAAAAAAAACCCTTAGAAATTTCACCAAATCAATGTAAATTAAACGATTTCGCAAACCAAACAAAACATATTAATCTCATTCACAGGGGATTCGATTCCTAAATCACAAATCGAAAAACAAATTTTCAAACCCTAGAACACTTAATCAACGAAGGTACTCACTTTTTTATTTTTTGTTTTGGCTATGGTGAACGACGCTTCGACAGACTCGCTTTAGAGCCTTGTGAGACCTTCTTAACTGCTCAGAATGAAGCTCGTTTATGTGGCTTTAATGGTGATTATTAGGTGAAACGTGAAGGAGGATGGAGAGAGAGGGGCAGAGGATAGGAGAAGAGAGAAAATTCTATCAGATGGTAAGTTGATTCAGTCGATTGACATTGCAGCGTATAGGTAGATGTGATGTTGCATAAATTACGTTTGTGCCATTAATGAGTTAATGACACGCGTTTTTTGTGGATCGTTAGATCAGCTAGTTTGGACGGCCAGGATGACTTCTTACCATCTCACCCTAGCCTCTCTTCTCACCAGATCCCTACTCTGTAAGAGTATATGTATCCCCCACCCCCTCCAGGCCTCCATCACTAATAACAGGTTGCCTCTAACCTTTTTTTTTTCGATTTTTTTTATTTTTATTTTTACGTTTCCTTCCTTTTGCCTTCCGCTCCATGTTTCTCCTTACTCCTTAATCATTGATTAATTGCTTGCTTTTATTAATTCCTTGTCGTAATTGATAAATTATAACGTTTGATCCATTTTTTTGCTTAATTAATTTCACGTTTGATCAATTTTTTTGTTTAATTAATTTCACTTTGACTACTAAATTAATGATGTTTAGGTATGAATACAGGTGTTAAGATTGTTATGGTTTAAAGGTGTTTGATATTTTGATTTTTGAAGTAATTTTGTCTTCTATGATCATTAAAACATTTTATTTGATGGTTTGATAAGCAGTTTCGACACTCCCAGTTCTTTACTTTTTTTTTTTTTTTTTCCCCTTTTGATAGATTCTCCAATGACTAAGGCTCTCCAATAAATAAATTTTAAAATATGATATTTACTATTAAAGAAAAATGAAAACGACAAAAACATGTAAATTTTGGTATCGTACCACATAGGAGTGTCATCTAAGCAAGCAATTAAACAAAAAATAAATAAAGGTTGGGATAATGAAATATAGAGATGAGTTGTGAATTGTGATAGACCGCTAGAGTTTTATAGGAGTTATATTAGATCTCTGTCAATATATTTATAAAATCAAATATAACTTTTCTACATGTCTTATAGATTAATCTTTTATATCATCAGATTCGCATCGAAAAGTACCTTAAAATGATATTTATTTACAATATGTATAAGAAAATGTAAGATTGGCTTGAAAAAAATTTTGAGCAAATATATTTTAAGTCCGTGCATGGTACAAGTTTGATCACTAAGTTGCATCACCTAAGCCATTAGTCTCAACAAAAAAAAAATTAAAAGCAAGCCACATAAGCCAGAAATATATTTTAAAAAAGTGGGGAATGTGATATATGTCTCTCCTTATGTTCACATTTCACCTTTTATTACTTTGTCTTTCTACTTGCTATCCACGAGACTGCAAGACAAAAAGTTGACAAGAATGTAACAGGAGAATATTTATTGACAGGTTATCGCATAGATTCAAAGCTGCTCCTATATGATATATAGTGTTTGAACATCGATCTAACAACGATTTTAAAGTAATCATTTTCGTAGGTGCAATTTAGTTAGAACCCTAATTGTATTTTAGAAGGATTATGATAACTAATATTTTTTTTATTTATTATACGCCTCACATAATCAGTTCTCCATTTTTTTGAACATTTTCTCACCCTTTATTCTCCCTACATCTCATTGCTTTCAAGTTTTATTCTTTATTCTAGCAAATCTTGATGATCTGAGGGGCGTGAAAAATAAAAGAGAGATCAACCTAAATCACTAAGGATTGTATGAAACTAGCATCACTATATAGCATGCACAATCAGAATCAATTAAAAATTATTTATAACTGTTTTTAAATAGGCATGTTAGTGTGCGTATTTCACCAAATGAATATTAAAAATAGACATTTCACTCAACTCGTGCAACGCACGGGCTTTAAAACTAGTTGTTAAAATAAAATCAATCAATTTATATATATTGAAGCATGCCACCTAAGCGAGAATTTTAAGAGCGCACCACCTAAGCGAAGATAATGACAAAAAATAGTTGGTGTAAAACGTTTAGGAGTCTTAGATAATGATAAAAAATAACTGGTTAAAATGTTTAGGAGACTTAGCATCCTTGTTGTTTAGGATTCTTGAGAGGTTAATTTTCGTCAAATATTCAAAATCATATATAATATTTTTCATCTCAAAAAATAACAAAAATTACATTATCAGATTTGGTTCAAAAATACTTCACAATAAGATGCATTTACAATATGTTTAGAACATATGAGTAGAGTGTTAAGTTATGCTGTCAGCCTGCCACATCACCAAAGAGCATAGAGTGATACCACAATTGAAATGAGACGTGCAACCTATTTAAGAGCATAGGACGCGTCACCTAAGCAAACCCAATAAAACCAAAAGTTTACCAAACTTTTCCTAAAAGATAACTACATCACCCATGCATTTGGTGTTCAGGCTCTTACACCGGTGTTCCATAAAACGCCCTTCCAAGCCTACTAAGGACCCAATAACCTACCCCGCTGGCCTCCCATATCCCCTAGGGTTGCCCCATGCGATTTGGTGCAAAAATATCCACCTTCGTTCTGGAGCCTCCCGAAAGCTCAAAAAATGTGGACTATAGCCTTCGTTTCGGCTTCCCGGGGCTCGGGTGTCCTTTTTGCCCAAATATCTTCGGCGGGTCTATCATGACCCTAGAGGATCCTCGGTGCCACGGGAGGGACAATCGGATCCCCTAACTTCAATATCACTCACGCCTTTGGTGTTCCGGCTCTTACATCAATATCCTGTAAAACGCGCTTCCAAAGCCTATCAGGGAATAAGCAACCCCGAGTGTCTCCCATCTGCCCTAGGGGTGTTCCTATGATGTGGTGTGAAAATAAATATACACCTTCATTCCGAGGCCTCCAGGAAGCCCAATAAACTTGGATTATAGCCTTCGTTTTCGGCTTTCCGGGGTCGGGTGTCAGTTTTGCCCAAACTTTTCCGGGGGTTCTATCATGACCCTAGATTAACCTCATTGCCCCGGGAGGGACACCCGGATCCCCGAACTTCGATATCACTCATGCCTTTGGTGTTTCACCTCTTACACCAGTGTCTTGTAAAACGCCCTTCCAAGCCTATCAGGGACCGGATAAGCAACCCCGAGGATCTCCCATGCCCTTTAGGGGTGTTCCGTGCGATGTGATGCAAAAATATTCACCTTCGCTTCTGGGCCTCCCAGAAGCTTAAAAAAGTGGATTATATAGCCTTCGTTTTCAGCTTCCAGGGGCCCGGGTGCCAGTTTTTGCCAAATCTCTCCACTGGGTCTATCATGACCCTAGAGGACCTTCGGTGCCCAGGGAGGGAAATTCGGATCCCCGAATTTCAGTATCACCTATGCCTTTGGTGTTCTAACTCTTACACCAGCGTCCCGTAAAATGCCCTTCCAAGCGCATCAGGGACCGGATAAGCGACCCTGAGGGCCTCCCTTGTCTCCCACGAGGGTTCCGTGTGATGTGGTCTGAAAATATTCACCTTCGTTTCGGGGCCTCCCGGAAGCCCAAAAAACATGGATTATAGCCTTCGTTTTCGTCTTCCCGGAGCCCGGGTGTCATTTTTGCCCAAACTTCTCCGGAGGGACTATCATGATCCTAGAGTACCTTCGGTGCCCCAGTATGGATACCCAGATCCCTGAACTTCGATATCACTGATGCCTTTGGTGTTCTGGCTTTACACCAGTGTCCCGTAAAACGCCCTTCCAAGTTCCAAGCTTATCACGGACCAAATAAGTGACCCCAAGGGCCTACCATGTCCTCTAAGGGTATTCCATGCGATGTGGTGCGAAAATATCCACCTTTGATCTGGGGCCTCTCGAAGCCAAAAAACGTGAATTATAGCCTTTGTTTTCAACTTTGCGGGTCCCGGTGTCATTTTGCCCAAACGTGGATTATATCATTTGTTCCATATATTTAGTTTGACATTTTATATAGTTAGATCGTAATTTATTTATTTTGGTGAAAATAGTTAGATCTTAATTAATATTAAGTGTAGATACTGAAAGATTATCCACCAACAATGGTATTGGTGAGTGATAAACATAAATCCATATCGACCGCACCATCTGCTATGCTTCCACACATGCTGCAAGCCGCCCTTATTGCCTCCAAAAGTTGACCATCTTTAAGGCACCTTTGCAACTTGCAATTTGTATCTCAATCTATATATAATGACCATTTCCTATAATATTTGAAGCATTGTACCATTATTTACCACAAAATAAACCAAACAGCATGTACACATCAACAAGGTACTTCCATCTCCTCCCTCTCTTCCTCTCTTTCCTCCCACTCCTTATCCAAGCCCGCTATGGAGGTGGCCACCACTATGGTGGTGGCCGTGGCAACCGCGGTGGCATAGCAATTTACTGGGGCCAAAATGGCTTCGAGGGCCGCCTAAACGAAACATGTGCCACCGGAAGATACAAATATGTCAATTTAGCCTTCCTTAACGACTTTGGCGGGGGCCAAAACCCGTCAATGAACCTAGCTGGCCATTGTGATCCTAACTCTGGTGGGTGCGTTGGCCTCGCTAGCGAGGTCGACTTTTGCCAGTCACTAGGCATCAAAGTCATGCTAGCTCTAGGTGGTGGTATCGGAAACTACTCATTTTCCTCTAAGGCGGATGCCAAAAACTTTGCTCAATATTTATGGAATAATTTCCTAGGAGGAAAATCAGGATCAAGACCCTTAGGTAACGCTGTGCTAGATGGGATCGATTTCGATATTGAATCAGGATCCATTTCATACTGGGATGATCTAGCAAGGTTCCTAAAGGGATACAATTGCAAAAGAGGGGGAAGAAAGGTGTACCTAAGTGCTGCACCACAATGCCCTTTCCCAGACAAATATATGGGTACTCCTCTTAAAACAGGACTATTTGATTATGTATGGGTCCAATTTTATAACAACCCACCATGTCAATACAATGGTAATATTACTAACCTTATTGACTCATGGAACTTGTGGAGCTCACAAAGGTATATAAGTAAGTTGTTTATGGGGTTGCCGGCCGATACTCAGGCGGCCGGAAGCGGGTTTCTTCCGGCGGATGTGCTTACCTCTCAGGTGCTCCCTGTAATCAAGAAGACACCTAAATATGGAGGGGTTATGTTTTGGTCTAAGTATTGGGATGATCAAAGTGGGTACACTAAACGAATTGTCAAGTTTGATGAGGTGTGAACTTGTTCTTGTTCTTTTCATCTTGTTTTTCTGTACTTCTTGTAGTATCATAATTCATAAGTAATCTGAAGAAGTTTTGGATTTGAGATGTAATCATGAAGTTGTGATTGTTGAACTGGTTGAATGTCATTGTAATGTGGATTACTCCACAAAGCCAAAAGGGCAAATTAAAATTGATATTTTCTGTTAAGAACTTTGACTTGGGCATGTGCATGTGCACCTCTTAAATAAATGTGCAAATAAATGGCGGGCCTTGCATTCAGTTTTGGAGTAGCATGTCTAGTGTAGATTTAGTCAACTGTGAATTAAGAATATTGGTGGAAATATGTCTTGTGTAGACTTAGTCTATTATGGACCAAGTTTTTTTAAGGGGTGACTCCAGGTGAAGTAGGGGGTGGCTTCAGGTAAAGTAGGTGGGTGGCTCCAGGTGAAGTAATTTTGAGGGGTGGCTCCAGGTGAAGTAGGGGGTGGCTCAAGGTAAAGTAGGGGGGTGGCTCCAGGTAGGGCTGTTCATAACCGGATATTCGAAATTTCGGATATTGAATTTTGATATCCGAATCCGTATCCGAAATTTTGGATATCCGAAATTTCGGATTCGGATACTCGGATATCCGGTATCCGAAAAAGTTAAATTTTTTTTTACTTTAATTTTGTTATTTTTCGGATATTTCGAATATCCGAATCCGAAAGTATCCGAAATTTATCCATAAAATCCAAAAAAATTGGATATTTTTCGGATAGTTTCGGATATTTCGGATATCCGTATCCGAAATATCCGAAAAATATTCGAAATTGTAATATTTCGGATATCCTAAATTTTCAAAGTTGATATCCGAACCCGTATCCGAAATTCCGGATATCCGCTTTTCGGATATCCGAAAATTCGGATATCCGGAATTTCGGATATTTTCGGATCGGATGCTCGGATACGGATTCTTATGAACAGCCCTAGCTCCAGGTGAAGTAGGGGTTGTGCCAAGTATAAATTTCATGGGTGACTCTAAGTGAAGTAGGGGTGGCTCCACTATTAGAGGGTGGTGGCTCCAGATGAAGTAGGGGGTGACTCCAAGTATTGGTCCACCATGGACTAAAGTCCACACAAGTTTTTGTATTAGGGATATAGAGGGTATATTTAAAAACAAATTTTTGTAGGTTTGAAGAGCATAGTGGGCCCAACTTATGATGGCAATTTTAGGTTGTGGGCTACTTATTTTCAGGTCTGGGCATTGATGGATGAAGGATCCGTCGATTGCCTTGGGCCAAAAACATGAAAAGGCCTTTGGACCTCGTAGGATAGCACTTCATTCAAAAGATAAATCCTGGAGTACTCCATAAATCCATAGTCCATGCCCGAGTTGATATTGTGTACTCTCTCCGATCTACAGAAATTTTTACGCTTTTCTTTTATGTTTGAACCTGACAAATCTTTACGTTTCCTTATATGGTATTGTATTTGAGAATCATTTCCTATTTTACCCCTCCTTACTTTTCACTCCTATGTGCCCGTTCCGTTAGCCCACTCTCTCTCCTCCATTTCTCACTCACTCTCTTTTATTTTCTCTCTTTTAACACCCATGTGCCCTTTTAAGAATAGGGTTGAAATTATTGTGCTAAAATATATTTTTTTGATCTTTGTACCATTCTCCAAGCGTAAAGATTTTCATGGATCGGAGGGACTAAAGTCGTTTCACGGTAAAAGTGACACAATTTTATTCAAAATGTAACATAATTTATTTGAAAGTTTTTTTTTTTAGTCTAAAAAGTAATATTTTTTTATCGATGTCCAAAATTGTTAAAATAAAATATTCAAAGTAATTTTTTTTTCAAAAATTAATCATTATCTCATGATATCCATTTTATATAAGTTTCTACCCCCTATAAAATTTGCTAGTGTGGCTTTTCGAGATTTTGTTAAGAAAATGGGAGATTTATAGTCAAAATCTTCAGAAATTTTAATCTACTTGTTCTCGATCTCTATCCAGCTATCTAGCTTTGTGGTAGCTTAAGTCTGCATGCAACTTTCGCACATAAAAAAAAATGAAAGGTTGCCTATTATCGAAAAATATACGTGTACTAGAGACAGACAACAAACGAACCAAAACAAGATTTGATGCCTATAATAACTTTATCTACAAAAGTTGCCCCAGGTGAGCATTTCCAACTAATTAGGATATCGGAGGGAGATAGGTGATGGGCAAGCAATTTTGGAAGCATCTCAGATATGATGCTATTTCTGCTTTGTTATCTGATTAATTAAATGAATGGGTTATGAAATAATAAAGGATGAGACAACTGATAATATTGATTAGATGAAAGTAATTTAGAACAAGCAATCTAAATAATCTATATAATTAAATTAAAACGCAATGATTAAATTAGAGTTCGTCACATTAGTCGCTGAATTGCCGAATGATGTGTCAATATACTTATGACGTGTCATGTGCTTTTGACTAGTAAAAAAAAGAAAAAAAGAGAGAAAGTAGCAACAATCAGACGTTACAAAAACATAAAGGAGTTTTTTTTTTTGTTCAAAACCAATGGTATCCACCGTCGACCATGCCCAAGGCGAGATTTGAACCCTCAACCTTGGTTAAGGATAAATGAGTCCCTACCACTCAACCACACCTCCTTGGTTAAACATAAAGGAGTTTAATGACTCATTCATCCCCTTCCCTTCATTCTCACAAGTTGTCAGACGTTACAAATCCAAGAAATTGAGTAGTAGCTAATTTTTCTCACATATTGATGAGCCAAAAAACGTGGACTATAAGTTAACCTTTGTTTTCGGCTTCTCGGAGCGTAGGAGTCATTTTCGCCCAAACATCTCTGGGAGGTCTGCATGACCCTAGAGGACCCTCAGTGCCTCGGGTGGGTCATCCGTATCACCGATATTCGATATCAACCATGACGTTGGTGTTCCAACTATTACATCAGTGTCCCGTAAAACACCCTTCCAAGTCTATCAGGGACCAGATAAGCGACCCCAAGGGCCTTCCATATCCCTTAGGGATGTTTCGTGCGATGTGTTGCAAAAATATACACTTTCGTACCAGGGGCTCCTGGAAGCCAGAAAACGTTGATTATAACCTTCGTTTTCGACTTCATAGGGCCCGGGTGTCATCTTTCCCCAATCTTTTCCCGGGGGTCTATCATGACCCTAGAGAACCCTAGGTGCCCGAGAGGGTCATTCGGAACCCTGAACTTTGATATCACCCATGCCTTTGGTGTTCCAACTCTTACACCAGTGTGCTGGAAAACGTCATTCCAAGCCTATCAGAGACCGGATAATCGACCCAGAGGGCCTCCCATGTCCCATAGGGGTGTTTCGTGCGATGTGGTGCGAAAATATCCACCTTCACTCCGTGGCCTCTTAAAAGCCCAAAAAACGTAGATTATAGCCTTCGTTTTCGGCTTTTGGAGACTCGGGTGTCATTTTTGCCCAAACTTTTTTGGGGGGTCTATCATGACCCTAAAAGACCCTCGGTTCCCCGGGAGGGTCATATGGATACCCGAACATTGATATCATCCATGGCTTTGGTATTTCGACCCTTACATTGGTGACCCGTAAAAACGCTCTTACAAGCCAATCACGGACTCGATAACGAACCTTGGAGGCCTCTTATGTTCCCTAAGGGTGTCCAATGTGAGGGGGTGCAAAAATATCCACCTTCGTTCCAGAGCCTCCTGGAAGCCCAAAAAATGTGGATTATAGCCTTCGTTTTCGACTTCTGGGGGCCCGGGTGTCATTTTTGCCCTAAATTCTCCGGGGGTTCTATCATAACCCTAAAGGACCCTCAGTGCCCCAGGAGGGTCATTTGGATCCTCGAACTTCGATATCACTCATGGCTTTGGTGTTTCGACCCTTACATTGGTGTCCCGTAAACACGCCATTACAAGCCAATCAGGGACCCGATAACAGACCCTGGAGGCCTCTTATCTTCACTAAGGGTGTCCTGTGCGATGTGGTGCAAAAATATCCACCTTCGTTCTGGAGCCTCCCGAAAGCCCAAAAAACTTTGATTATAGCCTTCATATTCGGCTTACAGGGGCCCGGGTGTCATTGTTGCCCAAACTTCTTTGGGGGTTCTATCATGACCCTAGAGGACCCTTGGTGCCCCGGGAGGGTCATCTGGATCCTCGAATTTTGATATCACTCATGGCTTTGGTGCTCCGACCCTTACATTGGTGTCCCGTAAAAACACCCTTACAAGCCTATTGGGACTCGATAACGGCCCCTGGAGGCCTCTTATATTGCCTAAGGTTGTCCCGTGCGAAGTGGTGCGAAAATATCCACCTTCGTTCTAGTGCCTCCCGAAAGCCCGAAAAACGTGGATTATATCCTTTGTTTTCGGCTTTCGGGGGCCCGAGTGTCATCTTTTCCCAAATTTCTCTGGAGGATGGTCTATCATTATCCTAGAGGACTCTCGATGCCCCGGAAGGTTATCTGGGTTCTCGAACTTTGATATCACCTATGACTTTGGTGTTCCGGCCTTTAGATTGGTGTCCCGTAAAAACGCCCTTACAAGTCTATCAAGTTTCCAATAACGGACTTCGGAGGCCTTTTTAGAATTAAACTTATTTAAATTGAACTGAATTCAATAACGCTGAACTAAAATGAATACCACTAAACTGGACACCATGGATGAAATATTTATCTACAATAGTCTCCCCAGGTGAGCATTTCCAACAAATTAGGCAAGCAATTTTGGAAGCATCTCAGATATGATGATGCTATTTCTGCTTTGTTATTTGATTAATTAAATTAAATTATATGTATGGGTTATGAAATAAGGGATGAGACAACACTGATGTTGATTAGATGAAATAAACTCATTGGAACCATTACCAATTTACCACATATTTAAAAGCGCTGGAGGTCGAACTGGAAACGCACCTTCGACGGTGCCGAGCCGCTTCCTGCCTTCTGCCCACGTGTTCTTATTTACCTTCTTCCCTCCTACGTCATCGATGACGTGGTCTTCCACGCTTTCTTTTCCTTTTTTTCTTTTTGTTTTCTATAGTACTGTATCAGTATGTAATGTACTCTGTAGTCTGTACTGTAGTACTACATTCGTATTTAATTAACCGCATTGCCGCAAGGAGAGAGAATCCCATATGCACCCATCCTAGGATCTCCACTACATTTCATTAAACAACCCGTTTGAACGGACCCTCCAGCTTATAATTCATTTCGTCATCTGACATTTATAAACGATATCGAATTTACGATATACAAATTTAAAATATTAAAATATATATTTTTTTTTAGTTATAACAAAGCTATCCAGCAAAACAAATTTAATGTTGTCGAATGGCTTCCAACACAAACAAAAATATTACATAATTCTCTTAGGAAAAAATATTTCAATTTTTTTTTTCTTGATAGTATCAATAATTTACAACCTTACAAGTTACAAGGGTAGATTAGGGAGCAGGGGAAGAGAGGAGAGAGAGAGAGGAGAGAGAGAGAGAGGGGGGGGGGGGGGGAATGAGATCCGTACGGAACAGTTGTTGTTACGAGTGTGAGTGTATGAGACGATATAGGGAAAATGATCCCCAAATTTCTGAGCTACCTCTGCTGTACTTTCCTTTCCCCCTTTCATCCTCGTATTTAAACGAAATTCTCTCTCTCACTCTCCCCAGATTCTCAAGCAGCCGCCACCTCTCTCTCTCTCTCTCTCTCTCTCTCTCTCTCTCTCTCTCTCTCTCAAAACAACATCAGATTAACTCCACCGTTTCCCTCTCTATAATCTCACTCCTCATCTTCATTCAGGCTTTCCCTTTTTTTTAAGGTATTCCTCTTTAAACTTATCTTTTCCCCTGATCCATTCATTTCTTTTCTCAATTGGGTTTTGAATTTGTTCAAATTTTTTCGTTTGATTTGATGTTGGTTTTCTCTGTTTATTACTGATTCTATAAATCTGTCTGTTGATTAATTTATCAGATGGGTGTTCAAAAAGATTTGATTTTTCCCATTTGTCTTGTAAATTTAGTTGTGTCAACTGTCACGTGCGGGTTGATTCTCTGAGGACTAAGGACTAAGAAGTTCGTTTTGTGATTAATTTGGGGTTTTTTTAACGATGTTTTTGGTGGTTGTGTTTGTTTTTAGGGGATACTTTGATTGATTTTTCTTTTATTGCTACAAGTTAGTTGCAAATCAAATTATGCATCTTTATAATAGCTTGTGCTTCTTTTTGTACGTATATTAAGTGTCATTAATGGCTGGTGTTCTCCTATGTTCTAACAAAGCCTGTAATTGCCTGCAAGTAGATTAATTACTTTGGTTGAAATGTTTACATTTATTGACTATTGTAGATATGGATTGATACAAAGTTTCACAAAATGGGTGGTCTTTGTTTATTTTTGAACTTCATGTTGGACACTTTTCTGATGTTTTTTTTTCATTAATTATAATTTTATTTACTGTGTGAAATCAGGTGTGTGGTGGGGGTAAGGGAAGTTTTAAAGTAGCAAGTTGTAGCCTGCTTTATTAGTACTTCTGCCAACTAATTGTTGTTGAAATTTCCATTTTCTAATACCATTTGCAATAATAGTTTGAGATTCTTGTGAGTGCAAGTGGAGCTAGTTTCCTTCTTGCTTGTGGCATATTTTTTTCTGATAATGATCATTTTCATGTGTTTACTGAACTGCAGTAATTTTATTGTCAACAGAGTGGAAGATTTCCAAGATGCAACCAGGAATGCTATGAGTTTCTGCTATTGTGCCTCATTGTTTTCTTGCTAATTTTGATTTGTCATCATTCTTGCCTCTACCATGGACCGCAAGGATACATCCGGATTCGTCAGTGGTGGAGGACTATATATTTACAAGTTCTTTTTACTGCTGCTTCTCTTTTGTTTATAGTTACTGAAGTGGCAGATAGATATGCTAGTATAGGTTTTAGTTAGATGATTTATATTCTTTCAATAAAACAAGATGGACGGGTACCATATGCCTTTGATGGGTAATTCTTTTCTGAGTGTGGTTAATGATTTAAATGAAGTTGATGTTGATTCAAGCTATCACATAGATACTGCTTTGTGCCTCAATTCCCATTGTGGTGCGGCTCCTAATATCTGTGACGTTGGAGCTAGCAAGAGAAAGTTGAACGATGGTTCCCTGATTTTGAAGAGTGATATTTGTCTAGCTCTTGAATTGGGTAGTTCAGGAAGTTCCTTGGAGATCCAGACAAAGTTTGCAGCTGCTGGGACTGCCTTGACTTTTGAAATAAATGCTGAGGAGGAGCCTCCAACTGATATCTGCCTGGATTTCAACCTTAATCTTGGAAGTAAGAGGGCATGCAAGGATGTGAGGAACACAAGTCCAAGTCTTGGTGCTCCAGGAAAAAAGAGACCTAACATTGACCTCGGGTTAAGTTTGTCTACTGGAGCTACAGAATCTGATGTCACCAGTGTTACCCTGGCTTCATCACCTGTTCAGAATGGTGTAGAGGTTCCAGCAACTTCTGACATTGTTCAACTTGTGGATGAGGGTTCAACATCGTCCAAATGGAAACGTGGGCCCCTTCTAATGCCTCTCGAAGGCCATTCCAGAAATGGGAATCCAGTTTCAGAAGTTCCTAATCTATCATCAGTCCATGTTCAAGCAACTAATAGCTCGGATGATGCTGGAAGTTCTCGTTCCAAACCACCGCGTATAACCTCTGTGAAGATTTGTCAGTTTCCTGGTTGTGAAAAGGGTGCTAGAGGTGCCTCCGGTCGCTGTATATCGCATGGTGGTGGGCGCAGATGTCAGAGACCTGGTTGTCCAAAGGGGGCCGAAGGAAGGACTGCATTCTGCAAGGCTCATGGTGGTGGGCGAAGGTGCGAACACTTGGGCTGCACCAAAAGTGCCGAGGGGCGCACTAGTTTGTGCATTGCTCACGGAGGTGGAAGGCGATGCAGCTTTCAAGGAGGCTGTACTCGAGCTGCAAGAGGGAAGTCTGGGCTCTGCATTCGTCATGGTGGGGGTAAGAGATGCAAGATTGAAAACTGCACCAAGAGCGCGGAGGGTCTATCTGGCCTTTGTATTGCTCATGGGGGAGGGCGACGTTGTCAATTCCCCGAATGCACCAAAGGCGCTCAAGGGAGCACAAAGTTTTGTAAGGCCCATGGCGGAGGAAAGAGGTGCACCTTCTTAGGGTGCACCAAGGGTGCTGAGGGCAGCACTCCATTTTGCAAAGGCCATGGTGGAGGGAAAAGGTGTTCGTTTCAGGGAGGTGGTGTCTGCACGAAGAGTGTCCATGGAGGCACCTTGTTTTGCGTTTCTCATGGTGGTGGCAAGAGATGCTCCATACCTGGATGCACGAAGAGTGCAAGGGGGCGAACTAATTTTTGTGTTCGTCATGGTGGTGGCAAAAGATGCAAATTCACTGGCTGTGGAAAGAGCGCACAGGGGAGTACTGACTTTTGCAAGGCACACGGTGGAGGAAAGCGCTGTTTGTGGGGCCAGCCAGGTTCAGGCTTTGGTGGAGATGGTGACATCCCGTGCGATAAATTTGCGAGAGGCAAAATAGGTCTTTGCACTGCTCATGCTGCACAAGTCCACGACAAGCGAGTCCATGGGGATGGTACTCTGGGCCTGAAGATGAAAGAGATTGTCACAGGTGATCCTCTCAAATGCACAAACACTGTTGGTGAAGAATGTCCAAGTGTCTGGAATAGCTTTGATTTTGCGGGTAATGGGGATCATGTGATACCTGTGCAAACCGTTCTGCCCAGAGACAAGCTCTTTGTTGGTCAATGCAGTGGATCTTCAGCTGCAGCATCAATCCCAGAAGGAAGGGTGCACGGAGGAAGTCTCATGGCTATGCTGAGAGGTAGTGTAGGCTTCGGACCAGCAGGATCTGATCAGCCGGTTGGTGGTTGATCTGGGATGATTGCGCCAAAGCGGAGGTGAGACCGTGGTAAACAGTTTGATGTGGTCGTCACCACTAGCCAAGGTTTAGTATATGTGAATACATAAATGGCTTTAGATATGTACGAACTTTCAATATTCTAGCCGTTGGTTGATTAGAATCCCCAGGTGAAAGCTAGAAAAGCAGTGTAATCTAGGTCGATTAGTATTTAGTGAAAGCTTATGTACCTTTGGGTTTTTCATTTCCATATTAGAGCATATTGTTGGAGTTGCATTTCAACTTTGATCTTGTTTCCTCAATGTAAATATATGCATCTTTGTTCATCCGTTTGGACCAATTTGTTAAAATATGGACCATTGTTGGCATGTGATTTATGAATAAATATGGCCAGCTCTTGATAGGAACATTGTGGTTGAGATATTAGTTGGCTCATTTTTTTTTAATTTTTTTTGCTTGTCTCATTTAAGCACAAAGGAGTGCACCCAGTGTCATCACGGCGAATTCCACAAAATATAAAATAGAATGAGCTAATCAAATAGAGAAAAACAATATTGCATTTCATACATTCAATGGATATAACAGAAGAATGTGCCTGCGACTACAAAGAGACAGCCAAGAAGAAACTACGTTGGCTTATCACATTGAGACACTAGCAACACTAATTTCAAGTCAACTAAAAATTATAATAAAAAAAGAAAAGGAAAAAAAAGGCAACCTAAGACTAGTGTTGAAATGCCCTAAAGTAGGTAACAGAACAATCGTCGAAAATGAGAAATTTGCCTCTTTAAAGTGATAACCATGCATACAAGAGATGAGAAAGACATGTCATATCTTTCATGCGTGCTTGGTATAGATGGCTGCATAACTGTTAGGATGTTGTGAGCTCAATCGCTTGAGACCAATCATCTATCTCCTCTAAACTCTAATAGAAAGCCTGGTCAGTCGATGTGTCTTCTTTTCTTATCCATCTAAATTTTCCTCACCTGGATATTGTGGGTAGATGGAGATCGCCATATTGGTTGCTTCCCACTTTGGACGAGCAATCTCTTCTCCTTCCTTTACCATTCCCTGCTTCTGTCAACAGATGTTTCAAGCTCAGTCAAACTCATGATGGTATAATTTAAGAAGGAGCACAAATGCATAACAAAACTAATTTTTTTTGAGGTGAACTACAGCAAACTGCACACATCGTAGGGCTTGCGCCAAAATTTTAACCATGGAGTAGAAAGATGCTATAGACCTAGATAGAATAGCCATGTGCCCAATACAACAGCAAAAGCTCACTCATGAGAGCACCAGAGCTTCTATTCTTGAGGGAAGGGGCAAAGCATTAGGATAGGGGACAGAGATGGGATTCTGCACTCAGGGAAGATGTATATTAGGGTTTCACATGAGGATTTATCACTCGATTTATCGCACTACAAAGTTTGTAATTGTTTTCTTTTGTGATGCTGTCCTCGTGTCAACCAACTTAGATTTCCTTCTCACTCAGAGAACTCAAAGCATTGGTGAAGTTAAAATAAGGAAAGAACACAGGTGACTCATACTAATAGCACAAAAAGTGAACAGGTCTTAATCTAGGAGCATAGATGATTGTCTAGAAAGTTTCTGAATCAAGTAACTTAAACCATAGGGCACTAAGTGAGTATGTATTCAAGCAGCAATAATGATGCCTCGTAAACAAACCTGGCATGGTGCTTAGATTAGAAAAAGACTACATGACAATGAAGGAGTTGTGTAGGAAGTTTTGGAAACCTAGCCCAATTTAGTGTTGTATTGTAGACCAACAGGGACTAAGAGATCAACAACCATTAGATTACAGAGTTAGACCATCACATCATGCCTACAAGCTGCCAAAGCCATTATAATTCATATAGATATCATCAGATAACCGGCCTTGTTTACAATCCTCAGTTTTCATGCTAGAGCCCACAGCCTACCTCATGACTACCAAGAGGGCTTACAAAGCCTTCCAAGCCAATCTTACAAATACCGGCACGTAAGCCATTTAGGTTTCGCACAAAGCTTATAGTTGGATACTTCTTGGTAACGAGATCAAAGCCTAGAAGTTGTGGCTACTGAAGCCAAGTTGGCTTGAAGTCTTCGTTTAGCCATCATCATATTTCACCTCTGAGCACCCCATGATTACATGGGGCCATGAAGCTCTGGTTTGATAGCCTTTCTTAAAGCTTTACCTGTGTCCTAAGCCATCTGACTAGAGGTGTCAGAATCGCTGGATGGCTGGGCTAATAGATTTGGCCCCAGTAACCCCCAAATTAGTCTAAACCCTCAACAGCCAAGGCCTATAGTCCTTGACCTCAAAATCACGGGAATCAAGGATGTGGCTTAGTGATGTCGCTCATAGAGGAGCATAAAAAGCCTTTCTTCCAGAAAACTAGTCAAATATTGGAAACTGAAAATCAAGACCATGTATGTCATTCCATATCACTAATTTGAATGCTAGGTGTAATGATAGGTCCCATTGTTATGTGTTCTTTGTGTTTTTGTCATTCATCAATTAGAATCGTCATTCAAGTAAGACCTTTCCCATACGCCAACCATAATATTCATCAAACTTGCTTCTTTCACCAATCAGTGGAGTGCTTTTCTATGTTTGGCCAAGAATAGCAAGGAGATGACTTACTTGCAACAAAGTCAAAGCATCTGAGAATGTTTCCTCAGCATCATTAGAGAACTTCATGTATAGGGGGCATACACCTTGGTATAATGCAAGTCTTTGTTGTACTCTCTTGCTGCAGAAGAATAAAGATACACATAATTAGTATGTTTCTCAGAACTGTTTCTTCCCCAAAACACATGCACAGCGAAGCAGATACTTCTGCTGTACTTACACACCAAATTCTTTGTTTTTTTTAGATAACGTGGGTATCTGTCTATCCGAGCTTTGCCCGACTAATCCCATGGGCCCTGGAGAAATCCCATGGCCCCTAGAAAACCTCCAGTGGCCCTGATGGGGCTCGGACGTGAGACCTCTGGAACAAATCTCAGAGGTTGAGCTACCCACTCAGTGTTCTTAGTTTACTCACTGAATTCTTAAGTATACTGTCTTACTTATCAAGTCTAACAAGAGTAGCTCAGACTGAGACTAAGAGCATATCTAAGGCATAAATTGTTTAGATTCTTAAAAACTCCTCATTGATTCTAATCCTGATGTAACTATTCACACCCTAAAAAATGAGTTACAGGTAATCAAGAAAAGAGTGAGAGAATCCAATTTTATTCAAGCTGAAAATACTTCTGAGAGCTAACCAACAAGATAAAACACGATATTCAACGTTGGGAAAATTTATTTATTTTTTTTTAGATAACATGGGTGTCCAAGCTTTGCTTGACTAATCCCATTGACCCTGAAGTTAACGACCAGGAAAACCACAAGTGGCCCTGAGGGGACTCGAACCTGGAACCTCTGGAATACTTCTCGGAGGTCTTACCAGCTGAGCTACCCCCTTAGGGTTCAACGTTGGGAAATATTAGAGATCACAGATTGAGCATTTTTTAGCCCATAATGTATCAATGCCAAAGAGTATTAGTGAATCCTTTTGGCTCCATAGGAAATGGACACGTCCCGTCGTCCCATAACAACCCAACTAGATCGGGGTTTGTTTCAATAAGAGGAATATGTCAGAGAAAGCCCATTGACTTTTAGCAAAAAAAAAAAATCATCCCAACCTATCTTTACTTGAAACATTCCCATCCGTGACCTACCTATTTTATCAAAATTCCCACATGTTGTGAGTTGGGAACTTGGGGACAGGATGGCAGGATGCTTACTCATTTGTGAACGCAAATATAGTTCCAGAAGGCCGATAATGGCTCAGCAGGATGGCCATAAACCCAGTTCTGGTGAAGACTACAATGGAGGTTCCAAGAGTATTAGACATCATGGTAGCATGGAAGGCAAACATCTCACTCATATGGTTCTGCACAGACAATGATACATAATTTCAGATGATAGTCTTGATCAAAGATTATTGGATTTAAAGGCAACAGAGAAGAGTGTGAAATCTATGCGAATTAATATAGGTGCAGATATTCACCTTGAAGGCATGACCAAGATTTTGCGGAGTTCTGGGAGCAGCTAAGGTGGCTTCAGTCCTCAAAGAAACAGTGTGCATAACTTTCACAGCTTTAAGTGGGAATCTGCAGAAAAGCCAAATCAAATGACAAGGAGTTCGAATTAGCAACCAGCAAGCATTAACTAGTACGTCTAGTAGCTGCAAATCAAGTCTTTGAAATCATTGTCATAACTATCATTCCCTGTTATATGGTATAGCTAAAATGAATAGATTTAGAGGCGCAGGTACTTGTCACGGTGGTGACGTATGGGTTCAAGCCTCACCTCCCCCCTCCCCCAAGATCTTAAAGCAGGGAGGGAAAGGGGCCGACCATCCAACCCGTTTTTAAATAAAAAAACATGAAATAAATGTAATCTATATAATTAATTAGATTAAAATGCAATGATCAAACCAGAACTCGCCATATCAATCGTTGAATTGTCGAATGACGTGTCATGTGATGTGACTCATGGCCAGTAAAAAAGAAAGAAGAAAGAGAGAAAAACTAGCAACAATCAGACGTTACAAAAACATAATGGTGTTTAGTTACTCCTTCCTCCCCTTCCCTTCATTCTCACAAGTTGTCAGACATTATAAATCCAAGAAATTGAGTAGTAGCTAATTTCTCTCACATATTGATGAGCCAAAAAAACAAAGCTAATTCTTCTCTCATAAATAGATGATGGAACCACAACCATCAATTCATCTCCTCCCTTCCCATATGTTCAACGTTCGTATCTGGATCTCATTGCCGTCGTCCGCCAACTTTCCGGCACCGTGACGTGTACAATCAATCCCCATTTTGGTAAGGTCAATCCCCATCTTATCAGGGACAGGATAAGCGACCACGAAGGCCTCCCAAGTCCCATGTCCCCTAGGGGTGTTCCGTGCGATGTGGTGCGAAAATATCCACCTTCGTTCCAAGGCCTCCAGGAAACCAAAAAAATGTGGATTATAGACTTCGTTTTCGGCTTCTGGGGCCCGGTGTCATTTTTGTCCAAACTTCTCCGGGAGGTCTATCATTACCCTAGAGGACCATCGGTGCCCTGGGAGGGTCATCCGGATTCCTGAACTTTGATATCACCAATGCCTTTGGTGTTCGGCTCTTACACTGGTGTCCCGTAAAAACGCCCTTACAAGCCTATCAAGGACCCGATAACGGACCCTGATGGCCTCTTATGTTCTCTAAGGGTCTCCCAAGCGATGTGGTACGAAAATATACAACGTCATTCCAAGGGTTCCCCAAAGCCCAAAAAACGTGGATTAAAGCCTTCGTTTTCGGCTACTTCGGGCCCGGGCCTAATTTTTTACCAAACTTTTCCGGGGGGTTTATCATAACCCTAGAGGACTCTCGGTGCCTCTGGAGGGTCATCCAGATCCACGAACTTCGATATCGCTTATGCCTTTGATGTTCAGACTCTTACACCAATGTCCCTTAAAACACCCTTTCAAGCCTATCAGGGACCGAATAAGCGACCCCGAAGGCCTCCCATGTCCTCTAGGAGTGTTCTGTGCAACGTGGTGCAAAAATACCCACCTTCGTTCCGGGGCCTTCTGGAAGGCCAAAAAAACGTGGATTAGCTTTCGTTTTCGGCTTCCTGGGCCCGGGTGTAATTTTTGACCAAACTTTTCCGGGGGGTTTATCATGACCCTAGAGGACCCTCGGTGCCCCTGGAGAGTCATCCGGATCCCCGAACTTCAATATCACCCATGCCTTTGATTTTCCGACTCTTACACCAATGTCCCTTAAAACGCCTTTTAAGCCTATCAGGAACCGGATAAGCGACCCCGAAGGCCTCCCATGTCCCCTAGGGGTGTTCCGTGCGATGTTGTGCGAAAATATCCACCTTCGTTCTGGGGCCTCCTGAAAGCCCAAAAGACATGGATTAGCCTTTGTTTTCGGCTTCCGGGGGGTCTGCGTGTCATTTTTGTCCAAACTTCTCCGAGGGTCTATCATGACCCTAAAGGTCCATCGGTGCCCTTGGAGGGTCATCTGGATTCCCGAACATCGATAACACCCATGCCTCCGGCTCTTTCATTGGTGTCCCGTAAAAACGCCCTTACAAGCCTATCAAGCGATGGCCTCTAATGTTCCCTAAGGGTTTCCCGTGCGATGTGGTACGAAAATATCCACCATCGTTGCAGGGCCTCCCGAAAGCCCAAAAAACGTGGATTATAGCCTTCGTTTTCGGCTTCCTGGATCGGGTGTAATTTTTGACCAAACTTTTCCGGGGGGTTTATCATGACCCTAAAGGACCCTCGGTTTCCCGAACTTCGATATCACCCAGGCCTTTGATGTTCCGACTCTTACACCAATGTCCCTTAAAACGCTGTTTGAAGCCTATCAAGGACCGGATAAGTGATCCCGAAGGCCTCCCATGTCCCCTAGGGGTGCTCCGTGCGATGTGGTGCAAAAATATCCATCTTCGTTCCGGGGCCTCCTGGAAGCTAAAAAAAGTGGATTATAGCCTTCGTTTTCGGCTTCCGGGGGGCCCGGGTTTCATTTTTGTCCAAACTTTTCTGGTGGGTCTATCATGACCCTAGAGGACCATCCGTGCCCTGGGAGGGTCATCCGGATTCCCGAAGTTCGATATCACCCATGCCTTTGGTGTTCCGGCTCTTACATTGGCTTCCTGTAAAAACGCCCTCACAAGCCTATCAGGGACCCAATAACGGACCCCGATGGCCTCTTATGTTCCCTAAGGATCTCCCATGTGAAGTGGTATGAAAATATCCACCCTCGTTCCGGGGCCTCCCGAAAGCCCAAAAAACGTGGATTGGTCTTTGATTTTTGACTTTTCGGGGCCTGGTTTCCGTTTTTGTCCAAAATTCTTTGGCGGATCTATCATCACCTTAGAGGACTTCCGGTGCTCCGGGACGGTCATCCGGGTCCTAGAACTTTGATTTCACCCATGGGCGCTGGGATATGGGACATGGGCGTTGGGACATGGCGCTGCTTGGCGTTGGGACATGGGCCACCCGGAGTTTGTTTCAATAAATTTTTGATGTACTTAGTTCATTTCGATCCATTCTCTACTATGATAATCTTTGGTATTAGAATTTTATAACAGAGTGTTGTCAAGTTTGTTAATAAAAGGCTAATAATGTTTCCTAAGCACTCGGTGAAATTTAGATAAAAGTTTACAGTATGACTAATCATAATAAGTAGATTTATAATGCAACAAACAATGTCATTTAGGGGTAACTACTAACTTTATAGAGGATTCACAAGCCAGTGAATGACTATTAGTTTATTACCATGACTTGAGGGCACCCCTCCCCCCAAAATTTTAATATTTACCTAAACAAATTAAGAGTCAGGTTGCAAATGAAACCTCTCCAAATCTTGCCTTGGTGTTGTTTCAGTTTTATTTATCGGTAAGAAAGTTATTACAACAAAGTTTGAAGCATCAAGCAAGGCAACCCATAAGAAAACTTAAATTTAAAATTTTAAAAAAATAAATAAATAAAGGAAAGAAAAGAGATGAAGCTTCCCGCACGGGCGTGCACACTAGTTTATTTAGTAACTTCTTATTGTACTACCAGAAGTCCAGAAGTAACAGATCTATCAAAGATAAGAAAAAAAAGACGTACTTCCCATGAGCAGTTTCTCCAGAAAGCATAACTGAGTCAGCACCCTCTCTAACAGCAATGGCAATATGAGATACCTCGGCTCGTGTGGGTGTTGAGTGAACAATCATGCTTTCTAGCATATTTGTTGCCACAATTACAGCTTTGCCCATGCTCCTGCATAACCTTATTATTTCTTCCTGTATTTAGTCACAATGTGCATTATCCAGTTTATTAGTTTGGCTTGTCCGACCTACAAAAAGGGGATTTCCACACTGCAAATTACGAGTCGAGAAAGCACCTGTATTAGAGGAACTTCTCTCAATTGGAAGCTCTGCACCTAAATCTCCTCTTGCAACCATAGCCTGCATTGAAGATGGGACATTAGCAAGTTCATTTACCCAGCATTTAGAGCAGCGCATACAAAGAGAAAGCACTGAATTGGTTAAATGGTTTAAAGCCTAGTTTCCAACCTCCCTCGGAACCCCATACTTTGTGAAGTACAGCGGGGTTTTTTGCTTTTTCTTTTCTTTTTCCGGTTGTCCCCTATATAGTCATAGCAACTAATTATACCAACTAGTTATATCCTCAGGATTGGGGCTTTTGCAACTGTACATAGTGTTATCATTGAGGATTACTATTATCCAACCCAAGTATACTACTACACTTGCTTTTGAATTGTCTTAATGGAAGAGTTAATAGATCCATCCAAGCCCAAAACTAACAATTTTATATTTGGTTGGCTGATAAATGAAGGGTTAACAGACCTACAGTTGATTGCATTTTTATTATCTTCAAAGCTTAATGTGGAGAAAATGCTTTACTCTCTTTCCACATAGTAATATCTGAACTAACACCCATGACATGACTTTTGCCACTAAAGCTCAATCATATGTGTTGAAAACATTTTATAACTTCTCACAGCACCACCAAGTGAATCTTGTGTTATGCAGGGTTACAGCCCCACCCCTAATAGTGAAGACTAGCAAAGGGGCAAGGTTTTGTAAATTTGCCAACACATTTGCTAAGCAGCATATAAACAGGACATGAAAACTCAGGTAATTACCCCATCAGCAGCAGTAATAATTGAATGCAAATTCGGTATTGAGTCTGCACTCTCAATTTTCACAATAACATGTATATCCGCACCACAACCTCGAAACAAATAATAAAGCAATTAGGCAAGAGCTAAATATATGTGATCCTAAGTACTTGCACTCTCTAAGGCCTGATCATTACTTTTCAGATAATTCTTCAGTTCGTGAACAACTGCTGCATCTTTGACAAACGAGACAGCATAGAAATCAACTCCGTTATCAACTCCAAACTTGATATCATCCCAATCCTTTTCTGCAGAATGCAAAGGCGAAATGTTGTCCTTGTCAGAAAATGAAGATGATGCAATGTACTAAGGCTCAAAAATAAGAGGTGTAATTACAAAAATAAAACTAAAAGAATATTAAAAAGGGAAAGGGAAAGGGAAAGGGAAAGGGAAAGGGAAAAGAGGGGGCGAAGAGGAAAAAACGTGTGCTTAGCAAAGACAAGACTGAAATGTCATTTCATACCAGTGATGGATGGGAGTGTAGCACTTTTTCCCCGAACATTAAGGTGTCTCCTCGATTTAAGCTCCCCACCATCAACAACTTCACATTTCACCGAATCTTCAGTCTTGGACTTCACCAGAAATGACATCATACCACCTAATAAGTAGTAAGCAATCACATCTCATCATCAGGAAGATAGCCAAAAAGAGCATGCATCAACTGCATACATGAAGATATAGCTCTGACATTTTATAAGTCCAATCAATCACTGAGGCAATATAACCCGCCAACTCTCAGATTTCAGCCCAGTTTAAATTTCAGCAAAATCAAAGCTGAGAATAGGAAGGTAAATTTTATATGTGCAAGGTCCATGGTGAACACGTCTTCTACATTTCTACATGATAAATCAAGTTTCTGGTAGTATTGTAATTGTAAGACAACTCAAATTAGAAATAAGAGTCATGACATACTGATGCATAAAGCTCAAACGGATTTAAGCAATTAAAGATTATCAGCTCGTTCTCTAACCAAAGATAAAATCTTTTGTGGGTTTTTGTGTTTATATCTAGGAAAAACAATAAATGATATGACTTGGATAAAGTTTCCACCACCAAGCCTAAACAACTTGATTAATTCAAGGCTAAAGTAATTAAACACCACCAAGAATAATCAAATCGACGATAAACTAAAATAATTAGTGATAAAGCAATGAAGCACCACACTAATTAAAGTTAGTAATCGATTTTAAACCACCCCTCTCAAGAACACTCAAGCAATTAAGCACTAAGTATTTTGGAGAAAGAATGAACCAAGCTCAGAAGGCTTAAGGAGATAACACTCTCATTCATCATCAACATAACATGCCCATTCCTTACAACTTGTGAGCCTTTATATAGGCCACCCAAACTAAGGAGAAACCCTAGTGCTCCCTTAGGAATATTCTAAAAGCATAAAGGAATATCTTACATGTGACACCCTAAATACAACCTTTCTAAAATACTAGCTAGAATAAACATAAAGCTTGAAAGTAATTAAGCTAAAATTCAGAAAATACAACTTAATAATTAAACTAGCTATTAAAATGCTCATTCTTGGATTCAAACTTTCAATTCTTATTTTTGAGCTTCTTTTGATCCACATGCTTCCGCATCACATACCATCAACAAGGAGCATATCACCAGCTTCTACATCATTGACGAAGTCATCATAATTGACACTGACACAGTCTGCGGTGCCTACTCCTCTTTGGATTGTGAAAGTGAACTCTTGACCACTTTTTAACATGATTGGCTGTGGCAAATCACCACTCCTGACCTCTTGTCCCTGGAAAAAAGAAACAAACATCCAAATGGTCATTCACCCAAGCTCATGCATCTACATGCTGCAGGAAATGAATAAGATACATCCATATGATCTTAAGCAATGGTTAGATGCATGCCAAGTATCCCATGAGCTGTGCACTAGCCTCTAGGACAATGAACCATGTACCTGTTATGTTTTTAGTATTGGTAAAAATGAAACAGTGCTACTACAACACCCATATACGACCCCATCAGCATCAGGGTTTTAAAGATCAATAAGAAACAATGTTTAGCAAGCAAATGGACAAAAGAGATCACGTAAGTTGAAAACAGCAGCAAGCTCCTTAGATGTCCAAGTCTAATAATAGCCCACTTGCCCATCTCTCTCCCTTAAGGAAATGGGATAAGATCCTGGCAAAGGGAAGGGGAAAACTTCTCTACTCACATTAAACCAACAGTTAAGAGTTAAGGCCTGAAATATTACAAAACAGCACCCACCAGGCATTGTGCTGTGCCTTGCAAGGCTCAATCTCTGACTGATCAAAAAAGTTATAACTGGAGAAGCTACATGCAGAGGCACATTAAAGAAACTAAATTATGGTAAAGAATATATTAACGCCTTAGATGTTCCCAAATATATGCCAGAGCAATTTAGCCACAAAAAAAAAAAATAAGAACAAACAAAAAACAAAACCAAAAAAAAAAGGAAAGGAAAAAAAAAAACATGAAATCTAGAAACCACATATGAACTTTACCCACCTTGGTGTCAAGCATGATAGCAATGACATTGTCCTTAGATTGCGCATTGTATTCTTTGACCAAATCAATAACTTTCTGGTGAGAGGAATGATCTCCGTGGGACATGTTTAATCGAGCTACATTCATCCCAGCTTCAGCAAGCTTCCATATCATTTCACGTGTATTGGTTGAAGGACCAATGGTGCAAACAATTTTTGTTTTGCGTGTGACTATTGGCTTCGACCACATGCCTGTTGCTGCTTCCCCAGCGTGTGGGATTTCACTTAGGTATGGAAATCGCTCCTCTCCCTGAAGGTTGCACAATAATAGCAGTGATAATGAGAATAAAGCCAGAAGAAATTTACCAAGAAAGGGTACAGTTAAAAAAGAAAAATAAAGAGCCTTGAAAACCATAATGATTAGGATTTAGATACAGAGCTTTCCGACTTACTCTAATATCGAAACAAAGGAGACTTTAAAAGCAATAGTGATTAGAAACAGAGAATTACAAACCAATGCCCAAATTGGACAAACAGCATTAAACAACTGATATAGGCAAACATCTCACATGTTCATAACCGAAACCGCAAAGTAACTAACAAGTTGACCAGTTTCTTTGTGGATAGACAAGTCATTGAATTTCAGTGGAGCAAAAATTGGCAGAACAAAATACTATACTCCCTGTCTCCTAAGCCCTAGGCCTTAGCATCCCAAAATGAATGGCACCATCCTATGACTGTGATCGTTAGGAAATACCTAACTAAGAATATGTCAAGGAAAACCCAAAATCAAATGTCACCTTTTTCTTTAGGGAAGGTGCCAATTTTCCTCCTTTTGTTTCTTTTATTAAATTACTTTTTAGTTCTGGGTTGTTTTTTCTTGTTGGTGAGGAGTGACATTATTCTTAAAATCAAGCACTACACTGTATTCAGCACTCCAAGAAATCCATAATTGAGCAGGCAACAGCATGATTGTTAAAGCCAAAACCATTGTAGACAATTCAATAATGATAAGTATAGAGGGCCAATTCAGCTAAAATCAGCTCAAAATTGCGATCTTTTTGCCCCATGAAGTTTCAACATACAACCCCAAACATACCCATATTATGAAACAATCAAGCTAATCCCACAATCATCTAACAACAACGACACAGTAACAATCTAAGGAAACCCAACAAAGAAAACCAAAAACAATGTTTGCAATTGAAAAAAATGGAATAATAAAGTTACCTGGGCTATATCATCGGGGGACACAGGAATAAGTTCAACAGGAGCAACCCTCCTAGCGGTGATACTGGTGGCACTCCTGTGATGAAAGTTGGTCCTTTTGCGAGGAATGAGCTTAGATGAGAAACTGAAGGCCACAGATGGCCTGACATTTTCGAGATTAGCAACAGTTGAGGAGGAGTGACAGAGCATACTCGTGTGTCCTGAACCAGGTAGAATTGCCTGAACTCGCCATGATAGAGAGGAGAGAGAGAGAGAGAGAGAGAGAGAGAGAGAGAGGGGGGGGGGGGGGGAAGAGGGGTGTAAATGTGTAATGGGGTTTATGGGTGTTTGCGTTTGCTCTGCTTTGGTTGTATCGCCAAAATGACTGTTGGGGGTTTATGGGTGATTTGGGGGTTGGGGTGTTGGGAATCAATTGGGTATTCGGTATTCCCCGCTTATACGACGTCGTTCACTGGTTTATTCTTTTTCCCTCTCTAACCCTATATTGCTTCTGTCTCCAAATCAGCATCTTTAGGCTTAGTTATCCTTAGTTATTTTCTTTCAGTCTATTCAAGTATAGCACACTTTAGTACAATGTCGAAACTGTCACTTAAACAAAAAAAAAACATATATTTGATACACGTGTGGTCAAAAATATTTTTACGTATACTTTCAAATGGACATATTATTAAGGGGGTTTGCACAATTATATAGGCTTAAGGTCAAGTTGGAAAAAAACCATTCATTTCAAATCAATTTATTTCATCTCAATTCAATTTGATCCAAAAATTATTAATGTGAAAAGAATTATGCCTTGAGTAAGTAATATGATATTATTAGCATATTAATATTCTTTGACGATACAAAGTGACTCTCTCGAATCTTTCAACACTCCACTAGTTTGCGAAACAATTGTTCATTGTTAAATTCCATGTTACGAACGATCTCTTAGTACAATCCACTTCCAAAAGTATTTCATGATTTACATTCACCAGACCCAATACTTCCCATTTAGAATATATCGTTAATCGAAACTCATGATGCATACTTTTTGCATTGCACGTATTTCCATATCAACGTAACTATGTAATAAAAATAGTGAATGATTAACAATAAAAAATAACCGAATTTGGATGGATAATTGTTTTGGTGATATTGAGAGAGAGAAATACATTTAGGGATGATTCTGTGCAAATACTTTACTTATATATGATTTTGAGAACAAACACCCTATTTATGTAGTGATTTTCTACTTAAGTACATTTGTATATATTTAGAATTATATTCATCCATGATCAAAGGGTCGTATTGAAAATCGAAGAAAAGTCAAATAAAAACTAGAATAAAAAACCGAGGGTATACTATCCCCTCCAGAAAGAAAAAAGAACAGAGGGAATACATACTAGACTCCAACCGATATAGTATTTGTATACTAGGCGATTTTATCCGTTTCCTCTCACCGGTCGGGTTTTGATTGGTCCGCGACTCTACGAGTTGTTGACTAATTGCCCAAAAGAAAGGAAAATCTTACCTTGGTCACCGACTCACGGTCACGGGTCACCGACCCAAAGATATTTAAAAAGGAAAAAGAAAATCGAAAGAGCGGGATCTTTTTCACAGCACAATGTTTCCCGCCAACACAAACCATGGAAATATGAAGCACTCTTGCAATCCCCACATTAATCAATCCCCCTCTATCTACTTCTCTCTCTCTCTCTCCATTTTCACTTTCTCATTCATCTTCTCTCAAACTCAACGATCTGCCCAGTGCCCACATTTCAGAAACACCTCAATTTCCTTCTTTTTCCTCCCGATAAACCCTAATTGCACACAAATCGAAAAACCCTAATTCGTCGAGTTCGGTTGAACGATGGACACGGAAGGCTTATCTACAATCTGTGCTGGTATTGGATCTATTGAAGAAGATGAAGATGGAAATCGTATTGGATACGCCAGGGAAGAGTATTGCTTAGGTACGGAAAACCCTAATTTTCGAAATCGAAGGGTTTCTGAAATGTGAGTAATGGGTTGATTTATTAGTTCGTTATTTGATTTTGTTTATGTTATTTTGCAGATAATTTGAAGGATTTGTTGAGGTTTTTGCGGCGTGATGATCCATACACTAGGGACGTGTTCAAACAAGTGTGCAAATGGAACATTGTAGGGAAGGATTTGATACCTATTATTGAACACTGTCAAGATGATCGTAACCTTGTACTGAATGCGGGTAAGGGGTTCGTCGAAAAACAAAATTCGTGTTTGAAATGTCCTAGAAATGAATTAACATGGATTTGTGATATTTGTTGACAGTGAAGGTTTTGGTGTTTCTTACTATGCCTGTGGAGAATTCATCCAAGGATGTTAATGAGCAGCTAGATTACCTTTGGAATATAAAATCTGCCATCACTTTCAGCGATGTAATTGCTGTGATCGTCTCGCTATTGGAGAAGCCACTTGAAAATCTGGAATGGTATGTTATGAGCGCTATACTTGCCAAGTTAAGTAGTTTGGTTGTTTTAAGGGTTTGATAAGCTCGGTTGGAAATTTCAGTAGATAAAAGAATCTTTACGTTTATATGCTGGAATTTTTTTTATTGTTTTAATAAGTGGGAAAAATGCTTTATAATCTTTATTTTTTTATCATAAAAATGTTTTATAATCCATTCATTAGAGCAATATGGAAAAATGAGGGAAATTGTACAAATATGGGGGCTTTGAGGGCTAAAGAGGGGGTAAGAGTTAACCTTTTTCAAGTCACTAAATTCCGAACCAGGAGAAACCGTTACACCTCCTTCTCTTTATCTCCCTTGTAAACAAGCTAGTCCTTATATTTATAAGAAAGTGATATGTTCTGTATGAATTGGTTATGGGCTTACAGTATTCGCGCCCAACTTTGGGGGAAAATGACACTACCAGGTTGGAGATAGTGTCTGCTATCTACACACTATGTAATTAATTCAGTGCAACCACGTAATGATGCTCATTATATTTATGATGGCTATCAAGCGGATAAGTGAAAACTTTACTATTTTCTGAGTATAGTCCCTGTTTATTTCTTCATTTTTTGTTTGCTTTAATCAAAATGTGATAATGTTTCAGTCTGGGTTGTCACACTGATTTAATCTCAATGTGACTCATCATTAATCTTGTTTCTGTTTGTGTCCTGAACAGCAATGCATTCACAGAGGATGATTGGAAACTGGTTCAACTGGTTCTGACTCTATTTCGGAACATTCTAGCTGTTCAAGACATTTCAACGCAGCAGAAGGCTATGGGTTCCGCTAATCAGCTTTTATCCCTCAGGGATGACTTTCTAGAGAGGCTATTCCGGGAAAATATCATGGATTTAGTTATAGTTATAACCCAGCACGTTGGTGGTTCTTGTCGTTATCTTCGACATGATAACCTGCTACTGTTAGAAATTTACCATTACATATTTATGGGTCAGGACCCAGAGTTAATTGCCAAAGCCTGTCTCGAGTATTCAAAGGTTTGGCTGGCTTGCTTGCCTCGTTATAGAACTTTTAGTATTTCATCATGAAAAGTACACTTGGCTAGTTGACTTAGTTTGAAGCTGCAAATGGAAGCTTAAAAACAATCAACTTTGACTTTGTGCAGCTGCTCTTTTCTGAGAATCTTATTTAGCAGACTGTGACTCGTAATCATTGCAAAGCATAAGTAATTGATTGATGGTTCTAAAGCATGTTGCATGGTACTTAATAATCACCTAATTCACTGATCGTATCATCACACACCCAATCAAGTGCTGCACCATCACCTTTCTCAATCTACATGTAATTGTTTGACAATTGTATTTGTTAGGTGGGTGGAGATGCAAAATCTTCGTTTGAAGGTCTCAAATCCATCATGCAAGAGGAGGCAGAAAAGAGGAAACTTACCAGATTGCATGCAGCTCGACATTCACAGTTTAGTGGAACATTTACACGACTTACCATGGTAACATTTATCTCTAAGCGAATTCAGTTTGGGTGTTTTCTTATACGTTTCTGATTACAGCACTTTTTCAAATAGGATGGTTCTAAAACGATGTGCAAAGGAATGCCAAGTTCTGCATCTTGTGACAAACTGCTGAAGCCAGAGAAAGTCCACAGGGGCCGGTCAAAGCAGGTTGTGAAAGATTACACTCGACTACCTACGTTAAAAAAAAGCATCTTGGAGCTGCTCCACGACTTTCTAAATCAGTTTTTAACTGGGGGATACAATGGTATTGGAAAACGTTTATTTATTTTATTCTATTTCATCCTCTTCTTCTATGTATCACCCTGACTACTCTTTGCCACGCTTGTCAGTTCTGATGCAGTCAATCGCTGAGGATATTGAGAAGGAACACCACACAATTCAAAACAGTGATGTTCTTATGTTCTTTCAGCTTACCCAATTTGTCTCATCTTTTCAATATCACAAGTCCCTGATGACAAAGGTGAGATACAAATTTCAGAAAAAACACACATATACTATACATACATGTATACATATATTCACTGTATACATAAAAACATCACTTTAATTGATGTAGCTACACTTTACATTGAATAGATTCAACTAAAGCAATTGTTAGTGAGGGTTACGTTTCATAGTATTTAGAAGCGGAGCAGGTGCATGAATGCTATGTCAGGAAGGAGACTCTTTTTTTGAAAAAAATCTTAAGATACACGGTGAGAAATATGTTTTGAGCATTTTAGTTCACATGTTTGAAGTTGGAATTATAAACAAAGCCTGATAGGGGAACCGAAAAAGTAGAAAGCATAGGTTCTAAATGTTATGGTTTTCTTCTTTGACAACTAATTGGTTCTCTATCGCATTCTGACTAGGCAATGTCCGTTCATCTCAAACATTATTTTGAAGAAAAATCAATACGCACAATGGACTTAAGCAAAAGCTCCTCCACTCTTGATAGCACTGATTAAATTTGTATTTTATGTCGGATAAAAAGAATAGAAATACAAACTATCTTGTTGATATTGATTGCCGTCATTGCTTGCTTATAATTAATCTAGTTTTCAAATGACAGTCGCATGCGGAAGTCCAGCGTGAATCTTCTGTGAGTGATGATGATGAGGACAGTACATGGTTTAAGGGTGCCATAAGTGGACCCATCGCAGCAACCATGAATGAGTCAATGTTTGAATTAGTAATTGCGAAGTGGCATCTTGCTTTTGAAGGCTTGAAGGAAACAAAGGATAACGCATTTCTTTCAGTTGCAGGATCCCTCATGAAAATTATGGTAATTCTATGTCAAATTCTTTCTTACGTCCATTCTCTCTATGAACTTGTACCTCTAAGGAACAAAATTTCATTGTCTGTTGATGTGTTTGTGAAAGAAGTAAAACATGTGCACAGAGCATATGTTGCTATGATTTTATCTTTAGGCTCTTTGAAAAGTTGTACTGATGTGCTTGGATATCATGCTATTTCTGGAAGTGGGCAATTTCCATAAGAAATGGAGGTGGATATACATATCACTTTTAAATGTCTAGAAATAACATGATGGCTGCCTTTGCAATTAGAAGATCTGCAGTGGAGAAATTGTCCTTATAACACTCCATTTTGCCTTTTGTTATTATAATTGATGTAAAATCAATCAATCTCACAGTTGTTCATAGATTATGAATTCTCATCTGTCTTTCGTCATAAATCTGTCATAATGTCGTCACAGATTCGGATGTTGGATCTGGTGCTGAAGCTGATGCCTGAAAACTCCAAGGAACCCCAAACTGCTCGCGCTATACTTTACAAGTTGTTCTATGATCAAACTGATCAAGGATTGACCCAGTTTCTATTGAATATGGTTCGATCCTTTGATGCTCATAAACAGCCAAAAAGGTATCTCTCATTTATTTTATTTCGACAAGTCCTATGGATGCATATAATTTGCTCTCTCGGCATATCATGAAGCCTTTAGCATAGTTTGGAATGGGATGAAATTTGGTGAATGTACTATAAAAGAGCATTTTGAGCAGTGGAGAATAGTTTAACTGATCCCTGGCTATGAGGGTTGTTACAGTCTTCTTTTTCTACATAAGCTTTTGTCTTCCTTTTGGTTGTTGATATTCAGTATGAAGATGGTTTGACTTTTGGACTATCAATTTGTCGTGTTGCTGATCTTCATAGCTTCTGTGATATTTGTGCATGTCGTGCTAGTACTATATTAGTTTTTAGTTTGGCATATATTCTCAGGCCGTTTTCTAGTGTGTTAAGCTTTGAAGATGAGCAATATGTTGACGTGCTAGCTGAGAAAATTCCAAGCTCCAAGCAGTTAATGTACTTAATGTACCCTTGTTTCTGAAGTCATATTCAAGCTAAATGGAGGGTACATTGTGCATCTATGCTTTCTGGGGCAGTCGGCCTTCCAATTTAATGGGAAGCTACTCGAGGCATTATCTTCAGAAATTAGATCCTACTGTTGCATGCTCACCTTAGTCACCTATAGGCTATAGCTTAAGCAAAACCATTTTTGTTCAGAAATTTCACTATTAGAAGAGACCACAAGCAAAGGATTTGCGATCTAATTTATAATCTGTGTGTGGACGGTATCCAATGTTTTTCTTTCAGAGCTTTCACTTTCTTATCTAACTTGGCATCTATTACATGTATGCAGTGTTATGTTTATGCCTTCTACAAGTGATTGCTGCATCTTTGGAATGCTTAGTTTGTCATTGATGCTATTCTATGCTTTTCTTAGTGATCTTGCAGATTTGGTGGAGATAATCCATGTAGTGATACGACTTATGGAGAAGCTGCAAACAAATGGCACACTGAGGGTAAGCAATTACGATATAGCCTTCTTCTGTTTCAACTGTTAAAGTTTGGCACCGAATGCTGCTTCTTTGTTATTCTTTGTCTTAAAAATTAGTCTTTCTGGCATGCAAACTAAGTTGTATGTCTGAGGTTTTCCCTTTCCCTGATCAAGAAATAAAAGCATGATTGAGGCTTTTGAGCTCTTTCTGTCTGCTACCATGTTAGAAGTTGACTTACATGGTAGTCATTCAGATGGCATGTTGAAAAGAAAAGAGAAACTAACTAATATTCTTACTTAAGCATGAAAACTTCCATATATAACCACTTTCATCTTTTTACAGGTAGGCATGCTTTTAGTTATGGGGCTGATATGCATCTATCCACCTGATCCTTAAATCTCTTCACTCCCCCTGCCCCCTTCCACCTTTTCCCACTCTATCTTCTATTATTTGTCTACAGCCTCTCCAGTCTGGTGAAATAATATTATATGCAAAAGTTATAAGCCTTATCCTTTCTGACACATAGGAACATTGTTTTGTGTCTTGGAGTTGTCATCGTCCTAGTTATGATTTTCCGGACCTATCATCCCATTTCCTAATAAGGATGGTTCTCATTCTGTTATGCCTTGTTTTTATTGTTATACTTCCACAAGTTGCATTGACACCTCCCTCATACATGTCTTTGACTGTGTGTTTATAAGGTTTCAAGGAAACACCGAAAGGCAAGAAAGAAGAGAACAGATGACTTGAAGAAAAAGGAAAATGAAGCTGTTGGAGATGATGTCATCACTCAGAATGAAATCCCATGCTCTGGCAATGAAGGCCTGTCCCTTAACATGGGTACTTCTGAGGTGGAAAGCTTGGCACAGAAAGATTGTGATTTGATAGAAGAAAATGTAAATATTCCCATTCAAGTTGATGAGATCGAATCATCCAAGGTTGAGAGTCAAAATATTAGTGGCACTCTCCCTGAGGGGGATCATGGAGAATCTAATCAAATAGATGAGAACTTCATCACTCAAGCAGCTGATTGTGATTCTTCTGTGGATGAACAGCATACTGCAACGGCTGAAGTTGATTTCAAGATAACATCCTTGCTACTCCCTTTGGCAAGTAGCACTATTATTAGTAATCTTAGCTGGTTACTTAAGTTTTACAAGAGCAATTCCACCAGTACAAATCACTACATCATATGCTTGCTGAGGAGGATATGTGATGATCTGGATCTTGCTCCCATTCTTTACCAGGTAATAAAAAAACAAAATTTTATTAAGAAAATTCTAGATTGTTTTGATAAACATATAAACTATATTCTAAACATGTTTTATGGGGTGCTTATGTTTTGGTAAATTTGACAGCTATCCTGCATTGTCATATTTTACGATATCCTGAATGAGCAGAAAGCATGTCCTCAGAAAGAATATCAGAACATTGTTCATTTTCTGACTGGCCTAATACGGAGAATGTTAAGAAAAATGAAGAGTCATCCCCTTCTTTTTGTCGATTTGTTATTTTGGAAGACACGGAAAGACTGCTATCACATCAATGTTGATTCTTTACAACGTGAGGTTGGTGAAATGAAAAAGGAAGTTAGAAACTGGGGTTACGATGGGGAAGCCAGTCCTTCACAAGGCAAAGAAGGCACTGGGAAAACTTTAGCCGATGCACTTGGGGACGATGAATATGACGTTATTATCTCCAATGGACGGCATTTTGAGAAGTGAGATATCTATTTTTAATTGAATATTTTTCCTATCAGTCTCTTGGTTTTATGATTGCATCTTTTATTTGTTGGGAACTTGGAAGGAAAACGGAAATGCAAATAACTGCCACATTGCTTTTAATTGCAACTTATTGTTAGACCTGAAATCCTTTTTCCTAATCATCAAGGAGATAGCGAGTTTTGGTCCCCAACCACGAAAAAATGATGGCCCATGGAAGATACCCTGATTTGTCTCACTTCTCTAAGTTGTTTGTTCCTGCAAATTTGACTAACATGATCCCTCATCCACAGGAACGAAGACCTTGATACAGCAGAAATAGAGAAGGACCTTCAAGTTGATGGTGATGGAGATATTAACATGTACGTTTGTCTGAACTGAAACAACTCAAATGATGGTTTCTGCATTTTCATTTTATGTTTTGCTATTTCTTTACTGACAATTTCTTCTGTTTTAGAGGGAAACATCCCCTAAAAGGTGATTTTGAAGGAGTTAAAAAGAGGAAGAGAAGACTGGTTCTAAATGACAAGCTAGAGGAAAATATTCGGGATCTTTATGAGAAGTAAGTATACATTGTCCATATCCCTTTCCTAGTATTCCTAGCTAGTAGGCATTCATCATTATTATTCATGATTCAATTTCATTGTTTTGTCTTCCACGACCAAGCAAATTCAGTTATACATACGCAGCCTATTAACTCATGGTCATTAGACATCCAAACTGCATCATAGCCATGTGTATTGTTGCTGACTTGTCAGCCTATTGTGAGAGATTCTGTTGCAATGGAAACAGTAAGGGCATTGTGAAGACCAGATGCTATGGACTTGACTATGATAATAATGAGCATGTTTCTGGAAATAAAAAGAATTTGAATTGGGAAAATCTGCAAGTCTATGAACTCTCTCTTCTAAGTGCCTCGAAAAAAAATAAAAACGCTATTATTTATTACTTCTCCACCAGAGTTGTCTATGAATAAGCTGGATGTATATCGTCTAAATTGTGTATGGGCAACTTGTACTGATCTATTCATATTTTATGTGAGCATCACAGGTACAAGGACAATCAAAACTGTAGTCAGCTCATTGCAGAAGCTCTTGATCCGGATGGAAATATCTCGCCTGCTCAAGTATCCCGTCGTTGTAAAAAACTAGGATTACAACTTCTGGCGAAAAGTAGCATCAATCAACCTCGTATTTCAATTGATAAACATCAATATAAAGAAGGGACAGTCGAAATAGACAACAAACTTCCTGGTTCAAATCCAGATGGACCTTCTGTTCTGGGAAAACCTACGTAAGCATATTGGGATTACTTTCTGATTGTATTCTAGTTGTTCTTTGAGAATTTTTGTTTGGAAACTGGAACCCATCAGAAAAACATGCAGATTTTGAACTGATCATATGTTTTGTACAAATGTCTGACTCAAGTTACCCATTGTTGCTCCTTAGTAACTCTAGGAAGAGAGTCCGTGCCTTGGATGAGAATCAGGAGCTGAATATTAGAGGTTTATATGAGCAGTGAGTGCTTCTTGTCTATTCTCACATTCAGAAGAATAGCTGCTTATCAACTACATCTTAGAAGTTGAACTTAGACTTCATCATCTTTCTAATATTTGTTGTCTTTCTGCCAGGTTTAAAGATCATAAGAGATGCAGCTACATGATTGCGAAAGAACTTGACCCTGATGGAGGAGTGACAGCTGCCCAGGTTTCTCGTAAGCTGAAGAAACTTGGTTTACACACTAGTCGAATGAAGACTGAAGCAAACAGCAATAGGATGGCTGAGGCTGATATTTCTACAGATGAAGAAGAGGACTCGGACAATCTAACTCTGTCCATGCTCCGGAAAGGGTAAGCATTGTTGCTCTCTTCTACAAACTCAAGTTATGTCTTATGCTTATATAGTTTCAAATTGAATCTCTCCATGCGGATGTTACTTCCAACCGTGCAGTTTAGTTGCTATCACTCATTGAATTATAATTTATGCTCATTATACTCCTTTTGAAAATTTTTAACTTAATTTGATTCATTTGTTCTGGTTGATTGTTCAATGCATCCTTCTACAATTTTTTTTTGATTGAGTGTCCTTCTACAGTTTAGAGTTCCCAGTTATCATTTCAATATCCCATAAGGCCATAACCTATGAATTTATGGTGCTAGCTGTGAATCTCATGTTTTGGTCTGTAGTTCAGTTTCAGAGAGCTTGCAATTTCTAGAATGTCTTCTATTTTCACGCCCCCCATATCCAATCTTATGGTGAAAGCCATTTTTCTGAATCTTTTGCCTCCCTTCTCCATGCCCAAAAATAAATTTTGTGCGGGTCCACAGATTCTCTTATCCTACAACCAAGTCAAGTTTTTTCTCACGTATGTCTTTCTTCAACTTGTGTCTGAATGTGTTTACTGTGTCAACTTGTGTCTGAATCCTACAACCAAGTCAACTTGTGTCTGAACCCTACAACCAAGTCAAGTGATAGCCCAAGAAGGATTTCTTCAAACCCTATTTGAGAGTAGAGCCAAAAGCGAGACTAGGACGGAAATTTTGATATCCTGTTTGATGACTGGAAGGGGAAAAAAAGTCAATTGCTGATGGCAAACAAGTTGGGCTAAAGCTTTACTGGATCTGGTCTTGTGTAGTTAATTCTGTCAGCAATATAGTCTTTTGTTTTATGTAGCTCCGTATATAATAGTAATTCTTGATACAAAATTTCAGTAGCAAAATTGAGGATGCATCATTATCTAGAAAGGAGCTGGGAAATGCAAATGATGATGATAGATTACCTGAGCATAGTTCAGATGACGAACTACTGAGCGCCGTTTTAAAGTAAGTGTTCCAGACTCTTTCTTATCACATGCTACCTTCATGTCTGCTTTGTCGTATTATGTTGTGTATTTTAACAGACACGATGAGTAACTGTCCTTATCATGATATGAAACATCAGTTCACTTATTGCTCATTGTTGGCCTTGGCCACTTGCCTAATGTTACGTCCTTTGATATTGGAGAAATTTTTTAGGAGCTTTGGGTATGCTACTTTTAATCTATGATCACGCAACTCATTTGGTTCCTGTATATATGACGTGTTGCATCTTTGTATAGTGATTAGTCCTCTCACGGCCATAACTTTCTTAAGCTGACCTGTTGCAAACTTGTAAGGTTAATTGTCAGTGCAGAAACGCATCCGTGAGGGTGAAGTTCAGGTTATGGCACCACAGAGTTTCATTCACACATGGGAGATTGTGTTGTGGATGTGGATAGTGCATTTCTAGTGTCTAAATTTCTATTCGGTTTGACTCATTCTGCTTTTCTTTGTAAGAAGTACCTATTGACTTGAACCAATAATCCCTCTTGCTGATACTGAACTCAGAGAGAAAACTATCCTTGTTAGACTATGATTGATCATACAGAGCTGTTAAGTAAGCAAGTCTGAGCTAATGATTGGTGGTTAAGGACTTAGAAGGTGAATAGGACCTCTCTAGGCAGATTACAATGCACGATTTATAGAAGTTCATCACATTAAGATTACTTGATGAAGAAAAAGACATGGGTTTACAATTAGCAGGGATGATATTCTCTGCTAATTACACTATTGGAAGGATAAGGCTGACCTCGCCAGGGAAGAGATTACACTGGGTTAGTGTTGTTGGGATGTGCTGAAACCTAGATTACCTTTGAGCTGTGCTGAAACCTAGATTACCTTTGAGCTATATATTACCAGTGTGCTGTTGGTTGCAATAACTTCACAATGATAGGTTGTTGGAATTTTTGTTCATCTGTTTTACTAGATTCAGCCCGTTTATTGTACTTGGAACTCTATCCCAGAGAAAGTGGATTACAATTTACAAACTGTCTGTTACTTGTACAATCCAAGATGAATTGAAAACGGTTTCTGCAGAGGATTGGCTAATGGTTGTGCACGTAATCGTTATTCTTTCTTCATCTCTTGCATAAAAGAATATCCTGCTGATGGGGCATTTGATGAGTTCTCGTTCTAATGCCTTGTATGAGAGTCAATTCCTCATTGCTACATTTCTACGTGAGAGTTATCTACTCTCATCTATTTCATCTTTCCATGGTTATCACTATATTTTAAACCTTTAAACGCAGGAAATCTAAGAGAGGTCGCTCAAAAGGAGAAGATAATCACACAAGCACTTCTTTGGAGCAGCTTGTTGCTGAACCTCTTCATGAAATTCAGATTGCTGTAGGATCGGGTGACAGGTATGATGTTTGCATTAAATAAAAAATAATGTATAGACCAACTTCCTCCCATCACAGTTCATGTTTACATATTTAGCATTGTTTTCCCAAGTCCCAGGACAGTTTGATTCCACATTTTGGTAAATGTTAGCTTGCTTTTGCTTTTGCGGCCCATAGTTTGACCTTCTTCATTCCTGAGGTTCATCATACTGCATAAAATCTGCTGCGCCAAACGATTTTTAGATTCTGTCTGGCTAAGAAAGGCTCTCGGATTATGAGAATTCATTTTTGTTCCGCAGCGAAGTGATTATTTTTGTTTCGTTTGGGAGCCATCACAATACCACAAATATTGTTATATGGGCCTGTTGACCAGATTATAGTAGTTTTTACCTGTCTTTTGAATGACACAAGTTCTGTCTATCTAGGGATGAAAGGGGTGAAACAGAATCTGCTGAAAATAATGTTGATGCCTCAAGGCCTAATAGATGCAGTAGTGGTTCAGAAGATCAGGCCGCAGAGACTAGCAGTCTTGGCGAGAGAAGTCCTTTGCTCAAGCATGAAGATTTCGGGAATAACAATTCACATCAGGGTGGCAGTTCAGAAAATGGTGCCACTGTCAATACTAGTGGGGAACATAAGGGTCTTACACTTGGTAATGATGCTGATGACCCGCAGGATGTGCACAATTATAGGGAATTGGAAGATTCAGGGGATGAACATGTCCCTAGTGCATCACCTGAGAAGAGTTCGGCAAAGAGAAGGAAGCTTAGGGTGGTGATGGATTTTGATGATGATGAGTAGGGCTCCGACTATATGTTATCCTGTAAATTTATTTCAGCTTGAAAGGAATTCGTATTGGTAACTGTAAATAATGCGACAATACCAAGATGTTTGAACTTTTATTTTTGAATATATGAGGAATACAAATTATTTACTGAAGTGAAAGAGAGTGGTATTCAACGATATGGAAGAGTACCAAGATGTTAAATGCTTCAAGAGCCCTATTAAATTGAATAATGCTCGTTTAACTCTCTTTTCATCACTCTATTCACTCAAGTTAAAGAGCACTAGTTGCGAACTTGCGATATTGAATTGTCTACTGGCACTGTATGGATATTTTCTGAAAGATTTGAAGTAGGAAGTGGGATAACAGCTGAACTCGCAATGTAAAAGATGGAAAAAGAGAATGGAAACACATCAAAATGCTAATGATAAGAAAATTTCAGTTGTGAGCTTTGATGTTTTCCAAATACGCAACAAATAGATCATTCCATGTATCAGTAATTCCAGGTAAGCACCAATGCATACAATCATCATGCTTCTTTCCACCAGCTTTGGATGGATGAGCATCTGCTCTAAACTCACTCATATGGGTTATGTTCAAAACATGGAAGCTAGATCCTTTGAGGGCCTTGTCCAGGTGATGATTGACCAGACGTGTCTCGACATTTGTCCCATTCTGCTCCACAGCGAAGAGTTCTTCAACCTAGACAGATGAAACCCAAGTCAAATTCGCAGAATACCTTTTTTTTGCTGCTGCAATGCACGCAGAAGGAAGATTTTAAGTGCCTGTTGCGGATAACACTAAAGTGTAAGGTTTTTTTGTTTTTTTTTTTATAATTTAAAACTATATTCAAGATAAAATCAGCCTTTTACAGCCGAAAGCTTGAAAATGAAAAAACAAATCAATAAAACTACTCCAGTTCATAGGATAATAATAACAAAATTTAGACCTACTTCTTTTGGCAACAAAGGGTTTATGCGGGGACAAGAACCACCTTGGTTCCAGTCACCTCCTTCAAAATGTCTGGGCGATTGTGTACGGAAAACTTTTACTCCACCAGGTCGCATTTTGCTTTCTACAAATGATATCTGAAATCAAAACAGAAAGACACGAATAACTAACTAAACAACCAATGAGTAACTGTCCAACATAGCCGAACATCCCCTAAAAAGAAAGCCGAACACAGATACAAATATGAAGACAAGAAGGAACTTCCTATTAGATGCATGTGCCCTATAATGTTTTATGCATAAACAGTTGCACTTCAATCTTTTTTAGGGCAGACTACCATTCTTAGAAACTCTCTCTCCTCAAACTAGCTCATCAAGCATCAAATTCATATAATGTGGTTGGATATTGGCAAACTCAACATCATGAAATCAATATGAGACCAGTGCATCAATTTTAGTCTCCTTTGGTAATTCGGTAGTGCCCCTCATTTCTAGTGAGAAGACTGCGAAGTATTGCATGAGAGAGTAGCCTAACATCAACGCACAAACTCTTGTGCTTTCATAGTCGTACACAAATTGTTATTCAGAAACAAAAGTTGACATATTACCATGTATTTCAAAACCATATCTAGACCAACATCAGGAACCGTTGGAGGCGCTATAGGTGCCCCATCCTTAAAGAACAGCATAGGTGATTTTGCTGGATCAAATTTTGAAGGAGCCCACCACCTGCAGAAACAGAAAGTGAGGAGAATTATTTATCAGCTTTTTTACAACTTAACCATTTCACGCAACTTTATATGAATGAAACTAGCATTGCTTTTTCCCAACAAAAAAAAAAACTAGCATTCCATGTATATGCCTAAAGGCTAGAACCACATCCCACTAAAACAACAAATAAAGCTTGTCGACCAATTAACCTGCTTAATTTACAATGAGCTGGGAATGAATCATGAAGATCATATTATGACCATGGGCCTTTTGATAGTAACTGTTACCGATGTGGGGAGCAAGAGCAGATGAAGAAAGACACATCTCGGTTTGTATAGTTTATTAAACGAAGCAGATGCAGACAATATGCACTTCAGTTAATCCTGGGGGGTGGGGAAGCCAGAGCACTGGAAAATAATGCCAGCGTCATCCAAATATGGTACGTAAACAAGTTTGCTCTAAAGAAAGACTTTTGAGCCCTATAACAACTCGAATGTCTCTCTAGAGGCTCCTACCTAGGACGGGGCAAGGGGAGTTAGTGTAAATATAGATTATAGAGAGGCTGCTTTTGTACTCGTGAAAAAAAATGCACTGATAGTCTGCTACGTAACAGCGACTAAGACGTGAAGAAGAATTAGTTAAGTTGTATGCAAAAATACAATACAAAGTCATTAAAGATACAAAGTTAAGCTAGCATATGACTAGTTCCGAGCTAGTCATCCAAAGTGGGACCCTAGGAAGATCATTAGGGAACCTGCTTCTCTCCCCAGACACAGAACGATTTCTTGGATTGCTGCACAAGGGAAACTTCTTACTATTGAAAATCTGAAAAACAGAGAGGCTTTCAACTTCATAATAGATGTGTGTTTTGTTGTGCTGCAGAGGAGGACAGCAAGCATCTATTTTTCGCTTGTCCTTTTGCAGTTAAAGTGTGGCAGCAGATTCTGAATTGGATTGGGATTTATAGAAGAGGGTGGAGCTTGAAACATGAGCTGCGATGGTTTAGAAATCACTTCAGGGGAAAGAGTCTCCAAAAGAGATCGATGGAGGAGAGGTAGTAGTGGCTGCTGTCTATGAGATTTCGTAAGAAAGGAATGTCCAGACTCTTTCAGGAGAAAGCTCGTGATACTCATCAACTGGTTAGGAGTGTTCAGTATAATGTGTCAGTCAGAATACTGGGTATAGATAGGTCTATAAAAACTGTTGGTATGCTAAGAGGAGTCTAGAATTTATTTTTTTTGTTTTCGGGTAAGACTTTTCGGAAACAGTCTCTCTTCTAGGCGACTAGTTAGGGGTAAGACTGCGTACATCTGGACCTCCCCAGACCCCGCCCTAGGCGGGATACTTACTGGGTTGTTGTTGTTGTTGTTGTTGGGTAGGACTTTGTGAGTTTGTTGAGTGTGCTTGTGTATTGAGGGTGTGCAGACAATCTCGGCAGGCAATCTCCTGCATGTAGTACAATTTTTTTACCCCGAGTGGAGGAATAGTATCATTTGTTCAAAAAAACAAAAAACAAAAAACAAAAGATACATGGAGAAGCTAGATGTGATATGCTGTACATACAAATACTTTACCAGTGTCCAGTATTGAAGATTACAACATCATGGAAGCCAGGAGCTTCAGCCCATTTAATGTCAGGGACATCAACGTCAATCCTATAGCCATCTTTGTATCCAAGAGATTCTAGCACTCCACCATTAGCATTAGGTGACCACCTATCAAGGTAAAAGAGTTTGTAAGCCCCTATAGGAGTTACATGCATATTTTAGATTACAATCTAACAGCTACAATTAAATGACATCGTAATAGGTTATCAAGATGGCAATATATGGACTATTTTGTTCAATCTAATAAATATGTTTAATACGCAGTATTCTTCTTTCTAGGAGACGTATGTATATAGAAAAGAGACAACAAACTCACTTAGTCAAAAATAAATTTGTCATTCATGGAGCATAAGGGCATATATATATTTTGTACCCTTAATAGTTTGTGAAAACAAAGAGCATAGGAAAAAACAGAAAACACAAGCACTTTAGGGTGTTGACATTCCAAGCCACCGGATAAAGAATTTTTCATGAGCATTACCAACTATGAAAGCAATCATGAAATAAAAGTTCTGCAATGAGAAAAGCCAAATGAGTGGCACTAAACAGGTCATAATCATTTTTCAGGATGGGTGTTTCATATTCATATCAATGAACATTGCGCAAATTCTACAAAAAGATAAGACTAGTCATGAAACTGCTAAAGAAGCAGAATAAAACCTAAAATTAAGAAAAGATGAATTGACAATTGATGAGCATAACAAAAATACAATTAAATCTGGTCTCTCTCATTCAGTCATTCGTCACAAAATAAAATATTCACATGCAGTTAGACACAAACACATATTTACAGGTTTGATAAAAAGGTAGACTTAGAACAGGCCCCTCAAAACATTAGATATTGACTTACTAACGCATGTGTATACTGTTCAATGAACTTCCAAGTTGAACAAGCAATTCAGTTCAATGATTCAATAGCATTTACATAATAGCACAAAAGACATGGCTTACCTACCATATCGTGCTAATAGATTCGTCCGGTGATAAGCGATAGTAAGGTTATACTGAAGAAATGTAAACCCACGATCCGCTTTCGCTGGATGCCACTTCTTCACATCACTTGATACTTTCCTCAATGTGCAGAACAGAGAAACAAACATATTTCTGTTCAGTGAATCACCTATAAACCCTGCACATTCCAAAATTCTTCATAGGTTAGCATAATTAGCTACAACTCAGCATGAATATACCCATTTCTATTCAGCCTAACGGAACTGAAATTAAACTAACAAAACATCAAGTTCAATACCGGTAAACAAGTGCAGTACATGAAACTTTTGCTATTCAGTTACGAGGAAATAGAATTTAACAATTTAAATAAACTGACAAATCAACATATATACCAACACTAATAAATAAGTAAAACTAAGTTGCTATTCAGCCTCAAAGCAAAGAACTTTATGCTCAAATTCCATAACCCACAACCAAAAATAAGAAATTAATAACCAAAACCAAAAAGGGTACCAAAATAAAACCCCAATTTTTTACCCAGAAGCTAAAATAATAGTACCTATACTGGTGTCCCTAAACCGTTCAAGGAACCGCAAAGGATCAAACTTTGGAAGATCGCAGTTATTGGGTTGCCATCTCCACTTAGAAATCTCCAAAGCATTACTCTTGTTATTCAAAATGCAATTCCAACCCTTGAATATTTCCTTACAAGTATGATCATATCTTGTGGATCTAGGTGTGGGATCATAGACCCACTTCCCATCAGTGAAATCACAGTGCTCTGAGACTTTTTGGGGTTCAAATTGGAGGTTTTTGGGAGGAGATGAGAGTGGGGTGAGGGAGGATTTGAAGAGAGAAAAAGCAAGAAGGAGAGAGGCAAAGCAGAGGAGAGAGAGAAAGAGGAAAGATGTGAGGGAGAGAGAGAAAGTGGTGGTGGGTTTCTTGGAGGTCAGGTTGTGGTTGTGGTTGTGGTTGTGGTTGTGGTTGTGATGGTGGTGGTGAGCCATCAATATTGTGGGTGAGGAAAGAGAAAGGCAGAGATGCAAACAATTTCCATTACCCAGCAGTGCCACAAGCGACCAGGGGACTGAAGGTAGTATGAAGAGGAGGCCCCAGAAATCAAGAACGCTTACAGGCGTAGTTGGAGTTTTTGGAAGGGATTAATATTGTGCTATTCCTAAAAATGGCTGTCAAATAGGGAGATATATTACATGAGCCTACACCATTGATTCATCACCCTCTCACATTATGGAAATTGAGTATCATCTTTATTTTATGTCGAATTCATACCCTCTCAAAATTCATTAGAAGGACATTAAAAAGGTGAGAATTGGTCAAATTTTGTCAAATTTTGTTATTTTTCATAACTTTGTAATCGGCTCGTGTCAGTATCATGTTGTATACTGCTATTTTTTTACGGTTTTCGCACTTCAATTGCACAATATTAGTGGGTGCTTTCACGGTTGGAATCATAAAAGACTTTGTCCAAAATGTAAATAATATCTCCTATCTTTTGACACGTTTGAATTATATAATATGGAGTATACATCAATTACAATTAAAACTGCAAAATATTATAATATGAAGCTCCTCCAGCCCTTAGAACAATCCTTTATGAGGACGTTATTGGGGTGGCCTTGCCACGCCTTGTTCCTAGTTAGCGTTTTGCTTGTATTTTATTTACTTCTTTTTTGGGGCTTGCCCCTCTCTAGCACCAAAAAAAAAAAAAAAAACTGCAATTAGAACTGCAAAATATTATACGTTTTTATGCCAAAGAGGTTTTGAATATGTTAATAGTGAAGTACTCATTGTACGGAGTATAAGATATCAAGTTTGACTCCTTTTCCACTAATGTGAATATGTAAGAAATTGTAACCTTTCTCGGTTTTTCCTAGCATATAAGCTCCTATGCTCAACATTGCAACAATTGGTTGATGTATAGGAGACTAGCAATTTATGAATGAATGAAGAGTCTATAGTGTCAAATTGTGTATTACATTTGCTCAATTCATTCTAATTGGTGATTGACTTTTAAGCGAGAACTATAGTATATATTTACATTTACAACAGGCAAACAACTTTCTTAGTGAGTTGAGCCTAACATAAAATCATAGGACAACTTATATTCAAACAAACTTGAATCTGTTGAATCATACATGCATTCGGCTGCGTATTAGGGCTACCATCCTAGCAATGATCACGTAAATCCTGTCATACACACGATCCCAGAAGCGAAAATAGGCATATCTCCAAGATCTTTTAAAAATCACAACTCCACAGGCTCCCCAAAATCCTGTAATAAAACCCAGATGATACTAATATATAACCCCAATGATTCACCTTTACCATCATCTTTAGCACTTTTATTGGTTTCAGTTTCACCACCATCTCCTCCTCTGTTAACATCTCCCGGGCACTTCTTCGATAAAGGATCCCCACAAAGTCCCGAATTCCCTTCAAATACCGAAGCGTTGAAGCCTTGCACTTGAGTTCCCATTGGAATTCTTCCTGATAAGTTGTTTGCCAAATTCAAAGTGGCTAGAAAGTTCAAACTGGGAAGGGTCGGGGAAATTTCCCCTGAAAGATGGTTGTCTGACAAGTCCAAAGACTCTAAAGCCTTTAACTGACCAATCTTTGAAGTGATAGACCCAGTAAGATGGTTTCCTGACAAGTTCAAGGAAACCAATCCTGTGAGGCATGAAATTTCAGCTGGAATCTTCCCTTTTAACTTGTTGCTCGAGAGATCGATGGATTTGACGAGTTCCAGATGATTTTTGTACTCGTACGTGAATCCTTTCAACACAAGGGATATATAGTCTTTGTATGGACCGCCAATGCTGGAAAATGTGACATTGCTGTCGAAAATAACCCTAGAATGAGTCTTTATCTGTGTCATTGCCGTCAAGCTGCACAAGCAGCTTGGTATCACCCCGGATATTTTGTTCATAGATAGGTCAAGAATTTGAAGATTTGATAATCGACATAACTGTGAAGGTATGCTCCCAGAAAATGTATTATTATGAAGACTCAGAACTGTCAAATTGGGCAGCATATACCCTATCCATGTCGGTATCTCTCCAGAAAATAGGTTGTCTCCAAGATCTAAATAAAGCAAAGTAGTGAAATTCCGCAAGGACAAAGCTAGCTTCCCAGAAAATTTATTATTTCTCAAATGCAAACTCATCAAACTTAAAGAATCAAGAGAAGCAGGAAGGTTTCCAGTGAAGTTATTGTTTGACAAATCCAAACGTTCATGCTAGCATGCTTCATCCAACAATTAGGGAGCTTTCCTGAGAAGTTGTTGTGTGAAAGGTCGAGACCGAACAAGCCGTCATAACTTGTACAATGACACCTCATTATTTCTCCTCCTATCTTCCAAAAAATAAAATTAATGCACATGTCAATGCACGACTAACAAAATATACTGAAATTTGATTTTTCAAGTAAACTATCCAATAATTTTAATTTTGTTAAACTTGTATGTGAATAAACAATTTATATGAAGGAGGAGAGAGAAATAATGAGGTGTCATTCAAACACAACCTTTAAGGAGTGCTAAGTCATGACACTCTATTGTAGAGAAGAGTGCCAACAATTGGTAAAGTAGAGAGAGTAGAGAAGTATGAGGTGGATGAGAGATGTGTGCCAATTCATAGCACTCCATTGTGGATGCTTTTAGGTCATAACCAGGGCCTTGTTTCGTTCAAAATCTGGTACGGTTGACCCCACAGGGGCAAAAAAATAAATGCCCGTTCCCAGGTTTAAAAGAGGATGAGAAGCTGGAATATGAAGCTTCAGATGGCTTCCTTAATAGGAGATGGTTATTCTTTTTGTTTTTCATGTCCATTTTGAGAGAAGCTTGCCCTTTATTAATTCTTCTTTCCTGATCTTTTCTTTTCTTTTAGAAAGAAAAATACCTGCTGCAATCTGCTGACCAAAGAACTTGACCTTGCTTATGCAAGCTCCACTCGAATATCTGAGCACATAGATTATTCTGTCATTCACTTTCATAGATGTAGATTTGATAAAATAGAAACTAAATGCTCCCTACTCATGCTGAATATGTACAAAAAGCTTGAAGTACTTGCCTTTCCATCTGATCCCAAAGTAAAAATGCTTGTCTCATCATGCCCAAAAAGAATAGAGCTAATCGGAGAATCATGAGCTGGCCATCCAGTAATTTGCAGACCAGCAGACATGTCTTACAATTAGTCAAGGAGTAGATGTTTAGCTACACAAATGCACACCCACTGGATTGTGTAAAGAGGTTGATATCAACATCTTGACCTGTGCCAAGTGCTTGGAACCTTTACAGCGGGATAAATAAACTATCAGGCCACTTATAAGTACTATAGTGCTAACAATAGGTACTAGACAAACAATTGATCTTATTGGGATATGAAGTGGTTAGGAGCGCATGGTACTAAGTACTAGACACCAAGGAGCCGGTGCTAGAATTGTAGGTCTGATGTTACAAGCAAGGACAAATCCATCTGTCAACATGCTATCAGCAGATCTGAATATTCCTCTTTTTTTTTTTTCCTTATCAGCTGAATATTCAAATTATGTAAGATTCAACAAAAACATGACAAACTTTAAGGATACCAAACATGTGGATCATCCCATCAACAGCAGAAGCTGCTAATATCTTTCCATTGTGATTGAAGCACAGAGAAGTTATTGCTGGGGGTTCTTCACCAAGTGGAAGTACTGTCTTCACAAAGTTGAAATGCCATCAAAAAGTGCTCTTCATGAGCATATTAGCGATCAGATTACAGAATGCTCCAGTAAACCAGTATATACCATAGCTTTCCATGTTTTCATGTTCCAAACGGTCAGTGAAGCAAATCCATAACTTGTTTCATCCCTGAAAGGATTTATAAAAATATTAACATATAATGACCCTTAAGAATATCCATCAAAAACATTCTCGTGTACTTTTTGATATGAGGATACCACTCCGGTATACCTTTGGAAGATGGAATGAGAAGCTTACCATATTCCAAAAAAAAAGAAAAAAAGAATATCCATCAACACAGCAAAAATAATAGAAATATATTGGGACACATAACCCTTTACATTTGATTTATTAATTATTTGCCTTATTATCAAAAGAAACATGTGGAGCAATCAAATATTCAAATGGCAGCAAAGAAGGTGTTCTACTGATCTGATCATGATGGTTGCACAATCTGCCTATATACTGAAGGCAAAACTAAATTCTTTTATCCATGGAAAGTTAAACAGAGAAGGGACAAGGCATGCCTTCCAAACGATAATAATAACGAAAACAGAGAAGGCAAACATGGCGCATCTTGTTCTGCTCCACAAAAATCTGAAGAGCAGGACACTGTAGGTTACAGGCGTAAGTAGAAACATAAAAAGAGAAGATGTCTACCCTTCAGATGCGGCGGCTGAAACGAATATGGGTTCCACAGGGCTGCATTTCACATCCAATACCCTGCACACAAGCACAACAATTTCAGCACTACGAATGAAAAGGTTTACAGAAAGGGCTTAGCCAGGGAGCGACCTTCGAAATGTCTGACCCGTACTGAGATCACAAACAACTCTTTTTGCATCCACATTCCATGCTTTGATGCCTCCCTCCGCAGTTCCAGTGAGAAGCTTTCGTGAAGAATAAAATAATGTAATTAAGTGAAATTTTAATCACAAACAGCAATATGCCATTAAATTTGACCCCAGAGATGTAATCCAAGAAAAGAAAGAGAAAATACCAAGCGGTCTGATTTACAGTCCCAGTCAAGTGACAAAATTTCTGCTCCACAGTATATAGTAGCATTTCTTGATCCTGACGTGGATGGATCATAAGTCCATATCCTTCATCACCGAAAGAAAACTAAAGTTCAGTACTCCTTTCAAAAAAAAATATTTCAGAGCTGAAGAATAATCAAACTCAAAAAATAAACAAATTTCTATTAAAATACTCTTCCACTGAACAATTATATCCTGTTGCTGGGAAAACCAAAAAGAAAGAAAGGGAAGGCATGTTTTGTGAACCATCAGTTAAATAAGAAAAGGTAAATGGTTTAGATCTGAAGAAACCAAACATCCTTTTTCTTTATGGGTTGGGGGAGGGGGGGGGGAAGAGGATAAATAATCCAGGTACAAGAAGTTTGATTCCTCTTGACATTGATAACTCTAATCTATGTTCTCGTTCTCTTTATAATTCTGTTTATTTGCCATACAGACATACTCCATAAAGCTCTCCCTCTTCCAGAATAAAAATGACCCTCCATTCATTCAGTACGATATACTAAATGAATTAGCTATCAAACAAGCAGCACAGATATCTTGTACACTAACAAGAAAATTTGGGGGTCACTACTTCCTCCTCCTTGATCCCACAGTGAGCGTGTAACGCAATTATGTTTACGTAAATCACATTTAAAACATGATAGAAATATCAGTCTTTTCTTTCAATGTAGATGGGATAGTTCAAAAGTTGAAATTAATCACACTCTAGAATCAGTATTTGCAGTAGGTACCTGACTGTTCCATCTACAGAAGCACTTGCAATATTGTTCCCAGACACAGAAAAACGGGACTTAGTTATAGCACTTGTGTGTCCTAGAAATGTCTCCTGTAACAATTGTAATCAAAGTAAAGTGTGAGGCTGTTTAGCTTAGAAAACATGGCTGAATGTCCGATTGACCAAAGCAAATATACATAGATCAGGGAAAACAGCAAAAAGACTGAATTGGGAAACAAACGGAAAGAAAATAATTCAAATAGAAAGCTCTACCTGGAACTGCACCTTCACTTCTGAAAATTCTTCTTCACCTAGCACCAAAGCAGCTTTTTCTGTCACACCACAACCAAACAGACTTAGATCAGAATGAAACATCTTGACATAGTCCAAGGCCCATGTACCTCTTGCAGATGTACAATATTTCTAGTCTACCATCTGGCGCAACAACGTCTCACCATCAATAGCACACTTCTTGTTGTAAGGTAAACATCTCCCATCCGTTCACGTCTTGTTACAGTCATACAGCCTTAAATGTACACAGCACGGTATGTAAGTTGGGTTCTGATTTCTTTTCCCTTCCTCCCTGAGATTTAGATTCACCTGGAGAGCATTTTCCTTCCAGAACTTTGATAGGAAAATTTACTGCTCTACTTTTACTGTATCTTTCTGATCTACGAGTAATTGCATCAAGTCCATATATAGTAGGAAAATTCGCCAACAACTACCTTTTATATTTAATTTCTTGGTTATAACTACCCTATAGATTTTACATTCAAACAAGTACCTTTTATGACAGCTTCCTGTGAAATTATGACTTGAATTGACCAATTTACCCTTCTTTTTCATTGTCTTTCTGAATGTAGTCCTCTTTTAACCAGGGGCAAATCAGTAATAATAATTGTCAGGTAGTACATTAAAAAAAAGGGTCATAAACGTAGTTCCTTGGAGAAATGAATTTTTAAAAGGCATTTATAACCAAAATGCGTTATATAAAGGATGGTTGCTGGAAAATTTTCCAAGATATGATTTGCACTGGGAGAACCAACCACTTATGTGTCCAGCAACAAGTTTTTCATTCAATACTTGTGAAACTGACACCATGGACCAGATAGTTCAAATACATATCATTATATCAACTGTTGCTTCCAGCTGTAATTAAATTCATACAGGATAACTTTCAATTGCATTCTGTGCTCCAGATCCATCTAACTGACACCTTGTATGATAAAAACTTGTTTCCTCCTTGACCAGAATTCACAATTCCCCCTCAACTTAACACAAAAATTGCTACTGTGTAGAATACTTCTATAATACTTGTACATATTGCTCATATCCTAGAAGTCATCAAATGGACAAATACAATAGAGGTGAATATTGACACTAACTGATCGCAAAGATGAGAAGTTCACCTCCTTTATAAAGACCATTTTTCAAATGGTCACTGTCATCAATTCTGACATGTTGATTCACTGAAGAAATTGAGCTATGATCCCCACTGTGGGAAGTCGTATTTGACAGACTTACAGAAGAACCAGCCAGATCATAGGCTATTTTAGTTTCCATCCCACTTCTATATGTACTAGCAAGATTTTCACTGGAATCCTTTGGTGAAATTGACTCCTCTGGTATCCCAGAACCAGTGGGGCTTGAGTTGTCTTCTTTTCTCATTAACACAGCATCACTGAGTGAAAAGAACAACAAAGTCAACTTCTTACCTTTTTCCTCTTTTTGAGGGCAGAGGGAGGATAAAGATAGAGCCCATGAGCTACTGAAGAGCAGTGAGGTGATCACCTCCTCATGAGCCCATTTCTTGGTGCATTTCACTGGCAAAACTCTTCTTAAAGCTCACTATCATGTTTCTGTCAATTTGCAGACACTCTGCAGCCCATATATCCTTTTTTTTTCCCCAAAAGCTTAAGGTATGTGAATAAATTTAATAGCACAAGTTATATCACTAGTTTCAAAGAATCTCAGGGTATCTGGATAAATCACCACAAGTACTTGCAAATTATTGAATTTAATGAGGACTCTGGCAGGGACTATTCAACAAAGAAGCAACAACACCCCCAATGTTGAGGCTCTTGGGGTTTGTGGGAGTAAAATACATTGCATTTTCCAATAAGATACATCTGCAAAAGGGGAAAGAAAAGAAAATATACAAATTGCACAATAATCCAATAGCTTACCTCCTGAGCTGCCGTAACTGAGCCTCCCTTTCTTCCAAGACAGCTTGGAGTTGTGATAACTTCAGATTGAGCTGGTTAATGTCCCTTCGAAGATGCTGGATGGTGTTCTTCTCTGTACTGATCTTTAATAAAGCAGGAATGCGTGGAGAGGTTAAGGAAACTTTTCTTCTTGTTGTTGTTTTTTTTTTGAAGTTCAGCTGTTAACTATAGGTTAGGCCAAAATGGCAATATGTCAACATTATATGTACTCTTTCACTAATAATAGATTATCCAAGCAGAAGATAGCTTCTGAGACACAGGGAAAGAAATCCGAAATACATATTCTATGATACATATTTATTTTTTAGAGAATATTATTATTATAACAGATGTGAATAAATACAAAAATATGATGACAATAAGTCTTCAAAAGAAGTGCAAAACTATCTACAAATCATGGCAGTGGCGCTGGTTTGAACATCAGTGAGGACACCCCCATAGAGGCTGCTGCGGCTTTGGCCCAAAGAGAAGCCATTGTACACCACATGATCTCAACGAAATCCGCAGACTTGCCAGTACCAGTTAAAAACTCAAATTCCTCTCCAACCAAAGGCACCAAAGAATAGCCATACAAGCACAGTGCCACGATAACTTACTCTCCTTCCTCCTCCCCCAAAGCTACAAACCGCACGTGCAGAAATTGACCAACTGTAGCAGGGACAAGCAAAGCATTCCCCGCAAAACAGCCTAGTCCACAAAGATCTGGCAAAATCAAAGCACAAAAAAATGCATGCAACCTTCACTATCCTGGCAACACATCACACAAATATACGTAATAACTCCCACCCCAAGTGTCCTCATGTCATCTGTGTTCAACTTACCTAGTTCCAAAGTCCAAAAAAAGATACGCACCTTCTAAGGAACCTTAGACTTCCAAATGTAGTTGGCTAGAGGGAAATGAGGATATTGAGGGAAGGACAACCTGAAGAATGAAGGAATTCTGTAATATCTATCGCATCATTGTTGTTGATACAGTGAAGGATCTAGAACTATACCATTGGTTTATAGCAAACAATGTCTGTTGCAACACAGATGCATACAAAATAACATTGCGGGAGAAGGGAACAAGTTAGTAACCATAAATTATCTGGACGGCACCAGCATAAGTCATAATCCAAGAACAAAAAGTGGAATGAAGTATAGGATATGAGTACCGCTGAGCATCTGACTTAGAAAATTCCTTATTGAAAGATGCAAGGCATCAAACCATTCCTTAGAGAAATAAAAGCGGAACTCAGGGTCTGTACTTGGATTCTTTATATATGGAATAGCTGCATATGAAGCAAAAAAGGGTTACATAACATGAGATCAGGGCAATATCAAATTAGACACTGGGCACATAAGGAACTGTTTGGAACAATAAGGTGAGAAGAAGGAACTGACCAAACCATGGAGTCCAATCATTGCCTTTTGGCAGCAAGTCATTGGCTAACATCCCAAAGAACTCTTATGACTTTGTCACTCCTGCCTGAACGCACAGCATGAACTATATAATAACGGAGAATAGAGACCTCTAGTTTTGACAATGTAGCATAACACACAGTGTCAGAAGAAGAAAAGCACTGCTTTAGAAAACTGAGGAGTCCAACCAATTCCTCAGCCTGAAAGTTGGGTATATAAATTGAGAAAATTAAATTTAATATCTTCTCCACTTGAAATCCTTTCCCAAAATCAGTGTTTAGCTCTGTCTCAAAAGCTTGTAGGGTACTTGTGAAACCTCTGAATACAATAAATTCTCTCACTAGCTCCTCTGCATACTGGATATTTTCCATCTTCTTGTATTCATACATGAAAATCAAATCATTTCCAGCTCACTGCACATTAGTAAGAAACTGAAATTGTCGTTACAAGTAAATCTCAGCTCTAATGGCAACTCCTAAAAAATAAAAAGGAAAAGGAAAAAGGGCCATCAAATAAGAAGGGATCAAATTAAATAGTCTCCAATCAAGCCAAAATTTCAAGGGGCTCAACAGTAGCATTCGAAAACTAAATATACAGCATTAGAAACTTGACCCTCACAAGTCATAAAACACATAGATTGGCCTTTTGTCCTCCAGTATATATCTCTCCTTACCCCTCCTCAAACTGGTACCCCTTGACAATTGCAAGTATAGAGGTTCAAGGCTCCTTATTGCACACCAAAGTACCACGCATGAGTAATAAATCGTAGCCTTGAACTCTCCAAATTAGGCCAAAAGCACACAAACATCCCTCAAAATAAATGAATGTACATGTCACATACAGTGTCTGATGAGCAATAGTTGCGTCGAACACGGGCTCGAAATTCACAATTTCAAAGAATCGGGGATAAGGGAAGTTAAAATAAACATGGTACAGTAAGGACCATGATACTATCAGTCTTATTCATGAGTTATGACAGCTTTCCATCTTAATCAAATGGATTATACTTGAAATAATCTAACTAAAACCAATAAAACTACCACATAATTCCGAAAGCAAAACAACGACAATATCTGATTTGCATACTTAGAAATCCAGTCACAATGACCAGTGAGCTAGCTCGCATAATTTCAAGGAGAGAAAGAGAAATTAGGGTGCGATATAATGAGATTAATCAAGGTTTTATAACTCAGTGACCAGCGTTCACGCAAGAGATAGAATCTGAGAAAGAGAAAAAGAGAGTTTAAAGGAAAGAAAAAAAATGTCTAACCTGGTTGATCAAATGAATGTCTACAGTAGCAATTCGAAGCTAAACCCTAGCAGATAATATAACTGCAAATGCCAATCGAAGAGAATAAACGATGATGACGAACAATTCAATTTCTAGGGTTTATCGAACGGAAATTAATTCATGATTTTATGATAAGTAGAATAGTACCTTGAGCGATTCAGGAAATTTGATGAATCATAAAACAGAATGGTTGGCGTTTCAGTTTCAGTTTCAGTTTCAGTTTCAGACTTTCAGTTTCAGCTGGGTGGTCTTGCAAATGGAGAATGTGCTATTAGCTACTTTGCACGCAATACAGGCAACCCAAAGAGCGCGAGAGAGAATTTTGTCAATGAATCGTATACGGTCAAATGGTGTATCATGTATGTATACAGTAAATTAGTTACAGCTGTACTTACCCAAAAAAAAAAAATAGTTACAGCTGTATACAGTAATAAGAGGGTGTTTGGCCTAGAGGTGGCCACTGGGCCGGGCTTGGCCCAAGCCCGCATGGACCTGCCCGGGTGTGGGTCAAACTAGTGCTGAGGTGACTGGAGGTCCGGGACCGGCACAGCTACGGCCCACGAACTACCAGTGCGGGCTTGGTCTTGCCACGAAAAAAGCCCAGTGACAGCTTCCTCCTTCCTCCTCTCCAAAGTCTAAATGAAACAATTATTTTTTATATTACGTATTTAAGTCTTTATAAATGTACTAGTTTAGTAAATTTTTGAAAATTTTCTCATTTGGCCAGTATCCTATATTGTTATGTGTGAAAATATGAATGATGTCCTTTATAGAGTGTGGAAAATAATAATGTGCTAAAAGAAATTATTAAAAAAATAGATGTCACAAACAAATAAGGAAAAAAGATATATATTATACTAATTATTTGATAATATAGAAGTAGTTTAATATAATTTGGGCCAAACAACTCTATCAAGTAAATTCTATTTATAAAAAGCACTTTTGAACTAGAGTTGCCAAACACTCCTATTTTTTCAAGAAACAGTTTTTTAGAAATACCACTCAAAAAACAGAAACACTTTCTAAGAAGTTTGGCCAAACGGCCCCTAAGTAAATTATACGATAATTTTTTATTTTTTTTGATAAGGAGTTATACGATGATTTTGCAACAAACCTCCTCAGTAAACTTCAAAAAAATCCAGTACTAAAAACTTTAGAAAAATTATTATTTTCTAAATTACTACTTTGCTTTTTTCTTTTTCTCTTTTTCGTTCTTCAACTCACAAATTGACTGTAAATAATTATAAATATATAAATATACAAATTATAAGATATAATTTTTTAACTTTTAAAAATGATTCTAACATTATTATACATAGTAAATCCTTATATCCTTTCACAAATTGATGATCAAAATTTGTGAATTTGGCATCGAAAGTACATGATATGTTTAGCCTTTCTTTTCATATTGTTATGTTATATGAGATATAGCATTCGGGAAAAGACAAGCATTTGAAATTGAATGATTCATATTGCTCAGAACAATTAGAAAATAATAATAATAATAATAATAATAATAATAATAATAATAATAATAATAATAATAATAATAATAATAATAATAATAATAATAATAATAATAATAACCTATGCAAGCTTAGAACTCTTCAAAAAATCAATTGTCACTATCATAAATAAACTTCAACATCTTTGTTACAGTTAAAAAATCGTAAAAAGAAAAAAAAAAATTGGATTTTTATTGCTCTATTCATCGAGGTGACATGGTGGAATAACTACAAGTTGCTCGAGAAGAAGGATTGGTGTTGATGGTAAAGGAGCTCACATGATCGACCTCTCTTCTCATGGCCTTGTATACATGATCTAAGCCTTCTTCTATCAACTCCAGCACAGTCTGAGGCATTGATGGCATATTGATTTCCATTGAATCTTCTAACATTTTCACCACCTCCCCCATTGAAGGCCTTGTTGAAACTTCATCTTGTATGCACCAAAAGGCAACTTTCAATGCCCTCGTGAGCTCCTCGAGATCTACAGCTCCTCCTAATCGCTTATCTACAACTTTGATGGGTTCGTTATTCACCATTCCCTGAAAAATCATATTTGCGTTAGCAATCTTAGGATGGTATGAGTGTTAGTACAAAGATTGTTTTCACTTATGTATGAGCTCAATTTTCCAAGTTTGAAGTTTGTTTTCACTCATGTATGAGCTCGGTTTACCAAGTTTGAAATGCTCAGGACTGACGTGTTATTTGAAGTACATATGTAATAAGCCAAATAACGGATATGTGCATGAAAACATTGTTACAGAATAAATACCTTGAAAGCCCATCCTGGGTAAAAGAAGTCTTCTTCATCAAAAGACATGTCAAGGTTTCTCCTTCCACCAATGATCTCCAACAAAAGCATTCCATAACTATAAACATCCGCCTTAACTGTTACAGGACGATTACTAACCCATTCCGGAGCCAAGTACCCTCTAGTTCCACGTACCATGGTAACGACATGAGAGTGTTCTCTTCCCATCAATTTTGCTAATCCAAAATCTGAAACTTTAGGACAAAAATTCTCATCTAACAAGATGTTCTCTGGCTTGATGTCACAATGGATTATGCGGTTCCTACATTGTTCATGGAAGTAAGCAATCCCTTGAGCCGTGCCTAAGGCTATGTTATAGCGCGTTGGCCAATCAAGCACCTTGTCGCGGTAATGATTAGGAGCAAAGATCCATTTGTCTAATGATCCATTCTTCATGAACTCATACACTAAGAGCCTGCAAATATCCATTTTTACAATTATTCTTAGTGTAAATTATCAAACACTAATACAGTACATTTTTTTTAAGTGCATCTTCTTACCTGTGTGTTCCCTCAGAGCAATAGCCACATAGACGAACCAAGTTCATATGATGCATGGAACCAATAGTATTCACTTCAGTAATGAACTCCTTCTCTCCATGTGGTAAAACTTTCTCCAGTTTTTTCACTGCTATGAAACTCCCATCTATTAAGCTTCCTTTGTAAACAGTTCCAAACCCACCTGTTATCAATTCACTAATCCATCATTAATAGAGCATAATAAAACAGAGTCCCCTGTTTTTGGATTTGGATAAAAATAATAAACAGAGTCCTCTGTTTTTTAACAATGAAACTAAATAAATTCTCAAAAATGTTAGTACGAAGCATTACCAATTCCTAGCATCTGTGAGAAATTGGAGGTGCAATGCTGCAAATCGCGATAGCTAAAATTGATCGGAGCACCCGAGAAGATCAAAGAACTTTCAATAGCTCTCTTCAAAGATCTTCTCCTATGAACATTGTAGTAAAGCAAAAGACTAAGCAAACCAATTAGTACCCCCATGCTCAAAACAATGGGGATCACCAAAGCCTTCTCATGAGCACTTGTAACACCACCCCCACCAATATGTTTTCCCAAACCTGACACGCCCGACCTGTTTGCTTGAGCCTTAACAAAAAGGGTCGAACTCGGGTCTTGAAACCCTCCAAAATTCAAGTCCCTTAGCACCCAACAATAAGGCTTCTCCTCATTTAACCCATAAACAGATGCAACACACTCACAATCTTGTAAACAAGCATCACCACACTTCGACACCGTGGGGATGTCACTATAGTTGGCGATCACTGAATTGTCTGAGAAGTGGTAGTTTGTCTGTTGGACAACTGATACCTTAAATTCGGACGTCAAGTTTTCTCTTTTCTCGCTACATTTTCCTGTTAAAGTCGAGTTCTCGTAGCACCTTTGGTCGTCATCCCCTACCCTGACCGTCCCAGGCAAGCAAGAGCACGACGAGTCTGAGTCCGTCTTGCTCCTGCCTAGGACACATATTCCATTCCCACAAATCCCAGCAATGTCACAGGGATTTGACACAGCCGCCCACTCGGAAACCCACTGGCTGGACCCATTCACGTCGTTGTCCCACCTGTATTCAAAGATTTCTCAGGTTTTTGTAACGATTTTGGAATGCGTTACCCCTAAGAATGAGGGTGACTAAAATTACGTGACAACAAAAAAAAAAATTCGAAGGTATATACTTATAGATACACACATTGGTTTAACAGTCTACAACTAATCACAAAATACATAAGCAATATTATGTTACAGTAACATAAGAAAGATTTTCGTACCTGTATAGTCGTAGATTCCCGTTCCCTTCCAGAACCAACCGCCGTAGGGTAGTAGCTACATAGCCTAAAGCACTTCGGTTGTATAGTAATCCATCGTTGTCTCGATCATTCTTGTAAACATACACCGCCCCATTGGATGAACCCGGCCCATACACGACCCCAAAGCTTCCCTTATCGTCTAGGATTGCTACCACATCACCGGTCACATTGGAGATATCGGGCCCTGACCAATAGGAGTAGTTTGAAAGCGGATCCTCGGGTGGTTCAGGTAAGTTGTAGCTCAATGCTAGGCTGAGAGAAGTGGGTTGCTGGAGCATCTTTAGAGTGTAATAGCCCTCATGTGAAGGAGACATCTTTGTTGATGTGAGCTCCATTGATACATTCAAGGCTTGACCTGGTAAAAGTGTATTGGATGGATATGAGAAGCTTTGCCACACGGGTTGTTGAGCTGCGTTGTATAGGATAAAGTTGCCAGTGTCTAAGATGGTTGCTGCTTGCACCTCTGATCTTGATGTGTTTGAGGCCCATATTGTGGACCGATCACCGTCGGTGAGGACGAGGTTGCCGGTGTTTTCGAAGTTTAGCACCGCGTTGTTGCTTACTGGATTGTCTCTAGATAGATATGCCAGGAGAGAAATGAAAGGTTGATAAATTTAGTCATATGAGTAGTATATATTGTTACTCTAATTATGATGAATTACTTGCTATTGTCAATTGGTTACATAACTGTAGTGTTAGGGGAGAATACCAAGGGGAGCACAAGCCCAATCGGGCACACAATCCAAGTCAGGTTTCATCCTAAAACAAATCGACAATAGGAAAAGTAACCCACCAAAGTTATTATATACCAGACTCATTCACATTAATCTTTCGATATGACGGCATACTCAACTCACACATGAAACTTACAGTAACTGTTGATGTTCATTCTACTCCCTAGTTTAATTACTAGGGATATATGTGCATGACACATTGCTAAAACCTTTTAACAGAATCAAGATTAATATAATAGAATTAGTTGAACATACCTATTAGCAGACCAGACCACAACTCTATCACCAGGAATTTGAGCATACCAAATCCCAAGCTGCAATTGATCATCATTTGACTCCATTTGCGTAAACCCAATAGCAAAAGTTCCATTCTCAGACAGCCAAGCTTTGTTTTCCTTAGCCAGTAACCGAGCACCTGGTCTAATCTGGCAAGCCACTAAGCCAAAAAGCCCAACTAATACTATTGCTTGAAAACATAGATGAATACTAGAAGTAGCCATTGAGTGACAAAACGTAAGCTCATTATGAAGTTTTTGCTTATAAAGAGTCCAAAAATCTATTTTTTTTGGAGAGAGAAAGAGGATTTTAGATGTTGAACACGTGGATAGGAGGTGGGTGAGCTAGAACGTTGAGAAAATGAAATCAAAAGATGGATATGGTCGGCCCAAAAAACAATTGAACATTTTGGGGCACGTGTTTACATATTGTTGGAAGCTCAAAACATAGCCGTAAATATTTGCGTTTTAAGTCGTAGTCTAGTAGACAGACCATATAACACTGTAATATATGGTTCTTTGGCACACGTCTATTTGTAGCTCGTACCAATAATTTTCATTCCAAAGCTATGTTTTGGCTTTGGGTTCTCAGTTCACACATGGAGTTGGATGACTGTTTTGAAGCTGTTCTGTTACTGTCCGAAACCTAATTTTAGTGTTGCAAAAGTCTTGTGAATTATATGCAATAATGCTCATGAAGCTGGATTGAGCCTGTGAATCGTATGCATTTCTCTTTCTCCCTACGATTATTAATTGTGCTTTCAATTTCAACGCGAAATGTTTTTATGACAAATCAATATGAAAGTCAAAATGCATGCCTATTTGGGTGTGGTCTTGCCAGTTGTGATTGTATGTTTAGCCAGAAAATTTAGATTTCAACTATCATTGTCCTTATGCTAGTAATAACAACAATTTGTGTTCAGATTCGTAAACTCTATAGATTTAGTATTTTCGTCATCATTTATTAGTTACAAAAAATAAACTTTAATTAGAAATAATGCATCTTTGAGTTTTATTTTTAGTGAACACCATTAGCTGATGGACAATTTTGGTGTAACGTGGTGACTTTTAGTCGTTTCCTTAAAACAATGATTGGCTTTTTGCGATGATGAATAAATGATTCCAGATCACCTAATCCATATACAGAGTATATAGTAACTCGATCTCATCCTCACTTGGTTCTCTCCTTCCCATCCCCACTCTTCCTAAATGGGGCTTTTGCTCTTAAGGCATCATTCACCAACTTGGGCATAACACTCATTGAATCACAGGCAAGGGAACTTCTAACATGCAGGTGTGCTGTATTCACATTATATTGGCAATGATATACACGTAGATAATTGGAGAATAATCGCTTCATCCTCCTAATAATCCCTAAGTCATACTGTTGAAGTGTGGGACAAGGAGAACCTTCATAATCATATATTGACAAGGAAAATCTCTATTCGTAAGCATATTTAAAGCACATCAGGAAAACACACACCTCAAATATTGTCATGATAAAATTCAACAGTTAGTTAGCTTTGTGGGTCATTAGTTGACAATGTACATCTCAATCATATACTTGATTAATAATGATACCTATTTCTAATTTGAGGATAGAAACCAACAAATAATTCATCATATGATCAAATCCTTTTGATAATTAAGCTATGTGATCCCTTTGAAGTTTGAAACTTCTTTTACACTGACATCAGTAGTCTGAAAATCTACTCATATAATGTAGCTATTCCTTCTTCGAGACATGATGGTAAAAATACAAAAATTCATATGAACGGCTTCAACTTGTGGCGCCTTAAACAGATATGACGTCATATTGAGGTGGTCTTGGATATGAGGCGGCCTCATAAGAAACTAGGGATGGCAGTGGGGCGGGTACAGGTGGATATCGCCCCGCATCCGCCTCAGTTGGGGCGGGGATGGGGGAGCGCTAGATGGGGATGGTTTTGACAAAGAAAAACCGTCGCGCGGGGATGGGGCGGAGGTGATTTGCCTTCTTCCCCCGATGGATACCCGTTGGAGCCTCGTCCCACCTTATACCCGCCCCGCCTCATACCCACATAAAAACAAAAAAGTAATATATATATAATCTTATTTTACCAAATATATAAAAATTGTCTACTGTTATTGCTTATCAAAAAGCTCAAATTTTTCTTGCAAATTATCTAGGTAGATTTAGATAGATGTGGGCTTCGTTTGTTTTCGGGCGGGTATAAAGCAGATATGAAGACCCTCCCGATAAATAGAGGGGAGGTGGATATCCGCTGGATAAGTGGGGCGGAGGTGGATTTGGGATCTCCAACCCATGATGGGGATGGGGCGGGTGGCGGAATCAAAATACTCAAGCGGGTATGGGATGGATCTACCTGTTAGTGCACAAGAGGGGGGTGAATTGTGTACTATACTATTTTGCGAAATTTTAAACTATTTTCGATTTTAATCTTTGATTAGCACAAGTCAAAGTCCTAGAATAAAATCGATTAAATAAATAAAAAATAATTAAAGCACAATCGATTTTACAAGAAAAACTCTTTGCAACTATGCAAAGATAAAAACCTCGGCCTGAAGGACTTTGAAACACTACTTCTTTTATTAAGCAATGTTTTACAACACGATCAACCTACCTCTAGATCGACCCAACGCATTCAGTAACTCTACCAAGCCAACTTACCTAGGAGCTCTCCTAGATACAACCAAACAACTTACTCAAATCGTCGATGAACTGCAATTCTTTTACCTTGAACACTTCTTGTAAGCAAAAGGTACAATTGGATCTATAGTGACATGCAAGTGATGAACGTTATGTATCAATGGGCAATAAGTCTCTTGGGAACGATACACTCTCTTTTTGCTCTCTCAATAAAATGACGTTTTTTTTGCTCAGTAGAGAGTTAGTTTGTAAATGAGGAAAATCCTTGTGTTTATAGATGAATGATATTTTCTAAGTAGAGAAAATAAAAAAACAAATCAAAAGGATTTTATCTCTTCCTGAATAATCTCACTTGACCGAGACATTTAAGGAATAAACCTCCTTATTTTCGGCTAGATTATCTTTAGGAAATACTGAAGATATTTTCTACAGTTAAAACCAATTAAGAGAAAATAAGACCAGATTTATTTAAATTGATTTTCTTGATAAATAAGCAAAGAAAAATATCTAGAGTATTATCTCATATATAATTGATTGATTTAGTAAAACTAGTATCAATCTCTTAGTAATCAGTTACAATGTAATGAAGGAAATCTCTTTTACTGATACAAGAGTCCTAGCTAGCAACAAAGGAAAGAAGATTATTTTTCTATCTTTTCCATACGGAGAAAACAACTAGGTTATTAAAAGCAATTAAGAGATTTTCAAACCAAATAAAACAAAGATTAGAAAATATATCTTCAGATTAACTTTCAAGAATATTTTCTAAATGAACGTTTAATCTGTATGTGATACTGGATTAGAATATCCCATAGGTACATCAACCTAGGAACGTTCCAATTATTCACGCGATTGTTCCTTGCATTATTGCCCATATAAACACAGTAACGTGTACCACTTGTATGCACACTTTAACATGAACTCTAAAGTAAATTAATTAAACTAGAGACATGTTACAATGACTTGAATCTTCACTTGATCTTCACACAAACTCTTGTATGAAATTCCTAAAACACTTAGAAACAAGTCACAAGCATCACACTAATAAAAATAATTGTCATAATCAAAACTCATCTTAACCAAATACCTCAATACTAACCAAGATAGGTTGGTGTAGTGGTTCAACACTTCATCCCTTAAACAAGTGGTTGGGAGTTCGAATCCCAACTCTTGCGAATGGAAAAAATCCCTTGGCCAGCCCCCTAACGCTTAGTGCGCTGACAGTTGGGGCGAAGAGATTAGACACTGTGGTCGATGGTGGGATACCCTTGGCAAAGACCAAAAAAAATACCTTAATACTATCTATATCCACTACCGCCCCACCCCATTGCTATCCGTATAAGAGACCTATTTTGGTAAAAAAGAAGGAAACAAAAAGAGCTTAAGAAAAAGCCTCCACCGACCTAATTTACATTTATTGACCTGGAACCTGGTAAAAGCACCAACAATTGACTTAAATCAAGTTGGTTTCACTTTTTATTTTTTTTTTCGGAGGGGAAGTTGGTTTCGGGAAGCTGCGATTTTCTTCACAATTCACAGTTTCACACTCCATGAATCCGTAAGCATTACAACGATTTGGTTACTGTTAATTAAAGAGCGATTTGATTTGGCACTGTTAATTGTTCACAACCCACTTCTAATGTGCCGCGGGCCAGCAAAGGCTCCTGATTATTTTGGCGCCATTTTCCCTACGTCAATTTTCTCTCTCCTACGCAGTTACGCACTTCGAATTTCAACGCATAAACAAAAGTGACCATTAATGACGTCGAATTGCGGCCTTCGTGTCCATTGGTATGTTTTCAGGTACATGAGTTGTTCTTCCTCTTCAAATTCTTATTCATTTCACAATTGGATCAATTCTGATCGATTTAGTTTGCAATCAATTGAATATTTGGTGTTTCTGACGCTAGGTTTTGATAAAAACGATTCATAAATTAATAATCCCTAATTTTACATTTCTTGGTCTTTCTTTGTCGCTTCAATTATCGATTAGTTTTTTTTAGGGTTTTAGTTTTCGTAACCCGAAAACATCGTAATTTAGGGTTTTTCATTTCAACGGTTGTAGACAAAGAGTTTACCGGCTAGTTTTCTTTTTCTTTTTTTTTCGGAGCACGGATAACATGTTTTTGGTGCAATTGAACTGGTTTAGGAATTAAGGTTACCAGTAGCAGCAATTTGGTTTTCTTCAGGATTAGAGATTCACTGTTATATGAATGTAGTGTTGCGGTCCGATTGCAAGTTATGAGACTTGAGTTCCAAATCGATCATTTGGAGGTTAATGGGGGTTTCTGTAGGATTAAGGAACCTCCCACACTATGACCTATTTTTGGGTTCAGGCTCTCATTAGTCTTATACGGAGTATCATGTAGTTGATCCTCGCTTAAACGTTGTGTGGATTTGTCCTAGGTAGGGCAAGTACTGTTACCTGCTTCAGATGGGCATGAAAGTTTGTGTTTAACTCTCTATATTCCTCCCTTTTATCTCCCTTATATGTGCAATCGAGTAGTGGTGAAGTAATCACCAATATATGGTGGGTTGTGAATTTCCTTTCTCGAGGTGGGATCACTTCTGCTCATGATAAGCTGAATTGTTGAGAATTGACGTTTTGATACCGAAGTAGCGAGAATTGCTTGGTAATATTCGAGACAGTGGAATAGTTCTATGGTTTCAAGACCAGGGGAGTCTCAGTTTGTACATGATTCTGGGGAAATGATATAATTACATGAATGTGTTACTATGTGTGGATTTTGTATGATGTTAAGGTCGCTGTAAATTGGCTAATTTCTGTTGCAGTTGATGTGTTATTGGTAAATCCCTTTCCTGAATTCTAGAGGGGAAAGTTTGTAAGAGTGGAATTACTCTATATAGATTGGGTGAGAGTTAGGAGCTAGAAGAACTAAAAATTTGTTGGAAAGCTTTGTGAAGATGATCTGATAACTGGAAACATTGCACTACTCTTTCCTCCTACACTTGGGTACTAAACATAGGATTTTCCTAGAACAGTGGAAGGGGAAGGGGCATTTCATAGTGTTATTTACTGTAGGTTGTATTCAATTCTACTCCTTGCTGGGGGTAGTATTAGTATCATCCATGTTTAGTGCCTGAGGTAGCACACCATCATACTGTATCTCTTCTTTCACAATTAAAGTGCTTTCCCCACTCCTTCCATGGGAGTTGTTGCAAGGAAGGGAGCAGAAGAGAAGCAGAACCACAAGGTATGCAGCTCTTTGTTTCTGCAGGGTACTTTTCAGACCATCAGCTGCTCATGTATTGTTGATGCTAGTTCTGTTCTCTTATCTTACTGGACTTTTCAGTTTCTGCTGATTAGCAGACGTGTGTTTTATCTTTCATCCTCAGACTCCACACAACTAAATCGTGATAATGTCATGTGGAGTAGCTCCCTTGCTATTAACTCAGTGAAGCCCATTTAGGCCTGAGTCTCCTTCCACGGTATTCTAAGTTTATATCCAATAGGGACAAACTAGTAAAATAATCAATCAAAAAATCATTAGATGTTGATATATTCTTGTGGAATGATGCTGGCTATTACATCAATGAGGCTCTTCTCATTTGTTTGCGTTTTATGATTTTATCTTTGACGAATATACTTCATTGCAACACGTTAATTCATACAATCAACCGACTTCGCAGCTTTTCGTTTCCTTTTAGATAAGTTGGGTATCCAAGCTATGCATTTCCTTTTATTTCACTTCTCATCTGCAAGCTTTAATGATCTGCTCATGAGTCAAAAACCCCAAATACAACATCATACTGTTGAGCATTTAGTCTTCCTGTTTGACTTGCATAGTTCTTCACAGTTAAAATCAGATAATCTTGGATTCTTTTTGTTGAGCTCTTTTCCTTTTGTTGAGTGTAGCAACGCTAGGATCCTTATAGACTCTTTAATCTGCAGGTTATGCTCCTCTGAGTGATACTAAAATAAGGCATCTCATTACTTATAGACGACAGATTGACAGACAGTGTACAGACTCTTTAAATGATGCGTAGAGCCCTGTTGGAATTCAGTCATGAAGAATATTCTTGTAAGGTATCCCATCTGCCTGAAAGATTGCACCCACTGTAATTTACCATTTGAGTTCTACCTCGTAAGGAAACTGGATCGTCAGCCATGGTATTGTTTAGCTATGTTTCTCTAACCTCTGATTATATGGTTAATTAGTTTTTGCAAGTTCTCCGTAGTTACGTACATCTTTTCCAATGACTATTGTCAAATGACCATCATTGAGATGGCACTAAATACTACGGTTGGCCTTTGCCTCTTAATTCTGAAGTCCATGGAAGTGAAAGTGTGAATTTTAATAGTCAATTATCCCTCATGTTGCTTCTCTTATTTGTGATGAGTGATGACTTTTGGGGAGCTATTTGTATTTCCTGTCAATGATAATTTCAACAATGCAGTGAAATTGATAAAGACCAAGTAGCTTGTTGTTGTACAACTCATCTCTGATGTTTCTGATTTAAGTTCATTGTGAAACTAACATAGTTGAGGTCGGGTTGACTTGTCTACTGCAACTTCTTCTCATATGACAACTAGGACCTCTTCATTACGTGGAATGTTGATACTGGTGACTTGCTTAAATGCAATCCTGACAGAAACTGGAATATTAGGCAGATTATGCTACAAACATTGATGAGCTGCTGTACTGGTTTGATACGGCCGCAGTTATATTTTCCATCCTTCAAAGAGGACCATACACACAAAAAATCTTCTGTGACAGACATACTTTTCTGCCAGCCTTTTGAAAACAACTTTGCCAGGTACATGTCTTTGAGTAGCTTTAAATGAATCTCCGTGATCTTGCATGCTAGCTCTCTATATGTAGTCGTTCATTTTATGTAGAGTGGAAGAAGCTTCATTTGTGCCTTCAATAATGGTGCAATTTTATGCAATCATATATCTAGGTCCCTCATAACGTAAAACATTCTATAAGGAATTTGATGTGCTATCACCTGTAATTTTCGTGTCATTTGCTGTTATTATTGGATGGAGCATCATGAGGTGTATTTGCTTAAGGTCACTTTCTATTTCTGATCATCTTTAAAACCTTGGTTTTATTACCTTCTTTCCTGGACAACTAGGGGGACCCCTGTCTGCTGAGTTTGCTGGTCTATGTTGTGTTCGAGATACAGGTTAAAAAAATTCTGTTTCTTCTTCCTTTTTTCTTTGCTTTTCTGTTGAAATTAGAGCATATGATGGAGATTAAATAAGAACTATCTTCAATCTTAAAAGAAATTCAGCACCACTCAAGCAGTCTTGTGGATGTAGCAAATCAACTTCTTCTTACCAAGAGAATTTTGATATTTCTTTCCCCACTTTGAGAGAGTCAACTAAATGAAAATTGCCAATACATCGTAATGGGGTTTTTTTTGTAGTGGGCCAGTGGCCTCTTCTAGTTCTTCCAGTTACAAAAGAAAATTCTTGAGAAATAATAAAGAAAAGCTCTTGTAGGGTACATCAGAAATTATCAAGAATTCTATTTCTACCTAATCCCAGCACCCCGCCCCCACCTTGTTTTTTCGAACCGGATTATTATGTTTTCTTTCTAAAATTTATGGATTTGTCGTCATTAAACTTCTAAACAATGCTAATTGTCCATTCTGTTGCAAGGTTTGTCTCAAACGCGTCCATTGACATTCTTGATAGAGTTAGAATTATAATTACTGCTCAAACTTGATGAAAAATATTATATGCAAGGTTCAGTATGAGTATGTACATATACGTATGTTAACATTTAGGCTTCATTGTCAAATATTCTACCTAGAACACCACTATTTGCAGAACCTTCCTTTCTGCCGGCCAAGTTCAAAGTTCTGCAGCAGTTGGGTTTAAAGTGTAAGGTGATGAAATCGTCCTTTCGAAAATTTCTTGCTTCTCTAATAGAAATTATATAGGGCACTTGAAGCTATGATCAGAACAAAACAAAAGTAGGTGACTTAAGATCAACTATTTTGTCCAAAATGGATGGAATGTTGCTAATATGGAGAAGTTCAAAGGATTTAGGACTTGAGCTTGTGTCCTTTCCATTTATCTTTTGGGTGATAAAAGCACTTTTGAGTATCATTTTGTAGCATTAGCATACATGAACCTGTTTTCATATTCCCTTTCACACTGTTATGACTTTACCCATGTTGAGCCATAATTAGAACCTAAAGTTGGCTGTATGATGCATGAACTAGAATCAAATGATCACTGACTTTTGTTTTGTACATTAAGTGGGTATATTATTACCAAATTAATCATATTCCCTTTTTACCTTCTATTATAACAGGAAAAACATCTTCTCTGAGAAACGTGATCAAACTGAATGTAGAATAGGAGAAAAAAGTGACCATAAACTAGAGATGCTGAGTGAGGGTACATCCATTGTGGGTGCATGTGGGGTTGCAATATTCTGTTTCTTTTCCCATTTCATTTTCAAATCATTAAATATCATTGTCTCTTGTCAGACCTTCTCATAAATTATTGTATGTTCTTGTTGTTTGGTGTGCATATAAATATGTCTTAGATGTGTTCCATTGCATGCAGAATTCAGGTAACTGCATATACTGTAAAATCTATGCAGCCAGTCTTTTCTGTTCTTTATTTCTTTGAATAATGGCAATTGTTGAAACATCCCAACCTCTCTCTATCGAGAGCTTCTCGTACAGTTGGTTGATAAATTTAGAACCATCCCTTGAGAGCATCAGTGATTCCTTCAGGGCCGCATTGGATTCATCTGATGAGTCTTCCTTCATCGAGATGGATCCAAACATGCCAGCTTCAAAAAGGTTTAAGAAACTTTATAAGAATTTTGATTTTCCATTTTTGGAGCATTCTATGGCTTCCATTGTACATGCCGATGAACTCTTTAGCAGCGGCCTCCTTATGCCCCTCGTCGACTCATCAAATACTGCTAGTGAGTCGAGTCCAAGTGCCTCTCTTTTCTCAAATTGTCAGAAAAGAAAGGCTTCTCGAGGTGATAGGAAGATTCATTGTTCTTCCTTGAGAAGATGTAGGAGCTTATTGTCTAGGAAAACGTTTGAAAAGTACTTGTACTTTATGTTCCCATTTTTGGCGAAAATAAGATGCTGCAGATCAAAATCAAGAAAAGATAGAGCAGCTGATGACTGTATGTGGTTGGTGAAGGAGAACAGAACATATTCACCCCAAACATCACCACGAACAAGCGTAGGTTCATCTGTTGGTGATTGGAGGAGGTCTTGTGATTCGGAGAGCTCAATCCACGAGGCGGTTCTTCACTGCAAAAGATCTATTGGTATGTGATTTTTGAAGCCTCGCATATTCAGGCGTATTATAAATGAATATGATGAGGGTTTTTGTACATAAAGGGAACTGAAATAGGGAGCAGTGATAGGAGCAAACTCCAGATCAGATTACACTTTGTAAAGAGAGGAAATGAGAGGTGCAGAAATGTTTGTTTGTTTCCCTCTCATTTCATTTATGTGCTATCCCTTTTCTTCTTCTTCTTTGTTTTTACCCTTCCTGTGAAGGGGGTGAAGATTAGTGTAGCTGATGCTTATCTCATAAAGGTCTTGGACCTTCAAAGAGTAATTCTTTTTCTATTCATCTTCCCTTTTTCCCTTAATTACTTCGGATCTTGTCTAGCCTTTCATGTACAATTTTTACTCCTTTAGAGGTGATTATATATTTATATAGCATATTATATCTTTAACTCATGCTACTCCTTCAGGTCGTGTCTGGCCAACTCTGTTGGATATGATACTTGAATTCAAATTATTGTTGGAAATAAGTGGAGGATGCGCCATTGTGTTACCCATTTCAAGCCAAAACGTCCAAAAAGGCTTTTCCTTTTCTTTTCCCTTTTTCATCCCCCTTTGAAAGACAAGAAAAAACCAAGATGAACTGAACTTATAAGAAGCCGAGTAGATGGCTATATGACTTATCATGCCTTTTTTTCCCTTTCGGCCCCTTTCATGACATGAAAGACATAACAGAACGAGCAGTATTTGGGCCAGCATACATAGAAGTAATTGCAAGCATAAATATCCTTGTGAGTTGTGAAATCACATACAGTTCATGCCTTATTGATGGTATGTCCCTAACAATTGGGCATACCGACGCATCATCCCCATAATTGAGGCGGAAACTTGTAAAAAAATTCTCATTTTAGCCGGAACCAATATAAAAAAAAATTGACCTGGAATTGTGGGCTTAGTTAGTTTGAGTCCCCCTGGCTATGATTATTGTAAAATGGGCAAGGGCATAGACGGCCGTAGAATACTGAGTACTGATTATTGCAGTAATACACGATACACCATCACCATCTGGTCTTTTATGAACTGCAAATGAGTAAGACTAGTGTGAGACTAACACTATTTCACTAAAAGTGACCTCTGTCTCACCTAAAGTTACGATTAAGCAGTCTTTTACAAGTTTTGTTAAAAGGAATATCCATAAGATAATAAAAAAATAGGAACACAAAAACTCGTATGAGGCGGCCTCAAGGTGATGAGGCTCTCTCTAACAAGCATGACGTCATGCTTGAATATAGAGAGGGCTTCACCTTGAGGCGGCCTCATAAGAGACCTTTTGTAGGAATATCCATGATTACTTAATCATAAATGTGTGATTTAATAAAGTTGATTACCATGATCAAGATAATTTAGAGATTTCAAAAGTAATAGAATAATGGGAGAGAGTTGTGTTTAAAGTAAAAATGGGTGTTTGGGGAACAAAATATTTCCGTTCAGTAATTTGATACTTTCGTTAAGTAGATCCGTTAATAAAAGAAAAGAATTTAAGATTTGCAAAATAATAAAGAAAAAAAAAAAGAAAGAAAGGGGTAATATACTAATATTGAAAGTTTGACAAGTTTTTTTGAATTGAAACGTCCATTAAAGTGACACTGATGAAGAAATTTTCAAAGGAAAAACTCGTTAATTAGTTGCAACAAAGTATCATACTGGAAAATATTTGAATGTTTATTGTATTTTACGGTACAGTACAAATGTATACGTAAGGACTATTCTCCTTCTTCAGAAATTGTAACAGCCATTCTTGACTCTTGAGTAGGTATTGCATACGCAACAATATTCTCCACGTTTTTGTTGCTCTTAAATGGAATCAAAATAGCCCAAATAGTTTTTCAAAATACTTCCAAATTGATAGACTCGTTCTACTATATCCTTTCTAGTCATTTCAGGGACGTCTGATAAAATTAGAACAATACTAGCTCCTTCCTATTTACACGGTGACACTATCTATACATTCTAGTAAAGATGTAATCTATCGCATTGCAAATTTACAAAACTTTCTCTATCAAAAAAAAAGGGTTACAAAACTTTGCTTACAATCACATATGGTCCCTCCCTCCTTACAAAAACACACCCAAAGAAGATTTTTTATGGACCAAGTAAATTAGTTTGAAGCTTCCTCTTGTGAGCTAGCCATGGTTTAAGGGCTTAAGAGATGTACAGTAGTGACGTAGTGGGGCGGGTACAGGTGGATACCGTCCCGCATCCGCTCCAGTTGGGGCGGGGATGGGGGAGCGTTAGGTGGGGATGGGGCGGGGATGGTTTTGATAAAGCAAAATCGCCGCGGGAATGGGGCTGAGGTTGTTTGCCTTCTTCCCCCAGTGAATATCCGTCGGAGTCCTGCTCCACCTTATACCCGCTTACCCGCCCCGCCTCATGACCATCTGCCCCGCCTCATACCCACATAAAAATAAAAAATGTAAAATATAAATATATAAAATCTTATTTTACCAAATATATAAAATTGTCTACTGCTATTTATCAGCAAAAAGCTCAAATTTTTCCTTGCAAATTATCTTAGGGTGAATTTGAGGTAGATCCAAACATGAGCTTCGTTTCTTTTCGGACGGGTATAAAGCGGATATGGATATCCTCCCAATAAATGGAGCGGTGGTGGATACCCGTCGGGTAAGTGGGGCGGAGGTGGATTTGGGATCTCCAACCCGTGGCGGGGATGGAGCGGGTGGCTGAATCAAAATATCCAGGTGGATATAGAGATTGATCTACCTATATCCACTACCGCCCCGCTCCATTGCCATCCCTAAGTGGCACTCCACCCGACATAGACCAATGGGTTCTCAAGAACTGAATTAGAAAGAACAAAGAGCTTGTCACATGTAAACAAAGCAAGATAAGGGGACATAGACAAAGTTTGCTACCATATTAATCCAAAACCTTTGATAACGTCTGTTTTGTCTTTCCTTTGGTATAATCGTTTTTCTGTTTCTTGCCCATCTTCCAGTTTGTGGGTTTTGCTGGGAAAAAAACACGCAAAGGGACCATTATATACTTTTCTCCACCTGTTGCCTTACTTAGTTACTTGTAATTAGCTCGGTTTGTGGGGGACCAAAACCTTATACTACGTTGATAGTCTATAGTATCCTTAATGATGAATTGCTACATATATGATATATGTACTATACTAGTTGCTGCAATTGATTCTTTAGTCACTGTTGAAACTTAGCTAGTGCCGGCCAAGTTGCAAATATTGCTTGCTTCTATTGGTATGGAGCTGCTCAATGAAGATCTAACATACCAACGCATGATGGTCCCAAAAACTCCCAATTATCGATGTCCATACTCCATAGAGATATCCAACCGGATTTGCTCGACACCTACCAAATGAGATAGAGTTGTCAAATCCTATTAAACTAAAAGTTTAAGTCGATGGTTCGAAGCACAATCAATGTTATATCCCTTATTAATACGGTCGCCCCTTCATAAGAATGTCCATTTAGTTTGAAGTGTAGATGATGCATAGCTCGATTTGTTCATACGTATTCCACTTTATACTTTCATTACAGTATTTTTGTAAAAAAGTCTGCTTTTATGAAATGATAAGCATTTTGTAGTCAAAGAATATTCTAGAAAATCAAAAGTATATACTATCAATTAAGACATTTGTTTTGCGATTGGTGGAGTATATCTTATGGGGTGGCAAGGTAGAATCTTCGAGAAGTTGGGTTTACTATAGTTTTGAAGAGAAGTGAGAAGGAGAAGTTTAATACTAAGGCCATGTTTGAATTGAGGATAATGATTAAGGCGTAATAGATTAAGGTAGTGTTTGGGATTGTTTTTGTTATTTTTGTTTTTAATTGAATAAAATCTGTTTTCTTGTTTTTGGTTTAAAAAGTTAATTTTAAAAAGCAACTTTGTTTGTTTATCCCTACTCAGAAACAATTCTTTAAAGAAACTTGTTTGGGTGCTACACAATCAAGAAGTAATAAAACCCTTATATTATTAGAAGTCTGAACCTCTCTCTTCCATTCAAACTTTTGGTTCAAGTTGACAGGTGGTGATTTTAAGCCCTCAACAAAAAAAAAAATGGTTGTTATATATAATGGACTACCAAACTCCCATCAAGATGGAGAATAGCCAAAATAATCTGATGTCCCTCAAACATTGAGCTTCATGCCTCCATGAAAATCACTCAACCCCATCAATGTCCCATCAAATCATGATAAGGAAGACAGTGAATTAGTATACTTAAAAAATAAAAAACAGGAGAGCCGCACCCCAAAAAAAAAAAAAAAAAAAAAAAAAAAAAAAAAAAAAAAAAAAAACCAGAGAGAGTGAAAGGGTTGAGGAATCAAAAACGTTTTTCAGTTTTTAAAAGTGAAAAATTTTCACTTCTTAAATTTCTGATTTTTTGGTTTTTGTTTTTTAAAACAAGCGGCTATCTATTTGAAAACCAAACATTGTTTTTCTAATAAAAAAACAGCTTTTCTACTTTTATAAATAGAAAAACATCTTTTAGAAATAGAAACAAACAAACACTAAAATATAGGCTAAAATGAAAGCTACAAGAAGTGGAGGTGTTAAATTTTGTGAAGAATGGGTAATTATTACCCCAAGTTACCCTACCCACCCCCCCCCCCCCCCTCACACAAAAAATGTTTCCACAATTCGCCTTTCAATTTCTCTCCACCACCAAGTTGCACAACCCACCCAGCCACCGGCCCACCACCACTTGTATCTTACTATTTTACCCTTTAATTTGCTTTATTATCCCTCAAATGGGGTAATAATTATCCCCCCATCTTCACAAAATCTAACACCCACTACCTTCCATACCTTCTATTTTAGCGTATAATTTAATCTGTTACCCCTTTGTCATTACTTCTTATTCCAAGCATGCCCTAAGACTAGAGTTTGGAAGAATATATACTCCCTCCATTTTAAGCAAATTTTGTCATTTAATTTTTCACGATTTTTAAGACACCACTAAATAATTGCGAATACTAAATAAAAAAGGGGTTGCTAAACGTAAATCACGAAGAACTATACGCAATTTTTTTCTTCCAAAAAAGCCCTTCACAATTCACACAACACATTCTCTCTCCACTCTCCCCCACCCGGCCTCCTAGTCCTTCTCCCTCCTCATTTCACAATATGCACTTCCAGAAGAAGAGTAAGTCTTATATAAGACCAACTCATAAAAACATGGGGTCACTACTTAACAATGTAGGGGTCACTTATTATTATCTGTGATCCTCATTTCACTAAAAAGTAACCATCGTCTCACCAAAAATTATGAAAAGACCGTCTTAAACAAGTTTTTGTGCCAGAAGAAATCATTTTAATTCCGAGTAGTTATGTTATGCCCAAATCATTTTATTTTTTTAATTTGCATCATTATCATCCATCGATCATCATCCATCTCAAACTATCTAGCCCATCAGAAACCACAGTGGATCAGGGAGGCGGTGACAAAGTGGTGAGATATCAGTCTGCGGCGGCTAGCGGTTACGGTAAGATGTCAGTCTCAGCCAAGCCACGAGGCCGAGCCTCTCTCTCCTCTCGCACTCTCTCTTTTATCTAACAGGCTTGGACCCACCGCCACTAACTCATCGTCATACTCCACCTGCCACCCACCAGACGTCGGACTGCACGGCGACGTAGCCGCCGACACTCAACCACCATCCACAAACCCTAGACATCGAGTGTAATTAAAAATAATTCAAATTGTTCAAATTTGAATATTTTAAATATAAATATTATTGTTACTTGAATATCATAATTAATAGAACATCAAAAATATTTTATCATTCATGATGAATTACTTTAGATCATTACGGTGATAGAGAAAAAGATAATTGAGAATTTTGGGAGAAAGAAGAATAAAAGAGAAGTTGTATTTCAACAGAAAAGGGTATTTTGGGAAATATTGTGATAAAAATATTTTCATTTAGTAATTTGAGATTTGCGTTAAGCAATTCCGATAAAAAATACATAATTTTTCAAAAGTTCTATTGTACATGAATCTAATAAAAGTATTATACTTTTGTAAATTTTTATAGGTTTTTGACAAATTAATGATCAAAGTTTATACAAAAGCAAATGACAAGACCTTTTTTTATTTTTTATAGATAAGAAGAATTGATAAGTTTGAGAGGAGAAATGACAAGACTTGTTTTGAATCAAGAGAGTATAATTTTGATTTTTGAAAGATATACGTAAAGCACGGTGTATTCGTGTGTATATATATTAAAGGTAAGTGAGTATATACATTGTATTGTATGTATTGGCGTTATGAAGTTCTAATTGCTCCACGTTGCGAATTTTTCATGTTCTATGTGCTATCTATTTCGATCTCCACTTTTCCTATCATTTGGAAATCACATAGCGCACTCAATTATGACTTTCTCTCCTTGATTTTTATGGTGCGTACTTATCATATTTTGATTTGACAATACTTTGAGATCGAAAAAAGATTTGACAATACTTGCGAGTTTTGGCTTAAAATGTTGATCTGACAATACGTTTATCACAAGTATAGTTTGGTATAATGTCACTTTCGCTAGATCGACACTAGAAAGTTAATTAACGAGTACATAAAATCAAGGAAAATTCACAAAATGGGTAACTGAGATTTGAGCTAATTACAAAAAAGGTATATGTAGTTTACCTAATGTTAATTAGGGTACCTGAAATATGAAATCTGTCTCAAACTCAGTCTTTTGGCAGACGGAGTTTAGTTTTCCGTCCAATTCTTCACGTGCTCATGTTCACGTGATTGAATAGTTGGTGAAAAGACTAAAATGCCCTTATCCTCGCGGGACAAAGAACACTATTTTATAGAGAGGAATTATTTATGACCGTGGCCCAATTTTAAATCTCAGTCATGGATTAAATCTTTTATCAAATCATAGCCCTTGATTAATTATTGTACCGTTAAAAAAGAAATGTTGGGCCAAACATAAACATACACAAAGATAAGGGCATTTAAGCCTTCTCACAAGCTAAGATAAGGGCATTTAAGTCTTCTCACAAAATATTTAATCACGTGATCATGAGCACGTGAAAAATTGAAGGAAATACTAAACTCCGTCTGTCAAAAGACTGAGTTTGAGACATAATTCATATTCCAGGTACCCTAATTGACATTAGGTAAACTACAGGTACCTTTTTTGTAATTAGCTCAAACCTCAGATACCCATTTTGAGAATTTTCCTAAAATCAATGTGTGATACCTTAGAACCCTTTACATCTAAAAATGTGTGAAAATATGTTGTCCAATTTTAAGAAGATTATGATCATTAGTTCCTTTATGTTGAGGTGAGAAGACGAGGGCAATAAAGCCATCATGATTTTAAAGTGTTATGTGAAAGTTGAGATCGAGAGGGTCACTACTCACTATTCACTACTCTAATGCACTGTAAATCAACTATATATAGCATCTTTAACCGTCTCAAGTCACGCTTGTTAGTGACAACTGACAAGTCTAGATCTTGTAAGGCACAATTATGGATTCTTTGGACAGAAAGCAAAGAGTAGTTATGTCAAACAAAAACGCAACTTCCAAACGAGGGAAATATTCTTGAAAGCCCATAGGGAGTACATTATTAAGACATATACGTCCCCCAACAAAGACTAAAAGCTCAAACACACTAAAATTTAAGAAGCAAACAAAGAGTACCAAAGGGGACGGGGATAAAGTTCTCCTTTTTACGTGAGCCGTGAACATCTTGTACAATGCATTATGCATAGCCCATTTCTATTTTCTACTAAGTCACATGGACTCAATGTGTCTGAACAGATTGAAAAAATCACTACTTTGTTGATGTTTCCTCGTTATATATGCTACTGTACTAGACTTGGAGTTGTAATTGTAGACATCATCTTGATTTTCTCTCTCATGGAGATGGAAGTCTAGTTAAGCCGCAACTACCACTTTCATCATCAATACTCCATAAAGGAGAAAATGATGCTTACTGAATCATTGTTTGAAAATTGTATGAAAAGGTATTCGAAGAGCAAGTACAAGTTGCATTTGGAAAAAAATCAGGACTTGGCTAGCCATACACCCATTGTAATATACACTCCCCTGTTCCCCTTGTTAATGTGTTTATCTCTCTCCTTTTCCTTGGATTTCATGGGGGTAGTTTGGATATGTTGAAAATATAGAGAGAAGAGAGATAAACACATTAACAAGAGATGAGATCCTCTCAAATCAATCCCTGCAATAAATCCCTCCAATAACTCACAAAGATCAAAGTAAAAAATAAAGAAAAATAATACTCCATATTTTTATGTTTTGTGAGGGAATTATTCGAGGGATTGATTGGAGAATATCCTTTCTCCATTAACAAGGGGGACAATGGAGTACTGGGGTTTTCTAGAGAGCTTCTCTCTCTAGAAACCCTAATTCCACAAAGCCTTTCTTCCAGCCGCCTCTCATACTCTCAGTTTTTGGCCTCCTTCAAGCTCTATTCTCAAGCCAGTAAACCATCTTCATCCTAAAGAACTTCTCTAGCCTCTCTTTTTTAGCCATCCTCATCGTTCCTTTTCAGATCTGTACAAAAATATCAAAAAAAAAAAAAAATCAGATCTGTTTTCTCTCATCCTTCGGGAGAGAGATGATAATTTCTTGAAGATGCCCTTCCTTACTCAATCTTGATTGAGCCTTCAAAGTTTAGATCGTGGTCGGTTCGTCGACCTATTTCTTTAGCTTTCCATTAGTCAGGTTTGATGTGAAATTCTTGAATCTGGTTTTGTCCCTCATCTATCGATGGGTTTGGTCTCTTGTTGGGCCTTTGTTGTGTAGATAGGGGTGAGAATTCTGATCTGGAATTTGATGTCTTCAGCTTGTTGTTGATTTTCATTGCTCTCCTGGCTTTCGACTTTGGGGATTTCGGCACCGTGGTGATGTTTTTTTATCACGGGTATTGCGCTGCTGTTTCGATCTTGTCGATCAAGTCTGGTGTTTGCATTTAGGAGTTTCTCTTTGTTTGTTTTCAAAGAGGATTTTGAAGTAATGATCCTCTTTGATGGTCCTGTGTTCTTGAGCCGATGAACAAGATGATGCTGGGAGCAGAAGATGTTTCATTGTTAGATTTTTTCTAATTTTGTCTGAGTTTTTAGATTTCCTTTTTATTTGTTTCTTGGCTGTAAATGTCCCATAGTCCTTCACTAATCTGTTAGTGGAGGTCACTTTAAGTTAACCTCTAATGAAGGTTATCTGGTTGTCTTGCCTTTAAAAAAAAAAAAAAAAAGGGGAACAATGGATTGTATATTACAATGGGTGTATAGCTAGCTTTGTTCAAAAAATCAGTTTATTGTTCAAGTGTTCATCACTTATTATGTTGTCTGAAGGATAATACTATTATGGGTCAACAGCGGGCTAAATGGCCATATTTTTGGGTGCTCCCATTAGCATCCATTTAGGTATACCCGGCCTTTTGGTTTTTAAAATTAGGCCATTTGATTTTATAAATTAGACCCACTTATTTTAAGACTCATACCTAATTTTAAGATGGTGGTGTACGATTTAGGTACACATGGGAGTATCCTAAGACATTAGGCTAAATGTGGTTGAATTAAGAACTTCTCTTACGTATGTATAGTCTGATACTCTAAAAATTAGTTTACACAAGTAGAGAGGGTTTGGGGGTAGGTTTGGTGGCACGGGATGATAAGGAGTCATGCTTAGTACCAAAAAACTATGGATTAGCTTCTAATGTCCCGTAAGAGGCCCTTCCAATCCTACCAAGCACCCGATAACCTACCCCGGGAGCCTCGTATGTCTCCTAGGGGTGTCCAGTGCCATGTGGAGCGAAAATATAAACCTTCGTTCCGGAGCCTCTCGGAAGCCCCAAAAACGTGGATTATAGCCTTCATTTTCGGCTTCCCGGGGCCATATTGTCTTTTTTGCTCAAACTTCTCCAGGGGGTTTATCATAACCCTAGAGGACCCTTGTTGCCCCGGAAGGGTCATTCGGATCACCGAACATCGATATCACCCATGCCTTCAATTCGGTGTTTAGCCTCTTACACCAGTGTCCCAAAAAACACTCTTCCAAGCTTACCAAGGATCCAATAACCTACCCCAAGAGCCTCCCATGTCCCCTAGGAGTGTCCCTTGCGATGTGGTGTGAAAATATCCACCTTCGTTTCGGGGTGCCCCGCGAGCCAAAAAAAGTGGATTATGGCCTACGTTTTCGGCTTTCCGGGGCCATGGTGACATTTTTACCCAAAATTCTCCGAGGGGTCTATCATGACCTTAGAGTACTCTCGGTACCCCTGGAGGGTCATCAGGATCCCCGAACTTTGATATCCCCCATGTGTTCAGTGTTCGGGTCGTTCTGTACGATCGCCCTTATAAGCCTATCGGGACCCGATAACGGACCCCGTGGGTCTCCCATATCTCATAGGGGTGTTCCTTGCGATGTGGTGCGAAAATAGCCACCTTCGCTCTGGGGCATTCCAGAACCCAAAAAACTTGGATTAATAGCCTTTGATTTTCGGCTTCCCAGGGCTTGGTTCTCGTTTTTGCCAAAAATTCTCCAGAGGGTTTATCGTCACCCTAGAGGACCTCTGGTGCCCCAAGATGGTTATCCGGGTACCGAACTTTGATTTCACCCATGGACGTGGAACATAAGACATGACGCTCGCTGGGCGCTGGGACGACATGGCGCTCGCTTGGCGCTGGGACATGGTCGCGCTCGCATGTGGATGAGGATCCTCTGTTGTTCATTCAAGAACAGCAGAGGTGCAATCCTTGCAATCTTATCCTAGAATTGGTCTTCCTATTTTTTGGGCCCTTGAATTGCAAGGGGGATCTAGGGGGTTGGAGTAGAGAGATAGAGAGAAGAGAAATTGATCCCCTGCTGTAAAAGTAGAAGATCTAAACTCCTCGCTGGAGGCCATGAGACAAGGGTGCTACGTCATGGGTCATCAATATGGGTACAACTCCATGCACCCAAAAATTTGGGATGGGTCATAGTCTGGTTCATGGGTCATGGTGCTGTATCATGGGACAAGGGTGTTGCAGTGACATGAGACAAGATGTTGCGACATGGAACAAGGGTCCTGTAGCGTCATGGGTTATGGTGTTGCGTCATGCAACAAGGGTATTGCAACATGGGATAAGGGTTTTGCAGTGTCATGGGTATGGTGTTGCGTTATGGGGCAAAGGTGTTGCAGCTACATGCGTCATAGATGTTGTGTCATGAGACAAGGATGTTGTAGCGCCATGGATCATAATGCTGCTACAAGGATGCAACGACATGCGTCATGGGTGTTGTGTCATAGGACAAGAGTGCTGTAGCCGAGGCACGAAAGCATGACGACCTAGCTTAGTGTTAAAAGTCATTGCTTATTGATACGTACCAAGGAGAAACAAAAAGAAACATACTCCTGTGATGATGTTGGTCAAAGAGAAACAAATATTTTAATGTGCAATAAAAAAAATAAAAATTTAAGAATAATGATAGAGTACTACTCCGTAATTTTCTACGAGTAATTATTACTAAGAATGTAAAATTGGTCCTGATCAAATTATAATCATAATCATAATATCTATATATTAGACGTATTTTCTGACGGTATTGGAGGCGTCCATCTAAGCGAGTCATTGTAATAAAATTTTAAAATAAATATAAAAGAGAAATATATCTTTTGGTATAGAATATATACTAAAGTTGTACTTTCCTAAATCCTTAAAGAGTTACTATTACTTAGAGGTTTTAGAATATATACTAAAGTTGTACTTTTCTAAATCATTAAAGAGTAAACTATTAGATTTTAAAAAGCATATAACTTTAGGTTCCCCGCTTAAAAAAATTAAATAGCTTACACCATTGGAACGAGTACAAAATATCTTTTAAAATGAGACTCATTTGTAGTATGTTCTATTGATTTACAACATTAGATGCGTCCACCTAAAAAGGTAATCAGTAATTAGCTTGACAAGCTGACACAACTAAAGAGTTGCATGTAAAAATAAGAGAAAAGATATGTATATTAGTTATAATAATTTAAAAAACAATCTCAAGTTAAAATATAGTAAAAAGAGTAAACGATGAATCTAAAATGATTTCAGGTCCAATCTTTAATAGGAAACTTTACCATTATCACGTATAATTCTATAACGAAGTTAATATAACTATACGTAATATACTGATCCCCCATGTTATTTTAGGGTTTCAATTTATGTTCCCTTCAACTTTATAATTAATAATGTACTCCCTCCGTACCACAAATAAAATTACCTTGGACTTTTTGCATTATTCAAGGCAGTACTCTAACCACATATAACTTTGAAAAAACAGGCAAGCATTGAAATATGTTTTGCTATTCTAAGGTTTACATCTAAAACTTCTTTATTTTTTGAAAAGTATAAGTAGTTATGTATACATTAGACATTTAAACTAATTTTACCATAAAAGAAATGATCACATCTTTGGAATGTTAGTTGTACAGTTATGTCAACATAGAGTATTGGTGTACCAACATCAAGCATCTAAAGACTTTGAAACTATTACCTCTTAGATCATGTAACATATATGATGAGTTAATTAATAGTTAATTGAAATTGATGATAAGAGTTTTAATTAGATAAGATGCCCTATAAAACATAGTAATCTTATTATATGATATTTATGATATTAAATGGATTATATAAATATTTATCCGTATATTACTAATAGTTTTTGATAAGTGACCATTACACTTTGTTTTTCGATGAGATTAATAATCACGTTATATTAGTTTTATTATATAATCACATTCCGTGCAACGCGCGGACATACTCACGGGCATCCACCTAGTATCTATATATTAAAGGCATTTTCTGACAGCATTGGAGGCGTCCACCTAAGCAAACCATTGTAATAAAATTTTAATATAAACATAAAATAGAAATATAGGTTTTGGAATAAAATATATATTAAAGTTGTACTTTCCTAAATCGTTAAAGAGTATACTATTAGAGGTTTTGGTATGTAATATATACTAAAGTTGTACTTTCCTAAATCGTTAAAGAGTATACTATTAGAGGTTTTGGTATAAAATATATACTAAAGTTGTATTTTCCTAAATCGTTAAAGATTAGACTATTTGATTTTAACTAGCATATAACTTTATTTCCACCGCCTAAAAAAAAAATTTCTTACACCATTGGAACGAGTACGAAATATCCTTTAAAATGAGACTCATTTATAGTATGTTCTATTGATTTACAATATAAAATGCGTCCACCTAAAAAGGTAATTATTAGTAATTAGCTTGACAAGCTTACACAACGAAAAAGTTGCAATGTAAAAATAAGAGAAAATATACGTATATTAGGCTCCGTTTGATTCACCTGGATAAAACTGATCTAAACTGAATTGAATTGATTTTTTAAACTTGACCGTTAACCATTTGAAATTCGTCCAAACATAGTCAATATTGGACCCTCATTTAAAAGTATGCTTTGAGATCTTTCTGATGACATAATTATCATCATGAAATTATTTCGGAATAAAAGGTTATATGAGTGATAAAGTTACACATGAACTGAACTGAACTGGGCCGAACTGAACTGAATTTGAGTAAAATTAAGGTGAATCAAACAGAGCCTTAGTTACAAAAATTTAAAAAGCAATCTCAAGGTAAAATATAATAAAAAGAGTATGTGTAGAAAATAAACGATAAATCTAAAATGATTCTAGGTCCAATTTTTAATAGGAAACTTTACCATTATCACTTATAATTTTATAACTGTACGTAATATACTGATCCCCCATGTTATTTTAGAGCTCCAATTTATGTTCTCTTCAACTTTATAATTATTAATGTACTCCCTCCAGACCACAAATAATATTACATTAGACTTTTGCGTTCTTCAAGGCAGTACATTGACCGCATATAACTTTGAAAAAACAAGCAAGCATTAAAATATGTTTTGCTATTCTAAGGCTTACGTCTAAAATTTCTTTATTTTTTGAAAAATAGTTATGTATACATTAGACATTTAAACTAATTTTACCATAAAAGAATCATATCTTTGGAAGGTTAGTTGTACACTTATATCAACATAAGAGCATTGGCGTACCAACATCAAGCATAGAAAGACTTTGAAACTATTACCTCTTGGATCATGTAACATATGGGATGAGTTAATTAAGAGTTTAAATTAGATAAGATGTCTTAGAAAGTCATAGTAATCTTATTATATGGTATTCGTAATATTAAATGGATTATATAAATGTTTATCCATATATTACTAATAATTTTTCATAAGTGACAATTATACTTTGATTTTTCGATGAGATTATTAATCACGTTATATTAATTTTATTATATAATCACAGTCCATGTAACGCACGAGCATACTCACGGGCATCCACCTAGTAGTATGATACAGAGAAACTCAGAAAAGTACTGTAGAGATAAAATACAAACGGCAGACCAGGCAGACCAGGCAGACCAGTTCTTAGCAAGGATTGGGTTGTCCATCTAATTGTCCAAATTAACGAGCAAAAAAAAAAAAAATCTAATTGTCCAAATTGGCCCAATCTGTGGTGGGATGGGCTAATTGGAAATAATAAATCCTTGATCATAAACACCAAGGCCTGTAGGAAAAAGGCTTTTGATTAGTTCTCTGTCGTCAATATCTTTTTTATTCCTAGACCTCATAATTTTCGTGCTTGGGCGTTCTGTACTAACTTTGCTGGTTGTTTAAACCAGTCTGAGATGCTAGCTTGTGAGACCAACTCTGTATTCAGCTCCGTAAAGGAGCGCGGCGAGAACAGAAGTCTTAAGCTAGGACAATAAACTGAAAATTTTATTTACTCATTAATGTTAGGGAAAATTACGGTATTTACCCACAATCACAACAATAGATAATCGGAAATATAAAGTGCAAGAACCCAAAAGCAACACAAACGATTTTACGTGGAACCCCTTTCAGCAAAGGGTAAAAATCACGGTGCGGATCTCCACGCACTAAACAATAATTCACTATGATAATCAAGAGTACAAAGGTAATAATCACAAGATCAAACAATAAGTAGACTATCTATCTTTGGTACTAGTACAAATTGACAAACCCTAACTCAATTTGGTACTCCCACAAACCCAAAGATACACCCACAAATATATGTCGATGACCGATCCAAGTACTCTGATTATCTTCACCCGAACAAACCGAATCAACCGTGAGTTGGACAAACCTTTTTGGAGAACACCTTTGTTCCTCTCACTCTCTGTTTGTTGGCACTCACTGGCTCTCTTCTTTTCTTCTTTGTTTCGGCTGTGTCACCACTCAACCAAAGGCCTCTGCCTTTTTATTTTCTAAGCTCTTCTAACCCGAAGCTTCTAGAGGAAGCCAACCCCCAATTACTCTTAGCCAAAGCTAAGTCAATGTGGGGCCTTTGTTCCTTACTTAACAAAGCCCAACCAAAGTCACAAACAACAACATACAACCGAGATCAACTCGGTTAACACTATTTTTTTTTTTTTGTTTTGTTTTGTTTTATTTTATTTTCTTTACGAACTAAAATAAAATAAATCACAACTAAGAATAATATTTGGTATTTGGGCGTTACCTCAACAATTAATGACATACATTCGCTACGCCTCACCTGTCCTCATAGTCATCAGGCTCCAGCTCCACATACACATGTACAAAATGAAAAACTTTGTAGAAGTTACTACCCCTTAACATGCCCTACATAGCTATTTAAATGCAACCATTTTTAAGCCTCGCTCTCTTCACATTCACAATCATAGAGAGGTCACTGGCTCTCCGCTGATGAAGTTTCTGATATCGCCCTGTTCTTTGTATATCAAACTTAGGTTTCCGGATTTCCAACAGAAAGGGCTTTCTTTGGATTAGTGTAAATAAAACCAGCTTGTGACCTTGCTATGAAGATTGTCTAGACTCGACTTAAAAGTTCCTGGCATCGGTCGTGACTTCAACAGAAGATTCCAAGTCCTTGCCATCAGTATTGACAAACTTCAAGTAGTTATCAATGTCCTTGGTGTCTGAGCTACCGTGTCTCAAGTGGTTGAACCACCTCTTGCGTGGCTTTGCAGGCATATCACTGATGGCTATTGCGATGTCATTAGGGAACAGCTTGCGGAACACAAAGGCATGCAAGAGAGTTGTCACGAGCAGGGCTGTCACAGTGAGTGTTGCTGCCATAGATAGGACGATAGCCAGGGTCTTGGTCACCCAGTTGGTGACTTCATTTGAGTATTTGATGGTTGCAATGGCTGCTCCAGTCATAGGGAATGTGTACGCCCACCATGCTAACGAGAACCTGCAAATTAATATACATTTCCAACCAAATCAGCCTTAAAGTTTCGAAAATTACAAAATCATTTATCAAATAGCACAGGCCAAGTCAACTAATATACCTGAAACCTCGAAAGAAGTTCACCCGAACAGCCTGTTGAAACAAAACAGAAAAGAGAACAATGTTAGAATGCAGCCACCGCAAACAAAAACGGATAAGTGAGCATGTGACTAGTAGAAATACTTACCAATGAGAAGTACAAGAAGAGGGCAATGAAGTAAGCAATCTTTGCTCCATAGTCGAAAGAGCCTTGGAGTTTAGCCCATGCCATAGACGCTACACTAGGTGCTGCAACGAAGAGGAAAAACACGGGATGGAGCTCCTTAGGAAGTGTCTCATTTGTAGGAAGTCTCTGGTAGAGAGTTACAAATAGGACCGTGTAGTGAGCCAAGCCAACGGCAAAGAAAAATAAAGGTCCTTCCTTTAGTCCCATAGATGCACCCAACAAAGCCCCAACAAAGTTGCCAACAACAGATAAATGGTTTGAAGGATTTGCAACTTTTGAAAGTCTTCGTTGCCCTCCTGACATCCACTGACCATAGATCTTAAGCTCGAGGCAGAGGAATGGAACCATGAGGACATACCAGAGAGCATGGGGAAGGGTTTTAGCTACTGATGGTGGGACACCAAGGGCTAAGAAAAGGAGAGCTATAAACGGGGCAAAGAAGAAATTGACCCTGATTGGGTGGTAATACTCACGACGAACTGCCTCAAAGTAGAAGATCAACTTCAAACCATAGATGATGGCAACAATGACCACCAAGGCAATGGAGATAGACCACAAAACAAAGTTCACGATCAGGCTTACGTGAAGGAAATGTGTGGAGAGAGAGGTAGCCAGGTTTTTCCACAAGATGGCTTGGCTGCTCACACCAAGACAGATACCAAATGAGGAGATAGGGAAGCGGAGAAGAAATGGCCAATTCCTGTCTTCTGGGAGCATCAACTCCTCTGATGGCTGCAGTGGAAAAGAACCAGCAATTAGTAATCAAAGCAGCAAATATTCAATACATTATCATTAGGATCCTAATTGAGCAAAGTGTTTAAAGATCCTTTAACATGTGCTTAATGAAATGGCAAAAGACAATAACTAATTCCTTCCTCTACTCCGAAGAAGAAGAAGTCCAATACATATGGTTATCATACCAGATAATTAGACTCAAATGGAAATTCAGCATTAGTTCAAAATTTACTTAGAAATTTCTTGACACCATTCCCACACCGTTTTTTTTTTGCTGTAAGAACATCTAGTATAGCATACATGGTACATTGTTACATGACATGATCTGTCTTGTAAGAAGAATATAGCAGTCTACTTACTCTAAGTTTGTCCAGTTCCGGCCCCTCCAGTGCATCAAAATATCGGTCCACGGGTAGAGCATCACCTTCTGCATTACTGGAAGCCCTGCGCACACTCTGCTCAGGTTCTGGTTCCATTGGCCTTCCACGAAAAGTTGACAACTGCCTCTCAAGTTTTCCTGACCATGTCTTGAAAGAATCGAACCTGGGATCCCTTGGCCGATCTCCTCGAGGAGTTCTACTTTGTTGCCCAGAAAGATTGGGACTGTTTATCCCGTTGACACCCTCAGTATATGTGACGGTTCTAGGCATTGGTTGAGAATACATTTTCCTTTGAGTTGTGTCTACAGTCTCAGAAGTTGTAGAACCATCTGGAGCTTCTGTGGAAGGTACAACCTGATGATGGTCATTGAAGAAAACTCTCTTTGGGTTGTGTGAGCTAGATCCAGACGGAGTTGCTGGCATGCTGATGGAAACAGATTGAGTTTTTTCAGCGCCATTTGGTTGAGAACCCTCAGCCCAGCTACGGCCAACTGGTATTTCAATTTCCTACATATACAAAATGAAAATCAAATCAATTGCTATAAATCTCCCTATTACATAAAACAAGCAGCAGCAAATCCAGCAGTACCATAATGAAAAATTCCATACTATTATTCAAATTGGAGCCTGCAGACTGAGAGAACGCCTATTGTCGAATCCTAATAATGATTAAAACCTTTTTAACATCATTCACTGCAACATATTTCACATTGAAAGATCATGTTTCAGAAGTTCCGCACTCTAATACAACATACCACTACGAAAATTGCGGCCTTTATGCACATATACTCATGGTACTTATGTTAGTTCAACTTGTTTCAGAAAATTTATATAGAAAAAAACAGCTTGGTCAAATCAAGAATACAATATGTCACAATGACCAATCTGATAATTTTCACTATAATCAGGCATGTTTATGTGGCTTACTTGCCTTCAGATCATACTATATTCGATCAACAGTTAAGTTTCAAATACCGCATAGGAAAATTCCAGGAAAGGTCTTAGACACATATCACTTACTTTAACTGGTGGCATGCGAGAGCCAGTTTGTTGATATTCATTAGTAGCCTTCTCCTCAGCAATAGTATCAAAGCCAAGTACAGCTTGATTTGAAGATATGACCTTAAAAATCGAGGGTTCTGCTTCAGCTTCAGCTTCAGCTTCCTCTTCCTGTTTTGTAAAACCCGGATGTTCGCGATTCTCCATGATGATGCCAAATTACCTAAAAGGTTTAACACATTGCTGTCATACAGAGCTTTGCAGAAACAGTATAACTACATTAGTAAATCTAACACACCATCTTTCTAAACTACTATATCTCCTATCTCAATTAACTGAAATCAAGATGAGCAAAAAATAAATAATTCATATTAGACAAATTCTGGGGGTATGGATGGAATGTTCTATTCTCATAGATATCTGACAGGGAGAATCTCTAGATCTCAATACAAGGGATAATAATATAATAGCTAACACCCAAATATATGTTCATTCAACACCTAAATCCTAATTAGTAGATAAATTTCTAACACAGACCTTATGTGTACCTTAGCAGGCTTATATTGTTCAAAGCAATTGGTTAATCAAGAACATTGGCTGCACATAAAAAGATCCCAGCAACAATGCAAGAACAGCTATGGCTGTTTTTCCCAGCTGGTGGCAGCTAATAGCAGCCGGCCAGCCGCCACGTGGCACCTGTACCACAAACGGTACAAGGGAAAAAACAGCCTGAAGTAGTTAATGCTTTGGTAACTGTCACAGCTCACAATGCACAGAGATCATACAAAAGAAACATGAAACAGAAAACAGTTTTTCATTTCTTGTTACCTGTGGTGTCACCTCTTTTTTCTCTCCAGAAGATTCTGATATTGGGAAACCGAAACTTCTGCAGATTGGAAGGTTGATCTCTCACCAAGATTTTAGCAACCAATAATCAGTTGCCTTTTTTGTGTTCTGTAGAGCTGTCAAATTTTCCGGTGATTCAGAAATGAATTCAAATGGAAATAGAACCAAATTTAGTCCACAAAACCAAGCTGGCCTTTTTCTCTTTCTTTTTTTGGCTAATCAATGGCTGGACCATGTGACTTACATACACAGGAAACACCTATATATATAATACTTGGAGAGAGAGAGAGAGAGAGAGAGAGAGAGAGAGAGCGCCTACGTTGGATAAATGAAAATGCTTTCCACCCTTTACGTCAAAAGCTGTACTTCATTTGTAAAAATAAGAGCAAAATTCATGGGGACAGTGACGTGATTATTTTGATTATTTTCTTAACAGGTGAATCATGGGAAATGGGAAGTAAACAAGTCTTATTTTGAAATGCTATTTGGTAGGTCAGCAACGTTTTAAGTGGCAAATCGGGACACAATATTTTGTCATCTCATCCCTATCAAGGGAACCAGGGATAATATTATGTTATATCGACTAGAAAAATTAGGTCTGACCCGGAGAAAATCAGAAAACTAATACAGTAGTAAGTTCCTAAACATAGATTATGAGTAAAACTAATCCTGACCCAACGAATGGTTTGGGAGGCTTATCGATTTGATCCGAGATCTTACTGTTTTGGTTTATCAGAAAATAGGCGACATGAAAAAATATAGAGTGTTACAGACCAGATCTTTTACATTACACAATCCGACATTATAATATTTTCGACAGATTCGTTGGACCAAAAACACATGAAGCTCACTTACATTCAACTGAAACCGCACCCTAATGGGAATAATTATATGGTGTATCTTTCTTTTCAGGGGGCGCGAGAGAGGGCGTAATCCTTTTGTTTCTTTTCTTTTCTTTTCCTTTCTTTTTTGAGGTGATATGGTGTATCTGACTATACTAGCATTTGAGTAAACCACCTCAGGAAACATGCATCATGATCGAAAAGGTTGACAAGATTTTCATGTTAGGCAACTGTGGTAGTGAGGTCAGGTCACAGATAAGCTTATAAAGTTTTAGGTACCCAAGTGAACTAACTTGCACTACCAAAACACTAGAACAGCTTCAAGAGAAAAATAATAGTATTACTCAAAGCAAACTTTTAGATTAAAGAATTTTATCCCCAAGGACACTGACTGAAAAACAAATTAATTTATAAAAAAAATCAAGTGGAAACATTCTTGATAAAATAATAATAACCATAAGAAATTATACACTACCACAATCTTTGGAGCATAAAACATCATTTTCATATCACCATTGCAATATTTTGACCAGGAAAACTACCGTAAACATAAAGATTAAGCAAACCCATCCGAAATTAGCGGCTAAATTTAATTAAAATAAGATACTTAAGGAGTAACAAAAACATATCTAGTAAGTATAATAAAAGCAAGTCATTGTCCAGTGCCGAATTTCAGACATGTAAATCATTATAATTAGTCATTAGTGTCTGCTATCACTTTAATTAAACGCAAAAAATGGACAACGAGCATCATGACAAACCTTACCATCCTAATCAATCTCCATCCTAAACAAAATTTAATATCACTACTATAAATTAAGCATAATGTCAAAGGATTAGCATAATCACTTACTCGTATCCTAGCTAGTTTATGAAGAGCAAGCCCATCTTCATAATTGGTGTATGTCCAGAATATGCTTTTGAATAATTCCCAGATTTTTAATCGTAGCCAACAACTTCAAGGACAGGTGTGGCCGTAAACAATTAATGCAATCAACCTACAACAACAATCATTTGAAACCCTCAAAACTCAATAACAAAAAAAAAAAAAAAAAAAAAAAAAAAATAGTGAAAACCCTAACATATTTAACCACATAACAAAAATCATTTACAACATCAAAATCAAACACACTAGTTGCGGAATAAATTGAGGAATTACAGAACAAAACTGATAAACCAGCAGCGAAAACGAAATTAGAAAAGTCAAAATTAGATGTACCTGCTGTCAATTTACAGTGAAAAATTAACACCAAAAAGTCCCCACAATACAGCTAATAATTCTCACAAACAAGTCAAAACAATGTTCAAACCCAGATCATTTGACACCAACTTTTTTCATCAAGAGCTTCAAATTTTTGGCATTCCTATATGCTTATCTAAAACCAACAGCGTAAGAAAAAAAAATAATAAATAAAGAAATCAAAATTCAACCTATGAAATTGCTATTAGCTGTTTCTGATGATGTTTTTGATTTTTAAGGTCAGTGTCTGCTTAGCTAGATTTATGTTATTTTTAGTATTATTTTTAGTAATTGTTGTAAAATCACCCTATGAGATAATGCAAACAAATCCCAGGTGTTAGATATTCAAATTTCAGAAACTTTAGCGGTTAAATTAGCTAACGTTTGCTAAGTGATTAAGAGAGTTTAATTATTGAAAGTGAAAATTGCCAAGCAAAATTGACATTTCCAGTGTGAGATAAGCTGACAAATTAATCTGAGATTGTAAATTGTTCCAAACTTCAAATCATGCCTATAAATTATTTTAAAATGTATCACTTAATCAAACAATAAGCTAATGTAAAAACAGAATTAATTAACGAGAGGAAAAAAATGAGAGTCACAGTAGTAAAGAGAGTGAGAAATGAAGGTAGAGTACGGCTCTTTGGTGAGGAAAGCTACAAGACGTTTCTTTTTCTGATGATGAGAATAATAATACTCCCTGTACTAAAAACAAAACAAATACGGAATTATTGTTATGCGTTTTCAAAATTAAGGTGACCAATTACAGAATTTGTTTGGCCGCTGTTATTGCCAGGCTTGAAAATACTAATGCCAGGTTATTATACTTTTGAGTTGACAATATAGTCCTTCATATTAATAAGGCAAAACATATATTCTGTTCTCACTTTCTCTAATTGCCTTTTTTACAAATAAATTAATAGAAACTGTATTAGGATTAGGAATCCTACAACTCCATTAATTTAGCAACTTGGAAGGAAGATTAAGAATAATATCACGTTACAGATTATATTGCTCCTCACGTTATAGTTTAGTTTATGCAATAACAACGGCCAAAATTTAAGTTAATACACATATGATCAGTTAATCAAATAGGATATCCACTTATATGAATGATATCTAGAATAATTCTAAGTCAGTTTTTTTTTTCCAAGAGAAAAATAGGTGAATACGTGTAACGTGAGTGAAGAACTGGATCCTATATGGCTATATTGTACCATTTAGGCATGTATAAGAGTTGACTACTCACCAACATTGTTTTATACTTTTATTAAGCAATTGCTCAAAAAGAGTACAGGGATGACATGCGAACCATTAAGGAAAAAGAATAATTTGATTTTTATGAATGCCAATTTGCTAAATTGTTGGAGTTGAATGATCTCTAATTATAATATCTTTCCATAAACTTGTTTGTAAATAAGTCAATTAAAAATAGAGGAAAGAGAACATGTGAGTTGTCTCATTAATATGAAGGACTATATTGTCAACTCACAAATCTAATAGTCTGGCATTAGTATTTTCTGACCTGGCAATAACAGCGGCCATTTGTTTTTATATTTTGCATTTATAGTATGAGTATATGACAGCTGGAAGAGAGAGAAAAAGCGAGAGAACCAACCAGAGACCAGTGGAACTGGAAAATTATTTGGGACCGGAGATTTCGAAGAAACGACTATAATAGTTCCTGGAAAGATGGGGGAATTTTGGATTTGAGAATTGAGGTTTAAGGAGGGTAATATGGTAAATTTACAGTGTTGCCCAAAAATTGATTTGGGAATTTTGTGTGACAAAAGACCTAATTTGACTCATTTTCAAGTTGAGGGGAATTAGGTTGTTGTTTCACTTTTTGTATATTGGATTTTAGGTGAATTTTCCACACAGCCAGCAAAAGTAAAACCCATCATTTTCCACTGTCTAGTGGAAATCCATTGTCCAAACATCCATTCTCTCCCTTTTTGTTTTCTTCTTTTTATCGTTCAAAAATGGGGACGATTTTCTTGCGACATGATAAGGCAATTTGTTTGAAGTTGAAGTCACTAGTTCTAATTTACCTTACACACACACACACAAATTGACAGAAGATCGAAAAGAGATGAAGTTGGGTGATAAAAATCTTTTTTGGTCAATGATGGAGCTTTTTCAAAGAGAAACCTCTTTTTATCTTGTCTAACTTCTTCCATGTACATGTAGCAAGTTGGGTGATCAAGTAATAAGAAGAGGACTATTCATTAATATCAACACCTAGTATTTTTTATTTTTTTTTTTGCATTACTGTCTTAATTCATAGGAGTATATCTTTGTTAATGTCTGTCACTTGTTAAATATGAGATAATAGAATGCTGGATCATTATTGATGTAATCGATCCCTATTTATAAATAGGGAGTCCTATTGTTATGTAAACTTTAGATTACACAATCTAGTATATGCTAATCTAGAATAATATTCCTAAGAGTACTAGAATAATATTCCTAAGAGTACTAGAATAATATTACCTAACACTCCCCCGCAAGTATGAAATCTTGAAGACATAATTGAAGGTTACAGAAGACATAATTGAAAAACACTAGAGTAAACATGGAGATCTTGAAGTTCAACCAAGTATGAAATCTAGCCGAAACAAAACTCTCGTGGTGCCACCCGCTTTATAGTCAATCGTGAACAAGGGAAAGGAACGCGTCAACGAAAGAATATAGGGATTGACAGCAGCTGATCACGCGGTAGCAAGGGTCGACGCTTGGCGGTCGGCGGTGGCAGGAGTGCAGGCAAGGGACGGCGGCAAGAGTGCAGGCAAGGGACGGCGGCAAGAATGCAGGCGGCGGACGGCGGTCGGCGGCGACAGGAGTGCAGGCGGCGGACGACAGAGCTGTAGACGTGCGAACCTTATGTGATCTGAAATTTGAGAGCAGGGTAGAAATTAAGATCAAAAATCCATATTTAGTGGTGGAGATCAACGGAATTGAATTTAATCTAGGAAACTAAAAACTAATTTGTGTGAATTGTAAAAATAAAAAAAAAAGAAGTAGTCCGCTGGATGGAATATGGTTTAATACCTCCATCCGGCGGCTTAGCGAAAGCTAGGGTTTTAGGCTACCAGGAAAGTAGTTGCTCTGATACCATGTGAGATAATAGAATGCTTGATCATTATTAATGTAATCGATCCCTATTTATAGGTAGGGAGTCCTAGTGTTATGCAAACTCTAGATTACACATAGTCCTATTATTCCTAAGAGTACTAAAATAATATTCCTAAGAGTACTAGAATAATATCCCCTAACTTTAAATAGCTATACAGTTATTATGTATATTAATTTTGTGATTTACATATATATTACGTTAACAATTTATTCAATAAAAAAAAATATTAAGTTAACAAATAATAATAAGAATTCACAACTACCGTGAGGAAATGTAAAAATATGTTAATGAATGTAGGATCCTTCCGAGATGCACCAATGTCTTAGGGTGTTAATACACTGTTTCTGGTCACCCATCCTCAACCACTAAACAAAAATGTGCGGCTATATATGACCAACAAAAGTCATCATCAAATTGACTGTTGGAAAATGACACATCAAGTTTTTGATAGCTAATACATTTGAAGGTCCTTTTCCGTGCAAACTACAAACCTATAAGGAAAGATATATACTTCATCTTCATCCATGTTTTCAAACAGCAATAATATTAAATACAATGGCTCGTGTTTTGCTTATTTGTGTGGTTTATAGTACACAAGATGATCCAGCTACTATGAGTGTTAAGTGTAAGATTTTTTGCAAAAGTTTGTCGTTCGTCAAAAAAACTGCTTTCTGTACGACTTACAATATTTTTGAAAATTTAAAATTTATAGAATTGAAGTGAAAAGTGATACATATAACCTCCTATCAGACGGTAGACGTGTTCAAACTTCAAAAAGACCACAAAAAATTAGCAGCCGGATATCAACGGGGTCATTGTCTTCAACCCTTGTAAGTTGTCCTAGTTCCTTAATTGGTTGTTTCTTGTTTGTCGATGTTTTTATTCCCCTTTATTTGCGGCTGCTTACAAGTTACATCTATTCTTCAGTCACTACTCTTTGCCCTTTAAGGCCCTGTTTTCGTCAACGGAATGATGCGGGACAGTGAGGAATGGAACGGAAATTGCAGCGCGGTGTGGAACGGAACGGAAATTGCAGCGCGGTGTGGAACGGACCGGAAATTGCAGCGCGGGACGGAATAGAATAATAAATATAACTTGTGTGGTACGGAACGGAACGGAAATTACGGTGCGGTGCAGAACGGAACGGAAATTGCAGCGCGGTGTGAAACAAAACAGAATGCAGCATAGATTCGACGAAAAGAACTGGGCCTTAGTGCTATACATAAAATACATTGCATGGAATTCTTCTATGTGATTGCTTCCTTTTTAGCGTTACGTGAACATAAAACTATTTAGCTTGTTTAATTGATCGAGGAAACTGAATTCACGTACCAGCTGAAAAAAGCTCGCCTGAGGTGGATGATTCCTCCTTCACTAAATTAGAAGGGTGTCACTCAAAAAAAAAAAAAAAAAAAAAAAAAAGGATGGAGAAAAAAATTGGTGGCTAAGGAAAATATATATTTTGTAAAAAAAACCTAATTGAAGTCCTTTCAAAAGTTAAAATAAAACTTCCTTTCAAAAAAACATAAACCAAATTGAATTTTTAATTAAGTATTATTTTACCAGTAAATCTTGTGTGAGACCAACTCACAGAAAAATAGGTTACAATTTAGAATTGTAGGGGTCACTATTTAGAAATGTAGGGGTTCACTTATGGTGAACCAGACTCTTGGTTCATTGAAAAGTGATCCCCAAATCACCAAACGTTACAAAAAGACCGTCTTATAGAAATTTTTGTGTTATTTTACATTGTTCTAAAATTTTTTTTTTTTTTCAAGCCTCCTAAAAAGCACCTACTTGAAAAATATTATTTTACATATATATGACTATGATTGACGTGTGAAGGAAATTATTATGATGTCTTACATGAACACATACATAATTCCCATCTAAATTTAATTTGTGCAGTTCTCTTATACAAACTATCCAATAGGTTTTTATAGATTATCTAGTAACTTATATAAAACGAACATACAAAATCAAGGGTTTAATATTTATATAGCTATTTTTCAACGTCGATAACCACATAACCCAAATGACCAAATTAAGTGTCAGATAGGCTAAACCTGTGTTGAATTTTAAGCGGAGCGAATTCAAACTTGAATTTCGGGGCTTCAAGTTTTTTCCTTTGATGTGCTGTTTATTCCCTGCGTATACGGAGTACTAATGTATCCTAACTTCGAATGGATCCACTTGTAATTCAACAGCCCAATCCGTTATCTCTCGGGTGATGCATGTGGAATTAAAACATTTGGGCAGGCCGGCCCATGGCCCGTTACTCTCTGAAGGGAGAAGGGCCATATGCATATCCCTCGTTTTATATCTTTGTGATTGGGTTAGACTGTGAGACACTGAGACCGGTAGTGTGTCAAGACTCGGTAGTATAACTATGCATTGCGGAGTAGCAGTAGTGATGCATACATTAGTGATGCAAAAGGATTTCGACTGCTACTATCCTTAGACCTTAGTGAAGCAAAAGTAGTAGTAGATGATTTGAAGAGAGGCCAGCCGTTTTCATGGAAGACCCGTCACATTTTAGATGATTGTTGGTCGGTTTGTAAGAAAGTTGTAATTAATGTTGTTTTCATTCCTAGAATATCTAATGGGCTTGCTCATTCTTTTGCCGTTTGGGCGGCCTCCTCTAATTTTGTGGGGATCCTTTATCTCGAGGAGTTTCGTCCCGAATTTGGACTTTAGGTTGTATGTTTATTTTACGAGCACAATGTTAATACAACCACGCAACCTTTCAACGAGCAAAAAAAAAAAAAAAAAAAAAAAAATATATATATATATATATATATATATATATATATATATATATATATATATATATATATATATATATATATATATATATATATATATATATGCATTGCGGAGTAGCAACCCACTCATGGGCTGGAGTACTAAACCAGCACTCGGGTTGGGACACCTCAGGTGAATGTGGTACAATGGTTGTTGTGAGTGGTTTGACACTCTCATGCCTCATCTCTGCCTTAATCAAGGCAATTTTGTCTCCGCTCTATTCCATTGACATCCCTACTCTTATCCATACGAATAAAGGTCGAGGGTTTGATTCTTGTGGTCTTGTGGACGAAAAAGCTATTGATTGTGAGCACTTTACCCCCTTTATAAGCCGACCCTCGGTGCAAATATTAACCCAACAGATTAAAGACTTGAAGGTGAACCCGTGATTAAAACAAAAACAAAAAAAATGTAATGTATGTTCAAGACTTCAGGTTGAAGGATTGGAGCTTCAATATTCAAGCTCCAAATCAAACACGATTTGAGGAGCATGACGAGAAACCTACTTGCAAATTGATTGTTTTTTCCACAATTTTTTTTCCACACTCCTTTTGACAAGTGGAAATTGATTACCTTGGTAACCTCCCAAGTCCCAACTGTCCCCATTCTGAACCTAGCTAGTTGGCCAATTGCACTTGCATGCATATGCCTCTCTCATTTTCTTATAGTGGATGGACATGGCCACCCTAAGGCAAAGCGCGAGAACCGGAATACATCGCAGACGCAGTATATATAAGCACGCTTAAAAGTCACTACAATTCTAGAGCTAAAGTAAGCTAAGTGCTTTAATTTTGTTTGTTTTACACCCACTTGTAAATATAATATGTATTATTTTCTTCCATTTAGTTATTTCAATCTATCTTATCATTTGATTCAACATTCATCAACATGCGTGTTTTACTTTGTATGAATACATAATTACAATTTATTATCGTAAATAGAAATAATAAGCATTGTATAAGACTAACTTACCAAAAAAAAGGGTCACTTATTATGACTCATGACCCATGTTACACTAAAAAGTGATCATCGATCTTACTTAAAGTTACAATAAAACCGTCTTAAACACAATTTTTTGACTATCTTAGTTTAGTAATAAGTATTATACTTCCTTACTATGAATCCCACATTAAAAGAAGAAGTTATTAAACTATGAACATACTCATATTAAAACATCACAAAAACTTCTATAAGACGGTATTTCTTTAATATTTGGTGAGACATGGTTCCCTTTTCAATGAAATAAGGGTCACTGCTCATCATAAGTGATCCCTACAATTCTAAATAATGACTCCATTTTATGTGACTTGATCTTATACAAAACTTGCTGTGTCGATGTTGAAATGAATTGAAATAGAGGGTCAATGTTGAAATGCATTTTTATGTTTTCGATCTTGTTCATTATAAATATCCAAAACAGTAGTTCAGAAACTAGAAAGAATATGCATTACAACATTTGTATTGATTATTGTCTCCCCTGCTTTTGGCCCTACGGCAACTACAATGTGACCACCTCTCAAAGCCAACCTGGTACCCTTGAAAAGCTTTAGATCTAAAATGGTTGTGGCCCGTCTCTCAATCAATATTCAATGTATACATTGCTCCATTATTATTCTTGTACCATATATTATTAACCACTTTAATTATTTATGTTGATATTTATATGTTGTATCACTTGTATGTGATTAGCTTGACCAGCCAACAAATAGATGTTGACAAGATTATTGTTTTGCATAATCAGTTGTGTCCCCTCATTTATACTTTCACAATTACATTGACATTCTAAGCTAGTTTAATTTGGTATTCTTGGTTGGGAGTTGGTTTTTAGAATTCATATATACTTTTCTTTTTTGGAGGTGGCTAAAATATAAGCAGTTTTTAAAACAGACAACTCAAATATGGTATGTAGAGTTGTCAAAAGTTGATCTGACCCAAAATTCAATTTGATCCGTTTTTAAGGATCTTGATAAAAATTTCTTGACCTGAACCTGTTTTTAACTCGGAAAAATGAACTAAAATGTGAATTTGACCCAAAAATCGACCCGTAACCAATTCAACCCAAATCAGATTTGACACAACCCATAACCCGTTGGGCCGACCCGTTTTACAAGTCTATGTATAGGACATAGTTAAGCTAACGATGAAGTACAATAGGTAAATTATACCCCTCCCACCAAAAAAAAAAATTTATACAATAATAATTTTGTTCTTCAACCTCATTTTTTTATAGTGCCAAGTTACTACTCCTATAAAGTATGGTAAAAGACACAACACTATTAAGTAATGCTAAAAAAGACTGATGAGTAAAGATTAAATTAAGCCAAAGCTAATCTTGGTTGGCTTTTGCACCACTTAATGTGGAGCTACCACTTACATTGATTAGGCAGATAGTCTTTCATTGTTAGGTTATTAGGTATACTATTTAAAATGAAGTGGCTGAGAAGTTAGCATACACTATGGTTCATTATTGATCTAACACATGATAGAATCAACATAATCAACCCCTTCAAAACTGACCTACATATTGAAGATAAGTTGACTCAAAATGATACTTCTAAATGCTAGCTCAAAATAACAACACCACTTTTTTGTTTACACTTAATACAATAATCGATCGGGAATTTCGCACAAAAAAAAAAAAATTAAAAAAACACAATGATCGAGAACTCCAATGGCATCTCTCACTTCCAACTAACACTATGTCTACCTATACATGTTCATGATTTAGATTAAAAAAAACATTATATCAACTTTGACTTTTTTTTTAAAAACTGCCAATGTTGAGGTCTCTAATGATTAAAATTGAGAATTGGGTGTAATATATCGACCTCTGTACCCCCTTAAACCAAAAAATAATAAAAATATAAAAGTAAATTTGCTAAATACTATAACAGGGCGTTTGGGAAGTGGAAATGAGATTGGAGTTTTTTCCCCAAATATCATTTATCCTCTTTCAAAATTCAAAGCCATTACAACTATTACAAGGGTTCCATATTCTATTTTATATAATACCTCGTAGGTTCCTCGGAATATAACTCCTCTGTACTTTGAGGTTGAATTTCTCCCTAAGCTCGATCCCCTACAAACAAGAAAAGATAAAGGGGATGAAGTACTCCATGTAATTGCGACCATGTGGTATGCTTCAACTGATCTAGATTTATCTTTCGCTTTCAAACTTTTTATTTTTTAAGTTGGAACTCTAAAAAGTAGTCTCAATTATTCTTTATATACCAAGTCACTAGCTTGGGGGCTTGCCATAAAGTTAGTCCTAACTCCTAATTATATTAGGTTTGCCAATTGCCAATTGCCAATTTATATTAGAAAAAATATTAAAGCATGCAATAATAACCCGAAGGCCCCGAACCTCATTTGTGGATGAAAGGTTAGTTTAATAGGAGTTAAAGAAAGGAGGCTTATGGTCCGGCTACTTCCTACTTCCCCTTAAGAGTATATAATGACAAATTTAAGCCAACTTGGGCCTTATTTACTTTAGAATTAGAATTATTAACATTGACGTTTCTAATTCCTCCCTGCAATTTCGATAGATGATAAACAATTGAACATGAACACATCATTTTTATAGAAAAAACAAATTGACAAGAAGTAAAAACAAATATTTTAATTTAAGGATGATGAAGCAATTATGTTTCCACTCCAATCGATATTCATACTTTAAAATAAGTAATATATATATATATATATATATATATATATATATATATATATATATATATATATATATATATATATATATATATATATATATATATATATATATATATATATATATATATATATATATATATATATATATTTTTTTTATCAGTTTAAGTACAATATTACACTTTCTATTTACCATTTGAAATTTTCAAATCTCATTTCCGATTTTAAGCGAAAGTCTACAAATCTTGGTTGTGTTATTTCAAACCTAGGTCCTGTTCTCTTCAACGGAATGGTGCGGGACGGTGAGGAACGGAACGGAACGAAACGGAATGGATTGGAACGGAACGAAACGAAATGGCGCGGCGCGGATAATTCAAAAACATGTGAGACAAAATGAAGTACAGAATGCGGAACGGAACGAAACGGAATACAGCTTGAAATCGACGAAAAGAATAGGGCCCTAATTTCAACAAAGATAGTGGTGAACTCAGCTATTTCGCCTTAATTACTCAAACACTCTCTTGTTAGATTATTTTCCAAAATAAATAGATAAATAAATAACAGTAGTTTGAATTTGACTGTTTAACAGTTTTTTTGGTCATTACCTAAAAAGAAAGAGGAATAAGCAGAAGTATGTGTGTAATTCCACATCGGTGTTTGTTGGAAACGTAGACTTTTTATGTCCATTATAAATTTGCCTTCATCTTTAAGGAATCATGGAAAAATGAAACTTTCTGGAGTTGGAAAGTACTAAATCAATCGAGAACCAACTAAAAAAGACCAACCGAAAGCTTTCTTCAGTGAATTAGCGGATTCTCTTATTGACAAAGACGACGATGCATGAAATAATTTCGAGATGAATGAATGCGTGGTGAGTCACACACATACATATATACATTTCATGAATTTTAAGTCAGGCCATTTTTGTGGCAAGATTAAAAAAAATGGACTCTCCAACAAAGGAGGAAGAGTTAGTTTTATATGCATATGCCCACGTGATTAACTGATTACTCATCTACTCACATTGATTCATGCTTCAAAAGTGGACAGATTTAGGCCCCCATCCATCTTGGTTTAACTGCACGTGACTATGCAGTGTTAGGTCTAAAAACTAAGGGTGTGTTCTCCCCATCTTATTTTTGTTTATTTCTGTTTATTTCAGCAAACTTTAACAAACTTCAGCAAATTCAGCAAACTTCAATAAAGTTAAACAAAGTTCAACAAAGTTAAACAAACCAATATATAAACTAGTTATAAAAAACACTTGAATCAACATAATTCAACAAAAATGAACAAAGTTAAACGAAGTTCAACAAAGTTAAATAAAGTTAAATAAAGTTCAACAAAATTCAACGAAGTTCAACAAAAATAAATTTTCAGTAATAAATATAAACGTTTTTCAGTTGGGAAGAACAGACCCTAAATAGACATACTACTTTGAGGTCATGACCCATGAACGTCACAATATTTAATTCAGTGAAAAAGAACACACTTTTAATGTTAAACAGAATAAAATCGCTAAGACATAGTGTTGGATCAAATTGATTATGTTATAAACCACTACACTAGTACTCCGTTGTGACTATTTATATCAAGTAACTTCGGTATCAACATATATATAGGTTGGTTTAATGGTTTGAGTTTTGGTGTTCTTCCTTCATCACGCACTAAGGTTCAAATCCTATATTAGAGACAATTATGTAATCCCCTATATATCCTTTACCCCCTAGCTTCCAAATGAATGGTCACTTGCTCTTGAGTATTAACTCGAGATGGGACAGCAATTTGAGCGAGAGTGACCATTCTCTACCTTCAAAAAATAAAAATAAAAACAAAACAAAAAAACCATCAAGTAACTTCGTAAAATTTTGATTCTTTGATCCATGCTCTTTTAATAACTACTAGACGAGATGTATGTGTAAGTAGTTTATTTACAATCGACAATTGTCTCCTGGCCTTATTGGGTCTCTCTCTCTCTCTCTCTCTCCATTTTGAAATGACACATTATGAGATCAAACGACAATCCTTGTTGTGTATATATATGTTGTCCATATGAAGTGTTAGAACATGGACAGAAAATTTCAGGTCCACGTACACAGCTTTTTCCACAGCATCAATCACATGCAACTATGCCAACTGTTTTTAGGTAACGACAATCCCCTAGCTAGCTAAGTTAAAAGAATAAGTAGTTCAATGCTTGACATGCAAGAAATTAAACTTTAGTTGATGATGTTGATTTCATCTCTTTTAATTTGCTTCGAAGGTGTATGTTCAAGAAAAAAATGACTCCAAAAACAACTCTCCCCATTATTTTCTCTCTCCTTTTCATCTTTTGCTTGCTTTTCCGAGTTAACAACGTATATATAAAATGTGAAAGCAAGAAAATATTTTATAGAAAAGCATTTAGAGATAAATTTGTAGTTTTCTCCCATCGATTTCCACTTCTTTTTTTCTTAACATTATTCTTTTCTTGTAAAAAAAGGTCCCGTGATGGGTAAGTGAGAGGTCTAATCACCAAAATTAGCCGGCAACTTTGAATTGGAAGATCTTGTTTGGGGCCATTCCCTTTGTTACATTTGTAAGGAAATCCATTACCATTAAAGCAAAGCTAATATAATGGACCCTCAAAAAGTAACTAATTTCATATAACTTTTTATTTTAATCTGAGAACTGGATGCACGTATCAATTTCCTTGCAAAAGAATTAGCTTTGATCCAAAGGACATAGATAAACCTGTGGTAAATCAAAAATATTATATGTTGACACATAGTAATAAGTACAGAGAGAATTACAGCTAGCTAGGTCTTGTGAAGATAAGAAGGTTTTAAGTGTTATAGACAAACTCGAGTTAAAATTGTCTAAAAAATAATAAGCCCTATTATGTTTTATTCCAAAAAATGGTGCAAGACGGAGTAATACGGAGTATAACAACAAGACAGAGTAATACAGAGTATAACTACAAGACAGAGTAATACAGAGTATAAGTTATACTCGTATTACTTATTCTTATGTTTCACATCTCCACTCGTACTTTAATTTTTTCCAGTTTAAGATGGAGTATTCTATTATTACTCAACTTCTCTAGTTGCTCCAAAAATGTACTGGATGTAGTGATACAGTATATATATGAGTGCAGAAAGTAAAATAGTAAGCATTGATGTGGATCTAGATTCTAGAGATTCCAAGCAAGGGGCGCAAACGCATCTTTCCTAGTCGTCAAGGACCTTTTCCAGATCAGCATCACATGGTGTTGGCCTGGTTAATATTCAATGTCACATACAGACATTATGATTTGTTGGTTACACGCCACAGCCACTATATTTTCATCTATTGTAATTTATATATATGCTTAGTCACCATTTTACTAGCTTTTTGGAGCCTTTTCTTTTTTCGTGTATGGCAACACCTTTTTTTTTTTTTTTTTTTTTTTTTTGAAAACATAAAAAGTTAAACTCTCCCAGTTCCAAAAATTATACAAAAGATCTTTTATGAGACCGCCTCAAGGTGAGATCTCCTTTAGAGCCAAATATGACATAAGCATGATGTATTAGTAGTCAATTCACTTCAATTTAGTTATTAGTCGGTTCTCTGAAGTTCAGCTCAGTGACATAATTTATCTCTCACAAATTAGTATTCAGTTCATTTCAATTTATTTAGCACACCCTAAACGAAAAGATGAGGTAAAGCATGATTCCGAGCTTAATCCTGGCATGTGCAATGCAAGAATCAAACATTTTTTTTTTGATGGATGTGATTAGTAAAAAAATAAAACTGCTGTGATGAAAAGTAGTTTTTTTTCTTCCTACGAGGCTACCACTCAGAATTGCTTTCGTCCCACCCTCATCATAGATATATGAGCGATATTACTTAGGTCTCTGTTTAATTAACCTCAATATAACTCATGTGGTTAAGATTTAAAGGTGATGATTAGGATAAATTATGAGTGTCTGAACCTCAGATGTAAGACATAGTTAATGAGAATCCCGGGTTAGATTGGAATTAACGAGGATGACAAATAATTGATTAATCAGTTAACATTACTAATCTTTTACTTATAGTGGGCGTAAGTATTGGTATCTGACACTGGACTTGATTTATTATTCATCACCTTTGTTGATTATGATCTAAACCTGCACTATAATCTTTTTAATTAGTGCAGTCTAAGCAAGTAAGCATACGTTAATACTCCTATTTAATAATAACATTCATAGATTCATTACTATTCTGATCTAAATGGTTCAGAATTATTGTCCACATACTTTTGTTTGGATTAAACATGAAAGATGTTGTTTTTTATGCCTTCTTGTTTAGTAAGATCTGAAAGATAAACCATAAAAGTACTAGACCATTTTTACTACCTATAAATCAGAGTAAGGTCATTAAAGTATTTTCTAATTATATTGTTAATGTGAATTTTACTGATTGTTGAGAATTACTGTATATACTCTATTATTTTGTACCGGCCGGATTAAAGAGAAATAGATTTGTTAATTTGTGGTATTATAGATTTATAGGAGTAGTGATTTAAGTAATAATTGTCCTGTGGGGCACTTTTTAACAATTGGATTTGGAAGTGAAGTCTCCGTTAAATAATGGTAATTGTTGCAAGTTGCAAGCTTGCAAGTGTACAATTGTCAGTTACCATTTTACCAACGTTCTGCTTGCCGCCGCCTTAACGTTGTCCACTCCATAGTCCATACGCAGATAGAGTCGTTTGCCAAGCTTGCAATTTGCAAGTAGAAAATTTCAATTTCATTCCGTTGTAATTCCCTCATGTTAAAATAGGTAAATGGCTACCAATAAATGGTTGGTGTGAGTGGTTCGGCACTCTCATCCCTTAACCAACGTCGAGGGTTCGAATCTTGTAAATATAAAAACTATTTAGTGGGAGCACTTTACCCCTTCATGGGCCGACCTGGTGCGAACATGATTAATTTTGGCCCAAAGAATTTAGGTGAACCTGTGGTTAAACCCAAAAATAGGTAAATGGCTCATAATAAGTCAATAACAGATTTTTACTATGCTTGTATAGTAAATTCTCTGTTTACCTGCCTATAAAATGATCGTTTTGTAGCGAGTAAATGCAGCGGAGTAAGCAAGTTAAATTCACTAAGCTTTCACTCCTTCTATGAGTCACCCTCTTTTCCGAGCTATCTTTTAACAATTACCTATTTATCCAATTTTTTAAAAAATTTTTGTACTCCATTTTCCTCTCTCTCTTTCTCGTTTCTACTACTATCTAAATTTTAAAATCTATCCCCTCTATCACTCTATGTAATGGATCTGGATCCTTTGCGGTCCAGTTTCCCATTTTTCTTTATAAATAGGTTTTTTTTTTTTGGAGTGTATAAGCGTGCGTTAGATATGGGCAATGGATTTGTCATCAATTGTGGGGGAGAACATTGATAAGAAATATATGTTTACATTAATTATAATCTCTAGAACATGTATAGTCTCTTAGTTTTTTAATATCTCTAGAATGTTTCCTGTATATACTCTTCCTTAATTACTCTTGTAGTATATATATGAGATAACTCAAGAGCCTTGATAGGCTGTCATTTATACTTCATCATGGTATCAGAGCTAGTCTTCTAATCCCTTCATCTACTCTCTAAAACCCGAATACTTCCCAAGAAAATCAACCTCTCGTCTTCACGAATCAACGGGTCTTCATTTTCACTTTATCAATCTATCTTATTCAAGTCATCAACTCACGCCCAACTTCAAGGTTTTTTCTCTACCAAACTTCTTTTACTTTACTCTTTCTTTGTCCTCTTCCTAGTTTGTCTTCATATACTTTCTTCTTTACGGTCAAAATATCAAGCCTTCAAAAACCATCCTTTTCATCATGTCTGATGATAAATCAAGTAATAGCAATCCTCCCATTCATCCGGCCCTTGGAGTCAACAATATAAAACAATTGGTATCTGTTACTCTTGACATTAAGAACCCTCGGTATACTAAATGGCGTGAATTATTTATGCTTGCTTGTAAGGGATTTCAAGTTAAGGGCCATTTAGATGGTACATCCAAACCTTCTGGAGAAGATGATGAAGCGTGGGAACGGTTAGACGCCATCGTTTTATCATGGATTTATGCTACTATTTCCTCCGATCTTCAAGACATTGTGTTAACCCCAAATGCCACTGCTAGAGATATATGGGTTGCTATTGAAAATCTCTTCAGAGACAATAAGAAGACCCGTGCTATTCAACTTGAAGAGGAATTTCGTACCTTTGAAAAGGGAAATCTGTCCATTAGTGATTACTGTCAACATCTCAAGACTCTAGCTGATAACCTCAAAGATGTTGATGCCCCTGTCTCAAAAGAAACTCTTGTTCTCAAGACCCTTCGTGGCTTACCCGATGAATACAAAACTCTTGTCAATATCCTTCCTCTACAAAACTCATTTCCTACCTTCCTGCAAACACGTTCCATACTTCTACTAGAGGAAAACCGTCAAGCCAAAATGAATAATGGTGTCTCTTCACCCCCTACGGCCCTAGTCACTTCATTTGACTCTACACCACGTAATAATAATTCTGGTGGTGGACGTGGTAACTCTTCATGGCGAGGGGGTCGTGGGAATACAGGAAATCGAGGACGTGGAAATCGAGGCAGCAAAGCTCAGGGGCACAATAGTCAAAATTGGAACACCGGGCGACGAGTCTGGAGTGGTAATCAAAATTGGGCCGCTCCTGCTTATCCACCTTGGACTGGTCTGAATTTTCCATGGTATGGTCTACTGCCTACAGCTACTACCCAGTCTGCTAGCCAGGCCTTATTGGCTAGTCCAACGGGCTTACCCTCTTCTAGACAATGGGTTACAACAAGTTCAGCAACTTCGTGGCCTAATATTCAACAGCCACAACAACAATTTAGGCCCACTTGGCCCACCACAAGTCAGCCTATGGACCCTTCAGCCTTGGTCCACGCTCTTGACACTATGTCACTTCGCCCACCTTCCGACAATGATTGGTACATGGATTCCGGGGCCTCTGCACACATGACTTCTAACTCAGGTAATCTCTCCAATGTTTTTAATTCAAGCAATGTTTCATCAAATCATGTGGTTGTCGGTAATGGATCCTTAATTCCTATCACAAGTATAGGCTCCACCGTCCTTCCCAATTCCCGCTTCCCACTTACTTTACAAAATGTTCTTGTCACTCCACACATTATAAAAAAATCTCATTTCAGTACGTAAATTCACTATCGATAATAATTGTTCTGTTGAATTTGATCCATTTGGTTTCTCTGTGAAGGACTTACAGACCTGGAACGAGATACTCAGATGCAATAGCTCCGGCGATCTGTACCGGATCAGAATACCACCTCCCCCCGTTGCTTTATCCTCCTCCACCACTCCCTCCCCTACTTTATGGCACCGTAGACTTGGACACCCCGGGGACGCTGTTTTCCGTACTTTACTTAAGAACAATTTTATTGCATGTATTAAGGAAGTTTTCCCAGGACTGTGTCATGCTTGTCAATTGGGAAAACATGTTCGATTACCTTTTTACTCTTCTCATTCTCGCACTACTCATCCTTTTGAGATTGTTCATTCAGATTTATGGACCTCCCCGATACTTAGCATTTCTGGTTTCAAATATTATTTAATTCTCTTAGATAATTTTTCTCATTATTTGTGGGTGTTTCCTCTCCGTGCAAAATCTGAAGTTTTCACTAAATTTTTACATTTTCGTGCTTATGTACGGACTCAATTTAATTGTGAGATAAAATCTTTTCAATGTGATAATGGACGGGAATTTGACCAAACGCCCTTTAAAAATTTCTTTGACACACATGGGATGTTATTTCGTTTCTCTTGCCCGGGCACTAAACAACAAAATGGAAAATCTGAGCGTATGATCTGCACCATTAATAATGTTATTCGTACCCTTTTATTCCAAGCTCAAATGCCTCCATAATTTTGGGTTGAAGCTCTCTATATGGCCACCCACCTTCTCAACTTGTTACCCACAACAACACTCAACTTTCACACACCCTACGAGGTCCTTTATCACAAACAGCTATCCTACACACATTTACGTGTCTTTGGGTGTCTATGCTATCCAAATATCTCTGCCACCACCCCTCACAAACTAGCCCCGCGCTCTACGCCATGTGTGTTCCTTGGGTATCCATCTAATCACCGGGGATACAGGTGTCTAGACTTATCTACGCGCAAGGTCATAATCTCCCGTCATGTGGTTTTTGATGAGTCCGTCTTCCCCTTCTCGTCTTCATCTCAATCATCACTCTCATATGATTTCTTAGATGCAAACATTCCCCCCTCTCCTCTTCATACACACCCACACTCCTACAAGTTCCCTACCACTCATCCACCCTCTCCCCATCCGTCTCCCTCCCCTGTGACCTCACCTCCTCCTTCTCCCGTCACTAATAACATCTCCGCTTCTACCCCTATGACACATGATGTCCTTCCCCATCCTGCTCCACCAACATCCTCTGTTGCTCCCATATCTACTCACTCCACGAGAGACTCTTCTCATCCTAATACTCATACCATGATGACACGTGCCAAGCATGGTATTCATCAGCCTAGACGTATGTTTAACCTCAATACCTCCTCTCCCACTATTTCTCCGATCCCAAAAACTTATCGCTTCACTCTTAAGGATCCACACTGGCATGCTGCCATGATTGATGAATACAATGCTTTAGTTAAAAACAGGACCTGGGACATTGTGCCTTGCCCCGCCAATGCTAATGTGGTAACTGGCAAATGGCTTTTCAAACACAAGTTTAATTCAGATGGCACCCTAGAGCGCTATAAAGCGCGCTGGGTGGTTCGTGGTTGTTCACAACAACCTGGCATTGATTATGATGAGACTTTTAGTCCTGTGGTCAAGCCAGCAACTGTTCGCACAGTTCTAAGTCTAGCCTTATCTCGTTCTTGGCCCATTCATCAACTGGATGTAAAAAATGCCTTCCTTCATGGTAATTTGCAAGAGACTGTCTATTGCCAGCAACCTCCTGGATTTGTGGACCCCGCTCATCCTGATTATGTTTGTCGTCTCAATAAGGCACTTTATGGTTTGAAACAAGCACCTCGTGCCTGGTACCAACGCTTTGCTACATACATTACTCAGATTGGTTTTCAGGGGGCCAAATCCGACACCTCTTTGTTTGTGTGCCGGAAAGGACAACACATGGCTATTCTCTTGCTCTATGTTGATGATATTATCCTTACTGCTTCCTCCACATCCCTACTCAAGCAGATTATTGATACTCTTAGTGGTGAGTTTGCTATGACGGACTTGGGTCCCCTTCATTATTTTCTGGGTATTTCTGTCACTCGTACCAAGGAGGGATTATTCTTGTCACAAAAGAAGTATGCCCAGGAAATTCTTGATCGTGCTCATATGTCAAATTGCAATCCTACGGCCACACCTGCTGATACAAAAGCAAAACTCTCTGCTACATCTGGTCGTCCAGTTACAGATCCGTCTTTATACCGCAGTCTTGCAGGTGCCCTTCAATACCTCACATTTACCAGACCTGACCTCAGTTATGCAATACAGCAAATATGTCTCTTCATGCATGATCCCCGCGAGCCTCATTTTCATGCCTTAAAACGTATTTTACGATATCTCAAAGGAACTTTAGATCATGGCTTGCAACTATATCCCTCAACCACCGATGGTCTTATTGCTTATTCAGATGCCGATTGGGCTGGGTGTCCCGATTCTAGAAAATCCACCTCCGGATATTGTGTTTTTTTGGGCGATAATTTAATATCATGGTCATCTAAGCGTCAAGCATCCACATCCCGCTCAAGTGCTGAGGCTGAATATCGAGCGGTTGCTAATGCTGTTGCAGAAACCTGTTGGCTCCGCAATCTCCTTCAAGAGCTTTACTGTCCCTTACCCAAGGCCACTCTTGTGTATTGTGATAATGTTAGTGCTGTGTACCTCTCTACTAATCCAGTTCAGCACCAACGCACTAAACATGTTGAGATTGATATTCACTTTGTTCGCGATAAGGTCGCCTTGGGCCAAGTTCGTGTGCTTCATGTGCCATCTTCTCATCAATACGCCGACATCTTCACCAAAGGACTACCTTCCACACTCTTCCACGAGTTTCGCTCCAGTTTGAGCGTCCGTTCTCCTCCCGCTCAAACTGCGGGGGTGTGATAAGAAATATATGTTTACATTAATTATAATCTCTAGAATATGTATAGTCTCTTAGTCTCTCAATATCTCTAGAATGTTCCCTGTATATACTCTTCCTTAATTACTCTTGTAGTATATATATGAGATAACTCAAGAGCCTTGATAGGCTGTCATTTATACTTCATCAAACATGGCTTGGGACTTCCTTATTTTTTAAATTCTTATTGAGTTTTTGTCCTTTGACATAGATACTAATGCTTCAGTAGTGAGGCTGGCACGGCTAAGCTATAAATCATGGCATTATTTCGGTTGGACATTTTCCAACCGGTAAACGAGTCTTTAGATTTGGAGGTTTGTGTTGAAGACCATACATCATACATGCCATATTTTTTATTAAAATTTATTTATATATGTTTTACTGATCGAGTTGCAGTTAGCAGTAGCACTGCTGCTTAATAATTATAGTTGTTAATTACTTACTTTTGTATGTTGGGGTTACTCAAGTAGTAACAGAACAAGTACAAGTATACAGCATCGTGCATGTTGAATGTTGATTGTTTTGAAGACGACGTAGTTGGCCGTATATAAGTTAAACTATAGTACAATACTGTTTAATAGAGAGTTTAAATTTCATTGGTGGTAAGGTTGGTTTCCAACTCCAAGGTCCTAATAGATCGAATTCCGAGATACTTCATTTTATAATGAAATACTACGTTGCAATTTTGTCACAAGTTTACGAAAACACCCAACTACCATAACCTAATTATAAGTACCAAAATACCAATAACTTAGGGGAGTAGTATAATGACACATTCTCCACTTGTTTTAGTAGTATCTAATAAATATTTGAAGAGTCTTATTTCCCCAACGAGGAAGACTTTCTAGTTATGTTTTAGGTACCTAAATACCAATCATCTGCATGACCGGAAATACATGTAAGCGGAAAATTTCAATTTAGTACCTCATTGGTTTCATTTTAATCTTTTCGTTTGTTAATTGAACAGAGACCAATATATTTTTACTCTATCATTTTCCTTCCTTAAGCCCTCGATAGAGGTCATCACCTTTGTTGTGTGTGTATAATTCAATTTTTTTGATGTGAGAGAGAGAGGGCGGATGGTAGGGTAATAATAATGAAACAACAATTATTACGAGTACATAATATGTATTAGTTCTTACACTAATATATGTATGGGACTAACTGATAATATAATAAGCTCATCTTTTTTATAACGCGTTTACTTCTAAGCAACATGAAGTGTGTGTGTGTTTTATCCCTTATATTAAATAATCAGCTCGGTTCGATTTATTTCAATGAGAAGGAAAAAACATCTCAATAAGCTCACAATATTATTTTCCTTAATGTTCTCCTCTTGAATATGACCGGAACATGTTGTTCATGTTGAAATTTATTGTTCAAATTTATTTCTTTTAAAGTGTTAACCTTTATTATAATGGAATAGAGTTTAAAAAAAAAACTACAATTTATATTAATTTCTCTATAAAATACTTTACATGAGTATCAAACTGGAGCTCTGTTATTTTCAATGAAATGGTGGAGAACGGGAATAAATTGAACAAAATAAGATAGAAGAGAATGGAACGACTGAACGTGAGACAAAATGAAATGTAAAATCATAGAATGTATGTAAGTGAATGTAATACTTAATATCACATGAACTTCTCAAATTTGTGAGAAAAACATCCAAGTATTGTAAGTTAGGAAATAAACTTATTCATATAGTTTCTAATACAAAATAAATTTTATTTTCATTAATTGAAGTGTTTTTTTTTTTTTGTAAAAACAAAATTAATGAGGGAGCTTTAATTATTTTTATTTTAGTTTTTTTTGAAAGGATTCTCAATTTAGTTTTTTTTTTGGGGGGTTTGGCAAAGAAGAACTTTCTTCCTCTTTGACGTGGCTAAATGACACCTCTTAAAGCACGACCTCACGTATTCCACAAAATAATTCGTGTAGGTGCTCCTAAAGAAACTTGTATACAAATTGTAATTTATTTACCCGTGAGTCAATCACCTTTTGGTCGGGTACCCTCAATTTAGTTTATAATGCATAGAGCGTCAACAAAGGCTAAGGTGAAATAAGTTAAGAAAATCAAATTATGTTGGCTGAATTAAAAGCACTAAAATATAGGGTAAGCTAATCACATAAAAATAGCAAGTTGCCACATTTACCGAACCAAATTATGTGGGAATGAACAGAAAAAGCGGGAGCCACCTTTTTCTACCGAAAAAAATAAAGGCAAAGGCACAAAAATGAAGAAAATCTCCTGGAAAAAAGATACAGCCAAATAAGAATAAGAAATGCTCCACGGTGAAGAAAAAAGCTCCAATCAAATTAAACGGAGCAGAAAAAAGATGAGTCCTTAGCCTGTAAGACAGAAAAAGTCACCCCCCATTGTTGCACATTTCTTTTTTCTCTCTCTCTCTCTCTCTGCCTTTTGCCTTTTGTTTTGTTTTGGGTTTTACGAGTAATAAACAAGTAATAATAAGAATTGATTGATTGAAAGAGAGAGGCTCATAAAGAAAAGATTTTGAAATTTAGTGTCAATCAATGCTTAATGGCGTCTATAAATAGGAAGAGATAGAACGAGACACACAAACGAACACAGCAACATCAACAACAACAACAAGTCACCACCACCATTTCTCTGTCAAAAACGCACCAACAAAAGCTTCAAATTTTTTTTCCAGACATCAAACCCCGCATTTTTGATCTCTTTCTACATCTTTTTCTCTCTCATCCTTCTTCACATCACCCTAAATTCCAGCAAAAGCATATACCCAAATGACCAAATCCCCTGATTCTTAATTTTGTTGTTTCAGAAATTAATTCTGGGGTCACATTAAAAAAGATTGAATCTTTGGGTGTTGTTTGGTGGGGTTAAGATGGAGCAGAAGGGTTTTTTGTTATCTGCATTGAGTGTTGGTGTTGGGGTTGGTGTTGGGCTTGGATTGGCATCTGGGCAAACTGTGGGCAAATGGGTTGGCTCCAATTCTGCTTTGGATACCATCTCTGCTGATCAGATTGAACTTGAGTTAATCAGACAGGTTGTTGATGGCAAGGAATGTAAGGTCACTTTTGATGAATTTCCTTATTATCTTAGGTAAGATCTCTCACCTTTTTTTCAATTTTTCTTAGATTTTTGCTTACCTTTACTTTTTCCAATTTAAGTGTGTTTTGAGTATGTCATGGGAATGATTATAGATTCTTGGCTGAGAGAGAGAGAGAGAGAAGAGAGAGAGAGAGAGAGAGAGGGGGGGGGGGGGAGGGGGAGAAAAATGAAAAAAAGGAAAACAAAGTTGGATAAGGGGTTGTGGATTTGTTCTGCGCTTAGGTCAGTTGAAGAGGTTCAGTATCATTTTTGTGATTCTTATGATTGCTTTTGGTTGATTAAGTTGGTGAATCAGAAGAGCAAAAAAAAAAAAAAGTTGGTGATTGTTGAAGATAAATAGATGGGAAAATATATTCTCATAATATTTTCCTAATATCTTATCTTCAATGATGAATCTAGTCACTCTCTGAAATCCATTATGTTGGAAATTGATCCCAAAACTGGATTTTTAATTGCTATTATTATGAGTATCTTACTTGGTAGTAACATTTTGAAAGATGCTTTAAAACCTAAATTTTCATTTCCTTCTCTTTCTGCCCTGCTGAGATCATAACTTTTGGCTCCATTGGTATATAAGGATTTTCATATTTTACCTGCTTATCTGGACTTACAAGATTCATGATTATTTGGGACTTGGGAAGGGGATATGATTTCTTGAAGGTTTCTGTTTTATGTTGGGTGTGTTAAAGACAAAGTTAAAGTCAGGAGTTTATCTTCAATCGATGGTGCCAGATGTTCTGGCCTTCTGGGTTGCTATTTTCTATTTTCTAATTTCTATTTTCCTTTTTTTTAATTAAAAAGTAATACCAACTCTAACTCTCAGTTCTCATTTGGTCACTTCACTTTTTCTGCAATTTGCATGTAACTCAAGTGAGTAAAGAATTGGAGAGGAATTAGGTGGTATAGTGCTTAGATGTTTCACCAAGCTGGTTTTTAGATCATAATCTCTTGATTTATGATTTGGTGACTATTTCAGCTTTCTTGGCACTTTTGGCTTTATTTCAGTTGTTGTAAGATCTCTTTTCCTACACAAAACATCCTTAAACTAAAATGATTGCACCAATTTTGGAGTATGAGTTGTGCCTTTTCTCTAATAACTATGATAGATCATAAGTGGGATTAATAAGGCTGAAAACTTTTGGCTAGCTCGAAAGCCACATAAAATTAGTTGAAGATAAGTCTTGATCTGGGGAAATAAAGAGCATGGTAAGAAAAACTAAAAATTAGCTGTTGTCTATTGATATCAAGATCTCCAGGTCTTGCTGTATGTCATTTTGACGACCTCTGTTTCATGATCTTGGTGACAGTGAGCAAACAAGGGTATTGTTGACAAGCGCTGCCTATGTTCACTTGAAGCATGCCGAGGTCTCTAAGTTCACGCGGAATCTCTCACCTGGAAGCAGAGCGATTCTGCTATCAGGGCCAGCTGGTATAGATCTTTCTGTTTTCCTGAGGGATCATTTTGTTAATTGTTTCCCTAAGCTGTTCTTTTATTCGTTGCCTCTAATAATATTTTGGTTCTCTTCTTGTTATGCCATTTACAGAACTTTACCAACAAATGCTTGCTAAAGCTTTGGCACACTATTTTGAGTCGAAGTTGTTGTTGTTGGATGTAGCCGACTTCTCTATAAAGGTAACAATCCACATCTTCAATAAACATGGTGTTTAGATTGTTATCAACTCGAAGTAACCCTCATTAATATTCGCTCCTGCAGATGCAGAACAAGTATAGCTGTAACAAAAAAGAAACGGTAAGCTTTCTCTATCGATCTTTATGATCCTGTGGGCTTTCTTTCTTCTTGTTCTCTCGCCCCCCATCTCGTCTGTTAATATATTATCATAAATAGGAGTCTAGATAGTTGGCTCTCTTCAACTTCATTTTGGCATCCAAAAAGTTCTTGGTTCGCATATATATTATCCTTCTCGGGCTGGGGTTTGGTCTTTTAGCTGAGTAGTTCTTGACTTGTTTGTTGTATATCTGTATTAGGCAATGACCAGGTCCATTTCAGAAGTGACATTGGGGCGAATGTCTAGCTTGCTTGGTTCCTTCTCACTACTCCCTCCAAGGGATGTGCCTACAGGTACGTATTTCAGTAATTCGGTATTTCAGTAATCCTTAAACCTCCGAAGTTCACGCTGTTCGTGTTTTAGTGTACACGTATATCTGCAGCTGTCCCTTGCTGCATACTTTGTAGTAGCACTAACTTTAAGTTTGTTTCAGGCACAATACGTAGACAAATGAGTGCCATGGACATCAAATCTAGGTATTCTTTCTTTTCTTGTCAATCTTGTGTCATAAGAAGAGATCAAAAGTCTTAAGTCACTGCTCATAAGTCACTTCTAATTTTATTTTTTTTTACTACATAGGGGTGTGGATGCTGCTAGTAATTCGCTGAAGCATCGTAGAAATGCCTCAACTTCAACTGATATGAGTAGCCTGGCTTCTGAGTCTGCTGCAACAGGTTTTGCTTCACATTCTTCTCTCGGTAGAAAATTAGAGACGTATAGAGTACGGTGGACAATGGATAAATGGGTATCTCACAAATATGTATTCTAACTATACCGGTGCTCTTTTCATTTATACAGCCTCAGTGAAGCGCACAAGCAGTTGGTCTTTCGATGAGAAACTTTTTCTACAGGCACTTTACAAGGTGAAGCCATGTTTTTATTTGGTGTGTGTGTGTGTGTGTGTGTGTGTGTGTGTGTTTTGTGTTGTTCTGCTAGTATCCCTTTATCCTTGAAGAAATGTATGGTTCCCCTCCCCCAAAAAAAAAGCCATAATGGATTGCGGAAGTTAACAACATGTTATATCCGGGAAGACTGAACTTTAAATTTGGAAGAGGTTGGGGGGGGGGGGGGGGTTGGACTTTGGAGGTTTGGGAATTGGCACACAATAGAAAGAGTGACTGTTTCTTTGCGAAAGGGAATACCTTACTTTGGGTCACGTTTTAGCCAATCGTGTAAAGTTTGTTGAAACTTACAATTGCCATATTATCACAGGTGTTACTATCTGTATCAGAAAAGAGCCCCATCATACTATACATCAGGGACATTGAGAGCCTGCTGCTTCAGTCAGACAGGGTATACAATTTGTTCAATAAGTTGATGAGCAGGCTGTCTGGTTCAATCTTGGTACTCGGGTCTCGCATGCTGGATGCAGAAACTGACTTTAGGCAAGTGGACGAGAGGCTTACCATGTTATTCCCGTATAATATAGACATAAGGCCACCTCAGGAAGAAAGTCATCTTGTGAGCTGGAATGCGCAACTAGAAGAGGATATGAAGATGATTAAGTTTCAAGATAACAAGAACCACATTGCTGAGGTACTGGCAGCTAATGACCTTGTCTGTGATGATCTGGGCTCTATCTGCCATGCAGATACATTAACTCTCGGCAATCACATAGATGAAATAGTGATGTCTGCCATATCTTATCATCTGATGAACAACAAGGAACCAGAGTACAGGAATGGGAAGCTTGTCATATCATCCAACAGGTAAGACACCCCACCCAAAAAGAATATTGGAATGAAGGAAAAAAACATGATCATCTTTTACTCATCCTTCCCTCCTGTTTCATCTAATTTGTGATTTGGAAATAGTTTTGTCTAATCGAAATCTTTCCTTGAAACAGCTTGTCCCATGGCTTGAGTATATTCCAAGAAGGAAACAATTCTGGAAAAGTCAAAATGGAAACAAATGGTGAAACTGGCAAGGTTCGCTTTTGTATTTAAAATGGTGAATCAGTACTGTATTCTATTCTATTACATACAAGGTAACTAAGGTGTGATTACTTGCATTAATTCCTTTTTCTTCGTAAAAACTATTGACATACAGGAAACGGACGACTCTGCTGCTGTAAAGCCAGAGGGAAAGTCTGAGAACAAAGGTGAGATGGACAAATCAGTGCCCTTGCCAAAGAATGGTGAAACTGCAACACCTGTGAAGGTAATTTAGCTGCTTCAGTAATTATGACAAGTTTAGTATCACACTATTTAAATTCCATGTGATAATACTTGATGCCAATGAGTTAATTTGACGGACAAAAGAATATCATGCTAGTTGAATGAAAAGATTATTTATGTGCGAATACCTAGTAAATTTTACCAAACATCTTTATCATCTGGTGTTCTTACATTAATGCATGCAGCATTAGAACTTAACACATTTGGACTAGAATTCTTGTACTGTTTCTTTACTCAGGGAAACTCTCACTAATGAACCTAGATGTTTATTTGTCTTATTTACAACATTAGGAACAAGTTCCATTGCTTAGCTAGACTTACATTCTATCTTTAGCTCTTAAACAGTGTGAGATACTTTAGATAGGTTGTTCATTTCAATGTCTTTTTGCTGAAACTGTAATGCATTTGAGCAGGAAGTTGCTCCAGACAATGAATTTGAGAAGCGCATAAGGCCTGAGGTTATACCTGCGAATGAAATCGGAGTGACATTTGCTGATATTGGAGCTCTGGATGATATCAAAGAGTCACTTCAGGAACTAGTGATGCTTCCCCTTAGAAGGCCAGACCTCTTTAAGGGTGGGCTTTTGAAGCCTTGCAGAGGTATTCTGCTTTTTGGACCTCCTGGTACAGGGAAGACAATGTTAGCCAAGGCTATTGCCAATGAGGCTGGGGCGAGCTTCATCAATGTGTCTATGTCCACAATTACTTCAAAATGGTTCGGAGAAGATGAAAAGAACGTCCGAGCATTGTTTACTCTTGCAGCTAAATGTTCCCCCACAATCATTTTCATCGATGAGGTAGATAGTATGCTTGGGCAGAGAACCAGAGTTGGGGAGCATGAGGCCATGAGGAAGATAAAAAATGAGTTTATGACACACTGGGATGGTTTGATGACTAAGCCTGGTGAACAAATTCTTGTTCTTGCTGCCACCAACAGGCCATTTGACCTTGATGAAGCAATAATTAGGAGATTTGAGCGCAGGTTTGTTGGCTTATTTCAAATATTCATTTAACCCTACTCATTATAGCATCATGTTCGCTAGATGGTAAAATATAACGAGGAAAATGCTCCTCCAGAGATTTCATCATTTCAATGCCAAACCATGATATTTTTTCAATGGCTAAGTCTGTCTGATCCTTGCTAACTCACAAAGTCACACATCTCGGCCTTTGCAGAGTAATGGTTGGTCTGCCAAGTATAGAGAACAGAGAGAAGATTTTAAGAACTCTTCTGTCAAAGGAGAAGACAGAGGAGCTGGACTATCACGAGCTTGCTACCATGACTGAGGGATATACTGGAAGTGATCTTAAGGTTGGTAGTTGTTTGCTTGTTGCAATGCCCGAAATAAGTTGGGAGTTTACTGTTGCTCAATTTTGAACTTCATTTCTTTTGTGGAAAACAGAATTTCTGTATCACTGCTGCATATCGGCCTGTTCGCGAACTGATCCAGAGGGAGAGGAAGAAAGATGTGGTTAGTCATTGCTCTTCTCTTAATTGAAACCTTTCGCCAATTCCAGTTTTTATCTTTAGGACTTCAACTGCCTGTCTATGGACCACTTTTATCCTGATTCTCTTTTTGAACTGCTAATCTACAGGAAAGGAAGAAGAGAGCTCAAGAGAACCAAGATTCAGCTGATGGTTCATCTGAGACAACTGAAGAAAAGAAGGAAGACGAGCCTATTATTTTGAGATCTTTGAACATGGAAGATTTGAAGCAAGCAAAGAATCAGGTAATGTAACTCTAATGTCTGATGAAACTGATAAGACCTACGCTGGCAATATAAGTAGTAATAAACTTGAAGCATAACTTTGCCTTATTCTATGGATGTTGATAAAATCCTCAACATTTCAAGTTCTCTGGTGTGTCCATGTAATGATTTTTCTCTGCCGTGCAGGTTGCTGCTAGTTTTGCTTCTGAGGGAGCAGTTATGAATGAGCTGAAGCAGTGGAACGAACTCTATGGAGAAGGCGGGACAAGGAAGAAGCAGCAACTTACTTACTTCTTATAGACGCCTTAATAGCAGTCTTCTACACAAATTCAGCATCCTGTGTCCAGGCTTCACTTAAAGAAGAAAGACAACCGCGACAGGAAACAACAGATCAACAACCATTTCAGGAGGGAATTTACTCAGAATCTTTACATGAAATCCTCCAGGGCAATGGAAGTTATCTCACCAGCCTTGAAGAAAAACTTGAGTTTGCATTTAGAGTGTATTGGTGGGCGAGTGTGGAAAACAAGGTTCTAGGTAGATATGTACTTGTAGGTTCGCATTCTACATATCATATTCCTCATAGAGTTGTCACTGTAAGAGCATATGCTATTGGAGTATGTGATTAGGTTTCCAAATAATGAACAACTATATTTTCAATTTTTCATTGTTGTAATTTATGAACCAATTACTGCCATGGTAGCCATTTGTATAATAGTCTTGTGTAAAAAAATTAGTCCTTTGTTCAACTTCACATCATTACCATGTCGATTTGATGTTCCCTATGTGACGCCTAGCAAAATGTTGTGGAAATAGACCTTCCGACCAAGATACCTTCAACTCTTGAAACCAAGAGCAGGGTCCATAGTGGCTCTTCCCATCAATCCATCATCCAATGAAGTGCTTCCTACTGCAATAGCCTGCAAACTACGTGCACCAGGCAAGTTTGAGATCTTTCCTACAAAGAATGGTAGATTGCCTAGAAATCACAAGGTATGAGGGTGAGGACGTGAGGTACTACCACTTGTGCTCCCACCTCAGCCTCCACCGCCAATTACTTGATTTGAGCGTCTTCAAGTAAGCCCGAATAATCATATGACATAACACAAATTAGTACTCGTATTTGTCTCAATTGTCTGCACCGACTATCCGTCACAATTGCCACATTGTCATGTAGTAGATCAAAACACTTCACATGCTTAATGCATATTCAGGACTACCTAGTAGGACCATAATCGAATTACACTTGGTGTAATATACACAATCATGTGTATATCTTTCCTCCCTCTTGGGCCCCTTTGAATTTCATGAGAGTAGTATGAATATGGGGGAGAGGAGAGAGATATACACAAAACATGTTTGTATATATTATACAATGTGTAAGCCTAGTATTACTCGTACCTAGTACCTACTGTGCTTCCTAATGTTTGCAAGTCATTATTACAAGACTAAAGTGACTGAAGTAAATATGGTCAACGATCAAGCAAAGGAAATATGATCACCTTTTTTTTTTTTTCTTGGAGGGAGGAAGCATGATCACTTGAGAATTAATTTAAGTCTTATTTTCCTACAAATGAATTGGTACGTTATTTCAAAATAAGAGTTTTTTAGGTTAGGAGGTCCAACTTAGAAGGAAAGATGAGGGATAAATCTCTCACTAGGTAGAAGATGAGATTTGAACTTGTGTCTTCTTACAATTTGAGTGAAGTGGTTACCATCTTGACTCCTACTCCAATTCCTAGTAGGATAGAGCGGCGCAGACGTCTTTATATCGATGCGAGACACATAAAAATATATACCTAATAACATATTTTCTGTTACACTCATTAGCCCTTACATGTAAAGTATTTAAGTCATTTGTTCCTCTTATCACTTCCCTCTTAAAAAGCCAAGCTCCCATTACAAAAATGTCGTCTACAAATTTTTCCAAAATGTATTGAAACGTGATGGTTTAAATAATGAGAAGAAGACTTTATGCATCGTTTTTTTCATCTTATTCGTACGAAGCGGAACTAAATTTGTAACAAGAAGAACTACATAATGATATAGGACGGAAACATATCAAAAAGAATCGGCCTTACTTGAAAGGTTATTTAAGAATATTTATATTATTTTCTACTTGTGACCCAATTGGAATTAGGAATACATTGTTTCTACATTTCCTGATCAATTTTGTAATTTATTAACTTGGGGGTAGATTACACTACACTGGATCACCCAGTCTTTGAAATCGGCAAATTTAGACAAACAACACCAAACCAACGTACCTCAACCGGAAGGTGAACCGGTGTAAGCCTCCTTCTCCAACCGACTACATATTTCCCCTTCGCGCTCTCTCTCTCTGAATTCAGAAAATGGGCAAGCTTTGCTTAGTCTCAGCTTTAAGCCCTTGAGCTTTTTCTCTCTCCAAATCAAAAAATGGCGGGTGCAATAGAGAGATACCAAAAACTGGGATTGCGTGACTCACTTTCTCTCTCCTACCGTTACCCAATAGCTTGCAAGGAACTGGGTGTTATTCTTCGCTTGGCTTTCTCCAAATCCCCTAAACCCCTTCAATCGCTTCTTCTTGAAGATACTCTCACCGCCTTCCGCATCCTCCCTTCGTAAGTTCTTCCCCCTTTTGTTAGGGTTAACAATTGCTTGTAATTTGGTGGTAATTCTAGTAAAGGTTGTGAATTTTGATGATTGATTTGCTGTATTCCATGTTTCCAATGTCTAGGAGTTCTGAGTTGTGTGAATTTAGGTTGTTGGTTTGGATTATTATCTTATGGAGCTAATTGAAGAAACACTATTGGTTTGATTATATTGGCTTTTCCATTAGGTTTTACTCACTTTCTGTTTGTTTCTTATACTGGGTACTTTATAGGCTTAATTGCCTTTGTAATATTCCGTGATTGACATTGGTGTGCTCATTTGAGGTTGATTTGAATGTGAAGTTTGGATTTTTCTTGCAATATATGATTTTTTCTGAAACCCCATATCCAGCATGATAGAAGGTCATGTGAAAATTGAAGGCAAAACGTCTCTTAAGAGTTTGGTGTATTCAATGCTACAAGTTTCAGACTACTATCAACAGCATACTTTTAGAATGAGAAAGTACTGTAGCCAGTTCTAGTAGCTGTTTATTTTAATTTCTGGATGTGTTACTAATCTCTTGGTCTCAAGTTTAAAGACCCTCCTTATCACCAAACCAACGTAAGTGGTTTGAGCATCTTACTTCATCTAGTAATAGTACAGATATTGTTGTAGCATTCCAAAGTTATCTGACTTGAGAACTAGATATTGCTAAACATATAATGTAACTGCAACATTTTTACAATTTGTTGATTGCGTAATACCTGATGAAGGTTTATGTAAGTTGCTTTTTTGCAAGTTGTTAATTCTAGTAGGCTTCTAAACCCGCCTTTGCTTTTCCCTTGTCATGCTTCTTGAATACTCTTGATGTTTAATCCCGTCAATTCTATAACCAGAACTCATTGCTAGAATGCAGACACAAAGCGCTGTTTCAGCTGCTAATCTTCTGTTCCAGAGTGCAGAGGCTGCGCTCCCGAAGCAAAAGCGAGTTCTAGCAGCAACCGAGTTTAAGCAAGCAAAGGTTTCTCATAAAAGGCGTGCAAAGAATCATCATGAAGATGGAGGTAGCCAGTTTTTGCGTTAAAATTCATTAGGCTGATGATAGGTCAAAGAAGAAAGAAACAAGATAATATCTTATTGTTGATTATGTAATTTTTTCTTACAATGATATCCTAATGACCAAAAAAACCTGTTCCAGATCTCATCCAATTGCCCCAAGATGTCCTTGTGCATCTCTTCAGTTTCCTGGATATGCAGTCTTTGGTGTCAGCTGGAATGGTCTGCCGGTAATATTCTTTTCCAAGCTACAATGATTAACGCTCATAATCAGGTGTCTAAATATATAGACATGTTAGTGGGTTTTGGTGCGTTTTCATTGTACTTGGCATCTTATTACTTCTCAAAATGTTTCTTGTAATGGTTCTTATTGGTCATTGTGAAGGTTATGGAATGTGGCAGCAAATGACAACTTTCTTTGGCAGTTTCATTATACAACCCATTTTGGTGACTCAGAAAGTTTGCTGAAGATTGAGGGGCTTCGAGGTGGTACTCGTGCTGAAGATAGCCAACTTGCACTTTCAGGTGGTGTGAGCGCAGATGCTAACTTGAATTGGAAAGAGGCTTTCAGAAGAAAATACTTAGGTATATTCACGTGATAGGCAATTCTAACTAATTATTGTAATTGCTTCCGTTTGTTGTTCTAAAGTAGTTTTGGATGCTCATCACTTTTGTTTATTCTTTTGGAACTAGTACCTGATAGGCTCATACTACATTTTTCACGGAAATTTCATTTCTTAACTTGGACATGTTTTTTGGCTTCTAAATTGTGAGGGACTTCTTGGATTCTGCATCTTTTCTATGTCTTGCATTGATATATTTTCTTGCTGCCATCTTTGTAATTCTTGCTGTCTTCTTTATGTATCCATATCAGGCCTTCCATCTTGGAGATACAAGTTCAACAGAGGATACTGTGGTCACTGTAAATCAGTAGTTTGGCTTAACAACCTGAAATGTTCGAATCAGCACTCTGGGGAACGATCTGAATTTCAGCGGCTGAGGCCTGTATCTCCTAGTCAGGTTCCTTTCTTATGTTCTCTAAAATTCATCACCCTGTTAAAGATACCGATGCTTGCAGAATTGAAAGTGTTTTTATTTACAATGTTCAAAAGTACGAGTCATTTTGCCATCTGATTGGGCTGCAGCCTACAGCTTATGCACTCATGGACTTGCTAATTGTGCTGTTAAATAGAGTTATAGAGACACTATATGATTATGCTTAGGATGTTTTTTTTTTAATCAAATTATGTATTGCAAGGTTGTTATCTCTTGGTTTTAGCTGATTCTATATCTTGTACTGCTTTGGACTCTACTTTGTTGTTCTTAAAGCCTTCCGAAACTGAAATCAAGTACCTACCTTTATATTTGTCATTGCAGATTGTCAGGTACATTGTGGATGATGATTCTCCATGGTTTATGTACTCTTCAGATAGCGACAGCGATTCGGATGAAGAGCTTATTTTCAAGTTTTGGTCATATATTAGGCATTAGGATATGCAGAATGTTTTGGTAAGCATTCTTCTTCTTTTTTTGATCACCAGTAAGCATTCTTCTGGGTACACGGATATGCTCTCATAAAAGCAAGCATGTTGTATCATTATCTGCATGGTATATAAAAATATAACTGAATCTTACATGTTTCTAAAGGGGGTAATTGCTTACAGAAACTTCGCTTGCTTGCAAAGTGTGAGTTAAACTATCCTTACAGGATTTCCTGCTGAATGGGTTGAGGGCCCACAACACGTTGCCAGAAAGTTCCTCATAGCCAAATGCCGGCGGATATCTGATACTCATCACAGCATGATGATGTAGATAGATTTTGGTGAAAAGATGATTATGAACCAACTGATATTTTTGATCTCTGATCAGCAGCTTCGGATTTCATCTCAAACCTGCCACTGAAGGATCATCCTTGTTACGCTCAACTTATTGTGACTTCTGACACAGGCGAATCATTTGCCATCCTGCTTGAGTCCAAAATAATGGCTAATCTTCTATGTATGTTAATTAACATAAATCTCCCTCTTCAGTCAGTTTTCTTCGTTCATCCCATGATCATGTAAAAGCATAGTAAACTCTGCCAATAGAGCTGAAATCCGTGAAGTGTACGTGTTCTTTCATTCTAATCTCGGAGGCTCCAAATATGTTTTCAATCTGATTAGCATTTCAACCATTGTTAATCGTGCATGTGAATATTCCTTACTATACAACGTGCAAGCCAAATCTATAACGTGGCGCAGGTACTGTCAAAATGCCATCTCATAGTAGACTTGTAGTGCTGCACTCGCATTGTATTCTGATGGCTCTTAGTCTCTTACCATGTCCTCAATTCTCTTGTTGCTAGTGGCTTCACCCGTGAATATCATCATATCCCAAAGCCAAAATATTGGATACTATTTCACAGCCTTTGTATCGTCCAAACCCAAAACCTGTGTCTACACTCTCCCGAGCCCAGTGTCTCGTATAGTCGAGCCCATCTATAAAGCTACATTAAAAAGCTTCCCATCTGATGTCCTTTCCCTCTTAATTCTTCCTTCCAAGATCGAAAAATTATAGAAGCTAGGAAGCTAGCTTATGCTGTAAAACCTGATCAATCCTTGTCCGTGGTATAGACATGGGACCATGAAGGACGGGAGAAAATAAAGCGAAAGCAAGACAGCAAAACCAACACTTGAGGACACAATTGTGCATTACATTATTCTCATGTACTGATTCCTACAATATCGCAAGGTACTGAACATAATACTAGATGCTATAAGCAATTTAACAAAACCAGGACTAGCAACTATCATACAAAGCACCTGGTTCATCTTAAATATGAACGGATGATATATGTTGGAAAACAATCCAAAACAAGTTCCCTAATCAACATAAGAGTTTGTAAGTAGTACTACAGGCAAAGACAGGCAAATGTCAGTGTGGACTTCATAATAGCTACTCTAGAGATCTGTCTTCAGGCAAACTTCTTGTCTTTCAATGGCCCTCTTGGAATCTTGCTCAAAACTTTGGCATCCACTACTGCATACTGCTTTTTGAGCTCCACTGATGCTTTCTCAGCAAAAGCATCTACTTGATCCTCATACTTCTCATAGAGCACAGGTACAGTGTGCAATAAGACGAACACTGTTTGCCAAATATCAAACACACAATAAGTGAAACAAATAGAAATTAAATGTTTTTTTTTTATCAGTATAGAAATTAAATGTTTCACACATGTAAATTAACCAAACCAAGTAACTTACATAGGTAAACAAGGGTCAGGAAGTTAAACCAACTTCCAACAACTGAGACAACCCACAAGCCAGCAATAACCTGTTTAACGATCATTTTCACATACATACAAAATGGTATTAGACAAGTGGAGTATAATGAAGAAAAATGCAAACACCATTCATAAAAACACCCTAATCCACCTCTGTAGACCACAGTTACTCGAGAACGCAAGGAATTTCGTATCACATTTCAAATGGAATAGATTTGTAAAGATTTATAATGGAATACGACATCATAAACCCTATCCACTTCCTTGGCAGCTGATATATGCTTCTGTCCAGATTCTCATCTCTATAATCCAGTATCACTCTCTACAACAATCTAACTGCCAATCCACATATTATGTGATGATGCATGACCCTCATCATCAAGAAAGGAAACATTTCCAGCCAACAGTAAGAGAGGTTAAAAAACATACTGCAAGCATTTTCTTAAGATCCTTCCCAGATGCAATGCTTCTTAGCACAGCAAGACCTCGATTGATCTCAAATCTTAATGCCAAGGCAAACTCTTGGAGGGCCTTCTCAGGAATATGAACATCCGGGATATTTGGTGGAGACCTAGCCAACGAAAGATGGGATAGTAAAGACGCATATTCATTCAAACTAAGTAGCAGAGGAAATGCAAGATACCAAAAACTACTTACTTGTTGATGAATTTGGAGGCATTAGACCAAAGGAAAAGCACCACAAGAGAGAATATCAAGATGTGGCAGAGAAGTGTCAGCAAGTGGTATTCAAGCAACTCAAAGAGAAACCATATGACAGTGGCAACAGCGAGAACAGAGCCTGAAATTTTCTTGTTCCTCCACAGGAAAACATCAGCAGCTGTGAAAAAAATAATTAAGCAACTCATAATCAGAGGTGCAAAGTCACCAACACACATTGATTATGTCTACAAACAGAAACATTCTCTCTAAATTAAGTAACAATCGAACAGTCAAATCTAACTCCCGACTGGCCGACCGGCACAAGAAAAGAGTAGCTTCAAAAGATCCAATATCCTACATCTTGCCCTCACACAAGCACAACAACCATTATAGATAGAAGCCTATCACATCAGCCATGACACAACGAACATATACAAGATATCTGGATAGATGTTTGGCGCATCTAAACAAGCAATTATCCCCTATGCGCCTAAACTTATAATTACATCATATATCATGAAAACTATCATTTATAAGTGTATTTCCAAGGAAAGGGTGACCTCAGACAACAAACAACACTACAAAATTTCATCTTTCATAGCCTTGTCTCCTGCATGAATACGGTAACTGCAACAACAAAAAACCACCAATGACCCTGCAAAGTTACACACTGGCTGCTAGCTACCCCAAGGCAATCCTTCTATAGATTGAGAAATTTAACAACAGAATGTGAGACCACATTAGGCATAGATAACTAAATGATCACCGTGTATCTGGGACTCCATTGAGGACTGGGCAAAATTCTTCCCATACCCCGCAGGCAAAGGAGTTTAAGAAAGAAAAGACCAAAGAAAAAAGGCAAACAAAAAAGAGGCATCTTCAACATGGTGGACTCACCCCAATCCGGTGGTTGAAGGTACCCGAATATTGCCATGAAATGATTACACAAGAAAGCCCTTAACAGTCAAAAGATTATTGGGAAGCTCTCGCACCACCACAATATTCCATCTTCTTCGTAATATTAAGCAAAAGATCAAGCCCAGGATTCTCAACATCAAAGCAAACAAGCATGCTCAAAAACTTAAGTCTCATTAAAAACAACCCCTATTAATCCACAAGCATGCACTTAGAGGCTTTATGAATGCACAAACATGCTATTAGAAGCTTTATCAATGCACCGCACCAAAACCATCCAATCATACCCTCAACATCCTTCATAATAACGCCAACAAAATCACAATACCATTAATTTAACCCCTCATAATCCATCAAAATTCTCTAGTAATAAGAAATCGATTGGCAATCTCATCACGAAATCCCAAACTAAATTTGATTTCAATTTTCACCAACTAATAGTAAACATAATCTGATTTTACGAGAAACTCATGAAACACCACGCTCAACAACCACAACTACATTCTTTTTAAGCTAACCCTTCCAATTCTCTCAAAATCAAAGGATCACATCGTAAGTCACATCTCATAATCAAGACAACACCGACCTAAAACCGAATAATCTATAAAATAAGCTTCCTAATTTTAACCTATCATTGACCAATACGAAACTTACTCCACATTTCACATTCAATTCATCAATCCCCTCCCTCAACTACCACAACCCCAATCAAAATTCTCAAAGGGAAAGAGAAGAACGCACATCGATTATCACGAGTCACATCACATAATCAACACAAAACCGAACTAAATCCGATTAATCTACGGCATAAGCTACCTAATTTTAAACCAATACCAAAGAAATTCCACATTTCACAATCGATTCATGAAACCCTAACCTCAACCACAAGGTCCACCACAATCACAAACAAAATTCCGAGGAGAGAGAGAGAGAGAGAGACTTACGTTTACCACCGCCAAGGACCTTGTGAACAGGCTGTTCACGGCCGAAAAGGCGATAGATCTTAGACTTCATAGCAGCTGAAGAAGACGAATACGAAGGAGAAGCAGCAGGTGCAGTGGCCATTTCCTGTTCAGGAACAACCTCTGGTGGTGGAAAATGAGCACTAGCCGGCATAGAACTAGCAATATCAGCAGCAGCTTTTTCCTTTTCCTTTTCCTTTTCTTTTTCATCGCCCGAGGAAGAAGACGAAGATGATGATCGTGAATGGTGAGTAACGCCATGGATCTTATCGGAGATCTTCTCCATCAATGACTCTGCGTGCTCTTCGCCCTGATGGTCCGACATCGTTTCCAGAGAGAGAGAGTGGAATTTGGGGAGAGGAGAGAGAGTGGAATTTGGGGGAGAGAGAGAGAGAGAGAGTGGAATGGAAGAGGAGAGGGATAAAGGTGGTGGGGGGTGATGTGTCCGAGGCTTAGGCTCGGGGGTTGAAGGAGGAGAAAGAGAGAATTCAAGGGGTAAATGGACACGTGGTGGAAGGAGAGCCTTTGGGAGTGTCAACCTGAGGGGACCGTTGTATATTGTGGGGTCATAAGATATGCATGTGGAGTACTCATTGCTTGCCATCTGTATATTTGTACCTTTCGTGAATCCTCTTTTAGGCTCCTTTTTGAATATTCTACAACTTTTTTTGAGTATTTTCTTTTCTTTTTTATTGGTTACATGGAAGCCCTTGTGAGGCCCAAACAAAAAAAAAAAACTAATCATGATCATGATCCAAAGCTTTTTGAGTATTTTCTTTACAGAATTATACACTACTAATTTTTTTTTTTTTTTTGGCATTTTTTTTTCATAGGAAGAGAATTGAATCATGATCCAAAGATTTCCCAATTTTGTTAAGATTTGAATTATTTATTGGTTCACCCTTAGCGAATTGGATTAAAAGTACTCACCAACAAAGCGGTAAAATATTCTCAACAAGCAGCATCCCCATTTTAACTGATTTAAAAAAAAAAAAAAAAAAAAAAAAAAAAAAAACTCCATTAAAGATAATGTTCTTCTCTAACTCTTAAGGGTTGGTTAAAGTTGTTTTAGAATTTTGTACCAATAGCATGGATATGATGAAACTTGTCCATAGCATGCCTCCATACTAAGAAAAATAAGCTGTCAAAGAGGAGGAATTATTGTGTAGTCCAAGAACAGGGTCCCTAATGATAAATATTTGAGTAGGGTTCCCTTCCTACCTAAATTCAAGTCCCGCTAGAGACATTTGTAAAATTGTAAGGAGAGTTTTCCTTACTCTTTACCCCATTTTTCCCTCCTCCAAAACGTCTAACTCGCTAAAGTCCTACTTATATGAATTTGTAATCCTTATTAATGATGTGAACATCTATGTGCATAACAATAGTACCACCCACAATTATGAATGATTGCAGTGAGCCTTGTCCTTGAGACATGGAAACTTGACCATCTAACTCTCATCTTTTGATCCCTTTCTTACAATGGATTCACATGCTCGTTGTAGGAGGATATAGCATAGGCTGGGCCATCTGCTTAGAATTCTAATGTACTGTAATAGGACCAGATGTGTAAACTTGAACCATTTACACAAATAGTGGCCCAACAGCTTTTTTTACATTTAAAGTACTTCGATAATTAAAAGGCCCAATATCTCCCTATGATAATTAATTAGATCAATTCAGTTCGTTTTGTGTGGACTTAATCCACCGTGGACCAAGGATGATACAAGGATAAGTCCAAATTTTTTAGGGACATTTGAGGTATTTCTTTAAAAATATTTAATTTTTGTTTCACCATAAACTAATTCCACACAAGATATGGTAAGATCCATCATGCTCTTTCCCTCATAAAATGGAATATCTGGTTACTATAGCCTAGCAACATCTGCATAAAACTAGCCTTTTTGTCCTACACCTTATGCCATTCATATAAAACTTGAAAGTATAAATCTTGTAATGACACACAATACTACTGGATCAAAATTCAAAACTCCAGAAAGTATTCTATTTCTACTGCATACAACATCAAACTTAAGCTAAACCATTTTCGCCATCGATCGGATCCTCTGAGCAACAAGGCAAGGCATAATAACCATGAATAACATTCTATTTGTAACTGGATCATGTATATATATATATATCTAAGCAAAATCAGCATAGTAACTCAGAAAAAGAAGAATTAACAAATATGCTATTGTAAGTTGTAACTTAGACTCACCAGTAGCCTGATGATGAAATTAATCTCAACTGGTAGAAATTTTGGAGCGCAGAGAGTTCCCCTCTCTTTTTCTCTCTCTCTTTGACGCTCCCTCATACTTCTCTCTCACTCTCTTCTGGTAGATTTAGAACAAAATGAAGACGAAGTTGCTCTGAAGTCCGACACTATCAGTGTACCTCCGTGTTTGATTTGTCTTTTACGCCGTCATATGCCCAACTAAAATATTCTCAAGGCATATGCTCCCCAGGCACCTGCAGATTGAAACGGAACTTTAATTTACAGGAGAATATCCCCTATTCCCCTCCCTTCAAATTACATTTGGGCCTCATTTTGTCCATTTTTGGTGCTCTAATCAATGGGCCATTTTTCATTGTGATTATAGACCAATCGCCATTTGGACCTGCTTAGATTTAGAGCTGTCTTCATCCCAATGGGCTCGTTTCTAGTCCAATGTTTCACCGTCTCATACCTTTTTCTTTTTTTACAATATCTTGTGTGGACTTAGTTTACGTGAACCAAAGATCAAAAGTTTTTGTGTTTAAAAAATATCTTTCATGTCCCTAAAAATTTTCACAAAAACTTTTATAAGACGCTCTATTTGTAACTTTTGGTGAAACGGAGGGTCACTTTTCAGTGAAACAAGGGTAACTCCTTACCATAAGTGACCCCTACATGTCCAAATAGTAACCCTATGTTTAAGTGAGTTGGTCTTACACAAGACATTCTTTACTTTACTTTTTATTCCACGGTGGACTAAGTCCACACAAGATGAACTATTTTTTTTTTGTTTTTCGCTAAGCTCATACCTTCTTTTTTTTTTCGGAATATATCTGCCAAACTGATCACTGATCAGCGAAGGACGAAGGAGACACCAAAAAATAAAAATTAAAAAAAAAAAATTCACAAATTTTGAAGTTTGCATAAGAGCGTTTTGATAAATACTATAATAACCGTGTCTTTGGAGGATTAGGCTTCATTTAGGTAACTAAAGAGGACAATGCATGTCAATCATGTCATTATGTCAATGTGTCATGAATCTTATGAGTCATGACTCATGCTGTTTTTTGATATATGTCTTTTTTCTTAATTAATTATGCTACAATAAAAGATACCAAAGAATATCCATTAAAACTATTTTCGTTAAATAAAAAGAACTTCCAACCAATTCAACTCTTCTCGAGTTCAATTCAGTTTAGTTAGTTCAAATCTTTTACATAGTTTTTCTCTTATCGTCTCACGTATTACTATCTGATTCAAAGCAGTTCAGTTCAACTAATAGGCTAAATTAAATAGTTCGGTGTAAATTCCTATTCTCCGACTATCAAATGAGTGTCAACCTTAATGGTGCTTCAGGCAAGTACAAAGATGAAGGGAGATCCTCCATTCCATATAGTGTTTCAAAGTGTTACCACTAGCTACTGAAGATTTGTGCGTGCTCCCCAGTCCCCAACCCACCTACACACAACAATAATAAGGCAAATTACCCAAAACGAAGGAGCTCATGATGGAATAGTGTTAGACGACATTGATCATACGAGAAAGTAAGGGAAAAGTGGGGCCGTTAAATCCAAATTGTAGTTTTGGCTTTGCCCACCATGATTTAAGGGTTATTGGTGCAGAATATTTCGCTGCAATGATTGACATGTCCATATGTGAGTCCGTGAAGGTGAAATTTAAGTCCTTGATGGATATAGATTTCTTCGTTGAATCTTTAATGTGACATTGACCAATTAATATTCTTTCCAATTTTGAAAAAACCTTTAAAAATGATAAGACTCGATATTACGAGTATTTTTTTTTTTTTTTGGTGCAATTGTTAGACACGATATGGCCCTAGCCCATTGCAAAGTGTCCGATGAAGCGATGATTTACGAGTTAATGTTGGAGGCTTGGACCTCTAATATATTTAAGAGATGATGTTATTATTGTCTTACATGTGAAGGACAATTACTTGAAAGTGAGGTGAAAATATAATGAAAATGAATAGCTAATTTGGATAGATATGCGTAACATTTATTTTGGTGATGTTACAAAAATTAAACATCAACCACAAAATCACTTAGACCTATAGTACGGGTGTGTTCTTTTTTACTTATTGAACATTACTCAATCAGTAGAAATTTGTGGCAAGACCTTACTGAATCAGTGATAATCAGTGGAAGAATATTACTGAATTAGTGAAAATCAGTGGTTGGGCCCACATTTCTACTCACATAATCAGTGGCAGGACATTATTGGATCAGTAAAAATTAGTGGCTGTACCTTATTGGATCAGTGGAAATTAGTGGCAGAACCTTACTCAATCAGTGAAAATCAGTGGCAGAACCTTACTCAATCAGTGGGAATCAGTGAAAATAAGTGAAAAGGAACACACCCTACTTTTTTTGGATTAGGATGAAACATTTCATAACATATGAACTATTTGTCACCTTAGAGATTGAGTTGAGGGTATGTTTCTCCTTGAAGATCACAATACTCTTTCTTACAAGAATTCGCAACACTACGTCGCATAACAATATTTACGAATTATAATATGCTTACTCTATAGTTATTCAAATACTAGTACTTAAATATAAAGAGTGGCGCTATGTGCAGCCTCACCTTAAGGCTGCAATTTGAATCCCCCAATCAAAATATAAGACATATGCACTTGTAAGAGAAAAAAACAGAAAAATAATATCATTTTCCCTTACAAGTGTATATGTGTCCTACTTTAATTGGGGGTGTAAATTACAGCCTCACTCATCCCTCAAACATCAAAAGTAATGTGCTGAAATTATATCAACTATGGTATTGTTGTTTTAATTTACATTTATATTGATGAGGGAATTTACATGTAAATACCATATTGTTGTGAGATTTATCCTTTCCAATGAGGAAAAAAAAGGTGACATTGCTAAATAGCTTTATTCCTTTTATTTCTTTCTTTGTTCTTTTTGAGCTTCCTTTGCTTTCTCTTTAACATGCATAGGAAAATATATTACATTTTCTACCCATCTTTATTCTTTTTCTTTTACTATAAAAAAGCTTGGGGTGACTAAATTAAAGTGCTTTATGAAGTTCACAAATGCATGGTGCATAGGTAGACTTTACAACTTCGGATTCCTTAGCAGCTATCTTTCTTATTGGTCAAAATGGATAACTGCCTTTAAAAACTCCAAAGGAGAAAAAAGCTGGATAAAGGAAAGGTAAGGCATATAGCTTAGAATGAGTATAAAATTACAAAGGGGGATAAAGTTCATGAAAAATAAAAAAGAAATAGCAACTAATAAAGGTTCAATTTTGGCTTACAAAACCGTCTTAAAGGAAATTATAGGTCAAACCTTTATTTTTCCTCTTTGGTGAACAATATTACAATATACTACTTGGTAGCTGCTTTTGAGGAGGGAACAGGTGGTAGAAGTAAATTGAAGGATAGAGTGTGATTTGGCTTGTGAAAGTGTCCAAAATTGTCTGATAAGTTTGCAGATTTTTTGAGGGGCTTTAAAGTTCAAAGCGAAATGAGGTTTAAAGCTTGTTGTACATTTTGCATTTTGGCTCCCTTCGAGGAGAGCTCTTTTCTTTTTGGCTTTATGTTTGCACACATACACTCTGTCTTCTTTAGCTCTTTCCAAAATTCCCTTCGCCTAGGCTCCCCCCACACGTTCCCCCTACTGGCACATAATACCACTTTCATACTTGAGCAGTAGGACTGTAGGACTAGGAACGTATGTGAATCAATGCAGAAGTAACTTTGAGTATGTGATTGAGTATGCATGTAGTAAGTGTCTACCTTTTGTTTTCGTCTCGTAATTCACGATAAGTGAAAATAAGAAAGCGTGTTTTTTTTTCATTGAATTGAATTGAACGATATTATCTAGCATAAATTAAAGTTGTGATTCAATGGGATGACGACGCTTTATCATCAATATTGTCCATGGACTAATCGCATACATGATGTATTGGTGAGTAGTATATGGTCTTTTGTCCTCAATTAAGCACCGATGCTCTACTAGCTAGGTTATTTATTGCTGATATTTGTCATTAAAAAAGATACTACATTTCTATTTTATATCGTGTTTTTATTTTCAAGTTAAATTTGAAGAATAGTTTAAGTGGGTGGAGTAGAAATACTACACGTTAGAGGGGATTGTGGCATTAGAAAGCCATTGCTTCCTTCAGTGCGCATCACCTAAATTGTAAGTAACTTGAAACAGACGCCCAACTGTCCAAGCTTTCACTAGCACCGTAACCGCGAGCCGTTTTTTGTCCTCCATTTCATTATTGTCATGCCATCAAATTCATCACACGGTATTTATGAACGGGAGTTGTATTCTCTTGAAAGATCAAGATTTATGTGTGGCGATTTTGGTGTAGTGATAAATTTCAACAATTGGGCCTTAACAAGTGAGCAATATATAAGACAAGTGGAGTTTCAACCCAAAACCAATTGGCAATGGGTGGAGTAACTCACCTCCTTATATGTATACTCAAGACCACCAAATCTTTCCATGTGGGACACAAACTCACTTCAACATGTCCCCTCATTCCCTCCCCTCTTCTTTTTTTTTTTCCTTCTCTGGTTCAAAAGGTATGATGACACTTATTTTTCTTCGTTTACTTAAATACAAGAATAACGGTTTATGAACCATTACATTGAAGTCAAATGGGAAGGGGAAATGCTCATAAGCTGACAATAACACAAATATCACTCGCAATCCTATAACTAAAAACATTATGTCTTTAACCTGTAATTTTAAAGTTGAAGGTGTGAATGCTTTGATCTACCATTAAGATTCCAACTAATAATGCTCAAAGACTCCTATCTCTCGTTTGATAGTACAAATTCCTTTGTTACGATATAATCAAATATTCAAAAAAGCAAAGTATGAGTTATTAATTGAGACTAAGAAGAGAATTCAGATAGCAAAGTTACCTTTGAATCGTGTATTATCAAGCCCCTTCATAAAAAAAAGAAATCGATACTCTATTATTTGTAATGTAAACAAAAACTACTATTTTAATTGAATATAATTAGTATTATATTTGTCACCCATCATTGGCAAATATAACTAATCATACGATCTTATAACCATTATATGCATACTATAACAAACTCAAACTAAAATTTCACATATGTTTGAACTTTGAAGGTGTGTTCAGAACTGAGTTGAATTGAACTTATATGGATTGAACTTATATGAACCGATAGTAACATTATACGCTAAACATTATAATTCCTAGGTGAAATAAACTGAATTGAATGATGAACCAAATAAAAAGATTAGCAAAGCGGGAAAAGGGAGAAAAGCATCTACAGACCAGGCTCATCCTTTTATGTTGAGGTCAGTGCTAGTCTGTCCATGATTAAGAGTCTAGGTGGTGTTGAAGCTGGCTCATTCATGCTAGTCATCTTAAAGTTATGAGTCAGAACAATGTTCACCAGCTCCTCTATACTAATATTGTTCATATAATGAAATTAGAATGTGAGTTTGATTTTTAGTGTTTTGTCTCCTCCCCATGGTAACATTGTCGAGCGGGTGATCCCTGTCTTGTTTATCCAACTAGCTTTTCCGCGGTACTCAAATTCCATTTATTTTGGAGAGCTCCTTCGGCTCCTTTTTTTTTCTTTCCCCCCTATTTTAGCTTATGCGGCAGAGTTAAACTCCACATCTTTTGGATCAGTAAAGTAAATAAACACACATCCTTAGCTAATCTAAGAATAATTTATGTAACCGCATCATGCCATACGTAAGATAAAAGACATCATATGAACATGTTCACCTTGGTAAGTAAAATTTTAAACACTCACACATTCATCATTCTAAATATAAGACACGTTGCTAGAGAAGATTTACACAATCTAATCTTCTAAAAATTGTCTGAGTTACAATATGCAGAACTATCTGTATAGTAATGAGTAATAACATTTAAAAATTAGCATGATGAATGACCTAAAACAGTATAAGCTTAGAATCTGGGCTAATATTGAAGTCAAGTAACAAAATGGGGGGTTACACATTGAATGAATGAATGAGAAAATTGGAGTAAAATTGATGACTTCAGGGAAGCAAAGTCACCGGGTCTTCCTGCCTTTGTCTTCACTCTAGTCTCCCATATCTTGTTCCCTCTCTCATACGTACTCTGCACCTACCCCTTGTACACTTCTCATCTCTCTCTCTCTCTCTCTCTCTCTCTCTCTCTCCAGACACACACCTCTCAAGAAAACCTGCAACAAACTGAAAAAGAGAGCCTCACAATTTAAAAATTTTAAAATTTTAAAAATTCAAGTTTAGCCTTGTTTTAGCTTTTTCGTATAAAGAAAAAACAAAAGATTTTCTTTTTCTCTTTCTTCTCCCTTTATATAAGAAGTCTCACTTCCTTCTTTTCTTCAAACACCAACTAGTCCAGTAGTCCACAGTCCACAAAGCTCCTCTTCCTCTTTGTCCCTTTGAACTCTTTTTCTAACAGTCAACAAAAACAAAATTTTAAATAATGGAAGCATTTTCTCTATTGAAGTTCTGGAGATCAAACAACGCCAAAGTAGCCGGAACCACCGCTTACGACGGCGACAGGGCGGGAACCACCGTCGCTAACTCCACAATCTCTGATCCTCTCACCGACGAAAGCGACGATGACGATGATTCATTTTTTGAATTGGAGCTCACATTACCTAACTACGACTTAAAGAAGAGTTCCAACCAGGAGAGAGAAAGTCTCGAAATTAAACCAAACAAACAACCTACCTCTAAACCACAATCTCCAATCTCAATCCTCCGATCAGCACCACCAAAACTCCGCGTTTTCATGTTCGGAAAACTCAACCGCAAACCGAAACGCAGCGACGATGAGTTCTCCGAAACAGATAGCGTTTTATCGCCCCAGAGCAATTCTGATCTCTTCACCGTCAAATTCAGAATTGAAGACGGTTCAATCGTGCCGAAATTCACTCGAAACGACAGTTTCATCAACGAACCGGTGAAAAATAACTCCGTAGCGTCGAAACGTTTCTCGAAGGATGTTGTGAACAAGTACTTGAATCGAATCAAGCCGAAATCGTCGACGAGAGAGAAAGAGGAGAAATTCGCGACTTCGCCGACGAGATCGTCCTCGTTTCCGTCACCAAGGAGAGAGAAAGAGACGAGTAGCAGGTTTAAGGTTATGAAAAAGTGTAAATCAGCTTCGTCGGTGATCGGAGCTCCTTCACCGGCGGCAAATATTCCGGCGAGAAATGATCATCCTGTTGATGGTATTGAAGGCGCTATCTTACACTGCAAGCGCTCTCTCAACAACTCCTCTACTGGTGAGAATTAATTAAATTATTTCAAAATTTAAATACAGTAAAAAATTGGATTTAATTATATTTATTTATTTTAAAAAAAGATTGGATTGAAATTGATGAAAATTGTGACGTATGTGGCAGGGCAATCATCATTATCGAGATGTAGCAGCGATCCATCACCACGAGAAGTCAATTCAAGTGTTGTCAGAAACTCAGAGCAAAAAATGAAATGAAATTATTATTAGTACCTGATGGCTTGTAATATTGTGGTAATATAATATAATATTTTTGGTTTGTATGTAGAGAGAGAGAGAGAGAGAGAGAGAGAGAGAAAAAGGCGGGAAAATCTGTCTGTTAGATATTAGGTTTGGTGAATGTGAAGCAGACAATACTGGAAGAAAAAGAATGATAATTAGGATAGATAGTCGGTAGTTAATGGGCTTTCTTTTCTTTTCTCTGTTTTTAAGAAAGAGAGAGAGAAAGAGTGAAGTAAAGGTTTCTGTTTTGGGGATTTTAGGTGGTTTAGTTGGTTAGGAGTAATGATGATGATGATTATGGTTATGGATGGATGACCAGTGATTATGGGGTGTGATGAGATGGGTCACTTGTGTCGTCGGACTTGTAAAGTTGTAAACATGTTTCACAAGGAAAATGGCTTGTTTTGTAGATTTTTGTGCAGTTTTGCTCCCTCACCACTCCTTTGCGTTTTGGAACTTGAGATTGTCAATGGTATTTTATGAAAATATTAGTACTATTGCATTTGACAAGGATTGTTGAGATTATGAATATCACAGAACTTAAACATAATAGAGTAGTAATATGTGAGGAAAGACTATTTTAAAGATTTTTACTCAATTAAGATTAGACCTTGTTCTTCTCAATTAAACGTTGAAGAATCGAAAGAAATCGACGCGGACTTTTGAATTAAATCTTTTGTTGAATCAGAAAGGATGGAGAAAATAAGGCTTTAAAGCATGTTTGAAGGAATGGTGGTCTAGTGTTTTTAACTTAATCCCAAGTGGTTTGAAGGAGTAGTAATATCTTGCGTCTGCTGGCTTTTAGGAACTATACTAGTTCCTTGTTGGTGCTACGTGCCTATGTTGATTGGGTCACGCTAGTTGTTCAGTTACTTTGATATTTTCGCAGTTAAACATGAGAGCCTGAATATGACGGAGTGGGAGTGCCTTGGCCGTCATTCACTTCACCCTCTTTTGATGAGAAAAAAAAAGTGACCAATTACGTACAATTTTGGGCTTAACTATGAGATATGCAGTAAGGAACGGTAGCTGGTTGCTAGTTGATATCAGCTAGTTAGAAGTTAGAACTTGTTTAAGTAGACTTGTATCCATTTGGCTTTTAAAGCAGGCTTGTTTATCTCTAGCATCAATAAAGGGTATGTCCGTATGGGCAGTTGGATTGTCAATTAGTCATCGGTCAAATAAATTAGTAAGACATCTGATCATTTATGTTTTAAATAAATTGATTTTCTTAGGATTTGTAAGCTATTCTTGTTCAAATTTGAGTACTTTGAAGGGTAAAAGAAAAAGAAAAAGAAAAAAGCAGGCTTTGGTCAATCTTTTGCAAGCCACTTTCCACAAAGGAAAACCCCTCCCTTCTCTTTTCTCAATCCTTTTTTTTTTTCTCCCTTTACTTTTCTCAAAACTTTTTTTTTCCCTTTGGTTTTTCTTTGAAATTCTCTTTTGAACATGTTTCTGCTTTGCTTGTAGAAGAAAGGGTGAAAAAGGCAAGGAAATCCTGGGAAGAAGAAAACGGATATGAGAAGGTATCCATTTAATTAGGTCTGTCTAACTGAAATGAAATGCAGAATTGGCACGAGCAAAGCAGAGGCATTGGTCACATTCATAGCCCGTGCTCTGTGATTCCAATAGGATGACGTAACACTTCCAAGGGTATACCGTGTACCGAGAAATTTGCAATCACTTTTAAATAGAAAGCACAGTAGAAATAGTAAGTAGATCAGCACTACTTGAGTACTTGGTACTCTATTTTACCTCTCAGTATAGTTCCAAGCTATGCCAAGTGCTAAAAATGACACCTGTGTTGGAATTTTTGCTGCTCAAAATGGTTTAGCAAAATTTGGGTTGTAGTTATAGGGTTTTGAGTTATGGTTAGCAAAAAAGCAGGCCATTGTAGTTAATCTAAAATTCAATTGCATTAATTTTCATTTAAGCTATGTTCACTAATATATACTCATTTCGTCCCAAGTTTATATTTACATTGGACTTTTCACGGTCTCCAATATAATATTTTTATTATTAACAATAGAAAGTTATCTCTATGTCCATAGTGGATATTTTACTTCTAATCATCTCACTTTACAAAACATTATTTTACTATCAAATAGTCAAACCAGCTAGCACAACAAGTTGAAAATAATCAACTAACCAAACTAACTACCATCTACCAGCTGCATGCCAGACAACGTCATTCACTAATATATCGTTATCTTGATCTTCAATTACTTTTTCAAAAAAAACAAACCAAGGTCAACCTTTCATCCTTAGTTACAACTTATTGTTGGATAAATTGATATAACTAAAATTGCAAGCTTAATAACGTCCTATTCAATTCTTTACAAACACAAACCTTGTCACGTTACAAACACTTCTTTCATAGTTCTCTCTAGTTATTACAGAGTACTCATGTATAGTTAAACCCTATATTATAGTTTGAGAAAAACACCTATAATATTCTAACCACTAAAGTATGTCCTGATTTCTTGCAAATGTCAAATGTTTGCCCAAGAAATGAGAAGATTAGGAACTCTTGATTTCGAGGATTGCTCCAACTCACATCATAAGAGCAAAATGTTTTTTTTTTTCTCCGCTCCACATTAATGGGCAATCCATCGCTCCAGGTTCCATGTAATATACAGTGGTGGCATATTGAAATATCCACACCATTTTTGTTTTGGCAGGAAAAGCATCCAACCACTTAATTGACAACGAAGTGGAAGATTTTGGAAGTACATGGGAGATTCAAAGTGTGATGGACCATCAAGTCAGTATACTCATAAATTTGTTGACGACTAATCTGCACGCCAAATTGATAGATCTGTTTCTACGGCATCATCATAAATGACATGAAAATTGCGAAAAATATATTATTCTCAACTTTCAAACCCGTGGAATTCTGAATTTTAGCATCCTCAAAAAATAACATTAGTACGACATTCGACAGTAGGAATAGGAACCCTTTATTTTCAAATGACGTTACAAATCGAAGAAATTGAGTGGTAGCTAATTTTTCTCATATATCGATGAGTCAAAAAAAAAAAGTTAATTTCTCATAAATAGATGATGAAATCACACACTATCAATTCACCTCTTATCTTCCCATATACTCAACGTTCGTATCCAGATCTCGTCGTCGTCCGCCATCTTTCCAGTATCGTGTTCAACCAATCCCCATTTTGATAAGGTTCTTTGTAATTCTCTTTGCGATTGGTAATAGGCATTTGGTATCTACACCTCCTCTCTTTGCAACATAACACTCCAACTTCATTAAGCTTAGTACCATATATTAATTTATATTGTTTTTTCTGAACAGTTATACCAACTTGAATGTTTAAATCTATTTAATTTAATTTTAATTAAAAAGTTATGCTGAAAAATATCAGAAAAATAATAATTTAAAATCACTTCAAAAAATTTGGAAAAAATTACGAGACCTCACTATAATAGTAGAGAGGGCTTGGGGTAGGTTTGGTGGCAAGGGGTGGTGGGGAGCCATGCTCGGTACCCAAAAACAGTTGAGTAGACATGCCAGATGCATAACTTTCATAATGGTAGGTGCTTCATGTCGCGTCGCTTGTCTTCCTTCGCCCACAAACCCTCTTTCAAGCAACTACCCACAAACGAGTCTTATAAGGTTTAGTGGTTCTAACATGAATAGACATGCCCAATGCATAACTTTCACAGTGCCGTTTGGAGAATTATTCTCCAAAAGTTCTACCTCAAACTTTTCAAGTACATTATTAAGTTACGGAAAAAGATTGTAGCTATTTAATTTAATTTTCAATTAAAAAAATACTTTGAATAATACAAAAAAAAAAATCAAAAATATTGGGAAAAGTTATGAGACCTCACTATATTAGCACATAGTGCTTTGGGTTAGGTTTGACGGCACGGGGTGGTGGAGAAGTCATACTTGATACCCAAAAACCGTGGATTAGCCTCCGATTTCCAGTAAGAGACTCTTCAAGCCTACCAAAGACCCGATAATCTATCCCGGGGGGGCTCCTTTGTTCCCTAGGGGTGTCCCATGTGATCTGGTGCAAAATTATCCATCTTCGTCCCGGGACCTCCCGAAAGCTCAAAAAGGTGGATTATAGCCTTAGTTTTCGGCTTCTCGGGGCTCAGATGTCATTTTTGCCCAAACTTTTTCGGGGGTCTATCATGACCCTAAAGGCCCCTCGGTGCCCTAAGAACGTCATCCGGATCCCTCAACTTTGATATCACCCATAGCTTTGGTGTACCAACTCTTATATCAGTGTCCCGCAACACGCCCTTCCAAGCATATCAGGGACCGGATAAGCGACCCCAAGGGCCTCCCATGTCCCCCAGAGGTAGGTGTTTCGTGCGATGTGGTGCAAAAATATACACATTCGTTTCGGGGTCTCCCGAAAGCCTAAAAAACGTGGATTATAGCCTTCGTTTTCGACTTTCCATGGCCTGTATGTCATTTTTGCCCAATTTTTTGGGGGGGTTTATCATGACCGTAGAGGCCTCTTGGTGCCCCGGGAGGGTTGTCCGGATCTCCGAACTTTGATATCACCCATGCCTTTGGTATTCCATCTCTTACACATCGTAAAACGCCCTTCCAAGACTATCAGGACCGGATAAGAGATTCCAAGGGTCTCCCATGCCCCCTAAGACTATTCTGTGCGATGTGGTGAAAAAATATTCACCTTCGTTCCGGGGCCTCCCGAAAGCCCAAAAAACGTGGATTATAGCCGTCGTTTTCGGATCTCGAGGGTCGAGTGTCATTTTTGCCCAAACTTCTATAGGGGGTCTATCATGATCCTAGAGGACCCTCAGTACGCCGGGAGGGTCATCCGGATCTTCGAACTTCGATATCACCCATGTCTTCGGTCCTTACATTGGTGTCCCGTAAAAAAACCCTTACAAGCCTATTAGTGACCCGATAATAGACCCTAGGGCCTCTTATGTTTCCCAAGGGTGTCCCGTTCGATGTGGTGAAAAAAAATCCACCTTTGTTCTCAGGCCTCCCGAAAGCCCAAAAAGCGTGGATTATAGAATTTATAGCCTTGATTTTCGGCTTTCAAACCCAGTTTCCGTTTTTGCCCAAAATTCTCCGGGGGGGTATATCGTCACTGCCCTAGAGGACCTCATTACTCTTGGGACGATCATCTGGGTCCCCAAGCTCTGATTTCACCCATGGGATATGAGAACATGGGACATGACACTCGTTGGGCGTTGGGACATAGAACATGAGACATGGACCAGCTGCACCCAGATGCTATTTCAATAAAATTTTGGTGTACTTAGTTTATTTTGATCCATTGTCTATTATGATAATCTTTGGTAGAAGAACTCTATAACAGAGTAGTCTGAAGTTTGTTAATACAAGGGTAATAATCGTTTCCTAGGTACTCGGTCAAATATAGATCAAAGTTTACAGTACGACTAATCATAAAAAGCAGAACTATAATGCAACAAATAATGTCATTTAGGGGTGGATACCTCTAATTTTATAGAGCCACCAAAACAAGCCAATGAATTACCCTTATTATTATTTTTTATTTTTTTGTAAAAGGCTAATACACGGCCAGTGAATGACTATTATCGTAATTTGAGGGCATCCCTCCCGCCAACATTTTAATATTTGTCGTAAACAAATTAAGAGTCTGGTTGCAGAGGAACCTATTCAAATCCCGCCTTGGTGTTGTTTTAGATTTATTTTTCAGTTAATCACAAAATTAGCAACAAAAAAGAAAAAAGAAAAAAATGACAACAAAATTAGAAGTAGGCAACCCATAAAAAAATAATCCAAAAAGAGCTGAAACATCTCATGCATCGTAAGTGCATGCACACTAATTATAAGTCATTTTAGAGTTCAAAATGCATTTATTAATGTTTACCCATTCTACTTTCAAAAAAACTTTTATAAGACAGTCTTTTCATAATTTTTAATGAGACAGAGGTCACTTTTCAATGAAATAAGGGTCATTGCTTACTATAGGTGACCCTTACATTTCTAAATAGTGGCCCCATTTTTCTGTGAGTTGGTCTCACACAAGACTTACTGTTATACTTTTCTTTCGCATTATCTCATTGGTTGTTTGTATTCTTTATTAAATCTAAAGTCAATGGATAATCTAGTCAATAAAACTATTTTTTTCTTAGAACTAAGGGTGATTAATGACTTTCTTAATTCCTATGAAAAACTTTTAACACCATATATAATGAAACAGGGGAGTAGTAAACAAAAGAACATAAAAAGAAGTCTCCCATAAGAAAAAATAAAAAATAATAGCAATATATCCACAAATTTAGGGGCAAGCCTACAATGGGGGAACTCTTGGTAGACAACCACATCATAAGTTACTCGAAAATGTTGATCATGAATTTCAAGAGCATAATGCCATGCATTTAGACGCACAGAAATCTAAGCTCAACAAACCCATTTATTTAATTTTAATTACACAAATCTATAGATTTGTCATGTTTCTCTGTTGATCTTCTGTCTCCATTACTATATTGGAGATAGAATTTAACACTATATTGGCTCATCTTTTGACATTAGCTTAAGTCAAATTCTCTGAGAACTTTGTAGATGGCCACTTAAATTTATCATAGTAATTAACTTAGTAACGGGAGGTTTGTCCGAGTCCAATGGATCAACCTAGAGATGACAACTGATGATTTAGAGTTGTAGCTGACTTTTTAATCAAGGTAATTCCTCCATCCCACACTAATGTTATCATTTCTTTTGGGTATGGAGATTAAGAAAAAATCAAAAGGGTGCAAAGTTCTCTACTTTATTCTTGATTGAGTTGCTTTTTATCATGTGGTCCCAACTCTTAATTCAAACTTTTTAATTGAATATGAGAGAGAAACATATGGCCCACAAATAAGGGTATTCTAGTAATATGACTATAAAATATATTCCATCTTAGGTAGTGCTAACATTAGTATGGGACGAATGAAAAAGGAAAGTGATAACATTAGTGTGGGACGGACGGAGTATAATCGAGTGTCGTTAATGTAAATCCATAAGTAATGCAACAAAGGTCATGTAAGCCATTAACGTTGTTCATCTAGGCTATGTAAACCATCGATGTTGAAAAGTGGTCATACAAGCCCTTAACGTTCAATATTTTGGTCATACAAGCCATTAGATAGGAGAGTGAGTTACACACTCCGGTGAAGCAAGTGGTACAAAAATAAATATTATTATTTTGGATACTTTAAGTTTATTATCACTATTTTAACTTCAATAAATAAATTTAGTGTGTGCAAAAGTTTAAAGTTCTTATATATTGAGAACATACATTTTAAATAAATAGTACTATACTTGTTACTTTTCCAGTAAACTTTGTATTATACCTTTTCGTGAAGTTTGTTGTTAAAAAGATCAATTAAGAGTGAAATAGATTTATATTATACTATAACATTAAAAAAAAATTCCGAACTTTATTTAGTAGGACTATATGTAAAGATTTATATGTTTTTTTTTTGGTAAAATAATTTTTTTATCTCGATTGCTTTTTTTTACGAAGTTTTCCCGCATAATATAAAATATTTGGATAATAATAGAAAAATGGAGAGAGGGATATAACAATGAAGTCAATAGTATTAACCGACAAATATTAATACAAACTATGTAAACAAGCTCAAGAATTATGATCGTACCTAAGACAATCCTTAAGACCTTAACCAGTATAAAAAAAATGCCTAAGACTATTGTGTAAGTACATCTTTGTTTTAATTTGCGTAATAATAGTGTGCGAAACATTGACAGAATGACATTGACATTAAAACAACGGAATAACATTGACTGAGATATTTACTAAAATATTTACGAAAATTTAAGAGAAACAAAAATAATTGTACAAACCATTAAGGTTACATGTTTTAACTGTCTACAATCTAACGTTAAAATTTGGCTATATAAGTCATTATTGTTCTATATTTCGGTCGTTTAAACCATTGGACACCGGAAAATCGGACAGTGACTAACACACTCTGGCGTCCAATGGCTTGAATGACCCAAAATTACAACGTCGATGACTTGTATGACCAGTTTTCAACGTCGATGGCCTACATGACCCAAAGTCTAAACGATAAGGGTCTATATGACCTTTGTTGTAAATATTAGTACTATTGTATTACTCCTAGTATGTTGGTATGTACGTATGGTATGCTTTGACTTACCTTCAATGTAAGATGAAACTTCTTAGTTTTTTTTTTTTTTTTTTTTTTTTTTTGAAAAGGTAAGACAACCAAGTAACCTCAATTAGAGGTATACCTAAGATGCCTTCACTAACATTAGTGAAGGACTTTAGAGAAGCATCAATTACAGCCAAGAAACAAAGAAAAATGAAATCTAGAAATGATACTCCCTCTGTCTCAAAAAAAATCTGAACCTTTGCTTTTTAAAGGTCAAACTTAACAAACTTTGACCATTACTTTATGAAAATATATAAAGATTCACATTACGAAAACACTTTTTTTAGATTCCTTTTTAAAAGTACTTTCAAAAGATCGTATTGTTATCATTTTTATATTAATATAATTGTAGTTATTTACACTCAAAGTGGTCTTGGAGACCGTAAAAAAGTAAATGTTCAGGGTTTTTTTGAGACGGAGGGAGTACATGATAGAAAAAAAATCTAAAAATGAATCATCTTCTCTTCCATCTTCATCTTGATCTTCGACTCAAGAACACCAAGAAGACCAATTCTTAAAAATCCTCTTAGCACCAACAAGAGAAACTTCAACTGGTAAGATCACACGGCAATCAGTAGGACCCAAACAAACAACGCAATAAGGAGGACAATTTATAACCACCACAATGCTAAAGTCCAAAATCGAAAGCCAAGATCTAAAAAAAGCAAAAGCTTCAAAAGGGCGACTGAGCCCAAAACTCAGATTTTTTTGTCGATTTTATATATATAATTTTTTTTTTTTTTTTGCTTAACACCTCTTGATCTTAAATCAAACCAAAATTTAAAGGAAAGTCACCGTCATCTTCATCAGCAAACCACCCTTTTGAGAGTTGAAAGGGTGAAGTTGTTCATGGCTCACGGCTTCTGATCTTGTAATCAGATCATCAAAAGGCGGTCCAAATAGGAAAAAACTAGTCCCGATCTGAACAACAAAATCAAGAGGATTGAAAGCCCATGCCGTTCAAGATCCTCAGAGGGGCAAGAAGTCGAGCAAAGTCGATATAAGTCTTGGGCTTCAAAGACAAACTTCAGTATTCTCTCTCCTCCAACCAGAGAAAGAAACCAATAAGCAAATATGGGAATTCATTTACTCACATCAGAAAAGGAGAGGAAGAGGGGCTAAAAAAAGCTTGAGAAAGATGAAGACTGAGATGAGAGCTTGGGCTTGAAACTTTAGGCGGCTGGAGCAATTTATTTGGAGAAAGCTAAACTCTCTAGAAACCCCCTTTTTAAAAGACCTTTTGTAAATATTTTGTTTTTGTAAACTTACATGTGTAGTAATTCTATTAAGGATTGCTTTTCCTTTCAATTTATTATTATTATTATTATTATTATTATTATTATTATTATTATTATTATTATTATTATTATTATTATTATAATTTTTTTTTTTGGGTAAAATCTTCGTTTCTAAGCAAGTGACTATAAAAAATTGTATTATTCTGGTAAAAATCAAAAGAAGGATGTACATGTTGAGGCACGTGACCATAATCAAGACTTAAAAGAGCGTTTTGTTTTTTTTTTTAATTATTTCCTCTCAGTTGAATTAACTTGTGTGATTTGATAGTATTATTATGTGAGTGCAATCATATGTTGAAAAATGAAGTGAAATCGAATTGAATAATATCACACTCTAATTATTCGCTAGAATTCACTGTTTAAATAGGTTACTCACCATGTTTCACTTTGATTGTTCTCATTGACATTTGTGAATTATGAATCATGTATTTGTGAGTTACAAAAATAAAAGATGACAATAAATCAGGAACGAGGAACGAGGAACGAAGGGAGTATGTTTTAAAAAATCCATGAGCTTACACATGTACAAGTAATTGACGCAAGCTTATGCAGTAATTAAACATAATACATCTTGCCTATGAGCTTGCGCATGTATAATTGTAGATTTGTCAAACGAACGGGTCAACTTAATAGGTTATGCGTTGGGTCACTTTGGGTTTGGATTGGGTGGATAACAGGTTGACTTTTTGGTCAAACCTAGTTTTAAGTTTATTTTTTCGGGTTGAAAAGAGCAAGTCTTGTATGAGACCAGCTCGCAAAAAAAAATGGGTCACTATTTAGAAATGTAGGGGTAATTTTATTATGAGTCGTGACCGTTATTCCACTGAAAAGTAACCATTATCTTACCAAAAATTACAATAAAACGGTCTTAAACATTTTTTTTTACAGCTTTGAAATTAAACGAATGTATGGGCTGTGATAAAAAAGAATATTGGGCTGCATTTGTGAATTGTGATGTTATATCAGATTATCAACCCATCATAAGAGAGTAACGTGTTTGATGGGTTCTATGGGTCGAAATATTGAATGGAGCAAGTAACAAGCCCACATCTTGAAATAAGTAAGAAGCTTTAGAACATCACAAGTAGCAAACGTGCAAAACCTAGACTAACCGCCTTCGCTTGAACTGCCCGTTGCCCCTCTCTCTCCACAATTAGCTCTGGAGAATTAATGAAAGATTAAAAAGGACTGACGAGAATGATCAAATTCTGAAATATATTACAGCGCTAAAGAAGCACGAGAGCGTAAATAGAAGCGCGGCAACTGGGCAAGTATTCTACTTCTACTCTCTTACCAATTACCAATTACCAATTACCAATTACCAATTACCAATTTTCCGGGGTGTTTGGGAAGTGGGAATGGAATTGTGAGATTATGGAGATGGGGATGAGATTTGTGTTAAGGGGATAGGAAATTTGTATAATTAATCTCATTACCTTGTTTGTTATGTGGGTGTTTAGATTTGAGAATAAATTGGGGATTATAAAGTTAATTTACCAAAATGCCATTAAAAATAGGAGTAGATAAAATCTGCAGTCATTTTTAAAAGGTATGATAGTAATTTAACTTTACAAGCTCTGGGATTAGAGGCCTTTTTATCCATATCCCTACCCTATTTCTATTCCCCATCCTTTGCACCAAACATGAGATTTTACAATCTTAATTTTCTAATCCTTATCCCTACCTCCTATTCCCACTAAACAAACGCCCCGTCTCTCGTCTATATTTTGAACCCCTTTTTATATTACGATTTTGTCTGATTAGGTTTATTTTTGACATATTATTGTTGGCATTTGCGATTTTCAATTGTTAATGTCGTCAATAGGTTGATACTAGGTGGACGCCCGTGAGTATGCCCATGCGTTGCACGGACTGTGATTATATAATTTAAAATTAATATAACGTGATTATTAATCTCATCGCAAAATCAAAGTGTAATTGTCACTTATGAAAAACTATTAGTAATATATGGATAAATATTTATATAATCCATTTTAATATCATGAATGCCATATAATAAGATTACTATGACTTTATATGACATCTTATCTAATTTAAACTCTTATCATCAATTTCAATTAACTATTAATTAACTCATCCCATACGTTACATGATCCAATAGGTAATAGTTTCAAAGTCTTTCTATGCTTGATGTTGGTACGCCAATGCTCTTATGTTGATATAAGTGTATAACTAACCTTCTAAAGGTATGATCTTTCTTTTATAGCAAATCAGTTTAAATGTCTAATGTATACATAACTACTTTTCAAAAAATAAAGAAGTTTTAGACGTAAAACTTAGAATAGCAAAATATATTTTGATGCTTGCTTATTTTTTCAAAGTTATATGCTGTCAAAGTAATACCTTGAAGAAAGCAAAAAGTCCAATGTAATTTTATTTGTAGTCCGGAGGGAGTACATTAATAATTATAAAGTTGAAGGAAACATAAATTGGAGCCTAAAATAACATGAGGGATCAGTATATTACGTACAGTTATAAAATTATACATGATAATGGTAAAGTTTCCTATTAAAGATTGGACCTAGAATCATTTTAGATTCATCATTTATTTATTTATTCTACACATACTCTTTTTATTACTATTTTACATTGAGATTACTTTTTAAATTTTTATAACTAATATACGTATCTTTTCTCTTATTTTTACATTGCAACTCTTTAGTTGTGTCAGCTTGTCAAGCTAATTACTAATTACCTTTTTAGGTGGACGCATCTTATGTTGTAAATCAATAGAACATACTACAAATGAGTCTCGTTTTAAAAAATATTTCGCACTCGTTCCAATGGTGTAAGAAATTTAATTTTTTAAGCGGTAAAAGTAAAGTTATATGCTTTTTAAAATCTAATAGTCTACTCTTTAATGATTTAGAAAAATACAACTTTAGTATATATTCTATACCAAAACCTCTAATTAATAGTGTACTATTTAATGATTTAGAAAAGTACAACTTTAGAGTATATATTCTATACTAAAACATTTATTTCTATTTTATATTTTTATATTAAAATTTTATTACAATGGCTCGCTTTGGTGGACGCCTCCAACGCTGTCAGAAAATACCTCTAATATATAGATATTATGATTTGTTGAAGTGGGTTGTCCCATATTGATCAAGAATGAGTGCCTTGAGGCGTTTATAGCTAAGGGAATTACTGCATCCTTTGCCAATTGGTTTTGGGTTGGAGCCTCCTTTATGTTATAAATACTCTCTTGCGTGAGGTTGGGCGTTGAAGTGAGTTGTCCCACATTGATCAAGAAAGAGTGCCTTGAGGTGTTTATAACTAAGGGAGTTACTCCACCCATTGTCAATAATACATGTTATAGTAGGAGACTGAATTGAATATGATATGGAATCCTAACATCCTTAATTAATGAATAACTAAACTAATTTCATAGTCTTAATAATTTTCAATTTTTGGGATGTTTTATTCGAATTATTTACAACAATACCGATTGGGTTGATTAAAATTCAGCTCTCAGTTGATTCGTATGCAGTCAATGTGCTGAAAATATGTTTTTATCAAACACATTACTAAAATCATCGATGGAAGAACACACTTGAATCAAAGACTGAGTTGTTATACACATATATAACGTAAAAGTACTCTGATTGGATTATATTATTGTTGATGGAGTACATATACAAAGTGAGTTGTTAAACTACATTCCATTATGGGTTAGCAGCATGTCAGCAACAATCAACTCATCCATGTACGGCTCAGCAAAAGCTCCACAAGACGCTCTCTATAAATTACATAAATAAAAAAGTAATTATCAAAAAAAAAAAAAAACTGATCGACTTGATTAAAAAGAATAGGTAACAGAAATAATTAGAGAAACGTTTGTGTTGCATTATACAAATAGATTTCAGAATCTTACCATACCTAGTTAGAGGAAGACAACACCTTTAATATGGGCCAAAGCAAGAGCCCTGTACAATGTAGGAACACATTGAAAATATTTCTGTTAAGTTAAGCTGCTAAAACTAATGAATGATGAAATTTCTGCTTGCAACAAATTAATTTTAAACCAATAAAAATGGTTGCTTACCAGTAGGCATGACCAACTAGCGTCTCATCTTCCTGCAAGCTTTGACAATATTCAGAGCAAATATCACATAGAGCCAATCCTTTACGTCATCCACAAATCGAAAACAGGCGTGCCCTGTGGAATTCTTTCTGATAAGTTATTGTTTGACAAATCCAACATTTCCAGAAAAGCTACATAAGTGAGGCTTGATGGGATCCTACCAGAAAGATGGTTGCTTGATAGATCAAGATATTGCAAAGCTGTTAGGTTTCCAATATTTGTCGGAATGCTTCCTGTCAGTTTGTTTCTTGACAAGTTCAAGGACCCCAAACCATTGAGAAGTGAAATTCGGCTAGGTATTTCTTCTTCCAGCTTATTGTCTGAAATGGCAATGTATTTTACGAATCCCAAAGTAATTTCATTAAACATTTGCTCTTTTCTTTTCCACATAATTATGACATTGTCTACATAATACCGGGTAATAGAGTCATTTTTCATCATTCCTCGGAAATTGTATATGCATTCTGGAATAGTTCCGGAGAAGTGGTTGGCTGAAAGATCTAAAATTTGGTGGGAGGATAACTCACAAATGCTTAATGGGAGCTTTCTCTCAAAATTGTTGTTTCGTAGGTTTAAAACGTAAATATCTTTATAAGAGCTCCCAATCCTAGGGGGTATATACCCAGTTAAGAAGTTATGACTAATGTCAAGAACAGTCAAATTTGTAAAGTTGTTGAGTAGCATAAAGAGTTCACCATAAAAGCTGTTGTTACGCAAGCTCAAAAGATGAAGCTGGTTCAAAGCAGTAATAGATGTGGGCAGAACTCCATTAAAATTATTGTTTCCAAGGTCGAGATACCTTAGTTGATCAAAATTCAGCCAACAATCTGGAAGCTCCCCTTCTAACAAGTTGTTTGAAAGGTCAAGGCTTCGTAGCATCATTTTTGTTTTCGGACACAAGAAAAAATTGGAATCGAAGTCTCCAGAACAATATCCGCTATGATGTTATTAGAAAATATTATAGTTTATCTAGAATATTCTCATTATATCATTTAGAATATCTTGTATTAGAGTTTTACCATATGTAGGAGTACAACTATCAACTCTCCCACATGTACAACTCACGAAATCTCCACACACACTGTATAAATCACTTGAATAAAAACAATACTCCTAAAGATTATCAAAACAAAAATTACTTTGACTTAAAAAACATGTAACAAAAATTAGAAAACGTTTGTGTTGCATTATACAAATAAGTTTCAGATCATACCATAAGTCAGTAGAGAAAGACAACACCTTAATATGAGCTAAAGCACGAAAGCACGCCAAGACACAGGAGCATTGTACCATGTACTATAACATTGTACATATTTCTTTAAATGACCCGCCAAAACTAGTGACGAATGACCTGCCACAAAAATACTTTTTCCATCCCAAGGAAATCTTTTTATTTGAAAAAGGCACATCAGCTATGAAAAATGTATTTTGGCACAAATATTCCAAACATGTCTTTAGAAGGAGCACGTGGGTGTTGTGACTTTAAGAGACAAAAAAATTAAGTTGTATTGAAAACAATGACATCTAAACACATGAGGGGGATAAATAAAAAGGATTAAAATAGAAAGTTAACCTCAAAAATAATATTGTACTATTTAAGGAAATAGAAAATTTTCCATGAGACGGGTTGAAAATAAAAATAGAAACATTTCCGTGGGACAGTAAAGAGTACACATACTATTAATTTTGAACTAAACTAATATGGAATATATGGGTTGAGAATTGAGATGGAAAAGCATATTGGGCTGCATATGTCATTTTGTTCACGCCCAGCAAAGTACGACCAACTAGCTTTTAAGCTTCCTGCAAGCTTTGCCAATATTCACAGCAAATATCACATGAATTCTGTCCTTGACGCCATTCAAGAAGCGGAACCATGCGTGTCTCCGAGATCTTTTGAGCACTAAGCTTCCGCAAACTGCCCAAAAACCTGTGATAAACCCAAGCAAGACGCTTATGTACAACCCTGGAAATAATTCATCACTCTCATTCTCTTCTTGTTGAGGGATAGTGTCTCCCTTTGGCATGTTAAAGGGTGCTGGATCTCCAGTACAGTTGGGGAGCGGAGGCCCACAAAGTAGTGGGTTCCCACTATAATTTGAAGGATCAAAGCTCTGAAGCTGTGTGCCCTGGAGCATGTTGTCAGACAGAAAAAGATCTCTCAATGCAGTGAATTTGTTGACCGACTCGGGAATTGGACCCCACATGATCGATGCACCGGAGGATGGTGGCATTATTATTATTATTATTATTGCTTATACCATCGGCACCACTGCTGAAATAGGACAGCAATGATAGCCAAGCAAGCAGGAGGAGAAACCAAGAGGATGACAATAATGCCATTTTGAGTGGCTATAATTCTTTGGGTATGTGATATGATTCAGATCGATCAAAAGGTGGTGAGTGTGTTTGTGTAAAACCTAAGCTTGCTTGTTTAGTTAATAATTAAGGGGACGGACGGGTATGTATTTATAGAGAGATATATATTCACGTATGTATTATGAGATGATTAAATCCGGAAAATTGGTCTCACAACACTTTAGACTTCACTACTAGTGTTGCTACATAAAAGATCACGCTGTTCATCTTTTTCTGGTTGGATAATCAAAAGTCATTCATTGCTCAAGTAGGACAGCAATAATAGCCAAGCAACCACAAGGAGAAACCAAGAGGATGACAATAATGCTTTTTCAATGGTATAATTATTATTATTATTATTATTATTATTATGGGTTATCATTTTGAGTGGATTTTGGGGTGGATATCAGATGATTCAACTCGATAAAAAGTTGGAGAGTGTGTTTGTGTAACCTTGTTTAGTTAGTTAATAATTTATAGACATGTATATTCACTCCTTTCCCACTAAACACCCGCCCATAACGTTGTCTTAAATATACTACATAGTGTTCATCTTCATCACTATATAAATGCTAAAATTGCATATCTTTTGACATTCAGTGCTTATTGCTTGATGTTTTCTTCTCTAGCAAATGGGAAACCTCTTTTGAAGGACAAGACGATCAAGACTTTAGATTGAAGTAGTATGTACTTGCGTTACTATATACAGAAAACATCACGTGGTTCATCCTTTGTTTTTTGCTTCTCTATAATGGTTGTCATTCAAATAATTGACTGCAAGTCTTGAATTCAAAGTGTTATTTCTTCCTAAGGTTGAACTTAAGCAACAGAGTCACATTGATTTGTCCCTCCATCCTCAAGGACACGCCGACGCCGTAAAGGTCACTCCCCAACTAGCAGATCTAATCAAATCAAATTCTCAATCTGTAGTTAAAAATGAGGATCTGAGTTTACATATATAGCGGAAGCTGGATTGATTGTGAGCACTTGAGCAGTCCTAAAAGGCTTGTCAAATTCCAAACTGTTCCCCACTTCCCACTGAACCCATGTATAGCCCAGCCCAATACGAAATGGGAAATGACATTTGTGAAAGAAATTAAGGTAATGGTGGGAGACGGTGAGGAACCGAACGGAACGACGTGCTACGGATAATTGAAGAAAATTTGAGACAAAATGAAGCACAAATTGCGTAACGGAATGCACCACGGAGACGACGAAAAGAAGAGGGCCTTAAGTAACAAGTTATGTAATAAGCCCTCTATTAGAGTCTTAGAGATTTCATATCTCTAATACCCTCTAGAGTCTAGATCGATTGCGCACGCAAAAGGACAGCGCTTCTTTTCACTGTCCTGCTTGAAGCTGCAGGACTTTTGGCTGATCCGATCCGAAATCGACATTGATGTCCATGTATACGCAACTTGAGATGAGTTGAGATACTATGATATATATATGTAATAGATATTCATGATGTTTTGAGATAGCAGTTGTAGTACGAGTAGTTTTTATGTTAATGAATATATTAGATATATACAAGTTCGATTTTCCTCCCCTCTATTTGAGACTTGAATATATACGGGAACTTGAATGCTCAAGGTTATGTATGCTTGTGTAAACTGATACTACTATTTCACATGAATTTTTCTACTATTCTGTTGCCCAATTTGCAATAAAATACACACAAGTGCCAACAAACAACCATTGTCGTCTGGCCTGAACCAACGTTTTGGGTACGAGTGAATGGTACTCAATAGTATATAGTATGAAGTGTCTCATGTTTTGTCTTCATGCCTTTCTTAACCATCTACTTTCTCTTTAAATCATTTCTGGCAACTCATCCCGTGAGTTTAATTTGTTTCTCTTATGACATTATTCTGAGTTTCTGACCATGCATGCTTATAGGTATCTATTTCTTGTTCATAAATAATTTAGTTAAGTTTACTTATTATTATTCGATCATTATACTCTTAATTGTTCCTCAACCAGTTGCATCTCTGATTGTGACATTTGTTTTGTGCGTGGTTTGTTCTCTTGCTGGTGTGCATTTGATCCCAATACAGAAAATAATTGCAATTATTACTCCTGAGTCTTTTGACCTATTTGAAATCTTTACAAACTCTAGATTGTGACTATAGCTTCATTACATCTCAATCATGTGATTTTTAATTCCAAAGTACTGTCCAATAATGTCCAAACCATTTAACCCCACAAAATATGATCGTCATTTGCTTCATTCTCACATACTTCAAACCCCAAACTATCCATAATTATCCACAAACATACATAAAGCACAAAACCATATGAAACTACACTACACTACACGTACCTTGCACATATATACTCATACTAATTCTTTCACAAACTCACAACCACCATAACCTTCTCTCTCTCCATAATGGAGATGGAATTAGATGATCATCATCACCACCACTCTCCACCTTCTCCACCACCACCACCAAAAACCTACAAACTAACAGCCACTTCCATTTCTTACACAAAAACCACCACACTCAACTCCCACTATTTCTTCAACTCATCATGCACTCCCACACCACCTACCTATATCCTCCAAGACATCTCCCTAACAGCTTACCCTTCCCAAATCCTCGCCATCATGGGACCCAGCGGAGCCGGAAAATCCACCCTCCTCGACATCCTCGCCGCTCGAACCACCCCTACTACCGGCTCCCTCTTACTAAACTCCCACCCCATCACTTCCTCCTCGTATCGAAAATTCTCTGCCTACGTCCCCCAGCATGACACATGCCTCCCTTTCCTTACAGTCTCCGAGACGTTCGCTTTCACGGCCTCCCTCCTCTTAGGCACCTCCTCCAAGAAGCAAATCTCCGCCGTGGTCTCCGCCCTATTGGCGGAGCTTCGGCTAGGACATTTATCAAACACTTGGTGTGCAAAGGGCTTATCTGGTGGAGAGAAAAGGAGGGTCTCAATAGGGCTTAGCTTATTGCATGACCCTGGGATTCTCCTCCTTGATGAACCCACGTCAGGGCTTGATAGTGGTTCTGCATTCAATGTCATGCAAACCCTGAAATCGATAGCCGAATCGCGGCATAGAACCGTGGTCCTTTCCATACACCAACCTAGCTTCAAGATCCTCTCCACCATTGATAAGATCTTGTTGTTATCTAAAGGAAGGGTTTTGCATTATGGGAATTTATCTTCTTTACAAACACATCTAAACTCTAATGGTTTCTCTTTTCCCCCTCAGCTTAATGCACTTGAACATGCAATGGAGATACTTAACCAACTTCCTGAATTTAAGCCACCCATCAACCCATCTGATCATAATAATCTTCCTTCATCTCCCACACATCCAATTGAGAAGAGAGAGAAAATAAGGTATAAGAGCTCAAGGGTGCATGAGATCATCACACTTTCTAGCAGGTTTTGGAAAAGTATTTACAGAACAAGACAACTCCTTTTAACAACTACCTTGGAGGCACTCATTGTTGGGCTTGTTTTAGGGACAATTTACATCAATATTGGGTATGATAAAGAAGGGATCCAAAAAAGATTAGGTCTTTTTGCATTTACCCTCACATTTCTCCTCTCTTCAACAACAGAAACTTTACCAATTTTCATCAATGAAAGGCCAATCTTGCTTAGAGAAACCTCAAGTGGGGTCTACAGGCTTTCATCTTACCTCCTTGCCAACACCCTTGTTTTCCTCCCTTATTTGCTAGTGATCTCTATTATTTACTCTGTCTCAGTATATTTCTTAGTGGGCCTTTGCGCCACGTGGCAGGCATTCGGGTACTTCGTCCTTGTAATTTGGGTAATTGTCCTAATGGCCAACTCTTTTGTCCTTTTCGTTAGCTCGGTGGCCCCCACGTATATCGCGGGGACCTCCTTGGTAACCGTGCTCCTGGCCGGGTTCTTCCTCTTCTCCGGGTACTTCATAGGGAAGGAGAGCATGCCTAAGTATTGGGTGTTCATGCATTACTTGTCAATGTACAAGTATGCCCTTGATGCATTGCTAATCAATGAGTACTCTTGCCTTGTTAACAAATGTTTGATATGGTATGATGAGAACAAGAGTTGTATGGTCACTGGTTATGATGTGTTAGAAAAGAGAGGGTTATTTGAGGGGCAAAGGTGGAGTAATGTCTATGTTTTACTTGGGTTCTTTGTGTTTTATAGGGTCTTGTGTTTGTTTGCCTTGATTAGAAGAGTTTCAAGGTCCAAAAAGTGAGAATGATCAATTATATTGTTTGCTCTAGCTTGAATCAATAATTCACAGCTTGAATTATTGTGATTTGATGAATCGTCCTTGTGTTTGGCTTGTTCCTTAACTTTCTTTTACTTTTTACTCAATTTGATGATTAGTAGATTTTGCATGATTGCTTGCAACAAGACATATATGGCACATGGTTCTCTGTATCTGTACCTCTCAATAGTTTTGTAAGTTGTTCATGGTGGGATCTCTACTGAAATTTAATACTACTACTCAACCAACAAGCAAAATAAGACTGTAAGTGACATGAGGCCAAACACTCTGCTAGATGATGCCAAGAGATCAGAGCACGGGTGAAAGAACTCATAAGCATGCTTTTTATGGTTAAGTACCACTATAACGAAATTAAAGTATAGTCACAGACTCACAGGTCAAACGATATTCACATTTCACTCTAGTTAAATTTTTATAATTTTTTAGTGGCGGGCGACAACATTTTGAGCCTATATGTGCTAAAGTGTTATTTTTTATACCTATTTGACACCGAAGTTTTTAAACATATCTATGTAGTGGTAAAAGGAAACCATCTTGTAATAGTTCGGCGTACAATTTACAAAGACATAATGTTGTGATTTTTATGTCTCTTCGTTCGTGTTATTCCTCTTTAAATAGGTTAAGGTCATCCTTAGCATGTCCAATTGATTTGTCCCTAAGCCTTCACTTCGAACAAATTAATTCACACAGTGTTCCTTTGGGTAAGATCAGTGCAAATGTAGTAGTGTAGTTGTAAAATTTCTAACCAGGGGAAAATAAAATGGGAAACTATTAGAGCGTTGCTCACGTGCCACGTGGAGAATCTTGCTTTGATATTGCGGATGTATTAGCAATTTCTTTATAGGGAAAAAGATGTCACGGGTCCTTATCAAAATTATCCAAAATAAAAAGAAAATGAATCATGCAAAGGTGGTGTCCAAAATAGCTCGTCATTCTATTTAGGCTTATTGTCTCTCTCGGAATTGTCTATTTCAAGTTTTCAACTTTCAACAACTAGAAGGAAAGAGTCACTAAATAGAATGACGAGCTACTTAGCTAGTGACTCTTTTGTGTCCAAAGTTATTTTGTACTAATAAGTGCTTGATTTGAGTGTTTCGCCACTCTCATTCCTTAAACAAGGTCGAGGGTTCGAATTTTGTGGAAGGGAAAACTATCTTATTGAGAACACATTACCACCTCATGGTCGGTCCGGTGTGAACATTGATTAGTTTTGGCCCAGAAAACTTAGGTAAACCTTCTATTAAACCAGAAAAAAGTAGTTATTTTGTTGTCAACAGAGAGTTAAAAAAACATTGAGTACTAGATTAGTTACTTCTCATTTATTTGTCAATGAGTAATAAATCCAACAAATTACTAGATACAATACCTTCCATAAAGTTGCACTTGCAGTTGCACATCTTGTTTTTTGGTGTGTAATTGTACATGAATAATGAAACGATGAATCAGTGGGAAAGAAAACAGTCACGGGTTTGCATATTCGTCCAACTACTACTACACCCTACACGTGAACTCAGCCTTGTAATTCCTCTTGAAAATGGCCCCAGCTTATATGACTATACTTTTGAATAAGTTTTGAGTAGTTTAGTTAGAAAAAGAAGCATCTACTTACTAGGGAAAAAAAAATAAAAGAAGCATTGCTAATCTGTTTTCCAAAGTAGACAACTATTGTTTGTAGGAAGAGGTAATAGTATGTCTTTTGAGACGGTTGATGAATACCAGACTAAGGGAATGTTTTTCTAGACTGGATTCTAATTTTTTTCAGTTTTCTCCAGTTTTTTTCAGTTTTTTCCAGTTTTCAGTTAAAAATTTCAATTTGTTCCAGTTTATTCTAGTTTGTTCCAATTTTCTCCAGTTTGTTCCAGTTTCTTCCAGTTTTCTCTAGTTTGTTTCAGTTATTCCCAATTTAATATTTTGACATAATAAATATAGTAATTAAGTATTCTTTATTAAAATAATAATAATAAATATAAATTGCGTATATTTTTAAATCACTTTTGAAAAATGTCCATTTTTTATTATCTACTCCATCCGTCCCAAATTGATGTACCCATTTGAGCATAATAATAATAATAATAATAATAATAATAATAATAATAATAAATAAATAAATAAATAAAACTACTAATAATTAAAAATAAATAATAGTAATAATAATAGTTTAATTTCATTCTATTAATATTATTATTATAATTATAATAATAATAATAATAATTATTATTATTATTATTATTATTATTATTATTATTATTATTATTATTATTATTATTATTATTATTATTATTATTATTATTATTATTATTATTATTATTATTATTATATCCCAAGATAAAAAAAAATTCATAAATGCAAAAGTTCCAGTAAGTTCCAGTTTTTTCCATTAAGTTCCAGTTTTTTCCAGTAAGTTTCAGTTTTCTCCATTTTTTTCCAGTTTGTTCCAGTTTCCAGTTAAAAGTTCAAGTTTTTTCCAGTTTTCTCCAGTTTATTCCAGTTTTCAGTATCCAATTTCCAGTCTAAAAAAAATGCCCTAACTAATACGGAGTACCCAAGTACAGTACTATAAGTGAGTGATTACGCCTAAAAGAAGCGTAATCTTTTTTTTTTTTTTTTTCCAAAGTCTGCAATATATAGATTCGATCGAATTTGATTGATTACAATTTACAAATACCACTCCATATACAAATACTGTACTAGTTTTGCGGCCCCGGCAATGTTACATATTTTTTTATCTTTCTTATTGTTGCTGTTATTAGTAGTATTTGATTCATTTGACTATTAATCATTATTTAAAGACTATAAGGTACCTTGTATATTTGATTACCTTCTGATGCAGGGTTGGTAATGGCCAATGGGTAGAACTCGCGTCTATGGGTCGAACACCGACGGAGGCTGTACGTTCTACTACACAAATTGATAAAATAAATTTAGTACAACACAATTAGGAAATAGGGGATGTAGCTCAAATGGTAGAGCGCTCGCTTTGCATGCGAGAGGCACGGGGTTCGATCCCCCGCATCTCCACAAAATTAAGTTTTATTTTCTAAACATATCTACAATCTTGTAATAAGAATGTAAATTGTGGTTGCAAAATGCAGTAATAAGGTTTTAGAATAACTTTTTGACATCAGAAATAAAACAAGAGACAAGTAACGCCAAGGTTTTTGTATATGAATCCAACAAAAGGGGATGTTTCGCAAATTTTAAACTTGTATCATAGTTTTCAAATTTTCATTGTTTTCAAATTTTCATTTCTTCAGTTATCATTGTTTTCAATTTTTCATTTCATCAGTTGTCACAGTTTTCAGGTTTCGTATATTATCCGATCGATTCCGATGTGCTTAACGCTCAAAACCATAACTCAAGGCTGGAGAGGAGATATTTGCTCCAAAAGATTGAGCTACTTTGACAAATGCAGCATAAACTGAGCTCTACTTAATAATCAACCACAGTCTCCGACCTTCTCTTCCTACCCAAAATTTCTGTTCACCCAAGTCCAGACTCCAGAATGACAGTCAATTTCATACCTCCGGAAATATTTCTTCTGCAAACTTACAAAGTTGACAAGAAAACAATAAAAGAATTATTTTATCCCACTTAGATACAGTTTTTCCAGCAGTTACTTGGAAGAAGCCCGAGACCAATGCCATAGCACGGTAGCACCCCCAGCATCAAGACCTGTTACTACATTGAAGCAGCTGGGGCATAGTGTATGCATTGAATAAAACTCGTAATAGACCGCCATCAAATTGGAGTAATTCTGACATGCAGTATGAACATCAATCGTCAGCCTTGAGTGAATGGCGAACCTTCAATCTCTCGTCAGCCTGAAAGTGGTAGTAATTCAAAATCACAAACATGGTAATGTGAATGCTACAAACAATTGACGCAAAGTACAGAAACGACTAGTGCAAAGAAGCACCGACTTATAAAGCAGCAGCTAGATATACCCCCAATTGAATAAACAACCTCCCCCTCCATGTTCACGAAGGACCTGCCTTCACTCAAAGCAGACCATGGCAATGTTCTTTCATTGCCACGGCTCGTGGGGTTTCTGAGTTTCATGACCTCAAGCTCGTGGATTTCTGAGGTTCATGACCTCCCCCCAAGTCCCTTGTCTATTCTATGTAGAAAGTAGAAGCCCTTCATGGCATAGCAAAGTCAAGCTAGTTTTATCAGCAGGTGAAATTTAGACCATCAATAAAATCCCAACCAGCAGATACTGAATCTTACTGCATATCGTATAACTCTGACGTCATCTGTCATATAGACAGGGATTAGTAGCTTGATTTATGGTTCCATGAGAGGAGCTTGGTTCACTAAGAAAGAAGGCCAAGTCGTGGATTCATGGGATGATGGCACACATCAATATTTGAAAGAATGACAGGAGATAACATTCATGGGATGATGGTGCAGCCTATGACATCAATTTTTATAAGAATGACAGGAGATAACCTCACTTAAATGGCTTGTCTGGTCTGTGTGAATTTCTGGAGTGATCTCCAAAATGCTCTCTCAAGAATAGATTGTCCAAAGCCATGTGTACCACTTCTCTGTAAGAAAACCTCGAAATAGCAAACATCAACCGGTACTATAAAGGTTGCTCTCCATATCTTTAAACATATATGATAAAAAGCACACAAAATCGCATGAGATCACAGAGAATATCTGCATTTGATTTAAAAGATAAACTGACACTATAAAAAGCCTCAGGCTGCACTTGCAACAGTCAAGGTAAAGGGACCTAATGGCCTGACCTGAGGTAATCAGGTTTGTGAATATATGCAGCACATTGGATACAGGGGTCAAACTGCCTAAAGCTTTGCAATCCTGCTGTACATTATACAAGAACTATCCTAGAAACAAATTATTTGGCAAAAGCTCAAAATGATGCCTGGACAACCATTTTGCTCTACAGTCTGTATCAACAATCACAAGATTGCTCAACTGTTCATGTAATAACAAAGCATAGGCTTAAGGTCAAGTTTCACTCTCCCTTCATTCTAAATACTTCAATTACCGCATTTGCCTAGTCCTTCTTCCCAACAGAACCACCAAACTTTCATCTAAACTTCTATACTTTAATACATAGCAAATTTTAGATCTTTCTTTTTGTTTGCCTTTTGATACAAGCTTGGAAGCAGAATATAACTTAATACCTCAAGCTGAATAATAGAAGCAGGCTGGCAATATATCAGGTTTGACAAAAACAGGCTCTTAAGGAGACCAAACAACGGAAGCAAGTGGGAAACATGAAGGGAACATGTTTTTACCTCAAACAATGACCATTACCCTGGGGAAGGGTCGTCTGAACTCTGAACTCATGTCATAACCAACACATGTCCCCAACGTTTTGAACAAGGGATGGTGCCACTGATCCAAATTGCTCACAGCAACTGTGCAAGCAGTCAATTTAAACACCATACAAACTAACCCTGAGGGGGTAGCGCATCTGGTAAGTCCTCTGAGAAGTATTCCAGAGGTCCCAGGTTCGAGTCCCCTCACGGCCACTGGAGGGTTTCTTGGTCGTTAACTTCAGGGCCCGTGGGATTAGTCAAGCAAAGCTTGGACACCCATTTATCTATTGAAAAAAAACACAATACAAACTAAATGATCATATTTACAAAGGAGAAAGAAAGAAACATACCGTACTGACATGTCACTCGTCCTCAACTCGGAACATGCTCTGTGCTTGATGCCTTCATTTATCGACATGGATGAGTCTTCTTATCATGAATGTGATTCCCTACTAGAGAGTGTTGCTACTCAACTGTGGTTTTACTTCTCTCTTCAGTGAAATTTCATTCTATTCTTCTCCTTTACCTATTTTTAAGGAGTGCAGGGGCATACACAGGGAAGCCCCTACAAGAGACTATCATGGGATATTCTCATCCCAAACCAGCAATGAATGTCTTTTTATGATTAATTTTTCTTTTTTGTTTTTCACATTACTTTGGGTGAAGGAAGGAGATATTATTGGTCACAACTCTCAGCAGCAAGTGCTAGAAACTTAATTAATTCCTATATTGAAAGGAAATGGGCTAAAGGTAATGTCAATGAACATAACACTAAATAGTAAAATTACTGAACTAAGTAAACTATGAGACATTTACATAATTAATCGTCACTCTAGTAGTTGCAATGTTTCTAGCACAGTTAGTACCTCTTTTTGACAAACTTGCAGAAAATGCAAAAAATGAATATAGAAACGGGCATAGTATTTCTGTTTCAATTTGCTAAGAGTCAAGCTGTTAACCTTGTCTAATCAATATTTTCTTATTAGTACCATAGTCAGTTAGTAACATTAGTCGTGATCAAAAAAAGAAGTTAGTATCGTTAGTCAGTCGCATAGTAGCTATAGCCTACAGCCCATCACTGTCAGACAGGAATATGGTCAAAGCTTTTAAAACTCACATTGCCAATAAGACATTTGCATAGTGATGTCTGCCAATTCTTTACATACGGGCATCTAACTTCGAGATGTTAACACTGAACTATGGCCCATTTGTACAATCATCATTCATAAAATAGCTCTCACTGTCAACAGGAAAGTTAACAACAAAATGGAGGCTACTAACATTTCCAATTTCAGAAAGATCTACACATCAAAAATTCAAAAACTAAAGCGCAACAAACTATATCGATGAAAGATCTTCATATATAGTCTTGATACCTGGCCTCTCTGAGACGGAGCGTATACACCGCAAAGCTATTCCAAGAACCTCCTTTGTTCCTTTGGCTACAGTAGGATTTGTCATCTCCGCAATCAGGGTAGAATCGAAGCAATCAGAGCCGCGTCCTTCAGCCACTCGCAACCGAACCCAATCAGTCAAATCAATCCCTCCTTCCTCTCCAGACACAACTTCACCAGCACACCTACCAGTTAATAATTCCAAAAGTATAACTCCGAAGGCAAACACATCTGATTTAAAAGATGGGAGTGGCTTCTTAGAAGCAGCCAGTTCAGGTGCTCGGTATCCAAGCACACCAGCATCAAGAATCTGTTCAATTGTGCCAGCTTGGGTCATGAGGCGGTGAAGACAGTAATCTGCAACTCGTGCATTAAGTTCAGAACCATCCAATAATACGTTGTTTGCTTTCAGATTCCCATGGGGAAGAGCACGATCGAAATGGAGATAATTTAGACCACGTGCAACATCAACTGCAATCTTCAGTCTCTGGGGCCAAGTTAGTGGAGGACCTCTTCTCCCTGGTCGATCTGAAAGTAGTAATTCATAACATAATGTAAGACGTTAAAAACAAGGGCCTAATCTGAGCAAGATACAGACTTGCAGCAACGACATTCTATCTTTGTTCTTTAATTATGACATGACAGCAGTTTGACAAATCTATACATGATAATGTAAAAGTAACAGACTTTGTAATGGTTACACCTGGGGAAAACATATGAGCACCAAATACTGAGTGAAGATATATAATCCGGCTAGTGCTTTTAACTTTAGAGACAATTCCTCACAGATTGAGGTTATTTAAAACTTACTAGATCTTTTCCTTCAAAAAAATTTGCTAGTTCTTCATTCAACCCAAGCCTGATGTGCTTCCATCTTACTCAATTGCCTTCACAATAATCCATCTCGCTTTTTATATATCTTATAGATATCTTAGCGAGGGCCAATCATTCAAGGAAAAAGGCAACAATACAATTATGACTTTCCGGCTCTCCAAATCATATCAACCTCTAAAATCAAGCTAACAGTCGACTTTACCTAAAATGCTAACTGTAAAAAGCATTATGACCTACTCAATGCTACCAGAGATTATGAAATGTGTACAAGCGTAGAAGGACTAGCCTGCTCCTTAAACATAGCCATGTCTAATATAAAGGGACACTAAATTTAGAAGACAAACTAATACTGTAGTTGAAAATTATACTTTGGGATTATCTTTCAAGAGATTAATCTACAGTTCCCTTTCTATGTCTTCCCTATTCTTCAGGAGAGAAAAGGGAAAGTGGTGTTGAAACAGGGGGTAAAGCTCAAAGGAGATTAATAGCTAAAAGAACAGTAAAATCAAGTTATTACCATAAAGAAAGCTTGCAAGACTTCCAGGTGAGATGTAATCTGAAAGAATGAGCTTTTCATGCTGGGTAGGCCCCCAGTAGTATCCCCTCAATGCAACAACATTGGGATGCCTGATGTTTGCAAATTTTCTTGCCTCCTTGGAGAAATCCTTCTTTGGTCTTGCAACACCTTCTCTCAGCCACTTCACAGTTAAAAACACTCCACTCTCCAACGTAGCCCTGTAAGAAGTTCCATGGCTGCTACGACCCAAAACCTCAGCTGGAGCTCTGGATAGTTCCTCAGGTGTCAATGATATTGTATCATCAAGAAAATACAACTCGCCTGCCAGTCGATCAGGTGACCTGACATCAAGTTTGGGAAGGCTCTCTGGAGTGAAAGAATCTCCGGATTCTGGTGACCAAGTTGTCTGGCTGTTTTTAGACGGGGAGAAACCAGCTACAACAGCCACCTTCTCATCAGGGCTCCGTATCTCAGAAGAGGATCCTTTCCGGGTGGTTATAATATCCTCAGCTGAAACGACCAAATTATGAGGACTGTCCCTTCCAACCAGGCCAGAGGGATTTGACAGCACCCTTCTCTGCACGTCTCTCTTCATGACATCATCAGATAGAGGTTTCCTCGAGATTCGGATATAATGTATGAATATAGCAAGCAAAATCAAAATGAAAAAGGCAACCACACAAGCAACAATAATTATCACTTTAATCAGGGTCTTCATTGATCTCCTCTTGGAGTTTCCACCAGCAGGACTTTCTGGTCCAGGAGGTGCATTAGGCAATTGTAGTTTAGAATTCCCAGGAAAGAAACTTGAGCGTGGGAAGTTTCTCAAATTTTCAGGGACAACCCCAGAGAGGTCATTGTATGACGCATTAAAGCTCTGAAGGTCACTAGAAAGGTTACTTGGCAACGAACCAGAGAAATGATTCTGTGATATATCCAAAGAACTCAAGGAACTCATGTCGTTCATAGAAGTTGGCAAAGAACCAGAAAGATTATTTCCAGCAAGATTAAGCACCTCAAGACCAGTGAGGGACCCAAATCGATCTGGGAAGTATCCGTCAAAACGATTATCAGAAAGATCAAGTATTTGAAGATTCGACTCACCAGAAGCAGGGGTCAATTCAATATTTCCTACAAAAGAATTGCTTGCAAGATGAAGTTCTTGCAAGGTTGGCATGGTTAGCAATTTAGTCTGAAGGGGTCCATCTAACTGATTGAAACTAAGATCAAGGACGCTAAGCTTTGGGAATTGTGTTACCACCCTTGGAAGAGAACCATTAAGAGAATTGTGGGAAAGATTGAGATAATTTAGATGCAAAAATTGAGATGTCATCTCAGGAATAGGACCCATCAAGCGATTTTGGCTGAGATCAAGGAATTCAATGTTTTCCCATTTGGCCATTTTGGTCAAGTTTCCTCCAAATTGATTATTTGATAAATCAAGAATTGCACAGTCTCCTGTCAGCAGTGGTAGTTCCCCAGATAGTCCATTTGAAGACATATTAAGAACCCGAAGCGTTGTTGATGTGATCATACTTATAGGACCTGAAAGACAAACAGCAGGGAAGTTAGAGAGCAGAAGCTTACACCTATAAGAACCTCAGCCATAAACCAACTTTGTTCAGCAGAAACAAGTTAATAGTAATACAGACATACTCAAAGAGAATAGGAATTAACCAGATTATGTACATGTAGCAGAGAAACTAAATACAAATCACAGGACTACTAAATAGAGAATGAAATTCTGAGCTAGATGAATTAATACCTGTGAGATTATTACCACTCAAATCCAAATCCGTAAGAAGCAGAGGATCTCCCTTCAGCAGATCATTAGGAACAAAACCAGAAAATTGGTTGTTGCTCAATCTGAGGACCTCAAGATCGTACACAAAGTTAAATTCTGGCAAATCTCCAGACAGTTGATTATAACTCATATCCAAAACCTTCAGGTTTTCAAAAAGCTGAGTTTGACCAATCAGTGATCCAGAGAACTGGTTGTGGCTAAGATTCAGATACTTAATTGTCTCAGAAATGCCTGGAAGGAATTTCTGCTGCTGTGAACCAGAATTAGCAAGCTGGTTGTCACTTAAATCAACATAGGTAGCACTTGAAAAAAGCAAGAACTCCTCATCCAGGTTTCCATCAAGCATGTTCCCATGCAAGTCAATCACCTGAAGACTTGAAAGTAACTCAAATCCTTTAGGAATCTTCTTCGTGATTCTATTCTCAGATACATTGAGATATACCAAGCTTCCCAGCTTTGTCAACGACGAAGGTAGGGAACCTGAAAAGGAGTTGCGGCTCAAGTCCAAAGACTGGATTGAAGTAAGCCCTGAAATGGAATCCGGGATCGACCCGGAGAAATTGTTGCCAGCCAGTGAAAGGTTCTGAATGCTAGCCAGGTTACCAATCCCCAGTGGTAAAGAAGAGGAGAACAAATTATCCGATATGTCCAAATACTCAAGCTTATCGAATGAGCCAATATTGTCAGGAATGTTGCCACTTATGGAATTATTAGCCATTGAAACTTTTACCAGCATGGTAAGATTAGCAAAAACACTCAAGTCAGCCTCAGCAGAAAGACCCAAATTATCAAGGACAACCCCAGCAACATGTCCAGCATTACAAACAACCCCATTCCAAGATGAAGGGCAACCATTAAAATCAATGGACTCCTCATTCCATGAATTCAACACAAAACCAGTAGGGTCATGCTTAATGCCCTTCTTAAACTGAAGCAATGCCATAATATCGGGCGAAGGAAGTTGCCCCATTGTAGAGGCCAAATAGAGGGACAACAACAAAAACCTCAAAAGCCTCGCCATTTACTTCAAATTTAGCTTCACACACTATGAGCACAGTTCAACACAAGAAGAAATCCTTAACCCTAGCCTTACACCTGAAAATATAAACAACCCCCCAACATGAATGTGTCACAGTCGCTTACATCATAAACACGCATTAAATGTTAACCATCAACATGAACCCAGAAATAGCACCAATAAATTTGATTAAGCCACAAAAACTAAAGCACCGGTGATAAAAAGAAGCAAGGAAGTGAACAAACAAAATGTTGCTTTCAGAGATCTACCAGTAAATCCACAAAAACAGAAAAAAGGAAAGCAAAAGCATAAAATGAGGAAACAATTTCTTACCAGAGTAGAATCTTTGAAGAATCAATCACTGTCAGCTACCAAAGCTCATAGATTAGCTAACATCTAACTTTGTATCCGCCTTAAACACCAAAAACAGGTCAGCCACAGCTCTCACTTTCAACTCCATGCCCACATTTGCTAAGAGCTCAGAAATCAGAATGAATATTCAACTAAAAGATGAAAAAAAGAATAATAAGCACCAACCCACAAAAAAGTAGACACTAATGGGTCTAACAATCAACACCTACATTGCAATAAATACAAGGGACCCATCAAATTACCCTCTTGATAGCACATTTCCAGTTCTTAAACACTCAAAAGCACTAATCTTTTTTCTAAAATGCCAAACCCTTCAAACAAAAACACTTAGCTCCCAAAGGCAAAAAATTAAAAACCCAGAAAAACCCACAATTTTTAACCTTTAGAAGCAGAAAAGAGAAACCCTTTTGAGTTTTGTCTATTCCCTCCCTCTTTTACTCCTGTCACTTTCTCTCTCCTCAAACAGAGGGTGGGTAAATAAGAAAAGCAAAAGAAGCCCACTAAAGAAACAAAAACCCTAGCAAAGTTTAGTCATTCTTTTTGATGGAAACTTTTGTATTTTTTTTTTTTCAAGCGGGAATGAGAAATAGCGGGTGTACTGTTGTATTTTGGGGGGGGGGTCCTTGAAAATTTTCAAGATTCATTCATACGAGTAGATGTTTATGGTACACTTTCATTTCATGCCCGCCAAAAAGTGGAGACAGAGCACAAGTACATAGTGGACGCCAAATGATTTTGTTAAATCGGGTTTAATGGAGCGAGATAGAAAGAGTACTTTTTGGAAATTGGGCTGGTGGTTTTGTAATTAGAGCATGCAGTGGTGGGTGGGGGCCACAAGACCCAGCTTTCATGACCCCCTTTGACCTTAGGTTTTGGGTCCGGGCTTGGGCTTGGGCTTGGGCTTGGGCTGGGGTTTGGGCTGGGCCATGTTGGGCTTTATTTATTTTTTTTTTTTTCTTTTGTAACTGTAAAGATTATTCTGATTGATATCATCATCAGATTGGCGTAAGCGTAACTGCTTTTTATTTGCCTTGCATAAATGAAAGGTGAGTTTGGTGAGTGTGTTTATGACTGGGTGTGTCAAATTTATGTCTAGAGTGCCCATAAAGGAAAGCGAAGGAGAATGACAGAGATGTAAGATATATCGTACACCTCTCACCCTATCAGATTCAGATAGTATATCATCAGACCCATACTATGCGAATAATTTGGCCCAGCTCATTCATGTTGAGCCCACGTTTTATAATGTTGATAAGCTCACCGGCCGCAACCAACTACTCTTCGAGCGTGCACCAACTAAATCTTGTGTGTATGCAATAACGTGCGAACCACATAAATTATACAAATCAACAAGATATACTTGCAAACATGCTTAAACAAAGGGACTAGTAAAGATTAAACTCATAGTGATGACCATTGTCATGAAATTTAACCCCACAATAAATTTTATTACCTCTTTTATGGTTTTTATGAAGCCCAATTGAAATAACCCACTTTTATTGTTTGCTATGTTATTTTCCAAATAAGAAGAAATGAACAAATTATGAGTGTCTCCTCACTTATAACTTTCTAAATTTTAGCAAAAGCTTAATACTTTCGCAATCCATTGACAACTCAATTGAAGACGTGGAAATGGGAGAACTCCTTACCAAAGGTAAGTTCTTTTCAATTAGTTTCCAAATTTTGGAGCTTCCGTAAAGCCCCGAAATGGAAGATGTTATTTTCGCACAATATGGCACGAGACACTGTCATGGGACATGAGAGGGCCCCGAGGTTAGTTATCGGGTGCCTGTTAGGTTTGGACAATCGATTTATCGGGCACCCAATATAAGGGCCCGAACACCGAAACCATGGGTGAAAACGGCATTTAGGGAATCCACGTTTTGGGGGCTTTCGGTAGCCCCAAAATGGAAGATGTTATTTTTCGCACAATATCGCACGAGACACCGCTATGGGAGATGAGAGGTCCTCCAGTTTGGGTATCGGGTGCCTGTTAGGCTTGGACAATCGATTTTTCGTGCACCCAATATAAGGGTCCGAACATAGAACCCATGGGTGAAAACGGAGTTTGGGGACCCAAATGGCCTTCCCAAGGAACCGGGAGTCGTCTTGGGTCACAAAAGGCCACCCGGAGAAATTTGGGCAAAAATTACATCCGGAACCCGGAAAGCCGGAAACGAAGGTTATCCACGGTTTTAGGGCTTCTGGAAAGGCACCGGAATGGAAGATGATATTTTCACGTCACATTGCATGTGATACCCCCTAAGGGAAATAGGAAGCACCGGGGGTTGGTTATTGGGTTCTTGTTAGGCTTGGACGAGCGTTTCATCGGACACCCACGATAAGGGGCGTAACACCGAAACCATTGGTGAATAAGGAGTTCAGGCACTCGGACAACCTTTTGGGGGCACTGGGGGCGTTTTGGGTTAAAATAAACCACTCGGAGAAGTTTGGGCAAAATTCACATCCAGGCCCCGTAAGACAGAAATTGAAGGCTATATAATCCACATTTTTGGGGCTTCCGGAAGGCCCCGAAATGGAAGATATTAATTCCGCACTATATCGCATGAGACACCGCTATGGGACATGGGAGGGCCCCGATGTTGGTTATTGGGTGTCTGTTAGGCTTGGACAATCGATTTATCGGGCACCCAATATAAGGGTCTGAACACCGAAACCATGGGTGAAAACGGAGTTTGGGGACCCAAATAGCCTTCCCAACTAACTGAGGGTATTCTTGAGTCACAATAGGCCACCCAGGAAGTTTGGGCAAAAATCACATCCGGAAGTCGGGAAGCCGGAAATGAAGGTTATAATCCATGTTTTTGGGTTTCTGGAAAGGCACCAGAATGGAAGTTGGTATTTTCACGTCACATTGCATGTGATGCTCCCTAGGGAAAATGGGAAGTCCCGATGGTTGTTTATCGGGTTCTTGTTAGGCTTGGACGAGCGTTTCATCGAACACCCACTATAAGGCCTATAACACCGAAACCATTGGTCAATAAGGAGTTCAGGCACCTGGGCGACCTTTTGGGGGCACTGGGGGTCATTTTGGGTTAAAATAAACCCTTTGAAGAAGTTTGGGCAAAATTCACATCCAGGCCCCGGAAGCCGGAAATTGAAGGCTATAATCCACGTTTTTTGGGGCTTCCGGAAGGCCCCGAAGTGGAAGATGTTATTTTCGCACAATGTCGCACGAGACACCGCTATGGGACATGAGAGGGCCCCGAGGTTGGTTATCGGGTGCCTGTTAGGTTTAGACGATTTATCGGGCACCCAATGTAAGGGTCCAAGCACCGAAACCATTGGTGAAAACGGAGTTTAGGGACCCGAATGGCCTTCCCAAGGAACCGGAGGTCGTATTGGGTCACAATAGGCCACCCAGAGAAGTTTGGGAAAAAATCACATCCGGAAACGGGGAAGCCGAAAATGAAGGTTATAATCCACGTTTTTTGGATTTCTGGAAAGACCCCGCAATGGAAGTTGATATTTTCGGGTCACATTATTGGGTCACAATAGGCCACCCAGAGAAGTTTGGAAAAAAATCACATCCGGAAACCGGGAAGCCGAAAATGAAGGTTATAATCCACGTTTTTTGGATTTCTGGAAAGACCCCGCAATGGAAGTTGATATTTTCGGGTCACATTGCATTTCATACCCCGTAGGGGAAATGGGAAGCCCCAGTGATTGGTTATCAGATGCTTATTAGGCTTGGACGACCGTTTCATCGAACACCCACTATAAGGGCTATAACATCGAAACCATGGGTGAATATAAGGAGTTCAGGAACCCAAACGATATTCTTAGGGCACTGATGGTCGCTTAGTGGCAAGTTATGGCTCATGGCTGGTTATACTTGTAACAATAATGAAAAAGATATGTTATTATGATATTTTCATCATCATGCAATCGTACATCCCATAGCACAATTGGTGTTTTCATATTGTTAATATTCATTATTCAATGTGTTGATGTTATACCTTTATTTTGAACTGTATAGCGGTGGCTTCTTTTAATTTAAATTTAAAATTTTTATTTTGAAGACCTCGGTGACTCTGTTTTAGGTTGTAGTGAAGTGTTGTAATTGTCCATTGCTGATAAAGTGTTAGTGAAACTTGTTCAAAAAAATCAAATAAATGCTGGTTTGGTTAAAAGTTATTCTCCCGTTAAAAAGGATTAGATAGCAAATCCCAATTGAAGAGGAATTGTTTATATTCCTTGAATATACCTTAAAAATGTATGCATATTATATTTTTTTTAAGTAATAGAAGTTCATCAACTAAACTCGGATTTTACAATAAATCGAATGAATATGAAAAGAATAGAACTCGTACGTACTCGTTCATGTTGCTATGTTTGCTTCAACTTTTGCATTATTATTATGTGACCAAGTATACTAAATTTTGTTGCCGAACTATAAAAAATGTACACTATTTTAACAACCGTTTAATTTCCATTTAACCAACTTAGAAAGTACGTATCATATCATGTTCTTAAAACACAACGCATATATGACGAATTATTCTAAACATTCACGAAGTAGGTAGCCTTATTGAGAGAATTATAGAACTAAGCATGCACCACATCAAATGCAATGTCATCTTGATCGAACCTTGAGTGAATATGCGGGGATGCTGCCATTGTAAAGTTAGGAATGTTGAAACTTGAAACAAGTCATCGCTCCCATGATTTAATGAACCTTGCTAATGTCATTCTAGACAATCCTTCTTCACTATGAGCAACCTTAGCCTCATGGCTCAAATCCAACACTCGTTTCCTTTTAGTATTCCCTTCTTCTGAGCTAATGATTTGCTTGACTCGCCTCTCTATCTCATCTGAACTCACAAACCGGTCCTTTGACTCATCCATAGGCAAAGCAACCTTTATATCTTCCGCAAGCAAAATTCTATTAAATCTTTGCTCAGCATAAAGCGGCCACGCAACCATGGGCACCCCAGCATCAATCGCCTCTAAAGTCGAGTTCCACCCACAATGAGTCACGAACCCTCCAACCGCCTCATGAGCCAAAATATCAATTTGTGGGGCCCATGACTTGATAACAAATCCCCTATATTTAGTCCTATCCAAAAACCCAACCGGAAGTAGGGTTTCCAAATCCGGCTCAGACGGAGGTAGGAACCGCTTAGCCTTATCCTCATTAGGCGGGGCTCGAACAACCCACAAAAACCTCACCCCACTTTTCTCCAACCCAACAGCAATCTCTTTTATTTGCTTCTCACCAAACAACCCCAAGCTCCCAAAACCCAAGTACACAACACTAGCACTTGGCTGCAAATCAAGCCAACTCAAACATTCATTTCTCTCTCCACCACTCTCATCTTTCCCGCCCTTACCACGGTTGGCAATCAATGGACCAATACAATAAACTGGAGGAACCGTTTTTCCCGGCAAACAAGTCCCCTCCTTCAAAACCTCAACAGCTCTAGGCTCAAGCGATTTAAAAGTGTTAACGAGGATCCCATCAGCTTTAGTAAAATGAGCACCCATCTTAATTATCTCATCGTAACACTCTCCACGATCAAGCATAGGCTCCGGCATCTGGCTCGCCGGAACAGAGAACAAACCCGGAACCTCGAACAACGTTTCCCCGAGGTTCCTGAAGCTAATATCAGTACCGATGTGGTTATCAAAAACAGGGAAGTTGAGGAAAAAAGCAAGTGTTGAAGCACTAGAGGTGAAGAAGAAATAAGAGGGTATGTTAAATGATTGAGAAATTTCGAGAGCAGGGTATGAGAAACAGTCAAGAATGAAAGCAGAAACAACAGTAGTGGAGGATAGAGAAAGTGATTGAAGAAATTGACGGAGGTGAGGTATGTTGTTACGGAGAGTTTCTAAGGTGATTTGCTCTATGTTCTCATAGTTAGAAGGATCACCGAGGAGGAGGGGAACGGCGGGGAGAGAATGGAAGGAAATGGAGGGGAAATCAGAGGAAACAGAGGAGATATAAAGGAGTATGAGCCTGTGTTGAAAGGGAAAGTAGGAGAGAGAATTGCAATGGAGAGAGATTGGTTGTGAGTAAGGAGGAGTTTTCCGAGCTCCACCATTGATATTATGTGGCCTATGCCGGGTGACGGGAACAACACTACTGCCTCCATTGATGCTGGTGCAATAATCAAGCTAAGATCAATAGAACTGAAAACAAATGTAACTATATTGATTGATTATCAATTACTCCTTGTATTGTTTGAGAGAGCAAGCTAACCAGAATGAGCTATTATATACTGTATATCATGTTTTCAATATGCAGAGCAAAGGGGTGGTTTGAATTTGTTTTATTGTGGAATTTAATGGAGGGAAATGGTCCTTTATAATTTGTCAATTTTGGTCCAATTATTTCCAATTGACAAAGTGGTTGTAATCTAATATATATATATATATATATATATATATATATATATATATATATATATATATATATATATAAGTGGATCATGCACGCTGCGTGGCTTGCCACATCACCATGTCCAGTCAGCATCTTATCCAAAAGTCAATGTTATTTATGTCCCCTAATTAATGAAATACATGCATGCACACACCATGTAATCTAATTAAATGCGGATACATGAACATAAACTTCATAAATACGGTACATGAACCTAACCTTAATTATACTAAAAGTTGACATAATGAATTTAATAAGGGAAATAGTCACAAATAATAATTATTTTTAAAAAAAATGATAAAAATTATGTATCAGTAATATTTATACATACATCTCAAAATTATTTTTAAAAAAAATGATAAAAATTATGTATCAGTAATATTTATACATACATCTCAAAATTTTTAAGTGATTTCATTCCATACCTCAGCTAAAAGAAAGCCAATATTGGGAAATTACATGATTACACACCATGGAGATAGAGAAATATAGAGTTCGGTAGAATGTATGAGTAATATAGTTGTAAAGATAATTAATTTCTTTACTAATTATTTTAATTTTAAAAAAATAGAAAACTAATTGATATCTCTACATGGATCCAAATAACAGTTGCATAACAAATGGGATGACACATATAAGAAATTTAACATCAAATATAATGTAAACCTATTACTGTAGTAAAAAAGAAAAGAAAATAGGATGAAAAGCAAAGATGGATAAGAACCATTTGTAGAAAGTTATGTAAAACACATGGGGGTATAAATATATCAATTGAAATAGTATATGGTATATGGTATGTCAAGATAATAGTTATGAATCTGGCACTTACCTATTTTTTTGAATAAAAGATATGAAATTCATTTATCCCTTTATTGGATCAAACAACTATTTCATGTCAAATAAGCAAATTTACATTACATAGCTATAAATAAAAAGGAAAAAAAAAAATTTAGACAGTACCGTACAACTTTGATTTTGTGGAACTCTATATTACTTGCTACATACCTAATTGATATATCATTCTTTAATTAATAATTTAATAATAGCATTGAAAAATATATTTTCTAATGATAATTTACAAGTCCGTGCATCGCACGGGGCATACACCTAGTACTGATAGATATTCAAAAAGCCGAAAGGGTGTTGGTAGAGGTGGCAAACGGGTCGGTCAGGTCGGGTTCAGGTCGGGTCAGTTTGGGTCGGGTCATTTACAGGTCGGGTCGTTTCGGTTTCGGTTTCGGGTTGGGAAATGCTTGTTCATGACCCAGAGCGTTCGGGTTCGGGTCGACCCAACGGGTTGTGCATTTATTTTTTAATTAGGTTATAATTGCATAATTAATTCTATTTTCAACTTTAAAATAAAGAAGTTGCACACTATAATGTTATTAGACATAACATATATGGTTTTAATCTACTTGAAAACTATTTCGTAAAGTTCTTACAAGTTATTATATTTTTACTAATGCAATACGAAGTATCAAACCCCTACCTATGTAACAATTAGTTAATATCGTTCCACAAGGATTCAAAAAACCCTTATTAAAGAGAAATCTGAAACTACATATGTCAAAATTGGTTGATATGTAAGAAATTCTGATATGATTAAACTTTTTGTCATACACTTTTCTCATGCTGATATGTCTTGTTTTGAAAGTCTCAACCCGACGAGTCGACTCAGAGCGGGTTCGGGTTTGACCCAATAAATGTCGATTTTTCGGGTTCGGTTAGTATCGAGTTTCGGATTGAAATTCTTTATTCAAGACCCAAACTTTTCGGGTCGGTATAGATCAGGTTCTCGAGTCGGGTTAAATTTTACCAGCTCTAGGTGTTGGTCTAGATAGTAGTAGTACGGAGTACATTCCAAATCATCTGCTAGAACTAGGACCACGAGCACTCGTCTGCATGATCTTTACTGAGCTGACCATCAGCATTTAAAAAAAACCCACCCCATCCCCACAGTATGGATTAGTATGATCCATGTCCATCTCCACAACAGTATGCATGGCCCGAATGAAATGAAGAGGACAACCGATTACTATTGGACACGGAGGGAAAAACAGAGGAGTATATATGAGCCGGTGTTGAAAGGGGATAGATGTAGTGCATGGTGGTGAATGCAGAACTGATTTTGTTAGGAGCGGGAAAAGTAATTGGACTTTCAATAAGGGAAAATATCAAGAAATTTTATAAATCCCTAATTTTGAAAACTTGATTGGGGGCGTTCGCTCCTGATTTCGAAGGGTTGGATCCGCCCATGGTAATGACTTAGTGAGTCAGAGGTCATTAATGGCTATGAGTAAGGAGGAGATTTCCGAAATCTAACATTGAAATCAAGTGGCCAATTTCTATTGGTGATTCATGGGTGAGCAGCAGGGGTAGACGAAAATGAGTTTTTTTTTTATTTCAATTTTATTTTTCTTTTCGTTTAAAATGAATTGCAAGTAACTAAGAGGGTAATGAGACTCGATCGCAAATTATTTTAAATTATTGCTCGGAACGAATGAGTGTGTGAAGGAGAAATGTTTCATCTGGATTTTTATAATATTATTATATTTTATTATATCTATATGTATGCCTCATAGATGCTCTACGTGTATAGTCTTACACCTAGTATGTTCCTATTAGTATTAAAATCGATTTCATCCTCCCGATTATCACCTCTAATTATAAGTAATGAAGTTATAAAGATGTCAATAAAAATTCAATTAAGTTCTTAAATAATAATAATAATAATAATAATAATAATAATAATAATAATAATAATAATAATAATAATAAATTCTCAACGATTCCGGACTATCATCGTTTAGAAGGATCATTTGTGTAAAAAGTAATTTATAGTTAGGATTTAGGAGTAATGGTGGATTTTCTAAAGATGGGATTAATATTGTGAAGTGTCAATAGTTTGCTCATTTGTGTTCACAAAGCAATTACATGACTTAGTTCATAGACATAAGAATCTTTATCTCCTTTATGACCAACATTTTTAGTAGGAGTGCACTACAAACGTTCTTTTGTATTACATTTAAATCAAGCTCTAAACTCATAGGCCAAATAAAATAAAACAACCAATAACTAAATTCAAATTTCACAACAAATCTAACTATTATTAAAATTTGCAAACATAATGTAGCATTATTGAGAGAATTAAATACTAAGCATGCCACCCAAGTTGCAACATCAACTTCAACCTTTGCAACCTTAACTTCAACCTTTGCAACCTTAAGTGAATACTATACTCCAATATTGACATTTTACATAGATAAAGGCTACGACCTTCATTGTCTCCAAGATTTAACCAATCTACTCAGTGCCATCCTTGACGACCCACATTCACCCAAAGAATCTTTAGCCTCTTTGACTTAAATCTAACACCCTTCTCTTTACGATATTCCCTTCCTCTGAGTTGATGATTTGCTTGACTCGCCTCTCTATCTCGTCCGAGCTCACAAAGCGATCACATGACTCGTTCATGGGGAGCGCAAGTTTTATCTCTTCTGTAAGCAAAATTTTATTAAACCGCTGCTCGGCGTAGAGTGGCCATGCAACCATGTGCAACCCAGCATCGATTGCCTCTAAAGTCGAGTTCCATCCACAATGGGTCACAAATCCTCCCAGTGCTTTATGGGCCAAAATCGCAATTTGTGGGGCCCATGACTTAACAACAAATCCCTTATCTCGAGTCCTATCCAAAAACCCAACCGGAAGTAGGGTTTCCAAATCCGGCTCAGACGAAGGTAGAAACCGCTTAGCCTTATCCTCATTAGGCGGGGCTCGAACAACCCACAAAAACCTCACCCCACTTTTCTCCAAACCAATAGCAATCTCCTTTAGTTGTTTCTCATCAAACAAACCCAAGCTCCCCAAAACCTAAATACACAACACTACCACTTGGTTGCAAATCAAGCCAACTTAAACACTCATTTCTCTCTCCTCCCTTGTCAAATTTCCCGCCCTCACCACGGTTAGCAATTAACGGCCCAATACAATAAATCGGAGAAATTATTGTTCCAGGCAAACAAGTGCCCTCCATTAAAATCTCAACAGCTCTAGGCTCAAGCGATTCAAAAGTATTAACGATGATTCCATTGGCTTTAGGCAAATGAGCACCCATCTTCACAAACTCATCATCACTCTCCCCACGATCACGTATAGGCTCTAGCATCTGGCTCGCCGGAACAGAAAACAAACCCGGAACCTCGAATGGCGTTTCCCCAAGGTTCCGAAAGCTATCAGTGGCAATTTTGTCGAAAACCGGAAAATTGAGAAAGAAAGCAAGAGCTGAAGCTCCAGAAGTGAAGAAATAGTAAGTGGGTATTTTAAAAGATTGAGCAATTTCAAGAGCAGGGTAGCAAAAGAAGTCAAGGATGAAAGCAGAAACAAGAGTGGAGGAGGAGAGAGAAAGTGATTGAAGAAATTGACGAAGGTGTGGGTTTTTATTGCGGAGAGTCTCGAAGGTGATTTGCTCCATGTTCGCATAGTTAGAAGGATCGCCGTGAAGTAAGGGAACGGCGGGGAAAGAATGAAAGGAAATGGAGGGAAAAGCAGAGGAAACAGAGGAAATATAAGAGGAGTATGTGTTAAAGAAAACAAACTTGAATTAAATAAGCTAAGAATAGTAAATAAGTGTTGAGCAATTCACAATTAACCGCAGATTAATTGTAACATCTTAGGAGGTTATAAATGAGTTTCATTAGATACCTTTGGTAAATTTAGTATATGAGAGTCTATAAAAGAGATGTTGTAAATCAGATATTTAAGGAGGAAAGTGTGAAACAATTTAGCAGATTGTTATACTTCCTATATTCTTGTTATTCTCCTCCTATTTTGTTTATATATTGAGTGAATACAAGAATTAGCAAATTCTTATTTTCTTACATTTGGTATTAGAGCAAGGTTTCTTGCGAATATTATAATCGGGAAATGGCAACAACAAGCAACTCATTTCAACTGCCCATTCCAAAATTAGTTGGAAGCAATTATGATGATTGGGCTATTCAAATGAAAGTATTCTACCGCTCTCATGATATGTGGGAGGTGGTAGAAAAAGGATTTGAAGATGTGACCTACCCAACAGCATTTGGGTCGATGTCTAAGGAGGAGAAGGAGACATTACAAGAAACCCGCAAGAAAGACCAGAAGGCCTTGTTTTCTATCTTTTCTGCAGCTGAGCAGAAAACGGTATTTTCGAAAATATCGTTAGCTGAAACGTCTCATGCGACGTGGGATATTCTGCAAAAATCCTACAAAGGAGACGAAAGAGTGAGGCAAGTTCGTTTGCAGAAGTTACGCGGAGATTTTGAAAATCTAAGCATGAATGATTCAGAATCAATAAATGATTACTTTGATCGGGTCCAGTTAATTACAAATCAAATGCGGGCTAATGGTGAAACCATAACCGATCAACGGGTTGTTGAGAAGATAACGAGAACACTCGTATCAGAATTTGATCCTATTGTGGCTGCAATAGAACAAGAAAATGACTTGTCGACTATCACCATTGAAAGATTGTTGGGTTCGTTGGCCTCTCATGAGCAGCGAATTAACCAACCAAACAACAATTCTAGGGGTGAGCATGCTTTGCAAAGCAGTGCGAATGTATCCAGCGGTCGTGGCGGATACCAAAGAAGTCGCAGCCGAGGTCGTGGTCGTAGTCGAGGAAGAGGTAACTTTTATACCTCAAATAAAGATATCAATGGTGAAGGCAGTTCTTCGGGTGAAAGAGCAAATGGTGGGCATGACAAATCCAAAATCCAGTGTTACAAATGTAGACAATTTGGGCATTATGTATTTGAATGCCGGAAAAATGTACAACATGGTGAGCAAGCAAAAGCGAATGCCGTAGAAGTGACTGAAAACTTAGTTCTTGCCTGCAAAGAAAATACAGATGCCGAAAACAGCAATATTTGGTATCTGGATACGGGATATAACAATCATATGACCGGAAAGAAAGAAATGTTCTCCTTCCTTGATGAATCGGTGAAAGGAGAAATGAGTTTCGGGAATAAGTCTAAAATTCCTGTGAAGGGAAAAGGTAATATTAGTATTCAATCGAAAAATGGTACTAATGTTACGATTGCAGACGTATTCTATGTGCCAGGTTTATTCTGGAATTTGTTAAGCATTGGACAACTTTCAGAAAGGGGGCACAAAGTTCATATTGAAAATGGGGTGTGCGAGATCAGAGGAAAAAATAATAAGTGTATTGCAAAGGTGAACATGACGAAGAATCGTATGTTTCCTTTGTCGGTTCAAGCTAAAACATTGATGAGTTTACAAGCAATGGTGAAAGATAGCAATTGGTTATGGCATCTTCGAATTGGCCATTTGAACTTCCGAGGCTTGAAGTTATTGGTGCGGCTAGATATGGTTACGGGCTTACGTCTTATTGAAGCTCTTAGTAGCCCTTGTGAAGGTTGCATTCTCGGAAAGCATCATCGAGACTCGTTTATGATTGAAAAGTCTAGACGAGCGAAGCAACCGTTAGAGTTGGTGCACACGGATATATGTGGACCAGTTGAGGTAGAATCTATCGGGAAGAAAAGGTATTTTCTACTATTTGTAGGTGATTTTTCTAGAAAGTTATGGGTTTATTTCTTGAAAGAAAAATCTGCAGCATTCAACAAGTTTATGGAGTTCAAAGTACTTGTTGAAAAACAAAGCGGTTATCCTTTAAAGACCTTGAGGTCTGACAGAGGTGGAGAATTTACATCTAATGAGTTCAATAATTATTGCAAGAAAGAAGGGATTCAACATCAATTAACAGCTAGCTATACTCCTCAGCAGAATGGTATAGCAGAAAGAAAAAATAGAACCATATTTGAGATGGCTAGAAGCATGTTGAAGGCCAAACATCTGCCAAAACCATTTTGGGCAGAGGCCGTTTGTTGTGCAATTTACTTATTGAATAGGTGTCCCACTAGGAGTGTTCGTGGACGGACGCCAGAAGAAGCATGGAGTGGGAACAAACCAGATGTGTCTCATTTACGTGTATTTGGGTGCATTGCATATGCCCATATACCAGATCAGAAGAGGAAAAAGCTCGATAATAAAAGCAGAAAATGTATATTTATCGGTTATAGTGATGTGACCAAGGGTTATAAGTTGTATAATCCAGATAGCGAGGAGCTTATAGTAAGCAGAGATGTCCGATTTGTTGAAGATGAAGAATGGAAATGGCATCAAAATAATGACACATCTAGCAATGTCATTATAAATGAAGTTCCCATAGATGAGCCACAGACTCATTCTCCAAGTGGCTCCCCAACACCACCAGTTAATACTTCCTCTATGACGGAAGATGTAAGGCCAGCAGGTCGTCCGTAGAGAAATCGTGTTATGCCAACACGATATCAAGATTATGTAATATACAGAGATGATGATGAGGAAAATTCTACTGATGAGACCCTCGTAAATTTTTGTTTATTTGTTGATTGCGATCCAGTTTCATATGAAGATGCTGCAGCACATGAAAGGTGGATCCAAGCCATGAATGAGGAGATCAACTCAATTGAGAAAAATGAAACTTGGGAGTTGACTTCGTTACCAGCTGGAAAAAGGCCCATTGGAGTTAAATGGGTATACAAGACAAAATATAGACCAGATGGTGAAGTTGACCGTTATAAGGCAAGATTGGTAGTCAAAGGCTATAAGCAAAAGCCGGGAATTGACTATTTCGAGGTATTTGCTCCTGTTTCTAGAATGGATACTGTACGAATAATGTTGTCTCTTGCAGCGCAAAATAAGTGGAAAATTCATCAAATGGATGTAAAATCGGCATTTTTGAATGGTGTACTTCAAGAAGAAGTTTATGTTGAACAACCACCAGGTTTTGTGAGGAAAGGAGGTGAAAGCAAAGTATATCGCCTCAAGAAAGCCTTATATGGCTTAAAACAAGCACCTCGTGCATGGTATTCTCGCATAGATACATACTTATTGCAAGATGGTTTTCAGAAATGTCCACATGAGCATACATTGTATGTCAAGTCAAAGGAAAATGGTGATCTTTTGATATTGTGCTTATATGTTGATGATCTTATCTTCACTGGGAATAGTGAAGAGATGTTTGCTGAATTTAAAGAGGCAATGATGAGCGAGTTCAAGATGACAGACATGGGTTTGATGTCATATTTCCTCGGTATTGAAGTGCAACAAACTAATGAAGGTATATTTGTTTCGGAAAATAAATATGCCACTGATATTTTGAAAAAGTTCAAGATGGATGCAGCAGCACCTATTAGAACCGCTGTAGCAGAAAGAGTCGAGATGAAGAAAGAAGGTTGCGGAGAATTGGTAAATCCAACTTATTTCAAGAGTATTGTTGGTAGTCTTCGATATTTGACTTCCACAAGACCTGATATTGTCTATGGAGTCGGATTGATTAGTCGGTACATTGAGAAGCCACATCAATCACACTTGCAAGTAGCAAAGAGGATTCTCCGTTACATAAGTGGTACTCGAGATCATGGTATCTTCTATACCAACTCAGATAATTTCAAGTTGGTTGGGTATAGCGATAGTGATTGGGCTGGTGACCTTGATACACGCAAAAGCACTTCTGGATATGTCTTTTATCTGGGTAGAAGTGTCATATCATGGTCGTCAAAGAAGCAAGCAGTAGTAGCCTTATCGACAGGGGAAGCTGAGTATATAGCAGCAACATCAGCAGCATGTCAAGCAGTTTGGCTACGAAAAATGTTAGCAGAACTAGAACATCGTGAAGAAAGTCCAACAACTATTTACTGTGATAATATGTCTGCTATGGCCCTAGCAAAGAACCCCGTGTTTCATGGTCGATCTAAGCACATTGATATTCGTTATCATTACATCAGAGAACTGATTAAGGAAAACGAGATTGAGCTTCAGTTTTGCAAATCTGAAGAGCAAGTTGTCGATGTCTTGACAAAGCCTCTTAAGGCTGATCTATTTGAGAAATTCAAGACTATGCTCGGAGTAGTTGCTCCGAAATGAAAATTCAAGTTTGAGGGGGCGTGTTAAAGAAAACAAACTTGAATTAAATAAGCTAAGAATAGTAAATAAGTGTTTAGCAATTCACAATTAACCGCAGATTAATTGTACATCTTAGGAGGTTATAAATGAGTTTCATTAGATACCTTTGGTAAATTTAGTATATGAAAGTCTATAAAAGAGATGTTGTAAATCAGATATTTAAGGAAGAAAGTGTGAAACAATTTAGCAGATTGTTATACTTCCTATATTCTTGTTATTCTCCTCCTATTTTGTTTATATATTGAGTGAATACAAGAATTAGCAAATTCTTGTTTTCTTACAGTATGAACCGGTGTTGAAGGGGAATGTAGGAGAGAGAATAGTGATGGAGAGAGACTGGTTGTGTGTAAGGAGTTTTTTTCCGAGTTCCACCATTGAAATTAAGTGGCCTATGCCTGGTGATGGGTATAACACCACTGTTTCCATTGATATGAATTGATGATGAACAGAGCAAAGAATTAGAAAAGTGGTGGGTTTGAGATAAATGTAGTTTGTGAGGATGATGGGTTTATATAAGTGCAAGATAAATGAGGGATAACGGAATGGTCTATATGGTATGCTTATCAATATGGAAAACAAGAGAAGTGAGTTGTTTGAATTTTGTTATGTCTATGTTTTCTTAATTCTTCTAGAGGAAAATGATCCTTTCGTTTGTTTGGTCCACAATAGCTCGCAATATATATATATATTTTTTTTTTGGTTCACAACCAAGGTTATCCACCGTCGACCACAGTGACTATTTCCCCGCGCTGGCTTGTAGGCACCTCGATGGAGACTGCCAATAACCAGAAATGTTTGGATATCATTAGTAATTGGTGGCTCTTAAGTCAAAAACCTTTCGGTAAATTTGGTCCATATAATTTTTCAACAAGTCTTGTCTGAGACCAACTCACAAAAAATAGGGTTACTATTTACTTATTTGGCAATATAGGGGTCACTATTTATGAGCAGTACTAAAAAGTGACACTCATCTCACCAAATGTTACAATAAGATCGTCTTAAAATTCTTACCTAATCATAGACTGATAATATGAGTCTCAAAGAGCAAAGCCTAAGGATTAAAATTCTGATCATTTGAAGAATCAATGTACTCTTTAGGACTAGTCCATATAATAGGATGGATAACCAAGTCCATATACAAGATGTACTCTGTGGTTTGTGATCTCACAAGTCACAACTACTGGGCAATGACATTTCAAGAATCCTGAAATTGCAGCTATAAAATGCAAAGAAGAAATCATCATAGATCAAATTTGAAGGGGATAACAATCTGACTGATTTATGAATTAAAGTGCAACAAATCTTACGATTAGTAAAAAAAAACTAGAATTTAACGTGCCACATTCTCTAGTTAGCAATTATACATAGGCTTCAACTTTTCCATTTATGTGTGAATATATGTAGAATCTTGTATCTTGCCATTGTGCTTTCAAAGATGCTAACTTCAATCATCGTTCCCATGATTTAACTAGCCTAGCCAATTCAACTTTAGACGACCCTCCTCCATCAAGAACACTTTTTGCTTTATGACTCAAGTTTAGTGCTCCTTTCCTTATGACATTTCCTTTCTCCGAGTTGATGATTTGCTTGACTCGGCTCTCTATCTCGTCCGAACTCACAAACCGGTCCCTTGACTTGTTCATAGGTAGGGCAATCTTTATCTCCTCTACCATCACAATTTTATTAAACTTCTGCTCGGCGTAAAGTGGTCACGCAACCATTGGCACCCCAACATCAACCGCCTCTAAAATTGAGTTCCACCCACAATGAGTCACAAATCCGCCTATAGCCTCATGGGCCAAAATTGCGATCTGCGGGGCCCATGACTTGACAATAAGTCCCCTATCTTTGGTCCTATCCAAAAACCCAACCGGAAGAAGCGCTTCCAAATCCGGGTCAGATGGGGATAGGAACTGCTTAGCCTTATCCACGGTAGGCGGGGCTCGAACAACCCACAGAAACCCCACCCCACTTCTCTCCAACCCAACAGCAATCTCCTTAATTTGCTCCTTAGAAAAGAACCCTCTGCTCCCAAAACCCAAGTAAACAACACTACCACTTGGCTGCAAATCAAGCCAGCTTAAACACTCATTTCTCTCTCCTCCTTTCTGATCTTTCCCACCCTCACCACGGTTAGCAATCAAAGGCCCAAGGCAATAAATGGGAGGAACAGGGGTTCCAGGCAAACAAGTCCCCTCCTTCAAAGCCTTAACAGCTCTAGGCTCGAGCAATTCAAAAGTATTAACAATAATCCCATCTGATTTAGGCAAATGAGCACCCATCTTAATCAACTCATCATAACTCTCCCCACCATCAAGCATAGTCTCTGGCATGTGGCTTGCCGGAACATGGAACAAACCCGGAACCTCGAACATCGTTGTCCCGAGGTTCCTGAAGCTCTCACTAGCTACTATGTCGTTGAAAGTGGGGAAGTTGAGAAACAAAGCAAGCACTGAAGCCCCAGAGGCAATGAAGAAATAAGAGGGTATGTTGAAAGATTGAGCAATTTCAAGAGCAGGGTAGCAGAACAAGTCAAGGATGAAAGCAGAAACATGAGAGGAGTGAGATAGTGATTGAAGAAATTTGCGGAGGTGAGGGTTGTTGTTACGGAGAGTTTCGAAGGTGATTTGCTCCATGTTCGGGTATTTTGAAGGTTCGCCATGAAGAAGAGGAACGGCGGGGAGAGAATGGAAGGAAATGGAGGGGAAATTGGAGGAAACAGAGGATAGGTAGGTTGAGTATGAGCCTGTATTGAAGGGGAAAGTAGAAGAGAGAATGATGATGGAAAGTGAAGGTTTATGTGTAAGGAGGAGTTTTCCAAGCTCTACCATAGAAATTAAGTGTCCTATGCCTGGTGATGGGTATAGCACCACTGTCTCCATTGATGAAACTGATGGGTGATTAGATAGTAATTGAAGAAAATGGAGTGGTTTAATGTATCGTTTCCAATCTGCAGAAATAGTTGATTGAACCAAGTTCAATCATTCACCCTTATGTTATCTTCTAATTAAGCATTTTAATAGAGGAAAATGATGGATGGACCTTTAGCATCATAGTATTATGATTGGTCCACAGGAGGCCGCCATATTTGAGAATTGAAACCAATAACCAGATGGATATCATTCTTAATTGATTGATTGCTGGTGAGTCCAAAAAAGTTTCGGTAAATATCCTCCATAATTGATACCTGCTCTAGACTGATAAGTAAGCCATTGTGTCTTTAGTTTACTCGCAAAAGCTTGTATGAGACCGTCTGTGGGACGTAGTGATTTTTGTGAAAAATAGGGGTAATTTGTGAACAAGAAATCAACCTTATTCTTCATAAATGGGACTCCATCTTATTATAGGATGGTAATTATTTACGGCAGTAGTGCTGTAGTGGTGGAGTTGAAGATGTATGACTTGACTAGCCCAAAGTGTAGTACTAGTAATTAAAATCATTACAATTGGAAGGAAATAATCTACTCTTTGGTTTGTGATCTCGCAACTATAACACATAATCCTAACATGGGTAATGACAGTTCAAGACTCCCTTAAGTTTCACTTATACAGTGGAATGCATGTCAACAATCTGTTAAACTGCCAAGGAAAAGGTAGCCTACAATTACACAACTTCCTTAATTCAAGTATCATATGTAGCCTGGAGACACCAGTTTTTTCCCCTTGTTCTCTCAGTATTGCTCCTATTTCCACTCCACATTTTGCTTATTCTACGTAATTAGTGTGCATCAGTGCATGCCACTGCGATGCACGAGATGTTTCGGTTCTTTTTGTTTTTATTTTAATTTTTATTTTTAATTTAATGTTTTCTGATGGGTTGCCTTGCTTCTAACTTTGTTGTAATAATTTTCTTTTTCTTTTTTGATGCTAATTTTTTGATTAACCGGTAAATAAAACTAAACACCACCAATGCGGGGTTTGGAGAGATTCATCCACAGTCTAACCCTTAATTTGTTTAGGAAAAATATTAAAATGTTAGGGGGAGGGATACCCTCAAGTCATGGTAATATTTATTCATTGGACGTGTATTAGCCTTTGCCAAAAAAAAAAGTCATTCATTGGCTTGTGGTGCCTCTATAAAAGTTAGAGGTATCTAACCCTAAATGACATTGTTTGCTGCATGATAGTTCTACTTATTATGATCAGTCATACAGTAAACTTTGATCTATATTTGACCGAGTGTTAAGGAAACGATTCTTAGCCTTTTACTAACAAACTTGAGAATACTCTATTATAAAGTTCTAACAAAGATAGTAGACAATGGACTGAAATGAACTAAGTATATAAAAATTTATTGAAACAAAATTTGGGTGACCTATGTGCCATGTCCCAGCGCCTAGCGAGGGTCATGTCCCATGTCCCAGCGCCTAGCAAGCGCCATGTTCCTAACGGCCTAGCGCACATGTCCCATGTCCCATGTTCAATGGGTGAAATCGAAATCTGCGCACCCGAATGATCGTCCTGAGGCATCGGAGATCCTCTACGGTGACGATAAACCTCCTGGAGAACTTTGGGCCAAAACAGAAACAGGGCTCCAGGGAGCCGAAAATAAAAAGCTATAATCCTCGTTTTGGGGGCTTTTCGGAGACCCCAGAACGAAGGTGGATATTTTTGCACCACATCGCACGGGACACTCTTAGGTAACATAAGAGGCCCCGGGCCATTATCGGGTCCCTAATAGGCTTGTAAAGGCGTTTTTACGGGACACCAATGTAAGGGCCGAATCATTCAATGCATGGGTGATATCAAAGTTTGATGATCTGCATGAACCTTTTGGGGCACCGAGGGTCCTTTAGGGTCATGAAAGACCCCCTGGAGAAGTTTGGGCAAAAATGACATACGGGCCCCAGGAAGCCGAAAACGAAGGCTATAATCCACTTTTTTGGGTTTCCGGGAGGCCCCGGAATGAAGTTGAAAATTTCCGCACAGAAAATCCCTAGGGGACATGGGAGGCCCTAAGGGTCCATTTATCGGTTCCTAATAGGCTTGTAAAGACGTTTTTACGTGACACCAATGTAAGGGCCGAAACATCGAATGCATAGGTGATATCAAAGTTTGGGGATCCGGATGACCCTCCCATGGCACTAAGGCTCCTCAAGGGACATGATAGACCCCCTGGAGAAGTTTGGGCAAAAATGGCCACTGGTCCCCAGAAGCCGAAAACGAGGGCTCGCTATAATCCACGTTTTTTGGGCTTCCAGGAGGCCCCGGAACGAAGGTGGAAATTTTCGCACCACATCGCACGGGACACCCCTAGGAGACATTGGAGGCCCTCAGGGTCCATTATGGGGTCCCTAATAGGCTTGTAAGGGCGTTTTTACGGGACATCAATGTAAGGGCGGAAACATCGAATGCATGGGTGATATCAAAGTTTGGGGATCTGGATAACCATTTCGGGGCACCGAGGGTTCTCTAGGGTCATGATAGACCCCTCGGAGAATCTTGGACAAAAATGACACTCAAGCCCCGAAAGCCGAAAACGAAGGCTATAATCCACGTTTTATGGGCTTCCGGGAGGCCCAGAAACGAAGGTGGAGATTCTTGCACCACATCCCACGGGAAACCCCCTAGGGGACATGAGAGGCCCTCAGAGTCCATTATCAGGTCCCTAATAGGCTTGTAAGGGCGTTTTTACGAGACACCACTATAAGGGCCGAAACATCGAATGCATGGGTGATATCAAAGTTTAGGGATCTGGATAACCCTCTTGGGGCACCGAGGGTCCTCTAAGATCATGATAAACCCCCCGGACAAGTTTGGCAAAAATGACACTCGGGCCTCCGGAAGCCGAAAACGAAGGTTAAATCCACGTTTTTTTTGGCTTTCGGGAGGCTCTAGAACGAATGTGGAAATTTTCGCACCACATCGCACGGAACACCCATAAGGAACATGGGAGGCCCTCAGGGTCCAATTATTAGGTCCCTAATAGGCTCGTAAGGGCGTATTTACGTGACACCAATGTAAGGGCTGATACATCGAATGCGTGGGTGATATAAAAAGTTTGGGGATCCGGATGACCCTCACGGGGCACCGAGGGTCCTCTAGGTTCATGATAGACCCCCTGGAAAAGTTTGGGGAAAAATGACACCCAGGCCCCCGGAAGCCGAAAACGAAGGCTATAATCCACGTTTTTTGGGCTTACGGGAGGCCCAAGAACGAAGGTGGAAAATTTCGCACCACATCGCATGGAACATCCCTAGGGGACATGGGAGGCCCTCGAGGTCCATTATCGGGTCCATAATAGGCTTGTAAGGGTGTTTTTACAGGACACCAATGTAAGAGCCGAAATATCGAATGCATGGGTGATATCGAAGTTTGGGGATATGGATGACCCTCTTGGGGCACCGAGAGTCCTCTAGGGTCATGATAGACGCCCCAGAGAAGTTTGGGCAAAAATGACATCTTGGCCCCCGGAAGCCTAAAACGATGGTTATAATCCACGTTTTGTTGGGCTTCCTGGAGGCCACGGAACAAAGGTGGAAAATTTCGTACCATATCGCAGAGAACACCCCTAGGGGAAATGAGAGGCCCTTGGGGTCGCTTATCGGGTCCCTGATAGGCTTGTAAGGGTGTTTTATGGGACATTGGTGTAAGAGTTAGAACGCCAAATGCATGGTTGATATCAAAGTTCGGGAATCCGGATGAATCTATCATGGGGCACTGAGGGTCCTCTAGGGTCATGATAGACCCCCAGAGAAGTTTGTGGGCCCCAGAACGAAGGGGGACATTTCGCACCTTATCGCGCGGAACACCCTTAGGGGACATGGGAGACCCTTGGGGTTGCTGATCCAATCCTTAATAGGCTTGGAGGGGCGTTTTGCGGGACACTGCTGTAAGAATCGAAACACCAAAGGCATCGGTGATAACGAAGTTCGGGGATCCGGATGACCCTCCCGGGGCACTGAGGGTCCTCTAGGGTCATGGTAGACTCCCTGGACAAGTTTGGGTAAAAATGACACTCGAGTTCCGGGAAGTTGAAAACGAAGGCTAATCCACGTTTTTGGAGCTTGCGGGAGGCCCCGGAACGAAGGTGAATATTTTGGCACCACATCGCACGGGACACCCCTATGGGACATGGGGAGCCCCCGGGAGTAGGTTATCGCATTCTTGATAGGATTGAAGGGTCTCCTACTCCATCGGAGGCTAATCCACAGTTTTTTGAGAACCGAGCATGGCTCCCCACCACCCCGTGCCGCCAAACCTACCCATGCCCTCTTTAATATTATAGTGAGGTTTCATATATTTTTTCACAATTTTTGTGAAGCCATATCTTCTTTTTTTTTTGGTGATATTTTTTCTATTTTTCAGCGTATTTTTTAATTAAAAAATTAAATTAAATAGCTATAATTTGTGCAAAATTAAAAAAAAATGTAAACCGTGAATTAATAATATACTTGAAATGTTTGAGGTGTAACTTTTGGAAAATAATTTTCCAAAATCTCAAAACCACAATATGAAAGTTATGCACAACGCATGTGTAAACCTGTTAGAATCACTAAACCTTATAAGACTCTTTAGTAGGTAGTTGCTTGAGAGAGGACTTGTTGGCGAAGGAAGGCAAGCGACGCGACATGATGAAGCGCCTACCATTATGACAGTCATGCACTGAGCATGTCTACGTACTCCACGATTTTTGGGTACCGAGAATGGCTCCCCGCTACTCTGTGCCACCAAACCTACCCCCAAATCCTCTCTACTATAATAGTATCAGTATGGTCTCATAATTTTTCCTAACTTTTTAGAATGTATGACTTGACTAGCCAAAGTCTACTACCAGTAATTAAAATCATTACAATTGAAATTGAAATAATCTACTCTTTGGTTTGTCATCTCACAAGTTAAGACATAGGATTTGTTTTGTAATTAGTGGATTGTATCAAAATTAGCGGATTGAGGTTATTTTAGAGGATTTGACTAGAAAATCCGCTAATTTAATACGTTTGGTTAAAAGCGGATTGATCAGTTGAAACCGCTAATTTCCAATCCGCTAAAAAAGTGGCTTTTTCAAGTTAGCGGATTCTAATTATTAAAGAAAGGACATAATCATACACATTTATATAAATCAACTAATTTACCAAACACATTTATACAAATCAGCTAATACAATCATTTGGTCAAATCCACTAATACATTCCTCTAGTCAAATCTGCTAATGCAATCCGCTACCCACTAATTGCCAAACAATGCCATAATCCTAACATGGGCATTGACAGTTCAAGACTCCCTTAAGTTTCACTTTTACAGTGGTATGTAAACAATCTGTTAGAGAAACTGCCCAGGAAAAGGCAGCCTACATAACTTCCTTAATTCAAGTATCATATGTAGCCTCCAGGCACCAGTTTTTTCCCCTTGTTCTCTCAGTTTTGCTCCTATTTCCACTCCACATTTGGCTTATTCTACATAATTTTTTTTTGCATAAATATTAAGACGCTTCAAAATTCTGGAATTGAAACAGACAAACGTGATATGGCATGCACTCATTGCTACAATGGCTTGCTAACTTATGCGAATAGAACACTTGTATTTTTAGATATACTCCATACTTCACTAGTCACATCATTGTTTCCATGATTCAACCAATCTACTCGATGCCATTTTAGACGACCCTCCCTCAGCAAGTGAGCCCTTTGCCTCATGACTTAGGTGCAATACTTGTTTCCTTATGGCATTTCCTTCCTCTGAGTCCATGATTTGTTTAAGTCTCTTCTCTATCTCGTCCGACCTCACAAAGCAATCCTCTGACTCGTTCATAGGTAGAGCAACCTTTCTCTCTTCCACGAGCACGATTTTATTAAATCTTTGCTCAGCATAGAGCGGCCATGCAATCATTGGCACCCCAGCATAAATCGCCTCTAAAACCGAGTTCCATCCACAATGAGTCACGAACCCGCCCACTGCTTCATGGGCCAAGATCGCGATTTGGGGGGCCCACGACTTGACAACAAATCCTTTGCCTTTAGTCCTATCCAAAAACCCAACCGGAAGCAGCGACTCCAAATCCGGCTCAGGCGGAGGTAAGAACCGCTTAGCTTTGTCATCAGTAGGCGGGGCTCGAACAACCCACAGAAACCTCACCCCACTTCTCTCCAACCCAACAGCAATCTCCTTAACTTGCTTCTCACCAACGACCCCAAGCTCCCAAAACACAAGTACACAACACTACAACTTGGCTGCAAATCAAGCCAACTTAAACATTCATTTCTTTCTCCTCCTAATTTCTCTTCCCCACCCTCATCACGGTTAGCAATCAAAGGCCCAAGACAATAAATTGAAGGAACAGGGGTTCTAGGGAAACAAGTCCCCTCCTTTAAAACCTCAACTGCTCTAGGCTCGAGTAATTCGAAGGTATTAATGATAACCCCATCTGATTTAGGCATATGAACAGCCATATCCACTATTTCATCATAATTCACCCCACGATCGAGCAATGGCTCCGGCATTTCCCTCGCCTGAACGGGGAACAACCCCGGAATTTCGACTGTCATTGTCCCAAGGTTCCGGTAGCTGTCTGTGGCAATCTTGTCGAATGCAGGCAAGTTGAAGAACAAGGCAAGGGCTGCAGCATTGGTGCTGTAGAAGATGTAAGTGGGTATGTTAAAAACCTTAGCAATTTCAATAGCAGAAAAACAGAACAAGTCAATAATGAAGGCAGAAACATGGGAGTTGAGACAGAGTGATCGTAGGAACTTTTCGACATTAGAGTTGCTGTTGTGGAGGATCTCAAACATGATCTGTGTGATGTCAGGGTATTCGGAAGGTTCCCCGAGGCGAAGGGGAACGGCAGGGAGAGAATGGAAGGAAATGGAGGGAAAAGCTGTTGAAACAGAAGAGATATAAGAGGAATATGAGCCTGTGTTGAAGGGGAAAATGGGGATGAGAATGGTGATGGAGAGAGATGAGTTGTGTGTGAGGAGAAGCTTTCCGAGTTCTACCATGGAGATTAAGTAGCCAATGCCTGGTGTTGGGTATAGCACCACTGTTTCCATTGTTGATAGGGTGTGAGAATGCAAAGCAACAGGGCAAGTTGGGAGAAAAAATGGTGGTGTTTTTACTTACTTATATAGGCAGATAGGCTGTAAGTGACGGATGTATTCACCATCTAAAAGTGCCGGTTTTGGACCATGATTGGATTACACTTGGTGCAGTATACACAATCATGTCTTTGTGTCTATCTCTCTCCTTCCCCTTGGGCCCCTTTGGATTTCATGGGGGTAGTATGGGTGTGGGGGAGAGCACAGAGATAGACACAAAACATATTTGTGTATACAACACAATGTGTAAGCGTGTAGCATTACTCGTCGGTTTTCCTACAGCTACTCAGCTACTGAGATTGGATGCTATCTCAGTGATTGAGATTGAAATTGATGGGTGGAAAAAAAAACGTTGGAATTCATACTATTTTGGTGCTTAAATCATTGGATTTCATGATTGTTCCAACAACATGCTTTAATAGTGAGTATGATTCTTTACAACTACTCTTCCACAAATTGGTGACTTTCAGTTACATGTCATTGGCCGGGTGGGGGTGCATGACATTCAGTTGGAGTAGAAATGCCAACTACAGCATAATGTCTGCCAATTTTTTTGTGATGTTTTGTGCTTGTTTTTGGTTTTTTTTGGTAATGTAATAACTTTACCAAAATTGTTTGATCTACTTAGCATAAACACACATCTGAGTGCGAAAGATAGCTACTAGACTACCAGTACACATAAAAAGTTGAATATCAATATATGTATATGAAGATAAGTTTCACAAATCCTTAATTGTTCAGTCGTTTATGGGGCACACAATTTTCTCATATTAATTCTGATATGACTAGAAAATCTTATACTACTACTTACTTGACAAGAAGGAATGTGAAAATATTATCCCCTATTCCCCTTCTGATATGTTCAGGTAAATGATGCTAAAACTTCAACAAGATACAAGTTGGAGTACAAATTTACAACATCTATGTGGTTTACATAAACAATGTAGCATTTTGAGTTATTGAACAAGCATGCTAGACAAGTTGAATTGATTCCAACAACCTAGCCACCGTCTGTATAGACGACCCTCCTTCACGAGCTGCAAATTTTGCATCATGACTCAAGTTCATAACTCGTTTCCTTAAGATTTCCCCTTCCTCAGAGTTCATAAGTTGCTTGACACGTCTCTCTATTTCATCCAAGTTCACGAATCGATCCTCCGACTCGTTCAAGGGTAGGGCAATCTTTATCTCCTCCACGAGCAATATCTTATTGAATCTTTGCTCAGCGTAAAGTGGCCACGCCACCATGGGAACCCCAAAAGAAACAGCCTCTAAAGTCGAGTTCCATCCACAATGAGTCACAAAGCCGCCTACTGCTTTATGCTCTAACACCGCAATCTGTGATACCCATGACTTTACAACGAGACCCCTATCCTTGGTCCTAACCAAAAAACCGGCCGGGAGCAACGACTCTAGATCCGGCTCCAGAGGAGGTAGAGCCTTATCCTCATTAGGCGGGGCTCGAACAACCCACAAAAACCTCACCCCACTCCTCTCTAACCCAATTGCAATTTCCATTACTTGCTCCTTACTAAACATTCCCATGCTTCCAAAACCTAAATACACAACACTTCCACTAAGCTGTTCATCCAGCCAACTCAAATACTCGGTTTTCTCTCCTCCTTTCTCATCCCCACCCTCGCGACGATCAGCCATCAATGGCCCGATACAATAAACCGGAGGGACCTTTTTTCCAGGAAGGCAAGTACCCTCCTTCAAACCCTCAACAGCTCTAGGCTCGAGCGATTCGAAAGTATTAACAATAATCCCATCGGACTTGAGAAACTGAGCACACATCTTTAGAAACTCATCATAGCTTACCCCATGATCAAGCCATGGTTCTATCATATGGTTCGCGGGAACTGAAAACAACCCGGGAACCTTGAACGGTGTGGCACCAAGGTTCCTAAAGCTGTCAGTGGCGATCTTATCGGGGAAATTAAGGAACAGAGCAAGTACAGAAGCATTAGTAGAGAAGTAAAAATAAGTGGGTATGTTGAAAGATTTAGCAACATCAAGAGTAGAGTAACAGAAGAAGTCAAGGATGAAAGCGGAAATCGGAGAGGATACAGAATGTGATTGGAGAAATTGGTGGACGTGAGGGTCGCTGTTATGTATAACCTCGAAGATAATTTGTTCGATTTTGGGGTCTCCATGAAGATGGCTGGGTACAAAGGGGAGAGAGTGAAACAAAATCGATGGGAAAACAGAGGAAACAGAGGATATATAAGAGGAGACATAAGGGGATGTTTGGGTTGAGAGGATAGGTAAATTAGGGGTGAGAATTGTGATGGAGAGTTGTGTTGGAATCTGGGCAAGGATGAGCTTTGCAAGTTCTACTGTTGAAATAAGGTGTCCCATGGCGGGTAACGAGTATAAAACTATGTGTTCCGCCATTGTTGTTGTAAGGGAATTAATTGGCCTAAGGTATATGAGATGCTTTATAATAATGGCAATTAGGTTTGAGCAGAATTTTGTTAGGAAAGAGGTATCCCATAGGATTTGAACTGTTAAACGAGTGGATAGCAAAGCAAATCAATTGATGATTTTTGTTCATGTTCGATCGTTACGTTGTTGTTCTAAGAAAGGAAGTGATGGTCCTACTCGATTGCAAAGTTTTCCAACACAATTCACATGATCATGCACTCATGCATGCATTGTGTTCAAGATTTTTCTACTCTTTTTATTTATTTATTTATTTATTTATTGTGGTGCTAATTAAATATTTCTTACGAGTACTACAAAACATTAGAAAATTTGTTTGTTTTTGTCTTTTTTCCTTCTTTACAATAAATAAATAAATCCAAGAACTTTATCGCCTCCTCTCTTAAAACAATCATAGCTCTAAGCCTTGAATTTCCTTCGGCAACAAGAAAAAAGGTCTTGGGCGACGGAGTTTTTGGTCGCCCAAACAGAAAAATTCGCCGCCCAAACCTTGAGCGACGAAAAAAAATCCGTCACAGGGTCGTCGCCCAAAACGGGTCGCCCATACTTTGGGCGACGAAATTGAGAAGACGCCGCCCAAAGGCCGAGCTTTTGGGCGACCAAATTCATTTCCTCGCCCAAGATTACATGGTTTGGGCGACCAAATCCATTTTCCTCGCCCAAAGATTACACAGTTTGGGCGGCCAATTTCATTTTCTTGCCCAAGGTTAGACAGTTTGGGCGACCATTTTCATCTGTTCGTCGCCCAAAAGTTCTTAGTTTAAGCCGTTGTAATTGACACGTTTATTCTTCCACTATTAATACATAATTACCAAGGAGAGCGAGAGTTTGTGTGTGTTATTACTAGTTGCACCAAAATGAAACATATACAGGTAACTAGTGACATTAGACTCCTGTAGTCCTTTCTACCTTTCTTTTAGATCTTTTTATCTGTTGTTTCATGTTCTTGTACTCGTGTTTCTTTCTCTACTTTCAGTTTCTCTTCTTTTGCTTCATCTCAAACTTTCTTTCAATCTCTGCAACAAGCTTAGCTGAGAAGAGCTCAACTAAACCACCAACCACAGGGATTAAAACATGGGTTTCACCGCAATCCTGCACAAGGGAAACAATAGCCTCACTTTGTTAAAATAATAAACAACTTATTAAGCCACAAAAAAAAAGGCAGATTCGTGAAGTTAATGAACACCAACTAATCCTCTGGTATCTAATATGAAAACTGAGGTTCTAAATAATCTCCCTAACTTCCAACATAGACCATAACAAAATTAGAACACAAATATTCCAAAAAATACTTCAAACAAACTAAACAGGAAGGGAAGTGAGTGAGGGAGACCTCATTTGATGTATGTGAATCTGCTGTGTTAGTAATGTTAAGCCATCTTGGTTGATTAGATGTCACAACCTCCCCATGAGTCCTACAATATACACAGAGCGCAAATGTTAGTACATATGAACTATGGCTATAACTCTCTAACATGGGTACTTGTCCAAGCATATATTGTGTCAAATTTGAAGTGTCTTAGCATGTTTTGCAAGTCAAGAAGTATCAGGCATGAGTACTTTAACCAAGACACAACAGAGAGAAAGAGAGAGTACCCAGAGTAGAGGGAAAGAGAATAAGGCAATCTGGTTAGAGATTCACAAGCCTTGGTGTTTGCTGGTTGCATAAAGTACACAGCCTTGCCAAGTGGGATTGACAAATTCTGCTCTCTTTTAACTCTTTTGATTCCAATTTGTTGATTTTCACCACAATTACCGCAACAATCCACCCATTCAATGCCAAGAAACAACATTTTGCATCACTAATTAGTGTAGTATAACCTTACATAAAGAATAAAGTAAATACAAGTATAGCAAGAGGCAGAATTGAACAACAATATCATAACGTAGCGCACCATTTAGTATCAATGCACGTAATTCCAACAACTGACCCGAGCTTATTCTTTCCAGCATTCAACACCTAATCACCACAGGAAAATAGGCAAAAGATATATTCTCAATTTTAGAATGTACCAAGTACACTGACTAAATTCTTAACCAAGTATAAGCTTGTTCTTTAACTTCATTTAAAAAATTTAAGAAATAAAACCATGTTCATGGACTACCAAACCCCAAAAACCAGATCTGTAGAAAGTTTTAGGGAAGAAACCCAAAATTGTAAAAAATCTCTAACAGATGCGTACAGCTACAACAAACGCGTAGAACTTTTTAGAATCGCAAATAAGTGATACCAAAAATCACACAAAACCAAGAATGATACTTGTTTGATGTCCTGAGAGAGAGTGTGTGTGTGTGTTAGGGTTTAGTTACTTACCATGAGAGACATCAGTTCAGACTGCAATCTGTATAAAACAAACCAAGAAAACACAAGAAACAAGAGGGATAAATTAGAACCCACAAAATAATTGCAATTTGACGAATCTAGAAAACCCCCAATTCGAAACCCTAATTTTATATTCATGTTCATACATACCCAAAACCCTAGATCGACAAAATTAGTCAAACCCAACCAATACCCAGATCATATTTCCCATCCCTAATAACTGGGTAACTGTGAAAGATAGAAATATCTCATTAATACCTAGTGATTGGAAGAAATCAAAACCCCCAAACAGAAAAACCCACCAAAAAATAAACAAAAACGAGATTCACACAGAGAAAAATGACTGACCTTTTAAGAACAGATTTGAGTATCAATAGTCTTAGCCGGGGGCATATTCTGCTTTGCTGGAAGAACATCTGGTGTGTTATCTTGGCAACTTCCATCAATTGTCGCCAATTTTCATGAGAGAAAAAACTAATTAGAATGAAAGGGGGGTTGATTTTGGTGAAAAGTTGTGACTTAGAAGACGGAAGCGCCTTTTCTTTACCATAAACGAGCGATCATTTTTGAAATTCGTGGCCCAAAATGTAATCAGGGGCGAGCAATTAGTTTTGGTGGCCCAAAGGCATCTATGGGCGGCCATTTAGGTTCGTCGCCCAAAGTATGGGTAATTGGGCTTCGCTTTTTCAATTTTGCCGTCCAAAATGTTTAGGAATGTAATTATCGTCGCCCAATAATTACGAATGTAATTATAATTCATTGATTATCCTTGGAGATATCACCAACGATTTCGACAATATTTAGTCCCTTTATTTTATACTCCCTCCGTCCCTCTCTTATCTTCTCATTTGACTTTTTGAGTCAAACTTTATAAATATTGACTATTGATTTGTGAAAAATATATAAAAAATTATAAGATCAAAATACATTTCTTAGATTCATTAGAGATTATATTTTCACAATATCAAAATTTTAATATAATGATATTTATATAATTAAAGTTATTAATGGTCAAAGTTCCATCTTGGAGACTGTGCAAAGTCAAGTGAGAAGATAAGAGAGAGACGGAGGGAGTATGTATTTTATGTATTTTCTCCATAGTTATACTAAAAGTAGGGGTCAATATTTATATTTTCTTGTTTCTCAACGAAAAAATATTTATATTTTCTTTTGCTGAAGAATTGAAGAAGAAATATGCCTGAATGTTGAAACACGTACTCGTATTACATATTCGACTCCTTCAAATGCAGAAGACTAACCACAACTCAACACAATTTGATAATAGAGGAAGTTCAAAAACTAAACTCCTTCAAAGACACTGCAAAGAGACAAAAGGAACAAGCGAAATAGCATGAACTTAACTCTTGTACATAATTTCGACACCAAATGCGAGTGAACAAGGATGACCCAAAAAAAATGCGAGTGAACAAGTGGACATCAGTGTGAACAAAGGAGGAGAAAGAAATTTGAAATAAAACGCTGCGCTTCACAATTGTTTCATAGTTGTAAAAAAAAAAAGAAAAAAGAAAAAAGAAAAAATAAGGACGCAGTTCTGGTCTTCGGTCTAGTCTAATCCCGAGATCGAACCAGACCTTAGGCTGGCAACCCGAAAATACGGTCTCAAAAGTCAGATCGATCCTCGCCGATCAGGTCTGGTCTTGGAACCCGGCCGGGACTGGTCGATGAACATCATTTTCCTTGACTTATAGTGAAACAATTAAAAGACTACATCATATTCGTACTACATTTCAAACTAAAACAATTTACACTCACATGCTCATTTGCTAAATTGCTTCATTAAACGATATCAACAACCAACAACAAAATATACAACCCCCTCAACAAATTAAGGATCATCCACCAATGAGGATTTATTTGCAGAGCTGTATCTAGGATTCAAGTTCAATTGATTCCAACAACCTAGCCACCGTTACTATAGACGACCCTTCTTCATGAGAAATTGCTTGTTGCGAATAAGATTATTCCTAAATCCTAACCTAAAAGGGTTCATGGTGACCAGATTAAACACAAAAAAATAAAATAAAATAAAATGGGGGCCTTCAATTATACTACCCTAGACACACCATACAGTACCATAATGCCATTCTTGCTCTCGTTTATGTGTATTTAACATCTCCATGATTCCAACAATCTAGCCACCGCTACTATAGACGATCCTTCTTCACGAACTGTAACCTTCGCATCATGACTCAACTTCATCACTCGATTCCTTACACTTTCCCCTTCCTCTGAGTTCATAATTTGCTTAACACGCTTCTCCATCTCATCCGAGCTCACGAATCGCTCCTCCGACTCATTCATCGGTAATGCAATCCTTATCGCCTCCACGATCAAAATCTTATTAAATCTTTGCTCGGCGTAAAGGGGCCACGCAACCATGGGAACCCCATAAGAAACCGCCTCTAAAATCGAGTTCCAACCACTATGAGTCACAAACCCGCCTATTGCTTTGTGGCCCAAGACCGCGATTTGTGGGACCCATGACTTGACAACAAGGCCCCTACCCATAGTCCTAACCAAAAACCCATCCGGAAGTAGTGAGTCTAAATCCAGCTCTTGTTGAGCCGCAAATCGTTGAGCCTTATCCTCATTAGGTGGTGCTCGAACAACCCACAAAAACCTCACCCCACTTTTCTCCAACCCAGTTGCAATTTCCATTACTTGCTCCTTACTAAACAATCCCCTGCTCCCAAAACCCAAATACACAACACTTCCACTTGGCTGTTCATCCAGCCAACTCAAACACTCATTTCTCTCTCCTCCTTCATCTTCCCCATTTCCGCTACGGTTAGCGATCAATGGCCCGATACAATAAACCGGAGGAACCTTTTTTCCAGGCAAACAAGTCCCTTCCTTTAAAGCCTCAACAGCTCTAGGCTCGAGCGATTCGAGAGTGTTGACAATGATCCCATCAGATTCTAGAAACTGAGAACCCGTCTTAACAAATTCACCATAGCTCACCCCACGATTAAGCCATGGTTCTAGCATATGGTTCGCCGGAACAGAAAACAAGTTAGGAATCTCAAACGGTTTCGAACCGAGTTTTCTGAAGGTATCGTTTGCGATCTTGTCGAATTCGGGTAAATTGAGGAACAAAGAAAGAGCAGAGGCATTGGTTGTGATGTAAAAATAAGTGGGTATGTTGAAAGATTTAGGTATATCAAAAGCAGAGAAGCAAAAGAAATCAAGAATAAAAGCAGAAACAGGGGATGAAACAGTAAGTGATTCAAGGAAGGTACGGACATGAGGGTTGCTGTTACGCATCATCTCGAAGATAACTTGTTCTCCATCGGCGTAACTGGATCGGTCTCCACCATGGAGGGGAACCAAGGGAAGAGAGTGAAAAGAAATGGAAGGAAAAGCAGAGGAAACAGAGGATATGTAAGAGGAGACATAAGGGGATGTTTGGATTGAAAGGATAGGTGAATTTGGTGTGAGAATGGTGATGGAAAGATTAGGATTTTGTGCAAGGAGAAGCTTTGTGAGCTCCACCGTTGAAATTAGGTGGCCTGTGGCTGGTAGAGAGTAGAAAACTATTCGTTCCATTGTTGCAGGTTGCAATCAATTCAGTAGGGGAAAGAGGTGTTTTATAATGGGTGTGTGTTGCGAGTTGCAATAGTTTTTGGTTTTTGAAATTTTGTTATCTCCTTATAAAAAAAAATTATCATAATTGTCCACTTAATTTTCGAAACTGCCAACGGAAATCAAACACCAAATTTTGTGATTTTCCAAAACTAAATTTTAGTTTTCAAAAAAGCAAAAACTCAATATCAAAAACCACCACAAACAGGCCCTTAGCTACTATAGTGTGGATTTGCACTTATTCACCCTTTACAATAATTAAAGGTTATCAGTTTTTGCAATCTCCGACGCAACACTTTAACTATAAAAAAGTATGATTATGTAACTAAAATTTGTAAGATAATAATATTTGAAAAAATTTATATAAATAATTTTAACAAGAGTATTATTAATTTGTAATTTATTTATATATTGCACCAACTAATGATTGAAGGTTATAAATTATGAACTCTAAAAGTCAAATGAAAAGTAAATTTTAAACCGATGGAGAATATGTTAATATATAGTTATTACTCCTATCATATATGAGTATTATATTTGTCACCTTATAACTACAACTAATGTTGTCAAACAATTTTATTTGATATAATTACGCTCAGAGGTACAACTTATAACTATAACTTAGGCAATGTTCTCTTCAACATAATGATACGTAATGGTGAAGAACAAAAAAACGCGAAAATTGGAACAAAATGTGAACCCAAATGATTGCAGAATAAAGTGTAGCGCAGAACAGAGCGACACAAAAAATAAAATACAACATAAAAACGACCAAAAAAAAGCCGGGCCTTGCACCTAAAAGTCTAACGTAACACTCATGGATACAGCTCATAACTAGTCACAATCACATCATACAACTATAACTAGTTATACCAACAAGGGTGGTGGTCTAGTGGTTCCAAGCTTACTCCCAAGTGGTTTGGTAAGGCAAGGTTATGGGTTCGAATCCCTATTCCCCCCATACTTTGTGTCTGCTGGCTTCTAGAAACTATACTAGCCCCTTGTTGGTGCTACATTGACGGGGTCAGTGCTTGCGCTGGTTGTTCAGCTAGTCTGTTATGTTCGCTATTGAACACAAGAGTCCAAACATGATGTAGCAGGGGTGCTTCGATCGCCATTCACTTGCACCCTTTTTTTGCCTAGCAAAAAAAAACTATAACTAGTTATGCCCAACATAATCTATACGACATTTTTTCTTGTTTCTTGCCTTCCATAGTTCCATCTCTCTGCTCCATGAAAGAAAATACGAGTAGTCATATAAACGCATGAATAAGTCGCACAGTCGTAAACTCACAACTGTGAGAGATTACTTTATGGTGAGATCAGAAAACTTAAAAAAAGTAATAGATATACTCTCAAATGGTTATCTGCCAAATTGCTTCGTTTACTTTAGGGAGCATCCACCAATGAGGGACCTCTAGAGAGCTGTACTTATCTAACCGACAAATATATACAATTATACATCTATCCTAAAATCCCATCACCATTTCACCATATTGATCCAATTTCCTTGCTTATATTGCCCTGTATTTCTCTGCTTTCTTCAATGGAAACAGTGGTGTTATACACATCACCAGGCATAGGGCACATAATATCCATGGTAGAGCTCGGTAAACTCCTTCTTACACAAAACCCATCTCTCTCCATCATTATTCTCTCTCCTACTTTCACCTTCAACAGAGGCTCATACTCCTCTTATATCTCCTCTGTTTCCTCTGTTTTTCCCTCCATTTCCTTCTATTCTCTCCCTGCCGTCCCCCTCTTTCACGACGACCTTTCCGAATACGTCGACATGGAACAAATAATCTTGGAAACCCATTTGAATGTCAACCCACAGGTAGCTGAATTTCTACAATCAAATGTTTTCTCCTCCCCTGTTTTAGCTTTCATCATTGACTTTTTCTGCTACCCTGCTCTTGAAATAGCTCAATCTCTAAACATACCCACATACTTCTTCATCACCTTCAGTGCTTCTTGCCTTGCCCTGTTCCTAAACTTCCCGGAATTCGACAAAACCGCCTCCTAAAGCTTTAGGAATCTCGGTCATACGCCGATCGAAATTCCGGGCTTGTTTGGTGTTCCGGCGAGTCAAATGGTAGAGTCTATGCTTGACCGTGGGGTGAGTTATGATGAGTTTGTGAAAACGGGTGCTCATTTGCCTAAATCGAATGGGATCATTGTTAATACATTTGAATCGTTGGAGCCTAGAGCTGTTAAGGCTTTAAAAGAGGGAATTTGCCTTCCAGGTATTCCTATTCCTCTAATTTATTGCACGGGTCCGTTAATTTCTGACCGTGTAGGTGGTACGGGTGGTGGTAGGAGTGAGAAAGGAGGAGAGAGAAACGAGTGCCTGAGTTGGCTCGACTCGCAACCGAGTCAAAGTGTCGTGTACTTGTGTTTTGGGAGTAGGGGGTTCTTTTCTGAGGAGCAAATAAGGGAAATTGCTGTTGGATTAGAGAGGAGTGAGGTTAGGTTTTTGTGGGTCGTTCGAGCACCTCCTAACGAGGATAAGGCTAACCTGTATTTGCCTCCTCCCGAACCTAACCTAGACCTACTTCTGCCGACTGGGTTTTTGGATAGGACCAAAGGTAGAGGACTCGTTGTCAAGTTGTGGGCCCCACAGGTTGAGGTGTTGGCACATGGATAAGTGGCTGCATTCGTGACTCATTGTGGGTGGAACTCGATCTTAGAGGCGGTTTCAGCTGGAATGCCTATGGTTGCGTGGCCACTTTACGCTGAGCAAAGGTTCAATAAGATGGTGGTGGAGGAAATCAAGGTAGCTCTGCCAATGAATGAGTCTGAAGAAAGGTTCGTGAGCTCGGATGAGATAGAGAAGCGAGTCAAGCAAATTATTAGCTCAAAGGAAGGGGAAGCCGTAAGGGAACGAGTCTCGGGCTTGAGTCAGGAGGCTAAGGCCGCACTTGACGGAAGAGGATCCTCTAATGTGGCATTGGCTAGGCTAGTAGAGTCTTGGAAATGATTGAGAAAAGTTCCATGTTTGTATAATTGTATGGCAGTAGGGTATTGCGAGGAAATAATGGCCATCTTGATAGTTTAGTTCGAACTAGCAATGATAAAGAAATTGTTCTGAACTTCAATGGAAACCAATGGTGTTCAATAATGGTTCATCAATTCTCTCTGTTCTATGAAAACGCATCAATTGTACCAGTAATTTTACCTTGATACTTAGGCTAGTTTACTACTTGAATCCCATTTCAAAGCACACCATTTTGATTGGTACTGCCAATTTCATCTTCCCCTGCATATCTCTGCTCTCTTCGATGGAGACAGTTGTGTTATACCCATCACCAGACACCAGGCATAGGACACTTAATTTCAATGGTAGAGCTCGGAAAACTCCTCCTTTCCCACAATGCATCTCTCTCCATTACTATTCTCTCTCCTACATTCCCTTTCAACACTGGCTCATACTCATCCTACATCTCCTCTGTTTCCTCTGCTTTTCCCACCATTTCTTTCCATTCTCTCCCAGCTGTTCCTCTTCTTCACGGCGAACCTTCAAAATATGCCGACATGGAGCAAATCATCTTCAAAACACTCCGAAACAACAACCCTCGCCTCCGCGAATTTCTTCAATCACTATCTCTCTCATCCACTGTTTCTGCTTTCATCCTTGACTTCTTTGCCTACCCTGCTCTTGAAATAGCTCAATCTTTCAACATACCCTCTTATTTTTTCTTCACCTCTGGAGCTTCAGCACTTGCTTTCTTCCTCAACTTCCCCGCTTTTGATAATGTTAGTACTGATAGCTTCAGGAACCTCGGAGAAAGGTCATTTGAGGTTCCGGGTTTATTCTCAGTTCCGGCAAGTCATATGCCGGAGCCTATGCTTGATCGTGGGGAGAGTTATGATGAGTGCGTGAAGATGGGTGCTCATTTGCCTAAAGCCGATGGGATTATTGTTAATACTTTTGAATTGCTTGAGCCTAGAGCTGTCAAGGCTTTGAAGGAGGGGACTTTTTTTTTGCTAGTCAAAGGAGGGGACTTGTTTGCCTGGAAAATAGTTCCTCCTATTTATTGTATTGGACCATTGATTGCTAACCGTGGTGAGAGTGGGAAAGATGAGAATGGTGGAGAGAGAAATGAGTGTTTAAGCTGGCTTGATTTGCAGCCAAGGTCTAGTGTTGTGTACTTGTGTTTTGGGAGTAGAGGCTTCTTTTCTAAGGAGCAAATCAGGGAAATTGCTGTTGGGTTGGACAGGAGTGGGGTTAGGTTTTTGTGGGTTGTTCGAACCCCACCCTATGGGAACAAGGCTAAACGGTTCTTACCTCCTCCCAAACCTGACCTAGACCTACTCCTCCCGAATGGGTTTTCGGAAAGGACCAAGGGTAGAGGACTTGTAGTCAAGTTGTGGGCCCCACAGGCTGACGTGTTGACACATGAATCTGTAGCCGCGTTTGTGACTCATTGTGGATGGAACTCGATTTTAGAGGCGGTTTCAGCTGCGGTACCTATGGTGGCTTGGCCGCTTTACGCTGAGCAAAGGTACAATAAGATCTTGTTTGTTGAGGAGATGGGGTTAGCTAAGCCAATAAATGAATCGGATGATAGGTTTGTGAGGTCGGACGAGATAGAGAGGCAAGTCAAGGGCATTATGAGCTCAGAAGAAGGGAGTGCTATAAGAGCAGCAGTCCTAGGCTTGAGTCACGAGGCTAAGGCTGCACTAGGTGAAATAGGATTCTCTAATGTTGCGATGACCCACTTCTGGCTAACTGCAAATCCTGGGTTTACGACACTTGATCTGATTACTAAGCTCTTGAGTTGCTAGTTCTGCAGAAAATTCCGCTAAACTCCATCTTCCGTCTTCTCCTCCCATGTTTAATTCAACCCCGTCATCCAAGAAAACCTCCCCATTGCTGACCCCACAATTGATCATAACTACCAACAGATGGAATGGGGTCCTGCGTGCAGCTTGTGTTGTCAATGCTTCACCATGCATGGCCAAAATATTGCCTAATGTAGACAAAAAGAGATAGGGTTATGAGTGCAAGGCGGCAAAGTCAGTAACTTTTAAACCAAATTAAAACCTTTGCTTGGATTTTAGACTACTAAACTTGTCCGTAAAATCGCAGAGTTGGTTCCATTTAAATAGCAGTAAGCATTTCTAGGCTGGTCTCAGGTTAGTATCATAAGGCTCAAACAGAAAACACAAAAAATCCAACCTGGGACAATTGCCTTGGCATCTCAAATAGGTTTTCGATGTATATTACCTTCTTGGATGTGAACATTGATATGATCAGGGGGTGCACTGAGGGCAACAAGTCTTCCAGAAGGAACACTCACTGCACGAGTGTAGTCGAACATATCGAACCAGGTTCCACTTGGAAAGTACGCATTGACAGACATCACCCCAGGTTTCAGAGCAGGTGAGATCATAATACCTTTGCCAAGGAGAAACTGGGAGCTGATCCCATAAGTTTTGATATCCTCTGGGAAAGAAAAGAAAAGCGGTCGTGCTATAGGGACTCCTCTCATGTGTGCCTCATACATCAATGTGTAGAAGTAGGGGAGGAGTTGGTAGCGGAGCCCCAGCACTTTCCTTGCTGTTGCAGCGACTGATTCCCATACATAGAGTTCTTGGCAGATAGTATTCTTCGATGAATGGTCTCTAGAAAAGGGATAAAAGGCCCCGAGCTGCAGATAACAGGCACATTATACATGAAGTGTTGTAGCAACTTTAAGCAGTCAGCCAACCACACAATAATTTGTAGCTCAGATACCAGCGCCATAATAATCATCTTTCTAGAGTACTGAGATTCATAATAAAATTTGGTTTTGTATTTGGCATATATCCTATTTGTCACCTTCCACTAGACTTTTAAGTTCTAAACTTGTGGACCTGTGGTTCACAATGCATAGTTATCACCAGAATCCCAATTAGTCGGGACTACCATTTTCTAATTAGAAACTATCTTATTACTGGGATTTACAGCTTCTGAAAATTTGAATCAACCCATCTTCTAGTGTTGAAGCATATGATACACCACATAGACTAGGCCAAATAAGGAGTAAGAAGGTGGGTACACAACTTCCAGGGAGGTAACTGAATGCAAACCAGTACATATTATGGGTTGGGCTGAATAGGCAAGTCATATGTCCTATATATACTCAGTCAAAGAAAGAGATTTACTTCAATGATGGACTTCTTCATCAAGTTTTACAAGTTTCAGTACCTAGAGGAATACAGCAGCATTTGCATATTTGCACCAGATATCTAAACTATAGTATTACACAACATCCTCAAACAATTCAGGCTCAACCCAGGATAAGCTAACCCTTTTTTGGTTCATCCCTCTACTTCCAATTAGCTGCCCTCACTCTTCTCCACCTTTTACACACCATGTAAATATTCGAAATTATTACTCCAGCACTACGAAAATTGATAGTTGTATGATGCTTTCTTCCTCATCATGGAAGCTTACGACTTCAGTAAGCTACAAATGGAATGACATTCAATTTTCAAGTGCAAGAATAGCTAAGCCACTTCACTTAACAGGACTTCCAGGTTCAATTCAATCACTTAACTAATAGCAAAAGATCATGTGTTTTTCCATGTTCAGCAAAAAATCTATAAAAAAAAGAGCCTGCAATGGCTAACCAAAATATTTAACAAGAAAATGTGCATCAAAGTGTTTTTGACCAGAAGTAATTGGTGGACAGTTCTACTTAACTCATAATCTCTACGAGTTCATTGACCATCTACACATGAACATCGCTGCTTTTATCTCTCTCTTTTTTTTCTCATTCATATGCAACTAAACCCTTTCAACCTGTTTATTCTTCTACACAACCATACTTTGTAGTACTATGCAACCATATGAGGGCATCTAAAAGTCCAGGGAAATGACACAAAAATGAGCAACTATCTGACTTGTTCTTCTCAAGATTTAAAACAACCCCACTTTACCTGTATCCAACGACAACAAAGCTCTTCTGTCGTATTTTCAGCAAAACCGCATATATCTGCTCCGATCATCGGAATTCCATGAAGTCCAAAGTTTAAGATAGATGGAATTGAATATGCCAGGTCGTCCCATCTTGCAGCATTATCACCTGTCCAATGTGCAGTATACCTCCCGGAACCTACAAATGTTGATCTAGAAAGGACAAAGGGCCTCTTTTTGGTAACATTTATAAGTGCAGCCCGGGTGGCGCGAGATTCAAGGTATCCATAAAGGTTATGAACATTGCAGTCCAGAATATTTCCATAGTGCAAAGCCGTTGGTGGAATAGTTTTGTTTATAATGGGTTGGTGGACCCCAGATTTATTAATCTTATAAGGTGGATCATCAAGGGTAGACCCTGGGATAGGTGTAGAAGAGATAAAATTTGATGCTTCATTCATGTCAATCCAAACACCATCAAAGGAAACAAGATCATGTAATCTCTTGATCTCATCTGTCCAAAATATTTGTGCAGCAGGATTTAAAAAATCAGGGAAGTACACTGGTCCTGGCCAAACAGAACCCAGGTAAGGTTTACCATGATACTTTATGAAGACATCAGATTGCATCCCCCTGATGAGAGTTCCGTATGTCTTGTTTGTATTGATACCTGCGACAAAGATAAAACAGTACTTAGAAATATTAGAAACATCTAGATGGCCTTGATAAATTCAAATAATACAGGTCTAAAAGGTTTTCACTCAGCATCTCATTTAAATTACCAACAAGAAAGAGTATGGAAAGACAGAATTAAGAACAATCAAGCTTGAGCACATCATACCAGGATCCAAGATCGGGACGTATCTTTGCCCGTTTCTGTGAAGCTTACTAACAAGTTGCTTCATCTTCTCCGCAGGGAAATTAACCGGGTCTAGAGTAAAATCTTTAAAGGCATCCATGTAATCAATATCTGTCCACATTACATCCAAAGGAATCCTGGCTTTTGCATATCTATCTACCACAGACTCAACCTCATATGCATCATGATAACCCCACCGGCATTGATGAAAACCTGAAAGGCAAAGTACAGTAAATATGTATGTTTAATTGCAGTCAAAACATGTGGATTGAGCAACAGTGCAAGGAAGAAGATCTTTAGAAGGATATCAGAATAAAACAGGTACTAGAAGCAACAAATTTTACAACCTTGTCAATCCTCAACTGAAAATTTTTCCTTTCATCAAAATAACACAAATACAAAAGTGAAGGATCCCAAGTCATAGGTCATTTGATGCGCTATTTATTTATACATGCTTCTCATAGCATTGACTCTCTAATAACTGGTGTTTTATAGAGCAGTTATCTATCTGTAGTCCATTACTATGACTTGGGAAGCTGAGCTATAAAGCAGCTTACACTAAGGCAGTATTTCATGGGGTTTCTATTATGTTTGGGTTTGTTTTGACTGGCATTTTATAGAGCAGTTATCTATCTGTAGTCCATTACTATATATAGTTGTCAAGTAGCTAGCCCGCTAATGCATCTCTAATCATCAAGGTTCTCGCATCAAATAGCCTCCCTGCAATCACAAGGGAAAGGCAGAGCCTGCATACTCAACCATAGTGATATGGGACCCTACATTTTCAGTTTTAACCAGATCACTCCTACCACTAAAATTGGACCAACCTGAAAACCTAGCCTTAATGCCCTTCCTAGGGGCTTTGTACAAGAGTTTTCAGCTCGAACCCCTCCCCCCCCAACCCCCAACCCCTTCCCCAAATCCTATAAACAAACATACTTAAAAATGGACCTCGCCGAAAAATCAAACAGAACATGAGCTGTACAATACTCAAAATTACTCCACCTATTTGACAACTCTAAATGGGAACCAACATTTTCAACCAGATCACCCCTATCACTAACAGTTGATAAATGATAACCTCAATTAGGAAATTGAAATTCATGACATATTACAGGCTCCGTTTGGTTGGGGTGAAAACAGTTTTCCCATTTTCCGTTGTTTGATTTACAATGAGACGGAAAATGATTTTCAGGGGAAAAGCATTTTCACCTATATAGGTGTAAATGTACTTTTGACTCCGATATGCGTTTAAGGTGATTTTTTTTTTGAATCTACCTAACTTTTCAAGATCTACGCAACTATGTTAGCAGGTTTTATTTTTAAGAAAAAATAAATTTTTAGGAAAATTATTTTCCATTGTAACCAAACAACGGAAAATGTGAAATGGAAATACATTTTACACTAAAAATAATTTTCAGCTGACTTTTCAGTTGAAAATGATTTTCCGCCCAACCAAACCGAGCCTATACTCATATAACATCAAATTAGACAACCATTGACATATTAACAATATAAACAGAACAAAAGGAAATAATTAAGATAAGCAAGAATGATTACCAAAAGATCAGTAAGGCATAGGGGCAGGGCGACCAATGAGCTGGGTATACTGCTCCACAACCTCCGCCGGTGTGGGCCCAGAAAACACATAAAGATCAATAACTCCACCAATAACCTTAAAAGTAACCCGGTCTCCGGTATATTCAACATCCATGCCATTGCTGTTCAACAGCAAAACCCCATGAGCATGACCGGCAACCGGTGAAGATCGGACATCGAGATAGAACGGGTGGGACCCATACAAGTTAAGGTCCCGGTTAGAGGCACCAATGTCAGCATTCCAAATCGTGAGGGTTTGATTGTGGGCTAATTGAAAAGTGGGCTTGGTGTGTTCACCGAGCCCGTAAAGGTGGGCCCGGTGGGCCGGGAGAGAGGAAGAGAGGTGGAGGTATTGGTCTTTGTAGTGGAGGAAGGTGGATGGGTTTGTTGGGTTTGGGGTGGTGTTGAAGAGAACGTCGTTTGTGGATTTGCGAGTGATTGTGAAGCCGAAAGGGGTGGAAGGGAGGAGAGAGAAAATGAGGTCGGAGTTTGGGTGTGTTAGGGTTAGGGTTTTTGGTTGTGGTGGTTGTTGGTTGCAGTGAGGTGGTGGTTTTGGGGTGTGACGGTGGAGAATGTGGTGGGGGATTTCCCATCGGCGGTTGTTGGCGTCGGTTATTCGGATGCGTAGACGGTCGTTGGTTTCCAAGCTGCCAAAAGAATGCAAATTTAGATGGCGGATAAACTTGGCAGATATTACAAGAAAGGGGGAATTGAGCGGGAAATGTTAATTAACGAGATGTAACTCGACCCTGACTCATTGAGTCATTGTAGACTGGTTCTGTTTGTAAATTGTAATCTATGATCTTGGTCTTATATTGTAGGGGGCTATGATTAGGTATTATCATCTTGTACATTATTTGTTCTTAATTGAGTTTCTATTAGCCCATCTTGTTCACATAACTAAAATGATTCTTGTAACCACTTGGTTCAAAACTGTACGAGATATGAATTAGATACTGGAAAATTATTTTTACTAATAAATTTAAGTTACTTTCAGTATAATCTTACTTGATTTTTCATTTTATTTTTTCTATTATCGACTAGCATAAAATACAAATTTACTTGTTTTCAAAAGTTCTCATTCTCATATAACTTGCTCCGATCTCAAGCCCCAACATTTAATTGTGTAAGTAGTTACTACTTTCCAATTATAATACATTATCCATCATTTGTGAGCATTTACTTGTGAGCATGAAAGTGCAAGCCAATATAGTATGATTTCATTTGCATATTTTGAAACCCTTCAAATTATGTATGCGACTATCCATCTTAGTTACATAAATGAGCACAAAAACTCATGTGAAACGGCTTTATGCATGAGACATAGGGACAAACACAAGAAAATATTATTAACAACAAAACTAAAATCAGCAACACAGTACCTACCTAGCAGTGAGGCGAAGAAGCTGAACATCAGGGCCTAAAACAGAAGAGTTGCGGACAAGATGGAGCAAAGCAGTCAAAGACCTACCAGAGCAAGAATCAACCTTAGCCCACTCCACCTTATATCCATGTCCAATCACTCCTCCTTCCTCACCATTTTCCGACGTTGTCGATCCCGAGGTTCCCACCACCACCATCCACAACACTAGTAGACCCAAACAATGGGGAAGTTTTGGCCCTCTCATAATTTCTTTTCCCCAATCCACTCCCCTACAATGAATGACACCCCTTACTAATATAGTACTATATATACACACATCCACATTATAGTGTACTCACTTTGTTGTGTGAACAGAGTGGTTATCCAAATTGATCATGAAAATGACAAGTTTGCAATCGTGATACGAGAATAAATGATAATGGCTTTAAATTTTGAAGAATTGTCGTTATAATAATTGCTTGGCCTTCACAGTGCAAGCAAGGCTAAGCCAATTATCCAACCCGAGGGACCAGTGCCTGTCGCAGTTCCCAAGAAATGTGTTTGGTCCTCTTTTCTAAGTTTTTCTTTTCTGTCAATCAAGTAATACTAACAGTTAAACAGTGTAACAGAATGCTAACAATATCCATCACTTGATATTATTTTATTTTTTTTCAAAAATAACAAAAATCCAAGCTTTGCTGTAAGTGATAAACTAAGGAGATGCTGCAAGTAATAAATGCCCCCTTGGTTGAACATTCTTGAGTTATAATTTGATCACCTTGAAGAATGAAATAGATTGCATCACATCACCAGATCCTTGTATTTTCTTCACTTTTCTTGTTGTTATACAGACATATTTATCATTGTTTGGTTTGTATCTTTTCTTTTCTTTTTACTAACTCAAAAATAATAGGAGAGCTCCCATGGTCCTATATTGATTCTCTAATCTATCTCTGTTCTCTAAAAGAATGAAATTTGGTATGGAATTGGAAGGCATGAAAAAAGCAGAAGAAGTGGAAATCAAGGACGTCCTAAAGTTTGCCCGGTCAATAATTGTAGCTTAGAACTTAAAGACTTGAGAGTGGGGCTGGAATGTGAAAGGATATCCCTAGCTTGTTTGTATTGCTTACTTTTCGCTCCAAAAAAACCGGAACCGAAAAACCGAACCTAAAACCTGCTAACCGCACCGATTTTCAGGTTAACTGAACCGTTTATTTTGTAAATAACGGCTTGGTTAACCGAACTGAAAAAAGAGGCGGTTTTTCGGTTAGGTTTAGGTTCACATATTTTGGGGCGCGGTTAACCGAAAAACCGAAAATAAAGTTTCTTTTTTTTAAATTCTAATCGCATATTCAGTATTTTTGGGCTAAAGAGTGTAAAGACCTAAAGTGAAACAAAACACTAAATAGCCGTTGTTTTCTCATTTCTTTTTCTCTCTCCATCTCTCTCCTCTCACCCTAGTCTCCTCTCCTCCTCTTGTTGTTCACCTGGTAAGCTTTCAATTTTGTTATGCTCATAAATTCAGAGACTTAATTTGTGAAAAACGAAAACAAAAATTGATTTCTTTTATTTTTCGAAACTTATATGAATTGGGTATTAGCTAATTCTATGGAATGTTAGTTGAATGGTTTGTTAAGAATTGTTATGGGTGTTTAGTTGTTCATTCAGCAAGTCCATTCACTAGTTTTTTTGATTTTTATTCAATTTGTGTTTGTTGCTTTAACTTTTTTGCTTTGGTGTTGAATTATATTTCTATGTAATGATAGTAAATGTTGATTATGTATGTAAGAAAAAAAATTTTAAAAAAAATGTCAAGCTTTGGTAATAATGATATGAAGGACTAAATGATTATTAGTGACGAATCTGACAATGAGGAAGATCTCACTAAGATAAGGCAACAAAGGGCATCAGCAACACCTACAGAGAGGAAGAAATGTTGATTGCCACTGTTGAGGAAGAAATGTTGATTATGGTGTGGAAGTTGACTTAGGGTCTGTTCTCCCCAACTTATTTCTGTTTATTTCTGTTTATTTTAGCAAACTTCAACAAACTTCAGCAAATTTCAACAAATTTCAGCAAACTTCAACAAACTTCAACAAAGTTAAATAAAGTTAAACAAAGTTAAACAAACCAATATACAAACTATCAATAAGATTCAACAAAAATAAACAAAGTTCAACGAAGTTCAACGAAGTTAAATAAAGTTAAATAAAGTTCAACAAAATTCAACGAAGTTCAACAAAAATAAATTTTCAGTAATAAATATAAACGTTTTTCATTTGGGGAGAACAGACCCTAGTTGAAGTCTTGAATGCCACTGTCATTTTTTTCGATAATAATGTTGATTGCTACTGTCAGGATGTCAACAATTATATTTAAGGAAATCAGTAAAAATCTTCCTCAACTAAAAATAGGTAAACCTAGTAACCGAATCGAAAATTAGGTTAACCTATTCATGGTTAACCGCTGTTTTAGGTTTAGGTTACGGTTCAAGAAAATGCCAAACCGTAATTTCGGTTAACCGAACCGAGACTTCATTTAGATTAGGTTAACCTACCATGAACACCCCTACTGGTCCCTTATAGTATAAACTACGAGCGTGTTACTGTTATTTAGTTTAGTTCAGTTCGGTAAATTTCAGTTTAATTCAGTATTGTGGAGGTAAGTTTAGTAAAAAGAACATAAAGAGAATAGGACTTTAGGGCCCGTTTGGCCTAACTCCCACAAATTCAACTTCTCCTCTCAAATTTGTTTTTATTCACCCCTTTTTTATCCACTCCTCACTTCCATTTCCAACTTCTAAGAAGTTAAAATAATGCTAGAAGTGGAAGGAGAAGGAGAAACTACAATTTGTAACTTCTCCTTCTAGTCCAATTGTAACTTTATTTCAACTTTTTAGAAGTTGAAAATGGAGAGGAGTGGATAAAAGGGGGAGTGAGCAAGAACAAATTTGGGAGAAGAAGAAGTTGGTAGAAGGTAGACCAAACGGGCCCTTAATCTTATATATGTATGCAACTCCTCAGTTGATCCCTATAGATACAATCTTACAAACTATGTATAAGAACCATTAATCGGGATATGAAATAGTCTTATAGAGTATATACTTCATCCAAAGTCATCTCACAATGAAACCATCTCATATTAGTTTTTGGGATACACAATACTTCTAGTTGTGCCGGGAAGGACTTCGGTACAAAACCTATCATCATTTGTCTACATTATATCTCTTGGAGCCATAAAAAAAAAATAATAATAGTGATGATAGGTTTTTAATAGAATAACAATATTAGATAAAAGAACTTTGAAAAGTTTAGTTTATGTTGGAAATGTTAATATTCTATATGAACTATATTCACAATTCAAATTTCAAAGAGATCATTATTTTAAGTATTGAAGCATTTGAAGTTTTGAACCACGTTCAGTGGCAAAAGATTTTATTGACAATTCATTTAAAGCATGCTCTGCTTATCAACAAAAACTTACCCCTGTCAATTACTCATTAGTTTTTATTTTTTGGTTATAGAACATGAAGGAAGATTCAGCCATTTTCATGCCCGTTGGCAGTTATTTTTAATAGCATATGGTAGGCTTCTTGTATCTCATTGCTTCACTTCTAACACCAACTGAAATTTCTGTCCTAAAAGCAGCTTCAGACCAGAAATCTCAGCCACAACAAACTGACCCTGTTCATCAGAACTCAACTTTAGTCTGCATCCTGCACCTTTCTTTGCTCCAGTACCAGTATCTATTCTACACCCCTTAATCTTCGCTCCTGTTCTCAGACCCAACACAGTTACCTTGTTTATGATCCACTTACGCCTCATTGCGAATCCTGCACTCACAACACTAGAACTGATTGTTATACCCTCCGTTGCTGATTTAGCAGAAAATTTCACCAAGCTCCAGTTTCCTCTTTCTGCCCCCATCGCAACTTCAACCCCATCATCCAAGAAGACCTCTCCATTGCTGGGCCCGCAATTGCTTATGACCACCAAGAGATGGAATGGTGTCCTGCGAGCTGCTTGCGTTGTCATGGCTTCGCCTTGCATAGCTAGAATATTACCTAATGAAAATATCAGAAGGAAAAAGGGTTATGAGGGCTAACCCAGATGATGAAACTTGTGCATGAAATTGGCAGGATTTGGTTTCATTTGGGTAACCATATGTAGGTTGATCCCAGGCTTCAGCAATAAAATTGGACTGAAGGAGAGGAAACCAAGTATAGACCTGGAACCTACTGCGTTCGCAAAGAGAGTTAAAAATATAATATTACCTTCACGAATGTGAACATTGATTTGATCAGGGGGCGCACTGAGGGTAACATATCTTCCTGTAGATACACTCACTGAATGAGTGTAGTTGAACATACTGAACCAGTTTCCTTGTGGAAAGTACGCATTAACAGACGTCACCTCAGGCGCCAGAACAGGTGACACCAGTAACCCATTGCCAAGGAGAAATTGTGAACTGATTCCATAAGTTTCGATGTCATCAGGAAAAGAAAAGAAAAGAGGCCGTGCAATAGGGATTCCTCTCATGTGTGCTTCATACATCAATGAGTAGAAATAAGGGAGGAGCCGGTAGCGGAGGCCTAGCACTTTCCTTGCCGATGCGGCAACTGATTCCCACATATAGAGCTCCTGATATGCTGTATCTTTTGCAGAGTGGTCCCTCGAGAAAGGATAAAAGGCCCCCAGCTGCAGTCAGCACAATACTGTTAATATGAATCACATTTATTAACCCCAATAACATGTTTGCTAAGTGCCTGGATTTTGTAGGTGTCACATCCAAAGTTATTATGTCTGTATTAAATTTAACATGTCCCTTCCTCCTTCACTAAGTTATTTCATAATCTGGTCCGAGAAACATATTACACCACCAGATTGCCCACTGCCTATGGACACAGCACGTCATTTTCATAAAGTCATAGCAGCAAACATTTGAGCAAACCGTCTTTCTGATTGCTGTTATCAAGCGCAAAGTAGAAGCTGCAGAAATGAAGAGTGAAAAGGTTCCAAGAATTCATTTCGATTGAACAACTACAACCTGTCAATTTTTGGGATTGGCTGTGCAATAGGATGGGTATTTTGTGACAATGTATGGGCCATACAACATATTATAAATAGGGAAGAAGTGAGAGCTGAGGAAAAGAGGAACAGAGCAGGTGCATTTCTAGAAGCTGCCGAAAAATTACAGCTCAAGGGCATACCATAAAACTCCTACATATTCATCATCACCAACACCAGAAAGTATACACTTCACTGCCAAGTAGTATAAATTAAGCAAGCACAACCTTAAAAAAACTTATTCATGATTTGCAGTCAACTGTTTTAAGCATTGCACTGGATTAAGCAAAACATTATTGAAGTCCACATTGCTGCTCGTTTCCTACTCTACACCATAGTTATCATTTATCAATGTTCCTACTGCCATATAATCCTATCTTAAAGTTGCGATTTCTTATTCCCTATCATGGAAGTTAAGAACAACAAAATATAGACAGAGCCTGCATGTCACTGTTAGCAATAAATGGTTCTTCCATGTCTAACTGCAGCATATTTAAATATATTAACATAATGTTTACTCATACGTCTAGCTCATACAGGTTTATCACCATCTACACAAGGGGCTCTTTTTATCTGCCCACCTCACCCCAACTGGTCCCCAAACCTGACTTGAGGTGCATATCTTTTGCTAAGAGTTTGTAATTACCACTCTGATTATAAAGATATAAGTGAGGTTTTCATACGGATGAGAGATTGATGTGAGGCCGAGCCAGGATAGCTTCACAATTTAGACACCTCACCTGGGGTTGGAACAGGCGTGGGGATTACTACTTGTATTATATATATTTTTTTAGGGTAGGGATATTGAAGGTTTGGTTGGGGCTTGGCCGGAAATTCCCAGTCATGGACTGGAGCCATGAATTTCTTATAATTTCAAGAGTAATATAAGAAAATGAGCTCATAGAGTGACCAGGAAGTGAATCTCAAAAGAAAATAAGCAGAATAATCTTTTTCCTTCTCAAATCAAGAAGTATCCCGTATTTACCTGTATCCAGCGACGACAAAGCTCTTCCGATGTGTTGTCCAGAAAACCACATATATCTGCTCCAACCATTGGGATTCCGAAAATGCCAAACTTCAACATAGTCGGAATTGAATATGCAAGGTCATTCCAAGTTGCAGCATTATCTCCAGTCCAGTGTGCAGTGTACTTTCCAGAACCGACAAATGTTGATCTTGAAAGTACGAATGGCCTTTGCTTTGTGACTTTAATAAGTGCAGCACGAGTGTATCTAGCTTCCAGGAATCCAAATAGGTTATGAGCATCATATTCTGCAATGTTACCATAGTGCAAAGCAGTTGCAGGAATAGTCTTGGTTATAATGGGCTGGTGGGATCCAGAATTATTGATCTTATACGGCGGATCATCAAGGGTAGATCCAGGAATAGGTGCAGACGTAATGAAATTTGATATTTCGTTCATGTCAATCCAAAGACCATCAATGGGAAGAAGGTTCAGGAATCTCTTAATCTCACCAGTCCAAAAGGTTCCAGCAGCAGGATGGAAAAAATCAGGGAAGTAAACTGGCCCTGGCCATACAGACCCCAGGTATGGTTTTCCCTGACGTTTTAGGAAGACATCAAGTTTCATTCCCCTAATGAAAGTCCCATATGTCTCATTTGTACTTATCCCTGGAATGAAGAACAGAACAGTTACTAAAAGATCAAAAGCATTTAAAACTTAAAAGCCTCGAAAATTTCACAAATTCCAAGATGCTGAAAAGAAGTTGGAAACGCAGGATGGACAACAATCAAGTTTTACACATCTTACCAGGATCCACAATCACCACGTATTTTTGCCCGTTTCTGTGAAGTCTACTAACAAATCGCTTCATCTCATCCAGAGGATAATTTACAGGATCAAAAGTAAAATCCTTATAGGCATCCATGTAATCAATATCTGTCCACATTACTTCCAAGGGAATCTCGGCTTTTGCATATCTATCCACCACAAATTCCACCTCGTGTATATCATGATAACCATACCGACATTGATGAAAACCTGAAACATTAGAGATATAAGGTTTTGGCGGTGGCCATGAAAGAAACACCCCTCACATGCATGTATACACTAACACAACCATGTTTCTTTTAGCTCATTTTGATTACAAGTCATTCCCATTTCCCCCATCATAAGAAAATTATATTCCATCAATGTACTACTCCTAGTAATCTAATACTATACAACAGGCTAATCATAATGCTCAAAAGTGAGATAACCAATTCAGGTACAACTCTACACAACAATTCCCACTTAAATTCTACTCTGAAACTAAGTTAGTAGTTAACATCACATGATGAAGAACTAACAAAAATGTACACTATTATACACAATTGCATAATAATGAAACTATAAACATACATATTCTACATTACAAATAATGAAAAGAGGCTAAGCAAAGATGATTACCAAAAGACCAGTAGGGCATAGGAGCAGGACGACCAATGACCTGAGTATACTGCTCCACAACATCCACCGGCGTGGGTCCCGCAAACACATATAAATCAATAATGCCACCAATAACCTTGAAAGTAACCCGGTCACCGGTATACTCAACATCCATCCCATTACTATTCAGCAATAAAAGCCCATGAGAATGACCGGCAACCGGTGACGACCGGACATCGAGGTAAAACGGGTGTGACCCATACAAATTAACATCAGGGTTACTGCTAGGAATATCAGCATTCCAAAGTGTGAGGGTCTGGTTATGGGCTAATTGGAAGGTGGGCTTGGAGTGTTCGCCGAGCCCATAGAGATGGGCCCGTTGGGCCGGGAGTGATGAGGTGAGGTGAAGGTATTGGGCTTTGTAGTGGAGGAAGGTGGTGGGATCTGATGGGTCTGGGATGGCGTTGAAGAGAGTGTCGTTGGTGGATTTGCGAGTGATGGTGAAACCGAAAGGGGTGAGGGTGGTGAAGAGAGAGAAAATGAGGTCGGACTTTGGGTGGGTGAGGCGGAGAATGCGGGGGAGTGGTGGTGGAGAGTTGAGGAGATCGCGGTGGAGAGTGGTGGTTGGTGGTGGTGGTGGTGGTGGTGGTGGTGGTGGTGGTGGTGGACGGCGGTGGATTAGGGTGTGTGGGATTTCCCATCGACGGTGCTTGGCGTCGGTGATTCGGAGGCGTAAGCGAACTGTGGTCTCCAAGCTGTCAAGTGGGAGAAATTAAAGCCCCCAGGGATAATATCATCAGTGAAAAAGTAAATAAAAATAGGCAAAAATAAAGAAAAAGATTACTCAAGTTCATAAAGGATTATCGACTTTTTATCAAATTTGCACCAGAAAAAAAACAATGGTTACTGGCTACAACTAAGTATAGCCAACTTGGCTACCTCTTTCACATTATTTTTATATTTTTAATTTTTAATTTTTAATTTTTTTTCAATATGTAGTAGAACTCATTATTCTTAATTGAGTACTTCACAACCACTATTTCATTGTGGGGGTAGCCAAGTTGGCTTCTCCTAAGTGTAGCCAAGAATTTGCCAAAGAAAACATCTTGATCGAATTATTTAATTTTTTATTTTTGAAATATAAGTTAGGGCAAAGCTTGATTAAGTGGTTATGTAGAGATTTTTTTTAAAATAAAGGACTAAAAATGATTGGTAGAGTTACTACGAACTATTAGTTTAATAAAATGCTTAAATGTATCTTTTTGAAGAATCGGTCACTTTTTTACATAAGACATGTAAGTGTGAAGATTTAAAGTTTATAATTATGCGAGAAATATACTCTAATATTCACTCACGCAAGTCATGGGTTTAAATAATAATAATAATAATAATAATAATAATAACATGCATTGTATATGTGGATTAAGCTTGTGGCTAAAAAAAAAACCCAAAATACAGAATGGACCAATGTTCTCTATATCAAAAATAATAAATACTACAAAACAAAATTAAAAATTCAATACAATAAATCTTCAACTACCATATCTTGTTTGAAAAGGATATGGAGTAGTATAGACTATAGTATTGATTTTAAAAAAAATAAATTTAATATAGATTGTGTTCTGTGTATGAGTATGACGACTTCTTTCAGGACCAATAAAATCGTTTTTGAACACATCTTTACGAGTATAATATGCAACACATGATCCATAATTCCATACACAACAGTAATGTACCACGTCAACCAAGTGTAAGTCAATCAAAGCAAACTTAGCTGAAAGTACTCAACTAGAGATGGATCCATATCCATTTCCTTGAGAACAAGATTGAAATTTAAAGGCCAAAACTGATGATTACCTGGCAGTGAGGCTAAGGAGCTTAATATCAGGGCCATAAACTGATGAGCTCTTGACAAGCTGTAACAAGGCGGTCAACGACCTGCCGGTGCCGGAGTCAACCTTAGCCGATTTGACCTTATAGCCATACCCAATCACTTCGTCGTTGTTTGTTGTATTGCCATTTTCCGATGCAAAAATCGCGGTCGCCGAGCACAGTAACGCTAATACTAGTGCCAAACAGAGGAAACGAGGAAGTTTCTTCATTCTCGCTATGTTCCCTATTGTGAATCCTAACTTACTTCAATTGGCTTATTTATAAGACAAAATCCCAATAGTATCTGATATGATATATTAATGTGATAAATATAAAATGTGAACGTGAGCATAAAAGATTTAGAAGCAGATGGTCCCTGCAATAATTGTCAATCCTCCATGATTGGTAGGGGGGACAGGAGGGCACGGGCGTGGACCGTTGTATTCGGTAATTTTTTTGCAAGTTTTATTAGAAGGTATTTTGTAATATGAATACTTGTGTGGATCATTGGTATGACCTCTTTTTTATTATTGAGGAGGTTGTAGGTTCAATCAGTTGTAACAACTAATTCTACAATTACACAATTAAGTTTATAAATTCAGTGTCAAATCGATAAATCCGGACATGTTCAATATTTACATTCTGCCTGAGATTGAGGCGAAACTTTTGAAAATGTAACTCAATAGAAAAAAAAAATGAAAAGAAAAAGAGACACTTGGATATTCATATAACCAAATTAGGATTTAATAAATTTCAAGATCATGTTTTGAATTAATAAACCATGATTATTTTATTAAGCATTTGACCAAACTTTGAAAGAAGCGCATTACAATAAATACTCTCGTACCACTTATCAATATTCCACTTTGTATTCATCTAATTCCATTATTAAAATCTAGCTTAGCTAAAATTTCTAGGAACATGAAATTTCCTAACAAGAATTTTATATCGAGTATGTTAACTCATAGGTTCGACTTCCCATGCACTCCCTCTCACGAAACACATACTATATGCTATAAGAAAATCGCAGTTTTAATTGTAGATTGCAAACTCTTGATATGAACAAAGAAGAAGCGAAAATCTGTTTTGATTATTACATGCTTGGTAAATGCTTAATTATTATTCAAATAATCATGTCCTTGCTCGTAAACTTGTTAGAAGGCTCATATTGAGGTTGATCTAATTATCTCTGATTTTTCAAAGATCAAAAACATCTAAAGTCAACTGCCAGTAAAACATGTCAACATTGGTGCACTATATTATACAGAGGTTATTAGTGATATAACAGAGTACTTCTACTCCATACATAAACACAACGAATAATAATCCACCTTAAAACACAAAACATAATTTGCCATTAAGACATCAATATTATATAAAGTACTAGAGATCGTAAACTGTAACACATTAAAATTTGTGATTTTAAGTACACACTAAAAAAAACTGAAATAATCAATGCTGTTATTTTGAAACTCCTATTTCAATTAGTATCAAAACATGAAACCCCTATATCCCACCATTAAAATGTAGTTCCACTTCCACCCAAACAATAACACCTTATACAGAACAAGTAAAAAAAAAAAAAAAAAAACATTACTCAGTAAAGATCCTTTATCCCATTTTATGTATCATCCCTTCATACTGTAAAAACAATGGATCAAGAAAGCATGTGAATATAGAGGAACAAAGAACTAATATTAATCATTCTTTACTCTCTCCAGTGCAAAATGTGTAGGACCTGGAAAGATGAATCTTAATCTAAACTGGACTAAATAGATTAATGAAGCATTAGCAAACATTCTGCAATGCAACTAATTAAGGATGTGAAAAATATTACACTACTTGCTCAATAGAGACATCGTAACTTGTCAGGTGCTAAGATTCACCTAGGCTACTAGAACATGCCCAGAAGCACAGCGCATCACTGTCGCAAGCTCATTTCCAAACAGCCTCATCTATTATCATTTCTGATTTCTCGAAGAAAACATATTGGATCTTCTGAGCCATCTGATTCCCCAGTCTTGTTGGCCTTCCTTAAACGTTTCCCTAACTTAATCTCTTCAAGTGACTAGCTCACTTCCCCGCAGTCCCCACACTAAATTGAATTTCCAGGTGATTAGAGATGTCATTCCTCCTCTCCAATGCTACTCCCCCAGCTACCTTAAAAGGGGAGCTTAACGCCAAAGGGAGAGTGGAGGAGGTTTTCCTCATACTTCTATTAAATTGCTTGGTTTGAGATAAAGCGTGACGAAGTCAATAAACATTATAATAGACTGACCAACCTTCTACATGAAAATGCCCACAGCAAATCATCAACATTAACATTACCCCAGTGCCTCCAGCCCACAGCAAATAATCAAGGGAAATCATCATAGAAGTGCTAAAAAGAAGTAAAGACAAATGCTTAGTTGAAAGTGAAAACTCTGATTCAAAGACATAAGTCATAACAAAAATACATTAATTTCACTGTGATTGCATCATGACAACAGAGAAGCCTATCTTCTACAGACTACCAACGCAGTAGATGCCCACCACTATACAACATACATTATCTTCCTCAGATGGCTTTGCAGAAGTAAAATTCACATAAGTGGAATCACGCAAACCACATCACTACTTGAAAGAAAGATTCTGTTAAACAACAACATTATCACAGGTATCTGGCTACCTAAGCAGTGCACATCACATTCTTTGCAGTCTCGGTTGCCAAAAGGCACCACTATATACAACTAGAACAAAGCCCCATCAACTCTCTACTTCCTACGGAAAGGCATAAATACAGTAAGAGTTTGCGGCGGATTAAGATAGGCCATACAGTCGAGGCACATTAGCTGATAGCAAATGCAGGCTGCATCTTGAGTAGCAAGCACATAATGGGTGTGCGTCAGGCACTGCCACCTCTCCTATTCATCCTGCAATTCCGCAATGTTTAAAGGTGAAATTAGGCTTGGAGCATGATTCACAATACAAGCTCCACCCTTGTTCTCAAAGGTCGAAAGTTTGGTATATTTCATAGGCTGTGAAGTCGGGTCAACAAGCCCTAGCTCCCCCAGTCCATGTAGTATGAACAACTTTCCTGTCCTCGTGAATCCGACCAAGTTTCCGCATACCCCTAACTTTAGGTCTCTAAACAGACTAATAGACTCCTCCTTTCCAGGAAGCTTCAACATAGTTATACACACATTATCTGGCAATTGTTCGAACTTGGCCAAGCACCCTCCCATGACGCATAGGCACTGAGGGTTGCACTCATAAGTCGAACTCAAAACAGGTCGGTCGAATTCGACAGCTATCTCATTCTCAAGACCCAAACCAATACCGAAAAACTCCCCCTCTGGTTCCCCTATCTTGGCCATCTCCCAATACAGAATGTCATTAACTAGCACTCCACGTTCGGACACACATACTACATCATCATCATCATCATCATCATACTCCTCACCATCCTCATCATCCTCGCCATTGAATTCTCTCCATTTATTGCTCCGCTATGAGAAGATATGTTTCAGGAAATCTAGGACACCATACATTTTGGTAATTTGGACCACCTTATAGTCATCAAGAAACGATGAATACCCAAATCCCCAAGCCTTAAACTTTGACTTACCAAATGATTTTGATGGGGAAGGGCCTGTAATTTTGCTGACATTGGCGTGTAATTGGACTCCAAACAATGAAGAAACCCGACAAAGATGCTAAACAAACCATGTTGGTAAATAATTGTCACTGAAACAAAAGAGGAGAAAAATATTTGTGGAATGTTGGGCGAATATGAATTTAATGTAAGCTGTGGCGTGAATGTGATCACTGCCTTAGAAGCGAAATTCGTCCTGATCACGGTGCAAATCAGTATATCGCCCCCAAGGTTACACAGCGCCTCTGTAAACAGTGCACTCGGTTTACAGAAGATGGAACTCGATAAATATGCTCAGAACCAGAGAGGAAAATTTTTTGGGAGAGAAGAAGATTTCTGTGTGTATCAAAACTGCTGAAAAGAACGATATTTATTAACAAGAAGGGAGGCAATTTCCATAACCCACTGAGATAATGGAGGAGTTAAATCAGGGAACGTGCAAACAGGTTTGAAGCGTTCAAACGAAAACTAATAAACGTGGATTGGACTTTGTCAAACGAAGAGTCTCATAAAAACTGGACTCTCGAATAAACTTCGCCCAAAAAGATGGGCCACACCACACCACACCGTGCGTGCGAACCGAACCGAGCCGAGCAGGACGGACGGCGGCGGCGGCGCGCGCGTGGGGAAGCCCAACTCTAGCCCAATCCATAGGGGGTAGTTCTTAAAACCAATAAAGGAAGCCCTTTAGTTATAAACCTTTCAAAACTTCTTTGGTTTTCCAATGTGGGACACTAGCATTTCACACACCCAAAACAAGAAAGAGAAAGACCAAAGAACATAAGCTTAAATTTAAACAATGGCTTCCAAAATATGTTTGCATTACCAACAATCCCCCACTAATGCAAACGAAAAACAATGGTTCTGAGCATAGGAAAGGTTTGACACTTAAATGTTGGTGTCTTACGATTGAACCAACACATAGTGAAAATTAGGTAGTTCCCTCATCACGGAAGTGAACGAATCTGGAACTTCCAAGATTTGAGAACAAATCCTAATAACACATATCTCACCTTAGAATTTACGAGTTCCGCGATAAAAGCAACATACAATAGCCAAGTATCCTTGGGATGCTCATGAGTGCTCAAGAAAGACAGCCCATAGTCTTTCATAGAAGGAGGTCAACCCTTCACACTCACGTAGGTGACTTCATCAAGTCTATCTCAATACATAGACCACCCAAATAAGGGCTATGAAATCATTAAGAGCATTAAATATGCTCAACCTCTCAAATCAACGGTGAATCCATCAAGTCCGTCTCAAATAGGACCACCCAATATTAGGGCTATGAATTCATTAAGAGCTCAAGGCTCAACCTCATATGTACATATGTCATAGGAATGGGAAGTAGTGTACAAATATGAGTCTTTCCACGGCTTCGTTTGACCACTATTCTTGCATAAACAAGATGGGTGTCAACCACGGATTCCTCATCTAACAGGGCTTTAGCCCCATTCCCCTCGACGAATCTAGGACCACTTTTCTACTTAGTCCTTTAGTTAATGGATCTGCTATGTTCCTCTCGGACCTAACATACTCCATAGTGAGTACGCCCGTCTCAATTAATAACCTCACAGCATCATGTCTAATTCGAATGTGTCTTTTCTTGCCATTATAAACTTTGTTCTTGGCAACACACATGGCAGACTGTGAGTCACAAAGTAGAGAAACTGGGGGAGTTGGTCTCCCCCACAATGGGACATCAGCCAGTAAATTTCTTAACCACTCAGCCTCTTGACCCGCTAGGTCAAGTGCTATAAACTCGGATTCCATAGTGGATCGAGCTATACAAGTTTGTTTAGCAGACTTCCAAGATATTGCAGCACCACCTAATGTAAATACATATCCACTAGTGGAGCTCACCTCGTCGTTATCGGTTACCCAATTAGCATCACAATACCCCTCTAAAACCCCGGGATACCCAACAAAGTGTAATCCCCAATCAAAGGTACCTTTTAGGTATTTTAAAAGTCTCCTAAGAGCAATCCAATGATCTCTACTGGGGTTATGGGTATAACGACTAAGTCTACTTACAGCATAAGCAATATCGGGTCGAGTGTAATTCATTAGAAACATTAAACTTCCAATTATTTTAGCATATTCAGGTTGTGATACACTATTTCCTTTATTTTTACATAAAGGTATGCTAGCATCATATGGAGTTTTTACTGGCACGACATCAAAGCTATTAAACTTTTTTAATATTTTCTCTACGTAATGTGATTGAGACAAAGTGAAGCCTTTATGGTGTTTTATGACCTTAACACCCAAAATTACATCTACTTCACCTAAGTCTTTCATTTCAAAACGAGAGGACAAAAAACTCTTAGTTTCATTTATAGCATCTATGTGTGTACCAAACAATAACATGTCATCGACATACAGGCAAATAATCACACAATCTTTACCAAACATCTTTGAGTACACACAAGTGTCAGACCCATTAGCTACAAACCCAAAATCAAGAATAGTTTGATGAAACTTTTCAAACCACTGTTTTGGGGCTTGTTTTAGACCATACAGAGACTTCTTAAGCCTACACACTTTTTGCTCTTGTCCAGGAACTACAAATCCTCGAGGTTGCACCATATAAATTTCTTCTTCTAAGTCACCATTTAAAAAGGCCGTTTTAACATCCATTTGATGAATAATTAAATCATGAATGGAGGCCAAAGCAAATAAAGCACGAATAGTGGCGATCTTAGTTACAGGTGAGTATGTATAAAAGAAGTCTACACCAAATTTTTGTGTGAACCCTTTAATCACAAGTCTTGCCTTAAATCTTTCCACAGTACCATCTGTTTTAAGTTTCTTCTTAAAGATCCACTTACAACCAATGGCTTTACTACCTTTAGGCAAGTCTACTAGTTCCCAAGTGTGATTAGACATTATCGACTCTATCTCACTATTGACAGCATCTTTCCAAAAACTAGCGTCTATAGAACTCATAACTTCTTCATATGTCTTAGGATCATCCTCTAACATGTGAAGATACACAATTAGTTCATCTAGTTTATTAACATCTGTGAGTTCTACTAAAAGGGATGTCACAAAGTCGGGACCAAAATTGGTTTCCGTTCTACGCCTTTTACTCCTCCTAGGTTCACTTACAGTATTAGGAACAATGGAGGGAGACTCAGACACAGAAGAAGATGCAAAACCAGCAGGCACATTCTCATGGGAAACAGCAGTTTTCTTTAATGGAAATACATTCTCAAAAAATTCAGCACCTTTTGATTCACACATAGAACGATCAGAAAGACATAGAAATCTGTATGCAACACTATTTTCAGCATATCCAACAAAAATAACATCAATAGTCTTAGGTCCAATGTTTTTACGCTTAAAGTCAGGTAACCCAACTTTAGCTAAACACCCCCACACTCTCAAGTATTTAAGGTTGGGCGCGTAGCCCTTTCAAAATTCGTAAGGGGTCTTGTCTAATTTTTTATGAGGTACTCTATTAAGAATATGGTTTGCAGAGAGTATGGCCTCCCCCCACATTTCACTGGATAAACCAGAACTAATTAACATTGCATTCATCATGTCCTTAAGTGTTCTGTTTATCCGTTCAGCTACTCCATTTGATTGTGGAGTATAGGGGGGTGACGTCTCATGGATAATCCCGTTTTTCTTACATACATCCTTAAGGAAGTTTGTACCATATTCTCCACCCCTATCGGACCTAAGTCTTTTAATCTTACGGTCTAACTGATTTTCTACTTCGGCTTTAAAGATCATGAACTTTTGTTCTGCCTCATCTTTAGTTCGAAGAAGATATACTTTAGTATATCTCAAATGGTCATCTACAAAAGTAACGTAATAGTGTTTACCACCTCTGCTTTCTGTGTTCTTAAAGTCTGCTAAGTCCGAATGAATTAATTCTAACAGTTCAGTTTTCCTTTACAAACTTAAAAGGTTTCTTTGCATACTTTGCCTCAACACAGATTTCACATTTATCAAGTCCATTATTAGCTAGATTAGGGATTAGTTCCATGTTCTGCATGCGTTTTATAGAACCAGAATTTACGTGACCTAATCTAGCATGCCAAATATCATAAGACTCAACGAAATAAGCAGAAGAGGAAGATTTATTAGCTACAGCATACTCAACAACAGAATCTAAAACAAAGAGTCCCCCCGACATGTAGCCCTTCCCAACAAAATCCTCGTTTCTAGTTAGCACTAATTTACCTGCCTTGTTAAGGAGAGCACCCGAGATTAGGTTCCTGCGAAGAGAAGGCACATACAGGCCATTCTGCAAAGATAAAGTTTTTCCAGAATTTAATTTAAGTAAATTTTTTCCTTTACCAAAAACCTCCGAGCTGCTGGAGTTACCCATGTAAACCTGTTCACCTTCAGCAGCCTTTTCGAACTCCAGGAACATCTCTCGATTTGAGCAGAAATGTTTGGTTGCTCCTGTGTCAACAATCCACTCAACTTTGTTCCCGACCAGGTTCACTTCGGAAACAAGAGCAGCAATGACTTCATCTTCCTCAGCCAGATTTGCTTGGGGTTTGTTGTACTCCTTTTTTATGGGGTTTTTCGGTGCATCAGCGCGGTTGTAGCATTGGTATGCCCTATGTCCAGGTTTGCCGCACACGTAGCATCCTCCGCCTTTGCCTTTCTCCTTCGAGCCTTTCTTCATTCCGAACTTGCTGTTTCTGGACTCCTAGTTTTTTTTGGTTCGGTTTTCCAGAATTGTTCTTGTTGTACCTGTCAAATTTAGAAACAGAAGACTCAACAATGTTAGCCTTAACAGCAAGTTCATTGACAGCAGATGAACCCTTATCCTTCAGCCTGTTTGCTTCCTCTATCTTCATGTGGCTGATCAGTTCTTCAAGCTTAACATCCCTCTTCTTGTGTTTGAGAGAGTTGCGGTAGTTGGACCAAGAGTCTGGAAGTTTCTCGATGAGGACATTGGCTTGCAGTACTTCACACATATGCATGCCTTCTAACAGTATGTCAGCAACAAGGTGTTCATACTCATGAACTTGAGGCATGATTGGTTTGTTGTCCACCATCTGGAATCGAAGCCAATCTCCAGTCACATACTTGCGTTTTCCAGCATCGTCAGCACCATACTTTTTCTCCAGCATTTCCCATATTGACTTGGCAGACTTGTTTTTGATAAACAGATCAAAGACAGGGTTCGACATGTGACTGAGTAATTGACCTCTAGCAGTTTTGTTATCCTTTTCGTATTTGAGTGCCTGGTCTGGATCAACAGCTTTCCCTTTGTCTTTCTTCGGGTCCGGAGTGGTATCCGAAATAGTGACAACAGCAGAACTAGCAGCAACAATGGCCTTTGGAGGGTCGTTGAAGAGAACATAATCAATATCAAGTTGTTCAAAGAAGATTAGCATCCTCTGCGACCAGCGTTTGTAATTGTCGCCATCTAGTTGTTCAATCTTGGAAAGGTCAGGGATCAATTTGTTGATGGAGAGAGCCATTTTGTGGTTAGGAAATTAATCAGTGACAATAAAAATAATTTCGCTTCTAAATTGTTGGTAAATAATTGTCACTGAAACAAAAGAGGAGAAAAATATTTGTGGAATGTTGGGCGAATATGAATTTAATGTAAGCTGTGGCGTGAATGTGATCACTGCCTTAGAAGCGAAATTCGTCCTGATCACGGTGCAAATCAGTATAGACGTCGCCCCCAAGGTTACACAGCGCCTCTGTAAACAGTGCACTCGGTTTACAGAACATGGAACTCGATAAATATGCTCAGAACCAGAGAGGAAAATTTTTTGGGAGAGAAGAAGATTTCTGTGTGTATCAAAACTGCTGAAAAGAACGATATTTATTAACAAGAAGGGAGGCAGTTTCCATAACCCACTGAGATAATGGAGGAGTTAAATCAGGGAACGTGCAAACAGGTTTGAAGCGTTCAAACGAAAACTAACAAACGTGGATTGGACTTTGTCAAACGAAGAGTCTCATAAAAACTGGACTCTCGAATAAACTTCGCCCAAAAAGATGGGCCGCACCGCGACGCGCGTGCGAGCCGAGCCGGACGGCAGCGGCGGCGCGCGCGGGGAAGCCCAACTCGATAAATATGCTCAGAACCAGAGAGGAAAATTTTTTGGGAGAGAAGAAGATTTCTGTGTGTATCAAAACTGCTGAAAAGAACGATATTTATTAACAAGAAGGGAGGCAGTTTCCATAACCCACTGAGATAATGGAGGAGTTAAATCAGGGAACGTGCAAACAGGTTTGAAGCGTTCAAACGAAAACTAACAAACGTGGATTGGACTTTGTCAAACGAAGAGTCTCATAAAAACTGGACTCTCGAATAAACTTCGCCCAAAAAGATGGGCCGCACCGCGACGCGCTTGCGAGCCGAGCCGAGCCGGACGGCGGCGGCGCGCGGGGAAGCCCAACTCTAGCCCAATCCATAGGGGGTAGTTCTTCAAACCAATAAAGGAAGCCCTTTAGTTATAAACCTTTCAAAACTTCTTTGGTTTTCCAATGTGGGACACTAGCATTTCACACACCCAAAACAAGAAAGAGAAAGACCAAAGAACATAAGCTTAAATTTAAACAATGGCTTCCAAAATATGTTTGCATTACCAACAAACCAGCCCATTACAGGAACCCACGAGACGAAACTCATCACCCAGTATATCAAAATCAACCCCTAATCTAATTAAACCCTTTCTACCATAAAAAGCATCAATTTTTTCATTATCATCATCATCATCATGGTAATAGAAAAGGTTATAAAAAAGCCCAGAACGGATAAAGAGACACTGAGTGGGGGAAGAGGGGAGTGAAAATGGAGATAATTTGAAATGGGTATTAGCAAATTGGTGAGAAGAGATAGTAGAATACCACAATTTAGAAACGGACTTGAAACGGAGAAGCGATTTGATGAGCAGCTTTATGAGGATGTGATGGGTTATCAGATCTTGAGGCAGGTCTCTTCTCTGGAGAATTTCTTCATCGTCACAGCAATTATCGACCTTATGAGCCGCCATTATCAGTCAAGAACTCGAGGCACACACTAGCTTTTTCTCTCTCTACCAGTTGATCAGTGAAAATCAGGTAAGAGTATGGATCGGTAGAAATAAGAGAATCTGGGTTAAGTTACATTTGGCTGGTAAAAGAAAGCATGGGCATTTGGGCAATTGACTTGGTAAACCAATTTTCATTATCTTCCGATGCTGTTTATAAATGTCCGACCATCCAATCTGAAAACACTAAAATTCAATCTGAAATTATCTGGAAAATCACATATTCGAAATTTCAACATTTTGAAGATTCGAATATTGAAAATTCAAATTGTGGGTCAATATGGCCAAAAGAAAGGGCTTTTTAAATATTGAGTGTACGAAACAAAATGAAATATATGGGTCAACATAGGCCATTTTTAAGTATTGAGTTTAAATGTCAGTAATCTCCCTTTTCGATCAATATGCTACAAAATGGCAAAATAAAGGTTTTTTTCTTTTATTTCATGTACTTGTTGATTCTTAATTGATCAAATAATGTCGTTCTAACAAAAGAGGTTGAATTTGAGCTATTAAGGGTGTGTTTGATGGAGCTTATTTGGTCAGTTCAGTTCAGGTGTCAATTCAGTGATTTCAAATTTAGTTAAATAATGTCGAGTTCATTTTAGTGGTGATGAGTTCAGAAATATACTTTTTGTCTCACGCACATATCAAATTGTGTTCAATTCAGTTCAGTTCAATAGTATCCAGTTTAGTGATGTTGAATTCAGTTCAGGTAAGTTCAGCTCTAGCAAACGCACCTAAATTTCCTATTATTTCGTTCAAAGATCAGAGACTATCCGCCTTAGCTACCATGGGACGTAACAATTCTATCTTGCCTTAGTTACAATTGAACGTAACAATTCCATCTTGACGCACTATAATAACACATTCACAAAGTGCTATTACTCCAAATATTGTACAAGGCAACTTGAAACAAAAAACTTATTTGTCATCAATACGGTACACAAGGTAATAAATCATGATTCAAACATATTACGAAACTGAAGATATAAAGTTTTGTTTTAACCATAAAAGTGTAAGACATGCATCAATGCCCCATTACATTGAAACTCCTATATAAATCATAACTTGTGCTCTCTTAAAAATGAAACTCCAATGTAAATTTATAACTTATGCTCTCTTTCAAATGAAACTCCTATATTCCCGCCATTTAAATTTATCTCCCCCAAAGAATAACACCTTAGACAAAACAAGTTAAAAAAAGAAAACACATTTATAAAGATCCTCTATCCCATTTCATGTATTTGTAAAAACAATGGATCAAGAAAGGATAGTCCTATACCCAGCACCAGGGATGGGTCACCTAGTCTCCTTGGTAGAACTAGGCAAACGCCTCCTCCACCACCGCCCCTCGCTCTCAATAACCGTCCTAACCACCACTCTCCCCTTCGACTACAGCTCCTCCGCCACCGTCTCCTACATCTCCTCCGTCACCGCCGCCTTCCCTTCCATAAACTTCCACCCTCTCCCTACCCTCACCACCCTCCGCCCCCCGGCTACTTACCCTCACACGGAAGACATCCTCTTCGAGCTCATCCCTCGCAACAACCCCGCCGTTCGCCAATTCCTTCTCCAACAACAACTTTCTCTCTCCTCTCGCGTCTCCGCTTTCATCATCGACTTCTTCTGCACCTCGGCCCTCCACGTGGGAAAGTCCCTCAACATCCCTACTTACTTCTTCTTCATCTCAGGCGCCTCTGCTCTCGCTCTTTTTCTTAACTTCCCTTACATAGACAAAACAATAACAACAACAACAACAACAACAACAACAACATTGACGAATTTCCGTAACTCAGACGTTACGTTTTCGATCCCCGGCTTGCCGCCGGTCATTCCAGTTACCGCGCTCCCCGATTCGATGCTCGATAGAGGAGAAACTTACAACAATTTTATCAATGTCGGTTCAGAGCTGGCGAAATCCGATGGGGTGATCGTGAATTCCTTTGAAGCATTAGAGCCTAAGGCAGTGATGGCGTTAGAAAATGAAGGAGTTTGTGTTGTTGAAGAAGGTTCTAGAACCCCACCGGTTTACTGTGTGGGGCCATTGATTTCAATGGCGGATGATGGAAATCATGGGTGTTTAAGATGGCTAGACCGGCAACCGAACTGGAGTGTTGTTTTCGTGTGCTTCGGGAGCTCGGCGGTGTTTGGAAAACGTCAGCTAGAAGAGATAGCGGTTGGGTTGGAAAAAAGTGGGCATCGGTTCTTGTGGGTGGTGAAGGACCCGCCACCTTTAAATGATGAATCAAAGCGGTTCACTAAACCGCCTGACCCGGACTTGGATGAGGTTTTGCCGGTTGGGTTTTTAGACCGGACTAAAGAGAGGGGGCTGGTGATGAAGTCGTGGGCACCACAAAAGGCGGTTTTAGGACATGGTTCGGTAGGGGCGTTTGTGAGTCATTGTGGGTGGAACTCGAGTTTGGAGGCGGTGTGGTTTGGGGTGCCGGTTGTAGGTTGGCCGTTGTTTGCGGAACAGCGGTTTAATCGGGTGGTGTTGGTGGAGGAGGTGAAGGTTGCGTTGGCGAATGCGGAGGCGGAGGTGGAGGTGGAGGTGGAGGGGGAGATGGTGGTGAAGGCGGAGGAGATAGAGAGGAGTGTGAGAAAGATTATGGAAGAGGTGGAAGGGGAGAGAGTGAGGAAGAGGATGGTGGATATGAAGAAAGAGGCTAGGGTTGCTCTTGGTGAAGAAGGATCGTCTAAGATTGCGTTCGCTAAGTTGGTGGAGTCATGGAGGAGATCATAGCTACCTAGTATAGCATGGTTTAAAATGGAGGGTGGACTAGCTAGGACCAAATAGTATGATCTTACAGCCTATACTAGTATTTGTTATACTACTAGTACATGAGAATAAATTAAGCTTGGGTATTTGTCAATTTTGTCTCCAAGTGAACCAATTTTACCTCTCTTTCTACACAAATCAACCTTTGTGTTTTTAGGGATCAAAGACAATAATTCTTTACGTTATCGCGAACTAATGTCAAAACAAGCTGCCCAAATTTTGTTAAGAAAATCGTTAGGATCAAAAAGAGCGGTTCAAAACTTAAAATACTACAACATCCTCCATTAAAATAATAATAATAATAGAACACTTAAGCCAAATTTTTGGGATCTCAAATCCCTCATCAAATCCAATTTGTGTATTACACTAAGGCCATATGCTGCCTAAGAGAGCCGTTGAGGACAAACAAAATGGATGCCAAATTGCCAAGTCCCAACCATGACCATGTCGCACTAAGCAGTCTATTTATTGGCAGCCCAATTGTTACGAATACTGCAACTTCGCTCACTATGTCGCACTAACCAGCTCGGCAGCAAAGCCCATTAACAAACTATCTTACCGATAAAGCCCATAATCTTAAGTCGAAGTTGCTCTTAAAAAAATTAAAAATAAATACCAGGTTGAAATAGTATCTGTGAATTATTCGTGCATGAGGAATATAAGATGGTGATGTTCCTGAACTTATACATCTTTATGCAACTTTATTATATACTCTGTAGTAATAATGAATGAATTTCTACCAGATTAAGATAAGGAATGGACTTAACAAAGACATCACGCAACATAAGCAACAGAGCCTCATTGTAGTAAAGTTCCTTCATTGAGACAATAAGGTGGCTCAATTTACTTTGGATCATGTGCTTGTTGGGATACATTATATGTAAGGAAAATGTTTCCTTGACCCATCCACTGAAATATTATGTCTATATCTCTCCTATTTAATTAGTGAATTGCTATTTATCGCCCAAAATTACTCACCACCGCCCTTGAAAATTACCCATTTGCCCTTCACTCTCACTCACTCCTCACTCACTCCTCGCTCCTCCTTCCTCTCTTCCTCACTCTCCTCACCACCACACCATCACACCGGCATCACACCGGCAAAACCACCACACCATCACAACGGAAATGTCAGGGGCTAGCGGCAGCGGCAGAGGCGGCGACGGGGACGGAGGCGGCGAGCATCGCGGCGGGGGGGTATACATTCAAAATTTTTTTGCTTTATTTACTCTAATTTGCTTTGATTTTTACGAAATGTGTTGATATAGGAGTGTTTTTATTCAAGGTTTATAGACAATTGAATTGAATTTGTGTTGTTTGAAGTTGTGTTGATTGATTTGTGAGTTCGGTGTCGTTTTTTTCGAGTTCGGAGAGTCGGGCGTCTGCAATTTCCGCCTGCCCCATGGGGCAGGCGAGATCGGCAGACGCCTCGCCCATGGGTGAGGCGCCACTTCCAGACGCCTCACCCATGGGTGCGGCGCCAGTTGCAGACGCCCAAGACAAAAAAAAAAAAAAAAAAATAGTGCTATTATTATTGTTTTTATTATTAATATTAGTGTTATTATTATTATTGTTGTTATTATTATTGTTATTGTTATTGTTGTTATTATTATTGTTATTATTATTATTATTATTATTTATTATTATTATTATTATTATTATTATTATTTATTATTATTATTATTATTATTATTATTATTATTATTTATTGTTATTATTATTAATATTATTATTGTTATTATTGTTATTATTATTTGTTATTACAATTATTATTAGTTGTCAATTATTATTTTAATTATTTATTACTGATTATTGTTTAATTAAAAATGTGAAATGATAGAGGAGAGGAGGAGCCGGTAAATCGATGCTGAGGTTAGTCAATGAACTAGCTGGTTCAGGACCGCGTCACACGAGGACGCGCGGGATTGATGCCTCTGTACGGAGACAGAGAGAGGCAGTTCGGATGAGGGAGATGACTGACCGTCACTTATATCGCGGTGATGAGGCTGAGCAACACGATTACGGATGTAGCGAGTTCTACTCCGGGGATCAGTCCATGGACGATGATCAGATTGGCGTCGAATCATCCTCAGATTGGTGCGTGGTGAAGGGCAGAGGCGGTAAGTTTGTTAGTACTGGCTCGTCTAGTACTAGCAAACGATCTAGAGCGGAGGATGACAGTACGTGGCTTGTTACAGGGAATGTGGCCGGTGGACCGGCGGATGATAGCGTCATACCGAGCTTCCTGGGCCACGTAGCGTCTCGTATGTGGATGGGAGAGACGAGGGGTCTGTTGAAGTGTCAGAACCGATTCAGTGTCTGTCAGCGGCTGAGTGAGTGGCGAGCGGAGATGTTGCCCGAGGTGAGGGCGCAGATCGAGGGGACTGGGTTATCACACCTGACAGACATTATGTTCAGACATATCGACTTCCCCCTGATATATCTGCATTCGTTGAAAGGTGGCAGCCGGATACGAACTCGTTCCACATGCCGTTCGGAGAGATGACCATCATGTTGCACGATGTATGGCATATTCTTCGGATTCCTGTAGAGGGACAGCTCGTTTCCAGTGAGGGACGGGATGGGCAGCTGCAGGCGACGACCATGGAGGTTCTCGGGGTCACCCGAGATGAACTGATGCATAGCCACTGGCAGGGCGGTGGGGTCCTCACGGAGTCGGTTTTTGACCTTTGCCGAGTGGAGGACCGAATGGAGGACATCCAGGCGGTAGGTTGGATGTGGTTACTTATTGGATCCACCTTGTTTGTCGACAAGAGTGGTAACCGTATTAGACCCTCCTGCGTGATGGAGGTGAGGAACGGTGTCGGAACGGCGCATGAGTTCTCTCGGGGATCTGCTGCCCTCGCCTTCCTATATCGTCAGCTCGGTATAGCTAGTCGGGGGGATTCTCAGGGCATCTGCGGATGCCTAACTCTCCTCCAGGCATGGATATACGAGTACTTTCCCTGCTTCCGACCTCATCGGGAGCGGATGGTTGTCGGGGACGGCGAGGCTCCCCGTGCGTGCGTATGGAGTGCCCAGGCTGAGGGCAAGGACGTGGGTCGACTGCGCTCCTTACGTAGACGCTTGGATCAGCTGCGAGCGTCAGAGGTACGACATGCAGTTATCGGTGTTCATGATTTATTTCGTCGTTTGCTATGTTTTTTTTACTTCACCGTAACTTGAACATTTCTACGTAGGTGGTGTGGCCGCCGTACGGTTCTGACCCGGTTGCATCTGTACCGAGGACTGTATTCATCGGGTGGCTACGGTATCGGGATATTATCGAACCGTACATGCCTGGTCGTTGTTTACGACAAATCGGGTACGTACAAAGTATCCCTTTCCCGATCACTAGGCCAGAGAGAGCGATCAGGTCATGGACCAGTCGTTCGTACAGGGTTGTCTACCCCGTACGAGTATCATCTGATGCCTGGCGTATGTTCCCGGGAGGTTACATGCTTGTTCTCCATGGGTTTCAGGCATCCACCGCAGATCCCACAGCATGTACGGATGACTACCTCGAGTGGTACTACCGTCACTCCCACCCTCTGCTGACACCTGACGATGCAGCACCTGAATCTGTGATTCCTCCACGATCCAACAACGATTATGTAAGTGATTAACTAAAATGAATTCGTGTGTATATATTTTTTTACGTATTACATATCTCTGAACTCACACTCATTGTTACTTTTTTGCAGTGGGTGAATCGTCTAGCCGTCGCAGCTGAGTCTTTTATTACTTTGATTCCTCCGGAGCAAGCGGAAGGTCCTCGATCGGTTATGGAGGAGTATATGAGAGATTGGCGGGCTGCCAAATGATGTATTACTTATATGACCCTAGATGAATTTGTTATATATTTATATAAGAGTTTCATTGTTATTGTTATTTATTTGTGTTATTGTAATTTGTTGTTTTATTTACCTCCAATAATCACGAAAAAATATAACATGCAAAATATAACAATCACACAAAAATGTGACAATGATATAAGTAGAAAAATATAACAATCAGGCAAAACATTCAATTACGTCGACCTCGCTAAACGATCCCAATGTGCTCTTCGCCTAACATACATTTGCTCCCAACCAGCGACACTATCAGAACGGGAAGTAAACCATGCTGCGCATATCGGAGGAACAGGGAAATTTGAGGCTAAATTCAGACGAATATAATGCATGTACGAATCACCTAAATGACCTATGACAATTTCCCTACTTGGACGTGTAGCAGCCGAAGGTGCTTGCAACGGTAGCACTGTGTAACAAGCATATAACCCCCTTCCGCTGCCGTATCCGAATAACATAATCGCTGCATTGAAGAGGTTGGCAATCGGGAACAAATCCTCAAGTACTATCATCCAGTGATCATCGTTACACGCACCTCCGTCCCACATAATACGGCGGTAACCAGCGTCGACCCCGTCAACGTATATGTTTTCGTACAATGCTCGGTTAGCTAAGAGTTCGTCTGCAATGCAAACTCTCGTCAATCGCCATTGCTCTTGGTCTCCGAAAACGTAGTCCGCAATGACACGGAAACCGCAATTACCATCCCCAAGCAAATCGAGATATCCTTCAATGAAAGGTATGATGATTCCCGGAATTTTGTTAACATGATAGAATTCAGTGATATCTATTCCGTGTCCAGCTGCAAGACAATATAATAGAAAGTCATTAATAGTACTTATCAAAAAGTAATTAACAACATTATGTACATGTTAATAAATTATGGGTTTTCATACCAGTACTCCGCACGACGTTACTCGATGAGGATGAGCTACGACCACGCCCGCGGCTCGAACTGGATGACCTAGGGCGACCACGACCGCTCTGGGAGTACTCCCATGAACTAGGATCACGTCTGGTAGAGGAACTCCCTCTCGGTCGACCTCTGACTGTCGTGTTCGCTTCCGGCTCGACGTAACTCGCTTCATCAGGATGAAGCTGCTCATTGATAAGGACAGATATGTTGTGCACAACTGCCCGGTCGCTTGAGTTAACCTCGTGGACGAGAGAGTGAAAGTACCGATGGTCCTCAGATGGATGCTCAGTCATGTCAAGCGTATCTATCTCCACTGCATCACTAATAACCAGTGTTCGCCAAAATTTGTGGACACTATTCAAGCTAATTGGCGTGCCCGTATCCGTGGCCGTTTTCAACTCACACGCACACGGGATCTGATGAGTGGATCTCAATACACAACCGCAACGATCAAATACTTGGTCACTCAATTCTCTCATCCTCTTCAGCTCATCCGATAATATTCCTAAGCAGTAATGGGAAACATACCCGCTCAGATAGTTGAATGGGAAACCCGAGTACATCACACCTCTTCGTCTTCTGCACTCTTCAAGTGGGTACTTGATCTCAGTTAGTTGTGACTCGATTGACTTGTTGACCTTGTTCCAAACATTGTCCAAAGCTCCAATTGAGGAGTTCAACCACTGTTTTAGCGCGGCATGTGCACTCTCCACCCTGCAAGTCGTAGTGTTGCCAAGGTGTAGCACCTTATTCGTCCACGCAGCCACAAACATCTCTTTGTATCTCAATCAGGTCTCCTCTACATAGGATATCACGTGAGGGTAATTCCTCCAAGTATCCTTCATCATACGCACTGCTCTATCGTACTCAGCTTCTGTGGAAGCTTCCATGATAGATTTCCACTTCCCGTTCTTGAACCTCTGTGCGCCGACCTTATCTTTTCCACAAAGTCTGTACACTTTGTCTTCAACGACTTTGTTAATGTGCCATGTACAGAGCAAATGGGCACTGTCGGGAAATATCTCTCTAATAGGTGTCATCAACCCTAGCTCACGATCGGTCAAAATTGTTGTTGGGTGTACATCATTTCCAATAAGCATCCTCAACTTATCTAAGACCCACGCATAGCTTGCCTCAGTCTCATCCTTCATAATGGCATAAGCTATGAGGAAGTTCTTATTGCTTGGAGTCATCCCCACTATCTCAAGAAACAGCATCTTATACTTGTTTGTTTTGTACGTGGAATCTAAGCCAATCAACCAAGGAAAAGACCGAAGTAACTGAATTGATGTAGGGTGTGCCATGAACACGTGAGTTACCTCATTAGTAGCTGGGTCGGCTTTTGTCCAATGTACGTACTTATTCTCCACAGCTAAATGATGAAACTGACCAATGACATCTCTCTCTTCAAAATTAAGTTTCCTTATACGATCTCTGTAGTTGTACACATGCCGTCTAGTTGCATTGTCCTCGGGAAATTGTTCCTTAATAGCGGCCAAGATAGCACATGGCTTTGTTTGTGCCGAACATGTCATGAAGGAGTTGCTTTGACCCAGGACTAAGACCACTCATCTGACGATATCCCTCAGGAAACACAGCAAAGTCATGGTTGTGCGTACCCCTAATCCCAGGCAATGTGACAATCATCCAACTACTGGACCCATACACTTGCTCAGCTCTTAACTGGAACGTACATTTACAAGCCTTTGTTTTCGTATTCTTCCGAGCGGCAGTATCTAAGTCTCTTAATTCCCCTCTGTAGCGTTCACCTCGATTGCATCTTAACAATTTTACGCTTCCATTGTTCTTGTGTGACGAAATTATCAACTCAAACCCGATAGTAAGGGCAATTTATTTTGCCCAATTAATTGCATCTTTATCACTATCAAATAACTCATCAGTGACGAAATACGTACTGTAATCAACACCATCACCACCGAACCGCTCCAAAGGAACCTAACAAAAACAACGAAAACAATGTTAGCTTAATCTTAAATTCAAACGTCTATCAAAACCGACTGCATCAAGGGACAGGCGTCTGAAATTTCCGCCTGAACCATGGATGTGGCGTAAATCACGGACGCCTATGTCATGGTTGTGGCGTAAATCTCAGACGCCTGATCCATGGTATAGGCGCCCGTGATTTACGCCTCCACCATGGTGAAGGCGTCCGTGATTTACGCCCCGTCCATGGTCTAGGCGAAAATTTCAGACGCCTGTTCCATGGACGGGGCGTAAATCACGGACGCCCATTCAAAATATGCGGAAAAAAAAAATTTACCTCGGCCACCGTCGACGGCACTTCTTGGTCGCCGGAAGACATTTGCGGTCGTTCCTTGCTTGCCGGTGAGAGAATGTTGGTGAATGTGGGTGGGTGTGAGAGTGGGTGGGTGTGGGAGAGTTAGAGAGGGAGAGGGAGAGTGGGAGAAAGGGTGAAAATGTGAGAGGGGCAATATTGTAATTTCCAAGGGCGGTGGTGAGTAATTTTATGGCGGTATATAGTAACTCCCTTTAATTACTACTTTTTGAGAATAGAAGAGAGAGATAGTGAGAATAGAGGAGAGAGATAGTGAGAATAGAGGAGAGAGATAGACACAATGAATGTGTGGGTTGCCCACCCACTGATTTGATGTATTATTCTCCGAAATTTATTTAGGAGTAACTGATTATGAGCGCGGGATAGGAATAGATTAGAAGGAACTCCAATCCAATACAATTAAGTGGCGATCTAGTGTTTTTCATTTCAGTTCCGTGATTTTCAATTCAGTTCAGTGGTGATAATTAGTTAAGAGATATACATTTTGTCTCACGTATAACATATCAAATGGTGTTCTGTTCAGTTAGGTACAATTGTGTTCATTCATTTCAGTAGTGTTGAATCCAATTCAAATCTGTTCATTATTTCAACCTAGAATGACTTGTAATATCTTTGTATATAGTACTCTAGAACGACTTGCAATATGAAACAAAATCGATTTTCTAAAACGACTTATATTATAGAACAGAAGGAGTAAATAAATAAGGTCATTCATGTTTTTCAATTTATCTCAGGAAAATATCCATACCCTTTAAAAAAGACCCCAAAAAAAAGAAAAGAAAACCCCTCTCTCTCTTTTTTTTTTCTTTTTCTCTTTTTTTTTTTTTTTGGCTATAGGAACTCTCCCCTCTCTGTTACACTTACACAGTTACACACTCTCTTCTTGACCACTATTTATTTTTTAATTTTTTTGAGACGGATTTGGACCACTAAATGGATTCTAACCCAAGACTTAGATTTTTATTTATTTTTGTTTTTTTTCTTTTAAATTTTTAAGAAAGCAATAAAAATAGAAAAGTTCCCGGGCTGCAGGGATCTCATTGTTTGTCTCAAATACTAAAATGTTTTGCGGCCCCGACCAATCGGCGTCTCATGCGCCGCCGCCAGCGTTGTTGGAGAACCAGAATCCAAATCCATCTTTCGGATCCCAAGACTCAACCCATTTCCCTTTGCTCGGACCCCCACATTCACATTCGGGTCGGGCCATAATTTTACCCACATTCTCACACTCCTTACCCTTCTCTTTCTTTATTTCTTTCCTCTCCCTATCCATCCTCAGCTGCTCCATACCCATCAAAATATCCGCATCCGCCATCGAATTTGGAATCAAAATCCCATAGTTATCCCCCTCATCCCCCTGCTCTTCATCAACCTCATTCTTCACCACAGTTTTCCCAAGTTCAGTCTCAGGCCCAAAACCCGACCCAGATCCAGACCCGTTTTGGTCGGGTTCTGCATTCGGACCCGGTGGTGGAGGGGTAGGAGATTCTCTCTCTGAAGAGCTTGGAGGGTCCGGTGGCAAGTTGGCAAAGGATAACTTGACCCGAGGCCCACCAGGGTTGCGGGGTGGCGGGCGAGGATGGTGGTGGTGGCCGGTGTAGGTGACAACGTAGGTGTCCGGGTTGCTGGGGCTCCGCTCCACTTGCTTCCTTGCTGTGCATCCCTTAGAGCTGCTGCACCTGTAGTAGTTCCTACTCGGTCAAACAAGTAAGAATGAGTTAGATAAAGAGTAATCTACATTAGGAAGGAAAAAAATTACCAAAAACTCTTATGAGGCGGCCTCAAGGTGAGGAATAAGTAAGACAGGTATCAAATTTATTATGGCTACCACAAGCCAAACTGCTTGTTAGCTGTTCAGCTTAGCTCCATAATCCATGATCAAGTGAAAAACGTGTATATTAGATTATTAATTATATACTCGTACCTAGGATATGGAGAGCCTTTGATGGGTTTTTGGCCATATTTACGCCATGCCCATTTGTCATTAGAAAGCTCCTCTACATTCAGCCTGCACACCCTTCTCTCTTCATACCTATTGATCCTGTAGAACAAAAAAATGAGGAACACATTAATTAAAGTCTAATTTCCCAAAAAAAAAAAAAAGAAGATAGAACGTTTATTTATAAATACGCTTTTAATAACTTTGTTTTGGTTGGTTGTTATTACTTTTTGTTATGGATGCATTGGTGACCAATAGCACAGGAAGGACCTTGCAGCTTATTCCGTTTCTGAGAACTACGCCTTTGCATTAACGGCTGATCAGGCATCTGCAGTTGTTGTGGTTGCTGTTGGAAATGGCTGATATCAAAAAGCTGAAGTTGCTGCTGTTGGTGAGCGTTTTGGTGTGGTGGCAATTCTGTTACCACCACAACAGATTCGCTCACCACAGCCGAAAAAGCAGCAGCTGTAGTAGTAGTACCAGTATTATCAACATGGGTTAAAAAAGGTTTATACATATTTATCATCTCGTCCAATGGACTTATATCATTTGTGTAAAATGAATAATCAAGAGACTGATCAGAAAATGGGCTTTCTGAGTAAAAGTTGTCACCGCCGTTGTTGTGGTTGATGTGAGTGATCCCACTCTTGTCGATGTTGGGATCGACTTCTATGGTGGTGGTGGAATTGGGGCTGTCAGGTGGGGCAAGGGCTCTAAGTCTAGCTTTTCTGGCGCACTCTCTCACAACTGCAAATAGAGACCAGGAGTCATTGTTGGTATCTATTTCTTCCATTTGTTTTATAAAAAAAGAAAGAAAGAAAAAGAAAGTAGAGTTGAAAATTGGTTTAAAATAATGTTTCTCCAAATAATTTTGGTGTTTCTATGAGGGGAGCATGAGAAAGAGAAGGGTGGTGGGTGGCGCTGACTTTAGGTTGAGAGGTTGGTCACTTTGGTGGGGGATATGTAGGGGGTGAAATTGTTTAATTATATATACTAGAAATTTTAGGGATGATTTTCTATTTTTCCCCCTGTTTGGTAAAGGCTAAATGGTGGTTTTGTAACCATAAATCCTGCCTGGTTTTTGCTTTTGCTCTAAAAATTTGTCTCTGTCTATGCAATTTCATTCATATTTTCCTTTGTAGTAACGCTCATTTGTGCCCCTGTGGGCAGGGTAATTCCAAAACTAAAACCACTCTTCCTTTTTTTTCTTCTCTCTTTTAGGAGTATATAGACAACAATAAAAGAAGGATAAGATCAACTCACAATAAAATGGGATCACTATTTAGAAATACAGGAGTCATTTAACTTTGTAGGAATCGTGACTCTTATTTCACTCAAATATAATCCTCGACTCGCCGAAAGTTACGAAAAAACCGTCTTATCATAAAAGTTTTTGTGAAGCTGGATAAAGACTTCAGATTTTCACATTTTAACTAAACACATTTTATTCACAAAACCATTTACACATAAAGGGAAAACTTCCTTTCTAAAAGAGCACAACAACATAGAAAAGGGAAATTATTATTATTTTTTTTCTCTTTTTTTATGTCTAATTCTTTGGGCTCAATCACAAAATGTCAAAACTCGAGGAAAAATAGGTAGAGATGGCCAGATGCAACGTTTTGATCCTTTAATTTTGCTTTCCTAAGAGATTCTTACCTATGGTGCTATTCTTTTTCTTTTTGATTCCCTCCACGCTTTGTATTTGACAAAGCTCTCCTTTACACTTGCTCGTGTGGAAATGAATGACACCTTCGTGACAATATCCCTTTTTTCACGTTCTCATTGACTCATCCATATTGCTTTCTCGTCAATGTGAAAGTTTCCAAGGTTTACTTGTATATTGTCCAATGCAATTTTAGTTCCAAGAGTGATTCTCTTAGGCCCTTCTCTCCTAGCTATAAAAGGAAAGAGGATCATTAATTCTTTGTCATTATCTAATGGAGATACTGATCATAATGTGCTATTAGAAATTAGAATGCCTAAATTTTACATGGGTACGGTTAACAGTGATCTTATATTGGTTAATTGATAACCCCTAATTTGTTTTTACTGTTACAATTTCTTGCTATTGGTTTCTCATTGTCGTAATGCTAAAAAGACAATCGTTGTCGTTAAGTAATGTTCAATTATTTATCCACAAAATCTTCTCATGTAAAATCTTTTTCCCACGAATGTGTGCAAAATTGCTTTTCCGTACACTTTTGGAATCCTCACAAGGGTTTTATAGCTTTTATCTGACAATTATCTTATCATGGTCACATATTACATGTTGACAACTCTTACTATATCTGTGTATAAACGACAAAATATACAACTAATAAAAATGCATTGATTTTCATGATTCAGCATGATAATTGGACACGACAAAATAAAAGTGTCTAATTTAAGCGCAAACAAACACATATATTACAACAATACGAGTTAGCATTTCCTGGAACAAATGTGTCTTTCCAATGATTATGAACACAAAGAGATATGATATTGCATAGTTATAGTTTCATATTATTGGTTCCTTGTTCATATTATACTTTAAAAGGCTGAAAGGCAACTATTGTCGTTACGTGATGTTAGATTCTTTATCGACAATATCTTTTCCTCTAAAACCTTTTTCTGACACCTGTATATAATCTTTTTTACGTTTCTCTTTTAAACCTTAAAGAGTACCTTAATTATTACAAGGTGTAGCTATCAATCCTCTTATTGACAATATTACACGTTGACAACTCGATCTTACCATGCATATCAGCGTATTATAAATGACAAAGAATACAACTTTTATTGGCTTCGACACTGATCAATAATAATGTGCTAATATGACACGATAAATTTGTAATTTATTAGTACAGACGAACAAATGTATTTTGGTTATTGCTTTACAATTTAATTTCCCTCATTTAAGATTAAAACAATTTAAGAAAATCTAACAAGTACTGCACTGATCCTCCACGTTCAAGCGGATCAAATTCTGTAATTTGAGCGTACGAAGTTGTATGTCACATTCAAATGAGATGGTCAATTTTGGTCATGGGACCAAAATTACAATAGGAGCTGCTATTTTTCACAAAGTTAAAGCTGACGTGGCCCAATAGAGATATCCATCGTGGCAACGGATGAGTGAATCCTCGCCGTCCAATAAGGACAAGTACGGCCCCTGGTTTGTACAGTGGGCCCTTTAATTGTTTTTCCTTTAAAATGAAGTAACGTAATCCCACATTAAAGAATTGTTGGTCTAATCTATATGGATTTTTCTAGCGCCAAAACGGCTGATGGATCAGTCAATATAGGAGAAAAAAAAGGAGGAAAAATATTCAAATGCCTCCAAAAAATAATAAAATCTATTTTTTAACTGTAAATTTAATACAAAGTATATAATTGAGGAAGTATAAATTAAATTATTAATATTAAAGTTTGTATCTCGTAATAATAATTAGATGAAGTCTCATGAACTAGATTATTGGTGTACGTGATTACTGATTATATGGTTCATTTATTTATTTTATAATTAAGGGTTGATCTTTTTCATTTATTGAGGAACTTATTATCCACAATAAGATCTCTATTTCGAGAGATTCTCAATCTCAAAATATTTAATTAGTATGTTCAAATATATGCCCGTACTCAATTAAGAAAAAGAATATGTTATGGATGTTCTGGAAAATTTAAGTTTTAATACATTAAACTTGCATGCATGGTCGTCATAGATGATCAATGTCCAAAATTTTCAAAGGAGAAAAGAGAGGAAAAGAATTATGTTTCTGAAATTTGAAATTCTACAATTTTCGTGATCCGATCTCTTGGCTATTGTAGCAAGCAAACTTTAATTTGACATAATCATCAAATAATTTTGCATGAAGGGCACATTGCGTTAGCAAAATGCCAAGTAGCACCCATAAGTGTATATATATACTGGAGACGATGAATATCAATATAAGGTGGATTGTGATATATATCAAAGCATGCAATTGCATTTATGAAGTTAGGTGAAGATCCTTTAGGGATAAAGGTCAAATTGGCGCCTTGCAAATTACTTTCCTTGGATTCCCAATTTTTAATAGGCCAAATCTCGAGTGATTTATTTCCTTAATTAGCTCAAAACCTCAAACAAGGCACAACTTAATTAATTAATGCTAATCATCAGTAATGAACAAGTTTCAGTTGGGGTGTGCGTGAAACAGCACAGGGAAAAGAGAATCAGAGCTCAACCTGCTAAAACCCATTACCAAAATCGACCAAATTCACTTCACTTCACTTCACTTCTCTGGACTGACTGAATAAAACTAAACTAAACTAAATGACAATATCTGAAAGAAAAAGTATATCATTAATCTCACTGAACTGAATTATTAAAATGATCTAAATCGAACCAACTATCTCCAAGTAAATGGAAAAGAATACACCACGTCTCATGACTTGAAATTGCAATTGAAATTGAAAGGTAAGCATTGCAATATTCTATAATAAATAGGGTATAAATTAGGTTAATATCTCACCGTAAAATCGTCTTATATAAATTTTTTTTGCTATCATCAAATATTTGTGCTGGGTGTAGGGATCGGACTACAGATCAGAGTACAACTATTGGAGTAATTAAAAGTGGAGAACGGCGGAATTGTAATGATCAAAAACGGCATTTGCACATAACATGCCTATTTAATAAACCCATAGTTCCCATTCTCTATCCCTTTTCCTCTTTTGGGCAAGAAGATTGGATTGGAAGTGAAAGCTATTGTCATTTTCAACGTATAGATCATGGAACCATATATTGATTTTGTGTAGCATTACCTTATAAGCTTTTTGGGTCAATATTTTGCACTATATGATGTGTGGCACTAGGGGTTACCATTAAGACGTGGTCCTGCATGCTTATTCAGGATCCAAAAATCAAAAACAAAATAAAGAAAACATACAATTCGTTATACTGTACAAAGTGGAAATTAATTTTGTTAAAGTTACACCTTACACGAAGATCATATAATTTGAGGTCTAATGATCTAATATAAATGAGAATTTAAGATGCCACGCACATACTATAAGAGTATATATTAAACTACAGAATTGTATGGTGCATCCGGACTGAAGTTATAGTGAGATTACACTACCTATGAATATAGTCACAACCAATGCAATCAGGAATTAATGAGAAGAAATTAGCAAAGTCCTAGCCTCCAAGCATTTATAAAATGACTTTATATGTCACCGGCCTCTTGAATGGAAGATAAGCCATGAAGGTGAAAAACGAGAACTTCGTCAATCTAACAATCAATGAGCTTAGGATGGATAGCGCAGTGACATGTCCCCCACTCGCCCGCCACAATAATTCTATTTTCCCCAATAGTAGGAATATAGAATAATCATTTTAAGAATAAAAGGAGTATACAAATCCATTCTCATACTGTTTGTTTTTTTGTTTTTTCTCTTCAATTGGGGTGATGGCTACTAGAGTCCAAATCCTGATATTATAATGACTAAAGTTAAAGAATGTAAAATGTACTTACCCACGCACTTTGCCAAATTGACTCGTTGGTCTTGTTGTTCGGTTACCTGTTTTGTCAATCGCTCACGCTCACCCCTCCCTCTCACTGAATACTCTTTTTACATTCCCTTCTCTCTGAGTCTTTGTTTAAACTCTAAATGAAGAGAACATTGCCCATTTTGGTCACTATCAGCATATAAGATAAGCTTTATACGAAATGGACGGGACTCCTTGCTTTATGTCTCTATTGAGGGCAAGATATATATATGTGAAAGGTTGAAAAGATTGATATTAACTGTCTATGATAGCTCATTATCATATAATCATATGATGATCCATCCAAGCCTTGGATATTATCAATGGCACAGAATATAAATACATACACACATTCATATTATAACAGGTTGAATATGAAAATCGTGTACAAATCGGAGAAAAAATCAATGAGAGTGTACATATTCATTTTGCAAATTCGGTAATGTATATTACGCTCAACCAAAAGTATAGGTGTTTCCATTAAAACATAAAAAGCATATGTAGATAATGTAGACTAAACCTAATAAATTGCAATTTGACAAAGTTTAAATCAAAATTAACGGCCTATAAGTGAAAAGTCCCACATTGATCAAATGAGAGTGCCTAGAGATATTTATAACTAAGAAAGTTACTATTTCCATTGTTAATGGATTTTGGGTTAGAACCTCTTCAATATTATAAACACAAAGAGGCGTTAAAGCATAGAGATCATGGGGTTGGCAAGAAAACTTGTTAAAAGTGCACTTCTGTGTTATATCACATATCACTAAAGTGAATAAGAAACTTCAAAACAAGGCAATATGCAAACCGTCCCCTACTACAAATCAAAGCCTATCTTCCCTTTTCCTGTCAATTTTGGAATTTGGTTACCAGTGCAGTGTACATGAAACCCCACAAGTGTGATGAAGATTGGCCGCGACTTATCGTCCACATTTGTGTTTCATAGAAGACTTCAAATTACAAGTTCTTTTTTCCTTTAAGAATGAAACCTTCCTTCTTATCTTTTCGGTTTTTAGAAGGAATATGGAAAGAATTGTTGACTTACGACATCTAAATCGAAAATCGGCTACAACTAGACATATGCTAAAATGGTCGTCTATGGATGGGAAATGAAAGCAACATTACCCTGATCTTCCTTGCTTCACTAACGTTGACTATGCTTAATCTCATATGACAAGACTTACAACACAATGTCAAAATGATTAACTATTCTACACAATTTCTCTCATTCAATAGTCACAGTACAGGAGCAAATCTAATAAGCTTCCTCTACATTTACGCAGTCTCATCTTACAATACAATGTCAGTGACTTTGCTACTACTCATCTGTCTTTCAGTACATTGCTGCAGGCCTGCAGCTCTCTCTTCTTAATAGTAACTCGACGCTTAAAAATCCAATTTCATCAAGTCTTTCAAGCACCCCAGAATTCAATTTATCGGCCTCAACACCCACCATGTGACAACCTAAGAAATTCCGAGCCCTTAAAAGCCTCTTGACGGGATTCAGAGTTGCATTCAAATGCTGTGCCTTGTTCCCACATCACCAAAGCTAGCGTAGAAATTTCGTGATGCAGCGCGCAACCAATCAACCAGAAATTTCTTCGTTTGCTCATGTTACAATGGGAATCAAACCAACTACATAGAAGTACACAGCTGGCTCTGGCAAGAATAACCCATCATACGACCTATCAGAATGTTTAACTGTGCATGCCTCGTACCCACCGAGGCGAACTTGTTTTCCCCATGTTTGAATAGTAATCCCCTACATTTGCTACAAAAAGAGGATCTCTATCATCAAGTGAATATTTTTCTGAAGAGCTCTTATCACCTGAATTTCCACCACCTTCCTGCTCCAATTCCTTGCTTAAATCTTCCATTGTCTTCTTTATAGAGGCTTTGCTCATTTGTCCAGGCTCAGTGGTTGCAATACCTACCATTGTAATCCTTGGGAGAAGTGGACTTGTTTGAAGTTCCTCCCTCATGTAGTCTTCAGAAGAACCTACCACCCTGCAAAAAAGTAGTCTATAAGGAAGAACTGGAACTTGACATCATCATGAAAAGCTAACATCGCCAACAAAAGGCAACGTCCCTTTTGGGAGGAGTGGAAGGTGGGGAGAAGGCTCTACTGGTACTCAAACAGAAAGGACACAGGAGAAGAGAACTTAAGAGCAAAACCACAGAGAAGCTCAGGGGCCCTAACTGAAGGTGCAGGGTAGTTACTTGTTTACCATGCATGAGCAGCTCGTTTTTCTTGGGTTGTCAGAGTGCAAGTTTTGGTTATTTCTTATTTATGGGGTTTTTTTTTGTTTTTTTTTTTTCCGGGGGGGTGGGGGTGGGGGAAGGAACAATAGTTCAAGTAATGCATAAGATTTGTTGCTTTCAGAAATAATTTCAGTTGTCTGAGACGGTTAGAAATTCGAACCTTGTATCAGACTCATTCTTGGATTTGTGATGTGGTCTTAACCAAGGGAGTCTAGGCCAATCTCCTAGTGGAAAACGGAGATCTCCTTGCTGCAGAAGGGCAGCTTGATCTTTATTGTCTGGTTCAAGCTCTGCGGAATCAAGATGTTCAGGCAGTTCATTGTTACTTTTTACATCTGAGATTGCAGGAGAGGTAGCTGACTTAGAAGCTCTTGACCATGAAACTGCACTCCTGCAACCATATAGAAATGAAGATACAATTTAGGCACAGTAAGAAGAACCCTGCGTGCTGATTTCTATTAACTTTTCTCCCTACAGTCCATCTACCAGTCTGCCTGCGCTCAAGCGATAATTCACTTGTCCCCTTGTCCATTGGGACCTTGTGGTCCCGCCTCCTTCATTTTTACTTCTCAGGCGAGAAGTTCCCTTCCCTTTTCAAACAAGTGCTAAGCGCGAGGCCAGTAAGGGCCCTTCATGAAATCAGGGTTTCTTGGCGGAAAGGCTGATTGTTCAGTCATATGCATAATGAAACTTAGTGGAAGGCTCGGAGCTCTCTTTTATGGATTTTGTAAAACATGGTAGCTCAATTATCAGAATCTTCGAAATGTCACATAGTGGGTTAAGGCTTGGGTGGTTAAGTTTGGTCTTATTATGTGTGTCAAGGAAACATCATGACTTTCCACCGATTAGAATGGTCAATATGTTTGCCACAAATACACAAAAATTAACATTTTACAAACGAAATTCATTTCAATACTTAAATCTGTAAGGAAGACCTTTCTCTTCAGAGTTGATGTGCCAGTACGCATGAAGCCAGCCTACATACGACTCACAGAAAGAGGGAAAAACCCCATAGAAGGCAATGTTCAGAAGACTTTCTTTGTTGGTGGGTTATTTTTTAAACCAAGTTTACTCAAGTGATTAACTGCTGATATAGTTAATTAACTTTCTGATCACACATGAAAATCCCAGAGAAGTAGAATGCTGAATAACCAAGATTGTGTTAAGAGAGCCCAAGCAACAAGAGAAATATTACTACCTGCTACGTTAGAATACGTGTTTTCTATGGCTAACCTACGCTATTTCTTTAGAAATTATTATGATATATACTAAAAATGCCAGAAGAACCTCAGAAACAGCATGAGATGTACCTTCTCTCAAATGAGTCAACCATATATGGAAATTTTGGCTGAATGCCAGTGGCTTTTCTCAACCACCTGTTCCCCAGCAGCACTTTGTCTACAGCATATTGGAGCTGCATTTCAGCAGCCTTTGATATGACACTCAAAGGTATTCCGGACTGGCCAATCTCATCCATCAAGTCCTGGACCTGTTGGTGAAAATTATTTAGAACTCAACAGCCGGAAAGAAAATTCCAGACACTAATAAGCAAAGAGGTGGCAGAGTTACAGGATAGGGAATTGTATATGCATTCATTCTTCTAGAAGGTGGCAATCTAAGCATAAATACAATTGGACTAGAAGTAGAAGCTACAATTTGTAACTTCTTCTCCTCCTTCCATTTTTTACCTTTATTTCAACTTCTAGAAGTTGGAGGTGGAGGTGGGAGTGGATGAAAAGAGGGTGGGCAAGAACAAGTGTGGGAGGAAATGTTGAAATTTGTGGGAGAGGCCAAACAGGCCCTAAGTGCCTAAAAAGGATTTCCAAGGTGAAAAAAGAAAAAGGATATTTGCAGTCATATTCACAAAATCCAAAGAAATAATGTTATGCCAAATTCTCAATCAAATTTGTCAAAATCTGCTTCATCAGTCTCATAGTTCTAGTTACGAGTTCAGTTACTTGGTTTCATAAAATATGCAAAGAATAACTACAAAGAAATTATTGGAGGAGGGACCTCATACAAATTTAACTTCCCCATAGGTGGCTCCGCCAAAGGATCTCAACCTTTACTATTTCCTCCCACGACCCATAGAAGCTAAGACTATAACATATGTGGGGAAAGGAAGGAAATAAACAGGAACGTTGTAAATATATGAGGGGAGAGGGGAGGAAAATCGGACAACTCCATACCAAAACTTAGAGGTTGGAGTTTCTAACATCCTTTGAGATAGTTATTGATTTCAACGAGTGGTGACAGGTTGAGCTGCAAGCAACACACCACTCAAATGCTGCTCCTACCATCTTTCCATTCTGATGTGGCAACAAATAATTTCAAAACATCCTACCTTTTCCAGTTGCTTACCCTTTTTGTCCATTTTGGAGAGCTCTTTTTATTTGGGGGGGGTGAATCGTATCAATCAAGCAATGTTAAAATTAAGCTTACATCTGCTCACCTCTGTAGGCTCCCATAAGCTGTCTGCACTTTCTTCAATGATTTCTGCTGCTACGTTATCATCAATTACATCCCGTCGCCGTTGCACATGACGATTTTGAATCAAACCATGAAAATGCTGATCAACTGATTCCTCAAGAATATTATCCAGAATGCCTTTATCGAAAAAATATGGAGTATACCTGATAGCAAAAGATTAAGTGTTTGCATCAAATCTTCCAACACACTTCAAAGTTCAATCTGAAAAAAGAAATTAATATCATGGTAGACTCAAACAGCTAAATTGAAGATACAAATGAACTCAGGTAGCAGCAAACGGTACTCTCCAAATAGATACAGTACATATCTAATAATAATAAGGTTGAGTATACTAAGCTTTCAGGTCGACTACACTAAGCTGAAGCTTAACTCATACGTAGGTTAAGCTAGTCCCATTTAATTTCCAACTAGCTCATGACCAAATCATTGCGTCCCTCCTTCTTGTTCTCCCTCTGGCCTCTGCTATCCTCTCATAGCCCTAACCCAACACAATACAATCCCCAGCATACCAACATTCACTGTATCCACCATAACACTTCAGTGAACATCCTAAACACCAGGTTGCCTTAAACAAATACTTTTGTCTTCTAAAATCTTTCCATCACACTTATCAGTCAGTAATTCGCTTCAGAGGTTATCTTCTTCAGACACCTCAACCTATTTTCCAGAATGCTCAATATATATTTTAGCCTTTCTCCATTCACTTTACGACAGTATCATAATATCAATAGCTATCTTTGTTAGAAATAACCATTCTTTGGCCATATACACTTGGATTTACATTGCCATCCCAATCAATACTTACAGTTTCGTTAAAATGCCATTGTATCCCTTACTACTTACTAAGCACTACATATTTCAATAGGGACAAATGTGATTCAAAAGACTTACCAAATCATCTTTACATGGATTTTCAGAAAGGTGCAAGAGAAATGAGACTTGCCAAATGCTAGTTATTCTGTGGAAAAGGTAAAACATACCACTTTACTCCTTCTGGAGTTGCTATAGCAATATCTAGGTTTTGGGCAGAAAAAACAGGAACACCATCAATCCTTCTCCCATCAGTCTTTTTGTTTCCCTTGAGAAGCCTGCGAGCTGCCTTTACCTACATTTAGCAAGATTAATCAAGGAAGTCCCCATACAGCTTCTCTTCTTGATAGTTGATACACCCAACATATAAATTAAAATCTGACTATTACCTGTTTTGAATTTGGAACAAACTGGAAAAGATGAGGTTTTTCCTGCAAATTAAGAGTCAAGCATTTATGATTGTTGAAAGAAACTAGACCAAATGCATAACTGCCATTGACAGAAGCATGCTAAAGCAAAAGCATGGCTGCCATACACTATAATGGATGAATGTTTAAACCATCAGATCATGCAACCTGACCCACTGTTACGTGTTAACATTATGCATGAATTGACGGCAGGCGGCAAACATACCTTGAAATGCTCATATGCTAAATCAAGTCGACAAGCACCCACAACGCCACTAGGAATGTTCAGCCGTTTAACATAGGAGACTAAGAAAATGAAAATAATAAGCATGAGCTTGAGTCATTTTGAGAAACTAAAGTAAAAGGGGAAAACAATTTTCCATGTACACCATACAATTTGCAGCTGATGAATAAAGGAGCCAACCCAAACGCTTACTTAAAAGATGTGATGTGCCCAAAACAATATGAACCATTCATTTATATTACATTCAAAACAAAGACATTTTCCCCATAATCAACCCCTAGAAGCTTGATACAATATGACATCCAAAGCAAAATGGAAGTGTAGGAAGAAACAAGGAAACACATAACAAGATTTACAATACCTGCATCACCCAAGTCCATGAAAAAACGAAAGACGGGACCAAATTCATTCTTTGTAATTGTGGAAAACATCTTCTTGATCCACTCTGGAGTTCTGTAGGTCCAAGGATAAAACCAAGATATCATACATTTAACTTTTAAGCACGGGACTCGGGTCAAAATAAACTTATAAAATCATGCATGATAAGAGAACGAATTACTGCAATATAGTTAAATGTACTTCTTTGTTTCATTGGCAATATAATAACACTTCCTTTTTATACAGCTTGCCCCTATCTAGTTCATATGGCTGCTGCTCACTTACCACCCATGCCCATTGGAAAGTTGATTAAAGGAACTTGTGACCTCATGTCACCTTCCCAGGAAAGTTTTGCCTAATAGACATAGAAAACGTGTTTTTCCTCCAAAACCTTGCTAACTCCTTTCAGATCACACAAAAATTTCTTTCTCATGGGTAAATACTTTCAGCACAATGTTACCGAACAATTTTTCCTTTTCTTCGCCCCCCACCCCTCCTAATTTTATCAATATCTGCATAATTCACCACAACTGATACAGAACTGACCATTCACAATTCAATCAGCAACTCATAATAGCTAGTCCATACCAAAACTTTCCAAATTGCCCATTTCAACCCAACCCACAATCATTCACCAAAAAGTCCAAACCAGCAATACTAAAAATAAAACTACCATCATCATAACCACTACAAAATGAAAATTTTGACAAAACCAATTACCTCTAAGAAATTAAATTAAGGGATCATTTATCAATCTCTGCATTATGTGCAAGTCATAATAGCTAGTCTATGACCAACTTTCCGAATTGCCCATTTCCATACAACCCACAATCATTCACCATGACAAGTAAAACTAATAACACAATCACCTCAAAGATTAAAACTGTAGACAAAAACATTACCTCTTAGAAATTAAGGGGATATCAAAATGGGTTGAAACAGCCATAAGACCAGTCCCAGTGAGGTCACACATACTAAACACTTGCCCAACAAAGGCAGGCCCTTCCCGCCTCCCGCTACCGCTACCGCCCCCGGCCGACGCCTTCAGCCCCCCAATTCGAACCATTGATGGAAAACCCGAACCGGGTTCAGACGGCCGGGGCCGGAGAGAGGATGGCTGTGAAGAACTCGGTGAGGGCGACGGCGAGTCATTCTGAGTTGACTCGGAGAATGGCAGTGGGAGAGGGAGGAATATTTTGGAGGGAGAACCGGAAATTGTTGATATGATGGGTGGAGAAGGGGTTGTTTTTTGGGGTTTTGGGGTGAGAAAAGAGTTGAGATTTGAGGCTGTTGTTTGGATGAATTGGGTGAGATGGGTGAGGTTGTGGTGTTGGGGTTCTGGTGTTGGTGCCATGAGGAAAGGGAGGAGGAAGAGAAGGAGAGAGAGAAAGGGACTTTACATGGAGATTGCTTGGTGGTGTGTTTGGAGAACTGGAGAAGTAGTGGATGGGTGTGTTCAGAAGATGATACCCACTTCCCTCAAAAAAAAAAAAAAGGAAAAAGGAAAAAGAGATGACACCCACAGCAAGGGTAATTACTAATTAGTGACACACAAAATTAAATATAAAATTAATTCATTAAACAAAAATTAAAGGGTCAGATTTTTATTTACATTGTTTGACAAAAATAAATCATATTTGTCTTTGAGATTTGGGAAGAGTTTATTGAGGTTTGAGAGTTTGATAATGGATAATGGAGCTCACCACGAGTTAAGTTATTGCGAATTGTTTGAGTTTAACTTAATAAGAAGTTCGATTGGGCTATTGTGCTGACTAATTTAAAATTTATCAAAACTTTGGTTTGTTTATTAAAAAATGTAAATTTAAGATTTATGGTACTCGATTAGAAAGTTTAAGAATCTCAAAGACCTTTTTCAATTAATCCTCACCCTCAAACTATTTATTATAAATTTGTCTATATATTGTTATACTATATATACATTAATTAATAGCTACATAGATTATGAGAAAAAAGAAAGGGAGAGGGTAAACTTGGAAAAAGACTAATTTCATCAGATAAAAATAATTTTGTGTTTCATAATGATTATACAATATATTACCCTTTTTAAAATAGATATGTGATTGTAGTATGAGAGGACTCGGATAAGTAAAGAGGATAAGTCTAATAAGTTAATGGTGAATCTACCCATGAGTAGTAAACACAGTCACATAGAAGCATTAACAAGGCGTACAACCTCCTCACACCATTGTAAGCGTGGTAGCTAAACAATTCCGTAGCACCAGAGACTAGCATAGTTCTCACTCATATTGTGCTTGACAAGGAGCTTGTGTCAACTTGATTTTCTTATTGCCTCGACTTAGTGTAAAGCATAAAAAACACATGAAGTTAGTCATCAAGCGGGTTTGATAAATATATAAACAAAAAAAAAAACATGGACATTGAAGCTAAATTCGAACAATGTTAACAAACAAAAATAGTCAATTTTTAACTATCTTTCGAGAAAAGGTAAAGTTTTTAATATTCAAAGGGATGGGCAAGTTATGCAATCTCGCGAGGGGAAAATCAAAATATAATCATCTCAATCCCTTTCTTTATAATATTTATCATATATATCAAGTGAGTCACAACTCTCAACTCACATCACAATACGTATATTCTTTGATTATCATTAAAATAATAAAAAAACTCATTTTTCTTCTTGCGATTTCTGTTCGCGACTTTCCTTCGATATGACTTGATTTGATTGATTCCAACAGTTGATTAATCTCCTAAAAAAAAAAAAAATAAAAAAAAAAAAAAAAAACTAATTCCCATCATTCCACTCATTTCTCTCATTCTCTATGTCGAAATTGTGTCTCTCTTCAGCGTAGTCGAAGTGTTCTCGAGTTAGTTTCTCACAATTCATCATTTAACTCTGCAATATATGATGAATCTTTTCGTATAACGACCTAGTATCGCCTAATTTTAACGCTACTTAGCGAGATATAGCCGATACAGAGAGAAAATTTAAGTTGCAATTACTATTATAACTAACCATCACGGTCCAAGTACGTATGTGCTCTTTTCAATGGAATGGTGCGGGGCAGTGAGAAGCGGAATTAAACGACGCTGATAATCGGGCAAAATGTGAGATAAAATGAATTTCAAAATGAGGTGCAATGCAAAACGAAATGGAACGGAATACAACATGAAAATAACGTAAAGAACAAGGCTAAGTGTGCCTATAATGTTTGTCGCCCTTCCAATGTGGGATAATGTTCCTATTTTCAAATATTACAATTTATCTCACCCACATTGTTTGCAAGTTGTAAGTCTTTCGTGCCCCCCACTTTGAGGGGTGTTGAAGATATGCCATGTTAGCTTTAGTTAGTTGGAAGTTGGAACAAACATCAGCATCACAATATGTTTAAAATAAAAGGTTTATACTCTTTTGACTACATGTACATGGAACGATTTCCTAGAAAAGGTTTATTTTAGAAAGTAATACCCAATTTAGGCTAGGTTACAAAGTAATTCCCAGTATGGTGTCCACGTAGAATCGGACAAAAACAACCCACATTTTTATTTTTGCCTCACAACCATAAAGTCGTTATCTATAAAGGCGACTTATACCCAATAAAGTCGCTCTCGTGTATAGCGGGTTACTTGCAAAATTCCAAAACAAAGAGTCGCACAACCCCTGTTACATACGCTCTGTTTTTCTCTCTCATAAGACTACAGCCTCTCTGCCTCACTATTAAACACATACACATTGTCAGCCCTCCCTCACCGCCGGCGGTCAGCCCTCTTTGGTCCTTGACCATGCCACCGCCACCGGTGGTCTGAACAACCCATCGGCTCACATATGCTTTCGCTCTCTCGCTCGTCTTCACCACGCCTCCGTCACTGTTCTTCATGCTCATGTCTGTTATCGGCTTCTCTGAGACTAGTCTTTTATTCTCCAAATTCTCAAGTTGCATTTGAAGTGTAATCCTAGTGCATCTCTTCTATTCTATTTACTGTATTGTTTCGAATTTATTAGATGGGTTACATACTTACATTGATAGCCTAGTGGAAATTGTAATTTTGGACAAAGTGCAAATTTGTTGGGTATATGTGGATTGTTGTTTACTGGTATGTGTATTGCTGATGTTGAATGAATTACAGAAGGTGAATTGCTACTGGATTTGTTGGATTTTATTTTTCTTTCGCAACCTAAACTCTCAATAAATTGCTCAGGCAACTCGTTCCAGCCTAGATAAGTGATTCGCTGTCCACAAGAGCGCCTATTGGGTTGGTAAGTCGCTCTACTTGACAGCGACTTCGAGGCTGTCAGAAAAAAAAACAAAAAAAAAAAACTCGATTCGTTTGAGCCCAATACTTTCTAAAGTAGCCTTATTTAAGAAAATCGTTCCATGTACATGTCCTGGGATTTGAATATTAATTTGCTAACCGTTTACAAGTTAAGCATTATGAACAAAGAAAATTGGAATGCGAACAATCATATTTGTAACGTGCGATTATCCATATTTGCCAATTACAGTTTAAAATTTTTCTTATGTTAATGAAACTATTTTTTTTATTGAAAGGGAATTAAACTAGGTTTTATTGATACACATTTATAATAATAATAATAATAATAATAATAATAATATTATTATTATTATTATTATAATAATTATTATTATTTATTGTTATCATGTAAATAGTGCAACTAAAAATGTTAAGACTATGGTACATTAAGGAAATAAAATATACACCATATAAAAACACAAGTACAAAATACCCCTAAAAAAGCATAAATTACAGTTTCAAAATTTTGTTTTTAACTTTTTGTTTTGTCCTCGGAGCCTAGAGGAGAACTAATGATTTTGACCATGAAAATTATGAGATTGGACTAGAATAGAACTTGTTTTCCTATCAAAAAGATAAAAGCAAAAAAGATATTTATTGTGTTAATTACTTAATTTGTCCATTAAAAATGTTCATCATCTGGCATTCCACCCTGACGTCGAGCTCGTGCGACTTGGTGGTGCATCAACCGTAAAGTAAACGGAAACCTTCTTCATTACTCCAAATCCAATAAGGAGGGCGAAAGAAAATAACCCCCCATAACTCCATAAGAGGAAAATATAAAAAAAATAATATCAAAAAATAAAAGGAAAAATATCTGCTTAGAGTAAACCATCCACTGCACCTTCACCGAGACAAAACCCCCCTTGAGTTGAGCTCCGCCCAGCTCTCTCTCTTTCTCTCTCCTCCTCTCTCGTCACCATCGCCCGGTGACGACGATTTCCACCTCTCGCCGGAGATATCGCTCTTCTCCTTCAGGTACACTTTCTCTCTCTATATTGCAATTTACTTCAATGGCCGAACGGTGTAATTAGCGTTTTCAGCCCCCATATCGACGGAGATTTAAATTGTTGTTTAAATTTTTATTAATTTCTCTCTCCGGTGATCATCGGAGATTGGAGACCGGTCTTTTACGACCGGCCAGGCGATCTCACGTTTCGATTCGTCTCTCTTAGTCGACCAAACGCCCTTTAGTTTCGCCTTATTTTGTTGTCAATTAATGCTTCAATTTGTAGATCTAGGTTTTCTCGATTCAAACCCTAGATCCGAAATCGAAATTGCATGGACAAATTGGTCATATGGGATTGTGGATTTGTGGATGTGGTGGTCTCTGTAATGAACGTAATACATCAGAAACAACTGTTTGGCAGCAGAAAATCCGTTGTTTGGTGGTCAATTTCCATACCTTTCATATTTTGAATTGGTGCCTTATTGCTACATCTCTTGCTGCCACTTTAGGGCATGTAAATGTTCCAATAATCAAATTATTATCATTGCTTACTTCACTAAGTCAACAAATTCAGTATGCTCATATTGATGTCCTGCCCACTATGTGGCACTCTGCAGTGCCAAATATGTCATCACTAAAAAGTTTCTAAATTAAAAGGAAACGGAGCTATGCATACTTTTAGATAACATGGGTGTCTATCTGGGGTTTGCCCAACTAATCCCATGGGCCCTCAAGTTAACGGCTACGAAAGCATCCAGTGGTCAGGGGGGGGGTTGAACTTCAGTGCAGCGATGCATACTTGCCTGATAACCTTTTGTGTTTTAACTCATATGACGGCCTCATTTGTGGTAGTTTATCATGTAAATGAAACTATTGAAGCAGTTCTGGCTGTGTTGCTTGTTTATGCCATGATAAGTGATTAAACGAATTTTTTTTGTTGGGAACATGGATCACTGGTTCATTTAGTAGTGTCCATTGCAGTTCATTGACATATAGTTGCACTACATGATAGTAACATATTTTAGCTGCAACAAATTTTGCAGGGAAAGGATCTCCAATAAGTTCCCTCGTATTGAGAAAAGATGGCAGCTTCAGAGGAGAACAGTTCATTGTTTCCAATTTTCATTCTAACTATGATGGCACTGCCTTTAGTGCCTTACACAATAGTAAAGCTGTGTGGTGCTGCTAGAAAGAAGGCGAAAAGTCTACATTGTCAATGTGCTGTATGTTCCCGGTCTGGTAAATACCATAAATCATTATTTAAAAGGGTGAGTAATCAATTTGTTCATCCATTTTACAACATTAATTTGTATTTCTGTTTTTTATTATAATTTTTTTTTGTGTGTATAATTTGTCTGTGTTTTTCAGATCTCGAACTTTTCTACTTGTAGTAACTTGACGCTTGTGCTGCTTTGGGTCATAATGGCTTTCCTGGTTTATTACATAAAAAACATGAGCGCTGAGGTATGTATATTCAGTGATGAAAATAAGTGGAAACTTTTCTGCCTTTAGTTACTGGTTTGTTTTTACTGCTAGATGTTATCTGTCCTACTTGTAACTTGTTTTAGAACTTACACTATGTAGTAGCTGATCTAGGAATCAGTTTAAGAGGGTGCACTCTCTTCTAGTACATAGGACTTTTGTTTAATGTTAATTTTTCTTAGATAAACTTTTATGAAATATTATCAAAAAGAATATCTCATAAAGGGAATTTTAAGAAGAATTTGCCCCGAGTGGATTCCATGGAATGGACAGGCTTAGATCCGCCAGTGAGTCACTATGATGAAATGGGTGCCAGAACTTTCTATACTACAACAATACAACATCCATATTGCATTTAAGTTTCTGCTCGTGGTTTCAAAATTATTTTTGGTTTTCTTATAAGTTTTCTCAATATTCAGACACAAGTCTTTGAGCCATTTAATATTCTCGGATTGGAACCTGGAGCTTCAGATTCCGAAATAAAGAAGGCATATAGGAGACTCTCCATCCAGTACCATCCTGATAAAAATCCAGATCCAGGTAGAGGCTGTTTATATCAATGCTGCTTTAATTTTAAATTGATAAATAGTGTTACTTTTGCTTATTGTAATGTTTGATATCTTTGCTTTGTTCTGCAGAGGCCAACAAGTATTTTGTAGAGTTTATTTCAAAAGCTTATCAGGCTCTAACTGATCCGGTTTCCCGTGAGAATTATGAAAAATATGGTCATCCAGATGGAAGACAGGTATTGTTTACTTGCCTGTCGAAGAGTAATATGTTGTCTAGAGTCATCTCATCCATTTTATGTATATCTTTCTTGAAGGCATATTGAACATATCACAACTTTTACTATGCTGGATGCCTGCAGGGATTTCAAATGGGAATAGCTCTCCCCCTCTTTCTGTTAAATATTGATGGTGCATCTGGTGGGATACTGTTGCTTTGGATTGTTGGAGTCTGTATCCTGTTACCCTTGGTAATAGCTGTTATCTATTTGTCAAGGTCATCAAAGTACTCTGGAAATTACGTTATGCATCAAACACTTCTGACTTACTATCACTTGATGAAACCGTCCTTGGCTCCAAGGTAACTTTCCAGCTCAAAGGATTTCATCTGTTATAATTATTTTCTCTTATCTAAAAAAAAAATTATATTTGAAACCTTAATTTACTTCAATCATGTAGTTAATGTACGTGTAAGTCGTACATAACATAATAGGAAGGTGATGCTTTCATGTGGTAGAATTTCATTATTTGTATATCTTGCATCTGTAGTTAATCAACTTTCCACATCCACAAGAGCCTGGACTGTGCCTGATACTTCTGTTAAGTTTGATGATCATCTTATTTACCTAATCCTTGCATTTATGCCTATTAGGTGCCATGCATAAATTTCAGTATACCATAGTAGAAGGTTGATCTTTTGACCAGCATTCTGATCATAACTAGTCGTATCCTCTCTATTTCCATGTAATATATGGCTGTAGCAAAGTCGAGCAATTGTCTAAATTTTGCTCAAAGCCTTTGTATTCTGTTTAAGTTTAGTACAATTAGTTTGAACTTCATGTACTTTCTTAGCTTCCTTAGGCGTCATGGTGTGTATTTGTGGCTTTTCCATTTGATTTTTGACAATGTTGTTTTTTGTGATGGTTCTTGTGTTCCAGCAAAGTTTTGGATGTATTCATCAAGGCAGCAGAGTACATGGAAATTCCAGTTCGGAGAATTGATGATGAACCACTTCACAAGCTGTTGCTATTAGTAAGGAGTGAGTTGAACTTAGACAGCAAAAATATGAAACAAGAGCAGGCTAAATTTCTGAAACAGCATCCCCCACTAGTGAAGGTATTTTTTAGTCTAGTTTTCAGATTAGTCGGTTTGACTTTGAGGCTAAAGTCATCCACTGTATAATATATATTCTTTCTTATATGGTTCAGACACAATTGTTGATTCAAGCCCACCTAACTCGGGAAACAGCTGGATTACCCCCAACACTAAACGGTGATCTGAAACGAGTCCTGGAACTTGCACCTCGTCTTCTTGAAGAGTTGATGAAGGTGATTTAAGAATCCCCATTTCATCGCTCTAAACAGTAGAAAGTGCATTCTGCTAACGCCTAACAGGTGATATTTGTGATACTTGCTGACCTAGTGGACTCACCACTCAATAAACTGGACATTTCTGAATCATTACAATGTCAAAGCTGTCCAACGCTAATGCCTCTGTTTTATTCCCCTTAATGTATGCTGGTATGACCTTTACTCCTTTGAGTAAATGGTGGCAACTTTATGTTCTGCTACCATAGTCTGTATATTCAGTTATTCACCACAAAGTGCAAAGTTGTTGATATTGATGTGTGCATGCGTGCGTACGTCGCGCCTGCAAAGCCAAGCGTGCGTGCACCTCTATCTTTCTTTTCATGCTTGGCTTTCAGATTGTGTACAATCTCATTTATGGTACCATGGAACTATGGAAGTGTCCCACCCATTTCTCGTTCTGCAACCATATCTCTCTCTCTCTCTACCTTGTTCGGCATGATTATCATAGCCCTTTGAGTGTTGGTGGATGCTAGAATCCAAAAATGTTGAGATTTAGAGGGTGTGTTTCCATCACACAAGTTCCAAAGAAAGCCCTGGGTTCACAAATACTTTTGTTGAGTTGCAGGAAATTATGCCTGGGAGATTGTAGTGAGTTTTCCAAGTTTGCAGTGATGTTCGTTGAATATGATGTATTGTTGTCAGATTAAGGTTCAAGGGAAAGAAGGTTTCAAAAATGTTTTGCTTTTGGAGGGATCTTGTTGAGAGATTCTTCTTTTCATCTTTTACTTGTACTTTCGGGTTGGGGAAATGTTTGATAAGTTTGATGTGATGTCAAAGTTTCCTTCAGAAACAGTGTTTTGACTTGCTTTTTTTTTTTTTTTTTTGACTTGCTATTTCAGCAGGAGTATTTAAAACCTTTTTAGAGACTTGATGTTTAAGTACATCTATAAGGTAAGTTTTGTGGCCTGTGCAGACTGCTAATGTGTTGCTCACTACCATATACTGGGAGAGTGAGTGTATGTAGAAGCGCCTAATAGGCTAAGGCCGCCTAGAGAAGGAATAATATACCCTCATATAATCTGATTCATCCCACAAAACTGCCACTTCGTTTGTTTTAATCCAACTCATAAGTTTCTAGTTGTGTGATGGTGGAGTTCTGTTCACACGAAGGGTGTGAGCATTGGAGCTACCTCTTGACATCCTTGTGCTTAAATTTTATTGCCATTCTCATCCCATTGCCATCATGAAATCTTTTTCTTGTTTCCTTGTTGGTTGATCATTACTTAACTAGGCATGGCCCATGGGTAAAGCTCTGTACATTTTGACTTCATAAGACCTCATCTGAGGTAGGTTTTGAATTTTCTTTTTAGATGAGATGCACAAATGGGTGCTGGTTAAGTCTACAAAAGGTGTCTTGTCAGAGCAAAATGATATCTAGATTACCTGATGTTGCTGTTGTTGTTTTTGATTGATCACTACCCAGAAGGTGCTCTATAATTATTTTAGGTGGATATTAAGTGTTCTAAGCTTATATCACCATACAACAATACAAGTGATATTTGTTAACATGTTCATAAGGTGGTTTGCATGGTTATTCTTTGAAATTAGAAAGAACAGCATAGTAGTCATTTTCTGTTCAAACATATATGTTAGATTTTCTCATGAAGGTATGGGCAAAATGGTCTAACATAAGGATTTAGTGCATGTTTCAAAAGGAAATGGAAAGAAGGAAATTTTTCAGAGGAAATTGGGCTACACAGAGTATCTTGTGGTCTTTCATCTCAATAGTGACCTCTGTTTTTCTTCTTGACCTGCTCTTGTTTTGTATATCTTAACTCATTGATGCAAGATATCTTTGTTCATCTGTGATGCAGATGGCTCTAATTCCCCGCACAGCTCAAGGTCATGGATGGCTTAGGCCGGCAACTGGGGTTGTGGAGCTTTCTCAATGTATTGTTCAGGTGCTGCATACCTCTGGACTTTCTGATGTTATAATGTCATGTTATTTATTCTTCGTGACATCTGAATTCATCATACTGTAATTGTAATTTGCATATTTGGCATTTTGTGTCGAGGGAAGAGTTGTGTGCTGAGTTGGTGGTTGGTGCTTGACACTGTTATAAACTCTATTATTTATAAAGGTTCAATACTTGCTTACATGGTAAAAATATGATTCTGATTTTTTTCTTCTGCACCAGGTCTAAGTTGATTGGACTTGCGTATTAGTGCTTTCTTGGTCTGTGTCTACGCCTCATTAGTTTAAGACACGTAGACATGGATAGTACAAACCCAAACTTTTGTTGTGGTGGAATGGACACTAGATTAACACTGTTAAGTGGTTTCTGTAGTTTCCGGTGGACCAATACGTGGTTGTAGTGTTGAAGGCTTTTAATTCTTTTGTTTTACGTACTCGGGGTCTTTTCCCACAGTGCTATAGAAACAGATTTCTTTTTTATCTCTGATCGACCTTTGCAGGCTGTTCCTCTCAGTGCTAGAAAAGCTGGTGGAGGATCAACAGAAGGCATTGCACCTTTCTTGCAACTTCCACATTTTAGTGAAGCTGTTACCAAGAAGATTGCACGCAAGGTTTGTTGACATTGTGTTTATAATTATCTTGATGGTATGGCATGGGCTAGCTTAGATACGTAAAATTATTTTGAGTGCCAAGGTCACGCATGATGCATCTCCCTCAGTTACAACTTATTTTTTATTTATTCATTTTCAATACCACTACTACCCATATCTCAAGTGGTAATGAAAATAAGGGAATCAAATGCATTTTATTACCAATTTTACCTTATTGGCATGATTCTGAAGGCAAGGTTTCCTTGTTTGAGCTCAATTTTTCCCACCATTCAGGCTAATTAATTCTGATGTACCAAACGGTTAGTTAGAACTCACAATGATGGGATTTACAGACATAGAATTCTACTGCCAAAAAGCTTGTGTCTCCCAGTCTCTTGAACTACCTGAATGGGGTGTCAGCTTGCCTCTTATTTTTATTTTTATTTGTTGTGTGTGTGTCTTAAAGTTTGTAGGTCTACGTATTTTTGCCATAATTATAGGTTGAGTCACAATTCATGAAATAATTATACCTGAATATTTGCACAACTTCATCTTCTGATGCTAGTGAGTAGTGATTACTGACCAGGGTTTGTTTCTTCCAATTGCTTTGTTTCCCAGCATCACTTTTTCTACAGCTCATTGTTATTAATTATCTTTACAATTCTGTGCTAATTTGAAACTCAGAGGAGTTGGTAATCTTGCGCATGCTGTGGATCCTGGTTTTTTACTTTTTTCCAAACCTAGTTGCTGTTATATCTTAAACATTATTCATGCCTTCCCTTGTACATTTGCAGAAGGTGCGGACTTTTGAAGAGCTCCGAGATATGACTCCAGAAGAGCGTGCAGAGCTGCTTTCTCAAGCAGCTGGTTTTTCTGCTACTGATGTTGAGGATGTGGAGAAGGTGCTGGAGATGATGCCTTCGCTAACTATGGAAGTTAAGTGTGAAACTGAAGGTGAAGAGGGGGTCCAAGAGGGTGATATTGTGACGGTGCAGGCCTGGGTTAAACTTGATCGTAATAATGGCTTGGTTGGGGCACTTCCCCATGCGCCTTACTACCCAAATCACAAGGATGAGAACTTTTGGTTTCTCCTTGCAGATCAGAACTCGAATAATGTTTGGTTCTCGCAAAAGATCAGCTTTATGGATGAAGCTACAGCTCTAACTGCTGCCTCAAAAGCCGTTGAGGAGATGATGGAGGTTTCAGGCGCAAGTGCAAAGGAGATCAGCACAGCGGTTAGGGAAGCAGTTTCAAAGGTTAAGGGTGGCTCACGGCTGGTGATGGGTAAGTTCCAGGCCCCAGCAGAGGGGAATTACAGTCTAACTTCGTATTGCTTGTGTGATTCTTGGATTGGTTGTGACGTAAAGACAAGCTTGAAGATAAAGGTTTTGAAGAGAACTAGGGCTGGCACAAGGGGTTTCATTACAGAAGAGGGACCTTTAATGGAGGATGGAGTAGAGGAGGAAGAAGAGATTGAGGAGGAAGAAGATGAAGATTATGAAAGCGAGTACAGTGAGGATGAAGATGATGGGCAGGACACGAAGAAGGGCCCTGCTGCGAATGGTGATGCTCATAGGAAGAGTAAACACGCAAGTTCCGATGGCTCAGATTCAGACGAGTAGTAGAAACACAGTTCAACGTAATTTGTTAACTAGACTAATAAGCTGTTTTCCAGCAGTCCCAAAACTTTGAGATGATTGATCCATTATGCATTTTTGATTAGAGTGACCAGTTACAGAGTTTTTGGGTACATGTCAGGTTGGTGTTACTTTTTCTTTTCTTCCCTTTTTTTACCTTCTTTTTTCTTTGTTTTCTTAGGATGGAACCATGAAAATTAGGTGACCCTTCACTTGGGAATCAACCTAATATGATCACATACAAGTTTTAGATCTCAGTTGAAGCGTCAATGTTATAGATTGCAATACCTTTATTGTCCTTGTGTAGTTCAATTTGTCAAAAAAAAAATTTATTGCAAATTTTATTATCAAGGAAATTGGTCACTCGCTTGCAATGTGTGATATTGACTCAAAGTTCAAACCTCCGGACTAATCAAATGTGTTGTATATCCATGGAGCTTGCAATTGCATTTTCTCCCATATGTTCTACTATAATGTTATGTTGCCAGGTTGGTACGTTAGCTTCCTGCTTATTTTGGGTAATTGCTTCTCGGTTTCGAACAGCTGGTGGTTATCAATTCTTATTGCCTAGACCCTATATCTACCTAGCAAGGTGGACCTCGTCACCTCCCTTCACCCCTCTCTTCTCCATTTATGCCTTTGGGTCCACCTAGCCAGGTGACCCAACACTCAAGGGTCTAGGCAATAATTTTTAGATGATTATAGGTATGAGTGAATGAGTCATTTAAGTTAATCTCGGCAAAACTGACAGTCCGAACCAATTTTGACCTAATCTGAATTGAACAAACCCAAAATATACTACGGTTATATGAATTCAAGAAAGCCTAATGAGCATACTGACAACAAACCCGAATATGACCTGTACCGAATTAACACAATCAAACCCATAAGCGAACTGCATATTTCAAGTAACAGCACATATCAGGTAAGAGGTCAGACACATTGGCCTCATCATGTTCCTTGCTTAGTTTCAAGTACTATAGATCCTCTGCCATGTTCCTGCACCTCCTCCGGTTGCGAATCATAGCCCTCACCAGAAGCATTCACAAGTACAATAGCATCACTGGACTCTACTTCTTCCCCATTGGACTCGTTTACATCTTCATCTTCGCTAGACAATTCATTGGGCTGCTTCTTGCGAACTTTAACACGCTTGCCCTTGATGTACCGATATTCCCACTTAGGCGGTGGATATTTCCGATTCAACTTCTCGTATTTGTCCATCATCCCAAGCTTTTGGAAGACATCTCCAACTTTTGACACAATTGAAGTAGTCGGTCGAGTACCAAGCTCTTCCATATCAGCAAAAGTCTACAAAAACAAGCAAGGCACTGAGGACAGGATGCGAGAGACCATAGAATATTCTTATCCCATAGTCGTTCTAGCATGCTAAATTCGAGCGTAACATGAGACATTACAAACAGTAACTTCTATTAATTAGGTTAAGAGACCATCAACCATCCATCAGCAAGCACGGTAGTGATCATTGCACTTGTAGTGAGACTGATGTAATTAGCAGACACTTGAATTCATTAGCCTTTTCCAATCAATTCACTCAACCGACCAGCAGGAAATATAAGAAACAAAAGAAGCAGGGGAACATCGTATGACAGTAATTGAATGTACATGGCTGCAGCCTGCAGATCTTAATATGAGATCACACATCGTTCAAGGAATCCAGGTGCTTGCAGCAATCAACCTACATGGTTCAATTAAAAAAGTGCATAATAAGAGTCACTGCTAGCACAAAAACTTGTTTGAGACGGTATTTTCGTAATTTTTGGTGAGACGAGAGTCACCTTTTAGTGAAATAAGAGTTTTTATTTTAGATAAAGAAAATTTTATTAATCAAATCAATAAAGAATAACGAGAGTCACCTTTTAGTGAAATAAGAGAGGATAAGGTATCCTCAAAAGCTTTTAGTGAAATAAGAGTCACTGCTCATAATAAGTGACCTTTATATTTCTAAATAGTGACCCCATGTTTTTGTGAGTTGGTCTCACACAAGACTTACTCGCTAGCTAGACAATCAAGGTTGAAAATTTGAACCACATCTTGTTGTTGGACTTGCGTAAACCGGGTTAATCTTTCTCTCTTTCGGTTTATCACTTTAAATCGAGAGTTTGAGAATCCTTTTCCCAATTTCGCTGGCCAATCTCCATGCACAACGTCTAAACAAAGAAAAAAAATTCCTAAGTTTCTTACAGCTTGCACTTTCTACATGCATGTAACTTCCTAGGTTCCTTATAGGCTATAGCTTCCGCTTTCCGCACGCATGTAAATTCCCAGGTTTCTTACCACCTGCACTTTTATGAACTCTAACATCCTAAGAGTTCCACGTGAACAAATATGGGGTCCTAACTTCACGCATCCCTTGGATTTCCTACACATGCGAACATCATTGAAGTCCTGATGTTTGTCACATACTAAATATAGGACACATTGGTACCGAGCAGGCCAGACACTGAATATGGGATAATCTCCTAATCTTTTGATCCCAGAAAACCTGAGGCCACTGGGAAGCCTAAGAATCTCAACTACTATAGCACAACAACCTCAGTCATGAGCAACGCGTAGCTAATACCATGCAAATCATATATAGTATTATGAATCTAATGATTCCCAATTTTTATAAGTATATCTGACACCATGTTCATATGTGAAAATCATCATAGTCAGATATCATGCTGCACAAGCAGAACTACGTACGATTACCACGAACCGATTGATCATGAGCTAGATTGACACTTGAGAGAATCTGTAGTTCCATAATTCATTATCCTTGACTCTATGTGTCAACATCTCAGATCCAAGTCCCTATTTTGTCTACCCAACAAAACTAGAGAATTTATGATAACCATATTCAGCAGCAGTGCACCCAAAAGATGGTAATGAAAGTTTTGAGAAGGAAGGGTTGAACATACATCAAACATCTTGTCATGCATCCCTCGGCTATAGTAGATGCTAATCATCTTGTCGAAAAAGTTGCGAGGCATGCATTCCAGATTCTCCGAAAATAACTTAGTCCAAAGCTCTTCAGCTTCCTCTAGCCTATCCTCCTCTGCTAATGCATTCAGCAACGTGTAATAGCTTCCCAATGTCCTCCCTTGGCCTTTGCTTAGCATCCATTTTGTCACCTAAATTCAAGGGCAAATGGCTTTTTCAGAGAAATACCTTTCGTTAACATTCATGCTCAATAGTACTGCTTGATACCTGAATTACTCTCTTCCATTCCTTTTCATCCTCTAAGGTCTTCAAAGCTTTCTTCACAGTGATAAGAGGGAATTCTAGCTCCCAAGCAATGAAAGCATCAAGAGCCCCGTATACTTCTTCCTTAACATTTGACAATTCCTTTATCTGCAATTTTCAATCTTCATACCATTATTTTCAAAGCAATTGAATAAGGTACATAAGCAAATAACAGAAATGCAATTAAACAGCATCTGTCATAAGTCTTAGAGAAGTTTGCTTCCATCAGAAGTATTTAAACAGGATTAAGACTAGCCACCACGCCCTCCAGTCAAGCCATTTACACAGGCATGAACTCTGACAGTAAATATAGCTATTGATGCATCACTTTTCACGCGAAGTGAGAAGTAGGGTACAATTTCTGAATTACATAGACATTGGATGTACTTCAGCTGGAAACCAATAGTGAAGTTCAGCTCTTTCGAGTTGGCTCTCTATTTAGTGAAGAGGCCTATTTTCTCTTTTGTGAGAGAGATTGAGAGGGAGTGGGACCTCATGAGTAAATGGACCTCTCCATCGATTGGAAAGGATCCCAACTCGCACTTTACAGAATTGAACACAATAAAACTACACAGAAAAGCCTATCCTGATTATACTATCCCTTAATTGTTTACCAAGGAACCCTCAGAAGTGAATCCTAATGACATCACAAAATGCCGATCTTAGACCTTCAAATATTTTCAAAAAGAGAAAACAAAAAAAGGCATTGCAATTAGAAACCTTCAATAGCAATTAGCAAGACTATTTTCAGATGCTCCAGAACCTACTTCAAATTTCTCAACATCAACCACAAAAATACCCCCCCAAAAAAACGAAATCAGACCTCATAAAATGCAATGGAAATTTATCCCTAGCTACATCATACTATATATTGGTAATCCATACCAATGTCATTTGGTTTATTCCCAGCAATTCAGACAACAATTTATTCAAGAAAGCAACATAAGATTAGGGAGCTTACACAATCAACCAGCTTTTTAGATTTAGATATTGTCCCAATTTTCTTTTGGGTTTTCCATACTCGAGGATACCTTGGTCTTGGACCCTTTAACCCACATACCTGTTAATCATACAAGACATATTCAACAACCCAAAAAGAAAAAACAATAAAAATTCTTGTGCAAACAATCATACAACCAAAGTTGATAAATTAATTGCAAATTAACCCTACAATCAAAACTTACAATCACATTTCTTGAGGTCCTGGTGTTGGTTGTATGAATTAAATCCGAGCTATGGGTTATAATTTGTGGAGGGTAACTCAAGCTTAACATGTTGAAAGAGCAACAATTGTTGAAAAGCCTGAAAATTGGAAGTATGTCATTGTATCCTTTGCTGATGGGTCTGAGTTTCAGCAACATTAATACTCAAAATCACTGCTCAACTGACAAATTTCCACCTTACCAAAAAAGAAAAAAAGTGTGCAAATTGGAAATGAACACTAACAGTGAAACTGTAAAGATAAGAAATTTTTATGCTCATGAGCGGAACATAGCCGATTGAAGTCTATGATGAATTGATGGAGCTGGAATTGCAGAAGGGTTTATGAGTTATGGACTGAGAGAGAGGTAGAAAGTTGTGTGGACAAACATGTACTATAAAAATGGTGGATGAGGTTTATGGACTGAGAGAGGGATTGAAATTTGACAGGGGAATCGGAAAATTAAATGATAAATTCAATTTTGGACGAAATTAATTGAAACTCCCTAGATATTTTCTTTTCGGTCCTTTTGGGGGTTGTGGGCTGGGGCCGAGTGGGGAAAGCTAAGTGAGATTTTTATTATTTTATTTTACTCACTCCGTTTCTCTTCAAACTTCCTACTTGCTTTTTCACGACCTACGAGGTGGTACTTTGACTATTAATATCTATAAAAATACAAAAGTAAAATTTATAAAAATTTGATATTTTGAAAATATATTTTCAAAGGAATCTAATGCATATATTTTCAAATCATAACTCATAAAGATTTTTTATATATTAACGGTTAAAGTTTACAAAGGTTTACCTCAAAAAAGCAAGTAGGAAGTTTAAAGAGAAACGGAGGGAGTAATTTTTTCTCAAAAACTGGACTAACGAAAGAAAGCCAGCATTCCCTGTTTGGCAATTGGCTGGTGACATTAGCTGTTGGCTGATGGTTGGTGCTTTTGGTCGATGGCTGATATTGTTAGTTGATTTGACCGGCTGGTAACATTGAATGTCTGAAAAGAGATGTTTGGTAACATTGGCTGATAACATTAGCTGGTTATATGTAAAATGACCTATAAGGACATTCATATGATTGAGGAATTTGATGGCATAGAAGTAAATAATTGCAAGTCTTGGACTATTATGTCATTGGACAACATTAATGCCACCAGCCAATACCCATAAGCCAACCTCCTTGACTTTTCAAAAGTTGGCTTGTGGGAAACCAAAAGCCAATCTCACAAGCTAACATCCAAACACCAATATTAGATGGTGGACTGGTCAAACATCCAATTTTGCCAAAAGCCACCCTACAAGCCAACATCCAAATACCCCATTTGTATAATTTATTGTTTTGTTTTGTTTTGATTGCACCAAAAACACAAATTCTTGTCTAATCTCATGATTAGGAAGGACCCTAATCTCATCATGGGGTGACATTGTGTGTAAGTGGGGGAGGGGGAAGAAGAGAAAGGGGTGAGGAAGGAGAGAGAAAGGAAGAGGAAGGAGAGAAAGAGTATGGAGGGCACCAGAAAGGATTGTTCTAACTTCTAACTTCTAAATAGTCCATTCCATAAAGAAAAAGGGTAGTGCTACACGCAGCCATCAAATTACTAAATGCCACCAATTTTTATTCTAGGTTTCCCAAAACAACCCTAGTATATATTGTGAAAGGTTGTGAGACCCTTTCTTAGTGTCTCCATTTCTTCTCTAATTGAACCTTCTCAATACGCTCAAAAGTCATGAAAAAGAACAATTTTTTTTTTTATTGGATTTGGCATATTAGATATAATTTAGTGATGGATGATAGTGACGACATCTTTGGCGATGAATTCAATGTATTAAAATTCAAGCCGCCGTCGAGTTTAATATTATTTGCCGCCGTCGTGTTTTTCGCGAATTTCGAGAGCTTCATGCTACACTCATGAAGCATATCCGTGAGCTTCATGCGATACTCATGAAGCGTATCCGTGAGCTTCATGAGAGTCTCACGAAGCTCATAGCCTCTTATGAGACATGGAGCGAAATGGAGTGAGTTTCATGAAGTGTCCACGAACCTCATTTAAAAGTTCTACTACTCTTGTCATGAAGCTCATTGATTAGCTTCGTGAGAACCTCATGGCGATTCGTTGACTTCGACGGAGAGAGGAGAGTGGAGAGAGAGGGAGATGGTGGTTTGGCTGACGCTCGCTATTTATTTTTTGTGGTTGCTTTGTATTTTTTTTTTTTTTTAGGTTTTTGACCATGAGAGAAGGAGGGTTATGTTGAGTTAGGGAAGAGAGAGAGAGAGAGAGAGAGCAGATAAGGGAAAAATATATGAAAAGGATATGTTTGTCCAAATTGGACTAATTGGGTGACATTTAGTAATTTTTTGGTGGCGTTTAGCAAACATGAAAAAAAGGTCCATTCCAATAAATTGGTAAGGGCTTATCAATCAATAGAAGATTAGGACAAGAAAAATTCACATTAGTCATAAAATCAACTATAGAGTCGTGTTTCTTAATAGCAGTGTAATACTTGCAATATAAAGTTTGTGTTTCTTGAATTTTACTAATTTAGATCTTTTTCATGTCATTAAGGATGCTTTCAATTTTCCAAAAACATATCATTCTCAAACGGTCTTGATAAATGCTAAGTTGTCGCATTTAAGTAGTGATATCTTTTAATCATTTAGTTCTACCTGCAAGAACATACTCACAGAATCATATATTTTCAGCAAAGAACCGAGTACATTGTCTTACTCCTATTAACATTAAATCACCTTGGTTATCATTGCATTAATTTTCACCTCACTTGGTAAATAAATTTTGAACTTATATACTCTCTTTATTTCCTTTTACTTAACGGACAACGAAATATATAATTATCCGGACCCCATAATTATATGAAAATATATGTTTGTTCAACCATGTTTGTTTTGTTTAAAGGGTAAGTAAGAAACTGTTTGAGGAAGCGAAAAAGTTGTGCAGGTTGTGTTTGGTTTTGGTCCTTTTGGATACTTGGGTCTTTGGGTGATGAAGACACCAGCCATATCATGATGCATAGCTCCTTGGCCAATTACAGTGAAGCAGAAGCCTACGTGGACATGTTGCAATTGGACTGAAGTTCCCATCGTGTAAAGACACTTGGGATAAAAATCAATCTTAAAAAACAAAATGATTAAAAAGAAAAAAAATAATACTCGTAGCATATTCCAATTCCATTTCATCCTCCAAAAGGCCAAGGCCAAGGCCAAGAACAAAGAAACCAATGCATCTCTCATCCACATCCTTCTACCACTTCACATAACACTCTCTCTCCTCATTCATTTCTCTCTTCCATTTTTGCAAATGATGTTGATTGATACAACTATGGCTGTTCAACTACGGTCCTCTTGTCCTATAGCCTGTAAGCTCTCCTTCTCTCTTTTAATTTTATCTGGGAAAAAGAAAGTTGAAAGCTTTATAGCTTTTATTAATTGATTTTTGCCACATTTTTGTTTTCGTTAACGGCTCTTTTTGTATTATCATGATGTCTCTAACTGGGTACCGCTTTTTTTTTTTATCTTCAGATTGTTGCTCAGGTTGGAGCTCCAATGATGTTATGGGCGTCAACCTTGCCCTCCCTAGGTATTTTAGCTTGAACCCATCAAATTTAGACAATCTAATTGATTATTAAGATTTTTTGGTGTTTTATCCAATTGAAGTTTGATTCTTTTTTAATTTTAGCTCATAGGCTCTATAACAAAATTTGTCTTTGTTGTCTTAATTAGTGATTAGGAAAGAATAAGACTTGGTTTGTATTGTCTTGGACCTGGGCTGAGATATCTTGTGACTATGGTTTCAGGAATAAAATAAAGAGATTGAGGAGAAAGTTTGACAATTCTTTCAATAAAAGAAATGGGTCACTTAGTAACAGGGTTCAAGCATCTGGGAAGTATCTGGGGTCTGGTTCTGATCAGATAGGGGAGAATGGCAAGTCCACTTACCATCCATTTGAAGACATTCTGGACACAGAAACTCTGGAATCTAGAGAGGGTCGACTTAGTGCTCCTGAAACTAGCAGGACCATCATTGAGGTACATCCAAAGTTATGCACAGTTTGTTGAAGAATTATGTTTAAGACTCGTTGTGACGTCTTTTGAGGATTGACGGCTGAATTTTTTGTTTATTCGAATCTTTTTTACTTCTTTTGAATGATTGCACTATTGAGTTTAATTAAATGAGTAGCCATGTGAGACTTGTTTGAATTTGATTATATGTAGAAACAGGAGCTTTATCTGGTAAAGGAAGATGTGGTTCAATAGTGAGACAATAACTTTAGGTCAGTAATTGAACTTTTGATCTCTCAAGAGATGGGCCAATCAGGATGTCTAGGATTTTGCTCATATCTACATTTTGTAACCATTGGTTCGAGGGATTTGGTTCTGGGATTCAATTGTTCCAATAGATGGCTAGGAGTTTCTTTGTTAAACTTTAGCAATAACCTGTGTGACCTCCCGGCCTCCCGTATAGAGATGGCTTAGGTTGTTCTCAAGACCATTCATCTGAGAATGAGCTATGCCTTACTATTTAAGAGATTCTGATTCCAGCTCCAATCCTCCTGAAACTGGACCCAAAAGTTCCTCATTGTCTTCAAACCTTGGAATGACAATTGAACCAATTGTAAAAATAACATTTAGGACATTCCCTGCATCACATTTTGGCCTTTGGCTTTGAGGTCAGGGTCTCTGATTCCACTTCTTTCCAAATTTTCCTTGAGCCCGACGTTTAGGCATGGTCACCTTGTTCCTACAGTCTCCTTTGAAACAAAGCAAACATATAAGGATTCCTCATTATCACCCATATAGCACGAACTATAGATTTTAATCTATGGGATGCAGGATCTTACTCCAATTCTTTGAAAAAGTGGCCGTAGGTTTTATTAGGCAAGGACATTTTACCCATATATGATTCTCTTAGGGGTTTTCCATCTGTGACCTATATGGGATGGGGCAAGTTGCAGCCTTTAACTAAAGTTTCTTTTCTTATTCTTTTTTAATAGATTGAGTTCTACTTCCCACACTTGGTGCAATAATTTACCAGTCCATATGAATACAACATGGCCATACAACCCATTAAGCTCCCCAAATGGGACTTTTTGGATGTGCCTCTCGATCACTCAAATTGTCTTTGGGGGGTTCAATGATCCTCTAATTCGCTAGCATGACCCACATCCAGGAGTGGCTTGCAAGTAGAGCTTCTAGGCCATCCCTGCATATCATCTATAAGTCATGAATCTATGCCACTCAAACTTGGTTGCAAGTTCTGGCACAGGTGCATCTCCAAGTGTCATGCTCAGACAGTTTCTGAGAAGTATGCGTGTTTTTGGCCTAAAATAAAGTATCAGTAGTGTCCATACCCATGTTCGCGAGTTGTATCCGACATGAGTACTTAAGGTGAAATGAAGAAGTTTATCAACATAGGCATAAATTATGCTCTTGCTTTGATCCTTAGTGCATTGATCCTTAGTAAAGTGTGTCGGGGGTCCTTGAGCTCCCATAACACAACTACTTAACATGCTCTCCAATTACACTTGTGGCGTGAGTTATATATATGCTCTGGTTTGAATTCACAAGTTATATATATGCTCTGGTTTAAATTTTGGGGATTTGGCTTTGCTCTACCCTACATAAATAGCCTCTCTGTTTTCACAGGGATAAAAGGCTCCGTGCACATGTACCCTTTTATCCCTCTTGGGCGGAAGCCTCTTTGGAGAAACTAGGCCAATGTTTATATTGATGTTGACCTCAAAAGTACCCAAACTTGATCTACTGGTTCCCCACATCAACATTAACATTACCCCAGTGCCTCCAAAGAGCTCCCACCTAGGCGGGGTGAGGGGGGGGAGGTCGGTTGTACGCAACCTTACCCCTGTGAGAGTCTCACAGAGAGGCTGTTCCGTTTGACCCGAGATCCGAAGTGCAACGACCATCGGCAACTTCACAATAAATAAGAAGTGCTCACAGTTTTATGAGCCATTTTGCTTTAGTCCATTATATTCCGAAAGCCAAAAAGTAGTGAAGCCATTTTGATCTACTGGTTCCCCAAGTGGCTTTTAGGCTAATTTACCTAAGCCATGGCTATTGGATCTTTTGCCTTGGGTTGTACATCTGGATGAATCTTCTGTAATATGAATTAGAAGTGAAACCAACACCTAATTTACAGAGATTTGGGGGACTCTAGGGGATACTGAAGCACTTTATACTGCTCTGAAATCTGAATATATCTTAAACTGCAATAAAGTGAATGTATTATGTCAGTTTACAGATTTTTTGGCTGATTAATCTCGATTCCTAAACTCTATTTGTTTGGACTATATGCTATGATAGGTCAACAGTGAAGCAACTCTCATGTTCTCTGGTTTGGTCAATGATGAAATTCATGAGAACATTTTCTGGCCAGATCTCCCTTACCTGACTGATGAACACGGAAGTGAGTTGGTATCGATGTTGTACCATTCTGGTTTAGCTATTTCATATTTGAGTTTCTCAGTCTTGTTTGCTCCTAAGTGTTGTGTATCTTGCATGTTGTCAGATGTTTATTTCCAGGTAAATAATGATGAAGACATTTTGCAGACCTTGACTTCTGACAATAACTATGTGGTAAGACTTTTAATACAGAAAAAAATATCTATATGATGATGAAGGTGAAAGCAAAGCATATATTTTATATGTCTATGCATGTCTTTTCCAGATGTGTGTGTTCATGACATGTCACATACATTCTCGGATTCACCTTGTAGTCATGAGGATTGAGGATTGCGTGTATCTTCTTGATTCTTTGATTTTCATTTTTCTGTCATGGAGGGATGGGGGATGGCAGAGCTCTTAAGAGCAATAAAAGGGGAATAAATTAACAGCTATTCAATGAATCATTGAAGTCCGAAACCATGAAACTGACTATTCTAAAACTCTGTACCTGCAAAACTTATATAATTGACATATTTTGAATTTAACAACTAAGAATGTTGAGTATGGATATAATTCAAAAATAAAAAAGAATGTTGAGTATGGGTGAGATAGTTTTATTGATAATTCAGATTCTCATTTGCAAGCTGTCCAATCTGTAAACCCCTTCCCCCTACCCCCCACCCCCCCACCAAACAAAAGAATGGAAGGAAGAAGAAAAGAATCTTTGAAAGGATCATTCAGCTTTCATTGAATCAGATTCACATTTGAAGCTTTTGAAATATGTCCCCCTGCATCTTGAAAATGATGATCATGAGAGGTATACTTGACTGGTAGCAGCATAAGTGTTCTTTTTGTTAGATTTAATGACGCATTTGGTCCTGGTAACTCTGGTTAATTTAGATGTCCTTTGAGGCAGAAAGCGTATTCAGCTAATGGATCATTTCTAGCACTTAGGATACCTTACATATGCAAGTACTATATATGTTGCCGTCATGTTTCTCTTTTTTCTTAATTTTCTAACACTTGATTTGTGCTGGATAAGAACATTCCTCCAATGTTCATTCTAGGACACGGGAAATTAGTAGTGCCATAAGGATTTTCCATATATTGTTAATAAGTACTCTTCTGATGCATAGTGAGTTAGTAGATTCAGTTTGATGAGTAGTTATGTACAAACACCTTATGCTTGTGCAAAATTTGGTTTAGTCTGCTCTCCCTTTTTAATGTATTTGCTTTGCTGGGCTCATATTATTTCCTTTATACAGCAAGTAATCATTGGTCTGGACACTAAGGAAATGTTGGGTGAGATGGAGTTGTCTGGTCCAGCAGCAATTGATTTTGGCATTGAGGAAATTGAAGAGGAAGATAGTGATTTTGATGAAGATGACGGCGATGACGAGGATGATGATGATGATGATGATGATGATGATGACGATGATGACTTTGATGGGGTGGGACTTGATTTCATATATGCAGTATGCTATAAGCTCTCTGAAAGCAGTCTTTTTGACAGCATGGCGCATTTCTCATTTCCAAATCAAATTCTCTTTTGTAGGATTGGGTCAACATTCTTGATGTTGAAGAGGATCAGGCTGATTCAGATGGATCCTTGGGGGACTGGGCAAAATTAGAAACAATGCGTTCATCCCACCCCATGTATTTCGCAAAAAAGATTTCTGAGGTTCCTCTCAATTTTTATCTTTTTTTTAGTATTACCTTTTTTATATTTTCATGATGATGTTTTCATGGCTGAGGTGGGATTAGATTGGCGTTTGTTGTTATAGTTGTTGATTCATGTGTAAATCTAAATAAGTTGCTCAGAATTTGATTCTCTCTTGAGCTTTGAGCTTTGGTTGATTATCGTGTGGTTTCCAACTGATATTGATGATTACTTTGAGTAGAGATCAATCATTTATATAGTGCTAAATTCTAATGACTTCCTGGAACTTCTTTCTTATGCAGGTTGTGTCTGATGATCCAATAGATTTTATGGAGCAGCCTCCAGGTGGTCTTGCTATACAAGGCCTTTTAAGACCTGCCTTTATCGAAGAACGATCCGTTATGAAGAAGCACAGGTCTAGTCGTCCAGATAAAAATGCTGACATCAGCAAGGCTGAAAAGGCTGGAGAAGAAAAGGTAGAGGATGTGGGTATAATTAATGGCCATGCACCTGAGTCAGCTTCATCTGAAGATAATTCTGTGTCAACTGAGGATTTGGAAAGGGATAATGGCTCTAAAAATGGAACAGCATTCTATAAACTGGAGATGATTAAAATTCAACTGATTTCTGCCTATGGGCATCAGGTATCAATAATCTTGTTAAGAGCATCTAATAGTCAGTTATTTCTTGCATGTTTGTTTGGGAGGAAAGAAGGTCGTGTCAGTTTTTGAAAACTTATGTTATTTTTGGGGGTTGGTTTGTGATTAGCGGTCACTTTGATCAATGTCCCCCCCCCCCCCTCCCGCGCGAAGGAATAGAAATCTAGGAGACCATGACTTGTTTTTCATTTATATAGTTTCTTGAATGAAAATGCATCCTGTATAGATAGATCTAGATATATATTCACACCTTTCTGTTTCTATATATTGGTTCTTAGCTGGTCAGCTTTGTACAAGGTAAATGGATTTCAAAGACCACTACATAATTTTGTCATTTCCGAAGCAAATGAGCACAAAGCATTCCTTAACATGAAAAGGTAGAGTTAATTGATACTGTCAGTAGTCATGAAGCAAATACAACACCACTAATGTCCTCCTGTTATCTTGTCAGCCATTCCCTTTCCTGGCTAATGAACAGGAAGTTGGTTGTTTAATTCACTGCAGAAAGTATTTTGTAAGGGAACCCTTCATAGTATTATGGGTCTCCACCCAGAAGCAAGACACTAGGTAGAGTTGTCTGATCTACTCTGTCTAATATCCTGAACGATCATACTTGAGTACCTTGTCTGTTTGAAGTGGCGTGAATGCGGCCCCGGGAAGCCGAAAATGAAAGGCTATAATCCACTTTTTTGGGTTGGGAGGCCCTCGGGGTCGGTTATCTGATCCCTGGTAGACTTGTAAGGGTGTTGTTACGGGACATCAATATGAGGGCCGGAACACCAAAGGTATGAGTGATATTAAAGTTCTGGGATCCGGATGACCCTCCGGGAGCGCCGACGGTCCTTCTAGGGTCATGATAGATCCCTCAGAGAAGTTTGGGCAAAAAGGACAATCTGGCCCCAGGAAGCCGAAAACGAAGGCTATAATCCAAGTTTTTCGAGCTTCGGATAGGCCTTGAAACGAAGGTTTATATTTTTGCACCACATGGCACGGGACATCCCTAGGGGATATAAGAGGCCCCTCGGAAGCCAAAAACAAAGTTATATTATCCACGTTTTTGGGCCTTCTGGGAGGCCCTTGAACGAATGCGTATATTTTCGCACCACATCATAGGGGACACCCCTCCTGGAGCACGAGGGTCAACTAAGGTTATGATAGATCCCCCGGAGAAGTTCGGGCAAAAATGACAACCGGGCCCAGGAAGCCGAAAACGTAGCCTACAATCCACGTTTTTTTGGCTCCCGGGAGGCCCCGGAACGAAGGTGGATATTTTCGCACCACATCGCAAGGGACACCCCCCCTAAGGGACATGGGAGGCACTCGGGGTCCGTTATTGGGTCCATGATAGGCTTGTATAGACGTTTTTACAGAACACCAATGGAAGGGCCCGGCGATATCGAAGTTCGGGGATCCTGATGACCCTGCCGGAGCACCAAGGGTCCTCTAAGGTTATGATAGATCCCCCGGAGAAGTTTGGGCAAAAATGACACCCGGGCCCGGGAAGCCGAAAACGTAGGCTAATCCACGTTTTTTGGCTCCCGGAACAAAGGTGGGTATTTTCTCACCACATGGCACGGGACACCCCTAGGGGACATGAGATGCACCGGGGTCGTTTATCCAGTCCCTGATAGGCTTGGAAGGGCGTTTTACAGACACTAGTGTAAGAGCTTGAACACCGAAGGCATGGGTGATATCGAAGTTCGGTGATCCGGATGACCCTTCTGGGGCACCGAGGATCCTCTAGGGTCATGATAGACCCCTTGAAGAAGTTTGGGCAAAAACGGCAAACTTGCCCCCGGAAGCCGAAAACAAAGGCTATAATCCACGTTTTTTTGGGCTTCCGAGAGGCCTTAGAACGAAAGTTTATATTTTTGCACCACATGGCACGGGACACCCCTAGTGGACACAGGAGGCCCCCGGGAAGCCAAAAACAAAGGCTATTTTTATCCACGTTTTTTGGGCTTCCGGGAGGCCCTTGAACGAATGTGTATATTTTCGCACCACGACATAGGGGATACCCTGTTTTCTAGAATTCAAAACTGTTTTCGTGGGTCTTTCGGAAATAGTCTCTCTACTAGGAGACTAGTTGGGGGTAAGGCTGCGTACATCTGGACCTCCCCAGATCCCGCCTTCCGCGTAATACTTATTGTGCCGTTGTTGTTGTTGTTGTTGTTGTTGTTGTTGTTTATGTTTCTTATAAGGGCACCGTTGTTTATTATAAGGGCACCCCTCCCGGAGCACCGAGGGTCATCTAAGGTCATGATATATCCCCCAGAGAAGTTCGGGCAAAAATGACACCCGGGCCCGGGAAGCCGAAAACGTAGCCTAATCCACGTTTTTTTGGCTCTCGTGAGGCCCCGGAACGAAGGTGGATATTTTCGCACCACACAGCAAGGTACACCCCCTAAGGGAATGGAAGGCACTCGGGGTCCGTTATTGGGTCCCTGATAGGCTTGTAAAGACGTTTTTATGGAACACCAATGTAAGGGCCCAAACACCAAAAACATGGGTAATGTCGAAATTCAGGGATCCTGATGACCCTCCCGGGGCATCGAGGGTCCTCTAAGATCATGATAGACCCCCCGCAAAAGTTTGGGAAAAAATGACACCGGGGCTCGGGAAGCGGAAAACGTAGGCTATATTAAATTATTAATCCACGGGTTTTTGGCTCCCGGGAGGTCCGAAACAAAGTTGGATATTTTCTCACCACATGGCACGGGACACCCCTAGGGGATATGGGAGGCCCCCGGGGACGCTTATCCAGGCCCTGGTAGGCTTGGAAGGGCGTTTTACGGGACACTGGTGTAAGAGCTTGAACACCGAAGGCATGGATGATATGGAAGTTCGGTGATCTGGATGACCCTCCTGGGGCACCGAGGGTCCTCTAGGGTCATGATAGACCCCTTGGAGGAGTTTGGGCAAAAACGACAATCTGGCCCTGGGAAGCCGAAAACAAAGGTTGTAATCCACGTTTTTTGGGCTTCCGAGAGGCCCCAGAACGAAGGTTTATATTTTTGCACCACATGGCACGTGACACCCCAGTGGACATAGGAAGCCCCGGGGAAGCCAAAAACAAATGCTATATTATCCACGTTTTTGGAGCTTCCGGGAGGCCCTTGAACGAATGTGTATATTTTCGCAGCACATGGAACACCCATTTTTCTAATATCAAAACTGTTTTCGTGGGTATTTCGGAAACAGCCTCTCTACTAGGAGAGTAGTTAGGGGTAAGCCTGTGTACACCCGGACCTCCCCAGACCCCGCCTTCGGCGAGATACTTACTGGTCGGTTGTTGTTGTTGTTGTTGTTGTTGTTTATCATTGGGGACACCCCTCCTGGAGCACCGAGGGTCATCGAAGGTCATGATAGATCCCTTGGAGAAGTTCGGGCAAAAATGACACCCGAGCCTCGGGAAGCCGAAAACGTAGCCTATAATCCACGTTTTTTTGGCTCCCGAGAGGCCCCGGAACGAAGGTGGATATTTTTGCACCACATAGCAAGGGACACCCCCCTAAGGGACATGGGAAGCACTTTGGGGTCTGTTATTGGGTCCCTGATAGGCTTGTAAGGACACTTTTACGGAACACAAATGTAAGGGCCTGAAAACCGAAAACATGGGTGATATCAAAGTTAGGGGATCCTGATGACCCTCTAAGGTCATGGTAGACCCCCCGGAGAAGTTTGGGCAAAAATGACACCCGGGCTCGGGAAGCCGGAAACGTAGGCTATAATCCACGTTTTTTGGCTCTCGGGAGGTCCCGGAACAAAGGTGGATATTTTCTCACCACATGGCACGGGACACCCCTAGGGGACATGGTAGGCCCTCGGGGTCGGGGGTCGTTTATCCAGATTGGCTTGGAAGGGTGTTTTACGAGACACTGGTGTAAGAGCTTGAACACCAAAGGCATGGGTGATATCGAAGTTCGGTGATCCGGATGACCCTCCTGGGGCACCAAGGGTCCTCTAGGGTCATGATAGACCCTTGGAGAAGTTTGGGCAACAACGATAATCGAGCCCCGGGAAGCTGAAAACGAAGGCTATAATCCACATTTTTCGGGCTTTCGAGAGGCCCCAGAACTAAGGTTTATATTTTTGCACCACATGGCACGGGACACCCCTAGGGGACATAGGAGGCCCCCGGGAAGCCAAAAACAAAGGATATATTATCCACGTTTTTGGGCTTCCGGGAGGCCCTTGAACGAATGTGTATATTTTCACACCACATCATAGGGGATACCCTGTTTTCTAAAATTCAAAAATGTTTTTGTGGGTCTTTCGGAAACAACCTCTCTACTAGGAGACTAGTCAGGGGTAAGGCTGCGTACATTTGGAGCTCCCAGATCCCACCCTCGGTGGGATACTTACTGGGCGGTTATTGTTGTTGTTGTTGTTGTTGTTGTTGTTGTTGTTTATCATAGGGGACACCTCCCCAAGCACCGAGGGTCATCTAAGGTCATGATAGATCCCCCGGAGAAGTTTGGGCAAAAAAGACACCCGGGAAACCGAAAACGTAGCCTATATAATCCACCTTTTTTTGGCTCCCAGGAGGCCCTGGAACAAAGGTGGATATTTTCGCACCACATCGCAAGGGACACCCCCCTAAGGGACATGGGAGGCACTTGAGATCCATTATTGAGTCCCTGATAGGCTTGTAAGGACGTTTTTACTGAACACCAATGTAAGGGTCCGAACAACGAAAACATGGGTGATATTGAAGTTCGGGGATCCTGACGAACCTCCCGGGGCAACGAGGGTCCTCTAGGGTCATGATAGACCCCCCGGAGAAGTTTGGGCTAAAATGACACTCGAGCTCGGGAAGCTGAAAACGTAGGCTATAATCCACGTTTTTTGGCTCCCTGGAGGTCCTGGAATAAAGGTGGATATTTTCTCACCACATGGCACGGGACACCCCTAGGGGACAGGGGAGGCCCCCGGGGTCGCTTATCCAGTCCTTGATAAGCTTGGAAGGGCGTTTTACAGGACACTGGTGTAAGAGTTTGAACACCGAAGGCATGGGTGATATCGAAGTTCGGTGATCCGGATGACCCTCCTGGGGCACCTGGGGTCCTCTAGGGTCATGATAGACCCCTTGGAGAAGTTTGGGCAAAAACGACAATATGGCCCCGGGACGCCGAAAACGAAGGCTAATGCACATTTTTCGGGTTTCCGAGAGGCCCCGTAATGAAGGTTTATATTTTTGCACCACATGGCACGGGACACCCCTAAGTGACATAGGAGGCCCCCGGGGTAGGTTATCGGGTCCTTGGTTGGCTTGGAAGGGTCTCTTACGGGACATCGGAGGCTAATCCACGGTTGTCTCGTGCCATGTGGTGCAAAAATATAAACCTTCGTTTCGGGGCCTCTCGGAAGCCCGAAAAACGTGGATTATAGCCTTCATTTTCGGCTTCCCGGGGCCAGATTGTCGTTTTTGCCCAAACTTCTCGAGGGGGTCTGTGTTCAACACAGGTACACCAGGGCAAATGAAGAATTGGAGTGACTTAAGTAACAAAGGGAGTTAATAGTTCTAGCATTTCTTGATTTGTTGTCCTCCCCAAAAAATGGTTTATGAACTTGCCATAATGCCTGTGGACCATTTCTCTTTATGTTCTGAAATATATGTTGGACTAAGATTCTGAACTCCACTGCTCCTGACAGACTGCTGTTGAGATAGAAGATTACAGGAAGGCTCGTGCTGATGCAATTGCTCATTCAGCTACTAAAATAATATCTCGTGTAAATGCTGCTGGAGAGAAGACCACCAATGCCCTCAAATCCCTCTGTTGGAGGTGCAAGGGCCTTCAAGTAGAGGTAAAACCTCATAAATTGGGCTGATATACTTCTAATGATTGTTATTAGATTCTATTTATGCAGATGTGTTGCTGAACTTTCTTGTACTTCATCTTTGTGGTCTAAACTTTCCTCTTAAATTTCACGAAATCTTGGTGAAGCTTGTCTGACCAGCTTCAGATTCTAGTATTTGGTGCTCTTGAATCTAATAAGCTAAAGCATCTCTCAAACATCTTTGCTGTCTGAATTACTGCTTTAACCATGCTGAAGGAATCCTTCCTTGCCAATTTTCTTTGAATCTCAGTTCACATTATTTTTCTTAGAAGTCTCTGTCTGAAATTAGTAGTTACATTATTAGTTCAAAGTTACGATACACATAGATCATCATCAACAACAATAACATTACCCTGTGCCTCAGAAGTGGGGGGGGGGGGGTGAGGTGTATGCAACCTTACCTCTTCCCAACCGCAACGAGTCAACAACCATTGGCTACTTCACAATAAATAAGAAGTGCACAGTTGATATTATAATGTCACCATTATTTTGGATCGAGGGAGTATTAATTTGAATACCATACCATGCGAATCTTGTTGCTTTTTTTTTTCCTTCTATATTTAGGCTGCATTCCGATAAGCAGATACAGGGATGCTTTTTTTTCTGATTTATGAGCTGCATGATGGTCATTGTATTCTAGTGGCTGCATTTACAGATATTCATACTTCATTATTCTGAGTTATAACTTATAAGCCTGTAGCAAGAATAGCCTTGAACCATTGCTGTTCCTATACTTCCTACTTTAATCTGCTACATCCTTGTTGATGTTCTCTTTAGTTTCTTTCTTGTGTGTCAGATAAGGTGTCAGTTCCTTTGCAAATCCAGGTGTTTAATTTTCAATGCATTTTGTTGCAGGAGGCATCGCTTATTGGGATAGATACCCTTGGTTGTGACTTGAGAGTTTGCTCAGGAACCCAAGTACAAACATTGCGTTTTGCATTCAATTCACGGGTATTTCCTTTGAATATTCAAAAGTCATTTCAATTAATTTTCACAATGTTACATAACTACTGTGTATTTTGATTCTTGTTCCACTGGATTTATTTCACCATGGGGGCTGCACAACTTGACTAGCATGTTGTCCCCTGGAACCCCACGCGCTCTCCCCCAGTACCAAGCTGATGAACCTGAGCCCTCCCCCTTGATTAAAATTAAGATTTATGATGCATCATGTTTGTAGTTATAAGGATGGTGGTCGGACTTGTGAGGTTACCTTGTCATTTTAAGACTCTTATATTTTCTGAAAGAAAGGGACCAAGAATGCTTTGGTACTTGAGCACTTCATGGTCGCCATCCACCTGCAGCCATTGGTATATTCGATTAAGATTAGTTAATATTGGCTATATTGGTTCTTTTCATATGTGCTTTTCATTTTATACCTTCAATTTGGCGAGCTGAATCCTCGTCACTCATGGTGCTTTGAGTTTTTAAAAAATACACAATGCCCTCCTCTGGTATACTTTTGTTTCCCACGTGGCGGAATGCCTCCTGTTTACTGTCTGGTGCTTATGGTTAGAGGCTTAGAGCAGAGTGCACAGGTGTTGTCTATGCCTTCCTCCCATAGATTCTTTGGGTAGACTCACTTATCTGGCACCCTTGAACATATTTGCAGGCTACTTCAGAGTACAGTGCTGAGAGACAACTAAATGATTTATTGTTCCCGAGAAGCAATCAGAAGATGCAAAAAGTAAGACAGACCCGCCGCCGAAAGGAAAGCTGAAGCTAAATGCGTATTTATACGGACTTTCCCCTTAAAATCTTCAGTTTCATGCTGGATGTATCAGGTAAATTTTATGTCTTAAGATCCAGCTCCCGTCTTCTCTAACCGAGAGAAATCAATGTTGCCCAACACTTATTGTTGCTTTACATTTAGCTCAAAATCTGTACAGCTCATTTTTCTTCAGCATGCTTGCTTGCTCTCAATAAGTTTGATAACAAGGTAGAGGTGGGTGCGCTCTTACAAAAGTTAATGTTGTTAAAGTGGCTTGTAGTTGTCAGTACAGAGCAAGAGCCTAGTATGCAAGATAAAACTTTTTCATTTTCTTCTTGTTCTCACCCCCTCCTCACTCAGCAAACTGAGGATGAAGTAGGGGAGGGGGGGGGGGGTTCACTAGTCATATAGAATTAACCCAAGCAGATTCAATATGGAGTATCAGTTACATGTTGGGAACCTGTGGGAGTAAAACTTGTCGCTCAGCATAGCGTTCTGCAAGTCACATTGTATGTAATGCAGACTGTAATTTCATCTCTACAATGCAATAGAAGCTTTGCTAGGCATAGTTGTCGGCTGTTTATTATTGCACAGGAAACAAGAATGAACAAATCGCCTGTACTATTTCAGTGTAAGGTAAATGATTCCAGATCCTTGGATTTAGGCTTGTATGGAATTATGACAACTTGTCCCCTCTAATCTTCCGGACAGCAATGTGTATTTTGTACCTATTTGCATGAAAGCATATAATCGAGAAGGAGATTTACTCAACATTGCTTCATTTCTTATTTAGGGGAATATCACAACGAACAGGTTAATACTTCTATGTGGAAGACATCCAAATGGCTATTGTATTTGGCTCATGCAATTTCGTACGTATTGTGAAAATATATACTCGTATAAAAGGTGACTAATGTAATTACACATGTAAGGTTTGCTGCTTCATCTTCTCGATATATAGTACATTGAACATGTTTGAAGGAATTTCTGAAGATGAATGGATAGCTGATGTCATCAAATTTAGCTCTACCAAAACAAATTCCAAGTTTTCAGTTGATCCATTTTACCCCTTTTTTCTGGAACAATTATGAATACCATGGAGATGCTTGAAGAAATTTCTGGATCTGAATGAATAGCTGTTATGATCAGACTCAAATAGTCAAATCTACAATTCAACAGATCTCCAAGATATAAGTTATGTGCTAATACAGTCTACATGGAAGATCACTGGCTGTCCCCGAGCTAGTAATTTCTCACTTCTAAGAAAATATTTCAAACTACTTGTCCTAATTCTAATTTTGATTAATATATCCCCACGTATAAGTTGCTACCAAAATCTTGAAGTACTTTCTAGTGGCATAAATACGAAAATGTTAGAAATATATTGTAAGAGCTAAGAAAAATGTAATTCAGAGAAAGCAAAAAGATTATGTAATAGAGGAGGAGGCCCAAAGTAGAAACTTTGTAGAGGATTATGTAGACTCAAACTTATTTGTCTTTAGTGAATCTAATATATGCACTAATTTCTACCCAAAAGAAAAAAAGAAGAGAGAAAGCAAAAGGATAAGTCTATTCGCAACTCAAGTATTGTTGTATACACAGTACGTCAGTACGTACAACAGTTGCATATGAAGTTAATTATGTACGCCAGTATAAGGATATTCAAGAACAACCAAACAAATGAAAAAGCAGATAGCGATGTCGATGTGCCAAGACAATATTGTGGAAAAGGAAGTGAAGGCTGAAAAGACGGTGGATTCCACTAAGTGGCAAAATGGTTGTCTTTCCCTTGCGCTCATTTTCTTCTGTCACATGGGAATCCTTTGGTCATTGTCATGGAGGTTGAGCACCCGCTTGATGCAAGTGATGCATATAGATTGTGGATTACTACACGAAATGTGCGAGCGCATGCGTCCAAGTGTCGACGTCAAAATTCCAGCACCCATGTCCCAGTGTGAGCGCTTGTGTTCCAGCGCAGAGCCTGTCCGGTTGTCCCAACATTTTTACCCGGGTGTTCAAGCACCCATATCCCAACGCCTATGTCATGGTGAATACAAAGTTTGAGGATCCGAGTAGTTTATAAGGGACACTAGGAATCGCTTGGATTAAAGTGCCCCAGTAAGGCCATCGGGGCCCATGTCCCAACACCCATGTCCCAGCGCCTATTTCCCAGCTCCCAAGTCTCACGTCTTGAGCGCCCATGCCCCACCTCCCAGCGCCTACCCAGCGCCCATGTCCCACGTTAAAGCGCCCATATCCACGTTCTAGCACCCATGCCTCATGGGTGATATCGGAGTTCGGTGACCCGTATGAGCGTCCCGAAGCATCAGAGTTTCTCTAGGGTTGCAATAAACCTCTCAAAGAAATTTGGGCGAAAATGGCCACCGGGCCCGAAAAGCCAAAAATGTTAATACACGTTTTTTTGGCTTTCGGGAGTCTCGAAACGAAAGTGGATATTTTTGCACCACATTGCCCAGGACACTCCTAAGGGACATGGGAGGCCCCCGGGAGTCTGTTATCGGGTCCCTGATAGGCTTGTAAAGGCGTTTTTACGGGACACCAATGTAAGGGCCAGAACACCGAAAGTATGGGTGATATCGAAGTTCGGAAATTCGGATGAGTCTCTCGGGGCACCGAGAGTCCTCTAGGGTCATGATGGACCACCCGGACAAGTTTGGGCGAAAATGATAATCGGGCCCCGGGAAGCCAAATATCGAAGGCTAATCCACGTGTTTTGGGCTTCCGAGAGGTCTCAGAAAGAAGGTGGATATTTTCGCACCACATCGCACAGAACACTCCTATCGGAGTAATGGGACATGGGAGGCCTGCGGGGTCGGTTATCTGGTCTTTGTTAGACTTGTAAGAGTGTTCTACGGGACACAAGTGTAAGGGTCGAACACCGAAAGCATGGTTAAAAACGGAGTTTGGGGATTCAGATGACGCTCTCAGTGCATCGAGGGTACTCGAGATTCATGATAGATCCCCCGGAGAAATCTGATCAAAAATGACAATCGAATCCCGGAAAGCCAAAAATTGAAGGCTAAAATCAACGTTTTTTGGGCTTCCGAGCGGCCATGAAACGAAGGTGGATATTTTCGCACTACATCGCATGGGACATCCCTAGAAGATATGAGAGGCCTTCAAGCTTGGTTATTTGGTCCCTGTTAGGCTTATAAGGGCGTTTTACGGGACAAAAGTGTAAGGACCGGAACACCAAAAGTATGGTTGAAATCAGACTTGGGGGATCCTGATGCCCCTCCCGGGGCATTGAGGGTCCTGTACGGTCATGATAGACCCCCGGGAGAAGTTTGGGCGAAAATGACACCCGGGCCCCCCTGGAAGCCAAAAATCGAAGGTTATAATCCACTTTTTATGGGCTTCCGAGAGGCCCCGAAACGAAGGTGAATATTTTAGCACCACATCGTACGGGACACCCTTAGGGGACATGGGAGGCCTTCGGGGTCAGTTATTTGGTCCCTATTAGGCTTGTAAGGGCGTTTTACGGGACACAAGTGTAAGGGTCGGAACACCGAAAGCATGGTTGAAATCGGAGTTCGGAGATTCGAGGCACCGAGGGTCCTCTAGGGTCAATGATAGACCCTTCGAAGAAGTTTGGGTGAAATGACATTCGGGTCCCGGGAAGCCAAAATCGAAGGTTATAATCTACGACTTTTGGGGTTTTGGGATGCCCGTAAATGAAGGTGGGATATGTTTGCACCATATCGCACGAGATACCCCTAGAATACATGGGAGGTATTCGGGGTCGGTTATCTAGTTATGAGGGCATTTTACGGGACATAAGTGTAAGTGTCGGAACACAAGAAAGCGTGGTTGAAACCGAAATTCAGGGATCCAAGTGGATTTTTCGTGATAAGAGCGAGTTAAAAAAAAAAAAGTTACGTATTTGAAGACAGAAAAAAAAAATAAAATAAATAAATAAAAAAATCAAAACCTTTGTAAAAGTCAAGTTTTTGCGTTAAATTTAAGTGGAGACTTTTCCGTATACCTCTTAAACAGGCCCGTTAAGTTAAATTGCCCCTTTTTTTTGAGTTTCGAATCAAAAGTCTTGTTCAAAATCCACAAATCTCAAGTCGAATTTATTTTTGGTCAAATAAATTTTTACAAGTCTAAATTCTTGTAGTATGTATGGTTTTAGAGTGTTCTTTAATTTGTGGAACAAGGAGCTGAAATGCAACGAAATTTTCACAAGCTTCGACCAATAATTACTTGGAAACTTCTCAACTAGTAATCTTCTTGATGTTTGTTTCCTTTTTATTCTGTTTTTTCCAGGATACTTGTCCCTTTAAATAGTCAAATCATCCCAAATAATTCCCACAAAACACTGTTACCCTTCCCACTTCTTATATTCCAACGCCATGGCAACATCACCACCTCCGCCCACCACCCCAGTATTCATCTCCGCCACCACTCTCCGCTCAATCCTGACCCACAAAACCCTAATAACCCACTTCAAATCCACCCTCCCAGATGCCTCTCTTTCTCTCTCCACCCCACCTCGCCACTCTCTCTCCACTTCCCCAACTTCCTCTCTCCTTCTCATGCCCTCTTTCTCCACTTCCCCATCTATCCCTTACATTGGTGTCAAACTTGTCACTGCCCATCCCCAAAACACTGCGTTTAACCTCCCTGGGATTCATGCTAGTTATGTCCTCTTTAGCTCCCTTACAGGTCAAACCCTAGCTCTTTCAGATGCTACTGAACTTACCCTTTTCAGAACTTCCTCTGTTTCAGCCTTAGCATCTTCATATTTATCAAACCCTAATGCCAAAGTGCTTGTTATGGTGGGTGCTGGGAATTTATCCTCTCATTTGATCAATGCCCATTTGAGCATTAGGCCTAAAATTAAGAGGGTGATCATCTGGAATCGGACTGTCGAAAAGGCGGTCCGATTGGCGGAGAGGTTGAGTAGAGAGAACAAAGGTGGGGTCTTTGATGGGGTGAGTTTTAAGAGTAATGGGTGTTTGGAGGATGTGATTGGGTTGGGTGATATTGTGAGTTGCGCCACGAATTCGGAGACGCCATTGGTGAGGGGTGAGTGGTTGAAGGAAGGGGCTCATCTCGACTTAATCGGTTCGTTTAAGCCGACGATGAGGGAGTGTGATGATGAGGCTTTGAGGAGAGGGAGAGTGTTTGTTGATAATGAGATTGCATTAGAGGAAGCAGGGGAATTGGTGGGTGCTTTTGAGAGGGGGGTTATGTCAAAGGAGGATGTTTGTGCTAGTTTGGTGGAGTTGATTAAAGGGGAGAAAGTTGGGAGGAAAAGTGAGAATGAGATCACTGTGTTTAAGTCTGTTGGTTCTGGGATTGTTGATCTGTTAACTGCTCAATTGGTGTATGAAACTCTTAAAAAAGATCAACAAGTTGAGCAGATTTGATGGTGATTGGTGTGCTGATACACCTTTGACAAGAGTAACAAGTGCAGCTAAAGACGACAATAAATTTATAGTCTTGCTTAGCTTATTCTGCACAGTAGTCTGTAGATCAGAAGAATATGCAACTATCTTTCCATAGTCTTTACTGTCTTCAATTGTAATAAAGGAAATACCATTAGGGCTTCAGGAACGGGCAGAAATTGGGACCCTTTGGTTCCATCTTTGAATTATTAATGTGCAGCTGTACATTAAACAGTCAGAATCCTGTTTCTGTTTGATTACAGGCTTAGTTAATAAATAAATATTCTAACGTTTAACATCACATGTCTGCTCATTCTGAAACACTCAGTCTGTACAAATAATGTCAACGACATTTTCACTTACTCTGTTCCTTCATAGCATTAAAAAGCCACCATGACAAGTTGCCAATAACCTCCTCTTCACTTGCTCTGTCCCTTCTTGGACTGCACCCCTTGACTTGCAAAACATCTCTCTGCACTAGAAGGGGTATAATTGATCACTTTCCCGTTGTCGCTGTCTCATACCCCTTCGTCGCTTTCAAACATTCTCAACATGACATCTGGGCACTAGATGGCGAGGCATTTTCCTTAGTTATTTGTTGGGACCAGAAACACCATGCTCATAAAATTGACAAATTGACAACCAACGACAAAAGATGAGGAGCCAGTATTTTATTTATCTGTCGCCTGCCGCTTATTTGACATCCATGGACTTGGCACGAGCTCGAGCACAAGCGAATAAATATGTACAAACTCAACAATCTACAGTGGCTTTCAACCATGGCATTTTTCAGCCTGAGACTGGCTCCTCTCCACTGCCATCCACCATTCATCATCGTCTTCGAAAGCCTCATCCTGCTATTTATCATAACAGCATGGTACTAACTCATCAGAACCTGCACGAGAAGCACAACTACATGGCATGATTTGATTGAAAACAGCACGCAAAAAACTAACCAAGCTTGTAGATGAGTTTCCCATATTTTCAACAGCCTCAGCAACTTTAATTGCTTCGAGCCACCATCCATCGTTGCTGTCTGCATCCATGCTTTCATCACGATTGAGTACCTGGTCGTCAGCTAATTCAAGTTTATCGTCTGCCAACGCTTCACTATCCCCTACCTGTCCCATACTGGATATTTCAGGAATCACATTATCTGGAAGGGGACGAGATGGAGACCTATAGCCTGGTCCATGAAGGGAATTAGTGACAAGTCACAGGTACAATACGTAACAGACAAAAGTTATGGAACAAACCTCGACAGTCAGGATCATAACATTTCTGATAGTAAAGAGCCCACTGTAGGTCAACCACATACATAACTAAAGGCAGAAAAAGGTTATTCAGTTAGTTCATGCTCTGAATCTGGATGACAAGTATATGAATACTTAACAAATAAGGTAGCTGATGAGAACTTCAATTATAAGCTTAAATGCTCAAGAAAACTGATATATTTCATGCTTCCATCTAGTTTCATCACAACTTATTACCACCATAGCAAATTACATTTTTAGGCATCAAATTTAGTTCTTTTCAACTTGGACAAATAAACACAACCAGCAGCACATTGAGATATATAGAATTTTGGATGGTTTAGGTGAATGAATTAGGATTCTGAAAAGATAAAGAGAGTACAAGAATGCAACTCACCATGATTGCTCTTATGTTCTCGACCGATTCGTTCACAGTATCTGTTCCTTAACATACTGTACACCATCAAACAGTACTCAGAGAACCAATACCAGCTTCTGATTGATCCTGAAATTGAAGATGTTTAACTGTGTTAGGAACAATTAAAAAAGAGGCTCAAAGGATAAAAATATAGGACAAATTACTACAAAAACAAATTTGGGAAGATATTAAAGGTTGATATGAGCAAAAAGATCTCTACTTATAGATATGTTAGATCATTTTTGTTTTTGATAAAAGCAGGAGCTATTACTAGAATAAGTCCTCTTTATGTTAGCAGAAACTACGGCTATGATAAATGGAGTTAAAGCAATTTATAAAGTATATGCAAAGAAAATTCAGCTTCTTTAAAAATCAATCATATTGAAGCACGAAGCTATCTTGCACATTGTCTGATGAGTGTTGGGTTGCACATTCAGACAGCTCCATTAATGATTTCGAGGAGTGGTCTTAATGTCAATCATGGAAAATTTTAAACTTGCCGATGAAGAACTTTTCAAGCTCGTCTAAGTTAAATGAGCCTGTCAGCTTGGACATGAACGAAGTGATACTCGGCTTGGCTCATCACCCCCGCTGTACTAACATTGATATCCTTTTCAAGGGATAACATCAAGTAAATATAACCAGAAATTGGAGTTTAACGAAGCACCTTCAATGAACAATAAGCATTAAGCAATGTCACACCTACTACTTAGTACTTACCCATATCATTTCCAACAGAAGCAACAGATTCGATGAAAGCATCCAGGGCAGGAAATGGAGATCTACCCATTAGGTATGTTCTTGAGGAATCACTTTGGAAAGCGGTAGATGTAAATTCTTGAAGAGCACTTGAAGGTTTCCTTCGACTAGAATTTACCTGCATCTGTAAAGGTAAAATACAAAAATCTCAAGTATTTTAAACCGTTATCCATGAAAATTACATCTAACACTCAGGTAGGTGTTCCCTGAGTCACAGAATCAGTCATAACCTCATAAGAGATTCCAGGACAAGGACGCTGGGTTCAAAAAGAAACTCACCATATCCTTGGTTCTTGAACGCAATCAAGCAAAGCGAAAGAAGTTTAAAGTCAGTAAGTTAATCAAGAGAGGATGATTTAGTACTCTGACGGAATAGAAGTTCTTTACAAACGTTATAAGTGACAACCTTTATTTCTACTTTCTATAACAAGCCCCTTCCTTCCCACCCCTTGGCTGCGAGGAAGTTGAAAAAGATTTCGTTAATATGGTAGGTAAGAACTAAGAAGTCTGTTGAGTGAACTTTTTTCGAGGAATTTGAAATTTTGTTCCTGTCGAAGAATATCCCTGCAGCTTGAAGATTCCTATTGGATTTTTAGCAAAGAAAACATTCACCAAGATCCTTCAGGGAAAAACTTTCTAGATAGAAGGTCTTTATAAGAAGTTTGTGAAAGTGAATCAAGGCTATTATAAAATTTTCGATATTCTTGCAAAGCATCAACATATACGAATGTGAATCAAAAGCAAAAGTATAACTAAGTTGAAAATTACCTCTGTATCAAATTGCAGAGTTTTGACACAATCTAATTCCATTTTGCAGACTAAAAGCTTTTCACAGTCATCATCTATGTTGCAGATCAAGGATGCCATGAACACCTCTTCTTCAGACTGTAATCATATATTCATAGGATCAGATAAAAGGAGAACAGCATTATAAGATGGATCTGCTATTAGAATTAAGAGACGACAAGGCCACAAATGTAAGGCATTCCAATTCCAATTCCAAGTTCATTTGTATATAGCAGACACAACAGTTGAATTCCGCCTAGCTGAGGGGCAACTACCAATCGGTGCTACAACAAAAGCATTCCCAATAGAAAAACTGTGCTGCAGAGAGAATGAGACACATATCGGCATGCAGCTTGTACATACTCAGTGAGACTGAATAGAATCCAGAAATACACCACTTAGAAACAACTTTATTTCAAGAGACGGGTAGTAAAACCATCTACACAATGTTAGATTCCTCTACTTCATAGGTCTATATCAACTGCTCTAATTTAAACACAAAATAACAAATCGATAGCCTCAGGTATCCTTCATAGATGTACAACTCTAACAACTTTGAGGTGCTTCATTGGTGTTCTACTCAGCAATTGCTTCTTCTTCTTCTTTGCATTTTTGGGCCCCTAACAGTTGCATTTATTAGCTATAAATCCATGCACAGAGAGATCTGGTGTGAGTATATATATATGGGTACTATATTTCTACAAGGAAGTAGTGGCAAGTTTAAACATAAGCAAAGAGAGGTATCTAGAGTCTCAAACAGAGGCAAATTTTTATCAGTCCAAACCAAGTAATTATAGTCACGATGAGATAAAGGTTACGCTTTAGCTTTCTCCACCTAGACTTCAAATAAGCAGAAGTTTTGTCATCAAACCCAGCAGATAAGTCTAACTAGTATTGACTGTCAGCCAACACGATCATAGCTCCACCATAACATTTGAAGACACAAGTGATATGACACCATTTTCCAAGTTACAATATATATTGTTCTGCAGCATAACAGCATCTAGTAGTGTTTTGGGTGAGGCAGAAGACGCAGAGCGTACATTTACAATCAGACACAGGATACTATAGTAACCAAGGAGCAAAAGTTCAACAAAGTTTAACAACAAGAAAAAGGGAGCTCCGGTACCATGTCTCTACACTTGAAACGCCCAGTAGGCAGAAGCACAGAAGTCTTCCCAGCTTTGGATGAAAGAGCTAACCGAAAGCAACGATTTCTTGAGTACACAGCATTGTCCACAAAAAGATGCAGTGAAGGTCCATCAGAGCTTGAATCTTTGGCAATGAAGAGCTGCTGGAATCTTGCATCCTTCTCTCTTGCACTATGAATTCGTGAACATATCTGATATCGATATGAAAGAAACAGTTGCAGATGTCCAGACAGACACTCAAGAAAAAGGAGAAAACATGATATGCAGAGATTACAGTTCAAGAAAATTTAATGCTATTAGTGATGCAAGCAAGCAATGCATATCTTAACAAAAGATGATCTCAAAAATGTTAGGAAAACAAACAAAGATACAACATGTAAGGTAAGCTAAACAATCTAAGTGACCTCTAAACATGACGAGAGCTCCTTTTATCAACAAGCCCAAAAAAAATGATAACTCAAAATCCGACATGTATCTAACTATTCTCTCTCATTTACTTGAATGATAAAGAAACATATTGAAACACAAAGCTTTTCCACAGGCATACCTCAGCAACAAAAGCACCTGCATGTGAATTATCCTTAAAAGCAGCCTTCGGAATCCGTAGCACCAAATGGCGAGAGAATTTTGCTGCCAAAAAAAGTAACCAGAGAGTCTAATAATCAGAAGTCTAAACCTAATAAGTAAATCATATATCGGGTAGTGACCTACTTTCCTTCCACTAATCACTTGAAAAGAAAAGGGACAAAGGAAAATAAAAAAATTATGTTAGTCAACAAATTGCTATCAGCAGACTGCAGTACTCATAATCAATCTAGTCACTCAGCAGAAATAATGGTGGTACAAAACAAAAGGACATGTGTATGAGAAAACTGCATAAGGCGCCATTGTGGAACATGGAATTATATACTCAATCAATAAATCACTTACCAAACGGATTTCCTACCTTCAGTGGAGGAATCCAGTTCTACTACCCAATTGTGCTCCGCTTTTATTTGATATTTTTCATGTAACGCATCAAACATGACCAATACCAGAAGATCAACCATTTGACTGCCATCTTTATCTGGATTTTCTGTCCTATTGAACTCCAAATCAAAGTATAGATGGCAAGGCAAACCCTGCAAGCAAGAAGTAATCAAACAAAGAGTATTTGGTTACAAAACTATTCACATGTGGCAAACTTCAGAAAGAGTTCTACAGAAAGCAAGTGCATATTTGTGTTCATATGAAGTACAGATTTAATTTGATTTCCAACAGATATAAGTTGCAAGACCAGCATGTTCACTTAGAAAAAATGGATCAAAGCAGTACAACTTCAATGCAGGCATGAGCATCGAAATAGAAAAATCATTTAAACTCTCCTATTCAGATCCTACAGTCATGAGTAATGACTTATCTGTTGATTGCTGACAATCTTTCAATATCAGAAAGCTGAATATCAAAACTAAAAGGTACAAACATTCTCAAAGGTTCTAAAAAAATGATGCAGTTGGCCAATAACGTTTTTTATTGCATTAAAACATGGGTACAAAAAAGCAACTCAGGTTTACGCCTTTTCACATTTGCGCAAATCAAGTTTTTAACTGTTTCATTCCCCTGTTTCAGTTTTATGCACAGGCATCAGCAAGTCAACGCATTTTTTACAATGATCAAGTTTTATTGATGGCAGGCAACATTTACATATATTTCCCGTTTCTTCTTCGTACTTAACTCAGTATAGTCGACTTTGAGTTCTTTTGAGTGCAAGTGTTTCCTCCAAACATTCCTCAACTTCAACACCTATGCCAAGAGCCATTTACTTTTTAACAGAATGGCCCAGTAAAGAAGATGTTGCGTTTTAAGTATGCATTATGTATTATCAAACTGCTTCACATGGTACCAGAGAAGCTTGGCAAACAAAGGATCTCTCTGTGCATGGACCAAAAGCAGGAAATGACCCTCTTACGTGTCTACTTCCATACGCAAGAGGGTCACTTCCTGCTGGAGTGTTCGTGACAAGCTATACTAGGGTGACCATTACTTCAGTAAGTGCATTGAAGTAAGTATGAATGTAAATTTTTTCCTCGGGATAAAAGAACCGCAATATTTTACCTCTTGAATCACCTCATAATGATGTCGAGATCTCGAATTAATATTCTTGTACCTAGGTAAGAGGGCAAGATAAATTTTTAGTCAACATAAGTCATTAGGATAGTCAAAATACATGATAAAACTAAAAAAAGCAGAACTTGGGGAGTTTTGTGGTAATAGGCTAGCTAATAGGTAACCTTCTCCAAAACTCTTCATAAGTTGAAACAAGAAATCTTCTTTGACCATTGAAGTGATCTTGATAACTGAAAATGCGAACATTTTCCTGTTCTTTTCTGAACTTTATAGCTTCATCCTGCCGGGGGAATGTAGCCCATATTTGTTTCCTGATCATATAGATAAACCAACATCAATCTTCTCAAGACAAAATAAGGCTTGTGGCTGTCGAGGGCTGGTTTGGGGAGGTTCACATATACGTAGCCTTACCCCTAGCCAAAGGAAGGCACAACAATATAGAAATATATAATATGAAGAAAAGAAAAATATTGCTCATATCAATGAAAACAAGGTTTGAATAACCCATAATACCTCAGGTTGGATTTGGGTCTTCCAGCAAGATCGATGTGTATTTCACGCAACAACCGCAGAAAACTGGATGGTCTCTTTGGAGGCACCCCATGTGGTGAACCATAAAACACAACAGGAGAGAACTGTTTACCACCGTTGAGTTTGTCTACTTTATCAGTCACTGATACAAGCTGAAGAAATAGTTATGTAACTATGTCACATGGTAAATACAAATAAATGAAAGAAGCACCAGTGGAAGATTTGGAGAGAATGTTAAACAAAAGGGATGCATGAACTTTTCGGGTTCATAGTCCTTTCCAAGAATCCAGATGGTGAGGAGCAAAGAAAAGGTTAATACAAAGAAATCAGGTATACAATATTCCATAGGTATTAATTCGAAACTGTGCCTCTGATTCAACTAGTTAGATGTCTGGCTAGAGATCGGCAATAAACTGATATCACAATTTTTATTGCTCGACATGGAATATTACCTTTTTTTTAGATAACATGGGTATCCAAGCTTTGCTTAACAAATCCCATGGGCCCCGGTTAGCGACCAGGAAAACCTCCAGTGGCCCTAAGGGGACTCGAACTTGGAACCTCCATATGGGATAAATTACTGCTAGGTGACATGAAGGTTACATCTTCTGCTAAAGGGTGTAGCCCACCAAAACTCATGAGTTAGTAGAAGTAAATGACATACCCTTTCTGATCTTAGATGTTCATCTCGTGTTATTTTTGTGCCTTGCCCAGCTGAACCTGGAGATTCAGTGTCCTCAGGCCTTGAGTTTCCTTGCTTCAGCTTACGCATGCTTGTTTTTCTCTCCCTCATAGCAGATTCTGTACGAACATACAATTTTTTAGATGGAAGAAAACACAACTGCAGTCAGAAATAAAAAAAATTTAATATCCAGTCACAGATTGTCAGGAGACTTTTTTTAACCCTGAGTGGGTAGCTCAGCTGGTAAAACCTCTGAGATTTGTTCCAGAGGTCCCAGGTTTGAGCCTCCTCAGGGCCACTGGAGGTTTCGTGGTCGTTAACTTCAGGGGCCATGGATTTAGTCGGCAAAGCTTGGATATCCATATTATCCAACTTTTTTGTTTACTTCATTAAATGATCTGATTTTTTGCCCAAGGATAAAAAACAGCCTACAATGAATCATAATCTACTGTCCTAACTTATTTTTATTAGATGAAAACTTCTGTCCTAACTAGGTGGTGGCATATCCGATTCGAGAATGAAAGCACTGAAACATCACAAAATGCAGTGTCTGATAAAATGAGAACATCATATAGTTATGTTCAAGACAGAAAGTTGCCACAAGAGGCACATCAAATTTTCTAGCAAATTAACAACAACGCAGAATTTGTCAAACTTGGTTCTGCAAATGTAAAGCTAGTCACACACATACAGGCACGTGGGAACCTAGGGTCAAACAATTATATGATCAATCAAGACAATAGATCCAGAGGCTCAAGAAAAGAGCATATAACAAGATGACTAACATTTTGCCGCGAAAGCTTTTTATGCAAAGTTGGGGTCCTGGAGGCTTCCTAAATGGAGGCCCACATCTCTTTCTTTTATTTTGCCAAGAGACATCTGGCCCTCCATTTAGGAAAGGGAAGCAAACTAAATGGAGAGGATCCCGTCTCTATCATGCATCAAAAAACGAACACTCCATGCAAGACAATATAAAAAGAAAAAAGACTAAAACTGAACTAAAAAACAGAAAAAGAGGCAATCGCCTCAATAGTATCCAATTACTTGGGTATACCCACTTCTAGGATAAGCTTGTGAGGTACATATTCCTAGTAAGGGAATTGTAGATAGTGAGTAGTGACAAAAATCAGGGCCTGTTAAGACTCAAAAGCCGAGACTGCACAACTTGGTCCAGTCCAATGGACAGGGTTGGGTTAAGGTCAGTCCTTACATACCAGCAAAAAAGCTGCAAGCTTGTCAAATGGTGTTTGATATTGCCTGGGTGGCAAACTTCTCTTCCTCTAGGGAAGGATAATCACACCAACTCATGGCATGAGAAGAGACATGCATACATGTTCTTTCAAAGAGAAACCATATTCAGTATATAAAGCTTGAACCTTTGACCAACCAAACACTTTGTTGAAATCATAATTGTTCCTATAAACCTTGACAACTTATTATTGTTGGGGTTACAGTAAAAATTAGTCAAAAAAACTCCCAAGTTTATGTCATCCCTTTCTTGCACACAGCATGGATCCAAAGCTGCATGAAATCACAGGGTTACTGAATTCTAATTGTCTTTCCATAAATCACTGACAACCCATGATAGAATTACTCCCCCATTCAAAACTATTTCTTGCTTCAGCAAATCAGGTGAAAATTTAAAGGTGGGGAAAACCCTTATAAACAAAAAAAATAAAATAAAGGAAAAACCAACATTCATTTTGACATAGAGAGAGTATTGAAACAAACACAACAATTACTGAGCCAGTCACAATGCACTGCAGTGGGTTTATTTGTCAGGTGTAAAAAAATAACATGGTTTTCTATTTAAAGCTTCGAAAAATGGCTGAAAACAATTTGCTCATGTCAATTATCAAACAATTGGGCGCTCAATTTTACAAATTTAATAGTCACATTATCTAGATTCGAGTTTATTCCAATCCCAACAACAATAACCAAAAAAAAAAGGGAAAGAAAAGGGTTTAGTTTAGCTTGAACTTCTGTAGCAACTGTAATTATCCAAACGAAATTATGCAAATTAGGAGTTATAATTAACTGATTTCGAGGTGAATTACTAAGATGTTGATAAATTCCGATCATTAATGTTGTAATTTGATGTAACATTCAAAAGTAAGTCTGATAACAATAGCTGAGATAAATTCGACCAAAATGAACTTAATAAAGTAGAGAGAGAAAGAGACAGAGAGAGATATTACGAGGAGGAGAGACGCCGCATTTGAAGCACTCGAACAATCGATCGACATCATCCATGGCGTTTCTCGACATTACTGGTTTGGTTTCTTCTTCTACAATTTTCAGTTTTTTCCTTGTAGAGTATATTTTTGTCGGTATGCAAACCCGCGGGCTGCGGGATTATCTGATTTTCTCCCTCTTTGTAAAGCGGGATCACTTTCGACTTTCAAAATTTTAGTAGGGCGGAAAACCAAGAGTATGGCATTGAATACATTTGCCAACCATTTTTTTTTTTTCTAATCCGACAACCTCAATATATTAAAACACCAAATTCGGACTACAAAGCACAAGTGACCCAAATTGGCAAAACATTATGTGGAAATCGGCCTTCAACACATGAGGTTAATGCCCACTTAGCAAAATTATGTGCCAAGACAACATTACATCTAGGTGTAAAAACAATTGAGGTAGCCAGAGTATTTTGAAGAACAGAAATACAATTAAGGATATGAGCCGATCTCCAAGGAAACGGATGACCACGAGAAATATCATTCACCACTGTCTGAGCGTCATTCGAAATAGATCCTCCACATATATTGTCGTGCTCCATGGCAGAGATTGCAAGCCATATAGCTTTGGCTTCTACTACAAATGGCATAGAGGAATTGACCTTCAAAGCTCCACCCTCCACAAAAGTGCCACTGGAGTCAATCCTAACCCACGCAGCCACCAAAAAATCTTGTCCCACAGCAGCATCGATCACAAAATGGGTCACATTTAGGTTCACAGGAAGCCTATCAATTGTACTACAGTCATTCAAATCTGTCACAGGTGGTTGTTCACAGGAAATCCACTCCAACCAGCGTTTTGAGATCAAAGCAGACGTTTCTCTGGGATTCGGGAGGACGTCATTGTGCATCTTTTGATTTCTTTGCCACCGAATGGTATCCAAGATGAAAACAGCTTTGCTAATAAGACAATCAGAGTTCAAAGACCCCTGGAAAAATGCTCCATCCTTGCTAAAACAATTCTCCATCCACTGACAGAGGCTCCAATCAAGAAACACCTCTAATCGTAGGCCCAAAGAATGCAGCCAGATCACACGAGCAAAAGGACACTCGAAGAAGAGATGTTCGGTTGTCTCCTAGTTACCATCACACATGGGGCAAGAAGTAGCCAACTGATTGATTCTCAGTTGCAAGGTACACAACGTGGGAATAGCATTCCATGCCACGCGCCAAACAAAAATTCTAATTCTCTGAGGCACCTTAATTTTCCATAAGCAATTCCAGAATTCTACCGCAAATCTCGGATGTGCTTGAACCCTATGCTCCACCAGTACTCTATAGGCACCTTTCACAGTGAATTCCTCCATTTTATCGTCCACCTAGATCATTTTATCCTCCTCCAAATAATTATTCGTGGGAATAGACAAAATAGCATTGGCAGATTCCTCATCGAATTGATCCCGTACAAGATCAGTATTCCAACTACCATCAAGCAAGCAATCCACCACTTTGAAAACCGAGATATTTGCCTCCTCTCGCGCTTTAGGCACAAAGCCTTCCAAATCAGGTACCCACTGGTCATGCCAAACACCAATACTCAAGCCATTACCCACAAGAAAACAGCCACCTTTTTTAATTAAATCAACATCATGGAGAATCTCTCTCCATTGAGGTGAGTCAGAGCCATGAGGTTCAACATGTAGAAAATCATGCCGACAACAGTATTTACCAAGGAGCAGTTTAACCCACAATTTATCTGAGTTAGCAAAGAGGTTCCAGGCCAACTTAGAATGAAGGGCCCTGTTGAAATCTTGCACACTTCTTATACCCAGCCCACCGTAACTTTTTGGAGTGCAAACTGAATTCCATGCCTTGAGATAAATCCTTCTGTTTTCCTCACTTTTACCCCATCAAAAATCTCTTAAGAGCCCATCCATCTTCTTGCACACATTCACACCCAGCTCGTTTGTCGCCATCGCATAAGAAGGAATGCATGAGGCAACCACTTGAATTAAAGTTGTGCGACCTGCGTATGATAAGGCTTTAGCTTTCCAAGATTTGAGCTTGTTTTTCATTCTCTCCATAAGGTAATTAAACCTTAATAGCTTCCCTTTTGATCTGAAAAACGGAAGTCCCAAATAAATTGCATGTTTGTCCATAGATGCAAGATTCAAAATGCCTTTAATTCTGCCTTTCACGGGAGGGGCTGTATTTGGGCTGAAGTAGATGCCAGACTTGGCTTTGTTGACCCCCAAGCCACTCCATTCCTCCATCTTTTTAAGTATTCCATCAATCACTCTAGCACACGTTTCATTCGCTTGCCCAAACACGACAAGATCATCCGCGAATAAGAGGTGGGTGATACCCTCAGATTGCTTGTCAATCAAGATGCCCTTCAATCCACCATTCTCAGCAGCAGTACATTTATTAAAGAGTCTCGACATACCCTCCATAACAAGCACAAACAAGAACGGGGACAAGGGATCCCCTTGACGAAGACCCCGAGAAGGAATGATATGCCCCTGAGGAAACCCATTGATATTAACAGAAAACGAAGTGGTGCTGATGCATTGCTCGATGAGTTGCACAAACTTATCACAAAATCCCAAATTTCTCAAAATTGAAAGGAGGAATTTCCATTCAATTTTGTCATACGCTTTTGCCATGTCGACCTTCAGCGCCATAAGCCCACTCTTCCCTGTCTTCTTCTTCATGGTATGTAGGATTTCACTAACCAAAATAGTGTTGTCAGAAATCTCACGACCCGGGACAAAAGCAGCCTAAAAAGGGCTCACAATTGCATCAAGATGTGGCTTTAACCTGCACGCAATTAGCTTAGAAATAATCTTGTAAACAACATTACACAAAGCTATAGGACGAAAGTCCTTAACAGAAACAACAGCATTATTTTTCGGGATCAGTGTGATATTTGTATGGTTCAGGTCTTTGAGCAGGAGGCCAAAATTGAAGAAGTTTTGTACCAGGGTGACAATATCATCTTTGACTGTGGGTCAATAGTGTTGGAAAAACAGAGCGGGAAAGCCATCAGGGCTCGGAGCCTTTGTTGGGCCTAAAGACTTCACAGTGGCGAGGATCTCATCTATAGTTGGGGTAGCACACAACTGGTCATTAATATCTGTATCAATACAAAGCGGAAACAATCCTTCTAGATCATCAGGGCACACAGGATTCTCTGACTTGAAAAGTTCATCAAAGTAGCTAACAAATTCTCAAAGTATCATTGGTCCAGTCACCATCTCTGAGCTTAAGTGCATCAATCGAGTTTCTTCTTCTTCTAATCACCATATACAGATGAAAGAATCGGGTATTTCTATCCCCGTCTTTCAAAAAATTCACTCTCGATTTTTGGCGAATCATAATCGCCTCCCTTTTATACAGCTCGATCAATCTAGCATACGAGCTACTTTCCTCGATTCCACTCTCCTCGTCAGTTCGCCCTTGAACATAATCGATTGCTTGAGTAACTTGACGAATGTTCTCCTGGACATTCCTAAAATATTCACGATTCCATTTTTTCAAACCATATCTCGTAGCCTTCAATTTGTGTTTGACTTTGTACCCCATATAGCCATACACCTCAGTACTCCAAGCATTGTGAACCACCTCTTTGCTGGTTTCATCTCTAATCCACATAGCCTCGAACCGAAAGGGACGAGGCCCTCTCAAATTTTCCCCACTAGTATTCAGTAAAATAGGCCCGTGATCAGAACAAATTATGGGCAAGTGATGAACTACTGCCCTTCGAAATAAATTTCTCCATTCAAGATTGCAAACTCCTCTGTCTAGCCTCTCTTTAACCACAATTCTCCCATTACGCTTACGTTGCCACGTAAATGGTTTTCCAATAAACCCAAGATCAACCAGACCCCCATCACTCATCAACCTATGTAGACCCACCACCTGCTTGATTGTTGTTGAACTGATTTTCACCCCATTTTTCTCTTCTGTCAATAAGATCATTAAAATCTTCCATCATACAATGGGGGAGGCATATGGAATTGAAAGCATCTGAGGTAGCCTCTCAAAATGCCTTCATGTCATGGTGATTGGGGGCACGATACACAAAAGACAAAATCCAATCTTGACTAGGTGGGTCAGATTTGATTTTGATAATGGCAAGTTGATCCGAAAAAAACATGGGCTCCATAGAAACACCCAGACGAGCTAATAAAGTTGTACCTCCCGAAAGGCCAGCGGATGAAGTAGCTTCCAAAAACCCAAATCCTAGTCTTCTCAAAATCGCCTTCGAACTATCACAAGAGATCGTAGTTTCAGCCAACTAAATAACATCCGGGTTATGATTCCGAATGAGGGCCTTGATATGGAGGAGTGTCGCGGGTCGGCCGAGGCCCCGACAATTCCAATAGAGTGCTAACATTGGGACACCGAGGGCCTTAAATTGCCCGCTTTCACATTATCTCCAGCTTCTTTCTCAGCATGTTGTTGCATAAGCAAATCAATTTCCTTGGTAACCAAGGGAGAGTTCTCAGGTCTTTGATCTCTAGGAGGAATCAATTTGTTCTTTCCTTTAGCCTTAACAGTAGTACTCTTGCACCTATCTTACTTTTTTCTATCATTAATGACAATCCCTCTAGCAATGAAAGTCTCAGGCAACTGGGTTCTAGCTTTGACCACTCTATCAGGGGAACTCAGTTCATCAGTAGGTAAGCTCACGTTTTTCCTTTTGAGAGAAAGGCGGTTAAAATGGTTAGCAAAAGGTTCAAAGGGCCAAGGGATGTGGGTTTTCATTAGAAGTGGTGGGATGGTCTAATATGGTGCTAGGATTATGGACGGGTTTTTGTGGGTGTTGAATATGGGATATGGGAGAAATAAGACATTTCATACTGTTAGGCTCCAGTTCGGTTATGACAGGGTACTGATTTTGGACTGGGATAAGGCAGATGGGATTGTTTGTTTTTGGGCTGGGTTCATTATGTGGGAGAGTAGTCACCAGAAGGGCATCCTCATTATCATCAGGTTCGGAGACCACATAAGGAGGGTGAATTAGGTTTAGAAGGGTGGGCTTGGAACAAGGTAATTGGGTATTGGGCCTGGGAATATTAACATGACCAACACGTTTATCCATTCTCAGCATGGAATTAGGGTGAATATATTTCTGGGGGGAAAATAAAGTAGAGTTCACCTCCCCAAAAAAGAGGGAGTTGACAGAAGTTGACATACCTTCCTTTGTCCCTGCACACTGCTCCAGAATGATGGTGGATTTGACTTGATCCCATCCCCCAGAATGAGTCCATTGTGCAATCTCCTTAGTACCCAGCAGTTTATTAGTTTTAACAATCTGTTTGGTCAAAGAGTTGTAACTGATGACGTCATCACCAAATTGCACCTCCATGGGCGCCATGGGTGCTTTCTGCCGAGAGCTTGACCACCTGGGCTGTACAGTATTCTCCATCACTATTCCTTCTTGGAATATCGTTTTTCCTTTTAATTGTTCCTCTTCAGCCCAACTATCTGGTATTCGAAACAGAGGCTCTGTATAAACATTTAATGACGTCTCTGTGGCTCACTCAAAATTGAACAAAGGTCATGTTGACTCTCAACGTTAGATATTACGGCTACACAATTCGTCGATGTTGAAAATAGATCGTGTTAGATTCCTATATTATTAATTGAGCCCAATCAACTGGTACATAAATTGCTCCGATGAAATTTGCATAATGGTTTAATGTGGTGTATCTACATCTGTCCTGATAATCTCTAACGTACACGTTGAGAGGCCGTGACTTTCCAAATAAGTTTCCATCTGTTATCTATAGGAGCATCTACATCTGCCCTGATAATCTCTAGCGCAGACTTGACCGAGAATTCCCCGATGAGGTCTTACTCCATGAGAGACGATCATGCGCGTTAAGAGCATGAACAACTCGATGTGCCACAATTAAATACAAGCTTGCAGGGGGCAAGAGATGTGCGAATTCATCCCATTGGCCACTGTCACCATCCCAGTACTCGGCCACATTGTCGAATAACGTGTCAATTTACTTATGTCGTATCATCTGACTCGTGGCTAATAAAATAAAATATGAGAGAGAGAGAGAGAGTAGCAACAATCAGACGTTACAAAAACATAAAGGACTTTAATGACTCATTCATCAAATTCCCTTCATTCTCACAAGTTATCATACGTTACAAATCCAGTAAATTGAGTAGTAGCTAATTTTTCCCACATATTGATGGGTCATTATGTCCCATAGGGGTGTTCCGTGCGATGTGGTGCGAAAATATCCACATTCGTTCCGGGGCCTCTCGAAAGCTCAAAAAACGTGGATTATAGCCTTTGTTTTCGGCTTCCCGGGGCTCGGGTGTTATTTTTGCCCAAACTTGTCCGGGGGGTCTACCATGACCCTAGAGGACCCTCGATGCCTCGGGAGAGTCATCCGGATCCCCGAACTCCATTATCACCCATGCCTTTGGTGTTCCGAATCTTACACCATTGTCCCGTAAAACACTCTTCCAAGCCTATCAGGGACCGGATAAGCAACTCCAAGGGCCTCCCGTGTCCCATAGGGGTGTTCCGTGCGATGTGCTACGAAAATCCACCTTCGTTACGGGGCCTCTTGGAAGCTCAAAAAAGGTGGATTACAGCCTTCGTTTTCGGCTTCCCGGGGCTCGGATGTCATTTTTTCCCAAACATGTCCTGGTGGTCTACCATGACCCTAGAGCATGACCCTAGAGGACCCTCGGTGCCTCGGGAGGATCGTCCGGATCTCCGAACTATGATGTCACCCATGCCTTTGGTGTTCCGACTCTTACACCAGTGTCCCGTAAAACGCCCTTCCAAGCCTATTAGGGACCGGATAAGCAACTCCAAGGGCCTCCCATGTCCCATAGGGGTGTTTCGTGCGATGTGGTGCGAAAATATCACGTTCGTTCCGGGGCCTCTCGGAAGCTCAAAAAAGTGGATTATAGCCTTTGTTTTTGGCTTCCCGGGGCTCGGGTTCATTTTTACCCAAATTTGTTCGGGGGGTCTACCATGACCCTAGAGGACCCTTGGTGCCTCTGGAGTATCATCCGGATCCCCGAACTCTGATATCACCTATTTGGTGTTCCGACTCTTACACTAGTGACCCGTAAAACGCCCTTCCAAGCCTATCCGAGACCGGATAAGCAACTTCAAGGGCCTCCCATGTCCCATAGGGGTGTTCCATGCGTTGTGGTGCAGAAATATCCACTTTCGTTCGGGGCCTACGGAAGCCCAAAAAAACGTGAATTATATATAGCCTTCGTTTTCGGCTTCTGGAGGCCCAATTTCATTTTTGCCGAAACTTTCCCTGGTGGTCTATCATGACCATAGAGGACCCTCAATGGCCCGGAAAGGTTATCCAGATCCCTGAACTTTGATATCATCCATGCATTTGCTGTTCTGGCCCTTGTATTGGTGTCCCGTGAAAACGCCCTTACAAGCCTGTTAGGGACCCGATAATGGACCAGGGGGCCTCTTATGTTACCTAAAGATGTTGTCCCATGCTTTGTGGTGCGAAAATATCCACCTTCGTTACGGGGTCTCCGAAAGCCCAAAAAATGTGGATTAGATCCTTTGATTTTCGGCTTCCCGGGTCCCGTTTTCCAATTTTGCCCAAAGTTCTCCCGGGGGTTTATCGTCACCCTAGAGAACCTCAGGTGCCTCGGGAGGGTCATCCGGGTCCCTGGACTCCGATTTTACCCATGGAACATGAGACATGTGCGCTGGGACATGGGACATGGGCCACCCAAATTTTCTTTTAATTTTTTTTGATGTACTTAGTTCATTTCGTTCCATTGTCAACTATCTTTGGTAGAATAATTTTATAACAGAGTATTCTCAAGTTTGCTAATAAAAGGCTAATATTCGTTTCTCAAGCACTCAATCAAATATAGATCAAAGTTTATAGTATGACTATTCATAATAAGTAGAACTATAATCCCCCAACATTTTAATATTTGCCCCAAACAAATTAAGAGTCAGAATGCGGATGAACCTCTCCAAATCCCGCCTAGGTGTTGTTTTAATTTTATTTACCAATTAATCACAAAATTAGCACCAAAAAAGAAAAATAAAATCTTTACAACAAAGTTAGAAGAACCTATCAGAAAACATTAAATATAAAAAAGAAAGAAAGAGATGAAACATCATCGCATGGGCATGCACATTAAATCAATTTCAAAATACATTTGACTATTATGGATGGTTTCAAGTCCATTACTAGAAAGGAGTAATGAACCGAATGATCCACCAGTGAGCACTGATAGACCGATAATGGAACCGTTGGGATATTCTTACCAATCACCATAACTAGTAAGGAAAAACCATTTATCAAGATCAATTGATTCCAAACTTCATTTCAAATGGTTTGTTCGATAAGGTAAGGTCATTACTTCGATTCTCCATATCCTGCACTTAACTGCGGGGTATACACATTTTATTGGCAACCTATTTCACCAATGCTTTATGGGTACTCTAATATGAACCCAAATGAACACACCACCATGTCACCATCTTAAAATTAGATATGAGCATCAAAATAGGTGAGTCTCATCTACAAAATTAAATGAGTCTAATTTAAAAACCATTAGGGTCTACCCAGGTGGTGCTAATGGGAGCACCAAAAATTGCGCCCATTTCACGGCTGTTTACCTCTAAGAAAAGTGGTAGATTTTGTGGGAGCCTGAAGGTTGGACGAGCTAGGGAGAGAAGAAGAGAACCCAGAGAAGATTATGATTCTAGTGCTCTCCTTTCACTGAATATGAGTGACAAGTAAATATTTTATGGTTTCTAATGGTCGATTTAAAGTACTATCGTCTGCCGTGGGTCTCATTAGTATAAACTATAAAGTCCCCTTCTGGATTATTAAATTGGTTAGTAATTGTCCTAAGCTTTCCTGTTTATGGCCTCATTTGGTGCATATTGAAAACGATGATATATTTTATGGTTTTGGAAGAAGGGTTTTAGTATGAATTTACTTATGAGCATTTGTTAATTATACATGTTGATCAAACCAACAGAGAACGAAAATGTGTTTAAAAGCTCTTATACATTCATAAATTTCAGTCATTTCAGTGCCTTAATCAGTAAAATATGTTATGAATTTGAAGCTGCATTTACTTGAGATTTCCAGCAACAAAAATTATTTTCAAAGATGCACCTTCTCAAACCCCCTCCCCCTTTCACCATCCCAGTTGGGGCAATATATCTCTCACAAGAACTATGAGAGAGCAATGGGGGTAAAACGGCGTACATCTTAACGTCGACGAACAAAGGTAGCAGGGTGATCACACTGGGTGGTGGTTGTTGCTGTTATTGTTGTTGTTTACACATACCCCACGCAAAACAGCTTGATTGTGTTATGTTATGAATGATGAATTTAAGCTCTTTCTAGAACCATGAAATTCAAAGCCTTGAATTTGGCATTGTGCAGATCTGGGTATGGTTGGTTTTCTTCATATTATATGCAAGGTCAATGCTCCCAAGTCCAGGAAAGGCTGAAAGCATGGTTCAAGATGCATGTCCTCGAGGCATTATGTGACCTGAGAGCTTTCTTTTCAGATACAGGGTCAGTTCAAAGAGTATGTTGAGCTTTTGCTTGCCAATTTGGTATTGGATTCGTCGCGTGGATTGGCCCCAATCACTCGTCATGCATTATGTGATAAACTTATTTGAGGAGAGCTCGAATTGACGTGTGCTTAAGCTTAAAAGGTGATATTTCCACAGAATATGCTGAATGTTCACTTTGGCGATTTTATTTGTGATAGACTTATATTACTTGTATCATGAACTTGACGTGTGCTTAGTTTGTCCAATAACCAGTTAAAGGAACTACCACACTAGTATCATGTATGTATTTGGCCAACAAATTCATGTTCCACCATTAAGCTAAGGAATTTTAGTTGCTTTAGTAATTTGTTAATTTCAAATATAACTTTAATATGCTTGCAGAAGTTGCTTTGCTGGAATTCCGTGTCAGCCAATTGTACAGGTTCATTTTTGGCTTCATTTTGCTGAGGCTGTTATGTCCTGTTTTAGGAGTGGGTGGGGGGTAATTTTCTTGTTGAAAATCTGGTTGCTATTTCCTAGCAATTTACTACTAATGTTAGTCTATGTTCACAGTATTTCGCTTGGTTGCCACTTGCCAACCAATATCAGTTCCTTCACTGAGCTGCAAGAGCTGTGCCAGTTACTCTTCTGTGAAGTTACTATGTTGTTTTGTATTGGTAGATACATATCATTTACGCGTGTTTCCCCTCTCAGATCCGAAGTATTGTTCTCTTACATCTGGAGAGTGTCGTGTCATATTAAACCATATATTACTGTCTTTCGTGTACCCTTTTGATTGTCTGACATCCTTCATGGTCTTTCTTAGTTTGCTTTCAAAGTTCAGAAACTTGATTAGTTCCACTTTTGTGGACGACAGTGCTTTGGCCTTGTGAAAAGGCAATGAATACCAATCATTCATGTAAAATCTGTGAAAAACTAGTGCTACAAAGAAAAGGATCGATGGTTTTGTGAACTTGCATAAACCACTTTTTGTTGCAATTTGTTGATTCTTCGTAACTATTAGAAGTATGTGTCTATTGCTACCATTTCCAGCTGATTTTTCTGATGTTATCAACTCATTGTCATGACATACTTTACAGAATTATGCACTAGGTCTCATGTAATTGCATCATTGGTTGGTGATTTCATATTTATAAAAGTATGTTTATGGGCATCACCACTTTGACTAGCTTATCTCTCACTAGTTTGATGATATGATATTGTTTATACTTGATCCATTATGATAGATAAATCTTAGAGTTGAATTGTACTAGTGCCACCACAGAAGGGTTGTTTCAGTCATAGCCCATGTATCCCATCACACAAAGTTAAAATCAATCTAAATTATCATCCTGTGTGATTGAATCATTTGATTGTGAAAGATCATCGACCCGTTTCAGAAGATTGACATGGTGCCTTTACATCTTAGGATATGGCGAAAGCCTATTTTACTATGGGAAGATTATTGTTGCTGGAAGAAAATGCTCCATTCTTGCAACCAAGTGTATGGAATTGGTAGGCTGACTGATAATTCAATTTGAGCGGGTAAGGTGAAGAAGAGGTTGGACGGCTCAAATAGTTGAAAATGATGTCAAAGACTGGGTTAAAATACCACTTCCTTTTTGTTAGTCTGCACTGTTGCATCACCTTTTTGCGGTTCGGGCAGTCTCCAGGAAGCTCTCATTCTGGATAATTTAATCACTTATGTACCTAATCTTATGTTTCTATTGATTGTATTCTTATAATTGATAAATTAATATGAAAAGAAACAATATGTACTGTGCTTTCGGCAAATTAATTGCTGGTTAATGGTTTTTTTAAATACTAATCTAATGTATTTACAAACCTACTATATTTTGGATTGATCTTCTTGTCTATCTCTAAATGACACATTGAAGCCCCTTTATGGGTATTTGGGGTTATTCATGGCTTCAAACAGTTTTTGGTTATGATAGAATATACCCCATGCTGCCTTTGCTTAGTGAGGAATGTTCCAACTGGCGTTAGATGGTTCTTGCATGCATGTTGTTGGGTTAATAATCTAATTTACTAGTAATCTTCATGGTACTTAAGTGATGAAGGTATAGACTGCTCTGGCAACATTTGCCTTGTCGGGATCTTGTGTGCATTTGTCCATTAACTTTCAATTAATTCCAGTAATGCAAACTAATAAAGAACTATGATTTATTTTTTCTTCTTTTTTTTGCCTATCTGCAACAAAGATTTTGTAAGGATACCCAAGTTTCTATGTTAAGGTGTGAGTGAGACACCCCCCCCCCCCCCGCCCCAAAAAGAAAAAACAAAAAAAGATTCTTCTTCATGGCACTGTAGTTTCTGAAGTTGAGTTTTTTTTTGTGTTTAATACTTTATGTTATGTTTTCTTTGAGGATGATTGCCGTGGGTGTAAAAGATAAGTCCTGTTTGCAAAATGCAGTGGTTTGGATTGCTGATGCCTGATATACTGCCACTGAATTACTGCTGCACTAAATTTGTTTATTTTTAACTACCATTTCAGCATTCTCTATCTAGCCCCCACTAGTTGGTACTCCGTATTTTCAAATAATGTCCTTTCAGGGTACTAGTCCGTTACGTCAGGCGGTTAATATTTTGCTTACTTTTGGCAGTTGGGTTTTGGAAATTTAAGCTTTAGTACTTTTAGTTTGTTGATTTTAGTATGTTGACATTGTTGCATTTTCTGTACCTAAACTATGTTTCTTTAATTCTTTGTAAACCCATCTTCCTATATGCTGCTCTTTTTATATCCTCTTCCATCTTTCTATTTCAATGATAAACTCTTGTAGATTCTGTGTTTCCTCGTAAAGGAGAACTTTCTTTTCAAGGCTGCCCCAGTTTTAGTTGTTGACTGACATTCCCTATATTGTTTCTCTGAATAGATGGCAGCTAATGATGTACCATGTTGTCAACCCATGTTTTGGGTTTATCTAATCATATGTGTGGCTCTTGTGTGTTTCGCTGGTCTTATGTCAGGTCTTACCTTAGGACTCATGTCTCTCAGCTTAGTTGATCTCGAGGTCCTTGCAAAGTCTGGTCAGCCCAAGGACAGGAGAAACGCAGGTTGATGTCTTATATTATGCTATTCTTTCATATGTATTCTGAGATTTTATGTACAAAAGATATGCTCTTTCTCATACTCTTGTTCATCCTAATCACAGAGAAGATTTTGCCCCTTGTTAAAAACCAGCACTTACTACTCTGTACCCTTCTCATATGCAACGCCATGGCAATGGAGGTAAGGTGATGTCTCTACATTTTTGAAGTTCTTATTGTCCCTTTGATTTCTTACATGATCATAATCTTTGTTCTCCAGGCTTTGCCAATTTTCCTTGATGCCCTTCTCCCGGCCTGGGCTTCTATATTGATATCCGTCACACTCATACTTGCATTTGGAGAGGTACCTTAAAAGTACATGATCAGAATAATAAATATCATTTGTGGCTGCTGAAGTAGTTGTTGTTACCCTTTCCCCTCAGTCGTTGATTATATCCATGGCTATTCAAAAAAGTATATTGATAATTGTTGTATTGCAGATAATCCCACAAGCTGTGTGCTCTCAGTATGGATTAAGTGTGGGTGCAAAACTTGCTGTGTTAGTGCGTATACTTGTCATTGTTCTGCTGCCCCTTTCTTATCCGATTAGTAAGGTAGGGTTTTTCTTTCTAAGCGACCACCAATTGGGGAAAGGGAAAATATATATGGAAAAAAGCTTAATTAGCAGTCTATTATCTATCATGGTTTTGTACCTGTTGGAAAAAAATAATAATTATGAAATATGTTACTTCTTCTTGTTATTGTTATTGTTATTGTTAATGTTATAGAGTAATACAAGATGTTAGGGATGCATGAGAGAGTATGCTGTCTCTATGACTTTGTTATTAACTGTGTTTGGTATTTTCAATAAGGGCAGCTTTTGGACTGGCTGCTTGGAAAAGGACACAGTGCTCTGCTAAAACGCTCGGAGTTGAAGACTTTCGTGGACCTCCATGCCAATGAGGTTAGTGGTGTAATGTTTAAATTTGATGTAATGATTTTAGGAAGAAGATGTTTTTGCTGTAAAATTCCAACATGACAAAAGTTACAAGTTTCCTTACTGGAAGTATATCATCACATTAGGCAGGCAAAGGTGGAGAGTTAACCCATGACGAAACTACTATCATTGGTGGAGCTTTGGAATTAACAGAGAAAACTGCTAAGGATGCAATGACTCCTATGTCTAAAGTATTTTCCTTTGATATAGATGCTAAACTTGACAAGTAAGCTTCTCATCTGCTTACTGTGGTTTCTCATGGTGTTTGTTCCTTTAGCTTCTGATCATTGAATTTTTATTTTCAGGGTTACAATAGATTTGATAATGAGGAAGGGGCATAGTCGAGTTCCTATCTATTCTGGCAGCCCAACCAATATAATAGGTCTTATTTTGGTATGGAAGTAGGATTTATATTGATGTTCTTCATTCATGAACAACATTTTGGAAGCCCTACATCTTTTGTGCAATGTTATACTACACATTTAATTATAATTTGCACATACAATACAATGTGGCTTTGTTCAAGCCGTTTTGTGACAAGTAATCTTTGACTTTTCTTAAATTTTTTTTTTTCCCGGTCATATAACTCAATTACAGGTAAAGAACTTGATTGCTTGTCACCCACGAGATGAAATCCCAGTCAGAAACTTCACTATTCGAAAGATTCCCAGGTTGGAGAGACTAGCTGTCAGAACCATATGCACATAATGTTTATAGTCATCCTCTTTGTAGCTGAGTAACGCCTGTTTAACTGTTACAGATTCTATGACTACTTGCCGCTATATGATATACTCAACCTGTTTCAAAAGGGTAACAGTCATATGGGTATAGTTGTGAAGAGGAAACGAGATTTAAAGGGTACATCGGATACTACATGCAATCCTTCCCTGTCTGTGGTGAAGACTACTATGATACACCAATCCGAACAACCAGATAAGAAAGGTATAGTTAAAATTGGTGATTTTATATGAGTGTGAAAGTGCTTGCTGCAACTTTACACTTCCTTTATATAATTAAAAATATTACTCTATTTCCAATACTTTCGAAAACAATCTCTCTTCTAGGCGACTAGTTAGGGGTAAGGCTGCGTACATCTGGACCTCCCCAGACCCCGCCCTAGGCGGGATACTTCCTGGGTTCTTGTTGTTGTTGTTGTACTCTATTTCCAATATTTGTAAGCTAGCCTGACCATCATAGGGAGTATACTTCTGTCAAGACATATGACTTTACCGAGATAACATGGAAATTCCTAGGGACAAATGATCAGCATGTTAGAAAAGAGCAAAAGAAATCTGCAAGAAACACATCGATTGTGCATTCAACTGAAACTGGTCATCATAGTATTTCGATGATCGATGCCCCGGAGCTCGGAAAAAATAAACACTTTGGAGATGCATATATTATTCAGGCAGCTGATCTGGATTCTTTTCCAGATCCCAATGAAGAAGCTATTGGTATAATCACTATGGAGGATGTTATGGAGGAACTCCTACAGGTAATTTGAATTACTCCAATATATCCCCTTTTTCTTTCTTTCCTTCTTTCCTTTTTTCATTCTTGGTTTTGTTTGTGTGCATGCCTCTATGAAGCTGGAAGTAAAAATTGGTGATATAGGGTATACAGGCAATAACAGCTGTCCTGAAACTGACGAAACCATCTGCTTTTGTGCATTGCAGAACTATTACTCTATTTCATTTCATTCTGCTTATGTGATCCAATGCAAGTTATGAGACAAAACTCCTGCCTAGAATGTGTAACATATTTTACCTATCAATTAAGCTATGGTTTATAATGATTTCCACTTGCAATAAATACTAGGAGGATTTAGCATTTGAACATATCTCGTTATTCTGCAAGATCATTCCTTTCACTATGCTTGTACTGTCACTATGTTAATACTTGGGAGTATCATCAAACTATTTTGTGGCGTGCAACTGAGGTTGATATTCTGCCCTTTTCTTCTTTACAATCAATTTATTTGCTTTTTTATGAAATCTTGTGAATTGCAGGAGGAAATATATGATGAAACCGACGAGTATGTTGATGTTCACAACAAGTAAGCACTTAGCCGTAGCTTAGCTTCTTACAAATTTGTTTTGGTCTTTCTTGTCCCCTTATCTGAACATAGCTCATTGTGGCCTCAATTATGTCAGGATCAAAATAAATATGCTGCCTGTTATAAGATCATCTCCAAGATCTTCAGTTTCTCATCCAAATCGGAGGACCCCTGTTGCATCACCGCTTTCCTCGCCCCTTAATACTCCAATATTGCAGTCACCAACACGAGCATTTGTGCCATCGCCTCTACTTAGACCCACTCTGCTCAGTTCTCCTATACGATCGAGACTTGCTTCTCCCACAACATATTCAGGTCCCATGCATCGTTCACCAGTGAAGCAGGGGCTCTCATATGAGAAGCTACAGCAGCCTGGACATTCATAATGTCAATCAGAACATGTCTCATATGTATTGAAAGAAATCAGAATACCGGTCCATTTAGATATACAATAATGTATATGTTCTTGAACTTTCAATAATCAGCATTTCCAAGTATCTCATATATTGGCACTGGTAAGGTGTTTTTGAGTACATCATCGATATTACATTATAGAGACAGACTTTCTATAATTACAGGGCTATCTTTTTGTCCGCGTTCCCGTATCCATGCTACCTTGGTCATAACTTATACTCCTTCCGTTTCAGATAAATGTATACATTTACTTTTTCACGGTCTCCTATGCACTACTTTGACCATGAATTATAAATTCTTAAAAATTTGATTTTCCGAAAGTACTTTTAAAAATGAATTTAATCATAATATTTTTACATTGTGAATCCTTATATTTTTTCTTAAATTAATAACTTTGACTTTCAAAAAATAACTGTATACATTTATCTAAAACAATAAGGAACCAATGAACTATAAACATAAAGGGGAGTTGTTGGTGAGATCTGTGTAGCATAAAGCAGAGCCAAGATAAGTGGTAAAGGACAAAGGGTCATAGAGCAGAAGCTAAGGTGGCTATTGCGGGGCTCCAAATGGCGTTGCAAATTGCAATGCCTTTTCCGGTGATTTTGTTCCCGAACTCGTATATGGGGGATGCTTGCGATAATGCGACTGTAGTCGAATTAAAATATTAGTACATATAAAAACTATGGCAAATAGTTAACAAGCCAAGCTGCAGTAGCACACCGGTTAAATCACAAATTGAGATTCCAGGTTCAAATCCTGGCTGCAGCAAAACTTTTTGTTTTCAGAATTAGTGCTTTCTTGGCTTTTTGTCTCTCTCTCCTTTTTTTTCCTTTTTTTTTTGCTCGATCTCTTTTTCTGCCTGAAAATTGCAATGCCTATGCAATAATATTGTTCTCGAAACAGATTCACTTTCAAATGATTAATTAATACTATGATGAAGCATATATAGTGGTGCGAATGTAGTTAAAATAAAAACATACTTTACATATATTAAGTGTTGCAAATACTTAACAAGTCAAGGTGCAGTAGCACAACGGTTAAATCTACGGATTGAGATTCCAGGTTCAAATCCTGTCTGCAGCAATTTTTTTGGGTTTTGAGATTTTTTTTTTTTTTTTTTTTTTTTTTTGGGCTCATCTTTGGGTTTTGAGAGTTAGTGCTTTCTTGACTTTACCTCTTTCCGTTATTATTTTACTCCTATTTTTTTCATCTTGCGGGTAAAACAAGAAAAGCTACAAAGTTTCGCCTAGAACCAGCACGCACCATACATTTCTTTCAGGATAAGCCTTTCCGACATTGCAAAACACACCAATATCCCTTAAAAACTTGGAACATAAAAGATCAGTTAAAAGAGATTAACAAACCATCATGAACACTCTGATCACTCATCATCAACAACCTCTCAGAATTACAAATCCTCCTTCATGGCAGTATCAAAGAAGCAAACCACCACTCCGCCCTACAACCAGCATCAAAACCATTCTTTCTCTCTCCTCGAACTCTTGGGCGTTACATGCTCAAGCCAAGGGATTTGGGTGCTCAGCAACAAACAGCAACCCAAGACAAGATGACAAAAAAACACCACAGAAAGGCACAAGTGATGAAAACAAAGACGACGACGACGACGACGACGACGACAAGATACCACAGGTTGTGTTCGACAGGATGATAAGAAGAATCCTAGCTTATGTGGGATTACCAATGGCAACTGGGGTTGTTTTGCTTCAAGTCTTTGGGATATTGAAAGAGAAGCATTTGTTGAATGTGCCCCTTTGGGTTCCATTTCTAACGACGTTTTTGACATTTGGGAGCTCTGTTCTTGGGGTTGCTTATGGTTCTATCTCCACTAGTTGGGATGCTGAGAAAGAAGGCTCACTTCTTGGCTTTGATGAAGTAAAACAGAATTGGAGTGACATGTGGAAAGAGGAAGATAATCAGACCTCATGAACTCCCCGTTTCTGGATATGTTTTTGTAGATCAAGTTTTAGTTTTAGTTTTAGTTTTAGTTTGGTATTGTAATATATTGGAAAAGGGTGCTGCAAATTCATTTTGTAAATGGAAGATTTACCATAAGCTCAAGACAATATTCAAGTAGTTGGATGCGTTCATATTAGCAAGATTCTTGCAAAAAAAAGAATGAACATATGTACAAGTGAATTGTTCTTCTCAGTAGAAATATTATTTGAACAGATACAACCTTTTGCAACTGGTTACTTCAACTCAACATTTCCATTCTACATGGTTAGTGGAATAGTGGGTGTTTTTTTTCTTCCAATAATTCTCACTAATTCAGTAAGCCATGTCTATATGAGAAAGAAAACGGTTTTCTTTTGGGGTACGAGGACGGGATTGTGGCATCATCTCAATAGCTCATCACGAATGAGATGACTCAAGGGCACTCATGGAGAGCCTCAATCCTTTCGTAAAATGAATCAGGTTGCTGATGGATTCGCTAAATTCTCCTTTGGTAATTGTAGATTGCTACTGAAGCATGTGAACTCTAAACATTTCCTATTCCAGTGCCTCCAATTTTCACAAAAGGAAAAAAAGGGTTAGCCTGACACATCTTAGGGTGGAATTGAATTTCAGTGACAAAGATTGTTCATAAGTTTATATACGCTCGATGGTTAGCTTGATATCAAGTACTCTTGTCGACCCGTTAATTTGGCACCCAAAAAAAAATACACAGTATTAGCCCATGTCCAAGCCAGACCCCATTTCATGAGCTCCCACTTTAATCACACAAGTAATAGAAAGTTACACATAGAGTTTGTGATGCTATCAGTTGTCTGATTGTCTCGATCTGAAGTATCAATTAACAAGAGTACACAGGAGTACAGAGCTAGTCATTCTACACGCTCATATGTTGGAACCAAAAAACTCGCACTAATATACAGAGCCTCATGTACACAACTACACGTATAACCTTCACTCACGAACTCGGAACTTTACAACCAGTAATACAACTTAGGTATTGCTTTTTCAAATTTCTCCTATGTACATGGGAACATCAGTGAGAAACCGAGAGCGCTAATATCATCTCAGTTCAGCAACTGAAAAGAGGGAAAATATGAGGGGCCACGGGGTTTCACCTAAGCAGAGCAGAGTATTGTCCACACATCAATTGCCACAACAGATATTACCTGTGCCACGGGCACAGGCCTTATCAGAATCGATATCATACGATGCAAGCAGCCTTCTCTGTCAACAAAGGGGAAAAGAAACTGGAACTCAGTCAAGATTCAAACATATATTGCAATAGTTCAAGATACATCCTAATTCCTAAAAATCAAATTTGGTGTTGAAGTTATTCATCGGTGATCTATACTGGACTGTGGAGTTGACAGATACGGAGTATTTTCTTATCAGTTAATACTGTGTCAATCGATATTGTTGCTAACAGGTCCTGCATCTCTAAGCATATTGTCCATAAACAAATATAGATATGGTAATCTACTCGGACTTTTTACCTATAAGGCTATAACATCATCACTCCGCCCACCCCCACCCATTTCCCGTCCCAAGTAAAGGGCTAAAAAATCTTCAACAATGATGTCTTTATTCATCTTTTCTAGTTAACATGCAGAGAGAGCAGTTCTTATTATACAGAATTCCCTTACGAAACTCAATAGTATGCTAATTGTCACTTACATGATCCTCGAAATCAGGACTAGTCAAATTGATGGAGAGGTTTCTCATCAACAGCAATACCTGAAATTTGAAAGTGTTGAAGCTTTAATATCAATTCATCCATGATATCACAATGTCGAAAGCTCCAAAATAAAACATCAATATTCAAATTTCTGCACAAGCAACCTCCACGAAGTACACACATGCAAGAAGCAGCTCAGGTTGCAAAAAGATGGTAATCTTTTCATGTGCCAAGCATAACATGGATGGGAGAAAGACAAACCATGCTTCAAGAGCCCAATTGCAGTGTATAATGGGGTACAAATTCCAATCATGAACATAGATTCAAAGGCAGATGAAAGATGACAAAATACCGTTTCAACGTCAATTGGATCCATCTTCTTAAGTTTCCGCAAGTGATCACCAGCTTCGGGATCAAAGACACTGCCAATGAAGTTGTAGACTTGAGCAAAATCCGGTAGAACTGCACAAAGGAAGAAGAGCGTCAGGGACATGCCATGAAAAGAACAATTAGCAAAGGCTTGAAGAAAACCATGCATATATTTAAAAGACAAGTTTCATAACTTGAGCAACAACTAGCACCTTAGGCTAGGCCTATTTGTTTTAATTAAATTACTCACATTGTGAATGTGCACAAGGGCTTTTGGCATCTCTTAAGCATTCCTAGGTGGTCTAACTAATCTAAACCTCGGAATCATAGAGCAGCTCACTTGTGCCCCTTACACATTAAAGAGGCAAGGATTGCAGCCTGAATCACAAATTATAGACATTTCTACAACATCTATATTTATAATAAAAATAAAACAATAAAATAATAATTTTTTAGAATTATATAAAGAAATTACCAACGGCCATATTTTTCCTCTATAAAAAGAGACCCAATTTGCTATATTTTGTAAATAAGGAGAGAGAAAGATGGTGGGGAGCGACTGCAAAGATTTTCTCTCTCCTCCACCTTACTTCCCTCAAACAATTTGCCTCTTATGCATCCTTACCACAGTCACCTACAAGTCTACCTCGCTCCACCCCACCATCTCTCTCTCCCTCTCCCCCTCCCCTTCCCTCCCCCCCCCCTTTGGGCCTTTATTATAGAAGGGGGGAAATATGCTCATTGGTAAACTTATATATAACTTCCACAAATTTGTACCAGTTGACAACGAGTGTTAGCAGCTTAGCACCTCATCCATGCCCTCAGTCCTTGCCTCTTAAATGTGTCAGGAGCTCAAGTATTATGGGAAAAGGGCAAGGGATAATTTCCCCTAACCCTAGTAAAAAGCACATGTCATGAAAACATGTACCAAAGATAAAAAAAAATAAAAAATAAAAAAAAGCTAACGTCTCCAACAATTATTCCAATAGTTACATATCCTATAGACCTATGGACGAATATGCAAGCATACGCAACTTCAGATGAAAAAGAGGCATTTACTTATTATAGAGATATTGTTATTTGATTCTTTTTTTTAGTTGTTAGTTAATTTTAGTGCTCCTAGTTTTACGAGAAAGGCACACGATTTATGGCAAAAAAATCCAACATTTGTCCATGTCATAATGGCATATCTATGCCGATAAGCCCACGTGAAGAAAAACATGAATTAGGTATGTATACTAGCTATGAACACCTCATATAGGTGTTGGTGTCACATGCCAGACACACGGACAGAACACGACACTCACATGTAACCTACACACATTATGCTTCTTATCCTCTACATATTGCACTTACCCATGTCTTTGTTAACAACGTACATGACCACCACAAATAAGCCTTTTAACGCTTGTCCAGCCAACAATTAATCCACGTTAAAATAAATATTATAAGTCAATGCAAAAGATCACCTCGTAATGGGGGTCCATGGTTCAGTGGTTCATTCACTTCAGCAGTAGTTCGTCCCATTGCAGTGCTCTCAGTACTACTGGAACAATGATTGGCATTTGGGGGCTGTGTGGATCTCATCTCACCTAATCAAAAAATATGTCCCATGAGGTCAGAAACCTAACTAGCATAGCAGAAAATCAGTATATAGAACTATATAATACCAGTAAGAACATAGCAAACAGACCTTTTGTCACATTTGATACTTCAACTGTTTGTGAGTTAGCAACTAAAGGAGACACAACTGCATTGTTATTAGGATATCTGGGCGTTGATGCAGAATCTGGTTTCGGAAGTCCAGGTTCAAGCAAAAGAGAAGACGGCTGGAAAGAGCCAGCTGCTTGCGAGAGTGATGTAGATGTCAAAAAGATCATGGATGAGCTAGCTTACATAAAGTCATCTGAAGCAAATTATGCATACAAAATAGTATACTGACCATTTTTAGGAGCTTTCTGTGGATATGGATGGGCAGCTTTCCTTTTTGGCCGAGGAGGGGGCAGATGCTCATTGGTACCATTTTTTTGGACCTTTAAAAAATACTTCTGAGCATGACTGCGTATCTGCACAAGTTACGATTAGTCTTCCCCTATGGAAACCTCTCAGTCTGGAATTAACACCACCAACAACAACAATAACAAAAGGGTACGTAGAAACTTTAAGAGCTTTGACCAGATTGTGTACTGTGATTGGAGTATTAGATATCTTGAAACTGTTCACAGGATATGAGATCAACAAATCAATGCTGTGGAAGAAGTTCAAATAGTTGATCCACTGACAAAATTACAAGTAAAAAGAGTTGCACTGTATAACTATTACCTGAATAACAGTTTTTGACCCAACAAAAGCTTCAATCTTTTTCCAATCACGGTCAAATCTGAGGTAAATCAAGAATTGGAGTCAGTACCAGCCATTTGAAGTTTTGAACGCAATAAGTAAGAGTTGATAACACGCATCATGCATGACCACACCTGAAAACTCAAGTTTCACCCAGGTGACAATGAGTTATTGATTGCATAAGCAAGAACCTGAGCAAGAATGTCAACCTCTTACGAGTACGGGGACACCATACTAATTCGGACAATTGTACTATCCCCCACATATTAAACCACACAAGCCCAAACCCTAAGAAACATATTACTATGCACATCTCTCTGTAACCATAAATTCTATTCCCTCTGTCCAGGAAAGATATTCACTGTTAATATATTATCCAATAATAGTTATTAGAGTGTCCAGAAAAAATAGACCACTAACCCCCAAGCATGGAATCAGCAGTAAAGAATGTCAATAACCAGCAAGACAACCGAGCCAACCATGGTCAACAAAAAGGGGTTAACAAAAGAAATTTCTGACTTCTACGAGGACTGATATCCTGCAACCCCAGTACTCAATTCAGGTATAGTGAGTTTGTAAAAGAACGTGCATATAAGAGTAGGATTAACTGATCATATCTACGCATTTCATGTTCATCCAGGCAATGTTGGTTAGTTGAACTTCAGTCTCTCCCTCAAAGCTTAATTTCAAACTCCTATGTTCCTATGAGCTTTACCTCTTCAATTGACCAGAGACGTTTAGTTCTACTAAGTTAATTGCACAATGGGGAGTTGAATTACGTACATCATGTTGCTCAATTCCTACATAGTACACATTATACCAAGAATTAAGCATATCTCTACATCAAATTGAACTAATTTTCCTAATCTAGCTTCAAATTAAAATTACCACAATCTCCATAACCAAAACCCCAATTTATCGCACTTAATAACCGAACTCCAAACAAACACCAAATTCACACAGTTTGAGCGGGAACAATCAAATTCCAACTGAGCACAACTCACAGACTCACTAAATCACATGTCCTATCGATTACAATCACGAAAATCATAATAAATTACAATCAACCAAAACCCTAATTTCTCGCATTTCACTCCCGAAACCCAAACAAGCACCAAATTCACACAATTTGAGCGGGAACAATAAAATTTTACACTTAGCTCAACCTCACATACTCCCTCCAAATCACAATCACAAAAAACGGAACAATTGCAATCAAGAACAAAAAAAAAAACTTCAAAAACAGCAAAAAAAAAAAAAAAAAAACAGTCGAAACCGCAATTGAGAGTACAAGAATAAGAGAGAGAAAATTACAGCTGAAGAGCTTCAAGGAACTTATCATGCTCAGGTTCAGTCCAACTCTCTCTCGATTTCGTAATCGTATACGGTTTTCGAATTTTCTTAGAATTCGAATCGTCCGTTGGAGAATCCACCGTTGTCGTCGCCGGAGAATTCGCCGGCACCGGCGTGAAAGGGTTTACTCCAGGAAGTGCCATGCCATTCGCGTCTAAGTAAAAACCTTCCGGCGAACTCGGATTCATCGACACCATTAGAATTAGGAGAGAGAATTTGCAGAGATATGGAAAGTTAGGGTTTGGCGTTATTGAGTTGTGTAGGTAACGAAATGAAATGTTTATTGCTGATAGACTAAGAAGTCCTTTATATGGTGTTACTTGTTAGGCACCTGAAGTTTTAAGTGTTTTAAAAAGGGTCTTTATTTAGTTGTTAAGGACAAAGCAAGAAGCCAATAAGAAGTGATTAAAATATCTATTTCTTTTTCATTTTTTTGTATTTTAGGTATAATCTGATGTGGCATATATCTTGGCCTGTGTAGATTTTAGTTTGGGGGAAATATTATTGATGGACAGGAAAGCTCAACTTTTGATAAAAATATCTGATTTGCTTGGTTATGTATCTCTCTTATTCCTGGGTGGTCTTCATCAAGGTGCTGGTGGACTGGTGGAGGCGTGGAGCCTTTTCATCCCTCAGGGCTTTTTTGTGTGCTTGCTTTTCGTTTGCGGTTTGTGTCAAAGCATGTACAGTTGCTTCATGGGTCAGCATTTACATAAAAACAGTCTTTCGGAAATAGTTGTTATCTGGTATAATTTTGTGAGGATTACCTCTGTGTTATTAACAATATATATTAATAGGTTTACAGAAGGGAAGTTGGGCCGGAGCCCTAATACAGACATAAGGGTCTGACTATACATAAGCCTAATATGAATAACTAAATATTTACATATTTCAGTATATTCTATCGCACCCCTGCAGTCGGAGCGGGAGGAAGACGAACGCTCAGGCTGGAGCGAAAGTCAGTAAAAAGAGACGAAGGAAGGCCCTTAGTAAAAATATCTGCATACTGTGAGCTGGACGGAACATGAAGTACCCGAACATGACCAAGAGCGACCTTTTCGCGCACAAAGTGGATGTCGATCTCAATATATTTAGTACGCTGATGTTGGACCGGGTTAGTGAAGAGGTAGACTGCACTAACATTGTCACAATATACAAGAGTTGCCCGTGTGACAGGGCAGTGGAGCTCTAGCAATAAGTTGCGCAGCCAACAAGTTTCAGCAACAGCATTGGCGACGCCGCGGTATTCCGCCTCGGCGCTAGAACGGGACACAGTGCCTTGGCGTTTGGAGGACCAAGATAAGAGGTTGTCACCAAGGAACACACAATAACCTGAAGTGGAGCGCCGGCTGTCAGGGCAACCGGCCCAGTCAGCATCGGAGTAGGCGGTGAGTCCCGTGGTGGTGGATGGGTAGAGGTGCAGACCATACTCAAGGGTGCCCTGTATGTAACGCAAGATGCGCTTGAGAGCCGTAAGATGGGGCTCCCGAGGATCGTGCATGTAGAGGCAAATCTGTTGGGCACCATAGGATATGTTTGGACGGGTGAAGGTGAGATACTGAAGAGCACCGGCTAGGCTGCCGTAAAGGGAGGGGTCAGCCACAGGAGAACCGTCGGGACCAAGTTTGGATTTGGTATCAACGGGAGTGGAGCAGGGTTTGCAGTCAGCCATGTGGGCATGGTCAAGGATCTCAGAGGCGTATTTCTTTTGAGAAAGAAATAGGCTCTTGGGGGTTCGGGAGGCGGTGATGCCAAGAAAATATTGGAGAGGTCCAAGATCGGTCATGGAGAACTCGACACTAAGGGAGGTAATGATGTGGCGAATGAGGGAATCTGAGGAGGCAGTGAGGACGATGTCATCCACATAGAGGAGGATGTACACGGTATGTGGGTCGTGTTTGTGAAGGAAGAGGGATGAATCGGACTTGCTGTGTGAAAAACCAAGGCGAGTCATAAACTCGGCAAAGCGCTGGTACTAAGCCTGAGGGGCTTGTTTGAGTCCATAGAGGGATTTGCGGAGGTGACACACATAGTCCGGGTGAGCAGGGTCTACAAACCCGGGGGGTTGATGCATGTAGACAGTTTCCTAAAGGTCACCATGAAGGAAGGCATTTTTGACATCGAGTTGGTGAATAGGCCAGGAGTGTGAGAGGGCCAGGTTGAGGAAAGTACGGATAGTGGCCGGTTTGACAACCGGACTGAAAGTCTCATCACAGTCAATCCCGGGACGCTGAGATTTGCCATTAGCAACCATGCGGGCTTTATACTGCTCAAGAGTACCGTCAGAATTGTACTTGTGCTTGTAGAGCCACATCGAACGGACCACATTAACCCCCTTGGGGCGGGGTTCCAAGGTCCAAGTATCATTTTTAATTAAAGCATCAAATTCAGACTGCATAGAAGCCCGCCAGTTAGGATCCTTGAGTGCCTGGACATGAGAGCGAGGGAGGGGGGAGGTGGTGGAAGTATGAAGATTGAAGACTTTCTTGGGTTTGAACACCCCTAATTGACCGCGGGTGGTCATGTTGTGGGTGGGGGGAGAAGGGGGAGGGGGGGACGGTGAGGTGGCCGTGTGGGTGGGGGACAGCGGGGGTGGAGGGGAGATTTGTGGTGGTGAAGGAGGGGGTGGGGGTTGGTCGGTGGGGGAGGGGCCGCGGGCTGGACCACGGGTTGGGCCGTGGGGGGGGGGGGGCGTAAGGAGATGGTGGAGGGGGAGGGTTCGTTATCAAGGTCGAGGAAATTATAGGTGTTGGGGGGGGGGGGAGGTGGCGAAGGTGGAGAAGGGGAGGTATTTTCATCGAATGTGACATGACGAGATATTATGATTTTCCGGCTAGCCAAGTCAAGACAACGATATCCTCGATGATTGGCGGGGTACCCTAGGAAGACACAAGGGGAGGAGCGGGGTGAGAGTTTATGTGGTGTGGAGGATAAAAGATTGGGATAGCAGAGGCATCCGAAGACACGCAAGTGAGAGTGGGAAGCGGGTTTTTTGAAGAGACGGGTAAAGGGGATTTCGTTTGAGATGGTGGAAGAAGGGAGTATATTAAGGAGGTGGGTGGCCATGTGAAGGGCCTCGACCCAATAAGAGGGAGGTATTTGGGCTTGGAAAAGAAGGGTGCGGATGATATTGTTGATGGTACGGAGCATGCGCTCGGACTTGCCATTTTGTTGGGAAGTGCGAGGACAAGAGAAGCGGATAAGAATGTCGTTAGCGGCAAAAAGGTCATGAAGTGGTGTGTTGTCAAATTCCCCCCCATGATCACATTGAAAGGCCTTAAGTTCACGGTTAAATTGAGTTTTAACATAGGCTCTAAAATGTAAAATTTTTGAGAAGGCATCACTCTGGCGACGAAGAGGGTAGACCCATAAGAATTGAGAGTAATGGTCCAAAAAAATGACATAATAGCGGATTTCGCTCACACTGGGGATAGGGGAGGTCCAAATATCCGAATGAACAATCTCAAAGGGGGAGCTAACAGTAGACATAGATGGGAAAAAGGGAAGTCTAACATGCTTGCCGAGTTGACAAGCATGACCCAAACTAGATTGTTTATCCTTATTACACTCAATCAAACCATTAGAAATTAAAGTCTAAATAGTAGAATCACCTGGATGACCTAAGCGACGGTGCCAAGTAGAGCGGGTACTGATGAGGAAGGCGGTGGGATGGCTGGAATTTGTGGTGGTGGAGGTGAGTGGATACAGTTCCCCGTCACTATCACATCGTAGGAGAGGTGCCCAAGTCTGAAAATCATACACAGAAAAACCATACTCGTCAAAGGCAACACGACAATAGTTATCCTTAACGAAACGACGGACAGAGACTAGATTTTTAACAATTTGTGGTGCAACAAGGATATTTTGTAGATGGAGGGGTCGGAAAGGGGAGGGAAGGAGAGAGTAGCCCATACATGTCACAGGAATCGAGGATCCATCACCAACAGTTATAGAGTTATGATGACTATAATTAAAAATAGTACTCAGATTACCTGTTTAGGATGTGAGATGGGCCGTGGCACCAGTGTCCATATACCAATCGTTGTCATCTGGGTCCTGCAAGGTCAAAGTATTAAATAATTGGGGCAAGGATGTGGTGGGCTCGGCTGGAGTGGGGACCGCGGTCGCGGTGGGGGCCGCTGCGAACCAGGTCCAAGGGGGTAGGACCTGGTACGAGGGGCTGGACGCCGCTGGAGCGGGGCCGAGAGGGCGGTCTGAACAAGCTGGGTCGTGGACTGCGACTCGGGGCGTGGGCCCAGGAGGCCCGCACCACCGCTGTTTGCAGCAGAGGCGAGGCGGCTGGAGACGCCGTGGCAGGCGGCGCGGGGAGTGGATGTGGGACATATGACCACCCTCCCGGCGGGTACCAGAATGTCGCGTTGGGCGGCGCGGTGGCTGCTGGCTGCGCGGCCTGCTGTGCGGTGGCAGTGGTGGTTCCCGTCGAGACCTGTCCGCCTTGCCCATTATCGCCCTTGTGCTTACCCTTGTGGTTGCGGCTGCCTTTGGGCTGGTGGGCCTTGGGTGGGTCAGGTGTGGCCGTTAGTTGGGGATTGGAGGGAGATGAGGGGGCGGGTTGGTTGGGAGGTGATGGGTACGGGTAGGAGTAATGGGTGGATTGTTGGTAGGGTGATGTCGGGTAGAGAGGGAGGTGGCTGGCGTGGTAGTAGGCTTAGGGAGGAGGGATGGGGTGGTGCGTGAAGGTGACGGGGGGGGGGGGGACAGCCGTGGGGTTAGGTGAGGGAGGGTAGGGATAAGTGGGGTAAGGGTGGGAGTATAGAACCATGGAGTTAGAGGAGTGGTCGGTATGACGAAGAGTGACTCGGGGTTGCTTGTCGAGACGTTGCTCTTCAAGGGTGAGCATGGATCGACATTGGAGAAAGGTTGGGAAGGGTTGGTGGTGTTGGATGACATTAGTGATGTTTTCAAACTTGTCGGAAAGCCCGTTTATAGTGTATATCACTAATTGACTATCGGTTATGGGACTATCAACATTGGCAAGGAGGTCGGCAATAGATTTAATACGGGCACAATAGTCATGAACATTCATATCACTCACACTTATGTTACTAATTTCATTTGACAATTGAAGGGCACAGGCTTCCTTATTATCCCTAAAAAGTTATTCCAGGGACATCCAAAGGTTATGGGCAGTGACTTTGGGTTTAAGGATCATGGTAAGCAGGGATTGGGATATGGTGCCATAAATCCATAATTTAACTATGCCATCAAGTTTTTTCCAATCATTATCATCATCCCCAGTAGGTTTAGAGGTTCCATTAAGATTCCCAAGTACCCCAAAACTGAGACAGTGTGTCTCAAACACATCACGCCAAGCATCATAGTTTAAGGCATTAAGGTCAAGTTGAAGGGGAATATAGGTTTTGATGTTGGTTATGCCATAAGCTTGTGGTGGTGGTTGGGGGGCAGCCATGACAAACACAAGAAGCAAACAACAAAACACGAGTAATTAAGCAAGAAGGAAAGATTAAGGGAGAGAGGGACGAAATTACCACCACCCGACAACAGGCGGGTGGGAGATGGATGAGGCGCGGGCGGCGCGTGAGGTGTGCAGCGGATGCGAATTCAAGTCGCGGCCCAGGGAAGCGATCCAATCGGCGGCTGTGAAGCTTGGCGTCGGTGACCGGCGGCAGAAGGAGAAGGCAGCAGCGGTGCTTGGACGGCAAGGCTAGGCGCACGTGGTGGACGGCTATTTTGAGAGGGGTTAGGGTTAGGGTTTTCAGATATTATGCTCTGATACCATGTTATCTGGTATAATTCCGTGAGGATTACCTCTGTGTTATTAACAATATATACCAATAGGTTTACAGAAGGGAAGCTGGGCCGGAGCCCTAATATGAATAACTAAATATTTACATATTTCAGTATATTCTGTCAATAGTCGCTCTTTTAATCGACTAGATAGAGATAAACCTCCCCAAATTTCGCTCTAGTCGGGATACTTACTGAGTTGTTGTTGTTATTAAATGTGAAAAAGTCGAGTAGTAGCCAATAGGTGAAAATGATGCACATAATGTTCCATCAATATCATAAATTCTTATATTTGCATGTGACTTGTGAGTGGTGTGTAACTATCTTGTCAATTCAAGTTAATTTTGATAGTAATATATTGGCATTTTCTTTTTTGTAATATTGGGCATGAATGACATTTTATAGCGGTTCTTACATCTCAAAAAGTGAATAGATATGCATAAGTCAAATTGATTATCTTTACTAGCACGTGATACCATCAAACTCGTAATTTACGAGTGAGTGTTTCATAAAAATCATACAACAAATTCTTATATTTGCATGTGACTGGTGAATGGTGTGTGAATTGTGATACATGAATAACAATTTACAGCGGTTCTTACACCACGATAAAAAAGCAAATCAAGCACGTGATTTCATTGCTATTGTATAACAATTTTGGCATATTGTCGAACATGTCATCAAAAAATTCTTGAGTGTTCTAATGTTTTAAATAGATTGATGACTAAACATCTGATGTTTGTCGTGAGGTTTTTTTTTTTTTTTTTGAAGGAAAGAAAATTCATTCATTAATAAAAAAATCATCCGGTATCTACAAATATGAATATTTCTAAACAAATATAAATTTAAATATAACCAATTATAAATCTAAAATAACAATATGAATATGACTCCCACCATCACTGCTTGAAATCGGTGTCTTTATCAGCTCCGTCGATAAATGACTACCAATCCAAACATCATTGCTAGAAATCGGCATCTTGATCAGCTTCGTCGATAATTGACAATGCCCTGATATAGCAAAAAATATGCTATACAGTAAACGGGAGGTCACCGCTTTTTCCCTACGATCGGAGGTAAGCACGAAACGTGCTGCAGCTATTTGGAAGAACAAATCCCCTTGCCCTAGTAGATTGAACTTGTATTCTTGATTCATCAAACCTACCCTAAAAACATAAATTCGACGACCCTTTGACGAACGCAAAAAACTCCAAAATCTCTCACCAAAGGAGAGTTTATAACTAACCATAACGAAAAATAAACTAAAAAACTAGATCGAAAGTAAGGAAACAACAACGAAAGAGCTAATCACCGACAATTGCCGGTGGTAGTCCCAAGATGAGTCAAAGAAAAAGAGGGCTAGAGTTTTTTTAGAGAGGTCTTGAGTATTGCTTTAAACAACCTAAAGATCTTTATTTGTAGAGTATGTATTTTTAGCTTTAAGTTATTGAATATTGCAGGTACGGTATTGCTTTAAAATGACCAAAAAAATCTCTAGTTGTCTGTTCATATGATTTTGGACTCTTCGATACTGACCCCCAACCCCAAGCCAAGTAGTTAATCTTAAAAAATAAGAATAACCCCATTAAATAGGTTATTAGAAGAGGTTATAGTCATGTCACCTCACTAATTTAATAACCTCTCTTCTAATAACCTATTTCTCCCCCATTGATACACCAACCTTTTACATATATATTTTTTTCTCTCATGAATAGTGGTATAAAACGGTCAACCTCTTGTCAATATTAAAGATTACTAATTTTATATTATTTTCTTACTATTTATTTCTCCACCACAAATTTGATCTAAACGGTTTCAAATTTGACCTAAACGACCTCAAATTTGAACTAACATGACCATGAGAAATGATGGCCAAGTTTTTTTTACAGTTTTTTTTCCTTCCCAAACTCCTATTAATGACGTACTAGGTACTACCCATTTGTTTCGTTTTGTTTCTCATGCATGATATCAACGCTTATTCTTCTCCTTTTTCTTTTCTTCCCGCAATTAAACACCCAAGGTTTTTTATCTGCAAAATTCTGCTTCAACCTCCCACAATAATTTTTTATAGGGATGCTCTCGGAATGATGTCACCTCACTATTCATCACAAATGTAGTCATCTACACCGGAAAATTAAAATGGAACAACATGGGTTTTACATTGGTTTCGCCCTTCACTTATATTGGATTTGAGTTATCGAACCGGCCTAGTACTCGGCCCAAATGTGTGGTTTATCCTCCATATAGATCCAATCGTAGCATTAAGTTTTTTTTTTTTGTTTTTTTGTTTTTTTGTTTTTTGTTTTTGAGAAAACAAAGCATTAAGTATTTTTTTTTTTGAAAAGGCAAGACAACCAGGTAACCTCCAGTAGAGGTTAACCTAAGATGCCTTCACTAACATTAGTGAAGGACTTGAAAAGACAATTACAGCCAACAACAAATGAAAAGAAGCCTGAAAATGATACAAAATAGACACAACTAAAAATGAACCATCTTCGCCTTCCACCTTCATCTTGTTCATCAGCTCCACAAACCAAGAACCAAAGAGGATCAAGCCTCTAAACACCACCAGTAACAATCTTCTTTTTTTTTTGTTTTTTTGCTTTAGGTTTTTCAGATCTAGAATATGAAAAACCCCAAATTCTAAAAGAAATTCACAATCTTCATACAAACCGTCAACCTAGGCCGGAACCCCCAAGAATCGGTGACGGAGAGATGGACGAGCTTCGAGATCAAACCACAGACTTTGTTGGAAAAACCTCAAAACAGAAACAAACTTGAGAAGGATATCAAGATTCCAAACCCGATCTACACATCAAAAGCTCTAAACAAGAACGATTTTCCAAACCAGATCAAGCAAAGAGACAATTTGATTAAATTCTTGAAGAAAACTCTTTCTTTCCTCCAAGAATAGAAGTAACCAGAAAATATCTGGAAAAAATAGCAAGAATCTGATATTTGGAAGAGAAATGGCTAGAGGAGACGCTTGAGAGAAAAATTGAAGAGAGAGACTGGAGAGAGAGAGAGCGCTTGAGGGTGAAAGGCGGTTGAGGAGAAAACTTTGGAAAAGTCAGGGTTTCTAGAGAGAGAAGCTCTCTAGAAACCCTCGTATGGTATTAACGTAGGTAACAAAGCATTAAGTATCAATCACATGTCAAATTTTTATTTTTTTGGGTTTTTCGGATCAATTTAAGGGTTCGATCCAATTTTGAATTGATGAGGAGTACTATGTGCAATCTCAACTCTCAACTCACTTTGAGGCTACAAATTGCAACGCCCTCCATATATATATATATTAATGGGAGAGATTGCGACCTAATTAAAATGAATCACATATGGACTTGTAAAGAAAAATAGTTTTCTTTTTCTCTTTTTGTTTTTGGTTTTACAAACACATATGTCATTTATTTAAATTTTGATTGAAGGCCAGGGTAGCCTCAGAATGATGCTATACAAAGCAAATTTCCAATCTCTCATCTCTATCATTAGCTTAATACTCCTTCACAATATTATACATATTTACTCCTCACTCTCACCATTTCTAATCATTCTTTTTGTTTTTTATTGGAATGTTTCATTTTGCTCTTTTCATTTCTTCATTTGGTAACATATGAACTAGTACAATACAAAATTACAAATCTACCCTAATTTCTCTATCTTCATAGTCATAGCACTCATGTATCCTTATCTTCTCAATATCCATGTGCTCTCTCTCGAAAAAACTCTGGTGTCTTATAAAGCGTCGTCATGCATGAGATATCATTTATTTGTCTTGAATTATCACTTTTCATGTGTATTGGTATCACTTTCTTATTGACAAATATCACGCATGAGACCGCTAATTTATATGAGTTTTTGTGTTTACATAGAGACATATGTGAAACGCTTGAGTAAAAGATGACTACTCTTAATAAGCACGTTGTCAAATTGTAATATGCAAAGTACAATTAGGAACAAAGGAATGAAGTACTATTGGCTTAAATTAAAAAGTTGGCGTAGCAGTGTAGCACATGAGTTGGGGGCCAGAGAGACAAAAACTAGCTAGGCAAGCTAAATCCACCGTACGTGGATGGCTTCCTCGATGGTTCTGAATATGGTACATCGACTTGACTTTGACTTAGCTTGTTCTTTCCATTATACTTAATCAACAAATTAAGGGGTTGTTTGGTTGGGGTAATAATTAAGGGGTAATGAAGATAATAAGATTAAGAGGGTAATGGAAAAAATAGAAGGAAAACAGGGAAAAATTATTATCCAAGAGGAGGTGGGTTTTTATTATCCCCAAATGAGGGTGATCATTACCCACCTTCTTACAAAATTTTACTCTCACTACCTTACATACCTCCCATTTTAGCCTATAAATTTATTCCATTACCCCATTAATCATTACCCCAAACAAACGACCCCTAAGTACCCAAAAAAAAATAAATAAATAAATTTTAGGGAAGATAATTTGGCAAAATGGACATCCAGTTGTCTTATTGAATCTTGTATGTTGTATCCATATAATCATCTTCCTTCCATGCAAATCCACTAATACTCCTGTGGTATATGGTGTATTCAATTGGTGATCCAAAGGCATCAAATGGTTAATTTTCTAGTCTAATGAGTAAATCCGTACATATACTGTACATTGATAATGACAGTTGAATCTAGAATGTGTAGCCATATGCGTCATTACTCATGTCATGACTCATCATGAGACATTGACACCTACCGATACAGGCTACCACACGACATAGCAAACGACGTCGTTTGAACTCTTATAGTGTATTTGCTTCGCTTTCATTTTTTGTCGCTGTTCTAATTTGACTCAGCATTGACCCCCACACTTCCTCCTATTTTCCTCCCTTCAATAAATACTCCAACGTAACCTTTCTACTTCACTCGCATTTACACTCTTTACTCCCTCTCTCTTTCTCTCTCTCTCTCTCTCTTCTCTACATAGAGGATATCATTAGATCTCTCAATAATACTCTCTGAGCCCTGCTTTTAAGAAAAAATGAAGGTTAGATCTTCTTTTCTTTTCATTTTATATGACTGTAGATGACCTTTTTGTTGTTGCATTGTATTTAATTTATCTATTAATATGATCTTTAGTGTGGATTTGGAAGTATCATGTTTAAATTACAACATTCTGATTTATTGACCATTTTATTTCATTATTTGTTGTTTTTTCAGAAGGTGGTGCTGAAATTGGATGTCCATGATGAGAAATGCAAGCAAAAAGCCATGAAGATGGTGTCCTCTCTTTCTGGTATATATATTTCCAACTATTTTAATTTTCATCATTTGCTACTCCCTCCGTTTCTGAAAAATGGTTACATTTATTTTTGTACGGTCTCCAATGCACTACTTTGACCATAAATATTTGTGTTTATATGAATATATAAACTATAAAAAATAGATTTTATGAAAATACTAATTAAAACGAATCCAGCGATAGTATTTTTACATTGTAAATCTTTATATTTTTTCCGAAATCAATGGTCAAAGTTTGTAAAGTTTGACCTTCAAAAAATAAATGTTATCATTTTTCCGTAACGGAGGGAGTATTTTTTATTTTTTTAAATAAAAAAAAGCGTGCAAGTAAATGGCAACCAAAACCCCCGCTACGTCATGTTTAGACTCTGTATTTGAAGAAAAAATGGTTTTCTAAAGTAAAATAATTGTTGTGAATGGGTTTATGTAGGGCTTGATTCAATCTCAATGGACATGAAAGAGAAGAAACTAACACTAACAGGGGACATAGATCCGGTAGCAGTTGTTAGCAAATTGAGGAAAGTTTATCAGACAGAGATTGTATCAGTTGGGCCTGTAAAAGAAACTGAGAAGAAGAAAAATGAGCCCAAGAAAGAGGAGACCAAGAAGAAAGATGAGCCCAAGAAAGACCAGCAGCCCAATAAAGGTCAGCCCAAGAAAGAGGAGTCCAAAGACCAGGCCCAAGTGGCTGAGCTCGTCAAAGCCTTTCAAGCTAATAACTATCCTCTATATCCTAGATACTACTATGCTAGAAGCATAGAAGAAGATCCTAATGCTTGTGTTATATGTTGATTAATATGACTAATAATTAATTAGTGAATGGTTATATCTATATTTTTTTGTTTAGAAGAGGCTGATGTTCCATAGAAATCGAACCCCCAACCTCAAGATTCGGTAGTAGTGTAGTATGTTACTCTTTAAGCAATTTGCATATCTTGAATTCTTGATTCCTTGAACACTTGTATTCGTTATGTGATTTTTGAGAGATTGAAAATGCTTAACTCTTATATCCTCATAACATGTCTTTAGAAGAAAGACATAGTGTAAAAACTGAATAAGTGAATTAAAGATATGAGTCATTACAATAATACAAAAAAATTCAATAAGATGTTGGTTTTTTCGTTGGTAACTTTTGCAGATACGAAAATCACTTTTCAATGAATTAGGGATCGTAATTGAAGTATCAAATTAAAACATGTCAGTATGCTCATCAGCTCAGTCTTGAGTTTATTAACCTTTTACCTCTAAGCAAACGGTAATTGGTGAAAACACTCATTCCAATTCCCAAGATAGCATTAAATCTTAATCCAGCAACCATTGGACCTCGAAAATCTCTTCAACAGTGAGTAATATCTTTCCATTGGAACGGAAAATACCAGATTGTCGATACCAATGTACAATCACAAACAAACAAGTGATTACCTGTGCGAGAAAATATTCCAACATGAAATTTGGTAGGGAAACCAGCTAACATGACCCCAAATCAACAGTTATTTGCTCCACGACGCATCATAATTAAGTATTCCCTCCGTCTCGTAATATAGGTTGTTTAACTTTCTTTTACATGAATTAAGAAAGCTATTAAATAGTCTCAATTCTAGCAAATATAATTAAACATGATTAGTTTACTCCTTGACTTTTGATTTAACAAAGAAACTGAGTAATTAATGAAGTAATGTGAAACAAGGGTAGAATGGGTAACAAATAATAAATGCTTTGTTGGAACTCTAAAATAACTTACAATATGAGAAAAAATCAATTTTCTAAAATGATTTATACTATAGAACGGAGGGAGTAGAGTACTAATCCTAATTAAGTGGTTGACTGTTTTTCACAAAAAAGAAAAAAAAAATAAAATTGGTTGACTGTTTCAAACCTTAGCCTTGCAAATAATGTCACAACATTGACTTAAAACACCCATTTTGTTTTATTAGTCGGTGCTTGTCGCAGGGGCGGATACAGTACGGGGTATTGGGGTTCCGGGAAATTAATTTTTTCGCAAAATTTTGCTAAAATACCCTACTTCTTGGATTTTTTTTGAAAAATATTGCTAAAATACCCTAACAATTTAATTTCTATACCCATATTATTGATAATTCAGTTTTGGCACCCATATTATTAGTTTTCTAAATCCGCCACGGACTTGTCGCTCAAAGTCTAGCCACATAAACTTCTCAACTCCAGGGGCAGGGCAATGCAAGACCACGCCATATATATTTCGTTGATTGCTTCATAAGTCTATTAGACTACAAATCATTATTGTTTGTTGCCATTTTGCTACATTGACTTGACAAAAATGAGATGATACACAATTATTCCTTGCAGCTTCCAAATTATTGAATCATGTTTACCAATGACGGGCCTAGATTACTCGGTAGGTAGTTCAAGCATTAACCTCGTATTGGGTGTAAATAAATAGATTGACCTCTCGGTAATTGTCCTGAAAAAAATGACCTTATGTTTATCTAATTGCGCGCATCTAATATTTTCGAATTTAGTCACTATCGACTCCCATTATAGCATACTCTATTTCTATTTTTAAGTCTTACCCTCAATAGTGTAGATATGCACAATTATAGATAGGAGGAAATGATTAATTGCCTTCTCCAAGCAAAATTCCACGTTTACATTTAATAAAACATCCTAAAAGTCTAACCTAATTATGAATAGTAGTCTCCAATAAGCAATATGATTGGCATATATATAGTTTGGGGACCAATCAAGGTACTTGCACAAATGATTATGACTCGTTGTCACGACCGTGAGGAGACTCGAATCTGAAACCTCTGAAATATATCTTACAGATCTTACCAGCTGAGCTACCCCTCAGAGTTAAAAACATTTTTTTTTTTATACTAGGTTACATGTTTATATATAAACGACGTGAAAACACACTATTCTTTGTTAATTAGGCATACTCTTTTCCATCACTACAGAAATGTACTAATGTACTAATTTGATATGATGACTAGCTAGAACAATATATTGAGATCAAAATATATGAGTAATTAATATTATACGGGTTCTTCAACTTTTTAGTTATCTAACTAATAATTATTTTTTTCAATGGGTAATAATTCTTTCTTTTTTTATAAAAAAATAAATTCTTGGAGCCTAAAGCAAGTGCACTCATGACTCATGGTCTTCGTCAGGGGCGGATTTAGGGGGTGCCCTAGGATCCTTGGCCACTGGAATATTTCAAAAAAAAATTGATAAGGTAAAATAAATAAATAAATAAATCATTTTACCAAAAGCCCCTTGATTTCTAATCCTTGAAAAGGTAATAGAGGCCTTATTTGTAAAATGGTGAAAACAAAGCTGACATAAATGACTGAATGAGGGACCACATTTTTCTCTCTCTCCCTCTCTCCTACGTCTGTCACTTCAACCCCAAAAAAATCACTCAACCTCCCTCTCTTTATTCTCTCCTGGTCTTCTATCAACAACTCAAACTCAAATCTCAACCATTAGAATCTTTCACAAATCACGTCTTTAACTAAAGATGGGTCTTGTTGGAAAATCTAAATCCAGTCCTACATCAAAATGCTCATCCAAATCCAAATTTAATCGACCCATTTTCAAATTTGGGATTTTGAGAGGACCTTCACCTTTTCTTTTCTTGATGGGGGATTTTGTGTTGCCTGGCCATGGTGTTTTGGGGGTTCTGCTACACTATTATTTTGTTGACAGTACTCAAATTAGGTTTTTTTTTGAAGATACAATTTGGGGAAATGGGGAAATGGAAGTGGGGAGGTTGAGTTTAGGAGAAAAAAAGGAATTGGTTTTAAATTGAAGCTCGGGATTTGGGGAAGGAAAGAGGAGCTGGTGAGAGAAGATGAATGACCATGGTCAATGGGTTTAGTTTTTGATGCGAGTATACAAGTAATATGAGTAGCGTTTGGGGATGTGAATGCAAATTGGTATTGTTATTTATTGATTATGTTGTTCAGCAAATTTACAAATTTGCCATCATCTTCTGTTTATTTACAAATTTGCCATCGTGGTCCAGCCAAGATGGCTGGACGTAGGTCTACATAAAAAAAACAATAATGTCATGGGTTTAATTCCCACTATGCCTATTTGTAGAGTTTGAATGCAAGTTTATTTTATTTTATTGGCTTGCATGACGGTAGGGGTGCAAACGAGTCGAGTCGACTCGAGTATTTTTGTGTTCGTGCTCAGCTCGTTTATTAAACGAGTATCATATTGGTGCTCGTACTCGGCTCGTTTCTTATCGAGCGAGTTATAAACGAGCTTTGACCGACTTTTGACCGAGCCGTTCACGAGCGGCTTGCGAGCACACTAATTTTAAAGGCAATACCACCCTTGAAAATACAAAACGAGCCGAGTTGAGGGGTGCTAGTGCTCAGCTCGTTTGATAAACGAGCCTTGAATTGGTGCTCATGCTCGACTCGTTTATTATTGAACGAGCTTTGACCGAGTATATTCACAAGCTGCTCGCGAATACATCGGCTCGTTTGCACCCCTACATAACGGATGTAGTTTGAGTTTTATCTAATACATATTCAAACAGCAATAATAGTTGCGGCTGGCTGCATCTACCTTATCGACACACTCCCATTGTCTGGATCACCTTCCTCAACGGACGCGAGTGTACCTAAAAAATTGGGGTATGGAAAATGCCTATTCTTTTAATCAGTTCAATTCATATGAACGGATTGATTTGATGAGAACCTGCGGAACACATACAACTAATTGAACACAATCACATTTTGCAAACCAGAATAATTTTGATTTCCAAGTCAAAAATTGCGGAATGAAAAATAAGGACATGTCCCTGCTTTCTCTTTTTTGTTGTCTTTTAATAAGATATTTTTGTTTAGCAGTAAAAATTAAAGTAAATAAGTATTGTCATTTCTAATCATGAATGGAAAATGTCCAGTTCCCTTCTACGCTTCTACTTCCATCCATTCTTTTCTTTTCTTTTCTTTTTTACTTCATGGGAAATCGTACTAAATCAAACATCTACTCTAACACTGTAACACATAGGGGTGTTCATTTGCGAATATTCAAAAATTGAATATCTGAAATTTTGGATACTAATTTTCAATATCCGAATCCGTATCCGAAATTTTAGATACCTAAGTTCGGATTCAGATAGTCGGGTCGAATATCCACTATTCGAAATATATTTATTTATTTTATTTATTTTATTCTATTTTGTGCCTAATATTTTGAAAATATAAGTCAAATATATTAGATAGTTTGGATTTTTGGATAATTTTGTTTTTTTTAAAAAAATATATTTTTGAATATCCGAACATCTGAAATTTTTGGAAAATGGTGGCGTATTTGAAATTTTGGATATCCGCTTTTTCGGATGATATATATCACATCGGATATTAAAGTTTTCGGATCGAACGCTCAGGTTCGGATATATTTGAATAGCCCTCAATAACAGCCTCCTTACAAAAATTTATTTTAATCCCATAAAAAAAAACTTATTATTATTAAGAAAAATTGGAACGACCTATGGAAATTCCATTATGTTATTTTAATATTTTGTGGTTTTTGATCTCGATCTAGAAGACAAGAGACTTGACTTTTCTCTCCTTTTTTGTTTCCTTCTGGTTAACTTACGCGTCACCCTCTGATAGATATAGATCTCTACAAAGATTAGTAGATAGACCTAATTCATCCTTGTTCTTGTTGGGGAAGAAACATGGAGTGGAGTATATCATCATCATCATCATCATATATAATACAGTAATTAAAAAAGACTTGGACAGGACAGGGATTCAAAAGTCGTCGATTGACATAAGGGTGCATGTTAATTATTAATATATTATATATTTTTCGGGGGAATGATACATTCACCCACTGGGTTGTTAACCCACCTTTTATTTGTATCTATCTCTCTCATCTATTTTCAAATTCTCTCTTATCTATTTCCAAAAAATGGCATTTAAGGTAGAAGAAAGATAGATACAAAAAGATCATGGGTTGGCCACCCACTGAATCAACCAAACATTTTCCTATTTTCCGCAAAATAATGTCAAGTGTACGCATTGATGGGAGCAGTGAATAACGGCGTCGTCTCAGTTATTAAGCCCGCCACATGGCCATGGAATGGATTCGTTGGTTTTACGCGGAGGGTGAAGTGACGTGTGTTCATTCCTAAAAGGCGTTGACCCGTTGCTCATCGATCTCATCTGACTAAGTCAACAATATTTATTTGATTTTCTATTTCGTCCCACAAGGCAAGCAAGCCAACTAGGAGAGAGAGAGAGAGAGGTGCATAACTCCATATATATATATATATATATATATATAAGGGAGGGCTTTGCTATATAGACTGGAACGTAACATAATAACTCCACTTTTTATTCCTTAATACACATACATCCCATTATTTGTACTCTTGTAGCTTCTCTTTCATTCTCTGCTTTTCTATTCCCAGAAACTACTTTTGGCCTTATACGATAATCCTTCTTTATATATAATCAAATCCACACAGTTTTTAGCATGAATGTGAGTTTTCTTTTCCTATACAGTAGCCTTTTAGTTGTTTTTTTTTTTTTTTTAAAAAAAAAATTTATTTGTATGCTTCATGTTTATGTAATGTAGTATGAAAGTATGACTTAAAATGTTGTTGCTGTTTTTTCTCAAAAATAAAAATAAAAATAAAAATGTTGTTGCTGTTCTTGTTCTTGTTGAAGAAGCTAAGTTAGCAAGCATAATATAGCATATATAGGGCAGTTTCCGAGATCACATATTATTGCCAGAGTTGAATTAAACCACAAACACGCACCTCAATTATTGTAATATACATGTGTTTATATTAGCAAGAAAAAAAAACTGTAATATACATGCACCGTGTTCGTACCTTTTATTTAATTTGCTGATGTATGTATTAGATGCAAAAAGGTCCACTTACTCACTAAATTCTTGTATGGTTACTTTTAGCATTCTGTGTTTTTTTACCATCATGAGAATTATTATTAAACAACTGATAGATCAATAGATGCATGTGCAAGGACGTGTAGTTGCTTAATTTAATTAATTAGGTTCTAGTATAAATTAAATGAAAATCCATTTAACAATTTTGTTATTTTCTTGGGTGCAGAAGGTGGTGTTGTCATTGGATGTCCATGACGATAAGAAATGCAAGAAAAGGGTCTTGAAGATGGCCTCTTCTGTTCAAGGTATCGTATTCAAACTTTATGGATTATATTTTCTTACAAGTTAGGAGAACCTCCTCTTGAGATAAACTCTAAGAAATGCAGTTTGTATACTCGTCAGTACTCTTACGAGTAAAATAATAATAACGAACTGTGTGTGAACAACTTGTTTATTGCAGGGCTTGATTCAATTTCAATGGACATGGCAGAGAAGAAGCTAACCCTAATAGGGAACATGGATCCAGTAGAATTAGTGAACAAATTGAGAAAAGTGTATCGCGTAGAAGTTGTCTCAATTGGGCCTGCAAAAGATGAGAAGCCTCCTAAAAACACCGAGGATGAGCCTACAAATCAAGTCCAAGTTATTCAATACTTCAACCCTTGCGACTATACTTGCTATCCTAATTATCCTAGATACTACTATGTCTAAACCATCTAAATGCGCGCGCGCGTGCTCCGATCCTGTTATTTGTTGATCGATAGATCACCAAATTAAAGTTCCATGCCGCGATCAAGAATGTAATATTATTAGTGCGTGGTCCATTATTTGTTCAAGATGAGTGTATCATACGGTATATGTAACATGAGTGTATGGTTTTTTTGTTCAAACATATCGTCTTCCATCTTTCTAAGTACTAGCTAGCTTTTGAGTTGACTAATTATGGTCATAGCTAGCTACTTTGTGTAATTATTTTGATGGTTTTTTTTTTTTTTTTTTTTAAAAAAGAGTTATTTTTTTTAAAACTAGAATTCTTAATTTTAATTAGCATTGAAGATTTGATCGAAGCTTCTTCCTTTTTTTTCTTTTTTTTTTCCCCTTTGAGGGGTCATCAGCATCACTGCAATAAATGGTCACTTGCGCCACTATGATAATTGTGGCTATCATATGAAATTTTCGTGGTTAAGTGCTCTTTTGCCATGGAAATTTTTCTCATGACCTGTCGTGGCCTATAAGGTCGTGGCAATCTATTTACCCACGATAAAAGCACTATTGTGGTTATAACGAGAAGTCTAGCTACAGTTTTGTTAGTGACATGTTAACATCTTGCCACAAAAGGACTCGTGGAAAATTTTCAATTAGTTACAAGAGTTTTTGTAGCGGGTTAATATAATAACTACGTCTAACCTAGTGGCTAATTAGACGTGAAAAAATAAATAAACAAAACCTTAGAATTGTTGTTAGTGAGTCTTGAACTTGAGACCTCTCAAGGTGTATAAGTGACTCAAACCATCTATGCTAAAGTTCTTATATGATTAAAGTATGGACATTATTATATTTAGAATGTTAGTACATGGAAAAAATATCTACATCCACAAAACTTCTCGTGATAAACTAGTAAATTCCGTGGAAATTTTTTTAAATGGCCACGGAAAATAAAATTTGGTGGCAATTTGGCCACACAAGTATATTTCTGTGGCAATTTAACCACGAAGTTATTTCACTCGTAGCGACTTTTCAAGATTGCCACAATTTTGTTTTTTCCGTGGAAAAACAATCATACAATTATCTTGCCCGTGGCAATTTTCTTGGAAATGGCCATGAAATAATTTTCCGTGGCAATTTCAAAAAATCCAAAAAAGTTGGCCACAAAATTTGACCTCCCGTGGTGAAATTCGTGGCCCAAGTAACTAATTGTTGTAGTGCATCGAAGCTAAAAAAAAAAAAGAAAGAAAAAAAAAGCTTGATTGACTACTCTGAATTCTCATAATTCAAATTTCATAGTAGTATTAGTACAAAAATGTTTCAATCGCAATATTGTCAAGCTGTTGTGAATTTGTGATACATCCAAAAATAGTTAAATTAAAACAGCCAAGTTGGAGTGTTGGACCATGCATCTGAGAACTGGACTTGGACTCTTTGCTTTCGCAATACGGCAATATATATTAGAACTATCCAGCCATTATTGCACCACGCACCACGCACCACGCACCACGCACCACCGCACCACGGCACCACGGAGTGAAACAAAAAGAAGGGCAATTCTGATTTCACCTTTTTCTAGTATTTTGCTATTAAGTATAGTTATGGTTTTTTCTAAGAAGCTGTCTCTTCAGTAAATAAATAGCAATTTTATTTATCAATATGTATGGTCTTGTATCATTAATAATGATTTTTCTTTAGAATTGGGCTACTTTATCGATCCACTTACCTCTATTATGTCAATGTTAATAACTACTGTTGCAATTTTGGTTCTTATTTATAGTGATAATTATATGTCTCATGATCAGTGGTATTTAAGATTTTTTGCTTATATGAGTTTTTTCAATACTTCCATGTTGGGATTAGTTACTAGTTCTAATTTAATACAAATTTATATTTTTTGGGAATTAGTTGGAATGTGTTCGTATCTATTAATAGGTTTTTGGTTCACACGACCTATTGCCGCAAATGCTTGTCAAATAGCGTTTGTGACTAATCGTATAGGGGATTTTGGTTTATTATTAGGAATTTTAGGTCTTTATTGGATAACGGGCAGTTTCGAGTTTGGAGATTTGTTTGAAATATTCAATAGTTTAATTAATAATAACGAGACCCATTTTTTATTTTGTATTTTATGTGCTTTTTTCTTATTTGCTGGTGCAGTTGCTAAATTTGCTCAATTTCCCCTTCATGTATGGTTACCTGATACTATGGAGGGGCGACTCCTATTTCTGCTCTCATACATGCGGCTACCATGGTAGCCGCGGGTATTTTTCTTCCTCTTTTCACAGTTATACCTTACATAATGTATATAATATCTTTTATAGGCATAATAACAGTACTATTAGGAGCGACTTTAGCTCTTGCTCAAAAAGATATTAAGAGAAGTTTAGCTTATTCGACAATGTCTCAATTGGGCTACGTGATGTTAGCTCTAGGCATGGGTTCTTATCGAGCTGCTTTATTTCATTTGATTACTCATGCTTATTCAAAAGCATTATTGTTTTTAGGATCCGGATCCATTATTCATTCAATGGAAGCTATTGTTGGGTATTCTCCAGATAAAAGTCAAAATAAGGTTCTTATGGGGGGGGTTAACAAGAAATGTGCCAATTACAAAAACTGCTTTTTTAATTGGTACACTTTCTCTTTGTGGTATTCCGCCTCTTGCTTGTTTTTGGTGTAAAGATGAAATTCTTAATGATAGTTGGTTGTACTTGCCGATTTTTGCAATAATAGCTTATTTTACAGCCGGATTAATCGCATTTTATAAGTTTCGAATTTATTTACTTACTTTTGAAGGCCCTTTAAATGTTTATTTTAAAAATTATAATGGCAAAAAAAGCAGTTCCTTCTATTCAATATCTCTATGGGGTAAAGAAGGACTGCAAACGATTAATAAAAATTTTGGTTTATTAACTTTATTAATAATGAATAATAAGGAAAGGTCTTCTTTTTTTTCAAAAACGAAAAAACCACATCAATTTGATGTAAATTTAAAAAAAATGATGCAATCTTTTATTACTATTACTGATTTGGGCAATAAAAATATTTCTTCATATCCTCATGAATCTGACAATACTATGTTATTTCCTCTGATCATATTAATTTTGTTTACTTTCTTCATTGGATTTATCGGAATTCCATTCAATCAAGAAGGAATAGATTTGGATATATTAACTAAATGGTTAACTTCATCTATAAATCTTTTACATTCAAATTTTAATAATTCTATAGATTGGTATGAATCTGTGATAAATGCAACTTTTTCCGTTAGTATAGCTTATTTGGGAATATTTATAGCCTTCTTTTTATATAAACTTGTTTATTCATCATTAACCAATTTTTACTTAATTAATTTTTTTAATAAAAGAGGTTCAAATAGAATTCTTTGGGACAAAATAATCAATATTATATATAATTGGTCTTCTAACCGTGGTTATATAGATGCTTTTTATACAACATCCTTAATTAGGGGTGTAAGAGGCTTGGCCGAAGTAAATTATTTTTTTGATAGACGAATAATTGATGGAATTTCGAATGGTTTTGATGTTACTAGTTTTTTTGTAGGAGAGGGTATCAAGTATGTGGGAGGAGGTCGCATTTCCTCGTATCTTTTTTTGTATTTATTCTATGTATCAATTTTCTTATTAATTTACAATTTCATTTCTTAAACTCTTCTTTTTTTGTTCATTGGTATAAATCCAATACAGTTCATCATAGAAGAATTTGTCTGTTGTAGACAAAGAAATCTTTCTTTGTATCATTTCCCAGAAAATTGATAAACTGGGTGGATATGTAAAAGACTTAATTCCAACATAATAACTCTGATATAACTAGCCCTCTTAGGTATTTGAATATTTCCCAATTGTTCTGGCCCATTTACAATTATTGCTTCTGTAAACATAGTCTCTAAATAATCCCAACGCGTTACATAAGGCAGATATTGTATTATTGTTCGGTTTTTCGCAATTTTTTCCATTCCTCTGTGTAAATAACCCAATATTGGTTCACAGTCAATAACATCTTCACCGTCTAAAGTAACGATGAGTCGTAGAACACCGTGCATTGATGGGTGGTGAGGGCCCATATTGACTATCATGAGGTCTTTTCTTGTAATTGTAACAGTCATAGGTTTTTCCCCGATTCATTCTTTCATGAATTGCCGAAAACAAAAAGAAGTTCATCAAAATTCAAGATCTAATAAATCAAAAAATTCAAAGCGACTCTTCAAATTAACGTGTTTTTAGTTCTCGAATGTTCAATTGACGGATTAATTCTTTATAACGTACTCTATTTTTTTTTAACAAATAAGCCAGTAGTCGTTGACGTTTTCCAAGAATTTTTCGTAGGCCTCTCTGAGATGAATAGTCTTTTTTGTGCAATTCCAAATGTGAAGTAAGTCTTCGTATCTTGTTGGTAAAACATAATACTTGAAATTCAACAGACCCCCTGTTTTCTTCGTTTTCTTCATGTGAAATAACAAATATAAATGAATTTTTTGTCATAAATTCTTAACCTTCCTTTTTTATTTTGACCAAATCAAATATGTAATTTTTCCGATCAGTAATAATAATGCCAGCTATTTAAATCTGGTCTACAGAATAATATGAAATCGGAATTTCTTTATTCACTTATTTTCTCAAAGAAAATAAATAAATAAAATTCTGTTGATTCATTTCTGGATATAACGGATATGTCATCAAATTAGTATCATGTATTGGAATTGAATGTAAGACAAGGCGCGTGTGCATCTATTTATTTACCAGCATAATAAGGAATATATAAGATAAATGTATCATAAATGAATTTTTAATCGTGGATACATATGTATTCTTAATATACTAAAACGACTGCCATTATTAGTACCAAACCAATAACGATTCATACAAGCTAAATCTTCTAATCGATAATTGGGCCAAAGAAATAATTTTAATTTTATAAGTTTATTTTTATCTCGATCAAGATCTTTGCTTTCATCAAAAAATTGACTACAGTTTTTTACCTGATTCCCATTGCAAAATAATGGGTTACTCATATTTTTTTTTTTTGATAGAATACCTTACTCATATTTTCTGTATGTTATTAATTGTGGTACATTTGATACTATATTTCTCATTGTATCACATCTACATAGCCTTTACTAAATTAATTTGTTCATATCCCGTAATATCTCGTATATTTGAGTATTTTCCGAAAAAAAATTATTATTTTATAAATGAAAAATTATTTCATTTTGGAGTTATGTGGATTGGTTTTACCTCTTCCACCGCCTTTCTTTCTTTCTTGTTTCCTTGTTCAGTTATATTTTTCCAACCCTATTCTTTTCCCCTTAAACGTAAAACCTAAGAGAGCAAAAACCCCACCAAGACACCACTGATCTCCACCATCACCGTGACCATCATCTTCTTCGTCGTCCTTCTGGCCTGGAAACTTTACTGCCTGTTTGTGAACTGTCCTGCGGGTGCTGGTACTTTGCGGTTGAAGGGACGAATTTCTCTCTCCTTGTTTTGTTTTGCGTGAGCTTCCCCTGTCTTGCCTCTGTTTTGTGCTACTGCCCACCACGATGGCCATGGCTTCCCGCGAGCCTAGCACCCCGAACGTGACCTGTTGATGGCCGATCCCTACCGTTCAAGCCCAGTTCGTCCTTTTCGTGGGTTTGATTCCAGAAACCCTAAAACCCTAATTTATTGTTCAATTTTTGATTTATAGGGTTTTGATTGACAAGTTCTAATTTGATTATATATATGCATATATGTTAGATATTTTGATGATTAATTGGAGGGATTATGATGCAATTGAATTGGGTCTTCAGTTAGAGGTAAACTTCTTCTATTGCTTGGAGTTGGATGTTATTTTCCCCCTTTATATGTGAATTGGATGATTATTTGCCTAAGCATGTTTAAATGTTATATTCTGAAATTGTTGTTGATTTAGTCCTTTCTATGACAGTGGTTGCTTAATTCGTAGATATGCTAACTCCTGAACTGTGTATATTACATACAGTAGATAGGTGTAATTTGTTAGGATGGATATTGAAATTGTGTACTTGAGGACTAAGCATAGCTAGAAGCCAGGGAACTCACGGCTAGGTTGTTTGCTCGAATAGTATACTGTATGAATGATGAGAGTATAGACTAAACCGAGCTCGTGTAATTCTTTTGGGAACCCGTGCCGCATTGTGAACTTTATCGATATAGACCCAGATTGAGTAATGATACTGCAATGAGCATATGAATATGATTTGAAATGATATGTTGGTTTGAGGCTCAGATGTTGTTAGTTCTTTAGTTCTTGGCATGTGGGTGAGTAGCCTAAGATTATTTCTTAGGTAATGAGCATTATTTTATGAAAATGTGATATGGTTATGAATGCGTCCGAGAGTGGACTTTTGAGAGCCTGCGGGCTATGTTATGAGATATGAGGGCCTATGGCCAAGTTATGAGAAAGGTTTTTGCATCTGCGGGTTTTACCGCCAGTTTACTTCCACATGATCGAGGCTAGGAACTAGTGACTGAGAGCAGTTGGCGCAAATTTTTGGGAATTGAGTTATAGATGATATGGAGACTATTTTGGGATTTATGTGACTTCAAGGTCATAGTTGACCAGTTGAGATTCGACTATTTTTATTTGTTATTCGATAGCATGCTTCGTTACTCAGCTTTGCTAATTGGTTGTTTTCTGTGCTACGTGTGTGCGTCCATTTTTATTCAATGGTGGGCCTATGATGAACCTATGCGATATTCGATTGCATGGGGGAGTAGATTGGAATATGACTTGCAGGTTGGTCGTTTATGAAGATCTCCTTTGATGGACCAGTCGATTCGAGTTGACCAGAAGAAAGATTAGTGTTGTCCGTTGTGATTATTCTTTCTAGTTCATCCAGTTGTAATTTATAAAGCATTAAAGTTTGTAGGTCGTTATTGGTTTTGTAATGGTTGCCTTGCACTCATTCTATAAGTGAGTGTGGCAGTGATGCTCCGAATTTGTTAGGAGTCTTCCGCTGTAAAGTTTGATTTTGTTTTATATTGTTTTTAAGCAGGTTTTGTAAAGTCGATAACTTGGGATGTCTATTTACAAAGAAAACTCTGCCCAATTTTTGGCGTGAGTTTATTCATTTTTACTTATTTATTATTTAGAAAATCCAGGGTGTTACATACCCATAGACAGATTGTAAAAGAAATTGGTTTGTTTTGTTTATACATATGGGTTTGTTATTTATTTATGATTTCATCTTTGCAACTGAAATAGTTGATTTTATGCTACGTTGTAGATTACCAGTTTTTTGTTTTCTATATGCTTTGTGGCGATTTACTATTATCACTTCAAAAAAGTTGGGGAAATGGAATTTCACGAGGGAAGCGAAAAAACTAAATTAAAATATTTTGACTTATGAGTTATTGCCCAAACGCACGATGTATCTCCCCTTTCTCCTCAATTAGACCTCAGATTCAATGGTTAGTCAGTGTCACAAAGGTACAACCAGTTATTTCTCTCTATATCTCTACTTTCAAAGGATTGTGGTTCACAGGTAATCAATTAAGTTTTGATCGCCATTTCTAGGGTTAAGAGCCTTTTCAATTTCATCACTTTTCTACTTGTAAAAACCCAATTGTTAGATTTATTGTTCTTAATATTCGTGTTATAGCGCGCTTCGAGTTCGAAATCAGAAGCCATGGTTGACAAACCAACAAAGAAGTGGAAGTATCGCAGTGAAGAAGATGTCTGCAATCTCTTGGTCAAAGATTGCTCTCTCTCTCTCTCTCTCTCTCTCTCTCTCTCTCTCTCTCTCTCTCTCTCTCTCTCTCTCCTGATTTTGGGCAGTAAAGAAGATCGAGATCAAGTACTGATAGTTGATACCTCCTCTTCGTCGAATCAAAGGTATTCATCTAAAATTTTGATGAATTTCTTCGATTTTGTGAAGATAGATTCGTGTGTGTGTGTGTGTGTGTGTGTGTGTGTGTGTGTGTGTGTGTGTTGTACTACGTATTTGTCTAAATGTCTTTTTTCCTTTTTGTTTTATCAAGATTATGATTGTTTTTACTATAATTGTGGACCTCAAATCTGAATGCCCAAGGTTTCGTCATTGATATTGACGAGGGGCAGCTAAATTGGCTGTGTGGGGCATTGCAATCTGGAAATTTTGTTGAATCAATAACCCCAATGGCCAATGTTGATCAAGGTATGTCTGTTTCCTTTCTGTTTCTTCATTCGACTGTTAATTTCAAAAATTTAGCTTAATTTTCAATGGTTTCTAATTCTAAAGCATATATTTTAAAATTCTGATTCTATTGTTTTATTTACTTGAATCTTGCTGTGTGTTTCTACTTATTGCTAATTCATACTCAGATAACGCAAGTGCTAACATTGCTACGAGAAAGTTGAACCTGGGGCTCAACCTCTGGTATGTTCTCCTTTCTATACGCCTTGCATGTCTAGATATGAAACTCATGTTCATTCCTAGCGTTCTATTGTTTAGATTCAATTCAATTCGCGTTACTGTCACATCTAGGTGCATCTACAGGTCCAATATTGTGAAATGTGAAACAAATTCTGTTTTAATGTTTTTGAAATTCAGAGCTCGTTGTGCATTATGGTGAATAGTTTTATAATGGTTAAATGTAACTTTTGTGAGTTTCAAAACTTAAATACACAATATAAATCAGGTTGGTAAGTGGTAAATCAAAGTGACTCGTTTGGATCAAGTTTGTGCATTTTAGATTTTTCAAACTGGTTATTAGAGCTCAACATTAATATTTGATTTTTGTACTTTGGAACTTGGAAGTTGGAGAAAGGTGTTGATTGCTGAGTTGGTTATTGGAGTAGCTAGAGCGTACAAGTGCTAAGACATATTAGAATGTACATCTGTTTGGCTTTTGTATTCAAAGCTCAAAACCTGAATAAACATGCTGAGTTTGTTAAGGGATTGAGAGTGGGTTTTGGTAGGTTAGATGGCTTTCTAAGATTGCTACTAGCAAATGGAGAGAGCTTCTAAACGGGGGGGTACAGTGACTTATTGTCGTTGTTACTGTTAGGGACAGTGCTCTCTGCTGCTATTGTTTTCTATTAATATTGTTGTATGATCCCATTGCCTGCTGCTGTTATATACACTACTGTCTGTTTTCTGTTTATGTGCTTTAGGCTTGACATAGGTTTTTTGTAGTAGTTATGTGTGGGGCACTTGTGTTTATGGATGCGGTGCTCTTTACTTTGGAGTATATTTTGCGGTTTTCTTAGTTTAACTATTGTGCTATACAGTTTAAGCCTAACTTATAGTTTTGTACATGCTAAGAGTATGACAAATGTTAGTAGTTGCTCTTCTCAAGATCTTGTCAATTGGTCATACAGCTGGAACACAGTTTTGCTCAAGTTGCATATGAAATACGTATGTGTAGTATACTTGAATGTAGTTTTTTTATGCACATTGTTATACTCTTTGTTTGATTGGAAGGTTGTGTAATAAGAAAGAACAGGAAGGAAATGAAGCTTATGGTGTCATAAGATAATAATTGTTTGGTGTTTTGGCTACTACTTATTTATGCTTGCAGTTCAAGACAGACAAAGCATTCCCAATCATAAAGGGAGGATATATGCAGATGATGAGCGAGAAGCGTGATGAATCATATGAGTTTAATGATGAGGAACAAGAGCTAGGAAACGAATGAACCATTACACCATTGAACTTCTCATTTTCCCATGCTGTTGGTGGTTGCTTTGGTTGTAGGTCTCTTGGATAGTAGCTAGCTATTATACTTATAACTTTAAGTGTCCAAGCTACTATATTGCTTTGCTAATTTTTTTTTTAAGGGATATTTGTAACACCCCGAATTTTCGTCTAAAATAAATAAATAAAAATAAACAAACTCGAGCAAAAAATCCGGCAGAGTTCCTTTTGTAAACACACTACCCAGCCTAATAAGGCTTATAAAAACCTACTTAACAAAAATATAAAATAAAATCCAACAACCCAGCGGAAGACTCTAATAACATTCGGGGCGCTACCGCCACACTCACTCATACGAATGAGTATAAGGCTCTTCAACTGAAAACTAATAATAATAGTCTGGAAATAATTCTAGGTGGTCTATTTAATTACAACTTAATTATCTTAATAAAAGAACAAACTACTATTTCCTAGTATACGTCTATCTGAAACGTTTCTCACTGGCATCTGTATATACATAAACTTCAATATGCAAAATGTGAGAATTTGCAACATCAGCAATGCTGGTAACTCACATCTAGCACGTAAAGCTCATTCTAAATTCAAATCAAGTCTAAACATATAAACATATTTCAGTTTGATCAATCAAGTAGCTAGATCATACAAATACTTTAACGTACTTGATCTGCATCTATATTTACCAAAGCTTTTGCACTAAGGATAACATCGTCAATCATAGCCAAAACATAAGTACTTAGCAATATTCACTTCAGATAATCTTCAGGTTATCTTGATAGCTTAAGATAGCTTTTATTATTAATCTTGCATTACTGAATTGGGCATATGGGAGAGGTTCCTAGAGCCGCCGCATCTCAGGGGCGTTTAAACCCTTGACCACAATTGGGGGTCAAGCCACAACTGGGGGCCAAATATGCTACACCTGCTGACCACAACTGGGGGTCAAAGCCACAACTTATGACCACAACTAGTAGCTTAAGTAGCTTTTCTTTTCTTTTGTATCTTATGACTTTAGCACAACATATGACATAATTACTCACATATTCAATGCTAGTTTGTAGTAACAATCATATCAGCATTCTTTCTTCTTTTTATGTCTTATTTGAGAACTTCATAGCTTTTCATTTCTTTCCTTTCTTATGACGTTTCACAATGCGTCATTTTCTTGTACATTTCTTTCCAGTATATGCTTGTACTATACATAACCTAAGGAGCTGACTCCTTGCTCATCATTATTCATCTCAACTTAAAAGAACATATAAACTTTTGCTCTGATAGACCCTGTAGTAGGCACAAACTTACTAACAAAACATACACATAAACATAAGCCTCTACCAAACAAACTAGCAAAGCGTGCTTTAATCTTTTCTTTATATATTCATACTCTCTCTGGAATTCAATCACCATAGCCAATTACTCAAAATGGTTCTCCATACATGTTAATTATGAAAACACTTTCTAAACAAGTACTAGACATGCACCCTTCTCAAACTCAATAGGCAATCAAAGGCAGCTCTTGCTCTCATAAACAAACCATCAGTAGCTACTAGCTAGTTGTATAGTATCTTGTACTGAAATCGAGTTTACACACACCTATCAAAGTTCAAGTAGCATAACCTCCGTAACCTATAGTTCGATACATTGACAAAAGATCAATAACTCAACTACTCCTTTTACTTATATATGTCTATCATTAGTTGTTCTCTAACAAGGACAACCAAGTTTACGTATTTCTACAAGCTTAGCCTTTACGATTACACACCTTCTAATTTATAAAACATGCTTTCAAGAAGCGCTTTTGAGTACCCTGTTTAGAAGGATTCCTTGTTTATAATTCTGACATATTTTTATTTATGATAAAGCTGATTTATCTCTATATACTCACTAATTAATTCTGGACAGCATGTAAGTAACAATGTAAATCACCTCTTTGATATACTAGGCAACAAGGTAACATGACACAGAACAAGCAAAACAATAAACAGGAGCCCAAGTAAGCTGTATACAGTTCTTAAACTACCAAACAGTAGCTAACTAATATATCCTTGTTTGTAAATCAGAGCAGAACACTACAATCATTCAACCCCACAAACTTGATGCCAACATATCAATCACCCACACATAATAAGGCTCAAAACAAATGTAAAATGAACCCTACATAATAAATGTAGTTACCTCAATTGAATTTCAGCAACTAGGCCACACAAATCCTCCAATTCAATCCTCAAACATCCATCATATATGCATATAAACAAAATAGATAAATTAAAACCAAATTCATAAATTAAATGAATAAATACCCAAATCAATTTAGGGCTTAAGGTTTTTAGGGTACTTATCGAACAATAGGGGCAAGGGGCTGGCGAATTGGGTCGAGCACCACCTACTGATGGTCGACAACCACCAAAACGACACAACAACAGCAGCTGGACAGCAACAACAGCAACATCATGCAACAGAGGAGAGAGAAGTGACGAAAACAGAGAACAAGAGAGAGCAGCAACGAACTTCTTTGATCAACAGCACAGTAGCTTCCGTAGCAGTAGAGTTTTGGGAGGAAGAGCAAGAACGAAGAAGATGGTGATGGTGACGGTGTCGAAATTGGTGAGGATGGTGGTGGTGGGTTATGCGTATAGTGAGAAGTGAAGAAGAAGAGTTTTTGAGCTGAAGAAAAAAATAAGGAGCCTCTAATAATAAGAATACGGTGGGAGCGGTTCTAGTTCAACCGACTCTCCTTGTTTCTTTTTTTCTTTTCTTTTTTTTTTTAAAGCCCAAAATACAATGTACTAATTTAAGAAAAACAACTAAACAAATAAATCAAACACATTTTTATCATAATTACTTCATTTTATAAATAAGTAAATTATTTTCTAAAATACAATAAATATTCGGTGTATTATATTCTACCCCCCTAAAAAAAGTTTCGTCCTCGAAACTTGCGGAAAATAAATTTATAGAAAATATGGGGCCTAACATTCCCCTAATAAGATTTTCTTCTCGAAAAGCAACAACATGGCAGGAGCACATAATAACTCAATCATAAACAAATTACTACGCTTCTGCTGCGCACTCTGATCATCCTTTGTTGTTTGTCTAGTACTACTTTTATCTATCTTCAACAAGCTATGGCTAGATACAACAAGTATTGGTAGATATGTACACAAGTACTAAAACAAATCAAGCACATGATCGAACATCAAACACTAGTCTCAAATCTTTAATAGTGACTCACCATACATGATCATATAACATGTAAGTCACAAAATATCAATAAACAAGAAATTTCAAGCGTAAACTCTATAAAACAGGAAATGTACATGTAAGTATTCACCCAGCAAAACAAACTAATTGCATAATTTGCAATTAACACTCCATAACTCATGAGGTATCATCTGGATGCGTAAACGTTTGTCACACAATTCAATCCAAGCCAACTCATGAGTTCAAAAAAAAATGAAAGTAGAAGGAAACTGGGCATTTTCCATTCATGATTAGAACTGACAATACTTGTTTACTTTAATTTTTATTGCTAAACAAAAATATTCTCTCTCTCTCTCTCTCTCTCTCTCTCCACAATAGTGGCTCTTTTCTTCCTTACGCACCAGCCACCACCGGTTAGCAGCCACCACCATCGACCCAAAGCGTCAGAAGATTTATGCTCAGGTTCATTCCGTAACCCACTCCGACAACCTGTTTTTTGGCCGCTGCCGTCATGTACCGGTAAAACCTTTTCTTCTGCTTGTGTTGTTTTTTTCGATTTTTTTTCCTCTTAATGGGATTGAAATTAGAGTTGAATATAGTTTGAGTTGCTACTCTTTTTTGAATCGGTGCAATTTAAATTATTCATTTTTGGCTTAAATCTGTAAAAATTAGGGTTGATATTCAATTCTAAAAGCATATTTGTGAGTTAGGGTTGGCTACCAGTTTCTTTGTGATCATCTGTTGCTTGCTCCACTATAGTAGAAAGTTCATATCCTTTTGCCACAATTTTGGGTTACTATTTTGTTCATGTGGTATCATTCTTACTCCTATTTATTTCAGGAATGATTATCGACTTACAAGGTCTTTCATGGACAGTGATGTACTGGCTTATCAGGTATACCAATTTGCCCCCAACCCCACCCCCCCCAAAAAAAAAGAAAAAAAAAACAGATGCTTTGTGTTTAATATGAATGGGTGTTTGTTCGGTTAATCAATGCAAGTAATGAATTTTTTTTTTTTTTGGGTTGTAATCAATGCAAGTAATGACTTGGTAATGCCTACAGGCAACAGCTTGCATTGATGATATATTATTTTTTTTGATATCATTTACAGCTTGAATATTGTGTGCGTAATTTGTGGTAGCAATAGGTGATATCAAGACATCTGCTAAGGCAACAAAGACTTCGGGTAAGAGGGAGGTTTGAAGAGGTAGATGGTAAAATACCCATTGTTTAAGCACTAATATTTTGGTGCAAGTATGATGGGGAGGAGAGTTGAGAGACTGAGGCTCCCTGTATTCTCAAAATACTATTTTGTAAGTTGTTTCTATTTTTCCCATTCACATACTTGCATCTGATTTCTCCAGTTTCATCATCTTATTTATTTAATTTTTTAGTTTACAATATATGACTTTGAATTATCAGTATGCTTCGTATGTCGGCAGTTTGTTGAAGCCAATGAGTACTTAATTTTGTAAGTTTCTCTCTACACAATAATAGTTATGGTCCAATTTTATTTATTTTAACAATTTACACTTCAACTGGAGGGCAAGACAATCCAACTACAGAATGTGAGCCAAATAATTTATCCACCCAACAAATGTGATTTGCTTAGTTCTTTTCTCATTTAACATTTGGTTGCAGCCTGAAAGGAGATAACTTCTCATGATTCAAGCACGTACTGAGCTTTTGTATCATTGTAAGCAAAGAGCGCGGAGTTGTTTTCATCAAGTTTTGTATAAATATATGATCAATAGTAACTAAGGAGTTAGCTGGATTTAAAGTGGAAAACGTGATTGTCTAGCTGGTTGCTAGAAATGTTAGAACTGACATTATGGTTTTAGACTTTAGTTGTTTTTTTGTGTAAACTCGGATTAACTGTGTGTAGCTACAATATTAAGGTTTCTTATGTGGATACTTTTCAGTTAAAACTATAGAGATTTTAATGTAAAGGATCTAGACTTTCATTGTAACTTGCAGTAGTCTGGGGCTCTAGGTGTTGGTTGCAGACTTCTTCTTTTCCCCTTTCTTTTCCTTTTCAAGTTTGTAGAAGCCAGTTACATTTTTGGAAAATGAACTATCCTCATATTTTAATTCTTTCATTTTTTTCAGATGTGGAATTTGTTAAGAAAATGTGAAGAATGACAATAATTAAATTATTGTATGAACCCCTAGCTAACAGCGTTTTAGACTTCATTTTCATGACAAAGTTTGATTTCATACCTTTTCAGAGGGAGCCGATATGGTTACAATGTGGTTTTCAGGTTGCTCGGTTATGAAATTTGCATGTCATAATCAAGAGAGAGGGATAGATGATGCTGAAGTGGAAGCACTGAGAAAAAGGTGTGTAATGTTCCCACTTTTTTTTCTTCTTTGTAGTTTTAACATTGTAAGATGACAATGATTGTGTCATTGTATTTGGTGCCTTGTTTTTATGGTTTTTTGTGCCTGTTTATTGTATTTTGTATGGTGTAATTTGATGAATTCTTTGTTTCTGATAATGCATTTGGGGTTTGGATTGTGCGAAAAAGAAGAGCTTGTCAAGGAGCCCTAAGTCATTGCAATGAATACTTGATATTGGCTTTTTACTTTTGCTCTTCCCTGTTACATTTGGCTTCTTCATTGGTTTCTTAGATTATTCAGGTTTTCTTAGGACATCTAATCGTCATTTTGATAACTCACAAAACGTTACAATAATATCCAATCAACTTCGTTGGACTGGAGTGCTAGCAATTTTTGTGATAACAACTAGAAAAAAAAGATTCTCATAGTTTCTGGCTTTTTAGTGACGTTTATGCTATAAGCTTGCAGACTTTCATGGACTGTACAATTTATGAGTCGATTTTTCTTTTCATTTTCAGTTTTAGCTGTATTTATTATTGTTGGTAAAAGTGATGCATGGGTGTATTTATGTGAGTGGTGTGTTTCTTGCTCAATTGATCACTATAACTGTCAATTTTTTTTTTTCCCTCTTTTCCATTTCAATTTGATTTAATTGTCAGAGAGAGAGGGAGGGGGAGAAGGGAGCACTATAATCTGCACATTGATTGACTTCAGGAGGGAGGGGCAGTGGGAGAGGGAGAGGGAGAGGGAGAGGGAGAGGGAGAGAGAGAGAGTTATGTGCAGATTCTACTCATTGATTGACTTCAGAATACAAGACTTATTTCAAGATATTCACGATTGATTTAGTCTCTGCAGAGCTATTCAGCTCTTACAACACGACTCTTTTGTTCTGACAGTTGCGCTGGTGGTGGGGGAAGAGTGTGAGTAAATGTGTGTACATATTGTGGCTTGCAATTATGCGAGAAAGAAATAGCCATTCTTAATTACTTGATTAACATAATGGATATCTGCAAACCCTCCAATTTATGTAATTGGGATCTTACGTTTTGGGTAACGGAGTGATGTAGGTTCTTGAATAGAGGGGGAAATTTTTTGGAGTTGTTTACTTGATTGTAGACTTTGAGGATTAAATGAGAATAAGTTGCAGGCTGGAGAATATTATTACCTTTGAATGGCATTGATTAGGAGATAATGGTAGTTGGAATTTCATTATGGAACTATAATAAAAAGGGGTAGACATCATGTTCGGACACCCTGAACTGAAAGCAAGATTTTTGTTATATAGTGGACGGAGGGAGGGGCAGGTGGTTACGCAGCGGTCTTCTGTGTTTGAAAGCATAGCATATGCAACTGTGGATGTTCATCTTTTTACGAGTTTTAGATGTTTAAGAATGTCATTTCATGAGAAGCCTTTAAAAGTAAATCCAGACTTTTAACAGTCTATAGAAACATAAGTACTACTAAATCAATATATCTGATGTCTAAAATGTAAATACTGATCCATCAACATATGGACCAGCCATTAGAAGCCTGACTGAATTGAGACCACCTTGGATGAATACTTTTGGTTAGGTGCTGCTGCATGATAACTCTTTTGTAAGGGCTTGTAATAAGATCTCCAGTTATGGACAGTGAACTTCATGATCTCCACTGCATTTTGTGCACTGTTTAGTATGGACTCAAATGTTGTTCGATCAGCTGTATATTAGCAATGAAGGTAGAAGTTGTCATTTTTCAATTTATTTACCCTTTTAATTGTAGTTTTCCAATTGTCTTCTCAGATTTGTTGACTGTAATATCAAGCTCTCAATCCACATGGATAAGAAGAACAACCTAATCAATTGATATCATGTTTATTGTGTGTGTTAATGGCGATGAGCATCAGAATAATAGCTTGGTAAGATAAGCTTGGTATAAAAGTACTGCTCTCTACTTTGTCACGTTTGAACATAAAAAGTGACCTTACAATCAAAAATTGGAACTCTGGCTGACAAAACAGCCAAGGACATCTAATTTTGCATTTGAGTAGACATTTTAGATCTACTTCTTATCAACCCAATTTAGCATTACTTGCTTCCATATGTGTAAAAGCGATGTAGTGGACTGTTAGAAGTGCAGGATGCTGACCTCGTATATGGTGTTCTTAGAGGAGTAGAACAATGTAGTATCATCATGTGAGCCAGGATATCTCTTGAACCATCTCCAAACATGGTACGTATTGTAACTTTACTTTTATATGTCCCATATTTGATTAATGAATACTTTTTAAATTGTTGCTTCCGTTTTAGGTTATATATCTACTAAATAAAACTATAATATGCTTGTATATTCTTGCAAAGATGAATGTTAGCCAGTAGGATATGGTTGGGACTTGGGATATGTCTACTGGTATGGTGGATGTGACGACGTGTTGACTGAGTTTGTTGCCCTTATGTTGTTAAAAGCATTAGCTTCAGTGTTTATGGTAAAAGCTTGTGTGTCAGCCACTTCACTTTCATCGTATGTTTACTCACTCTCTTTAAATTTCCAAATTTTACACTAATAAAAGTTATTTAATGTGATTAAATTGTAATTAGCTGTAAGGATGAATTTTATCATCTTCCACTGCATTTCTGAAAAGACGTAGGTTTTTATGTAGTTGCATTTTAAGAAATCTGTCATTATTAAGAGAGGCATATGCAGTAGCATGAATAATTGATATATTGATTGGATCAATTTTCTATTGAGTTGTTTTTACAAGTTCACTCTGAACTTAGGAAGTGCTCAGCTGAACCAAATTAATCAACAAAGACTGCACTTTTGAATTGAAAATTTTTTCAGAGGAAATTGAATTTCTATACGCGTTTTCCATTGTCTGGTTGTTTACATGAGTGTATGGAAGACTGAAGGAAACAGGAAATGGATGACTGGAGGAGTGAAAATAAGAAGAATATGATGTGTGTGTGTGTGTCAGATAAATCTGGTAGAGATTATAAATGGAGATGGAAGAGAAAGTGAGAGAGAAAGGATAGAGTGAGATAGATTGATAGAGTGCCACTTCCTTTGAACCAACTCTCCATGTACCTTGTTGGCTGTTGCCACTTGCCAGGGACCTTTCATTAGGTTGCCCAAGGGCTGGTAAGAGGGAGAGATTGTGTGTCACTTCCTTTGATGAAAAACAACTAAAATATTGTTGTGTCCATCTCGTCTAGAAAATAGACTTTCTTTGAAAATATGCATTGACTTGAGTCTCAACAATATGCATCGACTTTTTTCTCAAGAAATAAAAATATATATGCATCAACTTGAGCAGCATGATCACAAAAGTAAATTCTCAGCAATATAGGATTGTTGACTTAAGAAGTAGGATCACAATATGTTTTTGTGTGTGGTAGAAGAGAGAATATGACTTAATAGGTACAGTTAATTAGACCAGAGTATATTTCTTCATAAGCCACGTAGGACTACTAAATTACATTTGTCATATATAGGAGACGAGTGGACTGACTATCTTCTATGGTGTGAAGTGTAACAGCTTCATAATGGCTGAGCATCTTGCACATTCTACTTGCAGCCCAGATATTGAAATTATGAGAAAGTTTGATGAAGCTAAAGTTGCAAATTCAAGCAAAATGAAGCTGGTTTTTTTGTGTGGCTTAACATCAACTGAAGACCTAGAAGTTTCTATCGATGAGCTCAAATCGTCCATAAATTCGATTATGGGAAGCGACTAATTCAGAATTGTATGAGTTTGAAGGTGAAAAGTTTGGCCTCCTTGTTAGAAGTGGACATAAATTATTGCCAAAGATATTTTTAGTATGCGGTATATTGTAGTTAGCTAACGTCTGAGAGTTTATACTGGTGTTTCTGGTGATCTAAGGTTAGATTAGATGGGATGGAGATGTATGTCTCGTGTATATTACACTAGTAAAAAACCTGTCATATATGCGTCACCTAATAGGCGTCGGTTCTTTTATTGTATAACCGACGCCTATTACAGCACGGTGGCATAATTGTAAATAAGTGGTCAATAAATGGCGTCGGGTCTATGCATCAGCCGACGCCTAAACTTCTAAATATCATTTTAAAAAAGTGAAAAAGCATTGGCGTCGGTTCACTTTTAACAACAGACGCCTATAACTACAATAAAATGATTAAAAAAAAGAAAGAAGAAAGGGTTGCTCCAACTGACGCCCAAATTAGATGCCCTGTGAACCCCTCATCTCCTCACCCAGTACACTAACCCTAGCTCTCGTCTTCCTCTCTCTCTCTCTCTCTTCAACCTCTCTCGATCTCCTTCTCTCATTGATCTGGCCAAGAAGCGAATTCTGAGTCGCTGAAGAGTGGGATTTTAGCCATATCTCAAATCGTCACCTCCCAATGGCCGCGACTCCTTCCATCGCGACATCGAGTTCAGATCAGGTACAACTTATTTCGCTAGAATCTTGTTGATTGGTTTCGATTTCTAATTATTTCCGTGAAATTTTTGTTTCGTCCAAGTTTCAATGGGTTCAATTCTATGTTATTGATACTGAATTTGGTAAATTGATAGTTAGACCTGTTATATTTCATGCCAAATTTGTTGTTATAATTTCTCTGGAGTTCCCCCTCTTTATCACGTCCATGCTTTCTCTCTCCTAGGGTTTTGGCCAATTCTCTTAATTTTTGCCAACAAGTCTAGTTGGTTAAACTCTTTCTCTGTGTAGATTTAGTCGTTTATTTGATTTATTACTTTAGAGAATCTGTGGTGGTAGTGGGTGCTAGTTGATTTGCGTAACTTCTCTGAATTCAAGATCAAAACCTGAGTATTATGTTAGCCATTGTATATTAGATTTCTTGTTTGTGCTCTTTCTTCTAAATTAAAATCGATTATTTTCTGAAGATTTGGTCTACTAATTGCAAATTAAGCAATGCAAGTTTGTGTTTTTTCATTTTGATTTAGGATTTAAAGATTGCCTCGACAAAAATTGAAAAACAATTTTTGGGCAATTTAATGGGGAATAAATCAGCATGTTTTGAGCTAATTAAAAATTTAGGTTGGTATTGCCTGTAATCTTGCATTTTCTGTCAATCTTTTTACCCCACAACTTAGGTTTGCCATCTGCCTTAGTCATTAAAATTCATATTCTAACTACTTCTAAATCCTTATTGCCGTCAACTCAAGTACAAAGCACAAACTGATGGGTATTGTATGGTTGATGTTTTTCTTGCCAGTTCCTCATTCCTTCTTTGTTTTTTTGTTACTTGCCAAGTTGCCATTTCCAAAAGTTTTATCTGTTTCTTAATAAGTCTCCATTTAACTCCAAATTGTGGTTTTTGAATTGATGGGTATAATGTGGCTCATATTTTAATTTTTCTGGTCCTTTCTGTTTCATATACTCTTGCATATAGACTGAACAAGAAGCCGCACTTACCTTCCTCATCGGTTGAGTACAGTACTATGGAGCCTTGGGATACTCGCAAAGTGATTTTGTCTCAGGTTTGACATTGTGAGCTACAAGACCTCTTATACCTCTCTGTAGTTTGCCCCGTTTGTCGTCAACTCCCAGCAATCACGAACTGCAGATCGACCAGTATCTAGTTGAGGAATATAAGGTTTTTGTCAATTTGAAAGATGCTGAAGTCTTCGTGAATCCCCTCTATCTCTCTTATCTCACTGCGACTTACTCTCAGGTCAGATGCCTCTTCTACTTTTTTTTTGGTTTTAGAGTTCATGTTCATTATTCTTTCATGATGGATGTTGTGACCTTTTATGTGGATCGAGTTGCAATTCTTTTGATTGTTCATTTTGAATTGTGTTGTGACTTTGAGCTACTTTCTGTACTAGTGATGCATGGCATTTACTCATTTAGGATGTTCTTTCTTTAGTTGATGACTGACCTCTCCTACGTCCCATTTGATATCATTTATCTCCTTGCAAAGCAATGTAAAATAGAGAGATATGGTGTACTTCATTTCTTATTTTTTTTTTCTTGTAAGCTTCGTTGACTTCATCTACAACCCTCATTTCAGATTTCTCTCCAAAATAAGTTTGAGAAAAGTTCAGTCATGCTTCCTTGATTATTTTTGGGTGGTTCCAGCTTGTGCCTCGATTACACTGAAATTTGGAGGAATGGCTCAATCTTAACTTCTTGTCATGGGCTGATGTAATATCTTCTCTTTTGTCATTGCTTGTTGATAGTGCATCTTGTCTACCCTACGTCTCATCAAATTCTTCGTATTTTCTATTTAGGTACTGTGCTGCATCTCTAATTTTGTTTTGTAGGTACTTCAACTATATCCTGGGGGTAGCTTACTGCTAGAAAACATTTGTAGAAGTTAGACTCTGATTGCTTGTTGTTATATCCATCTTAGGGTGTGTTCTTTTTCACTTATTGGATCTTACTCAATCAGTGAAAATAAGTGGCAAGACCTTATTCAATCAGTGATCGAGAATCAGTGACTAGACCTTATTGAATTAGTGAGAATCAGTGGCAGGACCTTACTCAATCAGTGAAAATTAGTGGCAGGACCCACATTCCTACTCACAGAATCAGTGGCAGGACCTTATTGAATCACTGAGAATCAGTGGATGGACCTTATTGAATCAGTGAGAATCAGTGGATGAACCTTATTGAATCAGTGAGAATCAGTGGTAGAACCTTACTCAATCAGTGGGAATCAGTGACAAGACCTTACTCAATCAGTGAGAATCAGTAGAAATAAGTGGAAAAGAACGCACCCTTACTTTGACAATCTTTTTTTATGATGTACCCTTTTGTGAGTGTTGATAGAGAATATATTGAACCTGTTAAAGACAGGTTTTGCGTTTTCCTGGTATGGATCTGCAGGTGATTCAGTATATTTATGTTAGTGCAACTTGATTTTGTTCCAGTATGTTTATTAGTTCACTCCTTTATTTATCTTAAACGTATTATTTTATTTATCTTAAAGCCTAGAAGAAATTATAGGTGCCAGAAGGCTTCTGTATGCTAGATTTTCATAGTATTTATTGTTATATTTGAGGCTTTTGTTTTGTAAAAAACATATAGTATGAGGTTTTGAAGCCTATTAGCTCAAGTGGTAGAGCAATTGTGCTATTTCACAAAAGACGTGTGTTCGAATCCCACATAGGCTATATTTATTATTATAGCGATTTTGTGCTGTGAAAAAAAAAATGAAATAGGCGTCTGATTTTTAAAAGAGCCAACACCTATAACTAGGTTATAGGCGTATAGGCGTCGGCTCTTTAAAACAACCAACGCCTATAATGTGATATTAGCGTCGGTTGTTTTAAAGGACCGACGCCAATATCACATTATAGGCGTCGGTTATTTTAAAGGATCGACGCCAATATCACATTATAGCCGTCGGTTGTTTCAAAGAACCGGCGCCAATAACCCCTTTTGGCGTCGGTTCGACAACCGAAGCCTGTTCCTTTTAGCATAGGCGTCCCACAATAAGCGTCGGTTAAAAACCGACGCCTATTAGGGTTTTCATTCGACGCCTATGACCTGTTTTGCACTAGATATTGCTTAAATTTTATTCGTTCTTTTATAAAAAAAGAATATTGCATAATTGGAAAAAGTTTGTACAGATATATGTGTGGACGAACAATTCATGTGTTGTTGGCTGTAAACAAACATATGAAAGTAGATTTTCATGTAAGCGATTAAAGAAAACAATACATTTGAGCTGCATAATATTGCCAAGAGTCTGAAACCTTTCTTCTTACCCTTGACAGTTGATACTATAAAGAAAGTCATAATAATGCAATGGTCAAGACCTAATCATCCTCTATGATCTTTTAGCTTCAATAAATTTCTGGATTGTATAATTAAACATTTTAAGTTATTTTCACCCACTTGGGGGGACGCGAGCAACGCACGCATTCCACCAACTAGTACAAACAAGTTCCGCGTATACACTTATTATTTTTCGGGTTGGATGAACGGGAGTCATGTACCGACCCATTCGTTATCAGGTGAGTACGTAGTAGTTGTCAGTTGTCACCCTCAAATAAATCTCAAAAAGTATTACTCAAAGGAGTAGTTAGACTGTCACCAAAAAAAAAAACGTATTAGTTAGACTTAATCATTATTGTTAATAAGGAATAAACATGTCTGCCGCCAAAAAAGAAAGAGGAAGAAACATGGGAGTATACTCTGTGTATATATATATATATATATATATAGAAAGAAAACAAATAAAGACTTTGCCATGGACTCATAAGTCGTCGTCGTTTGACATAAAGTGATACTTATAAGCCCACAGCCACTAGAAGTCCGGCACGTTGCATGCATACGGTGTTGTTTTCCGCAAAATGTCAAGTGTGCAATTGATTGAGCGAACAACGGCATTGCTTCAGTACATATTATTACGCCTCCGATATAGACTTTATTTGCTTGGATTAGTAGTACTAAATTTAGTTCATGCATTTGTAATTCGTGAAGATAATATGGTAGCAAGTTGGATGACCTTTTATTTTATTTGTTTGCTGATCATGATCTTTTAGATACAGAAGGTTCACACATTTAATTCTTGTATGCATTCGTTCTGTGCTTTTCCTTTTACTATATATGAGAAATAACTGATCTACAAGCTTAATTAAGGACGTGTATTAGTGGCTTGATTAATTTGATTTGGTTCTAACATTATCAAAAAAGCGGGATCACGCCCCCTCTTCTGGGATCACTTATATAACACCTCCATTTAACGTAACTTTCTTATTTCCTTGAGTGCATGCAGAAGGAGGTGGTGTTGTCATTGGATGTCCACGACGATAAGAAATGCAAGGGAAAAGTCTTAAATATGGCCTCTTCTGCTCCAGGTATATATATATTAAAACCTTTTATTTTCTTTTAAGTTAGGAGGACCTGCTCTTGAGGTGAACTCCAAAAAATATTGTACGTGCTCCTAGCTACTAGTAAAATTACGAACTGTGAACGACTTCTTGTTATTGTAGGGCTTGATTCAATCTCAATAAACATGGCAGAGAAGAAGCTGACCCTAATAGGGAATATGGATCCAGTGGACTTAGTGATGAAATTGAGAAAGGTATATGGCGTAGAAGTTGTCTCAGTTCGCCTGCAAAAGATGAGGAGCCTAAGAAGCCGAAGGATGATGAGCCTAAAAAGCCAAAGGATAATGAGCCTAAAAAGCCAGACATCCAAGGTGTTCCGTGCGTCAAGGCCATCAACCCGCCTTGCCACTGTCCTTATTACTACTATCCTGGACATAGATGCTGCTATTACTGCTATTTTTAAAGCAGGGAACATGAACAACATCTTAATGCTCCTGTTATTTGTTGATCATCGATCACCAAAGTTATATGCAATTATTAAGACTAATGGGTCCATGTCATAGCTATAGCTAGTTGGTGTATTTTTTTTGATGGTTTAGTTTACCTTTTAAAAGAAAAGAGTGATGTTTTTGAACGTGAAATGTCTTAATTTTCATTAGCATTTATAGCAGCATCTAGGTCCAGGGTCACTAGTATTGAGACCCCCCTCAAATCAAAAAAACAAAAGGAAGCTAAAAAACAAGGGTGTGTTCTTTTCTATTTATTGGACCTTACCTAATTAGTTGAAATCACTGGTAATATCTTACTCAATCAGTGAAAATCACTGGCAGGATTTTACACAATCAGTGATAATCAGTGGCATGACCTCACCCAATCAGTGATAATCAATGGCACGACCTCACATCAGTGATAATCAATGGCATGACCCATATTTTCTTACTCACAGAATCAAGGGCATGACCTTACTGAATCAGTGGAAATTAGTGGAATGAACTTACCGAATCAATGAAAATCAGTGGCAAGACATTTCTCAATCAGTGGAAATCAATGGTAAGACCTTACCCAATCAGTAAAAATCAATGGTAAAACATTACCCAATCAGTGACAAGACCTTACTCAACCAGTGAAAATCAATAATAGGACCTTACATAATCAGTGTAAATAAATGGTAGGACCTTACCCAATCAGTGAAAATTAGTGACAAAATCTTACCTCATCAGTGAGAATCAGTAAAATAAGTGGAAAAGAAGCCCCTAGTCTAAAATCACATACACCACTACAAAGCCTCAATTGCCAAAAGGTCATACGTAGTGAAGAGTGATATGGAAGCCGGGAAGGAACATATCATAATCGATCCCTGAACGTAAAATTGTCAAGTTGTGATACATCCAAAATTAAACTCAACAAAGTTGATGGGTGTTCGAAGGCAAACCCGAGTCCTGCAGGGGCTGGGGGCGTGCTCCGCAATTGGTGTGGGGAGTGGATCCATGGATTTGTTTTTAACTTGGGTGTTTCTACGGTTACCAGGGCTGAGTTGATAGCTTTATGGGCGGGACTACGACTTGCTAAGGAGCTCGGAATAAGAAGCCTCGTAATTGAGTCTGACTCATGGGTTGTGGTCCAGTTGGTATGGAGCTCTCATCCAAGAGTGTAGAGCAGTACTAGAAGCGGAGAATGGCTTCGAGTTACGTCATGTCTATAAGGAGGCAAACCAATGTGCTGATAAGTTGTCAAATTTGGCTCTCACTTTCCCTTGGGGGGAACATCACCTAGTGGTAGCTCCTCAAGTTTTACATCCATTATTGTTGTATGATGCAGCTGGCATCTCTTTGACTCGTTCGGTTTCTGTATAACTAGGGTCTTGCCCTCCCTTTCTCGTCAAAAAGAAAACAAAGTTGATTATTTAGTTATCACGAAATTAAAACAGCCAAGTTGGACCATCTCAGAACTCGACTTGGACTCTTTTCTTTCGCAATACGTACGGCAATACTATTGGGAGGGAAACAAAAAGGGCAAGTGGCTCATAAGGTAACACCACCAGACAATGAAGCATATGGTCAATTTCAATAATCTGATATCACATGCTCAGTATCACCATATGTATCATCGACTTCATCGTATTTCGCAAAAGGGCCTAATTTGATCATTATTTGATCGTTTTTGCTAACGGATGCCCCAAGGGCATTGTTAAGGAGCATTTAATAGAGGTATCCCATGGAACCTGAACTCAATCAGAGAAGAAATAGACTATTGTCATCCAAATGACATAGGAAATTGGACTGAGAATTTAGACTGTCATTACTCATTAGAATTTACAGTTCACCAAATCTCAAAAGAAGCAATTTACATTTGCAGGTACGCGCAACAGACATATCAGGTGTACCAATAGCCCTTTCAAGTTTGGATGAGACTTTAGTTCTTTACCCCCCCCCCTCCTGTGTTCTTTTTCTCCCCTATTTCTGTTCTGCATTTTACAACTTATTAACAACGACAAATCCCTAAGGCCTACTCGGTTTACTGTACTGAATCTTATGTTCGGTTTCTTTTTTACCACGTTCCCCCACTGTTTTCTAGTCACTATGACAACATTCTACATTTGACTATACCAGATTCCTACATACATTCAGAAACAGCCTTTTTGATGCAGCCTGTAATGCTGCTACCAATGAAGTACACATCTTACCAGAACCGGTTGCTGATTGGTTTACTATAAGCCCTTTGCTCGGAACCAGTCACTGCTTCAAGATTCATCTGTGCTAACCTCGTTTGAGTATGGATGTGCTGACTAAAGAAAGACTTATTTCCCTCTTCACCAAGCACACCTGGAAGAGAAATGGAATACAACAGTTCTTAGATACACGTGCGACAAATTTTACTGGTCATTTTTCAATAGTTTATGAAGAAACTCAAGTGACTTCAGTTAGTCTGTTACCTCTCTTTCCAACAGCCATGGTTTCGTTTACATTTCTCTGATAATTGAGAGAGATTTCCCAATGGGGTTGGCTCCTGTTGGTAATATGTGTTTTGGCGAACTGGATGATAGATTGAAGGCTCAGGTAAAAGGATACTATTGGAGTGAGGACGGAAGCTCTCAGCCTGTTGCACTTTAGGTGAGATGAATTGCTGAAATAATGGTTGATATTGTTGTGGCGCCACAGGCAGCTGTCTAAAAGGATGGGGAACCACATCAGCAGCAAATGCATTATAATCATTCTGATGAAACTTCCATGGATCCTGAATCATGGCTGGAGCTCTTAGTTGAGACTGAGAATCTGAAGAACTGACAAATCGTTTCCCAGAAGTAATCTGAGACTGTAGTAACCATGGGTCTTGCCAACTCATGTTTTGGTGAAGCCTTTCTGGTTCCAATAGCCTACTAGACCCAGGAAATGGAATGCTTCTTCCAGCTGTGGATGAGCTAATAGGAGATGGTGCTGGCACGTCTTGCTGGAAGATGAAGGCGTCGTCAACTACAATCAAACTGTCCTCATCTGGCAGCTGGATTTCGAAATTTGTGTCAGCTTCTTTATGATAATTACAGACAGGATTGAGCTTTGAGCCTTCTGTAACCTGCAAACCAGCTCCAGAAACACAGCTCAAAGCTTGATCTCTACTAATCTTATCCAACTGAGACGCTTGAGCATGATGAAAATCATGAGTGAACCCATATGGGAAACAATTGTTTCCTAAAGATACGCGAGGACTGTGATTATCTGGAACATTAGTGTTTGTAACTTCAGTGGCTGGTGGTTGTCGAGCAGAGAACTTTGCTTCCTTTGTTAGCCCTCTATCTGTACGGTTTTCCTTCATCAACATCCCAGTAGAGTGTCCTTCAACTCTCGTCCCATTCTTCTCACCCCAAGACAAGGTGTTAGCACTCACTTTGTCTGGAACATGGTAGTACAAGAAATTGCTCAATGCTCAGTGGTCATAAGTAGGTGCAACAAATCGTCAAATCCATCCAATCAGAGAAGAAAACAACTATATGACACAGATATGAGTGCTATTGCATACCTCTGTCTGAAAACCAGTTGACAAACTTTGAATGAGATTTGTGACTGTCTCTGCCCTCCATTATGACATTATGATGCTGGCAGGGAATCGGTAAATGAAGGTTAATTATGATATCATACAGTAAGTGAACATCATCTCAACTAAAATTCCATTGGCAGACGCCAGGCTTTAAGTAGTCATGATAACACTGAAGTAGAAACCTAAGCTTGCCAACATATAAGCAATTAGTATATGGACAAAATCTCTTTTCCTCTGTTATTTGATTTTTTTTTCCCTCCCAATGGAACACAACACAATTTCCAGTCCAAAATATTTTGCACAGTTAATTAATCCCCCGCCCCCCGGGGCGTCCTATGGCTATAAGCAAAAATACGAAGGAACCCGAATCAAACAGGTTGACATTATTAAAGCACTGAATATAAAACATTGTTTGAAAGACAAGTGAATAGCAGAAAATTGAACCGCTGATCACTGGAATTTGCTAAATGAAATTAGAAACTACCTCAGTGCAACTGGAGGATTGCCAACTTTCTGATGTAGAACCATCGGTAGGCTTTGCTCTTAAAGCTGACAATACACCCATCCTCTGCTCAAGGCAGGAACTTGGTTATGATACAAGAGCAGACATTATGTTCCCAGAATAAAAGGAAAAAAGGTGTGGAGGGGGAGGAAGGGATGGAACACATAAAATACATGTGGACACCAACGTAAATTAATAACTTTATCAAATAGCTGAATGTACATGGAAAATATATATATCGCAATTAACAAGTTTCAACAACCACCATAGAGCTATCTAGTTTAGAGTTAAAGCGCAAAAGTTGGAGCATCACATTGGACTTTGGAGGACAGTTATTGAAGATATGTGACCATGGTTTCAAGGAGTCCACCATCTTATTCTTTTTTTTTCTCTTTTAATTTTTCTACCAATGCCCCTTAGCTTTTCTCATATTGAAAATATGCGATCATGGTCTCAGGGGATGGAAAACTTTTTTATTACCATTTCCTAAAAGAGAAAACATGCGATCATATAACTAGTCTTTCTCCGACAAGAACATGGGAAAGAAAAAGGCACTATTGCTGATTAAAAATGAAAAGGGGACTTATCAAATAGTTTTACCTTTTATTCCTTTTCAAACTGATTAGATCACTAAATTATACTTTAACTCCAATTAGCTAGCTCTTTTTTATGTTTTACTTTTTGATAAGAAGTAGCTAGCTCTCTGAGAACTTCGAACTTCCATAACTCTCATAAACAACGGGGATAGAGATTAAAGCCTGTTCTTCTGTAGTTAATCTTTCACTCTATTCACGAATGCAAATGGTCACTTAATAGGTTATTTCTTATGACTTGATCACCAAATCGTTTTTGTTGTCTGCCATATGAAGTGTTTGCCAAGCATACCTCATCAATGAAGTCAGGATCAACATGCTCTGCATCTGTTAAATTAGCAAGGACAGAGAACCTCCCTCCCTCCAAAATCTGACCCTGTAACTTCTCTGCATAACAGACCACTTTGGAATCCTGCATAATCAACTGGCTCTGAGAAGGCAGCTGTTGCACCTGAGGATGCTACAGAAGACCAAGTCGAACAGGAATCATAGCCAAGTCAGTATAATATGATTTAGCGCATGTTGTGCAGATTCGATCATAATGGCAAACAATTAAAAAAATCTCCCTTGTGGACGTATATCTTAACAGGACTGGGATACTTCCACAAGAAAGTAACAAAAATGAACTGAAACTAAAAACCAAGATGTTTGAGGAGTGGATCCTCGCTGGCTAGGCATGGCTTTATGGCAGGTCATTTATATCAATCTCATTTAATATAAGGTAAGATCTAAATTGTTTAGTTGGGTCGGTCTTTATGAGGTAAGTTGTCTGGAGTGTGCAGGGATTAGGGAGACTTGGGTGCCCTGCTACAGTGTTGGAGTTCCTGCAGATATGGCTTTGAGGTTTTGAGGGGGGGGGGAGGAGAAGAAGATCTTGTGGATGAATGCTCTCTTGGGAACTTTGTCGTGTATTTGGCGAGAGAGGAACATGCGAGTGTTCTCTGGGTCATCATTGTCACTGGAGTTGTTATAGGACAATGTTACCTTTTGAACATCTTTATCGACTAAGGCTATCGGGGCCTTTGTTTCAGAGGAATTTGGCCAACCAGTAACTAGATTTCCCATATAGGACATCTTGTCCTCGTTCATTGTATAACTCATCAACATTCATCAACATTACCCCAGTGCCTCCAAAGAGGCTCCCGCCTAGGCAGGGTAAGGGGGGGTCGGTTGTACGCAGCCTTACCCTTGTGAGAGTCTCACAGAGAGGCTGTTTCCGTTTGACCCGAGATCCGAAGTGCGACGACCATCGACAACTTCACAATGAATAAGAAGTGCCGACAGTTTTATGAGCCATTTTGCTTTAGTCCATAACATTCCGAAGCCAAAAAGTAAAGAAGCTTTTGGCTCCACTGGAAATGGTGGACGAGTTCATTGTATAACTGACTTACATAAATATATACTTTTGCTTATCTACAAAACTTATCTTTAAAAACATCTATGAAGCATACGTACCCAGTGTGAAATAGAAATCAGCATTTTCCGCCAAATTGCATGAGATACTAGGGAATGCTTTATCAAACAGAGTTATATAAAATTACAAAGGCAATTTGTACAGAATTAAAGTATGTAATGGTTATTTGACCAAATGCATAAGTCGTATAGTATTATTAGCATTAGGTTTGTATTACAAGTTTGTTTCTTATGATATAAGTATTACTAAATGGAGAATCAAAAACTACTTCAAAAATTAAAGTCTCAGTAATCCATGAACAACTTGCAAGGCAAGTAATGACACGGCCAACAATAACATCTCTAATCCATTTTAGTATGCTAGATCATCATTAAAACTCACCCTTTTTTAGCCTTGAGGCTTTAACTGAATATGGTAAAGAGAATGATTAGTGCACTTCTGTGTACCTGTACCAGAGAGTGATGACTCGATTCTTTTCTAAGATTCTCAGCAGATTCCTGAAAACAGGAGGGTTCAACTGATACAGAAACAGCAGGATATATAGGTGGACTTCTATCATTGGTTATTTCTGGGACATCTGAACACTCCTTGAGCAGTCCACTAGCTTGTGGATCAGTGTTTTCTTTTTGGTCATCTGGACTTGATTTATGCTTCTCCTGAGTTACTTTCAACTGCTCGTTCCTTGTCACCTCAAATGAATCTGAGAGGATTGCATTTAAGATGGCACAAAATTTGGACCCCAAAGCTGAATCATGAATAAGGCTGAGATTCAAACCCGAAAGAACGCAGAAAACATCAAAACCACAGGTTAGCATGGCAGACAAATACCTTTTCTCCACCTTTCTTCCCTTACTGTCTCCTTGCTAGGGCCTTCAGCATTTCCAAATGTGGAGTCATGAGTTTGTCTCCCTGGGTGAGTTATTGCCTGAATAAAGCACAAGGTGAAATTTTCTTCTTATAACCATGACTGAACTTAGCACTACAATTGCATTTTCAATCGTAACCTACTGGAATGATACAAATGATTGCTAAGAATTACCTTCCCTTCAGCCCTTCCACCCTCTTTCCACACAAACATAAAGAAGAGATAAAAAAAGAAATGAAACACAGAAGCAGACCTTATAAAAGGATGGAGGACGATAAGGTTCACTGCATCTAGTCAATAGAGAATGCTCTGTCCCTTGAGATTTTAAATCGGAGCTCTCAGCTCCACCCTCAGATTGCTTCGAAGCAGACCAACTTCCTAGAATGCCGTTACGTTCTTGCAGGGAACTTCTCAGAATGCCCACACTTTCAGACTTTTGCCATGATTGTCGAGATTGGCTAGTGTAGTTTCTTCTGGAATTTGTGTGCGGTTCAGCATCCTCTTCAACTTTAGCTTCAAATAGAAGTCACATAGGCCATCGTTTATGGTCACTTGTGCGGTTGAAGTAAATAATTCAAAAGGTTGGCTACGACACCAAAGTAAGTTCTTGACATTGTATCCTAAATAAAGGTGGGGAAAGTGATCTCATAATGGGGGGACCTGGATGCTGGTAACTGCGTAGAACATTTACTTGGGGCATGATTCAATGAGCTAAAGAAAATCAGTACCTCTATAGTAATAAAGTAATAAGCTATATCCCACATTGTTCTTTTTTTTGTTTTTTTTTTTTGAGGCGATATCCCACATTGTTCTTGATGTTGTTCCACATCAATTTTCCTATGTATGTAGCAACGAATTACCTTCTATATCGCTCATGTTACTCTTTATTGCACATGTTTCTTAAAAGTTCTACGCTACCTAGAAGTGTGGAGGCTCTAGAGAGTAAGGACAATTATTGATAACTATTACCACCATCTCCTTAATCATAGTATAAATGCGATGGTATGCTTATCTTGACTTTTCAACTCAAAATCCTCATCATGCACAAACATTCTCCACATAGCATTATACGATAACTAAACAAAATACTAATCATGAAGTTAATGAGGAGGTAATATTATTCATACCTGTTGAGTGCCTATCTTTAGAGTTCCACTTGCTGTTGTCGCATTTTTCATGTGATTCTCCAGTAGAATCACCCAGCAACGTACCAGTGGCTAGTGATCAGAGCTCCATAATTTCTGGTGCTCACATGTGCTATAGTAAATATCATCCAGCTCACTGTTCCAGAAAAAACAGCATAAGGTTTAGAACTTAAGGTTATCACAGTAATGAAGCAATAAACAGTAGTTCATAATTTATGGCAATAGTTTAGCCTCCAAACCAAATCAGACATCAAGTCGTCAAAGTAAGCATCCACATATATCTTGCATCCTAGTGTTGTAGGCTTATAAATTAAATGAATGGGAAAGATGTAAGCTACTATATATTGCTGTAAACTTGTCATCATAAATCATGACACTTAAAAATATAATCATTTAACCAGCAATTAACTAGTAAGCAGCATACAAATGAGTAATTATAAGCTCTATAAATACATGTCCTATTATTTCCAGCAAGGAAGGAAATAAGCACCACCACCTTTGTACATTCTCCATGACAACAAGCTCTAAACTTCCAAAACAAGAATAACAGCAAGATACACAAAGACTAAGATTTCCAAAGAAACAAAGTACACATGGAAGTTAAAACCAAGCTTATTCAACCTAATTCGTGCATAACTACCAACGGTCAGTACGCAAACACGTGTAATCACAACCGCGAATTTTCTAACTTCTTCATGATTCCCTTAAAGCTACATCATTTACCAATGGAAAACGAACGCGCAAAAAACAAAAACAAAAACAAAATCAATAACAAGAAAACAATAGGCTTATCCGCATGTTCAGTCAGTGTCTGACAACAATTAAATGATTAAGCCACAATCCACAAAAAAGCAAAATAATGACAAGACTTAACCTAATAACGTTAAAAATCAAGCACAATTAACAACGACAAATAGCATGATAACACTGTATATACATTATACATGTGATAGTTCATAAAGAGAAAAGGCGCAATTTACCTCAGAATTGACTGATCAAATCCACTAGGTAACTCCTTGCAAACATCCAATTCAGACAGAGACAACAAAAATTCCCTCTCATATGAAATTCTAGGTTCTCTGCAAATCAGAATTTACACACATTACATGTCACACTAAAATCGCAAACGAAACAACAAAAAATTCAACGAAACAACAAAAAGATCAACGAAACAACAAAAAAAAAAAAATCAAAAATCTTACTTCGGAGATTTTCCACTGATTTCCTCCGAGTTCAAAACCTCTACATAACTCAACGATTCGCTCTGGCAACTCGTTTTTTCACAAATTCATCAAAAATTCTGATTTTTCGGAAGTTGAACAATCATAAACAACAAACAAACACTCAATCGACGATTTTCAAGTTTTCTAAGCAAGATAAAACGCAAAAGAACAAAACGTTTGTTTAACTTTACAAACTTTGATGCAGCAAAAACGGATGAACAACGAGGATGAAGTTTAATCTTGTTCGCTAATGTAAGCAAAATGAGAGATGAAATTGAGAATAGAGATAGAATGTACGAGACAATCGAGAATTATAGGGTTTTATGTATCAGCAATGTGCTTGGTGAAGAAGATTTTTCCGAAAATGGTAAAATTAGCAGAGTAGAGTATGGAAGGGGAGAGAGAGAGAGAGAGAGAGAGAGAGAGGAGGGAAGAGTGCATCAGTAGTAGACCACCTGGACTTGCAGGAGAGGAGCGATACCCCGCGCGACTTTTATGCGTAAAATAATGAATAAAAAGCGATTTTCTTCCACTTTCTTCTCTTCACCTTTTCCTTTTTTTCTTCTTGATATATTACCATTTTTGAATTTTGCTAGATGGAAATTTTTATTTTTGAAAATTTGCTTCCATTAAATCAATGTGAATGGATACTTAATCAATGTGAATACATGAAAGGAAGCACATGGTTACTATGCATATCGGGAGTTGCGCTTGGATATTCTAGTCAATTGTTTTATTAGTAAATTTGTTATTGTTATTATTAATTTAGTATATTCTATGGTTATTTTTCGATGTAGATGCCGTATGATTTTTCTATAAATGAAAGTCTCTTATTCCCTTCTGGAAAAAAAAATGAAGTTTCTAGGAAGTTGTGTGCAACATGTGAGGTAATTTCTTACACTACCTTATATAGGCGTTCTACTTAGAGCATGCTTAATGGTGAGTGGAAAGTAGGTTATGATTCATTTTCTCTCTCATTTTCCTTCAATTTATTTACACGACTAGTAACGAGTATAATATTAATTGGACCTTCAACAATCGATTTAAACTTTTGATTTAATCGTGTCTTTCTTTGATTTTTTTCCCGTTATGGTGACTAAAAGCGTTTGTAATGGTTTTCATGAGTCGTGATCAACTTTCTCACTACTCAACTCACTTTATCTCTCTCTTGATATATACACTAAATAAGTTATTCTTTATATTTTTATTATTAATTATAATTAACAAAAAAATTATTGTACTTAGTAACAATTAAGCAATAAAGATACTTGTCAATGATTACAATCACAAATTTAAGTAAATATTTGAGTTGAATAATAAGGACCAAAATATAACAAAGTGCATGTTAACTTATATATGATGACAAGCGATAATAGCATTGAACTTTCAAAACGCCAAATATAATATGCGTGGGGTCCTGTAAATATCCAGTTATCACTGTTTATTAAGTTGTGATTGAAATCTTAATTATTTTTTTTGGTGCAATGGAGGGCAAAACCCTAAACAAACTTAATTAAACAACCAAAGGAGCAAGCCGAGGCTTGGAGCAACCTACAATGTCATCAAAAATAAGAGAACTCAAGCCCACAGGCGGGCTAGAAAAGCTAGAGAAGTTAACAGAGCAATCAAAGCTAAAGTTAGCCAATCAATCCGCAGCTTGATTTGTCTCACGATAAGCGGACTGAAATCTTAATTTGTCATGACACAAATCCATTTTAGTCACCATAGTATGCACTAAATACCTATCAACTTGTCATTTTTTGGTCATGATTGGGAAAATCAATCACCATTGTAAATACTCTTAATATATTAAAGAAGTGAACATTATTATTAAATTGTCTTACATCCCATCATCAAAACTTCAAACAAACATGAGTTTTCCATTATTTGGTAAGCAAATTAGCCTACTTGGTATTGTGTAAAATTATTTCATTGTGAGACAACCAAAATTCAAAACGTCACAAATTTGGTCCAAAAGTAATATGTTTGGACTTAAAATTATATCAGTTGTCTCGTTTATTTAATATGTAACATATTTGGTCTAAAAAGCAATATGTTTAAGACTTTAAAATGTAACAATTGTTTCCCAATAAGCCCTCTTATCTTTCACGAAATGGTGCGAGACATTGAGAAACGGAACGGCGCGACGCGGATAATTTAAAAAAATATGAGACAAAATGAAGTACAGAATGCGGAACGGAACGACACGAAATGGAACAAAACAGAACGGAACAGAACAGAATGAAACGTAACGAAACGAAATGCAGCATGAAATCAACGAAAAAAACCGGCCTAAGATCGTCTCACATGAATTTTTGCCATACTGATAGTATGGGGGGGGGTGTTAGGAGGAAAGATAACGCGGACGGGGTTTGGATGACATAACTGGGCTGCGCCAATGGCCGTTGGATTGAATAGGGTTACAGACTTACAATAAGTGCAAAGCCCAAAGCAAAATAAAGCCCAATCCAATAAAAAATCGGCGCATAATATAACGCTGGAACAATTTTAGGGTTTTGGAGTTCCCTGCCTTTGCTATTTGGAAGCTGCTGCTCTGAGTATTGGACGCCCCTTTCTCCTTCAGCTTCATCCTCCCCAATCTCAACAGCAACCATGGTGCGTCTCTCTCTTTCTCTCTCATCCCCCATCTTCAATGTTATCAATTTAATTTAATAAAGTTGTAATCTTTTTTTGTTTGTGTTTTCAGATTATCTCAGAGAAGAACCGTAAGGAGATTTGCAAATACCTCTTCCAAGGTACACTTTCTATAATTAGTTGTATACTTTGTTGAAAATTAGTTGAATAATTGATGGGTTTCATTTCATTTGTCTATTTGATTATTTGTTGTCCCTTTTCAATTTGTATTCCTGTTGTTTTGGGTGTTTTATTGCTTCATTTAATTGCCTGGAGATATTGGTGTTAATTAGTGAATATTAGTTTGCTTTCAATATGGCCTGAATTGTTGAGACACTAGAAAGGGGAGTTTTTTGTTCCAAGCAAGCAAGTTTTAATATGTAAGTAACTAATTATGGCCTTTAGAATCAGGCATTGGGTATTGGGCTTGTTTTGTGTTGCCTGGAAGATAATCCAATTGGCTGCAATCTCATTTTCAAGTTGCAAAATTATCCTTCTAATCTGTTTATATACCTGTGTTTATGTCAATCCTGACATCCATGCTGCTTAAACAAGTGTTTGATTTTTTTCAATTTCGAGCCCGTTCCTAGTGTGTGGATGTGTGTTGATTCTTTGATGCTTCATGTTTGGTGGGTGTTTGTTAATTTATATTATGGTTGCAGAGGGTGTTTGCTATGCCAAGAAGGACTACAACCTCGCAAAACACCCCGATATCGATGTTCCCAATTTGCAAGTGATTAAGCTCATGCAGAGCTTCAAGTCCAAGGAGTATGTCCGTGAGACCTTTGCATGGATGCACTACTACTGGTACTTGACTAATGATGGTATTGAGTTCTTGAGGACTTACCTCAATCTCCCATCCGAGATTGTCCCTGCTACCTTGAAGAAGCAGATGAAGCCTGCTGGTCGCCCAATGGGCCCAGGTGGTGACCGTCCACGGTAATTGCTCTATGCCTGCTGCTAACTTTGTTAAGCCCTTTGGACCAAGGATTTTCAACTTATCGTATGATGCTATTCCATGGGAAATAATTGTGTTAATTGTCTGGTTTCTGTAGTGGCCCACCCAGATTTGACGGTGACCGATCAAGATTTGGTGACCGTGAAGGATACCGTGGTGGTGGTCCTCGTGGACCACCAGGCGAATTTGGCGGTGAGAAGGGAGGTGCTCCAGCTGACTATCAGCCATCATTTAGTGTAAGTTGCTACAGTAGGTGTTGCTAGATTCTTTTTATACCCACAGTAATTATTTAGATGCTCACAATTCACAAGTAACTTAATGGGAACGGTTAGCTTAGGTTTGAATAGCCTGATACACATGGTTTTATTTTATTACAAGTGTGAATTGCTTGATATAAAAAGTTAATGATCTAGTTTTTAGTGAACAATTAGATATATTTGGTGATCTTCTGTTAACTTGCTACTGCATTACTTTGTATTTCGTGATAAAATGCTTGATGCTAACAATCTGTACTGTTTGTGTATACTATTTCAAAGATACAAAACATCCTTTAGGTGTAAAAATTGTTGCTCTCCCCTTTCTTATCTCCATTCCTAGAAACCAGAATTTAAACATGTTTTCATTTTATGGATATGCATCCAAAATTCATTTGTCCGTTAGTTTTTATGACTTAATCATTCATTATTGATTGGACGATTTGAAGTACTCCTTAGAGTTCTTTAACTTGCTGTTTCTGAATTCTCATTATGCTATTGGCTTTGTTTCTGAATTCTCATTATGCTATTGGCTTATATAATCTTACTTTGTTCAAAACAGGGTGCTGGTAGAAGGCCTGGCTTTGGTCGTGGAGCTGGTGCTGGTGGTTTCGGCGGACCTGCTGCTTCAGGAGGAGGTTTTGCTTAGGTTGTAGTTGGAAAGCCTCAGAATTGAACAGGCCTCGTATTGGATTATATGTATTGGTTCAGAGGTTGGATCTATAATGGCTTCTATATTAGGCTAAAAGTACAATGTCGAGCGTTTTTTGGTCATGACTTTTTTGTTTTGTATCCTGGTTGTTTTTTTCATTTAGTGTAAACGAAGAGAGCTGGTAGTAATTTTGACTATTGTCATTTCCATTTGCAAGCCGTTTATTGTTATGCTATTGTTGCTATTTGCGATCATTGCACTACCTGTAATTTTTTAGATGACTTTATCCAGATTTCATAGTTGCACTTGCAAACTCTATTGGTTGCTCTTCTCATTATCAGTATTTTGCAATTTTCATAGTACCAATCTGTTTCATTGGATTTATATTTTAAAAGTTAGAACTACCATCAATTGACCAATTATATGGTCAATAGACATTGTGGCCACATTGATGCTTCAAACATGGATGGGGTGGGGTGTATTTATAATTTACATTGTCTTTGATGGACAGAAGGAAATAGGCTCGTATTATGTGACGTAAATAATTGTATAGGACAACTGTTTTGATAGTAAACATATTGTATTATTGATTTATTGCACACATATTTGTTGCCCTTCTCCTTAGACTTGTCGCAATCTTTATACGATCATTGTCTGAGTGGACCTTATTGAGTTGATACTTCTGGTAGCTTATGGTAGATTATCCTTTTTTTTTTTGGTTCAGGGAAGGAGCCTGTATTAATTCATCGAAAGCAAAGCGTATCAATGAGTAATAGCCTCCGGACAACAATCAACCTAACAATGCTCACTATGCCTGGGACACACACGAGCAATATAATGGTCAGTCGAATTCTCATCACTCCTAACATGACTCCACAAAATCAAACTGACTACAAATGATAGAAATATCCTCTAAAACAACACCGACTTCACTAAAAAATAACCATGACGAAAGTAAGAGATAAAGACTAGATAATCTAATCAAATCAGAGAACATTCATACATGGAAGGATGTAATATGGTCATGATGCCTCAGTCGGTCGGTCTTGAGATCATGCTAAGATCCAAGTTTAAAGGCACGTTCTCAGTTTTTTTCCTCAGTTTAAGTTTTCAATTCAGCTCCACTTGATCCAGGGGGTACATAGGATGACGGTATAACTGAGGCATAGTCTGAACACATCTCGTAACTTCAGACAGATTCTTGATCTGCAAAGAGAGCAGCTTGAACAGTGTGTAGTGCGTTCATTCGACTTTGGCGTTTTGACAAGTTTGAGTGAATCTGTATGGAATTTAACTAAAGCTCAAGAATCTGTTGTTTGCAGCTAAGTGGGAAGGATGAAAGATAATGTGTGCTTATGCCTCTCCAGAAATGTTTAGAAGCATTTCTGACACTGAACTTACCTTGTACAGTGCTCGTCTTCGAAATTATGTACTTAATTGTCAGGAACCTTAAGTCCTTGCAAGAATTTCTACGTGCAACATCATAGTTTCTGCTTGCAATATCATACTGTACCCAGCAGTCTGTTACCCCATGGAGGCATGAGCAAATTGGCTAGACTGTCAAGATTGATTATTTGATTTAAACATTGATGATGAACATGCTTTCTCACTTAGCCAACTGAAGACGAGCTACACAACCAAAACCCCAGAAATGCTAACTCAACTACTAAACTAGTTACACCTAAGATCTCCATTTTCGTTGGTTGGATTAAAAAAAAAAAAAAAAAAAAAAAAAAAAAAAACGAAAAAGAGACTAATATTTCTTTGGGAATTACATTGAGGTACACTGAGGTTTGGCAAAATTACAGAGAGGTATACCCACGTTTGATTAAATACACTGAGATATACCCTTGATCACTTTTTGACCGTTTACCAAAGTCAAACTAATTTTTGGACATAAATACCCATAGTGTAGCTCATCGAAAGTTTATAGAAAAAATTATTATGCAATGATTTCCTACTTATTTCCTTTTTGTTTAGTTTTTGGTTTTGTGAGAAGTGCACCACGAATTAATAAATTTTGTGGCTCGATTTAAACAATTCTTTCATCATGCAAAATTGACTCAAATCTAATCTTGTGTCTACGAAAAGAAAAAAAAAGCTATCGATCTAAAGTTATGAGAGTTTTATGTCAATTATATGTCAATCTTGGTAACAAATTTGTGCACGATATGACGCAATCAGCAAAAGATATATGAGCATGTAGTGGAAAGTAAGTGAAAAATCATTATAAAATAATTAGGAGTATTTATGTCCAAAAATTAGTTTGACTTTGGTCAATTGTCATAAAATGATCAATAATATACCTCAATGTATTTAATCAAACTTGAATATACCTCTTTGCAATTTCGCCAAACCTAAATACACCTCAATGTAATTTACCGTATTTCTTTTTTGACATCTTTTCACAATACATTCAACCATAGTTATTGCTATCAGCAACCACAAATACTGAAATGCAAGAAGCAAAGAACGGACAATACCATACTGAAAATGATGTATTTGCACTTCAGCAGATTACTAGCAACATATCCATCCAAGTTCCAATTTGGAAACAAGAGACTTTACTCAGAATCAAAAAGCTAGGAGAGTTAGCTCCCCTAGCACCCTCAACTAACACACAAACATACTAGAAAGAAAGCAACCAAAGCCTGTCAGACCAAAATACTAGGAGTAATGTTTATCAACAACGCGTCACAAGTTTCAATTATGCTAAAAGAAAAGCCGCTTAATCGACCTCCTCCATCTTGCTCTCCTCAGCACCATCCTCCTCCAAAGCAGGCATATCGGCATCCTCAGCAGCCTCGTCTTCGTCAATGCTCAGTCCCAACTTCAGCATCCTGTGAATCCTGGCAGCGAAGGTGTTGGGATCATCCAAGCTGAAACCAGAGGTCAAGAGGGCAGTCTCGAAGAGCAGCCACACCAGGTCCTTGACCGACTTGTCGTTCTTATCAGCCTCGGCCCTCTTCCAAAGCTCCTCCATGATGCCATTGTCGGGGTTGATCTCCATTGTTTTCTTGCTTGACATGTATGAGCCCATGCTTGAATCCCTCAGTGCCTGAGCCTTCATGATCCTTTCCATGTTGGCAGACCATCCATACTCGCCAGTCACCAAACAGCAAGGGGAATCCACAATCCTGTCAGAAACTACCACCTTCTCAATTTTGTCACCCAGAATGTCCTTGATCACCTTGCACAAGTTCTCAAAGGACTTCTTCTTTTCTTCCTTCTTTTTCTTCTCTTCCTCGCTGTCATCATCGAGTTTCAATCCTTCCTTTGTAGCAGAAAAAAGCTTCTTGCCATCATACTCCTTGAGCTGCCCAACAGCGTACTCATCAATGGCATCAACCATGAAGAGCACTTCGTAGCCCTTCTTCTTGAGCCTCTCCAAGAATGGCGAGTTCTCGACAGCCTTCTTGCTCTCACCAGTGATGTAGTAAATGTCTTTCTGTCCCTCCTTCATTCTGGTGACATAGTCCTTGAGGCTGGTCATCTCATCGCCACTCTTAGTTGAGTGGTACCTGAGCAGCTCTGCCAATTTGGGCCTGTTCTGGCTGTCTTCGTGGATACCCAACTTGATATTCTTAGAGAAAGCATCATAGAACTTGTTATAATCCTCCTTGTTCTCTGCAATTTCATTGAACATCTCAATGCATTTCTTCACCAAATTCTTCCTGATAACCTTCAGGATCTTGTTCTGCTGGAGTGTCTCACGGGAGATGTTGAGTGGCAAGTCATCTGAATCGACGACACCCTTGACAAAGCTGAGGTACTCTGGGATGAGCTCCTCACAGTTGTCCATGATAAAGACTCTCCTGACATACAGCTTGATGTTGTTCAACTTCTTGCGGTTGTCGAAAAGATCAAATGGTGCTCTCTTTGGGACGAAGAGAACAGCCTTGAACTCTAGCTGACCCTCAACAGAGAAGTGCTTGACAGCAAGGTGGTCTTCCCAGTCATTGGTCAGGCTCTTGTAGAAGGAAGCATACTCGTCTTTGGTGATCTCCTCGGGTTTGCGCAGCCAGATTGGCTTCTGCTTGTTGATGAGCTGCCACTCATGAGAAACCTCCTTGATCTTCTTCTTTTTCTTTTTGTCTTTTTCCTTGTCCTCGTCGACATCTTCGACAGCGCCCTCCTTTTCCTTCTTAGGCTCGTCATCTTCATCGTCACTAATCTCTTTCTCAGTAGTCTTCTCAGTCCAGAGGTAGATGGGGTAACTAATGAACTCAGAATGCTTCTTGACGAGGTCCTTAATTCTCCTCTCTTCCAAGTATTCCAACTGTAGACACAAACCATAATTTCATTAGAGCTCAAATCACACAAAACAACATAAAAGTTACAAGATGATCTATAACCCTGAAATCTACCAATTAAAAAAAAAAAAAAAAACAAAAACAAACTGAAATCTTAAGATATATACCTGATCCTCCTTTAGGAATAGGGTAATCTTAGTTCCCCTTCCAAGTTGCTCTCCGTTGACATCCCTTGTGACAGTGAAGGAACCACCAGCCTGGGACTCCCAAATGTATTGCTCATCATCATTGTGCTTGGTGGTAACAATGACTTTTTCAGCAACCAAGTAGGCAGAGTAAAAACCAACACCGAATTGCCCAATCATGCTAACATCTGCTCCAGCTTGCAATGCCTCCATGAATTCCTTGGTTCCGGATCGGGCAATGGTACCCAAGTTGTTCACCAAGTCTGTAAGATCATTGATACAAAGTAAGCATTACTCGTATTTATTATCACTCATTGTATTTTACTAGGACAGACCAATTAACAGAACAATCATAGGAGTATTGACTGGGCAAAGCATTCTAATCATGAGGCAGATTGGGGATGAATGAGTTAAAACACAATTGCACATTGCTCCAAACACCCAATAATATTAATTTGAGAGCCTGAGGTAAACACCATTAGCTTTCAGACCATAAAACAGTGAGAGGCTGAATCAATTTTTACACAATTACACATACATCCAGACATTCAATCTCAACTTGATTTAATACAGAAGGCACAAATGACCAACAGAAACAACACAGAAATACAAATATCTCACTCCCTTCTACCAGTAAGTAAAATTTCTGACATGAAAACACTGCTTAATCTATTATACCAAAATATTTACACTTCATTCAAGGTCAAAGTTCGTGAATTAGTGAAAAAATACAAATATTTATAATGTAAAATTAATAATGTTAGATTTATTTAAAAGAATACTTTTGAAAAATTATATAAAATTTATATATGCATATAATTAGAATCTAATTATCTACTATCAAAGTTATGCATTTTAAAATGCATTTTAAAGACCATAAAAAAGTAACTATAAATATCTTCATAAAACGAAGGGATTATATTACACTGCTACAAATACCACTAAAACATAAGCTTACTTAAATCATCAATGAAAACAACATGTTCACACAGAACAAAATGAATCTTAAATCTTAACCCCTACTAGAATGACACAGTAAAACTCCAGGTCGGAACACATTGCTTTTGGGAGCATCATTAAAAAATTTACAAAACATCACTAAGGCTGAGTAAAGCATAATTCTAGAGTTCAAGTAATCAACTAAACAACATAAACATAATACGTCTACAGATTTCATCAATCATGCATTATAAAACAACACAGCATTATTTAGCAGTCCATTTAACCCAAATTTTGAAGGATTCTGCAGGAAAAAGAATGTGTTTGTCTAAACAGTTCTTCAATCACAGATATTAGTACATGCATTATGAAAACCATCAACAATGCCTAAAGATCATTGTCTCATCAATCAACCAATTTACTAGTACAAAACAGAGCGAAAAACAAGCTTGCATGTAAACAATAATGAAAATTCATAATCAATGAGAGAGAGACACATACCTGCTTTGGTCATACCAACACCACTGTCAATAATAGACAGGGTTTTGTTAACCTTGTCAGGAACAAGTCTGATGAACAACTCAGGCTGCGCATCTAGCTTGCTCTTATCCGTCAAGCTCTCAAACCTTATTTTGTCCAACGCCTGTAGATCAATCAATCAATCAATCAATCGACCAATTAATCAACAATTTCGACGAACAGCAAGAACTTAAAAAGAAAAAAAAATTAAAAAAATAAACAGAGCAATGAACAATAGTTTAACGCTTACATCAGAAGAATTGCTGATGAGTTCACGAAGGAAAATCTCCTTGTTAGAGTAAAAAGTGTTGATAATAAGACTCAAAAGCTGGTTAATCTCAGCCTGAAAAGCGAAGGTCTCAGCCTCACCCATAGTAACGTCCGCCATTGATGCTTTTTCGAAAAAAAACTAGAAATCGAAACGATGAGAGAGAAGATGAATGTAGAGATTTGAGTTTACGCGGTGGTTTGTTTGTTTGCTTAGGAGAGAGAATTTATCAAACGCTGAGAAAATGAATTGAGAGAAGGGAAAGAGACGGAGAGGTTTATATAGGAAGTAGACTGGAGTCTGTTGCGCTCTTACTCTCTCTCCTATGTTCTGGACTCTTCTACTTCTCTCTAGATTTTGAGTTTTAATTTTTTGCGGGGAATTTTTTGTTGGAATATTTTAAAATGTGACATGAAACGACGAGGGGAGTTGGGTGGTTTGACGGTTCGAGAATTAATACGACGTGTTTTGAGGTAATTTTGAAAGTTATCGAGAAGGTTCTTGCCAGTTGGTTAATCTGGAGTCTTCGGCTTGTTTTTATTGGGAAGGTTTAAAAGACGGAAATAGTGGTATGCCAAACGTTTCTCTTGTTGGACAACTCGGGCAGTTTCTGGAGGGTATTGTTACTATTGTATCGGCTGGCTACCATTTGAGTATTTTGATACGTATAATAATGTATATTTTATAATATCTATACTCTAAATACTTACATCTCAGTTATGTATTTGTCTTCATGGTGAATTATTTGGCAACGAAAAAAAATATTATTAGGGGAAGTAACACTCAAAATGTGCCAGCAATGGCCAAAATATACACATGTTAATGTCAAATGTGATCATATCATATACGTTATTATATCCTACTACCTCCTAATCCAATCCGCAATTTTTGAACCCTTGCGAGAATGCTTCTCTAACTTTACATCGCTTACTTAAAATCTAATATTTTTTTAAACTCTCGAAAGGCATCAGATGTAAAATTGTTATTTTTCCACCATATTGCATTGAATACAACTTGGATCACCTGGGCGTCAGATCTAAACATGGATTATAGCTTTCATATATATATCTACTAGGTACCTAGGGTTCTCTTGTGCCACAATGGACGCCCTAGGAAAGTTTGGGGAAAAAAAACCCAAGTAGTCCTTGGAAAGTCGAAAAATGAATCCTATAATCGACGCTTCTTAGGTTTCATTATGGTTTCGAAATTACAGTTGTGATTTTCGCACCAGATCGCTCAACTCACTCATTGGGGACATGAAACGTTAGGTTTGGATGACCATTTTACTAGCCACCTACTCTAAGGGATCAAAATTATGGGTGAATACGAAGTTCGACTCAAATGGTTTTCTTAGTACACTTGGGGACATCTTAGGTGAAAGTGGACTCACAAAAACAGGTTGAGCAAAAATTTCAATGGGGCCTCGAGAAATTAAAATGAAGGTTATAATAAATGTTTCTTAGGTTTAAATAGGGTGTAGGAACAAAAGTTGTTATGTTCGCACTATATAACTCAGGACATCCTTAGTGAACATGGAAGATTCTCGGGGTCAGTTGTTATGTCCCTATTAGGTTTGGATGACCATTTTACTTTTTGATGCACTGTGGCCTTTGTGGGGTTTTTTGAGTCACAATGAACCCCGAAGAAGTTTGGGTAAAAATCCCAACCGAGATTCAAGATGTATGTGGCAAAATATAGGCGATCCACATTTTTGGGCTTTTAAAAATCGACAAATATTATGTAATTTCATTTTTGGAGGGTGAAAGAATCTTGTTGGAAAAATTTAAGTAACCTATGCTGACTGGACAATTTACTAAAATGTCCGATACTTATTGGGTCTGTTCGGATGTAGTGTTTAGTGGTTTGAATTGGTCAAACCTATACTAAGGTTAAATTAATGCGTTCGGTAAACAATTTTTAGTTGCAGTTGTTAGAGGTCCAAGCAGTGTTTAACAAACGTTAATATTATTAACATTTCACAACAACTAGTAGTGGTTCAGATTTTGTAAACTCTTCATTCCAAAAACTGCCCTCAGTTTTAACAGTTTAAATTTGAAAATTAAGTATACTTCTTCCTTCTTCTTAGGCTACATACACGCTTGCTTCAACGTACACCAACACTGAATTCTGATATAAATTTGGGGGATTTTCACTATTGTTTCTGCCACACAAACTAAAAAAAAAAAAAAAAAACTCAATTCTATAGTTTGGGGTTGATCAATATTGGTGATTCAAAAGAAATTGGTGATTATACTGATTGTTCTCTTTCCTTCTGAGGTAATACACTATGCCTATGCTTCAATTTCTCTTTTCCTTCTTTGTTTTGATTAAGCTCCGTATTCATCATCTTGCTCTGTTATTCTCCATGTTGTATTACCCACATGAGCCATGACTTCTATGTTCTATCCATCTGCAATACAATAGATGTATGGAGGACAGGGATCTATCTGATAAGTCATGTAGTAGTGTAATACACATATACCACACTGATACAAACAAGAAATAGTTAAAGTATCAATAATAACCTGTGAACATGTTTTCTCCTGCCACGGGCTGTGATCTGGTGATGCACCTCTGATTTGTTACCAGGCCATCAAGTGCTGGCTGGGATATTTCAAGCCCCTCCTCTTTGACAATTGAGAGATAGAAAGAATGTTTCGATTTTGATATGTGTTTTACCTTTGTATTAACGAGTTGGGAAGGCTCCGCACATGATACCCGTGTTTTTCTTCATGCACTTGAAACTCCGGCATTGAAGTTTCCTAAGATGCCAGAAGGTATAGTTTTTATACTTCTTAATTTGTTACTATTAATTATTTGTTGTGAAAATCTTTTTTTTTTTTTATATTGTATTCAGGTAGGTACTATTTGGTAGATAAAGGATATTCAGAGAGATACGGTTTTTTGGTACCATATTCAAAACTGAGATATCATCAATCACAATTTCGAAATCAACCTCTAAAAAATGCTAAAGAAGCTTTCAATCGTGCACATTCCTCCCTTCGAAGTTGCATGGAGAGGTCTTTTGGAGTGTTGAAGCAAAGATGGAAAATACTTAGGAATATGCCTCAATTCAGTGTTGACACGCAAATAAGGATTATCGTGACAACCTTTGCACTTCATAACTATATTCGGATCAACTCATCTACTGATCCCGTATTTGAAGTGTTAGATCGAAATCCTAATTTTGTACCATATGATGAGCTTTCGGAAGCTACTCGCACAAATCAAGAAGGACCAAGGTCCGGGAAAATGAAAAATATTCGTAACCTTATTGCTGCATCTTTGTGGAATGCTAGATGACGACGCAACTAGCTTATTAGATAATAAACGTGACATTTGTATTGTTGATTTTTTTTTTCCTACGATATTAGCCATTAATAATTCCATGGTTTTGTTTTTAGTTTTTTGTTTTAATTTTGGATATTGTTTCCGAGTTGTCTGAATTTGTCTTAGAAGAAAAAAGCTTAATCTACATTATTTTGGTAAATCCCTTATATACAGAGAATACAACTAGGTAGAGATATTTTTCTCAAAAATAACAAAAAAAAGATAAATAAGGAAGCAATTATCCATAAAAGAAGGAAACTATCGCCTAAGGAATCTCCTAGAGTAATTATGTGCAAATAATATGACTACGTATACAAGCCTATGTAGAGTGGAGTCATATCCTAATAATGATAATAATAATATAAATAAATAAATAGAAAAATAAGAAAATATGCATATGTCCTTTTATGTAATTTTATATTCATCAGCTAACTCGATAGCTAGCTTTACCGAACAGTCAGTGGAGAAAATAGTTGACAACTATGTACCACTATAGACAGCTAATAACTAGTTGAACAGCTAACCACTAATAAAACAGCTAAAACTACAGCTACAGCTAACTATAGCCGAACAGACCCATTTTCTTTCTTCCCGCAATTTATCCTTTTTGGCGCTCAAAGAATCTTAAATTTCTCCTATTCTGATTTTCTCTTGTTTACTTTCCATTCATTTCCTCCCACTTCATTTTGGGCTTGCCACGTTGTTACACGTTCGTTAACTGTCAAATGTGTGCAACTTAATACTTCGTGTTATCGTGTATAGTGGAGCTAATCATGAACCGGTCGACCCATAACACTTGTCTATCCGATCGGAAAATGAGCATATATAGAAAAACTATTTGTGTAAATTTGTAAGAACTCGACTCGTAAACTAGAGTCACCTCCGCTTGTCGACTCTAATTAGAGTTGGCAAAAATTGACCTAACCCGATGATCGATCCGAATCTAACCCGCCACAGACCCGACCGAAATCTGACCCGAAAAGATTCAAACCCGAACGACCCGACCCGTTTTGACCCGAGACCCGAAATGACCCGATCCGAACCCAAAAATTGTGAGACAACATTTGTCAAACCCGTTGGCTAACCCAAAACAGAACCCGTATTTGTCCCGACCCGTATTTGACCCGACCCAAATCCAACCTAACCGACCCATTTACCAGATTTAAGTCTGTCTCTAAGACTCTAACCATACTATTAAAAAACACGTTAAGTGTGGGCCAAACTCGTTTTTGATCCGCTCTAGTGTAGACAGTGTAGTACTTGTCAATTTATCATATTGTGTTAGTCTCTTGTCATAAAGAGTAACGATACCTAGATGTTTCCGTCCGATCAATGCGCAACTAAGCCATGAACCCAAACCACCAATGGGTCTAGTCGTTGACCAATAAGCCCAACGAACCTGAATAAAACGGTCGACTTTTCAGAATGATGTAAGAAACGTCAGGGACTCTTTCATCTTGAGCATTGACTGTTAATGGCGGGTGGTGCTGGATCGTTGAAGAAGAAGAAGAAAGCTCAGCGATCCGACCCACTTTCTCAATCGGTCATGCCTTCTCGATCTCGAGCTCAATTTCAATCTCATCGTTACAAATGGGTCGCTCGTTTTATCTCACTTGTATTGGCTCTCTCTCTCCTCGTTCTCTTCGGCAATTCGTCGAACACATGGCTTGGATTTGCTCATGTTCACCAGAAATCCCAATTGCCTGAGATATATACTATTGAAGTTGTCAATGAGTATCCTCATGATCGCAGAGCTTTTACCCAGGTTCGTGTTTTCTGTTCATATTGCATTTTGTGTGGTGGGTTAAATTCATATTGCATTTTATGTTCTGGGTTCTGATTGTTTTGTTTCCTGATCATTAAGAAGTTGGGTTCTTTACAAATTTAGTGTCAAGTTTGTGCTGGGTATGAGTGTCTATTGAAACCAAAATTGATGAATTTGATGAGATAGTTTTGGGTTGGGATGTGGTTTTGTGTGAGGGATGAGAGAGTTGAAGGCTTTATGAAGTGATTCATTGAAATTCTATCTTTGATGGTGTTGCATGTAGACTGTTGTTAAGTATAGCCATAAATTCATGTGCTTTTGTAGTTGTTTTGGACTTGATGTAAGTTGGATTTCAATTACCTTGCCATGTAATAGCAAACTAGTATAGGGGGTATGAGGAAAATCTTCAAGGAGTTCAATCTTTGGATGATCAAGAGACTTGTCTAATAGGAGGGAGGTGGAGAAATCAAAATTGGGGGTATGGATATATAGATTAGGCTTGGGTTTGAGAAGTGGTGTTTCTTTCCTGACTTCTTATGTAAGATGAGGTTGATTTGGATTTGAGTACTTGAGGTTTTTATAGAGTTTATACTTATCTGATTTCAAAGTTTAGTCTAAGGTTCATGGATTTTTGTTGATGAAATAAAATGATTTTGCATATGGGATAGCTGGTGAATGACACAATTTATATTTGCTTCCAGGGTCTTCTATATGGGGGAAACAATACTCTATACGAATCAACTGGTCTTTATGGGAAGGTGAGTTTTCTCCCAGCAACCCACTATTGAAAATTGCATGAACTTCCAATATGTCCTCTATCCAGCAATGAGTTTGCAGATCATGCAACTAAGATTTTCTAACAGTTCTCTGTCAAGTTTCACAAATAAATTTTTGTTAACATAACATGTTGAAAGGCATGAAATCATGAAAAACTACATACCTCCTAAAGAAATCTCTCTTTCTCTGAAGATCCTTTTTATTTTCTTGATTATCCAAAGTGTGTCAATTGGATGCAGAAATAGCTACAAACATAATCTTTGTGCTTCTTGACTTTCTCTGTTGATTTAGAAACTTTATGGGTAATTGGCTATTAGTTCTTGAATATTTAAGATGTTTGTGCCTTTGTAATTTGTTATCTGACATGGAGTTCATCCTTGCAGTCATCGGTCAGGAGAGTAGACCTGCAAACTGGGAAGGTACATTTTTTACGCTTAAAGGATTATCAGTAACCTCATCTTGACTATTGAACCGGTCCTGCTTTAGTTTTATATGTTTTTAAGTTCTGAAGCGGAGACTTAAATAGTTAGGTTATCAGTCCCCTTGATTGTTTCATTTATATCTCATCTCTTCCTGGATGCTTTTTCCAATGAGTTCCACGGTTGATCTCCTAAAACTAAAATTATACTGATCGTGATTATCCTGCTATCAAGTCCAATATGTGTGCATCATATTATCCTCCAATTTAACATAGTTCTTATAATCAAGACTGACTACGTCAATGCCGTCCTGTGTTTATCTTATATATGCCAGAAAAGATAATTGATAAGTTCATTGTTGGAAAGTTGCATAGAACTGATTACCAAAACGAAAGAGGTGTTTTTATGAGTTTGAGTTTCTTGTGTGTATCACCTACAACTTGCGAGTGATGTGAGGCGGTGATATCACGAGGATTCCCGAAGGCGATGGTTTTGAAGTCTGAACTTTCCAAATTTGTGAGGTGTATGCTTTTTCTTGTGTTCAAAAGAGCTTGATCCTAATAAAGTGGTTTAATGCATGATGAGAGTAAAGCTGGAGATATTACATGGTGACCATCTGTTCTTTCCTCCTCCTTTGTTTTCTGTTTGAAGGAAAAATGTAAGGATCTATTATGTTGTTATGTTGTTCTGAGTTCTTCTGCAGAGCATTTTGGTCTTGCTAGATTTGCCCATACTTAGCTTCAACAGTCCTTTTGTGAAAATACTGATGCTGGATTTTGTTATACAAAGGATGATGCCTTTTGTTGTATTAATGTCCAGAAGAATTTTCCGCCCTCTGACTATTGACTAACTCACTCTTCGTCTCTTTTGTTGAATGATTTCCCTGCTTAAATAGGTTGAGGCTCAACAAAAGATGGACAGTTCCTTTTTCGGGGAAGGATTGACACTCCTTGGTGAAAGGTTTGTATCACTATTACTTTCCACCTTTGTCCTACAGTCCTACAGTTCACAAAAGTGTTACACAGAGTTCCCTTCTGATTTTGTGAGTAGCAGTAGTAAATGACAAAAACCGCAAAGTGATAGATAGTTCCCTTTTGGCTTTGTGAGAAGCAGGGGGAAGGGGGAACTAAATTAACTCACATAAATCTGATATTTAATCTGAGGATACCGGTTGCGTTTTTATTTGTACTTTCTGAGGCATAGGGCTTTGTGTGTCTCCCTGCATCTAAGGCCAATATCTCTAAGAAGCAACTTCCCCTCATGCAACTGTTATTCTCTGTGGATTTAGGATAGGTAGCGTCCTGTTTGGTACTATTTCCTTATAGACCAAAAATATATGATGTAAGCATGGAATTGTGATATTGTGGTTGTTAATAAGAGACTGAGAATAAGAGTAAGCATCTTCTGCAAATTTAACATGTGATATTATGGAAGTAACAATTAATGGAGTGGATGACTCAACTGATAACATCTATATTTAAAAAATGTTGTGAGGGAATTAATTGTAGCCCACCTGAGACGATAATGGGAAGCAGAGCTCCACATATATATTCCATATGGATAGGTCCTGAAATCCTGCAATTTGAGTACGCATTCAATAGTCTTATTTCCTACCGTTCTTTGTATGATTTTAGCTAGCTACATGATGATTATGGAAGGAAATGCAATAGTTAAACTATATTCTAATGCATGAACAATATTTCTTCTGTAGGTTGTATCAAGTTACTTGGTTGCAGAAAACTGGTTTCATTTATGACAGAAATAATCTAAGCAAAGTCCGTAATTCATCTTTTATCCCTCTGGAGTTGTTTGAAGTGTTAATGTTTATTTACGAGTCATTTATCTTATGAATTTGTCACAGAGGGATGATAATTGACTTCTTTTAAAACCTATTCATAACCATCCTTGTGGACTTTTGCATTAAATTGCTCCAGTCTCTGTCGTTCTTGGTTCCACTTGTTGATCATAGTTCTGCACGTTTGGGAAATCTTATTGGTGTATGGATGCTTATCTTTCGTATTTTTATCTCCCCCCCCCCCCTCCCAGATGGGGAGAGGGTAAGCCCTCCGCTAGAAACTATGGGGACTCAAATCCAGGTTTCCCCTGGGAACAAATATGGTTTGCCCACTGTGGTATACGCCTCTACTCCGGACTGCTTTTCAAAATATTGTATATGTCAAATTCCTGGACGTGCAATCTTATCTATCTTTATTTTGTGGAGAGGCCTGTTGTTCAAGTATTGAGACTGCTAAACTTAACCCAACTGAAGGCTTCTGAATGAGCGTGGATGCTGACATGAAATAAAAGGAAAGCCAATTGAATTTTAGTTTTTAACAGCTTACTGGTGAAGAATTTAATAACGGAGAATGCCAGTTACAAAGTCTGATTAGTTCTTCTATTATGAGAGGCAATTACATTGCCTTGTTTTTATCAACAAGACCAATGGCAACCTCGGAAAAAAAACAAACAGAAGTATTGGGCTACAGGTGTTCATGTGTAAATCTTGTTGCCCATGCTATTTATAACTAATGGAAAGGAGTTGAAGTGCGGTCTGAATTCTTTTGCCTGGCCATTAAGTTTTACTCTTGATAATACACAATACAAAAGCACCAGATAGGAATGTAAGAAAGAAAGAAACTTAGCTATTATTCACCCGTTTATAAACACCATCTGATGCCGTTTGCTCCAGTTGGATTCCAGTTAAATTTTCATGTATTGGTCTCTGTCCAGATACTTTAGCACTAACTAATAAAGAGAGGCTATAGCTCTTGTGTGTTTGGTACTACGTGGTTGCTTTGTTTGACAAATCGCGACTGCCTTGTGGACCTATGGTCCATTTGTTTGTCATAATTGTAAGTCTCATTGATGTAGAACACTACATGAAGATTTACCCAAATCTGTAACTCAATAGAAGATATGATCTACTAATTCACATTAGAACCTGAACCCAGGAAAAGACTATTCTTTTAGATCAAATTCGATATAATGTTGAAGAACCGTCAATTCTCAAAAATTATCTTAATGACATGTGCTATCATTTGATAACATAAACAATACTAGAAAATTAATGTTTTGCTCATATTTTGTTCATAGCTTGGATGTTCCCATTTCATGTCCTGCGTTGAATGTTCCCATTTCATGTCCTGCGTTGAATGTTCCCATTTCATGTCCTGCGTTGAATGTTCCCATTTCATGTCTTTGATTGCTTAGTCTGGATGTTTGACACCTTATTCCTTATATGCTTGTTGCAGCTAGGAAAATTTACTCATGAAATGACTGACGGGTGGGGCCTGGCAACTGATGGAAAAACCTTGTTCGGAAGTGACGGTTCTTCAACACTATATCAAATTGATCCCAAAACTATGAAAGGTATCTGTCTGAAGGCCAATATTTTCTAACTTTATGTTCAGGTTTTCATCTCAGACTCTCATTAATCAAAGATAAAGTGATGTGTACTTCCCTTGCTATCTGTGATTTGCCTTTATTTGCACTTTCCCTCACTGACATCTGATATATTAGACGTCGTCCTCTTTACATTTATCCTCATTTCTTCAAAATAGAAAAGGGAAAGATTGAATGAAAAGATGCAATGATATCTGCATCTATTAGCCTATGCAAGATCATGCATGATGCTTCTGTGCCCAGGTGCCCTTCACGTGCTCTTTCACAGGAGATTAAATCTGTTTTGTTTTTAAGGATAGGGTATTTCTCAGCTGTTTTCTTCTGAATGACGATATGTGAGCTCAATTATTTGTTATACTTTTACTTGTGTCTGAGATCAAGTATGTGTTGTGCTTTTACTTGTCTACACAGTCAAACAAAAACATACTGTCAAACACAAAGGTCTTGAAGTACCCAATCTAAATGAATTGGAGTTTGTGAATGGCGAAGTGTGGGCAAATGTTTATCAGGTAATCATTTATCAAGCATTGTAATACTAATTCCAAAACTAAAAGTATTTACTTGTTGAGTCTTGTCGTGTAAATTAGACAAAGTTCATCTGGTTCTTTAACTGTTGTCTGAGCCTCTTTAATACATTTCCATTTCAAATGCAGCCCTGCTTGAGCAGAGAGCACCTTTATTACAAGCAAAATGTATTCATATTGTATGTTGGCTAGAGTTCTCAGTTGTCAGTGTCATTTCAGCATCAGAGTCAGGCCTACATAATTTATATGGAGATTGTAAACAAGCCAGTGATTGGTTGTTAGGCAGTGACTTGCCATTTTGACCTATGTTGGGTCGAGACAGGAATGGAAACCAGAACATGAATGGTATGGGAAACAGCCATTTCCGAATGCATAAATATAGCACCCCTAGGAAGTGACTATCAAAATATTAGAATATTTATTTTCCAAAAGGATTTCTATTAATGATTTTTGAATAGTTGCTTTGTCTGTGTGCGCTCACTATCTCTCTCTCTAGAACCTCAGGCGAGCTCTCTCTCTCTCTCTCTCCCTCTCGTATTTTGTCAGGCGAGCTCTCAGCTCTCTCTCTCTAGAACCTCAGGCGAGCTCTCTCTCTCTCTCTCCCTCTCTCTCTCTCTCTCTCTCTCTCTCTCTCTCTCTCTCTCTCTCGACCTCTCTCAAAGGCCGGTGATCGCCGACCGCCATACAAAGGTCGGTGACCGCCGACCTCAATAGAGGCCGAGTAGACCTCCGATCATTCGTCGGAGGCTTCAATTGTGCTCAGGCGACACTGCATCGCCGGCAGATCTCGCACTTTCTCTCTCCAGCGAACGGTTCGCGAGCTCTCTCTCTCTCTCTCAAATTTTCTCTCTCTAACTCTCCTCGCTCTAGCTCTCTCTCTCGATCTCTCTCTCTTTCGCTCTCTCTCTCTCTCTCTCTCTCTCTCTCCATCTCGCCCTCTCCCCAAGGCCGGTGCCGGTGACCCAAAACCAGCCCTTTCAACCCCTCTCTCTCTCTCTCTGAAAAGGGGTGGAATTAGACCTCCGACCTTTTTGTCGGAGGCTTCAACTGAGCTCCGGCGGGTTTTCAGGGGCTGCACCGAGCCGGTGACCGGAAAAAAAAAAAAAAAAAAAAAAAAAAAAAAAAAAAAAAAAAAAAAAAAAAAAAAAAACTGAGCCGAGAAGCTGAGCCGCGAAGCTGAGCCACCCATTCCAGGTCCTCCGCGCAGGAACAAACACCACTGGTGACAGGTAGTACCGCCGTGGTAAGCACCGGCGATCCCTATCCACCAGTCCCTGTGGCCCCGCTTGATACCCGTTTTGCTTTGGAGTTGTCACCCACTTTAATATTTATTTATTTAATTAGTTATTTATTTACTCTTGTGTTGACTTCTCGGATCCTGTGGCTGTTGGTTATTGCTTTGGAAACTGTTTTGGTGTGCTGCTCCTTCTACTAAGGGGAACCAGTAACATTTTTGGTTTGTTTCTGTTTTGGTTTTGTTGTATCTCGAGCCTATCTCGTATTAATAATAGTATTAATCTTATTTGTATTGTTATTATTATAGTTAGCAATATAATAGTAGTAGTAGTAGTATTTAGCTAATAGTTCGGTTACTATTAGTATTAAGTTAGTTGTACCATCGTTTCGGTCGTCTGTAGAAGTAGTACTACTACTGAGTATTATTGCCTTTGTTGTGGGTATTTGTCATTATTATTATTGTCACTAGTATTATTACTATTAGTATTATTATTATTATTGTAATTATCATCTTGTTGTTGTGGCCTTTGTTGTGGTATCTGTTACTATTGTTATTGTTACCATTAATAGTAGTATTATTATTACTATTACTATCACTATTATTATTACTATTCGTATTATTATTATTAGTACTATTAGTATTCTCACTATTATTATTATTATTATTATTATTATTATTATTATTATTATTATTATTATTATTATTATTATTATTATTATTATTATTATTATTATTATTATTATTATTATTATTATTATTATTATTATTATTATTATTATTATTATTATTATTATTATTATTATTATTATTATTATTATTATTATTATTATTATTATTATTATTATTATTATTATTATTATTATTATTATTATTATTATTATTATCATTGTGTTGTATTAGTACTATTACTATTGTTGTTGTTGTAAATCTTGTTTGCAAGCATAGACGTTGTTTGTTATCTAGTTACGTTTTGCGTCACCTAACCTTTTGGTGCGCCAGTACCTACCTAGTTTCATGGCGTTTCTAGTTCCTATTTTGAGTTAACTGTCTGACCTTTGCTTCGGTCGGTGTGGCGTCTTTGACCTCTAGTGGTAGAGTTAGGGCCAACCCTCCGCTGAGATCTGGGTCTCGAAAGGGGAGAGTTGGGGCAAATAGATTGAGGTTTGGCACATGGAATGTAGGGACACTCACGGGAAGAACTCTAGAGTTAGTGGAGGCTTTAGAAAAATATAAGGTCAATATCGTGTGTGTTCAGGAGACGAGGTGGTCAGGGGCTAAGGCAAAGGAGATCAATGGATTCAAACTTTGGTATTCAGGGTGTGCGAGTCAACGGAATGGGGTAGGGATCTTAGTTGATAAGGAGCTTAAACAGCATGTTGTAGAGGTAAAGAGAACCAATGATAGGATTATGTCTATCAAGGTGGTGGTGAAGGAGGAGACCTTCAATGTCATTTGTGCTTATGCACCGCAAGCAGGGTTGGATATGCAGCTTAGACATCGCTTCTGGGAGGAGTTGGATGAGGTTATTCAGCAGGTTCCTCCTAGTGAGAAACTCCTTGTAGGAGGAGACTTCAATGGACACATAGGGGCCACGTCGGATGGGTATGCTGGTGCTCATGGAGGTTTCGGGTATGGAGTTCGGAATGATGGCGGCACGTCGGTCTTAGAGTTTTCGACTGCCTACGACCTAATGGTAACCAACTCCTTCTACAACAAAAGAGAGGAGCACCTAGTTACTTTTAGAAACAGCACCGCTAAAACCCAAATAGATTACATTCTTGTTAGACGTGGCGACCGAGGTTTGTGCATGGATTGCAAGGTTTTACCAGGTGCGTGTGTGTCGACCCAACATAGGATGATCGTTTTGGACCTTAAGATGAAGGGGTGGAAGAGGAAGAAAAGTGCACACAATGGCACCAAAATCAAGTGGTGGAACCTTAGAGGAATTGTGGGGAGTCAATTTAAGGTAAAGGTTGAGTCGGATAGCATCTGGAGAAGTGAAGGCAACGCGAGTCAAATGTGGGCAGGGGCGGCGGATCTCATTAGGAATGCGGCAAAGGAGACTTTAGGAGTTGCAAGAGGGATAGGGAGTAGCAAGAAGGAATCCTGGTGGTGGAGTGAGGACATTCAAAACAGGGTGAAGGCTAAGAAGGTTGCCTATAAAGCCCTAATGGATAGCACTATAGATGAGGAAAGGGTGGAGAAGCGGGAAGTCTACAGAGCGGCAAAGAAGGAGGCAAAGAAAGCAGTAGCAGAAGCCAAGAGTAAAGCATATGAGAGCCTGTACCAAAAATTGGCCACTAAGGAGGGAGAACAGGACGTGTACAGGTTGGCGAGAGCTAGGGAGAGGAAGACTAGAGACCTGGATCAAGTCCGTTGTATTAAGGATGAGGCGGGAAGAGTTCTTGTGGACGACGCGAGCATCAAGAGGAGGTGACATGGGTATTTCAATGAGCTCTTCAACAATGTTGGAGACGTAGCCATTTCGCTGGGAGACCTTACCACATCCGACCAACACCGCAACTACAACTTTTGTCGTCGTATTACAAAGGAAGAAATCAAAGGGGCCATGCGGACGATGAAGAGTGGGAAGGCAGTAGGACCAGATGAGATACCCATAGAGGTTTGGAAGAGTTTGGGGGAAGAAGGTCTATTGTGGTTAGTTAGGCTTTTCAACGTGATCCTCAAATCCGCAAGGATGCCGGAGGAGTGGCGACTTAGCACATTGATTCCTCTATACAGGAACAAAGGAGATATCCAAAGCTGCAACAACTATAGGGGTATTAAGCTACTCAGTCACACCATGAAGCTATGGGAGAGAGTGATTGAGAAGAGACTAAGGAAGAGTACTCTAATATCGGAGAACCAATTCGGTTTCATGCCAGGGAGGTCAACAACGGAAGCAATTCATCTGATTAGACGTTCCATGGAGTACTACAGAGAGAGACAAAGGGACTTGCATATGGTTTTCATTGATTTGGAGAAGGCGTATGACAGGGTACCCAGAGAAGTTTTGTGGAGGTGCTTGGAATCCAAGGGGGTTCCAGTAGCCTATATCAGAGTGATTAAGGATATGTATGAAGGAGTAAGGACTAGGGTCAGGACTACAGGAGGGGAAACTGAGCAATTTTCTATAGATATTGGGTTACATCAAGGGTCATCGTTGAGTCCCTTCCTATTTGCAACCGTTATGGATGAGCTCACTAAGACTATCCAGGGGGATGTGCCTTGGTGTATGTTGTTTGCCGACGACATTGTTCTGATAGCCGAGACTAGAGAAGGTGTTAACGCCAAATTGGAACTTTGGCGGGACACACTAGAGGCAAAGGGATTCAAGCTAAGTAGGACAAAGACTGAGTACTTGGAAGGCAAATTCACAAGAGATGGGGTTGCCTCGGATATGGAGATTAAGATTGGTACGGAGGTGGTACCGAAGAGGGATTGTTTCAAGTATCTCGGTTCAATCATACAGGGCAACGGCGAGATTGACGATGACGTGACTCATCGCATCAGAACAGGGTGGCTAAAGTGGAGGAGTGCAACGGGAGTTCTATGTGACAGAAAAATTCCACTAAAACTTAAAGGTAAATTTTATTGTACAGCCATCAGGCCAGCTATGCTTTATGGGGCGGAGTGTTGGCCGGTGAGGCAGGTTCATGTGCAGAAGATGCGGGTGACCGAGATGAGGATGCTCCGTTGGATGTGCAACTCTACAAGAAGAGATAGAATTAGGAACGAAGTGTTGAGAGGCAAGGTGGGAGTGACCGATATCGACAACAGACCGATATCGACAACAAGATGCGAGAAACCAGGCTTAGGTGGCTTTGGCATGTGAGGAGGAGACATCGTGATGCACCGGTGAGAAGGTGTGAGAGAATTACACTTAGCGATTGTAAGCGAAGAAGAGGACGCCCGAAGAAGACTTGGGGAGAGGTAATCAGGCAGGATTTGACCCGTCTAGATCTTACCGAGGACTTGGTCCTAGATAGGAGACTATGGCGTAGTAGGATCCGTGCAGAGGATCCGCGTTAGATTAGGGTTGTGCGTTGGCTAGTACTAGAGGTTGATTCATTTTGTTTTTAGCCTGTAGTGTCTCCTTCACTTTAGGTTGCTTAGTAAGTAGAATCTTGTGTTAGTATGTTTACTGATTTACTTTCCTTGCCCTTTTGATCATTCTTCACTGCTTCAAAAAAAAAAAAAAAAAAAACAAAACGTTTTGAAATGCATTTAAAAAAAAAAAAAAAAAAAAGGTTTTTGTGGGTCTTTCGGAAACAGTCTCTCTTCTAGGCAACTAGTTAGGGGTAAGACTGCGTACATCTGGACCTCCCCAGACCCCGCCCTAGGCGGGACACTTACTGGGTTGTTGTTGTTGTTGTTGTTGTATTTCTATTAATGATTTTTCAGTATATATTTGTAGGAAAAATAACTTTCTCTTCATTTTCATCAACTTCTTTTAGTTGTTTGAATGTATATAAAAGATGCTAAATGTTTTTAAAAGCAAAGTAAGTTTCTTGAGCCAAACTAAATGAAAACGTGCAAGTAGAAGGGAATACATTTTCCCCCACCCCTCCGACTCAATAACTTCCCTTATCCCCCTTTGTTTTGCAATATTCTCTGCTATAGCCATCTGGCAGCAACTAGACATTGGCGAACAAGTGAATCATTATTCCAGTCGCCTCTCTGCGGTGATATAAAAAAGAAAAAAAAGAAAAAGCACACAATGACAGTCACGTCTCCCTTGTGATAAAAGGCCTTCGGTTTCATTCTTCTCCTTGCCAGACCCTAGTGACTAGTGAGTGACAGCTAACCTTTTTTAATCTTTATTCTTTTCTTCTTTTTTTATTGGGCGGGGTGAAGAAGGGGCGCGGCTGCATGAAATAGCTCAAAGACGCTTTGAGTCTGTGCGAATTTTAGAGGTGAGTACCTGTTTTTGGCATTTTCATCTCTGAAACTTCTCAGGATTACAGAAACATCCTACAGTTGTTTCCTTGCATTGTAGGTCTGGACTAAGTTTGGGGTAAGACTATCTCGTCAGTCAGGAGACCACACTTTTGGTTGTGCTGTGTTAGTCTACAGGCTATACATTTTTCACTGTCTTTGAACTATTGGAGTCCCTCTTCCCGATGAAAGGTGTTCTATGCATATCAGTGGAGGGAGTTTTATGAATGGAGTAAAAAGTAGGGGCTAGAGGCAGATAGCACCTCTGTATAGTTCATTTTTGAGTTTTCTTAAATGCCTCAAAGTTTGCTGCTGCTTTTTTTTCACTGGGCAGACTGACTGCATTGCTAGGATAGAACCTGGAAGTGGCACTGTGTCTGGATGGATTCTTCTTCCAAGTTTAAGGTTCATTTTCCATTTCATTTTTTTTCCAGCTAGTCACCTATTCTCCTTTCCAACTTTCTATTGACACTTCTTGCCTTTCCAGGAGAGCATTAATTGCAGCTGGTGAAAGAGTATGTATCGATTGTGTCAAGTGCTCTTTTTCTTGTGCTCTATTTTTCCATAATTTTTGGCATATGCATTCTTTCAGTGGTCTTATGTGCAGAATTGTGCATGTTTGTAGGGTATCGATGTTTTGAATGGCATAGCATGGGATGATGATGAACAGCGCATTTTTGGTGAGCTCCTTTCTTTGACTTGCTTTCTTCATTGTTGTGCTAGAATCACTTTATCTTTGGCTAAGAGTTTTTTTTTTTTTCCAGTAATCATGAGTTTATGTCAATTCAGAGATACCCTGAAAATCTTAATTGTAACACTGAAGTTGTATCTCTCTTGTATGGCTGAAATGCATTGCTCTTCAAAATGCGTGAGTCCATGGTTTTTCTCTTTGCAACTTGGCTCCCCTTCTTCCAAATGTCATTCTGATTCTGAGATGGTCTTTGCTTGCCACAACGTGCTTGTTTAGAGAAGATGCTGCCGCTGTGAGAGTGTGAGCTTTATATTGGCCCATTTCCTTTGTCCTGTTGTTATGAGGATGCTTTCTGGACATTCGTTAGTGGAAATAGTCTGAATTTGGAGCCCAGGTGTACTGAAGGAGATTTGTGTACCAAAGATAAAAGAGCATGTCTCGAATGTGGCCTGCTGAACTCTATCTAAATCTATTCTGCTTCTTTGGATGCCATTTGTTAATCAGTCTCAGTTGCATGGTCTGATTTAAGAATTCTTGGCAGTTTTTTGAATACTAATGTGCTCAGTCTCCACTTGTTCTAGATTTATGAAGAGTAACTTGATTTTCTTCTTTGCAGTGACTGGTAAACTATGGCCAAAGCTATATGAAATCAAGGTGCAGCCATTAAAGGAGCAATCTCAGTATGATATTGAGCATCTATGTATCCAAAGGCCTTTTCATTTCTACTAAGTTTCAGCTAAGTCCTAACTCAATGTTGCCACAAGCATTTTGGAGCCGAAGTTAAATGTGTTCTTCCTGTAGTTACTGGTGTATGGTTTTGTATACTTTCAGTAGGGTTTTATGAGAACTGTAGTACTTGACTCAAAGCCGAGCATGACGATGGTATCAGCCATTGGCTCAGAGGAAAAAAACCATGTTGTAGGAGACAGTACTTTGTAGAATGTTAATGAAATAGGAGTATCAAATTTTAGTGGTGAAATTCGATTTTTTTGTTTTTGTTTTTTGATCAACTGTGAAATTGAAAGTTGCTCTCTGCTTGCATGCACAACCATGGCTAGGCTTATTGGTTCTACCAAGTACCAACGTATTGGATCTAGTTGAGTGAGTTAATGGTCTGAATCACAATTTTTTGAAACAATACTCAATTCAAATTATAGTGGTGAAATTAAATTAATTTTGTAAAGCGTTTGAACTTTCAAACAACCGTTAGCAATTCCTGCTTAGGACGAAAATCTCTTACGCGCCTTTTTAATTTCTGCAACTGTATCTTTCCATTTTCTAAAACTTTCCTTAAACCCTAAACCCTATAATCTCTAGAGCAACTCAAAAGTCAAACCCTCGTCCTTCTGCCCATCAACCATGTCTTTCATCTCAGCCGTAACCTCTTCCATTACCAAGCCATGGGTCATCATTGTTTCTTGTGCAGCATTTTTCATTCTCACCACCATCATACTCAGAAGCCTTTACCAGTGTTTTCGAAGGCGGTCGAAGAAAATCGCGCCTCTCTTCCATCATTGAATGATAAAAGAAGTTATGATTGTCCAGGTGATGATCAGTTGAATAATATGGTCTCAGTAGGAGGTGTCAGGCTAAGTAATCACCGCGGAAAAGAATTAGAAGTGCTAAATAGTGCTAGACAATCTTATAATAGCTCATGCCACTGCTTCCCATTGGAAGAGATTAGAGATTGTACCAATAAATTTGACACAAGGAATGTGATTCAAATTGGACGTTATGGCCGTTTACCGAGGTGTTCTGTTAGACGGTACACAGGTTGCTGTGAAGGATTTCGACCATATTAGCAGGTATACTGTTCTGTTAGCTTTGAAGTTGTGTTGTGTCAAAAATTGAATGATCCCATCTCAGTCTCCTCTCTCTAAAAAAGCCCTAGTCTCCCTTTTTCCTCTTGACTCATTTTGGGTCTACCACTGGCTTTTTGCCAGTGATTAGCCCCTTTATTATTATATTTTCGTTGCTTTCAATCTAGTTTTTGTAGTTTAATGTTCGGTAGGGTTATTAATAAACTCTCCTTTTCTGGGAGATTGTTTGAGTCTCCGTGTTCGTCGGAGTTTGATTGGTCTCCGCGTTCGTCGGAGTTTCATATAGTTTTGTTTATCGAGTTAAGTTTCATGAATCGAGAAGACAAGTTCGATCTATGTCAAGGGGATCTACATTTCTAAATAGTTGCAGCACGTTTCGTGCTAACCTCCTATCGTAGGGATCACGCGTTGGCGCCCCGCTTTCTTTATAGTGTAATTTATGCTATGTTCAGGCAGTTGATGATTAATTGTCGGTTATCGACAGAGCCGATCAAGATGCCGATTTCTAGCAGTGATGTTGGATTTGGTATTTACATATCGACGGAGCTGATCAAGACACTGATTTCAAGCAACGATGGTGGAAGTCATATTCATCTTGGTATATTAGATTATTGTTCTTGTTTTCAGAATGTTAGGTGGATTCATATTCGTAGGGATGATAATTGGGTTGCCCATGAGTTAGCCTATGTTGTTCCTTCGAAAGTAGATCTTAGTTGTTTTATGGTATTTGGAATTCCTTGTAGCGTGAACAACGCGTTGATGTTAGTTTTGAGTCAATTAAATGAAAATTAGTGCCGTATTACGGCATTGAGATAAAAAAAAATAAAATAAAAAATTGAATGATCCCTAATACGTTTATTTAATTTATAGACTTTACTTATTACGTGAGAAATTTATTACCATTGATTAGTTTGAAGATTTTGCTATATATTGACGAAGTTTGGTTATGCCCAAGATGAATCTGATGAGCTTTCGGTGAATGATGATGAGCAGTGCTAAAGCAAAGGAATTTATATCAACAGTGGAGAGAGCTTCGAATATGTGGCACAGAAATCTTGTCAGGACACTTGGTTTTTCTGTTGAAGAGACAGGACCTCCTTATTCTTGGTATTCTATTAAGCAGTGGCGGACCTAGAAAAATAATAATATGGGTGCAATAAAAATGGGGGATTTTTTTTTCCAATTTTAGGGGTGTCAATTTCAACCACACCCGCGAGTACCTTGAATATTTTCCTTTTTTTGAACTCCAAAGTCATAATAGTAAGTCTTATGTAAGACCAAAGAATCATTTTTTAGAAATATAGGGGTCACATATAGTAAACACCGACCTGTTTCATTAAAAAATGACACCGTCTCGCCAAAAGTTACTGAAAAACCTCTTATAAAAGTTTTTGTGAAGTCATAACACATAAAATAAACTCAGCATAATAAAGTCAGTACGATAACAACCGAATGCTATGAAAAGACAATGAAAGTTATCTACACTTTATCTCTCTTATTTTCTAACAATGTCTGCCGGCACTCTCTCTCTAGATTGCACCTACCCTTAGCCCATTACCATTATCAGCAACTAGTAAACCCAAGTCATGTAAGTTAAATCCCTCCAGTTCTTTCTCTACCCTCAGTAGTTCATTCCTGTGCACACTCACTTTCTCTATCCTTCAGCAGTCAAGGGCTCATGGGTTATGGGACGATTTTTAATTAATCTTTTTAATTTTATTATCTTTTTATAACTTCTTTTACCCCTAACCCAGAAAAGGAAGAGCTCTTGGGTTATGGGACGATTTTCGTTTTGGACAGGGAACGGGAGGGGCCTACACTACAAGTGACACTGACACCATGACACATATCTCAAGTGAATTGCAGTTTCACTTTAATTTGACTTGAGAGAGAGAAAGTCAATGAGTTTCTCTTTTACTGTTTTGGATCAGTAACTGTCACATCATGTGGGATTGCTTTTTGTGTTCTCCACCTTACCCTTCTCTATATTAAGTTTCCTATGGTTTTTATATGGGTGCATTAGAAAATAGTCCAAATAATATGGGTGCAATAGAAAATTGGCAAAAGCTTTTCCCAATTTTCTTTTTTAAAAGTATGGGGTCAACTGACCCCATGCTGCTGAACGTGGGTTCGCCCCTGATTAGGCATATACTTGTAAGTGAATACGTTGATAATGGCGATCTACACCAGTGGCTTCATGTAAATGACGTCGGAGAAATCAGCCCGTTAACTTGGAGAATCCGCATGAAGATCATTTCAGGAATTGCTAAAGGGTCAGACAACAGTTAATCCAATTAGCTGCAAGTACTCTAGGAGTAGCAGCTTGTAGTTCATTTTCACCTAATTATGAAAGTTTCCTTTGCAGATTAGCCTACATGCATGAAGACTTGGTACCGAAAGCGGTGCATGGGCGCTTAAAATCATGCAAGATCTTGCTTGATCGTCAATGGAACCCAAAAATATCTGATTTCGTTGTTGCAAGACTGATCGACCCTACACATACAGTTATTGGTACAGAGTAGGGTTTTTTTACCTTTCCCTGTCTGCCTTCAAAGTCATGATATTTAGCTAGTATATGCCTCCAAGAACTGATGCGCAGGAGAAATGATCTTTGTCCTGTTAACTTTCAGGCTCATTTACATGACGCCAAAATGGGGTATGACTGGCTGCGCTAATGCGAAGGAAGATGTTCATAGTTTTGGGATACTTGTCATGGAGATCATCTCAGGAAGGTTGCCTTTGGATTGTCGTAGATTCAGAAAAGAGGTCGCTTGCTTGTACTAAATTAGTTGCAACAATGATTATAACTCAAATCATCCTTTTGGAATATGTTGCGTGCTAAATTAGTTGCAACAACAATTATTATGGAGTGTATAACTTATGTGCTTTTTCTTCAGCAGCTCATGACCTGGTTGAAGGACAATGTATTGGACCAAAACTACAGAGTAGTGGTTGATCCCAAGATTCCTCAATTACCTCCTTTAAAGGAGCTCAAAAGGGTCCTCTTGATCGCCCTTCGGTGTTCAGATCTCGACGAGAAAAACAGGCCTACTATGAGTGAAGTCATCCACATGCTCGAGCCACGTGACTTGCTACTCTCTGATGTGAGTAATTTCAATTTCAATACTTCCCAAAATCTCAAATTTCATGTTTTACTTCATTAGCAAACTTTAGATTGATGATTTTTTCAGGGAGGATGCCGAAGTTTCTCACATGATTCGCAGGAGTCCCCAGAGATGGTCATTAATGATCATGTCATAGATGATGATCTTGGACATCAAAGTAAGTAACCACGAGCTAGTATTATGTTATCTTTAGCAGTGACATTATACTGCTATTGGAATTATTAATGATAAATTCGATGATGAAGTGTGTTGCTTCCGATTTTGCAAATCGATCGTTTGTTTGCTTGAAGCAAACCATTCTAGTACCTAATTCTATTGTAGAAATGGGAAGCAGATGTTTATTACAAGTGATCTGATTCACTTAATTTTCCAAAACAGCCAAAGTTACATAAACCTTAATTACACTCAGCCTAATGTCTATGAAGGTGAGGCCTCCTAGGGCAAGTCTTCAACTCAACATCATCAATGGGAAGCTTGTTGGTAGGGAAAGGACAAGCGACAACTTTGCCAGGCTCCTTATCAGGCAGCAAATCACAAGCTTGAGGGCTAACCCCACTAGTAACCCCTTCAATATTAGTACAATTCCACTGAATTTTCTTGGGCTTCTCAGCCAAAGAAATAGTCACATTAGACATACAAATCCCAGAAAACTTATCATTCTCAATCCCAGCAAGATTTGCAGACATCTGAACATCCTCAGCTGTTATATCCCTGAAATTAATCCCATTGATCAGGGGTAGTGCCTTGGGATCGTAACCGGGATCAGGGTGGGACCCGTAATCGCCTGTCATCCAGAACACATACTTCATGGTTTTGAGGGTCATGCCCTTTACAAAGATGTCCTTAACAAAGGCGCCCCTCCCAACAGCAGTCTTGATCCTCACAGCTGATTCTGTGTTTATAGCTGTGATTTCCTCAGCCCTTATGTCTTGGATCCCACCTGACATCTCACTGCCTAAGGCAATTGTGGCACTGTCAGGGGAAATGCAGGTCACTCTCCTTATGTTAACATGCTGGGTTGGCATTCCGAATTTGATACCATACTGATCCCAACCGCTTTTTACTGCTATACAGTCGTCTCCTGAGACAATAAAGCTGTCTTCTATTCGAACATTTGAGCAAGAATCTGGGTTGATCCCATCAGTGTTAGGAGAATCAACAGGTGCCTTGATGGTCAGGCCTTGGACTATGACATTGCTGTCATGAATAACCTTGATCAGTAATCAGAGCATATGTATTAAAAGATAATGATTAACATATGTGAATGCTTCAATAGTAGCAAACTAACCTGCAGTAAATAGGGTGGACATTCCAGGATGGAGAGTTAAGCAAAGTGAGGTTAAAGATCTGAACTTGATCGGAGAACATAATCTCGATTAGGTACGGCCGCGTCCACTTAAGCTCCTCCTTCTTGAACTTACCCCACCAGGAAGCCCCCTGGCCATCAATTGTTGCATTGCCACCTGTTAACCAAACAAATAATGAGGATTATGCCTTTTGATAATGGTGACTGCAAAAATAATGTAATAAGATAAATAGTGTTAAAGTGATGAGATGATTAAGGTAGTAAAATTACCAGTAATTACAACATCAGTAAGATTGGTTCCGAAGATGAGACTAGCATATCTCCCAGCTGGAGCATCTCTGCCCTTACCGTACGAAGGCAAGGGAGGGAGAACAGGCCATTCTGATTCATCCTGTTTATGCATTAAATACAACAGTAGAACCAACAAGTCACTTTTGATAATAAAAAAAAAAAATCATTTAATCTGGTGGTATATTGAGAATTACAACAACAATTTCTATCCATAAAAATTATACTTTTAAAAAAAGAAGTTACAGATGATGGGAAAAAGATGCAAGAGGTCAGTGTCAAAAACTTAACTGTATGAAATCAGAAAGTGAAAACTAGGATTAGCTACAGTTCAATTATGGTATCCACAAAAAGCTAATTCAGATTCTGGTAGAGTATTCCAGATGCCTAACCAAGTACTGCACATATATCATGCAATGCTAAAGCATGCTTCCAAGGCTGAAATTCTGACTTTATGCCAAGCAGTTAATGATGACGATGAGTAAGAAAATGGTGCTAGACTTTGTAGATCATCATAAAGACACATACTCATTTTCTTGTTACTTGCAAGTAAAAAACTTTTGGTACTTTTGAACACTTTTGAGCTGGTTTACACAATAAATTGATTACATGGTAAAATAATTTATACCCTATTTGGTACATAATCTGGTTTTTTAAGGTAAGTAACCAAAATAATTTGTTTAGTATCCCTTTGAGATTGTATATGAGTCACTAGTATGCATTACATAAGAATTGTCATGATGAATTACGATTCTATGAAATGGATTTTAGGATGTTCACCAATACACCATTTACGCATTACACTCGTGTATTGGGGAGGATCCTCATCGAAGGAGAACAAGAGAGTACAAGGATGAATACCTGAGATGCAAGAAGAACGGCATCCTTGTCAAGGTAGAGGGTGAAATTGCTAGTGAGATTGAAGCTGCCGGTAAGCCACTTCCCCGGTGGCACGTAAAGTTCGGCACCACCATCAGCTGCATACTTGCTAAGGCTGTCAACCGCGGCCTTAAAGGCCTTGGTGTTAGATGTCTTCCCGTCTCCTACACCTCCAAAATCAGTTAAAGCCGCCCCGTGTTTTCGACACCAATTTGGGGTGTCATTGTTCAACAAAGCACGACCTTCAACTAAGTTTATGCTTCTTAGCCCAAGTATCAACAGAAGTACTAGAGCCATCTTGTGATCCTGTCCATGATCAAACAAAAATGTTAAGAAAATGTTACAAGTGATACTAGGAAGCACAAACAAACAAACAAACAAACAAACAGAAGAGAATAAGGCTAAGATTTTCTTGTATCGTGTAGTGTTGATATTCATGCTTGCAACCTAGGTTCGACATGAAAACTGGAAAGCTTGAGCCTCTCAAAGTTAGTTCAATTGATTGGAAAATAATTTCAAGTAGCGAACTTGTTTTTATCAAATTCATTGTCAGAATCAGTTTTAGAAAAATCGAAATGGGATTTCAAATATTGATCAATGAGAATTTTTATTTTATTTATTTGAAGAGAATAGAGATTACCTGGGATCTTATTGATGGTAAAGACATAGCCATTGTGGAGCAAAAAAATTGATATCCTATTGTTGCAGGCTAATTAGAAATGGCGAAGAATGGATTTTATATAGAGGAGAAAAAGGAGAGGGAACTTATGGTGTGAAAAGAGTTTGACAAGCTCTTTATATTACCGTGGTCAGATTTTTGCAACGGTTTTCTCACCCCAAAAGAAGGGAGAGAGAGAGAGAGAGAGAGAGAGAGAGGGCCTTACAAGTTACAACTTACATAAATCTCAATGGACTGGGGGAAAGATGCAAAGTTGCAAACCCAAACATGGTAAGTGGTGCAGGACTGCAGGGAAAGAAATTAAAATTTGATTTTGGTAGGAGAGATCAAATTAAACAAAATCACAACAGATCCTTTTCTTTTCTTCAAATGCCTTTGTTGGTCACTGGTAATTTGTAATTTGTTATACAAATCCAATGTATATGCGCTTGGGCGTCCAACTATGGATAAGAATAATACAGTACAATCATTGATTTGATTTGAGTAAACTAAATTCATGCATTTTGATTGTTATCATATGATTGATTTCTTACAGTGCATTCTTCATAGTGTTCATACATGAACCTAAATGATCCTTGACAATACATGTGATCTCATCATCTCTTCTACAAGTACACAACTAGACATTAGTTGTGTAATGTCAGTTATGGGTAATGTGACATTACACACAGCACCAAAAGATGACTAAACCATCACCAATGACAACCAACACCACAGGCACTTAGGCAAGAGCTGGAGCCAAGCAACCTCTAAGCTGCACCTCCTCTATAGGCAACTTATCCTCGGGGAAGGGGCACTCCACGACGTGCCCCTTCCTTAGCAACCCACAAGCCGGAGGCTTGACCCGGTTCGTAACCCCTTCGATATTGGTACAATTCCACTGGATCTCCATTGGCTTTTCGGCCAGCCCAATAGTCACATTCGACATGCAAATCCCCTTAAACGTATCCCCCTTTATTCCCTCCAAGTTAGCGGCCATGGTCACGTTCTCAGCCACCATGTCCCTATAATTGATCCCCTGCACATCGGGCAGCGCCTTTGGGTTGAAGTTCTGGTCTGGGTGTGACCCGTAGTATGCGGTCATCCAGAACACGTACTTCATAGTCTTCATGGTCATCCTCCTTACATATATGTCTCTAACGAAGGCTCCCCGTCCAGGGGAGGACTTGATTCGAACTGCTGACTCGGTGTTGATGGCGGTTATGTCTTCAGCCCGAATGTCTCGGATCCCGCCCGACATCTCACTGCCAAGGGCGATGGTGGCGCTAGTCGGGGAGATGCACGTGAGGTGACGGATGATCACATGCTGGGTTGGCATGTTGAACCGGATGCCATACTCGTCCCACCCACTCTTGATGGCTATGCAGTCATCTCCGGAGACTATGTAGTTGTTTTCAATCAAGACATTTGAGCAAGAATCTGTAACACCACAAGACACAATTATGCATTTGGCGATTCATGTCAATATTGATTACTACTCCGTTTAGTTTAAGGTTTCACTATAAGAAAGGGATCAATTAGTAATCACATTTTTTGATCAATTAATGACCAATTCTAGTGTTCGGTTAAAAATGTTAATGACAATCAAATAACCTCAGAGCCATGGATAATGACAACCCTGCACCATTATAAAGGGGTTCTTGGGGATTACCTGGATCGATCCCGTCTGTGTTAGCAGAATGAGTAGGTGCAAGGATGGTGAGCCCACGGATAATCACATCCCTGCAAAAATGGAGAATACTTTTCTTTATTATGCATAAATTTCTATGTATTCAATTTGTTTCCCTCTCATTGGAAAGATATGTAAGTGTTGTGCTTGACATCAGTTTTCATGTCAAAACACTTCTCATACTAGCTCCATACAGTTCAGAAATAATGCCAATTCTTCAAGACTAATAATAGATGCTGGTAAAACAATTACCTGCAGTAGACAGGATGAACATTCCAGTTAGGGGAATTGAGCAAGGTGATGTCAGAGATTTGGACTCCATTAGAGTACATGAGCTCAATCAGGTAGGGCCTGGTTTCGGTAAGCTCGTTACTCCTGTATTTCTTCCACCAAATTTCACCCTGCCCGTCGATTGTGCCATTGCTACCTATATTCAAATGACATGATTTCAATAATTTGTATCACTTCTCAGAGTTCTCACAATAGTTTTAGATAAATGAACATTCATTCTTAGCATCAAATCCAAAAAAATTATACATCCTGTCGAGTATAGGCATGGAAGTCCAAGATGTAATTAAACTTTGGGAGTTTGTGTTATGCTTGGTCTTCCAATGTGAGTTCTTTTCTTGCTTAGTTTTCTTTCTGATCTGATATAATATGCTTGGTACCACAAGGTTATAGTTAAAGACATATCAAATCTTATTTTCGCAAATCGCATAGCAGGATTATGAGCTCATATACAGCACAAATATGAAGATATCAGTTGTCCTAATGTAACAATGCATGCATCATTTTTTTTTTTTTTTTTGAAGGGGCTACATCAGTTATTGGTATTGGGTAAAAAACTAAACTAAACGCCTCAAATTGATTTGCACATACCCATTTGCATTAGCCTAGGTAAGTGCCTACGTTGCACCAAATTTTTTTGTCACATACTAATTCCAGATTCCAAACTTTTCCAGCATGACAGTGCTCATCAGCGTGCTATTTCATTATCATTAGATTGCAGAGCATGTATAAAGTAAGTGTTGATTAAAGGGGATCAGGTTTGGACAGGAGCAGAGCGGCCAATTCCTCCTTTTGATTTGTGGCAGGATGAGCATAGCAACTGCCATGTGTCAACCAATTCAATTGCATGAGTGTATATGCAATGCAACATCAAGCACTGAAGCACACAGTAGGTGGCTGGTCTAGCAAAATCATTGGCCATATATAGTGTCATGAATCCTATAATTTTTGTTTTACAGAACACCACTCTAAGGGGCCAAAACACCAAAAGCATAGATGAATGTGAAGTTCGAGGAATTGGATAATCTTTTCGGGGTATTGGGGGTCCTCTAGGGTCATGATAGACTCCCGGGAGAAGATTGGACGAAAATTACAACCGGGGCCCGGAAAGCTGAAAATCGAAGGCTATACTTCACGTTTTTTGGCATTTCGAAAGGCCCTGGAACGAAGGTAGATATTTTTGCACTACATTGCTCGTGACACCCTTAGGGGACATGGGAGGGCCCCGGGGTCAGCCATCGAGTCCCTGGTAGGCTTGGACGACCGTTTTACGTGTCACCACTCTAAGGGCCTAAACACCAAAAGCATGAGTGAAATCAGGATTGGGGGATCCAAATAACCTTCCCGGAGCATTGAGGGTCCTTTAAGAGCACGATAGACCCCCCGGATAAGTTTGGGCAAAACTCACAACCGGGCGCCGATAAGGTGAAAATTGAAGGCTATAATCCATGTATTCTGGGATTCTGGAAGGTCCCGAAACGAATGTGGATATTTTCACATCAAATTGCACGGGGCACCCTAGAGGACGTGGGAAGCCCGCGGGGTCGCCTACCGGGTCCCTGGTAGGTTTGGACGACCCTTTTACGGGTCACCACTATAGATACGGAACACCAAAATCATGGGTGAGATCGAAATTCAGGGACCCGAATGAGTTTTTCAGAGCACCAGAGGTCCTCAAGGGTTATGATAGACCTCCCGAAAAAGCTAGGGCAAAAATCACAACCGGACCCAGATAGCTGAAAATCGAAAGCTATATCCACTTTTTGGGGCTTCGAGAGGCCCAGTAACGATGGTGGATATTTTCATATCACATTGCACGGGACATCCCTAAAGGATATGGGAGGTCCCCGGAGTCAACTATCGGGTCCCTGGTAAGCTTGGACGATCGTTTTACGAGTCACCATTCTAAGGGTCTGAACACTGATAGCATGGGTAAAATCAGAATTCAGGGACCCGAATGATCTTCCTAGGGCACCGGCGATCCTCTAGGGTCACGATAGACCACTCACAGAAACTTGGGCAAACTTCACAATCAGCCACTTTTTTTGGGCTTCCAAAAGGCCCCGTAACGAAGGTGGATATTTTCGCATCACATTGCACGGGACACTCCTAGGAGACATGGGAAACCCCTGGGTTGGTTATCGGGTCCATGGTAGGCTTGGACGACTTAACGGGTCAACACTCTAAGAGACAAAATATCGAAAGTATGGGAAAAATCGATGTTAGGGGACCCGAATGACTTTTCCAGGACACAATGGGTCCTCTAAGGTCACAATAGACCTCCCAAATAAGTTTGGGCAAAAATCACAATCGGGCTCCGAAAGCCGAAAAACGAAGGTTACAGTTTTCTAGGCTTCCTGGAACTTGGGAACGAAGGTGGATATTTTCGCACCACATTGCACGAGACACCCCCTGAGTGACATGGGAGGCCTCCTTTGTCGCTATCGGGTCCCTGGTAAGTTTGGATGTTCATTTTAGAGGACACCACTCTAAGGGCCGAAACATGAGTGAAATCATAGTTCAGTGACCCGAATGACCTTCTCGAGGCACCGTAGGTTCTATAGGGTCACAAATAGGGGTCAGCATGTTGATCTGGCAATCCGAACTGGATCCGGTCCATTTTTTATCCGTAAAAGCGGATATCCGCTCCGTATAAAGCGGAGCGGATATCCACTCCGCTTTTTTGGGACCCAAATAGGAGCGGATACGGATCGACCTTCTAAGAAATCCAGATATCCGTATCCGCTCCGCTTTTTTAAAAAATAAAAAAAAATCCAGTTTTACAACCGTATAATCAATTATGCGTGTGTGGACTAGAACCTAGAACCTTAAAAATAAAAAAATTCCAGTTTTACAGTTGGATTATTTTTGTTATGTCGTTATAGTTAACATGAAAAATGTGGGCTTTAATAGTACATTTGGATAATCGATCATGATTGTATTAAACTATGTCATATTGTTGACTTTGTATTAGGTTTATTAAATTTGAAGATTTGAAATTGGTACTTTTATAATTTTGGAGGCTATTTGGGCCCGATTTAGTAGTTTACCAGGTACTCAATTCAAAAATAAATGAAAACACGAGAAAAGACCAAAAACTCAAAACGGATACGGATATTCGCAGATCCGTTCCGTTTAAACCGGATATCCGGAAAAACAGGTATCCGCTTTAAAGCGGAGCGGATACGGATCGACATTTTCCTGATCTGGAAAAGCGGATATCCGCTCCGCTTTTCAAAACCGGAGCGGATAATCCGCTTATGCTCACCCCTAGATCCTAGTCACAAAGGAGCCCCCAGAGAAATTTGGGCAATAATCTCAACCGAGTCTCGGAAAAACCGAAAATCAAAGGTTAATTCACAATTTTTCGACGTCCAGGAGGCCCCGGGATGAAGGTGTATATTTCTACACCACATGACACAAGACACCCCTAGGGTATCTTCTTCAAGTTTCAACAACCATGTAGCATGTAAAAATATATCTTGAATTACATTTTGAATAGGGATCCACCAGACCTACGGTAATTATTTTGGAATCTGTTTGGAATAATAGTAGTGATTAGTAAATCTCTATTGAAATGGTTTATGATAAATATACCTGTAATGATAACATCAGTAAGGTTGGTTCCGAAAATGAGACTAGCATAACGTCCAGCAGGGGCATCTCTCCCTTTACCGTAGGAAGGCAATGGTGCAAGTATAGGCCAATCCTTCTCATCCTGTCCACATTTGCAGCCATATCAGTTTTAACTTTCTCAATATTCACACTTGTCAGCATGTTCTGCAACAAATCTCAACATTGTGTAGAGATGAGATCTCTCGAATTAATTTACGAGTTAGTGAGGTACTACACTAAATCAATTGAAGGGGATCTCATCACATATATATGTTGATACCGTCTAAAAGCAAGCAATCAACGCCAACTGATTCAACTCTATCTTCCTACACTTTCCTAGCTTTATTTTTTTTTTTCTGTTGCTTTTATCTGTTTCTCTCTTCCCAAAGTTTGGAAGTACTAGCAATTTTCAAGAATTGGCCATGCTGCACGCTCATCTCTTAAAACCCAAACGCTAATTCCTAAAAAGCAACGAACTTCTTCCCACCAAAGTTTGGCATATATTCATACGTGCCCTTAATTTACGCCACTTTATGCTAGACTTTGCATCACAAAGCAGATGCCCTTTTTGTGCTCTACCTTTCCATTTAACTCTACTTATTGGCTGCCTTGACTCTCGAGGTTGGTTTATCTAATGTTTTTTACTTTTCTTTCTTTAATTTATTGTTGGATAAATTTACCCATTAACCTTTGTGTGGAAGGTTTAGATCATTCTTCTTTCTTTGTTTCCTTTACTCTTAGCAGGAAACTAACCACTTAATCATTCGATCCGCCAACATGGCCACATTAACAAATTGTTGTGTATGTCTAGTGCAAAATACAGGACATTAACAAACATTTGCTGTTACACGAATTAATTCGTAGAATATCCAAGGCTGTGCATTATGAGGTGTCATTTAGCTACGCCCGACCTTCCTCTTTGCCAAACCAAAAAAAAAAAAAAAAACATACATATGCTGTATAATTGATGAAAGCGATCTTGCATAAAGTCATAAACAAAACCCATCAAAATCAAAGCATCAACAATACCACATAGCATATGCTTGGTCACAATTCAGTATTCACAATCCACAAGATGTGAACACGCATCGGTACCGTACAAGTTGGTACTTCTATATTTCTAATATCAAAAGGCAGCTCAACTACATCACAAAGGACAAGCTAAACCTTCCAAAACCCATGCAGCATTCTCAGAAAATTCAAGATTTATCAGAAACCACAGGTCAAATACAACCACTTGACAGCAAATCGACTAAATATAATAAGCAGCATGCCATATCAAATCTAAAATAAGAAAAGATGACTTATATGTAAATGTAATCTTTAAATAATCAAACAAGAATCAAAATTAAAAAGTGTACAGCTTATTCAAATCGAAATCTGCTTGCTGTTTCAAATAACATCAAGAATCGAACATAAACCAATGGAATAAACCAATCTTAAATCAAGGATCGTATGACCTGAACTGAACTGACAAAACAACACGAAACGAAACGAAAACGTAATAAATTTAAACTGATCACTATGAGATGAGTGACCCTAATGGAAACAGCCTCTGTGTGTGACTATCATAGGAGTAAGGCTGCGTACAACTGACCCCTCTCACCCCGCCCCGCCTAGGTGGGAGCCTCTTTCTTGGAATCCCAGATCAGTATAACAGTAATCGGTTTAATGGGAGGCGATCTTCAGACTAAGTGTCTTGTTGATCCATGTCTTCCAGCTACCACTTCCCTTTCTTGCAATCCCATTCCCACCAGCTCCTCGAGCTCGTGGTTCGACTTCTTCAGTGGTGGTGTTCTGAGATTGTGGCTTCTTGCAGAGCATGAAGTTGCGGGCACCATGTACCCCAATCGTCTCCCATCGGCTCAAAGCATCAGATCCAGCAATGGGGCAATACAGAAGAAACCCGTTCAAATCAGACCCTAGAACAGGTAACCTTCCTTCACGAGCATAAGACTTCAACGCCATATTAATAACATTACCCACAAGCTCTTCTTCATTAACCACAAACCTCAATGGCCCAGCACTTCCCAACACATTAATCGTTATCAACACCCTGTTTCCCTTTCCGTTTTGTCCCTTCTTTTGCTTGCTTAGCAACATCTTTTTCTTCCTTTTTTCCTTTTTCTGATTTTCCGATCAAATATCAATCAAAAAATTGGTAAAAAAAAAGAGATAGAGAGATGAATCAGATTGGTGAAAAGAAAAAAAAAAAGAAAGAGATTAAACCGTTCAAGGGTCAACGCCAAGGCAGCGGTAGTACCAGCCTTCCATGCAAGAACCGAAAGCGAAAGCAGTTGAAGAGAGAGAGTGAACGAAGAAGAAGATCCCCCTTGTGGAGAGGAAAAGGGAGGATCGCATGTAATTACTTGAGATTTCTACCATTCACAACCGATTGTGCATCAATTTTGGAATCAATAAAAAAGAAATTAACCTTCTTCTTCGTCTTGATTGAATTTCTCTCCTCTTTTCTTTCTTTCTCGAAGATTTGATTTCAATGAGAGAGAAATCGATTTGGGGTTCTTTTCTGAAAGGAAGGCTAGGGTTAGGGTTTGCAAATTTGAGGAAATTTTTGTTCTGAGAGTTTTGGGTATAAAGGTATATCACGTTTTGGGTCAAATAAATATTTTATTTCACCAAACAACTTTTAGGAAAGGGAAAAAATATGCTTTATCACCAAACATTGGACAACTGGACAAAGAAATTTCAACGTGACCCCAATAAGGCAATAATCACGGAGCTCCATCCCATCCCTTTTTTTTTTTTTTTTTTTTTTTTTTTGAGGGTAGCTCCATCCCATTTAGTCATCTAGATGGGGCGGATTTAGTGAATAGGTACCGGTGTCCATAAGGTAAAAAAACCTTTCTTATATTTTGTCAAAATCGGTGATAACTATATGGTATATAGACACCCATATTAAAATTTGCACGATCTGTCACTGCTACATGGGACACCGTAAATAAGAGACGGTGATAACTATAAGGTATATGGACACCGATATTAAAATTTGCTAGATCTGTCACTGCTACATAAGAGACGGTGATAACTATAAGGTATATGGACACCAATATTAAAATTTGCTAGACCCGCCGCTACTACATTGGACCGAAAAAATAAGCAGCCAGCCAGCCACGAACAAATATAATATAACGGTGAACTAACACCCCACCCGAGCCCATTTTCCGGTCAAAATTAGACACTTAATTTCAACCCTAGCTAAGTGTACACTTTTGACCAATAAAGAAAGAGTAAAGTTGGTATAATAATGGTGAGATTCTGACCTGGGAAGCAAGTAGAACAGCATCGTTGTGAAGATAGAGAGTAAAGTGGCTGATCAGAGAGAAACTTCCGGTTAACCACCTTCCCGGTGGCACAATCAGCTGGGCCCCACCATCGGGAGCCAATTGGCTAAGGTGTTTGATAGCAGATTTGAAGGCATTTGTGTTTAATGTTTTGCCATCTCCTTTAGCACCGAAATGAGTTACAAATGCACTGTGTTTTCTGCAATTTACTGCTTTGTATTCCACCACAGTCGTAGTTACCGAATCGACTATTTTAAGCGAATGGGAAACAAGGAGCAACCCAATTGTTAGGATATAGAACAATTTCTGTAAAAAAAATAATAAATAAAGAGAGGTCAGAAATTGGAAATGAAAAAAAATACAGTATTTGATAGGAGAGAGAAAACCAGGGGATAAGAAGAAAATTACCAGACACATTGTTGTTGTTTTTGATTGAGGAGAGAGAATTTGTTAATCCTGCCCAGAGAGGGAGGGGTGGATTTATATACAGGAGAGAGAGAGAGAGAGAGAGAGAGAGAGAGAGAGAGAGAGAGAGAGAGAGGAGTGAGGTGGGAGAATTTGGGAAGCAGGTGAAAACGGTTTTTTTCAGGGAGTGGGGAAAAATAACAGAGATCAGGTGAAAATCTAATTAATGCTTCTTAGTTCTTCCCCACAGAAAAAGAAAGAAAATCCGTTTAATGCTGGGCCGTCCTTTGGATTGTCAATTTGCATTGTGAGCCCAATAACTATCGCTTCGTTATTTATTTGGCCTGCTAGCCCAATGGACACCAGCCATTCCTCTTCCTTTTTCCTCACTTTCACAGTCTGTTTCACTTGACCAACGAGGGCACAGACTAGAGCTGGGCAATTGGGCGGGTTGGCCCTTTTAATAAATGGAACGGGTTGGTTCGGACTTGTGTTGTGAGTGGGTCAGGTTGGCCCGTTTTGACCAGTTTAAAATTTAAAAAGTATTTTTTTAATAAAAAAAAATATTAAATATGTCGGCCCATTTGCGACCCGCAATAACCCGCTTAACTTTTAAATAGACCGGTCCATTTCGACCCGCCTATTTATAATGGTAAGCGGGTCGGGACGGGACGGGTCGGCTACAGGGGCTCCGCCCACTTGCCCAGGACTAGCACTGACTCCTAGAGATTGCCATGTTGGCCCAATAAAGCTTTTGGCACGGCACGACTATTTTCTTTGCTCGTCCAGGCCCGACACGAGGTGGGTACTGACTACTAAGGGGGCTTAGCATGTCTTGTGTGGACTTAATCCACCATAGATCAAGAACACTAATACCCCTGTTCATGTTAGTGAGGTATATTGTAATCCCGAATTTGTTAAATTTTAGTTTAGATTCCCCCTCTTTTAATCTTCCTCCTCCCTACCAAATTTGTTATGAACTTATAGGTTAATAGTATTTTTGTTTTTTGCTAATCAAAAAGAGGGTGCAAGTGAATGACGAGACAACCCTTGCTACACCATGTTAATAGTACTTACTAATATTCCTTTAGATCGAGATCATTGTGTTTATTTTTTTTTTTTAGTAACATATGTACCTAATAATTGGGTTTTAGATAGGTTGATTGATACCTACACGGAGGTGGTGGAGGTGAGGCATAAATGGGTAAGGCATCCCCCGCCCCCGCCCCCGCCCCCGCCCCCGCCCCAAAAGTTGAGAAAACAAAAAACAAATTGTTTAGACACAAGCACTAGCAAGTACTCCACTATACGTCATATAATTCTCAAATATTAGCTAAAGGATGTGTTGATACAAATTATGCGTCTGAAACAAATAACAAAGTTAAAATATATGAACAAATATCAATTTATATTTATCTTTGAATTTGGGTTACAATCTCTATATATTCTCTATTTAGCAAAGAATATAAAAATCCCCTGATTCGATCTCCACTTTGATTTGGTGACGATTCACGAACTAGAACTTTAGATCGCAAGCGTCGATTTGATTTGGTGAACAAGGGCCAATTAAGGCTTGATCTCGTTCAAAAGATTGATTTGTTGATGTAGTCTTTAAGTCGAGGGTCGATAGAGTTGATCTCGACTTGAACTGGATTCGATGGCCTAGGCTTGATCCCGAACCAAAGCTTTAGAGTTGGAGAAGAACCTTTGATTGATGACTTGGGAGTCTTTGAGATGGTGTTGGGGCAGAGCTTTCGCTTCTGAATTTCTGCCTCTTTCTCTCCTAGGATTGTCCCCTATTTATAGTGGAGGAGGAGAGAGTTGTTGATGGGTAGAAGTCTCCAATAGATAGAGTCATTCCCCATTATCTAATGAAAAGATAATAATTTAGTAATTATCTTTTAGCTATTGGGAGTTACCTACATCACGAACTCTTCAAAAAGATAATTCTCTCCAATTTAATTAGGAAATAACAATTATCTTTAATTTAGATAAAATTTATTTATTTAAATAAAAATTATCTCTTTAGGAGACATTTACTCCTATCTTTATGTGGGTCCCAGATGACACTTGGCAGCATATAATTTGTATGCTGCTTGAGTTTCGAGATGACACGTGACTTTATTTTATTGACCAGTTAAATTGTCAACAATGGACCTCCCCTTACCAGGTGGCGCATTGTAATTGACTGACAATTTTTTGCCTTCTACGGAATGATTGTATGAGGTAGATGACAATTATTAGTAGTTTGTTCCAGTTGATTTTTTGGGTAAATGATTTTTGATTTAGGAATTTCAACTATCTCCAAGTTCGTTCTCTATCTCTATGACATAATTCCGATAAGTGGCGCTATATGGAATAAACAATACTCAACATTGTCCAAGTTCCAACCACAAAATCTTGGCAGGATCCAATACTTAAGAGATTATTATATATAGCCTATGGTTCTCCTGAAAACCTGAGAATGGAATTGGTAGCATCTTTTTCATCAGATGAAGAATAAACTTGAATATTTTGTGTGAAGGGCCATGCATTTTTAGCCACAGTACTCCCACCTTCGAAACTTGTCCTTAATCAAATAGAGCCAATAAGTTCCATGTGATCACCTTGTGGAGAATTCAAAAACCCGCCAATCTTAAATAAGAGTAGAAGAAAAGCTTTCCCTGTTGAATTGAGCTTAAAAATTCATTTGTTGGGAATAGAGAGGGTGTTGATTTTCGGGCCTCGTTTACTTGCTTGTAATCAAATGTAATGCAATGCAATCATTTTGTAGAATAAATGTGAGGTGAAAAGTGAAGGAGTGGGAGGAGAGGGATGGAAAAAGTGGGGTTGATTGCATCATTCAATGTAATCACAATTGCTCAACTTTTCCCATGTAATGTTGATTACTTTGAATGATGCAATCAACCCCACTTTTTCCATTTCTCTCCTCCCACTCCTTCATTTTCCACCTCACATCTACCCTATAAAATAATTGCATTACAAGCATTTGATTGCAAGCAAATAAACACCACCTCACTGTTTGATACCAACTAGAGTAGAATTTATCAGGTGAAACTTGGACTATGAGTTTAGCCTCTAATGTAGGGTAATCCCAAATATCATTGAATTTATCATGATCATGCTTTGATAATGTCATATGTTAAAGTGATTTATCGAGTTCAAAAGTAAAATGAAATAATAGTTAAACAGAGTATAATTTTAGTAATATGTAGAAATGGTCACGAGTCATGTTGAGCTAAACAGTAGATGTAGCTTAGCTCATTCGAGAAATTCGTGATTGAGTTCGATTCAATTAGTAATGAAATTAAGTTCGACCTAGACTCAAACATGATCACATAATTTTTACTTGAACTAAACTTGTCCGATTTACATTACAATTTAAAATTTTTATTATTTTTCTAAATAAATTACTGTACTACTTTTTACTATTCAAATGGTCTATATTGAAGAAGACAACCAATTTGATGAAATTTTTGGGTACGTCCCAGTGTGCCTAAAAAAACTGCGATGATCCAATATGTTAAGGACTATAAGGAACTCAAGGAAATGATACCACATGTTGAATCGATACACTCCTACACAAAAAATCACAAATTATTATTCATAAGTCACAAACTCACAACACTTGCAGTTTGTCGTGAAATGAGAAAGGGTCGAATTTGAGGCCATGTCCTTACTCCTTAGACCTTGCCTCTCAAGGTGGCCAAAAATTATTGGCAACTTGGTTATTTTTGACAAAACATAAATAAGAAAAAAAGGGCAAATGATAAAAGCGTGGAAATGCTAGCAAAATGGAAGTTGCAAAGGCGTACTGCAGGCAGGTGGGACACGTGGCAAAGTAGGGGACGGATAAGAGTTTTATGTTAAGGACGCGTTTGTGCAATTGTGCTTAACAAACAAGGTGGGGAAGTTCATAACCCCCCCCCCCCCCTCTCCCCAAAAGTAAAATAAATGATTTTAGAGTTTCTGAACTGATTTGATGGTCTAACTAGAAACAACTAATCTTTTTTTAAACAAAAAGTACAAGTAACATTCTCTTCGTTCTCTTAATTTTACTTTGTTCCACATCGTAATCTTTGTTTTTGCTACTTAACGTGGCTAGATGTGATTAGGTTAATACCTTAATCACAACTTTATTTGCTCCACTATAACTTGCTCTGTCTCTATGAGACTATGACTCGAGTCATATGCCACCACTTTTTCCCTTTTGCTACCTTGAAAATAATTTCATGCTCTCTTTAAGTCTCTGTCTTGTGCCATGCCCGATATTGAAAACTATATCCAACAACGGTCTACCCATTTCCACTGGCGTATCTAGGATTCGGAAAATAAGGTGATAAAATCAAGTGAAAATAATCGATGCATATTACATAAAAAAAAGTTCAATATCAAAGCATCACACAATTCCACATTACAACTAATGCGGGTAGAAGAAAAAAAAATTACAAAATAACCAAATAAAAATTACATTTGTCCTCGACGAGTATTCATATTTTGGAACTGATGGAGCACCTCATCATTGGTTACTTCACTAAAGACATCCTTCTCTACGAAAGTGACCAAACAATCATTCAATATTATTCAATAATAATCATTTAATATTACAAGCCAGTGAAGCCACGCAAGAAAAAAATGGAATCTACAATGAACAAGAGTACTCCAATGAATAAATACCCATTTTTAAATGAAATTAGCACCACAAGTTAACAAACACCTCTAAACATTTATTCAATTTATGAATAATCTGTTCGCAATATTACTCAAATCAATCTAATAAATTATTTTTCAAACCCTAATTTCAACTTATTTGAGTTAAATAAACCAAATTACTCAAATTTGTTCAATTTCTAAGTTCTAACTCAAAACCCACAAGTTATAATCTATACTAACTATGGAAAGAGGGATTGAGGGAAAGAATTAAGATGGTGTACCTCAACAAATAAGAACATTTGGATTCGCAGAATTGCAAATTTGCAATAGCCTCGTCGTGGCGTCGAGCCTTGCCGTCGACCGTCGAGCCCGTACTTCGTCTCTCCTGCGCAGCGCCGGTAGCCCAGTAGTCCAGTGCCGTGTGTGTCGTGTGTGTCTGTGTGAGGCGAGAGTTGAGAGGACAGAGGAGAAGCAAAGATGGTGAGGGGATGAGAGAGGAGTTATGTCGTGTGTGTGTGTGAGGAAAAGAAGAGGCGCTGAGAGAGTGAGAGCGTTTGAGGAGCAATCCAAATTCACGTGACTTACTCTCAGTTGCAAATTATAAAAAAAAAAAAAAAAAAAAAAAAGTCACAGATTTTTTTTAAAAAAAATGGGGTGACCACTGTCCCCACCTGTCCCCCTTTGCATCCGCCACTGCCCATTTCAGCAACTCAAGATGTTGGTTAGTTAGAACATAGGTTTTCTTTTTCTTTTAATATGATACACTTTTTCAAGCCTCGTACTTTTTATTTGTATTGGTCATGATTTCCCTTTTCAAATTACATTAGATTTCATACTTGAAGTTATCGACTCTGTTTCACCCGAGTCCATGAAACAGTCTCTTATACAAAGTGCGAATAACTAATAATGTAGTCAACAAATTGCTAATAAACGACAAAGTGGGTATGACACTGTTTTACTCTAGTTTTTCCTACATCGTCTCACTCGAACGATCATCCATATTAACTAATGGAAGAGTAATAAGGGTGATTTTGTTACTCTTGCTCATTCACATGTAACCGTGATAATAGGATATGGATGACATAATGAAAGAATAACCTAATTTGATTTACGATAATGTTCGGTAGAAAGACAATTGCAACATCCATTATGTGCATTACAATCAAAGTAGTCCTAGAAACTTTTACCTAAAACAGAGTACAAACATTCCCAAAATTGGTAGTTCCTCTTCCAGTAAATCCCTATACAATGCCCCATTGTGTAGTAGGAGGAAAAGAAACGCCATTTGTAAAGTTGGGTTATGCCTTATCACCCTGATGATTCGGCAATCCCAAGCCGGACCATATACGGATATACCTCGTTGGTCATTTAAGTGCCCTTAGTTTTTGTTGGTTGTATTTACCAACTTGCTTTTTGATTTTGTGGCTTGTAAATTGTGAGACCCGACCCTCAACTTAAATGTCTCATCGTACCTATTTTTAATTTGTCCCTTTATTTTGCTCAAGAATCCCAGGAGGACTCCCCCTCCCCCACCACATGATTTCACTTAGGCATTGATTTTCGTCCTTTAGTTGGGTAAAATCGGCTCCATATAAGTTTATCAACAAGTTTTGTGTAAGATCAACTCAAAAAAAAATGGAATTACTATATAGAGAAGTAGGGGTCACTTTTGATGAGTAATGACCCTTATTTTATTGAAAAATAACCCCCGTTTCACCAAAAGTTACAAAAGAATCGTCTTAGAGAAGTTTTAATATGTAAGTTTTTTGAATTGTAATCTGTATAAAAAATGGGTTACAAAATAATCAACAATAATGATACTCTTTTTGTCCATATTGAACCTTCTCAATTTGACTTTTCTAGTCTTTTAGATAACAAACATTGACCATAAATTCACATTGGTAAAATCATAAAACATTTTTCTTTAAAATATTTGTAAAAGATGAGTATATATTTTGCAAAAGTAATAACAGTGTACAAATAAATTCGACATTTCAATTGTTGAAGATAAATTCCAGACCAAATCAATAATGTTTGCAATTAATTAATCAGTAACCTATGCACATAATTTAGAGGCAAACTAAATTAGAGGTCGTAAAATGTCAATTCGAGCCTCCTCGCGTGCCCCATTTTAAACCATAGGTAAATTTGTAGATAGAACAAAAACCTATTTAGGAGATTATCAAATCAAATTGGGGCAATTATAAGTAGTATCTTCTTACTTTACCCCTTCCTATTAGCTTGTCACTAAAATGGACAATTCATATACGTACCAGATATATCATAGAATAAGGCAACCATGAAAAATTAGGGCAAGGAATAATATCATCGAATAAGGCAAATGACCAAACACGTAATTCCATCAAGGTATAATGACCACTGAAAAAAGTATTAACATCAAATAACAGTGTGTTTGATAGAGCTTATACGGTCATTTTAATTCAGTTCATGTGTCAATTCAGTGATTTCAAATTCAGCTAAATGATGTTCAGTTCATTTCTCTGGTGCTGAGTTCAAAAATACACTTTTTGTCTCACATATCAGTTGTGTTCAATTCAATTCAGTTATGTCCAGTTCAGTTCAATAGTGTCCAGTTTAGTGATGTTGAATTCAGTTCAGTTTTGGTAAGTTCAGTTCTATCAAACGCACCCTAAGAAAGTAAACAACTAATAAGTGGATGGTGTAAGTGGTTCGACACTTTTATCCGTTAAGCAAAGTTGCGGGCTCGATTCTTGTGAATTGAGGGTACGTTCTTTAAAACTTACACAGTCATTTCATGTGTCAATTCAGTGATTTCAAATTTAGTTAAATAATGTTCAGTTCAGTTTAGTGGTGTTGAGTTCGAAAACATATTTTTTGTCTCACATGTCAAGTCTTGTTCAATTCAATTCAGTGGTATCCAGTTCAGTTTAATGTTGTCCAATTTTCAGACTTCACTGATGTTGAATTCAGTTCAGCTTAGTTCAGTTCAGTTCTGGTAAGTTCAGTTCTAAAGAATGCACTGGAGAAACTGCTTATTAGTAGCAATTTACCCATTGTGGACATGATTAATTTTCGCCCAAATGACGTCGTGGTTGAATTCAAAATATGTAAGTGAACAAGAAGATATATGAGTACTAATGAATCTAATCTTTCATGGAATAAGAACATACCAAACGTAAATCTACCATAAAAGGGTGCGAGGGAAAAATAAATAAATCTACCGTAATTAGATGTGAGAAAATTGAAATCTACCATAAAATGAATTCTCCTTAGCTAATGAGATGTCCTACCATCCTTAGCAATAACAAAAAAAAAAAATAAAAATAAAAATAAAAAATAAAAAAAAAAATAAAAACCAAAAAGAGAGAGAAAAGGAAAGGAAAAGGGGGGAAGTGACTAAGACTTGAGACTATATAAAGCCAGCCCAGCATTGTACAAGTAACAACGGAGCACACCCACATCCACACAATCACGAGGAGCATAACAAAACATGTGGTCTTCCTCCATTTATTAAATTTCTTCGTCTCACCCTTCCTTGCTTCCATTTAACACTCCTCTCTCTGTCTCTCTCTCTGTCTCTCTCTCTCAAACCTCTCACTTTCTCTCTCCTTTTGAAAGAGAGCTTTAATTTTATATGGCACTCTCTATCGCCGGAACCTCCAACAAGGCGGCCCTATCATTGGGCCAGCCAGGCCCAAGCCCAATTCCGGTCCTATGCCCTTCCCTTAACCGGCGATTGCCGGTGTTCCGGTCACGGAGGAGAGAGAAAAGACTCACTCTCTGCTTCGTTCTGGAAGAGCGGAAATTGAGTGTACCCGAAATTGAGAGTACCACTAGCACTACTAGCAGTGAGGATGGTGGTATTGTTAATGTTAATGTTAATCTCACCGAGTTGAGCACCGAGGACATTGACAGACAAATCGCAGCCGTTCGTTTATCGGAGAAATTGGCGAGGAAAGAATCTGAACGGTCCACGTATTTAATTGCTGCTGTTATGTCTAGCTTTGGTGTTACTTCTTTGGCTATCATGGCTGTTTACTACCGATTTTACTGGCAAATGGAGGTAATTATTACTGTTTGGATTCTCCTTGAATTTGAATTTCGGAAATTCCAAAATTATACTCCAGTAGTGTTTTTGTGTAAATTCAACTGAATTTTTTTTTTAAATTGGGTGAGTGTAGGGTGGAGAAATACCGGTGGTGGAAATGTTGGGTACATTTGCTCTCTCAGTTGGTGCTGCGGTAAGTTCATTTTTCTTTTCTCTCTCCTCATGTTGGCTTTCTGTTATAGAACAGGGTGACTCACCACACACATGTCACAGCATTTTCTAATCCCTACAAGTTAAAAAATTACGCACACACTACAAATAAGTTGTTGGTGTGGGTGGTTCGACACCCTTATCTATTAAGCAAGATCGAGAGTTCGAATGTGAATGGAGAAATTATTTAATGTGAGCACTTTATCCCTTTATGAGTCGACGCTGTACGAACATGATTAACCTTGGCCAAAATAGCTTAGGTGACCTATGGGTAAACCGAAAAATAACGCACTGATTGTAAACTTAATTATTCCTCATGAGCTTTATAAGTTTTGTCAAATAAACGAATTCTAGAGTTTGTTATAGTATAGTCAACTTGAGAAGTCAAATTTCGTTAAAATTTCCACCGATGTGATTGGAACGTTTCCCTATTTTATTTTTGGTTGGTGACGGAGAAAAACAAACGCGACGTTAAATTGGCTGATTTTCTTTTCTTCTTTTTTTGGTTTATTATGTATGGATTTTGTTTGTTAATTATAAAATGATAGTGTGTTGAAAAAGGGTAATTGTGGTGTTATTCAGGTAGGGATGGAGTTTTGGGCAAGATGGGCACATGAAGCTCTCTGGCACGCTTCTTTGTGGCACATGCACGAGGTTCTTTCTCTCTTATCTCTCCTTGTTAATTTTGCTAAACACAGTTATAATTGATAAATCAAAGGTTGTTTGACTGATATGAAAAAATGTTTGGAACTTCTGTTTTATTGACTTAAAAACAAGTACTAGTACTAGTTTAGTAGTTTAGCTAGAAACTTCTTGTTTTCTTTTGAGGCTAACTATACAACTTGTAGCCCCACTATAATGTAGCGTAGTGGTGAACATCTTAATTTGTGGTCTTGGTGGTGACTAATTTTTGCATGCCAATAGTGAATTGTGGTTGCGATTTACAAATGTGTCGCGAGTTTACCCCACCCATTTCTCCGCCCAGAAAATATATACTTCCTCCGTTCCAAATCAATCTTTTTGCTTGATATTTCTAACATTGTTTTTGGATGTTTGTCGATAAATTTGATTCCAATATGAACCAATGATCCTAAGTCCTGACTAGGCTATAGATCCAAGAAAAAAAAAATTATCAAAATTTTGAGTATGTAGATTGTTTCAGGTGGGGTTATCTGGAGTATAGTTTTGGAAGCTAATTGGATTGTTTATGATTCTTTAAGGCTGGGAGTATTATAGTTTAGTCACTTAAAAAATTTCAGGTGGACTGAGCTGTGGATTGGGTTAGCTAGTACTCCAATAAAACTGGGGATAAAAATATAAAATGATTTGGAATCTGATTTACGTTACAACGTCTGATCACATTTGCCATTCAGTGATATTTAATCTAATTGAGCATCAAGTGAGAATGTAAATGTATTCATTTGTTAATTTTGTGGTTGCAGTCTCACCACAAACCTAGAGAGGGACCATTTGAGCTGAATGATGTGTTTGCCATTATAAACGCAGTACCAGCCATTGCCCTTCTCTCCTATGGCTTTTTCCACAAGGGACTTATCCCTGGTCTCTGTTTTGGAGCTGTAAGTTTTCCCCCCTTATAAGTTATAACTCCTCCTTAAATTGTTGGGTGTGTTGGTTTATTTCACACAGTTTATGAAAGAATCTAATTAGTGTGGCTTCTTGCACCACAGGGACTAGGAATCACAGTCTTTGGTATGGCGTACATGTTTGTACATGATGGTCTTGTTCACAGGCGATTCCCAGTCGGTCCGATCGCCGATGTCCCTTATTTCAGAAAGGTGGCTGCTGCCCATCAGGTAATCTAGCTCTACTAAAGACTCTTCTATTATGATATTGCATATACATGAAGATAATAGTTAGAATCTTAGAAGGCAGGGGAAATTTTAAATTACGGAAAGGATGAACCAGTTACGAGACGCCATCAAATATAAGACGTAAGATTACCTATAAAAAGTGTTTGACCCACAGATAAACAAGGACGGACTAATGACTTGCAAGTCGTAAGACATGTTACATCAGAACCTCTAAACAAAACACATGGAAGAATTAGTAATTATCAAAATTCCTTTGTTTCAAACCAAAAAAAAAGTAGGAAATGAAAGATAAGGAGCATCTACAAATACTATATGAGCTTTAGACTTTAGTGTGCCTTTTCTAGATTTTAAATTCTTTCCAACCTTTTTATCAGTTAATGGAAAAACTAGTGATGTGATCTTCATTAACTTTTTTCACATTTATCTATTGGTGAGGACCCATACTAAATTAAGATAGCCAAGGCTAATCTTGCTAATATTAGAACGCAAAACATGTGCATGCCTTATTATTTTACTTATTCTTTTACATCTGTTGTTTAAATTAATTTTGTAACGGAACCTAACTGACTGCCAATATCTTCTTTGATTCTGTTGTCTTTGATCAGTTACATCACTCGGAAAAATTTAATGGAGTGCCATACGGCCTGTTTCTGGGACCAAAGGTGGGACCCACTTTTTTTTTTTTTTTTTTTGTTTGGCTTCTTGCTAATTGTAAGTGTTTTTTGTTTTTTTTTATATTTATTTATTAATGTTATTAATATGGGTCTTTGATCGTATGTGGTGCAGGAACTTGAGGAGGTGGGTGGGCTGGCAGAGTTGGAGAAAGAGATAAACCGCAGGATGAAGTTATCAAAGGGTCGCAATTCCTCAAGATGATGCCCATTAGTGTCCAAAATATAGAGTTTAGAGATTTTGGAATATTTTTGTCAAAATGTTGTTAGATTTCCCTCTAAGCAAGGGAAAATAGGACTGAATATGAGTACAGGCGTACAGCTATAGATTTTTGCACATAGCCAATCCTGGTATTTTATACCGGGAAACTAATTGTATCTTGTATGTACATGAGATTCAAAATTAATCTAAAAAACAAAAGAAAATCAGAGGAAATTAAAGATGGCAGTACTAAGCTTTTGTTCTCCTTGTCCATCTTATTTACTGTATATTTCAAGTCGATCGGTGTCTTTTTTCCCACATCTATTTTTTTCTCTCACAAATTATCATCCAATGTAATTTAATGGCATATTCATCCGTAGATGAGTTGTGCAATGAGTCAATGACATATTCAACCGAGTAAAAATAGTGATAGTTCCAACTTCCAAACTTCCAATTAAATTGCCACTATAATTGGTGAGTCTTTAAATTCTACTCACCTGATCCAAGTTCAAACACTAGGATCTCTTTCTCATAAACTTCTCATCAAAGTGAAAAAGAAAATGCATTGTTCCCAACTTCCAAAAAGTGCCTTAAAAAATTCCCAAAAGGGGAAGATCAGACTATCTTTAACGAGTAAAAGCAATGGGCAAAGGAAGATAACACGTGTGTAGGACTTGAATTTCTTTTTTTTTTAGGGGACTTGAATTTCTAAGAGGGATGAAACTTGTAAATGGGTTATGCAATGAGTCAATGACATATTCAACCGAGTAAAACTAGCTTAGTGATTACCCAGTGCAACCAGGCCCACCATGATGAATGGGTCTTTAAATTCTACCCACCTAATCCAAGTTCGAACACTAGCATCTCTTTCTCATAAACATTCTCATCAAATTGGATAAACTACTAATTAAATAAGTAGAAAAGAATGCACCCTAACAATAAACTTACAAAAAAAACGCACAGGCACTACTCTTTTCGTCATTTTCATGCTACATTTGATTCCGTTTCTCACTATTTCGCACCGTTCCGATGATGAAAAAAAAAAAAAAGGCCATGGTTCCCAGCTCTCAAAAAGTGCCTTAAAAATTCCCAAAAGGGAAAGATAAAGAGTATCTTGAACCAATCACATAGTGGCATCTGCCTCTACATAATTTGGTAGGCGGTTAGTAATATGATTTGGATGAATTAGGTATTTCTCCCTTTTTTTCAGTGGGAAATTAATGTCAAGCAATCGTCAACCCACTTTTTGGTAACCGTAGCTTCTCCATCCGACCAACTTTTTAAATTCCTTTTTTGAATATTTTTCCATGGGTCTGATAATAATTCATGTTGTGATACGTGTAGGGTGAAGAGACATTGTTAAAATAACACATGCTTTAATTTATCATGTCTATGTAGTTGATGATGTTAGCAGGATAGAAATGGAAGAGATTATGAGAAGTGGCACTATACTTAGTGTAGTACATTCTAGCTAGTTTGTGTGTCCAAGTTACACATGATGATGACCAACTTTTGCATTATTGATTGTTAAGTGGGGGATATTGGGATTAGAACGTTACTCCTATTATTTGCTTTCTCGTTGTTTAATTTAATCAATAAAATGCCGACGTAACGTAGTTCGTTCTAAGTGCGGAAATGCCTATTCACTTCACCAGCCATCAGCAATGTTTTCCTGGTAAGCAACAGAAACTCATGTATTGAAAATGTCGGATTAAAAAATGGTGGATCTTTTGGATATGTTGAACAGAACTCGTTACGTCATTTGAAATTGGCTACAACAGGTTAAGAAAGGCTCACTCTTTTGCAGCTTGGGCGGTCTTCTCTTATTTTATACGTAGGTTTTTTAGGCCCTGAAAAGTTTTTCTGGCTTATGGTCATTAGGGTGTATGTTTGTTTTTTTGGGCTACTTTAATACAACCAAATAATCATTTGGACTAGCAAAAGAAAACACCAAAAATAAATAAAAGGGTGGGGTGATCGCTTTTGGGCTTTTTATGGATCTGGGTCCATGATGGATATGTGTGTGAATAACTTTACGAATGTAGAGTACTACAATGGAAAGTTCGACGCGGCCTTGTGTTTTATGCTCATACAGGCCACGCCCAAACCAAATTCACAATTCTAAGTCTGGGCCCCTGACTAAACTTTGGACCAAGACCAACCAAAAAGTAATATATCGCTTTCAGCAGGTGGTTGAAAGGATCATCAAATTCAAGTACTTGTGTTGACAACCTCAGCACTTCTTAATGTCCATTCTGGTGAATTAGAGAGATTACGAACGTGCATGCAATTAAAAAAAAGTGATCAACTCCAAGAACTAATGCCTAACTTTGTTGTTCATGGTAATGATTATATTAATTATACTCAGTATTATGTTTATGAGGTTTCTTGGTAGAGATATAGTACTATATGAATATTGCAGAAACATGTTCGATGAGTGACATTTCACGCAACATAAGGACAGTTTTTGTGTTTGGTTAGTAGGGCACTAAAATGTGGTGTGATGACTCCTACAAATAATTAATTAAGTGGAAGTCTTTGGCCTGCTGCCTTAGCCCTTTGGAAACAAAGAAATATTGAAGTACACAGAAAAAGAGAGACGAGCAATTTTAATGTACTGCAAAAGGTCATTTTGTTAAATCTATGGTGTCATTTATAATTAAGGTTGAGAGTTCGAATTTGACCACCTTTTAAGGTGTCTACCAGACAGCACGGGGAATAGTTACTGTGATCGACAGAGAATACCCTTGGTGTAAATAAAATAAAATGTATGGTGTCACTCAATTGGAAAAACAGTCCATCGAGTCGCCCAAGCCGAAACATAGTATGCTTGGTGTTGACTCAACTAGCATTTGAGCTGGCTAGAGCTCTATCAATTAAACACACAGAGCATTGACCAAGTTGAGCCTAAAGACTCGACTCAGTTACAAAGGGGTGTAGTTGAGTAATAGAGACTCATCTACCCGTAGCTAAAGTCGAGATTTGACTTTTGTATTGGACATGGAGCGATTTTAAATCTTTTAACCAATCGTCCCACCCTTGAGTGCGGAGAAACATCAACAGTGAATACCCAAAAATGTCCAAATCGAAAAAATTGTTTGAGTTGATGATACAACAATGGCGTCATTTGGATGTTTACCGAAATTGCAAATGTCCGCGTATCAATTCCCAGATTTATCTTATATATGTAGATTGTGCAATCATAATTCTAGAAATTAGAAGTACACGGTTGAAGAATGAAGACTAGTTATTAGATGGCTCAAATTTCTAATTTAATTTTGTCTTTTATGTGAATAGACAAAGTCTTACATTCTTTGACATCAAACATTCTTATTTATCTATTTTCATCAGACAAAAACAGACCAATTCATGCATTCATACCCCCCATATAACGTCTTGGATGGCGAAGGATTTTATATTAAATAATTAATTAATTATGTCCTATAATATAATAAAGCAAATTAATACATAAGGCGGCAAGGCTTATTATTACAGGACTATGGCATTAAACAAATTCGGAGAGAAATTGTTTAGTATAAAAAATAATAATTCAAATTTTCATAAAAAAAAAGGGTCAACCCTCATCACCAGTTCACCACCCTGAAGCTCCCACATTTGTAAATTGAACCAGAAAGACGTGCAGGGGTGAGGTTCTCTCTCTCCAATTCTGTGTATGTACAAGGTTGTCAGAAACTCTTATTTGGTGAAGGAATGAATTTCTTGTAGATTTGAGAAAAGGACATTTTTGATCGTGTAGAGGCTACAAATTTTGGTTTTATTTACCCAATCAACAGCAGGAAACTCAGGAAGTTTGGTTTCAGAAATAGGTAATTTCACTAATAATTCATTAACTCTGACACATATCTGTGTTCCCAGCATTGTAATCATTATGCATTGACTTGTTTTTCATCTATAAGGATTTGGGGTTTAGTATTAGGGAATGGGTTCTTAATAGATTTTTCTACAGGCATTTGTTTTCATTGCTCAGTTTATTGAAATGATATGGATGTTGTTGGGTAATTTACCATTAGTGAAGCATCTACTAATCAACTTTATATATTGTTTCTCTATATGGTATCATAGCATACTAACCTGGTCATCTTGATTCTCAATGGTAAAGATTAATATCCGCATTACGAGAAGTGTGTCTTAGAGTCCAAAGCCATTAAGGAAGACACTAGTTTATGCTTTTGGAGGAGTTGGTTCTTTCATGATAGGTTTCTGCCATAATTGTGATGATCAAGGCTTTGGTCCTTTAATTTTCATATGGCATTTGAGCATAGTATATGTTTGAATTGATCTGTAAGAGAAGAGTACGTAAGCTTATGGTTATCTCAGTTATTGGTATTGCTGTTCTGTCATTCTTGGCTGTTTCAGTTGGCCGCGAATGACATCAAACTGTTGTCACAATTCAGACATCCAAAACATTTTCTCTGCGATTTTGAACTTTGATTTACGCTTATTGATGATGATTCTATCCCAAAGTCGCAAACATGTTGCTTAGAGTTTGTTCTCCGTGTTGGTCTTCGTGGACTGTACTGACCATTGAACCAATTGTACCCCTACATGATTACTGTTAAGTTCTGACAGCTAATACAAACTCTGATCTGTCTTTGTCCTATAAGGAAATGGATGAGAACGAAACCGCTGGGGATGGAGAACTTCTAGTTGCAATGGGGCTCTCTGGAGGGCGTAAAAGCAAGTACATTTTGAGGTGGGCATTGGACAAATTTCTTCCAGAGGGAAATGTAATATTCAAGCTCTTCCATGTGTACCCGAAAATAACTTCAGTCCCTACACCAAGTGAGTGAGTCAGGAGCCTTATTTTGCACAAGAGACTCTCTGTGTCAGATTTACTAACATAAAACTTATGCTAAATTGCTTTCAGTGGGAAATTGGATACCTATATCACAAGTTCGAGAAGATGTAGCAACTAAGCATAGGCAGGAAGTTGAGTGGAAGAAAAAAAAGTCCCTCCTTATATACCAGCAGATCTTGAAAGAGAAAAAGGTCATAATGCTGATCATTTTGGGGCTGTAAATTTCTAGTTTTGGGACGAATTTCTAAAAATTTGCCTGTAATTCTTTCTTACGCAGATAAATGCAGAAATCGTGATGCTTGAATCAGACGATGTAGCAATGGCATTAACGTTGGCGGTTGCTAGACTTGCAATCAGACATCTTGTTGTAGGGGTTTCATCTACTAGCATCTTTTCAAGGTGACTAACAGTAACAGTAACAGGCATTGCGAAATTATTTTGCTTGATTCATCAATGTAATTAACAAATCACACTCTAATTAACGAAATTGGTTCTGTAGGAAAATGACACTGAAGAAGATGATGGGAGAGAATAGCTTATCAACAGTTATCACAGAAAATGCTCCAAATTTTTGTTCAGTCTATGTTATTTCTGATGGAAAGCTTCATCACATGCGTCAAGCAGATTCAGAACCAACAGTAATAGATGATGCAAATGGTTTGTCAACCGCATCAACGGATAGTTCTTCTAGCTCTTCTTCGCTTACAATAGGTAAATCTGCCAGACTGCCAATAATATAAACATGGATTATGGATATATACACACTTTTAATTTCCTGTACCACTTATTTGTCCCAGCACTCATCATAGTGACTAGTACTCTAGCACTTAAGGTGTTTGTCAAGAAAAAAAGCTATAACCTTTCCTTTCAAACATAATTCCCAATGCAGCTAAAAAGATTTACTGTTGCACTTATCTATTGTGAAGTAGCAGACAATCAAAGAATTTTCGATCACGGGTCAAATAGAGACAGACATTGCTTAATTTCAGAAGCAATGCTGTGTAAATTTGACCTCCCTTTTACCCTGCCCTAGGCTGGATCCTCATGAAAGACAATGAGTAAATGATATGGTCTTGTATGGCTGAATCTTTTTGCCTACTTGTTTTTGACTGCAGGTCGTCTGTTGAAGAGCAGACATTCATCACCAAGATGTGAGTATAGACAAGCTGCATATTAGCTAAATCTTTTCACATCATAACCAGATCTAAATCACCTAATAATATTTAATACTATATATCTCTCAAGAAAAAAAATCTGAAAAAGAGTGGCTTTGACAGATGTAACTCTAGCTGATTCAGACTTGGCGTCCAGTTCCAAACAAAAGGAACCAGAATCTCTTCCACATATTACAGGAAGGTCTAAAACATTAGTAAGAGAGTCGACTGAACGACGGTATTACTCCATTCCAGATACAAAGGGGGATGAGAATGCTGTGAGCACAAGTTTTGGCAGTGCTGGTGTAGTTAGTCAAAGTTCTAGCAGCTCTGAGTCGTGGGTTTCAGATCGTGCATCCTCTCATGGATTACCACCAAGTTCTGTTGTGGATACTACACCAAAAAGCTCTTTTGCAGGCACTCCACGCAGAGGTAGTACAGGCTCTTTTGTAGACACTCCACGCAGAGGTGGTACTGTGTTTACTCCACCCACGGTTTCCTTCCTGAGTGATCCGAAGCAACATGAGTCGCCTACAGGTTCTTTAGTGGGGACTCCACCAGGACAGGTCCGAGTCATTGTTTATTGTGTATGCACTAGTGTGAGTGTCTCTGTAGCCACTTCTGATAGCATTTCACCCATAATCTGCAGAATGCTGAGCTTGAACAGCTAAGGATTGAACTAAGACATATGCAACAAATGTATCAACTGACTCAAAATACTGAGACCAATGAAAGGGTAAGCTCTTATCAAACACCAATTGATCGAGGAAGCCCTTCATTACTTGAATGGAAATTAAGCACTCTCTCTGAGTGTCAAAACTGTCCCAATTTCTTTTCCCCCCTTTTATGTATACATTCATGTCTTATTTTTCTCTTTGTTTCATACCTTCATTACAACCAGCTTTAACTAAGAAATCCATTTTCCCACCACAAATCCTTCATGTCCTACTCACGTAGTCATGTTTTTTCACCTTTGCAGTTCCTCGTTCCACTTAATCAGCTAGGTGATTCAAGCAAGCAGCGAGTGGATAACGCGCAGAAGCTAAAAGAATTACCAAGCTCAGGGGAAATCGAACATAAAGTTGCACAAACCAAAGCTGAAGTCTCCGAGCAACATGCTCAAAGAAATGCCCCTCAGAATGGAGCAGAGAAAAAGGCTACTCGTGAGGCAGAGGGGAGTAAGATTAAGCCCGCAGGTCCATTTTTTCAGTACCAGAAGTTCACCTGGAAGGAGATTGTAGAGGCCACCTCATCCTTCTCTGAAAAATTTAAGATTGGGAGTGGTGCATTTGGGACTGTGTACAAGTGCAAGATACATCACACCACAGTAGCAGTAAAGGTCCTCCACTCGAAAGACAGTGCCACAACCACAAACAAGCAATTCCTCCAGGAGGTATGAGAAGTTTAGAACTAATCAAAAGATGCTAAAATCTCACACACAGTTCTTTTACCAACAGCGTTCATGTCTTGCAGTTGCTTTGCTTCTCTATTTGAACAGGTGGTAAAAGAATGTTACTCAGGGAATGGTAAAGTCACTCCCTTATACCTCCCTTTCATCACTTCCCACTTCGATAGTCCGTGCCATTTGGATTACACCCCCCTGCCCCCTTTCTTAGTTACATGGTTATTTATAGTTAGTACAGTCCTTTTCTTCCCCTCGTGTTTTATGTTGCTGATGTGCCACACAATATGGCCAATAATGGGGAGTGTATGAGGGAGTGACATGACCATGGCGCTGCCCAAGCAACCAGTAAAATACTAAATCAAAACTTGAACTGATCAAGTGAAGGATCAAAAACTAATTGCTTTTACTGATGCTTGATAATTTTACAGCTGGAAATCTTAAGCACAATTCGTCACAGGCACTTGCTGCTTCTGCTTGGTGCAGTTCCAGAAGAGAGTTGTCTAGTATACGAGTATATGGAGAACGGTAGCCTTGACGATAGGATTTTCCGGAAGGATAACACCTCTCCTCTTCCATGGTACGACAGGTTTAGGATCTGCTGGGAGGTGGCATCAGCCCTTGCCTTTCTCCACAGTACAAAGCCAAACCCTATCATCCATCGAGACCTAAAACCTGCAAATATCTTGCTTGATCAAAACCTAGTTAGCAAGATCGGCGATGCAGGTCTAGGTACGATGCTCAATGTGGAGCCCTCAGATAAGTCCCTCAGGACCCTGTACAAGGAAACCAGCCCTGTTGGCACACTCTGCTATATTGACCCGGAATATCAAAGGACTGGGAGGGTTTCAACCAAGTCAGATATATATGCCTTAGGGGTGGTGATCTTGCAGTTGCTGACAGCAAAGCCTGCTGTGGGCATAGCTTATCTCATTGAAGATGCAATAGATGAGGGTACCTTGGAGGAGTTCTTGGATCCAGAAGCTGGGGAATGGCCACAGGAAGAGACGCTTGAACTGGCTACACTAGGACTACAATGTGCCGAGCTTAGGGGTAGGGATAGGCCTGACCTAAGTGAGAAAATCCTTCCAACTCTCGAAAGATTGAAAGAGATAGCTGATAGTGCTAGAGATTCGGCTTCAAGCGCCCCAACGGCTCCACCAGCTCACTTCATCTGCCCTATCCTCAAGGTATGGTTCTTCACTCCCTCCTTTCCTTGTTGGAAAATTTGAATATGGTCATAGAACTGAAAGAACAGAGTAGACCACTAGACTGAAATCTTTGCTGCTCATTTTGTGACGAATAAGTCGGAATATCATGTCTAGAAACTTCATATACTTGTTAATTCCTAGAGAAACAACATGATATCAAACTGCAAAACATTAAGTGGCATCTTTCCTCATCCTAGTTTTGATATCTCTGGACATCCCATGGATCCATGACTTGGAAATTTCCTTCAATTTCTACAACAGGATATCATGGACGATCCCTATGTAGCAGCAGACGGCTACACATATGACCGCCGGGCAATAGAGCAGTGGTTGACTGAGCATAGCACATCACCTACAACGGACCTCCGGCTTCCTCACAAATTTATAATGCCAAATAACACCCTTTATGAAGCTATCAAACAATGGAAATCCAGCAGACAGACGAAACGATGATGCATATTATTCTAGATAGCTATGATTTTGTATTTTTTTCTGAGGAAGGGGTGCTATGCATGGCTTCTAACATACTGTTTAGGACGATCCCTATGAAAAAGAAAGGGGGAAAAAAAATACTGTGTAGTATATAAGCAAAATCCAACCCATCAATGAGAGGACAGTATGGTCACGATTGATTATTCTTATTGTTTTTTTGGTTACCGACGACGGGTATCTACCGTCGACCACAGTGACTATTTCAACCACAGTGATTATTCTTATTGTTTGTCATACTTAAATCTTATGCTTAGGATCAGTGGAAGCAATGAGTACATTTTGGTCAATACTTGAGATTCATTTGCGCACCCGAAGAAAAAAGAAAAAAAATTAAGAAAAATGAAGAGAATGGGAGAGAAATAAAGAGAGAAACAAGAGTGACTCAAGATTGATTATTCAATTTTTTGTCAATACTTAAACGTTCTTTTGGCTATGTAATGGGGAATTTATGATCACTTACTCGGATCTTGTCAACTAGCATATATGCGTTGATTATGAACAGAATACATGTGTTGTTTCTGGCATGGATTGCAACATCAAATCACCATTGAACTTTATCTTTTGCGCCTGGTAACTTGCACTTGAGAGGAGTTCGGCATATTGCTGACAGGCTATGAATCCTCATCGGTTCATCATCTACTGAGTGCTGAGCATCAGTTCCATTTTTTTGTTGTCGTTGATCATCACCAATTGCTTTTTTTAAGCATATTGCTACTCTGTTCAGTTACTTGTGCAATCTGCATCTCCGTTGAGGACTTCTTCTGCCTCCCAGTTACTCTAGAAAATATCCTGTGTCCAGGAAAACAGCTTTTGGCATGCTTATGAACAGGTTCCGAAAGTAAACTCTTCAGGGATACTCAAGATAGACGTTCCTCGTACAATCAAAAACCCTAAGAGGATAATTCAGGGATACCCAAGATAGACAGCTTTTGGCATGCTGACAGGCTACGAATCCACCAAGCCACTAATCACATTAACTACTTAATCCAACAAATACTGCACCTGAGGAGAAGTATTTGGAACATAATTAGCATGCACCTAATCAGGTCTACGTCGTCTGACATCAACAAACAACACCGCCACCAAACTGCCTAAGAGACATCACAAATCTGCCCTCTTTGCATGCATATTTTGGGGGAAGGACTTCCATCCATGATTAACCAAAACCCTTCTGAAGGTTATCAACATTCACCAGCCCTTCTACTAATCTAGCATTTACCCTATCAAATACTCATAAGCCTTCTCGGTGTGAACTGTGAACTTTGAAAACTAAATCAGCTCTTCCAGATCTTTCTAAAATCCATCACCATATCAGCACCACAAGCTAATCAACCATTTGCCTACCTCCAATGAAGAGAATATTTCTCTTCACAATGTAACATATCAACTCCTCCTCTCAAAATGCTAGCCAACAGTTCAGGTAACATACCTAAAAATAAAATCCTCAAGATAACTGAGATTTGAATTTCAAACACATGAGTAATGAAAGAGTAAGCCCTTGTGTATTCCCACTTCTGTCTGTTGGATGAATTCAGCATTATTCCTCAGCAAATCTTGCAGCATTCGAGATAAAATGGAAGCAAAACTGTCATGAACCTGTCCCCTGCCTCCTTCCAAGAGAACCTACTTACCATGTATTGGTCAAAACATATTCATATACATATACGTACGTGACTACCATCCAAACCAGTGTATCTCAATTTTGATCAGACAAATTTCTTGAGCAAAACAATCAGCAGCAGCAACCTTGATATTAGCATTTTGCTTAAGATGTTCCTTTCACTAACAAGTCATACACTTAGAACAAAGATCCAAGTACTTTCCTCGCAAGTTCATCAATAGCTCCCTTCAGCACATCATATTTACCTCTAGGCTCTAGGCTCTAGGCTCTAGACTCATGCTAAAGCCCAGGGCCCAGGCCAGCTATTAAGCCAGTCCACTAGCCTCAACTTCTGCGTATTATCAAGGCAGCTGCGGTGATTCTAGACTTCCTCAATCTTCTTTAATCCAATTCAACCAACTATGGAAGAGCCGAATAGATCTAAGATTAATATCCACCATTTAATTGTCTCATTCTTACAACATTAGAATAAAATACAAAAGGGTAGCATATTCTATAGATATCTTTAGAAAGACTCCAACACCTGACACTCCTCCTTGCATTAATATGCACTAATGTTCCGTCAATATCTCCTCACATGTCCAACATCCTTCGAAGCAGCTTCCCAATCAAAAGCTAATAAGTTGGAACTCCACAAAGCTTCATTTTTTACAATGAGAGAAAATCACAAGAGCAGGAACTTTTAGCCAACTACACAACCCCAAACCTCCCAAACCCCTCAAAATACAATATGGGGGCGGAGGAGAAGCTCAACTTATATGGACATGCACCAGCTGGGTGTTGAAACTAACCAAACACAACAGAGGCTGCCATAGGTATGGTTGTCAACTAAACATTCCATGTTCTAATAACCATCACCACCCAGTGAGTCAACTAAACATTCTAAATATATTTGTCTGAATTTCAATCTTGGAAGTATTAAACTTACTGAACAGAAGTCGTCAACAGTTGGATGGTCTCGGTTATCACAACTAAAAAAGCTGAAGAGATGATGCTAGTAAAATAAAGGGTCAAAAGTCAGAACTGTACATAAGTACATAACTTTTCTCCACTCCTACTACAGGTTTTTGAGGATCTTCCTACTGAACACTGATCAGATCTCCCTAAAGCAAGCTGAATTAAAGCATATGGCTGATAACAGTAGAGTTATAATCTACAAACAAAGAAACATCAAACAGCCAAACTTCAAGGTCATGACCCCATAAAAGCTCGTATGTAGTACTATAGATATAAAAATCATCCATTTTCTCAACCTCAATTTTCTTTATAGGGCTGGCTCAAAAAAAGTTCATATCCCACTACGTTACTGGAGATATAAGCCACTGTGGAACAATCTAAAACGCGGCTACCAAAATGGCTAGCAATATGTTAACTTGCTATTCAATCAACATATGGGCAATGGCATTCATACCTTGCAAAGAAGATTATCAAGTGCCGGGAATTTAATAAACTAATAGCAAGCCAAGGGATTGAAAAAAAGAACACAATATCGCATTCAAATTGATGACAGAAAGTTACAAACAAACAATTTTCACAGGACAAGTATCCAGTGTCACAGTTTTCGCAATTGCAAATACAAGAATCAATACCCAAAATTTAAATTCAAAAAAATAAACAAAATTACCTAGCATCTGTACACAAGCTTCTCAATGCATCCTCATATTCAACAATTGATCCCTACAACTACATATCCCCAAGTTCATCCACATTCGAAAACTTTCATCCTCCAAACAACGAAAAGAACCCGCGTTTCTTAGGCTGTTCCTCAACCATAACAGCAGTCATACTATCCTGTTCCACAAGCCTCCAAGCAGCTTGCTCAAAAGCCATCCCAGCCAATGTAGGTGGTTTATTCAAAACCAAAGGATACCCCCTATTCGTACTTCGAATAACCTCAGAATCATCCGGTATAACACCCAACAAAGCCAATCCAAGCATCTCCTGAACATCCAAAACCGACATCATATCCTCGCCTTGGATCATATCAGTCCTAACCCTATTAACAATCATCTTAATATCCTTAATCCCATCACACTCCAACAACCCAGTAACCCTATCAGCATCTCTCAAGCTCGTAATATCCGGTGTCGTAACCAAAACCGCCTCATTGGCCGGCGTAATGGCCGTTATAAACCCGGCATCAATCCCAGCAGGACAATCAATAATTATAAAATCAGGGCACCCCTCATTGCGATGTTTCAATGCGTCAACAAGCCAAACTAGAGCTTTACCACCAAACCCTAAGGGTAATTTTGATCTGGGTTTGGATATACATAAAAGTTCAAAATTTGACCAACGTTTATCCCTAACGAGAGCTTGATCGAGACGACAATCGCCATTGAGGACTTCTAGGGCGGTGTAATTGACACGATTTTCGAGACCAAGAAGAAGGTCGAGATTGCGCAAGCCTACGTCAGCATCAATGGCGACAACGGAGAAGCCATGGCGAGCTAAGGAAATGCCGATGTTGGCGGTGGTGGTTGTTTTTCCAACGCCGCCTTTGCCGGAGGTTATTACGACGACTCTTGGGGTTGTTCCGGCGATTTGGGGTTTTCGATTGTATTGGAGGATTGATTTGATGTAGGGTTTGGAGGGTTTAATGTTAGGGTTCGGATTGTAGGGTTTGAAGGAAAAGAGGGGGATAGGGTTTGGAGGGGTTAGGGTTGAGGAGAGAGAAGATGAGGATGGGGAGGGTTTAGGGTTTGGAGAGAGAGAATGGAGGGATAGCATTGCTGCAGAGAGAGAGATTGGACAGGGAAGAAGATGAAGGTCACAAGTGGTGGTGGAAATGGAATGTCAATGTTTTAGGAGGAGAGAGAATTTGGGAAGTGGTGGAAGTAGTGAATGGAGCACTTGAAAATTAAGATACCTGCTACGCCTGCTAGTGTGATTGCAAAAGTTAATAGTACAGGGTTCTTGTCCAAAAGAACTAAAGCACTACTTATCTCTCTCACAGAAGATTTTTTTTTTTTTTTTTTTTTTTTTTTTTTTTGTTCTTTTGAGGGTGTTTAGCATAAATAAAAATTTATTTATATCAAGATCATTTCAATTTACAATTGAAGGTAGAGTGTTATAATTTACAATTGAAGGGAGAGTGTTATGTTCAAACAAATGGGAGTGATCGAATACGTGCAACGGTTTTGAAAACGGTTAGTTGCTTAAAATTAGGTCTTGTTTAAATTGTTAACAAGAGTATTATTATAGGAGTAACTTGTAGTTGTGAATTGTGATCCAAACTAGTAAAGGGTTTATTTTATCAATCAATTAATATAAATTTCATGGAATTTTAACTTATCTATATAATTTCAATTTTCATGAATTTACAACTTTTATAGGAAGTTTACTCACATGAATCAAAAAAGGTCGAAGTTGAAGAGAAAGATGTTTCAATTTGGCCATGTGTTTCAAGTGTAAGACAAAAAGTGACTCGAATCGATGATCAACTCGAATCCAACCTGCTACAAACTTGAAAAGGCTAAAACCCAAAATAACTTGTATCATTTTAACCCGATCCAAAGTTTGCGACAACATTTGTCAAACCATTCAGTAACCCAAAATCAAACCTAATATTGACCCAAAATTTTTGGGCCAACCTTAAACCGACCGGTTCAAACCCGAACCTGATACTTTTTATAGCAATTAATTTATTTCCTCCTTTTTTTAGCTCAATTTATTTCCTCTATTAACATTTCACATCTACATCCAAAACTAATTTTGTCTCAATTTTAGTCTTTAATTTTGTTTGCTCTTCCCTATATTTCGTCAACATAAAAAATGAGTTTTTTTTCGATGAACGGTAAATGACATCTTATACTTTGTCTCAATATTTTGCAACAAAACAAAAATAAAATCGAAAATCATCCCCAAAACTATTACGCTTATGGGTGTTTGTTTAGTGTAAATAGGAGGTGGGGATAAGGATTAGAAAAATAAGATTGTAAAATTTCATGTTTGGTGTAAGGGATGAGGAAAAGAGAATGGGTAGGGATAAGAATAAAAATGTCTATTATCTCACGTTTTTAATCTCATAGGAGAGGCTGATAATTGGAGGGATAAGGATTTTAATAGTCAAATAATTACTATCATGTCCATTTAAAAAAGAGTGTAGATTTGTCTACTCTTTTATTTAATGGCATTTTGGTAAACCAAATTTTATAATCCCCAATTTATTCCTTAATCTAATAATACCCCACATAACAAACAGGATAATGGAATTAGCTATACAATTCTCTATCCCCTCAACACAAATCTCATCCCTATTCCCATAGTCTTAAGTCCCATTCCCACTAACCAAATGTCCTCTTAGTTTACTGCAATATAATAGCGCGAATATATGCACTTAGCAAATAGTAACTGCAATAATAAGTTTAAGCTTTCCTCATAGTCAAAATTGTGCTTAACACACTACATCGAAGAGCCAAAGTACACTATCTGAATCATATAGATGATGAACAATTCCTCATACAAAGGGCAATACAAATTCATGTTCACCAAGACGATTCAGAAAGACAGTTCTGCATTCTACAAGATGTTCCACACTGCTTCATTATCCATTTGGCTACTCTTGGATTTCCTGCATTGGGCTACATGACCGTCTGTTTCTGGCCTTCGTTTACCATTGTCCTACAACAGTATCGAGCATGGACTATCATTTCGTTCGGTAAATATGCACCTCAAATAACAGCAACACAAAATTATTGTTTGATAGATCCAGAGATGTATGTGGCGTTTCCAGGACTAAATGACACAAAATTAAAGTCACCAATCAGGATATACCACACCTTGGTAGATTTGTTTGGCGTCCAAGCCATTATACCAAGTGGAATTGTTCATTTTCCCTCGGAATTGGTAATGGACGCAAGTAATCTACAGTTTTCTGTGGGATCAACATACCAAAACTCCAAAAGTCAAATGATGTGCTTACATTAAGCATTCAAAATCAACAAAAATATGACAAAGATACATAGATTTGTGCTCAGTGGAAGGAGAAGTCGTTATTGCTCACGGCAAGACCAAAAGATCCTGTCCACTGCCCATGCAACACATAGTGTTTTAGTCACATCATCGCACTATTTATCTCTAGAGGAAGAAAAAAGATTCAAAACAAAAAATATCAACAATCATTGTAAAGGGAGCAACATAAGAAAAGGAAAATAATGTAACATTTAAGAGCTTCAGTGTGTGTAACAATCAGATCATAGGCCATTGACCTCACTGAAATCCGCTAAGATAATTGTATTTTTCATCATCAGCCCTACCAAAGAAAAAGAATTTTCCCATACACATACTCCATGAATAATGTCAATGGAGCCACAAACTAACAATGGTCTAGTCATAGAATAGTACCCTGCTAAGATAGAGTTCCGGGTTATCAACTCACAAAAATTCAAAACATAATGCATAGAATAGCCAAAGATGAACCGCAATACTCAAAACAGATTAGGTGTGTGCTCAGACAGCCAAGGGTTTGTCTTCAACCAAAAGGTCAGAAACTCTAGTCCACACTTAGCTCCATCACTGCAACACTTGTGGAATACTGCAACTCACAAAAATACAAAACATAATGCATAGAATAGCGACTAGTAGGGGTAAGACTGCACACATCTGGACCTTCCCGACCCCGCCCTAGGCGGGATACTTAGGGGGTTGTTGTTGTTGCTGTTGAAATGCATAGAATAGCCAAAGACCGTGCAAAAGCAAATGTAAAGCTCTTCATGAAACGAAGGGAGTATATGTTTATATGAGATACACTACAAGTGAACAGAACATAGGAAAGCATTATCAATGAACACGAAGAGAGGAACTAAAACTTTGTGTGCGCTCAGACAGCCAAGGGTTTTGTCGTCAAACAGAAGATCAGAAACTCTAGTCCACACTAAGCTTCATCACTGCAACACACATACTGTTAGCTACGAGCTATGTTGCACAAATCCAAACATCTAATGATCCAAGTCAAACACCATAGAAGTCCAGTAATGAAACCATAAGCTATCTATTAAAATCAGCAAAATCAAACATTCACAATAAAAAAAAAAACATAAATTTGGAAACACATTGCAATGAATAAGATGTATGAAGCCTTTCCAGGATTAAATGACACAAAAAGCAAGTCAACAATCAGGATAAACCACATTTATTTATTTAGCGCCCGAACCATTACACCTGAAGGAACTGATTTAATCCTCCAGAATTGGTAATGGGCTCAAGTTAATTATATATAACTAATCACATTGGCTACTCAAATATTATTATTAAATAAAACAACAAAAAGAAATGTAACACTGTTTACTGAACCTCAGATCATTGACATGACAAACAAAACTCAAGAGGTTCACCCAAGGACATTGAAACTTAATATCCCTGATGTTTACGAGAGATTTATCCACATTAAGGCAGTAAGTCCCTGCTTTTCATCAGGTTCTTAAAATTTCATAAATCTTTAATTTTGAATGTAAAACGATAAAAAAGATTGCATTTTTAAGTGCTCAGTGGAAGGAGAAGTCGTTAATTAGAAGGCTCACGGCAAGATTAAATCTCGGCCACTGCCCACAAACACCAATGGTGTTGTAACCTCATCATGGCATTAAACATTAACCAAAACGCAAAAAGAAAAAAGGGAAATAAAAACTAAGGTAAACTTAAGAGCTTCAGTGTGTGTAACAATCAGATCATAGATCATTGACCTCACTGAAATCCGCTAAGATAATATATGTTATCATCATAAGCCCTTAACAAATTTCAATCATGGTAAACAATGAGTACATAAATACCCATCAAAATAAGCAAAAATTCAAATAAGAAAGATTAGAGAGAAAGAGAATATCTGTATATGTGTGTGCTCAGACAGCCAAGGGTTTGTCTTCAACCAGAAGGTCAGAAACTCTAGTCCACACTTATCTGCATCACTGCAACACACATAGATGAAATATGACGGCTACGAAGAACCTCCATTAAAATCAGATAAACAAAAAAAAAATACCCGCAAGGAAATAGGGTTTTTTGCGATAGAGAGGAAAAATAGGAGAGAGAGAGAGAGTGTGTGTGTGTGTGTGGGTTTTATGAGATAAGCGATAGAGAGAGGGGTTTATATGCTGAAAATGGAGAAGGCAGTGCTAGGGTTTTATGTCTAGGCCAAGTATCCAAAACTGGCCCAATCACTTGTTTGTGGTTTGCCTTTGGGCTCATCGGCCGCTAAGCTCACGCAAACTTGTTTTGTTACTCGTACTCTACTTTTGTGGCTTTGTAAAATTAGACCGAACACTCAATCATCCAAAATGGCAAGTTTAGATGGCTACCTGAACCCAATGGCCCATCCTTTTTCTTTCCTCTTTTTTCGTTGGTGTGAGGACAACTGGACAAGGACGAGCCAGCGCCTCGTCTGTACTCTCGGGAGTACCCGACTCGCGGGCTCTGGCTTGCAGGTTTCAAATTACTGGGATCTCGGGTCTTCCCACGCGTCTGGAGTACTCCCTCCATTCCAAATTGAGCTTCTTGTTTCTTTTTACGCGGTATACGAGATAACACTTTGACCATCAATAACTATAATTATATTAATATCCAAATTATAAAAAGTTAATATTGTGAAAGTGCAATTAAAAATGAATCTAATAATACTATTTTGATATTGCAAATCTTCGTATTTGTTTGACAAATCAAAAGTCAAATTTTGTAAAATTTGACTCAAAAAGTCCAACAGAAAGCTCAATTTGGAACGGATGGAGTACAAAATAAGGTGCTATCGAGAGCAACTAAAAATCTACGGCGAAGAGGGGGTTGACCAGCCCTTGTGCTTTACGTCAGGGGAAGGATGGGGGATCGGGGGGTTAGTGCTTGTCTAGCGGCTCTAGCAGGCTATAGTTCCTTTTTTTTCTTTTTCTATGAATAAAAAACCTATCATAGTATCGTGTCTTTTACTCCATATGAACAATTGCTTGGCGGTGTTTGTTCAAACTAAAATGAGGCATGGTCTAAGGCAAGCTAGTAAGTTGATCAAATGAGATGAAGTATTGTACGGATCTATATATATATATATATATATATATATATATATATATATATATATATATATATTCTAAACATGGATACATTTAATATTCATTAAAGGGATCATAAAACCAATTTATTCTTAAAAAAATAGCTCATCTAAATTAGGAGAGAGAGCAATTGAACCTCATCAATAAGAATGATGGATAGTGAATAAGGAAGATGAGAAAAGAAAGTGGAAGTTAATAAGAGTAATAAAATGAGGCATATGAAGAGAAAAGAAATTGAAACAGAACCTGGGAGAGAGCAACTAAAATCCACCTATGAGAAAAATAGTAAATGGGGTATGTGAAGAGATACATAACTTTCCAGCTTTTAATGTATGGAGTATATATATGTGGTATGCCATGAGATCACGATTCGGGATCAGCTAGCTTGGATGGCGTTTGAGAGAGCCTCCTCTTTCCATTTGGTTATCTTCTACAAGTTCTGTCAATTGAATTATCACATACACACAACCTAAAGTGGTAAATCCTTTCATTTCTGATTTTTCATTTCTTTATTGTGTTTTGCAAATATCATCATTACTTGGTTCCATGGCCGCAAATGCTAAAACATCACTAATTCACTGTCATCTTGGCCAAAAGATAATTGATAAAGGTTTTTTTTGTTTTTGTTTTTTTTGAAGGGGCAAGCAAATGTTGCAAATGCAAAAAAAAAAAAAAATAAAATAAAATAAAAGGAAGTTATTGAAAGTGAAGTGAGTATTTTCCGTGGGTAATATTCGAGTATCTTATATCTCTGGCCAAGGCCAATCATCCATTGTACCATATTTTCCTTTCTTTTTTTTAATCAAGGGTAAAGATTTGTTTTTCTTTGTTTTCTGATAGGATACCAGATGTTTCATTCGAAGAAACTTTTCGATATTCAGCTGTCCTTAATAGTTATCTAAATCAGATACCTTCACCTATTACCATTCTCTACAAACTATAATTCAAGAAAGATTGCAACGTCTTTAGATCACAACTTAGTGGAGGCTTGATTTGTAAGGTGTAACAATGCCTATGAATATTTTACTTACAAATTCATTTTTCTTCTTCAATAGTACTACTTTTACCAAATAAAGTTAATGATGAAGGACTTACACATACATCTAAAGGGACATGGAACAAAAAAAAATATGAAATAATTAATTTTGGGTAGTAGATATTAAACAACGTGACTTTTGGAGTACTCATTTACATCTTTTCTTTTCGGGTTCCTAAATTGAAATATTGTACGTTGCCCATGAGATTAATAGTCAAGTAAAAGTTAGGACACCCATATTATTCAAAAACAAATTAAAAAATTTTAAAAGAAATTATGCTTTTATAAAAAATGGTATGTATAAGAGAAGCTTTTTATCTAAGCAAGATGATAAATGAAAAAAATATACTAATTAACAAATGTGATAACGTAAAAGATCGAAATAAAGAAGATTGAAATAAAGAACCCGTGTATCGCACGGGCGGCGCGAAATCTAGTAAAAGATAAAATTGAGTCTCGAAATAAGCAGTCGATGTAACTTCTCTATGCCTCAAGTACCATATCAGATATTATTGGCTTTGAATCTTGATTTTTTTACTCTCTCTTTCTCATTTGTTTATTTTAAATACTTGTTCATGCATTTCCAAAATATCCATGACCATTGTTTTCGGACACTAAATACGATTGTGATTGTTGTGTACCATAAATTTTGTTGCTTGTTCTTTACTCTAATTGTTAAAGACCACTAGGTCGGAATCACTATTATTTTTTTGTTTTTTTTTTCTTTTCATGCTGCCATGTATTTGTTGTGTCTACGTTTCTCTTCCTCCCTCCCCTCCTAGGCTTAAGTTCCGTACGATAGTTGGTAGTTCATGTAGTGAGGGCTATGGATTTAGGCTCTCACCTCTTATATCTTCGAGCTCATCTTGTTGGGGGTATTTTAACACAAGTTGATCAATTGGTTTAAACAATTTAATTAGCGAGGTTCAAATTTTAGCAGGGATATTTGGGATCCTCTATCCTTTTATCCCTCCTATTTTCCAAAATGTCTGATCATTAGCTCTTGGGCCTTATCCCAAAATGAACCAACATTGTGGTCGTTTCACGTTTGGTTGAATAAGGAAATTGTAAATTCATGGGAATTAATGTGGGAAGTTGCTTACCAAGGGGAGATTAGGTAAGCAACTTCCTCTATTTTGAGGGAACATAAGAAGTAAGTTTCCACATTGTTTTTGTCAACCAAACAAGAAGGAAAATCACACTTCGTATGAAGTAGAACTTCCTATGTTTTATAAGTGTCAACCAAACAAGCACATTAAATAGTAATACTTTTGAGGTTCATTTTCTATATTGCTCCTTTACTTCTCACCCCATGTGCTCATGTTCCCTTAGTCACACACTCTCTTCTCGCATTTCCACCAAAATCTTACCCACCCACACTCTAATTGTCCACACTACAAGTATATCTTATTTTTCTTAAACCTACAACACCCATATGGTCTTTCAATATTGGAACATTTTTGTACAAATGCCTTTTTCTTGATCTTTATATCATTTTATAATGTAAAGATTTCCATGAATCGAAAGGAGTATATTATTCAAGTTACAATGACCACAAATCGTGAAGCATGTGCATTTGTCAAACTGTCTAATGTAAGACACACTGCTCTATCAATTATGACGAGTAGTGAAATTGTTTAAAAGTTCACTTTATTGTTCACTTATCAAAACACCAACAACATTCTTTTTTTTTGGTTCACGATCAACAGTATTTACCGTCAATAACAGTGACTATTTTCCCTAGGGATGTAAATGGATCGGATTCGGATCGGGTGGAGCATCATCCGCTCCATCCACGAAATCCATCTAATCAATCCGCTCCATCTGTCATCCATGAACCATCCAATCCATATCCAATCCGTCCGTCATCCGCGGATTAGTGGATGGATCGGGTGCTTAACGGTTTATGGACTAAAAACAATGAATACACCCAACTATAATAAAATTTTCAGCAGTCAAACAAAATTTCAACTCATATACGATTGTTTTACCTTGTAACAATAAAAATAACACAATTTAGTTTAAATAATAACAATACAAATTAGAAAATAAGTAAAATTAAACTAAGATGTAAATATAACATAGGTTTGATATCTTTTTTATATAGTTATTTTGCACTTTTATATCTAAACGGGTGACGGATGGATTCGCGGATCGGGTTAGCGGATGAGAAATCTCATCCATCATCCGCTCCATCCGCCATCCGATCCATCCGTCATCCGTTCCATCATCCATTTAATCGGGTTTTAATCCATATATTTGGTTCGGATGGAGCGGGTATCCGCAGATGGTGAATCCATTTACATCCCTAATTTTCCCGCGTTGGCTTGTAGGCACTTCAAAGGGTGGGACAATTGGCCAAGAAATTTAAAACTGCTCCATGCCCAAGACGAAATTCGAACCCTCGACCTTAGTTAAGGATAAATGAGTCCCTACGACTCAACCACACCTCCTTAATTACACCAACAACATTCTTACTTTCCAGTTCAAACCCTTCTCATTCGTTTTGGCTAGGTGACTAAGGTGAGTATAAATCAAAAATGATTCTCTAATTGGCTAATTACCATTAATAGGATTACACTAATTTTTTTTTTTACCATTAATAGAAGAAAATTTCACTTTCTCTTCTTTTCTTTTATTTTTCCTATTCCACTTGGTTATTGGTAGGATGGAGTTGAGAAGTCAACCCAACGTGTACCACACAATACCGCACGGATCACAAATCTCAACCGTCCATCTTCACATCTTGATGAGATGAACGGCCCTGATCACCTTAATCACCTATCAAAAATAGCTATCCAGTCCCCACCATCATCCACTAGTGTGGCCCACTCTTCTTGCCTTTAAAATCATGCATTGGTTGGCACACCAAATTACCCGCCACGTGGCAGTTACCACGTCACTTCTTATAGCCATGTAAAGTCAGAGAATTCTAGATTATTTTTTCTGTTAATCAATCACCAACTGACACCTGTCCTAATAATTATCTAAATGACACAATTACCCCTTTTGTTCTCACCGGCAATATCCATGTGATGATGTGAATTGTGACGATCGGTTATATTATCGTTTCTCTTTCTCTTTTCTTCCCTTTTCTTCTCTTTTCCCCTCTCTCTCTCTCTTTCTCTCTCTTTAGCCCTCTCGAGATCTTTCGAAGTGGGGTTTTCTGTAGATCCAATCAAAGCATCTGGGTCAGAAAAAATCTGGGTTTTTAGTGCTCCATTTGGCGTTAATCAGGTGATGATTGATTTCATGATGTCCTTTTCTTTCTGGAATTCTTGTTATTAAATTAAGCACTGATTTGTCGGATTTTAGCTGCTTAAGCTTGTTGGGTCGTTTTATTTTGGGGTTAATTTCATGGGTAATGATCCAATTGAGTGTAAATTTCTGATAATTTTATGTGAGCATATTAGATCTCAATTGTTAGTGATGAGATTGCGTTAGAATTCAGGGTTTCGTGTGATTTTTTCTCATAGATCTGTTTTATTTAATTTATGCCATTTCGATGATAAATAGTGCAATTAAGCTGTTGTGCCTTCGTAATTTAGCTCTAATAGTTGTTTTTAGAGTTATTATACTGTTGTGGTATATGCTGAAGATTGTAGGGTCCAGGAATCACTATATAGTTTGTGAATTTCCATATTTTCTCGCATCATGCTAGAGGTGGAACAAAGTATGAATGAAACATATATTATACTAGGACCCAGTGAGGCAATTCTTTTCCTTGGTATAGAACCATAGATCCCTAATTTCATTCTAATGTGATCTTAGTATACATCATTTAGAAATTTAGAGTTGAGATATTATATTATGGATCAGCTGCCATCCGAAATGGAGTAGTATATACAGATCTTTTATCTATTGGCCTTAATCCTTTGTTATTGCCATCAAATATTTGCTTGGAAGGAGTTTGAGGTGTATAGCGATGAGAATGTAAAGGCACATGATTGTTAAAATCGTCATATAGAGTGCCATGAGGCTGTTCAGTGTGATCTAGTTTCATGTAAAAGGATATCGTATGATCATGAAAGGGAGTAGCTGGTCTGATTGAGGTCGTAGCACGTGGAAACTGATGCTTGTATCTATCACGTTCTGAAGGAGGTTGTATAATGAGAATGTGGGATATGATAAGCTATAAGCTTTGAGGAGCATTGTTCTGGATCAGATATTCAGGGAAGCTTATTTGTGTGCAAGAATGGGATTATAGTTTTGTGAATGTTATTTTCTTAGTTTTTGATAACATGGGTGCTCAAGCTTTGCTTGACTAATCCCATGGGCCCTGAAGTTAAAGACCAGGAAAACCTCCCGTGGTTTTAGGGGGCTCAAACCACCTGTGGAATAGATCTCAATGCTCTTACCAGTTGAGGCACCCCCTCAGGGTTAGGTTTTGTGAATGATATTGTTGTTGCTTAGTTCATTTTAAGGATGTAGTTTTTTTAGGCACATATTCTCTTGGTAGGTTAAGAATGATGTTTCAAGGTCAAGTGTTAAATTCATGTTTCAATTATTGCTTATCTACTCTAAGTCATTAACATTTCGGAACTGTACTGGCTATCTGGCTGGTTGGGACCTGGAGGATGGGGAATGAGGGTGATATGTACTTTCGTTTATAGATGTTTCCTTGCTTTGTATTTGTTATTCTTTCTCCTTTACTTGAAGTAAGTATTTTTGCCTTTAATTGTTATAAAACAGTTGAATGTCGATATGTATGCATATGTTTGTTTTCAAGCTCATGTCGCTCATGGTTCTGACTTATGATCTTGATTATTATTTCAGTAAGGTGGTCATGTGAGTTCGGCTTGAGCTGACTGCAGTCACGTGCGATCTCAAATTGTACGTACCTGACACGGAAGCAGATGGGTAAATGCAAGGGCTCTGGAAAATTGGGAAGAATGGTTCTAGGGAACGAATCTGTTAATGCTTACCAGTTTGCTCTTCTTCTTTCCCCTGTTGTCTCTGTTTGGGATTGTATTGTTCGTAAGATGAGGTATAATTACAGACCTGAGTGGGTGTAGGGTTTCTGAATTGAAGAGTAGCTCGAGAAAAAGAAATCAGTGTACTTAGTGTTTGATAGGGAGGAAAGGTGACAACGAGTTGGGAAAAAAAAGAAAGAAAGAAGTAGGTTCTCTCAAATGGAAGAATAAAAAAAAGAGAGAGTGAAAGAGTAAATGTATACTTCGTAAAATAGTTAAGGAAAGAAGTTGTGCTAACATACTATATAGTTAAAAGAGTTATTAGCAATAGTAATCGAAGATGGAATCAGCTAAGGCACCTCATGTTAAGAAGGTGAAAAAGAAACAGGTGAAGGATGAGTTGGACCGCATTAAGCAAGCTGAGAAGAAACGAAGGAGGTTGGAGAAAGCTCTGGCAACTTCTGCAGCTATTCGTTCTGAACTGGAGAAGAAAAAGCAGAAGAAACAAGAAGAGCAGCAGCGGCTGGATGAAGAGGGTGCTGCAATTGCGGAAGCAGTTGCTCTCCATGTCTTATTGGAAGAAGATCCCGATGACACGTCTAGAATTATTTTGAAGAAGGAAGAAGAATTTGATCACTGGCACCACGCAGCAAATATTGGGCTGTTCATGGATGGATCTGCCTTTTCTAATCGAAACCTTAAGAGGTGCTCCATAGAAAGCATTGACTATTTTCCTAGTGGTTATGGATCTGGGAGTGAGTTGAATCACTTTGGAGAAAGCAATCAACCATTTTCGTCTTGGCCTCTTGCTGAAAATTTCCATTTCCCATATTTGAGGGATGGAGCATGGAGCCGCAGTGATATTTCTGCCGGTCTCATTGCAGCACAGGCTGTTTCATCACTTCAAATTGGAGAAGAAGCGCAGGTTGACGCGGTTTTCTATAACAGATATTGAGATGACTGAAAATAAGGCTTTAACTTATGATCCCATTGCTAAAAGCTAACTAGTAGCGATCAATAATAATGTTTTAATGTACATACTTCTGCTGTCGATGTGCCTTTCTAGCTAGTTATTGGGTCTTGTCAATGTTGCGTGTGTGATCAATTGTTTTGATTCCTCTTGAAGTGGTCAGCTGTCTCCAGGAGTTCTCTTTCGTATAGGTTGAGTGGATGTTGTGTACTGTTGTGACTGAAGTGCTGAGTAGTGGTAATGTTTTGTTGTGTGTTCCTATATGCTTATTTGTCTGAGATAACCTATGTGTCCATCCTTTTGGGGGGAAATCTTACTGTTCCGTATAACACTGAATTTCCGTGTTGCGCAATTCTTATCCAAGCAGGAACCAATATGTGCCGAATGTGCTCCAAGGCCTCCGACCCCTAGTGGCTAGGAGTAATTCTTGATCAAAATATGAAGGGGAGTGAAGCAACGTGTACTTTTCTCCTTGGTTTGTACTTCAATGCAGAATTCATGTCCAATCTGGCCGGGGGAGTTTTAATCCTGAAATGACAAGCAAGCGCGCAACTCCATTTCCTTGTGCGAGGGGAGTGCTTAGTGCCAAAATGAAAAACCCCGACGACATGATGTTTGGATGATGAAAATTGAGCACTCAATCGCTTAGCTTGTAAGAGTTGTGTGCGTATATGTGTGTGTGTGTGTGTGCACGAATGTGGGCACCAGCGGGCAGCGCATGAGGACATTCGTGTACGTGAAAATTGCTATTAAGCATGCAAAATCTTTTTACCACTCATCCATTCTAATTGGGCCCGCACATCGAAATCTTAGGTGAGCATGGAGTTCAGTAGCCCGGATAGTCTTTTCGTGGCATCAGGGATTGTCTTGGGTTACAATAGACCCTTTGTAGAAATTTGGGCAAAAATCATAACTGGGACCGAAAACCTGAAATTGAAGGCTATAATCCACATTTTTGGGGCTTTCGGAGGGTCTAAAACGAAAATTGTTATTTTCGCATCATATCACACAAGACATCTCTAGGGGACATGGGAAGCTCGAGAGTCATTTACCGGGTCCTTATTAGGCTTAGACGACCATTTTATTGATCACCCATTCTAAGGGACAAAACACCGAATAAGGTAATACGGAGTTCAGGAATTCGGATACCCTACCGGAGCTTCATAGATTCTCTTGGCTCAAAATGGACCCTCGCCACAAATTTGGGTAAAATCTTAACTTGAGGCTCGAAAAGGCGAAAATGAAGGCTATCATCCCTATTTTCTGGGCTTTCGAACGCCTCGAAATGAAAGTTACTTTTTTTGTACCATATAGCACTGTGACACCCCTAAGGGACATGGGCAGCCCCAATGGTCGAATATCGCGTTCCTATTTGCTTAGACGACCATTTTATCAGTCACTCACTCTAAGGGTCCGAACACAGAAACCATGGATGAGTAAAGAGTTCAGGGATTCGAATGGCCTTTCTAGGGCATCGGTGGGTTTACACCCAAAATTGAAAGTGGACACATGGTAGATGAGAGAGAGAGAGGGGGGGGGGGGTGGACGGGTGGGTGAGGAGAGAAAGAGGAGGCGGGAGGGGGAAATTAAAAATGTTAGGTAGGCAATTGAACTTCTCAGACTCGACATCAAGGTTGTAGAGGAAGTTCTTAACGTTTTGGCTTCCCCTATATTTCCACAACCGTGTTTCACCACACATAGCATGCCTTTAGGCTTTAGCAATGAGTAAACGGCGCATCTTATTCAATTTTCAATTCCTGTCTCAAACACCAAAAAGAGATCCAGAAGAACTTCAATACAATTAAACAGCTTAAATAGAAGTGTGCCACAGAAATCCATGATTTTTGGATTGTCTCGAGGCGGATAACGTTATTTATGGGGGAATAGCCGGATAGGGTGCAAAATCTCAGATCAGATTTGGATATCATAATTCATATGGTTCATATCCCTATACTTTGTATATGTTGGGTAATTGGCTGTGAACCAAAATATTCATTTATATGCATCACAGATTCACAAGTATTCCCTTGGCAAACAAGTGTTAAGGTGGCTTCTTCTCTTCTCCACCAGCAGAGAGAGAGATCTGGGTCCGACGTTCCCATCCAACTTCAACTCCCCCTCCCCCTCCCCCTCCCCTAATCCCCCATCCCTAGCCGACTACAGATACGAGGGGAAAGAGGCAGAAGAAAGAAACAAAACAAGGTCTGCATGGAACACCAATGGTCTTCCAATGTTGTAGTGAGAAATGGAAAGAACACAGCACATTTTCACATTGTACTTCATACATTTTGACGCAGTAGCAATTGTAAGCAAGTTTCAAGGAAAGAAAAGAAGGCGAATTTTACAAGGATACACAACAGCTTCACTAACGATAACCTGGAATTGCTTCTGGGAGAAAACATATGAAGCCTTTCTGTCAACTACTCTGACGACCATTCTGTCGCAGTGGTGCTGCTTCTTCATCTTCTTGTTGCTTTTGTTGCCGAATGAACTCGTGATTTGGCTCTTCCACTACTGAACTTGTGGATGGTTTGTCGCCGGCAGCAATAAGATTTTTAAACCATGACACTTGGAATTTCGGCGAATTTCTGTTTGGACTTGGGCTGTCAGGAGCTACTTGTGAGTTGTTACCAATGCCTGAAATAAATCGGTACGCAACCTTGCTGGCAGATACAATCTCTGTCTTGGCTTGTTTCAACTGCAATAACGTCAGAAATTAGCAGACCAAACTCAGTGCAGATGGTAGCCAAATAAAATAATCAAAAGTATATTATATTTTTAAGGTGCGGAAAACACCCAAAATTTATAGTGCTGCAGAGGAATAGACATTTCCCCTCAAGCTCTTTAAAAAGAACATTTGTACGGTTAACAAAACTTCAAATGTGGCAAACCCAACACGGCAATTAACAAGTTACATCGGTATCTTACACGAAATGCTGTGTTCTCTGCTATTTCGACAGCAGCATCACCAGCATTGGCAAATCGATTAACCCAACCTGCAAGAAGCAGAGGCTATAAGAATCCACAATTCTGATGAGAACAGCTGAATAGTGGTAGCATTGTAACTAATACATGAAAACAAGCCCTAAATATCAATCCTGCAAGCAAATGTATCCAAAGCATGATAACGGGGCAGCAAAATGCTTCTAATAACACAAAAGGGGAATGCAAAAATACATAATGGAGAGTTTCTGACAGTTCCTGACACAAATTCCATGTAATCACAAGAGTTTTGTAAACCTAACGAAAACATTAACAGTAAGGAGAGAATCATCACTAAAATTCCGACCCTTCAGTACAAGGGCCCCCGCGAATTTGCACAAGCCTGGAAATTGATACAGCAAACAGCATATTGTGGCAACTCATAAGTTGTCAATGGATGCTATTAAAGAAGGGATAAACTGTGGGTAAGCATGACAGAAGCAGAGGAGTCAATAATGTCCATGATAAACTTGAAAAGTTCTTGGACTTGCTCCCAACATCAAATGGCATAAGTAACAGGCATGATACTAAACTAAGGTACAGATTCCTTACAAACTATTTTGCATTTATCTTGCGAAAAGTGAAACAAACTTCAAAGGGCAGATGGAAGAAAAGCTTGAATGACAAGCCTCCTTCGCATAGGAAATCTATTCTGGCAACCCAAGACACTTGGGGAGCTTGTACATAGACCGCTCACGTCAAAGGGGGAGGGGAAATGAGGGGAGATGAGAAAGAAGAACAAAACAAAACAGGATACCAGCAATAGGGATTGGGAAAGAGGGCTTGACCATTTGCAATCTAGCATTTACTTACCCAAAACACAACTTAGGAAGCAAGTCCAAAAAGTTGCGAGTAGTTTGTCTAACAGCCAGCATCTTGAGCAAAAATTGCTCATTTGATTTTGAACATAATATGGGTACCCAAGCTTTGCATTAATAATCCCATGGACCTTGAAGTTAACGACCCAAAAACCTCCAGAGGCCCCAAGGGGACTCGAAAAACTGCTGGTTTGTCTAAAACCTTTTCATCGTGATCCATCATTGGGGATTTTATATTCAAGACTATTTCATCATATGACATAAATGAAACTAATGCTTACAGAACAAAAGGCAGCAATGTAAACTTGCATCTTCTATGAGTACAGCATCGTGGTCATTAGCATAGTATTTCTCATTCTACGATAGCCAGCAATTTCATAGCAGGCAACATGAATCCTATGAACGAGTGAATCCATGGGCTCAAATTGTGACAACACATGAATATTTATGTGCACAAGTTTGACAATGAGTCCACTCTTGAGCATGAAAGAAAAAGCACTGATGAAATGATAACATACCTGGAAGTTTTTGGACGCCCAGCCTTTCACAGAGCTCATCACAGAAGTGATTGCAGTTTCTTGATAGTAAGTCATAAGACATCCCAGGCCACTCTCTACTGAGTTCCCTCAAAATCTGATTTACCTCGGTGATAGACAGGTTTGTTCGTCCAAGAACAATTTTTTCACGGTAAGAGTACATAGGGTTTTTAGTAGAAGGGCAGCTAAAGACTCCACTTCCTTGTTCACAGAACCCAAAGGACCATTCATCATCTCCACAAACCTGTAAGCACAAGATGGAACTTGCAATGACCATCTTAATCATATTATAAAAAACGCAATAATGCATAAAGATATAAGTAATTGCTTACTATCCAAAAATATATACCATTACACGTAATATCAGTGGAATAGAATTCACCACAAAACGCATAAATAAAATTTTTGAATGCAAAGGCAGTAAATCAAATTTCTCAAGGTCATTCCTCTATTTCTGCCCCACAGTTGTAGCACTATGCTGGGGATCATGAATCACTGAACGCAATATACAGGACATAATATGAGAAGCAGCACAACCATTGCAACACTAACGAAACTTTAGCACCACATGAAGTCACCCACTATACATAAAATGGTACTCCAGGTCAAACCATGGCTGCATTCTGTTAAAACCCATTATTTCACTTCAGCAATTAATTCCATTCTAATACTACAGATCCTATTGTTCAAGACATCATTAGATGGTCACAGGCATCAGATTCATCGAGAGTCGAAAAGGTAAGCTCTAAAACTCTTAACCTAATATTACCTCAACATGAACATTTATATTAGCACAGTATGAGAACCATATTAGTATTAAGTGACATCACCGATATAATTGGGTGAACACACCTAACAGACTTTGAACCAGGTGGTAGGTTCCCCTACTTCTCCACTTTCTAGGAATCGAAAGTTTGATCTTAAGACAACTACGCTGATAAATTCGGCTCCTACTCTGGCCAACAGTAAACTTAAAGGCTAAATACTTCTGCATTTCAGATTCCACACTTGCCAGCCAATTGTCTATCCGCACCCCAAATTTCATAAACTACCAGTTTAGTCAATTCATCACTAAATCACCTTTTACATTCCCATTTGGCTCAATTAAACTCACTGCTCACTATCACGACCGACAACTCTCCGCCCCCGCACCCCCCCCAAAAAAAAAACCCTAACCCCAACCATCACCAAAAGAAACATAGTCATCATATCTTGTCATGAAATTCCACCTTCAGTCAGTATTTCTGCGGTAGATATTACCTTAAGAAATTTGATGAACAAACTAATAGCTACATTGCTTCTTTTGACCATGTAACTTTCAAAAGTCTCAAAATTAAAAAATTCCAACTTAAATTATCCCATCATTCTAGCCCTAAACTCCAAATCACACATAATGATGCTCTACAAATCACGCCAGGGGGTAAACAACCAAACACAGCTTTTTAAACTAAGGAACAGCTGAAAACCTAATAACCTGATGACAAAAAAACAGGACACTTCTTCAGATGTAGAATTTTGGAAATAATGTGATAAAATTACTGAAATAAAACACACCAATACTACAACAACAAGCACATTCCATCAGCAAGCTCTACAAAGAACAACAAAATTGAAGAACTATAAACCCTAGATCTGATTCACAAAATGTCAAAATTCACAATTTCCAAACTACAATAGAAAATGAGGAGAGAGAAACCTGAATAGCACTGTGGAAAATACCACCTAAACCAATACCATCCTTGAAGATCTTATTGATCTGCATAAAAGTACTGTTCGTTTTCTCAGAACCGCTGTTTGTCACATCGTAGATATGAAGGACCACATCCGTCATCTCTCTCTCTCTTCAAATATCCAATTTCGCAAACCCTAATTCCAACCCCTATCTCTCTCTAAAAACTGAACGAAATCGATAATATGCTCACTTAGGGCCACCGCCCTTAGACGGTTGCTCCTCCCTCTTCGAGAGCGTTTCTCTCTCTCCTCTCTTTCCTCTCTCTCTCTCTCTCTCTCCTCTCTCTCTAAGTTGTTGTTGAGGATGAAGGTGAGTGTGTATCGGTAATGCTGCAGTTTTCTTCTTCTTCTTCTTTGGTTGTTTGTTTCTCTCTCTGGTTTTCTGAAAACTGTGAAAACTGAAAATGGAAGCAAGCAACTACCGCTTTTGTAATTTTGTTAGTTGTTGTTTTGTGCTTGAGTTTTAAAAAGAAAAGGGAAACGGAAATAAACATAAAAAATAAAAAATAAAAAAATTCACAAAAATCTTGTATGAGATTTTTTGAAATTAATTAAAAATTTCTGGGGTTAAAGCCTTAAGGGAGTTGGGATTGGGACACCTTGGGTGCTCCCCTTTTCAATATAAAAGTAGTAGTAGTAAGATGGAATTTCCAATCAAAATTGATACTACTAATGATAGAAAGGGGAAAAAAAAAAGGAAAAAAAGAATCAAGGGTATAGAATTAGGCTATGTTCTCATCTGCTTAATTTTACTTAAGTTTGTTTAGTTTAATTCAATTTATATATGACTTATCACTCAAATAACTATTTATTTGAAAATAAATTTATTAGTATAAACTATGTCATTGGAAAGATTTTAAATCATAGTTACAAGTTTCAAATGACTTTAATATTGAATATGTTTGAAAGAGTTTTAAATGGTTAAAAATTAGGTTAAAAAAATCAATTCAGTTTAGTTTAATGTTTCCACTTGAAAAGAAAAAATAAAGAAATAAAGCATTGTAATCGATAATCTTGAGTAAGAATGCAAGATGATGATAGTTTGCATTTGTGGTCATAATTAGAAGTTAATCCTAGTTGAACAAGGGTTCATTCTTTTCACCGTACTCGAAAGGTTTTAAGTTCAATTTTACAAATTTATTTTTCACTCACATACCATTATCAATTCAGTTCATATTAGATGTATTTATTTCAATTGGAGAAAAGTACATATAATCGAGCTACCTTAAAGTTCATATGTGTTTTTTCATTTGTTAAAGGTGTGTTCTTTTTCACTAAACTGAACTCGACTAAACTAGAATGAGTTGAGCTAAAATCCCTTGAACTAAAATAAATAGTAATTTGTGAGAGAAAAAATAGATCACAACACTAAACATAATTGAATTCCATTGAACTAAACTGAACTCCACTGAACTAAACTTAACTTATAATTGAGTAAGTGGAAGTAAACACACCTCAAATGAGTTAAACTTTTTATCCACGTCTAGAATCTACCCACATATGTTAAAACACCTGTTTGCACATTTTTCTTATAAATGTATATCTGTTGTACGGTTTTGTTATTAAAACAACAAAAAGTAACATTTTTCTATGTCATAAGTTTGTGAAAATGTGAATGTATCTTTAATTATGGGTGTGTTATTTTCCACTAATAGAATTGATCGACATTCTGGAACATTTGAACTGAAGTAATCATATGTGATAGGCAGACTTCATGATTAGCTTTTTTCTTTCATACTTTTTATTTAGAGCTCAATTACATCATATGTGATAGGCAGACTTCGTAATTAGCTTTTCTCTTTCATACTTTCTATTTAGAACTCAATTACATCGAGCCTCGCATCGGGTCTAATGCTAGCATAGATAGCAGAAAATAATCAAGGATTGGGAAGAGAAAATCCCCTTCATTTTCGCATAGATCTCCTTCTTCATCTTTTCATTATTCGAGCAAACAACAGAACTACAAGAAAGCTTTTTTTTATCATCTTCCTGTCAATGATCAAGAAAGATAAAGTATGACGTGGATTAGAAGTGAACTCAACACCACAAAATTAAATTGAATTATAAACACCACTAAATTTAATTGGACCCATTGTTAAAGAAATGAAAATCAATTTAATACCACTAAGTTAAATTGAATTGAACATTAGTGAAAATCAACACATTTTCTTCTGTTTTCAATGGAAGGAAAAATTAGGAAAAATTATTCAACAACAAAGGTCTACCCTTTGATGATTTGGCAGAGAAATGATAGTAATTGGGAAGAGATGGGGGCTGGACCCTTACCCAACCAAGTCCATGCACCAAACAACTTTAGGCCACTAATCACTATCATTGTCACATACTCCATATGTTATGGTTACATTGACAGCTGGTGCCCACTTAATTCATTATTATTTTTCCCCTCTCTTATTGTTGCAATAATTATATACTTGTATTAGTAGTCTGCGTGCCCAGTCAATAACATAATTAACATACATTGATCGATGGACAGGAGGTAATAGCTCGATATCTATGCATGTCTCATTATCATGGACATCAGATAAGGGCTTGAGATGATGAATGATCACCATCATACCCTACTCCACAAGTCCCCAAGGAGTTAAGGTTTTATATTTTGTTTTTCCTCCACCAAATTTTGGGTGTGTTTTTTTCCACTTATTAGACCTTACTCATTTAATGAAAATTAGTGACAAAACCTTACTTAGTCAGTGAGAATCAATGACAATACCTTATTGAATTAGTGAAAATTAGTGGCAAAACCTTATTTAATCAGTGAAAATCAGTGGCAGGATCCACGTTACTCCTTACGGGATCAGTGGCAGGACCTTATTAAATTAATGAGAATACGTGGAAGGACCTTACCGAATAAGTGGAAATCAATGACAATACCTTACCGAATCAGTGGCAATCAATGACATGACCTTACTCAATCAGTGAGAATCAGTGGAAATAAGTGAAAAAGAACACACTCGAGTGAATAGTGACGGAAGCATTTCTCGCAACGTTAATTTCGGATTCTCATGTTCCAACAACAAACATATTAGATTAATTGAACAACTAGTGCAAGCATTGACTTCGTCAACATAGCATCATCAAGGGGCAACTATAATTCATATTAGAAGCCGACAATTACAAGGTATAGAAAAATATAAATAATAAAATCGTACTCATAAACTTAATTTACCAAATCACTTGAAAATAAGGTTGAAATCACTTCACCACTCCTTGATAGTTTTTTTCTTTGACAACCACCCCTTGATAGTTTAAGGTTTTATATATTTCTATATACCTACGGTCCTACACCAAGGGGCAGGAATAAGATGGTCCCGGTTACCTGCTAGCGCTGCTAGCATTGTAACAAATCCAACACGTCAGGTAGTGGATAATACTCACGGTGGTGTTCTCAGTGGTGGCCGACCATCTTAATAGTTAATACTCCTATGCTTAAGTTTGTCAGCTCATTTAAAATGGGTTAATTTGCTCGATAAATATAGTTAGTGGACTATTGTATGCACTTTTATAGAAAAAAAAGAAAAGAAGGAAAACTAGGAGAATAAATATCTGATGTGAACTTTAGTCCACCGTGGACCAAGTAAATTTAAGGGGTGACTCCAGGTGAAGTATGGAGTGACTCCGGGTGAAATAGGGTGGCTCCACTATTAGAGAGTGACTCCAGATGAAGTATGTGGTGACTCCACAATTAAAAGAGTGACTCGGGTAAAACATTGGTCCACCATGAACTAAGTCCACACAATTTTACAACAAGCCCAATGAAATTGCACAATTAACGAGAACAAAGATGCTAGCCCATGCTATATCAAGCCCAATAAAATTCTCCCGGTACTGATCCACTTAGTTTAGTCATAGTGACCCAATATGAAGCCCATAGTCTAGTAAGTCGGTCTATAAAATAGTGAATTGCTAAATACCGCCCCAAATTACTACCTACCGCTCCCCCAAATTCCCTCTTTGCCCTTCACTCATCCTCACTCATCCTCACTCATCACTCATCCTCCCTCAAACTCATCCTCACTCAAAGCACCACCACCACCACCACTCACCGCCACTCGAAAAACCACTACCACCACCACCACCACTCACCACCACTCGAAAAACCACTCACCACCACTCAAAGCAAAACCACCACTCACCACCACCACTCACGGATTTGAATTTTTTTTGCTTTATTTACTCTAATTTACTTATTTTCGAGTTCGTCGGAGTAGTCGGGCGTCTGAAACAGGCGACTCACCCGGCGAGTCGCCTGTGGCAGGCGACTCACCCATGGGCGAGTCGCCTGTGGCAGACGACTCCCCCTTGGGCGAGTCGCCTGTCGCAGACGACTCACCATTGGGTGAGTCAAGATCGGCAGACGACCGACACAAAAAAAAAAAAATATTATTATTTATTATTATTATTATTATTATTATTATTATTATTTATTGTTATTATTATTATTGTTATTATTATTATTATTATTTATTGTTATTATTATTAATATTATTATTGTTATTATTATTATTATTTATTATTATTATTATTATTATTATTATTATTAATATTATTTATTGTTATTATTATTTATTATTATAATTATTAATATTATTATTTATCGTCTAGCCGTCGCAGCTGAGTCTTTCATTAATTTGATTCCTCCGGAGCAAGCGGAAGGTTTTCGATCGATTATGGAGGAGTATATGAGAGATTGGCGGGCTGCCAAATGATGTATTGACCCTAGATGAATTTGTTATATATTTATATAAGAGTTTCATTGTTATTGTTATTTATTTGTGTTATTGTAATTTGTTGTTTCTTATTTATCTTTTTTGTTTTATTGTAATTTGTTGTTTTATTTACCTCCAACTCATCAGTGACGAAATGCGTACTGTAATCAACACCATCACCACCGAACCGCTCCAAAGGAAACTAACGAAAACAACGAAAACAATGTTAGCTTAATCTTAAATTCAAACGTCTATCAAAACCGACTGAACCAAGGGACAGGCGTCTGAAATTTCCGTTTGGACCATGGAAGAAACAATATTAATAATAACAATAAATAATAATAATAATAATAACAATAAATAATAATAATAATAATAATAATAATAATAATAATAATAATAATAATAATAATAATAAATAATAATAATAATAATAATTTCATTTTTAATTAATTAAACAATAATAATAATAATAATAATAATAATAATAATAATAATAATAATAATAATAATAATATTTTTTTTGCACAGTCGTCTGAAATTTCCGACTCACCCTTGGGTGAGTCGTCTGTAGCAGACGACGCCCACAAGGGTGAGTCGGAAATTTCAGACGACTGTGCAAAAAAAATGCGCCAAAAAAAAATTTACCTCCGCCACCGTCGACGGCACTTCTTGGTCGCCGGCAGACATCCGCGGCCGTTGCTTGAGTGAATGTTGATGAAGGTTGGGTATGAGAGTGGGTGGTAGAGAGTGGGTGGTAGAGAGGGAGAGGATGAGTGAAAATTTAAAAAAGGGCAAAATTGGAATTTGGGGGGGCGGTAGGTAGTAATTTGGGGGCGGTATTTAGTAACACCCATAAAATAACGGAAACTATTTCATTTTATCTTTTTATATATACGGCAAGAAAATGAATGGCGGTCTAAAAGCGGGCCCCAAATCAACGTGGTCAACAAGGAGTTGTTCTTCCCTTCTAGACTCACTTGGCCCCCAAGACACCTCCTTAATAAAATTTCATTATTATTTTTTATTTCACATTTTTATTTTTATTTTTTTTTTTAGTTTTGAATTTTTCTGGTTCCCCTTATAATAAATCACGGCCACCCCCAACATGAATTTATGCCCTGACGCAATTTCCCTTCATCAGGGTTTTCTCTCTCTCCGCGGAAACTCCGTGAGCTTCTCCACCCAAACCTCAAAACAAGAGAGAGAAACAGAGAGTTCTCTCTTTCTATCCAAGAGCTACTCACCACACAAGACAGGAGAGAGAAACGAAACTTGTCATTTCTTGATTGTTCAGGTTCGTAATTTCTCGATTTTCTTTGTTTTTTTTTTCTTGGTTTGTTTTCTGTATTTGCAATTCAAATGTGTGTAATATTCACTGAATTGATTTTTGCATATGCTAATGGAAACAGAAAACTGATTATTATGTGGGTTTATTTGATTATTCGTTTTATTTGTTATCTGGGTATTTTGGGTGGGGTGATTTTGATTTTGTACATATGAGAATTAGTTAGGATTGGAAATGCAATTATAATGAAATGTTCAAATCTATGCATATTTGAACACTTGAAGTTACATGTTTCGGGGTTTTTTTCTCCATCTTTTCATCTGGGTTGGTTTAGTTCTCTGATTATTAAAGAGGTTGTTAATTTTATTTCAGGGTATAAGATCAAGGGTTTGTGAAATTGTGTACAGCCTTTTTCAATCTTTGAGTGTTATCTTCTGGGGAGAGTGGTTTGATTGTGGGATTTTTTACTTGGATTATGAGTTTTCAAGCTGAATCAGATCGTCGAGATCGGCCAAGAAATTCTGGCCAAAATGGCCGCCAACAGTGGATACCCAGAGGGCCTGGGATTATGAATGCACCGCAACAGAACCATGTAAATGTGTATCCGAGTGGAAATGGCGGTGCTGGGGTTTTGAATGCACCGCCACAGAGCGTAAATGTGCATCCAAGTGGAAATGGCGGTGCTGGGGTTTTGAATGCACCACCACAGAGCCTAAATGTGCATCCGGGTGGAAATGGCGATAACGTGGATGTTAGGCCAGTTCAAATGGATAGAGGGAGTAGAGGTTTTCGAGGGGGTGGGTTTAGAGGAGGTGGCAGTGGTGCTGGTCGGAGTCACATGGGTCGGCCTCAGAATTATAGAAGGGAGAGAGTGGAAGCGAGAGAGGGTGTAGGAGATGGGGTGAATAGAGACAAGGAGAAGAGAAATTGGAGGAAGGGGAGCAATGCTGTGGATTCAGAGTTGCCTCAATTAGTGCAAGAAATTCAGGAGAAACTGACAAAGGGTACTGTGGAATGCATGATTTGTTATGACATGGTGAAGAGGACAGCGCCTGTTTGGTCTTGCTCGAGTTGCTACTCCATCTTCCACTTGAATTGTATCAAGAAATGGGCTCGTGCACCTACCTCCATTGATATGTCAGCTGAGAAGAGCCAGGGATTTAACTGGCGGTGTCCTGGATGTCAATCTGTGCAGCTAACCACGTCAAAGGAGATTCGATATCTTTGCTTTTGTGGGAAGAGGCACGATCCGGGTTCAGATTTGTACTTGACGCCCCACTCTTGTGGGGAACCATGTGGGAAGCCCCTGGAGAGAGAAGTCCCAGGGACTGGTTTTAGTAAGGAGGATCTGTGCCCTCATGTTTGTGTGTTGCAGTGCCATCCTGGTCCATGCCCCCCATGCAAGGCATTTGCACCTCCACGGCCGTGCTCTTGTGGGAAGAAAGTAATTACAACGAGATGTTCTGATCGGAAGTCGGTGCATACATGTGGTCAGCCTTGTGAAAAACTCCTCAACTGTGGGCGTCACCAGTGTGATCGGCTTTGTCATGTGGGTCCTTGTGAACCTTGCAAGGTGTTGGTTGATGCCTCTTGCTTCTGCAAGAAGAAATATGAGGTGCTTTTTTGTGGAGACATGTTAGTGAAGGGAGAGATAAAGGCAGATAATGGTCTCTTCTCTTGTAAGTTTACGTGTGGAAAGAAACTGAGGTGTGGTAATCATCATTGCACTGATGTTTGCCATCCAGGTCCATGTGGAGAGTGTGAATTATTACCTAGCAAAGTAAGGACTTGTTATTGTGGTAAAACAACCATAAGAGATCAGAGGAGAAGTTGCCTGGACCCAATTCCAACGTGTTCAGGGACTTGTGGCAAGCTTCTTTCTTGTGGGATACATCGTTGTAAGGGGAAATGTCATTCTGGGCCTTGTCCTTCCTGCTGTGAGCTTGTCACTCAGAAGTGCCGCTGTGGTTCTACCTCTCGAACTGTGGAATGTTATAAGACCACCTCAGCTGATGAGAAATTCGTCTGTGATCGGCCGTGTGGTCGTAAGAAGAATTGTGGAAGGCATCGTTGCAGTGAGCGCTGCTGCCCACTTTCTGGTTCCAACAATGCTCTTTCTGGTGACTGGAACCCGCATTTCTGTTCTATGGCCTGTGGAAAGAAGTTGAGATGTGGGCAGCATTCATGTGATAATTCATGTCACAGTGGACACTGTCCTCCTTGCCTGGAGACTATCTTTACAGACCTGACATGTGCATGTGGAAGGACTTCAATCCCACCACCGCTACCTTGTGGTACGCCTCCCCCTTCATGCCAATTACCATGTTCGGTTCCTCAGGCTTGTGGCCATCAATCTACTCACAGCTGCCACTTCGGAGATTGTCCACCCTGCTCAATGCCCATAGCGAAGGAATGCATTGGTGGGCATGTAGTTCTGCGTAATATTCCTTGTGGGTCAAAGGACATAAGGTGTAATAAACTGTGTGGGAAGACCAGACAATGTGGACTGCATGCCTGTGCAAGAACTTGCCACCCTTCACCATGCGATTCATCCTGTGGTCCTTCTGATCCTGGCTTGAGGGCTTCATGTGGACAAACATGTGGTGCACCAAGGAGAGACTGCAGGCACACATGTACATCTCTTTGCCACCCTGGAGCTTCTTGTCCCGATGCAAGATGTGAATTTCCTGTGACAATTTCTTGCTCCTGTGGTCGGATTACTGCGTCAGTGCCTTGTGATGCTGGGGCAAGCAGCTCAAGCTTCAATGCTGATAATGTACTTGAAGCCTCCGTTCTGCAGAAGCTGCCAGTACAGCTTCAGCCTGTGGAAGGAAATGAAAGAGTTCCACTTGGACAGAGGAAGCTTTTGTGTGATGAGGAGTGTGCCAAGCATGAGAGGAAGCGTTTTCTTGCAGATGCATTTGACATTACTCAGCCGAGTTTGGATGCCCTTCACTTTGGTGAGAACCCTGCTGTTTCGCAAGTGTTGTCGGAGTTATTAAGACGTGATCCAAAATGGGTGCTGTCAGTGGAGGAGAGGTGTAAATACTTGGTCCTTGGCAAAAGTAAAGGAGGTGCTAGTAGTACTCTTAGGGTTCATGTTTTCTGTATAATGACGAAGGAGAAGCGAGATGCGGTCAGGCTAATAGCAGAGAGATGGAAGCTTTCGATTAGTGCTGCTGGTTGGGAGCCAAAACGTTTCGTTGTGGTCCACGCTACTCAGAAGTCCAAATCCCCACCTAGAATTCTGGGTCCGAAGGGAGTGGCTTCTGTGAGCGCATACCACGCGCCTGTTTTCGATCCTTTGGTGGATATGGATCCCAGGCTCGTTGTTGCCCTGTTTGATCTGCCCAGTGATGCAGATATCAGCACGCTGGTCCTGAGGTTTGGAGGTGAATGTGAACTTGTATGGTTGAACGACAAGAATGCATTGGCGGTATTTGGTGATCCTGCCCGAGCAGCAACTGCGATGAGAAGATTAGATAACGGATCAGTTTATCAAGGGGCTGCTGTGGTCCAACAGACTAGCGGTTCTGGAGCTGCTGCAGCGTCTGGTGCAAATCCATGGGGAACAGGTGTTGCTTCGGCTTTGAAGGGTAACCCGTGGAAAAAGGCTGTCACAAAGGAATCTAATTGGGCTGAAGATTCGTGGGGCGATGAAGAATGGTCGACTGATTCTGGCGATGTGGGGACTTCGTCACGGAAAGGCCGTGAGGCTCCCCCTATCACTACAACTGGTAATCGTTGGACCGTTCTTAACTCTGAATCTTCGTCGACAGCAGCAGGTTCTTCCACCAACAGATCCGTGGACTTGGGAAAACAGAAGGTTGTTGCTCAACCCATCTCTGGGAAGGAATCAGAAACTAGGCCGTCAAGCGTGCAAGCTGTTCAAATTGCAAGCTCTCCTGTCAAAGATGCAGAAGTTGTAGATGACTGGGAACAAGCTTGCGAGTGAAGGGGTGGTAGTATTCTTTTCGGACATTTGAACTGGTGCTTTTTGTAATACTGGTTCACTTTTACTTGCTAATCATTTAGGTGCGACTCTTCTTTCTTTGTACTTTTGTATCTACTTGTCTTGTTCAGTGACAATCGGGCTCCTTTGGCAAGAGTTCAGCTTGCCGTTTTTGACAATATACGACTCTTACATGAGTTCAGTTGACTTGTAAATTTTCTTTTGGTGCATTGCAGTCTTTTTGTGTGAAAAATTTGAGCGTCTATAATAAAGGTTACCTATTGTTTTCGTAGCCATTGGCCATTAGGCATTTAGGCCAATTACTGCAGTGTACACTTGCGTAATATTTACACACCTATTCTAGCTGACAAATTTATAAACGACTAGCAGTTACCACAAAATAATGTAGAAAATAAAACGCTTAATGATCCAATTGAGGCCCTAAAATAGTGGATTCTGTAAGTGTGGTTTCGCATGTTTATTCCAGTTTAGTTAAAGTTTAGATCTGAGGACATTGTTACTTCGTATGATGATGATACATTGTTCCCATCCTGAGTCCTGAACTCCTGACTGTATCACACCACCCATTGTACTGATAGAATGAGCTTATGTGTGTTCTGACGGTTCAAAAAACGGGACAGGGGAACGAAACAGGCAAATTCTGGAAGCTGAATGCAAAGGATTGTAATCAACCTTCCTCCGAGGATATTTCTGTGCTTTTGAGCATGGCAAAATTTTCGTATGTGTATAGAAATGAACTAATATGCAATAATACAGACACATTCTAAGCAAAACAAAATTATACATGAAAAAGGAGCATATCAGTTCCAAAGGCTGGGATGGGGAATGTTGTTGGGGGTGGGGGGGTGGGGGGTAAGGGGAACAGATTGCACCTCATCATGTCACCTATACAATTGAGTTCGGATATGCTCTGGTAAAGCCCTTCGGCAAATGGCGCAGTATACTCCTAAGTTTATGCCACGTCAGCGGTGCAGTATACTCCTAAGTTTATGCCACGTCAGCGGTGCAGTATACTCTTAAGTTTATGCCACGTCAGCTTCTCATGTTCCCCATAGGCCTGATCTGAGCATAAAAATTTCTTTTGGTAGTGAGATACTGCGGTTTGCCGCAGGGTTTTACCAGAGCAGATCTGAACTCCTAAACAATGTGGAGATATTATCTATGCTGGTAAACCTGATACTGTTGGATTGAGCTTGTAACTGGATTTCCAAAATAATGAGACAACCAGCGGCTTTAATACACCTACTGTTGTGTCCGAACAAGACTAAGATACTGCACAACTGCACAAAAGATCAGCTTATACATGATTGACTGAAGTCTGAACAATAGAAGCTCCACATCCCTAGGCCTAGGCCCTAGCAAGGGCTTTCTCTCTTCTTGGCTCATTGTATTATCTCCTTTTCCCCCACAGCATTCATATCATCATGTAGCCAAGACTGATTATGTGAGAGGCTGCATCACCTGTAAAGGCTGTAATCTTTCAATATCATCAATGCTAACACATCAAAATCTCCTCTACTCAAACCAAAGAAAGAAAGAACTTGTTATGCCATACATTAAAACACCACATCCACTACTGCACCCCTATGGTCCAGCCAAACTGAATGCTAAAAACTTACTTAATTGCAATATTTGCTATCTTCTCTTTACATGAAATCGAACAATGTAGTGGGCTTGTGGTAGAGGGGAGGAAATCAGAAAAGAAAGAAAAAAATTGTAAAATTTTTTTTGGTGGTTGTTTTGCTTCAAAAAATGACATACACTGTAGTAACCAATCATGCCCTATTTAAGGGGTACATTGCGTACATCTTGATCTTACAGACCTCGCCAGCGGTGGAACTGACACTTGGTGGCATTGGTGGTCATGGTGTTTACTCATGTCGTCTTACTCTGCAGTTGAGAAAGAAATCCTTTTTAACAAAGTGGACTCTGACGAACATGCACATTCTAATTAATGGTAATGGCAACTGCTTTGTAAAGTGACAAGCTAGAAATGGGGACAAGTGTGGTTCTACTAACCCAACAGCCTGAAGCTTAAACCGGAAAAGGAATGGGGCAATACAATGCAAAGGACAACCAAACAAACGGCAAAAGACACAACCACTGTCCAATAAATCCTGTCACTAACAAGAGTCGGGGCTTCTGATGTCTAAACACAATCCTGTCATGGTGTTCCTGTCATACAATTCACCACTATAGATGAAAAAAAAGACTCAAAAGAAGTACACAAAGATAAGTTCACTCTTCATATTCACACTCCCCAACGACCACTTCAGCTGAAAGCCTGAAAATTAGAGGGGTTGTAGGTGACTTGGCTTATGAGTCCCACAATGGTCAATCGAATGCACAGCATAGATATCTAGAGAGATGAGCACGCTGAATATAAATGTATTACTTGACAGTGCAGGAAAACCTTAGTTGACTTGCTTACATGATCAAGTTCAGAACAAAAATGTTTCCGAAGTATGATTATAATGCCAGTTGCACAATTTCTACCGTAGGGCATGAAGAGGTTAAACCACATGTGCGCGCAGAAGAAACTAACATAACATGTACCACAAACAAAGTACAAACCAATAAATGCAGTTCCAGTAAGAACTCTAAGAAGCCAAAAGGTATTTCGGAAAAGTTCATGAGGTTTCCAGAAAAATACCTACAATTTACAATGCTGAAGAACTTTCCCATATCTAGAACAGCTTGCTGTACCGCATCCTGGAAACTATCTTCCTCGACTGGTAATCAACTGAGAGAAGACTTCGTTAGTTGATACGCCCAAGTTCTCGTCACTTGTATCCTCAATAGGTCTAACATTGCTAGGACCATGAAGGCCAACTTTAGTTGTTGAAACCTCTGAAGTAAAAGTGTCACTTGATTCATTAGTTTCTGTTGTTGTTTGACATTCTTGAAGTTGCAATGCATACTCCAAATTCCAAAGAACATCACCGATAGTTGGCCTATCTATACCATACTCTGCTAAACATTTTTGTGCTGTATCTCCAAATTTCTTTAAAGAGTTTGGCTTTATTTGATCTTTGAGATGGGGATCAATAATTTCAAGTAGAAGACCTTTCTTTTGATACTCCAATGCCCATTCAGCTAAATTTACCTGCTCCCTAGCTAGTAAAGGATCTACTGCAGGTCTGGCACAAAGAACCTCAAGCAACAAAACACCAAATGAATAGACATCTGATTTATCTGTGAGCTGCTGCCTTCTGAAATATTCTGGGTCTAGATAACCGAAACTACCTTTCACACCAGTGCTTACATGGGTCTCATCAAAAGATGGGCCAGACCTTGAAAGCCCAAAATCAGCTACCTTGGCAACATAACTTTCATCAAGTAGAATGTTGGTAGATTTGACATCACGGTGAATAATTCCCTGAGCAAAACCTGTATGGAGATAGTGAAGACCTCTAGCAGCTCCAATGCAAATATCAAGCCTTTGCTTCCAAGATAATCGTTGTGATCCAGGGCCATATAGATGCTTTTTCAGAGGCCCTTTCTCCACGTATTCATAAGCTAGGATCATTTCTGACTGCTCCTCACAATAACCAACCATCGAAACAAGGTGGCGATGCCGGATTTTTGATAAAACTGATATTTCGGTTTGGAACTCGGGAAGACCCTGTCTTGACCCTGGCATACCTCGTTTCACAGCAACCTGGGTGCCATCTCTGAGTACCCCTTTGTATACCATTCCAAATCCGCCAGAACCAATGATCAAACTTCGGTCAAAATTATTTGTAGCAAATTGTATTTCCTCAAATGGGATCTTCAAGCTACCGAATCCATTCCGTGGGGATGTACTAGATTCAGTAACTCTGCTATAGAAACTTGCAACACGTGCACGTAAGGGAGTCCACCCTACACTTTCTGCAGGTTTTGGTTTCTTCCTGCATTTCCGTGCAAGTAAAACAACAATCACCACCAAGGTCAAAAGAGCAATGCCTCCGAGGACAGAACCCAGCACGACCCATATTTTATTTTGCTTGTGCCCAGATATACTAACCTTACTATTCACTATCTTCATGATCTCTACCCCATTCAAAATAGCATTCTTCTTCATAGTGGTACTCAAAGAAGATGGACCAACGCTAATTTGAATAGGGCCTGAATGGTCCATATCCACAATGAAATCGACATAGTAGGGAGACGCAAGTGAATGGAATGTAACCGTTGACAAATCAAGATCTTTGTAAGCCATAAACCCATTGATAAAAACATTGAAATATAGCTGATTAAGCGCGACACTGACAATATCACAGAAATGCAGCCTGACAAGATACTGAACATGATCAAGCACAGGGAATTTCCAGGATATGTTGAACACTGCAAAAGCAGTCACATTATCCGTATTCATCTCCTGTGCAGTCATATAAACATTATCGGGCGCAACTTCCTGACTAGCACCACTAGGTTTGTAGTTTGAGTTATGGGATGTGGTGACTCTTTTAGCAGCTAGTTGTAACAGCAGATAATCATCATCAGGGACCCAAGTTCTCCAAAGGGTATCATTAAATGGGGTTATCTTAAAACCACCCACATTAATCCTATGAACACTTTCCAATATTTGGGAAGACAGATTTTTGTGATCTTGAACACCATTAGGACCAAGAGACTTTACCCCATAATCAAGAATTAAGTTATCTGGAGCTGAAATCACCTCAATTGCATTAACAAACCCAAAATCCATGGCACCCTCAGGGGTAAAAACAATTTCAAGATTATCAGAGTTCACTTTCAAAATGAAATCCCTCATCAACTTATTAGAAGCACTAAACTTATGAAATAATGAATTCCCATTAACAGAAACACCAAAAACTGCAGAGCTAAGATCATAATCCTGAGAATTAAAAGGTGAAAAATGCAAACGTACCAAGTGAATACCCACTTTCCTGATGCTGAAGCTATAGGTGATTGAAGCACCTTTAGGGAACACCCTAGCTGTGTTGTAAATTGAGGGTAAATTGTGAGATGGGTTAGGATTAGAAAGTGAAATTGGTGCTGATTTTGTTGAAGAATCTAGAGATAGAAACCTGGGTTTTGTCAAGTCCCCAACAAACACACGGTTATCAAAGGTGGTGTTAGTGTTTGAGCCACAGTTTATGAGGTAATTGTCAATTGGGGTGAATAAAGCAGCAGAAAGGGAAATCATCATCAGGCAACAGAAAAACATCAATGGAGAGAGAAAGTTGATAACTTGAGTTTCCATTTTTTCTGGGTTTTCAAATTGTCTCAATTGGCTAGCTCAAGCTTTACTTCCATCTTCATCATAGCAAAAAAGAGACACAGTGAGTTAGTGAAACAGTGTGGAAGGGAGAATAATTGAACTTTTGTGGAAAAATGTAACTTTTGCAAAGATAAAATATTTAGATTTTGGACCGTTGATACAATATCACATGGATTGATCAAAGGATATGCTTTTTAGACTGGAAATTTTTGCCTTTTATGAAACTGAAGTGATGAAAATTTTGAGGGGAGACGCGTGTTTTGGAGGGGCCAATAACCAATGTGAAGTGGGATTCTTTGCATTTTGTGTAGTGTGAACAAAATGACCATTGTTTTAAATTAAGTTGTCTGTGGTTGTATTCTAAGAAAGGTGGGAAGACTTCATTTTCCTTACTTGGGTGGGGAATGGGTTGGTATGCAATAAGGAATATTCAATAATAATGTTGGCATCAATGATTATTAATGTGGTCAATGTGTGCATTTCTGATGTCTTGTCATTATTTTAAGTCCAATTTTGATTCACAATTCAGTGTATCTACCGACTATAATGACTATTTTTCCCGCCGGCATTTACGTCCAATAATTTGTCGATAAAATTAGTGTATGTAATATGACTTGGAGAATATATTGAACGTTAACGGTTGTCACAAGAGTCATGAGTCAAGACTCAAGCCTATAACTGAAGAGGTTACTCTTACATTTTCACTGTGTGTATGACTTTTTGACAGAACTTTTGCTGAAATTAAGTTTGGTTCCATACTTCCATGCATAGCCATAGGTAAAGTCGTAAAGAGTTCCCTTTTAAGCTGGAAAGTAGCCTAAATGGGAAGAATTTAAATACAATAAGAAATTGAGGGAAGTTTACAGACAATGAAGTGCATAATGTTCAGGACACAGGAGCACCAAAAAAGAAGAAGAAGTGCATATTGGGACTTCTGTTATGGAACTTATCTGAAGTTTGTTTCTCAAGGTGGTAGGGGCTTTTCTCATTTTCTTCTCACGGCAATTGTGAGTTGTAACCCATCAGTGCTTTGTACATTAAACTAGTGTGCATGTCCGATACACGGGATGTTTCAGTTTATTTATTTATTTTTTAATTCAATGTTTTTGGACTGTCTTGCTTCTAACTTTGTTGTAATAATTTCCTTTTTTTTTTTTGGTGCTAATTTTGTGATTAAGTGGTAAATAAAACTAAAACAACACCAAGGCGAGATTTGGAGAGGTTCATCCGCAGTCTGACTCTTAATTTGTTTAAGGGCAAATATTAAAATATTGGGGCACGCATGCTCTCAAGTCATGGTAACGGTTATTCGTTAGTCGTATATTAGCCTTTGACAAAAAAGAAGAAGAAGTCATTCATTGGCTTGTGGTGCCTCTATAAAAGTTAGAGGTATCTACCCTACTTGACATTGTTTGTTGCATTATAATTCTACTTATTATAATTAGTCATACTGTAAACTTTCATCTATATTTGACCGAGTACTTATGAAATGATTATTAGCCTTTTATTAACAAATTTGAAATTACTCTGTTATAAAATTCTCTACCAAAGATTGTCATAGTAGACAATGGATCGAAATGAACTAAGTACATCCAAAAATTATTGAAACAAAATTTGGGTGTCCCATGTCCCATGTCCCATGTCCCAAGTCTCATGTACCATCTCTCATGTCCCAACGCTCAGCGAGCGCCATATCCCATGTCCTAACGCCCAGCGAGCGACATGTCCCATGTCCCAGCGCCAATGTCCCAAGTTTCGTGTCTCATGGGTGAAATCGGAGTTCGGCGACCCGGATGACCGTCCCGAGACATCGGAGGTCCTATAGGGTGAATATAGACTCTCTTGGAGAAATTTGGGCAAAAACGAAAATCGGGCCCTAGGAACCGAAAATCAAAGGCTATAACCCACGTTTTTTGGGCTTCCGAGAGACCTCCGGACGAATGTGGATATTCCCGCACCACATCTCACGGGACACCCTTAGGGAACATAAGAGGCCCCGGGATCCATTATTGGGTCCCTGTTAGGCTTGTAAGGGCACCAATGTAAGGGGCGCAACACCGAAGGCTTCGGTGATATCAAAGTTCGGGGATTCGGGTGACCCTCTCGGGGCACCAAGACACTTCTAAGGTCATGATTAACCCCCCGGAGAAGTTTGGGTAAAATGACACCCGGGTCCGTGAAGCCGAAAACGAAGGTTATAATCCACTTTTTTTGAGCTTCAAGGAGGCCGCGGAAGGAATGTGAATATTTTTGCACCACATCGCACGGAACACCCCTAAGTGACATGGGAGACCCTCAGGGTCGCTTATCCGGTCCATGATACGCTTGGAAGGGCATTTTAGTCACAGGACACTGTTGTAAGAGTTGGAACACCAAAGGCATGGGTGATATTAAAATTCGTGGATCCGAATGACCCTTATCGGGGCATCGAGGGTCCTTTAGGGTCATGATAGACCCCCCAGGAAAATTTTGTGCAAAAATGACACCCGGATCCTGGGAAGCCGAAAACGAACGCATCCACGTTTTTTGGGCTTCCGGGAGGCCTCAGAACAAAGGTGAATATTTTCGCACCACATCGCACGGAACACTCCTAGGGGACATGGGAGGCCCTTGGGGTTGCTTATCCGGTCCCTTATAGGTTTGGAAGGGTATTTTACGGTACATCGGTGTAAGAGTACGAACACCAAAGGCATAAGTGATATCAAAGTTCGGGGAACCAGATGACCCTCCCGAGACACCGAGGGTCCTCTAGGGTCATGATAGACCCCCAGGAAAATTTTGGGCAAAAATGACGCCCGGACCCCGGGAAGCCAAAAACGAAGGCTATCCACGTTTTTTGGGCTTCCGGGAAGCCTCTGAACAAAGGTGAATATTTTCGCACGTCATCGCACGGAACACTCCTAGGAGACATGGGAGGCCCTTGGGGTTGCTTATCCGGTCCTTAATAGGTTTGGAAGGGTATTTTACGGTACATCGGTGTAAGAATACGAACACCAAAAGCATGGGTGATATCGAAGTTCGGAGATTCAGATGACCCTCACGAGACACCAAGGGTCCTCTAGGGTCATGATAGACCCCCAGCAAAATTTTGGACAAAAATGACACCCGAACCCCGGGAAGCTGGAAACGAAGGCTAAATCCACGTTTTTTAGGCTTTCGGGAGGCCTCGGAACAAAGGTGAATATTTTCGTACCACATCGCAAGGAACAGCCCTAGGGGATATGGGAGGCCCTCGGGGTCACTTATCCGGACCTTGATAGGTTTGGAAAGGTGTTTTACAATACATTGGTGTAAGAGTCGGAACACCAAAGGCATGGGTGATATCGAAGTTTGGGGATCTGGATGACCCTCCTGAGACACCGAGGGTCCTCTAGGATCATGACTCATGATAGACCCCCACAAATTTGGGCAAAAATGACACCCGGACCCCGGAAAGCCGAAAACGAAGGCTATAGTCCACGTTTTTTGGGCTTCCTGGAGGCCTCGGAACAAAGGTGAATATTTTCGCACGACATCGCACGGAACACTCCTGGGGGACATGGAAGACCATTGGGGTCGCTTATCCGGTCCCTGATAGGTTTGGAAGGGTATTTTACGGTACATTGGTGTAAGAGTCCAAACACCAAAAATATGGGTAATATCGAAGTTCGAGGATGCGGATGACACTCCCGAGACACCAAGGGTGCTCTAGGGTCATGGTAGACCCCCTGTATAAGTTTGGGAAAAAATAACTCTCGAACCCTGGAAAGCCGAAAATGAAGGCTATAATCCACGTTTTTTGAGCTTTCGGGATGCCCTAAAACGAAGTTGGATATTTTCGCACCACATCGCACGGGACACCCATAGGGGACATGGGAGGTACCCGAAGTAGGTTGTCGGATTCTTGGTAGGCTTGAAGGGGCTCTTACTGAACATCGGAGGCTAATCCACTGTTTTTCGGTTCCGAGCATGGCTTCCGACCATTCCGTGTAGCCAAGCCTACCCCAGAAGAGAGGAGGGGCCTAATAGGAGTACCACGTGGCAACTGGCAAGCATACCAATGTCGCACTGTGTTTTAATATTTAGTATAAATAGATAGATGAATAGATAGATAGATATATAGATGGTATATTTGATAAGATTTATTAGGGGAGGACATGGACTCCGCAAAGACAGACGCAAAGTAGAAGTACATTGCATAAGATATTGAGGCATGTAATATGTATGACACCATTTTCTTTTTGGCAAATGGGAAAATATTTACCAATAAGAAGTGTGATCTAGTGGTTCCAACCTTATTTTCAGGGGCGAACAGAGGTATTGCAATATGGATTCATTATAACCATATTTTTTTGGAAAAATTTGTATAATTTTCCTTATATTTGGTATAAATTTTATCCTTTACCCCTTATTAACCCTATTTAAATTTTTACATTTATTTTTAAAATTTTGTACCCATATTCAAAATTTTTCTGGGTATGCCACTGCTTATCCCAAGTGGTTTGGTAAGACAATTTTATGGGCTCTTATCCCCATTTTTCTCATGCCTTATGTCTACTGGCTTTTAGGAACTGTACTAGAACCTTGTTGGTGCATCAATCATCATTCACTTGCACCTTCTTTTTGGTAATGACTTAGCAAAAAAAAAAAAAGGGAGATATTTAGGTGCATACTCCAATGTAGTGCATTTCAATACTCTAGATTGGGCCTTTCTCAGTTCTGAAATCAAAACCCTAATATATATTCGCTATTGAACACGAGAGTCAGAAACATAACGTAGGGCGGTGTGTGGGTCACCTCACCACTCAACCCTCCTTTGTGGAGAAAAAGAAAAAAAAAAGAAAAAAAAAGAAAAAAAGAAGAAGAGTTTAACAGACAGTAAATTCGGAACTGCCAGTGATCGCAGTTAGGGATGTAAATGGATTCATGATCCGCGGATACCCGCTCCATCCGAACCGAATATATGGATTAAAACCCGATTAAATGGATGACGGAGCGGATGACGGATGGATCGGATGGCGGATGGAGCGGATGATGGATGAGATTTCTTATCCGCTAACCCGATCCGCGAATCCATCCGTCACCTGTTTAGATATAAAAGTGTAAAATAACTATATAAAAAAGATATCAAATCTATGTTATATTTACATCTTAGTTTAATTTTACTTATTTTCTAATTTGTATTGTTATTATTTAAACTAAATTGTGTTATTTTTATTGTTACAAGGTAAAACAATCGTATAGGAGTTGAAATTTTGTTTGAATACTGAAAATTTTATTATAATTGGGTGTATTCATTGTTTTTAGTCCATAAACCGTTAAGCACCCGATCCATCCACTAATCCGCCGATGACGGACGGATTGGATATGGATTGGATGGTTATTGGATAACGGATGAAGCGGATTAATTAGATGGATTTGGCGGATGGAGTGTATGATGCTCCACCCGATCCGAATCCGATCCATTTACATCCCTAATCGCAGTAATACAAAACTCCAAGGCTAATAACATCAGCCGCCTCCTCCGTCACGATCTCCGCCACTACCCGTCGTCTTCTTCCTCGTCCTCGTCTTACGGCCTAATCCCTCGTATGCTCTCTCTCTCTCTCTCTCTCTCTCTCTCTCTCTCTCTCTCTCTCTCTCTCTCAGTTCTTAAAGCTACTACCTTTCTCGAGTTTTCCACTAGTCAAATTCACTAATCTGTCTTTTTTTCTAATCATTTGAATGATCTATTGGGCTTTTGATTTACTGGGTTCGATCCATTTCATCTTTGCATTGTCAAGTGGTTGTATTGATCTTCTTTTACTATGTTGTTTGATTTGGTGAATTTGTTCTAGGGTTTTGTTTTCTGCCCATGGACAATTATACCTTTCTAATTGAATGCTATGCATTGATTAATTTTCTAATAGCTCAATTGTACAACTATCAAGTCTAGCCCTCGGTTCCTTAGGTTGTAATTGATCCTTATTTTTAGGTGTAATGGGTATTACCTTATTGGTTGGTGAATGGTATAGGTGTTGTTGTGCTAGTGGGACTTCTATATATGCAAATTGAACTCGTGTTGGTGTTTACCGATTCGAACCCTTCAATTGTGATGGTGGAATCACATGATCAGGGTTGTTCAATGGATTTTTGTGAACTGTGAAATACGTTTCTGTGTCTAGAGATTGGAACCCCCAAAATATAATGGTTGTCAGGTGGCGAGTTCGTTGATTTTACCTATTTCCCGCTTAGATTTCTGCACCTAGCCTCTGTTTGTCAGCCTCATATTTGTTTATCTCAGATTCTCAGGTGCTCTGCATGTATGGTCTCCTACCTCCTTAGGTACCTCATGAAAAATGCTATGCAGGCTATTATCCACTTAGGTTTCTGTAATGCAATTGTGCTGTTTTAGAAGCTTGAAGCCATGCATTGAGAGGGGAAGTGAGAGAGTTATTGTTAACCAAAGATATTAAAACATGGTAGATGAGTGCTTTGATGTACTCGCTAAGAAAACCATTGCTGATAGGTAATGGTCGGAATTGAAGCAGCAATGGAGGTTCTCATGGACGTACTGTGTATTTTGTAGCTTTTGACTTTGAAATGGGAAGTAACTACTGTTAAATGAAGTGCTTTGTCTTTCATGTATACGTCATACATACTAATTAAAAATTTGTTTGTAAAAGAGACAATCCCAAGTTCAAACCAGCTTTTAGCACAATTTTTCAAGATCCTAAAGGAGAGCTTACTCTGAAGTCTGATCCATGTTCCAGTATACAAGATTACCCGTTTGAATACTTTCTATTTGTACTCCCATCAAGTTGTGCTTCTTTTTACCTTGTCTATCTTTTCTCCTTAAGCCTAGTTGAGTTTCTTCCCAAAATATCCCTGGCTTGCTTAATGGATGAGCATGCTAAGGTAGCACCATTTGGCATTAGTATGGTGTGCCAGAATTTCTATGTACTAGAATCTTCTAATAGTTCCTAATAAAAAGGAAAAATACTTCTTATGGTACAGAAAGAATTTATTTGAATCAGCTCAAAATTATGTTTGAACTCGCTGACTATTTTAATAAGTTTGTACTCAGATTAGTGAACTGGATGCTTGGGAAAGTGCATGTATGATAGGGATGTATATTTTTCACTTTCGATGAGCAAGTCATATGACAATAAATAAACTTTTTTTTACTGGTGATCGGACACTATTATCCTGTTGAAAGCCTTCTGTCTCTTTTACAAGGCTGTCATTGTTAATTTGCAATATGGTCATGCTAATACGTGGAAACTTCAAAGAACCAAACTACAAGCAGACGGGTGTCTTCTCTATCTGCATGCATCCTGTCTGTTCTTTGTTCAAGACTTCAAGTATCTATGATCATAAGGCACACAAAACGAACATCAATGTTAATGAGCATTTGAATTTGTTTTAATGCAGGTGTAAAGCCATTGTGATGCCCTGAGTTGGATTAATTACTTCCAGCTATTGTCACCATTGTTTGATTGGCATCAGATTCTGTGTTCAAGATAATGGTGAATATTTTCTTGTTTATTCATGTGAATGTTGCATTTTGAGCTTTTGTGGAGCTTGTGTGTAGCACTATTTGCTATGAACTGAAGTGCCTTTGATATTATTTGAAGTGGACCAGTCTGTAGGATCATGCGTGGAGGCTTAGTGGTGTTATTGCTATCACCATCACATTTGTGATTTATTCATCATTTGGATACTTATTTGTAATACACTTTATTTGCTCTCAGTTGCATGATCTAGTGGCCTGATCTCCCCACTGCTCATTTGTATTTGAGAAGAGATAATCTGACTTTTGTTATCTCAAGCATAAAAATTGGCGCTCTATGCTTGTAGTTGCTTTTGAAACCCTCAGCAGTTCCCGTCCGTGAGAGCTTGTAGGACTCAGATCCACCTCCATTCTGGGACGGCTTGTATCAAGCGAAGTTGGATTTGGTGTTTAGCGACTGTGTCACTTGATGATAGTCATTGGCACGGCGAATTTCTGTGTTTCAGTTTTTGGTCTGCTTGATTTTCCACAGGTCAAGTGCAGTATTGTGATACAGCATTTCACAGCCTCAGTTTTTGCTTGTTACTGTCGTTTTGTTCTTTGAAGTCTCTAGGCTTCATATGGTTTTCGGAGGGTAATCATTGGAATTTAGGTGTGGATTGTGCCTAAAGTGGTTTATCAGTCAGTCAGGAATGATGTCATTTGCTTCTTCTTTTTGAGTCATAATTCCCAAGTGCCCTTTTCAACATGTATGTAGATTCGATATGCATTGTGACCAAAGTATTCTATCATAGATGAAGTCATTTTGTGTTGGTTTCCTGTACTCAAAAATTTTCTTATGATTACTGCTACCGATTGTCACTGGGCATTTGAACCATGAACAGGATCCAAATGGTATGAGTGATGAGAGCTCTGACAGAAGGCTTTACATAGGAAACATTGATCATCGGATTTCCGAGTGAGGATCACTTATTGAAAATCCGTCTTTTCCCCCTTCCATCTTCCCCTGGTCTAACTTGGTCATTATTTGTGAAGGGCCACTCTGATAAAGATGTTCTCTCCGTTTGGGAAAATTGAAGCTGAGGAGTTCTTGTTGCACACCCGGGGACCCAAAAGAGGGGAACCACGAGGCTTTGCTTTCCTCCAGTATACCACCAAAGAGGTAAGCTTGTGGGCATGCAGGATGCTAGACTTTGGTTGGATACTAAAATTCTTCTTCCAGTTGCATTTTCTTACTTTTTTCATTGAAGTGAGCATGCAGGATGCTAGACTAGCCAAGGAGAAAATGCATGGGAGGTTAGCTTGTGGCCGCCCTTTGATTGTACGCCTCACTAGTGAGAAGTCTGCAGTTGAAGCGACAGAAAGTTTATCGAAAGGCTGTAAAGTAGTGAGCAGATCGAGTAGTTCCAGCAGCAGCAGCAGCAGCTCTGGACAAATGAATCGGAATGCCAAGATAGCTGCGATAAAGAATAAATTGAAGGCATTGGAAGAAGATGGTGGTAGAGCAAAGAGGCAGAAGCAGCTCGAGACTTGAGAGCATGTCATAGGGAAACTTAACCTTACAATTTAGTCTTCTTTATCAGTTGATCTCTCAGCAACTAGGACAGCCACCAAATGTGGATTCCACCTAGGTCGGTGTCCAATGTTGGGAGAAATTTGTGGGTTTATGTGTGGAACAATGATGCTCATATCCTTCGCATTGGTTCTGGTTGATGAGGACAATTTCTTCTGCGAATCTCCGTTTTTAAGATGAATGCAGAAATGGTTTACTTGTTACCTACACTTTTTTTGATGGGTTATATCATATGTTATCTACACTTGTTATATTTTTTGCTGCTAATTAGGAATATATTCTTTGTAATGGTGAATTGAAGACTCTATGCCTAATATTAATTACATAAAGTAATTATTTCTTTGAGCCTCCCAAGTCCCACATGAGTTCAAAGTGGTTATTCTTTTAGTGAATTGCTAAATACCGCCCCAAATTACTACCTACCGCTCCTCCAAATTTCAATTTTGCCCTTTTTTAAATTTTTACTCATCCTCTCCCTCTCTAACTCTCACACCAATTCTCCCTCTCTACCACCCACTCTCATACCCAATCTTCATCAACATTCACTCAAGCAACGGCTGCGGATGTCTGCCGGCGAACCGTCGACGGTGGCGGAGGTAAATTTTTTTTTTGCGCATTTTTTTTACACAGTCGTCTGCCATTTCCGACTCACCCTTGGGTGAGTCGTCTGCGATTTCAGACTCACCCTTGGGTGAGTCGAGATCGACAGACGACTGACCCTTGGGTGAGTCGGAAATTTCAGACGACTGTGCAAAAAAAATATTATTATTATTATTATTATTATTATTATTATTATTATTATTATTATTGTTAATAATAATAATATTATTATTATTACTGATTATTGTTTAATTAATTAAAAATGTGAAATGATAGAGGGGAGGAGCCGGTAAATCGGTGCCGAGCTTTTCAAGCCTATGGTTTCAGGAATGGTGATGATAAGCAGTTGAAGAGCCCGTCTATGAAAATTGCATTTTGTTTTGTATGGGTAGAGCTAGGCAGCTAGCTATCTCCGACTAATGATCAGTATGAGTGTAATTATGTACTTTTGTATGGAAGATGTATGCAAATATACATCTAAATAACATTCGATGTTCTCAAACTCTTGTGCTATATTATGCATAGTTCTTGGCAAAGTGCTAGAATCATATATTACTGTAAATTAATTTTTAAAGATGGCAGCCCAGGAAAAGATGAAAATTACTGAACTACTAAGCTCATTTCAACTAAATGAAGTGCTGCAGCAGCTACTGAACATCAAGGCAGGGTAGGGGTAGAGGTCGGTTGCACACAGTTTTACCCCCGTTAGAGTCTCGTAGAGAGGTTGTTTCCGTTTGACCCGAGATCCACAGATACCATTCGACTGCCTGAGTGCCCTTGATTCTCTCAGTGACTTTTTTTTTGCTCGATTCTCTGTGACTTCCATCCTGTTGCTTTGTGGTATCAAACTGACTCAATCTTCTAATGTAGATTTTCAGGGTAAAATCAATCCCTAACTTCCAATAAAAGTGTAGCCAATGAAGCTAATGTTTCCTCACCCCTATTAATCCCAAAGGGGAATTTTTGGATCCAATTATTCTTGTTCTGCAAATATTTAAGTGGATTACTTTTTGATTCTGCACATTCTTCACTGACTATTTGTTACCATATTGTTCTGTTTTTACACTATAAATTTGTTTCATATTCTATATTGTTAGCTCTTTTAAGCTTTTTGTATGATCTTGTCTGGCTCCATCTTGAAGTAACAAATTTCTCTCCAAGTTGTAAATGTGATTGCAAAAGAAACTCTGAACATTTTATGTTCTGACAATGATATCTTACCTGCTGAAAACAATTGAGCTTCCTGTATCTGTTTAATCTATAGTTACAGGATGCTTCTTTGGTTGGTCCTTCGTCCTCGAAAATCAAAAGTTTAAGAAATGAAAAAAAAAAGAAGATAAATTTCAGTTGAAGTTAAACACAACATTGAAGCAAGCATCTCAGCTTAATCAGAAAATAGAATCATCGAGTCGTCACATAGAACATAAAACTTACATTTTTTTACTTAATATTATTACTAATTGTGAGTTGTCTATGCTTGATCCAACTCCATGGTGAAGCCAAGCAGTTTATGATGAATGCTAACAAACACAATAATGGTGCAAACGGTAAAGACATGTTTAACACATATGAAAGGCAGAAATCTTGTTACTGGCATGTAAATACTAACAAACAAATCTCAAGTCAAAGAAACTAATCCAGCTAAATAGGAGGACTAGTAGTTGACGTTCGAACTAACTTTTGAAATATAATAATTTTAAATTTTATTTTACACTCCGGATAAATAGTTACTGTGATCGATTGTATGGTGGATACCCTGGAGTGGACGTGCACAAATTCTTGAAGTGAACCAAAAAAATATTATTATTATTATTATTATTATTATTATTATTATTATTATTATTATTATTATTATTATTATTATTATTATTATTATTATTGTTTAATTAATTAAAAATGTGAAATGATAGAGGGGAGGAGCCGGTAAATCGGTGCCGAGGTTATTTAGTGAACTAGCTCGGCACCGATTTACCGGCTCCTCCCCTCTATCATTTCACATTTTTAATTAATTAAACAATAATAATAATAATAATAATAATAATAATAATAATAATAATAATAATAATAATAATAATATTTTTTTTGCACAGTCGTCTGAAATTCCCGACTCACCCATGGGTGAGTCGTCTGCGATTTTCGACTCGCCCAAGGGTCAGTCGTCTGTCGATCTCGACTCACCTGGGTGAGTCTGAAATCGCAGACGACTCACCCATGGGTGAGTCTGAAATCGCGGACGACTCACCCATGGGTGAGTCTGAAATTGCAGACGACTGTGCAAAAAAAAAATTTACCTCGGCCACCGTCGACGGCACTTCCTGGTCGCCGGCAGACATCCGCGGCCGTTGCTTGAGTGAATGTTGATGAAGATTGGGTATGAGAGTGGGTGGTAGAGAGGGAGAATTGGTGTGAGAGTTAGAGAGGGAGAGGATGAGTGAAAATTTAAAAAAGGGCAAAATTGAAATTTAGAGGGGCGGTAGGTAGTAATTTAGGGACGATATTTAGTAACACCCTTGTTTTAAAGGAGAAATAATCGTATGTGTCATGATCTATTACGAAGAGCATCGGTTTATGAGTGGTTTGAGCAGGGAAAAAACCTCTAATGAAAACCTCTTGATAAGCCTAAAAATCTTAGCTTTATTTGTAATCTCGATTATATCTGAGGTTGATGCCTCATTTACCAATTTACGAAAATAAATGAACAAAGTCCTGGTGAAGAAAAGCACGTGCCTTTATTTAAAAAAAAGCACGTGCCTTTATAAAAAACAAAAGAGCACGTGCCTTTCGTTCACTTTCCGCAGCTAAAGTAAACAGTAAGACCAGAGTAATAATACAACTGTTGCTCTTGCTATTTGTATCGTGTGATTTCCTAATATATACATGATTGACAAAGTAATTTTTGAAATAGTTTCGGTTCGAAAATAATTCCCAGCATGTACATCACATAGGCTCAGACTCAGGTGCGGAATGCATTTTTTTTCGTGTTACTATAGAAGCCGCTGTGGCGCACAGAGACTTTAGAAAGGCGCTGTGGCCCACAGCGACTCACTATTGTTTATGTTTTCAGCTAAATTACAAAGAAAATGTGGTGAAAACATATACAAAGGAAGTTATGGCGCACAGAGGCTTTCAAAGGCTGAGGAAAAATATATAAGGGAAGCCGCTGTGGCTCAAAGCGCCTTTCTAAAACGTCTGTGCGACACAGCAGCTTTGTATTAACACACAAAAAAAAATATTATACATTCCGCGCCTGACTCCGAGCAATGTACATGGTGGGAATTATTTTTACACGGAAGCTAGGAATTACTTTGTGGATCATGTATGTATACATTTCCTCTCTCCACTTCTATCTCTCTCCGGCGACCTGCCGCAAGGTCGATGGCAATGTCATTAACTTTCCAGTCACCACTGCGCTCTCCTCCGCACCGGCCGCCGTATACGGTGGCGACTGGGCGTCGATTTTCGTGCGCGACTATCAATAACTTGCCGACATTTAATTTGGCTAATTCGTTAGGGTCTTCATCACATTCTCATGGATTGAACCAAAACAAGAACCACCGGCACAAAATTGTGAAATTACCAACAATTTCAACGAATAGGCCAAATTTGATTAGCGAATCAGTTGCTGTGAGATCTTTGCCGTTGCCGTTGAGTTTTCCGATCGTGTCTCCTCTTGATCAATGGGGTACCTGGACTGCTCTCTTCTCCGCCGCCGCTTTCGGTTTCTGGTATACTCTCTCTCTCTCTCTCCGTTGACTTGATTTATTCACGTGATTATGGCTGAATGTGTGTTTTTAGTGCTTGGAGAGTTGGAACTTTGCACTTAATGAAATTAATTACTTGCAGTGACTTGAAATTGTTCTGCATTATAGTACCACCTACCTCATGGAGTCATGGTTACAGTATATTACGTTTTTAAAGTAGTAATCACTCTATGTACTAATTTGAAAATGAAGTTAACTATTCAAGTCTAGATTTCACATTTCAAGTATTTTGTGGTACATATATATGGAAGTTATAAAGTGATTTAAGCTGATGAGAGGATAGTTGGATTTAGTGCTGTGAGGCCTGGAACTTTTGTACTTGATGAAATTAGTTACATGCGATGGCTATAAATTGTTTCTGCATTTACTATCAATTCACTCATGGTTATAGTATATTGTGTTTTTAAAGTAGGAATGTGATTAAATAAATGCAGCATTAGCAATTGTAGGAAATATTTTGTGATGTGAAATAAGTAACAAAACGGAAATTAACCTTTGATAGTATCACACAAAGGGATCTTGTTCAAGAATCACTCAAGAACAACTCACGAATCACTCGTAAGGGTTTCAACCTGAATCACTCAGTTTGAGGGGTAAATACTCACGTATTCAATAATTAATCATCAAAGCACGAGTTTACAGTAGCAAAGCTCTCCCCCATTTATAGACAAAGAAATCTAAAGCTATTCGGAATCCTAATCCTAGTCCAAATAGGAAACTAACTACGAAACTGACTACAATTGTAAAACGAGCTAATTAACATCTTTCCTAATACCTAATGGACTCCTAATGCTACTAATAATCAGAATACTACTTTCCTAATCATATTCTAACTAATTAAGGAAATAGGCAAACGAAATCAAACTCAAACAGCTAATTACTTGGCGCCCAAGGCTCAAAACCGCTGGAACAGTTTTGCTCTGTAACTTCAATTGCCTTTTCAACTCCGTTACGTTCTGAATATGGAAAAACTCAAAGCACGGGAGTTTTAGATGTCGTTTCCAGCTTTCTACAGAACTTTGAATCACCACGATCCCATGTCGTATGAGTGAGTTATGATCAAAATACGAACCAGTGTAGAAGCTGTCAAAATTACGGGAATCCTGATAACGAATGTGATCATATAATAAGAGCTTTAATCCCGACCTTGTATGGAAACTCCATGTAATTATCTTTATAGGAGTCAATTTAATGCATAACCACCAAAGGAACTCGATGTAAACAAGAATAGATGTTCTCTTGCTAGTTCCTTGGTTGTTCTGTTTACTTTGCACACTTGCTGCCGCATCATTTTGGTGTAATATAGACCTGAAGGGCCTGACAGTATTTTAAGCATGTTGTGTACAATTGTACATTAGCTTAGTTGCTAGCACCATAAGAAGCAAAATGATATAACAGTTGCAGTTTTGTAGATGCTAATGATTTGTGAAAGGAGTGATGAATTTGAAAGGAGAAGTATGAATTTGAAAATATGCCATGTTAGGAAAAATAATTGACGTTTCAAATGGATAACTTATCATTAGTAACTTGGGGATAATTAACTATTCTTCTGGTTCCAGGTCAGAGAAGACCAAGATAGGGAGCGCGTTGAGTGGTCCATTAGTTGCTACACTAGTTGGGCTTGCAGCAAGTAACTTGGGGATTATTGCTTGTGAAGCAAAGACGTGTACCGTTGTCCTGGACTTCCTGCTTCCTTTGGCTGTTCCATTGCTGTTGTTTAGAGCGGATATACGTCGTGTTATTCAATCTACTGGGAAATTACTGTTAGCATTCTTGATTGGATCAGGTAGGGCTTATTAGGTGTAGCCTTGTAGGAGTAGATATTACTCTATCAAAAGTGTTGGTGATGTTCACAGCTCATCTGTTGTGGATATATAAATGATTATATTTTGTCCTTTTTGAAAAATGCCATGGTTGGACTTGCCAATTGACCTTAAGCATTGCATAATGGTTTTCAGGGCACTGGTTGTCCAAGCCTTACAGTTTTGGGTTGGTTTAAATATTTCTGTACGGAAATATTAGTTATCCGTCACTCTCTTATCCCTGATAAATATGAATGAGATTGAGACTAATATAGAGACTTCCAGGTATAGAGACATTGTAGAAGCTTTCTGTAGACAGTGGCAAGAAGGTGGGACATGGAAATTTGGCTGCTGCAACATGCAGGAAGGACTAAGGAGGCTGCTGTAGTTAATTAGTCTGAGGATTTCATCAGAATTATGATGAAATTTTTCTTTACTTTATGTTATAATTATGACTTAGAGCTGAGTTCGTACTTGGTAGACTAGTGAGGAGGTGTTTTAGTGAGACCTTGATTATATCTCTGTTTGCCCAGAGGGAAAGCTTCAGGAGACAGGAGAGAATCCTCGATTCTTAAAAGTGCGCTTAAGGCTTATTTTTTGCATGATTTTATGTTATCTTAAATATGGTTGTATTATGAGGTATCTTCATATTTGCTTTTGAGCATCAGTAATAGAGGAATTATGTTGTCAGCTATGGAGATGTACATATAATGGTCATAAGTTTTAGTGGTTGCTTGCATCCTGAAGTAATTCTCTGCTTCAGCTCAGCAGTCAGCTCTTAGAACTGATGTTGGGCTATACCTTCAAACTTATCACCCAGAATGTTTATCAAGGGCTTCACCAAGCAGTCATAGGATTTTTTTTCCCCTTTATTTTTGTTATTTCCCTTCTTCTTGTGGGAATCCCTAGTATTTACTTATGTTTTTTAAAGCTGAAACAAGCTCGATTGTCTAGTTATGTTCATGGATTCTACGGATAGTGTCCTTTTCTTTTGAATGCCTAGGGATTCGATTCTAATCATGATTTGATTGTGTCTTCTGTAGAGGGTCTCCCTCCCTTCATAGATTGTACGAATAGTTGGGATATTGGGTTTTCATGATTAAGGTAACATTTCCAATGTTCTTTTATGTAGTTGCAACAACTGCTGGAACTGCACTGGCATTCTATTTGGTGCCAATGCGATCACTTGGTCAAGATTCATGGAAGATAGCTGCAGCTCTCATGGGTAGACATATTGGTGGAGGTAATGCTCTTGCTGTACTGTTATGTCTTTCAGAACAATTGATTGATATGCTTTTCAAGCTCAGCTTAAGCGTTTAACTGTCTTGCCTGAATGAAGCGTTCCTTTCGCAATTTTCAAAAGCGATCAATAAACTTGGGGTTTCTGAAACCAGAACGCAATGCCCAGTCAAATTGCACTTTTGGCAGCCAAGCTGTCTATAGTTCCTCTGTTTACTGTTTTTGATATTTTTGTTCTTTGGTTGAATTAAACGGATCGCATGATCTTCACTAATTGTGGAGTCAATATCTGGATTCTGGAATGATGAAATTTCTCATATGAAGTATCTAGTCCGATTATCAAGGTTTTTGTTAAAATTTTGGTTTCTGGTATCTACTATATCTGGTTGTTGCCTTTTCCAGTCTAGATCTTATCCTTGTACAAGGAAATTTGGATATAAATCTGCTTGTCTATCTCTCATTCTCAATATGGTAATTGTAATTGATTCCTGTTTCTTTAAAGCTTTCATCTTATAGCTGTGAACAATAGATCATATGGCCTCATTTCAAATTGGTGCAGCTGTCAACTACGTTGCAGTTGCGAAAGCTCTTGGGGTCTCTCCTTCTGTCTTTACTGCTGGACTTGCTGCAGACAATGTTCTATGTGCATTATATTTCACAACTCTGTTTGCATTAGCTTCCAAAATACCTCCAGGGACTGAAGCATCAACTAGTGGTATGTTTTTAGTGTGACCCAAAGTAATTTACGTTTTTGTTTACTAAAATAAAGGGTGTGCTTTACATTTTTGCAATCACTCCCTTTCTTTTTCTTGGGTGTTGAGGGTTTATTTTGTTGGTTTATTCCTTCACACACGAACAATTATTTGTTGATAAATCATCTCCAATTCTTAATGATAAATGCCTTTTCTTTCCTTTTTCCATCTCCCTTAAAGGTAAATAATATTTTAAACTCCCTTTTCATAAATGAAGGATTTTTAAGAATGTGTAATTTATCATCACTCACCCGAGGATCCCGCCTTCTAAGTGAAATTGTGCACTAAACAGATGGCATGATTGACATGGGGTCTGAGGCTAGCGACAAGCTTCCTGTGCTACAGTCTGCAACCGCTCTTGCAGTATCATTTGCAATATGTAAGGCTGGAAGTTTTGTGACTAAATATTTTGGAATTCAAGGTGGTAGTCTTCCTGCAATAACAGCAATTGTTGTTCTATTGGCAACTCTGTTCCCAAAGCCATTCAATGAACTAGCACCTTCTGGTGAAGCTATGGCTATGATCCTGATGCAGGTACTTATGTCATGAGTGCTGCCTTATTTGATTGAATAGTTTCAAATCTGAAGTGTTATTGGGCTGTAGCCTTTTTATGATATTTGATTAGTTAGTGATAAATATGATATTTCATGCCAACTTATTTGAGCATCTTAAAATAACTGAGACCTTAGTTTTTGCATGTGGTACGCTGGTTGTTGCTCTTGCTGATGGGTGTTATCAGAAGAGCATGATGGTAAGTTGTGATTAATCTAGCACTTTGGTCATTAGATGATTGAAGTGAGCTTTTGATCATGGAAGTGAGTGAGTAGCTGCAGCCCCATTGAATTTGACATGTTTGCTCACAGAAAACTGCACATAATATAATCCTGCTTAAATAGTAGTAGTATATCTATTTCTTTCTCCTCCTTTCTTGTTTCCCTGTCTTTTCTTTATCAATGTATACTCTCTTGATAAATTAACATTGTGAATGTTCACATTTATACTGCACAATGGTTACTTTGAAGAGTTTTTTTATTTAGTTTGGACCTCTTCTTCATGCTGGTTACTTCAAAATTGTGTTCTGCACACATGATAAATGGATTATAGGTTCCCTCTTCTGTGACCAGTGTGATCTATGTAACATGGAAGTTGCAACAGCAGTGTTCAGCTGACCTCTATGATTTTGACTGAATTTTACTGTTATGTGACATGGTTGGACATTTTTGGTAGGTAGCACTGGTGTAATCTTTCAAGTGAAATAGAAAACCAAGAAAAAAGACTTGATGTAACCTGGTTGGACACTGCTGGCAAGTTCCAAGTAATTTAGAAGCTAACATCAATATGCTCCTTGCTCTTGACACAGGTATTTTTTGCCGTGGTGGGAGCGAGTGGGAACATTTGGAGTGTCGTTAGCACTGCACCAAGTATTTTCCTGTTTTGCCTCATCCAAATTGCCACGCATCTCGCTGTCATCATAGGATTGGGTAAACTGATCCGCTTCGACCTGAAGCTGTTGCTAATTGCATCAAATGCCAATGTTGGGGGTCCCACGACAGCCTGTGGAATGGCAACATCGAAAGGTTGGAACTCCTTAGTAGTTCCTGGGATCCTTGCTGGTATCTTTGGTATCGCCATTGCAACATTCCTAGGCATTGGATTTGGAGCTAAGGTTCTTCAATACATGTGAGGATGAGGAATTCGATGCAGTTTCAGTTGCAGTTGCAGCAAGAGTGTAATCACAAGTAAATTATGATTCGTTATTAGGGTCACTGATTGTCTTCTTCTTTTCCTTATCCCCTCCTTGAAAGATGAAATTACTACTTATCAATCATTTTTCCACTATTATTCAATTATATTAGAGCAAGTCTCGTGTGAGACCAACTGTGCAAAATTAAGTGAATTGAGTCAGGCGAAAACTATTGACGCCTCACCCATGGATCAGGCGGAAAAGGTTTCCGCCTAACCCATGGATCAGGAGGAAGGGGTTTCCGCCTAACCTTTGGGTCAGGCGGAATATGCAGACGCCTTACCCTATTTTTATTTTATTTTATTTTATTTATTATTTTTTTTTTCTCAATGCATTCGTTGTAATTATTATTAATATCATTATTATTAGTGTTATTATCATTGTTATTATTATTATTAGTGTTATTATTATTATTAGTGTTATTATTATTATTATTATTATTATTATTAGTGTTATTATTATTATTATTATTATTATTGATATTATTATTATTCTTATTGTTATTATTATTATTATTGTTGTTATTACTATTATTATTAGTTGTCATTGTTATTATTTTTTAATTATTAGTTATATTATTATTAATTGATTTTCGAATTGCTACATTATTATTATTATTATTATTATTATTATTATTATTATTATTATTATTATTATTATTATTATTATTATTATTAGAAGTTGTTTATTACTGTTTACTGTTTAATTAAAAATGTGAAATGATAGAGGAGAGGAGCCGGTAAATCGATATCGGGGTTAGCCAGCGTACTAGCTGGTTTAGGACCGCGTCACACGAGGACGCGCGGGATTGATGTCTCTGTACGGAGACAGAGAGAGGCACTTCGTATGAGGGATGAGGAGGAGGAGGAACTCGATTACGGATCGAGCGAGTTCCACTCCGGGGATCAGTACATGGACGAGGAACCGATTGTCGCCGAATCCTCGTCTGTGACGTGGCGCGTGGCGAAAGGCAGAGGCGGTTGTTTATGTTTTATACATTATGTTTGTATGACAGTTGATATTATTATTATTCATTATGTTATTTTTTATGCAATATTGGTGATGATATTGTCATTTGAATTTATTATTATTTTAGACACTACAAATGACACTATTAATAATCGCTACGTATGAAAAACAAAAATTACATTAATAATCGGTCCATTAATAAACACGGTTCAAAAATTACATCAAACCCGCTAAACGATCCAAATGTGCTCTCCGCCTCTCATAAAGTTGCTCCCAACCAACGACACTATCAGAACGGGAACTAAACCATAATGACAATATCGGAGGAACAGGGAAATCTGACGCTAAGTTCAGACGGATATAATGGTTATACGAATCACCTAAGTGACCAATGACGAATTCTCGAACTGGACGTGTAACAGTCGAAGGTACTTGCAACGGTAGCACAGTGAAACAAGCATATAACCCCCTTCCGTTGCCGTATCCGATAAACATAATCGCTGCATTGAAGATGTTGGAAATCGGGAACAAATCCTCAACTACTTTCATCCAGTGATCATCGTGACACGCATCTCCGTCCCACATAATACTGCGGTAACCAGCGTCGACCCCGTGAACGTATATGTGTTCGTACAGTGCTCGGTTAGCTAAGATTTCGTTTGCAATGCAAACTCTCGTCCATCTCCATTGCTCTTGGTCTCCGAAAACGTAGTCCGCAATGACACGGAAACCGCAATTAGCATCCCCAACCACATCGAGATATCCTTCAATGAAAGGTATGATGATTCCCGGAATTTTGTTAACATGATAGAATTCAGTGATATCTATTCCGTGTCCATCTGCAAGACAATATAATAGAAAGTCATTAATAGTACTTATCAAAAAGTACTTAACAACATTATGTACATGTTTAAAAACTATTTCATACCAGTACTCCGCACGACGTTACTCGATGAGGATGAGCTACGACCACGCTCGCGGCTCGAACTGGATGACCTAGGGCGACCACGACCCATCTGGCTGTACTCCCATGAACTAGGATCACGTCTGGTAGAGGAACTCCCTCTCGGTCGACCTCTGACTGTCGTGTTCGCTTCCGGCTCGACGTAACTCGCTGCATCAGGATGAAGCTGCTCATGGATAAGGACAGATATGTTGTGCATAACTGTCGAGTCGCTTGAGTTAACCTCGTCGACGAGAGAGTGAAAGTACCGATGGTCCTCAGATGGATGCTCAGTCATGTCAAGCGTAGCTATCTCCACTGCATCACTAATAGCGAGTGTTCGCCAAAATTTGTGGACACTATTCAAGCTAATTGGCGTGCCCGTATCCGTGGCCGTTTTCAACTCACACGCACACGGGATCTGATGAGTGGATCTCAATACACAACCGCAATGATCAAATACTTGGTCACTCAATTCTCTCATCCTCTTCAACTCATCCGATAATATTCCTAAGCAGTAATGGGAAACATACCCGCTCAGATAATTGAATGGGAAACCCGAGTACTTCACACCTCTTCGTCTTCTGCACTCTTCAAGTGTGTACTTGATCTGAGTTAGTTGTGACTCGATTGACTTGTTGACCTTGTTCCAAACATTGTCCAAAAGCTCCAGTTGAGGAGTTCAACCACTGTTTTAGCGCGGCATGTGCACTCTCCACCCTGCAAGTCGTAGTGTTGCCAAGGTGTAGAACCTTATTCGTCCACGCAGCTACAAACATCTCTTTGTATCTCAGACAGGTCTCCTCTACATAGGATATCACGTGAGGGTAAGAACTCCAAGTATCCTTCATCGTACGCACTGCTCTATCGTACTCAGCTTCTGTGGAAGCTTCCATGATAGATTCCCACTTCCCATTCTTGAACCTCTGCGCGACGACCTTATCTTTTCCACAAAGTCTGTACCCTTTGTCTTCAACGACTTTGTTAATGTGCCATGTACAGAGCAAATGGCCACTCTCAGGAAATATCTCTCTAATAGGTGTCATCAACCCTAGCTCACGATCGGTCACAATTGCCGTTGGGTGTACATCATTTCCAGTAAGCATCCTCAACTTATCTAAGACCCACGCATAGCTTGCCTCAGTCTCATCCTTCATAATGGCATAAGCTATGAGGAAGTTCTTATTGCTTGGAGTCATCCCCACTATCTCAAAAAAGGCATCTTATACTTGTTTGTTTTGTACGTGGAATCTAAGCCAATCAACCAAGGAAAAGACCGAAGTAACTGAATTGATGTAGGATGTGCCATGAACACGTGAGTTACCTCATTAGTAGCTGGGTCGGCTCTTGTCCAATGTACGTAGTTATTCTCCACAGCTAAATGATGAAACTGACCAATGACATCTCTCTCTTCAAAATCAAGTTTCCTTATACGATTTCTGTAGTTGTACACATGCCGTCTAGTTGCATTGTCCTCGGGAAATTTTTCCTTAATAGCGGCCAAGATAGCACAGGGCTTTGTTTGTGCCGAAGTCATGTCACGAACGAGTTGTTTTGACCTAGGACTAAGACCACTCATCTGACGATATCCCTCAGGAAACACAGCAAAGTCATGGTTGTGCGTACCCCTAATCCCAGGCAATGTGACAATCATCCAACTACTGGACCCATACACTTGTTTAGCTCTTAACTAGAACGTACATTTACAAGCCTTTGTTTTTGTCTTCTTCCGAGCAGCAGTATCTAAGTCTCTTAATTCCCCTCTATAGCGTTCACCTCGATTGCATTTTAACAATTTTACCCTTCCATTGTTCTTGTGTAACGAAATTATCAACTCAAACCCGATAGTAAGGGCAATTTGTTTTGCCCAATTAATTGCATCTCTATCACTATCAAAGAACTCATCAGTGACGAAATGCGTACTGTAATCAACACCATCACCACCGAACCGCTCCAAAGGAACCTAACGAAAACAATGTTAGCTTAATCTTAAATTCAAACGTCTATCAAAACCGACTGAACCAAGGGACAGGCGTCTGAAACTTCCGCCTACTCCATGCTGCAGGCGGAGAAAACGGACGGCTTCTCCATGGAGCAGGCGCCCGCAATTTCCGCCCCAACCATGGTGCAGGCGTCTATAGTTTCCGTCTGTCCCATAGAACGGGCGAAAATTACAGACGCCTACTCCATGGTTGGGGCTGAAATTGCGGACACCCAATTCAAATTCTGCGAAAAAAAAAATTACCTCGGACGGCGTCGACCGCACTTCCTGGTCGCCGGCAGACATCCGCGGCCGTTGCTTCCTTACCGAATGAGTGAATGTTGATGAAGGTTGGGTATGAGAGTGGGTGTTAGAGAGGGAGAATTGATGTGAGAGTTAGAGAGGGAGAGGATGGGTGAAAATGTGAAGAAGGGCAAAATTGTAATTTTTAGGGGCGATATTAAGTAATTTTAGGGCGGTAAATAGCAACACCCAAAATTAATTGTAGTTGTAGCTGCAAATTGAAATATTTTGACAAACTGTTTGGTAGCTTAGACTTGAGAGTACGAAAAAAAAAAACTAGTTGCAAACCTCAAGTTGTAACTTTTGTTGAAAAGCTAGCTTTTCATGCCCGAATATAATTCTAGTTGAGTAGTTGTACCAAATATACCCATAGAATATATTGTTCGTGATGGTAACTGAATTGAACAACTCATTGTTCGTACTTGGCTCATTAATTAATCGAATTTCTAAATCCGACTTGTGCTCGACTTATATATTAATGGTAGAGTTTTGATCGAATTTGTAGACAAACCGCTCACAGATGTATCACCTTGTTTACATCTCTAAAAGTAAGTTAATGGAGGAAAATTATTAGCCCTCCGTTCCTCCAAATCATTCTTGACTACTCCTCTCTTCCCATATTTTAAGAAAACTCATAGAAGATAAATTTTTTATTTCCCCCTCAAATCCCCTCTTCCTAACCCATTTTTCAACTTAGGGTTGTTTATCAGTCCAGATCCGGACTGGATCGGACCGAACCAGACCAGATCAGATCAGTTTGTACCCGATCTTGGACCGGATCGGACCGATTTTTTAAAAAGAGCTCAGGATCGTTTTTTTAGCTTTCCCCACCACTTACCGAATCGTACTTTTAGACTGGACCGGACCGGACCGAAACCCGATCTGACTAGTCCAAAAACATGACCGGTTTGAACCGGTCCAATCTTGACCGAGCCGGTCCAATCCGGTCCGGACCGAATGATGAATAGCGCTACTCCAACTCAAAGAAACAAGCACCCAAAAAAATCAACAATATGTTTCTTCGGACCAAAAACAAACAACAATTTTAAAAAGAAAAAAAAAAAAGAAGAGAAAAAACAACAATATATTTTTTTGACACAATATAAATTAGCGTTGAAGCAGCTATGGCATATGAGTCCATCATAGATAAACCCATAAACCAAAGCTTCACTCATTTGTCTCCTTTCTCTCTCCTCCCACTTCCATTAATGGCGTCATCACTGACCACTATCACTACCACCATCACCACCACCACCCAGTTTCTTCCTTCTTTTTCTCCTTTCTCTCTCCTCCCACTTCCAAGACCAACTGTCCCCCTCCAACGGTCACTTTTCTTGTCGCGCCAAATCATACTTCCATCTAACTCTAACTCTTACCCCACAGTCCCAAAATTTCAGGTCACAGCGAACTCTAATGGCCAATTTTTCAGTAAAAATCCTAATTTAAGGGTACGAAATCCATTAACGGTGAGGTCACAGCTTAAATTCAATGGTCCTTTAGTTTCTCCGGATGATCATTGGGGTTTATGGACTGCTCTTCTAGCCACTGGAGCCTTTGGTCTTTGGTATTATCAGACCCTCTTTTTGTTTATTGTTCTTGAAACTTTAAATTGATGAAATTTTGAAAATTGTTACTAATTAGGTTGTGGGTATGTTCTTTATTAGATTGAATTATAAAAATGGAAAATGGGTATTTAAGAGCAGGTTGAGGTCTCAGTTGGAAAGTTGATTTCAATATCAAGAGGATTCATATGAGCACATAGAGTTCTTTGAAAGTGAATATATCTAATTTATTTTATTTACCTGCTGTGGTTCATATTTTCTTATTTATTTGACACATATGGTATGCAAGTAAATGATGGGGATTGGATCTTGCTTTAGATGATGGATATACTATATGGGTATTGGGTAATATCACATGCACTGCTTTAATTTAACTGGGAAAATTCTCTTGTAGCTTATGGGTATGGTTGAATTGGAAGTCTGTTGTTAGTGAGTTAGGTGATGCAATGCGAAGAAATTTGGTGACACAACTCAGGCTTTATTCATTCTTTGTAAAAGGAAGTATATTCAACAATGGAAGGCCCTAATTGGTTAGTGAATGAAAGTTAACTAGATAGAACTAATATGGCTCACGTCATGGGGCTTTGTTTAGAGAATGGAGTGGAACATTATATGAGTTCCTGTGAAATATTACTGTATAGGTTTAGGGAGGGTTTTGACTATGTTTCTGGTTAATGAAATATGTATGTGCTCTTCTAGTGTGAGTTTGTATGTGTGAAGTAATGAACTGAAAGCCTGGTACTTTCATTTAGTAATACGAAAAAAAGAAGTGCTACATAGTCAAGTATTTTTGGCATAGTAGATTTTGTTGGGTACAATTAAGTGATTCATACATTCAACGTTGAATGAAATGGCAAGTTTCTTTTCTTTTTGACTCTATTTCCCCCGCTGCCAGAGGTGGTAAATGAAAATTCTGGGATTGAAGGTCAGAGAAGACAAAGATTGGGAGCATGGTTAGTGCTGCACTTGTGAGCATTTTGGTTGGCCTATCAGCAAGTAATCTAAAGATTATTCCTTATGAAGCAGCAACATATTCCATTGTGCTGGAATATCTGTTACCGTTGACTGTTCCTTTGCTCTTGTTTAGAGCTAATGTGCGTCAACTTATTAAATCGACTGGCAGATTACTTTTGGCATTCTTGCTGGGATCAGGTTGTACCTTCTTTGCATATAAATGTTTAAGTTCTATTAAATTATTTAGTGGAAGTCAACAAGGGATGTGCTTGTTGCAACGCTCATAAGATGATTGATTGGTGTTAGATGAGTGTATATACCTCTGAATTTGGGTATGAACATTTGAAGTAGTGGGCCTAGTGGCTACATTCATGAAAATAAGTTCAAAAGTTAACTTCTGTGGTACGTACCTTTAACACTTGTCTCCTATCCCTCCCGAATAATTAGTGGTTGAAGATATTGATTTGAATTATCTAAGGAGAATATATTTGTGATTTGATCGTTTGCAAAGAATCACAGTCTGATAACTGTAGTTTCTTTTGCCGACTTTATGATGAGATGGAGTAAGTCTTGATCTAGAAGAGGTAAAATGCCTTGAGGCACCTAATTCACTCTTCTTTTGGGTATTTGGAGTGTGTACTGAGTATTTTCTTGAAGATATGATGTCAGTGTGCTTTCTAAAAACACATAAAAGCTCTTTAATTTTAAAGAGGTGACTGCAGGTTAGCTATGAATCTGTGGATTCAAGTGCATCTTTCATCCTCTCCCATTTCATTTCCCTTTTTCCTTTCTGGAGTCTCTATTTATGTGTGGGTGGGTTTGCACTTATGTGTATGTATGTGTGTCCACTTGTGTGGTTTTTCACTATTTATTTTTGTTATTGTTATTCTTTTTTGTGGGGTTGAGAGGGTTGGTGCCAGAGAGAAGCTAAGGCACAAATAGAGAGGGTGTTTAATGTAGGCAATCATGCAGTAATAAACTGGGTTTCCCTGTGTTAAATGGAAGATGTTTGTCCCTGATTTTAAGGCTTTGAGGTAATTTAGTGTTGGGTGGTTTGTCTTTTTTTGTTAGCCACCATAGGACAATCTGTAACAAAGAGACGGCAGGCAATTTTATCATTTTATTGACTCTGAATTATTGGTTTGTGTTGTGTATACATCTATGTTAGCGAGCACCCAATCACAATCCCATCTCATGCTTGGTATACATCTTTCCCTTTGCAGTTGCTACGGTGATTGGGACCCTCGTCGCCTATTACTTAGTGCCTATGCGATCGCTGGGTCCAGATGGTTGGAAAATAGCTGCTGCTTTGATGGGCAGTTACATTGGCGGAGGTACTCTATGTAGAACTTTTCTTGTAAGCATCTTGTGCCTTGTAGTCTGTCACACGACATTGGCATCACTATAGGTGTCCTGTTATGCTGAGTTCAGTAACTTGCAAGCTTCCCTAATGAATTTATAAAGCGTGTTCATTGTTTGGAGTTGGGACCATAATTGATATCTCTAGCCTCTATGACTTCAGGAATTTGCACTCCTTTTTTATTTGATGACATTTCGTTTAACTGGTTTCCTTGCAAATGCCTGATGGTGAATGTCATTTTCTAACTTTTGGCTGTACCTCATAACAGTTGCATCTGTTGTGTTTTCATTCTTGGTGCTACACCTTTTTGTTGAATTATGCTCCAAAATTAATTGAATAAAATTAATATTTGGTGGTAAAGAGTATTACCTAAATATTAGGAGTGGAGTGACAATTAGTCACATAATTAGTGGTAGTAGTGGACTAGTGGACATGTATCCCATGTTGGAAGTTGTTTAGAAACTAGCCTATATAAGTAAATATTGTAGTCGTTTGTTAACTGGAATGGAGTTCAGTAAATTAAGTTCATGAAATTGCATCTATTATCCCCTTCATTCCCAACACTTTTAGCATGGTCTTGCAGTGTTATGAATTACTGGAAATTTCAACTGGAGTGCTCAAGAGGAAACAGGAAAATTAGGCTATAAAGTAGAAAGTCAGATGAGTATAATCCTTGTCACTTCATCTACAGCTAATCTTTCAATAGGTAAGGGGAACCAATCATATTTACATGGTCAAATTGTTGGAGATTTAATGAATCTCTCCCGCTCACTTATCAATAACTCATCTTTTAGTGAGAGGCACAAGTCATGGTCTTGAACTTCAGAGCTAGTGTGCTAATTTTGAACTTTGCTCAATTTGGTTCTTGCGATTATCTTTAGTGTGCTGATGGAGTTTTGGTTAACTTAATTGACTACATTGGTGCTTGAAAATAATACTTAACGTTGCAGCATAATAGTGGGATTTCATTTACCATGAAAAAAGTTTTCACGTCCAAGCTCCAAGATGCATAGTTCACATCATCATATGGTCCCTCTCTATACCTTCTAGCAAGGTTGCACGGAAACGTGAAACGTGGAAACGCGAAACGTGAAACGTGAAACGTGAAACGTCAATTCTCAAAAATGCCGGAAACGCGGAAACGTCCCCACAAAAAATATATTAAAAAAATATATTAAAAAAACAGAAAATAAAAACGTCCCCACTTGGTGGGTTGCATTGTTTTTCTGCCTTTTGTTAACTTATTCCTCCAACCTCTCCATTTCACGCCTATGCTCTCTGGTTGCCTTTGAACATATCCCAATTCCCTTCCCCGCAATTCCCAACAGATGATATCTAATTCTAGTGTATGTCCCTTGGTAATTTCCATGACAAAGAAGACACTCCCATTTGATATTACCACCCCTTTTGCCTCCAGTTCTACCAAAATTTTTAACATATACCCAAAGAGGTTTATTAGGGTCTGTATTTTGAGAAGTCTCAGCTGACTCACTAACATTAGCACTATCATCCGTTGAAGCCATGTATCTAGACAAAAAAAAAAAGAGATGAGAGGAAATTAACTGAAATTAAAAAGAACATGAAGAAAAGAGAGAAACAGAAAGCAAATAAGTGAAATAACATAAACGAAATCAAACAAAACATAAACAGAAAGCAAATAGCATAAAAAACGAAATTAAACAGAAAATAAAAAGAAAAGAGATGAGAGGAAATTAACAGAAATTAAAAAGAACATGAAGAAAAGAGAGAAACAGAAAGCAAATAAGTGAAATAACATAAATGAAATCAAACAAAACATAAACAGAAAGCAAAGAGCATAAAAAAACGAAATTAAACAGAAAATAAAAAGAAAAGAGAGGAGAGGAAGGAATGAGAAAAGAGAGGAGATGAAGAAATCAAAAAATAAAATTACTTGTCGAGCTTGAGATCGCCGGAGAAGAGAGAAGAAGCTTGAGATCGCCGGAGAAGAAGCTTCAGAGTCGCCGGAGAGGAAGGAATGAGCTTGAGAAGAAGCTTCAGAGTCGCCGTTGGAAAGAAGAGAGAGAAGAGAGAGAAGGAGAGAGAAGAGAGTGTCGGGTTAGGGTTTAGAAGAAAAAAAATGGTTTTATATATATATATATATATATATATATATATATATATATATATATATATATATATATATATATATATATATATATATATATATATATATTTTTTTTTTTCTGGAAATTAAAAAATTCGCGCGTTTCGATTTCTGTCTCAGCGTTTCGGGCGCGTTTCTTCGTCAATCCAGAGTTTCCCGTGCGTTTCGCCAAATGTCTAGCGTTTCGGACGTTTCGAAAGCGTTTCGATCGCGTTTCGCGTTTCGAAACGTTTCGGAAACGCGAAACACGACCTGATTCACGTTTCGGTGCTTCATTGCCTTCTAGTGTACATAGCAAAGTGGTGAAAAAGGGTTTCTTAAGTTACTGAGTTGGGGTTTTGAATTTCTGGGAATTAGTTGAATATACTGGAAGCATTTGTATGTAAACAGAATACCTTTTCATCTTTTATTGATTTTTCGGGTTATTTGTTGCTTTGCAGCTGTCAATTATATTGCTGTTTCAGAGGCTCTCGCTATTTCTCCATCAATCGTCGCTGCTGGAGTAGCTGCAGATAATGTCATTTGTGCTGTTTACTTCATGATATTGTTTGCAGTAGCCTCCAGAGTCCCTCCCGAGCTTGCAAACTCAAACAGCGGTATGTACTATTGCTGAATATCATTGGTTTTGTATGGTTCTATCTTCTATTCGGCTTTCCAGCTCCATATTGTGCTGTTGGTTGATGTAAATTTAGTGTATTGACTCTTCTTTCCTGGATGCTTTTCCTGACAAAGTGGCTAGTTGCGTATTGTTCCTTGTTTAGAATGTATTTAAAGACAGGTTTGTCTGTAGCTTTGTCCTTGATTGGGGGTTCAAGGGCTGTGAACTTATTTAGTGTTTTTGCATGCTTTGTGTCATGCTCTAGCTGATCTTGCTAAAAAACAATCAAGTATCTGCTGCTTGACAACAGCATCTACCTTATTGGAATCATTGAATGTATATAACGTAAATTTCTGTACATTGTAACAAATGATGATTTGTTCGGGTATTCTGAACAGCTGTTGAGACAATGTCAGAGACCAAGCCTGAGATCAAGCTCCCTGTGCTACCAACAGCTTCCGCTATTGCTGTATCGTTTGCTATATGCAAAGCTGCTGCCTGCTTCACAAAATTGATTGGAGTCCAAGGAGGCATCCTTCCAATGGCTACAGCAATAGTAGTGGTTCTAGCAACTCTCTTCCCCCTTGTCTTTAGTTACCTTGCTCCTTCTGCAGAGGCTATATCTTTGGTTTTGATGCAGGTAGCAAAATCACGTCCATGCTAGTTGATTGATCTCCTTGTATATCATCTTATGGCATGCAATTTTCATTATTAGAAAACATAATTGAAAGCATGTTCATCTTCAAAGCTAGATGAAAACTCAAGTTTCCTTCTCAAGGCTATGTTCAAATAGTTTTCATTCTTCTAGTTTCATGTTTATCTATTATTACGTCTTGAAACAGTCAGAGTTTCTATGTTAGTTATTATTACGTCTTGAAACAGTCAGAGTTTCTATGTTAGTTTTAGAACCTATGGCTGGTTTTCTTCATCCTTTGTACTACAATAGAAAACAATTTGACCTGGTGACAAGTGACTTATTGATTTTGATGTTTAAAAATTGACCTCAAATTCGTTTTCACAATAGGTATTCTTTGCCGTGATTGGTGCAAGTGGCAGCATTTGGAACGTTATCAACACGGCACCAAGTATCTTCTTATTTGCTTTTGTACAAGTTGCAGTCCACTTAGCCATCATTCTTGGAATAGGGAAGTTGTTTCACTTTGAAATGAAGCTGCTGCTTTTGGCTTCCAATGCTAATGTTGGAGGCCCTACAACAGCTTGTGGGATGGCCACAGCCAAAGGATGGAATGCCCTGATCATCCCAGGAATTCTAGTTGGTACTTTTGGCATATCAATTGCAACTTTTCTTTCCATTGGTTTTGCTTTAACAGTCCTTAAACACTTGTAGTTCCACAAATGCAAAGTATTAATCGGATGTCATCTCAAAAATCTTTTGTTGATAAGGACTCCTCAATTTATAATCTAACTGAATTCTAACTCATCTTTTGTCTCTGGTAATTGGTAAAGCATAAAAACACCAAACTAAAACAAAAATTTCTTACTTGAGTGAATTTATTTGGGGTGAATAATAGCTCCAAATAGTCTTCCCTTTGGTAGGTATTTCTTGTGATTCTGAGGTATTGAATAAACTAAGCAAGTTTGTTGACGTCCTCGGGCCCTTGGGAAATGGTTCCCTTTGTTTAACAATCAAATATAGAAAACAGAAAAATTACACGAGTTGATCATCATCCCCAATTTCCCACAGACCCCCACCACCATGGCAAAGCAACTCCCCTCACACCACTATTTTCATCGCCGGTAGGTGGTAGCTCATTTGCCACTAGCTCATCAGGCACCACCAGTTCAACCATTGATAACCCTGAAGTGAAGCACATCAAAATTTCACCAGTTGTAAGTGAGGCATCTGTTTTGGGAGGGGAGAGTTTTCTTCTGTTGTGCTGCAGTAGGGAAAGATGGGGCAAACAGGAAAGATGAGATGGTATAGGTAGGTGACAGACTACACGGTTTTTTATCTCATATATGCAAAGTTTGGTACAGAAACAAAATCAACATACAAAATTCACCACTGGAATTTGGCTGCAATGTGGATACACTCAATTGTCAGACAATGGTTCATGTATGTCAGATTCAAGAAATTGAATGCCTTGAGTTTTCTTTTTCTTTTTTAATTTTAACTTTCAATTGATATTGCTTGAATATCACAATATGCTATAGTACTATTTATTTCAGGGTGGTCTTACTGGGTCAATGTTCATGATCTCTAAGGCCTAATAACTAGTCATACTGTACTTGCTTACCATCTTTACTTTATAAAAACTTATTCTGTGAACTATCTAGTTAAGTCATTTTCTCAGATTAAGCAAGCATATCTTTGGTTTTGACTTTTGAGTTATCCAGGATATTGCAGTACATCACTGCATTTGTGCAGTACAGAAACAATTGTTATGCATTAGTCAACTGTAAGGCATCAATAGAAGTTGTCCAAGTTAAGGGTAGATATCTTTAATTGCCAGCTGGGAAATTTGCCATAAATTATCAATTGAATTGAATTCTTTATAGTATATCATTCTGGTAGACCGTCAAGGAAGCCATAATGCTAGCTGCAGTAATTTTATTTTCTCCATTAGCTCATCAGAAAATAATTCTAAAATTCTAATCCTGTGCTTACTTCTGCAGTATTTTATAGTGTGTTTCTGTCCATTTAAACAATATAGAAGAGTGAAATATAGAAGGTAACTCAATATTATAATATACTCTCTTGGTTCAGAAATAGCAGTCATAGTTTATGTTTGGGCCTATTGTCCTTCATTCAGCTAAGAGCTGCTTAATTTGGGTTTACATAGTAATTTGACTTTACACAACCAGAAAATGTAATTAAAGTGGTTGACATTGAAGATTGATCTTTCAATTTGTTTGTTATTTTATCCAATGATTAATAATATGCTTGTGCTCATAACCTGCATGAAGCATGCCTTTCTCTGCAAAATTCTTGGTGATGTATGACACAGTCCTACACCGTTTGAGAGTATATATATGACCTGTGCAAAAAATGGTTTTTCCTCCATGAGTAAAAGTTCAGTCTTCTGAAGAGCAGTCGGATAAAAATAGAAAATGAGCAGCCTTGCAATACTGAGGCTCATATGCCTCCTGGTGTTCCTTGGGTGGATGATCGTATGGATTGTGCTTCCGATGGAAATTTTCAAGCAGAGTTGGACTCCCAAGCTATCAAAACGGTTCAATACAACATACATTGGAGGCCAAGGTTGCCATTCTTTACTCGCTCCTTCTACACTTTGAATTATATATCACAATGCAGTTATGAGTATTGTAACTGTATCAGTCTTGGCTTTTTATTTCCAAAACCAAAAAAAAAAAAAAAAGAAAGGATTTCTATAAACTCAAAAAGAATTCAAAGGTTATCCTTGCTCTTGTACACTCATTTCCAGGTGTGGTATGTGTTCTATTTTCTCTTCAACCAACCCTTCCATTATTTATGATCTACATCTTTTGGAGCTTGACGGATCTATATATTTCTGTGGAAAGCTTGAAGTATTATTCTTAAAAAATTTGGTATTTGGATTTTCTTCCAAGTGAGGAAGTCAGTGATTGATTTCTATTGATATGCCCTTGCTCTTTCAGGAACAAATCTTTTCTTGCTCACATTCCCCATGATGCTGATTGCTGTTCTTGGCTGCATCTTTCTTCATATTAAGAAGAAAAGGGAGTCCACCTTGAAAAGGTTTGTAATCTATTCCGCATGCAAGAATGCTTACCTATGTGCTCTTATCTTCTTCCATTGTCTTTAAATATTTCTCTTTCTCTGCCCCCAAAAAAGAGGAAGAAAAGAAAATAAATCATTCAATTTTTTTGTGGCAGTTCTGCGTCCCAGCAACATCTAGCCTCCTTGAGAAGGCCGCTCCTTGTATGGGGACCTCTAGGGGTTGTTACAACAATGGAGGTCATCTTTTTAGTTATGTTTATTGCAGTAATGACTTGGCAATTTGGCAACTACTACTACGTCAGTGCTAAGCATCCTCACGTGCATTTGCATGGAGAGAAAAAGTAAGTAATACTCCTTGTTCACGTCTAAAATGTGGAAGTTAAATGTTGAGAAGAAAAACCTCCCTCGTCTTCCTCTCTGAATCGCCTGCATGTTATCTTGGTTTGAGATAAAACCCATGAGATTGAAAACCCAATTTCTTTTACCATGATATTGATATAAGTAATGACTGTTCTATTCTGCAAACTTTTTGTAAAGTTCTTATGCACCCCCTGTTTCCCTTAATTAATTGTATCAAAGTGATAAAGTATTGTTTTGAACGTCTAATAAGATAAATTTTGCTTGGTTACGACTAATATAAAAAAATCAATCATAGGTTAAACTAACCCATACATGTAATGGTAAAATTCCTCCAATCCCTTCCTTACTTAGGCACTAAAGTACTAATAAATAGCAAAGCAATATAAAGATTAAAAGAAGGGGTTATAACTAGTGGCATATTGTGGAGTGTGAATTGCCAATATAAAGATGAACTTGTTCCATGGTTAAAGATTAAGAATTTATTGTATTGCTCGTTGATGGATTAAATTTCACAGGTGGCAAACATCATTCCGGAGTGTGTCATTGCGACTTGGTTATGCAGGAAATATTGCCTGGGCCTTGCTCTTCTTCCCTGTAATTCGATTATCTTCAATTTTGCCCCTCGTCGGGCTCACGTCGGAATCAAGCATCAAATACCATATCTGGGTTGGGCAGGTAGTGATGGTACTTTCTGCATTACACTGCGTTGGCTTCATCATCTACTGGGCTGTGACTAACCAAATGTCTGAGGTAATTAAGTTGGTATGCAGTTGGGGGTGTCACTGCATACTGTGTACTGCCACCTGACCTACCTTGCTCTTACAAATTACTACGCGCGTGCTTAATGGAAAAGAAGGTTATAGAAAATACTGCTTGTATTTGCTGTTCGCCAATGCATCAAAATCCTTAGATCATTTGGGTCCTGCCTTGTGGTCTTCTTACAAACAGCTGGCTTATATGGTGTGCCTGGTATAAGATAGAAATTTCCAAACTTCCCAATCTGGGTTAAATAACCTACATAGCAATCTGTGAAACTAAGCCCTGAGGGGGTAGCTCAGTTGGTAAGACCTCTGGGTTCTATTCCAGAGGTCCCTAGTTGGCTAGTTCGAGTCCCCAGGAGGTTTTCCTGGTCGTTAACTTCAGGGCCCATGGGAATAGTCAAGCAAAAAAAAAAAGTTTGGATATCCATGTTATCTAAAGAAAAAGATGTTGGCAATACACTCAAAAGATTTAGATAAAAACAAATTCTCTACATTCACTAGTTAACACCATACTGAAACAGTCCATCTACAATTTATTTGTGTTTCACTCATGGATCATGCATGAAATTAGTTGTAGTTTAGGCGAATTATAATAGTGGCTTAATTATTTGGTCGTGCAGCTGATAGCATGGTCCAGAGATTATGTGCCAAATCTACCTGGACTCATATCATGGGTGGTTTTACTAGCAATGCGGGGAACAAGCTTTCCTTACACAAGACGGAGGATGTTTGAAGTCTTCTTCTATACACACCAACTTTACACTCTGGCCACCTTCTTTTACGTTTTGCACTTAGGGGTTGCTTGGCTATGTCAGATTCTTCCAGGCCTGTTCCTCTTCACAATCGATCGATATCTTAGGTTCTTGCAATCATGCTCTCGTGTGAGGCTCATCTCAGCTCGGCTTCTTCCTAGTGGTACTGTTGAAATGACCTTTGCCAAGAGCCCAGGTGCTGAGACTGAACTTTTGTCTGCAATTAAAAAGTAGTTGTAACTAAATGTTCATTTTTCTTTTCTTTTCTAACACCATAACTCCTTGTCTTGTTCAGGTGTGCGCTACAATGTCACTAGTAACTTGTTTGTTAACGTGCCCAAAGTTTCCAAGTTACAGTGGCATCCTTTTACTGTGATTTCAAATGATAATATGGAGTCTGATAAGCTGAGCATCGCCTTCAAGAGTGAAGGGAGTTGGACTACGAAGTTATGCAAAGAACTTTCATCTTCTGCAGACAGGCTTGAAGTTTCTGTTGAAGGGCCGTATGGTCCTACCTCAACTAGCTTCCTAAAGTAAGTATGGAAAAGTTGATACCTTGGTCTTTCATTAAGAAATTGATATAGCTGTCTTTTCAAAAGCAAAGATTCACACATCTGTTAGATAATTCACCCGGTAAGCACATGTCAAAAAGGGTCGATATCCCAACAATTAACCCTACTGCCTTTCTTATCATTAAGGTCATTTCCGATATTTTCATCTTGTGCAGCTCACGAGTTATTAGATAGGAGTATTAGTTATGGTACATGTGTAATTTCATTAAATAGACATTTCTTTCCTAAACATGCAAATTGATCGTATTCCTCAACTACTCTGTCTAGGCATGAATCACTTGTATTGATCAGTGGAGGCAGTGGGATTACCCCATTCATACCCATAATTCGGGAGGTGATCTATCAATCTAACACCCAGGGAAGCCGAGTTCCAAGTGTTCTGCTCATATGTGCCTTCAAGCATGCATCTGATCTAAGCATGCTCGATCTCTTGCTTCCTACTGGGAGCAGCCCTTCAGATCTCTCTAAGGTCCAACTACAGATACAAGCTCACGTGACTAGGGAGAATCAACCTCTTACCACGGATAGCCAGAAGCTGATTCAGGCTAAATGGTTCAAGCCAAGCCCATTGGACTCGCCCATCACTCCTGTATTGGGCCCCAACAGCTGGCTCTGCCTTTGCCTCATAATTTCCTCATCATTTGTTCTGTTCCTTATTCTCCTTGCCTTGGTGACTCAATACCACATCTATCCTATCGATCACAATACAAACAAAACCTACCATTTCACTATTTGGTGCCTATGGGAACTCTCTTTAATGTGTATTAGCATTATTCTCATCAGCAGCATAGTATTTCTCTTGCAAAAGAGGAAAAATTCTGCGGAAGAGAAGCAGATCAAGAATGTGGAAGTGCCAACGCCTACGACTTCTCCAGGGTCTTGGCTTTGTGAAGGGGACAGGGAGCTCGAGAGTCTTTCGTATCAGTCCCTTGTTCAAGCTACTCAGGTGCATTATGGAGGGAGGCCTAATCTCCAAAGTAAGTACTTGATTCCTAAAATTACTGTACTTTCTCTGGTTTCTAGTGCAGGAAGTTGGGTAGATGTTGAATAATTGATTGGTTTAACTTATCATGCGTTTTCTTGTGTCAGAAATATTGTCAGAATGCAAAGGAGAAGACATTGGTGTTATGACTTCAGGACCCAGGGGAATGCGACATGATGTTGCTAGGATTTGTTCATTTTTTGGTGCAAAGAACCTCCATTTTGAGTACTTGAGCTTCAATTGGTGATCTGTACTTGTATATATTTCCACAGCATGCTACTTTAAAGAAGTATCGTGTATTAGTATGAACCCCTCAGATAAAACTCAGATTATTAATGCTGGAAATTCTTTTCTTGAAACCATTTTGGTTAACTGGCATCTCTATAAGCAATACTGCCTTTGTACTCACTTTAATCTCTCTCTCTCTCGGAAGTTGCAAGTACTCGATAGATTGCAGTCACCTATTTTCACTGTTGCAACAACTAAAAGAAATCTTTACCCCGTTACTTACTACTGTAATAATCCAACAATAGAAGCCAATATGTGCATCACATAGTTGCGTTCGTAGTTTTGAACAACCGAAAGTTTGGCTTCTTAGCCTTTAAAAGATTAATTAACACGGTTACTCTATTAGCTAGGTGGCGTTTACTTGCTTGCAATCAAATGCAATGCAATGTAATTATTTTAAAGGGTAGATGTGAGGTGAAAAGGTAAGGAGGGAAAGGAAGAAGATGGGAAAAGTGAGATTAATTACACCATCCAAAATAATCATCGTTACATGGATAAAGTTGAGTAATTGTGATTACATAGGATCATGTAATCAACCCCACTTTTCCCATTCCTCTTCTTCCACTCCTTCCTTTTTCACCCCACATTTACTCTATGGGCATGCTTGGAATGAGAGTAATGATTAAGGGGGTAATAGGTACAATTATAGGCTAAAATGAAGGGTGTGGGAGATGGTGGGTGTTAGATTTTGTGAATAGGAAGGTAATCATTCCCCCCATTTTGGGGGATAAAAGTTACCCACCATTCCCCTAGAGTAATGCATTACCCCCCTTTCTCCATTCATTTCCTCCATAACCCCCTTAATCATTACCCTATCACCACCTCCACCTTCCTATTTTACCCTTTAATTTGCTCCATTACCCCCTTAATCATTACCCCCAATTAAAGCATGCCCTATAAAATGATGATTGCATTGCATTGCATTTGATTGCAAGCTATTGGACCAAAGATCTCCACGCTCAATATCGGTTAAGGAAAATATTCTAGTTAAAATATAAGTTTAGTTTATGTAAAGTATTGTTAAGCAAGTAAAGCATATAATATTGTTTAGATATTATTTAGTAGTAGTTTCCTAATTGTATTAGGAATCAAGTTAGGTTAAAGTAATCTAGTTGTAGTCTAGTTGTGGCCTATATATAGAGGTCATAGGAGAAGGTAAAAGAATGAGAGTGATCGGGGGGTTTGTCCCCGACTCCATCAGTCCAACCAGGTGCTTTGGGATGTTCCCGTCACCATGTTCAGTATGTCGAGTTAAAGTATAGTACAATTTAGCCCGTGGTTTTTTATCCCTCAAGATCAAGGAGGGGTTTTCCATGTTAATATCTCGTGTTCTTTACAGTTATGCTTCCGCGTGCGTTATAGTCTAGCTAGAGTCCACATTAATTGGTCTCTAAGTAAAGTGAAAAGCCCAACAAATAGTATCAAAGCATGGTTAGTTCCTGCGGACTGCGGTGAATGAAGAAGAAGATATGATGAACCATGTAGAAGGTGGAAAAAAAAATGAAAAGTTTTGAAAAGAATGTAAAGAGTATTGAGCGTGAGGGGAGGTTTGTTGGACCAATAGTCCACCCTCAATATTATAGCAAGCAATATTTAGCAAAGTCCTAGTCCAGCAATGATTAGCAAAGTTACGTCCAAGTGCAACTAACAGTGCGTGTTTCGGTGTTTAGCAAGTACTACTATTCTTATTAGAGGAAAAGATTTTGGTATGGAAAGTATGTTGGTTATACCGCGATAGTATGCACGGTTATAGTGCAAAAGGAAGTCTAACAAAGTTTAGTATTTTGGTTAGCCAAAAAGACTAGTGTACAGTAAGTATTGCCGGCCAAGTGGTAAGATGTGTTCAGCAAAAGTAGTGCTTTAGTCAACATTAAAGATTAGTGTGCCAAGTCTTTGTAAGTGTATGTTGAAGTTTGCAAGAGGTTTAAGTTCGAGGTGAGGTAGCGTAAAGTGTTTGTAAGGTTGAAGAATTGATCAAGTTAAAGGGTATTGAGCGTGAGAGGAGGTTTGTTGGACCAAAGATCTCCACGCTCAATATTGGTTAAGGAAAATATTCTAATTAAAATATAAGTCTAGTTTACGTAAAGTATTGTTAAGCAAGTAAAGCATATAATATTGTTTAGATATTATTTAGTAGTAGTTTCCTAATTGTATTAGGAATCAAGTTAGGTTAAAGTAACCTAGTTGTAGTCTAGTTGTGGCCTATATAAAGAGGTCATAGGAGAAGGTAAAAGAATGAGAGTGATCAGGGGGTTTGTCCCCGACTCCATCAGTCCAGCCAGGTGCTTTGGGATGTTCCCGTCACCATGTTCAGTATGTCGAGTTAAAGTATAGTACAATTTAGCCCGTGGTTTTTTATCCCTCAAGATCAAGGAGGGATTTTCCACGTTAATATCTTGTGTTCTTTACAGTTATGCTTCCGCGTGCATTATAGTCTAGCTAGAGTCCACATCAATTGGTTCCTAAGTAAAGTGAAAAGCCCAACACAAGCAAGTAAACGAGCCTGTATTGTTTACTTACTAGTGAGATTGCAAGAAAGTGAGGTGGAAAATGAAAAAGTGGGAGGAAGGAGAAGAGAAAAGTGAGATTGATAAATAGTGAAACACAATTCAAAGTAATCATCATTATATGGGTAAAGTTGAGCAATTGTAATTGTACATTGTATAGTGCAATAAACCCCACTTTCCTCATCATTCTCCTCTACGGTACTCTTTGACTTTTCCGCCCATATCTACCCTATAAATAATTGCATTATATTACTAGTAAGTAAACGAACCCTTAATCTCCTTAAATTACAGTAAACTAGAAAAGGAGTGAACTGACACTTAACTTGAAAAAAGAAGTAATTGCGGATGGATATCATGCATGTTTGATGCTCCTGACTTCCTATTTGTCATTTCAATACTATTGAATATTGATGGCTTGCATTTACTGATTGTGTGGCAAAAAAATTTTGTTTTTGTTTTTGTTTTTGTTTTTGTTTTCTGGGAAGGGAATAGGAGACTTTCTTTCATAAAATAGCCGTACGATATCTTCAACAAAAATAACCCTATAATACACAAATTAATAGAAACAACCGATATTCCACTAACAAGCTTCCTATTTACCAGCTAGAATACTCGAGTGCAACTCCCAACATGCATAGTAATCATCTACTTCTTATAGTGTTTCTTCATCTTTCATGAAAGTAGAGATCTTCACCACGTAATGTAATCCCTTACAACACACAAATTAAACTATGTATGATTTCATCGATCGTGTGTATATCCTGTCCCTAAATTCATACTGTTTCTACTTAACATAAATCGTACAATAGGCGAGAAAGAGAATCATATAGAAAAGAAAAATATGAAGATCCTTAAGACTGCACAAATGGATATAAAATTTGTTCCACTACGAAAGAAAGTTAGAAATAAAGATTAAACGCGATGTAAAATATCAATCATATGTCGGAAATGACCTAAACCATCTCTGTCACGATCTGAAAATACGCTCTACTAAATGTTAAATTTTCTATAGAGGAAGGAGGAGAAATAAATAAAGAAGGCTAGGGTTTTGCTGCTTGCCTGTCTTGGATATCTCGCATCGAAAGGAAAGAGGAGAAGTAGAAAATGGGGAATTTATAAACAGTTTGCTTATTAAAATGTTGAAACAGATAATGGAGAGTAAGTTATGTTTTTAGTATATAAATATCAAGTCATAAACATTTGAATGATTTTTACCAACTTGTAGAAAAATTGCGTTTGCGTTAAATTTAGGAATACTAACGATATATTTCCTCCGTCCAAATAAATATTTACTCTGTGTTTTTTGCACATTATTAATGCACGGGAAAAATTGGTTGTTAATATTTCAATTATAATACAATTGGCAGGAAATTATGAGACTACTGAAAGAGACATTTAGTTTTTCTCTCCTAATCTCACATCGGCATGTGTTTCTCTCACCATTCTCTCTCCTCACCTGATTTGAAAATCAAGTGGGATTGGTTAGTTGGGGGTGATCAGGGGCAAGATGGAAAATGAGTAACAAATTACAATTGGTTTGGTAAGGGTAGGGTCTAGTGGTTTCAAGCTTAGCTTACTTTCAAGTGGTTTGGTAAGGCAAGGTTATGGGTTCGAATCTTCATTTTCCCCATATCTTGTGTATGCTAGCTTCTAGGAACTATACTAGCCCTTTGTTGGTGCTACGTTGACGGGGTCGGTGCTTGTGCTGGTTGTTCAGCTAGTGTGATATGTTCGCTATTGAACACGAGAGTTCGAACATGATTTAGCGGGGTACCTCTATTGCCATTCACTTACACCCTCTTTTTAACGAGCAAAAGAAAACAAATTACAATTGCTTTTTCAACAATGTAAATATATATATTTGGACAAATAAAAATCAAGCACATAAACATACAAGTGGGATGAAGGATGTACTAATTAAAGAAAGCTTCTACAACCATCTCATGATCGAGAAAATGATTATTTGTTGAACTCATCAAGGAAAACCGCATAAGAGATAAATATGAAATCCAAAGATCTAGAGTTGCGTGAGGGATATATGAATATGATCACAAGATGTGCTATACTGTATTATTTATTGCAAGGGTGGCCGGTCATACTGGGTCAATGTGCATGATCTCTTAGGCTTAGCTAGTCACATCGTACTTTATTAGTATTATGTAGGGCAAATTGGTGAAAATTTTCAAGAATTTTGGAATTTTTGGTTAGAACATTTAAATATTTTTAACTTTGGCAAGTATTTCCAGAACAAATGGAAAAGTCTTGTAATTCTCCCCAACCAGTCATTTTAAAAAAAATTTATCCCCTTTTGCCCTTATGTGCTTTGCACGTGATTATTAATTGATTTGATTTTGTGGTCAATTCGCTTCAATCTTCTGCGTTACAAGGCGAATCGAGTAGCAATTTTACGAAAATGTCGCCCAGAACACCAAGTTCTTCACGCAATGAGAGTGGAGCTAGCAGCTTGGTAAGTAAATTGATTTTTGTGATTAAAATTTACATAATAGTCTGTTAATGGTTCAATTTGGTTTGTAGATGAAGAGGGCTGCGGGTTTGAACAGTCTCCCATGTATAAAGAAGTGGAACAAAGCTGCAAGAAGGACACAGTTCATGAGGTGTAAGTGTAGGTTGGTTTGTGACTATCTCACATCTTTTACTGATGAAAATCTAGGGAGGAGGTTTTTTTGTTGCTTGAGTTGTTTGAGTTTGAGTGTTGTGGCCTTGATTGCTTGCAGTTGAGTGAACAAAAGTTGCACCTTCTGTCTTTTTCAATTGCCCCAACTACATAAAAGCTTCAAGGACCACAAGCTTGAGGAATCTGATGTCTCTTCGTCCTTCTCTGAATTTTCGCCACACTCCACTCCTCTGTCTTTCTCTCTCTCGTCAATAATTTGTCTCTTCAGTTTTTGCAGAAGAAGAAACAGTAAAATTGTGCAAGAAGAAGCAACAGGGGTTTGGAAAATTTTGTTGTGAAAAAGTAAGTAAAGGAAAGGCATACCGCAGGGGAATTAAAGTCAATTGAAATAAAAGGGAAGAAAAAGGAAAGGAAAGGAAGAAAAGAAAATAGAAGAACCGGTTTTTTAACAAAGATTCCCATATAACCCGGTTTTCTAGGTGAATTCGCACTTTTATCCTTTTTTTTATACCTTAATAATGCTTTATAATTTAAATATATCATATTGTTCAACTAGTATCATTAAATATACTATATTGGTCACTTGGGGACTAGAAAATTGTTTACCATAAAGAGAATGGTAGAATTTTATGAAAACATCCCAAATAAGTAAATGGTAAATTTTCATAGGAAGGGAGGTAATATTTAGCTTTTGATACAGGATTATTGTAAATTGTGCAGCAGTGCAGTACACTACTGCACTTGTGCAGTACAGATACTGAGATACTCCGTACATACTCTTGCTGTTGCATTAGTCAACTGTACTGTACTAGCAGATATTAACAGAGGTATGTAGTGATTATGATCAATTACAGGAATACTGCAACAACAAAAGAAACCGGTCAAGGAGCTGAAGCACGGGCGTGCATCGGATCCGTGCGGAACTTGTTAGTGGGACTGACGTGCCACTGCCTACTGCCAACCTTGCCGACATGCGGAGGCCATTTTCTTGCAGTTGCTTTAGGGTTTGATGTGAGTAGTTTACTAATTTGTATGTATAATTCTAATCCAAGTTTATTAACGGATATCTAGTAAGAGCTCGAACTAATAATCCAACTCTAAATATTTTGGACTAATCCCTTACAAAAAACAAGAGCTGGATCTGAATTTTTGAGTCCAAATTAAATCCGATCCATTATATATATTTTAAATTATTAGTTAGAATAGTATGTTAATGAGTAAGAGTTGAAACTCAAACGACAATTATATGGGTCAAATTTCACTACACCCATAGTCCTAAAGCTCGAAACACCCCTATAATCTAAACAAATGCGCGCACCCCAGTGAACCATGCAAAGCAATAATAATCCAACACCTAATCAACGACAAGAAAACACCAACTTTTGAAATAATGAATTTGAGGTAATTTGTTCTTCCATGTCTAAGATAATTATAGATTTGAATATATATGATCCAAATCTATAACATTTTATAAAGTCTTGAAATTGGAAAATTTCAAATTACACCTCCAGTCTTGACTTTTGAAATTGTTATCCCTGACCTCCTCTCCCTTTCCCACCTTTGAATTATCATTTCAATTCATCAAAATATATACTAGGTGCGAAGACAATTTCTTCAATTGAAATACGAAATTTCAAATTGAGTTTTCAAACACACTCTTATTATTGTTGGTGATTGATTTCAGCAACGAATTTATTCTGAATTCTAAACAATACGCTTTATCTATCGATCTAGCACCTCGTCAAGGATAGCATACATAAAGAGCTAGCTCTAGTAGTTTTATTTTCTCCAATATTTCAGAATATAATTCTAGTTAACCCTCTGCTTACTTCTATGCCCATGTGCTTATTTCCAATAAAAAAAATTTATTTAATTCAGCACCAATAATTTTTGTTGATTAAATTCAGCACCAATATTTTTTGTTGATTAAATTCAGCGGCAATAATTTCATGTATATCAGGCCACTTTGATTCCGATATTAACACCAATAATACCTATCTTTAGATGTGAGCAAAACGGAACCTAAAGAAAGGCAAGGGTTAAAGTTTTTTTTTTTTCAAAGTTATTCTTTTTTTTTGGGGGGGGGGGGGGAGGGGCATGGATGTTTTTGAGATGTACTATCTTAGCTTTTATAAAACTTTATTTTAGTCGCAAACTGGGTTGAACATCAATCATCGCCCGCAACCGTCAATGTCTTTCCATTTCTCACATTTTTGTGCGGTAAAACCGATTATTGATCCTTTAGGGTATCTCAATTTTATTTCGGGCCTCTAAAACCTTAGGGATCGATGGGTCTATGTGAAATCTAGATTATAGATCCGCCCTATACGAGTTCTAGTGGTGAAACATAGAAGGCGACACAATATTATTACACCCTTCATCCACCGGCCAATAGAAGTGACGATTATATGGGATCATTATCTGGTAGGGGTGTAAACGAGACCGAGCACTCGTGATCTGCTCGTAAACGTGCTCGGTCAAAGCTTGGTTAAAGCTCGCTCAATAATAAACGAGCCAAGTACGAGCACTTATTTGATACTCTTTATTAAACGAGCTGAGCACGAGCACCCCAATACTCGGCTCGTTACTATTATTATAGGTTATAATACCTAACAAACTAGAGTACTCGCGTCACGAGCTGCTTGTGATCATAATAATCAGTCAAAAGTCGCTCAATAATAAACGAGCCGAGCACGAGCACACATTTAATACTCGTTTGATATTAAACGAGCCAAGCACGAGCACAGAATTACTCGAATTGGCTCGGCTCGTTTACACCTATCAGCAGGGGCTATTTGATGGTCCTTTGATTCAGCTAGGACTTGCTCTAGGTGCTTCATTCATTAGGGTTTACACAGTAGTTTGACTTTAAGAAACCAGATATTATAAATGAAAAACGGTTGACATTGATATTTTCTATTTGTAAATTGTTTTATCGATGATATCCAATAATAATTACAAATTAAAGTTCCTTAAGCTGCAAGAATCATGCCTTTCTCTGCTAGATTGTTGATGGTGTACGGATCAGCTGTCGTTCTCCATTTATGAGTATATAGATGTGATCAGTGCAAAAGCGTTTTTCATCCACGAGTAAGAAGCCTTACAGATCATTAATTTATATAATCACTCTTCTGAAGATTGAGTAGTAGTGAAGATATAGAAAGCTAGAGAAGATGATGACCAGCCTTGCAATGCTAAAGCTGATATGCCTCCTGGTGTTCATTGGATGGATGATGATTTGGATTGTGCTCCCCATGGAAGTTTTTAAGTATAATTGGATTCCCAAGTTATCAAAACATTTCAATTCCACATTCATGGGAGACCAAGGTAATCTTTATTACTCCCTTTCATTTATGATCATCTTTTGGAGCTTGAAGGAATAATTATTTATGTGACAAGTTAAATCCCTGAATATATTAAATAATGAGAGGTATGTAAAAATCAGGTCTGATTTAATTTCGCCTATTTTTAATCTTAGGAGATAAATACCGATAACTTTCGTATATATAGTATTAGAATGGAAAGTCCCATTCGATAAGAGGGAATTGGCCCAAAAATTGGATAGGTGTCAAGACGTACGCTATCGGGTGCGGATCTGAAATTCAAATTTCTTTTTATCTTGCGGGTCTCATTTTTTCTAATTTAGGGTTTCTCGAATTTGAAAGTTTAATTAAATAAAATTTGTGGTTTTGTTAAAAGTTTAATTAAGGATTACCGGGTTATTCTCTAATGGATTTCATGCATATTTTCATGATATGAATATATAAGAGATTCTTGTATTAATTCTTCCAAGCAAGCGATACTCTCAGCTACTCCAAGAGTATACGCACTAGATCTCTGATTAACAGTGTCCTACCTTATTATTAATTTATTTTTTTTGAAACTATTAGCATATATTATTTATTATAGTGGGATGGAAATCAGTAGTGAATTATTATTTCTATTGTTGAAATGTAACATGTAAGTCCTTGAAATTTCAGGAATAAATCTTTTCTTGCTCACATTTCCCATGATGCTGATTGCTGTTCTTGGCTGCATCTTTCTTCATATTAAGAAGAAAAGGGAGTCCTCCTTGAAAAGGTATGTTTGTATTATATGTATGTATGTAATAATTCGATCCTCATCGTCTAGGATACATCTTATGTTTGCCTGTGTACTGTTCTTCCATTCTGATCGATCTCTTTAAATATATATTTCTCTTTTTTCTCGGCCTCCAAAAAAAAAAAAAAAAAAAAAATATTAAATCATTCAAAAAAAATTGTGGCATGCAGTTCTGCATCCGAGCAACATCTAGGCTCCTTGAGAAGGCCGCTGCTTGTATTAGGACCTCTCGGGGTTGTTACAACAATGGAGCTCATCTTTTTAGTTATGCTTATCGCACTAATGACTTGGCAATTTGGCAACTACTACTACGTCAGTGCTAAGCATCCTCACATCATGCATGGGCGTCAAGAGAAAATGTAAGTAATACTAATACATCATACTACTCCTACTATATATATATATATGTGTGTGTGTGTGTGAGAATTATACCTCATCATGTTTTGTATTCCGATACTCTCTGAAGTAGTGTTTGGATCCTCTGTTGTTGTTTTAGTTTTTATTAACTGTCCTTTTTTCTCTCTATATCTCTTCTAGGCTTTCAACTATTTAATTAAAAAATCCACGCACCCTCTCCATACAATGATCAAAAATCTAACCCTTCTAATCTAAAAGTTGATATTTCTAAACCGAACCGCAGAGGATCGATCTTGACTACTCTCCATCTGAGTCACCTTATTCGTGTTATCTTGTCTTGATCATGATGTTACGTATGCCATGATCATATCGATGATCAATCAGGGTAGTCCCCAATGAAGCACGGAAATAATCTGGGGACTACGTTTCGCGTTTCAGAAACGTTTTTGAAATGCGAAACGCTCTGAAACGTCTTCGAAACGTTGAAAAAAACGAAACGCAAAAGAAACGCGCTCGAAACGTGAAAAAAAAAGAAACGTTTCAAATCCATAAAATAATTTCTTCTTTTCTAAACCTTAATTTCCTTGTCTATTCCTGACATTCTCACTCTTTTTTCTCCAATCCTATGTATTTGTTTTCGTTTCACTAAAAGAACACTTGTGAGTTATTATCTTGATGGTATTTTGATTTGTCATGTTAATTAAGTGATGGAATAATTATTTTCTGTTTTTTTAATATTATTTTCTTAATATATTTTTTGTGGGGACGTTTTCGCGTTTCCGGCATTTTGAGAATCGGCGTTTCCGCGTTTCCGTCTCCTTGCAACCTTGGTAGTCCCCTATATATATAGAGAGATACAATAGGCTTGCATTAGAGTACAAGATGTATGACTCTAACCTATTATATTTTCCTAAACATATGAGATATACTAGTACCCAAATATAATTAACCTCAAATATATTATTACGATATAACAAATATATTATTTCCATATCTTTGATATTCTATATCTCTAATATTATTGTCTTTTGACAGGTGGTTAACATCATTCCGGAGGGTGTCACTACGACTTGGTTATGCTGGAAATATTGCTTGGGCCCTTCTCTTCTTCCCTGTAATACGGTTATCTTCTATTTTGCCTCTTATTGGGCTCACATCCGAATCAAGTATCAAATATCATATCTGGGTCGGACAGATAGTAATGGTACTTTCTGCATTACACAGTGTTGGCTTCATAATCTACTGGGCTCTCACCAACCAAATGCCTGAGGTAATTTAATTTGTTGACCATCAAATTATTACTCCACCTTTATACTTTTACAAAAATTTCTATAATAAGATGATATTTTCGTAACTTTTAGTTAGAGGGAGTTTTTAAAAAGGAGAATAAAAGATATTAAGAACAGGAAACCAGAGCTTGACACCTGTATTGGAATTATATTGGTGATTTAGGTGAGGCATATTGTTATACACGAAAATTTGTTTAAGACGGTCTTATCTTAACTTTTTATGAGATAAGGGTCCCTTTTTAGTCTAATAAGGGACACTGCTCATAAAAAGTGACCCCTACATTACTAAATAGTGACCCCATTATTTTCTGAGTTGGTCTCGTACAAGACTTGCTGATTATTATAATATTTACAATAGCACAAAGACTTTTATAAAGCGGTCTTTCCGTAACTTTTTGATAAGACCTGGTCACTTTTAAATAAAATAAGGGTTACTGCTTATTACCATAAGTAACCCGTACATTTTGTAAATAGTGACCTCATTTTTCTGTGAGTTGGTCTCATGATCACACAAGACTTGCTCCTAATTGATAACACGAGTATTAAAAAGTGATTAATTATTTGGTCGTGCAGCTGATAGAATGGTCCAAAACTTATGTGCCAAATCTTGCTGGACTCATATCATGGGTTGTTTTAGTAGCAATGTGGGTGACAAGCTTCCCTTACACCAGAAGAAAGAAGTTTGAAGTCTTCTTCTATGCACACCAGCTTTATATTCTGGCCACCTTCTTTTACGTTTTGCACTTAGGGGTTGCCTGGCTATGTCAGATTCTCCCAGGCTTGTTTCTCTTCACCATTGATCGATATCTTAGGTTCTTGCAATCGCGCTCTCATGTTAGGCTCATCTCAACCCGGCTTCTTCCTGGTGGAACTGTCGAAATTACTTTTTCCAAGAGCCCAGGTGATTGATCGATGACACTAAACATTTATTTGTCTAGTAATAATGTATGTACAACATTTTTATTTCTTTCTTACTAAAAACACATCATCTATCTATCATCTCCTCTTGTATATATATATGTTCATCAGGTGTGCGTTACAATGTCCCTAGTAGCTTGTTTGTAAACGTGCCCAAGATTTCAAAGCTACAGTGGCATCCTTTTACTGTGATTTCAAACAATCATATGGAGCCTGATAAGCTGAGTATCGCGTTCAAAAGTGAAGGGAGTTGGACTACGAAATTATGCAAAGAACTTTCATCTTCAGCAAATGACAGGCTTGAAGTCTCTGTTGAAGGACCCTATGGTCCTGCTTCAACCACCTTCCTAAAGTAAGTATGGAAAAATCTAACACCTTTGTCTTTTAATTTGTCAACATACAAATAGATATGGATTATATATATAGCTTTCTTTTTCAAAGAGTAAAGGTTAGTGCACAAGAAAGGGGGTGAATTAATATTGTAATAATTCTAATAGCATAATCGAATAAGCAAATGACAAAAGGTATGGCACAAACGATGTTATTAGGAGGAAAATTTAGAAACCTAGGCTCAAAGGACTTTGAACACTACTTAGAAGTATATTAATCAATGTTTTACAACTCGAACAAACTAACTATACAATGACCCACACACTTGATAACTCTACCAAACCAACTTGCCTAGGAGCTTTCCCAAGTACAAATGGCCAGTTACTCAACCCATAGTGGTTATGGCAAAAGGTACAACGACGAAGTTCCTGTATATAGTACTGTGCTTGTTCATCCGGCATGCAGTACAATCTCCTCTTGTTTGTTATCATCCGAACTTACCATAATCAAATACCTCAAGAGCAAAGAAGATGCACATTTCTGTTACCGCAAAAATCAATCTACTGGCTCTACTCGTGATCATTAATATCGGAGTACATACATGAGTTATTTACTAGTACTCCTATTAGATTGGAGCACTATATATATATATATAGTACAAGTGTTATTATTTCTCTATGTAGAGATTGATTTCGCAAACATGGGCAAATCAATTGTATTCATCAACTACTCTGTACTTTGTAGGCATGAATCTCTTGTATTGATCAGCGGAGGCAGTGGGATTACCCCGTTCATTCCCATAATACGGGAGGTCATCTATCGGTCAAACACGAGCCAGGAAGTTCCTAATAATGTTCTGCTCATATGTGCCTTCAAGCATGCGTCTGATCTCAGCATGCTCGATCTCTTGCTACCGACTGGAAGCAGCCCTTCAGATGTCTCCAAGATCCAACTACAAATACAAGCGTACGTGACTAGGGAGAATCAACCTCCATCGAGTGATGAACAGAAGCTGGTTCAGACCAAATGGTTCAGGCCAAGCCCAGTGGACTCGCCCATCACCCCTGTCTTGGGCCCTAACAGCTGGCTCTGCCTTTGCCTCATAATCTCCTCATCATTTGTCCTCTTCATTCTCCTCCTTACCTTGGTGACTCAATACCACATCTATCCTATTATTGATCAAAATACAAAGGGAACCTACCATTTCACTATTTGGTGCTTATGGGAACTCTTTTTTATGTGCATTAGCATTATTATCATCAGCAGCATGGTATTTCTCGCGCAAAAGAGGAAAAAATCAGCGGAACAGAAGCAGATCAACAATGCGGAACTGCCAATGCCTACGACTTCTCCAGGGTCTTGGTTTTGTGAAGGGGACAGCATCAGGGAGCTTGAGAGTCTTCCATATCAGTTCCTTGTTCAAGCTACTGAGGTGCATTACGGAGGGAGGCCTAATCTCGAAAGTAATTAAATATTTCACTTTCTCGCTCGCTCCATCTGGTTAATTTCTACCAGTATTTGCTTTGCTTTCTAAAATATATAACTTGTTGCTTGACTGTTCTTTGTTTTTCTCTCAGAAATATTGTCAGAATGCAATGGAGATGACATTGGTGTCCTGGCTTCAGGACCCAGGGATTTGCGACAAAAAGTTGCTAAGATTTGTTCAATTGGTGGTGTGAATAAGAACCTCCATTTTGAGTACTTGAGCTACAGCTGGTGATTTTACTTAGCTTGCATGCTGCATACTGTGATTTAACTTAGCTTATTGGTGTATCGTTGTTTGTCTATATATTGAAGAAGAACGAATAAAGCAAAAAGGAGAATGAGTGTATTATGAGGTTCAACCTGTATGAGAGATAATGTAAATATATTGAAGCTGAACTGGTTTGAGAAATAAGTTGATTGTGAACTCGATCTTGAAAGTTCTTTTTTTTTTTTTTTTTTTTTCCCATAAATACAGCCGTATTATCGTAGTTTTCTGATATGATGCTAGTAGTGGCCACTATCAGGATTAGCGTTGTTCATCATTCGGTCCGGACCGGTTCAGACCGGTCATGCTTTTGGACCGGTCAGATTGGGTTTCGGTCCATTCGGTCCGGTCTGGACCGGATGGTAAGTGGTGGGGAAAGCTAAAAAAACGATCCTAAGCTCTTTTGTAAAAATCGGTCTGGTCCGGTCCAAGACCGGGTACAAACCGGTTCGGTCCGGTCTGGTCTGGACCGGTGAACAGCTCTAATCAGGATTGAGCAACTTCACTACTAGAAATAGGGGCTTTTACGACGAGTAAAAGATCAACTACGACAGTATATACCGTTGCCCCCCCGTCGTAGAAGGGGGCCGTCGTTATTGCATTTTATGACGGTTTTTGAGGTCCCGTCGCGAATGACCATTTACGACGGGATATACTCCCGTGGTCGTAAATATCTTGCAACTACGACGGGTTACCCCGTCGTAATTGGTCATTCACGACAGGATATTCCGTCGTAAATGGTCATTCGGGCCTTTCGCGACGGGTTAATTGAAAAAAATAAAAAAATAAAAAAAAAAATAAAATTGGAAAGAATATTTTTTATAAAATTGATTTTCTATGAAAAGAGGAAACCCATCTGAAGAGCAAACATATACCTCTATTCCATTATAAACCTACTAGTGTAACAAAATTCTCCACTGTCACAATTCACAAGAACAAGCCCAAAATAATGCTGCAAAGGCTTAGAAATTTTCAGTTATTAAAACAGAACAAACTAACTTCTGCAGCCTACAAGGCTACAAAATGTCAAAATCCTAACTTGCAACACAACAGGCTAGAAGGAAATCCATGTCATCATCTGGTTTATCACCAAGCCACCCTTTTTCTCTTCCTCTTAATTAGCAGAAGGTACAACATCAAACATGCTAGGAACCTGCAATACCAAGTCTCAAACATAGTAATACCAGTGTTAAATTTCAACAAATTGGGCCGTAACAAGTGAGCACACACACAAGATAAGTGAGGTTCCAACCCAAAGCCAATTGGCAATGGGTGGAGTAACTCACTTCCTTATATGTATGCTCAAGACCCTTTAATCTTTCCATGTGGGACATTAACCCATTTCAACACCCCACCTCACGCAAAGATCCATCATGGGCTGAAGCGTGGACCAATCAAAGCCTACTATGGGCTAGTCACACGCGCGTGGGCCAACAAGGGGGTCATAAAGGCAGGACCGAAACCTGCTCTGATACCATGTTAAATTTCAACAAATTGGGTCTTAACAAGTGAGCACACACACAAGATAAGTGAGGTTCCAACCCAAAACCAATTGGCAATGGGTGGAGTAACCCACTTTCTTATATGTATGCTCAAGACCCTTTAATCTTTCCATGTGGAACATTAAACCACTTCAACATGTTTACGCTCCACTCGCCAATTTTGTTGAGGAGTACCCACACAGGCGGTTTCAAATAAAATACCCTGTTCAACAAAATATTTTTCCAAGCATTTAAACTCTGTGCCATTATCACTACGAACACGCTTTACCGTCTTATTAAATTGTGTTTTGGCCATGGCACAGAATTGTTTAAATAATTTCCCAACCTCTGTTTTATCAGCCATCAAATGTACCCAAACACACCTAGAACAATCATCCACAATAGTTAAAAAGTAGTAAGCACCACAAGACGAAGGAATACTGTATGGACCCCAAACATCACAATGAAGCAACTCAAATAATTCAATGGCTTTATTAGAACTAATAGGAAATGAGTCACGAGTTTGTTTCGCTTGAAAGCAAATATCACAAGGTTCATCTTTATTCTTACGGCAATCAATACTAGTAACTCCAGGGAGAAGCGAAACTATTTGACGAGAGGGATGTCCGAGTCGTCGATGCCATACTTGATAAGAGTCATCCTGACTTGCGTGGCATGATCTACCAGTCGGTGCCGCAGAGCGAAGCCAATAGACCCCATTTCTTTCTTCACCGACTCCAGTCACCATCCTCGAAGTGCGGTCCTGTATCACACATATTTTGTCAGTTAAAGTGACAAGACAATGTAAATCTTTAATCAATTGGCCAAAAGAGATCAAGTTGCATGTGAAACGAGGAACATATAAAACCCGCCGAACAACCAAATGATCATTAAAAATTACCGTTCCCTCTTGAACAGCAGTAGCATGTCTTCCATCAGGCAATACAACAGGGGATGGAAAAATATCACACAAATAAACTAGTAAACTTTTATTACCAGTCATAGGGGCTTTTACGACGGGTAAAAGATCAACTACGATAGTATATACCGTTGCCCCCTGTCGTAGAAGGGGGCCGTCGTTATTGCATTTTATGACGGTTTTTGAGGTCCCGTCGCGAATGACCATTTACGACGGGATATACTCCCGTGGTCGTAAATATCTTGCAACTACGACGGGTTACCCCGTCGTAATTGGTCATTCACGACAGGATATTCCGTCGTAAATGGTCATTCACGACAGGATATTCCGTCGTAAATGGTCATTCGGGCCTTTCGCGACGGGTTAATTGAAAGCACAAAAAAAAATAATAATAATAAAATTGAAAAGAATATTTTTTATAAAATTGATTTTCTATGAAAAGAGGAAACCCATCTGAAGAGCAAACATATACCTCTATTCCATTATAAACCTACTAGTGTAACAAAATTCTCCACTGTCACAATTCTCAAGAACAAACCCAAAATAATGCTGCAAAGGCTTAGAAATTTTCAGTTATTAAAACAGAACAAACTAACTTCTGCAGCCTACAAGGCTACAAAATGTCAAAATCCTAACTTGCAACACAACAGGCTAGAAGGAAATCCATGTCATCATCTGGTTTATCAGCAAGCCACCCTTTTTCTCTTCCTCATAATTAGCAGAAGGTACAACATCAAACATGCTAGGAACCTGCAATACCAAGTCTCAAACATAGCAATACCAGGTCCCAAACATGCCAAAATTACAGTACTGCAAACACAGCTTTGTGACTATGCTTGTTCTTACCATGTCATACTTGAGTAGCCGAAAAGGCTTGCTTCCAGTTCGATGTGGCATGGTCACAGAACTTCTGTTCTTGCAATGAAAAAGTCTGTCCTTGAGGCTGAAAAATTCAGAATTCCATTTGCTCAAATGCATCATTGAAAAAAAAGGAAATAAAGCAAAGCGGACAAATATCCATCCTCATTAGGTTTCCTTTAGAGCAATTGCTAGCTGTTATTACATATACTAAGTTACCTACACAAAAACAACAAAAACATCGTAATTTAGAGCAATTGCTAGCTGTTATTAGACTACGAATTGAAGTAAACAAGACAATAAACATGCAACTGAGTTTTACCTGACGTGTCAAACAGAGCATCCCTAAATTCTTGAACAACCAATGTAGTAAAAACCAGAACAATTAAAATGAATGCTCAGCTCTGTGTAAATTGAGCTTGAATCGAACATTTGATCTACACTTTTGCTCTCATTGAATTCAGTTTTGCAAATCTAAATTCCAATGAGAGCAAAACTTCCAATAACTATTCAGTTTTGCAAACCTTGCTAAGTTTCAATCCCTGTTATAATTTCCTTAGCAGACAGAATGTGTAAAATGCATCCCATGTGCATCACCCAAATAAATTCAACATATCTAGCATCTGAGCTGAATAAAACGAGGAATCAACTTGTTAAGCAACAAACTAATTCAAGGCTTCTCTCTCATTTGAGCTACAAAAAAATGAAAAAGAGAAAGTATCCAAATGTAATCACATGCCTGCATCAAATAAAAGCAATGATCTGAAGACAAATTCTTTGCTAATTAACTGTAGATACATAAGAGAACTTAGAATACAACAATTATTTTGGCTTATAATACAATGAAAAATAACTAGACATATGGTATGCTACCTACATGAAACAGCAAGCAGCAAGTAGCAAGCACGGCAAAGAGAAAGACAGAGACAAAGTTAATTCCTATGTTTTTTTGTCAACCAAACAACAAGGGATTTTACACTTCCTAGGAAGTTGCACTTCCCATGTTAGTTGTGTGTCAACCAAACAAGCACTTAATTTGCTAATCTAGACAGATCGAGCACCAATAATAGTAATAGAAAAACACAAAAAGAAAAAAAACTAAAGCAAGCAAGTGTTGTGACCATGCTTGTTCTTACCATGTCATACTTGAGTTGCCGAAAAGGCTTTTGCTTCCGGTTTGATGTGGCATGTTCACAGAACTTCTTTTATAACTGTTTTTCCCACTCATTTCTGTTCACAGTTCACACACATGAGATAATTATTAGCTTCAAGAAAAGTAGAGCCTATTTGTTTCAGATTATAGAAGCATATCTTATAAAATCAAGTACCTTTTTTATTAGGCGTATAGAGCAGCTTGGCATAACAAGTTTAAGCATTCTAAATGAATCAAGGTGAGGTGTTTGTGCTGATAAGAAAAAACAAATTGAGAATTGCATCTAATATAAGTTACTTAAGACTAGGACTCATGCATAAAGCCACTGACTTCTGCTAGTGCAAATCAGAATTTAAGCATAGATCACTGCACTGGTTTCACTCACTTTTACATGTACTGCTAATAGCTTCATCAATCAGAAGATTACTATACTGCTAAGATAGATTCTTGCGACGAAAAAGTCTGTCCTGTCAGCTCAACTCTGCATCTCTGCAGCCTTCTCTTAACTGTCAGCTCATGCATGCATTTGAGCATTTCTATAACAAAAAATGATGCAAGATAAGGAAGACAAAGACTTATAAATGCACAACAATTAAGCTCACGATCATGACTATTAAGCATATTAAGTAACTAAGCCAAGAACAGAAAATAGAAATGATATATGAACAACACAAAGTTCCAATTCACATGCTTAGGAAAAAATTATCTGCAGAAAATGCAGTAGGGAACAAACAGAGCAACAACAAATTGAAAAGAGAACAATATAACAAAAAAGATATAGCAAGTATAAAAAGTAAGTAAGATAAATTGGTGCAGCTAACCATCCTGTACAGATGATATCAGCATCTCTGCTTGTCAAAGCAACAGAGCCACCCATCGGCAAGTAAGCCGGGCTGCAAAGTTTTATCCAGCGCCACGTATCAGTAATTCACATGACATGTTTAGTAATCAGCTGACAAGTTATCGATGTATATCCGCCAATACGAGAGATGATATGAGAATACACTATAATTTAAATGGGATGTACCATTCAGTTGAAGTTTCGGATGAAGTAAGCAGAACCCTTGGCTTAAGTCGGTGCAAACGTTTCCACAGGATGCTATAAAGGTGTATCGCTTGTTTGGACGTTAAGAAACCGCTCTTGTATGTTGTAGACTGCAGTAACTACACTCCACAAACCCCCTCCCCCCAAAACAAAAAAAAAAAAAGGAAAAAAGGAAAAATGAGAATGAGTGTTTGAAGTCAGGCCTTGTTCGCTTCAACCAACTCAAGTTCTGTATGAAAGTTGTAACATGGAAGTTGAACTTGATTATGAAAGTTAAAAACTCCTACATTATGTACTCACATGATAGCAGGCACTGTCAGGCTTGAACAACTACATCATGTTTATTTGAATAAACAGAATTCGTCCTCAAGTTGCACAGTGTGAAACTCAATCCAAGCCGTAATGCTAGCTGCAATAATTTTATTTTCTCCATTAGCTCATCAGAATATAATTCTAAAATTCTAATCCTGTGCTTACTTCTGCAGTATTTTATAGTGTGTTTCTGTCGATTTAAACGATATAGAAGAGTGAAATATAGAAGGTAACTCAATATTATAATATACTCTCTTGGTTCAGAAATAGCAGTCATAGTTTATGTTTGGGCCTATTGTCCTTCATTCAGCAAAGAGCTGCTTAATTTGGGTTTACATAGTAATTTGACTTTACACAACCAGAAAATGTAACTAAAGTGGTTGACATTGAAGATTGATCTTACAATTTGTTTGTTATTTTATCCAATGATTAATAATATGCTTGTGCTCATAACCTGCATGAAGCATGCCTTTCTCTGCAAAATTCTTGGTGATGTATGACACAGTCCTACACCGTTTGAGAGTATATATATGACCTGTGCAAAAAATGGTTTTTCCTCCATGAGTAAAAGTTCAGTCTTCTGAAGAGCAGTCGGATAAAAATAGAAAATGAGCTGCCTTGCAATACTGAGGCTCATATGCCTCCTGGTGTTCCTTGGGTGGATGATCGTATGGATTGTGCTTCCAATGGAAATTTTCAAGCAGAGTTGGACTCCCAAGCTATCAAAACGGTTCAATACAACATACATTGGAGGCCAAGGTTGCCATTCTTTACTCGCTCCTTCTACACTTTGTATTATATATCACAATGCAGTTATGAGTATTGTAACTGTATTAGTCTTGGCTTTTTATTTCCAAAACCAAAAAAAAAAAAAAAGGATTTCTATAAACTCAAAAAGAATTCAAAGGTTATCCTTGCTCTTGTACACTCATTTCCAGGTGTGGTATGTGTTCTATTTTCTCTTCAACCAACCCTTCCATTATTTAGTTGGCATATTGTGGAGTGTGAATTGCCAATATAAAGATGAACTTGTTCCACGGTTAAAGATTAAGAATTTATTGTATTGCTCGTTGATGGATTAAATTTCACAGGTGGCAAACATCATTCCGGAGTGTGTCATTGCGACTTGGTTATGCAGGAAATATTGCCTGGGCCTTGCTCTTCTTCCCTGTAATTCGATTATCTTCAATTTTGCCCCTCGTCGGGCTCACGTCGGAATCAAGCATCAAATACCATATCTGGGTTGGGCAGGTAGTGATGGTACTTTCTGCATTACACTGCGTTGGCTTCATCATTTACTGGGCTGTGACTAACCAAATGTCTGAGGTAATTAAGTTGGTATGCAGTTGGGGGTGTCACTGCATACTGTGTACTGCCACCTGACCTACCTTGCTCTTACAAATTACTACGCGCGTGCTTAATGGAAAAGAAGGTTATAGAAAATACTGCTTGTATTTGCTGTTCGCCAATGCATCAAAATCCTTAGATCATTTGGGTCCTGCCTTGTGGTCTTCTTACAAACAGCTGGCTTATATGGTGTGCCTGGTATAAGATAGAAGTTTCCAAAACTTCCCAATCTGGGTTAAATAACCTACATAGCAATCTGTGAAACTAAGCCTTGAGGAGGTAGCTCAGTTGGTAAGACCTCTGGGTTCTATTCCAGAGGTCCCTAGTTGGCCAGTTCGAGTCCCCAGGAGGTTTTCCTGGTCGTTAACTTCAGGACCCATGGGAATAGTCAAGCAAAAAAAAAAGTTTGGATATCCATGTTATCTAAAGAAAAAGATGTTGGCAATACACTCAAAAGATTTAGATAAAAACAAATTCTCTACATTCACTAGTTAACACCATACTGAAACAGTCCATCTACAATTTATTTGTGTTTCACTCATGGATCATGCATGAAATTAGTTGTAGTTTAGGCGAATTATAATAGTGGCTTAATTATTTGGTCGTGCAGCTGATAGCATGGTCCAGAGATTATGTGCCAAATCTACCTGGACTCATATCATGGGTGGTTTTACTAGCAATGTGGGGAACAAGCTTTCCTTACACAAGACGGAGGATGTTTGAAGTCTTCTTCTATACACACCAACTTTACACTCTGGCCACCTTCTTTTACGTTTTGCACTTAGGGGTTGCTTGGCTATGTCAGATTCTTCCAGGCCTGTTCCTCTTCACAATCGATCGATATCTTAGGTTCTTGCAATCACGCTCTCGTGTGAGGCTCATCTCAGCTCGGCTTCTTCCTAGTGGTACTGTTGAAATGACCTTTGCCAAGAGCCCGACTGATCTTTTGTCTGCAATTAAAAAGTAGTTGTAACTAAATGTTCATTTTTCTTTTCTTTTCTAACACCATAACTCCTTGTCTTGTTCAGGTGTGCGCTACAATGTCACTAGTAACTTGTTTGTTAACGTGCCCAAAGTTTCCAAGTTACAGTGGCATCCTTTTACTGTGATTTCAAATGATAATATGGAGTCTGATAAGCTGAGCATCGCCTTCAAGAGTGAAGGGAGTTGGACTACGAAGTTATGCAAAGAACTTTCATCTTCTGCAGACAGGCTTGAAGTTTCTGTTGAAGGGCCGTATGGTCCTACCTCAACTAGCTTCCTAAAGTAAGTATGGAAAAGTTGATACCTTGGTCTTTCATTAAGAAATTGATATAGCTGTCTTTTCAAAAGCAAAGATTCACACATCTGTTAGATAATTCACCCGGTAAGCACATGTCAAAAAGGGTCGATATCCCAACAATTAACCCTACTGCCTTTCTTATCATTAAGGTCATTTCCGATATTTTCATCTTGTGCAGCTCACGAGTTATTAGATAGGAGTATTAGTTATGGTACATGTGTAATTTCATTAAATAGACATTTCTTTCCTAAACATGCAAATTGATCGTATTCCTCAACTACTCTGTCTAGGCATGAATCACTTGTATTGATCAGTGGAGGCAGTGGGATTACCCCATTCATACCCATAATTCGGGAGGTGATCTATCAATCTAACACCCAGGGAAGCCGAGTTCCAAGTGTTCTGCTCATATGTGCCTTCAAGCATGCATCTGATCTAAGCATGCTCGATCTCTTGCTTCCTACTGGGAGCAGCCCTTCAGATCTCTCTAAGGTCCAACTACAGATACAAGCTCACGTGACTAGGGAGAATCAACCTCTTACCACGGATAGCCAGAAGCTGATTCAGGCTAAATGGTTCAAGCCAAGCCCATTGGACTCGCCCATCACTCCTGTATTGGGCCCCAACAGCTGGCTCTGCCTTTGCCTCATAATTTCCTCATCATTTGTTCTGTTCCTTATTCTCCTTGCCTTGGTGACTCAATACCACATCTATCCTATCGATCACAATACAAACAAAACCTACCATTTCACTATTTGGTGCCTATGGGAACTCTCTTTAATGTGTATTAGCATTATTCTCATCAGCAGCATAGTATTTCTCTTGCAAAAGAGGAAAAATTCTGCGGAAGAGAAGCAGATCAAGAATGTGGAAGTGCCAACGCCTACGACTTCTCCAGGGTCTTGGCTTTGTGAAGGGGACAGGGAGCTCGAGAGTCTTTCGTATCAGTCCCTTGTTCAAGCTACTCAGGTGCATTATGGAGGGAGGCCTAATCTCCAAAGTAAGTACTTGATTCCTAAAATTACTGTACTTTCTCTGGTTTCTAGTGCAGGAAGTTGGGTAGATGTTGAATAATTGATTGGTTTAACTTATCATGCGTTTTCTTGTGTCAGAAATATTGTCAGAATGCAAAGGAGAAGACATTGGTGTTATGACTTCAGGACCCAGGGGAATGCGACATGATGTTGCTAGGATTTGTTCATTTTTTGGTGCAAAGAACCTCCATTTTGAGTACTTGAGCTTCAATTGGTGATCTGTACTTGTATATATTTCCACAGCATGCTACTTTAAAGAAGTATCGTGTATTAGTATGAACCCCTCAGATAAAACTCAGATTATTAATGCTGGAAATTCTTTTCTTGAAACCATTTTGGTTAACTGGCATCTCTATAAGCAATACTGCCTTTGTACTCACTTTAATCTCTCTCTCTCGGAAGTTGCAAGTACTCCATAGATTGCAGTCACCTATTTTCACTGTTGCAACAACCAAGGCCAGTAGTGTGGTCGTAAATTTTCTCTCTCTAAAATGCTCTCCCCTCTCTCCTCGGCAGTGCTGGTTAACCATTAACAGCCATGAGTATCAATGGGGAAGAACGGGAAAGCTAAACGAGGCCTGGGAAATGAAATTGAAGATGCGGGTAAATCAACAGCACCACCATGTCCCACAAAAAACCTGACTCAACGAAAGCATTCGACTGTAAACCATGAAAACCTAGATCGGGTGATGAGAAATCTCGCGGAGGAATTGGAGGAACAAGATATAATGTCCCCTGTAGCTCAAACCGAAACCGTGCAGAGAATAGAGCTAGCGCAAGAAAAAATCAATTCGTGGTTGTCGAAGATGAAGGAAAGGGCACACAACCAAGAATCGAGTGAGAACGAGGTTGATGCTGTAGAACAACAACAGCAAACTACAGAAACAGGTAAAACCTCAGTTTGGGATAAATTTGATTTATCGAAATTAAAAAACGCTGGCTTTAAATTGGACTTCATAGCTCCTGCCATGGTTGAAGGGAAACCTGTAGGTGAAATAAACATCAAGGATATTGAGTCTGAAATAAATTATTGGAGTCAATCTGTTGTATGCTATATCATGGGGGCTAGACCTCCGATTTCTGTTCTTAGTGGATTTCTTAGGCGAATTTGGGGGAAGAAAGGCATGAATAAAATCGCAATGATGAAAAATGGCCTAGTAATTGTAAGATTTGACACAATGGATCAGAGGGAAGCTGTGCTGGAGGAAGGGGTTTATCATTTTGATAATAAACCCATGATTATTAGACCTTGGTCCGAGAACATTGATTATGCACATGAGGAGCTCACATCAGTTCCTATATGGATCAAATTTCCCGGATTGAATGTTAAATATTGGAATGCAATGGGACTTAGCAAAATAGCTAGCTTGGTTGGCAGACCTATGATGGCGGATAGAAACACTGAGATGAAAGTGGGTATTCAGTATGCTCGTGTTCTGGTGGAAGTGGAGACAGGGGGAGACTACCCAGATAAGGTCCATTACAAGAATGAAAAAGGAAACATTGTGGAACAAGAGGTTGAGTATGATTGGAAACCAGTGTTGTGCAACTATTGCAAACAACATGGCCATACTGAGATAGACTGCAGGAAGAAGAAAGCTCTCAACCAGCCTTTGTCTCAAGTGGAACCTGTTAAGCAAGCACCTCCACAGCAAGCTCACCCGAGAGCACAGACATGGCAGAATGCAGGGAGAGGCAGGGGCAGAACAAACCTTGCAGGGAGAGGAATTAGGGCTGGCAGAGGTCAATACAGACAAATCCAGCAGACACACAACACCATAACTCAGGTACAAAATACCTTTGAGGTCCTTCAAAGGGAAGATGGTGAGCAGGAAGTGACACTGGTACAGGACAAAGCAACAATGCCAGTTACACAGGAGGTTCAGTCCTCTGAGGTGGTGCCACTACATGGTAAGTCTCCTACCTTGACTAATAGTCATGGATAGGATGATCATATGGAACGTTAGAGGCCTGAATGGCCCAAATAAACAGAGGGATATTGCCCTCTACTGTAAAAAAAACAAATGTGGGTTAGTGGCTTTTCTGGAAACAAAAATTAGACTAGTGAATTTGGAAAAATGCAAAAAAAATATCATGCCTGAGTGGGAATCTTTTAGTAACCACAATGAGCACAGACTTGGTAGAATATGGATTAGATGGTTACCTGATTATTTCCATGTAGAAATTATTTTTTCCTCTGTACAAATGGTAATATGCAAGGTGAGACATATGGAGAGGAAAAAAGATTTTGTGGTTAGTTTTGTTTATGGTTTGAATGAAAAGGAAGAGAGAAAGCAATTGTGGAAGGACTTAAATGATTTTGCCAATATCTGTGATAAACCATGGATTGTTGGGGGGGATTTTAACAATGTTCTGCTACCTGGGAATAGACAAGGTGGAGCCCCAGTCACCTATGCAGAAATTCAGGATTTTAAAGCCTGTATTGACAGATGTTACCTTACTGAAATGTGTTGGTCTGGGTGTCAGTTCACCTGGAATAACAAGCACGAAGAGGGGGGAAGAATTTACACTAAAATTGATTGGGTATTTGTGAATAGTTTATGGTTACAGGAGTTTGACAACTGCAGCCTCCAGTTCATGCCAGAAGATGTATCTGATCACACTCCTATCTGCATAAACCTACACAATAACCCAAATATAAATAAATCCCCTTTCAAATTCTTTAATATGTGGTGCCTCCACTCTGAATTCCTAACCTTGGTGCAGCAAGCATGGAATTTTAGAACACAAGGTACAAAAATGTATAGGGTTTACCAGAAACTGAAAAGAGTGAAACATGCCATGCAAAAGCTTAACAGAGCTGATTTCAGTGATATTCTAGTACAGGCTGAAATTGCCAGAGCAACAATGAATCAAGCACAGATAGAAGCAAACAAAGAGCCACAGAATGAGTCCCTTCAGAGAGAAGAAAATCAGAAAAGGAAAAGTTTCAATGAAATAAACCAGGCAGCTGAGACATTCCTACAACAAAAGAGCAAAGCAAGGTGGATACAACTGGGAGATGGAAACAACCAGTTTTTCCATGCTATCATGAAGCAGAGAAGGCAACAAAACAGAATCCATACCATTAAGACACAGGAGGGTACCTTACTGGAAGACAATGAGCTGATTATTGAAGAATTTGTGGGGTTCTACAGGAAAATGCTGGGGGTGACTGGTTCAAGGGTCACTTCTGCAGAAGAAAGCTTCTTCACTGCAGGGAAGAAATTGAACATGCAACAGCAACTACAATTGAGTGCACCAGTGACAGCAGAGGAAGTTAAAAGAGCTATGTTTGATATAGATAGCAATAAAAGTCCAGGCCCTGATGGTTTTGGCTCAGGTTTCTTCAAAGAAGCATGGAGTATTGTGGGGGAAGAAGTGACTAATGCAATCACAGACTTTTTTGAATCCTCTAAAATGCTTAAGGAGGTAAATGCAACTAACATTTGTCTTGTGCAGAAAACAGGCAACCCTGAAAAGGCTTCTGACTTCAGACCTATAGCATGCTGCAACACAATCTACAAGTGCATCTCAAAGATCCTTTGTGAGAGGCTGGCAAGGGTGCTACCTGATCTCATCTCTGCCTACCAAGGGGCTTTTGTAGCACAAAGATCAATTGTGCACAACATCATGATATGTCAGGACCTAATCAAACAGTACAACAGGAAACAATCCTCACCAAGATGCCTGATGAAGATTGACCTGAGGAAAGCATATGACACAATCCACTGGAGCTTTATCAAGGAAATGCTGCAAGGGTATGGATTCCCAGCAAAATTCACTGGCTGGATACTAGAATGTATACAAACTGCAAGTTTCAGCATCAACATAAATGGAGGGGCACATGGGTTTTTTCCTGCCAAGCGTGGCATCAGACAGGGAGACCCAGTGTCCCCACTGGTATTTGTACTGGTTATGGAATATCTGTCAAGAGTACTGAAAATAGCATGCAGGGACAACAGCTTCAAGTGGCATCCAATGTGCAAGGAGTTAGAACTGAGTCATTTGTGCTTTGCGGATGACTTGATGTTCTTCTGCAAAGCTACCCCTGACTATGTAAGTATAATGATGAACTGCTTAAACTACTTTGCACAAGTTACTGGTCTGTTTGCTAACAAGGAGAAATCTTACTTTTACATGGCTGATGTGAATGATGAGGTGAAAAGGGAACTGTTAGATTTATCTGGCTTCAGAGTGGGTACATTGCCCATGAGGTACTTGGGAGTCCCACTTTCCCCCTCTAAATGGAGCAAAATTGACTGTGAATGCCTGGTTGATAAAATGACTAAAAAACTGCAGATTTGGGCTTCAAGGAACCTTTCTTATGCAGGAAGAGCTCAACTGATAAACTCTGTTTTGGTATCTATACATATCTACTGGTCTAGTATCTTCATATTGCCTGCAGGGGTACTTAATAGTATAGAACAAAAATGCAGATTCTTCTTGTGGGGCTCTACTGATCAGAAACATAATACCAGTTTGGTTGCATGGGATATGGTATGCAGGCCTAGGAAAAATGGGGGCATAAACATAAAAAAGTGCAAATGGTTTAATGTAGCATTAAATGGGAAACACATTTGGGACCTAGCCACTAAAAAAGACACCTTGTGGGTAAAGTGGATAAATGGGATTTATCTGAAAGGCAGCAACTTCTGGAACTATGCACCAGGGTGGGGAGCTAGCTGGTACTGGAATAAGCTCAACAAAATCAAGAGCTATTTCCAGGAGCACTACACAGCTAGAGGAGTTTGGAAGAGGGATGCAGATGGATGTTATACAGCTGCTAGAGGGTACAAAACTCTGCTAGGAAACATGCCTAAGAGTAGGCATGCAAACCTGATCTGGGGTAGTATTAATATGCCAAGACACAGCTTCTGTCTATGGTTAGCACAACAAGGCAGACTACTAACCAAGGATAGAATGAAAAATATGGGCTTTCTTAATGGGGACGATGTCTGTAATCTCTGCAAAGCACAACCAGAAAACCACCAGCACCTATTCTTCAGATGTAGTGTGGCAGTGGAGATTATTAGCCAACTGAAAAGCTGGTTACAGATCACACCAAGAGCAAGCACAATCCAGGGCATGCTGGGGTGGATAAGCAGGCAAAAATGTTCCAAAATCAGAAAAGAAGGTTTCGCAGCAGGGCTAGCAGCATCTGTCTATTGGCTCTGGAGAGGCAGAAACATCATGCATTTCGAAGTAGCAGCCTGAGTGTGTCACAGACCATACAGCAGATTCAACAATCAGTGATATGTAGATTACAACAATGCAGCAAGCTGAGGAAGATGAACAGCAAAGACAAAAGATGGATTGAGAGACTATAACATCCCCTGTAAATCATAGAAGAGCTGACCACCTCCCTGCTGTTGATCTCAGGAACAAGACACGTGTAAAAGAAGGGATCAAAGCAAGAAGCCTGGAGTATATCATGAATCAGAGAGTAATCAGTAATGTTGGGGTTAAACTGAAGGATACAGAAGCAGATTGATACAGTGAGACTCTGAATCAGAACAAATGCCAGGAATGGGCAGCAGTGCAGGAACTCAGGCAGCAGGGTTCAGCAGCAGGTAATCAGCAGCAGGTTGATGAAGCAAGGCAGAATGAGGAATGAAACAGCTCCAAGCAGAGTTGAAAACCTCGAAGAAGTTGTAATATTTTTAACTATATATGCTTTTGTATTTTGCTGTAAGTCAGAAATAATTTTTGCTAATTGTAATGTTTACAGAGATGGTGAGAAATATATTTTGCAAATTGTAATGTTTACAGAGATGGTGAACCACTGCCTGTAGTGGATTGCACCAAATTGAAGGGTTGTAAGGTAGTAGAGGGATGTAGCAAAAAGGAACCCTACCTAGTAGGTGGCCTTGGATCTGCATTGCCTAAGGACTGTAATTATGTTACATTACAGTGAGCAATAATACAATTTCTGACTTGCACCAAAAACAACTAAAAGAAATCTTTACCCCGTTACTTACTACTGTAATAATCCAACAATAGAAGCCAATATGTGCATCACATAGTTGCGTTCGTAGTTTTGAACACCCGAAAGTTTGGCTTCTTAGCCTTTAAAAGATTAATTAACACGGTTACTCTATTAGCTAGGTGGCGTTTACTTGCTTGCAATCAAATGCAATGTAATGTAATTATTTTAAAGGGTAGATGTGAGGTGAAAAGGTAAGGAGGGAAAGGAAGAAGATGGGAAAAGTGAGATTAATTACACCATCCAAAATAATCATCGTTACATGGATAAAGTTGAGTAATTGTGATTACATAGGATCATGTAATCAACCCCACTTTTCCCATTCCTCTTCTTCCACTCCTTCCTTTTTCACCCCACATTTACTCTATGGGCATGCTTGGAATGAGAGTAATGATTAAGGGGGTAATAGGTACAATTATAGGCTAAAATGAAGGGTGTGGGAGATGGTGGGTGTTAGATTTTGTGAATAGGAAGGTAATCATTCCCCCCATTTTGGGGGATAAAAGTTACCCACCATCCCCCTAGAGTAATGCATTACCCCCCTTTCTCCATTCATTTCCTCCATAACCCCCTTAATCATTACCCTATCACCACCTCCACCTTCCTATTTTACCCTTTAATTTGCTCCATTACCCCCTTAATCATTACCCCCAATTAAAGCATGCCCTATAAAATGATGATTGCATTGCATTGCATTTGATTGCAAGCTATTGGACCAAAGATCTCCACGCTCAATATCGGTTAAGGAAAATATTCTAGTTAAAATATAAGTTTAGTTTATGTAAAGTATTGTTAAGCAAGTAAAGCATATAATATTGTTTAGATATTATTTAGTAGTAGTTTCCTAATTGTATTAGGAATCAAGTTAGGTTAAAGTAATCTAGTTGTAGTCTAGTTGTGGCCTATATAAAGAGGTCATAGGAGAAGGTAAAAGAATGAGAGTGATCGGGGGGTTTGTCCCCGACTCCATCAGTCCAACCAGGTGCTTTGGGATGTTCCCGTCACCATGTTTAGTATGTCGAGTTAAAGTATAGTACAATTTAGCCCGTGGTTTTTTATCCCTCAAGATCAAGCAGGGGTTTTCCACGTTAATATCTTGTGTTCTTTACAGTTATGCTTCCGCGTGCGTTATAGTCTAGCTAGAGTCCACATTAATTGGTCTCTAAGTAAAGTGAAAAGCCCAACAAATAGTATCAAAGCATGGTTAGTTCCTGCGGACTGCGGTGAATGAAGAAGAAGATATGATGAACCATGTAGAAGGTGGAAAAAAAAAATGAAAAGTTTTGAAAAGATCGTAAAGAGTATTGAGCGTGAGGGGAGGTTTGTTGGACCAATAGTCCACCCTCAATATTATAGCAAGCAATATTTAGCAAAGTCCTAGTCCAACAATGATTAGCAAAGTTACGTCCAAGTGCAACTAACAGTGCGTGTTTCGGTGTTTAGCAAGTACTACTATTCTTATTAGAGGAAAAGATTTTGGTATGGAAAGTATGTTGGTTATGCGGCGATAGTATGCACGGTTATAGTGCAAAAGGAAGTCTAACAAAGTTTAGTATTTTGGTTAGCCAAAAAGACTAGTGTACAGTAAGTATTGCCGGCCAAGTGATAAGATGTGTTCAGCAAAAGTAGTGCTTTAGTCAACATTAAAGATTAGTGTGTCAAGTCTTTGTAAGTGTATGTTGAAGTTTGCAAGAGGTTTAAGTTCGAGGTGAGGTAGCGTAAAGTGTTTGTAAGGTTGAAGCATTGATCAAGTTAAAGGGTATTGAGCGTGAGGGGAGGTTTGTTGGACCAAAGATCTCCACGCTCAATATTGGTTAAGGAAAATATTCTAATTAGAATATAAGTCTAGTTTATGTAAAGTATTGTTAAGCAAGTAAAGCATATAATATTATTTAGATATTATTTAGTAGTAGTTTCCTAATTGTATTAGGAATCAAGTTAGGTTAAAGTAACCTAGTTGTAGTCTAGTTGTGGCCTATATAAAGAGGTCATAGGAGAAGGTAAAAGAATGAGAGTGATCAGGGGGTTCGTCCCCGACTCCATCAGTCCAGCCAGGTGCTTTGGGATGTTCCCGTCACCATGTTCAGTATGTCGAGTTAAAGTATAGTACAATTTAGCCCGTGGTTTTTTATCCCTCAAGATCAAGGAGGGATTTTCCACGTTAATATCTTGTGTTCTTTACAGTTATGCTTCCGCGTGCGTTATAGTCTAGCTAGAGTCCACATCAATTGGTTCCTAAGTAAAGTGAAAAGCCCAACACAAGCAAGTAAACGAGCCTGTATTGTTTACTTACTAGTGAGATTGCAAGAAAGTGAGGTGGAAAATGAAAAAGTGGGAGGAAGGAGAAGAGAAAAGTGAGATTGATAAATAGTGAAACACCATTCAAAGTAATCATCATTATATGGGTAAAGTTGAGCAATTGTAATTGTACATTGTATAGTGCAATAAACCCCACTTTCCTCATCACTCTCCTCTACGATACTCTTTGACTTTTCCGCCCACATCTACCCCATAAATAATTACATTATATTACTAGTAAGTAAACGAACCCTTAATCTCCTTAAATTACAGTAAACTAGAAAAGGAGTGAACTGACACTTAACTTGAAAAAAGAAGTAATTGCGGATGAATATCATGCATGTTTGATGCTCCTGACTTCCTATTTGTCATTTCAATACTATTGAATATTGATGGCTTGCATTTACTGATTGTGTGGCAAAAAATTTTTGTTTTGGTTTTTGTTTTTGGGCAAGGGAATAGGAGACTTTCTTTCATAAAATAGCCGTACGATATCTTCAACAAAAATAACCCTATAATACACAAATTAATAGAAACAACCGATATTCCACTAACAAGCTTCCTATTTACCAGCTAGAATACTCGAGTGCAACTCCCAACATGCATAGTAATCATCTACTTCTTATAGTGTTTCTTCATCTTTCATGAAAGTAGAGATCTTCACCACGTAATGTAATCCCTTACAACACACAAATTAAACTATGTATGATTTCATCGATCGTGTGTATATCCTGTCCCTAAATTCATACTGTTTCTACTTAACATAAATCGTACAATAGGCGAGAAAGAGAATCATATAGAAAAGAAAAATATGAAGATCCTTAAGACTGCACAAATGGATATAAAATTTGTTCCACTACGAAAGAAAGTTAGAAATAAAGATTAAACGCAATGTAAAATATCAATCATATGTCGGAAATGACCTAAACCATCTCTGTCACGATCTGAAAATACGCTCTACTAAATGTTAAATTTTCTATAGAGGAAGGAGGAGAAATAAATAAAGAAGGCTAGGGTTTTGCTGCTTGCCTGTCTTGGATATCTCGCATCGAAAGGAAAGAGGAGAAGTAGAAAATGGGGAATTTATAAACAGTTTGCTTATTAAAATGTTGAAACAGATAATGGAGAGTAAGTTATGTTTTTAGTATATAAATATCAAGTCATAAACATTTGAATGATTTTTACCAACTTCTAGAAAAATTGCGTTTGCGTTAAATTTAGGAATACTAACGATATATTTCCTCCGTCCAAATAAATATTTACTCTGTGTTTTTTGCACATTATTAATGCACGGGAAAAATTGGTTGTTAATAGTTCAATTATAATATGAGATTACTGAAAGAGACATTTAGTTTTTCTCTCCTAATCTCACATCGGCATGTGTTTCACTCACCATTCTCTCTCCTCACCTGATTTGAAAATCAAGTGGGATTGGTTAGTTGGGGGGTGATCAGGGGCAAGATGGAAAATGAGTAACAAATTACAATTGGTTTGGTAAGGGTAGGGTCTAGTGGTTTCAAGCTTAGCTTACTTTCAAGTGGTTTGGTAAGGCAAGGTTATGGGTTCGAATCTTCATTTTCCCCATGTCTTGTGTATGCTAGCTTCTAGGAACTATACTAGCCCCTTGTTGGTGCTACGTTGACGGGGTCGGTGCTTGTGCTGGTTGTTCAGCTAGTGTGATATGTTCGCTATTGAACACGAGAGTTCGAACATGATTTAGCGGGGTACCTCTATTGCCATTCACTTGCATCCTCTTTTTAACGAGCAAAAGAAAACAAATTACAATTGCTTTTTCAACAATGTAAATATATATATTAGTCTCTGGGACAAATAAAAATCAAGCACATAAACATACAAGTGGGATGAAGGATGTACTAATTAAAGAAAGCTTCTACAACCATCTCATGATCGAGAAAATGATTATTTGTTGAACTCATCAAGGAAAACCGCATAAGAGATAAATATGAAATCCAAAGATCTAGAGTTGCGTGAGGGATATATGAATATGATCACAAGATGTGCTATACTGTATTATTTATTGCAAGGGTGGCCGGTCATACTGGGTCAATGTGCATGATCTCTTAGGCTTAGCTAGTCACATCGTACTTTATTAGTATTATGTAGGGCAAATTGGTGAAAATTTTCAAGAATTTTGGAATTTTTGGTTAGAACATTTAAATATTTTTAACTTTGGCAAGTATTTCCAGAACAAATGGAAAAGTCTTGTAATTCTCCCCAACCAGTCATTTTAAAAAAAATTTATCCCCTTTTGCCCTTATGTGCTTTGCACGTGATTATTAATTGATTTGATTTTGTGGTCAATTCGCTTCAATCTTCTGCGTTACAAGGCGAATCGAGTAGCAATTTTACGAAAATGTCGCCCAGAACACCAAGTTCTTCACGCAATGAGAGTGGAGCTAGCAGCTTGGTAAGTAAATTGATTTTTGTGATTAAAATTTACATAATAGTCTGTTAATGGTTCAATTTGGTTTGTAGATGAAGAGGGCTGCGGGTTTGAACAGTCTCCCATGTATAAAGAAGTGGAACAAAGCTGCAAGAAGGACACAGTTCATGAGGTGTAAGTGTAGGTTGGTTTGTGACTATCTCACATCTTTTACTGATGAAAATCTAGGGAGGAGGTTTTTTTGTTGCTTGAGTTGTTTGAGTTTGAGTGTTGTGGCCTTGATTGCTTGCAGTTGAGTGAACAAAAGTTGCACCTTCTGTCTTTTTCAATTGCCCCAACTACATAAAAGCTTCAAGGACCACAAGCTTGAGGAATCTGATGTCTCTTCGTCCTTCTCTGAATTTTCGCCACACTCCACTCCTCTGTCTTTCTCTCTCTCGTCAATAATTTGTCTCTTCAGTTTTTGCAGAAGAAGAAACAGTAAAATTGTGCAAGAAGAAGCAACAGGGGTTTGGAAAATTTTGTTGTGAAAAAGTAAGTAAAGGAAAGGCATACCGCAGGGGAATTAAAGTCAATTGAAATAAAAGGGAAGAAAAAGGAAAGGAAAGGAAGAAAAGAAAATAGAAGAACCGGTTTTTTAACAAAGATTCCCATATAACCCGGTTTTCTAGGTGAATTCGCACTTTTATCCTTTTTTTTATACCTTAATAATGCTTTATAATTTAAATATATCATATTGTTCAACTAGTATCATTAAATATACTATATTGGTCACTTGGGGACTAGAAAATTGTTTACCATAAAGAGAATGGTAGAATTTTATGAAAACATCCCAAATAAGTAAATGGTAAATTTTCATAGGAAGGGAGGTAATATTTAGCTTTTGATACAGGATTATTGTAAATTGTGCAGCAGTGCAGTACACTACTGCACTTGTGCAGTACAGATACTGAGATACTCCGTACATACTCTTGCTGTTGCATTAGTCAACTGTACTGTACTAGCAGATATTAACAGAGGTATGTAGTGATTATGATCAATTACAGGAATACTGCAACAACAAAAGAAACCGGTCAAGGAGCTGAAGCACGGGCGTGCATCGGATCCGTGCGGAACTTGTTAGTGGGACTGACGTGCCACTGCCTACTGCCAACCTTGCCGACATGCGGAGGCCATTTTCTTGCAGTTGCTTTAGGGTTTGATGTGAGTAGTTTACTAATTTGTATGTATAATTCTAATCCAAGTTTATTAACGGATATCTAGTAAGAGCTCGAACTAATAATCCAACTCTAAATATTTTGGACTAATCCCTTACAAAAAACAAGAGCTGGATCTGAATTTTTGAGTCCAAATTAAATCCGATCCATTATATATATTTTAAATTATTAGTTAGAATAGTATGTTAATGAGTAAGAGTTGAAACTCAAACGACAATTATATGGGTCAAATTTCACTACACCCATAGTCCTAAAGCTCGAAACACCCCTATAATCTAAACAAATGCGCGCACCCCAGTGAACCATGCAAAGCAATAATAATCCAACACCTAATCAACGACAAGAAAACACCAACTTTTGAAATAATGAATTTGAGGTAATTTGTTCTTCCATGTCTAAGATAATTATAGATTTGAATATATATGATCCAAATCTATAACATTTTATAAAGTCTTGAAATTGGAAAATTTCAAATTACACCTCCAGTCTTGACTTTTGAAATTGTTATCCCTGACCTCCTCTCCCTTTCCCACCTTTGAATTATCATTTCAATTCATCAAAATATATACTAGGTGCGAAGACAATTTCTTCAATTGAAATACGAAATTTCAAATTGAGTTTTCAAACACACTCTTATTATTGTTGGTGATTGATTTCAGCAACGAATTTATTCTGAATTCTAAACAATACGCTTTATCTATCGATCTAGCACCTCGTCAAGGATAGCATACATAAAGAGCTAGCTCTAGTAGTTTTATTTTCTCCAATATTTCAGAATATAATTCTAGTTAACCCTCTGCTTACTTCTATGCCCATGTGCTTATTTCCAATAAAAAAAATTTATTTAATTCAGCACCAATAATTTTTGTTGATTAAATTCAGCACCAATATTTTTTGTTGATTAAATTCAGCGGCAATAATTTCATGTATATCAGGCCACTTTGATTCCGATATTAACACCAATAATACCTATCTTTAGATGTGAGCAAAACGGAACCTAAAGAAAGGCAAGGGTTAAAGTTTTTTTTTTTTCAAAGTTATTCTTTTTTTTGGGGGGGGGGGGGGGGGAGGGGCATGGATGTTTTTGAGATGTACTATCTTAGCTTTTATAAAACTTTATTTTAGTCGCAAACTGGGTTGAACATCAATCATCGCCCGCAACCGTCAATGTCTTTCCATTTCTCACATTTTTGTGCGGTAAAACCGATTATTGATCCTTTAGGGTATCTCAATTTTATTTCGGGCCTCTAAAACCTTAGGGATCGATGGGTCTATGTGAAATCTAGATTATAGATCCGCCCTATACGAGTTCTAGTGGTGAAACATAGAAGGCGACACAATATTATTACACCCTTCATCCACCGGCCAATAGAAGTGACGATTATATGGGATCATTATCTGGTAGGGGTGTAAACGAGACCGAGCACTCGTGATCTGCTCGTAAACGTGCTCGGTCAAAGCTTGGTTAAAGCTCGCTCAATAATAAACGAGCCAAGTACGAGCACTTATTTGATACTCTTTATTAAACGAGCTGAGCACGAGCACCCCAATACTCGGCTCGTTACTATTATTATAGGTTATAATACCTAACAAACTAGAGTACTCGCGTCACGAGCTGCTTGTGATCATAATAATCAGTCAAAAGTCGCTCAATAATAAACGAGCCGAGCACGAGCACACATTTAATACTCGTTTGATATTAAACGAGCCAAGCACGAGCACAGAATTACTCGAATTGGCTCGGCTCGTTTACACCTATCAGCAGGGGCTATTTGATGGTCCTTTGATTCAGCTAGGACTTGCTCTAGGTGCTTCATTCATTAGGGTTTACACAGTAGTTTGACTTTAAGAAACCAGATATTATAAATGAAAAACGGTTGACATTGATATTTTCTATTTGTAAATTGTTTTATCGATGATATCCAATAATAATTACAAATTAAAGTTCCTTAAGCTGCAAGAATCATGCCTTTCTCTGCTAGATTGTTGATGGTGTACGGATCAGCTGTCGTTCTCCATTTATGAGTATATAGATGTGATCAGTGCAAAAGCGTTTTTCATCCACGAGTAAGAAGCCTTACAGATCATTAATTTATATAATCACTCTTCTGAAGATTGAGTAGTAGTGAAGATATAGAAAGCTAGAGAAGATGATGACCAGCCTTGCAATGCTAAAGCTGATATGCCTCCTGGTGTTCATTGGATGGATGATGATTTGGATTGTGCTCCCCATGGAAGTTTTTAAGTATAATTGGATTCCCAAGTTATCAAAACATTTCAATTCCACATTCATGGGAGACCAAGGTAATCTTTATTACTCCCTTTCATTTATGATCATCTTTTGGAGCTTGAAGGAATAATTATTTATGTGACAAGTTAAATCCCTGAATATATTAAATAATGAGAGGTATGTAAAAATCAGGTCTGATTTAATTTCGCCTATTTTTAATCTTAGGAGATAAATACCGATAACTTTCGTATATATAGTATTAGAATGGAAAGTCCCATTCGATAAGAGGGAATTGGCCCAAAAATTGGATAGGTGTCAAGACGTACGCTATCGGGTGCGGATCTGAAATTCAAATTTCTTTTTATCTTGCGGGTCTCATTTTTTCTAATTTAGGGTTTCTCGAATTTGAAAGTTTAATTAAATAAAATTTGTGGTTTTGTTAAAAGTTTAATTAAGGATTACCGGGTTATTCTCTAATGGATTTCATGCATATTTTCATGATATGAATATATAAGAGATTCTTGTATTAATTCTTCCAAGCAAGCGATACTCTCAGCTACTCCAAGAGTATACGCACTAGATCTCTGATTAACAGTGTCCTACCTTATTATTAATTTATTTTTTTTGAAACTATTAGCATATATTATTTATTATAGTGGGATGGAAATCAGTAGTGAATTATTATTTCTATTGTTGAAATGTAACATGTAAGTCCTTGAAATTTCAGGAATAAATCTTTTCTTGCTCACATTTCCCATGATGCTGATTGCTGTTCTTGGCTGCATCTTTCTTCATATTAAGAAGAAAAGGGAGTCCTCCTTGAAAAGGTATGTTTGTATTATATGTATGTATGTAATAATTCGATCCTCATCGTCTAGGATACATCTTATGTTTGCCTGTGTACTGTTCTTCCATTCTGATCGATCTCTTTAAATATATATTTCTCTTTTTTCTCGGCCTCCAAAAAAAAAAAAAAAAAAAAAATATTAAATCATTCAAAAAAAATTGTGGCATGCAGTTCTGCATCCGAGCAACATCTAGGCTCCTTGAGAAGGCCGCTGCTTGTATTAGGACCTCTCGGGGTTGTTACAACAATGGAGCTCATCTTTTTAGTTATGCTTATCGCACTAATGACTTGGCAATTTGGCAACTACTACTACGTCAGTGCTAAGCATCCTCACATCATGCATGGGCGTCAAGAGAAAATGTAAGTAATACTAATACATCATACTACTCCTACTATATATATATATATGTGTGTGTGTGTGTGAGAATTATACCTCATCATGTTTTGTATTCCGATACTCTCTGAAGTAGTGTTTGGATCCTCTGTTGTTGTTTTAGTTTTTATTAACTGTCCTTTTTTCTCTCTATATCTCTTCTAGGCTTTCAACTATTTAATTAAAAAATCCACGCACCCTCTCCATACAATGATCAAAAATCTAACCCTTCTAATCTAAAAGTTGATATTTCTAAACCGAACCGCAGAGGATCGATCTTGACTACTCTCCATCTGAGTCACCTTATTCGTGTTATCTTGTCTTGATCATGATGTTACGTATGCCATGATCATATCGATGATCAATCAGGGTAGTCCCCAATGAAGCACGGAAATAATCTGGGGACTACGTTTCGCGTTTCAGAAACGTTTTTGAAATGCGAAACGCTCTGAAACGTCTTCGAAACGTTGAAAAAAACGAAACGCAAAAGAAACGCGCTCGAAACGTGAAAAAAAAAGAAACGTTTCAAATCCATAAAATAATTTCTTCTTTTCTAAACCTTAATTTCCTTGTCTATTCCTGACATTCTCACTCTTTTTTCTCCAATCCTATGTATTTGTTTTCGTTTCACTAAAAGAACACTTGTGAGTTATTATCTTGATGGTATTTTGATTTGTCATGTTAATTAAGTGATGGAATAATTATTTTCTGTTTTTTTAATATTATTTTCTTAATATATTTTTTGTGGGGACGTTTTCGCGTTTCCGGCATTTTGAGAATCGGCGTTTCCGCGTTTCCGTCTCCTTGCAACCTTGGTAGTCCCCTATATATATAGAGAGATACAATAGGCTTGCATTAGAGTACAAGATGTATGACTCTAACCTATTATATTTTCCTAAACATATGAGATATACTAGTACCCAAATATAATTAACCTCAAATATATTATTACGATATAACAAATATATTATTTCCATATCTTTGATATTCTATATCTCTAATATTATTGTCTTTTGACAGGTGGTTAACATCATTCCGGAGGGTGTCACTACGACTTGGTTATGCTGGAAATATTGCTTGGGCCCTTCTCTTCTTCCCTGTAATACGGTTATCTTCTATTTTGCCTCTTATTGGGCTCACATCCGAATCAAGTATCAAATATCATATCTGGGTCGGACAGATAGTAATGGTACTTTCTGCATTACACAGTGTTGGCTTCATAATCTACTGGGCTCTCACCAACCAAATGCCTGAGGTAATTTAATTTGTTGACCATCAAATTATTACTCCACCTTTATACTTTTACAAAAATTTCTATAACCATGACCACCCGTGGGCAAGTCGGGATCTTCAAACCCCGCAAAATATTCACTCTCCACACCACCACCTCTCCCACCACTTCCCCCTCTCCCCTCCCCCGCTCTCATGTCTAGGCATTCAAAGACCATCACTGGCGGGCTGCTATGCAGTCGGAATATGATACTTTAATTAAAAATAACACTTGGGACTTGGAACCCCGACTCCCAGGGGTTAATGTGGTTCGTTCAATGTGGCTTTTCAAGCATAAATTCAACTCTGATGGTTCTCTTGAGAGGCATAAAGCCCGCATAGTTGCAAACGGTAAATCTCAGCGTCCCGGTATTGACTGTGACGAGACTTTTAGTCCTGTGGTCAAACCAGCGACCATCCGTACTGTCCTCAGTTTGGCTCTATCTCATGTCTGGCCTATTCACCAGCTCGATGTCAAGAATGCTTTCCTCCATGATCATTTGCAGGAAACGGTTTATATGCATCAGCCCCACGGCTTTGTTGATCCCGCCCACCCCGACTATATTTGCCGCCTACGAAAATCTCTGTATGGCCTCAAACAAGCTCCACGGGCCTGGTTTCAGCGGTTTGCAGATTATGTGACTCGCGTTGGTTTCTCCAACAGCAAGTCCGACACATCTTTGTTTATCTATCGCCATGGGCCTGACACTGCTTATTTACTGCTATATGTTGATGATATTGTTATTACTGCCTCTTCTGACACTCTCCTGCAGCGCATCATTGCTTCTCTCAGTTCCGAGTTTTCCATGACCGACCTTGGCCCTCTCCATTATTTCCTCGGTATCACGGCCACTCGCAACTCTCGCGGTCTATTCTTGACCCAGCACAAATATGCCCTTGAGATTCTTGATCGTGTCGGTATGACAGATTGCAAGCCCTGCCTTACGCCCGTGGACACCAAGTCCAATCTTGGTCCTTCCACCGGCCCTTCGGTCTCCGATCCGGAGCTCTATCGTCGCCTAGCCAGGGCCCTGCAGTATCTCACATTCACCCGCCCCGACATCTCCTATGCCGTGCAACAGATTTGCTTGTTCATGCATGACCCCCGGGAACCTCACCTAGGGGCTCTCAAGCGAATCATTCTCTATATTCAGGGCACTCTCGAGTATGGTCTTCAGTTATATCCCTCTGTCACCACTGGATTCATTGCGTACTTTGACGCCGATTGGGCAGGGTGCCGGGACTCTCGTCGATCCACTTCTGGTTACTGCATCTTCATGGGTGACAATTTGCTCTCTTGGTCGTCAAAACGCCAAGGCACCGTCTCCCGCTCCAGTGCTGAAGCTGAATACAGGGGTGTAGCTAATGCTGTTGCTGAGACTTGTTGGTTGCGCAACTTGCTCCTTGAGTTGCACTGCCCTGTTACTCGAGAGCCATTCTTGTATATTGTGATAATGTTAGTGCTGTCTATCTCCCCACTAACCCTGTGCAGCACCAGCGGACCAAACACATCGAGATTGACATTCACTTTGTTCGTGAAAAGGTCGCCCTAGGTCAGGTACGTTTTGTAGCTCCCAGTACGCAAATATCTTCACCAAGGGCCTTCCTACGACTATGTTCAATGATTTTTGCTACAGTCTGAGCGTCCGCTTACCTCCCGCTCCGACTGCGGGGGTGTGATAGATAACGTAATTAAAATAGAAATATTGTAAATATAAATTCCTATTAGGCTTGTGTATATAGGCCCGTTACTCTGTAACCCAATCTTACTGTAACCTAGTTTGTACTCAGTATATATTGGAAATAATATACAAGAAGCCCCCAAAGAGAATCACCACAATTCACAAGATAGCTATCCAATGGATTTGTTTTTCTTGGACGAGATTCAAATGGTTAAAAAGTATTCACTATAAGGGTGCGTTTGATATAGTTGAACTTACAGAACTGAACTGAATTCAACATTACTAAACTGATGACATTTAAACTGAACTGAATTGAACACAACTTGATATGTGAGACAAAAAGTATTATTCTGAACTGAGCACCAGTGAACTGAACTGAACATCATTTAACTGAATTTCAAATCACTGTATTAACAGTTGAAATGAACTGATCTGACCGTGTAAGCGCTCTATCAAATACACCTTAAGTCTATAATCTATAATCATGAAAAGAAAAAAATGTGTACAAATATCATTTTTAAACCGCATTTTGACTAGAGGCATTCTAAAGATAAATGAGGCAAACGTTTGCTAGTATTAAATTTGGTGATTTCACACTAGTACTTTTTTTTTTTTTGGTGCAAAGATTTCACACTAGTAGTTTTTTTTTTGGGGTGCAAAGATTTCACACTAGTAGTTTCACAACAAGAAAAACAACGTCAAACTAAACAAGTACTCCTAACACGGTTTTATTATGCTTAGAGATGTACTTAGAAATCTTCTTCTGTTCTTCACCTCCAAAGAAAAACAGTTTGAAATCATCCATAGCACAATCAAAGAAGGAAGTGGTCAAGTGGGGAAAAATAAGTGGTATCAATAAGTGGTTGGTGTGAGTGGTTCGACACTCTTATTTCTTAAGCAAGGTCGAGGGTTCGAATCTTGTGAATGAAAAAATCATTTAGTGGGAGCACTTTACTCCTTCATGGACCAACCCGGTGCAAACAAGATTAGCCTTGGCCCAAAGGACTTAGGTGAACTTGTGGTTAAACCAAAAAAGAAGGAAGTAGTCAAGTGGGGAAAATAGCCTTGATCCAAAGAACTTAGGTGAACTTGTGGTTAAACCAAAAAAGAAGAAGTGGTCAAGTGGGGAAAATAATGGTCGCAATGCAATCTCTCTTGTTTACGGACTCTTGAGGAAATTGAGATATTCGTGCACCAAACACGAATAAACTTTGACATGTTGACCCCAATACCAGCACACACTCTCACCACACCCTTTCTTTCTTTTTTTCTTTTTCTTTTTTCGTCTTTTTTTTCTTCTTATTTTTTTCAGAGGACAAGCTCTCACCAGCTCAAAAAAACAAATCTCAAGCAACCATTTAAATTATTTTCACTTTTTTAATTCGCGTTAGAGATAACGAAAAAATGCTTGATACATCATAAGCATATAATCTATAATCTAAGGTATCCAAATAAAGATGAATTGCCAACAGATAATAATAATAATAATAAATAATGAACAAAATAATAGTTCCAATAAAAATCACATTACTATATATACCCAGGAAATAATGGACCCCATCCAATGAGGAGAAGAACCTATCCATACAAGTCAGCTCAAATTTGCCAAACACCCCCTCAATTTCCACCTTCCTAAATAAAAAATTAAAAATTTAATCAATCCTCCCACTACCCTCCACAATTTTCCATAATCCATCCAAACACCTCTCCTTCCCCACCTTTTTTTTTATTACTTTGTTTGGTGGGTTTCCTTCCTCAATTGTATTCTCTCCTAAAATAAAAATAATAAAAACAAACCAAAAAAAAAAAAAAGATTTAATTAACTACTAAAACGTACTAGTGTGACAATTGTGGATTTGTGGGTAAGGTAAGTAAACAATATTTCCTCTTTTGAGAGATAACAATAAAGAAAGATGATGGGTGTGTTATGGAGTTGAGTAATAACATAACAATATGTTTATGTTTATGTTGTTGAGGAGAGAGAAAGTGAGAGAGTGAATTTAACGCCAAGCAGATGCGACGGTGAGTGTTCTACTCACCCACCCAAACCCTACCCCGCCATTCTCTTCCTTAACAGTAAACCCCGGGTTTCCCCCACGCGCCGAGTTCAGCTTAGCCCTCATTGACTCCGCCACGCTCTGACTTAGCGGTTTAAGCTCAAACCCCGCCATTCCCATCCTCGCACGCCACTTTCCAAACACCTCCGCCCGCTCTATCCGCTCCCGTCCTTCACACGCGACCCCATTCGCCATTTTCCGTCCTAACGCCTCCTCAGCTCGTACTCGCTCCACATTCTCTCTTGGGAAAGTCGCCTCGAGAGAATCAAACAACGCGCCGTAATACCCACACGCCTCACTCACGCGCGTCACGAACGGGGCCGTATTCCCATTCATATCTTGCTCAACCAACGTCACCGCGCGTGGGGATAGCCCCTTCACGCGCCTAAGCAGCTCATCTCTAAGATTCTCCATTGAGACACTCTCATCCGGTACCCGGTAAAGCTTAAAAGCGAAATTCACAACCACAGCCTCATCTTCTTCACACCCTAACGACTCACGAGTCAACTCGTGAATCGCCCGAGTCACAACATCGAACCTCAACTTAATCCCAACTTTCTCAGCTAACTTAATCAGTCCTTCCTTCACCATCTCAGCCGTTGTTGTTGACGTCGTCGCGTTCCCGAGCTCGGTCTCGACGACAGTAATCCTCATCTCAGTAATAATCCCGGTCCCCGATTGAGACCTACGCTCCGCCAAAGCGCGTAGGAGATTAATATACTGACCACCATACCCCACATCAAAATCCACCACGTGAATTTTCAAACTCTCTTGAAGAGCAGAAGTAATAGCTTCAAGCATAACAAGATTAGCAGCCAATAACCCGAACTTGTAACATGGAGAGAGATCATAGAGTTTATACATGGCTGACATTTGCTCTTTGTTATATAACTCCATTACAGGTGGCGGATTCTCATTGGGCAACGCGCGAGAACGTAGCGCGTTGCCCATGTAATAGGCTAGCCTTTGCTCTGAGTTCCCTTTTGGGTTCGCCACTTGGGCTAACTTGGCTAAGACCTCATTGGCTGTTTCGATCTTCCCGTCTGAAATCGCTATCGACGCCTCGGAGATCAGCTGCTTCGCGGAGAGAGACGGTTGTGGTGGTGGGGCCGTCGTTGGAGATGCTGATGTCGAACAACACGATGATGACGTCGATGAGGTTGGCGACGGTGATATCATGTTGTTGGTGGTGGTGTTATTGTTGTTGCTTCCGCTAGTGCTAGCGGAGGCACCCGGATTGCTGTTCGGGCTCGGGTTTGGAGTTGTGCTTGGGCTTGGGTTGGGGTCCATGAGATTCTGGAAAGTTTCGGACCACTCGCTGTTGGTGATGACAGAAACGGCATCGTTTTCATCCTGGTTGGTGTCATCATCATCGTCTAATAAAAGCTGTTTCTCAAGCTCTTGAAGGGTGTTCAAGATCTTGTGATCGGATTCTGGTTCGGGTTTTGGGTGGGTTGGGTTAAAGCTTGAATTTTGGAACCCAATTTCCGAAACCGGGAGCTGCTGTAGTGGTTCGGGTTTGGGTTGGATTAAATTAGGGCCCAAATTCGAGTACCCACCACCAGCGCCGGTTGAGAAAGCTTGGTTATTCTGAACCGGGTTTAATAACGGGTTATTGTTGTTGGTGTTGTTGCTAGTGAAGGTGGTGACGGGGGCCTGGAATAAAGAATTATTATTTGAGGGGTTTATTTGGTGAGGGTGGTTGAGGAGAGAGACTGGTTGTTGTTGGGAACGGAGTTGTTGCTGGTAAACGGGAACCTCAAACCGGGCAGAGGAGAGAGAATTATTGTTATTAGGAGAACAGAGATCAATTGAAGGAGAAAGAGGGGAAATTGGGGAAGATACCAAATTGTTGGTTCTTTGTTTCACCGATCTCATCAAATATTGTTGTTGAAGAAAGAGAGAGAGTGGCTGGTTTTGTTGCTGCTGTTGTTGTTGTTGTCTTTGCAATAGCCCAAAGGGTTGTGTTTGTTGTTGTTGTTGTTGTAGTAATTGTTGCTGTTGTTGTTGATGAAGTTGAATCTGTTGTTGGTAAGATTGAAAATCAGCAAAAGAACGCTTACCCATCAACAAATCTGCTCTCCTTTGAGCGATCTGGTCTACGGAGAAAACCCCCTGCTGTTGCTGCTGTTGTTGTGGTTGTTGTTGTTGTTGCTGTTGTTGTTGTCGGAAACCATATTGAGCGGCAGCAACGTTGCCTTGATTTCCACCAATTGAACCCATCGATGGTCGCCCTGTATTATTACCACCACCACCACTACCGTAGAAGAAATCTCCGGAAAACCCAGATGTCATGTTTTCCGAAAACTAAAAACAACCCTTTTGTATTGTTTCTCTCGATATCTCTCTCTCTCTCTCTCTCTCTCTGTTAGTTTTGGATGGTTTTGGCCTGCAATAACGCATTAGAAAGAGACAAAGGATGAAAATTCATTCATTTGGTGTGATGTGGGTGAGAGAGGATGTGAAGGAGGAGAGAGAGAAAAAAAAATTGAAAGAGAGAGAGTTTCCTTCTAGTTTGTGATAAATTGAATTGATTCCCATAATTATAACGGAGGGAGAAGAAGAAATAATAAAAAGGAGAGAGAGAGAGAGAGAATTGGAAGGGATGTGGTTTTGCTTTTGTGGGGGCAAATTTTTATTTTTATTTTATTTTGGGAAGATTTTATCTTTTATTTTTAAATTTTCAATGGGAAGTGTTTAATGCGAAAGCGTTGATTGCGTATAGTACGCGTGTGCGCATCTGAAGCATAATCTTAACCGTTAGATTAAGTTTCAAAGAGTGTTAGCGTTGCTCAAAAGTAAATCAATCCAACGGTGGTGAATGAATGATAATTCACTTGGAAACGTACCTTACATTAACATAACATTACCACTTCTTTCATTTCACATTTCACATTTCACATTTCACATTTCACATTTCACCACCAAAGCTGTATTTGTTGGTTTGTTTGTTTGTTTCACTCTCATGTTTCGCGCGTGTGGTTTGTTTTTTGTCCAATGGCAACGAGACAAGTATGAACCCTACGCAACAATATAATGCTTTGGTTCACGAATCTTTAGTGAGAATAATTGGTGCTCATCAAGTTGAGTTTGAGATTGGATATTCATAATCTTCTAGTTTAAATTAAAAATATATATTAATGGTAAGTTTAATTATTTTGTAGTGAGTGCAAAGGGGGAGCATCAAATTTTAGGTGGGTGGAATTTGGTAATTATTTTTCTTTCCTTTTTCATGCTTATTAAGAGTTAGCCATTAGCAACTAAATTACATAACAATACAAGAAATTAAACTAGGAATATTAACCCTACTAAGATTCTCGATGAGTATCAGACGTAATTAATCAGAGAAAATATTAACTAATAGCAATTTATCACCCTTTCCGATACAATTTTGAAGTGACGAGAAACATTACTTTTGTTCAATTCATTACGAATAAGCATCTTACGGTTGTTTATTGCTTCCTTTATATGTGGATGTGCCAACTGGAAAAGTTAAAACAATGTCAAAGTAATAATATGTACAATAACACTCTTATAAGGCGTACCTATTCGATAGGGCGAGAGTATTGTGGGTCCCGCACATGCAGTAAGCTTCGCGTCAACGCGAGACGCGCGGGTTCGCGTCTAGCTGGGCCGCGGGCTCTATACTAAATTACCTTATTGTGTGTTATTATGATATGAAAACTGTCTTGCCTCCGTGGTCAGACATTCTTGTCAAAGAACATTATCACGCCTATGGCCCTGGGTTCGAAGCCCACTCAACAACTTCTTTCTTTATTTTTTTTCTTTGTTTTATTTTTTTTTCGGTGATGGTACTAGTTTATTTTTGCTTTGGTATCACTTTGTTGACTTATGAGTATTAATTTATAATTTTTTTTGTCGTGTCACTTTGTGATGCAGTGGTGACATTTTATTTTGCTTTATTTTCACTTAATTGTCTTGTGTGTTGTGTTAGTATATTTTCTTGTAGTAGTTTTTTTTTCGTGATGGTGTTAGTTTATTTTACTTCAGTATCACTTTGTTGACTTGCAGTATCCATTTATTTTGTTGGAGTTTCACATGTTGCGTACATTTAGTGGTGTCAGTTTATTTTGCTCTATCTTTACATTATTGTCTTATGGTATCAATTTATTTGGTCGTAATGTCACTTTGTTAGTTGCATCGTGGTGTTAGTTTATTTTGATCTATCTTCATATTATTGCCATATGGTATCAGTTTATTTTATTGTAGTGCCACTTTATTGCATCGTGGTGTTAGTTTATTTACTACGATGATACTATGTTTTCTTGTGGTGACAAATTTTCAAACTTCAGTGTGAAATTGGGTCAATTTGCTAAACTCCAGTGTTAATTTATTTTGAAATTTGATTAAGGTATACTTTGTGATAAGTGCTTACATTAGCATACATAAACATAGATAAGAGAAAGAAAAAACATGTTCGTTTTATTTCTGTGTTACTTTTTTTTTACCTTGTGGTGTCTGTTTATTTTAATGAAGTGTCATTTTCATGTCTCGTAGTGTTGGTTTATTTTTTAATGTCATTTCGTTGTCTTGAAGTGTCAGATTATTTTGCTCTAGTACTACTCTATTACTTTGTGGTGACAGTTTTTTAAACTCTAGTATTACTTTGTTCTATTGTAGTGATAATTTTTTAAACTTCAGTGCCAATTTTTTTCAATTGTAGTATTATTTTTTCTAGATTCGTGTGCCAAATTTCTTTTTTTCTTTTTTTGAAGAACTAATACCCTTTTTTTTAGATAATTTTAAAACTTATGAATTAAAACATCAATTCAATATAATGATAAAAAAAAAAAAAAAGAGTAAATGTAAACTCCAACAAAAAAAAGAAAAATAAACTAAACAAACAAATGAAGATCTAAGAAAAACTTGTGTCTCTCTAGTCTAAGCCTGAAGATCGATTACATTATTGTAGGCTTCAAGCATCAACCCACAATTTAGACCTTGTAATATTGTTGGACATTGATTCTGATGATGAAGCACTTAATGAACATCACGTCAATTTTCTTGTTCCTCTTTTCTCAATTTCATTTCCCATAATCAAATTCTCTCTCATCTAAACATCAAATCAAAATGGGCTTTGGGGTCTTGTATTTGCCTAGATGATTTAATGGCAGCGGGTTGCTCATCTTTGACCCGTTTATCCTTCCTCAAGAACCTGATGGCTCGTGGTGGTGACGCTTGGAGCTAATGACCACGAGCTGATTGCTCGTGGTGGTGACGGTTGGAGGTGGGTAATCGATTGTGGTGGTGGTGATGGTTGACATACAGTTGGAGTCGGTGACGATTGAAGGTGGAAGGTGGTGAGAAAATGGTGAGAGAAAACGGAGGAGAGAGAAAGAACAGGTGTGGAGGGGAGAAGAAAAGGGAAGAGGCGCGTCGCGCGTGTGATGCAATTATGGAGTGGACCTATCTGAAAAGGCGGCCTCTTTTAAGTTTTTGCGTAATATGTATCGTTCCTTTGTGCACCCACATCGCAGTTTATATGTGTGCTTTTGTAATTGATTTAGACGGTTTATCCCTAACATCAAATTATTAATTTGTTTCTACTATTGGTACTTGTAAATCTGTTTTACACATGATATTATCATTTTATCACGGGCGTTCCAATTCGCATGAATATTAGTCTTTTGAATATTTCCTAATTTAGTTAACAAATTATATACCATTACCAAATTCAAAATCACATAATAATAATTGTAATCATAATTCAATATTATTTACATAAGTAATTAGATCATGAAGCAAATTACTAACACTTCTTTCTTTTCTTTGACATACGTGATCTCAATATGCATATATTATTTTTTGCAACGTGTAAAATATTGTCAATGGTTATATTATAATCTCATGAGTTGGGACCTCCCTACTCTTTCTCTCTCTCTCATCTTCCTTTCTCTCTCCTTCCTCACCACTCTTTCTCTCTCCCCTTCCCCACTTGCAGACTTACATGCCTTCCCATGATAAAATTAAGCTCCTCCCTAATCATGTGATTAGGCAAGAAATGTCGTCTACTATTAACATGTAACTAAATAACTTAGGGGCCGTTTGGTTGGGGGTAATGATTAAGGGGTTAATGGAATGAATTATAGGCTAAAATAGTAAGGTGAAGTAGTGATGAGGGTAATGGAGAATATAAAGGAAAATGGGGGAATATCATTATCCTATGGGGAGGTGGGTTTCTATTATCCCTCAAATGGGGGTAATCATTACCCTCATTCTCACAAAATCTAACCCCCTACCTCACATACTTCTCATTTGTAGGCTATAAATTTATTTCATTACCCCTTTAATCATAACTCCCAACCAAATGTCCTTCCATACTTCCACCTTATGGATTATGAATGCATTAATAGGCAATGAAAATGACGGTACAATAGTACACCATTGGGCCTTTAAACCAATATATATTACAGATATATAGAAAGATGTAAGGTCCATTACATTTTAATTGCCAATAAATAAGCTACCATGCATTTAAGCATTATCTACAATATAGTACTATCATAATATTTACGAACTTATAATCCATGTAGATCACTGCATTTATATCACATGTCAAGCTCATTTTATTAGTGTTAAACTTGTAGAGCCAATTACTCGTAAGTGTTCTATTTGACCCAAATATAATTTTAGGCAAGACTATGACCCCAATTTTATCTACATCTCAATACAATCGAATCAAAAATAATTTATATGCACAAAGATGTTGGGTCTGTTCAGTAATAATTAGCGGTAGCTGTAGTCTTAGCTGTTTTATTAGTGGTTAGCTGTTGAAGTAGCTATTAGCTGTCATTAGCGGTACGTGACTGTTAGCTGTTTACTTGGTTGAGTGTTCGGTAAATGTAGCAGTTTGGTCAGCTGATTGATGCAAAATGACATAATATTATTATTTTATATAAAAAATAAAGGGATATAATCGGGATTAAATGTCTAAATAATTCCAACAGCTAGCATTTGGAGTTAAAAGGCTAATTTTATTAGCTTTTGTAAAACACTATTTTAACAGCTACCCACCACTACTAAAAGCGAGTTACCGAATACAACAAATTAGAATAGGTAGTGATTTGACTAGTTCAAACCACTAACAGTTACCCAAAAATTGGTTGCCAAATACACCCGTTGTGTTCAATCTATCTACCGAAGCTGATAACTAGACCGTATATTTTATTTTTATGGGGGATTACCGAAGCATAATCTAGATAAGAAAAGGAAAAGTAAATCCGTTAATTGTAATCGAGTTAAACTAGAGTTGATGCAGAATTTTGTATGTAGGGCGTAACAAACGCTCACTATAATTTTATTTATGGGAAAAAAAATTTGGTTCACGATCAAGGGTATTTACCGTCGACCATAGTGATTATTTTCTCGCACTGGCTTGTAGACACCTCAAAGGGTGAGACAACTGCCTGAGAAATTTAAGTTGCTCCATGCCCAAGGGAAAATTTGAGGGTTCGAACTTGGTTAAAAATAGATAAGTCTCCACCATTCAAGCACACCAATCTCCTTAGTTTATTATGGAACAATTGATACTACGAGAATTTACATCTTTAGTCTTTACGGCTACTACTTCCATATTTAAGTTCAAACAGTGAGATTTAAAATTGACTCGTTCACCTAATCAGATCAATGATTTTTCTGCGTCAAATAATAATCATATAAAAAAAAAGGTCTTAAAAGATCAACAATGGGCATATTGCTGGTCCCTATTAAATCAATAATGAATCTCACACGGAGCGTGTTTCTCAATCCTACTTCCAACACATGAGAAGCGCGTGTAGAGACAAAATCACCCTGAAAGATGATAATCTTTGTTGGTATTCGGCTTGTGATAATGTTACACGCCAGTGACGAAAGTAAAATCCCCCAAAATCAGTGAGACAATTGAGAGAGTGAATCAAATTGAAATCTGAAAACTTTTGAAGGAGAGAGAGAGAAATGGTCCACACGTGGTCGTAACCCAATCTAGCTTTCACCGTCAATAGGTGACGGGTATGTCAGGATATCGAAATCCAGTTCGGATTTGATCATTCGAATTCTTTCCCCCCTTTGATCTGAAAGTTAAATTGAACCCCCCAAGTAGCTAGAATTTGTTTGTCTAAACTAAAAACTGTTGTCTGATGGTGCGTCTGTTTTGTAGGGATTACACGAGTTCGTAAACATAATTTTTATCTCAGATATCAAGTTACGTCAATTTAGCGATGTCCAGTTTAAATCAATGTAGTATTGAATTCAGTTCAGTTTTGATAAATTCGGTTCTAAATTCGCCTAAAACAAAACGGGTTTTCTTCAACCGGTTACCTGTGAGAGAAAGTTAGACAGACACGTGGCAGTGTGAAAGTAGGCACTTTAACGGAATTTCAAAACCCAAAAAGTGGCATTGCGTTGGCTAAGCCCCCAGCCATTAGAATATTCCCCACTTATCTAACAACGTTACTCCCATATAAACCCACCATATAGATTTTGGAATAGTACAGACAACAACAGTATGGAGTATTATTATAGTGGAATTAAAGTTTGTGTCGAGTAAATAATTAATATCACCATCTGTTATTGTTCTTTCATATTGGTGGAGGATGACATTATTGCCCCTGCCTACCAAATGGAAATTTTGAACTAACATTGTGCCACATGAGATTCTAAATATCACTGAATTAAACTGAACTGAATTGTAAACCATTGAACTAACACGAAATCACTCCTGAAAATAACAGATGGGATAAAGTATAAATAACACACCCATATAAGAAGGGCAATGTAAAGTTCTAAATACACTTTATTTCTTTTGTAAATTTTAAAAAGCTCTAGTTAAATTTATTAAAGCTTTAGGCTTGGTTCTTTTCAACCGTGTCGACAATGCAAGAAGAACATGTATTGTAGTTGACTCTGTTCTTTTCGTCGATTCTATGTTGCATTCCGTTTCGTTCTGCACTGCACCGTAATTTCCGTTCCGTTCCGTTCTGTTCTGCACCGCACCGTAACTCCTGTTCCGTTCTGTACCACACAAGTTGTATTTATTAATCCATTCCGTCTCGCGCTGCAATTTCCATTCCATTTTGCACCGCGCTGTAATTTCCGTTCCGTTCCTCACCGTCCCGTATCATTCCGTTGACAAGAACAGGGCCTAAATTTACTGATCTGATAACAATACTTTGCACAATCTAAGTGGGAGTATTAATTACTTTTCAGTTTTTACTCATGCGTGAAAGGTTAGTCAGATAGCTAAGCTCAATGGCGCAAAGTTGTTTCTTAAGATGGGGACAACTGGTTTCAGTTGGTCCTATTTACAGTTTATACACCCCGCCGCTGTTCTAAATTGTTTTTTTACTCCTATTTTTCTCAACGACTTCTATGGACAATGGAGAGCCGCCATGTCATTTGGTCTCGAATTTTGGATGCTCCACTCTGAAGTTTGTATTTATTTGTTGGATAGTTTTGATGATTTATAGAGTTTGCTCATTCAAGGCTTGATGTGTGTGCTATTTTTGATGTAATCGAACATGAATGTGCAAAATTTAAATGTTCGAGTAAATTCTAAAGAATAAAAACAAACTAACATTTTCCTTCTAGTAAATCTAATCCAACATAGTTATAAATATGGTAATTTAATTTTATTAAGTACCAACAAACTCTGGTTATCCATCTAGCACACAAAATTATAATGAAAAGAATACGTCCAAACTCATTTGAAATTAAGGTTATATAGGGGAGGTGTTTGGGAGAGCTTATAAGTTATGGGTTCAAGAATTTAATTTTAAATGCTCGTAAAAGTAGTATCTAAAAAAACGTTACTGAGTCATTTTAGGTTCTTCACAAACGCAATCTAAGTCTCTAATGGATTCAAACAAAGGTAAGACAAGAAGAATATTCATGCATAGCTTTAGTTTTCTCTTATTCATCTCCTTAGCGACCGAGTAGAATTTTGGAAGGTTTTGATAAAATAAAATTAAAACTAAAATTAAATTATACTCAAATTCTTTTTTTTTTCAATGAGATTAGTTTCATATATAAATGAAAACCCAAATTTAATTTTAATATGATTCTTTTTGTAGATAGCATATTTGATAAGGGTTAATTTTAAATACATGGACAATATACTGAGTTCATATTTAATAAGTCGTATTCTGTTCAAAAATCGTAAATAGGCTAGGACTTAGGCTCCGTTTGATTCACTGGATAAAACTGATCTGAATTGAACTGATTTGAACTGAACTGAACTGAATTGAGTTGTTAAAATTGACAGTTAACCATTTAAAATTCGTCCAAACATAGTCAATATTGGACTCATTTGAAAGTATGCTTTGAGATCTTTCCGATGACATAATTATCATCATGAAATTATTTCGGAACAAAAGTTTGTATGAGTGATAAAGTCACAGATGAACTGAACTTAACTGGACTGAACTGAACTGAATTTAAATAAAATTAAGGTGAATCAAACGGAGCCTTAAGAGCCATGTCCTAGCCAGTTTTCCTTCTTATTACCTTATTAAGATTAAAGTTAAAATTAAAAATCTTAATTAGCAAAATACCATCATTTGTTTGGCCCAAAAAAGTCACGTTGCACAACAAATCAGCCAAGATTACCTAATCTAACTTCCAAATCTCTCACATCAAAAAGTGCATTATATATTTCTCTCAGATATGTTCTCACCTCTTACCAAACCTTCATCCTTACCCTTTCCGGTTTGCACCTAATCTACAGCTAACACCCACTAGCCAACAAAACACCAACGAACCATTACAAGGTCATGATAATTGTGGAAGTCTGGAAGAGTTGTGTTTTTTATTTTTATATGTAAAGGGTACTAAAGAAGCATGAGGTAAATTTCAATGACGGTCGATCTTAGTCTCTTAGGTCATTGATATGGAGGTTTTTAAGGTCATTATTATTTTCTCACATATTACTATTAATTTTCGTGCAATTTATATGTGTTTAATTCAATTCAATTCAATTTAGTGAAAAAACAAATCTTGAATTAAACCACTTGATTATCCAATTGAAACGTACATTGTTGTTAAGGAGTTTCTAAATAGAAGCATTGTGATGGACAATCAAGCATCGTGGAAAATATTCTTTGGTCCACATCAAGAATACCTTCTTTCAGTAATAATCAAATGTATTATATACTCTTGGCAGTTGGCACACAAATGCTGTTTTTTTTTTTTTTTTGAGTAAAAATGTACCATATACTTATTTTCTAATCACAAAAACTTATTTAAAACGGTCTTTTTATTACTTTTTGTGAGACAATGGTCACTTTTTAGTGAAATGAGTGTCACGGATGATAATAAGTGACCCCTACATTGGTAAATAGTGACCCCATATTTTTGTGAGTTGGTTTCACACAAGACTTACTATTTGCTAATTAATCGTGTAAACTACTGATATGATATAAGGGGATTCTAGAATCGTTCAGTTCATTTGGAGAAGATAGTTAATGAACAAATAATCTATTTTGTATATTGTACTACATGTCCATATATGATTGTTTGAACTATGACCAAGTCATATAAAAAAATGCGCAATTTGTTCTTTAGGATTTTACTATAAGATACTCATATAATCACGGTCATGGTTTATGAGTTATATTTAGAATCTTACTATAAGATACTCATATAATTTCGGTCATGGCATGACTATGAGTTATATTCATAATAACAAGATATGTCTAGCCTTATAAATGAGTAAGAAAGTTGAATGTTTTTTTTGGAAAATCGTTAGAATGGCTCAACAATAATTTGACTAGTATTCCGTGAAATTTTAGGTGTAACACAAAAACTCGTATGAGGTGAGGCATCTTTTATGAGGCATGATATGTTTGAATATAGAGGGGGCCTCACCTTGAGGCAGCCTCATAGAAGACTTCTTGTGGATGTAATATCATGTATGAGATTGATTCTGTGTTGAAAATGTTTTTTATACGAATTTGTCATATCAAGCGCCATAGAACCTCGTTGGGCAGAAAGTCCTTCAACATGAACTATTTTTAAATTAAATATTTGATCAAATAATCTTTCCCCCTTTCAGTGGGGCTTCTCGGCCTTGAATTTCAGTACCGCCACCCAATGGCCACGCGCTATTCTTTCCATATTCCTAACTTCCTTTAAAGGAGACACATTACGCGCCATTTCTGCGAATAGTTTCACGCGTTCTAAACGGGAAAAATAAAATTTAGGAAATACCCTCACGCCAATGAATTAATATGACGGCACACGAAACCTATACAATCAGGAAATCTGTTCGGTAAACATAAACAGGCAACCCCGGTCACATTCAATGTTGATCCAACGGCCCCACTTTCTACATCTAAATCAGGGCGAGTTGAAAATCCGAGTATCTATTACCAATACTGTTATTGGTGGTTCCAAAATCCGACCCGATACAAAATACAAGCCTATTAAATACAATTTCTAAAAATTAGGAATCGCTAAATCTAATTACAATTTCAACCTGAGCAATACCGGATAAGTACCCAATTATGTCACTCCTAGATGTAATTGGCTTTCACAAATCCTGATGTGACTGTTTTTCTAGAACTATTATTGTTTTCCTTCCTCTACACCAAATTGAAGCATCTATGGACTATGGCTTGAACAACCCCAACTAAGGTTTTGTTGTTTATAATGCTGACAAATAAACTCCATTCCATAAAAGGCTGCTTGGATTTGTGGGATTTCTATATTATGTTGGCTAAGAAATGCATTGTATAGGAGCCATATAAGGAAATTTGGCTTCTCTCCGCAAGTTCTACAAATATGAGTTGTATGGTAACTGAAACTGAAAGGATAATCTTCTCTTTTCAACCTAACTTACGCAAAACTAAAGGCTCTCTTGTGTCTATGCCTATTTTTCGAATTATTAGATAGTCACTATTATACTAGTATGACATACGTTTTGAGCTACTTTAAATTTGAAATTTATTAAATCCATGATAAATCCAAAATATGATTTGGCCTTACATAAGCGATTTTCTATTTTAATTTCCGGTAGAAGTGAAAGACTGTTCAAACGGTCAATGCTATTACGTTGAAGGTATCATAATGTCTCGTGGGAGGGAGAGAATAGAGATGAAGGGGAAATGCGAGAGACATTGTCACATAGATCTGCTTTTATACGGAATACTCCCTCCGTCCCTATATTTTCTTCTCACTTTTCATTTTGAGCAGTCCCTATATATTCTTCTCATTACCTAAAATAGTAACTTTTCTAGTGTTAAATCCCTATACTACCCCTCACTTACTCATCAAACCACCCCATGTGCTTGTGGTCCCAGATTTTTACCTCTCTCTTAACTCATTAAATCAGGGGCAAAGTTGACAAAAATTGGCTACTTTCATCTTTTCTTAATTTGCGTGCCTTTTGGTCATGAGAAGAAAATATTGGGACGGAGGGAGTATATGTTTTTGTGTTGAGAAATTTGCTATTTCAAAACTGAATCCGGCCTTATATATATCTACAGTTGCGGATACATATTAAGTGCCTGGGCTACTTTCAAAGTTTCGATTATGTATTCATATTACCTCTACACAGTCTACATTCAAATTTGTTTCATATTTGTTTTCTTTTTTGTTTTGATACAAATTTTCCCATCCTAAGACCCAAGCGGACCCTAGAGTTTGAAGAGAAGTGAGGACAAAATCCCAGAATCTTAGGTCGTTTGCTATTGAGCAAAGGGGGGTGGACAGATTCACTAGACAAAAGAGCTCCATTTTGGGTGTGGTACGCGAAACATCTGAGCTCAATTCTCAAACACGTTTCGTTTTCTCATTGGCTCAATCTTTAAAAAGTTATCACTGTTCACACCCTTCAGAAAAAAGAAACATTTTCTTAAAAAAATTGGGTTTTTTTCACTTTCATTATCCACGTAAGCACGTAGCTCCTGTGGTTCCTAGCTGTCAATAATAATACTACTCCATAATCAAAGTTCACACCCATTTATTTCTCTTCGCGATTTATATTACAAAAGCCACAAAAAGGAAGAGCAACACCCGCCACATCCAATAGTGAAAAGACAATGATCATACAAAAGTACTAACTTTTCCATGACAAAAACAAGAAAAATCTGTCCTGAAAAGAGTAGCATAGTTGGTTTTCAGGTTTGACTATATGGCAAAGATGGTTCAAATCATGCGAGGTTTGATTTTAAGGCCCAGATCATGATTCAAATCTCATTAAGTCTTCTGATCTTTATTATATCGGTAAGATTTATCTTATTAGCTTGCCTAGTATGTGTCGTATGTAGGCTATTACATACACTCGAGATTTATTCAGTGCAAACTCTAAAAGTAGTTAAGGATTCCTCGTTTCAAAAAAAAAAAAAAAGAGCCCCAAATTATAGCCAAACAGTAAACTCAATCTATATATAATTCATCATTTTAATTTAATCATCTTAATTTGCCCATGAATCAAGCCAACGTAGTTAATCAAGGATCCATAATCCATTGTAAGTATATATTTTCTGTTCTTTGCCAAGGGTGTCCCACCGTCGACCACAGTGACTAATCCACTCGCCCCAACTGTCAGCGCACTAAGTGGTAGGGGGCTGGCCAAGAGATGTTTTCCATTTGCAAGAGTTGGGATTCGAACCTCTAACCACTTGTTTAAGGGATGAAGTGCTCTGAACCACTACACCAACCCATCTTGATTCCATTGTAAGTATATTGGGTCATCTAAAAGTAACTTTGAATATAAAGACATTTAAATAATTCGTGGAATACCCGAGGCTGTGTATTAGGAGGTGTCCTCTAACCACGCCCAAAGAAAAAGGAAGTTCCTCTTTGCCCAAAAAAAAAAAAAGCCAAACTATGCAATAAATATAAATAGCTTAAATTTGATCATCATAGGAAAAAATAATTTAAAAGTAGTTTCTGAATTAAACTTATATTGACATTTAAAGCCCGGAAATTAGTGATGTTTGCAAGACATATCTAAAATGTTTGTTCTTTGTTTTTAATTGCCGTAAATCTGTACATAAATTGAAAAAAAAGGCGCATTACTATAAGAGAATATGACATGCTAGAGTGTAAACCTTTTTCTTTTTAAGAATATAAAATTTATTTCCGATTCTAATGGAATAGAATAAATTGAGTAAATGATAATTAGAGCATCTCCAATGCAAGGTTTGTAGGGAGGTTTGTGGGGTGAAAAATCTCTCACAAAAACCTCATTTCTATAGTGATAAACCTTAAAATCCAACTTTTACACAAATCGATTTGTCTAGACAAACTTGGTTTTTGGGTTATGATGTGGCATAGACAATAAACCTATTAGAGATTTGTGGCATAGTATACAAGAGGTTTATATAAATAAGTTTTTGGGAGTATAGAAAAAAACCTCTCAAAAATTTTGTAGCATTAGAGATGCTCTTAGTGAGTCATTAATTTATTATGAAATTACAGATGGTAAGTTATCCAAATGAAACAACCTCTATAATTATTTTGCATGGATAATGTTACGTAATCGACTTCCTTTTATATATTACCTCGCGTGGGCATAAACTTTATAGGAGGTACTATGGCAATGTGGATTGTTGATGAGAATAAAAAGATACTTTCTCAATGTAGAGAATATAGGTGATGTCCTCATGTCCATGTTGTTGAAATGCCAGTCCACAATCTACTTAAATTATTGAACATGGGTGTTCCAATAGGATCAGTCACATACATTTAATAGAAATTATCTTAGCAAGCACTTGTCCTACCAAGTTGCATGCAAAAGCAAAACACCACCACGTCCCATTTTCCAAGATTTTTATACTGTACACGTTAATGCAAAAACAACACAATTAAATCCGAGCTGAAGTTATAGAAAAGAAAAAGAAAAATACAGTAAGTTTATATATTACTCCACCGCAGATTTAGGTGTGTTCTTAAAATTTATCCGGTCAATTCAATGCAATTCAATTCAGTTTAATTAGCGGTGATCTCATGTCGGTTTAGAGTGCGTTTGATAGAGCTGAACTTACCAGAACTGAACTGAACTGAACTGGATTCAACATCACTAAACTGGACACTATTGAACTAAACTGGACATAACTGAACTGAATTGAATACAACTTGATACGTGAGACAAAAAGTATGTTTCTAAACTCAGCTCCTCTGAATTGAACTGAACATAAACATCATTTAACTGAATTTGAAATCACTGAATTGACACCTGAACTGAATTGAACTGAACTGAACTGAACTGAATGGAACTGACCGTATAAGCTCTATCAAACGCACCCTCAGTGATGTTCTCTTCAATTCAGTAATGTTCAGTCCAAAAACTTACATTTGTCTTACATATCAAGTGGTGTTCAATTAAGTTCAGTGGTGCCAGTTAAGTTTAATGGTGTTCATTTCAGTTCAGTGGTCTTGAATTCAGTTTAGTTTAGTTCACTTCAATTCAATTTAGTTTATTTCAGTTCAGTTCAACCCTAAATAACACATTATTTGAGTATGTAGGAGCGGCACTATTTTCTTTTTGTTAGGACCGTTATTCAGCACTCCTAATTTTCTTTTGGGAAAATCCAGTTGGTGCCCTCGTGTTCTGAACTTGTCCGGCTGGTGCCCAATCGATTTTTAAAATCCAGCTGGTGCCCCTATATTGTTGCTCGAGTCTGCTCCGTGCCTTATTGTGTAAAATTCGTTAATGCAGACGTTATGTGTGACGTACCTTATCCTTTTGTTGTTCCAGTCGACCCCCTCCCCCTTGTTTCCCTCCCAAATTTTAAAATACGTTTATTTTGCCCCCTTTTTTTCCCTCCAAGATTACACCACTTTCACTATGAAGCTAAATGTTTCCCTCTTTCATTTTTACAGACACCACCATCAAAACAAATTTGTTCCTCCCTCATCTCAATTAATAAAATGTTGAATCAATATGTTGAACCTTTTTAATAAAAACCTGTTCAATCAATATGCAAAATTCGTAAATATGCAAAGCTCATAAATAAGCTGTGTTTATAATTTCAAGTTCAACTTGAAAATATTCATAGTGATATTAAAATATCAAACTCAAGGATTTTCGTTGGTGGGGCGTGAGTGGGGGCGGGCTGTTGGTTGAGAGAAAGAGAGAGCACAAGGGAGAGAGAGAGAGGAGAGGGAAGAGATCTGTTGGTGGCGATGGCGTGAAGCTCAACTGAGAAGTAGGAGGAGTCTGTGAGAGGAGAGAGGAGAGAGGGTCTAAATATTTTTTTTGGCAGGTAAGTAAGAGCATTGAAGCCTGGAAGGTAAGTGACATCTAGCTTCTTTTTTTTTTTTTTTTTTTTTTTTTCCTTTTTTTAATCAAGGGTTATTTGTTTTCCTTTAATAAAAAATGGATTTAGCTTTTTTTTTTTTTAAACATAACGTCTCCATTAACGGAGCCTCCAAAATAAGGCACGGAGAGGACGCGAGCAACAATACAGGGGCATCTGCTGGATTTTAAAAATCGATTGGGCACCAACTGGACAAGTTTAGAATACGAGGGCACCAACTGGATTTTCCCTTTTCTTTTTCTTAAGTGATTGAAGCACAATACCTTTTTATATTAACCTTATTAATTTCAACAAAAAAGAAAACTTATTTCATGATGATAGAAAACTTATCAATAACAATATGCCATTTTGACATACCACACACACATAAACGCGTAATATGTTAATATCCTATAAAAAGATATCGTTATTGAAGAAACTTGATCTATTGGGTCAAATACGTGTTAGAATAGTGTATAATCAATAATGTACGCGATTATGGACAATGTTATATTTTAATTTTTAGAAGATGTTGTATTGATATTATGAATGAATGAAGTGACAATATTTTGTTGCATTAAAATCAGATAAATTTAATTTGAATGAAAAAAAGCCTAATTAAGGAATTGAAAGAATATCAACGTGATTTTTTTGGCGCATATAGGCACGCACCGATGGGATAGGAGTGACATAGGACGCAATCGCATTACGTATCAATAGGAAAGGTTAACAAAATATAGATGCTAAAGTTATTGGAATCATGTGATTGAGAAATCAATTCTTCGTATCATATAATGTAATAATTAAAAGGGTATACTCTAATTATAATATACCCAAGAGGTATGACTTTATGAGTGATAATTAATTCTTTCATTGGTCAGGTATGAAATATCGCTCAGTTGTAAATAATTTATTAAATAATAAGGCTCTCGATTCATCTTAATTTTACTTAAATTCAGTTCATCAGTTCAGTTCAGTTCATGTATAACTTTATCACTCATATAACATTTTATTCCGAAATAATTTCATAATGATAATTATGTCATCGGAAAGATCTCAAAGCATACTTTCAAATGAGTCCAATATAGACTATGTTTGGACACATTTTACATGGTTAACGGTCAAGTTTAAAAAATCAATTCAGTTCAATTCAGTTCAGATCAGTTTTTATCCAGGTGAATCAAACGGAGCCTAAGGGTGCGTTCTTTAGAGCTTTTCCGGTCAGTTCAGTTCAGTTCAGTTCAGGGGTGGTCGCACATAAGTACACCTCGGTTCAGTATTGTTCAACTAAGTTCAGTGGTGTTCAAATCAGTTCAGTTCAGTGGTGTTCAATTCAATTGTTATTATTATTATGTTCCAGTTCAGTTCAGTGGTGTTCAATTCAGTTAAGTGGTGTTCAATTCAGTTCAGTACAGTTTAGTGGTGCTCGGTTCAGTTCAGTTCAGTTCAATTTTGGTAAGTTCAGCTCTAACAAACGCACCCTATATCTTTTATGAGACGACCTTAAAATAAGGTCACCTCTATAACCAAGCACAACGTACATAATCATGAATTCATGTTTGTGTGAAATACCACTTCAAATGAAATGGATATGTATGCGGCTTCAAAGATTTGATATAAAGCAAAAGCATCAACACAGAAGAACCTTGGTTTCTCCAAATCATAATATGCGGCGAGTAATTATGCGTCGCACAATTGCACAATCCATCGTACTCAGTATGTGTAGTATTAATAATTGATGACTTATATATTATTCCCTCCGTTTTATAAAGTATGTAAATATTTTTATTTTTAGATGTTTTAAAATATTGCAAATCAACTCAATAAATATGCATTGGAACTCCAAATATGCCAAGAAATTCAAATTATATACACACATAAAAAAATAAATTTAATGAGAGACAATGTATTAAATAATGTTTTCTTAATTTTTACTATTTTCAAGGAGTTGCATACTTAGTAGGACGGAGGGAGTATTATGAATCCAATTTGTTGGCAAGGGATACTGGCCTACTGCTCTGTATAGTATGAGAGTAGTGACGGATTTAGACATATTTCTAATAGGGTGTATTTTCGATCTTAAAAAAGAAAAAAAAGAAAACACAAAAACTTTTATAAGACAAACTTTTCGTAATTTTTGGTGAGATGAGGGTCACTTTCCAATGAAACAAGGGTCACTGTTGATCATAAGTGACTCCTACTTGTCCAAATAGTGACCCATTTTTCTGTGAGTTGGTTTCACACAAGACTTGCTGAAAAGAAAAAAAGAACACCTTGTAAATATTACAGAAGAATTCCACATATGCTCGGGATCTCACGGACCGCAATTTTTTTGGTCGTTCAACAGCAAGAGTCGCTGTCAAAGAGGACGTCTTTCGCCAACAAGAGTCACCATCCAGGATGGCGACTTTAGTAAAGGAGAGTCGCTAATCGCGTTGGCGACTCTAGTTCTGCTACCCTCCTACGCAATTCTTCGGCTGGCGGTGAACTAATATGAGTCGCCATTAGCGATGACGAATTTTCTCCTACTAAGTCACTGTCGCCAATAGCGACTTAGGCTGAGTAAAAACGCTATTCCTTGTAGCGACTTAGGCCTGCGGGACAAAAAAAAATCGAAAGATTCGTAAAGTTCGGAGTCTACGTGAACACCCTTGTTAAAAATATTTTCTAACTCAACCTAATATGGGTAATACTTTCTAATTTAACCCTTTTTCAGAAAATCATTCCACCCATAGTTTAAAGATATTATTGAATAACAAGCATAGTAAACAAGTAAACATGCTATATGAAACTAACACGAACCAAACACCTATGTGGCTAAAACGTCCTCTAACCAAAACCACATGAACTAGAGTCAAGAAATCAATAGAACCAGTAAAGAAAACCATGTGCCCTTGTGAGGCCCTGTTTTTTTCAACGGGATGGCGCAGGACGGTGAAGAACGGAACAGAACGACCCGAATAATAAAACAAAATGTGAGACAAAATGAGTATAGAATGCGAAACGAAACAAATTCAACATAAAGGTGATGAAAAGAACAAGGCCTCAATCGGATAGACTCAACACACAGTTCAGGTCATGTCGTAATCGGGCGTTGGAAGTTTTCTTTCCATAAAAAAATGGGCCGGTCCCTACAATTTTGTATTTTGGAAAGTTGATATGGACCGCCCACTATCATATTTCAAAGAAATGGGCCGCTGTCAATGTATTCATGGATTGAGCGAGGCAGCATTAGATGTAACTGTACATTGGGCTTGCTATTGACCAAACGAACCACCACAATAAATATCAGAATATATAGATCCTGTTTGGAAATTGGCTGGTGTCGTTAGTTATTGGCTGATGGCTGGTGGCTGGTGGATGGTGGTTGATGACTGATATTGTTAGCTGATTTGAACGGCTGGTAACATTGGATTTCTGGAAAGAGATGTTTGGTAACATTGGCTGGTAACATTAGCTGGTTATGTGTAAAATGACTAATAAGGACATTCATATGATTGAGGTTTTTGATGACATAGAAGTAAATAATTGCAAGTCTTGGACTATTATATCATTGGACTACATTAATGCCACCAGCCAATACCCATAAGCCAACCTCCTTGGCTTTTCAAAAGTTGGCTTTTGGGAACCCAAAAGCCAATCTCACAAGCTAACATTCAAACACCAATATTGGATGGTGGACTGGTCAAACATCCAATTTTGCCAAAAGCCACCCCACAAGCTAACACCCAAACACCCCTATAAAAGCAGTCCATGATCAGTTCATATATACACATCAAATTAATTACCATAGATTTTTTTTTTTCTGAAGAAGGGCAATACACATATTTAAAGATAGCTCTGTGTCGTGCCTGTGCAAAAGATAAGCCCATATCGTGACCGTGCTCGTATCATACGTCATGCGTGCCGTCCCTCGTGCTAACGGCTAACTGTGCGCAGTGCTATCAGAAACTAAGATTTATTGTATGCGACTTGTCGAACCTGAGGAATACCAAAGTCTCACATCAATGTCAATATCAATTGGACATTGCTTATTAGGAAATTGTGTATATTTAGGAAACTTATGTATAATAGTTTTGGTATATAATCTTGTACTTGTCCTCCAAGTCTTGTATATTCTGCCTATAAATATAGGCCTCCCAAATTAAATAAGATAACAGAAATTCTCCTTCAATAGAATTCTTTATGGTATCAGAGCTAGAGCTTTAGCCCTACACGTTTTTTTTCCCTTCCGCTAGTGATTTTGTTGATCGGAGACTACTTCTCCGATCCAGTGATTGATATTGGTAACGGTTGTTACCAAAGCCGTGATAATCTTTGTCTTACGGCAGCGGTTGTTGTCGATCCCGTGTGTGCAGTGGTTGTTGCCACCTGTGCCTAGTCACAGTTGTGAATTAGTTATTCAAGTGGTCCTTGATCGTTCCCAGCAATAGTGTTTGGTTGCCGTCAAATTATAAGAACTGGTGAAGTGAAAAAAAAAGAAAGATTTCAACATGGCAGGAGATGACAATTCTGGCAAGCCTCCCATCAGTCCAACAATGGATCCGTCGTCCCCGTACTACCTTTATCCTGGAGCAGATCATGCAGGTGTGACCTTAACAAAACATACTCTTAAGGGTGATAATTACACTAATTGGGAACAGGCTATGTTAATTGCTTTCTGATCTAAAAATAAACTTGGCTTTATTGATGGCACAATTGCAAAACCTGCTGATGTTAAGTCACCAGAATTTGCTGCTTGGGAACATGTTAATTCTACAATTATTTCTTGGATTTTTAATACCTAAGATGGACCAGTTTATAATAGTGTTGTACGTGTTAATAATGCTAAGTTGTTATGGGATAGTTTAAAGGCTCGTTTCTCTGTGAAAAATAGACCTAGAATTTATCAATTGTGGTCTGATCTATGTCATACAAAACAAGAGGGTCTGAGTATAATGTCTTATTATACTAAACTTATGGGCATGTGGGATGAGTTGTCCACCCATGCAATTTCAGAGTTTGCTTCTGGAGAAGGTGCACTAAGTTTGTTAAAGTGGTTTGAGAGTATGAAAACATATCAATTTCTTATGGGTTTAGATGATAATTATGGAGTTGTTCGTACCCAGTTATTAAATGTTGAACCTTTGCCACCTCTTGATCGTGTGTATGCTATGATCATGAACGAAGAAAGCCATAAGGCGGTTGTCCGTGGTCGTGAGGATAGTGCTACCTCAGTTGGTTTTGCTGTCCAAGCTGGTGGGCGTGGATCAGGTACTAATTCTAGTTTCCAAACTTTTGGCGGGGAACGTACCTCTTTAGTTATTGGTGAGAAGCCCATGTGTACCTACTGTAATCATTATGGACATACCTATGAGAGGTGTTTTGACAGGATAGGGAGGCCACCTGGTTGGGGCCGTGGTCGAGGTAGAGGCCGCGGTCGTGGCTTCACCCAACAAGCAGATGCTACACCTGGACCATCAGCTACAGCGGCAGCCGTGAACGCCACACCATCACAGGGGTCAGCACCACCTGCAACTACAACAACTACCATTTTGCATGGGTTGTCTAATGAGTTAGTTCAGCGTCTTTTGACGTTACTTGAGCCTTCCCCATCATCTGGGAAGCTTTCTGGTAAGCAAGATATTTCTTGTCCATGGTTAATAGATAGTGGTGCATCTCATCACATGACAGGTAACCTTGAATTTTTTTCTGAGTACCATGATATTGATCCAACACCGGTTGGCTTACCTGATGGTGTTCAACTTTCTGCTGTTAAAGAGGGATGTGTGTCGTTGGCTTCGGGTCTAGTACTTCGACATGTTCTCTATGTCCCTAACTTGTCAGTGAACTTGATATCAGTTGGTCGTCTTGTTCTTGATTCACACTTCATTGTGATATTTTTTGGTAATATTTGTGTTTTCCAGGACCGCATTACGAGGGGCCCGATTGGAGTGGGTGAGATGCGGAACGGGGTCTATTACTACAAGCCGGTTCAACTTTCCTCAGCTTTTGCCGCAGCCACTACCATGGAGTCTTATGAACTTTGGCATCGTCGTATGGGTCATCCATCAAGTCAGCCAATGTTTTCTCTTCCAGTGATTCATAAGCCTAGTAGTAGTATAGTTGGAAATAAAATCTGTGATGTTTGTTGTCGAGCTAAACAAACTAGTACTCCTTTCCCAATTAGCAACAATGTTGTCAATGATATTTTTGAGTTAATTCATTGTGATATTTGGGGTTCTTATCCTATGACAACTATTTCTGGTGCCCACTATTTTCTCACAGTAGTTGACGATTATAATAGAGCTGTTTGGGTGTATTTAATGTCTGATAAGAGTGAAGTTGGTTTGTTATTGCGTAATTTTTGTGCCATGGCTAAGACCCAATTTGGAAAAATAGTTAAAGTGGTTCGTAGTGACAATGGTTTGGAGTTTAAGTCTAATCCTATGTTGACTTTTTATGGAGAAAATGGTATGATTCACCAAACCTCAATTATTGGTACTCCTCAACAAAATGGTAGGGTTGAGCGGAAACATCGCCATATTTTAGATGTTGCTCGAGCCCTTCGTTTTCAAGCTAGTTTGCCTATTGAATTTTGGGGAGAGTGTGTGTTGACTGCAACTACTTTAATTAACAGAATGCCTACTAAGTTACTCAAGGATAAGACCCCATATGAGATGTTGTTTTCCTCACCTCCATCATATGAGCATCTTCGTGTTTTTGGCTCTCTTTGTTTTTCTCATAACCGACCTCGAGTCAAGGATAAGTTTGGGCCTCGTAGTAGGCATTGTATTTTTCTAGGCTATCCACATGATAAAAAAGGGTGGAAGGTATATGACCTTGAAACACAGGAGTCATTTGTGTCTCGGGACGTTAAGTTTCAAGAAAATGTTTTTTCGTTTGCTGCAACCTCCTCTCTTGGTGATGTTTCTATTGACCCATCTGAATATATTGACCCATATGTTGCTGATTGGGGAAGCCCAACGGCGGCTGTCTCCCCCACATCTTCTTCTACACCTGTTTCAGCGCAAGGGGGAGATTCTACTACTACTAGTGATTCATGTTCACCTATTGATGACACAATTAATGTCGATAGTGAGGATGTTGTGGCCCCTACAGTTAACACCCAAAGTGGGATAGCACCTGGGTCGAGTACTGAAGCGCCTATGTCTCCGAAAGTACTTGGGCGTGGTCAGCGCAAACGCCAACTTCCTAAGCGGTTCAAGGATTTTGTATCACTGTCAGCCCGGCTTTTAGACCCCTCTTCAACTCCGCAATCATCTACTTCCAGTGGCTCCTCAGGTACGCGGTATCCTCTAGCAAATTATGTTACTTGTAAAAAAATTTCTGCTGCACATTCAAAGTTTCTGGCTGCAGTTACAACTCATATTGAGCCGCGTAATTATAGTAAGGCAGTAAAAGATCCACGTTGGCGGGATTCAATGCAAAAAGAAATTGATGCTTTAGAAAGAACCCGAACATGGACAATTGAAGATTTGCCCCCTGGTAAGAAACCCATTGGTTGTAAATGGGTGTATAAAATATAGTACAATTCTGATGGTACAGTAGAACGGTTCAAGGCCAGGCTAGTTGTTCTTGGTAATACACAGGTTGAAGGGTTGGATTATAATGAGACTTTTGCTCCAGTTGCGAAGTTGATTAGTGTTCGAACTTTTCTTGCAGTCGCGGTTGTTAAAGGTTGGGAGCTTCATCAGCTTGATGTTAACAACGCATTCCTTCATGGTGATTTAGAGGAAGAAGTGTACATGCGGCTACCCCCTGGTTTTTCAGCGTCGCAATCCGGTACCGTATGTCGATTACGTAAGTCATTATATGGTCTACGCCAATCTCCTAGAAATTGGTTTGCCAAGTTGGTCTCCGCCTTACGCCAATATGGATTTATTCAGTCCCACTCTGATCATACTCTTTTTACATATCGTCGTGGTGATATTTTCTTGTCTGTACTCGTTTATGTTGACGATTTAGTATTGGCAGGCAATAACTCTGAAGCTTGTAGTATCTTCAAAAAATACTTAAACAAGTGTTTTCAGATAAAAGACCTTGGTCCCTTGAAGTATTTTCTTGGTATTGAGGTTGCTCGTAGTTCAGAGAGGTTGTTCTTATCCCAACGCAAGTACACATTGGATATTTTGGCAGAAGTTGGCCTCACTGGTTCCAACCAGCAGCATTTCCTATGGAGCAAAATCATAACTTGGGACAAGCATCTGGTCTTTTGCTTGATGACCCTGGGCAGTATAGGCGTTTAGTTGGACGCTTGGTTTACTTGTCCATCACTCGACCAAATATTTGTTTTTCAGTCCATGTTTTGTCACAGTTTATGCATACCCCAAGACAGGAGCATTTAGATGCTGCATTTCGAGTTCTTCGTTATTTAAAGGGCACCCCTGGACAAGGTATTGTATTACGATCTGATAGTGATTTGCAACTCTTCAGATATTGTGATTCTGATTGGGAAAGTTGTCCGTTAACACGTCGTTCCGTTACTGATTATTTTGTTACGTTGGGTCAATCACCTATATCTTGGAGGACAAAGAAACAACCAACTGTTGCTCGTTCTTCTGCTGAAGCTGAATATAGATCTATGGCGGCTGCCACGTGTGAACTAATGTGGTTGAAATCATTTTTGGCTTCTTTGGGAGTATTCCATCGACAGCCTATGCGCTTGTCTTGTGATAATCAGGCTGCTCTTCACATAGCGTCAAATCCTGTGTTCCACGATCGAACGAAACATATTGAAATTGATTGTCATTTTGTTCGTGAGCAACTAATGGCAGGTAATATTGTCACATGCTTTGTACGCTCCAAAGAGCAGTTGGCAGACATCTTCACTAAAGCCCTTGGACGTCAACAATTCGAATATCTATTAGGCAAGCTGGGTATTCGAGACCTTCATGCTCCAACTTGAGGGGGAGTATTAGGAAATTGTGTATATTTAGGAAACTTATGTATAATAGTTTTGGTATATAATCTTGTACTTGTCCTCCAAGTCTTGTATATTTTGCCTATAAATATAGGCCTCTCAAATTAAATAAGATAACAGAAATTCTCCTTTAATAGAATTCTTTATTGCTTATGACATCTTCTTGAGTATTGATCAACAACATGACCAATTTGCTGATTAAATCAGTCTAATTGGTGCAAGCATCAACAAAGACGTCGAATGATTATATCTCAATTCTCAGTTGTTGTAGACAAATAATGCATTTATTTATTTGGTCTTGCAGAAATATTATTGACAATAATTTTTTTTTTGGTTTGACAAAGAGGAACTTTCTTCTCTTTGAGCGTTGCTAAAGGACGCCTCCTAAGTTGCAACTTGTTTACCAGTGAGCTGTGAGCCAACACCTCTTGGATATTATTGACAATGTAGTACATCCACTTCAGTCTTCACTATCAAGTGGACATTGTCAAGCCTACCCAAGTACCCAACCCAACCCAAGTCCCATAGGCACAATACTGTCTTTTTTTTTGCTTGTCAACCATAGCACAATACTGTCAAAGCACAAGGACCGACATAAAAACCAGTATGAGTACTTGAGTAGAAAAAAAGTCCTTCATTAACTTATAAAAATAAAAAGTAAAGAATAAAAGAGATTTAATGTATTATTCCATAATCCATACCATACATTTAAAGATTTCATTTCAACACCAAACAATATATGCATTTGTTTGCAATATTATAACTGCCTTGTTATTTTCGTCGTTTCCATACTACATTATGTTCTATTCTAATCCGTTATGTTCCGCGTCGTTCTGTTTCGTATTTTGTACTTTATTTTGTCTCAAGTTTTTTTTTCATTATCCGCGCCGCGCTGCTCCGTTCCTTACCGTCCCGCATCATTCCGTTGAATAAAACAAGAGAGCGAAAAAAAAGAAAAAAAAAATGTAGCTTCAAACAAAAATGGAGGAAAATGGAAATGGTGTTAATGTGCCATTGTTGAAGACTGAAGATTACGCGCCGGTGAAGAGCGTTAGAGAAGCAACATATGTGTTCTGGGTTGAAACTAAGAAGCAATGGATAATTGCATTTCCTATCGTTTTCAATATACTTTGTCAATTTGGTACTCAAACTGTTACCAATATTTTTGTGGGTCATCTTGGAGAACTTCAACTTTCTGCAGTCACTATTTCTATTTCTGTCATTGGCGGTTTGTCCTTCGGCTTCTTGGTATCTCTTTCTCTCTCTCTCTCCCCCTCTCTCTCTTTCTCTAATTACATGCATTTTTATTGGATTTTAATTTTAACCTATGTTTGTGTTGTTAACCTAGTTATTTAAGCGCTTTGCATGGAAATGAAATGGTGGGGAATTACTAATCACAAAAAAAAAATAAAAAATAAAAAATGGTGGGGAATTTACTTTTTGGATATAAAATGATGGGATTAGTCAATTGGGTGGATTTAAAATGATGGGATTAGTCAATTGGGCGTTTCCTGTCATTGTCCTTCAGTTTGGGGAGCAAAAAGTTAAGGAGCTTTTGTTTGGGTTTGATTAAAAAAGTACACTTTTTGACCATTTCATCTATGTTGTAGAAATCACAAAGCTTAGGCATTTTTAAGAATTTTTTGCTATTTAGTTTTCTTTTTAATTTTTGGTTTTTAAAGTGTGTAGGAAGGATTTTATTACTGTGGCAATTAAAAGCTGTTTGTCAAAGTTCATTGGAAGTTGTATTGATTGTCTTGCACAACTGTATTAAGGTTTTGTGTAGAAATTAAAGGGAAATGATAGCAACAGCTATCATTAGAGGTATAGTAACTTTCATTGGACCTTGATGGAGAAATGTCAATGATCTAGCTGTTAGTTTATACTCTAGTAATAACAAGAAATAAATGAGAGCTTTAGTGAGCATTTGATATTTGGTGGACTAAATAACTGTTTGATGTTTTATTTTGGTCTTGTGTACCTTGGTTTTTAGCTAGCTCAGTAGTGTATATCCTTAACTGAATGGAAAGTGAAAGGGAGTGAATGAATAGTAATACATACGAGAAAAATCGAAAATGTACGTTGCATATATAAATTGAGCTGAACTAAAAATAGATGGTGAAGTCTAAACGAACCCACCTTAAGTACCTTCTCTCTTCACTCTTGGTATATTGTTCTTTAACCATTTTCATTTTTGTTTCTTTGCATTGATGTGGTAACTTGTAGGAGAGTTAGCCTCTTAGGTATTTTCTCTGTGAGTTCTTCTCTGTCTGAGCTTGGTCCCCATCATGATAACTAATTCTTTTGTCTAATTAGGAGTATAAATTGTCTTTTGCGAGTATATGAGTATGGCCTCATGGACCATTCTTTGTACTATAATGAATAAGTTCCTCTGTCCGTACACGAGATAAATTCTAAACATATTAATGAATTATTAAGTGCTCTGCTCAAACTTTTCTGTCCCTTCCCTATTGTTTTGTTTTTTCTTTTCTTATTCCTTCTAACCTTTTGGACCCTTGGAAATCTAATACTAATATGGACATTGTTAGGGTAGTATGCTAAAAGTTAAAGTTGTTTGTTTGTTCCTTATCAGTACTTTGTTAGTTGATTATGGTCTTACTGTTGCAGTTGTTCTTGAATTGGGAAAGTACCTCGTCATTTTCTGGGTGGAAGGTTGCTGATGATATCATTCTATCTTGAAACTTAGTGATGTGAATTGTTACTTAAAAAGCAATGGTCAGATAGGTATATTTGGTTAGAAATTTGTTGAGAGAATGAATTTGTTGTTAACATTTTATCTGTTGTTTTGTGTAACAAAGCATTTTTTAACAGACATTTTTAAAGCTCAAACATGTGTCTGCTTTTTCAAATATTGGTATTTTTAAAAAGAGATAGGAAAGTCTTTACACAGTGCTCTGGTGTGATCTGCTGTTGCACTGGTCAATCTTCATTCTAGCATTGCAAATATATATGTGACTCCCGTTGTTTTTTGCTTCTTCCTTTGTTGTCATAAGTAAGCCCTTTTGTTTCTTCTCTTTGTGTGTGTGTGCGCGCGCGCTAAGTAAGCCCCTTTGTTTGTGAGGGTGTGTTTGCGGAGTGCTCGATCTTATAAGTTTCTTATGAAGTTTCATACATTGTAGTATGAACAGCTCACATTAATAATTTATTTTCATTACCCTTTAATGTCTAAGTTTATAGCTAAATCAAGCACTATGGAATATGGATGCTCTCTCCAGCACCAGCTTTCTCATAAGCCATGTTGCTGTAAATCGGGCCGTTGCTTGGACCTCATATACTTGATGGAGAGGATTTGCATCTATCATTTTAATATCACACAGCATCAAGCTATATGACCAGGGTTAAATTTGAATAGTTAAAATGTAATGACTGGGCAAACAGAGTGCATTCATCGCATCCTCAGAGTTGAGAGGGTTATTTGGGGGCAGAGGGAGGAGGGCTTTGACTGAGGGCATCAATTTACAATTATGCTTGTTTTTAGTTTGCTGTATCTTTTTTACTCTGCTATGACACTCAATAGCTATTGGTAATCTGTCTTCAGAAATTGTAATGGTTCCAAAAATTGTTGTTTGAAATTGTAGTTGGGTATGGGGAGCGCACTCGAGACATTGTGTGGACAAGCTTTTGGTGCTGGGCAAGTTTATATGCTTGGAATCTACATGTACCGCTCTTGGATTATCCTACTGGTCAGCTGTTTTCTACTCCTGCCAGTTTACATATTCGCTGAACCAATCCTGCTTCTTCTAGGACAGGACCATGAGATAGCTAAAGTTTCTGGAAACTTTACCCTCCTTACTATCCCACAGTTGTTCTCGCTTGCTATCAATTTTCCTTCTCAGAAGTTCCTACAAGCCCAAAGCAAGGTTGATATAACGGCATGGATAGGGCTTGCAGCTCTTACTGCACATGTTATGATGCTCTGGCTTTTCATTCATGTATTTGGCTGGGGTTTGATGGGTGCCGCAGCAGCTTACAACATCACAAGTTGGGGGATTGCGTTGGCGCAAGTGGTATATGTATTTGGTTGGTGTCAAGATGCTTGGACTGGTTTCTCATGGGCAGCTCTTAGAGAGATATGGGCCCTTGTTAGGCTTTCCTTAGCATCAGCTGTGATGCTATGCCTTGAGATTTGGTATATGATGAGCATAACTCTCCTTGCTGGTCATCTTGATAATGCTGTGATATCTGTTGGGTCCCTTTCTATATGGTGAGTTATGACTTCATGATTGTGAGTCTTTTGAATATTAACATGTATTCTTTTCTGGTTTTAGTTGCGCGCTTTACCAACTTGTTAATGATTATTGTCAATTGTTAGGGGGTAAATCAACTAAAATGATTAAACAGGAAGGCTTTTGGGTTTGTATTGTTTTCTGCTGGTAGCGCCATTGTAGCCCATACACTGCCAGTGGTGGGATTTCTTATTTGGTATTGTCATTGTTTCTGTTGAGCCTTGTAATTTCGGGTTCGACAGGGTGGGACATGAAAAGGCATAATATCTTTGATTTCTGCTTATCGAAATTGCTAAATAGCTTTTGTTCCTAGAAACATGAACAATAATGCAATTCTATATTCTGTTGCAGCGCTAATGTAAATGGAATTCAAGCTATGATATTCATTGGAATAAATGCTGCCATAAGGTGAGTAATGTGATTACAACTTCAGTGCAGAAAGTTTATACAAAGATTCGTTTTTCTTTCTCAACGACTTCAATTCTATTTTATGTTTCCTTATGCTACTTGGTATGAACTAAGAAGCTAGTCAGATGGCCATGTCAATGAGAAGTTCCAATTCTGAATTGGACTGTAATTTTTTCTCTTCAGTGTTCGGGTATCAAATGAGCTAGGATTGGGGCGCCCAAGAGCAGCTAAAATACAGTGTATATAGCACAGTTTTTCAGTCTCTCCTCATCGGGCTTTTTTGCATGGTCCTAATCCTTATCGGGAGAAACCATTTTGCTATTATCTTCACTAACAGCAAAGAATTACAGCAAGCTGTTGCCAAACTAGCATGGCTTCTTGGTGTGACCATGGTTCTTAACAGTGTTCAGCCTGTCATTTCAGGTACCAGTCTTGCATTAAACTGTTTCTTCTTAGCCCTGCTTAGCATTAATCTATTCTTCCCTTTTCGAGATTTAGTTTAGCGGAGTATTGTTTGTAGGTGTTGCTGTTGGAGGGGGATGGCAAGCCCTTGTTGCATATATAAACTTGGGTTGCTATTACGTGTTTGGGCTCCCACTTGGATGGGTACTGGGCTATGTAGCTCATTTTGGAGTAGAGGTACTTGAACTATCATTGTCTTACCATTCTGCCCCATTTTTTTTTTTTTTTTTTATTTATAAATATTTATCCTGAATCCTGACTAGCTTCTGAATTATGGCTCCTATGATGGTAGGGCATTTGGGGGGGGCTTGATAGCTGGAACTGCCTTGCAGACCTTGGTTCTGCTGTTTGTTCTGTACCGGACAAATTGGAGTAAAGAGGTGAGCTGATGTTTTATGTTTTATGGATGCATTCATCTTCTTCGAACACAAAACAACTGTTGTTGCGCACTTGCGCATAATTGCACAACTAACAAAAGAAACCTTTATACAATACATCTTATCACTTGCACCTTTCGTGGGCGTGAATAAGTGAAGAAACCAACTCATACAAAGCTAATGGGTTAAGACTTTTAAGTGTTAAGGCCCAATTTTTGTTGTATACTCTTTATGCTTCCTTTTCTCTGCGGGATGATGGGGGTGGTTTGTTGTTGCTATCTTGTTAAGCGAAGGGACTGAAGTCCTTTGTTTCAAAACTTGATTAACAATGTGAATTCGCAGGTGGAGAAAACAAATAGCCGTATGCGAGAATGGGGTGGGCAAGACATCTCAACCAATGAGGTTGGCAATGATGTATGAATCACTTCTACTAATATGACTATTGAATGTCCACTTGTTTTGGCTGAGCCTCCATTTCATCAGTATTAGATTTTATCCCCGACGAGATAACTTGGCAGTCAGTCTGGTTCACCATGCAAGATCAATATCTTCATCACAACAACGGGCTCCAAATTTTCTGGGCACTTCAGGTCTTCTGAAACATTCATCCATATGGAGTCCTAATTTACACTCGAACACAGGTTATGTGGTAGCTCCACCTCAATCTCCAGCAAAATGTGTCAGGAAACGCCTGACATTTTATAATTAAGTTATGGAATTGACAAGTCTTGGTGGTACTTGCTAAAAAGCAAGCTATACCATTGTTGCAAATTTTGGCTGAATTTGTAATAAAATTTCTCAGTCAACATTTTGTTTTCTTCGTACTCCAAAAATATTGTGTATGTTTTTTTTTTTTTCTTTCTTTTCAACAAGTCTTGTATGAGGCTGCCTCAAGGTGAGGCTACCTCTATATACAAAATACAAGTATGACATCGGCATGACATCATACTTGTATGAGAGGCTTCGCCTTGAGCCGCCTCATACGAGATTTTGTGTGTGTGTGTGTTTTTTTTTTATTTTTTTATTTTTTTATTTTTTATTTTAATCTTAGATGCTAGAAATACTGGAATCATGCATGTAGATGAATGTGAAGGCTGCATTTTGCTCTTTTATGATAGCTGGAACTGCCTTGCATATATTGGTTCAGTAGATTGTGTTCCTCCATTTACTAAAGCGAGAAATTACGTTTATATTGACGTTACTTTAGCGTTCTTTGTTTATTGTGATCCAAAATTATCTCGTTGTCCAACCTTAGAGGGTAACTGATCAAGAAATTTAAACCAAGCATATGATGATGATGATGATGCATAAAGGGAGCTCCTTAATGGAGGTGGGTGATGGCTTGTAAAGTTGTAGATGATGGTCTCATATGGTCTTAACATAAATTTCGATTAGACGAAAGTCATTTATTAGTAAAATTAGGGTCACTGACTCACTATTCGTAATAAATGACCCCTATATTTCTAAATAGTTACCCCATTTTAATGAGTTTGCTTCACCTAGTTTTCAATTCGTTTTTAGTTCAATTATGTTCTGTCCAATTCACAAAAATTATGCAACTCTTTAAAAGAAATTTAAAATGACGAAACAGTAAAATTAATAAAATAAATTGCCAATTAATAACATCAAGTCAGGATGGCCGAGTGGTCTAAGGCGCCAGACTCAAGTTCTGGCCCTCTAACGAGGGCGTGGGTTCAAATCCCACTTCTGACATTCTCTCTCTCTCTCTTTCTTTTTTTTTCTTTTTTTTTTCTTTTTTTTTCTTTTTTTTAATGTTTTGTTTTGTTTTGTTTTAGGGTTTTTACTGCATCAAGATGGATGGATCTGTTTTGGCTTCAGCTTGTTTGACAAATTTGATTCTTTCCCATTACCACCTAATGTTTTAACACATCAGAATGTTTAAACACATCAGAATGTGATGATTTATTCTCATTACATCGTTTTGTTCAACAAATGTGATTCCAAATCTCGTTAATACCTTTCAGAAATCGACATTACAAGCTAATTATCAATACCAGAAAATACCAAATCCATGAAAATAAACTGCAAAATCCATGTAAACAAGATAGCCTTTATTCCAAATTCAAGGTTTCATCCATTCAGACAATCCACACATCCTTGCTATATCGTTGGAAGTAGCCAAATAGGAGGTGGGAGATGGCTTTGGCTACGACACAACTTATAATGATCATGAAACGATGCATCTCCAATTCGATACACACCAATATAATATCACTAGGGTCAACAATCTGGTGAGGCTTATTAAACATGGTAGAAACATCATGGTAATCATCAGTGAAGTAGACGCAATTAAGGCATAATTGTCCGAGGGAACTCAGACGCTCTTACACAGATTGAGTAGTTGTCCCCTAAGAACAGCGCCCCATCACCGATGCTCATCACAGGGATCCACTCCAGCACCAAGTCCATAAACTCCAGCCTGTAGACCATAAACCCAAGGGTTTCAAACAAGCGCTCACCATTGCTATCTGTATATGATTGCACCAGCCTCACCACTTGCAGGAGGGTGTCACCATCAGCTGATTCCAGAATGTACCTTCGAGTATAAGGACCTAGCGGGCCCATAACAGGCGCGGTGGCTGGCCTGAGCCAAGGAGAGCAATCAGCATCCACGTCACAAAAGTAGACCTCACCCCAGAAGTTCACCGCCAAAAAATGGCCTTGACAATATATAAAGGTCATAGAAATGGAGATGTTCATTAATGTTGGTCCATGTGCTATCCCTAGATTTCCAAAAAGCCAATCTTCTCATCTCACCGTGAATTAACAACACGGTGTAATTAGGACAGGAAATAGGGTTAGCTGAAAAGATAACCTTGCAAATGTAGTATTCAAGGTAGAAATCACCATCACCACTCACCATTTCACTCGCTTCCTTTGCAAGAAGAAAAGGTGAGAGGTGGATAGTTCCCTTGCTATTCCCAAACAGAAAAGGGTTAAATAAGGTTATAGTGAAAGAACCAGTTTCGATGAATACTAGCCAACCCAGACAAGAACCAATGCACCTGCTGTTGTTGTAAGGCATTAGCAAGCGCAGATCATAGACTTCCCCATCAAAGATATTATAGAGATTTCTCGTACTTTCACTGTTTTCTTTTGCAGGGACCAGCAGCATAGGCAGCCTCCTGTTAAAAGACATATGTGGATGGATTTTGAAGTGGCAAAGCCTATCTTTGGCTATAGAACGCCACTGACTGCAAACACTGGCAAAGGAAAAAATATCAGAAAATAGAAACAACTCGCTTATGATTATGAATAGTACATTGGGAGGCAACCAAGGCCAATCAGGCTCTTCAGAAGACGAGGAGGACAAAGCCATTGTTGCTTTTACTCAAGTAAATTGCAAGGAATACAGAAAAAAAAAAAAAAAAAAAAAAAAAAAAAGAGAACTAAACTCTAACTTTCAAGATGATTGGTTGTTCGGTCCAGGTAAACTTCTTTTTTATACTTGGGAATCTACAGTAGCTGAAAGAAAATATGGATTTCTTCCTTAAGGAGAATGCACAGGAAAGGAAACACAGCCAGGGGGAAACACAACCAGGGGAGGAAATCGAAGTGAATTTGTGCTTACCTGGCAGATCAGACAGACAAATATACATATGTTTAGTGCAAGAGTCTCATTGATGTACGGTCCACAATAACATAAGTTTGACGACTAATTTGCTTCTATTCCGTATTTATATTTCGTGTAACTTCTTGAATTGCATGCAACTTTAGTGAAATCTGCGTTCACGAGTAACAGATAATGACTAATGATTATTAATTGAAGCCCTATATACCGTTAACAGACTAACAAGTACAATGATCATGTTCAACAGAACAGTGAACAGAGGAACTACTTCAACAGTATGTAATCCTGTGAAATAAATGCAAAATCAAGTTATTCCAGTGTATACGTGGCTTAGAGGTTTTAAGTTTTTCTAATAATCCTTCCCCTCCAATAAAAAAAATTTTCTAATAATTCTGACATCCTGTGCTTGGTCTCATGAAAATCTCTATACTAAAATGTTGTTGGCTATGCACAATGTGAACACAAAACACAACATATTAGGCATACAATCCATATTCTATATTTGCTATTTATTTCCAAAAGCAGCAAAATAGTGCTAAATCTTTATCAGGAAAGGAAAATATGATATTGCTCAAGATAATCACAGTTCAAATTTTATCTATCTGTACCATTTATCTATATAGCCTACGCTGCTAATCTGCTATCAACATCATGGCTCAAATTTTTTTCATGCATGGTCAAATATTGCAACTGTCATCTCTTCTTGTTGCATAAGTTAAAGTTTCTATGCGTTCTTCCAAAAGACTAAAGGAAGTAATGCAACATGAAACAGAAATAGGTCATGATGATATAACTTCTGTTACATTGTTGTATACATTCCAATTGTTTATTAGCTTCTTTGGTTCTACACAGAAATCCAGTGATTCCAGTAAACACAAATTCCGAGTTATTAGAGAGAATTAAGAGTCTTTGTAGATCAACTCTTACCTAACAGGTGAAACGCAAAATCACATTGCGAGTCCTATCACAGCACATGCTCGTCCAAAAGGAAGGTGCTCCATTGTCACAATTCGGCAGCGTAATTAGCAGTAAATGCGTTCTACAATATGCTCTTTAGCTAGATAATCTGCACCATCCATCAGCAACAAGTATCAATATAAATGCAATCGGATAAATCCCAGAGTTGGTTTAGTAAAAATTTTGTATGTGAAGGTAGATGTAACTCTAGGAGCAAATAATTCCTAAATATGACACAATCTCGGTTTCTTGAGGATGCAACATGTCCTCATACACCAAACAAGGATCCATGGGTGAATGCTGGTTGCGTGGGTGGGAAGTCTCCTAGCTATTCGTCTCTTATGGCAAACTTTTAGCCGACAAATGTCGTCGCTTATCAGTATCAAGTGGCCAAACGAAGATAGCACACCACTCTGAATTTTTCTATCTAAAAAGTTCCATATACAACATGGTCAGGGAGATGGTAATTTTAATGTCGTGACTCGTGAGAAGTTATATTGTCGTCATTTATACCTTTTACTATAACTAAGCATGATCAATCACTGATAAACTAATAGCAGTTAAAATTAGTAAATCCACTACAATAACTGAGTAGCGATTAGACATGAGGCAGCTTCATTTTTTTTTTTTTTAGTAACAGACATGAGATACTTCTTGGTCATATTAGTAAGAAAAGTGCTTTCTGGAAATCCACACGCAGCTAATTGTCCTAATTAGATGGAAAATTCAAATAAGTGGCTGCTTTGCTTCTGCACTGTGCAATATTCTTGCATGGTTGCTGTCAGGCTCAAATGAGTAAACCTCACGCAAAAACTAGAAAGTTTGTACGCGTTCTTTCAACCCAGGCTAGATATTCCAAGTATTTAGAGAAGAATCACAAAGTATTGGCCGCAAAAATCCTACCTCTGTACAGGTGCAAGGCAACATAGTATAGTGAGTCCAATCACAAGTATGCATTTGAAATTTTGGACCACACGCTTGCCTTCAAGGTGCTCGATTTTCACGGCAGAGTACCAACTTTAGTAGCATTGTAATTAGCAGTTGCTGCGTAATGAAACAAGCTCTTTAGCTATATAATCTGCACTATCCTTCATTAAGAGTTAAGATAAAAACACTCAAATTCAGTTAAGCAAAATTATTTGATTGTGATAGTTTAATAATTCTAAATATGACAGGTTTCTTGAGGACAAACCAAATAAGAATCCAAGCACAAATGCTGGTTTCGTAAGTTGGAAGTCTCCCAGCTATATACTTTTTGTACAACATACTTCTATCCAACCAATATCGCGTACTGAATACAAGTGACCAAATGATGATAACAGATCACAATCCAGATTTTTCTACATAAATAGTTCCACATATAGTATGTCAAGTTTCCTTATCTTTCATTCTAATCTTTCTGCATAGAAGACACGGAAGATAGAATTGCAGGCAGATTATGTTTATTATAACAAGGCACTACCACTTAAATAAACTAATAAAATTTTTGCAAATCAGTAAATCCAATACAATCACTGATCAGACATGAGGATCTTCATATAATAGGAAAAAGTTCTTACTGAAATTCCATATGCAGCCAGCTATTGGCAGGCTTTACTTCGGTATAGAACAAGAGTTTCTTTATCATCACATATTCCGACTGAATATCTCTAAGAGCAGTATTCTAGTTGGCATTAAGGACAATAGCATCAGTATCATGTAATTATTAGTAAGCAGACAGAATTTGGTCTACCTCTGGGAAGCGGAAAACAGTCGCAGTGCTGGTAACCCTATCTTTCTTACCATTTGTCATCTGCCAGCCTTTTATAAAGAATCCAGAAGCCGTAAGGAACAACCCACTCCTGTTATGAAAACAAAGCTTTAGCATCCTAAAACTTGCAGTATACATCCATCCAGTAATTCCACAATGTGCTTTCGACAACACTTCCCTTGTTAAACACAAAAATGAACCAGTAATCATTCTCATGGATGGCTAGCGTCAAGCTCACATGAGTAAACATTACGTAAAATATTAATAGCCAATAAATTTGAGAATATATAAGAACACAGAGACAACGCCATATACAAGTCAAGTGCAGCTCCTGACTTCCAGAAGGCTTACCTTCTTATCTCAACATACTGCTGATTGGAGTACATACTGGCACGTGTTTCAGTTGGCGGAACCTGTTTTCGCAAAAGAATGCTATATACTACAGGCACTGCCAAGCCAAGCCAAAGCCATGCCCAATTGGCTTTGAATAATTCTATGGTAGCTCTGCCTCTGATATTTGGGTATTCGGACAAACACTATAAGTTAGTACTGATTTTGCGAAATCTATTGATACTCCTGTGACAGCTGAATGTTTGGAGCAGGGTGTTCTCCACCAACATGTACACAGCTCAACCTCACTTCCCACATTTGATTTAAAAAATATATAATAATAAAATAAAAAATAGAGAGAAACGAATACTGCTGCCCGTCAGCATCAATTGTATGCTAGCTAGTCCTAAACATTAGAAAGCTATTATACCAATACCAGCTAAAACTTGAAAGTTGGAATGATCATTTTTTTCTGGGTGCAACGGGCAAAGTTCTGACGTTAAATGGCATGTTAAACACATCCAGAATAGTGGCGATTTTGCTCAAACCTAAATAAGCAGCTTGTTAGAGGGCGGACTGATGATCAATTAAGTGGATGTATTATGTGATTCCTTTTGACATTCCGCTTTTCCCTCTTTCTTTTACCTCCGATTTGCAAACTGAATTCTTTTCCATAAGAAGCCGTGGAACCTCTATAGAGCCATCTCTAGTCACATATTAGCAAATGTGATCAGATCAACCAAATACCCGATAGAATCAACCTCTCGTTAATTTTTAATTGTTTAAGGCATCACAATTGATGATTTGTTTTCCTCGCACCAACTTGTTTAACAAATGCGCTCAATTTCATAGTCACCTCAAGTACCTTGAGGGATTCAGCAACAAAAGCTAATAACGAAATCATCAAAGACCAAAATCCATGAAGATAAACAGAACAGACGATCCATGTAAAAAAGATGCCTTCATTCTTTTTCATAATAATTTCATCAATTTAGACACACAAGTCCTTGCTACAATAGCGGAGAGAATCCACATCGAAGGGGTGAGATGCTTTTGGCTGGGACACAGCATATAATGACCACGGAACGATACATCTTCAACTCGATATTCACAAGTATCACTAGGGCCAATCAGCTTGTAAGGCTTATGGAACATGGTAGAAATATCATGGTAATCTACAGGGAAGTAGATGGAATTAGGCATGATTATTCCTGGGCACTCGGAAGCCCTGACATAGGTTGAGCAGTTGTATCCAAGAACAGCACCCCCTCGCGTGTGCTCACCATCGGGACCCAATCCAGCAACCCGTCCATAGACTCCAGCTCACAGGTCGGTGAGACCATCAGCTGACTTCAGAGTGAACCTTCAAGTATAATGACCTAGCGAACCCACAACAGGTTTACTTGTTGGCCTGAGTTGAACGGAGCAATCAGCATGAACATCACAAAGTAGACCTCGCCTTACAAATTGACTGCCAAAAAAAATGGGCATTACAGTACAAAAGGTCATAGAAGTAGTGATTTTGATTATTGGTCCAAGTCCCATCCCCTGACCTCCAAAAGGCCAGTCTTCTTAGAACACCATGAATCAGCAACAGTGTAATTAGGACAGGTAATAAAGCCAGGCAAAAATAGTCTTACATATGTAATATTCAGGGAAGAAAATGTTCTTCCTCACCGTTTCACAAGTTTCCATGCCCGGAAGTGTGGTGGGAGGTGAATAGTTCCTTTGCTATTCTCAAACAACAAAGGATGAACAAAGTTATCATGAAAGATACAGTTTCTATGAAAATGAGCCAACCATGACTAGAATTGAAGCACCTGCTGCTGTTGTAAGGCATTGGCAAGTGCAAACATATACTTCTCCGACAAGGATATTATAGATATTTCGCATGCTTTCACTGCTGTCTAGGAGGGTACGAGCCGCCTGTTAAAGGACATCATTGGATGGATTTTAAACTAGCAAAGCCTGTTTTTGCTGCAAACACTGCCAACGGAAATCAGAACACATAAGAGAAACAATTCTCTCAAGATCATAAAAAGTAGGTTCTGAGGCCAACCAACCCTTCAGTACGAGGAGGACAAAGCCATTGCTGTTTTTACTTGCAAGGAGAACAAGGAAAAAAGAGTATTTAACTTTAAATATCAAGATGCATTGGCTGTTAGGTCAATGTAAACTTCATTTTTATACTCAGGAAACTACAGTAACAATAGTTTCTTCTTTATGAAGAATGCACAGTAAGGGAAACACGACCAGGAGGAGATACAAGTGAATCTGTACTTACCTGGCGGATCAGACCACATAAAAACATGATTACCGCAACAGGCTCTTCGATTAAGTATGTCTAGAATCACATAAAAATATTATACGAATAGTTTGTTTCGTTCTGTCCACGTTTAAATGAGAGTTCACATGTAACAGATCACAAAGAATGAACCTTGAGGGGGTAGCTCAGCTGGTAAGACCTCTGAGAAGTATTCCATAGGTCCCAGGTTCGAGTCCCCTAGGGCCACAGGAGGTTTCCTGGTCGTTAACTTCGGGGCCCATAGGATTAGTCAAGCAAAGCTTGGACACCCATGTTGGCCAAAAAAAAAAAAAAAAAAACAGATACACAACGATGATTACAATTTGAAGTCCTATCGTCAACAATCTAACAAGTACGGCGATCATGTTCAATGGCCGAATTTGTTCAATAGATTTGCAATGGCATAAAAGTATCAAAAAATCAGTTTATGGTTATTCAAATTTATTAGTCGTTTAGATGTTCTAAGCTTTTTCATAAAAATCTCTATATTGTTTTCTTTTCATAAATATCAGATTTGCAAAATATGAAAATCAATCACAACATATAAGGCACACAGTCAATTCCTATCCTTTGAATTTATTTTTTTCATTGTGCTTTGTCCTTATTAAGAAAGAAGAAAATGAGATTGTCAGTGGTTTAACAATTAATTTACTCTTCTATTCAAAGTTTTGTTTATGTTTCTTTGTTTATCTATGTGCATCATGACTTGGATTTTTTAGTGCATGGTTTCTACACATTTTTCCATCTCTTGTTGTGTGAAGTCTCTACGCATTCTATTAGAAACAGGAAAATGTACTATCCCAAATTTATACCACCATGACAAAGTCAAGTTGAAACTATAATAGCTTTTCAAACTGGAACATAGAACCACATGCAGATCAAATTTAAGATTTTAGATTCCTCTACAATCACTGACAACTGAACAACATTAGAGTTGAGACATCTTCACTATATCCAGAAAAAGTGCCTTTATTGTGATATATGGTCACATTGTGCAAATCCAATTGAATAAATAACATGATACTATGGCAATTTTCATGATATAGTGTACAATTAATATTAAAAAAAACACAGAACAGCTAAGCCACAAATAAACTTGTATAACAATAAACTGATTTAAAATTATTATTATGAGTTGCATACCTATTAAATAAGCTTTGCCTCTGCAATTAAAAAAATCATCATTTTTGTAAGGCAGTACTCATTATCGTTTACAAATGAATCTCAATTCTCAAAGCTCCATCCTTTTCAAGAAGTTCAATGAAGCACACATTGGGGGGGGGGGGGGCGCAAACTACTTTTATGTAATTTTTATTTGATTGTTTCATACAATCAAATAGCTTGTTGCGGTAAACATTGTGCATTTTCCATAATGAAGGAAACCTTTCAGCAACAATAGTTTAAACGAAGTTTACTAAGATTTACCACTGATGCATCTTGATATTCAGAGTTCAGACGCTTGTTCTCCCTGTACTTCGTGCAACTAACCTGAGTAGGAAGCAATGTCCTCATCCTCATTGTCTTGCCCGATTCGGTTGGTTTGCCTCACAACCTACTTTTCATGATCATACGGGAATTATTTCTCTTACCTGATTTGATTTTATTTGGCTGTGTTTGCAGTCAAAACTAGCATCCTATAGCCAAAGACAAATTTCGTGAGTTCAAAATCCATCCAAAGATGTCCTATGTAGCTCATACCAACATACAACAGCAGTGAATGCACCTAAATGCTTGTTTGCCAATGACTTCAACTGCAGGTGCATCGTTTATTGACAAGGTTTGCTGATTTTCATGGAAATTGTATCTTTCATAATGACTTTATTAAACCTCTTTTTGTTTGGCTATGCATGTCCCATTTCTTTCTGCAAAGGAAGCAAGCCAAATGGTGGGGAATGTGATTTCTTCCGGGGGTATTAAGTACTCTTTAACATTTCTTGATTACGCCGTGTTGCTGACTCACGGTGACCAGAGAAGATTGGGCTTTTGGAAGGATGGGGATAGAAAATGGATGTACATCTATGAAAATTACCATTTCTATGACGTTATGTATTGGCATGGCTATATCTGGTGGTTAACTTCTGGGGCGAGGTCTACTTACGAGATGCAAATCCTAATAGATCTCCTCGACTCTAGACAGAATTTGAGCCAGTTATGGCCCTCCGCCCTGCTAGGCTTTATACTCGAATGGGGGAGCCAGCTGGCTCGGTGAGGCTGGTGCAGTCATATTCATATATGAAGGTGAGGTGAGCCCCTGTTTAAACCCCTTAGTTTTATGGTCTACTAGCTGAAGCGGGTCGCAGAATGCTGGAGGGGTTCCTGGTGAGGAGCATTGGCAATAGAGCATTGTTCTTAGGGATCAACTACAACCTATGTAAGAGCGCTTGAGTTACAGGAACAATAATCCCCACTTCCTTCTACTTCCCCAATGCTGACCATGATGTTTCTACCATGTTCCATAACCCCCCATAAGCCTTACCAGTTGGTTAGGGATACAGAAAAAACAGCCGCGAAAAAAACACATATCGCTGAGGGCTTAATTGCATGGGATCAGTGACAGCGCATATCATCTTTAAAAAAGTAAGTTAAATGCCACCGAGGTCAAGAGAAAAGCATACACAGAATCAGAAGGATAATCTGTACGGGGAACACATTAGGCACATCAAATGATGAATTAAGAGAAGAGGTCATAATCACTCGAAGAGAGAGAGAGATAAGAGGTCATAATCACTCAGAGAGAGAGAGAGAGAGAGAGAGAGAGAGAGAGAGAGAGAGAGAGAGAGAGAGAGAGAGAAGAGATTGTTAGAAAGTTTCAGATATAGCGCACCAGATTATCGGGTTTCACATCATGGAGTAAGGCTCTGTTCTTTTCATCAAAATGTTGCAGCATGGAGCGGAACTTGCAGAACGGAACACAAAGGATTTCGGAGCGGAACGGAACAGAACGTGAGACAAAATGGAATGCATAATGGAACGGACAAAACGGAACTTGCAAAACCGAATAGAACGTAACACAAAATGAGATGCATAATGGAACGGATTGAGCAGAACTTGCACAACGGAACAGTCAGTGAGACAAATTGGAATTCATAATGGAACGGATGATTTGGAACTTGCAGAACGGAAAAGAATGTGAGACAAATTGGAATGCATAATGGAACGGACGGAAAGGAACTTGCAGATGGGAACAGAACTTGATGGAATGCAGTATGGACACAGGGCCTAAGTCTTGAAGGGGAATTCAAGCTACTGGTCATGTGCTTGATTCATTGAGCTTTTGAAGAAATAAAAATTTAAAATTGTAAAATGAAATGAAATTCGAACCATTACTTCTTCAACATGAAGATCAACACATAGGGATATCGGAAAATTGCTACTACCATAAAACGCTAAAATAGCAGCCAATCAAGAAGTTTGAAATTCTTTAGCGGAAGAACATCATAAGAAAAATACTTGTGGACAAACAGGCAAATAACAGCCAACTCAAGACATTTAATCACGGCAGAAAAAACAACCAACATAACAACACAACTTAGAAAAAACACAAAACCATAATCACTGCAAATGACCTATTACAATGTACTAGTATAACTTTGGAGGAAGAAAGATCAAGCATCGGTTATACAACAATAACTTAGAAGCTCACCTGATCAGGCCGAGCAACATCAGGAAGGATCACATCGACCATGCCAACAAGCATCCTGTACTTGGCTGGATACCTGGCATCTTCGATACTGGGGATAAGGTTCGCTTCTTCTTCTTCTGTTTGCCATGTTCACCAATTTCCCCGCCACTTCTGTGTGAAAACTCAACTGTACAAACAAGTCCCTCCTGCGAAGAAGCAATTCCATCAAACCAACTTATTTGACAAACAAAAACCAAGTAATCTACATTATGATACTCATATCTAACAAGCTACTAAGTAGACCCTTCAATCACGTAAATATCACACTTTAAACAAAGACGAAACAATGTCAGTGCATGAAATCACCTTCTCAGAAGCTCCTCTTCTCGTTGTAAACCGATGATTCACCAGGTAGCACATTCTCTCAGCAACAAGAGCATCTAGCTTCTTCTTTGCCCTTGCAATAAACACTCTCTTATGTACCAATGCTCTCTTAATTAATAGCATTCTCATCTATATTTTCTCAATTTCCCAATATTTAAGAAATAAAATCTTGACAATAAGAATCACTAAACAAACTAATATACTCCATTTGATTGGAATTTTGAGACCCAACTTCATTCCAATTGGTAAAACATCACCATCTTTATTCACATAAACTACAATTTTTTGAGGGGACTGAAACCAAACTACTCAAATAAAGCATTAATAACAAAAGCAAAAGCAAAAAGGTGAGAAATTACAGTACAATAGTTAAATACTTTAATTGCAAAATGCAAACCTAATTCATGATGAGGAAAGGAATATGATTAAAACTTAATCACCATCCACCATCATCATCATCATAACCACCATCAGCATAATCATCTTCGACCTTCTCAGCTGCCTTTTCAGCTACATCATCCTCAAACTTATCAAACCCTTCTGCCAATGCTAGTCCACCTAAACCCCCTGCTAGTGCACCCACAGCCAATCCTGTCCCCATTCCCATCCCTCCAAACTTCCCCTTCTTCTTTTCCTCCACCACCACCGACCCCGGCTGCCCGTATTCCCCGGGCTGCCCATAACCACCTCCAGGCTGCCCGTAACCGCCTGACTGCTGCCCATAACCACCAGGCTGCCCGTAACCACCTCCATGCTGCCCATAACCACCTCCAGGCTGCCCGTAACCGCCTGACTGCTGCCCATAACCACCAGGCTGCCCGTATGGGTACCCAGATGGTGGCGCAGCATACGCTGAAGGTGGCGCAGCATACGCGGATGGTGGCGCAGCATACGCAGACGGTGGCGCACCGTAAGCCGCAGGCGGCGCACCATAAGCAGAAGGTGGAGGCGGTGCGGCGGCGTACGACGGTGGAGGAGGGGCACCATACGGAGCTGCGTAGGAAGAAGTGCCACGGTCACTCACACCGTACGGTGGCGCGTGGTAGGGATCTGGGGCACGGTACCGCGAATCGAGAACCGCCACCTGGATTTCAAGTTTGCCGTGGGGCCTACCAGAAGGGCGCGTGAGTTTGAGTTTCTTGGTGGCGCGTGCACCCATACCAACATCATCGACGACGTCTCTGAGGGGTAATTTGGCTGAGCCGATGAGTGGCTTAGTGTCCTCAGAAGCGTACGCATGGACGATGTCGATGCGAAGGGTGGCGTCTTCGATCGGACGGTCGAAAGGGATGACAAGTGTCTGGTTCCAGTGAGGACACGTGTCGCCTTCGTCGTCAACCCGGCTAGAGACTTTCCGGTCGGGTTCGATCCAGACGACGGCGTAGGGCTTGATTGGGCCGTGACGCCAATTGACGTTTTTGAGGTCGGTTGCTGATGTAAGGGTTAGGTCGACCTCGAATCTTGACGCCATTAGAGTGGCGTAAGCGTGTAATTGAGAGGAGTTTGGGTTGATTTGTATGGAGATTGGAGAGGAGAGAGAATTTCTCCTTTTTCCAGCTCTGAAATGTAAAGCAGTGGCTTGTTGTATTTATATGCAAGTTGAAGTGGAATAATCTTCTTTTTATCGTTTGTTGCATAAAGTGTGATATTCACGTGACTGAAGGGTCTAGTGATTGCACTGTAATCAGCATTGATTCTGATATGGTTGCTTAATTGAGGGAGGGCATGAGTGTCAAGTGTCTTATAAGATTCATAATCAGTTTAGATTTTTTTCTAATGTGAAAATGTCTTCATTTATGAAGGAAAATAATTTGTGAGGTGAATCAACCTCAACTATTTTTTTGTTTTAAGGTGTGGTTTTATTCTTAATCAAATAAACCCATTATATTGTTCTTAATCAACGTCTTCATTATCTATTGATCTCGCTAACACTCCATACATATATTTAGGCCTTGTTTGGTTGGATGTAACTTGGCTAAGGAACTTCAACTTCCTTGGAGATGGAAGAACTTATATAGTTTGGTTCACTTCTTTCCATAGAAATTAAACTTCCATGGAAGTTGAAGTTCCCTTAAAGTATGGGAAGTTGCTTACCTAGGGGGGCAAGGTAAATCCAACTTCCCATGGTAATTTACATAAAGTACATTTTTACCCCTTGAATTTAATAATAATTATGCATGTGCATTGGTTAATATGTAATTTTGCACCTACTTCCAAGGAAGTAAGCTTTGTAAACCAAACAAAATTACTTCCATGGATGTACAATTTACATAGGAAGTTAAACTTCCATGGTTTTACAACTTCCCTATGTAAGTTGAGACAAGTGAACCAAACGAGACCTTATTTTCTTGGTTCACTCCAAAAGTATTCATTGTCAACCATATTGAGACCCTGTTTTTTCTTCGTCGTCTCCATGCTGCATTCTGTACTTTACTTTGTCTCACATTTTATTTATTATCTACGTCATTCCATTCTTCATCATCCCACACCATTCCGCTGAAGAGAACAGGACCTGAGTCCGTAACGACTAAACACCCTAATACATGCATTATGCTAGTATATTAATATACCCCTTCCCCTGCAATTTCATTCAAGCACCAACCGATCCATCCCTCTATCAAATCTAAATAATTTTTTTGTCTTCACCACCTAGTCACCTACCAGGCTACCACGGCAGCCAGCCAACCACTCCGGACCCATTACTTGCTAGTTGCTAGTCTTCTTAATAAGGATGACAATGGATCGGATTCGGATCGGATTATGCTAAATCCGAATCTACTCCGAATAGTAATCGGAGTCTAAAATTACCTCCGAATCCGATTAGTGTCAATCCAAATCCGAACTATTCGGAGTCTCCATCCTCCAATCCGCCTCCGATTACCTCTTTTTTTTTTTTACACGCCTAATATCCCACTTATATTGTGCTTTTTTAAATACTCTAATTAAACTAATCACGTGTTTTTCCCATATCAAGTGACTAATTAAGAACTTTAATCCAAATAAATACAAAAAAAATTGATAAGTAATTTAAATACACAAAAATTTTTATATAAGGCGGTCTTTTTGTAACTTTTGTTGAGACGGGGGTCACTTTTCAATGAAACAAGGATCATTACTCACCATGAGTGACCCCTACATTACTAAATAGTGACCCCTTTTTTTTATGAGTTGGTCTCACACAAGATTTACTCATTTAAATATTAAATAATACAACTTAAAAAGCATAAAACATCCAAATACAACCATAATTGTCTCCCAAATAAAATAAACACACAAATATTCAATTACAACCACAAAGTCCACAATTTGTCATAAACAAATTCAACATATATCTTTTTTTTTTTTTTGAAAAGGCAAGAAAGCCGACCATTAATGGCCAAGAGTACAACACTCCAGGGAACAATACAACTGGTACCATAAAAAAGAAAAACAAACAAAAGAAACTGATGACGGATGATCAGTCTTGACCGCGACTTCTTTCAATCCTGCAAAGGAACATGTCACGAGGAGAACCAACAACCTAATCTCCGATCCTCCACCGCCAGGACCACCACCAACTTCACCAACGTTAAGGTGGCCGGAGGTCGATAAAGAAAGTCCAATCCACATCCAAACATCTAAAAATGGGCGGCTGAGCCCAAATAACTTCATGTTTCTCCATTTTTTTCTATATTTTTTTTTTTCTGGCTATAGGGTTTCTAGATCTAGCATCTGAAAAGCCCCAATTCTAAGTAAAATACACTTCATCTGACATTCATCAAACAAAAGCAAAACTCCAAAGAGCAAAATACCATGTCGTGCAACGTTACTGGAGATGCAAGGAGGACAGGCAAAAGTCGATGGAAAGCTTGCCGGATGAAAGTGAGCCAGATCGGGAAGTAACCAGTACTTTTCTGAACAGCATGTGACCCCAATGGCGACCCCGACGATGGTATGAGGGATGATCTTCAACCTTATCTCTCCTCCCCAAAAAGAAAAAGACAACCGAATAGATCTGAAAATAGAATATAACTAGAAGAAAGGCGGGCTGAGGACAAAAGGAAAATGAAGAAACGATGGCTGAAATCTTGAATGACAAGAAAAGCTTTGCTAGGCGGCTGAAGAGAAAAAGCTAGGGTTTTTCATTTTCTAGAGAGTGAATATTGGACTTTTTATGTTTCCACTTCTATTTTGGTGAAATGATGGAAAAGCTAATTCAACATATATCTAAAATTCCTTCCCAATCCTTGAAGTCCAATATACTCCCACACAAGTCATACCCTATAAAACAAAGATATCATAAACATTAGTGTGTAATGGAAATCCAAACCAAAAATAATACCACAAACTTACAGCTTTCATAATTCATCATGAATCTTCACATCCCTCCAAACTTCCCGTAACCGCCTGGTTGCTGCCCATAACCACCAGGCTGCCCGTATTGGTACCCAGATGGTGGCGCAGCATACGCCAAAGGTGGCGCACCATAAGCCGCAGGTGGTGCACCATAAGCAGAAGGTGGAGGCGGTGCGGCGGCATACGACGATGGTGGAGGAGCACCATACGGCGGCGCGTAGGAAGACATGCCACGGTTACTCACACCATATGGTGGCGCGTGGTAGGGATCCGGGGCATGGTACCGCGAATCACGAACCGCCACCTGGATTTCAAGTTTTCCATGGAGCCTACCGGAAGGGCGCGTGAGTTTGAGTTTCTTAGTGGCGTGTGCACCCATACCAACATCATCGACGACGTCTCTGAGGGGTAATTTGGCTGAGCCGATGAGTGGCTTAGTGTCCTCAGAAGCGTACGCATGGACGATGTCGATGCGAAGAGTGGCGTCTTCGATCGGACGGTCGAAAGGGATGACAAGTGTCTGGTTCCAGTGAGGACACGTGTCTCCTTCGTCGTCGACCCGGCTTGAAACTTTCCGGTCGGGTTTGATCCAAACGACGGCGTAGGGCTTGATTGGGTCGTGATGCCAATTGACGTTTTTGAGGTCAGTTGCTGATGTAAGGGTTAGGTCGACCTCGAATCTTGGCGCCATTAGAGTGGCGTAAGCGTAATTGAGAGGAGTTTGGTTGGATTGGCATGGAAGATTGGAGAGGAGAGAGAATTTCTCCTTTTTCAACTCTGAAATGTAGAGCAGTGGCTTTCTTTTTTTTTTTTTTTTTTTTGAACAAGCAAGAAAGTCAGAATAGACCCTTATCCTACGGAATCTCTCCACAACCGTTGTGAAAGAGACAAGCCGAACGAGTCCGACCAAAGAAGAAGGATTGGGCACTCATAGCCCCAATTTGCCATAAAATCGGCAACCGAGTTAGCTTCTCTAAAACAGTGGAGAATTTCCACATTATCAAAAAAGTGCAAGTCCTTTCTAGTGTCAATAATAACATTCTCGATTTTCCAAGGTATATGTCATTCCCCCCTGACTTCTTTAATAACCGCTAAAATATCACCTTCAATTGTGATATTCTTGATGCTTAAATTCCTTGCTATATGCACTCCTTCTCTAAGACCAATAACTTCAGCTAAAAGAATGGAGGAGAAATGACATTTTTTTGCTCCTAGTGAGATCACCTCAGCCTGAGCATTACGGATACAAAACCCAGCTGCAGCTTGGGAAGCATGTTTCTTTGAACCATCAAAATTCAGCTTGGCATAGTTTGCTCGATGTTTACTCCATTGACTCCATCCCTAGGTGTCTTTTGAGATTTTTTCCTGACAAAAGCCCCTTGATCATCAGAATCAAAACTTTGATTAGCTAAAGCTGACCATTCTAAGAAATTGTTCCTAACAGAGTATGCTATTTGAGTCGGAATGGTGACGAAATTATCAAAGGAAATTTTATTACGGACAAACCAGAATAACCACAATGTGAGAACGAGGAGAATAAAATCTCATTCTCCGAGCTTTCTTCGAGTAAGATTCAAGTTATCAACAAAGTTAATTGTACTATCAAAGGGTAGATCTAATTTTTTGCCAAAGAGATCCTGTACTTTCTCCCAAACTTGAATAAAAAATGGGCAAAGAAAGAAAAGATGAAACTTATCCTCTTAATGGTGATTGCAAAAGACACATTCTTGAGATAAAAAAACTTTACTTTCTTGAAGTCTAGCTTTGGTAGGAAGCCCATCTAGACAAAGTTTTCATAAGAATATTTTAACTTTATTGGGTAAGCTTAGTTTCCAAATCCAACTAAATTTACAATTTTTCTTGTAGTCATCTTGAATTCCTTGTGCAAGTCAGGTAGCTGATTTAGAAGAGAATATCCCATCACTGGAGAAACCCCAATAGGACTTATCCGGAATATCATTATAAGGAATAGGAATACTAAGAATTGTTTTAACAACATCATTTGGCACGACTCTTGCTAGTAAAAGAGAGTCCCATGTACCTTCCTCCGAAATAAAGGCACTAGTTGGAATATTAATATCAAAGAAAGGGTCATCCGAAAATTCAACAAAAAATTTCTTCTTAAGAGGGATATGAAAAGCCCAATTGTCTTGCCAAAAATTTATATTTTCTCCATTCCCTACTTGCTAGCGGATTCTTTTTTGGAAAAGAGATCTAACCTCAAGCATTTTATTCCATTGCCAAGAGTTTTTCTTCCCCTTAGCAAAATCAAAAAGGTCCTTCCCCTTGAGATACTTTTGCTTCACAACTCTGACCCACAAATTATCTGGCTCTGAAAGAATCATCCAAATAAGTTTCATTTGCATTGCTTTGTTAACAGCTTCTGCTTTACGGAGTCCCAAGCCTCCCAGATTTTTTGGTCGGCAGACTTTGTCCCACCTAATTAAATTAGGAGATTTGTTCTCTGAGGCCTTATTCCATAAAAAATTACGGTTAATCTTATCAAGCTTAGAAAGGGATTGAGAAGGAAGCATAAATAAAACTCTGCATCGTGTAGATGGGAGTGGCAGCTAGATTTGCTTGTATAAGTGTTGCTCTACCAGCTTGGGAGAGAGAATTAGCTTTCCATTTCGCTAAATGATTGTTGGTTCGTTCAATAACATCATTAAAAGTACTAGCGTTAACTCGTTCTGAGATGATAGGGCAGCCTAGACATTTATCAAGATTCGTAGAATTACTTATTTCCAAAATTGCTTTAAAGGAGTCTATTTCTCTTCTACTAACATTCTTTGTACATTGAAGTGCCGATTTAAGGAAATTGATTTTTTGTCCCGACATACGACAATATTCATCTAGGATGGTTTTAATGGTATGACAACTTTGATTCGTAGCTTTATCAAATATCATAGTATCATCTGCAAATGTGAGAAATGGTAAATTATATGCTCCGTGACAAATCTTAATACCAATGCTTTTAGATGAAAGGTTACTTTGACGTTGTAGTCTTCTAGCCAAGACCTCAGCACAAAGGATAAAAAGATAAGGCGAAAGGGGATCTCCTTGGCGGAGTCCTCTAAAAGACTGGAAAGTACTCCCTGGTGAGTTGTTGACTAAGACAGAGAAATAAACTGTAGAAATACATTCGCGAATCCAAGAAATCCATTGCTCATGAAACCCAAACTTTCTCATTACTTCTAAAACAAAATTCCATTCAATCCTGTCATACGCTTTTTCCATATCTAGTTTAAGTGCTAGCCATCCGTTCTTTCCTTGTTTAGAGCGAAAAGAATGGAACACCTCATGAGCTAGGAGGATGTTATCTTGGATACACCTGTCTGCTACAAAAGCACCTTGTAGTGGATGTATAAGCTTAATGATCACATGCTTAAGTCTTTGGGTCAGAATTTTAGAAATAATTTTATAAATTGTCGAGCATAAGCTAATAGGTCTAAAATGATTAGCTGACATTGGATTTTCCGTTTTCGGAATCAAAGCTAAAAATGTCTGATTAACCTCTTTAAGTAACTTACCAGAGTGAAAGAAAGCTTTAACAGCCCTACAAACAGAGGGTCCTATTATATGCCAATAAGTATGAAAGAAACTAGCCGGAAAATCATCTGGTCCCAGGGATTTGTTAGGAGCTAGTTGAAATGTAGCATCCTTAATTTCTTCGTTCGTCACATTTCTAATGAGAAATTTATTATCTTCTAAAGTAATTTCTGGTAATAAATCGGATAGGTCAATATTTGAGTTGACAAAACAATTTTTGTCACTAATAAATCTATGCTTGAATTCTTTGGTGATTTCTGAAGAGATCAAGGTTGCATCTGTATGGGAAATTCCCTTCATACTTAAAAATCTAGTAATTTTTTTTTCCGATTATGTCTAATAGTAGCCTTGGTTTGAAAGTAAGAAGTATTCTTGTCACCTAACAAAAGATTTTTAGCTCTACGCCTTTGAAACCAATAGGCTTTGTTAAAGTCACCTAGAGAAGCTTTCTTTTTAACTAGATTAGCTTGCCGTCTGATAAGCAGATCATCCAGTGGTTTAAAAATTAATTCAGCTTGAATTTGTATCAAAGTGAGTTCTACTTCTTTGAGTTGTCTCTGTATATTGCCAAATTTCAACTTGGCCCAATTTTTAGAAGCCTTTTTCAAGTTCTTACATTTAGGCTCCGTTTGATTGGGGTGAAAACAGTTTTCCTGAAAAACAGTTTTTCTATTTTTTGTTGTTTGGTTTACAATGAGAAGGAAAATGGTTTTCAGGAGGAAAAGCATTTTAACATATGTAGGTATAAATGTTTTCCCTTCAAAATGAAGGGAAAACGGTTTTCCGTTGGTGAGACACTGTGTCCCCGGAGCACTAATAGTGGACTTGAACATTGGGTTTGATTGTCGGGACTTCGGGTCATAAAAACAAACTCGCACCCGACTTGATTGGGCCTCGGGCCGAACTTTCGGGTCACTTTCTCAATATTGATTTTTTTCTTCGAATAGGTATAATTTTTTACTCCGATATGCGTTTGAGGTTATTTTTTTTAAATCCACCTAACTTTTCGAGATCAACGCAATTATGTTAGTAGATTTTATATTTTATAAAAAATAGTTTTTTAGGAAAATTGTTTTCCGTTGTAACCAAACAACGGAAAATGTGAACGGAAATACATTTTACACTGAAAATGATTTTCAGCTGAAAATACTTTTCAGTTGAAAACGATTTTTGGCCCAACCAAACAGAGCCTTAGCTGTAAATTGAAATAAAAAGGAGCCCTTGACTTGTGAATTCCATGCTTTACGGACCAGGGATTCATAATCTTTATCCTGACTCCATGCTAACTCAAATCTAAATGGGGGTGGAATTGTTAGGTGCATTTGTATGCAGTACTAAAGGACAGTGATCAGAGGAATAGAAATCATGACGAGAAACAATTGCATCAGGAAAAAGGCTAAGCCAAGAAGGAGAAACAAGAACTCTATCCAATCTCTCCCAAATGTTATCATTACCACTTTTTTTTTTCTCCATGTAAAAGATAAACCATGAAAAGGAATATCTATAACATTTGCATCAAACTTAAATGAGTTAAGTCTATCAAACCTGGTAGACGAAATATTCGCACCACCAAATTTATCATTTGCACAACTAATTTCATTTAGGTCACCAAATATCACAAAAGGTACTGTAAGAGTAGTGGTATAAGCAAGGAGATCACGCCAGAATTTTTCTTTATGCCCTTGGTTGGGCAGGGGCATAGACAAAGACAATAATCATGGGAGAAGTATCAACAAAATCATTAAATAAAACACTGATAAACCTTGCATCTTTATATATAACATCAATACTTAAGCTTTGGTTTTGCCAGAATAACCACAAGCCTCCTGAAAATCCCACACAAGGCACAAAATCAAACGAACTAAAACCGAGCTGGCTGCAGTAAGTGCAGTAGGGTGTACTTGCACTTTAATTTCAGCTAGTGCAATTAACTTGATATGGTGAATTTTACAAAACATTTTGACCTCTTCTCCAAAGTTCTTTTTTCCTACACCCCGCACATTCCAAAAGGCCACACTATTCATTAAACATTAATAAGATAAAGTAACATACTAAGAGAACCTAACAAGTTAGGTTCTGGCCTTCTTCAGACTAGCAGAAGCAGAGTCTGCAACAGCTTCTCCAGAAGCTCTCCTCTTAGTTGCCTCGGAGTGGGCAGAACTGGTGGATTGTTCATCCTGGGCAACATCCATCTGGTTGATCTGATGCAACAGAGAGCTGTTGGAATGAATGGAGTGGAAGGAGTTTTCATTCTCCTATTCTCCATAGTTTAGGAGGTCGTCATCAGCATAATTACTCATCAGCATCATTGGGTTGGCATTAGGACGCAAGTAGGAAAAGTCCAGGCCCTCACCAAGGCTTTCAAAGCCATTAGTTATAGCCAATTAAGAAGGAAAAATGGCTTGGATGGGCTCAACATCACACCCTATGGCTGGGACCAAACTCACCATACTGCCAGCGGACTCTGGAACCAGAGGAGGAGCTGTAACAGAAACTTTTTTCAGCACAAGTGAATCATCATTAGAGGGGGTGTGCTCAAAAGGTAACTCAATGAAAGGCTCAGTAGTAGGAGTCATCATTACAGCTTTACCTTTACCAGAGTAGCTCACCACATTTTTCTTACCATTTATAACTCCTGGTGGAGTTTTGGTATCAGCATCAATAATAATAGAACCAGGCTTTCTCACAACAGATTTGGAAGGAGGATTAGCTGGAAGATCAGTCTTTTTAAGAACCATTTTCTGAAACCTTTTCTTAGAAGGGAGAGGGTTCATCTTAGCTTTGGAAGGAGAGACATGAACCCATTGAGCTTGCTCAGCAATACGTTCATCAGATTCTTTCACAATATGCTTTTTCAGAGTTTTCTCAATTAGTTCTTGGTGGTATGGGCTTTTTTCAAGAACAACCTTAATAGCTTTAGAAGTAACTGACATCAAAGGGCAGGCATCAATGACATGGTCTTCAGACCCACAACATGCACAACCAACAGAAAAATTCTCATACCAGACAGAGAACCAATCAACTCATTACTTCTTGGGACTTGAGCATAAGTCTTTAAGGGTTTAGTTATGTCAACATTGACACAAAACCTAGCAAATTTCAGACCCTTCTTACTACTAGTAAAATCTTCACATTTAATGAACAAACCCAAATCATTCAACTGAAGAAAGGCCATAGCTGAATGAAAACTAAAAAGTTCAGAAGGGAACTTAGGTATTCTAATCCAAAGGTCTGCCCTAATAATTTCTTCAGCAAAAGGGTCAAAACGGGGCTTCCAAGGGAGGAGAACTAACAACTCACCTTGGACATGCCAAGGTCTCTCCCTCCATACCAACAGTTTATCTTCAGAATTAGCAAATCTAAACAAAACCCAATAATTACCCACATCATAGTAATCCACATCACCCTTAATGGCTTTCCAGTCAGATTTTGTTTTTTCTATCATTGCCTTAAACTCAACAGAGTCTCCTAAAACTTTTCCAAATAAACACAGATCAACATGATAAGAGATATCAGCTTTAACCTGAGGTAAATCCTCCATAACAAAACCCACAGAAAGTGCAATAGAAGGATAACTAGATGAAGAACTAGCATGTGCATCAGAATTAACATGATCATAAGACTTAAAAGATGGACCATCACAACAAGCATTCTCAGTTTCGTTGTTAGTGCTCATAGGGTCCACAGGGGAACCCTCCACCACAACCTTTTTGAAACTCCTAGAAGCCATAAAAGCTAGTAAATGCACAGAAATACAATCACAAGGAGAGTTAATGCTAAAGAATATGAGATAACGAAAAGGTGCAGGAAAAACCCAGACCAAGTGAATGTGTTTAAATAGGCAAAGTAATTGCTCAAGGCAATGAGTACTAGTACACTGGCTAAGGAAAAAGTAGACCTGAGATATGCTATAAGCAAGGCTTTCAGCCTACAAACAGCTAGGAGTTTGTAGCAGCGCCACCTAGTGAGGGGAAAGGAGGGAGAACATCACAATCAGCTAGCACCGCCACAGTGATAATCATAAATGCTAACACTGTACCGAGCGGTCCATCACATCGGAACAACAAAGGAAAAGGAGGACAATTGTCCTGGGCACACAAAATACCCAGGGACAAAAATCCCCAAAATCTGGAAAACCATCTACAGCACCCCAAAACAATAAATGCTCGCCTGCAACCATCTCGATGGGTTGAGTCCAATCGCCGAAAACCCGTTAAATCGGGCCACAAATTTCCCAAAACAGCTATAGAAGTACCAATAACGTGGTATGATTGCTTAATCGAGGCCGGATTATTGAAGATATCAACATCTTGTTTGATTTGACTTCCTAGACTAAATCTAGGGTTGATGGAAAGAGACAGCAAAACCACCCAAAATTGGGATGGAAAGCTCGTGAAAAAGCTTGAGTTGGTACTAACCAGGAGAGAATTAAGGAGGAAATCATCAAAGAAAGTGGGATTTAGGATTTTAAGATCATAAATTTCTTGGGGCTTTCAATGGGCCATGGGTTCTTTGGTTTTCTTGGTTTTCTTTTTTTCTTCTTTTTCTCTCTCTTCTTTTTCTCTCTCATCTCTTTGAGTTCCACTTGGATAAACTAAGATATGTAGAGCAGTGGCTGGTTGTATTTATATGCAGTTCAAGTGGAATAATCCTTCTTTTTATCTTTTGTTGCATAGAATGTGATATTCACGTGACTGAAGGCTCTAGTGATTGGCACTGTAATCAGCATTGATTCTGATATGGTTGCTTAAGGGTGTTACTAAATGCCGCCCCTAAATTACTAGGTACCGCCCCCCAAAATTTCATTTTGCCCTTTTTTAATTTTTCACTCATCCTCTCCCTCTCTCCCTCTCTAACTCTCACACCACTTCTCTCCCACTCTACCACCCACTCTCATACCCAACCTTCATCAACATTCACTCAAGCAACCCGCGGATGTCTGCCGGCGATGAAGAAGTGCCGTCGACGGTGGCGGAGGTAAAATTAATTTTTTTTGCGCATTTTTTTTGCACGGTCGTCTGAGATTTTCGAGACCCACCCAAGGGGAGTCGTCTGTCGATCGCGACTCACCATTGGGTGAGTCGTCCGCTACAGGCGACTCACCCTTGGGCGAGTCGAGATCAATAGACGACTCACCCTTGGGTTGGTCGCCTGTAGCAGACGACTCACCCAAGGATGAGTCGAGATCGACGTCCGACAGACACAAAAAAAAAATTTATTATTATTTATTATTATTATTATTATTATTATTATTATTATTATTATTTATTGTTATTATTATTATTATTATTATTATTATTATTATTATTTATTGTTTGAATTTAAGATTAAGCTAACATTGTTTTCGTTGTTTTCGTTAGATTCCTTTGGAGCGGTTCGGTGGTGATGGTGTTGATTACAGTACGCATTTCGTCACTGATGAGTTATTTGATAGTGATACAGATGCAATTAATTGGGCAAAACAAATTGCACTTACTATCGGGTTTGAGTTGATAATTTCGTCACACAAGAAGAGTGGAAGCGTAAAATTGTTAAAATGCAATCGAGGTGAACGCTACAGAGGGGAATTAAGAGACTTAGATACTGCTGCTCGGAAGAAATCGAAAACAAAGGCTTGTAAATGTACGTTCCAGTTGAGAGCTCGGCAAGTGTATGGGTCCAGTAGTTGGATGATTGTCACATTGCCTGGGACTAGGGGTACGCACAACCATGACTTTGCTGTGTATCCTGAGGGATATCGTCAGATGAGTGGTCTTAGTCCTGGGTCAAAGAAACTCGTTCGTGACATGACTTCGGCACAAACAAAGCCATGTGCTATCTTGGCCGCGATTAAGGAAAAATTTCCCGAGGACAATGCAACTAGACGGCATGTGTACAACCACAGAGATCGTATAAGGAAACTTGATTTTGAAGAGAGAGATATCATTGGTCAGTTTCATCATTTAGCTGTGGCGAATAAGTACGTACATTGGACAAGAGCCGACCGAGCTACTAATGAGGTAACTCACGTGTTCATGGCACACCCTACATCAATTCAGTTACTTCGGTCTTTTCGTTGGTTGATTGGCTTAGATTCCACGTACAAAACAAACAAGTATAAGATGTCGTTTGTTGAGATAGTGGGGATGACTCCAACCAATAAGAACTTCCTCATAGCTTATGCCATTATGAAGGATGAGACTCAGGCAAGCTATGCGTGGGTCTTAGATAAGTTGAGGATGCTTATTGGAAATGATGTACACCCAACAGCAATTGTGACCGATCGTGAGCTAGGGTTGATGACACCTATTAGAGAGATATTTCCCGAGAGTGCCCATTTGCTCTGTACATGGCACATTAACAAAGTCGTTGAAGACAAAGTGTACAGACTTTGTGGAAAAGATAAGGCCGTCGCGCAGAGGTTCAAGAATGGGAGGTGGAAAATTATCATGGAAGCTTCCACAGAAGCTGCGTACGATAGAGCAGTGCGTACGATGAAGGTTAGTTGGAGGACTTACCCTCACGTGATATCCTATGTAGAGGAGACCTGGCTGAGACACAAAGAGATGTTTGTGGCTGCGTGGACGAATAAGGTGCTACACCTTGGCAACACTACGACTTGCAGGGTGGAGAGTGCACATGCCGCGCTAAAACAGTGGTTGAACTCCTCAACTGGAGCTTTGGACAATGTTTGGAACAAGGTCAACAAGTCAATCGAGTCACAAATAACTGAGATCAAGTACACACTTGAAGAGTGCAGAAGACGAAGAAGTGTGGTGTACTTGGGTTTCCCATTCAACTATCTGACCGGGTATGTTTCCCATTACTGCTTACAAATATTATTGGCTGAGCTGAACAGGATGAGAGAATTGAATCACCAAGTATTTGATCGTTGCGGTTGTGTATTGAGATCCACTCATCAGATCCCGTGTGCGTGTGAGTTGAAAACGGCCACGGATACGGGCACGCCAATTAGCTTGAATAGTGTCCACAAATTTTGGCGAACACTCGTTATTAGTGATGCAGTGGAGATAGCTACGCTTGACATGACTGAGCATCCATCTGAGGACCATCGATACTTTCGGTCTCTGGTCGACGAGGTTAACTCAAGCGACCCGGTAGTTGTGCGCAACATATCTGTCCTTATGAATGAGCAGCTTCATCCTGAGGAAGCGAGTTACGTCGAGCCGGAAGCGAACACGACAGTCAGAGGTCGACCGAGAGGGAGTTCCTCTACCAGACGTGATCCTAGTTCATGGGAGTACTCCCAGAGGGGTCGTGGTCGCCCTAGGTCATCCAGTTCGAGCCGCGGGCGTGGTCGTACCTCATCCTCATCGAGTAACTTCGTAAACAGTACTGGTATGAAAACCCATAATTTATTAACATGTACATAATGTTGTTAATTTTTGATAAGTACTATTATTGACTTTCTATTATATTGTCTTGCAGCTGGACACGCAATAGATATCACTGAATTCTATCATGTTAACAAAATTCCGGGAATCATCGTACCTTTCATTGAAGGATATCTCGATGTGCTTGGGGATGGTAATTGCGGTTTCCGTGTCATTGCGGACTACATTTTCGGAGACCAAGAGCAATGGCGAGTGGCGAGAGTTTGCATTGCACACGAACTCTTAGCTAACCGAGCATTGTACGAAAACTTATACGTTGAAGGGGTCGACGCTGGTTACCGCCGTATTATGTGGGACGGAGGTGCGTGTAACGATGATCACTGGATGACAGTAATTGAGGATTTGTTCCCGATTGCCAACCTCTTCAATGCAGCGATTATGTTATTCGGATACGGCAGCGGAAGGGGGTTATATTCTTGTTACACAGTGCTACCGTTCCAAGCACCTTCGACTGCTACACGTCCAAGTAGGGAAATTGTCATGTGTCATTTAGGTGATTCGTATTCCCATTATATCCGTCTGGATTTAGCCTCAGATTTCCCTGTTCCTCCGATATGCGAAGCATGGTTTACTTTCCGTTCTGATAGTGTCGTTGGTTGGGAGAAAATGTATGTTACGCGAAGAGCACATTGGGATCGTTTAGCGAGGTCGATGTAATTGAATGTTTTGCATGATTGTTATACTTATATCATTGTCACATTTTTGTGTGATTGTTATATTTTGCATGTGGAGAGTGGTCGTGATTATTGGAGGTAAATAAAACAACAAATTACAATAAAACAAAAAATGTAAATAAGAAACAACAAATTACAATAACACAAATAAATAATAACAATAACAATGAAACTCTTATAATAACAAATTCATCTAGGGTCAATACATCATTTGGCAGCCCGCCAATCTCTCATAAACTCGTCCATAAATGATCGAGGACCTTCCGCTTGCTCCGGAGGAATCAAAGTAATGGAAGACTCAAATCCGACGGCTAGACGATTCACCCACTGCAAAAAAGTAACAATGAGTGTGAGTTCAGAGATATGTAATACGTAAAAAAATATATATTTTAGTTAATCACTTACATAATCGCTGTTGGATCGTGGAGGAATCACAGGTGCTGCAGCGTCACGTATCAGCCGAGGGTGGGAGTGAAGGTAGTACCATGCGAGGTAGTCATCCGTACATGCTGTGGGATCTGACGTGGATGCCTGAAACCCATGGAGACCAAGAATGTAAAATCCCGGGAACATACGCCAAGCATCAGATGACATCCGTTCGGGGAAGACAACCTTGTACGAACGACTGCTCCATGACCTGATCGCTTTGACTGGCCTAAAGATCGGGGTTGGGATACTCTGTACGTACCCGATTTGTCGTAAACAACGACCAGGCATGTACGGTTTGATAATATCCCGATACTGTAGCCACCCCATGAATACAGTCCTCGGTATAGATACTGCCGGGTTAGAACCGTACGGCAGCCACACCACCTACGTAGAAATGTTGAAAGTTACGGTGAAGTAAAAAAACATAGCAAACGACGAAATAAATCATGAACACCGATAACTAAATGACGTACCTCTGTCGCTCGCAGATGATCCAAGCGTCTACGTAAGGAGTCCAGTCGACCCATGTCCTTGCCCTCAGCCAGGGCACTCCATACGGACGCACGGGGAGCCTCGTCGTCCCCGACAACCATCCGCTCCCGATGAAGGGAAAGTACTCGTATATCCATGCCTGCAGGAGAGTTAGGCATCCGCAGATGCCCTGAGAATCCCCGCGACTAGCTATACCGAGCTGACGATATAGGAAGGCGAGGGCAGCAGATCCCCAAGAGAAGTCATGCACCGTATCGACACCGTCGTCCATCACCTCCATCACGCAGGAGGGTCTAATACGGTTACCACTCTTGTCGACAAACAAGGTGGATCCAATAAGTAACCACATCCAAGCTGTCGCCTGGATGTCATCTATTTGCTCACGGCAAAGCTCAAAAACCGACTTCGTGAGGACCGCACCGCCCTGCCAGTGGCTACACATCAGTTCTTCTGGGCTGACCCCGAGAACCTCCATGGCCGCCGTCTGCAGCTGCCCATCCCGTCCCTCATTGGAAATGAGCTCTCCGTCTACAGGAATCCGAAGAATATGCCATACATCGTGCAACATGATCGTCATCTCTCCGAACGGCATGTGGAACGAGTTCGTATCCGGCTGCCACCTTTCCACGAATGCAGATATCAGGGGGAAGTCAATATGTCTGAACATAATGTCTGCCAGGTGTGATAACCCAGTCCCCTCGATCTGGGCCCTCATCTCGGCCGACATCTCCGCTCGCCACTGACTCAGCCGGTGACAGACATTCCATCGGTTATGACACTTCAAGAGACCCCTCATCTCTCCATTCCACATACGAGACGCTACGTGGCCCAGGAAGCTCGGTATGACGCTATCATCCGCCGGCCCACCGGGCACAGGCTCTGTAACAAGCCACGTAGTGTCGTCCTCCGCTCTAGATCGTTTGCCAGTACTGGACGACCCAGTACTAACAAACCTACCGCCTCTGCCCTTCACCACGCGCCAATCTGAGGATAATTCGACGCCAATCTGATCATCGTCTTGCTCACCGGAGTAGAACTCGCTAGTTGCGTAATCGTCTTGCTCAGCAGTCATCTCCCTCATCCGAACTGCCTCTCTCTGTCTCCGTACAGAGGCATCAATCCCGCGCGTCCTCGTGTGACGCGGTCTTGAACCAGCTAGTTCACTAAATAACCGAGGCACCGATTTACCGGCTCCTCCCATCTATCATTTCACATTTTTAATTAATTAAACAATAATCAATAATAATAATAATAATAATAATAATAATAATAATAATAATAACGATAAATAATAATAATAATAATAATAATAATAATAATAATAACAATAAACAATAAATAATAATAATAATAATAATAGCAATAAATAATAATAATAATAATAATAATAATAACAATAAATAATAATAATAATAATAAATAATAATAATAATAATAATAATAATAATAATAATAATAATAATAATAATAATAATAAATAATTTTTTTTTTGTGTCGGTAGTCTGGTCTCAGACGACTCACCCAAGGGTGAGTCGTCGGCCGATCTCGACTCACCCAAGGGTGAGTCGTCTGCCTATCTCGACTCACCCAAGGGTGAGTCGTCTGCGACCGACGACTACCCTTGGGCGAGGCGAGATCGGCCGACGACTCACCCTTGGGTGAGTCGCCGGTCTCAGGCGACTCACCCAAGGGTGAGTCGAGATCGGCAGACGATCGACGCAAAAAAAAAAAAAAAAAAAACACAACTTCAATTCATAACTTCACGATTCAATTCAAGGCAAAAAATATTCAATTCAAGGCAAAAAAAATTCAATTCAAACAACAAAAAAAAAAAAAAAATCGAAAAGTTACCCCCCCGCGCCGTCGGTCGCCGCCTCCCTCGCCGTCGAAACCTCTGCCGCCGCTGCCGCTAGCACTTGACATGGTCGTGGTGGTGGTGGTGGTGGTTGCCGGTGTGATGGTGTGGTGGTGAGGATGAGTGAGGAAGAGAGGATGAGTGAGAGTGAGTGAGGAAGAGAGGATGAGTGAGAGTGGATGAGTGAGAGTGAGTGAGGAAGAGGGGTGGGTGAGGGTAAAATTGGAAAGGGGGAGGGCGGTAGCTAGTAAAAAGGGGCAGTATTTAGCAATTCACTTGCTTAATTGAGGGAGGGTATGAGTGTCAAGTGTCACATAAAATCATAATCAGTTTAGATTTTTGTAATGTGAAAATGTATTCATTAATTAAGGAAAATAATTTGTGAGGTGAATCAACCTCAACTTTTTTTTTTTATGGTGTGATTTTATTCTTAATCAAATAAACCCATGATATTCTTCTTAATCAACCTCTTCATTATCTATTGGTCTCACTAACACTCTCATACATATATTTATTTATTTATTTTGGTTCACATTAAAAGTACTCACCCATCGCTTTTTATATTTTTTACTAGGGTATGGGCTAGGAAAAAAGATTGCATCAAATTTCTCATTTTTTTTTCCTCTTAAAACCCTAACTTTTCTCTTTTACCTCTTCTCATCTCTCATGATAGTTTCAGGTCGGGAGGACCAATTTAGGTCATTTCCGGCCTGTATTTGATGTTCTTCATCTAGTTTGACTCTAATTTCTACTCTTTTTCGCTCTAGGTGGAATAAATTTCTCTCCCTTTGTGGAGTTCTTTGGTTTTTTCATTTCTTCCTTTTCATAGGATTCTCTTTTCGCCTATAGTGTGGTTTCTATTTTATAGATTCAATATGAGTTTGGGACCGGATATACATACAATCGATGGTATCAAACAAAGTTTTGTAGTCAAGTGATTGCATTGCTCGCGGTGAAGATCTCCACTTCCGTCAAAGATGAAGATACATCAAAGGAAGCACATGGTTACTATGCATGTTGGGAATCGCACCGAGGTGTCCTTGTCGATTGTCTTGTTAGCAAAAAATGTGTTGTTACTGTTAATTTAGTATATTCTAGGGTTATTTTGATTGTAGATGCCGTATGGCTTTTCTATTAATGAAAAATTTTCTATTCCCCTCTCAAAAAAAAAAAAAAGGTATTCACCCGTCAACCACAATGAGTCACTAACGGCTTTTTTTTTGAGTCTTTGCCAAGGATATCCACCGTCGACTACAGTGACTAATCCTCTCGCCCCAACTGTCAGCATACTAAGTGGTTGGGGGTTGGCCAAGGGATTTTTTCCATTCGCAAGAGTTAGGATTCGAACCCCAAACCACTTCTTTAAAGGATAAAGTATTGAACCACTACACTAACCCATCTTAATTGCATTTTACTAGTATATGAGTATACTCCTTCCCCACCAATTTCATTCCAGCACCAACCGGTCCATCCCCTATCAAAATTATTTTTTATTTTTTTTGGGGTCTTCACCACCTAGTCACCTACCGGCAATGGCAGCCAGCCAAGCACTCTGGATCCATTACTTGCTGCACGCTAGTCTCCTACCATTCTTTAACTATGCACATCTCCCCTAGCTCTACTGACGGTAAATACCAAATCTTGATGCCACTCACGTACGCTAAAGACTCAGTCAACCACTTGTGGTAAACACCAAATGGTCCTATCACCAATAACTTAGCCATATGAATAAATTAAACAACCAATGGCAAGTTTTAGGCACTTAAACATGAATGGAGAAGAAAACATGGAAAGTATGTTTCTAGGAAATTACAGACCGTCACAATTCTAATAGGACAAGCAGAGTACTATAAAGTATAAACGACTAGAGGCTGCATCCCATGGAGGGAGCCCTACACTTAAGGCCTATTCTTTTCGTCGTTTTCATGCTGCATTCTGTTTTGTTTTGTTCTGTTCCATTCCGTTCTGCGCCGTTTCATTCCGCATTTTGTACTTCATTTTGTCTCACATTTTTTTGAATTATCCGCGCCGCGCCGTTCCGTTTCTCACCAACCCGCACCATTCCGTTGAAAAGAACAGGGGTTTAGCCCTGTTATTTTCAACAAAATGGTGTGGGAGTTGGGATGGTGAAGGACGGAACAGAACAGAACGGCGCAGCATGCATAATAGAAGAAAATGTAAGACAAAATTGAATATAGAATACGGAACAGAACAGATTGAAACGAAACGAAACAGAATGCAGATGGAGATAACGAAAAGAACATGGCCCTAACATCAATGGAGAATTTATTTTCCAACTCTTTATTAACCAATTACTCCCTAATTTTATCGAATTGCTCTTTTGTTAAAACTCTATGAATGGCCAATGTTCAAATATTCAATGGTAGTAAAGCAATTTACGAAAATCGAATAGGAAGTAGAGTAGAACTCACTACCCATTTGATTGGCCATTTGAAGTCAACATTTGTAGTGACCTTATGACCATTCAAGTTTACATCCAAATAGAAGTAGTGATACCCAAACGGCAAACGAGACCAAAACACAGCCATTATTATTGTAATTGTAATCAAATTACTCCTAATAGCCAAGACTGAAATTTAAACCTCAGTACAGTTGGCAATGACATACGTCCAAAATTGACATTTCAAACACCTAACCTTCACTCATCATCCTCCTCCTCTTCCTCTTCCTCTTCCACTTCTTCTTCCTCGGCCTCGGCCTCGGCCTCCGCCTCTTCTTCCTCCTCCTCCACCTCGTCCTGATCTTCCGCCTCGGCCTCTGCCTCTGCCTCTACTTCTTCTCTCTCCTCTTCTTCCTCCTCGGCCTCGGCCTCGGCCTCACGATCAGCTTCCACCTTCTCAGCCGCCTTATCCACTAAATGATCCTCCAACTTATGAATCCCATAAGCCAATCCCAACCCACCCACAGCACCAGCCGCCGCTCCAACAGCCAATCCTGTCCCCATCCCCATCTTCCCAAACCTACTCTTCTTCTTCTCTTCCTCCTCCTCCCCCACCACCACTTCCTCCCTCATCTGCCCGTACTCCCCTGACCCATAACTCCCCACCTGCCCGCCACCATAACCGCCAGTTGCCCCGTAGCTCACCTGATGATCATAATTACCTACAGGCTGACCACCATAACTCCCTGGCTGATCATCGTAACCTGGTTGATGATCATAATGACCTGATGGTGCACTCTGCCCATAGCTCCCCGGCTGTCCGTACGGTGGCGCGTAACCATACGGAGGTGGCGCGTGGTAAGCGACTGTGGGACGGTGGTACCCAATCTCGCGAACCGCCACGTCAACCTTCACCTTCCCCTGGGGCCTACCGGAGGGGCGTTTGAGCTGGAGCTTACGCGCAACGCATCCACCTAAGCCGGCTTCGTCGACGATCTCCTTAAGAAGAAGCTTAGCGGAGCCGATGAGCGGCTTGGTGTAGTCGTCGGCGGCGAAGGCATGGACGATGTCGATGTAAAGGATGGCGTCATCGTCGATCGGACGGCTGAATGGGATGACTGTTGGGGAAAGCACACAAATACACAAGCGGAAGCAACAAAGACTTTTTCCCCGGTTGTGATGCAAAGATGAGCAATAACCAATTCAAGCAACCAAACAATATTGAACCAAAATGACAGCAGCAAATGGAACTATAAATCAGCCCAAAAACAGTAAATAAACAAGGAGACGCAAGGATTTACGTGGAAACCCCGATGTGGGGAAAAAACCACGGGACCGTTAACAAACGGTGCCAAAACCTCCACTAATCAACAAATTAACAAGTGGGTACAACAATAGTTCTTCCCTAGATCAACTAGAGGTATTCACAATCATCAAGGATCAACCTTGGCACAACAAGTCTCCCAAATCATCACCCAAAAGAGTGGAAATACAATTTCGTATAAAATAAGAGCTGAATTTAGAAAACTGAGTTAGAGAGCTCCAAATGAAATTCTGACCGTTGGATTTGAAGAGGGGGATGTCAGGAACAACGTGCTAAAATCTCGCGACGATCGGAGTTCGTTTGGTCGTCGATCGGGGCGGATTTCTGGGCTGCCAGCACCAAAATTCGTGGGTGGCTCCTCTTCTCTCTCTCCTCTTCTCTTCTAGACTTTTCTCCTGAATTTTTGAGTGTCTAGGCTTTCTCTCTCTTGCACTCAGCCCTTCTAACCTTTTGGCTTATAAGGGAAGCCACTTGTGAGTGAATATACGAAATTGCCCTTCACTTAAACATCATATGGATAACCCATATGGTAAGCAAATATAACCCAAATTAATTGGGCTCTTCCTCCATGTAGGAGGGATACTCCAACAAATCTCCCCCTCACTCCTACATGGGGGGCTCGACCAAGCCCGCAATCTTTCTACAAACAAGAAGTTTCTCCTTAGGCAAGGCCTTCGTCAACATGTCCGATCCGTTGAGATCGGTGTGAATCTTCACAAGCTCAAATGACTTGTCTTCTACCGCTTCTCGAATCCAATGATACCTCCTCCGTATGTGTTTGGTTCGGGAATGGTAGGCTGCATTCTTGGCAAGGTGGATGGCACTTTGACTATCACAATAAAGAGGGTACTTGTCTTGTTTCAAACCCAACTCCTCTAGAAAATCTCTCATCCAAATAAACTCCTTGCCAGCTTCAACCGCTGCCATATACTCAGATTCTGTGGTAGACAGAGCAACACACTTTTGCAATTTTGATTGCCATGAAACAGCTCCCCCTGCAATTGTCATCAAGTATCCGGAGGTAGACTTACTAGCATCAATATCACCCGACAAATCAGCATCTGTGTAGCCATCTAACACAGGTTGTCCGGGACCAAAGCATAAACACACTCTAGAAGTACCTCTGAGATACCGCATGATCCACTTTACTGCTTCCCAATGCTCCTTACCAGGATTAGACATGAACCTGCTAACAACCCCAATGGCATGTGCAATGTCTGGCCTAGTGCATACCATGGCATACATCAAACTCCCCACGGCGGATGCATAAGGCACCGTCATCATCTCTTTCTTGTCATTCTCACTTGTAGGACACTGGCTGGAGCTTAGCTTCATGTGACCTGCAAGTGGCGAGCTCACGGGTTTAGCTTTGTCCATCTTGAACCTCTCTAGCAGCTTCTGGATGTAACTCTCTTGTGATAGCCATATCTTCTTGTTCTTCCTATCACGAGAGATACGCATGCCCAAAATTTGCTTTGCAGGGCCAAGGTCCTTCATTGCAAAGGACTTGCTCAAGGCACTTTTCAGGTTGGCAATCTTCTCCTTATCCTGTCCAACAATCAACATGTCATCCACATAAAGTAAGAGAATGAGAAAATCACCTCCGGCGTAATGCTTCACAAACACACATGAATCTGCATGTGTCTTGTGGAAACTGTGGTCTTTCATGAAAGACTCAAACTTCTTGTACCATTGTCGAGGTGCTTGTTTCAAGCCATATAAACTCTTTTTCAAACGGCATACAAGCTTCTCACTTCCCTTCTCTTGGAAACCTTCTGGTTGCTCCATGTAGATTTCCTCCTCTAAGTCACCATGGAGGAAAGCAGTCTTCACATCAAGTTGTTCCAACTCCAAATCCATGCTAGCAGCTAAGCCAAGAACAACTCTAACAGAAGACATCTTTACAACTGGAGAGAAAATCTCTTCAAAGTCTATGCCTTTCTTTTGACCTGAGCCTTTCACCACCAAACGTGCCTTGTACCTAGGTGGTGAACCATCTTCTCCAGTTTTCAGTCTGTACACCCATTTGTTCTTGAGTGCTCTCTTGCCCTTAGACAACTCCACTAAGTCATATGTGTGGTTCTCATGCAAGGATTTCATCTCATCTTGCATGGCATTATACCACTCCTTGCAGTGCTCATGTGACATAGCCTCCTCGTAGCTTTCAGGTTCTCCCCCGTCGGTCATCAACACATACTCATCTGCTGGATATTTAGAGGTAGGCTGTCTCTCTCTGGTGGATCTTCTCAACTGTGGTTCTGGTTGTACATGGGGTTCTTCTTCATGTGTATGATCTGGTGGTAGCTGGACATCATCACCATCATCACTGTTATGATCATCATTGCCATCTTCCTGTTGTTCTCCCCCTTGAACTCTAGGAGTTACTTCAGGAAATATTGGATCTGAGTTGGCGCTGTCACTAGGAGAAGGCTCTGGTTGTTTCTTCTTCTCACAATCTGCAAAGGTTTTGTCTTCAAAGAACACTACATCTCTGCTTCTAATCACTTTCCTGCTAACTGGATTCCACAATCTGTACCCAAACTCATCCTCTGAGTACCCTAGGAAGATGCATGGCTTTGTCTTGCTATCAAGCTTGGACCTCTCATCTCTGGGAATATGAACATATGCAAGGCACCCAAAGACTCTCAGGTGGCTGAATGATACCTCTTTACCAGTCCATACTCTCTGCGGAACATCTCCATTAAGAGGAACTGAAGGTGACCGGTTGATGAGGTACACTGCTGTAAACATTGCCTCGGCCCAAAAAATCCTAGGCAGCTTCGCATGAGAGAGCATACATCGAATTCTTTCTTCAATTGTTCTGTTCATTCTCTCTGCAAGTCCATTCAGCTGAGGTGTCTTGGGAACTGTCTTCTCAAGCCTGATGCCCTGTACTTTGCAATACTCTTCAAATGGACCCCTGTACTCTCCACCATTGTCAGCTCTAACACACTTGAGCTTCCGGCCTGTTTCTCTCTCAACTCTGGCCTGGAACTGCTTGAAAAACTGTAGTACCTGGTCTTTGGTTTTCAACACAAAAGCCCACAGTTTTCTAGAATAATCATCAATAAAAGTAACAAAATAAAGTGCACCGCTATGTGACTTAGTATCCATAGAACATACATCAGTGTGAACAAGATCTAATGCATGTTTTCTTCTAGATGGGGGACGAGTATGAAATGCTGCCCTATGTTGTTTTCCAGCTAAACAATCAACACAGGGTTTCAAGGACATACCTTGAACATCAGGAAGGAGTTGCTTCTTAGCAAGCATTTGCATACCTCTTTCACTCATGTGACCAAGTCTCTTGTGCCATAACTCGCTGGAGGAATCATCAACTGCGTGTACTTCTCCTTTGCACAACTTAGCTTGCATCACATACAAGGATCTCTGCTTGCTCCCACGAGCCACAATCAAACTTCCTTTGATAAGCTTGCACTTTCCACCACCAAAGTTGCTGGAGTAACCAGCATCATCGAGCAACCCAGGAGATATCAAATTCAGCCGAATGTCTGGAACATGTCGGACATCTCTCAACACCAAACTGCAACCTGTGGATGTCTCCAAACACACTGTACCCATGCCTACAATCTTGGATGAGCCATCATTCCCCATCTTTACATAGCCAAAGTCACCGCTGGTGTAAGATGAGAAGTAATCTTGGTGCGAGGTTAGATGAAACGAAGCACCCGTGTCAATCACCCAAGTACAATCATCACTATCTAGATTTAGGCAATGGTCACCAATAAAAAATAATTCATCACTTGTTGCAATTGCAGTGGTGTTGTTATCTTTCTCTTCTTGTTGTTGCCCGAATGTCTCACCCTTTTCTTTCCTTTCTCTGGACTTGTCTCTCTTCATTTTCCTGCAATGTTTTTGAATGTGGCCTGGCTTATCACAATAGTGGCAAATGATCTTACCCTTTGATTTTGATCTCCCCCTGGACTTGTCTCTATGCTGGGGATATCGAGTCTTACTTCTTCCCCTGCTTGATTCTTGTGTCACATTAGCCTCTGGTTGTGTGGAGGAACTCATTTCCTTCCTTCTAGTTTCTTCATTCAACAAACTAGCTTTGACAATTTCCATTGTCAGCGTGCCCTCTGGTGCGGAGTTGCTAAGTGATACAAATAGAGTGTCCCAACTTTCTGGCAATGAGCAAAGTAGTAGCAATGCCTGCAGCTCATCATCTAAATTCATCTTCATTGCAGACAACTTGTTAATCAAACTTTGAAATTCATTCAAGTGAACTACTATGCTATCACCATCTTTATATTCCAGTTTCACAAGTTTTCTAATCAATGACGCTTTACTCAAGGCATTCTTCCTTTCATACATGGTCTCAAGTTTCTTCCAAAGAGTATAAGCATTCGTGTCATTGGCAATATGTTGGAGGACACTCATATCAACAAATTGTCTAATTGTTCCAACGGCTTTACGGTTCAATATTTTCCACTCACTTTCAACAACACCAGTTGGTATGGTTGCATTTAAAATTGGTTCATACAAATCCTTCACATAAAGGATATCCTCCATTTTAGTTTTCCACACGGAGTAATTTCCAGAATTCAAACTAATCATTCCGTGCACACCAGATTTTTCATCCATCTTTAACAACACAACAAATTCACAATGACTCTAACCAAAGCTCTGATACCACTATGTTGGGGAAAGCACACAAATACACAAGCGGAAGCAACAAAGACTTTTTCCCCGGTTGTGATGCAAAGATGAGCAATAACCAATTCAAGCAACCAAACAATATTGAACCAAAATGACAGCAGCAAATGGAACTATAAATCAGCCCAAAAACAGTAAATAAACAAGGAGACGCAAGGATTTACGTGGAAACCCCGATGTGGGGAAAAAACCACGGGACCGTTAACAAACGGTGCCAAAACCTCCACTAATCAACAAATTAACAAGTGGGTACAACAATAGTTCTTCCCTAGATCAACTAGAGGTATTCACAATCATCAAGGATCAACCTTGGCACAACAAGTCTCCCAAATCATCACCCAAAAGAGTGGAAATACAATTTCGTATAAAATAAGAGCTGAATTTAGAAAACTGAGTTAGAGAGCTCCAAATGAAATTCTGACCGTTGGATTTGAAGAGGGGGATGTCAGGAACAACGTGCTAAAATCTCGCGACGATCGGAGTTCGTTTGGTCGTCGATCGGGGCGGATTTCTGGGCTGCCAGCACCAAAATTCGTGGGTGGCTCCTCTTCTCTCTCTCCTCTTCTCTTCTAGACTTTTCTCCTGAATTTTTGAGTGTCTAGGCTTTCTCTCTCTTGCACTCAGCCCTTCTAACCTTTTGGCTTATAAGGGAAGCCACTTGTGAGTGAATATACGAAATTGCCCTTCACTTAAACATCATATGGATAACCCATATGGTAAGCAAATATAACCCAAATTAATTGGGCTCTTCCTCCATGTAGGAGGGATACTCCAACAATGACGAGTTTGTGGTTCCATTTTGGTGATTTGTCGCCTTCATCGTCGACTCGGGTGGAGTGTTTTCGGTCCGAGTCGACCCATACGACGGCGTATGGCTTTAAAGGGCCGTTACGCCAATTGACGTTCTTTAGATCTTTTGCTGATATTACGGTAATCTCGACCTCGTACCTGGGAGCCATTAGAGAATAATGAAGCGAATGTAAAAACAGAGGTCTATTGTGATTTGTTGATGATCTCTATTCTCTGCAGACTGTTTTCATTCTTTTTAAAATAAACGCTCTAAAATGAGCTACGAGTATTAATTTGTTGCTCTTTATAGTTCCACTACAATCTGGATTATTCTTTAGTTTTTTTTGGTTTAACCAGTAGCTTTTTACGCCAAAACTAATCATGTTCACACCAAATCGACCCATAAAATACTCATACTAAATAGTTTTTCATTCACAATGATGATATTTTAATGTAATTTTTTTTATTACTCGGGTGCACATTAATGTGTGTTAAATTACTAATATATCCTCGTTTGTTTTGTTGGGTATGTTCAAACAGGGTCAAGTTGGCCTTCTATCTGAGGATATGAATGTCAACTCACTAATGACAAGAAAAACGAAGAATATAATTATCTGTTCACACCATCTATTATACATAATTAAACTCTTTTTTTTCCAAGTTAAAAAGAGGGTGCAAGTGAATAATGACCGAGATACCTATTACACAATTAACCTCATGGTTAACTTTCCAAATTGTCCCACATACAGTGTATGATGATTTTGTCTCATAGAGAAACTACCCTTAACAATTAAGTATTGGAAGAAGCTTCTTTCAACAACTAACAAACAATAATAATAATAATAATAATAATAATAAAAGAAAAATTAAGAAGAAAAAGACAGCTAAAGAGTTAAACGACAATAGGCTGATTGGAGAAGCTTCTAACCATTAACCAAACCAATACCATGGCCCGGTGGGCGGTGGCATGTGCTTATTATGGCCAAATTGCTAATCTTCCTTCTTCTTTCATTTGGATGGTAGCAAAATTGATCTTCTGAACTTGTTTTCAAAGTCATGATCTTATGACTTGTAATTTGGAATCCTCTTTTTATTGTCTAAAACTTGTAGACCTCTCCTTACTATTGTGCATAATATCAGTATATCATTTTTATTCTACGTCTCTTTTTTTTTTTTTTTTTAAGAATAACAAAGCTAAGGGAAATTATGATCCATCTTGTTTGTATATACATGCTCTGATCCGTATAAAAAACAATAATCATTCAGGTTATTGTTTACTTCTTCTTTCTTGAGAAGTATAAAAATCTACCTAATGAAAAATCTCTAATAGTCAAGATACTATTTCGAGTTGAATTAGAAACTTTGCAACTCAAAGTTAAACAAAAACTATCTTATTTTCATAATCTAAATCCTAAGATTAATAGATTAAGTACACCATATGTTCATTTAATAATGGATTAATTTATATATTCACTCTGCAATTTGTAGAGATTACTCGTACTATACGTGACATCAACTATTTCAAATTTTCTAGGATGGTTATTATGGGGTACAAGGAGCCCTCTTGAATCATTGTGGATCTATTGGAGTATTGAGAGTGAAAATCTCAACCAGATACAGGATGATTAAAATCCAATAATTATCCATCAAACTAGGGTAGGGTACAATAGAACATGGGCAATTACAGATTATCTTCTTTGATTTATGATTCTGATAATATTCACTTAAAAAATTGCAAAATTCCTTACCACTTGAACCTTTAAAATACATGATAGTTTACTACTCGAAGGTTTAGACCACATAATAGGGAGTACTTATAAGTTATAATGCAAGGAACAATGTTCTTTTGGTTAAACATACGATATCATATCACATCACCTGTGATTATTCTAGAATGCAATTGCAATTATTATATTATTGCCCATTTAATTGTCCGATCCGATGAGATGGTAACGCGATGTTCACACGGTTGACTTGGATTCTTGGACATGGTTCGTGCCAAAAGTGTATTCAAGCAACACCTTTTGAAACTTGGCCTGCACACTCTTATGTTTGTGTTTTTATTTTGTTTTCTATCTTGGTGAACTCTTATGTTTATTTTGAACCTATTGCAATAGGATGGCAAGTCTCATTTAATTTTTTGTTCACACTAAGGCTGTCTACCGTCGACCATAGTGACTATTTTCCCTGCTGGCTGGTAGGCATCTCAAAGGGTGAGACAGTTGACCAAGAAATTTAAAATTGCTACATGCCCAAGGCAAGATTCAAACTCTCAACCTTGATTTAAGATGGATGAGTCCTTACCACTTAACCACACCCCCTAATTCAAGTCTCATTTAATTTAAATTGCGCAATGTCCACAACTTAGAGAAGTGTTGCATTAGTCTCTTTCCTTCCTTCCTGCTAAACGGCTATGGAAGGAATATGCTCTAATAATTCACTCAACTTGACCCTTTTTTTTTTTTTTTTTTTTTTTTTGAGAATCAAAAAACTGAATTCATGTAATTTCAACCAATTAAACATTTTGATAAGGGAAGGAAAGAATAAGAAATCTCTCTTTTCTTCCACTAGAATTACATATGTCGATTCATTTTGCAAACGAATTAACCAGTTCATCTTTTAGATCATAGTCATTTCACAAGTTTTTTTTTTTTTTTTGCTAGTCATTTCACAAGTTAATCGACATATTTTTTCCTGGTTATTGAACAAGAAAACATAGAAACCGGTTAGTTGAAAATTCAGTATAATGGGAGACCAAATCTTGATGATGAAACCAATTACCAATTACCAATTACCAATTACCATCAGCAAGATCATCCTCCACTCTCTCAGCTGCCTCATCCGCTATATGATCCTCCAATGCATCAAACCCTTCAGCCAATGCGACTCCACCTAACACCCCTGCAACCGCACCCACAGCCAATCCTGTCCCCATTCCCATCCCTCCAAACCCACTCTTCTTCTCTTCCACCACCTGCCCCCCGCCGTATTCCCCTGACCCGTATCCTGGCTGCTGCCCGTAACCCCCTGCCTGCTGCCCGTATGATGGGTACCCACCATAGCCAGAAACCGGTGGTGGGGCCCCATATGGAGGCGCGTAGCCGACGCGCCGCGGTGATCCACCCCATAGCCCGAAACAAAGTTCATCTTGACGCCATTAAAGGAGACGACTTTTAAGAGACTTTTGTTTTGGGCTGGAGAATTTCTAGTTGTGTGGGACTATGGAAATGTGATACCTTGTCGGGTGTATTTATAGTTCAAATAGGATTCTTTATTTAATTCAGGCGACTCCGCGTACGTACGTGTTTGTCTCAAATTTACCAGTATGTCCTTGTTCATTTATTCTGTAAATTACTACTCCTATAGTCCTATTTGCTACAACAAATGAACTGAACTAATTGGTGTTTGTTGAGGGTACTAATGTAAACTTAAAGGGGAATATTATGGGAGTTTTCTTTCCAAAAAAAAGAAAAAAGAAAAAAGATGACTTTGTTTTGATTTTTTTTTTTTTTTTTTTTTTTGAGCTCATTGATTTTTTGTTGTTGTGTGTGTGATTACGTGACTTTGTTTAATTTTGAGAAAGAACGTGCATTCTTGTTGCTACGCATGAGGCACAACTAGTATATATGTTTGAATACAATTATATTATGTTTTTTTTTTGTTCACAACCAAGGATATTCACTATCGACAACAATGACTATTCCCCGTCCTAGCTTGTAGGCACTACAAGGGTGGGACAACTGACCAAGAAATTTAAAGCTGCTCCATGTCTAAGGCGAAATTTGAACCCTCTAACTTGGTTAAGGATGGATGAGACCCTACCACTCAACCAAACCTCCTTGATTTATACAACCATATTATATGCATGGCATTCTAAACCCAAAATACTCCTTCACATGAGTTGTGGATTTAATAATGGTCTAAAATTTCATACAGTCTGAAAATTGAAAATAATTAATAAATAAATAAAAATTCTAGAAATGAATTATACTCCTACAATTTTCATAATCCCTCGCAACCAATTGTTGATATAATATAGAATATGTTAGTGCTATGTAAGTTATGATATAGCTTGTAGGTGATAGAAGAGTACATGTTTAGCTAATTGATTGAATCTTGTTTGCTTCACAAAATCAACAGTTAAAAGTAGCTAAAAATTTAAATTAATAAATAAAATATCTTCAATGATAAAGAACAAGAAAATTTTCAGACACCAAATAAACTACTATTCCAAGCATATCTTCAATAATGAGATATTTTTGGCAAATTGGCTTGTGAAACACAACCTAGATCATACATTTTCGACTGTAATCATGAAAGTACTAATGTCATAAACATTTTTAAAAGGAAGGAGGTGGGCAACCCACATTCTTTTTATATATATCTCTCTCCTACCTTAAATGCTATTTTTTGGAAATAGAGGAGAGAGAATTTGAAAATAAAAGAGAGATAGATGCAAATGAAAGATAGGTTGCCAACTTGCCAACCTAGTGGGTAAATGTATCATTCTCCTTTTTAAAATCCGATATTCCTATTATCAATGTCATTTTGTGTGGACCAAACATAAAGCAGTGCAAATGGTTTTTTCAGTGCAAGTTGTTTTTTGAGCAACAAGCAAGCGATAAGGTTTGGTAAAAGTGCCGGATTTAAATCACACGCCATTCTACAAAGCGGAAGAAAGGGGCATCGTTCTTTTGCTGATTAAAGCCTAACGCGAAATGTACACGGTCCCAAATCGGACTTGGACCTTCTCAGCAGAGCCTTCAGCGCTTCCCAAGCAAAGCAGCCCTTTCTACAACTTGGGCCCCCATTACTCATGTTGGGCTGTTGCAAATTTAGTTTGCTCATGTGAGCCCTTAGATGAACCAGCTTTAAATTTGTTCAAAATGATGAACACTTGCTTACTCTATTATTCAATTATTTAGAGGGGAGATTCCAATTCCTTAGACCATATACAGATATGCACTATAATCTTATTGTTGATGAAGTGATTGTCAACCACGCCTTTCATTCGGGAGGGTAATCGAGTTGCAGACTCTTTTGGACTATAGATTCGAGGAAACTTCAACTGTAATATTTCTTGAACTTAGGAGTTTGATTTTATCCTATTTGACAATAGGTTGAGAATCGGCCTCGAGATAAGGAGCTGTCAACTCTTTTTACTATTCTTACCTATCCAAAAAAATAAACCCTATCTCATAACTGTACAAGTCACTAAATATGCCTATCTCCCCATGATTTCATCATCATATATCATATGCCTAAACAATATTTTTATGACTTATTATTACAAATTCAAGAAAACTTTGGGATACTTCTTGGTCTCAATAACTTGATCTTATCCTACTTGACGATAGGCTGGGAGTCGTCCTCGAGATGAGGAGCTCTTAACTCTTTTCACCTATCCAAAGGAAAAAAAAATAAAAATCTGCAGTCGCAGTAAATGCCCGTGTCCACATGATTTCATCATCACATACATATGCCTAAACAATATATTTATGACTTATTATTATAATTATTATTGTAATTAAGGTGATTGCACATATAAAGCTAACTGTGAAAAATTATTGGCATTTGTTATAATTTTGCTTCTAAGTTTGAATCATCCATAGGTGACCTTCACTTGTGGCAAAAGGGCACAAAAATGAGGTCAGAGATCAATGCTTATGCCTTGTTGTGTTTCCTTGCAAGCAAAGCGGTTATTAAGGCTAGGCTCATCATGTACATGCCCCTAAATGCTTATATAAATGGCCTTTTCCATATCTCTCTCTTTTCTGATTTGTTGAGCTCATCAAGAACCTGAGGCGAAATGATTTCTCGGACCAAACGATTCTTCTCATGTTGCGGTAAGGCTCCTTCCCTTTTTTTTTTTTTTTTTTTTTTTTTTTTTTTTGTTTCTCAAATATTGTTTGCTCCTACATCTTATTATTCATTTTATAATAACATAATTTTTTTATATTACAAAAACTTCCATAAGACGGTGTTTCTGTAACTTTTGGTGAGACTAGGGTCACTTTACTATAAAACAACGGTTACTACTCATTCATAAAAAATTGCCAATAATTGACATCATATTCGTACCTCAAAACTCACGCCTCATACTCGCATTTATACATGGTTCGATTTTAGCTCATTGTGAAAGAGATGGGGAGACGTAGATAGGAGTAACTTAGAAGTTCATGCCTATATGGTAATACCCCAACTTAATTCTCATCCACCACTATAAGCCAGAAACGTCATTTTCTTATTTGCATTTGCATTTGCATTTGCATTTGCATTACTTCCTCATAACTTGCTTTTCTTTGGTTTGGCTTAGATCAGTACTCAGTTACTCACCAAATCAATAAGGGGGTCATAAGTGACAAATTACAAATATATATATGATCCATCATTGAATTTATAGATTTTCCTAATAATGTTACTCATTTCTTGTATGATACGCCTCACCTTGAGACAGGCTCATATGAATTTTTGTGTTTCAATATAATATTTAAAGATTTTTCTTCTTGAAGTTATTGTACTAGACAATTACAAGATTACATATGACGACCAATAATAATGTTTCACTCATTTTCATCATTCAATTCGCAATATACATGACCATATTAGACTCTTCTCAAAAAGAAGAAAGCAATAATTATGTGACGCTTAAAATTAGTTTTACCCGGCCCTAACACTTACAATGCCGGGGACGTGAAGTCATAGTCGATCAGTTTTTCACAGTTTTTGCGTAATTGTACGTTATGATATATTGATATTTGTATATATTCTGATCGATATTGGAATATTGTGAGCTTCTGTGTATTTATAAACATGCATGTTTGGTGGTTGGCTTTTACTAATTCAGGAAATCTTTGGTGGTTGGCTTTTACTAATTCAGGAAATATTATGCACAATAAGTCATAGGCTTATTCAAGATAAAAGAGCTGCTAGTTTAGAGTAGAATGATGGTTATTTATTGGCAGTTGGATCGTTATGGTTGAGACTTTAACAAAAAAAAAAAAGTTAGATGATACATAACCATCATGCAATACATGTTGTATATGAGCAATGATTGAGATATATAGCGGTAAAATAAATATATATTTTGAGGGAGAGAGAATCAAATCTGAAACCTAATATACTCACGGTGTTTAAATTCTGGAAAAATATGTTTCTGAATTGAACGCCATCAAAGTGAACTTAACATTTAAATTAAACTAAATATCATTGAATTAGTAAATTGACTTAACGGAACTGAATGAACATAAATATATATTTTCCTTGTACTAGCTAGTTAATTGTTAGTTTGTTACCATACGGTCCATGAATGAATAGTTTTATTTTTATTTTTTATTTTTTTTTGAGTGAAGTCCATGAATGAATAGTTTTATTTTTATTTTTATTTTTGATTTTTTTTGAGTGAAGTCCATGAATGAATAGTTGAATACTGGATCTCACCTTTCATATGCATTGATCAATATGTAGTTTCAAGGCCTAACAATCAAGCTCATCCTTTTGACAATGTGGATGTAAGAGAAGAGTATGCTAATGCATTCCGAACCGAATCATACAATGAATTTTGGACACGTGTCACAGCACTAACCCAAACAAATCCTGCCACGCGGAAGCTCGTGGGGTCCACGTCGGCGTCCCGGCTTCTTTCCTATAGGCTCTTTGTTGAGAATCTCCTGGACCCGGATCAACCTACCGTGACCAAATTATTGTCCTTAAACCAAAACAAACTTGAAAACAAAGCCCTTCTTTCTGATTATTTTCAAACAACTGCCAATGCATCTACATTGTGTGGCCTATTGCTTAAAGACATTGACCAAATGCGTATCAAATTCCGGTCCCTTAAAAATACATTAGAGTCCTATGAAGTTGCTCTAGTTTCACCGGCTTCAACAACAAGCCATTTACCGACAATTTTGGCTCGGCTAACCAAGTTTACCAAATCCATCAACCCATTTGTCACTTCCTCTACCTCCCTAACCCGGTTTCGGTTAGTAAAATCTAGCTGCTCCGAGCTGCTCAAACGACTCGAGTCAAGCCGTGACAAGGTTCGAGCCAAGCTTAATCTCCTTAACAGCTTAAAACACGGCTCAGCCGTCTTTCTTGTGGCTTTAACAACATCAATTACTCTTGTTATTGTAACTCATTTCCTAGCCGTGAGTGTGGCTATCCCAGCAGGTTTTATATTTGCTTCTCTTGGCCAGGATTATTCGACGAAACGGCTGGCTAAAATGTCGGCTCAGCTTGATGTGGCGGCTAAAGGAACCTACATTTTGAATAGGGATTTGGACACTATTGGCCGGTTTGTGGCACGGCTTGACGACGAGCTTGAGCATATTCGGACTATGATCGGGTTTTGGATGGTTCGGGTTCAGGACAACCTCCAAGCCCAAGCCAGTGAAGAAGTAGCGCGCCAGCTGAAGAAAAATGATTTAAGCTTCATTGATCAATTAGATGAGCTTGAGGAGCATTTGTATTTGTGTTTCATGACCATTAATAGGGCTAGAAGCCTCGTGGTTAAGGAAATATTGGACTTGCACTCAAGTTGAGAGTACAAATATATATGTTCACTCGTATGTACTTGTTTTTAGTATTTGTAGTTATTATTTGCTTTCTCATAACAAATTTTTGGAAGTTTTATAGTCGTAGTTTGAAAATATAATCATATATTTTATTTTTTTTGGTTCACACCAAGGGTATCCAGTGTTGACAACAATGATTATTCCCCGCGCTGGTTGGTAGGCAACTCAGAGAGTAGGACAATTGGCCAAGGGATTTAAAGTTGTTCCATACCCAAGGCGAGATCCAAATCCTTGGCATTAGTTAAGAGTGAATAAGTCCCTACCACTCAACCACACCCTCTTGATTAAAATTTAACCATAATTAACATAAACATTAGATCCTTTTATTTGATAACAACCCACAATCTTATTAGGGGGTAAAACAATATACAAAAAGCTTGGGAGGCTTTTTCAACGATGAAAGTTATTTGAAATAAGCTAATAATTACCAACTTGAAGCTTCTTCTCTACCCATAACGGAGACAACACAGGACATATCTCAAACTCCATGGACTTAGAATACCCAGCAGTACTTCCAGAACAATCATCACCATCATCATTGTTTGTATAACGACCACTATTATCGAAATCATAGGTATCATTCATTATCTCATCCAAAACTTTGATTTTCCAAACCTTAAATGTTTTATCCAAGCTCGCACTATAAACAAAAATAGCCTTCAATATCGCCTGATTGTCAATCTCTACACAAGCATTGACACAATTAACTGGCCCTCTATGCCCTTCCAAAATCACTAGACACTCATGATAAAGGCTTTCTTCTCTTCTTAACCAAACCCTAATCGTGGTGTCCTCAGATCCACTGATCACCAAGTTATTAATAGCCATAAGGCATATCACAGCGAACCTATGACCATCTAGGAACCCCCTGCTATTGTACCTACATGAAAACTTCTCTTTTACCATGAAGTTTATGCATCCATCCAAGGATCCAGAGTACAAGAAGCTGCCACGAGGAGAAACACTGAGGGCCAAGGCATTAATCGGCGAGAGCTGAAAGTTGAGGGTCATAACGAGGTTATGAGACCCTCCTCCATAATCCCTCATCCATATTTTCACTGTTCCATCAGAAGAGGCGGTGAAAAGGCACCCATCTTCTTGATTTACCACTACGGCATTAATACTATCCTGATGAGCATAAAAAGAGTCAATACATTTTTGTTCACTTATTTTCCAAGCTTTTATACACATGTTCCATGAGCCAGTGTACAATACACCTTCTGCATGGTGATAAGCCATGCAAGATATGACATCCCTATGTTCTTGGACATGGCTGTTTGCCCTAGAGAAAAATAGAAATATGGAACTTGATTTTGGTAGGGTTGTGATCTTCTTAGGACTAAATTTGTCATTTGCACGATTAGCACTACCAATGTTCCATACCCGAATTTTGTGATCCTTATGAGAAGTGAAGAGCATGTCTCATGAGACTAATATGGATTGGACCCCGTTGGAGCTTGCTCTGATGTAGCCTATATTCCGAAAACCCAATGGCCTCCATGCTCGGATTCGTGTGCTACCTGAAGCCGTTAGGACTAGGCCTGATGGTCTTAGGACCGCGATTGAGCTGATGCTTCCCTTCTGGCACTGGAGGGAGGTTATGCAATGGTGGAAGAGTGTAGGGCGGTGACAAGGTGACCAATTTGATTCAAAGGATGTACGTGGACTTAGAGGAGGGCAAAAGTGAAAAGAATTAGCTTGGTAAGATGATAGATTTGGATGTGTTGATGTGTGGGAGAGTTGATCATTGAGTTCCATTATTGCTAGAGAAAAGGTTTAATTTAGAGAGATCTAAGTTGTGGAATAATACTAACAATGATCTGAGTTGGTTAGCCTAGGAAATATATATGAAGGGGAAACTATTTGCTAGATGTTGCTGAAGATAGCTTTACTGTATATAAGCCCAGTAGTGGGGTTCATTCTAAAATCAATTGGTGTCAGACTCTTAGGTGATCCAATTTTTTGAATGTGGGACACTTACATATAGGTTATACTCTTAACAGATCACACCACAAGAAGGAATAACATTAGACCAACCTATGTCGATTAACTCCTCTAAGTAAAAGGATCCTAAGATATTTGAGAATGCCGCCTAAGACGCAAAATCATGTTCGAAATTAATAAATTTGAGATTTCTTCAAATATCCACTTGAACAGTTGTTCTCTAGGAGGCCCTCTTCGTGAAAAATCAGTGATAAGTTTTGCATCACTTGTAGTTGCAAATGAGTAAGCGCCATCGGCATTTAAAGGATTTAACATCAATTAGGATCACCCTTTGAAACAAGATATCGAGTACTTAAATACTTATTGGCAAAACTAGTCACTATATAGTGCCAGGCCAACTACGTACTAGTTAATGACTTTGATTAATTGGTTGGGACCCTTCTTAATTAACCGGCCCGGGAGCAGTAATTGGTGCTTCTGAAATTGGTGACTTATTTTTCCTGCACTATCTTTGACCCTTTTGTTTGGCAATACCATCTTTATGATGAACGGTGGAAACGGCAGACTATAATACTGGCATTATGCCAGTTTGCCGTCATGATTAGGGTTTGTTTTCCCCATTTTATTTTTATTTATTTCTGTTTATTTCAGCAAATTTCAACAAATTTCAGCAAACTTCAACAAAGTTAAATAAAGTTAAACAAAGTTCAACAAAGTTAAACAAACCAATATACAAACTAGTTATAAAAAACACTTGAATCAACAAGATTCAACAAAAATAAACAAAGTTCAACGAAGTTCAACAAAGTTAAATAAAGTTCAACAAAAATAAATTTTCAGTAATAAATATAAACGTTTTTCAGTTGGGAGAACAGACCCTAACTCTACCTAATAGACATATAAAATGATCAACTTCACACTCGCGTCTCTATCTATTTTCCTGCTCCCTCTTCAAAATCAAATTACTCTGCAGCGAATACAGATCAGATCAGCGAATCAGGATCACTCTGCTCACCCCTATTTCCTTGGCTCCATATCGTGCAGGTCATCTCAAGGATAGCTCATGCGCGAGGCACACATCATGTGGTGTCATTTTTCAATTCACCTACAAAGAGGGAGCCTAAGTCCCATAATCCAAGTGAGATTCAATCCTAAAACTTCACTCGGCAATAGAAAAAGTAGCCCATACCAATAGTCCAATATTAAATACTAGTACTAGAGTCATTTACACCAATTTTCCAATGTGAGACACTAACTCACATATGAATCTAACATGTTTTACTCATTATAAGCATCTAGATGAAAATTTTGTAGACGAATTAATGAACATCACTCTATCAAACGCCCTGCAAATTACGTTCTACATTGTACTCTCATTTGAGACCTATATATCTAGTTCAAACTATTGTCAGGTTCAACCATCTAAATCACTTGACTTTTTCGCTCGATTTTACAATGGACAGATATCAACAAATGTTAGCTCATTCATTATCACCAGATACTTTATAGTACGTGTCAAACCCCAAACTTTTACCAAATGTACTTGAGCATGCACTTGGGGAAAATGAGGTGTTTACTGTAACCCTCATTCCTGTGCGGCCGTCCCCTGCAACCCAATCTATTACTCACTGTATATCACATTTCAAATACTAGGCTCTATTTTTTTTCCTCGTTTTTACATTGCTGCATTCTGTTTCGTTCGTTTTACATTCTGTACTTCATTTTATGTCACATTTTGTTTCACTATTGTTCCGTTCCGGTGCCGTTACTCACTATTCTGTTGAAAAGAACCGGGTCTAAATTAAAGCCTCTCGTCTCACATGACTAGTATTTTCACACAGTACTAAGGTAAGAGACACAATTTGAAACTCCACCAGAAAGGCAAAAGGGAAAACAGAGACCTCTGGAAACTTTTTAATTAAGTGCATTGTGTAATGTGTTGTGGCTAATAAAAGAGCAAGCATCTTGCACTCAACTTCCCCACCAAAAAAGAGCACAAAGGTATCAACAAATATTAATGTTTTCACAGCTGCCCTCGTGATCATTCTTAAATGTCCACCTCCTGTAACCATACACTATCAACAAAATCACTCCTCTATAAAATCCACCCACACACAATTCCTCACATTAAACCCCATTCCTCTCAAAAACCCTTCTTTCCAAGAAAAAAAAAAAAACCAAAACTTTGCAAGTTAAAAAAAATTCAACAATGGGCAATGAAATTGACAAGAAACCAGCATTAGACCAATCAATTAAGGTAAAAATCACCAAAAAAACCCATGTTCAACCCAAGAAAAAACTAGGAAGAAGAGAATGTCAATTGGTCACATTTGATCTCCCTTACTTGGGTTTCTTTTATAACCAAAAATTGCTCATTTACAAAGGGAATGGGTGTGATTTTGAGGAAATGGTGACTAAGTTAAAAGATGGGTTGAGTGAAGTGTTGGAAGAATTTTACCAATTGGCTGGAAAATTAGGGAGGGATGATGATGGTGTGTTTAAGGTCATGTATGATGATGATATGGATGGTGTTGAAGTTGTGGAAGCCATTATTGCTGATCAGGAGATGATTATAGATGTGGGTGTTGATGATTTGGCTTCTAAAGATGACATTACTAACATGAAGGAACTACTTCCCTGCAATGGCATCTTGAACTTGGAGGGTCTTCATCGCCCTCTCTTGGCTATTCAGGTAAAATAACATTACTAGATTGTTAGTCTTGATTTTCGTTCATTTGATACTCCCTAGTCCTTACTAAGTATTAGTCACTTACTCCCTCCGATCCACGAAAATCTTTACGCTTCACGAAATATTTGTTTACTTATACTAGCATAACACCACGTAAGCAATGTTACCTTCACGTCTAAACTTTCGTGTAACTTTCTTCTAGATGCTAAGGTACATATGATATATATTGTTGTAGTGTAGACTTAGATTTCTTATATAAATCCCTTCTCGTACGACTAGTTCATGTCATATTTCTTCTTCACACTCTCGTATGTACTACTTGTCATATCATATAGAATACATAATTAATACAGAACTTAATTCAATTTCTTAGTCCTCAACATTTTAAATCCATTTGACAATGTTTGATCAATAAATATACTGCTTGATGGGTTGTTGAAATTAAATTAGACATCATAAAGGTCTTGAAAGACGTCAAAAATGGTAGATAATCACAAGAATAGCAAAGACTTCAATGGGACTGAAGACTGAACTTGCAGATATGGTCATTTATTATTTCAGTGGGGTCCAAATTCATCCATGGATGAAATTTGCTCCCCCATTGGAGTTTTAGTAATGGTTTGACTTTTTAAAATTGATGCAGTAGTAACGTAAAAAGAGATTATGTTCTCAGCGTCTCCATAAACCCTGTTCTGTTTACGTTACTGTAGTAAATGTAATATTCGTTATTCGTGTCTCCTTAAACAAACTAAAGATGATTATCCTTGAATAAAAATTAGGTATTTGACCATCAATATGGACTATACTCATGTAGGTAGAAAAGAATGTCGGAAATCCTCAAGATAATATATAGTGGGTATTTAAATTAATAGTCATATCACTACTAGAATACTATCTGATCATTAAAAAAAAAATGTATATGATCATTTGTATATTAAAAAAATACTCTTGATTTTGTAATACATACTCCTGTTCTTGTACAAGTTACAACTGCCAAAATCTAGTGCCTTGAATACATTAAAGTTTAAACCATAGGCATTAAATTCCCCACCCTCCTTTTGCTGTGAGTGTCAGGTGCCAATACATGCAGTCTGATGTATAGTTTAATGAATAAACAGAGAAAATGAATACTCATCTTGAGGCAGGTTTATACGAATTTTTGTGTTGTCCATTTCACTTTTCAAATAGGTAGTTTTTTCAGATTTTGGTTTATTACCACATTTAGTAATTATATTGTTAAGGCTTTCCAAAATTAATTTCTTTTTTCAGTCTTAGTTTTAAAGTTAAACACTAAGAAAAATTATTAACAAACTAAATTGAAGGCTAGTTGTAGAAATCCATTTAAAATGTGTTGTAGATTCCCTAAAAGAGATGGCAGGGACTTCAGGTTTCAGCATCTCTCACAATCTGACACCTATAAAATTGACATTTTAGTTTCATAATTGAGCACAAGTAGGCAATTACAATTCACACAACTACTCTGGTTGCGCTTTTATAACATGTACTAAATGCATTCTAAAACTAGATCCTCCACCATAACCACCAATGAGACCATGAAGACCAAATATGTCACTTAAGCCGATTAAAAAAAGAGAGATAAGTAGGAATCTATCACCGTTATAGAGTGTGTTGTTTTTCACTAAACTAAATAAAACTGAATAATGATATGTAAGGGAAATGATAGATCGCTGAACTAAATCGAACCAATTACTAATTAAGTGAAAAAGACACACTCATAGCCATACTAATATATTCTATGAACCATGACAAAATTGCAAAACACTATAGAGAATTCTAGATTAGAAACTCACCTTATTTGCTAATCACATTTCTATTCCAGTCTTAAACTTGTCAACTCACAAAGTCCTTCATATGGGAAAAAAAAAATCACATGGTGCTATAAATTTTCATCTTTATTGAAAATGATGTCACTTTTTGACTTTTCATACCTTAAAGTTAATTTTCAGGCTACAGTAAATTAAAGAATGTCCAAATCTGTGATAAGTTGTTTTGAGTTGTTAAGTCCCTATTCAAGAAAGGAATGAAGAAAAAGAAAAAAAAAAGCAAAAATCTTAAATAGGCTTCGTTGGCATATTGGGCCTACGGAGGCCCACTGGATCATATCCATAGCAGTTAGCACTCCACTAATTTTCATTTTGATGGGTATGGTTTCTTGACAGCTTACCAAGCTTCGTGATGGGCTGGCAATGGGCTGCGCATTCAACCATTGTGTACTTGATGGGACCTCAACTTGGCACTTCATGAACTCATGGGCCGAGATCTCTAATGGGGCCCAGTCCATTTCTATCTCTCCTCTCCTTGACCGCACCAAAGCCCGCTCCACGAGCGTCAGCCTTGACATCCCCCACGCGCCACCTTCTCCCGCCACCACCACCGAGCCCGTCCTCCGTGTTCGGCTCTTCCAATTCTCCGACTCCGCCATTGAGAAGATCAAAGCTAACCTCAACTCCGGCCATCCCACCGCCAACGGCACCACCATCGCCAACGGCGACACTGCAACTGACACCACTACCGCCAACGGCGACACCACCAATGGCGACAGCGCCGCCGCCGCCCTGAAGACGAAGCCATTCTCGACATTCCAGTCTCTCTCCGCCCACATATGGCGGTCCATCACGGCGGCGCGTGAGCTCAAACTCGAGGACCCCACCGTGTTCACCATCTTCGCCGACTGCCGGAAGCGCGTGGACCCACCAATGCCGGAAAACTACTTTGGCAACCTAATCCAGGCGATTTTCACCGGGAACGCCGCCGGAATACTGCTAGGACACCCGCCGGAGTTCACCGCCGGGATGATCCAGACGGCGATCGCGGGCCACGACTCGACGGCGATCGAGAAGAGGAACAAAGAATGGGAGGAGAACCCAATCATCTTCCAATACAAGGACGCCGGGATGAACTGTGTCGCCGTCGGCAGCTCGCCGAGGTTTAAGGTTTACGATATCGATTTCGGGTTCGGGCGGGCAGAGCGGGTTCGTAGCGGGTGCAACAACCGGTTTGATGGGATGGTGTTTTTGTATCCTGGTAAGAGTGGCGGGAAAAGCATTGATGTGGAGATAAGTTTGGAGGCTAAGGCTATGGAGAATTTGGAGAGGGATAAAGAGTTTCTAATGGATGGTGAGGTGGTTTAATTTCAAGGATTAAAATCAGATTAAAAACAATCTGGTATTATTATTATTATTAAGTTTTTATTAATTTAAGGTTTGGGTGTGTTTATGCAAGATGTTATTATTAGTGGCTACAATAAAAATGGGGAGAGGTGTAGTGTTTTTGCCTTTCTCTATTTTGTTGAGAGCCTTGATAATAAGGCTTGTTGGTAAAATTTAGTTGAGTGTGTTAGGATTTATGAGTCTTTCTTAATTTTGTTGGACTATTGAGATTGCTTAATTAGTGGTTTGAGATCTGTTAAGGAGTGGTTGGAAAAATATTTCAGGAATTGATTCTTGGGATGTTTTCATATTTGTAATTTGTTATATCTAGTTTGAGTTTAAAAACTGTTAATCTAATATTGTCACATTTGGATCTAAGTTGTTTAAAGTAATATTTTTGGTGTTATGTGATCTTTTTGGTTGTTGATCGTAATTTGCTTCTTACTTGTGATATGACTTCCGATATTTTGAATTGATGAATGTTTTAAATTCAAACGTGATGTTATTGGTTTATATGTGAACAACCACTTGGTTGAAAGGCTAAGGACAAATTTAAATATTTTTTTTTTTTTTTCCATACATATAACTATGAGGGAAAGATGAATCAAACTATAAATCTATTGTACGAAGGGTTTCAATTCTGACCACTAAAATTAGGGTTGCACACAGATCTAAGACCGGACTGAATTGGGGAAAACCGGATCGGATCTGAACCGGAATTTAGGAAATCATCAGACCTAAGACCGGACCTAAAACATTCAGGTCTTGGATTGGACCGGACCTGAAAAATCCTGGATCGGACCGACTCGGACCTATATGGACCGATATTACTTTTATGAATTTTTTCCCGATAAATTTATGTCAATTTTAATAAACCTTCATGCAAAACCTAACACCAATAATAACAACTCAATAAGTATTCTTATGAGAGTGAGATTTTAAGGAGAAACAGACGTACATAACCTTACCTTTATAATCGATTTAGCAAAACTTCGAATGTACTAAAGCATATACTATTTAAAAAGCTAAATATAAGTAGCGAGGAAAATATTTTATTCAAAAATAATAATTAAATTCTCAACTTAATGAAAAAATAGTAATTTTCTAGTTATCAGGTCTGAATAGGTCAAAACAAGTCTATTTAGATTTTGGATCGAACCAGACCGAAAACCCGAAATCCATAACTTGAAGGACCGAGGACCGGGCCGATTTCACCAGGTCCAAATCAGGTCCGGTCTATTCAGGTCTGGTCCGATCCAAAATTCAGGTTTGGACCGAAATTTGTGCAGCCCTAACTAAAACAATACCTCACAGAGTCACAGGCTTCAAACATACTTAAATTGATAAAAACAAAAATCATTGTGTAAATACGCTTTATCTGGAGTATAATTGATTTGATTGAGTAAGATATTGATCATCTTGAATAATTTTGCTACATTGAAGAGCAAAAAAAGGAAAAAGAATATTTTTTGCTATACTAATGTGATATTTGGAATTTTTAACAAATAGTGATCTTAAATATTAAAAACACTAAGTTAGTATGGTATGACCATTTTAAATGGGTATGTTTAGGGGTGTAAACGAGCCGAGTCGAGCCCGAATCAGGCTTGGCTAGGGCTCGGCTCGGGTTGTTTTGGCTCGGTTCGGGCTCTGCTCGAAACTCGTCGAGTCGGAAAAATCAAAATTCGGACTCGGCTCGATTTAGACTCGCGGCTCGACTCGACTCGATTTGGCTCGGCTCAAATTCAAACTCATCATTTCAAACGTTAGAAAATTTTGATTTAAAGTAATTGCAATTGAATTTGACTATAAGTGATCATTTGCATACGTTCTCAAATGAAAAAAAAACCCTTAAAAAATAAGAAACCTCTAAATTAGAGAGGAAAATCAACTAAATCGAGCCAACCGAGCCGAGCCATAGTAGACTCAGGCTCGGCTCGAAAAGCATTCGAGCTGGCTCGTGCTCTGCTCGAGCTCGATTTGACCCGAGCTCAAGCAGAGCTTTGACCGAGACGGCTCGACTCAGTTACACCCCTAGGTATGTTGCAACCATACACACACAAAATAAATAAATAAATACATAACCATTTTAGTTTTTTCTCACATATATCTTTGTAATATCTTTTATTTATATATATTATTGTAATGTAAACATTTTAAGCATATTAATGATTTTTCTTTTGGAGTGAGTAATGAGTTAATTTCTTGAATGACAAAATTATTTTATTGGAAATTACTCTACTATATTGTTTTATGTATTCTTAATCATTATAATTTATTCGATTGGAAATTATAGCAAATTAAATAGGTTAAAAATGTATGTATCGTTAATAATTTATTTAATTGAAAATTATATCAAATTAAATAAGTTAAATAAATCAAATTTAGGTAAACATTTCTAAATTATCAAAAGACCAAACAAAATAAATAAGCGCCTGTTCTCTCCACCTTCTTTTTACTGAACTTATCTGCACAATACTGAACTGAACTGAATTTTTCTGAACTGAACTTATTTTTACTTAACTTACAATTACAAAGAGAAAATTTATTGTTTGGTTTATGAAAGTCTACTGAATTTTTTTGAACTGAACTTCTTTTTACTTAAGTGAACTAATTTTTACTAAACTAAACTAAATTTTATTGAAGTAAGGGAAGTTGAGGAGAACGGACCCTAACTACCAAAGAAAGCAAACAAATTCAGGAAAAAGAAAAAAAGAAAAACAAGTTGGTGAGCGAAAGTGAGAAACCAAGAAAGTAGAGGACTTGAAGAAGAAGAAGAAGAAGAACTGGTCTCTCTCCAGCGTTCTCCTTCCGGTACGTGCAAACTCTATCTCTCTCTTTTTCAGCGTTCTCTTTTCTCTAAATGCTTCTTTTGCCAATTTGGAGGAATGAGGATGAACATGTAATCATTAATTTCAAGTTGGGTAATTTCTGTGCTTGATTGAATAGAAGGGAATAATTTGTGGGTAGATTTTTGTTTTATAATTGCTGATTAAATCAGGGGTAGCATTACAGTATTTGATACCTTTGTCGTGTTTCTTTTGATTAAATCAGGGGTGACTTAATTTTGTTAATACTATTGAACAATTGAAGTAGTTTGAAGATAGGTAAAGAAAAAGTAACAAAGAAAGTTTTAAAATTTTTTTCCCTATAATGAAGTCACCGGAGAGAATTCGAAGTCATGGGAAAAGGGTGGTGGAGGATGGTTTGGATGCTAAGAGAGATGTGGTTGTGGATGATGATGAATTGGAGGGTAATGGGAAAAGGAAGCATAAGTTAAGTAAGTCAAAAAGGTCTAGTAATGGAGAAGATACTCATGGGCGGGATAGTGGTGGGAGAAGGAAGAGTACGGGAGATAGAAGTGAGAGCCGGAGGGCGTCGTCAGGTGGGTCAAGCAGAGGGGATATTGATGAAGGTGATTATGTTGGAAAGAAGGAATCGAGCTCGAAGCAGGCGAGGAAGAAGCAGGAGGCTAGTGCTCTTGAAAAATTGAGCAATTGGTATGAGGATGGGGAGTTAGAAAACAGGCATGATGGTGGTGGTAAGTCTGGAAGCAGAGGCCATGGTAGAACGGATGATAATGAGAGGAAAGTATCTTCGAAATTCTCTGATCATGAGGGCCCTCATAGGAGAAGTAAAAGCAAGGATGAAAGGCATCATGATGGGGAGGATGAGAAGAGTCTGGATAAAGATTCGTATCATTCGGGAAGGAGGGAAAGCAGTCGAGAAAAGGGTCATGGTTTTTCGGAAGAGGTAAAGAACAGGAGAAGATGGGATGAATCTGATGGTGCCACTAAAGCTGAGGATAGCAGTTACATGGGAAAATCTGAAGTAAGAAGTGGGGCTGGGTTTGATTCCAAGCATGAGAACACTCGTGAGAGAAGTACAACTTCGAAACTTGAGAACAGTGAGGGAAAAGATAGAGTGTTGGATTCAGCCAGTGACAAGGGTAAATCCTACAGCAGGGAGGAGAAAAAGGTTGATTCTGAGGGGTCTAAGAGCAGAAGTAAATCAGATGCTGTGGAAGAGGATGATAAAGCTAGTCCTCTCACTGGCCGTGACCAAAGGGAGAAAAGTGAAAAGCTTAGGGAACCAAAAATTTCTGGCCGTGACCCTGTAGATAGTCGAGATAAGTTATCGAGTCCAGAAGAGGATAGCAACCACTGGTCGAGGGACAAAACTGCAAGAGAAGTTGGGCATCCCCGAAGGTCGAAGACTCCTGAGAGGGTTGGGAGGCATCGCCATGAATTAGAGAACTCTAACATGGAACATGATAGAAGCAGCAGTTTCAAACGCAAAGACCTTGAAAGGGATGGATTTCGAGATGATCGAGTAAAAGGCAGAGAAACTAGCTGGAGTGATAGGAGCAGGGAAAGAGAAGGCTCCAGAGAAAATTGGAAAAGAAGGCAGCAGGCTAGCAGTGACAGGGATGTGGATCTAGTTCATGATCGTGAAAGAGAGCGGGAACTACCAAGACGTGCACGTGATAGGATGGACAATGAGAGGCTTCTTGGTAGATCTGGAAATAGAAAAGATGGCAGGAGTGAAGCTGTGAAGGCCTCTTCAAATTTTGGAATTTCGACTGAGAACTATGATGTTATAGAGATACAGCCAAAGCCTCTTGACTATGGAAGAGATGACCCTGCTTCTTCCTTTTCCAGGAGAACCGAGGCTGTTCAGCTAAACGATCAAAAATCAGCATCGTGTGATGAGTGGGTACGCCCACAAGATGACCTACCTAGGACTGATGGGCATGGGCCTCTGACAACAGGAGATAACTCAAGTGGAAAGTATATAGATGAGGCTGTTTCTGCTCAAGACCCATATTCATGGAGGGATGATGATGTTGATGGTAGGGGAGGGAGAATGAGGGCTCAGCAAGGTTCCTTTTCCGCCCGACCCTCTGGTGGCCAAAGTTCTAGTGGTGGTTCCCAGCCACCGCATAGCAATCAAGAGCTAAGTGCATTCGGCAGGGGGGTTCAGCAAGGTTTAAGAGGCAATAGGCTAGGTAGAGGTGGAAGAGTCAGGCCCCCTGGAAGGGACAACCAGCAGGTCAGCATCCCTGTGCCCTTAATGGGGTCTCCTTTTGGTCACCTGGGTATGCCACCACCTTGTCCAATGCACCCCATGAATCCTGGTATGTCTCCATCCCCAGGTCCTCCGGTTCCCCCTGGTGTTTTTGTCTCGCCATTTTCTCCCCCTGTTGTGTGGCCAGGAGACCGAGGTGTTGATATGAGCATGTTACCTGTTTCACCTGGTGTTTCTTCCCTTCCTCACGGGCCACATGGACAGCGATTTCCACCTAATATGGGGGCTCCTTCAAACCCAGCCTTGTATTTCAATCAACAAGGCCAAGGAAGAGGATTCCCTCCAAATGCATCTGGCCCAGGATTCAATGCCATTGTGCCTGTTGGTCGAGGAAATTCAAATGATAAAAGCTCTGGCGGTTGGGTTCCTCCAAAAAGTGGTGGTCCTCCAGGTAAGGCCCCGTCCAGAGGAGAGCAAAATGATTACTCTCAAAATTTTGTTGACACCGGCATGCGGCCTCAGAATTTCATAAGGGAGTTGGAGCTAACTAATGCTGAGGATTATCCAAAACTTCGGGAGCTAATACAGAAGAAGGATGAGATAGTTGCTAATGCAGCTACCCCTCCGATGTACCATAAGTGTGATCTCCTGGAGTTTGTGTTGTCACCTGAGTTTTTTGGGACCAAGTTTGATGTTATTCTTGTTGATCCACCTTGGGAGGAGTATGTTCATCGAGCACCTGGTGTCACTGATCACATGGAGTACTGGACGTTTGAAGAGATAATAAATTTGAAGATCGAGGTAATTGATTAATTGGTGTATTTTGTGAAATCTATGCATGCACGAGATTGTGTGGAAAAAAAAAGAAAAAGTTTGGTCCTGCATGCATGCAACGTTTATTTCATGTACCTACTACCTAATACCAGAGTTCTGATTTCTGGCTGGTGTTTCTGCTAGAGGCTGTTTGCAAGTAGGAGCTTATTTTGAATTCTGTTTCTGTCATTGCAGGCTATAGCAGACACTCCTTCTTTTATATTCCTTTGGGTGGGTGATGGCGTGGGCCTCAAGCAAGGGCGACAGTGTCTCAAAAAGGTAAGCTCATTATTTTTAGAGGAACAAGAAAAGATGTGATTTGTTAAGTAATGAGTGATTTCTAAGTGCATTTCCCTTTTATCTTATAAATTGAATGATGATAAGAACTCTCTAGCCAAAAAAATATTAAAAAAAAAACTAAAATTAATTGAATTTAATGCATTATTTGTTATCGATTTCTGTTCTTTGAAACCAGTGGGGATTTAGGAGGTGTGAGGACATATGTTGGGTGAAGACAAACAAACATACAGCAACTCTATCGTTACGCCATGATTCTCATACCTTATTTCAGAAATCTAAGGTTAGTCATAGGCTTCCAAAATGTCACCTTACTATATTTTAGTAGAATTTTTTACCATCTTATCTTATTGTCGATAATGATGAAGGAACATTGCTTGATGGGCATAAAGGGAACTGTTCGTCGCAGTACTGATGGCCATATAATCCATGCCAATATAGATACAGATGTCATCATCGCTGAAGAACCTCCTTATGGTACGTGTCTTATGTTCTTGTTGTGTTCTTCTCGTTTGTTCTGGAGTAGTTATAGGATATGTAGACAAGTATTGTATTGTTTATTATCTGTATGTTGATTGTCCAGTTTACCATTCTCGTTTAGCCTATATCTAGAGTTCTTCTGAATAATCAATGTCTCTTCAGCATCTATTAATGTTTCTGTCCCTAGAAGTCTGGAACACGTGATGTTGAGGCCACCAGGGAGAGGGTAGGAAAAAATGAAAAGTAAATAAGTTTTAGGCCATGATCTAATTTTGACAAATCTACTTGAATGGGTAAAAGCAGACCCAATGTCCTGGAAGAGAAGTAGAATGTGTGGTATTGTGACCATTGTTATCAGGTTCTTACCTGCCCTTGTTCCCTTTCTATTTCGCACGCACGATGATGATGATAGAAAGTTCGTGCTATGTTTGCTGTTTCAATAGGCTTAACACTTCCTTGTTCTGTGAACAATGAACCCTGTGTTCTTGGAACATGATAGCTAGGGCTTAGGACTAAACAACTGTTTCTGGGATTGTGTTTGTACAGTATGTTTTTCAACTTGTAGATATTTGGAGTTGGGTTTTAGTAGAATATATCCACATACTTACAATTTGAGTCAGTTATGAGGATTCACTTGGAATATGTTTGCTAATTTTTATGCAGGTTCAACTGCGAAGCCTGATGAAATGTCCCGGATCATTGAGCATTTTGCTCTTGGTCGTAGGAGGATTGAGCTATTTGGGGAAGATCACAATATTCGATCAGGATGGCTGACTGTTGGAAAAGAACTATCCACATCAAACTTCAATGCTGAGGTGAAACAAATGAACTTTGCATTAATAATTTTCATTCCAAACAGAAGTAGACCTTCGATTTCTCTGCTAATTAGTAACAAGATCATTAAGAAAAACGTCTCTGATGGTATAATAACAAATTATATTGAGGTGTCTTTATGTTTCTATAATATCTCAAGTTTTCACTTCTTTTACAAGTTCTGGTAAAATTCACTTCCCTAATATCTTCAAAGTGGGATGTCAAGATCGCCATAAGTAAAATGACAATGTTTCAGTCAAAAGAATATGCGATTTTGGTATTTGAGAACTGCTTAAGTGGCATGAATCAACATTGTATTTTACCTGGAGAAATCTTCACAATTTTCATTACTGATGACTGGAGATGTCTGCCCTCAAGTTTGTCGAATAAGTATCTTTGAGATATTACATACCTTCCTGGAATTTTGTTGAACCTAAGGGTATGCCGTTGAACATTCTCTAAATCTTATATAGGTTCCCACATTTAGTTAGGTTTTGTGTTGGGTCTCTTTTATATGAGGTTGTGCTTATCTGACGAATTTAAGGGAGCCGATGACTGGCTTGATCAATTATGCATCCTAAAAAGTTGAGGGAGAATGTAAAATCACGGGGATTGAGAACTAGTAAGTGCATTATAGGGGTTGTCTTGAAAAGAGTAGAAAAGCTATGTCGTGGAAGTTGCTGTCAGATTCACTTCCCATCTGGCAACAATGATTGAATCTACAGTTTTCTTGGATCTGTAAGGATTTTATTTTGAGATGCAGAATTCAAGCATCCTGAATCCCTGATAAAATTGAAGAGCATAACTTGCGTATTTCCTTGTGCTTCTTTGTGTCTGTTACTTTGAATCACTAAATGACTAGAATTGTGCTTGAGGAATTTTAGCTGTTTTAATCATGTTTGATGGAAGTATGCATGTACTTTAAGGTCGTCCGTCATTTGTCCGAGACAGATGTGGCTGGGTAACTAGAGGGTCAAGTAGCTTTTGTTCGTCTTTGGGCTCCTTATCTTTTTGTGTGGCCAGTTGAATCGTTGATAGTCGTTTTGATGGATCAGGCGAGATATTTTCTATTTTTGTAGTTAATTCCCAAGGTGTCTGGCAATGCGACAAGCTTCCTAGAATTTTGGATTAGGAATGAGAACTCTTTAAATCTTTTGTTTGATTGTGGAGGTGTGTAGTTGCCGAAAGTTGAATACTGTCTATGATTGCTTCCCCGGAAGACAGTGTGAAATTGTGGATGGTGGGAGGGCATTTACCATTTATTTATTTTTGATCTTGCATTTACCATTTTTATATAGTGTTCATTTGGCAAGAATGGTCAAGTTATGTTGGATCACCAGTCGTGGTGCCAGCATGTGTGGTGCGACCAGTTGGGAGCAAGTCCTCTTAGGCCCTAATCCCAAAATGTCACTTCACTTGCCTAAAATGTCTCTAAAGAAATGGACTGCAGTCAGCCAGTCACGTCATATCCTGTCAGGTAGGATGGTGGTTTGAAATAGGAATGGGTTGATTTTCTAATGGAGGACATCCTAGCTTAAGACTGCTTCGTCCAGTATATTCTTTTAAACTTTAAAGCATTTTCCTTCTTAAATTAAGCCCCCTTACACGAAAATACTTGGGGAGGTATTGGTTCGTTCTGTGTGCTTGCTAATGTAGAATATGGGTACTTTTTGCAGGCATATGTCAAGACCTTCGCTGACAAGGATGGGAAGGTTTGGCAGGGTGGGGGAGGACGGAATCCACCGCCAGATACACCCCACCTTGTCCAGACTACACCCGAAATAGAGTCTCTTCGGCCCAAGTCACCTATGAAGAATCAGCAGCAACTGCAACAGTCTAATTCCATTTCTCTTACGGCCGCAAATTCCAGCAGCAGAAGGCCCGCAGGAAATTCTCCGCAAAATCCTACACCTTTCAGCCTAAACCAGGAAGCTTCTAGTTCAAATCATCCTGCTCCCTGGCCTTCACAGATGGAAGGCTTCAGAGGTCCCAATGACAATATTTTTGACATGTATGGCATCAACATGCATCCGATGCCGCCAAATGGGGAGTATCTAGATTTTGAATCTCAGAGAATGATGAATATGATGCAATGAGATCCTCATCAACCCTTCAAAAGTTATCAACAGCCAATTGCTGATGGGGAGTCACTGGATGGAGCAGAAGCTGGTTAGTTCTCATCAGATGAGGCGTTATAAATGGGTTGAGGATAAGTGTCTCGGAGATGGTGGATCATTGTTTTTTGTAGCTCTCATTTTGATGGGCTTGCGAATTGAGGCGCTGTATTGTGTTGTAATCTTGATGGTCCAAGAGAGAGTTGGATTTATATGCATGCTTTCACGTCAAGATTAAGAAAGCATGGGGGGGATAAAAGGAACAGAGTACATACGACTCCTCATACATTTGGACAATGGCCGACAGAAGGTCAATTTCAAGGAATTTGAAGTTCGCTATGGCCAAAGTAGTAGTTTCAGCTGCATTTTGAGGACTAGGTACCGGGAGTGGGAAATTTTTGCTGCTGCTCATTTGCTTTCATATTTTGGAGAGGCGACTGAGTGCAGAAAAGAGGGTGAAGGGGGAGAAACCAGACTAAAAACATAGCCAACTTTGATAAACTTCACTCCCACTGGATTCCTATGTAATTTAAGCGTTTCTCAAGTTATTCTATTCAAAGAATCTTTTATATTCATCTACACATACACGAGCAAAGGAAAGAAATGCAATTTTCCGTTATGCACATTACTCCGTACTATATTAGTGATCTAACTTTTATTACATGAAACTCGCAGGCACATGCTGCGTCCATCTACGTGAAACGCAAGCTTTAGCCATGATTTTACGTCTGCGTTTGATAATGAAACCAGTAGAAAATGTAATAGTTCTTTCAACATGTTTAACAATTGTGCTTATACACTGTGAAACACGCTGCAAAACGAAATTGCAATAAATCTAAATTATTTTGACAAGTCTACTCCTGTTTTGCATCTAGTTAGCATAACACTAGGGCATCAAATTTGATGAAATGTTGGAGATATGTACATCGAAGAATTGAATTTGTCACTTCATACTGATGACATCCTAAAAGTTGACAGCATCTGTAAAATAAAGAATCACTTTGATGGCATATGCACAACATGAGAAAATTCCACCTTTGCTACCTTCTCAAAGTATCCTTACCACAAAAAATAATAAAATAATTAAGAAAATAAAATAAAAGAAAACCCTCTCCATGGTTGCCAGCTTGAAGACAGTTCAGAAGCCGCAAAGGTGACTAGGTGAGTATCTGCGTCAAACTATAGAGCCGGAATAAGCACGAAGGCGCGAAAGATTACTTTCATGCTCCACGTGATAAATAGACAACCATTTTAGGAAGTATGAATAGTTCAGCTCATCCTTGTGCTCTCTGATACCGAGAGCTGTGGAACCAACAATGAATGAATACTATCTGAAATATCAGATTCACCTTGTCAGTCACATCCTGCGGGCTGCGTAGAGGATCCTAGCAGGGTTTCTGCAGAACAATTCTCAGATGGAATAGTAGCTTCATGAGGACGGTGAAGGAGGGTTTACTTTGCAGACCTCTGCAGTGAAACCAGAATCCATCAAGATAAGCAACCATGCTCTTTGCTGTTCAGAAAGCCGATCTCTAGGGCCTTTAACTTCAACAAGCTTTGCTTCACCACTGTAGTCTCCACTAAAGCGCCATAACAATAGATCAGGCATTCCACTAGACCAACTCCGGTAATCCTGAGCCAAAAGACGACACATGTTTGCCAGGCAAGGCCCACCAATGCACGTAGCAGCAGCACGAAGCTCAGAAAGCGAATGACTTTCCCAGTTAACACCCCTGCAAACAGTTCCTAAATTTGATTCCCAAGACATAATGAGGATTGCCTCAGCCATATCCTCGTGGATCTTCTGCAAGTGAGATTCAATAAGACTTGCTCTGGAGACATAAAAATTCCCACTCTCCATGTCCAAAGGTGCATTCTGCAAATGAAAATCTTCCACTTTAAGTGCCTGAATGCTTCCCAAATAAGGAAAAAAACAAGTATTTCCAAGCTATAACAGTACCTGAAATCTGGAGCGGAAGACATTTGGTACATCTGCAAATATAATATCCCACATAAGAAGACCATAAATAGTCAACCAAATGCCACTCTCTGAATGAACACCCTGCCAGCCACCACCTTCTCCAGCATAGAACTGTAAGGCAAGTTGTTCTACTCCACATTGCTCACCATCTTCACCATAAAATCTACTCTTCATCCCTACTTTGCTGCTCAATGGTCTCCCTTGAATATGAACCTAGTTGATGGATAATTCTTGTAATTAAGTAGCTATATTTGATTTATTGACAAGCTTCATCTTGTATGACTATGCAGAACACAGAAAAACATTGAAAGAATCTGTAGATAGTTACCTCAGGGATTTTTCTTTTGACAGAAGCAGCATAGCTGGGGGCTTTCCACCGCCTTGGTGGTTTACCCAGGCGTATGACTCGCCTTTGCAATGCTAATTTTGAGCCAGCACGAACCCATGGGTCTAGTACTCCATCTTCTGCAACAGAGATGCTTTCTTCGAGACAGCCAATGTGCTCCATATCAATGGACAATCTTAATGTCCAGTATCCTCTTCTTCTGTCAGAAGTAAAATTGTTCAACAACAGCTTCAGTAGTCTTATGGCATCCTGGTACCTATGTAGGATAGAGAAAATGTAAATCCTTAGCCACTTATGTTTCAGAAGCATTGAAGAGGCTCCAGCCTAGGCATATGACTGAAGCTCAACCAATGATATTCAAATCTATTGGATGGAATGCAGAACCAATCCTACAAGTACTTTTCCATTGAACCGGAAAAAATTCGACAAACATAAACATTTAGCCAAAAGAGTAAGAATAAACCAAAGAAATGGAAAGAACCACTAATATTAAATTTTGAATTCATCTTTCGCAGTCATTTTCACTTTTGGACGTGTATGATGTGTGCCTGACTTCTTTGGGATATTACGTATAAAACAAAGACAAAATAGAAATAGCTGAAAATGGAAGCAGCTGTACCTACGTTCCTGCTCTAAGTACGAAACACCAAGCAAGACTACTTTAGAATAGACCCAGGACGCTGAAAAGCACTGAAGAAATGTAGCCATTGGCTCCAGAGGCAGTGATTGATTATTCGCTCTAATATGGCTTGACAATTGAGATTCAGCTACCTCTATACACTGTAAGATCAATTCCGGATTGTGTTCATCAAGGGCTTGATCCATGACTTGGGCAAGTTCAATGGCCTGCATAAACAAAACAAAAAAGTTGGAAAAGGAAACTCAAGACAAGATATACATTTTCATTTCATTTACAAGAGGTAAACATATACCTCTTCATAAGCAAGCAACTCACTCCGATCAGAGAATACTGGATCATTTACTATACATTTGTACACTGGATACTGGACTTTCCCCAAATCAACTAGTAAGAAGGCTGACAAATCCTGCTCTCCATTTAGGAAGAATAGTCTCTGCATGAAGTAACTAAATGTTAAAGAAGATCAAAGATGATAAAGAGGAAAAGAAGATACAACAGAAACCCAACTTTCAACATGTCTCAGCCATTACCTGAACACGCCACAAAAGAGATTCAGCAATTGAAGAAATTCGAATGGATGTTCCTGTTCTCTCCAAAATTAAACATGGCAGCTTTGGACTGCATTGCAACCAACACAAAAATATATTTAAAACATGCAAACAAAGGGTAAGCAACAGAAGTTATTTCCCCTCTCAAAAAGGATGAGGAGATCATACCATAGCCCATCTTTGTATGAAGAATGAAGTGATGCAATAAGAGCCTTCTTTCTCATACCGGCATTGGAATCCTGATGCCGCAAAGAACCATAAAAATTTTCAGCAATCAAAAATGGCACTTTTGGCTCTACTTTCTTTTTTCTTTTCTTTCGTTTTTTGTTTTTTTTGTTTTTTTTGTTTTGGGGGGGGGGGGGGGGGTTGGGGTAGGACGGAAAACTATTACACATCATGAATATTTTGAAATAGTATTGATGTACAGGCAGTAGGAATTTGACCCTAGTGGACAAGGTTAAGGCCTTCAGTACCAAAGGATTCATGTTCAAGATCTCCATCCTCATGCATTACACAGCAAAAGAGAACTTTGTCAGTCACATTATCACACTTTGCGGCTACCAATCACCAATAAGCACAATTGAAAGGATGGATGTTCTTGATAGCACAATCTTTTGCCATTATTTATAAAAGAATGAAAAAAAAAAATTCCAGTGAGACTAAAAACAACCGTACAAAACCACATACTCCACTTGTAGATCTAAGGGACAAGAACAATTGAATATCAATCCAGACTCAAGGAGCAAGAAGTGGATGTCTAACCCGTATCTGTCCACACAGCAAGTCTCTCACTATGTAGCCATCAGAAGTTAAATTACTTTAGGAGCATACATCATGAAATCACTTAAATCTTAGAAGGATCCTTCCATCATGCTCCAACATACATTGCATCAATGAGCAAAGATATTCTTCACATATATGACTCACTATGCATTATTACTCATAAATTTAAATTGAACAGAACACACTTGCATACTGCTCATTGGACAAAAATGAAAAGAAATATTGAAAAATAAGGTAAAGTAAATTCAAAACACAAGGTGTCATATTTCTTCAGCAAAACCCACTATAAATACTCAAACGAACCAAACAAGTAACTAAATCAAGAAGAATGGAAATTAAATGATTGTTCCCAATAGGACCGACAGGCAGTAGGCACACAATTTATGATATTACGGGGAATGACGAATGAGCACCTTCTTGAGTATGCGAAGGATCTCACATAGCTCATTCACTGTAAGGATATTCAGAAGCTCCTTCAGATCATTGTCATCAACTTCTTTCTCATGGCCAAAAGAATGGACACACGAAGCTTCTGTTTGTAAGATCATGAAATAGATCCACCATTTATAGAACAGTCCTGATATCCAGCATTAAGGTTAGCTATATCCCCTAAAGGAAAGGCAGACAGAAAGCAATACCTGACAGCTCATTCACGGCTTGTTGGTAATCAAGTATTTCTGGATATAAAAGATTAGATGTGCGAAACCATGGCCCTGAAATCCAAACAAAACAAAAAAAAATTAAAACCGTGTAAAGAATAGAAATGTGCCCTCAGAGAATTAGACAAGATACTGCTGAGAAAGATGAGTAAAGGTCTTTCCGATCTCCCTCAGTGTTAAGCAGCACTACCGATTCGCCATACTAATCAAACACTAATGAATTAAAAAGAAACTATCATGAATGGAAAACCTTTTCTTGTATAAAGTCGGACGAAGAGCCTCTGGCCATCATCAGACATCGAGCAAAAAGATTCTGTTAAACAGTACACCATTATCAAAATTATGCAATGTAATATAAAGATAGCACGAATGTTATGGAGTATGCGACATATGGATTGAAAGAAGGGAGCCATCCTACCCAAGAAGAACTTCTCATCATCCGTGAAAAGATGATGGTTACTCCTTAAAGCCTCTTCAATTATCAAGCGAAAATTTTGTTGGTACTTTGCAATGCTGGGTGGAGACTTCTTTCCAGACTTTATAGAACGGAAAACATTTTCACACAGGGACGTCAATGTAGGAAGATCATCCTTTCTCACATCCTCATAAGATAGTGTTTGCAGGCACATGATCTCAATGGGGACAACATCAAGGGAATTTTTTGGAACAGAGGTGATCAATCCCTGTGATATGACAAGCATTGCCATCACATGTCAGATAAAACAGCATTGTAATGTACTAGGAAATAAGAACAGAGGAGGGATGCAAGACAATGTTGGAAGAGAATAGCGCTCAAATGAGGTGAGTCAACTAGTATTTGAGCGTGACCCAAATATATAGTGTTTGCTCGGAACAACCCTCCTTGTTTATCACAAATAGCCACTCAAACTGTATCCACTTGCAAATGTCCCTCCATTGTTATATTTGGAGTATGCAATTGCTTTTGAGAAGATGGTGTATAATGTATTATACAAGACTTCAGCAGAAGGTATTAGTTCAAATCTTGCTAATTGCGTCAAAAGATCATGATTCAACTAAGTAAAATAGCAATGGGTGGACACACACACAAACAAACCCCAAAAGAAAAAAAACCCACAAGAAAAGGAAGAACAAAACGTAGTACAATCATTAGAAATACCTCAAATTTTAGGTCAAAACTGTCAATCAAAGGTGACAAATACTGAGCCAATTCCCGAGGAAGAAATCCTAGAACCTTACTGCCATCAGAATCTGTAGAAATTACCTGACCTCAAAGGACCATACAATATCTATACCCGGATTAAAATTGAAATACACTCAAACAAAAGTGGGAACTATGGGAAAGAGAGATACTAGGTAAAACCTTAATGGCATTAGGATCTTTGATGTTAACAGCATCTCTAAGAAGATAGATGCTTGCACCAGATGTGATTTCTGCTTCATCAGCGAACTTACGACCCACAATGTATGTCTCAAGTGCCATTCCTGATAGCAGACTAGGAACCCCTCCCATGTCTAAGTTTGGCGACCCAGACCTAAGGGACAAGGGAGGAGTGTCGACAATATTATTTATATTCTTCTCAACAAATGTATTCTCCACAGAACTCTCTGTATCATGTTGTGTGATTGACGTTGAAGCTGAAAATGTTTCAAATGGATTTGGATCATGATCTCCAGCCATTTGGAATTGACTATTGCCATGAGGTAGTTGATTAGTGCCAACACTGGCCAACTGAGGAGAATCATTCAGTGTAGGCTCTCTATTAGGATCGACCTCAAACCCATCAATTCCCGAGTGAACTCCTTCATCGAGACAAGTTTTACCTTTCAATCTTGAGCAGAAGCTGAACTGGAGAAGAGTGCGCTGACTCAATTTTCTCTTGGTGCCTCTGACAAGACACAGATCTGAAGTCATCATTTTGGACATCAGAATTGACAACATCATTAATGAAGGTTAACACATATAGCTTACTAGGTACAGAGAATACAGTCACAATGACAAAATATAACTCAAGGCTGCCCCTCTGAGCTTGTGCCCTGGCATCACAAATGAAATGGTATCTACTATTGCATCACTAGTGAGAAGAGTAAATATGATAATCCCCTGTCAACAGTAAAATTGCATAAATCTTGGGGTTGATACTACAAGAGATCCAGAAATGGCATATCCATAAAATAAGACTTGACATGGCAGTCTTATAGACAGGGCAACAAGAGCCACTTTAATTACAGTACCTTGCCTTACAATATGATCACTCAATAAGGATGAAGTGGAAACTAGTGTTGTGATAAATTGCTTAGTGATCATTGCCAAAGAACAAGCAACCTTATGAGTAGCCATAACCAGGATAGAGCTGATTACAGCACAAATGGATAGCTGGTAATACAACAAAACATGTTACGTTTATTGCCCTATGAAGCTCCATGTATAGTCAAACTGTGAATTCAAACACATTGATTTCTCATCTGCTCTGTGCCTTAATATTGGCCTTACATGCTACATCCAACCTTATAGGAAAGGACCCCCATTGAAGCTTGTCTTTTACTTGTAAACTCAAAGTACTGAATCCACTCATTCGTGAGAAAGGAACAATATAAACAAACTTCAGCGCAATCCAAAATCTTAACACAGAGTGAGTGATTAAAATTTACCCAAATACCTAAAACCAAATAAAGGCTGTTACACTACACTCCACCCTCTTGATTACAGCACTGCATAATACAGTATAATAAGAAACCCCTATAAGGTTTGGTTCAAGGCCTAGTTGCCTTGGTTGAACTTTGAAGAGCTAAATTTCTTATCAAAGTCATAAAGCTTCACAATTTCCCAACGTGGGACAAACTTAGGGTGTTGCAAAGGCCGCGAATTTAGCTTGCATGAACCTCAACCAAGCAAGTACCCAAACCCACCTGCTCAACAGTTCAACTCTCCCCTTATGCCTCAAAAAAAAAAAAAAAAAAAAAAAAGGTCTAATTTCTCTTTTTCAGTAGTATTTGACATTTCTCAACATATGATATGCCCTTCTAAAGAAAAGTTGCTGCAAAATAAAAAAAATTATTCAACTTTCTTAAAGCTACCCTTACAAAGAACAAAATCCTTCAACACTATAGTACTGTGTACTCCATTACTTGAAATCAGGATATAAAAACGAAAAAGAATTGGAAAAAGGACTGACCAAGATGAGAGTTAACGGTGTTATCATCACCACGAATCTTGCAGCTACAAACAGGACAAGTAACATAACCATTCTTCTCACCATCACCAACAATAGCACAAGACGAAGACTTCTCGTTGTCGATAAATTGCGCCTTTACAGTTGAATTATCGTTAATCGCCGTCACATTTTGACCGTTTGCCTGATTCAACGAGCTCTGAAACAAAATAAATTAAATTAAACTATAACAAGAATCGAAATTAGAGAATTTATAGTGATTGATAACGAGAGAGGAGAGAGAAAATACATGGGACGACGAGGAGAGAAGGCGAGGGAGATTGGGGAGAAATTTCCGGCGTTTTCCGATGAGTCTGATTAGACTATCACGTCCGGTGAGCATTTTTTTGATCGGAAAAATTAAAAATTAAAATGAAAAGTTAGCTTCAAAAAATGTTTTGCCCTAATCTGAAAGTGAAATGCTTTTTATAATGTGGTCTTATTTTCCCCCAAATTTAAAAAAAAATAGATAAATTGTTGAGGACGTTTCGGAGTCCCGTCGTTTCACTTTTTTTCCCGCCCTTTGAGACCAGTGGTATGATACTGTGTGAAAAGGTCCATGTATATGTTATGCACCTCCTCTTTTTTATTTATTTTTTATTTTTATAAAGAAAGACAAAGATTCTACGTACTCAGAGCTGTCAAATAGGTCAGGTCGTATCGTGTTCGTGTTCGTGTCAAGGTTAAACGTGTCGAGAATCCCTTAATCCAAATCTAACCCATTTATTAATCGTGTCGAAAATCCTTGACCTGCACCTGACCTGTTTAATAATCGTGTTACCTGTTTAATGACCTGTTAGCCTGTTTATCTTTACTTATATTCTAAACAAATTGAAATATGAGAAAAAAACATAAATTTTACCTACAAATTTAAAGTTCTAACCATATAAGTGTAAATTCAAAAGTCTAAACTTATTTAAATGCTTAAGATAGGTGAGATTCTATTACATTATTTACTTGTTACAAATTATTTGAACTTAAATTTTACAAATAAAATTAAACGTGTCGTAAGCAGTTTGTTTTCGTGTCGGAAATCTCAACCTTAACCTAACCCATTTAACTAAATGGGTCGAAACCTATCAACACTAACCCGCTACATTCGTGTCCGGTTCGTGTCGTGTTGTCGTCTCGTGTCAGCTTTTGACAGCTCTACTTCTAATCCAGTTAATGCAGTGATTAAGACTGAAATTCTCATATAAAACCCTAGCCGCTTTTTGATTTAGCGGCCGCTATTAGCAATTCTTTGTTAATGGTAAGCCCCAATTCTTTTTCTTTCTTTGTTTTGTTCTTAGTTTTAGTATGTCGAATAATATCAGTCTCTCCATCAGTGAGAGTTAGTTTGTCTCATTCATTGGGTTTAGCTGTCTTCGTTTTATCATTTGTAGGGTACTTTGGCGAATCTATTCTATCAAGAGGTGGTCTACAATGTCGGATCAGAGCATTCAAAGCTATAGCAGAGTCTTCCGCAAAAAGCCGATCGGAATTGTTGAATCTCTAGTGCTACATAGCTTTTTCATTCGAATGTATTCTAATGTTTTAGGTCTATTTCTTGTTGAATTCAATCATTCTTGTAAGTGCCGGTATGGCTTTCAATTAATGGAATTTCTTTTCCCCTCAAAAAAAAAAAAACTGAAATTCTCATTTTAAGACATTAGTTCCATGGGTAATGTTAACGAGTTACCGGAGATAACTTGTTAAGGAGGGTAATTTGGGTACTTTGTTTTACTGAATTAATTGACTACTACTCATATTTAGCTACTTTGCCATACCATATCAAATTTAGATCTCATACAAATTTAATGCCAACTTTATGTTAATGGAATATTAAATGAAAATATTGGATGCACTTTCTAATCATTGTTTCCAAAACTAGTTTTCATTATTTAGGAAAACTTCTAGCAAGTATCGTCATTTTTTGCTGTTGTTTTTTTGGCTCCCGTTTTTTCCCTTGGACTTTCTTTTTTTTTTTTTTCTCTTGGTGGTGGTACTCTTTTGTACCTTTTGTGGAACTTCTACTTCTTCTTCTTTTCTTTTCTTTTTTTTTTTTTTGTTGGAACTTATGGGATGACCATGGATTTTTGAATCATGATGCAATTGCTTCTGTTTTTTGTGGTTATACGATATACCTATCTACAGCGAATGTATGAAATTGTTAGATTGTATCTCCTCTACTTTTCTCCAATCTTTATGACACGCATTGTCTATATACCTATCTATATACTACTACTTTTGCCCCGGTTAATAGTGGAAGTAAATCATAAAATGCCTTTCATCTTCCTTTTGGGTAATGAAACAAATATGTATATATTTTTCTTTAATTATCTGTACAAGGAATATTTATAGCTAGTATCAGTTTCATTGGATATCATTGAGAATATCTCCTCAATCTATTTGAATTTGGTGACCTTAACAAGTTACCCGGATAACTCGTTAACGGCCTAACGGGACCGTAGTTCCATATGTAATTATTATTTTTTTGATAATTTAGTTCCATATGTAATTATCCTAATTAATTTTTATTTTTTGGAATGGGATCTATAAAGATAGATGATCCACCGGGCTGCATATGTCCAAAGATGGGTCATGGGTCATGGGTCACTGGGTATGTGTGTCTATGTGCTTGTTTGATACACACCGATGAGTTCACGCATTGGCATGGTCCTTATGTTTAGGCAACAATGGGGGAAATTACCGAATGGCTTCACGGCTTTCTCCAAATCTTGTCTTTGATGTCATCAACGAAGCGGAAATATGCAACTCTCCAAGATCTTTTGATCACTAAAGTCCCGCACACTCCCCAGAATCCAACAATGAATCCAAAAACAATGCTTATGTACAACCCAGGAAAAATATCATAATCTCGATCAACTTTCTCATCTTGATTGCCATGATGTGCTTCATGGGGTGGTTCCTCTCCGGAACATTTTGGGAGTGGCGGTCCACAGAGTCGTGGGTTTCCCATATATGCCAAAGCATCAAAGCTTTGGAGCTGGGTACTGGTCGGAATTTGCCCTGACAAGCTATTGTTTGATAAATCGAGAAAGCCCAGAGAATTCAAATTGGTCATACTTGCTGGGATATGACCAGAAATATGGTTGCTGGCCAAATCAAGGAACTCTAAAGCTCTCAACTTGCCAATTTCTGGAGTAATGCTTCCACTCAAATTGTTTCCTGATAAGTCCAAGGCGCAGAGACAATCTATGAGCATCGATTATTTCCGCATAAATGAGGAATTTGCCCGGTAACAAGACAAATCTAAAGGTTGCTGTGGAAGGTGTGGTGTTCAATGGCGAAGTAGAAGTTTTGGCTGCTTTCTGATGTATATAGGAGAGGCGACTGGTTGCAGGAAAAGGGTGAAGGTGGGAGAAACAGGCTATGAATGAATATAGCCCTCATGATACGCTTTACTGCCCACTGAATTCGTATGTTATTTAAAGGTTTCTCAAGTTAATTTCTATGCAAGAATCTGTTGGAAAATTTTCAACATGTATGTGTAGTGCGTGAAAAGACATGATTGTTCATAAATAGGGTCTTATACCAAGAGACACAATGGTTTAATTGTGCCTATTGGTGAAAAGACACATGCCAAAAGACATGATTCTTCATGTGTGACACATAGTGAAGAGTCACAATGGTTCACAAGAGGCATGTATTCTTCTATAAATAGAGGAAGCCACAAGCCTTTGGGACATGCTTAACATAAATTGAACATATGGTTACAAGGGAATAACATCCTGGTACCATGTAACACACTAATCTCTCAACCTTGCCTTCTCCTTGGTCTCTTAGTATCCTAATATCATTAGTGCAAGACGCTATTAGGAACGGAACTCCGTTGTATCTCAAAGACTGTTTTGGTTCTCCGGTTGCACATAGGGACAAATCAAGTCTTTAGAAAAGCGCCTTAGGCATGCCTCGGAGTTGTTTATGCTATTAATCCATGTTTCCCAAAATATTATCCAACAGAATCCATTTTGTTTATCTTTATACATGAGCAAATGAAAGAAATGCAAATTCGCGTTAAATATACCAAGTCACAATATTTTTCTTCTGGACACTAATGATATTACAGCAATCAAGAAGAAGAAAAAAAAAAAAAAAAAAAAACTAAACAGAAGTGTTGATCCTAGAAAAAATGCAAACAATCCTGCAATGAAAATTAAATCCATGGACGGAAAAGAGGTTTAAAAGACATTGGTTTTCTGGGACAATAAAGGAGTTGTACCAGTGACATTTGAGTTAGATGAGTTTGTAGTACCAGTGCTGCCTGTAATATCAGAGGATGATGGGGTAGAGAAGACATCCATATTTACAGGAGGAGAAAAGTAGATGGGAATCGGGAACTTTGTGGGCAAGTTGGGCAGAGGAGCTTCTGAGTTGAGAACGTTTAAGACTTGCCTAATGGAAGGGCGTAAAGTATATTCTGGATGAGAACACCACAAACCAACAACCATTAAGCACTCGATTTGCTGGATATCAAACTCCCCTTCAAGTCTTGTATCCACTGCTTCGAGAAGAAGCCCTTTCCCATACAGATCCCATACCCACTCTACCATCCTCACTTTACTAGTTTCTTCCTTGGATTCAACAGGCCTTCTTCCACATGCGATTTCAAGGGCCACCACCCCAAAACTAAAGACATCAGACTCTTTACTGGCCTTTCCTGTGATTGCGCACTCTGGCGCGAGGTACCCTAATGTGCCAGCTAAAACGGTTGTCTGGGATCCCAGTTCGTGGTCGACGAGTCTTGCAAGCCCAAAATCTCCAAGCTTGGCATTGAAATTTGAGTCAAGCATAACATTGCTAGATTTGATATCTCTATGCATCACACACTGTTCCCACTCTTCATGAAGATAAAGCAAAGCAGATGCCAAGCCATGGGCAATTTTGTATCTCACTTCCCATGATAGTGCAACCTTCTTTCCCCTGTAGAGATGAGTGTCAAGACTTCCATTAGGCATGAATTCGTAGACAAGAAGCAACTCTCCCTTGTCATGGCACCAGCCAAGGAGCTGAACCAAATTCCTATGCCTCAACCTGCTAATAATCCTCACCTCTGACACGTACTCCTTTTTCCCTTGTTTGGATCCTCTGGATATCTTTTTGACAGCGATTTCTCTACTGGGGTTTGTCAATAAACCCATATAAACGCCTCCAAAACCTCCCTCTCCTAGCTTCCCTTCCTCAGCAAAGTTGTTGGTGGCAGGACCAAGTTCACTGTATGCGAACTTCCTAGGTCCGGTTCCATTCTGAAAGTCTTCATCATCCAGATCGAAATCCATGTCATCATGGTCACTGGGCCCACGTCTTGACCTCCTCTTCCACCATATGGAGCTGAATGAGCCCAGTGTAAGTATTAAGGCAGCGACACCAGCGACTATTCCAGCCACCAATCCGACCTTACTCTGACCAGCCTTTGCATTTTTCCCGTTGGATGGTTGACTGCCTACGATCATGGTCGGACCAGGTGCTGGCTCATGAGTACGAGTTTTGTCCCTGTTGTCTGATAAGGTTGAGTTGAAGTCCCATGAGAGGATTTGATGAATCTCAGCATTATCCCCTGTCGAAGCAGTGAAACCCACTCGAACCTGTTGGGGCAGGACAGTGGTCAAGTCAATCGAATATGAAAGGCTGGAATTGCCACTGAAAGCAGGATCAGGATCATAAGTTAGGAACACAGTCAAATTTGTGGTAGCAGAATTGTAAGTTATCCAGGCATTTGCGATGGTACTGGTCTGCATCACACTAGGCCACACATAGGTAGCCTTTGATACTACAGAGTTTACGTTTACTCCCAGATGACCACTGAAGGGATCCCACACATTCATGAAGGTGTCAAACTCGACAGCAACAAAGGGGTATTTGATTTTGGTAGTGTTGCAGTATTCAAATTTATCTTGAGTTGACAACCCGAGGCAGCCACCTATGGAATGAAGGGGAGCCGAGGCTGTAGAGTCGTCGAAAGGTGCGAGGAAAAAAGTGATCCCATCGCCAACATAGCTAGCGTTACGGCCATCTATATCGATGATGAAACTAAAATGGGTGGTAAAGTTGGTGACCTGCTTGGTGTTTTTGTTGTCAGAAAACCAAAGGGGGATCGGTAGATGGTAGGATGCTCGGCCTACACTGCTAGTGATCCGAGAACCGCGTTCATTGTTTGTAAGCTCAAGTACGCCTTTGGAGTTCACAAAGGAGTCATTCTCTGTATCAATGTTATCATTGGTGGATTTGAAACTGGTGAAGTTGAAGTGTACTGATGAGTTTGCAATATGGGGAAGATTGAGAAACAGCAACAAGAAAACAAGGATGAAATTTGGGCGTTCAAGTGTACTGGAGCTGGAATTAGCCATATTTACCAGTAAATTTCCTTTTAGTGGAGAAAGAGCAACTAGAGGAAATTATTGGTATATGAATTTCTAGTTCAAGTCAATGCTCGTCAACTCAGGCAAGTCGACGCATATACCTCAGCTGGGCCTTCGTTTGTGAGCCACAAGTGAAACGTCCCTTCTACGGGTGCGCTCAATTCGTGGGGGCCTGTGGATGATGGCAACTTGTTTCTTCCCCTTATTTCCTTGAGAATAGCAAGCTAACATTTACATCGCTTCATATGTACTCTAAATTATTATGGTTCACTAGTGTAAAGTTTTCGTGCACCAATACAACAACTATGCATAAACGAACTATTGACTAAACCCATGCATTTGTAGGACTAGGTTGTCATCGAGTCAAGTCGAGTCAAGCCAGCTCGAGACAACCAATTCAGGGCATCTTTAGCCCCAAAAAACTCACATGGATTGCTAAAATACCATTATGCGAGTGTTCTGACTTGTGAACTTTCAAATTTTAAATCCCAAATACTTTTTTTGTTTTTGTTTTTGTTTTTGAGTGAAAGATCGACTAGAGATTATCAATCTTCCATTAATAACTTTGAATCAGAAAGCAAGCCACTTCAGCATTTCTTGAATACGCGTACCACATATTCCAAAATCGACTTCCTACAACCCATGGCTGCACATGAGACATGACAATAAGTCTTGTAAGAGGCCGCCTCAAGGTGAGGCTACCTCTATTTTATTTATTTTTTGGTTAACAACCAAGGGTATTCACCGTCGACCACAGTGACCATTTCTCCGCGCTGGAAGCTGCTCCATGCCCAAAGCGAGATTCGAACCCTCGACCTTGGTTAAGGATGGATGAGTCCCTACCACTCAACCACACCTCCTTGATTTGAGGCTACCTCATGCCATTGTCATGACATCATACTTGTATGAGAGGCCTCACCTTGAGGCCACCTCATACGAGATTTTATATATTTACAATAACACGAGATATTCATATGGGGATATCTTAGTCAATTCAAGTGTCTTTTATATCGAAAAATAATATACGGTGGTTGTCCATGAAAGAATTAATAAATCTAAATGATATTTTTTGGCACAATAAAAAAATCTAAAAAGGAAGAAGGTCTATTTTTTTTTTTTTACTAGGGAAAAAAAAAAGAAGTTTATTTGTGCACTCGGTGTACTTTAGGCCACACGAGAGAGAAATGGATCAGAAATTGGTAACCTTGCTGGGTAAATGATACGGAGTTCAGAAGGGGGTATTATTGTCAAACGACACCCAAAATATATGACCGTTGTCTCTCATTCTCATCATTTTCAATAAATTCATCCGTCTTGCTTTTTCACTTTTCCCAGAAGAATCACAATTTTATTTTATTTTTGAAAGAGAACCAGAAGCAAGAACAAGAGAAGAAACACAACACTGATAAAGCGATTAAACTCAACCGCATTATATTACTCTGTGTAAGTCCTAAATTATTGCCTTTCTTTTACAAATTATTGCGATTTCTGAGTTGTTCTTGTTGAAATGCATATATGGTGGATTTTTAAAATGTTCATACTCTAAATTATGAATCGAACGGTATAAATTTGACGCATGATTTATGTAATCTTGTTGTGTGGTATCTAAGTTGTTCAAGATAGTTCCATCTGTGAATTAACTACACTTTTATGTTAAATATTGCGTTTCTTGGTGGAAGGTACTTCAGAAATTTGTCCACCCCGTTGATTAGAATTTTGCATAGAAAAAGCTTGTCATTTAGATCTTAGGGTTTCATTTCAGTTTGATTTCACCCCCAAATTTCTGAAAGGTTTGATCTCTTTCTGATATCTGGAATTTGTGTTTAGGGTTTACTTCCCAGAATCACAGAATGGGTGGTAATTGGAATTTCTTCAATGTGAGTAATTTGGTTGTAGCATCGTGGATTATCATAATTGATGCGTTCATAGTGTTACTGACAAGTGAAGTAGGCCAGTAAATTTGATTTAGTCGGGGAAGGCGGTGGGGAAATGAAGGGTTTTAATCAATTTTGGCCAAACACTCAAGAAAGTAACTGAGAAAGTCATGTTAAGAAATTAATTACAACGTGACCTGGGTAAATTACTGATGTTCTTGTTTGCATCATGAGTTGTTAACAGGTAAATATCTAGGTTTGTACCCAATTTTAGTACCGTCGACTAGACTTAAGGGGAAGAAATGAAGAGTTATCAATCTATTTTGGTGTATTACCTTACAGAAACCAAAATAGGCCTACTTCTTTAACCAATAACGACTTGAAATTTGCAAAGTTTTGACGTTATTGACCCTGTAGTTCTGAATTAGTTGAGCGTTGGAGGGAGCTGAGAGAAGGTCTGGATATTGAATTTGTTCCTGTTTCAATCTTTGCTATAATGCTAGTTGAAATTTGGCATCCTAACATAGCTTGTGATTCTGAATGTATCTACTTTGATTATTGGTTTCATGAAACTACAAATGAGTTTTCATGTGTATTTATTCTGAAATAATTTTTCATGCAGTTCTGAAAGAAAGTGATCTGATTCGCCCATATATTTCAATCTATGGGATCGTACGAACACATCATCAGGATGAATGAGAACGCAATTAGAGCTCCTGAGAAGATGCAACCAAAGGTGCGAAGGAAACCCCTTGGGGATGTGACTAACTCTAGCAAGCCACTTTGTAAGGACAAACCATCAGCAAAGAATGTTAGTGGCTTCACAGCTGTAGAGAAGAAGCGGCCTCAGAGGGGCAGGAAACCTCTTGGTGACTTGACAAACTTGAGTAAACCACGTGTGGAAGAGAAGCCATACAAGAACTGCAGTGAAGTACAGCTTCCCAGTGGTGCTGCAGGGGAAAAACTTTTCCACAATCATGAAGGGTGCATAAAGGCGCAGAGACAATCTATAAGCATGGATTACTTTCTAGAAACTGTTGGACTTCAGAAAGGTGACAAAAAAGGCATCAGTTTTTTACTTGATTACATAGTTGCTGGAGATGATCTTTATGGTGTTAACTGTTAACTCTTTCTTTTGCTTGTGCTTCAACTTCAGATGTTTCTGCATCAGTGTCCAGTCCTTGGGTCCCTGTAAAGTCAGCAGCCTCATACTTAAAGGTTGGTCATAATGTTTATGTCACATGAATATGATCTCCTTGAATAACCCCCCCCCCCCCTTTTTCTCTTTCACTGAACAATTGTGTTGACCACTCCCCCACCCCCCACCCCTTTTTCAGATTGAGACTCCTTTGAAGTATGCACGTGATGAGTTCGAGATTGATATGTGGGATACCTGTGGTGGAACTCCAGCACCAAAGTCACCTGTGTGGAATATGGACATGAAGGATTTGGAGTTTTCTGGTTTCAAGCTGGAAGAATTCTCTGGTTTCAAGCTGAAGGGGACACCTTGATTGAATTGAACAGCTCCTCTCGTTTGCATGTAGTATATAGACTGGTCATGTTGTATCTACTGGTTTCTAAAGAGAAGTATTTTAGGGCATCATGAAGGTAGAAAACTTTTGTGCAAATTCACTGCTACATGATCGGTTCATGGGTTATTAGGCAGTCCTTAGTGCAATCTTAACTAAATCAAGAATTGCCCCTGTTTGTTAATTGGCAGTTTGAGCTTGATAGCTACGGTAGCTTGTTTCATGTTCATTTGAATCTTCAACTGTGATTTGTGCTTCGTTTGTGGTTATCATCCATAGAATTCTTATGTTGGCTTACCACTGTTCCCCCCCCCCTCCCCCCCAAGGGTGCGGTGGTATTCCTTAGAGCCATTAGAGTTGTTGCTCTAGGGGGGAGCATCTGTCTAGGATTTCTCTGTCAAGGATATAAATGGATTTGACATCATGGAAGATGTTAATCTGATTTTGGTCTCGTGTAGCACAAATAGTGTTCCTAATCAATATTTAAACATTTGCATCAAAAAAGAAAGAAAATGAGTTCTACAGTAATAAACATTGGCATCCTGATATGCTAAATATAATCTTCACTGACATCACTAGAATCTTTCTCCATGGAATAAATCTAACACCGCAATTAGCAACAAAATGTGATCATCCTCGGGTCTCAATAAGTTAAAGAATTGGTTATCTAGTACAAAAAATCAAATCCTATTTATTTCTCATCAGTTCATACACAAATTAAAATGCTACAGGCTATATGTAGGAAACTTCCCGAGCCTTACTCTTGCTTTTACAGTTTGGATGACGACTGGGCAACACAGGTCAATTTTATAAATCTCGCGCTATAACATATCATACAAGCAATCCCATGCAGTAGATCATGTCTCACTTTCAGGCTTCTGGACTGGAGGCACTGCAATGGTAGTTTCTTCAGCGACAGCTGAAATTCAATCAACACTACATGAGAGTTCTTTCTTTTCTTTTCTTTTTTTATTTTTCTTTTTTTGTCATTTTACTGTGTGAGTGGCGGGGAGGGGTTGAGATAAGAAAGCAGCTACAGTAAGAAAGTTGACGTGACAAACCATGAGGCTGACCCTCAACTGTAATCTGGCTTTCTGCTGGAGAGGATGCGGCATCCTGTTGTGTGACTGCAGATGCTTTTAGTTGCTCCTCTGTGATCTTTAAATACTCCTCACTAGAATACGCATTGTTGGGTGGATTGCTATCTACTATGAGAGCCATAAGGGGTCAAACAAATGGAGGAGAACAGAAATGTCACTAGTTATTTATCCTTGGATGATTTGAGAGAACGAACATCACAGCAATTGACTTGTTCAAAGCACAGCCCACAATTCTTAGCCCACATTGCTTGATGAGGGACAAAAAAGGAGTGGGGGTAAGTTGTAAACCACTAACCTTGGGGCTGACTCTCGTTTTCAATCTTGCTTTCTGGTGCAGAGGATGTGACATCCTGTTGTGCAGTTGCAGATGCTTTTAGTTGCTCCTCTGTGATCTTTAAGTACTCTTCACTAGAATATGCATTGTTAGGTAGAGTGTCATCTGTGATGAGTGACACGACGAGTCAATCAAAAGGAGGAAAGGAACCAAAATTCACAAAGTTAATCATCCTTAGATGATTTGAATGAGCATGATCCATTTGAAATACAAAAATTGATTTGAGGTAAAGGGTAGTGAATGCAAAGCATGTTCCAAACTTTTCAACCATTTAGAACTAAAAGGCTGGATCATGGTTTTAATCAGTAATTCATGGTAAAGGTATCGGAAGGGCATACTCTGAGCTTCTAGAAGGTACATGGATACAAGGTTTTGTTCAAGCAAGATTGTTTCGCGTCTTTTGACCATGAATTAGCTGTTCAACAACAGCACTCCACCACCTGGCTAGGAGTAAGAGAAATCAAACAGACCCCATTCTTAGCAATAAAATTTATTAAGGTAAATTCTCTCTATATGGGGGTAATAGGTAAGTGAAAATGTGAGTACCATTTGGAAAATTGATCCCTCAAGTGAACTAACAGCCCTAGTGAATTGAGTTTCTAACAGAATTTATATCAAGGATTGCACAGGTTTCTAAGAATGGCAATGCCGCCACTCAAGAGATGATAGAAGCCCGATAAATAAAAGGATTAAAAAAAATTCCATGAGTTAAGAGGACAACACTAACTTGACCGCTAAAGTAGCAAGTGTTTTGTCAGACGGAGCATTCAAAAATACAAACAACATATTTGTAAGTAATTAACTAATTATGCAGTAATGGATAAGTGTTTAAAAGTACTACCATCAAAACATAGTGCTGTATGCCTGCAATATGATCAAGATTCCTTATTATAAATTTATATCTTATTTGGGATTCTAGGAGGGAAGGTGTAACCCCTCCCCTCCATATAGGCTGGTGGCTCTCAAACCTGGGAAATCCCCTGGGTGAGTAGGGTTTCGCGAACTCTATCTTAATTTCAGTTCTCTCTCTTATATTATAGTATGGTATTTCAACTTTGTAACAATGTAGGCAAGCATACTAACTTGGATCAGCCTTAGGTGCGGTTTGAGAGTCCTTGAAGCTGGAATCTGACTGACTTGAGCTATTGGCTCGGCCCGATTGATATGTATCTCTCACAGAACTTAGATCATCATCAAGGCCAATCTCCCGCTCCAGGGTGTTTTTGAATTCCCTAGAAACTTCCTATGTTGCACATAGTAAATAGATGAATCTGCATTACCAGTCAGGTGAAATAGCCAAAAGCCTTCTAAAAAAGCAACATGAAACAAACCTGAAGCTCCCTAATTGTTGGCTGAAACGTACGCAAGGTTTTACCCAGATTTTTAGCAACCTACATTACAAGGATACATTTTACTATTTGCACAATTAAACTCAAATTGAATTGCAAGTGCATGCAAATACACAAACATTATTGTATATAATAGTGAGCTTACACAAATATGTACACTTAGATTCTGAAATCATTTATTTATCCCCATCAAAACAGTAGCATTAGACCTAATGGTGCAAGGTCCATTTCAAAGGGAAAGAAACTACATATTCAACCAAAAGTATAGGTTCAGCTCACAGTTTAAGTTGAGGAGTGTCATGCACTCGATGGAATCAAGAAATCTTTACTTCCTTTGCTCATTGTGATGAGCCTGAATGAAGGGTACTAATCAAGGCCCGTCCAGAGATTGGTCAAGGTGGATGCATAGCTTCTTGTGGAGCCCACTGGGTGGATGATTCGTTAGTAAGGAACTGGTAGAGTAAGGCATGGCTACTTACCAGGGTACAAGTGGTATACAAAATTACAAAATTCATCCTGAACTACCTGAAGTAGAAAATATGAGATTCGAGAAACTGGAGTAGAAGCAAAAAAAAAATTCCTCACTATAGGAGGACAGAACTGGAACTAAATGATGTTCCACATTTTTGCTGACTTCTACAAGAGAATATTGAATTTGCAGTATCACAGGATGAAAGCAAAGCGATAGAATTAAAATATCCGACCTCTTTATTTTTCTGTTGTTGTATGTCATAATTCTATCTATAAATTCTAGAACACAATAACTAGATAAAACTACTCCATGTACCAAAGATTTACCAGTCAGAGGGTAGCTAGGTAGCATGGACTCAAACACAACCCAAGCCGAAAAGTCTGCTGTGTGTCGGACACACACTTCGTCTCGGTCTCATCATGATTGCGTGTTGGACACATGACACGACACCTATACAAAGTGTATTGTCCGTGCTTCCTAGGTGTCTAGTGGACTATTAGTTCTATTTACATTACTTACCGCACATCGACATAATATGTTATGTATACAAGCACAGTTGCCAAACAAAGCCTCAAAATCATCCATCTTCAAGCACAGCAGTAAATAACTATTGTTACTTTCATTTACATTTCACATTGAAAGGCCTTAGCAGACAACTATTTTGATCTCTCCACCCAGAAAGAATTTGCTCTACATTTTTCGTTAATTTTTTTTTTTTGGGTATGTATATCTCATAATTATTGTTCGCATTCCAACTGATTTTTTTTCCCCTCCTCTCATTCTATGAACTACTACTATACATTAGTTCCTAGGTTAGCAGCAAACATTAAACTCCCAAGTTTCCAACCCTACTGAGCTACTACTATACATAAGTATTCCACTATCATCAATTTGCAACAGTGCCCCATTAACTGGTTAAGCAAAGCAAACACAACGAACCAAAAGCAACCAAATTCAGTGAGCAAATGCTATTATCTACTAGGCTACATTAGTATAGTACCCGATTATCTGAAGTATCTTAAAAACAGCATAACTAAAAGCAACCAGAATCAGTGAGCTAATAAGGGCAAGCAACTAACCTCAGCAAGTCCTTTAGGACCAAAAACCAACAAAGCAACAGCTCCAATTACCAACGCTTCAGGAGCTCCAACTCCAAACAAAGAAGCATAAACAACCTTTCCTTTACATTTTGCTCTCCTTCCTAAAAATCATTTAGTTCCAAATTCAGCTGATTGTAGATCAATTACACACTTGAACCAGAAAATGAAAAATACCCAGGTGATGAAACTTACCCATTTTTTGAGGTTTTGATGAAATTGAAATGCCCATATTTTTCAGACCATTCCAAGGGGTTAAATGGCACAAACCCACTTGAGAACACTTTGAGGAGAGAGAAAATCTGAGGGTTTTGAGGGATAAATCTAAAGAAGAAGAACAAGAACATGTAGTGAGAGAATACATGGTGGTTGGCTTGCTATTTCTAACATATGATGAGCCACAATATGAAAGAGTAGATATTGGAGAAGCCATTTAAAGTTCTTCTCTTTTAAGAGCTTAAGAGATTTTGTGGCTCTTTAAGAGACTGATTTTCATGGATTTTGGTGATTGGGACTGAACATTTGTGATTTGTGAAGAAAGGGAAGACGAAGGTCAAGGGTGAGATTGACTTTGTTTGCTTAGAGGAAGGAAATGGGCTGAGACTGAAACGAGTCACATGGGCGTAAGTGCAAAGATATGGGCTTGACATTCTTGGTAATTAATGGGCTTGATATTCTGATAACAAAGAAAAGAGCTTCAAGCAATTTCCAAAGAGATGGTTCTTGCCAATCATGAACAACTGATTTTACCAAATACCTTTTCACAAACAATCAATGCTACCAGTTTTTTTTTTTTTTTGGCTATGCTAATCAATGCTACCAGTTACTCAAACTAGCTAATGTCATTAGTTATAAACTACCAGCCAACAACCATAAACTATCAGCCAGCAGCCAAAAACTACTAGTCATCAGCCATCAGCTAACACCACCAGTCATTTGCCAAATAAGATCATTATGTCTTGATGGGAGTCTCCTAAAACTATTTGCCAAACAAGACTATTATGTCTCGACAGGAGTCTCCTAAAACTATTTGCCAAACAGGGCCATTATATCTAGACAAATAAATTGAGATCATCAAATAGTCTCTTGCCAAACGCGGAATGTTGGCGACCAATCCACAAATTTGTCACATCACCATTTGCTTAATAACGGAACACATAAAGACATTTATATGGATAAGGCTTCTATATTATAAGTGAAAATATACTAAATAAACCCCTAAGACTCCATTTTTGTCTACACAAACACAATCATTCATTTGAATGACACACAAACTACTAGAAGCATTAATGTGTTTTGCCACCCTTCTCTCTCTCTCTCTCCGCGTCTTCCCCTGATCTCTATCTCCCATATGGATATAGTGAGATAAGCAAGGTGGTTCTGTTTATATACTCTATATATACTTATAATAAAATACTTTGGTGCAAATTTATATACTTTATAATATAAGATTATTGTTGAAATACAATGCATAATATGTGTGCAGAAATTGAACCAACCACTTCACCTACTAGCTACAAACATGTGGTGTGTTGGTTTACCCTTTGCCATGTAGGACCATATATATTATGCACTAGCTTAGCCCTCTTAATCAAAACTCTCCAGCTTGTGTGATATATCCCACTACCCATTTTTAGTGGGCAATTGTTGTGGACCCCTGGCCTCTGTTTCTTGGTTAACATGATACTACCAATTACCAACCTCCGGCTTTCGATAACTAGTCCCGAGTGTGATCCACCATCGACCACAGTTACTATTTTTTCGCGTTGTCTTGTAGGCATCTTAAAGGACTTTAATTTAAAGCTACTTTATACCTAAGATGAAATTCGAACCCTCAACCTTGTTTAAGGATAAATGAGCCACTACCACTCAACCACACACCTCCCTAGTTTAATAGAAAAGTACTTTAATTTTATTACCTTTCTTAGTTCCTTTTGCTTTCTTAAAAGGTTTCTTTTTTTGTTACGTGGGGTGGTCCGGTAGATGTATATATCTAGCACACAGTAATTATCATTGAAAGTTTGAAACCCCCACCCCCCACCAGCGCTGCACCACCACCAAAAGATTGCTAGTATTGTCGCATCTTGTTAATGATAATTTTGCACACACAATTTCACATTGCTAGTGTCGATAATCAGAGGCCTAATATTGTAAAAACTTTATATAGAGTAGATGATTAGAATTAAACATCGCCGTACAACTTTTATTGCAACACATAGAATTAAGGATTCGTGCAACGACGCACGGACTAGGAATCTACTCTAAATATTATAGGGGTTTTCACTTAAAAATGATATTTATTCGAGCAAGTCTTGTATGAGAACAACTTATAAAAATATGAGGTCACAATTTAGATATGTAAGGGTCACTTATTATAAGCAGTGAGCCAGTGACTTCTTGTTTCACTAAAAAGTGACCTCGTCTTATAAAAGTTACAATAAAACCGTCTCAAACAAATTTTTGTTTATTTACTAAGCAGGGTGACATGACAGTTTAAATACAATCCAAGAGTGAAATCTTTAGATGATGGGTGAAAAGTTTTTCCTAAACTAAAGTGATGGACACATTTATTTTAGGAGACTCAAGGACACGAAGAAAGCGAAAAGGACAGGAAATTGGGAAAGGGGCAAATGTTAGGGGACTGTAGTGAAATCATTACCAGTGCTTTGTGGGAAAGATAATGGAGATCTAGAGCCTCAGCCTCGTGCACTAAAATCATCAAACAAGTGGACTTGCACACGTGCATGTCTCTTTACTTAAAAGGGGGTAATCTAATGTCTACAACAATTTGATTAAAGAAGAGAAAAGGCAAAAAATTATGTACTGTAATTAGTTTGGTTGGAAAGTGTTTGCAATATTGTACTTGTGAGGTTGTATAGAGAGTGCAGGAGAGCATCTCGTCTCGTTTGAAAATATATTTATCAACTTGTGTATCTATGCATTAATAACTAATGCAAATGACCAAAAAAATAAAGGAAAAATTTTATTGGTACTCCTATACTTTAGATATGTCCGGTTGGTACCTAGTACTTTTTCTAAATTCAATTGGTACCCTTGTATTATTATTATTACAATGTTGATCCGTGACCAATTTTCAATCTGCTCTCATATAAGCCGTTAATTGATAATGTGTTTTCTATGTTTGCTTTTCTTTTCATGTTGAACCGTTACTTTTGTTTTTTCTTCTCCTTTTTCTCATTCTTTCTACTTACTTTCTTTTGTTCCTCATCCAGTTGCCTTTGCTACAGGATTTGATCTAACCATGCCAAATACCCTTTCTCATAAACCATTACCAGATTCACAAAAACCTCTACCAAACGCAAATTGAAGTAGAAAATAGAAACGAATGTTATTTCTCTTTCCGATTTAATTGTTAAAGAGCCGAAACATTGCAATTTACAATAACCAAAAAAAGGCACTGCCTTTGCCCAATTGTCAATCTATATCAAATCTTGAATTCTACCCTCCAATTCAGTATTTGGGTTTGATATTGATTTTTTAGCTGGTAGCGTGAAGGGCGGCTTTTACTTGACTTGTAATTTGTTGGGAATTCAAGTGGTTGTTTGGGGTTTGGTGATAATTGATGTTTCCGTTGGTTTGATTTGGATATTGATTTCTGGGTTTTATACTGATCATGCTTTCTGGGTTTCTTGTTTCTTAGTGATAATTGCAATGTAAAGAATGCATTGGCTGGAATTTCTCAGAAAAGAAAAAATGGATTGGTTGGATATTTCTGGGGTTTAAATTAAGCAATTTGAATTGTTAGTAGAGGTACCATCTAGAGCAAAGATGACAATGGTGATGAAATGTACAGGGGGTGAATGGAGAGGGTAGAGATGGTGTGGGACTGTGGGGTAAGGTAAGGAGCAGTGAGTACAGAGCAAGAAGAAAGAAAGAGAGAGAAAGAAAAGGAGAAAATAACTCTAAAAAGGGAAGGAAAAATAAAAGAAAATAAAGCCAACTGTTAGTTAACTTCTCACTAAACGGAAAAAGCAAAAAAGGGCTACGGTTAACATGGTTGAATAATACAGGGGCACCAACCGGACATATTTAAAGTACAGGGGCACCAATAGGATTTTCCCAAAAATAAAATAAAATTGAATGACCAAGTGAAAACTAATAAAGGAACAATGTAGTGATCGAAATAAGGAGTCATATTTGGAGGTCCTAATAAACAAGCGTATTGCCATGCATCTTATGAGCTACAGGGTAAAATTTAATTCGGAGTATGAAATTTGATACTTAGAAGTTAGAAGTGTCACATTCTCACGCACGTTGTATAGAAACATATCTTTTTAACATGGGACTTTGAAAATTACTACGTATAACTGTCGTCGTTCATTTTTTCTTTTTTGCTCACCCAGAATAATAATCCTTCATTCCTTCCCTTGCTTGTGTAGGAATTAGGTAGACAAATTGAATTTGCAATCAAAATGCAATTTGAATTGACAATGAAACTTTTCGATCGATCGATTGATCTCAGTCATGATACATCATAGTACATGTATGAGCTAGCCTCATTGATTATTTCTTGTACATAATTTGGCCAAATTGTCAGATCAAAGCAGAACCAAAATTGAAATCTCATACAGTACATACATTTTTCGTTCCTCATGTAAATTGCCCAAACAACATGCCTCCCAGGCACATAACTGCAATTAATGCACAAATTTCAACTAAATAAAGTCACCTAAGTCACGTGACCCTTCAGGGGAGTTGGCGGGGTGCCGCCATAAGTATCAAGTCATGTTTAATAAGCAGCTGATGGCTAATTGATAATAGTGGATTATAATATCGTAATTAATTGGTTGTTGGCAATTTGTTAAATTAGTTGGTTCGATTAGCTTGTAGTATTGACTGATTATAAGAAATGTTTGGTGAAATAAGTTGTTTAATGATAGGTTTTAAGTTATAAGATGCCAACAAGTGGAACAAACAAATTTGTTCGTACAAAAAAATATGTTTTCGAATTGAACTAAAAAATTAAATGAAAGTGAAAAATCAGACACAATCGTTCTCTCTCTTCTTTTTCTCTCAAAGAAATCCTAGCCCATTTTCCATTTTGACTTATATTGGAGCTATTACTGGTATTTTTGCCGGTGGTTAGCCTATTCGTTGTAATTTTTTGCTTTCGATCTAGTATTTTAGTTTGTTTTTCTTATGGTTAGTAATAAACTCTCCTTTGGTGAGATAGTAATAAACTCTCCTTTGGTGAGAGATTGTGGAGTACTCCGCGTTCGTCGGAGGGTCGTAGAATTTATTGTTTTAGGTTCAGTTTGATGAATCAAGAAAACAAGTTCAATCTACTATGCCAAGGGAATTTGTTCTTCCAAATAGTTGCAGCATGTTTCGTGCTTACCTCCGGTCGTTAGGAAAAGGCGGTGGCCTCTTGTTTACTGTATAGCATATTTTTTCGCTTTATGAGGGTATTGTCAATTATCGACTAAGCTGATGAAGACACTAATTTCTAGCAGTGATGTTTGGATTGGTAGTCACTTATCGATGAAGCTGATCAAGACAACGATTGAAATCAGTGATAGTGGGAGTCATATTCATCTTGTTATGTTAGATTTATACTTGCTTATGTTAGATCTATATTTGTTTAGAGATATTCATCGTTGTAGATGCCGCATGACTTTTTATGAATGAATGAGTTCTCTTTTCTTCAAAAAAAAAAAATAAATTAATTAAATGGAAGTGGATTAGATTGAACTGGACTAAACCAACTACTAAATAAATAGAATAGAACACACCAAGTCACAAGACTCACAACTATATCAAACGCGGGTAAGGATCCTCTGCTGTCTTGTTACGGTGCTGTCCATATTTTTCCTTGTAAATAGGGGGTGGGTTTGGGAAATAAAACAGGGGAGAGAGAGAAAGAGTACAGCACCATAAGTCCATAACTGGACAACAGAGAATCTTTGCCCATCAAACGCTAGCTCATTAAAACATACTATGGATGTGTTCGGTATAGCGTTTATAGGTAGTGTTTAGTGGTTTGAATTTGTCAAACCACTGCTAAGCTAAATTTATGCGTTCGGTTATCAACTTTCAGTAGTGGTTGTTAGAGGTTGAATCAGTGTTTCACAAACGTTAATATTCTTAACGTTTCACAGCAGATAGTAGTGGTTTAAATTTTGTAAACTTTTGATTCCATAAATTACCCTTATTTTTACTGTTTAAATTTGAAAATCCAGTATCCTACTTCCTTCTTCTCAGGCTACACTCTTGCTCATCAACGTAAAAACATCTATTATTTATATAAATTTTCTGGGTTTTTTTTTGCTATTCTTCATGCCACACAAACTTAAAGAAAAAAACTAAATTCTGTAGCTTGAGCCTTGAGGTTGAGCAATATTGGTGATCCAAAAGAAATTGGTGACAATACTGATTGAATTCTACTTTCTCCTAAGGTAAGACACTGCCAATTTAGTTCAGAGGTTCTATGCTTCAATTTTGTTTTCCTTTCTTTTTTTGATTAAGCTTTATAGTCATCCGATTGCTCTGTTTTTTCTCCATGTTCCATTACCTGCAATTTGATGTTCAAGTTCCTGCCTTGTTTTAGTTAGAACAACTATGCTTTTTAAAGGGAAAAAAGATATTAAAATCTGATCAGGTATTCTATGTGTAATGTATTGATTGAATAATGAGTCCTAGCTAAAATGTTCATGCTTATTCGAAGGAAAAGAATGTTGACTTTGATGAATGAATTGCCACTGAGGCAGAAGGGTGTATCTAGCTTTGGTAAGTTTAGTGATGAGGTTGTCAAAATTATATTAGTCCATCGGTGATATCAATATTGCAGTTGCAACAATAATCAGTAATTACTGCCTTGTTTTTTTTTTTTCTTTTCAAATTTTGTTCCTCGCGTCTATCTTTCGGAGCCCTTAATGCTGATAAATTGCCCTGGATGTTGTTTGTTGATGTTTGTAAGTTATGAACAAAATATGCATCTGAATATACCATTATATAGCTTGGTGGAGGTTGTTGTATACTTGTATTGTATGTATATGACTCTTTGAAATAACAGTGACAAGATTCATGAAGTGTTTTGTGACTCATCTGAATATATACATTCTTATGATAGTGGTTGGTAATTTTGATAACTTTTATTCTTCATAACCATGGTTTTGCTGTTAATTTTATTATGAACTGTTTTGTAGTAATTTCATCATGAACGTGCAACTTGGAGTAATTTTTTTTTTTTTTTTTTTTGGGGAAAATAAGAGTAATGTGGTTATATTCCTTAATTTGATACAAAATATGGTAGCTGATGTTGAGCTACTGCTGGTGTTGTTACTGAACTCTGTTTATGGCCTGCTAGTGCTATTGTGTTGATATAATTGTATTGTATCTTAGTTCTTTATGAGGCTAGATTAAATGAGTTGGACTAGCCTTTCAATTAGCCTGTTTTTATTTGCCAAACTTGTTTTATTTTGGTGGGCTAGATTAATTTGTTATATTATAATTATGTTGTATAAATATCAATTTGTGTCACCGGAAAAATGCTATTTATTGATGATAAACATAATAAATCTAAACTAATATTGGAAGAAACATAATTTCTATTGCATTAATATTTACAAAATTCATTGTTTGGTGGTTATATAAGATGCCGCCACGTAGCAAGAAGGAAGAGGTAGTAGAGACATTTAAATGGACTCACAATGAGATGCTTGCGTTATGTGATGCTTGCTTTGAGTTCATTGAGAAGCATGGTCGGGGACAAAATTTCATATGGAAGGAAATTCAAGTGGAGGTAGAGAAGAAAATTGGACGTCCATGTAACCATCAAAGTTGCAAGCATAAATATGATTTAGTGAGGAAAAATTGGCGCCTTTGAAAAGATTTGAAAAAATCAGAAACTGGCCTAGGATGGAATGCTGAAAAGAAAAATATTGACGCTTCAGATGAATGGTGGCAAAACAAGATTAAGGTTTGTGATTACTATTATAAATATTATCATTATTACTAATATTATTATTATCATCATCATCATTATTATTATTATTATCATTATTATTATTGAGGAAGAAAGGTAATCTTATATTTTATCTTTATTATGTCGTAGGAGAATCAACGTGTGAAAAAATTTCGGATAAAAGGTGTGGAACTACATGTTGAAGATAAGTGGGATCAATTATTTGGAGATTCTTATGCCAAAGGGGAGAATGTTTATGTTCCTTCCATGGATCCACCAATTGTCAATGTTGAGGATGATAAAGAAAATGAAGGTGATAAAGATGATAATAATGGCAAGGAGGACGACATAGGAGGTCATAATGATCTTGATGGCCTTGACTACTATCATCAATTGGCTTTAGGAAATGATGAAATTTTTTTAAGGGACTTTGTTCAACAAGTAAGCAATCCTACACATAACCAAGTGGATGCCAACACACAAGTTAAGAATCCACCTTTGAAAATTGGCAACCAACCATCTAAGAAAACCCAAAACCAGGTATTAAAGATGGATGGCATGCAAATGAAACGTAAGGGAAGACAATCAACGGGATCTGCTATATTGCAAACTAGTATTGTTGATATGGTGTCATATGTTAAAAAGGTCAGTGAGAGTGGTCCAAGTGGAAGCACACAACCATCCACCTCTACCGTAGCTTTGGCAATGGAGATTATCAATCGTATGATAGGAAGTGGAGATTTAGTGAAAGGAGGTGACTTATGGTACTATGCGATTGATCAACTTCAAGATGCTGTGAAGAGAGAATTTTTTATTAATATGGATGATGATGCAAGTAGAAAGCAATTGTTAGGTCATCTGTTTAAGGCTAAGGACGATTAAGCTTAGAATATTTTTTCAATGCAATTTTTAGAATAAAAAAAATTAGGAGGGGTTAAGGAATTTCTCATTTCATGTTATTATTATTATTTGGTTAATGGTTTTCATTCAATTGTTAATTCGTGAACTTCATCATTGTTGTTTTTTTTTTCTCTTTTTCTTTTTGTTATGTTTGAGAATAAATTCATTTTGTTGTTATATTTTTGATAGATGGATAATGAATCCTTATGAAGAATGGAAGCGTAATCTTTTATTAATGGTTATATGCACAATGACTTTAATACTTATATATTATTATACATATATATATATATAAGGAGCCGTGCATGACTTCAATTTTAACAGGGGAATGATGGATGAGGGAAATACTTACTGGTAATCCTATTCGGTGCGTAAATGCTTTTAGGGTGGAGCCACATTTGTTTTTGAAATTGTGTAAGGAATTATCATCAAAGTATGGCTTGAAATCGAGTCGAAGAATGTCCATTGTTGAAAAAGTTGGCATATTTCTATATACCCTTGCTATAGGTGCATCAAACAGAACTATTGGTGAACGTTTTCAACGTTCAGGCGACACAGTTAGTAGAGTGTTTCATGAAGTTCTGGATGCAATCGCTAACAGGAATTCTAAGGGTCTTGCATATGATATCATAAGACCAAAAGATCCTAAATTTGAAAATATACCACCGCAAATAGCTAATGATGAGAGATATATGCCATATTTCAAGGTAATCTATATATTTCTTTGTGCGTTAACTAGTAAACATTAATTACTTAATTAACAATACAATTTCCATCGTGTCTCTTATTATGTCTTTTTATTACAGGATTGTATTGGATGCATTGATGGCACACATATCACGGCATGCATTCCTGAATCAGATCAAATTCCTTATAGAGGAAGAAAATCAATTCCTACGTTCAACGTTATGGCTGTGTGTGATTTTGATATGTGTTTTACCTTTGTGTCGGCGGGTTGGGAAGGTTCCACGCATGATACCCGTGTTTTTCGTCATGCACTTGAAACTCCAGCATTGAAGTTTCCTAAGCCGCCAAAAGGTATAGTTTTATACTTCTTAATTTGTTGTTTTTTTATTTGTTGTGGAAATCATTTTTATTTTAATTCAATTATTTAGGTAGGTACTATTTGGTGGATAAAGGATATCCAGATAGATATGGTTTTTTGGTACCATATTCAAAACTGAGATATCATCAATTACAATTTTCGAAATGAACCTCCGAAAAATGCTAAAGAAGCTTTCAATCGTACACATTCCTCCCTTCGAAGTTTCATCGAGAGATCGTTTGGAGTGTTAAAGCAAAAATGGAAAATACTGAAGAATATGCCTCAGTTCAGTGTTGACACACAAATAAGAACTATCGTGGCAACATTTGCACTTCATAACTATATTCGGATCAACTCATCTACTGATTCCATATTTGAAGTGTTAGATCGAAATCCTAATTTCGTACCATATGATAAGCTTTCAGAAGCTACTCACACAAATGAAGAAGGACTAAGGACCGGGGAGATGAAAAATATCCGTAACCTTATTAATGCATCTTTGTGGAATGCTAGACGACGCAACTAGTTTTTTAGATAGTAAATGTGACATTTGTATTGTTAATTTTTTTTTCCTACAATGTTAGCCATTAATAATTCCAAGCCATTTGTTTTTCGTTCATTTATATTTTTGTAACTTTGAATATTGTTTCCAAGTTGTTTGAATTTGTCTTAGATAATGATGAACATTAATCTAAATAAATAAATAGAAAATAAACATCTGTTCTTTTAGGTAATTTTATATTCATCAGCTAACTCAACCGCTAATTTTACTGAACATTTAATGGAGAAAATAGTTGACACCTATGTACCACTAGTGACAGCTAATAGCTAGTTGAATAGCTAACCATTAGTAAAACAGCTACGGCTGTCGTTAAATGCAATGCAAAAAACCAAAGGGCAAATGCGTAAATGGCAGACATGCTTCCGTGTAATCCGTTACTCTCTCTCTCTCCACAGCCAGAGCATAAAAGAAGTTGAGCAATCAGCATTAGCAAGAAAGATAGACAGCAACTCATACATATCATATGGTCCATGGATTATACTAATAAAAATCTGCTTTTCTTTTTTCTTTTTTTCTTTTCTTTTCTTTTTAAGCGTCTCCTTTATCTTTCTTAATTATTTACGAATCATTTTGTTTTACTCCCATTTCTTAATCCTCCAAAAGAGAACAGAGAGAGAGGAGAGAGAAAGAGAAGTGTATCTGGACGAGATTTTTTGATGCTTTAATTGGTGGGGGAATTTTTCGTGATTTGTGATATATTTGGCGCCTGAATTTTAGTGTCGAATTTCGATTTTGTTCAACAATTATTGGGGATCGATGTTTGATTTTCTCGATTTCAGATGAAGATTTTGCTGCTCCTAATTAAAATGGAGCTGTTTCTTCGATTTGTAAATTTGTAATCACCGGCGGTTGATTTTTCCTTTTTTCTTAATTTTTTTTTTTCGTTTGAGAAAATTGTATATTTTATTTTCCCCTTTTTGGAAATTGATATTCACATTTTTGATATGGCGAGTCTGAACAATAATCATAATAGCGTAGATACTGTAAATGCGGCAGCTGCAGCGATCGTCACTGCCGAAAATCGAGTTCAGCCGGTTTCAATTCAGGTACCCAATTAATTACTTTTATTTTGTTTCAGATGATATATTTTATTTGTTTGGGATAATATATGATTTTTGCAAAGTCAAGGTTTTTTTTGGGCACAGAAATTGAGTATGATTGTGAAAAGGTTGTCTCTGTAGATGATATAAGGCAACAGTTGGTTTAAGTAACAAGTAGTAATTGGGAATTGGGAAATTTCTGTAACTGTGATGGTTGAATCATTAAGTATGATTAGCTACTTTAAACTGCCTTTAAAAGCCTTTTTTGATAGCGAAAGTGGAAAGATTTTTTGGTCTTGATTGCAAATTTGGGCTTTTGGGTTCTAAGTTAAAAAAGGGACATGAGAGACTATAGTGGGTAATTACTTTCCTAGGGTGAAGAGAAGATTAAAGGAGAGCTTTGCAATTTTTGTTAAAGAAAGAAATTATCTTTACTTTGATTGAGATAGTTTGTAGGTGGGTAGCAGTCAAAAATGTCAAATGGTAGATTTTTCTATAGTGGGTAATGTGGACTTTGGCAATTTAATTGCTGTGGTTACCTTCTATTGCAGTCTTCTGAGTTGGCTTGTGCAAGCTGGAAGGCCAGCAACTATGAACTAGCAGCATTATTGTATAGGATCATGTACAGACTACAGTCCACATAAAAATTTGCCTTTTGTAGCTATATACAATTTGTAAGAATAACAATGCCTTATTCATTTTAGTTTTTACTATAAAAAAAAGTGGTTTGACCAAATTGAAGTATGATTGTCATGCCTGAATTCTTGGAGAGTCCCCAATATATAACTGAACATGGCAAAGAGATTTATAGTTCTGGAAACAATGTGTTGGAAAATGACATATGGTCAAGAAGGATAATTCTATTTCTGTAGGTCTTTTAGTTGTTTTTTCTTTGGAAATGGTTGGTTTTTGGTAGTCAGAGGCATACTAGGAAGTACCTGGGAACTATTGTGGGAAAAGGTATGAGTTACTTTTGGAATACCCTATGCTTTAACACACGGCGTCATGACAGATGTGATTTTTGCGTGATGCCTGTATTAACAAGAAGTTATGTATGGAATCGTGGTATGTCGTTGACCATCTAGGTTTCATGGCTTCATACTAAGGTTTGCAAGACTTTAAATTGTAGTGCACTAAGTTGCTATTGTTCAACAGGTATTTGTTGGGTACTGACAGTCTGTAAGCGCCTGAACATGGGTCAGGAACTCAGGATACTAGGTGCATGGTTATCACATTACGAGATTTTGTATATAATTTTTGTTGATAATTGTTAAGCAGTAATTCTCCCACAGTTCTACTTCAATCTGCTAAACCTTAGATAAAGGCTGAAGCTAGAATATTGTCCTTACTAAGATAGCTGGAGCTAAGGTCTTTATGTGTGTCATAACTTGTCTGAATGCACTCTGACCTGTTTTGACCTTGTCTTGGTGCTTCATTAACATTTTAATAAATGATATGTTTTTATTTACTATTGGTTAATGATTGCAGAAGAGGAGGTGGGGAAGCTGCTGGAGTCTATACTGGTGTTTTGGGTCTCTCAAAACCAGCAAGAGGATTAGCCATGCAGCTCTTGTCCCCGAACCTGTTGTAACTGAGACTACTGTGGCCGTTGCTGACAATACAAACCCTCCAACCTCCACAGGACAGCGTTTTATTGCCCCTCCATCCTCTCCTACATCTTTTCTTCAATCAGATCCACCCACTGCAATCCACTCGCCTGGTGGATTGCTTAAGCTAACTTCCCCTTCTATAAATGCTTATTCCTCTGCTGGGCAGGCCCACATTTTCACCATTGGTCCCTATGGCCATGAGACCCAGCTAGTTTCTCCCCCTGTATTTTCCACTGTCAACACGGAGCCATCTACTGCTGCTGTGACTCCTCCTCCTGAGCCTGTGCAGTTAACAACACCATCATCGCCTGAAGTGCCATTTGCTCAATTGCTCACTTCGTCCCTCAACCGTGCTAGGAGGAACAGTGGGGGAAATCAGAAACTTGCACTATCATGCTATGAAGTCCACCATCTCATATCTCCTGGCTCAGCAAATTCAGCATCTGGCACGTCTTCTCCTTACTTTGATAAGCGGCCAGTCCTTGAATTCCGCATGATAGATGCATCCAAGTTATTTGAGTCAAAGAAGTTTTCTACCCGTAAGTGGGGTTCGAGGCTAGGATCCGGATCTCTAACTCCTGATGGTGTGGGACTTTCCACTTATGACAATCTTCCCCTTGAAAACCAAATCTCAGAGGTGGCATCACTGGCTCACTCGGAAACTGGATCACTGATCGACGAGGCTCACGTTGCTTCAAGAGTCTCATTTGAGCTTACCCATGAAGATATGTCGGCTTTTGTCGAGAAGACTACATTAGAAGTTGCAGACCAGGGGCAGGAAATAATGGATCAATCCAGAAGGACGAATGATGTAATCCCATTTGAAGATGAACTATGTTGCAAGATGTGTGCTGAAGCCCCTGAGATAACTTTGGGGGAGATGAAAGATTGCCTACACAAGCGATCCTCTTTCTCTCTTGGCTCAGTCAAAGAATTCAATTTTGACAGCAGTGAGAAAGAAATCTGTGCTAATTCTACCCGTAGCTCAGAATGGTGGGTTGAGGAGAAGGTTGGGATGGATATTAGCCCCGAGAACAACTGGGCTTTCTTCCCATTGCTTCAGCCTGGATTAAGCTGACAATGTCGCTTTGAATATCTCTGAATCTTCAGGTGCCTTCTTCAGCATTGAGCACTGAATGTATAAACACTGAAGCGACTGCATCAAATCCGTCGTTAATATACAGACAGGTCATTTTGCCCCACTGCCATGTCTAGCTTACGTCTGGTACTGATATGCTCTTCTGTGTCTTGATAAAGACCCCTCCTGATGATTAATGAACAGATGGTGTATTGACACGACGTATCCAGAGATGACAAATTGGTTAGTGGTATGTCATACACTCATACTGGCAATCATTTCCTACTATACTTCTTTTCGTGACGTCTTACAGAATATAGCATTTTGGTATAAGCATGATTCATTATCATCCAGTGTAAAAAATCGTAACTTTTTTTTTTTATTTTCCAAGGTGCACGCCTTTATCTATGGCTATTGCCACAATAATTTTCCCTTGCTATCCTGTCTGTGCATTATGCTTAATTGACATTTGACTTGCGCATATGCTACTTTACATTCTTCAATTAGGCATAGAAACATTTATCTCTACCACAGAGACATACACATATACTAGTTGTTGGTAAAATGCAGTTATGCACTCTTCATACACATGAATGTACACAAGTATTTCACTCGCACCCGTAACAAGACGCGGTAAGAGTGTGGATACAAGGGTATATGGCAAACTCTTGTAGAGTTGTAGCTTGGTGGTATAACTGGTATGTGTTTAAGGAGACGTCGTCGTCATATTTATGAAAATGACTCAAGTCTCCGTAATTGGAGTGTATGATATCTCAATTCCCAGATGAGGAGGCACTTCAGTTTAGATAGAAGTTGGAGCCTTAAATTGGAAGACACTAAATGCAGTATGGAGAATTTGATGGCCACATTTTCAGTAGTAGGAGTATGTTTTTTCTTTAGGTCTGATGTTAGAACTTTTTCGGCCGGCTGGACCACCCAGGCACCCATGAATTGGTTTCCCTACTTACCCAACAATATTGGCAAATGGATATGTAGGAAAAAACAGCCTGTATACTCAATAAAGACTAAAAACTTTGTTGGCCCATCATATATGCGGTGTACTTACATTTGCTTAGTGGCCATCATCGAAAATCTCATTCATTCATTAACATTACCCTAGTGCCTCCAAAGAGGCTCCCGCCTAGGCAGGGTAAGGGGGGGTCGGTTGTACGCAGCCTTACCCCTGCGAGAGTCTCACAAAGAGGTTGTTTTCGTTTGATCCGAGATTCGAAGTGCGATGACCATCGGCAACTTTACAATGAATAAGAAGTGCCGACAATTTTATGAGCCATTTTACTTTAGTCCATTACATTCCGAAGCCAAAAAGTTAAGAAGCTTTTCCGAAAATCTCATGCATTATATGTGATTTTCTTTCACCATTTTTTTTTGGTGTGTATGTGAGCGCGCGCGTAATGTATTTTAATGTGAAGTTTCACATTATTGCTAATGTGAATTTCTTTTAATTAATTATCCGATTCAAGAAGCCAAGTTTTTATACCAAAAAAAAAAAAGAAAACTAAATCATCTTGTGATTGGTTGCTCACATGTCACATCTGCTTAGTTTTGGACTTTGAGGTGGGAATCAATTCCTTTTTTTTTTTTTATCTCAGGTAAATTTACAGGTGAAGGGAACATCTTATTATTTCAAAATTTTGTTGTAGGGTGGCTATTTCCATTGCCAGCTGATGGGGCAATTATTGTCCATATTGCGTAAAATATGCACTATAATGTATGCTTTTTTTTTTTTTGTGTGTGTGTGTGTGTGTTTTTTGTGTTTTTTGCTACAAGGAGGCATTCAATAGTGCATAAACCACATGTGATGGGTAAGCCAACCCACCTTTGATAGGCTGACACTTAACAGGCTCAAACAAAGGAAGAGACCCTCTCTGCAAAGAAAGGTAAAGGAGCTTAATCTCCCTACGTGGATGAGAATTTGGACCCTGACTACTACGTTGTGACTTGTGAGTGGGGCACTTACCACTACTTGTGCTCCCACCTCATCCTCATGAAATATACTGTATATAATTCATGTAACCATGTGTTTTTCGCTCTATGAACATCAAAGCTGGTAAACTACTGCTGATGGGCTTCTTCTCTCGTTGTTGTTAGTTGGGATCCTCTTCACTTTCATAACTTCATTTATAAACAACTTACCAAATATAATGCGCGTAAATGAGAGAAGTAATGTATTGGAGATGATGTCAATCCTAACAAAAACACTGAAAATCATATCCCCATTTGTCAAATCTAAGAAGATCATATGTTGCTGGAACTAATCCTTGTTTAAACATCCAAATCCAATATTATTGTGAGATATGTCTTAGGATTTCCCAAGAGAAGAATCCAAGGTCGGGATCATCTAATAATTTCTCTCTCTTATTGGTACATTCATTTTGCTGCCACTCAAGAAGGAAGAGATATCAGATACAGTTTATGCACCAACTAGATGCGATAGAAACTATAGTATAGTATAAACAATGAGGATACGTATATTATTTGTATTAGCAAAAACAGGATTTGTTAATAGCAGGAAAGAACCGTTCATTGACCATGTGGCAAGGCCAACTTGTGGCCAAAATTAATGGAACCTCCCCCTGTCTCATACTCTGTCCCACAAAGCTCCACATGTTCTGTTTGCAAAATGATGTTAAATTTTGCAACTATTTTATACATAGAGTTCCAAAAGCAAAAAAGGGTGTGAGGTCCATTTGAACTCTATTTTGCTAGAGTTAATAAGACCCTTTTCACTGATCTTGTCACTTTAACTAAATAAAGATTGGGTTCCCATAAAGATTTCTACTCTTTCAGCAAACCTTTATGGCTCCTCTGCTGCAGGTGAGCTTTTATTTAACGCTAAAACCTGCTTGTTCCTGTTCTTTTTGGCAGAATATGTGAAATATGGCCTATATGGGAACTAGGTTTCTGGGTTCTCATATTTGAGCTCTAAAAAACTGTCTGAAGCTGTTGTTTGTATATGCTTTATTCCAAAAAAAATTGGCTTGCGCATATTTATGGCAAAAATGCATTGAGAAATGCATTGATTTGACTTAATAGACCTTGGAATTTCATTGGTATTATCCATATAGGGACTAGAGTGGTGTTTGACTGAATTCTTGGGTATCATTTGTTGTTTGTATCATTGTTTTGCAATCTATCTGTTTTTTGACTGTTTTCTTATAAACCCTCATCTGGGATTATGTAGAATTTGTGTCTTATGTGTGTATTTTGTTTCTCTTCCCAGGAACTGTAATACAACTCATAAGTTGTGGTGATCATGCTTTGATCACCTGCATCTGGTATCAGAATTCTGACAAGCAGAGAGTTTGTTAGCTTGGCAAAGATAGTAAAAATGGCTATGGCTCCTACAGTCAAGCTGGTTTTGGGGTCGATTGCCTTTGCAATCTTTTGGGTACTGGCAGTTTTCCCTGCTGTACCTTTCCTACCGATTGGGAGAACTGCAGGGTCCCTTCTTGGAGCCATGCTTATGGTGATTTTTGGTGTCTTATCCCCGGATCAAGCATATGCTGCAATTGATCTCCCCATACTCGGTCTTCTTTTCGGCACAATGGTGGTTAGTGTATATCTTGAAAGAGCAGATATGTTCAAATACTTGGGTAAATTACTCTCGTGGAAAAGTAGAGGAGCCAAGGACTTGATATTCAGAGTTTGCTTAATATCTGCGGTGTCTAGTGCTTTCTTCACTAATGACACCTCTTGTGTTGTCTTAACGGAGTTTGTACTGAAAGTTGCTAGGCAACACAATCTGCCTCCTCATCCCTTCTTGCTAGCTCTTGCTTCCAGTGCAAATATTGGGTCTTCGGCAACCCCTATTGGCAACCCCCAAAATCTTGTGATAGCTGTGCAAAGTAAGATCACATTCGGAGATTTTGTGTTGGGAATTATCCCAGCTATGCTCGTGGGCGTTTTGGTTAACTCTTTAATCATCATAGTCATGTATTGGAAGTTGTTGTCAACTCATAAGGATGAGGAAGATGCCACTTCAGAAGTGGTTGCTCAAGAGGATGTTACTTCTCATCGATTTTCACCTGCAACGATGTCACATCTGTCGCCTTCTAATTCTATAGAATCAATGAATGATCAAAGTTTTCCTCCGAGAGGAACTTCAGGTCATATAGAGACTCTTAGAAATCGAGCAAATACCACTGAAAATGAAATTCACAGCTCTGAGTCTGCAAGGAACTCGGATGTATCAAAAGATACGGTTGTTGATGAATCTTGCCAGCAAAAGGAAGAAGCTGTCACTCCAAAGAGGGTTCAAACTTTAAATGAAGAGATAACTTCACAGTTGAAGCTATTCTTTGCTGGGAAAGAAGTAAGTGAAAAGTGGAAGGAAGTATTGTGGAAGATATGTGTTTATCTTATTACAATAGGCATGTTGATTGCTCTGCTATTTGGTCTAAATATGTCGTGGACTGCAATCACTGCAGCATTGGCCCTTGTAGTTCTTGATTTCAAGGACGCTCGTCCATGCCTAGAGAAGGTACTAGCTCATGATTTATAATGTTATCAGCATTCTGAAATCCAGTTTGTCTGCTTAGTCTAACAAAGTTGTATTGATACTGATTTCAGTAGGTGTATATCTAAACTCCTTGATCTTTTACTCTCTTCTCAACCAGGTCTCATATTCACTTTTAATATTCTTCTGTGGAATGTTTATCACGGTTGATGGATTCAACAAGACTGGCATTCCTAGCAAGCTATGGGACCTCATGGAGCCATATTCACAGATAAATCATGTCAGTGGAATAGCGGTTCTTGCACTGGTCATTCTTTGCCTCTCAAATTTGGCATCAAATGTACCCACTGGTATGAAGATTCTACTTGCAATTTTGTTATAGATCTCTCATTTTATTAAAGGAAATCCCATGATTGTGAATGGAAGCGAAAAGACTCTTATCATGAAAATCAATTACTGCACTGGTTTGTGAAATATACAACTAACTGTTTGCCAGAACTGGAGATATCATACTCCTCTCTATGTACATGCTATTAAATTAGCAATTGGTGTAGTTATATTTGAATATTCCATACCATTACCCCAGTGTGTCTGCTCCCACCCAACACAGAAGGGGGGAGGGGGGGAAGCAGTCTTATTAAGCCTGCAGAGAGGTGGTTCCCGAAAGAACGTTATGGAAGTCCCTTCACTGTGTGCTACACTTCTACTTGCTAGTTATTAAGAATCATTTTAATATTTGAGTCATACTTGAGTATGCCGTTGGTAATTGGCAATAAGCGAATAAGCTGATGGACTGATGGTGCGTGGTAGGCTGGAAGTGGCAAGCTGGGCACTGGTTAGCTATTGCTTCGAAACAATTAGGTGTTGATTCTTTTAGCGCTAAGCTTGGGGTGGAGATTATAAAGAGATCATTGATCAACATGACATATTAATCATTGACTGTTTCTCTAGTAGTAATTTTCATACTAGATGAGGCAATAGAGTAAGAATCCTACAGTTCCATGCCTTACTACATGATATTGATCAACTCGTGCTTAAAAGCGAGTATTTAAATGGTTGTTTTTGTTAAAACTAGTTGCAAGCAAGTTCAAATCAGCAATGCTGTCCATTTTCTTCTTTTATGCAATTCCATTTCCCCCTTGAGGGACATCATTTACACAAGTTAATTTATAATGAGAATGTATATATAGCACAACTTCTGGTGCTTAAACTGAATGGTAATAGTGTAATCCTATGTTATACTGTTAATGGAGGTGAATTTTAACCATGCACAGATGTATTCTGAACTTGCCTTTTTGGTGGTGGTTTTTATTATGAAGCTAATTCATTGTCTGGGATTATACTGGTTCAATGTTTACAGTTCTGTTGCTTGGAGGGCGAGTAGCGGCATCTGCAGCAACTATATCTGCGTCAGAAGAGAAGAAAGCTTGGCTGATCTTAGCTTGGGTTAGCACCGTGGCTGGGAACTTGTCACTCCTCGGATCAGCTGCCAACTTGATCGTGTGCGAGCAGGCTCGGCGTGCCCCACACTTAGCATATAATCTCACCTTCTGGAGACATCTGAAATTTGGAGTTCCGTCCACTCTTATTGTCACTGCCATTGGCTTGACTCTCATTAGATAGTCATCTTCAAAATTTATTTTTTCTATTGAAGAATGATGTCATTTTACCATGACTCAAGTTGTTCAATGTTCTGTACATTCTTGGTTTAGAGCAATTGGAATGTGCCGTGAGGAGGTTAACCTGTACAAAATGTTGCATAATCAAAAAACCACATAGCCCCATAATATAGGTTGTTATTTTCGAACCATATCGTACAAGACACCAATACGAGACATGAAAAGCCCTTAGGGTTGATTTTATCCGGTCTCTATTAGATTTGGACAGTTATTTTACGGGTCATCCACTCTAATAGCGGACACTGAAATCATGGTTAAGTACAGTGTTCAAGGACCAGGATGGCCTTCCCCAGGCACCTAGGGTCCTGTAAGACTACAATAAACTTCCCACATAAGTTTGGGCAAAAATCTCAACTAGGCTCCAAAAAGTCGTGAATGAAAGCTATATTATCTACAGTTTTTGGGCTTCTGTAGGCCCCAAAATAAAACTTGTTTTTTCGCACGGACACCTCTAAGGGACACAAGAGGCCCCAGGTTCAGTTGTTTGGTCCGTATTGGACTTGGGCTCATTTTACTAGTCACCCTCTAAGGGCCCAAATACCGAAACTATGGGTGAGTATGGACTTCAAGGACCCGTATAGCCTTTTCGAGACACAGGGGGTTCTCTTAGGTCACCATGGAACACACAGAGAAGTTTGGTAAAAAATTTCAACCGTGCTCCGAGAAGCCGAAAATGAAGGCAATAATCCACGTTTTTTGGGTTTGGAAGGCTCGTAATGAAAATTGTCATTTCCCCTAGGGGACATGAGAGGACCTTGGGTTGGTAATTGGGTCCCGTTAGACTTGGACGATCAGTTTACTTGTCACCCACTCTAAGCGCGAATACCGAAATCATGGGCGAATACGGAGTTCAGGGATTCGGATGACCTTTTTTTGACAATGGGAGTATTCTTGGGTCACAATAGACCATTACTTGAAGTTTGGGCAAAAATCTCAACCGGATCCCGTGAAGTTGAAAATGAAGGCTATAATCCACGTTTTTGGGCTCTCGAAGAGCCTCGGAATGAAAATTTTTATTTTCGAGTCATATTGCATGGAGAACCGCTAGAGGACATAGGAGGCCCCCGGGGTCGATTATCGGTCTCCGTTAGACTTGGAGGATCATTTTAGTGGTCATCCACTCTAAGGACGACTATCGAAATCATGGGCGAATACGGAGTTTAGGGATCCAGATGACCTTCTTTGGACAATGGGAGTCTTCTTGAGTCACACTAGACCCCCATTAGAAGTTAGGGCAAAAATCTCAATCGGACCCCGAAAAGCCGAATATGATGAATGCTATAATCCAATTTTTTTGGGCTTACAAAGGACCCCGAAATGAAAATTGTTATTTTCGCATCATATCGCACAGAGAACCCCTGGGAGATATGGGTAGCCTTCGGGATTGGTTATCGGGTCCACGTTAGACTTTGACGATCATTTTATTGGTCACCAAAATCTAAGGGTATGAATACCGAAACTATGGAAGAGTAAGGAGTTCAGGGATCCAAAGGACCTTCTTTTGACACTTAGAGCCTTCTTGGGTCAAAATGGACCCCCATTAGAAGTTTGGGCAAAAATCTCAAGCAGGCCCCAGGAAGACGATAATGAATGCTAATCCACGTTTTATGAGTTTTCGGAGGGGCAGCGGAATGAAAAATGTTATTTTCGCATTATATTACATGGAACATCCCTAGGAGACAAGAGAAGGTCGCGGAGTCGGTTATCGGGTCCCTATTAGACTTGGACGGTCATTTTACTAGTCACGCACTCTAAATGCCGAAACCATGGGCAAATACAGAGTTCAGGGACCTGTATGGCCTTCTTTGGACACCGAGAGTCTTATTGGGTCGCAATAAACCTTCTCTAGAAGTTTGGGCAAAAGTTTCAATCGGGCCCGGCCTCGAGAAGGCGAAAATGAAGCTATAATGCACATTATTTGGGCTTGTGGAGGGCCCTATAATAAAAGTTGTTATATTCACACCATATAGCACGAGTCATCCATAGGAGACGTGAGAAGCCTTTGGAGCCGCTTTCGTGTCCCGATGGGCTTCCGTGGGGCCCGAGATGAAAAGTTGCAATTTTACACCATATAGTAAGGGACATCCTTAAGGGACATGAAAGACCCCTGGTTTGGTAGTTATTTTACATACCTTTAGTTTTGGACCTCAATATGCTTGGTAGATCACCCAGCCGATAATATAATAATTCAATTATGATTTACATTAAAATAAGTAGAAAACGGATCAGAAGAAAAGAAAAAAGATAAATGCATTATCATCTTTTAAGAAAAAATATAAAAATATTGTCTTCTTTAATTTAAAACTAATCGTAAAATATAATGTTTTGGCTAACAAAGATTGGTAGCCTTGGTTTTAATCCCAAAATACAGTTTAAATTAAGTTGATGGATTAATAGCCCTTTTCAAAATGAGTACTTGAGTGTATTTATCTGAAATTAACAACTAGTTAAAGGTGCCTAATATAATTATTACCTCAAACTTTAGGGCATCATTAGTATCACTATCTTAGGCTCTGTTTGATTCACCTTAATTTTACTTAAATTCAGTTTAGTTCAGTCCAGTTTAGTTTAGTTCAGTTCATGTGTAACTTTATCACTCATATAACTTTTTATTCCAAAATAATTTCATGATGATAATTATGTCATCGGAAAGATCTCAAAGCATACTTTCAAATGAGTCCAATATTGAATATACTTGGACGAATTTTAAATGGTTAACGTTCAAGTGTAAAAAATCAATTAATTTCAGTTCAGTTAATTTTAGTTCAGTTCAGTTAATTTTAGTTCAGTTCAGATCAGTTTTATCTTAGGTGAATCAAACGGAGTCTAGTCAATATTGGACTCATTTGAAAGTATGTTTTGAGATCTTTCCGATGACATAAATATCATCATGAAATTATTTCAGAATAAAAAGTTATATGAGTGATAAAGTTACAAATGAACTGAACTGAACTGAACTGAATTTAAGTAAAATTAAGGTGAATCAAACAGAGCCTTAGAATAATTAAAATTAAAAAGAGAGAGAGAGAGACTTTGATCCATTCAAATGAGAGTATCCATTGACTAGAAGAGGTCCACTACTCTTTCATGGGCAGCCTAGACGAAGTAAAATGTACAATATTATAATAGCAACTTATTTAATACTAAATATATTATGAAATACTATCACGTACCAACAAATATCATTAACCAATCAAATTATGTGCATAGGAAACAAATATCTGGTGTTGACGACATTTTCCAATTAGATACTTCTAAGAAGTTGCTTATTGTTTTCAGAGGAAGCTAAGACGCACACATATGAAGTAAGCATTGACCCCATTTCATGCAAATGCAATATCAGTATATGCATATGCGCGCAATAGCAATACAGCAGTTATTTTGACTAGTATTAGTCCCTTGAGACTAGACTTTGTAATATTATTGTATGATCTATATACAACACATCACTTTCAAAACTTATTATAAGTTTTAAATCTTCAATGCATATTGAGAGATTGTTGATTTATTTGATTTGATGACTTTGCATGCAAAAGAGTCTCTGCTATTGATTTAGATATCGATCTGCATGGAACAAAATGAGTTTGAGATATTCAACTGTCCTATAATATTGCTAAATGGATGGAGTATGATGTTAGAGGGGTGCTATGTGCAGTCTTATCCCAAGGCTGCAATTTGCACCACAATTAAAATTTGACACATAGGTATTTCCAATGGGAAATAGTTTTTTTTTCTTCTTTTGCAAGTGGTGGAAATTGCAACATCACCTATACATATCACCCATCATGATTGATATTTGTTAATTAATATAGTCATATAGTATTTCTTTGTCTCTTTTTCGGATGCTCAACGTAACCGATCAACTATTCTATTTTCATTTATTTGTGAAAATATAAATAGAATAACACAATGGTTATCATTTAGCCACATCCGAATATTAAGTTTTAGGTTCAAAAATCTTGAAAATCCTTTTTTTTTTTTGCTGGATATAAATGGTGATACTTGTCAAGTCACAATAACAAGTTAGGTCAACTGGCCTGCAGGCTAAGGTGAAACCATCAAAGACGTAATCAAGTGATCGATCATTTCATGCTCATCACTCCCATCTCCCAAGTAATTTGGTAATTAAGACACCATCACGAGTTCGATTTCCTATTGTCCCATGTAACTTTAATTTTGATTTTTAGAAAATATATTTACCCCTTGAATTTATTTATTTATTTGAAGTAGCAAGCAAGGAGCCATGTAAGCTCCATCTTTAAATTAAAAAAATAAAATAAAAATGAACCGGAGTCTTTGTTGGGAGCAAGAGGAAATGTACCATTATTATAATGCCCACCTAAACTCATTGTACTTACCTTTTGATGGAACTTAGAAACCACTTGCTTTAATTTTATAGGAAAAATTAACCATGATGATTATGAATAATGAGAATATGACAGTGGTTCATTAGTATATATAAACCTGGATTTCCTTCTCTCTTTTTTTTTGACAGTACCAAATACAACCTGGATTTCCTTTGTAGCACGGTGACCAAATCAATAATAATTATAATTAATGATGAAAACATAAGCAACATTAATCTTAAATTCCAAAAGCAAATTCATCATAAAATTGGAGGAAGTGATTTGGCTTGATCAAGGTTACATCTAAAGTCAACAAACAAAAGTAGGCAAGGTATGGTCCCACCCTCCCAAAAATAAGTGATTCCAAGTGGGTGGAGGTTTCCACCTTGACATGAGGAAAGAACCCATTCACGCTCCTTTGTTATATCTTCCCCCAATTCCTAATTTTGATGTGCACGACTATGACCCTGTTTTTTTCAACGGAATGGTCCGGGACGGTGAGGAATGGAACGGCGCAGTATGGATAATTAAAAAAATTGAGACAAAATAAAATACAGAATGCGGAACGAAACGAAGTGAAACGGAACGGAATGCAGCATGGAACAGGACTATGAGTTAGAATAGTGACCAATGAGAAAACAATTTTGCAGAAGCTTTAGCAATAAATTTGGATTATCGATGACATTATTTTCATACCAAACAAGGGTTGATAATTAAGGATGTTGACGATTTGGGAATAATGTAAGCCTGTATAGAGGAGGTCGTTCAATTTGTACCACTAAAAATAGTTTGTGTGAGTTTCTTATTTCATTCTCCCGCGTGTCTTGGAGTTTTGTGAGAAGATGTGCAATAAAATGACTCAAGACATGCATGCATTTAGTTTATTTGTTACCCACGGAAACGTGAATCATCCATAAAAATATGTTCGACAAACATATCATTTTGTGCACACAAGTCAATAACATATTTGCAAAAGATTTAATCACAAAAAAGAGTATTTTCAAAATTACTTTCTTTTCCAAAACTTATTTTACAAATACTTATTATCAAGAGAAGAACTTAGACGCGATTACAACATCATAGAAATAAATTGACTTTTATAAAAATAACTAGATTTCGTGCCCGTGCGATGCACGGGTTCTTATTTATCATGCATACTCCGTTATTAGAAGAAATAGAATAAAAAAAAATTTAATCATATCAATATGTAAAGTTGAATAATAGGAGTAACAAAGAACAATAATAATATTTTTATCAACAAAAAAAAAAACACATTTAACAAAGAAATTACATTTATAGTGAATAGGTAATAATTTATAACTATTTATTACCTATTCAATACTTGGTGATAACTCAATTATATATATATATATATATATATATATATATATATATATATATATATATATATATATATATATATATATATATATAGATGATTATTTTATTTTCAGTGCATTGCGTGGCCTGGTGCACTAATTGTGACTTGTGAGTTGTGAGAGAGATTGATATGGGGTCCAACCTAGTAACCCATAATATCACTTTCTCCTCTCAGAACCAATGCACTAGATTGTCTAGTGCACTAAATAGGATCCATTTCCTTTATAAAAACAACACTCTTTTATATAAAAAACTCATCACAACTTACACAATCGAACTTGCTCATTCAACATACATTCAACTTTAACTCTCAAGTCTCAAACAATCCTTAACCAATTAACCCCCAAAACATCTACTCATAGGTTGCGTTTTCTCGAGCTTATACAGTCAGTTGAGTTCAGTGGTGCTGAATTTAAAAACATACATTTTGTCTCACATACCAAATTGTGTTGTTCAGTCCAGTAATATCAAGTTCAGTTTAGTTTAATTCAGTTCAGTTCGGATAAATTTAACAGTAAAAAATACACTCAAAGTCTCAAAAAACTCTTTATCAAACATGAGTATTTTTTTTTTTTTCTTTTGGTAGCATACTACTATAAGACTTATGGCAAAATACAATATACAACAAATATAAATACGGAAAATCAACGCTTAGACAAAACTTCATATGCTCTTTATAGCCTCCTACCAAAGTGGACACACCAACACACTCTCCCGTCTCTCTCTCTCTCTCTCTCTCTCTCTCTCTCTCGTATTTCTTCCCTTTTGTTCTCCATCAGCTTCTTCTCTTCTTTCTCTCTCCTCTTAACAAAATTCGAAATTCTCACGTACTCTTGTCTATTCATAATCCTCTTTTTCTCTCTCTTCATTTTCTCTTTTTCTTCCCCCGAATATTTTCATCTTCACATTTCTAGGGTTTCCATTTCCGCTCTAAAATTCACTTAACAATTTCCACACTTTCTAAAGCTTAGCTAGTACTTACTAAATCATTTTCTAGATTTGTAATCGCTTGATTCTCAGACAGTACAAGCACAACCACTGTAGTGGAAGTATTTTTTACTTTATTCTTTTTTTTTTTTGGGGGAAGCTTTAAGCCTTTAATGGTGGACTGTGAACGGTTACTGGTGTTAACGAACTCATTGGCATATTGCTTTGTGTGTTTGTGAAGGAAAATTTTCGAGATTCATGGTTTTTTCTCGACGATTTGGTGCTGTTAATTTAAGGTGAGTTCTTATTTCTGCTTATTGTTTTTGGATCTGCTTGTAAATGTCGCCATTTTTAGTGTTCTGGATCGAGTTCATAGTTATGAAGCTGCATATTAATTTGATTTTGTTATTTTTGATTTTTATATGTTTTTGGTTTTAAGGATAATTTTCGGAGTTGAATCTAGCGTTATCGTCTTAATTTGGTCACTGTGCTTGAATTGGTTATACTTTTATAAATGGTTTGACTTGGTCTGTTATGGTACTTTCAGCTAGGTTAAGTAATTTGGTCATAGTGCGCCGTTTTTAGGAAGTTGAGATCCCTTTAATGATTGGGAACATTTTTATTTTTTCTCTTTCTACGATTTAGGGTATGATTTAGTAGAGATTAATTTTAATTTAGGATAGGAAGGATTGAGAGGAGTTTTTGTTTGAAGGTTGACTCTGAAGTTGCAGTCTCTGGTCTTAGCCACCTAGTAAGTAATTAGGAAAAAAAATATCCCACTGGAATTAGTCAAGGAAAAATAGGAAGTTCTTTTTCGGTAATCTCCATAGAAGGGATACAGCAATTGTTTTCCTTTATTTCCCTCCCCCCCCCCCAGGGGGTGGGGGTGGGAGTGGGAGGGCGAGTGGTGCTGGGACCGTGGGAGCGAAATTGGTGCAGCCTCAACCTTGACCACTAGGCAATTGTTCATGAGTGGAGGGCCTTGTTGGCAAAAACCTGTATAGCAGTCAAGAGATGAAGGAATGCAAATTCTAGCTTCTATGTAGTTGCTTCTGGCTAATCTTTCTCCTGTTAACTTGCATAGCTGAATGCGTTGCTCACAAGTCGCCCATGTGTTGTTACTGAGGACTTAAGGAGTCTACATCTTTGTCAAATTATGAAGTTGATTTTTGAAGTACCTACTTTCTACAGGATACATGGACTTTTAAGGGACTAGGAGACTAGTCAAAGGCAATTAAAGAGCATTTAGACATAGTTTCCCCTCCTCTGAGGGACAGTTTCTGAAATTTTGTTGTACATGCAATTGTGCATAGATACAGAGATTCTCACCGCGAAAAAAAATGAAAACGCCAGAAAAGAAGTTTGAAGGCATGTATATAGTGCCATGTCCTAAGTACTCACTATTAGTCTATTAGATAAAACTTAATCGGATCTTTCTTCACCATAAAGATATTGGCTCTTATGCATGGTTGGAACATGACTCTGAAAAGTGAAGGGATGCATTCCTGGGTTGCCAGATAAAATGATGGAGACGAACCAAAAAAGAATGCCTCCGCCCTCTACAATGCTCATTAATTATGAATTCCAAATATGTGGGCAAAGCTCAGACTAAAAGTGGTAAAATTGCATTTGATGACAGGAAATGGGCGCAAATTATGTCCTGTCATCAATTTATGTCTTTGAAAGGAAGCCTCTCTGTGAGTGGGGAGAACTGTTACATTGCTGAATTTTGAACGACAGGACTAGCAAGCTTCAAAGTTTATTCATGGATGCACAGTGTTGATGCTGGTTTAAAATGTTGACCATCTGCATTCTTCTGTAAATCTATTGGCTGCCTTGGAGTGATCGTACTCATGATTGGGAACCTGATCAAAGACTCGTAGCTTATGGAAGAATGGATGATCTCACATATGTCGTAGAAATATGTGAAAAATTATGTGAAGAGCCTTTGTCTAAGATAGAGAAAGTGAGAAACAACTGTTCGGTTTCTTGTGATGTTTTTTATCACTTGCCTGACTCCAGTATTTCTAGACGATACTTGTAAAAAGGTTGAATCGAGTTTTGTAGATATAATGGGCATCTCACATTGTTAATGAAGTCTGAGAATTCTTCTTAATCTCCTGTCTTTTTCAGGCCTATTCCATGTGAAATTATGCTTAACATTGTCGTCAGTCACCATGAACTTTCCTGAAGTCTTAACAGAGGTTCATATTGGTACACGGAGATTTTAATCCTTCTTACATTCATTGACAGTATCAACATAGGGAACTTAATGTACAGGTCTTCTACTTGTGACTGGAAAACGTCTCGTTTGATTTGGCTAAGTGAATAGACTGAAAAAAGAATTATGCCTCCATGGTGGAAATCATCATCTAAAGAAGCAAAAAAGAAAACAAGTGATGAAACAATCCTTGAGGCACTGCGAAGGAAATTTAGAAGTCCGTCTGATGGGAAACTGGATAGTACCTCAAGGAGTTCTCGCAGACGTTGCAGTGACACAGTTTCAGAGAGGGGATCTCAATCCCGTGCAGAGTCCAGATCTCCATCTCCTTCCAAGGATTCCAAGCATGTTGCGAGGTGTCAAAGTTTTGCAGAAAGGCCTCTTGCTCAACCACTTCCACTTCCAGGCTTGCATCCTGCCAGTGTAGGACGGACTGATTCTGGAATCAGTATATCGTCAAAACCTAGGGTAGAAAAAAGTTCTAAGTCATCATTATTCCTCCCCCTGCCAAGACCTTCTTGCATTAGGAGTAGGGCAGATCCTGCGGAGTTGGATAGTGATTTGGTTACTGCTTCTGTTTCAAGTGAGAGCTCAGTAGAAAGTGACGACCTGACAGATTCTCGATTGCGTAGTCCCCAAGCATTGGATCTTGACATTGGGCCAAGAACTGCTTCTGGAAGTCCTTCTAGGTAAGTTTGAATCTAATAGGGTTTCTCCCTGATGTTTTGAGTGTAGAAGCATCTTTTGCCCATCTCCCCTGCATCACCTTGGGCTGTTTAAACTACGAAAATGTATAATTTGATTGACATATCCTGTTTTTTTTCTTCTTCTCAAGTGCGGTGCTCAAGGATCAATCACTCAAAGTCACCCGAAGTGATTCTAGAGAGTCACCTAGACCTGTGAATCTGTCAAGCAATCCAAATTCAGTCGCTTCCACAAGAAGAAGGCCTTTGCGCAATCATGTCCCAAGTCTGCAGGTTCCTTCACATGGTGCTTTTTACAGTGCCCCAGACAGCTCAATGTCTAGCCCCTCTAGAAGCCCAATCAGAGCATACAACAATGAGCAAGCTATGAATGCTGCCTTCTGGGCCAGTAAGCCTTATCCAGACGTGACTTTACTAGGATCTGGACACTGCTCCAGTCCAGGTTCTGGCCACAACTCTGGGCACAATTCTATGGGAGGGGATATTTCAGGACAGCTATTTTGGCAACCAAGCAGAGGTAGTCCAGAGTATTCCCCAATACCTAGTCCAAGAATGACAAGCCCTGGGCCAAGCTCTAGAGTTCAAAGTGGTGCTGTGACTCCTATTCATCCTAGAGCTGGAGGTTCAGGCACAGAAGCACATGCTAGCTGGGGTGATGATGGTAAACAACAGAGTCATCGTTTGCCACTTCCTCCTGTATCCATTCCAAGTCCTTTCTCTCATGCAAATTCAGCAGCCACATCCCCCTCTGTTCCTCGAAGCCCAGCTAGGGGGGAGAACCCTCCAAGCCCAGGTTCACGCTGGAAAAAGGGAAGGTTGCTGGGTAGAGGGACATTTGGACATGTCTATACTGGGTTTAATAGGTAGTTACCATTGCAGATTCTTATTACTTCTTGACTTGAACAAGCAGTTTGATCTGAGCATTGAGGACGATTCCTAATTGATGTTGTTTTACATTGTTGACGTAGTGAAACGGGTGAAATGTGTGCCATGAAGGAGGTCACTCTGTTTTATGACGATCCAAAGTCGAAGGAAAGTGCAAAGCAGCTGGGACAGGTTTTTCACTTTTCCCTTTTATACTATTGTAGATTTGTAGCATTATTTATGTCAGTTCATTGTAAGTAGATGTGTTTCGAAGAAAGAGGTAAAATGGTTGTTCTGATATCTATATCATGACACTTTAGACATCTCTCACTTCAAGAGATACTTGTGGTAGCGTGTTGATATGAAATTATGAATTTTCTGCCGAGACTTCTAATTCTTCAGCTCAATTACTTATTCAGATGGAAAATTTCCTTGGCTTGTCTAGAGGTGTACTGAGAGGCAGCAAAAAAACAAGTATATAACTTAATGTTGTAGAAACTATCTGAAAATTCACAAGCTATCCAGAAATCAACTTGAGTTTGAGTAATTGCAGATTATATTAGGTTCACTAGATTTAGGCTGTGGCTTGGGGCCTATTTTGACCACCAGAGCTGGATTCCTGCTTATCTATAACCTCTATGTTGTCCGCAAGTGCTGGAATTGTTGTGAATGTATTCCTTGTTTTTGACGAAACCCTCGAATAGCTTTTAAGTGTTTGCACTTCCTATGCTTTTGCAGGAAATTACTTTATTGAGCCGCCTACGGCACCCAAATATCGTCCAGTATTATGGTTCTGAAACAGTAAGTCTGAGTTAGCTGACATTTTAATATCCTCTTATCTTTGTTTCTGATTCTTTTGATTCTTTATTGCTATGTTATGTTAGTCTTATTATGTCAATTCAAATTTCTAAAGGATTCAATTACTAGGGATGCTTTTTTCCCAACAGACTTGTGGACTTCCAGTCGAGATTTGATGCCCTTGAGTCATGTTTAGTTTTGTCTCTTCTTTGTTCTTTATTCCTTTGAAGTAACTTTTACCTTTACTTGACAGGTTGGTGATAGATTGTATATATACTTGGAGTTTGTATCTGGCGGGTCCATCTATAAAATTCTTCAAGAATATGGTTATCTGGGTGAACCTGCAATGCGCAGTTATACGCAACAAATTTTGTCTGGCCTTGCATATCTTCATGGGAAAAACACTGTACATAGGTGAATCGAGTTAGCCATAAATTATAATTGATCTTCTGTTCTGAAGGCTTCCGATGCCTAAAATTCCATTTATGTTACTGTGTGCTAGTTTATCAGTTTTTTTTTTTTTTTGTAAAATCATCTTGGGGCTCAATTTTGGAGCTTTTTTCCGGCAAATTGTTTAGTTTTTTGTGTTATTTATGTTGAGCTTCATGTGGGCAGGGATATCAAAGGAGCAAATATTCTAGTTGACCCAAATGGGCGTGTTAAATTAGCAGATTTTGGTATGGCAAAGCATGTAAGTGCCTGTTGCATCTTACAAATTACAATGTTTCATTAATTAGTCACTTAAAATGTTTTGTTTTTTGGTAATTAAGAGCTGACTTTTATTACCAAATGAACCAAACTGCATACAACCTCATACAAAGCAGAAAGGGAGATTTGCATACTTAAGGCACCTTCTAGGAAGGGTACTTAAGCCATGCATTGTAAGCCTTAGAACCATTTAGCATATACTAGCAAAAATCCCACTGTCTATGATTTGTTAAGACACTATTTGTTATGATTTGAGGTTGAGTTAGCTAACTGATTTTTATCATACCAATTATTCACCATAACAATTAGTATTATTTATTTTTGCAGATCACTGGACAATCATGTCCATTGTCATTCAAGGGAAGCCCTTATTGGATGGCTCCAGAGGTCAGAATCTGAACATTTCAGTAGCATTTCTTTATGTTCTGCTCTCAATTTATCTTCCCGATGCAGGTTATAAAAAATTCAAATGGTTGTCACCTTGCTGTTGATATATGGAGCCTTGGTTGCACTGTTTTGGAAATGGCAACAACCAAACCACCATGGAGCCAGTATGAAGGGGTCTGTGCTTTCAAAGAGATTTTAAGTTTGATTTCTGTTGAGCTAGTCTTGTTATTGTTGTCGTCTATCAATATTGGCATGAACTATGCTCAATGCTAAGTTCTGGGCCAGTCGGTATGTACAATCACTCTGGCCCACTCAACCGAGCCTGTATGATCCTGCTATCATGTCTTTACCATAAAGATCTCTCTGACAGTTAATAAGATTTATTGGGATGCTCTTTGAGAGGATTTTAGGAGATTCTTCACCATTGGAATTATGCCTTTGGGTCAGTGAGTTTCACCTGCTGTCTCCTATGGGCATGAAAACAAGCATTAGTCATGCCACTCTTACGCACTTTCTTCTCTTGGTTATTTGGTGCCAGGTGTTACAAGGCTCAGTTCTTATGTGTCCAATAAAGTTTTAAGTAATATGCCCAAATTCTATTTGGTAGCATCTTTCTTCAATGGAGTATGAATAGCCTTGACTCCATGTTGTCCGTCACACTTTTGACCCTTATGCATTGTGGTTTTAAGTACATTTATCTACTTGCTCAAATTGATGCTAAATGGGATATCAAAAAAATGAAAAAGTTGATGCAGAGTGTATGTGTATCAGGTTCTCATGTGTTCCGATTAATATGGTCAAAAGTTTATGTTAGCATCTTTCTTTGGCGGAATATGAATTTCCCATTTCATGCTGTTTGTCTTCATTTTTGTCCTTCTCAAGTACAGTTATTATACTTGCCAATGCCCAAGTGGATTGTGGACCTTGTCACGACCTGTGCTTTCCTGTTGGGTTGTTGCAGGTAGCTGCTATGTTCAAGATAGGAAACAGCAAAGAATTACCGACAATTCCAGATAACCTCTCTCCGGAGGGAAAGGAGTTTGTTAGTTTATGCTTGCAACGGAACCCGCAGCATCGTCCCACGGCAGCTCAACTGCTTGAGCACCCATTTGTCAAAAATGCTGCTCCCCTGGCGAGGCTGGCACCAACCCCTGAGCCGCCTGATACTCCACCTAGCATTACGAATGGCATGAGGGCTTTGGTATTCTTCTAGTATCCATTTTTTCAGCTACTCCCTAATCTATTTTGTCTTTGGCTAATCCAGATATTTTAAAGTCAGCTAAAAATTTCAAGTCCCAATATGTGTGGATTGGATGAGTGTCCTGCTACGTAATTTGATTTACCTCTCATTCCTTCACTGTACTGCGCATAAGCTTGTGTACTCACTGTGTAGGCTTGAAATTGGTTATATATTGCATATTCAACTGGGTTCTATTCAGTTTTTCTCCATATGCGGACTATGCATAGACCTGCTACAAGTGACCTATGTTTGACTTTTGGATAACTTACACTTCCAGGGAATTGAGAGGAATCTTTCAGGTTTGGACTCAGATATATTGGCTGTCCATTCATCCAGAGTATCACCCACTCGTCCTCGCTCCAGGTCTCTTCTAAGATCCTTTACTGAACCTCTTGCTCAAAAATTATTACACATTTCCATGTGCTCACATCAACTGCATCCTTACCTGTCCATGTGAAATGATGATGTCAAAATATAGAGTATTGAATATCATGATGCACATACCTATTTGTAACCTGATTCTTATCTAAAAAAAAACCTATTTGTAACCTGATAATGGCTCTCTTTCATTTGTGTTCTCAGTGAGTATCACATCCCACGAAATATATCTTGCCCTGTTTCTCCGATTGGTAGCCCACTGTTACATGCAAGGTCACCTCAGCACCTGAATGGAATGATGTCTCCTTCCCCTATATCCAGTCCCCGTGCCACTTCTGGTGCTTCAACACCCCTTACTGGTGGTAGTGGGGCTATTCCATTTCATCATTCGCAGCAGTCAAATTACATGCAAGAGGGCGTTGGAACTGCTCCCAGATCCCCAAACAGTGTTTTCCACAATGGGACATATTATCACGATCCAAAGCCGAACGTTCTACGAGGGGCGCAATCTGGACCTCGTGCGCTAACGGCGTTTGTGAGTTATGATAATGAAGTTCGTCTAAAGCAGGTGGGAAGGCCCGGTCAAGGGGACTTATGTAATGGACAATCAGTATTGGCTGATCGTGTATCCCAGCAGCTCTTGCGGGAGCAAGTTAAGCTAAATCCACAGATGGAATTTAGTCCACGCCCAACATTGCCTAGCCGCACCAGTGGGCTCTAGCTTCATCAGCCACTGGACGCCAAATAATTCAATGTATTGACCATCAATTCATTAGTGGAGATTTACTTGAAGAGCCCAGTCAGTGAATGTAAGCAGGGTGGGTTGTTGAGAATCAAAGTGGCTCCAGAAGGTATGCTCTTGACCCTCGCTATGGCATATGGGTCTTCGGGTACGATGCAAGCATCGGAAGAGTTTTATATTGGAGCCAGTATCACTGATTGGGGATTTGCAGCCCTGTTCTTCGCTTATAAAAATCTCACAACGGAAGGTAGTTTGGCGCATGGCATTGTAAGCTGCCATACCTTGTACAAATTCGAGACTGTTATCTGATGTAGATTGATTAAAGGCACAAGACTTTCAAACTCACAAAGCAAGAGTACTGTCCCCCAGAGGAAAGAAATGTCAAGGCTCTGAAAGACCTGCATTTATTAGGTCGTCTAACAGACGTGTTAAACCAAGTTGGGATTTTGGGTGGTTTGATCTGTTGAAACAGGGGCCTATCTAAGATTTACAAGTTACAACCAAGTAGTCAAACATTTCGTTTAGTCAAGGGATCTCAGTCTCTGAAAATGGTTTATACCGTGTGTAATTGTCAATATATATATTTATGTAATATTGTTACCCTTTTGATTCTGTACATTTACTATTCTAGTACAGAAATCCAATTCAAACTGAATTTCATCCACATCAGTGATACTCTGGTGGACACAGGACAGGAGATAGCTTAATCCTTGTAGTTCTTTTCCTTTGATAATAGATGTTTTCCATGTGTATAATAGTATTGTACAGCCATCTGTATGATAAAGAAACTAAACACCAATAAGGATTGTGGTCTAGTGGTTCCAAACTTACTCCCAAGTGGTTTGGTAAGGCAAAGTCATAGGTTTGAATCCCCATTCCCCCCCATGTCTTGTGTTTGATGGCTTCTAGGAATTATACTAGCCCCTTGTTGGTGCTACGTTGACGGGGCCAGTGCTTGCGCTGGTTGTTCAGCTAGTCTGATATGTTCGCTATTGAACACGAGAGTCCGAACATGATGTAGTAGGGGGTGCATCAGTCGCCATTCACTTGCACCCTCTTTTTGACGAGCGAAAAAAAATAATAGAAACTAAACAAACAGATAACGGGGATCTTGTGCAGCATGACTGACATGGTTATGTCCTGCATTTGCATCTTAACCCGAAATTTCAATCAGTTCAACCATTCAAATGTTTCTCAAAATGCAAATTCCTCATCGATTAAAGTTCAGATAGATTTGGAAATATGAAACCTCTTCAAACCGTTCAACTTCTGCTCAGAATGCAAGTTCCTCATCGGTCTAGTGAAACCAAATAAATTTACAAAGATAACAGCTGCACATACAGAATGTTTTTGATGTGTTTTGGGCTTTAACATTATTTGCTAAAAGACTAAGACCCACAAACCAGAAACAGAATACAAGGCATGTCACTTAGTCAGACTACTGCTGAATTCCCATAGTCTTTTGGCTAAATCTGCATCACTACTCTGTGAGCTTGCTCTGGCCAGATTACAGTCTCCAAAATATTTACCCCTAATTCCTTTAATGCTCGGATGCAATGCTACATAACACGTTGTTGCTGCACCCTGCACCATGAAATGCAGTATCTGTATCATTTCTGACTAGAAGCACAAAAATTGGCTCCATTGCTAAGCATCATAAATATGTTAGCTACATACCTGTTGGACATTTTTAACAACATGTCGACCCACAAGATTAACTAGACCTGCATCATACAGAAGAAGCATCATACATGAATAACATCAATATTGAGCATCCTGCTTTATGTTTAAATTCTTATTTGACCTTCGCTATCTATTCCACACATCTCAGATAGCAGAACATAAATTTAAACAGTACTCTAGTAATTAGTTGAAATATGTTTGTTATTTTTATTTTTAATATAAATGTATTGAAATACTTTACCTCTAAATATGCTGTGATGGCGGAAAATATCCGTGGTGACAACTCCTGGATAAACTGAATTAGCTGTAATCTCCAAGTCTTCTTCCTGCATAACACATTGACATCAAACAAGTGAGCAGCACATGACATTATCACTGACAGCCCAGTCAGATAACATCTCTATTAAATCTATACTATATGGAAGTACAAATCATAGGGCCATTAAGGGTAAGAACCATTAAGAATAGGCAATGCCTCCACCTATTAACGTAAACCGCATATTTGCTCATAAGACTGACTAGCCACAGCCAACTTTTGCGTATAGCAACCTCATTACAACTCCAAAACAACTTCAATAAGGTTAAAAAAAAACTTCACAAAAGATTGAAGAAAAAGGTTCCTCGCCCTTGGATGGAGAGGCTATACAGTTATTTTTTTTCCTGATGGCCTAGTATAGTATTGTGTCTCCACCCCACTCCACGACCAATCAATTTTACTCTTATATCCTTCTCAAAAAATATAGGGGAAAAGAAGACTACCATACAAGCCTAGTCGGTTACTTCCTTTTTGTCCACAGCGCCTAGTCAGTTACTTCATTTACCACTAATTGGTTTTAAGATGAAAACACACTTTGGCTTGCACATAGTCTGCCTATCATCCTTGCACGGGCCTAGTGTTGGCCAATTGCAAATTTGAAACATAAGTAAACACACACACCTTTAAACGTCTTGCGAGTTCATTAGCATGTAAAACATTTGCCAGCTTTGACTGACCATAAGCAGACAGGCTGTCATACCTGTGATTCATCAGATTGAGAAATTTCAGAGAAAGATTTCAGTAGAAATTATATGAGACTTCTGGGGCTCATCCTCATATTTGGCTCACTTACCATTCGCTTTTGTGCAAGCAATAACTAGTAACTTTCCAAGTTTTGCATTAACATTGTTACAGGTTTACAAAGAAAATAAACAAATATTCTCAGACACATAACCCTATCACGTCAAGCATGATATATATAGAAAATTACTTGCTAGCATCAAATCATTCCTCAATAAAATCACATAGTATTACCCAGAGGAATCATTGATTTTCTCAAACCGAATCCCTTCAGGATAGAGCTGATGTCGTCGCGAAGAGACATTCACAATTCTTCCTTCTCTACTGTTCTCATGTACAGTTTTCTTCATTGTGTCAAGCAATAAATTTGTTAGAAGAAAGTGGCCTGGAGAAGGGACATAATAGAAATTAGCCATATTGGAGATACTATAGAACCAATACTAATCTGATTTAAGAATACTTCTATGTCGTCTTTGACACAGGCTGAGAAGGACGAGAAACTAGCATTAAGAGGCAAATGTGCTGTGTTTATTTTTTTATGGTACTGAAAGAGGAACAACCAGGAGCGCCTCCTCTCAAGGTTAGCTCCCAATCTATTGGCATAAAGATTAGAATCTAGTTCCCAGGATGGAGAATGGTGTACCATTGGAAATGGGCAACTAGATTGAAGGGCCCTATTTGTCGTCCAATCTGCCGCCCAATTCCCTTTTGCACAATGAGGGTATCAAACCAAAAGAAACCAAGCAGATTTTGTCTAATAAGGTTTACCCTCCCAGACCCCAGTTCAGTAACATTCTACATAATCCAAATCTTATGACTAGTAAACAAGAAAGACAACAATCTGGCTTCACCTTTGGGACACTAGGGAGGATAAGAATGTATCAAAATCCTTCTCAATTAAAGGTCCAGCTACTAGCCAGTACTACCCAAAACTTGTATGTAACCAGAACTCAGCTTTGATATTAGTCTGTTGGCTTTTAAAATCCTGCCTTGAGAAAAGTGAAGGCATTTTAAATAAACTGGAAAACCGGTCAGGCTGATAATGTTGCTTGGGTCAACAGGATTCAGGTGACACACTATATCTTCAAGAACTTACTATGAACTGAGGTAGCCCATACCTATACTAGTCTTCATTGACTTATAGATCAAAGATCAAACCTTTTAGAAACTAATCACTGAAAGCAGCCCTTGAAGAATCCAACTTCATGCAACTTACCATTTTAAGCTAGAAAACAGACGAAGAATATACTCACTTACAAAGAATGTACTCACCTAGATGGTTGGTTGCAAATTGTAGCTCAATGTTGTCCTTGGAAAGCATGAAAGGTGTAGCCATCACTCCTGCATTGTTGCTTGCAGATAGAAATTCAAGCTTCTGAGGTTTGGTTTAAGCATAATATTAAGAACCTAACAGGTCCTAATGGCAATAATCAATAAAGAGAAAATGTTAACTTGTTAAGTTAGTAACATAAGTTGAATCATCAACTGAACTTACATAAGCAGATTAAGTGGAAGGCCTGAGGAATTGAATTCTGAAGCAAAATTCCTTACTGAAGCCATTGAACTGAGGTCTAGCTCCATGGCATCAATTCTTGCAGAGGGGTTATCTCTTGCAATTGCTTCTTTTACATCCTTACCGGCAGCCATATTCCTTGCTCCCATGATAACATGGACACCACGCAACGCAAGCACACGAGCAGTTTCAGCTCCAATACCACTTGTTGCTCCTAAGAGAACCATGAGAGGATGAAATACCAACTTCGAAATAATTTATGCCATGGAATTATTGACAGAGTACAATAATTCAAGCTAAAGTAAGAAACTTTACAGCAATCTACAGATGCCCTCTGAATCTCTTATGAGAAATTAAGTTATTAAGTTCCAGCTTGACTTTACAAGGACTCTCCGACATGCTCTTTCATCAAGTAAGGACATATGATGAATCCCATTATCCCTAACTAGAACAAATCACTTTCTTTATTAAAATTAAAATTGTGTCAACCAAAATCAAAAGACCCGAATAGATAGCATACATGTCAATTTTCATAAACTTCTGGAATCCCTTTGTGAATTAGCTGCATTATGATCTCATCAAATGACCCAGAAGAAAAGGCAAACTGTCCAATACAAAAAAGGCAAACTGTTCAATACAAAAAAGACAGCATTTTTCTTAAGGTCACAATCACATTGGAAATTTATACAGTGAGATTTAACAAAAAATGATGAACCTGTGACAATTGCAGTAAGACCATTGCCATTAATCCCTTCTGTAACTTCCTCAGCTGTTGAGCTTCCTGAGAATCCTGATGGCCCTTTTCTCCAGAACCCAAATCCCCACATCTCTCTCTCTCTCTCTCTCTCTCTCTCTCTCTCTCTCTCTCTCTCTCTCTTTCCCCGTTTTGGTTTGACGCTTGACGGATAGATTTTGGCTGGACAAAACGGGTATTCGAGTTTGGTGAGCACAAGCGGATTATCCGCTCCGGTTTTAAAAAGCGAAGCGGATATTCGCTTTTCTGGATCAGTAAAATGTCGATCTGTATCCGCTCCACTTTAAAGCGGATATCCGCTTTTCCGGATATCCGGTTTAAATGAAGCGGATATCCGTATCTGTTTTGAGTTTTTTTTGTCTTTTCTCCCGTTTTCATTTACTTTTTGAATTGAGTACCTAGTAAACTACTAAATTGTATTGAATCGGACCCAAATAGCCTCCAATATTATAAAAGTACCAATTTCAAATCTTCAAATTTAATAAACCTAATACAAAGTTAACAATATGACATAGTTTAATACAATTATGACCGATTATCCAAATGTACTATTAAAGTCCACGTTTTTCATTTGAACTACAACAACATAACAAAAATAATCTAGCTGTAAAACAGGAACTTTTTAAGGTTTTAGACTTCTAGTCCACACACGCATAATTAATTATACGGTTGTAAAACTGGAATTTTTTAACTTTTTTAAAAAGCGGAGCGGATACGAATATCCGCATTTCTTAGAAGGTCGATCCGTATCCGCTCGTATTTGGGTCCCAAAAAAGCGGAGCGGATATCCGCTTTTCCGGATAGAAAACGGACCGGATCCGGTTCGAATCGCCGGATCAGGATCAACATGCTCACCCCTAGTTTATATCATGATTTATATGCAATTACTCCATCCGTTCTTTTTTCTCCTACCCACTTCTTTTTGCACGGAGTTTTTTTTTTTTTTTTGAAGGAAAGAGAACTCATTCATTCATAAAAAGTCATCCGGCATCTACAACGATCGATATCTCTAAACAAAAATAAATCTAACATAACCAAGTATAAATCTAAAATAACAATATGAATACGACTCCCACCATCACTGCTTGAAATCGGTGTCTTGATCAGCTCCGTCGATAAGTGACTACCAGTCCAAACATCACTGCTAGAAATCGACGTCTTGATCAGCTTCGTCGATAATTGACAATGCCCTGATATAGCAAAAAATATGCTATACAGTAAACAGGAGGTCACCGCCTTTTCCCTACGATCGGAGGTAAGCACGAAACGTGCTGCAGCTATTTGGAAGACCGAATCCCCTTGCCATAGTAGATTTGAACTCGTCTTCTTGATTCATCAAACCAAACCTAAAAACAGAAATTCGACAACCCTCCGACGAACGCGAAGAACTCCACAATCTCTCACGAAAGGAGAGTTTATTACTAACCATATAACGAAAAACAAACTAAAAAACTAGATTAAAAGCAACAAAATAACAAAGGAGAGGCTAACCACTGGCAAAAATGCCGGTGATAGCCCCAAGATGATTGAAAAAAGGGGCTAGGGTTTTTTTGAGAGAGAAAAAAAGAGAGACAGAGAGAGGTGTTGTATTGAACAATTTTATGTTCCTTTTCTTCTGGAACAAAAATTCCTTATTTGCCCTTACTTTAACATGAGAGAGTGTGTGAGTTAGTAGTGAGTTGAAAAATAATGATGACAAGGAAAAGTAAGGATAAATGGGTCTTTTAGTACTCAAAGTATTACTAAAAAGGGAAGTGGGTAGGAGAAAAAAGAACGGATGTAAAAAGAAAGTGGGTAGGAGAAAAAAATCCGGAGGGAGTAGCTTTTAAACAAAAATAAAATGCAAGTAGATAAATATGGTCCTTTATTTAGTGTACTTCCATCATTATTAATGTATTTCCATTTATGGATCACGATAAAGGGTTCAGCATTTATTTATTTTATTTTACAATAGAGTACATAGTTAGAAACGGATAGATTGTCAAAAATCATTTCCTTTTTTTTGTTTGGGCAAACATTTACTTATTTATTTATTTGGGGAAGGTTGAAGATCATCAAACCCGTGGTTGAGGTATGATGCTCCTAACCACCGGAATATTTCTTAATTACTTGAAATCATTTCTCACTGCTCTTTTAGAAACCAACATTCTTTGTGCAAGCTGACTGATTGGGAAAATGTTTTCTTTTCGTTTCGTTGGCATCTTTAATAATGCTTAGCATATGTACTGCATGTGTGACTGAGGAAACAAGAACAGGCACAATTAAGTCCTGGACCAGTAAATTTACATGTAGACTGTGCAACTGTTCAGCTATCAGCATGAAAGCTCACACTGCAAATTACAATTCATGTCCTGCACCAGTTTGTGATCATAGCATTGCACTTGGAATATACTTGTTGATTAAGCCAAGAAAGAGATTGGTTGCTATTCTATTTGATTAAGCTCATGCTGAAGTCCCATAGTTTCTGGGCCAATGCAACATCTTGGGCTAGGGAGGAACGCTTGGCCAAGTTACAGTCGCTGAAATATTCACCGCTTACGCCTTTCACTTGTGGATGCAGAGCCAGGTAGCACGTCGTTGCTGCTCCCTGCAATAACATTTCCATGATTAGAAAAGGAAGCAGGAGGAGTGGACTTCCGACATTCTCAAGAGCCATGCTATCTGGTTTTCCTTTTTTCTTTATCCCTCTCACTTTCTTCTGTAGGTAAAAGTGGATAGAGGCAACGGCTTGGAATACAAAAACCAATAATTAAAGTTCCTTATGTGAGGCTGCAAAAATCTGCAGGTAATCAAATGGTATCTACAGGCATATTATAAAACAAAAGAAATAGCAATAGCAGTAATGTGTTATATATTCTTGAGACGAGCGAGCTAAGCTAGAAGTTACCTGTTGAACATTTTTGAAGACATATTTGCCTAGATTCCGAGTTATACCTGTCGAATCTAAGGAGTGTTAAGCAAAAGATGATATGAAGAGAGATCATGGAAGTTGAAAGCCTCCCCCCCCCCCCCCTCCCCAAACCTCATGGCAGTCAGCCCCTGACTATATATATAATCAAGAGAATAAAGTCCAACATGAGTGAAGTGTCATTAAGCAAAGCGTACCATCCATCCAACTGTTATAGCGGAACAGATTTGTTTGAATTACACCTGGATGAAGCGAATTCGCAGTTATATCAGCACCATCTTCCTGATCACGAAATCACTTACCATCTTAAGCACTAATAATTCAAATATTACAACAAGAAAACAGCCAAGAGAACAGCTTTAAGCCTAATGTGAAGGAGCCACAAGAATAGGTAAAAATTCCCCAATTCTAATCACTTTTTTTTTTTTTTTTGTTTAAAGGTCTAGCATCTTTATTGTTGAAAACATATTTTGGGTAAACTATACTTAGAAACTGCAGGTAAACAATGATGAAATTTTTTCAAGGGAAATGACAATTTCAGTCCTGCAACATCATTGAAGTAAACTGAATATCAAATTCAGAAGTTCCTTCAAAAAAAAAAAAAAAACCTGATGAGGGTCGGGCTCCTTAGAGTAAGGTGAAAATTCATTAACGACTGACAAACTTTCAAGCCAATCATACCAGACATTGTCGCTTGTTATGCCTTTACAAGATCATCCACAATCCCTCTCCATGCCCCCCACCCCACCCCACCCACCCACCCAAAAAATAAAGACGTTAATCAATCTTCTATATTTTTTCTATTGTGAGTTTAAAGTAGCACCTTAAATTGCTTGGTTAGTTGATTAGCATGCAAAATATTAGCAAGCTTTGACTGTCCATATGCGCGCCAACTGCTATACCTGCATAGTTCATCAGAAAGTAAATCAACCATGCAATTAAATTGCCTCTCAGTGGACATCATTTTAAAGATGAAACAAATGATGGTTTCTGCAATGAAAATGACCAAATCACTAAGTGATATTCCTTTACTGTAGAAAAGATAAGAGACTAAACCAACGTCAAATTAATAACTCAACAGTCCACGGTGTGGAAAGAACATGTCGTACTCTGATTTATCATTGAGTTTATCAAAACGAACTCCTTCAGAATATGCAAACATGTGAGCATCTGAAGAAACATTGACAATCCTTCCTTCTCTACGGCTTTCACGTGCTGTTTTCTTCATGGTGTCCAACAGCAGATGTGTAAGAAGAAAATGACCTACAGAAGGGCATAAAAAGGTTGAGGTATATGCTGTCTGCAATAAAAAGCATTATGCTCAATTGCTGAATAACCTGCCTTATAGAACTCGCAAATTAGAGTCAGTTCTCTCATCAAATCTGATAAAAATCAGGGATATAAAAGACGACAAAACACGAGTGATAAGTGATAAAGCACAAATTTATCCTCTCCGAAAAAGAAAGAACAGCAATAAGTGGAATTCAAGGAATTTGTTATTCTAAGTTGCATCAATAGAAAGCTTGACAGTGAAAACAAGATCAGTTTGATGGTGTTCACCTACAAAAGAAAGACACAACTGCTTATACTGTACCACTGAGACCTACCTAAGTGGTTTGTTGCAAACTGCAGTTCTATATTGTCTTTAGAGAGAGCAAAAGGGGTGGCCATCACTCCTGCATTGTTACTTGAAAAGGAAGGACTGGTTAATAGTTTTAAAGAAACAAAAAAGTAAGCGCAGAACACATATTTGCATGCCAACTTATAGAATATAAGCCATCCGTCCCCAACAACACGTTTGTGGACGGATTGGGGGGGGGGGGGGGGAGAGATAGCAGGTATAGGGGGTCAGGGGGTGGGGGAAGAGAGAGAAGGAGAGATCAATAGCTTAATGCTAGAGATGCAAGCTCATAATAAAAGCAAAGGTAAAGAATTAAATGGCTATATCTTCTTACATTAGAAGGTTCAGTGAGCGATTAGAGGCTTTATAATCTGATGCAAATTTTCTAACAGATGCCATTGAACTCAAATCCAACTCTATAGCATCAACTTTAGCTGCAGGAATTTCCTGGACTATTTTGTCCTTCACCTCTTTTCCAGCATTCATATTCCTAACCCCCATGACAACATGAACACCACATAAGGCAAGAACACGTGTGGTTTCGGCACCAATGCCACTTGATGCTCCTGCAAAGTAGTTGAAACCTAGTGAGAACTTTGTACCAGATACAAACAGTTAACTTTATTAATGTAAACTTGCACAAAACAGGAAGATGATTAACTTATTTTCTACTGCGTAACCCTCAGTAAAAAGTACACAAATTGCTTGCTGTGATGGCAAACAGCTGTGGCTCTTTACAACAAATATGAATCCCACAGGATAACATCTCATTCAAGCATTTCCTTGAGAAAAAGAGCTCAATTATACAAGGGTAAACCAACATGGTTTTCTCTGGATCTACTGAACAGGCAACTTGTTGTTCTTCATCAAAAAAAAAAAAAAAAAAATAATAATAATAATAATAAAATCTTCTTGTTAATATTTCTTTAGCTTTCATGTTTTTCTTCTATATCATCAATTTATAGTGCAAACTCTGCGCTTGTTCAGTAATGCTGATAGAAAAAAGTAGAGTAAACAATATTCTTCCAAATGTAAAACAACATTGTCGGGAAATCCATAAGGATGAGGTGAACCTTCTTCTGTGACTAAAATCACAAGAATGTCAAGTTCTTAACAACGAACAAGCAACAATTCATTGAATATAAAGATTCAGTTACTAATTAGTATTTCCAAATCCTTATCATATAGAAAAAAATTCAAGCTATACACCCAAACTCCTTTAACAGCAACTCCAATTGAATTGGGATTTGGAAATCCAAAACTTCCCCAGTAATCCCACAAACAGCAAACCGTAACATCCACGCAAAAGAAAAGGATGATGATTCAGGGAAGTAAACCGTCAAGTTAATATCCTTGTAGTCGCCGATCCAAGTCAATTTTCTTGTATAACTCCTATTGAAGTTCTGCAGAAAACATTGTACACTTGCCTTATGAAGTTATTGACAGATCCCATTGTGCTGAGACACATCTATCCTCAAAGACCAATCAGGATCTAAATCCGTACAAAAATGTTGGCGAAAATCAATCTAATACTGCCACTGCCAGTTTACTTTCAGAGCTCCTAACAAGCAGCAACAGACATCACCAGCCCTGAAGCTCTGAGCTTCTGTTTTCATGACAACGTTTTGATTCAGACATCGAATATCTAAACACATTACTCAACTGATGCAATATTTCTCAGCACCTATCATGCTGAACGACCTCTACTATAGAATACCTCAATGTCAAAAGATCTTATTTAAGGTGCTTAAGGAACAGATATAGTGGTCTAAACACGGACATGAGTACCCAGAAAGTGTGTTAGCCTTCTCTTTAAACTAGTAGTAAGCGTATGATAGACATCAATTATAATCTTTGCATAAATTCCTCTCAACTACAATGGTGTACAAATTGGCAAACAAAGAAAACATAACTCTGTCTCTTCATTCGGATGCCAAAGAAGAGAAGGTGCAAAAGTAGTATATAAGTATACAGATACCTAGATCAGGTATAAAAATATCTGCATTAATGTCATAATGAACCACCTACTTGTACTATGATCAAAACCAATGTAGGATATTCAATAGCCCCCCCCCCCTCCCCCACCCCCACCCCCACCCCCACCACATACACACACCATAGAAAATGTCACTGTTCTTCAAATTGTAACGGTATAATATTTGTAATTTTTCCATAAATTACAGCCATTGCCTAAAATGGCACTCCATTCTTTTTGGGACAGGCAGACACAAGTCACACAAGCATTCTCACTATCACCCCTGACTGGCAAATTTTGGCATAGAATTTAACATGTGGCAAGCATCCACAAGTGTAATGCGTAAATGCGGGAGATGGGGTATTGGAGAGGATCCAAATCCAACAAAATATAGCATCAATTATGAATCCACCACTCAAACAGAAGGTAAAAACCAATTCTGGAAAATGAAACCTAAAATAATAATCCAGTAATTATATAGAGTACTCCCTTATTAACATATCCACAAATAGAACGGACCCATCTATGTTCAACAATTCAGAAACAGTCAGAACATGCATAATCCATCTACTTCTCGTAAATCATTAAATAAAGAAAATTTACATCTACTTAAAGTGGCAATCAGGAAAAATCAGATAAAGCTATAATCATTAGGGAAAAAGTACATAAAATTCAACAATAGGAAAATAAATAAATAAAATAAGGGAAATTGAATGGAAAAAGAACCTGTGACAATGGCAGTGAGACCAGTAGCATCAATTCCATTAGTAACTTCTTCAGCAGTTGAAGACCCAGAAAACCCAGATGCTCCTTTTCTTCTAAAGAACCACATTCTTCAATTTCTATCTTTTTTCTGATTCTCCCAAATTTAACACTAGCTACAGAAAAATATATAGGATTAAATACTTCGTAGAACCTATAATGTGAACGTCATGTTGGCCAATCAAGCCGCTTGATTTCTTTCCTTTTGTTTCTGGGTTCCTATAGTTTTTTTTTTTTTTTTTTTTGATTTAGTTACATGTTCACCCGGGCTTTGAACCCAAGCTAATCATATTTGCAGCAGGTCAGGGCCATAAAAAGGTAAAATATTCTCACTAAACAGTTTCTCCATTCACAAAATTCGAACCCCTCGATCTTATTTAAAAAATACGAGTACCGAGTCACTCATATCAACCACTTATAAGTTATAATCCCTTATTGGTTGGGTTCCTAAAGGTTGGAACTTGGAAGCCACACGACGACACCAGCCAGTATAGTATTGCTATTGTAGACAACAACGTTGCATCTAGCTATCGTGGCAGGAAGTTACACGCACGTAACATTTCTTTGTAAAATGACCCAACTAAAATTTGATTTCTTTTTTACAATATTTTCCAATTTAAATTAAATTATATTTTATGTACTGGTTTAACCAATTACTATTCAATACTACTAGTGTTTGGTAACAAATATTTACTAGCTGATTTTAGCTTTTGAGAGAGTGGTTGTAAAACGTTAATATTAACATTTAGGAGTGTTGGTTAGCATTTTACTTTTCCTCCTTCCAGGCTTCCAACCTTATCCTTTGGCTTCATAGTGCTCTCTCATCTGCGTACAGTATATTAACTTGGTATCCTATTAGAAACATGTGAACCAATAATAAAAACAAATTTTGTTATCTTAATAATACCCGAAGATTTTCTGCATACCATTTTTTTCTTTTTTGTAAATGTTTACCTCATGTAAATCTAGTTAACATCTTCACTTAGCTCTTTACACTGCAAAAGTTTTAGCTAAACCAACAAACTAAAGATGAGACAAATGTAATTTTGAACCCATATCTTGAGTACAACCTTGAACCTTCCAAAACTTTTAAGCTAATGATAAAGACTAGAATCTGAAAAGAGGTGCCATATGAAAATTGAAAAACATATACTCACTATAATCAATAATCACTACTGACATTAAACTCCACTAATTTTACTTATTTACTAGTTCTATCACTTCCTACCTAACATTAGTTTTGTCATTGTACTTGTGAATTGTGATTCATGTCCCTGTCTACTCAAAAGCCCCTCTCTCCACATAACCCATCCACTAACATGGACCACATCTCAGCCTTCATCTATTTGTCCATTTACTTATACAAACCAAATAAATGCAAATTATATTGGTCTCTTAGTCATCCTCCAAAGATACACATCCGGGAATTTCTTATAACTCAATTCATTACAAGCTCTCAGGATATGGGTATCCGGGCTTTGCACAACTCAATTTATAACTCACTGTCTCACTTTACAAATTAAATACACAAGTTTGCAAACCTGTTTGGGTTTCTGGTGTACTGCACTATATTACACTTCTTCTTCTTTTATAACATGGGTATCCGGGCTTTGCGCGACTAATCCCTTGACCCCTGAAGTTCACGAGCAGAAAAACCTCCAGTGGCCCTGAGGAGGCTCGAACCAGAGACCTCTGGAACAAACTATATTACACATTTATGCAACCCAGAACATTTGGATGTTAAATTATTCGATCAATTCCATGCTGAAGTCCCATAATTTCCCGGCCAACTTTGTGTCTTGAGCTTGTGGATTTGGCTTGGCCAAATTACAATCACTGAAATATTGACCACTTACGCCGTTCACTTGTGGATGCAAAGCCACATAACATATAGTTGCTGCTCCCTGCGAAATGAATGAGTAGTAGTTAAGAGGGGAAAAAAAGGCTTCAAACATATGAATGTCATAAAACCAAATCAAACCAACCAAGTCACAACCTAGTCCTACCCGTCTGCATGGGTTAGCTTACATATCTTCATCTCTCCTGAGGCCCTGATCCCTTCCTCATCCACCCCCGTTTTTTTCCCTATCATTTAACCACCCTAATAGTATAGTTTTGTTATCATATATTCATATTCACCACTTAGCACCTTAACGCATTTTCCAAAACCTCTTTATTTGAGGTGCTGGTTACTCTCTAATAATATTTCGGAGCAGAACAGTAAGGATTTTTCAATTATTATATCTGGAGGGAGAAGGGCACAATGGTAGACATTTCTTGAAAGAGGGATAAGTAAATTAAGGGAGGGCAAATTGAAGCATACACAGAAGAATGAGAGATCAGGAGGGGAGGAGTGAGGAATCAAAATGAACCCAAAGTATGTGGTGAAAAAGCAGATAAGTTTTACTTTAAGATGGTCAGGTCAAAAGAAAAGAATAAAGGTGTTAACTGTTAAGTACAGATGCGCACATAAACTACTCATGCACAAAAAGTCCTTTTAAGGAATGTTAAATTTTCTCATTTTCTTTTCTCCAACACTCCCCGGCCCCCCATATAACTTCCTTTACGGAGGTAAGCTGTTAGTGACAATTTTTAGAGCCGAGCAGAACTGAATATGATCGCACCATACCTACAGGCTACAGCTACAGGTAATACTTAAACAGGGTAAAGAGAGAAGGGGAAGAAAAACAATGAAACAGATCGAATCGAAACAACAGTATCAACTCAATACACGAAGCTATCATTCTGGTCAAAAAATAAAATAAAATACATGAAGCTACCATTCAAGATGGAGTCTGCGGGGCCATATAGTAAACAAGAGTGAAGTAAATTTTTTGCAAGTTAATTTACTGTGCAAGCTAGAACTTACATGCGGGACACCTTTGAAGACAAATTTGCCAAGCTTACGAACCAGACCTGTTGAGATTATGCAACGTATATAAGCCCTAGATATTTCATGAATATAATACTAATAGAACACGATAAGATCCAACTGAAATGTCCTAAACCAAAACATACCATCCATCCAGGTGTTATGGCGGAAAATATTGTATTTATTGCTCCAGGGTGAACAGAATTAGCTGTTATACCAGACCCAGCATCCTAATCAAGAAAGGAATTAGGACCAGTGCAGTGCTACTGATGAAAATACGAGAAAACAGCAAGGATCATAAAAGCAAATTGGTAGCAACTGTAGGTAGAATACATTGGATTACAACAACAATAGAAAAAAAAAAAAAAAAAAAAAAAGGTTTAAGTACATCAGCTTGAACAGTCCATTTGCTGTTTAAAATTGAGCATATTGGTATGAAGAGAATATCAGACAAGGGTATCACTAGCAGCCAGCGATATAATGAAAACAACATAAGGAAAATAAGCAACAGAAATTCATACAGCATAACATCTGAAATCATAGTTTGCAAACCCAAAGCCAGTAAGAGACCTTTGTCGGACTCATTGACTCTGACAGATCGACATCAATGCTGACAACTGGCTAATAATTGGTAAGTATTCAAGGCAGCCAAACGAGAGCTTCTTAATTGCATCACTTACAAGTTACAAGAGCACAAAGCACCTTCATCTAGTTTATTTGAAAAGGAATAAGAAAAGAGAAACGTGAAGATTGCAAGGAAATGTGAGACTTCATATCTTCCTGAACTATTCTTCTATAGAAATCAAAACACAGCTTTCACAGGATATTAACATAATTAGCAAATTAAAAGATGCTAATAATTTTTCTTTCTCTTATGGTTTTTTCATGGGAATAGAACACAGCATTTACCTTTAAACGTTTCGCTAGCTCATGAGCATGCAAAATGTTAGCAAGCTTTGATTGGCCATATGCACGGAAACTGTTGTACCTGCACCAAGTGACAACACCTCTTGATTCTCTAAGTAACCATTATTTCATTATGTAAGATTTTCCTTTGCAAGTAAAATGGCCTCACTGGGGACACCCATGATCATGTTAAATGAGATAAGAAAATATCCTATTTACTTGTCCAATATAAATGAGCATTTGTGGAGATAATTACTTCATCCAGTACAACAATTTAACTCCAAGGATTCAACCACCATTACATGGATAACTAACCAACCCCAAGTCTGGAAGGAAATATTAATTATTACATACCCAGATGGATTATTGAGTTTATCAAAACGAATTCCTTCAGAATATGTCATACGATCACCTTCTGATGAAACATTAATTATCCTTCCCTCTCTACCACTTTCATTTGCTGTATTATTCATGGTGTCCAAAAGAAGATGTGTCAAAAGGAAATGACCTACAAAAGGGTATAACTGTATAAGAAGGTTAAGAAGTTGTTAATCTACTATTATTGCAATGTCACACTTCAATACTATCAAAACACATACAAGAGGCAAGACAATGCAAATGACAAACACACCAATATGTCGCACATCTAGTGTAGTACTCAAAGGCAAAAAGAACATTCTAATTTCCAACAAAGAGACATGATACTTTTTTGTAGAATTGCAGGATTGTCAACGTATGGGACTTGCTTAGCTTGATGAGATTTCCTCGGAAAGAAAGAAGTAGGAAAAGAATCACCAGTATATAGTAAAACATAATACATATAGGGGTTTTCCTTTGTATTTTCCCCTTTAGCTAATTATACTTACCCAAGTGGTTTGTGGCAAACTGCAGTTCTATGTCGTCTTTGGACAGAGTGAAAGGGGTGGCCAACACGCCTGCATTGTTACTTACAGAATAAGGAAAAAATTTAGTTTTTCCCTACAAATTCTTAATGGCACATGTATTTAAATGTGATGTGGTACATGTACAACCAGGCACACTGCTGAGTCCTGACCAACCGTCACCAACAAGCAATTGGGGGATATGAAGATCAAGACAAGAACACCATTGCTGTGATAATTGCAACTCCTAGAGAAGACAAATGTAAAAGAGGACCAATAATAACAAGAAGCAAGGTAATAACAATTCTTACATTAGAAGGTTCAGTGGAAAATCAGTGGATGCATATTCTGATGCAAATTTTCTTATAGATGCCATCGAAATCAAATCCAATTCCATAATGTCAACTTTAGCAGAAGAAACCTCCTGGGTTATTTTATCCTTTACTTCCCTTCCCGCAGCCATATTCTTAACAGCCATGATAACATGAACACCACGTAAAGCAAGAACCAGTGTGATTTCCACACCAATGCCACTTGATGCTCCTGAAAATACTTAGACTGAGTGAAATGTACCTCAAAAAACAACTTATTAATAAAAAAAACTTGAAACGGAAACAGTTAATGTTCAACCGACCACTTCATTAGAATTAAGAAGCTCGGCCTGAAATGGCCAATCATGCTTCTGTTTTTACATAAACATTCAGCTGCTACTGGATGAAATTGAGATGGCATGAATGTCGAAACAAGCATTTACTATGGATGTTATTATATAGGTGAAGTCTACTGTACTTTCAAGGTACCAAGTATTCCTCTTACAAACTAAAATCAAGCTATCACAATCTTCATATCATTCCAGCAAGATTATCTCATTGAAATACTGCTGCACTTGCACATTATAAGCATTAACATATCAGCTTTAATTTCTACAAAGATTGAAGAAAATGGATAGTAAACCTCCTCATGTTACCTTTTCTTATCTAAAAGTACTGCTGAAAAGCCAAATTCTGCAAATTTTAAATCTAACAAAAATAATAAAAAAATCAATTCTTGGTCGAACAATCTCAACTGTCATGATGTAACAACTGGTAAACCAAACAATAAAAACATAAACTTTTGCATCCATTTCTGGGTTGGGTATTTGAATTAGGCACAAAAACCGTCAAATTCATAACTCTAACAAGGTAAACACAAAACAAAGAATGCAAATTCCATGAGAACATCCGGAAAACACATAACCCATAACAGAATTCACCCCCAAGTAATTCTAGCAGAAACCTTGTACATTGGATTATAATGGTAAAGTAATAAGGAAATAAATATGAGACATGAACAGTTTTTGGGGTTAATAAGAACCTGTGACAATGGCAGTAAGACCTTTGCCATCGATTCCATTAGTAACTTCCTCTGCTGTTGAAGACCTGAAAACCCAGACTTACCTTGTTTTCCAAATACCCACATTCTCTCTCTCTCTGTAAAAGGAGACTATATTTTACTAGTAGCATGAATATTGAGACTGATTTTAATGGAAGTCAACTTTCATCTCCATAAGTTACATGTTACATCCCAATTCCCACATTGGGGAACTCAATCACTTGTAAGACTTTTCTCTTCTTCTTTTGGGGAAAATATTTTAGGTTTTTTCTGAAGAAGAAGATTTTAGGTGATCATGAGCAACTCAACTCTCAGTGTCAAGTGTTCAACTCTCAGTGTCAAGTGTCAACTCTCAACTCTCTCACTCCAAAAAAAAAATAAAAATAAATAAATAAATAAGTCGTTCGGAATTGTCAAATCTCAAGTGCTGGATAGTTTTTTAATTAGAATGTTTTTCTGATATTTTAGATCCGTTTATTATTGAATTTGATATCGTTTGTAGATACTGTATGACCTATTATTAATGCTATTTCTATTTTTTTCCTAAAAAAAAAACCAAAAGATTGCTGAGGATAGAAAAAAGAAAAACAAGAGGTTGGGTAGGATTTTATTATTGTAATTAGAGTGCAAAAGTTACAAATTTAAAAGCTTTCCTAGTACAGGTTGGGAATATTTTGAAGTCGACAAAATTATGAAATATATAAGTATGCACAATATTCTCCCCTCAAAAAAAAAAAAGGTATGCACAATATTCAATAAATAACAAGATAAAAAAAATTATTTTATGGAAGTAGAAATCAGGGAAACGTAGATTAAAGACATGTTTAAATTCATTTTAGAGGACGGCTAGTTGCGGCCTCACCCTGAGGCTGCAATTTCGCAGCCTCACCTTATAAGTTGACATGTGTACAACTTTCTCAAAAGTTGTGGCTTTTTACAATAAACTCACTCTCTCTCCTCCATACCCATGTTTACTTAACTGAAATTTGACCAATTATTATTACCGACAACTACATTATTAATTCTGACGGCTTCGCCGTCGTAATTTTTCAAAATAAAACCCTAAGATGGGAAGAATGAACCAAAAAACCTCCAAAAATAAAACCCTAAGATGGGAAGGGTGAACCCCAAAATAAAAAAGAAAATCTTAAGATGGAAAGGATGAACCCCAAACTCCCCAAAAAACACCCTAAAATGGGAATAGTGAACCCCAAAAGGAAAGAAAAAAGGAAAGAAAAAGTGAATTTTGACACGTGTTGTCTTGTGGGAGTGAGGCTGCAACTAGCATCATTCTTTATTTAATCATTCGTGAACAATTGCAATTTGTAGGTGCAATCATTTGAAAACAACTTCTTTTTTACCGGCAATTGAATGATTTAGTATAAGAAAATTTAAGTTAGATAAAATAAATGTGATGTTTTAAGAGAAACAAAGATCAAAGAATTACTCTCTTTATTGCTTAAGAAACTCTCTCAAAACTTAAGCTCTCTTTTATCTCTCACCAATTGATTATGATGCTACATACCAGCATCTATATATATACAAAGAAAGGAGGTGAATCCGATTCCTAAAAGGAATCCGATTCCTAAAAGGAAACCTACATAATTAGATAACTCCTAATTCTAAATGTATATTTAGCTTATCTCCTAAATATACTCCGATTCCTTATCCTCTTTAATATTGGCTTCAAGCTTAAGCCAACATTCACCCTCCTAAGCTTTAAGTCATTCTCAAGCTAAATCCTTCATACCCATAAGGTCCCTCATCTCCTTGAATTTGAGTCTTCCAAGAGCCTTTGTTAGAATGTCTGCCTTTTGCTCATTTCCCGGAACATGTTCTACTTATATTAATCCTTTCTCAACACATTCTCTGATAAAATGATACCTCGTATGTATGTGTTTGCTTCTACCATGAAAAACCGGGTTTTTAGTGAGAGCGATTGCAGATTGATTATCAATTCGAATGATAACCCTTTTACATATCTTTCCAGTGATTTCACCAAGTAAATCTTGAAGCCAAATAGCTTGTTTTGCTGCCTCTGTGCCCGCCATAAATTCAGCTTCGCAAGATGATAACGCTACAGTTTCTTGCTTTTGTGAACACCAAGATATTGGACTTCCGCCAAGATAAAACACATGTCCTGTGGTGCTTTTTTCATCGTCCGGATCCACATTATGGCTACTATCGCTATAACCAACTAGACTTGTTGCTTCTGATCCAGCTTGTTTAAACTCCAATCCGAAATCAACAGTACCTCGTAAATACCTTAGACATCGCTCCAATGCTACTCCATGGGATTGCTTCGGTTTTTGCATATAACGACTTAGTACTCCTACACAATAAGATAAATCTGGTCTTGTGTGAAGTAAATAACGAAGACACCCAATGATCTTTCTATAACTTGTCGCATCAATATCCTTTTCTTCTAGCCCTTTAGATAGTTTAATTCCAGCTTCCATAGGTGTATGCATCAAGTTGCATTCCTTCATTCCAGCTTGTTCTAAGATCTTTAACGCATAGCGTTTTTGTTTTACCGTAATTCCTTCCTTGTCTTGACATATCTCCATTCCTAAATAGAAAGATAACTTGCCGAGGTCGCTCATCTCAAATTTGGATTCCATCTCTTTCTTGAACTCAATGATAACCTCCAAGCTCGATCCCGTAACAAATAAGTCATCAACATATACTGCAACAAGCAGGATTTCTTGCTTTCCTTCTCTTCGATAAACTGATGGTTCTTTGGAACACCTTTTAAACTGAAGATCTCGAAGTATTTGTTTAACTTGTCATTCCAAGCTCTTGGAGCTTGTTTTAATCCATACAATGCTTTCTTGAGTTTGTAAACTTTGCCTTTGCATCCTTTTACTTCGAAACCTTCCGGTTGTGTAACATAAACTGTCTCCTTTAGTTCTCCATGAAGGAATGCTATTTTGACATCAAGATGATGTATTTCCCATCCATTAGAAGCTGCAAGATTAATAAGAAGGCGAATTGTCTCAATTCGAGCCACAGGCGCAAATACTTCCTCATAATCTATTCCATGTTTTTGCACATATCCCTTGGCGACGAGTCTTGCTTTGTATTTGTTGATGCTACCATCTGAGTTTCTCTTTAGTTTGAACACCCATTTTAAACCAATTGGTTTAATTCCTAGCGGGGCATCTTCGAGGTTCCAGGTTTGGTTCTTTGTTATTGATCGGATTTCATCTTCGCATGCTATCAGCCAAGCCTTCGATTCTTTAGCTTCAGAGAAGTTACGTGGTTCTTCATTTAAGCATAGCGATGGATACTCACCTTCTTCTTCTGCCATCATTACGTAGTCATTGAGGTAACTTGGTTTAACGCTTAATCGTTGTGTTCTTCTTGGAATCAGATGATCTTGATTTTCTTCTGTAGCTTCATCATCTTCTTCGTTATCTGTTTCAATGGTAATGTAATCTTTTTCTGGATTTTGGATGTTGCCTTCATTATTGTTGTGCTCTGTATTTCCTCTGTTTTCCGCTGCTGTCAAACCAGAGCTTCCAAAATCTGAGTTCGATAAAACAGAATTATTTTCTGCATGGGTACTGATATCGACTCCGTGATTACCGAATTCTCCAAGTTCTATACTAAAATCTTCGGTTTCGTTGGTTGTTTTATTCTGTTGATTCCAATCCCAGCCTCTTGACTCATCAAACACAACATCATGACTAACGATTATCTTCTGATTAGTTGGATCAAACATCCTGTATGCCTTTGTTCCTGGTTCGGTTCCAAGGTGTACTAACTTCTTTGATCTATCATCTAGTTTTGTAAGATGCTGTGCTTCTGTTTTAGCAAAAACGATACATCCAAAAATTCTCAAATGCTTAACATTAGGCTTCCTCTTCTTAAACGCTTCATATGAAGTTTGATTTGCTAAAGCTCTTGATGCAACTCGATTGATTAGATAGGTGGAGTGTCTCACCGCTTCTCCCCACAAGTAATTTGGTATGTTCATGTGTTTTAGAGTGCTTCTTATCATCTCCAACAATGTCCTATTTCGCCTCTCTACCACTCCATTTTGTTGAGGTGAATATGGAGCTGTTAAGTGCCTTTTTACCCCAGATTTTTCACAGAAATTCTGAAATTCTAAAGATGTAAACTCACCACCTCTATCTGTACGAAAGCATTTGATAGCAGCTCCAGTCTCTTATTCGACTAGTGTCTTGAATTTTCTGAACTTGTCGAATGCTTCTCCCTTTTCCTTTAATAGGATTGTCCACATATAGCGGGAATAGTCATATATTAAAACAAATATATATCTGTTTCTCGCCGGTGTAGGAGGTGTAATAGGTCCACAAAGATCTCCATGTATAAGTTCAAGCACTTGAGAAGCACGATATTTGGCAACTTGTGGGAATGATCCTCTCGTTTGTTTTCCCAGCAGACACGAAGTACATATTTCTTTTCCAATTACGATTTCAGGGATCCCGACCACTAGTTCCTTCTTTACCATTGATTTCATTGATTCTACTCCAATATGTCCTAATCTATCATGCCATTTGCTTGAATCACTTGTGGTTATGAGTTGAAAGCACCTTGTATCAATACTTTCTAAGATCACTTTGTATAGTCGATTCTTCGATCTGCTAGCTCTTGTGATCAAGTTTCCTTCTTTGTCGTGTAAAGTAAGATAATCTTCCTTCATCCTAACTTTGCAGCCTGATTCCGTAGCCTGTCCAAGGCTAATAATGTTACTTTTTAGTTCCGGGATGAAGTAGACATTGGTCAAAACTCTCTTCTTTCCATTCTTATTGACAAACATAATTGAACCTTTCCCTTTTATGTCTACTCGAGAATCATCCCCAAATCTGACCTTCCCTGTGATGGATGTATTAATGAATTGGAAGAAATCTCGATTTCCTGTCATATGATTACTAGCCCCGTTATCCAAATACTAGACGTTTTCTCCATCTGCAGAAGTTTCGAAATCCTTTGGTTTTACGTTTTTCTCATTAAGCAGCACTGTTTCATTTGTTTCTACAACCTCATGCATCATAAGTTCATCTGCTTTCTGTGTGTCTGAGTTATTAAATTCTTGAGCTTCCTGTAACTTGAGTAGGCGATCTGGACAACTCGATGCGAAGTGTCCAAACTTATCACATCGGAAACATTCGATTTTGGACAAATCTTTAGTTCCGTTATAACGTCCTCCGCGTCCTCTACATCTGTAACTTCGTCCTCCTCCTCTATAAAAACCACGTCCTCTACTTCGATTTTCTCCATCAAAAACACAAGTTGGTTGTGTTTCTGATTTTACAAACATAAGTTTGCTTTGGTCTTCACGAGTCTCTTCTTCATCTTCAGCAATACGTTCTTCATATGCTTTAATACGCCCTATAATATCTTCAAAAGGAGTTTTCTTAAGATCCAGTAATTGCTCAAGTGAAGCTACCATGTGAATATATTTCTTTCGAGGAAGGCTTTTAAGAAATTTCTGAACTATTTTGGGTTCTTCTATTTCTTCTCCTAACGCTGCAGCTCTTAACGTTATTTCGGTTAGTTTACCAACGAATTCATCAATTTTCTCTGTTTCTTTCATCCTAAGTCGATCGAACTCAGCCATTAACGTCTGTAGTCTCGCTTCTTTGACACGATCTGCTCCAACGTTTCGTAGTTTTATAGCGTCCCATACTTTCTTTGCAGTTTCTAGTTTTCCGACCTGCAGAATGAGAGCTTCCGGAATTGATTCGAACAACAGTGCTGTTGCTAAGTCGTTTCTGTCTCCATCGTCTTCTCCTTTTTCAATGGCCTCCCATACCTTATTCACTTTAAGCAAGGTCTTCATCCTAATGGCCCAAACAGTATAATTACTGGAATTGAGCATCGGACATTTGATTGAGGAAGCTCCTCCTTCCTTCTTCAGCCCGGACGTTGATGGTTTCTTCTCATCACCGCTCATCTTGTATCTCTTGATTTACGCAAGCTCTGATACCAATATGATGTTTTAAGAGAAACAAAGATCAAAGAATTACTCTCTTTATTGCTTAAGAAACTCTCTCAAAACTTAAGCTCTCTTTTATCTCTCACCAATTGATTATGATGCTACATACCAGCATCTATATATATACAAAGAAAGGAGGTGAATCCGATTCCTAAAAGGAAACCTACATAATTAGATAACTCCTAATTCTAAATGTATATTTAGCTTATCTCCTAAATATACTCCGATTCCTTATCCCCTTTAATATTGGCTTCAAGCTTAAGCCAACAAAATGTATAATCTTTTTTTTTTTCTTTTTTTTTTTGTGCCACATCTTTGCAATTGTAAAGTAATTTATAAAAGACATACATTCACTCCACTGTATTTAAATAGTTCAAACGTCGCAAAACAAAAAAAAAAAATACTATTATAATTTTTCCCTCACTTTTGTCATGATGATGATGATAAGAAGTCTACTGGTTAAGGAAAAAGAAACAGGGGACACAAAGAAAAAGGCTAAGTCTGTATGTAAGCACCAAGTGCTAAGTAGGAATAAGTCGACTGCCAAGGAAAGTCCCTTGCAATATCAAAATATCCATGCCTAGCTAGAAATAGGGCAGAATGCTCGTATCCTTTGTGTCAGCACCATGACTCACGTCGCAGCGCATTGTCCGATCCCAGTGCCCCTAACCCATGTCGCAGCACCCATGTCCCAAGCACCCATGACTAAGTCGTCTCGCCGTGTCCCAACGCCAATGCCCCTTGGATGAAATCCGAGTTTGGGTACCCGAATAATCTTTCAGGTGCGGCGGCCCTCTTGAGTCAGGAACGACCATCTAGAAAAAGTTTGAGTAAAGATCTAACCAGACCCCGGGGAGCCGACAATTGAAGGCTATAATCCACAGTGTTTGGGCTTCGGGAAAGCGCTAGAAAGAAATGTGACATTTTGGCACCACGTCATATGGGACACCCTTAGGGAACATGGGAGACCCTCGGGGTCGATTGTTGGGTCTCTATTAGGCTTAGACGGTTGTTTTATGGACACCCACAATAAGGGTCGAAACACCGAAAGTATGGGTGCAATAGGAGTTCGGGGTCCCGTGTGACCTTCCTGAGGCACCGCGGGTACTCTTGGGTTTGGATAGACCTCTCAGAAAAGTTTTGGCAAAAATCCCAATCGGACCCCAAGAAGCCAAACTTTGAAGGCTATAATCAATGGTTTTGGGCTTTCGGAAGGCCCCGAAACAAAAGTTGATATTATGGCACCACATCGTACGGGGCACCCTTAGGGAACATGGGAGGCCCTTGGGATAAGTTGTTGGGTCCTTGTTAGGTTTAGACGATCGTTTTACGGTTACCACTATAAGGCCAGAATAATGAAAGTATGGGTGCCATCGGATTTCAGGTACCGGAATAACTTTTACGGACCACCAGGAGTACTCTTAAGTCATAATATATATACCCTCAAAAAAGCTTGGGCAAAAATCTCACAGGACTCGGGAAGCTGAAAATTGAAGGTTAAAACCCACGGTTTTTGGGCTTCCGAAAGGCCTCAAAACGAAAGATGAAATTTTGATACCACATCATACAGGACATCTGTAGGGACATGGGAGGCCTCCTGAGACGTTTGTCGGGTCCCTGTTAGGCTTAGACAGCCGTTTTACGGGACACCCAATATAAGCGCCGAGGCACCAAAAGTATTGGTACAATCGGAGTTCGGGTATCCGTATGATCTTCCCTAGATTGAGCAATGTTTGTGTGAGACTAACTCATTCTAAAATGGGATCACTATTTAGATTTGTAAGGGTCATTTAGTATGAAGAATGATTCATATTTTATTTAAAAGTGATTATCGTCTAGCCGAAAGTTACAGTAAAACACTAAAACCATCTTATACCCATTTTTGTGTTTTAAATTTATTTTATTCATAACCTCAACCGGGAATTTTTTTTTTTTTTTTTTGAGTGTGATACTTCATCCCTTGCAAATTTCGCACCAAAACGCACAGAATTTGTTTGCAAACAAATGCAAAATTTCCCGGCTTCTGGGCCCAAATAAGAGAATGGAGTATTTATTTTTTCTGGCCATCTGGGCCAGATGGCTTTCTCTCAGCGCCTCTGAATCTTTCCCCAAACCCAGAAAAGCCCTTACCCATTAATCCCAAAATTCTCACCCCTCATCTCTCTCTCTCTCTCTCTCTCTCTCTCTCTCTCTCTCTCCTCGTAGCTGCTACTATCTGCCACACCAACCACTCTCTCTCCTCTCTCTTTCTATCTCTCCGACGAACCACCCTATCGCCACCGCCGCCATAAACAGATTGCCGAAACTCATATTTTCATTGTGTACCACCACCAAAGGTAAGTTTTATTATCTCTCTTTTTTTATATTGCTATCTTGATTGTCAAATTTAGGCTACAAAGAATTTGGCTCATTTCTTGAAATTAAGGTTGAAATTGATCATGTTTTTAATCCTGATAACTATACGAACTTACTTTTGTCTAATTCGAGTTTGGTTCTTGTGTTACCATTTTAGGTAGTTTAATGGGCGAAATATTCCGGCTTTTGGAGTCTGTTTAGGAGTACTTCTTTCTCCTGAGTTTGTTTGTTTATTTTATTTTTAAATTTGAATGCTGGTTAGCTATTTTAAACACTGTCCAATGCTCAGTTCTTGATGAATTTATACTTACTCATTATGTTTGATTTTTCTTTCTTAATTAGTGTTTCTTTATAGTTCTTGTTATTTGTTAACCATATTAAATTTAGAAATTTGGATTAATTTGTGTAGTTACTAATTTTATTAGGGCTGCACTAATGCACAATCAACACATTTGGGTCTGAGATATTAAATTGATAGAAGTCACTAGGATTTAATGTTAATTGAATCAGATTGTGTGATATTAACTTGATCAAGCTCTGGAAAAGGGGGAAAACACTGCACTAAATACCCGTACAACTTGTCACGTGAACGTGGTTATAATTTGGTAATGTCATGTTGAGAGCATTAGCCAATAGGCATATACTGTCCAGGGTTTAAAAACTAAGACCCGTGACGGCGAGGTTAAGCATAGCTTTAAATATGCATCCGTGATTCTCTAAAAACATGCCCTAAGGATCTCTTTCCCTTTCTTCTTCCAAAAGGTTTGAGAAAGCTGAAAGCTAGGAGGAACAGAAAAAGAAGAAACGGAAAACAGAAGGAAGAAGAAGACCGAGACGTCCTGTGCTTACTTGTATCATGGATGCTTGATGTGGTGGTTTGCTCTGCATCACCACACTCCATTGATTTTAACCCAATTATGGAGGTCCCTGAAGTTGTAGTCAAAACTGCGCTGAAGAGAATATTAAGAATGGCCATAACAGAGATCAAGCCTCTAACTTATAAGTCTCATAGCTCTAGCTTACTCTTACATACAGTGACTAGAGAAGACCTTCTGGCATTTTTCACTTGCCTATTTTTTCTGCTGATTGAACAGATATGCCTCGCTGCAAGCTCTTTTACATATATATTCTTGCGAGATGTAATGGATGAAGTTGGGCGGCCTCAATAATGGAACAATACATAAACAATTTGAAATTGATGTGAATAATAGATATACATCCCATGCATCATTAGACAAATATGTGTCCAAATTAATGCTATCTCGAACATGGTGAATATGATGTGTGGAAACATTTGCAACTTCACCCCTCAACTTTAACCTTGCGACCTGTTGGAGCTTTTTAACTAGGAAACACAATCAACATTGCCCTAGTGCGTCCAAAGAGGCTCCCGCCCTAGCTATTTAGCTGAAAACGGCCATTTACGGGAAAAAAATGACACACGAGTAGTTATGGTGTAGATTTTGGAAACTTTTCTATTTTTATTTTCAGTAACCCACTCCCTAAATAAGCTATAAGCTAGTCAAAAAACCCGTGCCAGGCCTTTACCTGATCAAGCAACACCTGGCTTCTTCAATACATTTTGATGCCAAGAAGTGGCAGAATTTGGGGGGTAGGAGCAATGTATTAAAAAGCGCGCCTGAGTCGCGCCTAGGCGCACGAGGCGTGAGGCGCAGCAGCCCATCGCTTTTTGAGGGTGAGGTGAGGCGATTTCACTGAGGCGCTCCGAGGCGCACCGAGGCGCACTTGAGGCGCATCTGAGATAGATTTTGATGAAAAAAACGTTTATTTTATAGCATTTTTTATGTCATACACTAGTGCGCCTCACCTCACTGAGGCGCGCGCCTTTGCCTTGCGCCTTGCGCCTAGGCTCTATGGACCTCTATCGCCTCATTGCGCCTCGCGCCTTTTAATACATTGGGTAGGAGTGAAGGATCTTAGTTGAGTGTATTCTTCTTTTGCAGGGGGTAATGATTTTGGGTTGTTTCTTACCTTCAGATGGTCTCGAATAGGATTAGAAAGGATTCATGTGGAGAGGGCTTTTTGTTTTGATGTTTTTCAGGATCACACCTTGTCCCCAGTAACTTGTCGTTTCTTCATTCATATAATTACTTTTCTGTGTGAGAAAAAAGAAAAACTACACTTGATCAAGCGAAAGCGAACTTCATTTGTTTAAATCATGGAAATCCTTTAGCAAACAATAATTTGTTCTCAAATGCTTATTATTATGCAATTTACGCCATTCTATTCTCACTCTTATGCAATTAACCTTTGGGAAACATTGTAAGGGTGTGTTCTTCTCCACTTACCCAGTCAGTAATTCAGTTCTGTGGTATTTTGTTTTGTTCAGCTCAGTTCACAGATATACTTTTTCTCTCACATATAACTATCAGTTCAGTGGTATTCTGTTTTGTTCTGTACGTTCTATTCAGTTCAGTGGAAAAGTCCACACCCTAAAAGCATGCTCTCATGACTCATCCAATGTTCACCACTTGCTTATCACGTAGGTGTAACTTTGGCCCTTAAGTGGATGAAAAGTATGTGATAAATGATGAGTGTCCTGCCCAAAATGCAATGTATGTGAATAATCAATCTAAATTCTGAAATTTTGAATTTTTCCACTGCCGAATCTCATAAAGATTAGTATCTGGTAACAAGGAGCAAGGAACAATCTAAATCCTTATGTAAAAAGTAGTCTTAATGCCTTGTCGCTTTAATTCTCTTTTCTGTTGCACTCTTTGTCCATGTGTGGAACAAACATACAAAATTTGATATTAATGTGCTGTTTCTTGCATTTCAGGAGTTTTATATAGGATAATGTTCTTATTTCTTTCTTCAAGGTGAAGAGACATGATGGCTCAATGCCGTTTTTCTGACAATTGCGCAGACCTATGATGTCAACACGCCAACTGTAATACAGAGTCAAGATTCTCTGTCCTACACCAAGGCATACTGTATAAAAGAAAAATAAAGACATTTCTAATTTATTTTCTTGGCATCGTTGTGTTCTTTTTCAACAAGGAATAAGGTTGCTCAAGCTACAAATATAGGTATACTCTAATGCCAGAAGGCGCAATGGCAGTGGTCAAATCAGAGGTATGCCTAGTAGCTCATTTGTCAACTTCATCTTGTTGCAGCTGTTAGCTTTGTAATTTGTTAGTTTTTCACGGACTATGACCATGCTTGGAAAAGTCGCTTATGAAATAATAATTTATATTTCTACCATGCAATTGACAACTTGATGGAAATTGAGTTGGTTGTAGCCCAATCTAGATTGTGCTGCTAAGATAAGAGACGGGGTTATTGCCTTATTAGGTGGTGGGGGTTAGTTTATCAGAACAATGCAAAAGACAAGCTGAACTTGGGTTGTGATATAGAAAAAATGGTATGGGATTGAATAACCCCTAACTCAGAGTTTTTGAATTTGTTTCCCTCCAACATCAAATTCTGTCCTCCATTTTCTCACAGCTTGCTCCGTTTATTGGTTTAAGTACGCTTTACTTACCTTGACTTATTGGCAAGTTCGTTGATCTCCCCTCACCACATGTGCGCATGTCTGGCGTCAATATGCATTTACATTGAATTCTTTTGAATATGACCATATCAGGAATACGAATGTCACTCTTTCATTGCAAATACTCTTCAGCAAGCCAAATGTTTACATAGTGCCCTTGGAATCCAAGTTTAACTTTTAAATTGAATTCTGGCGTTTTGCTCCTTTCTCGATTTTATCTCTGTGCTAACCAAGTATCATCCCCTGCTTTCCATTGATGATCTTTTGGTTGCCTCTAATAGACCTCCATATTGATTGGCTGCCCCCTCATCTCTCTGTTAACTTCACCTTCAGAAGCAAAGCATATAAGTTTTTTGGCTTGTGATGAGCATGGATTAGAACCCAATTCATCTAAACTAAGCGCATCTCCATACGGTTATCCTTGCTCAAAACACCTAATCAGGAAACATCTGTTTGAGAAGGAAAGATGTTATGGTTCTGTCTTGTGAGCATGGGTTACCTGATGTGCTATTTTGGCCAAGCAATTGAGAATAATGACATTTTGTTTATGAATACTTTGTTATTTGGTTTGTTGACAACCCTCTTTGAAGAAAAAGATATTAGAAAGACCATAATATTTTTTTGTTTGTTTTTTCTTTTAGATAAGTTTTTTTTTTTATTTTTTTATTTTAGTTGATGAAAACGATGTGAATAAGTACAATACTGTTATGAAGAAAAAAATTGTTTTTGTTTATGAAGACTTTTTTTTTTACTAGTTTAATGTGTGAGGTTTAGAATTCTTCGGTGGTGCTTTTGAAGCGCCTTTGACAGCTTGATATTTACTCGTGGGAGTTTAGGGAATTCAACAAGAAATGCATTGTATTGTTTACAAAGTCAGTTTCTAACTTTAATTGGTTGTGTCAATGCTTATGAAGTTTGTTGTAACATAATGTCCGTAAAACAAAATTGGGATATTCACCTATGTTTAATGGAGTTTTTTCAGTTTATTAGATCATGGGCTTTTGAAGGAAGTGGGATCTTTATGCTATTTCTTGAATGATAATGGACTTAAATAGAATTTTTTTTTGGTGATCTCCATCTGTGTTGACTTGTTTGTGAATTGGCCTCCCCATTTAACTGTTGAATGCGTTTCAATGTTAGCAAATTCTTTATTTGCTTGTGTATTACTATCATAGAGGAGCAGTATCATCTCTACTAACGCAGAGATGTGGGTTGCTTAAATTTTTGCTTGATAACCTTTAGCGGGTAGCTCAGCTGCGATAAATTCCAGAGATCAATAGTTCGAGCTCCCTCCGGTTACTGAAGGTTTTCCTGGTCGTTAACTTTAGGACATGTGGTATTAGTTGGGTAACGCCAGGACACCCATTCATCCAAAAAAACGAAATTAGCTTGCTTTATATGTATTCTTTAAAAACCAATCTTTGTTGTTGGAAGATTTCTCCAATTTGTTCTAAAAAAATCTTCACTCTTACTCTTTGGTCATCTTGACTTGTGGTTTCTTCTATTCAGATGAAGTCTTATGTTTGGCTCCAAACAGCTGATGGTTCAATTCAGCAAGTGGAGGAAGAGGTTGCAATGTTTTGTCCCATAATATGCCGAGAAATACTTCAGAAGAGCATGGGATCTTTCAAAACAAATGCTATTATACTCCCAGAACGGGTTAATCCGGCAACCCTGGGTTCAATCTTGGATTATTGTCGATTTCACCAAGTACCTGGTCATTCCATTAAGGTTTGTATTTGTGGCACAATATTGGTTTGATATGCTGTGGCATGTGGAGAGGATCGTAAATATGGGACTCTTTAGTAAAGCAAGTGTTCTCTGTTGTTTACCTATCTTATTTTTGGCAGTACTCATGCACAAAGATCAGTTAGCTTCTATCTCGTTCTGTGATATGGAGTTATGGACTTATGTTGTTTGTTGTTAATGTTTGGCTTTGCTCAGGAGCGGAAGGCGTTTGATGACAGGTTCATCCGATTAGACACCAAAAAGTTATGCGAGTTAACATCTGCCGCTGATAGTCTTCAGTTAAAACCTTTAGTTGATCTTACAAGTCGGACTCTTGCTCGCATAATTGAAGGGAAAACTCCGGAGGAGATACGTGAGATTTTTAATTTACCTGATGATCTCACAGAGGTTATTATTTGTTCTTAGAAAGCCTTTAAAGTTTGTATTTAATGTGTGCACTTTCTGTTTCTTATATGAAATTGATTATTGCAGGAAGAGAAGTTAGAGCCCTTAAAAAATGTAACAGATGATCCCCGCATTCGACTACTTAACCGATTATATGCAAGGAAGAGGAAGGAATTGAAAGAAAGGGAGCAAAAGAAGGTGCTAATGACAATTTTCATATCTATTATGAATGTTTTGATGATCATTTATTGTTTCCACAATATATAGTTTATAACCTTTCTGCATTTGATTCAAGGTTGTGTGATCTTATGCTCTGGTAACTAATTTTACTTTGATATTGTGTTATTGTATTGGTATAATGGCTTTTTAAGTGAAATAAACTGGTGATTTGCTTAGATCCCACACTATAAGTCTATAACAAAAGTTACTTATGCATGCTAAGCCAAAGAACTTGCTTGTATGTTGGAGAACATCATTTTTTATACCTCCTTTTGAATATGATACTTGTTTGTAGCTTATATCCCAACCTCAATAGTGGTAACATTTATGGATGTTTGGCTTAATCTATATGTAAAATTTGGCTGTACATCGAGGTCCAAGGAAGCTTTGTAAGTTGAAATTCGGTTATAGGCATCACAAAAGATGGGTACTTGCCCATTTACTTGCCATGCTGCCCTAAAATAATGGCCAGTGTACAGAAACTTGATTGGCTCTCTGGTTGTCAGCTCAGTTGTGAATGGCTAGTGCAGTCGTCATATATGAGGCACTTGTTGATCAAGTAATCTTGCTGTTTCTAACCTGTGTTTGCTTGAGTTACATTACATTCATATCTGAGAGATCATAGTGTAGGACAAAGCTGTTTGATTTGATTTAAGAAACTATTTGCAATAAAAGCAAAGAAAAGCTCACAACTTATGTGCGTCGACATGCTGTGCACTGATGTCTTCTTCTGACTATTATGACATGCTTTAGACTATTGAAGCTGAAGATGAGCATGTGGATGAACGCTCGGTAGATGATCTCTTGTCATTTATAAATGGTGGAGAGAAAGGTACATGCAATCCCCTTACTCCCTACCTACCCACTTTTCTACTTTATATTGACATTCTGCAATCATTCGGTTGGAAGCCTTGAAAACGTTCAAGCTACAAATACAATTTGCTGAATTTGATGTTTCTTTTCTATGGATTTGTTTGAATGGAGATAGGGGGTTGGTGGGAGGCGATTGCTATGATTACTTGTAGGAGAGAGCTATTCATCCACTATTTATCTGCTATTTCCCCACTATTTATATATCTTCCCACTATTTATCTACTATTTTCTCACTATTTAACTGCTATTTCTATTTCTTTTTTTCATTTTTGTTAAAATATTCTTCACTACTACATTTATTTACAGCTGTTTTGATGGTGGACCTTTTAGAAACAACATTTTTCCTAATACTGACTTTGTAGGGGTAGGATAAGGTTGCATATATCTTGACCTCATTTTCATCTTGTTGGCGGATCCATACCGAGTGCTCTTGTGGTGGTGGTTTTTATAGGAAACAGGTTGCGTAGGTGGTTGGTGATTTTATCCTTTGACAAGATTTTAAGTTGATTATGGAATTCCCACTTATATTGTTGTGTCAAAAATGATTTATTCAAAGGCTGGTAGCACTTCTTAGACCCCCCCCCCCCCCCCCCCCCCCCCCCAAAAAAAAAAAAAAAAGAAAACAAAAACAAAGTATACTAGAGAAAAGGAGAGAGCTATATTGCCACAAGTCAAGCTTCTAAAAGCTGCTATTTATGTTGTCCTTTTACACCCCTCTCCTTGGGAGCAGCCTCTGCTAGATCCAGTGACTTGGGGGTAAGGTTGTGTAAGCATTTTGACTTCCTCATACTTTGCTTGGGGTGATGTCTATACTGGTTATTGCATTTGCGGTTTTGGTGAAGTCATGACTCTATCCCTCTTCTTTCTTAACTTTTTGCATCTAATTTTATGCTCTTTGGAGGGATGGGTGGTGGATGCTGACTGCTATGGGGTTGGTCATGTGAATGACAGTAAGTTGGTTTCGTGATAGTCACATTGGGAAATGATGCAAGGATGAAGGTTTTCTAAAGTAGAAACTGAAATTAAACTACAGTGCGGTTATTACTGCTATTATGCTGAAAGACTGAAAGTTGTGCTCAACTATTCTTCTCCTGTTTGATTGGGATATTTATGGAGAGGTTTTATTTTTTTGGTGCGAATTTTGGAGAGGTTTCATGACAAGATACGAAAAAGAGTCATTCCTAACATCTTTGAATTTTGGAAGATACTTCAATAGATTGTAAGGACAATTTCTATGATGTTGAGGCATTCTTGATTTAGAACTTCTGAGAACAGTAAAATCTTTGAGCATTTGGAGCATGACTAGCCTAGCCCTAAATAGGATTTCTAGTCACAGCAATTGTTTGTTATAGATGGGACAGAACCAACCAACCACAAATACACAGAAGTTGCAAGGCTAAAGTAATTTAATTGTTCTTCTTTTTTTTATTTACCAATAAGTGGTTGGTGTAAGTGGTTCAGCACTCTCATCCCTTAAGCAAGGTTGAGGGTTCGAATCTTGTGAATGGAGAAACTATTTAGTGGGAGCACTTTACCCCTTCGTGGGCCGAACCGGTGCGAACAAGATTAGGCTTGGCCCAAGAGCTTAGGTGAACCTGTGGTTAAACCAAAAAAAAAAGTACTTTCTTTTTTAAATTTTAGATAACATGGGTACCAAGCTTTGCTTGCCTAATCCCATGGGCCCTGAAGTTAACGACCAGAAAAACCTCATATTGGACTTGTACTTGAATCCAAGTAACACAATATTGCGATTCTCGGTAACCGATAATATGCCAAATACCTTGGGTTCTGGAGTAGCCATGTGGACTTAAATAGCTGTAGCTGACGAGGATAAGCTTTCCTTTCAACAGGGAGCTAGTTCCGATAGATATTAGTATCAGAGATGCAGAGCTAGTCATTTTATTTATAATGACATGACAATGTTTCTAGATACATAATTTTGACTAATTTGTGCTAATAGCGAGTTGGATTCTACATGATTTGCTGGGATATTTTTGTAGCATGATCGAGCTGTCATTCCTGGAGATCTATTAATGAAATCTGAATTCATCATCTGATTGCAATTAGTCCCCTTTTCACTCCCTCCCAACCCCTCAAATATTGGTTTTTCGGAAAGAGGGGGAACAAAATCTTCAGTGGCATATAATATGATGTCATTTCCTAGGTGCTTGTTTAACTGCTTAGGATTCCTTTTAATTTAGCTGCTACCCCAGCTTGATAAATTTTTGTGTTCGAGAGGCTATTATGGTGTTTGGAACTTTTAGTGGTTTATGTTAAACATTCCTTCTGAGTATGGTGCTGGAACCTTATTGGATTATTTATGTGCAGAATCAAAAGGAGGTAAAGCTGGTAAAACTAAAAAGAAAAATCGTAGAAAGAAAAGTCACACCAAAGAATCATCATCAAACGAGAATGGAGACCACAAGGTCAGAGGCTCGAGGCTCTCGTAGCACTTTTTTGACTAATATCTATTTCGATACCCATGCACCACAGCATTTTAAATTAATTTGTTCTTGACATGTCAACCAGGAGCACGATGGCTTCTCCCATACATGTGAAAATGGCACAGATGATGATGGCTTGATGTCAGTTTCCAATCCCGGATCAGAATTGCAGGATCCTATTGGCTTTGATGATAATGAAATTGATGACGAGCTGGATCCTGCAATGAGGGAAGAACTCGACAGGTTTTGCCCATACTGTTACATATACACAGTTTGCCCCCACTCCCCTCTCTTTCAAGATGTGCATGTCTAGTTGCTATGTGTCTTTTCTTGTGATTGTTGAAGCCTTGTCTAGAATATGTTAGTTTACTTGGAACTCCTGATCTTACTTATTCACTACTCTACTTGTAACTATAGGGAGGTAGAGGACTTTGCCAGGAGATTGAATTCAGATTGGCCAGAAAGAATGCAAGAAATTTTGTCGTTGGGTCAAGGAAGAAGGCTCACCTCCATATCTTTAAGTGGCAATGGCTCTGCCCAGAAATGTACAGGTAACCCTTTTTTCATATGATTTTTCTATTACTCTCTTTAACCCCCTTGACATCTTCAACTTTACGGCCAAGGACAGTGAGCAAAAGTTTGCACCATTTAGTCTTCATTTAACGTGGCACTCCTCTCTAGTGATCTTTTTCTTCGGCGGGACAATTTGATAAGTGCTTCATGGTAATAGTTACCATGAAAATATTTGGTTATCCCTAATTCATCAAGGCTGCCACTCTTATTTATTGTTCAAATGTGTTGCCTATGTGACCAGGTTTACAAAGAAGATAAGTTGGAAAGACTAAGAGGGAGGCTGACACAATTGAACAATCTGACCTGTTTGCTTTTCGATATAGTTTGAACACCCTGCTGGCATAGTGCGCTTCGTTCCTGCATTCCTGCTAAGTGCAGTAGTTCAGAACTCTTGCGCCCTTATTTGTCATGGAAAAAGCATTGGAAGCAAGGTTTTTTTAACCTCATAGTTGCAAAATCTGTATATTCTCGAGGGTGAGCAGAAAAACGAAGATCTTTCACTTGTGTCTCTACCTTCAATTTACCTTTTTTGAGCTGCAACTTTTGTCGTTATAGTTTTGTTCATTCTTCTTTGTGCCGTTTCTGAATTTTGAGTCGTGTCTTTTAGTTTGGCAGAAGTTTTTCTGTTTCACGATGAAAGAGTTCTTGTATCATTTCGACTAGCAAATGTTCATAGGCATTTCGATAGGTACATATTACCAATATTACTTTCATACTTTTTGATCTCGAGGAAGTTTACTTCTTTTCGTGATACATTTGAGGCAGCCTGGTAGGGGTTTAGATCTTATTCCTACCCTGAGTAGTATACGACTGATAAGCACCTTCACAATGGGCTATCTTGGGTGTGTTCTTTTCCACTTATATATTGATTCGGTCCACTTATATCGAGTCGGTACGGACACTGTACCGTGGAGGTCAGTGATTATCGGATCAATAACCTTACTTTTTAGCAGAGTTCAGTTTAGTGGGGGTAGCTTTTACCTGACCGGCTGTGCTGGGGTGATATTATCACAAAATCACATTATTATGCTTAGATGAAATGATAAATGATGGATAACGTAAGCTTTTTCAGATGTTTTAGAGTAAGCAACACATACTATAGTCCAAATAAATAGTACATGAAACCCCAAGAACTGTCAAGTACATACAGACACTAGAAGTTTCCTACACAACTCAATTATCTCCCAGAAATTCAGAGATTGAAAACACATTAATTATTTTACAATTACATAGCAGTATAGAATAAAATCTCAATCCTTCTTAGCAGCAGAATCAGAACCATCAACACCATAATATCTCTTAAACGCCCTAGGGAGATAAACAGGCAACAAGAAACCAAACAAATTAAAACCCCAAAACCCCAAATTAACAACAGCTAGAATTCTTCCAACATACAACCTCCTAGCAGAGCCAGCATATCTTCCTTCTCCAACCTTGACCATCTCATCCCTAAACCACTCTAGAAGGGTAAACATCCGGCTCGAGTTATAAAAAACCGGCACAAAAACCCGAATGGGCAACGAGAAACGGTCCGAAACCGAAAGCCCTTCCATGAAAACTTGGTTTGCTAGGAGAAAAACATGCGGAACAGCAGCCTTGATCCCTTCTGTGTCACCCTCTAGGATGCCCTCCCAAGACATACAAAATGGGGAGGAGAAGCCCGATAATCGCGGCGAAAAGGACGTAGAGGTTAAGGAGCTTGGATTTTTGGCTGAAAATGGGTTCTTCACGCGTAGGAGAAAGTGTAGGAAATGCAACCTTGAGAGGAAATAGAAGTAAATCATGGAGAAAATCACCAAAGCAAAATCTTCAAGGCTAACCATGCCACTAGCAGCTAAGACAATCATGATGGCAAGAGAGTTTAGCTGACGAAAGCTTAAGAAACCTTTATTGCTTGTTTTTGTTGGGTGTTTTAAGTTGAGATTTTGAGATATTGATGGGCCTTCTTCTCAGGCCCGGCTCTTGGGGTGTGCAAGTGGGGGCCCCACTTGCACAGGGGCCTCACTTGAAATATTTTTTTTTGGTGAGTGAAAATATTGATGTGTGAACTACAAAAACTAAAGTATGTGTTTGATGTACGAATATCAGAATAAAAAGTACTGGAAATACTCCTATTTAGTACTATTTACTATCATTTTACTGCCTCATCAAACTTACTATCTCGAGATTATCTTTCAACCCTCACATATTTCTGTGGCTCTTCGTATTTTGTTCTGCGGTTCTTCTCATTACAAAGGATAGAGATTCATAAACCCCTATTATTCCACCATTAATGCCACAAAAAAGGAAGTCTTATATTCAACTCCATATAAAAATAATAAAGGAAAAAAAAGTTTTTAAACCGAATAGGTTTATCGATCACTATAAAAAATTAGAGTAGGGCCTTACTTTTAATTTTAGCACTAGATTTACTTTTATTGTTTTTGTTTTGTTGCCCATTTGTTTTTGCAGTAATGCCACAAAAAAGGAAGTCTTATATTCAACTCCATATAAAAATAATAAAGGAAAAAAAAGTTTTTAAACCGAATAGGTTTATCGATCACTATAAAAAATTAGAGTAGGGCCTCACTTTTAATTTTAGCACAGGGCCTCTTAAATCTCAGAGACGGCCCTGCTTCTTCTTCTTTAGGGAGACTTATGTCACCTGTTGGACCAACTCCACCTGACATCTTCACAGAGAGAGAGAGAGATGAAAAGGGAGACAAAGGTGAATTGAGGGAGAAAGGGAGAGATGAGAGGGGAGAGAGAGAAAAGAAAGGGGGTGGGAAGGGAAGGCAGAGGAGATATGGGAGGAGAGGAAGGACAAGTGGCGGGGAGTGAGGAGTGTGTGGACAGAGAAACATAAGACGTGTTACACTAAGAGGAAGATTAGGGTGTCATTTGCATTTGCAAGTTTTTTTTTTTCTTCTTCGATTGAAAATTGTAAAGGGAATTTTTTTTTAGGGTTGGGTGCTATTTGGACTCTGTTTTTATAGTGGATTAGTTAGAGGGGGAGAGGGCTATTGGTATTTGAACTCTGGTGAGGAGTAAACCTACCGGAATGAATACCAATAGACCAGGCCAAACCTTGATTTTTGTGTTTTTGAGAAAAAAGAATTTTTTTGTTGAAAATTTTGGTTTTCAAGGAGGTACAAGTCCTTGATGAAAATAAACAATCTTTTAACTTTATTAACGCTACAAAAATTTGTGTGGACTTAGTCTATGGTAGATTAATAATGTGAATCTTTTTAAATATATTTTTCATGTTCTTAAATATTTACACTAGTGTTCTTGGTCCACAGTGGACTAAGTCCACACAAAACATACTATTTCATTAATCAAATTACATAGTTTACACCTCGGAAAATGGTTAATGGATACGAGATAGCTCAAACAATCAAAACATTTTTGCGCTCATAAAGCCTAGTCGGTCTAGGTATAAGGGTAGTCTTCTAAACTGTTGAAACATTTATTACGTAGAAATTTCAAATACTTTACTTAGATCATGGGAATTTGGGAATGAACTCTTTAGAGTTTTTTTTTTAATCTATTTGAATGGAAAATAAATGTCGATTGTACATTTACAAAATACTGACATTCCTCCCCAAGAGCCACCGTTTACATATCCGACACGTCTTCAACATCGACACTCACCGACACACAATGACACTCCTTCCTAAGAATTGTTTGTGTTTTTCTTGTTTCTTTAAATTTGCTATACTACTTGGTGATTACATAATAAGGCTTTGGTATATTTAATACTTAAATCATTAGAATGAAAATTTTGAATAATTTTAAATTTTTACATACATATATTTTATATTAATTTCTAATTTATAGGCTAAAAAATAAGTAATATATAATAATTGTCGTGTCGGTGCATCCTATGTTTATAGAATTTCGTATCGTATATTTGTGTTCATATCCGAATCAGTGTCGATATCCGTATTTCCTGGTTGTACACTTGTACGTAGGTCTTTGTACGTAGCTATACATGCTTCCAGTTCTCATCAAACCAAATAAAACAGTCAGATAGACATCATGAAAAATCAAATATATATATATATATATATATAGGTGGTATTTTTCGGGAGAAATGAGGCATGCCACCTAAGCGAGAATTTCAAGAGCACGTCATCTAAACAAGATAATGACAAAAAGTAGTTGGTGTAAAACGTTTAGTAGTCTTAGATAATGATAAAAAATAGCTGGTTAAAACGTTTAGGAGTCTTAGCATCCTTGATGTTTAGGATTTTTGAGAGGTTAATTTTCGTCAAAGATTCAAAATCATATCTAATGTTTTTCACACATCTCAAAAAATAACAAAAATTACACCATTAGATTCGGATAAAAAAATACTTATCAATGAGATGCATTTACATATGTAAGAGTGTTAAGTTATGCTGCCAAATCAAACAAAGAGCATAGAGTGATGCCACAATAAGGATGAGACGCGCCACCTAAGCAAACCAATTAAAACCAAAAGTTTATGAACATTTTCATAAAAGATAACTATATCACCCATGCCTTTGGTGTTGTGGATCTTACACCAGTATCTCGTAAAACGCCCTTCCAAGCTATCAGGGACCGGATAAGCGACTTCGAGGGCCTCCTATGTCCTCTATGGGTGTTCCGTGCGATGTGGTGCGAAAATATCCACTTTCGTTCCAGGGCCTGTCGCAAACTCAAAAAACGTGGATTATAGCCTTCATTTTCGGCTTCCCGACCCTGGGTGCCATATTTGCCCAAACTTCTCCGGGAGGTCTATCATGACATTAGAGGACACTCGGTGCCCCGGGAGGGACATCCGGATCCCTGAACTTTGATATCACCAATGACTTTGGTGTTCCGGCTCTTACACCAATGTCTCGTAAAATGCCCTTCCAAGCCTATAAGGGACCAAATAAGTAACCCCGAGGGCCTCCCATGTCCCCTAGGGTTGTTCCGTGCGATGTGGTGTGAAAATATCCACCTTCGTTTTGGGGCCTCCCGGAAGCCCAAAAAACGTTGGATTATCGCCTTCGTTTTTGAATTCCCGGCCCCGGGTGCTATTTTTGCCCAAACTTATCCGGGAGGTCTATCATGACGCAAGAGGACACTCGGTGCCCCGGGAAGGACATCCAGATCCCTGAACTTTGATTTTCTCCATGCCTTTGGTGTTCCGGCTCTTACACCAATGTCCCGTAAAACGCCCTTCCAAGCCTATCAGGGACCAAATAAGTGACCCTGAGGGCCTCCAATGTCCCCTAGGGGTGTTGCGTGCGAAGTAGTGTGAAAATATCCACCTTCGTTTCGGAGCCTCTCGGAAGCCCAAAAAACGTGGATTATAGCCTTCATTTTCGGCTTCCCAGGGTCCGGGTATCATTTTTGGCTAAACTTTTCCGGGGGTTTGTCATGACCCTAGAGTACCCTCGGTGCCCCGGGAGGAAAATCAAGATCCCCGAACTTCGATATCACCCATGCCTTTGGTGTTTCTGCTCTTACACCAATGTCCTGTAAAACGCACTTCCAAGCCTATCAGGGACCGGATAAGCGACCCCAAGGGCCTCCCATGTTCTCTAGGGGTGTTCAGTGCGATGTGGTGTGAAAATATCCACCTTCCTTCCAGGGCTCCCCTGAAGCCCAAAAAACGTGGATTATAGCATTCGTTTTCAGCTTCTTGAGCCCCGGGTTCTATTTTTTCCCAAACTTCTCCGGGGGGGTCTATCATGACCCTAGAGCATCCTCGGTGTCTCAAGAGGGACATCTGGATCTCTGAACTTTGATATTCCCCATGCCTTTGGTGTTCCGGCTCTTACACTAATATCCCGTAAAATTCCATTCCAAGTCTATCGGGGACCAAATAAGAGACCCAGAGGGCCTCCCATATTCACTGGGGGTGTTCCACGCAAAGTGGTGTGAAAATATCCAACTTCGTTTCGGGGCCTCTCGGAAGCCCAAAAAACCTGGATTATAGCCTTCGTTTTCGGCTTCCTGGGGCCCGGGTATCATTTCTGCCCAAACTTCTCTGGGGGTCTATCATGACCCTAGAGTACCCTCGGTGCCCCAGGAGGGACATCCGGATCCCCTAACTTCGATATTACCCATGCCTTTGGTGTTTCGGCTCTTACACCAGTGTCCCGTAAAACGCCCTTTCAAGCCTATCAGGGACTAAATAAGCGACCCCGAGAGCCTCCCATGTCCTCTAGGGGTGTTCTGTGCGATGTGGTGCGAAAATATCAACCTTCGTTCCGGGCCCCCCAGGAAGCCCAAGAAAACGTGAATTAGCCTTCGTTTTCGACTTCCCGGGCCCCGGATTTCATTTTTGCCCAAACTTCTACGGGGGGTATATCAAGACCCTAGAGCATCCTCGGTACCCCGGGAGCGACATTTGGATCTCTGACCTTTGATATTCCCCATGCCTTTGGTGTTCCGGCTCTTATACTAATGTCCCGTATAATGCCCTTCCAAGCCTATCAAGGACCAAATAAGCGACCCCGAGGGCCTCCCATGTCCCATAAGGGTGTTCCATGCAAAGTGATGTGAAAATATCTACTTTTGTTTCGGGACCTCTCGGAAGCCCAAAAAACGTGGATTATAGCCTTCGTTTTCGGCTTCCCGGGGCCCGGGTATCATTTTTGCCCAAACTTTTCCGGAGGTCTATCATGACCCTAGAGTATCCTCGGTGCCCCAGGAGGGACATCTGGAAACCCGAACTTCGATATCACCCATGCCTTTGGGTGTTCCCGCTCTTATACCAGTGTCTCGTAAAATGCCCTTCCAAGCCTATCAGGGACCGAATAAGCGACCCTGAAGGTCTCCCATGTCTTCTAGGGGTGTTTTGTGCGATGTGGTGCGAAAATATCAACCTTCGTTTCAGGCCTCCCCGGAAGTCCAAAAAAAGGTGGATTACAGCCTTCGTTTTCAGCTTTCCGGCTCCCTGGTTTCATTGTTGCACAAACTTATCCGGGGGATCTATCATGACTCTAGAGTATCCTCGGTTCCCGGAGAGGGACATCTGGATCTCTGATCTTTGATATTCCCCATGCCTTTGGTGTTGCGGCTCTTACACTAATGTCCTGTAAGGACCAAATAAGAGACCCCGAAGTCTCCCATGTTCCCTAGGGGTGTTCCGAGCGAAGTGATGTGAAAATATCTACCTTCGTTTCGGGGCCTCTCGGAAGCCCAAAAACCGTGGATTATAGCTTTCGTTTTCAGCTTCCCGGTGCCCTTGGAGGGACATCCGATCCCCGAACTTCGATGTCACCCATGCCTTTGGTGTTCCGGCTCTTACATCAATGTCTTGTAAAACGCCCTTCCAAGACCATCAGGGATAGGATAAGAGACCCTGAGTGCCTCCCATGTCCCCCAGGAGTGTTCCGTGCGATGTGGTATCAAAATATCCACCTTCGTTTTGGGGCCTCTCGGAAGCCCAAACACGTGGATTATAGTCTTCGTTTTCGGCTTTCCGGGCCCCATTGTCATTTTTGCCAAAATTCTCCCAGGGGTCTATCATGACTCTAGAGTACCTTCAGTACAAGCCTTTGAGGTGCCCGATAACTAACCCCAGGGGCCTCTTATGTTCACTAACGGTGTCTAGTGCGATGTAGTGCGAAAATATATACATTCGTTCTGGGGCCTTTCGGAAGCCAAAAAAAAGTTTATTAGCTTTGATTTTCGGCTTCCCATAACCTAATTTCGATTTTTGCCCAAACTTATTCGGAAGGTCTATCGTCACCCTAGAATACCTCCGGTGCCTCGGGACGGTCATTCGGGTCCCCAGACTTCGATTTCACCCATGGGACATGGGTGCTCAGACATGGGACGTGGCTCTCGATGGGCGTTGGGACATGGGTCACCCATATTTTGTTTCAATAAATTTTTGATGTGTTTATTTTATTTCAATCCATTGTCTACTACGACAATATTTGGTAGAAGAACTTTATAACAGAGTATTCTCAAATTTTTTAAAAATTCTAATAATCATTTTCTAAGCACTCGGTCAAATGTAGATCAAAGTTTACAGTATACTAATCATAATAAGTATGACTATTATGCAACAAACAACGTCATTTAAGGTAGATAACTATAACTTTTAAAGAGGCAGCACACAAGCCAATAAATTGACTTTTTTTTTTTTTTTTTTTTTTTTTTTTTTTTTTTCAAAGGCTAATACACGACTAGTGAATGAATATCACCATGACTTGAGAGCATCCTTCCCCCCAACATTTTAAGAATTTCCCTAAACAAATTAAGAGTCAGACTGCAGATGGACCTCTCCAATTTCAATTAGGTGTTGTTCTACTTTTACTTACCCGTTAATCACAAATTACCACCAAAAAAAAAGAGAGAAAATCATTACAACAAAGATAGAAGTGAGACAACCCATCAAAAAAACATTAGATTAAAAAAATAATAAAATAAAAAAGAATTGAAACATCTCGTGCATCCCACGCGCATGCACACTAGTAAAACAAAAAGCGTATGTAAGAATGCATTCAATAGATCAATTCTCGTTAAGGTGTCGTTTCTGATTTTGTATACGGAGTGAAAAAGTTTTGAACTTTAGGTTATTTCGTGCAAAGTTTAAAAAAAGTGGGTATACTATTCAAAAGTGCAAATCTCGAGGGTCTCTAGGAAATTTCCGGAAAAAAAAAAAAAAAAAAAAAACTCATCGGAAAACTACTTAAGTCGTCATAAAGTACTCTTGCTTTTAGCCTTGATGTGATTGTGACGAGATTAAATCTTAGTAAAGTATAATCTTAGCATGCCCACAGAAAATACTAAGATGTCACCCAAAGAAACAGCACAAACGGTTAGCAATCAATTAGTAACTGATGTATTTAGCGTCTTTTGCATAAAGTCAATAATATACATTTTCACCAACCTATTATTTACTCTAATTCTAAGTAATAGAACTACTAACAAAATTTTGAAATGCCAACAGATTGCCACCAGATAAAATCTGCAATACCACGAGAAAATCCAGTTTATTACATATAAAAATATCCAACCTCTCCACAGCAAAAAACAGCTAAGGATATCCTGGGACGAATGAGAAAAGGAAATATTTGCTACCATAAAATCACTTCCCCAAAAAAATTCTGGACAGAAGACCACTGCTAAAACTGGAACCTCTGCTAAGAATGTAATATATGACGAACGATAACTGCACATTTGCTATAACGCCTATGAATCCCTGTAATTCACGTTGTGCTTTTCTGTTTCGGAATGTACTTCACCTTACCGCCTTTGTCAGGTTTAGGTCTGATCTTCGATTTTATGGTTGTAGATGACTCAAGGATTGTGCAGTTCGCCAAACGGTTCTCAGTGCTGCTGAGAATGCCTCGGCGCTCCAACTTGGATGACGGAATGGTTTTTTGGCATTCATCTTGTACCTCAAGAGAGTCGAGACATCCTGGTGGAGGTTTAGGTTCAGCAAATAAGACTAGCTTCACATGGTCTGATGCGATGGCCTCCTTCCACCCTACAGATTTTGGCGAGATTACATAAGTCACAAGTCAGCACGACTTTTACATTAATAAAATAAATAGTATAAATAAATAAATAAAAGTTCGATTGCTGCACTCATTTTCATATTGGAACATACCCGATCCACTATTCACTACAAAATCAATATTTTTCAAGTTTAATGTGACTTCTGTCTCCCAATCACTAGTCAAAATAACTGTGCATGCTTCCACAGGAATTCAATTTAATCAAGTAAAAGTTAAAGGAGATAAAAATTGAAAACAGAACATACTCTTTGCTAGAAAAGCTTCGGCAACATGGCTGGAGAACCTCAAACCTTCACCTTCCGTAGATGAGTTAGGATTTTCTTCACGGCCACTGGAATTACATTCCGCCAACTGGACTTCATTACTGTCGTTGCAAAGAGCAACACCAACTTCCGAAACTGAGAGCTGACTTCCATTTTCATGCCGGCACACAGGTCGCCATTGCTTGGCCGTTGACCGACTTGCAATGCCAGGTACTGCGTCAATCTTATCAGGCTTCTCATGCATACCATTTCCACTTGGCATGGGACACTCTAAACCAGAGCTTTCTGAAGCTCTAACAATATCTTTATCCTGCTGTTGACTACTACGACTCCCAAGTGTAACAGATATGGAACCTATTAACACTTCACACTTTTTCTGACTAGGCATACTTTCTGCAATAGCATGTAGCCTAGTGCTACAAGTCTCTTCATCCGGTTCTGATTTTGGTTTTGGTGTCCATACTTTACCACCATTGGAAGCAAACTCCCTATAAGAGTGCTTTTGCGTGGCTCCAGGCTTCAAAGCATGACAATTGTGGTTGCCATGAAAGCCATTCCTGTGTAGTTTTGGGGTCTGCCAACGAGAGTTAACCACATGTCTTCGACCACTTCTACTTCTCTGCAATGTATCATTCTCAACATTTTGGTAAGTACCCAAATCAGGATATCCATATTCATGTTCTTCATTATCCTCTTCTTCCAGATTCACTAGCTGGACAGGGTTAGGAGATAAAGCAACGCAATGAATAATCTCTGAAATTTCTGGAGTAGAGTCAGGTGCATCTGAGATTGGTGGATACGGGAAACTGTCCTCTGGAGAATCATATGCACTTGATTGTTCCTTTGCCCTTTGTTCTTTCTGTCTGAGTTTCTTTTGCCTCTTCTTCTCCAAAAGTGCAGCTTGTCTAGTGTGTACAAGGGAAAGAAGATTACAAATTGCAACACTTGCATAGTAACAAAAAAAAATGGGCATGAAACTAACACAAATATTAGAGCTATACCTTTTCTGAGCAGCTTCTTCTTCCTCCACAAGCAACTTGTGGTACCTCAAAGCCTCAGCATCCTTATCAACAAGGCATGCTTTAACCTGGTCATGAAGAGATAATACTTTACCCCTGACATCCCAAACTCCCAAAAAAAAAAAAGAGGACCTAGTTGAGTGAGAAAGAATACCAGTTTTTGCTCAACGAGGAAACTAGTACAAGCGACCAAATTTCTCATCTCAAGTCCAGTCTTTCCAGCTTCCCCATCAAAAACATACTTTTGCAATGATTCAGCCGTGCCAGCACATAAAAAGGTGTTCTCGCTTGCATCATCTAAGATATTAAATAACTCCTGGGATGATACTGGGAACCTAGAAGGCCTAGCTTGAACAAGATCCTACCAAAATCACAGTCGATAATTTATTATTATAGGTGCAGGACTAGCTACAAAGAGACAAAGAAGTACAAGTGAGAAGGAACACAAGATAGACCTCTTACCAAGAGTACAGAGCCAGCTTTTATGTAACTTTGAGGTAGAGAAAATCCAGGTTTCCGAATAAGTGATGTAAGTGCCTTTACAATGGAAGATCCGGCAAGTCCCTAACAAGGTCAAAGAGTAGCATTGTGTGACTATAATAGAATTAATAAAAATAATAAAATAATAGTCAGAAAAAGATGAGACAGTAAAACCAGTTCTGGTGTTCATCGAAATCAATCAAATTTAGATGGCTCACACTTGGAACATTTTCATTCCCCAACAAAAACCTAAAAAAATTAATAAAAAATAATCCATTGGGTAGATACTCTGATTAAGACTAGGATGCTATAGTAATATTCAAACCACCGATTGTACCCAAACTGTTTAGATGTTTGTAGATTAATGCAAGTTATATGATATGTAAAACAACAAATCAAAAACCAATAACAGATCTGACAAAAACCCTCAACCCATTCATAAACAATATTGTAGCGGTTAGAAACATGTCCACTGCAACCTAAATTGCAAACCTAAATTCTCACCTCCAAAGAAACATCTCCAAGTGACATGATTTCCATGGTCTCCTCCATAAAGAGCTGTATCAGAATATCCAAAGTTACATAAGTTCTGAAAGCTTCCAACAGAAAATGTCAACAGGTCCCATAAGAATCCCTTGAAAAGAAGAAAAACATAATAATATAAAATAAAATAAACCTTATCCCAAAAAGCTTGTAGAAGGCCCCTGTTTTTAGTAGTTGAATCCTGAAAAAGGTGGATCAAGGTCAGCCATGATTAAGAGAAACAGTTCAGAAGCTCCGTACCCCAAGTTTTTTTCGCACAAAGGTGAGGTTTATGGATGAGAAATGAACATCATTAAGCAACCAATTTGCGGCTTCAAAATAATTGATTCAATCAAGTGACAAGAGCCCCATGTCGGAGAGATACCTTATTGAAGTTTAAGTTCCGTCTATGTACGCGCATATGTCTACGGTAATTGATGGTCGAACAAAATTCTCTAGAGCACTTGTCACATTTCTGCATCTGAACTTTCATAGGAGAGAGCAAAGGCCATCCTGGTAGATCTGTCATGGCAGATAAAGAAAGGATTTAGAACTCTGCTTCTGAAAAAGGGCAAAAGTCACAAACCATAACGTATTGGTAGGCCCCAAAGAAAGACCTGCTAATGGCATTACACATACACTTCTCTATAGTCACCACTGACATAAGCAGAGGCATAGATAACAGCTTACATTCATTGCTTGCTTGAAAGGGAAGGAGGACACCAAATTTAGCATGGTCTATGTAACTCTGACTCTTTTCCTACCTACGTATTGTTGGACACATAATTAACAAAAACTCTAAATGGTCATGTGTGCCTAAATAGAAAACATGAAAAATATATTTAGGGGGTGTTTGGCCTAACTTTTTAGGGGGTTCAACTTCTCCCCCTAGTTTCCTTCACAAACAACCCCCTCCATTGCCTCCTCACCCCATTTTCAGCTTCTAAAAAGCTGTAATTGGGGATGAGGAGGTGGTGGAGGGTCATTTTTGAGGTAAAAAAGGAGAGAAGTTGAAGTCCTCAAGAATTACCAAACACGCCCTTAAAACCCCAAGATAGTTTTAAAAATTCTGACACTTTTGGCAAGTCCAAGAACATAGAACAAGACGAACAGATTCCTAGGCTGAGTAACTTTGGATGCAAAAGATTTTAGCAATGTAACCATTGACATGTTCTGTAAAATGTCCCGTCAATCTTTCCTATTAGTAACAGGACAAGTAGAAAACCTGATGGTGCTGCGTTACCTTGCTGATCCAAGGCATGAAGTAACTGCATCCACTGAACATTACCCTCGTTTGCCCTGGGGTAAGGAAGAAAGGCGTCTTTCTGTATTCCCTGCCTCAAAGAAGTGTCTAAGGAGTCATTTCCATCATCTGCTTTAATCACATCTGCTGCACTAGAGCCCTTGATCTTTGGAAGCGGCATCTGTTTTCCAAGTGCTACTTAAAGATAACCTTTTTCAGTTGTTTGGAGATAAATCTGCTTAAGAGATTTGTGAAATTACACATTCTGATTACCCCAATTTAAGTATCACAAACTCATGTACCAAAACTCCATTAGAAAGTTACTCAAATCGGTCAAAGCAACCAAGGATTCATCACTAAGTAGATGGGAGATGCCTACAGTATGAAACCATGCAAACACACATTAGATATCAAAACACAATCTATCCAAATCCAATGAATTATTACCCCTTCAGTCCTTCACAGATACTCAAGAGGAAAGCAATAATCTAAGCCCCTGTCCATTTTCGCCTTCTTTTAATGAAAATTAGTTTTTAGAATAATGAGAGGTAACATCATAAAATCTTAAATTACATTGAAAGAGATGACAAAAGATTTCCCCCCGCAATACAAAGTGGAGTTTTCCATGTAGATAGATGTTCAAAGGCTCCCAAATATAGCATAGGTAACAATGAATGCTACCCACTATATTGACATTCATCAACAAGTCAAGAGTTTTACACTAAATTGCAGACAGAAAGAAGCTAACTTTAAAGTTGCTTTGACCTTCCAAATTTTATTTTCCAAGAACGTGATGCTGCTTAGTAACCAAAAAGCTAGGGATGGCTTTGGCAGTAGTATTTCACATTTTCAATTATCTTCCTTCTTGAACAATATTAGTCTAGCAATCACAACTTAAATGGCAAATCCTTATGCAGGAAGGCAAACACATTTCTGAGCATAGCTAATATAAAGTTCTCCCTGAAGCAAATTCCAAGCTAGAAAACAATTTTTTATTTAGACATTAATAGCTGATAATTATAAGGGCTAATTCTTGGACCAACCATTTCCAAACTCCTACCCGACAAAGATCCAACACCTTACCCTGTGGCTTCAAATTATCAAAAGCTGTGGTTTGCGAAATAGAACTTAGAATACTTTCTATTACTAGAAGTTTTGAGTACATAGCATAATAAGTTAATCATAACAGAGTCAGAAGGCAAGGGCATAAACATGAACTATTAACATTCTCAGACTGGCTGTTAGAGAGCAAGAATTATGCCTCCCCTTTCCTACCATATAGCAGGCAGAGCATTCAAAATTGACATTAAAACACTATAAGGCAGGGTGGCAAACACTTCCAACAGTTGAAGAAACAAAGCAAGAAAATGGTAACAGTAGCTCGAAAACAAAAAGAATCCACACAATATATGCTCAACACAAATACACTAAATGCACAATGCTCCCCAATAACATACAACATGCAAAGAACAACTAGGAACAAAATTTAAAGCAAACAATACCAAACATAACAAACACAAAGATCTTATGAATAAAAGGAGCACAACCCAAATCGAACCACAATGCTAAAACAAACAAAACCCCATAAACGTAAAGGGGGAAAAGGGCAAATCCCAGAAAATAACCCAGCAGAAAAGCTGAAATTGTGTATCCAAAATGGCATAGAATCACAAACTACGAACACTAACAACACACATTTGATCCAAAGAATCCTCTATCCTTAAATACAGCTAAATGGGTATCCCAATCCATGCTTAAAAGCACCAATTAAGCACTCCCAACCCACCCCCACAAAAAAGGAGAGACTAAAATCGAAAAAACATAAAATCAGATCAATGACATAAACCAAAAGGAACTGAACTTGGGAAGTTTTAGCCATCAAGTGATCCAGGATCAGTACCAAAATAAACGATGTTACATTGAAATTTTATATTTTTTAAGATGCAAGGGAAGTGTAACGTACCACAGTTGTTGTTTTTTTCAGTTGACACTTGTGATTCTAGGCATGAAACAGAGACAAGGGCAAAGGCACCGATCGAGAGAGAGACTCAGAGAGAGAGAGAGAGAGAGAGAGAGGGGGGTTTGTAGAAAGTTATAAGAAGGGTGGTAGTGGTCGGCGAAACCTTAGACGGTGAAAGAGAGAGGGAAGACGGGGTTAATTGATCTCCTAATATAAACAACAAACAAGGGTCCCAATCTTTGTCAAAGGGGAAAATGGGAGAGCAAAAGCAAAGCAGGTCTATTTTTATTTATTTTTTTGAGAGTTTTTTCCCCTTCATCAAATCAAACTTAAAAGAGTATATTCTCTCTATTTGTTCTATTCATCTAATTAGGGTCTAGTGAATAGTTTTTAATTTTGATGGTGCATAATTAGACCTAGTAATTTTGGATTTGTCTCCCAAACCATAGTGTGAATTGTTAAGTAACTCTAAACACTTGATGACATGAGAGTATCTCAAAAACCAAAAAAAATGATAATAAAAAAAAAAATCAAAGTTTAAAGTTCTTAAAATGAAATGAGTTTGAAACGACTCGTTTAAACCTCATTTGGTAGTTGTTTGAGTTGAACTTGGGGTGGATAACGCAATGGCATATATTCAGTTCGTTTTCAATAAATGCAGTAATGATCTGACATCGAATCTCATACTCTCAAACAGGAGGTGACTTACTTGCAATTTCAAAATAAAAAGTAGTAGTTTAGAGTTATGATTGGTGCAACTAGTGTTAGCACGTGAGCATATTAATTAATAGTTGTTGTATACTTTTTTTTAATTTTTTTATGATTTTTTTCCCTTTATATTCTCTCTATTGGTTCTATATATCTTGGGGTCTAGTGAATAATTTTTAGTTTTGATATTGAAGAATTAGACCTTGCAATTATGATTTGTCTCCCAAATCATAGTGTGAACTGGTTAATAACCCTAAACATGATGAGATGAGACTTGAGTTGAGTTTGGAGTGGATAGCGCAGTGACACATTTCAAACTCGAGCTGGGATCTTCTTCAATAAAATGGTGTAGTCACTTACAAGAATAAGAAAAAAAAGAAAAGGGAAAAAAATTAGAGTTGGATGTCTTTTGGAGCGAGTAAGTGATGTGGCATGATGATATTAGTTTATTGGATGAGAAATTGGAGGGATGTACTTAGGATCCTTACTATTTCAACTCGTCCCCAGCTCGTCTCCAGCAATGGGATCAAGTCTCATTGGCACATTGGCCAAGAAAAATACATTTTGGCACATAGTATGTCATTGGAAGAGCACGTAAATATTATGACTTTAAACAAAGAGAAAATTCAGTTGTGGTGGGGACAATGTAATCTAAGCACATGGGGTGAGAAATGAGGATGGTAAAATAGGAAATTAACCTCTAAAATCATACTATTTAAGAAAATAGAAAGATTTTCATGTGACGGATTGAAAATGAAAGTAGAAAGATTACCGTGGGACGGAAGGAGTAGATGAAGAATACTATGACAGACTTTGATTGCCCAAACGCCCATGAATACATACAAACATACCCTATGCATTATGCATATATTAAGTTATCAACCTGACATTGTCAGTTGTCAAGCCACTGATCATGATCTTTCAACTGGGTGGCGCAGCTGAAGACCCTTTCATCTAGATAAGTGGGAGATGGGAGGAGCAATTTGGTATACAAAAGATTTTATATGCATTGGTCATCATATTAAACCATAGTGGAAATGTGTTATCATAGCCTCATCATGTGTTTGTATCTATCTATTGGGTTAAGGGAGATATGTGACATGTAATACAAGTATAGGGGTAATATGTACAGACTCCAGATCAGAAATTTACAGAAACTATGCCCTTTGTAACCATTCTTGAATTGCATATTGAAGAGCGTGATTGGGGATCAAATCGCAGCTTGAAAGCTTTAGGTTAGTCATGGGTGAAGTTTTGCGACCACTATCCAACCATCCTCTTATTGCGTCTCCTTCATAGGTGAAGCCATCTGCCGCCGTACAAGGATCCTTCATCACTTCCTGTAAACGAAGTTACCAAGTCAAATGGTGGAAGATTAAGTTATAACGTGCAAGTATACATATATATGTCTCATGCTTCCCTTTTTTCATCTCTAGTATCCCTTGTAATACAACACACTAACACAAATATCTCAAATCAATTGCCACCAAATGTGAAGTGATATATAATGCTCTCCTTCGTTCTATAGACATACCTGATAAATGGGACAGAGGAAATGAGAGGGAGGCCGGCTGTTTTCCTCCTTCAAACAAGATGCTTGAGCATCACAAGACTTTTTCAATGCCTCGAGCACACTCCATACTTCTAAAGCAAGGTCTGGTCGATTTGATCGGTTCCTATCGCAGCACTGTAAAGCCAGCTGAGCAAGTGTTTTTGCTTGATAAGTTGGCCAGTTCCCAGCTGAATAATCCAATAACGTCCCAAATTTATCTTTTTCCAGTTCAAGTTTGACATGTTGCACAATCCCTGAAGCAGGTCTACCAGTTAATAGTCGTAACAGAATAACTCCAAAGGAATACACGTCTGAATTTGGAGCAAACACGCCAGTCTCAATAAATTCCGGGTCAATATACACAGAGGTACTATATTCGATAGTGTTTTTGCAAGAAAACTTTTTGTCAAACTGAATCTGGGTTTGTGGTATTAAGCGGTAAATGCCCAAGTCGCCAATTTTGCTGATGAAGTTAGCGTCAAGAAGGACCTTGATGGGTTTTAAATTCCCATGGAGAATTGGAGGATTGTTGGTATGAAGGAAGATCAGGGCAGAGCACATTTCTTTAGCAATGCGTACTCGAGTTTGCCATTTCAGAGGGGGAGTTTTTCCCCTGCAGGCAAGGTGGTCTTCCAAACTGCCCTTTTCAAGGTACTCATACACTACAGACCTTGCTTCTGGACAGATCCCGATAAGCGTCACAATATTTGGATGCCTCACCCTACTTACAATCTCGACCTGCAATTTACCAAATCAGAACATCAATGCCCTGGTTGAGGTTCAAATTGATCACATAATCAGCAATAATCTTGCAGTAAACTTATGACGTACCTCGTGTTCAAACCTCCTTTCCTCCTGAGAGCCATCATTTGGCAACATCCTGATAGCAACCTCCATATGGCGAAGGATCCCTCGATAAATGCTTCCATATCTCCCATCTCCAATCCTTTTAGATGGGTCAAAGCTGCAAGTTGCTTCACCAATTTCCATCAAGGAAAATGTAGAAAATTGTGGGCCAGACAATATTGCAGTCCTCTTTTCCATCAGTCTCCTCAGAGTGTCTGTTTCTTGGATCGCGTTGTCACGTTCCAGCTGTAGTTGATCCCTTTTTTTCCTGAAAGATATCAAGAGCTCAACAGCTAATTGTATCTTCTCCTCCAGCTCCCTAACTGTGACATCCGATTCTCGGATCTGGTTTTTGAGGTCACGACACTGATCTTGGACCATTGGAAGCTCTCTTGAATATTTTTCATGCTCGTCCTTGAATCTTCCGCATTCTAGCTTTTGATTTTTGAGAGCTTCCTTAACTTCTTCTCTCTGTTTCATCTCCTTGGTATAATTACTTTCTGCGGCTTCTGCCTGCAATGATCTGCAATGTTTGGTGACAGTAGGAAACAGAATCGCAAGTTCTGCCTTAAGTAATAATGATATGACATTGTGGTCAGTCTTCTTAACAATATGTGGATTATGGTATATCCAATCTCCCATTGTTCTCACTATATAGTTTATTGGTGTATGAACGGTATGGTCATACAAATGGCCATTCAGACTTGTTTAATTTTTGGCTGCACCCAGATTTACAGCTGACAATGTGACTTCATAGGCTACTTCCTTTAGATAGCTCAATAGATATAACTTATGAATGACAAGTGTCTAGCATAAGTACAGGATAGAAGGCCAATCAGCAATACATATTAAAGTAGGTTACAGAAGTTGAACTGTACATCATGAAGGGAAAAAAGGCACCTTGTTCTTTGCATCCATGGCATCTTCCTCAGCCTTCCATCGCTTTACAGACTCTTGAAATGCCATCTGTTTTAAGTTTTCAGCATCTGACATTGCTTGTTCTAGTCTATCATGAATTTCTCTTGGTGCTCCTAATCTAGCTTTTCCTGCCTGTGTAAAATTCGTGAACCGCAATGAGCTACCAAAAGACAAGGTTGTCCCTCACGGATCCAGTGTCCAAAAAGTAGAAGTCAAAACATCCTAAGCTTGTCTGTTTCTTAGGAAAAGTGAGACGAATAGCCTTCATTTATCAAAAACTCAGTGATAGACAAAAATCTCCCCTCCAAGTCTCCAACTGCTGGAGGTTTTACAATGCTTACCAGTTTGCCTTCGAACAAAGCTGAATTGAACGAAGAATGAGAACTCAAATTCTGCTTCCTGCGCACAACCACTTAATGTCAATAATTTATGTGGAGAAGATAACAGCATACGGTTCTCTACAAGAGAGTCAAGATCAACAGAACAAGCCCGGAGAATGGAGCCACGTTCTCGGAAAGTCAGCTTTGGCGGTGACCCATGCACATCAATTACGCAATCAATTTTAGCATGTTCAGATTCTTCGGATGCTTCATTGGAATCCAGTGATAGTGAATCAGCACTAGAACCACCTAGACTCTCATGCTCTGCTTCTTCAATAGCTGAATTTGAATCTAGTACTTGTGATTCTGATTCCTCAGATACAATGTTTGAATCCACTGATAGTGTATCTGCACCAGGATCATCTACTCTCACATGTTTTGCTTCTTCAGTCACCCCATTTAAATTTGGTGATTGTGGCTCCATAAAAGTATCTATAACAGGATCATCCAACCTCACATGTCCTGCTTCTTCCATCACCGCAACAGAATCTAGTGTTGTTTTTTCAAGGTCTGCACCAAGATCATCTGATCTAACATGGCCTGATTCTCTGCTGGTGACATTTGAATGCATTGATTCTGGAGCCAGAGAGATATCTACAGCAGAAGTATTTCCTGTACCCTCCCTCCTTAACATAAGCTTTTTCAGTAAAATGACCAATAAATAAGAGGACCAGGATGAGGAACCGATTTCAACCTTAGAAACATGAAATTAAGATGCCCCCAGGCAGAATAAAATAAAAATCAGAACTAGAAAAACCATGTCATATTACAAGCTAACAGGGATCTGCATCAAGAAGAGAAGTAAGAACCTTGTATAGATAAGGTTTCCCCTACAAGTGAACCAGATGTGACATGAAACTGGTGCTCGTTCACAAACGAAAATCGCCTTTCGCGACTTCAGCTCTGCCATTTCCCTGCCACAATCATCAGAGCTAAGTTACTTTTAGCACAAACTCCAAAATGTAATACTATTCAGTCCAAAAAGTTTTTGTAATAGATTCAGTCCAGATGTGCCATAAAGGGTTGCATTGCATAATCTAAACCAGTAAACCCACCCCCTCTCCCCTGCACCGTCTTCTTTTCTTCTGAAGTTGAATTACATCTGTCACAAAGTTCACACCCTGTTATCCCTCAACAGTCCTCTTGGGTTTCTGTTTTTACATCCAGAAAAGTGCACTGCTTACAGAACTTCCAGATGAAGAACCCTTGCAATTGAATTCAATGTAGTGCCTAAAAAAGATTCTTAAAATAAGCACCATTAGATATTCAATCAGCTGTCCATACTTAGTGTAATGTTTCTCTGCTGCTGCTCCCATGACTAGCCATTTGATACCATGCTGCATAATCATGTTTACTATTCCCTCCTCAGTATTATCCGTTTCTATCCACATCCGGTCTGCATGCACCTAGGTACAAGAATTAATACAGTAGTGAAAAAACAAACACACTTTAAATAAATAAGATTCCAAAACCGCACAGCATCCATAAGTTCACTTCAACTTTAAAGCTTTATGCAGGTTCAATAGAAAAACCAAAGTGAAGACAGTGAGAAATACCCCTGTTTGGGAAAGGAGGAGAACATATTGTTTGATAAGTTTGTGAAGCTTCTGCACATCTAACTCGTGGAATGCCTTGATTGCTCTTTGTTTCAATTTGCTGGTCGTAAATTTTCCATCAACTGCAAAATTATAAAGAGATCTTACAAGTTATAACTGGTAATTCAAAATGAAATCCATCAAGCAACAGAAGAAGCACAAGGTGCAAGAGTATCACTAGTAGACAATATGACAATTATATTCCAGAACCAAACAACTGCGAAAATTTTAATTTCTAAATTTGGCACTATGGCACCATAGACAAAGGTCATTTGCAGCAAGCTGATTGCCTGATTCAGCAGACAGAAAACCAGTAAGCTACACCAGTTGAATCTTTCTTTTTTTTTTGTTGCTCGTTACCAGTTGAATCTTTCAATGCATCGATAATCAACCCTCAAAAGCCAAACCAATAATGCAAAACGCATACAAAGTCCCATAAGTCAGAACCATGTCATGTCAACTTAGGCATCAACAAGTAATTCATTTTAAAAACCAGCCAAGTACCTCAAATGTAGAGGTCCAACCATTTAGTCTGTGATAATTACAATAACCTACAGAAAGAGGAAATTAAATGGGTATCCAAGTTTGATTTTTGAAGATAAGTGGTCCAATCAGTCAGATAGATTTATCATAGAGGCAATTAGCTCTCATCCCTCAAACAATAACGCATTAGTTTGGAATTGGAACCTCTTCTTCATATTATGGCAAGCACTGCTACAGGGTGGAACTCAACAAGTGTGCAGAAGCGCTGTACGGATTTTCCGCCAAAAAAGGGAATGAAAAAAAAGAACAAGGAAATCTGAGTATCACACTATCACAGATTCAGAAACTTTGAGGTATCTTCATACTTTAGCGAAGCTCTTGGTTACCTCTTTTATCCCCTCTTCTTTTTACAGAGAAAAACAACTTTTGTTCAAGGCAGCTTATTGCCAAACAAAGATAATCTAAGAAGCACAAATAGCATGATCATATTACATAGATCTGATTACTAATTAGTCAGTAGTCATTACTAGCCACTGAAAACTGAGGACAGAAGCCACTGAAAACTGAGTATATCATACATGGGTTAAGTATAATAAGCACAAGGATCAGATTAACAATTGGTTACGAAACTAATCATCACTACAAGGCCATCCCACCAAATAAAAAAAAAGTATTAGAGAGGGTGATACTAATCAAATAATCACATACAGAAGCGTATGACAGCTAAGTCAATCAACAGATAATCTGAAACTCAATACGCAATTTTACTGTTCCATAGATCAATTCCATCTCGCTCAAAGTTCAATCAATCAAATATCAAGACATGAGAGAGTAATCACCAAACACCTAGGTATAACTTATAAACAATGTAATCAAATGAGACCCATCACAAAACTTTCACTTAACCATAGACCAATTCCATTTAGCTCCAAGCCCAAAATTCAAAAAAAAAAAAAATCAAAACCAAGAAACATTAACCATAGACATGGGTACTAACTGCTATCTGCTAATAAGAGTCCAACTAAGGAAATCAACCGAAAACCCGGCATAATTTAAGATTAAATAAATCAAATTACATCACTGTTCCATAGATCATTCCCATTTTTGGGCCAGTTCCAAACATAAAAATAGAACAGATTAAAAAATATAAAAAAAAAACGAACCCAGAACTTCAAATGTCTATATATAGAAAAGAAAGAGATGGGCATACAGAATGTGACCAAATTGGCAGGCTGATGAACATGCAAGATGCAAATTCTCTTCTTTCTGGAAAATTTCTGAGCTGCCCACAACAGAACAGATTCACTCTCCTTCACTTGTTTCCCCACCGCAACAAACACAGTATTCTCAGCATAAAAATTATTCAATTCCTCATTCTCAATCTCACTCTCTCTCTCACAACTACCCATAATTCAATATGTGCTCTTTCTGATTTAATCTGCTTAACCCAGAAATTATCTTCAACTTTTGTGGAAAAATTAAGAGTGGAATAGTTCATAGCATTAAATTCCCTTTATAAATTAGTGCTTAAAAACACCACTAACCCAGAAAGAATACTGCAAAATGCAGGTCCTGAGAATTACTAGTGACTATAGATTGGTGGAAAAAAGAGAGGCTTTTTGTTGTATAGAATATTAAATTATTCTGTGTAAGAAAGTAGAGTATTAAAGGTTAGATGTGACTGGTTGATGAAGAGGCAAAGGAGAGAAAGAATATAGCAATGGTGGTGGATCAGGATTCAGGACAGAGGTTCCAAGTGGCGAGAGACGTCTGTTTGTACAATGCTTGTAGAACAAGGATCAGTTTAAGCACCTTTTTCCGTTTTCTGTTTTCTTTTGGTTATTTGGTAAAAAATCCCCAAAAATTTACCATCTTCTGGAACGGGTACATTTGAAAATGAAAATGAAAATCAAGGGGGAAAAAAAACAGACATTTTCTTCTCCAATCCCAGATGAGTTTAATGAGCTTGCGGTAGGTACCGTATTGGCGCATCTCCACCTTTTCCGAACAATAATTTAAGTTCAAGTTTCATTTTCAATAAAGTTGGAAATTATTTACGGTTCAAAATATAAACTAGAAGAGAGAATTTGAAAAATTAATTTTTAAACGAAGAAAATGGGAGAAATTCGTTAACTATATATGATTTTTTCCCTGATAGTGATAATTGGGATTCTTAGTCATTAATTTGACTTAATTAAAGTCTCATTGAAAGAGATTAGACAAATGCTACATGTGGAAGTAGTTTCTGTATAAAACTTATATAGAGAGATGTTTATGTGATTTTAATCGAAATTCTAAGAAAATTCTACATTGTAGTTATGATATGTGATAAGACGTCAATAATATTTTACTCCTATTATTATTTGTAGATACTTTCTCCAAAATTACTTAATTTTTAATCCTAACTCTTAAATCAATAAACCTGACACTCAAAAAAAAAATCGGTAAACTTGAGTTATATTTATGTGGAAGTTGGTGTATTGTGTCCACCATAAATGTTATATTGAGACCCTTATATATATTGGAGTAAATTTTATCTTCAATCCTTTTTTCTTTTGTATCGTCGTTGACTCGTTGTATCTCATATTGAGCCCAAAAACATAAAAAAATAAAATTAACCATAAATAATAATGCTGATAAAATTTAATTTATTTGTGTATGCGAACCTGTATTATTGGACTTTTCTATCAATAACACATTCCCATCAATCGTTATATTGAATAAAATTGAGCATGACTACAATAATCTATCAAGTAAACAAAGTATAAGTTGCTTATTAATGACACACAATTGCTTCATTGTGGGTCATTGGATTGTGGCCAACAATATACGTGGAGTGCACATGTGTTATTATGTGTAGTGTAAATCTACATTTAACACAAGTCAAGGTGGGTAGTACAACCTCCATTTGACTTTGAAACTCTAATAGCAGATCCTCAATTAGTCTTTGCAATTAACCACAATAGTTTTTCCATGACCTTTTCTTTTGGTAGTATTTTTTTATCTCTTAAGGGATGGAGAATTTGTTAGTGTGAGGGCTCGTTTCCAAATCAAGCTGTAAAATGGGGAGGAAGCTCCAACTGGGATATCCCCTCGCCTCGTTTTTCCATGACTTTGAATAATGATAAGAATCATTATTTCGTCGGACCCGTTTTATCTTGTTCATAATAAAATCCACAAATACTGTAAAATTAGTTATATTTCCGTGCGATGCACGACTTGTGTGTTTACAACAAATTATACATTTTTATCATATAAACTTGTAACAAATTTTTCGCCTAGGTTACATCTTGCTACTTCATTCCTAATCTGTGGATCTCTTCCTTTTTATACTCAAATCAACTTTGTTGTTTTCCTGTTTAATTCTAATTGCATGACCCGTGCGATGTCCGAACTTTTTATTAGCATACTATATTAATTTATAGCCTATAAATACATGAAACAATAAGAAAAATATTTTTCAACAATTAAGTATTATCATATTATTATTCCTCTATAATGACATAAATTCGTAAATAATTATGAATCTACCAGGATCGTAAATAAAATTATTATACATTATCTATCTATTCTTCATCATACCGCCCAAATGCAATGCATGCATTAGTAATAAATATACAATTAAGGTGGCCAACATACATCGAAACAAAAGTCAAAGTTGAACCAAAGTGTGAATGTAATAAATTAGAGTATGACATCATTTACATGTGGCGTATGATAATGATGTAGAAGCTTATGTGGATGCACACGTATCATTATAGCAATTGTGCACATTTACTTATCATCAATAGTCATAAATGCATGGGTGATTAAAAAGAAATCAAAAATACTTTTATTTTATTTTAATAAAAAAAGTACAAAAAATATTATATATATTATCCTAAAAAAAGTATATTATTTATCCACTAAAAATGTAATTTCTTTGTTAAATGTGTGAAAAAGATATTATTGTTCCTTGCTATTTCTATTATTCAACTTTATATATCGATATGATTAAAAAAACTTGTTATATTAATTATAATAACAGAGGATGATGAACAAGAACTCGTGCATGGCACAGGCACGAAATCTAGTATATATATAAAATTGAGTTCTCACCAAGCATTGAATAAGTAATAAATAGCCATAAATGCATGGGTGATTAAAAAGAAACTAAAATAGTTTTATTTTATTTTAATAAGAAATAAGTAACATAAGTATTATATTTATTATCTTAAATTTTTATTTATAAATTCACTAAAAATGTAATTTCTTTGTTAAATATGTTTTTTTTTATAAAGAGATTATTATTGTTCTTCCTATTATTCAACTTTATATATTAATATAATTAAAAAAATTTATCATATTTCTTCTAATAACAAAGTATGCATGATAAATAAGAACCCGTGTATCGCACGGGTATAAAATCTAGTATATATATATAATAGAAGATATGTAGCTGTATGGCTTGAGCAAAGGATCAAAACTAAAACATAATTGCACTTTAGAATTAAAGGCATCAAAGGTGTCGTGGTGTAGTTGGTTATCACGTCAGTCTAACACACTGAAGGTCTCCGGTTCGAACCCGGGCGACGCCACTTTCTTTGTTTCTTTTTATACGCCTTTCTTTTTATACGCCTGCCCAATCCTAGTATTTCCCTCCTTTTTTAGCTCGGACTTGGACAGTTGGACTGGTAGTTAGTCCCCTGCTCTCTCTCTCTCTCTCTCTCTTACACTCTCTGCCCTCTTTTGACTCGAAGGTAAGAACTTTTTAGCTCCATCCCATCTTCCCAAAAATAAAACCGTGGACAACCCCGAATTAGACCCATGGGAAGACCAAAAAAGACCCAGAAATCTCGAAAATTTACAAGCCCTCAACAACTCTTTGCTTGCTGAACTTCAATCTCTCCATAATTCACACCAAAACCTGGAATTGAAGCACAAAGAAGCAGAGGAAAAGCTGGTAATTTTCCAACATGAATTGGAAGATACCAGGAAGAGGAATATTGAATTTGCTATGGATATTGAGGAGCTCTCGATCGAGAGAGACTGCCTCAAGAGCGAGATTGTTGGGGTCGAGGCGAGGGTGAGAGAGAGGGAAGAGGAGTTGTTGAGGAGGGTTGATGATGGGGTAAGGGAGAAAGAGTGTTTAGAGGTGGAAATTTATGAGGGTATGAGAGAGAGGGGGGAGTTAGTGAGGAAAATTGATGTCGGTTTGGGAGAAAAAGAGGGGTTATCGAAGGAAATTGTGGTTTTAAAGGGAAGGATTAAGGATTTAGAGGAGAATTTGTTGATGGGTATGGGGTTTCTTAGCTCAATTGAAGGGTCTTTGATCGGGGTTTATGAGGGTTTGGATGAGAAGTCGGAAATTGGGGTGGATCATGGATGTGAAGAGAAAGAGGTAGATGTGTTGAATTGTGAGGGGCAATTGGAAGGATGGAAGGAAGTTAGGGGATTTTTGGAGGGGTTGGATTTTGTTTCGAGGATGGCGAAAAGGGTTGAAGAGAAATTGAGCACTTATCAAAAGAAAGAGGATTTGTTGAAGGAAATTGAAGCTTATAAGAGGAGGAAAGTGGAGTTAGAGGGAAGTTCGTTGAGGGGTTTGGAGGTTCTTGGCTTAGTGAAAGTGTCTTTGACGAGGGCTAGCGAGGCACTAGATGAGGAGGTGAGAATTAGGGTTGATCATGAATGTGAAGAAGTAAAGGATGAAGTCATACATTTTGAAGAGAATGCTGAAGAATTGAAGGAAGCTCAAGCCTTTTCTGTGGAATTAGGGTCTGTTTTGAAGATGGCAAAATCAGTTGAAGAGAAATTAAATAATTATAAAGAGAAGATTAAGAAAGACAAGAGAGAATTGGAGAATAGTGTGGTGAGCCTTACTGAAGAAAACCGAGATGTTAGTACCTTGCTTCGGATTGCACTGGTCGAGAAAGAGGCAGTGGAAAAGAGTCTCCAAGAAGCTGAAGGGTAATACTGAGCAAAAGAGTTTTGACCTGTTGCAGATTGCTGAGAGGGGATTGCAAAGAGTTGGGTTTGGTTTTATAATGGGAGGAGCAGCTAATGAACAATCTGAACAGCAAAAGGAGAGTCAACAAACTTCAGAGAACATGGCCTCTAATGCAAGCACTGTGTCAGATGTTAGTAGTGAATATGAAGAGGAAGTAGTTTGTTTGGTATGGTTTCTCTTCCCTTATACCTTCATTTCAATTCATAATTGTGGCTTTTAGAATAATTGTTGATGATCTTAACGCGACAAATTTATGGTTCAAAGTTTGGATATCTTTGCTTCATATTCCATTACAGTAATAGTTCTCAGAAACTGATGTTGCATCAGCATCTTGAGACTACCCTCGTACGAATTAGAAAACAAATATGTACATTTATAATGGCTGTATTTCAAGTATTTAACAACTGCAGTGCACATGACTGAGTTTATTAGAAGGGTATAGGACTTTCTGGTTAGCTTAATCAAGTGGTTTGTATTTTACAAAAGTTGTCTCAAGTTGTATGGTACCAAATGAACCAAAGTTTGATTGATTAATAACTGGTACTTTGTTGCTAGTATATGAAGATCCATGCTATACATTGTACTCCTCGCGGGGCAGTTACTTATATCTATGAACTTCTGATCAGGCTTCAACTGTGGAGAAAATGATGAAGAACCTACGTCTTGAAGTTGCACAGCTGAGAAGAGCTTTGGAAGAGTCCAGGTACTATCTCATCAATGACTCACTTACTGGTGCAATTCCTGTATCTTGGTTTTACATTAATCTGGATAAGTCTGTTATTAGATGTAAGGAACTTGGAAAGGCATAGACAGCAAAAGTATCTTGTAGCAAGTAGTCACCATCTTTTTTAATTTTTTTTTTTTGTAATCTCCTTTAGAAGTGTCAGCTTTCCTGAAGGGTCCTTATGTTTCATTCTCACTTCTCTCCATTTCTATCCCTTTCCTTCTCTGACCGGGCTCTAATGTGTCCTAAAATCTGCGTATGATCCGTCTTGTCTACAAGTTTAACTTCATGTCACTCACTGTTAATGGACTCAAAATTTATGCCCCCCCCCCCTCTGATCCAACAAAGAAAAAAAAGAAGTTGAAAATCTGCTTTTTCTTTCTTTACATCAAGGAATTCATTTGGTCAACTAGACTTCCAATATTCAATTAAATGACAGGTCAGACATTGAGCGGTTGCAGAGTTCTACAGAGAAACAAGCTCAGAAGATTACAGAACAAACGATACACATCAAAGAGTTGGAAGATCAGGAGAGAACACTGTCTCAAAATGTAAGTTTCTTTTATGGATGATTTATGCCATGCATGCATGCAGAAAACTTCCATCTTCATCATTTTGCCTTTTGGCTTCTGACTTCTTGCTTGGCTATATGTATTCTAAGGTGGAGCAGCTCCTGATTGAAATAAAAGCAACTGAAGAGGATGTTGAGAGATGGAGAGAAGCCTGTGAACTAGAGGTGGCAGCTGGAAAGTGTGTTGTTGAGGAGCGTGACAAAGTGGTAAGACTCGAACCTTTAAGATCGATAGATGACTTTCAAATTACAAGTGTTGGTTTTATATAATGTGATTTCGTTTATTGTTGAAAGGAGAAGAATTCTGCTGAGTTCCGTTTTGTCATATGCCATTTCACACAACAGTGATTTCGATGACAGAATTCATAATGTATATCTATTTTGATCTAGATGATATGACTTTGTCTATATATTAGAGAGCCTTGGGTATATTAAGGACCTAGTTTCTGCAAAAATATCAGTCTAAACTGTAGTGACATCTTTCCTTTCATTTTCTTTTCTGAATTACCCTTCCTTTAATATTTGGGAGGCCCGTGTTCTGTTGTTTACATTTGAATTCATGAGATCTTAGTGACAGGACACTAACAGTTTTATATTAGATTGCTATACTGAAACATGAGCTAGAGAAAACGAGGTCTGCTTTGGAAGTATCAAATAGCAAGTTAAAGTTGAAGGAAGAGCTAGCAGTTGCTGCAATGGTAGCCCAGTCAGCCGCAGAGAGGTCTCTCCAGCTGGCTGACAGCAGGGCTGCAGGACTCCGTGAGAGAATTGAGGAGCTGATGAAGCAATTGGAAGAAGGAGAAACCCGAGAGAAAAACAGCAGAAGCAAGGTGAGGCGCGTATGTTGGCCATGGCATGCCCTCAAGGCGGTTAAACCTGCATTTGCTGCTGGTACTAGGGTCCAGAACATAGATGTAAGACGTGTTCTACCAGAAATGCAAGCGTTGCTTCATTTCTAGGGTTTGACATCTCCAAATTGTGAATATTCTGTTTATTTTGTTTCAATCTTTTTGTTGACTGGTCCTTTTTTACTTGACATAGTTCAATCATGGATTTCCAGACATATCTGGAGTTACTACTTACTATGAATGATAAGTTGGTAGTGTACCCACCATGCTTGTCTCAAAACATGTCTTTCCTAGAGTCCGGGTATTAATGAACTGAAGTACTGAAACAACTCACAGGCGACACCTGGCTAGAGGCAAGTAAACTCTTGGTGATCACCTCAAAGAAAAAAGTAAATTCTTGGTGATATGTGTTTCTTGATTAACTGAAGTACTGAGACAACTCTGTGTGAGTGGATCTAACATTGAGATAGGTCTGGTGAACTATACCCTTAAATTTACAATTGCAAATGAGTGCAGGAAGGGTTGTTCATAATCGTTCAGTTTGGTTTGAAACTTGATGAGTGATTTCTGGATTCAACAAATTTCACAAGGAGTAACCAAATGTTTCATACAAATGCAGTATCTGACACAACTTTAGCTAGCAGAATACTATAAAAATAAATAATTAATGATACACTAGATACATGTAGAATATATCGCAACATGGTGTTGCTCATCTTGTGTAGTTACTCGAAACTGTAGGTGAATTCCAAATACGACGATGAAATCTAAATAAAAATATCTCCGGCTACATTCTTCAGCATTCCCTTAATCTGAGAAGGAAAAGAAAATAGAAAAAAAAAAAAGGGGAGTCAAATTCAAGTCACCAAAATTATTCGTAGACAAGAGTACCAATGAAAAGGCAAATACAAAATGCTGATCAATTGACAAAAAATGAGCCTGCTGCAAGAGATGGGGAAAGAATATGCAACAGAATTATAAGCTTGATGAACAGGAGGGCACGAAAAAAAAAATTACCTGCTTTTCTGAAAGACCAATATCTTTTAAATCATCGAGCTGCAAGTGAACAACAGCCTTATATAATTTTGGAAAATGGAGCTTTGCCTACATATAACTGTGAACCAAGCAGATTCTTCAGACTTGCTTACCTGCTTAAAGGGTTCTGGAGATTCTTCCCGCATTTCAAGAATGTAGGTAGCTCTTTTTTCTCCAATTCCCTATTGGAGGAAAATTAGAAGAAAGAAAACTGTAAGAAACCCTGGGATAAAATAACAAGATTGGCATGGTTATGCTCTTATATATAGCATGTTACTGACCTTTATTCCTTTAAGCTCCTCCCTATAACAGAAGAACACGGAAAACAAGAAAAAGGAAAAAGGCAATGAGTCAGCTTACCAGAAATCATAGCTGGATATTAGAATTAACACTCATAAAACACTAAAGTGGAACATACTAAGCTAGATGTTGCAGGAGTTAGTGACAAGCTATCTATGTGAAGACTGGCACTGTCAGGTAGTAACCTTCTACATTCAATTTGCTAAGTTGTTATAACAACCAGAATAGACATGGTAATCTATCTTTAACTAGCCCCTAGTAACATACACGAATGTGTGTGTGAGTGTTGTAGATCTTGATTGAGGCAATATCAAATAATCAATGCATCAGTGTTTCAGTAGTGCAAATGTTGCAACATATGTTTCAATTCAGTCGAGTACTCAACCCCTACTGGAAAATGCTCCCATTAAGCGTAGTCTGGTTCAACTTACTTGCTAGCACTGTTTAAGAACTTCAAATACTCGTGAACGAGGGAATCCTGAAAAAAAAAAAAATCAATATTGGTATTAGTAAGGTGGGAACAAAAACAAGAAGGAAAAGGGAAAATGTGGACATATACTAACCTTCATGCCAGAACCGCGTATATGAAAATTGTCCCAAGGACTTGCCATACTGGCTTTACCATAATTATCATCAATTTTCCGACTTGAATGAAAAATAGGAGTTTTAGGTTCCATAGTTTCATTGATGACTTGGTTACAAAGGATAGAATTATCCTGGGCTATCTTCAAGCTTGATTCGGTTGAAACACAAAGCGACTTTAAGTTGTTTGAGAGCTCTCGTATTCTTGCACTTAATGGTGGGGATGCCCCGACATTGGATACCCCCAAGCTTTTGTTCTCCTTATCTACATCTACACAAAAAGCAGTGATGAAATGACAATTGAGCTCTCTAATGTTTGCTCAAAAATTTTATGAGCTATTTACCTTCAAAGAGAAAACACTCTGTAGTTGGTGTTTGATATGTAGGAGTTGCAGTGAGGACGTTCTCAACTTGTACGGCACCCTAAAACGATAGGAAAGGAAAGATTGTTGTGAACGATCTACTAACAATATTTTCATGCTCAGGTTACTTATGGTCATTTTGTCCTTCCTACAATCATCAGCACCTTTATATCCAGTTCTAGAAATTGAAGTATCTCACTGACATAATTTACAAGAAACTAACATATGCAAGTGTAGTGGTTGGCACAAGTAAGGAGAATATGACTTACCTCTTCAGGAGGGAGTCGAGAAGATTCTGTATCTGAAGCAGCATCTAAAGCCGACTTCTCCTGATATGAGAAGTAGCCAACTTAGAGCCAAAAATCCTCTATTCTCTAATACAGATTTGATGCAAAGTTTGTTGAATAAGATCTCGAAATGATATTATATGCCTACCTCTTCAGGAGGCAGTTGAGAAGAGTCCATATCTGAAGCAGAATATGTTGAGGAGTTCTCCTGATATGAGAACTGACCAACTTAGAAACATAATTTCCTGTTTCTTTAATACAGAGTTAATGTAAAGTTTGTTGAGAAACAATATTGCAAATTTGAAACCATACCTGTTCTAGAGTGGAAGACTCTAATGCTTGCTCACTTTCCAAGGAGAATTTTATCTGCATTGAAATGTTGACCATTGTCACAATTTTTCTAAACGCCACTGGGAAAAAAGATTACACTGTCTTTAAGATCCGTACCTCTGTTTGTGCAGAAGATTCAGTTGCCGGAGCGCTTTCAGGGCATATGTTTCCCTGTGTTGTGAAATAACATCAGTGCATTGGGAAATAAAAGTCAGCCATTTGGGAAAAACCGAATATTGGGAACTAACATCAGTGATCAGCCATTTTGAAACAACAGTTCATTAGATCCTCCAGCCCCCAAAACATGGTGAATCATTTGAATTCTGTTGGCAAACAGGTTGTTTTGTTTCTATTGCTTTGTTATCCGACTTTGGAAATCATTATGTACTATCAAACTTTTTTAATTTTCTTTTCTGTATTATGTAAATAAGGCAGAAAAGTCTTTGGATTCCCCAACCATGAGGTAAGAGTCCACTTCTCAAGTTTGGGGAAGTATTTATCTAGCATCTCACCTACCAGGCTCCCAAGGCCTATGAACCCACACCTGCCTAATGAAAAATGTCAGGAAAGTAAAATGGAGGAGAAAGGTAGATAAGGAAGAAAAGCCATACCTGCTTTGAATTCTTCAATTGACTAGTTTCATCAAATAGTTTCCTGAAGAGCCATAGCAATAATCCAATAGGTTAGTGATTAAGGTGCTTGTACTCAAATAAAGGAGCAACTGCGAAGATGAACCACAAACCTTCCTTTCACTTCAGCTTGTATACGACCTGGCTTTTTCATAGACGTGCGCAGCTGTGATCCAGGTTGTTTCTTCCCAGAAGCTGAAGCACTCATAGGCTTCATGATTTTAGGAGAAAACATGTTCGCTCTGGAGGAAACTTTAGATGCCGATTTCAATACTTGGGGAGAGGATATCCCAATTGTCCTGGTAGCACTTCTACTACTCTTTCCAGGGTCTAAACAAGCCAAAAAACCAGCTTGGCATGATCGAGATGCTAAGCTGATTGTTTGTACAGTTTCTTGGCAAAAAGATGGATTCTGCATGAATAATCATATTTAAGGTTCAGTTTCAAGAGCTTGGAAAAAGAAGCATTAAACCTCCTAGAAATACTTTCTGAACACCTACCATGCATGTAATCATTAGAACCTTATTCATGGCCCCTAGAGAATCTTGCAGCACTCGTGTTAACTTACTTTCCCTATAGGGTACACGGGCTTCATTTGCATTCAGGGCATATAAAACATTGTGTACCGCATAGAGAGATTTGTTTATCCTTGTCGTTTCCGCCATGTTGGAGCCGTCATTACTTTTTCTTCTAGAATCCTCATAACCTAGTTAAAATTCAAACAATAAGACAGCATTCACTAACTTTTAATTTTAGTGCATGAAAATTACAGAATTGGATCTTCAAGTGGAAAGTACATACTTGCCAAGTCAATAAAATTTATCTTGCCCACAAGTTTAACACTTGAATTCTCAGTTTGCGGTGATACAACATGGATAATACAGCCTATGTGACTCCGATGAGGCGGTTCCACCATTGTCTTTTGCAATGGTTTGTGTGCATTTGCTGCACGAAAATATAATCTTTGGAACTCTGATGTTGAAGTCACCTTGACCTGAAAAATGTAAATTGAACAGACAATTCTCGAGGATTAGAAATTAATATGCAGAAAGACATCCAATAAGGGCATTACTAAAATGAACCAGCTTGCTTTACCTTGGAAAGTCCCTTGAGTTTAATTTTCCCTTGACCATCCTCAAATACTAAAACCTCTGATCTTTTTGAGTCTAATAGGTCAATAACTCGATCTTGGTACACCTCAAATACAGAAACAGTGACAAGTTTTCCTTCTTCTTCTGCTCGAGGCAAAATCGAACTCATTGAAAGAGATACTAATCCAAGTTCTTCTTCAGAACCCTACACCAGAAAAAATCAAACTTGATATCTGATTTTAAAGCAATTCTTCTTCATGCCAAAAACCTAATAAGCAACAGAAAACTTCTTGCGATTACACATTATTCTCTAAGTCACAATAAACGAATCATTCAATCACATCATCAAGGCCATAAACGTGGCAACCCTACATGAGATGATCAATACTCCATCAAACAACCATCACATTCTTCCCCCATTTTCATATGTAAGCCAGCCATTACTTTTCTTCACCCCCTTAATCACAAAATATTAACTAGGTCCTCTTAGAGCTGAATAATGAAATGAAGAACAAGACGAAAATATACATGAAGAATACCAACCTGAATAGTGTAAGTTTTGCCACTGCTTCGAGGTCCATAGGCAAAAACTGTGCTGTTTTGACCTCCAAATAACCCCGAAATCAAGGGCTTAATCTCTCTAGAAAATATCTCCTCAGTGCCCACATTTTGCTCATAACACTCATCAACTTCATAGCACTGCTTCCCACTGTCAAGAATCCCAAAAATAAATCACTAAATCACCCTATGCTTAGGCATTCCATTACTTGAGCAGTTTTAAGCAACATCCTCCTTTCTGTGTACAATTTTTTTTTCATTTCCAGATCAGAAAAAAAAAAGTAATCTTTATAGCCAAACAATCAAAGTCCATATCAGCAACAACATCAAATATCCCACAGTAATCACAAAAGCTGTCAATTGAGCAGGAAATTGGCAACCTACTAATAAGGATTAAGGTATCAATTGAGAAACCCACAAAGATAAAAAGAAAAATGCAGTCTTTAAGCGAACAGTTCAAATATCAGAGGCGCAACAATAACCAAAAATCAGATTCTAGGGCTTCTTTAGCAGTTATATGACAAAATACCTACCAAGAAATGTAAATGAACAACTAAAATCAAAAGGGTACCTCTGAAAAGACACTAATTTTACATACCTGGTAATTTGGTCAGACCCAAATGCGATTTTCACTCTACCAGACGATTTTGGGTTTGATTTTTCTTCAGGTCTAGTAACCAAAATCCATGGCTGCTTTGAAACTGAAACCCCATCAAGAATATCAGTTTCTTTTCTAGATTCATGTCTGATTCTTGCAACAATCCTTACTTTCCCACTTGGGTTTGGCCCCATTTTTGTGATCAATAAGAAATTTTTGAAGAAGATGGAGAAATTACTCAGATGGTTGTTGATTTGAAGGGCAGGAGAGAACAAAGATCTGGACAGACAGAGAGAAAGAGAGGGGGTGAAGAGAGGGAGAGTTATAAAAGGGAAGAAGGTTATTGGTGATTTTTGGGTGAATTAGGAAGTAACCGTTATATGATTTGTTTCGTTTGTATGGGATTTTGAAATCAGGATTGGTTTTTGGGCCCCTAGCGCTCCTCTAAACGCTCTGCTGGACTGTTGTAACTTGAAAGAGAGTGGGGAGAAAAGAATCGTGCACTAAAAGCCTCACAAGGGGGCATTTTCGTCATTTGAATACCCAAAGATAGTTGGATTTTGAAGTTGGAGCGTCAAAGTAACCGGGTCCCCAAATGCTTGCGTTGGATGTTCAATTAATTAGTCTGATATGTTCGATGAATCGATGTTCAATACCAGAGTATGAACATGACCCATAGCGGGAGTGCTTGGATCGCCATTCACTTGCGCCCTCTGTTTGACAAGCAAAAAACTGAGTCGTCCCAAATATTTTGAAAGTCATGCACTCTGGTTAAATTAAAGTTGACCTTGAAACTTGCAATAACGGAAATAAAGGTTCTCATGTGCTAAATTTATTTAGGAGGTAAGGAATAATGAGAGTACCCAAATTAATCAATTCATCTCGGATTATAGTCTTGCTATTTAAAACCACCACAATCTCATTTGACTTATTATGAGTCAACCTCACTCACAAACCAATTGGTACTCTTTGATATGGTTGGGTTGTTTGTGTATACTCTTTGATACGAGTCAACCTCACTCACATGGTTTGCTACTGACGAAGGCAAAATACAAAAATTTTAGCGATCTTGAGTTGTTTCAGATTGAGGTTCAATGCATAAACTCCCCTTATGGAAGATTTTTTTTTAGTTACATCCCCTTATGGAAGATTATTAATATGGTGATTTACACTTTGGTCCAGTTTATAGGCTTAAGCTACGTTGAGTGCGGATTCAGTTGATCCCTCTTTTTTGAGGCTCTAGTCATTTGCATACTGAGGCTAGACAAATACCACGTTTTGATTTAACAATTATTCAACAAGCCTAAAAATGGTTGGTCATGTCCGTCCATCAAAGATGAAAATTGATATTATTGTCCGCCATAAGTTTGGGCTTGTCATGAGCCTAACGGGCTTTTTAAACTTATTTTCTAATTATATTTTAGAAGTTTTTTTGGGTTATAATAATTAATTAAATTAATACTTAATCTATTTTTTCAAGATGTTTACACTTTATTTTTCAAGATCAAAGTTTACAAATTTTGACTATGAATTAGTGAAAAAATACAAAGATTTTATAACGTAAAAATGCTATTATTAAATTTATTTTAAAGAATACTTTTAACAAATTATAATTTCATAATTCATATATGCATATATTTACAATTATCTACGGTCAAAGTAGTGCATTGTAGACCGTGAAAAAGCAAATATAAACATCTTCAAAAAACTGAGGTAGTAATATACAATCAACACTAAAAATTAATTATAATACTCTACATCATCGTTGTTTAATATTTCCTCACCATAATAAATCTTAAAAAGCACACATAAAAAAAAAATCACAAATTAAGAATACAAATTTTTATATAGATAATAATAAACAGGCCGGTTTATTATTTATATTTTTCAAAAACTTTGTCCACAACCATATAGTTGAGGGTCGGAAGTGAGGAATTCTTCGTCATTTTCGAGCTGTTTCGTCCTTGATCAACTCTAAGATGCACGTAAGTCGAAGGGTTTTCTGGCGAGACACCAGTAAAAAGAAAAGAAAAAAAAAAGAAAGGAAAAAGGCTAGTGGTTTGGTTTGGTCATTGCTTCGTTGCTCATTGCTCAATTGCTCAATTGCACATTGCTGCTCATTGCTTATTGCTCAACCAAGTTCTCACCTTCCCATTTTGCCATCCGTCTTTCCCGTTACAAATCACAACTGTATCTGCTTCAGAAATTGTCTGTCAATCCAATTTCTGCCACCGGTGAGTTTTTAACATTCCCAAGTCCTCTACTTTATCTTTCTGCTCATGCACTCTATTTGATTTCCATCAATATGCATCTGATTGCTTTAATTTATGAACAACTAATTATTAGTAAAGCTTATTAAAGGGTTAAAATAAATAAATCTAACTCTAAAGTACTTAGGAATAGGATCAATCTGTTAATTTATGTTCTGTGACTCTTGAACTTAGTGACTCATTTGAACTAAGCTACTTGGGCACAATCCGTTCTTTGTTTCTGATATTAATTTATGCTACTTGGGTTTTGGAATTGGGACTTTTCTCCTTGCTATTCCGTGATATGCTTGGATCAGTTAGTTATATGATTAATATCGAAGCTAAATTCAGCAAAATTAGTGATTGATTAAAAGGAATAGCTGTAAGAGAGAGAGAATTAAGGGAGGAGAAGACAACTAAAGTTATACAAAGGTTAGCTGACTGATGAATAGATAATGGGATGAAAGGAGAAATTGAAAATATAACTCATAAAGTCATAATTCAAATTGTATCAGAAAAAAGATATATAGTTTTTGATCTTTTTTCAAGGTTTAGGGTTAGCTTGAGACTTGTAGAGATCACAAGTAAGTTACTTGGGTAAGATTTTTGTGCTGTTAGGCTTGTTGCCATTATAGTGGCATAATTAAGGCTATCAGAAACAGCTCCTTGAGAGAATCTAGTAATGCCATGGTGGTTTTTCTCCTGGGCCTAGTCACCTCCAGTTTGTCCTGAGAGCTGCATTGCCACCGAGGAAGGTGTATCAATAATTCGATATCCTCATCACTATCTGACCCTTCTCCTCAAGGATCAAAACCTGGTTATTTCTTCAACAAATACCAGTACACTAGTGCTCCCTGGTTGCATAATCTATAGAGTGACTCTTCCATTTATGATTTACCTTGGGCTTTGTAGCTGCCTTCCCTTTACTCTTGACCAACTGCCTTTCTGGAATGGCTTTTAGGTTGTTTGAATGAAGGTTAGTAGTTGAAGGAATGTAAGTTTTAGGAGGCAAAGAGTGGCGAATTTGGGAGCCTGGTCATAGAGCTACTGTCATCTTGGGGGTTACCTTGCCTTTTTTGACAATTCTTATAGGGCCCAAAATGTTTCTTTGCAAACTTTTGATGTGGTCTTGCCTCTACCAAATGCTGTCTGTATGGTCTTAATTTGAAGACAAAATCTTTAATCTCAAAGTACTTCTGTGTTTATTCACTTGCTGCTACATACTATTTTTTTGTGTTGGATGAGTGCAATTGTTTTCTCCCTTGCTTGCACACTTCTATCCATGGCTGCCAAACTGGATTCACAAAATAGATAAGGAAAATGGACCAGTGGGGGTTGTCTAAGAAGGTCTCAGATGGAGTAGCTTGTAAGTACTATGGTAGGATGACCTCTTTGAAGTTTGGAATGGATAAAGGAAAGGACTTGAATTTGCATGTAAGAGTGATCTCCCACCACTAACCTCCCTTTTCTCCTTAACTACTTGTTAGTTAGGGTATAGTGTTTACGAGCATTTGGATTGTTGTGTTTCAAGGATCTAGTAGGCTATTTGTGGGTTGTTTTGCTCAGGTTATTTGATATTGGTATAGACTCAAACATCGAGGTATGCATATTAGTTGGAATGAGCATAGGAAGAGGTTGGAGATGTGAAATCCGGATAAGGCAAACAATTTCCTTTTCCCTTCTCTAGGCGAGTCCATTAGTGTACCCCAACCATTTATGTCTCAGCGCCCAGCGAGCGATGTTCCATGTCCATGGGTGAAATCGGAGTTCGGGGATCCGGATGACTGTCCCAGGGCACCAGAGGTCCTCTAGGGTGACGATAGACTCCCCAGAGAAGTTTGGGCAAAAACGACAACCGGGCCCCGGGAAGCCAAAATCAAAGGCTATTAATCCACGTTTTTTGGGCTTCCGGGAGGCCTCGGAACGAAGGTAGATATTTTCGCATCACATTGCAAGGGACACCCCTAGGGAACATGGGAGGCCCCCGGGGTCCATTATCGGGTCCCTGATAGGCTTGTAAGGGCGTTTTTACGGAACATTAATGTAAGGACCCGAACACCGAAAGCATGGGTGATATCGAAGTTCGGGGATCTTGATGATCCTCCCGGGGCACCGAGGGTATTCTAAGGTCATGATGGACCCCCCGGAGAAGTTTGGACAAAAATGACACCCGGGCCCAGGGAAGCCGGAAATATCCACGTTTTTTGGCTCTCGGGAGGTCCAGGAAAGAAGGTAGATATTTTTGCACCACATGGCACAGGTCACCCCTAGGGGACATGGGAGGCCCCGGGGGTTGCTTATCCCGTCTGTGATAGGCTTGGAACTTGGAAGGTCGTTTTACGGGACACTGGTGTAAAAGCCTGAACATCGAAGGCATGGGTGATACCGAAGTTCAGTGATCCGGATTGCCCTCCCAGGGCAGTGAGGGTCCTCTAGGGTCATGATAGATCTCCCGGAGAAGTTTGGGCCAAAACGATAACCTGACTCCGGGAAGCCGAAAACGAAGGCTATAATCCACGTTTTTCGGGCTTCCGAGACACCACATGGCACGGGACATCCCTAGGGGACATAGGAGGCCCCGAGGTAGGTTATCGGGTCCTTGGTAGGCTTGGAAGGGCATCTTACGGGACATCGGAGGTTAATCCACTGTTTTTTGGTACAGAGCACCACCCCGTGCCACCAAACCTACCCCCAAGCCCTCTCTACTATTATAGTGAGGTTGGATAAGGGTTGAGATTTTTTTGCTGAAGGAGGTATTTGGGGTTCTGCTGGCCCAAAAAACCTCTCAATTGTCAATTGTCGAGGTTTTTCGTTGGTCGCCATTCTTTAACTCACCCTCACTAGAGATAGCTTGGCCCAATTCGTATATTTGCTCGACTTGGCATGACTGTCTGACTGATATCTCTAGAGAGGGTAAAGCAGTCAGTTATATGCCAAATTGAGCAAATGTATATGCAGTGGTAGGGGCAGGTAAGTTAGTTGCTTCTTTGGATTGTTTTGTAGAAACAAAGTTTGTGAAATCTCTACCCCATTTAAAGGCTTTGAGGGTATGTACTGTGAAAGGAGGGGGGAGGAGATCCTTGACAACATTAAAAGGGGATAGAAGTGAAGTGGAAGGAGTTGAGAACTAGTCGTACATGCTTCCTCTTATATGCTGTCAAAATGTGGATGAGAAAAGCAAGTGCAGGGTCGTGATGTAATGGTAGTTTTTGTGATTCGATTCTGTTAGTAAAGACAAATTGCCATCTGCAAAGTGTAAACAGTTCTATTCTTTCTGCAATTATCATAATAACTGTTCTAACCATGGAAGTTAAGGTTTCTCAGTTTGTATGCTTGTGCATTCTTTTCCGCCTTGCGACTTACGTACAGTGTGTGTGATCAATTGAACTTTACTGTATCCTATTTTGTAGGGTTGAGCGCAATGGACCAGAATGTAGACAATGGAGTCACAAAGAAGATTACATCACCTTGTGATGTTGAGGCTTTAAAAAAATGCTTAGAGGAAAATAAAGGCGACTATGTGAAGTGCCAAGCACAAATAGAAGCATTCAAGTCGTCTTGTTCTGTGAAGACACAAAATTCTTCGTCACAATAAATGTATACATCAATGAAAACTTCATACTTTCAAATAAGCTCACATTAGTAGGTGGCGTGACTGATTCATGAATAGCATTTGTCTAATTCATGAAGATGTGTGCTGCTAAGTTTGGCTTGCCGTTCTTGCTGCTTCCCGGCCAAGCCATTGTATCAGAATATAAAAGTTTACTAAATATGTTCTATTTAGCCAACTACATGTTCTATTTGCTTCCTTCATTGTCGGACTTTCACTCAGAACTCACAGTTACGGATCTCGTCTGACACCTGTTGGTAATGTTTGACAGCAATCCCTACCAATTAGCTCACTGAAATTGTATTCCCATCTTATGTAACTCCTTCAATCTTCATCTCAAGGTTTCAGCAACATACACATACCAATACCATCCCCTCCTAGCAAAAATATAATCTTCAGTAATAAATTTTGCCGTTTGTGATCATACAAGAATGTACATCAAGAATTTCTGTATTTGAAAAGCTGAAAGGTATAGGTTTCAGAGAGAAATGAATCTAAATAGGGTAACCAAATAAGCGACGTGAAAGGATCTAACTTCTAAACCATGCTCAAAGCCTTGAGCTAATTAAAAAAGTCAGGGATCAAATCAACATTGACCCCAAATTGCTTCCGCACACATTACAGCTCTTCCTACAGGTTCCATAATAATCAGGAGATCCAATCATAAAGGTTGGATTTCTTTGACATTCCCCTAAGGCAGCCCATTGTGGACAGTTGTCATCTTCATCGGTGCAGTCACTGTTTCCTGATTCAACATCAGAGGAAGCTTTTCTCCTACTGATTGGTCTGAGGTGGAAGAACTTGATGGCAGACCACATTTCACCTTCAAGAACAGGATGCCTCTCATGGTGACTACTCTTGTCAGGAGATGCATTCAAGTGGACATTGAAGAATAGAACAGCATTCCCTTTAATAGGTTGCAGCAAAGTGTTACGGCTAGAAGAGTATGGCCACAACCTGCTCTTCAGTCCAGTAGTTTTGACCTGCAGGATTCAAATGAGGTTCTTTTAAACAGCTATATAATGGTGAGAAATTACTGCGAAAAATAAGCAAACTTGACGTCCAGTTGAGAAAGGCTCAGAGTTACAGACCGTCCTAGCTCATTGCAAATTGCAAAGTTCAAGTAGCATCAAGCTGGGTATGGAATAAGTAACGAGCAAGAGAGAGTTCAACTGAAGGGATTTATCATTTAAGGCTGCTTTGGGAGGGGGGGTTTATCTCAGAGTTCAGGTGCCACAAATGAATGAGTTAGAAATTCTCTAACTCCGAGCCCTTTTTCTTTTTTTTTAGGGGCTCTAACTCCAAGCTAATTTCGGAGTTTAGGTACCGTTGCATCAATCGTTCAAGAAAAGGTAGCTAGCAAGGCTACTCCCACCAGCTCAAAAGGATCATCCCAAGTTGAGGAAGAATTCCAGAGAATGGAATAGCAGAAATAGCAAATATACAAGGGAAACATTTGTCAGGCTGTTCTTAGCTCACGTTGCTACAAACAATGAAATGAGAGTAGAAATCTTTAAATGAATCGTTCAAACCTGTGACTCAGGGAAGGAGATTTCACCACCACGAGGAACATCTGAAAGATACAAAACAATAGTTGCCATCAAAGGTTCACTAACTTCCCAAGCAGATGTATTCCCAAAATAGTCATATTTCTGTCTTGCTTCCTCATGCCCATAATGCATAACCTGCAGTGGCCTGCTATTCTCTGTTAGCAGAACAAGCAAAGAAGATAAGAATAAGAAAACAAATTACAAGAACAAAAGACAACATAGTTTTGGTTGAAACATTCACAGTGAGACAATACCTTGGGGAAGAAGGGTCCAAGCTGAAATCTTTCCCTCAATTCTTGCAACAATTTCATCCTAGAGAAACATAAATGTGGTGACGGACGTGAGCATATATTGAATTTACATTACTATAATCTCAGCTACTACTTGGGCTTTTGCCCCCCCCCCCCCAACTACACCAGAAAGAAAAATCTCAGCTACTATTAAGCAATCATATCTCAAGTAATTTAGCGAGTATACAAACAAGGAATATGATTGAGGTAAGGGAAAAGAAGCTTCTCAATTATCCAGCCTTTCATTCAAACATTGCAAGGAAGTTGTGCTATTTCATGGCATCTAAGAGTCATCCATGTTCATCCAGAAGAAGACAGGACTTACTTTCACATCCAAGGTGGCTAACGGTGTTGTACTCAGCCCTTCGGTAGTACCTTCTTTCTTTTCACGTGCCTGAGAATAAAAGACATTAAGAGCATTTTCGAGCACAATCCTTGAAGTTGAATAGATCAAACGAAGATAATTACCAGAGAGATAAGATGGTCACACTCTTCTTCAGAGAGAAAACCTTTGTAAACAAAAACCCTGGCCCATTGAACAACAATATCCATGTATCAGACAGTGAAGCAACAGGATGAAAGCTGATCCAAAGAATCCATGCCATCAATAATGCAACTAGAGATTTTTGCTCATGTCAGAGGTACAACCACCATGCCATGCAGAACAGGTTCAAGATTACACACTGCAAGAATTCTAAAGCCAATCATCAAAATACCTGACCTTGGTTGCCAAGACAGTTGGACAACCCTTGATGGGTCTATTCTGCCAGACTGAATCGAACGGTCTAACTGTAGATCTCCCTGGTTCACTTCTTTACTTCTCAATTCCTTTCGGCTACTATAGGACATGAAAAGAGTATTTCCATGATCATTCATAAGCAATTGCATCTAGAAACGATAGCAACAACAGTAAAACAATGGAAACTGCCATGTTTCACAAAAATTAGCTTTCATAGGTCCAAGTGCAGACATTCTATTAGTCATGATGGAACATGTTGGTAAATAATTGTGACTGAAACAAAAGAGGAGAAAAATATTTGTGGAATGTTGGGCGAATATGAATTTAATGTAAGCTGTGGCGTGAATGAGATCACTGCCTTAGAAGCGAAATTCGTCCTGATCACGGTGCAAATCAGTATAGACGTCGCCCCCCAAGGTTACACAGCGCCTTTGTAAACAGTGCACTCGGTTTACAGAAGATGGAACTCGAAAAATATGCCCAGAACCAGAGAGGAAAATTTTTGGGAGAGAAGAAGAAGTCTGTGTATTTCAAAACTGCTGAAAAGAACGATATTTATTAACAAGAAGGGAGGTAGTTTTTCAATAACCCACTGAGATAATGGGGGAGACAAATCAGGGAACGTGCAAACAGATTTGAAGCGTTCAAACGAAAACTGACAAACGTGGATTTGACTTTGTCAAACGAAGAGTCTCATAAAAACTGGACTCTCGAATAAACTTCGCCCAAAAAGATGGGCCACACCGCGACGCGCGTGCGAGCCGAGCCGGACGGCGGCGGCGGCGCGCGCGTGGGGAAGCCCAACTCTAGCCCAATCCATAGGGGGTAGTTCTTCAAACCAATAAAGGAAGCCCTTTAGTTATAAACCTCTCAAAACTTCTTTGGTTTTCCAATGTGGAACATTTGCATTTCACACACCCAAAACAAGAAAGAGAAAGACCAAAGAACATAAGCTTAAATTTAAACAATGGCTTCCAATATATGTTTGCATTACCAACAGAACATTGGAACTATAAATACTAGGTGATTACAGAACGGGAAAACGAACACAGGAACGCTTCAGAAAATGTCTGAGTATCAAATATTCAATTGATGTAGATGGAGTAAATGGGATAAGAAGATCCAGGAAAAGACAGGAATATGAAGTTAATGACTCACAAGTTTATGGTCAACTTTTTATTACAATGGTAGTGAATCTTCGGACATCAAATAGTCAATGGGAAATTCTTGTCCAGATGATCTCAGAATTGACCACCAAAACAAAACAACTAATAATATCAATAATAACAAGAATAACATTGTTGAAATTAACAGCAACCCACTATTTCAATGGAAGAGAACAAACACCCAGAAGAAAAACAACGAAGAAATCAATCAGATTCTAACATCAAATAAAGAAACCAAATATAAATGAAAATCCCAAACACACAGATCAAGAGCTAGGATTTGAAATATAGCTGAAGTTCATTAATCACTACAAATTTGCAATAATCAAATGAAACCCAGTAATGGGCGATGACCAAATTGAGCTAAGATTCGAATATAAACGGAAAGATACATACATTTGGGCTGAGCAACGCGAGAAAGAACTCGTGCAAACCAGCAGGAGAAAAACTGGAACAAGGGATGCCATGATCTCAGAGAGAGAGAGAGAGAGAGAGAACAAATGGGTTTGAAGATGGGATTGAATGAAGAAGAATCAGTTTCATATCATCATGTAAAACCCATGAATGAGCTCATAACCTGGGGAGTATGGATGGTGTGACGCGCTGTAAAAATTACAGTAGAATACAGCAAAACCAACAAGGAACAGAAATTTTCGCTTTTTATTCCTTTTTCATTTTCCTTCAGGGGAGAACATTAAAGGTCAAAAAAAAGATCTTTTTTTTTTTTTTAAATATACCATGTTGAATTTTTGATCTTTCAATTTGAAAATATTTTTTTATTTTGTTGGGTTGAAAATGATGCCTAACAAATATGTAACAAAGGTTAGTTGATTTAGGTTGAACATGAAAAGACTTTACTAGCTAAACTAGTTGATATCCACATGTTCGCTTTGTTAATGGAGCAACCAATTATTAACTAGTACTCACAAAAATAAAATCTTTGGACATGGACTTTAACCTTTGAATTAATTGATTCTTTCACTTGGTATTTGAGTGAGAACATATATAAATATCTATGAAATATGCAGGATCTCTATGATTTGTGTCTTTCACACTCAAGAAGCTTTTGAGTTTTGGATCATAGAGATCTCTAATGTATGCCAGTCTATTTTCTCTTTTTTCTTTTTCTGGCAACTGAAATGTCATTCTTTTTGGCACATGAACAATCAAGAAGACCTGTAGTATTCACACAGAACCAAGACATCGATACCTAGCTCCATTTCCTCTGGTGTGCGGCGTGTGCCCTCTCTCTCTCTCCCTCTGCTCTCCTGTCCACCAAACCACGCCTTGCTCCTCAAACAGTTAGGGGCAAGGAAATACATAGAAGAGAAGCTGGTATGCTATTGCTGTATCATCCAGGGATTCATGCCAAAAAAAAAAAAAGCGTTCATCAAGACTGTAATGTCATTTTTCACGGTAATTACTTACAACCACTTGTATTACGAATCCAATTACAGTAACCTCGAAACATTGTCATTTAAGCACAACCTTCCGGCACAACAAATGCTGAGTTCAAATCAACATCCTAGATTAGGTCCGTCCCAGAACTCAGAGGTTCATGTTCCTCCCTCGGGTTACAAAGTGTACATGACTGAGTGAGTCACCATTAGGGTGTAACAATTTACAACATTGTCGATACACATCAAAGGGACACAGACAACAAAGAGCATGAAGATAGAGGGACGGAAGACAGACTCAATTTTCACTAGCTTCATGCATATATCCACAACCACTACATGGTACAGTCATACAGAACTCGGTTTCATCATAATATTTCCAGGAGTTAAATGCTTGTAATCAAGCAGGACAAAATTACAGAGGTAAAATAGTACAAATAAATGACAAATTGAAAGAATGACTCGTACCACTCAATGTGCTGAAAGCTCAAGGTCTGTGCACATGATAGTATTATTTACTATGCCACTTTTTAGGAATAAGGTGCCCAGACTCATCTTTGTCAAAAAGACGCGCTACCAATTCATCCCAGCTTTCCTTTTTGCTTCCCTTGGATGTTTCCCCAGAAGACTTTTCCTGGCTTGATTCATCCGAATGCTCGCTTCCATCTTCAAGATCCTCAAAAGTTCCGTATGGAGAAGGAGAATAAGCATGAGGCACAGCTAGTGTGACAGCCCTCTGAAGGGCAGCCCTGTATGTCTGGCCATGTTCTCTAGCTAAAGTCTGTTGCCTCTCCATTTTTTGTTTTGCTGGAATCTCCAAAATATTGTCCTCCTCTCGCATCAGCTGGCCTCAGGTATGAAGCGGGAAAGTTTAGAAACTCTCACTTAGGTAATTAAAGAAGAGTTAAAGACTTCACCCCAACATGCTGTGAAAGAAATAAACGCTACCCTTTCTGTTTCAAAATGAACGCTATCGATCCAGAAATGAGAGCCAAAATGTACCTCACTATATTTCATTAAACCTTAAGGTACCTTGTCAAAAATTTTCCTTCCAAGTATAAAAAAAGTCAAAAACAGAATAGCACAGTTTTGTCAAAATGATACTTATTTCAGTTATTTGGGACTTCCTATACTAGTCTAAGCTTGCTGACATGTCCTGTACATCAGGGGCATTTTCATCAATTAAAAGGTTTTGAATACATAAAAGCACCAAAAAGCTAGTGCCAGTCAACTTTTGGCATCAGAATATGATCTTCAACCATTTCAAAAAGAACCTATTTGGAAGAAATGCTAAACTTCGAAGTACCACAGTGTATAAAGTCAAAATTAAGGGTACCTCAATGACAACACACTGAACCAAAAATCAGAAAAAATTCTCAAAGGCTCTGCAATCATGGTTTCTGGTCTATAGCTATTATCTCTTTTAATACTGTAACTGGGACTAACAAAGGTTCATGACTGGTAATCAAATCTGGAAGCTTAGGGACGTTAAAATACTAGACAGGATCAAGAGTGGGAAGTCTTCCCAGATTCATCAGTAAAAGCAGTAAGAAGACCTTAACTAACCTCCAAGGCCCTTTTGGCTTCTTTCTCTATCCAAATGATTGCGTGATCAGAAGTTGCATTACAAGAAAGAACAATGTGCTCAAACCTTCCATCTACAGGCACTGCTGTCCTCACAACTGGAGGGAATCTTCCACACCTGCAATTAGTATGAAGTGATAAAGAAACTTTGAAACCGACAAGAAACAAGCAGTAATTCACTCTTTGCATCCAGAAAGTAAGCACTACAAGACATAATCCAAAAGGAGAACACATAGATAATTAGCAAAGAGAGAACTTCAACAAGACATTCCACACCATGGAGATAGAGCAATTTGTGAGGATCACTGTGGCAAAAGATTCACTGAAGAGATGATCGGTAGGAAACTTTGGGAGCATTAGAGGTTACCTGCATGGTTTCCTCTCAACGATGTGATACAGACGACCAGGTGCATACAACCTTCTTGGATCTTTGAGCATTTTTTCTTCTGGTATGCAAGTATCCCTCATGCACCTTAGACATAGTAAGCAAGGTAAACTGTGTAACAGAAGGACAAAGACAACAGAATGAGACCAAGCTTTCTCCCCCTTGACTAACCAAAACAAAAAGCCTAACTTTCAAACACCCAAACCCCCCCCCCCAATATCAACTTCAATACTTCACCAAAACTATACTTTAAATTACCAAACAAAAGCAAGTTGTTCACTTAAGTCCAGATATTGCGATGGAGTTAATGAACTCTCATGAAAACAACAACACGCAATATTCATTTTTAGCAACCTAGAAATCACTGGAAAGGGTGTCTATTCCAGAAAGATATTACCAGAAGAGTGACTTGAATATATCTTCCAGGGGCGTCGCTGTCCTGGGCAAGAAGTCATCCTGGTTTTATGAGAATTAAATGTTAAAAGCATATCTGAGTACAAAGGAATAAGATAGGCATAGTACGAAGACGAGGGTGGGTTGGGGTGGGGTTTTGACTGCGCACACGTTGTAGAAAAAATAAGCTACTATACTACACATAGTAGCTACTATACTACACATACTACACGAGGGTGGGTTGGGGTGGGGTTTTTCCTTCTTTCCTTCGTTTATACCAAAAAATCACCAAAAAACCTTTGATGAAACTCGGTGGACGAAATAAGCAGAAGGTAGTCCGTCAACCAACTCTGACATACAAAGGTATGCAATAGTGCTAATTGACCCAATAATAGTTCACATGTTGTCAAGGACAACTCTTCCTGACTCTGAAGTCATAGAAACAGACACTGAAACACAAATAACTTTTCTTGCTACCTCCCCGCTCCATTTCTATCACGATATGTAACTCCAGATTATTTGCATTCTGTACTGTAGTAAGTTGTAAGAGGCCCATAAAACATTTTTTTTTTTCTTCTGATCTCTACCATATGTCAGTACAGCTATGCAGTATGTATCACCTAAAACCATCCTCAACCAGCAGGACAGAACGAAACAGCCACTTAACCATGCTGCAGAGTGCATACTACTTAATGGACCACCAACTGGCCAATACCCGAGAATGTGAAGTTCTGGTAAGAGCTAATCCCAAAAGAAATGTGGTTTCGGATACAAGAATGTTGCTTAGAAGACTGAGCTGGCAAAAGACACTCAACAGCTTCTTGACACTAGTTTTAGCTTGTACTAAATCAATATGCTGTCACATCGTAAAGTAGAACAGATCGTCAATTACAGCATCATGCATGAACTTCAGAATATGTTAACCATGAAACTGAAAGACAACAATGGATCCTCTCGCAACCAAAAAAACATCCCTAGAAAAAGGACAACCTACGTATTTAATGCACGCTGCAATCACACAGCAAGGCAACACCAGTAATCTTTTCACATATATTGATAGCTTGCAGGGATATGTGTCAAGTCTGTCAACAATTGTTTTCCTTAGACCAATTCAAGAACATGCTTAAGAGAGTTCAGAGTGATAATGAGAAAATTCCATTTCACATTGACTTTCCAGCCACCCAAAATTAGATACCAGATAGAAGCTATGCTAGTCGGACTTAACTACAAGTGTCCAACTCGGATGTGTGTCCAAGTGTCAGACCCAGGCAACGTCAGAAACTTTTCCATCTGTTTTGTCCGCAAAAGAAGTGTCAAGCATCCATATCCATGTCTGAGTGTCAAGTTTTGACAGGGGTATTTGAGGTGATATGAAGAATCCGAGTAACATAAGAAATAAGTAATCATCATGGATATATGATACATTTGCAGTATCTGCTTCCACACAACCAAATAGATTTCTAACGAAGTAACCAATATAATCTGCACATGCATTCAATAGGCAACTTCACTCCCTGTCGGCTAAACCTTATTCGCTAAACCTTACTGGGTAAAACTCACCAACATACAGTAAGGGAACCAAATTTACAGCTTTTACAGAAACAAAAGCAAGGGCCAAGGGAGATGTTGAAAACTCACCTGAAGCACAACGGAATAAATGACATCTGCATATCTCACTGCAAGGTTTAGTGACATGCACCTGGCAGGTGCAATAGCATACCCTCTTATCCTGTTCCTATCAATATTTCCCAATTTCTCTAGGTTCTGCACAGCGACCATTGTTAGAAGAGCTGCCACACCAGAGCCAAGAGAGTGTCCGGCAAAAGTCAATGTATAATCTGGATGCTTCTCCGGCAGCTCCCGCAACAGGTCGCTTTCTTCCTCCAGTACCCATACAGCAGCCCTGAATAGCCCATTATGGACATAACCTCCATCAAATTTCTTCTTCCCCAACTTGTTATCCAAAAGAACTGCGTAGTCACTCTCCTTAGCCAAATTTAGCCCCCTGAAGGCAATAACTATATCGGTATGATCATGATCAAGATACACTATATAAGGAGGGGCATGTTTGCTGGTATCTTTATAGGTCCTTTTTAATACTAACCAATCTGGCTTAATACCATAGCCTCCAGGTGGTTCATAAAGAGGGTTCCGGATGTCGTCTTCATAAACAGCAAGAATGTACCGGCACAAGCGTGGAACAGGCTCAAATTCTTCAGCTGAGGCAAGTCCCCAATCCTCACTATCATGGCCGGCAGTATGAAGACAACGCTTCCATGCCCAACGGGTACAAGCTAGGCAGTAGACACACTCAAGGAGAGGGAGGCCACAGATGATTGACATTGTCCTCTAGGGTACAAGTAGCATAGATCATAAATCAGGTTGGTTTGCATAAGATATCATGTAAAGGCATCACCTTTAAAACTGGGACATGGGTTTCAGTAAGCAAAGGGAAAACTCAAGTTGGTGCTCAGGATTATGGTACTGAACTACAAAAAGGTCACTGAAGCAAACATAATTTGCAAGAATTTCAAGAGAGAAAACCCAGGAGCCAAACAATTGATATGAAAAGAAAAATCACAAATCAAGGTAAGGGAGCAAATTTTGTGATTTAACAATTGGGCAACCTGCTAGGAAGATCTGAAAGCTAAGAGAATTGATAAATTACATGAAATTATCATGTACAAACTGTACAAATGATGTACAAATCATAGAAAGTGAGATTTCTGATCCAAAATTCAACATTTCTACAGTAATAATGGTAGTACAAGACAGGCACAGCTAAAACCCAGTTGCAAAATTGAATCTTGATAAATCAAAATGGGAATTTCAGACATCAAAATGACAATGTAAAGTAGATGTGTCTTCTAGATTACCTCTCACTTTCTGAGATCAATAGCAAGCTGAAATTTATGATATTGGTAGACTAAAACCAAGCCAGAAAAGGAGAAATGTTGAGTAATTTTTGAATCAGAAATTGCAACAGAAATATTACCAAATAACGACAGGACTACAATTGAGAGAATGGTGTACCTGAAAGTCAAAGCCAATTGGGTTTCCTTTAGAATCGGAATTCTAGAACCATGGCTTAATGATTGGGTTCTATAATCTTTAGCTGTGGTCATGGATGTGGTTGAAAATGTAACAAGGATCAAAATCCAATGATCACTGACGCATTGTTTCTGTTTGCTTTTGTCAGTTAATTTTTTTCTCACGTGAGAATCACGTGACATCCTAAGCCCTGCCCTGCCCCTAAAGCCCTACTCCTAAAAAAATACTCACTGATAAAAATAAAAATTAAAAATACTCACTGATAAAAATAAAAAATTATAAATACTCACTGATAAAAAAAATATATATATTAAAAAAAAAAAACTTTTGCTTTCAAACATTTACTTATTTTTGAACAATTCCAATTCCTAATGGTGAAATGGAATTCTTAAAAATTGGTATCATGTTTGTCTACTATCATTATTATGGTAAATAAGAGCATCTTTAATGTTCAAGTTAATATCCTACTTCGATATCTTTTTAATTAATACACAATGCCAATGATCAAACATATGTTTGCTCAACATGGAGACAATGCACATGCTTGTTTTTCTATATTTCTTTGCCTTTAATTTTTTTCCCTTAGCAAATTACCTTACATTAGTTAACTTATTAACTATATTAGCATATGATTCTCCTAAAAAAAACAAAAAAAAAAAAAAAATCGCATACGACTCTAATGGGAGTTTGCCACGTTGGCTAAGTATCTCTCTTCTTTTTAATACCGCTTATCTAGTGTTTGGATAAAAATGCTCTTCTAAGAACTCGTGAATTCCCCGACCAATATTGTTTTCGTTTAATTCCTTTTGGAAAATAAAACCACCCTTAATGAATTTTCTTTCTCGCTCTTTCATAAATTTGTTGGAATTGAACAATTAGTCCTATTATATATTTAGCTTAGCTTCCTCTCCGATGATTAAGAATATCTCTCTACAACTATTTAGGATTCATTTTCCGTTAGCTATGTCGATCCTCTAAAAAATAGCTTATCACCAAACACAAGGTTAGGATATAGATATAGCTAGTAACTATAGTTAGATAAAATTAAGTATTGACGTTTAAAATTTAGAGCTTAATCTTAGCTATTTTATTTGTTAAGAGTTTCTACTTTAAAAAAATACATACAAATATGATTAAAAAAAGGAAAACATAAAAAAGGGAGGGAGGGAGAAAGAGAGGCAACACCGAGCCTGAAGCCCAACAAAGATTTTATACAAAACCCGTTGGAAAAAAAGCCCAAAAACCCTACAAAACGAGAAGGCTATAAAACACACTACAAAAATTGCAGTGCAACCGAGCAGTCTAGGGTTTCTTCGTCCATCGCTTCACTGTAAGTCTCTCTCTCTCTCTCTCTCTCTCTCTCTCTCTCTCTCCTGTTGATGCATCCCTTTTTGAATTCGTATATGATTTCAGAAGACCCATTTCTTCGATCCCATCTTTAAATACGTTAGTATAATCTTACCTTAAAATTCTAAAAAGCATGAGCCAAAAACTAGTTTTTTGTCATATAATCTGGTTAATGTTATGCTCTCTAAGTTCACGCACTTAAACCCATTTTATATTTGCACATAAAGAGCTTAATGCCTGATTTATTTTCTGTGAAAAAGCTTTGTTTCATATGTCACACTACTTGATAAAGCAAGCAGCTTTTTAAAGAGTGTTTAGTTATGTTTTGTTTTAGTGTCAATAATTTGGAATTTAGAAGTTTGTGTGTTTAATTTCGTTTTTTGTTTGAAGCAGAAAAATGGCACCAAAACAACCCAATACTGGTCTTTTTGTGGGTTTGAACAAGGGCCATATCGTCACCAAGAAGGAATTGGCTCCCAGGCCTTCTGACCGCAAAGGGGTAAGTTAATCATGCTTATTGAATCTCTGATTCCTTACTTTTTATAATGTTGCTTTGAACATGTTGATATGAATTTATCTTTTGAGAAAAGAATGTGTAGGTTTTTATTTTGTTGGATGGAAATATAAGTTGATTCATCAAAATACAACCTTTGGTTGAAGTATGGCTGCAATGTTCCACAAACATAACTGATTTGTGATAGGATTGTGTCATTTGTGTGATTTTGGCCCTGATTCTAGTTTTCATCTTGCTTATAGAGCCATTCGATGAATTTTGTGTAGAACTATTTCTGTCATTGAGTTTGTTATGGAACTAATAGTGTTGTAGAATTGACATGAAGATGCCTTTGGTATTCCCTCTGCTGCATTTCAATGTTGTCTATTTTTCTATGATTAGATGCAAATTGGTTCATCTTTGTTCTTATTATATTCTTTGGAAATGAGATATTGGAGATGAGAAATGTCTTTTGCCTTCAATATATTGGCCTTTGGTATTCCCTCTGCTGCATTTCAGTGTTGTCTATTTTTCTATGATTAGATGCAAATTGGTTCATCTTTGTTCTTATTATATTCTTTGGAAATGAGATATTGGAGATGAGAAATGTCTTTTGCCTTCAATATATTGGCCTTTGGTATTCCCTCTGCTGCATTTCAATGTTGTCTATTTTTCTATGATTAGATGCAAATTGGTTCATCTTTGTTCTTATTATATTCTTTGGAAATGAGATATTGGAGATGAGAAATGTCTTTTGCCTTCAATATATTGGCTTTGTAAACTCCCCCTTCTGTGAGTGCAAAGGCCTTAATTCTTTTGCTCAAATATGGCTGCAATGTTCAGAAATCAGAAACATTGCTGATTTGAGTTACATTTACACCTTGCGATAGCTTTATCCATTGTGTGTGATTTTGGCCCTTGGCAACAGGTTACTTCTTGCTCATAGAGCGTTTTGACGCTTTAATGAAAAACTAATTCTGTGTCTCCGTATTTAGTAGAACTCAGAGTGTTGCAAAATTGACATTTACTTTCCTTTCACATCCCCATTGTGCTGCATTTCAATGTTGAGATTACATTTTATGAGTAATGGAAATTCTTTCATTTTTGTTCTTGTATTCTTTGGAGATGCAAAAGGTCTACCTTCACCTTCAATCAATGTGTTTCTGCTTTGCCATTCTCTTTTCTTCTGCAAGTGCAAAACCATTTATTCTTGTTCTTATCCTATCCTGTTGTTTTATGTTTACTTTAGAAAACTAGCAAGAGGATTCACTTCATCAGGAGTGTGATTAGGGAAGTAGCTGGGTTTGCACCATATGAGAAGAGAATTACTGAGCTTCTCAAAGTTGGGAAGGACAAGCGTGCGCTGAAACTCGCCAAGAGGAAGTTGGGTACCCACAAGAGGGCAAAGAAGAAGCGTGAGGAGATGTCCAACGTGTTGAGAAAGATGAGGTACTGTTCTTTTCATGGTGAATTTGTTCTACAATTATAAGTAATCATTTTTTATAGGTTTCAGCCTGTTTGATAATAATATTGTGAAGATATGGTACGGGTTGTGTTTTTCAACTTCTGTTATAGCTTTATGAACATATGATGATAACATATGCGGATTGCCTTTGCAGGTCTACTGGAGGAGGAGAGAAGAAGAAGTGAAGTTAGCACTTGTTATAGGTCAACAATCTTGTAGAAGCTTTGGTTGTTTTGGAGAACTTTATATCTGGATTAGCTTTGCTTAAGAGATACTTGGTTCATCCAATTTTTGTTTTGAATTACAGTGTTAAGAAATCATCTAAGCTTCTAGATATTTTGTTTAATCTACAGTTTGACTATGGTTAATCTAGATGTGATTTTACTGTCTTGAAAATATTTGTGTTCTGTTCTCCCATCAAATTGCTTCCAATTGTGTGACATCTGACTTCGTAATATCCCATCTCTCCTGTTCTCATGCACTTGCGATTGATAAAATGTGATATTGTGATGCCTTGTCGTAGTCTTTTAGTTTGTTTCAGCTACCACATGAGCTGAAGTGATATTAGTCTTCAATTTCTTTGGTATCGTGGTTGCATAGTTGTGTGCAAAGTTTCGTCTTTCGTGTGTTGCTACTCGAGACTAATGTGTTGAATGGAATGATATTTTGGTTCTTGTTTCCTGTCAGTTTCAACAAAAACAATACGAGTAATTTTGCGGATCAACCTAAATTGATTCCAATACTCGAACAAGTATGTTCATTCCATCCTCCAACCCCACTTTCTCAGGACCAAGGTCACATATCTCTTTTATTTTCCCTTCGGTTTTGAATGGAAAATATACAAGATTACAGGTGATCTAAAAGGAAAGGAAACAGTGTGATAAATTTTAGCATCTCAGACAGATGAGTGGATCCTGCTTTTGGGTTGTTTTCTTGAATGTTCTGTGACTTCTGTCTCTTATTTGTCGTCCGTTGGGCTGTTTTCGACTTTTCGTTATTGTGATATAGTGTGTGAAGCTTGGGAGTTGTGTAGCTTATTGTTGGTGTCTTCTCATGCGAGTTTTAATTGTGGTTAGCATTCACAAGGGTTATGGACTTATGGATTGTGATTGAAAGGTGCATTTCAAGAGTACAAAACTCCCTAGCGCAAATTTTTGGGTGCTTCTAGGAGTACATTACAAAGGGAGGCGCGTGCAACACGCAGAGCACGTGGCCCCATGAGTCCCTTTGTGGTGTATCCATTTAGGTGCACCCAAGAGGCGTTGAATCTAAATTACCTTGCCATTTCACGAACAGAAAAAACAGAAAAAAAAACAGAAGAAAAACTGTATTAAAGCAGAACTCATCCAGATCCAGAATGAGTTTTACCGTTTCTATGATCTCATGATTAGCGGAGCTGCTTCCCTTGGGTTGTTGAACAAGGGTTATTAAGTCCTAGCAAAGATGAATCACTTTAGAGAGCTCTACTAGTAGAGTAGTAGCCTATTTCATTGCATAAAGGACTAACGGCTTCTGATTGAAGAGCAGATTCAGAAAAGGACAATGGGATTGTATTATTGCTCTAATATAGGATTATGATTATCCTGGTTGAAAGCTTCCCAGTCCCGAAACCAGTAACTTATGTTGAATAAAACAAAGATGTTGGGCAGTTATTTCATCAAGTATCCAAGGTCTACGTTATTACACTGTATAATAACATTTCTCCCATCAATCCCAGTCTCATGGAATGGTACTAGCACTCTGACCTCCTTGGAAACTCATGAAAAATTCAAGAAACAACAATGGGTGTGGAGGTAGAAACATTAGTATTACGTAAGTAGACTTGGAATAGCTTGACAAAAAATTGATGAGTTAACTGAGCATAAGGAGGGAAGTTATGTCTTGAACCTTTGAGTGAGTTTCTGAGCTCCTTCTTTAACCGTTGTGCCAAACCCAGCCGCATTCTGTTGCAGCTCTTGTGCAGATACACCTACTTTCGTAATGGCAGCATCCCTCAATTCTGTTGTTCGACTGCCTGAATTAGAGATCCATTCTTTGAAGACTGATATTAGAAGCTGTATCTTCTCGATAATCCTGTTTATGATGTCCTTGGATTTTCCAGTAACTTCACGTGCCATAAGCTTAAGCTTGTCGGTCAAAGTTTCAGCCCTCTGAACAGTTTCTTCTGCTGACACTTGCTTCCCCACATTGACCCATGAAACTCCTGCCGAGGTCTCCTCCTGGAGTTTCTCATCAACCACCACTTTGATGCCTTGTCTCTCCCAGCGATCTCTAGCTTCTTCTAGTGCTTTTGCATAGTCTTGCACTCTTTTTGCTTCATCCTCAGCCCATGCCCTGCGATAATGAATGTTGCAACGAGTCAAACACATATCAATTTCTTGGATAAAAGTCACAAAGGGAGTTGCCAAAAGAGGCGAAGGGGAATTTCTTTTTCCAATTTCTCCTTTTTTTTTGGGGGGGGGGGGTAAATGGTGGCGTTCACTTCAACGGTCTACTTCAAAGACAAACACAAGCTAAGATGCAAAGCAAGGGGAATCAGGACAGAAATCTTCACAAAAGCAGCATCATGCATCTGACGTATCAAAACCTCACCTGGCCATGGAGAGAGCCTTTCGCTCGACCTCCAGCTCATACTGTAAACGGGATATTGACTGGTTCTCTTGCTCGGTCTCTTTCCGAAGCTTTTCAATCCTTTCCTTCTCATATGATATCTCAACCTTGTCGCTCATGAGGTTCTGCAACTGTTCCTCCAAGTCATGCCTCAATCTAGAGAAAACTTCCATTTCTGACTCAATAGCTGCCCGCTCTTTCATTAGGGAAATATTTTCTTCTTCTCTCTCTCCTCTAAGCCTCTCAACTTCTTTCTTTGCCTCTTCAGCCATTTTCTGCACGGCATCTATTTTCTCCCGCTCCATCAAAAGCTCTTTCTCGAAGGTCGCATTGATATCCTTTTCAACTTCAGCTACCAATGCATTATGTGTAGCAACTGCATTTTCAGCAATAGACTCTGCTTCAATACGAGCAAGTTCTTCACTTACTATATCGGCTGCTTCACCAGTTGCAAGAGCAATTGCAGTTTGACCTTTTGTGACTGGCTTATCTGGCTGGAAAAGTCTTGTGTAGCCTGCATATTAACATTAGGAACCCATCGGATATCAAGCTAAAAAGGAAGGTGACAAGTTATATCAAGGTTATAGGACCTACCAAAGGCAAGAGCCACAATCCCCTGTTCTCCTGCTGATAGGTCAGCCAAAAGTGCAGGCCATGCATCTGGACTGATCTTGTCAATGTCAATGTAACCAGAAAGCTGGTGCAGGATCTGTTTACAAATTTGGAGAATATGGAAAGCTTTTCAGTTACAGATCATACAGTATATATTTGCAAAATCATTATAAATGGAAAAGCTAAATTAACCTTTCTGTCAGCTTCTGGTAGCTGCCTCTTTTCTAGGGCCATCTTCCAGGTCACAAGATCCTGACGAGATAGAGGGCTGCGGGGAAAGGAGCCAAAAAGATATGAACCATTGAGGTATGTTCACTCAAAGAAAGTCATACCAAGTTACCAATTGTAGAAGCTACGCCAAGATGTGTATTACTGTGTAGTTAAATTTTCACTGCATAACTTAGGGTTGCCACGAGAAGTAAAATGATCTACAATGAGAAAGACCAAAGCTAGAAAATAGCCTTCTGTGAACTTGTTTATTAATAAGTAAGAAACAGTTAGTTATGAAATAGCCTTGCTTTTAGTGCCAAAAGAAAGAATCACCTATCAGGATGGAAGCAGAAGGAACCTATATCGTCTTCAGGAGAAGAAAGCATATCGCGTCTTGATAGTTTGCTAGAAATAAGACCAGCTTCAGCCAAGCCTGGAACACATGTTTTCTTGAATACATTATGATGCAACACATAAAACCCAACAAAGTATTAGAAAAAAATCTTTATTACGGTTGAAGGGTATAGATTTTACCTTGTATGGATGTGAAGTCAGGATCTTCAGGCGTGATATCATCATACGCAAGCTCGGTAACATTTTCTATATACATAGCAGGATAGACCTTTGAAATTGAGTTTCTGGAGAGGAAAATTTGGATATCAGTTACCACACATGTACATTGCGGAACACACAAGGAAATTAGGCCATATACATACCGTGAAAGAGAGCTACTTGCAGAAACTAACCAACGGGCATACTCACGACGAGTACAAAGGTCACTTGGTAGAGCATCACTCTCGATCACCTGAGATTGTGTAAGAAATATGTAAAAAGATACATGCTTTTTTTGAAAGGAAATTGAGAACGATACTGCGCGTGTGCGCACACACACAAAAGAAAAAAAGAAAGAGAGAAGGATACTCTCGGGAAAATAAAAACAAGAGAGGGAAGAGAGAGGAAAAGGAAGAACTAAACTTTATTTTACTCTTAAATGATTTGTAAGGACTAATAAAGTGCGAACCTCGATGAGAAAAAAGAAAAGTACAAAGCTTAAATAACCTCCTTACAACTTACTACTCCATCCGTATGTAATCTTCCACAAAAGATTATATAAGACAATCAAACCGTACGACAAGTGTTACATTCTGAATAAGTGTTACTTTTGAACCTTTTTTTTATTTGAAGGGAAACTAAAAAGTGATATTGTTATACACTTTTGGCTTCGAAACAAAAAGTGTCACTTTTCGAACAAATAATGTTGCTCGAACAAAAAGTGCTACTGCCGTAGAACGGTCGGGCACAAGACTGTTTGGTAACCTTCTGAGAAAGGGAAGGAAATACACATTGAAAACACCTTACAATTGGCATAAACAAGCTGGCCACATTTAGCCCACAATGCCTTTATGATAGCTATATTTCTGATCCATGACCACGGCCACATGTCAGGAAATGCACATCTTCTCCGAGTCAATTTGAAACCCAGTCGTTTCCAAAGATGTAATATCAATTGAGAGGCTCGAGATTGCTTGTACTTTTCAAGCAGATAAATCAATTCTATACAAAAAGATCCAATAACTTCATTCTGAATTTGGCAGTTTGGTCTAATCTCAATGTTCTGTATGATTAATTGATTTTCTTTAGATAAGAAAGAGTTTTATTAATAAATGAAGTGTAACAGTACAAAAGGAGGACAAGGAGTCCTCGATTTGAAAAGCAAATCTAACTGGAAATCAAATCCCGCTGTATGATTATCGATAGGAGATACAACGTATCACTACGCATGTCTCTACACCAACATCTTTGCTGATAACTTCAGTATCATTGTTGATTAGGAAAATTTATTAGAGGCACCAAGTGCACTACGTCACTTATGCATGCAAGCCAATCAAATGCTTCAGTGAACCCCTTGCCGAGGTGGGTCATCGGTCCTTACTCTGTAAATTTTCTAGTGCGTGATTAGCTTGTATGCACATTTTCTACACGTTCTAACATTACCACCTATGTCTCAAGGAAAATGCATATGTGATACATCATTATACAGTTATCCGCTGGATGTAAATTGGCAAGGAAATTTCTTAGTATCTGCATATACATGATATGTTAATATATTCAGTCTTCAGCACCAACTTATCTACTCCAGCTTGTCCTACAAGTGCGTAGTTGGGGGGAAGCTTAGGAAGGTGGGGTTGAGGGTGCTACCATGATCTCCTTTCAAGTCTCCAAGAGAACTTCCTTTCTCAAGTCTTGACTTCACAAAGACCCTATCTTCGCAATGCCGCAGGCCTCATGAAACTGAGATTATTTATGAACAATTTCCACGGCAGTTACAGTACGGTTCTATTTCGTTGGTTTTTCTATACAGACCTTCACGCTTTATTTTATTGACGAACCAAACGCACCAAAACCAACAGACGTACCCACAGGATGCAAACATATTTATGATTTACACTTCAACTTAGGGTAGTGCATTTGGCATTAGTCCACTAGTGGTTCATAGGCAAGTAGTTAAACGCAGCAGGTAGTATAATAGTTGAAAGGGAGCCGACACATGAAGCAAAATCAAAAGAATTTAACAAGAGGCATACCTTCAAGACTTGCAATGCAGCCAAAGCTTGCCCCTGAGTTTGATCAACGACTGCAGGAATCAAAACCTTTCCAGGTGGTGCCTGAAGAGCTGCAGAAAGTAAAGACGGTGCAGGAATTCCTCTGGAGGTAAAGGCTTTTCCAGCAAATCTGCCACTGATGACATCACTTCCATCATCTAGTTCCCGCTTATCTTCCGATGATTGTGCTACACCAGAAGGCTCATCCTTGGAACTACTAATGCCTGTGGGTAAACCATGATTCTCACCAGAAAACTGAAGTGGTTTGCTCAGTTCAGCATCTTCATTGCTTGAAACTGACGCAGAAACCCCTATATCACTCCTGAGTTCATTTTCAGTTCCTAAAGTTGCCTCAGACTTAGCATCCGCTGTATCTAGGGCTTGGGAATTGGTAGACACAGGAGAAATAGTACTAGAAGATGATTCAAGTGTAGTATGCAGAGTGTCTGTTTGGCTTGTGAGAATGGTTCCTTGCTGGTCATTTGTGCCCACGAGTTCAGTATCAGCATCAGAGTTGGCTAGTTCAATAGCATCCAGGTTCTCTTCAGATTTACTCACAGCAACTGTATTCTGCGAATCTATAAAGCTAGCTGTAGCGTGAGCGCCACCAACAGTTTCTTGTTCAGAAAATCTAGATGAGGTTGAAGACTTACCAGGACTATGCACATTTTGCAATGTCGAGTCAGGTTGCAAATATTCTTGCATGGAAGCATCATGGCCATCTGATGTCGAATTTTCACGTTCAGATAATGACTCTACATCAGAGTGATCAAAAAGTACCCTTTTGACTTTCATATTCAGTTGATTTCTCGATGAAAATTGAAAGAGAAGCATATGAAAGAAAATATCTCCTAACCTGTCTTGCTCTCCAAATCCGTTTGCACATTGCTTTCATCTTGAACATTATCCTTGCCATCAACTTTAACATTTCCCTCATGGTAAGCGTTCTCTCCTGAAGTTAATGACATTTCTTGCTGTTCTGTCAAGGACTCCATCGGTTGTCTTGGCCCTAGGAAATCAGTTGACCAAAATGTACATCACAATCCAGCCCAACATTGAGACAGTTTTCATGACAAGCTACTGAAACGACAGAGAAAAAAAGAAATGAAGGCAATTGTGCCATAGCATCATAGGAACAAAAGCAAATGGGAGCAAGAGACATCAGGGGTTTCACTTCCTACTTCCTGCGCAAAACATTTCAATACAATAAGGCCTCGTTTACTTCATTGCAATCAAATGTAATGCAATGCAATCATTTTGCAGAGTAAATGTGGGGTGAAAGGTGAAGGAGTGGGAGGAGAGGGATGAGAAAAGTGGGGTTGATTGCATCATTCAATGTAATCACAATTGCTCAACTTTTCCCATGTAATGGTGATTACTTTGAATGATGTAATCAACCTCACTTTTCTCATCTCTTTCCTCCCCCTCCTTCATTTTTCACCTCACATCTACCCTATAATTTGATTGCATTGCATTGATTTGATTGCAAGCAAGTAAACACCACCTAAGATTTACAAAAGCGCCAGCTACTTACTCGAGCTGCTCCGCTTGCCGATTGACATTGCTGCAAAGGTAATCCCAGCAACAAGAAAAACGCTGGCAAGTCCTACTCCCAAAATTCCTGAAATCAAACTACTTCAAGATCATTACTGTGACTTAAACAGGTATTGAAAATTCTGTAGATGCATCAGCTCCCATATTTCAAAGTGATAAAACACCCTGGCTTGAGAATCATATTCCCACTTAAACACTCAGGAACTAGCTCTACAGATTAAGAAACAATGATCAAGATCAAGTAACTCGACCAAATTTTAGAAGAACATTTAACAACATGACATTATTAAGTTATGAAAATGAAGGTGTCACCTCCACACAAACCCTCCTATAACAATGACACTAATTGCATGATCCCAGGTGAAATATAACCTCCCATCTCCCAGAGTTACATTGATCAAGTTTGAGCAAAATGCATCAATTTTCATTAGTTGAGCATATCCTAACACAACATACTTGTCTACTAAATCAAATGACCAACACTATCACACCAATGTTTTATGTAACCCATCCAAAAAAAAGGTAAAACCTTATCCAAATGTAGCCCAGTTGCTAAAGCAAAGATAATTGCATAATCCCTGCTGACAGAATTACAATGGTCAACTTCAAGCAAAATGCATCATTTTGCATTCAGTTTTGAGCATATCCTAACAAAATTATACTTTCCTATCAAAAAAGCACAATAATACATCGCACCCTAATTCAAATTACCCAACATCACCACACCAATGCTTTATGTAACCCACCCAAGAAAATTGTTAAACCCCATAAAAAACCCATAAGGCCGTAACCCAATTGATATATTTATCCTCCAGTTTCGATTTCTAAAGCATAACTAATTGCATAATACTTGCCTAACCTAATTCAAATAACCGACACACTTACACATCAATGCTTAAGAACTCACCACAAAAGAAACTAAAAGAGAGGATAAACCCTATCAAAAACCCATAATTAACCAGCAAAGAAACAATTTTCTCTCACCTCCAATCCCCTTTTTCTGCTGAGAATCATCAGACTGTTCAGGATTACCAAACCAATCATTCAAAGCATTATCCACCTTAGAGTTATCCCAACCCTCCCATGTTTCCCCCGAACCACGTCGTTCCGATTCGCTACCACTCTCTCTCTTCACCCCATCCTCGGCAACGCAATGAACCCGAAACCGAAGGCGGTCATGAATTCGAGCCCTAACAAATGATAATGAACTCAGGGATTTCCGAAACTTGAAATTGAATTGAAGCTGGTTTGAGCTTGGTGACCATGTTGTTGTTGTTGTTGTTGTTGTGACTAGTGACGTCATCTGATGAATACCCAGAAAAATTGGGAGAGTACCCAGTTGAGGAGAGAGAAAATGGATAGGTGGGTCGAAGTCGGAAAGAGAAAATGGGGGAAATTGGTTAAAAGAGAGTGCTTTGTTGCTGTTTGAAAGTGATTGTTTTAGGGGTTTTGGCGTGGAAGTTCAGCAGTTGAGAAGAAGGTGAAATGAAATGAAAGTAGCCGCCACTACTTCACCAACGGCCACCCCTGAAAATTACTTAATTCACGGTGGACTAAGTCTACACAAGACATGCTGAATGGTGATATGATCATCAAAGAGAGGTTATTTTGGGTTAGCTTGTGAATTTGCTCTTTTTGTAATGCCTTATTATTATCGCCATCGTCAACTCTTGATGATAGATGACCTTTTCCGACCAAAACTAAAAGCCCAAACGAAGGTCACGGTTCACAAGTGATAATGTTTTCTTTTTTCTGCTCACTTTATAATTTGGGTCATGAAAGTAATCATCATTTTCTCTGTTGGTTTATTAATTGTGGAGTAGATATTTAGAGATGAAAGTTTATGAAACATGAAAGTAGTCACAACTCACAATTGTGACTTGTGATAGGAATTAGGAAACATCAACTTTAGGGTTTTAAACTTTATCTTGCCATCCAAAATTGTTTTTGGATGTCGAATAGTTTGTTTGATATACTGATAATATGTTATGTTAAAGGAATTAACATAAGACTAATCGAAATTATAGACTAAGGTTAAACAGTGTATTGGAAAATAAGGGAGTATCATTTGTTATGTTGTCTTTCACTACTTTCACCCATTTCCATCGTGAATTTTGGCATTCTTACAACTATGGAGCGGAAAATTTGGAGCATTTTGTATAGAGAATTTTTGACCAGATTTGTGGGAAGCACGTACATAACTTACTTCAATTAACACACTCTTTAATTATATATGCACTAACTTATTGTCTATAGACCATCAACCTCGAACATTCGATACCTCATGAATCAAGGGTACCCAAATTTGTATCCTAGAACGAAAATCACAATCAATTAGACCCACACAAAAATGTTCTAGACTACCTCACTCATCTCTACCGTATATAATATACGCGTCCAATCCACATCCACCTAGCTACTCTTGTGAGCACCTACTAATAGTTTGGTATAGAATGTCCACATTCACCACTTACGACATACACATAGAGAGTTCACCTTGAAAAATTGAGTAAGGTACCGCTAAGAACCGAAGCAAATATTGCAAATAGGTCATTTCCATACAGGTTTTCTGGGAGTAACAAGGGCGACCAATACAGATTTGTTTCAAGAGTTATTCATCACTTACCACCAAATACGCTCCAAGGCTACTGCATAACTCGGAACAATGAGCACCATAATCAATGCTTTTACCTTGCTATAGTTGTCTAAAACTCAGATGCAGTATGCACCGCAGGGCTACAGGTTTACATTACACACACAAAAATTAAAAGTAGGAGAAAAAAAATACCAAAAGAGTTCTACAAACATTGGTTTGTATATATCGCTCGATAATTAATATATAATGTATGTAAATTTGGAAAATGTACAAAATCCTATATTACAACAAATGATTTGAACCTACATGACGGAAATGGAAGATATAAAGTAGGAGCTCTTCGTAATGGTTTTACAGGAGTTGTCTTCGCAAGGGTCGAATGGTTTGCTTAGAGCAGATAAAATTGAGAGTAGAAATAATCTCTGATCTTATAGTATTCCTCCGACAAAGGGCCTTCAATGACAATTTGCTGGCTTCCACTCACACCACCCTACACAAAAGTCCCAAGTTAAAGGCTTCAGCTAAAAATGGCCTAGCTCCTTATTTGAATGTGTTTTTTAAGGCGTCTAATAATAAAGGAAGACAATTTCTCACCTTTTGGGTAGGATCTCCAACTTTTCGTAAAGTAATAAACTCTCCACATCGTAAGGCTCCTCCAGAAAACTCTGCCTGGAATTTGTATTATGTTTTTCATAAGGCTTCCATCATAAATATCACAGTGCTCGGGGGAGAAAGAAATTATTCATGGGAAGATTAACAACAATCAAGAGAGTGCAGTACCTGGATGCCTTTGCTCGCCAGAAACTGCTTGAAATCTGCCATTTTAACATCACCAACCAGAACTGACTTGTGAGCTGGAGCTGGAGTTGAGAGAGGAAGCAAGGACAGCATGTCATTGTCGGTTTTCCCAACTTCAGCATCAAGCCAAGCAATTTCATAATCTCCAAGCTGTCATGATGGGGTTGGACACAGGGATAGACAGAGGTCAATAAGAATAAATAGGATTTCATATGCCTGTGATATAAAGGCAATATGTTCACAAAATATTTGACCTCTAATCCATATTACTCTGCAGAGTACAACTCCTCAGCAGATAGCCAAGGCCAAGCAGCGATAGTTAACCAGTAAAAAGTACAAACCATCACTCAAAATGTCCTCTCAACAAACTAAATGTTAGTCCACAATTCACATTACTTTCCTGATTTCAGCATCATCTCCAAACATAGATTTTACACCCAGAACGGTCCAAATAAAATAAACTCAAGCACTTTTAGATCTACTTGCTAGTCACTCAGATTTTTAGAAGATTAAAGGCAACACTTTCACACATACACAGTGTGTTTAACATCCATAATGTGATGACTCTGATGATTGTAATAACGCATACCTTTTTAAACAGAACACTACTCATCAACTTCTCGGAGAGTTGCACCTGCAAAGAGAGAAAAGTAAAAGGAATGAACTCCATCAACAGAAAATAACTTTTAAAAACTGAAGAAGTTGCCAAGTCCGTACTTTGTAAGCACACAAATCAGAGGTGACATCAATTGTTTCTCCAATTTGAGGAGCATAAACGTGTGGACAAACATGCTTCAGACAATGTTGCTTCAAGTGTTCAGTAGCCTCAGCTGATCCATGTACCAAAACCTGAAGAAAATCACGAACACCATTACATATGCAATACTTAGATCAATATTTAAGACAGAAAGCTACATCTCAGCAAAACGACAAAACTTCCTTCCAGACAAGCATTGCATCAAAGCTTTTTCAGCATGGTTTATCTAGTGAATTCATCAATAAATAAGATAACCATAGCTCTTACAAGCTTTAGAGGAGCCACATGTGCAAGAATTGACTTAATAGAGCGGCCATCAGAGCGACCCTCAAAATCCATGTAGACGAGTGAGCACTTCACTTGTACCTGAAATTTTGAGGACAATGCATCAATTTCAATCACAATTCTCGGATTCCAAGTACGTGCCACAAAATGTCATTTACCAGCAAGCAAAAAGACTATCCACCATTCAGTTCAGAAGGATTTGGATAGGTAATGCTCTAGAGAAAGTAATGCTGGAGTTCTTTATTGTATGTTTGCAGAAAGTATGAAATAAAAGGTAGTAATTAGCAAATCATCATTTTCCCCTTTTGGGTGGGAACTAGGAGGAGGACAGGGGCTGGAGAGGGTGAAGTGGGCTAGTGGTGCCAAACTTAGAAAATTAACAAGATATTCTGATCTCCACACACAGCGACCCAGGTAAGTCCCAGGAATCACTCCTATACTAAAGCCTCACATTTCTAGGGTTTTACAGAACAGATTTGAGACAATTCATCCATAGAAAAGGCTAATGACATCAAGAACCTATAAACCTTTCAAAACGATCATTCTCCAGCAACCAGAGAACCAAATCAGGAATATATCCAACAGTACAAACACACCTAGAGAATACACCCAAATGATGCTTCTATAGGTCTTGAATACCCTTATTCAGGAATTCATGAAATATTTTGAATATAATAACCAAACTGCTGCCTACAGCAGCGCTCCAATAGTCCCTACTATACTATTGCTAAAGTAAAACCAGTTGTTTGCAATTAGATCAAGTGGGATAGCAGATATTCTATCTGGGTACTTCATGCAAGTGGGGAAAGAATCATGATTACAAACACTTCTCTAACCTCTGTTGACGCACAAAGGAGTTGGAAGACTCAGTATTGGACAGTTGTTCAACGTTCAATTGTATGGACTTATCTAAAAACCTCACTAGTAGTAAGCAAGTTTATGCCTTTGGGATCCTTGGTGCAACTACGGAAACCTATCTTTAATGACAGGGATAAAGTACCATATATCTAATCACCCAACCCAAGGCCAGAGCGTCATGAGATGCACTGGGTAATGATATGGTGTGGAACAAACATTATGGGTAACAAATCCCTCTCACCTTTTCTTTTCCCCATGTTCTTTCTTTTTTCCTCATGTTCCTTTTGTTCCCCCTTTATAAGGAGGAGGGGGGATGAGGGTATATGTAAAACATGTCAACTTTTCAGATCCTACAGAGTCTACAAAGATAGATAGATATTGCAGCAAAATTATGCAATAAGCTAAGAAAGGGACTTCCAAGAGCACACAGTTGGATAAGGATCATAAAGACACAAATTTTATCCAAATATCCGTGTATTTCAACCTTGAGACAAAATTTCAGAAAGACGGGCATGAAAGAAGCAGCAAACAAAAACAGACTAAACTAACAAAGAAAACTAGATACATGAATGCGCCACCTCAGGCAAACGTCTACAGATTCTATACCCAAACGTAAATAAATAAATAAAAGTCAATAGGAAAGACCAAAGGATATATTTTATGTTTTAAGCAAAAAATAAGAGGATATATTTTATAAGCTGTTCAGAGCTTATATGTTTTGGTTTTTTTTAGATAAGAAATTTTTTTATTAATCAATTATGTAAAGAACACAAAAAAGAGGATAAGGCATCCTCATAAGCAATCAAAAGAAACTACAAATCTCGCCAATGGCGTTGTACAAAGGTAAGCGGAATGCCCTTAAAAGCACCCGCCGCCTTAGCCCAAAGGGAGGCCAAATAGACCACATGGTCCCAGACATAGTCTATAGGCTTCCCAACATCACAGAACACCCTAGAGTTCCTCTCCAACCAAATGCACCATAGGATGGCCATACACATACACCTCCAGAACAATCTCCCTTCCCTCCCTCGCCTCATCATAGCGAAACGAAGCTGTAAACAATCTCCCACTGTAGCAGGACATGCAAAACTCTCCCCCTCCAACAACCTACTCCATAAAGACCTAGCAAAATCACACATAACAAACAAGTGCAGACTATTCTCCCCATCATGACGGCTGTTCAGAGCTTAGATGTTATTCCATCATGAAGCATCCCATCATATACACTCATACTACAGAGAAACATTAGTAGAATGTCAAGCTCTAAACGTGAAGCATACCACTGAGGCTTTCACCATCACCTAAAATTTTGCTAGAAGGAGAATAGAACCTTAAAGACAAATTATCATGACTTACCGTCAATTCAGTGGAGACAACTTTGGATGGTGTAGTATCAAGCATCAAACTAGCAGAGCCCTCATCGAGTTTTCCATTGAGATCTCCAGCGCCCTAAATACAATATCACCAGTGAGACAAATTTTATCATCAAGTACTTAGCAGTTAGACATATTTATCTTCAAGCACATGTAATCAGATCAGAACAGCATTAGTAAGAGCTTTGTTTCCTCTGTTTACACTGGACATCAAGAGGCAAAAAAGTTCCACATAAAACCTGATGAAAGATAACTATAAGTTGCTACATCCTATGTTCATCCATTTCTAGGTCAAGCGCTTTGGTCACCCTAAACCCTAAAACCTTAAAGATCAAAAAAAAAAAAAAAAAAAGAAAAAAGAAAAAGAAAAAAGAAGTCAACTAGCACGCATTAAACAGACCAAGGTAACACTAATTGACAAGGAAACTCTACCTGCATGGATCCATAATCCATATTCTCTTCCTTGATTATATAATCATCGGGGTTGATGACTTCACCAAAATCATCCCATCCAGCCGAGTTTTCAATAAAAGGGAACATTGGGGCCACGCTAGTTGAAGGTGATACAAATCCATCAATCAGAATGTCCTTATATCCACCCACAAATGTGCCACCTGCTGAAAGATGCCAACGGAAGGAGAATTAGCATGTAAATTTTGCAATCAGAGAGGTCAAATTTCTGGTGAGACTTGGAAAGATGCGGACTGGAGGAAAATGTTGTAACATAATTATAATCATAATCATAGAAAGTGATGCATACCAATAACATATACACTAATGAAAGAACTTAAGGTCAATGGGGGTCAACAATGAAGGTGCTTCTCGATGCCATGATATTGAAATTTGAATATGGACATACCATCTGATAAAGCATGAGTCTCACGTGAATCAATCGCCATTGGATCATCCAAATTAGTATCTGATCCTGCTTTCACCTCTTCCTCTTTATTCAGGCTTGCTTTGAAAGCCTCTTCCTTTTTGCGGTTTTGCTCTTCTTCATAGGCCGCTAACTCCTCTCCCACTAAAGGCACCCTTTTGGACAAGGTAATTTTAACAGCTTTTGGAGGTGGGTCTGCCTGAAGCATGCGAGCTAATGTGGCAAACTACACAGCAAGGTAACCAACCTCAGTTGTGTTTTCATTGAATAGATATGCGTCTGAGATAATGCAGCATGCAAGTAAAACATTGCCATAGATACACCTATACTGATCAAAATTTACAACAATACACAAGATAAAGATTCACCTGGCCCCTTTCTGTAAAAAGAACAAGGTTCTTGGGATCAGTTGCCCACTCAGCAAATATGTCATGAGAAAAACCTGCTTCAAAACTAGCCATCGATGCTAAAACAATCTGTAGAATATATATAACTTAATACTCGTTGATGAAAAAGTGGTAAACACTTATGAAAACTTGTAACAGAAAACAAACCTTAGGACCATCTGGAACTTTCTCAAGTTCACTCTTGTTGATCAAAAGCGAGACATGCCTTCAAGTTTCATAGAAAGGCCTAGTAAGTAATTATCTTTATATATAAATAAATCCTTAAGTACAGATAACATCTACTGAAAGAAAACTAGTTAATACTGAAAATTTTTGATACACTAATATGACTTAATCATACAAACTGAATGATACTGACAAAGCACAGAAGATAAATACAATGTACAGCAGCATGGAATAACAAGGCAAAATTAGAACAACTTACTTTAGAAGAAAAGCATTATCACGTGTGTGTTCAAAGGACTTTGCTATAGAATCATTCATCCACTCAAGGAAACTCTTTATATAATCTATCGTGCTTGATGAAATATATGTGAGAAAGAAGATTGGGTAAGTCAAGTGATGTTGGGCCCAGTGCTGCAGTGTCCAATTAGATCATACCATCAGTCAATACACATCAACCCCAGAAAGAAAATGACTAGACTAATGAAACAAACCTGCTCTAGTATCAAAATAAGTTCCAAGACTCGTCCTGCTGTATCAACCGGAAGTAACACCTTTCCATCAGCTCTGAGAGTTTTCATTATCGCATCTACATATGTGGAGAGGGAGAATATCAGAGACCGCTTCAACTGTCAACCATATTAAGATATATGATTTCCTTCAATTCACGAGAGAAGGTCCAACAAAAACTTTAGAGAAAGAAAAAGTATATAGAATTATATTATAAATGTCAAGCGTACAATGTAAGAAAATAAGGCATCGTCTCTATCATATTTACAATTTAGCCCAATTCTGCTGAATCTCAGTGATTATGCAGCTCCGAAGCAGTCCTGCAGCCCTAGCCCATAAGGATGCTGGATACGTAACTCTATCCCATCCCAAGTGATACAGAAACTCCTTTAAAACACTCTTGCATTCCTCTCCAACCAAAGGCACCATTAAACAGCAAAGACAGCACAGCCCTACAGCAGCCTCCTCTCCTTCCCTCCCCCCAAACCCAGAAAATGAATCTGTAAGAACTCCACCACAGTAGCAGGGAACACCAGTTCTCCCCAAGCACACTAAGCATCCTACCCCATAAGTACCCCGCCACATCACCCCCAAAGAAGACATGTTCTGCTGTCTCACTACTTGCCCGGCAAAGCAAACAGAGAGAGGGTCCAAAATGTTTAGCCTCGTGGAAAACCGACAGCATGCAGAGGAAAGCAGAAAACAGATGATTTCTGCCAATGATAAACCTTTTGTCCTATTATTATGAGTATGCAGCTTACTGATGATTGAAATCGTCTCAATTCACACCTACAGTAGTAGGACTCATGCTTGTAACCTTGTTCATTCCAAGAATTGGGTTCATGTACCCTCTTTAGAGAGGAGCATTTGAATCTGGTGGGAATAAAATCTACTCTTAACATATTAACATATACATAGATACGGCGTCAAATGTCACTATAGAGAGAGAAAGAGACCTAAAAACTCATGATCCCTTTGGCGTCTTGGGGGTTGATTACTCAAAGCATTGTAAGCATCCGTTATTAGCACAGCAGGGCGCACAAAAGATTCAAGAACTGTTCCATTTAAGTGCCTGATCAAACCAGTTCCATAAGTAAACAATCTTTTAGATTCCAACTCCAATAACCACACAGTAATGCAAATTTAGATGAAGCAGACAACAGACCTTTCCTTCCGATGATTAAAGTCCACAGCATATATGACATCCTCCCCATCCTTTGTTATCTTCCACACTGTACCTCCCAGTAGATGCCCAGCAACATGTGGAGCAATAACAATTCCTTCACCTTTGTCTAGGGTGAACTTTTTGGTTAGAATATCAACATTAAAGCCAATATCAAGGAGCAGCACAGCTGTCTTAAAGCATTTGAATAAAGTACACAAATAGGATGTCATCATTCTTTCATGAGATTAGTGTTTGTCTTAAAGCATTTGAATAAAGTACACAAATAGGATGTCATCATTCTTTCATGAGATTAGAGTTTGCTACCATCAAAGTAGTACGTAAAGATCTTTGGACTTTGGGAACTATTTTGAGACAAAAATGAGAAAGGTTAAACCAAAGACGGAAAGTTCAACAAAGCAAAGTCACTCAATGTTTATTTCTTTGGGAAAAAAAAGATCAATACATCTCTAACTTCCCCTTGCAAAAATAGACTGTTCTAGCAGGTCTTAATATTTAAAACATATGTTTTTGTGTCAAATGAGAAATTGAGAATTGGAGGATGCAATAGACTACAATGATACTTACCAGTCATGTGATAATTCTGAGAGTAAGTCAATCTTGTCACATTTTGGAATGCGGCATCAATATCATCCAGTGTGAACAAATCAAACTCTGATACTTGCTGTAGACCGAAGTACATTATTAGATATGTCAGGTGCACAACCAGTTTAGTGTTACAAGGATGTGGTAGGTAGAGTTCTAAGGTGTATGCGTATTAATGCTGAGCAAACTCTGAAAATGAGGTTAGACCGTACACCTCATAGTTCCTTGCACAACAATTCTCATGCTTTCAATTTCAAGTTTTTTCCCCACTTTATAATCCGGCAAACAGCCCTCTCTTTCAGATCCATCTAACCTATTCCAGTTAGTGAGGAAAGCCTTGGTCTGGTTTGCCAGGTTTTAGATACTCCATTAGTTCTTTCACAGCATATTCTTCTCTAACAGCCATGAAAAGCAGAGATGCTCACAACAACACAATATAAAAGTTGTAACCTATATTACATAAGTTTAATTCCAAGCCCAAAACATAAGAAGGGCATTCATGAATTATAGTGAAGAATTGTCAATTCAATGTTCAGCCACCAAAAAGAGCTAGTTTTGCAAACAGCGATGTTTGGGATCTTGCAGAGAGGCAAGCAAGAAGCACGCAAAGCAAATTAGTTCAACTTCGCAATTGATCAATAGGGGTTCAGAAGTATACCAAATACGAAGCCAACAACCTTACAACCGCATTAATTTTTATCAGATAAGATAAATATTATATTAAAACAGTAACTTCTTAAAGCCCTCCTGCTTTCGCCCAAAGGGAAGCTAGAGAAGTTACCCTATCCCAAAGAAGCTCGGGCGATAACTGATATACCAAAGAAGTTATCCTAGCACTCCTCTCCAACCACCGAAGGGTCGCCAAAATTGTCTTTCAATAATATCTTTTTCTCCCTACCTCACTCAAAACCCACAAACCTAACCTGTAGCAACTTCAAAACCGATAATTGGGAACACCCAGTTCCCCCCCCCCCCATCAAGCCAAACAAGCGGCTCCAAAGATAACATGCCATACAGCAATGAAAACCACGTGGTTACAACATTCATTACTAGCATGGCAAAGCACACACATATCTGGCAAGAGCATCACCCCTGCTCTCCTTCTCTGAAGCATATCATTGGTGTTAATCTTACCTAACGCCAAGGTGCACTCAAAAGCCCTGACCTTCAACGGAACCTTCGCTTTCCACAAGAAATTGGCAATAGGAAACGGAACACATTGAGGTGTGGAACTAAGAGAAGCAAGGAGGGAATTGACTTTGAAGAAAACACCCCTGATGCATCTCCCTTCCACAGTCTAGTATCCTCACCTCCAAAATGACTAACAGAGTCCAATATTCCCAACACTGCAGTAGGCTCAACCACCTCCCTGACGCGAGGAGACCTCCACAGGTGAAGATTACACATACTCTCCGCAATAATAAACTCAGACACCACAGACTCATGTAGATCCGACAGCTAGAAAGCACTCAAAAGCATAGGCAGAAGGGCAGATCCATCTCCCATACATACTCCCATAAACGAATCTGAGAAACATTCCACAGTTTAAGAGAAACTAAAGGGACTGGGGGAGAAACATGATAAATCTAGGAGACAACTTTCCAAGGACGTGAGTCATGCATGTCTAACCGTGTGAACATTCATTAAAATGGGTTTCTATGATAAAAGCTGCTAATCTTCACTTATTGTATAGGAACTTATAGTTTATAGCAAATGGAACTTGGGTATGTAATCAGTAATGCCACTCGTAAGCGTTCACATCTATCAAGCACAACTGCTAAGAAAATATCTTAAATGAACACGAATTTAGTAATAGGATAAAAGACATGACTTTGCTAAGTATGTACACATTTAAGATATATAAAAAATATTAGACAAGCAACTAAACAATACACCTAGAAGTGACATTGCAACAGAAAAATCTCAAAGCATTGCTTTCACTTACTAACATCTAAAGATAGCATTTCACCTTGCGTGAAAGATAGTGATCATACATAGTCAGCAGGCCTAACCTATAGACAGGCTCAGTTGCATAAACTGGTGCAGACAGCCCAAGCTGCTTCATTGCATATGGCAAAGCACCAAGGTGAAGTGTATCAGGATATGATAGGAGAACAGCATCTACAGTAGAAGCGACCCTGCACATCAGACAGCAGACGACACTTCAGGGGCAATATGTAACCAATATAATCTGATGTAATATTCCAAGTTTGCCGTGTTTCAAGACCAGTCCCCCCCCCCCCCACAGGGGCTCTTAGTTCATGCTATTGGGAAAAGGAAACTAGAAACAGAAGCAAAAACAAGAAAATAAAAATTACAAGACCAAATTGACAAGAAAGTTACTCTACAGGACTAAATTCCCTTGAATCACAAAAATTGCTAATATATCAACTATTAGTCATAGAATGAGCATCCTAAAGGAGGAGGGGGGACAATTTTTGCTCTACAAGAAAGTTCAATTTAATCAAACTCCATCTCCTGGACCAATTTTACTAAAACAAAAGGGATAGACAGTATACTTGGAACATGAATAGACTGCGAAACCGGCACAAGCTGCAATATTAACAAAGAGTAGCCACAAGGACCGCAAAACCATACAGCATGGTCTCATGTGATTACGTAATCTAAAGCTCAATAAAATCATGCCGTCCTGCTAATACAATCCAGCAATATGTAAGCTTGACTAGCAGTGGAAACCTATAGAAGAATTCCACCCTCCTTTAAGACACCACCAAATATAGAATGTACTAAGCAATAATAGTTTGAATGTTTTGAAAATAGAGTGAGCCAAATAACCCCAAAAGGTCTACTTGAACAGACTGATTGCATACGAAGTCCATGAAAGCCCCTAGAGAGGCTAGATTGGTTGCTAAGTTATAATTGAATTGAGTCAGATGTAAATTTAGTGCAAGCAATGTAATAGTTCAATTAATCTTTCTGAGGTTCTCAGGCTCAATGGAAAATAGGTTTCCAAATTCTTTGAAACCAGCTCGATTTTGGATCATATACAATAAAACATTTGTGAGGGGAACAACTTTTATAGCCTTAAAGCTCAAGCTTAAGAGTTAAGATATTATCCTGCCTGGGTTGCGTAAAGAGATACCCATATGTACATAATCACTAAGATAAAGCCCATATGGTGAGCTTAAGAACTAAGAATTACGCCCAGCATTTCAGTTTCCATGGCACTCAAATAATTGATGGAGATATACCTAGCCTTAACATACTAATAACAAGTTAACAACCTACAAATTGCTCTCAGTCTTCTCAGTCTAATTCACTATTCATCATCGTCAACAATATATTGGAGGAGTGAGTTAGCAGTGAGGACCTTAAATTCCTAAATTGGATTATTTCATTACAGTAACATTTTGGGCTGTACAGCTAAATGAGTCAAATTACCCTATTTTCTCAACCCCAACTTACATTCTCATAGCTCATGGGTCAAAATCATAACTATTAAACCAAAATATCTCAACCCTAAGCTATAAATAATAACATAATGTTCAAAGGCAAAACTAAACACAATGCGAGTGAACTACATTTATGAAAAAAAAACTAAATAACATTTTGCCAAATTGCCAGACGGAATTTAAAAAAGGAAGACCTAATTTCCACCAACATTTAGCCAGTAAAGCTCCAAAATAATTATGCGATAAATAACGCGTTGAATTGAAACAACCGATAAATGAGAGAGAAAGAGAAATATACTTGGAGAGAGATTGGAGAAAGGAGGGGTCAAAGTGGTCGTTCCAGCCGCAATCCATGAGGAAGTTGAAGCCATCAATGGAGACAAGGTATGAAAGTGGGTTCTCGTTGTATACACCACATAGTGGAGTCACCTGCACTGATGTTCCCATTTTCTCTCTCTTCTCGCTCTTCACTCTCTGGTTTTCTCTCTCTCCCTGCGAAACAAGAAGAAACAAAGGAGGGAAATTTGTGCCTGAGAGGAATTTCGGAGGGTTTTAGAATGGGGACTGTGGAAATGGTGACGATGCCGTTTCAAAACCTTTCCCTTATTTTTGTTGGGATAAAAAATGAATTCATCCTATATTCTATTTTATTTTCACCTCTTTTGGTGATTTATTTTACAAAATTTATATAAGATGGTCTTATTGTAATTTTTACTAAAATGAGGATCGCTTTTAACTAAAGTAGGAATCCAAAATGCACCAAAAAAAAAGTAGGAATCCAAAATGATAATAACTAATAAGAGACCTTTAGTCTTTGCATTATTTTTTTGGGTGACTTAGGTCCTGTTCTTTTCGTCGATCTCATGCTACATTCCGTTCCGTTCCGCATTCTGTACTTTATGTTATCTCACATTTTCTTGAATTATCCGCGCCGCGTCATTCCGTACCGTTCCGTTCCTCACCGTTCCACACCATTCCGTTAAAGAGAACAGAACCTTAATCTCACAAATATAAGACTCGCTCGATTTATTTTGGAGGTAAAATGGGATCTTAGTTAACATGTGGAATTTGTCACCGGTAAGAATACAAGTTTTAGGTTGGAAATATCTAGGACAGTATTCTCCTTACATTATTTTTAGTTATTTTAGGTTCAATTCAGTTTGTTTAGGAATGTACACTTAAATATATTTATATTCCTATTTAAATTCGTGATGATATATATGACATTAGAAATATTTCAACGCATACTTTCAAATCACTTTAATATTGAACAGGGTTTATTGAGCTATAAAAGGCTCAAGCAAAACAATTCAATTCAACTTAATATAGCAGTTGAGTTCATTAAGTCATTTTAGATCATTTTTATTCAGGTGAACACAACAAAACCTAAGTCTCAAGTCATGAGTTGAATTGGATATTTAGTACATAGAATGATGTTAATTGCAACCTCACCATGAGGCTGCAAATTGCAGCCTCACTCCCACAAGCCGACACGTGTCAAAATTCACTTTTTCTCTCACTTTTTCTTTTCTTTTGGGTTCACTATTTTCATTTTAGGGTATTTTTTGGGGGTTTTGGGGTTCATTCTTTCCATCTTAAGATTTTCTTTTTTATTTTGGGGGTTTTGGGGTTCACCCTTCCCATCTTAGGGTTTTTTTTTTGGGTTTTTTTGGGGGGGGGGGTTGGGGTTCACCATTCCCATCTTAGGGTTTTCTTTTTGGGATTTTGGAGGTTTTTGGGTTCATTCTTCCCATCTTAGGGTTTTATTTTGAAAAATTACGACGGCGAAAACGTCGGAATTAATGATGTAGTTGCCGGTAATAATAATTGATGAAATTTCAGTTAAGTAAACATGGGTATGGAGGAGAGAGAGAGTGAGTTTATTGTAAAAAGCTACAACTTTTGAGTAAGTTGTACACATGCCAGCTTGTGAGGTGAGGCTGCAGCTAGCAATCCTATTAGTACATATTATGGGTTAATTTTGTACTAAATTTAGTAATAATTACATAGACATAGTACTAAATTTTAAGTTGGGCGGAAGATAATTGGACTAACAAGTTATCAACTACTAAATAACAACTACAAATGGATGGAAGAACAAGTAAAGGAACTTTGAGCTTTATTTTTGGTTAACCACAGGTTCATCTAAACTTTTTGGGCCAAGGTTAATCCTGTTCGTACTAGGTCGGCCTACGAAAGAGTAAAGTGTTCCTACTAAATAGTTTTTCAATTTACAAGATTCGAACCCTCAACCTTGCTTAAGAGATGAGAGTGCTGAACCACTCACACCAACCACTTATTGGTAACTTTGAGCTTTATTAGATTAAACTTGTTACCTACGGATACATAAGAGTCTCCTTACATAAGACAACAAGACAAGAGCATTTAATGCTTATGACATAAAAGTCATCACTAACTATTACTATGGGGTAGAAATGTTACTGACTAAACACGTATTTTGTGATTTACTTCACATGCATGCATGAAAATAAGTATACCACATGTTAAATGTTGAATCAACATTTGACACTTACGGTATGTACATCATGCAAGATAATAATTCTACCCTTTTGCCGACCATTGTTTTACTACTCTTTTTTTAAAAAAAAGATCTTTTACTTAATATGTCAATTATTGAGGAAGAGTCTCATAAATCATCCAAATGAAACTCAAGTTGTGGCCTTCAGCCCCTCTTCCATATGACAAACATGTGTTTTCTCTTCATATTATTGGAAAACCAAATTGTTAGGAAACTACACCAACTCTTTTCTATGGTCAATGTGCAATGTCATGTCTGGTGTATATTTCCATAATATATCATGAGATCAAACATAACACTGACCAAACTAATGTTTTTGTTTCCTTTCTTATTGTATAATCATAGCTTATTATTAGGATAAATTACATTGAGGTATACTGAGGTTTAGCGAAATTGCAGAGAGGTATACCCATGTTTGACTAAATACACTGAGGTATACTTCTGACCACTTTTTGATCGTTGACCAAAGTCAAACTAATTTTTGGACATAAATACCCCTAGTATACTACCTCGGTGAAAGTTTTTAAAAAAAAATTATTGTGCAATGATTTTTCACTTTTTTTCCTTTTTATTTAGTTTTTGATTTCGAGAAAACTGCACCACAAATTAATAAATTTCTTTCGTTGCTCGATTTAAACAATTCTCTCATCGTGCAAAATTGACTCAAGTCTAATCTTGTGTCTGCACAAAAAAAAAAAAAAGAAGTTATCGATCTAAAGTTATTATGAGAATTTGATGCCAATAATATATCGATCTTGATAACAAATTTGAGCACGATATGACATAATCAACAAAAGATATACGAACATGAAGTACAAAATAAGTGGAAAATCATTGACACTGATGAATGTGCCCTTCAACCCTTCTTATATATGACAAACATGTATTTTCTCTTCATATCACGAGGAAACCAAATTACCAAATTATTATGAAATACGAACTCATTTCTATGGTCAATGTCATGTTTGGTGTGTATTCCCATAATATGTCATGATATCAAACATGACGTTGGCCAAACTAATATTTTTAGTTTCCTTTTCTAGCTTCTGTATTTTTATTTATTTTAATTTTTTTTTGATAAAGTAAAAAAGCCGGCCATTGAATGACCATAAGTACAAAACTCAAATAGAACCGTAACAGTACAACCCAAAAAAAAAAAAAAAAAAGACACAAACTCTACCAATACATAACCAAACTTCTGAAATAAAAAATATTGAAGGATGCTTTTGATCAACTTCAAATTCTTCAATCCTGTTTAAGAGCCAGTCACGGTGAGACCAAAACGCAGTAAATTCTGTTCCTCCACCGCCAGGACCACGACCAACTTCACCGTTGTCAAATAAGTGGCTCATTCATGGTAGCCAGCAGTTGTAAAAAAGAGCAATTAACATCCAAATAACTTAATAAAGAGGCGGCTGAGCCTAAACTTCTTCTTCTTCTTGGATTTCAGATCTGGCAAAAAAAAAACCCCTAGTTCTAAACAATTACCTCAACCCAAATTTGCATCAAGAACACAAAGATGGACAAAGCAAATACGAACTAACAGAAATACTAAGCAATAGCATTTCTGAACAAGAACCATCATCATCATCTTCGTTTTCTGCTCTTCACATGAAAAGAAAACCAGATCTTTGTCTAATCACATGTATGGTGAACCACCAGCAATAAACAGCAAAGGGAAGCCATAAACAATCCCAGACCAAATCGAAACTTCGATTTGTTCCCAAAAAAAATGAGCTTACCGGGTCTGACAAACAGTAGAAGCAACAAACCATGGAAAAGGACATCAAATTACTAAGAAAAAAGGCTACAAATGGAACTCAAGGAAGAAGATCTTAACAAAAGGACTGATATCAGTCTATTAAGGCTGAGGAAGAGGCAAGAGAGGAGGGGGCGGCGGCTAGGGTTTCTCCATCTCCCCCCTCCCCAAAGAGAGAGCACCCGTTTTCTTTTTTTTTCTAGCCTCTGTATAATCAAAGTTTATATCCTTCTTTCTTTTTCTTATAAAAAACTTGTCGGATTGTTCTACGGGATAACAAGGGGGAAGCCCAACTTTTGGGAGCGCGATCCAGCGATACTAGTTTCATCTTAATGGCGGAAGTAATTGGACTACACGAAGGAGTTAAAATGGTTAGAGCTCGAGGATTTAAAAATATCATCATTGAAGGAGACAATCTTGCGGTGATCAAAGCTATCCGAGCAGAATGGCATATACCATGGGAGATTGAGAACATTATCATCGATACCAAAAAGGATCTCCATTTTTTCGACAGAGTAGAGGTCGTTCATTATTACAGGGAAGCCAATTCTGTGGCAGACTACCTCGCACATTTGGGGCATTTCCATGACTCGCTCCATATTTGGTCAAATCTTTTTGACCAGTCCATTACCAATCATAATCATAATATCTATATATTAGAGGCATTTTCTGACAGCATTGGAGGCGTCCATCTAAGCAAGCCATTGTAATAAAATTTTAAAATAAATACAAAATAGAAATATATGTTTTGGTATAGAATATATACTAAAGTTGTACTTTCCTAAATCCTTAAAGAGTTACTATTAATTAGAGGTTTTAGAATATATACTAAAGTTGTACTTTTCTAAATCATTAAAGAGTAGACTATTAGATTTTAGAAAGCATATAACTTTAGTTTCACCGTTTAAGAAATTAAATTGTTTACACCATTGGAACGAGTACGAAATATCCTTTAAAATGAGACTCATTTGTAGTATGTTCTATTGATTACAACATTAGATGCGTCCACCTAAAAAGGTAATCAGTAATTAGCTTGACAAGTTGACACAACTAAAGAGTTGCATGTAAAATAAGAGAAAAGATATGTATATTAGTTATAATAATTTCAAAAACAATCTCAAGTTTAAATATAATAACAAGAGTATGTGTAGAATTAAGAAATAAACGATGAATCTAAAATGATTTCGGGTCCAATTTTTAATAGGAAACTTTATCATTATCACGTATAATTCTATAATGAAGTTAATATAACTGTACGTAATATACTGATCCCCATGTTATTTTAGGGTTCCAATTTATGTTCCCTTCAACTTTATAATTATTGATGTACTCCCTCCGGACCACAAATAAAATTACCATGTACTTTTTGCGTTATTCAAGGCAGTACTTTGACCACATATAACTTTTGAAAAAACAAGCAAGCATTGAAATATGTTTTGCTATTCTAAGGTTTGCGTCTAAAACTTCTTTATTTTTTGAAAACTATACGTAGTTATGTATATGTTAGACATTTAAACTTATTTTACCATAAAAGAAATGATCATATCTTTGGAATGTTAGTTGTACACTTATATCAACACAAGAGTATTGGCGTTACTGACCAACATAAAGAATAGAAAGATTTTGAAACTATTGAGATTAATAATCACGTTATATTAGTTTTATTATATAATCACAGTTCGTGCAACGCACGGGCATACTCACGGGCATGCACCTAGTTTATTGGTAAAGGACGACTTAGGTTAACCTTTGGGTTACCTGGTTATATCACCTTTTCAAAAAATAAAAATAAAAAATAAAAAACTTGATGGAGTCCCACGTGAGGTTAACGAAAATTTATGCGATATTATAGCAAATATGAGTAATCTAAATTTTGAATCCTGTAAATCGATTGATTTATAGTTTATGGTCGTTCTATTTAAAACTGATTAAATATGATGTGCTTTGAGAGAAATTTATAATCAAATTTCATCATTTGCAAATCTAAAAGATAATTAAGACAACATACCTGAAAATAGATTCTTTTCTTACTAGAGATCGGAGATAACTTCTTTCCTAATGTATAAACCTATCAATTAACCAATTTAAAAATAAAAAATTACAAAATAACATGTGATAATCAGAAATTGCAAACGTTAATTAGGACAATATACTCGAAAATGGATCATTTCCCCACTACAGAGGATCTCTTTCCTATTGTAAAAATCAAACAAAAAGCACTAATTGAAATGATGGAAAAATAGAAATTACATATTTAGCCCTTAGAGATTTTGAAAATTAACTAAGTCAATCTACCCAAAATGGATATTCTTCTTACTAGAGAGGAACTCCTTTTCAGGATTATTAAAAATCACTCATTTATAAACAGTGGAGATATTTTAAGATAATCTATCTGAAATGGATCCTGTTCTCACTAGAACGAATCTCTTTTTATTGTATTAGTTATTAGTCCGCGTGCTACGCACGCGCCCCACTAAGTTGATTAATTTTGATACATAAACACTAATTTGTAATTAAAGGCTTAACTAATTCATCATAATGTGGAATAAAAATGAATACTGACCAGAATGTTGCTCGCAAAGATAGGTTCACTTCTACATTTCTATCATATGATCTACTTCATGAGATGTATATCGATATTAGTTAACCACGAGGATTGCAACAAAAAGCTGTAAGCTAAGAGCGTGATCGTGGAAAAGAACATAAAACAAAAAAATGTCATCATTGTTGTAATAGATAATTTACGTCAATATGTAAAAGGTAATCTTTCTTATTATATATGACACAATTCTTGTGAATTGTAACACATAATCATATTGAATAATACACTAATACTTTTGGTGTCATTAAAGTTTAATAAGCCAAAACCATGAAAAATTGAAGATTAGTAAGGAAGGGGTATAGCCGAAGAAAAGATGGTGTATTGGTGGTGATGTCTGACTATGAAGGGCTAGCTAGTATTTGGGGGATGGAAATTAAGGAAAAGAAAACATTGGAAAGGGAAAGAAAAAAAAAAGGCAAAAAGAAGGGGAAAAAGAGGAGAAGTAAGCTACTATTCATTTGTGAATAGTTACTATTCATTGGTGAATAGTATTGGTGATATTGGCTTTTTCAAGGGGGAGGGATGAACCAATCAATAAGGATGGAAAATACGAGGAAATTAAAACACCCAAATATGTTTCGATCACTTTAATGAAATAATGAGCTGAGTCAGCTAATGTCAAAAGACATGTGCATCAGTGCATGTGCAAATTGGTGAGAGCACAAGAGGACCACCATTGACCATTTTCCATTACTATAAATAAAGCAAGATTAGAACACTATCTGTGCTGTGACTCAAATACTACAAACCCAGGAGAGCGAGCGAGCGAGCGAGAGAGAGAGAGAGAGAGAGAGAGAGAGCAGAGCATAGAGAGTACTCAATCTCAATGGCTACCAGCAGTATTGATGTTCTACCTCCAAGCCAAAGGTAATCACAAAATTAAACACACCTCTGCTGTTTATTCTTAATTTTTATTGATTGCAAAGATTGGTTCTTGAAATTAAAAGCAGTACAGTTAACTAATAATTTATATGTAACATCTTGTTTTGTTTTGTTTTGCCCTTGATCATGAATTTTTGGTAACTCACAGATTTTAAGATTTAGATATTTCACTTTTTCACTTGTGGCTTGCCATTCCCTTGTTTACATATAAGAAATGGGTTTTAGCAATTTGCCCAATTCCTCAGCTATAACCCCAAAAGAATCAAATTTGAAAAAAACCCACAAAAAAAAAAAATAAAATCAAAGTTGACGAGAAGTAGTTTGAAATGGGTCAGGATCAAATTTGTTAATTTGATCATATTCCCTTCAATACCATTTGCTTTTCACTTAGATTTGCAATGGATCGTTTTCTAATTTCTAGGATTAAGTGATGGCCAAGTTGCCAAATTGTTTAGCTTGTTATGATCCCTATGGGTAGCTTTGTGATCAATTGATAGAAAAGGCTGTTATATAGCAATTTTTTGTTAGATGAGTTATTGTTCTATGTGGTTGTGTAAGGATACCTTCCACTTCAAACTAGGTTTAAATCTATTAAGTGACTTCTGGAAAAATGGATTGCCATGACTGATGTCTAGAGTCTCTAGGCTCATATGATTCTTAAGTTTGACAAGGCAAGAGCACTAAATTTCGGGTTTAGTGTTTGGGTTTCTGTAGCCGTTTGTTGCAGACAAAAACTTCTATCTGTTAGGAGGCTGAAGAAAATTGTAGTGAACATAATACTCTAGTTGATAACTCCCATTTGTATTTGGACTAGCTTCATGCTTGTGAAATAAATACGCAATGATATCATTGTTTTCTGCTTGAATGGTTTGTAACCAGGATGAACCTCCTGAAAGTGTGTTGCCTTGCATCACTCATCAGAGTAGAAGAGGGTAAATGATATGTCCTAGTTCATAATTTGGCTTCAGTTGTATCTCAGCTTTGAATTGATAATTGACAATGGCTCAAGCCTCAAAGTAGTGAACCTAACTGTGTGCCCCTTCCATAAGTTTCTGGTTTCCGGGCTATACTAAGCTCAACCTTTTCTCTATTTGCTTCTTGCATATTCTGTAGTTTTTACCTGGTTTACTTTGTAACCATAGAAGTTCAGATCATATAGTCAGGAGATCTGAATGTACTGCATTAGCATTAATTCCCTGTATTTCTTGAGTTAATTGGTTACCATGTGGATTTTTATCTGCACCTCTCCAGGTTACTTGGAAAAGTGACATTAGTGACTGGTGGAGCCAATGGAATAGGAGAGAGCATTGTGCGTTTATTCCACAAGCATGGTGCAAAAGTCTGCATAGTAGATATCCAGGATGATGCTGGCCAGCGCATCTCAGATTCCCTTGGCAGTGATCTAAATGCCTGTTTCTTCCATTGTGATGTTACTAAGGAAGACGATGTCAGACGCGCTGTTGACTTCGCAGTTGAAAAATTCGGCACACTTGATATAATGGTGAACAATGCAGGACTGTCTGGTCCTCCTTGCAAGGACATTCGAGATGTGGATCTGTCTAGTTTTGAAAGAGTATTTGATGTAATTGTAAAGGGTGTTTTCTTGGGAATGAAGCACGCTGCCCGAGTAATGATCCCTGCAAAGAAGGGCTCAATTGTTTCTCTTTGTAGCGTTGGGAGCCATTTGGGGGGCTTAGCCCCCCATGCTTATACAGGGTCCAAACATGCTGTTTTGGGCCTGACAAAGAGTGTGGCAGCCGAGCTAGGGCAGCATGGGGTAAGGGTTAACTGTGTTTCTCCCTATGCAGTTGCTACAAACTTGGCCTTGGCCCATTTGCCCGAGGAGGAGAGGACCGAAGATGCCATGGCCGGTTTCCGTGCCTTTGTTGCTAGAAATGCTAATCTACAAGGGGTGGAGTTGACTACTGTAGATGTGGCTAATTCCGTGCTGTTCTTGGCAAGCGATGAGGCGAGGTATATAAGTGGGGATAATCTTATGGTTGATGGAGGTTTCACTTCTGTGAACCACTCTCTTAGAGTCTTCAGATGATAGGCGTTTACTTTATCTCCTGCTCTGCTGTAGTCCCTCCATCATTGTTTGGGAACCTTGACATTATTGTATTCAACTCCTCATATAGTTCTGTTGGTAGTTGGCACCCGTTTCCATGAAAACAAAGAGCTTAGCTTATATTCTTAGTGTAAAGAAAATGGAACTGTAACTTCTGTTTTATTATGTGAAAAGAATACCAAAAATATGTCTTCTGTTTTATAGCATGGTCAAGGCATTAAAGAAATACCTCTGCATCTCATAATTAGCAGCCCACAATTGAAGATATTGCTTCACTTGTTAGTTCTATACTTCTATTGTGTTCCCATTTTGCATTACTTTCTATTTTGCTCCATTATGTGTTCTGCTTTGTTCTCCTTCTCAATCATATTTTGTTTCACCTTCCGTTATGCGATTCATTCTGTTCCTTTCGTTCTGCACTATTCCGCTGAACCCCTGGATCAGAGGAACCAGAGGGTTTACGAGGGCTCTTTTTGTGGTGGATCCGAATGTCTTTAATCCAGAAGTCCGTGATTAGCAATTGAGTGCATAAGGTTCAAACGAATCAGGATTCTATGAGAGCAATGTTTATGGTGTGAGAGCATGAGACTGAGAGCACATTTAGGCGGTTGAATTTCAAATTTCAACAGTCCAGAACAACCGAAAAAAGAGCATCAAATCTTCATTGTGCTGTTCATGATTCAAATTTTCCTCTGAAATAGCTTTGTACATAGGAATTTATAGGATGTTTCTACGGTTGCTGCGCTGACGTAGGATCGCAATTTGGTTTCCACTTAGCAGTGTTTTATTCTTTGTTATTCTTGTTCATCGTTTGGAATTTCTTATAGACTAGTTTTGTGTAGACTGCAGTAGTGTTCTTCATTCTTAGTCCGTTTTCATTTTTGTTGACTTGCTTGTTTCATCATCCATCCCCAGAAATTACTCGCAGTCCATTGTCTGTCATTCATTTCTTAGCTTGTGTCTCGAGTCTTGACTATTTACTAGAGTCTTGTTTTAATTAGTGTTCTATAAGACTGTAATCTTTTGTTAGAAGTATATAAATTACCAATTCTGCCTCCTTGGTTTGCTACAGGTACGAAGTTCACTATCTAGTAGTCTCAACTCTCAATCATGTGCTTCTAGAGAAGAATACAGTGACTAAGCACTGCCTACAACTGAACCCCCTTGTGTTCTAGGGCAGGTCCCGTTTCTATAAACATCTGTTCACCGCGAGGAAGCATTCATCTTGGCCGTAGACGTTCCTGGTGCAGAAAAGATAATAGTACTGAGTGATGAGCCCACAGTACTTGTGGTCTTTGGAGGGATATTTAATCAGATTTCATCTGAAGGGAGCCAATTGATGTTAGCAAATCATGATGAGCCACAAAGGGTTTATGAGGGCTCTTTTGTGGTGGATCCGAATGTCTTTAATCCCGAAGTAGTCAAATCTGAGATTAGCCATGGTATACTCTGAATGGAAGTTCCGATCCTAGGCTTGTGAGGCGACCTGCTGGATCAGAGGATCCTGATATCAAGGGCCAAGTTATACTTCATCTTGGTCGGTTTGGATTGGAGTTGGACATAGTTCTACAGACCTTAGAGGGTAAGTCTAAAACGGTAGTGCATTGCTTAATGCTTTGAGAAATGCTTCTGTTAGGAATATATTTTGGTGAACTTTCTTTTCTTTTACTTGTGCACAAATAAAGCTCCTGGAGCTAAGGCAAACTAACCGACTCATAACGAACTCTAACCAACTAACAAACTCTCTAACAAATTAAAAATTAATAAGCAATTAATTAATTCCAATAACCGAAGAATAATCAAGAAATGAATTGGACCCACCAAGAAAACTGCCCAACGATAACCATATATAGTCTATATATATATAACTAATAATCCTTCCCTTCACTTGCTCACTCACTCACCATTTTCAATCACAAGAGAGAGAAAATACATAAACACATACACTCTAGTAGAGAGAGAGAAGGCAGCCATGAAAATAGGGAGAGAAAGCTCATTGCTGGGTGAGGGTTCAAGTTCCACCAGCAATAGTAGACCTCGGCCAACAACACCCAATTGGTTGGCTAATCCGACACAAATACTACCTAACGACCTCCAAATTGAGGGCGTAAAATTACCCTTCTCTGCTATTGAACTCCATGATGGCTATAATAACTACAGTGTTCGGGCTCGAATCGACATGACTGGAGTCAGTGGCGGATCTAGAAAACTAATAATATGGCTGCTAAAATTAAATTATTAAATAATATGGCAACCGAAATTAAATTGTTGGGATATTTTAGCAATAATTTAAAAAAAAAATCCAAAAACTAGGATATTTTAGCAAAATTTTCTGAAAAAACTGGTTGGTCGGGACCCCGTACTGAATCCGGCCATTGTTAACAACGGCTTTTCTTTCAGGGGTTCAGAGGATCCAAACACCATGCGTTGTGGTCCGGTGCATGGGCTTAGAAAGGCTAGGACTTATGCTGGTGCTATCGTCTTTGACGACCCTGCTTCTGATCCTCTTTACACATATGCAATCTATCCTCACTAATGGGGTCTTCTTGCTCGACTTTTGGAGGTATTTTATATATTGTAATTTTTTTTTTATTAAGCTTCTTAATTGCTCCTATTTTAGTTCTTGGTGTATAACTGTATATGTTGTCTTATTTGGATTCAAGATACAAGTGATGATGATAGTTTAGTGGTGATCATTTTAGTCATATCATTATATGTAAAATAATTTCCTTCATTAATTTGTGTCTGCTTTAATTTGTTCTTGCTAAATTATACTCTGTTAGTTCAAGAAGCACTGATTACATCTGTACTAGCTAATTGTACACCTAATTTCTGTAATGGTTGTCAATCGCTTTTGGGTTAATTTTCGACGTTTTATCGAAAAATGGATCGAAGGCGATGTGTGACATATGCTTCTTCTTGAGAAGTGAAATCCACTGGTGCTCGATCAGGACTCAGGAGTCCTTAAATATATGAGGTTAGATGAGATCTTGATTGTGATGCTGTTCATGATTAATAATCTGTGTATTATTGGTCAGGAATCATACGATGCTTCTAGTGTTTCATTCTTTGTTATTCTTGTTCCTCGTGTTTGGAATTTCTTATAGACTAGCTATAGTAGTAGACTAGTAGTGTTCTTTTTTTCATTATTTGAAAGTTTTCATAGACGAGCTGGTTTCATCATCCTTCCCCAGAAAATGCTGCAAGACCATATTGTAATGTTACATTGATCAACTGATTATCCATTCATATTTTGTGTCTTGTTACATCTAGCTCAATCTATAAAGTCCTGTTTTTGTTACTAATCTACAGTGACTTTTTGTTAGTACATAAATTACTAACGCCTCCTTCAAACCGGGTGTGCTACAGGCATGATGGCACCAGTACTTTTAATCATATGCGACTAGGGAAGGATGATCCCCCAGTGAGTTATATCTACAAGTGCCACAACCCCCTCGTGTCACGAGGAGGGGACCGTTACTTCTCACATGTGTTCACAGCTGAAGCATTCTTCCTGGAAGTAGACACTCCCGGTGCTGATGATACTGTTGTGCCTACAGTCACTGTGGAAGGGAATATAATCAGATTTCATGCTGAAGAGAGCCAATCAGTGAGAGGAAATTACGGTGAGCCAAGAAGGGTTTACGAGAGCTCATTTCAGGTGGATTCGAAAGTGTTTAATGTTGAAGAAGTCAAGTCTGTGATTACCTGTGGAGTGCTCTTGATGGAAATTACTAGGCTTGTGACGCGACCTGCTGAATCAAAGGAACCTGAGGGCTATGTTAAACTTAAGATTGGAAAATAATGTCTTGGGCTAATACCAAATATTGGATTTTGAGTGAACTTTTTTGTTGGAATTATGCCTTGAACTCTTCAGTATTTGAGTTATGATATGTTAGGATATCGTACGTTAGGTTATGTTACAGTATATTAGGTTACGGGATGTTACGTTATGTTATTCCGTTTACTGTTCGGGTTCATTAAAGTAAGCCCAGTCCAGTTAGGTTTAGGAAGTTAGTCCTAATTTCCTATGTCCTATATATACTGTAATATGTAACCTTCATAACTACCTCAATACAATATTGTCTCTTTTTCTGGTTGTTGACGTAGCCAATTGACTAATTGGTGAACCACGTTAAATCTTTGGTTTCTGTTATTATTTCTTGCACCTGATAAAACAAACTGCTAATTAAGCGAATACCGTTATAACATTTTTCTTTTACTTGGCTTGTGCATAAAATTATTTTCTGGCTTTTTCGTGTTTAGATGCTCAACTCTCCAGGATTATCATAGATAAGATTGATGGAAAAAGAGTCTAAAATGGTAGTACAATTCTTAATGGTCTGAGAAAAGGTTTAGTTGGAACTTTCTTACCTTTAACATGTGCATAAAGATGTTGAGGCCATCGGATTTCTGTTTCTAGCATTGTAAATGTTGCACTCTCCAACTCTATAGTAGATATGCAATTTGACTTGCTGAATCTCGCTGTGCATTGTACTGATATAGTCTAATTGTTCCTGCACTGATTTTTTTTTGCTCGTGTGTTGTTTCTGCACTGGTTAATTTATCGTTATGTTGACTTAAGTAGGAAAGCATGAAACTAGCCAAGTCTGATAATTGTAGCTAGATTTTGCATGTATATCAAGAAATTGATTTAACCGTCTTTGATTACGAAAATGACCAGGGTACCTATAAAGTTGGAGAAGATAAAAATGGTCAAAAGGAACCTATTTGGTGCAGACCAAAACCCTCCTAAAACCCCTAAAATAGACTTATAGTTCTAGAATTAAGGTTTTCAAAACTGTTAGTCGTTACCCTGCAAGCCATTATTACATGATAAGAAAAGAACTTGCAACCAAATCTTCCCAAATATCCTAGCAATATCCTAGAAAAGAAGCCATTTACTTCTTCTCATAATACCTAAACCGATAATCCTCCTACCTGAAAGTCTGAAACACTAGCTTAGTCTTTCCTTCATGGCATCATCCTCATTCAATTTCGACACTGTAACCTTGAGCACACCATTCTTTTCTTTTTTATTTCCTTTTTTTTTGTTAGGGCAGAACACCATTCTTCATCTCCGTCTTAATTCCATCAATCTTATACTCATTCGGAGTCAGATCAATCCTGCTCGAATAGCACCTGCTGCTGCTTGTTCACTCACTGTCTCCTTCTGGCCCTCTCCTTTGATAATCAGAGTGTTGTCCTCCTCTGAGATCTTGACATCCTCTTTGCCTAAGCCTAACCCTGGCATGTCCACCTTCACGTGAAGAGCGTTGTCCTCTTCTCGAACATCCCATCCTCTCCTCACTTCTCCTGCTGCCATACCGCGAGAGGCTGGAAGCTAAGGAAGGGATTGCCGATGAGTTGGTCCGTTATGTCCATCAGCTGGCTTAGGCTACGTGTTGGCGTAATGGATCAAGCACTTCTGCTTAACCAAAATTCATGTTAACATTGATTGTGAAAAATTCTAGTCAATAACAGCACTGCTTTCAAGTTTCACATGCAAAATCACTTTTATGCTCACAACACTCTGCATGATCAACTGCACAGTATCATTAAAATGAATCACAACTTCACACCTAACACTCGACCTCAGCTTGAATCATTCACAAATCTCAGCTCGAATATATCAATTATACAGTAAGATGTGAATCCTTGAAAGATCTAATAATTTGAAAACAAGAATCAATAAAGCAAATTAACCAGATGGCAAATTCCTTCATTTTTCTATTCAAATAAACAGAGATCTAAACACTCTTATTCTCTCCAAAATTCCTAATCAAAGCAGTAATTACAAAGAATTTGGCGCATGATATTCACAACGAGACAGAATACGATTCATCAGAAACTTTTCAGCCAATAACAGCAACTTTTTACACGAAAATCAATTTTTTAAAATTTTTTTTTGGAGGACATCTTTTTCATTTCCTATCTCATTCTTGGAGAGTTTTCAAGGACAATCAACGTTTATTTATTTATTTACTTGTTTTCTTTTTTTTTTTTGATCACCCAACATCGCTTAAATTTTATTCATCGACTGAATGTCTTTCATCAACAGTGGTAGACAATCAGCGGGGAAATCCTCAACGTTTTGTGTTACAAAGCTATCATTCAAATCAAAATGAGCAAGAAAGTGGGCTACACTATTTCCTTCACGTCGCACATGAGACCACTTGCACTCTGTAAAATCTCTTGCCTTAAGTTGTAATTCTCGAACCAATCTGCTCACTGGGCATTTCGCTAAAGTCTGACTCCTCAGCTTGTGAACCAGAGCAAAACAATCTGTCTCAAACTCTACCCGAGGAACACCAATCTCTCTCGCCATAGTCATTGCCCACCTTACTCCTTCTGCCTCTGCAAGCTCTACTCCCCAATTTGCTGTCACCATCTTGCTCCCCATTATACTAGCATCCCCTCTATCATCTCTGCCCACAAAACCCAATCTGATAAAACCATTTCCCAGTACCCCTGCATCACAGTTAAACTTCAGCCTCCCTACTGCAGGTGCTTGCCAATAGACATCTAGTTTTTTCCTAGGCACAATACTCTTCCAAGTGTGCAGCTTATGATCATTCAGTTGCGTCTTGGCCCATCTTGCCACTTCCTCTGGCTCCTTCGACCTTCCTTCAAAGATATGATCATTACGATCACGCCAAATAGCCCAAGTAGTCATTGCCCACTCACCTACCTCAGCACTACTAGCACATTTAAATATCCATTCCAACCATTCTAAAAAGTTGCCAGCTTTGCATTTTCCAAATTTGTCATAATAGTCCACCTGCCAAATTCGTTTGGCATGTAAGCACTCCCTGGTCATATGAATAATTGACTCCTCAAGTCCACAATACACACAAGAGGCATCTTACATAATTTTCCTTTGTTGCAGACCCAATTTAGTAGGCACTATATTCCTGCAGCAGCGCCAAATAAACAGTACCACTCGAGGTGGAGCATCAATCTTCCATAACTTCTTCCAGATCAATCCCATGTTCACATTCGAAGTCGTCGCACCACCCCTTGTTTTCTTTTTAGAGCATGGTAATTGGTAAACCATTTACTTTCAACCCTTTGTTCAAAAAAAAAAAAAAGAATTTTATCAAAAAAAAAAAAAAAAAAAGAGAAGAGAAAAGAAAAGAAAAGAAGAGTAAAGATCAGAATAGAGTATTTTCACTCAAGTCTCAACCCTTAGTCTTCTTAAGCCATACAAGAACGTAAACCTAGCCACTATTTCACACTTCAAAGAATCATCACAATTCCCCATTAATTTCCATGGCGGCACTGCCCTCTTCTCAATTGACCCATTATTCATTTAAGCTATCACCACCATCATTGATCACACGGAAATTAAACCATCACCATCATCATAATCATCTTTTTCAACACCAAAAACAAACAACATATCATCATAATAATTGTCGTCTAATAACCCCTTTATTTTGCTCCTCCTTAAACCCTCCTATTAATTCCACTATTATTCCTTGCAATTCCAAACCTTTAATTATTTCCAAAACCCAAAATCTAACCCAAATCAAGAACTCGTACTTGCACAACAACTTTAACGAGGATGACTTACAAAATAATAAGGACACGTACAATAACAACGGCAAGGGCTGCCAGCAAAAGAAGGCGGACCACATTAATAATATAATCTCATCCATTATCAAGGTTGGGATATCGGTGGTACTTTTGGGGGTAACATCACTTATCATGTGTGGCGCCCCCGCTAGTAATAGTAATATTAATAGTAATACTCTAATGTCAGTGGCGGCCCTGGCTGCATCAGGTGGTCGTGCAGGAGGTTGTAGGTCTAGTGGTTCCTCATCTTCAAGAAGTAGTGGCGGCGGAGGACGATCATCATCTTCGAGGTCATCGTCTTCGAGATCATCATCATCATCATCCAGATCATTGGCACCGAGTAAGCCGATGACTGAAGAAGAATCCCGCCAAGTACATAAGCTGATTTGTATTATTGTCTTTGCTGCTATAGCGTTTCCAATAGTGGTGACCGTGGCCGACGGTTACAATTCTCTTGCAACACTATATATGTTTCAGGTAACTATGCATTATTGCAGTACACGCATGCACCTATACATAATAGTTATAGTTTAAGTTTCTTACTAGTATTTTTTTTGACATTATATTATAAACTTGTATTCTATAATGCTGTTAGATTGCATCCATGGATGAAAAGCGCTCAATTCAGAAGGATGTAAATTTTGAATGGGAAGACGTATGATATGTCCACACCAAATGTTTGGATCAGCTTACTCAAAGGTAAAACCGTAGAATAATCAAACAAGAATAATCGATAGTGATTTCAGCCACTTCTAAGGGCTCGTTTACTTGGGAGTAACAGCCGGTGATTACAATGCAATGCAATGCACCATTTTATAGAGTAAGATTGAGTGGGAAAGCAATCAGGGGAAATTGATTGTATTTCCTCTCATTTCTTTTCCCGTTCGTATTTTTTTAATTTTTTTTTTCTTAATGCAGCAACTACAAAATCCTTGCTTCAACACTCCGATTTGTGGATCTCTGCTGATGTATCTGTAAGTAATTCATGATCTCTTTATTGTATGTTAACTAATAGAGTAAGTCTTGTGTGAGACCAACTCACAAAAAATGGGGTAACTATATAGAAATGTATGGGTCACTTATTATAAGCGGTGACCCTTATTTCACTAAAAAGTAATCACCGTCTTACAAAAAATTACAATAAAATCGTCTCAAACAAGTTTTTGTGTAACTAATATGCCTCAATTTTAAAGCAGAGAGTGACAATTGTATGTTGTTCTCCCATTTTTCAGGCAAATGTGTACGACATAGATGAAGCACACCACTATTTCTCTTCGCTCTCCGGTAAAGAACAAAAGAAGTTTGACAAGGTGTCATTCATTAATGTAAACGACTATAAGCTGGAGAACAGAGAAATTGTACTCGGTGATGGATCTTGCAATTACTCGATGGTAAGTACTATGAATGAAGCTAGATATTGATTGAAGAAAATATGATGCTATATTTTTCTTTAAGATTATATTCGAAGTTTCAGGGTCACTTGAGGTTCATGTGATTAGTCAAGCAAAGCTTGGACACCAATGTTAACTAAAAAAAGAAGAAGAGTATATCATTCGAAGTTAATCTTATATGCATTGAAATGTTTAACTATTTATCATTTGTTGGCTGGACTTGTGTAGTGGAAACTAGTAATTCTGTAAGATAAAACAGATGCTCCTTAGTAGAACATTTATGCTAAACCAGGTTATTTGCGTACATTTGGGCAGGTTTTATGAATAAGTTGGGAGTATAAGGTAGAGTCTTTCCTCTACCCTTTGATGTAAATCATGTAATATCATGTGAGCCGCCTTCTTTGCCAATAAATAAATAATAAAAAATACAATGGGGGGAAGAGAGGTGGCAAAACTCGCTGACATTTTGTCTTTTGGGTATTAGAGGAGGTAGAAAGACCGAGATAGAAATTGAACTCTCAGCCTCAGATAGGGGGATGATAGATTGATAGTTTTAGCGCGCAACTAGAGTATCCCTAAATTCCTGAACTCAGCTAACACATTATTTATTCTAGGAGCTCTGTTTTTTCTTCACGTTATTTCTTCTTGATCAATTCTCAAATAAGGCCTTCATGACATGAGATGCCCAAAAGTATGACTAATACATTTATATGTGGATCAATTGCTCCTCCCTCGCTCATTCATGAAATCTTGTGTAACTGTTATTTTCAGGTGATAATATTGGTCACTGTCCAAGGATGGCATTTCAAACCCACCATACGTAGTCGCGAGGACTTCAGAAAAGCCTTGGAAAAGCTTGCCTCCACCGATGAAAGCAAAATAGAGGTACGTACGTACTCAATTGCGCAGTACAAATTTTGCTTCTTTAGTAGAGTACAATAGTACTCCAAAGTACTTAATAGGTTTTCATGTGCTTAATTAATTTAATGTCCAAAATATGTCAACAGGCGTTTGAGGTACTGTGGACTCCTCAGCTAGAAGATGATACACTAACAAAGAGAGGTTACAAGAAGATTATCCGCATTTGAGCCCCTTGAATTGATCAAGTCATCTCAACAACATTATTACTTGACCTTTAGTTACATGTGTAGTCAAGTTGTCAACTGTTTTTCATCGATAAAGTAGTTCTACAGGAAGTGATTTTGCCAAAGATAATAATCATTCATTTCAAGTAGTCAAATAATGTCTCACGTACGAATATATGTTCCAATCCACCTGCATTTAGCATATGAAAAGCGACCTGAAGGAGGCAAAAATTTGGGTTACTAGGGGAATGATGTCAAGTGATCGAAACACTTTAGAACAACAGTTGATCTATTGTCAATCCTTGCCTTTCAATCAAGCCCGAGTTTCAGCCTTTCCGACCTAAAATGAAAAAGGTGGTGTCAGATTTGGAGCAACTTCAACATTTCACTTAATGAAATGTCTCGTGAAGGATGTCTATGAGAATCGATGCAGTCCTGGTACCCAAGATCGGTATCTTAAGCCAAAACAAAAAAGAAGAAAGAAATTTGTGTTACGGAAACACTCATTGCATTCGTCATTGTATCATAAACTCTGATTTTGGAATATTTTTGAAAAAAAAAAAAGAAAAAAAAAATTTCTATTGGTTGGGTAACACCATCTAAGCTAAATTACACAGTATTGTTCATTCAAAAAAAAAATAAAAATTACACAGTATTGTTGAAAACAAAAACTCATATATGAGGTGGCGTACATAAGACATGATACCTATGAGCAAAAAAGTGTTGCCGAAACAGTGAAACTTTAGAAAATTTTCGGAAAAGAAAGGGGAATTTTTTTTCTCAAACGATTTGCCTTTTCTCAATATAGGAACCTAGCCAAATAGTAGTTAGTCCTCCATCATACATTCATACTACAGAAATTCCTACTGATCACATGGCGGCTGCTATAACCATTGCAATGCCCTCTTTTCCATTAACCTATTCATGTAAACTACCACCACCATCATTGATCACATGGAAACTAAATCATCACCATCATCATCAACAAAAACAAGCACAATATCATCAACAAACTCATCTAATAACCCCCTTGTTTTGCTCCATAAACCCTACCATTATTAATTCCACAATTCGTTACAAATCGAGAAAAATGATCAACTGTACACAAAACCAAAATCTAATATGCCAGATCAACAACAACAACAACAACAACAACAACAACAACAACAACAACAACAACCCCTACAACGATGAACATGCACAAACAATTTCATCGTCGGGCGGCCATGATCAGAAGGGGGACACTAAGAACATAGTTTCCTCCTTTGTTAAGGTGGGCATATCGGTGATAGTATGTGGGGTAGTGTCCCTTATAATGTGGGGTGGCCCTAGTATTAATACTCTGATGATGATATCGAATCCTAAGATGACGGTAGCTCTTGCTGCATCAGGTGGTTGCTGTGGAGGTGATAGTTTCTCATCAAGTGATGACTCATCATGGTCATCATCATCATCATCTAGTGACTCTTATGATTATTCATCATCATCGAGTTCGTCGTCAAGTAGGCCGCCAATGACTGAAGAAGAGAAACGCAAAGAATGGAAGGTGCTCTGTGTTATTGTTGCTTGCTTAAGTGTTCCTATTTTTCTAGGTGGAATTGTTACATTCTTCACAAGAAGTTCAACAATTTTTATGATTCAGGTGAAGTTTATATGTATAGATATTAGTACTAAATTAAAAGATGTGGAGTACTGTTTTTCGGAAACAGCCTCTCTTCTAGCTAGGCGACTAGTTAGGGGTAAGACTACATACATCTGGACCTCCTCATACCCCGCCCTAAGCGTGATACTTACTGGGTTGTTGTTGAGTACTGTTTTTGACATTATTGTTTATGTTCTTGTATTAGATTGCATCAATGGATGAAAAGCGGTCTATTCAGAAGGATATAAATTTGATTGGGCGTTCTTTTAAAATGTCCACACCAGATGATTTGCAAAGCTTACTGAGAGGTAAAACATACAGCAGAACAATCAACCAAAAAGGAGCACTGAATGCCTAGTTATAATTGGTTTTGATGACCTAAATGATATTGGAGTATATAGTTTTATACTAACATGTTTAAAAGGCAACATTTTTACTGATGATCGAGTATATATGTATGTTGTTGATTAATAAGTTTTCCCGTTTGCCTCTTGCTGAATTGATGCAGCAACTACAAAAACCTTGCTACAACACTCTGATCTGTGGATCTCAACTGGTGTATCTGTAAGTAATACCTGATCGATTTCTTCGATTTAAAAAATTATGATAACCCGCTTACAATAGGTGGGTAGCTTTGCTAAAAAAAATATACTCGTATAAAATCATATAGTTTCTCTCTTCTCGAATTGTATTCTGGCTTTTCTGATTCCCTGTAGAAACATTTTCCTGCATTCCAAGATTTATGTTTTAGATAGTCAATTAGTCATCAATGATTTCTGCTCTACATTTTCACATCTGTGTTCAGTGCTCACTTTAACGCTACACAATAATTGCATCCATGTTTGATCCTACCTACATCGAACAGAAGGAACCCATAATACTAATTGTATGTCTGTAAATCATATTGTCCCATTTTCCAGGCAGAAAAGCCAGAAATGGCCACTGATGCAGAACACTCCTTCTATCTGCTCTCTGATAAAGAGCAGAAGAAGTTTGACAAGGTGACATTGAAGAACGTAAACGACGCTAAGTGGGAGAAAACAGAAACTGGAAGTGGTGGTGATGGATCCTGCAATTACACCATGGTAAGTTTACAGTAACTAGAAAGTATGATGCTATATATATACTAGTAAGTTCACATATATACAGCTTCTCATATATAAGGTTCCTGTGTAATGGCAATTTTATTTAGGTAATAATCTTGGTGGCTCTTAAAGGACCATTACATACAGAACCCATCATACGAAATCGTGAGGACTTGACAAGAGCATTGGAAAAGCTTGGCTCCACTGACAAAAGCCAAATACAAGTAATCTAGTTTATGTCTTCTGTTTAATCTAGCTTTTTTTTTTGCTCGTCTTGCTCGTTATGTTTAATGTAGTTAATGTCTGTTGTGAACAGGCGGTTAACGTTCTATGGACTCCTCAGCTAGAAGACGACACACTAACGAAGGAAAGGCTACATAAAGATTATCCTCATTTAACGCCGCTGACTGAGTGATCTCTATTACTACACCCTACCAGCAAAGTGATTGCCATCAGGCCCATCACTGTCTCATTAGCTATGATCTAGTCATAGACCTGTCAAACAAGTCGACCAGCTGGTTACGTGTCGGGTCATTTCGGGTTCAGGAATATTTGGACAATGTCGTGACATGTATCACAAACTGTAGTTCATTGATATTTTTGTAACTCGAGATTATTCTTTGCCGTCCACATGTTTTGAGAACATATTTTGATTACTTTGGTCCATACCTTCACAATCTTAGAGCATCTGATATACATTATCTTCTCAGTATTGAAGCAACTTAGACATGAGTGGGGAAGAGAGAAAGAGAGGGTACTGCATCTGAATGATTCCTGAAAACATGACCTCCCCTTTCCGAGTGTAACATCCAAGCATGGAAAGCATGCAAGCTGACGCTCATTGGTTACACAAACATTACTGGGAGTATACTTCTATTACCTGAATGACATAACTATCTAAAGCCCGCGAATGTTCAGATAACTTGAATCCGAGTTTAACATACAGATTTCACACACATTATTGACTCTGGTGGAAGTTGGGGAACAGAAGGTGAGATGAAATTTTGATAATACAAGTGAAACTGGGTTATCCTTGCACCATTTTCCAATTCAAAATGTACTTTACAGGACTGTTAAGTTTCAAGTATGGTCTTCCAACGCCCAAACAAAAGGCCAAATGCGATTCTTTTGTCAGAGAAAGTAGAAATCACACCCTCATCTTAGATTTGGTCTCACAGATCATGAAGAAATCATTCGCCAATTTCTTCACATGTATGGGAAAATGGACAATAATTGTTTTAAAGATCAATTACAATTGATGAAAAATGAATACTTATATAACTACAAGGTGTTCCAGCTGAAATGAAACAGAGTACCATATCGCCCCCCCCCCCCCTGAACTTTACACTTTTCATGGCCTCCATCAGAGCAACAAAGCCCAAGCAATCATACCTCGGTTGAATGAGCTTTGTCAATCAAATTTGACATGGAACCTTCCCAGAGTTCTGTGAATTCCCGCCTTATCCAAGAGATTACGACTATGGGACCCAATGTTGAAGGCACCTGCATCCACCAAGCAGATCAAACGCAAAATTTAGAGGTAATGTTTAAAAACCATGTCTCCAACAAAACATCACCAAATAGTCCATAGAATTTATGGCTTTTGATCACTTTTATGATTCTGCCTCTTGAGTTAAAGTTTTGTTGACTTAGGCAAAGGAGGCCAATACTTGACAAAGTGCCATGCCCATATCTTCATTAAGTAACTACCACATGTATATGCGTACTTAAACTCAAAATAAGAGAGGTCACAAAGTTATCTTCACTGGCAGTTTTTGTGTTTCGGCACAAAGTCTAGGATTTTTAACTAAAAGGCAGCTTCCCTAGCTCATACTAAAAAATTTTAAGGTAGAAGATTATTCCATCATCTTTATATTTTATCCTTTGTTTTTCTTTTTTTCTGCCTCGAAAATGATATAGGGATTTCGCCTATTAAGAGAATCTTTCACTTTCAGTCTTTCAGATGTAAAGTCCCCTAAGGGTTTCTAAAGACATCTCTATATGAGATTTGCAGATTCATCATTCACACTTGCGAATACTTGTCTGGCTCAGAAGATACTTCGTGGCTTTCCACAATTGCAATAAAAAAATTCCGTAAGACAAGAATCTGAGAAAGGAAAACAATTCAATATTAAACAATATATGGAGAACTTCAACCGAGCATTAAAATGGGCCAGTGAAACCATCAAAGATACAAAGGAAGAATTTATTACTTAAATAGAAAGAAAGAGGCAAGCAATGAATCTCTAATCATTGATATGGTCTGTTCCTAATCAAGGTGATTACATCAAACATATCAATAGCCCCTCCCTCCTCCATTTTCCTCTATTGCAGTACCAAAAAGAACCCAAGTACTCAATTGTCACTGACTGTACGTATCATAATACAATATTTTTTTTATTCGATGCGCAATATACTAATATAGTAAAAGGACTTACCAGATACAGAAGAGCTGGCTGTGGTGAGTGAGTCAAAACTCCAGCAGCTAGAGCAGTTACAAGTCCAACAGCATATCCAGAAGTTGCGTACCATATATATTTGTGGCCTCTAGAGGATGCAAAATCTACAGGGCTGACCGTTTCCCTACTCTTTCTATGATCAAAGCAAAAGACTAACGCCAGAAGCATGGCAGGAATAGCCTGAAAAACAAGGAAACAGGTAAGTCTTAATATCAGGACAGATATTATTAGAAGAAAAAAAACAGAACCAGCTTGCCCATGGTCAGGACATTTTAGCCTACTGGCAGAGAAGTAATGGCAAGTCAAATACAGAGTCCCCTGCATGCATGCTTGGTGCATATGTCAAGAAAATTGTACAAAACCAACAGATTTTCCTCCAAACAACTCTAACAACTTTGTTATGTACCACCCAAAGAAAAAAGAAAAAACAAGATAATAGTTAACTAACCCCATTCAGCAATTCTACTGGTGAGGAGATCAGATCAAGCCTACTAAACCCAAAAGTCACCACCAATTTGATAATATGTACATGCATTACGCATCTGTCACATTTGACACAAAGAACTGTATCTGATATCCTCAATGGAGGTATCACTGACAAGTGACAACATACTTCTGATCTCAATTTACCAGAGTCCACATTGATGACTAAAACACATAGATTTAATAATCAAGAAGACAAATAGCAGGCAACTTATTACACTAAAACCTCAACACTCCTAGGGCTTACACAACGCTTAGCCATAAGGTACCAATTGGCAGCAATCCCTAGTTTCCCTTTTATATGTGCTGATCTTTGACCCCTTTGAAGTCAATGGGACACATCGGTGCAAGTGTACACCCATATTCAGAACTAGCAAGTAGCAACTGATAATAATTAATATACAAATTCAAAAGCAGAGCAAGTGTATGTCACACTCAAGAATGTCACACTCACCAATGGATTAGCCCAAAATTTTCAACCATAAGTGAGAAGACGTACTCAAGCATGCAAATCATTTCTATACTTGATAAAATTGATAATAGCTAGTTGTCAACAATGAATTAACTCAAACATTCCAACTGTAATTGAGAAGAATGACTCAAGCATGTCAAAATGTCAACTACTTCCGTCATCAATTAAATTGAAAAAAGCTAGTAGAATTGAGAGAATGCAATACCATGTCTCCTAGACCAAGCATCATAAAGTCCGTAGTATTTCCTCCTGGAATGACCCCACCCAACAAGTTCCTTGGGAACACAATCTTCACTGGTAGTTCCAGCTTTTTGGTGATCAGTTGCAAACCAGGAAGACTCAAACTATGAGCCACTGTATGAACAGGATTTGATGCCTGCTGAGTTGCTACAGAGACCATCACATTTGCCCCAAAGAATCTCTCTGAATAGAAAACCCAAAAGATGTCGTACAGAAATAAACACGCTAGAAGCATTGCACATACTTTTATATTTGGAAGCCGTACATGGCTCACAAATGCAATACAAATTGAGATTCCTAACAAGTTGTTCAAAACCCAGTGTCCAGTAACAAGCCAGGCTGCCACTATACTAAAGCATCCAACCAGGAGGAGCCCTTGGCTCCGGGTAAATGACTTTGAACAGCATCGTGACATGAACGGGTCAGCTATCCCAAGTTGTGACTGCACATGATTGACGTAAGGTGATAGGCAGAAGAAAAGGGATGAGGCAGACGCAACTGCTGTGAATGCGGTAAGGACTTGTGACACAGAGGAAAACAAGTAAAACATCAAGATCAAGCTAAAGGAGCTCATTACTGGAATCATAAGTGCTTGAGACCTGTCCAAGGTAATTGATGCCTCTGAAAAATCACGATTACGCTCCATTTCTTTTCCATAATTTAGAGCTCGAAACGCAGACCCAAAAGTCACAGCAACTGCTGTTATAATGAGAGTAATAGGAGCAGGTTCTAACAAATACATAAGTTTCCATAGGGAGTCCATAGATAACTCTGCATGCAAATCCCTTCTGACTAGTTAGTCAGCTTTCAACTTCCACAAACCTAAATAACTTCTGATAATCAGGATGTCTGCAACCAAAGCTCCATTATTATCCAGTAAAACTTGGAGCAGATATATCATGCAACCTGAAAATAAATCAAAGTAGACACAAGTCAGATCCAGTAGCCAACAATGAACCAGGGAGGAGAGAAAAGCAGGCACTTCACAGCTTTAAGCAGAAACACTATGCAACTAGAAAACATATTAATATACTATTCAGCAGAACAATACACATTCATCAAGATTGCTTGTATGAAAGCAGTACCTTCATGTCAACCAAAGATTGTACCATCACTAAAACGATGAAAGGTCAATGCAAAAAGTCGACTCTAAGAAATTTCGAATATGAAAGCACATTGAATAACAAAAACCACATTGTTCTTTATCTCAGCCAACAAAACAAATGAAGTTTACTATAGAAAACTGCTCTAAGTTTTCACCACAGTAGTTAAAACTATACCCCTGAAGAGAAAAAGGGAAGAAGGGAGGGCTGCACAACATATCATTATATGGGGGAGGATATACACAACTCCATGTGATGTGGTACAAGTGTATGCTTTGAGATCTTCCCAAACACAGAGCAGAAAAAGATACATTAAATAATTTGTTAGGAACATTTCTATATCTGTACTTCTGATATCGAGAAACAAATAGCACGAACATAACAAGTAAAAGGTAAATAGCAATGCACCTATTGATCAACCCTTCTGAAGTGTCAATTCTATTTATCATTTGTATATCACCAAATCGAATAATCCAATGAACACCCTTATTTTGTTAAAATTTGTTTACAAAATAAACGTTCAATCTTGCTACAATCCCAACCCAAGTAAATGAAGGCCAGAAGCCTTTAATCCTGTATAATCAAAAACTTTGCAACCCCATTTTCCTAAATAATCAATTTGCCAGCCTAATCATAAAACCCCAACTTGGAAAGGGGAAAACCTAGACATTTCTTCAAATTAATTGCCCCATCAGAATTTGCATATCACATAAGTCGCACACATTCTTGAATTCTTGTAAGTAACACATGAAAGAACAAGAAACGCCATCATAACAACAAAATAAATAAATAAAAGTGGCTATGATCAATATAAACATTAATTGCAACATACCCAGAAAATTATACACCCATTATAATTCCACATTTGACCAACAGAATAATCAGAAACAGTAATACCACAGTAACTCTAGGGATTGCAATTCAAGAAGCCAAAATGTTTTCACAGAAATTACCAAATTCAGGAGAAATTGAGACCCAAGTAGATGAAAGATGAGATTTTAAGTATAAATGAAGATAGCGATCAATATTTTAGGAGAGAGAAAGTAAGGGGTTTGGAATTTGGACTTACCTTGGACTGGAAGGAGTTTTTGCCGAGAGTGGAGATGACTTTGCTGTATCTCGGGACGTGTTTTTCCCTGATTAAGGCGCTCTTATGGAATAATAAAGTATTCAGAGATTGATCTGGGGTTTAAGTTTGCATTTTGGTCCCTCTTTCATCTACTTCTCCAGTTTTAGTCCTCATCTTTGTAGAATATCCCTCCATAGTCAATACTAGTGACTTGTACACAGCTCTGGGCCAGCTCGAGATGGGCTGGGCTTCTGGGCCCGAGATGGACTGGGTTGGGTAGAGGCCCGATCTTACCATGATAAAAAAAATATATATATTTTATATATATAAAGGAGGCATTTTCTGGGAGTAATGAGACATGTCACGTAGGCGAGAATTTTATTAGCTCGCCACTTAAGCGAAGATAAAGACAAAAATTAACTGGTGTAAAACGTTTAGGACTCTTAGATACCCTACTGTTTAGGATTCTTGAGTTGTGATAGACCTCTAGAGTTTTATAAGAGTTATACTGGAACTTTGTCAAATATTTGAAAACAAATATAACTTTTTCTACACATCTAAAAAAATAATAACTTTTATACCATCAAATTCATATCGAAAACTACTGTAGAACGAGATGCATATACACTATGTATAAGAAACATCTAAGATCGCAGGTATATGTTGGTTCCCGTAAATAAGTAAAAATCATAATAATATTAACAATAAAATTAAGGCTGAAAATAAAAAATGAGCTAATATCTTTAGTCACCTAAGCAATATTTTTAAGAGCATGCCACCTAATGTTTCGGATAACAAAAAAGACAGATTGAATTGTGCTAAATAGTTAAAGTTTTATTGGCGTCATAACTACTTTATCTTTGTCTAATATTCAAACTCGAATATAACTATCCTACACATCTTTAAAAATAATAATATTTACATCATCATATTCGTATCGAAAAGTACTTCGAAATGAGATGCATTTATAATATGTTTACAATAAAGTTGTAAAATTGTGTTACAATATTAATTTCAGTAAAAAAAATTTAAAATATGATATTTACTAATAAAAGAAAAACAAAATCAACAAAACATATAAATTTGAACGCGTGCATCCCACGGGCATCGCGACACATAGGAATGTCATCTAAGCAAGCAATTAAACAAAAAAATAAATAAAGGTTAGGAATTGAAATATAGAGTTTGAGTTGTGATAGACCTCTAGAGTTTTATAGGAGATATATTAGATCTCTGTAAAATATTTATAAAATCAAACATAACTTTTTCTACATGTCTAAAAAAAAATCTTTTAAATCATCAGATTTGCATCGAAAAGTATCTTAAAACATTCATTTACAATATGTATAAGAAACATGTAAGATTGACTTGAAAATAAATTTGAGCAAATATATTTTAAGTCCGTGCATAGCACAAGTTTGATTACTAAGTTGCATCACCTAAGCAATTAGTCTCAACAAAGAAAAAAAAAGCAACCACATAAGCCAGAAATATATTTTAGAATATTGAAAGAAAAAAAGAAGTGGTGAATGCGATACATGCCTCATCTCATGTTCACATTTCACCTTTTATTGATTCAAGGTTCCTATGCGATATGATATATAGTGTTTGAACATCGATCTAACAACAATTTTAACGTAACCATTTTCGGAGGTGCAATTTGGTTAGAATCCTAATTGTATTTTAGGAGGATTATAATAACTAATATATTTTTTTATTAAACGCCTCATATAATCACTTCTCCATTTTTTTTGAACATTTTCTCACCCTTTATTCTTCCTACATCTCTTTGCTCTCAACTTTTCTTATTTATTTTAGCAAATCTTGATGATCCGATGGGCGTGAAAAATAAAAGAGAGATCGACCTATATATCACTAAGGATAGCATGAAATTAGCATCACTATATAGCGTGCATAATCATAATCAATTAGAAAGTCTTTATGATTTCTTTTTTTAAGTAGGCATGTTAGTGTGCGTATTTTACCGGCCAAATGAATATTAATATACAAACATTTCACTCAACCCGTGCAACGCACGGGCTTTAAAACTAGTAAAAAAAAAATAATATTACTACTCCATATGGGATAGTGGAGTTGGTCATGGTTTATCTTATTGACTTGCGTTATGTGTGGTATGTGATTTGCGTTTGCAGAGAATTACATACACTCAAACTTATCTAGTGCACATTTAAAAAACAGTGACTGCAGATTCCTCGTATAAAAAATAAAATAAAAAATTATTACTCCATAGGTAAACCAATCAAACCGGTTGACCCAACAAAGTTTTGGCCCGGTTATTTTGGATTTAATACATATTATTTTTGAGCCAACTGAAACTTTTACTGGAACTTACTTGAATGTCGTCTAAAACAGCAAGTCTTGTGTGGACTTAGTCCACCGTGGACCAAGTAAATTTGAGGGGTGACTCCAGGTGAAGTACGGGGTGGCTCCACTATTAGAAGGGTGACACTAAGTATAAATTTGAGAGGTGACTCCAGATAAAGTAGGGGTGGCTCCAGGTGAAGTATGGGATGACTCCAGATAAAGTATTGGTCCACCATGGACTAAGAGCTAATTTGGTAGAGAGGAAAAGAAAGGAAGGGAAAATAAATCTAGTATTTTTCCCATGTTTGGTTTTCAAAATAAAAAGAAAGTGAAGGGAAGAGAACGAAAATGAGAGGAAATTTTCCTATGAAATCCTCTCTTTCCTTTCCTCCCAAATCGGTGGAATTTGGACGGAAAGGGAGTTTAAAACGGTCATTCCTTTCTTTCCAAATCACATTAACCAAATAACGAAAACTGTTATTTTCCTTTCAATTCCTTCTTATTAGACTTGTCAATTGGGTCGGGTCGTTTCGGGTTCGGGTTGAGAAATGCTTGACCCTGACCCGGTATTGTCAGGTTCGGGTCGACCCACCGGGTTGGATGATCTAAAATTTTTTATTTTATTCGTCAATTATATAGTCAATTGATGTTTTCAAAAGGTATATTTGTACACATATACTCTAATTTATAACTTGTATTAACTACATACGTATTTTATTCATGTTTTGGAATGTATATACACATATATGATATTTTTTATATTTTGATTAATTATTCGATAAGTTGTACAATATAATTCCGTCCATTTGAGGGTAGTTAAGAGCAAAATTTCTCATTTTGAGAGAATAAAGATGTAGAGAAAAAGTTAATGAAACACACAAAAAAAGTTTTATATGGTTTTTTAGGATAACTTAGTTGAACTTTTAATTTATAATTACAAATTGTTCTATTTTGCGGGTCAAACGGGTCGACCCACTAACGGGTCGAGTTTGACCCAAAAACACCGGGTTAATCGGGTTCGGGTCAGAATGAGTTCTGGGTCGAAAAATCAGTGTCAAGACCCTGAAAAAACGAGTCGGGTCGGGTTTTCGGGTCGGGAATTGACAGGTCTACTTCTTATACAACCAAACCTAAAAAACATAATTATTTTCCTTTCCTTTCCTTTCTTTTCCTTTCTCTTTTCTTCCCTTCCTTTCTTTTCCTTTCCAGTCTTACACATACAACCAAACAAGCTGTAAGTCCACGCAAGTTTTTTTAAATGACCAGTTGATCACATGTTACAGTATGTTTAAGTTTGGGCCACAATCACTCGGCATGAGAGACAGGCTCAAATAGCATGGGCTTGACTAAGCAGCCTCGTTTATTTTCATTATGACCCATACGCCATAGCCCAGTTATGTGGAAAAAGGAAAGGGAAGAAAGAATCGTTTTGATACAAGACATGCACATGGATTGCTACTTGCTAGATATAAATGGAGTAATAACTATACAAACATGGCAATTCGAAATTAAAAGTAATGGCAATTTTTCTTTTTTTTTTTTATTTTTTTTATTTTATTTTGTGTGTGGAAGTAATGGCAAAAAAATTTGATCATTAAGATATAAATATCCACAGGTCACTATTGTGAACATATATATATTTAGGGTCCGTTTAATTTACCTGGAAAAAAACTGACTGAACTAAAATGAACTGAGTTTTAACTTGATCGTTAACCATTTAATATTCGTCATTCATATTGGACTCATTTGAAAGTATGCTTTGAGATCTTCCCAATGACATAGTTATCATCATTAATTTAATTCGGAGTAAAAAATTATCTGAGTGATAAAGTTACACATAAATTGAACTGAACTGAATTTAAGTAAAATTAAGTTGAATCAAACAAAGCCTTAATATCTATGTTGTATGTTTTGAAAATAAGGACATGATATGGAAAATGTTTGGTTGACCCAGTGGGTGGGCAACCCATACTCTGTTTGTATCTATCTCTCTCCTACCTTAAATGCCATTTTTTGAAAATAGAGGAGAGAGAATTTGAAAATAGAGGAGAGAGATAGACACATATGGGAGGTGGGTTGCCAACCCGGTGGGTTGATGTATCATTCTCCACATGATATATGTTTTTATCAGAATAGAGATAATTGACTTAAAAAAATTGTGTTTCCCATTTTTCATTTCCGTGCAACCTTTCTTATTATACATATATTGTTTCTTTATCTGAAAAAGTAAAAGTTTAGTTGCAATGTTATCTTAACTCTTAAAATATGTTGTTTTTAGTTAAACTATGTTATTGATCGGGTGACTTTGAAAAGAACACATCTTTAATTTTCACCTAAATGGTTAGACAGGGTGGTGAGTATTTATTTAAATCACAAACCCAAAATCAATTGCTAGTTTGCTATGTCCACCACCATTAAGGACGTGTTCTTTTATTGAATTTAAATTAATTAAACTCTATTGAAATGAACAATATAGTATGTGAGAAAAATATTTATTAATGAACAAAATCACTGAATACAACTAGAACTTTACTGAATTAAATTAAATTAAACCGAATCAATTTTAATAGTATAAGTTTTTTTGTTCGTCAAGAAGAAGAAGAAGGTGGAAGTGAAAGGCGAGCCATTTTAATACTATGTTGAAACACAAGTCATGCGCCCAAGATGACAAAAAAAGGAAGCAATGTTATGCACCCAATTGGTCCGATCTTGATCGTATCAATCATTATCAACCAAACCATATGAAATACTCACTCCCCCATTACCCAAAAGAGGACCCACCAGCCTCTGCACTTTACAGGTTTTTTCTCTTCTTCCTTTTTCTGTCTCCTCTTTCTCTCTCTCTCTCTCTCTCTCCCCATATATTCCTTCTCTTCCCGCCATTCCTCTCTGCAATTTTACCAGCCCCCCCTTTTTCCCCTTTTCCTCTTCTTCGCCATTGTTTTCACATTAAACCACTTTTCAGAAACAAAATACTTACATTTTATTTCACATTTACAATTTCACTTTCATAGCCCTTACATATTATTATCACCTCTGTTTTTTTTTTTTTCTTTTAATTGAGTGAAATGGTGTTAAGGTTAATAACCGTGGTTTTACTTATAGTGCTAACATGCGCACCGTGGTGCATTTGCTCGCAACAACATGAAAAACTTTTGGTGGGTATGACATTGATTCCGAGCTCCAAAGCTAGAGCTCTTGGTGCCTGTAAGTTTCTACATACTGAGATTTTATTTTTTCTGTTTTTTTTTTTGTTATTAAAGTATACACAGCTTTAATAATTGGTAAAGTAATTCTGAATATTTGTATACTCTGTTTTTACTTTTTTTTTCTTTCTATTTTGGGTAATTGGTGTTGGAATTTTGACGAAAATGAAGATTGCTTGGATGGGAGTTTGCCTGCATATCATTTCCATAGAGGATTCGGTTCTGGTGCACGCAACTGGCTTCTGCAGTTTGAGGTAACATTTTTTCATTTTTAAATATCGATTGTCAAAATGGGGCCACTCTTTATAAAATATAAGAGTCACTTTGTATGAAACGTGACCCTTATTTTTCTAAAAAGTGACTATCGTCTTACCAAAAGTGATAGAAAGATCGTATAGAAGTTTTTGCCAAGATAGTACCCTCTATGGCTTTTTCTACTACTTTAGCTTCAAAAAATCAGACTTGTGCACGAAAAATGCTAAAAACTGCAACTGCGCGTCATAGAAAGGATTTCCTGATGAAGCTCTCTTACTCCCATCGCTTTTTGCATTTTCTTTTTTTTTTTTTCCTTTTGGGAAAGAATCTTATTCAGTTGGCTTATTGTCAAAAAGGGGTTTAACAAAGGGCATACCTTCATAACAGGCCACCATCACCAGTGAATCATACGTAAAACACAGTCTAAACGTCAAATAATGGAATGATGATCCTCTGTCTTATCATTTTGTGTGCTATTTCCTATTCCACTCTCTTATACATTTGACTGATCACATTTTAAATTTATTTAATTATTAAATTGAAATGCTTAACCAAATCACGAAAAATCAGAATATGATTAATTGGGATAAAAAGTAATACATATAATGACTTATACCGAATAACATCGAGATCTTTCCTCTCCATATTTGTATCAAGGTCCTTAAATGACTGAGATATGCGAGTAGAGGTGGCCAGTGGGCCGGGTTAGGCCCAAGCCCACCCTGACCGGACCGCCGAGGGCCCAAGCTGTGCCGGCGAGTAGAGAGCCCAAGCCCAGGCACGGGCACGACACGGTACTGGCGGTGCCAAAGCAGTGTCTCCCTTCGAGTAAGCCCGACCCGCCTTATAGCCCGTCTCTCTCCCCTCCTTCAATGACTGCTGCTGCTTTCTCTCTTCCCTCTAGCTTTCTCTCTCTCCTCTAGCTTTCTCTCTCCTCTTCAATGGCTGCTCTCTCTCTCTCTTTATGGCAGTCCAACCGCGTGCTTCACCGACCCGGGGCCCAGGCCCGGCACGGCACAGTGCTGGCAGTGCCAAAGCAGTGCCTCCCTCTGAGAAAGCCCGGCCCACCTGAGAGCCCGGCCCAGCCCGTGGCCACCTCTATATGCGAGCAACAAATTTCCTAGGCTGATGAAATACTGTGCAATTGATTGTACCTAACCGGTGTATGAGTCTCAACTCCTAGGTATATGAGCTTAAACTCTAACTGGTGTTTGAGCTTCGGCTCTTTTATTCCTTCCATTTAATAAAATGATCTCTAATTATCAAAAAATATACTGTGCTATTGATAGACATCACCAACCTTGGCTATCATAGCATGTTATTAGTCAAAAACTCGATGAACCTACTAACAACTACGTACTCAGCCCCACATAAGGGTAGATGTTGAAACATTATGGCTAGCAAGCTTGTGTTTTATTGGATATGTATGAATTTATTTTGGAGTGGATGTTCTTATATTGACTCTTGACACCTTATAATAATTAATTTCCAATCATCACCAGCGATTGAATTAGTTGTTGGGGACCCGCCGCCATAAACATTAAGGCTGCTGATTGATTATTAAGAGCTACCAATCCACTTGCCTCGCTCAATGGGATAAGTCGTTATATGGATATAGATAGATCACCTATACAATCCGAACTTAACTGTACTCTTGATGCCACACATTGGCCTCATGCATGGTGAGATCATGTCTTTGAGGGGATTAGGGACGTTATTAACATATATAGAACATCTAATCCGATCCTTAATAGTAAATCGTGTATGTCATGAAGAGATAAAGTTTGAGAGGTTGGATATATTGACCCAGAATTGATATGAATCGGTCGTACACAAAACTAGTAAGTTTAAGGTTCTCAACATTTTTAATATGAACTTTACTTTTCTAACCTATTTGTGAATCTTAATAGAATAGATCATAATATCATATGCCTAATTCTATAATGCCTATCCGTAAGCAAAAAAAAAAAAGAAGGAAAAACAGAGAGGAAAAAAAATTGTTGGTTGAGTTTGAGTATGTAGTTGACATAATAGTATCTTGCTAGAAGACTTCATTTAAAGAAATCTAATTATTACTATATTGTAATAATAGTATGTCGATCATGAATATATGATTGTTGATGAAGCAACAAATTTTTGGCAAAGTTTGTTTGACATTTTAAAGTATGTTACTAATAATGATGAGAATGTATATACTCATTTGATAGGGTGGTGGGTGGTGCAATGAAGTGGAATCATGTTTGGAGAGGGCCATAACACGCCGTGGATCTACACGCTACATGACCAAGGTCGAGGTCTTTTCTGGGATCCTAAGCAACAATCAGTCGCTAAATCCAGGTCCATATATACAACTTAATTTGTTCCTGTGATACTTATTAGGATTGCTTCTCCATCTTGGGATGAAAAGTTTTTAAAATAACAACTTGAAAAGTCATTGCTAAATCTTTGTACCCTTATATATAATGCATGTTAACTAATTTAGGATGTCTTAATCTAGTGTTTAAGACAATAATATATTGCCTACATTAGATCTAGATTCGAATCCCGACTCTTCCCCACATATATATATATATATATAAAACGTGTGTTGAAGAAAAACACTAGTTGGGGTGGCCATGGCTTATAAGTTGGTTCAAATACAGGACAGACTGGATTTTTGTCCATAGTGAACCGACATCACGTGGAAAAAAGGGTGCAAATCTACTGTGATTAAACCATCCTTGATATTGGTTCATTTAATTTGTTAGCTGCTGAATCGAATATATATATATATATATATATATATATATATATATATATATATATATATATATATATATATATATATATATATATATATATATATATATATATATATATATATATATATACATGATGTTGATTGTAGCTAGCTAGGATGGAAGACCAATACTCTCCTGGACACTGATGATGATTGGTCCATGTCCATGTCCATGTCCATGTCCTTCGATCCCATGTCTGAGCCTTGGATTTGTATAACGGAATCTAAGGGGATCCTAACTTCTACACCACAAAAGGTTAACTGGGCGTTTAAAGTAATCACAATGTGACAAAAGTCCCATGTTCATTCTGTGTGTTTTGTCCCTTTTCAAATGAAAAGGCTCAGTGCTGTAGTGTAGTTCATGGCCCAAGCTAGTGCATGCACATACATCCATTTTTTCAGTTTTGGCAGCCTTATTAGGCTAACTTTTGTTCTGTGCTTCGCCTTTGTTGTACCATTACTGATGGCTGGTTTCTATGCTTTTGTAAGTTCTAATACAGAATGATTTTATGTTGTGATGTTCAGTTGTTTTATGTAACTTGCAGTTAGGTAGATTGAGGTGAAAAAAACTTTTTTACTCCCATTGTCTAGAACAGTTAGGGTGTGTTGTTTTCCACTTATTTCCACTGATTCTCACTGATTGGGTAAGATCCTGCCATTGATTCCCATTGATTGAGTAAGGTCCTCCTGCCACTCATTTGGTCCTTTCACTGATTCTCATTGATTCAGTAAGGTCTGCCATTGATTCCGTGAGTAGAAATATGGGTCCTGCCACTGATTTCCACTTATTGAGTAAGGTCTTGCCACTAATTCTCACTGATTCAGTAAGGTCTAGCCACTGATTGGGTAAGGTCTTGCCACTTATTTCCACTGAATGGTTAAGGTCCAACAAGTGGAAAAGAACACACCCTTAGTTTACTACTGTACTATTGTACTCTTTTTTGGCATAGATTTACCTTGTCTAGTGTCTGGACTTTGGAGGGCCATATGTATATTCTTGTTCAAAGACAATTATACAAAAACCACCGACATTACAACTCACTTGGATGATGGATCTCCCTTTTAGCATTTCAAGTGGTGGCAGTGTATGGTGAATGTATATGTATCATTGTACATATGTCTGTTTTCTTTCTTGCAAGGAGGTTATAAAGTCTCAAGTAGTCTACTCATTTTTGCAAGAAAGTTGGTCTGGAACCAATTCAGTTAGACTATATAAGAGTGACTATTATTTCTGGATGAAGTAGATTTCAAAAGTTAGGATTATCTTCCGTACAAAACTGCAATCTAGTTATGCTTATGTAAATGAAGATGGTTTTGAGGTGCATGTTGTGGCTTAATTAGGCCATCTAAAACTTCCTAACTCATCCGTACAGTATTCAAGTCTTTGAAATGAAATGTGGTTCTCACCTAAGTACTTGAATTAACATCCTAAGCCATGATTTATGTACTGCCCTGCCCATGTTCCTACTGAGTTTACTATTTGAGGTATTCTACATCAGTTTAGTTAGAAACCGATGGTGGATCAACTAAGGACCAAAACTTTTTGAAGCTTAAATCTTTAGTAGAAAATCTGAAATGTCTCTTATATTCTCATTTGGAGTCTTTTAGTTCTTGAATTTTTAAAGTTGCTGAAATTAGCCTTTGTTTAGCATTGATTCTAAAATTTGCTTAATTCTTATGACAATAACAGACTTCTACAATTGGAACCGCGTGAAGCTTAGGTATTGTGATGGAGCTTCTTTTGCTGGGAATTCTAAGTTTGACAATGGGGTGAAGATCTCTTAATGAACCTTTCTCCATGATCTATTTGCTTCTTTTGTTTGAGATCAGCTTTATTTTCCCTAGACAGATGATTGCCTGTTAAACTTTTGCTTATCACTTTCTCTAATTTGTGTATTAACATTGGACAGACCTCATCACTTTACTTTAGAGGGCAAAAGATTTGGCAGGCAATTATTCTTGACCTTCTTCCCAAAGGGTTGGCAAAGGCAGAGAAGGTAGATTATCAACTTTTAGTATACCCCATTCTATAACTTCTTGTCCCGTTTGAATCTTCTTTTACTTGTTCACTATACTTGAAAATAATGGAGAAATTTCACTGATTTTGAACATGTTAGAGGGTTCAATTATAATACAGTTTTTCCTCGGCTTACAGAACATTTTCCAAGCCTATTCGACCACTTGTGTTCTTTGTTAAGTCTGCAACAAACCACTTCTTTTGGATATTAGACTAAAAGCATATCAACAATCCAGCTAAACAAAGATAGAGGACATTAGTGGGACAATAAACTTCGTCTAGGGAAGTTTGAGATACAGTTATAGGCATATCACAATATCTTCTTGTATGGTACTACATTGCAGGCTTTGCTGTCAGGCTGCTCTGCCGGGGGTTTAGCAGCTTTCTTGCACTGTGACAACTTCACCAGGTTTCTACCAAGAAATGCTGAGTGTCAAATGTATGAGCGATGCTGGTTTTTTCCTAGATATGTGAGTCGTCTTTTACTCTGTGTAATTTAACTCTTTCATGTTCTTTCCCACCTACATTTCCGGTTTCAGACCTTTGCCATTTCTCCTCACAGACTAGATATAGGTCTCGGCAACTCATCCAGAGCATTCTACTATGATATTTTCTCTCTTCAGGTACGCCAGCCTTCCTTCTTTGGTGTTTTAGGCTATACCAATGCCAGACATTTATGATGCTTCTTGTTACAGGGAGTAGAACAGAATCTGGACAAAAACTGCACAAGTTCTCTAGACTATCCTGCACAAGTAAGAATGTCTGAACAGCTTAAATTATGTGTGCCAAAATTCTGATTTCTGTTATGATACAAGGTGTGTGACAATCTTCACTGTCTTTCCTCAGTGCCTCTTCCCACAACATGCTCTAACATACATCAAGACACCCTTTTTCATATTAAACACTGCATATGATGTGTATCAGGTAACATTTTTGAAATCATATGTTTTACAAACGCGTTAATTATATAGGCTGACATGAATATTTGTCCTCCCAAGTAATCATGAAAATGAGCAAAATTGTTAAGGTTGTAATTACTTTGGCAGTTTCATCATATTTTGGTATCGCCTCCTGCTGATCCGCGAGGACATTGGAACCCCTGCAAGGTCAATGTATCAGCATGCAATGAAACCCAAATTCAAATCTTACAAGGTTTGTCCATGTTTTTTTTTACTTTACTCGAGTTCACATTGTACACACTTCTAAAGTTTCTTTCTTGCCTTTTGTTACAAGTTACTGATAGGAAATGGTACATATGCATTAACTCCAAGTTTGTTGCACAGATTTTCGACAGGAAATGCTTGATGCTCTATACCCTTTCTATAAAAATTCAAGAACAGGAGGAATGTTTATAAACTCATGCTTTGCACATTGCCAAAGTGAGTCGCAGGACACTTGGTTCTCAGTTGACTCCCCCAGGGTGCACAACACGGTATTCAAACTTCTCTCTTTTTGTAGGAACGAACCTCAAACTAATTGCCTTTCTTATACCCTTCTTAGTACACTACATCATTCATGATAATTTACTAATATCAAGGTTCGGATTGTGAATGGAAAACTGTTTAGTTTCGTTGTTACCGCTACATTCTAGATTGCTTGAAGCTTAGCAAGTAACATGATCGTTCATAATCTTGCAGACCATTGCAGAGGCAGTTGGCAACTGGTATTTTGGAAGAAATGAGAGCAAGTTAATTGATTGTCCATACCCTTGTGACACTACCTGTCATAACCTTATAGCTACATGATACAGAAAATTATAGTAACAGAAACATAGAAATGTAGATTTGTGAAGGATAGTATACCACAATTCATGCTCCACTACTTTGCTGATACAAAAGGGTGCATACAGTGTTAGAGAATGATTTGTACTTGATTAGACTACAGGATGTTGGGATCAACCAACCACGATTCTCAGTGCATAGAGGGACTTTCAGAGTACCAAATATAGTCTTAAGAGTGATTTATACCTAACTACAAGATGTTGTAATCAATGTCAATGTTCTTACTTGATTCATTTCATTTTTCTGATAGGCCTTTATATTATCATTGTACTAGACTACTAGCTAATGAAGTGTGATACTTGGTCTATTTACATTACACCAAGTGCCAATGAGCCAAATGCATCGAAGTGAGCCTGGAGTGAGTAGCACAATGACATATTCCCCCTCGTTCCAAGCGAAGACTTCGGATCGAGTTTCATTGGTGGTGACTTGTAACTAAAAAAAATACAGTGGGAAAATATTCAACATCAACTCTAAAAAAAAAATTCAGCTTAACATCTTTTTATGATTTCAATTTCAACTCAAAATTTGAGTGATCCCTCAACCTTTAAACTAGCTTCTTCAACATGGATGTTAAAATCACCTCAAACTTTATTCAATAAGTGTTGGCTCACTGGTAAACAAGTTGCAACTTGTACATCAGTCATCAGGTCATGTCCTTTAACCACGCCCAAAAAAGAAGGGAGTTCTTCTTTACCAAAAAAAAAAAAAAAAAAAAACCTCAAACTTTCCACTACAACAACAACAACAACAACAACCCAGTAAGTGTCCCGCCTAGGGCGGGGTCTGGGGAGGTCCAGATGTACGCAGTCTTACCCCTAACTAGTTGCCTAGAACCTCAAACTTTCCACTGAAAACAGCAAAGTTTCTCATTGGATACAAGTTGTGGACAACCTGGCCCAAGTTTTATACACCTTGGCAAAAGTATGAGTCCAAAGTTAGCCACGTATATTTAAGCCCAGCCATCTATGTGTCAAAGCCCAAAAACACCATTTTCGTAAATTCATATCACACGACGGACAAAACCAGTAATTTCACACCTCCCAATAAAACGCAATCCCAGAAACAGCAGACCAAAAACCTCGTAACCAAAAAATCCTCCCATTGGCTAATTTTCCTTCTCTCTCTCTCTCTTTATGTGGCGTCTCACACCTTCCACCACCTGTCACCACCGCTAAAACCACCGCCCCTACAACCCCACCAAATTTACCACCTTACCCCTCAGTAAAAATTAAATTCCCCCACATACAATAATTATGCAAAGCCCATTATTGATAAAAGCAGGCTTGACTAGTACTGGTAGTGTTACTAAACTCAACAAACTGCCACATTTTGATTTTCTCTCTCCACCTGCTAAGAACACCGAGAGGTTTGGAATTGGAGGAGAGAGAAAGGGCAAGGCGATGCCTGCTAATACTGTTACTTCATCAAGCTCCATTGAAGCACCTGTTAGTAACAGTGCCAATCGCCGTAGTTTTAAGCATACTGAAGCTTCGTTTTTGGCTTCTCTAATGCCGAAAAAGGAGATTGGTGCTGATCGATTTATTGATGCTAACCCTGAATATGACGGTCGTGGTGTTTTAATTGCTATCTTCGGTAATACTCATTTCTTTTTATTTTCTCTCTCCTCTTTTTTATTAGGTCGCTTTCGAATTCGTTATATGATGATTAATCAATTTTGTTGTAAAGTGGATGTTTGATGAACTTTAATAAATTGCTAGTACTACCTTTGATTTAATTTGCATGGGATATTTTTACTCAACTAATTCGCTAATCATTTTCGGTTCCTTATTTTTTGGGGGTTTGCCTTGTAATCATTGTGTGTGTGTGTGTGTGTGTGTGTGCGCCCGCTTTTTATTATTATTATTGCATTTTGTGAATACGATGAATTTTATTAATTCGATGATATCTGCTTCTTTCTTTCTTTTTTTTTTTTTTCGGTTAGGGAAATGTTTATAATACTTCTGTAATCATTTTTATTGATGATTAAATTAAGTTTAACAAGGCGTGGCTTGAATTTCAGATTCTGGGGTGGACCCTGGGACTGCTGGTTTGCAAGTTACATCAGATGGGAAGCCAAAGATTCTGGATGTGCTAGACTGGTATATCTGGATTCTCTTGATGTAAACTAAAATAGAAAAAGGGGGTGAAAAGCAAAAAACAAGTGAATCTTAATTTCAGTATTTTCCATTTGCTAAAGAATAAGCCTCTGGGGCGAATAGCTTTTTTTTTTTTTTTAAAAGTTATTAAAGTTGTTGTGTTTCTGCTTTGATTTGAACATTTTCCTGTAATAAATTTGAATTTGCATAGTTGAAAATTCATTTTTTTTTACTAATTTATATTTCCTTGTTTAGCAATGTGATCATTATATATTTTGCTACTTCTTGACAGAAAGTTTTTACCTATTTCCTTATTGATTATCAGGCAGTGGGGATATTGACACCTCCACGGCGGTGAAGGCAGATGCAGATGGTTGTATTTGTGGAGCTTCAGGTTGGTTTTGTTAAATTTGTGACTTTGATCAAATTCATTATCTTTAGTGTATAACGTTCCTTAGATTAAGGTCTGATTGATTTCAACTCGAGCTAGTGTAGAAAATACACTTATCTTTTGTTAGCAATATTTGTTTTTGTTTAGTTCAAAGCATGCATAAGCAGAATATGTTTGGGTAAATCTTGCAACCATGGATATCAGGATATGTAGAGTTGCTTAATTTCAGAATATTGTTAACAGTATTTATTTATATTTGTTTAAAAAAGAGTTGTCTGAGAACTCTATTAGATGTTCTGGTTCATTAGAATGTTTTGATTGTCTTTAATTGTGTGCTTACGACAATGCAAATCAATGAAGAACCAAATAATAGCTACCTTCAGTGTGGAGCTGCAAACCTGCTATGATGCGAAAAGCTTTCTTGTATATAGTGCCTTAATCATAGAAAATTCTTAACCTTAGATGGTTCAATTCTAAGTAATGATGAATAAGCTCTATGCTATCTTGGACTTATCATATTTTTGATAGGTATGTCCTGTAGTGTTTCCCTCTGAATTTTCCAGATTGTAATTTAATGGAACTCTTGTGCTTTGATCTTTCTGTTTACTCTTTAAGGGTGCTCTTATGATTGTTATGAATATCGAGAACCATCTGGCAAGTAACATGTCACTTTATTGATCTCAGAATATGTGTGTAAATTTTCAGTTAACTAAGTAGGTTTGAACTTTGAACTATTGTTGCTGTTGTCTAAACTCTCATACCTGGAGTAGACGGGTGCTTTTCTGAAGTCTTAGATCCTAGTAGTCCTATTCTCTTGCTTCTATTTATATTTAATCTCTTTGTGCTGGATCTTAATCCATGTTGGAGCATCATTGGTTGTGAATTCCTCATGGAAGAATCCCTCTGGGGAATGGCGTGTGGGTTGTAAATTGGTTTATGAGCTATTTACTGATACTCTGACATCTCGTTTGAAGGTAACCCGAATTGTTTGTGTGTCTAGTATTCTGCCAACTCCTTAAGTGGTTCATTCTAAGTTTACCCCTTCTATGAACAGAAAGAAAGAAGGAAGAAATGGGATGAAAATAATCAGGAAGCAATTGCCGAGGCTGTAAAGAAGCTCCATGAATTTGACGAGGTTGCCTTTCTTCTCTTGTTTTTGTGTCCCCCTAGGCCCTAATGTAAATACGAGATACATTTTGGTGTCAAACCCTGTACTTGTTTCTATTTTCCTGATAGGGACCAAAGGCTCTCTTTTGCTTTTACTTACCAAAATATGAAATTTAGTGGGCCAAATTAATTGTAAAGAAGTATGTGTCTAAAACTCTCATGGGCTCTTAATTCATGTATCTTTTCAAGCAATTTATATTCATCCAATGCAAAATGAAATAATCCATGTGCCAGAAAGCAAGTAAAGGAATAACCAATCCAATTTAAGAAATTAATAGCTTCTGAGGATTAATTTTAACTGTAATGACATGTGGCCATTGTAGAAATTGCTTGGGGTTTATGTGCTGCTCTATTACAATATATTATAAGTTAAATGACTTGTAAATACAGCTCTGTGTCTCCCTCCTCTGTCCCTTTCCTCTCTTTTTTTTCTTCATTGTTCGAATCCTAGGTGGGGTGTTGTTGTTGTTGGTCGGAACCTGTGGGTCAATTTACTACTCATAAGCTCTAATTACAGAGACATCCTAAGGCGGAAGATGCACAGCTAAAAAGACTGCGGGAAGATCTCCAAAGCAGGGTAGATTTTTTGCAAAAACAAGCTGAAGTAAGACCAAGCCTTGTAGCTTAATTTTGGTGCTTTCAAGCCTCGCAGGTTAATTTTGGTGCTTCCGTACAGTGTTTCTTTATTCAATTTACCATTTCCTATGTTCAGAGCTATGATGACAAGGGACCTGTTATTGATGCTGTTGTCTGGCATGATGGAGAGCTTTGGAGGGTTGCTATGGATACTCAAAGTCTTGAGGATGAACCCGGCAAAGGGAACCTTGCAGATTTTGTTCCCCTTACAAATTATAGGTAGTTACACCTCGTTTTTCTATCACCTCAGGCAAAGTAATTAATAATAGAAGGCACTATTTTCTTGAGCTATGTTATTCTTCTTACATTTATGTTGCTTATTTTGAAACAGGATTGAAAGAAAGTTTGGTATATTCAGCAAACTAGATGCTTGTACATTTGTGACTAATGTATATGAGGAGGGTAACATCTTAAGCATTGTGACTGATAGCTCTCCTCATGGGACTCATGTTGCTGGCATTGCCACAGCTTTCCACCCCCAGGTTGTGCTTCTTGGCCATCTGGTGAGATTGATTGCCACTTGTGTTCCATCTCTAATCTATTGGAAAACTCGACTACTTAACAGGAGCCCCTGTTGAATGGAGTTGCACCTGGAGCACAGATAATATCCTGTAAGATTGGTGACACTCGTTTAGGTTCCATGGAAACAGGAACAGGATTGACTCGAGCACTAATTGCTGCTGTGGAGGTATGCTCTTGTTAAAATGGGATGTATAGTATGCTTTTTTTGGTTTTAGGCTGATAGGAAAGACTGGACGGAATGTTTCCCCAGTTCCTTTGATGGATGGGCAGAAGGGCTTTACATATCATTTAACCTTTATGAAGTACTATTTTTCTGGGATCCGCATTGTTGGGTAACTGGGCTGTAAAGTATTCATGTGGAATTTTGGGGATGTGAAGATTGAGGTAAATGTCATATTTTTTACTTTATTTTTTATTTAGCTAGCTGGAATCTATATTTTCCTTTATAGTTTTTTTGGTATCTGTATGCAAATGCTTCAGTATTCTTTCTTCATTTGACTTTGTGCAGTGTTTCTCCTCTTTTGATCTTATGATGTTTGGTAATAACTGTTTTCCTTTTGAGTCCTTGCAGCACAAATGTAATCTTATCAACATGAGCTATGGTGAACCTTCTTTGCTTCCAGATTATGGGCGCTTTGTTGACCTAGTTAATGAGGTAATTTTATGGACCTTGTATTTCCACAGCATACAATAGTGCACTATCATTCTTCATTGTGAAATATAAATTGCAGCCACTCTACTTTCATGACTATTGTGTATTCCCATCTAATGAACATGTTGCCACTTTTCTCCAATCTAGGCTGTAAACAAGCATCATTTGATATTCATTAGTAGCGCTGGAAATGAAGGCCCAGCGTTGACTACTGTAGGAGCGCCAGGTGGTACCACTTCAAGCATTATTGGAATCGGCGCCTATGTTTCCCCTGCAATGGCTGCTGGAGCTCATTGTGTTGTTGAACCACCAAGTGAGGGGCTTGAATACACATGGTATGCCTGAAACCTTCCATGTGCTTTTGCCATTATTGGCTGTAGTTGTTCTTTGATCTGAAATAAACAACTTGAAATCTATATGCTTTGTTTGATTACTTTTACAATTGGAGGCATGATTGGGCGAGGTGATTCAGGTCTAGTCGAGGACCAACATCTGATGGAAATCTTGGTGTCTCTATAAGTGCTCCTGGTGGGGCAGTCGCTCCTGTTCCAACATGGACCCTTCAACGTCGGATGCTTATGAATGGGACCTCAATGTCATCGCCATCTGCTTGCGGAGGAGTTGCATTACTCATTAGCGCCATGAAGGTGGTTGGGATCTATTATATTGTTTACTAGTCCTTTGGTGAGGCTGTATATTTGACTACTTCTAACTACCTGCTTCCTGTAGGCTGAGGGTGTTCATGTCAGTCCATACAGTGTCAGAAGGGCGCTCGAAAATACATGTGTTCCTATAGGTAGTTCGCCGGAGGACCGGCTGACTACGGGGATGGGGCTTATGCAAGTTGACAAGTTAAGAATATTAGCTGTAGCTTGCATCTATATATTATGCCATTTATCTTTTTATTGTTTCCTGAACATTAATTCTAAATCTCTATCTCACAGGGCATTTGACTATATTAGACAATCACATGAACATCCTTCTGTGTGGTATGAAGTACAAGTCAACTTATCTGGAAAGACAAGTAAGACTGCTATTTCCTTCCCCTTCTCCGTTCCATTTTGAGAATGTTGGTTGATCAATCTTGCCAACTAAAGTGATCCTGATTATTTCAATGAATTATGTATCACAATTTTTTTTTACCGTTATCTTCATTCATTAGTATCATTACTGAAGCTATAAATTAAGCAATTATTATCATTTATGTATAATGAGGGATGGTATCTTATGATAAACTTTTGATACAACTTAAGTATATATATAGGATCACATGAGAGCACTTGTTATGATGAGTGCATGAGAGCAGCAGAGCACATCTTATCCAGCTGCATAAGTGAAGCTATGCCTGAGATCTTGATCTTCATTTGCGTATCTGACGTATATAAATTCACATGCGTGCATAATTTTCACCTATTACTCTTTTCATTGTCTACATCAATTTCTTTGCTATTTAATGGTTCTTCCTGAACTATCTTTCATGCTAAATTTATTGGATGTGGATATAAGTTTTTACTATTGTATATTAATACATTTCTTACAGAAGGTTAAAGGACCTTTTAAGATTACACTTCTCTATTTCATATTGGGTATTTCTTGTTCTAATGAACTATGCATATTGGCTGCAGCACCTACATTTCGAGGTATCTACTTAAGGGAGGCTAATGCTTGCCAACAGCCTGCTGAGGTGAGTTGTGGACTGTAAGTTTGCATTGTGGACTGTAAGTTTGCAATTTGATTGCCTCACTTGTGGTTACAAGTGTACATGTCTCCATTTTGGTTACTGTTGTATTATCATCCCCTGGGTAAAAGAAACGAAGAGTTTTACAAGAATGCTTTCAACAGCTTCTGGGAAAGAAGTAACTATCTTTCATTTTAGTTTTTTTGCATAACGTGTAGTAAAGTTTCACACTAGATCTATGTTCTCCGTTTATTTTCCCTTCCGCCACCAATTTGCCGAGAGAACTTTATGATGTCTTGTTTCCTTTTATTTTAATGTTTTCATTTTCTGTTGAGTAAGCCAACTCTAATCCAAGAGGGTCACATCATGTAGCTTATGGTCACTTAAGTCGAGCTCTTCTTTTTCTTTTTAATTTTATTTTAAATATTAGTGTATCCTATTCCTAAATGCTATTTGGTTTGAAAAGATCAATAATGAGTGCTTGTTTGCTTAGTTATTTATTTGTTTGTTTTAGGAGGGGGGGGGGTGGCTTGGTGGGTATGTTCTCATAAAGAGACCAATCAAAGTGCTGTTGTCATATCACCTTACGTGTTGCAGAGCTAGTCCACACCTCCATGGAGATCTTCCATTGGAGGCGCACACAGAAATTCGTGGAACCAGCCTGTCTTGATGGGTCAAGAAGTCGGACAAAGTCCTTACTTAAGGAATTTGTTGATGCAATGCATGTTATTTCCTCCCTTCCCCAACATGTTGTGTCACCTTGGACAAGTTGATCCTCTTTATATATTGAAGACTAAAGTTACTAGTTATTAGTGCTTATTCTTCTAGTTGATAACTTGATATCATGATTCTTGAGCTGAAGAAAATTCTTCAAGTTGGTTACTAAACTCTGAAGCTTGTTAATGAACTGGATTACCAACTTATGTGTGAAGAGTTCATTACTCACAGACCACACTAATGGATCCTGCCTAGTGGCTAGGCTCAACTCCCTTAACATGTAAACAATTTTCTTTTTTGATGTTCAAAATAGAAGTTGTGTGTATTTAAACTTTTTAAATATCTCCTTCAAATTCATCCATTTATATTTGAACTTTTTACATTCACTTGTTTCCAGAAATCACAAATTCATTTGTACCGGAAACATCCTCTTCTAGTTAAGGGTAGGGTGCACATAAGGACCTCCCCAGACCCTACCCTCGTCAGGATCCTTATTGGGTTGATGTTGTTTCCAAAAAATTTTAAAAAATATTTCTGTGGCCATCAGAAACAGCCTCTCTAATAGTTATGGTTAATGCTGCGTTCTTCTGGACCTCCTAAATCATGCCCTTGGTGTGATCCTTACTGGGCCTGTTATTATTGTTGTTTATGTTCCAGCCGGAACCATGCAATTTTTATCTACTACTTAAATTCAGAATCTGATTTAGTATATTTTTGACAGTGGACAGTGCAAGTTGCAGCAAAATTTCATGAAGATGCAAGCAAGTTGGATGACTTGGTTCCTTTTGAGGAGTGTATTGAGTTGCACTCCAGTGACGAGACAGTTGTGAGGGCTCCTGAGTATCTCCTCCTAACTCATAATGGGCGTAGCTTCAAGTTAGTGACTATCATCAATGTCTCCTACTCTCCTTCTTTTGATTTCTTGTTTTTAAGTTTCACTTGTTGTAAATGATATGATTAAGCTGCATCAGTAATCTAGTCGTTTGTCACCTTTGTATCTCCTTCCATTTCCGCAATGAGGAAGTTTTGAGAAAGCTGTTGAGTTTTTATTTGTTTTTTTCTATATCTGCAAGCTTCTAGAGCAGTCTTTTCCAAAATCAAAATTCTCTCTCTCCCTATCTAGGCAACAGGATAGTATCCCTGTTGACCATGGTGATGGCAGGGAATTAGTTTTTGCCCTTTGGCTTTTTCTCCTGTTCCGTTTTCTCATTTGTATTTTTAACTTAGCTTGCTTTACTATTTTTTGCTTTCCCCAGTTACAATAGGTCTGAATAATTGTATTGATTTTTATTTTTTATCCTATGCCAGATGTTAGAACTTTGTATGCGGATTAAGGATTTTCTTGTTTTATTTTTCTTCAGTGTGATCGTTGATCCTTCAAATCTCGAACATGGTTTACACTATTATGAAATTTATGGAATCGATAGCAGAGCACCATGGCGTGGTCCTCTTTTCAGGATTCCAGTAACCATCACAAAGCCCATTACTGTGAAAAATTCTCCGCCTACAGTTGCATTTTCAGGCATGCAATTTTGTCCAGGTATCCTAGTTTTCTTTTTCCTCTCTCTATTTCTTTCCATCTTGTGTTTTTTCTTGATCACAGGTAAAATTATATCTTTAGTAATACCTGATAGATGTTGATGTCCTCCTTTCCTCAGTTTACTGTACGTTGATTTTATACAAAAATTGCAGTTATTGTACATTTGCTCTACTATGAGAGTGGAGAAATTGACAGGTTCACTGTTCATTTACAGCAATAAGTTATTCTGTGATTTAGAAATTGTTTGGCAATAGCAGTTTAACAGCTTGAAATAAGTTTAGTCCATATAATTTTGTCTGCACAGTATCTGTTAAAGAACTCAATCTTGTATCCAGAGCTGGCATACATAAGCTTATTGTTATATATGGGAAATTTTCAGGGAAACACCTAATAAAATCAACATTTTGTGTAGAAACACCTAATAAAAACATAATCACTAAGTATTACCACCTTAAGCTGGTTTCCGATTAGATTATAGTTCTTTGTTCCCATTTTACCCTTAGCTAGGTTAAATAACTGCAAAATGTAGCTCAAATTCAAATTTCGGGAGAGGGAAATTTGATTTTGTAGCTCAAATTTCTTTTTAGTTAACTATAAATGAGGTCAAAGTCAAAAATTGTACAAATATTCAACTTGAGCAAAAGGGTATAACAGAAATAAAAGACTAAAATTTGACCGAAAAGTGACTGACGGTGGTAATAGTTAGGGATTTGTTTTTATTAGGTATTTCGTGCAAAAAATTTATGATAGGTGTTTTCCCGTAAAATGTTGATTTTATTAGGTGTTTCCCAACAAATTTTCCTTATGTGTGAATTGGCAAAAGTGTCTATACTTTGCAGAAAGCTATCTTTGATCTGGAACCTTTTCTATGATGTTCTATATTCCTTTCTGACATATTCTTCGTCTAACTTTTTAGGTCATATAGAACGGAGATATATTGAGGTACCTCTAGGGGCAACTTGGGTTGAGGCAACTATGCGAACATCAGGGTTTGATACAACCCGTAGATTTTTTGTCGATGCTTTACAGGTTTGGAAAAGTGGCCCTAATACGCATGATAGGTGTCCTGATTCAGTCAACTTATTGCTCATCTTCTGTATCTTTGCAGCTTTCTCCCTTGAAAAGGCCCGCCAAAACAGAAAGTGTGGTGACATTCTCGTCTCCTTCAGCTAAAACCTTTTTCTTTCCAGTAGAGGGTGGTCGGACAATTGAATTAGCTGTAGCTCAATTTTGGTCAAGTGGGCTAGGAAGTCAGGAAACAACATTGGTGGACTTTGAGGTATGCCTATTCTTCTGATTTCTAGTTACATAGACCCTTTCAAATCTTCTAGTTTTCTATGTTTTTTTTTGCTCGCATTGGCATTCCGGCCTCTTGGGATTCCTTCTTGATCATTAGTTTGTTCTCTTATTTGGAAAGTCAGTCTTTCATTTGATAATCTTATCAAATTCCCGTCCCTTATTGCTTTTGGTGGACCCTATTAGATGCTTGCTAGATGTAGTCATGTAGTCTTCATGATGTATCGATTTCTATGTGTTTGGATACATTTTCTGAAAAAGTCTTCTAAAATTAGCAAGTGACTACGTACATTTACCAGTTGAGAAGTTAATGGTACATTTAACAATTAATACTATGACTAAATTATGTCATATTGCCCAGAGGAGTCTCCCAAAGGAGGGCTCAGGAACAAAAGAAAAACTTTCGTCAACATCCTCGGCCTTTACCCTATTGAACCTAGAGTTATACCTAGTGTTTTCATAAATACTTCTTCAGAATCCATGTTTTTTTGTTCTTCTTTTAATCATTTGATCTAGCTTTAAAAGTACATAAAACACAATAATTTTCCCATTTCATGCATAAAACAATTTACAAAATTGGATTGAAGTCATTTGTACTTGGCCATTGTTGTTGCTCGTACAAAACGGCCCAGTGTTTCTTCAATTGTTATGGTTATGTCATGTCGTAATTCCACTTTCCTAGATATTCGTTGCAAATGAACGCTTCTTTGTTTTTATGGTGCAGATTGAATTTCATGGTATCAGTATCAATAACGAAGAAATAGTACTTGATGGAAGTGAAGCCCCTGTAAGAATAGCTCTTGGAAGTCTTTTATCATCTGAGAAACTTGTTCCTTCAGCTATTCTTAAAAAGGTAGAAAATTCAGCTTTAACTCAGTGGCAGGTCTGTTATGTTATACTGTTTATCTCTCTAATAAATGTGGTATTTTGGTTGGAAACCAGGTTAGAATTCCATTCCGACCTTTTGAGGCAGAACTTCGAACTCTCCCGACAAATCGGGACAGATTACCATCGGGAAAGCAGACATTAGCTCTGACATTACTGTACGCCTTAATTGGTTTATTTAATTTTTTGAATTTGTCTTATTGTTATTATTAGTATTATAACCATTATTAATAAATATGCCTCTCTATTCTTTTACAGTTACAAGTTTAAACTAGAGGATGGAGCTGAGATAAAACCCTATATCCCTTTACTTAACAATCGCGTATATGACACTGAATTTGAGTCTCAGTTCTATATGATCTCAGACTCAAACAAGGTGAGAATTTTCATTGTTACCCTATGTTTCCAGTATTGTATCTGTTAAGTACAGCCCTGCCTAACTACTGCTATTTGCTGACTGTAGATAACTAAATGTAGAGTTTCTTTTGGTTACATGGCCCCTTAATTTTAGATATGTCTTGCTAAATGCCAAATTTTCTGGTATATGCTTCAGTGATCATTTCGAGTTCTTACTTTTGTTACCTCAACTTTTTGTGTTGGGACCTCTATTTGCCCGTACTCTTTATGTAGCTAGAGATTGCGCTTTACCTTCCCTAGCAACTCTTTGGCTAGGATTATTATATTGTCCCTGTTCTGCTGACTAATTATGTGTTTCTTTGTCTCTTTCAACTTTAAATTTCTATTGTCGTACTTCACAAGTGCAGCGTGTTTATGCCATGGGTGATGTGTATCCGAAAGCTGCAAAACTCCCCAAGGGTGATTTCATCTTGCATTATATTTAAGGTAATAGTAATTTTCCATGTAGAATGTGCAATGCTTCATCACTCCTATGAACTTCATGCTTAATACGGTAAAAAATAGTTAAAACCAAATTGTCTCCACACTGTATATTTCTCAGTCTGACAATTTGTACTGTCTCAGGCATGACAACATGCAAATATTGGAGAAATTAAAAGCTTTGGCAATATTTATTGAGAGGTCTTTGGAGGACAAGGTAACATTTCTTTTCTGTTCCTCCATTTGCATTCCTGTATCTATAAATCCCCACCACTCACTCGGCTCCTCATTCCTCGTTTCTTATATGATTAAACGTCTTCGAGTGAGAATTTTAGCTTTGTTACTGTTAGACGCAGGTTGAGTTTGCACTTTGTAGAACCAAACTACCAGTATCTCAGATATGTGTTTGTGATTTCTATGGATTCAGGAAGCCATCCGATTAAGCTTTTACTCTAAACCTGATGGTCATGTGATAGGAAATGGTAGCTTCAAATCTACGACTTTAGTTCCAGGGTATGCCTTTGTCCAAAAAACAATTGTTTCCCCACTTGGTATTCATCTTGTCATGCAATTTCATAGTATATTCATTTTACAGATCGAAAGAAGCGTTTTATGTTAGTCCACCAACCAAAGATCGGCTCCCAAAGGTATCATGTTGCAGTTAACATTGACTTCATACCATAAAATAGCATCAGAAAATATATACTGTGCTAATGGCTGTGTTTCTGCAGAATTGTCCCGAGGGATCAGTGCTGGTAGGAGCAATTTCATATGGGAAGTTATCCTATTCAAAGGAGGGGGGCGGAGCCGACCCTGAAAAGAATCCTGTCTCGTATCAGATATCTTATGTGGTGCCCCCAACTAAGGTTGTCTGTTATGCAGAACTCAGCTTACATTTCTGGTTGTTTGCTTGTGTGAAATAAAAACAAAGATTTTACTTCATGTGCGTTGTAGTTTAGTAATTTTACATCAATTAAAGCAGTGTCTTGCTTGTCTATTCTTATTTTGTCCGGCAGCTCGTTGAGGATAAGGCTAAGGGCTCTCCTACACTTTGTAGGAGAAGTGTTGCTGAGCGGATAGAGGAGGAGGTAACTATATTTGGATGCATATAATTATATCATCCTTCAAATTGGAGCTGTATTCAAGTCAATATGTTGTCTATGTTGGACATCTGTGTGTCACTATATGCATACTTGTATGTGTATAAACGCACACACTCTAAGGCATATGTTCTGTCTAAATAGATATCATATATGATACATGTCTTCTCAATTTGAGACTAGACAAGTGTTTACATTTTGAAACTACTTTGTGTTTTGAGAATAGCTATTTTCTCGTCATATCCCATCAGGTCAGAGATGCAAAGATAAAAGTTTTAACAAGCCTTAAGCAGAATACTGATGACGAGCGTTTGGAATGGAAGAAGTTGTCTCAATCATTGAAGGTGAAGTCTACTATTGCTTCTTGTCAAAAGCTTTTCGTACAGATATGGGTTTGGGTGGTTCATAAATTCTGCAAGAAATGTAACTTACAGGATGAAACTAAAATAATGTACTAGAGTATTCCTTTTTAAACTTTTCTGGGTTGTATTTGCCTAAGTTATATCAGCTGATTGTTTTGCTGGATGAGAGTCTCTGCATAAGTCATTTCATTTTTGGATTAAGTGTCTCCATCCACATTTGTATGATCAATGATGGGAATTTCTCACTCAAATTCGGAGTTTGCCACTGAAGGCTATATTTCATTACATGGTGTGATTGTCTGACTAGATAAAAGTTAGGTGTTTGTTTCAGTTATCATTTGAAACTTTAGTAGTCAATAACCGGTCTGTATAGCTTCCATACATAAGATGCTTATCTTAGTATTTTGTGTCCTTTATCATCATGATGTCACTCAGCGGCGTTTAAACTCTATTTCTGTATAATTTTTTGTATTGTGCCTATTCTTTGGCAGGCTGAATATCCAAAGTATACTACATTACTTGCTAAGATCTTGGAGGGCGTACTCTCTCAAAATAATGTGAAAGAGAAGTGTAACCATCTGGAAGAGGTGATATTTCTTCCACAATATATATCCAAGCTAGTTTTTGAATCACGGTATATATCCATGTAGGGGGATTTGTTGACTGTCAGACTGTCATATTTATCAATTTGGAGGGAAATGAAAATGTCGGTTAAAAATTAAAGTAAAGTAGCTATGACTGTTCATTGATGCCCTTATAGGTTTATGACCAATGTTGAACCCTTTTTTTTTTTGTGCTTCTTTTGGGGAATGTTTCTGTAGAAGTTTCACATCAAGTCTTTCATTGTTTTGCTGTTGGGATGTTTAAATTATAAATTCACAATATGGGAAGACCGAGCAATAGGTAAGAAAGTGATGTCTAGTGTAGATGAGTTAAGACAGGTCTTGGGTCTTAATGTACAAAGAGAAATTCAGTTGTACTGTTCCTATGATGGATACCAAACAGTAAATTATGCAAGGTTGTTGCCAGAAACCAGTGGGTTTTTGTAGTTCGAGTGACTCAGTTAAGCAGATGGCGAGACATACACGGTCAACAAGGATTAAAGTTATGCTCATTTGTAGTCTCTGTAGCATGTCATGTTTGATGATCAGCCCAGAAGAAGGAGAATGGGCTCGCTGTATGTTATAAAACTCAGCGAGGTGAAGTGCATCCCCTTCCCCACACCCAAAGTAAGAAAAGTATTACGAGTATATAGAAAAGAAGAGCAGGCCGTCAACACTAAGAATGTAAGTTCGTCCACAAATTCAATTATCAGCTCCAGCTGTACAAAAGCCTCATAAAAAAGAAAAAATAAATTCTTTAGGTGATACTGCTGTGTTCGCAAAAGTGCAGTTGGAGTCTTTTTGTACTTGTACATCATCATCAGGGGTATCAGCTTTCACATCGGTAGGCAAACGGTCGACCATCCTGGTTTCCCAAGCCTCAAGAACATCTTTGGTTCAACACCAAACCAACTTCATTTTGAAGAAATGCAAAGAGAGATGCATTTTCCAATTAGAGAAATAAGGCAATGTCGGTGCATTAGGTGGTGCTACCATGCTAGTACATAAAAAAACTAGTGGTTGATTTTGATGATGTTGATGATGACATAGGAGCTTGCTCATGCAGACCTATCACCCTTTATTGCATGTGCAATGAAGCAGTGCAACTTATTTAGAAATTGTCATGCAAATGAACATGTATTCCTGTAGTTGATTGAATTTGAAGCTCGCTTTGTTGACCTAGTTATTTTGTGATCCTCTCGAATGCGTCGTTTACATTTTCCCTTGCACGTTTTTCGGCTGCCTTTGCAGGATGACGCAGCGTCCCCCTCACATTCCTTCACCTTCCCCCCCCCCCCCCACCACCCCCCAAAAAATAAAATAGAAATGACCCTATGCTGTAATATTGTGGAACTTTCCTGTTCCTCGCTTGAGCTGCCCTTCCTTGTGATGCTTTTTCAGGTTATTGATGCAGCTGATGAGGTAGTTGATACCATTGACAGAGATGAGCTTGCAAGATATCTTTCACAAAAATGTGCTCCTGAAGATGAGGAGGAAGAGGTATGTTCCTGGGGTTGGAATTGTTAGGTGGTTTGCAACTGGAAAGCATAATATTTTAGAATCGTGACCATTGTCTTTCTAGAAAAAAACTTATTCTGATCGCATCAGGAAAAAAAAAAAATAGGAGGAAAAAAGTAAATCCCTTTGTTATGATGTTATAGTTTCTTAGCACTTCCCTATCCCTGCTATTTTCCAATTCTGACTTCTTAGGCACTTTTCTGTAGTTTTTGGTCACAAACTCACAATGCCACTCAGGATTGAACCCTTTTGGCATTATTGTTATTTTACCATGTACTTATGGTTATTCACCTTGATTTCGATCCTTAAATACTTTACGTGATGTATAGAAAACCAAAAAGCAAATGGAGACAACTCGAAATCAACTAGCAGAGGCCCTCTATCAGAAAGGACTGGCATTGGCAGAACTTGAATCTCTGAAGGTAAGTATTCTTTTATGCTTTATTCTTACTAATTTGTCTTAATGTCTTCATGAGCTCATCACATCGTCCGTGTGGTTGCATTGAGGTCCTTGCTTTGGCAACCAAAATATTAGAAAGGTGTTAGTACTTAACACGTCAATTGTTATTTCATTTATTGTCATAGTGAGTTTGGATAAGGAGGACCTTTTTTCCTGTGCTGCCTATCTCAGGGCTCTCAACTCAATACTTAACTGGCCGGTCACTTGGAAAAGAGGAAGAGGCTGGGAGTGGGTAGGGGAATCCTTTCCTCATGAATGCCTCTAGCGGGATTCAAGGGGGGGGGGGGGGGGGGGTTCTCCACTCTCAAGTCATTGTTACCACTAGTTACTTTTTGGTAGTCTCTTGTTGACCCTTGGCTCTTGCTGCTTTTTTCACCTTCATACTCTAAAAATGCTGTGGGTTTGAGATTATAGGGTGAAAGAAAGGATGTGGACAGTACAAATGATCAGGATGAGGTGCCCTCCGGTTCACAGAAAGATTTGTTTGAAACAACATATAAAGAGTTAAGGAAATGGGTGGATATGAAATCATCGAAATATGGAACGCTCTCTGTGATTCGTGAGAGACGTGCTGGAAGGCTTGGGACAGCATTAAAGGTACGCCATTCTTGGCTATTCTGGTATGGCACAGTCACTGATAGTTATACGAGTGATTCACCCTCAAAACTCCCCTAACCCACCCCAAAAGGTGGGAAGAAGTAAAGAAAGCGGAAAATTTTATTTTTAATTTGTATATTAGTGGCTGTTCTCATCTGACTACATTGCGCATCAGGTGTTGAATGATACTATTCAAGATGGCGGGGAGCATACGAAGAAGAAACTGTACGAGCTCAAACTCTCCCTAATTGAAGAGATTGGATGGTCACATGTTGCTTCATATGAGCGGCAGTGGATGCATGTCCGCTTTCCCCCAAGTCTGCCACTCTTTTAAGGCTATGCTATCTGCTGTTTTACCAGTCTGTAATGGCTTTTGTTTTGCCATTTACCAAATATTGACAAGGGAACTTTGTATTGGGATAGATGGGTGGAAAATGGAGGATTTGGTAATGTAACTTTCTTTAAATAGGAGAGGGGGATTTCAGGATGTTTCGTAAATTTAACTCCTTTGTTCTCATTGTTCTTTATTTTCATTTAGGACACAATAGATGCAGATATGCCCCATTTTCTTCACTCTTTTCCATTTCCCCAGATTTCCATGTTGGGAAATTCGGATTAAGCCACTTTAGAGACTTAAGAGTTACTCATGTTCCTTTGGTTTATTGTTTCATTTTTTTATTATTATTATTTTTTTTTTCCCATCTTTATTGTATTTGCCAGTGCAATTACATGTTCACCAGGTTAACATGCAGTTGTTGAGTTGTAGGTAGGGTGTGAGAGGCGCATTGGAGTATACGTGTTTTACAAACATGTTCTATAAAAATAAAATAAATTTATTGAATTTGGTACAGCTTAAAATTACATGACACTCTTCTATCAAAAAAAAAAAAAAAAATGACCCCACACTCTGTAGCTCAAGAATCTAAGTAGATGTCGAGAAGTTCATTAAAGGGCCAAAATAAACGAGATAGGATTATTACATAGTTTGCTCCTAACGCCGAAATAGGGTGTCGGCTTGGAAGAAACACGATCATAAGTTCCCTACAAACCAGAGTAACCCTCACAATCACCTAAAGAACAAACAACTAACTTGTAAAACTGGCAAAATCTGACCTGACTTGAAAATCGATCCGAATTCGACCTATTTAAGACTCGATCGACCCAAAAATGGTCGACCTGCTAATGATTTGAATGCGAAACTACCCGATCCTAGACCCGAAGTTTCTGAGACAAGAGTTATATGACCCGAAAACCCGACCCGCTAAATACCCGAGATGACCGACCTGATATTGACGCGACATGCTGGTGATCCGAACTCGATGTGACCCGACCCGTTTACCACTTGCCAGGTCTATACATGACCAATGAAACCTCAAAAAAAAATGACAACTTTATATAAGTTGAACAATTAGGGGAACTCCAGAACCAGGTTTAAATGAGAAAAAGTAAGTTGGGGAATGAATATAAGATGGCGAAAGTGAGAAGGAAAATTTACGAAGTATGGTGGATATGACTAATTTGAACTCCATAATAGCGTAGTTTCTGCCAATGCACATCCTTCCACCAAATCCAAAAGGTAAATACCCCATCTTGCTCTTACATCTACCATACAAGTTCCCATCAAACCTCTCTGGTTTAAACTCGTTAACATCATCACCCCATAGAGCTTGATCATGGTGCATACCCACTACGTCAATCCATATATTCGTCCCTTTTGGTATAACTACACCTTCAACTTCAATGTCATCTCTTGCTTGTCTTTGGGCATTTGGTGACGACGGATACAATCTCAATACTTCATTCATTACCCACCTCATCTGTACAATTAAACAAAACCATTTAATTAGGATCTCAAATAATTCGAATTGGACCATCATTTTACGTTCACAAATGGTTTCACAGTGAGATAGTGATTACATTTGAACAGAATGTTTTAAAAAAATGCTACACTTTGGATAAAAAGTGTTACTTTTAGCGGATTTACCATGAAACAGTCTTAGACAAGACATTTTAGGAAAAACTTGCTTACCTTCTCCATCCCTGCAAGCATTGTAAAGTCAATGTGCTCTTTGTCCCCGAGCACTTCTTTAATCTCTTTCCTTAGCTCATCTTGCCATTTCGGGTACAAGGCCAAGAGCATTAATGTCCATGCTGTTGCCAATGCCATTGTCTCATACCCTCCAAATATGAAGGTCTTACACTCATCAAGAAGCTCTCTAGTGGTCAATTTCCTCACAAACTGCCCATCAATGTAATTATCACCCTCAAGTAATAATCCTAGTAAATCTTGTTGAGGTTTCAACCCAATTACCTTTTTTCTTGCATTTATAATTGACAATAGTATGTTGTCAATTTCTTGCCCTAACCTCTTTGCCTCTAAGGTTTGCTTCAAGGCTAAATATTGTCTAAAAGGAACTCCAACATAACGAGCACTAAAAAGGATGTTTTGCATAGCTCGTATTTTATCAAATAATACTTTCCCTGTATCACTAGGAATCCCAAAACTAGTTTTGCCAATCATTTCTCCGCCTAGCATTGACATTTCGGTCTCCATGTCAAGCTCAATCTTGTTGCAATTCTCAAGGAGGGTACTCCAGTGGTCCACCATCTTTGTTGTTGATTCCACCATTGAATTTGTCATGGCCTACAGATTCCCCCGGCGCCAAATGCCACGGTTAGTAGTGCCCACACCCAAAAAAGAAAAAAATAAAATAAAAGAACAAAAATTTTGAATTTTTTGGAGTAAATAATTGATAGATATAGCCTTAAATTATATACATGGCTAATTAAGCTAAAGATAGATCAGCAAGTCTTGTGTGAGACCAACTCAAAGAAATATGAGGTCAATATTTATCAATGTATGGGTCACTTATTGACCCTTATATATATATATATATATATATATATATATATATATATATATATATATATATATATATATATATATATATATATATATATATATATATATATAAATAAGTGGATGTGCACGTTGCTTGATGGACAAGTGGACATCCACATAAGCAATGTGCATCCACATAACTTGCCACGTAATCTTAATTTAATATGCACAAACCTTCATTAAGACACATTTCTTTCATTAATTAATATTTTCTCTCCAAAAGTCATGTACATGCATCTTACAAATACATCCCTTATAATTATATAACTATACATGGATATAATAATCAAAAAAAATATTTACTTTCTTTTCTATAAAAACAAATTTGTATCTCTACATAGACGATATTTGTAGTAGACAAATATGTATTATGATTTATTAATTTTTGTTACTATCTTAAGAGTTAAGATGATTCACTTTTTAATATTTTTTTTCATGATATATTAATAGATATTTTTGTTACAATCATATGGTAATGATACTCGCATATAATAATTAGGTAGATATTTGGTCGTATAGCGGCTAAGGTATGATTATTCATTTAGATCTCAAACACTATAAAATATTTCTAAGTCAAGTGATAAGTAGAAATGGTAACTGCGCTAAGCTTCCAACGGGTGTACATGGTTGTTAACTAATGAAACATAATTTCAGTGCATCCATTGATACTCATCAGGTTTTTATTTATTTATTTATTTATTTATTTATTTATTTATTTATTTATTTTTTATTTTTTAACGGGATACCGGAGTAAAATGCAGTGCGCCAAAAGTAAGTAAAATGCATGCTTTTAATAATAGAGCTCACTATATTTAAGTCAAAGTGTACATCATTACCATTTCAATTCTTGTATTATTGTCTCTATGGTAATATTAGGGCTGTTCAAAAAAATCCGAATCCGATCCGATTATCCGAAAACCCGATCCGAAAGTATCCTAAACTTTGGATATCCGAATACCGGGTATCCAAAACTTTGGATACGGGTTTGGATAGTATTTTTGAAAAAAATTGGATGTTTCGGATATCCGAAAATCCAATTTATGCAAAATGATATGCGTCTAAATTCACTTTCTATGTACTGTGGCTTAGTGGTTCCGGCTACTTTATTTTGAATGTAAGCTAGCCCCATCGCAAGGTGTGAAGCAGACCACATTCAAGTATTCAACCATTCTTTTTTTAATTATCCCAATTGAATATCAAATTCTATGTTCTTTTTACTTGTTCTGATTAGTGATTACTCACATAGCAATTCATTTTATTTGACAACCAAGCCTAACCCCAAAACCCCAATTTATTTCACCTCAACCAGAGTACCAGATCACCCCCTTCCTCTCTCCTCTCTCTCTCTCCCCTCCTTGTGCATGTTCTGAGCAGTCCAGATCACCCCCTTCCTCTCAACCAGAGTAGCAGACCAGCGATGGGTAACGTCTCCGGCTAGTCACCGACTCTTGGTTCTCACTCCTCTATTTCTCCTTGTCGTTCGATTCAGACCCTCGTTCCAGTCAAGCAGTGACGAGCACAATTATTGCACAAAGCATCGTCGTATCGCCTCTAACTCATCGCCGGCATCTGACTTATCGTCATCCTCTGACTTATCGTCATCCTCTTTCCTTCTGCAGATCTGCCAACTTCAGTCTTTTTTTTGGGTATTTTTGAATATTTAATTAAATAAAAATTAACCAAACAATTTAAAAATAATAGTTTTTCGGATATCGGATAGTGCGGATATCCAACCCGAACTTTCGAATATCCGAAAATTGGGTATCCGATGTTTCGGGTTCGGATTCGGATATCAAAATCCAGTATTCGAATTCGGATACCCGATTTTCGGATACACGAAATTTCGGATACCCGTGTATGAACAACCCTAGGTAATATATATAGTAGAAATGATAAGTGTATTAGCTTCCAATGACGGGTATACATGGTTGTTAACTAATTAGACATAATTTCAATGCATCCACTTGATAATTAGGGTATTTTTTTTGGGATTGGATATTGGAGTAAACTGCAGCAAAAAGTGATAATCGTGGTGGTGGTAGTCTCAGGACTGGATATTGGACACTAGATAATGGGGTAAATTAATTGCACAAAAATAATAAACAAATTTGGCTTATATCATGATTACTGAATGAGATATTGTATATTTTGGTATTGTGTCCTAGACTTAATGCAAAAGTGTAGGTTTGTATCATATTAAGGGAGAGGTTCATAGAAGAGGATTTTTGTATCTAGATATGACATATGCGAAAAATTTCTCAAAAATTTGTACAGATAAAATTATTCTATTTAATATTAACAAACAAACTGTGCATCGTACGGGAATGTAACTAGTTATACTAAAAAGTGACCATCGTCTCACCAAAGATTACGATAAAACCGGCTTAAACAAGGTTTTTTGAAGATCCTTATATGTACCTTCAAATTGGCTGAAGAAAAAGCAGGAGTGGCAATGTGCCTATGACGAGCCCAAGTAGTACCCTCAATCATGGTAAGACCATATTCCCCGAATAAGGGTATTCTGTCACTTCTAAATACGGAAGGTTTGCCCCAATTCTTTGCCATTACACATCCTGACATTTGCTTTAGGAACTCTGGGTCCGCTACATACAAGAATGGCTCCACACCCAGCCAATAAACGAACACCTTTCCTGAAAACCATAACATTAATATTCTTTTTTTTTTTTTGGTTACAACATTAATATTCTTTAATCATTAGCATTATGTGATTTGCACTCTATTTGTTACTTATATTTGATGCAAAAGTTACTTATATTTGAACTACATGGCAAATGTGCCAACTGTTTGAAGCTTACCATGTAATTTTTGCCATTGAGCAAAATATGGAAGGGAAGATGCATGAATGTCATGCGAAAGCAACTGGGACGACGACGACGACATCGATGGAGGTGAAGAAGTTTTGGTATCGGCTAACATCTTCTTCATATCACCAAGATTACCCATTGGGAAACTTGGAATTGGCCCTCCAAACCCATAATTACGAAGCTTTCGTGACGTTCGAAGTGGTAAGAGATAACAAGCGTTTATCAACTTCCATAATGCAAAGAGCAACAAGTACATCCACACAAATAGGAGAAAAGAACCCATCTCTGATCTTCTCTTTTAGCTAGATATGGCTTGTGAGACTTTGAATATTCTATAATGGAAAACTTCAGAGAGGAGGGATATTTATAGTGGTAAGAGTTATGAGAGAACAGAAGAAGAGTATATTCACATAGTGTAGTGGTTGAGATTTAACCGGTTATAATTATTTCTATCTATATATAGATAAACGTCCTCGTCACTTTACCTATCAAAATAAGTGTATTTCTTGTCAAAAATAAAACTTAGGTGTATTGATAACGATATATATGAAATATACGCGTTCTTACGTTTATTTTTATCAAATAAAAAAACGCATTCTTAGATTTGAAAAAAACAAAGATCTCAATTTAATAATTAGCTAAAAAAGGTATGTTTTGATCGAGTCGTTCTCTTATGAGTCGGCTTTATGCATGGGACGGGTTAGTAGTTTCATATTAATGACATAAGAGAACGACTCGATCAAAAACATCCGTTTATATATACAATCGTCAAAACTAGTCATCAAAGTTAACACGCATTTAACAATGACAACAAAATTTAGGTTGAGACAGGTAAGGTAATATTGGGTACGTATATATTTACGAACTATTATTTGGCTCTTAAATACAAATTTTCTGGATCCGTCCCTGTCTGATTATTGACATTGTGTTCGATCCGTGTGCTTTATGTGTGCGCCCAAAAGTTAGTTAGAGTGACTAAGAATTGTTTCATGCGTCGATCAGTCCATTAATAGCTTTTTGGCACAAGGTTATGATTAGTCAATTTTAGCATGCAGACGAAGTTACGTTTCGCTAATGTGCTAACAATGAGATTGGGAAATAACAATAAACAGTGCGTTGGACCTTTTGGTGAACTGAAGATAAGATGTTTTGGTGGGGCTCTTTATATAGACCACCACAAGGAGGCGCTGAGCATGACGACTGAGGACTTGAGGAGATCGGTTGCATCACGTTTTTTGTTTCTGGTTTTTGGAGGTCGGTGGCATGGCAATTGTGTAACACATTTTGAACAATGACAATGTTGATTATACGGCCGCAATTGTTTGGATGCTCGTATGTGCACCCACTTATACATCCAGTTTAAACACTTGGTTTTAAATATTAGGTCGGTTAATTTTATAGATGAGATCCACCTACTTTAAACTTCACATCTAATTTTAAAAAATTAGTGTAGTGTATCTAATTGGATATAATTGGGAGTACTCATAAGACATTGGCAGAGAGACAGGCGAACAGGCGTAAGCTACGGAGCGAGGGGCATCAACTACTTGTGTGGTAGAAAGACTACACCATGTCATTGATTTCTGTCGAATTAGTCGCACATTACAATTTACAATCACAATAAAACATGCTCACCGATTTACTTCCAGACCCTTGTGTTTGCTTGGAAATCTCTCCAATCCCAAATTAACTTATTTTATCATATCTGATTTGATTTTTTTCTTTTGTGGAGAGAAAAAATTAAAAAACGATGGACTTTGGGCAGCTGAAAGCTGATTTATTTGCTGCTGTAGTTAGAGTATTGCGTAACAAAAATCTGACATCGGTTTATCAAAAGCAGATTAAGGTGGGAGCACAATTGCGTGGTAAGTGTTTCACCCTTATAACCTAACCCAAAAATTACAATGCTTATTGGCTGGTTGGTAGCTTCAAATGCGCATCCGTGTCCTTTTAAAATGTTACCGTTGTTTTCTAATGTCATAATCAATTTTAGTTATTTTAACTTTTACCCATAGGTTCCATTTTCTTTGTTTTTCTCCTTGACTTTCTTTCTTAGTTTCTTTCCTTTTCACATTTATTTGAGGTCCATTCAAAATAGATAGACTTAGGTCCATTTAAAAATTTCTAAAAATTACAAGGAGGTTTAATTTTTACTTAAACCTGTCCGCCATCATAAATGGATTGGTTTCTCCGGTGCTCATAGGCTATTGCATATTTGCATGGGCCTTGTAGCACAAAAAAAAAAAGAAAAAAAAAGGAATGAGATTTGCGTTATAAGCTGGGCTTTGTCTTAACTTAGAAGTTGGTCCATCCTTGTGTTAGCATTTGTTCATCAGGCCCGAAAGTGGATCAATGGTCTTGTTACTGTGTAATGGACACTGTTTTGGCTCGTCTGCTACGTTTAGAGGCCTTATCGATCGCTCAAACCGCCGTCCAAGTTTTCTTGGGCCTTGGTCTTACCTTTTTGTGTGGACATCGACATGCATTTTTTGAATATGGTTAGCCATTTGTGTTCCCACTTCATTTCATGTCTTGGACGAGGTATCACTATACCTTTGCGGATGGGCTGATAGATGGACATCATCTATACTTGTGATAAAATATTGGATGTCATTTTTTTGAAGATCACCTAGGCCATCATCACCAAATCTATAAATAGATTAAAATACAATGATTAAATCAGAGCTTACCGCAAGTCGCTAAATTGTCGAATGACGTGTCAATTTAGTTATGACATGTCATGAGACTCATGGCCAGTAAAAAAGTGGAAAAAATGAGACAATTATACGTTACAAAAACATAATAATGGAGTTCAATAACTCCTTCATTCCCTTCCCTTCATTCTCACAAGTTGTCTGACTCTTTCATTCCCTTCCCTTCATTCTCACAAGCCTACCAAGAACCCGATAACCTATCCCGTGGGCCTCCCATATTCCTTAGGGGTGTCCTGTGCGATGTGGTGTGAAAATATCAACATTTGTTCCAAGGCCTCCCGAAGCTCAAAAAACGTGTATTTATAGCCTTCATTTCGGCTTCCTAGGGCTCGGGTGCCATGTTTGCCAAAACATTTTTGGGGGTTCTACCATGACCCTAGAGGTCCCTCGGTGCTGCGAAAGGGTCATCCGAATCCCCGAACTTCGAAATCCCCCATGCCTTTGGTATTCCGACTCTTACACCAATGTCTCGTACAATGTCTTTCCAAGCCTATTAGGGACAGAATCAGCAACCCAAGGGCCTCCCATGTCCTCTAGAGGTGTTCCGTGCGACGTGGTGCGAAAATATCCACATTTGTTTCGGAGCCTCCCGGAAGCCCTAAAAACGTGGATTATAATAGCCTTCATTTTCGGCATACCGAGACCCGGTTGTCATTTTCTCCCAAACTTTTCCGGGGGTTCTATCATGATCCCAAATGACCCTCGGTGCACCAGGAGGCTCATCTAGATCCCCGAACATTGATATCACCCATGCCTTTGGCTATCTAGCTATTACACCAGTGTACCGCTAAGCGTCCTTACAAGCCTACCAGGGACCGAATAAGCAACCCCGAGGGCCTCCCATGTCCCCTAGGGGTGTTCTGTGTGATGTGGTGTAAAAATTTTCAACATTCGTTCTGAAGCCTTCCAAAAGCCCAAAAAATGTGGATTATAGCCTTTGTTTTTGGCTTCCGGAGTCCGGGTGTCATTTTGGACAAACTTTTGCGGGGAGTCTAACATGACCCTAGAGGACCCTGAGAGAGTCATCCGGATCCCCGAACTTCGATATCACCCGTGCCTTTGGTGTTCCGACTCTTTCACCAATGTCCTGTAAAACGTCTTTCCAAGCCTATTAGAGACACGATCAACAACCCCAAGGACCTCCCATGTCCCCTAGGGGTGTTTCGTGCGACGTGATGCGAAGATATCCACATTTGTTCCATGGCCTCCGGGAAGTCCAAAAAACATGGATTATAGCCTTCATTTTGGGCATCCCGAGACCCGGGTGTCATTTTTTCCCAAACTTTTCCAGGGAGTCTATCATGATCCTAATGTACCCTCGATGTCACAGGAGGGTCATCTGGATCCCCGAACATTGATATCACCCATGCCTTTGGCTATCTAGCTCTTACACTAGTGTCCCGCAAAACGCCCTTACAAGACTACTAGGGACCGGATAAGAGACCCCGAGGGCCTCCCATGTCCCCTAGGGGTGTTCCGTGCGATGTGGTGCAAAAATTTCAACCTTTGTTCCGAGGCCTCCTGGAAGCCCAAAAAATGTGGATTATAGCCTTTATTTTTGGCTTTCGCGGCCCGGGTGTCATTTTTGCACAAACTTTTGTGGGGGGTCTAACATGACCCTAGAGGACCCTCGCTGCCCCGAGAGGGTCATCCGGATCCTCGAAGTTCGATGTCACTCATGCCTTTGGTGTTCCGACTCTTATACCAATGTCCCGTAAAACGTCTTTCCAAGCCTATTAGGGACGGGATCAGCAACCCCTAGGGCCTCCCATGTCCTCTAGGGGTGTTTCCTGGGACGTGATGCAAAAATATCCACATTTGTTTCAGGGCCTCCCGGAAGCCCAAAAAACGAGGATTATCATAGCCTTCATTTTCGGTATCCCGAGACCTGAGTGTCATTTTTTCCAAACTTTTCCAGGGGGTCTATCATGATCCTAGAGGACCGTGGGTGCCCCAGGAGGGTCATTTGGATCCCCTAACATTGATATCAGCCATGCCTTTGGCTATCTAGCTCTTACACCAGTGTCCCGCAAAACGCCCTTACAAGACTACCAGGGACCGGATAAGCGACCCCAAGGGCCTCTCATTTCCCCTAAGGGTGTTCTGTGCGATGTGGTGCAAAAATTTCCACCTTCGTTCTGAGGCCTCCTTGAAACCCAAAAAATGTGAATTATAGCCGTTGTTTTTGGCTTCCGGGCCCTGTAAGGACACGGGATCGTTTCCTCCCCACGCAGTGTGTCCTTATAGAAAACTTGTAAGCCGGGGGCTTAGATAAGTTCAAGGAACCGTCGAGTTAGAAAAGCATTTGAAAAGGCTTGAATTGAATTGAGTAAAAACCATGAAAGAATTCTGCTACCGACATTTTACCGAAGGGACAAACCGAAGGGACAACCTAGTAGCACGAAAAGTGAACTAATCATATTTTTAGAAAGACTCACACTCATATAAAACATATGAGTACCCAAGAATAAAGGGTTCGGGGGCAAATGTACGAGGTGTGAAGATCTTAGGCACCCAACTCGCCCGTTTTACGATGGCCTCTACTAACTCAAGTTTGCTTAATAATTTAAAGACATGATTCCCACACAAAACCAAATTATTAACAACCTAGATTTAGACTGTTAATTAGTTTACCACAAGCATCACGAAACTGACTACTGGCTCATTGATTAGACATGCATTTGATTGGCAAGTTGGTTTACAACAGCTAGACATGCTTGTTTATAGAATTGAAAGACAATATTTAGTAAGCAATAAAAGGCATGATTTGTATAATATCTACATTTTGACTACTAGAAAATAAACAGTTAAGCAATTAATTTGATTTGAGCCCTCAGGAGTTTAGTACCTGAATTGTAGGCTATTTAGCAATTGAATAGTAAAAATAAGATCTCAAGTAAAGAAAGAGGGGGAAGCTCGGTGTCAATATTTCCGAGATAGAATTGAATTGTTTATGGAAGAAAAATGGAGAAGCTCAGAGTCAATACTACTGAGAATAGAGGTTGTCAACTGTAGACTGTGTGTTTTGAATTGAAGAGGAAGGGTTGTATTTATAAGGGACGGAGTAGGGTTGAACGGGTGAAGGAGATAGATCACAAACTCTTAATCCCGAAGAAAATGAGTTGTCACCTTAATTTCGAGATGCATAAATCATTTGGGCCTGAAGATAGATAGATCACGAACTCTTAATCTCGAGATGCATAAATCATTTGGGCCTGAAAACAGCTGGCGTGGCGAGAGCCGCTGGCAGCCGCGGACTACGTGTTTAACTTCCGTGGGCCATATCTCACTCGTTTGGGTTTTAAATTTGATGATTTGAGATGCGTTGGAAAGCTTACTGAGTCTAGTTTCAAATGGAGTTTGTTTCAGGCCCAAAATATTTATGCATCTCGAGATATACCCTAAAGATTAATGAGAGGTCAGTTTTAGAGCATGCACCAATATTGGGCTCGTAACTCATTGGTTGGAAATGTGGTGTGGGCTCATGATATGTCATTGGAAAGCTATTTGAATAAGGAATCCTAAAATATAAGGCTTGTAAATTAAATCAACCGAATGAACTCCCCAATTGGGCTAGAATCACGGTCTATTTTGACCCTTAATTTCGTTTGACCCTAACTATTAGGTGCAAAATCTTATTTTGACACGGAAGGAAGCAATGGAAAGGTATTGAAAGGGGATTTTGAATGAAGTGAAAATGGAAGAAACTTTCAGAATTCTTGAGATCTCGTTTACATAACAAAGCATAATAGCATACAGGTACATAAATTACTCATTTCATCATCGTGCATTTGGAAACATCTGACGACACGTTTTTTGCGTCTACAAGCCCCAGTGTCATTTTTGCCCAAACTTTTGCTGGGGGTCAAACATGACCCTCGAGGACCCTCGGTGCCCCGAGAGGGTATCCGGATCCCCGCATTTCGATATCACCAATGCCTTTGGTGTTTCGACTCTTACACTAATGTCCCGTAAAACGTCTTTCCAAGCCTATTAGGGACATGATCACCAACCCCAAGGGCCTCCCATGTCTGCTAGGGGTGTTCCGTGCGACGTGGTGCAAAAATATCCACATTTGTTCCGATGCCTCCCGTAAGTCCAAGAAAGTGGATTATAGCCTTCATTTTCGGTATCCCGAGACCTGGGTATCATTTTTTTCCCAAACTTTTCCGGGTGGTCTATTATGATCCTAGAGGACCCTCGGTGCCGCAGGAGGGTCATCAGGATCCCCGAACATTGATATCACCCATGCCTTTGGCTATCTAGCTCTTACACCAGTGTCCCGCAAAAGCCCCTTACAAGCCTACCAGGGACCGTATAAGCAACCCCGAGGGCCTCCCATGTCCCCTAGGGGTGTTCCATGCGATGTGGTGCAAAAATTTTACCTTCGTTCCGAGGCCTCCCGGAAGCCCAAAAAATGTGGATTATAGCCTTTGTTTTTGGCTTTCGGGGCCCGGGTGTCATTTTTTCCCAAACTTATGCGGGGGGTGTAACATGACCCTAAAGGACCCTCGATGCTCCGAGATGGTCATCCGGATCCCCGTACTTCGATATTACCCATGCCTTTGGTGTTTCGACTATTACACCAATGTCTCGTAAAACGTCTTTCCAAGCCTATTAGGAACATGATCAGCAACCCCAAGGGCCTTCCATGTCCCCTAGGGTTGTTCCGTGTGACGTGGTGCGAAAATATCCACATTTGTTCCGGGGCCTCCTGGAAGCCCAAAAAACGTTGATTATAGCCTTAATTTTCGGCATCCCGGGACCCGGATGTCATTTTTTTCCAAACTTTTTCGGGGGTTTTATCGTGATCCTAGAGTACCCTCGGTGCCCAAGGAGGGTCATCTGGATCCCCGAACATTGACATCACCCATGCTTTTGGCCATCTAGCTCTTACACCAGTGTCCCGCAAAAGCCCCTTACAAGCCTACCAGGGAGCGGATAAGCAACCCCGAGGGCCTCCCATGTCCCCTAGGGGTGTTACGTGCGACGTGGTGCAAAATTTTCCACCTTCGTCGAGGCCTCCCGGAAGCCCAAAAAATATGGTTTATAGCCTTTGTTTTTTGCTTCCTGGGCCTGTATGTCATTTTTGCCCAAACTTGTGCAGGGGGTCTAATATGACCCTAGAGGACCCTCGTTGCCCCAATAGGGTCATCCGCATCCCCGAACTTCGATATCACCCATGCCTTTGGTGTTCCGACTCTTACACCAATATCCCGTAAAACGTAGCTTTCAAAACCTACTAGGAACAGGATCAGCAACCCCAAGGGCCTCCCATATCCCATAGGGGTGCTCCGTGCAATGTGGTGCAAAAATATCCACATTTGTTCCTGGGCCTCCCGAAAGCTCAAAAAACCCAGATCTAGCCTTCATTTTTGGCACTCCGAGACCCGGGTGTCATTTTTTCCCCATCTTTTCCGGGGGTCTATCATGATCCTAGAGCACCCTCGGTGTTGCAGGAGGATCATCTGAATCCCCGAACATTGATATCACCTATGCCTTTGGCTATCTAGCTCTTACACCAGTGTCCCGCAAAAACGCCCTTACAAGCCTAACAAGGACCTAGGGTGTTCCATGCAATGTGGTGCAAACATTTCCACCTTCGTTCCGAGGCCTCCCGTAAGCCCAAAAAATGTGGATTATAGCCTTTGTTTTGGCTTCCGGGGCCCGTGTGTCATTTTTGCCTAAACTTTTGTGAGGGGTCAAACATGACCCTAGAGGACCCTCGGTGCCCCAACAGGGTCAACTGGATCCCCGATCTTCGATATCACCCATGCCTTTGGTGTTTCGACTCTTGCACCAATGTCCCGTAAAACGTCTTTCAAGCCTATTAGGGACATGATAAGCAACCCCAAGGGCCTCCCATGTCCCCTAGGGGTGTTCCGTGCGACATGGTGCGAAAATATCTACATTTGTTCCGGGGCCTCCATGAAGCCCAAAAAACGTGGATTATAGCCTTCATTTTAGGCATCCCGTGACCCGGGTGTCATTTTTTTCCAAAATTTTCCAAGGGGTCTATCATGATCCTAGAGGACCCTCGGTGCCCCATGAGGGTCATCTGGATCCCCAAACATTGATATCACCCATGCTTTGGCTATCTAGATCTTACACCAGTGTCCTGCAAAACGACCTTACAAGCCTACTAGGGATCGGAAAAGCTACGCTGAGGGCCTCCCATGTCCCATAGGGGTCCGTGCGATGTGGTGCAAAAATTTACACCTTTGTTCTGAGGCCTCCCAGAAGCCCAAAAAATGTGGATTAAAGCCTTTGTTTTTGGCTTTCGGGCCCGGGTGTCATTTTTGCCCAAACTTTTGCGGGGGGTCTAAAATGACCCTAGAGGACTCTCAGTGCACCGAGAGGTTCATCTGTATCCCTAGACTTCGATATCACCCATGCCTTTGGTATTCTGACTCTTACACCAATGTCCCGTAAAATGTCTTTCAAAGCCTATTAGGGACAAGATCAGCAAGCCCAAGGGCCTCCGATGTCCCCTAAGAGAGTTCCGTGCGACGTGGTGCGAAAATATCCTCATTTGTTCCGGGGCTTTCCGGAAGCCCAAAAAACGTGGTTAGCCTTAATTTTCGGTATTCCGAGACTCGAGTGTCATTTTTTCCCAACCTTTTCCGCGGGGTCTATCATGATCCTAGAGGACCCTCGGTGCTCTAGGAGGGTCATCTGTATCCCCAAACATTGATATTACCCATGCCTTTGGCTATCTAGCTCTTATACCATTGTCACGCAAAACGCCCTTACAAGCCTACTAGGGATCGAATACACGACCCCGAGGGTCTCCCATGTCCCCTAGGTGTGTTCCGTGCAATGTGGTGCAAAAATTTCCACCTTCGTTTTGAGGCCTCCCGAAAGCCCAAAAAATGTGAATTATAACTTTTGTTTTTGGCATTGCATGGACATGAACACTAATTTGTATGAGAATGTAAAGCGGGTATTCTCCATAGGTAGTGTTGATATGTTAGAATTGGAGTCTCAAGCTGAAGAAATAGAGGGAGAAAGACCACCATATAAGTCAACTGTCTGCTATACTTCAGTTGTTGATAATTGGTTTTAGGAGGACCTTCATTTGTCTCACCTCCTCGAAGAGTAACATTTCAAAGCCTGTTGAGAAGTTATCAGTATAAAAAGTCAATTTTGAGTAGACCTGGCAAACGGGTCGTTCGAATCGGGTTCGATTCGGATTATTTCGGTTCGGATTATATTTGGGTCACCTTATATAGGTTCGGTTCGAATTCGGTTTACATCGGTTCGGGTTTGGTTTCGAGTTGTTCAAGATGCTTCGGGTTCGATTCGGTTACGGGTCAAATAAATTCGAGTCGGGTATGGATTCGGGTTTTCGATTCTTTTCGGGTTCGGATTCAAGTCGGGTTTATATTATTGTAAGTCTAACCCATAACCATGGGTTAAATGATTTGTTTATTGTTTGGCTTTCGAAAACAATAGAAAGATGTTTCTAAGTCTCAAAAAGTGGGATTAAAGAGTTAAATATTCTTATCATACTATTTAAGGGCACAAATAAGCAAAAGTAGGCTTGTAATCTTTCGGATTCGATTCGGTTCGGATTCGGTTCGAGTTTGGGTCATTATTTTTCGGGTCGCCTTCAGATCGGTTAACTTCGGGTCATTCGGATTAGATCGATTTCGAGTCGAGTTAGATTTGAGTCGGATTGACTTTGGGTTTCGGTTCACCTTTGGGTTTACTATTCGGGCCAAAATCAGGTATTGGGTCCGGTATTTCGAGTCAGATATTTTGGGTCGGGTCAGCTTTGTCAGGTCTAACTTTGAGCACTTTTGTGGAATAGCGGGAGTACACAAATGTGTGAACTTTACCTTCATGCAATATAATAGAGGCCCCCTAATCCCCTATAGCAAGCTAGATCCCCAATAAGTAACTCTAAGTTTTCCAGATTACAAATTATAGAGATATGACAATTGGGGGCACTCTGATCCAGAACTAGTATATATGACCATTGTAGTCTGAAGATACTGTATAAAAGTAACTAAAATTATTTCAAGATACATCAAAAGGTTAATGATTTTGCCGAGTCAATTACTACTTTTTTTACTGGAGACATTTGCCTTAGAAGTAGTGTTTAATTGCCTTGGTAAAATCACTTCCCTACACATAAAGTTTATCTTGACGCAATATAAGGCGTCCTATAGGCTATAGCTAGCTAGACCCCAAATGACAAACTCTAAGTTATCCAGCTTACAAAAAATTATAGAGGTCCGACAATTAGAGGCACACCAGAACTAGGCCTAAATGAGAAAAAGTAAGTTGGGGAATGAACATAAGATGACGAAAGTGAGAAAGAAAATCTACGAAGAATGGTGGACATGACCAATTTGTACTCCATGACAGCATAGTTTTTGCCAATGCACATCCTTCCACCAAATCCAAAGGGTAAATACCCCATCTTATGTTTGCATCCACCATATAAATTCCCATCAAACCTCTCTGGTTTAAACTCATTGACATCATCACCCCATAGAGCTTGATCATGGTGCATATCCACAACATCGATCCATATATTGGTCCCGTTTGGAATTACTACATTGCCTACTTGAATGTCTTCTCTGGCTTGCCTTTGAGCATTTGGTGATGAGGGATATAATCGCAATACTTCATTCATCACCCATCCCATCTGCATTACAAATTGAAGAAAATCCCACTTTATTAGCATCTGAAGTGGCCAATTATACTTGTGACTTAAAAATTGTTAGTTAATTTGGAAATTGAGAAATAAATAAACATAGTGGAGTTGATTATACACTTCAATTTGCTACATACAAAAACTTGTATAGCAGCCTCACGTAAAGCGCCTCAATTAAGACCCAAATATAATTATCGTATTTCACTAGTGTAGTACACTAGATACAAGACAACTGTGGTCCAAAAGGAAGGGGATAAAACGTTAAGAAAGAGACATTTATAACCTTTAAAACCACACACACAAAAAACAAAAAAAAAACCTTGATATTTTTAGTTAAGGCATGTGATTTGTGAATTGGGCCTTCCAAGAGCTCGTGTGGTCACACGCGCTGCAGTTGGACGTGGCAAAGAAGAAAAAGCACGTGTGGTCTTGGCCACCGTGTTATTTTTTTTTGAAGGAAAGCCACCGTGTTCTTGGAGTTGGACGACGATTATGATATGTGGCGCTAAATGACAAACCTCTTTGACCACCTTCCCTTAGGCAGTCAAAGCTTTGACATTATTGACTTTATAAATTTTTTTTTTATTTTAATTCTTTTGTTTTTATATATTGCTTAGAATTTTTGCATTTGAAATAAATAATCACTGAATTATTTTCTTCTACTTCTAATTGTTATAAGCAACAATATCATTGATATACTCATTTTGACTAGAATGTGCAATTTGGCAATTGGTTAGTTAGTGGTTAAATCAAACACACAAGATGTGCGATATTACTACTATAAAAGGTTTCAAATAACACAACAAATGCGTGGGTAATGGTTCTTCAACGTGAATAATTAAAATGTGTGCATTTATCATGTTTAGATGAATCATATGGAGCACAACATGTATTTCTACTCAAATATGCATATGGGAGATGCATGTAAGATTCCTTACCTTCTTAAGGCCAGCAATCATTGTGAAGTCAATATGATCTTTCTCTCCAATCACCTCTTTGATCTCTTCCCTTAACTCATCTTGCCATTTTGGATACATAGCCAATAGCATTAATGTCCATGTCATTGCCAATGCAACTGTCTCATGCCCTCCAAAGAAGAAGGTCTTGCACTCATCAATGAGCTCTCTAGTTGTCAATTTCTTCTTAAATTGCTCATTCATGTGATCATCCTCGCCCTCGAGTAATAATCCTAGTAAATCATGTTGAGGTTCCAACCCAATAACCTTTCTTCTTGCGTTTATAATCGTTAAAAGGAGATCATCGATCTCTTTCCCTAGTCTCCTTGCCTCTAGGGTTTGGCCTAAGGCTAAATATTGTCCGAAAGGGACTCCCACATAACGAGTGTGCTTAAATAAGCTAATTTGCATTGCTCTTAGCTTATCAAACAAAATATTTCCTGTTTCACTATTGATTCCAAAGTTAGTCTTAGCAATTATCTCCCCAGCTAGCACTGTGATTTCTCTTTCGATGTCAAGTTCAATCTTGTTGGAACTCTCAAGAAGAGTTGTCCAACGGTCCACCACCTTTGTTGTTGATTCCACCATTGTGTTTGCCATGCCCTAATAATAATAGTTCAAGGAGAGTGTAACACCAATGTCAGTTTTACATAAAACTAATAATCAGTTTACTAATTTACTTGTAACATTAAACATCATTACTTGTAATAGTAATCATGATAATTAAGATTTAAGAGTTTAAAACTTTTTAAATGTAAGCTAAAACAAACAATATATGTACCTTCAAGTTGGTTAGAGAGAAAGAAGGAGTGATGATGTGCCTATGTCGAACCCAAGTATTACCCTCAATCATGTTAAGACCATATTCACCAAACATGGGTATCCTATCACTTTTGAACACATTAGGTTTGCCCCAATTCTTTGCCAGTACACATCCAGACACTTGCTTTAGGAACTCCGGATCAGCTATGTATAAGAATGGCTCCACACCCATCCAATAAACGAACACCTTCCCTGTAATTCATAAAATTAGTTATTCGGATCTATATTCATTAGCAATTTATGGTTTGCATTTTCTTCTTGTCCGTGTACCTCTAATTAACCTCTTGAATTTCTACTAGCACTGAACTGTAATTTGAATTAAGAATACTGATAAGGAAAATAACATTAGCTGGGCCTCCAACTATTATCTTAAGTTTTTAGTTGAGTTGGTTCCAATACATGTTATCAGAGTTAGTAACCAAAAGATCCATGTATTCGAATCCTGGCAGCCCCCATTCCCTTTATGGAATTTTTCAAAACATGGCAGGATGAGGACATGTATATTTATCTACACTTCAAGCCCAATCTATATTCATGTGAGGGGGCGTGATAAGAAATGTAACATTAATTGGACCTTTTCCGGCACAAATATTGTGACATTATCTAGTATGATATCTCATGATATATAATACAATATTTACGACATTTAGCAATCAAATCAGTGTAGTAAAGCCAAACTAATAAACTCCTCATGCATATTGTGCGTGTGTGACCCTCCAAATAGGCGGACACATGATTTTTGCTTGCATTTTAGTAGGTAATTCATGTGTTTTGTACGCCAAAGGTGCTAGTATATTGTGAGTAACATAAAATATGTGATGGTTTATTAAGTTACTTTTTATCAGCTAATTAAAAATTATGATGCATGGATAGTCATTTAAGTTTTTTTTGGTAAGTTAATTATTTCAGGGACTGAATAATAACTCTATAACCATTCATTTCCTTTTGAACTATACGTATATATGGTCAATTATTGGTCATGCATGTATATGTATACATAAATTTATATATGGACATATGCCTACTATATATGTACATATAAATAAATTTTTATATATCAATAAATGAACATGCATGTATGTATAATATAGGAAGCTTACCATATAGCTTCTGCCATTGTGAAAAGTATGGAAGGGAAGATGAATGAATGTCATGAGAAACGATCAACTCCGACGACGACGACAATGGATTAGGAGAAGATGATTTTTTAATTTTGAGTAGCATCTTCTTCATATCACCAAGATTTCCCATAGGGAAACTTGGCGTTGGTCCTCTAATTCCATTCTTCCGAAGCTTTCGGGATGTTTGTATGGGCAAGATATAACAAGTGTTTATCAATTTCCATATCACAAAGAGAAACAAATACACCCACACAAAATGTAGAAGATTCATCTTCAACAAATTTCTTTCAATCTCTCTTTTTAGTTGAACTTTTTTTTATTTTTTTTGAGGGTTTCTCTCTCTCTCAAGTGAGTATAGAAAAGGAAGAGAAACTAATGGGTAGAATATGTATAGATGAGAAGAGTGGGATGCTATTTATAGTTGAAGAATATGAGAAGAGTGGTATGGTATGGTATGGTATTTATATACTCGCTGAGAAGTTTATGGAATTATTATGTGATTTATTTGAACGTGGGAAAGTATGTAAATGCTTGCTAAAATAATTCAATGTTGACTTCAAATTGAAAGTACGAATGTAAGGAATATGACAGAGCCGCGGTGGACTTCCAATCTTGTTCAACTCGTGTGTTTTTGACGCGCGCTCGTCAAAATAGAGTACTACGTCCTACGAGTATTTCTATTTGGTCAGGAAAATTATACTCGGTTTCAAAATGAGTTTTCATTTAATTTTATACTGTTTTCAAAGTAACACTTTGACAATCGATAACTGTTATTATATTATCAACATTACCTCAATATCTCCAAAGAGGCTCTCGCCTAGGTAAGGCAAGTGGGGTCATATGTACGCAACCTTACCCCTATGAGAGTCTCAAAAAGAGACTATTTCCGTTTGATCCAAGATCTGAAGTGCGACAACTATCGACAACTTCACAATAAAAAAGAAGCGTCGACAATTTTATGAACCATTTTGCTGCATGTTGCCTGTCGGCACTTCTTATTTATTGTGAAGTTGCTCATAATTGTCGCACAAATATAAATATTAAAAAAATTGATATTGTGCATATATAATACAATTAAAAATAAATATAAGTAAACTGATATTGCAAAACTGAAAAATTTCTTCATAAACCAACAGTCAATATTTTAAAATTTTGACTTAATAAAAAGTCAAATGACAAGTTTATTTTAGCACGGGCGAGTATATATTATGAGCATTGGCAAATGCCAAATGGCAAGTTGGCAACCTTGGCTTGACTCCCGCGTAAATTTGCATTTAATTCTGAGGACGTAGTAAATCCTTATTGCATGGCATGGTCAACATCGATTTGTTTTGTTTTCTGGAATTTTGTGATCAATGGTAAGCTTGCGTACGTAACATATTTTAGAGGTGGGTTGGGAAAAAATAACTACATTTAAAATGCGTTATCCTAATTTACAAGTCTCCCTAACAACGAGAACAGTCAAACCATGTGGAAGTTTGTAACTTTATCAAATTTTCATGTTAAAGTTAAATTGGTACTCCTACCGTCCATAAATGGAATTATAAAGGACTAATTGCTTTTAAAGAAAAAAAAATCTCCACATACGTACTATTTCAGTATTTCATTACCCTTATAAAGTAAATATAAAGCTCAAATCTATATTTACGGGAAGAGAAAGAAAATCAAGTCCCTCTCTCTTTACTCTTCACAAAATTTTAGACTTTTTTTGATGTATTCATTAGGAGAATGCTTTATTTACCCGTAGCTTACTCATGTGATGTGGACAAAGAAAATAAGCTTATGTAGTGGGATTCAAATAACTTATTTCAACTTAAAAAGTAAAATATTAAAACCAAACCAATCACCAATTCATACCCGATGGGTAACAAATATTTCCCCTATTCACCATTAGTCGTCATAGTTTAGCACAAAAACAGGGTGCAAGATCCTATGTTTCACTTTTGCGTACTATCTTATACTTCAATAAAAATATCAACTCTATGTGCATTTGATATGCAATCCATATTAATAACGAAATAAATATACGAACATGATGTGTAAATCTATAAAAGGGTGTTATAATAGAGTGTTTAATCAACCACAAAAATCCTGATTTCATCGTCTTTATGTTGTGATCTGTTTCACTCCAATTGTTATGCTCCATTTCGTGATGTATCTCGTTCTACATTTTATTTTTGTTTCATGTTTTGTTTCATTATTTAATTTGTTTTGTTTCATTTAATTTTATCTTGCGTAGTTTTGTTTTATTGAAAAGAACACGTCAAAATGTTTCGTCCTGTTTTAGTACGCATCGTTTTGTTGAACAAAACATGGCTAAAGCCTAAAAGCATATCTCATCTATCGGTGGAGATAGAAAAGCTTATTTTTCTATGGTTATGAACTTTATGAAGTATGCTTAAGCGACGAATTTGCAACAGTGCATCACTATTAAAGTTAAGTTGCTTAAATATATGAACCCGAGATTGCGCTGCTAATAAGTTGATTTATCGCTAAGATGCCTTATCTTTTTGTGATTGAGACGAATATTGGATTTGAAGATCCAAACGGCCAAGGCAAGCCTAATTAGGTTGTCAAATAATTCAACTCTTCGTGATTTGATATGGTACTCTAAATTAGGTTTGATCATGGGCCGCGGGTTCATAGATACTACAAAAATTTGTGTGGACTTAGTCTATGGTGGACCAATATTTGGAGTTACCCCCTATTTCACCTGAAGCCACCCCCCTCTAATAGTGGAGTCACCCCTACTTCACCTAGAGCCACCCTTCAAATTTATACTTGGCACCACCCCTACTTCACCTGGAGCCACCCTCTTACTTTACGTGGAGTCACCCCTACTTCACCTGGAGTCACCTCCTACTTTACTTGGAGTCACCCCCTACTTTACCTGGAGCCACCCCTCAAAATTACTTCACCTAGAGTCACTCCCCTACTTTACCTGGAGCCACCCCCTACTTCACTTGGAGCCACCCCTCAAAATTACTTGGTCCACGATGGACTAAGTCCACACAAGACATGTTGCATAGATACCCACTTTATTTCCCCGAATAAATGGTCGAAAATCCGATTAAATGGATTTTTTGGGTGAGTGATGATTTGATAGAGTTGGTTATTACACCCGTTTAGTAACCCGATCCACTCGTGATGAAGAGTGGATTGGGTATGTGTAAACTATTTTGCGGATGATAGGTGGATAGATGGAGCTGGAAATCAAATGGGTGAATGCGGATAATATCTTACCTTTTCCCCGCCGTTTTTTTGGCGACTTTAATAATCGCTCTGTCCCAAGTCTCTTTTTTTTGAAGTGATATCTTACCTGAAAACTGAATAGACGTAAAACGGCTTACCTTGTACTATTTTTGTTCCGCCCATATGCCATATGTGTTAACGGTACTTAAAAAGTAGTGTCACACTGGTACTATTATTACTATACAACTAGGAAACGATCTCCACCTTATCATGGTATTGTGTCAAGTCATATGTCAAGTTTACATCGCATAACTATAATGTCTTAAACGTTGCTTTAATTCGTAGCCTTTGTTACCCAATTGATCTTTAATACTACTGCTCATGCACATGTTCTACCATTACTTTCCAAATAATAGAAACTAAACTAAATAAATAGAATTCCAAAATCCACTGGTTTTAAAAACGTTTTCGGACATTGCATCATGTAGACAAAGACCACCTAGAGCTGCTGCTTCTTTTTCTTTTTTAGTCTCTTCTCGTTAAAGGGCCGTTACTACTCTTACTAGCAGTGGGCTAGTGGCCATTCTAGAAAATGTAACCACTACCCAACTCATTGTTTATTCTTATCCATATACGCTATACACCCCAATGTAAAATTCCAACTAATCATGCGTCAGTCGCTTCTATGAATAGCGCCATACTCTTGACTTCTGAAGCACAGAGCTCGAGTCGAGCTTTGACCGAGCCATGATCGAGAGTTCACCTAATCAAGTCGACTCAGTTACATCCCTAGTCGTGTTCATATAGTCAGACATATTGCACAGCTCGGGGATACCATTACTAATACTCAAATCCATTAATCTTAAATACTCCCAATGGAAAGCTAAAGGAGGAAAGAGAGAGTAGAAAAATGAAGTCCGTAGCAAGATCCCCAACAGCAAGCTGATTCCATCTACGGCGATAATCGCCATCCATCATCAAACTGACTAAATCAAAGTTAGAATTTTATTTCTTTTTCTTTTTTGATAAAGGTAATTTAGATTATTAATGTTCTACCCCAAAAAATGTATAGTATAACGCTAATACACTATAACGTATGGACGGTTGGAACTACAAATTTGAACGAATAAAATGTGAGTGGCGACCTACTTAACTCTATTGTAATAGTGAACATATTCGAGCTAATCTATCCTAGCAGGCTAACAAGTGATAACAGTACACCATTGATTACAAATTTGCAAAAGCAAAATGGTCGGCTGTCATGGGTATCTAGACTTATCTTTATTAATCAAAACCTTGTCGAAAGGTCCAAGCTTTGGCATCGCGAAAACGAACTCTTATGGCTATAATTGAGGTTATTAGCTAGTATCTTTAATGAGGAAGGTTCTGGACTCCAATCTACTATCTTTTCTTTCTCTTTTAGAAGAATCTAAAACCTAGTTATATCTACTAAAAGTTCGCCTAAAGATAATTTTAAGTTATCAGCATATGGAACATATACAACCTAGAATCAATAATTAAGGGTGACAAATATTTCTAGACAAGATGAGTAATGATAGCCTCCTTCTGTCTCATCTTGCGCGCCGTACAGCATCGCAAATCGCGAGACCAAGAGCAGCACGGTGTCATCTGTTCTTAGCATGCACAGAATGAAAGACCGGGACACACAGCAAGAGAGGGAAGGGGGCGAAACAAGAGCAAGAGAGATTCTACCCTGAAATCGCTAGGTAGGAAATGTACAGTTACCATAAATAACTAGCTAATGCAAGTATAGATAATTGCCACATTAAGAAGAGTACTGTCTGTGAAAAACAATTATGGTAAGTCATTTATCCTATGCCCCTAATCATTGTTGGCTCCTGAGTCCTGACCTGTATAAAGTGCAATAAGGTCATCGGAGGTAGTCATGGAAGAGCATGATTGCATCATCTAACTTCATTATGGAGGACTCCAGCAGAATCCTGACATTTTTCTGACGCTCGAATCTCTTCTGTAGATCCCCGACCAGTTTGTGTTTAGGGAGGGTTCGAATCTGGACAAGCAGAGAACAAATCAATATATATATATAGGAAGCGTTTCTCGGAGCAATGATTCATGCCACCTAGAGTGCGTCACCTAAGCGAAGATAATGGCAAAAAAATTGTTGGTGTAAAACGTTTAGAAGTCTTAGATAATGACAAAAAATAACTGGTTCAAACGTTTAGCAGTTTTAGCATCCTTGGTGTTTAGGATTGTTGAAAGATAATTTTCGTCAAATATTCAAAATCATATATAATAATATTCACACATCTCAAAATATAACAAAAATTACACCATCAGATTCAGATCGAAAAATACATTGAATGAGATGAATTTATAATGTGTTTGGCTTCCCAGGGCTCGGGTGTCATTTTTGCCCAGACTTCTCCGAGGAATCTATCATGACCCTAGAAGACCCTCGGTGCCGCGGGAGGAACATCCGAATCCTCGAACTTCAATATCACCCATGCCTTTGGTGTTCCGGCTCTTACCCCAGCCAAAGCCCTTCCAAGCCTATCAAGGACTGAATAAGCGACCCCGAAGGCCTCCCATGTCCACTAGGGGTGTTCCGTGCGATGTGGTGTGAAAATATCCACCTTTGTTCCGAGGCCCCCTGTAAGCCAAAAAACGTGGATATATAGCCTTCGTTTTCCGCTTCCCGATGTCAAGGTGTCATTTTTGCCCAAACATCTCCGGGGAGTTTATCATGACCTTAGAGTACCCTCGGTGCCCCGAGGGAACATCTATATCCCCAAACTTCGATATCAACCATGCCTTTAGTGTTTTAGCGCTTACACCAATGTCCCGTAAAATGCCCTATCAGGGACCGCATAAGCGACCCCGAGAGCCTCCCATGTCCTCTAGGGGTGTTCCGTGCGACGTGGCGCGAAAATATCCACCTTCGTTCTGGGGCCTCCCGAAAGGCCAAAAAATATGGATTATAGCCTTCGTTTTCGGCTTCCCGCTCACAGGGTGTCGTTTTTGCCCAAGCTTTTCCGGGGGGTCTATCATGACCCTAGAGAACCCTCGGTGCCCCGGGAGCCGGGAGCGACATCCGGATCCCCGAAGTTTGATATCCCCATGCCTTTGGTGTTCCGTCTCTTATAACAATGTCCCGTAAAATGCCCTTCCAAGCCTATCAGGGACCGGATAAGTGACCCTGAGGGCCTCCCATGTCCCCTAGGGGTGTTCCGTGCGATGTGGTGTGAAAATAACCACCTTCATTCGGAGCCTCCCGGATGCCCAAAATACGTGGATTACCCTTCGTTTTCAACTTCCCGGGGCACAGGTTTAATTTTTGCCCAAACTTCTCCGGGGGGTCTATCATAACCCTAGAGGACCTTCGGTGTCCTAGGAGGGACATCCGGATCCCCGAACTTTGATATCCCCCATGCCTTTGGTGTTCTGGATCTTACAACAGTTTCCCGTAAAATGCCCTTTCCAAGCCTATCGGGACAGGATAAGCGACCCTGAGGGCCTCCCATGTACCCTATGGGTAGTCTGTGCGATGTGGTGTCAAGATAACCACATTCGTTCCGGAGCCTCCCGGAGGCCTAAAAAACATGGATTATATATAGCCTTCGTTTTCGCCTTCCCGGGGCCCGGGTGTAATCTTTGCCCAAACTTCTCCGGGGGTCTATCATAACCTAAGAGTACCCTGGGTGCCCCAGGAGGATTCTCAAACTTCGATATCAACCATGTCTATAGTGTCCTGCCTCTTACGTGTACCGTAAAACGCCCTTCCAAAGCCTATCAGGGACCGAATAAGCGACCACGAGGGCCTCCCATGTCCTCTAGGGATGTTCCGTGCGATGTGGTGTGAAAACATCCACCTTCGTTCCAGGCCTCGCGAAAGCCTAAAAAACGTAGATTATAGCCTTCGTTTTCGGCTTCACGGGTGTCATTTTTGCCCAAACTTCTCTGCGGGTCTATCATGACCCTAGAGAAAGCTCGGTGCTCCGAGAGGGACATCCGGATCCCCGAAGTTTGACATCCCCAATGTCGTTGGTGTTCCGGTTCTTACACTACTGTCCCGTAAAACGCCCGTCCAAGCCTATCAGTCACCGGATAAGCGACCCCGAGGGCCTCCATTGTCCCCTAGGGGTGTTCTGTGCGATGTGGTATGAAAATATCCACCTTTGATCCGGGGCCGCCCGGAAGCCCAAAAACGTGTATTAGCCTTTGATTGGGCCCGATTTCCGTTTTGGCCCAAACTTTTTTGGGAGGTCTATCGTCACCCTAGAGGACCTCCAGCGTCTCGGAACGGTCATCCGGGTTCCCGGACTCTGATTTCACCCATCGGACATGGGCGTTAGGACATGGAACATAGCGCTCGCTGGGCGCTGGGACATGGGACATGGGTCACCCATATTTTGTTTCAAACTTTTTTTGATGTATTTAGTTCATTTCAATCCATTGTCTACTATGATAATCTTTAGTAGAAAAACTTTATAACAGAGTATTCTCAAATTTGTTAATAAAAGGCTAATAATCGTTTTCTAAGCACTCGATCAAACATAGATCAAAGTTTTACAATATGACTAATCATAATAAATAGAACTATTTTGCAACAAACAATGTCATTTAGGGGTAGGTACCTCTAACTTTTGTAGAGGCACCACACAAGCCAATGAATTGACTTTCTTTTTTTTTTTTTTTTTTGGTCAAAGGCTAATACACGGCTAGTGAATGACTATTACCATGACTTGAGTGCATCCCTTCCCCCAACATTTTAAAATTTTCCCTAAACAAATTAAGAGTAAGGCTGCGGATGAACCTCTCCAAATCCCGCCTTGGTGTTGTTTTAGTTTTATTTATCCGTTAATCACAAAATTAGCACTAAAAGAGAAAAAAAGAAACTTATTACAACACAGTTAGAAACGAGGCAACCCATCAGAAAACATTTAATTAACAAAAAAAAACGAAAAGAGCTTAAACATCCTGTTCATCGCACAGGCATGCACACTAGTTTATCTAAAAAGGGGGCTCAATTTTATCTCATTGAGGGCATAATCATTAATAGAAGTTTACCTCTTGGAGCTATGTCTATAAGCTAAGCTTCGGTGGTGGTTCTGATTATTATCACTCCCACATGTATGCTTATATCTGCTCTAAATTTCTTACCCTTATTTTAAACATAAAAACTCACTTAAAACGGTCATTTTTTGCTCATCATAAGTGACCCCTACATTTTTAAATAGTGACTCCATTTTTCTGTGAGTTGGTCTCACACAAGACTTGCTGTCTTTTAAAATATTTTCTATCACTTGATTTTAATTTCTAAAAAAAAAAATAGGTTTTTGAAATATTATTTCTTGTCATTGTTACCTTAATTTACTTCCTACAAATACAACCCCCCCCCCCCCCAACAAAAAAAAAATTTGCAACATGCTGCAAACTTATAGGTTAATATTATGCCCATCTTGACCATCAGAAACCCCACCTTTGAGCGGGCAACACTGAGATGTTATTGTAGTTGTAACCTAGGTGGCTACGTTGCATCGACAGGGATACAACAGATATGTGAACCGACATAAATAGTATATGTCATGTCTGCGTGTCGGACAAGCAACCAGGCACCTATTGAGGTCTCCGTGCTTCATAGGTGGTACAACAGTATAGATCCCACTTGGGGAGTTTCAGACGGGGGGAAAAAACCAAGGAAAGTGGAAAATAGCCATGACCTATAAATCAGTATATAAATTACCTCTCGTTCTCGTTCAATCTCATGAGCATTGCGTAATAATATATTGAGGGTAGCATGGTACAGCTCATCCAGAACTTGATTCCAGAGATTGTTTCTCTTCACTCTCCACAAGAAGATATCTAATTGTTTGTTACCCCCTGTACTTATTTTCTGCAAGAAATACGTTTCAGACATCAATCAACCAGTGAGTAACTTTCTTGAAATCATGTACCAGCCATCCACAAAGACGACAATGCTTTCTTCAATGACAACATGAGAACCCACACCCACCCGCCCACCCAAACCAAAAGACTAAGGAAGAAGAAAAATACGACTGCAGTTCAGAATTACGGAAAAACGAAATGGTGCAATGCGGAAAAGTAGCCTTAAAAAGAAGTATCTACAAACGTTGCATCACTGTATAAAAAAAGAACAAAATTGTTCTCGAATAATCCCAGAAATCGAAGGGGTCAACTAATTTCGGAACAGTTAGACCTCAAGTGTCTCCATACTCTCCAAAAGGTAGCAAAGGTCTTCAAAAGCGAAGGATATAGCCAAAGGGATCACTAACAAGACCCCACAAGCACAATCCCTTTCCATGGCCACAAATCCGTGTCCGTCATTCTATCTGGTGGTTTAAGGATTGGTTTGTAATGTCAGTTCAGCTACCTCTAGGATAATATTATTAAATCTATTACCAATAGCAAAGTAGGCATGCTTCACTTGATTCGCATTCTATCACCTCATTTTCTTTTTGCATGCTTAACTTATTTCCAAAGAGTTTTTAGTAGGGTCCAAATACGAAACCATGGATGGGTACGGAGTTCAGAGACCCTCATGACCTTCCGGGGCATCGAGAGAAGTTTGGACAAAAATCTCAACCGGGTCCAGAGGAGCCAAATATAAAGTCCGTTATCCAAGTTTTTTGCGCTTCGAGAGGGCCCAGAACTAAAGTTGTTATTTTGGCACCATATCGAATGGGTGACCCTTCTAGGATAAGGGAGGTCACTAGGTAGGTTATCGAGTTTGGTCGCTATATACTAATCACGCACTCTAAGGACATGAACACCGAAACAACAGGTGATTATCGGACTTCTGAGAGCCGAATGGCCTTCTCGATGCACCAGGTGTCCAAAAAAGTTTGAGAAAAAATCTCAATTGGGCCCAAAAAGCAGAAAATGAAGGATACAATTCTCGTCTTTTGGACTTTCGGAGGGACTAGAACAAAAGTTGTTATTTTAACATGGGAGGCCCCTGGATCGGTTATCGGGTCCTATTAGGTTGGGATAACCATTTTACTTTTGACCTACTCTAAAATCCGATCACCGAAACCAAAGATGAGTACAGAGTTCATGGACCCGAATGATCTTCCTGGGACATCGGGGGTACACTTGGGTCACAATGGACCCTCGGCAAAGTTTGGGCAAAATTTTCAATGGCGCCTCGGGAAACTGAAAATGAAGGCTATAATCTACATCTTTTGGGCTTTCGGAGGGCTCCGAAACTAAAGTTGTTAATTTCGCACCATAATCCACGGGATACCCCTAAGGGACATGGGCGAGTTGGTTATCTGAGTCCCTATTAGGCATGGGCGCCCGTTTTATTAGTGACCCACTATAAATTAATTGGCGAACACAGATTTCATGGGTTGAATACGAAGTTCGAGACCCGGATGGAATACCAGGGGAACTAGGGATCCTCTTGGATCTTATTGGACACCCCGGAAAATTTCGGGCAAAAATCTCAACTGGGCCCCGAGAAGCAGAAATGAAGGCTATAATCCACTTTCTTAGGCTTTCGGATAACAATGATCTTTTCGCACCATATTGCACGGGACACCCTTAGGGGACTTGGGAGACCCCTAGGGTCGGTTACCGGTCCCTATTAGCCTTGGATTTCTTGTCATCCACTCTTTAGGGCCGAACACCAAAATTGTGTGTGAATAGTGAATACGAAGTTCAGAAATCCGGATGGCCTAGCACTTAGGGTCCTTTAGGGACACAATGAACCACCGGAGAAGTTTGGAAAAAACAATATGAACCAAGCTCCACCATACCAAAAATGAAGGCCATTATCAACATTTTCTGGGCTTTTGGAAGGTCCCGGAACGAAAGTTTTTAATTTCGCACCATATCACACGGGACGCCGTAGGGGGCATGGTAGGCCCTCGGGGTTGGTTATCGGGTCTCTTAGGCTGGAACGGCGGTTTACTAGTCACCCACTTTAAAAAGCAAAACAACGAAATCATGCTAAATGGAAGTTCCGAGACCTGGATGGTTTGACTGGGGCACAGAGGTTCCTCTTGGGTCGCAATGGAACCCTGGTAGAAGTTTGGGTAAAAATCTTAATCGGACTCTAAACTTATCAACCACATAGATTTCATGGTGATATGTTAGAAAATTTTTGCTATATCATGGCATTCTCTGCTATTTCTTATCTTAAAAAAAAAACTATCTCGTTCTCTACTATTCTTGCATTATTTTCAAAATAAAAAGCTACATGTATCCAACCCCACATAAAACCAGATGGTCCCCATTTCCTTAAGAGAGCTAGCAAGGAGCACTCTATAAGAACAAAAGCCACAATACCCTTAACAATGATTTGACACTAATACAAATGAAGTCCATGAGCCATGGTAAAAGAAAAGGTGACACTACTTTGCAATTTTCCCATCTTATGGCTTCTCGTTTGGGGGGGGGGGGTGGAACTTGGAAGTATTCCTTTTTGTCTCTAAATCGAAGGCAAAATTGTTGAAAACAAAGGAGAATGGGTGTGGGTTAAGTAATTACTAATTAGTCTTTCAAGACTTCGTACAAATTCATAGTGCAAAAAGTTGGTAGAAGTATGCGTCGCAACTTGCACGAATTGTTTCTTTCATAACCGTTGAGTTGTACATATATTATTTTAATTCACAAAGGAGATTTAGATTAAATAGAAATATAGAAGGGTAGAAACAGAGGCTTCAGGATCTAGAATTATTATGCTTAATAACAGCACTATTACGCAATACACGCATAGGAACATCTAATTAAATGTCAGGTTCTGTAGACGCAAAGATTCTGCAGAGTGCCTGCTAAGCTACAATATAGATAATCCAAGTTACACCTTGAGGAGACATTAAGGCCTTGTTTGATTCACTTGTCTCAACTTATACAAGGAAGTTGTAAAACCATGGAATTTCAACTTCCTAGGTAGGTTGTACATCCATGGAAGTATTTTTGTTTGGTTTACAGAGCTTACTTCCTTGGAAATAGATGCAAAATGACATATTACCCAAGCCACATGCATAATTATTATTAAATTCCATGGGTAAAAATGTATTTTATGTCAGTTACCATGGGAAGTTGGACTTACCTTACCTCCTCAGGTAAGCAACTTCCCATACTTTAAGGGAAGTTCAACTTCCATGGAAGAAAGTGAACCAAACTCAAGGCCTAAAGATAACAATTCAACAGATGCACACAAAAACTCCAAAAAAGGTTAATAAAACATATATATTAATGTATCTATCAACATGAACAACAGATATTAGAAAGTCGAATGGTACCTCCATTAGCACGAAACTATCCTTCCAAAGCCTATATAAAATTATTGGCGTATCCTTCTTGTCCACAAAGGTCCTTTCTGATATCTGCAGGAGACGATTGGGAAAATGAAGTCAAGCCATATTCCATGCAGAAGAACGGCAACTAAGATGCAATTGTGCTGCATGATAAAAGTAATTTATTCAAGTAGATATGCAACCCTTGAACTTGGTAATCTTGCGATAATATTCTTCTTAGTTAGTAGTATGCAATATTTATTGTTGAATATCAACCTTTACAGCTGATCAGCAAATCATTCTATATAGTTCACACACGGATCTTACTTTGCATTTTGCAGAACTTTTGCAAGTTACTTCAGCCTTAGTTTCTCCAACAATTCAGCTCACCCATATGATCAGATAACTAAAATCAAACATCAGATGTTCCCCCTACGCACAGTTTTCTTCGAGCGTATTCACTTGTGAAACCAAGTCCAGAGTCCAAATTAACCCAAATCACGAATTAGCTGCAAAAAGAGCATGCAGCCATTCTCCTCTTAACGTGTAGAAGTTTATTAGAAAATGATTTTACCTTATCCATTTGGAGATGATTAGTAATGATTAAGAAAAAAACTGCAGGGGTTTCAAACTTTCGACAATCCAGGTATAAGGAAGCGGAACAAAATAAATTCTTTCTTAGCTACTATCATTGAGGACATAGCTGTCTCCTCCCTCTTCTCTCTATAAAACCCCTAGCCTCCTCTCTCTTTGACTCATCTTGGGCTACCATGCATTTTTGCCAGTGGGCCGCTCGTTATTATTCGCTTTTCCTTTTCAATCTAGTTTTTGGTACTTTGATTTTCAATAGGGATATTTATTTATTTATTTATTTTAAATAAGAAAAATTTTATACATTAAAAGTTGAAAGAATACAAGAATGGAGGACAAGTTATCCTCGAAAAGAACCAAAATATCTACAAGTCACGCCAATGGCGTTGGACAACCGTAAGCGGGACACCTTTAAAGGCACCCGCTGCGTTAGCCCAAAGGGAGGCCAAGTAAACTATATAATCCCAAACACAATCAATATTCTTCCCAGAGTTGGAGAAAATCAAACACAATCAATAGGGATATTTATAAACCCTCCTTTGGTAAGAGGTACTTTAATTCTCCGCGTTTGCCGGAGTTTTGGAGTTTGATTGTTCGAGTTTGTTTTTTGGGTTGAGTATTATGAATCGAGAAGACAAGTTCAATCTTTTACGTCAAAGGGATTTGTACTTCCAAATAGCTGCAACACTTTTCATGCTTAGCTTTGATTGCAAGGGAAAAGCATGGATTAACAAAGTTAATGTAAACTGGTATATCTAGTAGAATGAAAAATTCACCCAAAACAGCCATATTTCATCAATGCAGAAAGTGCAAATAAGAGCAGACACATCTCTACTCTGCAGTGCAGTGCTCAGTTCATGGCTGACGTGTTGAAGTATACAAGGCCGAAGCTCCCCCATTCGCTTTCAACTTTGACTAAAAAGCATTTGGATAACCAAAAACAACAAACAGGAACAGAAATATAACCAGTAATTACCTTATCAGTGTCCAGTTCACGGCCATTTAACAATGCCCGGAATATCCTGAAGGCGTCATTCCCATACCTTTTTAACACGATAGACTCCACCTGTACAAAATTCACCTTAGACCTGTATATAGTAGAATCATACCCCACAATTCTAAAATGAAATGCATCTAAATAAGGAAACCAAGGCAACCTCTTCCAGCTGAGTTTGCTTAATGGTGTCCCTCAAATCTGCAAACAACACAAATTAAACGCAACAACGAAGCATGGTAAAACACATTTAAATGCTTGCACTTGATCATACACTTGTTTTGTTTCTGTTTTTCTTTTTTTTTTGGGGGGGGGGGGGGGAACCACACTTTATTCAGAAAAACTCTTACTAACGCTGTATATATCATCTGCTTCAGAGCAAAAATGCAGTTGTTCAAGAGAGCATCTAACACGCTCCAAGTTCATGGTGCGACCTTCTTCAGTCTTAATAACCTCCTCAAAGACAGCCTCCAGGGACAAGGACACTGCCAAGCAAAGACTTATCAATAATCAAAGCAAATGAAAAGCAGGGAAAGGGCTAGTGGGAAACCATGAAGCAATTCCAGGAGAAGAAAATGTCACTTAAGTGATGAGAAAATGGAGGTCCCCCTCTTCACTCCAGAACCCCAACAAACTAAAAGGACTAGTTCATCTAATTTAACATTCCTTAGCACAGACAAATAAAAAGGCAATCAAAAGTACTTATAACTGCACACAAGCTGTCACTCAGGAACTGGACATAAGGATCGGACACGAACACAGGTCCAAGTCTCTGATATGAACTGAAAGTTCTGCAACATAGGGACGTGACCAAATGGACACGGAGCATGTCAGTTTGTGTCTCTAGTATAGAAACTTAATTACTTTTAAAAAGAACGTGGTAGCATAAAAATATTTTACATCTGTCAATAAATCTAGCACTCTTAGTCTTGTTCTGCTGGTGGAGAATTTGTTTTCCTATTCGACATCTTATGTTCTTGAATCTCATATAAACTGAAACTTCCAAAAATTCGTCTTAACAAAAAGTAGACAGTTTCACCCTGGATAGCAGTCATTGCCTAGTTCAAATACCTTCTTTGACTCTATCAGAGGCAATCTTACATATTTTGACCTTGATATGATCCTATGTGAAACAAGCTAGTACTAGGAATCTCTCACAGAGATATACTGGTATGACACCAATATTCATCCTGAAGTTCATACCTGGTTTCTTTGACTCTGCTAGAGACAATATTTGATACCTTGATATGATCCTACGTGAAATAAGCTACTACTAGGCGTATCTCACAGAAATATGGTGGTGCAAATCCATAGCAACAACAATCATGAAAAAGGAGCATTAGATATTTAACAAAAGGTAAATTAAAGAAAGACCACAGGAGATGGTACTAACTAAGATATATCTTAAACTTTAAAAAGCTTCCTGGAACAATATAGTAGGAACAAACGTTAATCATAATCCTAAATAGGGTGGGAATGTTTGCACAATCAAGTATGAATCACATAAAACAGCATTAAAGCAGATCCGTAGATAGCACAAGATATCTGAATCAAAGCCCTAGGCTCATAAAAATCTGATTCTGCCCTTGCTCCAATACTCTACCATAAAAACTACTAAAGGCACATGTTCGCTTTGCTGGTAAAGATAAATCTAAGCATCATTTTATACAAACAAAATAAGAGACAAACATACTAGCAATGTATGCCAGTGAAGGGCATAGATTGATGTTTATGAGCATGGTCACCTGTAGTATCTGTGAGTTTAGTCCCCTCCAACATGCAATTTAAGATCATTGCAGCAGCATTACCATACTCTGCTCTTGCATAGTCGACGCAGGCCTTGAGTAAAACGAATAATTGAGTAAAAATACGCAGTTCAGCATGCATACCATGAAATGACAGGAGACTATAAACATATACAGGCAACTATTGTTTGAGGTAAGAAATAAATAAAATACGACATAAAATAAGAGCAAAGTGTACCTTTATCCTAAGACGATTTATGAATTCATCAAAATTCACACGCCAAACTGGTTCTTTATTACCCCCCATAACGTCAAGCTCACTGTCCCACTGCAGCGAGTTTTGCTTCCGCTACAAAAGATAAGCAGTGAAACATCAGGACATGCAAACATGATCACCACAACTGATGAAGCAACGACTACAAACCTACCTTCTCCCCAACTTTCGCACTAGGAAAGTCACTTCCATTTCTGTCTTCATCAGAACCAGGGTCTTTTATAATAGAAAATCTCTCAGAATCCATGGGAATTGCAGCACTCAAAGCTCGTTCTTCAAGTGTCACCTCTTTCCTAGCAAACTGTCATTGAGTGGACAAGAAAGAGTACAACAAGGTCAAGTCTTTACTACTAACCTGTAATTAAGTGGCCAAGAAAGAACCAAATAGAACACATGCAAGAGTAAATAGAATTTAACCCTCCCTCTGCCCTGAAAAGAGTGCCATTGTAGGTTCTGAGTTGCAACTCAAGAAAAAGCATAAATATCTTAAAGTGACCTTGACTTAGTATTGAATAAGTGGGGAATACAGATAAACAGGTAAGTTAGGAACTAGTAAAGTAACAACACTTGAGAAGTCAAATATACTTGTCATTATTTAATAAAAATGATACTTCATGGACATCTTAAAAAATAAAAAACTAATGTTCTTCAGATGTCAGATATGGGAACTCCAACTTTTTTAGCAACTTCAGGTACCAAGAAATGGGATGCAAAAGCCTTCTTAAGACAGCAAAGGGGACAGCAAATCCCTGCCATAATCCAGGCCTCCAGGGCAATTCAGCCTTCGAGTAATAAACAATTAGCTAAGACAATATGAGTAGTTTCTTACCTACCAGTTACCACTGCCTCTGCCTTCTACATTCATGACATTGAACAACATATGGACTATGGAGGCCATTCTTATCCTACTACTGTAGGCAATATTCACATGAACCATTGGATTTCCTCTTTAATGAGTAATAAGTTCCTCCGTTTGGCGAATTCAATTAAACGTCAAGGTTTGTGAAAACAACCAGCAACAGAATCATACTTTTGAAATCACAGTAAATACGAAATGACTACCCAATCTATTGGACTGTGGTAAAGTATGTTCTGGGAGAGAAACGCTCAGGTGTTCACCGATTCTTGTATGTCACCATTTTATAGTGGGTTCGGGTTAAAAATTAAGCTCCACTTTGGGATACAGTGACAGGCACATTCAGTAGCTATTCTATCCCCGAGGTAAAACAAATTTAAGTTAATTTGTAACTACTACTTGTGGAGTCGCCTTGTCCTCTTGGCAGTAACTCTCTTTGATATTAAAGCATTTTTTTCTTATCAAAAAGATTGTGGTGAAGTATATTCAAATCCCTAATCACCCCTGTTAATCTAGTGTCTCAAATATGCCACAGAAAAAGGATCCTCTAAGAACTAACATCATGCATTTTCGTAGAACCAGCCCATCAATAGAATGAACCAATTGTGCACAATAGGTTCCCGTCTTCCCGAGAATCGAGAGAAAACCACTGTTGCAAAATGATGCCTTTTACCTTAGCAGATCTGCCACCACCTTTCTTAGCAGTTTCTTCTGCACCTTGTAAAGGAATTAATGGTTCTGCAGCAGGGCATCGCTCCACGAAGCGTCTGTTCACAAGTTTAATGAAGCTTTCTCGGTAAATATCTTGACTGATACTGCTTCCTGACAAAAGGAAACAACAGTTTATACACCTCCCCAACCATATCAAAAATCAACAGATCCTAGGACCAGTCAGCCAAGATGTGCTCCTGGATAGATATCATCATATAGCAAACAAATAAAAAGAGAAGGAAGTATGCAATTAGCTTATCTCCAACACAATTAGTAAGTGAAGGTGTACACTACCAACAAAAACCTGCCTCGAAAATGAAAGAGGAAAAATATTAAAACGTATATATCAATTGAGTCGGGCTTTTTATTTCAATCTTCTATGTAATAAAGTTTTACATTCATATAATTTGCTTTACAAAAGTATTTTTCATATCTAAAGCAAAGGACTAAAATATATGGTGCCTTAGGTGTTGATTTGACTCCAAAAACCTGTTACACTTGTTCATCAATAAAACTTTTTCTTATCAGGAAAGACAAAAAAATACTTGGGTCCGAAAGAAAATTACTCACAAGCGCCTAAGATATTATCCAAAGGATTTTAACTATATTGATGGAAAAGATTAGTATTAGTTTTTTCTCCTTATGGAGTTATTCCTTTTTTCTGTTTTCTGTTTTCTATTTTCTATTTTCCAAGGGACATTGCTTTTCCCCCCTCCTGCTGTGCTCATGACCATATGCAGAATATGATTACTAGCATAAAACTGAAAGCCGCATATAATGAAGTCAATGTCTCATTTTTTTGATGTACCCCTAAATTGAAATTTTAAATGGTAATGAGTACTGGCTTGCCTTCATTAGAACAATCCACAGCTCTCTGCAGACTTTGTGTCAGCGTAAGTCTGCCATGCTGCAGCAACCCTTCAAGCACCTCCACACCCTACCACAAGTGGTCAACACTATTAGAATTCACCAGTAACTTGCATGCAATCATCAGACCAAACAAGAATGCAATAATTGAAGTATAGAGAGTACAAGTCACTAACTTCTTTATCCACCTCCTTCGACACAATACTCATGATCTTTGGAAACCTCAAGCGGTGAATTATGTTGTTGAACAATGCCATGTACTGTGTAATTACCAATGTAGTTTCTCTAGAACCACCTGGCATCATTCAGTTGATAGTAGTAATTTTTATTACATACAATACACAAAGATGAAGATCTCTTAGACAATATCAGAGTCGAAAGAACCATCAAAATTCTACATCAGTCTTTGTCTTTCATAAAATAAGATGCAAAAAGATGTTCCTTCACAGAAACAATAGCGTTGTCAAACAATTACAATTATATGCTAGTGAAGCATGTCTAAGGTCATTCAAAACCAAGCACTTCCAACAAAGTTCAGCTGAAATTGGTAACAATGCAGGCATACAGCCTTTTCAAATTCACAGACAAACAATTATCCTACGAGAAGTCGGATAAAAAATTGTACAAACCAGTCACATTATAGGTAGGAAAGGAGTTGCAAGTACGAAGAATCTTCAATGCAACGAACATGGTGAATCAATATAGCAGAGCAGGAATTCTTCTCAAAAGATCAAGCAACAGGCCTCTTGACAACTTTGAATTTGTAAAAGCAAGTATTAAAGTCATTCTTGCATAAAACTAATCACTTTGCTTACTTACTAACAAGTCTCCCTTCATGAGGAACATATTGGCACACATTCGGCTTCATCCCATCCCATCCCATCCCATCACATACCCAACAAAATAAAAACTCATACACACAACCTCTCAACTGTTCCAAAAGAAAAATGGTTTGATGGACTCTCAATAAGAAATCAAAATTAATACTTGGTACTCAGACTAATGTCACTCTATTTCTAGTTGAGGGCCATCCTACTAAAAATTTATTTTTCTCAAATCATTCATCCCATTGGCCCAAGTACAAGTCACTAGTATTTTCAAATAAAATCAATCAATTCCCGCTATTCTATCTCGAAAACAGACCATCTTTTTGAGATGCATCAATTGAAATTAACCATACCTCCTACATGCTGGCCATTAATACATTATACAATATTACACTTTGGTGAGTGAAATCACTAAATGATGGAACACCAAAAGCAAAATGCAAATAGTTCTAAACAATCAAATATTATATGAATTGAATGCAAATTTGATTTCAAGAGGTGAAAAAAAAAGAAAAAATAAACCTTCTTGCTCGAGAGCAAAGGCTTGAACACAATTGTGTTGAATTAAAACCCAAAGGGCTTTCTTGACTTTCTCATGAGGTAGGTCAGAGAACCGCGATATCTCCGATTTTGTTAGGGTTCCTCTTTGAAGCAGAGTTTCACATACTTTCTGTAAAAATCATAAATAAACCAAAAATTAAAATTACAGAAATCACATAAATGATTATTAACAAAACGAAGAAGAGAGAGAGAGAGAGAGAGAGAGAGAGAGAGAGAGAGAGAGAGAGAGAGAGTACGGCGACAAGGTTTCCAAAATCGGTGGTGATAATGTTGACGGCGAGTTTAATGCCGTTTTGTGAGAGCATGGCCATCGTTAATGGCGGCTCTAATTTGTCTCTCTATTGGTTTCGACTTCACTCTGTATAATAAAACTGTGGAGAGAGAGAAAACGAGGGAAAGAGGGCATCGAGAGTTGGGTAGTCAAATAAAAGGTAGGGTTTTGGAATAACAAAGGGTCCATAGCTCAGTGGTAGAGCATTTGACTGCAGATCAAGAGGTCACCGGTTCGAACCCGGTTGGGCCCTCTCTATGATTTTTTTTTTTTCTCGCCCTATGAAAGGGTAATTTCATGACAAAATTGCCCTTAGTATACATAGTGAAGAGTTCACCAGTTCGAAACCGGTTAGGCCCTTCCTATGGAGAAATTTTTGCATAATCCAGGAGCACTGCTCCCTCTTCTCACAAAATAAGTGAAGCCCACTCTAAATTCAAATTGATAATTTTCTATTTTGTGAGAGGAGGGAACAGTGCTCCTGGACTACACAATAATTCCTATGGAGAAATTTTTGCATAATCCAGGAGCACTGCTCCCTCTTCTCACAAAATAAGTGAAGCCCACTCTAAATTCAAATTGATAATTTTCTATTTTGTGAGAGGAGGGAACAGTGCTCCTGGACTACACAATAATTCCTCCTTCCTATGAGATAGGAGTATCTTTTTTCACGTATGCACATCAACATCAACATTACCCCAGTCCCTCCTAAGAGGCTTTCGCCTAGTCAGGATAAGAGGGGTCGTTTGTACGCAGTCTTACCCCTGTGAGAGTTTCACAGATTGGCTATTTTCGTTTGACCCGAGATCTGAAGTGCGACAACATCGTCAACTTCACAATAAATAAGAAGTGCTGATAGTTCTATATGAGACATTTTACTTTAGTCCATTATATCCCAAAGTCAAAAAGTAGTGAAGCTTTTGGCTCACCCTATGCAAGGATAACAAACTTAACAATTAAGAGTGTAATTTCACAAAAATTACCTTAGTATACAAGGTGTGGGTTGGTCAAATTTTTTCCTTTTCCTCGTCAAAAATTCATAAAAAAAAATGAGAGTAATATCCTGTATCTTTAATAAGAATATTTCAGTTAGCTTCTGTACTCCATTCACCAAAAAAGTTTACAGCATCAACTTTGTCGTGTACTAGTTTGAATAGCAAAATGTGGGTATAGTTTTTGTGTTTTCTCAACCCTTACCTCAATACCTCAAAGAAGATATTTAATTAGCCTTGTTTTTTTTTAATTGATCTTCAATTATTCTAAGTTAGGTGTATAGTTGTATACTTCAATGCTTGTAAAATATTAACTATTCTTTATAACTAAATAAGTGTATGTATTTAAAAATTTATAAAAATGTACAGTATATTATAAGAGTTTACTTGAAGACATAACTTGACAATTCTTATGGGACAAAAAGAGTAATTTTGAGTTGCGAGAGAATAATATTGAATAACTCATCAAATAAAATAGAAATACTTGATTGATTATGTATGAGAGACTCGATAGTATACCGTATACATATAGTACAGTATGGTTTTATTTTTTCTTTGACGAGACAAGATGATACAAAGATATTTGACTCAAGTAAAATTAAGACTCAAGTATTGGAGTATTGGACCAAAACAGTCCTCAACACTAAATAAATAAACCTACACTATATGACTCTTTAAATATCCATCCGATCAATAGATGGAGATGAACCGTATAATTAAAACCCACTTGTGTTTTCTTGCACTCGGCTTGAAGCTACTTATTGAGCTTAAGCTAATTAAAAAGGAGCCATAACAGGGGAATCCGAGAGCTGCCCTGGAGAAAATGTTGGGGATGGAGAATCCAAGAGCTCCATAGTATTCATGGGAGACATAGCTGGTGAACCCAAAAGCTCCATGGAATTCACTGGTGCCAAAGCTTCACCAAACTCGATTTCGGACACGGGTCCAAGTGCTACAATACCAGAGCTTTTAATCTCGGACATTCCTCTGCGTGTATTTTTACCTTGTCTTTCACATAACTTGGGTAGAAACACACCTGCAAGCAAGAATCGATCATTTAGAGGGTTTCAATTCATCTATATGTTATGTGCGTGCGACAAAATTTCAATTTGAGTATCCAAACACACACACTCTTATGAAAATATGAAAATTTTAAGTGCAAGTCATGATGATGAATTTATACATACCTTCACCAGCAGCAAGGTTGAAATAGAGATCAACGACGTTAGGACAGCTCTTGTAGCACTCGGGAGAGCAAAGCTTCTCAGTGAAGCGAGACTCTAGGAGAGAGTCGGAAGAAATTCCTAGAGTATCGCGGTCAAGGCCACAAGCTTGGATGCATTGGCTTGTCTCCACCAAGTCCTTCAACTCATCAGCTTCAATCGTCGAAGTGGTGCACTTGTAGGCCTCTAGTCCGCTTCTCCTCACATACTTTTCTAGGACACACCTCTTGCCAAAGGCTGAAACTGCAAATGCGCAATCCTCCTTGCTTAGTTGCTCACAAGTTATTTCTCCTACACATTAATATCAATCCAACATATAGTATTGGAACTTAGAACATCATCAATATATATAACAAAGTTAATTATTAGTCATGTATGTTTTTGCATTAATATTAATGAAATGTCATTTAGATGTCTATAGGACACCATCTGAGCACGTTTTCATTCATAAGCGCGCTGATCTGAGTACGAGTATAAGGTTAATTACCTAGTGTGCCTTGCACCAAAAGAGCGAAAAGGAGGGACAATGCGGCGAAGGTAGTAAAAGCCATGGATATCTAGTTACAATGAGCTATAGATGAGCAGAGGATATATTGGTAAATATACTCTTCCTCTTCTATTGCTCACAGGGATATAGGATGTTGGTGAGTGAAAATGTTTGATGAGAGTGTCAAGTATTTATAGTTGGTGTGAAGACACAGTAAACATCAGTCTACAGTTAGTAAACATGGAAAAAGCCTTAAGAGTTGTAGATACTTTTCAAATGTGCTAACTACTTTCAAGTGTCCTTTAGTGAACTATGGAGCCCTTAAACACGCAATATGAATATGATATCAAGGACTTAATTCACCGCCATCAGTGGCGCAGACGAACGACTTAATGAGGCACGCAGTCAAGCATGGACAACTTACATTCTGTTTTATTGACATGGTCATGCATATGGACAACTTAGGCCTGTTCTTTTCGTCGATTTCATGCTGCATTCCGTTTCGCATTCTGTACTTCATTTTGTCTCTCATTTTCTTGAATTATCCGCGCCGCGCCGTTCCATTCTGTTTCGTTCCGCACCGTCCCGCACCATTCCGTTGAAGAGAACAGGGCCTTACATTCTGTTTCCTGCATACAGCATATTCCATTTATAATTTCTGTTGCTGCTATGCGCTTTTAATTTGTTAATGTTTAACTTCCAAATGAGGTAATTTAACTGATGCAGTACTTTTTTGTTTCTCTGCTGTTCAGTTTTGTACTTCCAAGCTTAGGGATCAATTGAACTAGCTAGACATACATGTACTTGTACTGCTAGAGAATCTAGCATTATTTAACATCCTCAGCTCGCTCTGTATTATTCCCACCCCAGAAAAAACATCCACCTATGTACGAAGTATAATGTATGTGTGTTGAGTGCTATAATACTATTACACAAAAACTTGTATAAGACAATTACTTTCGGTGAAATGAGGATCGCTCTTCATAATGAGTGAAACTTTATGATAATGACAAACCAAATAAGAATAGAATTAGTGAACCAACAAAGAACTCCATTATTCCAAAAATGCACATATAATCTATTAAGCTTCTGATAGGCCTTAGGCTTATGGGGGAGGACAGCAACATAACACACAAATGAGGGTCTCCCTTCATATAAAAAGGTCGTGATCTGAGAGTTCATCTCCTAAAACCAATTGGCAATAGAAGACTTAGCCCACTTGACTTATAAGTTAATGTTTCGTGCTCAATTCTTCCAAGCAATATGAGACACTTAGTCCTTACTTATTACTTTAACATAAGCAAATAATGAACATTTTATTTGTTTCAAAATATACAAATTAACTTGCTATGTTAGGCAGGAAAGCAACAAGCAATTGTACTTTGGTTCGAAGAAACCGTCAAAATCAATTGCATTGAAAGAATATAGCAGTAATAGTGTGAATAGTACTGATCTTCTGAGCAGAAGGTATATAGGAAAGAAGAGTAAATAATTCAACTTCAAAAATAGCAGACTTTTGACTTGTGACGTGTTGATATTCCACCATTATTAACGGTAATTTATTAGTAATGATTTCATGTTCTGTACAACGGGAAATTTTCATGGATTTTGACAGTTCTCAAGAAGAAAACATAAACACTATTGTATAAGTTTGTTGGTTTAATTAGGTGCTCTTTTTCTTCTTTTTTTTGTTCTTTGTTCCCCTTTTTCTCTTTTCTCCCAAAGTTTAGGACAAATTGTCAAATCTTAACTACCTACGAAAAGTCAGCTGTTGAAGAGATGTTTGTTTTCAGAAATTTCGCAGGAAAATATGGCAAAGAAAAGAGAAGCTAATAAGTATGATTATTGATCAATGATGGCTTTGGAAAACTGGAATTACAGGAGGAAGATACCAAAAAAAGTTAGGCAAATTTCATTTCCTCTGATCTAGTAGTCTTCTCTTGAACCAATTAATATATTCATTTTTTTTTTGTTTGCATTTTGCACAAGTCCAGACTTGTGAGTTGTGACAGGATGTTTTGGAAGGAGAAATTAATGAGTTAAAACAGTAATACCCATTTATTTCAAATTCTTGAATACGTTGGGACAAATGAACGTGTATATGATGCTAGCACAATAACCAAAGGAAAAGCGACACTCGATGTATGTCGTCGGTGAACCTCGATCAAATTTTTTTGTTTTATAAATTCAATTTCGTCTTTGTCACTAGTATTACGTGTACCTTTATGAACCATTTGAGTCAATTTTCATGAACCCCGGAAGCATTGAGTCATATCTAAATTATGAACCATCGAGTTAAATTTTGTGAATTATTATTTTATCCAAAAAAACTTAATTTTTTAGAATTCTTTTAAAAACATTCGCCTCTATTTTTATGAATCATATGTTCGTACTCTATGAACCACGGGCCCTAGGTCATAAATGAACCATCGGATCATATATATATATATATATATATATATATATATATATACTAAAAAATCCAAGTGGATTTTAGCTACGAAATTTTTTCCGTAGCTAATTAGCTGCGGAATCTAGAGTTCCGCAGCTAATTAGCTACGGAAAAAATTCCGTGGCTAAATTAGCTGCGGAAATATTTACAGTTGCGGAATAACTTAATAAAAATATAATTTAATAAAAATCAACTGCGGATTTTAATTCCACCGCTGATTTTCTTTTTTTGCCTTCAGCGAAATATTTTAAGTTTTATGCAGCGCATTATATGCCAAGAACAATCAACATGGAGCATTGACAAATGCCCTGCTTTCCGCGCATGCGAGCCTGGATCGAATCCCACCAACAGCGAAATTGATGTTGATTTAATTGGGCACATGTTACGCGCATGCTGCTTGGCCCAAGTGCAGCGTGTACGTGTGAAGCTGGTGCGCGCTCAGGCGTCCAAGCATTTCTTTTTCTTTTTTTCTTTTTTTTTAAAAAAAACAGCGGCGGGCTTTATTAAATCCGCCGCTAAGCTCAGCGGCGGAATTAATTGGGCCCGCCGCTGAATTTTTTAGCGTCGAGCATTTTGACCACGAATTTGATACCACCGTTGATCCTGCCGCTAAAGCCAATTAGCGGCGGTAAAATGAAAATAGCGGCGAGATATTTCCGCATCTATTTCGCATTTTTTTTGTAGTGTATATGAACTAAGAGTTGGAAGGAAAAAAAATTGGCCGACATTGATCGGACAAGTTGACACGCATTACACCTGGTTGATTTTCCTTTGGTTATCAAGTTAGCATCTTAAACATGTCAATATTGTGTTGTTAATATTACACCAAAAGGAAGAAACAAAACCAAAAAAAAAAAAAAAAAAAAAAAAAAAAACTTCTAACTCTAAAGTGTGTTCCTTCATGTAGTTAGTGGCAATGGAGCGAGTTAGGGCTGGATTTTATAGGATTGGATTCCGATCAACCATTAATCGGATTCAAACTTATATAATCATTTTTTGTGTCAAACTTTAATTTTTTACAAGATATGGGTCAGATTTTGTTTCATCGAATCGGGTCGGATATATTTAGAATTTTAATTAAATTGCATCCTAATGTTATTTTTATGTACATAAAAGATCATTCAAGATGGTCACATAGGAGGTTAATGATTATTGTAAGTGTATTTATTTGTTTGATTTTTTCTAATGTGAACTTAATTACCTTATTTTATCTAAATTTACCTATTAACTAATACATATGAGGTGGTGACATTGATCGTGTAGGATCTTACTCAAGTCTATATCCCTCGGATTCAAAGCCAAATTTTCTTTTATTAAATTTGGATCGGATTTTTTTCTCACATGGTCTAGCTAGTTCGGATTAAGGCTCCATTCTTTTAGTTGGAAAAAATAAACTGAATTGATTTTTTAATTAACTTTTTAATCATTTTAAACCCATCCAAACATATTCAATAATGGAAATTTAAAAGTACGTTTTCAAATTTTTACAATGACATAGGTATCGTCATGAATTTATTTGAAAATAATATATTATTTGAGCGATAACTGATAAGTTACACATCAACTGAACTGAATTGAATTAAATTGAAATAAACTGAATTGAATTAAATTGAAATGAACTTAATTAAATTTAAATGAACCAAACTGAACTAAATTTAAGTAAAAATAATAATATAAGAGCGGAGAACATAATCTAAGTTTGACCCAAAATTCTTTAAGTTAGTTCTATCAAAAAAGATAATAATAATAATAATAAAATCTTTAGGTTAAATACATACATACTATCATCGAGTTGCAAGATAAAAATAATGAATAACTCATCAAATATAATGGTAAGAAATACTTTATTGATTCTGTATCGGAAAATCGACAGTAGTATACCGTATTACCGTGTACATATATATAGTACAAGATCCCTAGTTTTATTGATTCTATTTCACAAGACTCAATTTTGTATAAGCGATATACAGGGCATTTGGCTTACAAGTAAAACCCCAAGTATTGGACCAAACATATAGTCCCAACACTTTATTAACCTGTGACTCTTTGCATATTTCTTCCATAGATGCAAAGAAGTGTATAATGAATGAAAAACCATAAGTATGTAGTTTCCACTTTGTTTTCTTGAACTCGGCTTGATCGAACCTCGCTCATTAAGCTGTAATAAGCTAATAAGGAGACATAGCTGGGGAACCCATGAGCTCCACGGAGTTCATTGGAGCCAAAGCTTCGAGTTCTGACACGGGTCCAAGTGCCACATTACCTGAGCTTTTAATCTCAGACATTCCTCTGCGTGTATTTTTACCATGTCTTTCACATAATTTGGGGAGAAACACACCTGCAAATCAAATGTTACATGTTATTAGTATATATATATAGCCAGACTTTATAAATATTGATTGATTTGATCATTTCCCTGAAGTAAACTAATTGCAAGTCATGTTCATCAATGAATTACCTTCACCAGCAGCAAGGTTGAAGTAGAGATCAACGACGTTAGGGCAGCTCATGTAGCACTGTGGGGAGCAGAGCTTCTCAGTGAAACGCGACTCTAGGAGAGAGTCAGATGAAATTCCTAGAGTGTCGCGGTCAAGGCCACAAGCTTGGATGCATTGGCTGGTTTCGACTAAGTCCTTCAACTCATCAGCCTCAATCGTCGAAGTGGTGCACTTGTAGGCCTCTAGTCCACTCCTTCTCAAATACTTCTCAAGGACACACCTCTTGCCAAAGGCTGATACTGCATATGCACAATCCTCCTTGCCAAGTTGCTCACAAGTTATCGCTCCTACACATCAACACAATCCAACATATGTGTTAGAACTTAAGAACATCAACAAAGTTAATTAATGAAATGAAACGCGTTGATAATGTTTGATACTAGGCCACCTAATCAACTGATGAAAGGTATAGGCATACTTACCGAGTGTGCCTTGAACCAGAAGAGAGAAAAGGAGGGACAATGCGGCAAAGGTAGTGAAAGCCATGGGATGTTACAATAATGAGCTAATAAAGATGAGCAAAGAAGATAATATTGGTGAATATTACTCTTCTTCTATTGCTCAAAGAGATGGATGTATTGGTGAGTGGAAATGTTTGATGAGGGTGTCAGGTATTTATAATCGGTTTCAAGCCACACAGTAAAGGATACTAGAACATTAGTCTACAGGAAGTAAACATGGAAAAAAGTGTTAGGGAGTGGAGATACTTTTCAAATGTGCTAACTACTTTCAAGTGTCTTTTAGTGAACCATGGAGCCTTTAACACGCAATACGACTATGAAGTATGAGAAATAATACCCCCTCAAATGGCATCAATGACTTCAACGCCATCAGTTGCGCAGACGACTTTTAGGCAGTTAAGCATATTCCAATGTGTTCTTTTCTACCTTTTTTAGAATCCGTTCAATTCAGTAATGATCAGATAATTGGTAGTAACATTTTTTTTCTTACATATTTCTATTAAGTTTAGTTCAGTACTGTTCAGTTCAACACGCTTCTAATAATTTGTCGTGTTTGGCACGAAAGCAACAAGCCCGTGTACTTTGGTTCAGAGAAACTGTCAAAATCAATTGTAAAGAAAGTATATTGCAGTAAAAGTGTGAATAGTAGAGAAAAGAAAAACAAAACATTCTTCAACTTCAAAACAGCCAGACTTTTGAACTTTGTGGTACTCCATCATTAACAGTAAATTCGTAATGATTTCATGTTCTTTACAGCAGGAAATTATCGTGGATTTTGCCAGTTCTCATTTCTCATACTGTTGAAGAGATATTTTCATGGATTTCACCATGTTTCAGAAATTTCGCAGGAAAATAAGCCAAGGCAACTAAAAAGAAAAGCGAATTGAAATTAGTATGACATAATTGATCAATGATGGTCTTTCGAAGACCGGAACAGGGGGGAAGAAAAGTTAGGCATATAATTTCATGCGTGTATTAGTCTCTCTTTTTCTTTTTTTTTTGATGGGAGTGTATTAGTCTCTCTTGAGCCAATTATTTATTTGTTTTCAAGTTTTTTTTTTTTTTGGTTTTCTAATAAAACTTTTTAATAGTGTTAAATTGTCGGAATAGAATTATTTAATTACATATAGTAGTATTTAAAAGTTTTGGAAGAAAGAGGAAAAAATAATCATCAACAGTATATCAATTATATCTTGGTTTTCAAAAAAAAAAATTAAATATGGGAGCTCAAGTGCTAGTGCTTTCACCCCTCCAAGTTCTAAGTTGGGGTTCATAGCTCATTATCCTTAATTTCAAATTTTACGATGATGAAAAATAGAGTTTGAAACTCTAAAGTCTTATAAGAGTTATACTATATCTCCGTTATGTAAGATCGTATGTAAATATTGACTCTAGGTAAAAATAATAATATTAACAATAAAAATTAAGAGGGTTTGATTAGTAGTATTAGTAAATTAAAATCACAAAATCTATAATAACTCCTTTAAAAAGTGAGTCGTTAATTCAATCTTTTAACTCCTAAATTAGGTTTACGAAGTTACGATTCAAGCGTCCAAGAATTTGAAAACTCTCCCTAACAACAACTTTAGGCCTACAGACCGACTACGATTAATCAGGAATTCAAGAACCACTTTGGGCCAGGCCAATAGTTGAACAAAAAAATGGGCCAACCATACCAATACAAAATTTTATTACTTGAACTAGTGGGGTACGCCAGGCCTATGCTATAGTGCGCCCACGTATCAGATATTAAACTGATAAGAATCGATACTACACTTGATCTTAGCCAAAAGTTCGAAAAAGGTATGCTTTATATCCAAGTCCGGCCCTTCTAATTTATTTCGTGTATTTCCTTCGTCCATCTCTTCACTGGCCGATGTGGGACTTTACACGATGCCCAAGTGAATTTGATTACGAATATTACAACTTACAAGTCAATGGGGTTGTAAATAAACTACACGGATAATCAATGCAAATTACTACTAGTATTATTAAGCATTAGTGAAAGACAAACTTGATACTATTGCTGTTTTTTTTTTTTTCTTTTTTTTACTTGTCTTCATGAAATTGAATGAATTTGGTCATCTTCATAATAGTTAAAGGGTGACGTATTTGTTCGGGACGAATTAAAAATCACATTGGGACACTTTTGCAAATTTTAGGACACTTCATCAAAATGCTTGACAAGAAAGACTAGAGCACAAACTAGAGCACCAGTGGACAGCAAGTAGCAGTAGTAGTTCATCGAAGTTCTTGTCCAACATGTTATTTCTGCGTAGTGGAGTACAAACTAGTAAACTACAAACCTCATGTCTTAGTCTTACATTCTAAGGCCCAAGCCCTTCTCATTAACCCTGTCCATGCCATTTGACATAGGTCTAACCCGATAGCCCATTGGACAAGTTTAATTTTTTCCTATAAGTCCTTTGAACAACTTACTAACTACGGAGTACTAAGCCATCGTGAGTTCATGACACATATTATGCCACCCCTAGAGCTTGAACCAGTACAAAAGTAGGATCCTTGTTGAACAAATGAGGACCCAATGAAGTGGGAAAACAAGGTTATGTTTGGCACAAATAGCTAGCTTTTCAACAAAAACTACAGCTTGAAACTTGCAGCTAGCCTTTTTTACTCTTTGTTGATGTTGGATTCGTGACCCAAAATCAAGTGTTTTGGTGTTCTAACACTGTTGCACGACCATGCATAGTTTTGCCTTTGATCTCGCATGACCATGCGACATTGACAGTACACTGAAATGTTGCCGCCCGACCATGCGATTTTACACTTGGTTTTTGCCCGACCATGCACTGCTCCGCGTAGGCTATCTTGGGCCGTTTTGTGTTGTCGACCTATTTTTGTTTCCTAATTTAATTAGGTTTCTTTTAGGTCTATTTAAGTGGGTTATTATCCCAGCCACCAAATACTATTATTTATCCATATATTCCACATCTAGAGAGAGAGAGAGTGTGTGTGTTCTTGAGAGTTTCATTGTAATTCTCTATAATCCTCAATAGTTCAAGTAGCTATTGGATGCTCGTTGTACTCTTCTCATATTCATAGTGGATTTGTTTCGTGGCTCGTCGCCCGTGATTTTTTCTCCCATTCAATTGGGGGTTTCCACGTTAAAATCTCGTGTCATCTTTATTGTTTATTCTTGATTATTGACTTGGTTGATTGATTGTTTTCGCTTCCGCACTCTAATATCCCCAACAGTTGCCAAATAGTTTGCCAACTTATTTTCATCTGGAGCTTGCAGCTACAACTAATTTTGTGAAAGCAAACAATCCAAGCTTTCACATGAAGTTACAACTACAACTAATTTATTAGCATTTCGTAACAATTTTTGTCATTTTTTTACTAATTTTTTTCCTTTTTTAAAATTTAATAGTTACAGCGCTACAGCTAATTTTGGCAAAGATAGCCCAAGTGGTAAGTGCTTAACTCTTACAAGTTTTGGGAGTTCGAATCCTATATAGAAAAAATAAATTGTCCTCTACCCTTTTCTGTAAGAAGATTTCCTCCTCTATTTAGCCCGTCAACCCCTAGCTGAAGTCTAATATAGTTTCTACTTCACAATTGGACTTTACCTATTAAACTTAAAGCACGTATAGTAAAAGGTTTATATAAAAAGTTTGTGGGAAAAAAATCATCCTAAGAAATCCTAATCATCACATTGTGTGACGAAATTAAAAAAGCTAAGGTTAGTGCGAACTAGTTTGCCTGCAGAAATTTCATTTTTAAGTTGCGATGTTACATATATTTTGAACCTCTTACAGGTTTGTCAGGCTTGTACTATTTTGAAAAAAAGAGTTTTGTGAAAATGAGTTTTTTTTTTTTTTTGGCAAATAACAATACATTTATAATAAGCTTATATACAAATACTAGACTTCCTAGCCTTACAAGTAAGACAATGAGCTGGATTAACTTGAGATTTTAGGTATGTAACCTATTTTTCTCTCACATTCTATTCGATAGTGTTCAATTTAGTTTACTCTATTCGTCCAACATATATGAACTTTTCACATACACTTCAAACAACCCCTCAGACAAAATTCACATAAAACCCGATTGGAATACTAATCCGGTTTCCCAATCTGGACTTTTGACTACGCCCATAAACAAAAAAAAAAAAAAGGCGGTGCTTTATTTTTCTCCCTTAACATAGACAAGCTAAAGTAGTGAAATATGGATTGAAGGGAGGAAGAAGATGACAAGTTGAATACGTTTTAGCAAAGTGATCAAGATAGGTGGAGTTTTCTAGGCCTGTCCTTTGACATTTTGTCATTGATTTGTCCCCATTTTCTGGCGCAGAAATAACAAAGGCAACATATAACATACAACCATCTGTATTAGCAGTGGAGTAAGAGGAAGGCTTTTTTCAAAGCTATGCTCAATTGCTCAACAATAACTGGCAACAACTATTTGGCTATTTCGCCTATTTGCTTTAATTTACATGCATGGCTAACAGGAAATTAGGATGGCGCCGTTTTACATTAGTACTTACTAAACTGCTAAACTAACGTGATCTGGAAAACACGCTTTTAATTACGTATTACTAGTTTTGTTAGTTGTTGTCATAACGCTATCGGAACGCTAGAGATATTTTGTTATTGTTTTTGGGAGGTCCACAAGTAAAGGAAATGATCAATTGGATCAACTAGAGGACTAGAACTTTTTAATGGTAACAAAAAAATAAATAATAATAAAAATTCAAAATGCCTTTTTTTCATTTTTTTTTTTTTTTTAAGGTGAGGTTCTGACTGCCACTGGCCCTTAGCTTTGTAGTCATTACAAAGGGAGAGTTATTAGTTAGTAGCAGGGAAAAGGGAACATATGAGATTAGATCTCGGGACATGCCTAAAACTCATTGAATATATGGTATTAGCTAGAATTAACTTCGTTGTTGTAAACTTGTAATGAGACAAATTGACGACAAGCGAAAAAAAAAAAAAAGTAATGAGACAAATTGACAGTTTGGCGGGTACACGTGGATATACACACCATATAGGCTATAGCTAGAGCGAGTATGAAGAACAGTTCGGTGGTTTAAGGATCAAATGAGTATGAGTGTATGACTTTAAAAAAGGTAGTACTCATCCAATCCTCTGTTCTCATCCTACATAAAAATCTTCAATGGACACATCGTCTCTAGGCCTGCACGTAGAGAGAAGTTGACTGCATACAAGTTTAGTGGAACTCTCGATCCATTTAAAAATTAATTGGTGTTTGGTGAAGTAATCCACTAATAATTTTTTAGGGGGAAAAACATTTTCACTTGTATAAGGACGATTTTCCGTTGGTTGAGCTCTATGTACCTGGAGTACTAATAGTGGACTTGATCATCGAGTTTTATTGTCGGGATTTTGGGTCATAAAATCAAATTCGCACCCGATTTGATTGGCCCTCGGCCCTAACTTTCAAACCACTTTTTCAATATTGTTTTTTTTCTTTAAATAAGTAATTTTTTACTCAAAAATGCTTTTGAGGCGATTTTTTTTTTTTTTTTTTATGAATCCACCGAACTTTTTGAGATCTGCGCTACTATGTTAGTAGATTTTTTATTTTTTAGAAAAAATAGTTATTTAAAAAAATTATTTTCTATTATAATGAAACAACAAAAAAAAATGTGAACAAAATCACGTTTTACCACTAAAAATAATTTTCGGTTGAAAACTATATTCCGATTAACCAAACAGAGCCATGAAACTAATAACGTGGGTGAGAAAGTTGATGAGATGGGTTCATAGTCTGATATCCTGATGTTTGCCCCAATTGGCCTCCCTCAAACAAGTTGGCCACAAGGCTGCTAGACACGTATCCTACTGTGCAGCCAAATCCAAACGGAAAGACAAAATAAAAAGACAGCGGTGTGCAATTTTAACGTGAGGCCCATAATAACCATTCCCCCACACTCAATCACTACCTGCTTCTGCCACCTGGCTAACCTCCCCTGTTTCTTCCCTCCCCCTATAAACATTGACACCAAAAATTGGCCAATTTTTTCTACCCCACTCCACCGCAGAAACAATATCATTTTCTCATTCATTATTTGCTTAATTTTCAGCCAAGAGTAAAATAAGGATTTTGACAAAAATGGCATTAACTCATGAGCTGCAAGCAATGAACTGTATCGCTTACTGATTTTACTTATGTCCCACTCCTATTGGCGACATCACGCGCATCTTAAAATCAAATGGGATTAAGAAAAAAAAAACATGAAGATCACAAATTTTCAATTGTTTGTCTTTAAGAGCCAGAAATGTTGACATAATTTCATACCCTAAGCATGGGGAATCAGACTTGAAACCTAAAACGTGTTATTTTTTACTATTGAATTACTGAGTAAGTGAATTGAAATGTACTGGATTGACAAGGTAAGTGAACAACGAATAACAATTATTAATAACTTAGTAATCAAAATTATAATTAAGGGTGTGTTCTTTGTGACCAAACCGAACATATCAATTTTGTTTATTCGGAAGGGGTCTTTTTCTCCGGACAATTATTTTAGAGCCCAACCCAATACTTATTAGATCAAGGCACTTGGAGAAGGTACAAAAACTTGTGTGGACCCAATACTTGACTTGGAGTCACTACTCTAATAATAAAGTCACCTTATACTTTACTTGCAGTCACCCCTCTAATAGTTATCTGTAGCCACCTCTCTAACAGTGGACCACCCTGTAATTTACCTGAAGTCACCCATTAAATTTACGTGGTTCACGGTGGATTAAGTCCAAGCTTTTACCCACGACTAGTTCATAGTTGTCTACCATGTTTATAGCAGACCTAAAGGTTAGAATACTACAACCCAACATAATACCAATAATCCTAACTTTTTAAGGAAGAAAAAATCCTAGCCCCCCTTCTTCTTTTGACTCATCTAGGGGCTACCATCAGTAAAATTGTTGGTGGTTAGCCCATTCGTTGTTAGTTCTTTGTATTCGATCTACTTTTTTTAGTTTATTTTTTAATATGATTAAGAATAAACTCTTCTTTGATGAGAGATTATTGAGTGCTCCGCGTTCGTCGGAGTCTTTTAAAATTTATGTGGTTCGGGTAGATTTCATGAATCAAGAAGACAAGTTCAATATACTGTGCCAAGGGGATTTGTACTTCCAAATAATTGCAGCACGTTTCGTGCTTATCTCCGATCGTAGGAAAAAAAAAGGCGGTGGCCTCCCGTTTTCTGTATAGCATCTATTTTGATATATCAGGGCATTGTCAATTATCGACGAAGCCGATCAAGACGCCGATTTTCTAGCAGTGATGTTTGGATTGGTAGTCACTTATTTATCGACGGAGCTGATTAAGACACTGATTTCTAGCAGTGATAGTGGGAGCCATATTCATCTTGTTATGGTTAGAGGTGGCAATTGGGCGAATCGAGTCGGGTTTGGGTCGGGTCTTTTCGGTTTTGGATCATTACGGATTCGGGTAATTTCGGGTCGGGTTGGGTCGAGTAGGATTGATTCGGGTTTATGCTGATGTCGGGTTACGGGTCAACTCGGGCCGGGTTAGTTCGGGTTTCGATTAAGACGAATTCAGGTTAAGTCGGTTTTCGGGTCATATCAAGCCAAATTTAATTCATGTTTTAGAGCCTATAAAGCCGAAAATAACATGAAAAACTCAATTTTATATGAAAACTTTTCAATAATATGTACTACATGTGTGTTTAGTTAGTGTTTTTTCAATCATTTTGAATATTATGTCATTATAAGTCGGATTTATTCGGGTTTCGGGTAGACTCGATTCGGGTTCATTTCGATTTCTGATAACTTCGGGTCGGTTGTTATCGGTTTCGGGTTAATTCAGAGAATGGGTGTTGTCGTATGTCGGGTTGAACCAGGCCGGGTGGGGTCGATTTCGGATAATGATAATTGATACATTTTCGGGTGTCAGACGGGTTTGATATCGGGCGAATCGGGTCGGTTATCTTGGATCGGGTCGTGTTTTGCCAGCTCTAGTTATGGTAGATTTATACAATGTTCGGTTAGATCTATTTTTGTTTAGAGATATTTATCGTTGTATATGCCGGATGGTTTTTTATGAATGGATGAATTATCTTTTCTACCAAAAAATAAAAAGTCGCTAGCAAATATAATAGCACTTTTTTATTCATTTATTTATTTTAATTTATTTCTATTATTATTATTATTATTATTTGTATTTAAGAGGTGTTGACTCACTGGTAAACAAGTTGCAACTTGTACACCAGGTCATGGGTTCAATTCTCCTGTGGAGCACCTAAACGAATTAATATACCCGAGACCGTGCGTTAGGAGGTGCTCTTTAACCACGCTCACACACCAAGAGGAAGAGAGTTTCTCTTTGCCAAACCACACTTTTTTTTTTTTTTTTTTTTTTTTTTGATCCCTTTACCGCCTATAAGTGTCATATAACAATCCACCTAAAAATCAGAAGAAAAAAAAGAATCAAATCAAATCAAATCTTCCAGTAAGGTTTCCTTCCTCAAAAATCTCATTATTATTATCGAGAATATATTTCCGGAATTTCTTCATTTTTCATTGAAAAACAATCTCATCAATGAATACTGTATACTTGTCAGTTGTTGTTTGTCATGTGTCCCTTCAGTGACCCACCACACGCCCGTTACAACTTCCTTATATATACTCGCTCATTTTCTCCTCTTTTCTCGTATCTTTCTGTAACGCTTAACTCATAACCATAAAACAAACCACCCAAATATATTTTGACAACCCCCAAAACAATTTCACATACTTCCCAAAACATCTCTCTCTCTCTCTCTCATGATGGAAACCTTAACGCTCACCGGACTATTGAAAGACGTCGCCGGAAAATTCCCTTCCCGGCGAGCAATTTCTGTCTCCGGTAAATTCGACCTGACTCACTCTAATCTCCACCAATTGGTCGAACAAGCCGCCGCTCGTCTTGTCGCCGCCGGCGTTAATCCCGGAGTTGTTGTGGCCCTCACTTTTCCTAATACCATCGAGGTACCTTATTTTATTCACACCTCTCAGTTTTTCCTAACTCAGTCCCACCATAAATTCGTGACTTTTTTACATTTTTAATTGGTTGATTTTATACCACTCATTTGCTTTGCTTAGAAGGGCTAAACAAAGTACATGGCGTAATTTGGGAATTTTAGTTGGGTTACTATTAAAAATTATACTTTAATAAAATGGTACAGTAGGTTGTAAAAATAAGTGGCTATGTTTGGATGCTCATGTCAAGTGTCTTTTAGCTTTTTTGAAGCAAGGTATTCTATCGGTTTACAAGTAGCCAAGTAGGTGAGCGCGACCCGTCTCATAAAAATATTTGTTTAAACACTAAGTCCTGTGTTAGATTAATTTACGAAAAAATAGAGTGACTATTTAGAAATGTAAGAGTTACTTAGGTGCAATGACATGTATTTCATTAAAAAATACCCATTTCTTATCAAATGTTACAGAAAATTCGTCTAGTTTTTGTGTAACCGCAATTGTTTGAGCTCGTAAATGAAATTGGTCACTTATTTGTCAACTATTGAAATAATCCATAAATTGAAAGTGTATTGTGCACAATAGTCTCACAACACAATATGACTTTTATATTATTTTGACACCGTGTAGCTCATACTTTTCGTCTCAAACAAGTTTTGCTCGATCATTAAAAATAATTTTTTTTCTTATGACTAAGATAGTGTTTTGTTTGTGATTTTTAGGTGCATTAACATGATTTTAAGTACTATTTTATTAAATAGCAAGTTAATTCTCTGTTTTTGTATGATGAACAGTTTGTGATTATGTTCCTAGCCGTAATCCGAGTTCGAGCCACCTCAGTGCCACTAAACCCAGCTTATACGGCTGACGAATTCGAGTTCTACCTATCCGACTCTGAATCCAAACTTCTCCTCACCTCATCAGAAGGCAACGCCGCCGCTCAAACCGCTGCCTCGAAGCTCAACATCCGCCACGTCACCGCCTCACTCACCTCCGACTCGGACAACCTCACCCTCACCTTGACTCACACCGAGCCAACTCACCCCGAGTCAAACTCGGCCAACACCACTAATGATCCCTCCGATATAGCCCTCTTTCTCCACACTTCTGGGACCACCAGCCGACCTAAGGGGGTCCCACTGAGTCAACTCAACCTTCTCTCCTCGGTTCGAAACATTAAAACGGTGTATAAACTCACCGAGTCAGACTCGACAATTATTGTTCTGCCGCTTTTCCATGTCCACGGGTTAATGGCCGCATTACTGAGTTCACTCGGAGCTGGAGCTTCCGTAACTCTCCCATCCGCTGGGCGATTCTCTGCGTCGTCGTTTTGGGCTGATATGAAAAAATACAACGCCACGTGGTACACCGCTGTCCCCACCATCCACCAAATCATCCTCGACCGTCATTTAAATAAACCCGAACCTGATTACCCGACCCTACGCTTCATCCGGAGCTGTAGTGCGTCTTTGGCTCCTGTTATATTGGACAGGCTAGAGGAGTCATTTGGGGCTCCGGTTTTGGAGGCGTATGCAATGACTGAGGCTTCGCATTTGATGTGCTCGAACCCATTACCTGAAGATGGGCCCCATAAGGCGGGGTCCGTAGGGAAGCCCGTGGGTCAGGAAATGGGGATACTGGATGAAAATGGTGTGGCGCAAGGACCCGGGTCGAAAGGGGAGGTTTGTATTCGTGGCCCGAATGTGACTAAAGGGTATAAGAATAACCCGGAGGCGAACAAGTCGGCATTTCAATTCGGGTGGTTCCATACGGGTGATGTTGGGTATCTTGATGAGGAAGGGTATTTGCATTTGGTGGGTCGGATTAAGGAGCTCATCAACCGTGGAGGTATGTAACATATACGTCTACTATATCTTGTTTTAGCTTCTTCTTTCTAATTCATGTGCTTTTATTTTTTTTATTTTTAGTATTTTCTTATCGTATTCGGGATTTGTTTAACTAAATATGTTCATTAATCTAGCTTTTCTTTGTCAAAAGTAGAAGCTTTGTCAGGGATGCGGATCTTCTTAGTTACGTGCGAATTTTAGACCGTTTATACTTAATTTGAAGTTAACATTTGATATTTGTGTAAAGCATATGAGGAAAATAAAAAGTGAACATGATCTTTATTGAGTTTTGTTTGGTAAGTTTGGTTATTGATTTTGGTGGGACATTAAGCTATCTTAGTTTGGTTAATTAAGTGTTACCGAAAATCTAAGAATACGCGTGCCATATGCTTTTCTATTAGTTCAATAGGGAACTAGATGCTTTCCACTAAGAAAGAGCGCACTTATGGAAAGTGGAAACTTGTAGTGTTTGCCTAGTATATTTTGTTTTTTCACATGGGATATTTCTTTGATTTTTTAAAAATATAATCAAAGCAGAGGAGATTTGAAGATTGTTCCCAACTTCCAATGGGTGAAATATTTGTTAAGTTGGGTGATGGTATCCTATGGATGGGTAGATATCAGTTAGGTACTTGGGCTCTTCAAGGTTGTTTAAGACAGGAGTAAGACACATTTTATCCCATATTCGATAGTTAACCGTAAATTACTTCTCTCATTCCTGAATTTGCAGTTGAACTTTAGTCAAGATTATCTTGTTGTACCTGTAATGTTCAATGGGATTGTAAAAAGTTATAGGAGTATCGTTCTTCTGCATTCGACTCTTAAATTGTATTTGTGTGCAAGTGTTGTGTGTATATGCCTATATAGTAGCGGTTTTTACAGAGATGCCCTCCGTCCCAGCTCATTAGTCTACCAGTGTTGGTGTACAAGTAGCTGGTTTTATCATGTAACTTTAATTCATACAAATAGGCAAATATTTATTGGGAAGGAAAGTTTCCGCACTTGTAGTATCATTCAATTGATGACTGAGTGACTAGGGACAAGTTGGAAACAACTGTAACTTCATAGTTTTGAAGGGGTAAAGTAAAAGTCTTTTTAGTTGATTTGGTCAAAAAACTGTTGCCTTGCCGATAAATCACTTGCTTTTGGTTAAGCAATCATTTTATTCTAATTGTTACTTTGTCGGCTTGCTTAGTAATCAGTGCTCCAGTTGGTTCTTGTAATTTTTATAAGGTACTAGTAATTGTATGTTATTGTCAAGTTGAAGTTGGTAATTTGGTAAAACGACTAATGTATGTGTTTCTTTTATGCAAATCAATAACTTCCAGGGGAGAAGATATCACCAATTGAAGTGGATGCGGTGCTGTTGTCCCACCCAGACGTTGCTCAAGCTGTTGCTTTCGGGGTCCCGGATGACAAGTATGGTGAAGAGGTAAAACGGCCAAAACCTGTTTCTCTTCCTTGATTCTAGGAGTTCTGGTTTAAGTTACAAACTCACAAACAAAATACATGCCTAACAGAAATTGTTCAGACATTCTCCATGCTTTAGTTTGAAAAATATTCATTGCGTAGTCGAGCATCTGACTAGTGCAAGTGGGAATCTTAACCTCCATACTTTGATGTCATATAGTGTGCCCACTTTCGAAGTACACCAACCATAAAATGAATATAGGTAAATGCAAGGAAGGTTCATCTGGTTCCTTAATGCGGTTGAGAGTCCTGAGACGTAAAAGATTTGGATTTGATACCAGCCTTGTTTTATGAATTGCATATTTAGGCCATAACTTTTTAAGTAAGAAGAGTACTAAAGTTCAAAGCTTTGTGCTTTCATAATCATCATCTGTGTGCATGATAATGACTTTTGCTAGGACGGATCGATTCTGGCCTTTTATTAAGATGTCATGTCAATTATACTGTTAAGCTTTGTTTTGATAGTGGATGGTAAATCATACATATCCTATCAGCCTATTTGTCATAAATCACTTCGCAATTTGCACAATGACCTAGCATGGTATCGCTTAATGCATGTAGGAAACTTATATTAATGTATATGTATTATACGTACTACCGACCCCCTATTACCCTGCCAAGACGGGAGCCTCTGTTCATGTATTATACGTGTGCGAAAAAACAGAGCTAATTTTTGTTCATGTGTTATGGAATTTGTTTTCCTAAAGTATAGCGAACTCAGAACATCCATAGTTGAGGTGTTCTGTCTGGTAAAAGAAAAGAGTATTCTTTATTCCAAGTCCTGGATGTCACATTTGGCTGCTATTTGGGTTTTATATAATGCCTCTGCTATTTGGACAGATTAATTGTGCCATCATTCCCCGAGATGAAGCAAAGATTGACGAAGGAGAGGTGATCAGCTTTTGCAAGAAAAACCTGACAGGATTCAAGGTTCCTAAGAAGGTATTTCTCACTGATTCTGATTCTCTACCAAAAACCGCCAGTGGGAAGATCCAGCGAAGAATTGTGGCTGAGCACTTCCTTGCCCAGATCTCGACCGCCAAAGTTCCAAAATTCGGGGCTTGAAGAGTATACATATGAATCTGGAGTGCTATATGAATCTGATGATGCAGTACAATGGACAGTATTGGTGTTTTGGTTGCCTGCACTGTCTACAGGAGATGAAGATTATTTGCATTATAACATTGTTTTTAATCTTCGCCCTTAAAACTAATATTTGTAATTCAACCTTTTAGGTAGAGAAATCTAATAGTGGATGGATACTTTATTTTAATTTGCCCCTTCTCTTTTTTTGGTTGCTTGTACAGTTATTTATGAAACAAAACTCCTAGTCCTAGCAAAGGTCCCTAGAAATAGCCAAGTCATTGAAGATGTATAAGCATTATTATTGATGTACTAATGTTCTATCTTGTATTTCCCCTCAAAAAAAAGAAAAAAAAGTTCTATCTTGCAATGTCAAGACTGGTTAATGTCAAGTGTTTGTTTCATATCGAGATCAAGATGTTAGATATGAGTCAGAATGTGCTGTAACGCGAGTACAATTGCACACCTCAAGTAAAGGGACATCGACCAAACTACACAGTCCACATGCAAGGCCGAATGTACTAAGTGATTTCCTATTCATGCCAATTTAATGGCGCGAGTACTATTGACTACTCACAATCGAAAGAGCCACAAAAATTGAAAGATTACTAGTCTAAAAGGTCATAAATCTAATTGTTGAAAATTTGCAACATAAAATCGACTATCTAATTATGCTGGCAAGCACTTAGCTTACAACTTAATGATTTGGTCAATAATCTATCTACCTACCTTTTATTCAGCAATTCTCATAAGCCATTTACATTAATGTCCAAAATTTGAAACGAGTTTTTATCTAGAGCTGATTATGGACCGGTCAATTTATCGTGTCCGCTCATCGCATTCAACTCCGAAAATGAGCGGGTATAGACAAGTTATTTGTGTTAATTTATAAGGACTCGACCCGTGAGTCCGGGCCAAACTCGTTTATCGGTCCTTTTCATGAGTTTCAAAACACGCCAGGGCCCGTCTGGGTTCGGCCCAAACCCATTTTTTATCAACTCTAGTTAAATGGTTTCAACCCCTTCTAAATCAAATAGTTTGATTATTAGTCATAAAATACACTTTGAATATTGAAGATAGTCTTTCTCACACTTTCACTACTTCTATATGGCTCATCCTGATTTAGAGAGACCCTGATTGAATTACACTTGTCACTTTGTGTAGTATACACAAAGTTATCCCAATCATTGAGATAGGGACACGTGGCAAGATCTCCACACAACCATGTGAAAGAGTATGGTAGTTTTGAAAAATGAGAGAGGAGAGAAATAGACACAAATATATTTATGTATAGTACACTATGTGTAATGTGAGCCAATAACTTGTGGCTCACTTATTAAGGACTAAGACTAACGTATTGAGTTCAAGAATTGTAAAGGAAAAAAATAACAATTGGTAACTTTTCTCCCGCACAAAATCCCCGACTCGAAAAGAATTAGTCCCAAAATCGTAAAACATATATGAACATATGCACTTCCAAGAATAAATAAAAAGGACGAAGCAAAAGAATATGAATATAGATCAATAGACAAAATTGACACTCTCTTCACTAGTGCTACATTAATTTTTTATTAAAATATATTTTTTAATGTTTTACATATATGTGGTTAAATTTGATCTTTCTTATAATAAACTTGAGAATACTTTGCTATAAAATTTTTCTACAAAAAATTATCATAGTAGGTAATGGATTGAAATGAATGAAGTACAGCAAAATTTTATTGAAATAAAATCTGGATGACCCATGTTCCAGCGCCCAGCGAGCGCCATGTCCAATATTTCAGCGCCCATGTCCCATCTCCCAAGTCTCATTAGTGAAATTGGAGTTCGGGGACCCGTATGACCGTCCCGAGACACCGGAGGTCCTCTAGAGTGACGATAGACCCCCTAGAAAATTTTGTGTAAAAACGGAAATCGGGCCTTGGGAATGAAGCTGAAAATCAAAGTCAATCCACATTTTTGGGCTTTCAGATGCCCCGGAATGAAGGTGGATATTTTCACATATCGCACGGGACAACCTTAGGGAACATAAGAGCCCCCCCAAGGGCCATTATCGGGTCCCTGATAGCCTTGTAAGGACCTTTTTATGGGACAACAATGTAAGGGCCGAAACACCGAATATATGGGTAATTATGAACTTCGGGAATCCAGATGACCCTCCCGGGGCACCCACGTGGCTCTAGGGTCATGATAGACCCTTCGGAGAAGTTTGGGCAAAAATGATGCCTGGGACCCCGGAAGGCGAAAACGAAGGCTAATCCACGTTTTTTGGGCTTTCGTGAGGCCTTGAAATGAAGGTGATTTTTGCACCACATCGCACAGAACACCTCTAGAGGACATGCGAGGCACTCGGGGTCGATTATGCGGTCCGTGAAAGGCCTGGAAGGGCGTTTTACGGGACACTAGTAAGAGTTGGAACACCAAAGGCATGGGTGATATCAAAGTTCGGGGATCCAGATGACCCTCATGCGACACCGAGGATCCTCTAAGGTCATAATAGACCCCCCGAAAAAGTTATGGACAAAAATGACATCCGGGCCCCGAAAAGCAGAGACAAAGGCTATAATCCATGTTTTTTTGGCTTCCGGGAGGCCCCAGAACGAAGGTGGATATTTTTGCCCCACATCACAAGGTACACCCCTAGGGGACATGGGAGCCCCTTGGGGTAGCTTATTCGGTCCCTAATAGGTTTGGAAGGGTGTTTTACGGGACATTGGTGTAAGAGTCGGAATACGAAAGGCATGGGTGATATCGAAGTCCGGGGATTCGGATTACCCTCCCGGGGCACCGATGGTCCTCTAGGGTTATGATAGATCCCCCGGAGCATATTGGGCAAAAATTCATGTTTTTTGACCTTCCGGGAGGCCCCGGAAAGAAGGTGAATATTTTTGCACCACATCACACGGGACACCCCTAGAGAGATGAGAGGCCTCCATGGTAGGTTATCGGATTCTTGGTAAACTTGAAGGGTCTCTTACTAGACATTAGAGGCTAATCCACGATTTTTGGGTAGACTCCCCACCACTCCGTGCAGCCAAACCTACACCAAGCCTTCTCTACTATTATGGTGAGCTCTCATAATTTTTCCATTCTTTTTGTTATATTTTTAAAATTTTTCAGTCTATATTTTTAATTACAAATTAAATTAAATATCTACAATTTGCGAAAAATAAAAAAAGTTTTTAGTAAATTAATAATATACTTGAAAAGTTTAAGGTAGAAATTTTGGAAAATAATTCTCCAAACTATCAAAATCACAGTTTTTTTTTTTTGTTTTTACTGGCCATGAGTCACATGACATGTCATAAGTAAATTGACACGCCATTTTGGCAGTTCAATGACTGATGTGGCGAGCTCTGATTTAATTATTGCGTTTTAATCTAATTATAAGTCTTGTGTGAGACCAACTCACTGAAAATTGGGGTTATTTTTTAGAAATATAAGAGTCACTTATGGTGAGCAATGACCATTGTTTCATTGAAAAATGACCCGATTTCATCAAAAATTAAGAAAAAACTCTCTTATAGAAGTTTTTGTGATAGTTGAGTATATGACTTTTATTTAATGAAATTAATTAATCCTTCACTTATCCCCTAAGTAGGCTGTGTAATAGTGGGCCTTTAATGGTTTGGGTTTGTGGCCCTTTAAGCAAACCATACTCACAGTATCCTGAATCTCAAAAAGCCCAACATTGCGCACTTTGTCCTTCTCTCACCCTGGCCTTCTTCCCTAGCTCATCGTCTTCCCTAGCGCCAACCCTTCTGCAAGAACTTCTTTCTGTGTTTGTCCAAATTTGGTTGATTATCAATTAAGTGCTCACTAATTAGAAGATGGTGAGCAAAAGGCAGAAAGAAGCTAAGAAAAAGTTCAAAGCAGAGCACCCAGAATTGTTCCCAAAGGTTGAACCAACTCCCCCAAAAGACACAACCAAAAAAAAGAAGAAAAAACCAAACTTTAAGCGCAAAAAATCTGATGCCACTAAAACCTCAGATAACCCACAAAAATCCAAGTTCAGAAAACCTATTTTGAGAGTTCCTGGTTTAAGGCCTGGTGATAGCTGCTTCATTTGCAAAGATGCACACCATATTGCCAAAAACTGCCCTCAAAAGGCTGAGTGGGAAAGAAATAAGGTCTCTCTATCTCTCTATTTTTTGCTTTCATTTCTATTGGGTTTCAAATGATTAGAGTTTAATTGTTTTCTGGGCAGCATTTCAATCCGCTAGATGAAAGCTTTTGAGTGTTTTGTTTTTTTGTCTTTTTTTTTGTCTTTATTTATTTAAATTTAACTGCAAATGTGACTCAAACTTGTTAACTGCAACTAGAATGATATAATTTCGTGATTATACATTGACAGTAAACTGTTCCTAATTGCACAACTTGCTTATTGCACTTAGGATTGAGGGTGCTATCATAATGTTAATTTTAGGGGTTAGACTGTTTGTTTCTATTCTTGGATATTAGTTTTTAGATGATTGGGGTTATCGGTTATGTCTATATGTTCACTAATGTTTTAGGTTTCAGATGATTATTGGTTATGTGCTTATATGAATGTCTGGATGTTCTCTTGGTCTAGATTTTAGATTTTTAATTGAATAGAATGTGACTTTTGCTGCTAAAAATTGTGAAGACTGAAGATTCTTTCTAGGCCCTATTTCTAATATTTGTGCTCATGTATCTAGTGTGATAAGGTATACCTATTTCTAGGCCCTGTTTGTGCACTTGAACGAGCCTGTAAAATTTTATTTGGAAAACTGTCAGCAAGTTATTTTTTCTGGTAGATATTGGAAGATTGTTTATTGAGTAATTTTCTGATGTGGTGTTTGGGTAATTTATGTGTTGTACAGATATGTTTATATTGTCGACAACATGGGCATAGTCTGAAGAACTGTCGTAATAAGAGTGGGGAAGTTGCCGAAGAGAAGCTGTGCTATAACTGTGGGGAAACTGCGCACTCGTTATCTAAATGCCCCTACCCTATGCAAGATGGTATCATCATTTTCCATTTGATTCTCCTTTTGTGTATACTTGTATATAATTGATTATTGATTTTGGAAATTGTTAGATGTTGCTAGACTTGATGTTAGGAGCTAAATTAGGCAGCAGACTTGATTGATTGTAGCCAGAGATAAAACTATAACTAGCAGTAATATGACTTTTTGAGATCGATTTTGGTTTAAGGTAGGCTAAAAAGTCATTGGAGACAGGTTTCAAAGTTAGGTCTCAGTGTGTCACTCTTGGAGTCTTGGTACTTGGTAGAAACCTTAACCATATTACCAATTGGCTCTTTGTGGGGAACAGGCCTATTGACGATACTAGGTTCCCCCATGTGTGTGAGCTTGGTGTCTATGGCCCAGCCACACCATGTTGCCTGCTGGAGAGACTGGGTCAATGATAGTCTGCTCTCATTTCTGATAAGTGTGTGGTGCCTCCAACCCTTTCTTTCTTGGAGACCATGTGAAACTTAAACATCCTCTCCCATCCTAAAGTCACACCTGAAATTTCACATGCCTTAAAAACCGCCTGGCTTCTCCACCCCATCCTAAAGTTGAACCTGAATTGGGCCGTTTGGTGATCTCTGTCACTCCTGAATCTACATGTGATTTCAGCAAGAAAAATAGATAATTAAGTTCTCTAAGGAGGCCTCGAGACTTGTAGTTGCTGTCGTTCTTCAGATGAGTTGAAGAAGTTCTGTAATATTCATTCTGTATGGCTGAGTTAAAATGTTCTGCGTGTAATTATAATTTATAAACATTATGATTTCGATGGAATGTTCTTTTCCTGGTGATTTTGCCTATATGTTTATGGTAATGTCAAATCATATCTTTGGATGCTCTAGCACACCGTGCACTGTGGATAGTTGTGAATGTATTTGCTTAACTGAAGGCTTATGAAGCAACCAAGAGCTAGACCATTCTTTACTTTGGTGCACTTTTTGATTGATGGCTTAACTTAGTCTATACCCCAGGCAAGACACTGTTTTTCAACTCCGATTCTAAATATTCCGAAAGTTCCATTGGTGAAAATTTTTATTTTTGGTTCCCTGGATATTTTTTATGTTGATTTTGCTTGATATCTTTGGTAATGTAGGTGGAACAAAGTTTGCTCTTTGCTTCATATGCAAAGAACGTGGACACTTGAGTAAGAACTGTCCCAAAAATACCCATGGGATATATCCAAAGGTAAATCACTGATCCATCGCCATCATGCATGCAAATCAACTTGTAACTGGAACTAATTTTTTTTAGTTGGTTAATATTTCATCCTTCATATCCTGTATTCTAATTGCTTTACATTCCTGAGTTTGACTTGTACACGTAACGTTAATTGATGGACAGGGTGGTTGCTGTAAAATATGTAGTGGTATAACTCATTTGGCAAAAGACTGCCCAAACCAAGGAAGTCAAAGATCCACTTCTGCCTATAGTGGCTATAGCAGAGGTAAAGTGAATTTATTAAGTGTTAGTTGCTCATGTAGGAGTTAGTTGATGCCTGCATTGTAATGCCAAAACTTGTCCTTGTCCACTTTATTGCACGGGGAGCCTAATTACCAAGGAATTTTGAAGTATGTGCATATATAGTTTGTTTAACATCTGTAGTAGTACGATCGATGGATTCTATAACTAGAAAATTTTGCTTGAACAATCAGATAGTGTCCATGTATTCTGTACCATCATGTGGAAATTTTTGGGTCAGTACTCATTGGTACTTTCCCACTGGGATGCCCTGTTTTTCAGCTCAGTTAGTAGAATGTTTATACTCCCGTTTCTTTTGGAATACCCAACAACCTGTCACATCAGATTTCCAGACCCGCTGTCAACCTCAACTTATTCAAAAATATGCATCACAATTCTCAGTACCCAATGTGAATGGAACTACTTGGGTATATGAATCCTGTTGACCCTTGTTGTATATTAGTGAAATACAATATCATTTGCAGTACAGAATCTACAGATGCCTTGCCTGCTGCATTATGTGATGATATCAAATTGCACCTCTTATCTGCTAGAGTAGTGCTCTCAAATTTGGTGGCAAGTTCATATGGAGTCTGATTAGTTCTGATATGTTAGATGATTGTTATAGTCAAATTGAATCTGTTACCGCTTCTGTTGTGATGGTGGAAAGATCCTAAAATTGGTCATCTTACTTGAATGATCCTGATTTCTGTTTAATGTATGTATTCAGTAATTGAACAAGACGGGCCAAGGCCACAGGTAACTAAGCTTGTTAGCGGGGATGATCTAGAGGACGACTTCATGATAGAGGAGGACGATAAAGTCGAGGATGAGGTCAAGAAGACGAAAGCTGATCCCGCTTCTCAGGTGAACACTAGCCTTACTAAGGTAAAGAAGAAACAAGGGCCGAAAGTGGTGAATTTTGTAGGTTGACAATTGACACTTTTTCTAGAGTCGACGTTGACATGATCCCAGGCTTAGGATGAAATTGTGCAAGTAAAAAGAGAGCAAAAGTTTTGATAGTTCGTAGAGTTTTGTCTTTATGTTTTCTGATTGTAATGTAAGAACAGGCCAGTTTACCAATGTATGAAAACAAATTACCTCTCAAATATGAGAGTACTTATCTAGTAGGCTGTGTCTGGTTATACAAAAATATTTTTCTACAACAACATTTATGTTCAAAGTATTAACTGGTCATATATTCCTAACAAAATTTTCTGTGGCAAACAAAAACAGCTCTAATTTTTGCCAATTGTCATTGGTTGAATATCCCAAACCCTCCATGGTTTATCCATGATTTGAATTGCAAATATTTGTCTTTTTTTTTTGGTTTTTAAAGTCAAAGGACAATTTGTATAATTATGGCATAAATAAATAAATAAACAGGGACGTGCTCTATGGCTAGGACGTGGCAACGAGAACAGTTCGTTGTAGACATGATCAAGGCATTTGATTTGAGGAGAGAGAATGAGAGATGGTTGATTAGCTGTGTTTGCTACGTAAGAGAGGAGAGATAATCACATCCTCATTCATTCCTGTTCATTTCTTTATATATTTATTTATGTAAAAAAAAAATTAATAATTATTTTTTCTCGTCATTGTCCGCGTTTTTCTGCTCCCTCAAAAACTCACCCATTCATTGTTGCCCTTTATTCAGGATCTCTTGCTTTTCTTTTCTCACATTCTCTCTCTTTCTCTTTTTTTCCTCATTCCTCAAAACTCACCTTCTCTGCCTCTATCATCATTGTCATTCAACGAACACAAACAAAAATGGTATGTTTTTCCTCTTTTTCTCCATTTATGTTCATGCATATATATTATGATCATCTGTTTAAACTACAATTGTGGTGATCATGGTATTCAATGATTATTAATCCCGGTCGTTTGTATTTCTTAACACGTCCTACATCATGTTTAATCTAAATATGTTCATGCATGAAGCCGCCTCAAATATGAGTTTCACGAACTCTGATTTTGCAAGAGATGGTATAGGTTATGTCACCTCTAACAAATTACAGACCAGGAGATTTCTGTTTATTACTCCGAATATGAGACATGTATAGCTTACGTGGGAAATCGTGGATTTTTTTGTTCCCTTTTCTTTGTTCTATGTTTGACCAAATTTTCAGTGGAGCCAAAAGCTTTAGTATTTTGTGGCTTCGTAATATAATGGACTAAAGCAAAATGACTCATAAAACCGTCACACTTCTTATTTATTGTGAAGTTGCCAATAGTCGTCGCACTTTGGATCTCGGGTCAAACGGAAACAACCTCTCTGTGAGGCTCTGTTCTCATTGGGGTAAGGCTGCGTACAACCGATCCCCCCTTACCCTGCCTAGGCGGGAGCCTCTTTGAAAGCCCTGGGGTAATGTTAATGTATGTTTGACCAAATTATTTCCATTTTCCAATCATCTGAAATAATCACCTTGATGGTCAATTCCATCATCATATTCCGGATCATTCTTCTTGAATCTTAGAGGTTGTTTTGTCATGAAACTCATTTGGTACAAGTCTAACCAGATGTAGAAAATGACAGAAAACTATTCAATTGTCCATGTTGATCACCTTAAACTGCTCGATCATGAATAGTACTGATCGGCAAATTCTAAAGTAATGTCCGTTGTTTATTAGTTTTGTGTACTTCTATACAGAAATTCACATAATTGACGGATGTTCCTGTATTATGATTATTACCCCTCTTGAGTCTCAATCCATGTTAGATTATACGCATTTTGGGGTTGCTAATTCCTACGATCATAAGATGTCAGCTAGCCTAGTTGGTAAACACGGTTAAAGTAATTGTATCAAGATATGGATTTTGGAATTTTCTTTTTCTCCCCTTAACTTTGTTTTTGGGAATACATATATGACCTTGCAAAGGCTTAAGCATATAGAGTAGTTTCAAAGAGCATGATCACAGTACAGATTTCATTCATTCATTCATTCATGTATGATGCTCTTTTAATGTCATTGTTATTAATAATTGTGATGAAATTGGGGGTGCGTGGGGGTAACTCAAATAGGCGAACGCTGCGTCTGGCATGGCCGTGGAAGATGAGTGTAAGCTGAAATTTCAAGAGCTAAAAGCAAAGAGGAGCTACCGGTTCATCACCTTCAGGATTGACGGCCAACAAGTGGTTGTGGATAAGATTGGGAACCCTGAAGAGAGCTATGATGACTTCACCAACTCCTTGCCTCCTGATGAATGCCGCTATGCTGTCTTCGACTTCGATTTTACCACCGAAGAGAACTGTCAAAAGAGCAAGATCTTCTTCATTGCCTGGTACGTACTCCTTCATTTTCCCTTACTCGCTCCTTTGTCGTCTCTCCGTTCGTTGTTAAATAGTAATAATGTTAAGAAAATATAGGAGGAAAATTTGGCGAAAACCTCTAAGCTTTACAACATTTTGTCGACAACACTCTATATAATAAATTAAAGTTTGTCGGATACCCCCTAACAAAAACAAAAACCTTGTTTAGTCCCCCCAAATTTACTATTATTCAGGCGAGATTTTGTGTTTTGTTTCCCGTTTTGCTCTCACGTGAGTATCTGATTAGCCTATAACATTCTTGTTTAGCTCTGAAGTTTCGAGCTTAGTTGAAAAATAGTGCTGCAGATCAGGTTACACAAATTGTTGTAGAATAGAACATGTAATACAGTAACTACTTGAAACTTGTATCTAATTAGTCTGATGTGTAGAAATATATGCCATTGCTAAAATCCAAAATGTCAGACCATCAATGTACTGTATATGTACCTGAAACTAACTGGACAATATTTTGTGCACAATGGCATAATAGGTCTCCTGACACATCAAGGGTGAGAATGAAGATGGTGTACGCAAGCTCAAAGGACAGGTTCAAGAGAGAACTTGATGGGATTCAAGTTGAATTACAGGCCACAGATCCAAGTGAGATGAGCTTCGACATCATAAAATCGCGTGCACTTTGAACACTTTTCTTGATCGATAACTTCTGATATAATTCGTCCCAATCCATCCATGAGTTCTTCACTTGCTGTTTAACTTGTGATCATAATCAGCACCCTACTGTTGTTGTTGTTGCTTACAATGTTGTTTAAATTTGCTCTGTGTTTACTTAGCTTCTTTTTTTCCATAAGACACACAAAAAAAAAAAAAAGAAAAAAAAAAGAGGTTTTCAGAAATTTAAGATGTAGTGCAGGGATGTAACATTATGTTATGCACTTCTAAAAAGTCCAGCACTATATATGGGCTGTTTGTGAGCCATTTATATGTTATTAATATTATACCATGGCAACCAAAAACTCAAATATTCTTTTGTTTATGGACATATATTTTGATGAAATTATTACATTTGGGTGGATGATTTTATATTTGTGCTTTATTTTTGTATTAAGTATGAAAATTTTATTCTTTCTGAGGTAGTTGATGACTGTCGGCTTCATTGTTCAGGCCATGATCAATTTTTGAATAAGCTTGTGTATTTTTTTTCAAATTATTTTTTTTGACAAAGCAAGATATGCCTCTGGTTTTGAACGTGCCAAAATATGGCATTAAAAGAAAAAGAAAAAGAAAAAAATGTAACTTATAGGTCTATAGGGCATGGTACAATGAACACAAAACTTCTTTGTCTAACATTGACTAAGCTTTCCTCTATGATGGCAAACTGATATTCTAAGATACAAAAATAAACTTCCACAAAAGAGGGCCGTTTTGTTTTTGGTGCCAACATGTAACAATTGAATAACAAAAAGTTACATTGATTCTCAATTTCTCATCATGGAAAAATGAAATTATTATATTAAAATTACTTCAAAATACTAAATTTCTATGATTTTTGTTTGTATATTTTGAGAGAGATTCATATTTATGGGAGTAACTTATAAGAGTTTCAACAATTCTTTTACAATGCGAGTCGAGTTCATGCATAAGGCGATCAATAGTGTCAAAATTTCATCCAAAAGTATCACTTTTTTTTTTCCGCACATGTATCATCTTTTAGCAGCCTCATATATAAAATTGTGTCATACATAGTGAAGCAGCCACCTAAATGGAAAAAAAATTAGCTAAGTGTGAAACCAAAAAGATGACAAGACTTTCTAACTTGGGTACTACACCTTATTGCACAATACCTTAGGCATTTCAAATCAACTATATATCGAGTACAAATCGCTAGAGACTAAACCAGATAAGTTGCTCAATCTGTTTTCCAAACCAAAAAACAAACTAACAAAACCTGATAGGATAGAGAAAGATGAGTCTAACTAGAGAAGAAGAACTTGATCATGAGGCCTCAGTATTTGCCATGAGCTTAGCAACTTGGGCAGTGCCTGCTTATGTACTCAAAGCCATCTTAGAGCTAGAAGTGCTAGAAATTATCAAGAAAGCGGGCCCTGAAGCCCAATTGTCTACAGCAGAAATTGCGGGCCAACTACCCACCAACAACCCGGATGCCCCGGTGTTGTTGGACCGCATGCTCCGCCTCCTAGCTAGCTACTCTATACTCACTTTCTCTATCCAAACCCGGCCCGATGGAGGTATTGAGAGGGTCTATGGGCTGGCCCGTGTTTGCAAGTTCTTGACCAAGGATGAGGATGGTGGTTCCTTTGCTCCTTGCGCTCTTTTTCACCATGACAAGGTTTTCTCACATGTCTTGTAAGTAAAAAATTTCGTCTTTCATATGAGGCTTACATTAATTTTGGTGAAACGAGAGTTACTTTTTAGTGAAATAATGGTCACAATTCTTAAGAAGTGACCCCTACAATTCGGCTATATTTGGCAAATTTAGCTATAAGCCTATAACTGTAACTGTGAAATGTTAAACAAGTAAAGAAATTAGTACAAAATGGTTGAAAGTTGTTATGAAAAGATAATAAACTAGCTAGTTGTAGCTGCAGGTGAAAGCTGGTAAGGATAACTTCACAAAATTAACAGTACGTAGTTGTAGCTACAAATTGAAAAAAATTCTGGCAAACTCTTTGGTAGCTGATCAGAGTTAAAAACACTAGCTGCAAGTTGTAACTTTTATTGAAAAGTTGACTGTTTGTGCCAACTGCCAACCTAGCCTAAGTAGTGACCCTATCTAGTGTGAGTTGGTGTCATACAAGACTTGCTTGCTCATGTTGTCGATCACTATTAGGACAAATATATTGAGCATGTCTTGTGTGGACTTAGTCCACCGTGGACCCAGTAATTTTGAGGGGTGGCTCCAGGTGAAGTAGGGGGTGGCTCCAGGTAAAGTAGGGGGTGGCTCCACGTAAAGTAATTTTGAGGGGTGGCTCCAGGTGAAGTAGGGGGTGGCTCCAGGTAAAGTAGGGGGTGGCTCCAGGTAAAGTAATTTTGAGGGGTGGCTCCAGGTGAAGTAGGGGGTGGCTCCAGGTAAAATAGGGGGTGACTCCAGGTGAAGTATGGGTGGTGCCATGTATAAATTTGAGGGGTGGCTCTAGGTGAAGTAGGGGTGACTCCACTTTTAGAGGGGGATGGATCCATGTGAAGTAGGAGGTGACTCCAAGTATTGGTCCACCATGAACCAAGTCCACACAAGTTTTTGTAAATATATTTAGAAGTAAGAATGTATACTAATTTGGACTCAGATGTATTTGTTAAGGGAGCTGTAATATTTCCATTTAAGTCACCGTGTCTTAAAACTTGTGGGGATGGACGATTAAGACTGTCCCAAAATAATGTTTGATAACTTAATAATGAGCCCTGAAAGCAGGTGTGGGAGCAATTTGAAGGACTTCGTACTAGAAGGTGGAGTTTCCCCATTCAAGAAGACTTATGGAATGAGTGTATTTGACTACCTTGGCAAAGATCCTAAATTCCACGAGGCTTTCTACAATGGAATGAAAAGTCACTCAACTATTGTGCTCAACAAAATTCTAGACACATATAAAGGGTTTGAAAGTCTATCGTCGCTTGTTGATGTGGGAGGTGGTACTGGAGATTCCCTTAAATTGATTGTCACTAAATACCCTACAGTTAAAGGCATCAACTTCGACTTGCCTCATGTCGTGAAAAATGCACCCTCTTATCCGGGTAAACAACTGAACATTTATAGATGTATATTGTATTGACATTTGTGCAGATGCGAGTTTTTGTACATGTACTAATTTGTATAACATGTGCAGGTGTAGAACATGTTGAAGGGGACATGTATGTTAGTATTCCTAAGGCGGATGCTATTTTTATGAAGGTGAGTTTTGTTTAATTTGGTCGTGTGTATATCCGATTTCCAAATTAAATCAGGTGGTACAAGCAGGCTAATAGTTCTGTTGTTGAAGTGGGTATTTCACGCAGGGGTTGACGAAGAATGCTTAATACTATTGAAGAACTGCTATGCAGCGTTACCGGAACATGGCAAGGTAATTGCTTGCGAGTATGTAGTGCCTGATGTACCAGAAACGAGCTACGCAGCTAAGTTGGCCTATTCTTATGATAACCTCATGTTGGCTATGCCTGGTGCAAAAGAGAGAACAAAGCAAGAGTTTGAGGCCTTAGGGAAACAAGCTGGTTTTCAAGGTTTTCAACTAGTTTGCAATGTTTGTGGTTCTTGGGTCATGGAATTCCTCAAAAAGACTTGAATCTCTCAGTTCAGAGCCTCCTTGCTTATGTATGTGGTCATGGAATTTTACAGTATTACTGCAGTAAAACTGTTGGTGGATGGTGATGGTCTGTACAATTGTACAGTACATATCATTCCATCAGCATTCAGATGTTTCTTTTATTGTCATAAAGATTTCCTGTATAACTAGAACTTGGCAGAAGAGTATATAGGGAAATCAACTCTGTTATGAGTTCTTAATTTTGTCTTTAATTTATGTTTTTGTGGCACTACCTCATAAAGTACCTTTTAATCATGGTATTTCCGGAGACGATGGAAGATATATGCTGCATTTTAGAAAAACCAACAAGTGTTATATTTCGCAAACTGTTGATTAATTAAGTCATGTTTGGGGTATCAGGGTGGTGCTAAATTATGAACTTTTGTTCCAAAGCCCACTAAAAGTTTAGAAAATGTGGATTATAAGTCAATATTCGGCTTCCTGATGTCCGGTTGAGATGTAAAAATTCTTCGAAGGGTTTATTGTGAACAAGGATGACCCACCATGCCCTCGGTAAGCCATCCTGATCTCCGAACTCCTTAATCACCCATGGTTTTGGTGATCCGACCCTTAAAGTGGGTTTCCAACAAAATGACCGTCCAAACCTATTAGGGGCCTGATAACCGACCATGTGGGCCTCCCATGTTCCCTTAAGAGTCCCAGCGATATGGTGTGAATAAATCAACTTTCGTTTTGGGGTGTCTTAGGACGCGGAACATGGGCGCAAGGATATGGACTGGGACATGGTTGCGAGGACATGGGACATGATCGTTGGGACAAGGAACATGGGACATGGTCGTTGGGACAAGGCTTGGTGACTGTCAATGGGACAAGGGGCATAGGACATGGACGAGCGCTGGGTTATGGGACATGGTCGCTGGGACAAGGTCCTGAGTCATGTGACATGGGCGCTAAAACATGATTGTTAGGACAAGGGATAACGAATATGGAACATGGCCACTCTACCCTCTAACTAGCTCAAGGATAACATACTCAACTTTTCCACCTACTATCACTAAACTGTCCTCATGAATCACGATGGAATTCAAACGTCATCACATCATCCATCCCTTACGAAGTAACCCAAAAAATAAACAACTTTTAATTAAAGTGGTACTAAACAATTCAAAGCAGTACTAGTTAATTTAGTCATTAATCACGCACAAAATGTTCAATCACTTGCAGATTTACACAGTAAGACATCAACTCTTCAAACGATTCAAATAACTCAACAAAGAGAGTCTTGAGTCACCATAGGATCCTATGTTCACATTAGCAACCTAAGCTCCCAATTATATATATCTAGATAAGTTGCTCTAATTGAGTTACATTCCAAAAAAACAAAGTAAAACCAATAGAGTAGATTGCTTAGGACTTTAGGAGAGTGAAAGTCTGAAAGATGAGCCTAACTAGAGAAGTTGATCTTGATCATGAGGCCTCAGTATTTGCCTTGAGCTTAGCAACTTGGGCAGTGCCTGCCTATGTTCTCAAAGCCATCTTAGAGCTAGAAGTGCTTGAGATCATCAAGAAAGCGGGCCCTGAGGCCCAATTGTCCACGGCCGAGATAGCGGCCCAGCTACCCACCACCAATCCAGATGCCTCGGTGTTGTTGGACCGCATGCTCCGTCTCCTAGCTAGCTTCTCTATACTCACTTTTTCTATCAAACCCCGGCCTGATGGCGGCATTGAGAGAGTCTATGGGCTGGCCCGTGTTTGCAAGTTCTTGACTAAGAGTGAGGATGATGGTTCCTTTGCTCCTTATGCTCTTTTACTCCATGATAAAGTTTTAAACGATGTCTTGTAAGTCAAAACTTCGCCTTTCTCACTCAAAATATTCAAATTCAATTCTTACTCCCTAAAATGAATAATCCCTCCAAGATGATATACCTCATTAAGAGATTCTATGAGCTAAATAGAAAATTGTCTGCATGAAAAATTGTTGTTTTAACACTAGTTTTTGCCCGTGCTATGCACGAAATTTTTTACGCATTGTGTAGATAGAAAGGGTCCGGGGCTAGGCGATTATGATGTTTGATAACATTTTGAGGCATTAGCAGGTGTGGAAACAGTTTGAAGGATAGTGTGCTGGAAGGTGGAGTGCCATTCGAAAAGACTCATGGAATGAATGTATTTGAGTACCTTGGCAAAGATCCTAGTTTTCATGACGTTTTCTACAAGTCAATGAACAGTCACTCTGCTATCTTACTAAAGAAAATTGTAGACACATATAAGGGATTTGAAGGTTTATCATCGCTTGTTGATGTGGGGGGTGGTACTGGAGATGCAATTAAAATGATTGTCACAAAATACCCTACAATTAAGGGCATCAATTTCGACCTGCCCCATGTCGTGAAAAATGCACCCTCATATACAGGTATGAAACATAACATATATACACTCATAGGAACGAGCTAGAAAATGACTTGAGCTTATAAATGAGGAATATGTGCAGGTGTGGAACATGTTGGAGGAGACATGTATGTTAGTATTCCTACGGCGGATGCTATATTTATGAAGGTGAGTTTCAGATGATTATGTTGTCAACAGTAACCTAAAAATCACAATCTTTAACTTTTCATCACTTATGACTAATATGCCAACAATTTTTCTCAAAAAATTCACATTGGAAATCTATTACAGTATGTCAGATCTCAAGTAATATGAGTACTTACCAATGGGATGAATTTGATAGGTGGTATAAAACCTTTATATTTCTACCTAATTCTTACTATGGTGGTGATCTGATTACATATCAAAGTTTACTAACAGTTGGACTTTAATTTTGTTCAAGTGGGTATTTCACGTAGGGAGTGATGAAGAATGCCTACAACTATTGAAGAACTGCTATGCGGCGTTGCCAAACCATGGCAAGGTAATCTGTTGCGAGTATGTAGCGCCTGATGGTCCAGAAACAAGCTATGCAGCTAAGATGGCCCTCACTTTTGATAACATCATGTTGGCTGTACCTGGTGGAAAAGAGAGGACCAAGCAAGAGTTTAAGGCCTTAGGGAAACAAGCTGGTTTTCAAGGTTTTCAATTAATTTGCAATGTTTGTGGTTCTTGGATCATGGGATTCATCAAAAAGAACTAAAAACTAAGATCAGAGCATCCTTCACTCCTTGCCTATCTGAGGTCGCATACTCATGATATACTGATTGCCGCGATTGGTGTTTGGGTCGTACTTTGGCATACAATACATTGTTAATGGTTTATAAGTATCATTCTGTCAAAACATTCTCTACTTGTTATGAACATGTACTGCATAATTATTCCTTGTAGAAAATTTTCTCCACAAAAACTGGCGGAGCTATCTAAGGGCCTGTTCAGGGTGGTTTTTAGTACGGAGTTTTCTTTTATCTTTATGAATATTCTCAGAAGTTCTTGAGGTGGTATATTAAGAATCTGCTGGATTCAAAACTTATCTTTCTCCATCTATAAATAAAACCCAAAGTAAACTAATGCAGTGCTTTTCTTAATTCTTCTTTTCCTCCATAGGTATGACAGTATGGTGCACCTTATATTTGTTCATTATATATAGCCTAGAATAACAGTTGACTAAGTACGAGTATTTATTAATCAATTAAGCATGAAGTGGCTTATAATTAAATCAGTAGAATGCTTCTTGATTTGTACTACTTCATTTGTCAACTATCAACTCTACATAATCATATAGGTGAGGCTAATTAAGAAGTTGTATATCTAGATCCATTTTCAATTACTCTAAAACAAAACCAAAAAAAGAAGAAGATGAGCCAAATTAGAGAAGGAGCTGGTGGAGATGAAGATCATGAACCCTCGTTATTTGCCATGAGCCTAGCAACGTGGGCAGTACCCTCTTACGTGCTCAAAGCCATAATAGAGCTTGATGTGCTTGAGATCATCAAGAAAGCGGGCCCTGAGGCCCAATTGTCCTCGGCCGAGATCACGGCTCAGCTTCCTACCACCACCACCAACCCAGATGCTGCGGACGCCTTGGACCGCATGCTCCGCCTCCTGGCCAGCCTCTCGGTCCTCACTTTCTCTCTACGGACCCAGCCTGATGGCGGGTCTGAGAGGGTCTATGGTCTGGTCCCTGTTTGCAAGTACTTGACCAAGAATGAGGATGGTGTTTCCTTAGCTCCTTTTTCTCCCTTTGCCCATGACAAGGTTGTCTCCGATGTCTTGTAAGTCAACTTTTGCCTTTGACTCCCAATCCTCTAAGCCTTTACCGGTAACTATAATTTCGGTGTTCAACAACAGGTTAGGATAATTTAATTCTGAAGGTACTTAGCTTTATGTTAACAAATATGCCCTTGTAACATCAGCCATCAGTAATTTGAACCTCATGAAAAATAGTCAAGGTCGTGTATTGAGATGTACTCCTTAACCACATTCAAAAAGGATAAAACGAGAAAGAGAGGTGCTCCTTAACCATGTTCAAAAAGGATAAATCGAGAAAGATTTAAAAGTCAACTGCTGGTTAATGGAGTACCGATTGGTTGCAGGAACAATTTGAAGGACGCAGTACTTCTGGATGGTGTCCCATTCAAGAAGACACATGGAGTAGGCATGTTTGAGTACCTTGGAATGGATCCTAGATATGGCAACACTTTTTACAACGCAATGAACAATCACTCTGCTATTGTGCTGAAGAAAGTTCTCGAAATTTATAAAGGCTTCGAGAGTCTAACATCACTAGTTGATGTTGGTGGTGGCACCGGAGACGCACTGAAAATGATCGTATCGAAATATCCTACAATTAAGGGCATCAACTTCGATATGCCTCATGTCATAAAAACTGCACCTTCCTATCCTGGTATGTATGTCGCTCACAGACTGTAAACCATATGCTGAAATTGGAAGTATAATGGTCATATATAATGCTCTGCTTCTTTGTCAATCTTTGGATGTGGAGCCTAATTAGAAATATTGCATCTTGTGGAACTGACAGCATAAGGAACTTGTGATGTTTTAAGTCCTTCGTGCAGGTGAAAACTTACAAGAGAGTGAAGTTCTACTGTGTGAATGTGTGATCATGGTTTTCCTGTCATGGTTTTAGGAAGTTTTCACATAGATTTTCTCTGTGCTAACTTTGCTTCTTTTCTTTTACTATTAGTACGTGTGTTAGTGGTTGTCAACCATAACATTCTTCACGAAAACAATGAGAACATATTTTTGATGCATGCAGGTGTGGAACATGTTGAAGGAGACATGTATACTAGTGTTCCTACAGCCGATGCTATATTTATGAAAGTGAGTTTCTTTTAGCCTTTTTATATGTAGTTAATGACACCATCACATCCTTATATTCCATATATTCCTATTAAAACTTCCTTAGACATTGCTAAATCAATTAGCTTCTACATACAGTATCTGAACAGTGAACAAACTCACCCTATGCAAGAATTGAACATATAATGCTGTGCTTTATTGTTGATCAGTGGACGTTGCACTTATCGAGTGATGATGAGCAATGCCTAAGGCTTTTGAAGAATTGCTATGCCGCCTTGCCAACTTTTTGACAGATAATCTTTGAATAAAAAGTAGTAGCAAAAGCAGATCGCCACCTTCACACTATAATCCTTGCAGAAGTCCCAGATTCAACACCTTACAGGCTTACAGAGCCAGTTTGAAAATTTTCCTACAATATTTTTTTGGAAGAGGCATCTTATCATAATTTCAGTGAGCTTTCTTTTACTTTATCAAGAAAAAAATACTCAAAAAATAGTGCAGGACACCCATTCTGCATTGCCATCAGCTTTAGGCCAGCTCTCGAAGCTAGTGCTATTAGACATTTCAAATAATTCCTTCAGAAGGAATTGCATTGTCCGAAACACACTTTGCAAATCTCTCAAATTTGATATATTTGGATGTGAGCAATACTTTTGTGACACTCAATTTGACTTCCAATTGGAAATCATAGACATGACATCCTGTATAATCAACGGTCAGCTTCCGCAGTGGCTTCGAACCCAAAAACAACTCGAAGCATAGCATTTCTCAAATACTAACATCATGGGAACTTTACCTAGATGGTTCCAGAGCATGAATCAGCTCTACTCTGTGGACCTCTCTAACAACTTTCTCTCCGAACCACTGCTGATAGATTACGAGCACATCAATCTTCTGAATTTACAAGTCAGAGATCTCACTAACAATTTTATCTCAGGACCCCTTCCAAAAGATATAGAGTAGCTAGCAAACTGCCCTCTTTGATCAGCCTGATCCTTTCCAATAACCAAATAAACGGCTCAATTCCAGATTCTTTTTGCCAAATTTCATCTCTGGACACTTTAGATCTCCAAAACAACCAGCTATCTGGATCAATTTTCCAGATTGCTGACAGCACATCTCACTTTCTACTCCACTGCAGTATACCAATTCCAGCTATCTTCAGTCTACTCCACTGCAGTAATGTTCGAAATATCCTAACAGTCAGTTACTCCCATTTCTTTCTCGAAGGCTCTCGGAAATCAATAATAGTCTCAACTCTCAAGGTAGTTAGGTTCTTCTTAGCTTTGATTAAAGAACTCACTGGGGCATAAAGAGGGGCCTATATTCTGTGTTATTATTAGAATCAAGGAGGCATTTTTCAAGGGTATGCATAAGCTAACAGCATAATCATGTTAGATCCAACGCCTTAGTTTTAAACCCTTCAGCAATTCCCTCACTACGAACCTCCAACACATCATCATCATTAACCTCATGGCAAAGTTCTGCAACTACTATTTAGGGCTTTAGGCAATCTCGTTCTAAAAAGGGTACATTGAATCTCTCTGCCAAGATCTTTTTTCACCCAAGTCATATTATAATCAAGTAAACAACACAAAGTTCTGCACTTTTGCAACTTGCAAGAGAAATATGACATTATGGAACATTTTTTCTGAACATAAAAATAGAGTAGTTTTTTTCTTGTCAAAAAGACCGAGGCATCCCTAATTCCCTACTAGTATTACGTCATATTCGGACTTTCGTATGTAATCACGAACATATCAGACTAGCTGAACAATTAGCGTAAATACCGACCCCGTCAACATAGCACCAACAAGAGGCTAGTATAGTTTCTAAAAGCCAGCAGACACCAGACATGGGGAGAATGAGAATTCGAACCCATGACATTACCTTACCAAACCACTTGCGAGTAAGTTTGGAAAGACCATCACCCTTGTTGGTTAAAAAAATAAACTAGAGTAGTTAAAATCTGATAACACGATATAAATCGAACACAAAAAATAAATAAAAAGTATATAGGCAGGAGATTCTCGATGTATACGTATTACTCCATTTAGGTGTGTTCTTTAGAGTTAACTAAATAAGTTTTGATCCGCAACATACTTTTTGCTTTTTCCCCTCGCAAATTACATTACACTCCACTTCATTGGGTTTAGTTCCGTTCAGCTTTGAAGAACGAGTTGGAATCCTCTATGGCCCTATAGTGAGGGGGTACTTAACAACATGAATATGGGGTCCAATGCAACCATTTTTGGAGGGAATGTCCATATAAAATGAATAATTTTCCTCATCTTTTTGTATAAATTCTTTGATTTTTCCCCTTATTGCACCCATATCGAAAATTTTACATCCATTTTAAAACTTTTGCACCCAAAATTTAAGTTTTTTGGATCCGCCATTGCATATAGTATAATTGTTGTAATAAATGGTCCAACATCTCACAAAGCAAAAGGAGAAAAAAAATTGTTACCACCTCTCAAATGTATTACTACCCTTCGTTCATTTAAGAATATCCAGCCTCTTAAAAATCACACTTTTAATCAGAGTAAACCGATTAAGTTTTGAGCACGGAACCAATCTGCCAACTCGTCTAATATCGACACTCCCATATTATCAATTTCATACACAAATTTCTAATTTCAACTCCCATAATAAATTGTACCTACGAAATTAGCTAATGTCGCATCAAGTCAACAATTTAGATCTATTAAACGTCATTTTTGCTAAAAAGTCTCAAATAGTAATAGTGGCCCTCTTTATTTTGGTTGGTGGGATACTAGTAATCATCCAACATGAGTTCCAGGAAAAACAAAACTTTAAATGCTCCAGAAACCAAATAAAGCAACGGTAAGTTGCAGGCTTAGCTTAGCTTGCAGCTACTCAAAACCTAAATAAACACACTACTGTATTAAGTATTAACCCAAAGCAAAAACAAACAAGCAACTTAAACTCACCTTCACACACTCATATTCCCATTTTCTCAGAGAGAAAGACTGTTGAGTGTCAAAAAGATACCAACTTTACTCAAATCTCTCACGAGGGCTGGTTTCCCTTTTGCTGCTTAAGCTTTCTCTCTATATTCCTCGCCGTCTCCGCCGTCGTTGCTGATTTGGGTACTCCTCTTCTTTCTCTCTCCTCCTCTCTATCTCTCTAATAGAAATTTCTTTGTTACCCCAATATATGTAGATTGATTGTTGTAATTTTCTCAGTGATTTTGGAATTTATGGTTTATTTAATGTTCATTCTGTGAGTTGAATCTTGATAATTAGTTTGATTCTCTTGGTGGGTAAAAGAAAAAAAAAGGGTATTTTTTTGGGAAAGTCAAAGTAAACCCACTTTGATTTTTGTAGTTTCTGATGCAAATAGATTGCCCATTTGTAAATATTTGATGGGTAGTTTAGAAAATTTAGCATCAGTGAGGAAATCACTAAGTTTAAGCTTAGACAAGGCAAAAGCTTTAGGGTTAGCTTTAGATAAAGCTGGGCCTAGATTGGAAGAAATTAACCAGAGATTACCTTCTCTTGAGGCTGCTGTTAGACCCATTAGGGCAAATAAGGATGCTCTTGTAGCTGTTGTGGGTCACATAGATAAAGCAGTGGGCCCTGCTGCTGCTGTTTTGAAGGTGTTTGATGCTGTTCATGGTCTCGAGAAGTCTTTGCTCTCGGACCCTCGGGATGATCTTCCGGGGTACCTAGCTGTAGTCAAGAATCTTCAAGAGGCATTGCGGTTTTTAGGGGTTAATTGTGGGCTTGCAATTCAGTGGTTGGAGGATATAGTAGAGTATCTAGAAGATAATAGACTTGCGGATGAGCGGTATCTTTTGGAGCTGAAGAACTCGTTGAAACGTCTTAGAGAGCTTCAGAATGATGGGGGGCAGGCTTGCCTTGACGGGGGACTGCTTGAGGCCGCCCTCAATAAGTTGGAGAATGAATTTCGTTCGCTTTTGGCAGATAATAGTGTCCCACTTCCTATGTCATCTGTTGATGATCAAGCTTCTATTGCACCGTCTCCTCTGCCAGTATCGGTGATTCAGAAGCTTCAAGCGATTCTTGGGAGGTTAATCGCTAATGAAAGACTTGATAAGTGCATATCGATCTATGTTGAGGTCCGAAGTGCGAATGTCCGTGCGAGTTTGCAGGCCCTTAATTTGGATTATCTCGAGATCTCATTGTCCGAATTTAATGATGTGCAGAGCATTGAGGGGTATATAGCTCAGTGGGGGAAGCATTTAGAATTTGCAGTTAAACATTTGTTTGAGGCAGAGTACAAGCTATGCAATGATGTATTTGAGAGGATTGGTTTGGATGTCTGGATGGGTTGCTTCTCTCAGATTGCTGCTCAGGCTGGAATTCTGGCATTTCTTCAGTTTGGGAAGACGGTAACTGAGAGCAAGAAGGACCCTATAAAGCTTCTGAAGCTGTTGGATATTTTCGCGTCATTGAACAAATTGAGGCTGGATTTTAACCGGCTGTTTGGCGGAGCGGCTTGTGCTGAAATCCAGAATTTGACCAGGGATCTTATCAGGAGGGTCATTGATGGTGCGTGTGAGATATTCTGGGAACTTCTGGTTCAAGTAGAATTGCAGAGACAAACACCACCACCCATTGATGGCAGTGTTCCAAGACTGGTGAGCTTTGTTACAGAATACAGTAACAGATTGCTGGGGGATGATTATAAGCCTATCCTAACACAGGTTCTAGTCATTCAGCGCAGTTGGAAAAATGAGAAATTCCAAGAGAGGCTCCTTATCAATGCCATCCTTGATATAATCAAAGCCATTGAGGTGAACTTAGAGACATGGTCCAAGATGTATGAGGATACCACGTTATCATATCTTTTCTTGATGAACAATCACTGGCATCTGTACAAGCATTTAAAGGGCACGAAACTTGGGAGCCTTTTAGGAGATTCATGGTTAAAAGAACATGAACAATACAAAGAATACTATGGTGCTATATATTTGAGAGAGACGTGGGGAAAGCTTCCTGCATTGTTGAGTAGGGAAGGTCTGATCCTGTTCTCTGGTGGTCGTGCTACAGCTCGTGACCTTGTCAAGAGACGGCTAAAGAAATTTAATGAGACTTTTGATGACATGCACAAGAAACAGTCCAACTGGGTCGTGTCAGACAAGGATTTGAGGGAGAAAACATGGCAGCTTATTGTACAGGCAATTGTACCTGTATACAGGAGCTACATGCAGAATTATGGGCCTTTGGTGGAGCAAGATCCAAGCTCCAGCAAGTATGCAAAGTACACAGCACAATCTTTGGAGAAAATGATCACATCTCTGTTCCTTCCGAAACCAGGCAGATATGGCAGCTTTAAGGGAAGACAGTGCAGTGGAAAATTTAATAATGTGGCGGCGGATCAACCTCAGGCAGGCACATAATCATCCAAGGTCATCCTTAATTTTGTTCTCAGGTGTCCATGTAGTATGCCAAGGCTGATCTGTGTAAATAAATTCATATCCTCAGAAGTTGAAGACATCTATGATTTGATGAACTTTGCGTTTTCAGCAAGGAAGTTCCTGTAGTCACACCCCAGCTGTTGTATTCCAATGAGCTTGCTCCTTGTGTCTCGTGTAGAAACATGTAATTTCCTGCGTTGATATGGCTCGGGTGACTTCCTGCCTTCGAGGATGACTGACAGTATTTAAGCAGAATAGATTCAGTGTCAGATGAGACTATATAAGAGAGAAGTCAGGCAAGTAATATTCTACCTTTAACTTCATCGCCATCATAGCCCATATATTGTACAATTCTATCCAAAGGTATTTGGAGGTCCAGACATGAATTTAAAATTTCCATCTGAAGAAGTGTCAATTTCCCTGACCTTATGTACACCCATCCCCTTGGATAAAATCATTAAGTGTATTAGACAATCAATTGATATAAAAATTGATAATAAAGCATTCATTATGTAATTATCTCGTTGTGTTCCTTGGATGCTTTCTAATTGCGTGATTTGATCTTTACGCAAAGATGATATAGTTATCAGTTTATAGTGTCAGTGTAGCAAGTGTTCCTATGTGGGGTTGACAACACTTCAGCCTTTTGAACGGTCTGTGAATGTGTGACATTTTCTTGTGAATGTACCAAAGACTCTCAATTCACGCCAACTTTAGATTTTATTGATCTGGTTGGATTTATAAAACAGTGATTGATGGTAAAGAGCCAAGCTAGGTTAAGATATACCTATGTTGCCTACCCTTTCAAATGGTGCTTCCTTGCATATCTTGTTTCTTGCGTGTTGAGATTTTTGTTTGTGTGTTTGACCCTTCCCGCATAGCCCGTCCTAGGCAGGCGCTTCATGATAGGAACTGCGGAATTGAAATGCAAACTGTTGAATGTTTTCATTCTGGGATGGTATGAGGAGTCCGAATGATTGGATGATGGTGTATTTGGCTTCAATGTTTGCTCAAACGTGTTGTAAGAGCTTCATCTTCGTGTTTGACCTTTTGCGGAGAGAGCTTTAGCACACCCACCCCATTCCCCTGGCGTTACATTTCATGCTGGAAGGTGAGTGTGCCAGAGGCTTCATTATTTTACCTGTGTCAGTATAATTAGGGCCTAGCCCTTCCTTTTTCTCCCAACAACCATTTGGGACTTTGGTACTCAATTTGCCTGATCAGTGGCCTTCCATTGACGAAGACATACTTTTTGATGACTTCAGTTGAAGGTAAATCTTCTTCAGTGACCACATGAAGGAAGAAAAGTATAATTTAGTTTTGTGAACAGATGCTGTTTATGCTAAAGTGACCACATGAAGGAAGAAAAGTATAATTTAGTTTTGTGAACAGATGCTGTTTATGCTAACTGTGTATGCTAACTGAAGCTCTTGAAGGCTTTCTAGTCAGTTGAGGATGAACATTGCAACTGTATTACTTTTTTTTTTCTTTTATTTGGTGATGCAACTGTATTACTTTGTGATAGTGTGGTTATAATATGCTGGCTGAATCCATCAAATGGCAGGATTTTAAAGACGTCTAAACATTGGAGGCTGAATTACCAACATCTTAAAGTTGTCTTTTCTTCTGATTTCTTTTCGTTTTCCTTCTGGTTTCCTTTATTAATGTCCAAAATAAATCTGATTAGATTAGAGGGATTTGCAACCAAGGTTAAGTTTCATTGATTCCCCCTAAAAAAAAAAGGTTTAATCGACTTGTATGAAACCATGTCAACCGACTGCTCTATTCCCATCTTCAATTCTCATACCCAACAGTTTAAGATCCCCTTTCCACTGTTGGGACCATCTTACCACCATTTTTTCAAGGTCTCCAACTATGATGCAATCACCTTCCTTTTTTTTTTTTTTTTTTTTTTTTTTTTTTTTTTTTTTTTGAGGGGATGCAATCACTCATCTTCAAACAAAGCTTTGTGAACCAAACCTGCCAGTATCCCATTCACAGAATATCAATCCACTCCAGCATATAACTATCAAGATCTGAAATTCCAGCTTACCATCTTTTATATGATGAACCGGTGGTAAAATCAGAGTTTGAAATAGTTAAGTGCTAAAATCTTTTAATCTTTCATACTCACTTATTCAGTTATTCTTCTTCCACACTCCCTCTGCATCTTCTTTTGTGTTTGTTCCAAGCTGGCTGCTGTGATGAACTCAACAATGGGCTCTGCTTTTGTAACAAATTTAGGAACACAACACCATTGAAAAAGAGAAAAATAGAAGATCTACTTTACTTAACACGAGCACAAAGCTGCACAAGAACAAGCCCCTGTACCATGCAGGACAAGATTAACTAAACTTTTATTATATTACCGAAATTAGGTAAAATATAGTGAATGATGAAACTTCTAAGTGCAACAACTCAAATCAAACAAGCAGAAGGATACATACCATTATGTATATATAGTAGGATTGATAGAACATGAATGCAAAGGGAGTCACTGATTAACTTCTCGCTTCCTCTTAGCAATACTAATAAAAGCGAACTTCACATAGAGCCGATCCTTTACATCATCAAAGAACTGAAAACAGGCGTATCTCCAAGATCTTTTGAGCACTAAGCTTCCGCAAACTGCCCAAAATCCTGTGATAAACCCAAGCACCACGCTTATGTACAGCCCTGGAAAGATATAATCACTGTCATGTGCTTCATGTTGAGGGATATCGTCTCCCCTGGGCCTGATAAAGGGTGATTGATCTCCAGGACACTTAGGGAGCGGAGGCCCACAAAGTAGTGGATTCCCACTATAATTTGAAGGATCAAAGCTTTGTAGCTGTGTGCCCTGTGGAATTCTTCCCGAGAAGTTGTTGTTTGACAAATCTAACATTTCTAGAGAAGCCACATTAGCCAGGCTTGCCGGGATATTACCAGAAAGATGGTTGCTTGATAAATCAAGAAATTGCAAAGCTACTAGCTGCCCAATGTTTGACGGAATGCTTCCTGTCAAATTGTTTCTTGCCAAGTCCAAGGAGCCCAAAGCTGTAAGAGACGTAATTCCACTGGGTATTTGTCCTTCCAACTCATTGTCTGAAATGGCAATGGATTTTACAAGTCCTAAATTATGGCTAAAAAAGCTTTCCTCTTTCCTCTTCCACATAATTACAGCATCATGAACACGATTCTCGGTATCAGAGGCGTTTGTGATTGCTTGAAGATTGTATATACATTCTGGAATAGTTCCAGAGATGTCATTGGCTGAAAGATCCAAAATTTGGAGGTGGGTTAATTGACAAAGGCTTAAAGGAAGCTTCCCTTCAAATTTGTTGTTTCGTAAGTTAAGAACAAAGAGATTTGTAAGAAAGCTCCCAATACTTTGGGGTACATGCCCAGTCAATGAGCTATGACTAATGTCAAGAGCAATCAAGCCTGATAAGTTCCCTAGTGACAAGGGTAGTTCTCCATGGAAGTTGTTATAACGCAAACCCAACACATTAAGACGCTTCAGAGAACCAATGGATGTAGGCAGAACTCCACTGAAATTATTGTTTCCCAACCCCAGGTATTCTAAATGATCAAAATTCATCCAACAATCTGGAAGATTCCCTGATAGAAAGTTGTTTGAAAGGTCCAGAGAGAGCAGCATTGTTTTTGTTCTTGGACACAGGAGAGGTATGGAGCTGGAAAACTTGTTGCTATTCAGCCATAAAATAGATAGATTTCTAGGAAACAATGGTATTGCACCCTCCAGGGAGTTTGAATTCATATTTATCAAAGGCGAGTTATAAAAGGAAGTTGTTATATTTGGCAGAGTTCCATAGATCTTATTTTGTGACAGATCCAAATGGTTGAGACAAGATGGCAACGAGTCCCAGAAAGAAACAGGAATAGAGTCTGAAATTCCGGTATTAGCTAGATCAAGCTCTGAGAATTTATTTTGAGTGAGAAGCCACTTGGGAAAAGAAGGACCCAACTTACAGGAACTCAGGTATATCTTGTCCAGCTGAAATGGAGGAATCCAATTGGCACTGACATTGACCACAAGAGCTAGATTAAATTCTAAGCTCAACAAATTTAGTCTCGAAAAATTTGACAAGTGCCTCTCAGAGATATAGCCTTGGAGCGTGTTGTTGGAAAGATCTAGATCAATCAGTGAAGAAAAAATGTTCACAGCCTCAGGAATAGGACCTTGAAGTCGATTACCACTCAAACGCAAGTACTCTAGTGTGCCGTAGGCACATGCAGATAAGGGTTGGATAATGCTGGAGATTTCTGCAGTGACGTTGTTGTAGCTTAAGTCTAGCAATTGTAAGCTACATAAGCCAGCACCAACATGGCCTTTTCGCAGGGTTGTCCATTGCAACTGATTTCTGGCCAGATTCAGAAAGGTGAGATGATTAAGGTTCCACATTGTGTCAGGAATGACACCTTCAAGTTGATTCCAAGATAGATCGAGATACGAAAGGGAGTGCATGTTTCCTAAACCAATTGGGATTTGACCTCCAAGTTGATTGTTCGACAAATCGAGATAGGAAAGGGAGTGCATATTCCCGAAATAACTTGGAACATGACCAGAAAGTGAATTATCAGAGAGATCAACATGTAGAAGGTGAGTAGCGGTTCCACTCAAGTTGAACAACCACTGAAATATCGAAGTATCATTGAATTCATTGCCAACAAGAGAAAGGACGCCGAGAGTGGATGTGGAGTTAACGTAGGAAAGAGATGATGGAGTTGTGGGAGAATTTAGCCGGCAGTAATCCATTAGAAGGGTCTCTAAGAGAGGGAGATTGTTTACAACTTGGAGCCAGTCAGTGGCTTTGCTAAGATCAATTCTACTCAACTTAATGACTCTCAACAAAGTAAGATGAGAAAGCCACCGTAAGCCTTTGACATATAACAGGTAATTACTACCAGGGGAAGTACTACCAAGACTAAGAGATGTTAATTTGGAAAGATTACCCAGCTGCGGAGGAACTTCCCTGTTAAAGTTGGCACTAGAGAGGTCAAGGTGCTGTAAATTGGAAAGGGAACCGACAAAACTGGGGATCGGCTGGCCTTGGAAATCATTGAAGCTGAGGTCCAAGTGAGTAATATGCTTCAATTCAAGGAGAGAAAGAGCCACTTTACCTCGCAAACAACCTTCATTGTTGCCATGAAGGTCGAGCCTGATGACATGGCCGGTGTAGTGGCTGCAAAGGACACCATGCCAAGTGCAGCAGTCTGGTTGGCGGTTATGGTCTCCCCAAGAAGACAGCAGGCCACAGTTATCAACCTCAATGCTCTGCATGAATTCAAGCAGGGCCTCTCTCTCATGCGTTATACACTGGATGGTGGAATTCGTGCTTATTTCATCAGCAGCACCGTTCAAGTAGGACAGCATAAGGCAAGCAAGTACAAAGAGAGGGAAAGTGGATGATGTTTTCATGGGAGGAATATTCATGTAGGCTGTTATTCTTGTTCAATTTTGGCGAGGACTAATTCATCCGTCTTAAATGGTGAATATGTTTGTGTGCAGAATATGTTTTGTAAATTAAGGGTATATATCTATTTGGAAGAGAATTCACCCCAATTCACGTCCACCTTGTGTATCACGCAGCACATACTCTAGTTGCGCTGCTGCATTGGCGCTGCTTTAACGTCATTCCGTTCCATTCCAACTCGTGGTTGTCTAAAGAACCACGACTTCACTAATCATATCTCTATCACTTGCTCCAAGCACTGGTCTTCTTATATGAGAATCTGCATTTAGGGTGTGTTCTTTAGAGCTAAATTGAACTAAACTGGAGTGAACTGAATTCGACCACTGAAGTGAATTGAGCACCACTAAGCTAAACTGAACACCAGTTGTATGTTTTCGAACTGAACACCACTGAATTGAATTGAATATCACTGAAACTGTAAACCATTAAACTGACACGAGACCACTCCTGAACTGAACGGATAGGATAAGCTCTAAAGAACACACCCTTAGACTATCTACATATGTACTCGCATATTAGAAAATGATTATACTGATGACGTATATGTTCTTAGTTACTAAAACTTCAACTATGGCTAGCTAACAATCAGGACAAATTGTATAGAAGGTTGATTGCTTAAAGGAAGTCTTGCCCAAGATACAAACATAGACCAAGACTTTCTAACTCCTCCAGTCTTGCGGTACCTCTAAATTAGCCCTACATCACATATGCCAACAAACGTCTGGAATACTCTGAGATGAAAATTTCCAAATTTCCACAATGAAAAAAAATTCAAAAAGACATAATAAGCAAAAAAATCTAGTCCGAAATGGAGGCAAAAGAAATAGAGAGGATCCCAATTCGTAAGGAAGAGCTTAACCTTGGGGGCCATACATTCATTTTCTCTGTTGAGATTGTGTGCTCCCTTTAGTTCACTAGTGAGGAAGGCCAAATGCTGACTGAATCCATCATATGGCAAATTTTTAAGATTTTGAAAATGTCCTATATTAGTTGAATATCTCCCTTGGCAATTCTACAGATGATATGATGGTCCCCTTGGAAGAATATTATCCAAGAGCATCATTAATCAGCACCCTAGCAGAAATGGTGTATCGAGATGGCGTGGATGTAATTTATGATTCTAGTATTGTTGGAGTTTGTTTTATGGTTTGGGTGTTTGTTTTGCCGAACTTTGATTATAGAGGAGTGTATCAGTAGTAGCCTAGTAGGGGCTTGCTAGTGGCGTGCCGCGTGGCTAATCTGTTTTGATACTGCCTATTGTACTTGCTAAGCATATGCAATAAAGGTATTGATAATTATCAAAAAAAAGAGATGGGGAAAAGTAAAAGAAGCATGTTAAACACACCAAAGTACACCTGCATAATGTATCTCACGCTGGAAGCCAGCATTTTGATTGAATCCTTGCAGAGAAGAAATGTTACAACAGAATTATCCGAGTAATTAAAGGCTCGGAAATCTCATTACCCAATTTCAGTTCATCACTATGTGATGTAGAGCCCTGTAGATGTTTCAAACGATAAATAAAAAGGCAAAATCAGGTGACCCATGCATAAAGATCCGCATTTTATTCAGATTTCAGAACTAATTCAATACTACAGGACAATAAACTAGAATAACGTCTTGGCTAGATAGGAGAGAGCATTTACATCATAAGATTGGATGCAGTTACATGTCCAAATATCACTATGACCAATCCGTTTTTCCTTTTCAGAATATTATTATTACAAAAAAATTAAAAAACGAGAGAGTGGAAAAAGGAAAAAAGATTTTGAAAAAAATAAAAAGAAAAGAAAAGAGGAACATTTCATATCGTATCTCCAGTTCTCCAGCCACAAAGCTTCTCCATGCAGCAAGAAAGGCTGCAGCCATTGACATTCTACTATGGCTCCAATCATTTCTGTTTTCTGCAGTTTCATGGTCACAGGTCCACTTGAGTCCTGTCCACTGATTTTATGTTTAGAATCCAACACCCAAAAATAATTTGTCAAAAGTGTTCACTCATATTTTTCCAAAGAAGCAATTCAGGAAGGACAAATCAGTACTTCAATTCAATCAACTCTTTTTTTTTTTTTTTTTTTTTTTTTGAACAGCAATCAATCACCATTAGATTTAAGAATCACCAGAACCCTGAGGGGGTAGCTCAGCTGGTAAGATCTCTGAGAAGTATTCCAGAGGTCCCAGATTCGAGTCCCTCAGGGGGAGGTTTTCCTGGTCGTTAACTTCAGGGCCCATGGGATTAGTCAAACAAAGCTTGGACACCGATGTTATCTAAAAAAAAAAAAAAGATTTAAGAATCACCAGAAAACATTGGTCAACACTTTCAGAGTAAAGTTAGTCTCCATTCATTACTTAAGATCCTCAACAAAAGAAGCAGGTTGGTTCATAGACAAAAACAGGATATCCATGAGGAGCACAAGAATCAGACACTTGCACAGGCAGCAAAACATGAAGACTATCATGCCGTTTGAAACCTTGACGCAGCTGTAACATTGGTACAAACAAACCTGAAGAAAAGTTCCCTAAACATACTAGTCAAGCAGCAGTCCTAAGTCCTAACTCCTAACCCCCTGTTTTCAATGTATAAAAAATGCACCATATCTTCCCTGAAAAGCTTCTCAAGCTCACTCTGGAAAATATACACTGTATAAGCAGCACAGTAACGCAAATAAATTGGATCCAGTACTCCAAAGACGAGAGTACTGATAAACACTAGCATGGACGAGTCACAAAATAGCAAATAAAAACATGAAAGACTGGTTATTATAGAAACAGAATGTAAGTGTTTATGATCACAGATTCACAGTAGCCAAAAGATTTCCAAGAATGAACACTGAAACAAGCTCCTAAATGGAAAATACAAAGCCTTTAATCCCAAATATGTCATAGATGCTAAGATACTGATCTTTTAGAGAGAGAGAGAGAGAGAGAGAGAGAAGACGACGAAAGGCACGGCTAGTTAGCATATTCTGGATTATTGTTTTCTTTTTGGGTAGCAAATTTTTTATTAAGAACCGAATTCATGAGAGTACACGAACACTGGCTCCATTAAAGCCAGGCCAAAAGTGGCAAAGGGAAAATCAAAGAACCATACATCACATCCTAATTCTGTCAATGGATGAATGGAATATCTGCATCATAGTAAACTCGGGGGCATAAGGGTCACCCCTGACCAACACAAGCATTGACAAAGTACACAACATTCTATTCTGAAGAGAATCAAAGAGATGAAGTAGCTTCCTACCCATCCCCACAGGTAAAAGCAAAAAGTTCAGAAGATAAGCCATCTGCAATTTCTAACCCAAACCATATGAATAATACTCGTAGTGCTCAATACCACTCTTTGCATTTCTCTCAAGCCAAATCACATACACCAATTATTTAGGGGATTGTCCTTCTATTATCAAAAGCCCATATATCTTCACTCAACTATGTTCCAGCACTCTCTCTATACCCAGGCATCTCAAAACCCTGTCCCATATGGGCCATTTCTCACAGAGAGCTTGCATATGAAGAACAAATGATCTATTCAATCAAGTTCCTCAGAATTACAATCAGCAAATAGGAAATTTTCACCCATCTGATAAGTTTGTAGACATTTTTCCTTGTAGGTCTAGCCAACAACTAAACTTGCCCTTAGGAGCAGCATCACAGTCATTTTCAAGATTCATGTAAGTGAAATCCGGTGGACGAGTTTGATTTTTTTTTTTTTTTTTTTTTGCATAGTCTTTCTTCAGCAAAAACGATTGGAAGCATTACAAATCAATTTCTTCCAAGGAAATTTATGAAAATCCCCCCTCATGCATTGTAAACTCTCTTTATGGTACACACAGTAGAGGTCAGGAGACTGTTACCATTTTGCATCTGAAAACTCCGCCTAACAGCTAGTACTTTCCTGAAAGCCTGAGCATCCAAGAAGCGCGTTGATGAATGGGAACCTGCCAATTTTAGGTGTAGGATCTGTGAAAGAAGTTCGTCTATCTATTGGCTAATTCCAAAAGATATGCCCAAGAAAGAAATGGAGAAAAAAGTGGGATATAAAAATACACAGATACATAAAGAGGTAGCATGACCAATTGGAAATCAATCACTCGACCCAATATCTTCACAAAATTATCCCAAAAGGTGGGGAGCCCCTTGATGAGGTGCAGCAGTGAAAGAAAAAAGGTAAAAAAAAAAAAATGGTGAAGGAAACTCCAGACACTTAAAAGAATGACGCATCCCTATGGCCAGCATACCGAAAAATACTCCGTGGCCTTTCAAAAAGAAAATAATTCACCACATCACTGTTATTAGCCTCTAGAAAGTTCCCACCTTCCCCATTCAAACAAGGATGTCGTGGAAGCTGCATGATAGGTCTTTGCTAATAAGGTTGATCCATAAACAATACAGTGTAAATAACTCCTTCCAATTACCTATTAAGATACAATAGTAAAGGTTGAGGAGTTAAAACATATTGTTGTTGAAATATAGTAATGGAGCATTTGAAGGAAGTTACCTTTCAGGAAGTTGCCAAAGAGCTCACACCAAACAAAACTTGGGGCATTTTTTTTGCCTAAGGGCATCTGTGATGACTCAAGCAAATACTGTCTTTGAGGTATCATTGCTCGTATTAAAGTTCCCATTCATGAGAAAATCAAAAGTCATCTTATCGGGTACAAGACCTCTCTCAAGCATTTCATCATGCATTCTGAAAGCCTCAGGTAGATTTCCCTCCCTGAAATGCCCCGCAATCAGTGCATTATATATCAGAGAGTTAGGAGTCACGCCCTTCTCATTCATCTCTTTCAATAACTCACGTGCATTGTCCAACTGGCCTTTCTTACATAAACCATTCACCAAAACTGTGTAAGTAATTGCATCAGGGCTTATACCTTTTTCTAGCATCTCAGCATAGAACTTTGAAGCAGTAAGCAGTTTGCCTTCCTTTAATAGTCCATCAATCACAGTAGTATATGTGTCTAAATCACAGGGAATCCCCTGGTTGGTCATTTTTTTATGAAAAGAAAGAGCTGCTTCCATGTTATTTAGATTCCTGTAACCACTAATCATGCTATTGTATATAAATTTATTTGGAGATAACCCTTCTTCAAGGAGTTCGGAGAATAATCTCAATGCACTTTCCATTTCCCTCCTTTTACAAAAACCATCAATAAGTGCACCGTATGATTGAACATCCCATGCAAGACCCATGCTTTTCATCTCATTTCTCACATTCAGAGCAAGATAAATATCATTGCTTTTGCAAAACCCATCAATCAAAATTGTGCATGTTACAACATTTGGTAAGACTCCGTTTTCTCTCATCTCAGTGTAGACAGACAATGCAGAATCTAGGGCCCCTTCCTTGATAAATCCATCAATAAAGTGATTGTAAGTCATACAAGATGGTCTGAAGTTGACTTCCTCCATGAAATTCTCTAGCATCTTCTTCGCGTGAGATGTTTGGCCGAGTTTGCACAATCGACAAATGATAGTGTTGTATGTGTAATCTGTACAAGCAATCCTTTGCCTAACCATCTCATCAAACACCTTAAGGGCCTTCTCTATGTCACCTTTCTTGAAATACCCGTCCATTAGAATTGTAAAGGTGACAGCATTAGGTTTAAAACCCCTACGAATCATTTCGTCATAAATACTATCTGCCCTAGCAACATTTCCTACCCTACAATAACCAAGGATGAGGTGGTTATACGAGACAATATTTGGAGTAATTCCAGTTTTAACCATCTTATCCCATAGTTGCTGAGCTTCGACCACCCTGTCAGCTCTACAGAGCCATGACATCAGAAAATTATATGAGAAGACATTCGCAACACCAGACTCAACTGCCTTATTAAAATTCTCATAAGCTTTCTCCCACAACTGTGCATTGAGATACCCTTTAATCAATGAATTAATATTATAGACAGTTGGTTCAATACCCATTTCCATCATTTGGTCATATAGCTCACATGCTTTTTGCATGTTTCCCTTCTCACAGCATCCTTGAATTAACACCGAGAAAGTGACTTTGTTTGGATAAAGTCCATCCTCGGTGATTCTAGAGAACAAACTCAAAGCACTCTCCAGATCACCTGATACACAATATCCCTTCATCAAGCTTGTCGCGACCACCAAATTCATCGATATCCCACAAGAAATCATTTCGTCCTTTAGCCTCAAAGCTTCGGGCATATTGTTCTTCTTCAAACACGCCAGGATAACATTAGTGAAGGTACCCAAAGAGGGCACCCAACCTTTCTCCTTCATCTCCATGAACAGCTCACAAGCTGCATTAGAGTCATGGTGCTTACTAACAGCTCCAATAGCACAACTATACACCGCTGCATCTAATTCAACCCCCCTATCCCTAGCTTCTCTAAAGAGCTTCTCGGCCTCCCCATACTTCTCTTCTTTCAAACAAGTTCGCATCATAATGTGAATGGTTGCAGAATCTCCATCAATCCCTCTTGAACTCATCTTATCATACAACTGCCTAGCTTCCTTAAACATATTCCTTCTAACCAATACTTTCAATAAAGCATTTACAATAGATACCCGCACATGAATGTTTTTATCAATCATCCAATGAAAACAAACAAGTGCATCCTCAATTCTACCAGCATAAACAAACCCATTCAACAAATAATTAAAAATCTGAGAATCTAAAGTAAATTCGAACCTTTTAGAGCTCTGATTGAGACAATCAATGACAATGGCAGCTTCAGGGCATTGATGATTTGAAACCCATTGATTCACCAGTTGTCTCAGACCCTTATAACCCACCAAAATGTGAAGCAAGACACAAAAAGAATCAACCCCTCCATTGAATCCATGTTGCTTCTCAGCCCATCTGAAGTACCCCAAGGCAGATAAAGGCTCATGCTTTTTACTCAATAAAAAATGTATCACATCAGGTTGAGATAGAAAGTTGGGAAATATATTGGTATTTGCATATTTGGGTTTATCTAGATTTGGGTTTTGATTGGAATTTGAAGGTTCTGGGGTTGGTTCTGAGATGGGTTTTTGAGATTTTAATGTGTCTGGTGAGAATTCAGATGATAAACTTGAAGAGAATGGTTTGTAGGTAGTCGAAGAACGCAATTTTAAAGAGAAAGGCAAAGATTTTGCCAAAGTTTTCATATTTTTGGTGTTGATTTTTGGCAATGACAGTGAACTATTTCAGGTCTCAGTAGGCGGGTTGTGGCCTTCTGTGCAGAGTGAACTACTGCAATGCTAATCGGGAGTTATCAACCTGGTCAACCCTACGCTATTTCAGTTGGGTTTTTTTTTTTTTTTTTTTTTTTTTGGTTCTTCGTATTTCTTTTTCCAATTTTTCTTTTAATGCTGTAACATTTTTTTTTTTTTTTTTTTTTTTGGGATTGAGCTTAATAAGCTTGAGCATCCTTATTGGTAGCACTACCAAAGATTGCTTAAAACATTATTAAAGTTGTCACCTCACTTTTTAAGCACATCTCCCCCAAATAAGCACACAACCAATTATCCCTAATTTGCTTAAAAAGCCTCACCTATCTACCCCACAAGATTTTTATACCAGCGATCTCTCACACGCGGTCCTGGCCTCTAGAGGTGGCAATCGGGCGGATCGGGTCGGGTTTGGATCGGGTCTTTTCGGTTTCGGGTCATTACGGGTTTGGGTAATATCGGGTCAGAAGAGTAACTGAGTCGGGTTGGGTCGAGTTGGATTGATTCGGGTTTATGATGATGTCGGGTTACGGGTCAACTCGGATCGGGTTAGTTCATGTTTCTGTTAAGTCGGATTCGGGTTAATTCGATTTTCGGGTCATATCAGGTCAAATTTAATTCATGTTTCATAGCATATAAAGTCGATAATAGTTGAAAAACTCAATTTTATATGAAATGTTTCAATAATATGGACTACATGTGTATTTAGTTAGTGTATTTTCAATCATTTTGAATATTATGTTATTATAAGTCAGATATATTCGGGTTTCGGGTAGAGTCGATTCTGGTTCATCTTGGTTTCGGGTAATTTCGGGTCGGGTGTTATCGATTTCGGGTCAATTCGGAGAACGGGTGTTGTCGAGTGTCGGGTTGGACCAGGTCGGGTCGGGTCGGTTTCGGATAATGATAATTGATACATTTTCGGATGTCGGGCGGGTCCGGTATCGGGTGAATCGGATCGGTTATATCGGGTCGGGTCGGATTGGGTTTTGCCAGCTCTACTCGCCTCCTTCCATCATTCCCTTTGTAGCTCCCTTTTTTATCTAAGTAAGTGTGCTTAAGTAAGCACTGTGCTTATTTGAGAGTGTGCCTAAGAATTTCAAATATTGGTGTAGCACATCCTAAGTACCTCTCTAAACACACAAATAAGGGTGCCCTATGCGCTAGAGCAAATCTTCTTTGGACATATGAATCCTTCATCAGTTCATTTTAACAAAAGCTACGGTGTTTTTATGAAGTTAAGAATGCATTTGAATTAGGGTTTAGAAAGTTCAAGTTTAATTTTTTGTGATTCAAGCGTTACATTGCGAAATTGTTATTTCCTTGGCAGATTTACGCATGCATTATTGACATATACCGAATCTTGAACCAGTGCAACTTTGTTATAGTTTGCCACATATGAGAAGAGGACAAATATTTGAATTAGATGACAATCATGACATTTATGTGAAAGGTTTATTGTAAACCTCTCTTTTGGTACGAGTGTTCTCAGCAATTATTAGTTTTTCGTGCGGATGCATTAGGAGAATGTGGCACATATAGGGGTGTAACTGAGCTGAGTCGAGCCTGAGCCGTCCGTGGCGGAACTAAGGGGATGCTGGTGTAGGTCACTGCCTCCCCCATAATTTATGAATGCAATAAATATAATGCATGCATTAGCTATACAAAAAACTCTGTTTGGCACACTGGTTTGCCTTTCACTTAGAAAATCTCGTAAGTAGGTTTTTTGTCTTCTACATATGCTTTTTTTTTCTTTCTTATTCCTGGCAATTGTACATATCTTTTATTCCATAGCGCGTTTCTTCTAAAATTTATTTATAACTTTTCATATATTTTTGGTTTCATTTTTTTTTCCCTTCTTGATTTATTACCATAACTATGTAATTTTCTTTCTCCATAAATAAAAAGGCAGAAACCATAAATAAGTTTATTTTCAGTAGACATAGTATATTTATTACCCTTGATTTATTACCATAACTATGTAATCCTGACTCCGCCACTGCGAGCCGCCCTTGGCTCGAAACTCGGGTCGGTTTGTTTTGGCTCGGCTCGGTTTAGACTCATGACTCGGGTCGGTTTGGCTCGCCTCGAATTTACACTCACAATTAAAAATGTTATAAAAAGTAGATCGATTTAAAACACTTACAATTAAATTAGACTACAAATGTTTATTTACAAGTTATAAAATGAGAAAACCCTAAAAAAAAGTGAATTTCTATAAATATTTAATGGTCTTATTCAAAATAGAGGGGAAAATAAAATAAAACGAGTCAATCGAACCAACCGAGCCGAGCCATAGTAAGCTCGGACTCGGTTCGGAAAGCATTCGAGCCGTTGACCCGAGCTCGAGCCGAGCTTTGACCGAGCCGAGCCCGAGGGCTCACCAAGTTGGCTCGACTCAGTTACACCCCTAGACACACATAACCACTTCTTATCAATAAAAATTTTGGTTTACAGCTCTGAAAAATATTTTGTAGGCAAGTTTCTTGTTACCGGTTCTAGGTCTCCATCAGGTTTAAGAGTCATAGCATCAATTAAACATCTATGGTCTAGGGTCCAAATTGGATAATTCTTTTCTCTGTGTGTCTCTCTCTTCAACTCGTTTAATTTTCCAAACTCGCCCCCATATCTTAGAGTAGATAAAGAAACTTTTCTCCACAATGACAACAGAGGATCCCGACTACAACATCCCCCTTCAGGACCTTCATCATCAAACTGTTTAATTGCAGCCGTAATAAGTGAAGAAAATGATTATTCCCTCAATACTATGGGTGGAGACTAGATACGTAGTCTCATCAAAAAATACAACAAACTATGGGTAACCCCACTAAATCTATATATACTATATATCTAATGTGGTATATTTGTGTCCTGTTGATGGTACAAAAAAATTAGCACAACACATTTGAACTAAGACAACACAGCACCTCATTTTGCTTGTACAGCGTACCTACTCAATTACAAGGCTTAGAATCAGACTGAACTTGTTTGATTAGCCCAATAATCCTTTTCCCATTTCTCCACTTGTTTTACCGCATTGGTTTTTCTCCTTAGAAGGGCATGAAAAGCAGCCCGCTCATAAGGAGGTGGCATGGTGCATGGAGCTGTGTCTGAAGGACCCTTCACCAAAGAGTCCATCATAAAATTCTTCCCTACAACCCCTTCAGGGCATGCCATGGTCTCCGAGCAGAGCTCAACGGCCTTTTCAGGTATTGTGGGCTCGAATTTTAAGAGCTTTGCGTATTCAGTGAGCAGGTGCAGCATGTAGTCGTATACATACTCCATCTTCAGGTCATCATGTATGAAATCACTGGCTGCCTTTGCAATTGCCTGAGCCTGGTAAGTTCATGCAAGTGTATAAGAGATTGGAAGGTTAATAACGATTTAATTGGCCAATCAGATGTTTATTTCAGCAAGATTCCAACCTTCCTTAAACTATGGTAAGTTTTATAGAGCAGAACCTAACCAGGTGAGATCCATTAGGAATCCAAAGAACAAAAGGAGGGTTTTAATCATACAGTAAATCAGGAGAAATTTTATTATGGGTCCTTTTGACTTATAGAACTTTGGCATATCTCAACCAGACTCTGGTCACATATATTCAGAAGGCCACATATAGTCAAATATACATGCTGGAGGCCTAGCAACCTAGCAGGTTGAAGAAATGTAACTGAGATTTCTGCAGTTGTCCAGTTGTCTCTTTAAGTTAGCTTATGTTCTCTCTGTAACAGACTAACAGCTTATTGTTTTCACATAACCAGATATCCAAGAGTTGAATGTAGAAAAATAGAAATTACCTTTTGCTTGTGGCTGTCACCCCATTCAACAGCGTATTTAATCGACCTGCACTTGTCACCCTCCCTGACAGGCCAATAGTGTTGTATAGGCATCAAGCTTCTTGAGAAGAAGTCATAGTACCGAGGGTTTATTAGCAAGCTAACAGAATCACAAGCAAGGATGTACTTCTCGCTGACTGACCACGCTGACCCTTCAATGTAAATCTTATATCTAATCAAGGCCATACAAGAAGAAGAAAAAAATGTGTCAATTTTGTCACTTATGTTATGAGCAGGTTAAATTTCGAACAGAGGAGATCACTCGTGAAACACACACACATGGACAAAACACGTGGAAGGCCATTTGAAGTTGAAATACGTACCTATGTATGCATTGGCTGGCTAGATCTGACTGCTTAAATCCTTCCTGCGATTCTTTAGCCCAGTTCTGCAGTATTATTTTTGCCAGGGCGGGGTTAGTTACAAGCTTTCACTTTGTAATTTGTAATTTTGTATTCTACTTGGTTAACAAGCAAAAATTACTCTTACTGATTCTGAAATCAGAAAGATATCATGTGTCATGTCGATTAAGTTTTTTTATATTAAACAAACCAATTCCAAGGACATAGGGAGGAATGTAAAAGGACTGAACCTTGACGATAGAAATTAAGATTATTGTACCTGTATGTATACACGAGCATGCCAGTCCTGCTTTTCGGTAACATTACACCTTAGGAGGTCCATTCTGGTTTCAGCAACAAATGGATTTCCTTTCCAGTAAGCATAAGGCTCTCTCTCCATCCATTTCACCTTCTTATTGCCTTCTTTTATTTCCTTAGACAAAAATTCCCATGGTTTGAGATTAATCTCAGCCCTGCATTAGGATCTTGGCAAGTTTAGCGAGGAATTACGTGTAATTGCGAAGAGGAAACATAGATTAGAAGAACTGCGTGTCTTTCAGTATCCCTACCACATGCACATTAACAGAAAAACTACGGATATTAAATGCTGTAATCTGAAAGTTCATTAAACAGCTTGTTTCCTAGCAACAGCATGACTGCTTATGCAAGATTAAGTATCTTACCATCCCCAGAAGGACCAGTCAGGGAAAACGATATCTAATGTGTTATCGTCGCCACAATAACGAAACAATGGAGGAGGGGCTGGAGCTTTCGGCCCGCTAAAGTATTGCTTTAAAAGAACCGGCCAGTCAACACAGTCAAACATGAGCTCCAAATCAGGTACTCTACCAGGGTACTTCCGTAGCAACTGTAGAATGCCCCAGAGCGTGAATTCATCCCTGGTTTGCCATGACTTTTTGTATCTCTCAACATAAGCCTTACCATCTTTTATCACCAATTTGAAATTAGCAGTTCTCTGAGCTCTCGCGACCATGTCCCTTGTAATACCAGTCTTGATCCAAGGCCGTAGATCTTCATAGATCCAGCGAAAGTAGTCAGGACATGTTGTAGGAGGTGGAGCATCAGGATCTAATTCTGATTGTTTAGGGTAGTTTATTGGGCAAGTTTGTGTGTCAGCTGAACAATAAAGTGGAATTTCAACTTTCTCGTGAGCCTTTTTTGCTATGTGGGAAATTTTGTCATCAGGGTTTGTAGAGTCTCCAACTGTTTCAATTTGGATGTTCTTGTTGTCAGGGTCTGTATCCTTCCCAACTGTTTCAGAATTCTGGATGTTATTGTTGTCAGGGCGTGTATAGTTCCCAAGTGTTTCAGTAATCTGGATGGTTTTGTTGTCAGGGAGTGTATGGCTGTTGCCAATTGCTTTGGCTGCTAAAACTTTTTGTTCCACTGGCTGCAAGAGAAGGCACAAGAAGAGTAATGTTAACAGCAGCGATGCTGAATTATACATGGGATCAGCAACCAATGACACAAAACTCCAAGTGAACAAATTGAGTACCACGGTGCAACAGTTTTAGGGCGCAATGAATCACCCAGGAGGGCAAAGACCAAGGCTTATTTATACCATTAATCATTAGTGAAGTAAATGATCATCAGCCATCTTCAACACATGATAAGAAGGAGAAAATTCCTAAGCCAGATAAGAACGCTTTTTCCTTCTTCTTCTTCTTCTCCTTCTTCACACATCAAATATGAAGGACGCGTCTTCTACTCTATATATTCTTTTAGAAAGGAGTAAGATCATCTTCTTTTTTGGTGAGGAAAAAGGGGGCAGATCCGATGATCATGAATACACTGTCTGATAGATGATAGCACTCTGAGGTCTCCCATAGATGAAAGCTCTACATTTTACAAACCATCCTTTAAAATTCATGTTAGTGATTTCCCCAAAGCTATCACTGATAAGATAGCACATTTTACCATTGTGTTAAGATTAATGCAACATCAAATATAGACGCATAGAACTATAGACACATCAACCATGATATTTGGTGGAGACCTGTATAAGTGAATGTGGTGTAAATTGCTTTGTAGATGAGTCAAACATCTATTCCAGGCATTCGACAAACTTATTCATATACATTTCGGTTTTTGTCCCTAGCATGATCTTCTGCGTTCTGCCCGTTTCATCCATTGAGGCATTAAGGCTTGTTAATTGCAACCTAAGCTACTTAGCCAACAATCCCACCATTCCTCTCCCTCCCACCCCGAAAACAACATTCATAACAACACTAGCAGTCTTCCATAGCCAATAAACCAAATTTCCACCATATACATCAATTAGATATGATATTTTCCTAGACGAAAACAAATTCACAAAAACTTATTTATGTGAGACAGTCGCTTTTTATGAATATAGGGGGTCACTATTCCTGAACTTTGAAAAGTGACCCCATTTCCTTCTAAGTTGCTCTCACACAAGAGACTTATTTCCTAGATATTTTGTACGTCGCAACAAATGTATGCATTTTCGGATGATAACGACACCCCCTCCACCGCCCTAACAACCAAAATGTTGCCAGTTCGAAGCATTTATATTTATCTACAATCTCTCCTTACAATATGGCTGAAAAAAAACACTTAACGTTACATTTTGACCACCCATCCGACAACATTGGTTCCATTTCCATAGTAGTCTAATAGAAGCTTTGAAGAGTGAATCTAGGTAACTACTATGTTAGTAGTAATATAATATAATTGAACTCATACAAAATTATTGTGTATCAAATCAATACTAATTTAATTTAATTATACTTTATAATAATACAAGTAGAGAAAGAGAACCAACAACCCACGTGCCACGATGGTTGAGATTTTCTTTTGATTAAAAAACGACACAGATCGTGATCCAGGTATAAAAAATTCAAAATAGACCCTCATAGACATCCCACTATCACGCGAGCGTTCCAGACAAAGTTCAATGGACCCATTTAGGTAGACTACAGTTTCACATCAATAAATCATAACATAGTACCCGTACACTCTCATGTCAGTTGTCAATAGCTTCGCGCGCGCTCTCTCTCTCTCTCTCTCTGTTTTTCTTCCCGGTAGACCCGCTAATGGTAACAGCTTGCTAACATGTAACATCCCTCCTTCCCCATTAAAAATAAAATAAATTAAATACTCCCACAACAGAAAATGTGCATAACGACGTCGTACGCCCGTAATTACGCAATTAAGTGCACCGTTTCACTCAAAACTTTCCGTAGTTTGAAAATTCAATGAGAACAAAATTACGTAGTGTACTAAAGTACTTACACGTCACCATCACTAATGGTATAGTTTTCCTTTCTTTTTTCTTTTCTTTTTTTATTCTTTCTGAGCGCACTAATGGTAGTGTATTCTAGTTCTACAGTCGTGAATTTTGCACTTTTTTCCCAGGTTGAGTATGCCGTATTCGATACGTTTCAGATATCAGTAGGATACACACCTGATATTTGAGAATACGCACCCGATATATATCGGAGAAGTATCCTATTTTTTCGTATTAGTTTTTTTCTAATTTAATTACGGATACTTCTCGAATACATGGTGGATACTTTAAGGGTACGCCCAGAGCCGGCCCAAGGGGGTGGCCAGAGAGGCGACCGCCTAGGGCCCAGTCTGTAGAGGGCCCAAACAACAATGCAAAATTAAGATAAATAAAAAAAATTGCAAATACTGAACATGAAAAAGGGCCTGGTTCCTTGGTTGAAAATGAGTTGTGTTGCTCCTTACCTACATTAGATTTTGAGATCAAATCTCTTTGGCCCCCATTTTTCTATAATTTAAAATAAATTTTCATTCTTCATGTCCTCATTTTCTAATACGGGGCCCAAATTTTATTTTATTTTTTGTCGATAAAACAAGTTATTCATACTTAGGGGCCCTCATTTTTATCCCGCCCCAGGGCCTCAAAAACCTTAGGAACGGCCCTGGGTACGCCAAATCAGCAAACACTTCAATTAATTATTTTTTTTTTATAACAAAGATTTGAAGTATTTCTTTAAATGTATCTCTATGCAACCCAAAAGAAATGATATTTCTCTCTCGGCATAGCCTCCATCTTGTCTAATCTGAAAGCTTACGCCTACCGGAGCCGCTGGTCGGTTCGTCAACTCTTTATCTTCCACACATCCATACCAGCAACTAATTAATCATCAACTTACTCACGCATTTTTATCTCTAATCTTGTATTTTTAATGGAGAAGGATATATAAATGTTAACAATGTCAATAAAGGTCATAATTGAATTGTAGTTAACCCCTTTTTTTTTAAGTTGTTATATTATTTATTTTAGATTATATTTTTGTCGTACCTTTATCCTAGGAAATTTAGAATTGCAGTATTCCGCAACGGTCTCCGCACTCGTATCCGTATGGGTATCCGCACTCGTATCCGTATGGGTATCCATGCAACCTAGCTTTTTGAGCTTTGTTTCTTTCTTTGTTTCCCAAATGTGGGAAATTCATGGCATGTTGCAGACTTTAATAATAATAATAATAATGTCAAAATACTCAATAATTATTAACAGAAAAAATTAAATGCAAATAAAACGAAAAAGAAACCAAAAAATTAAGCAGGGTAAGAATAGTAGCTAGTGTACTTACAGAAGAAGAGAAGCGCGTGGAGAGAACCGCGGCGACGAGGAGAGAGACGAAGAAGAAAATAAGAAGCGAATATCTCGCCGGAGATTTTATAAATGGCCGCCAAATAGTATCGTGAAAATGTCGAGAGAATCCAGATCCAGTTGGTTTAATCATCGCCGAATTTCCACTCATCTGATCGATCTTTCTCTCTCTCCTAATTATTGATCTCCCACACTAAATATAATTAAATATATTTACTTACTTAACTTACTTCAGCTCAAAGCATATAATAGTGTGAGTATCATTTTAATTTGAAGTGGAGCTGCAATTTCAGTGAGGAGAGAGAGAGAGAGAGAGAGAGAGAGAGAGAGAGAGAGAGAGGTAAAGGAAGGAGTGTGAATTAATGGTGGGTGAAGTGAGATTGAGCTGAATTATTAATAATCGGGATTAGTAGAGAGTGATGATCAGAGGTGAGATATTTGCACACGTGATGAGAGAGAGAGAGAGAAATGAAGAGAGAACGTGTGTCGGTGAAGATGTGATTTAAGGGAAGGTTGGAATTGAAATGAAAAATGGAGACTGGAGGAGAGGAGAGAGAGAGAGGGTTTTAGAGTTGGTAGAAAGGTAGTACTGGTAAGCAAAGAGGACGGGGGATCGGAGCTTGGGGGAAAAGGCCAAATGAGCAAAGTGCAAATAATGGGAATGGGGGGTGGGTCTTTATTTCTATTTTTATTTTTATATGAGGAACTCTCAGTCACTACTCTTTGAGTGTACACCGGATAAATTCCGAGTGTATGTAATAGCCTGCCAATCACATAAACCAGGCAAGCCAACAAAATAAATCTTGTAAACAGGCTCAGCAAAGAGGCCTAGTGGGAATTAAACTCATGACCTTTGTCATGAAATATCAACCCCATAACCAATTTCACTACCCCTTTCAAAGCTGGTGGGTCTTTATTTAGACGCTCTAAAAGAGTGCTACTAGACGAAATAACAAGGTTTTTTTTGTTTTGGTCATTTGGTGTTGATGCCTTGGTGGTGGGGTGAAGAGGGGAATTTTCCATGGCCCATGTCTCGATGACTCATCACTATTCTCTATTCTGGGCACCGATATTGGGTGGTGTGGCTAGGGAACATTGCTCAATTATGAGTAGGACATAGGAGGACGATTGGCTGGATTCGATCGAGCCCACCTGCTGAGTGCATCCTGGTTTAAGGCCTATCGAGTCGTTCTTGTGTAAGATCATTTCATGGTAATACGGTTAAAAATAAAAATTTTATTTACAATAAGTTATATTTTTGTCCGAAAAATGACACTTTAAATGTAATGTCTTATAATTAAAATTGAACTCTACTGATTAAAATGGACCAGTCTGATTATAAAATAATAGGAAAAAACACACCCTTAATGCTATATAAATCTTTATATTGTGAGTAGAATACACACAACTTATAGACTATACTTCACAAAACTAGTTGATAACATATAGCCGTTTCCAGCAAATAGAAAGAGGCAATTTGCCAATCACGGGCATAGGGTGTTCTTTATTTACTGTTTGTGCTAGCATATAATTGGTCACTTAAATGATATGTTGTACATCTTGACACTAACATTATCATGAATGGTTGAATTTCTTTGTTGAATTGTAGATGTATCTTCAGAAGAATTGGTTGGTTGATGCCTTTGATGGGACAATTCTCTTCACAATAACATTATTGTCAACATTAGTAATTTAAACTTTGTTTTATATGGTAGAAAATGATTTGTTTTTCGAATCTTTTTTTATCTATCTAAATCAAGAAACCTTAAGACTACACCGACATGCACTAAATTAATATGAGCTAAATTCTTACTAAAGTAAATACCTACGATCCTCTTTCACTCAACTTTGCCCGTCCTTCTCCTTGGGAAAGTAGTACTCCATATATATAGCAAAGTTGAGAGAGTAATAAGAAGATATTATGGACACTTGTAAAACTCCTAATTTTGCAACATAACAAACCCAAGGTGTTAGTTGTTTTATTCTTAACCTGCGTGTCTTGATAAAATTTGTTCCCCAACAACATAAATTTACGTGTTTTCGCCTTTTTTGCACATTAATCAACCTTAATGCAGACTGGTTGGCTAATTATGGTTCAACCAATATGAGAAACTTATATATTATGATTCCCTCCTCCTAACCTTAATTCAATTTTATTAGAAGATGTTATAGGTGTGGAATTTCAGGGATTGCCCCTCACTTGCACCAACACCAAACATATACTCCATATAGGGGTAGGGGTAGGGGTAGGGGTGGGGGGGGGGGGAACGGCCTTAACACAAATCACATTTGCACCCACCAAAAAAAAAAACCTTTCTAATAGTTATCCTGATTTTCTTGCCTTTTCAAAAAAAAAAAAAAAATTTGCACCAAAAAAAAAGAAAAGAAAAACAAATCACATACTGTACATGCTATTGCGAGTTGCGACGGCCTGTGCTGTCGATTAATATCAAACGGAATCACTGAACTCGTAGTTGATGGGCTAAAAATAGATTCGATAGAAAAACAACAACAACTAAATGGGCCGAAAGCGTTGGGCCCAAATTAAGGCTTTAGTTTTAACAGGCACTCAACTTTGTTGGGCCCTGTTCCTAATTCCTCAAGTTTAAATGGCTCACAAACTTTTTTAGTGACAACCCATCATATAAGAGTATTTCATATTATAAATACTACTTTTTTTCTTTTTTTTGAGAAGAAGAGTATTTCATATTCTTATGTGATGAAGACCTAAAGAGTTGATATCATCATTATTCATATAGGTGATAATGAGCTCTGAAGAGACAGACATGGTAATTGATTTCTCCAACATCACTTTTGTTTTTGCATCTTCCTCTTTTTCTGACAAACTTGCAAGAGAATATTAGTCAATCACCAGAGTCAACACTTGCATAGTTCGTTGCATTAGTTAAAAGTTTTCATGCACATCTAGAAGGAATCTAGAATCAATTCGCTGAAACATACTGCATTAATCATTTCCATAATTACACTCATACTATAGCATTTTTGCATCATCTATTTGAATCATAATGTAATCCTTATGCTTGAAGATGCTAGTTATAACTTATAATTAGCCTTTTGAAGTAGTAAGATAAGAGTATTAGTTCGTTTAAGGATGGAATTCGGACCCTCTATTGTTGCAAGAGGAATATCATATTAATGATTTTCTCTGTATCTCTTTCCTTTAATATTCTTCAAGAACACCTCATCTAATCTAAGGATTCCAAACTCTCACTCTAAATCTAGTGGCCCAAAGTTAAAGAACAACCTTCTACAATATTGCAGAGATCCTATAACAAGGAATTGAAATCATGAAGATTTTAAATGAATACTATATGTTAATCGGCGTTTGTGGATTCTTTTGGGGTTAAAATTAGTTAATCGTTGTGTTAAAGCTTGGCTAATGAAATTAAGGCGATGCTTAGAAACTTTTATGTGTAAAATCCAAAATGGAGATAACCACAGTCCGATTAATATTATTAATTTCACAATATTAATAATACTCTCAAACCTCATAATTATGTTTTTCTCTATCGATGCTCAGGCATATCCTAAATCAATGACCTTTGACTTGGTATTATAGCACAATCATCCTAACAAGCTCCGACTAGGATTAGAAAGTATCGTCTTTATGTAGAATAACGATAGACACCCCAATAATAGGTCTTGTTCCATCGGTCCGAATTCTATGTTCTGTTTCATGTACTATTTCCTACGCTAATCATCTCTTGACCATTCATAATTTTGTCATTCATTTCAATTTGATAATAAAATAAGTATGTTGTTGTAGGACTTGCACACAACAAATTTTTATGTGAAAATCCTAATCAGGGAAACCACGATCCAACTAATACTATTAATTTTCTTTGAAACCTAAAAAAATGTTTATTTCTATCAATGCTTAAGCACATACTAACACAATGACCTATGAATCTATTTCAATCAATGCTTAGTATCTATATAGCACAATCATCCTAACCAGCTCCAACTAGGATTAGAAAGTGCAATATTTCTCAAGAATAATGATTAGATACTTCCAACAATAGAGCTGGTCCCACGACTGTACAAGTGTATTGAACACATCCCGGTCATAACACCCTTAGCATACGTGGATCTTCTCAATACTTCCTTCTTCATCGCTATTGGTATCCAAGTCCAACGAACTTGTCTTGACTCTCCGTGGCCATCTACATGTTAAACTTGATTTTTAACATGTAAATCCACAAACTTGTCTTGACTTTTTATTTCATTGGGTTTGAAATGTAAATGATGCATATATTCTTCTCACGTCTTGAGAAGGATTGTGCTAAAGTATTCCACTCTAGGAAATAGGGCTCGCGGGATTAGAACACATTACCCCTTGCTAATCTGACTCTGATAGCTTACAAAAGAACTCACTCAACCAATTGTATTACTAAATAAATAAAAACTAAAGGAGTAATAAGTAAAGTTGAAAAACTTATGGACTATTATATATTACCAACTAGTTAATGGGGCCAATATTTGTTCTGGTTGTTCAATTAATTAATCTAAAATATTTGTGGTTGAACACAAGAATCCGAACATGACGTAACATATAATATAATGCCCTCGATCTTCTTTCACTTGCAACTTCTTTTTCCTTAGGAAAAAAACACACTAGTTAAGGAAATAGTACTCCGTACTATGTAGAATTCAGAGTTGCATTACAAATGATAGGGTACCTTGACCATTGAGACTTTGGTAAAAATCTTGGGTTAGTTGTCTTGTCTGAGTTGACTTGGGTCAACACTGGAGGTTAGTGTGTATACTTTCTTAAACTAGATTGAGTGAAGTTAGCTCTCGTTGAACAAAAAAGATGGAGCCACAGCCACAATTCATTCTCGATTATCCCAAACTTTCACAGACGAAACAGAGCAGCAGAGCAGAGCAGGTCAAACAAGCAAAAGCAGGGGGAACTGAAAGCTGGTGATTGAAGGGCAAACGCGCAAAGGCAAAACAAAGAAATAAACAACTTTTAATGCGCTGGTTCCAAATTAAAGTTGGTGTTAAACAGTGACACTACATAACGTGAAAGTATACAAGTTTTAGTTTCTAGTTCTACTGATATGACTTTTTCCAGAAATAAAATGTGTGAATAAGAGCTGGATGGATATTTGAACCCAAATTCAGGTCAAGTAATTGTTGTTGGCCAAATTTTGTTACTTAGTTCACTTCTTAGTTGTTCCAGCTCAATATTAACGTTATACTAGTTGATTATTTTTGTAGAACACGGTTATGGTTGTGTTATTTTTCATTAAACTGAACTAGACGGAACTAAACTGAATAGTAATATATGAGAAAAAAAGTAGATCACTGAACAGAATTAGAGTTATCTACAGCTTAATATGAATGTGACACTAATGCACCTAAAAATCTTAAAATCGGCAACTCAAACTAATAAAATAGATCAGAAGGTTTGTTTGAAGGCCTATAAAAATTCAGGTAGTAAGCAGAAAATATAAACTAGTGACGATATTGCCAGTTTGTGACATACGTATTGCTACATTTTTGCTATAGTACATTGCTAGAACTTTTTAAACAGAGAATATGTGTTAAGAAGTTGGATATTTTAAAGAGAGAAACAGAGGGCAAAAATGATGAAGCGTAGGGATAAAAGCGGGGCAAAAAGGGCAGTATTTTACTCGAAAGTGTCTACCACCATTCCAACATAAAGAATGGGGGTTTAGAGACAAAAAAGACAAGCAAATTTTTAAAAAGGGATTTGGCTTTGGGGGCCTCTTACTCCATAATGATACTACTATTAAGCCTTGTTTTTGTCAACGGAATGGTACGGACAGTGATTAACAAAATAAACGGAATGGAAGGGATAATGAAACAAATTGTGAGACAAAATGAAATATAAAGTGCGAAACGAAACGGTAGAACAAATTAAAATAGAACAAAACAGAATACAACATGAAGACGGCGAACAGAACACTCCTAGATACAAATGTAATTGAACCAGAAAACAGTCCTAAATGGGTGTAGAAGAAAATACACTTTGTAGGATTATAATCACGGTTTTTGAAAACACGCGTGACTTTGATCACTCTTTTTCCAAATATCGGAACCCGAGAAAACTGGCTCCTTCAATCTTTCATTAGTAGTAGCATTTTAGAGCCTACCGTTGTTAATAATATCAAGCCAACCACCTCCACTCTCCCCATAAATATGCTCATTTCTTGCATTATATACCTTGCTAGTTCAAGAGACCAATTCACCAAAACCCAATTTTAGTTTGTTAGCTTCACTATTTAGGTCTCTTATTGGACTCTCAATAATACGCCATAGCAAACATTACTTTTTGCCATTTTCTCTCTTCAGTTGCAAACATGTCTGTAAGTATCCCTCTCTTTCTCTTCCCTATTTCTCTCCATTGTTGTTGTTATCGTTGTCGTTGTCGTCGTCGTCATCTAGGTAGTGTATTTTCTCTCTCAATTATGAACCTTTTTTTTTTTTTTTTTTTAAAATTTTTTTGGGAGAAGAATCTAGGAACACTTAGTTACTAGAAATTTTAGAAATGGTCATGAGGTACAATTTGTGGTGTGGGTTATAATGGCCAATGAGCATTAAGTTATGGTAGAATTTCACTCTATATAGTTAGTTTGGTTCTCTTGTTTTTGCCTTAAATTACACCAGGAAACTTGTTTGTGTTTTAGACATGATTTCAGAATGAATATGCCACTGAATTCTAACAATGTAGTAGCTCTTATTAACTTTTTCCCTTTGTTTGTTTAATTTGGGGTTGTATTGGGTGACAGATGGTAGAGGTTTTAGTGCCAAATCTTGATTGTGAAGGGTGTGCTAGCAAGTTAAAGAAGGCTCTGTATAAGCTTAAAGGTATGTTTGGATCGATTTTCTTTGTTTTTTGTTTTGTTTTGTTTTTGCCTGATTACTGTGATTAGTATATTCATTCAATTTTCTCAAACCACCCTGATTTACAACTACTATTTCTTTACTTCTCTGGTGGTATCAATTGTAACCATTCCCTTTGCATCTTTAAAAGACCTTTTCTGAAAATAGTTAAATTAGATTGTTTACCAATGCTATATGCTAGAAGGGATATCAAAAGAAGGGAGTCCACGAACAGAGTTCGGGTACAATCTTCCATACAGTATGAAAAATTGAGAATGAAAGCAAAAGGACTCATTTCTTGCTTTTACCTTATTGGAATTAGAGGAGAAAACTCATTCTTAAACTTACTCACTATAATGAAATGTGCATTATTCGCAAATGATGATATTATAGTTAAATGAAAAAGAACCTTAATTTTGAGGAGTTGTCATCATGTGACACCTAAATAAGACTGATAAGATATAACTAACTAGATTTGATAAGACTAACTATAGCATAGATTTGATAAGACTAACTATAGCATAGTCATAGATGATCATGTCTACTTTCATTGCATGTATCTTAAATCTAATTATTTATTACGCTACACACTGAACCAATTACATAGACCAGCAATCCATCAGTTCTTAAAGTACTATAATTTTGCAAGGAAGAGATCGACTCTCGATCTCATGTCATTTGTCGGGGACGAGTATGAGATATACTACTGTGCTATCCAATCCAAACTCCTACCGTATTTTTGTTGACTATACAGTTAGTTATTTATATAATTTATAGAGGATAATTGAGTTATGAAAACTTGTAAATGGAATTTCCCGCTTAAATTGATTTGATAATAAATGAAAAGATAGTTGTTAGAACAGCAGCTCAAATATGTTATTGGAGCAACCATAATGGTGTTGGGCCCTTTGCAAAGTTCCGCGATACACGCTCAAACTCAATACTAGTTGAGTCGCCCTGGCACATATGCGATTGCGCCCTCGCCTTTCAACATCTTGTACTGTTCCTTACTACTAACATTTTTGTTTCTGATCCCACTTCACTGTAAACTGCCAATTTCTTTTAGATTGCTTTTCTTAACACCACAATTCTTCAATCTAAAAGAAAAAGGCACTACCATAATTATATATTATATATATTATTATCTAAATAGTCCATGACTCCATGTGATCAAATAATTGAGTATGCAACAGTTGTATAATATTCATATATAAGAGTTATCTCTTATTCTTTGAATGTGTTTTTTTTTTAAAAAGGGAATTGAATCATATGGGACTAAAAATTCAAGCCCATGATAATTGAGCTTATATAAAAAAAATGCTGGTAGCTTGTCTTGTGTGGATTTGGTCCACTGTGGACCAAAACACCAACGCAAATATTTTGGGACATAAAAAATATTTTAAAAAATATTTAATTTCTTGGTTTATTATGAACCAAGTCCACACGAGTTTTTTTTTCAATCTTTTTTTCTTTTTTGGTTTTTGCCAAGGGTATTCACCGTCGACCACAGTGACTGATCCTCTCGCCCCAATTGTCAGCGCACTAAACAGTAGGGGACTGGCCAAGAGATTTTTTCCATTCGCAAGAGTTTTTTTTCAATCTTCGAGTCCTTGATTATTGATTGAGATGTCATATGTCAACGTATATAACTTACTGGGCCTAGAAAAATCATCTAAGCTCACAAAGCCCATTTATGTAATTCATGGTAATTGTGGGCATGGCCCATGGGCACCATTATTCAACTCCTAACATCTTTCACTAAAAGCGAGGCCCAAATTTGAGCAAGGCCCAATAACTCTACAGTTCACTTCAGCCCACACATAATGAAAGCCATAAATCCTGATCCAAAAAGTCAAGTAAATCTTTCATTTATTCCTTTTTGTATCTGTCTTTGTGTTAATGTTGTACTCAAATTGAATTGACATTGCAGGAGTTGAGGAGATAGAAGTGGACATGGAAAGTCAAAAGGTAACAGTGAGAGGGTTTAGGCTAGAAGACACTAAAGTAATCAAGGCAATTAAAAGAGCAGGGAAAGCAGCAGAGCCATGGCCATTTCCCTCACATTCTCACTATGCCTCATTTTACAAGTACCCTACTTACATTACCAACCATTACTATGATACCTCTGATGGTGCTGCTCCTAGTGTCCATGCTTTCTTCCATACTCCGGCTGTCTACTCCGTGGCTGTGGCGTCGGACGAGGCCGTGGCTTCCATTTTCAGTGATGATAATCCTCATGCTTGTAGTATCATGTGATAATTTATTATTGCATAATTTTGTGTTCGTTCTAAGTTTAATTGATTGGTGAATCTGTCTATTTATGTATGAACGAAATTAGTGACTTTGCCAAGGTTATGAATATATATTCATCAATATCTTGATTTATCTAATGATATTTGGTATTGTTCTTTGCATGAAATGATATAGCTAATATGAGTACTATATTATATGGAGTATCTACTAAAAAAGAAAGAACTCGCGCAAATATTTATGAAATTTGCAACCGCTTTCATTGTGATCTGTTGATCGGAGCAAACTCAAGAACAATATCAATCTTGTTAATGTTATAATTTCATTGTTGAGGACGGAATACTTTATTGCGCTATCCACCCCATGCTCATATAAAGAGAGAGAGTACTGTATTATTTAATTTTGATGAGCCAAAGTTTGAAAAGGTCTCCACAACAAAAAGAATCTTAACATGCAACAAAAAGGTAGGCTTTTGATTATGGATCCTAAATCCTCAATGTTTGATGGCCCTTTTTTTAGGCCAACTTTTGTCTCAGGCCATTAAAATATACGGATCATGGTGTCTACGTCTTCAATCAGCATGCATTCATGATATGATTAAAATTTTCAATTTTTATTTTTCTGAAGAAGTTGATATGATTGAGTTCGTTTGAGACTTTGAGTCCCCCACCTCCATAGGCTCCATTATTGTCGATCGAATTTGAGGAAAAAGATAGTCAAAGTTTTGTATACCAATGAAATGCATGACTTAAATGAGTGATTATACTTGCTTCTATCAAGGCACTTTGTTTTGTTGGTTCTCAAATGAGTGATTACATTGTCAAACCTTGATGCTTCGTAAGCTATGTCTAACTCGATCCGTACACGTCAACATGTCATGTACTTCTAAGTTAAGGTGATAATAAGGTTACTACAAATTAGTCATCAACAACTCATCATTCATCCAGCTTATGTATTTTTTCTAAGCTAGACTAGACCAAGGTACATTTATTATTATTGATTTTTGAACTTCAAATCTAATTCTACTAGTAATTTTTGAAAGTGAGATTGGTAGTAATGGTCTCTTCTCTCCAACTGAGTTTTGTTTATATTTATTGTTGAATGAATATTTTTTATTGTTGAACTTTGTTGAAATTTGTTTTGTTATTCTACTGAATTTTGTTAAACTTTGTTATTCTACTAAATTTTGTTGAACTTTGTTTATTTTTGTTGAATTTTATAGATTCAAGTGATTTTATAATTAGTTTGTATGTTGGTTTGTTTAACTTCTTTTATACTGTTTTGCATTTTGTTGAACTTTGTTTAATTTTTTTTTATTTTATTGAATTTTGTTGAAATTTGTTTATTCTACTGAATTTTTTTTGTTGAACCACAAATTCTTAAATGAGGCTATCTCAATGTGAGGCGCCTCAAACAAGCGCAATGTCATGCTTGATTATAGAGGTGATCTCATGTTGAGACCAGACGACCTCATAAGAGCCATTGTTGATAAACTTTGTTAAAATAATAAATAGAAATAAGTTGGGAGAAATAGATCATAAGCTAGAAACTTAGAATATATCCTTACTAAACCTTATGGAAGGATATGTGGCTGTGTGGTAAATTTCAACTATATATGGCCTATACAAATCACAAAATGCAACGGAATCATGCATCATTCCATTATTAGAAAGTTTATAGTATGTGGCACCTTGAATCTTCTTTTAAACAAGTCCTTTATAAGCAATAAAAGTGTGCACACATAATTTGGTTGTGGTTTTCATGTGCCCACGTTTGAAATTTTTTCTTTTTTCTTTTCCTTTTATTGGTTTACAGGAATATTCAATAGAATATAAAACCTTTCTATTTTTCTTGTTCCTTAAAGTGAACCGAATAATAATATGTGAAACAAAAAGTAGATCATCACTGAATTAAATTGAATTAAACTAAATTAATTTGAACCAATTAATAAGAAAGTGAAAAATATAAGACAAAAAGTAGATCACTAAATTGAAAAGTAAATTGAACTAAACTAAACTAGCCTCTATGCTTTTCTTTGCATAGTTCGGTTCTAATCCTCATTCATGTAGGGAGAATAAAAACTAATCTACTTTTCTTTGCAGGGAGGATTTTCTCCTCTGCTTGAGCCCGTTAACCCATTATGTGAATTGGCTTGCCCGACGCATGTAATTTGCGGGCTATTGCATGCTTTCTTGAAGAAAAAAAAAAAAAAAAAAAAGAAAAACTTAGCAAGTAGCATGCCGTAGTCCTAAAGTGGGGCACTATTGAGGACACAAAATATCAAAAAAGGAGGGCCCCACATCCACGCCGGCCTCACATTCCCAACACTCTTTTTAAAACATTCAACGCATCACTTAATACAAACTCTCCCCCTCCCTCCCTTCCTTCAGCATTTGAGAGGTTTTCGTTTTCCCACCTCCTCTTTCAAATATACTCCTCTCTATCAAATATGGCTCAGGTAATTCTTTTTCCCCCTTCTAAGAAATTTCCTTTGGCTATGCTTTGTAAACTAATTTGAGTTTTATTTGTATAACTGTGAGCAGAAAGTGGTGCTTAAGGTCTTGACCATGACTGATGAGAAAACAAAGCAGAAAGCCATTGAAGCTGCTGCTGATATCTTTGGTAACTGTTATTCATCAGATTTTACATATGATAGTTTTTTTTTTGTTTTTTTTTTTTGAGTATTTTTGGATTTTTTTTAAGATTCCAAAAAAATGATGAACAGGGGTAGATTCAATAGCAGCAGATCTGAAAGAGCAGAAACTGACAATAATAGGGCAAATGGACACAGTTGCAGTGGTTAAGAAGTTGAAGAAAGTTGGCAAAGTTGATATTGTTTCAGTAGGTCCAGCCAAGGAAGAGAAGAAAGAAGAGAAGAAAGAAGAGAAGAAAGAGGAGAAAAAAGAAGAAAAGAAAGAGGAGAAAAAATAAATATCAATTAAATTTCAACTCTATATAATTGAGGTATATAGTTCATTAATTCTGCTATCTGATTTAATGAGGGCTACTAGTACAGGGACAATTTTTTGTTGGATAGAGTATTGTGAAGGAAATGGTATGATCATATTCATAATCCACCATCTAATGCTTTGCCAAGAGTGCAATCTATTGGTACTCAATTTCTGATGTTATGTAATCACACCACCTCAATTATATATGGGGTTACCTCTTTGATATTACAATAAAAATCGTGTAGTTACGTTTGAAAATGGCCACCACGAAAACTCGTATGAATCGGCCTTAACGTGAGACGCCTTAAACAAGCAAAGCACGACGTCATGCAGATATCGTACTTGACTATATAGGTCGCCTCATGTTGAGACGGTGTTATAAGAAACCTATTCAATTGCTACAATATTAAATTTTGAGTATATGCAACCACTCAGTAGTGCCACATTAGCATTGTTAGATGTTACAGGATAATAATAGCTATAAATGAATCACAATCAAGCACTGGGAAAATGGAAGTACTCTACAATTCAATTTGGGCACGAAACACTCACCATCAAACAAACCCTTGTCACCTTTGATTGGATAAGTTGTACTAAATTAATGCAACCTGTTACCTGTGTGTGTTGTTTGAAGTTTGAACACCCTCAAAGGCATTTAAAGGAATTTGGGAAAAGAAAAATCAATAGTTTTACGCCAATTAAATCGTAAAATTGATATCCTAAAAGGAGTAGTGGAGTTGGTTGTGACTTCGTGGGATTAAATTTCATAACAAATGTCATGAGTTTAATTTCCACCCAACCTCTTTGTTGAGCCTGTAAAATTGACACTAAAAAAAGGAAAATTTCCACTTTGGTTACCTGAGGTTATGCATAATTATTATTTAGTGACCCGTGTTTTTCATATTTCCACTTTGGTTACCTGAGATTTTTAAAAAAGTTTCACTTTGATTCTTTCCGTTAGAACCGTTAAAATTTTCGGTTAATTTGCTGACGTGGCTCCTAAATAAGCAAAAGGAATACCAACGCAAATGTTGAATGACCAAAATACCCCACATATCCATTGAAGCAGACCGTACATACTTCACCCTTGATCCAATTTTGACCTCATCAAATTCCCGGACCACTTCGAACCACCACCACAACACCACTTCACATTCAGCCACCCACCTCACCACCACCACCAAACCACCACCGCCTCCCTGCCGCTCACGTCTCTTCAGCCCGTTACCACCCTGAAAACTGACGACCCATCTCAACATCCAACCACCACGTTTTTTCTTTGTCCTCTACACCCCCATTAGCCACCACCTTTCTCTCTCATGCCTCCTCTCGCTCCTCCCTACCCCAGTGGGGTCCCTCCACCAAACCCACTCGAAAATCATCGTATTCCTTCGCAATCCTCGCATGAATTTCGTCATCCATATCCTAATCATTTTTCCGCTCCTTCCTCCTCTAACTCTGGGTTCCCGGATTCTTGCCTTGTTCATTTGTCTACTGGATATTCTGACTATGATACGATTTGAACCCGTTTGTGGAAAACATCCCTGTTGATGTGGGTTTACGATGGTTTTGGAATGTTTTTGGGCAATGGGAATCAATTTGGGTTCAAGATGTGGCCTATAGTTATGATTGAGAAGGAAAATAATGGTACTTGGGTGTGTGATAAGCAATTGAAGGTAGGGCTCGTTTTGCTCAAAGAACAAAGGCCACATATATTTCCATCCTTTTCTTTCTTAATTGAATTGTTAGATTTGTGGAAAAAATGGGGTTTACATTTCCTGGCTGGTGTGAGGGGAAGTGGTGGTTTTGGGGGTGACGGGAGGTGTTGCCGGTGCTAATGGCTCTGTGGTTGAGAGCAGACGGAGTACATCAGGGAATGAATGGACTAGTTTACCCCTCAAAATGGTAAGTAGTTAACGGAGATATTAACGGCGTAGACGACAAACACTTAAGTGACACAAATTTAAATAACTCAGGTAACCAAAATGAAAATATAAAAAACACAGGTCACTAAATAATGATTATGCATAACCTGAGGGCACCAAAGTGAAAATTTTCCCAAAAAAAGGATCTTTTTTCTAATGTGAGAATGGCAAATGGTTGGACAAGGAAGATTGAAATCAAGAACGGTTTGTCATTATTTTATCATTTTATGTCTTGGAAGGGTGATTGTGATCCAATGATTCCAATCAAATGCCCACTAAAGTGGACAAACACCGCCACCATAGGGGTATATAAAATAAAATAAAAATTGAAAAATGGTGGTTACCTAAATTTAAAGGTCTCCATGGATGGCTTGAAAAGGACATTCCTAATGAAGATATGCGCAATGACTTCATCATGAATACAGCAGTACATCATATAGAATTCTGAATGAAGAAAACGACTTGAGTGATAATTCCTGTCATCTTCAATCGTCTATTTTGTTATTAATTACCCTCTACCGACTAGATTGCCTACTTTCCTTTTGGTAGTACAGAATAGGATAAAAGTCCATGTACCAACATGTCTATGTTTTGTATATCCAAATAGTTTCTAACTTATGATCCACTTCGACTAGCCAAAAAAAAAAAAAAAACCTTATTATCCACTTCGACACATAGTACGTGGTAACCACCCTCCCCAAGGGTTTAGGTGAACATTAAACACGACACCATCAAACGCATCTCATCTCGGACCATGCCTAGTGATTTGGATTGACCCTCATTCGAAGTTGAAACCCATTTATCCAATGGGTTCAACTAAAATCCAAACATGTCAGCAGCCAACGGAAGCTGGAAACGATGATGATCAAAAGACCGGAACTGAAAAGCACAAGACAATGGCAGTGGATGTGCTTAGTGCGTGGTGGCAAAAGGAAATGCAAGGTTCTAGATAGAGAAGACACAAGACATTGACATGGTTAGATCATGAACATGTATATAACTCACAATTTGCTTCCTTGAGTCTTTTTCGAGCAGATTAGGACAATTGCATTCACATACCAACAAAAAATGATCAGAATGAACTATTTGAAAGGGTATCTATTCCCAATTTTAGTGAGCTTGTTTAGATGATACTTTTAACCACTCAAATCACGAGCAAAAATATAAAGTAGAAGGAAACATGAAAAAGAACGGCATATTGAGGAACTGGTAGAGATTGTCATACCATATAAGCATATGCTTAATCAAGATCTGATACAAGCAGCAACCTCAAGTTGTAATCTGGTAGGAATAAAAGAATAGTACTCGTATGAAGTTACAATGTAGCAATCCTTATCAGCATCTCCTATATTTCTTGAATTTTGAGATGAGATGGATATACTGTCCTTTGTCAATCATATCACTCACTATTTCATGAGCATCAGAAAGTTTTCCAGCACTGCGCAGATTACCAACCAAGGTACTGTACACCAGAAAATTAGGGCTACAACCTCTGCTTTCCATTTCTTTGAGCATAGAGCGCGCCTCGTCAAATTTGCCTGCCATACAAAGTCCACGTATCAAGGAATTGTAAGTAAAAACATTTGGTAGCTGCCCAGCTGCAATCATGTCATCAAACACCTGCTGAGCTTTCTCAAGTTCCCCCGCTTCAATATATCCGGTAACCATAACAGTATAACAGACGACGTCAGGCTGGCAGCCATTCTTGACCATCTCATCAAAGAAGTAATTGCAAGCTTCCAAATTTCCGGCCCTGCTCAAACCATCAATCAATGTAGTGTAATGGAGGGAATTCGGATCTAATCCCACTTCCTTCATGTGCTTCAAAAGATTGAGTGCTGCTAGAGGTTTATCCCCTTTACCAAGGACATGAAGAAGTATGTTAAAAGTATGAAAGTCTGGACAGAATCCTTTTCTACCCATTTCCTCGAGCAACCGATGGAAGTGATCCAACTTTCCCATCCTATATTTTGCATACATGAGTATGTTATAAGTTAGAACATCGGGCAAATGATCATCAGCAAGCATTTGCTGATATACCCACTCAACTAACTTGTACTGGTTTATACTGAGAAGGCCGTGCAAAATAGCATTGTAGGAATGCTTGAATGGCCGGTAATTGAATGTCTTTGATTTAATGAACCTCTCCACAACTTTCCTTTGCAAGCCTGCCTCACCACAAGTGCATATCAAGATATTAAACGTGCGTGCAGTCGTTGGGTACCCTTTATCTGTCATCTCCTCAACTAATCGCCACATTGCCTTAAACTCCTCGGCAGCTGCAAAAATTCTCATTACCAAATGGTACACATTCACCGTATGTCTATAGTTTTCCTGCTCGCTAGACCATACAAAGAACTTGTAAGCCAATTTGGCACACAAAGTCTTGTTTTCATAATTTATAATCCTCAAAATCTTCAAGAGGACTTCTCTCACAAGAAGACCCGAAACCCTAACATTCAATCCATCTAAAGCTGACCTAAAATTGAACCCTGGACCATCTCTCCTTAATACATCAAACACCATATCTGCATCTTCCCAAGTAATCTCAAAAATATGCTGCTTGAGAGAGTTATTGCCTCGAATTCCAATTTCGTCGTCATTATCATCATCATCATCTCTATTCCCTCTATATCTAACTGGATCAAAATCCGAACTTTTCCAGCTTTCTCTAATTAATTTCTCAATATGAGAAAACCCATCACTAGTATTCTTATCATTACCATTATCATCATCATTACAACTACAAAACGACCTTGAAACAATATGCAAAATTGAGAGTGGCCTCAACCTTAAAACCCTTTGAGCAAATGGAGCTACAGCGTTCATAATCAAAAGGATTCAAAGAATACCCAAATCCCATTATCTCAATAACTTCACAGAAATCAACAAATCCCAGGAACCCAGAAACAGATTTGAACATCCCAATAAGTAAATCACCAAATGCCCTGTGCCCATTAAAATCAAGAGCCCCGGTTTCCACTAAATCTATGAGCTAAAATGAGAGCCCTCATTGAACAATCGGGGCAATGAAAGCCTATTGTGGTATCAAGTGAAGTGAAAAAGTTTCAAGTTTTCCAATACTAAATATACGGCTAGGGTTTTAACGGGGTACACAAATTGAAGAGAATGAGCAAGGGTTTAAGAGTTTACAAAGAAGAGAGAGAGAGATAGAGAAAGATAGTGCTTACTTGGTGGATTGTACAGAGAAACCAGAGACTGGTGAAGCGGTGAAGAAGATGAATCTGCCTGCCAACACTGATGATTGGGAGAAAGCGGGAGGTGTAGAAATGGATTGTTGGACTTGGTGAGCACCCCGGACCCGGTTTGCTCGCTAATGAACTTATTTTTCTTCAAATATAAATATAATTTTATGATGTTTTTAATGGTTTTGTTTTTGGTGTGGGTTGGGATAAAATTAATTTTGGTGGTTGTAGACTACCAGAGTGTTGACTGTTGAGGATTGATATTTGGTAGAGTTGTTTAGATCCGGGTTTAGATTAGATGAGAGTTAGGTTCGATGTGACTTTTGTTTTTAATGGGTGAGTCGATAAATGAGCTTGAACTCGTCTAACAAGTAGTAAAATTTACAAAAACAATCATTGTCTAAAAATCGCCCGTTTTATGGTGAACATGTGATTAAACCGAAAAAAAAAGAAAGATTGTCCGTTTCACGAAAAGGACGGATTACTTCTAATACAGAAGTTGTCCCCTGTGCATGAGTAACTCTATTGTTAGTAACAGCACCAAAAAAAAAAAAAACTCTATTGTTAGTATTGCCAAACAAGAACCTAAGTTTGAAACTTGTGTATCATTCTTAGTGCATCTTTTGTATGAAAATGAGTGATCGAAGTTAAATTTAATCTCATATGATTGAGTACCCACGTTTGTGCCATTTTATTTAAATTATCAAAAGTTTTCAGTAATGTCTCTCAAAAAAAAAAAAATAAAAAAATTCAGTAATGCGGCATTTTGGTAAATTAATCAATATATATGTAATTACAATTTACTAATGTTTTGTCAATGCGAAATAATCTTCAAAATTGTCAAAATGACAATTATATTCTCAACTTTATAATCCGACTCATATATAAACCCTAACCTAAAATTGACATTCAACATTCAAAAACCAAATTGCCACAATATCATCGTGACTAGTTTTAATGGACGGGGGTACAAAATCTTTGAATGGTCAATTATTTTGCAATCGTATTAAAGACATCAAGTGCCTCTAAAAAACGACCAAATTATGTTTAAAATGTCATTAGTATCTCAAAACTAACCTGATAAAAAAATTCAATGAATTCTAAAATTTCTGTCCAAAAAATTGCGGAACTAATTCTCATATTTGATATTTGATATTTACCAAGTAAAAATTCCCAATCCTTTTTTGTGGAAATTCTATATTTCTTGAATACTTGGAATGAAAGTACTTTGTATATTTTTTTATTTGGAAATATTGGTTTATGATTAAATTGATCGATTATGCAATTCCTCCAAAAACAATATTTTACCTTAGTGAGTGTACTTATCAATTCTCTTTTTCATATTCTCTCAAAAAAAAAAAAAAAAATTCTCTTTTTCATATGAATCTTTGCCAATTTGCCAGACTTTGCTCACCTATAGGATTCAAATCTCAAACTCAATGCATTCATAATATTAGCTTATATTCCATAGTTTGTCTTTCCTCCTCTTGACCTCTCCTTCTCTATACTCCACATTGGGGCCTGTGTTGTTACAAGAATTTTGAGTAATCAGTGATCACATACTCCAAATAGCATGCGTTGTATGGATTTCATGTGCCTAATTCTTGGTTTGTTACTTGTTAGAAGCAAGAAAACAACTGAACAAGAGGTGTTAAAACAGGCTACAAAAGACAACTATATTTGGTACTTCATATATGTATACATCCATACAAAGTTTTAGAGTGCAATTCAGCAAAAGAAGAACATGTTATGCTCGATCAAACCCCCCACCCTCTTTATTCACAACACCTGCTTGAAACTATAAGTACAATTCCATCCCAAACCAAAAGTGAACACAAAAAAACAACCAAAAGCAGAGATGCTGAAGCTTTTCACTGATTTACTGAAGCCCGGTTTGCTTAGTTTCTTCTTGGGTCCTCTCTGTTTCATTTCCTGTCAAACAAAACCCAAACAGATCATCAAAACATGAAACAAAACACATGCATGTCCCAAAATCAGTAAAAAATCTAGATGACTACTAGCAACTTACCTACTGAATTGTCTACGAAACCTCGCGACACCGGCTGAGTTTCACCACCTTTACCAAACCATGAAGTGGCTGCATCTTTTATCCTGTCAAGCACTGCTCTCCCAGGACTAGCAGGCCCTGAACCAGTGTTCTCTTCGCTCGTCTCATCGAATCCACCAAGCCTTCTCCTCACCTCCTCTGACTCCGTCACTCGTCCTCTTATTGGCACCTTCTTCCCTTCCTCTCCAGCCTCAGTTGCCTCATCCTTCTGCTGCTTACGCAAAGGTAAGGTTTCAGTGATCACCTCAGACAGCGCCTTGTCTTCCTCGCCAGGCTTCAGCTTCTCAGCCAAGTACTCCTTCACTGAAACCCCCTTATCAGGGGCATTAGTCGTTCCTACCTCACGCTCATGCTCAATACCTGAACCTTGTACCTTCGAGGCCACTGCAGATCCCACCCCGGCTACTTTGTCATAAACCGGGGCTAGCTTCTCCTGCACTGTCGTGGCTACTTTCTTTCCATACTCTCCAATGGACCCCACCTTGGACGGTTCCTCACTTATATCCTGTTGCTCAAGTTCTCCTCCTTGAGTTCCGCCATAGCCCAGCTTCGCTGCCATGACATCTTTGGCTTGTGCAGCTCTGTCAACTATGCCAGTCGTTGTGCCCTCGCTTGTGGTGTGTTGCTCGGGTTCTCCTCCTTCGGTTCCACCATAGCCTAGCTTCGTGGCCACGACATTTTTGGCTTGTGCAGCCTTGTCAGCTATGGCAGTTGTGACTGACGACAACTTCTCTCCATAGCTTCCTGTGGACTGTTGTGTGTCATGTTGTTCTGAGGTGGCCTTGGGTGAGTAGTCATCACTGGTACCAGATCCCAGCTTGGATGTAATTACAGCGACAGTGGTTCGCTTTGTAGTCACTGGTGACATCGTATCAGTGTAACTCCCTTGTTCCTGTTGTGTTTCGTCATGAAATGTTTGGGGTTCAGATTCAGGTTCTTCTAGAAATGTGTTAGTCTTCAAAGTGACTAGCTCGGGAGAGAACTGATCATGGCTTCCTGTGGAAAGTTTATCGTCTGTGGAGGGAGTCATTCCGTGGTCTAAACTTGGTTTGAAGAGATTTTCTTCTTGGCCTGTATGTGGTTCTTCTTTCAGATGTTGGTCTGATTGATCATGGATACTCATCTTGTCCAGCTGATGCAGGATGGGAGTAACTCCTTTTGCTTCGGTACCTGATTGCAGAATAAGAGGGTATCTCACTAAACAAAGGATGATAAAATCTTAAAAGAACTTCACAATCAACATTGAAATTCAATCTTACCCATGCCTGTTGGATCACTGACTTTTGTCCGATAATTTCCAGGTTCACGAGCTTCCCACTCATCTTTCGGCGCGTGAGGATCTTTCTCCAAGTCTGTCGGTCTCTTGAGGATGCCCCCTAGCTCTCCTTGTTGCCCTGTTCCAAGAGCATCACTACCATGAGTCCCACCAGAATGAGCTCCTACAATAGGTATATCTTTTGCACCATAACAATGCTCCTCGGACCTTTCCAGCCTTCTAGCACCTTGTTCCTTGGAGCCAAAAGCATCAGCATCATGGGTTTCGCCAACATGAGTACCTAGTTGCCCACTGCTAAGAGGGCCAACACCGTGGGTTCTACTGTCATGAACATCGACTGGCGTATTCTTTGGTGCGTAAGGTTTCTCCTCAGACCCTACAGCACTTCTAGCACCTATTTGCCCCGTGCCAAGTCCACCAGCTCCATGGGTTCCACCAGCATGAGTACCTAGTTGACCCGTACCAAGAGCACCAGCACCATGGCTCCCACTTTCATGAACATTGACTGGCGTATCCTTACGCGCATAGGGTTTCTCCTCAGACGCAATAGCCCTTCTAGCACCTAGATGCCCAGTGCCAAAAGCACCAGCATCATAAGTTCCACCAGCATGAGTACCTAAATTCCCTGTGCCAAGAGCACGGGTACCATGAATCCCATCATCATGAACATCGACTGGCCTATTTAGTGGTGCATAGGGTTGCTCCTCATGCCCTATTGGCCTTCTAGTATCAAGTTCTCCCTTGCCAAAACCACCAACAAGCCCAGCACCATGACTTACACCTGAATGAGCAGTAACAGGCATGTTTGTCGATGTAAAGGCATGTTCCTCAGACGCGAACGGCCTGCCAGTATCAGTCCTAGTGTCCCCTAAAGTTTCCTCTTGCCCAGGAACATAACCAGCAGTGGTAGGATCGAATGCCTGATAAGCACCAGCAGGTGCACTTATTGGCAAACGCGTCCCAGGGATATATCCTGCACTAGTAGGATCGATCGTCTCAGTAGTGTTCATTGGCAAATGGGTCGCCCCTTCGATTGGAGCTCTTTCTCCCAGGTTGGTGCCTTGATGCCTTGCTCCTCCTTGTTGCCCCCCTGGTATGTAGCTCTGACTAGCTGCAAATTTACAAATTAAATAATTTATAAAGACAACCCTCATTGCAAAAATAATTACATATAAATTGCTAAATTTCTACCTTCTACACTACTTCATACCAGCATTGAGGATTAAATCTGCTTATGTTAGATCTTCAAGAATTTAAACCCTCGTCAATCCACCATTTCCCCCATTTACGCAATACAGTTGTGTAAAGCGTAAATCCTTCCGAAAATCGTTACCAAGATTTCTAGTACAGTACTAGCCACATCTAAGGTATGCAAAGTACTAACACACACACTTGAGTTAACACAATGGACTTGTGCTCTATGTACCATTAATCATTTTACCATAGTATTCACTTAATAGAAGCCTACTCCTCATCAATGTGAAGCCCAAGTATCTGTTTGGTCTTTCCAATTCTATTTTGCTACAAGTTAAAAGGGGGCAATTATTGCCCTACACATTTATTCAACCAAATCACACATTAGCACATTAATAGCTCACTGAAATAAAGCCTAAAAGAAGAGGAACAGGGGAAATCCCCTGTTTCTTAACATACTGCACTGTTAACAACTTGGTTTTCAAACAAAACCCAATACAGAAAAGAGGGGCAAGTATACGTACTATGATTATTATGAACTTCAGGGTCTGTTTCCATCTCTTCATCCTCATCTTCATATCCATCATGATCATGATCATGATCATGATCAAGTTCATTGCCATGCCCAACATGTCCTGTAATCGTGTTCTTAATTTTCTTAGCCTTAGCCTTGACTTTCTTCAGCACTGATTTTTTCTCACCATGATGCTCACTATCGTCATGACCTCCACCTTTCATACCGACAACAATATCACAACATCACATACTATGTTATACACCATAATAACCTTAACATAGAGTGTCAAATACCCAAATCATACAAAATCAAACAAATAAATTGCTCATCATACAAGCACTAGTTGAAAATCAACTGCATATAGTCTTTGCTGTTCAAAGTAACATATCCAGAAATCCCTAAATAACTTTTTTTTTTCTCATAAAAAAGAGAGTGCAAGTAAATGGCAACCGAGACAATCCCGTTGCATTATGTTTGGACTCTCCTGTTCAAGAAATCCCTAAATAACTTATGAAACTATAAATTCACTACACATATGGACCATCATGTCATTTACAGTCCCTAACACTTAAAAGTTAAAAACACAAAATTTCCATTAAAGTAACAAAATATTACTTGCACCAAAAAAAAGGGTAACAAATTATTACATGACATCAAAAGCATGAACCATCTTATAATTTGATCAATATTTTGCTGTTCTTACCTAAATGTGAGCCAGCAGCATTGTGGTAAGGATCTTCTTCATGGGTAGTGTGACCTCTAGGGCGTTCCATTTGAGTGTTCATTGTGAAATTTCCTTTAGTAAGTAAGAAATCAGAAATTTGTACTTAAGAGAGAGAATGTGATTATAGTGACAAAAGAGCGGTGTATTAATAGTGATTGCAAGAAAAAGCCGTTACCAAATGGGTAAGCATTGTAATGAGTTTTAGTTTTGTGAGTTTTTTTAATTTTTAAAATGTTGTTGGGGTGTATGTACATGCCACATTTGCTTGGTGTTGGCGCTATTGGAAGTGGACACGTACGAGAAAGGCTGACACTTTGACACGTCTCAGCTTCAGCGGTTTCCTGAAGGTTTTTGGGAAATAAATTGGCATTAACGTGGCGAGTTCATCATAGGCCGAAAAAGGATGATTGCTTAACATGGATATAGATGAAAATGAAAATGAAAATGAAAATGAAAACGAAAATTGAAAAACAATAAGACATCACCATCGAGAGAATTAGATGACAATTGGATCTTTGCAGTTGCTTAGGTTAGAAGAGTGTCCGATGGTTCAAATTTCTGAAAGTAGCAACTAGTAAACACAATCAATTACTACTTTATAGATCCGTATCCAAAATTAACTTGATCCACACAACTGGATGACAAAAAGCGACCCAGTTTCAAAATTTTCTACCCACTTTTCTTTTACATCCGTTTTAAAATTTCTTGATTTTTTGTTTCAAAATCAATTTTTATTAAATTCCTTGTCAAAGAAAAATGGATAGCAGATTTTGGAATGGAAGGAGCGAGTACAAAGCTAAATCCTAAATAGATTGAAATTAAATACGAACGGATTACTAACATTAAAAACTTCCAATACTTTCATTTTATTCATTACGGAGTAGGATAAGAACCTTTGATGTTGTTCAAATAAACTCAACCACTCACTGAAATAGACCAGCTATATTGTTATTATGCACCTTGACAATCCAACCCTCATCAGGCTTTCAAACATGTTTTCTAATAAAAATCATCTTACGCTAATTTACTTGGTAGTCTAAAGTAAACTGAATTCTATATGATATATTTTTGTTTTTTGAGTGAACTATATGATATAATTTTAAACATGTTTTTGTAAATGCTTTGATTTTCAAGTCCACAGTTGTAATCAAATCCAAAGTATTTTGACTTGCACGCAAACTCAAAAAAAAAAAAAAAAAAAACAGTATTGAGAAAGCGAATATACCCAATCTGATATCCACTCTATTTGAACTAACAATATATACATGATTTATATATGCACCCAAATCTAATGTATGCCGATCCTAAGTACTATAAATATAATTTAACCTAAAGTGTACCTAGAAACCTGATCCACAAAGTAAAATAAGACGAAAATAACAGATCGATCCAAATAACCTGTTTGTCAATAGCCAATTTGCCATCCATAGTCGTCAAGAAAAGAAAAGATAAAAATGGGTAGAAAATCTTTAAATAAATAAAATAATTTAACCTAAAGTGTACCTAGAAACCTGATCCACAAATTAAAATAAGACGAAAATAACAGATCGATCCAAATAACCTGTTTGTCAATAGCCAATTTGTCATCCATAGTCGTCGAGAAAAGAAAAGATAAAATGGGTAGAAAATCTTCAAATAAATAAAATAAAATAACTTTGCAGGGCCAAAAAATATAAAAAAAAAAAAAAAAAACCATGAAAATAAAGCGCGCCATTAACCGCAGGAGGCTCTTCATGTCCCCTAAATTAAAATTTCAAAAACCACTGAAGATCAACAATAGAACTACAGGTAGTCTACAGCGGGCAGTCCAGTGCCTCAAAGTTTCAAACGGTACACTTCTTCTCTCTCTCTCTCTCTCTCTCTCTCTCTCTCTCTCATCTGAAAATGCGAACCAAATTTCTCACTACCGATTACTTCACCCCAAACCAAACCCTAACATTCCTTCGATTTCCTCTACCTTCTCTTCAATCTCATCCCAATTCTCTCTCCTCACACTTCGATCAAGAGCTTCTTCGCAGTTGTACTGATTCTTCCGCCATTTCCATCTCTCTCCAACTTGAAGGATTTCCAATCGACAATGCTCTCTCCAAGTTCTACTCCGATGTTCTTCCTCACACTATCGACATCGACAATGCCGTTTCTCCTGTCGATTTCCGCCATAGCAACGGTTGCGTTCAAGTTCCGCAGGTAATTTTTTGAATTCTCGAAGTTTTTAGCTCTCGTTCCCTCTAATTTTTAGTGTTTGTGTACTTCTGTGGATATGAACGGTGAATTTTAGGGTTTTCTATGTTTATTTTGCGTATTTTTGTTTTTGAATTGTTTTTGAGCTCTCTTTCTCTCTAACTTTTAGTGATTTTGTACTTCTGTGGATTTGGATGGTGAATTCTAGAGTTTTAAAGTTATACTCGCGTATTGTGAATTTTGAATTGTTTATGGAGCTGGAAACTGCTATGAGTATCAAATTGTGTTAAATTGCTTTGACATTTTGGTCAGGATCGGTGAAATTTCTCTGTTTCTATGTGCATTTTGCAAGTTTATGGATATGAAGGGTGATATTTAGGGTTTTGTATGTTTGATTCGCGTATCTGTGTTTCCAACTGGTATCGTGTTGGCATTTTGGATAGGATCGGTAAATGTTGAGGTTTTTGATGCTTTGTTTGGTGAATTGTGTATTGCGAACTGTTTGTTGAGTTGAAATTACTGTGATTGATAATGGCTGCACTTGTGTCGTAATGAGCTGAGTTTATCTGAGCACAAGTTCAATTTCTCTAATCAAGTGACGATCCTCTAGGGTTTCTATTATGTCTAGAACTCAACGATGCATCTACATTCACTTTAATAAGTTGTGATTTGTGAGATAAATGTTGGAAGGGATTATGATTTTTGGTTCAGGACTCAGGAGATTGTGTTGTTTACTTGTTTAACCTTGATATTGCTTGAGTACGCTATTTCAGATTCCTTCATTTGTTTCTGTATTCTTGGTATCATTTTGTAGCTGAAAGAGGCTATGATTGATTGATGTTGGAAATTTGTGTCATAATGTGCTCAAATATTTGAGTCGCATTAGGATTTGTTAGTTCAAGAGATGATCTCACTGAGCGCTTGTTTTAATTGTTTATGGAATTTCAACCTGAAAATCCGTTACCTGAAATTCTTGACATTTCAGTTTTGAAGGATGAGATTTGTCAGAAAAGAAAATGTCGATGGGATTCAAAACCTAGTTTAATGTAATTTTTTTTGTAGTTGGTTTTGCTGCTTTATATGTTCATTGTTCAAACTGTATCTATGCCAATTACTATGCGTATACCGAGATTTTGCTCGTTCTGAGTTGATTTTGACATCCCATCATAGTAACCATTATTATGATAAGACTGATAAGTGGAGGGAAATCAAATTGCAACATTATGCCGTGATCTTTAGTCTTTCGGGAGACAGATTTTTTTTTTTTGTTATGCTTGTTAAATAGGCATGATTTATCTCATGCTTTTGCAACAGGTACTTCTACTTCTAAAGTGAATAGTTGGATTGTTGTGTATCCTATCTATGCAACATCGCAATGCAGCTAAGAAGGACAACATTCCTAGCCACTTCACTTGTGCACTCATTATCTTTGGATTTTCTGTTGCAGAAAGGAGCAGATTCACCCTATGAGGAAAGGGAGACTGAAAACTGGGAAACTTCTAATCCTGACAATAAATTTGCAGAGGTATCACATGGATAAATAATGTACCGCAGTTCATGGCTGTTTGTTTTCCATGTCTCATGTTTGCTGGTTATTGCCCAGCAGGAGAGAAATAAGGATGCTGTTGGTGTAGGAAGAGAAAATGGGCCAGCAATAATCCAGTTTGAAACACCAGAGCTGAGCCAGTATCTGGTAAATAACCCTTTTTTACACTTGAGAGAGAAAAGAGTTGGTAAGCAAGCTGTGTTCCGATACGTTTATTAACACAGTATATTTAATGGGGATTTCTACAGGAAAATGCTATCATGTCCGAGGAACAAAAGATTCAGTTTCTAACAGGACCTGAAGAGTGCGATAATAACATGGTAAAAAGAGTGGGAGGAAATACTTTTAGCTTACTCGTTACGCTTATGCACTTCATTGTTGGTCAAATTTTACTCGTGCAACTGATCTGGTAGATGATGCTGAGTGCATATTCTATAGAGTATAGATGTTTCTCTATAACATTCCATCAAAATTTAAAGTTGCTGATAGAGTTATTTTGTTTGAGTTAAATTATCGTCTAATCGTCAAGTTGGCAACAGCGGGAGGATGATTAACTGTCATCTCAAAAGTATGACAATGTTATTTTAGTTGGTTGCTATTGTTGAACAAACTTTGCTTTGGGGGTTGACCTGATTCTTGATCGGTTTAGTTCTAGGAGGAAAGAAAACACTAATCTATTGGTACAATAAGTAAACTTTAAACTAAGAATCCAGATTCCCAAAATGGGTAGTATAGATCAGGTGACATGGAGATAAGGATTATTTACCTAAGACAGAAAAATAAATGGACCTAAGGACAGAAAAAGAAATAGACCTAAGATTAGACGCCTGCTGTATACTACTGCTAGGAAATTGAAACATGTCCTTCTAAATCTCTGTTCGGCTGAGATGCTTATTTCGCTGGAGATCGTTGATCAAGCATTTAGTGTCATCTATGTTATGGCGCTAAAAATACAAGAGGCGACTAGGAAAAACAGTCTAGCCATGCAAGTCTGAGGCTACTACTCTTTTATTTATCTATTTATATTTTTTTAACTTTTTGTATGTGATGTGTGCATGATGAATTGATGACCAGGATAGGTTGACTCTCAACTCTGCAGCCGAGCCTTTCTATCAGATTCTGCAAATTTGTCAGGGAAAGAACCTTTTCGGTTGAGGTAGTATTGAAATTATACATCCATCTGCCCCTGGGAAGTCATGGCTTTTCAGCCAACACTTTGTTGGGCACCACTCTTTACCAACCGTAAGAGGGGGGGGGGGACATGTGAATCCCCAGATTTTGCTTTCCATAGTCCAAACGTGGAGATTTGTTTTCTTGATTTATGAAATATTGAGTCATTTTCTGATTGTTTCAGAGCAAGGAGGGTCTGAATTGTTTTATTGATTTGAAAGTTCTAAGTTTTCTTGCAGGAAATGCTCATTATAGGTCTTTCAGATCCATATTGCGGTGATACTAAAGACTCTGTAGAGATGGTCCAGGCTATTTGTATAGAGTATGATATGGAACAGAAGCCTGAGATACCAGAGGAAGTATCTCTTTTGCGGAACAAAATACATCCCTGTGACAGTATATATCCTCTTCTTGAAGTGGAAGAAATTGGAGTCGAAGATTCCACAGGGAGTTGCTTAGAAGATGAGCTCCATTCCTTCATTGAAAGCATTGAAGTGCAACATTGTACAGACAGGGACTTCAAACTAATGTGTCAATATCTACTAGGCTCTGTGGAAATCGACATTTTGAAGCATATTGATGGCCATCATACATCTAAGCTGCCTCTTAATTCACCTTTGGAAAGCCTGAATTTGACTCTAGATATTGATATCTTACAAGTAGTGGAAACTTGTTGTACAGATATAAACACTGGGACGATGGAAGCTTATGTGGTTCCCCTTCATGAGACATATTTATTCGAGGAATTTGAAATGCTTGATTCAGACCCCTTTGTGATTTTGGAGGCACAATCTATTTGTTAGACCATCCAAAAACCAGAAACATGCGATCAGTTGTTCCACAGAGACATGAACTTCAAAAATTTCGATGAGCTAATTGTCAGTCTTGAACTAGCAATTATTGATGGCACTTTTACATCACTGCCTGTACCGGTTCTCATGGATGATGAGAGGATCTTGTCGTTAAGTTTTATTATTGATGATGTACTCTCTAAACTGGAGCCATTACCTCTCTCAACATCCAACGAAATTTATTTGGATTGGCACCTACTTGGAAAGGATAAGTGCAATGTCCTTGCTGCTATCGAGAAAGTGTTCAATGACATTGAAGATTCTACAGTTGATTCTTACCTGAAACACGATGATGACAGGGTGCTGGTTCTTGATTTTCTCTTATCAGATGACCCTTTGAAGAAGTTGAATATTAGAGAGAACAAGCTTGACCTCCCATCTGCAGGAAGCTGCACAGTAAAGCAGCAAAGTAATAGAGCGGTATCAAGCAGCTTGTCAGATGATGACTGTCAAATCATAGAAAATGGCGGAGAGCTAATTGATGCTGATTTTGAAAAGGTTGAATCAGGCAAGTTGTTAGATGATGATTGTCAAATCATAGAAATTGATGGAATGTTAGATGGTGGTGAAATTGGAAAATCAGTTCCATCTTTTGAATCAATGTCTCACTTCAATAATCTCGACTTTTTCTTAAACCCTATGAAAGCTACTGACAGTGTGAAATTTGATCACGGAGTGAAGGCACTGGATGCTAAACCTATGCATTCTGGTCGTCTTAACAAGAAGGAAACAGCCTCTCAAAAAAGTACGCAAACGCAGCAGTCAAGAATCCAGTTACATTCAGTTAGCTTGCCTGCTAATATCACCACCCTCATTGATAAGTTCTGCAGAAGTTATTTGACAGTATTTAAGGCTGGTACACAACTGATTTGCATGTCATTGTTCGTCGTCATGTTGGGTGATTGGAGGATCTCTTTTGATGCTATAGAAGACATTCAGTTCTACTTGTAGGTTGTAACCCATTTGCTAAAACAACAAAAGAATAGAAATACTTCGGTAGATGACTCTTCTGCATACTGATGTCCACTTGTTCACTAGCATTTGGTATTTCCACATTATGTACAAGAGTTTGTTGCATGCTATTTCGCTTATTCCTTTTGTCTCTTTGCAGTGTCTTTGAAGGAGTGTAGTTTTTGAACTTCCTCTATCAAATTGTCTTGAGTTGTGGTTAGTCTTCTGCATTTGAAGGAGTGGAATAGGTAATATGTGTTTCCTTCAACATCCAGGCATATTTCTTCTTCAATTCTTGAGCAAAAGTTTGACCTTATCTTGGAGTATGGAGGTCCCAGTGGCTTATCAAAAGTGGCAACCCTTTATCCTGAATACATTGGACCCCAGGGCCTTCACTTTTTGAAAATTGAGCTGGAGGGTAATGCTAAAGCACTCTGTGAACGTGTCATTGTCGCCTCAACTGGCAGAAATACAACTGTAAGTCCCCTCTTTCATAATTACTGTCATGATCTTGTGTTCCTCTGTGAAATTCCGGTTCATTCGAGAGTTCGATATTTGCTGTATCTTGTCATTTGTATCTTTCTTGACCAAATTTCACTGAACTTCTCTTGATGTTATTCCTTATGGGGTTTTAAGCTCAGAAAAGTTTTGCTTAACTGATTCCTGTTCCTTTCCGGAATGTCCTTGATGAGCACAGTAGTGGCTGAAATTCATATGTTTCTGGATCTGCTTAGGTAAAAGGGACTTGATTGGTTTCTCTCTGTGCTGAAATGGTGTCTACTAGGATACTAAAAATAACTTTATTCTTCTCTTTCATGCGTGAGAATCCGCTAGGGTAGGTTAAATGTACACCAACAAACCAAATATCTTCTGTTACATAAGAGAGTTTGAACTTAGAAATCCACGAAAACGCCAGCAGAATGAGTCAATCTAATAATAGAAGACATATCAATCATCGTTTAAGACACTTAGTTAGCTACTGGGGTACAAAAGTGATTCACAAAATTCAATAATTCAGTTAGTGCCTATGCTTTGCAACCAATAGTTCCTTTCAAACCTATAGAGGAATAATATAACAAATCCTTCAGTTTCAATGCTCAGAAGGTTCATGAATTTATGCCTATGCTTTAAGATTTTGGTCTCTTGGGAGCTTACACATGGTATTATACTGTTAACAAGCAGCAATTGGAAGACCTGTTGAATTTTGGGTCCTTCACAGACAACTCTACTTTCGTATCTTCTGAAGCTGCAGGCAGGACGAGCCCTTGCATCCCTCGAGAATCTAAGCTGATTCAACCAAGTGACTTATCTTTTCCAGATATGATCATCATTATTAACACTCAAGATTTTGATAAAGAGATGATAATATCTCGGAGGAGCACTTATCAGAAGATCCTTAACGTGGAGAAGAGAGGAGGACAAGTTGTAGAACGAGATCTGGATCTGCCTATAGATCTTGTAATTGACGCTTCAATGTGCATAGCGTGGTATGACAGCAAAAACATTGGAAAGAAAGCCACTGATGAAGATGAGGGCTCTTCAAGTACTCCTCTTTGCATTGAAAATATTGCAGCAAATGTCTTGACATGCTTGAGTTTCACATTCACTACCTGTGTTCTGGTAATTGTTTTACCTATTTCCCACTTGTTCTGTACACTAAAATTCTTTTTTAATTGTTGGTGATGTTCTCTGTCTTCTGGACATGAGGAAGATGCTCATGTTATTATTAATTCTATCTCTAGTACGAATCTTATGCTGATATCAATGCATGTGCTGCATAAAAGGTGCTATCTGTTCTTTAAACCTTTTGTGTGAAAAAGAAGACTTACCTACTGCTCAGCCTTTTAAATTTGTAAAGTTTGTTCATATATGTCATCGATGTTTCTGCCTGTTAAATATTCTTGCTTTTCAAGTTTATGCCTTAATTTTGTGTGATTGTTTTTCTTTTTCCCCACTAGATTTTTGAGGGAGAAAGCAGCTTTCTCGCTACCATAATGGAGTCTGCAGATGAACTATATGCTGCAGCAGCCAGTCTGGGCATCAACTTGCAGATATTCTGTTCTTATTCGTTTGAGCTGACTGATGACATTATATTGAGTACTATTTCACATGCCACCAAGTTTTGTAGAGGCTTACTTCCTAGACTGCCTGAATCAGAAACACTCGCTGAGTCATTCCTCACCAAGTTTCCTTCTATTAATCCGCTGTCAGCACATGCCATTATCTCTAGCGGTTGCATGCTTTTAGATTTCCTTGAGAGGTCAGTTGAGGGCAGGATCAGTGCCCTTGGAAAATATCATGTGCCTGAAGAAAGTATCAATCTTCTTAGTATCTTGTGCAAATATGGAGAGCGGGAGGAATCCAAGTCCGGATTGACAGATTGTTTTGCCTCAGTATCTTCTCCTCCTGACTCAGGGAATTATGTCCACAAAATCAATTCAGGAGATAGAAAACGGAAAATTATTCAGAGTTCTTCGGATGATATGTATGGTTTCAGATGTTCTGAGCAATCACGTACTTATGTAGATGAAGAATTGAATTTCCAGAGCATGCCAAGGCCATTGGATGCAAAGGTGTCAAGAAGTCCAATTATATATCCGAAAGACAAAGTGTCTGGCTTGTTGGACGAGGAATTGTTTGGTCGAGGAGATGTACCAGATAGGGCAGATACTGCCCCAAATACGGGTGCATCTAAACCCTGGTCTAAACCAAACATTACTCAGGCACCTGACATTTTCCGAATGGATGATGGCTTTGCTCATTCTACCTTCCCTTTAGATGATCAGTTTCTTAACCAACAGAAACCGGGTGGGGCAATAAAAAAGAAACGGCCAGAGTATGATGGGGACATACTTGAGGATCTGCGCAAAGATTTTGTAGGTGAAGTCGTTGACATTCATGACAAACCCTTATTAGGCGAGGACTTTCAAACAGCTGAAAATTCTGTAAAGTTCTCTCCATTTGCTCGTGAGGCAGTAAATGATCATGTTTCGAAAAATAATAGAACTGCTAGGAGATTATCATTTGGTAATAGCTCTTATCCGAACTTCCAGATGACTGATGAGATGAATACTAAATGTGGACTTGAAGATAACAGGCAGTTGGCGGTAGACAACGAGTATAATGTTGGCTATAACTGGAGCCACAGCGGGATAAAGTCCCAAAGGGAGCCCATAGGAATGAGTTTAATGGAGAAGTCTGCACAGAAGTTCAATGTCCCATTCTCGAAAGAGAAGGATTTCTCTCCCTATGGTGAAACTCCACTCTCGAAAGCAATAAATTCGGCGCAACTGCAGCAAGGATCGCCCTGGACAATTGATTTCTTGAACCGGATGAAGGAAAAGAGGAGGTTACATCAGCAGCGTCAGCCATGTGTCACTTCTGTTCCTCATTCTAGCTCTCATGGGAATATGAACAAAGCCACCAAGAGAAGAAGTCCATCCATTCTTGAATATTATAAGTATCAGGGTGGCAGTACCCCCAGGAAGGCAGTAGAACAGAAAAGGCAAAAGCAAGATTCTCGACTAATGAATGAGAAACCTTTAGGATTTCTCCCAACGTCGACTCCAACTGATAAGAAAGCAAAACAGGTGTGTTTCTGATACAAATGTTTTTGTATTTACAGTCTCAGTTTCTTCTTTTGATAATCTTGGTTTATCAAGTGCAGACTCTATCTTTTGCAACTAGTGGAACTGGGAGGCAAACTAAGCTTGTTTGGAGGGATAATATTTCTTGCAGCCAGGACAGAAGATTTTCCAATTGAATGTGAAGTCACCGGGAGTTGTTACTCGTTAATCATGGCAATCTGTTTGGTAATGCCAAATCTGCGATCATGGTAGAGTACAGGTTAGTCATTAATGTATCAGTATATGGAACATTGAAATTTGAAAGTATTATTTAGATCAGTTACTGATTTTGGCTGGGTGAATCTTGAACTTGTGCTAATCATATTTGGTTGCAACAGTGCTACATACTGGAAATCAAGGTTAAATGTATATATTTTGTTTTTTGACTATTCAATGATAACCTCCTTGTATGCTGTGCATGCAGTATGGTTCAGTGAAAAGTTACAGAGCACAATTATAGTCAATTGTTGAATAGCACATGCTTCTTGGGATGGAATACAGGAATTTCTAGCTGGAAGATAGTTTTACTACTGCTTGTGAATTGTGATCGTCTTTAGCATGCTTATATGAATTTGAATACATCCATTCATGCAGCTTGATGTTTTTAGATGTTCACAATCTTTTCTAGGAGTATATCAGCAGGGGCTTCAGGCGAGATCTCGATTCAAACTATTCATTGGGGGAAAAGTCACATGTTTCACTGCGGTTTACCCAAAGAAGGAAAGGCAATGGTATTGGTTATTTGATTTGCCTAAGGAGCGGAAGCAAGGATCAGATGATTAGCTGCCACTCCATGATGTTGTGACTTGTGAGTTATATAACCCTCCCCCCCCCCCCCCCCCTTCCCCCTTTAGTATCTTGTTTCTCATCACTTCTCAATTACTAGCTAATTAGTTAATTATCTGACACAACTCAAGAACTTTACTGATGAACATGCTCCTCTTCCTCTGAAAAACCTCAGGCTTACAGAATAATTGGCAATTTCCTTATTCTTTCTCCGACCAAAAAAAATAGGCACTAAAACTTTTCATTTTGATGGTGTAAAATCACTTGCATCTGCACATCATGGCTTAAAAATACAATTCCGCAAAAACGAAACAGGAAAACAATATACATTGCTGATTTAATGGAATTCGACCCATGAAATAGTTTGCCAATAAAGGAGAACAAAAATTAACCTATCCTGTTCTTTCCGAGCACTCACTGAACATGATTCTTATGCGGAAGTTGTGGAATACGGGTAGGCCATGAAGTCATTACGAATGGTGGAACTGCAACGCACTGGTAAAATAATTTATCAGAATTCTTATCCTTGCCCAAAGGTACTTTATAAACAGCTTGAGGTGCACCAGTCTTCATATTGAATAACATGAGCTTCCCAGCAGACCAGTTTACGCAACACGCGATCTCTTTATTGGTTTGGCTGAAGAAGCGAGTCCATTCGAAGTTGTTTGGGGTCTTAACTTTATATTTCAAACACCACTTGCTCTCGTTATAATCCACAAGTTCCCAAACACTCAAATTCTCATTCTGAGGGTGACAACTTATTCGGATTTTGCCTTCACTCACATGAAGTTGTCGAACTGACTGTCTCGATCCCAATTCTGGAGGCAATGAGATCAGGTTAATCTTGCCGGGCTGATTTTGTGCATCATAAGCAACAATGCACGTACTACCATTCCAGTGGAAAATGCCATTGTAGACCACGGCATGATGATCAAACCACCAAAAAGTAACATCTTGTGGGCAAGCCAACTGAGATGATCTCCAACAGCCAGTGTCAGAGGAGAATACATGACAATCAAATTTTGTATCTGTTGCAGCCTTATATTCGATTACTAGCACAGTGAACCGGACCAAATGATGAACTACGTTAGTGTCACTGTCACACATGAAACCTGTTATGAGCGCTGCATTATTTTTTTTCGGATGCAAAGGAGGAAGCTCCAACCATTGCTTGGTCAAGGGATTACACACGTAAAAAGCTGTCCACATAAGTCCCTCCTTCGGCTGCAAGAACTTGGCATTGCACAACAATAACCCATGGGAACTTCCTGATATTGTAAATTCAATCGATCCATTTTGACGCCAGAGGTTATAGTTTCTTACAAGTGGCAAGAAATCTAAAGAAAAGTTAAACATCTTATTAGCTGTTGATGAAATAGGCAATAATAGAAGACCAAATAGATCGTAATAACCACCAGAATTACTCGTAAACTTTTTATATATTACAACGCCATCTTGCTTTGATGAATATAAATCTGGATGCAGCTGTATGTAGCGTTGACCAAAATAAGGATTAGAAATTATGGAAAGCCATTTCTTGGAGACACGCTTGTAGTGGTGAATGAATTCTACGGGAAGTCGTAGGAGGATCTCTATCAACTCATCATCGTTCAAAACATTAATTGGTGTCGTTGCAGATGATGATGATGATGAACGTTTTGCTCGGCTGGTAGATGATAATATTGCCGTTGCTTCAGAAATTTCCATAGTCGCAGCAGAAGAAACAGGGTTTTTTTTAAGTTCAGAGGTTTGGTTTGGTTTGGTTTAGTTGGGAGGAGTTTATAGACTTTGATGAGATGGACTAAGAATCTGAACCCGGTAAGGACTCGAATTGCAATAGGATGCAACTTTATCCTGATCCTATATCCAATATCGATCTCTTATGAGCTACAAGTTATAAGGGTTATCATGCACTTCCCTAGTTATACACAATTACCCATACGCGAAAAACACAACTCAGGCCTAAAAAGTGTGTTCTTGTTATACACAATAACCTCATCCAATGCTTATTGTGTTCTTGTTTTAGATTTCGGTTACACGGCCATCGCTAATTGCCGCCAACACTAAATTTTTTTTATTACCCTCCCCAAAAGTTGAATCCTCAGTATAATTAGTTAAGAATTACCCTCCCCAAAAATTGAATCCTCAGCATAATTTGTTAATTACCCTCCCCAAAAATTGAATCCTCAGCATAATTTGTTAATTACCCTCCCCAAAAATTGAATCCTCAGCATAATTTGTTAATTACCCTCCCTAACCTGAGTTCAAGGGGGCAATGGTTTTTACCATTAATATAGTTGGTTTCTAAGATTAAACTAAAAATTGTTTAAATAAAAACTCGGAAATTCGATACAACTAAACTTATCAAAAGTTTCAATTGAGATTAATCATAATCATTTGTAACCAAACTAAAATCAATTTGTCAACTTAAGGAACTACTCCCTCCTTTCAAATTCTTCTTTCTATTTGACTTTTTGAGGTCAAACTTCACAAATTTCGACCATTAATTTAGCAAAAAGTATAAAAATTTAAATAGTATTTTTAAAATATCATCTTGTTATAATTTTAATAGTTATAAAATTGTCTCACCAAAAAAAAATTAGTTATAAAATTGTAATCATCTATGGTCAAATTGCCATATTGAAGACCATGCCAATCAAAAGTGGCATACGACTTCTCAGGTTGGTTTTGATGCAATGGAATTTAGTTATTGTTGTATTTTCCAGAGGATTCTGACCTTTTTGGTTTCACCTTGTGGTGGTTGGCGTTTTGGCCAATCGTGTTCTTGTTTTTTTAGGTTTATAAAGGGTATCCACTATCGATCACAGTGATTATTTTCCCGCGCTGGCTTGTAGGCACCTCAAATCAAAGGGGGACATCTGGCCAAAGAACTTAAACTACTCATGCCCAAAATGAGATTCGAACCCTCAACCTTAATTAAGGATAATGAATAAGTCCCTACACTCAAGACTCAACCACATCTCATTGGCTAATCTTATTCTTGGTTTCTTCTCGATCAACTCTATTTGAGTCGCTCATCAATCTTATTTTGGTGAAAACCTCTAATTTTTTAAGGATGTTATTCCGTCTTTCTTGCATCTTAAAAATAATAATAATAATTTAATGACGTGTTATGAGGACCCACAAGTTTTTGTGTATATAAAATAAAAAAATTAACATCATCAGTATAGAAATATGCATTCATCGAAAATTCGAAACCCATAAACAGAAGACAAAAACTTCTATAAGACAGGTATTTTCGTAACATTTGGTGAGAAGGAGTCACTTTGCTATTAAATAAGGGTATATGCTCACTATAAGTGACCCTTACAATTTTAAATAGTGAGAGTTGATCTCAAACAAGACTAAATAGAAAATCAAAAATTAAAGAGAAGGAATCGGAGAGACACACAATTGGAGACCCACGGTCCCACACAGGCCACAATAACGCTATGGATAGGCGAACGAGTGCATCCCTACTAGATTCGCGAGAAAAGCTAGTGTAGTATCTTAGCTTTGATTGAACCACTTTCTTAGGCCATATATATGATCATTGAGATAAACTCAGACCCACAAATCATTTTTCGCAACGGGAACTGAAAATTTGCAGAGTTTTGGTGCACACCAACTGCTCGATAAAATTCCCCAGTGAAAATGACAACCATGGTAAAGAAAGGATCACATGGGCAGATAGGTCAGACTGATATGATATCGGATTTGCCAGAATTTATTCTCCATCAGATCCTTTGTTTACTGGGTACTAAAGATGCTTTTAGAACTTGTGTCTTGTCTAAGAAATGGGCAAGTGTTTTGCAAACTATCCCATGTCTTGATTTTCAGGTTAAGTACTTTGTGAAGCAAAATCTCAGCTTTCATGGTGAAGTGTGGTCTCCAAACAAAGATCAGCGACGTTACTATGACAATGTGTCTGTTGAAAGGCTTGTAAAAATCATAGACTGCATTATGCAAAGATACTCTGGGGAAAACCTATTCTTAAAGAAGTTCAAACTTGAATTTCCAATGTTTGATCCTAAGTTGGCATTTACAATTGATAAGTGGATCAACATTGCAGTGCTGAACCATGTTGAGGAATTGGACCTCACCTTTTTCATCATGGAACACACATTGCCGGAAGTTCTGTTTACCGCGAAATCATTGAAGGTTCTGAGGTGTGAGAAAATCAAACTACCTTTTTATGGGACGATTAAGCTTAGCTTCCTTCAAAAGTTGTCATTTTGGGACCTTAGTGCAGATGAACACATGCTTCAACATATCATTTCTTTCTGCCCTTTAATTGAGTTAGAACTTTACACATGCTCTGGTGTTGCAAACATTTCAATCCCTAGTTTGAGTAAACTTCAATGGTTACGTTTAAACCGAGTTGTTGATCCAAGGGGTACGACTATCAACATTGAAACAGCCCGTCTTCTAAGTTTTGTTTACCATGGTAATATGGAGCCTTGGCCATGTAAGATCAATCCAGATACACTGAGAAGTTTGAGAAGGTTAGCTATCTATTGTGCTACAATTCCGGATGGAATTTTCCTTGATCTTGTTTTCAGGCTCACGTTCTTACAGACTTTGGAGTTTTATTCATGCAACTTACCAAGAACCATTACTATTTTGAGCCCTCAGCTCTTGAAACTGGTTTTTGATGACTGTGTCTTAGAGAGTGCTGCGATTGATACTCCAAATCTGGGGTATTTTTGTTACAATGGCGACGAAGAGATGTCCTTATTTTTCAGTAATGTACCCCCTGAATGTCTCTCATACTTCCAGATATCAGCAGAAACCATTTCAACTTCATGGTTCATTAAACTCAAAAAGTTGTTGGTTAGATCAGAAATTTGTAAGAACTTGAACATTCTCTTGACGGACAATGTATCCCAGGTACGTCATAAGTTGCATCTTAATAATGTTTTATCATGTAATCATTTTTTTATTCCCTGAACATTTTATGACCTTTTATTCTAGCAGTATGCACAGTTACGTTCTTATATTTCTCAAAGAAGAAAAGAAGATTATGCTTTCTTATTTCTAGTACACGATTCAAATTTAGTTAAAATTTCAGAAATACTAACTTATTATTGCACAAATTGAAGATCAACTTTAATGAGCTCAAAGTTGGAAATAAGCTTTTTGAGCCAGCTTTTGAGCTAAGGGAACTCAGGCTTTCCATAACATGCCAATGGACTCCCTCACTGTCTGCACTAAAAGCTCTGCTTGATGGTCTACTTTGGAGTTGCCTCCCTGATGTACTTGTGATATCAACAAGTTTAGATTTTGAAAACAACTTTCTTAAGGTATGCTTTTGCCTCTCTTCTTTGTTGTTTATTTCAGTATAAGTGTTGGTATAATACTACTATAAGTCTATAATTTGGAGTATGTGTTTATTAGTCTAATTCTTTAGCCGGAGTGTCGGACACCTTTTTTTCTTTATCCTGCCTGAGAAAGAGTATTTCTTCCTCTCATTTTTAACAACAGTGGGTGTTGTACATAAATAGGTGCATTTGTGGGTTTTGAACCAAATTTTATATACCGAAGGATGGACCCTTTAATTTCCATTGCCAATTCAATCTTTAATCTTTGCATGATGTATCGCAGTACATTCATGGGTTGATATCAGATTATTATGCAGTTTTATATTTTTTGGTCAGTAGAAACTTCTTCATTTAATTATGTGCCTGCAAATTTACATGATCGTTCGTAAGCCCTCTCATTAATTATGTCATCAACATATACAGCTTTAAAAAAGATTGGATAGTTTGTGCTAACTACATCACTTTTCCTACACCCATTTCTCAACACATGTTTTGCCAAAAGATCTGCATGACATTTACCAGAGACAAAGGCAGCATCTGTATTCATCTTAACCCACCCTTGAGGGGGTGGTTTCCATTCCACTTGGAACTTTTGGACCTGAGCTTTGAACTTAAGAGGGTCATGCCAAATTGCCAAGAGACATACTCCCAAGCCATGCTCCAAGAAACTTTGAGCCAAGCATTGACAGGGATAAGATTAGAATCAAAACAAATTCGTTTCTTCGTAAACAGATATCCCAAACCACAAAAACAAAGAGAATAGACCGGGACATGGAGTTGGTTGTGATTTGAGTCTTGAGGTTATTGGTTTCAAACCAATCATTTAGTGAGAAAGTATAAAAGGTGTTAGATTCTTATGCAGATTGTTCTTCCAGTTATTTTAGCTTCAAATTAAAGCACTGATCTATTGTTCAAATGTTTTAACTGAATTCTGACTATACCCTTTCATATTTTTGAATTAAATGGTTGTGAATAGCTGCATTGAACTAACAAGTGTGTTTAATTGAAATCAAGGAGCTAATAAGAATGGTGGTCCATTTAACAAATGATTAGATACTTCTTGCGGTCTTGCCTATCGAAAAGGAGAAAGGGTTAAAAGAAATTGTTAATTTGTATTGACTAGGAAGAACAATCACTTATTTAGTTTTTTTGGCTAAATCATTGAATATTGTTACTGCTTTGATATAATGGAATCATGTATATTTCTATCAAAAGAATAAATAAATTGGAATCATGTAAGCCTGGAATGATAAGCCCTTTGGCCTCAAACTAGATGCAAGGTAGTATTAATGCTGGATTTTTGCCTTATATGCTCAAGTAGTCAAGTAGCAGTGTACCACTGCTTCTAATTCGCATCTTTTCATAATGCTACACTACTCTACATGTGTTCCTCTTCATATGCTTTAGGCTGGCTACGTCGTACGAAAGCTTAGTACTTTGAAAAAGAGCTCTTCAGTTGTGATCAGGTCTGATCAAGGTAAAACCCAATAAACTTCTGCCCATATTGGCTGCCATGAGTTCTGTATGAGAATTGTATTGTCCTGTGGATCTGTATGTTACTGCTATGAACTGTATTAATTCTTCCGCAAAGACTTAGGAAAAGGCTTAGAAGTTAGATGTCACACTATTTAATCTCCTTTCTTATTGGCATTTCCTTGGTCGCGGTCGCTTGTGGATGTGCTCAGAGGCAAGAAGAATTGTTCGCACCATCCCCTTAGAGACTTTCAAGTTGCAAGTGTTGATTGTCCAGGTTTGATGTCGAAGTATGAATCTGAAGAATTTGACATTCAATTCCGATTACATTGGTGAATTTTGGCTCGGATCTCTTTACGTGGTATCAAACAAGTAAGGAAACCTGCTCTTTTGATAATATATATGCGATGTATGCTTTGATTGGTGTATGGTTTCTCTCTTCTAAAACGTTGGTTTTGTTACCCTCCCATGTTGAAGGATTTTGTTATGCAATGTTGAGACTCTTTAGAAATTTTCTGATACTGCTATTCCAGTATACTGGTGGCTAACACAGCCAGATATATAGGCCAGTCTCTCGTCTGTGAAACTAAATGTACTCTATCTTTTTCCTCTTGATCATAGTATATCATTGGAATGTTAGTATGCGTAATTATTTGGGTTTATTATAATCTAATCTCTAGGTTATAAAATTTCAATTTTACTGTAGTTGAACAATAGAAGTATCAGTCTCTTGTAGACTTGTATGTCCATTTGATTATTTTTATATTCAATATATTTTTTCTTAATTTCAAGTTTTTTAAATTTACTTACGGAAATTAATATTTGCAAACGACATTACACATTTGGTAAATGCATCTCGTACAGTACGGTTGATTGATTCTGATCTAGTGCTGGTGCCTACTACATTACAAATACTACTTTCCTACACAAATAGGAAACTTAGTCCAACTCAACTACTTGGGTAATAAGTAAAGATCCAGCAAATAATATATTCTAAAATGTTCTGTCAAAATAAATCTTCCAAAAAATAATCTACCAAAAAATAATATTGGCGTGCAATGCAACCCTAATAGTATTTGTGTGGATGTCCAAGAGTCCAACGCAACCACTTGTGTTGTCTTATATCTCCCCGAATGAACCTCAATTCACTAGACCCAAAAGCCTTGTTTCTCGTCCGAGTTCTTGTGCTGCAACAACAATGTCAATATCATCATTGAAAACAAGGAAACTTGCATTATCACTATCACTGAATGATCTGCAAGATGAAGAGTTGATGGAGATCCTTATTCGACTTCCCGTAGAGTATGTTCATCGCTGCAAGTGTGTCTCCAAGCGTTGGTTTACCATAATTTCTGAACCTTGTTTCGTTCGTTGCTATATTCAACTCCGTGCAAACTCACCACAGCGAGACCACCTTATAGTTTATACTACTAGGAATACGAATAATAATCGTAGGAGTGTAGGTGTATACGGGCACCTTTCACTGTTGCCTGAATCTGATCAGCTTTCGTCAACAGCTAAGTTGTTCGACTTCTCTATGGAATTCCTACCACTTCTAAGAAACTTTCGCCAAGTTGGTCAATTGCTAGATTTTGCAATAGTAGGAATTTCGCATGGATTATTGTTATACAAAGCCATGTTCAAGAAACAAAAAGGTACTAAAGGAGTTGAATCACTACCCCGTCATCCTAGAGCTTTCTATGTGTGTAATCCCTTGACAAAAAAATGGTTGGAGCTTCCTCCTTTGCACCGGAGATATACTATTTCTACGGGACCTGTAGGGTTTATGTGTGAGTGTGACAGCGATTTAATTCCTTTTAAGGCCCGCCTTACTGTACTAGAGGTCGAATACAAGGAAAAGGAATCTGATGGTTTCTTCTTCACGCATGTTTTCTCCTCTGAGACTGGCTGTTGGAGCATAAATCGTGTGACTAGCCCTCCAGGACTTGATCGTCACTGGCCACGTCGTCGCTTTCCAGCTGACGATCTTACTGCCGTAGTTTCCAATGGCATGGAGGAAATTGCCTTGTTGTCTATGATCCACACAATCAACCTTGCAAGTGTAATTCCATCCCTTATCCTCCGGAATTATTATTAGCAGTAGCACGCCCATATGTCAATGTGAGTGAAGGGAAAATTCGAATGATTGGCCATCATGGTGACTACCCTGGGAATTTATGTGTTTGGGAACTTGAGGATATCAAAAATGGTTGGTGTTTCCAAAATAAGGTCCTGTCCCCGCCAGATAACTCTTTTGATCGGGTTGCCTTCTTTAGCCGAACCAACAAAGAGATTGTGTGTTATGCAAACTGGTGTGATGGGGAACTCATGTTGAAAAATGAGAAGAATGGTGTAACACAAGGTCATTATGAAATACCTTCAGACAAGGGAAATGTTCAGCCATTTTGCTCATTTGCCATGACTTCGTGGCCGACCCCTATCCCCCAACTTCCGCAGAAAGATCAAGATCAAGGTCCATGAATGAAAATAGTTATTACTAAACATGGTATTCTCACTATTGTTTTCCCTTGGATAGCTATATATTTTCACGGATTTATCTCATAGGTGAAATTTCATTCATTTTTATCACTACAGTTTATTTCTGCTCTGTTTCTAAGAAACTAGCCATCAAGTGCTAAGCCATGATGGTTCTGAATTTGCAAGTGATTCTACAGTATTTAGATTGAAATTTCTATTTCCATTGACATGCTTTTATCTTGTGCCAAATCTATTTATATATAAATAATGCTTATTCTCAAAGAAATGTTAGTGACCCTAAAAAAAAAAAAAAACAGAAATGTATGTATGTACTATTTTCTGTTTCTGTAATTGCAAGTTCCAACAAAGCTATGTAAGAATATCTTACTCTACCAACAGCAAATGTATAACTTGGATATCTGATGACAGTCAATGTGGTCCTGTTTCTGAATTACACCCCTGAATGCCGGCATATACATATATATATGATGGAATTTTGTTTTAGTGACGAACAAGGTCTTGTTTAGTGCACAATGAGTATATGTATGATTGGTGTTTGACAAAATCAGTGCATGGTTGTAGCCTATTTTCTTAGACATTTGAGAAATTCGTCATCTCTTTTGACCATTCCTCAAGTTACGTATGGTCATGACGAGTTGTTGCCTTTCACCTTCCACCTCTGCAAACTTGAGGCTTACCTCTGAATACTTGTCCTGCATTTCTTTGAGGTCATCTTCCATTGTTTTGTTCTTCTCCTTCAGTGATGCCACTTCTGTCATTAGATCACTGGTTCTAGAGTCGGGTACTTTCTTCTCCAGGATTGTTTCTCTTCTGCTGTGGGATGAGTTAATGTGCAGCGTAAGTAGAACAGTTTAAAGTTAATTTAGGTCCTAGAAGTAGAAGTAAAATTAATGGGAAGACGTGAATTTATACATTCACTGTACCTTTCCCCTGATGTTTTGCTGGCTCCATTTTGTAATGACTTGCCAGAAGAAGCCTCTGAATTTGGCAACTTCTTTCCCATATATTTTCTTTCTTCCCCCTTGCTACCATTTTCAGGCGAAATTCCGGCTGGTCTGATTGTCTGTACACGGATAAGTGCTTATGTTACCTCCAGCAGAATACATTATCATAATACAACTCATGCTAATTGCTATCTCACAAAATGTAAAGAATTGCGTCTCTGTGAGCCAGTATCATGTGGTGTTTAATGGGGCTTTCAAATGTTATGTTCCTTTTTATTTGATTTAGTACATCTATCTCTCAACCTGCAAGCTTTCAGCTTTGGTATCGATGGACTAAATCAAACATCAGCTGTTTGATTCTTTTATTCTTTGTGGAAATAGCAGGCAGTTCAATCAATAGTCCCGTAGAAACTCCTATCAAAAAAAGGAAAACGTCTCGTAGAAACCTATTTGCAATTATAGGTGTAATGTTCTGTACATCTTTGCTCTTGCCTCCCATGTGTATATAGACAGGGACTTCTTGGTAGAGGCACTAGATTTTGGATATGTGGTGTTGGTATCTACATCTAGTCACTAGAGATTGAGTACACAGGGTGGGGCTTTGTGAGGGAACCTACATTATACTCCCCTTTATCACTTTTCTGCTGCTCCTTCACTTACTCGTGAAGGTGCAAGTTTACACCACCTTATTTTTTGACATTCTCTCCCTTATATATGACATATGAACATTTGTCAAATATGGCTTTCCTGCAATTACTATGAAGTTTCTGGAACTGCAAGTAACATTTCTTCCAGCTGAAATATGTACTTTCATTAAGTTGTTTAAGCTTTCATAGGAAATGCTCTCTCTATGCAAGTACTTTACACTTTTTACAGAGAAATGAATTGGTTCACTTTCGGATGTGTTAGTCTTTATAAATGCACCTGTTATGTATTATTACTTCCCTATGTGTGGTTTTTGGTTGTAAGATGCACATGTATGCTTGATACGAGACTAATAACAAGTTAAAATGCAACTAAAGGACACAGAAATATCACCTTGAGCTGCTTTACTTTCTCCTTGAGAGTAGATACTTCTTTGGAGCTACTATTCTTGAATTTCTCTAGATTGGTTATTTCGTGATCTTTCTTCTGTAGAGTTTCCTTCTGTCTAGCGACCTGCTTCCTCAGGTTCTCATTGTCCAATTTTAATTCTGACAATCGGATTTTCAATTCATTGTGCTGAGCTCGAAGGTTGTCCAATTCTGATTGCACCCCAGTCATTGCATGCTCCTTTTCTTTCAAGGACCTTAGAGTTTTCAGCTCCTTTGTCGATTGTTCATTTTCAATTCTTGCTGACGCATATTTCCTGTCTAAATCATCTTTTTCCCTGTTCGTTTCTTCAAGTGCTTTATTTGTTTCTTCAAGAGCTGTATTTGTTTCATCAACCATGGTCTTCATTTCTTCCAACTGCTTAGTGAAATAATAATTCTCTTCTGTAAGCCTTTCTACTTCCATTCTGAGCACTTGATTCTCGTTGGAGAGTGATTCACACTTGTGTTCCGCTTTCTTATTGATACTTCTAAGCTCTTCACTTTCCTTATTGTGTGAAACTGTTAATCGAGCGAGTTCTCTTTCCTTTTCTCTTAACTGGTTTGAAAGGTTTTGTATTTCAGCCTGGCATTGATCTTGGACTAACTCAAGCTCTTCATTAGCTTTCTGGAGGTTTTCTTCTAGGATGGTAACATGAAGACTTGATTCCCTAGCCTCTGCCTCTGCCTTCATAGTTAACTCTTCATTCTCCTTGAACTTTGATTCTAATTCCTCAGAAAGTTCGCGGAACTCCTCTTGTAACCTATGTGCTGCATTAGAATTTTCTAGCTTTGTTTTTCTCAAGTTCTCCTCTGCTTCCCGGGCTCTTTCCTCCTGCCTTTCTATCTCATACTTCAAACTGTTTATCTCAGTTTCAAGCTCATTGATCGTATCAGAAGATTCGGAGAATGCTTCTGCCTGCTTGTTTATTACTTTCTCCAACCTTGCTATCTGAGATTCAAGTTCTTCCACTTTACGCATATTATATGAGCATTCCTTTTCTTTCTTAATTAATTCTAGCTGCTTCAGATTGAACTTCGAAGAGAGATCATTATTCTCCTTCTTTGATGTCCCGTAATCTTGAGAAAACTGTCCGATCTGCTCCTCTAGCTTTCCCTTCTCTTTCACATGGCGCTCCAGTTCATCTTGCAGTTCCTTGATCTGTTGCTGCAACAAAGTCACTTCTTCAGCATCTTCATCATTTGACTCTTCCAATGTCCTATCATTTTGCATTTTGCTGGAAATATCAGCTAGCTCCTTGTCTTTCTTATCTAGCTTTTCTTCAAGGTCCCTTACCACGAGGATTAATTCAGAGTTTGAATCTTGTGCCTTTCTTAGCTGTGAACGAAGGGCCTTGTTAAAGTTTTTTGCACGGATGAGATTTTCATCAACTTCATTCAACTGATCCCTTGATTTCTTGCTCTCACTTCCCATTTCTTTTGGATGTTCAATGCCTCCGTTGTCACCTTGCTGCACTGACCTAAGCTTTTCAGATTCTGTTCTGAATGCATCTCTTTCCTCTTTTAATCTAAACACTTGTCTTGATAAATCTTGTCCCCTTTTGGTTTCCTTCACAACCTGCCTCCTCAATGAATCTAACTCTATATCAGTAACCTCTGCCTGCCTCTTTAGAGCAAAAATTTCTCTTTCGAGCTGTTCGACTAGACTCTTAGGAGGTTCTTCTTCTCGCTCTCTTGAAACACTTTTCTCACTGCTTTCTAAGAAGTTGGCAACATCTTCGTCTGAACTCCATTCCAATGAGTCCTTTCGTGTTAGACGTTCTGTCACAACTGCATTAGAAGTTCTTGGCACAGAGTCCTTGGAGGGTGATTGGTCTGACATCGGGTTCAAAGTGTTGCCATTTGTAAAGTTTCTTCTTCTTTCGTCATCCAGAGAAACCGTTGTGTTGTAGTACCCATTCTGTAACAGAAGAGAGGTATTCAGTTGTGATTCAGACCACAAACACATTCACTGAACAGTAGTTTTCTGCATATTTTCTATCATCGACGATATCATAAAATTCGTTTGTAGACCTCTTGTGACATTTAAGTTGAAAGGTGCATAGTTGGGATGGGATAAGACCTTACTTCATGGGTATTATGATGCACATCTCCATCTACTTGGGAGTTGCTCAGTTGACTTTGCAAGCTTGTTCTGATTTCCCCGTTATCCTCATTGGAACTCTGGAGCTCTCTGAGAACAATGAAGTTAGATTTCATCCTAGCACATTGCCTGGCATAGTCTTACAGTAACACCATTGACCAAAAGAAAATCAAATAACATTATCGTTTTAGCCCTTACCTTTGATCTTCTGCTCCTTGCATATTCTGAATTGTGACCTGACATGACATAACTTTCCATCAGAAACTATCTCAATGGATGATTTGTCAATAATCAGTATTGATTAAGAAATATAGTTTAATCTTATCATTTATTAGAACCTCAAGGAAGGTGCCAGCTTCCTGCATATTCAGTTCTAGAGACTAGAGATAAAAAAAATAAAAATAAAAACTCTCAGTCTTCTACAGTGAAGGGTTAATATTCCCATGAAGAAATTTAGAAAGCAATGTCAAGTTTTCTATGGAAGCTTGGTTGCCCAGGAAATTTGTGGAACTAGATGGCCAAAAAAAAAAAAAAAAAAAAAAAGACCCCCAGATCCAAAACACACACAATTGATTCTTGTCACACAGTCTGAGTAAACATAACTCTGAAATAAGCTTGGTAGGGATGAAAAACTTCTCACAAAAATGGCTTATATAAACATTTTCACATTTTCCTAAGAAAAGAAAAACAAAAAAACAGGGTTTTTTCTGGTCTGAAACAAGAATTGAGAGAGAGAGAGAGAGAGAGAGAGAGCTCACATGCAAAATAGCTCCAGAATTGGAGGACTTGATGGGCAGGGCAATGGTGAAAGGAGTTGTTGCCTCAACATAGTCTGCAAAATTAACTGAAACTTCTCCCAAGAAACCAGCTTTTGATGATCCCTGAACCAAAGTGTGCAATGTAAGTAAACCCACTGATCCCAGATTTCAGAAAATTCAAGAAAAGGCCAAAAACTGACAAGAAAATGTTAAAATTTTGGAAATTTTTGGCTTGTGTTTATTCTTACAGTTGAAATAATAAAATGGTAAAATTTGTCCAGAAGTTTTCCAGTTTTTGTCTCCCTTGTAAATTTGACTGCTTCATAGACAGGATTTTCCCATGTGCAGATCCCATTTTGAACTGCAACTTTCCCCAATCTCACTGTTGGCTGCCCAACATCCACTGGTACCACAGAAATCATCAACCTTGATTTTGAACATGGTACCTGTGATGAAAAAATAATTGCATTTTGATAATCTTGTCATTTTGATTTTGATTTTGATATTTGATTTTTGAATTATAAGTATTAATCTGAATTACCTGACTAGCTTGAAAATGCAATCTGAAAACAACTTTGATTTTCTCATTCCTCCATCTGCCCACCTTGAACATCTTTCTTGGCTTGAATTGCTTCTCATTCAGAAACCCACTTTACTTGTGAAAGGTTGAATTAGAGATTTAGATCCTTGCAAAAAAAAAAAAATTATGATGGTGGTTGGTATTTCTCTCTCCTGATAACTCTTATTGTGCATTGCTTGTGCAACTATCTGCTTCTCTTTCAATGATCCTCCTCCTCCCTAATTGAAGTTTCAGACGAGTGAACTGTACTATACAACTAGTGTCACCAAATGGAAATGTTTAATTTAGTTGAGTCTTCTCTTTGTGTTTGGTCCCTTGGAATTCTTGTGTTTTTGCAACCCAACCCTCGTGTAGTATTTAAGAGTCTAGAGCTGATAAAATTTAACCCGACACTAAATCGAAATCTTAGATGTTGAATTTTGAAAAGAAACTTTGTTATCCGAAAAACGAGAAGAATGGTATTGAATCCGAAATTACCCAACCTGAACATGATGTTTTGACAATTTAAGATAATTTAAGTGTATAAATACAAAGGGTAGGTGAAAATGGAAGAAAATCAGTTACCACCAACACAAAAAGGGAAGAAGATTAAGAGTGCAGTCAAGGAAAGAAGCTTCTGTGTGTGTGGGTGTGTGTACTGTAAGTGGAAATTGCCGAGGATGTTAGCACTAAGCAGCTTCGAATTCACGTGAGGTTCTGATGTTTTGGTTGAGTGGGCACGTGATTAGCATATTTCCTTCAACAAATCGCAAATCGTTTAGAAGATGTTAAAAATCATTAAGCTAAGTACAGTAATATAGAATGGAATCTGATGTAGATGATCTGTCCAAGTCAACGTCTTCAATTATGCCTGTGGTTAGCATTTAATTATCAGATGCCCCATTGCTGTTTCTGAAGTAGTACTTTATAAGATGATTCATTCTCATTCTCATTCTCTTTCTCTTTTTTTAATGGGACAACTTATTAAGAGCCTTAGGATCATCATGGCATTTAGTAGGCTAACGGATACAAATAAATATCCTCAAAGACAAGTACTTTTTTAAAATCAATTTGAGATTGTCTCTTATGTATACTTGTGTTATTGATCAAGATAGTGAATAATATGGCGGTTTAAGACATTTTAGTAACTTTTTCATCTATAATAGCACAGTGACGTACTCTTTATTAGTCATTAGGCGCATTCGTCTTCTGAGTCTCATTTTCCTTAATGGGGATGGCTTTTTGTAATTTTAAAACCAAAAACAATAACTTTTCATGTGAAGAAAGTGGTAATTGGCTATGTATGTCTCCACAAGATGATCATGCCACCTTTGCAGGCAATACGTGAAGGAAATAAGTGCTCAATACATTAACGGAACTCTAAAAAGAAGAAAATAGTTGATCAAAAAAAAAAAACACCTGGTTCTGGCAGTGCCAGATGGCTTTTAGCATCCAATAAGATAGTACTCGTAGTTGGCAAATATGTTGTTGGCTGGTTGCACATGCCGACATGTGGTGTCTTTCTACACCTTTGTTCTGGAGTAACACACTAATGAGTAATGACAGTCAGTCTGCCAAATAATACTTCATATTTCTGATCCTCTTGCTGTTATACTGTTATTAGTTTGTGCTAAATGGGCCACAAAAAAAAAAAAAAAAAAAGTATGAATCATCTGATAGCTTAATTGGTAGAAAGTGATATTTGGATTCTGAAATTGGATAATTGAATTCTTTTGGTTGTGTAATTGTCCCCTATTCGAACAAACCTTGACAATATATGTCGGTGTGTCCTTTAAGGCTGAACCGAACTGATTCAACACTACTTAATTAAACTAAATATTATTAACTTGAACACCACTTAATATGTAAGACAAAAAGCATATTTCTGAATTGAGCACCACTGAACTGACATAAGATCACCCTTGAAATTAACGGAAGTAATGAGATCATAAGCTCTAAAGACACACCCTGTGTTGTGAATTTTTACTTGAGGGGTTACTATTACTACACCGAAGAAATGTATAGCTTGAGAGATTATTCATGTCAATAACTGCCACATTATTTAAATTAATTCTTACCCAAAAGAAGTTATTAGTGTAATTTGATAATTTAAAAGGTAAAGCAAAAAAATTAAAAGCTACTACTGTGTCTTTTGTCGGTAAAGAGTAAAGATTAAAGAGGATACCTCTTTCCCTAAGCAGATGCAATTGTCCACTTTACAACTACTATGCTAATGGTGGTAATAATTTCACTTTACAAGCTTCTAAAATCATAGGCTACTAATAAAGTAGTACCAAAAGGCACAAACGTAAATGATGTTTGATTCACATATTTGTCAACGACTTGCATGTTATTGTTTGATTGTACTATTATGCACCGGCAAGAAGCAAATGAGTGTGGTGAAAAGTTTAATTATGTCATGGTACATAGTATGAGAAGCTAATTAATTCGACTAGTCACTAAGTTTAGTCACGACGAGTTATTCTGTTTTTTATTTGAGTTCATATGATGTTGTAGTTAGGTCATATGATACCATTAGTATATTATAGTAACGAACTATTAGTGAGGAATGACGGATTATTTAGTCATGACTAATATATACATTTAACTTGTGTTTTTATCTTAACTAAATTATTTAGCGACTTAGATCAGTTATGAACGATTAAAATGTACACAATAAAGTAGTTACCCTACATTACAATGGTTGACAACCAATGACTAGGCTTCATTTGAAGAAAAATATTTACCTAGGATTTACAATCAGAAACTTTACTAATCAGAGGATCCCAACATTTTATTGGCTAATTAACTTTTTTCTTCTTCTGCGACAATCATTTTTATTTTTATTTTTATTTTTTTTCTATCACCAATAAGGCAATCAATTGAATTTTTATAGATCGTTGTTGGTTGTAGGGGCAGTCTGACAACGTGGTGGAGACGCAGGCAGCAATAATCTAGTAGCACACTAAGCATATATAAAACTACAAGTGTGTAACATACATACGACAATCTTGGAACATGATTTTGACAACTTCCAAGTCGTGATTAAGCATTTGTTCGTTTACATAATGGATAAAATGTTTAGTTTATTTAATGAGGATAGTTAAAAAGTTGAGTTAATTGTGTTTGACGTATACTTCGGTTTGGTTAGTTTCATAGGCTTCAAAGTAATGCAATATACTTTCACCTTTGAGTAGGCATCAAGCCATGGTTTTCTTTCTTTTTGACCGTTGCCCATTGGGGAGAGGTACTTGTGAGCTGGAGAGAGAGAGAGAGAGAGAGAGAGAGAGAGAGAGAGAGAGAGAGATGGTCCAGTGTTTATACCTAGCAAGCCCATCTCGACTTGCCAACTTGGACCGGGCCTATGGAGGGTTTATCTAGGTGACCTCAACGGATGATTCTAAGGCTGGCTAGAATCAGCCCAGTCCAAAGTGGATTCCACTTGAGGGCCTTGGTCCAGTTACGTGAACTAAGCTCATTAAGAAGCTAAAAGCATTACCAAGGCCCAAGGGTGTCATAAAGCACATACAAAAACTTGTGTAGACTTAGTCTATGGTAGACCAAGCTAAAAGCTCCAATTTGAAACTTGTGCTTCTTGTCCTCTAGGGAGCTTCTTAGGAGAATTGAAACTCTCAAAAAGTTGGGTTAAACGTCCACTTAATAAGCTCATTCATTTGTGTTGGATCGACTTTCACATTTTGTATTAACCCTACCATATTCACATTGAATGGTAGATTAGTAGTAGGATAAGATCTGAGATCAAAAAAAAAAAGTAGTAGGATATAAAAGAATATATCGGACCAACAAAACAACTAATTCAAGTACTAACCCTGTCAATATACATCACCAAGAGAGCAAATAATAAAAAAAATAAAAAATAAAATGTAATATCCTATTCGGGCAATCCCCATATCCTGGATGAACATGAGAGGACATGTTAGGATTGTATGAATACATAAACCACTGACAGTTTGATTTGATACTGCCCCTAATCCGGGTAAGAAAGAAGGAGTGGTTAACAGAAAGACACGAAGCCATAAAGCATTTTATGTGCGTGGGCGCCCAAACGCTCCTTTGGGCCTAATCATATTCATATGTGTATGCCTATATTATACTCTCACGTTGTCCAATCTACACCTTTTTTTTAATTGGATATGGACTATGGTAAACATCTAGATCTGCTATCCCACGGTCAACATCACTATCGCCCAAAATAAGAATTTTTATTTTTTCCACAAAAAAATAATAATTCCCCAGCTACATATTTCCAGCTTACTGATTTGGGACTCGAGACTTTTGCAAACCAAATAAACCCCACGAACTGGTCTCAAAGGAGAGAGAGAGAGAGAGAGAGAGAGAGAGAGAGAGAGAGAGAAGAGAGAGAGAGAAAATATGGCGATAGAGTTGAAGGCAAAGCCCGTGACATTTGTGGTGCACGCGCTAGCGGTTGCGTGTGCGGTGATGGTATTGATCTGGGCCATCAGCTTTAGAGGTGGATTGGCTTGGGAAGCTACCAACAAGAATCTCATCTTTAACGTATGTACCTATACTCCTAATTCCTAAATACCTTTGCTAATTATACAATTCCCCCATTTCTATTTTCGCATTGTCTTTATGTTAAGTTACTAATTTTGGTAAGATTATTTTCATTTTTGCTGAGTTTAAGGCGCTTCCATTGCTGGGGATTTTGATTGTTAATTATTCCATATTTTTTTTGGGTATTACTATATTTAGAGCTGTAAAAAGTTGATTCGCCCGAAAATCCGGTCTGACCCTTTTTTTAGGGTCCTGAAAAAACATTCTCGACCTGAACCTGTTTACAACCCGTTAAAATGAACTAAAAATTGGATTCGACCCAAAAACCAACCCGTAACCGACCTGTCTCGAACCTGTAGTGACTCGATCCATAACCTACTGGGTCGACATGTTTTACAAGTCTAACTGATGACATATTTTGACTTTTTAGTTTTGTTTTATGTGGGAAAAAAAAAAGTTGAAATTGAGTGGGTAAACTTGGGCATTGGTTTATTCACATACACAAAAGTCTATGTCATTACTTCCTGTCCTCTTACCAATTATCCTAAACTAAAATAACGAATTTTGCACATTTGGGGAAAAAAATCGAAGAAAAGGAAAATGGAAGATATGTTGATAGTCAAGGGAGCCAACTAAACTTCAACTAACAATACCAACTTTCACTTTAAAAAGGTTACTCGGATGATTAATTTACTTACAATTAAGTAAATTGTTATCGATACAGAGAGGTTGAATGCAATATGAAATAATGCCAGATCGAAAAGTCTTCATTTATTTATAGTAAGCGTGCGTTTGATAGAGCTGAACTTATTAGAACTGAACTGATTTCAACATTACTAAACTGAACACTATTGAACTGAATTGGATTGAACACAACTTGATATGTGAGACAAAAAGTATGATTCTGAACTCAGCACTAGTGAACTGACCTGAATATCATTTAACTGAATTTCAAATCATTGAATTAACATTGAACTGAACTGAACTGACCTGACCGTGTAAGCTCTATCAAACGCATCCTAATTTATCCTTTTTTGAATTGTTAATCAAGTTTTAATCCATTAATCTATGGCCATTCTTTGCATTGTATTCAAGGTGATATAGAACACTTATAAGCTACTTATCATATAGAAATATCTTACGAGTACTAAGTTTGAGATATGGGTAGTGTAGTGGGGTATCGTCCACTTATTTCTAACTATGAATTGGATTCAAGTCTCATTTCCAACCAAAATTAAAGATTACTTTACCGTTCAAATATAAAAGTCTCATAAAAGTAAAATACTTGAACATAATCTATTATTAATAAATAAAATCTCCCAGTATAATGATAATACAGTTGATTATCAAAAAAAAAAATGATAATACAGTTCATTCCATTTATTCAACATGAACAAGTGAACAACAACCCCATACCTCCTCACCAACCGTGAAAGTGAATAATTAATAAAAATAAAAAGACTTGCATTTTTCTTTTTGGTGCGAAAAAGACTTGCATTTTATTTTATTGTTTTGAACGAAGTTCTATCGCAAATTGCGAGGACCGTAGATGGTAGTCTATCATTTGTCGATTCTTTTATTTGCGTCTATCGTGTGATGGGGAGATGCACACGTATCTGGTTGGCGAATGGTGTGCTGCAGTAAGTTACTCGTATCCGACTCGTATGTCACATGATTTTGAGTATCACTATCACATCAGCATATAATTTAGGGCAAATTGGTGAAAACTCCCAAGAAGTTTGGAGTTTTTGCTAAGAGCACCCAAACATTTTCAACTTTGGCAAGTATCCCCAAACAAAATGAAAAAGCCTGTTAAGTCCCCCCAACCAGCCATTTTAAAAAAAAAATTGCCCCATTTTGCCCTCACGTGCTTTGCACGTGATCATTAATTGGAGTCTTTGAGGTGGCGCAAACTTGGCTTTTTCATTTTGTTTGGGGGTACTTGCCAAAGTTGAAAATGTTTGGGTATTCTTAACAAAAACTCCAAACTTTTTGGGGGTTTTCACCAATTTGGAGATATTTTGGGGGTTTGAAAATTGAAATGCACCACAAACAATAATTCACATGTTACACATGACTCATGGTAAAATCAAGTGTTTTAGATGTTTCATTTTGCAGTTTACTCAATTTGGCAGCTAGTGATTGAACCTTAGAAGTAGATTCAATTATTTCTCACAAGGAAAGAAGGTTGGGAGGTCAAGGTTCGTTATTGCTATCGGGAAGCTAACTGTGTTGCTGATTGGTTAGCAAATTTTGGGGCTCGCTAACAAAAAAAGATGATCTATTTCCTGGAACCTTTTAATGAGCTTGGTTCCATCTTTAATGAGGACCTACGAGGACTGGCTCTCCCTCGTTTGGTGCCCAGTAGTTAACTTGTTTTTTTTTTTTGTTTTTTGTTTTTTTATAGTTTAGCGTTTGTTTTTGTATTGTTCCTTTCATGTAGAGGCTTTCGCCTTTCATTTTCACAAAAAAAAAAAAGAAGAAAAAAATTCAATTATTTCTAATGTTGGGCCTAAGGGTGTGTTCATTTCTATTTGGAGAATGATACATCCACCCACCGGGTTGGCAACTCACCCCTCATTTGTATCTATCTCTCTCCTCTATTTTCAAATTCTCTCTCCTCTTTTTTCAAAAAATGGCATTTAAGGTAGGAGAGAAATAAATATAATAGAATGTGGGTTGCCCACCCACCTAGTCAATCAAACATTTTCCTTTCTATTTATTGGACATACATTACCTAATCAGTGAAAATAAGTGGAAAAAACTTACGCAATCAGTGAGAATTAGTGATAAAACTCACTCAGACAACACTTTACTCAATCAGTTGAAATCAGTGGCAGGATCCACATTTCTACTCACAAAATTAGTAGCGGGACCTTACTGAATTAGTGAGAATCAGTGGAAAGGCCTTACTGAATGAATAGAAATTAGTGACATGACATTACCCAATCAGTGAAAAATCAGTGGTAGGACCTTACCCAGTCAGTCAGAATCACTGGAAATAAGTGGAAAAGAACACACACCCTAATCATGCTTGTATTTGTATTTGTATTTGTCTTTGTATTGTGGTCTACATTCATCTCCAATTTGAGATCACTAACAACTTGAAGCATTCAATTACAATACGAACTTGAAAATGATCCAACTTTATTATTCCACTATATATTACTCGTAACATTGATTCAATTACATTACCTAATATGATTTGACCTTCATCATGGTTATTTATGTGCAATGAAGTCAACAAAAGAGAAAACGGTGAGAAAAATGAGTAGGAGACGAGCTAAGAAAGTGTAAATTCGTTATAACACCCTATCTTTACCAGGAATTTTCAAAATACCAATACACAACTAGGGGTTACTTTGCGATTGTTCAGTTATACATATTATTTGATAAATTATCATACAAGTGTAAATATATAGTTGTACAATCTTGATTTGTTATTATTTGTGGTGTTAATCTCAGAGTTTTGTTATAAAATGCTCACATCAACTCTACTTCTTTGTTTGTTGTGACAGATTCATCCTGTTCTGATGTTGATTGGTTTCATTATACTTGGTGGTGAAGGTAATCATTCAGACTAACATTCAACTAATAATCTCTTAAACATAGTACATATCATATTTTAAATTTAGCTCGAAACTCGAAAGTTACAGGATGTATTTCTGATTTGGTTTCTGAAATTTGAAACGCAGCAATTGTAAGTTATAAATCTTTCCCATTGAACAAACAAACCAAGAAAGTGATACATCTGGTGTTGCATGCTATTGCTTTGATACTCGGTATTGTTGGCATTTGTGCTGCTTTCAAGAACCACAATGAGAGCGGAATTCCTAACCTCTACAGTTTGCACTCATGGATTGGGATTGGCGTTATCTCCCTCTATGGCATTCAGGTAAATAATGTTCTAATAGTTGCAAGAAATACCAATTTGATGTTTTGAACCCATCTCATATTTTCATCATGGTTGCTTTTTTTTTTTTTTTTTTTTTTTTTTTTTGGCTCGTTAAAGGTTGTGTGGTTGTTTCAAGATAACCCAAAAAACAAACATATAACGACCTAAAGCCCGCATTCCGAGGGGAACTCCTCGGGGTATATCATGGTTGCTAGTTGGAGTAGTATTCAATAATCGATCCAGTGGCCCTATTTTACTTAACTTTGTGGGCTTTTGGGCCCAAAACTTTCAAGCCTTGTGGGCTTCTGTTGAACACAGTGGCCCAAAGCTTGTAACTTCAATCCCAAAACTGAACCGAACTAAACTAAAAATAAGCTGCGAAGAACCAAACCTTAGAGTATGAGTAGTACTTAAACAATTGTCCTCAAATAGACAATTTCCGGTTGAGTGCATGGTTTCTGACTTTGGTGAGACAATTTTTGCAGTGGATGTTCGGATTTGTTGTATTCTTCTTCCCAGGAGGGAGCAGTTCAATTAGGAGTGACTCACTTCCGATACATGTCCTGTTTGGGATGTTTGTGTACGTATTAGCTGTTGCTAATGCTGCACTAGGCTTCTTGGAGAAGCTTACTTTCCTCGAGGTCGGTGGTGTCGACAAATATGGTTCCGAGGCGTTCCTTGTCAACTTCACTGCCATTGCCACTGTACTGTATGGTACCTTTGTTTTGTTGACGGTCTATGCTCAGAAGGATCAAGAGATTGATGAGAACAGTTACTCGGCGATTTGAATCATGCATGAAATTTGTCTACAAGGAGGGTAAATGAATGAAGATTTGAAGAATCTGGTGACATTTCTATGTGTATGGTTGTTGTACCACTGATGTAACTAGCTTATATGGTAACTGTGGGGATGACTACTCTTCTAATTCTTCCAGTCAAATTCAAATATGTTTATGTGCTCTCTTGATTATCAAAAAGTTACATAAATAAACAAACTGTTAAAGTCATATTTGAGTGAGAAACTTCAACATATAAGTCAGGTGAGCGACTCATTTTATTGTCAATTGATTTTAAGATGGACCCTCATATAACTTGTATGTGGTGTTGTTCTCCTTATCCATAGACCGGCCTTGTCCGGGGAAAGATCAATATGGTATCGGAGCAGTCGAGTTTGAATCCTGGGAAGCCCCCTTCTCCTATAGTAAATAGTAATATTATCCACCCAATTAAGTGGGCATTTTTAAAGCAGGGTGACTCCAAGCGATGAATGTTGCGTAAACGCAAAAGCTAAAGCAGTTGAGTGATAACAGAGATGGTTCTTAATTAACTGGAATAAAGTTTGCCTTGCCTCAATCCTCAAGAGCTTTTGTCAACATAAATTTGATCAGATAATGGTGAGCTGACAGCTCTTTTCTTTATCCAAAAAAATAGCAATGCAAGCTGATGGAGACTTGTTGGCCTTTCAAATTGGGTTTTTTGCCTAAAACTACCTTCAGTTTAGCATTTTTTGAAAATAACTACCTTACTTTCGCGATTTTGTCAAAAACTACCTTGTTTCCAGTTTTTTTTGCGAAAGACTACCATTTGACGGAAAAATGACTAACGGGGTTAACTTTGAGTGTGAACAACTTGATTTGACCATAATACCCCTCATTTATGAACCAAAAACACGTGCCCCTCACGTGCCCTTTTTATTTATCAAAACATTTTCATTTTTTTTTTTTCCAGTTTCAGATATCACGCATCTATAAAAATTGGATTTTTTTGTGGGGAACTACCTTGTTTGGTGTCTCATTTGTGACTTAGTACATTACATTTTTTTTTTTGTGGAAAACTACCTTAGATTGCCAAATTGTTTGTTGACCAATACCTTGACCAATTTCGATGTGTAGTTTTTTATCTATGTAATCAATTTCAAACAGACGAGATGACACTGACTCTTGTTATGATCATCTGAATGCGTTGTTCGATTACGTCAGGGCTGAGTTTTTGACCGATCCCGAACCCGAGGGCGAATGGTTTCAATCCAAGGAAAACCCAAAGGGAAAGGAGATCCAGAAAATAATGACGAAGAACAGCAAGAAGAAGAAGATGGGGACTTGGTGGAGAAAATTGAATGGTGGGTTCAAGAAATTTAGGAGAGAGAAAGTAGTTGGATTTGGGAAAGAGAAGACAAAAGCTCTATTTGGAAAATATTGGACAGGGGATGAGAGTTTCAAGTGGGAAATTGAACATCATGCTGATCCTCTCGCTTTCCCTCCTCGTTCTTTTAGATAAAAATCAATTTTACGCAGCTCCGTACTTGTTCTGTATATTGATTTCTAGTTCATCCATTAGAACTTTAGAATTAGTGGAACAACTCATAGATTTAATCGATTAGAAGATTTATGTTCATGGTTAGTTCATCAATTAGAAATTTACAAGTAGTGGCATTATTGTTGTCAATTAGCTTTGAGTTGTATATTGAAAAGCTGATAATCATATTAAAATCTGATTACTTAACTTGATTTTGTTTTGACCCTCTGATTGTGTTTTGGCTCTTTGTTTATTACTGTACTTATTTGTTACTGTTACCATCTCATTTCTAATTTCTCCCATCATCTCCTTTTATGATTAAGTTACAGATAAAAGAGGGTTTTGGAAATCAGAAGTGGGCAAACAAACTACTATGGTTCAATTCAAGAAATCGAGGAGAGAGAAAGCGGAGAAGGAGGAGAGAGAAATTAAGGAGAGAGAATGGGGAAAAAAGGGGGGAAATAAAAGGGAAATGATTTTGACTCAGTCAACTAACTTAAGTCAGGGGTAATATGGTATTTTACACTCAAAGTTAACTCCGTTAGTCATTTTTCCGTCAAATGGTAGTCTTTCGTAAAAAAAACTGGAAACAAGTTAGTTTTTGACAAAATCGCGAAAGTAAGGTAGTTATTTTCAAAAAGTGCTAAACCGAAGGTAGTTTTAGGCAAAAAACCCTTTCAAATTTAACTAGATGATAATAATGAATGTGCATTCCACGAGGACAATTCTAGCTAAACTAGTGTGCATACACGGGAAGCTCCAGCTTTTTGTTTTTTTTTTAAAGTTAATGTTTTCTGATAAGTTGTATTACTTTAAATTTTGCAGTAATAAAAAAAAAATAAAATTGGTGCTAATTTTATAATTAAGTGGTAAATAAAATTCATGAAATAGCACCAAGGGGGGATTTGGAAAGGTTTATTCGCAGTCTAATTCTTAATTTGTTTAAGTGAAATATTAAAATAGGGGGGGGGAGGATGCCCTCAAGTCATGGTAATAGTCATTGACTGATCGTGTATTAGCCTTTGACTAAAAAAAAAATGTCATTCATTCGCTTCTGGTGCCTGTATAAAATGTAGAGGTATCTACCCCTAAATGACATTATTTGTTGCATTTTAGTTCTACTTATTATGATTAATCATACTGTAAACTTTGATCTATATTTGACCAAGTGCTTAGGACACGATTATCGGCATTTCTATTATAAAGTTCTTCTACCAAAGATTATCATATATAGTAGACAATGGATAGAAATGAACTAAGCACATCAAAAATTTATTGAAATAAAATCTGGGTAGCCCATGTCTCATATCCCAACACCCATGTCCCATGTCCCATGTCCCAAGTTTCATGTCTCATTGGTGAAATCAAAGTCCGGGGAGCCGGATGACCATCGCTAGGCACCGTAGGTCCTATAGAGTGACTACACATTCCCCGGAGAAGTTTGGACAAAAACGGAAATCGGACCCTGGAAGCCGAAAAACAAAGGCACGTTTTATGGGCTTACAGGAGGCCCCGGAATGAAGGTGGATATTTTCGCACCACATCCCACGGAACACGCTTAGGGAACATAAGAGGGCCTCGGGGTTCGTTATTGGGTCCCTGATAGGCTTGTAAGGGCGTTTTTACGGGACACCAATGTAAGGGCAGGAACACCAAAGGCATGGGTGATATCGAAGTTCGGGGATCCAGATGACCCTCGCGGGGCACCGAGGGTCCTCTAGGGTCATGATAGACCCCCCGCACAAGTTTGGACAAAAATGACACCGGTCCCCCGGAAGCCATAAAAGAAGGTTATCCGCGTTTTTTGGGCTTCCGGAGGCCCCGGAACGAAGGTGGATATTTTTGTACCACATCACACGGAAAAACCCCTAGGGACATGGGAGGCTCTTGGGATCACTTATCCGGTCCCTGATAGGCTTGGAAGGGCGTTTTATGGGACATTGGTATAATTAAGAACACCAAAGCTAAGGCATGGGTGATATCAAAGTTCGGGGATCCGGAGGGTCCGAATGACCCTCCTGGGGTAACGAGGGTACTCTTGGATCATGATAGACACCCCGGAAAAGTTTGGTCAAAAATTACACCCGGGCCCCGGGAAGCTGAATACGAGGGCTATAATTCACGTTTTTTGGGCTTTCGAGAGACCCCGGAACGAAGGTGTATATTTTCGCACCACATAGCACAGAACACCCCCAGGGGGTGTGAGAGGCCTTTGGAATTGTTTATCTGGTTCCTAATAGGTTTGGAAGGACGTTTTAAGGGGCATTGGTCTAATAGTAGGAACACCAAAGGCATGGATGACAGGGTCGTAGCAATCATTTTCGAGGCCCTGTGCTGCAATAAAAAAAATTAGGCCCCTAGAAAAGGCATAATTTTTTTTAACAACCAGTTACCAAAGAAGATGAGACGAAAAGAATAGTAGAGCATGTACAATTTTCAATATAAATAAAATTGAACTTTAAAAATGGGAGAGAATGTGGACTCCACTAAAAAGGTAATCATAAAAGTGAACTAACTTGATTTACAAAGAAAAAAAAACATAAAATAAAATAGAGAGGGAAATGTGTAAAGAAGAGAATAAGAGCTAAAAATAACAATTTAGATTTGAGATAGAAAAGAAGATGGTATAATCGTAGGAATCGAGACCGTGACCACTAGACTCCAACAAGTTGTAGCATAGGCATGGAACCAACTGAGCTCCACTTTAGTTATGTTTCATATCTACTAAAGATTATATTTTATTAATTTCAGAATCATGGGCCCCCAAAACTTTGGGGCCCTGTTCCATCGCCCACTCCGCACCCCCTCATCTACGGGCCTGATGGATGATATCGAAGTTCGGGGTCCCAATGACCATCGCGGGGAACCGAGGGTCCTCTAGGGTCATGATAGACCCCCCGGAGAAGTTTGGGCAAAAATGACACCTGAGACTTGGGAAGCCGAAAATAAATGTGGATATTTTTTGAGCCGAAAATGACACACTGGTGTAATCCATGTTTTTTGAGCTTACGGGAGGCCCCGGGACGAAGGTGAATATTTTCGCACTACATCGAACGGGACACCTCTAGGGGTCATGGGAGGCACTCGGGGTAGGTTATAGGGTCCTTGGTAGGCTAGAAGGGCCTCAAACTGGATATCGAAGGTTAATCCACGGTTTTTGTATACCGAGCATGACTCCCTACTACCCCATGCCGCAAAACCTAACCCCAAGCCCTCTCTACTACTATTTTGAGGTCTCATAATTTTTTTCCATTTTTGAAGTGATTTCTGAATTTTTTTTAAAATATTTCTGATGGTTGCTACTTTCTCTTTTTTTTTTATTTATTTTTTATTTTTTAACTAGTCATGAGGCACATAATACGTCATAAGTAAATTGATACGTCATTCAACAATTAAGCGATTGATGTGGCGAGCTCTAGTTTGATCAGTGCATTTTAATCTAATTATAAAGATTCCAGACATACTATACTCGATCTCAAATAATTCCACAACAAATCATGTTGTGTTCAAGCCACTCCAAGTTCAGACCAAATTCACACCAAACTATTTTATAAGTTCATAGTAGATCACTAAATTGAACTGAACCGAACTGAACCATGTCTAAAATAAGTGGAAAAAAACACACCTATAATTTTACATGAATTCATAATCATATGGTAGTTGGAGCGTTGGTGTCAATATCTGAGCTGCCATGGGTAGTTCACTAGTTTGATATAGGTACCTGTAAAGTTGTAACGAGATTCTAGATTCATGTAATCATGTTGCTTGCTGGAAATACCCTGTTCGGGCTTGTTTAAGCTGCTAGCATCAAACTGCATAAGGGTTGTGGGCTGATAATGGGGTACCAAAGATAAATAATTTTGTTTAGAATACAACTTAATTAGGATTTCAACTTGTACATTGCCTAAATGATTGCCTATTTGCTGTTTCCTCAATCGTGCTGACTTTACTGTGAACAAGAGAGGTCATCTAGGATGTGTTATGAATATAGTATAGGAGAAAGCTTACAATATGTAAAATCCTTAGTCCCATCTGGCATCAAATTTGTTGATTTTGATGAACATAAGAATGACACTAAATTAGTTATTATTATTATTTTGGTTCACAATCAAGGGTATCCACTGTCAGACGTCACTGACTATTTCCACGCTGGCTTGTAGGCTGTAGGTATCTTAAAGAGTGACACAGTTGGCCAATGAATTCATAGCTGCTCCACACCCAAGACAAAATTCAAACTCTCGACATTGGTTAAGATGGATGAATCCGTACCACTCAACCACACCACCTTGATTTACATTAAATTAGTTATGATTGAATGGAGGTTGCTATGCATTTTATTTAGGGTCATGTGAAAGTCTTCTTAGAGATTTAGCTTCAGCAGAGCAAATTAGTTGGATGCTTGAGTATTTTCAATTAATTTATGAAATTTCTTGTAAAGAACTCACTTGATTGAGTTTATTCTAATCCCCATCCTACAGTGCCGGTTGTATTATGTCACTTCAATCATCAACATAATTAAAAGAGGTTTTGTGAACTTATACTCCACAATGGGTTATTGGACTCTTCTCTTCCTTCCCGCCCAATGGTGGCTGTCTGTTATACTATTTAACAAGATTTTGATTGGTTTGTTAGGTAACAATGGGTAATTAGGTAATTAGTTAGTGAGCTGGCCTTGTGAAGTCTTTCATCAAAAAACAACAATTTGTTTTTGGATAGGAAAAAAACAACAAATTTCAACTAAAAATTAAAAACATTATCAATTATTACTTGCTAGATCCTAAAACCAGGTGAAAAAAGAGAATATTTATGTTGTTCTATTTGCCATTGGCCCACTACCTCCAAAGAAAGATCACCTCGGTGTAATAAGGAGGAATTGGTCAAGTTTACACAGCTTTTACTCATGTGTAAGCGAAAATCAATTTGCAACGAGTAATAGTAACTTAACAATAAATAAGAAGTGTAAGCATCTTGAAAAGTCATTTTAATGTAGACCATTGAAAAATTACATAGACTCTCATACCTCGTTTTGAAATATTTCACATTATGAATGAAGGTTTTGTACGCAAAACCTTTATCTTAAAGTGATGTCCTGGGTAGGGGTCAAGCTAGCCCATAGTAAAGTTCTCTCTTAAAATCCAATAGGCTGGCGACTCTGATACTCCTTGCTATAAGTTGGAGGAGCCCAAGATCATAAAACATCTCCTAAAGTTTCATCTTAGAATTAATGGCATATGACTATATGAGACCAGAGTAGCCTATGTATATCTGTCAATTTCAGCTTTCAACTTTCAATTTTTATTTATTGTCTAAACTTTGAGCTACCTAACAGTTTATCATATATTTTTTAATATCAGCTCTAATAATTGTTAAAATCTGAATAGTATCTACGCAAATTTTCAATTTCAAGTAGGAAAACAACTAATTTGTTATCGTTTTATAATAATTATGATTATTTTCTACTAATTTCTTACCATATTTTAACTTTTAGCAAAACAACTGCTTATGCCAAACATAGCGAATTATATACTTATGTGATCTTTCACTTGATGTGGACAACTTACACATATCTATTGGAATTTATCATCCTTATTAACACTTGTCAAGAAAACAGTGGAGATGAGATTGAGGAGCCTACCTCACTGATATATAACCAAAATCATGACTTGAAATCATAAATTCTTCCGTTTCTATTTACTTTCGGTTGATTTTGCATCTTCATTTTGATACATGCAATAACCATGAATCCTCTCCAAAACAAGAAAGCACATAAAAATACAGGAAAACAAAGTAATAGAGTATTATTCATCATTTGGAGTTTGGATTCCATCAATTTCACAGCGACCTATCAAGGGAAGAATGATACAGATACCAAATTAAACCCAACACTTGAAAACAGAAAAAAGGAAACATATCTTCATCATAATTTCAATATAGGAATAAACTTAAAAAAAGCCATAACTGTAGCCTATTATTACTGCTTTTTTAACTCCTAAAAGATCACGATGTTTAACTCTCTCTCTCTCTCTCTCTCTCTCTCTCTCTCTCTCTCTCTCTAAATCAGAAACGTAAGAAAGAGGAAAATGATGCCATTATTATTGCCAACTATTGATAACGCCACTTTGGCTTTCCTTTTTCATTTCTCTTTTTTCTTATTTTGCACCTAACCCCATTTTAAGATTGTTTTTTTTAAATTTTAATTTTAATTTTTTAACCCATCAATTCCAGCTAAGCCTAAATAAGCCAGCCACTCAGAATCTCCCGGCAACAGTTCAAAATCAAGAACTTCCCCTTTACAAATACATACTGTAACATCCAGACTAACATACACAAGTTACATTCTCTCTCTCTCTTTCTATTTATTTTCTCTCTCTTGTTTGGAAAAAAATAATAAGACAGATGGCAGTAGAGGAAGCAAAGCAGGTGGCCGCTGAAACTCCGGCACCGGAGACGCCGCCGCAAGAGCCTCCGGCTCCGGCTGAGACTCAGGAATCTCCCGCGGAGGAGAAAGCGGTGGTCCCAGTTACCGAGGAAGCCCGTGAGACTGAACCAACTCTTGCTATTGTTGAAAGTAAGCAAGTAACAAATTTTCATTTTTCTAGTGGGTACCCTGTTTTTTTTGGATTATGTATTAATTTATTTTGTACTGTTTGATGATTAATTTTAGGTTTGATTTTTGTGTAGGTTTTGTTTCATATAATTTGGGGTTACGGGGTATATTAATATGTAGAATTGTAACAGTTGAAAGTATATTTTGGCGAGTTTTGATCATATGAATAAAAACAGGTAATTATTTTTTTTGCTAATCAAATAAAAACAGGTAATTGTGTTTAGGGAATTGAGAAATTTTTGGGGAATTATAGTGGGTAGGTGGTTTTTGTTTACTGCGTTTGTTGCATGATTTGGGATCTACATGACATCTAAATAGGGGTTTTTAGGGTGGTTTCCAGTTCATTTTTTTGCTTTCTGTTTTTCTGGTGGGTCCTTTCAGTGTATCTTTCTTTAGTAATTTTTCTGCATAATCCCTTTTTGAATGAGAAGAATAAATGATTATGAGTGACTGTGTCAATTTGAAGTTCAATTCAAGATGAGTTTATGTATTAGTCATGATAAAGGGGTCGCTTAAGTGAAGTAACAGTATTTGCAGCTTTTATTTGTCTTCCTGGTGGGTGAAGGGAAAATAGATGGTATAAGTATTTCAGTATTCTATGTTGTAGTGCCATAGTGGTACTTGGGTTGAAAACCATCTTGTCTGCCTATATAGCATATACATGCCTTGCTTATGCTTTGAATGAATTGGGTGGAGAAAAAAAACACCCTTCAAGAGCATGTGATACAAGGATAATTTATCTATAGCATTTCTTTCAATTCCTGTCATGTTCAAGATAAGGGCGGGGAAGCGGAGATTTCTGTATTTTATTCTTTGGGCATAATACTTTGGAAGCAGATGAAAGTTGTTTACTTGCGAGTTGCGAGGAAAAGAAGGTAAGGGAGATATGACTTGAACCCTCGAATGGTGGAAAATACTGAGTTGTCACAATTACTGTTGATTGAATATTATCCATACATGCATCCATATTCAAAAGGTAAAATTTTAGGAGAGGCGATTACTGCTAATTGTGCTAATACATCTTTGATCTCCTATGGGTGTCAACATGCATGACTCTCTCATGAAGGCTATGAGTATGACTCTGAAGACCACGTGTTACACTTTGTTTTTCTGTTCAAGGTTGGGCTGAGAAGGGATTTTAACTACATGTTTTGAACTTCAGTTGTATTGCTCTCCGGGTTATTGTACCTATGCCTGTTATAGTCTACATAAACATCAAAATTGGCATGTGGATGTAGGAAATAGTACCATAAATACAATTTTGTTAGCCAATAAAAGGATGCTAAAGGGATGCTGTACTAGCCTATACCCAAAGAGTTACTGCGATTCATTATGAGTGGCCGTTAGGATTTCTGAAAAATATGCCAGTTGTTTAGTTCTTCATCCATATAGAAATCTTGGTTGAGTGTTAATCAGTGACATCACTTTTTGTTGCAGAGATTACAGAATCATCACCCGAGAAAAAGCTCTCCGAGGAGAAGCCTTTAGAGGGGTCAGTCGGCAGAGGTAAATACCTTTATTGTCGAGTTATTTTTTGGGTAGTTTTATTGAGAATCAATTGGGTAGATGTATTTCAACTAGCTTCGTGGCTTAGTGTTCAATTCACTAACTTCTCCAAACACTCCCTTCAGATGCTCAGCTTGCACGACTTGAAACTGAGAAGAAGATGTCCTTAATCAAAGCGTGGGAAGAAAGTGAGAAGTGCAAAGTAGAGAACAAGTAAGAAAACTTTCATATTGATGAGATTATTTGCAGTAATTCAGAGTTGGATAGCATTTGTAGGAGGTGGAATTCAGGTGCATAGAAGTCTTGGGCAACTAGGCAATGGGTCTTGACTCTTGGGATATACTTCAATTCTATCTCAGCATATCACTTAGTCATTAATATAGAAACAAATAGCAATTGGACAACTTAGACATAAGCTAGTGCCCCCCCCCCCTCCTCAGGCACCCCTTTCTTTGTTATGCATATCATTCGGCCGTTTTAATTCAGCTAGAATCTAATAGGAGTATATAACTTGGTGAAATATATGGAGTTTTGTTTGCTTGCTAATCTGTTATAATCATTCTTTGAACTTTGGCTGACTAAACTTATTGAGCAGGGCACATAAGAAAATTGCTAACATAGAGTCGTGGGAGAACAGCAAAAAAGCAACTATTGAGGCAGAGCTAAAAAAGATTGAGGTTAGTTTTTTGTTGTTAAATTTTCAATCTTGATTAATAGCTTATAGTTCTTCCCCAGGTTTCTCACTAATAAGTAATAATGCTACATCATGCAGGAAGCATTGGAGAAGAAGAAGGCAGAGTACGCGGAAAAAATGAAGAACAAAGTGGCTGCATTACACAAGGAAGCAGAGGAGAAGAAAGCAATGGTTGAAGCTAAACGCGGTGAAGATGTTCTCAAAGTGGAAGAGATGGCTGCTAAATATCGCTCCACTGGAAAGCCTCCCAAAAAGCTTCTTGGTTTATTCTAAAGATGTGAATACTCAAGGTACTTAGATTATGAAAATGAAGAACGAACAAGCTTCTGATATTATTTGTAAAAAAAAGTTCCTTGGTAGCATTTGTTTGATAGGTGTACTGTTTTGGCTTGAATCATTCAGAAACTGGTGAATATTTATTTTCATTTGTGCTTCTCTGTAAATAACCAGCGTATTGGACCACAAAAGTTTGTCTGATATCAATATTACACGTGTAATACTATCGTCAGTCGTGCAATTTGTGCAAAATATCTTGATGATAGGAGGTTGGACCTTGCAGTCTCTCAAATATTGTTGCACAGGGAAGGATGCTTCTACAGCATATGCAATGTTGTTTGATGATTCACCCTTTCATTCTCTAATAAGAGCTACTCTAATATTTAGGGTGCTATAAGAGCACATTGTTCTGATTGGTTCATGTCCTTTTAGATCTAAATTGGTGATAATGAATCAATAATCTGACCTTTTATGCATTTATCTAGATGCACTATACTCGTATTTGAAACCGAACCTGGCGATCTTCATGGAATTTCATCTGTTTTCTTATTCAGTATTTCATCCAGGTGTTTGATAGATCAAAATAAGTATTTTGGATAGGATGAGGAGTATTTAGCACACTACTTGTAAAGATGGAGATTGAGTGTTCTGGAAAGCAACCAATATGTTTTGGAGATAGGTCATAGGTGCAAATGCAATGCACTTGAGTGCTTTAGAAACATGTATGTAATCTACATATATTATTTAACTTAATATATCCAAAAGTTCAACCAGCTGCTGTTTCTTGTACTTACAGCTGATTGTCAAAAGAATGCCAGGCCAAAGCACAGTGCTGCAAGGATTAGTAGTTCAGCAGTTTTGTTACAAGATTTCCATGTGTTGCACATCTCAATTATGGTTCAGTTCCTGGCCCAAAAATCCCAAAAATGCCATGTCTGTGGTAAGAACTACGAACACTGCTGTCACTCCGCGGTTGGAGAATCAAGCAACATGTTCATTGCTGTATCTGCCAAATCACCATATTCATCAGAATCTGAGTACTCCGTCTTCAGCTGCAGCTGTTCTTTCCCACTGCTGCCTGCGTAGAAGTAGTCAGTAGTCAGGGGTTGCTCAATTTGACCCGTGACCCCTGAACCCGACCCACACCAATTGGAGGAACAGCCAGTGGTAGACGTTGAAACCTGACCCATCTTAGTTCCCTGCCCATAACCATTCTTCCGAAAGGATTCTCCAACCTCAGAGTACCATAGACGAAGGAAGCAGTCACAGTTTGTTTGGGGATTCATGGACAGGTTGAAGAGGGACTCGAATGACAGCCGGGTTTCAGTCTCCAACCGAATACTTTCCCACTGCACCATATGCCGAGTCAAAGGTGACTCGGTGTCTGAGGTTTCTGGATGAAAAGCAATGCTTTTGCGTTTCCTTAAGTGAATGTTCCAGTAGTTCTTGACATCATTGTCAGTTCTTCCTGGTAGTCTTGCTGCTATGGCAGCCCACCTGTGAAGGAAACATACATACCACATAAGAAATCTTTCCTTAGAACTACTTGAGATTTTAACCTCCTTACCTCCCATTTTCTATGGCAAGTGGAAAGAATCACAATTGACTTATATTCACCTTATAAAAGACAACTATAAAGAGGTAAGACCGCGTTCAATTCTACCTGTTACCAAGTAATGCATGGAGCTGGGATACTTTGATGTCTTCCTCTTCAGAAAAAGGACCTCGTTTGATGTCAGGCCGTAGATAATTTGCCCACCGAAGGCGGCAACTCTTTCCACATCGACGTATACCTGTTTTTGTTAGTTCATCAGGTTCAGGCGTTAAGCAAATATAAACAGTGTTTTGATCTCATTTTGTTGACAGAGGCTTCCATTTGAAGCGGAAATTACAAAAGTCGTGAAATGCACAAAAACTCGTATGAGACAGCCTATGCTGATGATAGTTTTATCATCATGGAGGCAAAATCAACAAAATAAACAAGCATGTCCTTATTATCTACTCTATTACTGCATTCAAAGGATGCTTTGGTGAAAATGAAATGGAACAACCATATCATTTTAAGTGACTGTCAACTCGGAACAAAGAAAATAAGAATTCAAACTCAGAAAATTCGTACATGGTTACCTAACTTATTATACTCAGTTTTGAATTTTGATCATGAAGGAATGGGTTCATATTGTTTTCACTTTAGATTTCTAGCTTTCTAGCTTACAGTATTTTAGAGAATTGTTTCAAGCAGCACCAGTGGTCTAGTGGTAGAATAGTACCCTGCCACGGTACAGACCCGGGTTCGATTCCCGGCTAATGCATTATAATCAAGCTGTGATGAATCATGGGCCCCTTTGTGGCAAACTGGTCCGCCATAGCGTCTGATCCTTCGGACGAAGCTAGAGCGCATCTGAGCTTTCTTTTTACTTCATTTTTTTTTAAATACAAAAACAGGTGGTCATTTCCAAGGTGTATGATCAAACAGAATAAAAGTTCTTAAAACATTTAGAAGCAAATTCAATATGTCATACAAGTTTTTGGGTACAAATATTTTCAATAAAGATTACCATAACACTTGAGACATTTAGAAGCAAAATCAAACTTGTTTGACATAATGTCATCACACTAGCTCTTTCTGGATACCAATATTTTCAAAAAAAAATATATTATGTAGTTAAAGTCGTGCATCGCACGGGTACTAAACTAGTTTCTAGATGAAATCGAGACCCAAGTAGTTCTTACTATACAACGACGCATAGAAGACCAAACATGAAAATGAAGATAAGAAATGGCAAGCATCGAAAATACTACTACTACTAATAATAATAATACTGTAATAGTAAAGTGACCTGCAAGCTCAGGAAGAGACCTCCATGTGCAAGAATTGCCATTGTTGTTGAGGATGAAATCACTAAGCTTTTTATCTTCATCAGGACTCCAAGGCCCTGTCTTCAACTCCACTTTATTATGCTTCCTCTCACAACATTTCCCCATTATTATTTTTTTCTCTTATTACACACCCTCATTTCCTTCCCTATATATATATATATATATATATATATATATATATATATATATATATATATATATATATATATATATATATATAAACACCTTTCAGAAACCAAACAAATCAAGCTAAGATTGATTGATAGAGAGAGAGAAAAAAATGAATAGAGATCATGAATGTGTGAAAGGACTCATCAATAAGGTGATGATCATGATGACGATATTTTGAATTGAAGGTAAAAATGTAAATGTAATTGCAGGTCTATCTTTATAGGGGGAATTAAATGAAGTAGTAAATTAAATTAATAGCTCAATAGTCAAAAACAGATGTAAGTCAGTACAGTAGGACGAACTTAAGATAGATAATCTTGCAGGTGTATAATGTATTTTGTTTTTTTTTTGGTTCACAATCAACCGTCGACCACAATGATTATTTCCCGTGCTGGCTTGTATGCACCTCAAAGCTCAAATGGTAGGACAACTGCCAAGAAATTTAAAGCTGCTTTCATATCCAAGACAAGATTCGAACCCTCGACGTTGGTTAAGGATGGATAAGTCTCTACCACTCAACCACACTTCCTTATTTAGTTGTATAGTGTATTGTAAGTGTAGCAGAGAGTTCCCTGATACATTTAAGGGCGCCCCCTGATGCATTTATCTGTGTTTCGTACTTGCCATTTTTCCGAGGAAAATAAACGCAAAAAAGTTGAGTTCATACATAATGCATATACATACAATTGGTCAATAGCATTCTATTTCGGCTTCTTTTGTTTTAGTCAGTTTGTGTCAGGGGGTTTTATAACTGAGGGGTACTTTTTAGTCATCGTCTGTGACTTGCATTGATTTTTGAAGTGAAATGCACCATTCAATCAATGTGGGTTTTCGAACAGTTGAGTCTATTAGATTTGGTCCACACAGAAAGAAGTAAGTTTTTGTGTATGTAGCAAAATGGTAATTTCTCAACTTAAAATGCTTTAAAATGTTGGTTGATAAGTACTCTACAATAACTAGCATAGTAACTTATAAGCGGAGATACATGAGCTTTCCCAAGATTTATTGTGTTCTGAACCGAAGTGAACTGAACCGATTTGGTTTAGTATAGGAGGAACTAATTCGATCATAAAATAAATGGATAAGAACACGCATAAGTTTATCGATTTACTATTACTTTTAACAAGTATTAAGCTATTTCGCAAATATGAAACTTAAGTCTAAAATCTGAAAAGTGAGGCAAATCTCAAATGCAAAGTAAGGCAAAAGAGATGTTGGAAGGAAACACTGAGGAATTAAGGACAAGTATATTGTAAATTGGCCAAGATTTCTACTCTTCCTCTGTCCTTGTTGCCTAAGATATCACCTTTCTTTCTCTCCACCACCTGCTAAGGCATTCACACAATACAAGGGAATAACTTAATCTCCAAGTTCTTCCTACCTTTATAAAGAGCAAGCTTGCTTTTTTTGGTTTCTTCCCCTACTATATCTATCTAATCCCGTCTCATTAAACCTCCTAGCTTAAAAATTAAGCAATTAGCAGTATCTGTAGCTTCAAAAATTAAGTAATCATCTCTAATCATAATTTTATCCCAATACAATGGTTAAGCTAACAGTAATTGGCAGGATTAGAGATGGGATGCCATTAGCACAAGGGTTAAGGTATGTCAATGAAGAATATAACAGTTTGTCATTTTACAAGCAACATGCTGAGTTCATTCTTAAAGAAGTCTCAAGAGGTAGTTTAGCACCTAATCATTCCAAGATCACCATTCGCCTCGATCACCAGCACTCTTTCAAGTATAACCTGCTCTTCTTCATTCCCTGCCCTCTATCCAAAATTTCATGAGATTGAAAATTTTGATGTAACTAAATTTTTTTGATGATGGTAAGTTGTTTGATTGCGAATGGTGTTTGCTTCATCACATTGTGTGATTCTTCGTACCCGAGAGCGCTAGCTTTCAATTACCTTGAGGATTTGAGGCAGGAGTTGGAGAAATTTGAGAATGATCATCAAGTTGTAATTGAGAAAACTACAAGACCATATAGCTTTGTCAAGTTTGGTAAGCAACTCTTTTTTTTTTGCTTGTCTATGTATATAATTTGATCATGTTTTAATTATTTGGTTAACTAATGTACAATTGATATATATGTAGACAGTGTGATTAGCAGTATTAGGAAGCAATACATAGACACAAGAACACAAGCCAATCTAAAGAAGTTAAATGCCAATCGTGACCAAGAGTTGGATATTACAACAGAAACCATGTCCGCACTTGTAGAAAACAGAAGGCAATTAGGTAAGTCTTTATTCATCATCTCTCTAATTGTGAGGAAATTTTTTAATTTGTTATTAAACCTATTTTTATCCTGCATTGCTAGATTATTTTGAAAGAGTAGTTATGGCTCCCCAAGTTGTCTCGCCTATATGGGGTTCTCGCGGTCTTGAGGTATGTTGGAGTTATTCTATTTCATTTTTAAAAAGTAGGGTTGGAGATTAGGTATGTGATGACTCCCGTTGAAGATGCACAATCAAATGTCTCTTATGAGGCCGTTTCAACATGTCAACATGAGACTACAACATGAGACTACCTCTATAACCAGCTTGTTTGAGGCGCTTTACGTCGAGGCCGTCTCATATGAGTTTTTGTCTTATTGAAACTACCCCAATGTGAAATTGGCTACAACAAGGGTGCTATATCTATATGTCCATGATATTTGTGTACAACACAATCTGAAGTTCTCAACAACAGAGAATGTTAACTAAGTGTTGGGCTTTTATTGTTGGCACAGATAATCGCGTTGAAATGGGCGCCAATCGGAATTGCAATAAGCGTTGTGGTTACTGTTCTGTTATGGGCTTCTTTGGTAATGGCAGATTACGTTGTTTTGGGCTCGTAATTTCCCCGGTGTTATCTCACATTGAAGGCCCATATTTGTTCTGATTTGATTTTACAGTCGTGTATAGATAAATTCTTCATCTAGATGGGCCTGTTTTGTGAGGCTATGTAATGGATTATATTTTTTGGGCTTACGTTGTGTTCATAGGAGTATCTCGAATAAGTCCCACAATACGGATTACAGAGTACTCTGATTTACGCCCCTTGATGGATGCTGTATGGGCATGGCGCTGCTGATTTGAAATTAAAGACGTTACTAAGATGATGCTCTTGATTTGGTAGATAGTTTTAGTAGTTTATCTTGGTCTTTTGTCAATGGTGAGGGTAATAGATTCGCTCATAGTCATGAGCTTGTACATGTGCAGGTATGACTTAGGGAGGTAGGTAGTAGGTTTTGGGATATGTCTTTCCCACACAATGTTAATGCTACTCTCACTTTGAATTTGGAATTATTAATGGAAGGTCGTTGATTGCTTGTCGATCATTCTACTCAAAAAAAAAAAAAAAAAATGTTTGACACAATATTTCAAGATCATTAAATTTTTTTTTTGGTTTGGCAAAGAGGAACTTCCTTCATCTTTGGGCGTGGCTAAAAAGAGCACCTCCTAACACACAGCCTCGAATATTCTCCTCAGGAAGTTTGAACCCATGACCTGGTATACAAGTTGCAACTTGTTTACGAGTGAGCCAACATCTCTTGGGTAAAAAAAAAAAAAAAGGTAAAGTTTGACACAGTATATCGTGAACTCACCTAATCCAATAGTTTCGACGCGTTCCATAGCTTGCAATTAGAATTAGGGTGTGACTAGCCACTTTGCCAATGTCATTGTTGGCATATTTAATTAGTTGGTGAAGCTCTCAAGTCTCGCCGTGCCGGTGGAACCGCGGGGATATACCGAATGAATAATGTGTTGTTGGGCATATTGATGCTTCCACACCCTAAACTTCTTCTTTATTGATCACTACTTTATTACCTTCGGATGTTACGAAACACTCCACTGTTTAGACAAATCTGAAAAGAATATTTCCAGAATGCCTTTGAATGATTCGTGGGTAAGTCCACATGTTGTTGAATCATATATTCGTCGTAGTAGACCTCTCGGAGTATATATGTTCGCTCCCTTTAACCTATTACACATTCAACTTTTTGAAATTAAGGATTTAATTGAACACAAAATTAGGTTGCCTTAACGTTAGGTGTCTCAAACAAGTATGATGTCATGATAACGTCATGCTTAGTTATAGAGGTGGCCTTATGTTGATGCAATTTCATAATTATGAGACATTTTGTTAATTGTAACACATTGAATAAATACTCCTGACAACATATAATTTACGAAGAATTAGGAGAGGTTTCAATAAGTTTAACACAATATATCATAGATAATAATCGTCGTGGACTCGTGACTTCTAGCCTGGTGACTTCTAGCCTCCCGGCCAGCTGCCACTTCTCCATTTTTGTTTTTTGTTTTAAGCTGGTATATTAGGTCTCAGATTCAGATCTCTAATTTTATTTTTCATTTTAAGCTGGTATATTTGTGTCTCACTCAACTCCCCAAAAAACCCTAATCTCCAAATCACGCGTTGATATAATTAGAGTTGTTGTAACTAGAGACAACTGTAAGGCTTCTTAGTAAGGTCCAAATGTAGATAGTTGACATCACATGAAAACCCTGTGTATTCTTTACAAACAAATTGGAGATTTCGTTGACATATTTGGCAAGTTATACTCGTAATCAGTATGTCGTAATTAGAAGTTAATTAGGACTGGCCAGAGTTCCATACAATTTTCTCATCAGAATTAATAATTTCTTATAGCTTTCGGATTTTTTTTCTTTGAAAGAAGCCTATCATTGCAAGTCCCGTGCATTAGCAATGCTCATCGAAGTGATTATAGTCCCTTTTTTTTTTTAATTAATGAAAACATTGATTATACTCCTTGCATTGTAAGTGGTTCAAAATTTCAAATTAAAGCTATAAATATTTTGTCAAAATTTGTCTTTTGTGAAACTACCTACCTTCGGATCTCTATGATTTAGTTGCTTAATTAGTTAGAGATCAGAAAATATTGGCTGATTCTGGGCAATGATTATTAATTCAAGACTGATTAAATGTTTTCAACCGAATTAAGCCATCGAAGAACCCCACCCAAAAAAAAAAACCCAATAGATGAAATAATCATAGTGTTACTGTAGAAATAAACAAACAAAAATCTCAACTATACATAGTCACATACTCACATGGAATGCACAAGTTCTTTTATAAAACTGATATTTCTAGGCTGATATATGCTCCGTACTACATATGAGGATTTAATTGCCCACCGACATTATTGTAGATTTTCGTGTATCCAAAAAAAATAGTTTTATATAAAACCGTCTCAATTTTTTGTGCTTAGCTCTTCTATAGACGGAAGGCATCAACTCATATCATACATTATTAGAGATAAGATATAGAAAAATATAATATAATATATTTTCTTATATCTTATCTCTAATATACATCATGGTAAATGAAGTATGTTAGTACTTAGTACTAGTGCGACCAACTGTGTATTGTGAATGTTTTTATACGGATGGAAGACTGGGACCCACAGCTTCTGGAGGTTGAAAATGTAAACCACCGTGTAATAAATTGTTAGCTCAAATCTAGTGATGTTGAAGTACATCATGAAGTCATTAGCTGAAAGCGAAGTAACCGTCTCATCAGAAATTTTAACTGCATTTACCCGTTACGGAGGTAGTAAAATATATAGGGCAACTTCTTGAAGTAGATATAATTTACCTGAAGCAAAGAAGAAAACAACTAGGCTTGTCTCTGAGAATAAGTGTAATTCCCCTTGAGGGATTAGTGTTGTATTAGTCTCTTTATATAGTAATTACATGGAACAATCTAGAAGATTACAATAGTATGCAAGTATAATCTAGAATACTCTAAATATCTAGAATACTCTAAGTATTATCTAGAATACTCTAAGTATAATCTAGAGAAATACAAATATAATTAATGCTCTACATACAAAGAGGAATATTTACATATTCTGAATTATTTACATTATCACACCCCCGCAGTCGGAGCGGGAGGAGGGCGAACGCTTAGACTGGAGCGAAAATCATTGAAAAGAGTGGATGGAAGGCCCTTTGTAAATATGTCCGCATATTGAGAACTGGAAGGGACGTGAAGAACACGAACATGGCCCAAAGCTACCTTCTCACGTACGAAATGAATGTCAATCTCTATATGTTTCGTGCGTTGGTGTTGAACTGGATTAGTAGACAAGTACACGACACTGACATTATCACAGTACACCAAGGTAGCTCGAGTGAGAGGGCAATGAAGCTCTAGGAGCAAGTTGCGAATCCAACAGGTCTCAGCAACTGAGTTGGCGACACCCCGATATTCGGCTTCAGCGCTAGATCGAGAAATAGTAGCTTGGCGCTTAGAAGACCAAGATAGAAGATTATTACCCAAAAACACACAATACCCCGATGTGGAGCGTCGGGTATCAGGACATCCACCCCAGTCAGCATCAGAATACGCAATGAGGCCGGTGGTAGTGGATGGATACAGATGGAGGCCATGATCTATGGTGCCCTGGACATATCGAAGAATGCGTTTGAGAGCATTGAAATGGGGTTCTCGAGGATCATGCATAAAGAGGCAGATCTGCTGGACAACATAGGAAAGATCGGGTCGAGTGAAAGTGAGATATTGCAATGCACCGGCAAGACTACGGTAGAGAGAAGGATCCTCAACTGGAGAACCCGAAGGACCAAGTTTGGACTTCGTATCAACAGGGGTGGTGCAAGGCTTGCAATTGGTCATATTTGCACGATCAAGTATCTCAAGAGCATACTTTTGTTGGGAGAGGAAAAGACCGTCCTTGGTGCGGGTTGCAGCGATCCCAAGAAAATAATGTAGAGGACCTAAATCACTCATGGCAAACTCAGAACTGAGAGAGGAAATGATACGTTGTAGAAGGGTGTCTGAGGAAGCTGTGAGTATGATGTCATCAACATAAAGTAATAAGAATGACATGTCATTCTTGTGGCAGTAGATGAAGAGAGAAGAATCGGAGACACTATGCTGGAAGCCGATGCGGGCCATATACTCTGAGAATCGCTGATACCAGGCACGGGGAGCCTGTTTGAGGCCATACAGCGATTTGCGGAGATGACACACATAATCAGGATGAACAGGATCAACAAACCCAGGGGGTTGATGCATGTAAACGGTCTCCTGTAGGGTCCCATGGAGAAAAGCATTTTTCACGTCCAATTGATGGATCGGCCAGGAACGGGAGAGGGCAAGGCTTAATACAGTGCGAATGGTAGCTGGTTTGACAACTGGACTGAAAGTTTCATCACAATCAATACCAGGACGTTGAGACTTACCATTGGCAACCATACGAGCCTTGTATCGCTCCAGGGACCCATCAGAATTGAATTTGTGCTTGTATAACCACATAGAACGTACCACATTAACCCCGGGAGGGCGGGGTTCCAAGACCCAAGTTCCGTTTTTAATAAGAGCATCATATTCGGCCTGCATGGCCGCACGCCAGTTAGGATCCTTAAGGGCTTAAATATGTGAATGAGGAATAGGTGAAAGGGTGGAGGTAAGAAGGTTAAGTTTTTGGATAGGTTTAAAAATTCCATTTTGACCCCGGGTAACCATGCGGTGAGTGGGATGGGGAGGGGGAGGTGGTGGGGGAGGAGGTGTAGAGTTGGCCGATGTAGGGGTGGGAGACTCATTAGAGCCCTGGCCATTTATGGGAGATATAGAGGTGGCGGTAGGGCTTGTGGGCGGAGATGGAGTCACCCCCGGAGGGGGAAGAGGCGTATCCACCTGTGGCACCGGGTGGGGAACACTCGGAGACTCAAGAAGAGAGCGAGAGATAGGTGAGATATCAGAGGAGACATCCAAAAAGTCATATGTGGAGGGTGGTGTGGAGGAAATAGAAGCAAAAGGAAATACGGACTCGTCAAACGTGACATGACGAGAGATGATAATTTTACGAGTCTGAAGGTCAAGACAATGGTAACCCCGATGATTAGCAGGGTAACCAAGGAAGACACATGATGTGGACCTGGGAGCTAATTTGTGAGGGGCGGAGGAAGAGAGATTAGGATAACAGAGACATCCAAAAACCCTAAGATGAGAGTGGGAGACGGGTTTGTTGAAGAGTTTAGAGAAAGGTATGTCATTTTGGATTGTGGTGGATGGGAGAATATTAAGAAGATGAGTAGCCATGTGGAGAGCTTCAACCCAATAAGTCGATGGGAGGTGAGCCTGAAAAAGAAGGGTGCGGACAATATTATTGATGGTGCGTATCATCCGTTCGGACTTCCCATTTTGTTGGGAGGTGCGTGGGCATGAAAAACGAATCACCATCCCGTTTGCCGCAAAATGATCATGAAGTGGGGTATTATCGAATTCATCGCCATGGTCACATTGAAAAGCTTTTATTTCACGATTAAATTGAGTATGAACATAAGCACGAAAATGAAGAAATTTAGAGAAAGCATCGGATTTGCGGCGAAGAGGATAAACCCACAAAAATTGGGAGAAATGATCTAGAAAAATAACATAATATTTTATTCCACTCACACTAGAAATGGGAGAGGTCCAAAGATCTGAATGAATTATATCAAATGGAGACTCTACGACAGACTCAGAACGACAAAATGGAAGTCTAACATGTTTCCCTAGTTGACATGCATGACATAAGTTGGAATGTTTGTCCTTTTTATTACAAGAAATAAAACCCCTAGAAACTAAAGACTGGAGAACTGTGTCGCCCGGGTGACCCAAACGGCGGTGCCAGGTGGAGTGGCCGGTGGTGAGGAGAGCGGTAGGTGGAGCTGCGGAAGGTGTGGGAGTGGCGGGATAGAGGTCGTCGTCACTATCACATCGGAGTAGCATTTTCCGCGTCAAAAGATCCTTCACAGTAAAGCCATTGGGGTCAAATTCAACAGAACACTTATTATCTCTAACAAATTGACGAACTGAAATAAGATTTTTAATAATTTTAGGGGACACAAGCACATTCTGAAGGTAAAGGGGACGATTGGGATTGGGTAAACAAGTGGAGCCCATATGAGTTACAGGTATCAAGGATCCGTCACCGACTATAACAGAATTAGTGATGCTTTTATTAAAAACAGAATTTGAATTACCTGGTGTGGACGTCAAATGGGCGGAGGCCCCTGTATCCATATACCATCCGGCATCACCGGGATCCTGGAGAGAAAGAGTGTTGAAGGCTTGCGGAAGGGAAGTGGTAGGCGCAATTGGAGCAGCATATTGGTTGGCCGACGCAGGTGAAAACCAGGTCCATGGTGGTGGGACGGTGGCCGAGAATGCTGGAGGGGTGGCGTGTGGGCCCCGTCCGAGCACGCCAGGCGCAGGGGAGGGCGCCGGAACACGTGCCAAGGAAGGCTGAGGGGTGGCGGTTGAAGTGTTAGGCTGGTGCCAAGTAGGGGCTACGAGCTAGGGTGGCGGCCAGTAGAAGGGTGGCCAAACCGGTTGTGCGAGTTGAGTCGCGTTTTGTGAGGTCCTAGCTTGTTGTGGTGTGGAGTTATGGCGCCCACGACCATTACGACTCCCTTTGTTATTGTTCTTTTTGTGATTGTCGGTGTGCCAGGGCATTGAGGGTGGTGGGGTAGATTGGGCTTCCGGTTGTGAGAGGGTAGGGGTGAAGAGCATAGTGGAGGAGGATGAGTGATCAGTGTGGGAGGCTATGGGTTGTCGAGGTTTGGAAAGACGTTGTTCCTCGAGGAGGAGCATTGAACGAGCTTGAAGAAAAGAGGGGAAAGGATTGCGGTAGCGAATGATGGGTCCCATATGTTCAAATTTTGAATTGAGACCATTTATAAGGTAAGTGACAAGATTCTTATCCGGGACAGGGTTGTCAATATTGGCAAGAAGGTCAGAAAGGGTTTTAATGCGGTTGCAGTAGTCATGAACAGAGGACTCACCCATTTCAATATTGCGAAGCTCGTATCAAGCTGAATGGCACGAGCATCTTTGTTATCGCGAAAGAGGTTTTCAAGATTAAGCCATACCTCACGGGCAGTGCCGCCTTTCTTGAGAATCATTTGGAGAAGGGACTTGGTGATAGTCCATACATCCACAATTTGACAATACCATCAAGACGTTTCCACTCTATGTCAGTTTCTCCCGAAGGAATGAAAGTGCCGTCAAGATGACCAAGAACCCCAAAACTCAAGCAATGAGTTTCAAATAATTCTCGCCACGCATCATAGTTGAGTTCATCAAGGTCCAAGATAAGGGGTATATAAGCCGTGATATTATTGATGCCATAGGGCTTTTCAGGATTGAGTGGTGGAGGAGGGTTGGTATTTTCTCCGGCCATGAGTACAGAGGTTTTTTTTTTTTTTTTTTTTTTTTTTTTTGTGGGAAACGAAAGGAGATAGGATTAGGTAAGGTGGACTAAGGGTAACTCACGAGGGTAGGAGGCAAATAGTTTGGCTGGGTGATTAAAATTAAGTGAGAAATGTTGCTGCTGTTTTTTTTTTTTTTTTTTTAATATTTTTTTTAAGCCAAGTTTTGACTGGAAACTAAAAAAAAAAATAGAAAGTGAGGCAGTGGTTTAAGATAGAGAAGGGGGGAGAATTTAGAGGAGAGAGAGAGATGAGAACTTGGCCAGACCACGACAGGGATGACGAGGGAGTGGGCGATGACGGCGGGAGAAGAACAGGGCAGATGGGTAGCGGTGGTGGCGGGAGGTCGTGAGGGCCGAAATTCTGGGCAGAAGTGACGAGAGGAGTGAGGTGGTCATGAGGGCTCGAGTAACGGCGGCAGTGGAAGCGGATCTAATGGCCGGTCGAGAGCAGTCAGGTGTCCTGGGCTGGTTGTTGGCCCGTGCAGCTGGAGAGAGAGAGGAGCGGGGAGGAGGATGAAGAGTAGAGAGGGAGAGCGGTGAGGTTCACAGTGAGGGGACACAGGCACAGGAGAGAGAGAGGGATTAGAGAGAAATTTAGAGAGTGATTAGAGGGAGGTTGAGGGAGAGAAGCTCTGATACCATGAGAATAAGTGTAATTCCCCTTGAGGGATTAGTGTTGTATTAGTCTCTTTATATAGTAATTAGATGGAACAATCTAGAAGATTACAATAGTATGCAAGTATAATCTAGAATACTCTAAATATCTAGAATACTCTAAGTATTATCTAGAATACTCTAAGTATAATCTAGAGAAATACAAATATAATTAATGCTCTACATACAAAGAGGAATATTTACATATTCTGAATTATTTACATTATCAGTCTCTACTTTTGCTGAGTTAATAAGTCGTTTAGGGTTCGTAGAACTACATTTACACATTTTACCTATAAAATAGACCCGTCAATCTTACCCACAAAAAAGAAAAAAGAAAAAAAAAATCCATCGTGTACCCTTAAACATCATAACTTTTGTGTGTGCTATTGGGTGTATCTACATTTGCGCCCGAATATAAGTGGAAGTCCAGTCCTTCTATTCTGAAATGAAGTTCGAATGAATCCTATGCCTCTGTTTGATTCACCTTAATTTTTCTTAAATTCAGTTCAGTTCATATGTAACTTTATCACTCATATAACTTTTATTCCGAAATAATTTCATGATGATAATTATGTCATCGGAAAGATCTCAAAGCATACTTTCAAATGAGTCTAATATTGACTATGTTTGGATGAATTTAAAATGGTTAACGGTCAAGTTTTAAAAATCAATTCAGTTCAATTCAGTTTTATCCAGATAAATCAAACGGAGCTTATGTCACACTTGAGCAAAGTACTCCCACGAGTACGATTTAATTCTTGTACATTGTAAATAAAATCGAACATTGAAGAAAAGAAAAGAGTTTATTTTTCTTAGTTGTCCACTTGTAATTCTCCATTCATTTTACTAAATTACTTAGACAGACTTGACTATTCAACATTTCAATCTCATGAGGCACCCCACTAGATTCTTTCAGATCCGAACAGTGATTGTTCTCTAGTAATAACAATTTTAAATCAAAGTTGCTAATCAAATTTTATTTTATTTTTTTTGGCCAAAATGCATGATGTGTGATCTCAAAACTTAAATCATGATAATAATAATAATAATAATAATAAATAGGACATGCATTTTGTGGCTACCCAAGAGCCATTCGAGAGTTCCTGGAAATAAACCACCAATCTGAATTTGTTAGAAGAAGTCAATAACAACCCTAAAGGAATTGCAAACTGGATGGAGTTGCAAATTTTCACATACATATACTCTCCCTCCGTCCAGACTTCCCGAGTTTTTCATGAACTAACTTTTTAGTTTTTACCGTGTCCAAAAAGCAAATTTGTTTGACTTTTTTTTTTATTCTTTAGACTATTATGAATTATTCTAAGCCAAAAAGTTCTTACAAAATACTCCTTTGTTCCAGATCGATCACAATCTTTTTTTAGTTGCCAGAAGTTTGTTATAGTTTGACCTCAAGATGTCAATGAAAATATTTAATTGTAGGAGATGAAAATTGAAAGGTGTATATGTTCCCATTATTATTGAATGTAATCATATAATCATGATATTGGTAACTTAATGTAAAGTATATATGTACCACTTATTTTCAAATTTTCTTTTTTTTCTTTTTTTTTTTTTTGGTTTTGTGGTTAAGAAACAACTCTATAAGATTATTACAAACAACTTTGTCCCTTTTTTAATTTGGCATATGTAAGACTAAGTTATATACAATAACCTGAACTTTTATACAATCGCAATAACCAACTTGTCATATTATTGAAGCCTGTGATAAATTAGCGCTAATCATGGATGAAACAATTTCATTCATTCGGCTTGCAACACTAGCCAATGTGGATAAACATAGGTTTAACTAGTTAGGTCTGTCAAACTCACTTCTGGACTCATCAATTAAACAAAAACAATAGTATATCGTTGAGCACAATGTCTATCTGACTAGACATGTTGTCGACTTTTACTTTTTTTGGAAGAAAAGAAAGAGTTATATGAGAAACCCTAGTATATCAATAATTAAGGTGTGACTAGAATTCCCAGATGGATTCAAATAAGAAGGGTGCGTTCTTTTCCACTGATTTCCACTGATTCTCACTGATTGAGTAAGGTCTTGCCACTGATTCTCACTGATTGAGTAAGGTCCTGCCACTGATTTTCACTGATTCGGTAAGGTCCTGCCACTGATTTCCACTGATTCAATAAGGTCCTGCCACTGATTTTATGAGAAGAAATGTGGGTCATGCCACTGATTTTCACTGATTGAGTAAGGTCCTACCATTGATTCTCACAGATTCAATAAGGTCTAGCCACTGATTGAGTAAGGTCTTACCCCTTATTTCCACTAATTGAGTATGGTCCAATAAGTGAAAAAGAACACACAAATCTACTACCAATCGTGCTACAATGTTGCGAAATGTATTTAATCGAGTAACCCCTAAATCATATTTGTTCCTCCCACCTCATCCTGAAAAGGGAAAAGAAAATTTATAGCTATATTAACATTTCATTATCTCTATCTACTACAATTATAAGTAAAACAATAATATCTCTAAAAATAATTGTTAATGGATTTGCTTTTTCATTTTTTTGAAGAAAAATAATATTATACGTTTAGTCTAACCTTTAAATTTCCAAACGATGGTCGGCTGTCCATTGCTCTCTAAAACAAACATACCATCATCATTTTCTCCCCCCAGTCTTTCTTCGTCTTTATAAGGAATAAACTCTGAGCTCACGGCTCTTACTTACCACAATCCTTTTCGTTTAACTCCTTTTCTACAAAAATACTCTATTTGCTAAATTATTATTGAGTTGTGAAAATGAGTTGCAAATCAGTGGACAAAACAAAGCAAAAGCCAAAGCACAAGAAAGGCTTATGGTCACCTGAAGAAGATCAAAGGCTAAGAAACTACATTCTTCTACATGGCCATGGCTGTTGGAGCACCGTCGCCACTAATGCCGGTATGTTCATTAATTTAAAAAAAATAAATTCTGCTTAATCTTATTTTTCTGAGACGTTATTATAAGTATTAATTAATAATTAATGATCATTATTTTATTGGTCTGAAACAGAGTACTCTGTTTTAATCTGTTTTATATGCATATGACATGATTCAAGTTCTTAAAATATTACTTCTACTTATTCAATAATCTCAATTGCATTATGAAAAATCAATGTTTTTAAACTATTAGGGGATATATGAGACATTTCTGGTAAATTTTAAGAGAATATTCAAGCGTATTAACTTGTTTAAAACAGAGTACTCTGTATTTCACATGAGGAATTTGTAATAACCTTCTTTCTATTGTATATTACCTTCAATTATGCAAAATTAGGGACAAAAATACTGATAATTCCTTTTCTTTATAGTAATACTTGTGTTAAGACATCAGTGCAATTATGGACAATTCAAGCATTTCTACTTTAATCATTAATACATTTTAGAATTAGTAGGACTGCAGCTTGTGGCAATAATAATACTCTAATAATAATTTTTTCTCTTTTTCCTTTTGCTAGTAAGTTAATTTGTACAAGCAAAAGGTATTGAAAGCGACCTTCAAAATTGAATAAAATATGTATAAAAATAGTTCTGAAGTTGACTTTAATTTAGAGAGGTATCACTGATTCACATCATCCTTCTGAAGTTTGATTATAAAATTATTAGTTCAAATTATTTGTTCTGCCGTGTTCTTAGATTGTCCTCAAAAGAGCTAATTTGTTAATCATTTTATTATTCAGGCCTGCAGAGAAATGGAAAGAGCTGTAGATTAAGGTGGATTAATTACTTAAGACCAGGTTTAAAGCGAGGTACATTTAGCGCCCAAGAAGAGGACTCAATTCTAACCCTTCACCGGACTATTGGAAACAAGTAAGTAACAATAACTAGAACCAACCAGTACGAAATATGTATCTCGGAAATTTTCAAATGTTATGGTAATATTGCTTACGTGGTATTATTGGATAGATTATAGAGATGTCCGTATGATATTGTTAATGTCAAGATAAAGGATATGAAAGTAATTCTTCCTTATTAATTCAAGACAATTATGTCCTTAGGTCACCAGAGAACAAACTTTTAAATAAATCTATACTAAAAAGTCATTTTATATAAATCTTCCTTGGCTTAGAGTGGATATGCTTAATTATCGTAGGAATAGTACTTAACATTGCATGTTCAGTTCGAATTATTGAAATTCATATTCACAATAGTTTTCTTTTTGTTCACACCATTAAAATCTACCGTCGACCACAATGACTATTCCCCGCGCTGACTTGTAATTACCAGATACTTTGACACTTGGCTTCTATAATAATCGATAAGGTTACAATTCAGAACAGAAGCAATCTCTATCCCTCTTTTAGGTTGTGGTCTCCATGGAAATTGCAAAATCACGTTCAGCAAGACAAAAGAAATATCCATATGGAAACTTCCATTTGAAGCATGGGGTTTGCAAGTATAATGTCAATTATTTCATTAAAGTTGCTTCATTTTGGTAGTCTCCTCCTATCCTAAGTTAGGCTTGGTATTAAGCCATGCTTCAACATGCAGACAAGTGCTATAATTAAGCCAGATAGAAACAAAACCCCCCCCCAAAAGCTTATTACTGCTATACTAGAATAGGCAGGGCATTTTTGGTTGTCCCTAAATCCAAAATATGACTACTGTTGGAAATGTGATCGCGACGTTACTATAACTATTTTGAAGCAAATTTTAGCAATCATGCAACCCATATCAATATGTTTCCAAGTAATACTCATGTGACTCTTGCCAATTGCCACCATGGTCACAACAGTTTGTTTTTGATATGTGATCGTTTGGTTGACATGAAAAGAAGGTGCAACTTTTTGTAAAGTGCAAAATGTTAGAATTATTTGTTTGACAAACAATAACGTAGGAAGTTGTACTCTCTCAATAAGTTCTACTTATTACTACGAAATGGACGAGGTGACTTACTTAAGTCCCCATATATAATAAGTGGAGCTTCCTGCATGTGTTCAGCCGAATAACATTTTACACTTTCCGAGAAGTTTTAAATCTTAGGAGTTATAAGTTTATGGGAATTGTGATTCCCATAGTGAACCAAATGACTAATGAACCATCTAGTTTGATACGAAGTATATCATATACTCCTTTCGTCCCAAACTAATCTTCTCGTTTAACTTTGCACAGTATCCAAGATGATATATAATTTGACCATTAATAACTTTAATTATACAAATATAAATATATTAAAAAGTTGATATTGTGAAAATATAATCTAAAATGAATATAAGAAAGGTATTTTGATCTTATAATTCTTTATATATTTTTCATGATCAGTGGTCAAAATTTATAAAGTTTGACTGAAAAAGTCAAATGAGAAGATTGGTCTGGTATGGAGGGAGTATATGACCATATTAATTGCCATGATGGGTTGGCTAGAGGTTAAAAAAGTTAAACGGTCTTTTCATTTCCATTTTAATGAGCTTTTGTAATTTATGGTAACAGTAGTATGTGGGATAACTTTTCATTTTCTTGGAACAGATGGTCTCAAATAGCAGCACATTTGCCCGGAAGGACAGATAATGAGATAAAGAACTTTTGGCACTCATATCTCAAGAAGAAGGTCGCCAAAACTGAGCTGGAAAAGGATTCCATATCCAAAATCCAATTCACAAATAATTCAAGTTCCTTTGAAGATACTGAATCACCTGTTAATAAATCAAGCACCACAAATTCGAGTTTCAATTCATTTGGAAAGGGAGAAGCAGGATTTTCAATTATGGATGAATCTCATCATCAACTTATTAGCAACAATAATAATCAAAGTTGCCTACCAAAACTCTTCTTTACCGAGTGGCTTAACTTGGATAACATGAGCAACACTAATAACAATGAGCAAAATGACATTCAAGCAAATAATCAGTTTTATTGTTACAATTATAATTTGGACCTCCACGAAGGTTTTGGTCATGATCTTCAAGGTGTGATGTACAATAACAACTGTAGTAGTGAGGATTTATATGATGCAGTGGCAAAAGGCGACGTATTTGATTCGCAACTCAAATTTGAAGATCAAACTCCGGAAAATGAGTTTGGTGATTTGTTCACCGGTGATGAGAGTCAAGATGAGTTGTTCATGAACAATAATCTAATGTACATGTGAGTCAGTGAATATATTTTAGGAAGAATTATTCCTTGTTTGTATTTGTAGCGCAAGGATTGCGCGTATGACAATATGAGTTTGTGAAAAGGCATATATACCTTCGTTTGAAATAAGCGAATATCAATGAGTGAATCGAGTAGCAAAGTAAGTTAAATTAGCCTATACAAAAATGTAATTAGAGAGATTGTAATTGTATTTTGCATTTTCTCTATTTGTAATTAATGGGAAATAACTACAAAAGATTTAAATGATCAACCGTCACCATGATCATTGTTAAGTATTTGAATTTGCTGTATAATGACTTTCTTATTTGTGAATTGATCTCACATTAGATTTACCTTTTTTCTTTAATTTCTAGAAATTAAATCGAGAAAAAGATAAAAGAAGACTGAGGTGTGGGTTATATATAAAAACACATTGCAACCTAAGAAATATATAACTAGTACGTACAACAATGCAGGTTATTGACCTTAAGAATAGTTTTCGTAGTCAATCTTGCATCTCTCACTATGGGACGACAAAAATTTCCTCACCAAATATGTCGTCTGTTTCCTGATTCATGAGCATAGAATTATTGTCTTGATGATAAATAAAAGAGAAAATCCAGGCATGTTTTTACCGCCGACCAGGAATATCATAAACATTCTAAGCTAGTTTACAACGACTAACGATTCATCTATGCCTTTTCACCCAAGTCAATGGCCCATGATTCGTTATTGTTAGTTCAGATCTCTTCTCCTTTTCTTTTCGGTTTCTCTGCTCTAAAGGCTAACTTGTATTTCTCTCGATCTATAAAAGGGATTACGCCCTCTTTGGACCTAGTAGTCATAATATAGGGTGTATTTGAATTTCACTCGACGGTAAATATATATGTTAACGGACTATATAAAGTTTGAGGTGTGGTAAGCGAATTTTCTAGAACGGATATAATGTGTATGTGCCTCCTACCGCACTCAATGGTACAAACATGTTGACCAATTTCAGTTGGTGTATTACAAATTCTGCTTGTTTACCAGTGAGTCATATTAATTGGGCACTCGACTTCTTCATCTTTCTTTTTCTTTGTTTTTCCTCTAATAAAGTTCTTCTTTTCTTTTCATGCAGTCTATGGAATTAAAGGAAGTATCAAAAAATGGACATTTTTGGAAAATAATGTAAAAGGAGCATAATCACTCCACAGAATATGCCTACCTGAGAATTGACAAAAAGGATCGAACCTTCCTCTAGCCAACTAGTAATAAATTTAAGTCAACCAGTTTCCACTGCTAAAAATCAATTGGTTAGATATGAGACATTCCTTTAACAGCCCAATTAACAAAACTTAATAAGTGTACCATGTTTCTATTTTATAATCTTATCTTTAATTTGTTGAGCTAGGGACTTTATGATGATCAACATTGCATGAAAAAGGTGACCATAAGTATATCTTTGCTCGGGTCATGTAATTGGACTCATTCATCATTGCTCTTTTCATGGTCTTTTTCTTTGAATATTTTTTTAATCAAAGATGGTTCTTAGTGGCTTATTAGACTCTAATCAAGACCTGTTGGCTTAATTAAGATAAATTAATCTCTGAATAATTGCCCAAACTTCCATTGAAGCTAACTGGAATTTTGACCTTTTATGCGTACCAACCGATCATGAAATATATACAATTATAGTCCAGATTTGCAATTGCCCTGTCTGGAAGCCTAAAATTCAAGTGGATCCTTATTATGACGTGGGATTTCCTTGGTCAATGGAATTTTTTATTTTTTTTTGGACAACAGTAGAAAAACTTCAAATAAGAAGGTTAAGTAGAAACGCTAAGGTCTCGCTCTAAGAGCAAGATCATGTGTTTCCTACCTCTAAATTATCAGTACATATTTACGAGGAATACTATAAGGACTTGTTTACTTGAATGTGATGGTGAATTGGTAATTACAATGTAATGCATTATTTTATAGAGTAAATGTGGGTTGGAAAAGGAAGGAGAGTGAGGAAAAACATGCATGCAAAGAGTGAAATTGATTACAATATCCATGATAATCACAATTGTTCTACTTTAATTTAGCCATCATGTAAAGATTTTTTTGGTCTTTGCCAAGGGTATCCCACCGTCGACCATGATGACTAATCCTCTCGCCCCAACTGTCAGCACACTAAGCGGTAGGGGGCTGGACAAGGGATTTTTTCCATTCGCAAAAGTTGGGATTCGAACCCCCAACCACTTGTTTAAGGGATGAAGTGTTGAACCACTACATCAACCCATCTTGGTTTAGCCATGTGAAGATGATTACATTGGATGATTCAATCAAACTCCCAAATTCCATGTATCTCCTCTCCCTCATTTCTTTTCTACCCACATTTATTTACACTATAAAATAATAAATTACATTATAATCATCCTTTTTTATAAGTAAACGCCACATAAGTCTATAACTAAGAGCAACAAGACTAGGCTTTCTCAATGGAACAACTTTCTGTAGCCATTTAGCATGCTTTTTCACGTAGTGTGAAACCTAAAAGTTGGGCTGGGTCAATTGAAATATGGCTGTTTTGGCAGTGGGATGTCATGTGGGTAGAGAGTGGGAGACTTTTAACCACTTAGGGCTCGTTCTTTTCAACTGCAAATTGGAACTGGTAACTGGGAGAAATTGGACTAAACTGGAAAGTTTAACTGGTAACTGGAAAAAACTGGGTCAAACTGGAAAAAATTGGGAAAAACTGGGAGAAACTGGGAAAAACTGAAAATTGTTTAATTTTCACTGTTAATAATAATAATAATAATAATAATAATAATAATAATAATAATAATAATAATAATAATAATAATAATAATAATAATAATAATAATAATAATAAAATAATATTTAATAAAAATACTAACAACAACAATAATAATATCAATAATAATAATTATTATTATAATAATTATAATATTTTAATTTTAATATTCTTCTTCTTCTTATTATTATTATTTACTATTATCTTTATTATTATTATTTCTATTATTATGATAATAATAATAAATATAACAATAATAATAATAATAATAATAATAATAATAATAATAATAATAATAATAATAATAATAATAATAATAATAATAATAATAATAATAATAATAATAATTGTACGAACAACAACAACAACAACAACAACAGCAGCAGCAGCAACAACAACAACAACAACAACAACAACAACAACAACAATAATAATAATAATAATAATAATAATAACTTTTATTTTTATTGTTATTAATATTAATATTAACATTTATTATTATTATTATTATTATTATTATTATTATTATTATTATTATTATTATTATTAAAACTGGGCAAAACTGGACAAAACTGGGCAAAACTGGGTCAAAATAGGCAAAACTGGACAAAACAGTATTTTGTAACTGATAACTGGTGAAAACTGGACAAAACTGGAAACCAGTTGAAAAAAACATGCCTATATACGATCTACTCTGAAATGGTCAGATGGAGGGCCAATAACTCGAGATGAAATATGTTGGGTGGTGCCATTCTAACCAATAACCATCCTTATAAAAAAATTGAAAAAAAACAAAAATTGTAGTAAAATATTAAAATGTATTTAGACAGGAATTAATTCACTCGACGATTACATAATTAAGTTGGGCTGCCTGATTGCTATTCTGATTTGTGTAAAGGACAAAGACTCCAAGACAAACCATCAAATAATCTAAATTAGATTAGCTAGCCATTTCCCTTTTTTTTTTTTCATTATCTGGTACGTACTTCTTTGATCTTACTACTTGTGTCACTTTTCATCATTTCTCTAACAGAAATACATTTTAACTCGTGGGCGGCTGCAGATGAACAAACTCAAATATAATTACAAAAACAAGCGCAACGAAAGTACTTTATAAACTAAAACTAGTGTGCCAGTGCGATTCATGGTATGTTTCAGCTCTTTTCAATTTTTTATAAAAAAAATTTAATATTTTTTTGGTGTATTGTCTTACTTCTAATTTTGTTATAATAATTTTTTTCTATTTTGGTGCTAATTTTATTATTAACAAGTAAAAAAAACGAAAACAACACAAAGACGGGATTTTGTGAGGTTTCATGTCCCATGGGTATAATCAGAGTTCGACGACCCGAAGTAACGTCCCAGGCACCGAAGGTCATCTAGGGTGACGATAGATCACTCGGAGAAGTTTGGTAAAAAACGGAAACCTGGCCCTAGGAAGTCGAAAAACAAAGGCTATAATCCATGTTTTTTTGGCTTCCGGGAGGCCCCGAAACGAAGGTGTTTATTTTCGTACCACATCGCACGTGACAACATTAGCGTTCGTTATAGGGAATATAAGAGGCCTACGGGGTTCGTTATTGGGTCCCTTGTATGCTTGTAATTAAGGGCGTTTTTACAGGATACTGGTGTAAGAAATGGAACACCAAAGGCATGGATGATATCGAAGTTCGGGGATTCGGATGACCCTCCCGAGGCACCGAGGGTCCTCTAGGGTCATGATAGATCCCCTGGAGAAATTTGGACAAAAATGACACCCGGGCCTGTGGAAGCCGAAAACGAAGGTTAAATATCCACGTTTTTCGGGCTTCCGCAAGCCCTGTAACGAAGGTGGATATTTTCGCACTACATTGCACGGAACATCTCCAGGGGACATGGGAGGCCCTCGGCGTCGCCTATCCAGTCCCTGATAGGCTTGCAAGAGCGTTTTACGAGACATTGGTGTAAGAGCTGGATTACCAAAGGCATGGGTGATATCGAAGTTCAGGGATCCGAATGGCTCTCTCGGGGCACCGGGGGTTCTCTAGGGTCGTTTTAGACCCCCCTAAAAAATTTTGAAAAAAAGACACCCGAGCCCCGGGAAGCCGAAAACGAAGGCTATAATCCATGCTTTTTGGGCTTTCGGGAGGTCTCGTAACTAAGGTGGATATTTTTGCACCACATCGCACGGAACACCCTTAAGGGAGATGGAGCCCTTCGGTTGCTTATCTGGTCTCCGATAGGCTTGGAAATGCGTTTTACGGGACACTGGTGTGTGAGAGTCGGGACACCAAAGGCATGGGTGATATCGAAGTTTGGGGATCCAGATGACCCTGCCGTAGCACCAAGGGTACTCTAGGGTTATGATAAACCCCACGAGTAAGTTTGGGTAAAAATGGCACCCGAGCCCCGGAAAGCCGAAAACGAAGGTTATAATCCACGTTTTTTGAGCTTACGGGAGACCCCAGAATGAATGTGGATATTTTCGCACCACATCGCACAGGACAACCCTAGGAGACATGGGAGGTCCACATGGTAGGTTATCGAGTCCTTGGTTAGGCTTGGAAGGGCCTCTTACTGGACATCAGAAACTAATTCACGACTTTTGGGTGCCAAGTATGTCTCTCCACCACTTCGTGCCACCAAATCTACCCCCAAGACCTTTCTACAATTATAGTGAGGTCTTATAATTTTTCCCATTTTTTTAAGCGATTTCTATTTTTTTTTTGGATATGAAAGGCGTTTTACGGGACACTGGTGTGTGAGAGTCGGGACACCAAAGGCATGGGTGATATCGAAGTTTGGGGATCCAGATGACCCTGCCGTAGCACCGAGGGTACTCTAGGGTTATGATAAACCCCACGAGTAAGTTTGGGTAAAAATGGCACCCGAGCCCCGGAAAGCCGAAAACGAAGGTTATAATCCACGTTTTTTGAGCTTACGGGAGACCCCAGAATGAATGTGGATATTTTCGCACCACATCGCACAGGACAACCCTAGGAGACATGGGAGGTCCACATGGTAGGTTATCGAGTCCTTGGTTAGGCTTGGAAGGGCCTCTTACTGGACATCAGAAACTAATTCACGACTTTTGGGTGCCAAGTATGTCTCTCCACTACTTCGTGCCACCAAATCTACCCCCAAGACCTTTCTACAATTATAGTGAGGTCTTATAATTTTTCCCCTTTTTTTTAAGCGATTTCTATTTTTTTTTTGGATATTTTTTTTCTCTTTTTCATCGTGACTTTTTAATTAAAAATTAAATTAAATAGTTTTGAATATTCAAGTTGTTATAAATGTTTAGAGAAAACAATGTAAAGCAATATGTGGTACTTTAGGGCCTATTCTTTTCGTCGTTTTCATGCTGCATTCCGTTCCATTCCAATCCGTTTCGTTCCGTTTCGCGCCGTTTCGTTCCGCATTCTGTACTTCATTTTGTCTCACATTTTTTGAATTATCCGCGTCGCGCATTCCGTTCCGTTCCGTTCCAATCCGTTCCGTTACTCATCGTCCCGCACCATTCCGTTGAAGAGAACAGGGCCTAAGATTAATAAAGTTAAAGGGGTTATCTTGCAAAGAGAGAAGGTGTAGATTCCAAATGTCTATTAGCAATCGCAAAAGAGAAATACGAAGAACCTTACCAAAATGTGATTGATGGATAAATAAAATTTGGAGATTCAGATGGCCTACCTGGGGCATGGGGGGGTCTTATTGGGTGACAATGAAGCCTTGTGTATAATCCATGTTTTTTGAACTTTTGGAGGAGGCAAAAACGAAAGTTATATGCCACGGAAACGGAACACCCCAGTGCTATAAATTGGCTCATGGATCTGTCGACTATGTTATCTGTTTGGTACCAATGTAATACGTGATCCAATAGTTCTGATAATCGATAAACAGTCCAAGCCTTTCGATTTTCGAACATCCATGCATATATATGACGAGTAAAATGTGGAGCAAAGCAAAAGGAACAATATCATTGGCACCGCTAACAATTTTGTGCATGTACAGAATAGAGTATTTGCTCATTCTTCTAAGCTCGCTATTTTGGTGTACTAGCTAGGTACGAATGACATTATTGTTATTTATGTAGAATCCACCACATAAGACATCTCCAGCAGCTGATAAATCCATGAAGCCATTTCCTAATGTGCTCTGATCTTGAAACTTGAATGGTAAATCCAGCATTCCCTTCTCCACATCATTCTCGGCTTCAAGGCAGAACTCGCCGCTGCTATATGAACCTTCATTGTATGGGAACGCATGGACAAAATCTTCCTGTTTTTCTGAAGTGTAACTAAAACATGGTTGATAGATTGGACCATTCTGCCTATTGGTGTCATCCATTGTAAGCCAGTCAGCAAAGACAAGTCTTGGTAAGAGGCTTTGGTTGTCTTGTTTAGGCATGTTTCTTGACTCTGTATCCATCCTTGACAATTTCTCTTCCTTAATATGAGTTTTGAGTTCAACCCTCGAGTCTTTGATTGTCGAGTTCACAAATGAATCAGTGTCGTCCGTATTGATGAACTTCGATTCTGCATCAGGCTTTGTGCCTTCAGAGTTGGCTAGTCTTTTCTTCAAGTAAGAATGCCAGTAGTTCTTTACCTCATTGTCTGTCCTTCCAGGCAAGTGCTTTGCTATTTGAGACCACCTGTTCAATTGCATATGTGGGGCATTATAGACTTATACTAGTATTGAATAAGAGGAGCATGTCTGTTTTGTTGAAAAACTGTCACAATAACGTATACACACCCATGTTATGAATTTCAATCATAAGACTATTGGTGGAACAGTAAAAGAAATCCAAAGCATACATTCAATATGACTTTAGAGCAGATTATATACTAAGGCTGATTTTGAAAATGATTCCTACAAAATATAATTAGAGGTGGTATTACACAAAGTCCCGGTAGGGAAAAATGGAAGCAAAGAGAGTCATAAAAGCAGATGGAAGGCGGGTTTCAAACCGGATCTTTGGTACCTCTCCCCAATGAAACTTTACCGGTTAAACTAGATGACATGTTCACAAAAGACTCAAATCACCCATTTTCTTTAGGCTGACTTGCCTTTATAACATAATAATAGAGGACGATTCTTCATGGGCGTCTTGTATTATGAAAATGAGAAACAGGATCAATTTTCCTACCTAGATGGTAAGCTTCTTAGTTCTTACAACAGTATTCAATCTAGCTACTTGTAATTTTCAATTGTCCTTTAACAAATACTCCTATTTTCTTTAAGATAGAGTATAGTATTAACTATTAAGTGCTTAATTAGGGTACCTTATAAAGCTTAACTGCATAATTAATCAATTTATAAATCTCATATTCTAATAATCCTATAGGACATTAAGGAATTTCAAACCTAAGAAATAAACTATACCCCTTGCAATCATTCTGAATAATGTTGGTCTATACTAACAATGATTAAGGGGATATAACAACAGGAAACAGGATGAGTTCTGAACATACTTGTTCCCCAAGGTGCGATGAAGGATTAGAATTGTATCTTCTTCCTGAGTGCTAAACACGCCTCGCTTCAATCCTGGTCTTAAGTAAAGAATCCATCTTAATCTGCAGCTCTTTCCATTTCTTTGCAACCCTGTGTAAGAAAAGCCATCAATCACCATAGTTGCGAAAAATGGATAATTTATTTCTTAGTTTATAATGGACTTCTTAAAAAAATGTCAATTTTCGTATGCACCTTTTAAGATTTGGACAGAAACTACTCCTCGAAATGGAAAGTGTTAGATGATATAATCATATAGAGATGAGGCCATTTCAAAAGCATAAAACAGAGTACTCTGTCTCTCAAACATACTCTGTTTCAAACCATGTCAGTTAAGTTTACCATTTAGCAAAAGCAACAATTATAACAGATTATATATGAAACTGAAAAGAAGTAGAAAAATTGTCGAAAAGTCGGCTTACCGGCGTTGATAGGTACAGAGCTCCAGCAACTAATGCCATGGTGAAAAGTATATTCTTTGAGCCTTTGGTCTTCTTCTGGTGACCATAACCCTTTTCTGTGTTTCTTCATTGGTTTCTCTAATGGGTTACGCCCCATATTTTCACAAATGAGAAAACAAACAAGTGCTTAAGCAGGAACTAATAGGTGAGTCAGAATTGTGATCAGAGAACAAAGAGGGATCAATGTTGATGTGGAAAGTTAAGGACAGCCAACTGTTGCTTCTAATATAAAGAAAAATATGATATGTGCTTCAAATACTTTGTTAATTATTTATTTGAAAAAAAAACGGAGACTGCTAAGGCTAAGGAATTATTGTATCTTCACTTGTCATTTAGCACAAAGATAATCATGTCTTTGTATTTAATCATGTATATTAATGTGAATATAAAAGAAAAAGAAAACAAGAAAGAAGTGACGTTTGTCTGTAGTTTGTTAAATGCAATGGTAATCAATTTCATGAACCAAATTCGTATAGGAATTTTCCCTCCAAAGAATACCTCATTAGGCCTTGGACCACCAAATTTTTTAGACTTTGCCTAGGATTCCTTATAAGCTTCATACTTGTTACAGAACACCAAAGAACAAAAGGCGGTGGGGGCGAGGCGGGGCGAAAGGGGCCCACATAAATCAATTAATAACGGCTGTTTTGGCTTAATTAACCAGTTTAGCAACTTGATTATTGGAGAATTAATGCTATATTTAGTTGTGTACTCTAAAGAAAGTTCAAGATATCAGTGTAGTTCTATTCTATGGTGTCTGTAAAGTGTTAACGTAATTAAGTGACTGAAAGCTTCAAGCACAACTTTAAAGATGAGTGGCAGTGTTTTGGGATATAAAAGATTGCATTAAAATCAGAAGTACCAGACAGATCAACTGATCAAGCTTCAAAGAGTGATTGTAAAACTGGTGAACAGGGCAGCTACAAGGTGGTAGTATTATTCCTTTTTTTTTTTTCCCTCCAAAGGTTGTATGGTTATATAAGAGAAACCATAAACATAAATATACAACCTAAAGGCCGCATTCGGGACGGGGTACTATTATTCTAATCATATGCTTAAATAACCAGAATAACTGAATTCTAGTAACACAGCTTTACAGTTGTCAGAATCTTATTCCTTTTGTCAAAGGCATGAAACTCCTTATAGATTGGTCTAAAACAGTTCAAGTAATTTGAACAGGTTGCTGGTTGCTGGCTTTGCGTCAAGATTCTATGCAATAATGACGTAATCGCTGAAGTAATAAGCTGGTTGTCAATTATCAAAAATGCTAACAGTTAGTTACCTTGTTTCCTAGTTCCAACATGCCAAGACCATATGTCACAGAGCAAATTAGGTAAACATGGTGGTATTAAATTAAAATTATGGTAAACTTATGTAATAATACACTTGATCAACGATAACATGTTGGCATTCATCAACAAACCTTTTGTTTCTTCTGAACTGGCTAATGCCAATGTATTCAGAATAACCGCGTGCAGGCGTTAGGTTTACTGGACTTCATAAGTCAATACAATGATACATGCTAAATTGCTAATATAAAGCATTAGATTGGCAAACCCATGGTTCGATTCTCACCGCCCCCATTCCCAAGTTTGCCGTTCACGAAAATGAAAAAAAAGCATTAGATGGCCAGAAAACAGATGGATTAAAGAAACAAAAGGTCCATCTTTATGTATCTAGCCTGGTCATAGAGGCTAGAGAAATATGCTGCCAGCCATGATTCATTTTCAACCTCTTAACTTCTCTATTAGTCTAATTATGCAGGATTGGCAAAAAGAAATGCTTCCATGAATAGCTCCCACATTATTAAAAGATGCCTGTAATTATTTAGTAAACGGAGACTTTGATGCCATGGAAAATATTGTAGTCATTATCTAATCATTGCCAAGAATCAGCCAATCTGGACCTGTAGAGATTTTATTCATACAAAACCGACAGTTATGCTATAAAAGATCCATGGCAAATGGCGTCACTTTCGTCTATTAATCTAGTCATGAAATAAACAAACACAAATGTTTTTCCTGATGAACTTGCTGACGAACTTGTACATAGTATAAGTTGTGCACTTTGTCAACAAAATCTCCCTATTCGTTCGTGGAGAATAAGAAACTTTGGCGGTTTGGCCTACTAACTAACCTGCTAATTATTTTTCTGATTTTATTGGCAATTAAAAAGTTGGGTTAGCCTGTCCAGTGAACTAATCCAAATCGTACGGACAGTTTCTAGAAAGCATAACAGAAAAGGAAAAACCGATGTTTTGGTGTTACATGCCAAAAACAGAAGGTAATAGTTAAAAAGTGTCTCCTTTTAACTCTCAGATGAGATGACACCAGCAGCAACTTTGCTGCCTATCAACCTGTCAGAATGGATCTGAAAGGCTGAAGGCACGAGTAGGGCTGTTCAAAAGAATCCGTATCCGAGCATCCGATCCGAAAATCCGATTCGAAAATATCCGAAAAAGCGGATATCCGAATTTTCGGATACGGATTCGGATATCAACTTTTAAAATTTCGGATATCCGAAATATCCGAAAAATCGTAATTTCGGATATTTCGGATACGGATATCCGAAATATCCGAAACTATCCAAAAAATATCCAATATTTTTGGATTTTATGGATAAATTTCGAATACTTTCGGATTCGAAATATCCAAAAATATCCGAAATATCCGAAAAATAACCAAATTAAAGTCAATTAAAATAGAAAAAAGTTAACTTTTTCGGATATCGATATCCGACTATCCGAATCCGAAATTTCGGATATCCGAAAACCGGATATCCGAAATTTCGGATACTGATTCGGATATCAAAATTCACTATCCGAAATTTCGGATATCCGGTTATGAACAGCCCTAGGCACGAGGGGTTAAAATGGCGGTAAAATTGTTCAACTGACAACAAACTTTTCCCTCCAAATGAACATCAAAAATTTCTGGTCTGCAAGTCAATAAAATTGATACCGATATATGGCTGATTCAGGCGACAGAATCTACTGCATGATTACTTCATCAACGTTGTGTTTCCCAACTATCGATCTGCCATCATTCTGCACTTGTTTGATGTCAACCTTGCAATGTTGTTTTTACCGCTATTCTCTATGTATTTGACATGACCAGTTCTTGGTTTTACAGTCAAGTAAATAATACAGGATAATCAAGTAAAACAGGTAATACCTTGCAATTATTTGTCAAGAAAAGTGTTCAGAGAATGAGACTTTAGTTAAATACCCCTCCAGGCAGCAGTGCCTACATGGAAACTGGAAAGTATTGAATATCCAAGTTATGCAGGTTGTAGCTGGTGAACATCCTACGCAAATTAGCAGCTTAAATTAAAATTTATGAAGATTCTTCAAAGATAAATGACACAAGGCTGTGGGGGAGGGAATCTAGTGTAACTTGCTCGTTATCATTCCCAAGGTTAATATCTGAATTCAAGTAAGTATGCAAACAAAAGATTAGAAAAAACAGCTACATTTCAAAAAATAAATCGAAAAAGCTGTGTTATTAAGTTTTCATCAAAATAAGGGAAGTATATGATATTCTTCATAGTACTATATTCTAGTTATATATATCAGAATCACCTAAACCAGTAACACAAGATAATCTTTTCTATTGGTCCAATGAAAGCTCAAGCCTCAACTTTGATTAAAATTAAAGAGACTAATCACTAATGCCTTGGCTGGAAACTTCTTTACTGAAAATGCTCAAGTTACTCAAATTTTAATATTTTTTGCATCTGTTGATATCTTATATGTGTTCCCTACCTAGAATACATATATGAAAATGCAGATTTTGGTTTGAAAGCCATATTTTCTTTCATACCTTCATTACAGAATTACAGCAATAATCATCCGCATCTTGATGATAATTATCTCAATTGATGCAGAAGAGGACAAACATTAGTCTGACAACGACGGATTATATAAACAACTACTACTGCTAATTAACAAGTACTATGCTTGATTGGTCGGCGCCAAGGCTGCCAAGTGTTTGTAACTAATATGTCTCTTGAGTTAGATACATATGTAGTTATATACCATGTCATGATTGAGCAAAAGATCTCATTGGCAGCATTTACATATGAAACAAGTGATCAGTTCTAAAATAACCAACACTAGGTGTCAATTGTCATATAAACGAATGAATGAACTGCTACATGATAAAGCAAGCACACTTTTCTAGTAAAGAAAATGATTGCATGAGCAAAGACAAAATCCAGTTTTTTGCTGTTCTGTCTCAATCATGCAGCTCAACTTTAAACTATATACAGGGAGATAACTACTGGTCGCATCTTCTACCCCAAGGAAGAGTCGACTTTTGAAGTGACCCAAATTTGTTTCCCTGAATCATTTAGAGTGCTATATGACATTGGTTATCCAATTCCACATCTCTCGCAATAGAAGAAAAAGAAAAAGGAAAAAAAAAATGCCACACCATGTTGCAGTATGTTGGTCAACCAGAGAAACAGATACTAGCAGGAAGAGAATAAAACTGCCTATAGGCTATAAGAGAGCCTTGCTTCCTGCAGCCTGCTTGGCTGGAAAAAGGCGAAAGAAATTACATATATTTCTTGGAACAATGAGGATCAGGTTCGCTCATGCTTGGATGGCTTGCACAGAGGTTGGGATTGATCATGGAGGATTGTTGATTAATATCAGAGAATTCAAGAGGCACATAATTTAGCTATGTTTGCTGAAACTGTTGAGATGATTTCCCTCCAATTTTGTTGAGATGAAAGTGCATGAATCTAACTCAATCAAATTGATTTCCTACACAGTTTAGACCTCTTCAAAACCAACAAGCAAGAAATCCTTGCTGTTTTAGATTAAAAATTTTCAAACCTCAAAATCAGTCTAACAAGAGTAAATTGATGGATTAAGCATATAAAAGTTTATTTTAGTTACTGCCTTTAATCCCCAAAGGACATGCTGGACTTTTCTATATGCAGTTTTAGGCTTTTACCATATGAATATCAAGATAAAATAGTCAGAAATCAGACTTGAATGCAGCAGCTCAGAGAAGTTTGCACACATTGTCCGTTCATGTCATGAAAGATGTGGAAACAAACCATTATTGCAATCTCTTAAACCTAACACAAGGTTTCTTAAAATATATAATACTCTGCTTCTGTTGATATCTTTTATGTGTTCCCTACCTAGAATACATATATGAAAGTGCAGATTTTGGTTTAAAATCCATATTTTCCTTAATACCTTCATTACTAAGTTACAACAATAATCATCCGCATCTTGATGATAATCTTAACTGATGCAGAAGAGAACAAGCATTATGTCTGATAACAACAGACTATATGAACAAGCATTATGTCTTGTTTACAAGGGGAGTATCAATATCAATATGATTATCAGTGAGTAATAGAGATGTGCAATAAAACACAGTAGAGAAGGTAGAGGATAAGAGATATGGCTGGACTATGGTTATAACTGGTGCACTAGGAATAACATCAGAGTTGGTACTTTGAAATCTGGCTCGGGAGAGAAGACAGAACTGGTCCGTATACCTGCCAAAAACATCAAAATACGGCTCAAAATTTCTTAATGTAAAAGAGCAGAAGGAAATACAAGCATACTTAACAAGAATCGCAGCTCAAAGAGAGGTATTGCAAACAATACCATATCATCTCGTACAGCAAAATTTAATCTCTCAGGCAGCTGGATAAGGTAGAATGCCTTACACTCCTAAAGAAGATAGAGAAAAGATGTCAATGTACAACGATAACTAAACATAAATAATACAAAATCTGGTTGTTTTCGCATCCCCTTCTCATCCCTATCTATCAAGCAAAATCCAATTGCACCAATTGCCCTTTTCATCAATGAAATAGAAAATAAAATAAAAGAGAAAGCGTGAAGGTGTAGCAGCTTTGGGTACACAGCCAGGAGCTGACTGAAGACTATCCTCTTCACCAAGAACATACAAGGACAATTGGACATAGAAGAAGGAAACATAAGCAGTCAAAACAAGTTGATATTTACCGGCGTTTAGAGTAGTAGTAAAAGCATGCGACCAATGAAAGGAGATCGTTTCTAGCGTTTACAGATGTTATTTCCTATCTAAAAAAAAGAATGTATGTGTACAGATTTTATGGCCTATTTCCCGAGTTTTAGGAAAAACATTAAGCATGCTTTTGCACACACTAATATTCTTAGCTTCCCGATATAAGTATTGACAACAACTGGATGACATTGAAAACCATCTGAAGTATTGTTCAACCAAAAATTATGCAGACGGCACTATTAACAAAAAACATGAAGTTCCCATGGCTCACCTTGGGTTTGGTTATATGCGGAGGGATGCAATCAAGGGTATAAGCGGCTCTTGAAATCGGGCCTCCACCATCGGCCAATGCACTCTATGACCTGCCAATCTGCAGGTGGAGCTGAAGGAGCAATCTTTTTGGTGAGCTTTTGCTTTAGCCCCTCGATCTCTGCAAAAACATAAAACACTTCAACGTTCAAACACATGAAATCTCAAACACATGAAATGAATTTACCACAAAACATGCTGATCTCAAATTCTCAGAAAATTACCAATCTCCCCTTCCTCAAGCATGCCACCAGGGAGCTTGAATAAACTCCCAACTCGGGTGACGATAATGTGTGGGTGATTGTGATGGTTCACCTGCAAGAACTCGATCAGATTTTCATAGTGGGTATGCACATTTTCTAAAACGATAATGTATACAACGTAACAAAGTCTATTATTAATACAAGTAGGTTTTATGCCAATATGAATGCAACTACTAAAATTGAACTTTTTAAGAGAAAATATAAGCTACATTCTATAGACCACAAAAGTTGTAATAGCATGTTAATTCTCAAAAAGAATCTATAAATGGCATGTAAACTCAATGACTCAATTGTAACCTGTAAATCTGTAATAGTGGAGTACATATTCCATGACTTCTAAGTCTAGGCCCAATAAATACATGCTTCACAATAATTTAAAAAAGAGAAGGGAAAAAAATGGTCAAATGGGGTAGAAAAGTAACGACCATATTTTACTGCTCAGCATCATTTTGCTTTTTTATATGGGCCGAAAAATAGTTGAGTACTTATGAGTTTATGGGTATGCATTTTCTTCCTGCTTACATTTGTGTTTGTCTCACTTCTTGTGCATGTGCCCAACCTCTACTAGGCCCTCTTTGGAACAAAACCAGAGCTCTTCATCCTAATCACTGCCAATTATCTACCACATGATACTAATCACTGCCAATTATCTACCACATGATACTAATCACTGCCTTATCATAATAGGCGGTTAAATAATTCCAGAACTTTGCAGCAATTTCACTAACCGCAGCAAGCAAAGGGACCTTTAGACTCCCTATCTTGAATGGCATTATTAGCCGCCAATCACAAACTTTGTTTCCATGTTCCTCATATTTAATTAATGCATCACTATGATTAAGTCAAACTGAACAATGTACTTGAACTTGCCCACTATTACTGCAATACTCAGTAAACCGAGTTACTCCAACAACAAAACTTCCTCCTTTAATTTTTATTTTTATTTTACTCATCTATTTTCTTCTTCTTTTATTTTGATTATTTGAAAATTTTAATTGATATCTTCAAAAAAATCATTATTTACAGTTAAACTCCAACAGAGGAGAGATTGCTTATGAGTTATGGGTAATTGGGTATACACTTTCTTCTTTTTTTTTGGCCTCAATTCCTATACAACTATCAAACTTCAATATCCAACAACAAAGACATGTCAAGAACGTACTTCTTGACCCCAAATATACCCAAAAATTTACGGAATTGCTTAACGTAAATTCTAAATTACTAAACGCAAATATTTTTGTCACAGTACTTTCCAAATTACCCTTTTTATTTGCAAAGGCATTCTCCTTCTTATTTTTTTCCTCTGAGAAATCTCCCAATTATATTTCTTCTATACAATGAAATACACCTAAAATCTGATAAACACGAATGATTTCTTTAATCAAAATCAAATCTTTTATGAAATTAGATGATACTAAGATAATCAAAAGAATTAATTTTTTTTTTGGGTTTTTGTGGGGTGGTAGGTTAGGGTTTTATGGTGGAGAGAGAGAGCGTGTGTGTTTGGGGTTTTGAGTTTGTTGTTGGGCTGAGAGGGGGCGGTTCCGGCAGGACGGTGGTAGGGGCGGGTGGTGGGGGCGGTTCCGGCGGGATCGGGCGGTGGTGGGGGCGGTTCTGGCGCAGTGGGGTCGGCGATGTGGGGTTGAGTTTTGCGTTTCTTTTTTTTTTTTGGTCTGACTGAAATCAAAACCACCGTCCCAACTCTCACCCCAACCCAATCAACCACCGCCCCCCTCCCTCACCGTCCCTGCCACCTTCTCTTTAACTGACCACCCGCCCCCACCCCACGACCCCAGCCTCCACCCCGCGACCCCATCCTCGACCCCACGACCCAGCCCTCCGGCGAACGCCCCACGACCAACCCTCCGGCGAACGCCCCACAACCCAGGCCTCCGGCGAACGCCCCACGACCCATCTTCTCCGGTGAACCAAACAGCCACCAGCAAGCCTTGTTCTGTTGACCATGAATGGAAAAATTGACAAAGAGAAGGGAAGGGGAGAATAGATGAATGACAGAGAGGGAGTGAAAATTGGTTGAGAGAAAAGGAAGGAAGAGAGAGAAAGGGCTGAAAATTACTTAGGGGTAGTGTGGGAAGTGGGGATTTACGTTTAGTAATTTGCGATTTACGTATAGCAACCCCCAAAATTTATAAAACATGAGATTAAATTGTCGTACCAGCATTATCCCCTCTACTGTTCAGATAACTAGTAACAATAATTCGAAAAACAAAAATCCAAACAATAAATGAAATAGTATTTTAACCAGCAAAAGCAATGCAAGAAATGAAAATAAAAGTTAGTTAGTTACTTACTTTTTCTTCATTTTTTGCACCCTGTGCTGAATATTCATGTTCTTTGGTGTTCGTGTCCTACCATCTTTCTGGGCCTTCTGGGAGTAATTAGAGAACGGGTATACCTTAACAGCTGTTATAACAGAATTCGCACAACTAGCAGTTTGTTATATCAGACGCAATAGAAACTGAGAAATCAACACAAAGATTTAACGTGGTTCACCAATTAGTCAATTGGCTACGTCCACAATCAGAAAAGGAGATCAAGATTTTGTACTAAGATGCTTCTGAGTGCTACAAGTTACAAGATATATATAGGAGTATGAAATTAGAGTTAATTTCCTAATCTAAACGGACTAGGCTTAATTTAATTAGCCTACTTAGAATACGGAATAAACATTATGTAACATATGTTAACCTCACATAACATAATGTAACATAATGTAACATCATTAACATAATGTAACCTCACGTAACATAACGTGACATAACGTAACTCAGAAAACCGAAGAGTTCAAGACATAATTCCAACAACAGCATCATTGTCGGTAGTCATCATCTGTCTCTCTCTTTCTCTCTGTTTCGGTTTCTGAAATTTGCAGAGAGAAACTGGCGGGAGTAAACACTATAGAGGATACTTTCTTTTTTTTTGAGTGTATCTAAAGAGGAGTCTGATGAATGGCGATGTTATTCATTGGGTAGGGAAGTAGGATGTGAGGTCTCAAGGGAACTACAGATTTTTATTTTTGTGGCTTTTTACTTAGAGGCACTCTTTTCTTTATTTACGAATGCATAATTCCACGCATTAATTATTATGGGTACTCGATCAAGTCTTGAACCCATAATCCGGTTTCACACATTGTTATAAAAAATTAATCACATTGAATCATTCAAAAATAATACTAATCATAATAATAATAACCACATTCCGTTCAAAAAATAATAATAATAAAATAATAATCACACTAACAAAATAAAAAATAATCCCACATTACAATATTGACACCTTTTTTATTTTTGGGCGATTCATTACATTTTAATTTGGGTCATTTTTATATTTCAAAACACTTGTAAATAACTCTTATATGATAGTGAAGAAAAATTTAGAAATAAAAGTTTATGTATATTTTTGTCCGCGTGTCATATTTTTTGGGTATAAAATTTAAAAAAAAAATAAAAAAAAAAAGCAGACAAACATGGATTTGTGAAAAATGTGACAAATAGAAACAAAACTAAGAAGATAAGTGAAAGGTCAGTATGAACAAAACGAATTACAGTACTCCTTTTTCGTAGAAAGACAGCAAACAAATATATATTGCAAGTCTTGTTGGGTCATCTTGCAATTACCAAATATATATTCCTCAATCTTGTCTTCTCCTTGGTTCTCCTAATGTCCTAATATCGATAGTGCAAATCGCTGTTACGTATTTGTTTCGTTGTATCCCAGAGGCCAATTCAAGAGGCTCGTTGCACATAGGGCCGAATTGAGTCTTTAGGAAAGAGCTCCTAGCGTGCCTCGAAACGGTTATCTCTAGTCATAATACAACCCTTAGTAAAATATTTCCAACAATCTAAAGACTCAATTTTTGTGATTATGGCTTACCTCAGAGAGATGACGACCAACTTTGTTAAGTTGGACCGATTTGATGGTGGAAACTTCCGAAGGTGGCGAAAGAAGATGCACTTCCTTTTAACTACCTTGAACGTGGCGTACGTGTTGTCCTCACCACCTATTAAGGAGAAGGAGAACGAGACTTTAGCGGAAACCCGTGCTAGAGCCAAGTGGGAAAATGACAACTACATTTGCCTTGGTCACATCCTTAACAGTATGATTGATTCTCTTTTTGATGCATATCAAATGACACCAACGGCAAAGGAGTTGTGGGACATATTGGAGACCCGTTATCTAACGGAGGACGCAACAAGTAAGAAATTTATTTCTAGTCAATTTAATAATTATGTCATGAAGGAAAATAAGCCTGTTATGGAACAATTCTATGAAATAGAACACATATTAGGTCATTTTAGACAACATAATATTCATATGGATGAAGCTTATGTAGTTCCTAGCATTATAGACAAATTACGCTCCTCTTGGGAGAACTTTAAACATAGTCTCAGACACAAGAAGGGAGATCGTTCTCTTAAGGATTTGGCTAACCATCTTCGGATCGAAGAAGAGTTCCGTAAACAAACGGACACCAAAGAACATGTCTCTAGTGCACATGTTGTGGAAGATGGTAAGTCAAATGCATCCAAGAAGGGATGGAACAACAAGAGAATGGGTAATCCAAACTACCAAGGCAAGACCAAGAAGAAGAAGGCTTCATGTTGGACATGTGGCAGCCCTAATCACCTTAAGCGTGATTGTCCTAATCCTAAGGATACTAAGAAAGGTGCAAACCAATCGAAGTATTCAGGGGAAAAGGAAAGTTTTGCAGCCATGGTTTCTGAGATCAACATGGTGGATGGTGACGATGCTTGGTGGATTGATTCAGGTGCAACAAAGCATGTGTGCAAGGACAAGTCTCTTTTCAAGACTTACAAGCCAATGGAGGAAGGAACAGTCCTCTACATGGGAAATTCTTCCACCACCCAAGTTCTTGGGATTGGAAGTGTTGTCGTTGAGTTCACTTCGGGAAAATCTTTTACTTTGAATGATGTTTATCATGTACCAGAGATTAGGAAGAACTTATTTTCTGGTAGTATTCTGAATCGATTTGGATTCAAACTTGTATTTGAGGCGGATAAATTTGTACTCTTTAAGGGTGGGGTATTTGTAGGAAAGGGTTACTTATGTGATGCTATGTTCAAACTCAATATTATTAATAAAGTATCTAGTATTTCTGTTTATATTGTGAAATCATGTTCTTTATGGCATAATCGTTTAGGACATGTTCACTACAAAAGAATGCATGATATGTCTCTTCTTGATTTAATTCCGTATATTGATAAAAATGAAGAGAAGTGTAAGACTTGCATGGTCACTAAGATTACTAGGCACTCTTTCCCTTCTATTCAAAGGACCTCTAATTTGTTAGATTTAGTACATAGCGACATTTGTGAAATGAATGGAGCTTTATCTATTGGTGGTAAACGTTATTTTATAACTTTTATAAATGATCATTCACGATATTTCTATGTGTACTTATTGCGTACAAAGGATGAAGCACTTGATAAATTAAGATATATAAAACGGAAGTTGAACTTCAATATGAATCATTTATTTAGTGTTTGAGGTCTGATAGAGGAGGAGAATATTATAATCCTTCTTACTTTGAATTCACTGGTATTATTCATGAAGTCACTGCCCTTATACACCGGAACAAAATGGTGTGGCCGAAAGGAAAAACCAAGTCCTAACCGAGATGGTCAATGCCATGTTATCAAACTCGGGATTAGGACAAGGATTTTGGGGTGAAGCCTTATTAACGGCTTGTCACATTTTAAATCGTGTTCCAAACAAAAGGAGTAAGATTACTCCTTATGAGTTTTGGAAGAAAAAGAAACCAAACCTAAGTTATTTTAGAGTTTGGGGTTGTAGAGCAATTGTTCGAGTTCCCGAACCTAAGAGAAAGAAATTAGGAGAAAGGGGAGTTGAATGTATCTTTTTAGGCTATGTTATGCATAGCAAGGCCTATAGGTTCATGGTAATTGAACCAAATAATTTAATTGCGGTCAATACAATAATTGAATCAAGGGATGCTATATTTGATGATAATTGATTCACATCTATCCCTAGACCAAAAGACCGAATTGTGGAGGTTGTGTCAGACCAATCTCAAGATGACAATGATGATGGTGAAGTTGTTGAACTTAGAAGAAGTAAACAACCTCGGAAAGCCAAAGATTTTGGATCGGATTTCGTTGTCTTTCTAGTTGAAGGGTCAAGAGACTCAATCATGAAAAGTATTCCCTATTGCTACAATGTAGAAACCGATCCTACTACATTTGAGGAAGCAATGAGATCTCCAGATGCTACCTTTTGGAAGGAAGCAATTGACGAGGCGATGAACTCAATAATGGGTAATGGTGCATGGAAACTAGAAGAACTTCCACCGGGATGCACACCTATTGGTTGCAAATGGATCTTCAAAAAGAAGATGAGAATCGATGGTACAATCGAGAAGTTTAAAGCCCGTTTAGTGGCTAAGGGTTTTACCCAAAAGGAGGGTATTGATTATTTTGATACGTATGCTCCTGTGGCAAGAACTATAACCATACGGTTGTTGATAGCATTAGCCTCAATACACAACTTGGTGATTCACCAAATGGACGTCAAGACAGCGTTCTTAAATGGTGATTTAGAAGAGGAGGTCTATATGCAACAACTAGAAGGGTTTGTAGTACCCGGCCAAGAACACAAAGTGTGTAAACTTGTTAAGTCACTTTATGGACTTAAACAAGCGCCTAAGCAATGGCATCAAAAATTTGACCAAGTTGTGTTAAGTCAAGGCTTTCGCATTAATAATGCTGATAAGTGTGTATATAGCAAATTCGACGGTAACAAAGGTGTAGTCATTTGCTTATATGTTGATGACATGTTGATATTTGGTACGAATCTTGAACAAGTAGAAAGTACCAAACAATTTTTGTCAAACAACTTTGACATGAAAGACATGGGTGAAGCCGATGTCATTTTGGGAATCAAAGTGAAAAGGGATCATAGTGGACTAACGTTATCTCAATCTCATTATATTGAAAAGGTGTTAAGAAAGTTTAATAACTTTGACTGCAAGCCAGTAGCCACACCTTTTGATTCAAGTGTTAAGTTAGTTAATAACACTGGAAGTCCGATTGCTCAAATAGAGTATGCAAAAGTCATAGATTGTCTTATGTATGTTATGACTTGTACTCGACCAGACATTGCCTTTGCTGTGGGAAAACTCAGTAGATTTACAAGTAATCCAAGTAATCAGCATTGGCATGCTGCAAGAAGGGTATTTAAATATCTTAAAAGCACAATTGACTACGGTCTCCACTATTGCGGATATCCTTCAGTTTTGGAAGGATATTCGGATGCTAGTTGGATCACTAATAGTGAAGATCACTCTTCAACGAGTGGTTGGATATTCACAATTGGTGGAGCAGCTATTTCCTGGGGATCCAATAAACAAACTTGTATAGCGGACTCCACTATGGCCGCTGAGTTTATAGCTTTAGCTTCTTGTAGTAAAGAAGCGGAATGGCTAAGAAACTTACTATATGAGTTACCATTGTGGCCTAAACCTATGTCACCTATTTCTATCCATTGTGATAGTGAAGCCACATTGGCACGAGCTTATAGTCAAGTGTATAATGGTAAGTCAAGGCACATTGGCTTACGTCACAGTTATGTTAAACAACTCATTCAAGATGGGGTTATAACTGTGGATTTTGTAAGATCAAGTCAGAACTTGGAAGATCCCTTGACAAAAGGCCTTATGAGGGATTTGGTTACCAAGACCGCTGAAGGGATGGGACTCAGGTCCACATGATAAATCGCCATGATACAACCTCTATTTAACGCTCAAGGAAACCTATGAGTCTTAAGTTCAAGGAGTCTAAGTACATCATACGTGATTTGCAAGCACTAATTTATCCATCCCGAGGAGTGCTTGTTATCCCATAGTTATTACTAGGGTGAGCGTTAAAGCTCTTAATGAACCTCAATGGAAAGCGTATATATAAGTTAAATAAGTGTGATATGTTGTAATCTCTTGGGTATGCCCAAGTACTTTTGTAAACTAAAATTATCAATAAAGTCCTATTTTCTTTAATATACGTTTCCATAATAATATTTGTGGGAGTATTGATGAGGTTCACCTATGTGAGTGTGAAGCGGTGCTGCTTCTACGAACCTAGGACTTGGGTTCTTATGCACTCATGAGAGGATACTGGACACATGGCCTATTCACGTGTCGGTTTTGCTATGAGGACTAATAAGAGAAGTTTGAAGTCTTGTACGTGTCTTAGTTTGAGTTAGTCAGAGAGGATCGTCGGTTCAAAGCATAGCCTACCGTTGCTATCCTGACTAATTGTAAACTAAGTACACTAAGTAAAGGTTCAATCGCAAGACACCTTTATTATGTGTGAGACTTTCAAGATTGTGTTTAAATACATAGTTGGAAATGGTGGGGGATTGTTGGAAATTTCCAACATGTATGTGATGATTATTAAATAATATTTAATGGTCATGTTTGGTGGAAATTAAATTGGTAATTAATGCTCATGATTGGTGCAAAATAAGTGAAGAGTAACTGGGCAATTGTTGGTATAAACCGTGAAGCACCGCTTCGGTATTTACCGTTACTTTGTCATTTGCGGTTACTTATTTTGTGGGCTAAAATTCTGAATATTTTAGTCTCTCTCATAGCATTGTGAATGAACATGATGGTTCATTAAATTGAGACGTGTTGTTTCATATATGACTCAATGTGAAGAGTTGCAATGGTTGACAGGAGATGCGACTACCTCTATAAATAGAGGATGTTGCAAGTCTTTTGGATCATCCTGCAATCACCAAATATATATTCCTCAATCTTGTCTTCTCCTTGGTTCTCCTAGTGTCCTAGTATCGATAGTGCAAATTGTTGTTAGGTATTTGTTTCGTTGTATCTCAGAGGCCAATTCAAGAGGCTCGTTGCACATAGGGCTGAAATTGAGTCTTTAGAAAAGCGCTCCTAGCGTGCCTCGAAACAGTTATCTCTAGTCATAATACAACCCTTAGTAAAATATTTCCAACACTAATTGCCCACCACTGCCGCTAAACATACATCAGTATAATGTGGTATACTGCAATAACATGTTCCATTGGGATGGCGATACGTCTATTGTTGCTTATGATCCACATAATCACAACCCCACCAAGTTTAATCTTATCAGTTTGCCTCCTGGATTATTAGGTTCGATTTCCTCGAGAGAGATTAGTATGAGTGAAGGCAAAATCCAAATCATTCAACACTCCGCGCCTGGTCATGAAAAATCTTTTTGTGTATGGGAACTTGTGGATTATAACAAGGCTAGTAGCTGGTCTTTGAAGTATAAAGTTGGGATCCCAAACGACTTCAACAAGATTGAGTTCTTCAGTCAAACCAATCAAGAGATTGTGTGTTTTACAAACTGGTATCAAGGGAAACTTATGTTGTTCAACATGAACACTGGTTTGCCTCAAGCTACTTATCAAGTACCCATTACCGAGACATTAGAGCCTCTTATGCTTTGCTCGTGGACTACTGCTCGACCATTCGTCATAACTCCATGGCCTACCTCAATTCCACAACTTCCGCTCAAGAATCAAAGATCCAGGATTGCAAATCGATGGCACTAAATAAATAAACATGTTAGGTTCATTTTTGTTCTCCTTTCCACTAACAATCAGCCTTACTATTAGCAAGCATCGTCCTAGATCAAATAGTGATGTATGATTCTTTATCAAATGTGTGTGTTCTATATATGTATTATTGTTACGTTTATGTCTAATCGTCATCCTAGACGTAGACCTATAAGATTGAGGAGGTACATACGTTGATTAAGCTGTTCACCATAGATGAGTTTCTGAGCTGCCTTTCTTTTGTATGTTCGTCTGTTGTAGTCAGTAGATCAGTTGGGGGTGTAGGGACTTGGTATTTTGTTTGGTTTTGGGCTTGTGACTGTTTGACTATGGATGGATGGTTTTGCAGCTTAATATGATAACTGATAATGTTTCAGCCTCTAAATTACTAGTAATTAGTGTGCATGTCCGTGCGACGCACAGGATGTTTCATCTCTTTTTTTTTATTATTAAATTTGATGTTCTCTGATGGGTTGTCTTACTTCTAATTTTGTTGTAATAATATTAATTTTCTTTTTCTGTTTTGGTGATAATTTTGTGATTAACTGGTAAATAAAACTAAAACACCACCAATGCGGGTTTTGGAGAGATTCATACGCAGCCTAACGCTTAATTTGTTTAGGGAAAATATTAAACTGTTAGGAGGAGAGATACCCTCAAGTCATGGTAATATTCATTCACTGGCAGTGTATTAGCCTTTGATAAGAAGAAAAGAAAAAAAGTCATTCATTAGCTTATGGTGCCTCTATAAAAGTTAGAGGTATCTAACCCTAAATGACAGTGTTTGTTGCATTATAGTTCTACTTATTATGATTAGTCGTACTGTAAACTTTGATCTATATTTGACCGAGTGCTTACAAAACGATTATTAGTATTTTATTAACAAATTTGAGAATACTCTGTTATAAAGTTCTTCTACCAAAGATAGTTGGATTGAAATGAACTAAGTACATCAAAAATTTATTAAAACAAAATTTGGTGGACCTATGTCCCAACTCCCAGCGCGGCAGCACCCAACGAACGCCATGTCCCATGCCCCTTGTTCCATGGGTGAAATAGGAGTCTGGGGCTCCAGATGACCGTACCGAGGCACCGGAGGTCCTCTAGGATGACGATAGAACCCCCGGAGAAGTTTGAGAAAAAAAAGGAAACCAGGCACCGGAAAGCCGAAAATCCACGTTTTTGGGGCTCTCGGGAAGCCCCGGAACGATGGTGGATATTTTTGCACCACATCGCACGGGACACCCTTAGTTCACATAAGAGGCCCCACGGGTCCATTATCGACCCTAATAAGCTTGTAAGGGGATTTTTACGGGACACCAATGTAAGGGTCGCAACATCGAATGCATGGGTGATATCGAAGTTTGGGGATTCTGATGACCCTTTCGGGGAAACGAGGGTCCTGTAGGGTCATGATAGACCCCCCAGAAAAGTTTGGGCAAAAATGACAAATGGGCCCCGGAAGCCGAAAATGAATGCTATAATCAACGTTTTTTGGGCTTCCGGGAGGCCCCAGGACGAAGGTGGAAATTTTCGCACCACATCACACGAAACACCCTATAGGGGACATGGGAGGCCGTCGGGGTCCATTTTCGGGTCCCTAATAGGCTTGTAAGGGCGTTTTTACTGGGCACCAATGTAAGGGCCGGAACTAGAGCTGTAAAAAGCTGACCCGACCCCTTTTTTTAGGGTCCTGAAAAAAAATTCTCGACCCCGAACCCGTTTACAACCCGGTAAAATGAACTAAAAATTGGATTCGACCCGAAAACCAACTCGTAACCGACCCGACCCGAACCCGAAGTGACCCAACCCGTAACCCGCTGGGTCTACCCGTTTTACAGGTCTAGCCGGAACATCTAATGCGTGGGTGATATCGAAGTTTAGGGATCCGGATGACTCTCCCGGGGCACCGAGAGTCCTCTAGGGTCATGATAGACCCCCAGGAGAAGTTTGGGCAAAAATGACAACCGGGCCCCTGGAAGCCGAAAACGAATGCTATAATCCACGTTTTTTGGGCTTACGGGAGGCCTCAGAACGAATGTGGAAATTTCCGCACCACATCGCACGGAACACCCCTAGAGGAAATGGGAGGCCCTCAGGGTCCATAATCGGATCCCCTATAGGCTTGTAAGAGCATTTTTACGGGGCACCAATGTAAGGACCGAAACATCGAATGCGTGGGTGATATAGAAGCTTAGGGATCCGGATGACCCTCCCGGGACATTAAGGGTGCTTTAGGGTCATGATAGACCCCCAGAGAAGTTTGGGCAAAAACGATAAACGGGCCCCCGGTAGCTAAAAACGAAGGCTATAATCCACGTTTTTTGGGCTTCCGGGAGGCCCCGAAACGAAGGTGGAAATATTCGCACCACATCGCATGGAACACCCCTAGGGGACATGGGAGACGCTCGGGGTCGCTAATTCGGGCCCTGATAGGCTTGTAAGGGCTTTTTACGAGAGACACTGGTGTAAGAACTAGAACGCTAAAGGCATGAATAATATCAAATTTCGTGGATCCGGATGATCCTCACAGGGCACCGAGTGTCCTCAAGGTCATGATAGACCACCCAAAAAAGTTTGGTCAAAAATGACACCCGGGTCTCAGGAAGCCGAAAACGAAGGCTATATAATCCACGTTTTTGGGGCTTCTAGAAGACCCAAGAACGAAGGTAGATATTTTCTAACCGCATCGCACGAAATAATCCTAGGGGACATGGGAGGCCCTTGGGGTTGCTGATCCATTGCCTAATAGGCTTTGAAGGGCGTTTTACGTGACACTAGTGTAAGAGTCAGAACACCAAAGGCATGGTGATATCGAAGTTCGGGGATCTAGATGACGCTCCCGGAGTACCGAAGGTCCACTAAGGACTTGGTAGACCCCCCGGACAAGTTTGGGGAAAAATGACACTTGAGTCCCAGGAAGCCAAAAACGAAGGTTATAATCCACGTTTTTGAGCTCCCGGGAGGCCCCGGAACGAAGATGAATATCTTTGCACCATATCGCACGGGACACCCGTAGGGGGCATGGGAGGCCTCTGGGGTAGGTTATCGGTTCTTGGTAGGCTTGAAGGGCCTCTTAGTCCATCGGAGACTAATCTACAGTTTTTGGGCACCGAGCATGGCTCCCGACCATCCCGTGCCGCCACACCTACCCCCAAGATCTCTCTACTATTGTAGTTCTTATGTTGGTTGTGTGTCAACCAAACAAATACTAACTTTTATGATTTCTCCGGCCAACAAGCTTAATGTGTTAAATGTCCATAATCTTTTCTTAAAATGCCTACACGTTGGCGAAATAGATTGACCCAATACACAACCATTAACAATAAAAAAAAGGAACCAACAACGGATTACAAACTAAACAAAGATCAAATAAATGGGACCACTCGGTCATTTCAAACACAGGATTGATAAACTAAGGGTAAAAATAGTGAATTGCTAAATACCGCCCCTTTTTACTAGCTACCGCCCCCCCAATTTCCAATTTTACCCTCACCCCTCTTCCTCACTCACTCTCACTCATCCTCTCTTCCTCACTCACTCTCACTCATCCTCTCTTCCTCACTCACTCTCACTCATCCTCTCTTCCTCACTCATCCTCACCACCACACCATCACACCAGCAACCACCACCACCACCACCACGACCATGTCAAGTGCTAGCGGCAGCGGCGGCAGAGGTTTCGACGGCGAGGGAGGCGGCGACCGACGACGCGGGGGGGTAACTTTTCGAAATTTTTTTTTTTTTTTTTTGAATTGAATTTTTTTTGCCTTGAATTGAATATTTTTTGCCTTGAATTGAATCGTGAAGTTATGAATTGAAGTTGTGTTTTTTTTTTTTTTTTTTTTTTTTTTGCGTCGATCGTCTGTCGATCTCGACTCACCCAAGGGTGAGTCGTCTGCCGATCTCGACTCGCCCAAGGGTAGTCGTCGGTCGCAGACGACTCACCCTTGGGTTAGTCGAGATAGGCAGACGACTCACCCTTGGGTGAGTCGCTGTGAGTCGAGATCGGCCGACGACTCACCCTTGGGTGAGTCGTCTGAGACCAGACGACCGACACAAAAAAAAATTATTTATTATTATTATTATTATTATTATTATTTATTATTATTATTATTATTTATTGTTATTATTATTATTATTATTATTATTATTATTATTATTATTATTATTATTTATTGTTATTATTATTATTATTATTATTATTATTATTATTATTATTATTATTATTATTATTATTATTATTGATTATTGTTTAATTAATTAAAAATGTGAAATGATAGATGGGAGGAGCCGGTAAATCGGTGCCTCGGTTATTTAGTGAACTAGCTGGTTCAGGACCGCGTCACACGAGGACGCGCGGGATTGATGCCTCTGTACGGAGACAGAGAGAGGCAGTTCGGATGAGGGAGATGACTGCTGAGCAAGACGATTACGCAACTAGCGAGTTCTACTCCGGTGAGCAAGACAATGATCAGATTGGCGTCGAATTATCCTCAGATTGGCGCGTGGTGAAGGGCAGAGGCGGTAGGTTTGTTAGTACTGGGTCGTCCAGTACTGGCAAACGATCTAGAGCGAAGACGACACTACGTGGCTTGTTACAGAGCCTGTGCCCGGTGGGCCGGCGGATGATAGCGTCATACCGAGCTTCCTGGGCCACGTAGCGTCTCGTATGTGGAATGGAGAGATGAGGGGTCTCTTGAAGTGTCAGAACCGATGGAATGTCTGTCAGCGGCTGAGTCAGTGGCGAGCGGAGATGTCGGCCGAGATGAGGGCCCAGATCGAGGGGACTGGGTTATCACACCTGGCAGACATTATGTTCAGACATATTGACTTCCCCCTGATATCTGCATTCGTGGAAAGGTGGCAGCCGGATACGAACTCGTTCCACATGCCGTTCGGAGAGATGACGATCATGTTGCACGATGTATGGCATATTCTTCGGATTCCTGTAGACGGAGAGCTCGTTTCCAATGAGGGACGGGATGGGCAGCTGCAGACGGCGGCCATGGAGGTTCTCGGGGTCAGCCCAGAAGAATTGATGTGTAGCCACTGGCAGGGCGGTGCGGTCCTCACGGAGTCGGTTTTTGAGCTTTGCCGTGAGCAAATAGATGACATCCAGGCGACAGCTTGGATGTGGTTACTTATTGGATCCACCTTGTTTGTCGACGAGAGTGGTAACCGTATTAGACCCTCCTGCGTGATGGAGGTGATGGACGACGGTGTCGATACGGTGCATGACTTCTCTTGGGGATCTGCTGCCCTCGCCTTCCTATATCGTCAGCTCGGTATAGCTAGTCGCGGGGATTCTCGGGGCATCTGCGGATGCCTAACTCTCCTGCAGGCATGGATATACGAGTACTTTCCCTGCTTCCGACCTCATCGGGAGCGGATGGTTGTCGGGGACGACGAGGCTCCCCGTGCGTCCGTATGGAGTGCCCTGGCTGAGGGCAAGGACATGGGTCGACTGGACTCCTTACGTAGACGCTTGGATCATCTGCGAGCGACAGAGGTACGTCATTTAGTTATCGGTGTTCATGATTTATTTCGTCGTTTGCTATGTTTTTTTACTTCACCGTAACTTTCAACATTTCTACGTAGGTGGTGTGGCTGCCGTACGGTTCTAACCCGGCAGTATCTGTACCGAGGACTGTATTCATGGGGTGGCTACAGTATCGGGATATTATCGAACCGTACATGCCTGGTCGTTGTTTACGACAAATCGGGTACGTACAGAGTATCCCAACCCCGATCTTTAGGCCAGTCAAAGCGATCAAGTCATGGAGCAGTCGTTCGTACAAGGTTGTCTTCCCCGAACGGATCTCATCTGATGCTTGGCGTATGTTCCCGGGATTTTACATTCTTGGTCTCCATGGGTTTCAGGCATCCACGTCAGATCCCACAGCATGTACGGATGACTACCTCGCATGGTACTACCTTCACTCCCACCCTCGGCTGATACGTGACGCTGCAGCACCTGTGATTCCTCCACGATCCAACAGCGATTATGTAAGTGATTAACTAAACTAAAATATATTTTTTTTTACGTATTACATATCTCTGAACTCACACTCATTGTTAATTTTTTGCAGTGGGTGAATCGTCTAGCCGTCTTACATGAGCAGGCCATTACTTTGATTCCTCCGGAGCAAGCGGAAGGTACTCGATCCCAAATGGACGAGTATATGAGAGATTGGCGGGCTGCCAAATGATGTATTGACCCTAGATGAATTTGTTATTATAAGAGTTTCATTGTTATTGTTATTATTTATTTGTGTTATTGTAATTTGTTGTTTCTTATTTACATTTTTTGTTTTATTGTAAATTGTTGTTTTATTTACCTCCAATAATCACGACCACTCTCCACATGCAAAATATAACAATCACACAAAAATGTGACAATGATATAAGTATAACAATCACGCAAAACATTCAATTACGTCGACCTCGCTAAACGATCCCAATGTGCTCTTCGCGTAACATACATTTGCTCCCAACCAGCGACACTATCAGAACGGAAAGTAAACCATGCTTCGCATATCGGAGGAACAGGGAAATCTGAGGCTAAATCCAGACGGATATAATGGGAATACGAATCACCTAAATGACACATGACAATTTCCCTACTTGGACGTGTAGCAGTCGAAGGTGCTTGGAACGGTAGCACTGTGTAACAAGAATATAACCCCCTTCCGCTGCCGTATCCGAATAACATAATCGCTGCATTGAAGAGGTTGGCAATCGGGAACAAATCCTCAATTACTGTCATCCAGTGATCATCGTTACACGCACCTCCGTCCCACATAATACGGCGGTAACCAGCGTCGACCCCTTCAACGTATAAGTTTTCGTACAATGCTCGGTTAGCTAAGAGTTCGTGTGCAATGCAAACTCTCGCCACTCGCCATTGCTCTTGGTCTCCGAAAATGTAGTCCGCAATGACACGGAAACCGCAATTACCATCCCCAAGCACATCGAGATATCCTTCAATGAAAGGTACGATGATTCCCGGAATTTTGTTAACATGATAGAATTCAGTGATATCTATTGCGTGTCCAGCTGCAAGACAATATAATAGAAAGTCAATAATAGTACTTATCAAAAAGTAACAACATTATGTACATGTTAATAAATTATGGGTTTTCATACCAGTACTGTTTACGAAGTTACTCGATGAGGATGAGGTACGACCACGCCCGCGGCTCGAACTGGATGACCTAGGGCGACCACGACCCCTCTGGGAGTACTCCCATGAACTAGGATCACGTCTGGTAGAGGAACTCCCTCTCGGTCGACCTCTGACTGTCGTGTTCGCTTCCGGCTCGACGTAACTCGCTTCCTCAGGATGAAGCTGCTCATTCATAAGGACAGATATGTTGCGCACAACTGCCGGGTCGCTTGAGTTAACCTCGTCGACCAGAGACCGAAAGTATCGATGGTCCTCAGATGGATGCTCAGTCATGTCAAGCGTAGCTATCTCCACTGCATCACTAATAACGAGTGTTCGCCAAAATTTGTGGACACTATTCAAGCTAATTGGCGTGCCCGTATCCGTGGCCGTTTTCAACTCACACGCACACGGGATCTGATGAGTGGATCTCAATACACAACCACAACGATCAAATACTTGGTGACTCAATTCTCTCATCCCGTTCAGCTCAGCCAATAATATTTGTAAGCAGTAATGGGAAACATACCCGGTCGGATAGTTGAATGGGAAACCCGAGTACACCACACTTCTTCGTCTTCTGCACTCTTCAAGTGTGTACTTGATCTCAGTTATTTGTGACTCGATTGACATTGTTCCAAACATTGTCCAAAGTTCCAGTTGAGGAGTTCAACCACTGTTTTAGCGCGGCATGTGCACTCTCCACCCTGCAAGTCGTAGTGTTGCCAAGGTGTAGCACCTTATTCGTCCACGCAGCCACAAACATCTCTTTGTGTCTCAGCCAGGTCTCCTCTACATAGGATATCACGTGAGGGTAAGTCCTCCAACTAACCTTCATCGTACGCACTGCTCTATCGTACGCAGCTTCTGTGGAAGCTTCCATGATAATTTTCCACCTCCCATTCTTGAACCTCTGCGCGACGGCCGTATCTTTTCCACAAAGTCTGTACACTTTGTCTTCAACGACTTTGTTAATGTGCCATGTACAGAGCAAATGAGCACTCTCGGGAAATATCTCTCTAATAGGTGTCATCAACCCTAGCTCACGATCGGTCACAATTGCTGTTGGGTGTACATCATTTCCAATAAGCATCCTCAACTTATCTAAGACCCACGCATAGCTTGCCTGAGTCTCATCCTTCATAATGGCATAAGCTATGAGGAAGTTCTTATTGGTTGGAGTCATCCCCACTATCTCAACAAACGACATCTTATACTTGTTTGTTTTGTACGTGGAATCTAAGCCAATCAACCAACGAAAAGACCGAAGTAACTGAATTGATGTAGGGTGTGCCATGAACACGTGAGTTACCTCATTAGTAGCTCGGTCGGCTCTTGTCCAATGTACGTACTTATTCGCCACAGCTAAATGATGAAACTGACCAATGACATCTCTCTCTTCAAAATCAAGTTTCCTTATACGATCTCTGTGGTTGTACACATGCCGTCTAGTTGCATTGTCCTCGGGAAATTTTTCCTTAATCGCGGCCAAGATAGCACATGGCTTTGTTTGTGCCGAAGTCATGTCACGAACGAGTTTCTTTGACCCAGGACTAAGACCACTCATCTGACGATATCCCTCAGGATACACAACAAAGTCATGGTTGTGCGTACCCCTAGTCCCAGGCAATGTGACAATCATCCAACTACTGGACCCATACACTTGTCGAGCTCTCAACTGGAACGTACATTTACAAGCCTTTGTTTTCGATTTCTTCCGAGCAGCAGTATCTAAGTCTCTTAATTCCCCTCTGTAGCGTTCACCTCGATTGCATTTTAACAATTTTACGCTTCCACTCTTCTTGTGTGACGAAATTATCAACTCAAACCCGATAGTAAGTGCAATTTGTTTTGCCCAATTAATTGCATCTGTATCACTATCAAATAACTCATCAGTGACGAAATGCGTACTGTAATCAACACCATCACCACCGAACCGCTCCAAAGGAATCTAACGAAAACAACGAAAACAATGTTAGCTTAATCTTAAATTCAAACAATAATAATAATAATAATAATAATAATAATAATAATAATAATAATAATAATTTTTTTTTTTTTTGTGTCTGTCGGTCGTCGATCTCGACTCACCCTTGGGTGAGTCGTCTGCTACAGGCGACCAACCCAAGGATGAGTCGTCTATTGATCTCGACTCGCCCAAGGGTGAGTCGCCTGTAGCGGACGACTCACCCAAGGGTGAGTCGAGATCGACAGACGACTCCCCTTGGGTGGGTCGCCTGTAGCAGACGACTCACCCAAGGCTGAGTCGAAAATCTCAGACGACCGTGCAAAAAAAATGCGCAAAAAAAATTAATTTTACCTCCGCCACCGTCGACGGCACTTCTTGGTCACCGGCAGACATCCGCGGGTTGCTTGAGTGAATGTTGATGAAGGTTGGGTATGAGAGTGGGTGGTAGAGTGGGAGAGAAGTGGTGTGAGAGTTAGAGAGGGAGAGAGAGAGAGGATGAGTGAAAAATTAAAAAAGGGCAAAATTGGAATTTTGGGGGGCGGTACCTAGTAATTTAGGGGCGGCATTTAGTAACACCCATCCTATACATGCCTCATCTTAGTTTTCTTGTCTTCTGTGCCATTTATCCATGTAAATATTTTCACAAAATAGATGGAGTATGTTGATTTTGACCCCTAATACGATAATACCAATCCAATTGAATAAGCTATTTGATATTTTAATCGACTCCCAACTTGATATTTAATATTTTTGGCGACAATCTAGCATATTTAATTATTAACTCGATCACTTAAACACAGAAAATCTTAAGCACAAAATTACCTTTTTAAGTGGCATTTTGTTAAACTAACTCCATTCTCCTTAACCGGAAGGAAGAGACCCCAAATGAAGGCTGCTAATTGAGTTTCTTGATTTCTTCTTCATCCTTGGCTAGTTGGCTTCACATCAGAAGAAGAATAGCGCGCGAAATTGGCAACCCAGTGGCCACCCTCGACATCTCCTATTTTTTCTCTCTCCTCCCCAAAACCTCCATTGCTACCAAAACAAGAGAAGAAAACTCAATTCACAAACCATCTGACCCAGAAAATGGGTAAGCAAAAACAACAAGTAATCTCCCGTTTTTTTGCTCCAAAACCCAAAAACCCTTCATCTCCCATCTCTAATAAACCCTCTTCTTCATCTCCTCACCCTTCTCCACCCCCAAAAATCACTGCAACCGTCTCATTTTCCCCTGCAAAACGCCTCAAATCCTCTGAATTTCTCTTTCCTAGCAATGAATCCTCAAAAAGACCCAAACTTTCCCCTCATACCCAAAAGCCACTTCCCCTTTTGCCCAATTCTAACCCCTCCCTTCACCAGAAATTTCTCCAGAAGCTTCTAGAACCCACTGATGATGTTCTAGAAGCTTCTGAGAGAAAAGCCCAAATGAAGGAAACTGGTAATTTGAATCCTAAGTATACCCCACTCGAGCAACAAGTGGTGGAACTTAAGAAAAAATACCCAGATGTTCTTTTGATGGTTGAAGTTGGTTATAAGTATAGGTTTTTTGGTAAAGATGCTGAAGTTGCTGCTAGGTTGTTAGGGATTTATGCACATATGGATCATAATTTTTTGACTGCTAGTATTCCCACATTTAGGCTGAATGTTCATGTTAGGAGGCTTGTTAGTGAAGGATATAAGGTGGGTGTTGTTAAGCAGTCTGAAACCGCCACCATTAAGGCTCATGGGTCAAATCGGGCAGGTCCATTCACTCGTGGGCTATCGGCTTTGTACACTAAGGCCACCATTGAGGCCGCCGAGGATTTGGGGGGTGGTGAGGAGGGTTGTGGGTCATTGAATAATTATTTGTTTTGTGTTGTTGAGAGGGAGGTTTTGGCAGAAAATGTGGATTGTGGCATAGAGACTGGGTTTGAGGTGAAAGTTGGGGTTGTTTATGTTGAAACATCAACTGGGGAGGTTGTTTATGGAGAATTTAATGATAACTTTATGAGGTCTGGGCTTGAGGCAATCATTTTGAGTTTATCTCCTGCAGAGTTACTTCTTGGGGAGCCTTTATCTAAAAGAACTGAGAAGGTAACTTACTTATCTTCTCCTTGGTTGTGAAAGGCTATTGTTTGTGTTTACTTTTCAAGTGACCTATTATGATTGTTCTTTGGCTTATTTGTTTCAAGCAATCCACGAGGTTGGTGAAAGTTCACTAGTTCAGTACATAGAGTAGTGAATATGATGATTTCATTGATTGATTGGTTTTTGAAATTTTCCTAGGTAATGCTCAAAATTGTTCCTGCAGGAAGTTCTGCTTACCCGGGTGGGGTGGGTGGGGGGGATAGTATAGCTATTTCCCCCATCTTGTGGGAAATAGAACTTCCCAGATAAATCTACCTCCCCCATTTTGCCAATCTTTAGTTAACCAACTTACCAAGGAAGCACATGTTTTCATATCAACCAACGGTCACTTAATGTGTACTGAAATCTCAGCTTCTAGTCGAGGTTCATCATTTTAACCTTCAAGTATTCTTTACTAATTTTGGGACAGAATAACCATATAGGAATATATCTTGGCTGAATGTGGGTAAGATTTTTGTGTATTAATTTCTATGGTTCACCTTGTTATGTTCCTAATTGATTTGATTATGTAGTGGTATTGATTTTCAAGAGTTTAATTTCTGTCTATAGTTGCTATTGAGATATGCTGGGCCTTCATCCAATGTCCGTGTGGAACGTGCTTCATGTGATTGCTTTAGAAATGGAGGTGCCTTACCTGAACTGATGACTCTGTTTGAGAACACAAGTGAAGGTTATTTAGAGGACGATCAAAGTCAAAATGAAGAAGTTGCAGGCGATGGAAACCATGGGCTTGCTATTAAGGTATGATACTCGTATGGAAATCGGACCCCAAATTTTAAGCTTTAATTTAGTTTTCGATTAATTATTTCTATTGCACTGGAACTTAGTTACTTAAATATCTTCCCTACTCAATGAGGTAAATTTAAGTGTTAGTTCATAAGCATCCAAGCTTGTTTGAGTGTCATTTTCATCTATGCTTTGATCATTAAATTGCAAATGAAAACATGTGAGTTAACAAGACTTTGCTTATTTGTCATCATTCATGGAGCCAACAGTCCAGATCCACTCAGCTAATGATTCTTCTTTAACAAAACTACTTACTTTGCCTTTTATCTTTCTCGCACCCTCTTTTTTGGGTGTGGCAATATGTGTGTGCATGCTTAAAAGCTCCCTCCAAACTTTTATTTTCTCATTTACGGGCCTGTGACAATGCTTGGTGGAAATTGCTGTTTTATAGGGAATCATGGGTATGCCTCCATTAGCTGTGCAGGCATTGGCTGTTACCATATGACATCTCAAGCAATTTGGTCTTGATAGAATTTTGTCTCTTGGAGCTTCATTTCGACCCTTCTCTAGCAACATTGAGATGAACCTCTCTGCCAACACGCTTCAACAGTTGGAGGTACTTTGCAAGTGTGATGCTTCTAACCCCTCCCTCTCTCTTGTCCCGAAACTATGTAAAAAAGAAATAAAAAAAGAAAAGAAAATGAAGATGGGAACAAGAGTAAAAGAACGTTATTAGAGCAGTTGAAGACATTGGTGATGTTCTTGAGACTATCCTAGCTTTTATGTCATTGACATCAAGAATCTTAAATAGCATAGTTCTTGGACTAAACTAATGACATTCCTGGTGCACCGTTATCACTCTTGCAAAAAAATAAATAAATAAAAATAAATAAATCATTGTATACACTAGATCAATGACCCCTATTGTCAAGGATGGCCACCCCTTTCTGAAGGAAGGTCACACGTGGCGGTATGGGTCACCTCTTTTTAAAAGAGAAGTCACCCATGCCCTTCTTCTATTTTAGAAAAGTCAACCACTGTACACCAAGTATATGCAAGACTTACTCTACTACTCTAGCCCTTGGATCTAAGGAATTGGAAGTGGGAAGGCATTGGCCTGAGGTGGTTGGGAAACCTCTTATTTTTTGGCTGGGGAGGGGAGGAGGTAGTTTGATGGAGGATGGCTATCGAGACAGGGGCCTTAAGGGTATAACTTGGGCTCCTTCATGCTTTCCTTTTCTGATTTACTTGCAAATAATATTTTGTTTTGAAGTTCAACCAACTGCTCTTCCAGTCTTATCTTTTACCAAACAACAAAGATTATATTTTATTTTCTATGTTTCTGTAATGTTTTTTTTTTTTTCCCTTTGCTAACTTCCAAATTCAATCTGCTTCAAGGTTTTGAAGAATAATAACGACGGGTCTGAGTCTGGTTCCTTGTTTCAGACAATGAATCATACTCTTACAATATTTGGTCAGAGGCTTTTACGACATTGGGTACGTATGGAACTAGATTATACCTGCTATTAGTTTGATGTTTGATGTTTTCTGTTTGATCTGCAATGTTCACTCAATGCTCCAGGTAACTCACCCATTATGTGATAGAAACATGATATCAGCTCGTCTCGATGCTGTTGTTGAGATTGCAGAATCTATGGGTGGTTGTAGTGCTTCAGATAGCTGTTGGCAGCTTGATGACGAAAACCCAGATGTTGCAAATGTTCCAAATGATACAAGTCAGATCCTTTCTTCAGTTTTAAGTGCATTGTCACAGTCTGCTGATGTTCAACGTGGAATAACAAGAATTTTTCATAAGACAGCCACCCCATCTGAGGTAATGATTGACTTATTGGACTTTTTCTTTGTATATAGAAGCAACTGGTCATATCCGTGACTCATATGTTTAATTTCATCTTTCATAAAGTAGGATATTAGTATAGTCAGATAGTCTTAAGTATATCAGGGTGGAGTTGGTTTACGCATATCTAGTCATTTAGACCGAGTCATAAAGTAGTTGTACTGATGTGCAAGTAGTGTTTACTAATGTCCTTTGGTATTTTCTAGTTTGCTTTCTTTTAAAGACGGGGATAGGATGGGCGGAATGATGTGCGTTGTTCCTTTCTCCCGATTTATTCCATTCGCATGAGCATGCCTTGCATGAATTATTTAGTAGAGGCAGAAATAGAAAGGATACATAAGTGATGATACCGTTGAGTGACATAGTCTGCAGAGAGCTATTCATGAGATGCTTTGTTTGACCACCTGATTGAAATAAATGAAGCAGGTGGGCATGAGTTTATGGCTAGCTTGAATTACCATGTTCAGCGCACTGTGTACTGACAATTCCCTAAACTGATTGGTACAGTTTATTGCTGTTGTTCAAACTATTTTACAAGCTGCAAAGCAACTTCAGCAACTTGAAATTGGAGCTGTTCATTCAGTGTTACTGAGAAACTTGATTCAGATAGGTTCTTCATCTAGTGTGATTGGCTGTTGTGCTAAACTTCTATCAAACCTAAATAAAGAGGCAGCTGATAAAGGGGATATGCTGAATCTCATTTCTGTTGCTGATGGGCACTTCTCTGAGGTTTTTTATCAGTATTATTTTTTTAAACACTTAAAGTGCTTTCTTTCTATTTTTGCCTACATATAGAAATATTCATTTCAGGTTGGGAAAGCTCGAACAAAGGTTCAATTGGCAAGTGAAAAGTTGGAAACATTGATTACTTTGTACCGCAAGCAGCTTGGAATGCGAAAATTAGATTTCATGACAGTGGCAGGGACAACTCATCTAATAGAGGTAAATTTTCTGGTGGTACCATTTTTAATTTATGCTACTTTTAGCCTTGCACTGTGATTGAGGGTTAGTTCACAGAAAGGATCATTCGTCCTACATATAGACTTGCGTTGTGATTGTTTGAGCTGGTTAGAACCATGACCAAGAAATTCTTTCCCAAGAATAGTTAAGATTTGGTCTGATGCCATCTGCAGCTCTTCTTAGGGTCTGTTCTCCCAGCTTATTTTTGTTTATTGCTGTTTATTTCAGCAAACTTCAACAAACTTCAGCAAATTTCAACAAAGTTAAATAAAGTTAAACAAAGTTAAACAAACCAATATATAAACTAGTTACAAAAAACACTTGAATCAACAAGATTCAACAAAGTTCAACGAAGTTAAATAAAGTTAAATAAATTTCAACGAAGTTCAACGAAGTTCAACAAAGTTCAACAAAAATAATTTTTCAGTAATAAATATAAACGTTTTTCAGTTGGGGAGAACAGACCCTTAATTGGTTTAGCTGTTGGTTGGAATCTCAGCACATTGTGAATACCTTGACGATGAACCTCCCTCCCCACTTGAGTAAAAGTAGGTCATCCATGCTTGAAGGGTATCCATTAGGACAAATGAAATAATATCGTAAACTTTCTCGGTCATGTAGACTCATGTTGATCGTTAAGGCTACCTTGTCCTTTTCATGGAAAAAAGGCATCTACACACTACAGTGTCTGTTCTACGGCCAGAATTAATGGTTGACTTTACATTGCTTGCTCCTACACATGTTGATGTTAACTTCAATGATGTGGTTGGAGAAGAAGGCGATAAGTATCGAGGATAATGTTCTTCAGGTAAATTGGGGGCTGTGATGTTTTTACTAGTTCGCTTATGTCCTTTTGAGTCAGTACATGTTGACCTCCCTTTACCCTACCACGGCAGGATCCACACTGAGTCATTATTGCTCTTGTTGATGGACTTGAACAGGTAGCAGATTCAGAAAGCGTTGTTTTTTTGAATTTTTTTTTTTTTTTTTACTATGTTGTGTTATCTCTTTTTGCTTGTTAGGTGATCCCATCCTGCTCTGTGCAATTGTACTTTTCATTCTCAGCTCCTACCATATAAACAAGAAATAAATAAAGCATAGTAGCACACAATAACGCAAAAAAGATGGTATACAGACTAGGACCCAATGTTCGCTGATGTTGCATCCTTAGTAGCTTCCCTTTGTGACCAAACTAGGTTTCGTACATTGTGAATTTTGTTTTATGCATTATCTAAGAATTCGATATTTATTTTTGAGTTAGAAGTTATTGTGAAGTTTTATGACTAGGATTTGATATATATTGCAGTTGCCTTCAGATGCTAGGGTACCTTCAAATTGGGTGAAGGTAAATAGTACAAAGAAAACAGTTCGCTATCATCCACCTGAAGTTCTAACTGCTTTAGACCAGTTATCATTGGCAAATGAAGAACTCACCGTTGTTTGTCGTGCTGCATGGGATAACTTCTTGGGGGAATTCGCCAGACATTATGCAGAATTTCAAGCTGCTGTTCAAGCACTCGCTTCTTTAGATTGCTTGCATTCACTTGCGATTCTTTCAAGAACTAAGGTATTGTGAAAGAATACTGACAAAAGTCTACATTATTCTAACTTATTTGTTGTAGAAACCCCCCGTCCCCGCGGATCTTTGTGCATTATCTAAGTGTCACCTTTATACCTATCTATTGACATTTTTATGGTTCTTTTGCGTATTTCAGAATTATGTCCGTCCCATATTTGTTGACGATAAAGAACCTGTTCAGATAGAGATTAGCGCTGGTCGTCATCCGGTATGTTGTATTGTACCAAATTATCAATGCTTCTTAAGGATGTCTGAGAAAACTTCAAATAATCTGCAACGCCTGCAAAATATTGTTCCATGGGTTATTCCTGGACCTGCTCAGTGAGAATTGCCCAAATTTTTTATAATGCATGAATAAATGTGCTATGAATTATCTTTTAGAAAGCAAAAATGATCTTTACTACGTGCATATACCCTCTTTTATGTAGCTCTCTCAAACAATTACAATTTATCTACAACGTTTTTGATGAGTCTGAAATCTAAATATGTATAGACAGTACTTTGGTGGAGTAAGCAATAGACAACTGTATTGACATCCTGCACATGTCCACAACTTGTTATATTACTGCGCTCAGTTCACAAGTACAAGCAGATATTAGAACATTTATTTTATTTTTTTTGGGGGGGGGGGGGTGTGAGTTTTGGCTCCTCTTGTAACCCTCTTAAGATTGTCAAGTAGTTCTCTGGACAAATATTTTGGTTGTATATCTTGCTTTTTATATGCTGTATTGTGAAATTAGATACTTGTCTACTCCTTTTAAGGAAAGTGTTCTGTCTAGGATCACACTCACACTTCTTGATTTCTGAAATATGAATGAAACAACTGAATTATTAACTCGCAATTACTGGATAGGTCCTGGAGACCATGTTGCAAGATAATTTTGTTCCAAATGATACTCATCTACATGAAGATCGACAGTACTGTCAGATAGTTACAGGACCAAACATGGGTGGCAAGAGTTGCTACATTCGCCAAGTTGCTCTCATTATAATTATGGCTCAGGTACATCAAAAGTAATTCACCTCCTCTAACTATACTCAATGTCTTTTTTCTTGAAAGCTTAATCTTAGCATACCTTGTCCTCAGGAAGGCAGGAACTGCTGTTTCTGTACGCTTAACATAGATTCTAACTGCTTCGGCAAGAACTCGCATATTTTATGTTACATGTCAAGTTCTGATGAACATATATAAGATGGGCCGAGTTCCCACGAGCTTTCAAAGGACTGTTCGAAGTCCCATTGTTTATGCTATGCATCAACTCTTGATTAAGGTTCCAAAGTCTTATTTTAAGGTTTTAAAACCTCATAACTAAAGGCAACACCTTCTAATTTGATAATCCAAAATGGATAATTTGTCTTTAATGTCTATTCTCCTCGTTAACACTTAACATGCCAACATTTTGCTCTGATCTTTAAATGAATAAAATATGCTCTTTTGGCCTAAACTTGGTTTTTTCTGTGATGTAGGTATCATATTTCAGGTATCATGTGATGCCATTATCTTTGTTGCTTGTTATTTTGACTATTGGCATCCATATTGAATATAGTGAATACAAGATTTGGCTTTTAAATTCTGGAGAGACCTAAAAGTCTTGCTTTTTTTAATTATATTTCTAGGTTGGTTCTTTTGTACCAGCGTCGTCTGCTAAACTTCAGGTCCTAGATGCTGTCTACACCCGAATGGGTGCATCGGACAACATCCAGCAAGGAAGGAGCACATTTCTGGAAGAACTTAGTGAGGCTTCTAACATACTCCATAATTGCACGGCACGCTCCCTGGTAATTATGGATGAGCTGGGGAGAGGCACTAGTACTCACGACGGCGTAGCGATTGCATATGCAACATTGCATTATCTTTTGGATCAGAAGAGATGCATGGTGCTCTTTGTCACTCACTATCCTAAAATTGCTGATATCCAGAAAGGTTTTCCTGGTGCAGTGGGAGCATACCATGTTTCATACCTGACATCACCGACAGATAACGATATATGCTCAAGACCTGGTCAAATTGATGGCAAAATGGACCATGAGGACGTCACCTACCTCTATAAGCTTGTACCTGGCATCTCGCAGAGGAGCTTTGGTTTCAAGGTTGCTCAACTTGCACAGGTTAGCCGTGGGTTGTTCTTGCCCATAGATCTCACTAAAACAACTGAGCCCCCTCCCCCCGCCGCGAAACAAGAATTGATTAAAAAGAAAAGTCCCATTAGCAACACTGCCAAGATATTAAAATGTGGGCTTTAGGGAATGTGCAAGAATATGGATGGTGATAGTCTAACTTCAATTGCGGTGAAATTCAGAAGACAGAGATGTACATGTTTTGGTTATCACAGGGTGATGGTCCAACTTCAATATGGTGGTTATGTTGAACAATACCCCCTAACTTAAAGTAATCAAATGCACTTGCATGTTTGGTTATCTTCTTCCCAACGGCTCTGAAAATGTTATACTTCTTTCTTGCAGCTGCCACCTTCATGTATTGAACAAGCAATGGTAATGGCAACTAGGTTAGAGACATTGGTTCAGAAGAGGATGGAAAATTATCAACAAAAACCATTATTTACAAAGAGACCGTCAGATGGTGGAAATGACTCACTAAATAAGATATCAGAACATCCTGATTCATTGAGTAAAGATGAAACGGAAGGCATGGGTCAATTCACAGCTGCTTGTAGCAAGTTCTTTTGGAATTTGTGGTCTTCCTTGGGAAATGATGATCTGGTGCAGAGTCATGAACTATTGAAGTGTGCTAGGACTCTTGCAGCTGAATTCGTTGCTTGGTAAACATGACTTTACGTTAGTTTCTTCATCTGCACCTTTTCGAAACTGGGCCAGTACAACAGTGCTTCTAATGATAATGAGGTATCCATCTAGAAATGATCGATTAACTATTGTTCAAATTCTTGCTTAATTATTTCTCAGAATATAATCTTATAATATGCCCAGCACTTGATTGTTTGAGAAGTGGTTTGAAATGCTTCAATGGGATTGTCAGGGGACTTCTCTTCACTGAATACCAAAAAGAGTGATGATGGAAATTGACAAGATTCTATTTTATTCGGCTTTGCTGGAATCATTAAGTTCACCATGTCAAATTAGCATACAGGGTCTCATATCTGTAGCCAGTTGGATGAATTGGTTATTAGTGCAGGTTGTTGGCTCCTAGATCACTGTTACACTTATCACTTTGAATCTCTTCTATTGTTTCTTCGGTAAGTTGTCAAGCACTTGTGTCTAATGAATCAGGTTACAGGTATATAGGTAAATGATGAAGCAACTTCTGGCCAAAAAATATGTGCGCGATTGATTCCAGTGAAAATGCAGGCGTGTGTTTCTTTTGGTTGCTCATTGATTACATCTCTTGTTTTTGGAATCTGATTTTGTTTTCTTGTGTTTTTCGCAGATGAAGGATGTTACATGTTAACAGTATTGTTACAATGGCTCGCAGAAGTGGGCTAACGTGGCCTTATAATTATTGACAGAGAGTGCTCATCAGCCACGCCCACCCCTCAAGTGGCAGTACATAGTAATTAGTACAAAATAGAATAGCATTTGTGCATCATCTTGCAGTGCCCATTTGTAGTAGATTCTCCCTGTGTAGCGAAATCTGTAAATTTTCTTAACTTGAGATCAAGTGAGGCCAAAGGTAGAAACAAGCGCATATCTCATGCCAAAGCTGGTGTAGATGTAAAATTTCGCAAGCCAGATGTTATGGACTTATGGTAGATTCTTTATGATCCACTTAAGTCTGGAATTGTAGCAAAATGCTGTAGATTTGCAATGAAGAAAATATGATACTCGGCCATGCTGAGAGCCAAAGAAGCAAAGTTTCAGCTTCAGATAAAGGTTAGATACATCTCAAAGTTCAAACATTTAGTCGTCCTCGTAAATGGGATAGCGAATTGCATAATAAAATTGCAATTTCAAGGAAATGCATGTCCAGTCTTTAACACCATTGTTACATACAAACGGAAAATTTATGGGTGAAGGAACTTATGAAAGGATTCTCCACCTACGATTTCACCAAGAATACACCCCCGTAGGATTATTATTAACCTTTTAAATATTACAAATAAACATTTAAGAAATAATCCTCCAAAGCTTATTGCAAATTTTTCTCCAATAGAATGACAGGCAACTCTCCAGAGTTTTTCATGCTCCATGGATAAATTTGGAGTACAACTCTCCAAATAACCGAGAAATGGAAAAGAAATTGCACAATGCTAGACTACAGGTATTCTACAAGCGGCATTTGATCTCAACTGGCTAGATGAGATTAGGCATCGATAATCATCAGCCTCACCTAAATAAGGTTGATTGTGAAGGATACATATGGGTGTGTATCTGCTTCACCTGCCAGACCAGCCATTGCTCCAACTTCATCCTCACCTTTCCAGTGACCACTACATGAAAATCATCGTCAAGAAAACAATATAAAATCAGCTACCATAAACTTTAACTAACTAGGATTTATTTTGTACATATTCAATCCCAAAATAAACCTTCATGAGTATTTAAGAATTTTCATTCATTAAATCCAGGCGAAGCAAAGTTTAGTTTCTGAGAAAATGAAAACCAAATTGAAAAATAAATAGATAAACATAGATGTTATGCGAGGAAGCACTTCCAACTTCCAAAGAGAAACATGTGCAGTGGTATGTTGGTCAAAGATTGTGATGCCATAATTTCAGTGATAACACCACAGTCATTAAATAGACTGATGCATTCATCCGATTACCTGTTTGAAGTCTTGCATTGTCGTTCAAGAATTGAGCGTACTTTCTTCTCACTCTTTTGCGGTGGAGCCAAAACACATGCCTAAATAATACAAGAAAAACACATGATCAAAATGAGACCATCTAGCTTAGCATAGTGAAACATTAAACCAAAGGCTCAGGTACCAGGAAGGACGGAGGCAATCCATATCTCAAAATGCTCTCAGTGAAAACCCGCACAGCACAGAAGTGCATCCATGAGGTGAAAACCTGTTCACGGACTTCATTAATTTCTCTGATTCAAAGTTTTCTGGCAACAAGGTAATATTACAAGCAGCAGTAGATGCAGAAGCAATATTCATGGCTATCAAAAATAAGTAAATAATCAATCTCGTTGAAAATAAGTAAACAGGAGGCAGAAGAAAGATTGTAAATTTGTCTGGGAATCACATGAAGTAAATAACAATCACACTTCATCTGCAACCTTATGTCCGTTTTCAATGAGCCAAAAAGATTCACAACTCTTTGGCTCTAGAATATAATCGATTAAATCAAAATGGCTTATCAAACCATCTGCAAGGGCCCAATTGAAACAGCCTCTCTGTTTTCACAGGGGTAAGGCTGTGTAAAACCGAACCCCCCTCCCCCCCTCCCCCACATCATACTTGAGCTGGAGCCTCTTTGGAGGCCTAATGTTGATGTTGATTTTAATGTACTCTTGAATCTGCAACCTACTATGAAAAAGTATGGCATGCATCTCCCTTACTCCTTAGTCCTTGAAATTCTTTGGGGGTAGTCATTAGGAAAGATTTAGGAGTTAGGAGACAATTTCTCCCGGGGTAAGGGTCAACAATGAACAAAAAACAGAAAAAGCCCGAGATTAGAGCACGGTCATCAATAAGAACCACTGCAGCAGTAGAAGCAGAACCTGTCCGTGACTAGGATATATTCATACTTCTACTACATCTCAAAGAAACAATATAGCTAGCACATGACAGACTAAAGTGCTCAGAGTGGCAAAAGTAGGTTAGAATCAGTCATAAACATGTTCTTTGTGGTAATAAAGCTAAATCCATTGACCTTTATCTGCTTACGCCAATCCTTTTTTTTGCTCTTCATCTGCTTACTCCAATCTAAACATGTATGGAAGATCAGTGTTGGGGTCTGGTGAGGTGAATGTCAAGACAGAGAGCAAGAATGCTAATACTTAAGCAGGTGTGTGCTGTTGACAGCATATTATTCAGTTGTGATTTGCAATGTTAAAAGGTAAGGAACTGCCATTGCAGTACTTTTATAATATGTCTGGATGATTTATTATAACAATGTCTTTAACCAGACGACAGTAAGTTTTCACTACTTTGGGACCCAGATGATTCAAAACTTCAAGTTTCAATGAACCTAGCAAGCATCAACGAGAAACATACTTTCATAAATTATATATTTAAAAAAAAAAAAAAAAAAAAAAAAAATCTTAACAGACAAAAAAAAAAAAAAAAAAAAAAAAAAAAAATTGTACGAAGCAAGGGGTCAACCTCCAAGCACCAAGCAAATACGACTTTCAAATCCCCAAAAAAATCGCATCACAGATCCTAGGCCACTTTCTAGGAAGGTTGCTAAGGGCCTCCAAACCACGTACAAAGAGCTCAACAACACAGTGAACAACACATAGATCATGCTCCACTGTGATTCTTGCCATATTCGTCATTTTGAGAGCCAGGAGCTACAGTGGATTAATCACCATTCTCCCCTTACCATTTGAATGTCCTCTTGTGACATGGAAGATATGAAGAAAAGATCTTTATGAATATTCTACATTCACAAAAGAACATGGCTGAACAAGTAGACATCAAATTTTACAATTATTCTCCATCTGAACTTTTGTATCTGTTATTGAAAGATTCAAGTCAACAAAACTGCCCCCACACATTATTAAAGGATACTGGACATTGCTCCTTTTATTCCATATGCAACAGTCATACAAAATCATAAATTATACTTCATTGCAGGTATAACACAAGGATTTATGATACAAAACAAATGTGCTTGTAGTAATAATTTCAGAAAGTTACCTCCCCATAACTAGAATAGCACCACTGCACAAGGGAACTTCTCAATGCTTCCTGATCATGTGCCAATTTTTCCACCTCTTGCTTCCGTGACTCTTGTGTTTCTGGGTTGTGTTCAAAATCTCGAACCTGATTATTGTTACAAGAGTAGAAACAATCAGAAAAGACTTCAGAATCAAAAGGATTAAAGAAAACCGTGAATACATTTACATGAACCCAACAGATGGTAGGTCTCTTATTTTGACACACCTAAGTACAATGTGCATGCTATCAAGTACCCCCTCCAACAACCAAAACAGCAAGGAAATAGATAAGGGGAAACTGAAATAAGAACTTGCCTGAAATCCTCTTTCACGTGCTTTTGTTCTGAAGTTATCAGCAACACGATGAAACAAAGTTACGGTGTACAGAGCATATTCGTTGTCCTCGTACAGGTTCTTAGATGATCTGGGAACCTGAAAGAGCTCAACTTAAGTTCCAAAGAAACTACTAGGCATGGAAGAAATTGGTTTGTAGCAAACGGTTCAAGAGAGAGAAAATGTAGACATCAGAGATCTGATTATTGTAGGCATAATCCACACAACAGAAATAGGCCCTTGTGTCTCAACTACCAAGTGAGTATATAGTATATGTAGCCCTTACCACATACTCAGTCAATGTCTCATAGCTTGATAACCAGTCCTTTTGAGAATACTTGCCAACAACAGCCAGAAGAGTAACCAAATGCTCAGTTGCAATAATATCCTCAGGCTTCACCAAATTGGAAAGATCCCTGACAGCTAAACTGAGATAAGCCAAGAGCACATCAGCGAATAATATTAGCAGAAAATCTTTAAGGTGGAATTGCAATGAGAAGCTTGACCCATACCTTCCACTTTGTTTGCGGTTTATTGCACTAAGTTGGCTGCGCACATTGTTATACTCAGCAACACGGACCTAAAAAAAAGGAGTGTACAGCCCTAAGTGACCACTTCAAGATGAAGAATCTTAATTTTAAGCAGAAACTAATATATTAAATAAATGAACATGCTGAAAATAGACCTGATGTAATGATTGGCAAAGAGAAACAAATTTTTATAGGATTTTATATTAGTTACAGTTGACAGACTGGTTTTCTTGCATAACTTTCATTTTCAAGAACCTCGAGTACATCATCAGTGACTTGAGAAAGATGGTTTCTTTGTCTAGCTCAAAAATCTGTCACTCCTTTCTCGTGAAATTGTGTAGAAATCTTGAATTACCTGGATACTTCATTTCACCTTGCAGGACTAGTGCTGGTGAATATTAGAGCATGAGTACCATACATGGACACTTCAATTAGACCAAAAGCAAGCGATTTTATTCGAAAAGGGCTGAGTTTCACACTTGGACTAAAAACCGATTTAGGTACTTTTAGCACAGTCCATATAACACATATCAAGCCCAACACAAAAGAACCCCTATTGATCATCTTGGCCCATGAAAGAAGCATATTGGTTCAAATCCACACTCAGAAGATACATAACCTTAACAACAAAATGAATTCTCTACCACTATGGCACTATGTTATCAGAAAGTTCATTTCACCTCAAATATCCATTGCTCTACATTCCGACTTGGTTGTGAGCACCTGATACTCTATTAAGGCCAAAATCAAGCAAATTTTTTAAACATGGCCGGGTTTATCACCACACACATGTAGATCTGTAGTGGAGTCTGAGTGACATATCTACCATATAAACATTAAACAAGTTCACTGCTCATGGGAGGTCACATATAGAAGATTATTTCAGTGAAGTATATGTCTCCTTTTTCTTCCAAGAACATTCGCTAGTGGGTACGTGGTTGTGGCGGTTTCCTCTGGAGTCTGATTCCCTTTGGCACCGAGTAATCAGGAGCAAGTACGGTCTTATGTGCAACGAGTGGGACGCTCATGCTGGCTCCAACGTCACTCATGCTTGCCCTTGGAAGTTCATTTGTCCCTCTTTTCTTTCCACTGGTTAGGTACAATGTGGGTAATGGACTACGGGTTCGGTTCTGGGAGGATGTGTGGAAGGGTGACCTTCCTTTCTCTTCCACATATCCCCGGGATTTTCGGTTGTCCACACTACACGAGGCCCCTCTCAGCCGCGGGTGGTTCTTAGGACTTACATTTACGCCGACCACCACATGATAGGGAGATGGGGGAGCTTGTTTCCCTCCTGAGTGTTCTTAACTCTACTCTCCTCGTCCCTAGGGACGATTCTAGAACTCGGACGGGGGATCCTTCTGGGGTCTTCTCTTGCAAGTCCTTCCTACACTATATTAGCCTTCCCTCTCAGTTTCCCCACTTTCCCTTATCTACTTTTATTTGGAAGTCTAAGGTTCCATTGAAGGTATGTGCTTTTGTGTGGACTTTGGTGTTAGGTAGGGTGAACACTTATGATATGCTGCAACGTAGGAGACCTAGTTGGTCCCTTCTACCGGAGTTCTGTGTGATGTGTCGGCATAGTGGGGAGAATTGTCTGCATTTGTTTGTGCTCTGTGATTTTGCGCGGAGTTTGTGGGCTAGATTGTTGTGTGGGGAGAGTTTTGTGTGTCCAGCCACGGTGGGTGAACTCTTACAGTTACGCTTTGCAACGATGAGGAGGAGTAAGGATGGGAGGTTGTTGTGGCGTTGTGCTTGCATGACTTTACTTTGGTGTCTTTGGCTGGAGAGAAATTCTAGGATTTTTTCGGGGACTGCGAAGACTATTGATTATGTTTGGGATCATATAGTCTACTTGGCTTCTCTACGGGCTAAGGCGGCGGGGGCCTTTAAGGGTGTTCCGTTGACTTTAGTACAACGCCATTGGCGTAATGTGTAAATAGTTTTCATTTTATATTGAGGATACCTTATCCTCCACATTTTTGTATTCTTTACCATTTGATTAATAAAATTTTCTCTTATCTAAAAAAAATAATAAAATTTCAGTGAAGTATAAAATCAACACACTGAGGAATGATAACACACTTCTTCTAGCAAAGGGCTCTGTTCATGAGCATCACTAAACCTGTTTTGGGAAATCCCGTCACTCAGATTTTATACTCAACTTAAAACAGCGCTAGCACTTGGAACACGGACCATACATAGACTAGGCTGATGGTGATGGTAGAAGGTCAACATAGCAACTGAAGTGTACAGCAAATGTAACTTCAAATTCTTCATACGTATGGAAGAATCTAAGTCCAAGCTTAGTAATTCCAATTTCCAAGCCTGAATTCTCGTCACCAGATTAGCCATATATCTTATGAACAACATAAGACTTGAACTCGAAAAATTAGCCTTAAAAGTGATCTAAAATAAAGGAATACCATAAAGCCATGCTAGACAGCTAGAGTGACCGTCCCCATCTCAACCACTTCATAAGCTTTGTTTTCACTCACACTAGGAAAGTAAGAAACCTTGTTCAAACGACTAGATAATCACAGTCACAAAACTGATATAGGACATACAAACTTGGGGTGTTACAAGCATTGTAAAGGACTAGTTCCAGATCTTTAAGTGATATTCATACTAATCAACAAAAGAACCTTTATCTAAAATTGGGAAGAAGAAAAAAATATCAATGAATGAACCAAACAGGTAAAGCAGTTACCTTAAGATCATCTTCAACCTTTGAAACAAAAGTATGGATACTGACAACAGTCTCCCTTAAAGGCGACATTGTTGGATACTTTGCTTCATCCCAAACAAATCTACCAGAACGAAAATTACATAAAAAAACATAACTTTCCAACTAAATCATGAAAATCCAATTGTAATTCAGTCAAACAATATCTTCAAACCTCACCTTGTAAGATAAGAGTCAATTGGAACTCCATCAACAGTCAAAGCTCCAGCATCAACACCCGATGACCTCTCCAATTCATCGATCTGACGCCTAATCTTGTGTGTCACACCTTCCACAAATGCATTCGACTACAAAATTCGCATAAAAATTTGGACTTTTCTGTTAAAAATCATAAATTTATAGCATATAGTTGAATTCAATCATGCATTGGTGAAACAATTAGATTAGATTAGATAATTTTACCTTTAGAAGATCGTCAGCAAGTGATAGGAGTGAATCTAGGGTCCCAACACGAAGATTAGGCGTGTTGAACTGCAAAATTTCATCAAAATTGATGCAATTAATTCACAATCGCAACAATTGAATCTCGCGAAATTGAAAAAATAATGAATTGAAGTGCAAAATTAATTGAGCAAAATGTCTAAGTATGTAGAAATCGAGAGAGAGAAAAGAGGTACTCTGTAGATAGGGGTGTCCCAAGATTGTTTGGAGATGGATTCTTGAACTTGATTCCACAAATCAGAAGCTGAAGATTGAACGGGAAGAGACACCATCCAGTATCTCGACGCCATTGTCGATCACGAATTTTTCTCTCTCCTCTCTCTCTCTCTCTCTCTCTCTCTCTCTCTCTCTCTAAGATGTGCTAACGAACAAGAGGGGGAAGATCAAACTTGAGAGTTGAGAGAGTAATGAGACAAGGTGCTGGCAAGATAGGTAGCATAAGAAAATGAATTACTCCTACTATTTCAGATTTTGTTTTTTTCTTTTGGGGTGAGGTGAGGGTGGAAATTGGGAGGGGGCCACATAACATATCATATGAATTATTATTATTTTTATTATTATTATTATTATTTTATTTTTATTTTTATTTTTTTTATGCAAAATCAATTTTGAGTGGTTTTGCATCAAGGTTTTTGTGACTTTTAAACTTTATGGTTGGCTTGGCCTTCATATGGATTTAGGGCAGTTACAATATTTCTATACTTTTTCACATTACTTTACTTCTGTTAGTTTATTATAGTGCAGACGTAATTTTCTTTATTTAGTGAACATCATTCCAGTTCACTATAGATTATTTCATTAATGTTCGGTTAAAACTTGAGAAGAATTGGTATTTGATTCCTTCATCTTCCACTCTCGCTCCACCCAACCCTTGAAATGAGATTTCGAGTGAACAAGAAATGGAAAAGAGGTTGAGATCAAATGCATAATTAATTTATATTTATTTGTTCAGTTTGCAAATGACTCAAGGCATGATAGTAGATAATTGTGTCCCTTTATTTAGATTTTAGAAGAAGCTACGGGTTACATAATAATGTGATGATAGTACACATGGAAAAGTTTTGGGGTATTCATCCCTCCCCAAACCCCCCCCCCCCCCACACACACACACATTCCCTGAATTTTTTTGATACAACATGGTAACAAATTAGACTACAAATTAGGGTACAGATTTTCTAAGTGAACTTCAATTCTCCTCACTTTGTACAATATCTGGCACAAATAAATACATCTTCAAGAGCTCTCTTCCCTAATGTTGGCCAAGAACATTCTAAGGTCCCTTGCCTTCTGAGCATGTTCAGGAGACTTTTCCATATCTGAATCACTCAGATCAATAACATTAACCTGTTCCGCATTGCCTTGACATTTTGATACAAAACGTGTCTTGGGTGCTGGGGAAGGGCTTAGAAGATCAATCACATCCATTTCCATTGCAGTTGGCAGGTCTGCGTGGGTATCCTTGGGGATGCTAGCTATGTTGTTTTCGTATTGTTCATGAAGAAATGTGTCGGAAATTGTGAGATCGACTATTATGCTGCTGCTTCCTGATACAGACATGCTAGAGCACAAAGAACCTCCACTTCTCACATTGTCCTCAGACCCTCCACTTCTCACATTGTCCTCAGACTCTATGTCAAGTAGCAGTTGTTGGAGTTTTAGATCAACATTGGACATGGAAGGTTTGTCTTGTGATTTCATATCCTTGGGGTCCTTGGGGATGCTAGCTATGTTGTTTTCATATCGTTCATGAAGAAATGCATCAGAAATTGTGAGATCAACTATGCTGCTGCTGCTGCTTGATCTGTGCATGCTAGAGCACAAAGAACCTTCACTCCTCACATTGTCCTCAGTCTCTATGCCAAGTAACAGTTGTTGGAGTTTCAGATCAGCATTGGGCATTGATGCTTTGTCTTCTGATTTCTTAGGTCTTGGTTTACAATTGTTTCGTTTCTTTTTCTGAGCTTGCCTTTCCTCGAATTCTGCAATCTTCTCGGGACAAGCACTTTGATAATGACAACAAGACCATTTGTGTCAGTTAAAGATGATGACTTAGTTTCACAAAGAACACCAAGAAAAAATAAATGGTCTCTCTAAAAACCAATCTAAGGAGTTCCAGAGTTTTTGTGGCATACATGTGTCATGTGTGCTATGCACTATTGTAACGAAAACACATCTTCCCGAAGAACAGTTTTGGTGGAAATCAAGGACCAACAGTTATCATTACCTCTCTACAAGATCAGCTGGTACTATAGAAGTTTTAAGGCCATCAAATTCTTCCCATGAAACTTCAAAGCATTCTCTACCTACAACTCTCCTGTGCTTGAGAATTTCACATACAGGACACTTGATTGGCATCTGTACATGCAAAAAACAATGCAAAGATCAGTTAAGTTGATCCTACACCAATGTTACAATAAAACACCATGATTCTTTTGACACAGTGACATGGTTATTTGGAATTGGATCATAAAACTCTCTTCAACCAACTGATGCGATTTATTTGATTGCCGGCTGGGCCTTGCAATAGAAGATATTGTGAGAGGCGGGACTCAGTGAGAGGTACTACGGTGGTGGTTGTGAGCTAAACCTAATTTGCCTCCCTTGATATTAATCCTTAACCCAAGCCAAGTTTTGGGTTAGGCTAGGGAGGTTCTCTTTACCAGCCAGTGAAGGAAAAGTTAACAGGAAGAAAAAACAACTTTGGTAAAACATTCCAGTTTTTCCTTTCCATCTTCAAACCACAAAGAAGGGAAACTTTTATGTGCATAGTATGAGGTCTAGTCTTCCACGATACTTTCATATAGGGTATGTTTGACAATTTCAGCTAGCTTTTAGATTAAAGCTACAGCTTCCAGCTTTCATCTACTGTTTCAACTCTCTCTCAACAAACAGTTTATCAGACTATTTTCAACTATCAACTTCAAGAACAGATAAAATTTGAATATTACCCATGCAAGCTTTCAGTTTCAACTAGCAAAACAAGTTAATTTGTTACCATTTCATACCAATTTAGCTATTTTCTACTGATTTCATACCACATTTGACTTTTCAGCTAGTAGAATAGCAGTTGTGCCAAACATAGCCATTTGAATGCAGATCCCGACAATTCTCCAACTCATTGCAAAAGGAAAGTGCTTACCTTCTGCAATGGAAGTACAACTCCCAACTGTGACGAAGATGAACGCAAATTGGCAAATCTCCGCAGATCTCTTTCTGCAATCTTTGGAAGGACATATTCATCTGAAATAAGTTCAACAACATAAGGATATTCTCAGTATGGTGCTCACACCTATAAGCTTTATAATAAAAAGGAAGGACAATTTTTGAGAAATTTTTTTGAGACCTGAAAATTTGTCGAGAAGCCATTTTCAAAAGTCAAAACAAGGAAAAATCTAAAAACTAAAGTATAAAAATTGAGATATTGGAAATCATAATTCCCTTTGCAAAAGTATCCACACAAAAGGTTGTAGAGGCTAGACTCATGAAGGGAAATTGAAGCACATACTTCTACATTTTAATCCTACTATATCAAGAAAGAAATCTCTGGACTATTGAACTCTAGAGATGCAAACAAATGAGATATCCCAACTTCAGTAAACCTGAATCGAATCATTTCAATACAATCTCCTTCATTTCATCCTATGTCATGTCATACTTGAACAACTCTGCCCAAGTCCAAAAGAGGTGATCTTGCTTGAGGAACTCGTGACTACGATTCTGGGGCAAGAATGACAATAGCATTGAGCTATACCCCTATACCACTAATTCAAGAAGTGCTTGGCTGGTGATGATCCACCTCTCTGGATCGTTAAACTCATTTTACCTCATACAAACTATTTGATGATGAAGATGTACCTCTACTGTGACACTAGTCCATCGCCCATATATTTCCAGAAATGGAATTCTTTGGCTATACAACTCAAGCTGAGAAAGACAGAAGGACACGGAGCAATAATACTGAATTTATTGAGATATCCGCACTACAGAAAGCACCTGTTTTCTCAGGAGGCCACTCAAAGAACTGAGCACATATCCGCTGAAGCTCAATACGCTGAAAAGAATGCACAGCAAGAACCCTGCAAATGCGTGAATGGCAAAATCATCAACAGGTTTTGTAATACATTAATATTGTTCTATTGAGTAAAAACAATTAGCAAATCAAAGGACCAGAGCAAATAAGAGGCTATTGGGTGTCAGTGTGCTGAGCCAACTCATGAGTGTAACATGCTATTTTCTTTTCTTCTAGGTTCTTTCCAATGAGTTGTAAGGTGTGCCTTGATTTCAATATTTCTAAATTATTGCACAAGCAACTCCAGCTCAACAAGTCAATCCTGAGCTGAAATAGCCAATCAATTATCAAGTCAAGTTCAATCTGAATATACTGGCACATAGAGTTCTTAATCAGCTTCTTAACATGCCCGGAAAGAATGATACTACATTTGTTCATTGCTTCCAAAGTTAATGCTAGAAACAGTAAGGTAGCCATTTCAATCATTTGAAACAGAGTATTTTAACTATGCATATTGTGAAGATCATTTAGTCCTCCAAGGATAGTTACAATAGCACTACAGCCAGGAGATGCTTTAGCATACTTCTTTTTGTTTCAGTGGGAACATTTGATGATGTCCTTCACAGACATCTGTAACAGAGACAAACAGCCTGAAAACATGCCAGGAATCAGTATTTACATGTTTGGAGAGCATTTGTAAATAAAATAAAATAATTTTCGAGGAAACACAGACAGAATTTATGCTGCCAGCAATTTATCCAAAGTCTTGACAAGCAGTCATTTTATCCACATCTTTTTGGAATTTGTGAGGCTGATCTTTTCTTTACAAGCTTATTAAGAACAGATGTGGTTCAGGGAGTTAACTTGACATTTAAATGTTCTTATTTCCAAAAGAAGCAGATACGTTACATTTCCCAAGGGGTGAACCACAAAGTAAAATATTTATCTGAGCAAACACATGCATCTTGCTATGTTAGTTAATTTCATCTTGTATCATTTGCAGAATTCACTGCACAGAAACCTATCGACTATACACCTGCACAACTAGCAAAGTGCAATATAGAAATTAACATAAAAGGATGGTCCATTTTTCTCTTTACAGAAAAGATAATAAAAAGGAAAAAAAAAGCAGAAAAATAACGCACTTAGTGTCACAAAAAAGTATTACCTATACACAAGATCAGAGTCCGCTGAATGACACTTTGGCTTCATATATGCATCCACTACATGCAAGAATTCATTGTCCTTTCCTAAAAGATGCTGATTCCCTGAAAGACAATGCAGCACAATATTATAAATTGATTTTTCATTTTTCTAAAGCCACAAACAATGAACGAAACTCCCTGAAATATGTTTCTTGCAATGCATGAAGGTTAATGGTACACAGTCTAGGCCTTTCTTAAAACATACAAAGTCTAGATGCAGTGATGCACACACTACAGCAGTCTAATGAGCACATTCAATATATACACTACCAACACAACAGCAATAACAACAGCCAGTGTAGATATTATTTTTTTCCCTCAGGCTGTAAGATTTGCCAAAATGATATTAACACAACAAACTGGCTAACTTGGCTTATTCGATGACACCAGAAAATGTGAACCTATTCCTCATTATAGGCATTTATAGTTATATTGCTGAATATCCAGCCTCATTTGATATTTAACTTGATCGCATAACAGTGAACATGATACCCCCCTCCCCCAAAAAAAAAAAAGAAAAATACGGTTACCCTCTCATACCAAATATCCTGACTTGTGACTATCATTTATCTTTTTGGTAGTCTTGACAAGGCAACCCCCCCCCCCTCCTTTCCCATGCCGAAGCCATGCAAAAGGATGATTTTCGACAAACTGATTAAAATGTCGATGCTGCAATAGCGTAATGCACAATTTAAATGTCCATTTGACCTACCATTGGCCTTTACTTGCTGATCTGGAAAATTCTCTTTCCCGCAGCCCTTGGGATACTGTCCATGTTTCTTCAAAGTTTTCAATGACTTCAAGAAAGATATACCATCTGATGTAATACGTTGAAGAATAGTATCTTCACCAACTGATCTAACAACTTGGCATGCCGACTCCTGTAGCATAGGGGAGGATAACAAGACCATAGGGCCTCATTCAGTCAAGCCTAAATAGATATTATATAGGTACCACTATTCCATTCTGAAGTAAACAGCAACAGGTTGTCTGAACTTACAGGGCCAAATCCATAAACTCCTGGAGAATAATCACTTCCCAGAAGAAGGGCTAGAGCAATCTGAAACGCCATTCAAGTCATCATCTAAAAGCACACTCAATAAGACAGAACGATGAATATCAATTGATAAAGACCAAATCGCCCAAATGTGTTTTGGAAAGAAGAAAAAAAATACAGATGAAGGGAATACATATGAATGTAAATAAGCAGTATACTGTCATACACAAAGTTATCTTTGTATCTAGCAACCTCCCCCCATCCTTGACCAGCATCTACTATAAGGAAGGGTACACATCATATAGGCAACATTACTAGCAGTAAAGCTATCTTTCTTCATATTTCATTAACACACAGGGTGCAGCATATGCACAGCTGAGTGCAGTGGTTGACTCTTGACAAGCATATAATACAGAATTTGACCAAAAAATCAAGGGCTTTCTCTGAGTACTCTCAATGATTATAATAGACACACGAAAACTTTAAATCCAGATTTTAAGTGTGATAACCCATCAGATCTTACTGAAGAGTGAAGATATTTCAATCACATATGGCACAAATACTAGTTAATAGGTTTTCCAGACAGCATTGTAATCTGAAAGATTTTTACCAGTGAATTCCTTCCAAACCCAAGTTTCTTCTCTATGTCTGCCATTTCATAGCAAACAACGTAACCTCCCTTTTCTGGTCATCAAATGTAGACATTATTAGGTATGTAAATAACAGTTTGACAGACAGACACAACCAAGAGATGAATGCTTATAAACTCACCAAGGCAAATATCTCTGTACACAGTTCTACCACCAAAAAGGAAGACATCTGAATCCGAAGTGAAACACCCATCCTGAAATGATAGTAAGAAAACATCACAACTAGCAGTAATGATTTCGCCTTCTACTCAGAAATATCCTTTTTCAGTTAAAATATCCATGAAAAGAAAACCCGGTGACCAGAAGACACTATGCCAGCACATCCTACTTTTTTCCAGCAATGACAACTACCTGATAATTCACAGGACTACAGTAGTTCACAGAGATTTCACAAACATAACGCTTGGTGTCATCCTCGGGAGTGTCATTGACATTCCTTACCAAAGACTTGTTCCTCCATATTATATATAGGTACCATTAAGCAAAGTAAAGATGATCTGGTCTTTTTACATGTTCCCTTCTATCATTCCTATTAGTATTTCTTTTCTTATCTTTCTTATCAAGTGCTCTTTATTATTCTTATTGTATGTTGTTGTGAAGAGTGGAGCCTAACACAAAGCTATAAGGAAGAGTTGAGAAATGACCTTGCTTGCAGAAGAGTCCCAGAAAAAACACCTTATGGGGAAGGTCAACATATGGGATATGTTGCTTCTTCTTTTTTTTTCTTTTTTTTAAGATGACATCGATACCCAAGCTTTGCTCCATTAATCCCATAGGTCCTGATGTTAACAACCAGGAAGACCTCCAGTGGTGCTGAGGGGACTCAAACTTCAGACCTCTGGAGTAGGTATCAGAGGTCTTACTAACTGATTTAATGAACTTAAAGCCCTTATTAGGAACTAACATATCAATTATCTTCTTAAAGTGGGCTCAGACAAGAAAGACAAAAGTAAATGTTTCAGCCAACATAGTGAGGAACCTTCATATTATGGGCCTTAATGTGATATAAATAGAAAATTAATAAACTTAGCTAATTTGCATCAGAGAAACTACATCGTATATGATCTTTCTTTTCTTGATTTGTGTTCTTTGGATTAGAGTAAAGCATTAGTCATGTTACTGAAAAGCATGAGGTTATAAGCCTCTTATGTGCCTCTCAAGTAAAGGCCCATGGTACCTGTTCCCTAACTGCAGAACCACATAAGAATTGTCTAGCAAATGAAACCAGAAAGTGGTCTAGTTATCCATACATAAACTACAAGTTCAAGTGTCGTAAACTACCCCAACTTCTCTGCAGAATAGTGCAGAAAACAATTCATGCAAAAGAGCTCAGAGAATGTTACTTACGCAAATCGACTCCGAGTTCAAAAGAGCACATTGTGCTTCAGCTTCCTCAATCCTGAAACATGTCGAAAAAAATTCACCAAAACTCCTATATTATCGCACAATAGGCCTTGTAAGTAGAACTGTCAGACAATACTTTCCAAGAGCTAACTTCGTATCAAGTTTTGAATGGTAGGGTATAAGTAATAATTCAATATAGTTTACAAGAAGAATAAATTAGAAAGGAAGCCAAAGACATCAGCATGGAAAGAGAACATGACATCCAGCATAAGTGCACAAGTATAAACAAAAACAGTTCTCGATTAAAAGGAAATGAGTTACGACAAACATCTTTGAATTTCCATAATTTCCACAGGTCAGCATCAGTTGATAACTAGCTCTTTCACATAAAGGAAAGATCCACTTGAATTTTCACTTTTGATTTAAAGGAAGTGAATTCAACTCGAGATCTCCAACAAGTCCCTTGCCCAAGTACCTATGTTAGCTGAAATTAGCAATTTGTCACTGGAAACAAGCTTCAAGCCCCGAAATTTAGAAATGGGAGACTTGTATAGCCTTCATCAGTTCATTAAGGTTCTTACTCCTAATAACTGGCTAACAGGTTGTTTTCAAGAGAACCTCTTGCCTAAAAAGCCATTTTCATCTCATATATTAGAAAGGTTAACAAGCTTTTGCCTAGCAAAATTCACATCTCAATTCTCAAGTAAGCTCACTTTATGCACAATCTAATCTAAAAGTTCATCGCAAATCAATTGTGGCAAAGTTTGCCCCTCAAAGATATGTATGGCTAGTAGAGTACCACCCTTGTTCTTTACAGAAGTTGGAGCACCTATTTTCAATTAATTGGGCATTTCTAAAAGTCATATCTAAACTTGGTTCCACCACGAGCACTTTGATTTTTTGGAGTTTATAATCTATTTTTCTAACTAGTATCATTACATAATATCATCATCAGAAGATAATGTAGTGCTAAGCTTAATTTCATAAGAAAACCATAGATAAATAAAAGAATAAAGGATGTCGGTACAGCCAAATTCAAACCCTAAGGAAAGAAAATTGGTTCCAACAGGTAGCTAGATGTGAGCATGAAACAATGCTGTTTATTTAAATGGGCCACATGCATAACCCAACTGAGTATGTGTACCTGCAAAACACATAAAAGTCATGATTTCCAAATAATATGCATGATCTTGTCTAAGCAAGTGTGTTACCCACTTAAAACAAGGAAAACAGGTGAAGCAAATGAGTGTTACCCATCTAAGCAAGGAATGCCAAGTGCCATGCCTAAGGTTTTTGCCTCTCTGATCATACAAGAGAACTCAGAACCCATATTTCTTCGAAGAGAAGAAACCTTGTGTTTGTCCGTATCGTCTCTTGAACTCTACCTTGATTAAGTATTTAAGAATCAGCATACAGTGATTTTCTATTCCTTTTTTACAATGTCAACAAAGGGAGAAGTTGAGATGCCGAGAAAAACCTACCTCATTGACTGGATTTAAGCGTTTGCGGTACGTAGAAATCTTGACCGCAGGGATTGCTCCATCTGTTAAATAATGGACAAATTAGAGATATATGGGGAGTAGAATTGAGTTACTCAATGAGCTATCTATATTGTTAAAATGAAAGCACATAAACCAATAATGAGAACAAGACTCAAATGGTTTGCATTTTGCCCTTTGTAGACCCCACAATCTACAAGGCCATAAAATTCCCCAAGACTCATATTAATTATAGAAGTCCAGTCACTGAATCAACATTAAAAAGACAGATAGAAGAAAACTCAAAGTTAGTGAGGGGGGGGGGGATATGAGGATATACCTGTTACAAAAATAATGCTACAATTCAAAGCAATAAGAGCCCGGAGACGGTGAAAGAGACCCTTGAGGTAAAGCTTCTCTTTCATTGCACAGTGTGATCTATTCACACTTTGGAGCTGCACCATCCAAGTTGAGAGGTCTATGCACACCCTCTTGTTCCTGAAACCAAAATGTTCAACAAATTACATAAAAAAGTTACCCACAACACATAATTAATTCTTGACATGAAATATGTAGCATAAAAAGGCTTTCACCCAAATGAAACAGAAATTACAATTTTTGAAGAAAACAAAAAAAAAATTGGGGAAAAAGACCCAACATTTGTAATGGAGAAAAACATTTATGATAAATTCATTATGGCCAGCAAGATTCATTAAGCGCCAAAATTAGTACTGATTCTAGGGTTTGTACACACAGGGAATGAGAAACATGAAACTGAAACACTCACAGTTGATGCTGAACCTTTTTTTTTCTTCTTTTTTGAGGGGATGCTGAACTTAATTGACCACTAAATAATAAGCACAATATACTTGTCTGAAAAACAAATAGAACAAAGAAGACTAAAAGTAACAACAAATTATAGAAAAACAAGATAAAGATCCAACCTTTAGTTAGAATTCAGAACCACACACAAGTTAAATCATAAAGGGAATAATTGTTTGGTAAAATCTCGCGACGATCGGAGTTCGTTTGGTCGTCGATCGGGGCGGATTTCTGGGCTGCCAGCACCAAAATTCGTGGGTGGCTCCTCTTCTCTCTCTCCTCTTCTCTTCTAGACTTTTCTCCTGAATTTTTTGAGTGTCTAGGCTTTCTCTCTCTTGCACTCAGCCCTTCTAACCTTTTGGCTTATAAGGGAAGCCACTTGTGAGTGAATATACGAAATTGCCCTTCACTTAAACATCATATGGATAACCCATATGGTAAGCAAATATAACCCAAATTAATTGGGCTCTTCCTCCATGTAGGAGGGATACTCCAACAAATCTCCCCCTCACTCCTACATGGGGGGCTCGACCAAGCCCGCAATCTTTCTACAAACAAGAAGTTTCTCCTTAGGCAAGGCCTTCGTCAACATGTCCGATCCGTTGAGATCGGTGTGAATCTTCACAAGCTCAAATGACTTGTCTTCTACCGCTTCTCGAATCCAATGATACCTCCTCCGTATGTGTTTGGTTCGGGAATGGTAGGCTGCATTCTTGGCAAGGTGGATGGCACTTTGACTATCACAATAAAGAGGGTACTTGTCTTGTTTCAAACCCAACTCCTCTAGAAAATCTCTCATCCAAATAAACTCCTTGCCAGCTTCAACCGCTGCCATATACTCAGATTCTGTGGTAGACAGAGCAACACACTTTTGCAATTTTGATTGCCATGAAACAGCTCCCCCTGCAATTGTCATCAAGTATCCGGAGGTAGACTTACTAGCATCAATATCACCCGACAAATCAGCATCTGTGTAGCCATCTAACACAGGTTGTCCGGGACCAAAGCATAAACACACTCTAGAAGTACCTCTGAGATACCGCATGATCCACTTTACTGCTTCCCAATGCTCCTTACCAGGATTAGACATGAACCTGCTAACAACCCCAATGGCATGTGCAATGTCTGGCCTAGTGCATACCATGGCATACATCAAACTCCCCACGGCGGATGCATAAGGCACCGTCATCATCTCTTTCTTGTCATTCTCACTTGTAGGACACTGGCTGGAGCTTAGCTTCATGTGACCTGCAAGTGGCGAGCTCACGGGTTTAGCTTTGTCCATCTTGAACCTCTCTAGCAGCTTCTGGATGTAACTCTCTTGTGATAGCCATATCTTCTTGTTCTTCCTATCACGAGAGATACGCATGCCCAAAATTTGCTTTGCAGGGCCAAGGTCCTTCATTGCAAAGGACTTGCTCAAGGCACTCTTCAGGTTGGCAATCTTCTCCTTATCCTGTCCAACAATCAACATGTCATCCACATAAAGTAAGAGAATGAGAAAATCACCTCCGGCGTAATGCTTCACAAACACACATGAATCTGCATGTGTCTTGTGGAAACTGTGGTCTTTCATGAAAGACTCAAACTTCTTGTACCATTGTCGAGGTGCTTGTTTCAAGCCATATAAACTCTTTTTCAAACGGCATACAAGCTTCTCACTTCCCTTCTCTTGGAAACCTTCTGGTTGCTCCATGTAGATTTCCTCCTCTAAGTCACCATGGAGGAAAGCAGTCTTCACATCAAGTTGTTCCAACTCCAAATCCATGCTAGCAGCTAAGCCAAGAACAACTCTAACAGAAGACATCTTTACAACTGGAGAGAAAATCTCTTCAAAGTCTATGCCTTTCTTTTGACCTGAGCCTTTCACCACCAAACGTGCCTTGTACCTAGGTGGTGAACCATCTTCTCCAGTTTTCAGTCTGTACACCCATTTGTTCTTGAGTGCTCTCTTGCCCTTAGACAACTCCACTAAGTCATATGTGTGGTTCTCATGCAAGGATTTCATCTCATCTTGCATGGCATTATACCACTCCTTGCAGTGCTCATGTGACATAGCCTCCTCATAGCTTTCAGGTTCTCCCCCGTCGGTCATCAACACATACTCATCTGCTGGATATTTAGAGGTAGGCTGTCTCTCTCTGGTGGATCTTCTCAACTGTGGTTCTGGTTGTACATGGGGTTCTTCTTCATGTGTATGATCTGGTGGTGGCTGAACATCATCACCATCATCACTGTTATGATCATCATTGCCATCTTCCTGTTGTTCTCCCCCTTGAACTCTAGGAGTTACTTCAGGAAATATTGGATCTGAGTTGGCGCTGTCACTAGGAGAAGGCTCTGGTTGTTTCTTCTTCTCACAATCTGCAAAGGTTTTGTCTTCAAAGAACACTACATCTCTGCTTCTAATCACTTTCCTGCTAACTGGATTCCACAATCTGTACCCAAACTCATCCTCTGAGTACCCTAGGAAGATGCATGGCTTTGTCTTGCTATCAAGCTTGGACCTCTCATCTCTGGGAATATGAACATATGCAAGGCACCCAAAGACTCTCAGGTGGCTGAATGATACCTCTTTACCAGTCCATACTCTCTGCGGAACATCTCCATTAAGAGGAACTGAAGGTGACCGGTTGATGAGGTACACTGCTGTAAACATTGCCTCGGCCCAAAAAATCCTAGGCAGCTTCGCATGAGAGAGCATACATCGAATTCTTTCTTCAATTGTTCTGTTCATTCTCTCTGCAAGTCCATTCAGCTGAGGTGTCTTGGGAACTGTCTTCTCAAGCCTGATGCCCTGTACTTTGCAATACTCTTCAAATGGACCCCTGTACTCTCCACCATTGTCAGCTCTAACACACTTGAGCTTCCGGCCTGTTTCTCTCTCAACTCTGGCCTGGAACTGCTTGAAAAACTGTAGTACCTGGTCTTTGGTTTTCAACACAAAAGCCCACAGTTTTCTAGAATAATCATCAATAAAAGTAACAAAATAAAGTGCACCGCTATGTGACTTAGTATCCATAGAACATACATCAGTGTGAACAAGATCTAATGCATGTTTTCTTCTAGATGGGGGACGAGTATGAAATGCTGCCCTATGTTGTTTTCCAGCTAAACAATCAACACAGGGTTTCAAGGACATACCTTGAACATCAGGAAGGAGTTGCTTCTTAGCAAGCATTTGCATACCTCTTTCACTCATGTGACCAAGTCTCTTGTGCCATAACTCGCTGGAGGAATCATCAACTGCGTGTACTTCTCCTTTGCACAACTTAGCTTGCATCACATACAAGGATCTCTGCTTGCTCCCACGAGCCACAATCAAACTTCCTTTGATAAGCTTGCACTTTCCACCACCAAAGTTGCTGGAGTAACCAGCATCATCGAGCAACCCAGGAGATATCAAATTCAGCCGAATGTCTGGAACATGTCGGACATCTCTCAACACCAAACTGCAACCTGTGGATGTCTCCAAACACACTGTACCCATGCCTACAATCTTGGATGAGCCATCATTCCCCATCTTTACATAGCCAAAGTCACCGCTGGTGTAAGATGAGAAGTAATCTTGGTGCGAGGTTAGATGAAACGAAGCACCCGTGTCAATCACCCAAGTACAATCATCACTATCTAGATTTAGGCAATGGTCACCAATAAAAAATAATTCATCACTTGTTGCAATTGCAGTGGTGTTGTTATCTTTCTCTTCTTGTTGTTGCCCGAATGTCTCACCCTTTTCTTTCCTTTCTCTGGACTTGTCTCTCTTCATTTTCCTGCAATGTTTTTGAATGTGGCCTGGCTTATCACAATAGTGGCAAATGATCTTACCCTTTGATTTTGATCTCCCCCTGGACTTGTCTCTATGCTGGGGATATCGAGTCTTACTTCTTCCCCTGCTTGATTCTTGTGTCACATTAGCCTCTGGTTGTGTGGAGGAACTCATTTCCTTCCTTCTAGTTTCTTCATTCAACAAACTAGCTTTGACAATTTCCATTGTCAGCGTGCCCTCTGGTGCGGAGTTGCTAAGTGATACAAATAGAGTGTCCCAGCTTTCTGGCAATGAGCAAAGTAGTAGCAATGCCTGCAGCTCATCATCTAAATTCATCTTCATTGCAGACAACTTGTTAATCAAACTTTGAAATTCATTCAAGTGAACTACTATGCTATCACCATCTTTATATTCCAGTTTCACAAGTTTTCTAATCAATGACGCTTTACTCAAGGCATTCTTCCTTTCATACATGGTCTCAAGTTTCTTCCAAAGAGTATAAGCATTCGTGTCATTGGCAATATGTTGGAGGACACTCATATCAACAAATTGTCTAATTGTTCCAACGGCTTTACGGTTCAATATTTTCCACTCACTTTCAACAACACCAGTTGGTATGGTTGCATTTAAAATTGGTTCATACAAATCCTTCACATAAAGGATATCCTCCATTTTAGTTTTCCACACGGAGTAATTTCCAGAATTCAAACTAATCATTCCGTGCACACCAGATTTTTCATCCATCTTTAACAACACAACAAATTCACAATGACTCTAACCAAAGCTCTGATACCACTATGTTGGGGAAAGCACACAAATACACAAGCGGAAGCAACAAAGACTTTTTCCCCGGTTGTGATGCAAAGATGAGCAATAACCAATTCAAGCAACCAAACAATATTGAACCAAAATGACAGCAGCAAATGGAACTATAAATCAGCCCAAAAACAGTAAATAAACAAGGAGACGCAAAGATTTACGTGGAAACCCCGATGTGGGGAAAAAACCACGGGACCGTTAACAAACGGTGCCAAAACCTCCACTAATCAACAAATTAACAAGTGGGTACAACAATAATTCTTCCCTAGATCAACTAGAGGTATTCACAATCATCAAGGATCAACCTTGGCACAACAAGTCTCCCAAATCATCACCCAAAAGAGTGGAAATACAATTTCGTATAAAATAAGAGCTGAATTTAGAAAACTGAGTTAGAGAGCTCCAAATGAAATTCTGACCGTTGGATTTGAAGAGGGGGATGTCAGGAACAACGTGCTAAAATCTCGCGACGATCGGAGTTCGTTTGGTCGTCGATCGGGGCGGATTTCTGGGCTGCCAGCACCAAAATTCGTGGGTGGCTCCTCTTCTCTCTCTCCTCTTCTCTTCTAGACTTTTCTCCTGAATTTTTTGAGTGTCTAGGCTTTCTCTCTCTTGCACTCAGCCCTTCTAACCTTTTGGCTTATAAGGGAAGCCACTTGTGAGTGAATATACGAAATTGCCCTTCACTTAAACATCATATGGATAACCCATATGGTAAGCAAATATAACCCAAATTAATTGGGCTCTTCCTCCATGTAGGAGGGATACTCCAACAATAATAGAGCAACTAAGAGCAAAGCAATTTAGTAGGAAAATACTCATGGGTCAGATGTTTGGCACGCATATGATAGAAAGCAAGAAATGAGAAATTCGGAAATAAATGTAGAAACTCACTGGAGATGGTGAAGTGGCAAGGTTTTCTTGCAAGACTCCAAGATATCCCATAAATTTTTTACCCCCATTTTCTACAACAAGATTTCACCCAGATTGTTTGTATTGAAGAGAGAGAAAAGAGTGGCAAGAGATAAAATGGAAGAACGAGAGAGAGAGAGAGAGAGAGAGAGAGAGAGAGAGAGAGAGGATAGGAAGGTTTGCAAGCACTGGGAAGAAAAAGGATATTTGATTTTTGAAAACGTAACACCACCCCAATTTGATCGTTGGGGAATTTGAGTTTGCATTTAAAAATGGTCAGCCACTAATGACTTAATTAGTACTCACAGTCATATTGCCAGTTCCCTTATCCTACATTCCTTTTCCTACTGATTACGTTTTATTTAGAAGAAAAACCCTTAAAAAAGAAAAGTTTTCTTTTTATCAAAGAAGAAATAGAATCAAATTATAAGCGTAATCTAATTAAGCTTGGGGTGGATAACGCAGTGACGCATCCCACTCATCTACAGTAATAACTTAGGATTTTAGTCTCATTACCCTTAAAGAGGTTGACTTTCTTTCAAGTGCGAAAAAAATAATCCGTAGTTTAATTAAACATCCACTTAATTAGATATCTCTCATAGTTTAATACCCTCATACTAATAACATTATTCCATTATGTACTTCATTTCATCATTTCTACAAGATTTAAATCATAGTACAGTTTCCATTAGTTTGTAGTAACAATTGACTTTATTGTAACATATTGAAGATATTACATCGCAATTGGAAAATCAACTTTGCATCCTTTTTAAGGCAGTAGCCTCCCGTTTACTATATAGCATTTTTTTGCTATATAAGAGCTGCAGATGATTGATTTTCAATTATCGACGAAGCTGATTAAGACACCGATTTCTATCAGTGATGTTTGGATTGGTAGTCACTTATCGATGGAGCTATCAAGACACTGATTTTTAGCAGTGATGGTGGGAGTCATATTGATGTAGTTATGTTAGATTTATACTTCGTTATAAATATATTTAGAGATATTTATCATTATAGATATCGAATGACTTTTTATAAATGAATAAATTCTCTTTTCCTTCACAAAAGAAAAAAAAAAACTCGGCATCTTTCTTCAACTTGTCAAACTTTTCAAGAGTATGAAATAAATAAATTGATAATAGGTTGCATCATTCCTTTTACAATATAGATTTGAAAGTGTTATTTTTTTGGTTTTACCACAAGTTCGCCTAAACTCTTTAGGCCAAGGTTAATCTTGTTCGTATCGGGTCGGCTCATGAAGGGGTAAAGTGCTCCCACTAAACGATTTCTCCATTTACAAGATTCGAATCCTCGACCTTACTTAAGGGATGAGAGTGCCGAACCACTCACACCAACCACTTATTGGTTGAAAGTGTTACTTTTAACTAGTAGTTTGTATTTATATCAATGCATCATCACAAAAGTTGACTACAGTGATATGAAACTAATGAAAGCTAAAAGCTAAAATCGCCTAACATCTACTTTATGATATATGGGTTTTCCTTCTATAAAGAGGAGATTGTATGAGACCTATGGTTGGCTCATTGGTGGTTGTATAATGTGGTTTTAGTTAGGATTTGCCCCTATCCTTTTTGTTCATGTTGCATCTACATCCATCATTTTCCTGGATTGATGCAACATGTAGCTATGGCACCCAAAATTCAGTTTTGCATGAAGTTTAGCAAAGTTATCACCAGCAAACATCCACCTCTTCAATCTTCATTCTGAACTGATAGAACTATGTATGAACATTTTTGCATCTAACCTTCGCGAAACAAATCAAAAATTACAATAAGGTTACACCAACTCAATTTCCTAAAGCTACAAGCTGTGTATCAGATGGTGACTAAGTACACTATCAAAGGAAATCCCTTTAAAAAAAAGTGGAAGCGCCAAATTGATCTCTGGACATGTAACCGCATTTGAAACTTTGTACCTAAAGGTTGATATGCTCTTCATCTACTTCTTGCAAAACAAGGCTTTACTCCGTCATTTCTACAATATCTTGGATGTTTAGATCCGCTATTGTTTCCTTCCCAAATAGCGTAAACCCAACAATTGCCTGCAGCAACACAAATCAGACTGACTTCGTCAAATGCTTTTACATGCCCTGAAGTACATTTATGTAAAGACATTCCTCAAAAGCTACTGAAAGGCCTACTAGCAAAAATGAAGACACACTTCAGCATGAAACTATGAAACTATCATTGCAACTGATGAAAATAGCATACCTTCCCATTTTTCCGATCCAGTTTCTTGAGGATGCCGGAAAACTCAGCAAAGGCTCCTGAAAGAACTCTAACCATCGAACCAGTTTTGGGGAGCTTATTTTCTTTCCTTTGATGCAGACTCTGAACCCTTTTTGGTTCGTTTTTTTGGCTTTGTATCATTATGTGTATCCATATCGCCTGTTTTGAGAATCAAGACTCTGAGTCACAAGGTCAAGTACTCCTTTCTGCTCATCTAGGAAGGCTTGATCAGCTTTCTCTTGCTCTTCTTTCACTTACCGGAAAATTGTTTCCAAATCCTCCTCAGATACAGGTCTGGGTTTGTTTATAGATCGTTTCCTGAAAGTACCGTGTAACAGATTTAACTCCACTAGCATCTGATATGTATCCAGGAATTACCTGGGAAGAGAGAATATCATTTAAATTTCACACCAAAAAAAAAAAAACAGTTGGCTGGTTCCTTATAATGCATTATGCAGTCCAACACACCAACCTAATGGGTTTCTTGTTATCTGATGAATTGGATATTGTCAGTGGTAAGCTTGGAAACAATGTTTAGAAAAATAAAACTGGAAAACTATAAGTGGTAAATTTGAGTTTGAAGAGTGGCAAGTTTGGTTATGAGAAAGTACTGTGGTGTAGCCCAGAAACTATCTCATTACTCCCGGGCCATTTTTAACAAGGCTTGTCAAAAGACAGGGTGGAGTAGAAAAGAAGAAAGTTATTGGAAGTTAGGGATATGCAAATAATTAAGTTATGGTTCAAACTCCAAAGCCAAAACATATGCTCACTAATGAGTCATAACATACACCAACTCCATAAAAATTGACATAAATACTTTTCATTATTAACATAGCAAATAGAACGTAATGCTTATCCATAACAGATAAATATTGAGAAGCCAACATACACCAAAAACCAAAGAGAAAAGCAGCAGAACCAGTTGTATTGAAGGTCTACTAAAAAGCACTGAAGACAGCTTACGTGTTTCCAACTTTGGATCCAACAAAGCCTCCAATACCATCACATTCTCTTATAAAGTCATGCATCTCCTTGTTCAGCACGCAATTTAGGAAGACATTTCCAGGAAATAGCGGTTTTGGCTTGACGGAGATGGACCCATTCTTCAACTTCCTTTTCTCCTGGACTGCAGGAATATAAACCTGAAATCAAATAGTAAGAATTGCACACAAGCACAACCACACAGATTCTACATCCCTCGCCATCTTTTTCACTGCATAACTTAAAATTCAGGTATCTAGGACTAGGCTCATCCCTCATTTATAAGCAAGTATCAAACTTTACCACCAGCCCCATGTACCCAAACCTGTATCCATAGACCGAGTACCTACTACACTGACAAGCTTTCAGGTTCAAAAGTCAATATCCCAGAAAGTAGGATATATGTTCAACCTACTTTAAACTGATTGCTCCAGATGATTTCATATTGATAAACAAATAATTAACAATTGTCCCAAAACAAGGCCTATCAAATTCGAGTCCATGGTCCAAAACACCAAATCACACTAACCAACCCATGTTTCATGTACATCTCATGGAAAGTATAATGAATATTGAGAATGGGTATTTAACACTTGACACCTCAATCTATACTCAAAAACAAATAAAACTTTCTGAAAAATGACCAAGTTCAACACCTAGACTAAACTCATACCAGGGTGACCATATGAAAATAACTCATAGCATCCATATAAACAACATATCACTCAACTCACAAACAACAAATCAACAATACCACTACACACTAAACAACTTCTAATGACCAACCAAACTAAAATTTATACTCAAAACAAAAAGATGCAATATTTAGAAGATGTTCATAGGAATTACTTGCTAATGGTATACACCACTTGAACACCTCAATTTATACTCAAAACATGTGCAATGTACGGAGAATGGCCAAGTCCCACACTTAGGGCATGCTTGGAAAGGGGTAATAGATCAAATTATAGGCTAAAATGAGAGGTGATAGGTTTTAGATTTTGTGAAGAGGGGGGTAATCACTACGCCCATTTGGGGAGTCCCCCCCCCCCCCTCTCCCTTCATTTTCTTTCCCCTCCACCAAGTTGCATCACCCTCACCACCTCCACCTTCCTATTTTAGCCTTTAATTTGCTCTACTACCCCTAATCATTACCCGGTTACCCCCAATCCAAGCATCCCCTTAGACTACATATATACCATTGTGCACATATAAAAGTAATAACTCATAGCATAAGCATCCATATAAACAACATACCACTCAACTTACAAACAACACATAAACAACACCACTACACTTCAAACCAGTTCCAACTTATAAGTTATAACCAAACTAAAATTCAAACACAAAACAAAAAAGACGCAATCTTTACAAGACATTCAACAAATTACCCTTAAAACAATATCAGGAAAGTTACTAATCAACCTACCACTCAACTGACAAACAATAAACCAACAATACCAACACATTTCAAACAACTTATAGCTGTTTAAACCAAACTAAAACCCAAACCCAAACCCAAACCCAAACCCAAACCTATAACAAAAAGATACAATCTTTAGAAGGAAAATTCAACAAATTACCTTAAAATCAATATTGGGATAATTATTAGCAAGCGAAACAGCAAGTCTCTCAGCAGTATACTGACTTGAAACCCGAGAAACCCTCACAACCCACCATTGGGGGCCCAATTGGGCCAAATTATCCAGATTAAGCTCCTCGGTCCAAGAAGCATACCTCTTCTTGGGCTTCTTGATGAGCCTCATTTCAACCTCCTCTTCCCAATCAAAGGCGTTTTTCTCTCTCCTCTCATTTCTAAGTTTTCTCCTTTCTCTTGCTGGTAGCTTTGCTTCTTCATTTTCATCTTGTTGTTGGTGTTGTTTGTCAAGGGATGAACTTAGTGTTGCTGAGATTGTGGTCAGGCGTTTGAATTTGGGTGTGAATGGGAGAGATAGAGAGGAGAGAGAATATGAAGAGCAGCAAGCAGTGGGAGTAGGAGTCCATTGGAGGTGTACAAGTCCTTGGTTCATTTTATCTTCCAGTGGGGAGATGGACACGGACACTCTGATTTTATGTGTTTCCTTTATCTATTTGTCCAAAAGTTTAACACAATACTCATACTTTTTTCATAGATGCTAAATACCACTACCCACTTAATTAAATACCACCCCTTTTTCCCTATTAAAAAATAAAATAAAATACCACTCCTTTTTCACCTGAACTACCTATAATACCCTCTAGTATATATATGCTCAAAAATAGAAAATCCCCTTTTGTTCTTCCCCTTTCTCTTTCTAGGACTCGCCATCAGCTCTCCTTACTCAGTCCATGATCTTCAATTCTTCATCCTCAATCACAACACCATGGGCATAACAGCTCGATCTCGCCGGATAGCATTAATTCTACATCATTCGCTAACTAAATTAGGTAGATGAATAATTAAATAAGCAAACTTAAAAAAGGAGATAATATTAAGTCCCACTAACTAGAAGAATGACAAGAATCAGCTCACCAAACGTATTGCATCACAAAAGAGAATAAAAAAGGGTGTTGGACTCTATGTCCAACATCCTTAAGGTACTGCTGGAAACACCATCCAACAGTTTACGAGGAGTGTTGGATCTGTCATCCAACACCACGTAATATAATCTACCCATGCGGAAAAAAAAAAAGGATGTTGGAATTGGTGTTGGACACAAAGTTTAGCACTAAGAAGTGGGTGTTGGATACAAAGTTCAACACCCTTCAAAGAATGTTGGAATCAACGTCCAACACGCCTTTTTCTTACTAATTTGCACAGCTACGTTTTATAAAAATAAAAAATAAAAAATAACTCTGAGCTAAGTTATCATTTGCCCCAAAAAAACAAAAAAAAAAATTCCAACCACTAAATATGTTGTAGAGTATTACCTCAAAGAAATCATCTTCATAGTTGGAAAAATCATCCAACATTGTTGAATTTATTGGGTAATAATTATAGGTGAAAGAGGAGACTAAATGAAGAGAGAGAATGAGACGGTGGAAACTAAGGGGCGAAATTAAAAGAAGGGTAGTTGTGATATCTTATGGCATTTAAGGGTGGTATTTAGTTAAGTGAGTAGTGGTATTTAGTACCACTCTATTTTTTTTGGCAAATACCTCCTAAAATATTTTTTTTTAAAATTATAATCTTCCATCACATGACCTATTGAGTCACTTAAATTTACGTTTTCCCAAAAAAAAATAATACTCGTATAGAAGAAGTAGAATCTGGTAAAAGGAGTATATTCGGAAGCCTGCACCGATTCATACAGACCCATCCGGCCATCTCTAAGCCATTATATCTGAGACAGGCAAGAGAAAGGAGGGAAAGCTTTGAGCAAGTCTCGAACCTCTAACTTTCGGCAAACATTTGCAAAACTCTTAATTCCAATAGAATTACCAATTTACCATTGCCAGAAGTAAAATCTGGATTAAAAATATATATATATTTATAAGGGTGAGCAATGGGACCAAGTACCTGATCCTGGATCCGGAATTGGTCAGGACCCGGCGGGTCCAAACTTGAAACCGGTCCCACCGGGACCAGTTCTGGTTCCAGAATTTCGGAACTGGTTGGAACCAGTACCAGTTCTGGGTACCAGTTTTTGAGACCAGGTACACGCCGGGTACCCGGCAGGACCAATTCCAAGAACCAGTTTATGAGTTTCATACTTTGATGTGGCATTGAGTTTTATTAATTATTGTTTTTGTATTTTCGTTTTTAGGTTATAATATTATGATATTAGGTAGAATTTAGTAATAGATGGTTTATTAAAGAGAGTTGTATAAAATGATATTAAGTTTTGGGGAAAAAAGAGAACCAAAAAGTCTATGAAAAAGTGGAAATGGGTACTTGGTCCCGGAATCGGTACCCGCCTGTAACACCCTGAATTTTCGTCTAATTCAAAACCATTTAAAATCACGCGAAAAAACCATGAAAATTTGAAGCGCTACTGCCGTATTTAATGTTCAATTTAAATACAAGGCTAGAAAGAAACCAAATGTTATATATCCCAAGCATACAAGCTAGATAATTAAATAATAACTATCTTTTTCAACTAACTTAAAACAAAAAAATCCAAATAAAATAGAAATATTAACTATTAATTCTCATGCAAGAGAATTAATCTCGTTACAATAATAAAAATCCCAAATAAATAAGAGTTCACTCTAAACAATAAAGTAAATGTTTTTTGAAGATTTACAATCTTCTTTTGTCGTCTTCTCACTAGCTCTACTTCTTGAGCTACAAATCCTGTCAATCTACTCCCCCATATGACGAATTCCATATAGGTTCATCATAGGTCCACCATTGAAGAGAAATGAACAACAAACACAAGTAAAAAGAAAAACAACCAATCAACTACGCTGAGTAATTCATAACCACATAATCCCTTTCAATCTTTAAGTTAAGCCAACACGCTTAATCAATAATAATCATGCTTTAAGAATTAAAGACAACATGCTTTGAAGGTAAAGACACGCACAAATCACCAAATAATAAATCTCAATATTTATTATTATCCATTAGCCAAATTCATTAGAGAGAAGAGAATCGCATGAATTGTCAAACCAACCGCAGTCGATTCAATAGGATCTTAGTCCCGTGCACAGTGGCAAAAGAGGGATCAACCGTCCCGGAGTATAGATGACTCCCAAAGTACTTCAATGTTCCTTAGTATGCATACCCTCCTTCGACCCAAAAGTCTACAGGAAGAACTGTTCCGGAGAACCACTCGCCCAATTACTCAGTATGGATACAAGATTTCCAAAACATTGAGGCCATAACCAATGGAACCACTCAACGTAACAAGTGACAAATTCCCATTCGCATCCTTCGGTGGATCCATTACCAAAGAAGTCTTAACTCTCAATTCAATTTAATATGGTGATCACATAACAAGTAATACACATAATCTTGGCACTCAAGTAACATAATATGGTATACAAATTTCCGATGGCATATTACATGAATGGCATCTAGGCCTCAATTAAAAACCACCTAATTCAATAGTCAAAGTTCATTTCAACTTATTGAAGTAACATGCTTCTAACATGATTCACATGCTTACTAACATGATACCAAAAATAGCAATTCCGAGCTATATTCCAATTGAACAATTATTAAACTAATTTTCGTTCAATAACCAATAATAAAACATGCATCTCCTCACATGAATATTAACAAGTAGACATTGCTACACCAAGTGAATTTCCAACATAATACATGCATTCATAATTCTAAACGAATTATCACAAGGAAATAAACATTAATTATCCCTGGCCTTTTCAAAATACTCACAAGTCCAAATATGAATTCACATTCTCAATCCAATACTAGACAAATGAATACAAATCCCAATGGATATGAATTATGACAAAGAGATTTCATAATTCATCTAGACATGAATTACCTTTGAACAAGGCAAGTCCAACAAGCAAACAACGTAAGCTCCTTACGTTTCAAGCGCGGTCAACGGGTCCTAACAAGTCCACAATACAACAATAGTCAATTACCTTCACTTCTAAACCACTTTATTAAACTTTAAAGATTATTTAGTACCCTTAATTTAATTAATTAAGTTGCTGGAATTTTCAGTACTCACATGCTCAAAATTTAAAAAAAAAAACAATTTACATAAACCAATATAGGAAACTTTCCAAAATCCTAAAACAAGTCAACAAGTCAACGCCCAAAAAACATCACCATCACTACCACCAGCGGGCCCCACCACCAGCAGACCCGCTGGTGGCTGGCGGCCGCGACAGCCGGACAGTAGCTGCGCACAGCACAGCCGTGCCTCACGGGTTCTCTTTCCTTTTTTTTTTAAAAAAAAAAAAAAAATTAAATTAACAAAACTCTAATCTAATTAAATCTACAATTAATAAATTTCCAGATTTAATTAAATTACAAACATCTAACCTTTTTCAACTCAAACTTGATTCAATTTCAATAAAATCACAAACCAAACCTAATCATGATCCTATCATGCAAAATTAATAGAATCTAGCAAATCCTAGGAAAAACTAAATTAGGGTTTACTCATACAAAAATTAGGGTTCATAAACTCATACAAAAATTGAATCTAAAAGCTTTTAATAATCAAAGGAAAACAAATTTAGAACACTTACTTGAAAATTCATAGGATTAAAACTGAGCAAAGATGAATTAAAAAAGTGATGAACTTTCTCCTTCTTTTTGCCATTGAATTTTCAGCCGTGTGAGTGAAAGAGAGAGAGAGCGTTTCTTTTTTTTTTTTTTTTTTTGATTTGGTAAGAGTCAGTTAAGTTTGGAAGCTGAGTGTATTTAGGAGCCCAAATACACTCCTTCCTTAACTCAACTTATTCTTTCCTAAAAACTCTCCTAACTTCCCTCTACTAACCAAAATTTTAGGAAATAAAATTTTGAAAATAAAATCAGAAAATAACCCCCTATTTTCGGCTAGGGTGGCCGAAAATAAGGTTCTATTGAGCCTTATAATTTTTGGCCACTTTCGAAAATTATAGAGTCCAATCTCTTTTATTTGTTTTGGCCCAATTACATTTTAATTAAGTCCAAAAACCAAAACCAATATTAATTAGGCACTTTAAATATTTATGAGCCCAATTAATTAATTAAATACGAAATTGCATTTTCTTTTTAAGTAGTTATTATTCTAAAATGAATAATAATACGGAGTATTACACCGCCAATTCCAGTACCAGTTCTCAAATTTCAGGATCCGTCAATACCAGTTCCAATATCAATTTCCAGATTTCAGGATCCGCCAATACCAGTTTCAGATATTTTAGGCGGGTACCCGACCATGTTCACCCCCTATTAATATTTATATGTATCAAAAAATAAATAAAAAGGAAAACTTTTTGGGTCAATCGGAAAAAAAAAAGGAAAACTTTTATTTATTTATTTCTATTTTTTAGATTCTAGAAGAGAGTGAAAAATAGCCCAAGTACCAAAAATCCATCTACCTTTTAGACCCCTCCGGCCTCCTCACCAACTCCGATATTTCTCTCTCATAAGCTACAGTCTCCATATCACTATCTACCACTCCATATCAAGGGGCAAGGTCCAAGAAAAAAAGAGAGAGAATTCTCAATTTCGACTTAAAAGATCCCTCCTTTTTTCTCACAAAAATGGCGCTAGAGTTATGGGAAACTTTGAAGCAAGCAATCACAGCATACACAGGCCTTGCTCCAGCCACTTTCTTCACTGTTGTTGCTCTGAGTTTGGCCTTTTACTATGTTGTTTCTGGGCTTTTTGGATCAACTCCCCAGCATCAACCCAGGTCTATGGAGCGTGAAATGGAGCCGTTACCACCACCAGTTCAAATTGGGGAAATCAGTGAAGATGAGTTGAAACAGTATGATGGGTCTGATGTTAAAAAGCCCTTGCTTATGGCTATCAAGGGCCAGATCTATGATGTTTCTCAAAGCAGGTTTGACTTTTTCTCTTGAATTGAAGTGGGTTTTCTCAAGGTTTTAATTTTTATTGAGTAGTATAATCTTATTTATTCATCTTTTATGTTGTACCTGTTGACTATTTTGATATTAGGGATTTGGGAAATTTGGGTCTCTTTCTTTTTTTTTTTTTTTTTTTTTTGGTGAAAATCTGGATTTGGGTAATGTTTGTGGGGTTCAATTATTTTACTTGATTGTTATGTTTGGGGTAGATGTTCTGTTTTTATGTTGTTACAGATGTTGATGCCTTGATATGTAGAGAATTTAGGCCTTGTTGCACGTTTTTAATTGATTTCATGGTTGTCAAGCTCGTGGGGAGTGGAGAATTTTGCTTGGTTATTCTTTTGGGTTGATTGAGAATTTTTGGGGGTTTAAGTGAGTTTGAACTTTTTGGGTTTGTAAAGGGTTAATGGGCATCCAGGGCAATTTTGTGGTGTTTATGCTGCTCTGATTATTGAATATGTGGAAGATTTAGGGCATTTTAGCTTTTGTGACTTTATGCAAGTTAGGGCATAGAGAAGGAACTTATGGAAGGGATTGTTATGGGACTTTTGTGCCAGTCACTTATCAATGTTTGAATTTTGGTGGTGAATCTTATATTCCATTATTTTGATAAGAGAACAGTGCTTGATCCTGAGGTTGCAGACGCGTTCTCGCATTTCAATGTTGGGAGCTGTGATAGTGTGATACAACAAGTCTACAATTGATAATGGATACTGAATGTTCTCTCATACATGTCTTGTTTTCAACTGTTTTAAGTGTTCCCGGGAGCGGGAAGTGATGTAAAGCTTCTAATGATAAGTTGTATATCATGGTGATGAACCAGCCTGCTTGTATACTGATGTGAGCTCCTTAGAAATGGGCAAGTAGGGGAGATATAGGGAGCTTGAGTTTGCTGAGTCTCTTCATAGTCTTTTCCCCTTTTAAACTGATAATCATCCCTGCCTCAAAGCACAGAAAGGAAAAAAAAAAGACAGAACAAAGGAAAAAAGGTGCTGGCAACCAGCACCCTGAAAACAGAAATGGGCCTTGTGTAACCTAATAACTGCCTCAAGGACGACATAACTCTGGATAGCCCAGTTAAGAGAAAGATGTAAATATATTTCTTTTCGCATTGCCTGTTTTTTGTTCTGCTTAATCTGCACTTCTTTCATTTGGCATTGTTCAGTGTGTAGTGCTCGTATGTTATTATTATCCTGATAACTACTCTGATACATGACCATAGATTCCTTCCTCAGTGTTCATGGGGGTCTAAGCATGATCCTAGCCTGCTTTATCATGCAAGTTTCAATTTCTGTAGAGACAATTCAATAGTTGCAATGCCTTGTGAAATGGAAATGTGTGGGATCACATTTGAAATGTTCATGACTTCATGTTCTCTGGGACGTGTCTGTAGTTAGGTTGATGTTATGAAACCAACTTTGTCTCTTAATGTATTTAAACCATGTTATGTATTTTTCAGGATGTTCTATGGCCCAGGTGGGCCTTATGCGTTGTTCGCCGGCAAGGATGCAAGCAGGGCTCTTGCAAAGATGTCCTTTGAAGATAAAGATTTGACAGGGGACATCTCTGGCCTTGGTCCCTTTGAGCTCGAGGCCTTACAGGACTGGGAATACAAGTTTATGAGTAAATACGTTAAGGTTGGAACAATTAAGAAGGATGTCTCGGTGACTGATGGATCCTCTCCTAATGAATCCACTGAAGCTGTCCAAGCTACTGTCCGTGAGGCTCCAATGCTGGCAGAAGATGGCCCATCAGAGAAGCCTGCAGCAGAGACCGTGGAAACAACTTCTGCTGGTGATGCTGACAAAAAGGAAGAGTAATTAAAATTCAGGTACTACAAATTGAGTTTGGAAGACCAGTTTTTCAAGGTGTCTTACAGAGGGAAATGACAGGGTTATTATTGTGTGGATGCCCATGATTTTCCTTCGCTTAGGAGCTCACCTTCTTCGGACTACTATTGTAAATGAACATGCAATGTATGTCAACTCGATCAAATAAGTTAGATGGTATACAGCTCTTGGCTTTTATGATATCTTGTCAGTTGAATTATTTCTGAGATTTTCCCCACGTGTGAGTCGCGATGAGTCATTGTTGAATCACTTAACGAAAATGAATTCTGCCAAAGCAGTTTGGTAGTAAAATCTGGCAATCTAAACGATCAAAGTACAAGCGGGTTACTGGACACAGACCAGACCAAGGAATACATGAAATCAAGAAACCTGGGAACAATGCATGAGTATGAGGAGCTAAAGTTCTGGTTATTGTGATTGCCCATAAGGATTATAGTAGGAAGGCTGGTTGTGTGAATTTCAGGTTTTTACCACACCCATAGGATTCCAACTACCCGGCTTGTTCCAGCTGGGGCTCGACTTAAGTTGGCTTTCATGATGGGTGGATCTTAGAACCTTCATTTGGTGATTCATGGGGACATGGTAGCACCACAAAGAACAAGCTAGTAGTATAACACGATTAGCTTGCAGAACTAGACACACTGTAGAATACTCCTAGTAAAGATGAAAGCTTAAATTCAGTTGGTAAATTCTTGGAGGTTATAACATGATATAGTTCAAAGAAGGAGAAGTACTGATCTAAACTACCTTACGTAGCGCCTAATCTGAACCAATTATGATAACTTTAGCAGTAAATGGCATATAGATAAAGCCACAAACTTTGTTATTTTCATATCAGAGTTTAGTTCAGATAAGTGACGTTAACAGAAGGTGGCATATCCCAAAATGTGAACAATTCCAATTCATTGAACTAGACTTTTATCATTGATCATTCACATTTTAAGTATATGCTACCTACTAATACGGTCACATGAGTCGCCTTAAATCGCCATTGATACCAGATGTACCAGCTGAATTTCTTACTAGAAAGAGAAACGTTCTTTTAGAATTACTCACACCAAATTTACAACTCAACTGTAGCAGTAACATAGTACATATTCTACATGTCTTTGTCAAGCTATACCTTCAATACATTCAATCCATGTGCGTTCATTGTAGCTTAGAAACTTGGCTTTTAATGCGTAGGGTATCAGATAACTTAAATTCCTCACATCATATAATGCCCTGCCCATAAAATGTCCCACATTATTGTATCTACTACTATATATGCAGCTGTCCAACCTAATTTTTCTGCAGCATGTTCTTTGATTGCCCTAAGACTAAGACCACAACCTAAAAGGCCAAAATCATTCATGGTCCTATGGGTGAAAAAAAAAGGTGTAAATATCCCAAAATTGTTGATTTCATCAGTGCAAGTCAAACATCCCTTTACTTTTACCTCTTGCAGTTTGATATCAAAATACTTATCCCAATAGCTAAAGTTTCTGATACCAAATGTGCACAAAAAGCTTAAACTCAAAGTGTCTTTATGATTGATGGGTATTTAAACTCACAACTGCTAGCTTTAAATTCATATGCCTAATCAGTATTCAGTGTTGAGAGACATACAATACAAGTATGCTCGGTCAAAATGTCAAATAACATGGGACCATGCATATGAATTATGAAAGACATGTTTGTCTCTGTCCTATACTAGTGTAACAGCTTTAGCATTAGCATTGGCTTATTAATCTCTTCCTTTGCTTACAAAAGAAATGCACCATTATATGCCTGCTTGAGCAATTTTGGCTCTTCAACATGAGGGCTCAAAGTTGTTGGATGATGATGTTGGTTTTTGTGATGATCCTTACGAGTCCATTTCTCTCGTTTTCTCGCTCCATCAGTCAGGCCAAGGAAAAGGGACAAAGATCAGAGATGAACTTTCGTCTGCAGTCTGAGATTCATAGAGCTGTAATTCCTGTCACCCCCAGCTCAGAGGAACTAAGTGAAAGCGAGGTAAATACGTTACATTTTGCAACAGTGACACGCCTTTCTACCCCGACGGGACCAAATCCACTTCACAATTGATCGGATTTTCTTTATTTTGATCCTCCATCATCTCTGTAGAAATTCAGTAATATGTTCACAGAAACGGCCCCTTCTTTTTCTTTTTCTTTTTTTTTTTTTTTAATCATTTCTGCTCCTTTTTGTTTTTAGTTTAGTTTACTTTTGCGGGGCCTTAAATCTTGTTCTAAGTATGTTCATGTTTCTCGTACTTGTTCTGTTCTGTACTGTGGATATTTTGCTTCTTGTTATTCATTTTATAAGAGATTAAGAATGTTCTGAATCTGTATGAGATATTCCTCAGTATCCAGATGTTCAGAGATTGTGCAAACTATGAGTTAGATGTACCTTTTCTTAAGGTTGTTGTTTATAGATTCCTAAAACAACGCTTTTATGTCATTATGTGTGAACCAAACCATCCATTTCATGAGGTGCTTATTAACTACGACAAGATATAACCTTGCAAATTACAGTCACAATTTAACAGTGGCCATTTACAAACTAGATAGATTATACTATATTCATCATCTAATTCTGAAAGTTGTCTAATATTGACTTTCAACTCTGTGTAATAGTCCAATTATAAAGGATTGCTTCTTCGTCGCTTTTGTCGTTTAGCTGGGTTTGCTTGTTAATACAAACTTATACATAATCCTAAGTCATATTTGGGGTTTTGACACAGATAATGTACTTCTATTAAATACTCTTAACAAGAAAGATGTGCAAGAAAACTCTGAACACGTAACATAGCTGCTGGCTAGTTTGGAATTGGTTACAAAACTGTTTATGTATACATCTGCAACAACTGCCAGGCGAAGACACGTATGCACGTTATCATAATCAACATACGTAATATTTATTTAAACAAGAGATTAACAGCTAGGTTGGATTAGACAACTAATGCCACTTCTTAAGATAAGCCATTTTGAAATGAATTTTGAGCTTTCCTGACCTGATTATGATATATGAGTTAGGTCCTGTTTCAGGTCATGTACTCGTGTGGTTGAGCTTATTATAGCTTAAAACTACATGAAAACATTTATATTGAATGGATATGAAGTCAGAGAGAAGAAGTTATGCAATAAGAATGATGCATATTACACCAACTCACATTTGACTTCTGTAAAATGCCATCTCAGTTCACACTTCAGACTTGCAGACACCATCTTCAAGTTGTGTTTTTTATATAGAACCAGAGCAACCTCTTGTCTGACAGCCTAGTTACACATTTAAAAAAAAAAAAAGAAAAAAAATAGTCGAAAAACCTGGCATTAATTCTACCACCACAGTTGCATGCATATGGTCCCAAATGAAAACTGTTTCTGTAGGCATTTTAAAGAGAACATTCTTTCAAAAAAAAGAAAAATATACACACAGTCAACTGTTTTCGTCAGGGGGGGTTAAGATTAACCTCCAAGAAAGCATTGATTTCAATTACTCTATATGATATGGTTTAAAATGAGTACGTGTACTAATAATGCAAGAGATTTGACTCCTTAAACGTGTTATTAATAGCCTACCAAACTTCCCTTTCACAACCAGATCTTCCATTTTTGCCAAATCTCATTTGATTTGTTGGAAGCCATGAGATTTCAGAAGCCTCCATTGCTGTATAGTTTAATTCTGACAATCATATTATTAGTACTGCTTGTGCATTCTTCGAGTGGCAGTCGTGTCGGTCTCATGGTGCAAGTCAGTACAGAACATGAATCAGATCAGGCTAATTCATATACTGCATTGTCATCTTTCTTATCCACCAAAAAGTCTCCAGAATTCCATGCAGTTTCACACAGAACAGTTCCGGGTGGTCCAAACCCTCTTCACAACTGATCATGCTCCTCTGAATTCCAATCTGTTGTGACTGAGAGAAACCAGGTTATTCTTTGTCTGATCAAAGTAAGCGAGGTTAAAGTTCAGAAGGCATATGATATGTCCTAGCATGATGGTCAAGGGATACCGCCAATTGTTAAGCAAACAGCTGCAGATTGATTACTATTGCGTCAGAGCAGTTTATGATTAGTGAATTTTTGACCTTACTATTTTACTTTCTTTTCATGTAGTATATATAACATATGTGCTGTATATGTATATGATGTATCCTGAATTCTTGTAGAATTTATCAGAAGTTTCTTTTGTATCCAACTATCCATACATATATCAAGATCAAATGTCTGTTTAGATTGTTTTGTTTCTAATTTTTGCAGCTTTGTGTTTCTTAACAATTAACATTAAAGTTTGTAGTTCAGTGTTCTGCCTTTTTTTCTTTGTCTTTTTTTTGGAGGGTCATGAAATGAACTGAATTGGTTTTACTTCCTTAGTCCTTTTTTTAGAACTATGATTTTTTCAATTTTTACCTTCCACTCTCAAATAGCCAGCATCTGATTTGTTTTCCCTTCTTTCCCTGTAAATTTTTACCCATAACAAGTTCAGGATTTGTTCTTTATATCTATTTCCAATAGGCATGATATGTTTCTGTGTCCTGATGATGAACAGGCCGGTAAGGCTGTAACATACAGGTTATATTCCTTTGAAGTAAAATTTGTCCTGAGAATAACTGAAGATTCTCACCTATAAAGTGACTAACTTTTGGAGCTTGACAAGACGGATCTTTTACGGTTTTACGAGAAAATTATTAGATGCACCCGATGTACTAAGCCAATCACGTATTTTCATATCGATCTCTTAACTTTCTAGATAAGCCTCAAACTCGACTTGATAAAATCTCTAACTCGTGATTGGTATGGTATACCCACTAATAATAATGTGCTGGGTTTTAATTCCCATTCCCAAGTAAACCACATGGGACATGTTTTGGCGCCTCCATTTGGGTGCAACATACTTATGACATAGTGATATGAAAATGGACAATTGGCAAAGGGGGTGCACAGTCTTTGGCGCGCCCCATTTTCTGAGCTTAAGCAAAATGGGGAACACGAGAGAGCTAAGGTAAAAAAAGATAGTGGAAGAACGATGCTCTTTGTCCTTCCTTGGAACTTAAAGACATTGTCTTGAGAGAGAGAGAGAGAGATGTTAGTTTGGCACCATCCACGTGGGACATCACATCAACTCTCTTGGTGTTGTACAAATTAAAAAAAAAAATTACTCCAAATTCTGAGCAAAAACAAATATAGAAAAAAAGATCAGAGCCCTGATCAAAAAGTGAGTGAGTATGCGAGTGAGTGCGTGAGTGGAAAATGTGAGAGTGAAAACGAGGTTTTAGCGGTGCTTGGGTTTTAGAGCAGTTAAGAGAGAGAGAGAGAGAGAGAGAGAGAGAGAGAGAGAGAGAGAGAAAAGGGTGACATAAAAGTTGGGGTGATATCCTGAGACTCAACACATCAAGAAGCTTAGGAAAATGGCTGAGCAAATTAGGGGAGAGGATTGGCTGCCTGAAGGGTGGAAAGTGGAGATCAGAGTTAGGAAAACTGGCAAAAAAGACAGGGTAAACTCAGAATTCTAAATGCCTATTTTATGTTCTGTTTAATTTTGTTCAACTTTTTGGTTCATAATTTTGTGTGTAATCTCTTAGCTTACATGCTCATTTTGTGTTCTGTTTAATTTTGTTCAACTTTTAGGCTCATAATTATGTGTAATCACTTAGCTTACATGTATCAACAGTTTTCTGCATCATTTTTTAGTGTTTTTTGGGATTTAAGACAATCAAAGGCAAAGCCAAGCCTGAGTTTTGTTATGATTTGTTACTAACTTATCAATGCATTTGAAAATGTTGTCCTGTTAAGGGGCATTATGTGATATTGAGGGCTAGTTACTCAGTGGGATTTTGAGGAACATCTCAATTAGTGGAGGCTTCACACTGCTAATTGTCTAGGATTGATTGTTGCATGCAACTGAACTTAGATAGTTTTCCAATTTTTTTCAGCATTGAAGTGAACTTTCTTTTTGAAGATTGTTATTGGTTAGGCACATAAAATGAAAACATGAACCAGAAATGTGGACAGCATACATCATTTTGAGTGAAATTTTTCACTATTTGATTAGAGCCCCAAAATCTGGCACCATATTATCTCTGATTTTTATTTTGTTTTAATTTTAGTTCAATTAGTATAGAAGTGGTCAAGTGGCTACTCTGCATAAGATGTTGAGTTAGCCCCTTGCCACCAAGTTCTATATAAATAAAATACTCTTCAAATTGAAGTTGATTCATTAGGTTACTTGTAGAGAGCTTTGTAATAGGTAGGATGCGTTCGCTGTAGAATATTGCAAGCTTATATTATCCTTAAAATAACCTCTCATACATATGTCCATGTTATAGCAAGCTAGTAAAGTTTTTTTGGTCCTACTCAGAGAAAAAATAAACTAAGTTGTTTCGGTTGATTTGGCTTCTATTCAGCTGATGCTTTTCTGACAGTATTCTTGGTATCAAGGACTATTTAAGTTTGTAACCTCTGTGTCATGAGCTCATGCATACTCACTCATTGGATTTTTCTAATTAGAGTACTTATTTACAGTACTACACTGACCCTGTAAATGGGTATATATTCCGGTCTTTGAAGGATATTGACCGCTATCTTCTAACCGGAAAGTTGGGAAGGCATGTAACCAAGACTAAGCCAAAGGAGTTAGGCAGTGATGATGTGAAACTGGATTTCAATCCACTTCCAGTAAGTACACTAGCAACTTCGAGGTTCATTAACCATTCCCTTCATTCATAAATTCCTCTGAATTTTCTTCTAACTTATTTTCTCTTTTGTTTTCTTTATAGAATTTTATCTTGTATGTAGTAACTGGTAAGATTCTTTGCAGTACTCTAGCTGGGAAGAATGTTACCTGTTAGACGAACAACCTTAACTTGTGTAGCAATACCAAATGATGGCATATGTTAAGCCAAGAATGATGCACTAGAACATGGGAGAACCCTTGTTTGATAAAAAGGACCTGCTTTGTGAAAGTGCTTAGTTGGTTTTCTACTAAATAAGTGATTTCCTTTATATACTCATATATAGTGTGCACTATCAGAGAAGTCTATTCATATAGCGAAAATCTGGTATCTCAGTACATTGGGTTCTTGGCGGAGCAATTTAGATGCCAACAAGTATATATCTATATTCCTTGGTATCTACTAATCTGATTCTTGCCAGTTGAAACAGGATGTGCCCAAAAAAAAGAAATTGTCCAAGCCAAATGGAATGAAGAAGGTAGATTCCTTTAAAAATGTGAATACTTAGGCATGCTGCTACCAAATGCTGTATTTCACAAACTAAAGGCAGACCATTTTCTGTCAATAGTCATGTCCGGCTGCTCGAGGACAGAAATCAGGTGGAAATGCATCAAAGCAACAGGATACCAGAGCTCAGGACTCAAAAGAGATGCCCAAGAAGAAGAGCAGTAGATCTTCGAAGGGGAGGACTTCCAGATGTTCCAGGAAAAGAGATTCCACTCCTTTCTTCATACGCGACTCTGATCAGTGTATGCCACTTAACTTGCATCTTAACATCAGTCCTTATATAGTATCCATTTACCTTCCATGTTTACATGGATAGTGAATAATTAGACACAGTGCATAATATCCTTCTCCAGGTTACGACTTAATCAATAGAAATATCGTCACAGTGGAGATGACATATTTCGTTACAATCCAAAAGAATGAATTCCATGCCATAGAGCAATCTAGTCTACCTAGACTCAGAGATGCTTATTCACCCCTGAGAATTACATATATGCTGACTTTATGGTTGTTACAGGTGAAGAAGGTAATGCAGTCGACATCCCAAACTTATCAGAAATCATAGATTCTATACAGAAGGAAAGGGAGGGCCGGAACACAGTCTATGTGTCTGCACCAGCCATTGGGGCCCTTCTCGGAGGAAAACTGTCAGAAATGGGGGCTAAACAGAACCACTATGAGAAGCCTCAATTTGCTTTCAGCATTTTCACAGACATTAGAAAGCCAAACATGCTCGAAATGGCTTCCATATCCCATGTAGAGAAGGATGTTTGGAAATCCAAGAACATAATAAGCCCTCATCAGGATCCATTTTCTCCAGAGAAGCAAAGCACAACGGTTGACACCAAGAATCACGTTAAAGAAGAGTCGGAAAAACCAATCTTTGGGGATTTGTTAACGGACCCATGCATCGATTTTGCTATCAGAACTCTTACAGGCGCAATTCCGTTAGGCAGCGAGCCAGTTCAAGAGGAAAGCTACTTTCAGCCGCAAGTTGGCTCGGCAATGTTCCAGATGGGAGCCAATCCTTGCCAAAACTGATGTACATGACTTGATAGATTGATAAGATGTAGAGAAACCTCCATGTGAAGAGTGAGGTCTTAGTTGTTTCTTTCTCTTTGTTGTAGCATGGTGATGACAATCTATCAACTATGTTTGTAAATGAATGTATCAAAGCTGCATTCTCTTGTTAATAAGTGGGTTTTGCTTTCTCTTTTTGGTATGTGAATTAGATTTTAGAGCTTGGAAAAACAGTAACCTCCCATCTTGAGATGAAGGCCATCTTAGCCTTTAAGACATAGGCAGATATCCTTTATTCATATTAGATGTCAAATTGGTATATGTTCTTGTTTTTGTTGATAAAAAACATGAATGATAAAAGGGTGAGTAAATAATTCAGACAGGATGAGTAAATAATTGTCCAGCCTAAGTTATGCCTAAAAAGAAATATAGTAGCCCCCCACAATTCTAAACTGATGGGGTTCATTTGTTTCTATAATCATTTTATGGATGGACTCAAATAGCAATAATATGATGCTAATGTGTAAGGTTGTGTATATCTGTACTTTCCCAAACCCCACCCTCGGCGGATATTTACTGGATTGTTGTTGTATGATGCTAATGTGTGATTCATGCTAATGGTATCTTTCATTTTTATTTTTATATTTTTATTTTTTGTTTTTTTTTTGTGGGATGCTAATGCCTAATGGTACTTATCTAGCAATAGGAAATGGGAATAGAATAATAGATAATGAAATAACCCCTCCAAAAAAATAAATAAAAATAAAAAACTAAAAGGGGAGGAGATGAAACGATGTGTTTCTCCCCTTGATCTCGATAACATTTTGGCGCGAAAAGCAAAGAAGTTCACCATCATACGACACCGTTTTCAATGTAACACCGCTCAAAACTCAAAAGCCCTCTCAGACGGCAGCTTTGCTGGTCTCTCTCGCTGTGGCTCAATCAGTCAGGTACCTCCCTTCACCAAGAATTTCTTTTACCATTTTCTGCTGATCAACAATCTCTCTAGCCTAGCACTTGCACAGGCATTTCTAGAAAGTATTCGTAATTGCCTCCCAGTTCAAATTTACAAACTCTAGCTCCAGAAATCCAATCACCAATGTTGTTGAATTAAATTGAAATAAGTCAATAGGGTCTTTCAATTTTTCTTTGCTAAAGTCTAATGAACTTGATACCAGCAAGATAATAGGGTAATCTTTTGGGGGGTTTTTATTTGTTATTTTCCCTTTTTTATTTTCGGGGGGTTCTGGGGTTCAATTTTATCATTTCGTTGGAATTTCCTGACTATTAGATATTTACTAATAAGAAAATTATGTTCTGTTCCTCCTTTCTTATTTGATTTTTTTGGGTATTGATAAAGTCGTGATTTTTTGTAGGGGAAACATTAGTGGAAGCAAAAATGCCGCCAATTCAAGTGAAATGTAGTTGCGGAGAAGATAATTGTCCAGAATGGGCAATCATAGAGTTGCAAGGTGTGATTGAACCTCGGTCTGGCTTCGAAAACCGTCTCCAAAACCTTGAAATTGGCCGGCTTTGTCGCCCTTCGTCTCAGGTAAATTGCCTCCATTTGTAGTATATTATTGCTCTTTGTTGGGTATTGAATTATTGATTGATTCTTGAGCTAATGTGAGTTGAAGACTTGTGTGGAAATGACAAAGTTGTCATTTTAAGTTCATAGGGTTTCATTGGATTCTCGTTTTAGTCTGCCTACAATCTGCATAAACTGTTGTTTCCACTCAGGCCTTTGTGGTGTTCTGACTTTTAAGTTGTCCAAAATATACATGGAGTTTGATGAGATATGTCTAGCTTTGAGGATTTGTTTCAGTCTTGGATCGTTGTGCTACCAGTCTCTTGCTTCTTTAGATGTATGTAGCTTGGATTCTTCATCCAAGCCGTATACCCCAAATCCCATTTTGAGTCTATATTAAAAGCAAAGTTCAGAGTTTCAGACCTTTGATGACCAAGTGATAAAACTACAAACTCTATCTTGAAATATACCTTATCGCCTCCTTGTTAGAAAGCAATAGGATGTGATCTGTGATATGACAAGCATCATGATAAGTTTTTGCAGGCATTGTATCTGTGTTGTATGTTTTCTGAAACTATCAATGCAGTCGTTGTAAAATGTTGATCTCAACATGAGATTGGCTGCGCTTCCATATCTCCTTCATGCTCCTTTAGCAAAAGTCTATAAGTTTGATTCAGATATACGCTGTGGTGAAACCCAGTGGAAGGTATTAAAGACAGGGATTGGATGCCCTTTTCAAAAGAGATATTCTTTCATGTAGAGAGAGCTTCTTGAATTAGGTTTACACTCCATCATAGCATACATAGGGGGTGAAGGAGTTTGTGTGAAAAGTTTCCACTTTCCTTGTTTCTCCTTGTCTGTGTTGTACATATTACACGTTTCTATTCGCAAGAGTTGGTTTTGATATGAGATTGGTTGATCTTCCCCGTAACCTCCTTCTTCATACCTCTAGCAAAAATTATAAGTACATGTTTTAGTTCAGGAACAGAATGTGCGGCGACATCCAGGGTCATGTAGTTAGACACAGGATAGGATGCTGTTCTAGTAAAGACATTATTCCTTCCTCATTGCTTACATTAGGGGCTTCAATGTCAGTTTGTTAGGGCCAGTGAAGGAGTTTGTCTTGTCACATTTTCCATCTTGTTTATGTTAGTTTATGCTGCCAAAATTAATTAATAAAAACTAATATTTAGTTGCAAATTATACGAGTATTTCCTAAGAATTAGGAGTTGTGAGGTTAGTGATTTTGATTTCTGTTGTGATGTTGTAGTCAGTTGGTTTGTCAATGCATTTCTTAGTAAGTGTAAGGCGCACACACTTGACTGTCTCCCTGCCCAAGGCTGCCTCATGAGAATCCTTGGTTTTTAATGCTTACAACAGAAAGATCTCATTGAAAATATTGAATTAAGGCTTCCTTGTGTCCTCCAGGAAACATACACTTTTACGATAGGGTACCATGAATTAACAGGATCAAAGGTGGCACTGAAGAAGCCACTTTTGGTGCTGAAGAAGGTAAAACACTTGGATCCCGACCAAAGTGCAGACTCAAAATCATCAACAACAGTGGAGTTGGATGTAATTGGAATCATTAGGCAGAAGATTCTGTTCAAGACTAGGCCGAAAGCCCTCATAAGCAGCAGCAAGAAGATTTAGCTACAGAATCGTTTAGCACCCATAGAAGTTGCTAACTGAACTGTGCACAACAGTTTACATGCATTGTCATGATATATATTCTGTCATTCGGTGGTCTGCGAGTCAGTTCTCAGTCATGTTACTCATGTACCAGTAGCTCTTTGTAAAACCGTTTTGATTTAAATAGTGACTAGGTGGATGCCCGTATAGTATGCCCGTGCGTTGCACGAACTGTTATTATATAATAAACTAATACAACGTGATTTTTAGTCTCATCGAAAAATTAAAGTGTAATTGTCACTTATGAAAAACTATTAGTAATATATGGATAAATATTTATAATCCATTTAATATCATGAATGTCATATGATAAGATTAATATGACTTTATAGGGCATCTTATCTAATTTAAACTCTTATCATCAATTTCAATTAACTATTAATTAACCCATCCCATATGTTACATGATCCAAGAGGCTGGTAATAGTTTCAAAGTCTTTCTAAGCTTGACGTTGGTAAGCCAATACATGTTGATATAACTTATAAGTGTACAACTAACATTTCAAAGATATGATCCTTCTTTTATGGTAAAATCAGTTTAAATGTATAATGTATACAAAACTACTTTTCAAAAAATAAAGAAGTTTTAGACGTAAACCTTTGAATAGAAAAACATATTTCAATGCTTGCTTGTTTTTTCAAATTTATATGCGATCAAAGTACTGCCTTGAAGAACGTAACAAGTCCAATGTAATTTTATTTGTGGTCCGCAGGGAGTACAATAATAATTTTAGAGTTGAAGGGAACATAAATTGGAACCCTAAAATAATATGGGGGATCGGTATATTACATACAGTTATAAATTATACGTGATAATGGTAAAGTTTCCTATTAAAGATTGGACCTAGAATCATTTTAGATTCATCGTTTATTTCTTTATTCTACCCATACTCTTTTTTATTATATTTTACCTTGAGATTGCTTATGAAACTAAAGTTATATGCTTTTAAAATCTAATAGTCTACTATTATATATTCTCTACCAAAACATATATTTTGCTTAGGTGGACGGCTCCAATGCTGTCAGAAAATGCCTCTAATATATAGATAATATTATAATTGTATCTAGTATACAACTCTGTCCATTTGAGATCCTTTTTAACAGAAAGAATTCCATCTTATATTTGTAATGTAATACTCCTGTTAGTTAGATTGCACAAAAAGTCGACACAATCTGTTTACTCTGATGATCGGGGTGCCGAGCGCTGAATTGAAATCTGAAACCGAGACGCAAAACTCCCCAAGTCATAAACTTTATCAAGTTTTGGACACTTTACTGACTATACGTAAATAATATTCCATGAGTCTGACAGATCTCATTTTACCACAGGTTTGTGTAATCACGGCTGTTACTGTTAATCATCACTTTGATTAACAAAGTTTCAGCTGAGTAATTAGAAGAAATTTAACAAAATAATCCTTGGTAGGGATAAAAGTAACAATATTCATTGCTCATCAGACGTCAGCTTAGATATATAAGAAAGGATACTAATCTTGATCAACCCAAATAAATCTGGTGATACAAACATTTCTAATGTAGCAGACAAAGAGCAACTACATCCAAACATATCGAAATCCAAAATTTCACAGTACTCGACTGAATGCAAAACTAATACTAGTGAAGTGAGATAGTTTATCGCTTTCCACCTCCTCCTCCAAGCTTAGGGCCCTTTGGTGCTGCAGCCTTTGATGCACCCTTACCACCCTTCTGTGCCTTGGCGGACACCTCTGCTTTCTTTGCCCTCTTCTCATCCTTTGTTTTCTTGATCCTCTCCTTGATTTCACTGAAGGACCAAAAATAGTGGGTCAAAATACTCTGATGGGAATCACAATATTCAGTCTCTAAATTCAGCTTAACAATCAGTAAAACGTACAATAACTAATTGACATAATCAAAAGTGTAACACTAACCGAAGAGCAGCCTCTCTTGCAGCATCTCTGACTTCTGGCTTCTCAGCTCTCTTCTTCTGAATAACCTCCAGGGTAGCACCAACAATGGACCTAGAGTATGGCTTCTTTGCGGCCCTTCTCCTCTTCTTCACAGCCTCAGCAGAGATATCCTGTGAAGAGAACACAAAAATCAGAATATTACATTACATGCCAGAATCCCTTCATTGAAATCTATTCCTATATAATGCTATTGCTAACAAGAAACAGAATGACTGAAGAGATATAACACTTTTCCATGGAGTAAATAAAACAAGAATGCAAAAGAAACTATTAAAAACAGAAAATAGATAGAGAAAAAATTAGCGAACCTTCTTATGTTGCTTCCTGTAGACAGCAGTCCAGCAAAGCTTGGATGGCTTGAGACGATTGTGGAAGTACCTCTTGCTTTTGGAATTAACGAAGAGGAAAACCTTCAATGTGAACCAAAAGATTCAGTTAGTTGCGCAGGCATCCCATTTGAACCATAAAAGAACGAGAAGAAACCTCGCTAAGATATAAACGTTACTAACTCAGCTAACCTGAGAATCTCCACGGACAAATCTGATACCCCTTCCTGGGTATATCTTGGCACCACTAAAACGGCATAGCTCAGTCCTGGTGTAAAGAAAAGAGAAACATTGTGAATATCCAGAACTCAAGTACTTGGGACGAGGCAGGAAGAGAAACAAAGCCCTGATCAAGGACTAGATGACAACTTCACAATTAGCAATGCACCTTCATAGCAAGGCAAACTACACGAAAACACACACATACAAACAAAACAAAAAAAGACTTCCAGTAGCAGCCATTTCAGCATAAAGTTAGCCAAAGGTTGCGCGGGATCTACCATCCTTCATTCTGATCACCATCACAATCTTACTTTCATTAGTGCAAAACTCCAGATCCTTCCCTTTCCAATTAATTCACAAATGAAAAAGCCTCAGTCACTAAACTCATTCAGCAAATTTGGAGCTCACATAAGAATGAGCTGCTAGTCAAATCGATGTCAGCATGCCCATACCTATGCCTATGCCAATGCTTGACAGTTAAATCAGGATATAAACATCCTATGATGGTCACAAAATTTACCAACCATCGCAAGCTTCCCCATGGCCATCTTCAGCTAGCAGGTATAAGGAGCTTTTTCTGGTAAGGAAAATAGTTCCGATTACAGATACAAGAGCAGTATCTCTCTCATTCTTCAGGAACCATACTATGAGTTGCAAATAAATGATTTTACTGGGTTTGAGGTAGATTTAGTACAGGCATCTTAACTAGCACAGTTCAGCAAAATTTGAGCCTTAGACTTGAACAATCATTGACATTTCACACCCTTCAAATAAAATGTCGAACAAAAGATTGGACCCTCCATTTGAACACATTCCATATCATCTACAAATGAATAAAACCCAATTTTCACTGCCAGCTAAAATAGCTAATTGAACAAATAACACCTCTTAAATCCAACAACTACCCAATAAAAACATACATTTTCCAAGTTCAAACCCCGATCTTTAGTCATTTATACCACCATTTTACCCCATCAAAGAAAAACATGAGAAATAAATTGAATGAAACGTCATATGAAATCAAACATTGAACCAAAAATGACAATATCAGCATGAGGGTAGCCACACCATTATCTTATATCACGGAAAAATGACTATCAAGTTCATGTGAATCAGAAATCATTCAACAATTGAAATCACAAGATTCATAGATATGAAGAGAGAAAGAGAGGAAGAGAGAAAATTACTTGAGAACCATGGTTGCTGCTCCTGGTGAATCGCCGCTGTGGTTGCAGAAACCCTAGTTACAAAATATATTGATGCTAATGAAATGTCTCCTGTCTATAATACCAAAACCCTAACTTTTATAATGGGCTCAAAAAAGCACAGCTTTCGGCCCATGGTCTTAAATGTAAAAATAGTCATTTGGGCCTAAGCCGGCTGACCTTTGTGCCTCTTTTTGTTTTGTTTTTTTTTCCTGTTTCACAATATGATTATTTTTCCCCCTCGGTAATGAACGAGTAATAATAATGAAAATAAAACTTACGTACTCCCTCCGTCTCATAAAATCCTAAACGTTTACTTTTTCACGGTCTCCAATACATTAATTTGACCATAAATAACTATAATTACATAAAAATAAAAATTATAACAATACGATTTTTGAAAGTATTTAAAAAAATGAATCTAACAAAAGTATTTTTATATTGTGAATCATTGATTTCAAAAAGCAAACGTTTAGAATTTTATGAGACGGAGAGAGTACAACCGAACGATTTTTCTTAAAAAGAGATATTTAGAAAATAATAACCAAATTTGCTTGATTAGAAAGAATTTTATTAAGGTGTCTATGTAAGTTTGGTACAAAACGAACATTTGTAGTAAAAAAAATCGCAAATTGGTAGAAAGTCGCCATTCGAGACAATGACTTTCCTCCATAGAACTCGTTATCTCGAATAATGAATTTCTCTGATAAGATAACTCACTCAGTTATGCATCACAAACAACAATCGCTATTGGTGGTGGCGGTTGTTGCGCTTATAAGTCGCTACCGGCCTTAGCGATTTTATGAGGCGCTATTGTGAATAACGACTTTTCATGAAAAAGGTCGCTATTCCCGAGAGCAACTTAGTTCTGTATTGTGAAAAAAATAATCAGTCCGTCTTACACCAGATCATACGTGGACAGTGGGCATCCTATTAGGAATTACTTCCAGTATAATATGGGCAATACTTTCTAAAGTAGTTTTATACAAAAAATATCATTCACAAAAATCCACGCTAAAACTAGAGCTGTCAAAAGCTGACACGACACGACAACACGACACGAACCGGACACGAATGTAGCGGGTTAGTGTTAAGAGGTTTCGACCCGTTTAATTATATGGGTCGACACGAGTAACACGTTTAGTTAAATGGGTTAGGTTAAGGTTGAGATTTCCGACACGAAAACAACCTGCTTACGACACGTTTAATTTTAATTGTCAAATGTAAGTTCAAATAATTTGTAACAAGTAAATAATGAGATAGAATCTCACCTATCTAGAGCATTTTAATAATTTTAGATTGTTGAATATACACTTATATGGTTAGAACTTTAAATTTGTAGGTAAAATTTATGTTTTTTCTCATATTTTAATTAGTTAGAATATAAGTAAAGATAAACAGGTTAACAGGTCATTAAACAGGTAACACAATTATTAAACAGGTTAGGTGCAGGTCAAGGATTTTCGACACGATTAATAAATGGGTTAGGTTTGGGTCAACGGATTCTCGACACGTTTAACCTTGACACGAATACGAACACGACACGACCTGACCTATTTGACAGCTCTAGCTAAAACAACTCGTAAAGACAAAACACCCCCCCCCCCAAAAAAAAAGTATTGACTCGTGCTTAGTAACTAAATTACCTAAAACGCTACACTCTCCAGTCCACGGAAAATCTTGACATTTGGAGAATAACACAAATATTAAGGAAAACATATTTGAGCACAAAAATTCCAACTTTACCCTTAAAAAAGCACATGAGGTGTTAAGAGAGAGAAAATAATATTTTAGTGAGTATTTATTGCTTTTCTTGCTTTTGTATTACTTTTCTTACTTTTTTAAGCTAATGGAGAGAGAAGGGTGAAAATAGGCACATGGGGGTGAGAAGGTGGGAGGGGTAAAATAGTAAAGGGTTCTCAAATACACTGCAATATAAGAAAACGTAAAGATTTCCATGGTCCAAACATAAGAGGAAAGCGTAAAGATTTCTGCGGACCGGAGGGAATACTATCTAACCCGACCTAACACATAACACGAACCCGAAATTATGAGATTGCCTCACATACTTATTTTGTTTCCTAAGATGCCCCATACTTATTACTCCATAGAGCATCCAGGCCCGTCCCTAATATTTTAGAGGTCCCAGGGCGAATTCAAGATGAGGCCCTAAGACATTAATAAATTTTTACCCGAGTTTAGGGTAGCGTAGTTCGATGGTACAAATATGAGTTCAACTCATATATTCCTCAAAGTGGGATATTTTGTTACTATTAAAATAAAAAAAGAGTTGTTACTAAAAAAATAAATAAAATAGAAGTCATGAAACGAAAAATAGTAGTAGTGGCCTTTTTTCGTCTATAGTCTGCATCTAAAAGAAAATTTATAATTTCATAAAAATCACCCCCCCGCCCCCCCAAAAAAAAGAATACTCACACGAAAAGACCAATTTTTGGGTAAACTTTTGATCTATCTCTTTTAGGGTCCATTTTATCTTACTTGTAAAAATACGTATGATTCATATCGAAACTAAAGAGGTATGAAATAGAAAACCTTGAAATAGAATTGTTGTTTTACTTAAAATTAAAGATCTTTTTTTACTAGATAATTTTAAAAAACTCTTTCTACTAGTTGTTTTTTTTTTTTTTTTTTTTTTTGAACTCTTTTTACTAGGAAATTAAAAAAAAAAACTCTTTTCAACATAAGTGGGATAAGAAATGAACAAAAAAAACTAAAAAGAAAGTGAATGAGGGCCCTTGGATTCAAACCTGGAATAAAGGGCATTATTTCACTTTCCTTCCAAGGATAACCACTGAGTCACTACTATTTTAGTGATTCATAACTTCAGATTTTATTATATATTATATTTTTATTTGTTTTTGGGCACCCTTTGTGCATTGGGTCCTGGGCGGTCGCCCTTGGGGCCTGTGCTCTAAAACGGCCCTGAGAGCATCCACAATAGTGGGTATGAGTTTCAGTTTTCTTACCCTGCCACATCATAATTTTGTCTAATTCTCAAACTCAAACTCAAATTAGAACTTTACTCTATAATGGTAGTTCCCGTTCTCATACTCCTCGAAACTAACATCAAAATTATTTTTATTGATTCTTTATATTTTCATTTACTATTAAATATTGTGCAGGCCCCACAAATGAGAAACTCAACCAATAATCAAAAGCCATACTCTCAAAAACTCAAACTGAACTTAACTCCCGACAATGGGCTCCATCCCCATTATACGTATCAGTATTAATATTGATACTTAAACTCAACCCCCCAATGTGAATGCTCTTACTTTTTTTTTTTGCTTGTCAATGTGATTGCTCTTACTTAGGGCTTGTTCTCTTTACCTTCTTTTTACTGAACTTATCTGCACAATACTGAACTGAACTGAAATTTACTGAACTGAACTTATTTTTACTGAATCTACAATTACAAAGAGTAAATTTGTTCTTTGATTTAGCGAACTCTACTAAATTTTTCTGAACTGAACTTCTTTTTACTGGACTGAACTGAAAGGGTACTTATTACTCATTTCCATCATTTTCTCTCTTTTTCTCTCCTCCCTAAACTCTCCAAATCCCAAATACCCCTCCTATTTACAAAGGGAACATCAGAGCCAGAGAGTGATCGATCCAGACCCTAATTAAACTCCTCAACTTTCAAGTGTAGCAATTTAGCCCCATAACTTTTACTTATATACATATTAACCATCTTTCCGATTTTTTTTAAACTAATAAATCACCGGAAAAAAAAAAAAAAAAAACCTCCATGAAGTTCAGTGCTTGCTCCACTACTAGTGACGGACAAATCTAAAGCCAGGCAACAGCAGACCCTCCGAGTCGCCGTTCTCGCACCCCAAATCAGTCAATTCTCTGCCAACGACTAATCTGCTCTGGACATACATATTGGTCGTTGATTAGTACATGCCAGTGCTACTCCCTCGTACCTCTGTAAGTTGTGATCTTTAATTATTTTCTTTGTTGCATGTCATTCATTCATCTCAATAATCCTTTACTTAACTCGCAGTGATTGTTATAGAAATTGGATAAATGTCTGTGTGGAAAGTGGTTATGCAAGAACGAGTAGTTGACAGAAAGTTTAGAGGGACTCGAATCGGGTATTTTTCTATTGCTCCCCAAAATCCATTGATATAAACCTCTTGTACTCTATACCACAAACCTCTAATAGGTTTATTGTGTATGCCACATCATAACCCAAAAACCCGGTTTGTCTATGTGTAAAAGTTGGGTTTTTAGGTTTATCATTGTGGAAATGAGGGTTTTTTGAGAGATTTTTCTCCCTACAAACCTTCATACAAACCTTGCATTGGAGATGCTCTTGGTTATTTTCGTCGGGGGTTTCTTTTGGTCCCAAATTATACCACAACTTTGAGAGTTGTGACTCACATTTGGGACGGAGGGAGTATAATTTGTCATATATTTGTCCCAAAACTGTCATATAATTGGGACCGATGGAGTATTATTCAAGCCATTTGACATCTTACAGATGTGAGAAAATAAAAAGCAATTATTGAAAAAAATACCTTGCCTGCTGTGGCCAGTGCCATATATAGAAAGTTGATGTTTGGCATAAGTAGGGAATTTAAAAAGAACAGACATGATCTTGATGCCCAAGTCAAGTGGATTCAACATAAATCATAAAACACTCAGAAGCAAAAATGAGCAATAAGAGTTTACACTTTACAAGGGGATAAAGAATTGTAAATTGTTCCCTCAACCAAACAGTTTAGATTTGAAGGGCTTTGACAATGTGTGTTCCGGGGAAGAAAGCCATCACATTTCTTCATGAGACCTCCTGCAAGATATAATTAATTGACATGAACAAGTTAACTTCCAAATGAAATACTGTAAGTTTTTATATGCCTATGATACAAGTATGTATTGGTATATTTACTTACAAGGTGTTGGTAAATTTGATGGATCGTACATGCTGAAGTTTGTGCCAAACTTCCTTTTGAAACTTTATCTCGAATGCCTCTCTCATTCTATCAATTTGCAATTCAGACAGCGAAGTTATATGCTCGATCTCTGTAGGCAGACCTTTGAGGGCTGTGCAGCCAGATATCTTTAGCCGTTCGAGCCTTGACAATGCGTGTCTTCCTTGTATCTTCAAGTCGTCTAATTGCATGTATCTCTGAAAATTCATGTTATTTTTGATAGTATGTATCTCCAACTCTTTCAAGTTCCACAATTGGACAAGTTCCAGGTACTTGAGCCTTGGAAATCCATCAACAGAGAAACTCAGCTTCTCCCCACTAATATACAGGTTTCTCAATCTCAGAATTGATAGTTTTGGAAGCTTTGCGAGGTCGTCCAGGGGATATGGAGTCGGCCCTGATCCATCCAGTGTTAACTGCACGAGATTTGGGGGGAAATCCTCCCGTCTAGGCAAGTCTCTCACCCCTCCCATTATGTACAGCTTGGTCAGACTATCTAGACGCTGAAATTCTTTTGTTACTAGGCTTGAGATTTCAATATTTGGGTACAAGTGCAATGACTCCAACTTCAACTTTTCCACTGATTTCAAGAATGAATCAAGGTTCAATGGACCCCCTAGATGCACTTGCAACTTCCGCAGAGCTATTAATTTTTCCAGGCACACCGACGACTCAGGGCTGGAAACATTAACCCTTTTCAGGGTCTGGAGTTCACATAAACTGCCGAGTTCTAATTTTTCGTACAACCCTGGTAAGTAAAGATTGCGCAAATTTGCCATGTTTCCTATGACACTGAGATTTATGAGACATGTATTATCTCTGATATCTAAGGTCAATAACTTCTTAAGATTACGCATCGTTAGGCATAGATGATTTATCTCGGTATTTCTCAGGTTCAAGTACCTGAGGTTCCGGAGTTCTCCGATTTCATCTGGTAGGCCTTCCACTATCATGCCCTCCAAGTGAAGAACTTTCAATAGCTTGAACCTTTTGCAACTAAGTTCTAATTGTGCAAATGAGATTCTGCGATTGGGCACCAAAAACACAAGAGAGCGAAGGTGAGGACTAAAGAGTTGGGAATCAATATACCTGTTCGTGCTAAAGTGTACAGCTAGATGGCGACACTGGCTAGAAGGCTGAAACTTTGCATTTTCTTGAATCTCTAAGAGGATTTCCTGTTTTGCCATCAAAACTGAAAGTTCTCGAAGTGAATGGTCGATTTGACAAGTTTTGATCCTACCATCTGCACTAAAATCTAAAGACTCTATGATGTTTCTCTCAGCAAGCATGTCTAGATGACTCTCCGCTATGGCCTCTGCTGTTTGGCCTTCTGGTACGGTGATTAAGCCTTCTGCAATCCATAGCTGGATCAATTTCCCGGGTAGGAATTGGGCAATTTGCTGGGAAGAAGCCTAGACAGAGAAAGCAGTACTTAAGCTCAGGTGTCAACGCATTATAGCTCAGCTCCAGTTTTTCACGTACCTCCTCTTGCAATGGTTTGTCCTTCATCTTCTTGAGTTCCTCAACCCAATCAGCCCTCTGCTTTCCTACCAATCGGCTACCCATAACACTGATTGAGAGCGGAAGGCCACCACATCTAGCCACAATCTCTCTCCCTACATCTCGAAACTCTATGTCATCGGCACTAATTGATGCTTTAATAGACAACAGCTTCCAACTCTCCTCCTTGCCGAGATGCTTCATCTGAAAAGGAATGCTTCGAGGATCTGCAGAAACTGCCACATCATTCATTCGAGTTGTGAGCAAGATCCTGCTCCGGTTATTCTCATTGGGGAAGGCTTCAAGAAGGCGAACCCACGGAGGGTGACATGGCGGACCCCATACATCGTCCAGGACTACCAAGTAACGCTTTGCCTTAAGACAATAGTTGAACAGCCTTTCTAACCTCTCTGTTCTCCAATTGTGTAAACTTGCTGTTTTCCAGCCCTTTAGCTCATCCCCTGGCACTTGCTCTATGATCTGTAACAAAATTTTCACCAGCACTGCCCTATAATCTTCAAAACTTTGGCTTATCAAAACCCAAGCTAGTACCTTGAAAGGTTTCCGAACATAATTGTTTTCAAAGACCTTACGGGCAAGAGTTGACTTGCCTATCCCTCCCATACCCACAATAGACACGACTGATCGACGACCAACATTTGCCAATAGGAGTTGTTTGATCAGCTCAGTTGCCTCCTCTAGGCCAACTATTAATGGAGTTGGAATTGGAATTGGAATTGGAATTGGAATTGGAGTTTCAGATGTTGATTGTGTCTACTACTATTGCTTGCGTTTAATGGCTTTGATCTCCCTTGTGATTCTGCGCTTGTCACGCAATTGCTTACACACGTAGCCAACTGGTTTTTTTGATGATTCCATTTCCATGTCCAGTTCAAAGTTGTCGATTAGATCATCAGCATCATTTTTAAGCTTTCTGACCTGGCTGTGAATATGGGATTGTTTTGAATCTGCATCTTTAAGGAAGCATTGCATGCGCCGGAGCTCATCTTGCAGCAATTCGATTTGTCTCCGGAAATTAGCGAGGTTGTGCCACTCTTGCCAGATTTCCCAGACCAACGAACATGATTCCATTGACTTCAACTAGGAACGTACTCTGTCTGATGATTCGCTAAAGCATTGTCCTCATTACTTCAATAACCTGAATACTAGCTTCTTGCATATGTATGTTTTCTGATGGTTAAGGCTGAAATGAGGGAGAATAATTTAAGTTGGATTAGGCTCAAAATTTTGCAGTCCAATAATGTTGAGTTGAGGTTTGAGAGGGCTTGTCCATGACAAAATATATAATTATAATAAATCACCCAATGAGTAATGTACAGTTGAAAACGTGATATTTGAAAACATACAGATAATTGTTATTGTACAGTAGTTGTTTTGTTGACAAACTTATTGATCCAGGTGGCCTTGTTCAATGTCTTTTTTTTTTTTCTTCTTTTTGATAAATGACTATAAAATAAATAAGTCTATGACGATATATACCACTTTTAGATTTTAATTGGTGGTATATATCGTATATTATTTAATTAAGCTAAAATTTAAAATTGAAAATATTCTTACATAGAATATTTAAATTTCAATTCAAACCGCGCAATGCATTGGTGATAAATTAGTTATATTTTCATAAGAATGACTTGAAATGATAATACCATAAGAACAAAAAAACCAAACTCAACAAGAAATTGTAAAGTGATAGCTAGCTAGAATTTTTATTTTTTTTTTTGGGGTGAAATGGAGGGCGTTTAAACGCCCAAACAAACAAAACAAACTAAGCAATAATTATTCTAGGCTTCTCTCGAAGAGAGTACTCATCATGCTAGGGATAGGGCCTTAAACTCACGATACATATTCGGGATAGCTAAACTATAATTTTTAAACCAGTCTGCAGCTACATTCCCTTCTCGATAAGTGTGCTGAAATCTGAGCTGCCACTGGGTGGGGTGGATATAATCTCCTTACATTGCTCCAAGAAACTGTAAACTGATAGCTAGCGCTGTTTACCTGTCCAGACCCGGATTGGACCAGACCAGACCACTCGTGTTCGGTCGGAGACCGGACCAGACCAGATTATGACCGGTTTTTTAAAAAATGTCCATGGCCGATTTTTAGCATTTAACATCAATTTGGCATCCAGTCCAGACCGGACCGGACCAAAACCCGGTCTGACCGGTCTAAAAACAGAACCTGTCTCGACCAGTCCGGTCTCAGCCGGGTCGGTCCGGTCCAAAAGTCCGGTCCGGACCGGAACATGAACAGCCCTAGTACTGATAACTAGCTAGAAGTTCAACTACTCAATAGTTTTATTCCTTAATAGAGTATATATAGGGCCGTTTTAGAGCATAGGCTCTGAGGGCAACTGCCTAGGGCCCAATGCACAAAGGGGCCCAAAAACAAATACAAATTATAATATATAGTAAAATCTGAAGTTATGAATTACTAAAATAGCAGTGGCTCAGTGGTTATACTTAAAAGGAAAGTGAAACTAATGCCCTTTTATCCCAGGTTCGAATCCAAGGGGATTTTTATGAAATTATAAATTTTCTTTTAGATGCAAACTATAGATGAATAAAAGCCACTACTACTATTTTTCGTTTCATGACTTCTATTTTTTTTTTTTGGTAACAACTCTTTTTTATTTTAATAGCAACGAAATATCCCACTTTGAGGGATATATGAGTTGAACTCATATTTCTACCATTGCACTATGCTACCCTAAACTCAGGTAAAAATTTATTAATGTTTTAGGGCCCTTATTTTAAATTCGTCCTGGGGCCTCTAAAATGTTAGGAACGGGCCTGAGTATATATGGCAATCAAGGTGAAAGAAGTCAATTCTTTTCAAATAGAACTTTTATGCAGATTTGCGTCCATTCTTTTGTACAGTGTAAACTGCTTGTAGAATTGTACAAGAGAGAAAGATGAGAGCAGCGATCAAGGATAGAATTTTCCAAGGGCTCTTAAAGTGATCCTGTTTCAGTTCCTTCAAATGTACACGCCCTGTGGACTTGTAATACTTCTCCACTTCCTCACACAGTTCGTTGAAGTAGAAATCCTTGACGATAACTTGCCTGCATATATCCTTGAAAAAGTTGGTCACATCTTCACTTCCACCCAATTCCACCGAGATTATGTTTTTGCTCATTAGCAATTCTACGTCCTCTCTTGTCTCAATTAGCCGATCCATCAGGACTATATAGGACACAATGTATTGTCCCCCCTCGCTCTTCATATTATTGCCGGGGCAACAATGCTCGAACGCGATCAGGTTCCTGGGGATATATAGAGTGATCAGTTGGGTCTACCCTTAGAAACGGGCCTGAGTGAATTAAGCTAATTAATTTGTCATTCTTCAAATTTTTTCTATATATAAGAGTAATAAAAATGAAAAAGTACATGTGGGTAGAATTTAAATTCTTACTTAGCTTAATCCTGAAGGCCTGAAACTAGGAGTAGTAAGTTAATTACCTGAAAAGGGAATCCGTCCAGTCGTGGATGTGAAGAGGTGGGATTTGGAGCACACCACCATCTACAAACTTAAAACCAAAGAGGTTGTTGGTCTCGGCTTTTTGCAATACAATTCCAACGTCGACCAGAGACTTGACATTACGTAGATATACTCGAGGTCGAGGAGCTGTACTCCATGATGAGGTGGTGTTGGGCAAACCTCGAACGACTGACCTGCTCAGCCAGGGGAGGTGACATTTGAGGAGGAGGTCGAGGAGGTGCTTACACTCGTGAAGGAGGTTCCCACCACTACCCCCAGCTCCTTCCATCATCAGTGGCATCTGGATCACAGTATTACTTGAGCTACTAATATCCGGTTGGAAGAAGTTGAGGGCAATGATGGGCAAGTAGTCAGCCCGAAGGCTTGGATTGTGTTCCACCACCATGTAGAACAGGCGCTTGAGCACAAAAAACGGGATCGGGTTCTCTAGCAAAGCCATGTCTCGCCTTAGAGCGGACAACATCCAATTTAATTGAAACACAGGGTCATTTTCCTCCATCGTCTTTGATGATGACAGTGGTGATGACAATGACAATGACAATGACAATGACATTGACGATGGAATTATTATTTCTGAGTGCCTGAAGAAGAGCTCTAGGATAAAGCACGCATCCAAGAGTAACACCCTTGCCAGCTCGTCAGAGTTTAGCTCGATTGAGGCTGCATACCAGTACCGTACTTCCATCTCCGCGTTGAGGATGACTTGAGCACACGACTCCAATTGTTCCTCTGCCGGAAGGCTGCTACTGACATTAGCAGCTCCTGCTCGTCGAAGGAGAGAGAGCATATAACGCCATTTGTGCTCCTGCATATCGGCTAGCTCTGGTTCCTTATGATGGAAGGGCCCGATTGAGACTAAGTGAGGAGTGTATGCGTCAGGATTCACCTGCCTCAGTCTCTTTGGGACCCGATATATACTCCGCTTCGGGCTCATCCGCCCCACTTCCCTCAGCTTTTTCTGCAACGATTTCATCAGCTCTGGGCTTGGCCTCGCAATAATTCCGTTGCCAGCCATCTGACGATCGATCCTATCTAGCTACCAATGCAATAATGGATGGATGATTAATTACTTAACCAGAGAATCGAAGAACATACATACATATATGCCAGAAATTTCATTTCATCAACACTAATACATACTTACAGGACACCACATTCATATCATCACTAAAAGGTACAAGATCCCAAGTTTCATTTTCTAATAAAGCATTAAATTCATCCGCCATAGCTTGACGCCACTTAGAATCTCTATTTGCCACAGTAAATGAAGTCGGGTCTATTTCTTTAGCCTCAGTGTGTAGCGAAATTTTTTTCTTGGGCTTAGTTATTCCATGTTTAGACCGAGTCATCATGTGATGCGAAGTGGGGAGAGGGACTGTAGACACAGGAACAATAGCCGTCTCTACTGGCACGGGAGAAGACGTGCTACTGCTAGACACGTTGTTGCTGGACGTGCTGTTGGGCGTGGGATGCAGCACAGAAGCATCACCAGCAGCTGGGACACAGGACTCAGAGGAGGGACTCTCATTGAGAGAAGCAACATGACCATAAGATGATGTGGGAGACGCTGGAGTAACAGCAGGACGCAAGGCATCCAAGCTAGCAGACATGGACGAGGAGTTTACATCAGACACAAAGGACGTGGAACTCGGACTCGTCACGGAGACAACTGGACTCAATGAAGCAACAGCGGAACACGGGACCGAGACAACAGACATGCAGGCGAGGTGCTCGGGTTTGACGAAGGGACACTCAAAGGTGTCACGCTCGGATTGGACGACGGGGAAGACGCCATGGTCTGTCTAGTGACAGTGGGCGTCCAAGATGGCACAAGCAGAGATGGGCATGTATCATGACTAGACAAATCAAGCGACGGACGGGAGGACACAAGCTGCCTATAAGAGAAGACATTCTCATGAAATTTGACATGACGACTGACATAGACACGTCCCGTAGTCGGGTCTAGGCAACGATAACCTTTATAATGTGGAGCGTACCCAATAAAAATGCATCGAACTGAACGAGGAGCAAGTTTATGGGGAGGGAAAATCGTAAGATGTGGAAAACACTCAGTGCCAAAGATACGTAAAAAGCTATAATTGGGAGATTTTCCAAACAATTTTTCAAAAGGGGAGATATCACCAAGTAAAGGGGTGGGAAGACGATTTATAACAAAAATAGAAGTATAAGCAGCGTCAACCCAAAATTGACCCGGCATGGAGGCCTCAACGAGCATGGTGCGAGTCATTTCAAGAATGTGTCGATGCTTTCGTTCGGCCACACCATTTTGTCCAGACGTGCCAGGACAAGATTTCCTAAAATAAATCCCGTTTTGCATAAAATGTTTAAGTAGAGGTTTATTATCAAATTCTCGCCCACCATCTCCTTGAAACATTTTAATTTTGCAATCAAACAGATTTTCAACTAAACGTTGGAAATTGCAAAAATGATCATAAACCTCAGATTTATATTTCATTGGATATAGCCAAACATAACGAGAATAATCATCCACAAACACAACATAATACTTAAAACCCAAATTTGAAAGTATTGGTGAGTGCCATACATCCGAATGAATAAGCTGTAAGGGTTTATCAAATAAATGATCCACATCATCAAAAGGTAATTTAATCGACTTGCCTAACTTACACGAGACACAATCTAAAGAAGACTTATGGGTAAGACTAAGACCCTTATTTTTCCGAAGACTATCTAAGACCTTCGATCTTGCATGCCCTAAACACTTGTGCCAGACTGCAGTAGACTCATGGATAGACAACAATGCAGGAAGAGAAGACGACTCGACTGGAGTGGATATAGGATAGACATTGCCATTACTGGAAGCTTGAAGAAGCACCTCCCCCGTTCTCTTGTCCTTTATAAACATAGAAGATGAATCAAAATTTGCAAAACTATTATTTTCTTCACAAAATTGCTTGACAGATAATAAATTATGTTTTAACTGAGGCACATGATAAACCGACTTCAAGTACACAGGCTTAGGCGTAACATTTAATTTAACTTTTCCAATCTTTTTAATCGGAATCTGTGTACCATTAGCAACAGTTATGGATATGGGTCCATTGTAAGGTTTTTGCGAATAAAACATACCATCATTGGGAGTCATATGAGCTGAAGCTGCGGTGTCAGGATACCAAATGGCCTCATTCGCATCGCCAGTTGAAAGAGTAGCAAAGGATGGAGCCGAAGGAGCAGCTTGAGTACCCTGAACTCTGAAAGGACATTGAGAGGCGGGATGACCAGTATAATAGCAAATAAGACAACGCAACTGATTAGTGGGGGCGGAGCCCAAAACTCCGTCAGGGGTGTTGTTGCCTGAAAATAATGACATGTTAGAAGCATGGGGCACATCACAATAACTTGAATATAACGAAACTGAATTACAAGTAGCTGTCAAACCATTGGTATTAGATGTTGAAGCACCCTGTTGATTGTGCTGGTTACCACGATTGCGGTTGTTGTTGTAATTATTCCAACCTCGACCACCGCGACCTCGACCCCGACCATTGTTGTTATTGCGACCACCCCCTCGGTAATTGCTGGAGTTGTTGTTACGACCTTGATTACCACGACCTTGGGAGTTGTTGCTGGTCGTATTAGAGGCACCCCCTCCGTTACTAGCTGTCGAAGCCGCAAAGGCTTGGTGTTGAGGGAGAGGCGGGTCACGATCTTGAAGCTGGCGTAGGCGCTGTTCATAGTGAATAAGTCGAGCTTTAATGTCATCAAAGGAGACCTGCCCAGGAACATATGTGATTGCTGTAACTAGCGGCTTAAATTCAGAGGTGAGGCCGCTGATTGTGTCCTGAAGCAACTCAAGCTCGTCAACGGGTGCATTAATAGAGGCTAAGGAGTCGGCAATGATCTTGATGCGCCGCAAATAATCTTCAACCGGCTCTGTTTCACCCTTACGAATGTTTGTAAGAGACCTTTTTAATTCAACCATCCGAGCTAGACTAGCTGTATTGAAGCGAGTCATGAGACGTTGCCATATCTGTGCCGAGTTAACAACTTCATGAACCTCAGCTAATAGTTCACGAGAGAGCGTGGCAAAAAGCCACGAACGAACGCACTGATCAAGGCGCAACCAGGTGTGATACGAAGGACTCGGATGTTGGAGGCCAGTGGCGTCTTGTATAAAACGAGAGGGTGCTGGGAGCGAACCATCAACCAGACCCGACAGGTTATGCATAACCAGAAAGGTAGTAAATTGAGTACGCTACGGCAAAAAATCATCGATGGCAGAGAGTGTGATAGTGACATGATTCTTGATGTTAACCGACCACACATTGGAGATAAACGGAGGAAGACCACCATGAAGAAGGTCGAAAGGATCTTGAGTCTGATGAGCATAGCCACCCAAAGTGGAGTTAGAGATACCAGACACATACGGGAAGGAGAAGGGAGAAGAGGTTGAATACGGAACGGTAGAGGCGAAAGGCACAGGAGTAGGAAACAGAGACACAGGCACCGAAGGTTGAGAAAAACCCCAGGAAGTTGGAGCCGTAGCCGTGAAGGAAGTTTGAGTCACACCCGCAGAGAAACCGGGAGGCGTTCGTGGATGAGATGATGGGGAACTAGTCTCAAACACAGCCTAAGAAAAGGAGTGATTTTGAGGAGTGGAGGGCACAACCATCTCGACAGTAGCAGCCGTGGTAGATAAAGGAAGAGAAGTATTGGGATCCATGGCTGAAAAGGACAAATGTGAGAAAAAGGACGTAGAGTTTCACAGAGGCGGGTGGAAGAATTTAGGAGACCTAAAGCTTTGATACCATGTGTTGAAATTATACTGAATGGCTCAACCGAATAAGGGAGTCCTGCCGCATATATATAGACTAGCGTGATTAGGGTTACAAAGAATATTTACAGAATTAGTTTCCTAGTATAATTCTAATTCCCTATTACATGTAATAAGCCCTCCAATGTCTAGGACAATCATTTCGCCTAATCTCTTTTTCAATTGAAATAAGTTCTGAATCTGCTGTGTCTCTCTCTCCCTCCGTTACCATTAATTAGCGATGTTACATTGATAGTAAGCCCTAGTTCTCTTACAGTAATTTATTTTTATCTTATTCTTTCGTTGTTTTGTTCAGATTTTTTAGTTTCATTATCTCGAACAATATTATCTCTACATCTATAAAGAGGTAAGAGCTAGTTTGTCGAGTTGTCGTCTACTTATTGGGTTCGATTGTCATTCACTTTTTGAGAGCACTGTTTGTCTTCCGTTATTTGATTATTACTCGTATGATAGTAGGGATGACAATTGGGCGGGGCGGTAGTGGATATAGGTATATCCATCCCCATACCCACCTAGGTATTTTGATTCCGCCACTCGCCCCATCCCCACCACGGGTTGGAGATCCCAAATCCACCTCCGCCCCATTTACCCGACGGGTATCCACCTCCGCTCCATTGATCGGGAGGGTATCCATATCCGCTTTATACCGGCCCGAAAACAAACGAAACCCATATCTGGATCTACCTCAAATTCACTCTAAGATAATTTGCAAGGAAAAATTTGAGCTTTTTCATAAGCAATAGTAGTAGACAATTTTTATATATTTGATAAAATTAGGTTTTATATATTTATATTTACATTTTTTTTTATTTTTATGTGGGTATGAGGCGGGGCAGATGGGTATGAGGCGGGGCGGGTAAACGGGTATAAGGTGGGCGGGGCTCCGATGGGTATACACTGGAGGAAGAAGGCAAACCACCTCCGCCCTATCCCTATGGCGGTTTTACTTTATCAAAATCATCCCCGCCCCATCCTTACCAAGAACTCCCCCATCCCCACCTCAACTGGAGCGGATGCGGGGCGATACCCACCTATACCCGCCCCACTGCTATCCCTATATGATAGTATGACATATAGTATGACATATACATCTTCTCTTTATTAGTAGTGATTAGTTCGTTGTTAGTTCCAAAAATTAAAATAAAAAAGATTAGCTGGTTGCTGTCAGGCTCTCTTGTGCTCAAGACGCATTTGACTCGCAAGAAATCATGACCATTTTTTTTGGGGGTGTAATGGAGGCATAATAGCCAGTACTATAAATTTACATAAAACGATATTTAATTATAATATAAAATACTTTCAGTAGATTTATATTTATAAATATTTTCAAAATAAAAGTACGTAAAAATTTATTCATAAATAGATTTTATGTTTTAGTTTTAGAGGAGTCACAAAGGGTATACACAGATTTAGAACGTTCAACCTCAAGGTTGAGGGATGATCTCCCAACAACTTAATCATCAATTGATTCACATACCAAGACTTTGTTTGAAACAACCAACTAAGCGACGAAGGTGATAAAATTTAAAATCTGGCCTTAACAACTTAATCATCAATTGATTCACATACCAAGACTTTGTTTGAAACAACCAACTAAGTGACGAAGGAGATAAAATTTAAAATCGGACCTTAATAAGTGAGTACATATAACTCAAGTGATGCTCTAACTCGAACAAATTCGTAATTGGTGGAATAACTCACTAACTTATATGCATGGTCAATATCTTCTATTTCTTCAATGTGGGCATTCCCACTCAACAACCCGTCGCGCGCGTGGAGTTAAGCGCGCTCCATACTCAGATATTATAATAGGGTCTTAACAATAACAAGTAAGCACATATAGGTCAAATGAAATTACAACCCTAAACTAATTGGCTGGCGGCGGAGTAACGCATGACTCTTATATACTTGATCTAGGCCTTCTTATTTTTGTAAATGTGGGACTTCTAATAGGGATTACTATAAGTAGTGACCCTAAGAGTATACTCTAGTATTTTATAACATATAACCCTTATCTCACATAATGAGAACGTCTTTTATAAATTTTTGTAATGTATTTTCATGTAGTAATATTATTAGCAGTTTATTTGAAAAAACCTGATTAGCACAGATCAGCCTAGACACCAACCGTTTGTTATACCAAGACATTGTTTGAAACACATTAATTAACAACATAGCATTTGTTTTTATTTCGTGTACTGGACTACTGGCAGAATAGTAGCTGGCGGATCTGAGGCGATTGTACGTGTATATAATTGTAATTATTACAGTATTATTTTTGTCTTGTGGTAATTCATAGTAGTAGTTTCATAACAGTATATTTGTTTAAGTGGGTTTGTGTCCCACATGAAAAGATTTTGTGGTCTTGAGCATATATATAAGGAAGTGGGTTACTCTACCCATTGTCAATTGGTTTTGGGTTGGAACCTCACTTGTCATGTATGCGTGCTCACTTGTTAAGGCTCAATTATTGAAATGGGCTTGGGTCCTGCATTTGTTAAACCCCTGTTTAGCCCATGCGCGTGTGACTGGCTCATAGTAGGCTTTATTTGGTCCACGCTTCAGCCCATGATGGATCTTTGCATACATAAGGAAATGGGTTACTCCACCCATTACCTTAAAATTTATCAGTAAACAATGTAAAGGCCCAATTATTAAAATCTATCGGTAAACAATGTAAAGATGTACATATACATATTAAAAGGATAATTTATTTATTTAATCAAGCATATTTAAATTGGCTTAAGTCAACTGAACAAGCTACCGAAGACAACGCCCCTTCTTTTGCTGTGCGATGTGCAGTACTCACGTTGCTCGATTTGTCATTTGCAGTTTTGCATATGAGCGCAAATGCGCAAGAAATCTATATACCGACTATATTATCTGTTTAACCCTTTTTTTTTTTTTTTTTTTGGGTTTAGAATGCATCTATCTTTCAATCAACTAGCTAGCTATTTATCCCACCAATAAGGGTGGGGTCTTGTGGTTTCAAGTTTACTGATCCTAAGTGGTTTGGTAAAGCAAGATCACGGGTTCGAATCTCCATTCCTCCCAATGCCTTGTGTTTGCTGGCTTTAAGGAACTATACTAGCCCCTTCTTGATACTACGTTGACGGAGCCAGTGCTTGCGCTAGTTGTTCAACTAATCTGATACGTAATGAACACGAGAGTCCGAACATGACGTAGCCCTCGGTCACCATTCACTTGCACCCTCTTCTTGTTAGATAATATTCTTAGGGACATGGGTTAATGGCATAAACAACTTCGAGGCACGCCTAGGGCGCTTTCCTAAAGACTTGATTTGTCCCTATGTGCAACGGGAGAACCAAAACAGTCTTTGAGATACAACAGAGTTCGTTCCTAACAGCGTCTTGCACTAACGATATTAGGACACTAAGAGACCAAGGAGAAGACAATGTTGAAAGATTAGTGTGTTATATGGTACCAGAGTGTTAATCCTTGTAACCATATCCAAGAGGCTTGTGGCTTCCTCTATTTATAGAAGAATACATGCCTCTTGTGAACCATTGTGACCTTTCATTTATGTGTCACACATGAAGCATCATGCCTATTAGCATGTGTCTTTTCACCAATAGGTACAATTAAACCATTGTGTCTCTTGATATAAGACTCCTTCATGAATAGACATGTATGAACCAACATGTCTTTTCACACACTACACATACATGTTGGAAATAATTCCAACACTTCTTGTTTAGCATAAAAAAGCTAGTTCTTTATCCCAATGCAATGGATGAATATATTTTGACTAGTGAAAGTTCTGAAATAAAAGATATCTATATTTGCTACTATTTTCGGGTTATTTTTATTGAAGATGTTATATGACTTTTCAATGAATAAAAATCTCCTAATCTCTTCCAAAATAAAAAAGAAGAAAAGAAAAGAAAAAAAACAACACCACCTAATAAGAAAAATGAATGGGTAAGAAATTGGGAGTACTTACAAAACCAAAATCTGTTTGGTCCTTTTTTCACATTTGGCTGGGAAGCAACGATACACCTAGCTAGTTCCGCCTCAGAATGTGGGATTTAGCACATCCCCCATCCGCCCACCCAATTGATGTTTTTAGAGGGTATGTTTTTTTTTAGACTGAATACTAAAAACGGGAGAAAATTTGAGAAAACTAGAATAAATTGGAGAAAACTGAAACTTTTAATTGGAAATTGAAAAAAATTAAAACAAACTGGAACTTTTGCATGCATGTGTTTTTTTATTATTAGTATCTAGAAGTATTTTAAGATAATAATAATAATAATAATAATAATAATAATAATAATAATAATAATAATAATAATAATAATAATAATAATAATAATTCATTAGATAATAAATAATAATAATTATTCATTAGTTAATAAATACAGTATGGGCATTTCTCAAAAGTGATTTAAATATATATATGAAGTATATTTATTTATTTTGAGTAGATGTAGCATATCTAACTACTCTAGTTATTATGTCAAATACTAACATGAACAAATTGGAGAAAACTGTAACAAACTAGACCAAAATGAAAAATTTTAAAATATTATTTTTTTTGCTAGTCAAAATGAAAATTTTAAATAGAAACCAGAAAAATCTGGAAAAACTAGTCTAAAAAACATGCCTAGAGTGTAAAGTAATCTGCTTAAATTATGTCAAAACAGTGAAGTATGAAGCCTAAGTTTATCCACGATCGATAATGCAAAAACATAATACTAGAAAAAGTATTTTTACCAATGAAATTTTTGTGGTAAGGATTCCAAAATTTGGCCACTGTAAATGATAACGGAAGCCCATCGATAACTGTATCTATGGTTTCTTTTAACAGAAAGAAGAAAAAAGAATAGAGCAAACTTTTTTTTGTTTTGAGGGGAGAAAAGACTCAAAAGATAGAGCAAACTTTATTGATGCAATTAGTAGCTGTTGTTCTAGTCGATTAAGCAAAACCGAATGCCTAATGGAAATTACAGAATACAGTTTTACCGGCACATGATGATTTTGTATGTCTTCGAAGCATGGGATCAGGCGAAACGACATTGACATTCCATTCCAGGTTACTGGTACTGTACAACTACGTTGCTGTGTAAGCCAGCAGGTAGTCTGATAGGGTGGTCGCACTGAAAAATCCGTAAGCGCCGAAGACTGGACATGCTATCTCCATCCTGTATACTAAGCTCCTCCATATTATTGAGCTTGATTAATTCAAGATATGCCAGGGCCTTGAAACCGTTTGCGTTGATTGTTAAACGTGGCCCTTCGATGCTCATTTCTTTCAAACTCAAGAGTGTTAAACTTGGAAACGAACCTTCTGAACCTATTAAGTTCATCAGCAGATTACTTAAGCAAAACCCGCGCAGGGTCAATCGCTTGATGTTAAGGCTGAATGCCTGTGGAATAACAGTATCTCTTGATCCAAGCAAGTGTAATGACTCCAATTGAGTCAGAGTACGCATTACTGTCCCTACTTTTTCCATGATTTGTTGGTTAGATGCAGATATCTTCAATTTCAGTTTCTTAATAGATGTAAGCCTACTAATATTGTTCTCTAGCAAGTCTTGATGAGATATCCATTCTATATATTGAAGCTGTGTCAGACATTCAAAATTCAGGTACTCTGAACCCCTCATAGTCATCTGCTTATCCAAGTATACATGTCTCAAGCTTTTCGTTTTTCGCAGTACATTGAGGCCTCTGATTACGCCACTATTCCCTCTTATATCCAACATCCATAGTTTGCGCAAGCAACACATTGATTTATGGAGGCTTTTTATGCATGTATGGCGCAAGTTTAAATACCTTAGATTGCGGAGAATCCTGATTCCCTTAGGTAACCGATCCCCAATTTCAAGGCCTTGCAAATCAAGGACCCTCAACAATTTGAATTGTTTACACACAAGGGCAAGTTGCTTACCGGGAATTGAGGTTTTATGGGGTAAAAAGAAGAGAAGTGAACGTAGACTTGGAGCTGGAGCTTGGGGATGAAAGTACTGTTCAGAACCAGCAGAAAGAATGATCACCTTGTGACGCGCTCTAGCTGAGGGAGGATCATATCGAGATGTCAACTGGACCTCAAGAAATGCTTCTTCTTTGGCTTTTAGAATGGCGAGCTCATGAAGAGAGGGATGAACAAAACAGGTTTTTGGGTTCCCGTCTATGTTAGCTTTCCCCACTTGGACCAAGTTCTTGTCGATGAGTTCCTCTAGATATCGTTGAGCCTCACTCTCCGCACATTGGATGCAACCAGTTTGATCTTCTGAAACCGAAACCAAGCCATCCGCTATCCATATGTGTAGAAGGTTTCTTGTTGGAATTTTACGGTGTTTGGGGAAGAAGCCTAAGCGCAAGAAACAAGCCTTGGCCTCAGGAGACAGATGTTTGTAGCTCAAAGCAAGGATGGTGGATAGATGATCGAGTTGGCCTTGGAGCCCAAGTGGTGTGATTCGACTGAGTACCCTTTGCCACTCCCTTGTCAGCCTTTTCTGAGATAAAAAGCTCGCAATACCAATGATGAGAAGAGGTAAAGATGGACATTTCCTGCAAATATCATTTCCGATGTCTTTGAGTTCTGGATCTACCCCATGGATACCAAATGCTTTTTGTTGGAACAATTCCCAGCTCTCTTTATCTCCAAGGGAGAAGTTGATTTGGTGTACGCGTCCATTATTAGCGTGCTTTTCCACTTGGTAATTCCTGCTTGTGACGACTAATCTGCTCCCATTTTCCATGTCAGGAAATACCTCAATTAAATGATTCCAAGAATCTATACACCAGACATCGTCCAAAACAACCATGAAGCGCCGCCTTTGCCGCAGGTTTTCTTGTAACAATGTCATCAGTTGTTCATTTTGTAATTCCTCTATTGCCTTCTCACGGGGCATTAACTGTGTTAATAGTTCCAGAAACACTCCCCTGGGGTTGAGTTTCTGGGATATTGAGACCCAACCATAGAACTCAAAACTCGAGCGGACTTCCACATGATTGTAAACGCATTGCGCCAGAGTAGTCTTTCCAATGCCCCCCATCCCAGTGATGAAAATTTTAGTTAAAGAAGAATCATCAGCGTTAATCAGCCTGTCCACCAAGACTCTAACCGGTGCATTCAAGCCAATAGCACCCTCCCTACCACGGTGCCGATATTCGCGTAATGGAAGACACTGATCATAATTATTACTACAAGGAACAACCTAACTCAAGTTGTTTCCAGTGGGCTCAAGACCATAGGTCTTAAGGCTTGCAAAGATGTCATTGATCTTGTGCTTAAGAGCTTGGATCTTCCAAAGATTTGGGACACAAATAGTTGCCAACTCTTGACTTACATGCTTTAATATCAGCATGGTACTAACCAAATGATCCTCATGATATACATTTGCAAGCAACCTCGAAAACGAGCTCCGGTTCCCCCAAGTGCAATTCTTCATCAGTACCAACGTCTCAACAAGGTCCTCCGCGTCATGTGCGCCGCTTACTACATCCGACACCCAATTACGAATCCCGTAATCGTGACCCTGCTTTCCTTCAACATACTTTAAGAGGACCTTAAGGTTGTCGAATTGAAGGATCATCCTTTCAATTTCAGCACGGAAAACTTCCAACATTAAAGGCATTTCATTCAACAGCTGTGTAAGATTTCTTTGTGCAATACTTACAGCAGACTCAGCCATTTCCTCAATTTATTATTATTTTTTATTTTTTTTGTACTCTTTGTGTGTGTGTGTGTGTGTTGATTTAGTTTAGTTTGATTTAGTTTTGTGCTTGCTGCTTCTCTCACCAAATGATGAAACTGATGGTGGACATCGAAGAGCAGAGTACACATACTATTTCCAAGTTCATCTGAGTCTTTTGGGCCAAGACTAATTAGGTTCGCACCGGGTCGGCCCACGAAGCGGTAAAGTGCTCCCACTACATAGTTTCTCCATTCACAAGATTCGAACCCCTCGACCTTACTTAAGTAATAAGAGTGCCGAACCACTCACACCAACCATAGTTATTCACTTATTTGCAGTCTGCAAGGTCGTTTTCTTTGACTTTCTTCACGCAATACTATAATAATAAATCAGAAAATAAATGTAAAATGAGTTGTAATATAAACTGTGCCAGTTTTGGCGCCATCATTAGGCAATAAACAACTACTCGCATCTACCACCCATTGATGTGACTGAATACTACAAGGAAAGTGATTATTTAAGCCGATAATGAGATGATCATTGAATTGTACTTTTAATAATAGAAATTTAGAAACCAATAAAGAAATATTATTAGGAATAGGTGGAGTGGGAGAATCTCAATAACAGCTTAGAGGACCCTGATTGGATTACACTTGGTATAGTATACACAAACCTGACTTTATATTTGTTGGGATCCAAAATATGGATTTTGACTGAACCTTGACCGCCACGTCACCGGAGGGGGTCCACAAGTCCAACGGCCAATCGTAAGCCGACACGTGGCGTTCAAGAGGCCATGACAAAGCCTCCTAAAATTACGGGAATATTCCTTAGCGCGTTAGCGTGAGTGATCTGTCCAGCCTGACCCATGAATATTCTAGATGGCAGGCCCATTTTTCGAGGCGCTGAGGTTTTCGCCTGACATCTGACAGGGTATGGAATTTCGTGCCCTAAAGCTGATGTCCTATAAATACGGTCACTGTTCATTTCAGGTGGGACGATTAATTACTCTCTCGCTCTCTAGCATCACCTGTTAAGATTCTCTCTGGATTTTCTCTCTCTAGACCTGCAAACTTCTGACTTGACCGTCGGAGGGGCACCCTCCCGGGAAAAACCCCCCCGGGGCAGTCACGTGTTCTCTTTTGCAGGTCACCTGTTTAGATCTTCGATTCTGGAGCTCCCCCAACTCGACACACTTCTAGTCGACCCTCCGAAAAGAACCCCGAAACATTGGCGCCGTCTGTGGGGAGCCCTTTGTTGAATGGTCTACTCCACAAGATCCAGAGATTACATACTTTCTTCTCCCCTCAACTCTCAACCCCTCAACCAGAACCAGATGCCGACCCTGGAAGAGGATGGTTTCCGTGTAGAGGATGAGACTAGAAAGTCAGCACAATCTAGTGAAACTCCCCAATCCTCGAGAGGACATTCGGATCGACACTCGACTCGTCAAGTCTAGTTTGCCACAGAAAAGCACCTTCAGAAATCCATGCATACCATGCAGAAATCTATGTTTAACATGCAGAAATCTATGATGGATCTCTTCCATAGAGAGATGAAAAAGGGGGCGAGGATGCTCGCTCAAGTGGTCGCGGCGACTCAACCCAGGCTCTATGCTGCCCCTCACCCAAGGGCGTCACAGTTGACTTGCCATATTCTCACAATTCCTGGTCGCCAGGACCCCTCTATGGTGTCTCGCCCAAACCCTGGAAAAGACACTCGCCAACTCTCAAAGCGTGAGGGCAAGAGGCCTATTAACCCACAGGTTGCCCAGAAGACCTATTCACGACTTGCCCACCCTGAGGGTCATTCCCAGGTAGACGCTCGTGTGTATTTGAACAACAAGAAACTGCTCTACTCGCAGCAGAAACATCTAGCAAAGTCGACTTCCACGCCGGTCTTGACAAACAACCAACCTTTACTTCACCTCACCTCGGAGGCGTCATCCATGCCCAAGTCTCAAGGTAAACAACCCATCCCTATTTATTCAGATTTTGGGGAGGGTGACTTTGAGGGTAATGAATATGGGGCGGACGAACATGACCCAGGCTACGGGGGCGAATATGATAATTATGGGGACAATGACGCTGACTATGACGGTTATGATCCGAACCCCCCAGAGGGCGAGGGGGCTGGTTGCAGCCGCCCTTTGAGCGATCGCCTTGGCCCTCAGAATGATAACACGTCGGGTAGGCTCCCACTAATGCCTCTACCATTCAGTGATGCCATTATGAATGCCCCCATGCCCCCAAAACCAAGAGTGTCTTTGATGCCCTCTTACGCTGAAAAAACGGACCCAGACGATCACTTGGCTGTCTTTGAATCCAAAATGATGTTACAAGCAGCAAGTGACGCGGTCTGGTGTCGATACTTCCAGTCAACCCTAAGGGGCGCAGCTTTGAGGTGGCTCAAAAACCTCACCCCAGCAAGCATCCACAACTATGACCAGTTGGCCAGAGAATTTTTAGACAGATTTATGGCACATAAACAAAAAAAGAAGACGAGCGTCCATCTTCAGGGAATCGTTTAGAAGGAAAATGAGGATCTCAGAAGTTACCTTAAGAGGTTCAATGACGAAGCTAGCCAAATCGCCAATCTTTCAGACGAGGCTTCCTATATCGCCTTCATGAATGGCCTACTGGACGAGGACCTGAAATTCTCACTCGCCAAGAAAGCGAATAACTCCTTCGCCTACCTGATGCAAAAAGCGAACGCCTATCTCACAACTACCGACTTGGTGGGTCTCAAGAGGCCGAGAAAGAGAAAAGCCCATGAGCGAGCATTCACCATTGATGACAAGCCCAAAAATAAGAAGCCGCCCCAAGGGTTCGGATCATACGGATCATATTTATGGAGATCAGAGACCAAATGACCTTGCCAATAACTCCACCACTCACAACCCCCGAGCAATACAGAAACAAAGCAAAGTTTTGTGAGTACCACAAAGAGCATGGCCATTACACAAATACGTGTAGGTTCTTTGATCGAGTGCTTAGAGCATGGGCTATAGGGCAAGCTGAACAAGTACCTCAAGGAGGCAAAGGGAAAGACTGTGCATTCGGTTAAACCCATCAACGAGGCGGAAGGTAGCGCTAGCACGAAATTCTGTGCAGTAATTTCAGGAGGCTTCGCCTCAGGAGGTCTGGCAGTAGCAGGAAGAAAGACTTACGTGAGAAGCCTCAGACAGAACCTCTCACCATGCCGAAAATGACCTTTAAGGCACAAGATAGGCAAGACCTACACCTACCCCATGACGACCCTTTGTTCGTCCAGATGAAGATAGGCGACTTGATTGTTCCAAAGATTCTGATAGACACCGGAAGTTCTGCCGACGTGATCCACATCAATTGTCTACAAAAGTTAGCAGGGGGCGAGGAAAGCATGTTCAGATATGCCTCCTCAGTGGTAGGCTTTGGCGGCCACAATGTGGAGCCGTTAGGCACTGTAAAACTGAAAGTTAGAGTGGGTGACAAGAAACTCAACAAGGTGAGAACTATTGATGTTGACTTCCTTGTCTTCGATGTTCCGTTGGCCTACAACGCCCTTATTGGGCGACCAACCCTGAACAAGATTAAGGCGGTTATCGCCACCCACATGTTCATGCTCAAGTTTGATTGTGATGACGGTACCGTGGGTAAATTATGCGGGAGTCAGGCAGAGGCGAGAGAATGCTACTACACATCCCTTAAGCTCCAGCCTGCAGTAAGGGCGGATCCATTGGATATCCCCGATAAACCGGAGAGCAGCAAAGCCCCTCTCAAAGATCCACCAGCTGGCAAAAAGAGAAAGCTGGACGAGCCAGAGCTACCCAAAAAGCTGGGGCCGAGCATCATATCGATTGATGCTATGGAAGTTGATGCAAGGGTTGAGTTCGAGCATCACCTAGAACCGATGGAGGAAGTGACAGAACTCGCCCTAGACCCCACCCGCTCAGAACGCACAGTAAGAGTGGGGGGGATGCTTGGTCAAGAAACCCAAAGCAACATCCACCAACTACTTGTTGAGTATCAGGACATATTTGTGTTCTCTGTGGGAGAAATGCCCGGCATCAACCCTGAGGTAATAATCCACAAACTGAGTGTAAATCCCCGGATTAAACCGGTCAAACAAAAGAAGCGAAATCTGGGTCCTGAGAAAAATGCGGCGGTTCAAGAAGAAGTCAAGAAACTGTTGGAAGCAGGGTTCATCAGAGAGTGCCAATATTCGGAGTGGGTGGCTAATGTGGTAATGGTGAAGAAGTCTGGCGGCTCCTGGCGTATGTGCGTCGACTTCACAGACTTGAATAAGGCGTGCCCTAAGGATAGCTTTCCCTTGCCTAGGATCGAGGGACTGGTGGACTCGACTGCAGGCCACGCAGCCCTTAGCTTCCTGGATGCTTTTTCGGGATACCATCACCTGGCCCTCCATCCAGATGACCAGGAGCACACAACATTTGTTACGGAAAGAGGCTTGTTCTGTTGCACAGCAATGCCCTTCGGACTTAAAAACGCGGGCGCCACCTACCAGCGCCTAGTAAACAAGCTGTTTGCCGATCGGTTGGGTAGGAATATGGAGGCTTATGTCGATGATATGATAGTGAAGAGTGTAACACCTGTAGAACACTTGGGCGACCTCAAAGAAACTTTTGAAACTTTGCGAAAGTTCAAGATGAAACTCAACCCAAAGAAGTGTACTTTTGGGGTAGAGGCGGGTAAGTTCCTAGGCTATGTCATCAGCCAAAAGGGAATCGACGCTAACCCAGACAAAGTCCAAGCAATGATCGACATGCAAGCTCCAAGAAACATCAAGGAAATACAGAAGCTCACAGGATGCGACGCCGCTCTTAGACGGTTTATGTCCAAATCGGCGGAGCGGTGCCTTCCCTTCTTTGAAATACTCAAGAAAAAGGGCAAGTATGAGTGGACGCCAGAGGCTGAGTCAGCGTTCAACAACTTGAAAGAATACCTAGCCCAACTGCCGAGAATGGTGAGCCCCGCCCCAAAAGAAGTGTTGTACCTATACCTGTCAGTGGCAGAAAAGGCGATCAGTGCAGTCTTGATCGTGGAAAGAGAGTCAATTTAGGTCCCAGTCTACTATGTCAGCCACGCCCTAGCAGGGGCTGAAACTCGATACCTTGAAATTGAGAAGTTCGGCCTCGCCCTCCTCATGGCAAGCAGAAAACTAAAACCATATTTTGATTCACACAAAGTTGTGGTACTCACGAACCAACCCCTGAAGATGGTGTTGGAAAATCCAACTTTTTCGGGGCAAAATGATCAAGTGGTCAGTCGAGTTGGGACCCTACGGGCTACAATTTGAACCACGCCGCGCCATCAAAGCACAGACCCTTTCTAACTTCATAGGTGAGTGCACCGTTGGACCTGATAACAAGGAAGAACTGGCTGAATTCAGGAAACTTTACGTCGACGGCTCGGCTACATCGCGTGGCAGCGGGGCTGGAATCATCATGATCAGCCTTGAGGGCAATAAGTATGAATATGCCATGAGATTCCTATTCCCAGCCTCCAACAATGAAGCTGAATACAAGGCACTGGTGGTGGGGATGGAGATGTGTTCTGCTCCTGGGTCAAAAATACATAAAAGCCTTCACAGACTCCCAACTGGTTGTGGGGCACATCAATGGCGACTATGAGGCCCAAGAAGACACAATGCAAAGATACCTAGACAAGGTCAAACAGGCGATTGAAAAGTATGACAATTTTGAAGTCAAGCACATTCCTAGGTATGAAAATCAAGAGGCGGATGCACTAGCCAAACTGGCCAGCTCATCGCCAAATGATCATCCTAGATCGGTGTTTTGGGAAATACTCCCCAACAAAACCATTGAAGACAAACAAGCCCTATGGCTCGACAGATCCGAAGGTTGGATGGACCCAATAGTCCAATACCTGAGACACGACATGTTGCCAAAGGACAAAGAAGAAGCTGAGAGAATCAAGAAAAAGTCAGAATGATTTGTTTACCATGAGGGACTACTTTACAAGAGGGGCATAACTCAGCCCTTACTGAGATGCCTCACCTCAGAAAGGGGGAAGGCCATACTTAAAGAAATCCACGACGGCGACTGCGCAGCCCACCTAGGAGCCCGCTCCCTAGCTGGGAAGGCGCTTCGCACAAGGTACTACTGGCCGACAATAAGTACAGATGTAGCAGAGCTAGTCAAGAAGTGTGACAAGTGCCAGAGGTTCGGCCCTGCCTATAGACAGCCTGCAAACAAGCTTACTCCTATCTCAACACCTCTGCCCTTTTCCAAATGGGGAATGGACATACTGGGTCCTTTTCCTACAGGCCGGCACCAGAGAAAATACCTCCTCGTGGCTGTTGATTATTTTACCAAGTGGGTTGAGGCAGAGCCGACGAAAAACATCACAGTGGGGGAAGTAACCAAGTTCATCTGGAAAAACATCATCACAAGGTTTGGCGTTCCTATGAAAATGGTATTCGACAACGGGACACAGTTTAACACACCAAAGCTCACCGACTTTCTCACTAAGCATGGTGTCAAACCGCTATTTACGTCAGTGGCTCGCCCACAGACAAATGGCCAAGCTGAAGCTGCCAATAAACAAATCTTGAATGGGCTAAAAAAGAAGCTCGACGACGCCAAAGGTAAATGGGTCGACGAACTACTGTATGTGTTATGGGACATAAGAACTACAGAAAAAAAGCGCCACTGGCGAGAGCCCATTCATGCTGGTGTATGGCTCAGAAGCTGTCATGCCAGTTGAGATCAAGGAACCTACTTGTCGAATGATTGAATACGAAGAGGAAGAAAATGAACAAGTCATGGCAGAAGCATTAGACCTCCTGCCCGAAGTATGGGGCAATGCTGTCTTAAAGCAGGCAATAGCCAAAGTTCAAATGACCAGACAATATAACAGGCGGGTGAAAGCTCGTCCACTACAAGTAGGCGACATGGTTCTTCGTAAAGCTGAGGCCGTTGGACAAGATGCGATCCATGGCAAACTTACCGCCAATTGGGAAGGACCTTACTTGGTCGTAGAAGAAGTAATGAAGGGTACTTATCGCCTATCCACTCTGGAGGGTGAACAACTACCAAGATCTTGGAATGTGGACAATCTGAGAAAATACTACATCTAGGTGATAGCACTTAATAAAATTCCTTAGATTTACTGCTTTAATATTGTAAGTTCCTTGGGGCGGCTTGTATGTATCTGCTCACTTTGTATTGTAAATCTCAATGGAAACTTACAACATTAAATAAAATGTCGCTTGTAAGACTCTTACCCAGGACTCGCCCAAACAAGGCTTTCCTGAGGTCGCCCAACTGTACTTCATGTACCCATGGGCCTAGTTTAACATTAACACCCATTAGACCCACTGGTGGACGATGTGGTTATGCTCTTACCCAGGACTTGCCCAAACGAGGCATTCCTAAGGTCGCCAAACTGTACTTCATGTACCCATTGGCCTAGTTCAGCATTAACACCCATTAGACCCACTGGTGGACGATGTGGTTATGCTCTTACCCAGGACTCGCCCAAAAGAGGCTTTCCTGAGGTCGCCAAACTGTACTTCATGTACCCATTGGCCTAGTTCAGCATCAACACCCATTAGACCCACTGGTGGACGATGTGGTTATGCTCTTACCCAGGACTCGCCCAAAAGAGGCTTTCCTGAGGTCGCCCAACTGTACTTCATGTACCCATGGGCCTATTTCAGCATTAACACCCATTGGACCCACTGTTGGACGATGTGGTTATGCTCTTACCCAGGACTCGCCCAAACGAGGCTTTCCTGAGGTCGCCCAACTGTACTTCACGTACCCATGGGCCTAGTTTAACATTAACACCCATTGGGCGCACTGGTGGACAAGGTGGTTATGCTCTTACCCAGGACTCAATCAAATGAGGCATTCCTAAGGTCGCCAAACTGTACCTCATGTACCCATTGGACTAGTTCAGTATTAACACCCATTAGACCCACTGGTGGACGATGTGGTTATGCTCTTACCCACGACTCGCCAAAAAGAGGCTTTCCTGAGGTCGCCCAACTGTACTTCATGTACCCATGGGCCTATTTTAGCATTAACACCCATTGGGCCCACTGGTGGACAAGGTGGTTATGCTCTTACCTAGGACTCGCCCAAACGAGGCATTCCTAAGGTCGCCTAACCGTACTCTCAAGTATCTGCGAACTACTACGTTGAATCATCAGATAGCACAAGTATATGGCGAAACTGAAGAACACACAAGCAAAGTGAAATTGAAAGAAATCTCATGAAGATGGGCGAGAGGTACCAGGCCCAAAATTTGGCATTAAAAGTTAGAATTTACAGAGGATGGAATAATTGTTTGAAGTTCCAAAAACAGACGAGTCAAGGTGTGTACAGATCACACACTCATAAACAAGACCTCCCTACTGCTCTTCTTCAGCCTGATCATCATCGCCATGCTCCTCCGCGTCAGAAGTTTCCAATTGAGTACCCTGGGCGTCCTCTCCGCCTTGGCTTGCTGAGACATGAGCTGACAAATGATCCTTGGAAGCGCCCGCCTCAGAGGTACCAGCCGCCTTGAGATCCAAGGCCCTCCAAAGGCGAGCCTCGTCATGGTGGTACTCCTTGAGCTTTTTCCTCAAGTGACCCTCAATCTTGGGATGCTCAACGTCCCAATTGACCAAGGCGTTATACTTCTCCAAAGCTGGCCTGAGGAGGCCCCTGGCCATGTCATAGCCCTGCTTGATCAGAATTTGATCCTTGTCCTCATCCTCCAACTCCACCAACCTCTTGTTGAGGCTGTCAACCTCGCCCTGCAGCTCGGTCAGGCGGGTGTCCTTCTCTTGGATTTCCTTCAGGGCCTTAGCATGGATGGCTTCAGACTCGCCCCTCTCCTTCTCAGCTTTGGCCAGCTCCTCCTTTGCCAGCTTGAGGTCCTGTTGGGCCTCCTCCATCTTGGCCCAGCACTCACGAGCACGCTTCTCCTCGGCAGAAGCCTCTCGCCTCGCCAGAGCCATCTTCTCATCATGATGGACCAACCGGCGAGTGAACTGCTAAAAGAAGAGAAGGGTTAGTCCAGAGTCACGAAATGTTTCTAAGTAAAGGAACTTCACTTCCCCTACCTCAGCAAAGCTCTCCATCAAATGGAGGTCAATCCCAGTGCCCTCGCCGTTCAAATGAGCGCGGTCCTCATCCGTCAAGACCTCTTTGAGCTTGGCGATGGTTGTCTGATTGTTCCGGGAAGACGCCGTGTATGGGCGAAGAGGAGAAATGGAGGCTCCAACTGGACTCTTTGCCACCTCAGGACTCTGCGCCTCCACGTTCCTCTTAATGGGAAGCCTGATCTTGAAACTCCCATAAGAAGGAGTGTTGGGAGTGGAGGGGGTCGCCCTCTTGGTCTTCTTAGGAGGGAGAGGAACAATCAGAGCATCAGAATCACTTCCCTCAGAGTCAGAAGGAGGGAGCTTAGTGAGAAGACCCCCAGCAAGGTCTTTCTTCAGCTGCTCGTTTAGTTGGTCTTGCTTTCTCTTGGCCTCTACCTTGGACTTGGCCGTGGTCTTCTTAGCTTTGGTCACCACTCTGGTGTCCTGCAGAGAAGGCGACTCCTGGCTCTCGCCCGCCTTAGGAGCTCTGGGGGGAGGCTTAAGTTTGGCCGCCTTGGTGGCCCCAGCATCAGCTGAGGACTCGCCACCCTTCTTACCAAATTTCTGCAATTGAAACCGTGTTAGAAGAACTCACATGGTTAGAAGCATGAAAGAAAAAAGATTAAAAGAACTCGCCTCTAGAACCGCCTTCTGCTGGAGCTTCTTTTGCTCAGCAGCCTCCCTGGCCTTCTCTTGTGCCTTGGTGAGAGTCCCAGTCTTTGCAGGATCAACCATGATGGCAGCTTGTCCTGCATAGAAGCAAGTATAAATTACTCAGTACTATATGAATACAAAAATACCAAGTCAAGAGAGGTAGAGTACCAGCATCCACGACAGAAGAGATGCCACAAAGACTCAAAAAGATGTCGTCCTTGAAATAATCCCTCCAAGGCAACCAATTGACGGGTCTCCTAATCGACTTTTTTGGATCATTGGGATACTTGGGGTGTGGCCTTAACTTGTATTCAAAATACTGGATCACCCTAGACTGTTCCACAGAAAGGCGAGTGACCATCTTATTCTTGGCGTAGACATCAACATTGTCGTTCCACTCAGTTGGAAGACCCAGACTTCGCCAACTCTTATGGCGCTTTACGAAGAAAAACTGGTGCTTCCAGTCGTGATTATTATTTGCCTTTTCACGAGCAGTCAAGACCGTATTGCGATTGGCGATCGTAGACCAACCCACATCCTTTCCATTCACTCGAGTCATATAATGGGTCAGCACAAAAGTCTCTATTGAACACTCCAGATCCTTGAAAAAAGTGGTAGCAATGAAGCTAAGGATGTTCATCCAACTATTTGGGGCGAGCTGTGCAGGGACGATCTCATAATGCCTACATATCTCTATTATGAAAGGATGCAGGGGAAGCCTAAGACCCAGCAGGAAAGCGATTTTGTACAAGGCTATACATCTCTTGGGCTGCTCCTTAACCGTTTGAAGCATCTTAGGGGGTTTCAACTCATAAGGATAATTTATGAAATAGTTAAAGGCGAAGCTCTTGAGATAGTCATCATCCTCGTACAGCTTCTTGTGCCATTTCTGATCTATGAAGTAACTGGAAGGAGGGTCGTGTGAGTTCAAGGTTGGGGGTTGTTGGTTAACAGACCCGCCAGACTGCCCAGACTTTGTGGGCTTATCTACCTCCTCATCCGCCATTATTCTAACAGCAGGATGCTTAATCACCTGCAGTAAGTCGTTCGCCTTCGTCACTTGCCAAGGATAATTCACAGGAGGATCAACCCAACTTGAAATACTAGACACAGACCATTCAAACCCATCGCCATCTGGAAATACAACAGTACACGCCCTACCATATAGAGGGACTGCTAAAGAGACCTCTACCCCAGCCTCTTTATTCAACACACTCTCTACAGCTATATTGCACAACATTGGGCGAATGTTCTCATCCGCCACTTTATAGGCATGGGGGTAATTAGTGGAGCAGTTTTCAGAGCAAAATGAATTAACAGGTGAGTTGGGATTGATGTTATTGATATAAGGCAAGTCAACAGAACCACTATGACTGATGGGCGGAGAACTCATTATTTGCACAATAAGGAAGAAAAGAAAGATTAAAAGTACAAGTATGTCACAAAACGGGAACGTACCTGATGAAGGTTGACTTGAATGTGGTTGAAGATATGAAGAACTAAGATGAAGATTAATATGAAGGTTAAAGCAGAGATTGAGAGCTTCTCTCTCTAAAAGTGCTTTCTTAAAGTTGAGAAAAAGACAACTGATTGGGAAAATGACGTTCTCAAGGCATTTATAACAAGGACTCTTGACGTCAACCCCTCCGTATCATCGGATTTGGCCAAAAAGTTCTGTAAAGCCCAATCTCAACACATACTGATTCAAAGCCCATTGTTGGAACAATAGGACCATCACGTGATAGGCACGAAGTCATTATAGAACAGTGTATCAATACCTGGGCCCACCCAAAGGCCATTACTTGGGCTCTCCCCAGGGCTTATTTAGTCCCCAGGGGTCACCCATTTCAATCAAAACACGACTCGCCATCATAAGGGCTTCATCTCCAGACAGGTGGCCATTACTTGGGCTCCCCAAGGGCCTATTTAGTCCCTAGGGGTCGCCCATTTCAATCAAAATACGACTCGCCATCATAGGGGCTTCACCCCCATACAGTTGGCTCATACTTGGGCTCCCCAGGGGCTTATTTAGTCCCTAGAGGTCGCCCATTTTAATCAAAATACGACTCGCCATCATAAGGGCTTCATCCCCAGACAGGTGGCCATTACTTGGGCTCCCCAGGGGCTTATTTAGTCCCTAGGGGTCGCCCATTTCAATCAAAATACGACTTGCCATCATAGGGGCTTCACCCCCATACAGTTGGCTCATACTTGAGCTGTCCCAGGGGCGTGTTTCGTCCCCAGGGGTCGCCCATTTCAATCAAAACACGACTCGCCATCATAGGGGCTTCATCCCCATACAGGTGGCCAATACTTGGGCTCTCTAGGGGCTTATTTAGTCCCTAGGGGTCGCCCATTTCAATCAAAACACGACTCGCCATCATAGGGGCTTCATCCCCAGACAGGCGGCCAATACTTGGGCTCTCCCAGGGGCTTATTTAGTCCCTAGGGGTTGCCCATTTCGATCAGAATACGACTCGCCATCATATGGGCTTCATACCCATACGGTTGGCTAATACTTGAACTCTCCCAGGGGCTTATTTAGTCCCTAAGGATCGACAATTTCGATCAAAAGATGACTCACCCAACCATCAGCTCTCAAGGAGGGGCTGTCCTTGGTTGAGCACTCGCCCACTTTAGGCCAAAAGACGATTCGCCCAACCATCAGCTTTTAAGGAGGGGCTGTCCTTGGTTGAGTACTCGCCCATCTCAGATCAAAAGACGACTCGCCCAACCATCAGCTCTCAGGAGGGACTGTCCTTGGTTGAGCACTCGCCCATCTCAGGCCAAGAGATGACGCGCCCAACCAACAGCTTTCAAGGAGGGGCTGTCATTAGTTGGGCACTCGCCCATCTCAGGCCAAAATATGACTCGCTCAACCATCAGCTTTCAAGGAGGGGCTGTCCTTGGTTGAGTACTCGCCCATCTCAGGCCAAAAGTTGACTCGCCCAACCATCAGCTTTCAAGGAGGGGCTGTCCTTGGTTGAGTACTCGCCCACTCCAGGCCAAAAGATGACTCGCCCAACCATCAGCTTTCAAGGAGGGGCTGTCCTTGGTTGAATACTCGCCCACTCCAGGCCAAAAGACGACTCACCCATTCCAGGCCAAAAGAGGACTCGCCCATTCCAGACCAAAAGAGGACTCGCCCACTTCAGGCCAAGAAGGGACTCCCCCATGTACACATTTTTCTTTCAAATCATGCCAAACTCAGGGTCATCCTTTGACATAATTCGAGGGGCTAAATGTTGGGACCCAAAATATGGATTTTGACTGAACCTTGACCGCCACGTCACCGGAGGGGGTCCACAAGTCAAACGGCCAATCGTAAGCCGACACGTGGCGTTCAAGAGGCCATGACAGAGCCTCCTAAAATTACGGGAATATTCCTTAGCGCGTCAGCGTGAGTGATCTAACCAGCCTGGCCCATGAATACTCTAGATGGCAGACCCATTTTCCGAGGCGCTGAGGTTTCCGCCTGACATCTGACAGGGTATGGAATTTCGTGCCCTAAAGCTGATGTCCTATAAATACGGTCACTGTTCATTTCAGGTGGGACGATTAATTACTCTCTTTCTCTCTCTAGCATCACCTGTTAAGATTCTCTCTGGATTTTCTCTCTCTAGACCTGCAAACTTCTGACTTGACCGTCGGAGGGGGGCCCTCCCGGGAAAAACCCCCTCGGGGCAGTCACATGTTCTCTTTTGCAGGTCACCTGTTTAGATCTTCGATTCTGGAGCTCCCCCAACTCGACACACTTCTAGTCGACCCTCCGAAAAGAACCCCGAAACAATATCTATCTCTCTCCTCCTCCTTAGGCCCTTTGAATTTTATGGGGTACTATGAGTGTGGAGGAGATGAGAGAAATAGACACCAAACATGTTTATATATACTACACATTGTGTAAGCCGAGTATTACTCCAGCTTAGGGGCTAAGAGGTTATAACTAGCTTCAATGCTTAGTCTTCTTATTAATTACCTTACTTTACTACTCCCATGTGAAAATGGTGGATAAGGACAAAGAAAAAAAGTATTGGATATAATATTACGGATAATTCTATAGCTACCATATCCGTTTAATGTGGACAAAGAAAATAAGCTTGTGCTTTGAAACTCAGATACATTATTTTCAACTTAAAAAGTAAAATATCAAAATCTAATCAATCACCAATTCGCACATCACCCAGAAAGATTTCCGGGTGGATAAACAAATATTCAATCATTTTCATGAAGGGGAGACTTTTTGGGTAATGGTCATCATTAACGATCATCTGTTTTCATTCTTGAGAATATACACTAGCAACCGATCTTGAGAAAGCTTGTCTGCTGGGAATTAGAGCTGCCCTCTCATTCAATCCGTAGCCCTGAAATTAATGGACCCACATCCACTTTGCAATCCAAATTCAGTCCTCTGTAGCTATTTTAACAGAGTACATAGTGTGAGAGGTCTCCATGGCCAAATTGAGCAGCTTGAAGAAAAGTTAAAGCTGATCAAATCATTCTTAACGGACGCAGAGAAATTAACACATAATAGTTGCAGCAGCCAAAAGATATACAACAGCAGCAAGCAGATATCAATCACTAAAATTAAAAAGGCTGTTTTCGATGCAGAGGATACCATAGAGATGTATCGCCTGGTCAAAGAGTATGAAGACAAAGCAGGTTTTGTGAACAAACTTGCTTCTAAGATGGAAACATCCTTCAAAATTGCACCTTTGATGAATGAGATGAAGCGAATAATAGCTTCAACCACAGATGATCCAATAAACCGCCAGCAGGCAAGTAGTACCGAATATCTGACAGGGAAAGCTGCAACGCATGGGAATGATCAGATGCCACACAGACACAGGCAGTCTACTCCTGGTGGGAGAGAGAAGTTCATTGTAGGGCTTGAAGACGAAACACACAAACTGGTATCTGAGCTGATCAGTTGCAGTACTAGTCTCAGGTCAGTTTCCATTGTTGGGATGGGAGGCATAGGCAAGACTGCTCTTGCCAGCAAAGTCTACAATCATCCTGCTATTCGCGACCATTTCAGCTGTCGCTTGTGAATCCCAGTTACTCAGCAGTCCAATTATAAAGATGTTCTTATAGCGGTTCTGCTCATGAAACCAGGTGGGACACAAATGAGTGAACTACCAGATACTTTACCAATTAAAGCTTTGATGGCCAAGGTGGAGCAATTTCTAACAGGTAAAAGATACTTGGCAGTTTTTGATGATGTTTGGAATCAACAAGCGTGGGATAAGCTTAAATCAGCCTTTCCTGATACAAAATCGGGAAGCAGATTGATAGTCACTACAAGGACTAGCGGGTTGCAAACAGGCACTCCAGGTATTTGCCACCAGATGAAGACTCTTACTGACGAGAAAAGCCGAAAGCTGTTTTTTCAGACAGTATCCATTGAGGAACGCGATGCTGTTCAGCTCTTTGAGGATATACCGAGTAAATTACTGAAGCAATGTGATGGTCTACCACTAGCCATTGTTGTAATTGGAGGTGCATTGAAGAATGAAAGGAGGCGAGAGAAAAGGGGGAAAATATATCATGACCTGAAATCCCTGCAGGGACCCCTAGTTCAGGACATACTTAACGTTCTTGTCCTAAGCTATGACAATTTGTCCCGTGAGTCCATGTCCTGCTTCCTCCGTGTCAGCTTCTTTCCTGAAGATTGGACTATTTCAACAAGAAATTTGATTTACTTATGGGCAGCCCACGGTTTACTCTCCTCCGATCACAATGATATAGGAATGGAAAACAGTGGAAAGACTCACTTGAATAGACTGATTAAAAGAAATATGATTGAAGCTGTATCTATGAGTTCAGATGGAAAGACGGTGAAGACGTGCAGAATTCATCCTCTGATGCGTGGTATTTCTGCTTTGAAGGCAAAAGAGGAAATATTTTTCCATAGTCAACCATCTTCTGAAATCCGACATAGGGCCATCTATTCTGTTGGCTCTTTGCCGATTGAAAGATCTGAAAAAGTATTGCACCTGCATTCTCTTCTTGACTTCCAGGCTGAGGGTAAAGTATGTTCCAAACAGCTGTCTTCTATATGCTTCTACTCTAAACTCTTGAAGGTTCTCTACTTGGAGAACCGGAATATCAGGAACTTACCAGATACGATTAGTTCTCTTAGGAACTTGAGTTACTTGAACTTACGCAGGAACCAAATTACACATCTTCCACAATCAATGAAATATTTGCTACGATTGTTAACGCTTGATGTTAGGGGAAATGTAGGACTCAAGGATATCAGCGTTGTGATGAGGCTGGAGAAGCTGCGGAATTTGCACCTTGATGATTCCCCTGAGCAATTGAGAATAGAATCTCCCGGTGACCTCCGTACTCTTGGATGGGTAAGTTCCCTGCACATACACAGGAATGACATAAAAAACATGGAGAAGTTACAGATCCTGAAAGTTATCATAACTGGGAAAGGCAGATGTGAAAAACTTCTGAAGGGCTTGGCGAAATTAGAGCGCTTGGAATGTCTAAAGCTTTGCATCACAAATTACCGGCCTCCTCTCTCATCTTTAGCTGGAATATTGAGAAAAATGCACAATCTTAGGACATTGCATCTCAAAGGGTGCAAGACTGATGTAGAGTGTGCAAATGTTTCAACAGCATTTTCTGTGCCTTTACAGGAACTACAGGGGCTTCTTAACTTTGTCTGTTCTTAAACTGCATTGCATTTCCGCTGCAGAGGATGAATTTCTAATATCCGCTGGCGACTTTCCTCAACTTGTCTGCCTAGAACTTTCAAATATAAGGAAATTAAAATGGTTGAGAGTCATGAAAGGCCAACTGGGTGAAGTAATGCCCAAGCTTAAACGCCTAGTCATTTCTGCTTGCGACGACATGAAGGTCGTTCCTCAGGCCTTTAAGTATTTCAAGGCACTTGAGGTGTTTAAATTCCACTAGTAACACAGTTGTGCTTCTCTTTCTCCTCTTATAAGACAATTTGTATTTGCTGGTTCTCCTTTTCGTTTGTTAGAAATTTGTTGCATCTTGTATGCACAACCATTTACTTGTAACTAACTTCATCTGTACCATTGCAAGTTTATAATAGAAGAAAGCCTTCTCATATTTCTTCTCGTTCTTTTGATATGCATCCATGGATTGATGTTCATAACAGGCGCAGACAACTACACTGACTAATGCTAATGATTTCTTTCTATATGATTAGTACTTCATAAATTAAGAGCTCTCGTATTGGGGGGTTTAAGGATCTTGCTTGAGGGGAAGCGAGTTGACAAAAGGAATTGAACGAGTAGACGGAGTCCTCAAATACACAGGCGATGTGGAGGACAGCCTCTCATCACTTCCTCAGAGAAAGTGCAACACTGCACTTTTGCCACCCTATTTTTCCATCTCGTAACTCTAGAAGCAGAGCAAAGCTTTCTGCTAAAGTTAGCATACCTAAACATAGACCTGTTTGCTTGTGCACGTCACCCAGTTGATCGTATTCTGACATTGAATTGGAGGGGTAGGCTGGGCTGGTGGTGGCTCCGTCGTTGTCACCAGCTGGAAGCAGCAACGGGGCAGGGGAGGAGAGTTTAGAGGGTGGGGGCTTATTTTGTTTTTTATTTATTTTAAAATTTTTTTATTTGGAAATTATCATCCTCCCCTTACCAATGGAGGGCTTGGATGATCAGTTCTGAAAATCCTGCCTACGGGAAGTTCTTATGGTTGAGATGAAAAGGTGAGAGAAAAAGTCGACTTGCAACCTTCCCCCCCCCCCCCTCTATAAGTTTCAACCCCTAGCCACTTTCAAGTTTCAACCCGACAGCCCCCCCGCCATGCCCACTCTCTCTCCTCCCTCCCTGCAAACCCAACTGGCTCCCGAGAGTCCTGGTGTCTCTTTAAACAATCAAACTTTCGCTTCCCTCCCCCATTTCACTCCCCCCCCCCCCCAAATGTGGCCACATTCGAAATATTGGCAAAACCCGACCCATACCAAACAATCCGGCATCCTACTACATACAAAATCTGACACCCGAAAATATATCCAAAAAAACTACCCGATCCAAGTATATCTCAAATTGGGCTGAATCCGATAACAATTATTAACACCTGATTGACCCTGAAGCAAACCCTGAATATACCAAAATACTGTCTGCACTGTAACATTTCAATTGCTTTTGGTTCTCAACCAATGCTTTACATGAAAAACTTTGTTAGTTGTACTCCATTGCCACTCAGAATACGTATTTAAAAAGGGGGGTGGGGGGGAAGCAGGAAGAGAGAATCAGCGGAACTAAAACTCTCATGTTGAATAGCCCTAATGCAAATCCAGACACTTCAATGAACAAATCATTCCACCTTTTACCCCCTTCATTAGCGGGAGGAGGCGTAGAAAAGAATCAGATACCAACACCAATAGCTGATAGATTGGAAATCACTGATCCCGAATTATATACAGAGATTTGATCTTTGCAACAATTATAACATTATCACTAAGTTTAATTGGAAGGTGTACGACTTCTCAATGTCTCAGTTCTTTTGCTTCTTGCCATAGAATCCACAAGCCAATCTACACTCTCCTTTATCCCTCTACTGCAAACACATCAAAGCGTGTTAATTGCATTTCAATATACAAGCAGGTAGATTACAGGGGGAAACGAAACTTTGTATCTTTTTAGCCTCCTGAAACATCGCTGAAGCAACTATATGTCAACAAAAGACATACAAATGAAATAAAATAAAACATGAGAGAAGAAAACTGTCACATCAAGAAAGAACTCTTCTGGAAACCACTGAATAGCTTTAATCACCATAAAATGATTGTAAGGAATTTTTTGAAAGATAGAAAACCTCAAACTAGGTCGTATGTTGCAACTGTTAATAAACAAACAAAATAGAATGGAATTTTACCAAACTTAACGGATCCATGAGTCAAGGGAGATTGGAACAGAACTTACCCATCATACCCTGAAACAGCTTCAAACCTGTAGACCCTTTCATCCAGCTTTTTGAGATCCAGATACCGAGCTACTTCTTCCGCAGACACAGCTGAGGCAAGATCCTGTAGTGTAAAAGAACAGGAAAAAGAAAGAAAGTTGAGAACAAACTAAAGGGTGACAAAAGCATGAACCAACCTCCATCTGATTTCTGCCCAAAAAACTTTAAAAGATGGCGCAGGGCCGCAGGCTAGATGCCAACAGGAACAAGAATAAGTGCTTTGGTAAACCTCCATTTTGTTGCACTTTTGTCATATCTCACACGTGCCAGAAGTGAAGGAAGAAATGAGATGTTTAAAGTAAAAGTAGTTTCATGACAAGGTCAAATATCAGGTAACAATGGCAAGAGTGGCTCAACTAAAGCCCGTATGAGCTTGGGGTGGGTAGCGCAGTGTTGCACCCACCCCCCCCCCCCCAACTTGTTCCCAGCAATGACCTGGGTTCAAGTCCCATTTCCAACAAAGTTGGAGGTTACTCTACCGTTCAAAAAAAAGAATAAAGCCCATGTAAGCATTGCTGAGAACATTAGTGATATGCATCTATAGAATTCAAAGTCTCCAAATTCCTCCGTTAAAACATATGACTATTTCCTAACCTATTGGATAGAATATGATTATGTTCTTTGAACACTGTAAACAAGTCCATACATACCTGCTTGTTGGCTAGAATCAGAAGAGGAGCACCTTGCAAATCCTGGTGTCGCAGAACCTTTTCTGAGAAAGAGAGAGTGAATCGTCAATGCCATGTCCCTGTGTTCAGACATGCTAGACTTGTGATAGTTACTGAAATGAATTACCTAGAGCAGATTTTGAATCTTCAAAACGTGATGGACAATTTGCATCAACAACATAAATGACAGCATGGGCCTCTTCATAATATTTCTCCCATATTGAACGAAGGCCAAGCTGCCACACAAAACATAAACCATTAACAGCAGGAGGTAACGTTCCCACTCTATAGTCTTCAAGTGCATGGACATGGATAAGAAAAGCAATAAGATTGTATATGATAACTTTTTCAATCAAGACTTTTATGGAAACAGCCTCCTGTTCTGCAATTCCAGGGACAAGGCTACATACATATGGACCCTTGTATACTGGGAGCATGAAGAGAAGCATTACACTAATGGGTATGGCATGGTCTCTATATTGCAGAGCTCATTAAAACATGGGCTATGAGCATTGGGGGGAAATCCAAGGCAGATGAACAGTACTAAATTACCTAACTTTTTTCTAACTTTTCTGCAGCTAACAATATGAATTTGATAGCTTTTGGAGTGAAGCAGATTAAAAAGCAAGAAATCTGCCACTAAGAGAAACAATAAGAAGTTTAATTAGTACATTATTTCTGAAAGGAGCTTCATAAAAGAAATACTGGAAGAAAATCTATGTAGAACCAAGAAACTTGGAATGAAATGAAGCCAGCGTCCAAAAAAAAAGGATGAAACGAAGCCCAGCCAATACCAAAGCAATATATTACAATACTAATGTCAGGTGATTCTCGTGCAGTGCTATAGTTGATAGACAGGAGATAAATTCATTTTACAAGGATTTTCGGCAAAGAAGTGGGAGAGTGAATTTTATGTATCCTAACCACAAAATCTATATCTATAGTAAATTTTACCAGATTGTGAGTCTTATATGTATGGCACAATTGAACAAACAAAAAATTACACACATAATAAAAACATAACAGGATAGTGAAGACCATCAATTTCATTTAACATTGGTCAAGGTAGCATAAGCGTTTCAGGCAACACTGGAATTTTAATTCCAGGTGTTGGTAGCAAAAAACTGACAGTGAAATATAACCACGTAAATATTACTCCATAAAGGAGAGACGATGCAGACTGTAGGAGACAGTAAAAAACAAGTTCTTCAAATGAGCTATTATGTATGTGTATTATTTTACATAAATTGAACAGTATACCTGGCCACCCAAGTCCCAGAAGACAAGTTTGGCGCTTCCAACTTCAATACGACCAATATTTAGTCCCACAGTCGGAACAATTCGATCAGGTGGAAGGCCTTCCAAATTTAAGAACAGTTCTTTCAACTTCTCCAGTAAAGTCTGCAATGCATTAGTGTCAAATTCATTAACCAATTGGATAGATCTTTTAGTAAATTTCTGACAATATCCGTAAATAATGATAAAGGAAAATATGATAAATCATAAAATAGAATAAAGCAAACTGGTAATTGACTAGAGTAACAAAGACAGAAAGAATATGGCCTCAGATTCACTAATACTGCTGTGGCTTTAAGACAATAATTAGATCACTTGACAGAAAACATTTTTACTTTCTGACCTAGCTAGGCTATTAAGCACGCATGGTAGAGATGGACAGAGATTATGATTGCATGGTTGCATTGTGGAAAGGGATTATCAACTAACTGTCCTGTCCTTTTTGGACCTTCACCGACTGTGAATATATTCAATCACCAACAAGGCAACACTTCACCAGATGAGCTAATAATTAGATAAGCAACCTCCTGGAGATGAGACTATTGAAAGCAATAGTTCAATTCGACTAAAATATGTAATGACATCACACCCAAAAAGAGAAAGGGGAAAAAAAGAATGAGCATCTAGTGAAATAAGTTTGATCATCAATCGAAGACTTATATAGAGAAATCAAATACGTAAAGAATTGTGGAAGAGGCAAAAGTTTACCGTTTTTCCAGCCTTGTCAATTCCAAGTATAAGAACATGAAATTCCGTCTTACTGAACATGTACTTCCAGAAACCATACATGAGCGAGAACATCCCTAAAGCGCTTTTCTTCTTGTTTACTTGTAGCTACTCTTATACCACTAAGAGCTTCAAAGGGTGTTAATTCCAACCAGGTTCCACTTTCAGTCCTAATCACAACAGAGAGAGTGAATATCTGAAGATAGTTGAAGAACCACACGAAGCATATAGGAAAGAAAAAATCAACTAAACAACAGACAGCATGTTCTTAAGCAATTGGTTCCTCCAAACATATATTACCGTAAGCTTTACGAAAACCTTCTGAAAAATGCTGACATAACCTTCTAGAACTGACCTAGTGCTCTAATTCACACACAAAACACATGAATAATTGAATATACATGAGGCAGCAACTAACTTATGGAAGCTAATGAGGTAAAATAGAACAATTATCATATTTACTACTCAAATGAAAACATTACTTGCTTCAGAATTATGAAAAATCAATAATCAACCTAATTCCAATACTGCGAAGTGACCGACTTCCGATACGTTATATATTCATATCCATAATCAGTTAATCACCTATCCAGATAACTACTGAACACTTATTTTTATCTTTTTTCTTTAAACAATGAAGAATGTAGCTAACTACTATAATAAACTAGTATCAAAATACCTAGCCATTAGTCGTAGTTAGTTTCTCTCCATTTCTGTTCTCCGCAACAAAGACATTTTTTAAAAATATCAACTTCAATTGAAATAGGATCATAATTCATAACAAAATGCAAGTAATTATTTTTTAAATGGTCATATTATCAAATATCAACCACATTCACATACGTATCAATCGACATTGAAATCTCGACGTTTTTGCTACACATCAGGACAATAATCACCGACACAAAAGTACTAATTTCAACGGATCTTTGAAGAAGATTAAATTTCATTTTCAGATAAGCAAACTAATAATAATCGAGTTTCTAGTTGAATAGCTAATACAGAGTGATAAATTATTATCGAAAACAATCACTTAATCAATCTGCGAAAACTAATCAAATGAAATTGAACAAACGATTAAAATTGAGAAGGGAGTTACGTTACCAGATCAGCAGCACGACGAAATGGAGAGAGAAAGAGATAACGGACTTCGATTGTGAAGGAAGAAGTACTGGGAAAGATCTGAACAGAAGGAGTATATGGCTATGGCGTGGTGAGGGGTTTGGGGGAGGGAGACTGGAGAGAGGCATCAAGGAATTGACTACTTTTCAGGACATTGATGGCCCCCACTACTGTGTCACTCACCGTAATTTCTCTACTTTGATTTCTCTTTATTTTCTTGCTGTTTTTTATTCATTAAAAATTTCACTTTAGCTTATTTATAAGTACATAAAAATAAAAATTACTTACTTCCAATAATAAAATAAAATAAAAATTTACTCAAAAATAAATAAATAGTTTTTTCAAATAAAATATATCACTACAGAGTATTTATTTTGAGATTTTCGCAAACTCTGGCCGAAACTTTTGATAGATCGTACATGAATTTCAATTTACGTCCTCTTATATCTTCTCCGTGAGGTAATATCTCTGTTGACACAAATTATGCGTCTGAAACAAATAACAAAATCAAAATATATGAATAAATATAATTTATATTTATCTTTGAATTTGGGTTACAATCTCTAAATATTCTCTTTTGATTTATTGATGCAGACTTTGAGTTGAGGGTCGATAGACTTGATCTCGACTTGAACTGGATTCGAGGGCCTAGGATTGATCCCGAATTAAAGCTTTAGAGTTTGGAGAAGAACCTTTGATTGATGACTTGGGAGTCTTTAATTGAGATATTCTGTTGTAGACGAAGTGCAACTTCATCTTTTGATGACTTGGGAGTCTTTGAGTTGGTGTTGGGGAAGAGCTTCGCCTCTAGTTTTCTGCCTCCTTCTCTCCTAGGGTTGTCCCCTATTTATAGTGGAGGAGGAGAGAGTTGTAGATGGGTGATAGTCTCTAAAAGATAGAGTCATTCCCATTATCCAATGAAAAGATAATAATTTATTAATTATCTTTTAGGTACTGAGAGTCACCTCCATCACGAACTCTCCAAAAAGATAATTATCTCCAATTTAATTAGGAAATAACAATTATCTTTTTAGTTTAGATAATTTCATTTATTTAAAATAGAAAATTATCATTTTAGGAGTTATTTACTCCCATCTTTGTGTGGGTCCCGTATGACACGTGGCAACCTCTAATTTGTCGGTCGCTTCAGTTTGGGATGACACATGGCTTTATTTTATTGGTCAGTCAAATTGTCAATGGTGGACCTTCCCTTGCTACATGGCAAATTGTAATTGGTTGACAATTTTTTGCCTTCTACAAATGCCCCCTCGAGACTTGGCCACGGACACGATTTGGAGTGTTTTGAGTGGTCGGATCTCGAACGCTTGAATTTGAATTTGTACCTGAACTTTTTTTTTTTTTTTTTTTTTTTTTTTTTTACCTTTTGAATGAAAGGTGGGATGTTCATCTTTGACAAGGTAAATGAGGGAGCAAATAAACTCAAAGTTTTTTTTTTTTTTGAATAGGTTTATCTCAATTTCCCGCTTGATCTTGGTCAATGTACTCAAACTTCATTATGAGTTGTCTCACTTTTTTGTGAGAAGGTGAATAATCACCTATTTCTGAAAGCGATTTAACCTTTTTTTGCCGTGAGATACCTCGAATTCGAGTCCATCAGGCTTCTTTAGAGCATTAAGCTAGTCTCCTTGGAAGAATAAAACTCCAAAGCTTAGGTTGCTTTTGCTTGCCGCAACTTTATGTCTCCTAGACATGTTTGGTTTGTGACTCAGGAACATGAGGTCAACTCAAATTTGGCCCATGAAATTGCTGTAGAGCTTATTAGCTCGTTCCCTACCGTAACTTGGAACATTGGATGGATAAAAATCCAAATTTAGTCCAACTAGGAGTCAGTATATGAGGGGATCAACTATACAATTCTGATTATCAAAACCAGTAACTATTTAAAACGTCACATTGGTGCTCACGAATTAGACGTGCGAGCTGTCTGTATAAACGAACAGATTGCTGGTCGTCAGTTCCCTTTCGAGGACCCTTTTCTCAGATGCAACACAAGAAGGGAAAGACAATTTTTTATCTGCCTGCAATTTGTATGCAAATTTGTCTTTTCTTCTTTGTTCCTTAACACTGTTACAATAGCTAGCCAAATTAACATTGACTTGCTTTTTCTTCCATACACATATGCCAAGGTAATTGCTTTTGTCTTCAGATGATATGATCATCGTGAGTTTGATGAATATCACAGTAGCATATTAACTTGCACCCCTTTTTTTTTGTGTAGGAATAAACAAATCTCCTTAGAGCCACAGCCCACAGATCAACAACGATTTCTTTTGTGCCCTTTTTTTTGTGCTCCGGCTCTGTTTAACAAGAGTGATCAACCATTCAACTGATCATGTTCCAATGTAGTCTGATCCAACTTTTTACCTTGATCAGATTGCAGGATATATTTAAACTTCCATGTATCTGAGATTCACAGGTAGGCAGCATATAACTTCTTTTGTTTCCTTTTAGTTTGGTGGGTCAACATGTTTGACAATAGAAATTAAGAATCTTGATCCTTCTTCTTGATTTGTGCCTTAGTTAAAGTCAATTTTGCTAAAGCATTGAAACTTTAATGGCTCTCAGCTCAATTCTCTTTCCTAAGGTTCACCGTAAGCAAAAAAGGTAAAACAATTATTTGCTATGCCCACACTACCTTGATGATCGTAAGGTGGTCTTTTTTTTTTGCTGTTGTGTGCAGGGAGTATATTTATCCAAGTGCCATATTTGGAGACTTCTTGTATTTTCATTGTTGCGGATTGATCTATCTTGAGTTTCTTTATCACATCGACAATGAGTCAATGACTTTGACCTTGTTGCAAAGATAAACCTCCCAATTGTGCTGACCTCTGCCATACAAGTCGACGGATCTATATTGACCCATTCCTTGGTAGTTGTAGCCTTTTGGTGGGCTTTCTTGGCAACAACAAAGACATTGACAAAGACGTCTGAAAGACATCGAGAACAGAGGTGGAATCAACATCACCAGAAGTTTCATCAACGGAAACGTCACCAACGGAACGCCTTCAACAGAACACCATCAACGGAGGCTTCACCAACGGAACGTCACCAACGAAGGTTTTACCAACTGAACACCACCAACGGAGGCTTCGCCAATGGAGACGTCATCGACGGAGCTTCATCAACGGAGACGTCACCAACGGAACGCCTTCAACAGAACACCATCAACGGAGACTTCACCAACGGAGACGTCGCCAACGGAACTTCACCGACGGAACTTCACCAACGGAGGCTTCACCAACTAAAGCTCATCAACGGAGGCTTCATCAATGGAACAACATCATCGGAGGCTTCACCAATGAAATCTACATTGATGGAGTTGGCTACAAAGGAAGTGCCATCAAGGGAGGCTTCACCAACTGAACACCATCAACGGAGACTTCATCAATGGAACGCAATCAACGGATGCTTCACCAACGAAATCTACATTGATGGAGTTGGCCACAAAGGAAGTGTCATCAAGGGAGGCATCACCAACGGGATCGACTTCAACGGAGTCTACACCAAAGGAAACGTCACCAATGGCTCGCCACCAAATCTTTGAGACCGAAGCCAAAGCTTCATACTTGATCTCGGTCTTTGTTAGTATCGGCCTGGATCAAGGACATAGTGCTTTCTCTTGAATCCAGATGCGACTTCTCTTTGACAATCCGATGAATGCTAGAGGCGATAAAGTTTGTTGGAGATGTGAAGAGTCCACTATCACCAAATTTCATTATTGATGTGGGGAATTTCTCACAAGACTATCACAAAATTGTCCCAGGTATTACTTTTTTTTTTTTTTTTGGTTTGACTGTACTTGAATTTAGTTTCAAGTTGCCTACGTACTCATAGGAGCATTCATGAGATCAAGTCATAACGTACTTCAAGAAAGTTTTTTTTTTTTTTAATTTACCGTTCACAGTTTATACTCTTGCGGGTCAGGAGTATTCATTTTTTTTTTGGTTGTGCAGTTTTAGCTCTTGCTTAGGAGCATTGAAAATTTTTTTGTTGTGCAGTTTTAGCTCTTGCTTAGGAGCATTGAAATTTTTTTTGTTGTGCAGTTTTAGCTCTTGCTTAGGAGCATTGAATTATTTTTTTTTTTTTTTGTGCAGTTTTAGCTCTTGCTTAGGAGCATGCAGGCTCTGTGCCTCAAGAATTTGTTGTTGGTTGACCTACACCAATTCTTTTTTTTTTGGTGACGACTTGGTGTGTGAAAGCTTACTCCAAGTCTCTTGAAGATTGTACATGGACTTGGTGCGTGGAAGCTTTCTCCAAGTCTCTTGAAGATTATACATGGACTTGGTGCGTGGAAGCTTTCTCCATATCTAATTTTGAGGTGAACTTGGTGCTTGAGAGCTTTCTCCAAGTCTCCCTACTTGGTATTTGAGCTTTGAAGTAGATCTGGTGCTTGAAAGCTTTCTCCAAATCTTTTACCTCAATTTCTGAAGTAGTCATGGTGCTTGAGAGCTTTCTCCATGCCCCCATACTTGAAAGGTTGAAGTAGGCATGGTGCTTACAAGCTTTTTCCATGTCTCTAGACTTGAAATTTTAAAGTAGACGTGGTGCTTGAGAGCTTTTTCCACGCCCTTAGACTTGCATATTTAAAGTAGACGCAGTGCCTTTGGGCTTTCTCTACGTCCTTGTAAACCATACAAAATTCAAACATGCAAATAAGAGGAAAGAAAATATGGAACAAGAATTTTTATTGATAATCTGTGGGTTACAACTTTTGTTGATCTCTTGATTCCAATCTGAGGGAGCGGGGATATATTTAGATTCAAGGGCTTGGGAGCTTTTTCTTGAATCTAGCAGAACGAGGGTGAGAACCTACTATTTTGTGGTAGGGAGGTGACGGGGCCTTTGTTGTATGGCTTGTTCCATCGTGTTTGACAGGGCCTTTGTGGCTTGTTCCGTCTCGCCTTACGGGGTGTAAACCATACAAAATTCAAACCTGCAAATAAAAGGAAAGAAAATATGGAACAAAAATTTTTATTGATAATCTGTGAGTTACAACTTTTGTGGATCTCTTGATTTCAATCTAAGGGAGCAGGGATATGTTTAGATTCAAGGGCTTGGGAGCTTTTTCTTGAATCTAGCATAACGAGGGTCTTGTCGACTTAATCCTGAACTGTGGACCTACTATTTTGTCGTAGGGAGGTGATGGGGCCTTTGTTGTGTGGCTTATTCCATCGTGTCTGACGGGGCCTTTGTGGCTTGTTCCGTCTCACCTTACGGGGCCTTTGTGGCTTATTCCGTTTCGCCTCCTTTCAACCCTGGGATGATCTTCCTTTTATAGAGGTAGGAGTAGTTGTTGAGATGACCTAGATCTCGTCTGCAATCTTTATCTTTTGGGATAAAATAAAATACTTTCGGGAGTCACTAGTTGACGCAATTTTGGTGTCTACAGATGCCCCCTCGAGGCTAGTTGTGAAGACTTCAATGTCGGATGCAACTTGGTCTCGAAACTTGAATTTGGTTGCCCCTTGAAAATTGGAGATGAAGAGCAAAAATTGCCCCACCGAGCGTGCCAATTTGTAAACCATACAAAATTCAAACCTGCAAATAAGAGGAAAGAAAATATGGAACAAGAATTTTTATTGATAATCTATGGGTTACAACTTTTGTGGATCTCTTGATTCCAATCTAAGGGAGCAGGGATATGTTTATATTCAAGGGTTTGGGAGCATTTTCTTGAATCTAGCATAACGAGGGTCTTGTCGACTTAATCCCGAACTGTGGTCCTACTATTTTGTCGTAGGGAGGTGATGGGGCCTTTGTTGTGTGGCTTATTCCATCGTGCCTGACGGGGCCTTTGTGGCTTGTTTCGTCTAGCCTTACGCGGCCTTTGTGGCTTATTCCGTTTCACCTCCTTTCAACCCTGAGATGATCTTCCTTTTATAGAGGTAGGAGTAGTTGTTGAGATGACCTAGATCTCGTCTGCAATCTTTATCTTTTTGAAATAAAAGATATTATTATCCCATAAGATAATTATCATATCTTTAGAGATAATTATCATATCTTTTGGGATAAAATAATATCTTTTCGGGAGTCACTGGTTGACGCAATTTTGGTGTCTACCGTCTCACTCATGATTTCTTTTATTTAGTAGAAAAAAGAATATCACTAATGAATTGTGCTCATGCAATCTGGCATAACCAAGTCACCCATTAAATAAGCAAAATTTTCAATCATCAAACCAACAGAAAACTCGAACTCAGGTCTCCTGGGAATTCAAGTGAGGAGTTTTGCCATCTCGGCTAACTCCTCAACCCCACAGAAAAGGTCGATATGGACGATAGGTACACAACCCTTTCACTAATCTAGATTCCATTTTTTGTTTGCTTTCTTGGTTCGGGGGAGGGGGAGGGGGAGGGAGAGAAGGATACGCATTTCAGGTTGACTTAATCAAAGGCATACGAACAACCAATTTTGTGATCCTTTCCTGCGAAAATGAATAGTTGCAGATAATTCATTCCTGTTGCGCCATAGAAAGTAGAATTCCATCTTACTCTACAACAACAAATGATTCAATTCAGTCCCAACATGGCAACATCTAGTTGGGAGATTTCACAGCAAGGCTACGACAGTGCTTGAATTACAGAATGCCCTGAAAAAGCATTGTTTCCCACCATTACATCTTCATTTTTTCATATGCAGCGTGAAATAGCCAACAGTGCAACAATTTACAAGCTATGGCTTTGAAGAACTTCTGCAAAAGCAAAATTTCATATCTCCAAGAGATGCAGAACCAGCAGGATCACTCTGGCAAAGCATCAAGTTCCCGAGAAAGTAAACCTTGTGGAGCAACATTGAGAGAATCCTTCACCTGCGGAAAGCATTGCGCTCATCAGCTTCTGTCCTACCCTGGCGAAACTGGCTACGGCGACGGACACTCTCCTCAATTGTTGAGGTTCCGCCTTTTTCAGCCCCATACACACTCTTTTGAACAGCATCCAAGAATGAACCTCCCCTCGAGATACTTGTACGGCTCGCTTCATGTGCATCATCTTCCTCGGCTTTCTTCAATCGTTTCCATCTTTGCTCTTCATGGAGCTCAGCATCCATTTCCATCTCTCTCAACCTCGCAGCTCTCTCTTCTTCAGAGAGCTGAGTGGCCTTACCCCGGCGCTTGTATGAATCAGGTCTAGGTGGCAGAGCAGAATTTTTGGAATCATACGCTTGACGGGAGCTGCCATTATCTCTTGCCTTGTGGCCAGAAGTCTGATGGTGGTCTTCATGCTTTGACTTCTCATAGCTCCTCTTGCTTCGTTCAAGATCCTCACTCCTCTCTACCTTTTGTTTTGAAGGACTACTGCGCCGCTGCTTTTCACTTTCATAGTCCCTCAGGGAATGTCTATGATGCCTTGTTCTATCTTTCGAGTCCTCTTCACCTCTGTCTGCCTTTTGGTTCATAGGGTTACTATGTCGCTGCCTCTCGCTTTCATTGTCCCTGTGAGAATGCCGATGATTCCTCGTTTTCTCTCTTGGGTCCTCATCTGAATCTAGATGTTCTTTCCTTTTGTGTTTTGCGTTTTTCCTTCTTTCTTCATGGCTATCACTTTCTGAGTCAGAGTGGTACTTAGACGAGGAATGTTTTTTATGTTTTGACTTTACCTTCTGGCGTTCCTCATCAACAGCTTCATCATCCTTCTTCTTTGTTTCCATCTGAAATAAGAAGAGGACTTGTCATTAGAATTCAGAAGTCATTAATATTGATTTGCAAAGATTATATCAGAATTCTTTCACCAATAAACACAAAATTCACGTCACTGCGGTAAGAATGGTAAAATAACAATTGTAGAACGTGAGTTCCTATACATACACCCCTATGCGGAGTTGGTTGCTGTTATTGAGTGTCAAGTAATCCAAATCTACTCAACTCATCTCCCCCCCCCCCCAAAAAAAAAAAAAGAGTAGGAAAAAAGGTTAGGTATCACGACTGGTCTATATGAAGATTTAAGACATGAAGTCACTTTCCCTTTATTCTCAAAAGAAGATAAACATGTACCAAGAGCAGTTGCTTGACTTAACCAATGTAGTGCATCAATCCACTGGGTCACAACTCACAAAGCATCAGTGTTAATAATTGCAGTGATGTGAAGTACGGATGGTAATCATGGTATTCAGAGGTACCTGCAAACTGATTTTTGTGGGTGAGGTTTTGTGAGATTGGAAAGAGGAAATTGCTTCAAACAGCAAGTTTGCCTGTTCTCCCAGAACTTTTGGAAGCAGGAAGTCAATAAATATTACGTGCTTTCAGGACATTACTAACTAAATCCAAATCAAAGGTATACTACTAGTTAACAAATTGTGGACAAACAAAGAAAGTAAATGCAAACTGTTCAATTCAGATATACTGGTGGAACTTGTAAGTTGTAACTAGGCTTAACTCCACAATAGCTAAATGTTTGTGAGAAAGAAAGAATAAATGCTATTCCAGGCAAGAACTTACCGATTTACGAATCATCGCCATTTTCACTGGGTTATTCTTTATTCTTGCCAGAGCTTCTTGCTCTCTTTGCCGAATCATCAGCAGTGGATCTGAATGGAGCTTCCTCCATGCATCATTAGCAGACTGTGGTTTCTCTTCAAACAAAGCGCCAGGAGCAGATGACTGCAGCATAATTAAGATTCATAAGTAAGAACTATGGGTCAGAACTCAGAAACAGCTATGATTTTCACCAGTTGTGAAACAGAAGGTAGATAGTAATTTGAATGTTAGTTTAGAACTGCAAAAGCAATATCCTACAGAAGCAGTATATTAGATAATAGATATCTAACTTGGGGAGTTCAAACAGCTATGCCAAGGAATCATTATTGAAAGCATCTGATGCGCAGCATAATAGAGCAGACATTCAAAGTAGCATGTAAAACTCCCATCGAAACACCATGATATACTTAAAATGTAACAGTATACTCTCCGATGTTCAGAATTAAAATGTAATTAAAGCTCACCAAAGGGTCATTCAAATGCGGTACAACTGAGGGATCTGAAAGTAATGCAAAGAACAGAGACAATTATGGCCACAAAATGAAAGCAAACTACTTAAAAAAGTGAATCCGTTAAAAGTTCTCTTAGAACACTATTTGTGAGGAAGACCAGTTACCGCTACCAGGCAGATACTGCTCTCCAAAACTCTAGGATGCCAACACCAACCAAAGACACAATGAACTCTAGAATCTGCAAGCGAAAAGTTGTTTGGAAATTGAGTGAAACGTGAAAGACTTCAGAATTATGCTGCGATAGTTGACAAGTGCCTCGCCGATACCAAACACGTAATCATCATTGATCACCGCCACCATAACTAGCAGCCACCCCCCTCCCCCCCTCTCTTTAATTTTTCTATTAATCATTTTCCATAAGAGAAGTCAAAAGTTTCCCTTAACCCCCAAATCCTCTATTATTTTCATAATCCATAACAACAATCCATAAGTCCCACTACAAGCAATGTTCTCTAAAGTTCACAGGATCATAAAATGGTTTATCAATGACATAGGCTTTGCTGCCTGACCTCTGCCACTATCCATACATGATATTCACAGCTGTCAAATAGAATTTCTTCTAAATGGTATGGGATTAGATCATTACTCTTCTCTGTCTTAGCCAAAGAGCTTGGACACTATGATAAAGTTCACGTTCAACCTCCTCCTCCTATCTTCCTGGGTTGTATATGATATTCATCTTGCTTGTTTCCCTTGGATGAATACCCAACCGTCCTGACTTAGTCTTAAGTTAACTCAGGCCAGCTAACACCAAGCATATATACTATAGTTTAGCTACCGAGAAACAATTCATCAAGACTTACTTTAACACCTTGTTGATTCTTCTCAACTCAAAACCTTTAGTACTAGCTCAAAAAGATTTCTTTACAATTTACATACGATCAGCTTTTGTGTAACCATTGCACATACTATGAAAAACAATCAGCAAGTACTTTTCCTTAAAGCCTTACCATCTGATTGCACACATTTCAGTAATTACCCATTAGCAATCACCCTTCTTTACATTTGGCTAGTTTCATGTGTAACTGATTGCAAACATTTAAGGACCAATAACCTAATATCCCCAAAATCACAGAAAAACATAACTAAGAAAAATAAAAGCAGCATTAAACGTAAGACAAACTCACCTGAGAAGAATCAGGCGCTGCCGATCCTGACCCCGATGCCGATGTGGATGCTAAAGCAGTGGAGGGTTCAAGTGCCTTAAATCCTTCAGAACTCGTTTTCCCAACAGCCAATCCAGAATCATAAAGAAATTCCAATCTCTCCTGCCTCCTATACAGCAAATTCACAAAATTAGCATTGCATCACAAAAACCCTAACCCTAATTGGCCCCAAAATCATCAAAAATTCACTGCAAAGAATCAAATGAAATCAAATCAGATCTTAGGAGAGATAAAATCAGAGGACGTATAATAAAACATACGGTGTAAATCCAGCTTGCTCTTGAAGCTGACGAAACTCGTCGCGTTCTCTCTCCTCGTGAATTTGCTTGCGAAGCTCATCAAATTTGCGGTTCTCGGCTTCGTGTTTTTGCTCTGCCTTCCATACGTTCTCGATGTTTCGAAGACTTCCTGTGTGCCATCCCTTCTTGTTTAAAAACTTCAACGCCATTGATGCTCAAATTTCGAGCTTTGGCTTTTTTCTTAATGGTTGAATATGGATATGGTGTTGGTGTGAACTTTTTGCCCCTTTCGGTTCTCGTTTATGATCAGGGGACCAGGGACTGCTAGGTTGCACGGATATCAATACGGGTAAGGATATGGGTGCGGAGTATTGTAATTCTAAATAATCTAGGATACAGATACGACAAAAATATAATATAAAATATATAATATAACAATTTTAGAAAAATGAGGTTAAGTACAATTCAATCTATGATCTTTACTCGCATTGTTAACATTTATATACCATTCTCCATTAAGAATACAAGATCAGAGATAAAAAAAAACGTGTGACTAAGTTGATGACTAATTAATTGCTGGTATGTATGTATGGAAGATAGAGAGAGTTGGCGAACCGACCAGCTGCTTCGGTAGGCGTAAGCCTTCATATCATACAAGATGGAGGCTATGAGAATAAAGAAATGTCATTTCTTTTGGGTTCCATTACTTCCATAAAGATATATTTAAAGAAATACTTATTCTTTGTTGCAAAAAATATAATTAATTGAATTGTTTGATGATTTGGCGTATCTTTAAAGTATCCACCGTATATCCGAGGAGTATCTGTAATTATTTTGGGAAAAAAAACTAATACGAAAAAATAGGATACTTCTCCGATACGTGTCGGGTGCGTATTTTCAAGTATCGGGCGTATCTTTAAAGTATCCACCGTGTATCCGAGGAGTATCTGTAATTATTTTGGGAAAAAAACTAATACGAAAAAATAGGATACTTCTTCGATACGTATCGGGTGCGTATTTCCAAGTATCGGGCGTGTATCCTAGAAGTATCGGTATCCGAAACGTATCGGATACGGAATACTGCTGTTGGGCCAGGTATCGGTGCAACGACTTGTGACTTGTGAATTTGTGACCGGTTATGTAATATTTTCTTAATTTGTAAAAACGTGGAGTATTTATAATTTTCTTGGATGGGGATCTCCAATAATCGATTGGATATGTTGTTAAGTGTACGGGGATACTTTTTTTTTCTCGTTAAAAAGAGGGTGCACGTGAATGGCGACTGAGGCACCTTACTACGTCAGCTTTGAATTTTCGTGTTCAATAGCGAACATATCAGACTAGTTGAACAATCAGCGCAAACATTAACCCAAGTGAACCAGGATACTTGCATCACAAAATTACTTCATTAATAAAGGTTGTTTGAATAAAATATGTAACTTTAGTTGTAAAATTATGCCCTGAAAATGTAAAAAGACAAAACATGTCAAGAAAATTGAAACCTAACACCTTGTCAGGGTAGCCATTAGAAGCAAGTAAAGATGATTTTACAACTTACACGTCAGTCTTCTCTAATCTAGATATCAAATTTTGATTTGGATATTATTATCATGCCGAAGATGAGACTTTCAATGTTCACAAAAAACTTGTTTAAGTCATGTACAATAATTGGGGTAAAACCAGCCAAAATTTTAATCTTCTAGCTCCCCCTAATTCCCTGCAAATTTTTACATACATTTTTCACCTTTCAATTTTTTGCTAACAATTTCAACCAAAGTGTCCAAGGTTGATGTCTTACTTAGAGTACATGGGCCCAAGCCCAGGCCCAGAAACACTGGTCAGTAAAGTCCAGTCCAGTACCACATGGCGCGGCATTAAGCGGTTAACCCATCATTACTCCACCCACTCATCCTTCAATCAACAAAAAGCTAATGGAAAAACCCGATAACATAATCCCACTTATAAACAAATCACTACAATAGACCGTTGGTAATGTTTGGGCATCCCAGCAACGGCTAGTTTTCTATACCATTTCGGTATTTCCTCCCTTTCCCCCACAACGTTTCAGTCTTTCTCTCTCTTTTGCGCTCATCCACTGTCACTCACAACCACAAGGAGGAGAGAGAAAATCAGTGCCTTCAGTCACCACAATCACTGGTAGTCTGGTACCTACTACTCTTCAATTTAGGGTTTCTCGAATTTCATCCAATTCCCAATTTCCGATCTAAAAATTCAAACCTCATTTCACCCAATTTTAATCAAATCCCACAAATTCAAACCAAAATGAGCCCTACAATGGCGGAAAATCCAAAACCCCCATCATCGGAAACTTTAATTTCAACTCCAGCGCCAAATCCCCAGCTTCCTCGCCGTGCTCGACCTAGAGTTCGTGAAGTAAGTTCCAGATTCATGTCTCCGGTGACATCATCGTCATCATCAACATCATCAGTGTCGTCATCATTTGGTCATCATGGAGATTCTCCTCATCATCATCATAATCATCATTGCCCACCATCATCAGCAAAATCGCCATTAAACCCTAACCCTAGGTCAGTTCCTTCAACCCCTTCAGATTCTCACTTTTTAAAAAACAACCCTCTCCGGCGATCAAACTCCGTTCAGAGACAACGTTTTGGGGATGAAAACCGACCCGATTCCATCAACCGGAGTTCCGTTAGCCCGCTTCGGGGGAGCTCGAAACCTCGGTCTGCTGTCAAGCTGTTTAAGGAGCCTTCTAGGGTTGACACCCCGGCCCCGGTGATGGGTGGTGGGGGCCGGTTGGGCCGACATCACCGGAATTGGGACACTGCCGCCTCGAAGTTGCTGCAGTCCAATGCCATGTCAGCAGGGTCAATTTCAAGTGGTTATAATAGTGAGGGTGATTGTGGTTCAGAAAATGGAGATGATTGTGAGTCAGTGAAATCAGAGCCACGTGATCACATTAACAACAATAATGGGAGGAGTAGTAGTAGTACTAGCAATGGGGGTGATTGTGTGAGGGTTTCGACGCCAATGTCTAGGTCAATGGAGCATCCATTTTCAAGCCATGAGCAGGCAGGTTTGTTGCATTCGGTTAAGGGTGGTGGTGGTGGTGGGTTAATGAGATCAGTGAAGGTGGCGCGGAGTCTTAACTTGCCCCCGGTTCATCCTCCTACTGCGTGCGCGAAGGCTCAAGGGACGGTGGAGGTGAAGAAGGGGAGTGGGGTTGGGGTTGGGGTAAGGAAAGGCTTAAACCAGCAAGAAGATGTGCACCGGCTTAAGTTGCTGCAGAATTATCATCATCAATGGAGGTTTGCTAATGCAAAGGCTGAAGCTTCCATGATTGCACAGAGAAGGGAAAATGAGGTGGGTTTTATAGCTGATGATTACTGTATGGAATTGGTTTGCAAATTGGGATTGAATATTGATGTGGCATTCATGTTATATGACATATTGTTAGCTTGTTTATAAGTTTTCCTGGTTAATAAGGGTTAATGTTAGGTGCTTTGTAGGTTGAACAGGTCCTGGTGAATTTTTCTTAGCTAAGTTGGATTAGTTAGGAGGTGTCAAAATAAACAAATAGGATCCTATATACTTTTCACCTGAATTGAGTTATGCATATGGCTCAGGCGAGAAGTGTGAATCATTATGTTTTTCTGTATCTAAGAAAAATCAATTATTTGTCAAGTCTTACATAGCAAATTTGAAATGGTAAAATCCAATTGATGTGGGTAGTTTTGAAGAACACAGCAACATGAACAAAATTATAGGAAACATGATAGGATCCTTGAATTTTGCTAAGGTAAGTTAGATCGTTAGACATTGTCAAAATAAACATGATAGGATCCTAAGAACTTTTAAATGTGAATTGAGTTATGAACATGGCTTCGGCAAAATGTGCGAATTGTTATGGTTTCTGCATGAGGGGAAAAGAGAAAGTCTGTGTCTCACTGTCTTGCATGATAAAGCAAGTCTGAATGATAATATCCATATACAGTAATATGGGTAGTTTTGAAGAACACGGTAACATGAATAAATTTTCAAGGAGTGATAATCCAGGGTGCGGTCTATTCTAATATGCTGGTGTTGTGATTATTACTTAGTTGGTGTTGTGCTGCTGTCTTGTTTGTCAATTAAGTACTCTAGTCAGTATTTGCTCATATTATCAAATACCTTGGTGTAACATGTAAAAAGAGATGGTAAGGAGTTCACATCTAGTTTCAGAGGATAACTCTTAAATATCCCATTTCCTGTGTACAGAGACAATTGTATTCTTTGGGAGTAAAGATATCACAACTTCAAGATTCTGTGAAAAGCAAGCGTGCTGAATTTGAACTTTTGCAAAGAACGAAGACTCTATCAACAATTCTTGATGCCCAGGTGAGGCTACTAGATTGATTTTAGCACTGCATATTTTTTCGCCACTTACATTTTCAGAGATGTTGTCCACAGTAAAAGGCCAAATTAAGACTTAATGACTTGGGAGCCTCGGTATTGTGTGGATGAAGCACAGCCTGCACTGTGTGGATTCTTAGATATAATATTTCATACTTTTAGAATAGCTGGTCGCCAAAATCAAAATCGATCTTTTGAATTAAGATCTACAATGACTCGATTATCATTACCAGCTCTATACTGTTCTGGACACCATTGCCCTACTTGTACCGTACCTATGAGCTTTTTTATTGCAAAATTCTCTCTGAAAGCATACCTATACGTGCAAATTGGATCATGGAGCCACTTCACAAAATCACAACTGGAAACTTGTTATGGTTTTCTAAACATACGTCTGTGATTGAAATGTTTTACAGCTGTTAATAGTCTTTGTTTTATTGTCATATATCCACTGAGCTTCTCCTTGAGCCCTTCATTTTAATTAAAGTCACTGGCAGGGGCGAAGCCAGGATTTTATGGGTAGAGGGGCCGAAGTGTAAATGAAAATTTTGAATAAAATAACTTAGTGTTAAAACCATACATCTTTACTTAATAATCTACGTTTTTTCATGGAAGCAAAACCGTAGATAATAGAGTCCAAACTACACTATTCTCATTTCCTATCAAATAAAAATAAAAAAAAAACTTTTCATTGAATTTTACTAGATTATAAGAATGCTCGTTGACATGTATTACTTTTGAGTAATCTTATATTTTACACACATTTGATTTTGATGTAAACTAACAAGTGAAGGAGAACATTATAAAACAAGACTAAAACATAATAACTAACAAGCATATTGAAAATGTTAAAATAAGAAGCATATAGAAAATGTAAACTAACTAGTGAAGGAAAAAAATATAAAACACAAAAAAACTAACTGGACAAGAATCGAACCAGGTAAGTGGTAACCCATAGTGAAGGAAAAAAATATAAAACACAAAAAACTAACTGGACAAGAATCGAACCAGGGTAAGTGGTAACCCATATTGCGCACCGCACAATGATTTTCATTGTCCTCAGTACGCCAATTTTAATTTCGTGTTTATAAAGCACACTTTTTTTTATTTATTAGGTAATTCTACAGTGGCCAGAAAAAAAAAATTAAAGAAGTTGGGCTGGGCCACAGGAGCCAGGCCTACGCCTGCCCCTCCCGTGGCTTCGCCCCTGGTCACTGGACAACGTCGTCCTATGAATGATATTCTAGTCACTGGTCTGCTACGCTGGAAAATCTTATGAATGATATTCTAGTCATCCTCTTGATGACCTCGGCTTTCATGTTATGCCCTTGATGCGCTGTAAATTATGCATCTATGGATAGCAATGCAAAGTGTCTTAATCTGCACCTCCGCTTTCTCAGATGCCTCGTTTGGACGAATGGTCAGCTTTGGAAGAGGATTACTCTTCTTCATTGCAAGCACTTACCCAAGGTTTGATGAACGTCTCGTCGCAACTTCCACTTGATGGTAACATAAGGGTAAGATATTTCACTCTCCTGTCATCTTACTCTCTTAAGTTCCCAACTTTTGTTTTATTTAACCATGTATGCTGGATAACTTTGCAGGCTGATGCAAAAGAGATAGAAGAGGCATTCAATTGGGCCTCCAAGGCTATAGAAATGATCTTCTTGCAAGTACAGAGTTTCATGCCAAAGGTGAAGTCCTGGTTATACTTGGTTAAATCATTCTGGTGATGATGAAGAATCAAATATGATTGATTGTGAAAATGACATGAATTATAAACATGATTGTAAAAAACAATTTGCCTCAGAATAGAGTATTTCTGTGACTAATCGATGTGGTGACACAATTTAAACCCATCTTTTGCATCAGAAAGACTGTAAAAAGCATGGAATGTTAGCGCAATTATAACTCTAACCTGCTTGACTGGGAGATTGAAATCTATGCAGGCAGAGCAAGTCGATGGTTTGATATCTAACTTGGCTAGGGCATACAGTGGAGAAGTTGCTCTTGTTGAAGAATGTGGGGATCTATTGTCTAAGACACATTTGTCACAGGTTACTTTTTGCATCCTCTAGCTTCGGATATTATCAAGTATTTGGCTATCTATCTTATTTTCCGTTTCTTCAGTGAAATGTTCAGTTGCTTGGTTAACCACAATTTGCCACATTGAAAGAGTAGGCCTAAAGAGATTCAAAAGCTAAATACTTCCACCATGTTTGTTCTACTTGCAGGTAGAAGAGTGGAGCCTACGAGGACAACTCATGCAATTTCATAAATTCAATCTTACTCGATCAGAGGAAGAACAAGCCTAGCATGATCGCATAAGGTAACAGTCACACGGCTGATTAGTTTGGCCGAATTGACGATACAAGCCTCTTTGTTGAATTCAAGAGGTTAACCCAGCCAGGTTTTCTTACTTATCTTCTGGCCGTCTGTATGTAATCATCCAGTCATCCCCATTCTTTTGTTGAATTAGCGAGAGAGAATAGAGGTGCAATCCCAATGCAATGGATCTTCATAAGCTGCACCAACTTTGTACAGTGTATTCTAAAATTTATAAAAGCATAGAATCTCAAGCCTTGTAACGAGATTGGTGATCAACATGGACCTGCTACTTAAGTCATAAACCTCCCCTTCTACCGAATACGCAACATATTTTCGTGACTGAAAAATGTTGCTTGAGGAAAGGTTATATAAAGAGCGATTCTCTACTTTGAGAAATATAAAACCATTAGGTACACAGGTTTCCACATTACCCTACTCACTCACTGACTGATAGGGTTAGCCAGTGACCACGCATAGTTCCTTTCGATTGCCGGTTTGCTTAGCATGAAGTTGTTGCCTTGTTGGTTCAACCTTCTGTTTTGATCTTTACGAGGCTAACACATATTTAAATTTAAGTTTGTGTAATAGGAGTACGAATTTCAGGCATGAATTTGGATAAAGTAGTGGTCTAACATTGAACAGCCATTTTGAATGTTTAACTACTTGTCTCTGTAAACTTCTACATTTCACAAGCCTTGTTCTCTTCAACGGAATGGTGATAGACGGTGAGGAACGGAACAGAACGGTGCGTTGCGGATAATGAAAGAAATTGTAAGACAAAATGAAGTACAAAAAGCGAAATAAAACGGCGCGGAACGGAACATATTGAAATGGGACGGAACGAAATGAAATTGAATGCAACATGAAAACAATGAAAAACGGGGTTGGGTGATTTCACTAGAGCAGTTTGGCAACTAAGCTAAGAAAATAAAAGTCATAAACCATTATTGTCCCACATAATGTTAAAGTGGGTTTGTGTCCCACATAGAAAGATTAAAGGGTCTAGAGCATACATATAAGGAAGTGGGTTACTCCACCCATTGCCAATTGGTTTTGGGTTGGAACCTCACTTGTCTTGTATGTGTGCTCACTTGTTAAGGCCCAATTATTGAAATTTATCATGATGATATCAGAGCAGGCTTTGGTCCTGTATTTGTTAAATCCCTGTTGGATTACTCCACCCATTGGTAGTCTTAAGCATACATATAAGGAAGTGGATTACTCCCCCCATTGATTTTGGGTTGGAACCTCACTTGACTTATCTATTTGCCCCTCTCGTCTATATTTATCAATCCAAAACATGACCCACATACAAAAACCTTTCACTATTTTGTCATCATCATTTTGTAGACGCCACAAACGAGAGAGAGAGAGAGAGAGAATGGCAGACCAGAGAGCCTCAACCTCATTGTCAACAATGGCCACCCAAATCTGCAACCAAATAGCCAGTGTCTTTACAGAGCCCACTACCACACCACCACACTTAACCCTCTTAGTGGACCAAATCACCACCACATCAGCCCAAAAAGGCCACATCTTCGTCTATGGAGTGGGCCGTGAAGGCCTCATGCTCAAGGCCCTTTGCATGCGTTTGGCACACTTGGGCCCCCAGGCCCACTGTATCTTCGACATGACAACTCCCCCTATTGGGCCCACAGACCTTCTCATAGCCTCTGCTGGGCCTGGGGGATTCTCAACCGTTGATGCCTTATGTGGGGTTGCTAGATCCAACGGTGCTCGTGTGCTCCTGCTGACTGCACAGCCAGAGGGGGGATCCTCTGTGAAGTATGCTACAGTAGTGGCTCATGTACCTGCTCAGACTATGGCTGATGATAAGGTGGATGGTGTTGATGCTGTCCACGTGGAGTGATCTAGGCCGTTGCTGCCTATGGGGAGTCTCTATGAGGGGGCCTTGTATGTGTTGTTTGAGATGGTGGTGTTTAAGTTGGGTGAGGTTTTGGGCCAAAGCCCTGAGGATGTTAGGGCTAGGCATACCAATTTGGAATAAGAATATGTAAGAGTTTTTTTTGGCCCCTTGTACTTTGTAGCATGGGACTTGATGAGAAGTTACTTTATTCAAGATGTCATTCTCAAGCGTAAAGATTTTCAGAAAATAGATGGAGTATATGTATTATGTGTATATATATATACGATCCATATATTTGTGTAGATGAGACACAAAATAAGACAGACAATCTTTACTGTTAGTTTAGTGATCTAGTTAGTTTTGTATTGTACTCTGCCTCTACCTCAATAGAGGCGAAAAATAAGAAGAAGAAGAATATTTGCCCTTCATGTTAAAGTGAAGGGATTGGTATATGTTGCTCAGTCAACAAAAGTAACTACATTAGGGGATCGATATGAATTTTGAACTAGTAATATCATGTAGCCAATCGAATAGGATTGAAAATCTGAGTTCATTGATTTCAAATTCAAATGATCAGTTCATTACTCCTCTAGTATAGTATCAATGATTCTACAGTGATTGCCATATTGTGGCAATTACTAAAAGAAATTAATCTAGTCCGTAGATTGTAAAGGGAAAGATCGTTTAATTAATTATATCAAATTTAACAGTTTTATTATTTTAGTAGAATAAAATAGTAATAAAAATATAATGTACTGGGGAATGTTTGGTTTGTAAAGCCAAGAGGGTTGATGAATTAATTGTTTGATCATTCAAACAAATTGATGAAGGGATTAATTGAGTTCTACATTACTTTAATTTTTTTTTCTTCTAGTCTCAATATTCACTCTCTCAGTCTTCTCTCTCTTCTCTATTTCTCTTTCCTTTTCTACTCCTTGTACTTGGTTAAAATACTTCAATTGCTGCACCAAACTGGTTGAATCATCAATTTGTATCATTCTATCATCATCAATAAGAAAGTATCATCTCTATCATGCGCAGTTTCAAACGGGTCTGCAAAACAAATTCAACTACCGGATCTCGTCAAATAAGTCTTGCTTGATTAAGGGACAAGCAATGCAAGCGCAACAATGGCTTCTTGGTCTAGTGTGTTGGGATAATGTCCCAATTATGTGTAAGCTACCACAATTAATGAGAAGAACAATTAATTGAGGAAGACAGAAAAAAAAGGAGAAAACGGAAATATGAAAAACTGCCAAATTAAAGTAAAGTTTGGAGTTTTGTAACCGTGGAAACTTGATGCATAATAATACTATCAGATGTTATCACAATGTAAGGGGGGTTGACATTAATATGTGATTGATGATCAAGTAAAGGGGCATTCAAGTTCAACATCAGTTATGGGAGCTGAGGAGTTACAGCATTAAACTCCATAATTGTTTGAACGCTTAGTTCTCTAGAAAGAGTTTAAAGGCCTCTATAAATAGAGGTGTAAGTTTTGTGTAGGATATCCCATATTCGACAATGTAGACACATATAGTGTGTGAGGAGAGTGAGCGGTTATTCCTTGTAGTTCTTGAGTGGAGTGAGTCCTCGAACTTATAGGGTATCCCAAACACGGGGTGTGAAATATGTCGGGTCGAGTGAGATCCTAATTAGGGGGAGACGTGTTCCACCTAATTAGATGTGTGTGTGTGTTGTAATCATTCCTTGTAACTCTTGAGAGAGAGTCTCGGGTTTGTATGGTGGTTTACACTATTGGGGAGGGTTTGCAGGTTTGTCCGTCCAAAACTTGTATGTGGGAGGGTTTGCAAGTTTATCGTGCAAAACTTGTACTTATGTTGAATTAGTGGATGTTACCCTATGAGAGGGTCGTGGACGTAGGCCGAAGGGCTGAACCACGTTAAAAATATCGTGTGTCTATTTTCTCTTTTATGTTGTGTTTTATCGCTCCTAATATACGCTGCGCAAATTTCCCAACATAATGTGGCGGCCACAACGCCGGCTACGGGAAAGCGGACTTCAATGCCTCATATGATGATGGTGTTGGTACTGGAGGTAGTAGTGGTGGATTGGTGGTTGTGACTTGTGAGGCTGGAGACTACAATGGGTCGATGGATGGGAATGGTGTTGCACACGAAGAAAATACTTAAATCAACTTTTTGACAAAAACCAAACAGCCACTAACAATTTTATATTTTTAATTATTTCAAACTTTTTTTACTCCATTAAAAAAATGATTATTAAATTCAATATTAAATAATTGAACGGTATAAATCCTGTTTTTTTAAAATCTATGGTCTAGATTGATTTGTTTTAGTAATTGCCATTTTGTGACAATCACCCTAGAATTTTTGAGTATAGTATAGAAATTAAGATGATAGGGATACCATATCAAAAATAGCAACTCAACATGGTTGATTACAAACTACATACTCCTATTGAAGTGAGGCTAATATGGGTAAAATGACCCATCCCTAGACATACTACAAATGACTAGCTCGACAATACATATCCACATCAGTCATCACACCACAATCATACTCCATTCTACTACATATACTAAAATTAGTTATACAAACCCCCCATCCTAGAGATAATCCAACATCCTCAATTAAAAATATTCAAAAAGAGCAACAAAAAAAAAAAAAAAGAATTAATTTCAATAAGAATAATAAAAAGACAAAAGAAAACCATGGAGAATGGCCCTATTAGCTCTCTCCTGTCTCATGTATGTTCTTGAATACGAACCCTCATTCCCTCGCTCATAAATGAAAATCATTACTAACAAAAAAGAAAAAAAAAAAAAGAAAAAGGGCTAGAAAAGATCAATAGAAAGATCTTCTAAAAAGAGAAAAAACAATGGGGAGGAAAGTGAAGATTGGCTATCAAAGGTCCAGAAGTGGGCAATAGTTACATCAGTGATTGTGATCTTCTTCATCCTTATCACCTGCTTTGTCCTCTAGTTGTGGGACCACCTGTGGGGATACACAATACACAATGTTCATTTTTACTTGCTCAATTAAAATCATCATATCATATTAATCATATGTAAGAATATAAATAAGTAACGTATTATTTTATGCGATCTTATAAAAGTAAGCATAAAATCTGATTATTCTTATAATCTTATCAATCGTTGATCCTATATTCTTCTACTTTGCTACTCGTACTATCTAGGGGTTGACATATGAGGAGATGAGGACGTTTTTTTTTTTTTTAAACGGGGATCTTATGCATTCATTAAAATCATAAATATTCATGGATACAAACTCATCCACAACAAACGGACCCTTCTCCAGCCAAATTCTATCTTAAAGGACGGATTTAAGTCCTAGCATTTGATATTTTATTTTTCCCTAACGAGAGTCGGCTTTGATATTTATTGAGAACAATGCAAGAAGGTATGTATACACTTTAAGAATAGTGGCTGCAAGTTTCTCATATAAAAAAGAAGAAGTATGCAATGTATTAATTATCATATATTCATTAAGGTCCGTAAATAATCTCAACCCCAAAAAAAAGAAAAAAAAGAGGTGTGTATAATACTTTTTCAGTTATTCAAATGTAGTGATATTGTCATTGCCATTGCCATGCCTTTCATTGCCATCATCAAAACATAACCCTCCATTATTTATTTATATCCATACTTCAATAATTTTCTGATCCATAATTTTCTTATTTACGATATCTTATCTGTAAGATACTTGTTTGAAGTTTTATATAAAAGGGTTACTAATCTGAGATGGAAGGGTCATCAAAATAACGCCAAATATATATTATTATGATTTCATTCCGTCTTCTCTCATTTACGTCTCAAAATGGAAGATTTAATTGAACTTTCTTCTAACACAAAAGCATCAAGTAGAAATGCAAATAAAAGAAGAAGTATTGCACAGTTGATTAAAGTAGTAATTTATTTCTCTTTTTAGATAACCTGGATATATTCACGTTTTGTTTGACTAACTATCTCATTGACGTTGAAGTCAATGACTAGGAAAACATCCATCGACCCTAAGGCCTCGTTTACTAGGTTGCAATTAAATGCAAATGCAATGCAATTATTTTATAGGGTAAATGAGAGGTGAAAAGTGAAGGAGTGGGAGGAGAGGGATAGAAAAAGTGTAGTTGATTGCATTAATCATTGTAATCACAATTGCTCAACTTATCCCATGTAATGATGATTACTTTGGATGGTGTAATCAATCTTACTTTTTTCATCTCCTTCCTCCCATTTTTCCTTTTCCACTTCTCATTTACCCTATAAAATAATTGCATTGCATTGCTTTTGATTGCAACCTAGTAAACGCCACCTAAGAGTCCTCAGCCTGGGACCTCTGGAATTGAATGTGCCTTTGATTGATCTAATGCTGAAACTAAATCAGCCGTTCTTCAAGTTAAATTAAAGGTGGGGATTGTACAAACCTGATCATGCGATAATTTGTAAGGATGGGCTGGCGGTCTTTCCCTTTGCCTGATACGAAATCTGTGCACTTGATCCGATATGTGTACTGTATTAACAAGAAAATTATAAAAAATAAAAAATAAATAAAAATAAAGAGTATAAATACAGCGCGTTACTCTAATAAATCATAAAGTAAAGAATATGATGCAAAAAATATCTAACGAGGTATATTCTCATTCGATCTACAGAGACTCTGCAACAACCACCCTCTTCTTTCATTCATTCTTTCTTTCATGGATTCATTCATGTAACAAGATATTTAGCAATGTACGAATCAAGATATTTACGGTTAGAAGGTCAATTTACAATCAAGATACTGCCAGATTATTATTCACACGTAACGCTATTTTGGCGCATGATAATTAGTGGCCGACAAATAAATAAATAAATATCATCGTCTAAACATATTGTTTGATCGATGGAGAAAATGAAAAACTCGATTATAATTTACATTACCAAATTAAAACATATCATACCAAATTGATCATGTTCTTTTTTGTTCATTTTAGATCTAGTAAATCAAATTCATGAATCTTGATTATTTATATAGATCGATAGAGTAATAGTAATAATACTCCGTGTACTGTAGTATGCAGTGCAAAAAACCCATATGATCGATTGTGTTTTAATTAATTAACTCTAACGTGCATTATTTATTTGTGCTCAAATGAATAATCGACTCTATCTTATCTCTCTATATGATATATCCATTGCCAATGAGCTTATGTCATGAAATTACAACACTACTTGTCCACTTGGTGCAATTTTGTACAGTAATATATGCAATCGTAATCTCTGCTTCTTAAACAATAGCTAAAGAAAAATTTTCCGATGTCACACAAATCATTTGTATAAAGCGCGTTTTTGATATACAATGAAAAATATACTAATTAATGGAGTACGGAGTATGGAGTATCATACATCAGGATCGCACCATTCACCATAGATATCTCTATCATTGGATCTTATATGAGGCCGCTAAAACATAAGGTTATCTTTATAGTCAAGCCTGATATCAGCATGACGTTAGGCTTGTTTGAGGTGTCAGTGAATATTTATCTATATATGATCAAAAGGTAAAAATCATGATTATTGATATCTATAGTTATTATTATGATCGATCCATGAAATAAAATGCAAATAATTTGTATAAACTATAATTTAATTACCTGAACCGGAATTGATCTTCCTTGCCTTCAAATCAAGGGTAGACTCAGAAATATCAGGGACAGACCGGTCCAAGCGGAGATTCTTCTTCTTATTATTTTGTTTATGACGATGAACAATCTTCCCAGCAGCTTGTCGAAGGTGATGATGAGCAACGGTGCTCCTTTTATTCTCCAACACATTTCTCACAAAACTTGTTTCCATTAAACTCAAAAAATCCAAATGCCTTTCATTTGTCCAATAATACCCATTATTATTATTATTATTATTATTCCTAATCCCACTCTTATTAATATTATTATTACTATTAACACTACTCCCCATTATTTTTAATCGGTCCATCACTCGCCGGAAATAGTTGTGTGATGCCGATCTAAAGAACTTGCTTTTCTCTCTCCTATTCTCTGTATTTTTGTTTTTTTTTGTTTGTATCACTCTTCTATAAGAAAGATAGCTGGGTTTTGGGACGTATATATATATATTTACATGGTTGGTGGGATATTTTTCCTTTTTGAGGCTTTCTTTTCTGGGTTTGGGAAAGAATTTTTGGAAGACGAAGCATGAGATGCTTCGTCTATTTGAAGTAAAATTGTTTGCCCATATTATTAGGTTCGTCACTAATGAGGTTAGGAAAATATCAATTTGGTCAACTAGGGAGGTTCTTTTTACTTTTTTTTTTTTTCATGTTATCCGACCCTAGTGGCCTCAGACTATATTTATGTTGGTAGTGCTGTACAATCGTGATGGGTCTTGATATTTAGTATGGAAGAAAATATCTTCCAATCATCTTGTTTGATTGGGAGCTGAATTTAATAGTAAAAATATATAAACTGTATAGGCGTTGTTGTTGTGCTTGGTATTTAGGGGTCACAAGTAATTTACAAGGGCAGTCTTACGCACCCTAAAAGATTTTAAAGAGAGTCGAGGACTATCTTGAAGCAGGCCGCTCCCTATTCGAACCCGCTTTTCCACCCCCAACACTTCTTGGTCAAAGGCGGACACTTATCAACGATGACAGTTATTTTCGAATTCTCAACAGAAAGCCATACAAACAAGCATAAATTGGAACTTTAAAAGAGCAATATTAGGATGAAATCTTAAACATACTTCATTCGATCAGAGTAAGGCATACATTTGATTCAAAGCACAAAACAAAAGATAAAGCAATTATACCTCAAAAGAAGGCGCCATTGCTGAGTAATCGCTTACACTTGCTCAAAGAGCCTACTGATAATCTACTCCTAAGATACACTAACACTACTCTAATGTCTACTTTGTGACGTCTTGTCAATATGAGCTCGATCTGCTGCCTTAGCTTGTTCTTCTGTTTCTTCTTGTATTTATAGGGATATGAGATAACTGCCCATGATCTTGCAGTTCTTTTTCTTGTCGACTTCCTTCATGCTAGTGTCCAACTTCCCCCACATTTCCACTTCTCTTGACTTCCTTCGTATTTCTTCTCTTCAACCGATATTCTGTTTTTATTTTTATAAAGACTTTCAAGGACTTTTATACATTTGATTTTGACCTCTTTTGGTCCAGTTATCTACTGTATTTTAAGTCCATTTTATTTCATGCGTAACAGGCGTATACCGTACCACTCAAGCAAGTTGTATATTCTTTTCTACTTAATTGAACTGAACTGAACTCCAATTAGCTGAATATTAATATGTTAGAGGAAAAATAAATGATAAAATTTAACTGAACCGATCCAATTTGAAAATAAATATTTTAAATTTATATAGTGGATTTGATAGATGGAGATCTAGCCATTGACTTATCAAAATGGCAAAATTAGTTTAAATTATCAGATTTTGATTAATTAGAAATTTAGGGTTTGACTCTCTAAACTAATTAGATACGGGGTATCTATTACGACTACAAATTATCTCTCGACTATTTATTTTATACATATCTCTTATCATATTCATATTACATATTGTCACTGCAGTATTTTATACGATTATTGGATTGTTTTAAAAGTATAACGAGTTGTGATTGAGGGTCTAAGACAATAAATCATGCATACATTTTTTATCACAAAAACTTATACGATGCATAAGACGTGATATTGTTCGCAAAAAAGTGATACTACCATACATAAAAAGTGATACATTATATATAAGACTGTCTTATAATAGAGTTTTTGTTTTTTATAAGGCTTCTAATATAGTGGGGGGGGGGGGACCCAAATAAAAAAGAGTTAAAATTTCTCTGAAACAAAAGCAATGTACTAATCAACAGTAACTAGTAAGGCTATAGAACAAAAATTAGGAACCAATAAGTGGTTAGTGTGAGTGGTTTGATACTCTCATCTTTTAAGCAAGGTTGAGGGTTCAAATCTTGTGAATGGAAAAACTGCTTAGTGGGAGCACTCTACTCTTTTATAGACCAACCCGGTGCAAATAGGATTAGTCTTGACCCAAATAACTTGGGTGAACATGTGGTCAAACAAAAAAAAAAAAAAAAAAAAAAAATTGAGGAAACAAAACAGTGTAATTAATGTGACTTTCAACTTATAGTCCTTAACAACAACAAACGCGAGTTGGAAAGCAACCAAGCCTAGTGCTAAGGTACCACACGAGGAGAGAGAGAGAGAGGGGGGGGGGAGAGAGAGAGCTGGGTGACGTGGTAAAAAGTCCAAAAGAAAAGTAAGGGTTTTGTGGAGCCGAAGGAAGTCCAAAAGGGCACTTCATACTCTTGAGAATAAAGACGACACTTTTCCTCTTTCATTTTACAAATATCTGAGATAAACTTTCCTAACAACTACAGATATTTTTTTCTTTTGATTAAAGATCATAGAAGACTAGAAGTGACGAATCTTGTACTTTGTTGAATAATCAATATAATATACTAGTAGTATACTGTTATGATTATGAACCAACAAAATATCTTCAAAGCTTGGCGTTTAGACGTTGATTATTATCCACTTTTGTACCTTTATCTTTATCTTTTCCCTTTTAATATGCATTATTGCTTATGTGGAACATTTTCAATGTCGAAATCGTCCTCACGCTGTGTCGAGCTGGAAACGTTTTGACTTGATTTATTATTATTTTTTTTTTAAGGTGAATTTGAGTTTTGAGGCCTCGTTCTGTTCAACCAAATGGTGGAGGACGATCTTTGCGCTTGGGCAATGACGCAGCTAGTGAGGTAATAATCGAGGCGCGTCAATTGCTGGTTGAAAACTATTTCCGAACCCTCTCCTCGGCCTGGGCTTGACCTTGGTCATCGGGAATTTCTGGAAGGGCTCCCTCTCTGAGGGCAGGCCCTAAAACAAATAAAAATAAAAAAAATAAAAATGGTGGAGGACGGTAAGAATCAGAACGATGCGGATAATGAAACAAAATATAAGACAAAATGAAATACAAAATACGGAACGGAACGACGCATAACGAAACGGAATGTAACATGGAAGCAACGAAAAGAACATGGTCGTGTTTGTAGTTAATTTCTTTCAATAAAGGTCTCTCTATGTGTGATAGTTGATCAATTTTTAGGCCAAGTATAACTAAAAAAAGTTTAATTATGATGCATTCAGTGATAGATTTAGAAAAATACTCACAATTAAACAAACAAATATCAAAACATTTCAAGTGAGCGTCTCCTGCAAGCATGTCTCATTGTAAATCATAATGAGACGGCCCAAGTAGGCAGACTGAATCTCGAATGGAGTAAGGATTCTCTTCAATACTTTCCTCCAATACCCTCTCTATTAAACCAATATCATCATGTCACATCACTTGCTCACTGCAAAAGACATCCAACTCTAATTTTTTTCCCTTTTTTTTATTATTCTTGTGAGTTACTACACCAAGTACCGCAACTGGAGAGAAAATCATCTCAAATGTCTAACCCTTCGTGCGCGTAAGCTAGTTAACTCTTTTTTTCGCTTGAATTTCCCTTCTTGTGAGCTCGCCCCATTTTCATTTTCTCTTCCAGTCTTTTGGCAAAAGCTAACATGACAGGAGTATTTAGTGTTGAGATATGCATCACAGTTAAGAGTCGATTCCATTCATTTCTTTTCACTTGATAAAATTGAACTAAAATGAGTAAAACTGAACTAATTCAAATTGAAGAAAATCGAGTTTAACGTAACTGATGAATTGATTTCTCCAAATTGACCTTTAACTCTCTAATAATTCGTATAAACCGGCCTTCAACTTTAGGCTTGTATTAATGTGAATTTTTTATTGTGAAAAATTATATGTGGTAAGTTTATACATGAGCCAAACTAAACTTGAAACTTGTAACAAATTCACGAGAACACAGGTTTACCTCGTGTTTGATTAAAATTGAGATTGTGAGCACAAAGTCGATATTAATTATTATCACGTACTTATTTGAACATGTTAAGAATTGTCTCATTTAACCTATATGACTATTATTCGATTAGTTATTTTTTTGGTTACCTTTGTCTATAAAATCTGCAATATTATTTTCAATTTGTTATCTATACCTTTTTAGAGATCCTAATTGTACCCTTTCATTTCTTTGATTTATATGTCGAATACGATCTCCTTGTCTAATTAATTTTCTTATTTTAATTTGTATATGTTACCTTTTATTAATCAATTATTTGTTTTGTCTGCATTAAACTGTTTTTCGCAAATTAATTTTCATTTTTGGATTTATGGAAAACAATCTCTACTATTTAGATGTAATAAGGTTGCGAATTATGCCCATGGTAGGATTCTCGTTATGAAATTATTGTTTGTTTGAACGAAACTTAATCTGATACTTTACTTACTATCCACGACATAGTAAATGACACCTCAATATCAATTCATATCACCTTACTTAAGATGTTCTAATAGTTAAAGAGAATTATTGGTTGCCGCAAAGTTACTATGAGAAATGTGCACGTTGTGAAAACTGCTTCAAATACATATATTTTTTTGAGAGGGAAATAGGAGACTTTCATTCATAGAAATGCCATACGACATCTACATCGAAAATAACCCTAGAATATACTAAATCAATAGTAACAATAACAAATCTGCTAACAAAACAATTGACTAGAATACCCGAGTGCGACTCCCAACATGCATAGCAACCATGTGCTTCCTTTGATGCTTCATCTTTAACGGAAGTGGAGATCTTCACCGCAAGTACCGTAATTGATTGCTCACAAAACGTTGTATGATACCATCGATCTTGTGCATATCCGGTCCCCGAATTCATATTACTTGCTACTAAATCGCACAATAGGCGAAGAGAGGATCCTATAAAAAAGGAAAAATATGAAAATTCCAAATACTCCACAAAAGGGAGAGACAATTTATTCCACTTAGAGCGCAAAAACTAGAAATCAATGGCAAAAAGAGGTGAAAAATATGAATCACAGGTCGAGAATGGCCGATAAATTTATCCTGGTAAGGGTTAGTGTTTGAGAGAGGAAGAGGAGAGTTCAAATACATATTTTTGTATGAAGTTTTATCATAGAATTGGTGTTTAGGTGATCCTATATAAGTTAGTTTGTTTATGAAAAACAATAGTTTTTAATACAGTATTTAAACAATGTCGTGAGTTTGTGACCATAATTCCTACATAGTGTAGGTGCCAAAAAAGCGCCTTCAGATTTCTCCGCAAAAGCCCGATGATGAAAGGAGTAATTTATAAACTTGAACGCTATTTTTGCTTTAATAGTTAAGATAAGGTCTCAGGTTTTTCCTCTAAACACTCCTTTATTCTAGTCTCATTCAAAAGCCCCGTTCAAAAGCTTTCCAACGACACCTCTCATGCTTTTTTCCGACTCCCGATCGCCAAGTTGTGAACGGGGGGTAGAACCGTCTTTTACCGTCCAAGGGTAAAACGGTTTTTTCATATTTTTCGGAACACTAAAATTCCTCCGGAAAATTAAAATAGACTGGATGTCGTCATTATGACGACATCCAGCTGGCAGCTGACAGCCGTCAACGACCCTGGTTTAAAACCCAGGGCCGCTAGCGGCGCTGACTTAGCTTCAAGCCCGACTCTTTTTTCAGCCCAAATTCAATTTTCGACTCCTTTTCAGCCGTCCAGCCCTACTTCCTGCGCCTATAAATACGACCCTCCTCTCTCAGTTCAAAACACACAGTCTACAATTGACAACCTCTATTCTCAGTAGTATTGACTCCAAGCTTCCCCCTCTTTCTTCCAAACTTGAGATATTGTCTTTACTATTCTTGTCAAATATAGCCTACAGTTCAGGTACTAACTCCTGAGGGCTCAAATTAAATTATTTGCCTAATTGTTTATTTTCTAGTAGTCATAATGTAGATATCTTACTAGAATAACGTCTTTTATTGCTTCCTAAATATTGTCCTTCCAAGCATGTCTAGTCGTTGTAATGCCCAACTTGTCAATCAAATGCATGTCTAAATGAGTGTTAAAAATAAATGTTTGTGATGCTTATGATGAACCAATTAATAGTCTAAGTCTAGGTTGTTAATCCGGTTTTGCATGGGAATTATGTCTTTAAATTATTAAGCAAACTTGAGTTAGTAGAGGCCGTCATAAAACGGGCGAGTTGGGTGCCTAACACCTTCCCACCTCGTACCTTCGCCCCCGAACTCTTTATTCTTGAGTACTCATATGTTCTATATGAGCAGGAGTCTTTCTAAAAACATGATCAGTTCACTTATCTCGCTATTGGGTTGTCCCTTTCGATTTGTCCCTTCGATAAAACGCCAATAGCAGATATTTGACCTCTTTCATGGTTTTTATTCAATTCAAGTATTTTCAAATGCTTTTCTAACTCGATGGTCCCTTGAACTTATCAAAACCCCCAACTTACAAATTTTCTATAAGGACACATTCCGTGAAAACAGTTGGATGGGAAAATCCCGGGTCCTTACACATAGGCCGTGAGTTTGTGACCATAATCCCTACATAGGTCGCTCGGAAACAAGAAACTTTATAGTTCAAATGGTACATCATCGTGTTAGGGCTCGTTCTTTTCAACTGGAAACTGAAACTGGTAACTGGGAGAAACTGGACAAAGCTGGTGAAAACTGGAAAGTCTAACTAGTAACTGGGAAAAACTGGGTCAAACTGGGAGAAATTGGGGAAAACTGGGAGAAACTGGGAAAAACTGAAAATTGTTTAATTTTCACTGTTAATAATAATAATAATAATAATAATAATAATAATAATAATAATAATAATAATAATAATAATAATAATAATAATAATAATAATAATAATTATTATTATTATTATTATTATTATTATTATTATTAAATTAAAAAATAATTATTTTTATTATAATTATTAATACATATTATAAATTATTATAATTAATAATAATAATAATTATATAATTATTATTATTATTATTATTATTATTATTATTATTATTATTATTATTATTATTAGTTGTTATTGTTGTTATTGTTGTTATCATTAATATTAAAACTGGGTAAAACTGAGTAAAACTGGGCAAAACTGGATTTTGTAACTGGTAACTGAAGAAAATTGGGTAAAATTGGACAAAACTGAAAATCAGTTGAAAATAACATGCCCTTACTCGTATATGGAAATCTTGCTACGCATCTAAAAAATGTACCCCAAGTCTTGTTTTTTCAAATTTTGTGCCCTGTAACTACATTTGTCGATTCACCACTGTTAGCATGCGTTGGAATTGGGTTGTCCCTTTCGGTTTGTCCCTTCAATAAAACGCCAATAGCAGATATTTGACCTCTTTCATGGTTTTTATTCAATTCAAGTATTTTCAAATGCTTTTCTAACTCGATGGTCTCTTGAACTTATTAAAACCCCCAACTTACAAATTTTCTATAAGGACACATTCCGTGGAAACAGTTGGATGGGGAAATCCCGGGTCCTTACACATAGGCCTTGAGTTTGTGACCATAATCCCTACATAGGTCGCTCGGAAACAAGAAACTTTGTAGTTCAAATGGTACATCATCGTGTTAGGGCTCGTTCTTTTCAACTGGAAACTGAAACTGGTAACTGGGAGAAACTGGACAAAGCTGGTGAAAACTAGAAAGTCTAACTAGTAACTGGGAAAAACTGGGTCAAACTGGGAGAAATTGGGGAAAACTGGGAGAAACTGGGAAAAACTGAAAATTGTTTAATTTTCACTGTTAATAATAATAATAATAATAATAATAATAATAATAATAATAATAATAATAATAATAATAATAATAATAATAATTATAATTATTATTATTATTATTATTATTATTAAATTAGAAAATAATTATTTTTATTATAATTATTAATACATATTATAATTATTATAATTAATAATAATAATTATATAATTATTATTATTATTATTATTATTAGTTGTTATTGTTGTTATCATTAATATTAAAACTGGGTAAAACTGAGTAAAACTGGGCAAAACTGGATTTTGTAACTGATAACTGAAGAAAATTGGGTAAAATTGGACAAAACTGAAAATCAATTGAAAATAACATGCCCTTACTCGTATATGGAAATCTTGCTACGCATCTAAAAAATGTACCCCAAGTCTTGTTTTTTCAAATTTTGTGCCCTGTAACTACATTTGTCGATTCACCACTGTTAGCATGCGTTGGATTTAAATTGTTGTTAAAATCTCTACCAAGTCTCAAGCTTCGTAAAATTTGTGGATCTGATCTCCCAAGTAACTTCAGTTTTTCCCCAAGGACAGCAATGATGGTGGTGTGTGTTTTCCGATACAATAAATTTTGACACTCTTTTGGGTTACTTGAAATAACAGCGACCAAAACTCCGTTGCGGAGGTTTCTCAACGTTAACATTTGTTCTTTGTCGCCCACCATTTTCAAAGACATGTATCAAATCCTCCTCTCATACAAGAACTTGATCTTCCAAATCTTACTATCACTTTCACTCTCTCTCCTTCTTCATTTCATCAGCTTCCCTTCTCTCTTCATCCAAGGTCTCAACACTTACATTCACCCAGATGATGCAAACCCCACAAAGCCTCAATCTGGGCCCAAAGTGGCAATTAGAAGACCCTCAGAAATCAATTCCAACAATCAAGGCCTTAATGGGTTTCAATCTCTCTCTTCAAGGACCTCATCTGAGCTCAGAAACAGGAAAAAACCAAAGGAGAAATTCGAGTTTGATGAGACTAAAGCTCAGATCTTTCGGCTCAAATTAGGTGATGCCCATATTCATTCTCGTCTTTATTATGATAGCTATAGAAGTTGCTTCAATTGCTTTATTGTTTCTTGTTCTTGCTTTTTGTTGCATAAATATTTAAATGTGGATGATGGGTCTGGGATTTTGAAAAATGGGTCTTTAGTTCCTATTGTGATTGGGGTTTTGGGGATCTTTAGGGTTTTGATTTCGCTTATTCGTGTTTCGCTTGAGAGATCTGCTTCTAAGAGGTCTGAGAGACAATTGGGATTGTTGGTTGGGGTCTTGGGGTTTTTGATAGGGGTTGTGATCTGCTTGGGAGTGTATCCTGGGGTTTTGGACTTTACATTTAGCTCAGTTGATGGGTTTGGGAGGTTTTTTGTGGCTCTATTAGCGGGTTCTACAGCGGGTTTATTGTACTTACCCGCAGCTAAGAATGCTAGAGCTTTTTGGCTTGGAACTGATCAAATAAGGTGTAATTTGTCGATAATATCGTATGGAGGGTTTGCTCAGATGCTTCTCTATGCGAATTATTTGATTGTGGCGTTCACTGCATTGCTTTGGATCAAACCGTTTGCTGGAATTCTCGTGAATAAGAACATTGGTGGTGGTAGAGGAGCACAACCTATTGGATTTGGTGGTGGTGGACACAAGGAGAAATTGGTTGGGAATATGGGTATGGAAGAATCTGATTTCGTTCAGTTTAGGCTTTGGTGCTTGTTGCTTTCGGGGGTGTCACAGGTTATTGTATTGCGGTTGAATCTGCAAACATACTTGAACGAGGCAGTTTTATCTTGGTACCAGAGGTTGCATGCTAGCATGGTTCCTGAGTTGGATTACAGTAGGGCAAAGGTTTTCCTGCATAATCACTTCTTGTGCGTTGCGGTTCTGCAATTTCTTGCTCCTGCAGCATTGATGCTTGTCTCCCTAGGATTGTCTCAGGCTGATGGCTGGTTATTTGAAAACTTTCAACTTGCATGTGGTATGCTGCCTTGCTCCGCTTTTGTTAAGGAAGTTGCCCTCTTCTTGGCTTGGTGGGTTGCCTTTGTGTGGTTTGTTTTCACCTCAGTGTACCTTGCTTTCTATAGGCGTGGAATTTTGTATGTTTCATGATGCTTTCCTTTTTTGGTCAGAGGCATCATGATTGACTTGTTCTCTTATTTTGGTTTGGAAGAGTTTTGTCACTGTAACAGTATTCGTTGAGAAGCTCGTATTAATGAAAGGCGGTTTTTGGATTCCAGTGTCTGTTTGACTCATTCTTGTCTGCTTTATCCCGTATGTTCCTGTCTTGATCCTGTCATATATCTTGTCTTACTGCATTCTTAACCTCCTAAGATGGTTAAGATATCTGTGAAGTACTTTAGAGTTTTAATATCCTTAAACTTACTTGGAAAAGGTAGATATTTAACTCTGCTTGTGTTTTTATTTCCATGTTAAGATGGGCCATTGGTGCCTTAAGTTCTGTTAGCCTACACAATTACCACACGTGGCTTAGAGATTTGGCACAGATAGAAGTATATTTGCCTTGATGCAAACCTCCTTCCTCACAGCGTTGCAGATATCCTTTGTGATAATATTGCTTCATTGGCTTTATTTCAACTACCATCTGGCTGTGGCTGATCTTGATAGGCAGCTACTTTTTCTTTGTTTTCTGCATTTCATGTTGCTATTTGGCTATTTGCTAATCTTCTGTGCATTATATGACAATTTATTTTTTGCTTCGGGAAAGTTGGTTGTTTTTTCCTTAGTCAAGGAAATGGGCAACTTAATCAACACCATAATTTGCTCATATGGTCTAGGTTAGAAAGCACCTGTACAACTTGAAGTAGGTAAACTGGCTCTTGATGGACACATATGCTCCTAAATTCTAATGATCACACAAGAAGATAAGGCAAAGAACATCCTCCTCACTAATAGCTTGTGTATGTTGATTTCACTCTCATTCTTACTTTTTTACATATTTGTATATATGTGCATCAATATATAAGTAAAGTCTGCTCTCTCATATTGGAGTTGAACAACGTGGCTTCATTTGGAGGAATCGCTGACTCATGTTTTAGCTTGGTTTTGAATCTAATGGTTTGTTTAGATTCATACAGTCTATTTCTTTGTGGTTTTTGGGTAGTCATAGTGGTTATTTTGTATGAAGTTCTTGACTGACATTTGAATTTCTTAACAATTTTTCTTGATTACGATTTGCTTGAGCTAGGTAAGAGACACTGGTTGTCAAATCACACAATGGTTGTTGCATTGTTGGGTTTAAGTAATCTCATGCATGTTTGAATTAAGTGTTTGATTAAAAGCACATGTTACTTTATACTCGTATGCAATTTGGTTACAGCATTAGCACGTGATTACTTGGTATTAGTTTTGGTTAGGCATACTGGTTACAGCATGAGGCTGTGATGGATGAGTACAGGAGAAGGTTTGATGTTTTGTAGCTTAGTTTGGAATATAGAGGACAATAATTATTCCAAGAATGGATTGTTAAAACTCAAGAGCATTCATACATAGTTAAGTGAACATAGTGCACTCGAGCTAGTTTGACTTATTCACTTTAGCACTTCTATACCTATATTCCTTTTTTTCGTGCAGTGTCCAGTTTGGTTTTGGAATGAACAAACAATCTTTGGAGGTATTACTGACTCGCATCATTCTCATTACTTATGTTCATGTCTATAGCTTGCTTTTAAATCTAATGTCTTTGGATTGATTCAGTCAACTTCTTTGTAGTTGGCGAGCAATCATATCTTGATTCGCATGAGCAAGGCAGGTGTGGCAAATGGCTCACTCAAACAATGTTTGTTGCCTTGTTGGGATTTCTTGGTTTTGAATCCATGCTTGTTTGGCCTAAGTTATTGGTTAAATACACTGGTTACTTTATATGCAATGGTTGCGCCATGAGCATGTGATGGATCTTGACAGAAAAAACCGGTTGTTGTTTACAGCTTAGTTTGAAACAAACAAAATTACAGCTTAGTTTGGTATATAGGTAATATGCATATACATCAGAAACCTTGCATAGTTGGAAAATAGTTATGCATGAGTGTGATTAATTTGTTATAGATACAGATTGATTAAGAAATTATTGCCTTTTTTGGATTGTTAGGATTCAATGGCATGCAAACATAGCTAAAGTGAACATACTTGCAGTCTTAGCTAGTTTGACTTTCACTTTAGCGTTTGTATACCGTTCCTTGTTTATTTGTGTAGTATCCAGTTTGGTTTTGGACGGGACAACTTTCTTTGACAATGGCTTACAATTTCATCCCTGTACTCCTAGATTACAAGGGGGGAAAACCGAAAGCAATTTGCCTGTTAGAATTGTGATACTCGCAGACATGGAGTTCTTGAGATGAGTATTTCTGACGAACTATGAGCCTTAAGGTGCATTTCTAGCCCCAAGACTAAATCAGTATGGCTGAACGATGCATGGTTTTTCTGGCAAATATTGTCAAAGGTCAGCCTTTGGATTTTGTCCATCTAGGGTTGGTTGAAGTTTCAGCCACGATGCTCTACGGTTCCACTGTGACCTAGAGCTCCCCCTGCGTCCTCGAAAGGCCAACCCGATGCCAGGACTTCATATTTATCCAAGATTTAAGTGTTCGGGCATTGATAGCAGGTGACCAGTACAAGGGACATGAAAGACTATTGGAGACCCAATAACCAATCCCATGGACCTCCCATGTCCCTTTGGAGTACCCTGTATGATATGGTGCCAAAATAAAAACCTTGGTACTGGGCCTCCTGGACGCCCAAATTTCGTGGATAATAGCCTTGGATTTTGTCTATCTCATACTCGGTTAAGATTTGCAGCCGCGATGCTTTTGGGGGACCCACGATGACCAAAGAGGCCCCTCGGTGCCCTTATAGGTCATCTCGATGCTCGTACTTCATACTCACCCTAAGTTTGGTGTTCAGGCCTTTATGATGGGTGACTAGTAAAAGGTCATCGAAGGCTACTTGGGACCTAATAATCGTTGAAGGCTATTAGGGTCTTTTGTACGACATGGTACGAAAATAGGAGTCTTGGTCCTGAGGCCTCCCGGACATCATAAAGGCTATTAGGGCCTCCCGAGTCTTTGGATTTTGGCCACCAACGACTTGGTTGAGATTTTCAGGTCAGATGCTTACGGTGACACAAGAGGTCCCCCCCCCCCTCCCCTTCCCCTTCATAGCCCTGGAAAGTCATACCCAATGCTTAGACTTTATTTTCACCAACTGGTAACCAGGATGTTCGGATAGATGCCGAGACAGCGAAGCTTCTTTTCAAGTGTGGAAGCTCTAGTCGTGAAGAGTTAAAATGGAGGTTGCAGATCATGGGAAGGAAGAGAAAATCCTCCATTGGTTTATATTGCAGGAGCACAGGAGTATGTATTTCTGATGGATTACTGGAGACAGAGGTGTGCAAGTTTTCCACTCCACTCCATGGCGCTACTTTTGGGGCTGTTTATTGGGTAGTTATGTCGTCAGACTTGTCAGGCTTGGGCCTAAATAGTTAGAAATTAGCAAGGGTTTTGTTATAGAGTGTCAGACAGTGAAGGATTTAGGCTATGTTTGGGAGAGTTAGCTGTATATGTAGGCTGTAGCGGTCAAATGTTGATAAAGGAAAGAAATTAGTAGAAGACTGCCAAAAATTGCTACGAAATGCTAATAAACTAGCTGTAGCTGTAGGTGAAAGCTTGCAGCGATAACTTTCACTAAATTAGCTGTCGATGCAGAGAGTAAAAAACACTAACGACAAGTTTCAAGCTATAACTTTTATTGAAAAGCTAATTTTTTTTGCGCCAAACATTGAAACATAGCCTTAAAATCTGAGGTTTGTGATCTACTCGTATCTGACCAGGCAAGTTCAAGTGGAGGAACGTCGTAGTGATTTTTGTTTTTGGGTCAATTTCCCATCATATTGGTACACCTCAAGTGGTATAGTATATTCAGTTGATTATTTGAGGAGTAATTTAGCCATGATGTATGTATATTTATTACACAAACTTTTATGACTCAAAAAAAAAAAACAAAAAAAAAACAGAAGATCCACGTTCACTTGTATGGGATTGACCTTAATTTTTGTTCGAATATGCTTCTATATGTAAGCCATTTTACGTAAGCAAAATGGTTTTGAATGTTTCTAACTTTGTAAAGAATTCAAAAGGAATAAATTAGCTCGGGGATGTCGTTGTATTCCTGGTTTCCACAGCCCCAATGGCCGCCATTTTAACACCCATTTTAAGCTGAACAATATATTGTTTAATAGTATCTGTCGAATTTCCCCGGTCTAATAATGCTTTAACGCAATAATTTATAGCCCACAGGCATCATGTTAATATCTTTACGTGCGTTACCATAGTTTTAAAAGTAACACGGTAGGTCTTTGGGATCGGTTATCGGGTTTTTGGTAGGCTTGGGCGAGCGTTTTACAAGACAATAATCTAAGATTGTAAACGCCGAATGTGAAACTCGGAGTTTGGGGACCCGTATATCCTTTCCGAGGGTCCTTTAGGGTCACGATAGACCCCGCAAAGAAGTTTGGGCAAAATTGACAACCAAGTCCCAAGAAACCAAAAACCGACGACTATAATCTACATTTTTGGGAGTTTCGGAAGGTTCCTGGACGAAAGTGGATATTTTCGCACCATCACACGAGACACCGTAGAGGACATTTGGAGGCCTCTGGGGTCGGTTATCGACTTCCTGATAGACTTGGGCGAACGTTTTACGGGGCAACAAATTAAGGAAAAAACCGCCGAAACTATGGGTGAAATGAGAGTTCGGGGACCCGAATGACCTTTCCAAGGCACCAGGGATACTCTAGAGTTACGACTGACCCCTTAGAGAAGTTTGGGCAAAAAAGACAATCGGACCTTGAGAAACCAAAAATCAAAGGTTATAATCCACGTTTTTTGGGGTTTCTGGAGACTTTGAAATGATGGTGGATATTTTCGCAACATATCGTACTGGACACCCCTAGGGAACATAGGAGGCTCAAAGGGTCAGTTATTAGGTCTTTAGTAGGCTTGGACGGGTGTCTTATGGGACACAAATCTAAGTGCAGCAACGTCGGAAGCATGGGTGAAATTAGAGTTTCGGGACTTGAATGACCTTTCCATGACACCAGGAGTCCTCAATCGTCATGATAGACCCCCCCTGAAAAATTTGGGTAAAAATGACAACTGGGCTCTGAGAAGTCAAAAATCGAAGGTTATAATCAACGTTGTTTAGGGTTCCGCGAGGCCAAGGAACAAAGGTGGATATTTTCGCACCACATCGTATGGGACATCACTAAGGGACATGGGAGGTCCACGGGGTCTGTTATTGGGTCTCTGGTAGGCTTGGAATGGTTTTTTACAAGACAACAAAATAAGAGTCGAAGCCCGAAACGCTTAAAGTTTGAGTGAAATCGAAGATCGGGGACTCGAATGACCTTCCTAGGGCATTAGGGGTCATATGGAATCATGATAGACCTCCCGGAAACGTTTGGCCAAAATTGATCGGAAAGCCAAAAATCGAAGGTTATAATCCACGTTTTTTGGGGTTCCGGGAGGCTCCAAAACGAAGGTGAGTATTTTCGCACCACATCGCACGTGACACCTTTAGGGTATATGGGAGGCCCCTAAGGTCGGTTATTGAGTCTCTGGTAGGCTTGGACGAGCGCTTTACGAGATACCAACCTAAGGGACGAAACGCCGAAAGTATGGGTGAAATCAGAATTTGGGGACGCGAATGACCTTCTAGGCACCGAGAGTCCTCTAGGATTACGATAGAGCCTCCAGAAAAGTTTGGGCAAAAATGACAGTCGGGGCTTGGAAAGCTTAAAACCGAATATTATAATCCATGCTTTTTGGGAGGCCTTGAATTTTTTTTTGGATATTTTCGCATCACATCGCATCACGTGACAACTCTTGGGGACATGGGAAGCCCCATAGTTATTATAGGGTCTTGTTAGGCTTGTATGTGCGTTTTACGGGATACTAATCTAAAGGCCGAATTGCTGAAAGTATGGAAGAAATCAGAGTTCAGGGACTTAGATAACCTTATCGGGATACCAAAAATCCTATTCTCTAGGCTAAAATGAAAAACAGTGGCAACCCTAGGAGACACTTTCTTCTATGTTTGTTGAGAACTTGAGATAGCCACATAAGATTCAGAGGGATGGCTCATGAATGGGCACACAAGAAGTTCTGCTGGAATACTTTTCAGAAGTATACCAAACTTTGAGTTGTATGGTTTAATTTACTAAACAGAGAAAGTTTCCTACCTAGACTTCTTTATAAGTATTGTCTATTAAGCAAACAATTTTAGACACTTTTCGATGTATGAAAAATAAAAACATTAAATTAAATTTTTCTTTTTAGATATATTCAAAGTATTTTATTGAGTCATTTTTGTAGTATTCCAAGTGGCAAGTGTTTAAGGAATTATCATTTTGTAATTCAATTAAAGTATCTATTTTTTGTTGCTCAAAAGTATTACTTTTTATTCGTAGTCACATAGTATAACCGCCTCATCTAAATTTTTGCTAAATTTATAGTATAATATAATATAAGGATGCTGCACAATATTATGCAAAAGAGTAATAACAACATTTCCATGAATAATATTGATCTAGGATAGTCCTCTTTTAAACTTGACTTCATTATTTCCACACAATATAGCCCCCCCTCTCTCTCTCTCTCTCTATATAAAAGTGAATATGGTTCTTTGCTTCAATGACACATAAGCATGCCATGTAAGAATGAATACACTAACTATGTGATACATAAGCATTAATATAATTAATTCAAAATCAAATATATCCAAGTCATATTCAATGTGAAAGTATTAATTAAGTGTTAAGGTTGTTCAATGGACAGAATTTAGTTGCATCTGTTCAATGCATATGGCTGAAGTTAAGGAAATTCATGGACAAATCCATGGCATATTAAAGCACATCCAACGTATTTACACCAAAAAAAAAAAGAAGGCACATGCAAACCAATGAAGCAGTTCATGAACAACTATTCATTTTTTTTTTTTTGTGTGTGTGTGTGATAATTAGGCATTCTTCTATTAGTTAAAATATTAATTAGTTGTGCATAGTCTTTTGGATTGGATATTGGACATTGGATATTGGAGTAAATTGCAAAAAAAAAAAAAATAATAAACAAGTTTGTCGATACCAACTAGGTTTAAACTATCCGTTAGGTGGTGGTGGTCTTTAAACTGGATATTGAAAGCTATATAATAGAGTAAATTGCGAAAAAAGAAAAAAAAAAAAAAGAAGAAGAAGTTTGGCTATACAAACTAGCATTATAATTTATACCATGATTAAGAATGAATGAGATATTGTAAATTTTAGTATTCTGCTCTATAATAGATGTAATGTTGTAGGTTTGTACCAATTAAGAAAGAGGTTCATAGAAGAAGATTTGTGTATAAAGATATAACATATGCGTAAAGTCTCTTGAAATTTTGTACCAATAAAACTGTTTTATTCAATTCAATATTCACACACAAACCGTGCATCGCACGGGAATGTGCGCCGTGCTAAATTGACACATTAGGAAATATTAGTACTTTTGTTTTTATATGCAATGCCTATATTAGTACTTTTGTTTTTATTTTTTTGTATAATGAGTCATCATATATATATATATATTAGGTGCGTGTATCTTCTATTGATACAGTTTAATTCTTATCTTAATGTCATACTTTTCAATAAAAATTCATTTCACTTATGTCTATTAGGGAATGCCGAAATGTATCTAAATAAATTATTGCATTATTAAATCAATAATATATATATATTTTTTAATGAAATCAAATATATTTATATAAATTTGTGCATCCCACGGGGCATGCAACTAGAATTAAACAGGAAACCAAGAAAGTTGATAGCAATATGCGACATAGGCGAAAAACTCTTGCAAGTTTGTACCAATGACAATTTTTTAGTTATTATAAACACATGAACCGTGCATCGCACATGTAACTAGTATATATATATATATATATATATATATATATATATATATATATATATATATATATATATATATATATATATATATATATATATATACATATATATATACATATATATATATAAGTGAATAAGCACAATTGCTAGAAGGACACGTAGGCATCCACATTGGCGTTTCTATCATCATTAGTTGACACGTGTAATCCAAGTCATACTAACAATTAATGCAGTACATTAATACTTTGAATTGATCCAAACATTATTAACTCATGATTCAATGTATGTTATTGTTAATTTAATTAGTTTGACTATTAAGTGGTTAATTGATGTACTTTGGAAAATTAATGTATTGTTACTGTTGAAATTTTTGAGGATTAAGTACAAATCTGTACCGAGCCAAATCAAACCCTCGATTTGGAGTGAACATTTAGATCGACATTCAAATTGAAATTTTAGTTTTGACTTGGGCTTATCTATTCAGAGTTCCAATTCTAAAAATTTCAACTTAATTTTAGCATCCATTTGATACTTAAGATTTTTCGTTCATCTGATTGGGCTGGATACTAGAGTAAATTGCACTACAAAAATAATAGTAGTATGGTAGTAGTAGTGATAGTGATATTTTGTACTAGATATTGTACACCAGATATCGGAATAAATTGCAATAAAAATAATAAACTAGTTAGGCTACACAAACCAGCAGATGTATATCTTCAAAACGATAAAATGAGAAATTGTATAAATTCTGTATTTTGCCCTACAATTGATGCAATATGGTATGTACCATATTAAGAAAAATGTTCATAAAAGATGATTTTTGTATCCAAATATGACACATACGAAAGATATTTTAAAAATTTGTACATATAGAAATATTTTATTTAATATTAAAATACAAACCGTGCATCGCACGGAAATGTGACTAGTTATAATTTATAGTTAGATAGACTTTGATACATCGTGTGCTCCAAGGGTCCTTCGTAGCCATAATTAATGAACTCCGATCCATCTCAAGCGTGTTAGGCTTGTGGCTTCTAATTTTGTCGTACAAATCTTGTATAAGGCAGTCTCAAAGTGAGGCTACCTTTATATATAAGTATAATTTCGACATGAAATCATGTTTATATGAGAGGCCTCAACTTGAGACCAGCTCATACGAGATTTTGTGAATTCTAAATATTGCTATCTCCATTCTTGGTTCCCCAAGTACCATTAGGCACTCACTACCACAGTCTACAGATGATGTTGAGAGCCTTGCTTGAATTCGTATCTTATCCTCCACATATCAATAACGTCCAAAGGGTTGATCAAATTATGGATTAGGACAACTATTTGGCATTTGGTAGGGCATATACATCTTGATAGTTTGTGTTTTGGATCCACATATCAATATGTACTACAATTTCACAATATCCATCTTACACTCTCTTCCCCTTATCGGTTTATCTGTCAAACAAAGGTTATGTTTGACATAACTAATTATAATGGTGAGAACAAGACTAGTAAAAAAAATTATAATTGTGAGAATTAAAAACTTATCTGTCCAAACAATTTTAGAAATTTCATATTTACGTAATTACTAAACAAATGTCTTTTTGGTAATAAAAAATATTTTTCTTTCACTCTAAAACCGATACTCCATACTCGTAATAAAAAAGAAAATAAAAGAGGAAGTTAGGATGTGTTTTATTCCACTTATTTTCATGAATTCTTATTAATTGGATAAGGTCCTGCTATTGATTCTCACAGATTAGGTAAAACCCTGTCACCGATTCCCACTGATTCGGTAAATTCTTGTCGCTGATTCTGTGGATAGAAATGTGAGTCATATTATTGATTCTCACTGATTTGGTAAGGTCTAGGCACTGTATCCGACTGCTTGGATGAAATAATACCCGTTATTTTCACTGATTGAGTAAGGTCTAATAAGTGAAAAAGAACGAGAACACACATTTAGGGCCTGTTCTCTTCACCTTCTTTTTACTGAACTCATCTGCATAATACTGAACTGAACTGAAATTTACTGAACTGAACTGAACTTATTTTTACTGAATTTATAATTACAAAGAGTAAATTTGTTCTTTGGTTTACCGAACTCTACTGAATTTTTCTGAACTGAACTTCTTTTTACTAAACTGAACTGAATTTTACTGAATACTTCAGAGGGAAGTTGAGGAGAACAGACCCTTACTCTTCTTGTTCCCACCATATGAAGCATGGAAGGAGATGGATCTGGTACATTCGTTTGCTTTTTCCCAATTTTTAACAAACAAAAAAAATATCTTTTTCGTGGGACTACCCCATACTCTCGCCCACTAATTCAACAACACGTACACGCAAAAAGAACAATTAGGAAACACAAAAAAGAAAGAGAAACATAAAGATCAACGGAAGTTTCTCGAAAAAACAGTAACGTATCTTCTCCTCCTTTCTTTCCTTCTTCCCTTCCTTTTCTCTCTCCTCACCTTCAGCTCCACACTTTCAACTTTTCTCTCTCCTCTGTTTTTTCTCCCCTCTTTCCATTTCCAGATCTTCAACCTTTCAACCTTTTCTCCAACTTTTCCATTTCCATCCCTTTTCAGGTATATTCTCCAGCAATCAATTCAATTCTCTTAATTAATACTCAATAATTGAAAATTTCTTTTTTAATTAATTATCAAAGTAGTCGCCGGCGATGGCGTCACCTCCGGGAGATAAGACCTCCGATCAGCCAATATCCGGTGGCTCCGGCGGTGGTGGAGATAGTCAACGATCAATTCCGACGCCATTTTTGACGAAAACTTATCAATTAGTTGAAGATCCTGCCATTGATGACGTCATCTCTTGGAATGATAACGGATCTACTTTCGTCGTTTGGAATCCAACGGTTTTCGCTCGCGATTTACTCTCTCGCTATTTCAAGCACAACAATTTCTCCTCTTTCGTTCGTCAGCTCAATACCTACGTAAGCATCAAATAATATTTCTCCATCAAAATCCAAAGTTCATTTCATCAGCTTGTGATAAGTTGTTTTTGTATCAAAGTTTAATTAGCGCGAAGTTTCATCAAATTGTGATGAAATTTTGTATCAAAATTCAATTTGCACAAAATTTGATCAGCTTATTATAGGTTAGAATGCAATTTGCGCGAAATTTGATAAGTTTCTGATAGTTTTTGTGTTGAATTTGGTGACTTTGTTAGGGATTTCGAAAAGTTGTGCCTGATCGATGGGAATTCTCGAACGATTTTTTCCGGCGAGGCGAAAAACGGTTACTTAGCGAAATACAACGCCGGAAAACATCAACGCCACCGCAAGCACCGCCGTCTACGGTGGCACAACCGTCGCCGGCGGATTCGACGGAGGAGCAGGTGATCTCGAATTCTCCGCCATTAGGAATTCCGAGCTCGATCATGATGTGTAATAATATTAATAGTAATATTTATAATATTAATAACGATGGTAGGAATAATAATTTGAGTAGTAGTGGTAATAGTAGCGGAAACAGAGTAGATTTGATGGACGAGAACGAGAGGTTGAAGAGAGAGAATTTGCAGCTGAACAAAGAATTAACCAACATGAAGACTTTGTGTAACAATATTTTCGCTTTGATGTCTAATTTCGCAACTTCGAAGGCTACTAATACGGTTACGAGTTGTAGTACGAATTATGTGCAACAGGCATTGGATTTGTTGCCTCGTAGGGAGGTTGAGGCTGAGGCTTGTGTCACAGCCAATGAGATTAGAACCGACCCGAGCCCGAGCCCCAAATTGTTTGGGGTACCGATTGGGACGAAGCGGGTGAGGGATGGGGAAAGTGGGGAGGATGCAATACAGACGGATATGGATACAGATATGGATATAGATACGGAAGTTAAACTAGAGGCGTCGGATGGGGAAATGAAAAATGATAGTAGTAATCATAATCATAATCATAACGAGAATGCACCGTGGTTTAGAAGATGGTCCAAGACTACAACGTCATCTGCAGTGTCTTAACTGACTGAACTAAGTCCGGTTTGATGTATCCCTTACTTGGAGGTTCTGTAATTGGTGATCACGGTGACCGACAGTGTATTAGTGTAGAGAATTTGGAAGGGAGGCACGTGCGAAAATGGCGTCACGTGCTTTATTACAGGGGTCATCTTTTTGTAACAGGAAGGTTCTTGTATAAGTAATGTATTCTCCATTTGGTCACCTGTGTAAGTTGATAAGTTTAGTGACTGTTCAGCAGTGTTCACTAAGGGTCCCAATGGGCCATTTGATGTGCATATTTTGTTGATTGAGGGAGATGATATGTTGTTTTTTAGCTTGATTTAGAAAAAGTTCTAAACTACCAAGATTATTGATGAGGAGAGGCTTTCTAATAAGATTTAAATTCATGTCTAATGTTTTAAGATTTGTTTATTTATGTTGGCTTGTTTGTTGAGCAAAGGGGGGATCTTTCTGTTGCATGAGATGGGACAATGTGTGAGGAATTTATCATTCATGATTTTGTTTGCCACAAGAATCGGGTAAGCATGTAGTAGTGTCACAAAGTATGTGTGATCTTATGGTGGTTCTAGAGGGTTTGGTGGATCAGTGATTTTCGTTAGTATAAGACTTCCTCTGTTTTTATCTGTCTTGTTGATTTTTTACCTCTAATATAAATGGAACTTAGGAAATTGGCTACCGATGTAGTGTTTTGAAGACCGCGAAAAGTCCAATGTAAAGTTATTTGTGGATAGAAGGGAGTAGCACCTATCATAATCAACCCTTTTTCAGATGATATAAACAAGTTAAGGTGTGACTTGGAAGTAGAGTATTCACTGTTACTGCTAAACTCTGGTATTTTTGCTTCAGAAACCATTTTGTGTGGCTTTTCTTTAGCAGTAGAAGAATCAAGGATGAAATCAGATAGGCTTGCGTTAACCAATAGAAATTGGCAAAGCAGAGCCTACTTTACAAGGTATCTTAAGATTCAACACGGAAGGAAAACTTGCAGCACGCTTTCAACAAATGAACAGCATTAGTACAGTCAAACCAAACTAAATGTCATCAATTAGGAATAGATGAAATAAATAGACCTTTCATTGACTGGTTTTTCTGAAAGTTTTAACCACCGTTTACGCTTTATTCCAATGGTTACCCTCTCCTATAGCTAGACCTCTCCTATAGCTTCTGATATCTCTTCGTAAAGATCATGAACTTCATTGAACCACGAGGTATTTGTCCATTGTCCCAATGGTTACCCTCTCACCTTCCAATTTGGAGGTAAAATCCGGTTGGTTTGGGTCGGTTTTTTTTTTTTAACGTCCTAGTGTGGTCCAGCTCGAAATAGTTTAGGTTGTTAACCCAAGATGGGTTGAGCTAGGTGGAGTCGTTTAGCCGTTATTTTAATAAATAAATAAAAATAAAAAAGTTAGATTGGGCTACGTTTACTTTCTCTAACCCAACAGAAAGTGAACTGGGCTTTGAATTCTCCAATGAAAAGCTGGACTGAGCTTTGAATTCGGGACTTTTACAGGCTTTGTATTCTCCAATGTCTGGAGTGGACACCCCAGCTTGTCCAATCCATATTCATATTACTCCCACTACTCGATCTTGCTACCCTAACAGTCCCAAATTCTGCATTAACAGATGCTAAACAATTGAATAATATATGGATGAATACAAATTACTCTCTTGTGAAGTAAATCTTGTGTGACATTAACTCACAATAAAATTGGGTCACTAATTAGTATTGTATGGATCACTTTTTATAAACAGTAACTTGCGGATACTCATAATTCCTTGTAATTTATTATGTTTGTAAGAATCTTGAGTATTCAACATAATTATTTTCTTCAAACAATTAAGAAGTGCAACTAGATACATCTAGATATATCTACAATTAGAAAAACTACCTAACCATGAAACTTTAATACCAACACGGAAACTACAAAAATACATGATCTTGATTTGAATAATGCTTAACACAAAACGCATATTAGAGTTTATCCCTTAATCCTAATTGAAAGGTTGACAATCCCATTCTTCTCACCTCGACGATCCCTTAAACGATAACTCAAGAGGTGCAAATAATATGCCGGAGTATAATCTTCAAGAAAATCCGACAACGGTATTGAGGCGGTTCCAACTAGTACATTGCCGGAAAACACCTCAACGGCGACGTTTCTTACATGTAGGGGAAGAATAAGATCAAAGGTGTGATTCCACATAGGGTAACTTCCATCTAATTCTTTCTTAGCCTTGGTTGATACTACGTTGCATGGGTCAGTACGGACGTACACGGTCGCGTCTTTTTTAATTGCACGGCCGTGGATTCGCAAATCCTCTGCTGAGATCACGGTGATCTCAAGGATACGTGGTTGAGTGTTGTGAGCTTGCATTTTAGTAATGGGGTTTGTATTTGGTTTCTTGATTGGGAAATTTTGGGTTGTAATTGGGTAATTTTTATTGTTTTACTGTTCAAAGGTGTAAGGTTTTTAATGGAGGTAATTGGGTTTTTATAGGATAAAAAAAGTGGGTGGGGGTGTGATGAGAGGAAAGTTCTAAGGAATTCGAAGGAAAGTGGAAATTAATTATAACACCTAATCTGTTGAGGATTTTGCTTAGTTATGAGTAGTTAGATAGGGTAATTTATTTTTATCATGAATTTTTAGCAATTATTTTGAGGGTAAAATAAAGGCATTAATCATATTGCCCGGAGATTTCCCTCGTGTTGGAATATAATCAACAACCTTGTTCTACTCTTACCAAACTCTAAACTAGTGATAGCTTGCTGGATGACTGAATTTTATTTATTTATTTATTTTTTTTGCTGGATGACTGAATTTTAATTTAGCAGAACTTGGTAAAACTTGAAAATCAAAACCTTGCTGGTTAGCATATATAAGCCCAAAGTAGGGTGAGCCAGTGGAGAAAAACGAGTCCGAGTCTTGAAATGAAAATGGGCTAAAATGGGCTAAAAGGCCCAATGGTCATTCAATGTTGCAATTCAGAAATTACAAGGGATCAATCAAGATCAAGCAAGCTTGATGGTTGATTAATCAGCTTAGAATTGAAGGATTAGATTAAGAGAATAATCCCTGGAATTCTTAAGCAAGAGATAGAATTGTTTGAGAGGTTTTTAGAGAGAAGATTGAGAGAGGAGAGTTGTGATATTTCATTCATTGATTTAAATGGACCAGATACATCAGTACATATAGCCAGTGAGGCTTGACAGAATATTTCCTCTTCCCTCATTTTCTCATAATGATTGCAAATAAAAGAATTAAAATGCAATAATGAAATCTATCTTAGATTCACTGTATAACGGTATGTTAGAATAACAACTTTAGCCAGCTCAGCTTTATTCTAGAAGCTAGTTCAGCCTTTTCCCTAGGCTTGCCTCAGCAGATTGCAATTCCTTTCATTCCTTCCAGCAGACTTGCATCAGTGCTTCCCCCATCTGAAGATCCTTGACCCCAAGGATCAAAATTTGAAAACTTCTTTTCCATTAATTCAGCAGATTCCCACGTTGCATCTTCAGTAGGAGCATTAGACCATTTAACAAGCCATTCAGTGTGAGCAGCATTGTGTCTTTTGACAATCCTCTTGTCAATCACACTCTCAGGAGTTTTAGGGCCAGTGTTATCATGTTCAGGAGGAGGACCACCCATAGCAGTAGGCACAGGACCATGATGCTTCTTGAGTAATGAAACATGCACAGTGGGGTGAATCTGTGAGCTAGGACGTAGTAGTAAGGTATATGCTACCTTGTCAACTTTAGTTGTGATTGGATAGGGTCCAAAATATTTTGTTGCTAGCTTCTGTGATGACCTGTATGCCACCGATGATTGCCTATAGGGCTGGAGCTTCAGGTAAACCCAGTCCCCAACCTCAAACTCCCTGTCAGACCTGTGTCTGTTTGCCAATTGCTGCATTCTATTCTGAGCTTTGTGTAAATTGTGTTTCATGACCTGTATTGCTTCTTCTCTGGCTATCAAACTCCTGTCCACCACTTCAACCTTGCTCTCATTAGGCAGGTAAGGTAAATGGATTGGAGGGGGTTGGCCATAGAGGATCTCAAAAGGGGTTTTCCTAATAACAGTATGGTAGTTAGAGTTGTACCAATACTCAGCTAAAGGTAACCATTTGGCCCATTCATGTGGCTTATCATGGCACATGCACCTCAGGTAAGACTCCAGACATCTGTTAAGAACCTCTGACTGCCCATCAGTTTGGGGATGATAAGCAGATGACATGTTGTGATCCACTCCCTGGATTCTGAACACTTCCTGCCAAAAGACACTGAGGAATACCTTGTCCCTATCAGAAATGATACTCTTAGGAAGCCCATGCAGCCTATACACCTGATCCATGAAAACCTGAGCCACCTCAATGGCAGTGTAATGATGTCTCAGTGTCATAAAGTGGGCATATTTGCTCATTCTGTCAATAACCACCATTATCACCTCCTTACCATGTGACTTAGGCAGGCCCTCTATAAAATCCATAGTCAAGTTCTCCCAAACTCCTTCAGGGATTGGTAAGGGTTGAAGTAACCCTAGAGTGGCTGAGTTGTCAGCCTTGCATTTCTGACAAACCACACAATTCCTGATATAGACAGCCACATCTGTCTTCATTTTAGACCAAAAGAACAATTGAGAAAGCCTCTTGGTTGTAGCATCCACCCCTGAGTGCCCTCCTTGTACAGAGTCATGTGGCCAAGAGATAATCTTTGACCTCAAATCCCCATGTCTGCCCACAACCAGTCTACCTTTTCTTCTCAACTCCTTGTTTCTCCAACTGTACTGTGGATGAGCTGCTGGGTTTGTCTCCATCTCAATGATCAATACTTGCAGGTCAATATCTGCTTGCCAAGAGTCTTGTATGAGCTTGAATAGATGAGAGTGTATGGTTGTCACAACCATAAGTAACAGCTCAGCATGTGTTGTCCTGGAGAGGGCATCTGTTACCTTGTTCTCCACTCCCTTCTTGTAACAGATGTCAAAGTTATACCCCAGTAGCTTAGCCAACCATTTCTGCTGAAATGGTGTAGAAATTTTGTTCTCTAGCAGGTGTTTAAGACTTTGCTGATCTGTTTTGATAGTAAAGTGCCTATCCTGCAGGTACTATTGCCATCTTTGAACTGCATATATGATTGCAAGAAGCTCCCTCTCATAGGTGGAAAGTGCTTGATGCCTTGGGGACAATGCTTTACTCAGAAAAGTAATGGGATGGCCTTGATGCATGAGGACAGCCCCAATACCTTGCCCTAAAGCATCTGTTTCTATGGTGAAAGTAGAGTTTAAATCAGGAAGAGCAAGTACTGGAGGGTTAGTCATGGCCCTCTTGAGAGCATCAAAAGCCAGAATTGCCTCCTCATTCCAGTCAAATGAGTTTTTCTTCAACAGAGTTGTGAGAGGTTTTGCTATTTTTCCATAATCCCAAGAATCCCCTGAGCTGTTTAAGGGTTTTGGGAAAAGGCCAATCAACTATGGCTTGAATTTTTGATGGATCTGTGGCTACTCCTTGACTGGATATTAAATGACCCAAGTACTCAACCTGCCTAGCTCCAAAAGTACACTTGCTTTGTTTTGCAACCAGTGAGTGATGTCTCATTAATTTGAGTACTAAGGTGAGATGGTGCAATGGGAATCCCAGGTGGGGCTGTAGATCAAAATATCATCAAAAAATACTAGGACAAACCTTCGAAGATATGGCTTGAATATGTGATTCATCAAGCCTTGGAAGGTGGATGGAGCATTTGTCAAGCCAAAAGGCATGACCAGAAATTCATAGTGGTCACAGTCCGTCCTGAATGCAGTCTTGGGAATGTCATGTTGAGCCACCCTTATCTGGGAATAACCAGATTTTAAGTCACCATGCAGTTCATCTAGAAGTTCCTGCACTAAGGGAATTGAAAATTTGTCTGGGACTGTTGCTTTGTTCAAAGCTCTGTAATCAATGCACATTCGCCAACTACCATCCTTCTTCTTCACCAAGACCACAGGAGAGGCAAAGGGACTGTTGCTTGGCCTGATAATCCCTTGTTCCAGCAGTTCCTGAGTCATTTGCTCAATCACATCCTTCTGCAAGAGGGGGTATCTATAGGGTCTGAGGTTCACTGGATTGGTGCCAGATTTCAGGAGTATTTGATGATCAAACTGTGGTCTAGAGGGTGGGAGAGTTGCTTGATCCTTGAAGATGTCTGTAAAGTCAGTTAGGAGGTGTTGCAGTCCTGTAGAAGTGTGTTGCTGCTCTGATGTCACACTGTCCTGCAGGTACAATGTGGAGTCTGTGCTGCTCAGTGCACATAACTGAATCATGGCTAACTGACCTCCTTGCTGAACAGCCTTACCAAGTTGCTGTCCCTGTATCTGTTTCAGCTTGTTGCTAGTTGCTCCCCTCAGCATGATTCTCTTTCCCCGATGTTAAAATTCCATGGTCAAGTTGAAGAAGTTCCATTTAATGGTCCCTAGTGAAGAGAACCACTGGACAACCAACACCAAGTCACATCCCCCAAGTGGCAAGAGCAAAACATCTGCAGTAAACAATTCCCCTTGCATTCTCCATTGAAACCCTTCTATCATAGAATCACACACTATCTTCCCTCCATCTGCCACTCTCACTAGCATAGGGGTTTTCTTAGTGATTTTGCATCCCAATTTCACAGCCACTTCTGCCTCAATGAAGTTGTGAGTGCTCCCAGAGTCTAATAGGAGTTGTAGAGTTCTTTTCCGTGGTGACCTGTCACCCTCATGGTATGAAACACATTTATGCCAGCTAAGGCATGCAGGGAAATGTGTGCCAGTTCATGCTCCACCTCCTCTACTGCTACTGCCATTTCCTCCTCATCTTCTTCCTCTATCTCTAAGTGATATAATTGAGGTCTTTTACCCCTACATCTGTGACCTATTTCTTACTTCTCATTACAGAAGTAGCATAGCCCCTTGGCCCTTCTGTCATCAAATTCTGCTGGTGATAGAGTTCTCCTGGAGGGATTTGGTTTGAAGGTTGCTCCAATGGGTCTTGGAGTATTTGGGGTTGTCCAAGGCTTGTTGGTTATGGCTGGGTATTTTTGTTGGCTGAATGTATGTGGTGTTTGAGGTTTAACTGACATGGGAGATGGGGTGGGTAGTAAGGGTGGTTTCTGGGTGTTTGGTTTGTTTTGGAGCCTCCTAGCTGCATTGGTGGCCTCCTGCAGCTTGGCTAAACAGTATGCCTGTTGCAAGGATTGAGGATTGAATATCCTTACTTGATACTGGATATCCTCTTCTAACCCAGATATGAAACAACTCAAGCTGTACTCAGGTGAGAGCTGAAGCCTACTGATTATGCTATCAAAGGAGTCATGGTACTCCTTGATGGAGGCAGTTTGCCTTAGTACCTTCAGTTCAGACATTGGATCATCAAATAGCTCCCCAAAACGAATGGTTAGAGCTTTCACATATTCATCCCAAGTTACTACAGTCTTCCCTTTCTCTTTAATGAATGATTGGTGCCATTTGAGAGCCTTGCCCTCCATGTGAATGGCCACCAGTTTAATCTTAGATGCATCCCCCACATTATCTAACTGAAAAAATGGTTCAACCTTGTATAACCATGATTTAAGATCCTCACCCCCAAATTTTGGAAATTCTACCTTGGTTAAACGAGAAGAATATTGCTGATTTCTATCTCCCCCAAAATAACCACTATTAATTCCCCGGTTATGTCCTGTTCCTCCAGAATCGTCAACTGTACCCGCATTTCTACTTTGATCAGCCATTGCTTGAGTTATTTGTAATGAAAGACCAGCAATTAAATCATTCATTTCTGTAATAGCTCTAGCATTTTCAAATATTGACATGCCATGTTGATTATTAACCGAATCAAACTTACCCCCAAATTCAGTCAGTGCAGACTGAAGAAGTTCTTCGAGTTGATATGCTCCAACAAACCCTCCTGGTGGTGTTTCACTGTTGGATTGCTCGGATCCAGAACCATCACCCTTTCCTCCTTTCGCCATAAGTCGAGTCCAAGCTATGGTGTTACCGAGGATCGAGAGCTCTGATACCAATGTTGCAATTCAGAAATTGCAAGGGATCAATCAAGATCAAGCAAGCTTGATGGTTGATTAATAAGCTTAGAATTGAAGGATTAGATTAAGAGAATAATCCCTGGAATTCTAAAGCAAGAGATAGAATTGCTTGAGAGGTTTTTAGAGAGAAGATTGAGAGAGGAAAGTTGTGATATTTCATTCATTGATTTAAATGGACCAGATACATCAGTACATATAGCTAGCGAGGCTTGATAGAATATTCCCTCTTCCCTCATTTTCTCATAATGATTGCAAATAAAAGAATTAAAATGCAATAATGAAATCTATCTTAAATTCACTGTATAACGATATGTCAGAATAACAACTTTAGCCAGCTCAGCTTTATTCTAGAAGCTAGTGCAGCCCTTTCCCTAGGCTTGCCTCAGCAGATTGCAGCTCCTTTCATTCCTTCCAGCAAACTTGCATCATTCAACCATGTGAGGTCACTAAGGTGGAACCAGAGTATCAAAAATATCAAAACATTACACAAAAGGTGGAGTGAAGTGCATAGTTTTTCATCAGCTTCGTCTATTGTATGAGTTACCCTTAATTTTCTTTTTGTTGACATTATTGGAATCGAGACAAGTCGAATTCAAAATTGTCGATAAATCATCAACTTTGTTGGAATGAAGCTAAATTAAATATTACTTCCTCTGTTTCATGAAGATGTTTACATTTATTTTTTCGCGGTCTCCAATGCACCACTTTGACCGTACATAATTGTAATTGCATGCATATATAAATTATAAAATTATAAGTTTTCAAAAGTGTTCTTTAAGATGAATCTAACAATAGCATTTTTACATTATAAATCTTTGTATTTTTTCACCAATTCATGGTCAAAGTTTGTGAACTTTGACCTTAAAAAATAAAGTGTAAACATCTTGGTGAAACGGAGGTAGTACCAAATTACATGAGTGGTTTAGAATAAAAGGAATTAAATAGAAAATATAATTTGTGGTTCATTGATTATATACCATTGATATAATTAGTGAATGCTAAGTTATATTTTGTATAAATAGAGGTTCTTGTAAATCATGTAAATATCTCATCCTCTTGAGCTAAAAAGATAAATCCTAGTACGACCGTGGACGTAGGTTGTTCTTGCCAAACCACGTTAAATTGCTTGTGTTCTTGTTGTTTTTTATTAATTTCTTTGCCTTATTATTATTGTGTAAGTGACTCAATTCCGCATATTCCTCAACAGTGGTATCAGAGCGAGGTTAGGTTAGTGAGAGACACAAAAATTCACAATAATGGAGGGAAGCAAGATTGTTATTAAAAATTTCAATGGAGACGATTTCGCGTTCTGGAAGATGCAAATTACTGACATTTTGTATCAAAAGGAATTGGATCTGCCACTGGAGGGCAAGAAGCCAGACTCCATGAGTGATGCAGATTGGAAGAAATTGGATAGGCAAGCACTAGATGTTATGAGACTAACGTTGGCTCGAAACATTGCGTTCAATGTGATAGAAGCGAAGACAACCGTGGAATTGATGAAGGTCCTGGAAAATATGTACGAGAAACCATCGGCAGCGAATAAGGTATTTCTTATGAGGAAATTGTTTGATTTAGAGATGAATGCTAGTACTACCAATATAACAGACCATATGAATGAATTTAATGGGGTCATGAGACAACTGAGCTCGGTGGAGATTAAATTTGATGATGAAGTTAATGCCTTACTTTTGCTATCTTCATTGCCCAAAAGTTGGGACACTACTGTAACTGGTGTAAGTACATCTAAAGGGAAGGAGAAACTTGTATTCGATGAGCTTAGAGATTTAATTCTTGGTGAAAGCCTTTGTCAAAAAATGTCGGATGGGTTTTCCGGAGTTGAGGGTGCTTTAATTGAGAGTAGTGACAAAGGTAAGGGAAGCGAAAGAGGTGGTCATCAAGGAAAATCGAATTATCCAGGAAAGAGTGGGCCTACATGCTGGGGTTGTGGTGAGGTGGGTCATGTGAAGCGGGATTGTCCTAATCCTAAAAATCGACGACAACGTGAAAAGAATGGATCCGCGGCAATAGCGGAGGGAGATTATGAGGAAGGCGATGTTTATGCCCTAACTATCGAACCTCATGAGGAGTCTTGGGCTTTAGATTCCGGAGCATCATTCCATGCATCTCCATCGAAGGCAAATTTTTGAAACTTTGTTAGAGGAAAATTTGGTCATGCTTACTTGGCTAATGGTAAGTGTGTAAATGTGATGGGGAAATGAGACATGGAGGTTTGTACTTCAACTGGGGGTATGTGGGAGTTGCATGATGTCAAATATCTCCCGTGTTTAAAAAGAAATGTGATATCGGTGAAGCAACTTGACAAGGTCGGCTACAATGTAGTGTTTGGGGGCGATTCTTGGAGTGCTGTCAAAAGGGCTATGGTAGTAGCTCAAGGGACAATGAGAAGAACATTATACACCACTGCAAGGTGTGGAAACACTAGTAAGGAAGTCGTTGACGGGATGGTGAAAAATCCTTTAGTGCACAAGGTGAAAAACACACATGGTGGAATGTCTGGCACACAAGGTACATTGTGTGGTGAATTAAGAAAGGTATGGAAAGTGAAGGGTGATTCGTTCGGGTGGGAGCCTACAAAAGATACCAAGAACTTTGTTGAGTTACCTTTGGAAAAGATCCGGGTTAAGGAAAGGCCGAGGTTGTCAAACACCTTGGTGAATCTCCATGCTTAATTGGAGGTGTTCTCGTACCAGGTGAAGTGAATGATCATCAAGATGAGTCAAGGTGGTGGGCTCTTGGTTAATGGTAATTTATCTTCAGGTGGGAGATTGTTGGAATGAAGCTAAATTAAACCTTGCTAAATTAAACATTACCAAATTACATGAGTGGTTTAGAATAAAAGGATTTAAATAGAAAATATAATTTGTGGTTCATTGGTTATATACCATTGATATAATTAGTGAATGCTAAGTTATATTTTGTATAAATAGAGGTTCTTGTAAATCATGTAAAGGAAAATGTTTGGTTGACCCAGTGGATGGGCAACCCATATTCACTTTGTCTCTATTTCTCTCCTACTTTAAATGTCATTTTTTGGAAATAGATGAGAGAGAATCTGAAAATAGAAGAGAGACATAGATACATAGGAGAGGTGGGTTGCCAACCCAGTGGGTGGATCTCTTGAGCTAAAAAGATAAACCCTAGTACGACCGTGGACGTAGGTTGTTCTTGACGAACCACGTTAAATTGCTTGTGTTATTATTGTTCTTTATTAATTCCTTTGCCTTATTATTATTGTGTGAGTGATTCAATTCCGCATATTCCCCAACAAACAAGTACATATTACGTAGTAGATTGTTGGATATATTTTTAAGGCATTTTTTTTTTCACCAAATTGAACTGAACGGAATTGGATTGAACTGAGCTTCACTTTGGAATAATAATCTATTAGAGAAAAAGTAATCACTAAACTGAGCTGAACCAATGATTGAGTAAGTATCTGAAAAGAACACACTCTAAATTTTTTACTTCAATTCAGTTCAATTCAATTCAGTACAATTCAATTCAATCAGTTCACGTGTAAGTTTATCACTCAAATACTTTTTATATGAACTAAATTCATGGTTATTCCTATGTCATTGAAAAGATTTAAAATCATACTTTTAAATATTAAATATATTTAGACAAATTTAACTGATTAAATGTCAAATTACAAAAATAATTTAATTCAGTTCAGATTCATTTCACTTCAATTTAATCTTTTCCGGTTGAAAATAACGTATTCATTTCAACATTATCATTCAGAAGTGAACATACCTAAAGGTTTGATCATGAAAGAAAGGAATGAAAAAAGCTTAGCGACTTTTTGGTGCAAGAAAAAAGGTTTCTCCAAAAAAGTCTTAACGTATCATTAGAAGACACGTGGTAACGAGTTTTTTGAAGCTGTGAATGAATCATGCAAGACGTGTCAAATATCAAGCTAATGTAGTTGCCTTAATTTAGGCTGATTTCTTTCTATGATGGGATTGCAATGAAATGACAGTCATACTTAAAGATGTCCATGGTCGATTAGCATGAGGCACGATATAACTGAGTATATTTTTTTACGGATACGGAGGAAGTACTGGCATGAACACTGACACGAATGACTGAGTCTGGGTCCGAGCATAGAATTTGAAAAGAGAGTACGATGGGGCATGGTCAGGTACGGCACGACACGACATAGCATGACGAAAAATTTAATATTATTTGAAAAAGCATAGTCACGGCACGCACTACACGAGCTCGACACGATAAACACACGAGCACAGGCACGACTTGTGCCTATCTTTTAGAAGAGCAAACACAACATAGCACGAATTACGATAACTATAAGCACGACACGACACGACATTGATCCAAAACACGAAAGCACGACTTCTCTCTCACCATAGCTTTTTTATTTAAAATTAAATTAATTTACTTTTACCGTTTGGGAAAGTGTAACAAAATACGTGTCAAGCTCTTATGTGTCTATTTCCACTAAGACTATCAGATAAATGCCTGCATCCTCTCAAAATCCAATAGAAGTACTCCTAGTATTTTCTTTAGTTTCTTTGCCCGGCTTCTCTCCCCAATTGAAAATTTCCTTCTTTTTTACACTTTTGATTTGGTCTTCATTCATGTGATGTGAACTGTGAAGCAACATCACACCTGTCATTCCTCTGAAAGCAGAATCTATTGACTAACGAAAAAGGGATGAGTGTAGTGTTTTTTTTGGTTCATTAGAAGAGATAAAAAAAGAAAAAGAAAAAGAAAAAAGTTTGAACCGAACTTTATTAAATTGAATTACTGATTTGTGAGAGACAAAATATTTTTCTGAACTGAATTAAATTGATTTGAACTAAATTGAACTATTCACTCAAAAAGATAAGTCAAAAAGAACAATTCTGAATTATACTCTCAGGGTTTCATTATTCATATTTTTGTCACTTTGTAAGCCTCTCCAATTTTTCATGATGTTGCCTAATTTGACTCTTAAGGGGTGTTATTTTCCACTTTATCATTAATTAGTTTAGTTCAGTTTAGTTAAGTGCAGTTCAGTTTAATTATATATTTATTTTCACACATATTACTATTCAGCTCAATAAACGTGTTTGATTTCCAATAATTTGAGGTGGACACCAATAAATTTTCAATAAAAGATTCATCTTTGGGAGTGCCATTCAATTTTATTTGAAGATCTAAAATACACGAGATGTTTTAACATCCTTTCCCTGTCAATGTGATGTATACGTGTTGACTTTCATCTTGTTTTTTGATGCTTCTACATCGCACGTTATAATAACCTTCATTTTAATCCCAAGTTGTTGCGGATTGAGCTGCTAACCTGGACAATTACGTTCACTTGCTTGTCTAATCATTGCTTTGGAGGACACTGTTTAGCTTTTTTGTAATATATAATCTCACAGTTTAAACACTTCCTTTTATGTTTAGTATGCCGCCAATGAAAAGGGCTTTATTAGTTTGGTCATTTGGCAAAGAGGAAACAAAAAGACATTGCGTAAGCGACTCTATAAGACTATAGTTGTTATTTATTATTGTTAGTTTGAAGCTTTTATTATTAAGTAAATGAAGGTACCAATACTAGGACAAAATTACTCAAATACATCCGATTTAAGTGCGTTTTAGAATCTGACCAAAACAAAAAAAAAGTACACTTTAGAAACCGCCGTCAAAAAAAAAAAAGCACACAAAAAGGAGCAATTTACAAACATTGATAGTGATCCAATAAATATGGATTTCTAAAACATCGTACATAATTTATATTTGGTTTATATATAGTGGTCCAATTTACTAGGGGTGAGCAGAAAATCCGGATACTCAGTATCGGAAATGAAACCGGTTTGAAACCGGTGATTTCGGAACCAGAACCGATTAACCAATTTCAATTCCGGAAAATGAAAACTGGTACCAACCAATTCCAATTCCTAATTTTTAGGAACCGGAATCGGAACCGGTTGGATACCCGATGGACAACCAATAATTGTACTATTATCTACTTGTCCAGTGTGAGATAAAAAATACTTACTGCTTGAAATGAGAAAATAAATTCTTGAGCTTTTCTCACCAATGATGTCATTCTCTACCTAAATATCTCGTGGTGAGTTTGCAAAAAATGACTTGTTGCATTACTATGCTTGATGTTTTTATAGACTAACATGCAACAACTCTTATCTTTATTTGCTGCTGTTTTTCCTCAAGTTCATGAATTGGTTTCTGCTAGTCTTAAGAGCAAAAAAACAGTCATTATTTCTTGTGCATATTCACAAATTTGGTTTTATTTTAACAAACAAAAGTTAAATTTGGAATTTTTACGGAATCGGTGGGTACCCAGGAACCGGTGGGTACCCGGAGGATCCAATTCTGATTCCTAGGAATTAGGAACCGGTGCAACCAATTCCAATGGATCCAATTCCAATTTCGGGTAGTGTAATACTCGGTGGGTACCCAGTTGTCTCACCCATACATAACACACACGAACAGTTAAGTTTATATGGGTAATGTTAACAAATTACCCACAATAACTTGTCAAGAAAACTATTTTCAAATATTTTATCCATGTATATAAATATTTAGATTTAAAGATTCCAATTACCTAAATTATAACTTTTACCCTCCTAAAAACTAGCAACGAAATAATAATTACCTCATCTCTATATTTCTCTCTCCATTTCACACAACTTTTTGTTTTTTTTGTTAGGAACACACGATTTTTTTTTTCTCACCTCTCCACCGTCTTCTTCATCAACTTTCCCTTTCCTAATTTTTCTCTCTCTCCCCCCACCCTGTTCTCCATCATCAGTGTCATCACCATAACTAATGCCCCCTTTCTTAAGGTTTTATTTGGCCCAATTGTTTTGTCTTTTTAATTTTTTTGCATTTCTTAAAATCTCACTGTTAAAAAATTATTGATACTGGAGGAGTGATGATGTGTGAGCCTGGAATTTTTTTAGAATCGGTGTTGATGCTGGTGGTCTGGTGGACGTACAACGGTGAGGTGTTGGACTTGTAATTAAGTGAACCATGACTCAAGTAGTCGATATTCAGTTCAGTGCTAATATTCAGTTTAGTGGGCCAATAATACAAGTCCATTAAGTATTCACTTAGGTCAAAACCCAATAGGATTCCAACGGTGGTAGGAATCCAATTAAGACCTATTATTAGGTTTGTCCCGCATCGAAAACTTCAGGTAAAGGGATCCCCGCTGTGGCAATATAAATATAAACCCCTTCAGTTCAGATCACCACCCTAGTGCATATATTGCTCACAGTGAAAGACTCCTACACCTAGACAAAAAGTATTCAATGGTGCGGTGCTCTCTCATGACTTCAGGTTAGTATAATTAATTCTATTTTGTAATAGTAGATTAATATTAATCGATGGTTTTTAGATCTAGTTCAACATGTGGTATCAGAGCAGGGTTAATGTTTCTACTAGTCTTATAAATTAAAGTAAGTTGGTGAATATGGCTTCCGCCCTTTACGCTTTACCCATACGACGGTGTTTGTATAGTATGTGTTTTGTATCACTGCACAAATTGTAATTTTTGATTGATCAAACTTCACTTGCTTAGTTACTTTAGTTTAATTGATTGGGTAAGCTTTGACTAATAATTGGTTAATTCCATGCCAATTTAAGTTTAGTTAGTGCAGTACCAATTTTTTGTTAATTGGGGCCTGAGATTGAAATTGAATGATATATCTTTAGTTTCTTCGGTTGATCATGATTGATAATGCATAAATACAATAAATAAATAAGCATGGGTGTTGATACTATGATTTTTAGGATAGGCCTATACATGTTTCGGTGATTGTCGTTGATTACTTTACTATGACAAAGTGATTTATTCAATTCTTAAGTTTTAAGGATATATTTATTTATTTATTTCAAACCTGAAAAACGTGAATATGCATCCTTTTAGAGTATTAAGTTTGGGGTAGCTTCAAACTACACATAAAAATTCTGAACCTTTTCTTAATGTATTAGAAGTTAAGTTGAATATTATGATTAAAGTTCATTACATATAAGTGAAAATGGACATTATGTAATTATAAAGAGATCCGATCGAGTCCAAATTGATATTTCAGAGTGATTAAGTTTTGAGTACATAAGATATTTAGTTTGCTTACAAATTGAAGGTGTTTTTCAGTAATCAAGTTTAAGTTTAAGTTTAAGTTTAAGTTTAAATTTAAGATTGAGTATTTTTAGTATGGGTGCCGATCACATGAATTTTTCATAGTCTTCTATATGTTTTCTTTTTGTTAAAAGATTTAAAGTTTCAGGTGGTTTGAAACCATAGATATATAGGCATGGTAAATTATATATCTAAAGTGAAGTATTAAGATGCGATTTGATTATGGGCATTGATTAAAAAACAAATATGGATGGTGCTTATGGTCAAATCTAAAGTAAAAACTTATATATTCAGTTGCTTGGTCACATTTGTTGATTTAAAGCCAAACTTGGATGTTAATATTGTGCAATATATGTTTTAGTATGGGGTAAATATACAGTTTTTTTTAGTGCACCCACCTACAGATTAGGAAGATGAACCTGTATTTCCCCCCTAACAATATTCAGATATAATTCAGTGTGTTTTCTTTGTGCTCATTAGCACTAAGAAAGTTTGATATGTGATTAAATATGGGCGATTACTTCAGTACTTGAAATATAATGACTTGGACATTCAGATGAAGATATTTAGAATATGTTTTTTTTAGGCATGTCAAATGCAACTTAAACTATGTTAGTTTTATGCATACAGTCTGTGCCTAATCATACAGGGTCGAAGTTTATTGGGCCATATATCCGTCTTTATCGCTTTATTGACCTCAATGCTTTTAGTTAAGTTGTGAATTAGATCTTCCACATATAAGCGTTTCAGAATAAGAAAAGAATTCAGTTCAGTTTTTAAGTTGAGGTCAAATTATAATATAAATTTAATTTAATTAGAGTTTTTATCTCAAAAGAATCATATTATTGATTTGATTATTTTAGTACAAGTGGAAATTTGTTTCAGTAGATTGATCTTTTAGTGATTCAACAACAAATTTGGATGTTAGAAGATTAATTTGGATTTTTCAGTTATTCAGTTGGTTAGCCTTCTAGTGATTCAACAACAAATCTGGATGCTAGAAGATTAATCTAGTTTACAAGTTCTTCAGTGGATCTATCTCTTGGCAATTTGACGACTATTGGATGCCAAAAGATTAATTTAATTAACTTTCAGTTTTTCAGTTGGTTAGTCTTTTAGTGATTCAACAACAAATTTGGATGCTAGATGACTATCTGTTAGTTCAGTCTTTTTCTGGTGATTAGTAACAAATTTAGATGACAGAAAATTAATAAGTTACAGCACTTCAGTAAGTTAATTTTTTCAGCAATAAATTTGGATGCCTAAAAATTAACTTGGTGTTAGTATATGTTATTTTCTAAATAACATATCCTTTCATCTTCAGTTGATCTGCAAATTTAATTGTTTAATTCCAGTACTTAGTACTTGCTTTTCAGTAAACCGACCACATTTTCATTTCAGTTGCAGATCTTCATTTGATCCGCAAATAGCTCATATTTATATCATGCCTCCGAAATTAGGACACATGCATTGAAGTGTTTTTCCCATGTGGTGTTAACTAAGCTCATACTGATGCAAATTTCTCATCTTAACTAACATTGTACTTATAACCTTTTCTATAAGTTCTTTCAGTGAAGAATACTGTTTTTTATTGAGCTTCTTTTATGATAGTAATGTGAAATGTCTAGCTGTTATGGTTACCTTATTTTTCAGGTGGTTTTTAGTATGTTGTTTCAGTTTTTGAGGTGTATGTAAAACAAAAATAATAAGAGGTTTTATCACTTACGATTCCTCCATAAGCTGGTAATAGAGATCATTATTAAGGTTCATGAGCATCAAAATATTTTTGCTTGTTTTTTAGTCTCTTAAGAAATCATTGTCTCACTATTAAAGTAAAATACATTATCAGAAGACGTGTGATGTAAACCTCAACCTTAGGAAGAGTATTTCAGAATAACTTAGACATTTTTATTTTCTAATTTCCACAAATAGGGCAGACCCTCTTAAATTTTCAGAGGGGATATAAAGGAGTTATTAAATGATCTTTAGAGAGACATGACAAAAGTAAAGTTAAGTGTTTTTTTTTATCTGTACATTTGAATAAAGTTTTTATGCATTATGTTATGTTATGAGTTTTTTTTTTTTTTGCACTATTACCAAGGTTAGAGTATGATATTCTTTAGTTTTCTTGGTATCTATGTTTTCAGTAATTCGCTTCCGCTTCAAAGGGGAACACATGCTCACACATAAGAGGGAAAATTTGTAGATATATGTGTGAGTGTGTTGAGTTAACTAAATTCATTAGATAACTTTGTGTGTCACTCTTTGTTATTTCATATTGGTTTGATTCAACTTAATTTTACATAAATTCAATTCAGTTCATTACCTTTCAGTTCAATTCAGTTTTTTCTAGGTGAATCAAACTGAGTTTGAGTCTCCCTCGTCGCTCAAAATTCTCCTTAGTTTTTGATTAATCAGTATTTCTAAATATTGGTATTTTTTTTTTCTATAGCAAATTTTCAGAATGACTTTTTTCCAAAACGTGGCATAAATTTTTTTGGATATATTTCTTAAGGTACTGAATTGATGTGCGAAGTAGTGCATGCTTCAGTTCTTCCAATTTCAGTTTTTAGTATATGAATGAATTCAGTATTATATTATTTCAAATTGAGTAGCATTGATTTGACTCGAGCATATGACAAATAGTACAGAAACTAGAGATGTTATTCATCTTTGTTCATATTATATTTCCTTGTCAGTATCTCTTTTAACTTCGTTATTAATTATCATATTGAAGTCTTATGAAATGGGGGGTGTGAATAAAAGTTCGTTTCATGTTTTTCCGGTTATAAGAATTAGTTGACTGTAGTTTTTGATGCTTATATTCAGTATATAGTATTTGGTCATGTTTATTAGTGTGCAATCACTAATATCATCTTGCATATGAGTGTTTACGCTTAACATAAATGTATCTTGTAAGTGTCTTATGTAATCCATATGGAAGTTTAGAACTCTCCAACTATTCCACGATAGTGCGGAGCAGGTGACCTAACTAGCAAGCACATGCGAATTCGCAGGTAGGGGGAGAGAGCTATTCTAGGTCTATGATTTTTCGTTATTTTTCAATCTTTCACAATTAAGTTGATTATTAAGAATTACATGAATTTCAGTTTGATGGTTTAATTTCAGCTTATGTCATAAATGTTGTTTAATGGTAAGAGTTACAGTAACTAATGCATGGCATCTGATTATAGTGATCAATGTCTAAACATGTAATAAGGAGTATTAAAATGGTAAAGTCAGTGGGAGCAAAGTAATATTGATATACATATAGTTTTTGTGTTTATGAGAGACTAGCTAACTGCTAGTTAGTGTCATTGACAGTGAGTGTCGTGTACCATTTGACTGTCTCGGTTTCTTTAGTCGCACCAAGGATAAAGATTCTTACTGTTTCAATAGACAAGTTTTTTTGCTCCTACGTCTAATTTTCAGGAAACTTTTAGTGGTACAATGAGGTGCATTATATGTAGTATACCTATAAGTCAATACAGTTAGCTATCAAGCCATTGAGTTTCAATTGAAGGTGATTCATGTGTCATTAAGTCTATTTCATATATTGTTGAGTATTTCTTTTACCATTTGACTTATATAGGAGTAATTAAGTTTTTCGTGAGACACTTGATTATATGGAGTAGATTAGGTTTATCCTAACATTATTTAAATTGTGCACTTATGCCATGGATGACATGTTTACTCGATGATAACTTTAGTTTCCTTTCATAAAGTATGAAAAGATAATTTCTTCACGAGACAATAACACAGTAATTGAGTTATTTATAGAAAGATAAAGTTCATTTTATAATTTTCCATGACTTTCTGTTCACGAGCATGCTTGCAGATTGACTTACAAGAAGTCTGTTATTTTACAGTTTAAAGTTATTGCCTATTCGGGAATCAAGATTTAAAGTTTAAGATTAAGCCGAGCTTATGTGTTTGCATGAAACACTTTGGTTTTATGACATTATATTTAAGTGGAATGCATGTATTATTGTCACTTCAGTTATCTCTTTTCTCTATTGGGAAATGGCGTCCTCTTAATTTGTTTAGTTGCTATTGAATGTGGTTGCATGCCTTAAGGGGCTTAGTGAGACAAACTTCAGTGCCCTTTCATTTATGTTGTTTGGGTAAACTTCAGTTCAGTGCCTTTCGGGCAACTTCAGTTCAGTTGGGTTTATGGCTTGTTTCAGTTGCAGGTTTGGGAAACAATAAACTATTTTTGGGAAATATAATTGATTATTGAAATTTATCATTTCAAATGATGTTATTAAAGGAATTGTTTGATTCTCATCACATTAAGGAGATTAACTCTATCAAACTTACCAAAATATTTCTTATCTATTTGTATTTGTTATCTTAACAAGTTATCCAGATAACTCGTTAACGGAACTGAGTTTATATATGGAGTCCAATTATAACGATTTTTAAATTAATCATAGAACACCACTAGAAGTCTAGACGGAAGGGTGGACGCACAGGGAGGCCAGCAAGCAAGGGTCCCCCGCCTTTGCGGCACGAAAAAAATTCATTAATTTGAAAATATTTTCTCAAAAATTTAATTATAGTGTCTTTCGCTACTTTTTGCCCTCATCCAACCCCCAAATCTTAACTTGTCCTCACCAAGATGAGAAACCCACGTTCATTGTTTTTGAAATAATTAAGTTTTAAAATGCTTATTTTGAACGGTTATCATTATATCATACTTAATTTAGAAATGTTTTACAAAAAGAATATCGTTAAAGCAGAAAACAAAAGAACAACTGTGTATTACAATATAGGTCTAGACACTACAATATAAGACTAATCCAGAAGTTGTTAATAAAAATCATTTGGGTCATTTTTGTGTGTTATCGTTTAACCCACTTTTTCTATGTATTTGACATATCAGATTCTAATATTTTCTTAAAAAAAAATTGCGATGTATGACAACATCACACGATTGAAATGTGTTAGAGATAGAGAATGACGACATAATATGCTAAGAGTCTACAGACGATGGTTGATTCTTGATGCCACCTAACAAATTTGTACGCGCCACATTGTTATGCCCACGGGCCAGGAGGGGTCGTGGACGCAATATGTATTGGTGGAATAACTGCGACAAAATAGGAAAGAAGAATTAGAGAATAAGGAGAGAATACCCAGCAAAAACACCATTGCCACATTAATAATTGAAAGTTAGTGCAAATCAGAAAATGGGATTCAAAGTTTTTGCTATTTAGAAATGCTTACTTATCTTATGTTTCGACACGTGTAAGTCATTCTTTAAGAAATTGCAGGCAAGTCATCACTATTAGAGGGTTTTTATCTTCTTTTTTTTGGGTTGCTTTTTCTTTTGTTTTGAAGACTTCTAATTATTGCCATTTGGAGTTGCCTTTCTATTAGCACCCTTTCCATAAGTGGAAAATTCAGCTGTGTATGTGTCCCTTGGTGGACTAATAACTAATGACACGTATATAAAAGGAATTACGAATCTATTCGTTATAGCATGTCAGAGAAAAGATTCAAATATTTGAATGATATGGAGAGCCTATGTAAAATTCTTAGTCACCGAATTAAGAGTAATTGGCAAAAGCTACAAACCTTTTAACTAATCCTAAAATGCTCACTGTCTGCTTATATAGTTATATACATGATTGTGAAATAGCATATCAGTTATCAGAGGTACATATCTTTGCGCTTGGGGGCAATGACATAGCTATTGAGGTAAGAATCGACGCGCGTTAATTGCTAATATTGAAAACTATTTCCAAACCCTTTCTTCGGTCGAGGCTTGACCTTATTAGCCGTCGAAAATTTCTGAAAGGGCCCCTTTGAAGAGTAAGGCCCTACAAAAAACAAAGAAAAAAAGAGGAGAGATCAAATATTCAAATTTAATCTCGAAAATGTAACTCGAACAACAATTTGTAATTAAATTCGATGACAGGTACTCTTAATTTTTTTTGAAGGGAGCTGACGTGTACTTAAAGTAACTATATACTTATGTAACCAAAAAAAAAAAGTAACTATATACTTACCAACGTCGAGGGTTTAAGTTTCACATTGGGCATGGAGCAGTCTTAAATCACTTGGTTAATTGTCCCACTTTTTGAGATGCCTATAAGCTAGTATGGAAAAATAATCACTATAGTCGACGATAGATACCCCTAATGTCATCCCTTGGGGGGATGCTGGATGAATATCTCATCTTTTCAAGGTCACGATTACCATCCGTAGGCATCAAACACTGGAAACCATGATTCGCCCAAGGCAATTCGCTCTTGGAGCAATCGATCAAAAGGTCTGTGGGTGGGCAGTTGACTGCAGGAGTAGAAATCCCGCCAACCCAAATGTACCGAGTGCCACTCACACGCCTTCACAATTGCTGCGCCAAAATCACCCTCAACGTACCCACAAAACTACATAGTAATTCCACGGATGAACAAGGGAGTCCCCAACGAGCACAACACTCGGCATGAAAATCTCGATGAAGGGACGTTCAATAGAGCTCCGCCGGCTGGACAACTCATCTTGAAGGAGATCACATCCATAGGACGTTTATACCCGCCCGCCGACTGGATAGCTCATCCCGAAGAAGATCACATCCATACGACGTTTATACCCGCCCGCCGACTGGTACACTCATCACGAAGTAGATCACATCCATCCGACGTTTATAGCCCCCACCGGTTGGATAGCTCATTCCAAATGATATCACATCCATACAACGTTTATACCCACCCACCGACTGGATAGCTCATCCCGAACGAGATCACACCCCTTCGACGTTTATACCCGCCAGCCGGCTGGATAGCTCATCTAAGAGGAGATCACATCTGTCCGACGTTTATACCCGCCCGCAGACTGGATGGCTCATAATGAAGTAGATCACATCCGTCCGATGTTCATACCCGCCCGCCAGCTGGATAGTTCATCCCGAAAGAGATCACATCCGTCCGACGCTTATAGTCGCCCGCCGGCTGGACAACTCATTTCGAAAGGGATCGCATCCATTCGACATTTATACGGCATCGTTTCCGTTTTCTGTCGTCAACCTCGGTAGTGCCCGAGTGGCCTCGACTTGACACTACTCTGTGCCTACTAGGCGCTTCATGTCGCTTTTCGCGTCCGTCTCCAGCGTAGGGGGCCGGTGCTTGAGTCGAGATGCCGTGGGTGTCCGGCAATGATGGCACAGAATTGACACTACTCGCTTCGTGTTGTGTAGCTTGCACTACACAAGCATTCTCTCAAGCAACTACCCCCTAAAAAGTATTATAAGTTTTAATGGTTCTGACAGTAGTAGACATGCCCAATGCATAACTTTTATACTGGGATTTTTATGAATTTGGAAAATATTTTCCAAAAGTTTCATCTCAAACTTTTCAAGTATATTATTAAGTTACGGAAAAAATATTTTTTTTAACTTAAAGTTTTCACACAAAGGAACCTATTTAATTTAAATTTTAATTGAAAAAATACCTTGAAAAATAAGAAACATATAGAAAAGATAACAAAAATATTAGAAACCGCTTCAAAAAAATTGTGAAAAATTATGAGACCTCACTATAATAGTAGAAAATGGTGGCAAGGGGGGCTGGGGAGCCATGCTCGGTACCAAAAAATCGTGGATTAGCCTTCGATGTTTCGTAAGAGCCCCTTCTAAGCCTACCAAGGACCTGATAACCTATCCCATCCCTTCTATGTCCCCTAGGGATGTCGTTCCATGTGGTGCGAAAATTTAAACCTTAGTTCCCGGTGCCTTTAGTAAGCCCGAAAGACGTGGATTATAGCCTTCGTTTTCGACTTCACGGGGCAAGGTTGTCGTTTCTCCCCAAACTTCTTCGGGGAGTCTATCTTGACCCTAGAAGACCTTCGGTGGCCCGAGAGGGTCATCTGGATCACCAAACTTTGAATTCACCCATGTACTCGGTATATAGAGTGTTTCGTAAAACGCTCTTCCAAGCCTATCAGGGACCAAATAAGCGACCCCGGGGGCCTCTCATGTCCACTAGGAGTGTCCCTTGCGATGTGGTACGAAAATATCCACATTCATAATTCGAGGCCCCCCGGGAGCCAAAAAAACGTGGATTAACGTTTTCGGTTTCCCGTGGCCCAGGTGTCATTTTTGCCAAAACTTTTCCGGGGGGGGCTATCATGACCTTGAAGGACTCTTGGTGCCTCGGGAGGGTCATCAGAATCCCCGAACTTCAATATCACCCATGCGTTCGGTGTTCGGGCCCTTACATTAGTGTTCCGTAAAAATGCCCTTACAAGCCTATTAGGGACCCGATAAAGGACCCCGGGGTCTCATATGTTCCCTAGGGGCGTCACTTGCGATGTGGTGCAAAAATATCCACCTTCATTCTTGGGCCTCCCGGAAGTCCAAAAAACATGGATTATATAGCCTTTGATTTTCGGCTTCCCGGGTCCCAGTTGTCGTTTTTGCCCAAAATTCTCCGGGGGTTCTATCGTCACCCTAGAGGACCTATGGTGCCACGGGACGGTCATACACATCCCCGAACTCTAATTCCACCAATGGACATGAGACATGGAACATGACGCTCGATGGGACATGCATGGGACATACCGCTCTCTCTAAGGTGAAGTAGTTTCTAGTCTAATGTATGATAAATCAGAGTTTGGGGATTAAGATGACTATTTTGGGGCATTGGAGGTCTTGTAGGGTTACGATAAATCCCTCTGGGCAAAAATCACAATCAGATCCCGAGAAGTCGAAAATCGAAGGTTATAATCCATGTTTTTTGGGCTTACAGGAGGTTCCAGAACGAATGTGGATTTTTTCGCACCACATCACGACACCCCTAAGGGAAATAAGGGAAATGGGAGGCCCTTGGGGTTGGCTATCGGTTCCGTAGTAGGCTTGGATAAACGTTTTACTGGATACAATTCTAAGGGTCGAAACACAGAAAATATTGGTGAAATCGTATCTTGGGGACTCGTATGACCCTTACAGGGCACCAAGGGTCGTCCTCTAGGATCACGATAGACCTCTGGAGAAAATTGTACAAAAATCATAACCAGGCATCGGGAAGCCGGAAATCTAAGGCTATAATCCACGATTTTTGACCTTCCGGGGGGCCTCGAAATGAAGGTGAATATTTTCGCACCTTATTGCACGAGAAACCTATTGGGGACAAGGGAGGCCCCATGATCGCTTATCAGGTCCTTAGTATGCTTAGATGTCCGTTTTACGGGACACAATTCTAAGGGTCGAAACACAGAAAACATGGGTGAAATCATATCTTGCGGACCCGTATGACCTTCCTAGGGTACCGTGGGTCCTCTACGATCACGATAGACCCTCCGGAGAAGATTGGACAAAAATCATAACCAAGCACCGAGAAGCCGAAAATCTAAGGCTATAATCCACGGTTTTTGGGCTTGCGTGGGGCCTCGTAATGAAGGTGGATATTTTCGCACCCCATCGCATGGGACACCTGTAAGGAACAAGGGAGGCCCCCAGGATCGATTATCAGGTCATTGGTATGCTTGGACTACCGTTTTATGGGAAACCATTTTAAGGGCTGGAATACTGAAAACATGGGTGAAATCAGAGTTTAGTAACCCGATAACCTTCCGAAGGCACGGGGGTCCTTTGAGCTTTCGATATACCCCCAAAGGAGGTTAAGCAAAAATCTCTATCTGGACCCCCAAAGAGCCGAAAACCGAAGGTATTCATGATTTTTGTGCCACAAACCACGAACCTAGTGGTTATAATAAAGCAAGTGACAGTAAAAACAAGATTACAAAACTTGGAACTTGTAGGATATTGATTGTATCATTAGGAATAGTCTTTATTTGGAAAGTTTTGATACCCCTGACATTCTTCAACAACATAACTAGAAAAGACATAAAAGTTTATTGTAATTTTGCCTTATCATTACTATTTCAAGTAAAGCATCCCCTAAGGAGATGGATAAGTAGCTGTCCTTGTTCCCTTGTGCCTGTTCTGCGTGACTAATTAATTGGATTAGCAACATTACCCCATGCTTGTTGATAAGATGTAATTTCTAATAAACAAATTATTAATAAGCCTGTGTATATATGGAGAGCAAAAGAACAGAGGAGCACCTTAAAAGCTGAATTCCCATTCGTCCAAAGATATGCTATCTTAATTTCGAGTTAATAAAGTTTCAAAATTCTCCACTGTTAGCAGCCAATCAACCAAAGACAAATAGATTCTTGCACTGTGGCTGACTAGTAATGTATTTCACTACTCATGCTCTTCTAAAGGGAGGACCTTGGCATCTCATCCGTCTATATTGTCTAAGCTAGTTGCTTCTGCTATAACTTTTTAAACATGTTTTATTTTTTTTTTCTTGTCTTTTGTTATGGTATGAAGGTGGCACATACACGCAATAATCTAAATTAAATATGTTTAAATAATTCCAAATTTGTCTAGAATTCTTTAAAATTTTACTGACTCACGAAAAATTCCCAATCTTTTAATGAGCTATTTCCCTAGTAGAAAAGTCATAAAGATCGGTAAATAAAAAGGGAGTTGGTGATCCTAAGGTTCACTTTATCGCTCTCCACGAATGAGAATGTTGATATGTTATAAATTTTATGTTTTTTATAATAATAATAATGATGGTCCACCTGTCCCTTGTTTTATTTTTTCTCTCTACATCATGAAAACCCCTCTCTTTTTTTTTTTTTTTTTTGCTCATTAAAAAAAACACCCTCTCTTTTGTTGTCTATAAAAGGCTTTGCACCTAGCAAGGAAATAAACATTGCTACCAAGATTGATTAGTAACGTACGAAGTCACTTTTCCACTATACTTATTCATTCTCTAGTCCACTTATCTATTGTGAAACTTTTTCTTGCTCCATCACTTAATTAGTCTTTATCTATGGCAAGAGGCATGGAACCATTGATTGTTGGGAGAGTGATAGGAGAGGTAGTTGACATTTTCACACCATGTGTGAAGATGGATGTGACTTACAACTCAAGCAAGCAAGTCTCTAATGGCCATGAGCTTATGCCTGCTGTCATTGCTTCTAAACCTCGTGTTGAGATCGGTGGTGAAGATATGAGAGGCGCTTATACTTTGGTATGTGTCACTCACATGCATGTATAAGAAATTTCCAAATATTTGTCGTAATTCACTTGCAATCTCCTTTTGATTAGAAAAAAACTACCTAATTATATGCTCGATCCATGTATTGGAAAATAACAGTCATTCTTGCAATATAAGTTCATGAATATTTATTCACTTAATTTAGTCCTAATAAATAAATTTCACTCGTCTATGTTAGATCATGGTAGACCCAGACGCTCCAAGTCCCAGTGATCCTTACCTAAGAGAACATTTGCATTGGTTTGTATCAACAAAACCAAACCATTTCTCTATATGTTCTTCTAATAAATGTTGTTAATAATAAGGAATCTCATTAACAACTCTGTCTTTTTAAAACAGGATTGTGACTGATATTCCTGGAACAACTGATGTTTCTTTTGGTAAGTCTCTCGAATTCAAGTAAATGACAAGATTTATTTGGAACAGATAGGGGAATATGATAACAATTCATGGGATAATACGTATTAATATTTCATTTTTTAATGTTATTGATAGTAAGGTGTGAAAACATAATGTGTATGTAGGTAAAGAGATAGTGAGCTATGAGACACCAAAGCCAGTGGTGGGAATACATAGGTATGCTTTCATATTGTTCAATCAAACAAGAGGGAGGCAAACGGTGAGGACACCGGCGTCAAGGGACCATTTCAACACCCGGCGGTTCGCAGCCGAGAACGGCCTCGGCCTCCCGGTGGCTGCTGTCTACTTCAATGCACAGAGAGAAACTGCTGCAAGGAGAAGATGATCGATAGATACTCCATTATATAAATGGAGCATAACACATTTCCTAATTAAAAAAGTGGCAGAAGATATATTATATTATTTATATATATACTAAGTCGTACGTCTTTGTAGTGTACTGGTATATCAAAGTATGTACTTCATAATTACTTACATGTTAGTTAATGTTGTTTTGATGTTTGTGGAATTGTGGGTCATAAAACAGTATGCCGTACTTGTACTGATATGGTAGCTAGTACTATTTGTCTTTCGTAGTTTGTGGGACTAGGTTTTCGGGTCATATCCAATTATCAAGTTACATACTCCTAGTATTTAGTCCTTATGTACTATGTTATCAGTTATTCCATGTGTTTGTACATGTACTACTACTTACTAGTAGGGTCCTCGAATACATTTCAATAGCATGATTTGATAATTAACAACTATTAGTTTGTACTAATATTACCATGCATACTAAATCATGAAGCAACTTCCAGTAGTTATAAGTGGCAATTGTATATTTGAGTGGGGACGACCCCTCCTCTTCCAAGTTCCAATTATATAAATGTGAATTTTTCGAATTCTTTTGTAAAGAGATGTAATTGTGATTTCAAGATCCGTCATAAATTCACATTGATATCTACATATCCATTATTAGTACATACAACTTAATAATAGTTCTCAGCATTTCCCTCGTTCCTTAAATACAAGTCAATCTCAAAGCTGGTAAAAGTCATAGTTACAGATCCAAAATACAAACTAGTTATGATTTTCAACCCAACGACTCAAACGAATTAGATCGACTAAGATTGAGATATTGAACATGAAATTAACATGTACTATACTAACCATATATATAAAGAGGTCAAAAATTGGTCTCATCTATATAATTAGATTAAAACGCAATGATAAAATCAGAGCTCGTCACATCAGCCGCTGAATTATCGAATGACGTGTCAAATGACTTATGGCCAGTAAAAAAAAAGAGAAAAAAGGAGAGAAAGTAGCAACAATCAGACGTTACAAAAACATAATAGGGTTTAATGACTCCATCATCCCCTTTCTTTCATTCTCACAAGTTGTCAGATGTTACAAATCCAAATAATTGAGTAGTAGCTAATTTCTCTCTCATATTGATGAGCAAAAAAAAAACCTAATTCCTCTCTCATGAATTGATGATGGAACCACACACCATCAATTCATCTCTTACCTTCCTAGATGTTCAACGTTCATATCTGGATCTCATCGCTGTCGTCCGCCATCTTTCCGACAACGTGTACAACCAATCCCCATTTTGTTAAGGTTTTTTGTATTTCTCTTTTCGTATTTCTCGTTGCAAATGCTAATAGGCATTTGGTATCTACACCTTCTCTCTTTGCAAAATAATCCCTCCAACTTCATTAATCTTAGTACCATATATTGCTTTACATTGCTTTCTCTGAGTAGTTATACCAACTTGAATGTTTAAACTATTTAATTTAATTTTTAATTAAAACAATACAGTGAAAAATAAAAATAAAAATCCAAAAAATTAGAAATCGCTTCCAAAAAATTGGGAAAAATTATGAGACCTCACTATAATAGTAGAGAGGGCTTGGGGGCAAGTTTGGTGGCACAGGGTGGGGGCAGGCATGCTCAGCTCGATATCCAAAAACCGTGGATTATCCTTCTATGTCCAGTAAGATGCCCTTCCAAGCCTACCAAGGATACGATAACCTACCCCATCGGCCTCCCATATCCCCTTAGAATACCCTGTGCGAAAATATCCACCTTTGTAATCGGGCCTCCAGGAAACTCAAAAAATGTGGAATATAGCCTTCATTTTCGGCTTCCCGAGACTCGCATGTCATTTTCGCCCAAACATATCCGGGGGTCTATCATGGCCCTAGAGGACCCTTTGTGTCCCGGGAGGGTTATCCAGATCCTCGAACTTCGATATCACCTATGCCTTGGGTATTCCGGCTCTTACACTAGTGTCCCATAAAACACCCTTCCAAGCCTATAAGGGACTGGATAAGAGAGCCCGTGGACCTCCCATGTCCTCTAGGGGTGTTCCGTGCGATGTAGTGCAAAAATATCCACCTTCTTTTTCGGGGCCTCCCGGAAGCCTAAAAAAGTAGATTTAAGCCTTCGTTTTCGGCTTTTCGGTGCCCGGGTGGAATTTTTTCCCAAATTTCTTCAGGGGGTCTATCATGACCATAAAGGACCCTCATTGCCCCGGGAAGGTTATAAGGATCCCCTAACTTCGATATCACCAATGCCTTTGGTATTTGGGCTCTTACACCATTGTCTCGTTAAACGCCTTTCCATGCATATCATGGATCGGATAGGCGATCCCGAAGGCCTCCCATGTTCCATAAGGGTGTTACATGCGATGTCGTGCGAAAATATCCACCTTCATTTCGGGGCCTCCTGGAAGCCCAAAAAACGTGGATTATAGCCTTCGTTTTCGGCTTCCTGGGGCCCGAGTGTCATTTTTGCCCAAATTTCTCCGGGGGCTCTATCATGACCCTAGAAGACCCTCGGTGCCCCGGGAAGGTTATCAGGATCCCCGAACTTCGATATCATCTATGCCTTTGGTGTTTCGGCTCTTACACCCATTGTCTCGTAAAACGCCCTTCCAAGCCTATCAAGGACTAGATAAGCGAGTCTGAGAGCCTCCCATGTCCCCTAGGGGTGTTCCATGGGAGGTGGTGCAAAAAATATCCACCTTCGTTTCGGAGCCTCCCTGAAGCCTAAATTAGATTATAACCTTCGTTTTCGGCTTCCCGAGTCCCGGGTATCATTTTTGGCCAAATTTCTCTGGGGGGCTCTATCATGACCCTAGAGGACCCTCAGTGCCGCGGGAGGGACATCCGGATCCCCAAACTTCGATAACACACCCACGCCTTTGGTATTTCGGCTCTTACACCAATGTCCCGTAAAACGCTATTTTAAGCCTATTAAGGACCAGATAAGCGAGACCGAGGGCCTCCTATATCCCCGAGGGGTGTTCTGTGCGATGTGGTGAGAAAATATTCACTTTCGTTCTGGGGCCTCCCGAAAGCCAAAAAAAGGGTTATTATAACCTTGGTTTTCGGCTTCCCGTGGCCCGGGTGTGATTTTGGCCCAAATTTCTCCAGGGGGTCTATCATGACCCTAGAGTACCCTCGCTGCCCCGGGAGTGTTATCCGGCTCCCCGAACTTCGATAACACCCATGCCTTTGGGTATTCCGGCTCTTACATTGGTATCCTGTAAAATGCCCTTCCAAGCATATCAGCGACCGGATAAGCGAGCCCGTGGACCTTTCTTGTCCGCAAGAGGAGTTCCACGCGATGTGGTGCAAAAGTATTCACCTTCGTTTTCGGGGCATCCCATAAGCCCAAAAAACGTGGATATAGCCTTCGTTTTTGGCTTTTCTTGCCTAGGTGACATTTTTTCCCAAAGTTCTCCAGGAGGTCCATAGAGGACCCTCGGTGCTCCGGGAGGGTTATCTGGATCTCTGAACTTCGATATCACCCATGCCTTTTGTGTTCCGTCTCTTGCACCACTGTCCCGTAAAACGTCTTTCCAAGCCTATCAGGGCCCGATAAGCGAGCCCGAGGGCCTCCCATGTCCCCTAGGGGTGTTCTATGCGATGTGGTACGGAAATATCCACCTTCGTTTCGGGGCCTTTCGGAAGCCCAAAAAACGTGGATTATAGCCTTCGATTTCGGCTTCCCGGGGCCTGGGTGTAATATTTGCCCAAATTTCTTCGAGGGGTCTATCATGAAACTAGAGAAACATCGGTGCCCCGAGAGGGACATCTGGGTCCCAGAACATCGATAACACCCATGCCTTTGGTATTTCGCCTCTTACACTAGTGTCCCGTGAAACGCCATTGCTAGCCTATCAGAACCGAATAAGCGAGCCCGAGGGCCTCCATGTCCCCAAGGGGTGTTCTGTGCGATATGGTGCGAAAATATCCACCTTCGTTTCTGGGCCTCCCGGAAGCCCATAACACGTTTGATTATAGCTCTCGTTTTCGGCTTCCCAGGGCCCGTGTGTCCATTTTGCTCAAATTTCTCCGGGGGATCTATCATGACCCTAGAGGGCCCTCGGTGCCCCGGGAGGGATATCTAGATCCTCGAACTTCGACAACACCCAAGACTTTGGTATCCCGGCTCTCTCACCAGTGTTCCGTAAAACGCCCTTCCAAGCCTATCAGGGACCGGATAAGTAAGACCAAGGGTCTCCTATGTCCCCGAGGTGTGTTCTGTGCAATATGGTGCGCAAATATCCACCTTCATTGCGGGGCCTCTCGAATGCCCAAAAAACGTTGATTGCCTTCATTTTCGGCTTCTCGGAGCCCCGGTATAATTTTAGCCCAAATTTCTCCAGGGGGTCTATCATGACCATTGAGGACCCTCGGTGCCCCAGGAGGGATATCCGGATCCCCAAACTTGGATAACACCCATGCCTTTGGTATTCCGTCTCTTACACCATTGTCCCGTAAAACGCCCATCCAAGCCTATCAGAGACCTGATAAGCCAGCCCGTGGACCTCCCTTGTTCGCTAAGGGTATTTCGTGCGATGTGGTGCAAAAATATCCACCTTCGTTTTTTGGGCCGTCCCCGAAGCGCAAACTACGTGGATTATAGCCTTCGTTTTTGGCTTTTCTGGGCCTAAGTGTCATTTTTGCCCAAAATTCTCCGGGGGGAAGGGGGTCTATCATGACCCTAGAGGACTCTCGGTGCCCCGAGAGGGACATCCAGGTCCCCGAACTTCGATAACACCCATGCCTCTGGTGTTTCGGCTCTTACATACCAGTATCCCGTAAAACGCATTTCCAAGACTATCAGACCGGATAAGCGAGCACGAGGGTCTCCCATGTCCCCGAGGGGTGTTCTGTGCAAAGTGGTGCAAAATATCCACCTTCGTTTTCAGGGCTTTCCGGAAGCCCAAAAAAGTGGATTCTGGCCTTCGTTTTCGGCTTTTCGGGGCTCGGGTGACATTCTTTCCCAAAGTTCTCTGAGGATCTATCATGACAACTGAGGACCCTCAGTGCCCTGGGAGGGTTATCCGAATATCTGAACTTCGATATCCCCCATGCCTTTTGTGTTCCGTCTCTTGCACCACTGTCCCGTAAAATGCCCTTCCAAGCCTATCAGGGATCGGATAAGCGAGCCCGAGGGCCTCCCATGTCTCCTAGGGGTGTTCCATGCGATTTGGTGCGAAACTATCGACCTTTGTTTCGGGGTCTCTCGAAAGCCCAAAAACCGTGGATTATAGCCTTCGTTTTCGACTTCCTGAGGTTCAGTTGTCATATTTGGCTAAACTTTTCCGGGGGCTCTATCATGACCGGAAAGGACCCTCGGTGCCCTGTTAGGGACATTAGATTTCCAAACTTCGATATCACCTATGCCTTTGGTGTTCAAGCTCTTACACTAGTCTCTCGTAAAACGCCCTTCCATGCCTCTCAGGGACAAGATAAGCGACCCTGCGGGCCTCCCATGTCCCCTAGGCATGTTCCGGAGCCTTCGTTTTCGGCTTCTCGGGGCACTGGTGTCATTGTTGTCCAAACTTCTTCGAGGGTCTGTCATGACCCTAGAGGACTCTCGGTGCCTCTAGGGGGTCATCCAGATCCTCGAACTTCGATATCACCCATGCCTTCAGTGTTCTGGCCCTTACATTGGTGCCCGGTAAAAACGCCCTTACAAGCCTAGAAAGGACTCGATAACGGACCCAGAGGGCCTCTTATGATCTGTAAGAGCTAATTTGGTAGAGAGAAAATGAGAGGAAAGAAAAGGAATGGAAAAGAAGTCTGTTAGTTTTCCCGTGTTTGGTTCTAAAAATAAAGAGAAAGTGACGGAAAGGGAAAGGAAATGATTGGAAAGCTATACTATGAAATCCTCCATCTCCTTTCCTCCCAAATTGGTGGAATTTGGACGGAAAGTGAGTTTAAAACTGTCATTCCTTACCTTTCCTTCCAAATCACGTTAACCAAACAACGAAAAATGTTATTTTCGTTTCAAATCCTTCTTATACAACCAGACGTTTGAAACATAATTGTTTTCCTTTTTCCCTTCCTTTGTTTTCCTTTCTCTTCCCTTCCCTTAATTTCTTTTCGCTTCCAATCTTTTTACTCTAATCGAACAAGCTGTAAGGGTGTCCTGTGCGATGTAGTGTGAAAATATCCAGCTTCGTTCCAGTGCCCCCTGCAAGCCCAAAAAACGTAGATTTTAACCTTAGTTTTCGACTTCTCGGGGCCCCAATGTCATTTTTGCCCAAATTTCACTTGGGTGCCTATCATGACCATAGAGAACCGTCGGTGCCCCGGGAGGGACATCCGGGTCCCCAAACATTGATAACACCCATGCCTTTCGTATTTCGGCTGTTACACCAGTGTCCCGTAAAACGCCCTTCCAAACCTATCAGGGACCAGATAAGAGAGCCCGAGGGCCTCCCATGTCCCAGAGGGGTGTTATGTGCGATAAGGTGCCAAAATATCCACCTTCGCTCCGGGGCCTTCCGAAAGCACAAAACACGTGGATTATAGTCTTCGTTTTCCGCATCCCGGCGCCCGGGTGTCATTTTAGCCTAAATTTCTCTAGGAGGTCTATAATGACTCTCGAAGACGCTGGGTGTCACGAGAGTAACATTCGGATCCCCGAACTTTGATAACACCCATGCCTTTTGTATTTCGGCTCTTACACCAGTGTCCCGTAAAACGCCCTTCGAAACCTATCAGAGACCGGTTAAGCGAGCCCGAGGGCCTCCCATGTCCTCGAGGGGTATTTTGTGCGATATGGTTCCAAAATATCCACCTTCGTTCTGGGACCTTCCGAAAGCACAAAAAAATGGATTATAACCTTCGTTTTCGGCATCCTGGCGCCCGGGTGTCATTTTAGCCCAAATTTCTCCGGGGCGTACTCTACCATGACTCTAGAGGACGCTGGGTGTCACGGGAGGGACATCCGGATCCCCGGACTTCGATAACACTCATGCCTTTGGTATTCCGGCTCTTACACTAGTGTCCCGTAAAACGCCTTTACAAACCTATCAGAGACAGGATAAGCAAGCCGAAGGGCCTCCATTGTCCCCTAGGAGTATTTGTGCGATGTGGTGCGAAAATATCCGCGTTCGTTTCAGGGCCTCTCGAAGCCCAAAAAACGTGGATTCTAGCTTTCGTTTTCAGCTCCCGGAGCCGGGGTGTCATTTTTGCCCAAATTTCTTCGGAGGATCTATCGTAACCATAGAGGACCCTCGATGCCCCGAGAGTGACATCCGGTTCCCCAAACTTTGATAACACCCATGCCTTTCGTATTTCGGCTCTTACACCAGTGTCCCGTAAAACGCCCTTCCAAACCTATCAGGGACCGGATAAGCGAGCCCGAGGGCCTCTCATGTCCCCGAGGGGTATTATGTGCGATAAGGTGCCAAAATATCCACCTTCGTTTCGGGGCCTTTCGAAAGCACAAAAAACATGGATTATAGTCTTCGTTTTCGGCATCCCGGCGCCCGGGTGTCATTTTAGCCTAAATTTCTCTAGGATGTCTGTCATGACTCTAGAGGACGCTGGGTGTCACGAGACGAACATTCGGATCCCCGAACTTTGATAACACCCATGCCTTTTGTATTTCAACTCTTACACCAGTGTCCCGTAAAACGCCCTTCCAAACCTATCATGGACTGATTAAGCGAGCCCGAGGGTCTACCATGTCCTCGAGGGGTGTTCTGTGCGATATGGTTCCAAAATATCCACTTTCGTTCCACGGCCTTCCGAAAGCACAAAAAACATGGATTATAGCCTTCGTTTTCGGCATCTTGGCGCCCGGGTGTCATTTTAGCCCAAATTTCTCCGGGGCGTACTCTACTATGACTCTAGAGGACGCTGGGTGTCACGGGAGGGACATCCGTATCCCCGCACTTCGATAACACTCATGCCTTTGGTATTCCGGCTCTTACACTAGTGTCCCGTAAAACGCCCTTCCAAACCTATCAGAGACCGGATAAGCAAACCGAGGGGCCCCCAATGTACCCTAGGAGTGTTTGTGCGATGTGGTGCGAAAATACCCATTTTCGTTTCAGGGCCTCCCGAAGCCCAAAAAACGTGGATTCTAGCTTTCGTTTTCAGCTCCCGGAGCCGGGGTGTCATTTTTGCCCAAATTTCTTCCGGGATCTATCATAGCAATAGAGGACCCTCGGTGTCCCGAGAGGGACATACAGATCCCAGAACTTCGATAACACCCATGCCTTTGGTATTCTGGCTCTTAAATTAGTGTTCCGTAAGCCCTTCCAAGTCTATCAGGGACCGGATAAGCGAGACCGAGGGTTTCCCATGTCCCCAAGGGATGTTATGCGCGATGTGGTGCGAGAATATCCACCATCGTTTCCGGGCCTCCCGAAATCACGAAAAACGTGGATTATAGCCTTCGTTTTCGACTTCCCGGGGCCTGGGTGTCATTTTAGTCCAAATTTCTCCCGGGATCTATCATGACCCTAGAGGGCCCTCGTTGCCCCAGGAGGGTTATCCGGATCCCCGAACTTCGATAACGCTCATGCCTTTGATATTCCCGCTCTTACACCAGTGTCCCGTAAAATACCCTTCCAAGCCTATCAGGGACTGGATAAGCGAGCCTGTAGACCTCCCTTGTCCACTGGGGGTGTTCTATGCGATATGATGTAAAAATATCCACCTTCGTTTTTGGGGCTCTCGGATGCCCAAAAAACGTGGATTTAGCCTTAGTTTTCCGCTTCTCGGTGCCCGGGTGTCATTTTTGCCCAAATTTCTGTGGGGGGTCTATCATGACCCTAGAGGACCCTCGGTGCCCCGGGAGGGACATCCGGGTTCCCGAACATCGATAACACCCATGGCTTTGGTATTTTGGCTCTTACACTAGTGTCCCGTAAAACGCCATTCCAAGTCTATCAGTGACCGGATAAGCGACCCCAAGGCCTCCCAATGTCCTCGAGGGGTGTTTTGGGCCATGTGGTGCCAAAATATCCGCCTTCGTTCCGAAGCCTCCCGAAAGCCCAAGCCTTTGTTTTCGGCTTCCCGGCACCCAGGTGTCATTTTTGCCCAAATATCTCCGGGGGGGTCTATCATGACTCTAGAGGACCCTCGTTGTCTTGTGAGGGACATCCAGATCCCCAAAATTCGATAACACCCATGCCTTTGGTATTCCGGCTCTTACACTAATGTCCCGTAAAACGCCCTTACAAGCCTATCAGGGACCGAATAAGCGAGCCCGATGGCCTCCCATGTCCCCAAGGGGTGTTCTGTGAGATGTGATGCGAAAATATCCACCTTCGTTTCGGGACCTCCCGGAAGCCCAAAAAACGTGAATATATAGCCTCCGTTTTGGGCTTCCCGGGGCCCGGGTGTCATTTTTGCCTAAATTTCTCCAGGGGGTCTATCATGACCCTAAAGGACCCTCAGTGCCCCGGGAGGGACATCCGGATCCCCGAATTTCGAGAATACCCATGTCTTCGGTATTCCGGCTCTTACACCAGGGCCCCGTGAAACGCCCTTCCAAGCCTATCAGGGACCGGATAAGCGAGCCCGTGGACTTCCCATGTTCCCTAGGGGTGTTCCGTGCGATGTGGTGTAAAAATATCCACCTTTGTTTTCGGGGCCTCCGAGAAGCCCAAAAAACATGGATTATGGCCTTCGTTTTCGGTTTTCCGTGGCTCGGTTGTCATTTTTGCCCAAATTTCTCTGGGGGGGTCTATCATGACCATAGATTAGAGGACCCTCGGTTCTCCGAGAGGGTCATCTAGATCCCTGATTTTCGATATCACCCTTGCCTTTGGTGTTCCGTCTCTTGCACCGGTGTCCCGTAGAACGCCCTTCCGTGCCTATCAGGGACCGGATAAGCGAGCCCGAGGGCCACTCATGTTTCCTAGGGGTGTTCCATGTGATATTAAGCGAAAATATCCACCTTCGTTTCGGGGCCTCTTGGAAGCCATAAAACGTGGATAATAGCCTTCATTTTCGGCTTCCCTGAGCCCGGCTGTCATTTTCGCCCAAATTTCTCCGAGGGGTCTATCATGATCCTACAGGACCTTCGGTGCCCCGTAATGGACATCCGGATCCCCGATCTTCCTTGACACCTATGCCTTTAGTATTCCGGGTCTTAAATCAGTGCCCCGTAAAACGCCCTTCCAAATCTATCAGGGACCGAATAAGCGAGTCAGAGTGCTTCCAATGTCCCCTAAAGATTTCTTAGCAGTTTTACTAAACATACCGGTTGAGTTTTATTTTACGCGTCTCAAATGATAACCGATCAAGAAGTTTTTATCTATTTATCTTCAGCACGTACCCGATGCAACCTTACTCCCTTCTAGCTCTGTACATTCCCATGTCATTTTGCACTTGTCATTCCCCTCAAAAGATGAATTGTTGAGTAAAATGAAAGTAGCATGAATACAAATATACAATTGCGGCCTCAATAACGGAAGAGAGAGGGGACACCATTGTTAATTAGAGTTGTTCATGTTCCAGTCCAGACCGACCCGACCAAGCTCGGACCTAACTCTTCCGATCCGGCATTTGGAGCGGCCAAACCGTGTTTTGGTCCGGCTTAGACCGGTTCAGTATCAAGGTGAGAACCGGTTCAGCATTACATTTCCGAAGTACGTCTGGTCCGAGACTGGTCGTAAGTGGTTCGGTCCAATCTCAGGCCGGCCGTGAGTAGCCCGGGGTGATCCCGGTCCGGACCTGTGAACAGCTAAATGTCAATGGTCAAACGCCACTAATTAATCTTTCCGTGGATTTTCATCTTACAGATCTGTTTCCATTTCCCAACAATCAAAAGGTGGACCTTGTGTACAAGTAGAATCTACTGGGAGAAGTGAAAACTTGAACAAACCCTATTTTTGGACATCAAAATTTACAGACCCCCCAATCCCTTCACACTTTGGCAGAATGTAGAAATCTGAAAACTCACCACTTTTTTACCCCCCGCGCTATTACGTCACTGCTGGTTTTTTTTTTTTTTTTTTTTTTTTGAGGGGATTACGTCGCTGCTGTTAGTTTTTCATTCTTGCTCCTTCTCCCAGTTGCTCAGCCTACATGTATCAGCAGGCGGCTAATTTGAATCAAGAAAGCAAAAACACTCCCAAGCATACACAAGTATCACTGTTTTTATCAAGCATTTATCTCAGAATTGCACTGATGCTCTCTGCTGCAACTTCTGCGACTCCAGAACATGCTTGAACAGCTTGTTCTCTCCAGCCTTGGACCTTCCGTTTTGTCTGCATCAGTTGGTCCTTGTGAAAGGTTTGGAGAATCATCTCCACTCTCCATGTCCCCGGGTTCAAAAGGCGGGCAAGGACCATCGTTGCAATTGCACAAAGGCATAGCAACTGAGGGGAACGGACTGCACGAGACAGGGCACAACATATCTGAGGAAACTGAAGCCACTCGGTTCTTCCGAATCTCTGGGGTAGAAGCAGCAGATGACCGGTCAGAACCTCGAGAATGAAGCATGCATGGGGTGCAAAACCCGAGAGAGAGCGGAAGCTTGATTTCCTTTTCTGGAGAACCCGGCAGTTTCACAAAAGAGACAATCCCGGTTCTGCAGAGAGGGCAGGGAATGGATCCAGCTGGGCCTACCATCTCAGAAGGGACGCTGTTTGTTGAACAAAGATATAAAGCACATTTGACACAAAGCTGGTGGCAACAACCTGCATAAAAAACACTTACGTGGCTTGGGATCAAAAGGTTTTAGTATCTGAGTTTACAGGATAACCCATAAATTAATCAATTAATTGATAAATGAAACTGACGAATCCTATTTGAATGAGTCGAAAGTACAAATACACAACAATGCACATAGCAACAATGAGCAGAAACAGTTATCCTGGCTCACAAGTTCAAGAACCTGTGTCACACTCTTTAGTCTTGACATTGCACATCACAAACCTCCATGAGAAAATCAGATCGGTGCTTGCTTCATTTATTTATTTATCTGGGGGGGGGGGGGTTATTTATAGTGGGATTTCCCCTCCTTAACTAAGACAGCCAGCTTGTATGATGTGGGTAGCTCGGCTCCTTATTTGAAATTGAAAGGATCATTTCTCCATTTGTGGCATTAAATTCATCCTCCTAAAAGGACCAAAATATATATCTAGAACGAATAGATAAACGATACGGAGTATATACCTAAGAACATACAGAATAATGACATACGATTATTTGAAGGCCAGTTTTGCATAAACAGAACAGGGAGCAATTAATAGATCCATGTGAAAGTTCATAACTGTAAACCAAACTAATGGTTAGCAATTTTAGTACCCTAGTGCATTTTGTTAGATTTGGGATCTACAAATGTTGAAAATGAAAAGCATCATTATCGCTGAAAGCTTAAGAAAGCAACCCCAAACTAAGTGAACTAAAAAATTAAGATCGACAGACCTTCAGCAGCTACAGTACACGCCCTCTCCAGGCAGACAGCACAAGTATCTGACTCATCAAAGGAAGTCGCAGAGGACTGCAACCCACTCTCTCTAAGAAATGTCACAGAAACAGCCAGTTGTTTAGTTGAGAGAATTCATAGAACTTCTTTCAAAAAAATAAAATAATTGTTGACAGGACTCTGCAAACGTATAAACATAGTGGGAAAAAACATCCAATTAAATTCAACAAAATTTCTTATGCACCTTCCAGCGGGGCAATTTGAGGACAAGTACACAAGAGGGTCTTAAAGATCTCCACATTGTACATAAAGATTGGCAGCATGTATGGGAGTAGGATTCCAGAAGCAACTAATGCAATGGAACATACAGATGCAACAGCAATGAATTGCAAATATTTGCATTTCCACACTAAGAACCCCTTTCTACACAACAATAGCAAGCAACTTGGATACAAGTGCCGACAAATTTAGCATTAATTGGATTTCCATCATGTTAGTTTGGAGAGCGATAAAGACAGAGGTTTCGCTGACATGAAACATTGAAACCATACTACAACTTAGTAAGTGAATAATTAAATTATGGAAGACAAGGATATATATGATTCATGGATAGCTGGGTGGTCAGAATGGGAAACACAAGCCCAACTATGAGCTTGCTCTGCCTGCTGTCAGAGAATATTGAATGATATTGTCAGCCTTAAGATCACATCTCATATTAATTTCACGAGATTTCAAAGCACTCTAATCTACAATTTTTTGATTTCAGTAAAAACTTGCAATTTTTAGAAAATCCAACAATTTACATTAATAGATCCATGACAAATTCTAGAATTTAGGTTTCAAACTATATCAAGCATTCCCACATGAATTACATTGCAAAGCAGAGACAAAAAATCTGAAGATTACCTTGCAATGTTGAGTACACTCATAAGAGGCAGAGATAGGTAACTTGAAGGAGGAAATACTGGAACTATTGACTGAGAACTTGGTGCAAGTAGTGGCTCAAGCCAATGACGCCCCCACATTTTCGCAACATCAACAGGAAGCCATCTACATTAAGAAGTTCAATCAATAGACTGCCCTACTAGAGAAAAAGGGATTCAAAAGGTCAATCAAAGGAATTTACCCATTGCAGTTCAAAGTCATGCGACTAGCACCTCTTGCGAGGAGAATCTGCAAAATTTTCTCAATCTTCAGCAAGACATTAATGTATTTGGAAACCATAATGAGTAGAGATAGATCACCTGACAGCATTTTAAATTTCCCCCACAAGCAGCATAATGCAAAGGTGTACTTCCAGCCCCTGTAAACAGAAATTCCTTTCAATTAAGTTGGGATGCAAATTTGCCTATATATACAAAAATGACAATCAACTACCAGTACGGAGCTAACCAATTAAATCCATAGATGTGCCATAGTGAAAAGTCACAGCTGACACATTGGCTTGAAGATCAACTAGAAGCTGGACACAATCAAAATACCCATTCAGTGCAGCCATGTGAAGGGCTGTTATACCACCATCAGCTGGCTTATTCACGAACTTGGACAATGCACTGCAAAAACAAGTGTACATATTATATTAGCAAGGGCCTTGAAGATGATTAGTGGTTTAGAGAACTGGCAAACCCAAATGAAGCGTCAGCAGTGGCAGCGGCTCCCTGGGCTTTCACATTTCAAGAACTTTCCATGGATTACGAATTTATGCAATATCTCATAAGACATGCCACCCCCAGAACTAAAAGCTGCATCAATCCCTTTATTTCTGATCTATATCAGCAACTGCCTCTTAACACCTAGAAGAAAGAAAGTCAATAAAGTCGACAGTTCCTAACTTCTAATATCTTTGAATAAACATCACCCTCCATTCCCCCTCCCTCAACACTAAATAAAAAAAAAGAACCCATATTTTCTATTTCAATCTGAACCACATTCCCTTACATCATGTTTTCTAATTATATATTCATCAAATAAAGTTGAAAATCTCCTTAAGTGATGTCAGAAGCCCGAAGTATTTGCAAAATTGACAGGCATACATTACAGGCTACATCTAAAAACCCTATTTATTTGATTGCCGCCATTCTCACTCCTCCACCCCATTGATGTCTCCGATTTTTAATCTCAACCAGCTACAAAGTTGAAGGACAAACAAGTTTACTTGACAAAGAGATGAAGAGTTCTTTATTGCCTTAGAAAGCTGAATAAAGAAGTCCACAGGGAAATTTTGCCTGTCAAGAACTGTATGCATGACAAAAAAGTTAAACGGAAGAGCATCAGTGCAATATTGAGATTGCTGACACGGAGTTTTCTCGCTGAAGGCCTGGGAATACCTCCATCAAAAGTGGGTAAGTCTACTTGCTTTTTCCACCCTCTAGACGCTTCTTTGTTGGCTTCTTAATAGAAAGTAAAACATATGTTGTGGGGATGCATAATTTGAGGTTTGAGCAATTAAGGGACATTCACTCGATGAAGGGGAAGGGGAAGGAGGGAGGCTTTCAAACTTCAGTGAAATAATTTAAGCCATAGAGACTAATACCTCATACACGCTGATAGTCATAGTTAAGTATGAACAAAAATCAAGTAGTTGAATGATTTTCCTGGACATCATAACCAATATTCTGACAATATCAATTGGCTAACACAGTGTATTTCTTAATTGGAATATGAACAAATGGATTTTGATCAATTATGCCCTAATGCACTATTTAGCACTGAACTTGAACTTCCCCAAGATGAGCTCTTACTTCTTTAAAGGCACAAGATGAGCTCTTTCACTCAAAGTTCTCATTGGCTTGCCTTAAGTCCATAGAGAGAGGCCAAAATGCAATTGGAAGAGAATTCAATCCCTTGGGATGAAGGTAAAATGATCTCTTTCCATGGAAGTTCCATAAGCAAAAAAAAATATGAAAAGCATGAGAGAAGTCTGCAGACAAAGACACAAGGGTGGTAGAGAAGCTTCTCACTTTCATGGCAATGCCACCCATAATTATCCAAGTTTTTCACACTAACATCCCTAGGTTAGAAAGAAAGGTGAACGAATAAAACGACTTCGGTTATACCTGTTCTTCGTGTTGGATCCTTTGCCTGCATCAGCATTTTGAGCAGTGATAGAGTCCAAAGGTGCACTAGGAATAAAATCAGCAAATAACAGTCTTATGCATCTTACATGTCCATTAACTGCTGCAAAGTGAAGGGCTGTTCTACCACTGAGGTAATCTGCTCTAGTAACCTGCAATAAGGAATGACTTAACGAAATGAGAAAATCGATTCACACAGCTTAAAAATGAGTAGCAGGACCGAATCAAAATCCAAACTTCCAAAACAAATATAAAAATTGCATTTGCATTTTATTTGGTGATAGTCAAACTCACATTGCATCTGAAGAGCAGAAGTGTCTGCACAACCTCCCAGTGCCCATATCTACACGCTTGCATCAACGCCGTCTACAAGAGAGACAACCCCCAGAAAGATCAGTGAGCTTTTACATACTTTCATCGCTAATTTACTATTAACCCATAGAGGGTCAACAGCTAAATTGGCATACAAGGGGTTCCAATTCCCACCCACAAAAATACTAGTAATAAAAAAAAACCCAAAAAATATCAAAATTTTGAGGTTCTAAAACAACATGACTACCCAATAAAAAGTCATAATTCAATGAAATTATGAAACCCACAAATGATAAACAAAAAAGCAGCAATACCTGGCCACAGTAGTTTCTAGAATTAACATCAGCTCCATTCTCAAGCAGCAGTGCCACAATCTAAATACCCAAAAAAAATCCAATAAAAACCCACAAAAATTCAATTAATGCGCAAAATGAAAAATTCAATAAAAATTTTCGAAAAGGGAAAATTGGGTTTACCTCATTATGGCCCTTAGCAGCAGCAAAATGAAGGGGAGAGTTAAGACCATCAAAGGTAGAGTATTTAGCAAGACAAGGGTTACATTCTAAAAGCATCTTTGCCTCAACCAAATCACCATCTCGTGCAGCTGATACAAGCCGTTCCCCAGAGGCTGAGCAACCGAATGAATTGCCCATCTTTCTCTCTCTCTCTCTCTCTCTCTCCCCTCTAAGAGGGTGGGGAGATTTATGGGTAATAGAGGGTTAGATGAATTGGGTTTTTAATACTGACAATAATATTAATTGGGTAACCCTCATTCCATACAAAACGAAAAATATTCCAAACTTGATATCAAATTATCAACCCAACATAACAAATTGTTGAGCCTAAAAGATGGGATTTTTATTTAGGCTTTTGGTTTTGGGGATTTTGACGTGGCAGTTGTTCCTGCTAGTGACTCTCTCTCTCTCTCTCTCTCTCTCTCTGAAGAAGATGAAAGAGGAGAAGGTGTAGGGGGAAAGAAGTTGGAAAATCGTGGGGGATGGCAAATTGGCAATTGGTTGATAAAGAAAGAGGCAAACTTTACCGTATGTCTTCACCTGGTCTTTGTTTTTGCATTCTTTATATTTTTTTGAGAAACATGTTTTTCCATTCTTTGGGAAAGTTTTGGCGTTTATTGGCTTATTGCAGCCCTCTAATAAGATATTTTAGCTCTCACTCAAAAAAAAAAAAGGAAAAAAAAGAAAGATATTTTAGCTCGTCAAAAACTTATAAGGTATTCTAACGGTGAGAAATTTTTTACAAGAGTATCACATTTGAAACAGAAATGGTTATTTTTGATTGTTTTACCATGAAACAATCTTATACAAGGCCTTTCGAATTTCTATAAGACGGTATTTTTATAATTTTTAGTGAAACAAGAGTCATGAAGTCACGTTCAAGTGAAATAATGATCATTGTTCATAATAAATGACTCCTATATTTCCAAAAAATGACCCTATTTTATTGTAAGTTGGTCTTATACAAGACTTTACTCTTCTCATAAAAAAACACATTCTAAAAGAGAAAGAAAAGAAAATAATTTTCTGCACGATACTCTCTTGCTTTATACAGTATTTTATTGTAAAATATCATACACTATGTTGAAAATTTCACATAGTACATCTCCATTTTTGTAATCTAAGATCTAACATTAGTATAGTGCTTCCAAACCCTTTAACTACTTATAGGTCATGACTAAGGCATGTATAATGAACATTTTGCTATGGATAAATTCCTTTGATGGTTAATACAATCTTGTTTCTTGATCACTAATGCAGGGGAGCATCATTCTCATCACCATCATCATTTGTGTATATTGTCAAACTAAAGAGGCCAAGGTGGACATAATTAAGTCTTCAGATCGTCAATGATGTGGATATGGATCTGTGTTTCTTGCTATTTGGGATTGGGAGCACTAACTAGAAGGTTTGGACGACTCTGACCTCAACACCCTAATTAAGAGAAGGGACTACAATAAATAAAGGGAAAAAAATGGTTATCATAATATACGGGCGATGATTTTGCCAAGGCAATAAACAATTCTTCCAAGGCAAAATCACTCCACTAATACACATTTCTCATTATGACAATTAAGAAACAATTGGTTGAACCAAAAAGAAAAAATATTGATTGTCCAAATTTCCAATGGACTAAAAGAAAATACAGAATTTAATTTTCATCCTTTTTTTCAGTTCCTTTCTGAATATTCGGCCATCAAAACATGTAGACCTAAAAGGTTCTGCCAAAAGGGAATATAAGCCAGCTTGGGTCTGACTTTTGTTACACATCCCACAAACATAAGTAGCAAAACCTGGAAATCTTTAACATGCGCTTAACACAAAGTACTTAACCCAACAAAACAAAATCACAAACTCGAGCAAGACAGTTCACCTTTGAGATACAACTTACAAGTGAATCCTATGTTATTGTGTCTTCTTTCTTTTTCTCTTTTTTCTTTTAGGGAAATTCCAGCTGAAACGACTTTTCCAAATCATCGCTAAGGTTTTTTCGAATTCGAGTTGATACCCCTTTGTTTATGTCAAAAGTGACTCCTAAACTTGGTGATCGTCTCCCTCCGTCCCAAATTGATGTAATAAACAGAATTCTACTACTGTAGGAGTATTAGTACACACATAGCCCCATAAGAAAGGTTATGGGTGGAGCAGTAGTTGTAGGAGCCAAACCTAACACCAACTTGATGTTGACTTGTATTATGAACTTGTCCTTGTAAATTTGGGGCGATGACATTGCCCTTGGCTTCTACATTGAGGATTTCAGACCTTCGATTCACATTGAGGCTGCTTAGAAACACAAAGACTTGAAAAACAAAAGCTTATATAAAAGGCCCTGCAAACCAAAAATATGAATAGAAAGTTTATTAGAACCAAGGAAGTTAAAATAGATAAATACTTCTTTTAGATAAAGAAAAACAGAATATTGGTAAATACTCGATACAAATTACAACGACAAGTTTTGCAAAACAACTGAGAAACTTAATAAATTCCGATATACTTACAAACAATTTAAAACATAAAAATAAATATTTGGATTTCCTAAATCTTCTACACTATTGGTCAACACACCCCCACAACAGAAAGTTTATATAATATTTGGGATTTACCAGAACTAGAAGAGTGGAAAGAATATGGCCCGGCATGATTGCCTCCTTCACGGAAATTGCACGAGGACAGAAGCCATGCAGGCCGTTGCAAACAAATTGGAGTTGCCATCTAGCAAACTCAAGCTACATCACACAACTTACAGGTCTTCTAGGCACATGAACCTCAGCATCAAATGGATATAGAAGAAATCCATTTTACATTAGCTTTACTTTTTTTTCAATCATGTTTCATACTATCACACATCGTAGACAACAAAAAATGTAACGGGGATACAGGGTGAAGACAATAATCATAAAATGTAATTTCACAAACAAATTAACTAGGGATCTAGTTAGAAAATTGTCCACATAAACCTATGGTTATATTGGAACGAATTCCGACATATCTGCGTAATGCATATATAAAAAAGGGCAATGGGGTGAATAGCTAATTCTATAGCCGAAGGAACACAAACGGATGGGACATGGGTATGATGGGGTGAAGGAGGAGCTCAAGGAAAGGAACCGGGAGTCCAGGACCGTGCCTGTTTTTCTCAAGCCTGTATCTTGCCACAACATTTGCACTAAAATTCCCCTTATCCAGAAAAAAAGGAAAATCATTAGGAAGGAGAAGCTCCTCCAACGACAATTCCTGAGCCTACTCATAACAAAATCATATTGCCTTGTATTCAGCTGGTTATTAAATGATGAACAAGGTCATAGATTCAGAGAATAATCTTCAATTTTCGTCCACTGGATGTCTGGATAGGTACAGTTAGGTTCACAATCAATGTCATTTTCACTAGGTATTCACAAAATAGAAAGCTGCCTAGCATTAGATCTTAGATGACAAGGTTTACATGAGTTGTATTAGGTATAACTACTACATATAATTACCAATAAACACAAACCTATAGTAAATAAAGATAAACTATCCTAAGCAAATGTCTAACCAGTTAGGTGTTACAAATGTGTACGTTCTCCAACTTGACATATTAGGTCACTTCTAGTTCTATCTCCACGGAATTTACAAGAGTTATCCTCTGCGCGTCAGAGCAGTGGAAGGCGATGCTGTCATTAGAATATTTAGAGCCTGATTCAAATAGACGTAAACACAACCATAGATCCTAAATGCCACCATTTTAAATTAAGGCCGTGCTTGTTCGTAGGAATCAGAATGGAGAAAGGCAGCCTTAGAATATGTTTATCAAGCGACTCATTACGCGTTACATTGTTAGATTAAGAACTATGGTTAGACACAAATATTTTAGGGTAAATTACATTGAGGTATATTGAGGTTTGGCGAAATTGCAGAGATGTACACCCACGTTTGAATAAATATACTGACGTATACTCCCTGTCCCTGACCATTTTTTGACCATTGACCAAAGTCAAAATAATTTTTGGACATAAATACCCCTAGTATACCTCATTGAAAGTTTATTGAAAAAATTATTGTGCAATGATTTTCCACCTACTTTGCACTGCCTGCTCGTATATCTTTTGTTGATTTTGTCATACCGTGCTCAAAAATGTTACCAAGATCGGCATTTTTTTGAGATCAAACTCTCATAACTTTAGATCGATAGCTTTTTTTTTTTTATAGTGCAGACACAAAAATAGACTTGAGTCAATTTTGCATGATGAGAGAATTGTCTTAATCGAGCTACTAGGGGTATTTATGTCCAAAAATTAGTTTGATTTTGATCAACGGTCAAAAAGTGGTCAAGAGTATACCTCAGTGTATTTAGTCAAACATGGGTATACCTCTCTGCAATTTCGCCGAACCTCAATATACCTCATTGTAATTTACCCACAAAGTTCGTAAGAACATTCAAATACATAATGCCTATGTCATGACTGAAAAGGAAATCCCTTTCTGCGTAATGCAACGTTATTGAACAACAAATCACAACCACATGCTGCTAATTTGCTTACAAATCAATAAGATGGGAGATAAGAGGTCATTGTTGATCACTCAAATTACAATAAAATAGGGTCAATAGTACCTCCTGTCAGTGTCAGTGTCCACTTCCTCCAGCTTGTGTAGCAACAATTGAATTCATCATCTATTTGTACAAAGAAAAGTAGCCGTCTCCAGCATTCCCCTGAAAAAAGAGCAATTACCATTTATCAAGCATCCCAAATCCCGACGATGGGTCAATCTAAAGATATAGTTGCACTTGGCTAAAATTAGCAACTCAAGAAACTTGAACTGGAGTCTTCAGAAGAATACATCGCACAAGTACATATTTAAATTAAGGACATTTTCCAAGGCGACAAAAAAAAAGGGAAAAAAAAGAAACCCAAAGTATGTAGACTATAAACTGTACTCAATTTCTACACTGGCAAGCACAAGTCAAGAGGCAATGGAAGATCATTCACACGCAAAATAAATTAACTACAGTAATCGAAACCAAATCTTGCTTATTTTACAGAGGTCCCAGTGAACAATCAAAATGAAAAGTTCAGTCTGCCATGCTGTCTACAACTAAGTGATACCTCACTAATCCTCTTTGCTGATGATGGGACTCAGTTCTTATGGACAATAGTTATAGAAGCATCACAAAGGAAATTGGGGAGGAGTAGATTGGGCAGCCACAAAAGGTATTTGTACAAATCCAAAAACATGAAGTACCACTTTTTCCTCAGATAAAGAATCTAGCAAACATAGAAAAAGCAGTTGCACTCTAACCATTTGAAGCAGTATAGAGCTTCAACACAAATTTGACATGTATCAAAGTAATATATGTAAGTATCAGGATCTTAAAATGATTTCATTTTTATTACGCAGCAGCTAACAATTTCCAATCTTACTCTACCAAATGAGTAATAAAATGCTAAAATATCATACTTCAGCTATGAAATGAAGAAATGAACACACCTCCAATAATTCAAAGATCATACTTCAGCTGTGAAAATATATTTTCGATTGCCAAAGATTGACCTAACAACTTCCGTATGCAAGGTACGTTTGTCAATCACCCAATTTACATATCAAGAAGTTAATACCTTAAGACAGGAGGTAAACCAACAGAGAAATTAATCAACAACAAATTGCCTGTTTCTTGGCCAGGCTACATACCTTCGAGATGGGATCCACATTATTCAGCTCCTGCAACAATCACTGGTAATCACCATCATGGAGCTCTAGGCAAACAGCTCACAGGGGCCAGGAAGCCAATACAAATGTTACCAGAAACCGTACCCGTTCACTAAGTCAAACGGTGTGGCTTATGTGTCCTTAACATGATGGAGATCCTCATCCTCATCACTAATATCTGATGCTACCTCACTATCCAACTCTGAGTCTGAATTTCGCTCTCTCAACCTATTTTCTCTAATATTTTCACTGGCATTGATGTATTCCTTTCCACCCATGGCGACATCATGATGATGATCATTGCGCCCATTCATTCTATAACTGACCAACTCCCTGTCCAGAGGTACCTTTCTGGGGCTCAACATGATTAATTCAGCCAATCTTCTACGAGCCAAGTACACTTCATTTGGCTCAATTAACTCCCCCTTCCTATAAGCCTCCCTAAGAAATATAGTATGAAGCTTCCCATGATTCCCCCTCGTCGATATGTAATATATCCCCTGATGCTGGAGAAGGAAATCTTTAAGCTTCTTAGGCAAATCCATAGTTAGCCTAAAATGCGCAATCCTCTCTAAAGTAATCTTCTTTTCAACCGTCAACGACAACAACTCATGAATCATTGCCACTGCTCGTTTCTCCATCCGATTCTGAGCCTCAAGTGACCTCATATCATACCCTGAAATATTCTCATACGGCGACCAATAAGGCAATCTTTGCCACTTCCACATTGCAATCTTATAGTACTTACCAATCTTAAACCCAGGTGGGAAATTCACAACAAACGAAAACCTCGTACTTTCTTCATCAATACCCTTTCTCCTATACTCCAATTCTCTAACTTTCTCAACAGCACAAACAGCCAATTTTGGGTCTTCTTCTACAATCTCAATATACTTACTCATTGTATCTTTTGCATCAAATAGCCTAAAATATTGTGGATAATTAAGCACTATGGAATACTCAAAATCATCAGGAAACCCAAAATCTCTACGGGCAATCCTAATATGTTCAAGCTTAAGCCGACCCGTATTCGACAACATCAAGAGTTTTCGAAGCCGGGTTACAGCTTCAGGGATTTGGGCAACAAGAGCTTGTTTTTCCTGCTCAATTTGTAAATGGGCTTTTCTAGTTAACCTTAAATACAATATTCTTTGAACTGGGTGCTCATAAATTTCAAAAATATGAGGAAATTTGAGAACAAACTTGCCTGCTTCATGTTGCTTGAAATCCATATGGCGAGTCAGAGTGTCAAGGCGTGAAATGGGGACACATTGGTGAGGTTGTGTGAGAATTATATCTTCAAATTTCAAAACTTTTCTGATTTTTTTCTCAACTTCCATGTAATTATCATACCCATGGTCTCTTACCCTTTGCTGGTTTTTGGGTATTGAAGTTGATCTTGACATGGGTCTTGTGAAAATGAGTGCATTTTCAAGTGTTTTGTGAAGGAAATTGAAGATAGATGGGTTTGAATTGAACAATGAGGTTTTAATTTGGATGAGATTGAATGTTCTGGGAATGTTGAATGGGTGCATTTTTTGAGCATCCGGAGGTCAGAGGGTTTAGGGTTTAAGATTCTGCGAAAAGGTTGATTAGAGGAATTGATCTCAAGTAAAGGTAGTGCCAATTTCTGTCCTCTTATTTTATTTTATTTTATTTTATTTTTGAGGAGGATGAACTATTTCTTTTTTTTTTTTTTTTGGAGGGAAAATAGGAGGAATTTGAATCGTTGAATTCATCAGAAGCAGACCAGTCAAATGGGTCAACTCAATGGGTTATGGACAGAGTTACTTTGGGTTTGGGTTGGATTAGTTTACGAGTTGATTTTTGGGTCAAATTCACTTTTTAGTTCATTTTCTAGGATTGTAAACGATTTTGGATTGAGAAAATTGTTTAAGAACCCTAAAAAATGGGTCGGGTCGATTCAGCTTTGGACAACTTTAATACCAAGCTCAGCAATCGACACCTTTTCTGAATTTACTTTTGTTTATATAAAATAAAAATACAAATTGTCATCGTTGTATTCCAAAAAAAAAAAAAAAAAAAGCGCCAAAGAATGATGAATGGAGTTTGAACCTCACGTTGATGGCATATGGATGGTATTTTTGTCATAAAAAGTAGGAAAACTTTCAAAAGATTTAATACGAGACTATGGGTGCGTTTGTTAGAGTTGAACTTACCAGAACTGAACTGTACTGAACTGAATTTAACATCACTAAACTGGACACTACTGAGCTGAACTGAACACAACTGAAATGAATTGAACACAACTTGATATGTGAGACAAAAAGTATGTTTCTGAACTCAGCACCATTGAACTGAATTTGAAATCACTGAATTGACACCTGAACTGAATTGAAATGAACTGACCCGACCGTGTAAGCTCTAACAAACGCATCCTATGTGAGAGTATCTACTCATTTCATATCCTATTTTATTGAGAATTTCACACCGGATGACAGCAAATTAAAGGAATATGTATACTTTTGAAAAAGAAAAAATAATTATTCGCTAAATATAATTTATATATTTTTCTCATTTAATATATGTACCTCGAAACTCTTTGCTTGATTCCGTCTCTATATAAGGTTTAGGGTGAATATATTTTTCATGCCATTTACTCCTAGCTAGACGACCTCTTTCATGATTTGGGTGGTCTACTAAAGATCAAAATTCAAACAATTAATAATGGGGTGATGGGAACATTAAATCTCAAGTTAAAATCCCCTCCACCATGTATATGTATGTTGTATGGACACACGCGCCCGCCCGCTTGTACACACACCATACCCAAAAAACAAAAACAATGAGTAACTTGAATAGCCTACAAAGTACCAAGTGGGGGGGGGGGGGGGGATGCCTGCAGTTGTCCCCAACACACACTTTGGAGGTTTGAGTTTTGACAATGCAAAGATGATGGATAACCAAAATTACCGGAATCATAAACAACCGGCCAAGTACAATTAACACGACAAAACTTGCAGTCTTGATCCAAAACATGAGATTACCATACCCATCAAGCTTCAAACTTACAAAATCTTTCAGAAATATGGAGAACATCAATCTCAACATAGATTGCTCTTTGTTTCCAGTTCTTCCCCTGTGTCCTACTCCTCTATCAAAATAAACCCTATATAAACAAAAAAAAAACAACACTTCATTCTTTAGAGCTAATTTAAACTTTCACTTCGCTGTTAGAATGAGTCAATACCCGAACCAGAGCCCATTCGTAGCTGCTTCTACCTAGACAAAAACCACTGATCATAGTCCAATTTCAGGTCACATTAACAGCCGGAAATCGCCCATGGTTCGTTCTTGACTCAAAACTCTACCCCACCACCAAAAGTCCTCTATTTCCACTCATTTCCTTACCTATATATATGATGTTTTCTGTGTCATGTACAAATTTCCCCTTAGATTTTGGCCTGCCAAAAACTAAGTTAATTGGAGAGACCAAGGGGATCTCTGATCTTCTGGATTGTGCAGGACATGAGATTGTTGACAGTAACAATGGATTCCACGGTTAGCTTTGCCGTTGGAAGGCTGTTGACCAGAATTTGGAACCCTAGTGTCAATACTGAAGCACCTCCGCCACTAGGTCCTCCCACCCCATTGCTGGTTAGAGTAGGCACATTCGGATGTATAGGTCCATCAGCGATTGCAAAGCCCGAGGGCAGAAGAGCCAGATAGTCAGAATCCCCTCCCCTCATAACCGATTCAATTGATGCTGAGTCAACTGGAGCATACACTATGAAAGAGCCTGTTTGGTCCATCCATGACTCTTGTAGTATAAGCATGTTGCTCTCCCTAGGTGGTGCAGCCTGCAGAAAGTCATCAAATCATGAGTTCACGTAAAGAACATCAGCATCAGAACAATGCATGGTCATAAGAGCTTGCTTGACATATTTTCAGCTTGGAATATAATGAACAAACTGAAAAAGTCAAATTACTTTCGTCAAACTGTTTATGCTTCTTATTTGTTGTGAAGTAGCAGAAAATAATACATCCAATACCTCTTCCCCTCTCCTGTTTATCAAACAAAAGATGCGACAATCTCAATTTCCCTCCAAATCCCCTTATCGAAAGAGCAGGCCAAGTTAATTCCTTTAGTTTGAATCCTTTATAATAATACTAACATGAAGGAATGCATATTCTTTATAAGGTTGATATCAATGTACTCACAGGGGGACAGAAGAGGGAGACACAATTGGTCCCATCCTGGCTCTTAGGAAGGCGAGCTATTACTTCCATTGGCCCACCATTGGATAAGATGTCCCATTTTCCCCGTAATTTCTCATCCTTTAGGAAGTCAAAGAGGTGCTGCCTTGGTACAGGTATCCAAACTGAAGTCGAGGCACTTAACACCACACCTGAGGGCTCACCAGGCTCATTTATGCTGACACGGCTCATCACACGCACATCATCCGCCAACCCTCCGACCTGCAGCTTCTCCCATCGGCGTGAAGATGAGGCGCAAAGCCCGGAGCAAAAGTTGTTGCTTATACGCTTCATCAGCTTTAAAATGCTCCTCCTGCCTTCTTGAGTGATAACTGCTGTAACAGATTAATAGCACAAAAAATTGAGATCAGAAAGATTTATATACTGTCATAAATTCAGTGACATGAAAATAATACTAGGGAAGCAGGGAAAACCTGCATTGTTGCCAGTGGTAATTCTACTGGACATGAAGATGGAGGCACATTCACGTTCCCTCTGTAAAGTGGCGAGCCACCTTTGAGCACCAAAGGCTGATCCTGAACGCAGCAATGGCTGGAACAGCTGGTGAATACAATTTTCATCGTATTCCGCATGTTCAATCCATGTAACCTGTTGAATCACGTAACGTCTTTCTTAAGCATATGAGCTTGTACAGTGTTCTGAGCATTATGTGAAGGTTTTATATGGAAGCCAAAAAATAACGCAATCGATCGCTCATTGGCAACATCTTGCAAAAAATAAGCATATTCAAGTATTGTGGATAAATTAGCTTATAAAATATAAAGGTAGATGTCCAAGTATTGTGCAAGCATGAAAACACTTTGTACGCATTAGACGTGAAAATTAGATATCATAGAGAAATGCACAGAAGCAAGTAAACCTCAAGGGGCATCCAAAGGACAAGATGCCTGCAGACAAGTCTTAAAAGATACTCGTAATAGATAAAACTTGACAGTTACTTCTCGGGTCGTTTCCCTCTTTTGCCCTTAGGAGAACAAACATGGAAGCTAAACAGTAGGACATAGAGTGCATCGTCGCATTACATGGACCAAGACGGCATATTAAAACCCAAACCCAGTTCATCCGATTTCTTGGATAATATAAAGTTGAGTAAAATAAGGACATCAATCAGAATAGAAACATCAAATACTTATTTATGTATCACCCAAGGATGTGAATTCCTAGGCTTTTACCTCAACAGAGATCAGTACTCAAAAGTATTTAAAAATGCGGTGACCAAGAGCTCCAGCTCATATCAGGAAGGAGGGAGCCCCTTGATATTCTCCCCGTAAAATTAAAACAATAGATTAATTAAGCGAAGACAATAAGCAACCCCAGTCTTCGGAATTCGAAACTGCACAATTATAATATGAGAAGAAGCATCTTCCGGTATAAACAAATGTCGAAGGCGTACAAATTAAGAATCTTAAGGAGCTCCCACTCCCTCTGATTCAGAGAAATCCCGCACAATATGCCACCTTTATTGTTCGATATCAAGAAAAGGAAATTTTGTGAAAGAAGAATGATCTCGACATAATGGTCCAAATGTCATTACGAGTCTAAAAGCTTATTATCCCCGTAACACTGACATAATTATGTCCAAAAGGTTGCACTCATTCTATGATTAGAACTCTCAAAAACAAGATTTCTTTTAGCAAAGGAATATCTATCTGTACTACAAGTGACAGACTTTGATAAGTAATTACCAGGGAGTAGCCATTGGCAACATCTTGCACAATACAACCGGAAGGCAATCTCCTCCACTTCATGGATGAGCCTGAAATGGACGATTCTCGGATAGTGTCCAAAGAAACATCAACCATGGCCCACATGCCCTCTGAATGCTGCTTGCAGAAACGCAGGATTTTCTCTTGGCGAAGAGGTACAAATGGTGAGGGAAATACAAACTCTGCATTCATCTACAAAAATATTGAATGGCATGAGATGAAAAACACTTGAGCTCAAGTGAGAGAAAAAGCCAACTAATGAGGACTTACCAACTGCAATTCGCCATCTCGGGTCCCACCAGCACCGCTGAAAAGAACCTCAACCGTAGTGGCTTTGTTAATCACACAAGGAAATGTGTTTTGCCATCGGCTCTAATTTATGGGAACAAAAGCAATTTCAAAATTAATAGCCTTATCTCAAATAAGTATGCAGATAAAAACAACATGTTGTGAGTTATGACTATACAGTTGGACGTTTTAAGGCAATCATCAAGTCAAGCCACCACGACCGGAAAAACGGACAAAGTATAAAAAACAATGAATTATGAAACACATTATACTTGAGGAGTTTTAACCCAACATCTTGCACAACAAAACATCAATAGCAATCATGTAGAGCCACTACCTGTAGTTAATACATAAACTTATAGTAATTATAGTACTCTATCTCAGAATTTTTAGCAAAATCCAATAGCCAAAGAAGCAGAATTTGGCTATCAAAAAAATCTTAAGGGGCCATGTAAAGACAACGCCCCTAGTTATTGAGAAATGAACAAATTTTGAATCAGAAATAACATCAATTATGTTAGCCGAATTTCTGCAGATTGCCAAATTAGTTGAGTGAACTTTTAAGACAACATATCCAGCCATGACTTCTAATTAACTGAAAAGCTCTAAGATGCTACTGTTATGATATGATGATTAAACCTGACCTATCTTGTCAGCACTCAACGGCACCAGATTCTGAACATCTTGTGTAAAAAGAATTTCATATGCACAAATTCATGATCAATTTAACAAGAGACAACCAATAAGAAAGTTAGCTTCAATACTTTAGATACCTAACAGGAAGGATATAGTGCTTACAGGGAACATCATTGTTTCTACAAGCTCCAAGCTAGTGATAAACACCGAACCCGTCTCTCTTGTAGCATCTGTAATAAAGCCGCAAGGTTTTATCCCAGCAAAAGGGGAGAACTTCTTCACATATTCGTCATGATTGAGCACTTCCCTTCCCTCATCCAAGCCTTTAAGCCACAGGGGACCATCAGTTTGAGCCATGGCAAGCACTTCATCCATAGCAGCCATTGCAGCTTGCATGAACATGGTCTTCTCATATTCAGTGCTCATGGAACCATTCATCGAACCAGCAATTGGTGAGTTTCCGGAACCACCATTTTCGAGGTTAAGTCCCATTGGCAATGGGGAGGCTGAACTCATTATACCATTAAACCCTCCTCTTCCCATGGAGAGCTCCAAATTGGAATTTGAAGCAGGAGATGACATTGGACTAAGCAAATCCGATATAGGTTTGCCCAAATACTTCTCAGCAAGGGCACAAACTCGGGTCAGTTCATCCCTTAGACGAGCATTCTCAAGCCTAAGCTGGTGGTCATCTATGGATACTTCACTCAGTATAACTGGACCGCCACAATTTTGACAAAGGGGGTTCCTCAAAGCATCCTTCATCGCTATGTTCTCAACACGAAGCTTATCATATTCTTGCTTGAGGACTACATTCTCATGCCTTTCCATTTGGGTCTGTTCTTCAATCAATTGTACATCATAAGGTTACAAAATTCATATCATAAGGAAACAGAAAGAATAAAATACATGAGATGAGATAATGCCACCACATACCTTTAACTGAGTTCGACGATTCTGAAACCAAAACTTAACCTGCCTGCTCTCCAATGAAAGTTTCCTTCCAAGCTCCAGTCTTTGTTTCTCATCTGGGTGAGCACAGTTCTTAAAGAAACTGAAACCCACAAAAGACATTGAAAGCATTAATCATCCCTCTAACCCATTTATTTTAATTAATTACTACCACATTAACCAACCCTTTTTAGATGTCAATTTAATGAAGGTAAAGAAAAATCTACCCAAAAATTATACTAACTACATTGCCTCAAAACAATTTATGTACAGAATCCACAGTTTCACACACAAAAAAAAAGAAAAAGTAAAAGGAACTTACTTTTCAAGTTCCTGAATTTGCTGGGGAGTGTGCCTATGATATCTTTTCCTCCTTGCTGCCTTAGTATTCTCAGTGGCTCCTTCTGGAAGATCCTCAATAGAGACAGTCTCATAGTTGCCACTTCCAGAATCTTCTCTTTCCCTTCCCATTATGTTGTCTGGGTCAAACTGATCCCCATAATATTCCATTTCTCCTTGCTCATCCATTTTACCCTGCAAAACCACCCAACAAGAATAAAATAAGAACAAAAACCCATCCATATAAACTATAGTTCATGAATGTAAGAAGCATCCAAAAGAAAACTCATTTACTTTGTTAATACCAATATACCATCATTATTGATGAAATCTCAGAAGCATAAAAACAAGAGAAAAATCCCTAGCAACATTGTTACATAACAATCATCTTCACAAGTTTTTTCATTTCTTTTTTTTTTTTTTTTTTGTTTGTGGTGGGAAGGGGGCATCATGTGTTTCAATCGTTGAACTGTTTTCTGAACTTCTTTTTGGCCAATACTGAAAAATCCAAAAGTAAAAGTCAAAACTTTTTAAAGATTTCTAGTACTATCATAGTCCTATGTATGAACCCATGTAATAAGTCTAATGACCCAGAAGACCAGATCCCTTGAAAATGACTAAAAAAACTTCAGAACAGCCAAAAACCCTAAAATTAATTGTAAAACCCCCCAAAAAAAGTCATTCAAGGCTATCAATCAAATCATAGCAAAAACTAAGATCCCACATTAATTTCAATGAAAAATGATGAACCCATTAAATCCAAATGCTTTTCACAAAAGTGGAAGAGGTATAAAAACAGATGGAAATGCAGAAGTAAATAACGCTTACATCAAAACCCAACAAAATAGTAAAAACAGAAACAAAAGAAAAACTTCTTCTTTTTTTTTTTGTGTGTGTGGGTTTTAGTTGATTATTACTACGTATCAAAATACCTCAGGAATTGCTCAGTACCATTTCAAGACCAAAACTTGCTCCTTTGCTTCAAACCCACAAACACCAAACACAAACAAAAATCACTCTTTTTCTCCTTCTATTTCTCTTTCTAGGCTTTTCCCTTGTTTCCTACCCAGAAAAAAAAAAGAATAAAGAAAAAATGGAGGCAAAAACCCAGAACAGAGAAAAAAAGATGGCTTTTTTTTCCAGAGAGAAACACTGAAACAGTGTAGTGTGTTGCTTGCGAGTGTCAATTGTCAAAGATTCGTGGACCTATTTATCTCTCTCTCTCTCTCTCTCTCTCTCTCTCTCTCTCTCTCTCTCTCTCCCTCCCTCCAATTGCATGTGGTGATCCAAAGAAAACAATATTAGAGAGAGAAAATACTACTTCTATTTATTTAATAAAAACAGGAGGAAATTAAAAATCAAAAAATAGAAGAAACAGAAACAACTCAAAAATTGAATTAAAAAAATGGGTTCCTTTGCATAATAGTAGCTGACTCACTTGCAAATTTCAATGGAGAGGAATCAGTTTTTTGGTCAAAATTGAGGCAATGCTCACACTTTCTCTCTCTTCACCCCTGTCTTGTGGATCAGTGCTCTGTTTGTTTCTTCACTTATCTCAATGACTTTTCCTTTTTTTTCTTTTTCTTTTTTTTTGGGTAAAGACTTCTCTCTCTTGTTTCTCTCTCACTCTATATTTTTATATAAAAATCATTTGAAGACAAAAAATGGAGAGTGAGAAAGTCAGCGGAAGAGAGAAGAGGCGCTGAGCTCGGCCGTTTCAACTTTGACAATGAGAAAATGGGTCCTACAATTTTTTTTATTTTCCTATGTTAGGGAGTAGTATATCCAAAGTTATTTTTGCATCACCATTGATTAAGCTACTTTGTCTATAAATCACAACGTAATTTAATCGGTCACTCACTTGTCTGAATTCACTAATGTAACTAATAATTTACCTTTTTCCAAAAAATTTTGTACATATGTGGTAGTCTTAGGCCCTGTTCGTTCTCTCAAACAAACGGCGCGAAACCAAACAGATGGAAATGACATGGATAATGAAACAAAATGTGACACAAAATGAAGTATAGAATACGGAACGGAACGGCGCGGAATGGAATGCTGCATAGAAACGACGTAAAGAACAGGATTATACTCTCTTAAAAAGAACATGAAGCAAGTTTATATAATTGAGGAGTAATAGCTTTTTTTTTTTTTGGACGAGGCACAAAGAAGAACCTCGCAACTGAATGATAAAATTGGTACGTAACTAATGAAGCATCTCTCGGTTCCCACCGGAAAAAATAGTACCATAATAGAGAGGATTTGTTTCCTCTATTGTTATTCTTTTATTATGTATTATATTTTTTTAATAATTTTGGACATATAGCCGTGAGTGTAACGTGTCACTACAAAGCATGACCGGTATATGATCAAATTTCTTGATTTTATTCCTTTTTAAGATATTTATTTTATGCTATTTTTTATTGAATGTTGTTCAAATTATTTTTTTGTTAGAAAAATTAATTTTATAAACCAATAAGAGTTAACTAATTCAATTGGTCAAAATGTTGTCATTTACATAAAGAGTTATGAAATGTTGTTTGTTTGTCCAATGACTAACTTTTCTTATTTTTTTTATAGGCCAATGGCTAACATTTTAACTATGTAAAGTGCATCTAAAGGTGTTAGATAATTAGATAATTTAAAAAAAAAAATTGGTTTAATTAGAGGTAACTACATATAGTAGAAACATTTTTAAGGTGAGGTGCAAAGGGGAATAAACCATGCTACTATCTTAGACATAAACTTGAAGAGTGTGCATGTTACCAAAAACAAATACTAGGTAAACAATGTTGTCATTACCAACTTGGGCTAGAGATTTCTATACGCAATAAAAACAAAAAGGGAGGGGGTAGAGGTTAGGAATTAGAGAGGACCTTCTTTTCTCTCTTTTATCTCCCAATAAATTCTAGCCTCCTTTTTCTTTGACTCATCTTAGGATTATTATCGTCATTATTGTCGGTGGTTAGCCCTTCCGTTATTTTTTCCTTGCTTTCGATCTTGTTTTCTAGTTTGTTTTTCTTTATGTTTAGTAATAAACTATCCTTTGGTGAGAGATTGTGGAGTTCTCCCCGTTCGTCGGAGGGTAGTCGAAATTTTATTTTTAGGTTCGGTTTGATGAATCAAGAAGACAAGTTCAATCTAATATGGCAAGGAGATTTGTTCTTCCAAATAGCTGCAACACGTTTCATGCTTACCTCCGATCGTAGGGAAAAGGCGGTGGCCTCCCATTTACTGTATAACAAATTTTTTGCTATATCAGGGCATTGTCAATTATCGACGAAGCTGATCAAGACGCTGATTTCTAGCAGTGATGTTTGGATTGGTAGTCACTTATCGACGGAACTGATCAAGACACCGATTTCAAGCAGTGATAGTGGAAATCATATTCATCTTGTTTTATCAGATTTATACTTGGTTATGTTAGATTTAGATTTATTTAGAGATATTCATCGTTGTAGATGTCGTATGGCTTTTTATGAATGAATGAATTCTCTTTGCTTAAAAAAAAAAGGAATTAGAGAGGATAATAGATAAAGGGTTTATCCCCAAAGTTGTTAAACCCTTATTAATTTGCGATAAAAATGGATAGTACAAGGATACAACGCTTGCCCTTTTTCTCTTCTATTTTTTTAAACTTCAACTACTCTTATATGTGAGTTGTGACTGCCTTCGGCATTACTTTAATTTTTACATACTGTCATTGGATGCTATAGCTATATCAACTAGTACTGATATTACAAAATCCTCTTCTGATAGCCCTCTATTAATAAATTGATAGCTATAGGAAAAATAATTGTGTTTGCTTGGAGTAGGATATATGCAAAGATATTTTTATATGGAGAGGAATCAAAGAAAGATAGGTTACAGGTGTAATTTAACATATTGAGCAAGTCTTCTGTGAGACCAACCCACAGAAAAATGGAGTCACTATTTTGAAATGTAAGAGTCACTTATTACTATAAAGTATCCTTCGTCTTACCACAAGGTATGATAAAACCGCATTAAACAAGTTTTTGTGTAACATCTTTATTTATAGATATATAACAACGCAAGTGATTCTCCCCTATCCTCCCTCGCTTTGGTTAATTACCACATTTCAATACACAATGTCATATTATGATGAAAAAGCATTATTTTGACCAATGAAAAATGGAAATTCTATTAACGCAATTTATGATTCTTAAGGACCACGTACTTAGGTCTGTTTTTTTCACCTAGACAAAAAATGTGCACATAATTGTTGTTTTTCCTTTAAATATGGAATTAAATATTACCTTTTGTAGATATGGATATTTTGCATGACGGTGTACTGTGCTTAACTAGTTCGATATGAGTATCTCTCTTTAAGAAATGATGGATCTCAAATAAATATCTATAATTTATTTTCCAAATTATTAATCAACTACCTTCAATTATGTTTGCCATATTAAACCGTGGATGTTTTTTTTTCTTAATATCGTGACATGATCATGGACATTTTCACAACGGTACAATCATAACGTATAACTAAGAAGCATTTGCCTCAATGATTATCCTACTAGGCTATCACCTTCCTACTTTGAGGTATATTCAAGTTTCTACCAGGAAACGACAAAAACCATCCGCAACCCGCAACTCGTGGCGGGTAGACATTTCCAAACTGTCCCCGTCCCAACTAGAACGGATGCGGGGCGATACCCACATGTGTCCGCCCCAAATTAAACTGTCATCCCTAGTAGCCATTCTAATAACCTTGTATATGTTATGGCATTTAGTATTATCTTGAATAAGTTGCCTTACTCTAATTGATGTCTACTTAACTTCAATGTTATATTAATTTGAGTTATAAATAAATAGTCAAAATTTTGAGTTCATGTACTTGTATTAAAAAAGGCGATGCACCTTTCATCTTTCCTTCTGTCAAAATTAAAATAAAAATCATTCACCATTCATGCAGAACACACTTTGTTTACTTCTTACCAAAAACTGAACAAAACCAACCAAGCCAGCCATTTATTAAAACCCTTGTTGATCTACCAAAATAGAATCCTAATACATGACTTTTCCAACCAATTAGGCATTGGCGTTAATTAGTATTAGCATTTGATCAGGAAAATGGGGTATCATACTTATTCAAGAACAATAGCATTATTATTGGTGGGAATGTTAATGTTCATCCTATTATCAAGCACCACGTGGCGAGATGTGGTGGCCGACGTGGACTGCTCCACGACGACACAATTGTTGGACACGTGTTCAGTATTCATAAGCTATGGTGTGCCGGACCCATTACCGGGCTCGCCGTGTTGTGACGCGGTAATGGGCCTGCACGAGTTGGCCTATTCCATTGAGAATAGGCAGTCCGTTTGCAATTGTTTGATGGGCACGATGGCTACATATAATCCTAATGCCACTTTTCTCTCTACATTGCCTGACTTTTGTGGTGTTTCAATGGGCTTCACCATTGAAGCTAACATGGACTGCTATGTGTAGGAACTCTCTCTTTCTCCTTGGCTTTCTTCTTACCGATACTTTTTAACAATGATTTCATCATTTCATGGAAATGTTTGGAGTTTTTTTTTTTTTTTTTTTTTTTTTTTTTTTTTTTTTTTTTTACGCTAGAAGATTCCTGGTCATGTTGGAAATAGGGTGGCTGACTGGTTGTCTAAAATCGGGCATCAGTGCCAGGATGAGTTATTTGTATATTCTTCTCATGCCCCCGTCCTCCGTTGTGTTCTTTATGAGGATACGTTAAGAGTTTACCTTGAGTAGGGCTGCATAAATTTCGGTTCAGACCTGAACTTTGGACCGGACCTGACCTGAATAGATCGGACCTAACATGGATATGGTGGAATCGGTTCGGTCCTCGATCCTTCAAGTTATGGATTTCGGGTTTTCGGTATTCAGACCAGATAGCTAGAAAATTACTATTTTTTCATTAAGTTGAGAATTTAATTATTATTTTTAAATAAAATATTTTCCTCGCTACTTATATTTAGCTTTTTAAATAATATATGCTTTAGTACATTCAAAATTTTGCTAAATCGATTATAAAGGTAAGGTTATGTACGTCTGTTTCTCCTTAAAATCCCACTCTCGTAGGGATACTTATTGAGTTGTTGTTATTGGTGTTAGGTTTTGCATGAAGGTTTATTAAAATCGACATAAATTTGTCGGGAAAAAATTCATAGAAGTAATGTCGGTCCAGGGTTTTTCAGGTCTGGTCCGGTCCGAGACCTGAATGTTTTAGGTCCGGTCTTAGGTCTAATGATTTTTCAAATTCCGGTTCAGGTCCGATCCGGTTCGATCGATCTTGAACCTGTGTACAACCCTAATCTTGAAAGCAGGTCCTCCTAATCTTCCTTTTTCTATTCTTACCATTTAAAAAAAATTGGAACTTCTGTTAGATATATAAAAGGTAAGGTTTGTAAACAGAAAAGAAAAAAGACAAACTGTTACTGTTAGTAAGTTTGGTCCATCTTCAAAAAAGGGGCAATAATTTAGAGGTGTTTGTAAGTAGAGCCCAAATTTGTTTATGTGTTAAGGCTAAAGGTTGAATAGTTTCCTTTGATCCCATTTTGGGCCCTTTTCTACTGGGCCTTGAACTTTCGCTGTATGTTAAAGCGCTTTAGAAATGGGTTAGACAGAACTTTGCCCCAGTCCAAAGTAAGGCTCTTTTTTTTGGGGTGCTAAGTCCAAAGTAAGGTTTTACTATAATTTAGCGGGCCTAGATACGATATTGTACACCGGATAAACTATGAGTATGTATAATAATTTGCTAACCAGTTAACCACCTACATTGAAGAAGTCAACCAGATAAATTTATAGGCTCAACAAATAAATCTAGTAGGTCTAAGCAAAAAAAGAGATCTAGAAGGAAGTAGAAATTGAACTCTTGACATTTACCATAAAATCCAACCCCACAACCAAATTTACTACCCAATGACCCATTAACACTATCTTCTTCATAGTTACGAACGTGATGGTCAACTTAAGCTATATTTTTGTAGGGATTATGAACATGAATTGCACACATTCATATTTATAAACAATGGTTTATAATTTGATCTATTAATAATAGATTTACTCAGGTTGACATTATGTGATTACATATCTTAAGGCAACCATTTTTATATTGATGCAGCATTCCTTGACCGAAGGTGTGAAGACTTGGCCATGTAATAAGGAGTTTCACCTGAAACTAGAGACATATGAAGGCTAATAGAGGGAAAAGATTATTGTATTACTCCCTAAAAAGAAACAAAAAGAAGAAGCATTTGAATTTTGAAGCATGGCTAGTTCTACCATTTTCAGAGAAAAACAAAAAATATCACAATTGTATGCCTTACAATATTAATCTATCTTTTTGTTTGAAATCTACAATTTGTATCTTTTTGTTACTATTAGGGAAACGGGTGGAGACAAAATGAAATCTACAAGTTAACAGGTCGGGTCCCTATAAATTTACACAAAAAGCTTGTCCATACTCATTTGTTTTTCGAGCCTAATGGATGGGTACCATGGGTTAACCCGCCTTTGATCAGGTATACTTTTTAGATTCCCATTTTAGTACTCCATTTAGTTATCAGCAAATCAGGAGAAGCTTACTCCCCAAGTGGTTTTTGGTAATGCAAAGTCATGGGTTCGAATCCCCATTCTCCTCATGTTTTGTGTCTGCTGACTTCTAGGAACTATACTAGCTCTTGTTGGTGCTACGTTGACAATGTCAGTGCTAGGGCTGGTTGTTCAGCTAGTCTGATATGTTTGCTACTGTACACGAGAGTCCGAACATAATATAACGGGGGCCCAGAAGATGCCTCGGTCACCATGCCATGCACTTGCACCCTCTTTTTAATTAGCAAAAAAAAGCAAATCAGGAGACGCTTGACTCTTTGGTTATCACTTATCACTTATCAAGGTCATGGACTTGAGTAAATTTGGACCTTGAATCTCGCTTAACTAATATCCAATGAACGATTACAACAGGCCCAACAGTAGTAGTTATCAGGAGGGTAATTGAATGAATTCCATCCATCCAAATTATAGGCAGAATTAGGACAAGCTTACCTTTAAGTTACTAAAGGACATTTTATTTCTATATGTCTCTAAATATTTGGGACCACGAAATTGTGAAAATAGGAAAAAAAGAGTGACGAGCTTGCTTGTTTAAAACAAAATCTTACTATTGGAAGAGTAGGAAGTGGCCCTAAAATGATAATGCTGTGTCGAATTTTTCTTTTACCCTTTTTTGGTTTTTTTTTTGTTGTCACCTGTGATGAATCCTTGAATTCCTTTTGTTGAAAATTGAAATGGCGTAATCGTTTATAACGTTCATGTTGGTCCTTTTTTTGGGCATTTAATACCAAATCGCAAAATATAGTGTACGGTAACATACCGACGTGCAACTTTTTTGTTCTTCTATATAACGTGCTATCAACTCTGAATACGAATTTGGACGGAATTTCAGTTCATCCGTTAGGCCCCAATATCGTATATATATGAATAGCACTCGGATCCTCTTTAATACCCAATTTTCCGCATTTACGCATTACACTTGTGGATACTTGCCACGTGTTAATTTGATTACAAACAAAAAAGGTAAAGCTAAATATTTAATATGTGCCAACCATCCAAAAGTATTATACGTAAATGCGGGAAATTGAGTATTGGAGAGGATTCAAATCCATATGAATATTATTGATAACAAGAACAACAAAAATAAAAATAAAAATAAAAATCATGTTATCTGTACTACAGAATAACAGAAATAAGAGTAAATTGTTGTAATTTTCCACATGCCATAAATATGTGAATGACTCACATTTAACCAATTATATGGTTTTACTATGCTTGTATAGTAAGTGTCATACTTACTTGCCTATAAATAGGCCAATGTTGTAATGAGAAATCGCAACTGAGAAAAAAGCAAGTGAATCAGTTAAAGCTTTCACTCCTACTTTGAGTCTCCCCTTTTCTGAGCTATCTTTTAACACGTTATCAGCACGACCTAGCTCCAAACTTCAAAAGGTAAAATACAAACTCATTCCAAAATATTGTAAGTTTTGAAGTATTATGCTCTGTAGTTGCCGAATATAATTCGGATCCTCTACATCAGAAACTCAAAACTAGATTATTAAATATTCTAGCCATATAGTTTTACGTTAGTTTTGATACCACTATGAGTCACCAAAGTAATGGGATCAACACTGTCGTAACCGGTATTTACTACTCACCCGTATACCTCATTATTGAGCGAAACCACGTACCTTTCGGTACCGTCCCTTACCCGAATATCATATCCCAACCACAACCAAATCTCACCTCGACTAGTACGTCGACGTCTACAGAAGCCTCCCGAGCCAATGAACCGCAACCACCACCTCATAAACCTGTTTTTATGAACATGAACGACAACCCAGTAGAGCCGAGGCTCGACCGTTGTCAAGATCCAGATCCGTCCAAAAAAAGAAAACGAGAAAAGGAAGAGGGCGAGATTGGCTCTGCCGAGATCACTTCACCGGTTGCCCCAAAGAACCCGAAAATGTGAGCCGCCATCATGTACAGTGCGGCTCCAAATCTGAGTCATTATCCAACCCACAAAATCCAAATGACCAACCACCAAGATAGGTGATAATTTAGTCACAAATAAAATTGGAACCGAAAACAACAGTAGAAGAGCAAAGTACAAACGGTACTGATCACTAAATAAAATGTAGAGTGTCAGTAAGTGTTGGCAAAGTGAAGAAAATCATGCACGTGAAATTTATTTGGGATGTGATTTTGAGTAAGAAAATAAAATAAGGCCCCACGCTATTAAATGAATGTAGAAAAAGTAAAGTTTGACCAAGAAGTAATCAGTTTACGTATTTGTTACTTTTGGACTATTGACCCACTGTATGGGATTATGCTTATGGAATGAAATTGGACTAATATATTTGTGTACCAATGACGTATTACGTCAAATATTTACTAGTATATTTGATAACTAATATTTGTTCTGCAGGATCTTTTAAGATCAAAGTTTATCTGCTTTGTTGGAATTAACATTTGTTTTGCAGGTTCCAATAAGACAATAAAGAAAATGTTTATTGATTAGCCAATAAACAAGAATATAAAATTGTTGTTTATTTTATATTTTGTACCGACGGGTTTTCGAACCCCTGACTTTTGACTAAGCGTCAGGAGTCTCGGACCACTACGGCTTCATTCCCGTGGTGATATCTAAATGCACAATAATTTATTTATAACAAAATGTGTCTTAAATTTTTATTAACTTTAATAATTTGTTTCTAATCAGAAAAATGGTAAGCATTGCTAAGTGGGAATTTGAAATCCTCGATGTCCCTGGAAAGATCTACTACAAATGGAAGGTTGATGCCCTTGCACACTTGAAAGCTAATGGACTTAGGAAAACCATTGAAGAAGATAATAATGCTTCAGAAGAAGATCAGGCTAGGGCCATTATTTTCTTAAAGCACCAGCTGCATGAGGACTTGAAAAATGAATACCTCATGGTTGAAGACCCAAAAGAATTGTGGCAAAATCTCCATGAGAGATATGGGCATAGAGAACAAGTTTTATTGCCACAAGCCATGTATCAATGGACTAATCTGAGGTTTCAAGACTACAAGTCTGTTAGCGAATATAATTCTGCTCTATTACGAATAACTTCATCAATGAAGTTATGTGGGCAAAATGTCACTGAGTATGCCATGCTTGAAAAGACATTTTCCACCATGCACGCCTCTAATGTGCTACTTCAGCAGCAATATCGAGAAAGAGGTTTCAAAAAATACTCTGATTTGATATCTGCGCTATTGGTGGCTGAGCAGAATAATCAATTGCTCTTTCAGAATCATAATATGAGGCCCGCTGGAACTAGTGCAGTACCAGAGGCAAATGCCACCCAAATTGGCAATCAAGGGCGCCAACAGAAAAATAATAAATATCAAGACAAAGGCTTCAGCAAAGGCCAACGACGCCAGTTTAAAAGAAAGGGCAAACAAATAAACCTCCAAGGAAGTGGACCAACTGGGAAGCAAAAGGTCACATGTTTTAAATGCGGCATTAAAGTCCATTTCCCGAAAGAATGCCGCACCACCAAACATTTGGTGGAGTTATATCAAGTTGCCCAGAAAAATAAAGGGAAAGCTGTTGAAGCCAACTTTGCGGATCAGGCGCCACAGAATGCGCCAACCCTTGACATTTCTGATTATTTCATGGATAATAATGAGGAAGACCTTGCCAAACTAAACATTAAATAAGCTCGTCTTAATTAAAATGTAGTATTTTTAACTATGTGTGTTTTGAGTTCTTTATCTTAAATAAATGCTTTAAGAAGCATAGAATGTTAATAGATGTAATAGTTTCGTATCTCAAAATAAAATCAGTGTGTTTAATTAATCTCTAATCTTATATTTATTTTCTAATGAAGATATGGATTACCGAAATGGAATTGGAGAACAATGTCTAATTGATAGTGCTGCAACACACACAATCCTGAGGAACAAAGTTTACTTCACTCACTTGATACCAGTCAAGGCTAATGTTAACACCATTGGCGGTGTTGCAAGATTAATTGAAGGATCGGAAAAAGCGTGTGTTGTACTCCCAATGGGGACAAAAATTGAGATAAAAGACGCACTATATTCGAGTAAATCTCAAAGAAACTTGTTAAGTTTTAAAGATGTGCGTCTAAATGGTTACCACATGGAAACCATGACTGAAAATTATAAGGAGTACATGTGTCTTACTTTGGTTAAAACTGGCAAGAAAGTTGTTTACGAGAAAATGTCAGCGTACTCCTCAGGACTGTACTACACGTACATTAATGCCATTGAAATTAATGTGGTGTCCAAACAATTGGTGGACAACCAAAAATTATGCTCTCTGTGGCATGACCGTTTAGGTCATCTTGGCACAAATATGATGATTAAAATAATTAAAAGTTCAATCGGACACCCCCTAAATAATGTCCGGGTACCAAGATTTGGTGAACTCCCTTGCACTGCATGTTCACTAAAAATTAATTACGAGACCTTCCAAAAGTAAAATTGGAAGTGAGTCTCCCGCATTCTTGGAAAGAATCCAAGGTGATATTTGCGGGCCAATTCACCCGCCATGCGGACCATTCCGATATTTCATGGTATTAATAGATGCATCAACACGATGGTCGCATGTGAGTTTATTATCGACAAGAAATGTCGCATTTGCCAAATTGTTGGCTCAAATAATTCGATTGAAAACTCAATTTCTAGATCATTCGATAAAGAAGATCAGGCTGGATAATGCAGGAGAATTTACATCCCAAACATTCAATGACTATTGTATGTCTATCGGAATTGAGGTGGAACACCCAGTTGCTCATGTTCATATCCAAAATGGGCTTGCTCAATCTTTAATAAAGTGGTTACAATTAATCGCTAGACCATTATTAATGAAATCAAAGTTACCAGAATCTGTTTGGGGACATGCTATATTGCATGCAGCAGAATTAGTACGATTAAGGCCAACTGCGTATCATGAATTCTCCCCTATGCAATTGGTAACTGGGAAAGAGCCAAGTATTGCGCATCTGAAAACATTTGGGTGTTCAGTTTATGTACCAATAGAACCACCTAATCGTACTAAGATGGGTCCGCAAAGAAGGTTGGGGATATATATCGGTTTTGAAACCCCCTCAATTATTAAGTTTTTAGAACCGATGACTGGTGATTTGTTCACAGCACGGTTTGCTGACTGTCATTTTGACGAGTCAGTAGTCCCAACCTTAGGGGGAGGAAAAGATAAGACAAACCCAAGTATGACAGGAATAACGTGGAATGCGGCAACATTATCTTATCTTGACCCACGTTCAAATGTGTGTGAACATGAAGTTCAGAAAATAATTCATTTGCAAAATGTTGCAAATCAATTACCTGACGCATTTATGGATATAAAGAAAGTGACAAAGTCACATATTCCAGCCATGAATGCTCCTGCAAGAATTGAGATTCCTACAGGAAATTCTGATAAACCCTTTGAAAAGGATCCTACTATTAAGCGAAAGCGTGGTCGACCAATTGGCTCAAAAGATTTGAAGCCAAGAAAATCAAAAAGGTTGGAAAATGTGAATGTCAATGATGTTCAATCTTCTAAGGAAGAAAATGAACATATGCAGAGCACAGGCAATATCGTCAATCAAAATAAAAATGAAAATGAAATCTCACTTTAAACCTTAAGTGAGCATGGAAATATAGACAAATTTGAGATCTCAATAAACTATGTCTATAATGGAAAGAAATGGAATAGAAAAGTCATTGAAATTGACGACGTGTTTGCATACACAGTTGCCTCAGAGATAGTCATCAATGAGGATGACATTGAACCAAAATCAGTCGATGAATGTCGTCGACGAAGTGATTGGCCAAAATGGAAAGAAGCAATGCAGGCAGAATTAAACTCATTTGAAAAACGACAAGTTTTTGGGCCATTAGTCCAAACCCCAAAGGGGGTAAAGCCCATCGGATACAAATGGGTATTTGTACGAAAAAGAAATGAGTAAAACGAAATTGTAAGATACAAGGCAAGACTTGTAGCTCCAGGTTTTTCTCAAAAGCCAGGACTTGACTATGATGAAACTTACTCTCCAGTTGTTGATGCAACAAAGTTGAGATTTCTAATCAGTCTGGCAAATTGTCAAGGGCTACAAATGCGCCTAATGGATGTTGTGACTGCTTATTTGTATGGGTCACTTGACACTGATATTTACATGAAAGTCCCAGAAGGATTTAAACTGCATGAAGCCAATGTTTCAAGAAATCATGATTTGTACTCAATAAAATTGAGTAAATCTTTATATGGCCTAAAGCAGTCAGGACGGATGTGGTATAACCGTTTAAGTGAATATCTTCTAAGGGAAGGTTACAAAAATGATCAAATTTCCCCATGTGTTTTCATCAAAAGATCTAAATCTGGACTAGCAATCATAGCAGTATATGTTGATGATTTGAATATCATCGGAACTCCTGATGAAATCGAAAGAACAGCTCAATACCTGATGAAAGAGTTCGAGATGAAGGATCTAGGAAGAACGAGGTTTTGCCTTGGTTTGCAGATTGAACATCTCAATGATGAAATTTTTGTCCATCAATCAAACTACACCGAGAAGGTATTGAAAAAGTTCTACATGGACAAAGCACATCCACTACGTTCTCCAATGGTCGTACGTTCTCTGAACCCCAAAGATGATCCATTTCGACCACGAGAGGAGAATGAAGACGTTCTTAGACCAGATGTGCCATATTTGAGTGCAATCGGAGCTCTAATGTACCTATCCAACAATACAAGGCCAGATATTGCATTCTCGGTGAATCTCTTAGCAAGATACAGTAATGCACCAACAAGGAGACATTGGAATGGGATTAAGCACCTACTTCGTTACCTTCGTGGAACGGTAAACTTGGGATAATTTTATCCCAAAGGTGCAGATCCTACACTTATTGGATATGCAGATGCAGGATACCTGTCAGATCCCGACAAAGCTAAATCTCAGACAGGATACATATTCACTTATGGCGGTACAGCAATCTCATAGAAATCGACCAAGCAAACCTTAACCGCCACTTCATCAAATCAGGCCGAATTAATTTCTCTTTATGAAGCAGGAAGAGAGTGTGTATGGTTGAGATCTATGATCCAGCACATACTCAAGGAAAGCGGTTTGAGAACGATTAATGGCATCCCAACTATAATCTACGAAGACAATAGTGCATGTGTGACTCAAATCAAGGATGACTACATCAAAGGAGACAGAACAAAGCACATTGATCCAAAATTCTTCTCCACCCATGATTTAGAGACAAATGGAACAATAAGCAAGCAAATCAAGTCATGTGAAAATCTTGCCGATTTGTTCACAAAAACTTTGCCACCCAAGAAGTTTGAGGAACTTGTGCAAGGAATCGGGATGCGTCGTCGTTGTAACTTATCCTAAATTCAGGGGGAGCATTTACGAGCATTGTACTCTTTTTCCCTTGATCATGTTTTTATCCCACTGGGTTTTTCTGACAAGGTTTTTAACGAGGCAATGCGCGTATAATGAATTACAATAAACGCTGTACTCCTTTTCCCTTGCTTTGGTTTTATCCCACTGGGTTTTCCAAATCAAGGTTTTTAATGAGGCAGCTAATACCCCTGTAATTACTACTAGTGATCCATTCAAGGAGGGGTTTTGTAATTTCCCACATGCCATAAATATGTGAATGACTCACATCTAACCAATTATATGGTTTTACTATGCTTGTATAGTAAGTGTCATACTTACTTGCCTATAAATAGGCCAATGTTGTAATGAAAAATCGCAACTGAGAAAAAAGCAAGTGAATCAGTTAAAGCTTTCACTCCTACTTTGAGTCTCCCCTTTTCTGAGCTATCTTTTAACATAAAGAATATTTTTTTAAAATTTCTAAACCCTCCAAGATGGACAGGATCTAGGCTCACAACAGACACAATTCTCAAATCCTTCACTAGCCACTATCCTATGAGATGCAGGGTCGTCTCTGAGCTATTGGGGGCCCTGTGCTAAAATAGAAAATTAGGCCTCAGGGGATAAAAGTGAAGGCCTCCTAAATAATCAATAGCATGTTTCACCGCACAGAAAAAAAAAAAGGAGAAAAAAAAGAGAAAGGTAACAATGTTATATGCTCAACTCAATTTATTTTTAAACGAAATTTCTTAAAAAAAAAAGTGATTTTATAAATATTTTTCCAAAAAAAGAGAAAGATATACAGTAAAACCTCTATAAATTAATAATATCGGGACTGCGTAATTTTATTAATTTAGAGAGATATTTTTTAATCAATAAATTAATAATTAATTAATTTAAAGAGAACTTTCTCGATTCAACGAACGTGCATTATTATTAATACTTAAAACATATAAAAAAAAGTGCTTTTTATTGGCAGATCAAATACGTAAAGCACTACATGAGTATAAGAGAATGCAACATCGAAACTTTTGAATGCAATAAGGATAGTTAGAGATGAAATGCAACTAGATTTAAGTTTTAAGAAAAAATCAAACAAAAATAGAGTCATGTTATACTAAGTTGTCCTAGTTATATTTATAATTTTATATAATTATTAATTTATAATTTTGATGGAAGCTTAAAATTATATGAGGGACTTTAGAAAAATTATTATCTTATTATTTTATCAAAATTATTAATTTAGACCCTAGGCCTGAGTAGGGACCGAGCAAAATTATTATCTTACAGAGATTATTAATTTATCGAGTATTAATTTATATAGGTTTTACTGTATATGTTGTATTGCTAGCTACCCCATTGTTTAGTTTCAAAGCAAAAATTAAAAAAAATAAATTCAAATCATATGGTGATTTTGAGCAGATTCGAGCGGGCTAAGACAGTAGGGCGCTAGTAAAGAAAAAGAAATTTAATGAAAAATTAAAATCATAAGTTGATGGCAAGAATAATCAAACTTAGGTAAAGTAGTAGAGTAGCATTCAAACCTTCAACCACTAAACCAAAGACCAAGTTATGTTACCTAGCCACAACAATTTATATATATAACAAAAATTTCTTTTGTTTTGGGCCCCCAATCATGTTGGGCCCTATGCCGTCGCACACTTCACACACCCTCATCTACGACCCTGATGAGATGTGTTTGTTTCAACTTATTTAAAGGTTAGTGCACTCTTCAATTCACTAGTATAGTTATTGTCTCACATATTAATTTGTACTATTAAGTTCAATTCACTTTAAATGAAAAGAACACACTATAACTCTTCAATCAATTTGGATGAGCATCTTAGGTAGTTCAATGTCTTGTAAATATGTAGGCAAAGCAAATATTACAAGAGTTTAATGGCTTATAAGATATCATGGCTCGAAATTTTGCTAATGAAAGCTAGGTAGTAAATATTTGATTGATGAACCATTTTGTGAGTATTGATACTTGCAACTTAAGAGAGTATCAAGTGCAAACATTGAGAAACCTAGCATAGTACTCAGGATTGGATGACCAAAGTTGGTAGTGGTCGGTATTTATCTTAACGGTATACCCTCATCATCAACTCACCAAAATTTGAATTTCACTAGGGTCATATATGGGGGTTCCCTTTATCTCTTACATCTTACATTTACGATTTACCACTCGATCTCCTCTCAAATGTCAAGTCACTTACTTTTGACCCTTTATCCTAAAACGAGCCAATCCGAAAGTGATAGTCCTCAAACCATCTAAAAACAATAGTTGAACCTTAGCCAAATTGCTCATAAACTATTTGAGTCTGATCACCTTAGTTAAGAGCTCACTCAACATTATATACTAACTTGAATATTTTGACTTCTTCACTAAATGGCCCAAACTCGAACTTAATTAAACAAACAATAAATAAACAATTTATAAACTTCAACCATCTCCTTTTAATCTTCAACATTATCAAATATCAATACAATGGTAACAACATTAACGACGCTTTATGCTAATGAAAAATCCCACTATAGAAGGAGTTGAAAAATTAGATGTAGACTTGTTCTCTTCAATGAAATGGCGCGAAACAGTGAGAAATGAAACAGAACAAAACGACCTGGATAATGGAGAAAAATGTGAGAAAAAAATAAAATACAGAATGCGAAACGGAATAGAACGACGTGGAACTAAATAGAATGCAGCATAGAAACGGCGAAAAGAGCCGGGCCGTAGTCTTCATCGCATTCTTGTCAAAGAGTTAAATGAGAATTGAGAATTCCTCGTTTTGTCACACAACATTGAAAATAAGCATATACTTAATATAGGTGGTTTCATACCATTGTTGCAAGATCTTGTATGCATAATCACATCACTCGTGATCCAAACAACGAATACAAAAATTATCCTAAACTATTCCTCTACAAAGATTTATCATGTCGGATATTGGATGTCTTATATGTCCAAATAATCATATTGAAATGGACTACAAACGAAACATATCATGCTAGAGAGTTCACATGCCACAACTATATATGCATTAAAAATCCCCACATGAATTTCCTTTGTATTCATTGGTTGAAGCCAAAGCTTTATATGGACAAAGATGGGGGGGGGGGGGGACAAGAGAGTGAAAAAATCCTTAAAATGCATACAGCAATTCCGTGACATCTAATTTGTAATAAGAAAAAGTGGACCCAAAGGTCTCAATGAAATTCCTTTTGGGTACCAATTTTTCAACTTTTAGTCCTTAAATTTCAATGGCAAAAGGCAACCCTAAAGCTAAAAATCAAAATGGCATGTACAACGGCCAAAATGTTTTGTTCCTTTGTTGTGTTTACACTTTGGATTTTGGGTGTTAACGTGTTCCATACCCTATCAGGACAAACCGGTGAAATAGCCGTTGTGGGGCGCCATGCAATTGGCAAATACGTATACAACACCAATGCCATTTGCCATATGCCAAGCCAAGAGCATTTAACACTAACTGACGATCCCCATGTCCGTGATCATCACTCTGTAAAAACTTTGATACAAATTGGAATGTTTGTCGGTGTCGAAAGCCCAAAATTATAAAACAAAATCAACACTAAATCTTAGACTCTTGGAAGTATATGGTATTGCTTGTCATTCAAACACCTGGACATTTTTTTCAACATTATTCTTAGTTATCATGGATGTAAGGGTGTGTTATTTTTCACTTATTGGACCTTACCCGATCAGTGAGAATCAATGACAAAAACTTATTGATCTGAATCAGTTAGAAACAGTGGCAGAACATTACTCAGTGGAAAAACCTTACCCAATCCGTGGAAAACGACACATTCCTTTTCACAGAATCAATGCCAGGACCTTACTGAATCAGTGGGATTCAGTGCCATGACCTTAACCCAATTGGTAAAAATCATTGAGTCAATCTTACCAAATTAGTGAGAATCAGTGAAAAAGAATACACCCTAAATTTCTTACTGCGTACAGTACTAGCTTAATATGCAAAAAAAATTACTATTTTTGAGATCAAAAGCATATGTACTTCCAGGAGCTGGACACCTATATCAAATTTAACGGAGTTTGATAAAACAAATCGAATTACTGGTAAAATGCAACAAGTCACAAAGAAACATCATGTTAGATTAGTAGACGTAAACAACCTTTCTACTAGGTAGAAGTAAGAATGCGTATATTTGAATATACCTAGAGGCCCAGACCATGCCCTTGGTTGACGGGATACTTCTTGGGTCTTGTTGTGGTAACTGTCTGTTGTTCGTAAGCACTACTTAGTACTTACACTTGAAGTGGTATAACATGATTGGTTTGGGAGAATGTTCACATAACATCAATAGTTTGTGGTGAATCTCTCAAAAAGCTAGTCACTATAGGCTAAATCTGGGGTGAACAAAGGAAATACCAAAATAGCAAAGAAATCCAAACTTTTGCGTCTGAAACCTAGGCTGACCAGACTAATGCAGGCAATACAAATTAAACAAGATACAATTAACAGTCCCAAAGCAGCAGTTAAATATATTGATGAAGGAAGTTGTCAGACACCTTACGAGGAAAGATAAAACACAAGACTACAAGAATTATTGCATATGAAACAAGTTCAGTGTCCAAGCATGATTTTCCTAAACACCCCTTTTCCTACATATAATACGTACGTAGATAAATTAACATCAATAAAATCATGTTTGGACACAATTAGGACTACTAATACCGCAAAGTAAGCAACAAATTATAAAGCATCACCATAATTACAGTCCTAAATTGAGACCATCAGCTTCACTGTCATCACAGATTTCTGCCTCGCTCTTTATTATGATAAGTTAGCAAATGGATCGGTGCTTCTCTTAGACGAAGTCCTCAAATCCCAAAATGCTTGGAGAGACCTCTTGCTCGAACCACGCTTCTCAAGATCCCCTCTTTGCCTGGGCACACTTTGGGACCTGGCTTTTGCTCGAGATGATTCTGTATTGGCCATGAAGCTAGGACTTGGATATCCACTCAATAAACTTCTAGAATATTCATCCCTTGTAGGGGTCATCATGATAGGACTATTCCGAGTATTTCCAGCTTTAGATTCTCCAGAACAAGCTTGTTGTGGACTACTCGCAGCAGTGTCTTCTAGGGGAAAATGCAGGGATTTCAGCGAAGCAACTTCCTCAGCAGCGCACGTACGAGCATTTGGTTTACGAAGATCACTTGGGGAATACCTTGCTAGGTAATCAGATGCTGCAAAGCTGCGATTGTAGTAGTCTTGGACTGAAATGTGCTGTGACTGTGAGGGTTGGAAGGTCTGGCTTCTTGATCTGGGCTTCTGATGAGGTTTCCAGCTGTCTACTTCAAGAATTTTGTCGCCTTTTTCTTCATCAGCACGAGAGATTTTCAATGAGTTGGGGCTGTTCATCGATGATCCAACTTCCATCCAATCGTCTAGCCAAGTTGAAGCCAACAATGCACACTCACCAACCCTGGCCTCTCTGACACTTGATATCGAACTACATCTCTGCATAGCAGGATAATTTAAGAAATAGACTTAACTTTAAAGATGAAAATAGGCTAAGCATATCCCATCAATACCTTGGGGACAGAAGGATCCTCTAGCTTTTCAGTACTCCTGGCATGAGTATCATTTGAACTTGCGGGATTCTCTCGGCCCTGGTTATATGTTAAACAACATCCAGTTAGAAATGTTACAAATGTATAGTAACTTACAATGTATGAAATGTTTATGTCTAGGAATTTTGAAACAATTACTCTTGTGATCTTTGGCTTCTGTTTATTGTGTTAATGTTACAAGGATTTCAAGCATACATTATGGTCAAATATCGAGAACGTTATGTATTCACCATTATTATTTTTTCAGTTGGCATAAGTGATGTGTCAATGTAACTATCAGCAAAGGCCAAGGAGGTCGAAATCAGAACCAATTTCTTATCTTGATTAACAGGCAGGGATCAATTGCAACTTAACTGTTCCATATTTAGTAGAAAATATAATGCTGTCTTACACAATGTGTCGAGTCTATGCTCTGTACACGAGTAGCCTGAGCTCGGCTCTGGACTCGAACCAGTGCCTGCAAGCGTCGAAGCATGTCTGCGCTTTGTTTTCTGACAAAGTGACCTCTGACAAGAGCTTGAAGCTTAACCAATCCCTTTAGGGCCTTCAGTGCTCTTCTTGCCTTCAGATAAAAGGTTCATAGGTCAAATAATGAGACCAACATATAGGAAAGTAGATACAGTAGTTGAAAAGCATCATTACAAAGATTACAAACATATAGGAAAGTAGCTAGCTGAAAAGGATCATAACAGAAGTTACTGCACAGGAAAGAATGATCAGAAGTTGATATCACATCAACTTCAAAACACAGTTCCTTGAAATCAGTAAATTTTAAGTTGGCACAAAAACTCAAGGACTTTCATTATTCTGTAACAGACTGGAAATTAATTTCTGAAAAGGAGAGGTGGGTGGCTGAAATCATTGCCTTTCACATTAAAAGATGACCTCTAAGCTCTAATAATTAAGTATTTCACTGCAACTCACATGATGCTTAGAGATTATGGGACAATAACAAGATTTGCTTAAAGTTAAGCATACTGGCACTACCAGACATGGTTCTGGTTCTGGTCAAAAGGCATCAAAAGGAGAATAATATCAGAACAAAGAAACAGAGGAATTAGCTGTAAAAAAAACTTCACTGCTTTCAGTAATGTGCCTTTTAGACATCACACAGAAGTAGTGGGGGCTCAAATACAATTCAGAAACAAGACAAAGGGGGGGAAGTTGCCATCCATTCTTTTTTGCACATTTATTAGCTCATGATGTGTGCAAAAGAGAACAACTAAAACTGACAGAGATTGTAAGGATACAAATTGCAGTAGGGTCAAGCTATAAGGCCTCAGGCACTTTCCAGGAACCACATTTTCATTTTTGTGAAGTAGTGCTGGTGCTATGTAAATGAAACCCCCTCTCACTTTTAACATCAGCATGAAAAAGAAGTTTGTGTCACTTTGTGAAGATTGCAATGCCGTGGCAAAACCAAATGACAAACACAGATTAACGTTCTGAGAATGCGCCTTGAGTTGAGACTGTCAACTCATACAAATATGGGTCCTAGTTATAAAGTTTCATTCAAACTTTAGGTGTTTCAAAGGAACTTGAACAGTTGAACCTATCAGGTTTCATCCTCAAAGAATCTAATCCAAGATAATCCAATACAATCACCATTAGTATCACATCTTGTTTGTCTTTGACAACGCCATTCGAAAAACCGAGTAATTAACCCAAAAATCAATTAATAGAAAATAACAAGAAAATTTCTCATTGGCTAAAGGTATAGGACAACACCAAATTAGCAGTGGTACTGGTAATATCTTCTGATAGGCACTTTCACAAATTTTATTTTTTATTTATTATTATTTTTTTTCTGATGGGAATATAGACCTCCACTTTTACCAAAATAGCTATTGCATAAAGGTTTCTTTTTCCATATGGATGATTGAGACTCTTTAGAAACATCCAAGTATTTCTCACCCAACTTAAATGTATCAGTATATCCTCCTATAATTTGCCAAAATTTAAAGCTTATACTAGAGGCTAACAGTATTAAATATGCCTAGTAGAGACTAGTAGTAGTAAATTTGCCAATAATAGAGAACTGAGCATCTCAGCCACAGAAACCAGATCGGTCCCATGAACCAAAAACCAAGTTTATTTGTAATTATCCCAGCAGAGACAGTTGGTAGTATGGGACTCTTATTCAGTGAAAGTAACCTGACCTCTTTGCAAATATGACACAAATGCCCTCAGTAGACAAAAAGTATTATGGCATTCTCTTTCCAAAGCATTATCACGTGTTATTACATTTTTTTATAAAGCCAAACCAAAGTCAAAGTGGTTTGACTAGGGAGTAGTGTTTATACACTTCCAAGTATAGTACTTTTAAGGATTATTGTATATTAGTACCTATAAAAGGAGGCTTAATGTGTTATTAATATACTAAACAATTGTTTATTTTCTCTTTGTCCAATGACTACTCATGTCAAGTTTTGTAAGCAAAAGTGTAAAACTTTTTAACACATAAAGAAATACTAGTACATCTTAATCAAGCAAAGTGATACTATCTTTGTATTACCTTTAAGCAACTTTTCATGCCTTTTATTTTAAAAAGATTTAATGATGTTTAGGCAGTTTAACTAGAATAAACGCAACAACTAGAAAACAACCTGGAAAAGGATTGAAGGATTCAGGTCCACCAGGAATTACTTGCCTTGGATATTAGGGTATTAATTCTTTCTGAAAGCAAAAGCAATAGCCCCACTAATAACTGAGCATTACTGATACTGTGATTCTAAAGACTTAATCCATCGGAAATCAGCTTTTTTTATACAGAAAAGTCACAGGATAAAAATATGTAGTAATTTCGATATATATATATATTTTTTTCCTTATATACTACTGTTGTATGAGTATGTGAATTTTCCTCTAGATCATCAAGAAGATCGAAAAATTACAAGGTATATCATTTTTTTGGGTTAATTATTCAGTGCTTCTAGCAATACTCACTTGTTGGATGAAGGGAAAAATATCGTATGAAGCGACCTCCCTTTTATACAAGTACGATGTCATAACTCTGTCAAATAGAAAGATTATCTGGGCTAGTCTGTATAACTTTTGATTGGCAAAATCCCAATTGCATCATTATCAAGTACTAGTACTAGTCTTAAAAGTTAGTTACCTCCCAACCCAAGAGAAGGATTAGTTGTCATTTATTGAATCAAGTTCCTAGGGACTCATCAACAGAAGTTCTCGAACACCCATGCATACCAACCTGCAATTGCTCAAAAACATGCAAATTGGCAAATCTCTACCTTTCTTTTCCCAGAAGCCCACTATGAAATTACTCCAGAGATGACAAAATTTCACCGACTAAACCCAAAAGTCAAAGAAACAGAATAGAAAAAACTAAAAAAAAATAAAACTCCCCCAACCAATTAGTACGGACCTTGCTCTTGCCAAATAATCTCCTTCGAATTTGGTTACCTCCCTTTCCTTTATTCCTAACGTGTGTGATGGGGCAAGAGTTGGATGAGTAATAAAATCAAAGATGTGACACAAAATGTCACAGAGGATCCATAATGCGTAGACCCCAAATCGCAACTAAAAGAATGAAAAATGAGGAGGAATTTTATTTTTCCAAAGTGACAAAAAAAAAAAAAAAAAAAAAAAAAAAAAGCAAATAGTACTACTGAGGTAGAGTATAGGAAGAATGTAAATACTGACCAGGTAGCCTCGAAAAGCGGACTGAATCTTAACGGCCGCAAAATCATCTAACGACCATCTCCTACTGCTGACGTGTCCCGCCGGCAAAGTGGTGAGGCGGACAACCTCAGCAGCCGCCTTGGCCGCAGCGAGGGCGGCCTCAGCCACTGCGGCCGTGGCAGCCGCCACTGCTATGGCATGTTTGTCGGGCTCCATCCCGCCGCCATCACCACCGCCCCCGCCATAAAAGCTGGCCACCTCGGTGCGTTCGCCGCTACTGGTGGTGGCCGGAGAATGATGGACATTATTATTAGGGAGGGTTTTACGGCGGCTTCGGTGGCGGCGGCGAAAAAGATTGGTGAACCAGTTGGAGGCCTTACCCATTTCGTTTGATCATGTTTGTTGGAGAAGCTACAGGGGATGAGTTTGTTAGTTAAATATGGAGGGGACTACGGACTAGGGGAGTGGAATGCAGGAGAGAGAAAGTGAGAGAACCAAGGTAAAGGCAAGGCTTGATGAGGAAGTCTGTTTTGAGGGGGTGCTGCTTCTAATTTAAGAAGTGGGACGTAATGTAGAACAGGACCCGTAGAGGGGGGTTCACACAGTTCATAGTAAGGACTAGTACTAGTTATATATATCCTTGCTTGAGACTTGGGAGCTGACTTTATTTTATTTGTAATTTATTTTATTTTAATTATTTTATTTGTCTTTCTTTCTCTAAATTTTATGGTTGAGTAGTAAGCGCCTTAGGTGACAAATGGTAACATAAATAACGTCCTATATTTGTGTCATGTCATGTCACATGTGTGGCTTGAGGGGAGTGAGGAAGAAAACAACACAAATTTCTTTTCCAGGGACGATATAAATAAATAAATACAATTTATATTGTCATGTAATATGCATATCAAAATCATTCAAATATCATCATACTTTTCCGTTACTTCTTGAGGTGAACAACATTGTAAACAACCTCCAGTCTTACGGGGTGTGTTCTTTTTTACTTATTGGACCTTACTCAATCAGTAAAAATCAGTGGCAAGACCTTACTGAATCAGTGAGATCAGTAAAAGGATCTTACTCAATCAGTGGAAATCAGTGACGGGGCCCACATTCCTACTCACAGAATCAGTGACAGGACCTTATTGAATCAGTGGAAATCAGTGGGAGGATCTTACTCAATCAGTGGAATCAGTGGCATGACCTTACTCAATGAGTGAGAATTAGTGAAAAAGAACACACCCTAAGTCAAGCTGAATATTGCTTACTCGTTTATTAAGCGAGTATCATATTAGTGCTCATGCTCGACTTATTTATTACCAGATAAATTTTTGTGGAGTATACTTACAAGTTGCTTACGAGTACACTAATTTTGAACATACTAACTCATCAAAATACTAAACCAGTAGTATAATGGTGCTCATGCTCGACTCGATTTAGGTTGTGTTTTTTTTCACTTCAATTCAGTAAACCAAAACTGAATTGCAATCCGTGAGAGAAAACGTAAAGTCACTTTATTAAACTCCGCTCCACTCCACTGAACTATTTAACTAGTAAGTGGAAAAGAACACACCTATATTAAAAGAGTATTGAATCGACACTGGTGCTTGACTTTTTCATTATCCACCAAACATAGAACAAGTATGTTCATCAGCCGCTCATGAGTACACAAGCATGTTTGCAGCCTTAGTTTGCCTGACCATTAGCTAGGAAATGTGAGTTTCATTTTGGACATTAAAAAATACAACAAGTCTCAACTCACAGAAAAATAGGATCATTAGAAAAGTAAGGGTCACTTGTGACAAGCAATGACCATTATTTAATTGAAGAGACCCTGTCTCACCAAAAGTTACAGAAAAATCGTCCTATAGAAGTTTATGTATAAAAAAAAGAACAAATAGTGAACACGTATTCCAAACTATTACATAATGGGGTACTTGGTACTATTTCTATTTCTTTTCGATACGAGGACCCTGCAGCCAATACACCGGATAAATTCCGAGTGTATGTAATACAGTAACTTGCAAACCACAACACCAAGCAAGCTAATAAAATAAAATTTGTAGACAAGCTAAGTAAAGACTAACCCATAAGCTTTGTATGGATTCAACCACAACCAACTCCATTACCCCTTTTCAAAGCCCGCAATCTAGTTCTTTTCAAGTCGACCCAACTCAAATCATGGGTTGGCAATTAGGATAAATCTGATTTTAAAAGGGAAAAGGGAGTGAGAGTCCCAGTGACTCAAATAATATCTTAAAGCTGAATCCTGATTTCTCAAATAATCCCTAAAAATTGAAGGTATGAGAGATGGCTTATTGAATTATTCAATTCTACTCCACCTACAGAACGGAAAATTTCTATCTATACACGACACAAAATGCTTCCATAGCTAGGAAGATTAATCCTCTCAGAAAACAAGTGGGGGCAAATGTACTTTTCACCCCCCATACCTCTAAACTTGATCATTGATTCAATTCTGTCCACCCCCTACAATCCTACAGGGATAAGATAAAGCTATTTTTCACTGTCCTTTTCTAGTCGTAGGAGAGTTGTCGTCAATGTTTCTGTTCTTCCGTTTCACATTTGGCTACAAATTCCTCGTCGTCCCATCACTCCCATCATAAATCCTTTCTATCAAAATTTTAAATTTTGGGCATTAATATGATCCTACCTTGTTCTGCAAAAGTTGCACTTAACTAAGATAGTTTTCACCATGTTCGTTAATATGTTACATTTGATCAGCAGAAAATATTTAATTGTCAATTTTGAATGATTCAATTGACAGGTAATCCTATTCAAAATAGCACGATATTACTCATAATCCCAAAAGCAGCAAGGCCTGAACTTTTCAGGGGAAGAACTCCCAATTCCCACGTCTTGTAGTTGTCCTACTTGGCTTTACCAAAAAGTTCCAATCTGAACATGCTTAGTATTTGCTGGCACCCAAAAATAGGAATCCTCACTTTTAACAAACTAGCACATAAAACACCTAAAAAAAAACTAGCACTTAAAAAAAAGGAAAAAAAAAAAGAAAAAAGTAACACCTTCAATAACATCTTGTACTGTCAACCAAACAAAAAAAATGGGAGAGATATCAAAGAGAAGTCATACAGTCATAGACCGAGACTCGTTAGAAAAACAATGCTACCAAACTCCGTACCGTTGTACCTGAACATCAGTAGTTTCTTAGTTTGTCTCGCTGATTTGCAGCTACCTAGAAAACGAGGGCACCTCAGTGCAGTGTCCGTGTGTGGAGACGACACACATACTAGGCTTTTCATCTTATTATGGTATTTTCCTGAGTCCATGTCTTGCAACCTAGGCAGCTCCCACCCAACACATAATATCTTAACCTATCCAATATTTGGCCCAATTGCATGCCTAGTGGTGGTTCTAAAGCCTCCAGTTCGGTCTAGAAGAACGGGGTATTGCATTGTTCTGTAACCCAAAATGAGACAATCTGCAGAGGAACGCAAAAGGTTAGGACACCTAAGGGCACCGAGAAATATCAAACAGCAGCAAAAAAGCCTCCAGTTTCGGTCTAGAAGAGTGGGGTATTGCATTGTTTTATAACCCAAAATGAGACAAGCTGCAGAAGAAAGCAAAAGGTTAGGACACCTAAGGGCACCAAGAAATATCCAACGGCAGCAAAAGCGCCCGGATTTTGTAAAGTTAGATAGTTGCAGCATACTAGAGCTGCGTTGTTGATCTAAGCAATTTAGGCTAGTAGCATGTACACTCATGCTGGTGTCTTACGTTGTTTTGCACTTTTTGGGAAGGTGGAGGGGCGGGGGGCAGGGACAACATTACAAATTGAACTTCGGTTGAACTGACATAATAACGTGTATTTGTATGGACTGACATAGAAGGGTTAAATAAAGGCAAGCAGAGCAAATGCACAATTTTACTGGCATGTTACCTGTATATAAAGAGTTAAGGTCTGAGCTTTGACGAGGCTATCTGGGATGCTGGCACATTCTCATTCTCTATCATGTTCAACAAAGAAAACCTGTGATACACCCAAGGAGTTAATAACTACTGGGATGCTAGTACATCCTCATTAGGTATCATGTTCAAGCTGTTATTCTCCAAAGAATAACAACTATTGCAACATTGAATAGAGCGTTACCTTCAACTGTTGCTGTATCTTGAAGTAGGCAGTCATTCTCAGACATAATTTGCACACACCAGAATTATTGGACAAGCAGCTTCAGATTGCTACTCTAATTTAAAGTCCTTGCATGCTTAACAACTTGGCTTCTGGAACACTTGAAACACTTCAAAGCTAAAAGCTTTCTCTTGATCCAGGTGGCCACAATTTCTATGCAGTGGCATAAATCTTTGTATGGGTAGTTTACCTCAGGGATCCGATGTACAATCTGACTCAAAACTTGCCTTCCAAGATTTCTTCTCTTGAATTTCATTGTATTGGGAATGGAAGCACTTCAAATTTCTGCAATTTAACGATTAGTTGGCTACATATCTTCCGGATTACATGTACAATCTGACTGAAAGTTTGTCTTCCAAGCTTTCATCTTATAGGTTTTGATGATATAACCACTTCATTTTACTGTTATCTACTAAGCCTTTCATTATGCTCCCCTATAGAAGTCCAAAGTGCCATATACTTTAACAACTCTTACAGCATCAGAGCACAGAGGACATATCTTTGTAAAAAAAAAAACCACACTAAGACAGAACACAGAGGACAGATCTTTGAGAATATTATATTATCGTCTGGCAAAATAAGCATTCAAATTCAATCCCTCTTACCATCCCCTTCTCCAACTCTCTCCTTCCCATATCCCCAACTGACTACACCCCCCGATGGAAACACCACCTACTGCACAACACAACAACCATAGTCGATCCACTCACACCCTTCCGTAGTCTAACCATACATCTGCTCCCAAAGGATCACCTTGGAGCAATTTGATGCAAAAACCAAGTGAACAAAAGAAACAAATCAAACTAGAAAAATATCTGCTCCAAGTGTTGAGACATGTTATGTAAATGTATGACACATCAAAATTACACTTAAGAAGCCATATCAACATCACGATATGGTTCAGATCAATTTTCTTTTGCACGCTGCTACTTGACAGCAACCCCACTCCATAAAGTCCTCATAAATCAACATCCAGACTAGGGGGTATCCTCATCCCAGTCCTTGTTCTCAACAAAACTGACAAACCAAATACACAAGAACAATCATAAAACTGCAGAAACCCAGCATCCTTTCCATACTCCTCTCAAATTAGTTAGTCTGTAGCAATCCTTTACACATTTACCTCAATCAAACCATGGAAAACACATGCCAAATTTCACAATCAACTCTAACAAAAATAAGCACCGAAAAATAAACTCCATCACAAAAACCTTGATTGTCCTAAGATAAAGCATGACCCAACCTCTTACTAGTTCACATATTACTTTGGATGTAGATAACCGGAGTAGCACAACAAGAAAAAAGGGAATTTGCGACCATCAAAATCAGAGGCAAAACACCTCCAAGTGGATGCAGATTCGACTTTGCGACCATCTGCAACCAATTTGAGTTGGATTCAAAACCCCTGGTCGCTAAGCAAATTTTGCGTCCAAAAATGTCGGTTGCAAAACTTTGCATCCGCTTCGCAACCAATCAGAAGTTGGACGCAAACATATTGAAGAACAAAGCCTGTTAGCTAGATCTCGTAGTCTATATGGTTGTCAATGGTGATGTATATACACTAACACTACGGGTCCTGATACTGAATACATACATACACAATTACACATGCTTGTATAGGTATATTTAGCCCACTCTACTTAATCTGTGATGCACTTGATGCCCAACACATAATCTCTGAAGATAAAACTCAATCTCTTCAGGAGAGGAGAGAGAACAGAACTTACAGAACAGAAGGTACAGGTCTGCAAATATGGTCTTGCAGAATACATTCCTAAATTTACCTCCTTCCTTCTTGCTCTCCCCTCCTAGTGTTGTATCATCGCCAATTTCGTTCCACCAATAGCTATAAAACTACATCATTTAGCACCAATCGCAAAGCCTGACATTCGAAATCACAGGAATCACAATGCTATTGCTGACGTTCAAAATCACAGAAAACCAAAATGAAACCGGCAAACCTAGATCAACAAAATTTACAACCAAATCAAGACATGATCACAAATGAGAAACATAATCGAAATCTAGAAAATGAAAGAGTAGAAAAACAAAATCATCACTGGAAAAATACACAATCGAAAATTTAGAAATTGAGAGAGCATAAACCCTAGTTTAGAAGATTTACAAAAAAACAAAACGAAAAATTGAGAATCAAAACTTAAAAACGAGAAAACATACATGTTCATCAAATCCAGTTAACATAATCGAAAGGATTCCACAATCACAATTCCTCGCAACCATCGCCATTTTTGCATCGCCAATTTAGGCGCGAAGGGAGAGAGCGCGACAGTGAGAGAGAGAGGAGAGAGAAAACCAATATAATCACAACTTTAACTAACCGCCCAGGTCGCATGATTTATCTTCGGGTTATAAAATTTCTGTCCTCCTTTATTTGCCAGTACAAATTTGCGTCCAACTTGCATCCGTTTTATCAAGGTAGTTGCTATTCAGCAACCATTAGCACTTTCAGATGCAAAGCGGTTGCAAAGGCTATACAACAGCATTCACAAGCATTGTGGTCGCAAATTTTGATTGCAGATCAACTGTTTTCTTTGTAGTGTAGCGTAGACCTGTCAATTGGATCGGGCGGGTCGGGTTCGGGTTCGGATCATGTCGGGTTAGGGTCACTAGCGGGTCTGGTTATTTCGGGTTCGGGTTGAGAAATGCTCGACCCTGACCCAGTATTGTCGGTTTCAGGTCGACCCACCGGGTCAAGTAACCTAATATAAAAAAATTCTTCATTAATTATATAGCAATTTATGCTTGCAAATGGTATATTTGCCAATTTATACTCTAATTTATGACTTGTATTAACTATGTACGTATATTTTTCACGTTTTGGTAAGTAAATACGACTATATTATATTCTTTATCTTTTTTTTTTAATTATTCGATAAGTTGTACTTTACATTTCCGTCCATTTTAGCGTAGTTAAAAGCACAATTTCTTATTTTGAGAAAATACATAGGTAGAGAAAAAGTTAATGAAACAAAAAAAAAGGTTTTATTTGTTTTTAGGATATTTTAGTCGAACTTTTTGTTTATAATTACAAATTGAGGGTCGACCTACTAACGGGTCGCGTTTGACCCAAAAAAAACAGGTTTAATCGAATTCGGGTCAAATTGGGTTTCGGGTCGGAAAATCAGTATTAGGACCCTGAAAAACGGGACGATCGGGTCGGGTCGAAAATTGACAGGTCTAAGTGTAGGTATTTCGTACGACGTTGACAACATTACTATGTGACCACTTTCTTACTTTGCCGTTAGGTGAGGCGTTATTCATTTTTCTACTACTTTCTCCTGCACAACTCCTCCTCCATCAATATCCACCTCCACCCTCCCCAACTCCTCCTCCATCAATATCCACCTCCACCTTCAATCATCACTACCGTCGTTTGTCTCCCGCCTATTTACAGAAAAGAGGAAAGTGCATCTGAATGAGCAAAATCTAATTGCAGAACATATCTCAATTAAAAACTTATGCATTTCAATTGAAACTCAAGCAATGAAATCAAGCACAAAAACTCAAGGTTTCAATCGAAAATTCCAAAAACTCAACGCAATGGCAGAAATTTAAATAAAAGCGGGTAATCAACTCTTTTCAAGTTAAAGCCGCCATCGATTTCATTTCCCGATTATCTACTTGTCACTATAACAGAAGACATGCATTATTACCCTGCACCTCCACAACCAAAAACACAATAACATAACTTTCTCTCTCCTCACCTCCAATGGCGTCCTTTCTTCTCCTTTCTTTCTGTCTCCTCATTTTATCTCTCATGTTTTCTGTCTCCACCTCCATGACCACCTCCACCATCACGAACCTCCGAAATCCTTTATGATGGGCCCGTATGAGATGGAGATTGAGTGGGTTGTTGCTATGGCGGTGGAGGTGGTGGTGTGGAGGAGAGAGAAAATGGAGGGGGAGATGAGAAGTTTGGGGAAAAGATTGGGAGGCGAGAGAAAATGGGTGGTGTGACTGCCATGGTACTTGGTAGTAGAGCATGATGAAGGAGAAGGAAAAAGAAAATATGAGTAAAGGAAATGGGAAATGAAAAAAAGGGCAAAATATGAATTAAAAAAGAAAAACACTTCTACTTAACTATTACTTGACGGCAAATGCAAAGGTGGGAAAAAGATCGGACAAAAGTAAAAAGAAAGGGGCACCAACTAGATTTAAAAAGAACACTAGGCACCAAACGGAAAAATTAAAAGTAGAGGGGCACCAACAGAATTTTCCCATAAGTAAACTATTTACAAAAATCCCAAATTTATTTCAAAAGAAGGACACAACTTCATCTCAATTACTTAGGGTCTGTTCTCCCCAACTGAAAAACGTTTATATTTATTACTGAAAATTTATTTTTGTTGAACTTTGTTGAACTTTATTTAACTTTATTTAACTTTGTTGAACTTCGTTGAACTTCGTTGAACTTTGTTGAATCTTGTTGATTCAAGTATTTTTTATAACTTATTTGTATATTGGTTTGTTTAACTTTGTTGAACTTTGTTTAACTTTATTTAACTTTATTTAACTTTGTTGAAGTTTGCTGAAGTTTGTTTAAGTTTGCTGAAGTTTGTTGAAGTTTGCTGAAAAAAACAAAAATAAACTGAAATAAGTTGGGGAGAATAGACCCTTAATACAACTTTACATATATGAAGTGCAAACCTCTCTAAGTATAAAAGCCAAGACCCATCTCAGTCAAAGTTAGACAAAAGTCTCACGAGCTATTTGGAAAATGCCTTAGTGGAAGATGAAAAGGATAGGCTACAGGAAGAGATATTGGGTAATCAGTGAGAAATCAAACAAAGCCACTAAATGACCACAAGTCTATTCTCAAACTTGATCTACAGCAGACCAGAGTAAACCTCAAAGTAAATCAACCCTAACTCATACCCAAAGGAATACAGCCCAAACCATCAAAAATATAACCACCCAAGAACTTACATGCAATAGGTTGCATCACCACGATCAAAAAATCCACTTTCCAATTAACAAGGGAAAACAAATAAAATAACTAATTGAAACCTCCAGGCTAACCGAGCAAAAGTTCTGGTATAAGTACAACCATCTAATGGAAATACCAATCTGTTTGAAACAAGTCAAATGGGCCTAACACCAACAAACATAAAACGAGCAGGAACCTGACAAGCAATTCTGTGTAACATCCTAATATTGCAAAGTGAAAGGCTTATCCATAATGCCGAAAAACTTTTAGTACTTGTACAGAGCATATTCTACCATGCACCTTAAGAAGTCATGTCAACATCACGATGAAGAGTTGACTCAAACCGCTCTTCTTTAAAAAGCTGCTACTTTGCAGCAACTCCAAACCAAACTCTTCAAAAACAACAAATCCAATCCATGAGGTAAAATACCTGCTCCATATTCTTTTGTTCTCCAGCAACCAACCAGATAAGGATTAGAGCTGTCAAATAGGTCGTGTTGGATCGTGTCGGATTGTGTAGTGTTTGGTTTCGTGTAGATCTCAAAATACACAAATTTAATATGAAACTGATGATAATCAAATTTTGAGACAAATTGGTGTAATTGTCGTCATAAAAATCCTCACAAGCCACGAACGTTGTTCCTCAGGTAACCTAATTGTTATTGATCGATTTCCAGTTGGCGTAAATTGTATGTCGACCTTCAATTTCAGTGAATCACCAACATTTGTCGTCAATCATCAAGGAAATTGACAAAATTACAACAATTGAATCTTGTTAGGGTTAGGGTTTCGGATGATTGATCAATTTTCGAAAATAGAAATAATCGGTGATTGACTGATTTCGAAATGGCCGGAATTTGAGTCGTCATTTCATTGTCGAATATTTTGATGCATATTTGTTTTTTCTGAAGTCTCAATCGACATGATTGAAAGGATCAAATAGACGATTGAAGATGAAGATCAATAATTGAGGATGATGAAGATTGAGGATTGAAGCTTGAATGTGTACTAGGAATTAAGGTTAGGGTTTGAGATGAATTTGGGAGGTTTTGATCTTCGCGTGATGGAGAGAAGTGATTCTGAAGAGAAAAGTACTGGTGGGATGGTATGGCTTATGAAAGAGTAATAAGGCGGTTTAGCACGCGGGGTTTGTAACAGATCTTTTTTCCTCTTTTGCTAAACCGACTTGCGTCTAATAACCGACTTACGCGTCCCGGGAAAATAAATTGCATGAAAGTTACGCACTCTCAAAATTACAACGGACGTTTTGCTGCATTTTTTTAAAAAAAAAATTCTTTCTGGGTAAAATAAACAAAACAAAAACAAGATGAAATTTCCGAATATATCTTCTCTCTTTTTCCTTTTTTCTATAACCAATAGCAAAACAGTTACATATAATTGTCATTGAACCAAATTTAGTTTTATATGTTTTTTTGAATCCCAACCAATTTCACCATTACGAGTCCCGACAAGGGTGGATATAGAAGGGGTCAGCATGGGGCCCCGCCTTTGCGCCACAAAAGAAAATCTTTAATTTATCTATAACTTTTTCAAACTTTATAATCTCCCACCCGTTTTCGCCCCCTCCCGACTCTCAAGGTTTGGTTTCGTCCCTCCAAAATAAGAATCATGCATCCGCCATAAGATCCCGACCTCCTATGCCTCACTTTTTGTTTTTATATATAACTAAATAACTGAAGTATGAATTGAAACTATAAGTACCAGTTTTCACCTATCGATTATTTTTTTTTTGTTGTAATCAACTTCCCATAATCATTTGTACTTTTTGTTATCAACTTTCCATAATCTCATGTACTTTTTTTAACAAGAAAGAAATCCATCTTCAATTACTTTTCATTAGTCTTTTCGGGTTTGAAATTTTATATTTATTTGAATTCCTTTGGTCTGCTTTATTTGTCACCTATTTCATACTTATTCTATTTATATTTCCGTTTTTGTTTCTTTATAATTTATACATCCAATGTGAGTTTTTTGGTATAAGAAATCTACCTTAAACCTTTTTTAATTTATCAAATAAGTTTATTGAAAGGAAGCAAGCCTTGTAATACTGTCATATATTAACAGTTCGCATCAATACCACACCCCTAATAACGTAATGTCAATATCACCCTTTTTAATTTTAAGGCGTAATCTCATCCCCTTTTCATGTCCCAACTTATGATAAGTCTTTAGTTTGTTGTCATGTGCAATATATTTTGCAAATCGTTTAACAAATCACTGTACGAACAATCTCAATCAGAGAGTAACGACCGTTACGATAATTATTTTGAAATTTATAACGTCTAGACTTACGTTTAAGGCAGTGATGCATGTAAATGAATTATTGATATGCCAATAATGTTATACATTTTAAAACTCATATTTATGCACTATCAATATTTTTGCACAAAATTTTAATTTTATACTTACTATAATGACTTTTTAGTAATAGATTCACAATGTTCCATAAATTTATTTCGAAATTTACTATCAAATTGTGACAAGATCTTTGAAGTTTGAAATTCATTAGTGTTAATGATTAAAACAATTGATACATGTTAACGTTCGGTCCTCTTTAAGTTAAAATAATAGCGTACGTTGATTTTTGTTGACCCTATAACTTATAAAGCTAGTAGTCACATTTATATAGGTTCGTTATATCTTATATGTATGATGTAATTATTAAGCATTTGCCATTTTAGTGTTGATGTCCATAAAACAGAAATTGTTACTAAGCAAAGGGAACAAATAAAAACAAGACACAAGATATTACCATTATCCGGAAAAGTTCGAATACATCGATCAACTTAATTATATGATCTTTCCCGAAAGGAAGGAACTACATTTGTTTATTTGCTATTTTACTTTGTCCATAACACAAGATGTCCTCAAATGCAGGTATGTAGGAAAGCAGAGGACATTAGACAAGTATGCCGGCTAACGGTAGAGAAACAACAACAACAAAGAAAAAACAGAGCTTGAAATTTATTTCTTGCTTGATCGGTACTTCTTCATCTCAGTTGCCTGCATAGAATCAATATTATCTTGATCAGTAAAATAGTGTTAATCCATATAGTAGTCTAATCAAAATACAATTATGTTAAATAATTAATTAATCATTGGATTTGGATAACAAAAAGTTGGAGAAATGCCAACGTGTTATTTGTCGATCGAGATTGATTTTTTTTTTCATGGTTATAAGCAGGACAAATTAAATAAATTATCTATAGTTTTTAACTTTTTATAAGAGTGACGAAAAACTAAATAGTCAAGATTTAGCTATTAAACTAGCTTATCAAACTCGAGGTTTTCTCGATAAATGAACACATGATAATTTCTTTAAGAAAAAGGTATACTTTGTTAGAAAAAAAAGTTAAGTAATAAAGGATTAATCATTGATCTATCACCAATAACAAAAATAAAATCATGATTAGACCACATACATATATACTATGAATCATTAATCCTTGATTAATCCCTTAAGAATCACTCTCGATCGTAAAGTAGTGTTTAATCTGCTATCGGCTTCAATTACTAATTTACTAGTATGAGCATATATCACAACCACATTGTAAAATATTATACTTTTATAAGTTTTTAATTATGAAAAAATTACTAATAATTATTAAGATTAATTAATAAGAAAGGTTAATTACCACAGGCGAGAGCGGGGAGGTTGCAAGAAGAGGGGAGACGACTAGCAACCCTAAGAGTGTTGCATAAGCATTGATGGTCCACAGCTTGAAGGGCTCCACAACACTCTGTACTTGGGTTGGTGTCAGATGCACCAGGAACCACAAAGGGAGCACATACATTGAGAGTAGATAGCTCATTAGCACAATTTCCCTGAGCTTCTGACCCATTAATTTGCACAGCAAGTGCAATCACAAAACCAATTAAGGCTGCCTTTGTGAAAAACAACTTCATGCTAATACCAGCCATTTTAGAGATAATGAAGTTTTGATTCCTTTTTTGATTATGTGATTGTTTAAGTTTAATTAGTTGTTGTTTGTGAGTTGTAATAAATATGTGGACTAATAAGTTGGTTTATATAATGAGGATTGATTAGGAAAAAGGTAATTAGATGATGTATAAATGTGACTCGCTCTTTGCATGAATCATCTAAACTAATAGGTCGATCATTAAAATTGCATTATTTCTCTACATCTTCTCTTTGATCATTTCACTTGCGTGAGCCTTAATGTAAAACATGATCCTAGTAAAGTTGTGCGATTAGAGTTGTGAAGCTGATGATAAAAGGATTGCTACTTGTGAAATTTTTTGTTACGAAAAAGGATAAATGAATCGAAAAAGTAATACAGCCACGTATGTACCAGCATTTAATTAACTGCTCTTGAATTTCTAAATTTAAATTTTGTTTAGTTCTTGAGATGCTATGACAGTTAAAAAATTTCACATATAACCATGCCATGCGTTTTAATACGTAAAATATGATACAATAATCTAATTAATTTAATATATTAATATTGTTAATCTTTCATTATCACTTGAATTCCTTTGTTGATGTAACTAACCTATCTAGAATATTAAAGCACATTGCTACTGATGTCATACTCAAAAAGTACCATTTTTTTCTTTTTAGTATAGCAATTCAAGATCGAAGTGTTCCATGAGTTACATTAAGTAAGCATTAAACGTATTGTAGAATGAAATAAAATGTGAGATAAAAGTAAATGTCGAATGAGATCTAAGTGCAAAATGGAATGAAATGTAATATGAAAAAGACAAAAAGTATATACCTTTAAACTAGGGCCTTAAACCGTTAGGAGATGTTTATATTTTTAGGGCCTTGCGTCATCGTGATGATGATGTAGTTATCTTAGCCATGATCTATGTAAATATATCATTTTACACATTATAATAACTTATAAATTAGTTTCAAAAAAATTGAGACTTTATTAATTATTTCCTCATATAAAGATTTTTTTTGAGAGTTTAGGATCTTGGAAGATTATTTTACATTAAAATCGTATAGAAAGACGTACATACAATAATCCTCAAATTCAGATCATATACAATATATGAGTGAGTTACGTAAAAGTTAATTGACAATTGTAATGACATTTAATTATACAAGGTGTCCTATTTTATTAATTTTTAGAACAGAAAATTATATTAATATCGGCAACTTATTGTCTAAAAGCTACAACCATAGTCCTGAGGCCCCTTAGAGCCCTCACTTACTACGTACATCCACGCATACAAATCATTTTCTTTGTCTACTCCTAGTTTAGCTGACTAATCAGATCTGTGTTTTGTTCCCTGATAATACTCTGATTAATTGAGAACCCATCTAATCTAGCTAGCAAACTATCAATTTCTCTGAATACTTTCCATTGCTCCCAGGGTTTGCCATCTTTCTGGCAATCACTCTCAAAGTTGATCTTCAAGCATGGCCAATGCTTATGTTGCTAGAGTAGAATAAGTGGAATAGTGGATGCTTACAAGCAAAAAACTCTGCCATATTCGAGTCCATGACTTCAAGTCGATCTTACAGAAAATACACCAAGAATGGTCCCTTCGTGATCACATAGACACCCACCACATCCAGCTGGACCTGGTTTACCCCTTGCAGAACCATCAATATTCATCTTCAACCACTCTTCAAGTGGGGGTTCCCATTCAGCATTCTTTCTCGAAACCATAATAATCTTATTATATGGCATTATAGATGATATTAAATAGATATATTAATGTTTATTCATATATTACTAATAATTTTCATAAATACCAATTAAAAATTGATTTTTTAGATGAGAATAATAATAAAGTTATATAAATTCTACAGTACAATATAACTACAGTCAATGCATCTCACGGGCATACCCCTAGTCAAAATAAAAAGAAAGAGAGAAAATTACGAACAGACACAATACTTGCCAACTTTTACCAGGAAAGAAAATGAGCAATAGCTTTAAGTTCTGATACTTTCCAGGTTTTCACCAAGTAGAGAGGACCGCAATAGGAGCAATTTTTCCTAGCACAATGCACATAATTTCTGATGCTTGCCAATTTTTCACGGATCTTCTCCTCATTCCACTCAGTTACTTTCCCAAGTATATTGCCACCGTAAGTGAAGTCCTTAACACAGTGAGCATGACGAGTATCAAGATGAACCAGATTTTTCTGGCCTTCCAATATAATTGACAATGCATTTTCTGACAAACCACATGACTGAATTTCCAGATGCACAAGTCTTGGAAAGTGACTGGCAATCATAGATGCATAATCATCTCCGATGCGTCCACACAAGTCGAGTTTAGTAATATACTTGCAATAATTAGAGAAGAGAAAAAGCAAATGAGCTTTGAAAGCTGCCTCCTCTAACTCCAGCCAATGAGGCACCGTATCTATGAAATGGTAAGGGTCAGCTCCTTTGGGTACTATGACACACTTCAATCCAGGCAACCTGACATGTCAATCATCAAACACATTAGTAGGTGAGGCAACCTAATTCCTAACATACACCAAGGGGTCATTTCGCTGGGCTTCTGCTAAGATTCAGCTTCTTCTTTCATTTTTCCTCACATCCCCTGTCCAACTCCATCTTCACCATAAATTCAGCTTCTTAAAAGCTGAAAATAACCACCAAGGAGGCAAGAAGCAGAAAATTCAGTTTCAAGTTGGAGCTTCTGGTTTTGGCCTCATTGATATATTCAGCATCTCAGAAACTGATTTTGTGGTGGAGATGAACGTGGAGAGGAGAGGATGTGAAGGACATGACAAAGGATTACTATATATCTTGATCAGTTCAAGGGAAACCATACCCTAGACAATGGAAATCAATTTGAATTTTAGATGTAAATTAATTAATGGAGTAACAATTTGAATTTCAGATGTAAATTATTTAATAGAGAAACAAACTAGGAAATTATTTTGCACAAACTAGGTTAAAGGAGAGCATGAGAGTCCATACTATTTGGTCCTTACCCTGACAGGTGACAAATAAAACAAAAAGGCTCAAACACAATACTAAAAAACTACTCATCAGTATGCAATTCGGGGCAGCAATAATTGTTGTAAATTTGTAATCTAAGATTACCAAACATTCAAACTCTGTGAAAAGTTTATAGAATGCTAAAACCAGAGCATGTGGAGCTAGAGGATACATGCTCATAAAGCTGATATGTCAAACTTGAAACTTTTAACAATGAACATTTTACAAACAATTAAAGGGCTAATCAACAATTTGAATTTTGAAGTATGCACTCATGATTAAATAAAAGAGGGAAAGAGGGAGTGGAAGATGAGATTGATGACCATTGACCAGAAGAATAACAATTAGCATTCAACAAAGTGTCACAAAATTGCTGAGGAAAGTACCTTTGAGCAATATACTCATATGCCTCATACTTCATGGGACATACAGGCATGATAAGTTTGGTGTAATGGTGTGAGCGATTAAGCACAAGCTTTAGGAAGCGGGAATACTCTCGCAACTGCTTCTTTTGAATGACATCAAAAAGGCGCAGGTCCAGCACATCCCCTGGCGGGAAGAGTGCATCCAACAAGGCTGCCACCCACGATTTACACAAGCATCATCTTGAGAGGTAAATCTCCCTTTGGGCTAAGCACTTCATTATGACAACCAACATGTCATGGTCCATCTCGTCCCACTTCCTCGTCCTACTATCCTCTACTACAATTTGCACCTTTGGTATCTTTATTTGAAGCCTCTCTAAAAAAGAAGCATATCCCCCTAGTTGTCGCTTCTTAGATCTTTTTTCTTGAGGGAGTCGCTTCTTAGATCTTTGAGCCAAAGCCATCCCTTGCTCCTACAAACACAAGTAGTAGAATTCCTTTATTATCATCTTTTGCTGAACTTTATGTACCAATATTAGATTAAAGTTAATTTAGAAAAATCATGTTGGTATAACATGCAGTGTCTTAATATAAAACACAATTAAATAAATGTGACAAGGACATAACAATGAGAAACCTGCATTCCAAGGTCACATTAACGCAAATTCCAAATGAAGATATTAGTAGAAGATCAAGTGATTTAGTATTACGTGTTACTACTGACCACCATGGGTCAACATATTCCACCTAAAATTCAGAGATCGTGCCCAAAAAGAATGGTTGACATTCAGCTTGTCATGTTTACAACACGAACCAAAAGAAAGGTCATCAAAATTAGTTTGTTAATGTAAATCTGAACATATTATACCGTTTGTGTGACGAAACACGGATATCTGAATAAATCTAAACTTCCTTTCACCAAGGTGGGAGCCTCATTGCAACTTCAATTATATTTTATCTGTTTAATAGCATGTCTTTAACTTGCATGATAACTAGTTGGTTAATGAAACAGATGTAGACAGTATATCTAAACAAAGAACAGACAGGTTTAATATGACCCGCTGGAAATATTATGCATAGAAACTTGGCACTCTGATGAAATAGGTCTAGAGATTCCTTGAGGAATAGCATCCATTATAGAACTATGTCCTCATTGATGAATATGATCTGAATATTCTGCTTTGAAACGAAGCTTGGCAATTCCAAACCACATAGGCCCATGGAAGGACATTTGCATAAAAATTAGGAATGATGATCCACTCGTAAAAATTTCTCTTAGGACATTTGCATATGGGTATTGATAATGGTCCTTAGACTCGGTTCGGGGAGGACATACATTGGCAAAGTGGCTCTTCGGTGAACCTTCCAAGGTTTTACGCGGCGTCTATGAGCCCACAAGCTCTTGTTGAAGCTATGGGTTTGTGGATGGCATTAACTAGATAGATCTTCCCAAAAACCAATAAAAATGAGCCTTGTTTGATAAATGGCACGCCGATTGTCATGGGGAATTCGGCTCTAAAGTTTGGTTTTCTGCCTTCTTTGTGATAGGTAATTGCAACAGTCTTCCAACAGGACAATTATGAGTCGAATCAGGTCAGGTCGGTTCAAGTACGTGTTTGGTTTCATGTCATATTGAATTGGCGTTTCTCTTGGTTACTTGGGGTCAAATTATTGGCATGTCATGTCGTGGCCGACATTGACAAGCCTTATGACACAATGAAAGCTTTTGAGCTTGTTCTTATACATCTTGGTTGGTGGATAAAGGGGTGGTATGACAATTCCCCTTGCTCTTCAAGGAAGGTAACTAGAAATCCTCTGTGTTAGATGGAAGAGGAAAACTGAAAATGACCAACCAAGAGAGAGGGAGAAGCAGCCCTCTATAAAATGGGTGATGCATACTCAGGTTCACTTAAACCGAAGGTTGATGCTTCTGTTCAAGAGGATGGCGAGCAGGTATCAATTAGGGGAGTGATTTTTTTAAGTGTGGGATTTTAGATGTAGCTTCTCTGTGTCCCGAGGGAAATGGAGATTCATAAGGCATATGTGTATTCTATATCCCAGGCCCAGTCAATGGAGTTCTCAATGATCAAGGACTGGGCCCACCAGAAATGAATCATGTTGTCAAGTGGAGTCACGAGGGCCTTGGGAAGTTGGCTTTCATATGCATTACGTTAGCTATAGAAGTAGGAAAGGTGGGATTTTCTCAGGGAAGGGAATGGTGTACCCGAAAGCTAGGGGGATGTAGGACGGAGCCCCTCATTGCTTGTTTGTAGCTGTGTATAGGAGTTTAGTAATTGTTGGGCTATATCCGCATGGCATTTTTTACGTGAGATTCTTACTGTTTTACAATTCTTCATGTTTGGCTAGCGCATGATTGAGTGAACCTCTATCACCCTTCCTAGAATGTGGGTATTGGTTTCACAAATGATGTTATCGCCAACAAGTTATTGGTTATCAAAAAACTGTGGAAAATTATATTTAAACTGTGACCATATCCATTAACAACACTACTTTTGCTCTTACTCGTTGGGAAGAAGTACGATGCCAACTAGCCTTAAGTGTATCAATCCATCCTTCTTCTGCAGCTTTGTTCATTCTTTCCAAGCTCCTGTATACACATAAAGATGAGAAAACCAAAAGTAAAATGGCAGTGCATTTGCAATGAGGTAAGCACAAGGCAAATGGACTCAACATTTATATAACCAAAATTCAGGCGACGAATCAGACCTTTGCAAAAGGCTTTTTCCCTGGGTTATTCTCCCTCCAACGAAGTGGCTTTAAACCTTCACTTGGCCCACGTTTAGGAGATATATAGATATTCATTGTGTTAGTTGTTAAGATAACAATTGCTTTCTTGGTTGATATGTCTTTTCATCTCAGCTATAATTGCTGTATTTTCAAAGCTCAAATGTTGGGGAACAAAAAAAGCATTCAAGGGGAACACGTACTTATTAAGATAGTTCTATATTTCTCTCTCTCTCTCTCTCTCTCTCTCTCTCTCTCTCTCTCACACACACACACACACATAATCATTGTCTTTCTCACCTCACCTGCGCCACAAATTTCACCGGCGTCCTATATTTCAGCTTGTGGCGAACATATTATTCCATGGAACAGAGGTTAGTTTTTTACTCTAGTTACGGGATTAGTGATTTCCCAAGAAAACTAATTTGACTTTCTGTTAACTGAATTGACGTGTATTGGTTTTGCCATAATAAGCCCACATACTTCATTGTCTCTTTTGTTGAAGGTTCAATTTTGGCATTGGAGAAATCAGAGTTTCTGAGTGAAAAGGTGTGCTGGTTCTAAATGACCTAATTTAATTTGCATTTTTTACTTGGCTTATGCAGATGGGAACATCAGAAACAGCGAATGCTGTATATTGGCGTGCAAAGAAGGAACTTGGAGACGCCTCAGTAATTATTGCTCCTTTGGTTCAGTGACATATATCTACTTACAATTAGGAATTTATAGTTCCTCAAAGAATGAATCGAACTCACATCAAATGCTACGGAGCTAATTGAGGCACATCAGTCCTGTTTTTAAGGAAAAGGGGAAAAGTGCTAAACCTGAAGATTACCCACTCGACCAGGTCCTCGAGGGTTTTCCTTCAGGATGCAACCACTGTAGGTTTACATGCCCAAGAGTCGAGCCTAATGTATTTATTCTTTCTTTCAATTGTACAAGGTAGGTTATAGGATCAGAGTTTTGATTGCAATTGTATCCGCTCTTCAATCCTGCTTGTGGATTTTGTTGACACCACTCACTATAGCAGGTTGCTAAATCTAATTATGTTGTCTCGATTCATGGTTGTATACATTTGGAGTGTTCTTTCTAGTATCTTTCTGGGAACATTTGTGAACAACCAAATGTTGTGAACATTATTGAAATTCAGAGTCTTGCTTCTTACCAAGGTTTGAAGCTGTAAATACGGTAACAGACCAATTTCAACAATCCACACATAACACATCCCAAAAAAAAAAAAAGGATTTTTTGTGGGGAACTACCTTGTTTGGGGGGTCATTTGTGACTTAGTACCTTACATGTTTTTTTTTGTGGGGAACTACCTTAAAAGCCAAAAAGTTTGTTGACCACTACCCTTGACCAAATTTTCGGGTATAATTTTCTTAAAACCCCAAAATACCCTCACGTGACCAGCACATGATCTTTATCATTTGGCACCTTTGCTAGCACATACAGCAGATCATCCCCAAGCTCAAACGGGATTTTATCATTTCTCTCTCCTAAGCTTGTGTTGAGGTAGTGATTCACACGGTCAAACTTCAATCGAATCAGATAACGCCATTCTCTCAACTAAAATATGTATCTCCTACTCAAATGCAATTAGGGTTCTAATTTTCTACTTAAATGATTGTTTTTCCTTTAATGGTTTCTGGGTTTCATCGAATGTGCAATTTAGAATTCTGGGTTTCACTGGGTTTGTGATTTTGGGTTCTGGCTTATGATCTCTTTTTTAAAATTCTGCTCCCTAAATCGATTCACGAAGATTTGGGTCCTTGTTTTTTTCTTTAATGATTCGCTGAAGCTAAAAGGGTTTATGATGCAACGAGGTGCCTCTTCATTTTGTTTAATTTGTGATTGTTGCATATCTTTTGATGATTTTGAAGCTTTAAATTTGCCCCACTTTGGTTGGCTTTTCAATATGAGTAATACAAAGGATTTCCTATATTTTCACCTACATTTGTATAATTGCATGTGCCTATGATTTCTGGGTCATTTCTCTAATTTTGGGAGAGTAAAGGAGAGATGAGAATGGGGAGAGAGAAAGTAGGTAGAGAATTGGTGATGAGCTTAATGAGTTTTTCATGCTTTTTGGTGGTCTTCCCATGGCTAACGGAGTTTCTCTGTTTGTTGAGCTCAAATGGCTGTTCTTGCTGTGTAAATGGTGGGTTTGATTTCATTTAAAAGATCACGTGCTGGTCACGTGAGGGTATTTTGGGGTTTTTACCCGAAAATTTGGTCAAGGGTAGTGGTCAACAAACTTTTTGGCTTTTAAGGTAGTTCCCCACAAAAAAAAACATGTAAGGTACTAAGTCACAAATGACGCCCCAAACAAGGTAGTTCCCCACAAAAAATCCAAAAAAAAAATATCGACTTCATGAAAGTAAATGAGGGAAGTAGTAACTTAAATTCATTGAAATAAACCACTTACCCAGATACAAATCAAAACCCTAATCTTCCGTCGAAAAATAAAATCAAAACCCTTAAAAGGCCCCGTTCGGCATTGTTTTTAGTTTTCAGTTTTCAAAATTTTGAAAACCAAAACCAGTTTTCAGTTGCAAGATTTCAATTTTTGTTCTAAGTTTTCTAGTTTCGACAGCTTTGATAATGCCCACAATAGTTATATATATAGCTAAATCACATTGTATTGGCTCTTTCATGATAATAATAACAAGGAACCAAATTCTCACAATAGCAAACCCTAATTCGAGGGGTAAAGTTTATTAACACTAAAATTGTTCAAAGTATGAACAACAACAATGAAAAGGATGAGAGCTTACCTGAATTGAAATCCAATCAAACGAAAATAATCACTGGTGCTCGTCCTTTGAAGATTGCTCGTTTGAAGGTCTCCTTGCTATGGCGAATGGAGAGAGAGAGGAGAGAGAAACGGTGGGGAGAAACGGTGGAGAGAGAGTGAGAAAGTATCGGGGTTTCACCCGATATATCTCATCACTTATTACCAGTCGCGGTTCACAATTCAAAGTATTCAATTTTCATTTTCATTTTCATTTTCATTTCAATTTTGGGTTTCCCTCCATACAGTAACACTAAAACGTCAAAAGTTTGGTTTTGGCCTTTTGGGCCTTTGGAGGCAAAAACGAAAAAGAAAATAAAAAAAGCTGTAAGTGCCATTGGCTCATTTCTGCTGGTGCCACGTTTCAAGCCCACTATTTAGAATTAGAAGCATAAAATAATTAATTAATATATATATATGTGTGATTTTCTAAAGAGGTCGGAGTTTATTTGGGATGTTCACAGTGATGACTGATGAGTTAATGGCATATTGCCCTATCTATAGAAGTCAAAACCGTAGATCAGTAGAGCTGATAAAAACTGACTCGATCCGATGATTGACCCGATAATCAGTCCAAACTCGACTCGTTACATACTTGATCTTGAAAGATTCAAACTCGAATGACCCAATCTGTTTTGACCCGAGATCGAAATGACCGATCTGAACCCGAAAGTTGTGAGACAACATTTGTCAAACCCGTTGGTAACCCAAACCTAACCCGTATTTAACCTGGCCCATACTTGATCCGACCTATATTTGACCCGACCCAAACCCTGCATTTTAATATATGATTATACTGCATTTTAATCTTTTTTCTATACTTTCAAACCCTGACAAAGAAGTTATAATGACTTTAGTATGTCTAAACTCTTATTACCTTGACAAACTATTCTGTTTTTATTACTTCAACCAGTAGCATGAGCTTAACATTTTATTTTTGTTCATTCATTCAACTATTAATATTGCTACTTTTGTTTATCTTTGTAGATGTCTATGCCTGGTATGAGTTATGGTGATTCACATGAAGAAGATAGCTACATAAAAAGATATTTGTTCTCAAAAAAAAATAAAAAAAGATATTTGTAGATAATTAAGGCTATCCTACTATGAGGCAGTACTGGCCTCTTCATCAGGCTTAGGGGCTGTCCAATACAACTTTACTGCAAATAGAAGTTTCTCCCTTTGAAGGGGTCCATCCTCATGGTCTACTATCTGGCTATCCCATCTCAATGCATCTGTTATTCTCTTTATCTTCACCAAATTATCAACGTCGTCCCTGAATATCACACTTCCTTCTGGCCTTAAGATCCTGTCCATCTCTAGCAGAATATCATCCATCTCACATCTGCAAAACATGTATGAATTTATAATGAACACATCAGCATGATTAACCTTCAAGGGTCATTATAATTAGACGCGCGCACACACATATATTGGATGAAAAGTAACTGAAACTAGAATGAAATCGAACACTCATGGCAAGCGACATCCATTGACATGTGGGTTAACATGTAGCTAGGATTCATGCCATGCCATGATGTCCAAATAGCTAGATTGTAACCTGGCTATAGCAAGTTACAATCTTTGTAGCTAATTAACTAGCATACAAATTTGTTAATGTACCACTTTACTCTTTTTTTTTTGCTCGTCAACCACTTTACTCAATTTTAACTATTAGGCTGGGAGTGCCTAATCGGCACAGGATTATCACCAAATTAAGATCAATATTGGAGTTTACAAACTTGAAAAAGAAATTTTGAGTCAGGAAAAGTTAAAAGAGTACATGATTTTACCTGCCCTTGTAGTGTAAAAATTGAATCAGCATGAATGAGATCATATGTCCTTGGATAAGTAGACATTGCTTCACACCTGCAACAAAATATTGCCAAACCATTAAGATTCAATTAACTGTGACAGTCCAATGTAACATGAACTGGGGCTATAATTAAGGATTAAACATGAATTTGCACTCACCAACTCTGGTAAGTCCCAATCAACCCCCTTTCATAAATCACTCCAAGAGTGTTAACCTTCGATTCAACAGGAACCACATTCATGACCCAAAGTGGATCGTCGATCAAAGCTGCTGCAAAACCACCAAGGTTTGCGTTCATATCTAGAAGGTTCCGATACCTTCCAGGCTGCCCAAGTTGGTTGTTCACTGTCTTATAGTATGAAACTCTTCTCTTTCACAACTTTATGTCCTGTTGGAACAACTCTGGTGTTACTTCCTTCACTGATCCACTGCTAATTCTTGGTGGAATTGCATTGAGCCTTTCTGGCCATTTTGCCAATTGCCCTCCACCAGCTGTTTCTTGATCCTCTTGGACTTCTGGTAAAGGAGTAAGACATGTTTCCACTTTTGTGTACCTAGACACATTGTTTGTTAGACATTATTATTGTTTATGCATGCAAACATTTGACTACTTGTAGATGTTTACATAATCAAATTAAACCAAACTTTTATGTCAAATTATTGCCACTCATGAATTTTTATATATAATCAAACTTTTTCATAAATTTTCCCATTCCGCGGCAAGTACATAAGAACATATTCAATGTCAAGTTACTTAAAATTTGAAACGACAATGACTTATATGGTTTTTGTTGTTGTCTACTATAGATTCTAATTGAACGGTGGGCAATATAATGTTGGAGTGTGGACGGTCATATCACATACGAGTATCATAGTGTTAGAAGATTATTTCTTTGATACAACAAACTATAAAAAAAATTTCCCTTTTTTTAATTTTATTTTTATCTCTTCTTTTCAGTTTCTCTTTTGTTCTATTTTGGGGATGGGGGAAAGTTAGTACATACTGTGAATGTTGTCAGTCAGACACAAAATTATGAGCAATGAGAGGGATATAGCAGGACCAACCAGGCCAGATCAGGATCCTGAGCAGGACAGAAAGGTGGCCTTGGGTTAACTTTTCTGCTCTTTTTGCAATAGATGTGATTAATTGGTTTCTGCCAAATAGAAATATCATCCTTCTCAATCACTTTCTTCCAACAAAGGCTTTTAGCTACATTCTCAATTCTAGTTTGCTCTGAATTCAAGTCTTCCCTGCTCCTCTGCCACCCTTGCCAGTACTTTCTCCACCGGATTGGCGGACCCGATAGGATCCAGTATCCGCCCGGTCGGAGCACTCGATCAACCTCCATTAAGTAAACTCCATCTGCCCAAAATTTATTTGAAACCACAAAAAACTTCATTAGGAAACTCAGCCATTCTATTACTGAAAGTTCTGTATTCAAGCAGTAATATAAGTATTACCTTCATTATGGATTAGTGTCAATATGTTTGAGTAAACATTTGTTGCAGTTTAACCAAAACATCATTTAATAACAATCCACCTTTTATTATTACTAGTGTAGAGAAGTTAACTAAATTGTTATGACCATGTTGAGTTTACTTGAAAATGTTACCTAAGAATACATACTACTAAGCCCCATGTTTATCAGATGATTTGTTTACTTGTCAATAATGTGGAAAGGGGGAAATTACCATATTGGTCCCAAGGGATAAGGCACCGGGAGCAATGAGCCATGTCGAAAGCCCTTGACGGGTAAGGGAGTCTTTTGGTAGCCATGACACCAATCAAAGCAGGGACTCCACGCTCTAGGGCGAATTGAACTTGGGCTTCATGGGTATCCCTTGGTGCAAAGGACACTGTCAATATGTTCCTTGATAGAAGATATGCCCCAAAACTAGCCACCTGTGTAAGTAAAAACATTAATCAGGAAACAAGATAATCATTAGCTACTTAGTTACTGCATTCATTAGTTTACCGAGGAATTGAGGCTTCATGAGACATTTATGCAGATTCATGAACCCTCCTCATGAGGTCGTCTCATAAGAGAATTACAACTCATTCTGCAATACTATGAGCTGCTCTATTGATAACAAAATTATTCATGTTCAGTAGTGTCCTCGTCACATTAAATTCTTGTATATATTTCTTAAACTTCATAAAGACCGGTTAGTATTTACGTTTAGCAATCCCCTCATCAAGACATGCTCGAACTCATGATCACTAGATTCAGAGGGAAGTTACTAATCACCATTAAGACAGTAAACAAAAAATTGATGTGAAAGCTGTGTGGCTTACTTACCTAAACTACAACCGTTGAACAATTTGGGCAAGTTTTTTTTCTTTTTTTTTTTCTTTTTTATTTTTCTTTTTATTTTTACTGACAAATACAGTTGATCAGAAGTTGGTCCAAGTACCTCCCCTGACTCTGACCTTCCCCAGCACACCAAAACCTTAACCAAGATCAGATAGATACTATTCCTTCTATAATTATTTCCTCTCATATGATTATGACAAAAACAATCAAATCAAAATCCATTTTTTTCCAAAATGTGATCCCACTTCTTATCCAAATCTCCCCAACCTTTCATCCAATGGGAACACAAAAAAATGCCCTTGGAAATCAAAATCCAACCAATCACGTACCCGTCAAAGACAAATATACCAACAAATCAGAAAAAACATATTCTAAATTTTTTGGGAACTTCAAAACAATATCCAGAGAATTAAACTTATTACTTACCCCACAACCAGTATCTATGGCAGTTCTAATGGACCCACTTTTAAGGTCAATCAATTTGCCAATATCATCAATATAAGCATCAGCACCATGAGGGAACATAGTCCCTCCACCAGGGAACTTGAACCGGTCCCCTTCGAACCGGATCCAGTTCTGGTTCGCTTTCTCGACCGTTAAATGTTTATGTGGTGCATTATCATACCAAGCATATTCTCTACTGATGGGCCATTTAAACGGGTTCTTATACCCGTATGGTGCAGGAACCCGGCACTTGAGTAGCTCATCCTTCTTTTGGGGACAGTGTCTTTCTCTGTACATTAATCGTTCCCTCTTGAACTTAACTGACCTCTTAGGGTCCTCACATGGGGTGTACTCGCTGTACTTGGCCCCACAGGGCGGGTACAGTGGGAGTCCCTGGTTTGAGCCACCCTGCCACGTGGCGGAGTCCTCATCCGCTGCGTGGTGGGTGGCGAAGTCCAACAGCAAAGGGTTGCCCAAGCCTGCAGGCTTGTGCAACCCTGTGGCGTTGGGGATGTTGGTGTGGCAGTTGGTGTCGTCGTCAGAGTTGTTGATGGACATGGCCGCAGAGCCACCAGTCGGGGCTCGGCTCTGGCGATAGGATCCTAGGAGGTAGAAGGAGGAGCATAGGAGGATAGTGACAACTAAGGAGCACATGTTGACGGGTTTTTTCCAAAAGGAAAGCTTTAGCCTGTTGTTTGTGGTGGTAGGTTTGGAGGTTGGGTGATAGGATGATGAGTCTGATGAACTTCCCATCCCCATGGCTTGGTGTGTTTTGTTCTCACTCTGATCTCTCCTGGAGACAATCTGGTTACATGAAAAATGGAGACTATTTATTGGTAGGAAGAGGTTGATATGAAGAATTGGGTTTTTTTTTTTTTTTTTTTTTTTTTTTTTTTTCTTTTGGATGTGGGTATAATAATAATGTTTGTGAGATTATGTTATGTGGAGAGGGTGAAGATTTGAGGGAAAACAGGTAACTTGAATAATATGCACTTGATATATATATATATCCGCCGTATGTGTTTATTTTATTATTGCAATTCGGGTAAGGTTAAGTGGGGGAGGTGAAAGGGGACTTAAACTAGATTGGAAAGTATGGGAAGATAAGGAAGAAACCTCTACAGTATGTGTAGGCGTTGTTGAAAGAAAGGGATTCTTTATTCGGGGGATGGATGACGAGAATACCATTGGACCTGTCGTGAGTCGGGACTAAGGGGTACCTCTCAAGTCTCAACACACCTCGAGTATATATGTCAATAATTAATTTATACATGTACGTAGGTGCTTCCAAGGAGGTTCAAACTCATCTCTTCAATAACTTACAACTTACGAGCGTATTTTCTAATTAAAATCAGAGCAAATTACCTTCACCGGCCAAACAGTACCACATACTGCTGATCCATTTTAAAACGTTCAACTGAGACTATGATTGGTTCAACTGCAAATAGGGCCTAGAAGAAGACTTAAGGCTTGCTGATATGAGTGGCAATTTAGATTCTATAATTGTATGGAACTGGAACAACTGGACATAGGGGAGTCTTAGGGAGAAGACGAATAGTTGAAGACAATTAAAGTCAATTTAGGTCAGTTATTAGCATGTGGTATGAGGGCACCCACCTGATTTGTCCTTCACACTTTTGAGTAAGATGAAATTTGGGGACTTTTCAAACTGTGCTTGTGGTTGTCTGATTATTAGTTTGGCTTCAGATTAGTTCAAGGATATCAGTGACTGAAACTATCTGTTTTACTATTATTTGCATATGTAAGTGCTAACGCGTTATTCTGCAACTATATCTGGGAATTCCACTGCAATCAGTAAGATTACAGCCTTGCAGGTTAGCTGATCTTTTTGTGAGGTTTCGCATGGCATGTTTCTCTTTTTCGGGTTTTTTTTTTTCAGGTAAGAAATACGGATATTGTTTTTATTAATTTTGAAAATTACTAGCTAGGCAAGTATTGTACGTGTCTTATACAAGTTTTTTGTGTTACAAACTATCCATAAAACCTGCTTAATGAAAGTTAGAAAATAATTGCGAGTGGGTGGGGAAAAAAAGTTCAAACCAAATGGAATAGCAAACACAAGCCGAGCCAAAGGTCAGACCAAGCCAAGCTCGAGTCTTATATTTTTTTTGGCTCGCCGAGCTTTGAGCTTGCATAGTTTAGAACACTAGGCTGCTAGGCATTACCAATGAGCCCGGCCTCAACTAATTATGGTGGATGCCTGGAGGTTTCAATGATGTGAGCTGAGTAGAGAGCGGAAGGAGCTCTTAGGAGTTAATTTTGTCATCTTTGAAATGTAAAGGACGAGTTTAATGCATGATTGAGATTGATGTTGCAACAATTTTAATAACTAAGATTGTGCCACATGCACTTAATTATAAGTTGATGTGCAAGATTAACTACGGAGCAACCAATCATAATCAGCAGCAAATACTATCGCTCTCCAACACTATCGCTCTCCAACACTATCTAAGTATCTAGTATACGAAGTAGTATTGACTAAAACGATGTGTTTTGATTGAGTTGTAATGTGGTTTGATAAATATAGAAGAGTTAGCATTGGGCATAGTTTGCCCTTTTGGCAGAGGGCATCTTGTGTAAATAAGGGTTTGTTTTGCTTTCCTGTCAAAAAGAAATTTAAATAAGAGAAAATCTTATCATGAAATGGCTTAAACAGCTATGGAGAAAAATCTAATCTTTTATCTAAGTAAAAAGTTCTTCACAATCACATAATATTAAGCAATACTCAAGCTTATATGTGCTCTTTTATAAAGGCCATGCAGCAGACAATTGAAAATTTTATGCTACTACATATAAGAGTTCCGATACAGCCACTGGTAGGAGCAAATACACCCAGTCCTCCAATGAAAGGTTAGGGTTAGTGGTGTTACCTGAACCATAGATTTACATGCATCTTCCTAAAACACGAATCAGAAACTCGGATTGTGAGAAGGGAAAAAAAAAAGGTAATTACTAGAAACTGCGTGTGATACAACATACAGCTCATACAACATAAACTCCTGGCTAGTGAAGGGGTGAAGACTTGTACAATAGTTGCATAACGAATGAACAAATTAAAAATCTTACAGCTTTAATCCGGAAGTATGCATGCAGACTTGCAGGGTGCTAATCTACAATTGAACAGGATCAACCCCAAATCGCTGATCATTCTAACTAGAGGTAGATTGCGAGCTACGAACAAAAGCCGAAAAAAGATCTCATCGTCATTGATACATTCTCGAGGATGTGTCACTCAAAATGGTGAAACAAAGGGTTGTTCGGCAGCACAAGTGAATACTCTCATAGCCACTCTTTAGGATTGATGCAGGCATCCAACAACTTCCACTCTTCGGTGCCCTCTTCTGGCTTCTGCAAAACACAAGGTTTGAAAAAGAGAGAAAATCAGATCTGTTTTCACTATCCGATATCATGGAGACAATGGAAAAGGATTTACATGGTCATATTCCCAGCGAGCAGTCAATGGAAGAGAGACCAGAATGCTCTCAATCCGACCACCAGTTTTCAGTCCAAATGTTGTTCCTCGATCATAAACCTATAAACCCATAAAAAACGAGAGTAATTAGCAAAATGTAGCAGCGCCAACCAATTACCTCCAGTCTGTGAGTTCATCATACCAAATTGAATTCTACGTAGCGTCCTCGCCGTAACTGCTGCCATGCCTTGTGTTCATCAGTGAAAGGTGTACTCTTCCTTTTCTCTATGATGGGAATGTATGCAGGTATCACAGAGTTTGCACATTCTGCAAACCAGAAATAGGGCATCACAATATGTCAAGAGACGTGACTAGAAGGGCACAAAGAGTTTGAAAGTTCATAAGAATTGAAAATCTTTGGTGGAAATATACCAGTAGCAAAAGAAAGAAGCATCTCCTGATCGTAGTCATTAAGATCGTCAAAAAATATTCCCCCAAGCCCTCTTCTCTCATCACGGTGCTGTTGAAAATGCCATAAAACAGATTCTATGCATGAAAAGGTGCAACAACTTGGACCACAGGAACTTAGTATCTCAAGCACCATAACTCTCTTTAAGTTAGCTGATAGTGTAATATTACTAATATATCTTAGCAATAAGGGCAAACAGACACAGTAACTCTAAAGCAGAATTCTTCCACAAACAAAGTAAGATGCCATAACATGATATAATCCATCATATAATCAGTTGGTTCATTGATTTGCAGAGGTATGACGTTGGTACAATGATAGGTTTTCTCCATTTATTCTTTCCCATGGAAGCATTATTTTAACCATAATAAGAACTAAGGGTGTGTTCTTTTCCACTGAATTGAGCTGAACTGGACTGGACTGACTGGACACAATTGAACTGAACACAACTGAACTGAACAAAATTGAGTTAAATAGTAATCTGTGAGAGAAAAAGTATGTCATTAAACTGAACACCACTGAACTGAACTGATTGCTACATAAGTGGAATAGAACACCCCCTAACTGCCTAAAAGTTTCCAGTCCACAAGCAAGTTCAAGTGTGGGCCAAGTAGAGCTTTTGAGTTTTTACCTCTCAACTATTCATAAGATAATATGAAAGTCACTCACAAATGACCAAAGTGATTTAGTTGCCCATTTAAATTCTTATCTAACACTTTTCTTGCCTACACAAGGTCCTGACATCCCTAAATGCTTCATAAGTGTAGGACTTTATATTCTCAGATCTTGATAGACCCTCAACTTAGAAGATTATGCAGATTACAAGAAAGGGGAGTAACTGGAACTTAGAAGTTCAAAATCCCTGGCAAACCCACTAGGTTGCCAACTTGCCATCAACCCCAGGCAGGGAGACGTCCTATTCTCTCTTTTTCTGTGTGTTTATCTACAAAAAGAAATTCAAGTTTAGCCAGTTCAGTAATAGAGCATGATCAGTGCGATGAGGTCAAACACAGTGTCTTTCTGAGTTTGACCAGTAGTTGATGATTTTCACACCAGACCACCTCTTTGAGCTAGTTCTTACAACCAAGGCGGAAAACATCTACTCCTTGAATAAAGCATGTGATGGCAAGCACGCATAAAATGTATATAATGATAGAAAGCATGAAAGATGAGATGCTATATAAAACCGAACCTTGATGTAAAAGTAGTCATCGCACCATTTCTTGAAACGAGGATAGAAGCTAGGATCAAATTTATCACAAGCATTTTTTTGAACCTACATAAGAGTCAACAAATGTCAGTTAGATACTAAACTGTGATTCTGCTATGGAAAATGCTCCATCTTATTGAATGTATTTGCAATGTCAATTATCAACATCTTTGCAAGCACAATGCCTTTAAACTGAAAAGTTGTCCTTTCCTCATAATGAAGACAGCAACTTGCTCCTAACAAAGATATGAGCATTTCATTTCAACTTAAAGACTTAGACTACGAAGCAAAAATATAATGCAAAGATGAAAAGATAAAGCCACTGCCCAAGTACGATTTAATTAGCCGACCACAAAAATGTGACAAAACAATATAACTTCCATTGTTTAATTCAGGACAGAAGGGGGTGGGGGGCAAATATTGGGGAAGGCCGAACGGGGAATGTGAGGGTGAGAGAGATGGGATTTCATGCAGTATAAGGGGGTCTACAACGACAACTCGACAAGTTTAAGATTCTTCAAGCGATAGTTCATTTATTTTATTTATCTGTCACTCCATTTCATATGACTTTGGTACTTCTGATATTATTGCTATTTATAATTGAAGTCAGTTGATGGTTTTTAAGATATGAGGCCCCAATTAAACATAAAGGATGTTTGTCCATGATTTGCTATTAGTCTTTAGTACTATTAGTAAATATTCACACAATGGCTTTCAGGAATCCTGTTAGGTGAATTGAATAAGTGTTGGAAACCTTTGAAAGTATATAATTCCATACCAAAAGTTCATAAGAAGACATGTAATGTAAGCATAAAGTATGAGACCTTGAGTTGCTAAAATTGGTGCAGTTACCTGGTGGAAGTGTCTAACATCTTCTTCAAATATGTAAGCAGGAGTCAAATCAGTGCCACCACCAAACCACCATTGTCGAGGTGCCCCAGGAGCATCTGTACATTCAGAACCACAAGTGTTGAAGAAATTTCACAAACATCTTATTCCAACACTCAAACCACCCGCACAACAGCAATTTCAAGCCCTTCCTGCCTCATACATTTTGTTTGTTTGGAACTTCAGCAATTAATAATAAAAAAGAAGGAAAGATGCTTTTGATTCATTGAGTTGACCCAATTCTAGGTTCTGGATCATTTTAGAATATTTTCTGACCTGAACCTACACCAAACCTTAACCTAACCGATTGACATCTCTAGCGACTAGCAGTAGTATATATATGACCAAAAGGGGGGCTGTGTACTCAACTTAGACACTAAACAAGATTCCAGAACTAGTTGAACTGAAAAGTAAAACTTCTAACAAATAAATCCAATGAAGTATAAGTGTATAACAAACAAAATGTTCAAAAAACAAGAAATAGGTGTTACAGAAAGAGCAGAGCTTGGTGACCTAAATGAGAAAACTCGTTCAAAGAGAGATAATTGTTCATTTTCTCTTAAGTTTGGCACACCGTTCATGTTTACAAGAACGACTTCCGCAAACATACCAATATAAGTGCTTGGACTATGCAGGACAGCTGCTGCTTGCCCCAGAAATACTACCTTTCGTAGTTGTTTTTTTTATTATTACAGAAAATAATGAGTAAAGAGAAACACTACTCCTATATCCACACAATGAAGCAAAAAATTTCCTTGCCAAAAGAGTCTATTTCAACATTCCCTCCACTTTTCCTTTTGATCGAAGCCCCAAATTCGTAAGCCCTTAAGAACAGCTCTGCTTCAAACTAGACCCTATTCGCATCAAGAAATATGCATTGAAATAGTCTATCCTACCAAATTAAAACAAATAAAATTATGCAGCAAAACTATTTCCTAGTTTCTAAAAAATATGCAGGGACCAAAGCACATTACCAGCATATCATCCATCTCATGAGCAAATTATCACAGGAGGCAATAGACATATGCAATTCATTCAGCAAGATAAACAAGAATGACCAAGTACAATTACGCCAATGTAATATTTCGCATTTGTGTTTTAATATGTTTATCTTGCCAACAGTTAAAATAAGAGCAGAAACTTGACAATATACCAAATGCTTTGTTATAAGTTGATACCTTTTGGAGCATCAGTCTCAAAGTACCGATAATTGAAGTGCAAAGTTGGAGCAAACGGATTCTTAGGATGCAGAACCTGAAAAACCCCAAGACACAAAAGACCCCCCCATTAAACATTAGTCACATTCCCACTGAAATCACTGCTTAAAATTTGCCTCATTATCATCATCATGTCCAAAATTATATTTCCACATTCCACTTATCCATCATTTCCACATTCCATTGGATTTAGTACCATATCCCCAATTCACAATTTTCTGCCAAATATCCATAAAATAGGCTTTTTTCAAACAACTCACATAAGAGGATTATCAACAATTGTGTAATTCAATTTCATAGCCAGGGAAAAAATAATGGAATAAATAATAAACTAGCAACTACGTACCAATGTGGCAATATCAATTTGCTCATTTTCACATTCCATAGCATTATCATAATTCAATGACACATTTTCCACTAAATACCCATAAGCAAGAATATCCTTTGAATTCCAAACCACTTATCTAAAGCATTATCCACAATGTGGGTCACCTCATCACAAAATTTTGGTTACCCACATTGATTAACTCAAACCCAATGTACAAAAATTCAAACTTTCAAAGTTATAGAGAGAGAGAGAGAACGAGTGACCATACCGAGCTAATCCCAGCAGCAAAAAAGGGAACAGGGCCAGCCTTATGATTCGCATCACCACCTTTAGCAGCTCTATAAGCATCAGGTGGCATACTCCCATAAACAACACTAACATTAACACCAGCTTTTTCCCAAACATTACCATCTTGTAAAACCCTACTTATCCCCCCACCACCACCAGGTCTTGACCACACATCTTCTTTAAACTTCCCACCACCATCGGCTTTCTTGATCGCTTCGCATACCGTGTCTTGCGCTTCCCGAATCATGCTCTCGAATCTGCCCCTTACGGCAGCGCGTGAGGTCGACGCGCCGTCGTCTGAGTCGCGTAAGAATGATGGTGGGGCCGAGGCTTCTGGGGTTTCCTTCTCTATCATCGCCGCAACTGGTGGCGATATTATTCGCCGGCGTTGGTGGTGGTGGTGGTGGTGGTGGTGGTGGTTGAGAGAGAATTGGGGGAAGGAGGAGAGAGAAAATTGGGGTTTTAGGGGAGGACTTAGGGTTAGGGTTTGCGGATTGTGGGGAGAAATGGCGATGGATGAGATGAGTGATGTTGTCGCCATTGTTGCTCGGCGAGGAGCTTGAAGGAGAGAGAAAGTGAGAGGAGAGAGATTGAGGTGTGAAAATGAAATGTGGATTGGAAATCTGATTTTGTTTATTGGATTTTTCTTTTTTCTTTTTTTGAGAAGGTGGATAAGCCCAATAGGTGATATGGGCTATTGATGGAAAGAGAAAATCAGTGTAAGAGTGTGATCCAATGATTTGGTGAGGTTTGTTTCTTTTTAGAGTAGGATTGAAAACCCCAATCCAAAGTCTCTCAAATTATAGTATGTGGGATTAACCAAAGGATTGTTATTTAAAATTGCAAATAAAGGTGATAAAAAAAAAATACAAATAAAGAAGAAAACTCAAATATTGGTTATTTTGTCTTAATGCACCAACCTCCAATATCAAATATAATCAACTTCTTATGCATAATGCAAAAATGTTTAATATTAGAAAGAAATTGCCAGGGATTTCTTAGTTCTCAGACATTTTTATCCAAATGTGTCAAAATCAAGTTCTTGATTTCTTTCAAAGTGTAATATATGAAAAAGGAACAAGTGCCAGAAAAGATTTATTAAATATTTTAAATTTATAATATGAATGTAATCACAAGAGATTGGTAGATTTGTTATACTATTTGTTTCTGTAATTTAAAATCATACAAAATGTGAAGCTCTCATTTAACTATGACAATAATTTAACTAATATTACCAATTCAGGGAGAACTACTCATTCTTTTCTTTTTATATATATAAAAGGAAAACCATCAAAGCATTTGCTAGATTATTTCTTATTTGGACCTATCCATATATAGTTTCTACAAATTTAACTTTCTTGGAACAAAACTACATTGAAATGAAGACTTTGAAGTAACATATAAACCAAGATTTCTCTCACTATTGCACCCTTGCTTAGTTTTTGGATGCATTTTATCCCTATCAATTCAAACTGAAAATATTAACTCAATTATATTTGCAATTGTTTTACATACTTTGATTTTTCTTGAGTACCTTATCCTCCAAATTCGCAATGAAAATTAGAAGAATAATAAATATGGAAGAATTAAAATAAGGCAAGTCAAATATTTTCAAACACGCCTATTTTCATTCGGTATGTGCACATATTGCTCTTAAGCGTGTTTAGTTAGCCGTATAAATATAATACGTAGGCCGGCCTTCATTATTCGTCAAGCCCTTGAAATATATCAAATCGAGGTAGATCCATATACATATATAGATACTTAAGCCTCAGCAAAGTGTTAAAATGTATCAAAAAAGTAATAGCGGAAAACAATCAATGGGGTCATCAATTATTGAGGGTGTTATCAAAGTACGAATTTTGGTAGTAGATGATGACTCAACTTGTTTGACCCTCGTTGCAGGAATGCTTAAGTTGTTTGATTATGAAGGTAATTGATAAGAACTCACATTCATGTATTTTTTCCTTCAAAACTTTATTTTGATAATTTTGTAATGTAAAAGTACTTGTACATTTATTATTAAATCATGATGATAATTGGTTTTGTAAACCTTTTTTTCAGCGAAATCAATTTTATAAATCATTTATTATGCCTATTGCAAGACGATTCACCCTATCATTTTGAATCTAAGAGATGAGTTTGGTTACTATGAAAATTTTGTTGCATTGAATTCATACTTACAGTTGAGTTGTATCTATGATGTTGGTATGTGCGTGCATGTCAGCATGCGTTTGTCGATTTGCAAATTAAGTTTTGTGCACTATTTGTATAACTTGCATGTTGTTCTCCATTTATTGTGTGCTTAATTTAATTTGCACATTTTGATGCGAAGAAAGTATGGATCTATAATTTGACTTGGCTTGAAATATATTTTCAAAATTTTTTTGGATTTCAATTAAATTTTTTTTTAATTTATTTATCGGTCCCCTTAATTTTTCCAAGGAAAACCTTCTTCTATTTTAATAATTCACTTCTTTCAAACAATGACATTAATCGATTTTATGTGAAATGTGTGATCAAAATACCTTTTTATACTACTAATAAGGTTTTTGAAAATGAATAATGGAAGTGAGTGAAAGGAAAGATAATGCCAAGAGCCTACAAGAAATTAGAAAAAACAAATACATGATTTGTATGTAAAATTAGATTTAGCAAAATCTGATATCTGCTCATCTTTGTAAATGTTGAGCAAATATTCGATCCACTTATTTGAATCACAAAAAATTGATCATTATTATCTGGTCTACTTAAAGCGGATCGGATAAGCGGATATTTGTATCCGATTTTTGTTTAAACGTACGTGTTTCTTTTCAATCATGTTTTGGATTTTTGAACCTTGTAAATTGCATCAAATTCATCAACCGGTAGCTTAAATTGATGGTTGAAAATCAATGTTATATCCCTTAAAAATATAAATTATCCCCGTAATATAATTCAATCACATATTTCCTAACTCAAACAACTACTCTCATCAAAATAAAATAAAATAAAAAAACCTCAAACAACTACAGTATATATGTATACTTAATTAACTTTTTTTTTGGTGGAATGTATACTTAATTAATTTAACAACTTTATCAATCTACTAATATAAATGTTCTTTTTCCTGTATTAATTTGATGTCGCAGTTGCTACAGCACAAGATCCTCTACAAGCCTTGTCAACGCTGCGCAAGAATCATCAGTTATTTGACCTGGTCTTATCTGATGTACACATGCCATCTATGAATGGCCTTGAGCTTCAACATCAAGTTGAACAAGAGTTTCAAATCCCAGTGATTTGTAAGACTTTATTGTCATTTTCAAACTTATATATGCATGCATTAATTTCTTTCATTTCAATTAACTAACCATAGGATCTATGATTAGATACGTTGTCATTTTCTTTCGGTTATTTTTGTTGGACAATTCATTTGAATAAATAGGAGAATGAAATTTCCGTCAATTTAACATACATGATTATATGCAGTGATGTCTGTTGATGACAAGATAGACACTGCGCTACAAAGCCTTCAAAATGGGGCTGCACATTTCATTCTTAAGCCACCAACTATACCTGACCTTAAGAATCTTTGGCAATTTGTAATTGCAAAAAGAAAGGGTAAAGGCCTTACTATTTCACTTGAAAGGGTGGCAAAAAGTTGCTCTGGGACTTCGAAGCTAGGTAAGAACTTAATTGATGATGATGATGATGATATGTTCTCTATATCATCATTGTTCAATGAAGAGAAAATATGTTTGAACAATAATCATAAGCGCAAGTTGATGATTAAAGAACAAGGAGACCATCAAGAGAAGATCGAATGCAGACCTGCCCGTACTAATCCTAAAAAGTTGAAGCTCATTTGGACGACATCGTTACACAATAGGTTCTTGGAAACAATAAAAGTTATAGGCATAGATAGTAAGTAAAAATTACTCTTTACTAATTTATCTAGTAGCTACATCTTCAGTACATTCACTAAACTAACTGACATGTTTTTGGGGTTGTAATTGAAAATTGCAGGGGCCGTTTCAAAAAAGATCTTAGAGTTCATGAACGTTCCTGGATTGACGAGAGAAAATATAGCTAGCCATTTGCAGGTATATACAATCGTATAACCATATTTTAATAAAAAGATATTGTTTCAACAATGTATTTCTTATGAGGCTGCCTCAACTTGAGGTCACCTCTATCACCAAAGCTGATATCAGTATGACGTCAGGCTTGTTTGAGGTGCCTCACGCTGAGGCAGCCTCATATAAGAATGATTGATATACCATTTGGTTACTCCATTGTGAATCTTGTGATCTCTTAAAAACATGTAGTGCTATCCTACTAATAGTTTATTTTGAAATTGCAGAAGTATCGAATCTATTTAAGAAAAATTAGCGAAACAAGTGACTCAATTAAACATGGCATACCTCAAAATTGGAATGAAGTGCCCTTTAGATCATCTTTCTCATGGAGTCAATTCCCATCCTTGGCTGACAACAGCTTCCTGCTAAACAACATTGGCAACAAATTTTCGAGTGTGCAACAACAACAACAAGCCACTCCATTGGCAGGCACTAGTTATGGAGATCAGAACAATCACAACAACAACAACAACAACAACAACAACAACAACAACAGGGCACTTGTTAACAACTCTGTTCCTTTTGCAGGATCATCCCAAGGGTTAAACAACAATTTTGGCCAGGCAATGATAAAATAATAATAATACATCCACTATTGGTGCAAATGCTGTTTATGGATCAAAATACATTCTAGAGAGCTCATTGTTGGATGAACAAACTTATGTTAATACTACTACTCCTAGTACTAACATGAATCAAGTTCGTCGTCATGATTTGGCTAATGAAGATGATGATCTAGGAATTGCTGCAATGCAGTTCCTCGTGTCGAAGCCCCCTACCTTGAATAATCTTGATCATGAAATCGAGATGAACAATATGGCGGCTAGTCATCATCATGGCCTAGACCAAAAAACCGCAAAGAGTAGCAAAATTGGGTTTGTTGCTGGTGGGGAGTCAAGTACTGGTGGCTACAAAGGTGGGTTCTTTGGCTTAGACAATAATAATGACAATATGACCAATAATAGTGGACTTTGCATGGATGATTTTCCTCTCCTTGGAGATGAATTTTGGGATCTTCCTTTACCTGGAGATCAGAATCATGATCATGGTGTGTCGATTTTCGATAATAATGGTACCAACTTCATTGGTAACATTCAGCAAGGATCCCTGCTTGCTAATAATACTAATGACCCTGTTATTGCTGAGAATAAGTTATTTGTGGAGCAACCTGCTGCTGTGAACATGACCAACTTGAACAACAGTATCTGTTCTCAACAATTGCCTGTTGTTGAGACTAGTAACGCTAAAGACACTACCCTTCAAGTTACAGGGCCAAGCGAGTCGTCTGAGCTGGTATGTTAAGCTATCTTATGCATGATCATATGGTTCAAACAAATTAAATGCATCCTCAAATCGCAAATCGAATTCCAAATCTATCTTAATGATGATTTTCTCTACTCATCGATCGATATGTTGTTTTTGTACAGTAATATATATCTAGTTAACTAAATCTTTTGGATGTCCCGAAAGGGGTACGTAGTGGAGTTGGTCGTAGGATTGTATGTCATGACAAAGGTCATGGGTTTAATTCCCGCTAGGCCTATTTGTTGAGTCTGTCTAAAAGATATCCAGTACACACTCAAAGAGTAGTGACTACGGATTCCTCGTATTAAAAAAAAATAATTCTTTTGGATATATCTATCTAGCAAGGATTGAATCATAAGAATTTGCTAATGATCTGCTATCTTCATAACCTTATTACTTCTTTGAATTGGCGCCATGTGTAGGAAATGCCAAACTTTGATTTCTTGTGTGGATCACCATCCGACCTCCTGTTCCAGGATTGGGAATTACAAAACCTAGATGACTTATCCATGGTATGTATGCATCTTAATGAGTTTTGAAGGTGTTATAAATCTGACATGGGTGGTGGGGCGACTGTGAATTTGACTTTGTATTCACTCACCTTCATGCTTCCAATTCATGTAAATAAATGACTAGAGATATTAAAATTCTAAACATCGCTAAATTTTAGCTCTCGAGTTTTCCCAACTTTTAGCCCTAATAAAAAAAAATGTGGTCAGACTTGTGTAGCACCGTTTCACGGTAAAACATTCGAAATTAACACTTTTTAATCAAAATGTAACACTTTTTGTTTAAAAGTAACAATTTTTTTTTTACTAGAGGTCTCATTTTTTTGCTCACACATATTACGTCTCAATCCTTATATATAAAAATTAATTATTGTGACTGATAAATATAAATACTGGAATGCTTTGCAGGATGGAATTGATGATCTTGATCTTCTTGCTTTTCAGTCCAGCAATAATGCCGACAATCGGAGCAATAATTAGCTACTTCGACTAGTTTTTCTAGACAAGCAGGCTTAAATAAAATGTATGCTTTGACCAGTTTTTTCTGGCTTTAGGGTAAAATGGGTAATCGGACCATAAATAAGCGATAATTAAGACAAAAGCTCCAACTAGCTATGGAAACTTCCCCAATGGACGTGTGTTTTTAGTACAGTAGTGTTTTCGTTGGATGTAAGTTGTAACGCTTGTTTGCTTCCATTATACAGTACAATCTCCATAATAATTATTATGTGCGCGACATGAAGTTTGAAATCCATAGACTTCATCAAGGATAGTGTGATTTGATTGGCTGTGATTTACTAATGGTAGTTAACTTAGTTTTGTTTTTAAAAAATACTACTGTATACCAAAAGGAAAATAAAAGGCATACACTATGTGTATCATACACCAATTTTGATGTGTACGTCTATCTCTCTTCATTTTCCTTTTTCTTTTTTCGTTTTTCAACATACCTAAATTGTTTCAATGCAATCCGCTGAAGCATAATCACTTAATCACCACCCCTCACATAAAATTGGTGTATGCAAACACCTACTAGTGTATGCCAATCCCTATCTATAACAAAATAACCCAAAATGGCAAAATGAATATCATTATGTAACGTACCCCAACCTCCGATACAAATTGAATCAACTTCAAGTGTTGCATAATATCATGTCACTATTGTAAGTGATCTATCACGTGTCATTATTTTATTAAATTTATTTTATCATTTTCAATAAAAAAAAAGTTCATAAATAATACAACCTTTAATTAACTTCAAGGTTAGCATACTAAAAATCAAACCAATTTTCTACTATTTTTTTTTTTTTTTTTGAGGGAACTAATTTCATTTGTTTGTCTATTTACTCATTGTAGATGGAAATAAAAAGCTCACTCTTATTTTGCTTTGAATTATGACCGAAGCGAAATATGTCATCAAATTAGTTGAATTTCTTATTTATTGCAAAGTTATATATCGTTCGTGGATGCAACTAGTGTTACACAAATAAAGAGGGTTGGGCCTTAGATCGCCCACACATGAAGTTGAGAAATCAATAGGTGGTTCAAGGACCAATTAATGGTCCACCTCTCACAAATTAAAATAGATGTCACATTTTATATTTTTTGAGTAAATTGGAGTGAGCTTCATTCGTTATGTCTTATGTGTAAAGTTAGCAAAATTCGATCCGATTCGCTCGATATCAGACCCATCTGACATCTCATAATATAATCTGATATCATTATTCACCGATTGACCGACCGACCGACCGACCCGAGCTTGACCAACCCAAAACCCAACAATACTTGTTCTCCGAATTGACTTGATAACACTCAACCGGATGTTTCCCAAACCGAAATGATGAACCGAATCGATTAGCTCTATCTGAAATTCCAATATATCCAACTCATAGTGAAATAATATTCAAAATGATTGGAAAAAAGTACTAACTAAACACAGTACATACAGGGCACGTTATTTTCAACTGGAAACTGGAACTGGTAACTGGGAGAAACTGGACAAAACTGAAAAGTCTAACTGATAACTGGAAAAAACTGGGTCAAACTGGGAGAAACTGGGAGCAACTGGAAGAAATTGGAAAACTGGAAATTGTTTAATTTTCACTGTTAATAATAATAATAATAATAATAATAATAATAATAATAATAATAATAATAATAATAATAATAATAATAATAATAATAATAATAATAATAATAATATTATTATTATTATTATTATTATTATTATTATTATTATTATTAAAACTGGACAAAACTGGACAAAACTGAACAAAACTGGAAACCAGTTGAAAAGAACATGCCCATAGTCCTTGTTATTGAAAAAGTTCACATGAATTGAGTTTTTCTCATTATTTTTAACTTGACCTAATATGATCAAACTAACCCGAATCCAAGTTTATCAAAATCTAAATTAACCCGAACCGAGTTGACCCGTAATACGATCAATATAAACCTGAATCAATCCGACTTGACGACCCAACCGAACCCAAATCCGAACTAGTCATGACCAACCGAAAGGATCCAACCCAAATCCGAACTAGTCATGACCCAAAACTGAAAGGATCCAACTCAAATCCGAACCGATCCGTCCGGTTGCCACCTCTAATTATGTGAGAGGGGGGATGATTCGTCCTGAACCATGTAATAATCATTTTGTGAGGAAAAATGAAACTATGACAAATTCTTATAGATTATTTTCTTATACTTTCATCTTATTTGTAGCCATAGTTTTAATTTTTTCCAAGGTATAATTTCATTTGGTCTACACCAATAATGTCTTAGGTCTAGTCAATAATCTGTGGGCGCCCACGAAAGGATTTCATAGATAAAAAGACCCAAGTGATATTAACCAAGGGGGAATAGTTGTTGAGTGATACATAGGTACTCATGTAGCGTTAATTAAGGTTGAGGGTTCGAATCTCGCCTTCGTCATATAGAGCATTCTTATGAGCAATTGTCCTACTCTTTAAGGTACATAAAAATGATCACTAAAAATAATCAAATGTGAATATCCTAGTGTGAATCCAAAAAAAAATAAAATCCAACTGACATTTACAGCAGTAAAGCACCGATTTGTTCCCTTTTTTGCCTAGAAGTCTAAACAGGAGTATATTCCACAACATTACCAAGAATGACCCAAACCTCCAGCTCGATCTTTACAGTCCTACCGCTGCATGGCCATCGGACACTCCAGGCCAGCTCTTCCAAAGCACCGTACGTGCGATGTTCTATATTAGAAAGAAATTGCAAGTGGATTATCAAAAAAAAAAAAAAAAAAAAAAGAAAAAAAAAAAAGAAGAGAAATTGCAAGTGATTTCTAGAGTCTCACACATTTTCACCCAAAGTGTAGTAACTAGTAAGTACTAAAAAGGAACAAGTGCCAATAAGATTATTTATAATATGTTTTTGTATACAATCACATTAGATCCACAAATTTTTGAGCTATTTATTTTTATGTACTTAAGATATATATCATATATATGTGAATCCTAGCATACCTTAGGACAATAATTCAATCAAAATTACCAAATTCCAGTAGGGAAATTAAAACAAATCGTTCATATTTTTTCATAGAAAAGGAAAAACATCAAAGCATTTGCTAGATTATTTCTTATTTGGACAAATCCAAAAATGGTTTGTATACAGATTTATCTTTCTTATAGAAATAACCAAATTAATTTAATTATGATATTAAGTAACATATAAAATCAGATTTCTGGCTCTCACTATTGCACTCTGGTTTTTAGGTGCATTACCCATATCAACCCAACCCTAAAAATTAGAGTAACTCAATTGTCTTTGCAATCCTAATCCTAATTATGATTTAATTAAGTTGAGTAAGTTATCCTCCAATATCCCCCAAAAAATAATAAAATAATAAATATGGAAGAAAAATTATTGTGAGGCAATGATCAGATTTCAAAGATGTTCAAACACACCCTTTTTTATTAAATATTTGTTGTTAATATGTTCATATGGCTCTATATATATACACTTAAGCCTTAGTTGTACAATACACCCTTGAACTAATATATCAATTGTGGTGGCTTTCTACATCTATAATATATATATATATGTACTAAGGCCTAAGTTATTAGTAAAACTCTTAACATCAAGAAAAATAATAATATATTGAGACTCTTGAAGTGAATAGAAAATGTATGTAAATGGAGAATGCTCAACCAAGGCACCAATGGTTGAGGGTATAATCAGAGTTCGAATTTTGGTGGTAGATGATGACTCAACTTGTCTGGCAGTCATTGCAGGAATACTTAAGAAGTTGGCTTATGAAGGTAATTTAAAAACCCCATCCTTTCTTTCTTATCAAATAAATTCATCCTTGTCGTTGTCTTTTAAAAATTCCTTTTCATGAATTGACATGTGATTGTTTTTTTTTTTAAATTATTAAATCAAAAGTGAGATTACCTGCTTCCTAGTGTTTTTTTAAAATGATTTTCTAAATTAATTAGGGTTTTCTTTTTGCTGCAAGAATTATCAAGTTTTCATGAATTTATTTGTATAAATTTCTTTTGTAACTAAAAAGTGTGGATATTGTTTTCCAAGTAATATATATATATATATATATATATATTTTGATAAGAAAGTGATATATTATTTTTACATGTTTAGAAAAATGGGCTTTTTAATTTGTTTGCGTAGGCCGTTTTCTGTCAAAGAATCATTAGATCACTTTGTACTTTGAATCTAAGATGGGTCTAGCATGAGGAATTTTGTTAGCATTCTATTCATCATATTCACTTTTTACATGATTAAAGAAGAGGTCTCTCTTGTGTGTGCAGGTTTTTGTTTTTTCTTTGTTTCTATTGTTTTGTAAAATTTGATGCCAAGATCACAACAGAAAAGAATTTGATGCGAAGTTTCAGAATATAATTTATTTGGACTCTATATAATCCCTAGCTATGAAATCCTTCACTTTGGGTATTCATCAATTTAATTTTTATTAATAATTGGTCCCCCATTTTTCCCTAAATTTTCATCCAATTTTGTGTTTCCACTTTTCAATACGAATTTTTTTGATAGCAACTCGATGTTAATAAAGTCATGTGCTTGGATTGATTTGACGATTCCATTTTGGCCCATTAAAAGAAGTGCAATTTATATTTATGCACATTAATTTTTTTTACCCCTAATTACTCTTGTTGTTATGGATCCAATCTTTTATAATCAAAGGTATACGCAATGCTACTTAGGGCATATCTGCTTTTAACTTATATATAAGCCTTCTACTTCAATTTTGATGAGATAACAATAGTTCCTTCAGTTTAATTAAACTAGAGATTAAAAAGGGGTAAGTACAAGGTTTTCTAGGATTTTCAATAACCCTTGTAGCACGGCTTGAGTAAGTATGTGATATTGTGATGTATAAATAAAGAAGCGGAAAGTTAAATTTGCGCGGGAGATGTTTATTTTAAAAAGAAGTTGATTTAATTATCCCCGCACGTAAGTAGTTAAATCGACTTTTTTTTTAAAATAAATTTCGTGCGCGCGCTACTCAACTGCTATATATTAGTTATTTACCGTTGGTATATACGCACACCAATCATGTAACTTATGATTCACGTTTATCGAACTTTTCAGGCAAACAAATCCATCCAATTAAAGCTCATTTTCTCCCTAACTTGTCATTTTATTGTTTTGTCAATTACATATCTCTCCAAAATGGTCACTAATAAAATATCCACCAAAGGAATGAGATCAAAATGATATTTCATGCCATGACCCTTACACATGACCTTATGGGGAATTTATCCCCATAGTATACATTCCATTAAGTAATGTCTTTATCCTTAAAGAAAACAAAAAAATGAGTATGCCTCTAGCAACATTATGGTCTAACACAAAAACTTGCTAAAGAGTATGTCCGATCCGCTTGTTACTGCTCATCATAAATAACTCCTACATTTTTAAAGAGTTCCATTTTTTTGTGAGTTGGTCTCAGACAAGAGTTGCTGATACTCTAATTGTATACTAATTAATTAATTAATTAATTAATGTTACAGTTGCTACGGCACATGATCCGCTTGAAGCTCTATCAAGGTTGCGCAAGGATCATCACTTATTTGACATCGTCTTAACTGATGTACACATGCCATTCATGAGTGGCTTGGAGCTTCAAAAGCAAGTTAATCAAGAGTTCGACATCCCAGTGATTTGTAAGATTTTGCTATGCTTTAATTTCATTATAACTCAATTTTTTTTTTTGTTGCAATGTAACTCAATTAATTAACTATGGGATCTATGACTAGCTAGATGTGTAGAGCTTATAAGAGACGATCTTTTTAGTCACCTTTTTTTACGGTGGGTTGGTCTCACACAAGTCTTGCTTTATGCAGTGATGTCCGCTGATGACAAGAAAGAGCTTGTACTACAAGGCCTTCGAAATGGGGCTGTATATTTCATTGTTAAGCCACCAGCTCAAACTGAGGTTCAGAATATTTGGAAATATGTGGTTTCAAGCCAAAGTGTTAAACAGATGATGACTGCTTCGCTTCAAAGAGCAATAACTTCTAATGGCATGCTAGATAGGCCAAACTCAATTGGTGATGATGATATTATGCACTCTTTATCATCTTCCATAAACGACGTCGATAGATTATATCAGAACTTTCACAAGCGAAAGCTGCTTATGATAGATGATCATCAACAACAGCCAAAAGATCACTCACAAGAGAAGGTGGAGTACAAAGTTGTTAATACTAACCCTAAGAAGTCGAAGCTTATCTGGACATCAGATTTGCACAACAAGTTCTTGCACGCATTGAATGTTATAGGCACTGATAGTAAGTACAATTCACTTCGGGAATTTAAGTAATAATTTATGACTATAATCAAAAATGTGTTTGCTTAAGTGACACGCTTTTTGGGTTTTTAATGTAATAATGATAATCAGGGGCGGTTCCAAAAAAGATAATGGAGTTCATGAACGTTCCAGGAGTGACGCGAGAAAACATAGCTAGCCATTTGCAGGTATATACTACTTCTTAAATTTCAATCACATTGACATAATCATCAACCCTTAAATAATGCTTTGCTATAATTATCGATTTTTTTCTATGTAGGAGCTCTAATTAATATATTATGTACACTTCTCATGTTAAATGTATACGTAAAAACATTTTGATAGTTTTAAAAGCACTTTTTTCTAAGATGTGTCTACGTATTGGTAAACAAAGACAATTAAAAATCACACTATTAGGATGATAAACCATCAACTTATGTTTACTACATACAAGAGAAATCTAGATTAATATATGCAAGTTTATATCCTTACACTTCAAAGATGCCATTGCTATATATATTCTCTCTTGAGTTTATCTCAAGGTTTTTAACTCTGGAAATTCAGTATTCACTACTACTAAGCTAGTATAACATACTCATATTGCTATTGCAGAAGTACCGAATCTACATGAGAAGAATTGCTGAAGCTGGTGGATCAATCCAAGCGAATGGGATGCCCGAAAACTGGAATGAAGTTCCCTTCAGGTCCAGTTTCTCGTGGAGCCAATTCCCATCCTTGGCTAGCAACAGCTACCTGCTGAAATATGCAAGCTCAAGTAATGTTGCGCCGCAACAACAAGCCCTGCCTTCGCCACCCAATTCTAACCATGGAGATCAGGTTCAGAACAACAACAGCAGCAGGGCAATTGTTACTTCTGCTCCTTTTGCTGGTTCTGAAGGAAAGCAACCAAACAACAACTTTGGTCATCAGCCAGTGATGAATACTTCTACAATTGGTGCTAATAGTATCTATGAATCAGCTATTTTAAGTGGACAGATCAAAATTCTTGAGAGTTCATTGCTTGGTGGAGAAAATTACAACAATGTTAATACTACTCCTAGTACTAACATTAACCAAGCTGCTCATCATGATCTTGCTAATCAAGGTGATCTAGGAGCTGCTGCTGTGCAGTTTCTCTCGTCGAAGCCACCTGCCTCGAGTTTTGAGCAACTACAGCTTAATGTCCAATTTGGGTCTCTAATGAGTAATGTGGCTAATAATAATCATAACCAGAACCAAACCAACATGACTACTCAAATGGGACAGCAGCTTGATGTTGGTCAGTCAAGTACTGGAGGTTATCCTCAAGATGGCTTTCTTGCCTGGCTTAATAATGGCATGTCCAACAATGCAAGTTGGGGTGACATCCCTTCCCCTGATGATGCATTTTGGGATTTTCCTCTCCCAGGAGAGGATAACAATCATGGTGTTAGGATTTACGACGACAATGGTGCTCGTGCCCTCGAAAACAGTTTCAATGGTAGCATTATTCAGCAGCAAGGAAACCAGGTTCAGGTTCAAGGATCACCCCTTGTTAATTATAATCACCCAATTATTGCTGTGAATCAAATTGTGGAGCCAGCTGCTGCTGTTGTTAACATGTCCAACTTGGACAACAACAACAACAACAACAACAACAACAACAACAACAACAACAACAACAACAACAACAACAACAACAACAACATCCCTGCTGTTCAACAAGTGCCTGCTGGAAATAATGCTAATGACATTTTTCAAGCTGCTGGGCCAAGCGAGCCTGCGCAGGTACGTCACGTTATCTCATGACCATAGTTAAATTTGCAAACTAATCGAAATCGAATTGATAAGCAATATATATTTATGCTGATATAGATATATCCTGTTGATCTGATGAAGTTACTTCCTTTGGATGTGGCAAGGCATGAATAGATTTATTGATATGTATACATTCTGTTTTCATAAACATTTTTCTGTGGATTGAAATTTGTAGGAAAGATCAAACCTGGACGCCGCATATAAATCACCATTTGACCTTCAGTTCCAGGATTGGTTGCACAACCTAGATGCATTTTCCATGGTACATCTTTTGAACTTTCTTTGTTTAGTGTGCTCTCTTTATCTATCTAGGAATGTATGTACTAAGGTCTCCGCAAAGACGTCTAAATCTTTTTAAAAATACCCTTTATGTCCCAAAATATTTGCACTAGTGTCCTTGGTCCACGGTGGACCAAGTCCATACAAAATAGACTAATGAGTCTCATATGCTTTGATGACAGTATGTACTATGTACTGTGAGGCTAAATCTGCAAAAAAGAATTGAATTAGTGTCATGTTTGATTATTTTCATTGTTCAACATTGTAGCTGAATTACAATGAGTTACCAGTCACATACATAATTGGACTCCTCTCACAACATCTATTAGAACAATCCTTGCATATTCTTCTCATCAACAGTCTCCCTGCACTAGAACATGCAGACTGGTGGTGTCCTAGACACACATATCCCTCTCTCATTCAAAGCACATCTAGATCTAACATAAATATTTCTTAATTGTCTCACTAAATTCTTGAAAATTTGGCAATTTGAGTGGTGCCTTATTCATATATGTATGGATTGTATGCTATATATACACCTAACTTTCACTTGCCCCCCGAGAAAACCTTTCAAGATCCGCCACTGCTCACAAGAATATTCGTACTTATAAACGACTCACCTACTTTCCTAAGGTTGCTGGTGGCTTAAGCTTCACTAGCTAGTTCATGAACTAGATAATAAACCTAATTAGTGACATGTTTAGCTAGTAATAAAACTGATGTATATAAATGGTGTGGCATGTGTTTGCAGGATGATCTTACTGCCTTTCTGGCAAGCCATGATGCCACCAAATGGAGCAACAACAATAACAATCAGCTTCCTTGAAGTTCATCTGCCATCTGTCTATTTGTCTTGCATTATGGATAGATGGTAAAACTCCAAGCATAGAATAATTAAGGACAAATGCTCCAATTAGTTGTGAAAACTTCTAAGTTTTAATTGTCTTGGAAACCTGTCTGAACTTGGTTGTGTTTATTATGTTGTTTTCTTCATTATATATAACTCTGGTTTGATATGATACAACAGTACTTATCTATATGTAGTAATTAAAATCGTGTGCTCTAGTACATTAGAGCTTGTAATCTGATCCATAAACTATATCATGGGTTGGTAATATATATGTTCGTGTTATCAAAATGATTTTCATGTCCAGTAATTACCTAAAATTTCTCTGCTATTTTAAATAGAGTTGTTCTTTAGTTGAGTTTTTTATACTCAATATATAGTCACAAACTCAATCTTGCTAAACAGTAAATAAAAATTGCATAAATATAGAACGTAGCATTTTTTTGATCATTTAATTAAGTTATTTTGTTTCAAGGACAAAAATGAATGTGATATTAAAATGATTGTAAATTCTTGAAGGGTATCACGTTGATGCCTGATGGAAGATGGAATGAAACTAACCATTTTCCAAAAAAAAAAGGTCTTAATTCTTACACAAAGATGGGAAACAAATATGTACTTGTTGCTTATTCTCTCTACTAAAAAAGGTAGAGAGTGAAAGAATTTAGTACATGTCTAGATGAACATCGACTTTTACTAGATTTATTTATTTTAAAATTTTAATTTACCTTTACGTAATAAATTTGCATACGGTAAAAAAACTGCATACTTCCGAATCTTTTCAAATGTATATATTTACAAAATAACAGCAGACTCCGTACAATAATGCACTATTTGTACTTTCATAGTTGCTACAAAGGACATTTTGCAATCATTTCTTACCTCTTTCAACTTATCATTTTGCAATCATTTTTTTTTTTACCTCTTTCAACTTAGTAGTGCTAAAAGGACATTTACCAAATCATAACTAAAGTTACAACTAGAATATTGGTTATAATAAGTACTTGCTTAATCCACCAATTTGTTATCACTTTGGACTATAAAATCATATATATATATATATATATATATATATATATATATATATATATATATATATATATATATATATATATATATATATTCATTTCGTGTGGCTATGACACATGGGATGCCATGTAAGCGACGAAAATCATGTGGGCATGATACCTAAGATGTCACGTAAGCGCCAAATTCGTGTGGTGATGACAAGTAGACCGCCACCTAAGTCACCATCCAAGTGTGTCACGCATTAATTAATGATCATTATTTGACTTCATAAATACAACCTGTTATATTTATCATCATATTATTCAGATTATAAAATAAAATAACTTTTGTTACGCTACTTTAAAAAATATAATTTTTCCTCCATTGGATCAGGTGCGGAAAATACTTCACAATGAGATACATATGTACTATGTCCTATAAAGTTGGGATCTTTCGTCGGAGGATGACATGTGAGACGCCACATGAGAGAAATATGTTCGTGTGAAGATGACACATAGACACCACATCAGTATACGTTTAAAAGTGAGTCCAATTCGCGTGGGCACGATGCGTAGGACGCCACGTAGGAACTGTAAATTCGTGTGACGATGACACCTAAGCGTCACGTAAGCAAAGCTTGCTACATAGCCTAACAGGTAACAACTCATCATCCAAGTGACACTCATTAATGCCCATAATTAATTGGCTTTACTACATATTTATTAGCATTTTTTTATATTACAAAATAAAATAAATAACGTAAGTTAAAAAATTATAAATTCTACTTCAATGAATTGGATTAGAAATAAATTGCAAAATGATATATATATATATATATATATATATATATATATATATATATATATATATATATATATATATATATATATATATATATATATTAAAAATTGGGTCATTTTCGTGCGGTGATGACATGTAGGATGCCACATAAGAGAAAATATTCGTGTGAAGATGACATGTAGATTCCACATCTGCACAACTTGGTTAAATAACAACAAACGATACTTCTAACAATACCTTAACTATTTGATGTCATATGTATTTAACTTGATCTTTTATCTTTATAGCATAAATGAAATTTATTTAAATGGTACGTTCCTACATGATTTACGTTTATAAATCAATCTTTTTTACATTCATTCTAATTTTGATGTAGATCAATTTAAAGGGACATTTCATACCGTGCGGTATAAAACAGACATAAGGTATCATCTAGAAAGTTATCTTCATTTTCGAAAGATATTTACGAGTCCGTGCGGAGCATGGAATTAAAACTAGTCTAATTAACACTTGAGTCACCAATGAAAGCCAGAGACTCTTTCATAAAATAGAAAGTCAGAGACTCATCACAGTCGCTAGGAGCATAAAAACAGAAGGGAAAAGGACAACAAGTCAACAACAAACAATATATGCTTGTTGTTCTGATGTATCATAATTAGAACTGGTCCAAAATGATGTGGTTTCACTTTCTCTGTCCTTTGCCTTTCCCCTTGCATTTACAACGCAATTTCCATCAAAAAGCCTTTCTTTGGCCAACTACACGTCTCAATTTTACTGTCATTTTCTCTTTTTACGCTTTTAAAAATTCCAAAAATCTTGACTTTCAGAGTTTCAGTTCATTGTCTTAGTACTTTTTTATGTTGGTAAATCCATTTGTGTTAGTACTTTGAGAGTGTAAAGACAGCACAAGAGAGAGAGAGAGAGAGAGAGAGAGAGAGAGAAAGGGTTCAATTCGAGAACCCAAATCACCATATACCCATTATTGATTACCTCAATTATTCACTCAAATCTGGTGATTTTGTGGTTAATATGTACCCAATTGTGCAACCCATTTCGCCATTTTGCCCATCTCACTGAATTCACCAGGTATGAGTCTCTCTCTCTCTCTCTCTCTCTCTCTCTCTCTCTCTCTCTCTCTCCTTATCTTTCTCTATTATCTATATGGGTCACTTCTCTGTATTATATCCCAAAATCTGGTTGTATAGTTGATTAGATAGGATCTGGTTGCACGATTCTATTTTGGGTCTGTTTGATGGTTAGTTACATTTACTTGGTTACCTGTAAGACGAGAACTTAATGCGTATTATTATTTGTGTTCTTGTTTTTCTAGTTTTCTATTTGTGTATAATAGAGTGATGTCTTTGCCCATCTCATTTGTGTTTGCGTTAGAGGTTCACTTTCAGTCCTTAGTTTAGTTTTATCAAATTTTGACAAAGTCAGAATTCAGAAAAAAAGCATATACCTGTCGAAATTGTTTATTGTAGGAAGATAATTTTCTAAGAAGAGACTGTATTTCTGGGAAGAAATTTCACAAAGGGTTGGGTTGCTTTGATTGACTCTAAAAGATTTTTGATTTCAAACAAGTTCCAAGAAGTATCATTTGCTTGTAACCTGAATGTATAGTTTGGTCCAATTTCAAAGCCAATCTCATGGAAGTGACAGATGCTTGTGCTTTTGATGCTCAGGACTAAGACAGGAATTGAATTAGATTGCCCGTTATTGCGTAGATATTGTTTATCTAAAATGTGAGTTGTATGTACTTTTCTGTCAATGTCTATGTGAGGTAAGGTCAGTGATAGTTTAGTCATTTGGTATCTGAATTCGTGGTCGGTTGTTCCAATTAGCCGAGTCAAAATGGAAATGAGTTTAATAAAGACCTCTTTGTCAATGAATTACATAAATAGTTACTAGGGTCTTTCTTTTTAGAACCTTTCTGTTCTCCCTCTCACCCTGCTTACTTGATCACTTAAGTTCCTGATAGTAGTGTTTTCAAGATATCTGGCTAATAAATGAGGGGATGGTTGTTAGAAGGCCACACACAGATCCTTCATTAAGGTCATATTTATGTTTCATATCTGCAAAATCTCTAGTATGCAGTCCACTTGCCTTTTAATTTCTGGAAAGGGAAAAAAGTGCTTTTTTTTTGGTTTATGAACTATTATTGAGTTTACTGATTTCCTTCGTCTTAGTGATTTTTTAATTGTGTGATTTTCTTCATTTCACTCTTTATTATGGTGCATGTGGTGTAAAATATTGTCCTCGTTTCGTTGTGAACTTTTCATTTTCTGGTGATTGTATGATTTCTCTATATAGCATTGAGTATTAATTTATTTGCAGTGATGACTACAATAACTGACCAGCACTCCTTTCTTTTATTTGTTGCTCATATTTCTGGTTGTCCATTTGGTTCAGTTTATGAGCAAAGGTCTTTATATAGACGTCAAGGAGTTTGTCTTAGTTGTGACATGGAAAGCGTATCATATATCCGACTTGAGGTGCTACACTACTCTTTTGCTTGTTCTCCTTCTTTCATTCTGGTTTTGTGCTTGCTGGGCAAGTGCCAGACCTGAGTTCTTCCTGTAAGTCTCATTATATCTCTTTGAGCAGGTGGGATTCGTCAAGAATTGGGAGTAGCAGTTATGATAGGTAGGTGGTGCTGATCAAAACCGTATTCTTTGAGCAATTCACAGTATCAGTATGCTTTTTCTTGTTTCTTTCTGAATCTCCATGATTAGATTAGACGTCTTTCCTGTCCCTTGTGCTGTTATGACTAAATGTCATTCTTTGAAAGCAGTGTGCCAGAGGTTATCAAATAACTTGAGAAGAGGATCTGAATTGATCATTTCTTAACATTCCAACTTGAAACTTGACATATATGATGGGAAGCCAGCACTGGGAAACCCATTATGTCCCTCCTGAGCTTAAAGAAAATTTGGCCGAGTTGTTCCCTGGTCTTACTTTCGAGGAGGCTCTTCAACATCAGGTATTTCTTCAAAAATTTACGAGGGGGTCTTCTTCTTTGTTTGCTGCCCAAGAGTAGGGGAAGAAAAAACTATATATTTGATGATGCTACTTTTGGTGTTAGAAGTTGCCTCATGTCCATTTGCTTATAGAATCAACTTTCCTTGTTCTATTCATGTTTCAGGAAAGTCTAATTCAATCATGGAAGATAAGCTGTGTGAACCAAACTGCAATAGTTTCTGAAAATGGACGAAGCAGTAGCCAAAGTCACTCATTGGTAGAATCATCACTCTCGGAGAGTGGTGACTTTGATTTGGATTTGGATGAAGCTCTGGCTAGATCTTTGCAGGAGTTGGACTTAGAAGATGAAGTTGATCATGCTCCCAATTCTGAAACTGTCCACAATGCTGCCAGTAAGTAGTACTCCTATAAGAAAAGCTTATATACTGGTTTCCTTTCCTTTTCCCAGTGAAGGTTAACAAAATTGAACCAAAAGCTCTAAATGTTGAATAATTTTGATTTGTTCTTCTCAAAGGTCACTGATGTTTAAGTGTCCTGAGATATATAACACTCAGTCTGAGAACTTTAGAAATTAGGCAGCAACTTTTTCCTGAACCTCATGCTCATTCTGCTCATGGCTGCAGTAGATTGTTGTTGCTGACATTCCTGAAATATAAGATAATCTGTATTGTATTTAGCCATGTATATCTTCTGTTTTTCCTAGGATGTAGATTGTGTATACCTGGGTGATTGTTGGTCTCTTTCTCCTGTAATCTGTTGGCTACGGATTAGGAAGCAAAAGAGTATCTCTCTGACGAGAGATGACTCCTTTTTAGTCCCCTGGGATTAATGATGTTAGGATCTCTGGTTACCTGTATCAGTAGTGTCATTCCAAAAGTTCCCCTGCATGGATTTCTTGACTTCCGCTGTTAATGCTCTTATAGGAATTAGACTTTCCATTGAGTTATCGAAACAATCTTTGGTGGACCTGTGCATGATTGGAACTTATCTTCCATGGCCTAAAAAGTAAAAACAATATGGCTGGACCACACTTTTGTTACCCTCCTTTCTTCTTCTACTTTATCACTTTCTCCCACCAACTCGGGATTTCAGTGTTGTCCAATGTCCATTTTCGTATCAAGAGAGGCTGGAGTCTTTTGTGGTAAACTATTGAATCATGTGGGGCTCAGGCTGCTCAGCATACATTGTACTGGGCATGTTGGAGTAATCTCCAATAGTATGTCAGCCAATAAGGCACTTTGGGGGGGGGGGGCATGGTTTCTAAGCTGCCGAATTCTGTGATGCACATTACAACAACATGGCCAGAGTGCTCTTGGTGGCCTGCTGGCGATTTCATGAGTAGATAAGGGGGAGCTTGGGGTGGGTAGCATAGTGGTGCATCCTCCACTTGTCCTTAACAAGACCAAGACCTTGGTTCAAGTCTCGTTTCCCTCAAAGAGAGGCTTTCTTGCCATTCAAAAAACAAGAAGTTTGAGATTGAGGGAGCATATGAGGGTCTGAGGTCCTGAAGATGGATCTACAGCACCATCGTGGGTACTTCGTTAACATTTCAAAGGTATCAAAGTGTACTTGACTTGTGTTTTGCTGTTTTGCAATGAGATTTCATGGCTCAAAGTTAATAAACAAGAAGCATAATGGGAGCAATAGAGCTCGTGTTGGCAGTAGCCAATGTGGCTGTTGAGTTTAAGATATCATGATCTAGCTGCTCTAGAGTCTTGAAATGCTTTTAGGGAAATCCGGCGCTGAAGGGTGTTTAAGCATGCTATGTAGCTTGTTAAGCCTTTGTCTTTGCTCTTGGTCATACACAAGGATGCTTAAAGAGCACTTCGCCAGTCTCATGAATATCTTGCCACAGTTCCTCATCTTGCGCACTAGTTATTAAGTTGCCATTCTCTTTGTCTGCATTCTTTGAGGTGGAAAGTGTACTTTTGCTTCACTGTCAAAATCCTAATTATTATGAACAGATCTTGTAGAACTCCGACATTTATGGTATACTGCATGTCATGATTCATCTTGACTTCGTAGAAGCATCAGAAAATCCATACTAGGTGTCTTACATAGGAAGTCAACTAGACAGGCTACCTGCATATATTTGTATAATAAGGAGTAATATTTTTTCTTTTTTTTTCTTTTGATGTCCTCAAAACCCGTTCTGTTCTCATCATTCACATCTCAGCATAATCTGTCACAAGTGACAAGACTCACAACTGTTGCCCCCTCTCGGGTCCCGAATGGAGGAGAGGGATGGCAATGAAGGAAGGTGAAAAAGAAAGAAAGAGAGAAACCTCTGCATAATTCTGAAACTCTCATGTCGCGAAAAAGAATGTCAGATTGCATAGGTTTGTACGAGATTTGTACCATTAATGTAACCTGTTGTTCTTCTTATTCAGGTAATACTGAACAAGCTGTTGCAGGCACATCTGCCACCGTAAGCTTTTTCATCTTGCCATAAATTCTTAATATAGTAATCCTTATCCAAAAAGCAAGTTTCTTATTTCTGTCATGTATGCAGGGCGCAGCTCAAGATGACATTGATCCGGATAGGATGACTTATGAGGTAAGTTGGGCCCACCTAGACTGCAGCCTTTCCTTTTTTTCATATGATTTCTAGAATCTGGAGATAAGTGAATGGGTCACGTTTTCTCCTGTTCCAGTCCGCTATGATTATATGAGGCACCTGCCTTAGCTGTATGGGTTGGCTTCGATCTCTTTCCTCATTTGATCCCTAGGTCAACATACGTGGTAGCCATTGTTTTTTCTATGAGCACCAATGGTCGTACCAGCTAAATCCAGCTAACTGCAAACATCACTCTTTGACATCCTATTTGGATTAGAAGCTCTGTAGAGACCTAAGAAATGCCCTTCAGGGAAAAAAAGTTACTCAGAAAGTGATTACCTAAGAAAGTACTATAATTATGTAAAAATCAAAGTGTCTATAGATTCGGCATCTTTTCTGTAAGTTTTATGTTATATCAAGTTTTTATTGGAATTTGGTGTTTATATCAGGAGTTGCAATCCCTAGGAGAAGCCATCGGCAGTGAAAGCAAAGGACTGTCAGAGAGCCAATTATCTAGTTTGCCATGTTACAAATACAAATCTGGATTTTTCTCAAAGAAAGTTCAAATTGGAGAGTATGATCTCCTCTCTTTCCACTCTTATCCTCCCCAAGACCCCAACCCCTCCTCCCATGGACAGATGTATTTATCTGAATGTTGACTTATTTGTTCTTATGTTGCGCTTGTTTTCCTCTAGTGAATAGTTACGTGCAAAGAGGTTACACTTTCAAAATGGACAATCTTGACCATCATGAGTATGGTGAACTTTGCTGTTTTTTGAACTGCGAAAGTGCTCCCTCAGTGACCAATCAACTGATTGCTGCTAGGTCTCTGACTTGGGGTCCTTTATGCTATGACTCGTTGTTTAAAAATCCGTCCCTATCTTCATTTGACCTAGTCTTTAAAGCGGTCCAATAAGTACAGACATGTACTTCTGTCATGTGAAATTGATCTTTTATATTAGCTATGGATTGGTCTGTCACTTTGTTGTCTCCTATGATGAGCTAGATCTTGTGGCAGTCAAAATTTTGAGATGAGAAGAATTTATGTTAAGCTTTTGATCCTCCAATCTCCTCTCATGAGCTTGTTATCAGTTGTTGTGACTACTTGTGAGTTCAATTCTGGAAATCATTATCTTCATTACTACACACGCTCCAAAAGTTATTATTTGTTCTGTTGTTGGAAGTGTAAATACAAAACATGACAAAGCAGGGTTATCCTTAATACTCCTTTTATATATAGACATTGTACTGCTGAAGATGGTCCTCTTGTTTTAAACTCTGGTGTCAGCAGTGTTGTGTTCCGAAACCTATTTAGCTACTACTGATGGCGTAATTTTTATTCAGGTGCGTGATATGCTATTCATCGTATAAAAACAAGCAGTCTGTGACCAGTCTTCCATGTTTACATCAGTATCATACGGATTGTATAAACTGCTGGTTGAGGGACAATAAGGTATGCTAACTTATTTTCTGCACTGTATGAATTGGTTGTTACCATATGATGGTCTTAGTCACTGTTTCTTGCTGACGAAAATTAACAGTTGTTGACAAGCAAAATCGTCTTGGTTTATGATCTTCCTAGCATTGATTTATCAACTCTTAAAAATCTTGCAACTTATATCCGGACTTAATAAGTCTTAAAGTGGATTGTGACTCAGCATTTTAGAATCTGAGCGATTATATTCACCCAATTTCTGTATTCAACTTCTGTCAGCATGTGTAAAACTTTTGCCTTCCATGTGCATCTTTCCTCTTTTGTTTATGTGTCCCCCATTACTTTGAAGGTTGTTGAGTTATACATGTTGACAAAGGACGAATGAGTTCAGCTTGACTCTTTTAGGCAGACACTTTCTGAAATACTTCATACTTGTTGCACTTTGTGGACCAGGTTTCCTGGATTGCCAGGCTGTTGTATGTTCTTACTTTTTTTTTTTGGAAAGAAAGTACTTAGTTAATTAGATAAAAGAGTTTGTGCTAGTAGCACTAGAGTCATTACAGCCCAACATATCAAAGTTTACTTGTTCAATACAACAGTTAGGGGCTTGTATGTTCTTACTGTCAAACCCAAACCAAAGCTTGTATGGTATGAGTATATGCTGTTGGACTTGGCCATTGATTTTTGCCATGTTGGTGGATAAATCGCAACCATGAGAGGAGTCTCTCTGTCTCTCTCTCTCGCGCGCGCTGGTGCGTGCATCTTACAAGCCAACGGGAAAGGGAAATATTTTAGGGATATATATAACATTTCCCTCTAAAGCTTGGTTTGTGTCTAATGTTGAAATCAACGTGCAGCTGTTGTTCATGCTATGTTTTAGTTTTATGTTAGATTTTTCTTTCCCGACTTTTGAACGTAATGAACCTGCTTAACTTCCATTCCCATTTTAGCTTAATCAGGTCGGATCGAATGCAAGTCATGTAATTCATTTCAATATGCATGCCCTTGGTGTCAAAACATCGTAGTTTAACTGCCTAACTCAGGGCTTTTGTTTTTCTCTCTTTCGCTCGCAGACTTGCCCCATCTGCCAAAAGGAGGTCAAGTTTTATGATTGACCTAGAAAGCAATATGTAGCAGGTTACAGCCACAGATTGTTGGAAGTTCTACAAAAGGCACGTACGTCGTCAAATAGTTTGCAGCTTCTTTAGTTCTTTTGTTTGGGTAGAACGTTTTTGCACTGCTGTTTTCTTATTTGGGAGGAACAGTTTCCTCTCTTAACACTGGGAGATTGGTGCTATGCAATGTCTTATTTTTTTCTTAATTTTTTTAGCAGTATTATTATTATGTTTAATCATGTCCATAGTAGATGAAGTTAGGCCCAAGGTAGTTTGTATTGTGACTTCCTCTAACCCCTTTGAAAACAAGGGGGAGGGGTTCTTATTTTATCTGAACTCTCCCGATCAGTGTAAATGATAAAACCTTATAATATATCGATTCATTTGGTGAATTGGTTTTATAATATTTGTGGATCATTTTCCCATCATAAATATGCAAAATGTTTCTTATGCGGCCGTCTCAACATGAGGCCGCCTCTATAGCTATACATTACTAAGTGGTTTTCTAAAACAACTTATATTAAGTAAAAAAACTAGTTTGTAATTGTTACTATTTCGCAGTATTTTTTAATTTTTTTTATTAACTATCATCTACTCGTTAGCTTTTGAGCTCAAAACAATTAATTTTGCAAAAAATAGCCTTAAAATCATGAAAATATTAATTATTTTCGTTTTTCCATTGGTCCCTCTTATTCGTTGGTATCTCTGATATTTTACCATATGGAGCTGATATCCACAAAGTATTATACTATTTTTGTAAAAAGGAAAAATATCTGGAAGATACGATATATAAAAAGTAAGCTGAAATGATTTATTGTGTGTCCCAGTATGTGTCATTTCATGTCTCGCTTCCTTATTCATTTGACACATTGAATTTTAAAGTTTTTTTGTATTTTTAAATTGATATACATGACAAAATCATAAATGGCTAAGATATGATTTTTTACCATATAGAGTGGGTGTTACTATTTACCGCCCCTAAATTACTACCTACCGCCCCCCCAAATTCCAATTTTGCCCTTTTTTAAATTTTCACTCATCCTCTCCCTCTCTAACTCTCACACCAATTCTCCCTCTCTTTCTCCCACTCTACCACCCACTCTCATACCCAACCTTCATCAACATTCACTCAAGCAACGGCTGTAGATGTCTGCCGGCGACCAGGAAGTGCCGTCGACGGTGGCGGAGGTAAAAATTTTTTTTGCGCATTTTTTTTGCACGGGCGTCTGAAATTTCCGACTCACCCTTGGGTGAGTCGTCTGTCGATCTCGACTCCCCAAGGGTGAGTCGTCTTCTACAGGCGACTCACCCTTGGGCGAGTCGAGATCGATAGACGACTTACCCTTGGGTGGGTCGCCGGTCTCAGACGACTCACCCAAGGGTGAGTCGAGATCGGCAGACGACCGACACAAAAAAAAAAATTATTATTATTATTTATTATTATTATTATTATTTATTGTTATTATTATTATTATTATTATTATTTATTGTTGTTATTATTATTATTATTTATTGTTATTATTAATATTGTTTCTTCCATGGTCCAAACGGAAATTTCAGACGCCTGTCCCTTGGTTCAGTCGGTTTTGATAGACGTTTGAATTTAAGATTAAGCTAACATTGTTTTCGTTAGGTTCCTTTGGAGCGGTTCGGTGGTGATGGTGTTGATTACAGTACGCATTTCGTCACTGATGAGTTATTTGATAGTGATACAGATGCAATTAATTGGGCAAAACAAATTGCCCTTACTATCGGGTTTGAGTTGATAACTTCGTCACACAAGAAGAATGGAAGCGTAAAATTGTTAAAATGCAATCGAGGTGAACGCTACAGAGGGGAATTAAGAGACTTAGATACTGCTGCTCGGAAGAAATCGAAAACAAAGGCTTGTAAATGTACGTTCCAGTTAAGAGTTCGGCAAGTGTATGGGTCCAATAGTTGGATGATTGTCACATTGCCTGGGATTAGGGGTACGCACAACCATGACTTTGCTGTGTTTCCTGAGGGATATCGTCAGATGAGTGGTCTTAGTCCTGGATCAAAGAAACTCGTTCGTGACATGACTTCGGCACAAACAAAGCCATGTGCTATCTTGGCCGCTATTAAGGAAAAATTTTCCGAGGACAATGCAACTAGACGGCATGTGTACAACCACAGAGATCGTATAAGGAAACTTGATTTTGAAGAGAGAGATGTCATTGGTCAGTTTCATCATTTAGCTGTGGAGAATAAGTACGTACATTGGACAAGAGCCGACCCAGCTACTAATGAGGTAACTCACGTGTTCATGGCACACCCTACATCAATTCAGTTACTTCGGTCTTTTCCTTGGTTGATTGGCTTAGATTCCACGTACAAAACAAACAAGTATAAGATGCCGTTTCTTGAGATAGTGGGGATGACTCCAACCAATAAGAACTTCCTCATAGCTTATGCCATTATGAAGGATGAGACTCAGGCAAGCTATGCGTGGGTCTTAGATAAGTTGAGGATGCTTATTGGAAATGATGTACACCCAACAGCAATTGTGACCGATCGTGAGCTAGGGTTGATGACACCTATTAGAGAGATATTTTCCGAGAGTGCCCATTTGCTCTGTACATGGCACATTAACAAAGTCGTTGAAGACAAAGTGTACAGACTTTGTGGAAAAGATAAGCTTGTCGCGCAGAGGTTCAAGAACCGGAGGTGGAAAATTATCATGGAAGCTTCCACAGAAGCTGCATACGATAGAGCAGTGTGTATGATGAAGGATAGTTGGAGGAATTACCCTCACGTGATATCCTATGTAGAGGAGACCTGGCTGAGATACAAAGAGATGTTTGTGGCTGCGTGGACGAATAAGGTGCTACACCTTGGCAACACTACGACTTGCAGGGTGGAGAGTGCACATGCCACGCTAAAACAGTGGTTGAACTCCTCAACTGGAGCTTTGGACAATGTTTGGAACAAGGTCAACAAGTCAATCGAGTCACAAATAACTGAGATCAAGTACACACTTGAAGAGTGCAGAAGACGAAAAAGTGTGATGTACTCGGGTTTCCCATTCAACTATCTGACCGGGTATGTTTCCCATTACTGCTTAGAAATATTATCGAATGAGCTGAAGAGGATGAGAGAATTGAGTCACCAAGTATTTGATCGTTGCGGTTGTGTATTGAGATCCACTCATCAGATCCCGTGTGCGTGTGAGTTGAAAACGACCACAGATACGGGCACGCCAATTAGCTTGAATAGTGTCCACAAATTTTGGCGAACACTCGTTATTAGTGATGCAGTGGAGATAGCTACGCTTGACATGACTGAGCATCCATCTGAGAACCATCGATACTTTCACTCTCTGGTCGATGAGGTTAACTCAAGCGACCGGGCAGTTGTGCGCAACATATCTGTCCTTATTAATGAGCAGCTTCATCCTGAGGAAGCGAGTTACGTCGAGCCGGAAGCGAACACGACAGTCAGAGGTCGACCGAGAGGGAGTTCCTCTACCAGACGTGATCCTAGTTCATGGGAGTACTCCCAGAGGGGTCGTGGTCGCCCTAGGTCATCCAGTTCGAGCCGCGGGCGTGGTCGTAGCTCATCCTCATCGAGTAACGTCGTGCGGAGTACTGGTATGAAAACCCATAATTTATTAACATGTACATAATGTTGTTAATTACTTTTTGATAAGTACTATTAATGACTTTCTATTATATTGTCTTGCAGCTGGACACGCAATAGATATCACTGAATTCTATCATGTTAACAAAATTCCGGGAATCATCATACCTTTCATTGAAGGATATCTCGATGTGCTTGGGGATGGTAATTGCGGTTTCCGTGTCATTGCGGACTACGTTTTCGGAGACCAAGAGCAATGGCGATTGACGAGAGTTTGCATTGCAAACGAACTCTTAGCTAACCGAGCATTGTACGAAAACATATACGTTGGGGGGGTCGACGCTGGTTACCGCCGTATTATGTGGGACGGAGGTGCGTGTAACGATGATCACTGGATGATAGTACTTGAGGATTTGTTCCCGATTGCAACCTCTTCAATGCAGCGATTATGTTATTCGGATACGGCAGCGGAAGGGGGTTATATGCTTGTTACACAGTGCTACCGTTGCAAGCACCTCCGACTGCTACACGTCCAAGTAGGGAAATTGTCATAGGTCATTTAGGTAATTCGTACATGCATTATATCCGTCTGGATTTAGCCTCAGATTTCCCTGTTCCTCCGATATGCGCAGCATGGTTTACTTCCCGTTCTGATAGTGTCGCTGGTTGGGAGCAAATGTATGTTAGGCGAAGAGCACATTGGGATCGTTTAGCGAGGTCGACGTAATTGAATGTTTTGCGTGATTGTTATATTTTTCTACTTATATCATTGTCACATTTTTGTGTGATTGTTATATTTTGCATGTGGAGAGTGGTCGTGATTATTGGAGGTAAATAAAACAACAAATTACAATAAAACAAAAAAGGTAAATAAGAAACAACAAATTACAATAACACAAATAAATAACAATAACAATGAAACTCTTATATAAATATATAACAAATTCATCTAGGGTCAATACATCATTTGGCAGCCCGCCAATCTCTCATATACTCCTCCATAATCGATCGAGAACCTTTCGCTTGCTCCGGAGGAATCAAACTAATGAAAGACTCAGCTGCGACGGTTAGACGATTCACCCACTGCAAAAAAGTAACAATGAGTGTGAGTTCAGAGATATGTAATACGTAAAAAAAATATATATTTTAGTTAATCACTTACATAATCGCTGTTGGATCGTGGAGGAATCACAGGTGCTGCAGCGTCACGTATCAGCCGAGGGTGGGAGTGACGGTAGTACCATGCGAGGTAGTCATCCGTACATGCTGTGGGATCTGACGTGGATGCCTGAAACCCATGGAGACCAAGAATGTAAAATCCCGGGAACATACGCCAGGCATCAGATGACATCCGTTCGGGGTAGACAACCTTGTACGAACAACTGCTCCATGACCTGATCGCTTTCTCTGGCCTAATGATCGGGAAAGGGATACTCTGTACGTACCCGATTTGTCGTAAACAACGACCAGGCATGTACGGTTCGATAATATCCCGATACCGTAGCCACCCCATGAATACAGTCCTCGGTACAGATACTGCCGGGTCAGAACCGTACGGTAGCCACACCACCTACGTAGAAATGTTGAAAGTTACGGTGAAGTAAAAAAAAACATAGCAAACGATGAAATAAATCATGAACACCGATAACTAAATGACGTACCTCTGGCGCTTGCAGCTGATCCAAGCGTCTACGTAAGGAGTGCAGTCGAACCACGTCCTTGCCCTCAGCCTGGGCACTCCATACGGACGCACGGGGAGCCTCGTCGTCCCCGACAACCATCCGCTCCCGATGAGGTCGGAAGCAGGGAAAGTACTCGTATATCCATGCCTGGAGGAGAGTTAGGCATCCGCAGATGCCCTGAGAATCCCCGCGACTAGCTATACCGAGCTGACGATATAGGAAGGCGAGGGCAGCAGATCCCCAAGAGAAGTCATGCACCGTTTCGACACCGTCGTCCATCACCTCCATCACGCAGGAGGGTCTAATACGGTTACCACTCTTGTCGACAAACAAGGTGGATCCAATAAGTAACCACATCCAAGCTGTCGCCTGGTTGTCCTCCACTTGCTCATGGCAAAGCTCAAAAATCGACTCCTTGAGGACCCCACCACCCTGCCAGTGGCTACACATCAGTTCATCTCGGGTGACCCCGAGAACCTCTATGGCCGCCGTCTGCAGCTGCCCATCCCGTCCCTCATTGGAAACGAGCTGTCCCTCTACAGGAATCCGAAGAATATGCCATACATCGTGCAACATGATCGTCATCTCTCCGAACGGCATGTGGAACGAGTTCGTATCCGGCTGTCACCTTTCAACGAATGCAGATATCAGGGGGAAGTCAATATGTCTGAACATAATGTCTGCCAGGTGTGATAACCCAGTCCCCTCGATCTGGGCCCTCATCTCGGCCGACATCTCCGCTCGCCACTGACTCAGCCGCTGACAGACACTGAATCGGTTCTGACACTTCAAGAGACCCTTCGTCTCTCCATTCCACATACGAGACGCTACGTGGCCCAGGAAGCTCGGTATGACGCTATCATCCGCCGGCCCACCGGGCACAGGCCCTGTAACAAGCCACGTAGTGTCGTCCTCGGCTCTAGATCGTTTGCTAGTACTGGACGACCCAGTACTAACAAACCTACCGCCTCTGCCCTTCACCACGCGCCAATCTGAGGATGATTCGTCGCCAATCTGATCATCGTCCAATAACTGATCATCGTCCAATAACTGATCCCCGGAGTAGAAATCGCTAGTTTCGTAATTGTGTTGCTCAGCAGTCATCTCCCTCATCCGAACTGCCTCTCTCTGTCTCCGTACAGAGGCATCAATCCCGCGCGTCCTCGTGTGACGCGGTCCTGAACCAGCTAGTTCACTGAATAACCTCGGCACCGATTTACCGGCTCCTCCCCTCTATCATTTCACATTTTTAATTAATTAAACAATAATCAATAATAATAATAATAATAATAATAATAATAATAATAATAATAATAATAATAACGATAAATAATAATAATAATAATAATAATAATAATAACAATAAATAATAATAATAATAATAATAATAACAATAAATAATAATAATAATAATAATAATAATAATAATAATAAATAATAATATTTTTTTTTTGTGTGTCGGTCGTCTGCCGATCTCGACTCACCCTTGGGTGAGTCGCCGGTCGCAGACGACTCACCCAAGGGTGAGTCGAGATCGGTAGACGACCGACACAAAAAAAAAAACAATCAACACAAATTCAATTCATGGTCATGGTCGCGATTCAATTCAAGGCAAAAAAAATTCAATTCAAGGCAAAAAAAAATTCAATTCAAGGCAAAAAAAATTTCGAAAAGTTACCCCCCCGCGATGCTCATGGTCGCCGCCTCCCTCGCCGTCGAAGCCTCTGCCGATGCCGCTACCCCCTGACATTCCGTTGTGATAGTGGTGGTGGTGGTGGTGCCGTGAGTGGTGGTGGTTGCCGGTGTGATGGTGTGGTGGTGAGGATGAGTGAGAGTGAGTGAGGAAGAGAGGAAGGATGAGTGAGAGTGAGTGAGGAAGAGAGGAAAGATGAGTGAGTGAGAGTGAGTGAGGGCAAAATTGGAATTTGGGGGGGCGGTAGGTAGTAATTTGGGACGGTATTTAGCAATTCACTATAGAGTTGATATCACAAATTGTTGAACATATGTCTTACTATTTTTGTAAAAAGGAAAAATATCTGAAAGATACAATATGTAAGTTGAAAGGATCTTAGAAAAGACAAATATCTTTTGTGTCTCCCTCTCATATGTTGGTAGTAGTAATTATGATCTTTTATCTTATACATGTAATAAGGATTTTTTATACCATTTTGTGCATCAATTGAAATCTTATGTCTCATTTTTGTGTCTCATCTACTATGCCACTACTCCCAACAATCCTTGAATTTAGCTTGCATCCAAATTTAATAATAAAATAATTTCAAAATCAAATGTGTCAAATTTATAAGCTAGTTAGTGAGATAAGAGATAACACAAAGTGAGACAGACTATCTTTATTGATGTATCAGTTATATATATAGCTACTTTTAATAAGGATTCTCTGTCCCAATTTGTATAACATTTTCTGTCCCACCTCTTTTTTGTTGGTTTTTTGTTTGGAGAGAACAGTAGGGGACTTTCATTCATAGAAAATTCATACGGCTACAAAAAATAAATAAATAAATAGAATATACTAAATCAATAGAAAATAACAAAAATTCCGCTGACAAGCCAATTTACTAGAATACTCGAGTACAACTCCCAATTGAACATACAAATTAACCATGTGCTTCCTTTGATATGTCTTCATCTTTCACGAAAGTGGAGATCTTCACCACAAGTAACTTAATCGCTTGCTGCCCACAAAACTATGTAATTCCATGGACCGTGTCACCGTGTGTATATCCGATCCCTAATTCATATTGTTTCTGATAGATATTTATCGAACAATAGGAGAAATAGAGAATCCTATAAAAAGAAAAGATATGAAAATCCCTAAAAGCTACATAAAGAAAGATAACTTACTCCACTCAGAACGGAAAAAAGAGAGAAATAGAAATCAATGTTAAATGCGACTAAAGACATCAATCATAGGTCGAGAATGGCCTAAATTAGCCCTCCCGACCTGAAAATATGTTCTACTAAATGTTAAGGTAGGTTCTAGATAGGAAGGAGATAATTAATAAGGCATCCTCATCAGAGAGCTTTGTAGGAGAGTTTTGTGTTATATCACATCAACCTCCTCCCCCCTGGCAGATCCCAAATTTTTGGGTGTTTGAAGTTGTACCCATTTAGGTACAACCACCTCTCACAATTCATTAACAAAAGAGAATCCAAATACATTAGATCTTACTTATGTGTCTAGATATAAATAGGTACATCGATCTGCATGTACCCATTACCCATTGCCCACATACCTCACTTCTTCACAAATCTCTTATCCTATTGTACAAGTTGTAAAGAACTTTTTTTATTTTATGGCAAAAACCTAATCTTAGAAACCTCTTCCATTAAAATAAATCCTCAAAAACCTTCACTTTTGTTCTTTGTACTACTTTTTATATTTAGCCCACAAAGCAGGTTTGTGCACACAAGCCTAATTATTTGAGAAATTTTAAAAAGTTATGCTCCAATGGAAAAGAAGCTCATTTGTGAAGTTTCTACATCTGACACAAAACTTTCCCAAACCTTGAATAGGGAGGCCCACATATGTGTGCGCACATTGCTCTCGGATTAAAGTTTAATAATCAAGTCAAATGAGATTATGAAACTACCCAATCCCTTATTTATCGGGATCAAGATCAGACATTACATATTAATGAGTACATTGGTGTATGAACACTACTGTACAGTGTACAGTTAAGTAACGAGCTTAAAATAATCAGTTATATAAGATCATTATAAAATTACTAGGTGATCCCTAAATTAAGCATGCACGTATAAGGCACTACCAATTAAAGTATTTTTGCTGAAGACAGTACATAAACAGCTGGTAAACATGTAAGATCGTAACAATGAAGATCAAAGGTTGGTACATACATACACTAGTCTAGCAGGTTTCTAGCTGCGTGCCAAAAAATGAAATAAATAGATGCATTTATCTAAAAATGAAACAAAATTTTCTTAGGATTTGCTAAAGGCAAAGGCTAATGGCAAGTTATATGTTTTCAATGTAATAGGGGGTAGATTTGCATGTGATTGAACATGCTAATAACTTGAGTAGCTTCGTTCATTAACTGAAAAAAAATACTCCTTAGATATAAACAGTTCGGAAATCACTTATTGATTTATTAGCGTTTAGGCCGGGGCCTCACACGATTCTTTTTTCTTTTTGTCCAAAGGTTTATCTGGATACTCTGTCTTATTCTTTGTACTACTCCTTATATCTAAAACACGTTTTGACGATTGGATGAAATAATAAAATAAAATAAAATCTAAATCTAGAGATAAAACATTTTTAACACATGTTCTCCGAGTGTTCAATTCAGTTGAGACTAGTTTATGTCATCCAATAACTTCACATTAAACAACAATAATAATCGTTGAGTTACGTTTAATTTAGTGCGTGAAAATGTGAAAATTTTAAGGACTTAAGTTACCACGAGAACGGAGCAGTTACCAATTATAACAAGTCTTGTGTGAGACCAACTAACAGAAAAATAGGGTCACTATTTAAAAACGTATGGGTCACTTATGGAGAGCAATGACTTTTTTTCATTGAAAAGTAACTCTCGTCTCACCAAAAGTTATAAAAAGACCGTTTTATAAAAGTTTTTGTGTACTAACTATCATGTTGCTGTAAGTAAGTCAAACAAATATTTTTCAGAGTATATTTATAAGCAACTTCTTTACTATGTATATCTGTAGTAGTGTATTGAGATTTGAGGCACATGGATCTTCTAGAACAAAGATTTATAGCTGTATTCTGTATACCTGTACCAATTGACTTCGAGAACTATATAAATATGTATTATAAATAAAAACAATGTTTTCTAGCAAAAAAGTTTTAAGAACGAAGACTGATGTGATTCATACATACTACGGGGAGTATTTTTCTCATTAGTGAGTTTGGTTACCAATATATAAGACAAATCTTGAAATTTACGTGTCAAAGTGTGACCAATGTGGAGAGTATTTTTCATACGGAGTATTTTTCAAAGTGTGACCAATGTGGAGACTGGAGAGTAATAATTAATTAGTAGTAGTATGCATATACGTTTTGTATTATACAGCGTGTATTATACGTGTCATGCTATTTGTGGCAATACATAAAAATTCAAATGAAGAGGTCTCATGTATAAAGCGTGATATCCTGAGCAAAAAAGTAATACATTGTTAAGAAAAAAAAAGTGAAACTTCATGTATAAATTTGCCTTATAAAATTTTTTTTGGAATGTAAATACATTTGAACAAGCTTGAGCTTTAAATTTCTTTGAAGTGCTTATCTGTAAGTGCAAACCAGAAATTTAATATAATTGTATCATACTCATAACTCAATTGTAAGAAGGGAACGGAATATAGAGAAAATAACATCAAAACACCAATTAAAGATTAATATTGTAGTTTTATTTAGATGTGTATATCATTTTATATGCAATCAATGTTAGCTAGCTATCTCACTCGCTCGTGTACGGTCGAGTGGATGGCTCGTACAACATTAAACCTACAATGTCATTATTTTGTTGTGAGTAAGCACATGATTGTTAAGCCCCACTTGTTGTGGATGAGATGAGGAGGTTCATTATCCTCTACCTAGCAGAAAAGGGAGGAAAACACTTTGGCAATAAAGTATTCAAAATTTGAGTTTGTTATGTGAACCATTAACTCCCTAATAAGTCTCGTAATATCCTTTTCGAAAATTGTTTGGTAGACTCTGTAACTTAGTAATCCATGAAATTTTATTGAGCGATTGTGTAAGGGATCTCTACAATTTAAATTTAAATTAGAAAGTAGTTATACATACCAAAATCCTTATATTAAGTACTTTGATATGTAATGTAGCTGGATTGCTAACCCATTAAATCAACATATCATTTTCTAATCCTTTCCAATTCCCAAACCGATGCAACTTCATTTTTGTCATTTATTTTCCTTTTTCCTAATCTCAGTAGGGTCACAATAATCAATGCAAAATATTAAAAGTTGAGAGAGAAAGAGTTGCACTTACATGGGCAAAAGTGAGGTTAGGCTAGTCGTTTTGAACAAAAAAACTTTTCCAAATGAATAAACGGAATGGAGATTATGGGACATCGAAAAGAAAGTGAAATGAGATTGTGATACGAAGGAGTATTATGGAAAATATGGTGGTAGTTGGTGAAGCCAACAATTGAAATATATATGTTCTAACTTGTCTTTTATGGTTCAATAATTAATTACAACGTGCTGGAATTTGTAACCTTTTTCAATGATATTATCGACTAGCAATCTATAAAACATGTAATTTGTTGGAATAATATCGATGTACTCATTCAGTAATAATACATATAACAATCCTATTATGAAATTAATGTAAGTCTGATCGAGTGTCAAAGTCTTATTGCATAGAGTACTTGTTTGAGTAAGGTTGTTATTTAACTCATCATTATAGATATTCCTATATGTTCCTAGCTATGAGGTCCAATTGGTGTTTGCACAATACACATTACATACGTAATTAGCGACAATGTCATATTCGCAATAAAGATATAAAACACAAAGTAATGCATACACACATAAAGCAGCACATTACAACGAAAATATCAATTCAGTAAAATCATGCCAACTGCCAACAGTAGGGTGTCAAGACATTAAGCCCCTGTTCTTTTCGTCGATTCCATGCTGCATTTCGTTCCGTTTCAATCCGTTTTGCATTCTGTACTTCATTTTGTCTCACATATTTTTGAATTATCCGCGCCGCGCCGTTCCGTTCTTCACTGTCCCGCACCATTCGTTGAAGAGAACAGGGCCTAAGTGAACACATTATGATAAATTTCAACAATTGGGCCTTAACAAGTGAGCACACATACAAGATAAGTGGGGTTCCAATCCAAAACTAATTGGCAATAGGTGGAGTAATCCACTTCCTTATATTTATGCTCAAGACCACCAAATCTTTCCATGTGGGACACAAACCCACTTCAACACCCTACCTCACGCAAAGACTCATCATGGGCTGAAGCGTGAACCAAATAAAGCCTACTATGGGCCAGTCACACGCGCGTGGGCTAAACAGGGGTTTAACAAATGCAGGACTAAAGCCCTCTCTGATACCATGATAAATTTCAACAATTGAGCCTTAACAAGTGAGCACACATACACGACAAGTGGGGTTCCAACCCAAAACCAATTGGCAATGAGTGGAGTAACCCACTTCCTTATATGTATACTCAAAACCACCAAATCTTTCCATGTAGGACACAACCCCACTTCAACACATTATCATCACAATTAGAAGTACTCCTATTTGAGGGCTAATAGTTATAATTTCCTAAAATTAACAATTCCTTCATTCTCACCTTCTTTTTCTCTGTCCTCTACTCCTCCACCATGTTGCACCACCCCAACTACTTCTACCTTATTCCCATTTTATTATGTAATTTGTTTTATTACCCTTTAACACATTACCCTTACTTCAAGCATATCTCAAGTTTTGACTCGATTTTGGGTTAGACGTGCTCAGCTCAGGGCTAATATCATAACGGGAACATGACACACTACTTTAATACTTCATGCAGTTTTTTTTACAGTAAGAATTTTCTATCTCATTTTGTGTGTCATGTCCAATCACATCCTTTATACATTTTCAATTTTTTTACTATTAAATTGGAATACATGATAAAATTGCGGACGATCATGATGTGATTAGGACACTAGTGATACATACGTTTGAGACAAATTACCTATCTATGGGTTGTTTTTAGTACCGCGTATCCCGAGTTTCCGACCATTCAGATCGTATCATATATTTCCCCAAACACGGATTTGTCACCTTAGAAATTCAACCATTCTCTATTTCTCATACTCCTAGCGCGTGACAAACACCCTCATCTGTCATTGGAGCGTGTCAACCACGACATCTTCACAAACCCAATGTTATTAGTGTTCACTAATTATAAGCCTAAATGGTCCATCCAATCCCAATGACCTTCGTTTAGGAAAAAAGTAGCCTAAAAAAAAAAAAAAAAAAAACCCACAACCGTCCAATGACGAACAGAGATTAATTTAATTCCCACGTTTAACTGCAAAGAATCAAATAACAGTCTTGTTTTTTCTTAATGACAAGTATATAGTACCCTGTTTGGCAATTGCCAATTTGGCACTGAGCTTTTGCCATCTCTTTCAACATTGAATTGAGCACCAAAGTGGGGTTAATAATAATCTCTCTTTTCTCTCTCTTGTTTGTGGGGTTGATGTGGATGGCTATTCCTATACCATGCTAAACTCCATAGCTAGCAGCTCCTTCTCTTTGCTCTCCTCTGTTTCAGTTTACTATCTCTTACTTTACCATTGAAATTAATTCTCGAAAAAATCAAAATTTCCAAAAAGGTTTTTTTTTTTTTTATTTGATCATTTTGTTTGGTGGGTTTTGGTTAGAATTTAACGATGGGTTCTGGGCAATCTGGGTTGGGCTCACCAGGAACTGGGCTGGGGGACTTGCCGGAGGGCTGTGTGGCCCATGTACTGGCCCATTTGGGTCCGCAAGAGATATGCAAGTTTGCTAAGATGAACAGGGCTTTTAAGTTGGCTTCAATGGCGGATGTTGTGTGGGAATCAAAGTTGCCAGGGAATTATGAGTATCTTGTTCACAAGCTGTTTGATGAAAGTCCTAAGAGAGTTAGTAAGAGAGAGATTTACTCTAGGCTTGCTGGGCACATCAGATTTGATGCTGGCACTAAGGTAAATACCCAGAAACTACCTGATACTCCTATTTGTTTGTTTGTTTGTTTGGTTATTTTATCTTGTTTTGGCTTCTGGGCAACTTTTAATTTGTTATCTTGAGTGTTTACTGTTAAGTGCAAAGGTTTATGCTTGAAGGATATAGAGGCTTTAAGGAGTTCAGAAATGAAAATGACCTAGTTTTTATTTTATTTTGAAGAAAATAGAAATAAAAATGGTAGAGAAATGTTTGTGTTGAGTGTTGAGTAACCGTGGAACTTTTCTGAGAAGAAAATACAGGTTTTCTAGGAAAGGAAGGATTAATACATAGTATCTTAGACTGCAAAAAATAACTGAATTGATGATTATAGATAGAAATGATTGTGAGTGGAAAAGGGAGGCTGAGCTATGGATTTATTATTGATGCTTAAATTTGTGTTATTCTGTAAATGTGGTTTGTTCAGGAGATTTGGTTGGAGAGGAGTAGTGGGAAGATGTTTATGGCAATATCATGGAAGGGACTGAAGATAACAGGGATTGATGACCGAAGATATTGGAGTCATATTCCCACCGAGGAATCTAGGTGAGATTTTTGGATTTCAGTATTTAGTGTTAGATATTCATGGCTAAAATTTCTTTACTTGCACAAATTTTGGTGTTGGGAGTTGGTTTGCGACGTTGCACAGAAAAGACTTTCCAATATTTTTTGTAATACGACAACTTCCAATGAAAAGTTACAATGGTACATAACATATAGGATACTATTGTTTTATGTTCTCTTCAGTTGATGTCTAAACAATACATTAATGGATGATTATCAAGTTTTCTTTAATTATACTTCTTAATTGTATTCTGAAAACGTATACTATTCATACTGGTATATGTTGTCCACTCAATACAAGCCTGAGGGTTATTGTGGTACCTTTGAAAATTTGTGCATGAGAAGTTGAAGGGTCGCGCTCAAGGTTTTTGAACCTTCTTGCTGGTTCTTATTGTGAAGGAAAAGTTTTGTCATCGATTAAAAGTTAATTGAAGACTAGTAGTTGCTGTCTTTGTCTAAGAAAAGGAAACATGGAAAGGATTGATAGGGTTACCCAGCTGAAAGGGCAAAAGGAAAAGATAAATGATTATCATCAATAAAAACATTTATTTGCTGTGCTTTCTAAGATAATACCAGCTGTTAGTATACATATTTTGTCAAGATACAGGAGTAACTAAGGTACCGTTCCTCACTGTCTTGTAATTGCAGTCTTATCCTTGGAAGAGAAGGGGAGCTACCATTATTGAGAACCAAATAGTAACTAAATGTTTTACTTATAAGTTTTATTATTTATACCCCTGGTTCTAGCTTCTGGGAGTTGTAGTTATGCAATCCCTTGATGCTTACATACATATGCCATATCTAAAAGTCAATAACAACTGTATCTACATATAGAATACTTTAACCTACTATTACTAGCATAATATGAAATCAAATCAAGAAGGTGGACTTTTCAAAGTTATTCTTAACCATGCCCTAATGGTGATGTGTGTGTCGACTCTTGCAAGCAATAAGGCCACGTAGTTGGTCCCAGTTTACAAGAGGAAGCACACAACTCATGTAGGGGGTATCTAATAATTGCAGATATTTTTGTGTACTTTCATCAACGTGTTTTTTTTAATGTAAATTCCCTTTCACTTATCAATGTTGTTCCTGGATCATTGGATGCCTTATAGAGTGAGGTTTTGACCAAACTTCCATGCATAGGCATGTTATTTCTCTCTCCTTTTTTAAATTTGATAATTTGTCTAGCATCTTTGGTGCAGATTAATTTGTTAGTATCTCTTAGACTTTACTCTGATTACAAGGTAGAGTACTGGGCAACTATTATAGCGGATTGTGAATCCAAGAGAAAACTCCAATTTCTTTTTACATATTGTAAGATGTAAAACGCTAAAACTTTAACAAAATTAAAACCCTCAATAGCAACTAATGTTGGGACATTACTTGTGTCATGTGTAGATTCCATGCCATTGCGTTTCTTCAACAAGTATGGTGGTTGGAGGTGGGAGGAGAACTGGAGTTCAACTTCCCTGCAGGAACCTATAGCCTCTTTTTCAGGCTTCAAATAGGGAAGGCCTCAAAAAGATTTGGCCGACGAGTTTGTAATTTAGACCAAGTTCATGGTTGGGACATAAAGCCAGTTAGGTTCAAATTGTCAGCCTCTAATGGCCAACATGCTGTTTCCGAGTGTTATTTAAAGGATGTTGGGAACTGGTTTGATTACCTTGTTGGGAATTTCACTGTGGAGAATCATCACTTGCCTATGAGGATCAAGTTCTCTATGAATCAAATTGATTGTACTCACACAAAAGGTGGCCTCTGCTTAGACTCTGTAATCATATGTCCTCGTGAATCAGCAGAACCTTTTAAGCACACTCTTTTTTAGTTACTAGTTAAGGCGTAATTTTAGGAGGTTTTGTAGATAGAAGTAATATAGTAAGACACAGGGAGTGATATGCCCCCAATATTCATTTAGCTGGTTGGAAAGTTATTTTTTCAGTAATAGCTGGTTGGAAAGTTATTTTTTCAGTAATAGCTGGTTGGAAAGTTATTTTTTCAGTAATAGCTGGTTGGAGCTAGGAATATGGGATGCTGTAATGGATGTATTTTAATGAACATTGGAATGAGAAATATGAGTGATTTTTTGTATAAATAATAGACCTCTGTCACTCGTTTGATAGTTCGTTGTACTTTCTCCAATAACATGTAGATGCCATTGTACTTTTTGCCTATGCAGCATTGTCTGAAAAGGGAGGGGTTAAGGATTTAGGCAGCCGAGGAAAAAAAGTTTATCAAGGGACCTGGTTGACAGTTTCGGTAACAATCAAGTATGTCACTAACCAGGATGAGATCAAAGAATCACGGAGTCAACTATGAATTAGCATCCTATTTTACTACTGATTTCTCTTCTTTCTTGAGTTTGGACAGCACACTGCACGTCATGCTGAGAACAGGATCGGATGACCTTGAAGGAAGGGGGGAGGGGGCGCTCTATCCTCTCCTCCTCCTTCTTCACAATGCAAAGCCTTTAATCTTTATGCCTCATCTGATGTTGAACTTAAACAGAACTTAACCTTTGCCTCTATTTCTTTTTCCTTTTTTTGTTTGTATTTCTCTCTCTAGGATGGAGCCATGGCCTATTTTCCTACTTGGACTCGGTTGGGGCTGTGTCTTCTGTGCTGACTCAACCCGACATTGGGGCATCAACATTTGTTGTGTGTCGGTCAAAAGCTCGAGTATAAGCTTGTACTAGGGGTTTGTTCAGCTGGTAAGACTTCTGAGATTTATTCCAGAGGTCCCAGGTTTGAGTCCTCTCAGGGCCACTGGACATTAATTTCAAGGCCCATGAGATTAGTCAAGCAAAGTTTGGATACCCATGTTATCTAAAAACTGATATGCTGTTCCTTTTTGGTGGTCATGATCAGTCTTCACTTCATACCAGCTGCTATCCAATGGAGAATGTGATTGTTAGTCCCATACTTTTGGGAGGAGGGTGTCCCTCTTGGAGCTTAGATCACTCTCTATTGGTGGCACTTCAGTTTGTACTTTCTCCCTTCCCATTACACACTATGTAGATGAATTAAAGTATAGGCTCTGTATTTTGAGCCTTGTCTGTAATTTCTGATTTGTGTCTGTTTCAGAGTCCAAGCTAACCAATTCAGGGGTTTCTACTTTGTGGTGCTACTAATTTCGAGGTTTGTTTACTTGGACACCTCTTGCCTGTATAAGGGTTGAGGAAGAAACACTATTTAAGACATTGCAAAATTTTGCTTCTTGAAATAATTCATCCTCTTTCTGTGAGACGAAAAACCTAATAGGAGGAGAAGAGCACATGTAACTTTCACTGATTTGCAGAATATATAGTTTCATGTTGCATAACTGTGCCTTCTCAAAGTAAAAGACAGTTCTGCAGCTTCTGCTAGGTTGAACTTGACTATCTGCAAGTGGAGGAATAAGCCTCATAGAATAATGACTTTCCTGTATTCCTAACACATTATGACTTGCACTTGGGATTTCTCAAGTTGTAGATTCGTCGCACATCCGAGTGAGATATTAGGTGATTAGTCTATACTATTTAAGCTTATCTATCTGACTAGGCTCTTGAAATCCTGATGTGCTTAGATTATACCATGCGCCTGCAGTCTTCTTGCGTATTGTGCTCTATGTTTCTGAGTTCTGACTGAAGTCCTTAAACTTTTTATTCAAAGTGCCTTTTTCAAACTCTTAAATAGGACTTGGCTTCTGGTTCTCATTGTCATTTGCTCCAGTTCTGGAAGTTCCATAATCGTCTCTGCTGCTGTAAGGCAAGTCAGATCTAACAAGATCCGAATGCTCAGATAATCTCCGGCCTGAAGTGGGGTAAGTACGCATTGAGTTTCTTTCTTTTTTTTATTAATGTACTCACTCATAATATCAGGGGATGGACTTATGCATCAAAACACTCTTTGTTCGGCTTTTTCTAGATTTTAACAGGATCGTATCCTCTTTAATCCTAAACCGTATCTTATTGTAACTGTCGTGTTTGTTTGCAAGCAAAAACATAGAAGTTCACACCCCGATGCAAAATTACCGGCGTCATTAATTATAAGCTGAATATAGACATCTTCACCAATTTTTAGGGACTAAATCATGATCTCTATCATAATGGAAAATTCAAGAAGTTGAATATAACTGACCTGCTCATCTGCCTGTTCCTCTTTCCTGCCCTTCTGTCTTTACTTTTACGAGTTGGGCCTACAGCTTGTGCTTCAGCCTTGTCAGGCCAGGGGTAGCAGTGCATGCGCCTCGCAGCCTCGTTCATTCAACTTACGAACCTCTACTTGGATTTGGCTGTCCATTAAAGCACTTTTTATTTTCGCCTTCTTAGCTGCTGTTGGTTTGCTTTTTGATCATTTTCAACCCCTGCACCATACCTGCCATCCTCAATCGCGGATAAGATTGTAGGTCTGACAATGGCCCTGGTAGGGGACCTTGGAACTTGAAATCCTCTCTGCCAAAGCTCTTTGATCTTCTTTCTATTAAATTAAGTTAAATGATGCAGATAGATCACTCAGGACTACCCAAACTTTGTGTTCCTTTTAGAGTCCATACTGGCCAAGTTAGGAACTTCCAGATGGAGTATTTCATCATGCACTTTAATGGTAGCATCTGTATGCAAGATAATGATGATGATGTTGATACTTACGACAACACTTTTTGATCATCTTTGTTATTGTCAGAAGGAAGGTCATGGAGGCTGCAGCTTTGTCCTCTGAATCTGACGGATCTTGATTGTCAGGAGGTAGGTTCTGGAACGCATCTCTACTGGCACACTTGGTTATGATCAACCTCAAGGTTGATGCTAATATGCAGAAGATATTTTGGCTTCCGATGTCTGTCCTTGTCCGATTAGCTAATTGGCTGATTTGAGTCAGAATTCAGTGTAACTGTAAGTTTCCTAATACTTCATAGAGTTGATTATGATGGCACTAAGAAGTTCATTTCTGAGTTCCAACCTTGCAAAATACCCAATGAAAATTTTTCGTAATGGTCTTGGTTAATTGGGGGAACAAAAATTCCATCTGATGTTCATTATGGAACTTCCTTAAAAAAAGTTTTTCTCTTCTTCCACAGGAGGAAAGTAGATGTTACATTGCTTGGTGTTTCTAAATATTTTTAATTTTTTTTGTTTCTATTTATTTTCATTTTTTTGAAAATCGGAAGTTGATCTAATGCTATATTGTTATGTTTTGTCAATTAACCTCCTCTTAGAATAGTTAGTTGATCAATCGTCAATCTCTCTGATTCCATTGCAGCCTTCGATTGCTTATCTCAAGGGTAAAGAGGGCATTTTGGGGAGTTGAGCATGCCATTTGACCAAATAAAATCTGTAGTTGAACCTAAGTAAGGGTCCGAGCACACATATTTTGGAGACTATGCATCGTTCTACCAGGTAAGAATCAATTGCTAACCTTGTTTTTGGGTCTCTAACTTCTGCTGTTACTTCCGAGTCTGCATATTTAGTACTGAAAAAGGTGCAACAGAACACAGAAGTCAGTTTGTATCTGCGAGAGTTTCCCAATAGGCCATAGCTCAAACAAATAGCTTTCATGCACCAGCAGTCTTGCCATTTCTGGAACTATTGATGAAATTGCTTTGATGTTCAATACATGGAAACAAATGGCCAAAACACTTAAAAAGACAACAAGTTGCAAGTCTTTGTTGACAGTACCTATAAAATTGATATCATTTATGAAAGCCTGAATGATTGAGGAGGCTGCTCAAACAGGATGAGATCAGAGTGTTGACTTTGCTGACTTTGTTTTTATTTTTATTTATTTATAGATAACAGCTTCTGAAGTTAAATTTCTGCCAAGGTGAATGATGATATAGTATTAGGAAAACATTTTCATAGTTTATGTTTTGTGAATTGAGGTGCCTGTAGTTCTCTTCTGGTGTCATTTGTACTGATCAGGAAGGAAGACACAGTTGGGACCAGGAGCAGTTACCTGAAAACTAATCAAATAGAAGTAGCAACTATTGGAGGTCAAATATGGTGGTTGAAAAATGTCAAAATTGGGACGGCAATGATCTCACCATGATATAAAAGAACAAAAACAAAACCGACAGATTCAATTAACTCAATGAAAATACTTTTATTCAAAGTTATAATCAGGAAACTCTGGAGCTCATCCGCTTTAGGAAAGAGGGTCAGAGAGCTTAAACCAGTAAGCAGGTGTAACAAAGAGCTCACAAGCAAAGCTCAAGAGCATTCAAGGCACTAGGTGGAACAGTATCAGAAGGTAAGTTTTTTCAGATTCTATACTTCTTCATATAGGTAGTCTGATTTACATCCCAAAAACTATGTCCTAATCGGTAATCCCAAGATCACCGTATCAGCATGCTCTTAAACCATCCCAAGATTTCACTTTTTTACTTCTGGAAGCATAGTGTGATGATGATGAAATGCAGGCAATAGCCCTGTCTGAATGGACGAGGTGATAACCATAGAGTCACTTGAAGCGACTGCCAAGAGTTTGGAAACACGGGTTACACACCAGAGGATGGTCCGTGTTCCATTGAAGTTGCACCATGCCCATCCTGAAGCCTACGCACCTCAGTTTGTCTCTATTGGACCTTTGCACTATATAGGCCCGAATTCCAATCAGGCCAAAGATGCCAACTTGCTGGCAATGGAAGGCCAAAAGCGGATCTTTATGCTCCGCCTGCTTGAAAGGACCATTTTGATGGAGGAGACATTGCAGTCCTGTTGGGACTTATTAAGAGCAGAAACCCCACAACGGATAAGGAGCTGGTACTCCGAAGAGCTTGACATAACCTCTGACGATGGACTCTTGGCTAAGATTATGTTGGTGGACGGTTGCTTTCTTTTGGAGGTGCTCTTGTGGAGCTACGAGGGATCTTGCTTTGCCTTAGTTGAGGATGGTAGTAGTTTCATGACTCCGATGATCTTGGGTCTCAGGCGTGATCTAGCCTTACTCGAAAATCAAGTCCCATTCTTTGTCTTGCAAGAGTTGTATGACATTATATCTCCTCGCCTGAGGAATAGCAAATTAGGCACCGATCAACAAGCAGTTCCTCCTCCAGACCTGACGCAGATGGCCTTGCATTTCTTTCGGCTTTCTTCAACAGGATTACAAGGTAAACACATACATTTGCTCGATCTGATTAGCCAGTGCCACCGACCAGGTGCCAAGCGCTTAGAGTTTCTTACTAATCATTGCTATCATTATAATCGGTCCCAACTTGATCATGATCTGGTTCACAAGTCTAATAAACACCCTTTATCAAGAGGTGTTATCCTGCGCTCTGCCTCCAAGCTTAGGGATGCAGGAGTCACCTTCCGTAGGGCCAGGACAAGCGCTATATTAGACCTCCGGTTCAGAAATGGGGTGCTTGAGATTCCGCCACTTGTCCTCAATGACTGTATTGAATCTCTCTTGAGAAACCTCTTGGCTTTTGAGCGTGCTTCGAAGAATGGTAATGAGTATTTCGTCTCATATGTGATCTTCATGGATCACCTTATTGGTAGCAAGGACGACCTCCAGTTACTGGAAAGCCAAGGGATTATCATAAATGAGTTGGGCGGTAGGGAGGACGCAACCAAGATCTTTCACCATATCAGCAAACATTTTGTCCTCAAGAATTTCTATTTCAGGCATTTATGCCAGGAAATCGAGAAGTTCTGTAAATCTCCAAGACAGCGATGTATACAAGAGCTTAAGCAGAAATACCTTAATAGTCCTTGGACTGCTCTCTCGCTGGTTGCAGCTACGGTTCTTCTCATCCTTACTACAGTTCAAACAGTCTGCTCTGTCCTTTCTTATAATCATCAAAGTTATTGAACTGGGACTGAAAGTGTCATCCCCACTACTGGATGTGTTATTTTGAATGGGAAGGAGGAAAGTTCTCTACCGAACATAATATATTTTTGTTCAATGTGGTATCATGCAAAACTGTAATATTGATTCTGTAATCTTCTGTTAATATGTTGTATTAGAAAATGTGAAATCTAGTTAATTAATGAACTGATTCAGTTCAATTACTCTTTTCTTCCATTCACAGTTCCTTCTGTTACAAAGAATGACAAACGCACCGGGATAGTTATTCATAATACTCTTAAATATGTACATACCTTATCTAACTTGACTCCTGTGCTGCTTGGTAGAAATTCTCAGGATCATGTTCAGAGGATCCACAGTTCAAAAGTCGAAACACAACTGAACCAAATCAAGCTTGGAAGACATAATACTTTGTCTGTAAACACAATAATTTCCATTTTATGCTCAAGACTTTTCAGGATCTATACATTACAGGGAAAGCTGCATGTTGTGAGCAGTGCCACTTACAGGGATACATAAAAAACAAGTACCTAATTCAACATAATTTGAAGACCACAATGGATCAGACTTGTACTTGTTCATAGCCATGCTGCTCCTCATCCAGTCATACTTATCATCGTAAGGGGAAATCTGCAAACCATATATCTAACCAATGCTTTCTTATTATTCAGACGATCATCAGCAGAGGTTCTACCGAGCTTAGCAGAGGAAAGGTGGCTCATCAGAATCTTTACAGAGAAAATATGTACAAACCAAATGATTAACATTTCAAACGATCATCATTTCTTCCTGTATCTTTTCTTCACAATCGATGAACTTTCTTTTGGTAAAAATTTTAGGCTTATATGTTGAATGTCTGCTTGATCTCATCAGGGGTTTTCCCTCTTATAATGTCTGCCACCGTCTGGCATGTCAAATCTTCCAAGCTTTTGATCTTCAAATGGCGCGCAGCCTAAGATTAAATGAACTAATTAGCTAGAACAACCTTATGATTACTATATATGTACTCGTCTTATCAGTTGACTATGACAGTGTTCAATTTCAATGAACTCAACTCAAGAAAGAACATGAAACTGAATTAGAAATAATAACGAACCAGAATGACATCATAGAAAGAGGATTGATCAGCTTGGAAGAGATGAATGGCCCATTCCCTGAGACGACGATCATCATCATTATGATCAAGGCACTTCTTGCAGAATGAAGTCGATGACCAAGGCCAATGTCTTACCTGTTACCTCTGAAACTGGAATGACTGTCATCATGGATTTTATGGTCTCCGATTGCGTCGCTACTGCCTCTTCAACTTCAAACATCTCTCCACCATCTGAGCTCCTTAGTTGTATCTTTCTCTTTATGCTTGATGATGATGTTGACATAGTTAGTTTTGTCTTAGTTGCTCAAAATTGGAACTTCTTTGTTGAAAGATATATGATTGATATGTCAAATCATGTGTTCATTGGCCCTATGGGTATCCAGGCTGTTTACAAGATGAGACTTAGGCAAAGAGCACAATAGGACATAATGTGACTTGGTAAAATATGAAGAGAAAAAGAAATACTCTAATAAACAGGAAAATGGATGCAGCTAGTTTTAGAGATTATGCCAAGTGTTAGGTTTCGCCCCTCACACCTTGTAATTTACAGCTTTCCTTTACTTTCCTTGCAATGTAAACATGTCTCTAAGGCGCTTTCTGCGTGTTGACCTTTGGACATGTCTTTACGCTTTCTTTACGCTTTCTAGTTCCCTAGTAAGATGTCTCTAAGACGCTTCCTGCGTGTCGACCCTTGGACATGTCTTTAAGTTTTCTCGTTCTTTTACTTTTAGGAGTAGATGTCGAGTATGAAAGTTATGCACTCTTGATGTATACTCATGTCAGAATGAATAAACCTTTTAAGACTCTTTGTGGGGGAAGCAATCCTCCATATCGATGTATTGATGTCAATGCTTGTTGTTGTTAAACTGTGTTGATTGCGTGCATCATCCAACCCCTCTCTCAAACTCCGTCCCTTCCTCACTCTCCTGTATCCACGGACACCTCAAAGACATTTCTTGTGTACGGCTCGCACTCTTGCCGCTAGGAGACAAGAGCGCGCCGCACGTCCCGCAACTAGAAAAAGCGGACCGTGACACCAAGCTTATGTTTGAAATCTGTGTACATTGACTTATATGTTTGCATAACAGAGGTTTAGTCTTTCCTCATACAACAAACACTAACTACTCATTAATAGGATTTAGAATGTAATTATCTCTTGTTATTAGAAGAAATGGGAATCAAACTTCGAATCATTATGATGATGTCCAAGGCGAAGAGGAGTAAACATTATCAGTTGATTAAACAGCCTCTAAACAACTTATATAATTTCAACATATTTTCCAAGTCGTATGGATCGGATTATGGAAGTTTTAAGACACAATTGCATGGATATCGAACGACAAAATCATGGAAATTACGAGTAATATCACTAAAATTTTGGTTTATTCTTTCGTAGGTCGATTCAGTGTGAACATGATTATTCTTTACTTAAAGAGTTCAAGGTGAACACGTGGTCAAAACAAAAAAAAAAAAAAAAAAAGAGGATAAAATCATACAAATTAATATTCCTGAAATAATTAAAAGCATATTTTTCCCTAGATATTCTTAGTAAATTACAATGTTTAAAAGTTAATATTTCATAATTTCGATGCAAAAGTTAGAGTATTATTGAGAGAGTTAATGAGCAGGAAATGATACTATGATAAGTGAGTCTAATATGTTACTCCATTTATTTCCATTTTTATATTAGGATGAAGTTGATCTCGATTTCGGTGGTCTCTTTACTCATTAGAATGATTAAGCCCAAAAAAACTTTAGAAACTACAAATATTGTAAGATAAGTCTATTAAATTTTTGTGAAGGCCAAATGTTATACAAGTATACAACTTTATTAGGGTTGATTGTTGCATGCACTATAATACGCGGCAACGCCAAGTAATGGTATGTTTCACCAACTTTTACTAGAAAAAAAACAAATTAATTACAGATTATTTTTTAGCACAACTTGCATGTCTGAATCAGAAAGAAATAGAATCCAATCGATTATTTTCTTTATTTACTCTCGTTTACATCTAGATTTCTATTTTTATCTAGTAATCTGATTGGATGCACACCTGAACATGATAATAATAATAATTATATTATTATTATAATAAAATAAATTAATTAATTAATTAAATATCAAGGAAAAAAATCATGTGATTAGTTGAGGAAGAAAATCATGAGGTTAATTGAGGAAAATAATCAACTATGAAGGTTGGGTTCATGAATCATAACTCTCAAAATGCCCTTTATACTAAAGTACACGTTGTAATTTACCAAAATGGTCATTTATTGCCATTTCAAATGTTTCTCTAGCAAATTCCCACATTACCCTCCTTCTCTCTAAATGGAGCGCCAATTTCACACCTTTCTCCCTCTATAAGAAGCTCCGTTCATCATCACAAAAAAGCACAACCTTCTCACCCTCTCTCTCTCTCTCTCTCAAAAACCTTTCTTTTTCTCTGTGTTGTTCTCCCTACGAGGTGATGGATCCTGAGCAAATGCAAGAGCTTGAGGATTACGAGTTCAGTGACGAATCTTCTACTGACGATGATGACTTTGATGACATTGTGCTCAGTGATTTGGAAGAATCGAATGATAATTCTCAGGTATATATATGTACTTTGGTAGAGTTATTTGAAAGATAAGGAAAAAAATGCATGATATCTTATAGACTCTCTTCTTCTTAACTTATTTTCATTTTAGTACAATTCCGCTTAGTTCACTCCAATGCATTTAAATTTATTTATGCAATTCATTTCATGTAAAAGTTATTTCAAAATTATTCATAATGAAACTTATTTTATTGTATGGATTTCAAAGCACACTTTTAATTGAGTTCAATATTGAATATGCTTTCATGAGTTTTAAATATTTAAGATCAAATTAAAAAAACCAATTTAGTTTAAATAATTAGCTATTTTTTGTTCAAAATTTTCCATGTAAAAAGAACGAGGCTTAAAAGGACATTTATGTTATTGTTTTTTTCTCATTTGTTTTTTTATCTTTTAAATAACCATTGAATAACGACTCTTGTAGAAATTGGTACTATATTTAGATGGTATACATCTTAACTTCACAGTATCCATCCACCTCACCCTTACTTAGAGATGAGATCCCCTCCAATCAATTCATCCAATTAATCCCTCCAAATTCACAAAAACATAAATATATTATTTTTCTTTCTTTTTGTTTTGATCTTTGTGAGGTATTGGAAGGATTTTTGGGAGGGAGTGATTGGAGAGGATGATGAGATCCTCTCCAATCACTCTCTCCAATAAACTCCTCGAAAACTCACAAAGTCCAAAATAAAAAAAATGAAACATAATATTTTTTTCACGTTTTGTGAGTTATTGGAGAGATTAATTGAATGGAGTAATTGGAGAGGATCTTATCTCACTTAAAACACCCCCTAGATCCTCTCCAATTACTCCATCCAATTAATCTCTCCAATACATCACAAAATGTGAAAAAAACATTTATGTTTCTTTCTTTTTTATTTTGGACATTGTGAGTAGTTGAGAAGTAGTTTATTGAAGGGAGTAATTGAAAATGATCTCATAAATGTGAGTATAACTTAACGAGTCATCAAAGTCAAGCAAACGTGTCAAAAGTTAGCAAAGTCATGCCATGTACTCGTTTGAGAAAAGGATCACATAGTACTAGTAGTATTCTACTATAGTATGAGAGGATAAAGCACAAGTTGGCTTTTTTTTTCTGAGCAAGTTGGTTTCTTCACAATCACATGGCAAGGGCACTAGAGCAACAAGGACTAAGAAATCGTAAGTTCAAATTCTCGAAACAACTTAGGGTTTATTTAGGGTTTCTCTTTTTTTTTTTGAGGGTATTTAGAGTTTTTCATAATGATTATTTTTCGTGTTATTTTGATTTTTGTGAGGTATTGGAGGGATTTATTGGAGGGAGTGATTGGAGAGGATCTCATCTTTCTTATTGGGGGGTGTTGTAAGTGAGACGAGATCCTCCTCAATCACTCCATCCAATTAATCCTCCAATACCTCACAAAATCGTATTTTATATAAGAAATTGAGGGTTTTATTTTCTAAATGAAAAGTTGAATTTTTTTCTTTCTTGTATAAAATACAAACAACCAAAAGAAACAAGAAGATCTAACCTCAATTTAGGAAAAATACAAACAAGCAAAAGAAACAAGAAGTTATGTCATTTACTCATTTGAGAAAAAGATCACATAGTAGTACAAAGACTAATAAAGCATCAGTTGGCTTTTTTTGAGCAAGATGCTTTCTTCACAATCACATGGCAATGGCAGTAGAGCAACAAGGACTAAGAACTCGTAAGTTCATATCCTTGAAACAATTTATGGTTATTTGGATGTGGTTTCTCACAATTGAATCTGATAGAAAGAAACAGTAGTTATCAACTAAATGCCGGAAATTTTTGAATTTTTTGGTGCCAATCTCATTTCTTACTTGAGGTGTTAAAAAAAATTCAAAAAAATCTTTTATTTTCCTTGTCTTCGTGAATTTTTTAATTTGTGTTTGTTAGTTTTTGTTCAATTGGTTTGTAGTGACAAATGATTCGAAGGATTCTTTATGATCTGAATATCATATCCATAATTTTCAGATCAGAATTACATAATAAATTTGACAATCTAAAATTTCAGATAGACGATTTTTGTAAATCCAAATTTCAAAGAGCCTTTCTTTATGTCCTGATTCTCATGCTTTGATCTTAAAACATCTATTCCTTATTTTATTATGTTCAACTTTTGAGTTTCACAGCTTTGATTGACTATTTTTGTAGCCTCAAGTAGATTTTCAAGGACATGTTGGCATCTCAATTTTCTGTTCTGGTTCCTTTGATATGCATGTTTGGTGGTACGGTATTAATGCCTATACAAGGTATAATAAGAGACATTGTTTTGTACAGATACTTACAGTTCACTAAAAATGTTTGCAAATCAATAGAAAAACCTATTATCTCACTTTCAGAACTTTGTTAATCAGTTAATTCTCCTTCATGTAAGTAATTGATGTGTATGCAGGATTGATGTAAGTAGTGTGGTGTTGTATTTAGAATGTTTATTAGATTACTCTACAACATGGTTCTTGTTAGTGATATTAGACTGAATACATGTTAGGAGGCCGGTATCTTAAGCTTCCGAGATGCTTTCTACTTCTAAGATTAGCTATTGAGTGGAGAAATGCTATGGTCCCTAGAGATGTAGAAATATAGTCATAAGAAGCAAACTGTTTCTATTTGGAGAGTTAAACATGGAGCTAGATTTATAGCCAAGTTGGCTGGTTGCTGCCAAATTTGAAATTGGAAAACGTTATTGTCACCAATGAGTAGCTGCTTCAAGGGCCTTTTTGTTGAACAGAAAGGATCTTGTAATGTGGCATGAACAAGTCTTGAATGCTGTTCTCCAATGTCTTACGTTGTAGCAATCCGTGCTCGTCATGTGTGTCTCTGTCACATAGGATTAGGATTGTCCTGGTTCAAGTTAGTGTAAGGGAAACATTAAACATGATCTATTTTCCTTTTCTGGTTCAATTTAGCTCTACTTAAGTAGTAGTGATATGTTATGTCTTTGTCTTGCGTGGATACGCGCACAACATGCACATTTACATTTACACGTAGAGCTTCATGCATTCCCTTCTAACTGATCCAAATTTTAGCATGTAATCTTTCGTACCTGAGCCATCACGCTGATCCGATCTTGTTATAAACTTATTATTTATTTCACTTGCCTCTGAACAACATCACAGTGGTGGGGATTATTCCAATCCCATCAGCACAAGATTGTTTAGGCAGAGCTATTATAGACGGTATTGATTGTACTTTGCCTTGTTAAATGGTGCTACGGTAGACTTCTGCACTTGCACTCTGTAGCTCTTCATTATGTAAACCATCTTCATTTTGCTATCTCTCCAATCAATTTTTCATTAATCAATTGCACGGTGCTTGTGTAGACTTTTAACTGTAGCTTCTTGTCTGGTTGCTGCAATAGCAACTAAGGATCTGATAGATTATCCTTTTATTTCTTCTCATGTAGATTTTTGGATATGTGCTTACTAACTAACTGGTGGTCTATATAATGTCACTTTAATGGGCCTAATAGCAAGAAGCTGCTTCTAGTTCATTAATCCATTTACCATCCCCCAGCCCCCTGCTGCTTTCATTTCTTTTACCTTCTATGAGGCCAAGAGCTGAGCTGGACCATTGTATGTTATCACATATCATTATCTGATGCCTTGGTACGAAAATTAAGTAAATATAGGTCATGGAGTTCTTAGAATCAGTATTTTAGTTTAATTATAGGAATCTGACATTGTTTATTTCTGATATTGTTTTCAGGAATCTTACAAGGTCATAAGTGAAGCTGATATTCGTAAATGTCAAGAAGATGATATCATCAATATATCTTCTCTTATTTCAGTTTCAACAGCTGAAGCTGCGATAATTCTTATTCATTGTAGATGGTAAAGTGCTCCTTTAATGTTCTCTCAAGTCAAGTCAACCTTGTTCAGAAATGACCAATGTAGGAGTTCTTGTTCCTTTTTATTTTTTCTGCAGTAAGAACTGGGAAATTTACGTTGGTTTGTCATAATTACAAGCTAATATTGCATATTGGTTCTAGGATGCATTTAGCATATTTGTCGAGACTATAACTTGTATTGATGCTTGCTGCTGTTATGGTATTATGAATAAATTCACTCATTTCTTTTGACTGACAGGGATACCAAGACAGTCTCTGATAAATGGCTTGCAGATGAGAAGAAGTTCCGCCAGGAAGTTGGTCTTTTGAAGATCCCTATTGCTGAATCCTCCAATGCATCAGATGTAAGTGATCCACAATGTAAAATATTATAATTCGGTTCATCCACTAGTTCTGTATTGTTTCAGTTAGTCAACTTGTCTACATATCCTTGTAAGTGGTATGGCCATGTCTATTTGAAGTTACAAATTCTGGAAAACCACTAACAAGTTATGCTTTTTCGGTGCAGGTGACTTGTCAAAATTGTTCAGGAACCTTTCCAAAAGAGCTAGTGGCTGCTGCATCATGCGGCCACCTCTTTTGCCATAAATGCTGGGCAGGTCTGTTCCGATATCTTGATCCATGTCTTTTCTGTTCTTTTTATTGTTTTCTCCCTTTCGCTCTACAAAGTTTACTCCTTATATTGGGTTGAGTATGAATATATTTTATAGTGGCTACTGAACTTCTTTAATCCCTTTGAGCTGTGTGGAATAACTTTTCTGAGAATATGTGATGAGTTACTGTTGATGGAAGCTCTCTTTTTATTTTCTTAAGTGTACTCCTTCAACATTGTTGATAGCTTTTTCACACACTTTTCATAATATTCCACAAAACAACAACCACACCATGCAGTGGAGGGTTTGGGGAGGTCAAGATATTGGTAGACTTGGTGTGTACCATAATGGGAATACAATGCAGATCTTGTTCCTTCTCAGTTAGTATGCCCGTTTCATTTCTATTAGCGGTTAGATCTGGCTGGTATGCTGCATCATAGCCTAGTTGTTTCAAGATTAAGAGAATGAGAGACTATAGTCACTATACAATGAATCTATATTTTTATAGTTCTAAGCAAGATTCTAAAGAAAATTGGATGATAAAATGATTTATAAAGAATGATAAAAAAAAAAAAAAAAAAAAAGATTTCTTAAAGCAGCAGGTATAGTTATTTTATAGGCAAATGTGCTGAAGGAGCATGGGTTAGTTTTGCATCGTTGCGGTGATTTAGAGGTGTAATTCAGGTATGGAAAAGGGATGCATAAGTTCATTTGGTGACTGTACCTAAAACAGAAAAGCCTAGGTTTGGTGAAGCCTAGCATAAGTGATTATGCATTTGTAGTGAAATTGAAGCTTTTATGGAGTAACAATACAGGAAGAACATTTTGAAGTTAAAAGGCCACCTATGTGCAGGGTTGTTCAAACAGGATGGTAACAGTGAAGAGTGTTTTGGGCACAAATAAGTAAATGGGATTACATCTGCATTGGAAATGTATTAGATGGAAAGAGAAGGATTAATGTATATCTGGCTAACATCTTTGGTGTTCATGCTGGCCTACTGTATTTACGTCAGTTTTATGAGCACATTTATTCATTTCACTTGATTTTGAACAGATCGGCTTGTGTCCCTGAATGTGTGCAGGTCACATCAGAAACTCACTCAAAGGTGTTCTGCGATGTTTAATATTAAGATGTCCAGATTCATCTTGCCATGCTGCTGTGGGTCAAGATATGATAAATATGCTGGCTTCTCCGGAGGAGAAGGAAATATATGCGCGTTACTTTCTGATATCTTATGTTGACTATAACCCAAAGGTACATGTAAATTTGATCTTTGGATAGTACATTAATTCAGCGTCTCTTGAGCAAAACAAATGTTGAACCAATATTACCTAGTTTACTCATTCTGTTCGCTTCACTGCATGATGCATATATTTAGCTGCTGAGGAAATAAACCTTGCAGGAAGTAAACATTAGCATTCTGCGCTATACTGTCAGAGTTTGTATGTTGAAGAGTTTTTTCTTTTCCCCCCATATTCTTGGAATCTAAATATAATATATGGAAATAGTTAATCCCCATACATAAAAGTCAGAGAGATCTTTGGCCAATATTACTGAGGATTTGTAGGATTTTAGATGCTATCTGTTACTCTTTGCCTTTATTCATCAAACGCAATTTGTATAGGCCAAATGGTGTCCTCGTCCTGGATGTCATAATGCAGTGATTTTAAATACTGGCTTCACCCACTCCAAGGTGACTTGCAAGTGCCTGTATAGCTTCTGTTGGCAGGTAAGAATTTCTTAACCTTGAATATTTTGTTGTTTACAGCACTTTGTTCTTGGACCATGCATATGGGAAATAAGAAACACTTAAAACTAGATTCCGCTCGAGAAGTTTGATTCCAAAGAATTTTGTGAAACAAGCTAATTTAAAAGATCATATCTACAAAAACTTCCATATTCGCTTCTTTTTCCTATTTCTACAGTCTTGTTACCTCACATTACACTTTATGGGGCTCCATCTCCTCCCCCCCCCCCCCCCCCTTTTATGTTCATTCAATTATCTTAGTATTTTACTTTTCTATGCTGCAGTGCACCAAGGAATCTCACAAGCCAGCTAGCTGTACCACTGTTAATTGTTGGGAGATCGAAAGCATTAAGCAGTCTGAACAGTGGTATGACACCATCTTATAGTTCCTGCAAGATTTCAACTTGTTTTAGTACCTTATATAACTAATGATGCTAAGATTTTTTGGATGTTCAAGTACAACTTAAGCTATAGTTACTACAATTTTTTAATCAGTAACTAACATGTGTATGATTTGCTTAGATAGTAACTGCAATCTTTCTTTCCCCTTAGTTTTCTATTAACTTAGTCATTGCTTTTTTACAGGACAATAGCTAATACCATAGCATGCCCAAAATGTAAAGGGAGAATGCAGAGAATTGGGAACAGTAAACATATGGAATGTGCAGTGTGTAAATTTCACTTTTGCCGGTAAACTCATCCTTGTCAAATCACATCCCTTAGCTAGTGTCTCGGTGTTTCATCACCCTGTGGCACAAAAGTATTTTCAAATTTGTTTCCTACATCAACTTATGATTTGATAAGTTATACTTGCAGGCTAGATTTGATAAATTATACTTGCAGGCTATGCCTTGATTCTTGGTTGGAGAACGGTTATTGGGATGGGGATATCTTTACACATATCTGCTCTGAGCAGAAATTACAAGAGGTAGAGATAAGCTAACTTGTCAAAGCGAGGGTGTCTTTGTTTGAGAATTACTGGTTTAAGCCTCACTCAATTGAAGCACCGTTCATTTCCTTTTGTAACAGAGCGGCCAACTCGAGAACCAGAGGATAGCTCAGTGCTCCTTGACCAAGTACCATGAGTATCATAGTCAATGGAAGGCCCATGATGTGGTAATTACTATACAGAGCATTGTCTTTCTCTTTTTAGATTTTTGCAATGCATGTGCATTTTCTCATGGGGGCTTTAATATGATTATAAATGTGACCCAACTTTGAGATTGACTTATTAGATACCTAAATGATCTTTTGGGACTTCTCTGCCAGAACTGTTTCCTTCTTCAACCTTGAAAATGCTATTTACAGGAGCTTAGAACTAATTTATTAGTACTTGGAGATTGGACCTAGCTATATAGTATATACCTATGATTTTTTCCTCTTATTTCTCAGGATCGGAAAAAAGCTATTGAGGAGATTCGGGAGCTACAAAATGAGAAGGTGATTAATTTGTCTTATCATGTTATGCATTCTGAAATCAAACAATGATTTCTGACATCTTCCTAGCCATTACTTACTGAGAAAGATAGCCTATATGGTTATATGTACAAAGGCTCCAGTGGATGTCTTGAAGTTTGTTATCGACTATATTACTATTAATCAATTATGCATACGTACAGTTACTATCCATATCTAATCTAAAATATCTGTAGCATGCTCCATATTGTATGCTCCAGATGCATTTTATAAAATTTATTGTCTGAGTACTTAATCAAGTAACGGTTATCTAATATTTGCTCAAGTTATTGACATCTTCCTGACCACTTCTTACAGAAAATATTCCGTATCCTAAATTTCTAATGCTCCAGTGCACATGTGAAATTTGTTATCAACTATGTTGCTGTGCTTACATACTGTTATTATCTACATGTAAATATCTAATCTAATGTCCTCAGCAACATATGCTCCAAGTGGATTTGGTAAAATTTGTTGGCGAGTATTTAGTCGAATAATGATCATTGATGACGTCTTCCTAGCACTTCTGACGAACTATATCTGCGTACAATTTGCAGCTTGTAAAGGTGGCACACACACAAAGACTAACACCAGTGGAGCTTAGCTTTGTTACAGAGGCATGGCTGCAGGTGAGCTCCATAGATATGATTAAATACCCGTCAATAACATAATGGTATTTGTTTTATGATGCTTCCTTTTCTGTTTTCCATGGTTGTAGATCGTGGACTGCAAACTACTCTTGAAATGGGCTTGCATTTACGATTATTATGTACATGAAAGCCAAGAGGGCAAGAAGTCTATCTACGAGTACTTGCTAAGTATGCTACCTTCTGCTGTTAGAGTCGACAACTGATGTTAAACAGTTTCCAGTTATTCGTCTGATAGTTTCTCTCTTGCAGGGCAAGCCAAATATGTACTGGAACAACTTTATCAGTGTGCATTTGAACTGAAAATATTCCTCAGTATGGATGAACCATCAGATCAATTTATACAGTTCCGTGATCGCCTATGTTTAGCAACAAGGTATCTACTTTACCATATACTGACAATGTTTTGCTTAGTTGGGATTCCATGTGAGTTTATGCATGATATATTGATATCTATATTACCCAAACTCTTCCATGTGGACTTTATGCATGTTTAATGTCGAACTCTTGGATACTTCAAAACAGAGCTAAATCTGATCCCTAGATCTACACCCATATATGATCCTTCTCCCCTTTCCAAATACAAGATGCATATCAGGAAACTGTTGATAGATGAAATTAAACAACTGTATCAAATGTTATGTACAAATTGGTAACAATGACTACTCCTGCATTTAATTTCCTGGCATGCATGATGATATTGTCGATATTTCTTGTCGACTCCATTTAAGACCTTGCAAACTGCAAAAGTTAAGAAAACAACTTGCATATGATCTGCGCTCTGGCTGCTTAGGAATGTTACCTTTATTTTTTCTAGCTCCGTAATAATATTTGTCATGAACTAATGATTGTATCACAATTTTGAACATAGCGTGGCTCGAAACTACTTTGAGAATCTAAGCTGGGCTATAAAGAAGGGTCCATCAGATTTGAACACCCTTCGTCTCCTGATCGGCTCTGAGAGGGTAACAGAAAGAGCCCCAAGTACAGCAGAAGCAGCAGCGAGTAGCGACCACAAAGGAGTAGGACAAGTTGATATTGAAGCAGGAAACTGGTCTTGTGCTCACTGCCAGTTCCAAAATGATATTTCTGCTACCATTTGTGTTATGTGCTATCACTGAATGTTGGTTCAGAAGAAGAAAGTTACTCTCCTGTGACTCATTTGAAAACCACAGAAAAACTTGCAACTCTTTTTCAATTTTCCCCGCTTTATTTGGTTAATGTTATACCAAACAATAACTTCCCCTCCCTCCAAATGGAGAAAAACTTGTGCACCAGTTTTCCTTCTGGTGATTATTATCTGTTTTTTTAAGTTCAATAAGAATATTTTAAACTGTCATTGCTAGCTTAATCTCTTTTTGAATTATATCCTGTATTTCTTTGATTTATCCGGATTTGCCTTAATATTCTTTGGAAATATTTATTTATGTAATATGCTAGGACTTAGGATGGTATTATAAGAACTCTCTTATGAGGTAGCCTAGTCATGGGAACTCACTTTCCATAGTTAACCAAACAAGCACTTAGATTGCAGTCATATTTTCTAGAATTAAAGGGAAATGAAATGGATGAGAGAAAATAGTGGTGATGACCAATGTGCATGCTCAAGATACTTCAATAGTTACTCTATTTATCTTAGAAAGGTAGTTTCAAATTTTAAAAAAAAAAAAAGAAAAATGGGATAGTTTGCCTTTTTTGTTGATATGATTCCTAATATATTCATTGAACCTCCCTTATTGGTTGATGTGAGTTGTCGACATTTAGATTTTTTAAACCTTTTCGTTAACTACCGAATTCGAATAAGATTAAACTTAGGATTTAAGAATTAAAAATATCTATATATCTATGATTTAAAGAAAATAAATAAATTCTTACGACATATATCACATCATTGTAAGTCGTAAACTAATCAAATATATTTTCGTTACAGGAATAAAAAAAGAAGGAAAATCAAAGAAAAAAAGATTTGCAATATATTTCCCCCTATAAAAACGCTAGTCAAGGTGAGAAGAAGTTTAAATAAAGGATTTTTTGTGCGGAACTATCTTGTTTGGGGTGTCATTTGTGACTTACTATCTTAAAAGTTTTTTTTTGTGGGGAACTACCTTAGAAAGCCAAAAAGTTTGTTGACCACTACCCTTGACCATATTTTCGGGTATAATTTTCTTAAAACCCCAAAATACCCTCACGTGAGGCGCACGTGATCATTTAAATGACCCCCCCTTTTATTCAGTTCCCTTTCTTCCCCCCACAGCACGTCCTCCATTGAAGGATTGAAGGATCTCCATTGAAGGATCTCCTCAAGTTCTCTCTCATTCTTCTCTTTTGCAAAATTGACGAGCCAATCCCAGAATTGACGAGTGATTCTCTAAAAGGTATGAGATTCTGCTGGATTTTTTTTAAAAATAGTTTAGATTTGTTCGAAAATCGAAAATTAGGGTTTATGCTTATGATTTTGGGGATTTCTTCATTGTTTGTTCGAATTGTGCAATTGAAGCACGAAATGGCAGGAAATTGTAGATGTGGTGTACCTGCTGCTATTCAAACTTCATGGACAAGTGAAAATCCGGGTAGTGGACACAAAACTAGCTAGCCCCAAACAAAAAATTAAGAGTTCGTACTTCAATCTCAGGAACAAGGCATGGAATTTGGATGTGAAGACAATCCAGAACCGCGAAATCAAGGGCTTGAATAGAAGCTCTTTGAAAATATTATGAATATAAATTAAAAAACAGCTTGGTGCAGAGATGCAGAAAAATGACAGATATAGTTAATTGAAAATAGTTAGAATTTGTATTCCATCGTCCAAAGGACATCAAAGCAATGACGTTGGATATTTAGTACAAACATCTATGAGAGGATACCAGGGAGGTACCTCCAAACACAGTACGGGAAAACAGTTTAGCTACTTACAGGATTTACAGCCCAGTCGCTTACATCTCAATGATTGTCAAGTTCAGTAACAGAGAATTTGTTATTATTGGTAATAATACTTTCTGTAAAATAGAAGCTAAGTAAACATATAATCTGAATGATACATACTAGTAATTATTTCATTGAAGAAACTCTTTGAGATTTAATTGGTTGAAGAGTACCTAGATCCTTCAATCCTTCAATGGAGGACGTGCTATGGGGGGAAGAAAGGGAACTGAATAAAAGGGGGGTCATTTAAATGATCACGTGCGCCTTACGTGAGGGTATTTTGGGGTTTTAAGAAAATTATACCCGAAAATATGGTCAACGGTAGTGGTCAACAAACTTTTTGGCTTTCTAAGGTAGTTCCCCACAAAAAAAAAACTTTTAAGGTAGTAAGTCACAAATGACACCCCAAACAATGTAGTTCCGCACAAAAAATCCTGAAATAAACAAAGACTTCTACTTCACCAAAGTCGTTTCATCACTCCCCTATTTTCTCGTTCCCAGTTATTCCAATCTAACGCAACTCTCTCTCTCTCTCCAGTTTCTCTCTACTGTTTCTCTCTGTTACGCCAAGAACAGAGGAGCACTGACAAGAACTGAAGCCATGTCCCGCCAAACATCTCTTAAACCCCAATTACTTAGTCGATTTTTGTCTGGTTTCTTCTCCATTGCCGATCAACGCAAAGGCAAGATTACCCATCTTCTCTTTTCTTCTCTTTCCCCTGTTTTTTCATGTGGGTTTTGTTTAATTTCTCTTTTTTTCTTTTTTTTTTCTTTTTTTTTTTTTGATCATGGGTATTCTTCTGTTTAATTTGCAATTTTTCCAAGTTGAGGTTTTGTCAATTAAGTATTGTGATCACGTTGAGAGGTTTTTGAATTTAATCACTAATATTTGTTTTTTTTTTTTTTTTTTGAAATTAGGGGAAAATATTGAGGATGATTGGGAATATATTGAAGTTCTTGATCAAGAACTGTCGGGCATCGTATTAGAAGATAATGTTTCTGTTGATGGCGGAAATTCTGAGTTCGTTTATCATGATATTCCGTCTCCTCTTCACTTTCCTGCCCTAGATAAGGTATTTTTCCAAAAACCATTTCTTTAAAAAAAAAAATTAAAAATGCATGGGCTAAGTCTTTGAGTTTTCTTTGTAGACGACTTATTCTATTTGATTTTATAACATAAAAAAATATTCGAATTATTTTTTATTTTTTTTTTGGGAGTGGGATGATCACGATGAGATTTTGGTGTAGATGCCTAGATAATGGAATAGTGTATTTTTTTTTTCATTTAAATTTATTTTATCAACGTGTAAATGGGATTGTTGAAGGGTGGTTATTTGATTTTTCTAAGGTGGACAAAAAATAATTGTCTTGCAAAAAGTTGGGGTCAGTCAAGAAAGTGTAAAGTAAACTAAATTTCCTATGCAAGAGTCATCTCACTAAAGAAAATGTATTTATGCCATGACATTTTATTAGCCTTGGAAATTTCCGATTAACTTCTTCTTCATTTTCTGGGTATGTTGTTGTACTTGCTTTAGTTGCTTTATGCCTCTATATCCCTAAAGAAGTGAATTGCTGAAGTTAGTTGGTGCTTCATTTATTATATTGGAGTTTCAAAGATGGTGCTAATTACTAGCTTCATTTACAATTTAAGTTAGAAGAGTTGGTAAAGATTGCCAAATAAACCGAAGTCAACAATACGATTGAAATGAGATTGTGCCTAGCTAAGTAGAATGAATATTATGGTATCTAGCTAAGTAGAATATTGGTGATACTTTGCATGCACAACAATGGTAGTATAGCTTACAAATAGAGTTTGCTTCAGCTAACTTTAGCTTTTTGCCTCTCTTTTGTACTCTCTCGGTTGTGAGTTAAATGTCACATTACTAGCTCTAGTTTTACAAAAAGAGCGAGTGATCATTCTTCGTTGGCCCAGAGAGTATATCTTTCAATCGATTCTCTCTGTGTTGCCAAATAAATTGTAGTCACTGTCTCACTGATAAATGGGGTTTAGGCTTGAAAGAGATCGAGGAGCGTCAAGCAAGTTTGAGGACATTCTTTAATTTTTTTTTATTTTTTTTATTTTATGATCTTCGGACATTCTTTACTGTTACATTTGTATTTGCCTAAACAGTAGGTGACATTAATTTTTAAACTGTCTTCAAGGTATGTCTGGGTGGAAATTGCTCATGTTTGATGATGAACATTACCAGTTTTACCAATCTACTTGTTCTTATTTTTAGTTTTGGTGGTGGCTAGTGGGTATGGGCTGTCTAGGGTAATTTTTCTTTTCTTATTTGGTTCCACCCCTGGATGTTTTCTCTTACATTGTTGTTGCCCATCTTTATTTTTTAAAACTAGCCAGCTTTGTGTTTTGCTTGGCTTGTAATGCCTTCGTATGACATGTGTGCCAAATTGTCCCTAGATTGGATTTAGCTAGTATCGAAGATTTCTTACATGTTTGATCTAACTTGGATTTTTCGAGTGTCCAAGTTTCATGTCATATAGGTACTTTGGTGCGAGTGTGAGTAACCAAGGGAGGGTCAACTATGATTTTTGTTCGTTTTTGTGTTTATCTAAGATTTCATTTTTCCATGTGTTTGTCTGGCAGTTGAATTTTGCTTTCATATTCAGGCAAATTAGGTATTCTCTAGTTATTAACCACCAAGAATTTGTTTCGTTTTGTGGTTGAGATTCTTTCTGTTTTTATTTGTTATGGAAGGGGGATGGGTTTAACAGTAAAATAGAGTTCAATAAGATTCTAGCACTTTAGACCTAACCATGTTTTTAGAGAGGAGTAAATTGATTTCTCTATGTACGTAGTTTCGGAGTTCCAGACTTAATATAACATGCCCAATGTTAAGTAACATTTATAGAGGTTAGCTTAGTTTCCAACTTTATGATCAGCTGATGCATTATCTTTCACATCTGAACCCCTTGTATAGATAAAATGCAAGATATTGAGCAGAGACGATATCCTTCAACGCCTTAAAGATAAGATTACGAAGGTCTCTACTGTACTTCTACTTTCAAGATCTGACACTGCGATTCTTCTGCATCATTTTAAATGGTGATTAACCTTTTCTTTCTCTTGTTGTTTGTTTTAGCTTTGGTCGTGTCCCTTGTTTATTCGTCTGATATGACCACTATGTACACTTACAGGAGTGTCAGTAGGACCGAAGAAGAATGGCTGACATGTGAGGAGAAGGTCCGGAAGGCTCTTGGTCTATTTGACAGGCATGTTGGTTCAGATGTTGCGAAGGTGAGTAATTTTTTACTCTTTATTTTCTCTTAAATATGTGATGCTTGAGACTTGAGCCATCTGATTTACAGTCTGTACTTCATGATGAATCTGAACTTGTGCAGAGAGCTTGTGGGATTTGCCATGAAAACATTTCGACAGACATGATGTGCGGAGTTTCTTGTGGTCATCAATTCTGTCTTTCCTGCTGGACAGGTGAGCTCCAATATGACATTTTGACATCCTAATTGACATGAATCACGTATACGTACCTGCCCTGGTAAAATATTTGGAGATGTGATAGCTTTTGTCACACTGAAGTGTCGGACTTTTCCTCCACGAGTCTTAGGTTTTGCTGGCTAAATAGTTTTTCCTGCTTCTCCATCAGATATTGCTGCAATAAAGCTTGCAATTTTATGTTCAATTTGAAAACAAACCATCAGAATAACAGTTGGGTGAAGCTTCCAGTGCATGTAGGAAGTTGAACAACTAAGCTTTTTAAAAATAAATATAAATATAAAACCTCCCCCTCCCAAAAAAAAGAAAAGAAAAGTGTATGTGCTCTTATATTCATTGAGTATGATTATGAAGTAGTTTGGATAATTGGAAGGGTTCTAATTCTCTCTAATTTTTGGTGCATTCTTGTTTCATGGGTCTGCTTTTCAGTTTACGTTAGTAATGCCATCAGTGATGGTCCTGGATGTTTGGCTTTGCGATGCCCTGAACCATCTTGTGATGCTGCTGTGGGTCTCGATGTGATAGAACTGCTGTCTTCTGAGGAGGATAATAAGTTTGAAGATTACCTTATTAAATCTTATCTCAATGGCCGCAAAAAGGTGAAATGCAGCAAATAGATTCTTCCCTATTTAGTACAAAGTAGCTATGAATGTTACTTTTCCCTTCAGCTTCATCTCTAGGCTTTAGCCAGAACCATTGATTTGTAATAATTTCTGTTTACGCTGCTAGCTATCTGCCATTCTTAAAATATACTACTACGTCCCCCTGGAAAATATATATACACTTCTAATTTTTATGTATTCAGTAGCATGTCCCTAGTTGAAAGTTCAAGGGTTTCCTTGGTCCTTTGATGTTAAATTGTGAGTTGATAGTATTTGCTCTCTGTTCTAACAACTTTCTGATGCTTTTCAGGCAAAGTGGTGTCCTGCTCCTGGCTGTGGTTACGTTGTGTTTTTATCTGATGGTAGTGATTACAGCACTGTTACTTGCCGGTGTTTGTATAAGTTCTGCTGGAATGTAAGACTCTTTTAACTTTCAAGAACTTATTTGATGTGATGAGAAGTGCACAAAATTGTTGTTTTGTTTTTTCCGATTAAAATCTGCAAGAAAAGTAGTGTTGTTTAACTGGGAACTTTTTTTTTTTCCCTGATTCTGAACTTGTTCCTTTTGTTGATAAGATGATGTATAACAACCATTTCTTTTATCATTTGAACTTATTTTTTCCCATTCTGTTCTTCCTTGTCCTTCGTGATCTTAACCTAGTTACATGACATTGACCATGTAGTGTACGAAGGAAGGCCATGACCCGGTTGATTGTGACACTGTTGTGAAGTGGATGTCAGAGATAACTGCACAGTCAGAGAACTGGTATGACTAAATTACACTACTAAGTAGTTTTATCTTATTTAAAGAATATGGAAGTGGTCATTATTTCCCAATGTCAGCATAGATTGTGCACTAATTTGTTTTATTTCTCTGAGTTTCCATTAACAAGGTATTGTTTTGCTCGCAGGCTGCTAACCAATACTAGGCCATGTCCATTCTGCCAGCATCCAAATCAGCTAAACCAGGGGGGCTGTAAAGACACACTATGCAACCTTTGTCGTTGTTGGTTTTGCAGGTAAAATTTTGTACTACACTGTAATTATGTCATATTTACTTGCTGGATGTAAAGTTGTGTCTCATTACGTATAAATGCATATCCTGGCAGCGACTGTGGTAGTAAATGGTCTGAACATGGACCCGGTGATGTGTGGAGTTTTGATTGTCATCTCTGCAAAAAGGTAAGACCTGTTAGATTCGTATGAACTCTGGCTCTGGCTTTTTTCTTAATTCACTTGCAATGCTTCATCATATTTCCACTGCCTTTAATATAGTGTTTTGTTTCATCAACAGCGTGATGATGATGATGAGCGTAAACGAGCGTTTGCCAAGAGTTCCTTGGAGAGATTTCATCATTTTTATGAAAGATGGGCTATCAATCACTCAGTATGGACATATTCCCTAAATTTGCCTATGATAGTATTTCTAATTTGCTAGTGATGCATTATTCTCTTATGATAGGTGACTAAATTTTCAGTTGCTAACAAGTTAAAACAATAATTACTTTGCATTTTGAATTGTATTTCTTGTAAATTCCTAGAGTATTTCTTTATTCTAGATAAATACTTTTGAGGTCTTGTGACTCTGTCGATCAACTGAAGTGGTCATTTATCCCAATGCATTACTGGAGGGTTGTTTGATATGGACGTAAAGTTTGCACTAATCGTTGATTGTTTATTGCTGAAGTTACCTTGCTGTTGACATTTTGAGAAAAAAAATGCTCAGAGCCACTGATGAACTGTGTTTCTCATTTGTCCCGTCTTTGCAGTCTAAAGAAAATGCGCTCTCAGACCTTAAGCTATTGCAGGACGTTCAAGTAAGTAAATTAATCTTACCAGTCACCACATTTCTTGAGTGACATGAAGACATGAAGTTATTGATTATTTGCTTTTGTTACAGCTTGAGATAATGTGTGCCGTTTTAGGACTTTCTAAGAAAGAGCTCGATTTTCTTGTGGAAGCTCAACGACAGGTGAGTTAATTATGTACAATTAATAATACCCAAATATACCGCTTGTAATATGGTTTGTTTGACCAACTTCTTTCTTGTCTTTGTGTTTTCATTGTGCTTTGCAGATTGTTGAATGTCATCAGCTCCTAAAATGGATGCATGTTTATGGGTATTTTTTGACCGAGGATGAGCATGCTAAGAGACACCTCTTTGAGTTCATGCAAGGTAATGATTTTTTATTTGCAACTTTTTCCTTTTGGGGGGAGGGGGTCGATTTTAGCTCTATTCTTGGAACTCAGACCATTTTATTCTGCAGAACAAGCAAATGATTTTGTGAGGCTCCTTCAGAAGCATGTCAACGAGCTGGAAGACTTCTTACTTGCAGACGTTTCCCTTGAAGAGTTCATGGACTTCCGCGGGAAGCTAGTTACACTGACGAGGTAAGTTTTCTTGAAATCCATTTGTTGCTGCACAAGTTGAGTATGATGTCAATAATCGACAATCGCGCATGAAAAATAGTTAGGAATGGTTTTGGTGCTTTGACATACTCCTGTTTTAAATTATTGGTTTATGCTGAATTAACTAACATTGGCATGAAAAAACAGGGTAGTAAGAAACTATTTCAACAAATTGGCGGAGGCTGTAGAAGCTGGGCTGCCAGAAGTGGTCTCTATCCCAAGGCTAAAGCTCAAGACATCGCGAGAGGAACGGAGCAACAGCGTAAGCCCAAGCATGAGTCCAACCCCGAAAGTGATGAGAAGGGAATGCAGCACCAGCAGCAGCAGCACAACCACACTGCGAAAGCGCGATTTGCACGCCATCTGGGCGACTTTGGATCTTGATTTCCAGCCCAGTTCCAAGCTTGAAAGCGAAGGGGGATTGAGCAGCAGCATATACAGCACCCCAGTTGATAGGGCATTGGCTGAAAAAGATGATTCAGGTGCCAACATATAAGTTGGTCGACCATTCTTGATTGCTTGATCAGTTTCATTTTGACTTCTAAGAATGGACACTAAGATGCATTGAAGGTGTCATTTTTTGGTCCGAATTTAGATACTAGCAACTAGCAAGCATGGCTTTGTACAGCAATATTTTTCTCGTTTTGGTTGGGCCTTTATACTTTCGATTTTGTAGCTGTAAATATCCTGGTACCCATAACTAAAATGCAAAATTGATATTGAGAAAACTTATCACCACTTTACATAAAGCAATTGCCTATGATCTTTCTTATTCTATGCTTTCTTATATAATGGCACCATGATCTAGAGATTCCTTACCCATGATTTTTATCTTCAAAGAACTTGGCCTTTGTGTGGCTTTGCATCTGGGAGTTTGCTAGGGTGTTCAAATCGAATACTCGAAAATGAAATTTCGGACATCCAAAAAAATTGGATTAGATATTATTCTGAAAGATGATGTGAGTCAAGTTGTTTTGTTCAATTCAATTAAGTTCAACAAAACTATTATGAGATTAAAGCTTTGATATTTAGATCTATAAAAATGGTTGGGATGGTTGGGTCATTTTCAGGTTGGGTTGGGTCGAGTCGTTCTCGAATATGAGTTGGGAATCTTTTGTTTTAGTGGACCATTCAAAACAACAGCGTCATTTAAGATATTTTTCCCCGTGGATTTCAGCAAGTCATATAAGTTGATTCCCTACAAATTTCTATATAAAAGGTGCTACTTCCTCCGTCCCAAGTTTATCTTTACATTGGACTTTTACAAACTTTGACTGCTTATTCGTGAAAAGTTACAAAGTTTTACAATGTGAAAATAATATTGCTAGATTCATTTTAAATAGTATTTTCAAAATATCATCTTATTATAAGTTCTATATTTATGAAATCATAAATATTCATGGTGAAAGTAAGGTCTTGAAGACCGTGAAAAATCCAATGTAAAGATAAACTTAGGACGGATGGAATATTTCGCAAAGTGGACCTATTAAAATGTAGTTTGGAACAAGTTTTCATTTTTATGGGCCACTAACTTACCCCCAAATCATACTCTAACATAGACTACAAAGTACAAAGGCACATGGTTACAAAGTTTGTTGTAATATATACCCCCTCATCATCCCGATATCACCCGTCTCACTGTTGTGACTCACCTTCTATTTCAATTCCAGTAAATATATTCTAATTATATATTTTTTCGATGACTAAACCTCATAGATTTATAGTCGTTACTCGTACAAGGGAAGGAAAATACGAAGAATGGATCCCGGGACAAATCCCCGGGACCGGGAGGCTAGTGCCACCGCGCCAAGCCTCACTAGTCACTCCTCATACATCCCAAATTCCCAATGTAAAATGGGCTTGTATGAGTTGTATCCTAACTTCATAGTTCATACTAAATTTTAAAAAATAAAGTAATAATGTGGCAAATGGATAACTTATAAGGGTGTAGTGGGTAAATGGGACAAGAGATATTCAGTTCCCATCATCCACGTACACGTAGTACTCAGCATAACACGTGTCGATCAGAACAGCATAACCACACCAGAGACGTTAAAGTTATTTGTCCTTCCCTAACAAGAACGTGATAATTAGTCACATCAAATGAAACGAAAATTATAGCTATAGTTACAGAATAACTAACTGGAAAAGACACTCTAATAAAAATTTGCACTTTCATATCAATAAGCATCTAAGCTCTCACTTCTTCTCTCTTCACCTCAGCTGCTGCTCCCTCTATCTCTCTCTTCTCCCAACCAGGTAAATCTAAAATCTCTATATCTCACATTATTTGTACTGAAATTTGTCAAATAATTGCTAAAGGTGTAGATTTTCCCTGTTTTCAATTTCTATTCATGGGTTATTCTTCAATTTGTTTGAATTGAATTGGGTCTTGAAATTTTTTCCTAAATAAGTTTAGGGTTCAGTGCAATTCAAAAATAGGAGATTACTTGATTTGGGACTTTTAGTTTCTGATATTTTTGCTCAGTTCACAAAGCGGATTGTTTTAATTACTTTTAAATATAGTAGTAATTTCAATTCTGCTTCATGTGTCTGCTCACTTCACAAGGGATTGTTTCAAATTTAGTAAAATAACTTCAATTCTGTGGTTGGGCTGTTTATGTAGGTAATTTGCAGACATGAATTCTGGTGATTTTATAGAATGGCTTGGGAAAGACATGTCTATAAAGATCCTTATGTGTTTGGATGACCCATCTGATCTTGTCCGAGCTAGTGCAGTTTCTAGCTCTTGGCGTCGATGTGGTAAGTTGTAGTAAATGGATATCATAGTAGTTCAAATTTATTTCTTTCTTTGGATGCTTTTATGTTGAATTTATGGATTTCATGTTTATCCACTTAGTTTTTTAGAATTTTATAATCCTTTTTGGGATTTTGTTATATGTTTCTTAGTGTTGTGGGTAATTCTTCGTACACTGGGAGTACTAATACAGCCGTTGGTACCTGCAAGATTAGAGCACGTTACTAGCCCGGAGGGGATTTTCGGGATCCCCGCTCCGATGCTAAAGTCAGTATTCTCTCTCTTAGGTAATAAATGATTTGATTGATTGGAAAAGTCCCCCTTTCATACCTGAAATGATGGGTATTTATAGGCGCGGATTTCACGGGTACTGGGGCAATCCCTAGGTGACACGTGGCATTCGTAGATAGGAGGAGTGTCCTTGGCCAGCTCCTACTTGACACGTGCCCTTATTAGGCCGCCTCCTTGATAGTAGTCTCCAGAAGGCCCACCCGGATGAATCCTAGTGGGGAATGCTCCATGGGACCAAGCTGGATATTTTAGGTCATAACATTTGCCCCTCAGGAACGGTTTGGTGGAACTGATAGGAGGCAAGACGTTTCTGACAATTAATGATCTTGGAAGAGGCGTTTCGTCTTCTTTGGGTCGTGGACGTTTTTCTGTATAAACATTCGCCTTTTTTTACCGTACATTTTACACATAATTCGTCCGACCTAATTTCACTTTTTCTCTCATACTTGCCCCAGTGGCCTTTTCTCCGGCTTTAGACATGTCTAATTTTTCTGATGAGGCTCGGTAGGGCGGTCCCAACAAGCGTTCTCGCCCTGCTTCTCCTTCCTGCCGACGAGTTGTGCCGATGAATCAGCGCTCTGTTTCATCTGTTGGTGCAGCTGTGGGAACTTCTCATGAGGAGGCTCCTCGTCGACAACTTGTTCTTGGGCTAGCTTCTGTTCCCAACAGCACGGCCTTCCCGGGTACTTCGACTTGCCGACCTGCCTGTCTCCGAAGGGCAAAGAGGTTAAGCGCGAGAGGAGTGTCTCGCCTCCTCCTGGTTTTGAGGGTCATGCTCGTTATGGCCGGGGAATAGGCGGGATGATAAACCGTGCCGAGTATGAGGAAGGGCTGAAGACCAGTCTGGGGAGCTTGGGGTCTCTCGCTCTGGACCTTCATGAAGCTGAACGGCAAGCTGCTGCTGCCCAGGCTAACTTAGACGATGCGAGGGCTCGCGTTGTGGAGCTTAGGGGTCTGTAGGAGCATCTTTTTGAGTTCTGTGGATTTTTGAGTGACGAACTTAGGAGGGATGCTGGCGAAGATCATTCTGGTCGTCATGCTTGATCGTGGCCCTCTTCATTTTCTATCTATTGTTTTTTTTTTTTTTTTTTTTTTTTGCTGGTGTCTGGACTTTCACCGGCGAGTTTGTAATGTCGGTCATTACCCGACCTTTTAATGAAATGACGTTCTCTTTTGCCCCAGAAACCATCTTTGACTGCTTGCGTCCTGAGGTTTCTGTTTTTCTAGTCCTTCTGCTCCCCATGTGTTTCTTCATGTTTTCTGTCGGTGTGACAGGTGGCGCTCTGCTGTTGGTCTATGATGACGTGATCTTTTTGTTCTGTACTTTTGTTGTCTTTGTATAAATATGGGATTCAATTTGGTTATGCCTGTTGAGCTTCTCTCATCATGGTTTCAACTATTGAGATTTCCTCTGGGTCTAGTGATTCTGAAGGTGAACCTGAGGTTGTTAGCCGTTATGGACTACGGAAAACGCCGAAGAGATTATGCCGGGAAAGTCTTGCATCAACATCGCATACGCCTTTGTGTGTTGTGCGAGAGGCTGGTATTAGATATGGCGAGGTCTTTTTGGTGGAAGTTTTGCTTGTTGGTATGCTCAACACCTGGCGAATCCGTCGCTCGGCAAACCAGTGAAGTTGGCGAGTTTATTGGAGAAGGATATAATTGCTGAGAGGATCCCTTTTTCCTCGGCAACTCCTCTCAGCTGTCGCCGAGGCTCACCTACTTCAAAGGGCTGGTCTCACGCGAGACCTGTGGTTGAGGAGCAAGAGGACTGTGCCGAGGAAGTGTCTTCGGCAAGGCTTGATATTGCTTCTTCTTCATCGGCTGCTCGCGAGAAAAAGGTCGCCGAGGTCGAGAGAATCAAAGCGGAGCTTGCCCGCATTTATTCTCGGCTCCAGGAGACTTCTCTGAAGATAGCAGGTTTTGAGAGCGAGCTACGGTCGGCTCGCGTCGTGTATGAGGGTCTCAGCTCCCTCTAGAGCTGGAAGCGGTGTGTCAGCGTCTTCAAGGCGATTTGTCTAAGACGGGGGGCTCTGTGCCTGTGTAATCTCTTAGGTATTTGTAATTGTACTTTGTGCCTTTGTTAGGCCACGTGTATCCCAGGGGTTGAGTTATGCCCCTTTATAAATGCATGAGCTTTTCGTTTTGCAATCATTTGTCTCACTTCTCTAATTCTGTGCACGTTACCTTTCTTCCAAATTCTCTCTAGAATCCTTTTGATCTGTCGTTATGACGAAGGGAGGTGTTGCTTCGTCGTCACAAGTTTCCGGCAAATCATAAGTTCTTCGGCAGAAAGCCGTAGATTTATCGAAGTTTGGCGACGAGATTGCCTATTGGGCCCCTGATCTGCCCTGGGTTCATCGTACGGCTACGAACGAGGCTCAACTGAACAGTTTTAAGGGCCAAGTAGGCCTTCCTAAAAGCTGCTCGCTTATTTTTCCTGGAAAGGGCGACGGTGTGTTTCGTCCTTCCAACGACGACTGTATTGCCGTTACCAATGGCATGATCGAGACTGGATTCCGTCTTCGTATGCACCCCTTTGTCGTTGATCTTTTATCAGATTACAAGATTGCCTCGTCCCAGCTGATGCCGAACATGTGGGCCGCGATAAATGGTTACTTGGCGATGTGCCGTGTCATGGGTTTTGCCCCGTCGGTGAATGTATTCAAACATATCGTGATTCTGAAGTTTGCCGGCTCTCGGTCGCGCCCTTATTGCTACACTGCCGGTTACAAGGCGGGTTTCTTGCCCTTCCGATATCCTTGTGAAAAATATCATAACTGGAAGGACAGGTGGGTTTTCATTAGTTGGCCGGGTGGATGGGAGGACGTTCCTGACTTTGACGTCACACTTCATGGAGTGCCGGAGGGGTCTGATTTGGTGCCTCTATCGCCGGAGGAACAGTTTTCTCTGAACAGCTTTAGGTGCATTCCTTTGCTTGACAGGGATAACAAGAAGGTGTGCCATCATGTTCGATATTGCCCGCGTCTTGAGTGGTTGAAGGATGTCGGGTATCTAATCTTCGTCGGTCTTTTTAAAGTCCCCGAGGAGAGGAAAGGTATGGTAACTTTCCGTCGCCGATGCGGCCGACGTTTTTGCAATTTAACTCTTTTCATCTTTTAAAATGTATATTTTGTTTGGTTTCAGGTGAATTCGTGAAACTGCTTTCGAAATATAAGCGCTGTTTGTCCTCGAGCAAGCAAAGGGCTTTTGGTCTTCCGTAGGGATTGACCATATTCCTCTCGGCAATGAAAGGCTTATCATGCCACATTCCTCAGCTGAGGGCGAGCTGCCGTCAACGGTTGAGCCATCGGGTCTTCATTCGGATACTCTTGTGGCTGCAAAGCATCGTTCTCATATGAAAAAGGTCCAAGCGAAACCCCGTCGGCCAAGCGAGGCCCTTGAGGTTGAACCTTCTGAGACATTGCTTTACGAGTTGTCTCCTGGTAGGAGGGGCGAAATCGAGCCTTTTCAGAAGAGGCCGCGGACAGTGAGGTCTTCTGAGATTCCTCGTCGCTGTACCCCAACATATGTTTTTAAGACAGGGGGGTGCTGCGAGAGATGAAATTCAGCCGGACTCCGCCGGGATAGAAGAGTTTCGTCCGTCTTCTGCGGTGAAGGGGGAGATTCAGCTGACGTCTGCCGATGAGGAGGAGCCTCAGCAGGGGCATATTGTGCAGGAGGGACACCGGTTGAATTCTGTCCCAAAGGGAATACCTGTGCCGGTGGAAAAAGGGCAAGGGGTTGTACTTGCCGGGGAATTGGTTTCAACCGAAAAGGTTTGGAGCGAGGCCCAAAGGAAGGTGTTCTTCTGCAGGGTTCTGATGATGCCAAAGTCATGGCGGGCAAACATACTATAGAGGCGATGCTTTCTGACCTTGTCTCCTCGGCCGGCGTTGCAAGTACTTTACTGTTTTTTAAATTGTGCCTGGTATTGAACAAGTTTTTGGCTTTTCCATGACCATTCTTCCGTGTGTTTTGTTGTAGCAATTTCTGGGTACCGTCAGTGCGATTGATTGAAAGGTTGCGCCCGGAATTAGCGGATCTCCATTCCCTCCGTCGTCAGCGTGATGGGCTAATCAGAAGATTCAAGATCTGACGGCAGAGGTCCAGAAGAATGCCGACCTAGCCCGTGATTCTGAGAAGCATAGGAAAGCGGCAATCAAGTGGCATGCCGAGGTTAAGCGTTTGAAGGCTCAGCTGGACATAGCGACGGCCTCTGAAGCGAGCTTGAAGACGGAGGCTCTTGGTCGGTCAACAGAACTTTAGGCTTTAAAAGCCGAGCTGAAGAACAAATCCGAGTTGATCGCCAGTAAGGATAAGACCGTCGAGGAGATCCAAGCGGAATTGAAAGTGGTTCAGCTGGAGGTTGAGAAATCTCGTCTGGAAGTTCAGGGCATGACCCAGCAAGTTTCCGGGTATAGCGGTTATTGCCGACTACAAGCTTTCAGACGAGTTTTCTTCGTTCCTTAGAGTTTCGTTGGATCATGAGAAGCGTATTGCCCGAGAGGAAGCTTTAGCTGACGTCTATGCTGCTCTCGCCTCGGAGGCGGGAGATGAGATGACTGTTCGGATTAAGGGGATTATGGCGGAGAGAGCTTTTCTAGATCAAGATACTGACGGCGAGGATTCGTCTTCGGCCGAAGATTAGTGTTATTCATTGCCTCAGTGTAATCTTAGATGCTAAAATCATGTTTGCTTTTATTGTTTGTGGGCCAGCCCATGGTTGTGTATCTAGGTTGCCTTGTATCTTTGTGCCACATGTCGCTTCATTAATGAGAACAGGCCCTCTTTCGTCTATAAATTCTTCTGCCTTTTCCTTGTCATCATTCATTCTCATTTTTCCTTGCATTAGACTTGTGCAAACACTCTGATTATTCTTGTATTATGGATCCTTCCCATAGCGGAGATCGATCGGTTTGGTTAAATTGCAGTGCCCCGCCGGACACACCTACCGACGAGGCAGTTCCCGCCGAGGTCACGACCTGTAGCTCCGGCAGATAATGATAGTTTTTGTTCGGATGACGTTCTTAACGCCATCCAGCGATCCATAAAGGATCCTAAGAAGAAGGTTGTTCCTCGCAAACGAGCTCGTCTTCATAAAGGTGTCGATCCTGGCGATGAACCTCGTATCTTTACTAGCCGTCCAGGGAAAGATTCTACGCGTGCTCCAATCTTGAAGGCCAGCGGAGAACCCGACCGCCACTTTGAGGTTGACGAGGCGGGGGATGTGATAGCCGGTGAATCTGATTTTGCCGGGGATTTGTCTACTCCGGCATATAATAGCATGTCAGAAGCCTACAAGGCTTGGGAGGCTGCCAGGAAAGCAGGTGCTTCTCAAGGTGCTAGCTCCAGCAATCCTTCCCATCCAGAGGGCTTTTCCTTTATGAAAGCGATCGCTAAAGGTGAGACGGAGAAGCTGAATGGTTTTCTTGAGCAGATGATGGGCATGATTCCCGACGCCGACTTAGACTTCCTCTGCAGCTTGCGGATGAAGCAGATGGATGAGATTCATCGTGTTCTCGTCGAGCTGATGGTTAGCGTTGGGGTTTTCAGCATTACTTCTACCCAATGATGCGCCGAGCAAAAGGATATGCCCGGGAGAATTGGGAATTGCGAGAGGCGAATAAGGCGTTGCTCACATTCTCGCAACTTGCTGAGATGCAAGGCGTGCAAATAGTTGTGGAGCGCTGAAGATGACCATTATGGAGCAGGAGTTTCAAGAGGAGAAGACCGGGGGGGATCAGCTGCACAGCGAGAACTTAGCCCCTGCGCGAAGAGTTGGTGCGCTTAAGGGGTACGAGTGTCGAAGGACCGGTAGTTCTCTTCCGAGTGGAGACCTAGAGTTGCCTGCTGATCTTGGCGAGGGTGATGGTGATGATGTGGGTGAAGATGATGCAAATTTTGACGATATTTTCAACTCTGAAGATCCTATGGACGTTGATGATCCGCCTGACCTAACTCTGGGTGAGCTTGAGTTGGACATTGCCGAGGGAAGTCTTGCGAAGGAGATACCTGGCGATTCTGGGGCCGAGGACTCGCGAGAGAGTACTTCTGATGAGGTGGGTTCTGAGAGGGAATCATCTGATGGTTCCCGAACAGAAAGTTCGAAAGGTACAACTTCAGATGGTTCTAACTCGTCCGATGCTGAATCCGAGCCGGCTGATGATGGCGGGCTGCTTGATGTTAGTGACACTCGCGTAGATGATGACGGCCCTCCTGATGATGCCGGTTTAGGATAGTAGGAGTATTTCTTGTGTTTTCTATGAATGTTAAATGTAATGCTTCTCTGCCCCAAATCATATGAAATACTTCGTTTTTTATCTATCTGGACTGATGTTTTAGCTGACTTGCTTAATCAGAGTCCGTTTTGATAGTTATGTTTTTGAGCCGATCTTAGTTGACATTTTGTCAAGGCTCGTTTCGTTTAGTGATTTGGACTGATTTTAGCTAACTTTTGTTAGAGTCCGTTTTGCTACTTGCCGTTTTGGTAAATGATCTTTCGTCATTACCGAGGTGATAGACAAAACTTAAAATAGACTGAAGCCTGCGTTCTCATTCTTGTAAAGTTTGCACCAGTAAAGGTGACTACAAGTGAATATTGCGATTTACACGGCTGATTATTTTGCCTAGATAAGTGGTTTTGCCTTTAACATTGCCAAGCGTGGTTGACGGTGTTCAGACATAGTATTTTTTCAAGTTGACAGTGTTCCAGGGCCTTGGGAGCATTTCTCCGTCAAGGGTGGATAGCCGATCGGTTCCTTGTCGCAGTTCTTCAACGATCAAGTATGGGCCTTCCCGTGTTGGAGTTAGCTTGCCGAACTCAGATGCCTTGCCAACTGATTCCGTCTTTCTTAGCACTAGGTCACCAACATGCAGGGGGCGCGGGCGCACAGTCTTATTATACTGCCTTGTCATTCTCAGTCGGTAAATTTTGGCTCACAGCAGCGCGTCTCCTCGTATCTCTGGAAGGAGATCCAGGTCTTCTCTATGTTGAGCGTTGTTGACGGCCTCATCATACATTAGGATGCGCAGAGTAGGTTGCTCTGTTTCAATTGGCAATACTGCTTCGGCACCATGTACGAGCATAAAAGGTGTTTCACCTGTTGCATTTTTCTCAGTTGTGCGGAGAGACCACAAGACATTGACAAGTTCATCGGCCCACAACCCTTTTGCTTTGTCTAACCTTCGTTTCAAGCCTAGGAGGATCTGCTTGTTAGAAGATTCATACCTGGCCGTTAGCCTGGGGATTAGCTACTGCTGTAAAGCTACTTGTCACTCCATACTTTTTGAGCCAGTCTGAAGTTTGGGTGTTTCAAACTGTGCTGCATTATCGAATGTGATGTTTCTGGGACTTCCGAAGCGAGTAATGATGTTGCGCCAAATAAATTTCTTCACATCAGCTTCTGATATGGTGGACACTGCTTCAGCCTCAATCCATTTTGTAAAGTAGTCGACAACTACTATGACAAATTTCCTCTGGTACTTGGCCATTGTGAAAGGGCCCAGAATATCCATGCCCCAGCGGGCAAATGGTAATGTGGTGGATATGGGCTGTAGCTCGGTGGCTGGCTTCTGTGGAGTGTTGGCAAATTTTTGGCATTTGTCGCACTTCTTTGTGTATGATATGGCATCCTGCCTCAGCGTAGGCCAGAAGTGGCCCATCCTGAGGACTTTGCCTATTAGGGCTCGTCCGCCGATATGCGAGCTGCAGACTCCATCGTGAAGCTCGGCTAATATGTTTTGGCCGGATGCTGGTGAAACACATTTTAGCAGCGGTTGGGTGTATGACTTTTTGTATAGCTGGCCATCAAACAAGGTGAACCACTTCGACCGTCGCTCGACTCCTTCAGCTTCTTTCTTATCCTCTCTTATCCTCTGGCAGAGTGTCGTCAATCAAAAATTAGATGATTGGGTCTATCGAGGTGGGACTTCCATCTATAATCATACTTTCTGCCCTGTTAATGCGGCGCTCAGCTTTGATATCCCAGAAAACCGTCCTCGGATGGTCGCTTTTTGCCGAGCTTGCAAGTTTTGATATGGCGTCTGCCTGGCTGTTTTCTGATCGGGGAACTTGGACTACTTCAAAGGTGATGATTTGTGAGATAAGTTCTTTGACCTTGGCAAGGTATGCAATCATATTTTTGTCCCTAGCTTTGTAGGTTCCCATCCTGACGACCAGGGCCCGAATTTTGCTTGCTCCTGCGGCAAGGCAATATTCTATCTCGGTGATGAGAGCCTCATACTCTGCTTCATTGTTGGTTGCGTTGAATTTGAACCTCAGGGCGTATTCATAGTCCTCGCCTTCTGGCGAGGTGCATATAAGCCCTGCCCCAAACCCTTGTGTTGTTGATGATCCGTCGACGTAAATGGTCCAAGGTATATCTTGGTCTTGGGAGGGCGTTGGCTGTCTTGTACTCTCTGCCACAAAATCGACGAGTGTCTGCCCCTTTATTGCTTTGTGGGGCTCGTACTCGATTCCTAATCCCTGCAAGTGTGCCCACTTCAACATTCGGCCTGAATTGTCATATTTTCCGAGAATGTTCTTGAGCGGGTGGTCAGACAGGACGACCACTTTATGGGATTTGAAATATGGTTTCAGCCTTTTACTTGCTGTGAAGAGAGCAAGTACCACCTTTTCTATCAATTGGTAACTGGACTCGGCGCCGTTATAGGCATGGTTGGTGTAATAAACGGGTTTTTGGGTTTTGTCTCTTTCGACAAAAAGTACAGCGCTGACAGTAGTGTCTGAAGTGCCGAGATAACAGAACAACTCTTCACCCGGGTTGGGGCCTACCATGGTGGGGAGTCTCGTGAGATATTGCTTCAATTCTTCGAATGCTCTGACCGCCTCTTGGGTCCAACAGAACTTGGTGTTTTTTCTCATGGTGTTGAAGAAGGGTGTGCTCTTATCGGCTCAGCGGGCAATGAACCGTCCTAGAGCAGCGATACAGCCTGCCAATTTCTGCACTTTCTTAACTGTTCGGGGCGGCATCATGTCAAGTATTGCCGTAACTTTGTCAGGGTTGGCGTTGATTCCCCTTTGGCTTATCATGTAGCCTAAGAACTTGCCGGCCTGGACTCCAAATGTGCACTTTTTTGGATTCAGCTTCATATCATACAGTCAGAGATTTTCAAATGTTTGTCGCAGGTCTCTGACGTGGCTCCCGCCTTCTCTGGTCTTTACAATCATGTCATCGACATAGACTTCCATGTTATCCCCCAACTGATATTCGAAGAGCTTGTTTACCAACCTCTGATATGTTGCCCCGGTGTTCTTGAGGCCAAACGGCATAGCCGTGTAGCAATATAACCCATGCTCTGTGATAAAGGCCGTATTTTCTTGATCGGCTTCATCTACTTGGACTTGATGATACCCGGAGTACGCGTCCATTAGGCTTAGCGCCTTGTGTCCGGCAGTGGAATCGACCATGCGATCGATGCGAGGGAGTGGGAAGCTATCTTTTGGGCAGGCCTTGTTTAGATCAGTGAAATCTATGCACATCCGCCACGTCCCATTGGGTTTTTTCACCAGGACAACATTACTTATCCATCCAGGATATTGGCATTCTCGAATGAACCCGGCTTCTAACAGTTTTGCCACTTCCTCTTTTACGGCCTTGTTCCTGTCGTCTCCTAGGCGCCGCTTCTTCTGTTTAATCGGTACTGCCGACGGCATGATGTTAAGGCTGTGCATAATTACGTCTGGGCTTGCTCCTGGCATATCTCTGGCCGAATAGGCGAAGACATCTTTATAAGACTTGAGGAGATCGATCATTTCAGTTCTTTCCTCGCCTTGGAGTGAGCTTCCGAGGTTTACTACTTTTTTGGGAAAGCTCGCGTCGAGAGGGATACTTTCTGTCTCTTCGGCTGCTTCTGCTGAGTCGTTGTTTTCGGAGCGAGGGTCGATATCGTCCGAGCCTCGGTGGCTGATGTTCATTGTTTCGACAACTTGCTTCCTTTTGCCCTTTCTCTGCCTCTGACTCGTCGCTTTTCAAGATTGGTCTTACCATGGTGAAGTAGCATTCTCGGCCCACCTTTTGTTCCCCGTATTAACTTCCTACGGACCCGTCGTCGCATTCGAATTTCATTAGCAGCATATGGGTAGCGACGACGGCTAGTATTTTATTCAGGGATGTTCGCCCGAAGATGACATTGTATGCCGATGCATCTTTGACTATGAGAAAGTCTATGTATGTATTGCGGCACTTCCCCGATGGCCCGAAACAGACTGGAAGCCTACATGTTCCAATTGGATGGACGACCTTTTTCCCAAAACCCACAATCGGTCGGGTTACCCTTTGCAACTTCTCTTTACTGTAATTTAGCTGTCGCAGGCATTCAATTGATAATAAGTCGGTCGAACTTCCGCTGTCGATCAGTACCCTCTTGACACGACGATCCTGGATTTTAAGTTCAACGACCATGGGATCGTCGTGTGGGGTGACTATGCTCTTGGAGTCTCTTTCTGAGAATGTCATTGATGGCATGGGTTTGACTTGCCCGGGGGCGAGCAGCATAACTTGACTGGCTTCTCGGACATACGCCTGGTGACCGCTGACGGTTCGGTCATCCAGGGGTAGTCCGCCTGCGATTGTGGCAACAAAGTCACCTTCATCGCTTTCAGTTTCGTCAACCTCAGGGTTGGCGGGCTTTTTAGGAGCTGGGGTGGCCACAGCGTCCCTCCTTATGTAGTTTTTTAACCGTCCTTGGGACAAGAGCAGTCGCAGCGCCTTCTCCAAGTCTTTGCACTCTGTCGTTGAATGGACTACATCTCCATGGAAGTCGCAATACCTTGCCTTATCTCGGAACTTGTATGGTTGCCGGATTCTGCTGGGCTCTCGCAGCCAGTTTTTATCTTTTATGTAAGTGAATATTACCTCGCGAGGAAGCGTGAATGGGTATTCTCCTTCGTCGTTCGCATAAGACGATCGGCTAGCTTTCTGCGGAGTGTTTTTCCTTGGCTTGGAGGTTCCTGCTGTCATTACCTCGGCGGCTTCTTTCCCTGTTGGGCGCCGCTTTCTCTTTCTTTCTCTTTGTTGGAGTAACGGACCTCATACAAAAGCCTTCGACTCGTTCTAGGGCTTCGCTCAAAGATGTCACTTTCTTTTCTCCCAAGGAAAATTTGAAATTGCCGGGAAGGAGGCCTTGGAAGAAGTAGGAATACGCAACCTCATCATTTACCTTGCCGATCTCTGTTTTGGCTGTGTTGAACCGCTTGAGGTATCCCAGGAGGGGTTCTTTCCGAATTTGAACAACACTAGCAAGGTGGGATATAGTTTTCTCCGGGAGTTTGTTCCCGACAAAGTGCTTGATGAATTTATCCGCGAGGGTTTCGAAGTTGTCAATCGATCCCCTAGGAAGTTCCTTGAACCATTTTAAGGCGAGGCCTCTCAAAGTAGGTGGAAAGAATTTGCACAAGGTTGGGACGTCCATCGTGTACATGTACATATTAGCTATATGTGCGTCAACGTGCTCGCTCGGATCGATCAGCGCTATTCCATCGTAAACAGCTATACCCGGGACTTTAATCTTCTCTACACTTGGAGCAAACAAGATTTCTTTGGTGAAAGGTGAGTCCAGTCGTTTCTTATCCACATAGAGTTCCCCAAGTCTCCTTGCTAGTGATCCGATTGAGTTCTTTCTATTACCATTGTTCCGGCTACCTTCGGCCCGATCATCTTGCCGAGGGGTAGACGGGATGAGGATTGTCTTTCCTCGGACGTCGCTTCGAAATGTCTCTGAACTACATTCGTCTTCCACATATAGAGTTGATGAGCGCGGTCGCTCTCGCAGCCGACGGTTGATCGTTTCTCGGGCTTTTGGTCGCGATGGTTCTGTGTGATCTTGCAGATTGTTCTGCTCATTGTGTCTCTCCTGCCGACGATCGATTATATTCCTGGCATCTTCCGGGTCTAGACACCGTCATGGGAGTTGTTGGACCGCTGGTGTGACTGGCATTGTGCCAAAGTTGGGTATGTTAATAAGGCGAGGGGGCACTGGCTGTGATTTGAGTGCGTCTCGCACTTCTTTGACGACTCCTTCCATGATTGTCCTTTGCATCCCGGCTAGCGCTCTGGCGAGGTCTCCTTCATAGACGATTCCTTCGATTATCGGCTGACCACCAGGAGTCAGCGTAGTCGTCCTTAGTGCGGGAGGGGCAGAAGGCCTTGGTACCAGCGGGTCTGCCGACTCTTCGTGAGGGACTGCCGGGCCAGACTCGTCGGTAATATCTTCTACTTCCGTCATAAGGAACTTTCTTCAATCTGTTTCGCCTGTGATTCGGTACTCCCCACAGACGGCGCCAAATGTTGTGGGTAATTCTTCGTACACTGGGAGTACTAATACAGCCGTTGGTACCTGCAAGATTAGAGCACGTTACTAGCCCGGAGGGGATTTTCGGGATCCCCGCTCCGATGCTAAAGTCAGTATTCTCTCTCTTAGGTAATAAATGATTTGATTGATTGGAGAAGTCCCCCTTTCATACCTGAAATGATGGTATTTATAGGCGCGGATTTTACGGGTACGGGGCAATCCCTAGGTGACACGTGGCATTCGTAGATAGGATGAGTGTCCTTGGCCAGCTCCTGCTTGACACGTGCCCTTATTGGGCCGCCTCCTTGATAGTAGTCTCCAGAAGGCCCACCCGGATGAATCCTAGTGGGGAATGCTCCATGGGACCAAGCTGGATATTTTAGGTCATAACACTTAGGTCTGGGTTTTGCTTGTTTATGCTCACATTTGCTAGTGATTGATATGAGTGTTGACTTCTTTAGAGGTAGGAGTTATTATTGCTGCTAAAATTGGTAGTATTCAGATTATTGATTGATGCCTTTTTCTTGCCCATACGCCTAATTTTGTTGTGCTAGCCTCAGCCGTAACTGAACTGCTATGATTGTCCAAATATATGCGGGGTGGTAAAACCCTGACTCAATATGGTAGCATGGAATTGAATTGCTGATATATTTGATACATCCCAATGATGTAGCAGACATTGGTCTCATCCTTGAGTAGCATGAGTACCAAGAATCAATTAATATGGGTGTGGATTGGAGGGGTTGAACATGGGTGTTTTTATGGGATTATTTATCTAATGTTTTGTTGTAGATATATGAACTGTAACAAGTGTAATATCGTTTCTGGGGTTGTCCAAGGGTTGATCACAAACACTTTGATTTGGAAAGGAGAGGCCAACCTTTGAAGTGTGAGACCATGACCATCAATTGAAGGCTTCGTGAAATGGTTATGCCATGTGAATCATCTCTTTGTACTATTTGACTTTGAAGCCTGTGATATTGTTTGTAAGCAGGACGATATATCCTTATAACTTTTTCGTTTTCCTATTTATCTAGGGAGGGGAAGGGGTGTTATTGCACCCTCCATTCAAAAACAATTCTTCCAGTCTTAAACAGATCTCTTGTACAAGCATACTTTTGAGTTTTGAGAAGATGATTGCTATCTCAGTTTCATAATATAGGGCATATTTTGACTTGGCACGTAGATTAAGACCTCTAAATTCAATAGCAAGAGAGGGTAAATTGACTAGCATAACCTTAGTTTTAAATGCCGTATATGAGAGAGAACAGAAGGAATAACCAATAAAAAGGAAGTGTAAAGTGGAATAAACAGCAATAAATGCTTCTTGGAAATTGTAGTGCACCTTATATTGTGGAACAAAATTGAAGTCAAAAAATGCCATATATTGTCAAACGGAGGGGGTACTAAACAAGAGGGCTGTTATTTTGGCTCACCTTGAGCTAGAAAGCAAGAATTCTCCTTTGGGATAGGAGAGTATTACTTCCAGAGTTCCTGTAAACAACTTGATTGCTTCCTGATATCTTATGCAGTGACCGAAAATAGGCTTTGCAAGCAGCTGTGTCTCGGGATGTATCCAGAATTATCTGATGTTGTTGGTGTTGTCGAATTGAGCGACAAGCCAGAAGCAGTGGCAGTTAGACCCCATAACCCTAGGATTCCAAAGATGCTTGAGAAGGATCACAAAGCATATTCCCTTTTAGCTTGTGGTCTCACATCATTTGCAACTGAAGATTGCATTGCCGTTGCTTTAAGTGCATCAAGCACTGATAATTATCCTGAAGAGAGCATTGAGAATACTTTAGAGGCGTATGATAGATTTGAAGCAAGAGCAACATATTGGTCCAGTAAAGGAGAAAGTGACCCTGCAGTTCCTGAGACCTTAGTCTATAAGCTGGTTGCAAACTTATGTGTTATTTCAGAGATCCATATACAACCCTTTCAAGGTCAGACTTCATAATGACAAAGATGTTGGACCATCTTCAAATTATAGGCCCTCACCATTAGCTGACATGGTTGTATGCAAATTATGTCAGCGTGCTTTCAGCATGGATTCCCGATTTATTCTGCAAAGGCTGTGCGATTTCGCATGGGTCATCTGAAATGTCCCCTCCAAATTGGGAGAACTGCTGAGTCTGCTTCTGGTCAAAGGTTTGCTGATGACATGTTCACATGGACCTATACATCCCCTGAGTTCCCCATGGCCCAGGTGAGCTGTCTGATCCCCATTGTTATTTACTTCATGCCTCATGGCAGTTCTTGTTGCTGGCAAAGAAAAATGCTCAAACTTCCAATAAAATACACATGTCAAGTTCCCTAACTGAAACTAAATTGACAACACTTTTTCTCCATGATGATGTTAAACTTTAGCTCTTTTATTTTACTCAAAGAGGTTAACTATTTGGAAATCAGTATCTCTTCTCATTTTCCTTTGATTTTGTTTTGGTAAGTAGAGGAATATGTCACAAAAATTTTGAAGTTTTTGGGGCATTGCCACCATATACAACTTGGCTAAAAAGTAAGACTGCAAGAGGGTACCTTTCTAGAACAAGCTGGCATATAAGACTCACTTTCTATTCATTGAAGTTAGCTTTTGAGGTTTTGAATATTAGCAAAACAGTGCAACTTCTTGGAATCTTGGATATGGTTAGCCTCTTGTAAACAGTATCGTCATGGTTCAACTCCTCTGCCCTCAGCAAGTTCTGTCTCAAACATACTGTCTTTTGATTCTCCGTCTTCTTTATCACTGTCTCAGGTAGTAACTAGTAAATTGCTGTTAGCTAGTATATTATAAGTTATGTCTGTGAAGTGTGAAATGCCTGTGTAATTCTGTTAGTTGAATGACTTGAATCTTTTACTTTTTCTGTGAAGTAGCGCGCTAAGTAGTACTGTATGTACATGTAATTCACAATGGTTTATGAAACAGGCAACAAACCCCCAGAAGTTTCAACTACCAAAGCCTGTTCTTTGCATTGGAGGAATTTTGAAAATTGAGCTGCTGGGAAGAGTTCAGAAACAAGAAATGGATGGTTTATACTATATATGGTTAATCTCTGAGGACTTTCAGATAATTTCTTGGCTCTCTGATATGCTTTAGTGCAAGCTATTTATGATTTATACTTCTGCTTTTCACTATCTTTGAGAAAGTTATTCTACTTGACTGAATTTATCTGCAAGAACTCGATGCTTCTTGGATTGTTTTTGCGCAATATTGTGTTATAAAATAGCAGCTGCCATTTCTTTCCTGTGAGAGTTATGTTTGATCACTTTGATCTACAACTGGCATCAAAGGAGCACATTTGTTTATTTAATAACGATCCTATGTCACTTTTGACAAAATGCAGTGTTAATCATGTTCAAGCTTTTGGGCGGCCTCTCGGCCCTGCTTTCGACATCGACATACTTGACGAATCAGGAAGGTGCACCTTGAAATACTACCCTGAAGCACACTATTGCTTGGCAAATGAACATCGAAAACCTGAACCTTCTTCGCTGCAATCATTCACTTCGACACTAGTCCACAGAAGCGTCAGAACATGGGAGCATATGATCCTCAATGCATTGCTTGGGAATGTGGTACTTCCAGACAACGCTGATTCTGAAGATGATGAGCTTGTTGCCTGAAAATACTGGAGTCCATATATAATATGTTTTTTTTTTTTTTGTTTCTGGTCTTTGTTTTGAATATGCATCTTTTTTGGTCTTGTTCAGTTGGCTGTAAACTGTCACTGAGTTGCCTTGGCCCTAGTGGTACAATATGAGGCATTACTGAGAGGACATCATGGTTTGTCCAACTATACTATAAACATAGCTGTTGGATAGGATTGAGTTGTGATGCTATGTGCTATGACCTATGGCTCGGTATTTATAGGCCCCCTTGGTGCGATGCACGTGTTAGGCTGCAATGGTTTTTGCAATTACTTTGGCATCTTCAAACTATAGTGTCTGTGCAAACCTTTGTTGAAAATTGTTTTCCTATTTCAGGTTTTATTAGCACAATTGCCTAAGTTCGTACAAGAGAACTCTAATTGTGTTTTCTTTCTTCAGTTTTCCCTCGACGACAGTTGAGAATAGAAAACCAAGCAAAGATTGAGGCAGTGGGTTTATTAAATGTCAACTTCAATTCCTCATTCCCCTTGTGTGTAAATATATTGTGGTGATCTAGTGCCTTTCTTAGACCCGCGAAAAATGAAGACAAAATAAAATTTCAATAAAAAAATAATCAAGGATATGTTGGCCTAATAGTAAGCGCTGCGATGGGTACATATTTATTGTATGAGCCTTTGCGACTCATTTAAACCAAAAAAAAAAGGATAAAGGACATTAGCGTACCAGAGTAGACATGCAGGACAGTAGCGTACCAGAGTAGACTTTTGTCTCCGATCATAAACATACTACTCCCTGTGTCTCAAGTTTATCTTTACATTAGACTTTCTAATGTCAAAGTTTGTGAACTTTGACCACTTATTTGTAAAAAGTTACAAAGTTTTACAATGTGAAAATAGTGTTGTTAGATTCATTTTAAATAGTATTTTCAAAATATCATCTTATTATAAGTTCTATATTTATGAAATTATAAATATTCATGGTAAAAGTAGTGTCTTGGAGGCCGTAAAAAATTCAATGTAAAGATAAACTTGGGACGAAGAGAGTATTAAGACTGACTCGGAGCTTGCCTATAACATGCTCAAGATGCCCACTCCATTTAGTTCCTATTTCTACATTATTGAGCCGTGCAAGGATTTCATTCAATAGTCACGACACAAGTTGGTCAATTAAAATTCAACATGTGTATCATGAGGTGAATATGGTAGCGGGCTGACTTGTTAATAATAGTTTGAAGACCATGAGGTGTTTTAAGACTTAGGGTCCGTTTGGCCTAATTCCCACAAATTCAACTTTTCCTCTTAACTTCTAAGAAATCAAAATAATGCTAGAAGTGGAAGGAGAAGGAAAAGCTACAATTTGTAACTTCTCCTTCTAGTCCAATTGTAGCTTTATTTCAACTTCTTAAAAGTTGAAAATGAAGGGGAGAGTGGATAAAAAGGGGGTGAGCTAGAACAAATTTAGGAGGAGAAGGAAAAATTGGTAAAAAATAGGCCAAACGGGCACTTAAGAATATGAGGCTCTCATCCCTAATATGATGAGTGTTTCTTTTGCAGACTTTGTTAGTTCTAGTTTTGGCCTTGCATGCCTTCCTCTTCACCAAAAGTGTTTTTTTACTTCCTCTTCATAAACATATGTATTTAGAACCAACCAATGGCCGAGTTCAAAAAAAAAAATGACCATCATACTAATTGCTTTCGGAGTACTATCAACTTTGGCATCCAAAGACTTTTCTCTCTTCACCTCTGCTACTGTTCTGCTCTGCTCTCTGTCTCATCTCTCTCCTCTCAATCAGGTGAATCCCTATCAAACTCTCATTCCTTCGTACTGAAACTTGTCAAATAATTGCTAAAGATCAGATTTTTCCTGTTTTCAGTTTCAATTCATGGGTATACTTTATTTTACTTGAATTGAATTGGGATTAGAAGCTCAATGCAGTTTAGAAATAGGAGATTACTTGATTTAGGACTTTCAGTTTCTGGAATTTTTCTTCAGCTGTCTCTGCTCAGTTTACAAGGGATTGGTTCAAATTTCAGTACTCACTTAAGTTTTATGATTGGGCTGCTTATGTAGGTTATTTTCAGACATGGGTTCTGGTGATTTTATAGAATGCTTTGCTAAAGACACCTCTATAATTACAAAGATCTTCATGTGTTTGGATGACCCATCTGATCTTGTCCGAGCTAGTGCAGTTTCTAGCTCTTGGCGTCGATTTGGTAAGTTAAGGTCAATAGATTTTATGGTAATTGAATAAGTTTGTTTCTTTTTTGATTTATGGGTTTCTATTTTCAACTCACCTTGTTGAATTTCATGACCATTTTTAGGATTCTGCTATCTGTAATCCTGTATTCTATATAGGATTATGTATCCTATGTTGATGTTGATGTTGAAGTTACTTGCTTGTACTCACATATGCTAGTGATTGATATGCATGACTTCTTTGAAGGTCGGAATTAGCATACCTGCTAAATTTGATAGGGTTCAGGCTATTTTTGCTCGTTAAAGGTTGTAAAAAGAGGGTGCAAGTGAAAGGCGACCGAGGCACCCCTGCTACATCATGTTCGGACTCTCGTGTTCAATAGCGAACATATCAGACTAGCTGAACAACCAGCGAAGCATTGGGCCCGTCAATGTAGCACCAACAAGGGGCTAGTATAGTTCCTAGAAGCCAGCAGACACAAGGCATAGGGGGAATGGGGATTCGAACCCATAACCTTGCCTTACCAAACACTTGGGAGTAAGCTTGGAACCACTAGACCACCACCCTTGGTGATAGGATTCAGGCTATTGGTTGAGGCATTTTGTTTCTCCGATACGCCAGGATTGTGGTTTCTGTCAGAGTCAACCATAACGACACTTTAATGAGAGCCCGATCTAGCGGACATTGGCCTCTTCCTTGCGTAGCTTGAAAACCAATGATCAATTAATATGGGTGCGGATTGGAGGGGTTATGACATGGGTGTTTCTATGGATATGTTTTTCCTAAATATTTTGATGTAAAATGTAATATCAACTGTAATAAGTGGCATGTTGTTCTTTGGTGTCCAAGGGTCAATCGCACGCACTTTGATTTGGATTACAAAGTCCAACTAACAAAGTAAACCATCAATTAAAGGCTTATTGAAGTGGTTATGCAATGTGAATCATCTCCTTGTATTTCTAGAGTTCACGGCTTGTGAAGGCTCAAGGTTGTGATACTGTCTTAAGCACAACCGTATGTCCTTTAACTTCTTCGTTGAAGGTGGATATTTTCGCACTACATCACAAGGGACACCCCTTAGGAATATGGAATGCCCCCGGGGTCCGTTATCGTGTCCCTGATAGGCTTGTAAGCGCGTTCTTACGGAACACCAATGTAAGGCCCGAACCCCGAAAACATGGGTGAAATCGGTGTTTGGGAATCTTGATGACCCGCCAGGGCACCGAGATTCCTCTAAGGTCATGGTAGACCCCCCGGAGAAGTTTGGGCAAAAATGACACCCGAGCCTCGGGAAGCCCGAAAACGTAGGCTAATCCACGTTTTTTCAGCTCCCGAGAGGCCCCAGAAGAAGGTAGATATTCCGCACCACATGGCACGGGACATCCATAGGGCACGTGGGAGGGGCCCAGGGTCGCTTATCCGGTCTCTGATAGGCTTGGAAGGGCGTTTTACCGGACACTAGTGTAAGAGCTGGAACACCGAATGCATGGGTAATTACGAAGTTCGATGATCCGGATGACCCTCCTGGGCACCAAGGGTCCTCTGGGGTCATGATAGACCCCCCGGAAAAGTTTGGGCAAAAACGACAATCTGGTACCTGGAAGCCAAAAATGAAGGCTATATATAATCCACGTTTTTCGGGCTTTCGAGAGACCCCGGAAAGAAGGTAGATATTTCCGCACCACATGGCTCAGGACATCCCTAGGGGACGTGGGAGGCCACCGGGGTCGCTTATCCGGTCTATGATAGGCTTGGAAGGGCGTTTTACGGGGCACTGGTGTAAGATTCGTAACACCGAAGGCATGGGTGATATCGAACTTCGATGATCCGGATGACCTTCCCGGGGTACCGAGGGTCTTCTAGGGTCATGATAGACCCCCCGGAAAAGTTTGGGTAAAAATGACAACCTGCCCCAGGAAGCCAAAAACGAATGCTATAATCCACGTTTTTCAGGCTTCCGAGAGACCGAGGAAAGAAGGTAGATATTTCCGCACCACATGGCACGGGACAACCCTAGGACACGTGGGAGGGCCCCGGGGTCGTTTATCCAGTCTCTAATAGGCTTGAAAGGGCTTTTTAGGAGACACTGGGGTAAGAGCCGGAACACCGAATGCATGGGTGATATCGAAGTTCGATGATGCGGATGACTCTCCCAGGGCATTGAGGGTCCTTTAGGGGTCAAGATAGGCCCCCCGGAAAAGATTGGGCAAAAATGACAATCTGGCCCCGGGAAGCCAAAAACGAAGGCTATAATCCATGTTATCGGGATTCCGAGCGACCCCGGAAAGAAGGTAGATATTTCCGCACCACATGGCACGGAACATCCCTAGAGGACGCAGGCGGCCCCCGCTGTCGCTTATCCGGTCTCTGATAGGCTTGAAAGGGCGTTCTACAGGACACTAGTGACACTAGTGTAAAAGCTGGAACACAGAAGGCATGGGTGATATCGAAGTTCGATGATCCATCTGACCCTCCCGAGGCATCGAGGGTTCTCTAGGGTCATGATAGACCCCCCGGAAAAGTTTGGGCAAAAACGACAACCTGGCCCCGAGAAGCAAAAACAAAGGCTATAATCCATGTTTTTCGGGCTTCCGAGAGACCCCGGAAAGAAAGTAGATATTTTCACACCACATGGCACGGAACATCCCTAGGGGACAGGGGCGCCCTGGGGTCGCTTATCCGGTCTCTGATGGGCTTGGAATGTCGTTTTACGGGACACTGGTGTAAGAGCTTCAACACCGAAGGCATGGGTGATATCGAAGTTCGATGATCCGGATGACCCTCCCAGGGCACAGAGGGTCCTCTAAGGTCATGATAGACCCCCCGGAAAAGTTTGGGCAAAAACGACATCCTGGGCACGGGAAGCCAAAAACGAAGGCTATAATCCACTTTTTTGGGCTTCCGAGAGACCCCTGAAAGAAGGTAGATATTGTCGTACCATATGGCACGGGACATCTCTAGGGGACGTGGGAGGCATTTGGGGTAGCTTATCCGGTCAAATGATAAGCTTAGAAGGGCGTTTTACGGGACACTGGTGTAAGAGCCGGAACACCGAAGCCATGGGTCAGATCTAAGTTCGATGATCCGGATAACCCTCCCGGGGCACCGAGATTCCTCTAAGGTCATGGTAGACCTCCCGGAGAAGTTTGGACAAAAATGACACTCGAGCCCCAGGAAGCCCGAAAACGTAGGCTATCCACTTTTTTCGGCTCCCGGGAGGCCTCAAAAAGAAGGTAGATATTTCCGCACCACATGGCACGGAACATCTCTAGGGGACGTGGGAGGCCCCCGGGGTCGCTTATCCGATCACAGAATAGGCTTGGAAGGGCGTTTTACGGGACATTGGTGTAAGAGCCGGAACACCGAAGGCATGGGTCATATCTAAGTTCGATGATCTAGATAACCCTGCCGGAGCACCGAGGGTCCTCTAAGGTCATGATAGACCCCCCGGAAAAGTTTGGGCAAAAACAACAACCCGGGAAGCCAAAAACGAAGGCTATAATCAACGTTTTGGGCTTCCGAGAGACCCCAAAAAGAAGGTAGATATTTCCGCACCACATGGCACGAGTCATCCCCGGGGGCGTCCTCGCTTATCCAGTCTCTGATAGGTTTGAAATGGCGTTTTAGGGGACATTGGTGCAAGAGCTGAAACACCGAATGCATGGGTGATATCGAAGTTCGATGATTCGGATGACCCTTCGTGGGCACCGAGGGTCCTCTATGGTCATGATAGATCCCTCGAAAAAGTTTGGGCAAAAACGACAATCTGGCCCCGGGAAGCCAAAAACGAAGGCTATAATCCATGTGTCCGGGCTTCCGAGAGACCCCGGAAATAAAGTAGATCTTTCCGAACCACATGGCATAGGACATCCCTAGGGGACGTAAGCGGCCCCCGAGGTCGCTTATCTGGTCTCTGATAGGCTTGAAAGGGCGTTTTACGGCACTTGTGTAAGAGCCGGAACACCGAAGGCATGGGTGATATCAAAGTTCGATGATCCGGATGACCCTCCCGGGGCACCGAGGGTCCTCTAGGGTCATGATAGACCCCAGGAAAAGTTTGGGTAAAAATGACAACCTAGCCCCGGGAAGCCAAAAACGAAGGCTAATCCACGTTTTTTGGGCTTCCGAGAGACCCCGGAAAGAAGGTAGATATTTCCGTACCACATGGCACGGGACATCCATAGAGGACGTGGGAGGCCCCAGGGTCGCTTATCCGGTCAAAGGATAGGCTTGGAAGGGCGTTTTACGGGACACTTGTGTAAGAGCCGGAACACCGAAGGCATTGGTGATTTCGAAGTTCGATGATCCGGTTAACCCTTACGGAGCACCGAGGGTCCTCTAGGGTCATGATAGGCCCCCCGGAAATTTTGGGCAAAAACGACAATATGGCCCGGGAAGCCAAAAACGGAGGTTATAATCCACGTTTTTTTGGCTTCCGAGAGACCCCGAAAAGACGGTAGATATTTCCGCACCACATGACACGGGACATCCCTAGGGGACGTGGGAGGCCCCCGGGGTCCCTTATCCGGTCTCTGATAGGCTTGGAAAGGCGTTTTATGGGACACTGGTGTAAGAGACGGAACACCGAAAGCATGAGTGATATCGAAGTTCGAAGATCCGCATAACCCTCCCGGGGCAGCGAGGGTGCTCTAGGGTCACGATAGACCCCCGGAAAAGTTTGGGCAAAAACGACAATTTGGCCCCGGGAAGCCAAAAACGAAGGCTATAATCCACGTTTTTTGGGCTTGCGTGAGACCCCAGAACGAAGGTTTATTTATTCGCACCACTTGGCACGGGACACACCTAGGGGACATTTACACCCTCCATTCAAAAACAAAACTTCCAGTTCTAAATGAATCGAAATAAATTTCTCTTTTAAAGAGATCTCTTGTACAATGTGTAATTTTGAGAGGATAATTACTAAACTGTTGGTCTAATAGGAAAGTCGGCCATTATTTTGGCTTACCTTGAGCTGCAAAGCAAGAATTCCCCTTTGAGATCAGAGAGTATTGTTAGATATTCGACCCCAATATGTCAAGTTTGAGCTTGGATATAGAAAGTTTTATCTATCATATAATTTTGACTTCCTAATTAATGTAATTTCGTATTTATTAAGATAATATTTAGGAAAGAGTTTGTAACTAGGAAAAAAATATAGTTCCTAGAGTTGGAAAGGATCTAGGATCAATCTAGATAAGGATTTTATTTCCTATTCTAGTTCAACTAGGGTAAGGAAGGTTGGGGACGTATAAATACCGAGCCATAGGTCAATGTTAGTATGTTCGAAAGAGTCACCAAGTTAGGGTGTTGAGAGCCACAATGTGAGAGAGGGCTAAACACTAGTTCGGGGCTACCATATGAGGTAGTCACCAAAGTTAGATGCACAACGTCAACTTTGTGCGGATGGATGTATTGTTAATATTGTGAAGATTAGTAATATGATTGATCATGGATGTAGGCCATTGAAATTGGGCTGAACCACGTTAAAAATATTGTTTGCTATTCTTGTTCTTGTTTACCATTGTTCTTGTTGTTGTCGAATGTTTAGTTATATGTTGAACCACCATGATTATCCCAAACAAGTATTACTTCCCAGAAACAACTAAATTGATTCCTGATATTTTATGCAGTGATCGAAAATGGGCTTTGCAAGCAGGTGTGTCTCAGGATGTTTCCAGAATTATCTAATGTTGTTGAAGTTGTTGAATTAAGTGACAAGCCAGAAGCTGTGGAAAGACCTAACAATCTTAGGATCCCAAATATGCTTGAGAGGGATCACAAAGCTTATTCCCTTTTTGCTTGTAGTCTCACATCATTAGTGACGAGAGATTGCATTTCAGTCGCTATAAATGCATCAAGCACTGATAATTATCCAGATGAAGGTGTTCAGAATACTTTGGTAGCAGGTGATAGAATTGGACACAGATCATCATATTGGTCCAGTAAAGGAGAAAGTGACCCTGCAGCTCCTGAGACCTTAATCTATAAGCTGGTTGCAAATTTATGTGTTATTTCAGAGATCCGTATTCAAGTCCTTCAAGGTCAGACTTCATATTGATAAAGATGTTGGGCCATCTTCAATTTATAAGTCCCTAACAATAGCTGACATGGTTGTATGCAAATTATTGTCAGCGTACTTTCAGTATGGCTCCCCTATTTATTCGGCAAAGGCTGTGCGATTTCGCATGGGTCATCTGAAATGTCCCCTCGAAATGGGGAGAACTGCTAAGTCTGCTTCTGGTCAAAGAATCGCTGATGACATGTTCATATGGACCTATACATCTCCTGAGTTCCCCATGGCTCAGGTGAGCTTCTGATCCACTTTCTTATTTACTTCATGCCTCATGGAAGTTCTCTTTGCTGGGCAAAGAAACATGCTCAAACCTCCAATTAAATACAAATATCAAGTTCCGTAACTGATACTCTTGTAAATGACACCACTTTTTTCTACATGATTATGTTAAACTTTAGTACTTCTATTTTGTTAGAGGGTTGCAATATTCAAGAAATTCGTCTTTCCTGCTGATTATTTTTCCTTTTGGGTAGGTAGAGCAATCTATCACCACATTTACAAGTTTTTGGGACATTCGCCCGGGGGGGGGGGGGAGGGGGGGATAAAAAAAATTTCAAGTATGTTATTAAGTTACGGAAAAGCATTTTTTTTCATTTTTCACACAAGTCAACTATTTAATCTAATTTTTATTTGAAAAATAAGAAAATCAAAAAATTGGGAAAAATTATGAGACCTCACTATAATAGCAGAGAGGGCTTGGGCGTAGGTTTGGATGCTCGGTACCAAAAAAACGTGGATAAGCCTCAGATGTCCCGTAAGATGCCCTTCCAAACCTACCAAGGACGCGATAACCTACCCTGGGGGCCTCCTATGTCCCCTAGGGGTGTCCCGTGCCATGTGGTGCGAAAATATAAACCTTCATTCCGAGACCTCTCGGAAGCCCGAAAAACGTGGATCATAGCCTTCATTTTCGGCTTCCTGGGGCCAGGTTGTCGTTTTTGCCCCAAACTTTTCCGGAGGGGTCTATCATGACCCTAGAGTACCCTCGGTGCCCCGGGAGGGTCATCCGGATCAGCGTACTTTGATATCACCTATGCTTTCGGTGTTCAGGCTCTAACACCAGTTTCCCGTAAGATGCCCTTCCAAAGCCTATCAGGGATCGGGTTAACACCCCGGGGGTCTCCCATGTCCACTAGGGGTGTTCCTTGCGATGTGGTGCAAAAATATCCACTTTCGTTCTGGGGCTTCCCGGGAGCCAAAAAAATGGATTATAGCCTACGTTTTTGGCTTTCCGTGGCCAGAGTGTCATTTTTGCCCAAACATCTCCGGGGGGTCTATCATGGCCTTAGAAGACCCTCGGTGCCCCGGGAGGGTCATCAGGACCCCCGAACTTCAATATCACTCATGCTTTCAGTGTTCGAGCCCTTACATTGGTGTACCGTAAAAACGCCCTTACAAGCCTATCAGGGACCCGTTAACGGACCCCGGGGGCCTCCCATGTTCCCTAGGGGTTTCCTTTGCAATGTGGTACGGAAATATTCACCTTTGTTCCGGGGCCTCCTGGGAGCCCAAAAAACGTGGATTTATAGCCTACGTTTTCGGCTTCATGGGGCCGGGTGTCATTCTTGCCCAAACTTCTCCGGGGGGTATATCATGACCTTAGAGGACGTTCACTATAATAGCAGAGAGGTCTCGGGGGGTATGTTTGGTGGCACGGGGTGGTGAGGAGTCATGCTCGATACCAAAAAACCGTGGATAAGCCTCCGATGTCCCGTAAGAGGCCCTTCCAAGCCTACCAAGGACCCGATAACCTACCTCGGGGGCCTGCTATGTCCCCTAAGGGTGTCCCGTGCCATGTGGTGCAAAAATATAAACCTTCGTTTCAGGGCCTCTCGGAAGCCCGAAAAACGTGGATTATAGTCTTTGTTTTCGGCTTCCCTGAGCCACGTTGTCGTTTTCGCCCACACATCTCCGGGAGTCTATCATGACCCTAAAAGACCCTCGGTGCCCACACATCAAGATCAGCGTACTTTGATATCACCTATGCCTTTGGTGTTCAGACTCTTACACCAATTTCCCGTAAAATGCCCTTCCAAGCCTACGAAGGACCGGATAAGCGACCCCAGGGGCCTCCCATGTCCCCTATGGGTGTCCCTTCCGATGTGGTGCGAAAATATCCACCTTCATTCCGGGGCCTCCCGGGAGCCAGAAAAAACGTGGATTATAGCCTACGTTTTCGGCTTCCCGTGGCCCGGGTGTCATTTTTGCCCAAACATCTCTGGGGGGTCTATCATAAACTTAGAGGATCCTCGTCGCCCGGGGAGGGTCATCAGGATCCCCGAACTTCGATATCACCCATGCTTTCAGTGTTCGGGCCCTTACATTGGTTTTCCGTAAAAACGCCCTTACAAGCCTATCAGGGACCCGTTAACGGACCTCGGGGGGCTCTCATGTTTTTTAGGAGTGTCCCTTGCGATGTGGTACGAAAATATCCACCTTCGTTTCAGGGCCTCCCGAAAGCCTAAAAGACGTGGATAACCTTTGATTTTCGGCTTCTTGGGGCCTGGTTCTCATTTTTGCCCAAACTTCTCCTGGGGTCTATCGTCACCTTAGAGGACCTCTGGTGCCCCGGGACGGTCATACGGCCACGGGTCCCCGAACTCCGGTTCACCCATGGACATGGGACATAGGACGCCTTTGATTTTCGGCTTCTTGGGGCCTTGTTCTCATTTTTGCCCAAACTTCTCCGGGGGATCTATCGTCACCTTAGAGGACCTCTGGTGCCCCGGGACGGTCATACGGCCACGGGTCCCAGAACTCCGATTCACCCATGGACATGGGACATAGGACATTGGACATGGCGTTAGCTGGGCGCTGGGACATGGCCCGGTGGGCGCTGTGACATGGGACATGGCGTGCGCTGGGCGCCATGACATGGGGCATGGGACATGGGCGCGCTCGCTGGGCGCTGGGACGACAAGGGTGCAGCGTCATGAAGCATCATGGGACAAGGGTCCTGCAGCGTTATGGATTATGGTGTTGCGTCATGGGACAAGGGTGCTGCAGCGCCATGGGACAAGGGTGCTGCAGCGCGATGGGTCATGGTGCTGCGACAAGGGTGTTGCGCCATGGGACAAGGGTGTTGCAACGCCATGGGTCATGATGCTGTGACAAGGGTGCAGCGTCATGGGACAAGAGGCCAGCGTCATGGGTGCTGCGTCATGGCCTCTGGGACATGGGCGCTGGGACATGGGACTTGTTGTTCATACTTGGACTTTTTCATACTTAGCACCCACATGACTTAGCCTCTTTCCTCTTCTCCTTCCTTGGCCGGTGGACTTATTCCTACTTAGCGTCGTGTGTCCCTTGTATCATTTTTAGAAACCTCTTTTTACCCAACATAACAAGAATAGGGGATTTGAGGGGGAGGGGGGGGGGAGATACTCAGCTTCTATTCAATATTCATCTTGAAGTTAGCTTTTGAATAGTAGTAAAACAATGCAACTTCTTGGAATCTTGATTATGGTATAGCCTCCAGTAAACAGTCTCATCATGGTTCATCTGGCTCCTCAGCAAGTTCTTATGTCTAAAAACATTCTCTTTATATTCTCCATCTTTTCCTATCAAAAAGGAGAAAAATCTCTGTTCTCTTTATCATTGTAGTGGGAGCAAGAGCAACTAGTAAAAAAAACTAGTATTTATGAAGTTATGAGCTATTATCTGTGAATTATAACCACTTGTGTAGCTCTGTTAGCTGAATGTTTCTTTCTCTGTGAAATAGCTCACCAAAGTATTACTTCATGTTCATGTTATTCGATAAGTGACTGGATTAATGATTTATGCAACAGACAACTATCTCCCAAAAGTTTCAATTACCAAAGCCTGTTCTGTGCATTGGAGGAATTTTGAAAGTTGAGCTGCTGGGAAGAGTTCAGAAACAAGAGTTTGATGATTTATACTATATATGGTTAATCTCTCAGGACTTTCTGATAATTTCTTGGCTCTCACATAAGCTTTAGTGCGACCAATTCCTGATTTATGCTTCCTATTTTCTCAACATTTTAAAGTCTTCCAACTGAACTTATCTACTTTTTGCCTTGAAAGAAAGACAAACTTTTTCTTTGGTTTTTTTTTTTTTTTTTTTTTTTTGGTTTTGGGGAGGAGGTGTGGAAGTAGAAAGAAAGGACACATATAGGCCTTTCTCCAGCTAATGAATTGCTAGTGGCATTAGAAGCTGATCCTAATTTCTTTACTTGTTTTTCCTGTTTGTGTGCCTGTGGTTGTTATTAGGACTTAGAAGTAGATCCTTCAACATTGCCTTATTCTTTTTACTTTTTCTTTATTTTTTGGTAATTATTAATATAGTACATTACCAAAAGATATCAATACAGCATAAACCTAATAGGCAAGGTGAAAAGGAAGGCCACTTATTAGGTAGGCTTCCCTCACTGATCTCCCCACCCCCCATGACAGCACTATTTTACATGTGCAGAAAACAGGTTCTACGGGTTATCCCAATTCCAATTTGGTTTGCATTCAGATTGTCAACTATATGCTTGACTCGGGTCCTAGTGTTTCTCTATTATCATGTGGAGTGTTTTCTGTAGCGCGGAATCAAAAGTAAACAATATGGATAACCCATAACCTCACCTCATCTTTTACTATCTTTTGAGAAAGCTATTCTGCTTGACTGAAGTATCTGCAAGAACTCTGCTACTTGGGAGTATTTTTGCCCAACTTTGTGTTGCAATATACCAGCTGCTATCTTTTGTTTTCCTTCTTCGATGTGAGAGTTATGTTCGAATCACATTGATCTGCAATCGGAATCAAATGAGAACATATGTTTGTTTAGTAACCATGCTGTGTCACTTTTGGATACAATGCAGTGTGTCTCATGTTCAAGCTGTTGGGACGCCTCTCAGTCCTGCATTCAACATTGACATGCTTGACCAATCAGGAAGGTGCACCTTGAAGTACTACCCTGAAGCACGCTATTGCTTGTCCAATGAAATTGAGAACCTGAACCTTCTTCACAGCAATCATCCACTTCGACACGAGTCCACAGAACTTGGGAGCATCCACAATGCGTTGCTTGGAAACGCGGTACTTTATGACACCGATTATTCTGAAGATGATGAGCTCTTTGCCTAAAATACTGAAGTATATATACATGTTTTTCATATGTTTTTTTTTTTTGTTTTGTTTTGTTTTCAATCTTTCTTGGTCTGGTTTTCTATTGGCTGTAAGTCTGTAATTTGTCATACTGTTGCCTTGGTCCAATCGCCCAGTGGTACAAGATGAGGCAATTACTGAGAAGACATTGTGGTTTGTCCCAGTGATGATAATAGATGTGGGTTAGACTTGAGTTGTAATGCAATGTGCTAAGACAACCAATTGTAAAAGATGAAGTAAAGTTGCTTAGAATCTGTAATATTTCAACTTCCATTATCATATTGACTAGCTATCAAACTGGTTCTATGCACGTGTCAGATGCAATGGTTTTTGCCATTACTTTGGGATGAACATGATCATTTCTTTTTTCAGAGGTACGACGGGTTTAACCGTTTAAGTCATTCTAAAGCGTTAGGGCATACAATAATTAGTTTAACTTTTAAGATGAACAGAGATGAAAGGGGAAAGATTAAAAAGAGTTGTATTTCTAATAAAAGGGGTATTTTAGGGAAAATTGCGATAAAAAGATTTGCATGTTTTGATTTTGTAATTATGTTAAGCAGATTCAATTTTTCCGGCCCTTTTTTGACAATTGTTCAAAATCTAAAAATTATTACTTAAATATGCTAATATTCTATTTGATATATGTTTAGAGTAATTATTAATTTATATTTATCGACTAATTCACTACTTTTATTCATTTAATTTTCGGTTCACGATCTTATCCTTCGATCCAGTTTTAAACCATAAAATTAAAAAGTACGCCGTGGAATGGACCAAATGTCATAGTGGACTTCGAAGTAAGCAGCCCTTAAAGTAAGGGAAATATCCTTGTCCCCAAACATAAACATGTCTATTTAGAACGGACACAGCCAATGGCTATAATAGCAAACCCTTGGAGAAATTAAGTATGCATGAAGATCTCAATACGACCGTTGAATATTCAAATTTCATCATCTCTCTCCAATTCACCTGCCACCATCAAACGCGCCATACAAAGCCTATACAACGACCCAAATGGCCTCAACATTCACGATTATTGCCACCTTATTCAATTTTGCACCAACTACCGTCTTATACGCCAAGCTAAGCAACTTCATGCTCGTCTTATCATCTTCAACTTCACCCTCCATAACTTTCTTGCTTCAAAGCTCATTAATTTGTACTCTAAAACTGGCAATCTGGGTCATGCACGTAAGGTGTTCGATCAAATTCCTCAAAGAAATGCTTGGTCGTACAATGCTATGATGGTTGCTTATTCAAGTCATGATCACCCTGTGGAGACATTGAGACTGTTTTCTTCCTTTGTAAGGGGATCAATGGGGCCAGAAAAACCTGATAATTTTACTCTTACATGTGTTCTGAAGGCGTTGTCGAGCTTGTTTTCGGATACAACCTTGGCTAGGGAGATTCATTGTCATGTTTTACGACATGGGTTTGATTCAGATTTGTTTGTTGCTAATGCTTTGATTACTTATTACACGAGGTGTGATGAGATGGGTTTGGCCAGAAAAGTTTTTGATTTGATGGAGGTGAAAGATATTGTATCGTGGAATTCCATGATTTCAGGGTATTCTCAATGTGGGTATTATGAGGAATGCCTAGAACTTTACAAGATAATGTTGAATTCTGAGAATTTGAAGCCGGATGCTGTGACTGTGGTTAGTGTTCTCCAGGCATGTGCCCAGGTGAAGGATCTTGTTCATGGCATGGAGATCCATCGATTTGTGATTGAGAAAAAAATTAGAATGGATATCTCAGTCTGTAATTCAATTATTGGGTTGTATGCTAAATGTGGTAGCTTGGATTATGCTAGGGAGTTATTTGACGAAATGAGTGAGAGAGATGAGGTTACATATGGGTGTTTAATTTCGGGCTATTTGGCTCATGGGTATGCGGAGAGAGCATTGGATCTTTTCCAAGGAATAGGAAGCTCGAGTTTGAGTGCATGGAATGGTTTGATTTCAGGTTTAGTGCAGAACAACATTTATGAAGCTACCTTCAGTTTAACAAGGGAAATGCAGGAGTTTGGTTTCAGACCAAATTCAGTCACACTTTCGAGTATTCTCTCTGCATTATCCTACATATCCGGTCTAAAAGGAGGCAAACAAGTACATGCTTATGCAATTAGAAACAATTATGATGATAATATTTATGTAGCAACTGGCATAATAGATGTATATGGGAAAGCCGGATTTCTTCAGGGGATAAGGCATGTGTTTGAACGTTCAAGGCATAGGAGTGTCATCCTTTGGACAGCAATGATTACAGCATACGCAGTAAAAGGAGATGCCATTCATGCCCTTGCTCTTTTTGAAGATATGTTGAGTTGTAAAACTCAACCAGATCCTGTTACCTTCATTGCCGTTCTAACAGCTTGTGCTCGTTTAGGAGATACAGACAAGGCTTGGAAGATACTCGAGGACATGCAGCATAAATATGGCATGCGGCCAACAGCAGAGCATTATCACTGCATCACGAGATATTTGACCGGAGCAGGAACGTTGTCCAAGGCAGCACAATTCGTATAAAGTGCCTATGGAGCCAAGTCCAAAATCTCAGGGGATGCATTGTCAAATGGTGCTTCAATTCAGTAGACCTAGATCACCTTTCTGAAATGAAACCTGGAATTATAGAATCTTATACATGGCAAACATTTATATTCCGCTGGACGACAAGGGAAACTGAGAGAGTTCGAAAGAATGTAAGCAATCAGATCAAAGAAGACCAGCAGATGGTGCAAAGAAGAAAAGTGAGGCTGCAACTAGCAGTCTAGCACCCCTCTAACCTACCATCACTATAAATCTTTTGAGTTTTTCAAATTCTTTTATGTAATCTCGCTGAATTCAGTACTTTATTTGCTACTTTCGCGTTAATGCTGTGAAACTGTGATTCATAAAGTTTGTACTATATTTAAAGCTTCAAGAAGATGGGTATGTCTTGGCCTTCACCAGATCTAAGATGACATTTAAAGCTCTCAATGCAATACAATTATGTAACAAGCTTTCAGAAAACCAAACTGTGATAACAATACATTACTGAAGCATCAGTTTGACTGATACATTACACTTCCAAGACTCAAATCTGAAAACCGCAAGAAGGATCGCTGTTGACCTACTGTGATGCTAAAAACAACAAGTATCCTTACCCTTAAAACAAAAGAAAAGGGGGAAAAAAAGAAAGAAAAAAACAAAGAAAAAAAAAAGGGAGGGGTAGAATGACAACTATCTCAATCTCCTGTACAAAGATTCCTGAACATCTACGAAACGGAAGCCAAATGAGAAACCACAAGTTAATTCTCTGCTCTCCACACACAACCCTTGTATTCATCAAGCTGTCATGCCTTCCAGCCGTAACCCATGTTGTCGTCAAGATCACTGTTAAAAAACCCATTTACTGCAAAATCATGAGGCAAATCTGGAACCATATCATCTGTCAAATGAAGGTTTTGGGACAAATCTGATGCTTTCTGATTAAATCCACTGTTAGCACCGCCAGCAGCTGCTGAAGAGTCACTATTCGAGGTACCTTTAAAACTGTTGCTCTTGCACAAGGTCGGACCGCCACCTCCAGGCACATTGCTGGACGCAGATGGCGTTGTTGGTGTCCCATTGTTTCCATATCCTAAACCATTAGGAGTTGCAGTCGCAGTTGCGTTCATATTTTGCCCACTAAGGGTCTTCTGTTGTCCAGCTGCATTATTACCCGACATATCTTGCAGCAACTGCTGAATCATGTGCTGCTGCAAAGCCTGGCTGCCTTGTGATGGCTGCTGATTCGGCTGATTCTGTTGAGGTAAACTGTTACTACTCAGGGTGCGCTGCTGCTGCTGTTGTAACTGATGCTGCTGAGCAGCCAATTGAGGATTTGAAAACCCACCTGCTGGTAAATTCTGCATCGACCCATGTTGGAGCCTAGGGGACCCTTGAAACGAAGAAGATGGACTTTGATTACAATTATTCAGAGAAGACGATGCTTCCTGCTGATGTGAATTGGGATTTGAGTTCATTGAATTCTGTCTACTCAATATGTTTTGGTAATTAGTCAGTGCTAAAGCAGCAGCTGCAGGACCACTTAATGCACCCCGGGAGTTTGCAATCATGTTTTGGTTGTTGCCCAAGTGGTTGTTATTAATTCCTGGCTGCATCACCATAAGTTTATTAATAGTGTTCCTGTCAGTCGGCAGACCCTGAATACTTGCAAGCTGCTCCATTTCCTGCATCCTTTGCATCTGGAACTTGGATGTAGAGGCATGTCGAGGATAACTTTTCAAGCCCTCTGCAGGTGAGATCAATATGATCAGAACACAATACAATTACAATAAGTGGATGGATAGTTAAATGGCCTTATTGACCTATCTACTTGAATTCCTGAGGTTTCTAATTCAAACCAACAAACTACATCTTCAACTTTCAACAAATCTATGTCACTATTCACTAAGATCTCTAATGACATATTCCTGACTAGACATGTGGAGAACAAAATACAAATGGTAACTAACAAATACATCTCAGATAGTCTTGTTCTCCAAACCAACCATGATAACTTAAGAAGAGCAAGGAGAGAGGGAGCAGTGTTCTCCATAGGCTTGTCGAAAACATCTCTAATAGCCTAATTCACTATACTATCATCCACCCCACACATTTCATGCTATTTTCCTATTCCCCTCGCACACCTTTAAATAAACCCGGGGGGGTGGGGAGGGTTTCTTATAATAAATTGTTTCAACCACGCATGTTGCTCTGTAATATAAATGTTGCAGCAACACCAGAAATGACCTCTAAATATCCTACCACCTGAACTAACACATACCCCATCAACATCGTTTCACTCTCTTAAATTAAAACATGCCTAACCTAACTTGCAATTACAAGTCACTGAAATGATAAATTATGCTTCAATGCTTTCTTGGTATCTCTAACAATTGAAGGACATATACTTCCAAACCATCGCAGTTACTGTGAATCGAAGGTTTCAGCTTGTTCTCATCTTCAACCCAACTTCAAACTAAAAATCTGAAATTTTGACAAATATTTTACCAACCTCAAAATTGATCTTATGCCAAATAATTATCAGAACCATTCCATTATTCCGCAACTTTACCAACAACCTCTACACTGGTCCTCTATCATAGTATCATCAACCATGGAGAAGTTCTAATCCCTTCCCATATTCTTGGCTGATGCATAAGTACTCAAACTTAGACAAAGATGTATCACATTGTTTAATCGTTCACAATTAGGAAAATAGACATCCACCCTAACATACCATCATCCAGAAGCATGTAGAGTTGCAGACACCAAGTTTAGCAATGTCTTCACATTTCAAGTCAATGAGACAAATCACTACTATGCTGTGGTCATTTAATGCACTTGAGAACACACGATTCTAAATGGTTAGTATCAAAGACCAGTAAAACTGATAGGTCCCTAAAAAATCAATTTCAGCTGAGCAGATAAATAAAAATAAAGAACATATCACCTAATATGCATATGAAGATTAGAACGATTAGCACAAACAGAATTGTTGTGCTACTGTTTAATACCTATATGGCCAGTTTCACAGTGTGGAATGCGGGCCAGATCTCACTTAATTTATGAGACCTTAGACATCGTTTAGTCCTAGTTGTCTTATTCTATCCAAGGTCCACGGATTGATACTGATAATTTGGGTTGGAATAAGAAATTAAGAACACTTGTTAATATAGTCTAAAAAAATTATAATGCTAAGAAAGGGCGGGCTCGGGTGGGTAGGAAGGCTGGAAATGAGAATCTTTTACAGATATGGTGTCGATAAATAAAAATAACACCATTTTGGGTTGGTCATAAAACTAATTACGTAAAAGGCGAAACTATCCAATTACTTAATTCCAAAACAGTCGTATCCTAAAACTCCTCCCCTGTGATAATAAAATAAAAAAAAAAACTCCTCCCCTGCTTCTCTCGACATCCTCCCTCTCTCTCCTCTGCTCCCCTCTGCTGCCCCCCACTGCTCTGAAATCCATGGCCAGCCAGCAACGCAGGGTGACCACTGACCACCTTCTCCATCGCGGTTCGGTGGTGGCCCTCAAGTCGACGGCCTTCATCCTAATTCAGACAAGGATGATTTTGTGCCCTAATTCCAAAAAAAAAACTGAATGCAAGGATCCTTGAAGCAAATTCAGTAAACTAAATTCAGCCATGGAGCCATACTTGGTAGCGCACTACCAGCTTCTTGTGTATGAAAAATGTATAGTCGCTGACTTAGACCGCGACTTCGTTAAGAAATAGTAGCTGATATTAGCCCACCAAGTTTCTAGCTTCATTTGGCACAAGGTTAGAGATGCTCTAGTTTTCAGTGACTAATTTACAATGAAGTACCTGAGCGACACAAGACTTACGTTTAGGCTGAAAAGAGAGGTGGTCTGATGTTGTCCAAAACTACGTGAACTCCATATTGGTAAAAATTTTTAAACCAACCCAAAATGGTGTTACAATTATTTATTGGCACCACCTCTGTAAAATATTCAAAATGAAATGAAGGCCTTTTACTTTACTTGTTCAAGGAAAAATTGGTGCTTAATAGAACAGGTGTGTGGGTTAAACATAGGTTTTGTGGAGAAGGACTTTACCTTTGTTGGCTTAGAATGACACCTCATCCTACCTTTGCAATCACTTGATTGTTCATTTATATATAAAAAATTCTGCCTATAAAAACAATGTCTCATGTAATACAAACTCCTAGATAAGTTCGCAGTTTTTGCACTATAATACAGTTAACGTTTTGGGAGAGGTTGGGGTCTTTTCAGTTCACTAATGTAATCCAGGCAATGCTACTTCCACAAAGTTCACTACCAAGGCATCAAGCCAATATGAACTTTGAACCACAGAATTCACTACCAACTACCAAGGCACCATGAATCCCTTCGGCTTATTCCTTTTTGGTTACTATAAACTTACCAAGTTACAACACAGAATAATTATCACAATTTGGAGTAACAAAAGTTCAAGTCTCAACTGGAAGCATTCCACAAAAGGCCCCTTGGTTCTCCATCTGTATGCCTAAAAAGGATCTCTATATTGTCTCATATACTCCGTATAACTTATACACTTACAAAAAACGAGGAACCCTTTATTAATTTCACCTGTTACAAGGTTAACATTTTACAAATGTTGTCTGATTTTCAGTTTTGCAATGCCATTATATTGTATGTTTTACAGTTTTAACATCTTACACTATTCTTCGTTGCACACTTTGCCCAAGTCCTTGCCTCTTTGGCCACGAGGAACTGGCAAGTGATATAAAATCAGTCAGATATTCATAACAACAAAACTTATTTTTAAATTTTTGAATTTGAATTCCGCAAGGGGACTCCATTGACTTCAGGAATGAGTCTCTCCTAGATCCAACCTTGCAAGTATGATAGCAAACCCTATATCTCAAATTACATTTATCAAACTTGATATCCCACTAAATGCTAAACCTTGAACTGACACCATATTTGAAAGTGATACACTACACATAAGAAAAAGCTGCTTTTGAAGATGATCAAGAATCCTGCCATGAGCGACAAGACATGGAAAACAGCCAAACAAGCCTCCCATATTCTGAAGAAGCAACTCAAACAATCCCCAGAACTCAAGATTGAAGGTATTCCAACAAAAAAAAACTAATTTTGGTTTGTCAATGGCCTTGTTTGGTGACCAAGAAAATCAGAATGAAGATTAGTTTGGAACACTATTATAACGTTCTATTATCTGTAAAGTATGCACCTGAAACAGGAATTAAATAGACCCATATAGTATATAATCATCTTCCAACATCTAACAACAGGTGTAAGGAGTTACCAATAGGCCCAACTTTATTGTCCCGGCAAAAATCTACAAGGTCTTTCATGCTATTAACAACCTCAGCTATCTGTCACAAGCCACGTCAAAAAGAATATTAGAAATTGAAGAAATCACGAAGATATCATCATCAATGAAAAGTGAAAAGAGTATCATGACTAGCAACACACCTGCAAACACCTCACATATCTTTTTGAGAAACCCAAGTCATTGAGTGACTGTAACTCTAAACTCTTGGCAAGCTGGCGACCAGCTGTTACAACCCTGTTACAAAATAAACATATAACATTCCACAGATTTATCGAGAGCTTGCGTAAAGTCGATGGGAACCACAACAAAAATAAATATCTGCTATTTAAATTAAGGACTACAAATTTTCCAAGACAGCCAAACGTGTCTTCATGGCTTGATCTATTTCCATATGAGAAAGGGAATTACTAATAAACCGCACAGAAAATTTGAATCTTCACAGAGCTAATACAAGATAAGAAATAGCTGATAGAAACATTCTATCATAGATATCTATGCTAGTACATTGGACTTCTTCGTAGAAATTTCACAGCAACATACTAACAGGCAAATCTGGCTAGTCACTAACCCATGACCATTGAAGAAAAAGAGTGGTAACTTACATATTGCTGTTTGTTTGCAGATCTTGAGAAGAAGCCCCCTCAGATCCACTGTCAGCTAGGGTACTTTGACATTTCTGTGCAACCTGAAGCAGCTGACTCACCTGCAAATGACAATGTTTTTCCATTTGTATAGATGAAATACCAATAGCCAATTAGTGCAATAGTTCCTCTAATGAAAATCAACACAGCAATGGCACAGCTGACTCTTTTGACTGAAAAAATAACCGAGCATTCACAGCAAGGTATAATACTATGAATAAAAGCCAAAATAGGGTAGCCGATCATAATCTTACGCATCAAAGAAGGATAGATCTTCATAATGGAAAATCTAAAACAGAATTCAATACAATCATCAGCCATGCTTGTAACACATCCATCACAACCAGCGATGACTGTTCTCCATAAAGGGCATAGGTCAGGGGTAGAGAGAGAAAATCAATCAAATGGTTCAAAGCTCTAGGAGAAATTCAAAGAGGGAAAAGGACATCCACCCCAACCCCAACCCCAACCCCAACCCCCCTCCAGGGGGCAAAAAAAGCCTGCAGGATTAGAAAGAACTCAACACTGCAATTTCTCAATTTGTTTCCATATACTCTTTCACTCAAGCACGGTATGCCAATCGATCAAGCAATGCAGAATATACATATTGGGAAAAATACTATATTCAAGTCAGATCTCTGAAAAGATTAAGATGAAGTGGGAAAATGAAATCAGTACCTGAGGTGCTACCAATCTCCTAGGAAGTAGCTCTTCATGGCGACGTGCACAGAAGTCCCACGATAAGATCTATAAATAAAAGCAGGTGAATATGCAAAAGTAATCAGTTGGCAAATAGCCCATGAATGAACATATAGGATATATTACATAGAATTATAGAAATCATGTCACCTTCAATTCTTGGGTGAATATAATTCTCAGTTGACCCTCACGTACAACACGAAGTTGCTCATATACACTCTCTTGCACAGCTTTTCCATATTCCAACATCATTATTCCATTGACAAATCTACGTTCACGAGGTAAGTCGACAAACAAAAGCTCATCTATCACACCACTGCCAAATTTAATTTCATTGAGCCGAGGGAGAACTTCATATGTAGCTTCTGTTGACAACATCCAAAATAAGAGAACAGTGATGCACAAATATTAGAAGCAATACATAACTCAAATACTCAATGAGTAACTCAGGGTCTGCTAATATACAATCAGCTCATACAAAGCCAAGAATTTCACAACTGATAAGATCATTAAATAGCAAGAATCATTACTGCGCTTATCTGCGACCCAGTAGACCTTTATAACTTACAAAAGAGGACTATAGTTCAACTTACCAAATCCCCTTCCAGACTTGGAGCCACAAAGGTCACAGTGCCATGCATCCTAATTCAAGCAAGAAGCAAATTTAAACAAAACTAGCTAACAAGAAAGAAGTAACATAGAGGAACCCATCACTGTCTCCAAATTTTGAATATTTAAAGACAGAGAATAACTAACCATGGCTGCCTGAGGGAAAACCCCTAATGCATGATGTCCAACATTGTCATATAGAGACAAGCACCACCTTTTTTTAGCACGAGGAGCATAATATTCTGCCACAAATTTCCTCCAGTAAGCAATGGTATTTTCCTGCAAACAAAATATGGACAGATAAGCCTGACAAGACAGGATTCAACTTATAGCTACATATTCTAAAATATAATAAGTAAATAAAAGCAAAGATGATACCCCTAGTAGGCTGTAAGAAAACCACATGCTGCCACAAGATTAACACATACAAGGACCTAGGGAGAGGGGGGTTATTTTCATGAATCAACACCAACACACAAGTGATATATTGGATACATTGATAAAGCAAAAACAACAAGGAAGAAGGATGACAAGTTAGGAGCATCAGGGTATGATAGCAACTTACAGGAGGTCGTTGCCTCTGATGATACAGGTATTGCATCAGGCGGCGGGCACAAACACCTCCAGTGTCATATGGATTTTTTATGGCAGCCATCTGCTGTAAGTTCTGTTGTTGCATATGTTGTCTCAACTGCTGTTGTTGCTGTTGTTGTTGCTGCTGCTGCTGTAAATGCACCCGCTGCATTTGTGGCATGGCCTGCAGAATCTGTTGATGCTGCTGCTGTCGTAGTCTCTGCTGCTGCAAAATGGCTTGTAACTGCGGGTTATGGCTTTGCAACTGCATTGGATCCTGTCTCTGGAGTAGTTGCTGTAAGACTTGCTGTTGCAAAATGTCTTCTTGCTTAATATCAAGCCTCGGTTTCTTGTGCAGTTGGGCAAAATTAGCAGGGTCTTGCATAAACGAGTTAGTGATCCTTGAGCCCATGGCAAGAGGGAGTTGGCCTGTTTGTGATGCTGTCAATGAGGATGCACTCGGAACCCCTTGCTGAAGCTGCTGTTGACTCTGTACAGTTTGGTGAGAAACTGGATCATGGTGAGAACCCTGCTGCATTGCCGGCGGGCCATCTATCACGGAGGAACCAGAAACACTAATATTATTGGATGAAAATGACATTGGTGATGCTGGCAATCGTACGTAAGACTCTGTATTGATGCTGGCACTTCTTTGCAAATGGGGACCCCCTGAGAAGGCTGAGTTTGCATCAGTGACCAATGAACTAGCCCCAACACTTGGCCCTGAGTTTGCCACACTGTTCAGAAAAGTCTGATTCAAGTCACCGGAAACTGGGCCTAGATTCGAGCGCCCTGTTCCAGAAATCGAGTTGGCAGAATTCCCAAAAGACGAACTCAAGTGAGAGTTAATTACATTCTGAGACTGTGCATCTCCTTGGAAAAAAATACCAGAACTTGCTGAAGATTGAGACAGTCCTCCAGCCACCCGAGAAGGTGCCATCAGTGGCACCGTCCCTTGGTGGCTGGAATCCAAATAGCTCTCCAAAGCCAGGCCTGTTTTCCCCTTTACACCTAAAAAATATCCCAATCTGCTCAAGTAGAGCTATATATCGAAACCCATAACAGAATCCTCACAAAAAACCTTGCACACACAATTTTGGACAGGTAATACAATTAACACCCACAACTAAGATGAAGAAACTACCCAATCCACAAGCTTTAGTTCACCCAAGTCGCTTGGATGTATAGTGATTTGTTTGCCTTGACAACCTTAAATTCTAGTGAAAACACAAACCAAAGCTAAATTAGCAGTAGAACAACCTAACCAGCCAGCAAGCCAAGTAAAACCATAAATTATCCTTACCCTAATGATTGAGTTAATATGCAATAACTAGCACCCAGGTTATGTTAACCCTACCAACCTGCCCTAATAATAAAATAAATAAAAAATGGGCGGAGAGCACAGAAAACATAACCCACCTATATTTTCCGCTAAAATAGCCAAATAAACCTAAAATCCTAACTTTTTAACAAAATGAAACTAACAAAGCTCTACCTCACTCTTCATGATTTAAGTTTTGAGAGATTATCTACACTGAAATCCTAAATATCCTGCTCAACTAGACCCAGAAAGAGCAGTGCACAAAAAGAATAAACCAAGAAAACCCACATATCTTTACCATCAAATTAACACCAAACTACACTTTATCTCAACAAAATCCACAAAATTTCTCGTACAATAAACAAAAACCTAACTTTTTGTCACTTGCATTTAAAACCCAAAATAAAAACACCCATCGAACTCATATCACCATAAACCAAACACAAAATTAAAGTGAATACCAACAATCAAACCCCAATAACAACTTAAACACCCCAAATCAACACCAATCGAAAACCCAAGTGAATAGAAAAGCAAAGAATCTATAATCTAACTTCAAACACGTTGAGGAAGATGAAAAAGAACAATTTTTTGGCAATTTCAAGAACATCAAAGACCAAAAAAAGAAAAACATTCAATGGGAGTAGAACCAAAAAATTGCAGTGATCACTATAAAAATAAGCAAAATAAAATGAAATAAGCAAGTACAGATGAATGTACAAAAGAGGAGAGAGAAAAAAAGAGAAGGGAACTGACCTTGTAAACGGCGAGCAAGAAAAAGCAAAACGACGGAAGAGAGAAAATTATAAGTTTCACGACATAAACGCTTTATAAGTATTTAGCTAGCGGGGATGTAGAGAAATGAAGTAACCGGCTGCACCGGTCAATCATACTATGGAACCGGTTATAGCCGGCTGGGTTTAACACGTGGCAGTTGTTTGGTAGGTGTACGTAGTCGGTGGCTAGATCCCAGCCGTAGCAACGGGGGCTTTTGATGGCGTGTCAGGAGACTATTGGGTGAGTAGCTATTATGAGGATTGGGGTCTAAAGAGACTGAATCCTCTGTGATGAGGTTCAGGGTTAGTAACATAGAGCCTCCGTTGTGATGTTGCCACGTCAGTGAATTTGGCGATGATGATTTTAGGTGTAGGGCTTTTTCGTAGTATGTGTAAAGACCACGTTAAGGAAGGGTATTGGTTAAAGGGGTTATTCTGGTAATAATGAGGGAAGAGAAAACGGAAGTGGAAACAAGAAAGTGTTGAAATTTACTTGATTTGGTAATAAAAGATGAATTTTGGAAAACTAGGGGTATGCTAGCCTGCGCCACCACCACCTTATTAGGTCATATTCTCTTCAATTTTTTCTTGAAATAAATTTCAGTTCAGTTCAGTAAATTTCAGTTCAGTTTAGTAAAATTCATATCAGTTCAGTTTAGTTCAGTTCAGATAAGTTCAGTTCAGTTCAGAAAAATTCAATTCAGTTCAGGTACGTATTGTGCAGATAAGTTCATTAAAAATAAGGTGAGGAGAACATGCCCTTAATCCTAGTCCAATATATTTTGTCTCCTATAATTTGTTTGTTATGATTTTGAGTAATGGAGCGATAATGAGTGACCCCTACATTAATTGTATTATATAGATGAATAAATTAGTAGATTGATAAAAATGATCAAATATGAAATTTCGAAATGGCATGGATTAGGGTTGAGCAATTCTGAATTCAACATGTTTAATTAAATGAATCGATAAAATTAACCCGTATTATTTTATTGGTTAGGATAGGCCGATTTAAGTTTTTCAAAACCAAATATAAAAATCTAGTATTATATTCCATATGTTTTATTCTTGATTAAAACAAAAAGCCTCTTAAAAAGTTTTCAACTAAAACGGGGTAATTTCTCTTCTTAGTCTTTTTTTTCTTTTTTGAAACAAACTATAACTCCTCAATATATCTTCCAAAAAAATATCCAAACACAACCAAAGTTGTTCATAAAATCAATACAAAAGGATATCACTACTAACAAATTATTCCACATCAAGGCTTTTATTCGTCCCCGGAGACACTACATTTTCATTACATAGGGGTTTCTATCCAAGGAAAAAAGAGCATAGAGATAAGAGTCAATAAATAAAAGTGTGTGATTTCCTCAAATATACATCATTCACAAACTAATTCGCAAACTAGCTTCGGTTCAAAACTATTTCCCCACATATACACCATGTAGGATCAGACTGTGGCCTGGAAGCGAATTTAATTTTTTTTTTATAGCGAAAAGCAAAGCCGCTGTGGCCAAATTCACTTCCAGGCCACAGTCCGATCACTAATTTTTTTTTTATAGCGAAAGGCAAAGCCGCTATCGCTGTGAACCACAGCGGCTTTGCCTTTCGCTATAAAAAAAAAAAAAAAAAATTCGCTTCCAGGCCACAGTCCGATCCTACGTGGTGTATATGTGGGGAAATAGTTTTGAACCGAAGCTAATTTGGGAATTAGTTTGTGAATGATGTATATTTGATAAAATGGAAGAAAAAGTTAAAAAAAATATTCAAGATGTAGAATAGATGTAAAATATAGGAGGGGAAGAAAACGGTACAACTATTTATCTTACTAGTTTTAAAGCCCGTGTGATGCACGGGTTACGTTAAATACTATATTAATATTTTTTTTATTCGTTATATAGACACTAAAGTATATAGACACCGAAATACCTGCTGAAAGCTATTTTTAATTCATTAGAACCGTGCACATTTTATATTTAACCCGCTGAAAAGTAATTTTTAGTTAATTATAAAAATGTAACCTTTATATTTCACGAATCAAAAGATACTTCAATTTTGTGATAAAAAAATAAAGATAAAGTTATAATAAGGTTATCTATATTTTTGCTATAACTTTATTTTTTCTCTTTATTCATCTCGACATAAAAGCTAATTGATAAAGTTTTCTAAAACTAAATCCTCGCTTAAGTGGGCGCATCCTATCTCTTTGCTTAGGGTTCTATTTTGAATTCTTTTAGTTAACAATTCTATGAAATTTAGATATATGATTTAAACATATTGTAAATGTATCTCATTCTAAAGTATTCTTCAATCTGAATCTGATAGTGTTATTTTTGTTATTTTTTGAGATATATGAAAAATGTTATATTAGAATTAAAATATTGGACAAAAATCTGTTATAACCTTCGTAAAACTCTAATGGTTAATCACAAATCAAACTCTTTTTTTCAATATCCAAACTTTATCTAATCCAAAGAAATAGCCCACACCAATTGAAAAAGAGAACAAATAACAAAGAAGTAAATAGTATGGTTATATGTTCTGCAAATAAATTTTTGTTAAACACATAATTACCTATTTCAAGTGTAGACCACCCCAACATTAAAATTTCAAAACCTAGTCAATCAATAAAAACAAAATAATATGTATGTAAAAAAAAATGCTTACTATACTACGTTATTAGAATATATCGATGACCCCAAAATCTGCATATATGGAAAAAAAAATTATTAGCCTTATTAAGGGATAATATCTCAAGAAGAGTTAAATAGGGAAAGTAAGCATATAAGACCAAAGTTAAAGATAAGAACATAAGTCATGGATCTAATTGAAGGGCAAATACTACAACAACAACAATAAGAAAGAAAGACTGTATAAAAGAATATAATATGATACACGAAGGGTGTGTTCTTTAGGCTCTGTTTGATTCACCTGAATAAAACTGATCTGAACTGAACTGAACTGAATAATTGATTTTTTAAACTTGACCGTTAACCATTTAAAATTTGTCCAAACATAGTCAATATTGGACTCATTTGAGAGTATGCTTTGAGACCTTTCCGATGACATAATTATCATCATGAAACCATTTCGGAATAAAAAGGTTAAATGAGTGATAAAGTTACACATGAACTGAACTGAATTTAAGTAAAATTAAGGTGAATCAAATAGAGTCTTAGGACTGAACTTATCTGAATTGAAAAAATAAATAAGCGTGAAAGATCAGCAATGAAAATATTGAGTGTAGGAGAGATTACTGTCTACTCCCATGATTATCATCGAACCATAATCCAATATGTGCATATAGTAAAGATTATGACACAATTGCTCATGAAAAATAAAATAAAACAAATCTAAAAATAGTTCCCTGCCAGCCATGTCAATTATTGTCCATACAACCATCAACCATGTTACACAATTACAAACCTGCAACACATAAACAAAACTTAATTAATATAAGAAGAATTACTCCATTGACAATAATAAACAAAGAGAATTAAGTAGAGAAAGGTGGGGGACAGCAAAACCTACGATAAAAGGAGGGGGATGGAGAACATGTATATAGCCTCTTGATCTTTGATTATAGAGACATAATGCTTTTAACTTCTTATTGCTATTTTTATTTCACTTTTATTTTGCCACACACTTTGAGTTCTAATGACACTCTAATTGCACCATTGAGGCTCAAGTACTATTTTGCTTCTATGTACAATTGCATTAGTCGAAGGATTGTTCTAAATTTATTAACAACTTTATCTCTTCATTTTATGTGCTCATTTTCTTTATCTCATTTTCTTTTATTTTCTAAAATTATTGATTTTGTTTAGATGGCGTGTCTTAAAACTCTTGAAAGATGCCAACTTTGAATATAGACATTGATAAAAACATATTGTAAAGGCATCTCTTTCTAAAGTATTTTTCGATCCGAATCTGATGGTGTAATTTTTGTTATTTTTTGAGATGAGTTTGACTTACGTGTAGATAGGGATTTTTTTTTAATTATTTTTTAAATTTGCTTAGATTAGATGGTGCGTGCTAGGCTATTTGCTTAGGTGGCCTGCCTTATTGCTCCCTATAAACCAATGGATACTATGTTCTAAACATATTGTAAATACATCTCGTTTTGAAGTATTTTCCGATCCGGATCTGATGGTGTAATTTTTGTTATTCTTTGAGATGTATAGAAAACGTTATATATTATTTTGAACATTTGATGAAGATCTGTTATAATCCTCATACAGCTCTAGTAGTTGATCAATAACTAATTTTACACTGGTAAGAATGCTAAGATTCCTAAACGTTTTACACCACTTATATTTTGTCATTATCTAAGACTCCTAAACGTTGTACAATTACTTTTGTTTGTCATTTTCATTGCTTAGGTGGCGCGCTATTAAAATTCTCGCCTACGTGACATGCCTCATTGCTCTCGAAATATGCCTCCTATATATATATATGTATATCGCACCATCTATTCAAGACTATTCAAGTCGAACAAAAAAAAATCACATATAACATCGTTGTTCAAAAAACAATGAGGGGTGCCCAAGGGTTTATTATCTCATCTCTTTTTATGGATTGATGCATTCAAATTAGAGCTGATCATTTGCGAGTTCACGTTGAACACGTACATGTTAGGTTTTGAACGAAAACATGTCCAACATTTAAAAAATGATTGTTCATGTCCTTAAAATTGCTATAATATTGATGATTTGAAAGTAGAATCTCAACCACCCGCCACCCAATCTCTCTATCACAACGCACTGCTGGTCTGCTACAATAGGGGCAAAAACACTTTTTTGAATTTGGGTTTGGTAGTATGGTGTCGCAGGTTTTTATTTTCTTCTTTTTGTTCTTACTTTTCCCTTTTTCTTTTTTACCTTGACTGTAGTTATTATGGACCAGAGTTCTGAACAAAGTACCTCCCTTTTATCAGAACAAAGTACCTCCTATAGTCCTAATCCAAATCCAATGACTCTGTGTCTCTATGAACCTCTTGCATGTAATAAGATGTGCCACTGCCCAGATCCACAAGAAAACCAACCAAAACAAACTTAAATTCCACGTGTAATCACTGAAAATTGAAAACCCACTTACCAAAACTTTGTTCAACATCTTCATATAAAAGAAAAAAAAAAACAACTTTGTTCAACGTCAACTCAATCTGATTATTCCCATAAACCATCAATATTAAAAGCCCAATCTCTCAGAAATCCCCCTATAGGGGCCATTGTTTGCCATTCTCCTCGTATCTCTCTCTCCCCAAATTCTCTCTCTTCCCTGTAACTCTCAAACCCAGCCATGGAGCTTGATATGCCATCAATGGCTGCTGCCCTTGGTTTATCCGTACCAGTCATGACATTCCTTCTTTGTTTTGTTGCTACAATACCCATCAGCTTCTTATGGCGGCTTGTGCCAAGAACTCTCCCTAAACACATCTATTCTGCTCTAACTGGGGCTCTTCTATGTTACTTCTCATTTGGGTTTTCATCAAATCTTCACTTTCTTGTTTCTTTTCTTATTGGGTATCTTTCCATGCTCGCTTATCGCCCTAAGTGTGGAATCATCGCTTTCTTTGGCGCTTTTGGGTATTTGATTGGCTGGTAAGTTGGATTTTACTAGATGGGTATTTGTGATTTCTCCCAAATTTATGATTTTTAGTGGATTTGGCTTGATGGGTATTTGTAATTTCTTCCCAATGCATTGTTATTTGTTCTAATTTGTTTGTTAATGAATTCAGATCTCTGAATTGGTTGTGTATGTGGGGAGTTTAGAGCTTTTTAATGGGTTATTGAAGATATCATGCTTCTTTTGGTGTTTTACCAAGTGTATTAAATTGATATTGCATACTGCAAAGTAAAGATTGGATTTTTTTTTTTCGTTTTCTTTCCTTGGATCATATAGATGACGGAGACTCAGGGATGGTAGATACTTACCATGTTCTCCACCATTACACAATCGGATTGTTTCATTGAGTCATTTTAGATGCAAAGTATGCATGCTTACTTGATGTTGATGTTCTAGAATTAAATGCAGGTTTTTAGTTTCCAGTCCAGGGCTTGAACCTCTTTTTCCTGTTTGAATGGTAGTTATACTGAACTCTTAGCAACCAGCGATTAGACATAGTTCTATTCTTAGCTATTCAAGTTCACCCAGTGAATTACTTTGGAATTTGGATTACTATGCCTGCAGTATCACTTGAAAAATTGCAAGTTGGTGGTGCTAGTCTGATGCTATTTTAGCTTTCATTGACTTTTATGTCTAATATTTGTTGCTATATTGTCTATATCTTTGGTTAATTTCAAGATATTTGACTCTGACTCTTCAGACTGCACTTTCATGGGCTATAAGCTGCATGCAAATGATAATAGTGAAACACCAGATACAATTCAATTGAACTCATCATTTGAAGTTTGAAATAAAAATTAAAGTTTTCTCCTTAGAGTTATCGGTTCTATTATGGCTTTCCGTTACACTGGACAGTTATCCTTCACACACAGAGCATGAGAGTACATCCAAACACTCCTTTACATAGTAACTCTTTGGTTGTAAACTTTCTGGAACCTGATCTCGACCTGGCTTTGTCCTTCACCTATTTTTGACATGATTAAACCAAAATGCGTTCCATTTGTTTGTTAATCTTTAAAGTCTAGACTGTGGGTTAATGGAGTTGACAAGATGATGCAATCCTATGTGCCAATATGCATCATTGGAGAGATACCTTGCTTCTTTGTATTGTGTGACCTCTGTTTTGACTACAGAAAACATTTTCATCTTTTCAGCCATGTTTACTACATGAGCGGAGATGCATGGAAAGAGGGAGGAATCGATGCAACTGGTAACCTCTTCCTATATATTGCAGCTAACTCATACTGTTTCACTGTTCTAAATATAGTTCTTGTGGGTTGTTTTTTCCTGTAATGGGATTAATGCAATTTTGAAAGGTGTATTTTCTTCATATTTGAGATCACTTAAAGATTAGCTTTTTGGTGTCCACTACACAGGGGTGAGGTTGCATACATATTGACCTCCCTCACCCTTTTACTGGCTGTACGTTCCTGTTGAGTTGAGGCTTGAAGGCCCTGATGTGGCATTTGTGGATAGTGGATTTATGAAAAAGTTAAGTAGGCCATATTTCATTAACCACATCATTCTTCTTATGTTTTTGGCCGAGGAGCTTTACAGTTAAGTGACTTGTTATATGGTTGGTTAAGAGTTGATACACTATTCAACAACAAAGTTGGAATTTAGAAGCAGTAGGAGATTTTATATATTTATTTATTTGGCATTCGATTTTAAGAATTTCTGTTTATTTGTGAAGCTGCTACTTTAAATCTTTTCAGTTGGGGGAGGTTATTTGACATTAACAAGAATGGAAATTAGTTATCCGTGGAGAAAAGACATAGAAGGCTGCAGAATCATCTTCTAAAGCAGGACTCCAACGTTAATGAACATTCAAAATGATGTTGGTGATCCCAAAACTGTATATTCATCTTTCTCAACTGTATATTCATCCTTCCTAAGGCTTTCCTAGGTTCGGAAACTAGGTTCTGCAGAATACAGGAGTTACTAAGTAAAAGACCTACGTAGACCTGAATTTACAACATCTGTCCCATGCCAGTAAGGTATTAGATAACTGGGTACATTCTTTGCACAAAAACTGGGTGTAAAGCAAATCTTCAGCCAAATTAATATGATTAGGGCTATGAATCCTCTTGTCATTCAACTTGGGTTAGGAAATGGGACATTAAGTATAGTACTTTGCTTTTATCTATGATAAAAAAAATGTTTTTTTTTTGCTTTTTGTTGAAAATTGGAAATTTGTTCCCTGATAGAAGTTCGAACGGAAGGCTTAATGCTGTCAAGCATTCTCAAAAGGTAAGAGGGAGGCCTAAGTTCAAGAATATAGCATGGGAAAGGAGCTTGACTTTCTACTAAGGCTGATATTAATAGGAGCAAGAGACTTGGGGGCCACAGCCAGAATGAAATATCATCTACTTAATCATCTAATTGTCGAAATGGCATGTCAGGTGCATCTATCAGAATCAGAAAAACCTTAATTTACTCTACCCCCTGTTTCTTCAGATTAGTGTGCACTCATCTACCCTATCATTCCCATCTGGCCTATTTAACAGAACTGATCCAGTCTTATTTGCAGCTCTACGTGATCCCATCCCTCCCTTCTGCACATGCTCCCCCCCGGGGTTCTAAGATATCGGTCACGATCGGGGTAACGGTCATAATGTCGCGGAAGCGGGCTGATACGGTTGACGTGTATGGTGTATCAGATCACGGCATGAACTTTGGTATCAGTCCTACCGTCTGTGTCGGCTGTATACCTTCACCTCTTGAAGTAGTGGGATATCGCTTATCGGCAACCTTCACATCGACACGTCATGGTCGATACGTCGTGTATCCCCCAAGATTTAATACCCTGCCCCCGCCCAATAGGTTCTGAAAGCTTTGCAGTTCTCATCAAACAAAAACCTATCATACACGCTCTTATCCGGAAAGCAAAGGGGTAGTAGTGCACATACATGGAAAGAGATGCAGCTTTCACTTTCTGTTGTAAATCTACTTTCATAGACTATAACGTTATATTTCGTATATAGCCAAAAGCACAGTAATACAAAGATTGTTTTGGTTCCTCTCAATTTTTTGTTTCATTAATTATCATCTGAATAAGCTTGAATGGATTTTTTATTAGTTTTCCTGGGAAATTATGTGTCCAACCTTTTTAATGCTTGATGTTTGTCTTGATAATGTTAGCCATTATTCTGCAGGTGCATTGATGGTCTTAACGCTCAAAGTCATCTCATGTGCAATAAATTACCAAGATGGACTCCTGAAAGATGAAGATCTCCGTGAAGCACAGAAAAAGTACCGGTTGCTGAAAATGCCATCATTGATTGAGTATGTTGGTTACTGCCTCTGCTGTGGAAGTCACTTTGCTGGACCTGTGTATGAAATGAAGGATTATCTTGACTGGACAGAAGGGAAAGGGGTCGGTTTATGAGGCATTCTTGTTCGTTATCATATCTCTTGTTGTTAGGGTCATAGATTTTGGTAAATTATATTCTCATGCAATTATTAGTTTGTTGATTTGCTCTTTATATTCGCAGCTCTGGAGCCCATCAGAGAAACAACCACGACCTTATGGTGCAGTTGCTCGAGCTCTTCTTCAAGCTGCTATATGCATGGCCCTGTATTTGTATTTGGTGCCACTATTCCCCTTGTCTACTTTTATGAACCCCTTGTATGGGGAGTGGGGATTCTGGAAAAAGTTGGGCTTCCAGTACATGTGTGGATTTACTGCACGTTGGAAGTATTACTTTATCTGGTCTATCTCGGAAGCTTCCATCATAATATCTGGCTTTGGGTTTAGTGGATGGACTGATACCCCCACCCCAAAGCCTAAGTGGGATCGTGCCAAAAATGTTGATGTTCTTGGAGTTGAGTTGGCGAAGAGTGCTGTTCAGCTTCCACTATTTTGGAACATACAAGTTAGCACTTGGCTTCGTTATTGTGAGTTCTTAGCGTCTCATCTCACCATTTGACTTTTAGTTGCTCATTTTAATCTAGCTAGATTGTGCAGTAATGATCTAAGCATGCATTTTTGTTCAGTGACTTAAGATATGGTTTCTGATCCGGTTTTAGATATGGTTTAGTTTGTGTATCTGAACTCTAAAGCAAGCTTCTATGCTCTCGCAGATGTCTATGAGAGACTTGTGCAGAAGGGCAAGAAGGCTGGTTTCTTTCAGCTGCTTGGCACACAGACTATCAGTGCTATCTGGCATGTGAGTTATCTTCTTCGAACTGATAAGTTCCCCAGATTTTTTTGGGTAGTGTTGTGTGTCTTAATAGGTTAAACTAGGTGTTCTTAGTGCATGCTGGATTGCTGGTATCAGAAATCAGAAGTAGGTATCATTTTCTTCAATGATTTAGATTATTCTTTTCTTATCTGTAGTAGTCAATTAGTCATTAATTGGTTTTCATTGGCCAAGTATTTTAGTATTTTGTTAGTGTCCATTTCTTACTCGTCTGTGCATAATGTGCTCCCCTATGGCTCTTCTGTAGATGTGGGTGGTGGGATGACCACCTATATGTAGTGACTGTTAGGACAAGTGACTATTTTAACACTGTCATGAAGTAAACAGGTAAGGACAACATTAAGGAGATAATAGGTGTGCAACAAGATCATATCAAATCTCTTGCAATCATGGAAATTACTTGCATGAAATCTTTTGATATGTTCATTGTCTAGGATCTAGTCCCTCTCTAAAATGATGACTTGAATGATTATAGATATGGATCAAGCATAAAAATGTAGCTAATATCACAGTCATGATGTTATCCACTGAAATAAAAACCAGAATTTATACTTTCTGCTCATTGTATAGGCTGTATTGCCAAAGTAGCTTGTGAGGTCATTCTTTTGGAGTCTAGAAATTTAATTGCACTGATGTTTCGTTGGTATACACATTCTCTGACGTCTGCCTCCCAAGTTATTAAGTCGAATCAAGATGTTCTTCAGTAGGTTCAATCCCAGATTAGGAATCAGAACAAATGGAGCCGGGTGCATGTTTACCATTAGGCTAGTCACACATATTAGCTAATTTAGATTCCATGGAAGATTAACCCCTGTTGATTTTTTGTCGAATTTATATATAAATATATCATAATAATTGATAGACTTACTGTGCTTACTGAACTCTTGTTCTGGTCTAAATCACAGGGACTGTATCCTGGTTACATTTTTTTCTTTGTTCAATCAGCCTTGATGATAGCGGGCTCAAGAGGTATTTCTTGATACCGGTGCTATTGTGGTCATGCTGTATTCCAATTATCGTGTTTATCTAAGCTCATTCTCATTGTTTTTATGCTTCAAACAGTTATCTACAGATGGCAGCAAGGGGTATCTGCAAATCTTCTTAAGAAGATATTGACTTTCGCGAACTTTGCATATACAATGATGGTTCTGAATTATTCAGCAGTTGGTTTCATGGTCAGTTTTCTTTGCATCTCTTAATGAAACAATAAAAAGTTGACCACAAACAGGGGTTCCTTGGTCATTCTATATATTATGCTGATGATTCTTGTTGGCTTTGACATGATCCAAAACAAAATGCCTCACACTCCTAATGTTTTCTGAGCTTCCAGGTACTAAGCATGCACGAAACGCTGGTAGCATATGGAAGCGTGTATTACATTGGCACCATTGTTCCCGTTGTTCTCCTTTTGATGGGTTCGATAATCAAACCTCCAAGGCTATCAAGGTCGAAAGCTCCGAAGAAGGAGCAATGAAGCTAAAGAATATCCCTACAGTTCTTTTAGCTCAATTCAAGGACCCTGCGGCGACATTGATGGCCCAACATCCCAGCAGCAACGTTGTGGGAATGGTCATGCTTCTCCTTCGCAGCTCCGCTGCTCACTTTGTTATGCTGCCAGAAGCTGCCAATTTGTCGATTTTCTTTTCTGATCTCCAATTAGTCAATTTTCTACCTTTTTCTTGAGAATTTGTTAATATACAGCGTTACCATTCACTGTTTCTAGTTGTGAACCTGGGATACCATAATTCAGAAGTATCTTACAGAAAATATTCAAGTATTTTCCTGTAGACGATGTTTATGGTATGCTGTTTGACTCTTTGTTTATGGTATGTTGTTTGACTCTTTGTTTATGGTATATGTTGTCAGAGCCAGCATTTAGGTAAACGGCAAAGCTCCCAGTGAGTTTAATGGTTGTAGACTTGTGGTAGTTGTTTCACTCGGAAAACTAGCTTAGTTTGAAGAATGATTGTGCAAATCTTTGACACAATGATGGCATAAGAAATTAATCGTCTTTTCCGTACCCAAGTAATAGAAGAGAATGAGAGATCAATCATCTATGTACGATACAATATGTGAGAGAACTGGTTGTAGTAATGGGTGAAATATACACTCTTGTATATAATGGTTGATGTGCCCATAGGTGCCACGTCATTAATAATGTTGGGTTTGACCTAAATAAAAATATGGGTTAAACAAGTGTGGTATATTGTGCTACATAAACCCGAGTACCTACAAAAATTTGCCACTACCAGGGATTATTAGATGGTATAGGATCACGATTTGTCGGTTTCAGATCCCGTCCCTACAAGGCCACTTGAACTAGAACCTTCAAATTCATAGGCTTCAGTATTCTGGTGTCACTTACAAGTAGAGTTGAAAGAGAAAATGGGTTCTCTCACCAGTAATCAGCTTCTACCGTTAAGCCTGACATTCCAGTTTCGCGCCAATTGTAGTTACCATATTCATAACGGTATCGCTTTCAACACCAGAAGAAATCGAAGAAAAACCCTGAAATTATCAGCTCAAACTGATGATTCTCCACAACCCACAAGCACTGATCAGCAAGTTAACCTCTCTGTGCTTCGTTTCACTTTTGGTGTGTTCTTCTCTCTGTGGGACATAACATCAAACACCTTGTGTGCGTTGTTTTGTGCATTGCAATTTTCTCTTTCATTTCAATTAGTTCTTCTTTTAAATGAATTGGGTATGTGTAGGAATATCTTGGTTGGATGAATCATACTTGCCCAAATATATTGGATATGGTTTTGGATCTCTTATTATTCTGAACCATTTTGTGGGTTCAAGATCCCCTGTGTCCTCAGCTCAGCTGGTAAGTAATTAACTCAGTTTGGTCTGCCATTTTTGTTCATAACTTGTTTGCGACTTTGATGAAATAATCAAATTATGTTTCTTGGTAGATATCAGAGGCTTTGGGTCTTTCATTGGCGGCTTTCTCTGCCACACTTCCGTTTGTGGGAAAATTTCTTAAGGTAATGTTGATACTAAGTTTGCCAGTTTATTGATTTTCTTGCATATTCATAATGGCTAATTAATGTAAAAGTACCAGTGATGTATCAAATAGGGGTTCACTTTTTATATATGAAATGAAGCCCCTAATGCACTAGTGAAGAAGTTGAGTGAAATTGCATCGACGATCATATAGGATATCAATTTTCTATTCTGAGAACAGTTGTGTAGGAGTTGTCTTATTGTGTTGCTATAGAAAGGTCGCGATTTCTTAGTATGATATCTGGTCATTTGATTTTCGAGATAGAAAGGTGTGGTTTCATGAACATAAATTAATTGAATAGAACAAGGGAAAGCAGGATTGCAAGGGTGAGCATTTTGGGAAAAAAGACCTCTGCGTTGAGATCCCTTGGTTTAGCTCAAGGTAATCAAGCAGATCTGAGCCTCGTTGATCATTCTAATAAAAGAGAAAACTCAGTTACAGCTTACAATGATGCTCGAAAGGATTCTGTTTGTCAAACAGACAAACGCTGAAAGTATCCATTGCCATCTCCTGTTTCACGCACCTTGCTAAAGAAATATGTTGAATGTTTGTGGAGATTATACCAAAATAGCAGATGTTGCTGGTGGAAGTAGAAATCAGAGCAAGCTCTGATTTCTACTTCCACCTGGTTGCATGAGTAGTATAACTCGATGACTTGATACCATAAGGATATTTGTGACTCCAATTTCATCTTCTATATCAGAATCCTTGAGCAATACTCAATCGAGTATCATACCCTGACCCTGTAGCATTATTCCTAGACCAAGAATTTCTTTAGTCATCTGTCTTGGGGATCCTCAAGTAGACCCTGCATAAGTCCTAACATCCTATTCGCTTTGAACCAGCTAATTCTCATCCTAAATCTCGACTGTTAAGGGAATATTTGATCCAAATACCTTTACGTGATTTCAGTGTTTGGCCCTTTACAATGGGTGACTAGTGAAAAGGCCATCGAAGCCTAATGGGGACCCAATAACCAACCCCAAGGGCCTCCCCTATCTCCTAGGAGTGTCTCGTGCGAAATGGTGTAGAAACAACAACTTTCGTTCTTGGGCTCTCCGGAAGCCAAAAAAAGTGGATTATAGCCTTCAATTTTCGGCTTGCCAGGGCCCGGTTGAGATTTTTGCCCAAATTTCTCCGGGGATTTCATTGTGACCCAAAAGAACTCTCGGTGCCCCCGGTGGGCCATCCGGGTTTCTGAACCTCGTCTACACCCATGTCTCTTTTTTTGTGCCCCTCTTCAAATTTTGCAGTGAAAATTGCTTTTCTATGTTTTGATTGTTGTTTCAGCTCGTTCTTTATGGTGAAATATTTGATTTTCTACTCTAGTTTCATCTTCTGTATCAGTATCCTTGGGCAATGTTCAGTTCTGACCTTGCAGCATTATTCCTAGACCAAGAATTTCTGTAGTCATCTGTCTTGGGGATCCTCAAGTAGACCCTGCATAAGTCCCAACATCCTATTCGCTTTGAACCAGCTAATTCTCATCCTAAATCTCGACTATTAGGGGAATATTTGATCCAGATACTCTTACGTGATTTCGAAATAGGTGAATAGTAAAACGGTCCTTTAAGCCTAATTGGGACCCAATAACCAACCCCGGGGGCCTCCCCTGTCTTCTAGGGGTGTCTCGTGCGAAATGGTGCGAAAACAACTTCCTTTTTGGGGCCTTTCGGAGGCCAAAAAAACGTAGATAATAGCTTTCAATTTTTGGCTTGCCAGGGCCCGGTTGAGATTTTTGCCCAAACTTCTCCAGGGATTCCATTGTGACTCGAGAGAACTCTCGGTACCCCCGGTGGGCCATCCAGGTCTCTGAACTTCGTATTCACCCATCTCTCTTTTTGTGCCCCTTTCCAAATTTTCGCTGTGAAAATTGCTTTTCAATATTTTGATTGTTGTTTCAGCTCGTTCTTTATGGTGAAGTATTTGCTTTTCTACTCTAATTTCATCTTCTATATCAGTATCCTTGGCTAATACTCAGTCATGTATCATACTGTATCATACTCTGACCCTGTAGCATTATTCCTAGACCCTGTCTTGGGATCCTTGGCTAATACTCAGTCATGTATCATACTCTGACCCTGTAGCATTATTCCTAGACCCTGTCTTGGGGATCCTAAGTAGACCCTGCATAACTCCTAACATCCTATTCGCTTTGAACCAGCTAATTCTCATCCTAAATCTCGACTGTTAAGGGAATATTTTATCCAAATACCCTTACGTGATTTCGGTGTTTGGCCCTTTACAATAGGTGACGAGTAAAATGACCGTTCAAGCCTAAGAAGGTGGAGGTTAAGGGCATGCTTGGATTGGGGGTAATGATTAAGAGGGTAATGAAACAAATTAAAGGGTAAAATAAGAAGGTGGAGGTGGTGATGGGGTAATGATTAAGGAGGTTGTGGAGGAAATGAAGGGAGAAAGGGGGGTAATGCATTACTCTAGGGGGAGGGTGGGTAACTTTTATCCCCCAAATGGGGGGGAATGATTACCCTTCTCTTCACAAAATCTAACACCCACCATCTCCCACACCCTCCATTTGGCCTATAATTCTACCTATTACCCCCTTAATCATTACCCTCATTCCAAGCATGCTCTAAGTATTTGCTTTTCTACTCTAATTTCATCTTTTATATCAATATCCTTGGGTAATACCCTTTAGACCAAGAATTTCTTTAGTCATCTATCTTGGGGATCCTCAAGTAGACCCTGCATAAGTCATAACATCCTATTCGCTTTGAACCAGCTAACTCTCATCCTAAATCTCGCCTTTTAAGGGAATATTTGATCCAAATACCCGTTCGTGATTTCGATGTTTGGCCCTTTACAATGGGTGACCAGTAAAACAGTTGTTTAAGCCTAATTGGGACCCAATAACCGACCCCGGGGGCGTCCCCGGTCTTTTAGGGGTGTCTCCTACGAAATGGTGCAGAAACAACACTTTTCGTTCCGGGGCGCTCCAGAAGCCAAAAAAAGTGGACTATAGCCTTCAATTTTCGACTTCCTGGAGCCCGGTTGAGAGTTTTGCCTAAACTTCTCCGGGGATTCCATTGTGATTCGGGAGAACTCTCGGTGCCCCCGGTGGGCCATCCAGGTCTCTGAACTTCGTATTCACCCATGTGTCTTTTTGTACCGCTCTCTTCAAATTTTTGCTGTGAAAGTTGTTTTTCTATTTTTGATTGTTGTTTCAGCTCGTTCTTTATCGTGAAGTATTTGCTTTTGTACTCTAATTTCATCTTCTATATCAGTATCCTTGGCCAATACTCAGTGACCCTGTAGCATTATTACTAGACCCTGTCTTGAGGATCCTCAAGTAGACCCTACATAACTCCTAAAATCCTATTCGCTTTGAACCAACTAATTCTCACCCTAAATCTCTAATGTTAAGGGAATATTTGATCCAAATACCCTTACGTGATTTCGGTATTTGGCGCTTTACAATAGGTGACGAATAAAACGGCCGTTCAAGCCTAATTGAGATCCAATAACCGACCCGGGGGCCTCCCCTGTCTTCTAGGGGTGTCTCGTGCGAAATGGAGTGGAAACAACTTCCTTTCCGGGGCCCTCCTGAAGCAAAAAATAAGTGGATTATAGCCTTCAATTTACGGCTTCCCGGGGCCCGGTTGAGATTTTTGCTCAAACTTCTCCGGGGATTCCATTGTGACCAAGAGAACTCTCGGTGCCCCCGGTGGGCCATTCGGGTCTCTGAACTTCGTATTCAACCATGTCTCTTTTTGTGCCCCTCTCCTCAAATTTTTGCTGTGAAAATTTCTTTTCTATATTTTGATTGTTGTTTCTGCTTGTTCTTTATGGTTAAGTATTTGCTTTTCTACTCTAATTTCATCTTTTATATCAATATCCTTGGGTAATACCCTTTAGACCAAAAATTTCTTTAGTCACGGATCCTCAAGTAGACCCTGCACAAGTCATAACATCCTATTCGCTTTGAACCAGCTAACTCTAATCCTAAATCTCGCCTTTTAGGGAATATTTGATCCAAATACCCGTTCGTGATTTCGGTGTTTGGCCCTTTACAATGGGTGACCAGTAAAACAGTTGTTTAAGCCTAATTGGGACCCAATAACCGACCCCGGGGGCGTCCCCAGTCTTTTAGGGGTGTCTCGTGCGAATTGGTGCAGAAACAACACTTTTCGTTCCGGGGCGCTCCGGAAGCCAAAAAACGTGGATTATAGCCTTCAATTTTCGGCTTCCCGGAGCCCGGTTGAGATTTTTGCCCAAACTTATCCGGGGATTCCATTTTGACTCGGGAGAACTCTCGGTGCCCCTGTGGGCCATCTGGTCTCTGAACATCGTATTCACCTATGTCTCTTTTTGTGCCCCTTTCCAAATTTTCGCTGTGGAAATTGCTTTTAAATATTTTGATTGTTGTTTCAGCTCTTTCTTTATGGTGAAGTATTTGCTTTTCTACTCTAATTTCATCTTCTATATCAGTATCCTTGACCAATACTCAGTCGTGTACCATTATTCCTAGACCCTGTCTTGGGGATCCTCAAGTAGACCCTGCATAACTCCTAACATCCTATTCGCTTTGAACCATCTAATTCTCATCCTAAATCTTGACTGTTAAGGGAATATTTGATCCAAATACCCTTACGTGATTTCGGTGTTTGGCGCTTTACAATAGGTGACGAATAAAACGACCGTTTAAGCCTAATTGAGATCCAATAACCGACCCCGGGGGCCTCCCCTGTCTTCTAGTCGTGCGAAATGGAGTGGAAACAACAACTTCCTTTGCGGAGCCCTCCGAAAGCAAAAAAAAAAGTGGATTATAGCCTTCAATTTTCGGCTTCCCTGGCCCGGTTGAGATTTTTGCGCAAACTTCTCTGGGGATTCCATTGTGACCCAAGAGAACTCTCGGTGCCCCGGTGGGCCATTCGGGTCTCTGAACTTCGTATTCAACCATGTCTCTTTTTGTGCCCCACTCCTCAAATTTTTGCTGTCAAAATTGCTTTTCTATATTTTGATTGTTGTTTCTGCTTGTTCTTTATGGTTAAGTATTTGCTTTTCTACTCTAATTTCATCTTTTATATCAATATCCTTTAGACCAAGAATTTCTTTAGTCACCTGTCTTGGGGATCCTCAAGTAGACCCTGCATAAGTCATAACATCCTATTCGAGCGAACCAGCTAACTCTCATCCTAAATCTCGCATTTTAAGGGAATATTTGATCCAAATACCCGTTCTTGATTTCGGTGTTTGGCCCTTTACAATGGGTGGCCAGTAAAACAGTTTTTTAATCCTAATTGGGACCCAATAACCGACCCCGGGGGCGTCCCCGGTCTTTTAGGGGTGTCTTGTGCGAAATGGTGCAGAAACAACCCTTTTCATTCCGGGGAGCTCCGGAAGCAAAAAAAGTGGATTAGCCTTCAATTTTCGGCTTTCTGGAGCCCGGTTGAGATTTTTGCCCAAACTTCCGGATTCCATTGTGACTCGGGAGAACTCTCGGTGCCCCTGGTGGGGCATCCAGATCTCTGAACATCGTATTCACCCATGTCTCTTTTTGTGCCCCTTTCCAAATTTTCACTGTGAAAATTGCTTTTCAATATTTTGATCGTTGTTTCAGCTCTTTCTTTATGGTGAAGTATTTGCTTTTCTACTCTAATATCATCTTCTATATCAGTATCCTTGGCCAATACTCCCTGTAGCATTATTCCTAGACCCTGTCTTGGGGATCCTCAAGTAGACCCTGCATAACTCCTAACATCCTATTCACTTTGAACCATCTAATTCTCATCCTAAATCTCGACTGTTAAGGGAATATTTGATCCAAATACCCTTACGTGATTTCGGTGTTTGGCGCTTTACAATAGGTGACGAATAATACGACCGTTCAAGCCTAATTGAGATCCAATAACCGACCCCGGGGATCTCCCCTGTCTTTTAGGGGTGTCTCGTGCGAAATGGAGTGGAAACAACTTCCTTTCCGGGGCCCTCCGGAAATAAAAAAAAGTGGATTATAGCCTTCAATTTTTGGCTTCCTGGGGCCTGGTTGAGATTTTTGCACAAACTTCTCTGAGGATTCCATTGTGACCTAAGAGAACTCTCGGTGCCCCGGTGTGCCATTCGAGTCTCTGAACTTCGTATTCAACCATGTCTCTTTTTGTGCCCTTCTCAAATTTTGGCTCTGAAAATTGCTTTTCTATATTTTGATTGTTGTTTCTGCTTGTTCTTTATGGTTAAATATTTGCTTTTCTACTCTAATTTCATCTTTTATGTCAATATCCTTCGGTAATACCCTTTAGACCAAGAATTTCTTTAGTCACATGTCTTGGGGATCCTCAAGTAGACCCTGCATAAGTCATAACATCCTATTCGCTTTGAACCAGCTAACTCTCATCCTAAATCTCGCCTTTTAAGGGAATATTTGATCCAAATACCCGTTCGTGATTTCGGTGTTTGACCCTTTACAATGGGTGACCAGTAAAACAGTTGTTTAAGCCTAATTGGGACCCAATAACCGACCCCAGGGGCGTCCCAAGTCTTTTAGGGGTGTCTCGTGCGAAATGGTGCATAAACAACACTTTTTGTTCCCGCGCGCTCCGGAAGCCAAAAAAAGGTGGATTATAGCCTTCAATTTTCGACTTCCCGGAGCCCGGTTGAGATTTTTATCCAAAATTCTTCGGGGATTCCATTGTGACTCGGGAGAACTCTCGATGGCCCCGTTGGGCAATCCAGGTCTCTGAACTTCGTATTCACCCATGTCTCTTTTTGTGCCCCTTTCCAAATTTTCACTGTGAAAATTGCTTTTCAATATTTTGGTTGTTGTTTCAGCTCTTTCTTTATGGTGAAGTATTTGCTTTTCTACTCTAATTTCATCTTCCACATCAGTATCCTTGGCCAATCCGCTGTAGCATTTTTCCTAGACCCTGCACAACTCCTAACATCCTATTCGTTTTGAACCAGCTAATTCTCATCCTAAATCTCGACTGTTAAGGGAATATTTGATCCAAATACCCTTATGTGATTTCGGTGTTTGGCGCTTGACAATAGGTGACGAATAAAATGACCGTTCAAGCCTAATTGAGATCCAAGCACCGACCCCGGGGGCCTCCCCTATCTTCTAGGGGTGTCTCCTGCGAAATGGAGTGGAAAAAACAACTTCCTTTTCGGGGCCCTCCGGAAGCCAAAAAAAAAGTGGATTATAGCCTTCGATTTTTGGCTTCTCGGGGTCCGGTTGAGATTTTTGCGCAAACTTCTACGAGGATTCCATTGTGACCCAAGAGAAATCTCGGTGCCCCCGGTGGGCCATTCGGGTCTCTGAACTTCGTATTCAACCATGTCTCTTTTTCTGCCCCTCTCCTCAACTTTTTGCTGTCAAAATTGCTTTTCTACATTATGATTGTTGTTTCTGCTTGTTCTTTATGGTTAAGTATTTCCTTTCCTACTCTAATTTCATCTTTTATATCAATATCGTTGGGTAACACTTTTCATTCCGGGGCGCTCCGGAAGCCAAAAAAACGTGGATATAGCCTTCAATTTTCGGCTTTCCGGAGCCCGGTTGAGATTTTTGCCAAAACTTCTCTGGGGATTCCATTGTGATTCGGGAAAACTCTTTGTGCCCCCGGTGGGCCATCCAGGTCTCTGAACTTCGTATTCACCCATGTGTCTTTTAGTACCGCTCTCTTCAAATTTTTGCTGTGAAAGTTGTTTTTCTATTTTTGATTGTTGTTTCAGCTCGTTCTTTATCGTGAAGTATTTGCTTTTGTACTCTAATTTCATCTTCTATATCAGTATCCTTGGGAAATACTCCTGACCCTGTAGCATCATTCTAGACCAAGAATTTCTCTAGTCACCTGTCTTTGGGATCCTCAAATAGACCCTGCATAAGTCATAACATCCTATTCGCTTTGAACCAGCTAATTCTCATCCTAAATCTCGAATGTTAAGGGCAATTTTGATCCATATACCCTTACGCGATTTTGGTGTTTGGCCCTTTACAATGGATGACTAGTAAAATGGCCGTCTAAGCCCAAATTTGGACCCAATAACCGACATCGGGGGCTTCCCCTGTCTACTAGGGGTGTCTCGTGCGAAATGGTGCAGAAACAACACTTTCCGTTCCGGGGCCCTCCGGAAGCCAAAACAAACGTAGATTATAGCCTTCAATTTTCAGCTTCCCAGAGCCCGATTGAGATTTTCGCCCAAAATTATCCGGGAATTCCATTGTGACCCGGGAGAACTCGCGGTGCCCCGGGTGGGGCATCTGGGTCTCTGAACTTCCTATTCACCCATGTCTCTTTTTGTGCCCCTCTCTTTAAATATTTGCTGTGAAAATTTCTTTTCTATATTTTGATTGTTGTTTCTGCTCGTTCTTTATGGTTAAGTATTTGTTTTCTACTCTAGTTTCATCTTCTATATCAGTATCCTTGGGCAATGCTCAGTCGAGTAGTCGAGTATCATACCCTGACCCTATAGCATTGTCCCTAGACCAAGAATTTCTTTAGTCACCTGTCTTGGGGATCCTCAAGTAGACCCTGCATAAGTCCTAACATCCTATTCGCTTTGAACCACCTAATTCAAATCCTAAATCTCGACTGTTAAGGGAAAATTTGATCCAATTACCCTTACGCGATATCGGTGTTTGGCCCTTTACAATTGATGACCAGTAAAACGGCCGTTCAAGCCTAATTTGGACCCAATAACCGACTCCGGGGGCCTCCCCTGTTTTATAGGAGTGTCTCGTGCGAAATGGTGCAGAAACAACAACTTCCTTTCCGGGGCCCTCCAGAAGCCAAAAAAACGTGGACTATATATATAGCCTTCAATTTTCGGTTTTTCGGGGCCCGGTTGACGGTTCTGCCCAAACTTCTCCGGGATTCCATTATAACCCAGGAGAACTCTCGGTGCCCCCGTTGGGCAATCCGGGTCTCTGAACTTCGTATTCACCCATGTCTCTTTTTGTGCCCCTTTCTTTAATTTTCTGCTGTGAAAATTGCTTTTCTAGTTTTTTATTATTGTTTTTGCTCGTTCTTTATGGTTAAGTATTTGCTTTTCTACTTTAATTTCATCTGCTATATAGTATCCTTGGGCAATACTCAATCGAGTCTGACCCTGTAGCATTATCCTTAGACCAAGAATTTCTTTAGTCATCTGTCTTGGGGTTCCTCAAGTAGACCCTGCATAAGTCCTAACATCCTATTCGTTTTGAACCAGCTAATTCTCATCCTAAATCTCGATTGTTAAGGGAATATTCGATCCAAATACGCTTACGTGATTTTTGTGTTTGGCCCTTTACATTGGGTGACCAGTAAACCGGCCGTCCAAGCCTAATTGGGACCCAATAACTCTGTCTCCTAGGGGTGTCTCGTGCGAAATGGTGCAGAAAAAACAACTTCCGTTCCGTGGCCCTCCGGAAGCCAAAAAAAACGTGGATTAGCCTTCAATTTTCGGCTTCCTGTGGCCGGTTGAGATCTTTGCCCAAACTTCTCCGGGATTCCATTGTGACCCAGGAGAACTCTCGGTGCCCCTGATGGGCAATCCAGGTCTCTGAACTTCGTATTCACCCATGTCTCTTTTTGTGCCCCTCTCTTCAAATTTTTGCTGTGAAAATTGCTTTTCTTTATTTTGATTGTTGTTTCAGCTCGTTCTTTATGGTGAAGTATTTGGTTTCTCCTGTTCTTCATGCCTGCACTAATTACTTACAATTTGAAAGCACCTAAGTTTATGTGTAGATCTGTAAACTTCTAAAATGTTTCACAGGGAGCAACACGGGAGGAGGTTACAAGTGTGCCTGAACGTGCTCAACAACTTTTTGTGATGTCGCAAAATGTTGCAGATACCTTGAAGGAGGATCTAGCTTGGACAACGTATATTCTATTGCGCAATACAAAATCTGTCTCAGTGGTATGTCTATTGATATTTGTGGCTATCCTCCCCACCCCACCATTAAAAAGAGCAGAAAAGAAAATCAAAGAGACTCTCCTTTGTACTTTACAAATTGTTGAAAATCCACTTTATCCAATTTGCAGCTTATATCTCTGCATGATGTGATATGTGTACGTGGCTATTGGAATACACCAGAAAATTTGTCAAAGGATGAGACTCTGAACTGGTTTATGGGTCAAATCAAGAAATTTGGGCTGTCTGATGTGAAGGAGTCACTCTATTTCCCCCAAAGCACAGGTGAGCTGTCAACTGGTATTATTATTACTATATTTTAAAAGTATGTCCTGGTTCTCTTTTAAAAGCAGACTTTTCGAACTGTCAAGCGTTATCTCAGAATTACCAAAAATAATATAAAAGTACTCTGAAAGAAGTGCTTCATGATAATGGTGATCGGAAACTCGTAGCTTTCAGGGTTTCTTTTCTTGATCACAAAAAAGCCGTGTGGTTGGTGGTACTATTGTGAATAGCAATTATGAGTAGGGATTTCCAGCAAAGATTGAATGACAAGGAGGTTCAACAGCTACACATGTCCTTTGTTAGCTGCACCAACTTTTAGAGTGGAAAACAGGGATCTTAACACGGAATAACACCTACCTCCAAAATAATAAATTTGATATTCCACAAATAGAGTATGAAAGCGTGAGCCAAAGATTTTAACACGGAGATTGGATCCTCCACCCCTCAATTTGCATTACTAAAATGAAACCAACAAGAAACCTATTCAATAACTCTCCCAATGTGTTTATCCCCTAGCTGAAGCTCTCCAACCCAATAGTCTAAGTACACACACAATGAGAATATCTCCCCACACCCTATAACCCCTCATCTAAAGGCACTCTAGCTTCCTTAGTCCTCTGCCACTTTGAATTAGGATTTTACATACTATTAGCCCCCCCCCCCTCTTTCCGCCCCAAATTGAAGAACAGCTTATATATTATTCCCTAATAATGTAGAAGATTACATGACAATAGGAAGGCAACAAGTATCGTTTTTCAGTTAAGAAGGCAACAGATTTCTTAATTGACCCCAAAACACGGCAAGAAACTTCACAAAGGAATCCCACGTTTAGACATCGAAGTGTATGCAGCAATCACCCGTCAAGATAAGTAGAGAGGCTGTCTACAGGCCCTCTCTCATCTTCTCGCTTGTCGTTTCTTCTGGCCTTTATCCAAGCTCGTGTCGATGCCCTCGTAACCCTTCATACGTGTTGGAGGTTGATCCTAACAATAGCAATGCGTTAAGATTTAGTAGTGATTTCTTTTGGACACTTTTGGATGATCATGGTTAGGTACATTGTCCACAAACAGCCTCTCTACTTGTCTTGACTGGTTATTGCTGCATACACTTTGAAGTCCCCAGATCTGGGTACACTGATGCCTGATGGCAATTCAGATGCATGGATTGCGTGCTGCTTTGAAATTCAGGAAGCTGTCTCAATTAGTTTGCTGGGTTGGAGAACTGCAATTTGTAAACGATTAGAACTATGTGGACGTGGGTATTTGTTCTTGTTTTTAAGAACCGTAATTTGGTATTAGTTGAGGGAGAAAAGGTTAGTGGTCAAGGTCACCCGATACGTTTCTTCTTTTTTGATTGAAAGTAAGCGACATCCAAGTAGTGTGTTAGTACAAGTTGAGATCTTAATGATGTTGGTGCAGTATTCCAAAATCCTGACTTTTTCTGAAATGTCCATGTTCAAATTTTTGGAGATTGGTGAATGGATAATCATTGTGCAGGTTCTGTACTGGAGGAGGCAATTCCTGATGGGACCGGATCTGTTTTGATACAGCCAGTGCTTCACAGTTCAAATCCTATGAGCATGGGAAAAGAGAATGTTGCTGGTTTTGTCCTGTTAGCTTCAAGCATAAGCTTTGCCTATGGTGATAAAGACAGGCTGTGGATACAAGCCATCGCCAACAAATTGAGAGGTGAGAACTGAGATCCCCTTCGTTAGTGCATCAGCAGAGCTAGCCTTGTTCAACCAAGAGGCTGTGGCGGGTTTTAATGTTTTGAAGGCTAGTGACATGCTCCAAACATATTCGCATAATGAAAAATGCTGTCATTTCATGTTGATTTGCATTTGCATACATTTTTTATAGCCCACTTGAGATGGTTAGGGACTGCTTTTGTCTGAGAATGATATTTGTAGATAAAATATGAATCCCCACTGAAGAGAATCGCTGAATTTGTTTTGTTGAGCAAATACAACAAGCTGGATTTGTCTGTAAATACATGCTTTTGTATTATGCTGGGATTCCCATCTTAGAAAATTGCCGTCCAAGATTTGCCGTACTCTAGAAACTTAACTTGAGTAAAACCAGACTCTGTCAGTAGCATCACAGTTTCTCCATGTTACTTTCTAAAATCTATCTAATGTGTTGAAGTGCGTAAATATCAAAACATGAGCTTCCAAAGATATATTAAAAGTGACATGGTAACTTTGGTCCGGCCTCTAGGGTAATCTGAGATATCAGTTTAAGTTGTTGTCTGCTCACTGACTGGCTGTTTCATAATGATTGTCTACTCGTGGTTTTGTTGAACATTTAGGGGATCCTTTTTTGGTTGCTAATTAACATTAGGAATCCTAATGTGAAAGATTCTTTCTTCTGTTTGACCCTGTTAGCTCTTGTCGGTCAACCTCGGGTTGGACAAAAGTGAAACATAATCATATGAAAATTGGCCAATCTTCAAATCTTCATAATGCATTTGATGTGTAGAAGAGATTTGGAGCCTCTACAGAAACTTCTCCAAGCCATACACCAGGTTCTGTTGACGGAGAAAATGAAATGTCATAAAAGAATCTAATGGTCACGAAGTTTTATAAGCAATTGATAATAAGTGTACTCAGCCAGAAAGCAAATAATTAAATTAAATAAAGGAGAAATAGAACTAGAAAATTTAATTACCTTTAATCGCACAACCTTTCTGATTGCCATAATCAGGCCTGGCATAAGGCTCTGCACATCTGTGATCTCATGTTTAAGTGTGTAAACCTGTAACAGATTTATATCAGGTCAGAGAAAGTTGCATCTGATCTGGTGAAGTAAAAAAGCTGCCCTTTTCTTTCCAATTCTTGAGGGGGAACGTTACAAACCTCTCCTGGCCCTGAGAAGTAAACAGTTGTGCTGGAAGGAAGACCTGGTAGGACCATACTGTGAACTCGGACTCCATCTTCTCCTAGAACTTGACCCCTTGCCTTAGGAATAAGGAACAGTGATTGATTTAGTTAGTAATGGATTGTGTCTGTCATTTTTTTTTATATGTATACGTTTTTTATGTTCGAGATGTTACTATCTATACAGCAATAGGTGGTCAGATTTATCATTTTTTTAGTAAGTATATGCTATTGTATCTGAAAGCTTCTTACTGCAACTTCAGTTGAAATATCTTCCCTGTTGTAGATCTGCCCAAGATTTGATAAGTTGTTCGCAATTTGAACCGCATCTTGAGATGGAAGATCCTGCAGAGAAGCACTTGAAGACTCTCATCAGCTTATTATTAGACAAGGTATATTTTATTTTATTTTTATTTTGTTTTCATCATTCATGAAATTTTTTATGCTTGAGTTTTAGATGTGAGTGCAGAACCATGTCGATTTATAAAGCATATGTTCCTCAATTTATTACTAACCTTCGAGAAAGTGGGAGTTCTAGTTGATTCTCCAAGGGACAAAAGACTTACCTTGGACTGTTCTTATGGAGCAAACCATGACCATCAACCTTGTGCACCAGGCCCCAGCCTATGGTGGGGACTGGATTATTTGTACTCTTTATTATATGAGTATAATGTCATTTATTGACCAAGTCCTGGTGCAGATATGGTTGCTCTAGTTGTTTCCCATTATCATAAATATAAAGGAATAAAGCCAAGGAGGAAAAAGCTGGAAGATGTGTATTATGTCAATGAACTGCATCTGCTGGTCCAGATCCAGCTTTATGATAAGGAGATAGAGAAACTTCTCTTTTTATAAGTAGACTCCTTGCTAAGAGACAAAACAGAGATGCCTATTGCTCTAAGTAAGCTGCTTATAAGTTTGCTGCGGATAGTCAAATCCATATGTATAAAAAGGGATATGTAGGAGTACTGTGACACCGTAAATGAAACGATAATGTTGAATATCAAAGCTGTTAATTATTTTTTGCTAGTCATAAAATTATACTTGGTTGGTAGTCAAGGTTGATTGCAGGGTTCTGTAAATTTAAGGTTAGGGTAGGGACAAGAAGCAGTAGAAAATTTTAAATGCTAGGCATATTAGTACCCACCTTCATGATTTGATAGGTTTATGATGTATTGATGTGTGTCTTGACAGTCACGGCATTTGCAATGTGTAATGAAAACTACACAGAGAAGAAAGAGGCAAGAGTAGTATGGAACATGTGAGTGGATGAAGAGCATTACAACAAGCTTGCTTCATTGCCTTGGATAGGCCTAGTCAGTTAAATTGTTGCAAATTTTAATAATGCATATGATTCTTGTACATTTTGATCTTATTTGCTGTTTCTGGGTGTTGTAGTGGTTGACATAAGTACATTAATGGAGAAGATTGTGAGAATACTCATGTTTCACATTCTTATGAAGAAGACAAATAAGCAGTGTTCTTACAGTTGGAGTTGGTCTTGATTCAACAATCTCCACGTTGTTGTAGTGGAAGGAAGCTTGAATTGCTGCCTGCTGAAGAAGTATCGACCCTATTGACAATGTTGGTGCTACAAGACAGCCCTGATTCATGTGTAAATGTAAATCTGACCCACAGATTTAGATTTAAAAACAAGAAAATTGTGCTGTATAGAATATAAGTGGGTTTCTTTTAGCTAAATGTCCTCTTTAGGCTCCCCCCCACCCCCCCTCCCCTTCTTCGTAAAGTATTGCCCAGTTCTCACCATGCTCGCTTTGTCACAAAATGCAGATAATGCTGCCACTGTGTCTAGCTTAATACGTGGCACATAGACGATACTTCTCATGCCGAATGCTGTTGCCTGAACAGCAAGAGGTAATATCATTACGACTCTGAAATGCTGATCCTTTCTATGGAAGGTTAGTTGAATTCAGAAGTTTCCAAGGATGTGTAAGCACTGTACCTGTTTAACATTGTCATAAACTGTTGAAGGATCAGTGAAATCCACCACAACAGCAGGTTCTCTGGACTGCAAGTCATGTCGGAACCAATGTCAGAATAGAGAAATTACTGTACCAGCATTTATTAGATATGGTGTCCTGGGCAGAAAAGTAGGTTCTATATACATTGTTTTGTAATATTACCTGTGAAATAGAGCCCAAAATCATTGTAAGATCATTGATTATGGGTATCTCCAAAGGTTCTTCCATGTCACATAGCTGTTGAAGCATACAAGAGTGTTGAAGGAAGATATAGAAAGGAAAATATAATTGTTTTTGATTGGAGAAATGAGCAAGGAAACGTAGCGAACAGTTAAGGTCACTACCTTTCCAATGTCTTCTCCTACAAAGTGGAAATCTACTGCACCAGCCACCTCCATTCCTCTAGCTTTGGTCACAGCAATCACTGCTGCCCTTCCTATTTCCTTGGCTGCACCATTTATGATCACCTACAGAGCTAGCAATGAGCCTCCGTTGTCTAGAGTAAAGACAGAGATGGTGATGTGTGGAAACAGATTGTCGGACGCAGTATTACCTTGATGTTACTCTGCGAGGGTTGTATCGAGCAAGAGATCGAGGGCCTGGTTTTAACATAACGATTTGCCAGGTTAATATGGCAGCTTAATGATACCATGGCTGCCCAGGAACTCTGGCTGTTTATGTTTCTGGGCTAAGATTGAGGTTCTGTGACTCGGTGTCCATGGTTTGGCTGGAAGCAGTGGTCTGCTAGTTTAAGATAAGGTTTTTTGGACCGTTTTGATTACCCTTTGTTTGGAGGGAATTCTATTACTGTAACAATGCTACCAAAAAAAACTATGTTTCCACTTTTAGACCCAAAAAAAAAAGGAGGATAGAAGATGACTTTGGCAACAAAGGTGGGTAACACTAATAAAATCAAGCTAATTTCGGGCTTGCATTAAATCATTTTATGTGAAAAGTAGTTATATTACTCCTAATGTTTTTTATACTAGGTGGATGCTCGTAAGTATGCCCGTGCGTTGCACGGACTATGATTATAATAATAAAACTAATATAACGTGATTATTAATCTCATCGAAAAACAAAGTGTAATTGTCACTTATGAAAAAAACTATTAGTAATATATGGATAAATATTTATATAATCTAATTAATATCATGAATGCCATATAATAGGATTTAATTTCTTAAACGATGAAACTAAAGTTATATACTTTTTAAAATCTAATAGTCTACTCTTTAATGATTTAGAAAAGTACAACTTTAATATATATTCTAAAACCTCTAATTAATAGTAACTCTTTTAGAATTTAGGAAAGTACAACTTTAGTATATATTTTATACCAAAATATATATATATCTATTTTATATTTATTTTAAAATTTTATTACAATGGCTCGCTTAGGTGGACGCCTCTAATGCTGTCAGAAAATGCCTCTAATATATAGATATTATGATTGTGTGTGTTTTTTTAAGTTTACATTATATAAAAGGTGATTTCTTAGAAAATGATTTTTAAAGTTGACTACTTTTCTTTATTTATTACGGATAATCAATTAATCTATCTTAATAAATTTGCAGAGATCACCAATCAATAGCATCTTCGGAGTACATTATTACAAACTAAAACAGATATAACCTCAACTAAAGTGTTCGTCGTCTCTTTCCGATTTTCTTCAATGGTGTTCTCTTCCAAACAAGTACTCCAAAATATGTATATTGATGAATAAAGGCCAATTTGTTCCTTAATTTGATTACTCCACAACTTTTTCAACATTCTACAAATATATTCCGTTGTACTAAACGACCCAATACAATAGCCAAACAATGTAGTATGACCTACATGTACATACACTCTTAAAAATGAAGACTTCCATTGGTCAGCTATCTATTCTCAGTATCGCCATTTGCTAGCGAGACATTACATTACATATTTACCAAATTTTAAATCAAGAGAGCCCACAAAATAAAATGCCTGTCAGATAATAAGAAAATAAAAAGGGAAACGACATTTTCTTTACCTAGCTGGAAATTTGAAGAACCTTTGAATCTTTTGGATGTTTTAGGATAAATGATTAGACCAAAAATGGGGGTCCAATTACAAGCCCAATTGTGGGCAATTTTGGACCCAATGCCTAATGGTAGACCAATGGACCTGGTCGATCCCGACATTAATAGGCCTGCTGGGCTCATTCTCTCTCTCTCTCTCTCTCTCTCTCTCTCTTCATTCAATTACAAGGGTACAAATTTGATGGCCATGGTCGATCAACATAAAGGCCGTCTTGTTAGTGTTACGTTGTCTTCACTTTGCAGTGATAAGGATGGGCCAACTGATGATAAGTCTTATTCTTTCCTTAAATGCTGAATTTTAATTGGAACTTTTGGGAAATTAAAATTTATTATTGTTGGGTTTCTGGTTTTGATGATAACAAATAAAGTGTACTTATCTTCGTTGAACAAATAATAATAGCAGGTTTACTTAAGTATTCAAGAAGTTGAAGCGTTTGATGCATGATTGCTTATGAAGTTGTCTGGATCCTTGAAGACTATGTCATAGGTTGGATTCAAAGTGGTCTTGACAAGGGACGAACATACACAAAGGTTGAAGTGCATAAGGTTCAAAGAGTACATGGGAACAGTCTTGTGAACCCTGTTCTCTATGACCAGCACTAGAGCTTGAAGGAACCAAAGGAGAACAAGCGCTTTGGACCCTGTTCCTTCTAGCTGTGTATCTGGACTAGTTTTGCATAATATAGTATTTATTATTTCTGTGAATATTTGTGTATTATCTTTCTAGATCTTTACACAAATATTCTTCTGGTGAAATATAAATTGTTTCGGAAATTTAGATATTGCAAAATCGATTTTTACAGATTGAAAAAAGATTTTATTTTGAAAAATATATTATCTTTTACTTTATGGCCAAGTATTATTTGTTATGGAAAGTATTATCTTATGGAATATCTCTATTATCTTTTAGAGTTTATATTCTGATAATATAACTATATTAGCTGGCCTAAATCTTCTGTAAAATATGTTGGACGAATTTCCATCTAGATTCATTAGGGTTTTATAAAGTAAAAGTGTTTTGCTTTATCTCAAACTCTAGGATATCTTTTTGGAGATATTATTTTTGAAAAACGATTTTAACCTAGAAGGAAACTGAGCATTCACCTCCCCTATATAAGGTGGAGAATAGCTTCAGTTTACTTCATGGCTTGAGAGAGTTTTGACGGTGCAAACGAGTTTTCAAATCATATTCAAAACTCCAAGTCGTCCATACAAATACAGTCCAGCATTACTCGGAGAATAACTTTTGGACCCTGTTCCCTGTCAGATCCGTTTGAGTCTTTCCTTTGCGTACTCATTGCATAATAGGTTTTCATTGTAGTCTTATTTGCTTATCAAAGAAGCGAGTTGCAAGGCAGACATTATACTCAAAGAGATCTGTAATTACTCTAGCTTAGTAACGAGCGTAGAGGTTTCCTTCAGGTCAGTGTGTGACTTGGAAGGATTGACAACACATTAGTAACGGTGTGTGGTGTGTTAGGGTACTGTGCTGTATCCTGTTGTGGCTCTAGTAATAAGAGAAGTAGTGTGACAAAATCCCAAGTAACTGGGTCGTGGTTTTTACTCCTATTGAGCCTAGGAGGTTTTCCACGTAAAAAAAGCCTTGTGTTATTTACTTTCAGTCATTTGCTTTGTGTTCTGTTTACTGCATAGGAACAACGTGCACAACGTTGTTCTCCCCATTGTTCTTAAGTCTCAAAAGTCTATATAATCGCGAGAAATTGGAGTCACTCTATTCACCTCCCTCTAGAGTTTCTTAGTGCACCCTACAGCTATATTGTTTTCTCATCATCAAAATAGAGATATCAACCAATAAGAATTGGCCTCTCCTCATGTTGTAACTTGAAAGCAAATTAAGTGCCCGTTTGGCCTACCTTCTAGCAACTTCTCCTTCTCCTCCCAAATTTGTTCTTGGTCACTCCCTTTTTATCCACTCCCCCCTCCATTTCCAACTTCTAAGAAGTTGAAATAAAGCTACAGTTGGACTAGAAGGAGAAGTTACAAATTGTAGCTTCTCCTTCTCCATCCACTTCTAGCTTTATTTTAACTTCTTAGAAGTTGAATATGGAGGAGAGAGTGGATAAAGGGGGTGAATAAGAACAAATTTGGGAGGAGAAGTTGAATTTGTGGGAGCTAGGCCTAACGGGCCCTAAGCAATACTCTATAGTTGTTTGGTGAGTTGTAAATTACTTCGCCGAGAACTATAATTAAGGAATTAATAACATCTTGAAGCTTAAATCATTACATTCGGATTTCAATTCCACATGTATGTTCCAAATTGATTCTCGATATTTTTTTCTCTTACGAAAAAGTATAATTAAGTTAGGGAACCTCACGAAATAAACGATACCCTCAAGAGTACACACCAAGATGCTCCTGAAGTTTTAAAACATGAATCTTATGCGGATGGGCTGCAGCATTGTATTATCAATAAAGGTAATCAAATATATTTTCTAATAATTAACTGAGTTACTAACATAAAACCCGGCCACACCTTCGTAACTTCAAATACCCGAATCTGTTACAGTCCTTTCTGTAATACTCCAACCGCCCCATAAATTAGTTATTCCTAAACGAGTCATAAAAGGTTACCTTAAAAGGTACAATCGAGTGTATTAAAAAAATTGTGGTGCGATGAGACTTTGTTGCACTTAAGAAAGCTTTCCAATTGTCACTAGCATGTAAATGAAATTAGTAAACATAACTAAAATCATGATAGAAGAGGGCAATGCCAATGAGGGGAGTTGGCAAAAGAGCTGAGAGTTTTTGTGTTTCTTTTTTTTTTTTTTTTTTGGTGAAAAAAGAAGGGATAGTTTAGAAAAGGATCCATGATCCATCACAACGTTGGTGATCATTATAGATATTTAACTTGCGAATAAAGTAGCTAATGACCATTTGATGTTGTAGAAAGTACATGTTGAACTGGGAAAACCTTTTAATCATAACAGCATTTCCCTTGCTTTTGTCATAATAACAACATGATTTTCTTTCCTACTCTTTAGGGAAGAAGTAACGTACTTTCTATCCCTTTGGACACCTGTTCATGAGGAAACCAATCACACAGCAAATCTTCAAACCTAAACAACGCATGAAATGTGATAGGAAAAGGTCACGCGCCCTATTATGATCATATATTATTAGCTACTAGAAATTATATTAGACGCATTACTAAACGAGACTTACTAATTGAGATTGAACAAGGCACAAGTTGTTGTGATACGAGAAATATGTAACCACTATTCTCTTAAAATATGTAATTAATAAATTACAAGTGTATGCAATAGCTTGCAAAATCACATACATTAGGTAAGCTACCGAAATAAATTTTGAAGATAGGTTTAATAAAGAACCCTAGTGAAATTGGACGACCACTGACTTTTGTCATGAAATTTAACCTATAACGAATTTCACTATCCCTTTCAGAGCAATGAACAACCATATTTGGGATTAAAAAAGTCATTTTCATTTCTTATTCTTTAGTAAAGAAGTAAAAATATGAAAATTTACTTTTTTTTTTAACCCTTTTCTAATAAAAATGTCCCATCAGATCATGATTGTAGTGTTGGATTCAATTAATTACTATGTTTTGTGGGTTCCACCCTAACCTGTCATATAAAAGATGAGCAACATAACACTAACACACAAGTCAAGTGAGGATTCGTTCTAAACTTAATTGACAATAAAAAAATTCAATATTCCAATAATAAAGAGGTACAAGAAGTGTACAAAAAAGTAAGAGATTTTGGCCAATAAATCCATAAATAGTGGAGATCTCCAAGATCTTTCATTGAGAATTGAGCTAAAAAGGGTGAATGAGATGAAAGACAAAGAGTAGTGTTATTATCAGTGAATATAATGTCATCCACATATATAAAAGAATGATGAGTATGGAAGTCTCTCATCTAGGGACAAAACATATGTGGCACAAACAAAACCAAATGAGAGCAAAAGTGCTAAACTAATGAACTACTTGGAAGCCCTTAAGGCGATAGATAGATCCGTTCTTGTTGTTTTATTATCCCTTATTTTCAATTAGATAGAGTATCACAGGTTGAGAGAGAGATTTCTAGTTTAGAGCCAGTGAATTATATTGCCAAAAAATTGGTGATTGTTGACGTAAATGATTCGGTAATAGATGTTGAAGTTTCATTTTCCTTGCAATCGCTTGATAGTTGGTTGATCGTTCTCAAGATTTGGTCAGAGGCTCAGAGCTAACAAATACAGAGACTTTGTACCATCTCTTTAACTAATTAGTTTTTGTTTGTTACATAATATTTTAAATGATTCAATTGGCAATTGCTGCATGAGTTTCGGCTCCTATAGCGTATAAGTTTCGGTTTTTATTTATTTATTTATTTTTATTTTTTTGAGGGAAAGTTTTGGTTTTTATTAATGTATAAGTTTCGGCTCCCTTTTTCATTTTTAATTATAATAATAATAAAAAGGAGTTTGGATGATCCTACTGATTCTTTGACACGCTGTTAAACTGTTAAAATTCAATCGCACATTTGACACGCTGCAAATCTCATACCGACACTAGCCGGGATCCTCATTTCTCACACCTAACTTTTCATTGTTCAATTTAAGTTGTCCCTTAGGTTTTTATAAAAAAGCCTGAATTATCACTACTTTTCCATATGCTCTAAAGCATTCAAAGATTTCTCACTTTTTCTTTTCAATCTATAAATTTGTTAGTCCTCTTCAACTCAAATGTGGACCACAAGGACTAACAAGAAAACGAAGCCATCACTACTATCACTAGATTACAAGTTCAAGCCGATCTGATTATGAGAATATTAACTAATCGAATAAATTAAATGAATAAAGTCCTTGAAAGCACAGTCGAGACCGAAAACATAAATTCTATCGTCGCTAATCTACATATACTCCCTCCATCCCTCGAAAATCTCTACGTGACATCTCTTTGTCAACCAAACTCAAATCAAGATGTTCTTACTAACATTGAGTAGGAGGTATTCTCAAACAAGTAACAAGTAACAAGTAACAACCCATTTTCTCAATGTAAGTTACTAAATGTTGAACAAACCACTAGCAAAGACATGTTAAAAAGAGAAAATAAGGACATTATTTCCTTTTGTCCTTATACTTCTATTCAAGCCTCAGCTTTTGGGGTTGCCGTCCCTCTTGCCATCAATGGGGCCTTGTTGTTGTACTCTTGTCATCCCAATTATTGTTTGGTAGAAATTTAGGCAGGTTCACCTCTTCTTACTGTGCTCAAATAATTCCCAAAAAAGTTCTTCCAAGTTCTTTTTCTATCCACCAAATTTAAGAAAATCTTGTTGTACAATTTTCATAATTTCATGGGATGATGTAGGGGCAGAAGGTCCAGCGTTTAGGGAACAATGTTAAAATTAGCAACAGCAAATTTACTCTTCATGTAATCAGACGAAAAAAACTAAAATTAACAGACTTTTGAAATATTTGTCCTTTCTTATCATGTTGAATAACGCATGATTTCCTTTATTTTACTCTTTGTGTACAAACTTAGAAATCATTTCACATTCAAATTACATTAAATTGAATCAAAAAAAAATATACTCACCATTTAGATCGTACCCTAATTGGTACACCTTAGTTTTACATGGTGTATGTACTATTAAGTAACTGTTGTTTTGTCGGTCCATGAATTTTTAATAATGTAGCTTGCTTGTCACATTGTTTATGACCTTTATCTTTATTTCTCTTTTTAAGTAGTCTTTAATTGGGGCATCTCTTTATCTTCTTTTCTAATTGAGATATTAAAGATAGTGATGTACAATGTTAACAGTAAGGAAGAGGTCCACAACCTATTAATTTGATTTATTCTTCAAATACAAATTGCTAATAATATGGTACATTAAATTTAGGGTAAATTACATTGAGGTATATTGAGGTTTGACGAAATTACAGAAAGGTATATGATATACCCAACGTTTTACTAAATATACTGAGGTACACTCCCTGATCACTTTTTGACGGTTGACCAAAGTCAAACTAAATTTTGGACAATAATACCCCTAGTATAACTCACTGAAAGTGTTTAAAAAAATTATTGTGCAATAATTTTCCCATTTTTTCCTTTTTATTTAGTTTTTGATTTTGAGAGAACTACACCATAAATTAATAAAATTCGTGGCTCGATTTAAACAATTCTCTCATCATGCAAAATTGACTATACAAGTCTAATCTTGTGTCTTGCACCGAAAAAAAGCTATCGATCTAAAGTTATGAGGGTTTAATGCCAATTATATGTCGATCTTTGTAACAAATTTGAGCAAGATATGACACAATCAGCAAAAGATATACGTGCATGCAGTGGGAAAATATTGGACACTAAATTTTTCTATAAACTTTCAATGAGGTATACTAAGGGTATTTATGTCCAAAAATTATTTTGACTTTGGTCAACAGTCAAAAAGTGATCAGGGAGTATACCTCAGTGTATTTAATCAAACGTGAGTATACCTCTCTGCAATTTCGCCAAACTTAAGTATAGCTCAATGTAATTTACCCTTAAATTTATCTTATTATTCTGAAACAAGGAGTCCTGTCTTTAGTAATTGGACTACAAAAAAAACTCATTAAAACGGACTCATACATTAGACGTGAATCATAATACTTATAATCGTATATGAAAAGTGATACCTCATAGTGTCATACATGAATTTGCCTAATACGAAAGTTTTTGGATTAGAATAATGGAGGTGTCAAAAACATAATGATAGATTCCCCTAATTAATTAGTGATATGTTATATCTTATACGTCATATACTACTACGGTCCAAATCTGCTAATATCATATAGTGTCGGCTGGGCGTTTGTTTCTGTTATTGTCAACAGCGAGGTAGCCAGTTGTTGTCCCACGATTTAACTCTTATCTTAAATGTTGAATGCTCTCTCAAAAAAACAAAAAAGAAAAGTTGAATGTTGATTAAAAACCTAAGTGAGGAGAATAAAACTGGGAATAAGATTAAGCAATGTAATTCTGCTCAATCATATCACCATATGTCTATTTATGAAGACATGAACATACTATGTATATAGCGACATTTTATGATTTCCTCCTTATTTTTATGACTAAATAAGAAAATAACGTACTCAAATTACATACGAGTAATAAGCATAACGAAAACAGAACTACATTTGAAGCCTTTATTTTTTTTTAATAGTTAAAGAAAATTTATTAACTAATCAGATACTGTAAGTTTTTTTTTTTTTGACAGGATTAAATTATTATTTCATTGTGAATAGTTTTTCCCATCTTTTTTTTATTTTGTTTGAGTGAAGTTTTTCCCATCTTTTAGAAAAGGTTTAAAAACATTCGATCGTGTGGGCAATTAGACATTTACTACTATTAATTACTCACTCCGTCCCAGGTTTATTTTTACATTGGACTTTTTAAGATCAAAGTTTGTCAACTTTGACCATTTATTTGTGAAAAGTTACAAAGTTTTCAAATGTTAAAAATAGTATTGCTAGATTCATTTGAAATAATATTTTCAAAATATCATCTTATTTTAAGTTCTAGAATTATGAAACCATAAATATTCATGATCAAAGTAGTATCTTGGAGACCGTGAAAAGTCCAATGTAAAGATTAACTTGGATGGAGGGAGTATTTATATGGTTGACGAGCCAAAAAAAAAAAAAAGAAAATTATATGGTTAATGATGCTCTATTGCTCTTCATTTACATCCCTACCTCCAACTCCCCATTTTACCATTTAATTTGCTTTATTACCTTCTACTCTGTAATAACTACTCTCAATCCAAACATGTCCTAAAAAATACTTAAGAAGTTATCGCCTTGAAAAAATTGTGAATATAACAAGCAAAAAGGCAAAGTAGTGTGACTAATGTCCATTGTCCTATATACAAAAAAGAAGGAGATCTAACATTCTATTTAGGAAATGAAACCCCTCCATTTCTTGTATAAAATGGAGAATATCTTAGCTCTATAATAACACCCCTAGTGCTTTTCCCAAATCAAAATTATACATTGCTAAGTCACGTGTTCAACTATTTGACCTCAGTGACCACTGACCCAGAACATCCATATAGAAGTATAGAACCGTACTACTGGCACACATTGCTAAATGCTAAGCATAAGCATAAACGTCATTCCTTTTCCCTTTTCACATTTAATTTTCAAGCGGAATGTAAATTTCAATTTGGTATCCGTACAAATCTTACAAAAACTGAGGGTGTTTTATTTCACCTAACTAAAGAATAATAATAGGTCTCTTATGTGAAAGAAAAACTATATATATTTCTAAACTAAACTGGAATAAAGTAAACTAAATAAGTAATTAGTAAATAGACAAGTGAAAAATAACGTTATTGTCCAATCATAAAACACCATTGCCAAATCACTTATATCATATATGAAAATATAAAATAATTAGTCATGTAATATTAGACCAGTCAATAATATTCTATAACTCGATAATAACATTACCCTAAAATATTATTGTCACCTTTGAAGTTTGACGATTATGTTGGTGGATAATATAAAAACGACAGTACGTGACTACTAATTAAATTTTGGCAAATCCATCCACCGACCGCCCACCGTTACACACCAAGTCACCCCACTTCATTAATTTAGTTAATAGAATATCTCATCAGTATGTTGTACAGTCCCCATCAACAACTACTACGGTTTCTACCGAAATTGTACATTGTAGGGATTTACATTGCCACACCTGCTGACTTTAACTCATCCAGCGCATGATTAACGGCCTAGAAACTGCCACGTCAACGCGATCTAACTCGGTATGCATTGGCTCAGTGTCGGTGGCTCGAATTTTTGTTGAGACAGTGGAGAGAGAAGATACCGGGAAAAGAGAGAGGAGACAATTCCAGACCGGCCCCGTGTGACTGAGCCACAGTAATGTGACCCCAGCCATTTTTCCTTCTAGTTTTAACCTTTTTCACAGTGGGTCAAGTACGCAGTAATAATATTGGAGAATCAATTAGCGCACAAGTTGTAAGTATCTCACATTTTATAACTTAAAATTTAAGGTTTAAATCTCCATCTATGTAGGAAAATAAATTCTCCTCTATTTTAATACGGAGAGAATCTCCTCTACTTAGTCTATCAGCTTATCTAAGATAGATTGATTTGCCCAATATGTGTGGTTTGCAGGATATTGTACGCATCCTTGTAGCAAAAAAAATAGTAACAATAATATCAACAAGTCTTACGTGAGACCAACTCACTGAAAAATGGGGTCAATATTTAGAAATATAAGAGTCATTTATGGTGATTAGTGACCCTTTTTTTTATTAAAAAGTGACCCCATCTCACCAAAATGACAGGAAAACCGCCTATAGAAGTTTTCTTATATTAAAACCGTCTGTAGAAGTTTTCTTATATTAAACAAGTTGACTACTTTTCTTTTTATTATGTAGTATTTATTATATTAGTTTAACATTTTTTATTTTATGTAGTCATTTTTCCTTTTGCCTTTTGTCAAAGGAACCACGAGAAAGTTATAAAAGGAAATTACCCCAAAGAAGATAGTAACAAGGTACAAAGATTGATGGAAAGGCGCAAGTGTTCCTACGTTTGGGGCAAAGCAACCTTGGTTTGCGATTTGGGAAATGAATAACTTGAGAGTTGTATTATTTTTGGAAATTTTGCCTGGTTTCATATATATATATATATATATATATATATATATATATATATATATATATATATATATATATATATATATATATATATATATATAGAATAAGCTAGCCATTCATAGTAGTACAGTATTACTTAGGGAAAATGTCATTTCAATGATTTCTGTGTCCTTTCTCTAAATAAAAAAGGGTACAAATTAATTATTGATCTCTATTATGGCAGAGTATTTTTGTCATGTGAAGTTATGTTTAAAGATGCGTTTGAAGTGTTTATTCAAGTGCCTTTATAATTTCCCCAAAGTAAATTCCTTTGGTGATCAGAAGTTTAAGGGCATCTTTGATATTTATATACCAATTCAAAATAGCTTGACAATATTAAAATGTGAACTTCTTTCATACCCAATAAAAGAAAAAATAATTAAAATTTGAAACGCATAATCAAAGTAAAAGGAACAACAAAACAAAACAAAAACAAAAAAATGTTTTACAAAAATAAAACACAAAAACTCGTATGAGTGGGCTTTTAAATTGAGGCATCTCAAATAAGTATGACGTAAAATACTTTTGGGACGGAAGGAGTAATGTTCTAAGGTCGTACCATGGAAACATGGTCAGAGGTTCCTAATCATATTTTAGAATAGGATTTAAGTAATGGGCATCTCAGCGTTTAACATCAAACTTCACGAATATTATTATATATAGATTAAACAGATAATTAACATTTGCCGGCAAAGACTTGGATGGTTCACTAGTCAACCGTGCAACACTCCATAATAAGAGAAAGTATAAGAAAAAGAGCTTTTAGTCTTTAATGTCTTAGAGAAAGAGTCATCAACGGGCAAATCTTCAACTATTCGCACCAAATACATAAATAAAAATCCGCAAACGTCGTCGGCATCATCATGTGAAGCGAAGACAACTGTGAGTTCGAAAGCGATAATTTAACTTAGCCATAACTGTCATGTTATCCCCCAAAATTGATGTAATAATATTTGATTCAAATTGAGTAAATTTTGTATGAGATCAATTCATAAAAATATAGGGTCACTATTTAAAAATGTAGAGATCACTTATTATGAACAACGATCCTTGTTTCACTTAAAAAATACCCTTATCTTACCAAAAATTACGATAAGAACATCTTATAAAATTTTTTGTATCAAAGAAAGTGCATTCATGTTCAAAAAAGACTCCAACATAAAGGATAATTGTATTGACACAAGTCACACAACTTTACAAAATTACCCCTTCCAAATTCCTAAATGATGACATAATTAATAAATATAATATATAATGCATTATTAGCACAAGGTGGATCATTACTTCATTAGGATACTTTGTTTTTGTTATTTTAACGTTTAGGTTGTTTGAACTTTGAAGTGAAGTTTTAGAACTTCACAAAAATGTAGAGATAAGTTAAGGATGTGTTATTTTTCATTAAATAAACTGAATTTTACTGAACTAAATTGAACTGAATAATGATACGTGAGAGAAAAACGAACACAAGTCTTAAATGAAGCATCACAATTCACCACTTTGATTTAAGGACAATGATACTCATACAATCAGGCTCCGTTTGATTCACCTGAATAAAACTGATCTGAACTGAACTGGTCTGAATTGAACTGAATTGATTTTTTAAACTTGATCGTTAACCATTTAAAATTCATTCAAACATAGTCAATATTGGACTCATTTGAAAGTATGCTTTGAGATCTTTCCAATAACATAATTATCATCATGAAATTATTTTGGAATAAAAGGTTATATGAGTGATAAAGTTACACATGAAGTGAACTGAACTGGACTAAACTGAATTTAAGTAAAATTAAGGTGAATCAAACATAGCCTCAATGTACGTTACATTCTCGCACCAAAAAAAAATGTACCTTACATTCTTTTTTTTATGTGAGGGGATGGACAAATTTGCCCATGCTTATTGGGATTTCATGGGAGTATTTGTGGTAGAGTGAAAAAGGAGAGAGGACAGAGATAGACACATAAAAAAGAGTGTGAAGTACATTGATTGTATGAGATTCATTTTCCTTGATTTAAATGTTGTTTTTATCTTTCTTTCTCTATGTCTTTCTCTTCAAGAAGCAAATAAGAAAACAAAAGGAACAGCAATATAAGGAATTCAGAATCATTAATAACACCTTTCCTAATTCTGAACCAATGAAATAAAAGCACACAAAATCAGACAGAGGTCAATCACTATTCCAGGGTTCCAGCAACATCAATGCCACATTTCAGCCTTTTTGCGTAGCCCATATCTAAAGGGTGTTACTAAATACCGCCCCCAAATTACTAGCTACCGCCCCCCAAAATTCCAATTTTGCCCTTTTTTAATTTTTCACTCATCCTCTCCCTCTCTCCCTCTCTAACTCTCACACCACTTTTCTCCCACTCTACCACCAACTCTCATACCCAACCTTCATCAACATTCACTCAAGCAACCCGCGGATGTCTGCCGGCGATGAAGAAGTGCCGTCGACGGTGGCGGAGGTAAAATTAATTTTTTTTGCGCATTTTTTGCACGGTCGTCTGAGATTTTCGACTCACCCTTGGGTGAGTCGTCTTCTACAGGCGACCAATCCAAAGGAGACTCGTCTGTAGGTCGCGACTCACCCTTGGGTGAGTCGTCCGCTACAGGCGACTCACCCTTGGGTGAGTCGTCCGCTACAGGCGACTCACCCTTGGGCAAGTCGAGATCAATAGACGACTCACCCTTGGGTTAGTCGTCTGTAGCAGACGACTCACCCTTGGGTGAGTCGAGATCGACGACCGACAGACACAAAAAAAAAAAAAATTATTATTATTATTATTATTATTATTATTATTATTATTATTATTATTATTATTATTATTATTATTATTATTATTTATTGTTTGAATTTAAGATTAAGCTAACATTGTTTTCGTTGTTTTCGTTAGATTCCTTTGGAGCGGTTCGGTGGTGATGGTGTTGATTACAGTACGCATTTCGTCACTGATGAGTTATTTGATAGTGATACAGATGCAATTAATTGGGCAAAACAAATTGCACTTACTATCGGGTTTGAGTTGATAATTTCGTCACACAAGAAGAGTGGAAGCGTAAAATTGTTAAGATGCAATCGAGGTGAACGCTACAGAGGGGAATTAAGACACTTAGATACTGCTGCTCGGAAGAATACGAAAACAAAGGCTTGTAAATGTACGTTCCAGTTGAGAGCTCGGCAAGTGTATGGATCCAGTAGTTGGATGATTGTCACATTGCCTGGGATTAGGGGTACCCACAACCATGATTTTGCTGTGTATCCTGAGGGATATCGTCAAATGAGTGGTCTTAGTCCTGGGTCAAAGAAACTCGTTCGTGACATGACTTCGGCACAAACAAAGCCATGTGCTATCTTGGCCGCGATTCAGGAAAAATTTCCCGAGGACAATGCAACTAGACGGCATGTGTACAACCACAGAGATCGTATAAGGAAACTTGATTTTGAAGAGAGAGATGTCATTGGTCAGTTTCATCATTTAGCTGTGGCGAATAAGTACGTACATTGGACAAGAGCCGACCGAGCTACTAATGAGGTAACTCACGTGTTCATGGCACACCCTACATCAATTCAGTTACTTCGGTCTTTTCGTTGGTTGATTGGCTTAGATTCCACGTACAAAACAAACAAGTATAAGATGCCGTTTCTTGAGATAGTGGGGATGACTCCAACCAATAAGAACTTCCTCATAGCTTATGCCATTATGAAGGATGAGACTCAGGGAAGCTATGCGTGGGTCTTAGATAAGTTGAGGATGCTTATTGGAAATGATGTACACCCAACAGCAATTGTGACCGATCGTGAGCTAGGGTTGATGACACCTATTAGAGAGATATTTCCCGAGAGTGCCCATTTGCTCTGTACATGGCACATTAACAAAGTCGTTGAAGACAAAGTGTACAGACTTTGTGGAAAAGATAAGGCCGTCGCGCAGAGGTTCAAGAATGGGAGGTGGAAAATTATCATGGAAGCTTCCACAGAAGCTGCGTACGATAGAGCAGTGCGTACGATGAAGGTTAGTTGGAGGACTTACCCTCACGTGATATCCTATGTAGAGGAGACCTGGCTGAGACACAAAGAGATGTTTGTGGCTGCGTGGACGAATAAGGTGCTACACCTTGGCAACACTACGACTTGCAGGGTGGAGAGTGCACATGCCGCGCTAAAACAGTGGTTGAACTCCTCAACTGGAGCTTTGGACAATGTTTGGAACAAGGTCAACAAGTCAATCGAGTCACAAATAACTGAGATCAAGTACACACTTGAAGAGTGCAGAAGACGAAGAAGTGTGGTGTACTCGGGTTTCCCATTCAACTATCTGACCGGGTATGTTTCCCATTACTGCTTACAAATATTATTGGCTGAGCTGAACAGGATGAGAGAATTGAGTCACCAAGTATTTGATCGTTGCGGTTGTGTATTGAGATCCACTCATCAGATCCCGTGTGCGTGTGAGTTGAAAACGGCCACGGATACGGGCACGCCAATTAGCTTGAATAGTGTCCACGAATTTTGGCGAACACTCGTTATTACTGATGCAGTGGAGATAGCTACGCTTGACATGACTGAGCATCCATCTGAGGACCATCGATACTTTCGGTCTCTGGTCGACGAGGTTAACTCAAGCGACCCGGCAGTTGTGCGCAACATATCTGTCCTTATGAATGAGCAGCTTCATCCTGAGGAAGCGAGTTACGTCGAGCCGGAAGCGAACACGACAGTCAGAGGTCGACCGAGAGGGAGTTCCTCTACCAGACGTGATCCTAGTTCATGGGAGTACTCCCAGAGGGGTCGTGGTCGCCCTAGGTCATCCAGTTCGAGCCGCGGGCGTGGTCGTACCTCATCCTCATCGAGTAACTTCGTAAACAGTACTGGTATGAAAACCCATAATTTATTAACATGTACATAATGTTGTTACTTTTTGATAAGTACTATTATTGACTTTCTATTATATTGTGTTGCAGCTGGACACGCAATAGATATCACTGAATTCTATCATGTTAACAAAATTCCGGGAATCATCGTACCTTTCATTGAAGGATATCTCGATGTGCTTGGGGATGGTAATTGCGGTTTCCGTGTCATTGCGGACTACATTTTCGGAGACCAAGAGCAATGGCGAGTGGCGAGAGTTTGCATTGCACACGAACTCTTAGCTAACCGAGCATTGTACGAAAACTTATACATTGAAGGGGTCGACGCTGGTTACCGCCGTATTATGTGGGACGGAGGTGCGTGTAACGATGATCACTGGATGACAGTAATTGAGGATTTGTTCCCGATTGCCAACCTCTTCAATGCAGCGATTATGTTATTCGGATACGGCAGCGGAAGGGGGTTATATCATTGTTACACAGTGCTACCGTTCCAAGCACCTTCGACTGCTACACGTCCAAGTAGGGAAATTGTCATGTGTCATTTAGGTGATTCGTATTCCCATTATATCCGTCTGGATTTAGCCCCAGATTTCCCTGTTCCTCCGATATGCGAAGCATGGTTTACTTTCCGTTCTGATAGTGTCGCTGGTTGGGAGCAAATGTATGTTACGCGAAGAGCACATTGGGATCGTTTAGCGAGGTCGATGTAATTGAATGTTTTGCGTGATTGTTATACTTATATCATTGTCACATTTTTGTGTGATTGTTATATTTTGCATGTGGAGAGTGGTCGTGATTATTGGAGGTAAATAAAACAACAAATTACAATAAAACAAAAAATGTAAACAAGAAACAACAAATTACAATAACACAAAATAAATAATAACAATAACAATGAAACTCTTATAATAACAAATTCATCTAGGGTCAATACATCATTTGGCAGCCCGCCAATCTCTCATATACTCGTCCATAATCGATCGAGAATCTTCCACTTGCTCCGGAGGAATCAAACTAATGAAAGACTCAGCTGCGACGGCTAGACGATTCACCCACTGCAAAAAAGTAACAATGAGTGTGAGTTCAGAGATATGAAATACGTAAAAATATATATTTTTTAGTTAATCACTTACATAATCGCTGTTGGATCGTGGAGGAATCACAGGTGCTGCAGCGTCACGTATCAGCCGAGGGTGGGAGTGAAGGTAGTACCATGCGAGGTAGTCATCCGTACATGCTGTGGGATCTGACGTGGATGCCTGAAACCCATGGAGACCAAGAATGTAAAATCCCGGGAACATACGCCAAGCATCAGATGAGATCCGTTCGGGGAAGACAACCTTGTACGAACGACTGCTCCATGACCTGATCGCTTTGACTGGCCTAAAGATCGGGGTTGGGATACTCTGTACGTACCCGATTTGTCGTAAACAACGACCAGGCATGTACGGTTCGATAATATCCCGATACTGTAGCCACCCCATGAATACAGTCCTCGGTACAGATACTGCCGGGTTAGAACCGTACGGCAGCCACACCACCTACGTAGAAATGTTGAAAGTTACGGTGAAGTAAAAAAACATAGCAAACGACGAAATAAATCATGAACACCGATAACTAAATGACGTACCTCTGTCGCTCGCAGATGATCCAAGCGTCTACGTAAGGAGTCCAGTCGACCCATGTCCTTGCCCTCAGCCAGGGCACTCCATACGGACGCACGGGGAGCCTCGTCGTCCCCGACAACCATCCGCTCCCGATGAGGTCGGAAGCAGGGAAAGTACTCGTATATCCATGCCTGCAGGAGAGTTAGGCATCCGCAGATGCCCTGAGAATCCCCGCGACTAGCTATACCGAGCTGACGATATAGGAAGGCGAGGGCAGCAGATCCCCAAGAGAAGTCATGCACCGTATCGACACCGTCGTCCATCACCTCCATCACGCAGGAGGGTCTAATACGGTTACCACTCTTGTCGACAAACAAGGTGGATCCAATAAGTAACCACATCCAAGCTGTCGCCTGGATGTCATCCACTTGCTCACGGCAAAGCTCAAAAACCGACTCCGTGAGGACCGCACCGCCCTGCCAGTGGCTACACATTAGTTCTTCTGGGCTGACCCCGAGAACCTCCATGGCCGCCGTCTGCAGCTGCCCATCCCGTCCCTCATTGGAAACGAGCTCTCCGTCTACAGGAATCCGAAGAATATGCCATACATCGTGCAACATGATCGTCATCTCTCCGAACGGCATGTGGAACGAGTTCGTATCCGGCTGCCACCTTTCCACGAATGCAGATATCAGGGGGAAGTCAATATGTCTGAACATAATGTCTGCCAGGTGTGATAACCCAGTCCCCTCGATCTGGGCCCTCATCTTGGCCGACATCTCCGCTCGCCACTGACTCAGCCGCTGACATACAGTCCATCGGTTCTGACACTTCAAGAGACCCCTCATCTCTCCATTCCACATACGAGACGCTACGTGGCCCAAGAAGCTCGGTATGACGCTATCATCCGCCGGCCCACCGGACACAGGCTCTGTAACAAGCCACGTAGTGTCGTCCTCCGCTCTAGATCGTTTGCCAGTACTGGACGACCCAGTACTAACAAACCTACCGCCTCTGCCCTTCACCACGCGCCAATCTGAGGATAATTCGACGCCAATCTCATCATCGTCTTGCTCACCGGAGTAGAACTCGCTAGTTGCGTAATCGTCTTGCTCAGCAGTCATCTCCCTCATCCGAACTGCCTCTCTCTGTCTCCGTACAGAGGCATCAATCCCGCGCGTCCTCGTGTGACGCGGTCCTGAACCAGCTAGTTCACTAAATAACCGAGGCACCGATTTACCGGCTCCTCCCATCTATCATTTCACATTTTTAGTTAATTAAACAATAATCAATAATAATAATAACAATCAATAATAATAATAATAATAATAATAATAATAATAATAACAATAAATAATAATAATAATAATAATAATAATAATAATAATAATAACAATAAATAATAATAATAATAATAACAATAAATAATAATAATAATAAATAATAATAATAATAATAATAATAATAATAATAATAATAATAATAATAAATAATAATAATAATAATAATAATAATAATAATAATAATAATAATAATAATAATAAATAATTTTTTTTTGTGTCGGTCGTCTGGTCTCAGACGACTCACCCAAGGGTGAGTCGTCTGACGATCTCGACTGACCCAAGGGTGAGTCGCCTGAGACGGGCGACTGACCCAAGGGTGAGTCGCCTGAGACGGGCGACTGACCCAAGGGTGAGTCGTCTGCCTGTCTCGACTCACCCAAGGGTGAGTCGTCTGCGACAGACGACTCACCCAAGGGTGAGTCGTCTGCGACAGACGACTCACCCTTGGGTCAGTCGCCCGTCTCAGGCGACTCACCCTTGGGTGAGTCGAGATCGGCAGACGACCGACGCAAAAAAAAAAAAAAAAAACACAACTTCAATTCATAACTTCACGATTCAATTCAAGGCAAAAAATATTCAATTCAAGGCAAAAAAAATTCAATTCAAGGCAAAAAAAATTCAATTCAAACAAAAAAAAAAAAAAATTTCGAAAAGTTACCCCCTTGCGCCGTCGGTCGCCGCCTCCCTCGCCGTCGAAACCTCTGCCGCCGCTGCCGCTAGCACTTGACATGGTCGTGGTGGTGGTGGTGGTGGTGGTTGCCGGTGTGATGGTGTGGTGGTGAGGATGAGTGAGTGAGGAAGAGAGGATGAGTGAGAGTGAGTGAGTGAGAGTGAGTGAGGAAGAGGGGTGGGTGAGGGTAAAATTGGAAAGGGGGGGGCGGTAGCTAGTAAAAAGGGGCGGTATTTAGCAATTCACTATCTAAAAATGGGTGGAGGGGATGGACTTTTTTTTACCGCAGTAAAAATGACACGTGTGGTTGGCTGTTGCTGAGAGCTGTATGAAACTTTGGATTAAAGATCCTCTACCAGCTTTTTCGTATATAATTACCAAATTCTCCAAAGTTTCCAAACACAAAAACAACAGTAATCTTTATTTTTTTTTATTTTATTTTTCTTTCCTTATTTTGATAATTATACGCCAGAATAATCAAAAGTGTTAAATCCCACCAACAATACCATGCACCCTCCTTTCTCCAACCAACACGTGTACATCACATCAAAACCACTGGCATCCTCATAATTAAAAACTTCACAATCATTGGAACATGTCAAATCCCCAAAACACCCCCATATAGGACACGTGGCAGCTAGCGAAACGAACATCCTATCATCATATACACCTTCATTACAATTACAAACACTGTCCCAGTTTGGTGAAATACACAAGATCTCTTTCCCAAAACTGGTAGTATAAATTTATCTTTACGTATATGCTGACCTGACTCTAATATTTTAACCTTCAAACCTAAGCTTTGGCGGCTTCCTATAGTATTATCTATCGTCTTTCCTAAATAAAAGTCTAAGACCCCATAATAAAAATTTTATTATATGGCAATTATATATGGTATTTAAAGTGCGTGTATCTGATCATGAGCTTCATTTAGCTGTCCATCCATTATTAATTTTTATAGAGGGTTTCTCTCTCTCTTTCTCTCTCCACTTGGGGATTCAGGATTCTCTCTCTATATTTCAGCCCCCTCCTTTCTTCGCGTTTTCTCCAGAGGTGAGAGAGAGAAAGAGAGAGACTATTCTTTAATTTTTTTTTCTTTGGAATATTTTTTTTTTCTCTCTCTGACCATACATTTCCCTTGCAATAATTCAATTCACTTTGATTAGGGGGGGATAAGTTTGACAAAAAGCCGGTGGTTTCAATTTTTGGGGGTGGCTACTGATTTGCCCACATTCAATTTCTTGTTTTTGAGAGAGATCTAAGAGAGAAATTACAAAGGCTGAAGTTGTTGAAGACTCTGTTTTGTGCTCATTTCCCAACTTTGTTTGATCTAATTGATGGGTTTAGGTCTGGTTTTCCTTCGTCAGAAAGCCACAGATTCTTTGGGAAAAAGTTGAAAAAACCTCTCTTGTTTTTGGTAGTGTTTCTATTTCCTGTCTTTTCTCTCTCCTCAACAACATTCCTTGCTTTGGTAGGTGACCCAATGGAGAACTGAGGTCAGAAGGGCTTTCTAATTTCTACTACAGCTGGTCCAAACTGGCTTTAAACTCAGATTGGAATGGTTTGTTAGAGTTTTGATCCAAGTCTCCCACCCTCTTTCTCTCTCTCTATCTCTATCTCTATCTCTATCTCTATCTCTCTTGTCTGTCTTCACTCTTCTGTCACGTGTGACAGTTAAAAGTTCAAGGAGCTCTTCACATTAATTTTGTACTTGTACAAAAGATACAAAAAAAAATAACCAGGGGGAAAACAAAACTAGTATTTTGCCAAAGATGATGCGTATGAGGACTAAGTTGACAGGACTTTCACCCATGAATGGCAATACAACCAATGGCGGAACCAGAGGCAAACCTGGTGGCATCAATGGCGGCCCAGGTGGCGGAGGTGGTGGCGTTGGCGGAGAAGGAGCGCCGGAGAATTGGGAGATGAGGCCGTGTGGGATGCTAGTACAGAAGAGAACAGACGCTGATCAAGACACCAAGCCACCACCAACCATTAGAGTTCGGGTCAAATACGCGTCAATCTACCATGAAATCCACATTAATTCCCAAGCCACATTTGGTAATTTCGGCAAAATTCTGCTCCTGGAAAATAGAATTGTTACTTTTTTTCCTGAATTAGGATTTTGGGTAAGTTATTCATTTGATGAGTTGACTTGGGCTAACAAGGGTAATTTTAATTTGTCTTAAAAAATGCAGGGGAGTTGAAAAAAATGTTGTCAGGGCCAACAGGATTGCACCATGAAGATCAGAAACTGTACTACAAAGATAAGGAGCGTAATTCGAAGGAGTTCTTGGATATAGTTGGGGTGAAGGATAAATCGAAGCTTGTGTTGGTTGAGGATGCAATTAGCCAGGAGAGAAGGTACCTAGAATTGAGGAAGAATGCCAAGATGGAGAAAGCCGCCAAGACTATCTCGGAGATTAGCTTGGAGGTTGACAGGCTTGCTGGACAGGTATTAATTTTTACTCTCTGTTTGCAAATTGAGCATTTGGAACATGGAGTTCTTGGAAATGGATGTAATTGAGCTTCTGTATAATTCCGTATTGAACAGCACAAACATTCAGAGTGTTCACGATTTAGAACTACATAATTTCGTTTGGGTTTTAATTAGAATTCAATATATGTAGGAGTTTCCTAGATGTGATGAGTAGTAATGAGTTTAGCTAAATTGGAATGGTGCAGGTGTCAGCTCTTGAATCGGTGATCTTGAAAGGAGGAAGAGTACCAGAGAAGCAAGTTCTAAATGCCATTGAACTGTTAATGAATGAGCTGATCAAATTAGACGGTATTGTGGCAGATGGTGATGTCAAATTGCAAAGAAAGATGCAGGTAAGCTTTAGTTGATCAGCTCTAGTCCCTCAATATGGTATATGGAAATTTGGAATCATAGTTGAGATTGTTCATTTTTGTTTTTTAGGTAAGAATAATTGAGATTTGAGATTGTTAATATGATTTTTTCTCATCCTCAAAAGCTCCAAACTATTCATGTAGGTGCGACGAGTTCAAAAGTATGTCGAAACTTTGGATGTTCTCAAGGTCAAAAACTCGATGCCATCAGCTAATGGAGTTCATATGCCAAACCAAAATCAACAGAAAACTGCGAATGGGCATGCCAAAGTCCAGAGTCTAAATGGGGGAAAACCACCCCTAATTCCCCAACAGCGACCAAGGCATTCTACAGGAAACTCACCACTACAGCCACAGGCACAACAACAGCAGGCTGCTACGACTGTGGTAACCACACAATGGGAGACCTTTGAATTTGATTCTGCACCACCACTTGTTCCACTATCCCCAACATCATCATCTGGATCAGCCACTTCCAATCCAGTCAAACCCAAGTTCCCTTGGGACGTCTTTGCGTAAGCAGAAACATATACATATCCCCAATATGTTGTGTGTGTGGATGTGTATTTTTTTTCATCCCCCCTCCCCCCAATCTATATGTCCTATTGGGTTTGGTATCTGTTTCTTCATTCTTTTCTGTAACTAGATTTTGTTAGCACCCCCATATTGCCTCGTCATTTGAGAAATAAACAGGGGGTGTAGCCATGAATATCGATTAATACTCCCACAATGGTCAGTCTATTCACTGTTTGACTCCAGATTCTTTTGGTATTTGCTTCATATTGTGATAGGGATGAAAAGAAATGATAAACGATAGAGGTGTATTTTTGTTGTCCTAGATATAGTAATGGGTGAAGGAGAGTGTGTAAGTGTTGGAATCAAGCAATCTGGAAACCCAAGTTTATTGCATTTTTTCGTCCCTCTCCCCTCCTTGTCTCATCTATTACAAGTAAATACTACATCGGCATTCCTGTTTGGTATCAAAGGGTGGTTGTTATAAGAAATATTATTACTCCACATACTTTGCTTCCTGTAAGGTTTACATACTGACAGAGAGGAGTTACAGGGCCCTCGAAATAATCACTTAATAACTAACCCCCTATTTAACTAATCTCACCACCAATTATAGAAGGGGACAATACTGATTAGGGCGGTGAGGCAGAATGAGCTGTAATGAATTTTAACTTCCCCAAGGTTCCCTCCCCGATTAAGAGGCCTAAAAATAGGTTCAGTATATCCAAAAACACAGTTGAGGCTGCTACAAAGATAGGAAGACAAATGGCCAAAACCACAAAGATGGAGTATTCAGTCCAAAAATGAGATATTCGTATAGCAATTTTTAACATTTGATCATTGGGTCTTACCTGGCACCAATAACGGCCTCTGGGGTTTGCCTGAAGTTAAGGACATCCATGGGAAGCTAGCGAAAACAATGCCATCTGGGAATCCTTGTTTGTGTTGATCACTTGGGGTGGAAGCTGTCCCTGTCCCTTTGATTCCAAGGCGCACATGGAGGAAAAGTACAAGGTGGTCACACTCTTATTAGTTTGAACTTGAAAGTCAATTATAATACAACTGGGCTATATAGGAAGAATCAGACAGGGCAGAACATAAGCATTAACACATGGCACTGCGGCAGTGTAACAGACGACTACCAGTTTCCAATTATCATTTCATACTACTAAGAATGCAAGCAAAACCTAGCTAACACAAGGGTATCATGGAATTAGTACTAATGAGGCATTCACCTAGTTTTCATGTGCAGGACCCAAGTTCTTGGGATCCCAAATCAAATCTATCTACAACCATTCTATTGCATTACTTAAATGTGTCTTAAACCTCCTGCTTGAATATATGCAAAGCGTAGTTGGACAAGTGACCATCAAGATCTAGTTGCCATAGTATTCAGATACAAATTCTGCAGGTACATTTTTCTTGGGCTGCAAAGGCAAGTCAAACTCATCAAGCAAATCAAACTCATCATCATCTCGTTTTTGTATGACCTCTATACCTAGCTCTATTAATGTAACTTCTACATGTTTGATCATCGCATTTAGCTGTCAAACACAGAGCATCTCACATTTTTGTGTCTGCATACGTTATCATTATTGTCGACTTGGAATATTTCACCATGAAAAGATTCCAAACAAAAAGAAAGTACAAAACCTAATCTTACTACTGTATTAAGGAATGGGCTGCTGCATGCTAAATGCCTGGTTTACAACTAACGAAAGAAAAGAATATTGAATTATCCAGCAAGATGCTATCAACTGACAACTTTTATAATAGAACATTGCATAGTGAAGATACGAAAATCACGTTTGAAACATCTACTGTAGAATAAAATTAGCTTTAAAGCATACTGTAATGTGGTTCAGAATACAGATGCATTTTTCAAAAAGAAATCAAAACATATCCATGTGAGTGTGAGCGCAAGGCATCTCTTTAACTATGATATCAGCTTCAGCACAATGCCAACATGAGTATTAAAAAAGTGGAGGCAAAACACTTCTAAAATGTTGGTGGGAGCACTTTACCCCTTCGTGGGCCGACCCGGTGCGAACAAGATTAGCCTTGGCTCAAAGGGATTAGGTGAACTTGTGGTTAAACCAAAAAAAATGTTGGTTAAAGAACTTCTCCATATATACCCTATGGTCTTCAGAACATTTTGGAAGAAAATGGTGTATCATATAGTACTTTTGATTGCGTATCAAGAGCCAGCTTCTCAGAAGTTCCAGGAATTGATTAGCGAATTTTATTGAAAAAACAAGATGTACAAACAAAATAATTTTCTTTACTGATAAATTTTTCTCTTGCATCAAGAGGCCGCAGGCTAAAAAAACCAAGTTCAGGTATGTGTTGCATTTGCTAGAATGCTGATCTATATTCCAAACTGCTATTAATTTATCAGCCAAAAATGAATGCTGCAGACAGCTAAACTGCAACTCAATGTGGATCAGATGTCCTTCCCAAGAGATTGACAGAATGCCACTAACCACCCATAACAAATGGCACTTCAACGATGTGACAACTGACAAGTGACCGCAACAACATTAACCCCTTATGATCCCGCTATTGATAATATATGCAGCCTTACTCTTACTCAGTAAATACTAGAGGTTGGAGATCAACTATGACTATGAGCCTCATGAAGCATGCAGTTATGCACAAATTCTATACATGGAAAATCTGTTACGACCCAATTACAACAGTATATTTAATCTGACAACATGGAAAGTCTAAAGGAGCTAGAGAATATTGTCTATATAATCCAATCCAATAGCCTTTTTTCTTTGGCGGAAGGGGGGGGGGTGGTGGGAATTTGTATCACTAAAGAGGAATTGACAAAGGAAAGAATATCAAGTGCAGTTGGCAATGAGATTTGAAGCCACTCAAAAAGGGAATTAAACATAGCATAGCCTACTGAATTTTGCATGAGACAACAGACTAGTTGATTCTGAACGCAGTTCCAAAGTGAAGGAAAATCATGCATGACAGTTGAAACTACATGATTGTTGAAACCACCGAACATAAAACATGGGTCTATAAGTGGACATAAAAGGGAAATTTGACAACTTAAGAGAAGAAAAATACGAGGAAAGTGTGACTTTTTACCAGGTTATGAGAAGAATATACCACCACAGAGTCAAAGTAATGCGGATGACAGATGCTGGGTTAGGCCATTGTTAATTCACAACAGCAAAATATCTCTAAAAGGCCAGCCATCCTCCATATTTATACCTGGGTTAAGATATCAACTTCATCATAGTGAACATCATCACCTTCTAATATCATCAAATTAGTACATCTCAGTCCCTTTATAGGATTGTCTGTATGAATGATTTTCAGCATAATGTTTCAAGTTTCATCCACACAAACATCTGCAAGATAAGGAAAAATAGTACAGATGATTGTAATACGAGGAAAGATTTCATTGTGCACACTGAAAATATAATATAGAAACAAAAGAAAATTAAAAATAATGTGGGTAGGCTTTGGATGATTTGGCAGGAAAGATTTAGATATTTAGAGGTGCGATTGCACAAATCAGGGAGGTATTAGCACAAATTAAATAGATAAATAGCATTCGCTATCAGCTCAGTCAAGCAGATAGTTTGAGAAAGGATGCATATGTGCCCTAGCTCCATTTGACGTTGGTTGTGCGCGTCACTATCTAGTCACCGGGAGCAGTCAATATACTCATACCAAAACAAAGGTCCGAGACTTTGTAGTATAAGCAAAAAACTGATTACATGTTCCAAGCTCCCAGAAAGCTTAACGAGACCTAAATAGTCAATCAACCAACCACTACAAGATAACCGACCAAGCAATCAGGTATGGAGCCGGTAATGGTGAAAGTGAAACCAACTGAAGCGGAAACCCTCCTCAGTCGTCACTTTTGTCACACGACATTCATCTCAACAGGACAACCTGTTGGAACATGCAATTCTAAAATGTCTTTTTTTTTTTTGGAGGGTATTTAAAGTGTCTGATTAGTAGCTTTTCTTGTCACATCTTAGAAAACGATGTCCAAGTTCTTGATAATATTCCATCTATTTGATAGCAAAAATGTCAGTTGCTTTATTCCTGTTTCTAAACAAAAGCATGTAAACTTTACTGTCTCTGGCTATGAATATATTCCAGTTCAAGCATGATTTCAGAGAAACCGTCCCTAGCCTCTTGGTCTAACACGTACTCAACAATCTCAATAATACCTACTACTATGTGTATCATGAAAATCAGAAGTGGCATAAACTTCCCAATTGAGTACAACATCACTTCATTCCCTGAAAATTGAGATGCCTTTCATTTCACTACAACTGTTTTCCATCTTCTACCTCCAATTTTGTTCATTTTTATCTCCTAGATTATTTGGTCCATGGAAAATTAAAGTCTTATTTTTACTTATCCTACTTTACAATTTGCAAACCTAGGGCAACATTTTCTGCTAATTGAAATGCCTCAAAGAGTTCATTTCAAAACAATTATTTTCCATTTTCTACCTCCAATTTTCTCCATTATCATCTCAAGTTTACTGATCCTGCTTTTCTAACTACAAACCTAGGGTTAATACTGAGAGGGAACTCGCAAAATATGATTAAGCTTTTCTTTCTTCGATTAAACAAACGCTTATGTTACTAAAGCAAAACCTCTAAATTCTAGTCACATTCTATTTCCACATTTTTCATGCCAAAATCTGCCTTCTTTCAGCTATTTTTTTGGTGCATATTTTTATGAAATTCAACAAAATCGTAACGAAAAATTAATAATCCAACGATTAAACTAGAAACAGTTCAGCTAAACAAACTTGAAACTAAACAACAATCGCGCACACATATATAAATCGGTAAAGATATGGAAATTAACAGTGAAAGAGAGCAATTATGTGAGCAATATGAATCAAAAGGCAAGGTATCAATCAAACAAAACAATTTCAGGAATTTTGAGTTGAAGAAAAAATTAAACTAAAATTGAGGTTGTTTTGAAGATTACTTACAATTTTCGTACTTCATTGTTGATAAATCGACAAACATTCTTATTCTACAAACCCTAGTTGTTGAACACTCGTTTCTCGTAGAGGAGAGAGAAAATGAGTTGCATTTGAATTTGTTCTTTGCTCGCGATGAACCGAAATACCACTGTGATCGACGAATGTGCGAGGAGAGAAGAACTGACAGAGAGAGTGTGTGGAAGTTTTGAATTCGCGTTTTGATCTTTGTGAGAAGTGTATCGGAGAAGCTAGCCCAACCCAATATTCCAACCCATAAATGGCCCAATAGGCCTAGTATTCCTGAATTTGGGCTGACTATCGCAGAAAACAAAGTTCTGGACTAGTGCTTCTGTTCGTTATGGACATGAAGGAGTAGTTTCTTGGTATTATACACGTGTTATAGGCCGTTATTGGGCCACAAGAAGTCTGTAAAGGATGACTGGAGTCAGGGCCGTTTTAGAGCATAGGTCCCGAGGGCGACCGCTCAAGGTCCAATACACAAAGGGGGCCCAAAAACAAATACAAAATATAATATATTGTTAAATCTGAAGTTATGAATTACTAAAATAGTAGTAGCTTAGTGGTTATTCTTGGAAGTAAAGTGAAACTAATGCCATTTATCTTAGGTTCAAAGAGATGGATGAGACCTCATTCTCTTTTTTTTTTTTGTTTGATAAAATGAGCTCTAAAAGAGATGGATCAAACGTTTGCCCTGAAAAACGTCTTTCCGTGTGAGTATACTTTTTGTTTAGGGGATTTTTATGAAATTATAAATTTTCTTTTACATGCAGACTATAGACGAATAAAAGTCACTACTACTATTTTCGTTTCAGGACTTCTATTTTATTTATTTTTTTGGTAACAACTCTTTTTATTTTAATAGCAACGAAATATCCCACTTTGAGGGATATATGAGTTGAACTCATATTTGTACCATCGCACTACGCTACCCTAAACTCAGATAAAAATTTATTAATGTCTTAGGGCCCTTATCTTGAGTTCGCCATGGGGCCTCTAAAATGTTAGGAACAGGCCTAACTGGAGTAAACCGAGTAGACTCGCACCCGAAAAAACTCTATTATTAGTCAGCCTTATGTATAAGGTGTTACTTTTTTTTTTGTCATGAGGTATCTCTTTTTATGTACAGTTTTTTTTCTTACAGGTATTACGCCTCGTGCATGAGTCTGTCTCAAATAAGTTCATGTGCAAAAAAATTACTAGTATACAAGTACTGCGAGTAAAATGTTTGGAGATATTATTTTAATTTTAAAAGAGATGATTATTAGATCAATAAATAATAATAATAATAATAATAATAATAATAATAATAATAATAATAATAATAATAATAATAATAATAATAATAATAATAATAATAATAATAATAATAATAATAAAGAAGTATTTGACAAAAGAAGAAATATTAGTGGTCCAAAACCATAATATCACATCACCCTTGTCTCATTATTTTATTCACTAGGTAGATATTCAATGAGTTTTGCATGAAGTCGCCTCAAGTTGAGGCTACCTCATATACAAACATGACGTTGGCATGATATTATGTTTGTATGAGAGATTGAGAGGCCTCACCTTGAGGCCGCCTCATACGAGATTTTGTGTATTTGCAAAACATTGGTTTTAGTTAATTAGCTCCGAAAAGAAATTTTTTGAATTGGCCTACTTAAATTAAACTAAACTGAGTTGAACTTTACTGAATTTAATTGAATCGATATAAATATGTAAGAGAGAAAGCATTTTACAGAGCTGAATTGAACTAGAAACTAACTAGAAAAGGTCAAATGATGTACCATTGGTCAAAGAAAAATACCATCAAGTTGGGGGAAAAGAAAGCTAGGAAGTTGGTACAGTAATTTGGATGCTGACTTTTGGAGTTTGGCCCTGAAACAGATGAAGATCTCAAATTTAAGACTTCCAAGTATTACTAGTTGTCCATTATTTTCTCGAAAGAAACAGATATTTTTGCACTTTGGGGATTAGAGCTGTAATAGTATACTAAATCATGATATCCATAACCAACTTGGTCACTTTCCTAAAGTAGTTAGTTTTCAATCGTAGTGTGGTAAACAATCACTAAAGTACACCCTTCGAACTGCCAATAATGGAATGCCAAAGAATGGTCAATCCCAACTCTCAAAACATGGAGACATGAAGTAGTCAAATGGGTTGAACAATTTGAACTTTAATTTGGCGAAGTGTACTAATGCAAATTTAATTGTGTTTTTTGCCATGCGTTTTACATTGGTGCCATTCGACCTGAGGAAATGATGCTTTGAAAGTGCTTAATTAGTCATTACTACTCATTAGACTATAAATGATCAGGTGGAAACTATACTTTTAGCAAAGTGAAATGCTTGGATTAATTAGGTTTAGGTGATATGAATGTATGTCCACTTTGAATTATTCGTTGCTTCAGTTGGAAGTTTATCAATAGGATAGATCATTCTAAACCAAATCATAAGATCAAAAACTATTAGGCTACAAATGTTAAATGTATCGTGTGGAGTTATCAGATGATTCGAAGAACAATCTTTTTGTTCTTGTTGAAGTGGGTTTGTGTCCCACATGAAAAGATTAAGTGGTCTTGAACATACATATAAGGGAGTGAGTTACTCCACCATTGTCAATCGGTTTGGATTGGAACCTCATTTGTCTTGTATATGTGCTCACTTGTCGTTAAGACCCAATTATTGAAATTTAACAAGACCTGATGAGTTATCAAGATGATTAAGAATAATTTCTTAGGCTAATTGTAACTAGTTGGATATCAGATTGTGTACATAATAACATTTCCCAACCAATCATGTTGAAGCAAGATTTATAGTATCCTTCGTTATATTGTTGTCATTACACATAATTATAATCTTATGAAACTCGTCATTTTGACATCACAATCAGTTTAATTTTTACAAGAAAATATTAAATTATAGACAAACCGTTCTTACGTAATTCTAGCTAATATATACTAGAAATGTTTTACATACCGTATCCTATAAAAATCAAAAGTGTTTTAATTGCTCGGAAACACAAAAGGGCTTACTACTTCTATAAAGAAGAAAAATCACACCTGAAATAAATGAAAATGGGGTGATTTGATGTTGAAATTTTAGCATATTTGAGACGCAACGGTAAACGCATTTGTTTATCTTTTTGAGGTCCCTAATAAGGTGCCCTACTTCTACTAACTAAACTGTATGCTAACATAAAATCAAACAACCAATTGACCAAGACCTAGAATGAACTGATCATGTTTGTCAGCTGATGAGGATTGAGATATAAGTGTAGGTCATTGTCAAAGAATAATCGCGCATACTCTGGTTCACGGTAGTCAATCAAGTACTACCTATTTAGCTCATATTATTTTTGCAAGTGACGAAAGAGTTAGGCGCTCTACTACTCTAATAGCACTCGTATACACCCTTTTTTTTTGTTTTTTTTTTCTAAGAATAGGAGGCATTAGGATCCAGTGATCTCCTAATTCATTTTGTATGTTACAAATAGTTATGCAACTCTCTTGCATGTTTATAGTTTTGCGGAAAATATTTGATTGATCCTAAGATTACGAACCCTCCTCTCACATTTTCTCTACTCTCAATCTCTCATTAACATTACCCCAAACACCAAGGAGTTTGAACATAATTATAGTAGTTTAGTCATGAAAATAACTTAGGCACATTTTATAGGTTATGATAGCGAGTTAAAATATTATACTCCCCTAATAATGTAAATGGTGTTTAGGGTAAATAGAAGGACCACGTTTTACAAGAAAAGTAGTAATTAAGATACGTCAAATTAAAGATTAAGACTAAGACTATATGAAATGATCTCATTTTAACAAATATCATTAGCAAACAGAAGCCTATTTGTTAGTTGACAGTCACTATAATATGGGGTTAACTAGCATTACAATTTAAATATCTTAATCCTAAGAACTGATTAGGTGAATTTGAACCATTTATTAGTTTAGTTAATCCAAAAATACAAGTTATTTTTACATATCCATCATGATAAAATAACCCGTCAATAACCATAATATTAGATGGATTCTTTTTTTTCTTTTTTTTTTTTTGATAAGATAGATGGATTCATTTAGTATATTCTAATTTGTAGTAGCTAGCCTTAAATTAGTGATCGCCATTCTCTCTCTTTCTCTCTTTCCTTCCTCCTTTTTTTTTTTTTTCTTTTTCTTTCTTTCGTCTAGAAGAAATAGTAGTAATAGTTGTCGGCAGTTGACAAACAAGAATTGTAAGAATGGCAGAATCCCAAAAATTGACACGGAATGTTAGCAGCAGCAACTACGCCGCACTGCTATATATGTATATGGCCCAATCACAGTCCAGTCCAAAGTGGCCATCTTTTATTCTTTCCTTGGCTGAAAGCAAAGCCGCTCGCGCCTATTACCGTCGCTTACGTGCGCCGCCTTAATTTGTCTCCTTTCTAAGAAGCCACCTCCTCCTTTGTTGCCACTGTCGCCGCAATTGTAACAGTACGTCTCACCTGTTCTTTACCTTTTTCTTTTTTTATAATAAATATACCGTTGTGATTACGAAGTAATTGAAGTTGTTAAATCGTATCAATTAACTTAACCTGAATTGGGCTTTTAGGGGATGTCTTAATTTGCTTTACTCAAATTATAAGCTTTATCCGTTGCTACGTACTTTGAATGATGCTGATATGAGTTGGCGGATAACTTTGGCTTTTTAGGTTTTCCATGGTTTGATTGATTTCATGATTCACGTACGTTCCAAGTTGTACATACGAGTAGGAAACTTTGCTACTTCATTCATATATATATATAGTGCAAGTGTGCATAGTGCATGCTAACATAAGCATTGGTGACGTATATTAAACGTAGTGGGTCTAGCTAGGATGAACACTAATTCCTTGGACATGCATCTCTTTCCGATTTTTTTCAAGTGTTTTAGTAACAAACCATTTTTTTGCTTATTTAGTGTTACCCTATCAATACAATTTTATCAAATCTTTTTTTTTTTCTTATTTCTTTTTCCAAATACTCCAAAAACCACCCTCTATTATTATTATTTTTAAGAGTGTATTAGAGGGTAACAAAGCTAGGTGGTGTTATATTACTGAAACACCAGAAAATTTACGGTCTCTTTCTTAGCTTGATACATTTTTGTTAAATTTATGATTATGAACGGTTTATATGAAGTGTTAAAATTCACCTAAAAAAATTTATTTTAAATTAATTAGTGTTGAAGTTTTTTTTTAATACATTAGCAATTCTTTTTTAGTTAAATGCTAATAAATTATAATCTAAATACTAACCTAATGTGTCGTTGATGTTCTATCACTTTGTCTTAACACGATCATAATTTTTAACAATTAAATGACATTACCCTTGATACATTCGCTCAACCATTTCGGTGGGAGAATGACTTGTCCGGTAAATTGGTGATGTGAAAAGAGAAATCAAACCCTGATTCATTCATTACGTTAACGTCGTCCAAAACACACTTTTTGATGAATAAAATCAATTATTTACATCTAAATTATACATTATTATTGTTCCTAAATGTGTATATGATACCCTCAATACGTGTATACCAATTACGATCCAAAGTTTTTCAATTTGATTATTGCCATGTACTTCTGTACTTGAGAATCCAATTCGATTGTGTTTTGATCTCAGCAACGAAGTACAGTCTGACCTCACGAGAACTCCATATTTCTAGAATTATCCTTTTTGTGCATAGGTTGACACAAAATCTTTGGATGTACTCTTACCATTTAGTACTCTTATATTTTGACTTACTATTATATTGTAATTCAGTCTCCAATAGATTAATTCAAAATGTTTTGGCAAGTAGTAAAAGAATTCAACATATAGATAAACCCGATGGTCTAAATTAAATAGTACTCGAAATAAAAGTCAAAGCTGATGAAGCTGAAAACTTTTTGGCTCATATGCATATTGTTTTTTGTTTTTTGAAAGGGCAATATCTTAGCCAATTTAGCTAGCCTTGTAATTGCAATTCAAAGGCACCATGCCCTTTGGAAGACTCCAAAAGGCCCAGAAGTTGGACACGCAACGGAATTTAAGCCTTCTGTCTCAAACAATGCAGCCCATACTTTCGGACCCTTTGGTATTTCTCAAATCATACTACTATTACTATGTGACTATGTCCATAGATGATACCATTAGTGAGTTGTTGATAAGCTCGAGTTTGACTTTACAAACAAGTTTATATACTCATCTATAATCAATAAATAAAAATTAATCAAGGATGTCTTAGCACCGAAGTAAAGATTGAGGTGTTAAATTCATTAGGTTATAAATTCGAATTTTCATTCCCCATCTTTGGTGTCCGATTTGAACCCAAAATAATAATTAAAAATCAATAAATAAGTTAATGACCTATCAATCCAGACTTAGGCATGGTTCTCTTTACCTTGTTTTTACTGAAGCTATCTACACAATACTGAACTAAACTGAACTGAATTTATCTGAACTAAACTTACTTTTATTGAATCCACAATAACAAAGAGTAAAAATGTACTTCAGTTTACCGAATTAAACTAAAGTTTTCTGAACTGAACTTTTTTTTTACTCAACTGAATTGAAATTCACTTAATGCTTTACGGAGAAGTTAAAGAGAAGACGACCTTATATGCCATAAGCAAAAACCAATACAATTATCTAAATGCTTATTCCTCGGAAATACTGTTGTGTGAAGTAGAAACGGAAGAAAATTGAATGCTACGGAGACAGGGGCAACGTACATAAAGCAGGGGAGATCACCTACATTCACTTCACTTTGTAGTCGTTGCATTTTCTCCCAGTTGCACTTGTAAGATAAAGGAGATTTAGACTTGTTTGGTGCGAAAAGGGAATTTAGACTTTAACTCTAGTCAATCACATTCTTCATCATGAAATAGTGAGGTGAGGGAGCAAAGCCGCGAGAATTCACTACTACCTCCGTTCTAAATTATTCTTTTCATTTGACTTTTTAACGTTAAAGTTAGCTCATCAAATTTTTGTTCATACTTTTGTAGTGATCAATGAACTTACACATGTACTGTAACAGACTAACAGTGATGTCGTGTATCGACAAATGGCAGCGCGCATATGCCAGGTGGACAGCGACGAAATAAAAGGGATTAAGGCCTTAAGGGTCGTATATCCCACTTTTTCTAGAGCCAAAAGCCATGTTAACTAGTTCAATAGCGGTTTCCAAGGACCTTAAGTGAAGTTTATGAGCTTAAATTAGCTTAAAAAATTAGTAGTATGTATTTGTAGAAAAGGTACCAAGCAATAGGGCAAATGGGGGTTGCAAATTAACGGATATTCCTTTATCATGCTTCTTATCTATGAATATGAAATATTGATTGCCTCTTCACTTAACCAAAAGGCTTAGGCATAACCAAATATGGTAATTCCAAAGTTATGAACCGGCTTAGAGTGCTAGTGGCCATATGCCCATTCTCTTAATTAGGGGCATGCTTATATAACTAATTTAGGTTGGTCCTTAAAAGTTTGAACTAATGTTCTTTCTTCATTTATCTCTACTTTGATGCAAATACATTGGCAATATGGTCTTATAGCCATAGGTAATGACCTTCAAGAACACAAGGGAGTAGGAGTTGCGCACTTTACATCAACATTCGGCCGATGAAGAAAAAGTTTTGACCACAAGGACAAGGGGTATATCTGCATTTTATTTTATTTTTATCTTTCTCATTTCTTCGTAGATATGAATGCTCTTTAGTGTATTATCTCCTAAATTAGTACTCATTCTATACGCAAATTTGTTTTTTTTTACATGTCTTTAGGTTATTTGGTACATTTATTAGTAGTGGATAAACCAAATTGCGTTTTTATCCATCAGTTTGAGACATTAATTATTTGAATCGGTTCCTTACATTATCAACCAAGAAACCTTAATATTTATCTTGTCTAGGTAGGTTTGTAAGCTTCAAATGGTACAATGTTGATAATAACTAATAGATCTTAAGTTCGAATCCTTTGGAGATCGCCCTAGATTCAAATGGTATTTGACCAATTAAATCTACAAATACTACGGTTTGAATCTTGCTAGCCCTTATTCCCACAAATAGAATCGGCACAAGAATAAGAGTGTAACCTATACATCATCCGCACACTTTAATTCTAAGGGGGAATCCTTTAGCTACGATTAGCATTTACAATTCATTGGTTGAGAAGACCACATACTGTTTCCTTCATCGTTCTGCTCCACTCGAAAATGCGTTGCTTTTCTCTGTTTGTGATTTGGTTTCGATTCTAAGTCGAAATATTAACTAACCCATCATGTATCCAACATGCCTGCATCTCGAGTGAAAGGGCATGGGGCAGAACGCCGGTACTGTTATTTTTAAGGTAACAGGTCCGACGCACCCCCATTAAATGATGGAATTTAAAATGAGAACACATTAATGATTATAAGCATATAATTAAGAGCAATCAATTAACCTTATGTGTCTGTTTTTGGTCATGCATGTATTTTCATAAATCATAGTGGTACTAATATACTAGTAGTACTTTTTGTTGTCTCCTTGCAGTAGTCCAAAGGTCACGCTAATCCTACTTGAAATCGGCCTCATTGTCTCCCGGAAAAGGTATATCTCGTTCTCTCTTGCGCTCACTCTGGTTCATTATGACACAAAATACTCAACCCAAAAATTGCAGATTAATACAATTGAAAGTACAAAATTTGATTAAATCAGATCCTCCCACGAAATTCAGCTCATCAATGATATATGACGTGAGCCCATGAATCATCATCACGATTCAATTGTCAGGAAATTCACAATTTATATAATTTTTTTTGTATCATTAGTAGAGTACTTCATAATAACTAGTTGTAGTTGGACATTATAATCCATAATAACTAATTTCATCAAACATTCCGTATTTGTTAAGAGTTGTTTCTATAACACCATTATAGTGTACTGTTGGATTGACAACTTGCTCACATGAATATTTATAGAGCCAATTGTATAGATTGATATTATGGCAAAAAGCAAATCAATGGTCATCAACTATTCATAAATCCGATCCATTCATAAGAGCTTGCTTTGATTGCGTTAAGTATTTATGAATAAGGGGTGGTTTGGTTTTCATAGAAATTTCGTTTTGGTCCAATGTTCATTGTTTGGTTGAACATAAAAGTATGTTCCAGCGAAAAGTTGCACTTACTTAGAGCATTCACAATGGTGGGTATGAGTTTCACTTTTCATACCCTGCCACCTCATCACTTTATCCAATTATTAAACTCAAACTCAAACTGAAACCTACACTACAGTGGTAGTTTTAGTTCTGATACTTCTCACATAAATATAGCACAGTACACTTTTTTTTTTTGTTTTTGCTATTTAATTAAATGAAATGAATACACATGGCCCACATCCATTAAATGAAATGATGACCTTGACCCACAATCTCAAACGTTGGCAAAATTGATACGTTTGAAAACTCAATCCAAATTGATACTCCTCACATTGGGTCTCATCCCATGTGAGGGTATCAGTATTATAACTGATCTGCAAAATTATACTCTCATTGCTAATGCTCTTAGGGAGACCTAGTTAAGCCACTTCTCCCATTTTAATAAAACTTCCTGAAAAGTGCAACTTTGACATATTTTGTCAACCAAACCATTTAACATTTTCTATTTTGGATCCCAAAAATTGCATATCCCATGCTTTTGGATGTCAAGTAATAAACAACTACTAGGAATCAGATTTTCCTGTAAACTTATGAGCAAAAGCTACTAAAATTGTTTACTTGATCAATGACTTCAACGTTATTTTGGCATGTGTCTAAGAGCTTGGCTTCATTATTTGTTTACAAAATTAGATTAATAATAACCAATAAGTTAAGTGGTTGGTGTGAGTAGTTTGGCACTCTCACCCATAAAGCAAGGTCGAAGTTTGAATCTTGTGAATGGAGAAATTATTTAGTGAGAGCACCTTACCCCTTCGTAGGCCAATCGATCTGGTGCGACCATGATTAACCTTGGCTCAAAAGGCTTAGGCGAACCTACGGTTAAACACAAAAAAAAAAAATAGATTAATTATAACAAGGGTAGTATATAATTGAGGGTTTCTGGCCATGGTACATTATTATTTCTGCTAATGGATGACTTTAGCTTATAGAGATGATGAAGGGCTAACTAGCTAAATTAAAACGCATGTCAACCTTAATTTGCTTGTTGCTTCAATCATACACTATGTACTGTAAAGAATCAGGAGTAAGATTATCTATAAATGTCTCATCATTAATATTTTGTCAATTTATTAGATTTCATATCATGTGAGCTGATTTTCAGCATACATAAACAATAGAAAAACATGTTGTACTTCCAAATATCTCAATTTCTCAAAGATCATGTATGGAATTATTAAATAAAATTCTCTGACTACCCTCTGCATGCCCTTCTGTTTTCATTCGTTCGTCGCTTGAAATTAAATTTATTTAATTATTGAGTAATTTTGCAATCAAGCATTGGCTCAGTGCCCCTAATTAGCAAGATTTATGATCCTTTAATTTTATTTTGCTTTTTAGGGTGAACTTAGAGCCATATTCTCCAAATCTCTATAATTTCCATGACTCTTCATGTTTAGGTAGTACTCACATTGCACAATTTCTTCCTTTAATAATTAATTGATCGAGAATATTATTAATAACTAGATTCGACCACATATTTTAATCTACACCTACTATCATATATCTTATGTCATATGTTATCCAAGTTCCAGGTAAACGACATTAAGTTTTACAAATTCTTAGCTCTTTCCAATGAAAAATAATTAAGGATAGGATAAACAAGATAATGGACGGTGGTGGCGATGCAATGTGAGAAGTATATATCTATATTTTGTTGTTTTTTGTAAGGTAAACTTTCACTAATGTGGTATGCATTTGCATTCGTTATACAAGATTAGTACTTACATTAAAGTGATCACATTGAAAAAATTTAAGTGCTAGGCATACAAGATTCTTACTTGGTCATTTAATTTTCTTTATTAGAATGCATGAGGAATATAATCAATTAACTTTAGTTGGGCCATGCCCATCACTTCAAAGTTTTAGCATCGAAAAACTTATATGGAGCGGTATTATGGACTACTATGTACCCGACATGGAGTGATAGAGTGCCAAAAGTCAAACAAAAAATTCAATTGAGTTTTAAATAACAGAACATATTGAAACAACATTATGTATGAGGTTGCGAAGGTAAAATCGTACAAGCTAGGGGAGTATGCCAATGCGCTATCCACCCCAAGCTTTTTGGAAAAAAAAAATAAATTCATGTTCAAATAATATTGATTTGGTTCCTTTAAGTTGAACAATAGTTGTGTAGAAGAAACTCATCCCGTAAGGTATTAGAGGAAGAGAGCATAGAGAAAGAGATGGAAGGGAAAAATGTGAGACACCCTATCCATAAGTTCGCCTAGCTAATACAGGGTTTTATGTTAACCATAGAATCTTGATCTATGATATTTTAGTTGTATGAGGAATCTTCTGCTATAGTTTGAGGGCTTCGATTCCCCACAGTTGTTGAAGTGACTCTAATAAGTTAGTGTTTCGAGGATGCCATGTAACCCCTTATGATTTACTTTTATTTTTTTAAAGTAAGATGCGTCAAAAAGTGATTCATATAGGAATCTTTAAAGTCAACGCAAAGATTGAGAATTTTTGTACTAGTGTTAGTTTTTAGTGTTAGTTAAGTGTGTAATAGCATCATATTAACCAATTACAGCATTATTTCAAGCTCTTCCACATCCCTATATGGTGAACTGTCCAATTTATGGTGCGTGATCTTAGAGTTTAGAGTGGAATTTTAGTTATATTTACTTGACCAGTTCCGATTCGCAACATTCCCACTCTATTGGTTTATCATGCTTCCAAAGAGACGGGGCCTATATCTTTTGAGCTCAAGATAAGGTTACTTTGTAAAACACTCAATGCAAAGATTTCAAAGATAGAAAGTTCACTTTGTCCCATTGAGTTGGGGTCGTTTCAATTTTTATTTTTATTTTTTTTTGGATTCACAACCAAGAGTATTCACCATTGACTACAGTGACTATTTCCCCGCATTGATTTATAGGCAGGTCGTTTCAAATATTTAAGAAGCCCTGTGAATAAGTGTTGTGCATTGAGCGTCACAAACGCATTTTCTAAAATAAAGAATTTAAACTTTCCTTATATTGTGACTAGGCTAAAGATTTTGGACCCCATATTATGCGCCATAAGAGCTGACCATGCTATTGGGAAATTAATCTCAAGTGTTCTTGAAAATAGGATATGCAGATATGAAAATTTTGTTTAAATTAATTGAGGAAAAATATGCACCAAAGTTCTAAAGATGTTGCCTTGAGGCTACCCTGATTTTTAGAGTACTCGTGTTTTTTTTCAGACTATAATATATATTGAATTAAACAAATCTGAGCTAAAAATTCTAATTTATATCGAGAAAACCCAGTCAACAATTTCTAGTATTATGATGACACACAATAAAATAATATCATTTTCTCAGTTTTTGCTTCTATTGGAAGAAACTACTCTGTCCGTTATTAATATATATTTTTTTTAATTCCTGAATGAGGCGGCCAAGTATAACATTTTTGTTTGTTTGAAAGTATCACTTTTCAAATATAGAGATTCACTTTTTACTCACAGGTATAACACCTTATAAGATCACTTCATATGAGTTCATATGCTAAAGAAACTACTACACAATGATAAGCCACTACATATTGTGGTTTTCTCGATCGAGTAGATGGTGTCCAAGGTAGCCCCTAGTTTTGGGACAAAGTACACTTTATTTATTTGTGCGTACTAATACCTACTAAAAAAACAAATTTAATTAGTACGTACTTTGTGTGATTCATTATCCCACATATCAAGGAATTTATGATTCTTCGACGATTCGTGACTCCTGACTATAATAGTTTAATTTTATGAGTCTTATATGATAATGGAAAATGTAAATAGGTTTTTTGTTCAGCAATCATTAAGTTGATACTCTTGATTAGAGTTGTTCAAAAGAATCCGTATCCAAGCATCCGATCCGAAAATCTAATCCGAAAATATTCGAAAAATTGTAATTTCGGATATTTTTCGGATACGGATATCTAAAACTATCGGAAAAATATCCATTTTTTTTATTTTATGGATAATTTTTGGATACTTTTGGATTCGGATATCCGAAATATCCGAAAAATATCCGAAATAAAGTCAATTAAAATAGAAAAAATTTAACTTTTTCGGATATCGGATATCCGAAATTTCCGATACGGATTCGGATATCAAAATTCACTATCCGAAATTTCGGATATCCGGTTATGAACAACCCTACTCTTGATAGTTTTAGTTTGTGACTGATCTTTAAAATAAGCAAATGGGGATAATTGCTGTATACTAATTATGTAGAGAAAATGTAACTAGGAATAGAAGTGGTTATCTTCATTTTTTGATAGAAATTAAATTAGTTATCTTCTGGAATTGCAGGAAACTAGAATTAACAAAGCATAAACAAAATTGTTAGAACATGAATGCTAACTTTAAATAGGATATCAACAATGCTAATACAAATTACCATCAATACTTGTAGTCTTGATAGCATATATCTCCCGTCTTTGAGATCCAACCAGCTAGCTAGCTAGCTAAATGTGTTGTTTCATCATGTTGCTTTATATATTAATATCAGGTGCGAACTAATATATTTTTGAAATGGGGTGACTTTTCATATCAATAGGGGCACTCCGCAAGCTTCTCTTTATTTTTTATTTTTATTTTTTTTTTACTGGACTTATCTTTACAAAACTGAATTAATTGAATCGAATTTTACTATTCTAAACTTTTTTACACCAAATCTGCAATAAGAAGAAGTAACATTGTACTTTGTTTTACTGAACTTATTTTTTTTCTTTATTGAACGGATCAACTTCTCTTAACTTTATTGAACTGAAATTTGCTAAAACTTCATGAAAAAGAAAAAGGCTGAAGAGAAACACAGCCTAAGCAAAAGCCATCTCTGTTGAGGGGTTGACTTTTAATGTCACTTAATTAGGGTGACTAACAGGTAATGATGTAATGGTCGGGTATGGGCGGATAATATATACCTCCCCGCACTTGCCCCATGTCAATTAGGGATGGTAAATGGTTAACTGAGTGGTGGAGTGGGGATGAATTTTGAAAATATTACGCTCAAACTTGCACCTAAACCTATCTATTGTACTTTTCATATGCGAAGGGTTAAATGGGTGGTAGAGTGGGGATCAAATTTCACTAGCCATGAAGCCTCTTTAGTCCCCACTCCCCTCCCCCACCCCTCCCCCCACGAGGCCACGAGCCTAAAGAAGGGGGGCTGGTCATCAACGAGCTGGTCATCAACATACCTCCAAAAAAAAAAAAAAACATCTAGATTGAATTTGTTGGCAAAGGCATTTTGTTTCCTTCCATTATCAATTGAGCTCGATGAATCTTCCATCATTGTATTTGGCTCATTAGTGAAAGATTCATGAATTAAAACATAGATTCATGAATGATGAATTAGAACATTGTGTGCCGTTTCCCACGAAAGGTGCATACACACATCCACTGTTCATTTTCCAATAGATGTTGAAACAATCAATGATATGTACTATTTACTCCACATCGCAAAACTCATTTTCGAATTTTGCATTGTTATATTGGGGGTGTTTGGATGCTAGCTTGTGGGATGATTTTTGGCAAAATTGGATGTTTAATCAGTCCACCATCCAATATTGGTGTTTGGATGTTAGCTTGTGAGATTGGCTTTTGGGTTCCCACAAGCCAACTTTTGAAAAGTCAATGATGTTGGCTTATGGGTATTGGATGGTGGTATTAATATAGTCCAATGACATAATAGTGCAAGATTTGCAATTATTTACCTCTATACCATCAAATTTCTCAATCATATGAATGTCCTTATATGTCATTTTACATATAACCAGCTAATGTTACCAGCCAATGTTACCAAACATTTCTTTCCAGACATCCAATGTTACCAGCCGGTCAAATCAGCTAACTATACCAGCTATCGACCACCAGCCACCAGCCATCAGCCAACAGCTAATGTCACCAGCCAATTGCCAAACAGGGCCACTGCCTTCGTTTCAAATTGAGCTTTCTGTTTGACTTTGTATATTCTACGAGACAACACTTTGACCATCAATAATTATATTAATATTATAATTATTAAAAATTGATTTTGTGAAAGTACGGTTAAAAATGAATTTAAGAATAGTACTTTGATATTGTAAATTCTCGTATTTTTTCACGAATCAAAAGTCAAGTTTTGTGAAGAAACTCAACTTTAAACAAATGGAGTATATTTCTACGAGTACGACCCATGTCAACAAGGTTACCTAAGAAGTTTCAAAGTTAACATCACCATGACATTATACATCATACTTCAAGTACGAGTTGCTCAGTATTACTTGTGTGCAAAGTGCAAATAAGGGATAATCAAAGTTAGATTTGTATACCACAACTTGTATGTGCCAAATTTTATTTGATCATGTATGTGCCAAATTTTATTTGCGTACGGCATATAATCATGCTGAATTTGCGCACATGAATTTATTCTACTACCATTTCACCGCGTCTAACAAGTGTTTTTGTTTTCTCTTGGCCTTTTCATCACTTTCTTATGCTATTCTCTTGTTGATATCAAATCAAATCAAACTTAGCTTGCTCAATGAGACTGCAGACTTATTTGGGCACTTGTACATTGACTTTATCTACAGTAAATTTACTATACAAAGAAATGTAAGATTAATATTTGATTGTCATTTGAGTTGAAATCTATAGAAATGGGTCCACATATAGTCCAACTTGATGCCAAACACAACATCAGTACTAATAGTCAATAGTGCTTCTTTTTCTTACCGAGTCTTGTGAGAAGTGAGAACTCACAATTAAATGGGATTAATATTTAGACTTAAATATCGAAATTGCTTACTAACGATCGTGACCCTTATTTCACTAAAAATTGCTAAAAATTGAATCTTGTCTCACCGAAAATTACATTAATACCGTCTTAACTCTTATACAAGTTTTTTTGTTTTTCTCTTTTTTATTTATAAAAATAGGTACATCAGTACACCACTATTACTAATGGAGTAATGATGAAGAATATTTACTGCTCATTTTCTTTTCAAGGGTTCTATAATTGTACATTAAACACATTTCATTTGATAAGAGTTGCAAGTGTGCTGGTCATCAAATAAGCAAATACGATTATAATTTCTAATTTTGAAATAATTCGTTTACTAATAATGACGAAAAATGAGTAATAATCGCCCATATTTACTAGCTGCCCTGTTTGCTCTGTTTCTGAACAGGGGAAATGAGAATAAACTATCAGCTTTTGGTGATTAAGTTAGATCCTATTAACATTCTCTTCAAAATTTACCAAACCTCCTTTCCTAATTCCGATACAGCTTTTTAAAGATCTCAAAAAGGTCCCACAAAAAAAAAGAAAAATCCTATTACCCTATACACAAAAAATTACCCGCCAGAGAGCAAAATTAAAAAAGAAAACAATTAAACTAATAATGAAGTTTGATCATGTTTGTTAATTGGCTGTTCTTTTTCCTCAATAAGAAGAGAAGTAGAATACCCATGACTATGATGATCAGTGAGGTTCTTAGCCTTTTGTGCTTCAAATTGCCAATCAGTTCTATTTAAGACCACCATCATGGTCACCACACATGAGCCCTGGGCCGCCAGTAGCCCGAGCCACAGGCCTTGGAAGTCGAACCCGGCGAAAAACCCGAGCCACACGGCCACCGGCATACCCACCAAGTAGAAGCACCCTAAGTTGATGTTAGCGCCCACTTTGGGCCGGGCCGTGCCTCGTAGCACCCCACAGCCCGTTGTTTGTGGGCAGTTTCCTAGCTCACATAGCCCAATTATGGGCAAAACCAATGTGGTTAATCGAATAATCTCCTTATCTTGGGTGAACATGCTGGCCCATTTTCCTCTTACAATGAAGGTGAAGAAGAGGGCGGAGAATCCACACAAGAAGCTGAAGAAGAGGCCCGTTATGGCAGCCCGCTTAGCCCGTTTGGGCCGGCCTGCTCCGAGTTCATTTCCGACCCTGGTGGAGAGGGCTACGCTTAAGGAGGATGGGAAGATGTAGATGAGGGAAGTAGTTTGGATGAGGATCCCCATTGAGGCGACTGTGGCCTTTGGGTTGTATAGGACGCCACATAGGAGGATCATAATCTCGTACCACCACCATTCTAGGCAAACGGAAATGCAGCTAGGAATGGCGAGCCAAACTAGCCCAGCTAGTCCAGCTCGCGAGGTGAACAAGGAGCTCACCTTCCCTAACCCCTTCCTACAGGAAGGGGAGAAGAGGATGTAAGTAGAGAGCAAGAGCAACATGATAAGGTTGGTGGTGACGCTAGCGAGCGCCACTCCTTTGATGCCGAGGTCAAGTCTGAGAACCATGAGCCAGTTAAGGGGCAGGTGTAGCAGAATGGAGAGAGTCGCGGTGAGGGTGAGTGGCAGGGTGATGGATTGAGTCCGGAGGTAGATTCTAAGGGGGTGGAGGAAGGATTGAGCCAAGAGGTCCGGGAGGGAGTAGAAGAGATAGGCCTGGGCCTGAGCCGCGATGGCTAGGTCCTGGCCGCATAGGATTAGGATCCTCTCCATATTGAGCCATAGGAGGGAAATTGGGAGGGATGTGAGAAGGAGAAGTAGAATAGTCCTATACAAAGTAAGGCCCAGAAGCGAATGCTTCTGGGCCCCAAATGCCTGTCCACAAATGGGCTCCATCCCCATTGCTAGTCCAGATAGGACAGAGTATCCAGTGATGTTAGCAAAGCCCACGGCCAGGGAGCCGCCTGCAAGGGCAAGCTCCCCTAGGCGGCCGAGGAAGAGCATAGAAATCATGGAGCGGGAGTAGAGGAGGAGACCAGTAAGGATCATGGGAAGAGCGATTTCCGCTATTAACTTGGTCTCCTCAAGGGAAGATGAAATTTTGTTTGTAGAAAAGCTAGTAGGAGTAGTAGTAGCAGCAGCAGCAGCGCAATAAGTCTTGTTTGTTAGTTGTTGTTGTTGTGTGGTAAAGATGATTAAGTGGTCATCTTGTGGTAGTAGTAGTGGTAATTGTTCATGAGAATGAGATGTTGTAGTTGTTGTTGTTGTTGTTGCTGTTGTTGGAGTTTTGGGCAGCAAGGGGGCAAGCAAGCTGGCATCTTGCTGGTCATCATCATCATTTGTTATTATTGTTATGTGGTAATTTTTTGGGTGGTTATGGTTTGAGTTGCATTTGTTGGAGATAAAGTGATCAGCATCAGAACTTGTTTGCTTACACATTCTCGGGCACAGAATCCTCTAGAAAGAGAAAGAGCAGAGAGAGAGAGAGAGAGAGAGAGAGAGAGAGAGAGAGAGAGAGAGGGAATTATGGTGGGGAGGATTTGGTGTGAGTAGAGGCATGCGGGGGTTTATATATACAATGCCGGGGCCCGGGGGGGACACTGTTGCTCTGCTGGTGGTTTTTGAATTTTTTCTGGTTATTTTTATTTTAATTGGGGGGTGATCCCAATGGCCAATACGCACTTTGAGTATTGACTATGAAAATGATATACTCTATAATTTTTTTTGTAACAAAAACAAAATGGTTAAAAACGAGATTGAAATTTAAACCTATGGTTGAACTTAGATTTGATGGGCGGTTATATAACTTACAAGTTTTGAATCTTATATTTTATTGTATACTCCATTTTCAACTACAAGTGCCCGAACATACTATTCTAACTCATAAAGGTATTAGGGATAAGACATTTCTAGCTATAATAATCAAAAGGGGTTATCGATTGATCGATCTCCCGTTTAAAAAAAATATCGGTTATATTACAAAAGTCAGAAACTCATATGAGGGACTCTTATGTATGAGCCATGAATTATGATATGTAAAGTGATACCTTTGACTAATCGCGGGTTGGTCTAGTGGTATCAGGGGCAAGACTTTGGTAGGAAGGATCAAGGTTCGATCCCCCACAACTACGATTGGGAGGAGCGCAAAACCTTAACCCCGAGACCAGCTCCGGAATATTGGAAAATACTTACCAATATTTTTTGGTACCAAAAAAAAAAGTGATACCTTCGAACATAAATGTGATTATTTTATTCGTCTTGTTCATGAGACCGTCTGATATGAAAATTACTATATTATATTATACTTGACGTACTAGATATTTTTAGTAACTAATAAAATCATCCTTTTCTAATTAAGTAAGACTCAGCGTATTTATCATTAAGTGGTAGATCTATGTTATGGGTTATGGATTTCATAGAAGATGGAAAATGAAACTCATTTCGATGGATTTAAAATAAAATAAAAATACCATTTTTATAAAATAATTTTTTATACAACATTTAAAATTTGTTTTATATGTTTTTTTGGTGCAATAAAATTTGTTTTATATAATACTTCATAAAAGTGACTTCAATTAAACTGATTTCTAAATTCGCCCCAATTACTAGTTATATTGGGGGCAAGGTCATTTGAATATATATTTGAAAGTAGTATTCAAGTATGAACATGTGTTTGGTGCTTCATTAAAATAATAAAATATACGTACTCCTAAGATTTAAGTGGGCTTATAAATGGGTTAGTAGCGACTGTGTTACATGTATGACCCTGTCTAAGTAGCGTCCACTCCGTAGGAATTGGTAAATGGACGTACGTAGGAATTTTCTAATAACATGGGCTCATTTGAGTTCATATCTATCTAGTGGGACACTTCATATATAGCAGCCCTTTTCCGTCTACAAATCTCTTTCCAACTTCTATCAAAAGACACGTGTACATTACTGGTTAATTCTGCTACATAATTACAAGACTTCCAACATCAAAAACAAAGTAATAAACAAACAGCTCCAGCAGTTATAGTTTAGACTAGTACACAATGACAGCCCATGTTTTCTTTGAAACATTTTTTCTAATTTCCCCCCTTTTTATTGTTGAAAACTGAAAAGTGCTGTATGTTTTTAAATTTGAGCTATTGCATTTTAAAAACACAAAAATTTGTTTAAAACTGTGTTATTATAACTTTTGGTGATACGAATATCTTTTTTTACTGAAAAAAAGTTATAGGCTCACAACTCATAAATAGTGCGAGTTGGTCTCACACAAAACTAGCTATTTTTTAAATGACAAAAAAATTATTCATCGTTTTTTTTTTTAATTATTCTCTTAACAATAAACCATACTCTATCACACTATTTCTCAATTCAGACTGTCTTTTTCATTTGTTTTGATGAGATTTAATTTAACTTATGACTTTTAATAAAGAAATCACCACTTTTCTTTTTTTTTTTTTTAACAAAAACTCACTATTTTCTTGAGAATTAAAGTGATAGTGATAGATTATAAAAAATCACCCTACTGTGTAAAAAAAGATTGACTATGGTTGATTGAAAATTCACCATCTTCTAAAACTCGCCTTTTTGGAGCATCTTACTAAAATCAACAACCAAAAACACTTGCCCTCAATTTCAGCACTCCTCTTGTTCTTCTCTGGTTACTTTGTGCTACATCCTTTTATGATTTATTGCGCTATAAGATAATCTCGCGCACTAAAACACTAACCGCATGCTATAAGAGCATCTCTAATACAAGGTTTTGAGAGGTTTAATTTATAAAGGAAAAGAAAAACTCTTTTAAAAACCACTCTCCATAATGATAAAGTTGTAAACCTTAAATTTGTACCAATATGTTTGGTTAAACAAACATAGTTTATAGATTATCATATTACATGTAATAAAAAAACTATCTATTTTAGAGGTTTGTAGAAATGAGTTTTGAAACTTAATGATATGTCAAAAAATGAAAATCCTTAAACCATTGGAGATGCTCTTATAGCACGTGGTTTATGTACTTATGTTCACAATGACACAATCCTACTATATGCAAGGTGATTTGGGTGATCAGGTTCCTGCATCTGTTATAGTACCTCATGATCTTATAAATGAGATCCATGCTTCAACAGTTCAATTGATCAGTCTAATGACCTACTTTTTCTCTGATATATTACTTTTTAGTTTAGTAGAAAAGAAAACATTCTTAGATCGGCTTGTAGGACTGTTCTTGTTGTAACGGATTATCAAACAAATCTGTGCCATTATGGCCGAAAATGCCTTTCTACATGACACTTGAAAATAAGGGTGAATTAAGCTGGGAGTTGGGAGACATCACACACTGGAGAGGGTCCATGTAGCTCAACCAAAGAGTATGAGTGCAATGGAAGGGATCGAGATCAACCAAAGGGCCCCTAAAGGTTCAACCTTTTGAGGAATATAAGAGATTGAGTTCAGGAAAAGGAAAGTGAGAAGGGAGTTTATGTCAAAAAGTCCTTTTACACTATAAATTGAGGTCCTACAAAATGTTAGTGTTTAGTGTATAAGAGCCAGCTGTCTTGCACCCATTGGTTTCTTCTTCTCCTTTTTTTAATTTTTTTTTAATTTTTTGCCTTTTTCAAATTTCTCTCTTTTTTGTGATTTTGTCAAGACACAAGACCATTTTTTCAGTTTCTATTGATAATTGATAAAGGGGCTTTTGCAGGAGTCTATCTACACTTTGGTCACACAAATAAACGTGTAGAAATTTGTTTAAGTATAATGTTAATTATCAGAATTTTTGCATGATAGTATCTGATTTTCATATGGCCTCTCTTTTGACTCATAATTTGGAGTTTCTCAGGTCTCACTCTTCACGTGTATCTTTACACCGAATATAGCCGTCGGGATGAGAAAAATCTGTGTGATAAGAAATACTATCAAACATTGTTCCAATTTTATGTCGATGTTCTACACACATAAAAGGTACTAGTAGGCTATGTTTGACAAAATTAGTAAGCTTTGTTTAATATTCTACACAATCTCTATTCTAGTAGGCTATGTTTAACAAAATTAGTTATAACAGTTGTTGTGAAATACTAACTTACGAAATTACTTGTTAGAAAATAGTTAAGAGTTGCTAAAAAATGGTGTAAACTAGCTGTAACTGTGGTTGTAAGTTGAAAAGTAGTGTGAGTAACTTCACAAAAATTAGCTACAGTTGTGGCTGTAACTGCAAGTTGAAAATTATTTGGCAAACTGTTTGCTAGCTGAGAGTAGAAAAAAGTAGCTCCAACTTTTAGTGAGAAACTATTTGTTTGTGCCAAAGACGATCATCTCCATTTCTTTTGCCTCCATTTCCTAAATGGATGCATGGCTAGATCTCATTCTCTCATTTTGCCCCTTTGAATATAATAAATTTAAAATTTGATTAGCATAATATCTAACCCTCGATTTAGAAAATGAAAAAGAAATGGAGAGTATCCTAACTCGTGCCAAATATAGCCTTAATATTGCGATTGGGAGGTGATTGTAATTAACTAACAATTGTCAAGTATGTTAATTTTACATAAACACAAAAACTTGTATAGGACGAATCTATGAGATATGACCATTTACGTTAAATAGCTAATTAATAACTAAATTTTGTCCAAATAAATTATGCTCCCATCAAAAGAAAATTAAATTCGTCCAAAATAAATATTGTCAACCAAACAAGTCCATTTTCTAATTTCTAATCATGTTTTTTTAAATATTTTTTTGAAGGGAAGCTAATATTGAGTATTGAACAACTATATATATGCTCAAGGTGTCCTCCAGAGGAGGAGTTTTCAACTTTATTTTCTTTCTCAACTATTAAAAAAATAATAATAATATAATAAACAAATAAATAAAATATGGCCAAGGTGAATATCTAGTCAAATGTACTATATTCTTTACTGTCCTTGATGTGGATAAGGTCATTATAGTGTGAGCACTAGTGAGTAACTTCTGATTTACCTGTACTGCTGTACATGTGGATAAGGCTTTCAAAAGTTTTAAAGTACAAATTGATATCATTGCATCTTGTTCATTCTCTGATCTGAATTCTGAATTTTTATTTTTTTTTACCACCGAATTCTAAATATATTAAAGGAAAAACAAGCGCATAAAATTTAATGTGTTTCTAATTATAATCTACTTAGCCATTGGATATTTTACATGACTTTTCCAACGTCAATGGATATGGACTATGGAGCTTGATAGCTTAGTCTAATGCTTATAAAGCATGTATAACCAAGATTTGGTGAGAGCTTTAAACTTCATTAATTAAGGGATCAATATTTTGGCACCATATAGATCTTAGAATATTTTGCCGTACATGCAAGACTTCACTTGTATAACTAATTTGTGTCATAATAATTATTTTATTTACCGTCAAAAGATTAATTTATAATTAATAAGAGATTTATAGAGATTTTTTGTATAGCTTGTCTTACCTCCATTTGTTTAGCATATCCAAATAGGAATGTTAAAATATTCATCAGATAAAGATCATAATAGGTCATTACATGTCCTACTAACAAGAGACATATGTTGGTCAAAACCATTTTGTCTTTGCCTAAGAGAAATTGGTAGTTTTTTTTAGGAGCAAAATGAATACTACTTATTAGGCTACTAAGAACATTAGTAGCTTAATTGCATATATATTGAGCGTCAATAAAAATTTAATTACCTTGAAATGAGGATGATTTAAGGTCCCATAGATGTCAACCTAATGCTGTATCAAGACCCTTAGTGATATAATAATACTCGTAATAAAATAATATAAAAACTAATGTTATTACGAGGAATCTAGGAACAATGTGTTGATCCTCAAAACATGATTACATTATATATTTACCAATCAGAAGTGTATGAAGCAATCAATGTTAATTAATTAGTGTACAATCTCTATGGATAAAGATAATGTTAGTATTTTTGAATCTTCACCTCGGTTAAGGTACCAATTTAAGTTTAACCAAAAAAAAGTTTAAACTGATATTTGAAAGGGGGCTAGTGAAAAAGGGTTCTTAAGATTCGAATGCAAGATATTTTGGTCAATTATCTCAGGTATTAAGAGAAGGAACCAATTCAACCAACATTTTAAATTGATGTTTATAGACTCAATCAATATTTTATTTCTTATTACGTCTCCTCATGCGAATGTTTATTGGAATTGTACGAATAGATGACTAATCCGTTATACCTTGTAGTGAATAAGAAGTTTTTGATTGAATTAGTTCCTTCACATAGTATTACAGTTAGTGACCAAGAGGTTATGAATTTGAGTCTTGACAACCCCTTCTCCTATGCTAGAATTTGCCTTTACAACACAATTTACGAAAGACATGTGCCTTTAAATTTTCCATGGCATATATGACCAACACAAAAATTCGTATGAGACATTCTCAAGGTAAGGTGTCTCAAATAAACATACTTGATGTTGACGTTATAGACCTCACCTTAAGACGGTTTCACAGGAGAACTTTTATTAGTGACAATAAGCGATTGTGAATACGCAAAGCATCTTGAAGCCTATAAAGGCCAAGAAATTTGAGTGAACTCCTTTCGGCCAAGTCCAAACTCAAAAAAAGGACTTTTTATCCACTCCAAAAAAAATAAAGCAAACCCTTTTACAGAGATTTCTTTGATCATCTTTGTTTTTGTTTGGATTTATTCACTCGCATTCTCACCGGCCCGCAAAACTGTTCCTAGCTTCCGACAGGTGCCTTGCATATGGAATGCTCTGTATATCAATTTTATCATGTGGACATAAAAATTACGTTACGTGTCAATTTTGACACCCTTATATACACAAGTACTTAAACAGTTAAACGTCATGGCCTTTTAATCTAAATATTATTGCTAGGCCGACCTTCATTTTGATACTAAATTTTACGATTTGTTCCATCTTTTTTGCTCCTCTAAGTTTAATCTGTCGGCTGTCTAATTCGTGACATGGTGGTAGAGATGAAATCTCACTCCTATCTGAAACCGGTGCTGATATCTGCTACGTGGTATTAGTTGGTGACTTTTGTGAAGCATAGGTTATAGTTATTTAGGCCCGGATTTCAACGAGATAATACGAGACGGCGAAATTCGGAACAGAACAGAATGACACACACATAAGGAACAAAATAAAGATGAGACAAAATACAATATTACGAGCTACCTAGGATATTAGTTGGTGACTTTTGTCAAGCATAGATTATACAGTATTATTTAGGCTTGTTTTCAACGGAATATTACGAGACGGTGAGAAACGAACGGCGCGGAACAAAATACAATGGTATAGATAATGTAATAAAAGATGAGACAAAATGGAGTACAAAATATTACTTATATTTCAGATTTTCTAAGATGAAACCAATTCCAATCCAAATTTATGTAATTTCATTTCTAATGTGGATTATCCTAAGATGTTTTTTTTTTTGGTGCGGAAGCTGGGGTTAAAACCTCCATGATTACACTAGGAAAGAAAGAACAACAACCAACAGAAAGAAAAGAAAACAGAAACAAACCAGCCAAAAAAGAAACTAAGTCCCCACAACCCGGGGCCAAGCTACTCCCGTGAGATCTTCAAAGAGGATATGGCGAAGATCCAAGGGAGGTTCATTGAAAATCCTAATGGACTGATCCAAGGTAGTCCCAAAATTAGCTAATTAATCAGCTGCTCTGTTTGCCTCACGATAGCAATGTGATAGACGTACTTCCCATTCTTCGCGAGCGATCAAGCTACGGCATTGGCGGATCAGATGGACATTGGCGCTTGGAAGTACAGCAGGGGCAATCATAAAGTCTAAAGCTAGTTGTGAATCCATACTTACTTCAACCTTTCGAAAACCCATGTTCCAGGTGACAAGAAGCCCTTTAAACAGAGCTAGAAGTTCAGCACGCAGAGAAGAACAGACACCCAATCTTGCTGAAAAAGCTCCCTTAAACTCTCCCAGATGGCCTCTGATAACTCCACCACCCCCTGCCACACCCGGGTTCCCCTTGGATGCTCCATCAGTGTTCAAACGAATCCAGTTCTCTGTGGTGTCTCCCAACGAACCAAAATCTCCCGCTTCCTTTTCTTTTGTATCTGATCAGAAACCAAGCCTAAGTTAACAGCTTTTTCAATTTCTTCCACTCAAAATAAGATAAAATCTATCTTGTTTACTGGAACGGATGGATTAGCTTCAAAAAGAGTGGTATTTCTCCATCTCCACAACCACTATACAGCAACAACAAAGATTCTTGGCCAGTTCTTATTTGTACCACAGTTTTGACTTAAGTTCACAGTTAACCAACTCTTAAAAGGAGAAGAGAAAAAAGAGCTGTGAGGAGAGACACCTAACCCATGCCACACACTATGAGCAACAGGACAATCACGGACAATGTGAACTGCTGATTCTTCCCGTGCTCCGCAGATGATACAAGCAGGATCACTAGCGAGACGTCTAATAAACCTGGTTGTATTGCATAAGATCTTTTCATTCATAAGTAACCATAGAAATAAACGAATGCGTTGTGGGACAGGAGCACTCCAAACTTCATCCCACTCTTTCGCAGGTGGTAGGTTCTCTTCCCTCCTGATAATGTTGTATGCTAACTTGATACTAAAACCTCCTTTGAGTGCCCCATTCCAATAGAGTGTGTCCGCTGCAGTATCATCTTCAATAAGCTCAAGGGATTCAATATTTTTAAGGATAGATTCAGGAAGCAAATCCCCAAACAAATCCCATTTCCACCCTGTGTTAACATCCCATAATTCCTCTACTTTTACATCAATTAAATCAGATGGGATATCTTCAATTGAAATAGAATAAAGGGGCTGATCAACCACCCAGTTGTGGTGCCCAAATAAGGACGAGCGACCATTACCAATAGCTGAATAAACGCCACGTTTAATGATGTCCACGTTCTCTAGAATGTCTTTCCATGAGTTTGAGGCATCGTGCTTGGCTTCAAACATTTCAATGTCACAACGATTATTACAGTATTTGCTCCGGAGGACAGGTGACCAAAGTGAGTTAGGTTCAGCCAGTACCCTCCAACCCAATTTTTTCATAAACGCTGCATTCAATTGGCGCATAGAGCGCACTCCTAACCCTCCTGACTCCTTGGGTTGTGTGACCTGTGCCCAAAAAACCAAATGGATTTTTTGTTGCTCACTAGTACCACCCCAGAGGAAGCAATGTGTTTTACGATCAATCTCGTCACATATTGATCTTGGCACCCGAGCAGTCTGCATAGTGTAGAAGGGGATGGTATTAAACGAGGATTGGATCAAAGTATGGCGTCCTGCAAGTGATAGACAGTGAGCCTTCCATCCTGCTAGCTTCGAGTTCATCCTCTCAAGCACATGTTGGTACATATCTTTAGTGATTCGACCATTAATGGTTGGAACCCCTAGGTATTTACCACGGCCATCCGTCTCTTCCATTCCCAATTCTAAGCAAACTGCCTCATGTAGGTCAGGGTTAGTATTTTGGGAAAAGAAGACTCGAGACTTCGCAAGGCTAACCTTCTCGCCTGATGCCCTGCAAAAGATGTCTAGGCAAGACCTAACCACTCTAGCTTGATCAATTGAAGCCTCAGATAGGAGAATGATGTCGTCCGCGAAAGCAAGAGAGGAGAGTCGTGGGCCATTGCGACTTGCTCTCACAGGTCGCCATGCTCCATTCTCCACCAACAAATTCACTAATTGAGTGAGGCGATCCATACACATAACAAAGAGGTACGGCGAGAGCAGGTCACCTTGGCGATTCCCTCGTGAGGCTTCAAACTTTTCAGTCGCTTCACCGTTCCAGAGGAGCTGTAACCCCATTGTCAAAACACAAAGCATGATGATCTCGATAAGGTGTTGTGATAGCCTCATATCCATAAGGGTATCACGAATGAAGCTCCACCTTAGGCGATCATATGCTTTCTCAAGATCCAGTTTAATAATCATGCACCCTGTAGCTCCTTGTTTACGTCTAAGAGTATGGAGAACCTCTTGTACGATGACTATGTTGTCCGTGATATGACGTCCAGGGACAAAACTACATTGAGTGGGAGAGATTAATAAAGGTAAAACTTCCTTTAATCTTTTGACAATCGCTTTTGTGACTATCTTGTATGTGACATTGCAGAGACTTATTGGTCTCAATTGAGTCACCTTCTCTGGATTATCAACCTTCGGGAGCAAGAACAAATAAGTTTCGTTGAGACCCTCAGGATAATTCCTTCCCGCTAATGCATCTAGTGCCATATCAATTACTTTCAGACCAACTACTTCCCAATTTCGTTGATAGAACACTGCTTGAAATCCATCCAGCCTCGGAGCCTTAAAGGGTCCCATGGAGAAGATGGAGGCAGTTATTTCTGTTGGGGTGAACGGACGAGCTAAAGCATTCCACTGCTCAGTTGAAAGGGTTGAAAAGTGATCACGAGGTAAATCATTAAGGTCGATTCCCGGTTGAGGTTCCGAGAAAAGCTCTAAGAAATACTCTCTAACCATCTTTTTAATGTTGTCTGGTTCAGTAAACCATTCCCCTTCAGTATTTTGGAGCGAAACAATCCTGTTGTATTTGCGTCTCATGATCGTGCTTAAATGGAAATATCGTGTATTACGATCACCATCTTTAATGACCTCCAAGCGTGATTTCTGAAACCATAGGACTTGTTCTTGCTCCAGTTCTTTAAGCAAGGAATCAAGGGAATGGTAACATTCCAAGCACTACGTAAAACATCCCCAAAGCTTTCATGGGATAACCAAGCTGCTTGGAATCGAAAAGGTTTAGCACTAACAGGGAGAGGAGCGAAGCCAGTAGTACTAATGAGAATGGGGCAGTGGTCGGACTTTGTAGCAGGAAGGTGTTTTACTGCCGCATTCTCGAAACGAGTGATCCATGCATCATTACCAAGACCTCTGTCTAGTCTAGCACACTTACGAGTTTCCAACGAATTTCCCCTTGACCAAGTGAATTTCGTGCCAGAAAAACCCAGATCGAACAACTGGTTATTTTCAATCCAATTGTTAAATCGCATGCTACGACGCGCTACTTCATTACAGGCATCCATTGCGCTCATCAGTAGATCGAGTCTCGTTGAAATCTCCAGCTAAAAGCCAGGGACGAGACATGTTACTAGCCATCTGTTCAAGGAGATGCCATAATTCCTCCCTTTTGGCACTATCCAGACTTCCATAAATTGCAGAGAAATACCAAGGTTCTTCTCCTATCTTTGTTATTTCTACATGTATAAATTGAGCGTGCAGGGTAGAAGGTATAACTGTAACTAAGTCTGATTTCCAGAAAAGCCAAATTTCCCCGCTAAAACCTTCAGCTTCAACACGAACTCGACCAGCATAGCCAATTTTTTGACAAACCCTCTCTGCATTATCTCCGCTAATATGAGTTTCTAGTAGAGCAATGACAGTGGGTTTATTGATTCGAATTAATTCCTTAAGGGTGATCAAGAAAGCTCGACTTCCAGCTCCTTGCATGTTCCAAACAAGAAATTTGATCGACATATTATCACTTGATAGAGAGGGGAAAAGATCATGATCCTCTAACGGGATGAAAGGAAGAAACGAGAGAAAAACATCTCTAATTTCCCGCATCAGACGCCCTACATTGTTGGGCAGCTTCAAGGTGAGTACCAACTCCCTGGGATTGTGAGTAGGAGGCATGTATGCTTGGAATTGTGCTTTCAGTTTGTGGCCTTCCATTGTGCTCCCCACAAACCAGGTTGATTCCGGTGGGATGTTGGAGTATATGGTTGTGGGAGGTCGAAGAAGGTGAGGAAAGGCCATGGTTTCTGTTCAAGAGAGAGTCAGAGAATGAGTGCTCTTGAACAGGGTTGAGGTGAATTGCTTGAGCGTGAGGCGTAGCAAATTGAGGAATTATGTTTTCTTTTTCGGCTTGTGTCTTGGATTTAACTACATAAGGAGTTGCTTTGTGAGAGGGTGCCTTTCTTTTGCTTCTAAAATTCCTAAGGCTATCAGTTGATTGGTTTGTCTCTTGTGAGCGTGAGATATTACACTCGTTAACCAAATATTGGGTAATATCTTCTATCATATGAGAGTTCAAATTTTCCAGAGTTTGATTACCATCCAAATTCTGGAAGTCCACAGTTTCCATATTTTGCTGCACATTTTGCTCCAGATTATGCAAAACAGATTCTCCTCGCGAGATATTCGGCTCTTGATTATTTTCTGCCAGCGAAATAATAGCTTCCAGATTATTTTCTTCCAAAACAGATTCATTCAAATTTGGTTCAACTCCTTGAATCACGCCTTCAGTTTCCTTTGATGGTTCAGTTTCCTTCTCAGTAGAGATTGAGTCAACAAGGGATTCTTCTACCTCTAAAGTAGCATATCTTGATCCCTGGTTACTCGCGCTTGCTCTATTTGGATTTATGCTTAACTGATTTTGAACTTGACTCGGTTGCGAGTTTCCCGCCTGACGACTTTGAGGAGGATTTTTCTTTCTGGGAGGTTTCTTCACCTTCATCCAATCACCATACAGTTCCTTGGGTTTGGAACGTTGCTGCACCAATTGAGGAGAAGGCTGGGGAGTTTGTGGTATTTGCATTTCTTGAGCAGGACAAGTCAAATCTTGTTGAATCCCATCATTTGATGGAAATTTCTTGCAATTTTCTTTCTTATGACCATATGTACCACATTTATGGCAGATCATTCTCAATTCTTCGTATTGAATAATCCAAGTTTTGCCATGAACTGTAAATTGAGATAATAATGGCTTTGATAAATCCACCTCAATGCATAATCTGGTAAATTTACCTCTTTCAGCTGCAACTGTGGTGCGATCAATGCCAATGACTGTGCCCACTTTACTTCCAATCTTCTTGAGAAAAGCTTCATCAAAATATTCCACTGAAATTTTTGGGATACGAATCCATGCAGTTAAGAAACGAATGGGTTCCTCATCTGCAATGAAGTCATGGACCCATTTGCAAATGGTGAGATGATGATCGCCAAACATCCATGGGCCATGGGTTAAAACATATTGTCAATCTTCCATATGTGTGAACTTTACAATGTAATAGCCACAATCAATGTCAACCAAGCGAATGTCACCCTTTAGAGTCCATTTTGCTTTTCAGACTTTTCATCAATTGCCAATACCCCAAATTCTTATCAAACATTTTGATAATCAGGGTACTCCGCCATGGACGACGAATTCGTTCCTTTTCTTCTTTCGTAAGCAAGATGGTAGGGCATCGTGGATCCTCCATCTCAGGTGGCTCATCGTCATCAGAAACTTCATATTCATCTTGACCATCAAATGGGGTGCGACCATGACCCGAGCTATGGGATTGATTAAAGCCTAAAGTTCTATCTCTATATGAACCAGAGACCCTGTTAGTAGGAACTGGGGAGAAAATTCTCCTTACAGGGGTGGAATTTGAATTTCCATTCTCGATTATGTCTGTCATTTCCACTTCATTCGGGTGGAAGTCATTATTTCTTCTATTTGATCGATCCAGTTGATCCCTTTCTTATCTTGACATACCTGGCTCTCTCTAGTTTCTCTCTTCCTAAGATGTTAGTTGATAGATTATAACAGTGTAATTAGTTGTTTGAAATGTCAAATGAGAATGTTAGATAGTTCAATTATTTTGGACGAAAATGGTAAAGGGGAAGTTACCAATTATTATTAATAGCACAAACATATACTACAATAGTAACCATTCTTGACCCAATTTTGCAAGATCTACAAAATTGGCCTTGGGGAGAGGACTTATTATGACATTTGATAGAGATACAAAGCATCTTTTGGTTGAGCTTAATTCCAGCTCATAATGAAGTGTAATGACTTTCTTAACAACTCCAATTGGAAGGTATGTATTAGGCGTTGTTATCGTCGGACAATTCGGACTGCAGATTCGTTGGTTAAATTAGGAGTGCATCAAGAATCAAAGCTACATATTTTCCGCCAACTATCTTATGATCTTTATCGTACTATGTATGAGGATGTTATAGATGTTAGCAAACAATTTTATTATTATCGCCTTGATCGAGCTTATGGAGCAGTCTTTTAAATTCTCTGACCAACTGTCCAATCCTTTAACAATCATAATCATAATCATAATCATAATATCTATATATTAGAGGCATTTTCTGACAGTATTGGAGGCGTCCACCTAAGCAAACCATTGTAATAATATTTTAATATAAACATAAAATAAAAATATATGTTTTGGCATAAAATATATATTAGAGTTGTACTTTCCTAAATCATTAAAGAGTATACTATTAGAGATTTTGGTATAGAATATACACTAAAGTTATACTTTCCTAAATCGTTAAAGAGTATAATATTAGAGGTCTTGGTATAAAAATATATATTAAGTTGTATTTTCCTAAATCGTTAAAGATTAGACTATTAGATTTTAACTAGCATATAACTTTACTTCCACTACTTAAAAAATTAAATGTCTTACACCATTGAAACGAGTACGAAATATCCTTTTAAATGAGAATCATTTGTAGTATGTTGATAAATTTACAACATAAGATGCGTCCACCTAAAATGGTAATTAGTAATTAGCTTGACAAGCTGACACAACGAAAGAGTTGCAATGTAAAAATAAGAGAAAATATACGTATATTAGTTATAAAAATTTAAAAAGCAATCTCAAGGTAAAATATAATAAAAAGAGTATGTGTAGAATAAAGAAATAAATGATGAATCTAAATTGACTCTAGGTCCAATCTTTAATAGGAAACTTTACCATTATCACGTATAATTTTATAACTGTACGTAACATACTGATCTCCCATGTTATCTAAGGGCTCCAATTTATGTTCCCTTCAACTTTATAATTATTAATGTACTCCCTACGGACCACAAATAAAATTACATTGGACTTTTTGAGTTCTTCAAGGCATTACTTTGACGGCATATAACTTTGAAAAAACAAGCAAGCATTAATATTTGTTTTGGTATTCTAAGGTTTACGTCTAAAACTTCTTTATTTTTTGAAAAGTAGTTATGTTTACATTAGATATTTAAACTGATTTTACCATAAAAGAATCATATCTTTGGAAGGTTAATTGTACACTTATATCAACATAAGAGCATTGACGTACCAGCATAGAAAAACTTTGAAATAATTACCTCTTGGATCATGTAACATATGAGATGAGTTAATTAATAGTTAATTAAAATTGATAATAAGAGTTATTAATTAGATAAGATAATATGCCTTATAAAGTTATAGTAATCTTATTATGGCATTCGTGATATTAAATAGATTATATAAATTCTTATGCATATATTACTAATAATTTTTCATAAGTGACAATTACACTTTGATTTTTCGATGAGATTAACAATCACGTTATATTAATTTTATTATATAATCACAGTTCGTGCAACGCACTGATTGACAGTAGATAACCAAAAAAAAAACATTATTATTATATGATCAAAAGTGTTACATTTCACAAATTTAGCTTGGCACGGTTGACAGGTAGGTTTGGGTCGGACTCATGACTTAGTGTTAAATTTATGATTGTGAACGGTTAAACTTTATTGATGATTAGCAAAATTATTTATAGCACAAGAGTTTGACAGAGATATAGAATCCTAATACATGTTATACTAAGAGACTGAATTGAATATGGAAAAATATATATCTAGACTATGGAAAATACTAGAGTCCTTAATTAAAGAATAACTAAAATAATTCCATAGTCTTAATACTCCCCCTCAAGTTGGAGCATGAAAATCTCGAATGCCCAACTTGGATGCAAGATAGGAAAACTGTTGAAAATGATATATATATATATATATATATATATATATATATACTATGGAAAATACTAGAGTCCTTAATTAAGGAATAACTAAAATAATTACATAGTCTTAATATATCTAGAACTGTTGTTGTTGTTGTTGTTGTTGTTGTGTCTGCTGTTGCTGAGACGCTTGTGATTGTTGTAATGATTGTTGTTGTTGCTGTTGTTGTAACTGTTGTTGCTATATTTGTTGTTGTTGTTGCGACTGTTGTTGTTGTCTTTGCAATAGCCTAAAGGGTTGAGTTTGTTGTTGTTGTAGTAATTGTTGTTGTTGTTATCATTGTTGTTGTTGTTGTTGTTGTTGTTGTTGTTATCATTGTTCTTGCTGTTTTAGTCAACGACAAAGGTGAATCTTGAATTAGATTATCAACGTCACCGTCTAATTTAACGTAATTGCCTTTGATTATCATTGTCGCCGCCGTTTTTGGACCACCGTGGTTGTATAAATGGCTTCTCGTCAACACGGGCAATAGATGAATAGATGATGGTTGGTGTGGAAATTGTAATTGAGTTACGGCGCTGGCAGAGAATTATGTTTCTAATTTGAGACTTTTTGAATGAGAGAATTAATCGTAATCAAAGAGGTCAATTGGTATGGTATGTTTGAGATTGTCCGGTTACGGATAAATAAGTGTCCGTCACTAGCAAAGCGGAAGCTTGTGGTTAGGTCCTTAGGAACGAACTGGCTCTGATACCATGTTAAATTTATGATTGTGAACAGTTAAACTTTATTAATGATTAGCAAAGCTATTTATAGCACAAGAGTTTGACGGAGATATAGAATCCTAATACATGTTATACTAGGAGACTGAATTGAATATGAAAACGATATATATCTAGACTATGGAAAATATTAAAATCTTTAATTAAGAAATAACTAAAATAATTTCATAGTCTAATACTTAGGCATTGATAAATTTACCAAAACTCCCTATTATGTCCAACGTATTTCAATGCGTAGGGGACCGTCTTGCTAATTAATTACACTACTTTTCAACTTTGAAATGCTAGTATATATGTTACTGAAGATGAAGGCCAAGAATAGCAAATGTAATTGGGTCCACAATTACCCAAGTTGAGAATGGTTCTATTATATTGGTCGGAAATATTGAAACCGTAGTGGAATTGGGAAGCAAAGTAGTGAGTGAGTAGTAGTGACCACGAATATTAGCTGTAGTAATGCTATGGGTTTTAATTTGCAGGCTTAGTTGAGATGTCACCTTATATTTGGGTTGTAATTACAAAGTTTGCCTGTCCAATCCTGAGAACAGAATTACGGCCCTCTTCTAGTCACTTTGATTACTGACTCTCTACTAACCATAGAGCCACTATGGGGGGGAGGGGTCCGATGTCAACAAAATCCTTCGAGCAAGCATCCCTATTGGACCACTATTGATTTTTCCATATCTCTTCCACTATTACCCCAAGAATGGACTAGGGTCCCCCTTAATTATATTGAATAAGTTAGTTATAAAAGAAAATATAGGAGCAGGGATGACAGGCTGCTTAAACGTCTGTATCGATAATACCCAAAAGTTAATCAATTCTATATCATCATACGCGGCAATAATTATTCCCATTGAGGACCGCTGAATATGTTGTCATCCGTTCTCCTGTTAACTTAGCTGTGTGAGTTAGGCATCTATGACTTCTCTGAAATCAAATGGAAATAATAGAACGACTTTGAGTCGAAAAAGTTAAATTGTACACCAAATAGTATTATGATGCATTGTTCTCTAAAGGACCACAAATGATGTTGCCATATCTTGTACCACTAGGTACAACATGGACCATATTATTAGACTTCACAAAAGGCCTTTACTTTGCCTATATGTTTGCTAAGACAATTGCCTCTATTTATACATACTTGTACTTGTCAACATCTAAAGACTAAAAGTACTATTTATATCTCTCTTTCTTGCTCCTCTTTTGCCACTTAAAAATATTCTCGCCTTGAGGATGGAAACATTGATCCCTATAATAGTAAGATATACTTTATGATGATGAGAAAACTTTAACCACAATATCAAAAAAATTTTGAGGAGATGAATCATCTCGATATCACTTTCATTAGAAAAAGCATTAAGAATTGAGAATGATATATAGGGTTTTCGCATCACTTATTCTCCTTCGTTTGAAAATGCGGAATTCATTAATTAAAACCTAAAAGGTGACATTGGATATATGAATTTTGGCTTTTCTGAAGGGTTGAAATTACATTTTCCTGTAATAAGAATTAAAAAAAAAAAAACTTCCATCTTGGCAACAACAATAAATCTTGGGATCATAGAAATGAAGTCAAGCTTATAAAACTGAAATTTTGACAGGTCTAAGAGCATGTTTGGTCTAGCTTGTGCCTAGCTTCTACTTTTCCTCTTATTTTTCCTCACAAATCACTCCCTTCACCTCCTCACACCCATTTTTAACTTCCAAAATGCTTAAACCACCCCTTAGGACCCCCTAGAAACTCCAAAAGTAGAAGAATAAAATTGGAGCTTCTACTTTTGGGCCTCCCAAGGGGTATTTTGAGCTTCTTAAAAGCTGAAAATGAGGGTGTGGAGGAGGTGGAGGGGGAGGTTTGTGGGGAAAAATAGGGGGAAAAGTAGAAACTAGGCACAAGCTAGGCCAAACACCACCTAAAAGAACTCATGTCAGCTTATGAAACTGAACCTGTCAACATGTGGTTCACTTCTCTGTCTATAGGTAGATCTTGGCAGGAGATATTTCCCGTAATATCTGATAGGGTATGTTACCAAGACAAGGTTATGGAAACAAACTCAGAAGTCGCAAATTCAAAAGACTCTCATAACAGCTTTAGCGATTTAAACTGCACCAGAAGATACAAACTGTTGCAGCTGCACCTAAAGTACAAAACCTAGATAAAGAAAAGTCAAGAATTGACAGATTGCTATCAGATTCATTCGGAGACAATCAGAAAATCGAATCCAGCAGCTAAAAATAAGCAGCAGAGTTGAAGCCACAAGCGTATTATGATTCGAAGCTCCCAACAAATGAACTTATGATAAATGTTGTAGACGCTCTGGTGAGTCGCACAATTGAATACAGACCTGCACTAACTACAGCGCAACTACAATAACACTACAAATGGTCCACATTACATATCCATCAGCATTGTACAGCCAACGCCTCAGCAACCATTGTCAAAGATGCCACAAGGGACACAGCAGAAACCACCAATTATCAGCCAGCAGGCACTGATCATTGTGACTGTGATCTCTCCCGTTCTAGGGGTGATCTACTGCATCACAAAGATAGATCGATTTCAGGCAAAGGTAAATAATAACTACTAAAAAAACAACTAAACGAATAATAATAGGAGTCTCGTTACAAAGATAAATTCAGGAAATGAACACAAACCTTCTACTATATCTCTCATCCACAGGGCTTTCAAATTCACCAGCTTCTCTACCTTCAGACTTGGTACTAGGGCTCCTGGGTGGGCGGACAAGATCAGGGCTAGCCTCTTCTCTTTGGTAGGGGCTTGTGCTTGGGTGACGACCATAACCATTTCCATTTCTCTCTCCTCCACGAGGACTTGGGCTGCAATCACGGTAGTTATTTCTCTCCCCTCCGCGGGGACTTCGGCTGTGATCACGAATGTCAAGAGAAGCCCTCTCTCCACGGGGACTTCTGCTGCGAACATGGTTGTCAAGATAAGCCCTCTCTCCTCCTCGGGGACTTCTGCTGCGATCACGGTTGTCAAGAGAAGCCCTCGCTCCACGAGGACTTCTGCTGCGAACACGGTTGTCAAGAGAAGCCCTCTCTCCACGACGAGGGCCAGGACTCCTGATTCGGTCATACTCAGGGCTGCTCCTCTCTGCTCTACGAGGAGGACTACGGCTTGACCCATGACCATATTCAGGACTCCCTCTTTCTCTCCGGTAAGCAGCAGGGCTAGAGCCAGTACCATAGTCAGGACTTCCCCTCTCCCTCCTATAAGGGCTTGGTGATCGCCGCCTCCTATCAGGTGACCTATTGCGACCTCTCCTGTCTGGGCTATAACCGTTTCTTTTGTCATCATCTTCCCGAGCAGCATATTCCACCGATATCACTCGATCCAACATTTTGCTGCACAATAATACAAATTGAAATCACAATAATAACTATGTAGAGACTGAATGTGCATACATTAATAATTGTTCAAATTTTACTACATCACATTGATATACCCAGTTTTAGGAAGGGAACTTTACATAACTAAAACTTACCTCATATTTGTTGCATCAAGTGCCTTGCTTGCATCCTCCTGGGATTCATATTGGACAAAAGCGAAATTTCTTCTGATCCTCACATTGACAATTTTCCCATATGGATCAAAATGCCTTTCTAAGTCCCTTGTTTTAGTATGATATGGAAAATTAATAACAAACAAGGTCTTAGAAGGCTTAAGATTAGCAGATCTCTTTGAGCTGATTTCCTTCCTGCCACCTCGTTCATGCTGTAGGATAATTTTACTTGGTAAGAGATGGATAAAATAGCAAAATACAAACAAAAAAGTGAGGATGTAATCAAAATTTTGCATGTTACCTTTGTCCATTCAACACGAAGCCTACGACCTTTTCTACCAAATTCAGTACGATCAAGTGCTCGAATTGCGTATTCTGCATCCCTTTCATCCTCCATATAAACAAATGCAAATCCTACCAAAACAAAAATGAAAACTCAGGATATGACATGCAAAGCAATACTTAATTGAGTTAGACAAACACCTTTAATTTACCCCACCATTGGATTTATAAAGGCCCTGCCATGCACTTCAAATATCGAAATAGAACAAAAGGCAAAAATGTTGTAAACGAAAAAATTTATACACCAGTGGAATCTAGAGAGCTAAGTGTATAATTAGCAACAGACCTTCTCTCATGGACTAAATGATGTGAAGGACAAATTCCAAAAGTGCATGTCATGGTATGTCAGTGATAAGGGGGGATCTCCATGTATGCTGTTGACCCTGCTGCAAGGTTGGCATGGTAAGGACCATGGAACACGTCTGAGATTAGAGGTTGGACGAATTCAAGGAATGGGAGACAATAGTGTCTGGAGCAAATGTAGGATGGTAGTGCCATCGGAATTGATCAGACAGGCTCTTCTTTGAACAAGAAGAGGAAAGGTGTCACTAGCTGGATATATAAGGAATGGCCCATCCATCAGCCAGGGAGATAATGAATATGCCAAGATAATCCCGCGCCAAAGAAATCATTGAGAACGGGGGTTTATATTTTTTTTTTATAAAACACAGTTTTCTTCTTAATGAAATCTTGAACCCCATTATAACTCAACACTGCCACAGTTTTCCTCTAAAAGAAAACAAAGCCCCACAGGAACTCAATGGCAAGCATCAGGCATCCCCAGGCATGCATCCATGATTCTCCGCAACAACATCGAAAAAGCATTGGGAAAATCCGACCTGCTCCGTATTCAGAGGAACTGCTTCATATTATGTGACCTTTACAACATATTTTCCTTACAAACTTGACTTTCGAGCTGAACGCTGACTCTCACAGATTGCTATAAGATGTTGACTCAGCATCCTCGTCAATCCAACGTTAAGAGTTTAAGACAAATGCATCAATTACTCTATATTCCCCAGAGCTGCTCCGGATCTTCAACATCTCTGTCGGTGCTTGCGCATGAAGTTGGAATTTAAACGGCATGATGAAGTGTTGTCTTCAAGAGTCTGTATAGGTTTTTATAACTAGTCCTATTGCTGAGTTCATTCCAAGAAAAGAAGGAAACTATAACCCAGCGCATAACAAATCTACCATCAACTTATATAACTTCGAAAAGGATTAAAAACTTCAATTTGTGAGATTTAAATATAAATCAACAATTCAAGCTTCACTTTCTATAATATTGTGAAAATTTTTGGGGTTTTATTTATGAATTGTTCTATTTCATCTCATGTGTCTAATTTTATCCTAATTGCTCACTTAGTCACTTATTAAACATTTTAAAGGAACAAGTCCTCTACTTTACTATGAATTATGAAATGTGTAAACCAAGCCAATTAGTTACAAAATTCAAAAAAGCATTAACTTGGAATTGTTTGAAAGGAAAATGAAGAGATAACAAAAACCGGGTTGGGGGGGGGGGGAGGGAGGCAAAAAAGGCTGCTTGCAAAGGGGTCTGAACGAACCTTAGATGCTTATAGAAAATCCTTTAGATGGACAGATCACCTGGTTGTTTAATACCAAAACAAATTCAAAGTACAAAAATAGGGGGCTACCGAATCATGCCATAATTTAAAATATACTTTTCAAACAAGAAGATAACTTCCTTTTTTTTACACAAAGAACAACCTATCTTTAGAGACATTGATGAAATTACCCTTGTTCACAAAATTCCATTATGAGTTAAAAGTTCCGTAGAATATAACAGTTTATATGTACAACAATTGAACAAGGGGAGATGATACAGATAAATTACCAGACTTCATATCCACTCTATCAACTTTGCCATATCGTTTAAAAAGACGTTCAAGATCAGATGACCGTGCATCGAACTCGAAATTTCCACAGAAGATAGGCCTCATCATTCCTGCAAATTAAAATATACAACTTTAGAAGCTCCAAGCAACTTGTTCATAGAACACTACACATATCATACTAAACAAAAACTGCATTAACGAAAAACAAAGATAAAACCAAAACTACAATATAACATCAAATAAAACATGAAACATAGCACCACTGCACCAGCATCAATATGACTTACACTTACTTTTAGCAGAGAACAATAATTTCAGATAAAGAGTTCTGATTATTAGGCTGATTATGAAGCATCAGATTCACATGACCAGCAAAGTAACACAGTGTCGAAAATATCGGGCTCAGCTTCCTATCTATCTTTTTCACACTATTACAATTTGCGACTTGCGAGTCATTTTCTTTCTTGTCCAACATGTAAAGCAACTAACAAGCGAATCAAAATAACCAAAATTTTTGAACTTTCAGTCACCACCAAGTGTATTCTGAGGACCACTGCACCACCCATTTAATAGCACCTTCCCATTTTCCTTTATGGATTATCTCAACAGGAAATCCAAGATACTACCTCTTATATTTTTTGGTAATTGGGAAATTCAAGATACTCAATTAAGATTCCTTGAGATTTAGGTTAAAATTTTCAAATTACCTCCGCTAGAACTTTGACAACTAAACAAAGACTTCTTATTCTTACAAAAAAATACTAGGGTATGCATTTGTTCACATGTTGCTCTATTTTTAACATATCACATTAAATTAATTAAACCTTTACAATTTCCATGACCTAATTAACAACGAAAATTTCAGGAAAAAATTTGTCAACATGTGAGATCGACCAATTGCTAAACTTTGTAACAAACAAAATGCAGGCAACAACGAACAGCGATCTAATCACTTATCAGATTCAGTTAAACCTAAAAATTGATACGAAAACCTCAACAAAATCTTCAAGAAAATGAATGTCTTTTTTACAGATCTACAACAACACAGCAATACATCACCAAGAAACAGAACGTAGATCTGAAATAAATTTGATGAGAGAGAGAGGAAAAACAAACCTCGAAAATCAGATAACGCCGCCTATTGAGACGATGAAGCTCAAACCCTAAAAAAATAAACAAAGAAAAAAAATATTTCGTTCGGCTAGAGAGAGAGAGAGAGATTTATTTGAGCAAAGACCGTACGAGAGTGATAGATAAAGAAGATAGCTATGGATTTTTATTGCGATTGTTTTTAGATATTACGCTTATGCCCCTGTTTTGTTTCCTTAACTGCGAAAATGCCACTTCTTTTTAATGGGGGTTGGATAGACTTTGTTCAACAACTTAGTCACGTGCTAATTGGTCAGATGCTGACGTTAGCTTTAGAGAGGTAAATATCTTTTGCTAGTGGGCAAAAATATCAGCCAATCTGAACGTTGAAAAACGCCTCACAAAGAATGGCCGGTCCAAATACCGAATATGGCTAATCCATGTGGACAAAGAGAAGGCCCATACATATCTGTACTTTTATAAGCCCAATTGAAGAGAAGGCTCATCAGTCATGCCTAAGGTTCTTTGGTTTTTTTTTTTTTCCCTCTCCTATGCCAAGGTTGTGTGATTGTATTATAGTAGTTGTAGCCAAAAAATAAGCAAATAATTTAAAGGTCACATTCAGGCCGGAGTTACTTGAGGTTGAGATACCCACTATATTAGAATAGATCGCTCACATGGTAAAGAATGCGCTAAAATATTGTTTGTATGTGGGATGTAAAATACATTAACAACACAAGAAGAAATAAAATCAAAAACCTCTTCGAGTAAGTGATCATCAGAATATTTGAACTCTTACGTTAAATGACAGTATGAAACTAATCGAACAACTAATACAACACTTGTCTCGTTAACGCACTACAATTAAGGGGGAAATTTTGTGTTTAGAATTCGAAAGTTACCATGCATAAATTGAATGATAAATTATACAATACTTTTGAGTATCATCCTAACAAATCTTCTAGGAAAAAGACAACTAAATGGAGTGACCTAAAATTTGTAAACCAGCTGCCTTGGTTAATGAGCATGCATAGGAGTCATGTTATCGGTGATGGCTAGGCGGCTACCTCAAATATCCCTTAGATACTTTATATTAATGTCGGCAACTAATTGCCTAAAGAAGTACAACAAACAGTCTTGAGACCTTTAAAGTCCTGAATTACAGCCAAATGAACAAATCCCGATTTTTGTCTACTCGTAGCTTAGCCATATGATCGGTTGCAACATTCTTTTCTCTAACGATGTGACAAACAGTAAAACTGTCTAACTAACTTTGCAAAGAAAATATCCAGGTCAGGAAATAGGTTCCAATGAACCCAAGGTCTTTGAGTCTTCTTCGCTATCCACTCAACAATATTACTAGAATCGCTCCCAAAGCAAACATTTAGATTTGGCCAATATGTATGAGTCTGTAAGAAATGCATTGCATGTTTAAAAGCAAGGAATTCTGCTACATTAGAATCTTGTATTCCCACATTGATAGAGAACATTCCCACATTACAAGTCTCATGATCTTTCACACAAACCACAACTACTACCTGCCGGATTTGGCTTGCCATTTGCTGACCCATGCATACAAAGTTAACCTCGAACCATCCTTCAAGGAAAGGGGAATAGAACACATTGTGTCTCTGCATCCCATAGAAATAAGTGGCAATTACAGATTGATGAAGGATAACAAAAATATTATTTACAGAAGTGGACTCCTAACTTAATTTTAGCAGAGCATACAGGACAAGTACAAGAATCCTTTATCCATACAAACACCATGAGAAACCCTCCAAGATTAAAAGGCCTTGTAAAAAAAAAGGCACTTTATTTACCAATGTACATTTTAACACATGCCCAAGCAAGTAACGGAAGCTACAGGAAATTCAAAAAGGAAGACGAAGAAGTAAATGCCCAAGCAAGGGAATATTGATATAAACCAATTTGAGTGGAGTTTTATTAAATAAAGAAGTTGTTAGGCAAATGCTGTCGTGGCAGCTGTAGAAACCAGTTAGTTAGAAGAGTTAGTTGAAGAGAGTTAGTTAGCAACAACTTCAGCTATTTGTATAAATAACTATGCTTGTACAGACAATAATTCATTCAAAAATTAATACAATTTCCCTCTTATTCTGTCTCTAACACAATTAACCTCTCAAGCTACTAGCTGAGTTCATCGCGATTTTGAGCTCGATTATCTTCTACTTCACGTTGATCATCTCTCAACTACAGCTCATTCTTCGAAGTGATTAGAATTTCTAGAATATCACTTATCAAATATCATCTAAAATTCTACAAAATCTTCAGTGCTACTAATTTAGACTGAAAAAGAGTGAAGACTATTTTGCTTATAATAATTAAAATTACATTACTTAATTAGTTTTCTTTGTCCAGTAGTAATTTGGGAATGCAAATCCCACTATTACCCAAATGGCTGTAAACCCCCAAAAACCCAAGTAAAATAACATACCGAACAAATCAGAAATAACAACTTAATTGAATAGGTTGTATTTAATCCCAGGGCCCTCAAAAAAATTGGCGTGGCTCATTTGAAGATCAAACTTCAATTTCATTGTTATGAGCTCCAATGATTCTAACGACGCTTTTACATCAATGCATATGCTTTGAGGGACATGTTTTTTCTTCAAAACCTCAACTGCTAAATTTGAAAACTTGTATGATGATGATTTGCAGAGAAAGTGAGTGAGAAAAGGTTTTTTTTTTTTTGTTGGAAAAAGTGAGATGTGAATTGAATTGTGATGGGTGTGTTCTTGGATTTGGTGAAAATGAGATGTTGAGGTCGGTTGGCATTGAAAAAAAATTAAAAGGGTAAAAAGAGATTAAAAAGTTGCGTGCTTTTATTTTCTTTTCTCTTCCAAACTTTTTTAGCGAATTATCAAAATATATGACTCTTGTACCAAATGGATCCATATAAATGTCATGCCGAACTCTTTTTGCATACTAAGAATAGACCTAAAAAGAAAGCCTATTTATACCATATCTCATCGATCATACAACTCGAGGCAACAAGTGATCTTAATCGAATTTATGTCGACGACCAAGTAAAATATGAACAAGAGATGAACGAGAATACTGAAATCGGTGTTGGGGAAATGGTAAATCGGGAAAGTTATTTTGAGAGATTAGAGCTTTAAAAGTCTACTCTTATGAGGAATTGGGGGAATTTTAGAGAGAGAGTACAACTTTAAAAGTCTACTCTCATGAGGGATTGGGGTTATAGTTGTTTTGGGTATTTATAGTTGTTTTAGGGATTGGAGTATGATTTAGTGTGGACTATATAGTGGGCTTGTAGAATCTAGCCCACTTACCCATTTGCTACATGGGCCATAGCTCTCTCTAAATCTCATGAACACTAATATTTATTTGATCTAAAATGAGCCCCATTGAAAAAGGAAAAGTGAAGTTAAAAAATACTCGTATGAAATAGAAAGTAAATTATACCTGAAGCATTCTCGCAATATTGTTGGCACCCTAGATTCTGAGAACGTAATCAAATCTTTTGAGGATCATTTGAGGGTAGATGTGTGAATTCCCGACCGACCCGAAAACCCGATCCATTTTTTCAGGGTCTTGACACTGATTTCCTGACCCGAAATCTGGTTTGATCCGAACCCGATTAATCCGGTGTTTTTTGGGTCAAATTCGACCCGTTAGTCGGTCGATCCGTTTGACCCGAAAAATAGAACAATTTGCAATTATAAATAAAAAGTTCATCTAAGGGCCTGTTCTCTTCACCTTCTTTTTACTGAACTTATCTGCACAATACTTAACTGAACTGAAATTTACTGAACTGAACTTATTTTTACTGAATCTACAATTATAGGTGTTCATAATCCGGTGTAGACCGGAATTTTAGACCGAACCGGACCGGAATCAAACCAGAAAGAATGGACCTGAATAATTCCGATTCCGGGTCGCGCAAAACAGTGATTCCGGTTCCGGTCTTTTTGGGGTCAAAAACCGGATTATTCCGGTCTAGACCGGAATCTTAATTTTGCCCAAAAAAAAAAGAAAAAATTGAGAAATAAAAATGAGTAAATTACCATCAGTTTAGTCATTAGTGAGTAAGTGACTTGGCAAGTGACTTGGCAGTGCTCACTTTTCCCAAATTGTGGATCTTTTTTCAGTTTTTCTTTCTTTTGTTCTACTGTATGATTTATAAAATTGTTCTAGTATGCTTGCATTGTGGATATTCAATTGGGTATAATTCAGTAATTTTTGAATTTCGTGGGTTTCTTAAGTTTGGAGGTTCAGAAAAAAAAAAAATAAAAAAATAAAAATGTGAAATCAAAATTTCGGTCTTTCCGGTCTTAAATCGGATCGGACCTGAAAATTCAAGTCTGGTTCGGTCTAGACCGGAATTTTACCGGTTCAGGTTCAGGTCTAAGTTTTTTGACGATTTAGGTTCTGGTCTTTTTCGGTTTCGGTCTATTCCGGTTCTGGTTTGGACCGGTGTTCACCCCTATCTACAATTACAAAGAGTAAATTTGTTCTTTGGTTTAGCGAACTCTACTGAATTTTTCTGAACTGAACTTCTTTTTAGTGAACTGAACTGAATTTTACTGAATACTTCAAAATGAAGTTGAGAAGAACAAACTCTAAGTTATCCTAAAAAATCATATAAAACTTTTTTTTGTGTTTCATTAACTTTTTGTCTACATCTTTATTCTCTCAAAATGAGAAATTTTGCTCTTAACTACCCTCAAGTGGACGGAATTATATTGTACAATTTATCAAATAATTAAACAAAATATAAAAAAAAATCATATAGGTGTATATATATTCCAAAACGTGAATAAAATACGTATGTAGTTAATACAAGTTATAAATTAGAGTATATGTGTACAAATATAGCGTTTGAAAACATAAATTGGCTATATAATTGACGAATAAAATTAAAAAAATTTGGGTCACCCGATCCAGTGGGTCGACCCGAACCCGACAACATTGGGTCAGGGTCAAGCATTTCTCAACCCGAACCCGAAATGACCCGACCCGCTAATGACCCTAACCTGACATGACCCAGTCCGAACCCGACCCGCCCAACCCAACTGACAGGTCTATTTGAGGGGAAATAATGAGAGTATTAATTAAGGTGATGTTCTCTTTAAAAGAATGGTGCGGGACATGAGAAAAGGAACGATGTGGCGCGAAACGGAACGAAGTAAATAATGAAACAAAATATGAAACAAAATGAAGTACAAAATGGTATGTAATGCAGAACGGAACGGGGCGACATGGAACCTAATACAACAGGCTTAATACCCATTCTCTCTCTATATAATCGTAATTATATTATCAAAATCAAATGACTAGCAAAAAAAAAAAAATTTATCAAAATCCAATGAGAATTTTGTGATGTAAGATTTTCACAATCTTTCGGTCCTTGAGTTTGATCAGTAATCTAATGGGAGATTTTATACACAATGAGAGAGACGATTAATAGTAGTCAAATTTGTAAATTAGGTGTAGGAGTTGTTAATTTTTTTTTTCAAAATTGCTATAAATATAAGGAAAGTTTTACGCTGAAGTGATACCTGTAACTTTAAATATGTCTTATGAACCATATTTTGGCAGACGGAGTTAACTTTTTCATCCAAAATTGCTATAAATATAAGGAAAGTTTTACGCTGAAGTGATACCTGTAACTTTAAATATGTCTTATGAACCATATTTTGGCAGACGGAGTTAACTTTTTCATCCAAAATCCTCAAAACGCATGTGAAAATTTGGATGGAAAAGTTAAATTCCGTCTGCCAAAAAATTGTTAATGAGACATATTTGAAATAACATGTATCTTTATTGAGATTAGTAAAAACACAAGTAATTTTTTGCAATTAGCTCAAGCCCATCATGTACCGGTTTTGAGATTTTCCAAAAAATCAACACATGAGAATGTAACTACACACATACAAACATATTACATACTACTGTATTACTTATCAAAATACCTTTGTATCGATGTACATACATACACAACATACTGTTTATTAAACAAACCTAGAGATATCCTAAGAGGAGTACATATAATTTACTGAGTATAATGTTTTCAGACCAAGTCCATTACATGTAAAGAAAGAGCCACAATTAGTCCTTCAAGGATCTGTTAAGTTACTGATCAAATATTTCACAAAATACCAGTAAAAGCACAATTCTCCTTTGGTTACACAATAATAACCATTTTCCAATGTCATTAGAAATCCCAGCATCGCAACAGAGGTTCTCAGTTCATATTTGTTAAATTAACCTCGCCATCCTGCAAAACAATGCAATATAGGTTCGTTGTAAGGTAATAAAGTAAGTGATTCTACTTATAAATTATCTGTTTTATATTTTCTTATAACAATTAACATGTATGTATGTATATCTCAAACAAGAATATCAGATAATAACTTGCCTGGCTAAAGTCCCCCTACAGTTTCATGTCCATGCTCTTAGATGAAATAGTTGTCCAAGGAGAATTCATCAGTGCCGAAAATTCCCTGCACGCAGAGTACCAAAGCACTACTTCAAGATATGTTCAACGACGTTTCGATCTCCTTTGTTAGGTTCCCTTCTTTTTTTAGATGAGGAGGAACATCTTTAAATTTCTAGCTTTGGTTGTTTAATTAATTTGTAATTAGTACTATTTGTAGAAGATAATGCATATATATGTAGCCAAAAAAGATTTGAACTAATTAACTTGCCTGATCAAGTCCTGTTATTGGAGCATTACTTTGCATATCATAAGATCCAAAAGAGAAGTCACTACCAAAAACATCCTGCACCAAGAAAATAATTAAGTTAACCAAATAGCAAATAAAGGGAATGTAAGTAATAACACAACTTTGGCCATAAGTAGTATGTATACCTGGTCGACATGAAAATCGATACCAATTTGCCTCAGTTCATCACCTAGATTATCATTGGAGTTCAGAATTTCTTGTGATGTTCCGAAACAATTATTCACTTGTTGGCCAGCAGTACTATCATCAACAGGAGCACTAGGTATGTATATGTTTACATCATCATTATCCCAAGAGGTGTAAATTGGAGATTTCTCAGTGATGACCTCTTCATGAGCAATAGTTTTCGGATGATCAACAGGAATATCATTTACGCCGCCCTGCTTGGCCAAGTTATAGTCATCACTACTGTCATGATAGCTGCTAATAACGGCGGGCATGTCCTTAAGCGTGCCAAAAAGCTCGCCATTGGTAGTTATTCGAAGCCCAACATAATTGTTGGATGTACATTGAAGATTATTTCCACCAGCTGATTGAGAATTATTATTGGATGGAAGTACATAGCCTGAAGAATAAGTTCCTTCATTTATGCTAAAGCCACTAGGAACTTGTTCTAGTTGTTGGTCAAATAATTGACCTGGGGAACTTAGCTTTTCTTTCGTCGTGATCATCTCAGCTTGATCATGTTTTGCTTGAGTTCCTTGACCTTGGTAGCTTTGAATGTCACTCCTCGAAATGCTGGTTTTGGATTTCTTGTTTGGATTATTTCCAGTCGACGAGTTCTCCTGATCAGAGGCACATTGCCCTTTCCTTGAAGTTGAAGGATTAGTGTCTTTAGTAGTACCTGTATGATAAACAAAAAGTTTTATAGTAGCTTGATGTTATTGTCAGATCATAAAACACTATTCCCGAGATCAAAAACTATGGTTCATTTTATATACTGACTGATATTGAACCAAAGGAGTACTTAGTGAAGAATATATTTTGGTGTATGTATGTACCTTTAGATTTCCCTTTATTAGATTCTGAAAGAAGTTGTTGATACTGCTGTTGGAGATTGTTAGTAAGATATGTGATCTCGTTCAACACAAAACTTGATCGAAATGGCCTCTCATTCCAATTGCTGGGAACGCCATGTTTCATTGAGCTAGTTGCTTCTGAAATCCTTTTCAAGAATATGCGATATTTCTACAGAGGACATAACAGGCATAATCACATAAAAACATTAAAACTTCATAGTAAGTTAGTAACCAACATACAAAGACAGTCAATTAGAGAGAAATTGAAAGACAATTAAACATTTCCATGATTGATAAATTGACAATGTATTAAGAGCTGTTGTGTTAAAATGAATCTGGCTCGAATGCATATACAATAAAGTCTAGAATTAACCATGTTATTGCAACATCTAAGACGGACTTACTACTCCTATAACTTTTGGAAAGACGATGGTCACTTTTTAGTGGAATAAGGGTCATGATTTATAATAAGTAACCCCTATATTTCTGAATAGTGACCCCATTTATTTGTGAGTTACTCTCACACAAGACTTGCTCTTAGTGTATATGTGCACGTATATATAATAATAAATTACCTGCAAATGACTTGCCACATTTTCTCTCTTCAGTCCTGGGACATTCATATACTCCAGAATTTTCTTGGGCACAGCTTCTGGTCATTGATAAATAGATCAAACATGAGACTTTTATACCTTATTATTCAATTTAAGAAGAGAACCAATTGTTATGTGTGAGTCAGCAATTTGCACCCCTCAATTAAAATAGAACACATAAACCCTTGTAAAAGAATATAGATCAAACGAAAAAGAAAACAACAACTTCCTCCTACAAGTGCTATATGTCATATATTAATTGGAGGTGCACTTTCAGAGTGAGGCGGCACATAGCATCTTCTACTTGAGAAAATGACAGAGACAAATAAAAAGATGCTACAAGTACTAGAATTTCTTACTGTCTAGCCCGATTTTGTTGACAGCTTCCAAAAACTGGTTGTGAAGTGATGTTGTCCAAACCAACTTGGGCTTCTTACGACTAGTATTACCACTTATACCCTTGGCTTCTTTGTCATCATGATGATCAACATTTGGCCTTTTCAGCAAATTATGATTTTCAGAAAACATTACGTCATCCTTTATTATTTCTTCTTCATTCAAAAATGATGCAACATTAATAATAATGTCGTTATTGTAGTTATTGTTGTTGTTGTTGTTCTTGTCGCCATGATGCCCATTTTCAATTGTCCATGTATCAGGAGTCTGTCTTGTTATAGAGGACATGTCAAATGTAGGGGATCTACTAATTCCTGTCATAGCAAACTGCCAAAGTCTTTCTAGATTAGCAGGAGAAATGGGCTTCACATAGTAGAAAGCAGCTCCATCTTCTAGACCTTTGAGCATGATGAATTTGTCACTATCAGCTGACATTACTGCACAAAACATGAACCAAATTAATGTTATAAGAAAGTTAAAATGCCACGCTAGAACCACAAAACTGCTGAATTGCCAGTAATATATCAATGCCTTTGATTCAAATTGAGCTTCGTATATGACTTTTTGAGGTCAAACTTAATAAATTTCGAACTTCTTTTTCTTCTACTTTTTTTCGGGGTTGAGTTTTATATCTTGAATGTGAAAGAAATGTGGTAATAAAGTTTAGATCTAGTATATGATATCTATGTAGCACAATTTCTTGAAAGTTGAGAGCGTTTGCTACAAAATTACTAACAGTTTCAGTTGACTTGATACAAGGTAAGTTCGGATATCATTTTTAGGAACTCATCTACCTAAAACAAATGATTTATAAAATACTTGTAGTCAAATTTAATCGAACTCAAACAATGAGATCACATTTCGACTTCTTTTCCTCATATTATCTTTGTCTAGGATAAAAGGAGACTCATAATTTTTAAGTTCAACTACGAAAGTAATGTGAATTAAGTTTAGATATATTGTTGAATTTCTATAAAGCACAATCTTAAAAGTTCGGGCATTGGAGCCTTTGGGGGTGATTTGACTACTACCTAATTCTTAGCAGTTTCAGTTGACTCATTACAGGGTAGGTTTAGGAATCAATTCATAGGTTCTTATCTACCTTAAAACAGATAAAAGTGTTATACATTTATTTTTCATCAACCACAAGATCATTGCAGTTTTTACTGGTATGCAGTGCACTGCAATACTCTGTAAAACTGTAAAAGTCAAATTTACTTGAACTCAAACATTGAGATCACATGCATGATGCCAACTTCTTTTCCTCCTACTTTTTGTTGTCTAGGATAAAAGGAGTTTCATAATCTTTAAGTCTAACAGTGAAAGTAATGTGGTAAATAAGTTTAGATCTATTGTCCAATTTCAATGTAGCACAATCTTGAAAGTTGGGGGTGTTTGACTACCTACTTTCTAGCAGTTTCACTTGACTCAATACATGATGGATTTTGAAGTCACTTTTACTTCTCAAATAAAGTAAAATAAAATATTTACTACTACTTTTCAATAATCTACCTAAAAACATGATAATAAATTGGTTATACATATACTTCCTAGCAGTTTCAGTTGACTCGATACAGGGTGGGTTCTAAAGTTACTTCTACTTTTCAAACAAAGTAAAAATAAATAGTTCCTAGTACTAGTTTTCAATTATCTACCTAATAACGAAATAAATGGTTTATACATATACTTGCAGCACTACATAAAACACAAATTCTATTAAAGAATTTATTAAAAAAAAAAACAGATACATAATAAAACAAATATTAAAAAAAAATAATAATATACTTCAGCATGGATAAATACATTTCTAAAGAACTAAAGTGGAGGGCATATATGACTAATATTTGGAAATTGGAATATATACTTACAGACTACAGGAACCCTGAATTCTTGTTCGGCATGCTTAAGGAGCTCAAGGCCACTCATTTCAGGCATATGTACATCAGTTAATATAAGATCAAATGATTCACATTTCGTTCGAAGTGTGCATAGGGCATCAACTGGGTTCTTCATAGCAACAACTGCGAATTTATAGGAAAAGATATATATGAGTTTACCAATTTGAAGGAAATTAAAAGAATAAAAATAAAATAAAATGGATTTCTTGTTTAATTTTTGGGTTGTAAATAGTAGATGAATTGAAAAAGAGCAAGGGGCAAAATGTTTAAAAATTGTTATTTAAATTACAGTTAATTCTTAACCTTCTGTTTATTATTGTTATAAAGATAATGAATATTACTACAGTTGTTGTTTAAATTACAGTTAATTCTTAACCTTCTGTTTATTAATCCTTAACCTTCGGTTTATTATTGTTATAAAATACAAACAATTAACTTTTTTTATTTTAAAATTTTAAATTCAGGATTTTTTTTATTTTATTTTACAAATGTTTGGAAAAAACTTATTTGTTAGAAAATAATTTTTGATAAATAAAAATTGAGCAAGTCTTGTTTAAGATCAACTCACAGAAAAATAAGATCACTATTTAGATTAGTATTATGAACCATGACTCTTGTCTCACCTTAAGTGATAATAAGACTGTGTTAAACAAGTTTTTGTGTAGTTGAAAAGGCAAGTCTTGTGTGAGACCAATCACAAAAAGATTGGGTTACTATTTAGCAATGAAGAGGTCACTGTTTAGCAATGAAGGGGTCACTTATCATGAGCCGTGAGCCCGTGACCGTAACCCTTATTTCACTAAAAACTAAAAAGTGATCTTCGTCTCACCAAAAATTATCAAAAGACTGTTTAAACTTTTTTTTTGGATAAAACGTTTAAACATGTTTTTGTGTCAAAAGAATAAGTAAAAAAAAAAAAGTTTCATTCACACACCCAAAAAAAACAAAACAAAAAACAATACGATTTTTGTAGTCTTTCACTTATACTCGGTGAACTTCTGATCTTTGTCAACGATATCACAATAAAGCCACACCAAAACTCACTGTTACTGTAATAAAAAAAGTAAAGGTTGATTATTTCATGAAACGTATATTAAAAAGGTTAAATTCTGCACTAAATTTTTTTTCTTAAAGATAACAAAAAGAAGTCACCTCTAAACGAACAAGCAAGGATAATGTATCACCAGCAGGTTACACAAAATTGTACAAAAAGCGAGACAAAGAAAACATAAGTAGCCACTAAAACAAAATGTTGGCTGAAATTTTCTATCCACCAAAAAAAAGAGTGATGTGGTTTGGAAATCAAATGAAGAAGAAAATAACAACTGCAAATAAATGAATAGAGATGGAAATCACACATTGAGAGCACAAAAACTTGTATGAGACTATCCCATGATGAGATGGATGACTTTTGTGAAAAATAAGGGTGACTTGTTGTAGACAAGAATCACCATTTTTCATAAAAGTCACATCGCTGCTCCACCATGTAACGGTCTTATACAAGACTTATTCTGAAAGAGAAAATCGACGTTGAAATGAAATAAGCATAAAAACTTGTTTTGAGAGGGGAAGGGGAATGCAGAATTATATAAACCAATTGCTATAACTCTTATTAGATCCTGTTCTATCAAAAAAGTGGTACACAAAAACAAAAACAAATAAAATCAAAATCAAAAGCTCATACACCATGATTTTAAGTTTAAGGAAAAGAGTATCTTATAGATATCAAAGTATATAGAAGAGACGGATCTATTACCATGATGATTCAATCTCTTAAGAAACCCAGTAACAATGGCTAGACAAGTTGGGTCATCATCAACAACAAGGATGCTAATCTGAATGCTTGTGTTTGCCATGCTTGACTGTGCTCTAAAACTCAGGGTATATGAGACTCTTTTTATAACAAAATACTGTCCCAAATGCCCTAAGTGCAACCACCTTTTATAGGAGAATGCACCTCAAAAAGAAGTACACATATGTCGTCAACTAATAGGGTGGCTTCTAATTGCATGAGAGGAATAGTACACTCTAGTACGTAGTTGACCACTAGAAATGTCATGAACTATATAAATTCTCTTGCCTTTTTCCCTCCGTTATCAATCTCAAAAAAAAAAAAAAAAAAAATGAAAAATCATATATTAGATAATCAAATTGGTAAATTGAAATACTATGTCATTACGGGTCGTTTAGTATATAATGCAGCTAATTTAGAATATTTAATTAGTGAGAGAGCACAGAGCGGTGCATTTTGATGGCTCTTATTTAATTTAATTTTATTTTTATGATTACTTTGAGTGTTTTAGGGCATATATAAATTGTTAAATTCATTATCTTTTCCAACATTTTCATTTTTAATATGAAGATCATAATTTTTACACTAGGTATAAATTATATTCAATTATGATTTTTAAGCTTTTTAGTTCTAAAATCTAATTTAATTTGTGTTTATATTATAATATAGTAAGAAACCGGAATATAAGGAATCATATCCATAAAACTATTGGGAAGATTGTCAAAGATTTTCATAATCGGGAGGTTATTTAAAGTTTTTTTTCTAGTTCATTTCTTCCCATTTCAAATTAATCCATGCAAATAAAAACCTTCTAGATCGATGGGATATTTCTATTGCTATAACACATATGAGATGGTGTTTAACTTTAATAAATATCTTATTTATAATTTTTATTTTGAGACATAAGATTGACAATACGAATTTCTACATGACATCTTTTTGTTGCAAATATCATCATTTAAGACATATGACCATATGGTTTTGCTTAGTCTCTTAGGGTAGAGAAACATGTACTGAAGTTTACATTCAAATGTTGGCGGTGTATCTTTATAAGGGTACATTCTGCACATCATTATTATATATGAAAATAAATCATGCGTTGAAGTCCGCTGAATTCTATTATAGTTTAGTAATGTGGAATGTGTACGTAATCATAATGAGAATATGTACTTCGATAGCGTACATGACACGTAACTTTTAAGAAACTCATACCATTATAGTCTGATTATGCATTTAAACCTTAAATCAACAAAAATATGTTCAACTAAATCAATAACTTAGATAATTAAAATTTAGAAAAAAAATTGGTTTATCTCCAAAAAATGTGCCTGGGATTTAAATTCTTAAATGACCAAGCGTGCGTCGTGGCAAAATGTCATATGAGAGTCCAAAATGTGAGTTTCTTACTTTTCTATGAGCGGTATACAAAAATCCAGTGGGTTAGAAAACCAGTGTCAACTTATAAGACTTGTAAAATTGAGCTTCACTTTACTCAAAATGGCTCTATTTGGTGAATATTTATAGTAAAGGGAAAAGGTGGCTGACAATGACAAAATCTGAAAAACTTTTTTTTCCCATTTTGTCTGTTAATTCATTAATGATAATATTGCATTAATAACTGAGATCACAAAATCAAAACTTCCAAGTTTTCAACGTCCGGTGTTACGCGTCCAAGGTATTTTTCTCTTGCAAGTCATGTCCTCCGTTGTTTCCTTTCTATTTCCTTCTCCTTGTTAGCTTGATTTTATTCAAATAGTATTACCAGAGTCCATTGAGTAAATATATAGTCATAGGGGTAGTACTTTTGATAATATTCGTCTACAGAAAGAAGTCGAAGTAACGTACGTAAGTGGTTCTCTTATATTCGTGATTGGAAATACTATTTAGTGGAAGTACTTTACCCCTTCGTGTGCCGATCCGGTGTGAACAATTTTTTTTGATAGGAAAACAGTATTAGTCTTGGCCCAAGGGCTTAGGTGAACCTGTGGTTAAACCAAAAAATAGTTCTTTTATATGACTAGCAAAAAAATAAAAATTGGTTCTCTTATATACCTCACTCTTTACTTTAGAGCCTGTTTGGGAGTTGGAGAATGAAGGGGAAGGGAGGGGAATGAGGGGAAAATAAGAAGTTCTCCTTGTTTGTCAGTTTTTCTAAAGAAGGGAATGAAGGGGAACACTTCCCCTCCATTCCCCTCCATTTACTCAATTTTTGTTCCCCCTCAAATTGGGGGGGAATGGAGGTGAAGGAGAATTTTTAAGTGATAGTAGTCGGTTCCCCTCCATTTCCCTCCCTTCTCCTTACTTAAACTCCCAAACAAGATGGAATATTTCACCTTCATTCTCCTCCCTTCCCCTCCCCCTCATTCCCTTCCCTTCCCTTCCCTTCCCACCCAAAACTCCCAAACAAGCTATTAGACAACTGCATATAAGGCTAACGTCATGAGTAGCTAAGAAATTGCCGACAAAGAGTGTGTCCTTTTTCACTGAACTGAAGTGAACTGTGCTAATAGTAATATGTGAGAGAAAAAGTAGACCACACTCAACTGAGATGAAGAAAAAAAAACCTATAACGGAAAATAGCATCGTAAAAAGAAAAAAAATTGTAGTTCGAGTCGAGAGACAAAGTGTATGTCTGACTCTTCCTATGCATTTCTGCTTCTAAACGCACTTTAATGACTTCTGCGTTTAAAACGTTTCTTCTGATATTTTCCCTGTGTTCACAAAAACTACCAATATTGGTGAGTCTACGACAACGGAAAAGCATACGAAGTTGTGGAATTGTAGTGGAGTATCAAGGATTTCTGAAACATCTTTATAAGAAAATCTAATGAGGCTTAATCCCATAACAAACCATAATTACAACTTTCAAGCTACTATATAAAGTATGCAAATTGGCAATTGCAATGTAATATCTAACCCAAAGCTTAAGTTATATTACATATGGACATATTTCTAGGAATTTGATACCCAAAAGTACAAAATCAAACTCAGAAACCAGTCTTCAGCTGTTCATATAAGCCCCATAACAGAATACCAATCAAGGTATCCCTAACCAAATCTCGAAGAAATTTATTGATCCAACCGTTAGGACTATTCGCAGAAGGTCTCTTCCCAGCCAGATCTCGGAACCGCAGGTCTCCCAGGTCCGAGACAAGTGCAAATATCACTCCATTCAAGTGACCCTTCCCAATTACTCCCACCACTCTCTTGCAGTTATTCACAGCTTTGCTTCGCTTCAGAGACCATGCTAGATACTGCAAAATGAGTATTAAACATTTTGAGGGGGGGAGGGGGGAGAAAACAGTATGGAAAGGGTTTTTTAGTAAATCACATGTTATTAATGGCATAAAAAAGTTTGTTTTAAGCCGATAATAGTCTGCATTTGATGATTATTATCGCAAGAGGTAAGATTATTACCGTGTCACGCTCATGTATAAGGGGCTGTAGGAGGGAAGGATATGACACACTGAGCTTCGCATAAAGCTGGTAAGGACTATCATCTGTACCTGATTCCTGTAACCAAATAAAGGAGAGCCCTTTGTCAAACAAAAATAAATAAAGCAGAGCCTATAGTATCTATGGAAATGGAAGATGTGATTCCAGCATCACTTAAAAAATAAAATTAGACATGGAGACTAAAAGTGTCGAGTAGAAAGACCTTCACGTTGTCTCTGGATGAATGTGATGAAGATGTAATTCCCTGGACAACTGAACCCACTAAGCTAAGTTTTTCGGTCCATTTCAGTGAATTCCATGCCCTCTCGAGCTACAACAGATCGAATTAAACTCATACTAAGAATCAGCTGTGAGGTACTCTTTCAGTGCTTGAAATGGTCAAAACCCCAAGTTTATAACATCAAAGACATTTCCACAATCCATATCAGTCTCCTAAACACTTACAGTGATTTCAATGGGCCGATCCCCCAACACTATCTGAGCACCAATTTCTTCAGATACTACGCGAGCAGCACGAAACTGAAATAAAAAACAAATAAACCCCCTGACACATCTCAAAAAATGAAATTCACATGTCGATTAGACATCATTACCTCATCTCCAAATGGCCGATCAACGTCTGATGAAATTTTGGATGAGAAAAGTGCCAACAATAGCCTTAATGCTAAAGCAGTTTGGCCTCCTATCATTAAAGAGGAAAATGATTTAAGTAGCTTCAATTAAGCAAACATTTAATCTGTATGAACCAGCATGATGCTGAATAAACAACCAGGCTTACCCAAGTTTATGCTACGACCAATGGCACCAAAAAATTCAGCACCGCTTAACGAAAACATATTTGACTTTAGTTGTGGTTGAGGCTCACTGCTGCTGGAGGTGTACATAATCCCAGCTCTGAAGATGAAAATCTGTAACAATTAAGGTTAAACCATGGTTTGTTTAAACTAACGTACTAATAAAAGAAAATGAAGATTAGCCTTAACCATTTATCACTGATACAATCCGTTAAAAGATAGAATTTGGCATTTCACGAGCCATTGGTGCAATAATAATCCTGCTTAAACAGAACAAACAGAGAATGGGTATGATACCCAGAAAACCTAGGCACACGATACAGCCAGTAAAAATGACAACTGGAAATGTACATTTAATTTTTAACCAGACAACCGCAAAGGCTACAGAGATGAGAAACCTAAAGTGATACTAATAAAAACAGAAAGCCAGAACTGAGATGAGCACTTTCTCTTTTCCAATTAGGATAAGAGAATAGCCTTCTTCCTCCCTTCCTTCCAAATTTATCCTGGATAACTTGTATAATGGCATTGCACTATTAATCTCAACCACAATTCAGCATAACTTGAGAATCGCTCCTTCAGTTGGAAATATCTAATCCAATCAGATCCTACCAGGATTTACAGCTGGATCTTAATATCGTAGGTCATAGCCTGACTTAAATTCCACTGGCCAATATAAGGTAGCAGTGCTTCTGGTTAGATCCAATAATGTTAAGGGGCCGTTTGGCCTCAACTTCAACTTCTCCCACATTTCTTCTTGCCCACCCCCATTTCTTCCACTCCCGCCTCAAGCCTCCACCTCTTACTTCTAAGAAGTTGAAATAAAGGTAGAGGTCTTTCACTACCTTTCTCATTTTGGCATTACTATGAATTATAAGCAGGTTCATTTTCTTATGTTAATTGACAACTTTGAATTTCACATTGCATCTATAAGTTAAATCTAGCCATAACTATTACCTCATTTTCTGCTAGTGTCTCCTGATTGCTTTATTCACTTTGACAAATTATCTTTCTTAGGTTTTAAGAAAAAAGAAAACAATTCAATAACGGAGAAAAAATATCCTTTTTAGAGAACCAGAATTCCTCTAAAAGAGTGCCATGGAACAGCAAAACCTAACACAGTAAATCTCTGAAGTCATGCTGATTGTGGTTAGACGCAAGGGTCCTATTGACTATTGAGGCCCCTATTGATCATATCAAAGAGAGATTCCAGCATTTTTGGGGAGAACATAGCACTAGTAAGGAAATTTGAAGACAAGTGGATCAAAGACGACGGTAGAGAGAGCAACAGTAATGAACAAATTGACCATGAGACTAAGCAATTCCCATTCCAAAGTTGTATTCCAGCAAACCATCCACCTGCCCTCAACCCGACCCCCCATGCCTAGCAGAACAGCAGTGCAACCTTTCTCACTCCCTAATCAGTGAATTGCAAGGCAACTTACTATTAACAATGCCTTGATCATGGGTGCACTTGATAGTGGGGGAAAAAGTGTGCATAAGCATTTGAGACCATAGTTCCCTTCATTGTTTGATCATAATTGAGCGCTGAATACTTACATTTCTCCAAAACAATTCGGGCTCTGGCTGGTCAAACGTGCATTACAAGTATTAACTCAGATCAATATTCATTTACAAAGCTCCTCGCGAAAAATCTAACATCTTGAGAACTGTTGCATGGTTTACAGTAACCAATCTCAACACTGATGAAATCAATGCTAGGCTTAGTTCGATCAAATAGATAAGCTCCAAAGCAATGTTGCTCTTGACCAAGGGTCACACTGCCATTTTCTAAAAATTTGCATGCTTTTGACCTAAAATGAAGTCTCAAGTGTCCATACCAATATCAAAGTGTGATGTATGATATGCTACTTTACTACTTTAGGTGTACATAAAGTGTGAACAGTTTAGGGCACTTAGAATTTGGTCAAGTTACTGAAAAATTCATTTCTCCTTGCAAGAACCAAGAATTCAGGGTTGATGCCTTCATATAACGGAAACTCTAAAACGTAAAATACTTCTTTTCTTTTTTTAAAGCTTTTGTGCAGGGTAGTTGTTTTGGAGAATAAAGGGATGTTTTCACAATTTAAAAGAAGATTTGGCATGAAGTCAAGTACATAAGCACAAAATTAAAAAAGAGTAGCCATTTAGGGAAATGTCAAGATAAAAGCCCTCTCCCCGGCTCCTTCCTCCCTCAAAGTTGTTGTTAAAACGCTTTCTTCAAAACTTCTGTTGGACATAAGCTCAATTCATGAGCTGCTGCATACTACTTTGTTAAAATTTTATAATCATGTCATTTGATTTCCAATTCAGCATGGATTGTTGGGTGAGCTTAGAGGGTTGTTTAGAGTTTCCATTTCCCCTTTGTATATAAAGATACTTCTCTTGCCTTTCTTTCCGTATACCAACATCAACTAAGAATTCACAGCAAATTCTGTATTCTACTATCTTGTCTCTACTTCTCTTGTCAAACACAATTTCTTGTCCTTCGAGCTTAGTTGATCAAAAGCAACAAAATCCTTAATCTTTAAATATTATTATTTGGGCTTAGGTGATTAAGGGCCCGTTTGGCCTACCTTCTCCCAACTTCTCCTTCTCCTCCCAAATTTGTTCTTACTCACCCCCTTTTCATCCACTCCCTCCTCCATTTCCAACTTCTAAGAAGTTGAAATAAAGCTACAATTGGACTAGAAGGAGAAGTTACAAATTGTAGCTTCTTCTTCTCCTTCCACTTCTAGCTTTATTTCAACTTCTTAGAAGTTGGAAATGGAGGAGGGAGTGGATGAAAAGGGGGTGAGAAATACTTGGGAGGAGAAGTTGAATTTGTGGGAGCTAAGCCAAACGGGCACTAAGACATAGCAAAATAGCACCTATTTGTCTATCATGTCATCTGTCATGTGTCCTTGGACCAAAATTTTAGTGTACGATCCTAGACATTGATAGTGCTCCATACATTCTATTAATATCTACAAATATAAGATTTTCATTAAGAGCAGTAGCTAAAACCCTTACAACCAAAAATATACCCACAGTTTATCCAAATTTCATCTCACAACCAAAATTACTCTCAAAGATAATTCAATTTTACCTCACAATCATGAAATCTATGATAAAATTGATGAACAAAGGACCAAATTCAATAAATACGTAAATGAAAACTCTCAAGAGTTGATCCAAATTCACTACAGAACCCATTTCTTCCACTCAAATTCAATCCAAACTCACGAATACTCTGTTACTATTGGTGAACTAACAAATTCAATTACGAGTTTACGACTAACTGAAATAATAATAAAAAAATCAAAATCAAAAGACTTGCCTGCTCCTGCAGAGTTCAACGACGACGTTATCGGGCCTGAGAGCCCGAACAACCCGATCAACATGGACAGCAGAGGCCCGATCAATATGAGTAGTACCAACCAACCAAATTTCATCGGGCTCAACGAACTCGGTCCGCCAATCAGGCACAGGTCCAAACTGGTCCTTTTTTATAAGGATTAAGCATCCATTATCGGCGAGATCGAGAAGATGAGGGTGAGATTCAGCAATGGCGGAACGTGAGAGAGACAGAATGTTGTTCGAAGATCGGAAATCGAATTCTGGTGGTGGAGGTTTGATTGTGGCGAAGGCAATTTGGGATTTACGGCGGTTAGGGTTAGGGTTAGGGTTAGGGTTTGGGGTGAAGAACGGTGGCTTTGGTGGTGGTGATTGCAGACATGCCATGGAAGACAAGTGAGAAAGTGGTTTGTTGGGTGTTCAGTGTTCACAGAGCTTGTGGATGATTTGAAGGGGATAATATTGAGATATTTTTCTCCTTTTTTAGTGGCCTACAAATTACAGAGATCGGTGGTTTAAAGTTTAAACTCACACGTTTACATTTCACAAGAGTGTGTCTTCTGTAACTATCATAGCAAGGGTAAATTTCATCTGTTTTTCCATTTTTCTTATAATAATCTGGTGGATATTTTGGTTTGTATGAAACAAAATCCAATTTGACAATTTATCGATAAGTCCTATTTAGTTAGCTGTTTCACTTAAAGTTAGCTTCAACGAATGAAAATCGCTATCCTGTAAATCTTTTGATTTTGACACTAGAAGGGCTTTTCCTCCAAAAGCAAAGAAAAAAGAACCAAGGTCGAATATTGTTTGGTCTCCTCCTAGGAAGGATTATATTAAGTTAAACTTTGACGGATCTAAAGTAAATCACTTAGCAGCTGCTGCAGGGTTTGTGTAATGCAATGATGCTGGAGAACCAATTTTGTTGGGTGCCCGTTCTTGTGGTACTGCTTCCATCCTCATGGCGGAAGCTATTGGTTTGCGAGAAGGCATCAAGATGGCAAGAGCAAAGGGTTTTAGGAACATCACTATTGAAGGAGATAACTTATCTGTCATCAAGGCTATTCGCGCGGAGTGGCATATTCTTATATTCTCATTGATACCAAGAAGGACCTCCACTTTTTCAACAGAGTTGAGGTTGTGCACTACTCCGCGAGGCTAACGCAGTGGCAGACCATTTGGCTCATGTTGGCCACTCATGTGATACGGTTCAAATTTGGTCTAGTCCTTTTGACCAGTCATTACCAATTTACTGGTAAAGGACACCTTAGTTTAACCTCTTGGTTACCTAGATTTCTTGGCTTTTCAAAAAAAAAAAAAAAAAAAATCTCATTTTAGCCATTATCATTTTTTTTTTTTTGTTTGGGTTAGGGTAGGTTGACTCAACTCTCATCAAAATCGGTAGTTTTCTCACAAGTGAGGCAGTGAGTTACCAATCAGGTTATTCTGATACTATAGTTTTTCAAGGAAACAAGTTTCATGAAAAAAAAAAGTTTTTCTAGGAAGCAGCTTTCCTGAAAAAACGAAAAACAGTATTTTCAAGAGTACTTTTGTGTTCAGGTGTTACGGTTTTAGGGTTTAGGGTTAAGAATTTAATTAGCGCTTTGGGTTTGGGGTTTAGGATTTAGGATTTAGGAATTGGGATTTAGGGCTTAGAGTTAGGGTTTAGTGTTAAGGGTTTGGGGTTTAGGGTAAGGGTTTGGGATTTAGGGTTTTGGGTTAGGGTTTAGGGTTTATGGTTTATGGTTACGTGTTTAGGGTTAAGGGGTTAGGGTTTAGGGTTAGGGCTAGGGTTAAGGGTTTAGGGTTAGTGCTTAGGGTTGTAACACCCCAAATTTCCGTCTAATTTAAAACCATTTAAAATCACGAGTTGCAGCGAAAAAACCCTAAAAATTCAAAGCGTTACCGCCGTATTTAATATTCAAATTAAATACAAGGCTAGAAAGAAACAAATGTTTATATCCCAAACACACGTACTAGATAATTAAATAATAACTATCTCTCAAACTAAGCTCAAAAAATAATCCAAATGAAATAATAAATAGTAACTATTAATTCTCATGCAAGAGAATTAATCTCATTACAATATAAGTCTTAGTAAAACAATTTCCAAAGTCTAAACAATAAAAGTAAATTGTTCTTAGAAGATATACAATCTTCTTTAGTCGCCTTCCTCACTAGCTCTAATCCACGAGCTACAATCCTGTCAATCTACTCCCCCATATAGACGAATTCCATATAGGTTCATCATAGGCCCATCATTAAAGAGAAATGGACAACAAACACAAGTAAAAACTAAAACAACCAATCAGCTATGCTGAGTAATTCCACATAGCCCATTTAAATCTCCAAGTCAAGCCAACATGCTTAATAAAATAAATAATCATGTTTTAAGAAGATAAAAGACGACATGCTTTAAATTAAAGATACGCATAAACACCAAATAATAAATCCATTATTTATTATTATCCATTAGCCAAGTTCATTAGAGAGAAGAGAATCGCATGAATTGTCAAACCAACCGCAGTCAATTCAATAGGATCTTAGTCCTGTGCACATTGGCAAAAAGGGATCAACCGTCCCGGAGTATAGGTGACTCCCGAAATACTTCAAATGTTGCTAAGTATGCATACCCTCTCTCAACCCTTAGGTTTACAAGAAGAACAGTTTCATCTACAAAACTTACTTTCCCAATCATATCATATATGGATACAAGTACTACATTGGGGCTATGACACGCAGACATAGACCTGCCCAATATATCTCAATAACAATTCCCATTTGCATCCTTTGGTGGATCCATTACCAAATAAATCTTAACTCTCAAATCATTTTAATATGGTGATCACATAATAGGTAATACACATATCTTGGCATCTCAAGTAACTACTCCACAGTTACAAATGAACAATTAAGTTCACAATTCTGATGTCAATAATTTCACATGAATGAGCATCAACACCTATTCACAACCACCTAACAATATACCTTTTCCAGGCTTTCAATATTGTTCACCAAATCAATAGTCAAAATCACATTAACTTATTGACACAACATGCGTACAAACATGATCCAAATAGTGATAGGCTATATCCAAATTGAACAAATATTAACCATATCTTTAGTTCAATATCACAAATAATTACTCTACGTAATTACAAATATTAACATATATTATCGTATAACATGAATCCCAACAAGTAGACATTGCTACACAAAGTGAATTTTCAACATTGATCACATGTTGGGCATGGAAGAAATTACACAAAAATAAAGACCTATTCAAGCAAGCTTACTAGTCAGACAACTCATGGTCCCTTACAGCACATGGTGGATATACAGTAAAAAGTGGATATGCATTCCTTATGGGTGATATGGCCAAGTTGAGACATGCAAAATTTATCTGGGGGGGGGGCTGAATGTTCCAAGATATAGTTTCTGCTTATGGCTGGTTCAAGCTCAAAGGCTTCTCACTAAGGACAGATTGAAAAGATTAGGGTTTTTTCATGGTAATACTAATTGCATGCCCTGCACTGGATATGAAGAGACTCACGAGCATTTGTTTTTTGAATGTACTACATCTGTGAAACTGTGGAAGGAAGTGAAGCACTGGATAGGGTGCACTGCTGCAAGCTGCAACATTACCGGGATTATGAATTGGACTGGGCGCCAGAAAGGGAACAAACTGAAAACAGAAGTCACTGCAGCTGCAACTTCAGCACTGGTTTACTGGATATGAAAAGGTAGGAATGAAGCCTATTTTAGGCAAGGCCTGCTGACTAGTGAGTTCATCCTGCAGCAGGTTAAGTTTGCTGTTACAACAAGAATTGGAGGCTGCAGAACAAAGAAGTTGACAAGAGCTGAAAGTGAATTCTTGAAGAAACTGGAATAGGAAACTCTGATGTATACAGACGTTTTAGAATGATTTGTGTAAGGCTTTTATTCTGTTGTTTGCTGTTTAATAGGTTGTGTTAGGTGTTGTTGATTGTTGTTGTTGTCGATAGGTTGTGTTAGGTGTTGTTTTCATGGTGTGTTGAGGTTATTGTGTAATGTAGTGTAGGGTTAGAGGATGAGCACGAACCCTACCTAGTAGGTGGTGTGCCCCCTCTAATGCCTTTAGGTTGTAATGAGCTATTTCCCAGTTTTAATGCAATTACTATCTCTTAACCAAAAAAAGAAAAACATTGATCACATGCATTCACTATCATATAATTCTATACGAATTATCACAAGGAAATAAATAACAATTATCCATTCACCAAAATATTCACAAGTCTAAATATGACTTATCATTCTCGATCCAATACTAGACATGATTATACAAGTTCCACTAGACATGAAATTACAATTCACCAACCAATACTAGACGATAAATTACAAATTCCACTATACATGAAATTACCTTTACCAAAAAGGCAAGTCACGACAATTTAACGTAAGCTCCTTACGTTTACGTGCAGTCAACGGGCCCTAACCAATCCACAATAACCAATAGTCAAAACATTGACTTCTAAACCTCTTAATCACACTATAAAGATGATTTAGTACTCTTAATTAAAATAATTAAGTTGCTGGAATTTTAATTACTCATGCACGCTCAAAAGTTTCAAAAACAGAATTTACATAAACTAAATTAGGAAACTTTTCAAAACCCTAAATGAAGTCAACAAGTCAAAACAAGTCAAACATCAAAACACCACCAACAACCAATCGCCACCGCCGCTGACCACCTCTCGGCGGCGGCTGGCGGCTGTGACAGTCACAGCTGGCACGGCTGCGCACGGTGCAGCCGTGCACTGTACACGGCTCAGCCATGTTCGCCTAATAAAAATCTTTTTTTTTTTTTTTTTTTTTGTTAATCGATTTTAACAAATCCAATCCAAATCTAAATTAAACCTGAATAATTAATGAATTTTTAGATTTAATAAAACCACAAGATTCAATCTTTTAAACTCAACCTTTGATTCAAATTCAATAAAACATTAAACTCAACCCTAATCATGATTCTAGCATGCAAAATAGTAGAATCTAGCAACCCTAGGTAAAAATATAAAATTAGGGTTTGCTTATTAACAAATTAGGGTTCATAAAAACAATGACTTTGAATCAAGAACAAAATCTTTAATCATAAAAAGCAATAAATACTTACTTGGAATAAAAAAGGATTAAACTTGAGTAAGGTGGTGAATTGTGAAAGAGTAGAAAAATTATCTTCCTTCTCCCCTTGGATTTTCGGTCGTGTGTAGAGAGAGAGAGTGTGTGAGTGATCTTTTTTTTTTAGTCTAGGTTAAGTTGAAGAGTGAGAAAGTTGAGTCTAATTAGGAAACTAAATTTCCTAATTTTACTCCTTCCTTAACTCTCTCTAACTTCGTAAATAAACAACCAATCACTCTCCAAAATCTACATAATTTTAGGAAAATAATTTTACAAAATAAAAAGCTGATTTTGCCACATAATTTCGGCCCTTATGGCCTCAATTAAGCCTTAATTATTTTCGACCAATCCGAAAATAATAAGCCAAATTGCTTAATTAGTTTTGGCCCAATTAATTTAATTAGATCCAAAACAATCCATACATTAATTAAGCACTTTAATTCATGATCCCAATTAATATTTTAAATCCAAATTTACATTTTCTTTTTAAGTAATTATTATTCTAAAATGAATAATAATACGGGGTATTACAAGGGTTTAGGGTTCGGGGTCTAGGGTTTAGAGTTTAGGGTATAGGGTTTAGGGTTTGGGGTCTAGGGTCTAGGGTTAGGGTTTAGGGATAAGGATTTAGGGTCTAGGGTTAGGGTTTACGGTTAAGGGTTAAGGGTTTGGGGTTTAGGGTTAGGGATTAAGGGTCTATGGTTTAGGGTTTAGTGTTTTCTGTTTAGGGTTTAGGGTTTGGGGTTTGGGGTTTAGGGTTAGGGTTTAGGGTTTAGGGTTTGGGGTTTAGGGTTTAGGTTTAGGGTTTAGGTTTTATGGTTTAGCGTTTAGGGTTTGGGGTTTAGGGTTTGGGCTTTAGGGCTAGGGCTAGGGCTAGGGTTTAGGGTTAGGGGTAGGGTTTAGGGTTAAGGGTTATGGTTTAGGGTTTATGGTTCGGGGTTTGGGGTTTAGGGTTTAGGTTTAGGTTTGGGGTTTAGGGTTAGGGGTTAAGGGTTAGGGTTGGGGTTAAGGGTTTTGGGTTTAGGGTTTAGGTTTAGGTTTAGGGTTAGGGTTTGGGGTTTAGGGTTTTCTAGAGAACAGTGTTTTGGGAAATTAAACATATATATATATATATATATATATATATGAGATCAGTTTTTAGAAAATTATTTTCTAGAAAATAATTTTCCTAGATAACAATCTCCAGGATAGGATAAGGGTTTGGGGATTTGGGTTTCAATATTGTTTTCATTAATCGGAATAAGTATAACTATAGATAAAAATAAAAAAAAAAATAAAAAAATAAAAAAAGTAACAAAAACAATAAATTTTAAGTAGTAGCGTTTAGAAGTATAATATCTTTTTGTCACTCAAAAAAGAATAGTATATCTCTTAGACATAAGTAACCAACCAAATTTCATCGGGCTCAACGAATTCGGTCCGCCAATTAGGCACAGGTCCAAACTGGTCCTGTTTTTTTAAGAATTAAGCATCCATTACAGGCGAGATCGAGAAGGTGAGGGTGAGATTCAGCAATGGAGGAACGTGAGAGAGACTGAATATTGTTCGAAGAATGGAAATCGAATTCTGGTGGTGGAGGTTTGATTGTGGCGAAGGCAATTTGGGATTTACGGCGGTTAGGGTTAGGGTTTGGGTTTGGGGTGAAGAATGTTGGCTTTGGTTGTGGTGATTGCAGAGATGCCATGGAAGACAAGTGAGAAAGTGGTTCGTTGGGTGTTCAGTATTCACAGAGCCTGTGGATGATTTGTGAAGGGGATACTAATGAAATATTTTTGTCCTTTCTTAGTGGCCTACAAATTGCAGAGATCGGTGGTTTAAACTCATTTTAGCCATTATTATTAAATTTTGTTGTTTTTTTTTTCCGGTTAGCGTAGGTCAAATCAATTTGCTACCCAGAGTCACAATCCTTCCGTATGGGTTTTATAGGGTAAAGAGTTGATCATAAACAGGGTGATCCATAAAAACCATCCATACAACTTGAAAATTATTTGTGTAATAACGCGCCAAGCTTGATCCGTGTCGGATCAAAACCCATTTTTAATGAGCTTTCCCTATGCTGCAAAATATATGGATAAATCATAAAGTAAACATGGTTTCCTCTAAGAAAAACCAAAACCGTATCAGAGAGTGAAACATGAAAATGATGTTTGTGTAAGTTAGAACATATCTTGTTCTAAATAAAAGGATCATAAGAGGGACTTCCAAGTTCCAAGTTGTAACAACTAGTTCCATTTCAAGAAAGAAATGAGTTATCAGTCAAACCTTGTTCTTTATGTCGTTTCCAATTAAGTTGTATTTTGTTATATTTACGTTTCATGTTGAAAAGTTCTTTCTCATTCTTTTTTGTGTTGCAAATTATTTTACGTTCTCTATTGCACACGTCGTGTTCTGTTCGTGCTGTTGAAAAACCAAAAACAAGGTCTTACTCATATTACTCGCCCGTTTTCTAATTGTAAGACACAATCATGGGAGGAGGGGGCAACAATGCAACATCATCCTCTGATAATATGTTTAACGTCAACCAACAATTCTAGCATCCCAAAAATTGTGTCAACTCTTCATCCATCTAAAAAAAATCATGTGGATGATATGTGCCCCAACGTGGACGTCCACGTGAACCATCACCACTATTTTGGTTGTGGTGGTGGGGGTGGTGGGCTCTGCTGGAGCCCTGGAGGGGACGTGGAGGGGCCAACCATGGGCGAAATGCCTTGGCCGCCTACGTCGTTGCCCGTCGGATGTCCCAAGTGTCGGCTTAGGCCGAGGCCAGGAGCCTACATGCGGAGTCGGCAAAGTAGATTAGGGACCCTATTGTCCTTGGAGGGAAATGGCGGTGATCAACGAGAAGATGGACAACATGTACATGTAATTTGTCCTTAAAAGTTACTACATATATCTCAGATTAATGTATACATTATTGTTTTTGCACAAATGTTTAGGCAATAAAAATCGGTTTTAACTTTCTACCATACCCCTTGCTTTGGGTGGAATAAAGGGAAGGTGGGGCCAATTGGGGGTGTGATGATATGGGGATATAATGACCAAAGGTTATTGAATCTACTTGTTTTAGGAACAATTTATACATTTATTTGGGACAAAAAAGGGTAAAAACTTAAATAAAACTATCTCACCGTGAAACGTTTGTTACATTTGTAACAAAAACGTTGCTTTTGAACTAAAAAAATGTTATTTCATTTTAAACAATTTTGACCGCAAAAAAATAGGTATTATTTTTTTGGACAAAATGTGTTATTTTTGGAACAAAAACTGTTACTTTTTGAATGAAACGTGTTACTTTCAAATATCTTAACATGAGATTGTTTTATTCAAGACCTGCTCAAACAAAACTACAAAAGTAACCACTATATAAAACAAAATAAAAAATTTGAGAGGTGAAGTAACCACATATACATATACTAGTTGTTGGACTGCGTGCGCACACGGCCCCCCAAGATAATTATCATTAGCGATGTGTTAATTTTGATATTTTAAATTGAAAAACATCTATAGCTTATGGTAGTCTCATTTGAAGACTGTCTTTGAGCTTGAATCCATGCCTTCTCAAGAGCTACCACATTGACTATAGTCAGGCGATGGACAACGTTCTCATCCCTTTAGGCATAATAAAGAAATATAGGGGTATACTCTATAGAGCTTTGTATGAGATTACACTATTCTCTGATCTAATCTAGTTTAATAAAATTTCTCTCGAATTCTCAAAAACAAAAAACAAAAAAAAAGAGAGGAAAAAAAAAAGAAATATACTCTATAAGACCCCAACTTCATGAAGCAAATGTTAGTGTATCCCAAGCGTAGAGCTATTTGACGACCACCCGCAAACACCGCATCACACAAAATCATTTTAGTACATGAATGTCATCATTGATCTTTGTGAAATTTACTACAGGGGAAAGCCACACATCGCCGCCAAGGGTACAAGAAGGGCTTGTATGTAGTTTTCGTTGCTAAGTGAACTTAATACAACCAGATGCAAAGTTGTCCTGGCATGAAATACCCACGGGTTGCCGAAACCAAACTCTCCAAGCTATTCTCACCATCACGAGCAAAAAAAGCTATTCTCACCATCAAGCTTTTCACACCCCAAAACAAGGAGCTAGTTCTGCAAAAGACTACATTTTCACGTTAAAAGGCATCAACACAAGTATGTTGAAGGTGTTGGAGAACTTGACAAATGACACATTGTAACCATTAAAGTGGCACATATATGCACAAACAAGCACAGGACCTGCAGTGAATAGGTCCAGAAGGACGCAAGATCGTCTATCCTAGGAAATAGCGTTGGTTGATGTATTGTTCACATTGCCAACTTGTAAGTCGTAATGCCAATGCCAATGCCAATGCCAATGCCAATAAGAATGAAAAACAATGCCAGAACAACGGCTATCGCAGATGTGTATTTCAGAGCATCTGCAGCATGATATAAAAAGCATGAATATTTCAATCACGTAAATTTGAAGCTACAACAGGTATACTAGGAGCTAGGAAACAATAACAACATACTGGTTTACATGACAAATTAAGTCCTCTGCAGCCAAAATGAGAAGGAAAATCCCAGAAAGTACTAACACATGCACTCAAACGATGTTGTTGGATTTAGTACAAGAAGAGTCAAGGTAATGAGCACAAAGACACGGCCTGTCAACCAATATTCCCCGAAGCACTCTTCTAAAACACCAGAGTGATGCACCCCGCCTGAAGTTGACCCAGAAGTCACATCCGCTGGCTAATCCGATCATAAAGAGCAATCAGACAAAGCAAACAAGAATTAACATACATTGACATGGCCTGAAAGTACAAGATAATGAAAAATAACCAACAACAAAATTGCAACAGGAAGTAGGACATTGAGCTTATACCGATTATGATTAGATAGATTATGGTAATGCCAGTGTTGTTGATGATAACACTGATTTGCAATAAAACCTCCCCAATCTACCAAAAAGCATCATCCACTAGCTGTGCGTAAGTGTATGCTCTTCCATTGGTGCTAAACCAAAGCAATAGCTCAATAGAGTACTTGGTCAAAAACCCCGGACATCAAAACCAAGACAACCCCAGGAACAATACCAAGCACTTTCATAGCAGCTGGTAAGCTCATAATGCCAGCACCAACAATGGTACATGAAAAATTGAACACTCCACTTAGATATGAAGCCGTGTTAGCTTCTTCCTTTGTTATAATCAAAGGGTGATCATCTTGTAACAAGGGCTTTCTTTGGCTACTTTCCTCTGTTCCTGTACCTATTTGCATGTTACTCTCAATATCAACAATGACCGTCATCTTTTGTTTCTGAAATGAGTCTTTGATAACAGTTAACAAGCTAGAAAATCAGCTATTTAATTATTATAAAACACGCTGTGATAATTGAAAAAATCTAGAAGAAAACAATCAATAAACAGAACAAGGGCAACAATTATACTATTGTTACAGGAAAAAATGTCAATAACCCAAAAGAAACAGCATTGAGATGTAGACATGTAGTACTTAGTAGGTCTTCTAGCATTGTGCTTATTGTGATATGTATTTACAATTTAGTGGCGCAAGGGTGAGCTATTTTAGCAAAAAGGCATGCCAAATCTCATTCAAAAGTAGTGTCCAAATGAATTTTTTTATTTGTTTTTTTTTTTTTTGATAACCAAGTAGTGTCCAAATGTTATACAAACGGTACAGTCTTATAAATAAGAGGAGAGTAAAGAAAATCAAAGTGGGGATTGTTATCAATGCACTTTGATTCCCCTTTCCATCTATGAACTCTAGTCTTCATCCCAGTATCGGGTGCACCAAATGAAGAATTATTAACAACTATACTAATAAGTAACACTGGAAATGCTCCTGCCTTCCACCACTACTGAACTGGTTGAAATGAACACGGCAACTGATTTTCCAGCACCCAATATGTGTCAAACCAAGAAAAAAACAGCATCCAAAATCATCAATATACTGAAGCACAATGAAAATTGAACAGCAATACTTACTAAGGCTCCGTTTGATTCACCTGGATAAAACTGATCTGCACTGAACTGAACTGATTTGAACTGGATTGATTTTTTAAACTTGACGGTTAACCATAAAATTTATCCAAACATAGTCAATATTGGACTCATTTGAAAGTATGCTTTGTGATATTTCCGATAACATAATAATCATCATGAAATCATTTCGGAATAAAAAGTTATATGAATGCTAAAGTTACGCATGAACTGAACTAAACTGAAGTGAACTGAATTTAAGTAAAATTAAGGTGAATCAAACAGAGCCTAACTCAATTTCAACATGCCCAAAAAATATCCACAATATCAATTTAATAAAGTAAAGATTAAATCTTTGACTATTCCAAAACAAACCCAGAAACAGCAAACGACAAGATTGCTTAAATTGACATTGATTTTCCCCAATTAAACACAAACCCATATAAAATTACCCAAATTGGAACATTATAATAAAAACCCAGATCAAAAACCACTCACATCTGTTGATGGCAAGTAAGTACGAGCAGGTAACGATCGAATTTTGAGCAGCAGTAGAAGAAGATGAATTAGCACCACACTGAGAATCTGTCTCTGTAAGACAAAGGGAAAATTGAACAACTTGCGTTATAAAATAAATCAAACAAGAAACATTCGATTTACAGAGTCATATAAGAGCAAGCGAGAATGTGAGTAAATAAATACTAATTGGCAAAATTTGACATACAGAGGCTTCCATGGCTGACAGAAAGAGAAAAAGTCAGAAGAACAGTAAAGAATAAAAAAAAATTAAAAAAAAAAAAACAAAGGACGAAATTAGAGAGGGGAAAACTTACAACATAGTGATTAATGGAGTTTTCTGGCTTCTTTCATCGGGTTGCCTTTACCCATCTTCCCAAATTTGTGAAGAAAAATGGTGAAAGAAAAAAAAAAAATTAGAGATGGAAAAGCTTACAGCAGAGTGAAGAGGGAATAATGGAGGTTCAATATAGAAGGTATGGCCATATCCCATATGGGAAGAGTAGGGAACAAGCTTAGGAAAGGTTGGGAAATGACGTTTGGGATTATATAAGCAGTATGCTTAAATAAGCATAACAGCTGAGAGACAAACAAGGGTGGTGGTCTGGTTTCAAGCTTACTCCTAAGTAGTTTGTTAAGGCAAGGTCATGGGTTTGAATCTCTATTTCCCTCATGTCTTGTGTCTGCTGTCTTCTAGGAACTATACTAATCCTTTGTTAGTGCTACATTGACGAGGCCAGCTTGCGCTGGTTGTTCAGCTAGTGTTCACTATTGAATACGAAAGTTCAAACATAATGTAGTAGGGGAGGCTCGATCGCCATTCACTTACACCCTCTTTTAGACGAGAAAAAAGCATACCAGGTGAGAGAAATAAGCCATGAGAAATAAAAGTACAAGGAGAGAACATATTGGGTCGCGTGAAACAGACCCCAGCTTGTGTTCCGTTCGCGTGGAGTGAAGGCGCCTGGGGGGTTCAATTTCTACTTGCTGGACATTAAAAAGCAGTGGGCCCCACTATAACTAATTAACTAGTTCTTGTCTTTTGCATCTTTTTCCTTTTTTTTTTTGTGTGAGAAAATAAATTCCATTAATTGAAAACCATACGGCACTTACAAGAAGGGTTGAATTCAACAAAAAAATAGATCTAAAACATCAGAATACATTCGAATGAAAAAGCTATGTAGCACTAGAGATTCAACAATTCCGATCGGCTTTCATTTAATCGCTGTTTTCCATATTACAGCCTCTTCGCGGAAGCCTCTGCTATAGCTTTGAATGCTTTGATCCGACATAGTAGACCACCTCTTGATAGAATAGATCCGCCAAAGTACCATACGAACGACAAAACGAAAAACTAACAATACTCTCAAAAAGTGAGAGACAGCCGAACCCAACGAATGGGACAAACTAACCCTTGCAGATGGAGAGACTGATATCATTCGACATAATAAAACTAGATAATAGAACAAAACAATGAAACAAAAAGAATTGGGGCTTACCATTAGTAAAAAATTGTTAATGACAGCCCCTGAACCAAAAGGAGACTAGAGTTTTTTGGGAGGAGAGAGGGGGGAAAAAAAAGATGAATTACTTACTAAAAACCTAATTAGAAAACGGAATCACTACAAAAAAAAAAAAAAAAAATTCATTTATATAATCTTCTTCTTCCTTGTTCGGTTACTATTTGCTTTCCTTTTCTCTTTTTTAAGTTTTCAACTATGATTTTCTTTTAATTAATTATTCAAAAATTACTTTTATTAAAAATTACTAGTTTACTATTTCTATAATGTTTAAACCTTTAATTAAATTATTTAAATTTATATAATTATTATTATTGTTACAAAATTATTCCCCTCTAATAAGTAAATATTTTTCATACAAAAATTCTAGAAACAAATAAAGTAATCTGGGAAAGAAATTGCGGGAAAGTAATAATTATTATTATTTATAATATATTCCGAAAATAAATATTATTATATATAGTATATTTTGAATATAATATTATTTTATTAAATAAATTATATTTATCTGAATTTAACACTAGTTAAATAATACATAATATTTGAGTAAGGTTAATAGTGTTTGGGCTTGAGATGGTATAAAGATTTTGTGGGATATATGAGTGGGGCCTTTTAAGTAACATAGGGATAATTGAGTGTGTGCTTAGGGATGTGTGTTTAAAATGTAAGAAGAGAGAATTGAATAGTGTTTTAAGCCCACTTTAAGTGTGCTAGCAATAAGAATACTCTTATTGACTTTTTAAAAGGGAGTAGATATATGTGAGTGACTCAGAAAAGATATTTATTTTCTTCTTTTGTAGGGTCAAATGGTCAATTACCAAAGTAGTACTAGAATGAGTATTGTAGCTCACGTAAAAGCTCTCCTATAAGTGGTATGAAAGAAATCAACGAATAGGTCCAAAGGTTTCCTATAAAAGTTACATGAGTGATGAGTAGAGCTGGTAATATTGACCCGAACCTGATAATCTGATCCGAATAACCTGATCCGTGACCCGATTCAACCCGAACAACAAGACCTGAAATTGAACCGAAAATCCGAAACAACCCGATTCAAACCGAACCGATCCGAAATTAGCAGACCCGATATGACCCGTACCCGTATCTGATCCAAACCAAAATCCACCCAATCCGAATAACCCGAAGAGACCCAAACCGAACACAACCTGAAATTTATGACCCGAACTGATAATATATTATTTTTATTTATTTATTTATTTATTTATTTATTGTTTTTTATTTATTTAGTTTTATTTATCATTTATTTGTTAGTGTTTTAAGAATAGAAAACTTAAAACCTTTTTAAACATTGTGATTACACTCACCTATTAAAATATCTATTTATATATTTGTGACCCTATAATAGTTATTGTTACAAAAGTTGCAATGCAATTGATTACATATCCTTAAGTCTGTTACACTTACTCCTATAAAAATTGCAGTCACTCCAAAATATTACTCCTCCGTCCCAATTTAATTGTCCAATTTGAAATATATGACTCACAACATTGTGATGAGATATTGATTGAAAACGATGTGCAATCATTCTGATGTTGATCTGACTGTACCCGAACTCAAAATGTAGTAATGCAATAAAGGAAAATTGTACTAAAACCAAACATGAAAAAAAGTTGTGACTGAAATCTGACCCGAAACAACATGACCCGAATCGACCCGAACCCAAATAACAGAACCGACCCGAACTCAAATCGAGTACAGTGCGTGATAACCCAATTCAACCCGAACCGATATGGCCTGAACCGGATTGACCCGACCCGACCCGCAACCGACCCGAAAACAACATGAACCGAATAAACCCGAGCCCAAATATGCCCGACCCAACCCGAATCTAAACCGAAAATAGAAATAACCCGAATCAGACCGAACCGAAATGACCCGATCCCAACCCGACCCAAATGATCCTGACAGGACTTGACTTAGGGGTAGGCTTGAGACGTACGGGACCTAAGCACTTGCTAACGAGCAGGCGGGACAAAACTGACTTATGAAAAGACGCTCTACTTGAAAGGCAATGGCTTTGAGGGTATAACGGTTTTTGCCCGATCTAGATGAGCGAGTAGGCCCAACTTTTTTGGATCGTATAGTTGACACTTTGACAGTAACAACAACAATAATAACTTTTGTGGGCCCAAAAAAAAATATGGAGCAAAAATAACAAAATTTTGTTTTTTTTTGTTTTTTGCCAAGGGTATCCACTATCGATCACAGTGACTAACCCTCTCGCCTCAACTATCAGCGCACTAAGCGGTAGGGGGCTGGCCAAGACAAAGGGAACAGCAACAATTTGTGTGTACTTTTCTTTTATACCTCTTCTTTTAATTTTTATAGTTTTATACTTTTATTCACATAAGAGGATACTTAAAAAAAGGCATCCATTTTACTTAACTTCACGGACTATCTCTCTCTCTCCTCTCTCAAAATATCCTATCCCCCTTTCTCACTTATCTTGGGGCTATCACTGGCATTTTTGCCGATGGTTAGCCTCTCCGTTGTTGTTTGTATGCTTCCCATCTTGGTTTTTAGTTTGTTTTTCTTTATGGTTAGTAATAAACTCTCTTTTGGTGAGAGATTGTGGAGGTCTTCGCGTTCGTCGGATGGTTGTCGAATTTCTGTTTTTAGGTTTGGTTTGATGAATCAAGAAGACAAGTTCAATCTACTATGGCAAGGGGATTTGTTCTTCCAAATAGTTGCAGCACGTTTCGTGCTTACCTCCTATCGTAAGGAAAAGGCGGTGGCCTCCCGTTTACTGTATAGCATTTTTTTTGCTATATATCAGGGCATTGTCAATTATCGACGAAGCTGATCAAGATGCCAATTTCTAGCAGTGATGTTTGGATTGGTAGTCACTTAGCGACGGAGCTGATCAAGACACCGATTTCAAGCAGTGATGGTGGAAGTCATATTCATATTGTTATTTTAGATTTATACTTGGTTATGTTAGATTTATTTTTGTTTAGAGATATTCCTCGTTGTAGATGCCGGATGACTTTTTATGAATGAATGAATTCTCTTTCCTTCAAAAAAAAAAAAGCATCCATTTCATTTTTTGTTACACTTATTCGTAATCAATAAAATTTTATAAACAAATTATAAAAAATTTGAATATGTGACGCGTTCCGGTCAGAAAGCGAACCCAATTTTTCATTAAGTATTTAATGGTGAATTATTCAAAGAAAAAAAAAACAATAATTCTATGGGTCTCCATTGGTGACCAAAAAAAAAGGTCTCTATGTGATGTGTCAATTGCCATATCATCAATACTATTAATTAACTTGACATCTCATGAGGGTTGAAACTAAAAACAAAAAAGATTAAGGGCCTTTTGCAAATATGATAGACAACATTATTAAAGTAGAAAATTGTAATCTCATAAGCGATTAAAAAGGAATGTGTAATATTCTTTCTTCATTGATATAGGAGTAAATTATTCTAATTGAAATTGTTACCATCTTTGTTTACTTTCCACCTTTGTATTTATAACCGCATCTATCCATATTTAGTTTTTTTTTTTTACTTCCCATTATTTTTATTCACGGTTGTCAATTATTAGAAAGAAAAGAAAAAAAAAACTTTTTTTTTCTTCTTTCCACTTCCCATTATTTTTATCCACGATTGTCAATCAATTATTAGAAAGAAAAGAAAAAAAACAGTTAATCACCTCTCTTATAGGAGTAGTATCTAAATTCTTTCACTTTCTCTTCAGTAAAGAATAAACTCTTTCAATGGAAGAATTCTTAAATTTTATTTGAAAAAGTAAGGTCTTCCAATATTTTCTTCAATTGCAACCTTCTACGTACTAGCTAGTAGGAAGCAAAAGAAGAAGAAAAAGAAAAGACAAGTTGCAAAACTAACTAAGATTTTTTTTTAAGTGAAGTTGCAAAACTAAGCTAAATCGGATTTCAACTCATATCCTCCCATTTATATTCTTTGTTCATTTGGGCACATCTACCCGACAACCTGAGCTATATTCACTTCATAACATGAATTCGCGTTCGAATTTTCAAATTAGAAGTAACTTCATATATGTTTGTAGAAAATTAGAAGTAATATACAGTAAAATCATAAAAATATGTTGGAACATTATAGAATTTTCAAATTAGAGTATAATTTATATCTATTTTACGCCTATATGAATTTATAATTATTAAGTCTAGCAGCAGCCAAAAACATAAATTATGAATCACCTAAGAAAAAGAGAAAAATTACAAACTGATGGGTCTATCTTAATCGGTCATTAAAGCTAATTATTACGACGAAAGCAATAAAGTTAAATTATGGTATTACATAGTAAAATTATGAAACTACAAGGTCAAGTTGCGATTGCAGTTTGTGTAATCACAAACATACATGAAAACTGTAGAAAGTACTTAATATTTATTTTACACCAATATAAAATATGATTATCTCTACCTAAAAAAGAAAGTAAAACTATGAATCTATATGCATCCATCTTCATCGGTTATTATAAGTTACTATGACAAAATTTAAAGCTAAATTATGAAACTACGCAGTAAAATTATGAACGTTTCTACTAAAACTAAGAGAGTACAAAGTAAAATTAGGATGTTTAAACTTTTTAATTACTTCTCGGATATATTCTTCTGCGTCTCACTACTGTATTCGGTTCAGTTCCGAACTGAGCTAGAATATAAAGGTATGATGAAGACTATTTGATGGTTCTTGATGTAGATTAAAATTGTCCGTTGAATTAATTAGTAGTAAGAAGGGCTTCGGATACTCCAAAATGTGTATTATAGATGATTGTTTGGGGGTACGGAAAGAAGGTTTTCAGCTAATCACAAGTGATTTATGGCATTACAAAGTTTGGTTAATTAGAGCTGATAATGATGAGCAAAAATTAGAGCTGATAATAATCTGCATTTGGTGATTCATGGCATTACAAATTTGCTGACTTGACATAAAGTGAATTGGTCCTTTTTCCTTTTGGTTTATTACTTGAGTACACAGTAGTATAGTATCATAGTCTAGTCTCCACTTTCCACTAATTTTGACATTTGGGGCTACTTTTTGTAGTAATTATTAAGCTGTAAAGCGTCAAAAGCCCACTTGCGTTGTGCGACGATTAAGGCGAAATTCTTCGACGAATTAAAGTGTGTAAGGAAATATCTCTCTATACTTTGAAGCGTAGGTAGGGCTAATTATGTACCAAGTAGTAGGATCATTAGCTCGTGGCCACCCCGCAATCGACAATTCGATCCTCGTAGGTAGGGTCATTTTCGATTGGGTTATTTATGAGGTGGAAATGGGATCGTTTCGATTTCAGGTGAGAAATGCTTGTTAATGTCCCAAAGTGTTCGGGTACGGATTGATCCAACAAGTTGAACACTTATTTTATAATTTTGTTATAATTGCATAATTAATTTTATTTTCAACTTTTGAATAAAAAATTTGCATACTATATTGATATTAGACATAAAATATATGGTTCTAATCTACTTGAAAAATATGTCGTAAGGTTCTCACATGTTACCAATATAACAATTACCCCAACCCGACAGATATCAGTTGAGCCCGACACCCGATAACGTATCAATTATCATTACTAGGTTTTATCCCTGTGCTTCGCACGGGCTCGTAAAATAATTTTATGAATATGTTTAATAAAATAATGCTTAAAATATTTGATGTGAAATTATTAATATTATTGATAAAATATACTTTATTTTCTTTTTGCAAAGATGTTATCGATAGGATTCATGCTAATTCTTGAAAATGATATTTTCATACCACCTTTATTTATAATGGGATTAGACTAAATTTAGATTGAGAATAAAAACATCATATGTACACTAATTTTAATAAGTAATTTAATTAATGAAAAAAATGAATAAACTCATTCTGCATTTACAGTATATGTGCACTAAAAGTTGGTATCTTATGCTCGTTTTATACTGCACAACTAAAACTATGTGATAAAGTTGTGCACATGTATCGTATACGTATCATTTTCACACGAACATTCCCTCTTATGTGACATCATACGTGTCTTCGCCGCACTAAAATGATCCAACTTTTATAGGACACATATACATATGTATCTCATTTTGAAGTGTTTTTTAAATCCAATCCAACAAAGTTAGATTTATAATTTTTTGACTTACGTAACTAAAGTAGAAATATGCTAATAAATATGTAATTAAGTCAACTAATGATGAGACATTAATGATGGATGATGTGTCATGCTACGTGGCAAGTTTGTCTTACGTGTCGGCTTACGTGTCATGCCCACACGATATGACTCGCCTATGTGTCGTCCCACGAGTCGTCACCACACGAAGAAGGACTCATATATATATATATATATATATATATATATATATATATATATATATATATATATATATATATATATATATATATATATATATATATATATATATATATATATATATATATATATATATATATATATATATATATATATATATATATATATATATATATATATATATATATATATATATATATATATATATATATATATATATGATTCGAAACAAACATTATTCGATTCGGGTCACCCCCTCACCCGAGCACATTCATTATCTGAATCGAACTAAACCCGAAATAACCCAATCCAAAGCAATTCGAAACCGAAACAAACCCGAATCAAATCACCCGAAACACGAATATATCCATCTTATAATGACATAATATCCAAAATTATTATAACTTTTTAACAAAACATATATGAAATCATTGTTATTGTGAAAATTTTCATAATATTTTTGATTCCTTATGCTATGAAATATGAATTAAAACCCGACTCGTTATAACTCGAATCCGATTTAACAGAAATCCGAACTAATCCGATCCAAGCAAATTGACCCGTAATCCGACATAGGCATAGACCCAAATTCAATCCGACTAACCCAACCCATTGAAAAAACAAATTCAATAGCTGCTAATAGGTCTGGGCAACAAGTTCGGTCAGCCTTAGCTATGTTTATGGGTCGGGTCGGGTCGGGTCGAGCGACCCATTTTGGCTCGTTTAAAATTTTAAAAGTGGTTTTTTTTAAAATAATAAAATATTTTATAAATTGACCCATTTGTAACTCGGTATGACATGTCTAACTTTTAAATGCGGCGTCCATTTTAACCCGCCCATTTACAATTATAAACGGATTATAATCCGCTAAGCACCGAGTCAGACCAGGTCGATTACAGGGTACCTTCCCGCTTGCCCACCTCTAGGCTCTAGCTGCTAACAATTTAGTACCAATCAAATCCAATTATGCAAAGTAAAGATACAAACAACAAGACTCTTTTACTAATAATAACATGAAAAGTATGAAGTTAATTGCTCCTCTGTTCCAGTTACAGAGCAGTAGATTACTCAATAAAAATGTGAGTAATAATCCAGTTACATTACACACTATGAATATATGATCACACTCCTAAATGGGCTTGTTAGAGTCGCAGCGGAATTTTCGGGTTTCTTGTAGACGCAAAGTATTATGTAATTGGATCCTCCTCACGATATTGCAATAGGTAGCTATCAATAAGAGAAAATAACCAATATGAAGGAAGAAAGTTAACTTAAGAAATATAACTCTCTTAATATATACTGATTCTCTGATGATGAATTACAAAACTGGTGTATTTTTTAAATTACAATTATTGGAGATATTTATACAAGAAGAAGATAAAACAACGAATGGCGAAACATCTCTCCCTAAAAATAACTATGAATAAATTCCACAAATTATTTTATGTCATTTCGACATTCTCTCTCAACCTCATTTTATCCCTCTTCTCTCTCTCTCTCCTTCTATTTTTATTCCATATCGCCTTTTAATCCCACAATTCTCCACCTCGTTCATAATTTGATAATATTCAAATTTTGGACGAACGAATTGTATTATCCGGTTGCACCATTGTGTCAATGGTTGCCTACGTACCCTGTGACTGGGATCAAACCATACGTAGTTCCATTATTACTCCATGTAGTTCCTAACATGGAATAACCTTAAGCAATTCCAAGCAATGTTGGAACTTGCACCCTGACACCACTTTTGTTAACATGTCTGATGGGTTATCATCTGTGTGGACCTTTTTAAGAAAAATATCACTATCCTCTATAACATCTCGCACAAAATGATATCTTACATCTATGTGCTTGGTGCGAGCATGATGTACTTGATTCTTTGCTAAATGAATAGCACTTTGGCTATCACAACTCAATTTTACACAGTCTTGTTGTAAGCCCAAGTCATTTAGAAGACCCCGCAACCACAATGCTTCCTTTACACCTTCTGCTACAGCCATGTATTCGGCCTCTGTAGTAGAAAGAGCCACTGTAGCTTGCAGAATTGATCGCCAACTAACTGGAGCACCATGTATCTTAAATACATAACCAGTAGTAGATCGTCTTCTATCTAGATCACCAGCATAATCTGAATCAACGAAACCGCTTATTTGACATGTATCTCCACCAAAGCATAACCCGGTGTCAATGGTACCTTTTAAGTACCGAAGTATCCATTTCACAGCTTCCCAATGTGTCTTTCCTGGATTCGCCATGAATCTGCTGACGACACTTACCGCTTGTGAAATATCAGGGCGTGTACAAACCATTGCATACATTAGGCTACCAACCGCACTTGCGTAAGGAACATTTCCCATGTAAGCCTTATCTTCTGCTGTTGTGGGAGATTGTTTACAAGAGAGCCTGAAATGTGGAGCCAATGGAGTTACCACTGATTTAGCACTTTTCATCCCAAACCTTTCAATGACCCGTTTGATATAACCTTTCTGGCTCAAGAATAATTTCCGGTTTGTTCTCTCTCTCTTAATCTCCATGCCTAATATTTTCTTTGCAGCACCCAAGTCCTTTGTCTCAAACTCTTTACCAAGTTTAAACTTTAACCTATCTATCTCCACCTTGCTTTTAGAAGCAATAAGCATGTCATCCACATACAATAGAAGATATATATATTCACCTCCATGAAGCTTACGAATGTATACACAACAATCATAATTACTTCTGGAGAAACCTTGCTTTAACATAAAGAAATCAAATCGCTTGTACCACTGCCGAGGAGATTGTTTTAATCCATAAAGCGATTTCCTCAAGCGACATACCTGACTTTCTTTACCATCAACCTTAAATCCCTCAGGTTGATACATGTAAATTTCCTCCTCTAAATCACCGTGCAAGAACGCTGTCTTGACGTCTAATTGTTCCAGCTCAAGATCACCATGAGCTACAAGACTTAATAGCACCCTAATAGAAGTGTGCTTCACTACAGGAGAAAAAATCTCATTATAATCAACACCTTCCTTTTGTGCGTAACCCTTAGCCACTAATCTGGCTTTAAACCTAAAACCACGTGGCTCGGAAGGGTCCTCCTTTCTTTTATACACCCACTTACATCCTATCGCAGTCTTACCTATGGGCAACGGGAGTACATCCCACGTCTTGTTTTTATGAAGAGATTGCATCTCTTCTTCCATGGCAACCAGCCAACTCTGACTATCTTTGTCATTGATAGCTTGTTTGAAGGTGATCGGCTCATCATCCTCCACCGATAGTGCATACTCTACTAAGTTTAACTGTCCATAATGCCTCAGAGGTTTGTCTGACCCAAACTTCTGAACTACTTTATAATTTCTCTTTGGCTTACTTGATGCCAAAAAATCTTCATGTTGTTGTTCTATGACATGTGCATTTTCTTGCTCGATCTCATCACGATCAAGTCCATCGTCTTCCTCCTCATCTTGGATAACATTAGGATGCTCCACCTGAACATGATTGGAATCTATTTGTTGATTTATAGATTCTATCTCCACCACTTGAGTATTTGAAGTTCTTTCAACATCACCACTATCCGGCACCATAGCTTTTGACAAAGCTATTATAGATCTTTCATCAAAGGTCACATCCCGGCTGATTACAAACTTAGAATCCTGTAAACTCCAAAGACGGTAGCCTTGAACCCCTTTTGGATATCCCAGAAAGATTGCTTTCTTAGCTCTTTCATCAAGTTTATTATCTTTAACATGATAATAAGCCGTGCATCCGAAAATTCTGAGTTTCCCGTAATCTGCGTGTTCCCCTGACCATACCCTATAAGGTGTTTCTCCATCTAGAGAAGAATGTGGGGATCGATTCACTATATAACAAGCTGTAGCAACCGACTCTGCCCACCATTCTCTACCTAACCCAGAATTGGAGCGCATACACCTTGCCTTCTCAAGTAGTGTACGATTCAGTCTTTCCGCGACTCCATTTTGTTGTGGTGTGTCTCTAACTGTCCAGTGCCTCACAATACCTTCTTGATCACAAGATTCCTTGAAAGCTCCATCCGTGTACTCTGTGCCATTGTCAGACCGCAGAGTTTTAAGCTTTCTATCTGTCCTATTTTCGACCATTGCTCTCCACCGCTTGAAATTGTCGAATACCTCATTCTTATGCTTAAGAAAGTAAACCCAAGCATACCTAGAATAATCATCAACAAATGTAACAAAATATCTGGAACCACCTTTGGAAGTAACTTTAGCCGGACCCCAAACATCTGTATGCACATAGTCTAACAACCCCTTGCTTTTGTGCTTGCTTGTAGAGAACTTCATTCTGTGTGCCTTTCCATACACACAATGCTCACAAAATTCCATTTGTGGTTTCTTCATGTTCTTCAACAAACCCTGTCCACTAAGCAATGATAGACCTTTTTCCGACATATGCCCAAGCCGCATGTGCCATATTTTTGTGCACTCTGTCGGGTTTTTACTTCCACCAATTCCAACTGCTAACTCACCTGTAACAGTAGTCCCCAAAAGAGGATAAAGATTACTGTGACGAATCCCCTTCATCACTACCAAGGAACCACGAACAACTTTTAGAACCCCGTTTTCCATAACTATTTTACAACCATTTTTCTCTAATAAACCTATAGAGATTAGGTTCTTTCTCAAATCTGGTATATGTCTCACATCCTTTAAGGTTCTCACGACTCCATCATGCATCTTGATTCTTATTGTACCGAGACCCACAGTTTTACAAGCATGATCATTGCCCATTAAAACTGTACCACCATTCATGCTTTGATAAGTAGTAAACCACTTTCTATTTGGGCACATATGATGGGAGGCTCCTGAATCAAGCATCCACTTATCAGAAATATCATACGATTGTTCGGTAACTGAGTAACAATCTTCCTCGTCATTTGAGACATAACTCGCCTCTTGTTTTTCCTGCCTTTTTTCTTTCGGGTAGTCGTTGTGTTTCTTGAATGTTACCCTCTTGTTTGGGCAATTTGCTTTAAAATGCCCAGGCTCACCACATTTAAAGCATAATCTCTCAGCAGGAGGTCTAGATTTAGGCCTAGACTTTCCTCGCTTACTTTTTCCCTTTTCATTGGTCCTTCCTCTAGTTGCAAATAATCCTTGTGCCTGATCTTTGTAGTCTCGTCCATTTGAAGAGGACATTACACTTGTAGCGACCTTGCGTAGATCATCTGCTAGAAGTGATGCTCTCGTCTCATCCATGGTGAGAGTGTCACCCACAAGCATCAAAGTTTGCACTAGATTTTCATAGGATTTGGGCAATGAAAGTAACAGTATTAGTGCCTGGTCCTCATCATCTATCTTCACATCTATGTCTTTTAGGTTTGATATGATCCTATCAAACTTGTTGACATAATCATGGATTGAGGTGCCTTCCTCCATCTTGCATGTATACAATTTGGATTTTAAGTAGATCCTGTTAGTTAGAGTCTTCGTCATGAAGTTATCCTCTAATTTCTTCCACACAGCTGCTACAGTTGCTTCTTCATTTACCAAGAAAGCAACATCCCTCTCAAGACATAAGATTATGGCAGCCCGCGCCTCAAGATCTAGTTCTTCCCAATCCGCATCCTCCATATCTGCTGGCTTTTTCTCTTTTCCCGCTAGCGCCTTATGCAATTTCTGTGATATTAGCAGATTTTTCATCTGCATCCTCCAATAGGAAAAATCATTTTTCCCATTGAATTTCTCGATTTCATATTTTCCTACTTTGACATTTACCCTACTAGAAGCCATTACTTTTCTAAAGGAAAAATAATTAGATTTGACCACTTAAATTTTGGTGTTGGCTCTGATACCAATTGTTAGAGTCGCAGCGGAATTTTCGGGTTTCTTGTAGACGCAAAGTATTATGTAATTGGATCCTCCTCACGATATTGCAATAGGTAGCTATCAATAAGAGAAAATAACCAATATGAAGGAAGAAAGTTAACTTAAGAAATATAACTCTCTTAATATATACTGATTCTCTGATGATGAATTACAAAACTGGTGTATTTTTTAAATTACAATTATTGGAGATATTTATACAAGAAGAAGATAAAACAACGAATGGCGAAACATCTCTCCCTAAAAATAACTATGAATAAATTCCACAAATTATTTTATGTCATTTCGACATTCTCTCTCAACCTCATTTTATCCCTCTTCTCTCTCTCTCTCCTTCTATTTTTATTCCATATCGCCTTTTAATCCCACAGGGCTAAATCTTTAAAATCCGTACAAATTAAAAAAAAATTGGTATCAGACCAACATATCAAAGAATTTCCTCTGTTCTACATTCTATCTACAACCATACTGAGTACTGACTGATCTGACTCATGAATTTTATTGTAGTACTATTTAAGTCTAAGTCACTAGGCAAGTCTATGAGTCGTAGTTCCACAATGCCACATCAGCATCGAATACCACGTCGTCGTCATCACTGCTCCAAGCAGGCAGGAAAGGAGGAGATATCATCATGCCCTGGTACATGTCAGCCAACAACCCTGGCATGTCGAATACCGCGTCTTCATCCATGTCGTAGTAATAAACATCCTCTGATAGTTCTTGTGGCTGACATTTGTTTGCCACTTGGACTTTCACCTCATTCATGATCACCACTCCACTGATTGCTGCTGTGATAGCCCCTCTTAAGGGAGGGGGTGTGTCGAGGCCAGCCATGGGGCGGAATGCCTCTGCAGCCTCGGCCGCTGCCCACTGAATGTCCTTGATGTCGGATGAGGCCGGGATGGGTAGCCGCCACGTAGAATCAGCGAAGTTGAGGCAGAGTGCGCGTCCTGTACGGGGACGGAGTGCAATGGCGGCTACGTCATGGGCGCGGGCTGCCATCTCGGCGGTGAGGTATGTTCCGAGCCATATTCGAGTCGTCGTGTTGGGCTCCCGGACTTCGCATACCCACTTAGTGGACCTACGCAGGCGGACCCCGCGGTAGACCGGGTGGCGAGTCTCCTTGAACTTCTTTCGGCCTGTCCGTTTCTTTGGGTGGGCTGAGGCTAGCTTGAACCCGCCAATAGACGAAGAGGCCGAGTACTCCTCTTCATCTGTAGACGACGTCGGGCTCAAGCAGCTCATTACATTATCAGATGGTACTTGCTGCTGGCTACTCATCGAGCTTACCATATCGATCCTTAATTGTGTTTGTGTTTGTGTTTGTGTTTGTGTTTGTGTTAGTCTTTGTGCTTGTGCTTGTGTTAGCAAGTGAGGAGAGAGAATTAGAATGGTAGTACTATTTGGAAGCAAGGAGTGAAATTAGTGTTTGATAAAAATGATAGAGGGTCATATTTATAGTATATGGCTTATTAGGGGGGTGAAACTGAAACACAACTCAAGGATATAACGAGTACACGGAAGCTATAGGCTCCACTTGTTTTAAAATTAGTCTCTTTTTTTTTTCTGTTTATATTCTCAGTGCTGAGTTAGTACCATAGTATCTTACTATAGTGTAGTTTTCACTAGTTTTGATCATTTGTGGGGCTTCCTTCCTTTTGTAAGTAGTGGTCAAGGGTCACTCTAACAGCGCGGCCACTTATTGGAGTATATACGTACGGGCATGCAAAGTGTAAGTGTGTGTAAGTGTGATTGTGTTAACTGTGTAAGTGCCAAATGTAAGTAAGTGTGTAACTTAGGAAATATCTTCCAATTTATTGTATAGGACCATTAGCTCGTGGTCACTTGCAAGTTGCGACCCCATCTCTTGTAACTCATTATACTATACGTTCCGAAGTCCAATCAACTACAAGCTTACAGTGTCAATGTCAACATTACCTAGTGTTTCACACTTGGATACAAGGTAAGGGGGTTATTTGTAGAGCCGGCAAAAACTGACATGACACAATAACATGATATGAATTAGACACGAAATAAATAGGTTAGTGTTGAGATTTTTAGCAAGATTAACTTAATCAGGTCGACACAAATAACCTGTTTAGTTAAATGGTTGGGTTAGTGTTAAAATTTAACAGAGTAGTTTTCATTTCGTTCGTTGATTCGATGTGTGGTAATTCGATGACCATATGCAACTCTACAATAACCAAGAATTTAAAGCGTTCTGAAAATTTAGAGTATAGAGCAGTTCACTACTCGTCCCCAACAATGACCTTTATGATCAAGTTCTATTACCCTCGATCATATAGGGTCGCTTTCTTGCAATTTCAATAAATAAAAATCAAGATTGGGTGTGTTCTTTAAAGCTTATCCGAGGTCTCGTATCAGTCCAGTTATTTCAAGTTCAATTCAGTGATGTTCAGTTAAGTTCATAGGTGTTCAGTTCAGGAACATACATTTTATCTCAAACAAAGTGAAGTTCAATTGAGTTATGTTCATTTCAACTCAATGGTGTTAAATTTAGTTCTATTCATCCCGAATGCACCCTAAGTTGATCGTAATCAACAAAATCCTCATTCTCCTTGAATTTTTGCGCCCTTACGGAATACATGTGTGAAATAGCTTAACATTTTATCAAATAGTCAAGTGACCGGATTAGTAAACTGAACTCCAATTTCACCCTCACCAGTCACCACATTTCTTCCACTCTCCTCCAATTCAATTCAAAGTTATGATATCTCTGCTAATTTTGTTGAACACAATACCAAATTCAATTGCTACTAACAAATAAGTACGAAAAATTGAAAGTAAAATTCAAAGAACTGCCTGCTCCTGTAGAGCTCGCTCAACGACGATGTTATCGGGCCGAACTTTCGGAGAGCCCGATCAATATGATCGGCTGAAATTGAAGAAGAGAGAGAAAATGGGGTATGGAGGAGTGAAGAAGAGAGGTGATGATGATTGGCTGAAATTAAGGAAGAGAGAGAAAATGGGGTTTGGAGTTAAGAAGGGGGTGATAGAGATTGCTATGGAAAAAGAGTGCACAGTTTGGAGAGCTTGTTTTTTTCGGAGGGGAATCATTCCATTCTAGGAGATATTTTTTTCCCTTTCGAGGGCCTGTTTGGCCTACATTCTTCCATTTCTACTTCTATTTCCCTACTTCTCTTTCCACGTTTGTTTTTGTCAACCCTCTTTTCCCCCCTCCACATCTGATTTCTGAAAAGTTGAAATAAAGATACAATTAGTCTAGAAGTATAAGTTACAATTTGTAACTTCTCTTTCTCCTTCCACTTCTAACTTTTTTTCAACTTGTAGAAGTTGAAAGGGAAGATGAGAATGAATGAAAATGAAAACTAAATACGGGAGAGAAGTTGAAATTTTAGAAGTTAGGCCAAACGGGCACTGAATAGCCTACACAATAATACAGTACAATACAAGCGAGTGTTTTACTTCACTTATTATTAGTTATTACTAGAGCTGGCAAAATTTAACCCGACCCGAGAACCCGACCCATACCGACACGAAAAGTTTGGGTTTTGAACAAAGAATTCCAACCCGAAACCCGATACTTACGAACCCGAAAAATCGACATTTATTGGGTCAAACCCGAACCCGCTCTGGGTCGACCCGTTGGGTTGAGGCTTTCAAAACAAGACATATCAGCATGAGAAAAGTGAATGACAAAAAACTTAATCATATCAGAATTTCTCACATATCAACCAATTTTGACATATGCAGTTTCAGATTTCTCTTTAATAAGGGTTTTTCTAATCCTTGTGGAACGATCTTAACTAATTGTTACATAGGTAGCGGTTTGATACTTCGTATGCATTAGTAAAAACATAATAACTTGTAAACACTTTACAAAATAGTTTTCAATTAGATTAAAACCATATATATTATGTCTAATAACATTATAGTCTGCAACTTTTTTATTTTAAAGTTGAAAATACAATTAATTATACAATTATAACCTAATTAAAAAATAAATGCACAACCCGTTGGGTCGACCGGAACCCGGACGCTCTGGGTCATGAACAAGCGTTTTCCAACCCGAAACTGAAACGACCCGACCTGTAAATGACCCAACCGAAACTGACCCGACCTGACCGACCCGTTTGTCACCTCTAGTTATTACACTCATAAATATTTTCCATCAAAATTGCTATTTACTTTTTTCACGGACCACAACTAATTAACCTAGAGATGTATTATAACTCACACATTCACATTTGAATTTGATAGTCGGTTTCATGGGGTAGAAAGAATAGTTCTAGAAGCTACTTGTAAGGCGTGGCACAAAGTAATTGGTCCTTTATATAATGTCATTATTATTTTTGTTTATGGTATATTCTCATTACTAGGTTAGTACTGAATTGGCAAGTAGGAGTATTATTGTGCTATAGTCTAGTTTCCACTAGTTTTGATCATTTGTGGTTTTCCTCTTGTAAGCTGTACTGTCAAGCGTCAAAAGCCACTTGGGTTGTGCGACGTTTTGGGGCAAAATCTTCAACGTCTAAGTGTGTGAGTGTGTGAGTGTGAGATGAGCAAAAATAATTGTGAGGGTGAGTGTGTAACTGAGGAAATACCTTCTTAACGAAAAAAACTGAGGAAATATCTTCCTATGTTTTATGTAGGGCCAAATAGCTAGCCAATTACATATATCAAATACTAGGAGTATTTATAGCCCTTGGAATTGGACCACTTGCTGGATGCTACTCCATCGCTCATGACTTTTTTTTAAGTGTATTATTATGTTACCATGTTCGATAACTACAAGTATACAACATCATTATCAACATCTATATTATCCAACGACTTAATGGTTATGCGCATCCTTACCTCTAATAAGAAAAACAGACAATTTTTGTTTCATTCCTTATTCCGATGAGTAATGAGCGATGATCATTTGCAATTTCACACTAAATATGAAATGATGAAAGTAGTTTAATTTAGGCTCCGTTTAGTTAGTGCAAAAACAGTTTTCCTGAAAACCAGTTTTTCTAATTTCCGTTGTTTGGTTTACAATGAGAAGCAAAATGATTTTCAGGAGTACAAGCATTTTCACCTATGTATGTGTAAATGAAGGGAAAACGGTTTTCCGTTGGTGGGACACTATGTACTCGGAGCACTAATAGTGGACTTGATCATCGGGTTTGGTTGTCGGGACTTCGGGTCATAAAAACAAACTCGCACCCGACTTGATTGGGCCTCGGGCGAACTTTCGGGCCACTTTCTCAATATTGTTTTTTTTTTTTCTTCAAATAAGTATAATTTTTGACTCCGATATGCGTTTGAGGTGATTTATTTTTGTATTTACCTAACTTTTCGAGATCGACGCAACTATGTAAGTACATTTTATTTTTTATAAAAAGTATTTTTTTTAGGAAAATTCTTTTCCGTTGTAACCAAACAACGGAAAATGTGAACGGAAATACATTTTACACTGAAAATGATTTTCAGATGAAAATACTTTTCGGTTGAAAACGATTTTCCGCCCAACCAAACAGAGCTTTAAGGCCCGTTTGGCCTAGCTCCCACAAATTCAACTTCTCCTCCCAAATTTGTTCTTGTTTACCCTTCTTATCCACTATCCCCTCCATTTCCAACTTCTAAGAAGTAAAATAAAGCTAGAAGTGGAAGGAGAAGGAGAAGCTACAATTTGTAACTTCTCCTTCTGATGCAATTGTAGCTTTATTTCAACTTCTTAGAAGTTGGAAATGGAGGGGGGAGTGGATAAAAATGGGGTGAGCAAAAACAAATTTGGGAGGAGAAGGAGAAATTGATAGAAGGTAGGCCAAACGGACCCTTAATCCATTATATTCTCAAGTTAACAAACTATTTAATCATAATTAAATTATATTACTATATAATACTTCTCTTACAAAATGAAGTACTCCGTACTAATAATACTTCTCTTACATTATCTCGCTCTTCTACTATATAGTTTCTCGCGTTGTTCATCAAGCTTAGTTAATCGATCAAAATCAAGAAAATCCTCATTTGTCTCATTATAACGAGTTTGGTAATTTTGAAAATCATGAAATCTCTGTTACTTTTGTTGAACTAAATACTAAATTCAATTAGAGCTGCCTGCCAATGCCATGGAAGAAGAGTGCAAAGTGGTTGTTAGGTGGTCAATTCAGAGAACTTGTGGGTTGAAATTTGAAGGAGGTATTTTTTTTTTTATTTTCTCATTTTAGTGGCCTACAAAATAGTACGGCACACACGGGTGTTTACTTGCACTCCTAAATCATTTTCATCTTTCGCCGCAACAAATTAAATAAATAAATACACACCAAAAAAAAATATATATATATAAATCATTTTCATCAAATTTGTTTTTTGCTTTTTGTTTTTTTAACGAACCACAAAACTAACACGTTTGGTAGTCGATATCATGGTGTGAAATACCTCTATAAGCAATAGGTATTACTCTATAATAAGAAGGGAGGGGTTGATGGGGAAAATTTGTGTTTTGGTCCCCTCTTTTTAGTATATAATAAGGGTGGTGGTCTAATAGTTTGAACTTTACTCTTAAGTGATTTGGTAAGGTAATATCATGAGTTCGAATCTTCATTTTCTCTCATGTTTTGTGTCTGTTGGCTTCTAGAAACTATACTAGCACCTTGTTGATGCTACATTGACGAACAATAGATCAGTCACAGTAAAAAAAGAAACGCAAAATAGCAAAGGATTTTTTTACGTAACATAGAGTGCGTTCTTTAGAGCTGAACTTACCATAATTGAACTGAACTGAACTGAATTTAACATCATTGAATTGGATGCAACTTAACTGAACTGGACACCACAAAACTGAATTGAACACAACTTGATATGTGAGACAAAAAGTATGTTTCTGAACCCAACACCACTAAATTGAACTGAACATCATTTAACTGAATTTGAAATTACTGAATTCCGTCTAAACTACAACAAATACACCCATAGTAGGACTTTAGGAGACTATGAGTAGTAATAACATTTTGAGCAATTTTTGTAGCATCCATCAAATATAAAACCCGAATAAGGAGACTTATCCAAATATCAACCAGAATTGTTTTCACCTTCACCTGCATCATTTGTTTACAAGCTTAGTTTTCGTTATTATTTTTTTTTTTTTTGAGCAGAAAGCTTAATTTTAGTTATTAACATCCTAGCTATTTATCCACAATACAAATGAGATGATCTCTTGACGGCGTGACCAATACAAAGGATACTTAAAATTTTACCAATAAAATCCAATTTTGCAAAGAAAAGATACATATAAACAACAAGATTTTGTTTTTTATTAATCACATGAAAAATGTCAAGTTTTATTACTCCTCTGCTCCAATTACAGAGCACTAGATCAATCATAAAAAAATAAAATCTGAATATATAATCAATTACGTACTACGAATCTATCTATGACCATACTCCTAATATAAACCAATGAATCCTAAATCCTTAAAATCCGTACCAATTAAAACTTTGGTATCGGACCAACATATCAAAAAAGTTGTCCTCTGTTCTACATCCTAAAATAAAACACAGACTCTTTCATGAAATTTAATATTTGACTCTTATTTTTTTCTTTTTTTTTTTCGGTTTGCTAGATAGAGAAGTTCCAGAGTGTCACTACGTCAGAATCAAATGCCATGTCATCATCATGACTGCTCCAAGCATGCAGGGGAGGAGATAGCATCATTCCCTGATACATTTCAGCCAACAACCCTGGCATGTCGAATACCGCGTCTTCATCCATGTCGTAGTAATAAACATCTTCTGATAATTCCTGTGGCTGACATTCGCTTACCACTTGTACTTCCACCTCATTCACCGCCACCCCACTGGTTATCGTTGTGGTGGGCCCTTCTACGGAAGAGGGCGTGTCGGGGCCAGCCACATGGCGGAATGACTCTGCAGCCTCGGCTGCTGCCCGCTGAATGTCTTTGATGTCGGATGAGGACGGGATGGGCAGCCGCCACGTGGAGTCCGCGAAGTTGAGGCAGAGCTTGCGGCCTGTACGGCCTCTGAGAGCAATGGCGGCCACGTCATGGGCACGGGCCGCCATCTCGGCAGTGAGGTGTGTCCCTAGCCAAATTCGGTTTGTGGTGTTGGGTTCACGTACCTCGCAAACCCATTTACCGGACTTCCGCAGGCGGACTCCACGGTAGACAGGGTGGCGAGTCTCTTTGAACTTCTTTCGACCCGCCCGTTTCTTCGGGTGGGCCGAGGCTAGGATATGCGCACCAATGGATGATGAATGTGCTTCTTCGTTTGTATATGATGACAGTGGGCTCGTTTCATCAGATGGTGATCCTTGGTTAGTTGAGCTTGACATATCCTTATACTCCTGCCTATTAAGTGTGTTGGTGCCTTTGCTTGTGTTCGTGTTTGTGTTTGTGTTCGTGTTCATGCTTATGCTTAGCTTGTTGTTTGTGCTTGTGTACTGTTTCGTATTATGTTCGTGTTCTTGTTCTTGCTTGTGGTTGTGTAGTTTGTAATTAGTGAGTTTAGAGAGAATTGGAATTGTAGTATTGGATAAAATTCATAGGGTCGATGATCATATTTATAGTATATGGTATCTTAAGGGTGTGAAACACAAGTAAAGGAAAGAGCGTAAACACAGCTGGTGGTTGTGGGGAAAAGGGGACAGGTGGCTACCAAATAGAGGAGAGAGGGGTTCCAGTCAGCTGCTCGCGATTGCTGCGTGGCGCAATGTAATTGGTTAAATTGGAGTATCTTTATTTAATGTTCTATTTTCTCACTACTGGGTTAGTACTGAAGTAGCAAGTAGGAGTGTAATTATTTTGGATATAGTAGTATAGTGTAGTCAGTGGTCACTATTAGTGGCATGTTGATGATAATTTGGGGTTTTCCTTTTCTAGGCTATCAAGCATCTAAGGTCCACCCGGGACTGTGCAACTTTTTGGGGCAAAAAAACTTCGACGGAGACACGAATTGAATCAGCGCATGTTAGTTAAAGTGTGTTAAATATATCTATAGTACTTGGACTTGGCTAGTCATATAATGAGTGTAATATGCACCCCTATTGTCTAGAGTTTATCTCTCTGCTCTCTCTTAGAGTCCGTTGGATTTCATAGCACTTGCGTCTTGGGCGCTTGCAAGTTGCAAATGTGACCGTACCAAAAGTTGATCCAATTTCCATCACTTCAAATTTCAAAATCATGAAATCACTGTTAGTTGCTTTTGTTAATCAACAAAGAACCAAATGGCCCAAATTCAATAGTGACTAAAAAGTACGGAAATGAGAAAGAAGAAAAACGAACCATGACTCATTCGGAGAGCCCGAATGACATGCTCAGCTAGTGTGCGTGCGTGCGTACGTACGTAGCCGAGGCCTGCTGGACGATATGAGACGGATAAGAGAGAAAATGTCGTTGATTCAATGTCCTCCAAGGAGGAAGAAAGTGAGAGGTTATGGTGATGGAGATTGCAGTTCCATGGGAGAAGAGCAGTGAGAAAGTGGTTGTTGCTTTGTTGGGTGTTCATTGTTCATAGTCCACAGAGCTTGTGGATTGAATTTGAAAGAGCGATATATACTTTATTGCAGTAGATATTTTCTCCTTAGTGCCCTACACAGCAGTAGGGTACACAAGTGATCACAAAAAAAAAAAAAAACACAAAGTAGTTTTACCACAAAAAGTAACATTACCTTTTAGAGGTTGTACATTCGGGTTTAATATTAGCACACAAGTTACAACTTGAGATTATTGGTTAGTATTTCGTGAGTTGGGATTATTTTCGGCACACGAGTGAAACTTCGGATTATTTTCGACAAATATTCCTTTTTATTATTATATAAAATAGCAAAGAAATCTCATTTTTTATAGGAAATGAGACTCGATCGACATTTTTGCTAGGAATAAACGTAGTGGGAATGCTACTGCGCTACACTAAGAAAAATATATAATTTTACACGCAAAAAGCATTATTTACCATTTGACGCAAGCGAAACTATCACAATCCATCCACTGCTTGAAAATTATTTATTTTAACAACGCACAAAAAAAAAAAAAAAAAAAAAAAAGTGAGAGGCAACCTCGCGTATGTTGGTTTGCACTTCGTGGGCACGAGCTGCCATCTGAGAGAGGGGAGAGAAGAACAAACAAAGCCGACAATGGGTTTTCCGTGAGTTTTATCGGTAGGATCTGAACTTTATAACTGGATCCCAACTGCTTCTAATTAGTTGTAGAGAGATTTTTACATGGTTTGAGACCAATACTAGCTAGGTAAAAAAAAAATAGTCCATTAATCCTAGACTATCTAATAATTTCTCTTAATTGTGGGTCTCTAAGAATGTCATTGCCTTATTGGTCTTCTTCATGCTATAGTACTATCAATCTATCATCATTGTAATTAGATTATTCATTTTTGTTTTATGTTACTCTTTTCATAGCCACATGGACAGTGCGCCTTTTGGCCTTGGGGGCAAAAACGTAAAAGTGAGGAAATATCCTTGTTTAGCAAAACAATAAGTGAGGAAAGATATTTCTAAGTTTGAAGGTAGGGTCAATATGACTCGTGGCCTAGTCTTTGCTAGCTAATTGTCATTCTAAAAGTGGGACCAATTTTAGTTTGTTTTCTATTTAGCTCGTCGATGATACTCCGACCATAACCATAAAAGCATAATAATGTTTAGGCATTATAGAGTATATGCTTAGAACGATTTCAACCACTTATATATTTTGCGGCGTCATCCTTCTGTTTATAGTTATACCGCAAACCCGTGCTTGTCCTATGTATTGTAGATTTGTAAGTAGTACAAAACAAATCATTATTGGATATTCACTATTTACTTGAATTCAGGTGGGAATCACTTCTAGTGATTAATCATTAGTTATGTATTCACAAGGAAAACTTCACTACTCCTACAAGAATGGCCACTTGTGTAACTACGGATTAATATCGTGGCAAAATAAAGTTTACCTACGGTCAAATTATTCTCGTGGCTATAACTAGAAATTTAGTCACAGTTTTATTATTAACGTGTCAACATCGTGCAACAAATCGTGGATGATTATCAATTAGATACGAGAATTCATGTGGCGGGTAATTTAATTGCCATGATACAATAGTGGCTAGTTAAATAGGAAAAAAGATTGAAGTAAAACTGTCATTTGCAGTTTCCAACTTGAGAGCCCTCAAAATTTATAAGTGAGTAAGAGTGTAAGACCATGATTTTAATAGGGACGCTGTTATATATAAACTGTTGACTGTTGTCCAAGGTAGGAATTTGATACCTGAAAGTACGAAAAGTCGAAAATCAAGCAATGACTCAGAAGTCAGAAAACAGTCTTTGGTGAGTTCATAGCTCACAAGTCACAACAGAATACCATACAATTACTACCAGATTACCACCAATCTCTTTGCAGTCACAACTTTGCTTCGCTTCAGAGACCGCATTAGCAGAAGATCTGGTGTCAGTAATCTTACAAAGAAATCTGTAGGAGTGGGCGAGTGGCTTTCCAACGTGGTGTTTTGGCAAACTTATCTATCTAATTACATGACCCTCTATCTATCCGGTGTCAGTAATCTGCATTATTTGGTGATTGAGAACTTCAAATATTAGAATATTAGTGTCTCATGCCTGTACGTATAAGCGGCTCTACAAAGGAGGGATTTATTACTCATAAAGCTAGAACAGACAATCATCTGTATCTGACTCTTGTGCCAAATAAAGGAGAGCCTATATAGTATCTGTGAAAATGGAAGATTTGCTACAGCAGTTTAACCTCATCTCCAAAGGACGATCACCTTAATGGTACAGCAGTTTAGCCTCCTACCATTAGAGAGGATCGGAAAACAATTTATAAGTAGCTTCAATTAATCAAACAGTTATTCTGTCTGATGCTGAATTTACAACTAGGATTACCCAAGTTTATGCTACAGCCAACAGCACTGAAAGATGTAGCGCCGCTTAATGAAACCATAATTGTCCATAGTTGTTGTTTGGGCTCACTGTTGCTGGAGCCTGGAGGTGTACATAATCCCAGCCCTGAGATGAAAGTCTGTAAGACTGTAACAGAAGAAAATCGATCAGCTTAAAACATTTATTACTCACAGAAGCCACTGGTGCAGTATTAACCCTGCTTACCCAGAACAGAGAAATGGGTATGATACCCAGAAAATCTAGTCATACAGATACAAGTGCTCCACTAAGAAGTTTTTCCATTCACAAAATTCGAACCCTCAAATTTGAGTGGCCGTCCCTAAGGTTTTAGAGGCCCCGGGGTGGGATAAAAGTAAAAAATAAAAAAATAGAGGCCAAAGAGATTTGAACTCAGGACCCAATGTACATAAGGAGCAACACAACTCATTTCCAACCAAGGAACCACCCCTTTTTCATGTTTAATGTTTGCAAGTTTTTTTATTTAACTTAATTTTTCATTGTTGTTTGGGCCCTACTCAGCCTGGAGCCCTAGACGGTCGCCCCTCTGGCCACCCCCTTGGGCCGGCTCTGATGTCCACTCATACCAACCACGTATTGGTTAATAAAGTGTTATTTAACAGTATGATATACTTTCAAGTACTAGAAACAAGAAATTTTTACATCTATAATAAAAAAAGAAAAAAAGAAATGTACATCAACCCTAATCTGAAACATAACTTAATTGTACGATCTACACCTAGAAAGTGCTAGTTTTGATCAATATTTACTGTAAACGATTCTAGAAATTGAAAGCAATACAAATATAAGTTTTTGAAAAATAGAACTTATTGAAATCAAATTGTTGTAACAAAATACCGCCTCACAGTAAAAAGAAATTACACTCAAAAGTTGACCCAATATCATCCTCAGTAACACAATTCTTTTACTCCAATTCAGTTCGATCAATTCAAAATCACGAAAACCTCTGTTAGTTTTGTTAAACAAAAGACCAAATTCAATTGCAACTAACAAGTAGCTAGGAATATGAAAATTTGAAATTACCAAGACTTGCCTGCTCCTGGAGAGCCCGATAAACATGAATAGGCCCAATCAACGAACTCGGCCCAAACTGGTCCTTTCGGAACGGGAGAGAGAGAAAGTGTTATCGGAGGACCTGAAATCGAATTCTGGTGGTGATGGTTTGATTGAGTCGCAAGGTATTGGAGGGGAGAGAATTAGAGAAATCGAACTGAATGAAATGAATTGAACATAATGTTACTTACGTTCATACCTCACCTCATACGAATGCCCATTCACCTTAAAGTGTGGATGATATACATACTCTCTTTTATAATATGAAATATAGGCTCCAAAGATTTGAACCCATGAAAGTTTGATCATCGGGCTCTAATACCGAGTATTGAAACAAAGTCAACTAAAAATATAAACGAATGGTTAAAGGCCCAATTAATATTATATTCCTAACAATGTTGTAGGATAGGAGCTAAACCGATATAAAATGGATGTGTTATTTTCTACTTGTTTTAGAAGCAAGTTTAATCGGTTTTGTTCAATTTAATAGAGTTCAGTTCATTTCAATTTAGTGGCTATCAATTCAGTAATCTACTTTTCACTCACATATGTATTATTCAATTTAGTTTAGTTCTATGCTTCATTTTCCTTTCCGTGGAAAATAACACACTCTATATCATAAATATTCAACATTTTAATTTATATATTTTGTATTTAAGTAGTGTAATAAAAAACATGTAATAAGGCAACAAAATACACAAATAAGTATTACCAATAGTGAAATAAAATCCCTCTCAAAAAAAAATCCAAAATCCAAATATGCAAGTGTGTGTTAGAAACTAGCGACTATGTATACAGTATACTAGGTGCTGGTATATAAATTGAATATTACAATCTTTTTTGTCCCTAGAAGGACCTCAAGAACTAGAAGAAACCAAAACATGTACGGGCTGTTAACTTCAAGTGTTTTCTAGAAAAAAAATTCTTGGAAAACACGGAGACATAAAAATCATGTTTCAAATAGTCAGTTCCTCAAAAATTTTCTTAGAAAATACAGTTTTCTTGTTCTCCAAATTTACAAAGGCATTTAGGAAAACAAGAAAATATTGATTTGATGTTTTTCAAGTTTTCTTCCCATGTTCTCCAACCACTCCTCCATTCTTTGCCCCCTCTGATTACTTGTTGTCATGACCACCACCAAGCAATGAGCTAAAATTGCCGTATGTCGCCGACCACCCTGGTGGTTGTTTGGTGGCTAAATCTTCTTCTCCATTTGGAGATCCAAATTACAATTTCTCTCTCATGAATTTCTCCATTTAAATCATTCCTTTGATGAAATTGGCATTGAAAACAATAATAAATACATGTAACAATATAAATCCCTCAAACAATCGGTCAAAATTTCATCATTTCATAGCCAATTTGAAAATTTCAAAGTTGTAAACCTCAACCGTATATCGGGAATTTCTAGCGACAAGGATGAGTGTACATTGTCGAAGCCGCGAGTATGGAGCAACTGAGTGACATTATTGACACTTGATAGCCAAAGAGAGAGAAAAAATAAGTTGTGAGCAAAGATATATAAAGAGCAAGCATGTGAACTGTCAAGAGAGAGAATAGGTTGATTGGTGTTAGGGATTGGTGGAATGAAGTGGTGGTTGAAGATGGTGATGGAGGCTAAGTCGTGGGGTGGGCTGGGTTGGGGGTGGGTTTGGGTGAATAATGGGGGATGGGCTTTGGGTTAAGAGAGAGGAGAAAGTCTGTGAGAAAAAGTGGGTATGAAACACCCAATTCACTTGTTTCTACCTTAAAGAAAACAAATTCAAAGAAAATGTTTTCTTTAAATAATTTAGGAAATGAAAACAGAAAATTTTTGGTCCAAGTAAACAGGCCCGTAAATTTTCTTATAAAATACTCCTCCTATTATGCTGTTTTCCATGAGAAACTCGAGCCAAAATGTCACAATGCACCACATCATCTACCAAAAGTTTCAGCTTCATACTAACACAAAAACTTCTATAAGACGGTATTTTCGTAATTTTTAATGAAACGAGTGTCAGGTTTAAGTAAAACAAAGCAAAAAATAAAATAAAAATCACCGTTCATAAATAATGGAACCTATATTTTTTAATAGTAACCCTATTTAGTATGAATTAGTCTCACACAAGACTTACTCGGATTTCCATATTTAAGTGGAAAATTTTGAGCACTTTTCTGTTGGCTACCAAAAAGCACTCATCAATTCCTCCATCATGAAAACCTTCCAGAAATAGAAAGGTGGCTAGTGTCCTACAGTTCTCTACTGACCAGCGAAAAGAAAAGGCAACAAACTCAAATTCCATTTAGGATTCAGATTATGAATTCTCATATAAATGTAGGCTGTACCTGAATTGCATGCTTACAGCATCAAAAAATTTCGGCACAAAAAAAAAAAAAAAAAAGAAAAAAAAAAAATCATTCTTCTTCTTTTCCCCTGAGGAGAGCCTCCCATAATCCATTACTAATTGCTTAACTTTTTTTTTTTTTTTTTTTTTTTCTTTTTTTTCTTCTTTTGAGGGGTAACTTGACACTGGTTAATTGTAAATGTCTAAATCCAATTTCCGAAAGCAAAGATAGAAATAGCAAGAACAATTATTAACAATGTCCAATTATTAATCACAAGAATATGTGAAGTTTTATTACTCTGTTCCATTTACAGAGGAACTGGAAGCAAAAAATTTTGAAAGAAAAAATAAATAATAATTCAATTTACACACTATGAATCTTACATCTTTAAAATCCGTACCAAGTAAAAATCTGGTTTCGGACCAACCAATCAAAAAATTTCCTCTGTTCTACATTCTACAAGAATACAAACTATTTCCTGAAATTTAAGTATTTTAATTACTCACTACATATTTACTAAATTATAACTAATCATCTCTCTCTATATATTTTTGTTGCTAAATAGAGTAGCTCCATAGTGGCAGGTCATCATCAAATCCGACGTCATCATCAAAATAACTGCTGCTCCAACCAGCAGCTGGGGGAGGAGACAACATCATCCCTTGATACATGTCAGTCAACAAACTTGGCGTTCCTATTCCAAATACCGCGTCTTCATCCATATAATAAACATCATTCTCTAACGAATGTTGTGGATGACACGCGCCCTCCACGTGGACATCATCCACGTCACTCACCACACTATTAGTTGTTGTGGTGGGGCCCTCTCCTGGAGGGGGCGTGGCGGGACCAGCCGGGGGGCGGAAAGTCTCAGCAGCCTCAGCCGCTGCCCGCTGGATGTCCTTGGTGTCGGAAGAGGCCGGGATCGAGAGACTCCAAGCGGAGTCGGCGAAGTTGAGGCAGACGCTGCGGCCTGACCGTCCGGCCCCCCGGAAAGCCAGGGCGGCAACGTCGTGGGCTCGTGCAGCCATCTCGGCAGTCGGGAACGTCCCGAGCCATATTCGAGTCTTCTTGTTGGGTTCGCGAACCTCGCACACCCATTTACCGGAGTTCCGTTGACGGACCCCACGGTAAACAGGGTGGCGAGTCTCCTTGAACTTCTTTCGGCCCGCCCGTTTTTTGGGGTGGGCCGAAGCTAACATGACGGACTCTTCGTCTGTTGAGCTAGGTGGGCTCATCCCATCAGATTGTGGGCCTTGGTTAGTCCAGCTCAGCATATCCATAGTATGTATATATATCAGCTAGTAAAGTGTGTCTTTGTTGTTGATTGACTTTTGCTGTATGTAGTAGTACTTGTGTTTGTGTTAGTAAGAGAGAGAAAATGTGAAAATAGGAAGTTGTAGTGTGAGTGTCGTTGGATAAAATGAAAATGGTGATGAAGATATTATATATAGTGTATGGGTGTTTGAAAATGTTTAGGGCGTAAGAAACAAGTAAAGAAAAAACGCGAACACGGGTGTTACGGGGGATACAGCTGGTGGTAGTGGTGGGGGAACGGGTGGTGACTGAGGAGAGAGAGAGAGAGAGAGAGAGAGAGAGAGAGGGTTTCGACTTTCGAGTGAGCTTCGGAAGTGAATTCGAAGTTTTTGGACAATGAATTGGTCCCAGCTGTTTATGGCAACTTGTGGACTTGTAACCAGGTCATTGGTTCTTTATATAGTCTTTGTCATTTTCTTTAATGTATTTTTCTTTTTTCTTTAATGTTCTTTATCCATATTACTCACTACTTGGCTTGTACTAAATGGAGTATTAATTGTATTATATTATGATTATTTTATATTGTATAGTCTAGTCTCTTCCAGTTTTGATGATTTGGGGCTTTTGTAAGCTGTCAAGTGTCAAAGGCCAAAAAAAAAAAAAAAAAAAAAAAAAAGAAGTGTCAAAGTTCCACTTGGGCTGTGTGACTTTTTGGGGCAAAATCTACGTACGGGGAAGCTTTAGCTCGTGTTAGTTTAAGAATTAAGGTTTAAGTTTTTTAAAGCTAAAACCTGAGGAAAGATCTTTCTATGTTTGTAGGTAGGGCCACAAAAAAATAAACAATAATAATATATAACTCTTAATCTCTTTCCTATGCACTTGCAAAAGTAGGGTTGATTATATATAATGCTAGCTATCAAGTCGTTGGATTAACTGACTAATTAATTTGATAAAGATATGATGAAGATAAGTAACAATCTTGGTAATGTTTAGGCATTATATATGCTTAAATCATCATTAGATGATCTTATATTTGGAGTCATTCTTCATTTTATACGACCGGTGCTTATTCTATGTGCAATATTAAACAAAACACTGGATATTCGGCTATCCACTTGATTCTCTAGTGGGAATCAGCTCAATTGATGTAATTTTGAGATATAATAATTTGATCGTACTTTAGTCAAATTACGTACAGTGGTAAAAGAGCTCCATTGAGTTCATCAAGGAACCATATTAACTTTTACATGAAGGGAAAATATTAGAAAATACTAGCTAACTCAAGAGTTATAATTTTGCTCATCACCAGGGGGAGCTTGTATTCATATTTGTAGAAAATTATCCCTACCAAATTGTCACTCGTTATTATTAAAATATTTTTTTATTAATTATTAGATCTGTTTTATTTTAAAATAATAGAATAAAAGCTTATTAAACTCAAAACATCAAATGAGCATGATCTTCACATAGCAGGAGTTTAAGCTCTAATTAAGTACTAGGACAGGCCGGTTCACACAAGCCCACAGAGAAAATGTAATCCCTTTAAAATATGAAAAAATAACATAGTTTGATTTGCCCAGTAAAATTACAGATATACTTTAATAATATAAGTATTGTTTTTCTAGAAGTAAAGTTCATATATATCAATTATGACAAGACCTTAATCATACTAGCATTAATTAATTAGTGGTATAGAACTTCGCTGAAATGAATTGAAGTGAGTTGATTCTAATGATGTGTTCTTTTCCACTTATTCTCCCTATTTTTTACTGATTGGGTAAGATTATGTCACTGATTTTCACTAATTGGGGAAGGCCATGCAACTGATTTTCGCTGATTGGGTAAGGTCATGCCACTGATTTCCACTGATTCGCTAAGGTCCTGCCACTGATTATCATTGATTCGCTAAGGTCCTGCCAGACTGTCACTGATTCAGTAAGGTCCTACCACTGATTATATAAGAAAGGATGTGTCTTTTACACTGATTCTCACTTATTGGGTAAGGTCTTGCCACTAATTTCCAATGATTAGGTAAGATCCTGTCACTGTTCTCACTGATTCAGTAAGGTTCTGCCACTAATTCTACTGATTGGATAAGGTGCAATAAGTGAAAAAGAACACACCCTAAATATACGTGGAGATTAAAAGAACACCCTCTTATTACCTATATTTGAGGAAAGCAGTAGTTGTTGAACCAAGAAAATAGAAAAGTTGACCAGGAAAATGGATTATGAACATAGTCAAATTAATGTCAATGAATTGGAAAAATAGTGACGCCCCATCCCTTTGAAGCAAAGAGGCGCACTGAAAGCCAGCTAATAGTGTTGGACTCTTGGGTTGAGCTTCAGCAGTGAACTTAGCTTATTAGTAGGGTCATGGGCTAACAGCCCAGGCAAAGAGTCTGGCAATAAAACGCTTTAGTGCTTGTTTGGTTGACACATAACCTAAGAAATACAACTTTTTAGGAAGTGTAAAATCCCTTATTGTTTGGTTGACAAAAAAATTTAGGAATTAACTTCCCATGGGAAGTCACTTCCTCCAAAATGGAGGAAGTCACTTACCAAGCTCCCCCAGGTAAATACTACTTCCTACATCACTTCCCATAAATTCAAAGTTCCTTAGTGTAACCAAACAAATTTGGGCACTTCCCATAATTTTATATTTCCCATGAATTAATACTTTCTATAGGAACTCACTTCCCTAATTCAACCAAACAAGCACCTTTGATAATTGTGTGTTTCGTGGAAACCCATGAAACAAGACAACAACAAGTACCTTTTTCCTTTTGATTTGACAACTTTGATGATTATCTCAAATCTTAACTTAGAATAATTCTTCAAGATACTATACACGCTTGACAAAATGGCGGTGGTTATGCAAGTTGTTGATTAGTCGCCAAAACGCGTGAACAACGTGCGTTTTTAGTTTCCTTAGCCATAGCTAAGCAATTAGTAATCATCTTGCTTATTAGCAACTTCATGACTAATAGTGTTAACATCATCTGTTAGCTTTTTGGTTATTTCACACCTTATTATTAATTTAATTCTTGTGATCTTATCAAAAAAGGAACTCATGCCTAGATGTATGGGTTGAAGTTTTGGGACGTGCATTGCATCTATGTGAATATGGTGTCAAAATTTACTTTGTTGAAGCTTATCATAAACAGTCATGGCTTGATTTAATAGAAATATATATAGAAACTAATGACAAAGGAAGCAAAAGTAGATTTGATTGAAATCTGTCTTTTGTTGATTTTGTAGAAAGAATATGTGTCGATTCAACGATTCATGTGTTAATCATGTTCTTCTTATAAATGAGAAAGACGTTATATGAACACAAGACGGATAATAAAATACTATTTACTGACACGAGATCAGTTAACGACTACTTGAATAATTGAGTTTTAGAGACTAACAATCGACAAAGGAAGCCAAACTAGATTTGATTGGAATCCTCTTTTGTTGAATATACGTCGATTCAACGATTCTGTGTTAATCATGTTCTTCTCATAGATAATAAAGACATTATGAACACAAGACATATATAAGAATTAAACACTAATATACTGACACGAGAGTTAGCAACTACTTGAATAATTGAGTTTTAGAGACTAATGACAAAAGAAGCCAAACTAGGTTAGATTGAAATCTCTTTTGCTGAATATACGTCGATTCAACGATTCATGTATTACTTATGTTCTTCTCATAAATAAAACTTAGCCATTATGAATACAAGACGAATACTTGCTATCGCTTAATTAACAATTAACAACCAATAAAACAACTTACAATTACTTGAACAACTAGTAATTCCGAACAAAGCGATAATAGCGATGTCTCATAAAATAAACTCTTAAAAGATCTCAATAATCTAGGAGAAACATTACCTCGGGAAAAAAATACTTTTAATTTTATGTACTACTTTTTTGTTATACTAGTTCAAAGAATCATGTTTAGATCGTTTTTCCAAATGGAGGGCATCCACATGTCCTCTTTTCTCTTGCCCTTCTACCACAACAAACAAAAACATAACTTCATTATGTTTTAGGGCTACCATCAATGATTTTTCGCTGAAGCTCCAATTATTTTAATTTCATTGTTTTGTTTAGTTCCTTAGCTGTGTTATCTCGAATAATATCGGTATCTCTATCTGTGCGAATTAGTTTGTCCTATTTATTGGGTTCGGTTGTCTCTTACCTTTTTAGAGTAGTATGTAGTTTTCTGTTTGATCGTTTGTGTGGTACTATAACAAATATATTTCTTCAACATACGATTTACAATATTGAATCAGAGCATTCAATTATATAGCAAAAATATCTTAAAAAGACTATAATATAAAAAATAACGATTAATTGAAAGCGATTCGGAATCCTTAAACCTCCACTTCTACATAGAAGAACAAAGGAAGCAAGAAGGTACAAGAAATTGGTTTTTCTCAACCAAAAGAACTACTTCGTATTTGGAGAAGTTGGCTTCTCGGAGCCACAACGAGGCGCCGCTTCATATCCAATCTAGAGGATGTAAAACTGTAAAGCATACACCGCCTCGCTCTTTTTCCTTCCCTTTTCCATGCATGATGTTGAAAGATTTTTACTATAATCCCTTGATCTTGAAAGATTCATAAGATGAAACAACAAGATAAAATATATTTATACATAAAAGGTCGCACAATAAAGTTCTGTTTGATTCACCTTAATTTTACTTAAATTCAGTTCAGTCCAGTTCATGCGTAACTTTATCAATCATATAACCTTTTATTCCGAAATAATTTCACGATGACAATTATGTCATCGGAAAAATCTCATATCATACCTTCAAATGAGTCCAATATTGACTATGTTTGGACGAATTTTAAATGGTTAACGGTCAAGTTTAAAAAATCAATTCAGTTTAGTTCAGATCAGTTCAGTTTTATCCAGGTGAATCAAACGGAACCTAAGCGTGTTAGCATGTTAAACATAGGGTCACCAAATACTTACAGCCCACTGTATCTGTATCAGTATGAATCTTACCAATTTGACTTTAACTGGCATTGCCTTTCTTCCTGGCAAGATTGATTTCAACAATGTTCTGGAATAACCTCTGCCACGGAACAAATACATTTTTTTATATATAAAGAAGGTAAGGAAAAGGTGGCGTTAGGAGCGGCTCCTCTAGAGGGTAGCACCACGGAACAAATACATCAAACAGATACAGAAGGTTACTGCAAAGCAATTACTTCAAACAACTAAAAAGATGGATGGTTATTAGAGAGGGTGCCTATAATTTACTGAATCATCATTTTAACAGAAACACCATCCCCACTATGGAGTACAACAGTTTAATCAGACTAGCTGAAAAAAATTGTTGTTGATACAAATTTTGGGATCTGAAAAAAGACCAAACATGATCTTCTAAAACTATACATCTCCCAACAAAAAACAATAAATTACATCCAACACATTCAAGTGGAAACAAGAGTCGGTTTTTCCAGCCACAAAGGCGTTTCAGAACAGGAGCACCCACCACAGCAAGCATCTTTGAGAGATGCACAATGATGAGGGAAAAAGGGGGGAATGTATCCAGGTTACTTGGCATACGGGACGAAACACGGATATCTACTTGGATTTCTTTATTAGAGTCAATGTTGCAAACTCTGCGTCCTCCTTAATGAAGCTCCACCAGAGGTAGGTGAGAGGTATGGTGATGCCATGCCAAACAGCATGGGCATCCACCAAGCCCCTGTAAGGCGGGAAGTCACAAATCTGTAAAAGTATGGACAAAGCACCTCCAATAGCCACCACCCACAACTTCCAGCACGAAGGGTGCCTAGTCACTCCACCCCATATAGCCCACAGCAGAAGTTGAGCTGAACCCATGATTACACACACTTTCGAGTTCAGACCTGAGTAAAGATGAGACAGGTTTAGAAAATTGCTCACAAACCATAAGAGATAATACTGACATTAATTACTGGAGGGATTAACATAGGGATGGAAGTAGGATGTTCAGAATCGGGCCACTTAAACAATGATTTATAAAAACACACTGCAAATTACCCCAAGAGCTTACTGGTTTGCAGGCCAGTTTGGTTTGACCTGGTCAACCGGAGGTTGAGGCACATTTCTTCTGTATGTGGTTTATGTGTGTGTGAATTTTTTATTTTTTATTTAGAAAACATGGGTGTCCAAGCTTTGCTTGACTGATCCCATGGGCCCTGAAGTTAACGACCAGGAGAACCTCCAGTGGCCCTGAGGGAACTCAAACCTGGGACCTCTGGAATACTTCCAGTGGTTTATCCGTTTATGTGTTTATTCCTTTTCTTTTCTTAAGAGGGGGGGGGGGGGGGTGACGCTCAAGGCGGCAGAAGAGGCTCAAGTAGGAAGATCAGAATCTGGCCACGTAATGCAAGAGGCACAATGGTTGAACATCTAAAGCAACAGTCAATCTCCCAAGTCCAATTCTGGGCAAATTATGTTTTCTTTGAACAATTTTGGCCGTTTATCAACTATTCAAACATTAAACATATTAGGAAGTCATTTCTGCAACCATCTACCCTTACTTTCCTTGTGAATGTCTTCTCTCTCTAGTCTCTGCACATCCCCAACATTTCCAGTTCCTAATTCTAAGTTTAATTGTGGGACTGTTAATCCAAACGTTTTGCATGCCAGCAGAATACTTTCTGGCATTTCCCTCTCTTCTTTCTGCATCTGCAATCTAAAGGTTCATGTATCTATAGTTTAAAACTCAAAGACATACGAAGTTAAATGCAAAGATTGATCAGCGGGGATGTATCTAAAAATCGTCTGTCAGGGTCTGTTGTGGGTGCCTGGGTGGGTGGTTTATTTGCATAGATTAAACTTCTCCACCAAAAAAAGCCATTCGTCTGGTTATCCATTTTTTACTCAAATTTCCAGCCTTATACATACAGGTTTTAGAAGTCTCTTTTTCTTTGCAGCATGCAGTTTCCAGTAGGACTTGTTCAAAATTGACAGTCCAGTCTGGTCCAGTCGAGTGTTAAAAACATTGACATATAACTTGATGCCTTCCAAGTTTTCTCAACTTACTCATCTTCCTCTCTTTGAAGCTTAACCACTGAAGCTAGGAGCTTAACAGTCTCGCTAAATTACCAAAGGGAAATCTGTGGACTAATTTTTTTCCCCCCCTACATGAATTATTGATCTATAAGTCCAAACAACATTGCCTTATATCCTAAATGAAAAATCTAATCAAATTTATTTCAAGAAAAAACAACTGAAGAAAGAAAATATGAGAAAATTGTGCTGTATGGCGTTTGTTTATAAGAAGTACGACTATGAAGCGATTACCCAACTCATAAAACTTTTCAGGACAGATACTTCAGTACACCAAAACAGAGAGAAAAGTCCAACAAAAGTAGGTTCATTGGAAAATTTTGGATGCACAAACATCAGCTACTCATAGTCACATGAATCCACTACGGCTTTCAACGGTCAGCTTCAGCGTGGCATGAGATGAAATTATTGCTAAATTTCATTCCAAGTAGCAGAAGTTTTCACAAATGCTACTCTAAGCGGGTATTTGGGTGCCCATCAGATCAGTTTAGATCCAAGGGGAGAATCTCTCAGCAGAGCATAAGAGGAAAATGGGGTGGGTGGAGGGTTACTCAACCCAGAGACAAGTATCCAGCATAAGTACATAACACATGAAATGATGAAAAGCATCCTGAGAAGAACAAAAATAAGAAAAAATAGGGTGGGTGGAGGGTTACTAAACCCAGAGACAAGTACCCAACATAAGTACATAACACATGAAATGATGAAAAGCATCCTGAGAAGAACAAAAATAAGAAAAAATAGGGTCTTATTGGAAAGGGAAAAAGGATTATCGCTACAGAAATGATCACTAAAAAAAATAACCACATTGTTCAGTTAGATCCAAGCAATGTATTAAAAGGCGCGAGGCGCAATGAGGCGATAGAGGTCCATAGAGCCTAGGCGCAAGGCGCAAGGCGAAGGCACGCGCCTCAATGAGGTGAGGCACACTAGTGTATGACAGAAAAAATGCTATAAAACAAACGTTTTTTCATCAAAATCCATCTAAGATGCGCCTCACGTGCGCCTCGGAGCGCCTCAAGTGCGCCTCAGTGAAATCGCCTCGCCTCACCTTCAAAAAGCGATGGGCTGCTGCGCCTCACGCCTCGTGCGCCTAGGCGCGCCTCAGGCGCGCTTTTTAATACATTGGATCCAAGAGACAATTTGTTCACAGAAAACACAGGAAAATGGGGCCCGTGAGAGGCTACTCAACTCACACAACTCACAAGAACTATTATAAAACATGAAAACAATTATCACTTTGGAGAGGACATCTGAAACTTGAATTTAGAGTTTCTTGGAATAGGACAAAAAATGGGACATCTCTATAGAAATGAGTCAAATGAGCATCCAAAATTGACAGCAAAACAATACCAGTAAATTATAGACTGCAAGAAAATAGCAGCTTTTTTACCCCCAGCATAGTAATCAGAATCAGTAACTAGTAGACTTACGGATAGGGGAAAAGAAGTGTTTACCGTAGTCAAGAGAGTAGAAGTTGAGATATAAGATGTGTGTTGTCACAAATGCAATTATTGGGGCAGCAACCATAACCCTAGCAGCTTCTACCTTTATGTCGAAGGCTCGAAAGATGGCCAGGATAAGACCAAAGCCAATTAATGCCACTGACGATGAGTAATCTAGCTTCATTGTGAGGTCCAGATCTCTGCAAAAGGAGAACAGCCGAATAGGTTATAGATGCCAAACTATTACCCTGCACAATTGAAAGCACAAGGAGTGTGTGGTATGAAGAATTCTTTTGGCTCATCAGCTCCAATCTTCTGAAAGAAGTAAGTACAAAAAGCAGAACTTCCTCCAAGGCTTTTTGCCCTTCATTTTTATTTTTTAGCAGGAAAGCAGGATGACAATTTAGCTTAAAAGGACCATCAGCAGTGAGGCATTTTGCTAGTGGCATTGAGACTTGGCCTGGCCCAGGTTCAAACCTGGGGAGCCATGCTCATTGTATGAGAGGAGAGCACGGAAGACAAACTGACATACAGCAGTTCGTAAATTCGTTTCTTCTTCTTCTTCTTTTTTGTGTGTGTATGAGAGGGAGGGGGGGGTGTGGGTCCTAGTTAGACCTGTAAACGGGTCGACCCAGCGGGTTACGAGTCGGGTCACTTTGGGTTCGGTCACGGGTTGGTTTTTGGGTCGAATCCAATTTTTAGTTCATTTTACCGGGTTGTAAACGGGTTCGGGTCGAGAATGTTTTTCAGGACCCTAAAAAACGGGTCGGGTCAGCTTTTTACAGCTCTAGTCCTAGTCCTAACTCCTAGGGGCAATTCTTCTGTAAAGTTGGAAATATGAAGGAAAAAAGTGCTGAGTTTAAACATGTTCCATATGCCTTGTGATTTCTTGGAAATATTCTCCAGAACATTGAGTAAGTAACCAGCCTTAGGGGCTGTTATTGAACATTCAAATGTTTTCCATCTCTAAATCGTTAAAAAGAAAAAAAAACTCATATAAAAAGGGTTTGGACGGGGTTTGTCTTGAGATATTTCAAATTCATGGCACAATTGCAAGAAATGTTATATTCTTTGGGCGGATTTTACTGATGAAGGTTTATTTGGTGGTTTAGAGAGCCACTTTCTATCAATCATTCATTATTGGAAGGGATTAAGATATAGAATGAAAGGAAGATAGAGGGAGTTTGCATGATGGTTGCCATCAGACACCTGCGAGTTTGGCAAATACACTTTGGTCCCTTATTACGTAAGCCAGTGGAGGCAAACCACCACCAGCAGTGGTTCTTCATTGGTACATTTAGTTACTAGCTAGGGCCTAGGGGTGACTGAGGAGGGGCGGGGGAGGTTGGGAGAGTTAAAGTGCTGGGATAATTGATTTTCCATGGCAAGCCCACTTCTTCAAGTATTGGATAACATGCATATCATCATTCTGATATTTTCCAATTTCTTTGTCAATCAGCAAAAGTTTGACAACTGTTTTTCTGGGAATTTTTTGCCTTTCAGACACATCTTTGAAAAACTAAAAGTTGGAAAATAAAGCTAGATTGACTACTAAACAACCCCTAATTGACAATATCGTTTGATGTACAGAGGATAATGCATGAAATGGATGCCTACTTACCGACTGTGGTAAACTGCAGACCAAAACCAAGAGTTCATAGCTAGGACGCCATACATATGCCACAAGCCGGTATATTCATAATAAGTCTTCCGATTATCCTTCAAAGGCAGCTTGTAATAAACAAGAATGAAGAAAGACATCCAGCCATGAAACTGTATCGCAAGGTTGAGTGCAGACAGGGCCACAGAAACAGGTTCCTACAGGGGGGAAATGAAAAGAATTATATGCATGCTAGAGAAATAATGAGCAAACATCAGCAGTACCACATATTAAATCTGATTTGAAACAGCAGGTAAAAGTATAAGAACCTCAATCCCATAAACACGACAGATAGGCCATTTCCCATGATACTTGACAGGCTTTTCGCCAAGCTTTTTCCTCTCTTCCTCCCTTGCAAGCATACAATAGTATCGGCAATCACTGTCGCAATCCCACTGTTTCCATCTCAGATAGAGTGGTTCTTGGAGGTACCACCGACCATCAGAAATGTTCCCATCAGCAGTGAATTGGCAATGCTGAAAGCAGTGGGTTCCAACACACCCAGTCTTCTCACAATGCTCTAAACAATCCCTGGAGAACACGAGGAAGAAATAAATGGAAGAAGATTTCCTATCGGACGGCCAAGAAAATATATATTTGTGACACAAAACAAGCATAAAAGATCGTCTAAAAGTTATTCACGAAGTTAACAAATCCATAGATGATGAATTTACATGATAAAGTGAGTTAATACTTGCTAGAAAGTCAATTATTTTACATCCACAGAGGAACAGGAAAGAAACGAAAAGGGTGACAAACTGGAATAATATTTGGTACACATTGCTCAGATGAAGTATTCACTACATATTTTGTCTTTAACCAATCAAAATTCAACAAAACACACACTTCATGTCAATAGCGAGTTTAAAACCTGTCAAATGATATATCTCATAGTTCTAACATGTCACAGTACAACAACAAATAGGCTTCTAACAGTCAGAAAAGAGATGGAACCCCATGTAATGCAACAACATCAGCAAAGAATCATTGCAACAACTCTTAACAAAATTAACAGAATCAATTCCTGCTTTTTGACTTAAGAAACAACCATCAAGTGTAGTTCTTTAGGACACCATCTTGCTTTCACTTTCTTTGACAACCTGATTTTTTTTTTCCCCTTTTCCCACTCCCCTTTCCCTTTATTTGTGCTTCCAAACTTTCCTTGAACTTCTCTAATACCCAACTAATGTTGACTAAACACCATACTCAAAACTACCCCCAAATTGACAATTCTGCCACAAGAAAATATCTTTGAACAATATTACACAATTCTACAGAAAACCCATGTTCAATTTAAGTCAACAGACATTTCCCCACATCAAAAAGATGACAAAAACACAAAACAATGATCTCAATGATGTATATACGAACAATCACAAACCCTAAGGACCCAATCATCAAGCACATAGAGAACCCTATTAAACTCAAAACCCACTAATTATTGGATCAGTGGAGCAAGAAAAAATTGATCTTTACCTGTAAATTGGATCAGCATCTCCTGGGCTTGATTCTAAAGCACTAACTGCAATGCAAAAAGAGGAAGCAAACAAGAATGGCACCCAAAACCAACGAAAGAGCCCCATCTGGCAAAAACCCAATTGCAGTCGATGAGAGAGAAAGAGAGAGGAAAAAAAGAGATATGGGAAGAAGAGAGAGAGAGAGAGGGGAAATGAGAGAAGTGGCTATGGCAGCGAGGTTGAGCTAGTCCAATCACATATTGAGAGAGAAACGACAGAAATACAAAAACGAGGGAGGGTTGAAAAAAGTTTGAGATGAGCTGTTTTTTCTTTTATTTATACATTTATGATTATCATGAAAGGGAGGGGATCTTTTTTGAAGAAGTAGAGATTCTTTCCAAGTGGACAGTTGGGAACCAGGAATTTTTTACATGGGGTAGGCTTCTACACCACCAAACTAAATATGCCCGGAGATTTCACTTCCATCATCTAGATGACTAGATGTTAGTGTAATTGCTTACACCTCTAGATGTGGCCCATGCTATGTTCTTAACTGGACGTGGCAAACAGGTCGGGTCAAATATGGATCGCATATATCTGGTCAAATATGGATTCAGTTTTGGATTATCCAACGGGTTTGACAAATATAACTTTTGGGTTTAGGTCGGGTTCGGATCGGGTCATTTCAGTCTCACATCAAAATGGGTCGGGTTATTTCAGGTTTGAATCTTTTCGGGTCGGGTTTGTGGTGGGTCGGGTTCGGATCGGTCATCTAGTTGGGTTAATTTTTGCCGGCTCTATTTTTAGCCCCTTCAAGACTATGGGTTTGTTCTTTTCAACTCAAAAAAATTATTGTGAAGTGAAGCAAAGTGAACCGATATGAAGTAAAATGAAGTTAACTGAATTAATTTTTTAACCAATTGAGAATCATTTAAAAAGAGATTCAATTTTAGAATTATTTGAAAGTAGGCGTTGAAATATTTACCATAACACAAATATTATCATGAATAGTTCAACTTATTAGATAGTTTTACAACATATTTCTAATTCAACTTAGATAGTTTTACAACGCATATTTTCTTCACATATACTTTGGGTGGGTCCTTTTTTACTTACTCAATAATTGGTTCGGTTCAGCTCAATTTAGTAGAGTTAGGTTCAGTGATCTATTTTTCTCTCACATAGTACTATACAGGTGATGCGAGTTCAATTCAGTTAACTTCGGTTCAGTTTAGTTCAATTCAATCAAGTGATTTTAGTCCAGTCAGTGAAAAAGAGCACACCCTTTTTTTTTGGCTCTGTTTGGCAATTGGCTGGTGACATTAGTTGTTGGCTAATAGCTGGTGGTCGATGGCTGATATTGTTAGCTGATTTGACCGGCTGGTAACATTGGATGTCTGGAAAGAGATGTTCGGTTACTTTGGCTTGTAACATTAGCTGGTTATATGTAAAATTATCTATAAGGACGACATTCATTTGATAGAGGAATTTGATGGCATAGAAGTAAATAATTACTAGTCTTGGACTATCTTGTCATTGGACTACATTAATGTCACTATTCAATACCGAAAAGTTATCCTACTTGGCTTTTCAACAGTTGACTTGTGGGAACCCAAAAACATCCAAACACCAATATTGGAAGATGGATTAATCAAACATCCAATTTTACCAAAAGTCACCCCACAAACCAATATCCAAACACTCCCTTTATACTCAACTGCCTATCTTTAGTTCACTTTTATTCCCTCTCATATAGAAAATATCATTCATTTAGTGAAGTTCATTTTTAGTTTAATTAATTTCGCTTAAGAAGTATAGGGCTAACATATACGGAGTATTACGTTTTTGGTCTCATCAAATTGTCTTACTTTAATACTCCGTATAATCATATATCATACTTTATGAGGCGAAAACTAAATGTGCCAATGAAAGATTAAACAATTGTGATGGACGAGATGAAAACATCAAATTAAATAAGTAGTGTGAAATCATCAATCTTTAAGGACTCGTTTGATTTTGGTTATTAGAAGAGTCAGATTCTGTCAACCTCTCTAGTAACTAAAATGCACTAAAGGTCGTCTATTCAGATTGGTATAGAGAGTGTCAGAGTGGTACAGAGAATCCGAATTGATGAAAATGTTGGCCCAGTTAACTTGCATTCTATAGTGTACAATATACATGGGTTTGTTTTAGGAGGTACTAGAAAAAAGGAAACATATTGCAACATTATAGCTTGTGAAGCATTAAGAAGCAGAACATAATGTACAGAAATGTATGATGATATTTGAGATGTAGATTAAAAGAAGGATAAAGCAAAATTCAAACTGGCAACACATTCATTAGGGAGGCCAAGAAGAGTATTTATAAAAGGGTCGTTTGTTGGATCAACCCTTGAAACACCAACCAGTTTGCAATTGCCATATTTATCTAGTCTCTTCCCTGTTAGTCTGCTTCTATGTGTTGCTCCCTTGGACTCTTCAGATGTTAATACTGTGTCCACAATCAAAGGGGCTGCCTTGTAATCCCTCCCAATGGATGTCTGGAATTTATCTCTGAATTTAAGTTCAACCTGCAAGGCCAATACTTCAGTAAGTAATAAGATAGCATGAAAAGTTACTGTATAAATGATCTATAGCTTAAAATCTTTCAGAATTGAACTGAGATTTCTAGTGGTTCATCGATGATATCCCTCTTAGCTTATGATGCAGAAGACCATATAACTTTAAAATAGTAAATTTTAAAAAAAATTAAAAAAAAAAAAAAACAATGAGGAGATTGACTATTGTAATTATTATTTTTTTTTTAAATTGGTAAGGAGCTAGCCCAGTAGGTGGGGGGAGAGGGGATAAATCTTCACTAATATTAATGTGGGAGACTCGAACTCAGGTCTCCTAGGAACTCGAGTGAAGAGCTTGAACCCAAGTCTTCTAGGAACTCGAGTAAGGAGCTTGCCATCTCGACTAACTCCTCAACCCCCACGTGGAGACTGTTAATAATCCATAGCTAGGCATTAGCTATTTTTCTCAATACTTTTTTTATTTTGTTTTTATGGGAGGCCAATTTGAAAATAAAACAAGTTTCACAACTAGGTAATTAGTTACTTTTCGGAACTTGAGGTGGATAGTACAGTGAAATATTCTTAGTTATCCTCGCAGTGACTTATCTTATTATTACCTTAAAAAGGGTGATTTTCTTGCCTTTAAAAAAAAAAAAAACACTAGTTACCTTTCGAGAATGTTCATAAATCCTGCCCTCTAGGAACTCCGGGACGACGGCAACCTCCACGAATGGCGGTAACGGGGCCCACCCGTCGATTTTGGCCGTGAACGCGTTCACCGGCGGGATGTGCACCGTTTTGAGATCCACCTCGTACCTTACTGGCGAGATAACAATGAGTTGATCATCATCATCATCTTCCTCCAATAATTGGTTAATTACCTTGATTCTCTTTCCAATCCCCCTCCCACCTTCTGCATTATAATCAAAGTTGTATGTAGAAATACGCAGCTTGGACCCGTCCAATGTCTTCACCCTAATATTATCTTTGCAAATTACTACTTCCTTGTTATTAGTAGTACTAATTTTCTTAATCTCTGTTTTGGGGCTTATTTGGCAGTAAATTTGAGGGATTACCTTGGACATTAAAGATATCATTATTGTTTTTCTTATTGAAAGGGGTGGTGGCTATGAGCGTGTCTGTATGTATATTTTGTGGTTAGATTAGCAAAAAGATTAGGGTGGTGCGACAATTGTGTACATGATTGGTCTCTCTATATATAGACTTCAAAAATACTTACTAGAGTATTATAAAGTAGTTAATATGTTTCACCAAGATGTTTACAATTCATTTTTCAAGGTCAAAGTTTATGAATTAGTAAAAAAAATACAAATATTTATAATGTAAAAATGGTATTGTTAGATTCATTTTAAAGAATACTTCTGGAAAATTATAATTTTATAATCTATATATGCATATAATTACAATTATCTACGGTCAAAGTAGTGCATTGAAAATCGTGAAAAAGCAAATGTAAACATCTTCATAAAACGCAGAGAGTAACTATTTTGTTTTCCCACCAAACAAGAAAAGTACGTACATGTTTCACAAACCAAAAGCGTTTTTTTTTTCAGTACATCACACACGTGTATCTAATGTTAGAAGTTTACTGATGATTTTTGTTTGCTTTTGATCCTGAAAGAAGGGGGATACATATGTCAACGACAGCACGGATGAATTGAACTTGAAGTTGAGAACAAATCGAGATAGGACATATCAATATGTGGATATTTGGACGACATTTTAGGATAACCTCTTGATCGATGAAGATGTTGTTAGGACTTCTTTGCCTTTTCACAAACAACATTTTTATGAAAAATTTGTTAAGGTGAGTATGTTTCCACTAATTTAGTAATCGGTTCAGTACGGTGACATGATCATTCTCTTATATATATAACTATGTAATTCAATTAAGTGGAAAAGAACACACCATAAATAATTTTAAAAAATAAGAAACTGATCGAGACAACTTATATAAAAGGGATGGGCTGCTATGTCCGAATGATTAATACAAGTACTTTTTCACTAAATCGAATGAAATTGGATTGAACTGAACTGAACTGAATTGAATTGAATTCCATTAAATTGAATTGAATTGAATTCCACTAAATTGAATTGAACTAAATAGTAATATGTGAGAGAAAAAGTAGATCATATTACTAAATTATTAAATTTCAATGAACTGAATTAAACTGAATTGAACTAAGGGGTGCAAAAATACATTTGAGCACTACGGGTAGGGGTAAGTAATTCGATTGTCGACATGGGCATTTGTCAAGGCTTTCGCAGTAAAGTGCATGTGGCGCTTGCTCCTCAGTCGCTTGGTCATGCTTCATGGACTGCTAATGGCCAAGGGCTTGGGAATCACTAGGTTGTCACTTGAAGTTGATAGCCTCTTTTGGTACTCCAAACGCTTAGAGAGGATCCTAAACTGCGGAATTCCCATTATTTTGTGATATTACAATGTTGAGCTCTACTTGTGGATCCAAGATAGGAGGTCCGTACTCATCATATTTATTGCACAAAAACTCAAATGAGGCGGCCTCAACGTGAAGCACCTCAAATAAGTATGACGTCATGCTTATGTCATGCTTGTTTATAGATCAAGGTGGCCTAAGGTAGAGGCGGCCACATAAGAGACCCGTTATTTTATCACGGGACCAATGGCTTGCCAACTTTAGTTTTTCTAGTAGTAGTAATGTACGCGTTGTTTATTTTGATTTTCCCCTTGTAGGGTTATTTCATGTTTTGTATAAGGACCTTATTGGGGTAGCTAGATCTCGTTCTCTTCAACAGAATGATGCGAGTATGTGAGAAACGAAACGGAACGACACAACACGGATATTAGAAGAAATGTAAGACAAAATGAAGTACAAAATGCGGAAGAGAATGCAGCATGGAGACAACGAAAAGAATAAGACTTTAAATTTTAGCCCTCATTCTGTCCTTCGCACCAAAAAAAAAAAGAACCCTTGGGTTAGTGGACTATCCACAAGAAGAGGAGCCAAAGCTGCAGTTATTAGACAAATTGATGCACAAGTTTCTTCAAATTTTAAAAAGAATAACAAAATCTAAAGAAAGAGGGGAAAACCCGTACGGCCGTACCTTTTTTTTTTTTTTTTTTTGAAAAGGTAAGAAAGACAGGAATCTCTATTATAGAGATATCCTAAGTTGTTTTTCACTAACAAGATAGTGAAGAACAGATGAAACAAATACATCAAGAACAACACAAGAAAATAAAAAAGAAGCATAAAAATGATACAAAAAATGAACCATCTTCATCTTCTCCATCTTCTAGTCCAATTACTCTTGATGACAGCAAGCTCCCAATCTTCGAACAACCGTACCCGGCTCGAAATTGAAGCAAAGGTAAAATGAAACACATAAAGAGGATCAATTTCTTCAAATCCTCTTTGCAAGAAGAAGCTTAAGAGTTCTAAACAAAGCAATTTTGCTGAAAACAAATTCTAGGGTTAGCAACAAATAAAAACCCCCAATTTCGCAAATTCACCAAACCAAGCTTGAAAGGAGACTAAAGGGTCACTGATCGAGATACCAAAACCTGATCAGAAGACAAATCGGCGTCTGAGAAGTCATCGGAGGAGTTGACGGCGTATGGAGTGTTGATTGGAGTTTTCTCTCTCCTCCCTGAAATGGTTGCTTGAGAATACCTTAATCAGATCTAGAGCAAGGATTAGAAGGAAAATGGTTAAAGAGGAAAAAACAAGAAACCATGGCTGGAGCTTGAAGGAGAACTTGAGGGAGAGCTTGAGGGAGGCGGTTGAAAAAAATAAATAAATAAAAATAAAATAAATAAAATAGGGTTTTGGTTTCTAACGGTATCGCTCTATATAATTATGGGTGTTCCATACGGGCGTACCTATGGGGCTGGGGTAGAGAAATTCCGAGGAAGAGGATGGGCGAGATGAATCGAGGGGAGGGTGGGGGCCAAAAAATATGAACAAAGACAAAACCGTGCAAAAACATTATTGAGGTAAATTTGTACACAAAGATACTCTAATAGAATTGTCAGTTGTCTGATCTCAGTTTGAGACTTTGGTGCATAATTTTTATTTTAATTTTTTTTTTTGTAAAGAATAATTTGACAAATCGATCAATTAATAGAAGGACAAAGCAAAATTCAAAATGGACAAAGACAAAACCATGCAAAAACATTATTTAGGTAAATTTGTGACAAAGATATTTTAATCTAATAGAATTGTCAGTTGTCTCAGTTTAAGACTTTGGTGCATTTTTTTTTTGGTGAAGAATAATTTGACAGATCGATCAATTAATAGAAGGACAAAACAAAATTCAAAATGGACAAAGACAAAACATGCAAAAACATTATTTAGGTAAATTTGTGATAAAGATATTTTGATCTAATAGAATTGTCAGTTGTCTCAGTTTAAGACTTTGGTGCATAATTATTATTATTTTTTTTTTGCGAAGAATAATTTGACAGATAGATCAATTAATAGAAGGACAAAGCAAAATTCAAAATGGCGAGGCATTCACAAGGGAGGTCAAGAATAGAATTTATGTAATGGTCGTTTGTTGAATCAATCCTTGCAACACCAACCAGCTTGCATTTGCCATCTTTACATAGCCTCTTTCCTGATGGTGTGCTTCTAAATATTGCTCCCTTTGACTCTTCAGATGTTAACACCGTCTCTAAAAGCAAAGGTGGCGCCTTATAGTTGCTCCCAATGGAAATCCAAAATTTGGATCGGAATTTAAACTCAACCTACAAGGTCAAAACCTTAAACATCAATTAATTACTCGCAATTTATAACCTAAGGTTAAAGTTAAATATTCCATAACTAGGTACAAGTACATCCCTCTAACCTTATCTCACTTATTTTAGTAAGTTAATAAAGGGTAATATAGGAATTTTAAAATGTTGACACCAAACCTTAAGAGTTGGCTTATATAAGAGTAATAGATATTTAGAAAACATTGAATTATGTATACGTGTCCGATCCCAAACCGAGATTTGACCAAACAATTTATACTCTTGTTGGGCAGCTTTTCAATTTGGCATCTTCATTTTTTATTTATCATGTCAATGCTTTTTAACCTTATTTATAATTTTCAAACACTAACCTTATAATTATTTTATCAAAATTGTTCACACTACTATTTCTCCCATTTCACCAAAATGTTTACACTTTATTTTTCAAGGTCAAAGTTCACAAACTTTGACCATGAATTAGTGAAAAAATATAAAGATTTATAATGTAAAAATGATATTGTTAGATTCATTTTAAAGAATACTTTTGAAAAAATATAATTTTATAATTTAGATATGCATATAATTACAATTATCTACGGTCAAATTGGTGCATTGAAGACTGTGAAAAAACAAATGTAAACAACTTTATATATGCAGCGGAGGGGAGTATAAAACAACTAGAATTTTTCAAAGATAAATTAAACTCTTATTTTTTTTTTTTTATTGTTTTAGAATTCCTATTTCTTTACTTTTAAAAGATGTTTAATTTTCTAAACCTCTTTTTTTCCCAACTACTTGCTTGTTGACAAATCAATATATAATCAAACTTGCTTAATTGTTTTTTACCTACCTTTCCAGATTCCTCAGAGATGCTACCATGGAATAACTCAGGGACAATGTCAACCTTCACGAAGGGCGGGAACGGAGCCCACCCGTCGACCTTAGCTGTGACGGTGTCCACCGGCGGGATGTGCACCGTTTTGAGATCCACCTCGAAGATGCTCACCGGCGAGACGGCGACAACCAATTCATGTTCTTGCTGGTTGATGACCTTATTATTGATGACTCTCCTCCCAGTTCCCCATCCACCTTGTGCATTGTAATCAAAGTTGAAACTTGAAATGCTCAATTTACACCCATCTAATGTCTTCACCCTAATACTATCTTTGCAAACCTTATTAGTATTATTTGTAGCAATTTTATTATTATATATATGGTCAGTCTTTGGACTTGTTTGGCAGTAAGTTATTATTAGAGGGATCTTGGACATCAAAGATATCATGCTTTAATTTGGTGCTTATTAATAGCTAGCTAGCGATGAAGCTTATATATATATAGAGAGAGAGATTAAATTTAATTGACACATAAATATTGTCATCATATAGATTATAATATGATCGATCCTACACGTACAATAAGGTCGTTGCTCAGATCATCATCATCATGCACACTAGTACCATGATAATTATATACTTGTACTGGGACGTTGCCGTGGATGTCATGTATCCAAACACTTCACGTCATCAAAGCCTTCAAGCAATTGGTTCAAACTTAAACACGTAACCTCTATCTCACTAATAAGATACCTACCGGCCTAGTCACCTAAGGGAGCATTACTGTTCCACATCGAAAGAAATGGGGGAGAGAAATGACATGAATATATAAGCCAATAAGTGGGCTACTACTTCTATTGTCAATTGACGATTTTAATTAGAATGACCGTCACTTATTGACTTGTATGTCGTGTTCGACGGAGAAAGTTAAACATGGATAATATTGATCGATTGATCACACGTGGAACCATTTAATTTCTATTAGTCGTCGTTTATGAAAGAGTATGTTATCGATGCTTTGTTAATTAAGACCGAGAATAAGTTAAGATCTGGGTGCTATATATGTACAACAAGCATCATTAATTAATACACATTATAAATGGAGAATATGTTAAACGATAACTATTAGGTAAACTAAACCTACAAAACCCAAACGAGGTTTTATCCCGTATAATCAAAACTCCATCAACTTTATTTTTATAAGGATAATAATATGCATACTCCAAATCCACATAAACTATTGCGTGTGGTCCTAGCTTGAAAACTAGGTCTGGCAATAGCTGACCCGACCTGATAATCCGACCCGAATCCGACTTGAAGTTACTGAGAGAAATCTGAACCCGACCTGCTTTTGACCCGAAATCGACCTGATTCTATTTTTTCACATAAAAAGTAATTTTCTATCATTTTACATCATTTTTTTTTATAATTTTTACCACTGACCCGAAATCGACCCGATGTATAATCCGAACCCGATCTGTTAACCTGAATTGCCAGGCCTATTGAAAACACACATAAAAGTCTTAAGTGTCATGTTACTATCTATTTTCTTTGTTGTAATACATGCATACTTTTCAATGTATAGGACTTCCACCCGCCCTTTTGCGTGTTAAGAGATGATGATGAGGAAATGAAAAGAGCACCATGGCAATATACTTTCTGATGTCATTATCCTGAAATTGAAAGGGTTGTCCTAATTTGAGTATTACATGAGATGTTGGCTAACTACTAAAGAGCTAATTATCAAAAGAAAACGAAAAATAGCTTCTAATTTGACAAATACATCAAATCAAGTTCACATCAAATTATTTAACTTTTGCTCAAATGTCCATATTTCTCTAGGCAAGGATTGTACAATGAGACACATAATTAATAACATATTAGATGAAACATGAACTCAATTGTTAATTAGACTAGATTTCGTGCCCGTGCGATGCACGGGTTCTTATTTATCATGCATACTCCGTTATTAGAAGAAATATAATAAATTTTTTTAATCATATCAATATGTAAAGTTGAATAATAGGAGTAGCTAAGAACAATAATAATATTTTTATCAACAAAAAAAAACACATTTAACAAAGAAATTACATTTTTAGTGAATGTATAATATAATTTTTTTTGGATAATAAATATATTACTTATGTTACTTATCTCTTATTATTAAAATAAAATAAAACTATTTTTAATTTCTTTAAAGAATTTACATTTTTAGTGAATGTATAATATAATTTTTTTTCTGGATAATAAATATAATACTTATGTTACTGATCTCTTATTATTAAAATAAAATAAAACTATTTTTAATCACCCATGCATTTATGGCTATTTATTACCTATTCAATGCTTGATGAGAACTCAATTTTACATATATACTAGATTTCGTGCCTGTGCGATGCACGGGTTCACGTTCATCATCGTCCGTTATTAAATCAGTTTAATTTTTTTTAAATCATTTCAATAAATAAAGTTGAGTAATATCAAGGAATATTAATAATATTTTTATCAAAAAAAAAAACAATTGGGAAAGAAATTACACTTTTGATGAATATATAATACTTATATGTTCATTAAAATTAAATGAAATTACTTTTAATTTTTTTTTAATCACCCATGCATTTCCTAAATTTACTGCCTAGCTTCTACAATATGGAGTAGTACAATCTATACTTCTAGGCTCTAGCCACTATTCTCTCTCTCGCTCTTAACCTTTCAATTCCAGATTACAAACAAATAATAAATATTCTCTTACTCACTTTCATCTTCTTCTCCCTAAAATCTTCTCCCATGGCTCTTCCCGTCTGTTAAAAAATAAACATAGTATATAATCACCACCATCTTGTCGCGTCATCCTCCATCCACCATCTGATATTGTAATATAGATTGATTATAGATATCAATTCAATTTGGACAGCAAGGGGCATTAATATGGTGAATTTCTTTAGAAAGGGAAGTAGAGAATCAAAGAGAAATTAAAATGCACTGATTTGAGAAAAACTCACAGTTAAATAGTACGCATATGGAAGTTGAAGTGGAACCAATTAAGAATTGGTGAACATCCAATGGATTCAAAGAAACCAATTTATTATAATAAGAAAACTCTTCAGTTTGAAATTGAAGAGACTCGAACCCAATTTATTATAATAAGGAGACTCTTCAGTTTAAAACTGATGAGACTCTTCCGTTTGTCAAGCATTCATGCATTTTAGTGACCTTTAATGACTATGGTCCTTGCTCAACATACAAATTCTTGTGATACACGCATAATTTACAACAAATGAAAAGACACTAATGGCATTCATGTACTTAAATAGCCATGAAGATACACATAAATATTAAATCAGAATTTAGGAAATTGCATTTTTTTTTTCTCCTGTTTTGAAGCGAATGCTTATGATCATGCTAGGATTAATTGTAAATTTACTTAATAGCATTTATAATTATTAAATGTCACCTTGGTGAGAACTCAATTATACATATATATACTAGATTTCATGCACGTGCTATGCACGGGTTCTTGTTTATCATGCGTACTCCGTTATTAAAAGAAATATAATAAATTTTTTTAATCAAAACAATATATAAAGTTGAATAATAGGAGTAGGAAGTAACAATAATAAATTTTTTAACAAAGAAATTACATTTAGTGAATGTATAATATATTTTTTAGGATAAAAAATAGAATACTTATGTTACTTATTTTTTATTAAAATAAAATAAAACTATTTTTAATTTTTTTTTAATCTCCCATGCATTTATGAATATTTATTACCTATTTAATGGTTGGTGAGAACTCAACTTTACATATATATATGATATTGATTGATATTGATAAATATAATATTTATGTTACTTATTTTTTATTAAAATAAAATATTTTTAACTTCTTTTTAATCACCTATGTATTTATGACTATTTATTACCTATTCAATACTTGGTGAGAACTCAATTTTACACACACACACACACACACACACACACACACACACACACACACACACACACACCACACACACACACACACACACACACACACACACACACACACACACACACACACACACACATATTGATGATAGAGTTAGCCCTGATGGTTGATGGTCCAGGCCTGATGGAGTTAGTGCGTTGATGATTCAGTTAATCAATCTGATGTATTATTTAGTTGAAAATTAAAGTTCAAACATGACCTAACGGAAAGTGCATTGATCACCATTTATTACCATATTTCTTTTTTTTTTTCACTACATTTAAGATAATTAATGTTTTTTTCAGCTAATTTCTACAGTTTTTTAGTTTAATTTAATTGAACTAGATTTATTGTAAGAAAGGAACTTCTTCTAAGAAAGAAGAGGAAGTTAATAGATGAATTAGGTTCATCCACTTTCATAGAAGTTGAAGTTTTGTATAAGTTGAAGTTCCCATGCAACATGAGAAGCTATTTACCAATGAGGAGAAGTTAGGTGACTCAAACTTTTCATATTAATTAGTTTAAGAATAGTTTTTGCATGTGGACTCCGCAACTTGTCATATTGGTTTTCTTTATGAACCAAATTACTCATTTAAAAACTTACATAGATAATTCACAAAAAAAAAAAACTTATATAGATAATTGAAGTTGTATGATACTACAACTTCCATATATAAGTTGAGACCACTAAAATAACCCAGGCACTTGATAGATGGAGCTAGAAGTAACATTTACCACTCTATACATCATTTTGATCTTTAGCCTATTTTTTGATTTGGATCACAAGTTCCACCTAAATTTTTTGGGACATGAATAATCGAGTCGTACTGAATTAACTCGCAAAGGATTACATTACTCACCGGAAAACCTTGTTTTCATTTTTAAGATTCAAACATTTAACCTTATTAAGTAATCAAAAGTGCCAACCCCTTGTTGGTGACTTTTAGTCTACCCAGGGTGTTGAAAAATGAAAAAGTCACCTCTTCCCTTGCCCAAACTTCTTGGCGCTCCCTGTCCCCAAAACCATCCATGAAATAAACACTAACACTCTGGTATAAACTGACAGTCCAAAATATATCTCCATTACTCATCATCTCCAATGGCGTCTCTACATTTGTCAATCTCCTTGCCATTATTATCACCTCTCACCACTCGTTCCCGCTACCCATCATCACGTCCTCGCTTCCCTCCATTTTCTCTCTCCTCTCACTCTCCCCTTCACAGAAATGTCAATCTCAAACTCACCACAAAAACCCAGTTCTCAAAATTTTCGCCATTATCAGCTTACGTTTCTGGACCTGCATCTGACTATGTGGTGACTGACCCAGACCCAAAAGTTGAGGAATTTGGGAGAGAGAAGTTACAGCCAAAAGATGCAATTAATTGGGGGCTTTTGTGGGGTCTTTTGCTTGAGCATAAGTTTGGGCTTGCTTTGTGTGCTTTTGCTCTTGTTGGTGGCACTGCTTGTACTCTTTGTATGCCCCTCTTTTCAGGTATATCAAGAATATTTCTCCCCGCTTTGTTTTTTATTTGTTCCTCAATTTGGTGTTTGTTTTTTTGAATTCAAGTTGGGTTATGATTAGGTTTTGTGGGTTTGTGTTAAATTGAAGGGTTTTGAAGTTTGGGGAATGTAACGTGGTTTGTGTTTTAGGGGTTGATGCAAATTAGAATTGAAAAAGTGTGCGTTTGTGAAATTGCAAATTAGAATTCAAGTTGGTATTTTTTTTCCCTTCAATTTGGTGTCTTCATTTGTAATTTAAGTTGAAATTCTGATTAGTTTTTGTGGGTTTGTGTTGAATTTAAGTGTTTAGGTGTTAATTGTATTGAAAGTTAGTTTTTGGTTTGATGGGTTTCTGCAAATTAGTTTAAAAATGGGGGGGGGGGAGGTGTAGAGGGGAAAGAATAATGAATTACTGAATTAAGGGTATTGAGAGTTGGTATAGTGTGTGTGCTGAAATTAGTGTAATTTACAACATGGTTTGCCTGAGAGGTCAGGGTATGCATAGAATTTGTACTGTAGGCGTAGGGTTGTTGTAAAAATTTTCCTGCTCCCCTTGACGTTCCATTCTGTGTTCTAGATTGTTTTTGAACTGGTTAATTTCTTAAGTACAACAATGTGTTTAAGAAAAGGAAGAACGTTGAGGAAAGTGGGAACATAATGGCGAGTTCCTATGCGCAATTATCTTTGTGGGGGTTCTTGAGGAGCAGCAGAAGAAGTGTGGCAGTGGTTTATTGTTGATATAGCGTGTGGATGAGTGATAGCTGATGAGCTTGGTACTTGGATGGAATGATGGACAAACAAAGTGGCACCCATAGGGCCACATTTTCTGATTGTAGGAATTGCATGCATGCTAGGCTTTGATGGGCTCTTTTGTTATTGGTGAATAGCAAAGCCAGTCCTTTGGAATCAACAGAAAAAGGGGTCATGGTGTATGCCATATGGGCATGTGAATTAGGATATGGGACATCAAGAGTGAGAAATTGCTAGAAAATAAAGTGCAATATATTCTGAAAAGATTACTACTAGAAAACAATGAATAATCTTAATAGTGATTCGTGTCCTGTGGCACCTAAGCCCCCTCAACATGCAATTTAGCAGGGAATGATGCTGTCTAATTGGATTCTTATCTGCACTTTGTTGATGATTGTGCAGGGAGATTTTTTGAGGTGCTTTCCGGAGCAAGATCTGAGCCTTTTTGGAAATTGATGAGCACAATTGGAGTTTTGTATGCATTGGAGCCAGTATTTACTGTGATATATGTCGTAAACATGAACAAAATTTGGGAGAAGGTTATGTCTGTTCTAAGAGCTCAAATATTCAAGAGGATGCTGATTCAGAAGGTAGTATTTCACTTTGTGGCTTATTGAATCAATTCAGTATGAGTCTACTTTGTCAGAGCTTTCATCTAGGCTTACTGCTGTTGGAATCTTCCTTTTGTCATAAGTTGTACATATTGGCCTTTTTAAAAGAAAATTATAATAAATTTGCACATAGTGGTGGCAGCAGAGGTTCAATTAATAAAGGGTCTGCATCTGCTGCCACAGCTTTGTTTTCTGCCTCCAAGGACTTCCCAAATGCTTTTGGGCTGGTTACTTTCCTGCAAGTATTTTTGGGTGGTATTATTATATAATTCTTAACTCGGAGCAGGGTTTTCTTCCTGTGAAATATTTGGGAGTTCCGTTGACTCCCAAAAATCTGTGTGGCTGATTGCACTGTACTTGTCGAAAAAATCCCTCCAAAATTAAACTCTGGGCTAGCAGATTTCTTCCATATGCGGCAACGGTTCAACGGATACATTCTGTCCTCTATAGTCAACATAACTCTTGGGGTGCTATTTTTTTGTTTTGCCTAAAAGATATTAAAACAAGTGATGCAATGTGTAGAAGCTTTCTATGGAGTCGTAAAAAGAAGCATGTTTATATCCTGGGAATATGTATGCCAGCCCAAGAAATATGATGGATTGGGTTTTAAACATTGACATGATTATGAAGATTGTGTGGCATCCGCATGTCACATTGAAAGAAGATGTTTGGTGGGTAATGTGGGTACATGAAGCATACAATTCTCATGAGTCTTTTTTTTTGGGAGCTACCTCAGTCCAATGCTGTTGTGGAGCTGTAGAAAACTGCTCAATCTCAGATCCTTCGCTCTATCTTCTGTTGATCTGCAAAATGGTGAAGTTATATGGACATGTGAGTCTCCCCCTTTCTCTTTCAAGGGAGCATATAGTACTCTATGTGGGGTAATAATGATTTGGGGGACGAACTGTTGCCCTAAACAAAGCTTTGTGGCCTGTCTGTTTTGTCAGCAGTGCCTTCTCAGTTTCACTCGTGATAGATTTATCAATAGAGGTTTATATGTGGTGTCTGGTGAATCACTGTTATCCATTATATCCCTAAACAAAGCTTTGTGGCCTGTCTGTTTTGTCAGCAGTGCCTTCTCAGTTTCACTCATGATAGATTTATCAATAGAGGTTTATATGTGGTGTCTGGTGAATCACTTTTATCCATTATATAATGCTTATCCAGAAAGTCTTGTCCTGTATATTGGTTTAATTTGCTTGATTGGGGTACAAAGCCACTTGTTATAAGATAAGCCATTAAATTTGGGAGGTGCTAAATACCACACCCCTTTTTAATTAATACCACACCCTAACTCTATTAGATTACTGAAACACCCTTGATTAGAAAAATGAACATTGTAATTGAACAGCCCCTAGTCCCCTTTCTCCACCACACCCGCCATTACTGACTGCCATAGCAGTACAACACTACAGCTCCCACCACCAGGCACCATACTAGCAAATTGAGCCCCCACTTTATTAAGGAATAAACATCATGGCATTGGAATTGAACACGCAGCTAACAGGAGGAACAAGGAAAGAGGTGGAGGAGAAAAAAAGGAAAGGATGAAGAGAGAGAAAATGAGAAGAAAAATTATGCGCCAGGATTGGGCGTGAATATTACAGCTCTGCGCCTGAATCGGCGTGAATTTTACAACCCTGCGCTTGAATTGGGCGTGAATATTACAACCATGCGCCTGAATCGGGCAAAACCATCACAACTATGCGCCTGAATCGAGCGTAACCATCACAACCCTGCACTTGAATAGTGAATAATGATGTTCATAATTATGCAATTACAAATTTAAGCCCATAAATGATTTCATTTGAACTGTCATTGTTCATAATTCGAAACGAAAATCAAGTTAAAATTAAAAGTAAGTTGCCCCCTAATTAAAGCTTTTATTCTACCGTATATATGGAATATGGGTGAAGGTTCTGCGTCAACTTTAGTGGCAATAAAATTTTCATCTAATTTTCTTACGAGGATGGTAGTCTTTGTGAAGATCTACTTGCTAAGCATTTCATGGTCTCTGGTGATGGGTCATGTATATTGACAATCATAGCTAGTTTGTGGAGGCATTTATGCTTAAAGTAGCATGTTTTAACAAAATTATGTGAGATTGTTGAGATTTGTAAACTGAAGTTGCACACCAAGGATCTGATCAGCATCAATGGCGATGAGAGGGAGAAGGGGAGAAGATAGAACAAGTAAAAACAAGGGTAATATTGTCCTATTTTTTAGAAGGGTGTGGTATTGTTTAAATTGGGGTGTGGTATTAATGCGAACTGTTAAATTTATGCCGAAAGCTGCTTTACAGCTTGCTCATATCATATTTTGGCATAGTAGAAACCACATGGTTCAGCCTAGTCTTTGATGCGGGGATTGAGAGAGTGCAATATAAATAAGATTTAGCTCAGCAGCTCTGATAATTATGTCCATAGATCTTGGTGTGCACAGATGGTGATAGCTGATAATGCCAGTTTTTTGTAAAGAAATAATAAAGAGTTTTCCTCTATTTGTTTGTGTTCTGATTTCCTTGTGAAGGCTGATTGAAGTTTATTTGCTTGGTTCCTAGTTGTTTCAACCACAACCAGGATGGGCCTTGCGAGTCTGTATAGTTGGGGATGAATATGTTATCCTTTGCGGATTCGGTATTGAATTCATACTCACATTTGATTTCTTTCAAAAAAAAAAAAAAAGCAGGGAGTTGCACCTGCTGCACTTTATTTTCTCCTCTTTTTTTTTTTCTTTTTTTCGGAATTCATAATTTTCGTCTACAATTATTTTAAATGATATCTTAGTATTAATCTTTTGTTAATAATATGTACATATTACAAGCATAAATTATGCACAAAAACATGTATAAGTCTTACCGTAACTTTCGGTAAGACAAGGATCACGTTTTAGTGAAATAAGGGTCACTGTTCAAGTGTTCATAATAAGTGATCCCTACATTTCTAAATAGTGACGCCATCTTTATGTGAGTTGGTTTCATACAAGACTTGCTCTAAATCATATAGGTTAATAAAAATGTTTGACTCAATAAAAAATGTTTGTTGAATTGTAATAGTGTAAGTTTTGAGGACTCTGAGAACTAAGCTTGACCATTGAGTGTAAAGTCTGAGTTGGACCTGTGTTTGTGGATTAATAATGATTTGGGAAGAGTCCGAGTTTCAGTCTGACTAGTGTGGATGCGCTTTGTTGCAGTATTCTAATTCTTTTGTTTTCTTTTGTTCCACGCAGGTGGAATTTTTCGACCACTACAAGGTACTGTGAAATATTCTTGTCTACTTCACAGGAGCTGTTACTTGAAACAGGAAAGTAACCATTTCGATGGTTGGAGATCTTTTGTAATACTATAATTTAGAATAATTTCTACACAAATTTCTTCCTTTTAATTGATTCAATCAATAATTTAGACAATATTGTAGTTGTTTGTTGGTAAGTTACATTGGTTGGAGAGCCTCCCCTTGTTTTCCTCTTTTCTTCTTTGGCAGACCTTAGAGGATTTTAGGTGCCCGAGGGGAGGTTTGGGAAGTGGTTTGAGTGATGTTGTTTTCCTGCACTTTGCTATGTTCTTTTCTTACCTCGTGTTGCCCTTATGTTTTCTTTTTGTCCATATTGTCTCCATTCTTAGCGTCTCGATGTCTATGTGTATTAGTCGTTGTCTTTTTACTTTATCAATGAATGCGTCAGAGGCCACTTAACTTCCTGCTGGATGATTTTAAGTCTGAGGAAGGAGATACATGCAAGCAGTGTCAAGTTTGGCAGCTTCAAAATGTTTTAATCTTGTTGCAGTCAGCCTGTGATAGTTTGTGACAAGGTTATGAATGCATGCAACTAGGTGCCTTGTTACAATTAGCTTCAGAATCTGTTTGGGTAGAAGGACATTTTTTCCAGCTTCATATACATTATATCCTTAAATTTATATTTTTTCTCTCATGTTCTTTTGTTCCCTACAGAAGTTGTGCTTCTGTAAGCATGTGTGATTGTTTTCCTGTTGGACTAAGCATGTGTGATTTTTTAAGTGTAGGTTGGTGAATTGACCGGATTATTGACCTCTGATTTTAGCTCCGTTAAAAATGTCGTGAGTGAAAATGTATCAAGAGACAGAGGATTCAGAGCACTCTCAGAGGCAAGCTATTCTTCATTAAACAGGCGTGAGCTTTATGCTTAAGGTGTAGTATGTAGCTAGCTTTCAATGATTTGAACTGGAATAGTGAACCCCGCCTCTTCTCTTCAATGTACAAGAATATTAGATTCTTGGTACTAAATTGAAACTTACGTCAGGTCTAGATTATTTAACTGTCATTTCATGTCAGTTTCTTTGCCCTAATTCTTGCATGTTGATTTACCTTTCTTGGGTCATTTGTCCTACTTCATTCCAATGATTTTTGGCATTCCTTCTTTTAGGTTGTTGGCACTATAAGCATCCTGTTTGCTCTTTCACCACAACTCGCACCAATATTGGGGTTGCTGATGCTTTTTGTTTCTATCTTAGTTGGTGAGAACTTTTCCCCCTTCTGTTTATATTTATTTGGCTGGTGCGCTAAGTATTATCTCTGTAACATGTTGTAAGTTACTTACACCCATGTCTTCAAATTTATACTCACATTCAGATTTTTATGTTTCATGCTTATTGCTTCCTCTCCCTCTCTTTCCTCTTTCTGGGCTTTTGTATCCTTTTGTTCAAGGATTGTAATTTATTGTCCAAGATGGCTCAACCCATATTGCACATGTCATATTCATGCATCCTACCTTTTAAAGGGTCCACTTGCTTCGAAGCTACCTAGCATACTGATTGATCACCAGTTCTTTTTGTTTTAGCCAAATGTACATGACGATGAGTCGTTCACTTACCAGGCCTTCAATATCTGCATATTTAGGCAGTGTAGATTGCATTGATATGTGACCTTGCAAGTTTGGATGTCTTGTGGTTCAGTTTCCTTTTCATGTCCATAATTTGTCTCTGTTGCGGTGCTCACTTTTCTAACAGCTCTGTACAAACGATCAACTATCCCGGTGTTTAAATCTCACGCGTTGGCACAATCATCAATGTCTGACTGTGTCACAGAAACAATTTCTGCTATCCGCACGGTAAATTCCAGCAAGTTCGTCTGTGTTATTTGGCATCCTTATCACTTTTAAAGACTGAAATGCATATGCAGATCTTTGGCATTCCCATCTATAAGCCCCCCCTGATTAGCTCCATCCATTACCTTTGTATGAACATTATTATTCTTATATGCCAGGTAAGATCTTTCAGTGGAGAAAAGCGTCAAATGTCAGCTTTTGCTAGCCAGGTATATGTTTGTCACATTCTTGTGTCGGTATCTCTGAGTTGTATCATGCCCAATGCTAGTTGTTTGAACACTATTGTGAAAATATTTCTTATGGTGTGTGTATTTTGCTCATTGAGATGTATTCTATTTCATGTGGCAGCTTCTCGCCTATCAGGCTAGTGGTATTAAGCTGGGGAGTTACAAATCCCTTAATGAATCCTTGACCCGAGTTGCAGTTTATGTATCTCTATTGGCATTGTATTGCCTTGGAGGAAACAAAGTTAAAGCGGTGAGTGCTCATCAGCAACCTGTGTGGATAATTTGTTGATTGTTTTTTAGATGTATTTTCTTCACTAGCTTTTATGTTCTATCAGTTTGTCCTTTTATATTATGATATTTCTTGCAGAGTTTCCACGTATGTCATCATGATTGACAGGGTACAGTATGTGACATGTCACCATGCCCTAGCGCCATGTTCAATGGCAATGTCCCGGCGCCCATGTCCTAGGGCCGTGTCTCAGCGCTTTGTCCCAGGGCCATGTCCCAGCGCCAGGACCTTGCCCCAGCGACCATGTCCCAGCGACCTTGTCACATGTCCCATGGGTGAGTGCATGGGTGAATACAGAGTTTGGGGACTCGGATGACCTTCCCGAGGCGCCGGAGGTCCTCTTGGGTCACGATAGACCCCCCGGAAAAGTTTTGGAAAAATTCACAATCGGCCCCAAGAAGCCGAAAAATGAAGGCTATATCCACGATTTTTGGGCTTCCCGAAGACCCCGGAATGAAAGTGGATATTTTTGCACCATATCCCACGGGACACCCTTAGGGGACATGGGAGGCCCCCAGGATCGATTATCGGGTCTATGTTAGACTTGGACAGCCGGTTTACTGGACACCCACTCTAAGGGGACGAAACACCGGAAGTATGGATGAAATCGGAATTCGGGGACTCGATGACCTTTTTCGGGGCAGCGGGAGTCCTCTTGGGTCACACTTGCCCCCTGGAGAAGTTTGAGCAAAAATCACAACCGAGTCCCGGGGAGCCGAAAAATGAAGGCTATAATCCACTGTTTTTGGGCTTCCGGGAGGCATTGGAATGAAGAAGATTTTAGCACCATATCGCACGGGACACTCCTAGGGGAGATGGGGGGCACCCGGGGTTGGTTATCGGGCCCAGTAAGGCTTGAATGGTCGTTTTACCGGACACCCTTTCTAAGGTCCAGAACACAGAAAGCATGCATGGGTGAGTACGGAGTTCGGGGATTCGGATGACCTTCCCGGGGCACGGGGGTCCTCTTGGGTCACAATGGTCCCCCCGGAGAAGGTTGGGCAAAAATCTCAATTGGGCCTCGGAAGTTGAAAATTGAAGGCTGTAATCCACGGTTTTTGGGCAGCGACAAAGACTTCTCACCGTCCTGTGCCACCAAACCTTCCCCCAAGCCCTCTCTGCTATTATAATGAGGTCTCACAATTTTTCTCAATTTTTGATTTTTTTTAATTTTTCCTGGGTATTTTTTAATTAAAAGTTCAATTAAATAGCTAGGTTGGGTGAAATATTCACACAAATAATGTTATTTCTATAACTTAATAATATACTTGATATTTGATATTTCCACGTATGTCATCATGATTGACAGGGTGCGGTATGTGACAGGGTGCCGTATGGCCTTCCTCAACTAAGTTATATTCAAACCTAGACAAAACACACAACTATTACAACCTACTAGAACCTGTCCAAAGTGGGCATGGAGAGTAGGAGAGGGGGCAACGTTAGAGTAAACTTAAAACAAGAAATTTTGGCTAAAACCCCTTAAGTATACCACGAATTGTCAGGACCTCCACAAGACATCCAAAATTGTTCATTTCCCCCTATAAAAAACAAAATCTCTATCATGACCCCCTTATTCCCTTTTCTACCAAAACTTTGCCAGTGCCCTCACGTTTTATTCATGCAAGTCATGAATTATGATTTTTACCCACCCCCCTAATTTCTCCCTCCACTAACTCTCTTATTTTGCCCCACCCCCCTAATGACCCAATTGACTTTCACCCGGCTCTCTCTCCTCTTCCTGTTGAACCACTGCACTGACCATTGATGGCGGCCTCTTCTCTTGCGTCCTCTTCCTCCTCCTCTTTTCCCTCTTCTTTGGGAAGCATGTCATAGACAAAGGAGTTTGAAGACTGATTGAAGTGTTTAGAGGTTGAAGAGAGAGAGAGAGAGAGAGAGAAAATGGTGAGATAGAGCTTTGGAGAAGCCATTGATAGAGCTTGACGGAAGGGGCACATCATATTTTTTGGCTCATTGCAATTGATGACTTTAAGGAAGCCATAGATGGAGCTTGATGAAAGTGGTGAGGTAGAAATTTGAAGAAGGCATTGCAATTTATGAAACGATGTCCGGTGAGTGGGGTGGGTGAGGAGACAGAAAAGAACGGGAGTGAAAGTCAATGAATAATCAGGGGGATGGGGCAAACAAGAGAGTAGATGAGTCATGTGCATAAAACGTAAGGATATTTCGGACACCTTTGCTCAAAATTTGGCCTAGAAAGGGAAATAGAGGAGACACGAGTCGAACTCCCATAACCCCAACAATGATGTTGGCAGGTTTGAGTCTTATATACCCCTATCTCATACTTGGGGGAGTAACTGTGGTTCTCAACCTTTGGGCCTTGTTATCTGCACCCCTTAGCATTACCTCTAGTGCAAGCTTTAGTTTGAGATGGTAGATCAGACTGATAAGAAAGAAAAACGAAAAAAAGGTGGGTACCAAGTTGGTAAGACCTCTGAGATCTCTTCCAGAGATCTGAAGTTTGAGCCCCCTCAAGGCCACTGGAGATTTTCCTGGTCGTTCACTTCAGGGCCCATGGGAATAGTAAAGCAAAAAAAGCTTGGATACCCATGTTATCTAAAAAAGTAAAAAAAAAAAAAAAAAAAAGAAAAGATAGAAAAATGAAAAAAAGGTGGGTGGAACTAAGTGTGTTTTTGTTTCTTTGATTTTTTTAAAAACTGACATCCTCCTTTTATGGCTTCATTTTGATATTCACACAATTTGGAAGCTGCTTTTTGCTAATGTATGTAGTCAGTTTTTTTTGCTCTTCCATAAATTCTGCATAACAATTTAGTTCTCACTCTAGACTCTTGTCCGAATAGCAACTCTTTATTTGGCTCATCGTAATCTGCAGGGTGAACTCTCTGTCGGAACCGTGGTTTCTTTCATAGGATACACCTTCACCCTTACATTTGCGGTGAGTCCAGTGCTAACAAATAACAAAAGACAATCAGCAGAACACTTTGATATCATCAGCCTTATAAGCCGTCTGCCATGATATGGTATGCAGGTTCAAGGCCTAGTTAATACATTTGGAGACCTTCGTGGGACTTTTGCTGCTGTTGAGAGGATAAATTCTATTCTCTCTGGGTCAGAAGTTGATGAAGCTCTTGCCTATGGTTTAGAAAGACAGACTCAACCAGAAGACATTCAAGATGAAAAACTTCAATTATTTTCTTTAAATGGATTCGATGAGAAGCAGCAATCTAAACACGTTCGCTACATGTCAGCCTTGGGCTCATCAAGTGATGTGTTTTCCCTAGCTTGGTCTGGTGACATTTGTCTTGAAGGTAATTTGGATAAATTTTCGTACATATTCACTTTACTTCTTTTTAATTAGAATAGAGGCGTTGATAGTATATTACTTGTACTTCCTCATTTGCTTCTGGTGTTTGCTTGTGTTTCATATACTTTGTGTTTGTGAATCACCACTTTATTTGTTGCAAAACATGCAATATCAGTTGGACTTGGGATATATCAACCAAAAGTAGCACTCTGTGTTGGGACTTGGGACATGTCTGCCAAATTCCTTATAATCAAGCCTACAATGTTGTAACTGCTTAGCGACCAATCAATCTAGACAAATTTTTTGTCCTTGAGTGACATTTTTGTCCTTGAGTATATAACATGAAGGTGTTTTATTAAACAAAATACTTTGTAAAAATATACTCTATTAGTTCATTAGCTCACTGGCCAGGGGCTTTATACTTTGGAGTTTAAAAATAAGTTGTTTTTTTTTTTTGCTGGTAATCTTAGGGTCATGAAATATAAAGAATTTAAGATAGCTTTATCTATAGCAAGTTAGCAACTTCATTTAGGTGAGATGTACTAATTTTTTCCTGGTCGGCTAGTAGTTATTTTACTGTCCTTAATTTTGGAATTTATCTCACTGCAGATGTGCACTTTTCTTATCCATTGAGGGCTGATGTTGAGGTCCTCAAAGGTCTTAACCTTACATTAAAGAGTGGTACTATAACTGCTCTTGTTGGGTCAAGTGGTGCGGGTAAAAGTACTATTGTACAGCTGTTGGCACGCTTTTATGAGGTTTAATGTCCATTCATTCTTCGTGTTTTCTCCTTTATAGCAATTAGCTAATGTTGTATAGTGTTTTTTAATATGATCTAAATCAGTTCCCTTATTTTGCAGCCAATCAGTGGCCGCATAACTGTTGCTGGAGAAGATGTTAGGACTTTTGATAAAAGTGAATGGGCACGAGCTGTCTCAATAGTGAATCAAGTATATTTCGAGCAATTTTGCACTTTAATTTGACCTTTTCTATTAGCTTGTGTGATTTCATGTTCTTTACACATAGAACCGAAGTTATCAAAACTGACCTATCATAAAAACAAAAAATGATGTGTTTGTTACTTTCTGAAAACAAACTTGATATCTGGGTGCAGGATCCAGTACTTTTTTCATTATCTCTTGCAGAAAATATTGCATATGGTCTACCTGATTCTAATGTGTCCAAGGATGATATAGTAAAAGCAGCAAAAGCTGCAAATGCTCATGAGTTCATCATATCACTTCCACAGGTTTGTCTCTTCAGACACAAGTTTACTCCCCTGCAATACTTTTTGCTAACTACTATCTGCTTGAAGGGTTACGATACACTGGTTGGTGAACGTGGAGGTCTACTTAGTGGCGGACAGCGGCAGGTATAACATGTATATATTTATGCTGTATTATATTTGTAACTTTGTGTCAATTACATATAAGGTGGAGATGCTGATTCGTAAATTTATTTGCAGAGGATTGCTATTGCAAGGGCACTTTTGAAAAATGCCCCGATTTTGATTCTTGATGAGGTATTTATCAGAGTCGTTTGACTATATATAAATGGCATGCTTTTTTGTCCTCCTGATCTGTTTTTCTCACAGCATCATTAGTGTAATTTTTTCTTATCTGAAACATTCTATAAAATTTCATGCTATTGAGTTGTGCTGGGTGCATGCTCGCCTTGCCTAAACTTGTTCTCAATTGACAATTGCAAGAACAGCCCCAGGCCCCCTGCCACATTTAGTTACTAATAAACTGTGGTACTTGGGCTCCTCATATAACACTAAGTACCCATATTAACATGGGTATGAGCACTTGACACTGTATTGTTGAAAAAAAACAAATGCAAAAGTTTCAGAATTTGTCACCAGGACATGGTCCTGACAGACATTTGAAGCCAAGTCCAACAGATATAGATTACAAGTGGTGCTCTCATAGAGGATGAGCTACCCTGATTTCACATATGGAACGTCTTAGAATGATTTTGAACTCATTTAATTTGCTGCAACTACATAGATTACAACTGGTGCTTTCAATTTTGTCAAAACTAACTGGCAATGATAATTCGCCTCCATCTCGTCGCCAATTCATTGTTAAATTTAATTTTATGAATTCAATTGACCCATCTTTCCTCCTAATTTTAGTTTGTCTTCTGATAACTTAAAATGCTTCCGTCCTCTAATAAAAGCCCATTGTGAGGTGGATATTGATAAATATGCCTTCAAACAAGTGTTTGGGAAAGGGGACTGTTTAGCTAAAAGTTGATTAATTTTACTTGAGACCAACAAGGGTGGTGGTCTAGTGGTTCCAAGCTTACTCCCAAGTGGTTTGGTAAGGCAAGGTCATGGGTTCGAATCCCCATTCCCCCCATGCCTTGTGTCTGCTGGCTTCTAGGAACTATACTAGCCCCTTGTTGGTGCTACGTTGACGGGGTCAGTGCTTGCGCTGGTTGTTCAGCTAGTCTGATATGTTCGCTATTGAACACGAGAGTCCGAACATGACGTAGTAGGGGGTGCCTCGGTCGCCATTCACTTGCACCCTCTTTTTGTTTAGCAAAAAAAAAAAAAAAAGATTTAAGTTTACTTAAGGTTAGATTTGGAAATTAGCTACTTTTTGCGTTGAGACCATTAAATGGTGCAAGTTATTACATACTGTATTTCCTTTTACAAAATCGCCTGGAGGGAGTAACTTATACTGCAAACACATGAGGTTAATTTTTATGGAGAGGTCAATGTGGACGGATACTTTTTTTGACTAACTGCCTTAGGAAGTGAAAGAATTTACTCCTATCGTAGATAAGCAAAAAGGCTTCCCAATTCACAAAGTCATACCCACTGAATGGCCATCTTACTGTCAGAGCATGACAGGCTGCATAGATGGACAAATAAATTTAACCATACTCATATTTCATGCAGGCCACGAGTGCCTTGGACACTGTCAGTGAGCGTTTGGTACAGGATGCTTTGAACCAACTCATGAAGGGAAGAACAACATTGGTGATAGCTCACCGGCTAAGCACGGTCCAAAACGCCCATCAAATTGCGCTTTGTTCTGATGGGAAGATTACAGAGCTTGGGACACACTCTGAATTGTTGTCCAGGAATGGCCAATATGCTTCATTAGTAGGAAGCCAAAGGCTTGCATTTGAATGAGTTTTGACTGGAGGATATTCCCATCATTGCAATACATCTGAAAAGCTAAGCACCTTCGTAAGTGGCAAGGTAATGTCCCAATTTCTTTCCCTGAACTTTATGACCCAGCCAGTAGTAGTACAACTGCTGATTAATTTTCTACTTTTTTCTCTAGACAGACGTTGCTTACTGAAGACATACTTGATGCAACTGCAAACAGAAATATTTTCTGAGGTTTACTCTTATACCCTGTATAGAGGTACAGCAAATAGTAACAATTGATTTTGGATATCCATTGATGTAGGATATGGTAGGCAGAAGTGCAAAGTGCACCGTGTGCTGCATGTTACTGTTAAGGTTGATTTATCCTACAAGCTTCCATTGATTACATCAATTGATTTCTCATTGAATCTTGTCTTTTAATGTCCTTTGATTGAATTACTCACCTCGTGATTTACATGTATGGTCTGCCTTTCCATTTTGCAAAGGATATTATTGCATTCAAACTCACGAGGCATTCAGAAGTGAGTCCAGATCAGAATTTACGTACTAGTCATCAACAGGATGAAGCCTCCCAACAAGAACCAACTTTCGCTTTCCGTCTTTCTCCCAACCTCTTCCCCCTGTAGGCCTGTACCCTCCCTTTGAGGCTTTAAATCTTCAGTTCAGATGTTAATACTGTGTCTGTAAGCAAAGCAGCACCCTTGTAGCTGCTGCCAATGGATAGCCACAGTTTTGGATCAGAATTCAAGTTCAACCCTCAAGGCCATGCAGTTCATACATCAAGTCTATAACTAGTGCCTTTTTTATTCTTTACGTTTTGATAAATGTGACTATTGTAATCAATCTATTTTAAATAAAAAGAGCTAGTTATCAACAAATGTAATAACTTACAGATATTCCTCTTTGAGGCCTTGATATCTAAATACTGAGTATTTATATATATTAATACAATTGTGGTGTTGTATAGTTTTATTTACATCCAATGTGTATCATATATACTATTGTAAGGAGATTGTTGCACTCAGAACAGCAAGGCATTCAGTAGGAAGGCCAAGGAAAGTATTCATGAAGAGATCATCAATTGGTTCCACAGTTGCCACCCCTACCAACTTGCAGTTACCAGCTTTGTCCAATCTCTGCCCTCTTCCCTTCCTCAATCGCCCCTCCGATTCCTCGGACGTCAAAATCGTCACCACAACCAATGGTGGCGCTTTGTAGATTGTCCCTACTGAAAACCAGAACTTGGCCTTGAATTCAAGCTCAACCTGCAAGAGTATATAATGCAACAACTGAGCTTTGAAAAACACTAGGAAATTATCAGCTATAAAATGAAAATGTGAAATTTCATTGTAATTCTAACCTTGCCAGACTCTTTATCAATGCTGCCTTGAAAGACTTCAGGGACAATATCAATCCTCAGAAACGGTGGCAATGGCAACCCCAAGAACTTGGTTGTTCCACTTGTTAAAGGTGGAATATAAAGCTTATTTACGTCGAAACAAACCAAAGTTTCCCCATTTTGATCATCCATGCCACTTCCAGTGCCAAACCCTCCATTTGCATTATACTCAAAATCTGGATATCTTGAAATTCCAAGCTTGCAACCTCCCATGGTCTTAAACTCAACACCATAACCATTTGTTTTCTGCCATTGTTGAGCTTCTTTGGTGGTCGAGGAACTGGAATTCTCCTGGGTTTTTTGGCCAGAAGAAGACGAAGATATCGATAAGGCTCGGTGTTTAAGTACTCTGAGTTGTAATGAAGAGGATGAAATTGATAAGGTGGGTGTTTTGGTAGGGATAAGTGTGCATGATATTTGAGGTTTTATGGAGGTATGACATCTCATTTTGTATGAGCCAATTTTCTAGTACTATATTGAGCTTCTGAATAGCAATGAAAATTTGAATTGAACCAAGTTGTGAAGCAAGTTCTTAGTGAGTAACACAAGAGTAACTGTGTAACTCAAATATGTGGTCGGGTTTTGTTTCAGCGCCAAGAATCTTATCAGTGCCACAAACTGGAAATTAGTAGGGCCATAGTAAACTCTATTTATGATAAAAATTTAAATTTTAAATGACCTTCTATGGGCTGGCTGATTTCCACTTCCTAAATATGGAAAATAAGCCTGCGAAGTTGGGCCAAGGTCCAACACTGTTTTTGCCTTTCATTTATGGAGATTATGGGTAGTCAACAATTCAGGGAAGAAAAAAAACAGTTCAGGGAAGGGAAAAAAACGGTTCAGGGAAGAAGCCAGGGAATTGTAAGTGAAGACATTAGACCCCAGGTCCAATTCTCATATCCCCAATGTATGTATTCACTATGTTTCAAAATGAGCTTCATGTTTAACTTTACACAGTTTACGAGACAACACTTTAACCGTCAATAATTAACTAAAAAAGTTGATATTGTGAAAGTACCATTAAAAATGAATCCAAGAATGATATTTTGATATTGTAAATCTTCATATTTTTTTTTCACAAATCAATAATCAAGTTTTGTGAAATTTGACTCAAAAGTCAAATAGAAAACTCATTTTAGCACGAAGAGAGTAAAATAGTATTGATCTTTGTGTCTCATCTGAAACAGCCCCAACAAAGGTGAAGAAAACACAATCTATCTACTTTCACAATCCCACTATCAATGAGGCCACCAAACATCTAGAGTAGTCATTTATGTATGTATAGTTAGGTAAGGATGTAAGTAGTGAGTATTGGTATAATGGTACTTATGCATTTGTCATCTTTATTTGCCTCTTACAATTAAAAGTGGTAGCAACAAAGAATAAAACATGGAGATAATGGTGTCTCCCATTCAAGTGATAATGTGGCCCTAAACTTCATAGCAATGTTTGGTTGTCAAGACTTTGCAAAAGTAATTAATGACCACCCCTTTGTACTTTGGTGGTAGACCCTCCTAACAAAATGATCTTATTCTTTTGTGGTCGTGGGCAACATAATCCCCCCTCGTTGGGAGTGGCACGTGGACCTTATTTTAATAATTAATTAATTAATTATATCTATGCAAAATAATTATAATCCACAATTTCATAACTTTAAGGATAATATTAATCTTTTTAATGTGCTTACAAGTTACAAGTCACTGCGGAGAAATAATCATTGTGATCAACGGTGAATACTCTTTGTTGTGAACCAAAAAAATAAAATAAAATGCTAAACTAAATTGCATTCGTTAAACATCTTTGGCATAGTTAAATAGAGTATTATAAAGCAAGATCCTAAAATGATGGACTTAAGCATACTTTGATGATGATGGACTTCATCATAACATTACCAATGCTGAAATCTCAAAAAGAAACCGAGAAGTCAACTCTTAAATCCTTTGAAATCAAGTTTACTTTCTGTTGTATATTTCCATAGAGCAAGTATACTTTTTCGACATGCATACAACATTTATGAAAACTTGGGGTGGTCCTTGAATATTAGATTCGATGCTATCTTATTTGAAACAAAAATTCATATAAGAAGGCGATTTGTTTTGATTTGGAAATATCATATTATATATTTAAATTTAAATGAGTAAGTGAGTAGTGTAAATTTATTCTTCCCAGTCTGAACATTAAAAATATAAAGTGATTTAAGAGTATCGTGTCATATCATTAATATGCTCTACGGATAAGTCAACAGCATTTCTAATATCAATTCAGAGTAATGAATTCCTTTTTTTATTTTTTATTTGTGTTCTTTAAAAGGGGGGAGGGGGTTGGAATCCAACGATATCTTGCTGTCATGGAATCTTCACTTTAAGGATTTGATGTTCATACAGCTACTTAGTCAACTTTTTGCAGTGTTTGATCATCATTAATTTGGTTCTCACCTAGCCATCTGTGGTGTCTTCTTAATTTAGTACAGATTATGGGTTTTCAGCTTCTCAACACCCGTGCAAAATTTATTTATTTATTTATTTATTTTTTTTTGGCAGAAAGTGCAAAGAATTTTGTTCATGAGAGCCGAAATGATGTGTGTGAGAGAAAGAAAACAATAGCTGTAAAATTATGGTAACAAAATTAAGGAAATCAATCTACAAAATCCAACCAACTTTACACATGTGGGCATAGAATCAGCCATTTTTGCAGATTCATCTCACAATCTAATCACTAACATTAGCTCTCTAATTCATCATATAATCACCCATGGCAGCTGAAATTTAAGAGTGCCTGTATATCATTGTTCATCCCATTGCATTTGCCTCTTTAACTTCGATTTTCAGCTCAAACACAAATGCCCGCTCTGCCCACACACTCAAATCTTCCTATGATGATATACCAGGTTATCTAAATCAGTTCGTCCAAAATTCTCAGCATACAAGAGAAGACCTGAGTGATGAAGCGGTGGGAAGATGACTGCATGACGCCCTCCGGATTATCGACTCAGTCACCACAATATCGAGTTGATCGAACTCACAAAGCCCAATTGTTCGATTCCTTTTGTTATGGATGCCTAAAATCCTCAAGCCAGTTCCTCCGGTCCTCTTGGACTCCGCAGACTTTTGTTTAACGACCCTAATATCACTTACTGTAGAAAGGGAAGAATCAGGTGACATAAATCGCTTCTCCAAGTCATTTCCTGTGCCATAAAAACCATAGGCATGGATGGCGTTTAGTTGTATGAATTTTTATTCCTGAAAAAAGCTGGCTCATTTCAAGACAAGGGTCTTATAAAAGGAACCTAATCATTCGAATGGTCATAACTTTTTTTATTTTTTGATAATTATGGCCATCGCTAAATTGACATTGGCAAATCAAGGAAAACAAAAGACCACAATAAAAGGCACATGTACCTGTATGGATTATGTCGGTCTTTTCCGTGTTGGCCAAGAAATCTGCAGCATTATTTCCCTTCTCGGCCACTGAGCTAGGGCTGAAAAATGTGAAGCTAGGCATTGAAGGAATGGGTGAAGCGAACTCCACCGGAGCGGATCCTCCTTCGCTGCTACCGAAAGAAAATCCACCTGATATAAGGGTTGGTGTGGACGGCGCTAGGACGAATGTCGAGAAAGATGACCTACATGTGAATGTAGGTGATTGGGGTTCAAGAATCGCAGAAGATCCAGTGCCAAAGCTTATATCCTGATCCCTGGCTATAAATGACACTGAAAATGAGCCTTCTCGGGCTTCCAATTGCCCGGAGCAGGACACTTCATTTTCATGTGAGTCTCCAGAAGCTGATAAAGCCTCTTCCATCCATGAGTGAGCTGTAGGAGAGCGGAAAAAAAAAGGCACTTTCAGAATTTAGACAACAGTTCCAGCAAACATACATCAGATGGTACTTGACATCTTGATATGCTCTAACTATTTCAGGAAGACTACCAATATCAACATATTTTGCAGCAAAGCAGATATAACTACTCTATCACAGTCATGTAAAGAAATTCTTTGTTTTCTTCTAAAGTCCTTAACTCCTTATCTCATTGATATTATACATGAGTACATGCATAACACTCCAACGACACCTGAAATCTCGAGAACGGAAGATCCTACTACCATGTGGATATTGTTTGATCATGATAATGAATCAGTAAATGATTTATTGTCACATTTGCACCCCTAACATGAGCTCATTGCAATCAATAATTCCTTTCCATTTATGACCCAAAACTATCACAATAGGGGAAAAATTAAATTCCTTCCATGTTATGATACAAGCAATTATGACTTGCCAAGCAAAAGAGGATTTTACTTTTATGTAGTGGCAGCAAATATGTCATCTTAATTAACACGAGACAACAACCATACCTAATACTTGCTTAGCTGATAAACGCTTTAAAGGATCTAAGCAAAGCATTTTCTTGATGAGCTCCTTAGCAGGTTCGGATATAAGATCCTATGGCTCAGATGAAAAGTGCAGATCAGCTGCTCGAACTGCATCAATATCTTTGACTTAGTCTTTCCCCAAAATGGTGGCATACCGCTCAAAAGAATGTAGAGAATCACCCCGGCACTCCAGACATCCGCAGCCTGAGTATAGCCTCCAGACAACACTTCAGGAGCTATATAGAAAGGACTCCCCACAGTACCATGCAACTCCTGCCCTGCTTGAGTAATTACCAAATGCTTTAAGACACTAGCTCAAAACCCAAATTACATAAACCACCATAGAAAGATGGATTTACCTGGCTTGATGTAAGTCGCAAGGCCAAAATCGGCCAACTTAATGGGTGAGGATGATGCCTTGGTGGCCAAAAGGATGTTCTCCGGCTTCAAATCTCTATGTACAACACCATTATCATGGCAGTACAACACTACTCGCATTAGATGTCGAAACAGGACCTTGGCTTGGAACTCAGAGTACCTCCCTTGTTTCTCTAATTGGTGAACAACTCCCCTCCGGCAGATAGCTCCATCACCAAGTGAACATAATTTTCCTCTTCATAAACGGCTTTAAGATCAACCACATTTGGATGACCTGATAACCTGGTCATAATCTCAATTTCAAGTTTAACACTCCGCACATCATCTTGAGTTACCAACCTATCTTTCGCAATCGATTTGCAGGCTAATACCTCTCCAGTGAATTTATCAGCACACTCCCGGATCACACCGAACTGCCCCCAACCTAACTGCTCTCCCAGAATGTAACGATCTTTTAAATCTGACATCTGGTTAGCATCTAAAATTGTGTCCTTCAAGTTTGGCACTTTAAAACTGTGACATGACTGAGTTAATGATCCATCGCTACTACTGCTTTTGCCAACAGCCATATCAATACCACGAACCGGGATTACTAAGTACTACAGGAGACAAAAAGCTACAGCTTTCTATGCGCGGATCAAAATTTTTATGGAAGTTTCTCAATCCTGACTGTTCTCCACAATGAAAAAGGAAACACTAGATTGCAGGTCAAACTTTTCAAAGTTTCCTAACAACCCTAGTACCAGAACCAAGCTGAAGGTCAAAATTCAAATTTAAGAAAGAAACTTCCCTTAGCTAGCAGTTAAACTCTTGACACTGAAACTCGACGTGAGTAATACGATGTTTCATAGAATATTTAGTGGCGAAGTAGCAAATCTTCCCAACTCAACAGATCCAAACGGAACCAGCAAATATCAAGCTACCCAGTTAGTCAAATCTGTAGCAGCAGGATCTGCAAAAAATTAATAATAAATTTATTTACTAAAACTCAATATTCCAAATTTCCTCCAAGCCTCATTTTCTGCAAAATATTTGAAATTTCTCACAGATCAAAAGAAGTATCAGCATCTAACATAGTAACCCAAGCTTACGAGCAAAAAAAAAAAAACTTCAAACTAAGAATCTAACATCATTCTACTCATAATTACACATAAAAACAGTACTCTATCAACCTAATATACAGAACCCTAAAGTATTTAAGTTAACACCCAGATATTGAAAACAATCAATTAGAGTAGAAAGCACAATTCAGCAGAAACCCACTAAAATTAAAGCAAATAGAGAGTAACCCAACTCAATAAATCAACCATAGAAGCACAACAACAAGTCACAATTTAATAAAATCAACAAAAGTTGAGATTTTAAAACACAAGCAAAGAGAGAGAAAGAGAGAAAAACCTGGGAGTCCGAAAGGGAGAAGAGAGGGAAGATTCTTGAGAGAGAAATGTGAAAACAACCAGAAGAGAAGAAGTAGAAGAAGAAGAAGAGAGAGAGACAGTGACGTTAGAGAGCACTTGTTTTGCTTGTTTGCCCCTCTGTGTGTGGGGGGCTTCTCTGAGTTGCCAAAACATTTCACAACTGGCCTGCTTTTGCTTGTTTAAGTATTTGATTCATGATTACTTTTTACGCAAGTGAAGTGAGTAACAATAATAATTCTTACAAAGTCGCTCCTTGTTTTCCCTTTGCTTGTTTTAATCATCCCTTCCTCACTGTTTCCCACTGTCTTCCACATTTCTAATTTGAGAATTTTAAGTCCCAAAAGATTATTATTTACCAAAATAAAAAGAATGAAAATAGGGAAATCAAGGTGAAGCTCAATTCTTAGTAAAAGATTTTTGATATTAAGGTAGAGTGCAATTCCATTTTGAGACGATCCTCATTTTATATACAATATATGTTTTATTAGTTAATTTAAAAACCCAAAGTTACTTTTTTTGGTATCGTTCTTTATGAAATAAGAGAAAGACAAAATCTTGGTTAATTAATATACACAAGTCCATCCCTTGCGTATTAAATTACACATCAAGAGTTTGCTTGTCGTGTAAAACAAGTGGAAAAAATATGTGGTGTTTTAGTCGATATTGTAGGTTGCTTATTAGCTAGTCAAAAAAACTGAAAGTCTGGGACCATGAGGGGAAAAAAGAGCACATTGCACATGCCTTACAACTTACAAGCATAAACACGATACAACTTGCTAATAAAATTTATGTAGTATTATTTGTTACATCAGTTTGACCCATAAAAAAGTGTAAAGTAGTCTCAACAAGCTATGTCTTCATTCATTCATAGGAATGTAAAATTTATGTAATTAGTTTGTGAAGTCTTTGTAGTCATTCAAATTTTGAATTAGAAACCATGCTTATATTATCCTATGTGATTCCCTTCAACCCCAAAAAGGAAAAGAATAGAAAATGCCAGCTAAAGTCTAAATTGTATGCACCCTCAGCCTCATGGCCCTCATCCAGCCAAAGGCTGGGAAACAAACAAGTTTGTGTCTGTCTAAACTCTAAAGTGGTAAGGTTTCTATTTATTTGGGCATTCATTTGCTTGTACCTAAAAACGTAACTTTCTGCATATGATAGAAATTTAGCCCCACCTAGCTATTTGGACTTGAAAACGACATCATTTTAAACATCTAGTAAGAAACTAATAACTACGATCTTCCCATGCTCCTAGAGACCTGGACATCATGAATTCAACAACAACAACAACAACAACCAACAACCAACAACCAACAACAAAAATTTAAAAAAAAAAATTGAATGTAGATTGCATAAAATGTGTATATCTACAACATCGTGTGTTACAGTACAACAAGCCAGGCCATAAAATGTTTGCTTGACAAAGCACAACTAATCAAATAAATAGCCAAAAAATACCTATGCTTACATTTCTAGAATAAATTGGCTTCTCTTTTCCCCTTTTGATCTGTTACCAGTCCACCTATAGAGGTGGTTTCTCAAACAATACCACCCATAATTGAATAGCCCACAAAACCAAGCAAGAACAGCAAGAAAGGATGAGCAACTCTGATGAACTCAGCTGAAGAAGTAAGAGTAGGGTTGTTGCTCTTAGAAGTTCTTGGAAGTGAACCTGCAGGGCCTGGTGCTGCTTGGGGTGCTCCAATTGGTGAAGCTGTCGAGTTCGATTCGACGGGTACTTGAAGCTTCATCCCTCCAAGACAGTACAATCGGTTGCCACTAGCGAAGTACCAATCCCCTGGCCTTGTCAAAGTGACAGATGTGTTCCCTGATGAACTTCTTAGTAGAGCATCACTCGTGTTGCATGCCTCGAATTCTTGTTTTGTTAGTTGGCATACACTATCAGATGATGAAGAGTACTGAAACACTGCAAATAAACAGTGGAATATGAAAACAGAAATACTTGTAAAACAAGCCCAATGAATATTATCATCACCATACTGGTACTGTATTAAGATAATATACTCCGTATTAAAAAGAAGAACGTTACTTAAACAGTTAAACTGGAATTCAATTGTTCCATGGGTACTTGGTACGAGCCTACTATTTCATAGTTGCAAAAAGTTACATGGCAATATTGCTAGGAACACTAAAACATCATAGTGACATCAACAATAATCAGGTGGATATTCTACTTTTTCTTAGCAAATTGTGGCGTAATTGGTGGACATCTTGTTATGTAGTCCTAGGGCCGAACTTGAATGCCATTGTATTAGGGATACTACCCCTCATAAACAAATAAAGAAATCACATTTACAGTTTTTTTTTTTCTTTCTAAGAAATCACTTTTTTGAAAGAGCTTTTCTCTACCAAACCACCTCTAATAATACGTACTCCATAGTTTTCTTGCCATATACTCCCAACTTTAGCCCCCTTAATTGACCACTTCTTATTAATACTAGTTTTCTTAAGTGGTTAATCTAGGCAGACAAAGAAGGTAAATACAAAACAAACAAACAAACAAACAAACAAAAAACTAACATCAAAATATGGTTTGTTAAAACAAGTAGGTTGAAATTTGGTACAGTAAAGTGTCCTACTTAAAAGGTGGATACTATAATATTTTGTTTGTGCAGTTTTACTTGCAGTCGACAATCAAGATTTCTTCTCCAGGCAGCCCCATGCTGACCAAACAAACACAGGGGGAAAAGAAATATAGAAAATGAACAGGCTAAAAAGTAAAAGGGAAAAAAACTAATAAAAGAAGAGAACCCCAAGTCCCAACTCCCAACAGCAAGGTGAGGAGAAGAATGCATCAGATATCAGAATTCAGATGACATATGAGAAAAGGAAAAACCGGGGAAAATACTTACAAAGGACATCGCCAACGAGGAATCTCTTTCCAGTGACCCATGAATCAAGATCGGTACTAATATCCCAACCAGAGGTGTCACCTACCATGTACACAGCAGCACTGCAGGCTACTGTAAGGCAAATCAGTACACCGAGAATTCCAAGCAAACGAAGCTTCGCCATAATCAATACACAAGGTCGATATCCTCAGCATTTAACTCTAATTGCAACAGAGCAGGTTTATATAAGGTGGTGTTAGCAATTAGATGACCAAACTTTACTACCATATGATCACTTAAGTTCTTCCCTATATATTGACTTCATTAAATATTCCATATATAAGTTGGCTATCAGTTTCAACCACCTACCTGATATCAGATGGCCAACTGGCAACTGGACCTTCTATTTTTGGTGATAATACAAATGCAACCAACCCTTGAAGCCCGGTTTTATGCACACTCATGTTCAGCAACCTAGAAGCATATGTAACTTCGAAGTTTGAACCAAAAAGTTGGTTCATCCAAGCTTGAAACTTTATATTCTTATTTTCTTTTTATCTTGTGAGCCTAACTAGGAGTCAATTAAAGCCTCACCCAAACAATACGGAACTGCCTACCAAATCTATATTTATGCCAAGCATAAGCAATAAATAATCAGCGCCTTTCTTCCTTCCCTACAAGGCTACATATGCTTTCTGTTGTGGTAACACGTAAATGGAGAAACTTCAACATGCCCTTACTCATCTTTCTACAAAAAGCTTGACAGTAGCCAAATGTAAAAAAAAATCGACTTTCTTATGTAATCAGAAAACATATACATTGAGTTGATGGTAATGGAATCAGGTAGTTATTGAACTCATGGTTTCAACTTTCAAGAGCTAGAGAACAAAGCAGTGAAGGAAAAATTTAGAAACAAGATATCAAAATTTAAATGTACAAATACACGGATTAATACACTGATTAATCACAAATAATAAACAAGCCAAAGATGTTTCATGATATCAAAGTTTAAAACTTTAAATGGAGACAGACAAGTACCAGAGCCTCAGTGGCCGGTGCATATCTGAATAGACTCCCAGTGTGAAGATGAAGTACTCAATAATGAATCATGAGCAGTTCGACAACCTTCACCCATCATTTCTTCGGTTAATATTCTTAACCACCTAGATATATCCCGTATCTCCGGGTGCTTCCAATCCCGAAAGAATACATGTGAACAAGGCTCTTGAGCTCAATCCAGCTACAGCAGAGCTCCTTGCCTACCCTTCTAAGCTTCATTAACTCATGACCCGTTCCACATATCTGATTTGCCAACTGCAATGTAAATTCTTGATAACAAGATGTAAGCTGATGATTCTTGAGAGCCTAGTTCCTGTGAAACCGATCACAGAAACTGGTCCCAACAAAGAACAGACATTACAACTGAAGTATGATCTGTCATTCTCTGTACCCATTGCAAAGTATCAAGATTCCACACCTGCAACAAACCAGATTAAGCAGATGGCAGAGGAAATGAGAGAGAACATATTTTGACTACACATTATTTAACCTGCAGAATACTAGAAACACAAACCAGAACTTTTGTAATAAAACAGCTTACACTTATACAATTGTTCATCAAACCCCAATTGGCCAATACAGTCTATTTGCTGCAACAGCTTACTCTTATAACAACAGGACAAGTATGCCTGACAAGTAAAGCAGCTGGGTCAAAGCAAATAGCTACTGGACTGAATTTCCAAGCCAATATAGTTCCATCCTACAAAAAATACAAACCTCGACATGGATAAAAAGAATATACAAATTTCACAGTGGCACTACATTCAAAAGTGAAAATATAATAATAAACAAATACATACAATTTAGAGTGTTAGAGGTGCCGCACCTCCACAATTCAATGACCTTCAGCATGATAAAACTAAAAAAATAAACCATTGCAATGACAGGAGAGAAAAAGATAACTCAACCAATCTGCAGGTCTCTTAAACAAAGAACAATAAGTCTCCTATGAGGCCGCCTCAAGGTGAGACCTCCTCAAGGTGAGGCCTCCACTAAATACAAGCAATGATGTCACCATGACATCATACTCGTATGAGTGGCCTCACCTTGAGGCCGCCTCATACGAGTTTTTGTGAACAAAGAATCACACTGAAAATCTATTTACATGTTTGATAAAATGAGGCATCTGCCAAAGAGAAATTATTGGCCTTGACAATTGAACCACAACAAACCTTCTTTATTAGACAACTGGAAGTAACTATTACAGCAACAAATCAGAAAAAAGGTTCTGTAGATTAAAATTATTACCTGCGTACCAGCAAAGAGCAGATCATTCCCCACCACCAGGGCATAAACTTGTCCAACAGGTCCACTGAGACTTATATCAGCAACTGTCTCAACATTCCATGCCTGCATTTAAGAATAACCAAGTAGATTCATCCATCTGCTTAGGTGAAATTTACTACTTGGAAACCCCGTCTAGGCAAGACATCTATAAAAAGTTTAAACTCTTGAATGACCAGTTCTCCAGAAGGAGCGTCATACCAGTTCCCATACTGGTTACATGACCAAATTCTCCTTAACCTTGTAAAAAGGTAAAATTATTATCTAACAGGTCAAATAGAGCTTATATGAATAAAGATAGACTAAAACGCCTGAGATCATCAATATATTTCTAACAAACTCCTATTAAGATGAAAAATAAAATTAAAGTTCAAATAGATAGACAGTACCAGAGCATTGGTCCATATCTGAATAGATTCTCAGTGCCAAGTTGAAGTAGTCAAAAATGAATCACAAGCAGGTCGATAACCTTCATCCATCATTTGTCTGGTTAATATTCTTAACCGCCTAGATATATCCCCTATTTCCAGGTGCTTCTGATCCCCTACAGAAAACACGTGAACGAGGCTCTTGAGCTCAATCCAGCTACAGCCGAGCTCCTTGCCTACCCTTCTAAGCCTCATTAACCCCATGACCCTTTCTGCGTCATCCGATTTGCCAAGTGCAATGTAAATTCTTGATAACAAGACATAAGCCGATGATTCTTGAGAGCCTAGTTCCATCAATTTCTCCCCTGCATAGGCTCCTAATACATAATGACGATGATTCCGACACGCACTTAATAGGATTCGCCATAAACACATTCCATGTTCTAAGGTCGTCGATTCTATGAATTCCTTCGCTTCAGTCAGCCTCCCGGCCCGGCTATACACATCAACAATGCAAGCATAATGCTCTATTCCTGGTACAAAGCCAAATTCAGATGACATCATCTTGAAGTAACACAAGGCTCTTTCCACCAATCCAATGTGGCTACATGCAGAGAGAATATTCACAAAGGTGACATTATCGGGCTTTACACCCTCCAATCTCAACTTGTCAAAAAGCTCCAAAGCTTTGTCACTGCGTCCATTTTGAGCAAGGCATTATAGCATTCCAGGAAACCAGATCCCTTTCAGGCATCCTCTGAAAGACCATGTTGCCCTCGTCAATACACCCATACTTTGCATACATAGTTGAAAGAGCACTTCCAATTACAACCTCTTTACCAATTCCATATTTAATGGCATGTGCATGGATTTGCTTTCCTTGCTCCAAAGCAGCAATACTTGAACATCCCTTTAAGATATTAGCAATTGTAAGGCTGTTGGGTGTAATTCCCTTTGCCTCCATTCTGGCATACAAATTCAAAGCTTCTTCATTATCTCCAGTTTGAACATATCCTCCTATCATTGAAGTCCATAAAACAACATCAGGTTCTGGTAAAAAATCAAACCCTTTCCTTGCATCAGCAATGCTACCACATTTGGCATACATATCCACAAGTGCAGTTATTATATACATTTGATACTCAAATCCTATTTTGACCGAATAAGAATGAACTTGTTTCCCTTCGTTTATGCCACCAATGTCGCTACAAGCATTAATTACCCCAACGAATGTAAATTCACTAGGCCTAACCCCAGAACCATGCATTTTAACAAACAAATTCAGAGCTCTCATGGAGTCTCCACTCTGCACGAAGCCAGTGACCATTGCCGACCACATAATAGGATTATTATCAGAAGACATTGCAAACATCTGAAGCGCATCACTCGGGATCTCGCATTTCAAATACATAGTAACAAGAGCATTTCTAACCTCCCCAATCCATATCACCCCAGCTTTAACAGCAAAGCAATGAACCTCCTTTCCAGCATCAAGCAATTCTCGGGTACTCAACGCGCTAAGCACACTAGTCAGGAAAAACTGGTTCCCCCTTTCCTCCCCCTTTCCTCTTCACCCTCCATAATCAACTTAAATAATCCCACAGCTTCTTCAGCCATTCCATACGTAGCATACCCAGAAAGCATAGTAGCCCACCACACCGAATTTCTCTCAGGCATATTATCAAACAGTTGGCGTGCATCACAAACACGACCCGACTTGCAATACATATTAACAATCGAGCTTCCAACCACAACATCCCCACATGTATCAATCTTTATCGCCAAAGAATGAACCTGTTTTCCAGCCCAATCATCACCCAAATTCGATGCGGCAGTGAAAACCCCAGCAAGACAATGGGCACTAGGGAGAGTATTCTCAGCCCTCATTTGCTTAAATAAACCCATAACAAGGTGATATGATTTAGACCCACCTTGCTTAGAGTATGCATTGATAATTGAGCTCCATGAAACATCATCTTTATTCTGAATTTGGTCAAAAGCAAGCTTTGCTTTTGTTATTTGCCCACATTTTGCATATAAGTTAACTATGCTATTGGCTAAGTAAACATTGGAAAAAGAATCAGTTTTTATAATTTGGGCGTGAAGGACTTTTCCCTTTTGTAGGTTTTGCTCTTGGGTGAGTTTGAGAAGTTCCTTGAAGAGAGCTCTATGTGCTATACTCATAAACTCTTGCTGTGGTTTTTCAGTTCTGAATCAAAGAAAGAAACAGGGTGATGATAAAGGGATAGAAGGGATAATGATGCAGGGGTACCTTACATACAGGTGGTGACTGAGAGAGTAATCAGGTGAGCAGTACCGGAACCTCCACACAACGCCGTAAAGCCACTGGCAAAGCAAAACGGAATATGCAAGCGTTGAATAGTGTAACTTAGTTCCGTTTGAGCCTTGCAGTTGCGGGTCCGAGGTTTCCCAATACGTTTGTTTTTTGGGGTGGTTCAAAACCAAAGGGAGATTTCGGGTTTTAGGTCCGATTCGTTTCAGCGACACTTGCAGCGAGCGGTGTCGAACGAAACGGGATGGTTGAATATGAAACAACAAAACGTGAGAGACAAAAGTAAGGTCATGTTACTTGGTTGGACTTCAACACTTCATGTTGCATTCTGTTTCGTTTTGTATTTCAATTTATGTCGTTTTATTATGGAGTGTATATATTATGTAAGTATTTCTTACAAACGTTCATACCATTCTATATTCCTTGCTATATCGCGTTGCAAAATCGGTTCTGCTATGTTTCGCGCTGCAAATTTTGCTTTGTTGCATTCCGTGTTAGAACTAAATATAGTATGGAGACGACGAAAAGACAGAGCACTGGTGGAGGTGCAATGACCTATGATGTCAGAGATCAATACCTGAATTTAATGTTGGGACTATACTCTTCTTTTTTTATCAATATTGTCTTACAATAAGTTGTTTACTTATATTCCAAGCAATAGTATTTGACAGGCTTAAGCCTTATGATAATCACAAGTTCAAAGGTTATACACATTGAACAAGCTAATATCTTTTCCAATCTAATAAACAGTAGTACAACCCTAACATCATAATTTAATTTGCATGGTCTATACTAGAAAAGCTTTTCTGTTCTTATACAATACTTACCAATGTTTTTCGTAACAACAATATTACCAAAGTTTAGCGAGATTACACCAAGTACATCGTAAATTTCACAAAGTATACAGATGTATAGTGTAACTCATGATTTCGATAACTGACTGAAGTAGAGTGTATACTATGTTGGAAGGGACAATGACATTGAAAAGCCAATAGGCTTCAAAGGTGCATCTTCAACTCTATGACGGTGAAGGAGAGCTGTGTATGGGCTTGTGCCATTAATTAGGTGTGATGGGTCATTCTTGTGATACTGCCATGTTCGTATATGCATGGAGTTCATCAGAGTCTTTCTGGAATAGAGCATCCTTAATGGGCGCCTTCTTGGATTCCACCTTAACCTTCAATTCATTGATTCGGCTTTTACTTCTCTCACACCTTCCTTTTCGAGTTTCTTGATCTCGTCATCTAAGACTATATAAGGGTATTGAGTCTCTCGAAACTTTCTTTTTTTTTGTTGAGGAATTCTCCATTTTTGGGTTCGAGGAAAAATTGATTGATGAGAAAAGGTTATTGTATGTATGTTCCCATAGAATGTAATTGGGAATTTCATTTATGGGTTTGAATTTTGAATTCAATGGATGAATCGTCTACAATTTGGTGTGGTTTATTGAGAATTGTCACATGAATTGCTAACTCGTCGTTTTTTTTTTTGCTCGTTAATTGCTAACTCGTCTAATCTCCGACACTACCACCTATTTTTGTCAAAATGAATTAAATCAACGATTCAAGGACGATAGATTGCTGCTTATGCTTAAAATACTAGAAATTAAAGTGTCATATATCCGCCCCAATGCTAATATACTACCACCTTTTTTTTTTATTTTTACTATCAATATGACTAAAAGTCTAAAACTAATAACGATTCAAATACAACCAAACAAGTCACACACAGATCGTTGATTAGATTACAATATGAAATACTAGAAGTAATTGTAGTTCTCCTAATTTCCTTCAACCATTTTTCAGAACCGAACCGACAAGTTTAATAAGTGATCCATCCCGCATTATTGCCAATGGATCTTTTTCTTATCCAAAGTATATAACGCTAATGAGCATGTCCAAGTCCAACCAACTGAATTGCAAGTAATAATCAACTAATCATTTTTTTTTTTTTTAGGAAAGGAGCATGTATTAATTCATCGAGAGCGTATCTATGAGTACATACGTGGAGATAGTCTCCGGACAACAATCGACCTAACAATGCTCACTATGCCTAGGACACACACGAGCAAGATGATGGGTCCCATCACGTCTACCATGACTCCATAACACAAAATCAAACCGACTACAAATGATAGAGATATCTTCTAAAACAACACCAACATCACTAAAAGAAGAATAACCACGACGAAAATAAGAGACAAAGGAGAGATTATCTGATTCCAATATCACTCTGCGGAAATCCAAACGACTTGCTGTTTGTAGACCCAATAAACCAGCACAACATTGTGCCGTCAAGGGAGACCAACGAGCTACTATTCGTCGTACAGCAGCAAAACGGACCTGTCCAGCTTCATCCCGACCCACTGCACCCAACCCAATGCAACCATTGTCGGGCACCGTGGCATCAACGTTAATTTTCAGCACACCTGCTTGCGGAGGAACCCATACCTGACCACCTGTAGGCTGCTGTTTTGACAGCTGCAGACCCTTGGCGTTTTGCATATTTGGTGTATTCCTCTAGCCAGCGTCGTGCCCTTTCGACCACTACTTGGACTGGGGTACTCTTTGCTTGAAACACCCACATGTTCCTAGTGAACCATATACTCCAGGCTAGAGTATACGCAACAACTCTCTTCTCCTTGTCAGCCTTATCACACCACAAACTCACAAGCTCTTTGGGACAAGATGGAACTCCCCATTGTAACATGTCTGCAGAACTACTAGCTTCCCAAATGGGTCTGACACTAGTACAACTTATAATTGCATGAAGTGGTGTCTCTAATTCTTCATGACAAAGCTCAAAGGTAGCATTATCAATTAAATGGCGGTACTGCAGCAGGCTTCTTGTTGGCAATGTTCTGGAGCAAAGTTTCCAAAGAAAATGTTGAACTTTTGGAGGGACAGCGGCCTCCCAAACCTCGGGCTAACAGGGATCGAAATCATCAAACTTTATCGACTTTCCTAGGATGTAACCAGTTCGCACAGTGTATTCTCCAGTTTTCGAAAAAGCCCAGGTAAGGACATCACAAGGTGATCTAGTACTCAGTGGAATTGACAGAAGCACCTCCTTATCACGACATTGAAAAATTTTGTCGACTTCCTCTAAATTCCACCCACCTTTTTCGAAATCTATGAGGCTTGAAACAAGCCTCTCCTCCATACCATTCGGACATGGGGTAACAGCAAAACGTCTCTGCTCGTCAAGTAGCCAAGGATCCCCCCATATCTTAATTTGACAGCCATTCCCAACTCTCCAAAGTAAGCCCTCTTTCAGTAATGATTTTGAACCCCATAGGCTACGCCAAACATAGCTTGGGTACGGACCAAGCGAGGCATCCAACACTCCTGTATGAGGGTAATACTTTGCCTTAAAAACATGTCCAACCAGCGAGCACTCCCCGTGTAATAGCCGCCATACCTGTTTCGCCAAAAGAGCTTCATTAAAAACATCCAGGTCTCTGAATCCCATTCCCCCAAGAAACTTGGGAGTGCACATAGCATCCCAACTTTTCCAGTGGATTTTCTTGCCATTGTTCTGCTCTCCCCACCAATAATTCGCATACAGTGAACAGATTTGATGTATAACAACAACTGGAATTTTATACAGGCCCATAAGATACGTCGGTATAGATTGTATCACTGATTTCAAGAGCACCTCCTTCCCGGCCCGTGAAAGTAGCTTCTCCTTCCACCCTTGGAGCTTCTTCCAAATCCTTTCTTTCAAGCTAGTAAAAATTTCCGTTTTAGAACGTCCCACCAGAGTCGGTAAACCCAAGTATTTTTCATGTTTCTCAACCAGACGCATATTTAGAAAAGATCCAAGGTCCTCTTTTATTGATGCAGCGACACCCCTACTGAAAGAAACCTCCGACTTGTCATAACTAATTTTCTGTCCAGAAGCTCGCTCGTATTTGCCTAGTATCTTGGCAATTTCTGAGCATTCTCTTCGGTTGGCTCTCGTGAAGAGTAAACTGTCGTCTGCAAAAAATAAATGAGTTATCATCGGACCTCTCCTACTTGCCTTAGCTCCATGGATAACTTTTTCTCGAGCTGCTTTATTTAATAGGCCCGAAAAAGCTTCTGCCACAAGGATAAACAAATATGGTGAGATAGGATCCCCTTGACGGAGACCCCGAGAAGGTACCACATAGCCACAAGGTCGTCCGTTAATAAGGAAGGAGTATGAAACATATGACACACAAGCTAGCACAACTCGAACCCATTTCACATCAAAACCCATCTTAATTAATAAATGCTCAAGAAAGCTCCATTCAACCCGGTCATAAGCCTTACTCATATCCAACTTAACCGCCATTGTCCCCATTCTTGAATTTGAATGTTTTTCCATACTATGAAACATCTCAAGTGCTATTAAAGCATTGTCAATAATTAAACGCTTCGGAACAAAAGCACTTTGATTTTCAGACACTAGCAAAGGCAAATAAATTTTCAGCCTGTTCGCCATCGCTTTTGACAGAATCTTATAAAGCACATTACATAGACTAATAGGGCGATATTCCGACACTGCAGTTGGCGACTTGACTTTTGGTATTAGAGCCACAAAAGTTCTGTTAACAGCATCAAACGAAGCTCTACCCTCCACCAAATTATTCAAAAAAGTAGTCACGTCATTTCCCACAATATGCCAAAATTTCTGAAAAAATAAAGCATGCATACCGTCAGGACCCGGGGCTTTAGTTGGATGCATCTGTGACAAAGCCTCATAGAATTCCTCCATGCTAAAAGCTCTCGTCAAGCTAGCGTTCATCTCCTGTGTTACCAAATGCTGAACCCCTTCTAGAGCCTCGTCAAAAGAATTCGGTGCACTGGAAGTAAATAAATAATCAAAATAGCTAGTAACAATCTCTTCCACCTCCCCCTGCTCTTCGTGCCACACACCATTGGAATCATGCAGGCCTCGAATATAATTTCTTCTTCTACGTTGTGAGGCTTTATGGTGGAAGTACGCAGTATTTTTATCACCATCCTTTAGCTCTGCCACTCGATATCTCATATGCCAAAAAGCTTCATTCTTAGAGTGAAGGTCATCAAGCACTTCCTCAAGTTGTATACATTCAGTTATATGCCTCTGATTAGCAGGCCCACTACGGAGCTCCTCCAACTGCTTCTCCGCCCCCTTAATCTGCTTCATCAAATCCCCGAACCGAGTATCATTCCACGAAGACAAAGCCTGGGCACAATCAGCCATTTTTGCAAGTGGATCACCACCTGCAGCTTTACTCCATGCCTTCCGTACCACCTGTTCACAGTCTTCTTCCCCCAGCCAGAATGATTCAAATTTAAAAGACTTTTTTCCTCTGCGTCGTTGATGTCTCTTCGCCTCTGTATCAAGTAAAATAGGCCCATGATCCGAGCGATATCTTACTAAATTCTGGACACCAACATCTGGATACAAATTAAACCATGAGGTGCTGTGTATAAATCTGTCTAATCTTTCCCTCACAAGAGTCTCAACTGAGTTACCACGTATACCAAAGGCCTTCATAACCAGCATCTCGGAGGCAACAATCATTGAGAGCGTCACGAAAATCATCCATAAGTCTCTGATTGCGTGGAGCTCCACCTTGCTTTTTCTCCGAAGAGAGGATTTCATTAAAATCTCCACCCATCAAAATAGGGAGAGATGTCTGTGTACACAAAAGTCTAATTAAAGACCATGTCTGATGCTTGTTTTGAACTTCTGGCCAGCCGTAAACACCAACAAATCTCCATGTACCTCTCACTCCATCTGTAACATCCCCTGCAATAAAGTGATCATTATAGGATACAAGTTGGAAATCCACCCCTGCCGTCCAGAATAGTCCTAAGCCACCTGATCTACCCCTACTACTAACTGCAAAAGAATATTGAAAACCCAAACTGTATTTAAGAGCATTTATGTCCTTGCTTTCCGCCATCGTTTCGAACACAAAAACGATGTCAGGGCTAAGAGATTCACTCCACCTCCGGAGTGCACGAACCGCTCAAGGGTTGCCACATCCCCGGCAGTTCAAGCATAAGATCCTCATTGTGAATGGCGGGGTTGCCCCGATGCAACCTCCGCCTCAAAATCATCGTTGTTAACATCATTCTCAACAACACGAACCTTATCATGAGCCTTCTTAGAGCCCTGGCCATGGTGGAATTTTCTTTTCCCTACTTCGCCATGTAACACATGAACTTCCTAAGTGTCCAATGCCATAGAAGATGCACCAGATTTTTCGTTGTTCCTTTGTGACTTGTCCTCCCCCCAGCCCTCACCAAAATCCAGTTTTGTTCTAATCTTTTTTCCACTACTCCCTGAACGCACTTCCACAAAGAACTTATTTTCCGCTTTGCTGTTTTCACTCTCCCGCCTGCGTAGTTTCATCGGGGATGCTCTCAACCAGCCACCATACTGAAATTCATCTGAGTCCATATCATCCTCATAGCTATCACAGTCTTTGAAAGTATGCCCTAGCTTACCATAGACATAGCAGAATTCAGGAAGCTTTACATATTTAATGTCAAACCATTGGGGTTCTCCATCAATACGTAAATTGATCCCACGACGCAGAGGTTTTGATACATCCAACTCCACTCTGAATTTAATAAAGCGAGATAGCCTAGACGGGTCAGAGTCATCAAAATCTATGAACTTTCCCATCTTTGATGAGATAAACTGTGCCACTGATTGTGTCCGCTTCGGTAGCGGGAGATTGTAACACTTCAGCCAAAAAGAGATACTGGTAAACTTAATATCCGTAGGCTTTTCATTCCCGCTTATCTCTCGTAAAAGCAACAGATGATCATCAAAGGACCAAGGTCCCTCCTCAACCACCCTCATCTTATCAGATTGTGCTTTGAATTGAAAGGCAAACAAATTTTTTTCCAGATCACGTATCACCAGTCCTTTTGCAGGCCTCCAGATATTACGCATAGTGCTCTTCAATGCCTCCTGATTGAAGTTATTGGTAGTAAACAATGTTCCAACCAGACAAAGTGAGACTTGGTTTCCCATGTCTTCGTTCACATCCTCAGGGCAATCAACAATTTCTTCCTCTTCTCCTGTCAACGTAAGCTTTCTCCATTCCTCCTCTAACCCCGTCGCCATGACAGTTCGCTACAAACAGTTCTGTCAAAGACGTACGCAGGATGAGGCTAAAGGATCACAGATTTCCCTATGATAGAAATCGAGGCACAAATACAGTATTTGCAAAGGTAGAAATCCCCACGAAGTAAATTCGGAATCTAGGGTTCCTCACAGACGCTTAGCGGCGCTGGAGTCTGTTTTTAAATTAGTCTGGATAAAGGCTTAATAATCAACTAATCATTAATCCTTGGGAATCTATTGTTTGATAAAAACCCATAGAGAGAAAAGAGGGGGAAAAAACCTACCAAAGGATCAAATTCAAATAAGAAGAGCATATAATATAATAGGATAATAAAAAAAAGTTCATTTTTTTGGACAGTTCGTTAGGTTGCTAACTTGCTAAGTGGTTACTACTAGTTCTCGTATATACACATTGACCAGTTATTGGGCGTGGTTTATAAGCTAGGCTTCCCTTAAATAGCTCCAACTACATCACCTCGTGCGTGCACCTCCCGCAGCTTCAATCCAACCACCATTATCTTTCCACCGTCTTTTCCATTTTTCCTCCGGCAACCCAACCCAGGAGAGAGAAACAGAATATCCCTAGACAAATAACACTTTCCCAAATCCAATTCGCAAAAACCCTAATCTCACTCTTTCTTCTCTCTCTATATCTCAAATTTCCCTAATTTAACACCCGGAAAAAAAAAGATCGATTCTTTGATTTCTTGATCCTCTTTATATTCGTCACGCCAATTTATTAATCAATGGATTTCGATTCAACGGGCGGAAGTAAAAGGGTTTTCCACAGATTAGGCCCATCATCTGGGGGCAACAGACCCCATAACAACAACAACAATCACGGCAGTTACAATAATCAGCAGCAAAAAGTTTGTTTTCACTGGCAAGCAGGGAGATGTAGTAGATTTCCATGTCCTTTTCTTCATAGAGAGCTTCCGGGACCGCCTTCGACATCGTCTAATGGCGGTGGCGGAAAGCGGGTTCATAGTCTTGGGGGTAACGGTGGTGGTGCCGGTGGTGGTGGGGCGGGGTCTGATGAGGGGTTTGCGATGCGTAAAAGCCCTAATTTTAATAATACATGGGGTAGAGCTGGCGGTGGTAGTGGACCGCCGAAAAAGTTGGAGAAAGTTTGTAATTATTGGGTTCAAGGGAATTGTAGTTATGGAGATAGGTGTAAGTTTTTGCATACTTGGAGTAGTGGTGATTCGGTTGCGTTGTTGACGACACTTGAAGGCCATCAGAAGGTCAGTTATTTGGGTTTTTGCTATTGTTAACTTATTATTGTTGTTGGTTTGTTTGGTTGGTTGTTTAGTGATTGGGGTGTTTATGTGTGTTGTTATTATTGTTGTTGTTGTTGGTTTATTTGTTTGTTTGGTTAATTGAGTAATTGGGGCTTTGTTTGATGGGTTTATATTTGTTGTTGTTGTTTGGTTGAATTGAGTTGAAAAGATTGGTGCTTTTGGGGTCAGGTTGTAACTGGGATCGCTTTGCCAGCAGGAAAAGACAAGCTATATACTGGAAGTAAGGATGAGAATGTTAGAATATGGGATTGTCAATCTGGACAGGTATGTTATTACTGGGTTCTATTTATATCTGAGATTATAATGTATGATTGTTTTTTGTGTACGTGCTAATTTATGGATTGTATTTTCAGAGGATAGGGTTGATTCATTGATGCCATTGGCCTCTAATGTTACTTGGACTTCATTTGTATGCAAACGTACCTATGTCTGGTCATTAAACTCTTGAATATGACACGTCACTTGGACACTTCTAAATTGGACCAATGCCCTCCCAAATTCATAGAGAATAGCCAAAATTGATCGTTTGTAAATATTTCTATATGTGTTGGACAAGGACAGTCCTAGTTGAATCATGGTAACTTTCATCTCCTTTGTTACTTGTTGCCACATAAATTAGTTTGTTATTATGCTCAGTTGTCAGTTCTATTACATATGATCCTTTGCAACCTTTTCTGCATGGGTTCAACAAGGACACTCATTGCTGGATTGAGTACTTATATTGGCTTTATAATTTTTTGGCAAATGAAGTGGTTTGGTTATGGTTAGTTGCATCAGTAATGTCCAAAATTGAAGGTTCGAGTCCCCTCAGGGCCACTGGGGGTTTTACTGGTCGTTAACTTCAGAGCCCATGGGATTAGTCAAGCAAAGCTTGAACACCCATGTTATCTAAAAAATAATGTCCAAAATTGAAACTATGCCTTTGCTATTTGTTTGTTCCTCTTGGAATCCCTTGAGATTGTAAAATCTCTATAATCTTGGCTTGTGATGTCTTAAGCGTGGGTGGGCTCAGAAGTGGTTGTTGCTGAATGGCTCTTCATTGGAGGGTCTGTTATATATGCTTGGTGAATGCGAATGCTTCCACTTTTATCAAAAGTTTACGGTGATTGACAGTCTATTACAATTTCACCTGTAGCTGTTCCATTTAAAGCTTACGGAGAGTGGCTTATCTCCTGTTCTTGCAATAGGGCCATCTGGGTTTCTGGAGATGCTTTATTTAAATAGGAGCTTCTTAGGAGTATATTGATGTTTTGAGGCTTCCAACTCTCTTGATTTATCTAAGATCCCACAACTTACTAAGGTTAGGGAGAATTTGGTCATGTAACCAGCATGGAAAGAGTCTATGGCCTCCTTTTGGAGATCATTCCATTCAGGCTTGATTTTGACACAGGAGATGTGTTATTGTATATGGCAGTAACCAAAAATTGATGAGTATGAATGAAGTATCTCTGGTTCATGTAATGGTTTATCACAGTCAAAAGTTAAATTGGTAAGAATGTAAGATAATGAGTATCTGCATTGTACAATGTGTTCCTTACACTCACTTGGTTGCTGAACTGAATGTCTTCCATGTACTAATCATTTCATTTTCAACTGGGAGTGAGCTAAGGACCACCAAATATGTGCTTGTATACTTGAGAAGTTCCGGTTGATTATCACGTCGATTCCTTTTAAAGGCTGATGCCTGAATAGATTGGGACATTGTACATTTGCAACTTTTGGAAGGACTACCCAGATGATGGTAGAATTTCAGTAATTGATGATTGAATGATGTAATACACATGGAACTTGTTATTCATATTTGAAGAACTCTGGCTAATGTGCGGGTAATAGATGCTTAATATAACGGATGATTTTCTGGAAAAGGTTGGCTGCATGACTATTGGCTGGCTTCAGCCATGTTCAATGAAGCAATTATGCAGATTTTTTCATCTGCATCATTCTTCTATTTGCTCATGTTTACTCCTTTCTTTTTGAGCTTGTTATCCATTGTTGGTGATATGAGCTACTCCATCAAAATATATGTGAACTAATTCTGGCTCAGTTTTTCCATATCATAAAATAAATAAAAACCAAATGGTGGAACTCATCACTATTTGTTGCTGGTTTTATCAGTGTGTAACCACTATTCCCCTGGGCGGAGAAATTGGCTGCATGATCAGTGAAGGGCCATGGGTTTTCATTGGCTTGCCAAATATGGTCAAGGTGAGGTGGGATCCAAATTTGCTAGGAAAACTAGTAACTTTCACCTAAGAAAATGGGTGAATTTACTTGATTATTCTTATTTGCAGGCATGGAATGTTGAGACAGTCACTGATATGAGTCTCAGTGGACCTGTTGGGCAAGTTTATGCCCTGGTGGTGGGGAATGATATGCTCTTCGCTGGTACGCAGGTAATAATTTTGATCTACAGAGCCTTTTTCTAATTTGTTGTTGTAATAGTTTCTTCCCGTTAGCTAATGAAGGAGGTTTGTTGTGGTCCTAATGTGAAGTCCAATGTTATATCTTTAGGAGATGCTTCATTTCATCAATAATATGTATGTAAATTTTCACTTGATTCTGAGTTTAAGAGACGTGCAAAGTGGTTGAGTTATTTTTCTCTTCTGCATTACAATGGTTTATATTCTTGGTTTTATCATGTTAATGCTCTAGGTGATTACAGTTAGATCTATATCAATTTGTTTGGTTTTTCCCTCATATGTTTAATGTGGGGCTACTGATGAAATTTGTATATTTCTTTTATTCATGTCAAGGTGTTGTATATTTTTGTAGGATGGAGCTATATTGGCTTGGAAATTCAATCCAGTAACTAATTGCTTTGAACCAGCTGCTTCACTTGTGGGTCATACTCGTGCTGTTGTTACAATGGTTGTTGGAGCAAATAGACTGTATTCGGGTTCGATGGACAATTGTATAAGAGTAAGTTGTTTCTTTACATTAGTTCTGGTTTGTGTTTCAAATAGGTTGAAGCTTAAACAGTGTTTGGTTGAAATATCTTTTTCTCATTCCCTTTGTCTTGTGCTTAATCTGGTTTGTTGCAGGTGTGGAATCTTGATACATTGCAATGCATACAGACAATGACGGATCATACTTCAGTTGTAATGTCTGTTCTTTGTTGGGACCAGTTTCTCTTATCGGCTTCCCTGGACAAGACAATAAAGGTTAGTTTTATTTGACTCTGCTAACTCAAGGAATGTGAATTTTTTTGCATCTAGGTAGATGTAGAGTTTATTAATATAGTAATCGCTTTTACGCTTTATTTTTAGCCACCGTCTATGTATCTATGTTCTGCACCCCTTAGCTCTTGCAATTTCACTGTTGTGTGTGCAGGTGTGGGTTGCTACTCAGAGTGGGAACTTGGAAGTGACCTATACTCATACCGAAGAGCATGTAAGTTGTGGGTTTCTTGATGGAAGTTTCTTTGATTAAAGTTTAGTCTTTTATTATAGAATTGGCTCAACGTGGGTGCTCTGTTTGATACTTTTTCTCTAAGAATGATTGTCCTTGTGGACTTTATGTAATCTTGAAGACGTATTCTGGATAAAATTTGGACTTTCTCAATCTCTCAACATTGTATTTCTGACGCATTATTTTCTATCACAACTGCTCGAAATCTCAGGCTCACTGTATTTCGAAAGAAAATTACTCGTACTGTCTAAAAATATCAAGATCTTTCCTTGATCATCCCTGTAAAGAAGATATTCTTGTTTGTAAATGGTAAATAAGAATAATGGCAGAAAGGGGACTTGGGATCAATTGAAGTTAAGAGGGGATATCTGTAAACAACCTTATTCTTCAGATCTTTTCTTTTCTCTCGGTATATGATAGTTCCTGGTGGTGTTGGATCTTTGGTTTGGAGATAACTATGACTGCTGATACCTTGCAGAGTGCAATTGCTAGATGCTAAGCTGAAGGATATAGGCTTAGAGTTTGTTTGAGATTCTTTTTCCTTAGGGGTTGGGATTTGGGAGGCTGCAGTTTGCTTGGGAGCAAATTGTGGAATAATGACCTGGTCGTGAAAGTTGCTTGCTTGACCTCGCCTTGTGTATTGTGTGTACTTGGGATTATGTATTTTGAACGTGGAAGAAACCTTAGTTGAACTTCGGAAGTATAATCTTGTTAGTTGTTTGTTGCATAGTCCCCCATGTATTCACCATTTTCCACAGGTTGGCTCCATGCCTCCATGATATTTTTTCCTTTCATTTTTCTTTTTTGCTCTTTGATTATTTTAGGGTGGGAGTAGTGTATAGAAATGAAAATAAAATTTCATGACTCTGAGGATTCTTGCCACAGTAAAAGTGGGTGCTTAAACACTTCATTACCGAGAGCCTCTGTTGCATAAGCTTGAACTATGTGCTTTAGCAGTATCAAAGTCCCCCCCCCCCCCCCCCAAAGTTCATTTTTGTTGTGCTAATCCAACGTCAGATTAATGCTTTATTCTGTGTCTTGCTTCTCACTCAATGAAAAGGTTTAGTCTTCAAAGCGGAGAGAAAAGGTAAACATGAGAATGTAGCACTTGGATCAGGATGTGTGGCTTCATGCAATATCCAGTCATTCACCCAGTAAGGATCCTGCCTAAGTGGGTTTTGGGAGGGTAGAGTTTATGTTGGCATTTGTGCATGTAAGAAAACTATGCGATTCTGTCAAAGGAGCTGTAATAGACTTTTAGTTGTGTAGCAAATCACTCCTCAGCCTTTCGTGAAGCGACCTCAAGCTTTTATAAAATATCATAGATGTGACGGAGAGACGAGACTTAAACGAGTTGAACCCATGCTTTTTTGGATTGCTATGAAAAAAGATACGTCATCGTGGGGCTTCTTTTTTGTGACTTTTGAGTTTTGGTAGCGTTTGAAACTTTGAATATTACAAGTATGCTCTTCCAACTCAGAAAGATCATAGCCGAAAGGCAGGAGAACCACAATGTGGAGGTTGACAAAAATGATCATTTTTTGCCATGAGGGTATTGAATAGTTTTTTTTTTTTTCTTGAGAAAAGAGGGTATTGAATAGTTAAATGTAAATGGTTGGTGTACATTTCTGCGATGAACAGATTCAGACTCATGAAACTGGTGTGGATGAGTATGATCCTTGAAGTGTTGAAGAAAATATGGAAATAGACTCACTTGTATTGAGTAAGTAGCTTGCGTCCAATAAGGTTGATGATAAGATACAGATTTTCGTAAGAGGGGTTGTTTGGTTTGTGTGACCAGGTGAGCTTGAACTTGATAGTGTCATGGACGGAAGAGCGGAATGTAGGTGTTTTTTTGGGTACCCTTATAACACAAAAACTTCTATAAGACGGTCTTTTCGTAACTTTTGGTGAGACGGGGGTCACTTTTCAATGTAACAAGCCACAAGGGGTCACTGTTCACCATAAGTGACCCCTACATTTCTAAGCAGGGTTTGTGAGTTGGTTTTACACAAGACTTACTACCCTTATAAAGAGGAAAAAATAATTATTTCATGGTATTCCTATGCTGGCGTAATATCTCTCTATTGCTTGAGAAGTATTTATTTTTTTTAATGTTATTTCCTCTTTCTTTCAAGGGTAATACTACTTATTGCAGGTACCAGATATAGGTTGTTTGCTATTTGCGCTTACCCTTTCATCTTTGTTGATATTGTCTATGGAGCTTTGATTTTGAAAAATGATGATCACTTTGCAGGGCATACTCACATTATGCGGGATGTGTGATTCAGATGGAAAGCCGATCTTAGTGTCCTCCTGTAATGACAATACTGTCCGCCTATATGATTTGCCATCGTGAGTTTCCCTGTACACTTTGCAACTTATTTTGTCCTCCATTTCTAACTTTCTTTGGTAGCCAGATCTGGAAAATGCCTGGTGTTCCACGCATTACAGCCACATATATGTGGCTGCAGCATATTTGAACCATTAAAATGGAAATAGTGTGATATCTACAAGAATCCTTTGTTTTCTCTCTCTCCAGTGTTTCCCTTTGCAGCTACCTAACGAGGCCAAGAGGGAAATGACATATCCAAATTAAGAGGTTTATGTTTGTGATGTTGTAGGTAATCTACTAATCTTTCTGTTCTTTTGTGTTTTAGGTTCATGGAAAGAGGCAAGATCTATTCTAAGCAGGAGATCAGAGCCGTCGAAGCAGGTCCCGGTTTGCTATTCTTCACTGGAGATGGAAATGGTCAAGTGAGGGTATGGCAGTGGTCAGTAGAATCAAAGCCTACTGTGTAAACGTTCTCCTGTATCATTAGTCCAGCCCTGCCCACCCAAATTCTAGCTTTTAATCCTTTTCTCCCACAAATTAAGTTCGTTGAGGAATACTAGAGGATGATTCTGGCTTCTGTCCCTTACAATTGGACCCAAGTTTGGCACACTTCTTCGAGTTGTCTTCCGTACTGCTAAGACTTGAGAAGTCTGTTGGTGAGAGGATTTTTACTCTGCTAACAGCGCGATGTGATTGCGATTCATAATGTCTTATAGGAATGAGTTAATGAAAGGTCGTGTAACAGAGTATATAACTACTATTCGGTGATTATGCAAGTGAGAGGATCCAGATGAATTGGTCTCCAACATTAGTATGGTCTGCGCTTTGCCTAGTTATCATTCTCATTTTTGAGGAGTTTTCATTGGATGAGCAAGTCAGTTTCCAGTGGTTGAGCAACTCATGAATCTTGTCGTCTTGGTCCCTGTGTTTGGAGGGATCATTGATCAACTACTGCAGATATGAGAAATTTAAAGAGGTGATTTTTGGCATATCCCTGCTTCATGTTTCTAATGATGGTCTTTGAAGTTCTTGATTTATTGAAGCGTGCTTCAGGTTCAGGGGACTAAAATTTCTGGATAATATTGTATTTTTGCGGTTATCTATTTTGGCCAAAAAATCCAGAGTATGGTAATAAATCACGGTTGTATGTCTAATTGACTGACTGTATTGCAATACTGAAGGATTTAATAAGAGCCTCAAGAGCTTGATTATAACCCCCTAGGCCAATATATGTTAGCATGGCTATGTTTCTTTTTCGAATTTACAGTTTCTCTCACATTACTATTCAGTTTTGTTTGGTGAAAAGTGAAAACACTTACCTATAATATAAAGAACAATGATCTTTTATGAGGCCGCCTCAACATGATGCCAAGTCAAGTATAACGTTAGCATGATGTCGTGCTTGTTTGAGGCTCTTCACGTTGAGGCCGCCTCATACGAGTTCTTATTATGTATGAAGAAACACCTTCGAAGTATTCCCATGCTGTGAATAGTCTAAATACTTGCTGTAATTTGTACTTTAGCTTTCAACCAAAAAGCAATGACGCTTGGTCAAAAATTTTCCAATACAAACTATTTCCAACACCATTGGACAACCCAAACGCGAATAATCCAATTCATAATACATTATTATCATTTCTCACTAGTAGCTTTTGAACATGATAATCAAAAGTAATTCTCCAACACTGTAATCTTCCATATAGTTTCTATACGTTTGACAAAGCTCACTATGTATTTGTAGGAAAAAAAGAGGTATTGTACTCTTTATTGTCTCACTCTCACATGCTATACACCTGTAACATTTGCTTCCCAGCCTTCTGCTCTTGGAAGCTAAACAGCACTTACGCATTCTCTTACAAATTAAACATGACCTTAATGGCATAACCACCTTGAGCACTGGTCTCGAAAGCTTCTTCGACCTCCCCTTGTGAGAACCCAAACCGGTGGGTAATAAGCGGCTTCACATCTATTTTGCCGCTGCTCAGGAACTCAAGGCACAAAGGCCAAGTGTTCTTGTAGCGGAAGACGCCCACTATATCTACTTCCCTGCCATTTAGAATGAATGATGAGCATTTGTTAGGCATTTTGTACTATTAGAACATATTGCTAGCGAAATTTCCATTGTCTTGGCTTTTTTTCCCTGCAGGGAAGAACGTATAGCTATTTATGACTGAGTCACTGAGATTAGTAGATAAGGGTGATATCAGAGAATACCTTGCAGCTGCAGGGGTGAGCGGGACAGTCATTTCGCCATGGCCCATTCCAATAAGGCACACTTTCCCACCTGGACGAGTCGCACTAAGAGCGGTGGACATGGTTTTGTTAAAACCTGCACAGTCAAAAGTCACGTCGACCCCTCTACCCATAGCCTTGTGAATTTGGGTAACTTCTTCAGGAATATCCTGTAAAAGCAAAAGTCTTAATCTCGTAGAGAAGTTATACAAACCTAACAGCACTGAGAAACATCTACAAGTGATTAATGGGTCCTTTTGTAGCAAAAGGTAAATGATTGTAACAATTCTCATAGGAGTTGAAGATTTCCATAGAAGAAGCATTTGTTCACTAAGAAGATGCAAACCTGCATATTAGTTGAAACCCTGACTGTTTCATCAGCACCAAGTTGCTTAGCAACAGATAGACGGTAGTCATCTACATCCACTATTACAGTTCGAGGGGCTCCAAAAGCACGAGCTGCCAGCATTGTGACCAGCCCAATGGGTCCAGCCCCCATTATCAATGCAGTGGTCTCAGGACCAATGTTGGCGCGGCGGCAAGCATGAAGACCAACACTTAATGGTTCACACATAGCCCCTTCCTCCAAGCTAACATTGTCAGGGAGTTTGAAGCACAAATCTGCAGGATGTACCACCTGTGACAATATACAATTGACTCATACCCTATTAGAAATTCACCAAATTTAGATCATATGAAAACTTTTGGCATCCAACTTTGGCTGCAATACACAGGCATATCTGATAAAATATGTCAAATTAGTGGAGAATGCCATGCTTGCCTTATCTTGTTCAAGTGCTTTCTAATTTCTAAATACAAGATTATTTTCTAGTTAACCAAATTTAACTCTTATTCTTCTTTCTCAGATTACCCATGACAAAATCATGACCAACACAACGAACGCTTGACGGTTATCAGCTTATCAGCAACTTCGCTTTGATAAGTCAAAATCTTCACCAACATGATTAGGACACGATGATCCCCAATTGATCATCTTATCACAGACTTCTGTCGATTGCTTTCAATGGTTTAAAATGCCCCAGTGGATGTCTCTTTCCAATTTGTCTCGTTGAGTATGAACTCTCTTCACCACAATAGTAAGGAAGTCGGCATTGTTATTGATACCGAACGCTGATGGTAAGCTAGGCTAACCGCACAAAAATCCTTGAGACATGCAAGTTTTCTGGTACTTCCTCAATGTTAGCTTTACGATAACCATCCCAAAAATGTAAGGGGTGATGCCGTTGACGAGGTCTCATGGGTGTCCGGCAGAGATGGCGTACGACTCAGCGCCTATTAGGCGCTTCATGTCGCGTCGCTTGCTTTCCTTTGTCCATAAGCCCTCTCTCAAGCACCTATCCCTTAAAGCTTCTTATGAGGTTCAATGATTCTGACAAGACTGGGTTTTTCAGAGTTCGGAGAGTCAGACTTTTCAAGCATATTATCAAATTATAGAAAAAATTCTTCTTCTTTTTTTTTTTTTTTTTTTTTTTTTTTTTGTATTTTTCACATACCGCATATATCTAATCTAATTTTTAATTAAATAAATACCTAGAGAAATAGAAAAATAAAAAACAATAGAAATCACTTCAAAAAAATCGGGAAAAATTATGAGACCTCATTATAACAGTAGCTTGGGAAAGGTTGGGTGGCATGGGATGATGGGGAGTGATGCTCAAAAACCATGGATTATAGCCTTTAATTTTCGGCTTCCCGATGCTCGGTTAAGATTTTTGCCCAACTTTCTCCGATCCATCGTGACCCAAGAGGATCCCCGGTGCCCCAAAAGGTCATCCACGAACTCCGATTTCACCAATGCTATCAGTGTTCTGACCCTTAGAGTGGACCCATAAACGATCGTCCAAGCCTACCAGGGACCGATAACCTACCCCGGAGGCCTCCCATGTCCCCTTAGGGTGGTTCCATTCTATGTGGTGCGAAAATATATACCTTTGTTCCGAGGCCTCCCGGAAGCCCAGTAACCATGGATTATAGCCTTTGATTATAGGCTTTTCGAGGCCCAGTCGTGATTTTGCCCAAACTTTTCCGGGGAGGTCTATCGTTACCATAGAGGACATCCGGTGCCCCGAAAACGTCGTCCATTTCATCGAACTCCATTTTCACCCATGCTTTCAGTGTTTTGACTCTTAAAGTCGTAAAACAATCGTCCAAGCCTACCAGGGACCTGATAGTCGACCTTGGGGCCTCTTGTGTCCGGTAGGAGTGTCCCTTGCGATGAGGTACGAAAATATCCACCATAATTCCTGGGGCTCCCGGAAGCCCAAAAAACTTGGATTACAGCCTTGCCTTTGATTTTCAGCTTCCCGAGGCACAGTTTATTTTTTAGCCCAAACTTCTTCTGGGGGTCTATCGTGACCCTAGAGGACCTTTGATGTCTTGGGAAGGTTATCTGGGTACACGAACTCCGATTCCACCGATGCTTTCGGTATACTAGCCCTTAGAGTGGTGTCACATTTAATGTCCGTCCAAGCCTACCAATGGCTCGCTTGCCAACCGTAGCCCCCCCGAGTGCCCTAGGACGTGCGATGTGGAGCGAAAAAATCCATCTTTGTTCCTGGGCCTTCCGGAAGCCCAAAATATGTGGATTATGCCTTCAATTTTCGGAATCTCGGGGGCCGGTTGAGATTTTTGCCCAACCTTCTTTGAGGGGTCCATCTTGACCTAGGAGGACCTCTGGTGCCCAGGGAAAGTCATCCAGGTCCCGAACTCCGATTTCACCCATGATTTCGGTGTGCCGGTCCTTAGAGTATTCCTGTAAACCGGTCGTCCAAGTCTACCAGAGTCCCGATAGCCGACCTCGGGGGCTTCCCATATCCCCTAAGCGTGTCCCGTGCGATCTGGTGCGAGAATATCCACCTTCGTTTCTGGGCCTCTAGGAAGCCTAAAAAGTGTGGATTATAGCCTTAGATGATCGGCTTCCCAAGATCCGGCTGAGATTTTTTGCCCAACCTTCTCCAAGATCCATCGTGACCCAAGTAACCCAAGGGGACCAGCGTTGCCCTGGAAAGGTCATCTAGGTCCTCGAACTTCGATTTTACCCATGTTTTCAGTGTTCCGACCCTCAAAGTGGTTCCATAAATGATCGCTGAAGCCTACCAGGGACCAGATAACCTACCTCGCAGGCCTCCCTTGTCCTCTAAGGGTGTTTCGTGGGATGTGGTGCGAAAATACTGAATTTTGTTCCGGGGTCTCTGGAAGCCAGTATTCGTGAATGCCTTTGATTTTTGACTTAGCGACGCCTGGTTGTGATTTTTGCCCAAACTTCTTCGGGAGGTCATCATGGCCCCAAAACTCCAATTTGACCTATGCTTTCGGTATTTTAACGGTCGTCCAAGCATATCAGAGACCTGATAGTCGACCCTGGGAGCATGTCATGTCCTTTAGGGATGTCCCATGCGATTAGGTGCCAAAAAATCCACCGTCGTTCTGGGGGCTCCCGGAAGCCAAACAAACGTAGATTATATGTAGCCTTCAATTTTCGACTTCCAAAGCACAATTGAGATTTTTGCCCAACTTCATCGGGGGTCTATCGTGACCCTAGAGGACCTACGGTGCCTTGGGAAAGTCATCTCGGTCCCCGAACTCCGATTCCCTTAGAATAGTGTCATGTAAAACGAAAGCATACCAAAGACCTGATAATCGAACCCCAGAGACGTGATTGCCGACTCTGGGGCCCTTCTGAGTCCCTAGGAGTGTCCCATACGATGTAGAGCGATAATCTCCACCTTCATTCCTAGGCCTCTCGAAAGCCCAAAATACGTGGATTATAGCCTTCGATTTTGGGCCTCCCGGGGCCATGTTGAGATTTGTTAAGATTTTTGGCCAACCTTCTCCGAGGGCTCCATCATGACCCAAGAGGGTCCCTGGTGCCACGGGAAGTTCATCCAGGTCCTCGAACTCTAATTTCACCCATGCTTTTGGTGTTCCAGGCTTCTAGCCATTAGAGTGAGGGTCGTCTCTTATGGTGTGCCATACGGGTCGGCCGCACATGGCCCCAACTTTTAAAGGGCCAAAAAGTTCGAGTCGACCGAAAAAAAAAAAAAAACAATTATTGTGTTTTGAGGTAATAATAGGCTAGAAAAATTGCAAATTTTGTAACGTTTTAGCTAGTAGTGCTATTAACTATTCACCAGGGCCTCGTTTACAATTTTGCACAGGGTCTCCAAAATATTTAGAGTGTTCCCATAAAACGACCGTCCAAGCCTACAAGGGACCAAATAATCGACCCCGGGGGCCTCCCATGTCCCCTAAGGGTGTTTCATACGATGTGGTGCGCAAATATCCACCTTTATTCCGGGGCTTCCCGCTTCGGGAAGCCCAGAAATTGTGGATTAGCTTTCAATTTTCGGCTTCTCAAATACAGTTGTGATTTTTGTCCTTACTTTTTCGTGGGGCCTATAGTGACCCCAGAGGACCTCCAATGCCCAATGCCCCGAGAACGTCATCCGGGTCCCTAAACTACGGTTTCACCCATGCTTTCGGTGTTCTGGTTCTGAAAGTGGTGTCTCGTAAACCGGTTGTCCAATCTTACCAGGGATCCAATAGCCGACCTCAGACGCGTTGCATGTCCCCTAGGTCCCGTGCGTTGAGCTGCAAAAATATCCACCTCTGTTTCTGTGTCTCGTGAAACCTCCAGGAAGCGAAAAAAAACGTGGATTATAGGCTTTGTTTTCAGCATCCCAGGCCTGATTATTAACCAAACTTTTTCAGGGGGTCTATCATGACCCTCAAGGACCTCCGATGGCTCGGGAACGTCATCCGAGCCCCTGAACTCCGATTTCACCAATGTTTCGATGTTCCGGGTCTCAAAATGGTGTCCTGTAACACGATCGTCCAAGTGACTACATGGGACCCAATAGCCGACTCCAGGGGCCTACTATGTCCCCGAGTGATGTCCGTGCGAAGTAGTATGAAAATATCCACCTTTGTTTCGGGGCCTCCCAGAATCGAAAAAATGTGGATTATAGGCTCCGATTTTTGCATCCCAGGTGCGGTTGTGATTTTTGACCAAGCTTCTTTGGCAGATCTATCGTGACCCAAGAGGCCAAGAGGACCTCTAGTGCCACGGGAATGTCATTTGGGTTCCTAAACTCTGAACTCACCCATGTTTCGGTGTTCAGGCTCTCAAAGTGGTGTCCAGTAAAAGGATCGTCCAAGCGACTACCAAGGACCCCATAGCCGACTGCGGGAGCCTCCCATGTTCCCGAGGGATGTCCCATGCGATGTGGTGTGAAAATATCCATCTTCTTTTCAAGGCCTCTTCGAAGCCCCAAAAACGTGGATTATGGACTTTGTTTTCAGCATTCCAGGGCCCAGCTATGATTATTAACCAAACTTTTTTGGCGGGTTTATCGTGTCCCTCGAGGACCTCCGATGCCTCGGGAACGTCATCCGAGCCCCTGAACTCCAATTTGACCACCGTTTCGGTGTTTTGGGTCTCAAAGTGGTGTCCAGTAAAACGACCGTCCAAGTGACTACATGGGAGCCTATAGTCGACTCCAGGGGCCTCCCACGTCCCCGAGTGATGTCCGTAGGAAGTGGTAAGAAAATATCCACCTTCGTTTCGGAACTCCCAAAAGCGAAAAAATGTAGATTATAGGCTTCGATTTTTGGCTTCCCGGGGTGAGGTTGTGATTTTTGACCAAACTTCTTCGGCAGATCTATCATGACCCAAGAAGACCTCTAGTGCCCCGGGAATGTCATTTGGGTTCCTAAACTCCGAACTCACCCATGTTTCGGTGTTCAGGCTCTCAAAGTGGTGTCCGGTAAAAGGGTCGTCCAAGCGTCTACCAGGGACCCCATTACGGACCCCGGGGGCCTCCCATGTTCTCGAGGGATGTCCCATGCGATGTGGTGTGAAAATATCCACCTTTTCGGAACCTCCCTAAATCCCAAAAAAACGTGGATTATGTGCTTTGATTATCAGCATCCCAGGGCCCAACAATGATTTTTAACCAAACTTTTTTGGCGGGTCTATTATGACCCTCGAGGACCTCCGATGCCTCCGAAATGTCATCCGAGCCACTGAACTCCGATTTCACCAATGTTTCTGTGATCCGGGTCCCAAAGTAGTGTCTTGTAAAACGACCGTCCAAGCGACTACATGGGACCCGACAGCCTACTCCAGGGGCCTCCCATGTCCATGAGTGATGTCCGTGCGAAGTAGTATGAAAAAATCCAGCTTCGTTGCAGGGCCTCCAGGAAGTGAAAAAACGTGGATTACATGCTTTGATATTTGGCATCTCGGGGCGCGGTTGTGATTTTTGACCAAACTTCTTCAGCAGATCTATCGTGACTCGAGAGCACATCTAGTGCCCTAGGAATGTCATTTCGTTCCTAAACTCCGAACTCACCCATGTTTCGGTGTTCAGGCACTCAAACTGGTGTCCAGTAAAAGGGTCGTCCAAGCAACTACCAGGGACCCAATAGCCGACCCAGAGGCCTCCCATGTTCGCGAGGGTTGTCCAATGCGATGTGGTGTGAAAATATCCACCTTCGTCTAGGGCCTCTCGGAAGCCCAAAAAACGTGGATTATAGGCTTTGATTTTCAGCATCCCAGGGCCCATAGTGATTTTTGACCAAACTTTTTCAGCAGGTCTATTGTGACCCTGTCTATTGTGACCCTGGAGGACCTCCGATGGCTCGGGAATGTCATCTGATCCCCTGAACTCCAATTTCACCAATGTTTCAATGTTCCGGGTCTCAAAGTGGTGTCCTGTAAAACGACCGTCCACGCGACTACGTGGGACCCGATAGCCGACTCCGGGGACCTCCCATGTCCCCCGAGGGATGTCTGTGCGAAGTTGTATGAAAATATCCAGCATTGTTGCGGGGCCTCTCGGAAGAGAAAAAATGTGGATTATAGGCTTCAATTTTTGGCATCCCGGGGCGCGGTTGTGAATTTTGACCAAATGTCTTCGGCGGATCTATCGTGACCCAAGAGGACCTCTAGTGTCTCGGTAATGTCATTTGGATTCCTAAACTCCGAACTCACCCATGTTTCGGTGTTCAGGCTCCCAAAGTGGTGTCCAGTAATAGGGTCGTCCAAGCAACTACCACGGACCCCATAGCCGTCCCCGAGGGCCTACCATGCCCCCAATGGATATCTCGTGCGATGTGGTGCGAAAATATTCACCTTCGTTTTCGAACCTCCCGGAAACCCAAAAAACGCGGATTATGGGCTTTGATTATCAGCATTCCAGGACCCAACAGTGAATTTTAACCAAACTTTTTCAACGGGTCTATGGACCTCTGATGCCTCGAGTATGTCATCCGAGCCGCCCCTGAACTCCGATTCTACCAATGTTTCGGTGTTCCAGGTCTCAAAGTAGGGTCCTGTAAAACGACTGTCCAAGCAACTACATGTGACCCGATAGCCGACTCCGGGGGCCTCCCATGTCCCTGAGTGATGTCCGTGTGAAGCGGTATGAAAAAATCCAGCTTCGTTGCGGGGCCTCCTGGAAGCGAAAAAACGTGGATTATAGGCTTTGGTTTTTGGCATCCCGGGGCGCGGTTGTGATATTTTACCAAACATCTTCGACGGATCTATCGTGACCCATGAGGACTTCCAGTGCCCTGGGAATGTCATTTGGGTTCCTAAACTCCGAACTCACCCATGTTTCGGTGTTCAGGCACTCAAAGTGGTGTCCACTAAAAGGGTCGTCCAAGCGACTACCAGGGACCCCATAGCCGACCCTTGGGCCTCCCATATTCCCGAGGGATGTCCAAAGCAATGTGGTGCGAAAATATCCACATTCGTTTCATGGCCTCTCGAAAACCCAAAAAACGTGGATTATGGGCTTTGATTTTCAGCATCCCAGGGCCCATCCATGATTTTTGACCAAACTTTTTCGCCAGGTCTATTGTGACCCTGGAGGACCTCCGATGGCTCGGGAATGTCATCTGAGCCCCAAAACTCCAATTTCACCAATGTTTCGGTCTGGGTCTTAAAAGTAGTGTCTTGTAAAACGACCGTCCAAGCGACTACATGGGACCCGATAGCCGACTCTGAGGGCCTCGCATGTCCCCCGAGTGATGTTCGTGCGAAGTGGAATGAAAATATCCAGCATCGTTGCGGGGCCTCCGGGAAGCGAAAAACGTGGATTATAGGCTTCGATTTTTGGCATCCCGCGGCGCGGTTGTGATTTTTGACCAAACTTCTTCGGCAGATCTATCGTGACGCAAGAGGACCTCTAGTGCACTGGGAATGTCATTTGGGTTCCTAAACTCCGAACTCACCCATGTTTCGGTGTTCAGGCACTCAAAGTGGTGTCCAGTAAAAGGGTCGTCCAAGCGACTACCAGAGACCCCATAGCCGACCCTTGGGCCTCCCATGTTTCCGAGGGATGTCCCAAGCAATGTGGTGCGAAAATATCCACCTTCGTTTCGTGGCCTCTCGGAAACTTAAAAAACGTGGATTATGGGCTTTGATTTCAGCATCCCAGGGCCCATCAGTGATTTTTGATTTTTGATCAAGCCTGGCAGGTCTATTATGACCCTGGAGGACCTCCGATGGCTTGGGATTGTCATCTGAGCCCCTGAACTCCGATTTCACCAATGTTTCGGTGTTCCGGGTCTTAAAGTAGTGTCCCGTAAAACGACCGTCCAAGCGACTACATGGGACCTGATAGCCGACTCCAAGGGCCTCCCATGTCCCCCGAGTGATGTTCGTGCGAAGTGGTATGAAAATATCCAGCAACGTTGCGGGGCCTCCGGGACGCGAAAAAACGTAGATTATAGGCTTCGATTTTTGGCATCCCGCGGCGCGGATGTGATTTTTGACCAAATTTCTTCGGCAGATCTATCGTGACCCAAGAGGACCTCTTGTGCCCCGGGAATGTCATTTGGGTTCCTAAACTCCGAACTCACCCATGTTTCGGTGTTCAGGCTCTCAAAGTGGTGTCCAGTAATACGGTCGTCCAAGCGACTACCAGGGACCCCATAGCCGACCCCGGAGGCCTCCCAAGTCCCCAATGGATATCCGTTTGATGTGGTGCGAAAATATTCACCATCTATTCGGAACCTCCCGGAAGTCCAACAAACGTGGATTATGGGCCTTGATTATCAGCATCCAAGGGCCCAACAGTGAATTTTAACCAAACTTTTTCGGCGGGCCTATTGTGACCCTGGAGGACCTCCCATGCCTCGGGAATGTCATCGGAGCCCCTGAACTCCGATTTCACCAATGTTTCAGTGTTCCGGGTCTCAAAATAGTGTCCTGTAAAACAACCGTCCAAGCGACTACATGGGAGCAGATAGCCGACTCCGGGGGCCTCCTCCTATGTCGCTAGTGATGTCCGTGCGAAGTGGTATGAAAAAATGCAGCTTCGTTGTGGGGTCTCCTGGAAGCGAAAAAAATTGGATTATAGGCTTCGATTTTTGGCATCTCGGGGCGCGGTTGTGATATTTGACCAAACTTCTTCGGCAGATCTATCGTGACCAAGATGACCTCTAGTGCGCTAGGAATGTCATTTGGGTTTCTAAACTCTGAACTCACCCATGTTTCGGTGTTCAGGCACTCAAAGTGGTGTCCGGTAAAAAGGTTGTCCAAGCGACTACCAGAGACCCCATAGCCGGGGGCCTATGTTCCTGAGGGATATCCCATTGCGATGTGGTGCGAAAATATCCACCTTCGTTTCATGGCCTCTCCGAAGCTCAAAAAACGTGGATTATGGGCTTTGATTTTCAGCATCCCAGGGCCCAACAGTGAATTTTAACCAAACTTTTTCAGCGGGACCCTAGAATATTGTGACCCTGGAAGACCTCCGATGCCTCGAGTATGTCATCTGAGCCCTTGAACTCTGATTTCACCAATGTTTCGGTGTTCCGGGTCTCAAAGTAGGGTCCTGTAAAACGACTGTCCAAGCGACTACATGTGACCCGGTAGCTGACTCCGGGGGCCTCCCATGTCCCTAAGTGATGTCTGTGCGAAGTGGTATGAAAAAATCCAGCTTCGTTGCGGGCCTCCTGGAAGCGAAAAAACGTGGATTATAGGCTTCGATTTTTGGCATCCCAGGGCGCGGTTGTGATTTTTGACCAAACGTCTTCGGCAGATTTATCATGACCCAAGAGGACTTCTAGTGCCCTGGGAATGTCATTTGGGTTCCGAAACTCCGAACTCACCCATGTTTCAGTGTTCAGGCACTCAAAGTGGTGTCCACTAAACGGGTCGTCCAAGCGATTACCAGAGACCCCATAGCCAACCCTTGGGGCCTCCCATGTTTCCCGAGGGATGACCCAAGCAATGTGATGCAAAAATATCCACCTTCGTTTCGTGGCCTCTTGGAAACCCAAAAAACGTGGATTATGGGCTTTTGATTTTCAGCATCCCAGGGCCCATCAGTGATTTTTGACCAAACTTTTTCGGCTGGAGGACCTCCGATGGCTCGGGAATGTCATCTGAGCCCCTGAACTCCGATTTCACCAATGTTTCGGTGTTCCGGGTCTTAAAGTAGTGTCCTGTAAAACGACCGTCCAAGCGACTACATGGGACCCGATAGCCGACTCCAAGGGCCTCCCATGTCCCCAGAGTGATGTTCGTGCGAAGTGGTATGAAAATATCCAGCATCGTTGCGGGGCCTCCTGGAAGCGAAAAAACGTAGAGTATAGGCTTCGATTTTTGGCATCCCGCGGCGCGGTTGTGATTTTTGACCAAACTTTTTCAGCAGATCTATCGTGACCCAAGAGGACCTATTGTGCCCCGGGAATATCATTTGGATTCCTAAACTCCGAACTCACCCATGTTTCGGTGTTCAGGCTCTCAAAGTGGTGTCCAGTAATAGGGTCGTCCAAGCGACTACCAGGGACCCCATAGCCGACCCCGAGGGCCTCCCAAGTCCCCAGTGGATATCCGTTCGATGTGGTGCGAAAATATTCACCTTCGTTTCGGAACATCCCGGAAGTCCAACAAACATGGATTATGGGCCTTGATTATCAGCATCCAAGGGCCCAACAGTGAATTTTAACCAAACTTTTTCGGCGGGTCTATTGACCCTGGAGGACCTCCCATGCCTCGGGAATGTCATCCGAGTCCCTGAACTCCGATTTCACCAATGTTTCAGTGTTCCGGGTCTCAAGATAGTGGCATGTAAAACGATCGTCCAAGCGACTACATGGGAGTGGATAGCCGACTCCGGGGGCCTCCTCCTATGTCTCTGAGTGATGTCCGAGCGAAGTGGTACGAAAAAATCCAGCTTCGTTGCGGGGCCTCCTGGAAGCGAAAAAAAGGATTATAGGCTTCGATTTTTGGCATCCCGGGGCGCGGTTGTGATATTTGACCAAACTTCTTCGGCATATCTATCGTGACCAAGAGGACCTCTAGTGCGCTAGGAATGTCATTTGGGTTCCTAAACTCGTGGTGTCTGGTAAAAAGGTCGTTCAAGCGACTACCAGGGACCCCATAGCCGACCCAAGAGGGCCCTATGTTCCCGAGGGATGACCCATGCGATGTGGTGCGAAAATATCCACCTTCGTTTTGGGGCCTCTCGGAAGCTCAAAAAACGTGGATATAGGCTTTGATTTTCTTCATCCCAGGGCCCAACAGTGAATTTTAACCAAACTTTTTCAGCAGGTCTATTGTGACCCTGGAATATTGTGACTCTGGAAGATCTCCGATGCCTCGAGTATGTCATCTGAGCCCTTGAACTTCGATTTCACCAATGTTTCGGTGTTCCGGGACTCAAAGTAGGGTCCTGTTAAACGACAATCCAAGCGACTACATGTGTCCCGATAGCCGACTCCGGGGGCCTCCCATGTCCCTGAGTGATGTCCGTGCGAAGTGGTATGAAAAAATCGAGCTTCGTTGCGGGGCCTCCTGGAAGCGAAATAACGTGGATTATAGGCTTCGATTTTTGGCATCCCAGGGTGCGGTTGTGATTTTTGACCAAACGTCTTCGGCAGATTTATCATGACCCAAGAGGACTTCTAGTGCCCCGGGAATGTCATTTGGGTTCCTAAACTCCGAACTCACCCATGTTTCGGTGTTCAGGCACTCAAAGTGGTGTCCACTAAAAGGGTCGTCCAAGCGACTACCGGGGACCCCATAGCCGACCATTGGGGCCTCCCATGTTCCCGAGGGATGTCCCAAGCAATGTGGTGTGAAAATAACCACCTTCGTTTCGTGGCCTCTCGGAAACCCAAAAAACGTGGATTGTGGGCTTTTGATTTTCAGCATCCCAGGACCCATCAGTGATTTTTGACCAAACTTTTTCGGCAGGTCTATTGCGACTCTGGAGGACCTCCGATGGCTCGGGAATGTCATCTGAGCCCCTGAACTCCGATTTCACCTATGTTTCGGTGTTCCGGGTCTTAAAGTAGTGTCCTGTAAAACGACCGTCCAAGCGACTACATGGGACCCGATAGCCGACTCCGAGGGCTTCCCATGTCCCCCGAGTGATGTTCGTGCGAAGTGGTATGAAAATATCCAGCATCATTGCGGGGCCTACCGGAAGCGAAAAAACGTGGATTATAGGCTTCGATATTTGGCATCCCGCGGCGCGGTTGTGATTTTTGACCAAACTTCTTCGGCAGATCTATCGTGACCCAAGAGGACCTCTTGTACCCCAGGAATGTCATTTGGGTTCCTAAACTCCGAACTCACCCATGTTTCGGTGTTCAGGCTCTCTTAAGTGGTGTCCAGTAATAGGGTCGTCCAAGCGACTACCAGGGACCTCATAGCCGACCCCGGGGGCTTCCCAAGTCCCCAATGGATATCCGTTCGATGTGGTGCGAAAATATTCACCTTCGTTTCGAAACCTCCCGGAAGTCCAACAAACGTGGATTATGGGCTTTGATTATCAGCATCCAAGGGCCCAACAGTGAATTTTAACCAAACTTTTTTGGCGGGTCTATTGTGACCCAGGAGGACATCCGATGCCTCTGGAATGTCATCCGAGCCCCTGAACTCTGATTTCACCAATGTTTCAGTGTTCCGGGTCTCAAGATAGTGTCCTGTAAAACGACCGTCCAAGCGACTACATGGGACCGGATAGCCGACTACGGGGGCCTCCTATGTCACTGAGTGATGTCCATGCGAAGTGGTACGAAAAAATTCAGCTTCGTTGCGGACCTCCTGGAAGCGAAAAAACGTGGATTATAGGCTTCGATTTTTGGCATCACGGGGCGCGGTTGTGATATTTGACCAGACTTTCTCGGCAGATCTATCGTGACGCTGGGAATGTCATTTGGGTTCCTAAACTCCGAACTCACCCATGTTTCGGTGTTCAGGCACTCAATGTGGTGTCCGGTAAAAAGGTCGTCCAAGCGACTACCAGGGACCCCATAGCCGACCCCAGGGGCCTATGTTCCCGAGGGATGTCCCATGCGATGTGGTGCGAAAATATGCACCTTCGTTTCGGGGCCCCTGAACTCCAATTTCACCAATGTTTCGGTGTTCCGGGACTCAAAGTAGTGTCCTGTAAAACAACCGTCCAAGCGACTACATGGGACCCGATAGCCGACTCCGGGGGCCTTCCATGTCCCCGAGTGATGTCCGTGCGAAGTGGTATGAAAATTTCCAGCATCGTTTCGGGGCCTCCCGGAAGCGAAAAAACGTGGATTATAGTTATGATGCTCGGACTCGGGTATGGATGTCGGACTCGGGTACGGATCCAAGAGTCGGATATGGAAAAATCTTAAATTAAGGATATGGGGACACGTTTTACAAGTGTCCATAATCAGAATATGTACACGGGGACATGGACCAAATAAACGGAAAAATAAAGAATAAAATGGGTAGTCTTAAAAAAAAATAATAATAAAATAACAATAGTAATAAATACACTTCTTGTTGGGGTAAAAAGAAAAAAGAAACTACTCTTCTTTTGGAAGTTGAGCTACGGTTAAAACACGGAGTAAATACTTTGACCATTGAATGGCCCATGGTAGACAGCTGTTTAAAAGTTTAAACTGTTAGAGTAAAAGTAATTGACAAGTGCTGGACAACTGTCACAGTTATTAAGGACATCTACTTTCTCTCTTCCCCATATAAGCGTATCACTTCTATTTATTATACCCTCTCCCTCCTCTAGGCCCTCTCTCTCCCGTGTTCTCTCATCTTCTTCCTTTTCTCTCTGCTTTTTTTTTCCCACCTGAAACTTCTGCGTTCTTCTCTCCATCACCAGCCATAGTCGTGTCCATTTTTATCCTGGCGAGTCTGACCCATATCCTGTGTCCGCACCCGTGTCGTGTCGTGTCGACACGGGTACGGCAGGGTAAACAGGCGAGTCCGAGCATCATAGGATTATAGGCTTCGACTTTTCGCATCCCGGGGCGCGGTTGTGATTTTTGACCAAACTTCTTCGGCAGATCTATCGTGACCCAAGAGGACCTCTTGTGCCCCAAGAATGTCATTTGGGTTCCTAAACTCCGAACTCACCCATGTTTTGGTGTTCAGGCTCTCAAAGTGGTGTCCAGTAATAGGGTCGTCCAAGCGACTACGAGGGACCCCAGAGCCGACCCCGGGGGCCTCCCATGTCCCCAATGGAGATTCCGTGCGATGTGGTGCGAAAATATTCACCTTCGTTTTCCGGAAGCCCAAAATAACGTGGATTATGGGCTTTGATTATCACCATCACAGGGCCCAACAATGATTTTTAACCAAACTTTTTCGGCGGGTCTATTTTGACCCTGGAGGACCTCCGATGCCTCTGGAATGTCATCCGAGCCTCTGAACTTCGATTTCACCAATGTTTCTGTGATAAGGGTCTCAAAGTAGTGTTCTGTAAAACGACCGTCCAAGTGACTACATGCGACCCGACAGCCGACTCCGGGGGCCTCCCATGTCCCTTAGTGATGTTCGTGCTAAGTGGTATGAAAAAATCTAGCTTCGTTGCGGGGCTTTCCGGAAGCGAAAAAACGTGGATTATAGGCTTCGATTTTTGGCATCCCTGGGCGCGGTTGTGATTTTTGACCGAACTTCTTCGCCAGATCTATTGTGACCCAAGAGGACCTCTTGTGCCCCAAGAATGTCATTTGGGTTCCTAAACTCCGAGCTCACCCATGTTTCGGTGTCCAGGCTCTCAAAGTGGTATCTGGTAATAGGGTCGTCCAAGCGACTACCAAGGACCCCATGGCCGACCCCGGGGCCTCCCATGTTCCCAATGGATATCTCGTGCGATGTGCGAAAATATCTACCTTCGTTTCGGGGCCTCTCGGAAGCCCAAAAGACGTGGATTATGGGCTTTGATTTCCAGCATCCAAGGGCCCAGCAGTGATTTTTAACCAAAATTTTTCGGCAGGTCTATTGTGACCCTGGATGACCTCCGATGCCTCGAGAATGTCATCTGAGCCCCTTTACTCCGATTTCACCAATGTTTCGGTGTTCCGGGTCTCAAAGTGGTGTCCTGTAAAACGACCGTCCGAGCGACTACATGGGACCCAATAGCCGACTGGGGCCTCCCATGTCCCCCGAGTTATGTCCGTGCGAAGTGGTATGAAAATATCCAGCATCGTTGCGGGGCCTCCCGGAAGCGAAAAAACATGGATTATAGGCTTCGATTTTTGGCATCCCGGGGCGCGGTTGTGATTTTTAACCAAACTTCTTCGGGAAATCTATCGTGACCCAAGAGGACCTCTAGTGCCCCGGGCATGTCTTTGGATTCCTAAACTCCGAACTCACCCATGTTTCATTGTTCAGCCTCTCAAAGTGGTGTCCAGTAAAAGGGTCGTCCAAGCGACTACCAAGGACCCCATAGCCGACCCCATGGGCCTCCCATGTTCCCGAGGGATGTCCCATGCGATGTGGTGTGACAATATCCACCTTCTTTTCGGGGCCTCTTGGAAGCCCCAAAAACGTGGATTGTAGTCTTCGATTTTTGAGTTCCCGGTGACGATCGTGATCTTTGCCAAACTTTTTCGGGGGGGGTCTATCGTGACCCTAGAGAGTCTCGAAGTGCCTCGGGAAGGTTATCTGGGTATCTCACCCATGTTTTGGGTATTCCAACCCTTAGAGTGGTATCTAGTAAAACGACAGTCGAAGCCAACCAAGGACCCGATAGCCGATCCCAGGGGTCTCCCATTCCCCCTACGGGTGTGCCGTGCGATGAGGTGCGAAAATATACACCTTCATTTCCGAGCCTCATGGAAGCAAAAAAAGGAAAAGAAGTGGATTATAGCCTTCGATTTCCGGATTACCGGTGCTCTGTTAAGAATTTTTCCCAACCTTCTCCAAGTGGTCAATCATGAACCAAGAGTACCCCCGGTGCCTCGGGGAGGTCATCTAGGTTCTCGAACTCCGATTTCACTCATACTTTTGGTAAACACTTCACCGTTGTAAAACAGTTGTCTCAGCTTACCACCGATAACGGACCCTGAAGACCTCTCATGTCCCTTAGGGTTGTTTTATCTAATGTGGTGCGAGATTATCCACCTTCGTTTCAGGGCCTCCCGTAAGCCCAAAAAGCGTGTTATTGCCTTCTTGTCGGCTTCCCAGGGCGGTTGTGATTTTTGCCCAAATTTCTCCGGGGTGTTTATTGTGACCTTAGAGGACCTACGGTGCCCCGGAAACGTTATCCAGGTTACCCAACTCTGATTTCACCCATGCTTTCAGTGTTCTGACTCTCAAAGTGGTTCTCGTAAAATGGTCGTCCGTACGATGAGGTACAAAAATGTCCATTTTCGTTCCGGGCCTACGGGAAGCCCCAAAAACTTTAGCTTTCGATTTTCGGCTTCCTGTGGCCTAGTAGTGATTTTTTTCCCAAACTTCTTCCGAGGGTCCATAGTGACCCTAGAGGACCTCTGGGGCCTTGGGAAAGTTATTTGGGTCCCTTAGCTCCGATTTCACCCATATTTTAAAATTCCAACCCTTAGAGTGGTGTTCCGTAAAACGGACGTCCAAGCCTCCCACGGATTCGATAGTCGACCTTGGGGGCCTCCCATGTTATGGTGACAAGATGGCCAAACGATAAACCCTCAAAACACCCAATCTGTTGAGAGAGAAACGTGAGGTGTTTTGAGTGGAAATAGATTTTATCACAGAGTTGGTTGGTATATGTTGAAGCTTTTTAAGTACAAAATAATTTCTGAATCTGAATATTGTAAAATATAAAAATTGATTCGATTAACTGACTACCCGTACCGAAAGTATCAGTTATTCGATATTTACGGTACGGTGACGGTTCGGAAAAAGGTTGAACCGATATTTTCGATTATCGTACCGAAACGCACTTCCTAGCGTTACGATTACTACCGTGTACAGCCCTACCTAGCGGTGTTCCGCGCGATGTGGATCGAGAAAATCCACCTTTGATCCGGGGCCTCTCGGAGGCCCAAGAAACATGGATTATAGCCTTCGATTTTCGGCTTCTTGGGGTGTGATTGTAATTTTTGCCCAAACTTCTCCGCGGGGTCCATCGGGACCCTAGAGGACTTTTGGTGCCCCAGGATGGTCATCCGGTTTCCCAAACTCCAATTCACCCCTGGGACATGAGACATGGGCGCTATATAGACCTGTAAAATGGGTCTACCCAGCGGGTTACAGGTCGGGTCACTTCAGGTTCGGGTCCGGTCGGTTACGGGTTGGTTTTTGGGTCGAATCCAAATTTTAGTTCATTTTACCGGGTTGTAAACGGGTTCAGGTCGAGAATGTTTTTTCAGGACCCTAAAAAAACGGGTTGGGTCGGGTTTTCGTGTCGGGTCAGCTTTTTACAGCTCTAGCGCTATACTCTTCTGAGCATAACTCAATTCAGCAACCAACTGAATCACTACAAAATTTACATAGATAGAGCACATTTCCAGTGAATATCATGTACTAGATGCTACTCCGTAGATAGTTATGAACCAAGTGATACATCCATTCAATTCAATATGAAATTGCAAGAATAGGTTACCTGATTGGCAAGAGAGCCATGAACAGGAGGAGTTGCAAAGAACTTCATCTCAGGGCACAAATTGTAGCGGCCATCTTTGCAAAGATCGCAACGGCAACAACTAATACCGGGTTCCAAAGCCACTCTATCACCGGGCACCAATGACTTAACCTGGCTCCCAACTTCTTCAATAACCCCAGCACATTCATGCCCAATTACCATGGGCTCTTTCACCACAAAATCCGCACATCTTAAGGTCTAAGCACAAATTTAAGAACTATATTAGCAAGCTATCTCACACATCTTTTTTGTAGCATTATTATGCCTTAACTACAACCACGCTCATCAACAGAAATACAGAATCAAATTAGCTCATTAGGCAAATTTAAACCAAAAAAAAAACATTTATTTTACAAAAGCCCCAGTTTATTTTTTTTCCTGGGGGAATGTTTAAGAGGAAAATAGGACATATAGCTGAAGGAAAGAAGGGGTTTGACCTTGAGATAATGAACATCACTCCCACATATGCCTACAGCCTTCATTTTGATTCTCACATCATGGGGCCCTTGATAAAGATTATAAAACACAAACAAAAGTTCCAATATTAACAGAGACAAATTAACATCAGAAAATTCAGAAACCATCAAATAAAACATAGGTCTTGTTACTTCATGCTGTGTTTGGAATTGGAAATTAAGTATAGAAGAAAGGAAACAAAAGCCCTCAGCTTGAACTTGAAAAGTTGATTGGGATTTTACCTAGGGGTGGCAGGTCAAATGGCTGGATTTTGAGAGTATTAATCCCCATAAGCCAAGCAGCCATGTTCTGCTCTCCTTCACCAGCTTCATGGGACTTCCCTCCTTTTCCCATTCTCTCTCCTCTCTTTCTCCCCTCTGGCCTCTGTATCAGTGTGTGTATGTGTGTGTGTGGTGTGTGTGTGTGTGTGTGTGTGTGTGTGTGTGTCTCTAACTCTTGCAAATGCTCTGCAGAAAAATTAGAACTTTGAGGTTATAGTTTCTTAGACTTCTTTTTGAGGTTATAAAAATTTCTCCATAATTTTGGCAGGTTGTTAACTTCTTATTTAGGCAAAGCATTTAAAAAAATGCCAGAACAAAAGAAAAAGTTTTAAACTTATTACGTAAAAAACAATGTTATTATGCCTATAAAAACATTGCTTTATGGTTTCAGTGAACTTTGTGCTTATCTATATCCAGCTAGGTGACACGCGTCCGAAAGAAAATTGCTCATATCGAAAACCAGTTGGCAAGCTATCATCACCACAAGAGACTTGTCTATTTTTCCTATTTTGTACAATTTTTTTGATGTATTTGCAATTTGTATTAGTAATACAATCGTGACCCACAAATTGTACCACAAAATCAGAATGATTGTCTATTTGTCTTCAACCATAAACGTCATTTGGGTCCAATTTTAATATGTGAATAAGTTTTACAAGCTTATCATTATTATATAGCACTATAGCTGTTGAATCTGAAATTGTGTGCCAATTTCCAACTTCAATTAAAGTTTATGCAATGTTTCTGCATCAAGTAAAATGGTTCTACACTTTAAGTGTCACTACAAGAAAGTTGAGCAGAATACTCCAATTGTAATAACGCAAATTACACATACATTATCTCTTGAACTAATTGTAAAAGCAAAACATGAAAAAGAGAACAGGCAAAAGTACCGTGAGAAGGAACGTCACCAAGCAGTAGTTGAGTCATGAGTGATAAATGATAATCATTTTTGTGCACCAAAAATGTCAAAAGAAGTCTCATTCACATGATCCAGCAGTTGATATTCAGTTGATATTAGGCCACTTTTGTTACTGTAATCACAACTCACAAGTACGGACATTTCTCTACTCCCATGTAGTCAGATTTAGGCAAAATTAACAAGCAGTATCAGTACGTCAGCACTGAATCAAACACAAAGGCAAAGGATAACTCCAGTAGCATTTTGTGCCGAAATCTAAAAGAAGATTACCCGAATACAGGCACCATCAGCTCAGCAGATACGAGTTTCGAAATTTAGTTCATCTTCCACTCATATCATGTTGCTACAGACAAGCTCACCCATGCTTGGATGCTTCAAGGAATATTAGGGAGAAAAGTAATAAAGCTCCCAAAATTCCTTCCATGCACCCCTGAGCTGTGAGCTCCTGACCTAAGCTTAAAACTGATAGGGACTGGACTGAAAAATAACAAGCCAGCAGTCTACCAAATTGGACTACGAGATCTTATGATGCACAACGGCACAACCAGTAGTCCCCAAAGGTCATGTTTAGTGTTAATAATCAGTCTGTTATCCTGTGGCTCAAGTAGGTTAAATGCTCCACTTTCATCCAATTATCCAAGAAGCTACACGAGAAAACATCTAAGAGGACCTCCAATATTTCCACCTTTACACCAAAGGTTCTAGGTATTCAGATCTTGAAGACAATAGATGTCACCATGTGTAGGCGTCTAGCGGAAGTGTAGAATTCTCCGGATTGAGCCATGATTGATTGGTATCTGTATGAAATATCTACATCGCAATCCTGCAGTGTGCTATAACAAGAATTGTGGCTGTTGCAGACTGCGGTTAAGATGGAAAAAAAATCAATTTCCGTATTACATATGTTACAACAGCCCGGATCAGTCTGATCACGTCTAAATACTTACTCGTTACTCCAGGTTGAAAGCCCGCAATTTTTTTCTTCTTTTCAACCTTAGATGTTTCATTCTCAAATGTCTTACTCAAACACATGGTCCTAACTCCTAAGGAGCTTGAATTCTCCCATATACTTATACAGAACTCCAGGCAGATGGCTTTTGCACATCATTCTCCTCCATCAAGTCTCTGAACTTTGTAGCAGCATCCCATCTTTCTGCACCTGCATATGTATCAGATATAAGTACATAGTTCCCACTATTATGACCATCTAATTCAAGAAGCTTGCTAGAGACAATCTCAGCCAAGGCAACATTTCCGTGAAGCCTGCAGGAACTCAACAAGATCCTCCATAACACAACATCCGGTGTTATAGGCATCTTTTGTATGAATTCATACGCCCTCTCCAATTTCCCAGAACGGCTCAACAGATCAACTACACAGCCATAATGTTTCATTTGTGGTACAATACCATACAGTTTCTGCATGCTTTCAAAATAGTTTAATCCCTTATCTACCAACCCAGCATGTACACAAGCTAGTAAGATCCCAACAAAGGTTCCATTAGTGGGCGTAACATTTTCGCTTAACATCTCCTCAAAGAGCTGAATAGCATGACTGGCAAAACCATTTACTGCCAGCCCTGATATGATTGCAGTCCACGATACAGAGTCCTTCTCTTTCATCTCTTGAAAAACGTGTAATGCCTTCTTGACATCACCACATTTACAGTACATGTCAATCAAAGAGTTACCAACATAAATATCTACTCTAATGTAGTTATTACCAATGAATTCATGAACTGCCTTCCCTATGTCAAGCTTCCCTAAATGAGCACATGCAGAAAGCACACTGGCTACTGTAATTTCATCAGGTTTAACCTTACTCATCATCATATCTTGAAAAAGTTTCACAGCATCAGAAAACATGCCGGCTTGAGAGTACCCTGTAATCATTGATGTCCACGAAATCACATCCCTCTTTGGCATCTCATCAAAAATCTTCCTTGCTGAAACCAAATCTCCAAATTTTGCATAACCCATCATCAAAGAGTTCCAAGAGACCAAGTTCTTTACACTCATTCGATCCAACACTCCCTGGGCCAAATTCACAAGACCTCGCTTTCCATACATATCAATCAAAGTATTTCCCAAATAAACATCCATTTGAATACGATTTATCTCGATGTAATGCACCATTGAATCAGCAAAATCCCACTCACACAACATACTACAAGCCAAAATAACTTTCACCATTGTCACTGCATCAGCCCTCAAATTTGCCTCCTGCATCATATTGAACATACCCCAAACCTCCTTATACCTACCACATTGACTATACCCACATATCAAAGAATTCCAAGAGACCAAATCTCTCTCAGTCATTCCATCAAACACCTTCTGTGCCAAATCCAGTTCCCTACACAACCCATACATATGTATCAAAGCATTTGAGACAAACAAATACGATTCAAACCCAAGTTTTAATGCATGAACATGAACCTTTTTACCCTGCACAATGTCTGAAACACGACCACAGGCTTTAAGAACAAAAATCAAAGTCAAATGGTTACCATTCAACCCAAGATCATCTCTCATATTATTATACAAGTATATTGCTTTAATTGGTTCATCACTTTGTGACACTCCCCTGATCATATAGTTCCATAGTAACAATGTGGGTTGTCGTATTTCATTGAAAATGAATTGAGCTTTGTGTAATGTCGATGAAGAGAGAGAATATGAGCGCAAAACCTGAGAGATTGAAGATGGGTCTTTGTGTTGTTGGGTTCTTATCAGGTGTCCATGAAGCTCTTTAATTGGGTCTTTGGAGATTGAGTGTTTGGGTAATTCTTGCGTTATTGGGGTCGAAGAGAAGTTGCTGAATTGGCGCGAAATGGGTCTCATGAATTTCATGAGATATCTGAACTGATATTTGTGAAGTTGAGATTGGGGTTTTAAGGTGATTGATAGAGTAGATTCTGTATTCTGGATTTGGATATAAGCAACACTTCATTTGTCATTTGTCTCATTTTGTTTTATAGCCTAATGGAACCTTGGTTACACATGAAACTTGAAAGTGATCAGTTTAGATTTTGAGAGGCAGGAAGCATTTAGTACTATACTATCTTTAATATTTGATCATAATATAGGATTTTTTTTTGTTTGGAAAACTACATTTATTTTTATATTTTTTGTGGAAAACTACCTTAGTTTCTTAAATTTGTGGGGAACTACTTTGTTTCCAATTTTTGTTATCAAAGACTACCAAATGACAGAATTTTGTGCAACGGTGTAAACTTTTCTAGTAAAAGACCTTATTGCCTCTCACTTAATTATGTTGACTGAACTAAAATTCATTTCCCTCTCTTTGACCGTATTCACTCTAACTCCCCCCCCCCCCTTTTCTTATCTCACTTTCTCTCTCCTCTAAGTTGCTCTTTTTCTCTCTGCTCTCTCTTTCTCTCTCTCGATTATGGCACAAATTAACCAAGTTATGAGATTAATTTAAGTTATTCTAAGTCAATTTACAAAATAAAAAGCAATTGAAGAAAACTCCCAAATTCGTATACCATAAACCCTAGAAATTCGGAAAACAATAAATGATGAAAAGAGAATATTTTTACCTGTGTGATTCAACCACTATAATGACGAGCACAAATAGTAAGTGATGAGAGAGCATAGAGGAAGAGGTTAGAGAGAAAGAGATCAGAGAGAAATAGCAAAAAGTCGAGAGAGAGCAGAGAGAAAGAGAGTAGCTAAGAGGAGAGAGAAAGTGAGATAAGAAAAATGAGGGGGGGAGTTAGAGAGAATACAGTCAAAGAGAGGGAAATGAATTTCATTTCAGTCAACATACTTAAGTGAGCGGCAAAAAGGTCTTTTACTAGAAAAGTTAACCCCGTTACCCAAAATGCTGTCATTTGGTAGTCTTTGACAAAAAAAAAAAAAATGGAAACAAGGTAGTTCCCCACAAATTTAAGAAACTAATGTAATTTCCCACAAAAAGTGTAAAAACGAAGATTGTTTTCAACAAAAAAATCCCATAATATATTTAGAAATTTTAAAATTAATATGAGACAAACATATATTTGTGGGTAAAAAAGTAATACTGATAGATAGAAAAATGATACTCCCTCCGTCCCAAGTTTATCTTTACATTGGATTTTTCACGGTCTCCAAGACACTACTTTGACCATAAATATTTATGATTTCATAATTATAGAACTTATAATAAGATGATATTTTGAAAATACTATTTAAAATGAATCTAGCAATACTATTCTCACATTGTAAAACTTTGTAAACTTTTCACAAATAAGTGGTCAAAGTTCTCAAACTTTGACCTTAAAAAGTCAATGTAAGGATAAACCTCGGACAGAGGGAGTACTTCTATTTTGTCTCTAGCGAAAAAGAGATACTCTCTTGCCTCATCCACAAGGATACCTTATGAGAGAACACAGACACTTCTATAAGACTGTCTTTTCGTAATTTTTGGTTAGACGAATGTCACGTTTAAGTGAAATAATGGTCATGATTCATAAAAAGTGACTCCTATATTATTTCTGAATAGTGGCTCATTTTATTGTGAGTTGGTCTCAACCGAAGCCTACTTATAAGAGAATGGTTGATTTACAATTTTCCTTATTGCAAAAAGAAAAAGATATGGGACCTTATAATTTGGGACATTGAGTATGTTTCCTTTTCTTATTGGCAAACCCTTCCTGAAAATGGGGACTTTGGAATGGTTCAGTTTAGTCAGTTGAAGGTGACTGGCAAAATTGAACAAGGTTGTTTCCTAAAGTCATCGTGTGCAATGTGAATGGCCGTTAGTTAGGCGCAATTTCCCCCCACGATTTACAATTCCACACAATACATGAGATGGTATATATGATGATGTATCACCCCACTACCCTGTTTAAACTTTAAACCCGACTCACCCGTCTAAATTTGTACTTTGGGTCACATTAATTTTCTTTTGACCTACTATTATTCATGCATCTTGGTTGATGAGCGTTATGGTCATATTGGTCAACACACAATTTTCTCATGATTTTAGATTTTTGTACTTGGAATGATGTTGTGGTCCTGTGGAGGAAGTGGAATGTACTCTAGTTGCTAACTCATTAGACTTCAATAATCATATAGTATCGACAACGGAATTTGGTAGGAAGAGGGCAGAATGTCAAGATTGATAATTATGTTTGAGTCATAATGCACAAAATTTTATATGAGGCGGTCTCATGCATAAAGCATGATACTTATGAGCACAAAAGAAATACCAATGTATAAAAATATCGATAGCTCTAAATGAAAACCGGATACCTCATACATAAAGTTGGCTCATAAAAGAGTTATCGATAGTAATGAAATAAATTTTCCTTTAGTGACTCTTGTTTTGAATTAAAAGTTAGAAGAAGTCATTTTCAAAATAGTACTCCCATGAACATCTCCCTCACTACCTAGCATTTACTAGTCATATTTTTACTCATATATACCTTTTTTTTTTTCTTTATCTATTTTGCTTTTTTGCATAATGACGCTAAGATTTTGGTTTTCATAGACTCGTACTTTTTTTTTTTTTTTTTTTGTATTTGAATAGTATTCTTTTTAAGATATTAGACAACATTACTCATACCATCTCCTCCAAAAATGAACCGTTTCAAATTGACGTTTTCAAACAAAATTTGGATTATCCATTTTTTTGAGCTACAATTTTCATAAAAGTAGTAGTTTATTGGCGCATTAGTAGCGTAATTAGCGTCATAATCTTGTAAGTAATAGCTTATTTACTGTTTTTGTATTACTGATTCAACTTTGCAATCATAATGGCTTGGCCAAAAAAAACTTGCAAATCATAATAGTTGCTTCAATAGATTAGGTCAAAAGAGTATTAATTAGATGAATTCGTGCAAGCATTCCCTGAACCAAATTCTTTAGGAACACTCATTAAAAAAGCACTTGTTAACAAGTTTTTCTCACACCACAAACTACACAAGTTCTATTTATTGATATGACATGATATGACACTAATGTTGCCAAACATGAATTAGATTGGCTGATTTAACCTTAAATTTAATTAATTAGTGGTTTAAACTTTAAAGTCTTTGAAATTTATAACAACTATTGATGGTTTAAAGATGATAAAACAGTACTCATGTAAATAGAAAAGTTGCCAAACTAACCACCAATCACTCATGAGTCATATGACTGAGCTAGACCAGTTTATCTTCTATTGCACTTAGCTTGCAAGGTCTGAAATGAAGCTAGTTTGGATTATTTAACAAAATTTATCGTTTTTTTTTTAGGCTAGGGGATAGCTCAGTTGGAGCTTCCTCCCGATTTCACAGCCTTGGCTTGGGATTGAGCCCTCACACTAATAAATTCCTCATCCCTTAATCGACTTTAAAGCATAAAGCAGAGAGACCCGGTCAACCTCTTCTGCATCATTTCTATTTGTTACTGTCCCACACTATTTCGTTTAAGAGAACATGACTTTAGTACTTTCCTTTTCTTTCCCCTTCAAATTAAAAAAAAAAAAAAAAAAAAAAACCAATAACCGCCAAAAAGAATATAGAAAGTGGGCTAACAAGAAAGAAGACGTGCTAATAAGCTAATAGCACAAGTTTTTTTGACTTGTTGACAACAAATGGGAAAAAAGCCGGCAATCCCACCCACACCAATATACACGTTAGACGTCCCACTTCTTAACCTCCCCACTTTCCCCACTTTCCCCACCCCTCTCACCTCAACACCACCAATACCACCACCACCATTACCATCACCATTATATATTTTATATTTTATTGTATCACCCTATATAAACCCCCAAAAAACAAAAACTCAATAAACCCAAAATCATTAACCATGGCACCTTCAACACCAACAAGATCACCCTCCACTTTTAGGGCAACCCTAGCCATAGCAGATACAGCATCATGGTACTGTTCCATTATCATTGTTGCCTTAATATTGATCACCACCTTTAGGGACACCTACCCTACACATTTTGGTGATGATGATGATAATTATTACCAGTCTTTTGCTTCCGTTAATAACGTCGATGGCAGCACCGGCTTTTTCGACCGCCCGCCTTGCGACGAAATCTACGTCGTAGCCGAAGGGGAGACTCTTCACACCATCAGTGACAAGTGCGGTGATCCATATATTGTTGAAAGGAATCCTCATATCCATGACCCGGATGATGTCTTTCCCGGGCTTGTTATTCGGATTGTGCCCCTTTTGACTAATGATAACAGGAAGTCTTTAGGGTAGGGATGATTATGTTTTTGTTCTGAATTTCTTTTTTTTTGTTCTTTCCTTAGATTATATGCAAGAAAGAACAGAGTGCTCTGTTTTATAGATATACTTTTTAAATTTTTTCCCTTTTTTTGTTTTTTTTTTTTTTTGTTTTTTTGTTGTGAATGGTTATTGTATATAGAACTAAAAGGTTATAAGACTCAAGACCTTATTTTGGATTTAATAAGATCATGAATTTCTTATGCAATATGAATATGGTTTGTTATCATCTCTCTTTCTGTTTTCTCTGGTTCGTTATCTGGGTATTCTTTTTCATTTTAGTCATTTCTTGCAAAATTAATGAGGAAGCTTATTAGCACAAAAAAAAAAGAAAAAAGAAAGAAAAAAAAAACAGGGAAGCTTTTTTTTATGAGGGGAAAAACAGGGAAACATGGAAGCTAATTTGGCTTGCACCTTTACTATTACATTTGGGAATTTAGGATCCCCACTTTTACTTTTACTTTTACTTCTAGTTGCAAAAGTAGGTTGTCGTTATTTAAACTTTTCCAAAACATTTCCTGAGTTTTTTTTTTTTTTTTTTTTTTTTTTTTTTTTTTTTTTTTTTTTTTGTTCACCTTTTGTTGCTTTTGGGTAGGAAAAAAAAACAGCGGTTCTTTGACAATTTATGCTTTGATTTATTGTTATCAATTGCACGCTGCACTAACTGAAATTCAATATCTGACATCTAGATGGATGAGATTTTGATATCAACTTGGTAATTGGGGGGGGGGGGGGGAGAAACTCAATTACTCAATACAATGGGTCATGGAATGAGGGGAAGAATCTTCTAAAAAGAACACTAGAGTGCTATTCTCCAAATCTTCACCTTTGGATTGGAGGGGGTGGGTTTTGGGCCCTTAGATGAAAGAGGTGAATTTTTTTTTATTTAAACAAATTGAGATAGAGAGTAGAAATGACAGCAGAGAAATAAAACAGTAGAGAATCCAAACACACGGAATGTGACATGACTATATATGCTAAAAACTTATTAAAAATGATTTTATTGTGAGACTGTCTTATTGTAAAATGATCTTACACAGTTACATTTATATGTTAATATACCTTTCAAGATTCTGAGAATAAGAAATTGAAATACTACAAATCTACTGTACTATGGAGAGTAATATACAGGTATATTTATTCATCGGGCCTAGCTCTTCTTATTTGATGAAAAGTTTTGGACCGTCCATACAGAAACAAGCTATTGGGCCTAACGATAATTGCATGTCCCTTTGTCCAAAAAAAATAAAAATAAAATTGCATGTCCAATACTCCATTTCATGTTTGCTTACTTCATATTCAAGGCACCACTGTCATGTACTCGTGTCATGTCTAGTGCTAACATTTCAGGCTGCAAGTAAAAGTGATGGCCATGGGGCCGACTGTTAAATCGCACGGCCAGCCCGATTTTGGCACAGTATGACATTTGCATGACTTCAGTCCGATACAACACATAGCACGAACTAGTAAGCCGTGGGTCATGCCTAGACCGAATTGTAAGAAAAAGTGCACAACAGACACTGCCCACATAAAAAGAGGAATAAAATACAAAAAATAGCTTTAGGCATTAGGGTGACACGTGGTGGTACTAGACACGACACGGATAACACTCTAAATTTTGTTAAACTAATTATTATCATTATTAATTAAATATTATTATTAATCATTATTATTATTGTTGTTGTTGTTGAGAAGAACAAAATTAATAAAAGCAAAAAAGAAAGGCCTGTATTCCAATTTCGTAAGTAATGATTAAGCATTGTCCACTTAGAACAGTATTGCCATTGCCACGCGGAAAATCCAAGAGGAATCTATATAATTAGATCAAACGCGCTGATTAAATCAGAGCTCGTCATATTAGTCTCTAGATTGCCGAATGACGTATTTATTATTAAATTACGATTTATTTATTTTTTTTACAAATTGAAACTATTTAATTTAAATTTTATTTAAAAAATACGCTAAAAAATAAAAATAATATAAAAAAAAATTAAAAACCACTTCAAACAAATTGGAAACAATTATGAGATCTCATTATAATAGTAGAGAGGGCTTAAGGGTAGGTTAGGTGACACGATGTAGTGGGGAGTAATGCTCGGCAACCAAAAACCGTGGATTAGCTTCCAATGTCCAGTAAGAAGCCGACCTTCCAAGCCTAACCGAGGACCCAATAACCTACCTTGGGGGCCTCCCATTTCCCTTAGGATTGTCTCATGAGATGTGGTGCGAAAATATCCATATTCGTTCCGGGCCTCCCGCAAGCTCAAAAAACATGGATTATAGCCTTTATTTTCGGCTTCCCGGGGCTCGGGTGTCATTTTTGCCCAAAATTTTCCAAGGGGTCTATCATGACCCTAGAGGACGCTCGGTGCTCCGAGAGGGTCATCCGGATCCCCGAACTTCAATATCACCCATGCCTTTAGTGTCTCGACTCTTACACCAGTGTCCTGTAAAACACCATTCCAAACCTATCAGGGACCAGATAAGCAACCCCGGGGCCCTCCCATATCCCCTAGGGGTGTTCTTGCAATGTGGTGCGAAAATATCCACATTCGTTTTGGGGTCTCTCGGAAGCCCAAAAAACGTGGATTATAGCCTTCATTTTTGGCTTTCCGGGGCCCGGATGTCATTTTTGCCAAAACTTCTCCAGGGGGTCTATCATGACCCTAGAGGACCCTCGGTGTCACGGGAGAGTCATCAGCATCCCCGAACTTCGATATCACCCATGCCTTGGGTGTTTCGAGTCTTACACGAGTGTCTCGTAAAACGCCCTTCCAAATCTATCAGGGACCAGATAAGCAACCCAAAGGACCTCCCATGTCCCTTATGGGTGTTCCGTGCGATGTGGTGCGAAAATATCCACCTTCGTTTTGGGGCCTCCTGGAAGCCCCAAAAACGTGGGTTATATGGCCTTCGTTTTCGGCTTCCCGGGTCCGGGTGTCATTTTTGCCCAAACTTCTCCGGGGGCTCTATCATGACCCTAGAGGACCCTCGATGCCCCGGTAGGGTCATACGGATCCCCGAACTTTGATATCACCCATGCCTTCGGTGTTTCAGCCCTTACATTGGTGCCCCATTAAAAAACACTCTTACAAGCCTATCAAGGACCCGATAACGGACCCTATGGTCCTCCTATGTTCCCTAAGATTGTCCCATGTGATGTGGTGCGAAATTATGCACCTTCATTCCAGGGGCTCCCAGAAGCCCAGAAATCGTGGATTATATATAGCCTTTGACTTTCAGCTTTCTGGGCCCAGTTTTCGTTTTTGCCCAAATTTCTCCGGGGGGAATCTATCGTCAACGTAGAGGACCTTCAATGCCTTGGGACGGTCATTCGGGTCCCTGAACTCCTATTTCACCTATGGGACATGGGCGCACATGACGCTCACTGGGCGCTGGGACATGGGCCACGGGCCACCCATATTTTGTTTCAAATTTTTTTTTTTTTTTTTTCTGTATTTAGTTTATTTCGATCCATTATCTACTATGATTATAGCTTTAGTAGAAGAACTGTATAACATAAAGTATTCTCAAGTTTGTTAATAAAAGGCTAATAATTAATCGTTTCCTAAGCATTCAGTCAAATATAGATCACAGTTTATAATATGATACTAATCATGCATGCATAACAAGTAGAACACTAATGCAACAAACAATGTCATTTAGGTGTAGATACCTCATAGAGACACCACGAGCCAATAAATGACATTTTGTTTACAATAAAGTTAGAAGTAAGGTTACTCATTAGAAACATTAAATTTAAAAAGACAGATACATCCCGCACACGTACATCGCACGGACATACACACTAGTTGTTTTTCCTATAGAGTAGAGGACTAATTTTGCTGCTTCTTCAAGGGGTGGAACCAGAAATCAAGTAGCTGCCTGAGTATTGCTATTTTGCTAAGTACCTTAAACTTTATACCCACTAAATTTATGGCGGAATCAGAAATCAAGTCAAGTGGTTCACCTCCTTGTAATATATAGGACAATTTTTAAATATTATATTAAAAATATATATTTTATAAAAGTAAATTTAAAAAAAAATAAACTCAAATGGGTTCAGTAAAATCTACCCTTTAAAGAGTGGATCCGCTACTAATCCTCATCAAAATCAGTATTTAAAGCTAACCTACCCAATTGTTTCTTGGATGGCAGTGGGACACTAATAGCCTCACTAATAAATGTCAGTAGAGAAAATACATCTAACCGCAGCTTATCACATTTATCCCAGCTACTCTCGACATATATAATTATATCTCCCTCTCATGTTATTCCTTAGGCAATGTGCTTTTCTCACTCATATCCATATACTAATTTCCATATAAGAAAACATAAAATTTTTTATGAGCCAAACCGAAAAGAAATGTGTAAAAATTTTCATAAACCGGAGAAAGTATCACAATAAGCGTGGTTGACATAAAAATAAAAATGTTTAATTTTTTAGTTGACATAAAATATAGAAAGTTGTACTTCCCACAAAATAGGGAAAATAAATTACTTATTCCTCCAGGTTCAAGTGTTCAACTACATTCAACATTTAACACTTTTTTTAACGTTTTAAATCTCAGAAATTACAAATTTTTGAGAATTGCAACTTTCCATAACAAATCAAGTTAATTGGACTTGGTCCTAGCTTAATACAGATATACTTTAGGCATTTCCATTCAAGTTATTGATATTTTTGGATTGATTGAATATACACACATCAGAAGTATTCATGATATTTGATGTTGCACAATTAAAAAGATTTGATTCAACAACGCAATATGAACAAGATACAAGCTATTTGATAATTTAAGCGGACTGCCTAAATAGATTATGTATTACGAGTAATTTTTTTTGTGTGTGTGCGCGCGTGCACTGTGTGTATTTCCTTTAACTACGTAGTTTAAAGGAGGGCAGAGCCCTTATTTAATGTATAGTTTTGTATTGCCAATATTTATAACTACCTTTCATTGATTGCAAATAGTATTGTGTGGATTATAATCAAAGCTGCCTTAGCTTAGACAATACAAATCTTAATAATATTGGTGTGAGCAAACATATATACCACCCATCTTTATAGCAACCTATGGATGGCACAGCTGAATGAAGGAAGAAATAGCTGCTCAAACATAGGACAATCAATGGTTGGATCAAAGATATTCATAAAGTTAAATGCTGTGCTATAACTACAGCACTCCCGTCCTCATTTACTTCTGTCCCCTCATTTAGACAGGGACTTGCTCTTCGAGAGCGCCACTAATGTCATGCACAGCTTGTGAATGTTGCATTTGAAGAAAAAAAACAAAAAAACAAAGAGAAACAAGCCAAGTCTGCGTCTTGCAATTATGGCGCCGTCTATGGCAGTTGAAACTGTTACCAAACATAGTTGCTAGTTAATTGAGTGAATGAATCTTAATCTTGTGAAAATCAATGCATGGAAATTGACACAAAACGACGCATAATTCAATATGTTATGATAAGATAATGTCATTGTAAGATTTGAGTCATTTCAAAATACAAAATTTAGCCAAACCAGGAACGCTACTAATTCCAAAATGGAGTGTATTTAATTAGACATGTGAATTCCAAAATCCAGTTCATTGCGTACTTCATATCACTTCCGCAATGAGTCAAGATATTGTATCACGGAGCCCTTGTTCTAGGCTTTGCGCAGTACTAAACATTTGCCTAAGTTACCTGACAAATAGCCTACGACGAATTTCTCTACAACAAAATTGTAGACCGAGAACATTATACTCCATAAGAATGTGTGATTACAGTACTGAACCTAATTGCCATGTTTCTTGACTTCATGACTCAACTTGTTGTAAACTAAACGGAAGCTACATGTCTCAGTGACTTACTCTGAAATTCAGTAGTGAATTGACCAATTCAGAAAGGTTTTCTCTGCAAAATTGCATACAGTATAACATGTCCGAAAATTGGGGGAGCTAAAAAGATGAAAATTTGGACTATATTTTTCAAAAACAATGCATATTTTTCACTTTGATGGAACTACAGAGGAGCTTAAAACAGCATTTACAGTGTACATTAGTAGAATCATCATCAGAAGCTCCCTGCACATAGGTGTGGACATGAGATATAGGACAATTAGTCAGTTTGGTATTAAAAATGATGGGCATCCTAAATGAACTAAGGGGAAGGGCAAAGGGAAACAAAATAATAAGAATGGAAAGCGACAGGGTTTTGGGGACACTTCATTCTTAACTGCAAAACAAAAAAAAAAGGTACATAAGAGTGAATCACATTCAACTATAAACAACTCACAATGAATACCGTCCTGTTTTTGCCGTATCACATGGTTGGAAAGTCGTCTTTCAGTGAATCATAGGCAGGTATTATAAATACGAGCGGGGGGAGCTATATCTATATATGCTTTAAAGCAAGCTAGCTAGATTGTTGGTGATAAGAAGTCTTTAGATGAATAGGTATGTACCGATGTTGTTGATCGGAAACAACTGTTGCTGTTGGCTATAGGAAGATCTTTGTACCTGAACAATGTATTAAGAGTTCTTGAAGTGCACAAGAACATTTTGGAGTATTTAAGATCAACTGCTCATTTCATTTTACTGTTTCAATTGAAAGGCTAAGATAGCTCATGGATTTCAAGTGTTGGAAAATCCTCTTGGCCTCCATTCTTGGTTTGTCAATCTTTTATACTTCTTGCTCAGCTGAAAAAGGTACCGCACTTTTCTTCTCTCTTTCTTTCTTTCTTTCTTTCTTTCTCATGAGAGGTAAATAAGATAACATTGGAACATTTGTTGTGACTTATCTTTTCTTTAACCACACCATATGTTCAATGTGACAAGAAATACAGTCATCTGAATCTTGTGTGTACAAATATTATAATAATAATTATGTTCCTGCTATAGAGGTTAAAACGTTCATACTGTAATAAATTGTTTGTTCCTTTTCTATCTATGCAGCCCCATACTATTCCTTTGTCAAACCAGCAACATTGGCTCCCCCAGTTGGAACCTTTGATTACATAGTTGTGGGTGGAGGAACAGCCGGGTGTTCCTTGACTGCAACTCTCTCCAGCGGCGCAACTGTCTTATTACTAGAAAGAGGAGGAGTGCCCTATGGAAACAAGAACGTCGAAGACATAGGTCAATTCAACGCCAATTTAGCTGATACCTCACCAAGTTCACCAGCCCAAAGGTTTGTGTCTGAAGATGGAGTAATCAATGCCCGTGCTCGTGTCCTGGGTGGAGGATCAGCTATTAATGCAGGGTTCTACACAAGAGCTAACCCAGACTTTGTGGCAAGATTAGGACTAGATTACGGTTTGGTGAATCAATCATATCAGTGGGTGGAGAAGAAGGTGGCGTTTGAGCCCTCAATGATGCAGTTCCAAACAGCAGTTAAGGACGGATTGCTGCAGGCCGGAGTTGATCCTTACAATGGATATACCTATGATCACATTGGTGGAACCAAATTCGGAGGGACCATATTTGATAAACATGGTCACAGGCATACTGCTGCTGACTTGCTAGAATATGCAGATTCCAAACGTGCTACTGTGTATCTCTATGCAACAGCTCACAAAATTTTATTCAGCAAGAAAGGTAAGAAATTTCACTTGAATGAAATAGAATTTAGCAAAAAGGTCCCTTGCAAACATGTAGGATTGTCTAATATAATTTACCTCCTGTAAGATTTCGGCAAATAAAACACATGAAAACTTAATTAAGATGCTGTCATTTCCTATCTTCTCATTGATAATAATAGACCATGTGTAATCTTGGATAAAAAGATAAACTTAATTAAGATGCTGTCAAGTTTATAACTGGTCTTAAACTATGAATGGTTTTAGCATTTAGTACAATCAATCTCAGCACTAAGCAAGGGATAGTAGACTATCATGACAGAGACAAAAACGGCCTGTTTGACATCATTTTTACTTCTCTTTTTTCACACTTCTAAACTTGGAAAGTCCACAAAACAAAAGATGATACCAGAGTCATTCTGTTTGAAAGAATACTCAAGGCAATGTTCATGATCCTATTCCTATTGGGTATTTCACAGAATTTGGAAGACCAAGAGCCTATGGCGTCCTATTCATGGATTCATTTGGAGTGATGCACAAAGCATTTCTACGCCCAGGATCCAAGAATGAGGTGATTTTATCAGCTGGAGCGCTTGGAAGCCCACAACTGCTGATGCTGAGTGGTATCGGGCCAGCTACTGAACTCGAGTTGCATGGTATCGAGGTAGTCCTAAATCAGCCTCAAGTAGGCCAAGGACTCGCAGATAATCCAATGAACGCAATTTTCCTTGCTTCTCCTAGTAATGTGGAAGTATCACTAATTCAAGCTGTAGGTATTACTAAGTTTGGAAGCTTCATTGAAGCAGCAAGTGGATCAAGCTCTACTGGTGCTTTTATGCAGAACCTTCCTGAAGCTGTTCAGATGCTCTCTTCTCAGGTTTGAGCCCCCCAAACCCACCTTATTGTTTGGTATTAGTATCTGGTGATTGGGATCTGGTATTGTACATGGTTAACACTGAGTTTGAAATACCGTATCCATACAAAGCCAAGCAATGACACAATTTGAATAATAACCGAACCCATGGAATCCTATCAAGGGTCTGAATCCATAGTAGAAAATCAGGTGTTGTTAGATTTTACTACTAATTGTTAAGTGCTCAAACGATGATTAGTTAAATAGCTACCAGATCAACAAGACCCAAAATATACATGTGCCAGTATCATGACATAGGTTTACAAAGGCATTGCTGAATTAGACACTTGAAAGGTACAGGCCAGGAGGGCAATCCGGGAGTATTCTGTTTTGAGTAGTTCATTAATAAGAGAACTTAGATGCATAATGACCATATCCAGGACCAGGAGGGATGTCATTTAGATTAATGACCATTTTTGGCAAAATGGCTTGACCCTAATGAAAGAGTCATAATCTAATACCCTGATGCATAAAAAACTTAGCCTTCCACATTTACAGTTGTTAAGGATCTGAAATTATTGGTGAACCTGCCGACCTATAGATTTGTGCATAATGGTCTCGCTACGCTATTTGTTAAAGACCCTGACAAAGGAATTGTTCAAAACATGCAGACCAGCCAACAATTGAAGAAGCCTGATATGCTAACTACAGAGAATGATATGCACAAAGCACTTGAATATATGAGTTCTCTAGCAAACGGAACCTTCAATGGTGGCGTTATCCTTGAGAAGATTTCTGGCCCAAAATCTTCAGGGTATCTGCATCTCATAACCACAAATCCAAATGACAACCCTGCTGTCAGATTCAACTACTTTCAAGAACCAGAGGACCTAGAAAGGTGTGTCAAGGGCATGGAGACCATAATTAAGGTGTTAGATTCAGAACCTTTCTCAAAGTTTCGCATCCCAGGGATGCCTGTACAAGCACTTATCAATATCATGGTCAACTTACCTCTAAATTATCGGCCAAGGCATTTTGCAACTGCACTGTCATTGGAACAGTTTTGCATAGACACAGTTCTGACTATATGGCACTATCATGGAGGTTGTCAAGTGAACAAGGTCGTCGATAAGAATTACAAGGTTCTTGGCACCGATGGTCTAAGGGTAATCGATGGGTCTACATTTTATGAATCTCCTGGAACTAATCCTCAAGCCACTGTCATGATGCTTGGAAGGTACATCAATGGCAGTTGTCTAATATTATCGGCTTTAAGTTTGCTCATCCTATGGTAATTTTTGCTTCTATGCTTATGGGAAAATTGTTGCTTTATTGTGCAGATATATGGGACAAAAGATTTTAGCAGATAGACAGTGGAGCTCCAAGGGAAGGAACCAGAAAAATACATGATTCTTTATTTCTTGAATGTCTAAGCTTGGTTGTTCATAATGTGCACTTGTTTGCACAGCATTCTTCACGTGGTTTGGGGCAACACAAGTTTTCCGCAAAACAGATGCCCTACTTATGTAAAATAAATCATATTCAAACAACAACAATTTATGATCCGATCTTTTTTTTGAGTGAATTTATCATCCGATCTTAGGATCTTGTAAATCTAAGTTCTATTGAAATGTTGATAACCCTTTAGTCCGCACTACTAATTTTTAAAATTTTTGTTTCATTTTTATTTGGTTTGCAAAATTTGGGCATACATTTGTAATTATCCAACAAAAAAGTAGAATCTTGTTTAGCTTCAGCACTGGAGGCTACAATCTACATCATTCAATGATATACATATATTTTTATCCCTTCAGACTGTCAGGCAAATATGTTGTAATCGCTTCGTATTATTAAGCTGATATATCTAAAGGTCTAATGAATGGCAATGTGATTAGGAGGATGTCAGGACAAACATGCATATTAGTCATTGGTTTATCACACAAAGTTAGACATGCTATATACACAAAGTAATAAACACAGAAGTGATAAAAAAAATAAACTTCAAGTAATTAGTGGCTTACCTCACGTACTTGGGCCATAACCAATTTGAATAAGCATTATGGGTGTAAAAATATTCAGTAGAGGCACCCAGACTGACCCATCAAATGGTGTGTAAGAACATCTGCCAAAAGAAATTTGATGTGAGCTGCAAAACTATCAGGGAAAGGCATTAGTTAAAAACAAGTACATACATAAACAAAAAGTTAATTACCATATATATGGGGGATCAATCGATTCCAACTTGGTTCCGCGGCGATATTGTTCCAAGACATTCATCAATCTTACAAGCCAAACTTTGGATCAATAGCTGAAAATTCAAGTATGAGTTTCCTAGCACATAGACAGAGACAGCTATGCCTATACCTTAGTATCTTTGCATTGTGCGGAAGGACTCCGATTATTCAAGCCCAACTGAAATGGAGGAACCCAATTGTCCCGGATGTTGAGAACCAGCTCTGTGTTGCCTAACAAGTCCAAATGTTCCCCGTAAGTTGTTTGGGGGTGTATTTTTAGTTATTTAAAGCGGAATACCATTTCCAAACCCCTCTTCGGCTTGGGCTTGACCTTGGCCGTCGAGAATTTCAGGGAGGGCTCTGTTTCTGTAGGGTAAGGCCCTAACAAAAAGAAAAAGGAAAAAAAAAAAAAAAAGGAGGTGGAATACCATTGATGACAATTGACGGGTGACAAGATGCTGACCGAGCTTTGAAAAATACCCATGTGGTAAGAAGGGGTATTTTTAAAATACCCATTTGGCGATTCGTTGTCTCACAAAAAGACTCAAATTGACAGAAGTAAATCTATACATATGGAAGATGCAAACAGCAACACGCATAAGTTGAAAATAATGTACATAACTGCAATAATACACGTCAAAAAGTTGACGCACTTACAGGGTACTAAGAATATGATTACAACCGAGACATAAATATGCTTAAGAAGAGGCCTAGTATCATCAACTCGTCCCCATGGTAAGCCCCAATATCTTCACGGCTATGCTGGCAATGGTTCTTCCATAACTGTCAAAGAACAGTCATGTCGTCAGTGAAGTGCTTGGACGAGGATGCAAATGCGGGGAAGGATGAATAAGATAGCAAAAAAGGCAGAAAAGCAGAGGAAAAAAAATGGGGGGGGGGGACTAATTAGAAAAATATCAAAACTGACGGTCTAAATATCTGATCGGGTAGAAACTTTTCAACTCTTTTAAGTGCAAGTTAATGGCAAGGGCAAGTGGGGGATGGAATACCTTTTCTCTTCTCAGGAACTTTAGCTGAATCCTCCTCCACACCATCAGCAGTAATCTTTGAAGCAATGGGCGCCTTGGTAGGAACATCGGGTAGCTCCAACTCCTCCTCCTCTTCAGGGGCAGGGACTGCTGCTGGAACTTCAGGCAGATCTTGCACAGCGAGCTACACGAGCAAAGAAATGCCTCTATCAGATAAGATGTGATTATAAACATTATCCCTGAAAAGAAGTCTGAAGTCTCCTCATTTCATAAATTTGAAGTAGGATGGGTTCAGTTGCCCTTCGAATCTTTAGAGGACAATCCACCTAGTGAAGTTGTACATAGACCTCATGCAATTCTTTTTGTTTGGGGCTTAAGTTATGTGTCGAAACTTTTTATAGTATATATTCTTGCACACATGGGAAGCAACATTCCATTCTAGAGCAGGAAAGCCTGGTTCTTTTTTTTTTACATCATACGGCTCGCTTTATCTAAGGGACTTAAAGTCATGCAGCAAACAAGAGACATAATCCAGCAACCTACCTCAATGAATTACACAAGTTCATTGGCTCTACAAATTTTTATATCACATCTGTAATGGCCAGGGACAAACATCTAAAATTCTAAATGATAAAAACATACCTGAGCTTCAAGGCTCTCAAATTCAGCTAAAACCTCCTCTTCGTCTTCAGCAGATAGTTTCTCCCCCAGGATGGCATTTATTTCCTAAAAAGCCATATCATAGGTTAGATTACCAATATCAGAAAACATACTTAATTTCCAGGGTCCAGGAAGTGGAGGAAAATACATTTGTCTGACATAGTTATAAAAATTAAGATGGGGCGAGGAAACACAATTTTTCTAACATATAACCAACCAACATCCGCAGGTCCACATCACATGCACCCCCTAAGTAGGTAGGAAGACTCAGTAGCTGAATGCTGAACACAACTTAATTATATGAATAATCCACAAGTAGTGGAATCTGTAACGGATTGCAGTAGCACTTAAACCATATTGCACAGCCATTTTACAATAATTCTTCATCCATATAGCTCTTCCCCAAATAGCTACTCTGTAGTAAAGGCTAGCACATGTGAGAGGCTAACATATAATCATCAAATCCAAACATGAAGCTAGGCATACCTCTAATAATCTTAATATAAAACAAGATAGAGACTAACAATTAGGTCTTAGGAACACTCACAAAAATGTGAAGACCTACCAGCTTCCATCTTAACACTTCATTTTAATGTAATGGTAAATGCCAAGGACCCAGTGAAGGACGAGCTCTACTCCAGTATAATGAAAGAAGACTAAGAACCTTTGACACAGGAAACAAGGGGCATTGACTGCACGAGACACGACAATCAAGACATGCTCCATGACCAAGAAGCTTTATTGCTTTTATTTCTTTTGTTTGTAAGAAATAGTAGACTATTCTGATAAGTTTTCATCTTCTATCCCTTAACATGGCAATCAGGCTATTTCAGGAATAAAACATCAATTTTAGATCACTGCCAGTAGTTGCAAGCACATTCAAAGCCAAAGAAAATGAATAACAAGAACCGCACATCTTGATAGGCTTTTGCTTCAGCAGTATCATCCATCAATTTCTGAACATCGTCCAGGTTTATCTCATTTTGTATAGCTTTCATTGCACTGTTTCCTGCCTGCAAGCTCTCAAAAACTGCCTTTTGCTTGCTTGCCAGTTCAATATCTGCCAACTAAATCAAACAAATATGTTACTAATAAAGCAAATTGGAAATTGTCCTCACACGAGTAACATGAGCAATCTTAACTGAAAGTAAAAAACAATGTATTATAAGTGAGGATTCTCAAGCTCCAAGTTGACCGAATTCTTACTTGCTGCTCAACATTAATCAGCCAAGCATCAACTTTCTGCAGCAATTCTTCCTGCACCTTCTTCTTTTTCAATGCAAGCAAGGCTCTGTCCTTTTTCTTTTCACGAATCAAGTCCCTAGCAGCTTGCTTTTCAGCTTCGATGACAGCGTCAAGCTGAGAAGCAACATATTTATTCAAAAAGAGAACATGATGAATCCATTATGACTTCAAAAAGAAAGTGCAAGATTTAGACTTAGCATGCAAGAAATGCTGTAGAAGTAAATCAGGCTACATCACAAAAATCTACGAAACAAAAGGCATAACTACGCTATGTCTATTCAAACATGGAATTATGATTCTCCAAACAAGTTTAGTCGTTTAATCACCAAAGTTGAAGATCTAAATAACATTAACAACATTCATGTCCAAATTAAAAGTACTTGTCAATAGTGTGGAATTGAAGTCCTAATCACTGACATTATGTGTGCACGCGAAAAAGCAGAATGTTTCTCTAAAAGGAGTGCCAACAAGAACTTTCAGACATCACTAAATAGTAAGTGAGACATTTATGTTAGATGGACGGAGCATTTTGGAGAATCTCTAGCATTAGATTAGAAAGCACTAGCAGAGGTCGATGTCAAAAGGCAAATAGCAAAAGCATAAAGTATCCATCAAGGCAACAGTGAGAATGGACACTTATTATCACCAAAGCGACCTAAGTTCAAGCAGGGTGCGAAATCGCGGTTTCAGTCACAATGTCACGGAAGCGGACTGATACTGGTATCATGTATGTATAGGTTGCGGCTGTGGCGGTGTGAAACTGTGAATTTTGGTATTGGCTATATCGGTGACACCTGTCATGTATCACCATTTATCAGCTGTACCGGTCATTTATGGGTCGTACCAGTCATGTATTGACCGTATTGGACACCTTTTTACATACCTGTACTTCGCGTATCGGGAACCTCAAAACCATTAACGTAAGGTCATTATATAATACCCTGGGTTGAAGTGAGGATGGGAAGGAAAGAGATAAGTTATGGTCTTCTTTAAATACCGCCAAAGCTCAACATATATAGCACCTTATCGTGCATTCACTTATAGAAGCGCAAAATGTGGATATTTACTTCCAAATAACTCCTAAACTAGATGATTATAAGAGGTAATTAACCCTTAGGGGGGTAAGCTCAGCTGATAAGACCGACCTCTGAGATCTATTCAAGAGATTTCAAGTTCGAGCCACTGAAAATTTTCGTGGTCGTTAACTTCAAGGCCCATGAGGTTAGTCAAGCAAATCTTGGATACCCGTGTTATCTAACAATATGATTATAAGAGGTATTTATAATCTGCTATTTTCTTTTTTAGCGGTGAGGAGTTAGAGGTCCTTCACAAGCCAGGGCAAGAAGTTGAGGCCCAAACCAAGTGAGAAGTGCAAGAAAGGGCTTGACAACTAAGAGTGCCCTGTTTTGTGAGGGCAACATCTCTACATAACTTCCACTACAGTGGCAATTTGTCACATTTTAATTGATGACAAGTAACATCAAACTTTAAGGACGCAACGGAGGCGTCATCCAAGTACAATAGGACAGAATATGTAAAACATTTAAAGCAAAAACAAAGAAGATGACAGGGAAAAAGTGAAGTAGAAGCAATATCTAATCTTTTATTTAACGATAAAGATACGCTGAGATATAACAAACAAAAGATAGACAAACTCCTAAAAGGACATCTGAACTGCTGGAAAGGTTTTCTTTTCCCTAATTTTTGGAAGTACCAAGGAGGTTGAGGTCTGATTCACAATAAAGACTAATTTGTGGTTTACAAAGATTTGAGAAAAATATGTGCTGGAGAAAGCATCAAAAGGAACAAGAAACATTTGAATTAGGAAACCAAAAAGGGCAAGTAGGACAATTGTACTGAAACAGAGTCAGTATCCTATTTAACAATAAGTTCAATCAGAACAGCAATGAAAACAAAATCGCTCGTGGTGCCAGGCTACAGCTCATAGATGTCAGGAAGCTAAATCGTCTTGATAGGATATTAATAAACAGTTTGGTGCAGTGTTGTTTGTTTTCGTAGTTTCTGTTTAGGTGCTGTTGAAGTTGAATTTAGATGGCCGCTGAGGATTGAACTTGAAGTGAACCCTACCTAGCGGTGGTTATTTCACCCAATTGCTCCTTTCGTGTAATATTTGATTATAATTGTAACGTAATACATAACCAATAAAACAAAACACTGGATAGACCATTAGCCAGCAACAAGCAGTCCAGACTTCTCCTTATGGCTTTATAAATCATAATCTTCAAATCACACTCGTGACTACTGTACTCCTATCTTTACAATCAGCAAACATCTTCAAAGTCACCTAACCATTTTAAATAGAAGACCTGTTTCCAGCATAATACAGATGTATTCATCTCTTGTTTTGCATTTGAAGTTTAATCACTGAAGTGAGAACTAACAGAACATTGTACCTCGAGTCCTCGACACTAACTTCTCATACACATCATCATTTTTAATCATCCGAGTTTGAGTTCAGGATACATATCAAACAAGAGGCAGAGGCATCATTTTTCTTTTAGTAAGAAGGCTGTAACGGATATTACATTGCATAAAATATGTTCAAAAATCCATAATGGTTTCCTATATCCTACTACCTCGTTTCGTGTTGCTATTAGTTGCCAACAAATGAAAGTACGGTATTTCGTTAGCAAGGCTCCTCAACGCCCAAAGCATTACGCACATTCAATTCCTCTTGTATCAACAACTACACCTGCTTGATCATATCTATAGACCTAAGATCAAGTCAAAATAATTTTGACTCATGAGATGTCATTTCAAAGCAGTGAAATGCCTTCACCCTTTGCTCACTAGTCACTACTCTCCAAATCGACCAAGATAAGAATGTACACTCGAGAAGAACAGCCACTTAAGCCAATTAATGTACTTCCATTCAGAAGAAACATACTGCTTGCCTTACATTCAGCCATCACCTATATTCAGACCCTTCATGAACAATCTGACTATAAACACCTCGTGAGTCCAGAACAACTCTTTCATCAATACAGCTATCTGATGGAAAGCCTTAACATATCTGAACCATAGACTGCATCATGAACTGATGAATGTTGAATCATAAACCATGAAAGCATCAATTACAGGTTAAGGACAGCCCGAGTTTCCATAAGTAGGCAAATTAATAGTTCACATTTCCATAAGTAGGCAAACTAATACTTTAGTTCATATAAACAACCAATGCAATTTAACACTGACCCACAAAAATACAACACATTGCAATTGTAACCCAGAAAACAAAAATCACAAAAAGGGTGAGAGATTACCTGTTGTTGGTATTGGCCAAGCTTGCGCCTTTGGGTTTTGAGAGAAAGAATCGCACGATCTACCTCAGTGATCTTGGGTTTTTTCACAAAAATGTTGCCCATTTGGGATTATTCAAAATTGCCCTTGAAATTAATTCAATCAATCAAATTCAATACCCAAAATATCAAATTGGGAATATCCCTATATTATATGCTAGGAGAGCTCCTCACTCCCCAGTTCTAATTCGCCAAAATTGCCCACTTTAGCTTCCCTTTTCTCTCAAATGATGCTGAAAGAAGAAAGTCCCAATCTTTTTCGTTTTCCTCTTTTTCTTCTGTGTATTTATATTGAATCTATTCTGGTTGCCAGAAACAAAAACCAAAACTGATTTATCAATTCAACTCACTATGAAGAGTTTACTGGCACAGAAATCTCTCTTCCCCCTCACCTGACTAATACGATTCCATTCCCCTTGCGTAAGTAAACGCTCTTGCTATCAAAAAATAAAATGAAATAAAATAAAAGAAAGTAAAGGCTTTGGGCGAGATGAGAAAGACGGAAAAGGTTGACACAAAATTAGACAAGAACAGCGCAAGAAACCAATGAGAAAGATGATGAGCTCGCATTTCAGTTTTTCGCATTTTCAAGGATAATTGCAGTAAAAGTCAATGGAAGTTAAGTTCTATCACGTGAAATTATTTACAAAACATGGTTGTCATGACCGTCACTGTCACTTAAAAAGGCGTTTGGGAAGTGAGAATGGGATTGTGAGATTATGGGAATGGGAATGGGAATGGGGATGGAATTTGTGTTGAGGGGATAGAGAACTTATATAATTAATCTCATTACCTTGTTGTTACGTGGGTATTAGATTTGGGAATAGATTAGGGATTATAAAGTTAGTTTACCAAAATGCCATTAATGAAAAAAGAAGAAAAAATCTGCAGTCATTTTTAGGGAGCATGATAGTAATTTGAGTTTAAAAATTATTATCCCACCTCCAATTACCAGCCCCCCTATGAGATTAAAAACGTGGGATAAGAATCTTTTTTATCCCTATTCCTACCCCATCTCTAATCCCCATACCTTACACTAAACATGGAATTTTACAATCCTAATTTTTTTAATTCCTATCCCCACCTCCTATTCTCACTAAACAAACGCTCCTTAACATACTAAATGCAGGGAGAAAAATGACTAAACAAAGAGTGTGCTTCCTATTTTGCCCTTGTTCTAACTCACCAACATCCCAACCCCACCATCCTTCCACCACTCTCTCTCCCTCCTGGTTTCTCTCTAAGCTAGTCCAGCCAAAGCACACTCATCACCCCATCACTAATTCACTGTTGTTCGCGTGAGATGTTCGAGGACCTTTTTTAAGCCGCCATCATCATCAGTTTTTCTTTGTTTTCTTTTATGGCAATATCATCAATTCATTCTAAGCATGATAAGGGTAATAGGATGGTGTAAAAATTATGGCGGCCGAGCACCTATTCGGCCAGCATTCAAATATGGGCGAGAACTTGTTCGGCCAAGATTCAGTTATGGCCAAGCTTTATCTTGGCCAAGTTTCCTACACCCGTCTTTGGACCACGAGCCTTATCTGCTTTACGGCCCGACGAATTTTGAGCCAATATATCTGGGCGACCTCTTTACAGCCCTGTTCCTACGGTGGCAAGGTGATTGACTGAAAATGATAACGATGGTGACTGTGAACGACCATTGTTGAGGATTGAGGTGAGATGAAGATCAATTTTTCCTCCATGATCTTTTGATTCATTTAAGTTACTGGTGATTAAAGGAGAGAGAGCGCAAGCAAAAGGAAATAAAATTGATTTTAGAACTCTACAATTTACCTACATCAGAGATTGAGGATGGGTTCACTTAATAATGTTAAGGGTAAAAGGGTCAGCACACCCTATGTTTAGCACTTTCATTCCCTATATTTAGATGTTACGAAAAATAATACGTAAAATCTCAGAGCACCTATATAGCGCTATCTACGGCTGCAAACAACTAAATGAGCCGAACCAAACCGGATATCGGTGTGCTTATGCTCCATAATGGAATAAACAAGTTCTATATAAATGCTCAAGCTTGGCTTCTTTTTTTTTTTTTTTTTTTAACAAAAGCTTGGCTTATTTGTTATCATGCGCATTTTGATTGAATTTATGAGTCGCTTGCAATTTGCATGTGCAATGGGTATTATAACAAAATCGAATATTGAACGAGTTGACTAAGGGGGTGATAATTCATCAAACGAGCATTGAGTTGCGGCTCGTACTCTACTCGTTTGTTATTGAATGATTTTGTGACTGCATATATACGAGTCTCTTACAAATACATCGGCTTGTTTATAACCCTATTTGACATGTTGTCATTAGTAATCGATTTAGTTCAAAACTGCTTTATTACTCTCAAAACTTAATAAGCTAATAACCTAAGATCTCATTATATACTTTCATTTCATTGTAGGCTAATATTGAAGGAAAAAAAATAATGATGTACGAACAATACCTAAGACACTTTCGGTTCCTCAACAAGATTTTTAAAGTGGCTCAACTCTTTTTTTTTTTGGAAGCTTCATGGAGTATTCTTGAATTTTTTCAAAATAAACCCGATGACCACTTTTTAAAACTTTGCACAGAATACTCATCAAGTTTAATTTAAGAAAATTCTCAACGCATACAATTTATTCACAGCAGCTGGTAGCGCCGTTAACTTTTAGTATGTGTTGACCATTATGCCCTTACCTTAACTAACGAAAGTAATTTATTTACAATATGTTTTGCATTCAAAAAGTTAAGACTTGGAATGATTTTTCTCCATACTTTAGGATATCGTGTGCATTACATGAAAATTGTGGGTGTTGATGTGCTTGGTACTTAGGGGTCACAAGCAACCTATAAGGGCAGCCCTACGCACCCCTAAAACGTCCTAAAAAGGGTCGAGGACTATCTTGGAGCAGGTTGCTCCCTATTCGAACCCACTCCTCCACCCCCAACACTTCTCGGTCAAAAGGTAGACACTTATCAAGAGTGACAGTTATTATTTCGAATACTTCAACAGAAAGCCACACAACACAAGCATAAATTGAACTTTAAAAGAGCAAGATTTAGGATGGAATCTTAAACATACTTCATTCGATCAGAGTAAGACATACATTCGATTCAAAACACAAAAATAAAAGATAAAGCAATTATACCTCAAAAGAAGGCGCCATTGTTGAGTGACTGGATTACACTTGCTCAAAGAGCCTAACGGATAATCTACTACTAAGATACACTAACACTACTCTAATGTCTACTTTATGATGTCTTGTCAATATGAGCTCTGCTGCCTTGTTCTTCTGTTTCTTCTTGTATTTATAGGGGTCTGAGATAACTGCCCATGATCTTGCAGTTCTTCTCCTTGTCAGCTTCCTTCATGCTGGTGTCCAACTTCCCCCACGTTTTCCACTTCTCTTGACTTTCTTCCTCCTTTTTAACTGATGTTTGTATTCCCTTTTCGTACAAAACTGATTTCGAATGTATATCCACATATAAGTATATATATATATATATATATATATATATATATATATATATATATATATATATATATATATATATATATATATATATATATATATATATATATATATATATATATATATATATATATATATATATATATATATATATATATATATATAAGTCTTTTATTTTATATAGACTTCTCAAAGACCTCTAATTCGTTTTGCCTTTGACTTCTTTTGACCAACTTATCTACTGTATTATAAGTCCATTTTATTTCGTGTGTAACAACTGCTCCCTAATACTCATATAAACCTTTCGAGTTTATTTTGTATTATTATATTGTTGACACTTCGTTTCCCGCGCTTTGATGGTACAACCGTTTCTGCATGTGTCTTTTCATTGGTCATGGGTAGTCGTATTTTTCAGTTAATGATGACTATCGTCATTATAAATATCCTCTCCAGCTCCATTGTTTCTCATCGCTTTCTCTCTCTTCACTTCAAACATCAATTCCTAAAAACTCTTCATCTTCAATCTCTACTTTCGGTCTTCTAATGGCTAATTCTGAACCTTTACTAGATTTGAAGGACACCAGTAACCTCAAAAAGGCTAAAGACGTTGTTAATCTTTACAAAATAATCAAGGATTATCCTGACTCGTACCGTCCTTCGAGACTTCAACATCGAAAGGCTGTGGTTCCATCTCCTCCTGAGCCTCCTTTTTCTTTAAGTGGGTTTCCTAGCTTTTTGTTGGGTCCCAATTTCGATTCGAAAGCTTTCTTGGAAGAGGGTGAAGCTTTCCTTTCTCGATTCGACCAGGTTTTTCCTAATTTTCAATCTTGTCGTTCTTTATTCTTTTCTGGTAACGCTTTCGAACGCGTTTTCTTACATGCTTGGAACAAACCCCTTCACGGTTGGGTCAATGATGTTAAAGATAGTTTTCCACGAAAATGGTTTGATCGTTTTAAAGATTTTCATAGTCCCTGGAAGGACAACCAGATTTACGACTTTATTCGTTTAGCTTTGTTCAAAACCATTCCTTTCGAAGCCAATGTTTCTCTTTCCATTTTGTTATCGTGGAATCCTGCTATTAATTGTTTTATTTCGGGTAGTGGTATTCAAACCGTCACTCTTGAGGACATAGCATTCTTTACTGGACTAAACCCTGATGCTTATATGTAGAGCTTAGCTATATTCGTGGTTCTTCTGCTGTCGAAGAGGAGTATTTGAGACCCGCTTCTCTTTTATTGGGTCCGAAACAATCCTGGAGTGCCATGAATACTCTTTTGTTTCACCCTGGCCCTGTTACGAAGGAAGAAGTTATCCTTTTCTTGGTTTATGTCTTTAGTCGGTTGTGTATGGGGAAGTCTTGTAACATAAGTCGTACCTACCTTCATTTAGCAGCCAATGTGGCCTCAATGGAAGGTCCTATTGATGCACAAGTATTTGTGCATGTTTTTAGGGTACATTTGCATTGGTTTTAGGTAATTTTTAGGATGTTACTTGCATTTAGTGTAGTGATTTTACCCCATATTTTCTAGATTATGCTTTTCTTTGCTTGGTGTGTCTTTGCATGTTTTTATAGGTCTTTTGGGCTTCCTAGAGGAGTAATAGTGGGAGCGAGAAGAACCAAGGATGAAGTTTCGACAGTACTTCAGTATTTTGGCCATAACCTCATAATATGAACACCAAATCAAGTGATTCAAAGTGCTGTGGAAAGCTAACAAACAGAGCTACAACTTTCGTGTTTTACATTTTTGCCAACTCCAAGTGCAAGACTGCTTAAATTGCAAACCATGAGAAAAACGGGGGAAGAAAAACCCCCGTTTCACCTCAGCAAGCTTTCCAACGCTTGCTGTAGGTGAAAAACGGCCTGGCTGGGTGAAAAACGGCCTAGGTCGTTTTTGACTATTTTGGCCGTTTTTCGCCCAGTTTGGTGCCTCCTCGCGCACGCGACCCTTGGTCTATAAATATCCCCTTTTGTACGAGACCCGATTATCTCATCTTATTCTTAGCTTAACTTTTCTAGGGTTTTCATTAGAGTTCCTCAAATAGTGAGTTTAGAGTAATTAGTGAGTGTTAAACATTGTTAATTAGTGGAAATCCTCTCTTTAATCTTGAATGTTGGTTGTAAGTTTTCTTTCTCCTCTCTCTTTCTATAAATACTTTGCAAGTTCTAATCTTTGTTGTTGAATGTTAATGGGTATTGTTATTATGAAGTTTATTTTGCTTAATACCATGATTAGTGAGTAGTTTAATTAGTTCTAGGATTAGTTAGCCCTAATCCATGCTCCTGATTGTTGGTTTGCCCCTTTCCCCAAGTTTAACATCGAATTTCTATCAATGTTAAGCATGTGCTCACCAAGTGTTTGATAACTTGGTTGATCCAGTTTTTATCTTATTTATGCCCATTGTTAAGCATGGAAATGTGTTTGATGATAGTGGTTGCTTGACTATTGATGCTTGAGAGTTAATACCACGAAAGTGGATTATTTCTTTTGTGACTATATAATTAGCTTAATTTAATATAATTCATGCCTAATTAGGACCCTGGAAATAGGACTCTTGGTTTGTGTTTGGGTAAATCACATCCCTTCGAAAGAAGGTGTTTATGATGCCTTTGCTAATTGTCAAGTGGTTTGTTATTTAAGTTTGGGGGTTATTTAGGACTAATTGACTTTCAAGGTGCATGATTAGTGGTGATTCCTATCCTAAAATTGCCTTTATTATCGTTTCACATCTCTAATTGCTTCCATCAATTAGTTTACTTAGGTTAACCAATTTACTCAACTACTCTTTAATCGGTTTAGATAGCCTATAATTTAGGGATATTTAATACTTTATCAACGAGTCTCCGTGGTACGAACTTGATTATTACTTCGATGTACACCGTGCACTTGCGGTTGTGTCAAGTTTTTAGCACCGTTGCCGGGGACTCGGCGATAGATATTAGAAATCCTTGAATTTAGCTAGATTAGACCATTTCTTCTTCTTTTTTCTTTCTCTTTTTCGTCACTTGGTTTAAGTTACTATGGCATATAACAATAGTGAAATGGGAACTTTTCGGCCTCAAGAGGGTTATGGTGATTATCATTCAAATTCATATGCTTATGATTATGGAAATAACCAATATTATGATTATATGAATGTGAATGGATATGATATGCCTATTTCTTCTTATGATTGTTATGGTTATTTTGAACATGAGGATAATATGCATCAATTTAGTCATGAAAATGATAATTATGCCAATACCTTATACCAAGGTAACCAAAATGATCATGGTTCTCATCCACCTAAGTCATACTTGGAGAGTCTTATTGAACAATACATTGAAAAAACACAAAAGAATATCGAGGAGACACAAATGATAAATGAGGAGTTGGGAGAATTCATAAGAAAAATGAGTTCTGAAGTTGATACATTTCCCCTTCACATTGAAAAGCACGAGACCCAACTAGCTCCAGTGGATAATTTGTCTACCATTGGGGATTGCATTGAAGAAAAGATCGTTGTTAAGTCGGGAGAAAATGAGTTTTGTGATATCGAGTATCAAGATCCATTCTCAACCGGGTGCATTGATATGATCTCTTCTCCGATTTTACATCCTCTTAATGATTCCCCTTCTCACAAGTCTTTTGGAGTTGTCCTTGTAAATCCCGATAGTGCACTTGTGATTTATGATTCTTTCACCTTTCGGGTCGATGAGCCTATAGTGAATGAAATTCCTAAAGGGAGGCATGAGGACAATCATAAGCCAATTGGGCGGAAAGCTTCTTCTCGTCCTTCTTTTGACTTTTCTAGGGCATATGACAAATTCAAGAGATCTACAATTCTTGATTATATTCTTATGACAAGGATCTCTTATTTGTGTCCTTTTGAGATGTGGGCAAGTGATTTTGATAAGTTGTTACTGGCCTTGACTTCTTATAATGATGGATTAAAGAAGAACATGATGAATGAGAAAAGAAGCAAAGTCACCATTGGATCATATACCATCGCCCCAAAAGTTTAGAACAACCAATGACATATTTGGAAGGAAGGGCAAGCTTTCAATCTCCCGTCTCAATCCTTTGACTTCAAGCACCACCAAGGTTCTTCAATAGCACCTAAGAGGGTATGAAAAACTTCTCGGGGAGACGCTTCTTCTTCCCACCCGGCCCACCCCAATTGCTATGTAAGTACTCCCCTCCCCTCCTTTCACTTTATTTCCTTTACATTGAGGACAATGCAAAGTTTAAGCATGGGGGGATTGATATCTTATTATTGTTCTTGTTGGTGATATGTTGTGGTGGTGAGATATTGTGGTGTTGTGGTGATACTCGATGAATTGTGATTTGGTGGATGTGATGATGGTGTTATGATTATGGTTGGTAATTGGATATGTGCTAGTTTAGTGTAGAAGCATATTAGGTCATTTAGTTGCATGACTTTGTAGAAATTGTCATTTAGATTGCATTGAGTATGTTTAGGCTTGCATATCATCTAGGTTGCATTTCAAATGAAAAATCAAAAAATTTGAAAAAATGAAAAATCCCAAAAAATGAAAAAACCGGAAAATACCAAAAAGAGAGAGATGATCCCTTTATGATAACTAGTGATGCCATTGGTCGGCATTTAACTTTGGTAGAGAGAGCTAGAGGCCTTTCGAGGCACAATCCTAAGAGTTTGACATAACTTCTTGTTCGACTTTTGTTCTCTTGGCCCTTTGTATGTAAACATTCCTCAATCACTTGATAATCTCACTTAATTCGTGAAATACTTGGTATGATAGACATTTAAAACCGGTGAGGTCTCGAGCCTTGAAAACCGACGCATCTCTTTCGGTTCCTTGTCTTTCATGAGTGTTTTGGTTCACTTCGGTCGGTAGTCTTCTAGAACTTGCCTTGACTCTTGATTGAAATTTGAGCATGATTTAGCTTACTTAGGTTAACCAATTTACTCAACTATTTAATCGGTTTAGATAGCCCATAATTTAGGGATATTTAGTACTTTATCAACGAGTCTCCGTGGTACGAACTTGATTATTACTTCGACATACACCGTGCACTTGCGGTTGTGTCAAGGTCCTATCCCTTTAGCCCCTTTTCTTCTGGCTCAGCTATATCGAGGGCTGAGTCGAATGGTCATTGATCCTTCTCGAATATATAGGCAAACTTGCCCCTTGTGGATATTGACTGTTTGGGCACATGTGTATTACCCTCGTTTAGTTTGTACTTTATCTGATAACAAGTATGAGCTACAACTTCGAAAGGAAATGGAGAAATATCTGGGGGTTCCCTAATTAACTGTAATAGATCTCCTCAAGATGAGTGAGGCTGTGTTGCAGTGGCTGTTTTTAACAAGTGTGCCCCTTCTAACCCAAATGATTTTTCTTGAGTGTTACTTGAATTTCTTTCAAGACCTCCTTCCTTCAATTGACATTCCTGCTCGTGATTTGGGGGTTGTCCCTGGTGCAACTAACCCCGTTCGAATAGCTGCTCTTTCATGGTTATCTTCCTTTAACCATTTCCTTATCTCTGATGACCGAGGTCAATCTTTTTGGAATTCTGTGTTATGCGCTCGTGACCTCCTTTTTATTGACTCCCACTAAATGGGTGTAGAGGTGTATAATCCTCAGCTTGTTGCTAGACAGTTTGGTCTGGTGCAAACTTGTGTTATTCCTTTTATCGAGACCCTCAATCGCCCCTGGTCTTCGAGGGTCAATTTACTGGGTAGTGAAGTTAGCCACAAAATGGTGGAGCCTGGTCGTCATGATTAATATCTTCTGACCCAACGTACTCTCTCTACCTATAGAAGTAAGCGAAAGATTCTTCCTTGGGTGAGAGCTGCTCGAACCGAGCCTGGATACGTTCAATGGTGGAACCAGTTTGCTTCTACCTATCTTCACCCTGATTCCATTCGACCACGAATCGAAGCTGTTTTAGGGGTTCTTTATCCTAAGCCTGCTGAGAAGGCTGCTGTCCTAGCTCCTTTTCGAGCTCTTGCTTGTCCTCCTTTCCTTCTTGAGGTATTTCTTCTCTTTTGATAAGTTTATTTTCATTATTTCTTCTTTTGCCTTTTGTAACTTATTTTTTTTTGATTATAGCCTGTTCCAGAGGGATTTTCTGACGAGGAGCCAGTAAATAAGGATGCTGTCAATGTGCCTCCTCTCGTCGTTGCACCTATTACTATGGTCCCTTCCCTGTCTATGCCTTCTTCTTCATCTGGCTTGAAGCGACCCAGGGATCTTCCTTCTTCGAGTCGAAGAGGATCATCTGCTATACCCTCAGACCCTATCGATGAGTCTGGTTATTATTCTTATGATGAACCTCTTATCATCAGACGTCGTCGAAACAGGGGTGTTTTCTTATCCTTATTTTATTCCTTCATGGAAGTTTATACACATATCCCTTAATAATCCATTTATATGTATGTGTAAGGTGTTCCTCTTCCTCTCCTCCTTCTGTGGTGAAACCTATTTCTCAGGCTCTAGTAATCCACTCATCTGGTATGAATTTCATTCTATTTCTAATTCCCTTTCGATTTGCTATTTATCATCTCTGACCTTCTTTCTTGTATATAGAGCCTGTGGTTGAGGACTCGTTTCTTTCAACTCATGCTTCTCTTGATCATGCTCCTATCACTCATTCACCTTCGGGTATGAATTCTTACTTCTTTCCTTTGCGTCTCTTTATTTTCTAAAATAATCGAGTTAATTTTCCCTTTTTTAGGTAGGGTGAAAATAGCTATTTTATCTGACTCTGATGGTGTTGGGGCAAATGACTCTAGGTTAGAGGATCCAGCTTTGTCCTCTCCTAGCCCCCCATTTGATCAACAACCGGATTTGGTTGTTCAACCGTCACAACCTGACATAGTGGTTGTATCCCAGGCTGATACAGTGGTTGTCACAGGATAGAATTCTTTTACTCTAAACCTTTATTTATTCGTGAATTCTTGTTTATTCGTGACCTTTATTTCATGGTTTCTTTTATAGGTATTCCAACACCCACTTCGTCTTTTGTTGCGACCATGCCTTCGAAGGTTGAGGGTTTGCGCTTGATAGACGCCCTACCATCTGATGCTACTCTTGTCGAGACTGCGGTTGAGCTTCAAGGTTTCTTTGTTAGTGTCCAATTCCTTTTCCCTGAACGGATTAGGGGTTTGATCTTGAACAATGTGGAGGTTCTAGTCCAGTTCATTCGTAATGCTCACGATGCGTCTATATCAGATGCTGCTTTGAAGGTGTTGTCTACTCAACTCGAGGAGTCTCATACACTATTTCAACAAGAGGTAGGGATTTATTAGACTTTATCTACTGAATTATTTGATATTGATCAACAATTGCAACTCCTTCAAACTCGCAAGGGTCATCTTTTGGAACAAGTGCCCTGTCTACGATCTACCTTTACAGATGAGGAGACTCGTTTGACAGCTGTAGCAAAAACGGTTAAAGACCGTGTAGATAGAGTGTCTCTTCTTAAATTTTCACAAACTACAGTTAGGGCTATTTTAAGTTACCTTAGGCAATGTTTAAACGCTTTCGTGTAATATTTATTTCGTTAATATAAACACGTGCTTCTATTTGACTTTTGACCTTTTCGTTTTCTGCATTATTTTCGTCTTTTTCTGTGTTTTTCTTTGTTTATATCGCCCTTTTCTTCTATAAATAGGCCATTCCACGATCATTTACCCTCACTTCTCTCGTCTCCATTTCTCTCTTCTTCCTTCCTCATTCAAATTTTCTGAGAAACTGAATGATATGGGTTTTGATTCGTAAAGTGGTTGTTCTTATGCCATTAAGATTTTATAGGCACCATGTCGAAATAGACCCTATCTTCTCCTTAATCGTCTAATCCTATCCTTTGATTTTTTTTTCTTTCATAAACCTTTTGAGGAGATATTAATTAAATTCTTTTCGTATATGATCACCCATATTAATTCATTTCACTTGGTCCTCATCAAGATGAAATTTGCTATAATCCCTTTCGTAATGGCGTTAATATTCCCCACTTACATATATAATCACCCATATTAACATATGCCATTCGTGCCTTGTCAGGGCGCGTAGGGTTATATTTTTCCTCTTTGTTCTTTCTTCCTGTCAAGAGCCTGTCGAATACACTCTTCGAATATTGGTGTATTCTTCCTTGGCATTCCTGATGATCTAGCCAGATACTCATTTTCCAGCACTTATCTTCAAGATGTCTTTTCGAGTACCAACACGCCTTGCTGGGGTCTTCAACACAAAGCTCTTGTAATAAATCAATCAGTTTGAATTATTCGCTTATTTTAGCTTTCGTTTATCTCTTCCCAAAGTTGTGAAAATCTATTGTAAATGTTACCCTTATATATATCCCAAGTCAAAGGAAAATATTTCTTTAGATATTTGCCATTTATTGCTCATCCAAATTGTTTGCCATTTGTATATAGCAATTTATATGCGCTTCCTGGTTCAAAGCTTTCGATAATGAATGGTCCTTTCCCAATTTGGAGGCCACTTCCCATAAAATTTGTCTTTCTGTCCTTTAGGGAGTATTGTTTTTCATACCAATTCGTCTTTGGAAAACTGCCTCGTTTTTACTTTTCGGTTATAGTATTATTCTGTTTTTTTCTTTAACTTATGAATATTTTGTAATGCTTCGATTTGTAGGATCTCTTGATCCAATTGTTCAACATTCATAGCCTCTTCATACTCTTGTGAAGATAGATTAATTTGTTTAAGTATTCTTTCAGACTTAATATTCATTTCGATGGGTATAACTGCCTCGTGTCCAAATACTAATTGAAATGGAGTTACTTGTATGCTTTCTCTAGGACTAGTTCGATAAGCCCATAAAGTCTCTAAAAGTAAATCATGGCACTTTCGAGGATTGTCTTTTATCATTTTAGCAATTCCTCTTTTTATGGTCTTATTAGTTGACTCGGCTTGTCCATTCGCTTGGGCATAATAAGGAGTAGAGTTTGTTAACTTTACAGATAATCTACCTAGAAAATATTTTATTTCGTCACTGTTAAATATTTTGGCCTAATCTACTGTGATAGTTTCAGTAATTCCAAATCTAGTGAAGATATTTTCGTTAATAAAATCCACTATATCGCCTGATGTTATGTTTACAAATGGTTTCGCTTCGACCCATTTTGTAAAATAATCAGTGGCTACTAAAACATATTTATGTTGTTTAGATGAAGCATGCCTAATTTCGCCAATAATATCCATCACCCATCCTCGAAATGGCCAAGGCTTTATTATACTATGGAGTTTAGCTGCTGGAACTCGTTGAATACCACCATGTTTTTGGCAAGGTCTACACCCTTTTGCATACTGTATGCAATCTCGAGTGACTGTTGGCCAGTAATATCCATATTGGTGTACCAATCTCTGCCCTATTTGATGGGCTCCACATATGCCTTCATGTATTTCTCCCATGACTAGCAAAGTGTTACGATCCTAAATTTTTCGCTGCGGAATGAGCGTACGGCGTCAAGACTCCACCGAGTCTTGACCACCCTTCACGTGAGGTTCTGTCCATTCCGACTCACCTTGAACTCTTCGCAACTCAAATCATCCTATTGAGGCTTGCTCGCTTCACTGTTGTTCCTTTCTCGAGATACTAGTCGCTTCCCGGTGTCGGCTATTTAGCCCGACACTCGCCCAACCAGTCATCTCGGATATCCCGCTTCATGGTTGACCCATACTCCAGACCCTCGTCGCGTACTAGTGCCGACACTCTTGGTCCTCACCCTAGCCCGACCGAACATTCTGTTTCTGACCTCAACCCATGACTCGACACCATCACATCCTTTGTACGGACAACGTTGTTCACTATTGTCCGACACCGATCTCACTGGCAAGCTCCTTTGGGACGCGACCCTCAAACGCCATCCGGCTTCGAGGCTTCCTATCGAGTGCTCCTTCCGTTCATCGTTCATGATCACTGTTCGCTTCATCGTGGCCTGGGAGTTGTCAAGTCCCATAGTACTCACGGACGTTAAAGTCCGGAGCGCGCGTCTCGATCGTCCGGGCAGCTATCCTCGTCCCGATCACTCAAGATCCTTCCGAGTATTTCCCGATCTTTTAAGCAACCGGGATTCATATTCGCTCCCGTTGAGTACATAGGAGGCCGACCTATGAATGCGCACCTCGCGTTCATGGATCACTGTCCCCGACTCGGTCATCAATGCCTCGACGAGTAGTGTCCCATTCACCGAGCAGGCAACCTTCCCGGGACATCCTTCCCTTCATAGGAATACTAGGAAGTATCCCCTTAAGTCCCACAAGTCCCCACGGGGTCGCCCATCCCGTGGTACCGATGTCCCGGAACCCAAGAGCTCCGCTAATGCAACACGGCCCCTCGTTGACCGGGCTTCCAGAAAGCTCTCATGGAGGATCTTATCCCATTGATAGGGTTCACGGATAAAGCGTCCCGCAACCATCTCAAAATAACGAACCTCCTCTCGGCGCATGATGCACACTACCGAGCCCGCCAGCTACTCAGTAATGTCTCCGGGGTGTTCTATCCCGAAGAGACTCAACGCTGTCCTTTGACATGCCATCAAGCCTGCCCCCTTCCGGGGAAGCTAACTTAAGTGTCATGATGTTTGCCAACCATCCATGCACCCAGGGGAGGTGGAGAGCTCAAACACCTACTAACCCCTAAAGAGTCTTATATGGTTCAGCCCAAGTGACAGGAGTGACCATCAAAGTTGCATAACTTTCATACTCAATCTCCGATGGAACTCAACCCTTGTTTCTTATCATCCGACTCCACCGTGGACCTTCTCATCCCCCAAGGAAGTCCTGCGCTCATCCTTGTCCGACGAATTCCACACTTTGTCCGGGCATTCCAGAGCCCGACACCTGTGACCGGACATAACACCTAGTCGCAACCTAGCTGACTAGTTGTTGGTGCCTGTCCGCGACACTCATGACCGAGCACTGAGTGTCCGTGACGCTGCTACCAAGCTGTCGAGGTGCGGACCACGACACTCTCCCCCACTTAAGTCGTCGACGTCCTCGTCGACCAAGACTTACTTCGTGCACCCCTCTTTCATGGGTCACGGAACGTCTTGATGCACCCAATCTTTCAGGGTCACCAGACAGTAACGAACTACCTCGTGCGCCCCCTCTTTCATGGGCCACGGAACGTCTTGATGCACCCAGTCTTTCAGGGTCACCAGACAACAACGAACCACCTCGTGCGCCCCCTCTTTCATGGGTCACGGAACGTCCAAGTACACCCAATCTTTCAGGGTCACCGGACAAGACAGGCTCTAAATTCGAGCCGGCTCCACTGAGCCCAAATAAAATCTTTTCAGACACTGATCTGCGTACACTACTGCGAACGGTAGCTCCCACAAGCAACCAATTAACTTCCCATAAAGCTTGCTCCCATAAGCAACGCTGGTCCATCCGCAAAAGTGCAGAGACACACCCCGTCTTCCAAGCACAACTCCACATCGCAGCACCAGTGTACTTTAACGAGTACCACTAGGCTCGACTTCCACAACACACCTACAGAGCAAGACCACGAGTGCCTGTCTTCGAGCGCCCTTCTGAGACCCAGTCATCACCCTTACTCTCGCGATGTATTCCCTTTGGATCACCTCTGGAAATGAGATTCCGACTCTTGCGTTGAGTTCTGCAAGATCAAAATCGCTACACTCACACTACACATCGCCCTTCTCGGTTGACACGCTTCGAGGACCACACCTCTGACTGTCGCCCGCACTGCTGGTTTATCTCCATTAAAGGTCCCGGCGCGGGGTCATCTTGCCCCGGATCACCTCCTTTCGGAGTGATGTTTCACAAGTTCACACCAAGGTCCGGTGTCGGTTGCAATATCTCCATTTGCTCCTCCGAATAGCTGCATGTTGCTATAGTGTCTACCACAAACACTTACCGAACTCGCTCACTGAACACACTTCCACAGTGTGCTTGCCTCAGTCTCGACATCGTGCGATCACTGCGGCAGTGGGGCCTTCCCCCACTTAAGCTCTCGAACAATCCGAAAACAACATCCACAAGTTCACTAGGGTCCTCTCACAACCCCACTTCCCATGAACACTTACATCTCGGACCCAGACTAACAAGGCCCTCCTTGGCCAACCGACGACGTCTTCTGCATCGTCCACTTTCGCTCACAGCACCTCATAAGGTGACCTTCTTTGGAAGGCTCTTCCCAGCAGACCGCTTTTAGGTGGCTCTCTGGAGGACTCTTCATGGCGCTTCTGGCCAACTGATCATCTTGATCTTGCACTATCGTGGTTCAAATACGGCTTCTCGTATGGAAAACGATCGTCAACCGCCCAACACCCATGTCGGCACAACGAAACCCATATAACACATGTTCAATCTTTAAGTAACTTGTCCCACAGACCATCACTTTGTTGCCAATGTCACCAGTTTGATCTTCATTCGTCAAGTACGATGGCACTGAACAACCCGACACAACTCTTCAACTGCAACTTGCCATAGTTGATCCTTGTCTACCACAGACCCTGATTCAACCCTTGTAAAATCCATCTCTGAAATTGCCTCCGCTAGCTCCAACATTGTGGATCGGGGAGTGCACAATGTCCCAATGAACCCAAGTTGGCCTGATGGAAACCAACAAGGTCATCGGTAACCAATCTGCATCAAAGCAGCTCACATTAGCTCTCAACCACTAAGAAGCTTCATACACTTTGTCGCTAAGCAACATGTTGCCATGGTGAAGGAAAGCCAAAGCTCTGATACCAACTGTTACGGTCCTAAATTTTTCGCTGCGGAATGACCGTACGGCGTCAAGACTCCACCGAGTCTTAACCAGCCTTCACGTGAGGTTCTGTCCATTCCGACTCACCTTGAACTCTTCGCAACTCAAATCATCCTATTGAGGCTTGCTCGCTTCACTGTTGTTCCTTTCTCGAGATACTAGTCGCTTCCCGGTGTCGGCTATTTAGCCCGACACTCGCCCAACCGGTCATCTCGGATATCCTGCATCATGGTTGACCCATACTCCAGACCCTCGTCGCGTACTAGTGCCGACACTCTTGGTCCTCACCCTAGCCCGACCAAACATTCTGTTTCTGACCTCAACCCATGACTCGACACTATCACATCCTTTGTACGGACAACGTTGTTCACTATTGTCCGACACCGATCTCACTGGAAAGCTTCTTTGGGACGCGGCCCTCAAACGCCATCCGGCTTCGAGGCTTCCTATCGAGTGCTCCTTCCGTTCATCGTTCATGATCATTGTTCGCCTCATAGTGGCCTGGGAGTTGTCAAGTCCCAAAGTACTCACGGACGTGTCAAGTCCGGAGCGCGCTTCTCGATTGTCCAGGCAACTATCCTCGTCCCGAGCACTCAAGCTCCTTCCGGGTATTTCCCGATCCTTTAAGCAACCGGGAGTCATGTTCTCTGCCATTGAGTTCATAGGAGGCACCTATGAATGCGCACCTCGCGTTCATGGATCACTGTCCCCGACTCGGTCATCGATGCCTCGTCGAGTAGTGTCCCATTCACCGAGCAGGCAACCTTCCCGGGACATCCTTCCCTTCATAGGAATACTAGGAAGTATCCCCTTAAGTCCCACAAGTCCCCACGGGGTCGCCCATCCCGTGGTACCGATGTCCCGGAACCCAACAGCACCGCTAATGCAACACGACACCTTGTTGACCGGGCTTCCCGAAAGCCCTCATGGAGGATCTTATCCCATTGATAGGGTTCACGGATAAAGCGGCCCGCAACCATCTCAAAATAACGAACCTCCTCTCGGCGCATGATGCACACTACCGAGCCCGCCAGCTACTCAGTAATGTCTCCGGGGTGTTCTATCCCGAAGAGACTCAACATTGTCCTTTGACATGCCATCAAGCTTGGCCCCTTCCGGGGAAGCTCACTTAAGTGTTATGATGTTTGCCAACCATCCATGCACCCAGGGGAGGTGGAGAGCTCAAACACCTACTACCCCCTAAAGAGTCTTATATGGTTCAGCCCAAGTGACAGGAGTGACCATCAAAGTTGCATAACATTCATACTCAATCTCCGATGGAACTCAACCCTTGTTTCTCATCATCCGACTCCACTGTGGACCTTCTCATCCTCCAAGGAAGTCCTGCGCTCATCCTTGTCCGACGAATTCCACACTTTGTCCGGGCATTCCATAGTCCGACACTTGTGACAGGACATAACACCTAGTCGCAACCTAGCTGACTAGTCGCTGGTGCCTGTCCGCGACACTCATGACCGAGCACTAAGTGTCTGTGACGCTGCTACCGAGCTGTCGAGGTGCGGACCACGACACAAAGCATCATCTAGATCTAGGCATTTAAGTAGTAAACCACTAGTATCTTTTCGAAATAGTTGTTCCCCATCGTATACATATCGATGTGCTATTAGTTTCAGTTTATTAGAGTATTTCCTTTTCGATGGTTCTTGGAGATATGCAATTATCTCTTCTCTCCAATCATTCTCTTTTGTCATGATATCAATTTTATTAATTTCCATTTTTATTCTTTCTTCGGATGGAATAAGCTCTTTATCTTTTATTGTAATATTTTCGTGGAAATAACTCCAAGGGATTTTATATCCTGATGCTAATTAAGCTAGCTCATTAGCTATTTCGTTTTCTATTCGAGGGATATAGTATATTCTTACTTCGTAAAAATATTCCAATAACCTCTTAATTTTGGCATTGCCTAAAATTGCTGTTGAGCTAAAGCATTTGAAGATCTCTTTAATTTGATTTACTATTAGTTAGGAATCTCCTTTTATGATCACGTTCTTTAACCCTAATTCGAGAAGGCTTTCTAGTCCTAAAATTAAGGCTTCATATTCTGCCCTATTGTTTGTACATGATCCATCTAATTGTATTGCAATTTTCGTAGGGACCCCTGTTGGTGATATTAAATATATCACAGCCCCTGCCCCTTTTTTAGTGGAGGAACCATCAAAATATAATTTCCATGGGACTAATTCAATGTAGTCTTCTTCGAATTGATTTTCTGAATCAAGTTCAATTGATGGATGATCTTCTAAGAAATCAGCGAACGCTTGCCTTTTTATCGCCTTTTGTGGTATATATCTGATATCGAATTGGAGGAGGTGAAGACTCCATTTGTTTAGTCTTCCCTTTAGCAATGGTTGTGACAACATATGTTTTAATATATCTGTTGGGGATACCACTTCGACAGTAAAGGACATAGAATAATGTCTTAATTTTAGTGAGGCAAAGTATAAAATATAACACCATTTTTCGATAGGTGTATACCTAGTTTCTGTATCTGCCAAAGTCTTTGATAAATAGAACACTGCTTGTTCCTTTCCAATATCATTCTCTTGTACCAGTAAACATCCCATTGATGTGTCTCCTGTCGAAAGATACAATCTTAATGGTTTTCCCATTCGTAGGGGAATCAATACTGGTGGTTCAGATAAATATTGCTTTGTCTTTTCGAAGGTTTCTTGGTGTATTGGTTTTCATTTTAATTCTTCTCCTTCTTTGGACCTTAAAAGTGATGAGAAATTCTTAGTTTTATCTGCTAGATTAGATATAAACCTTCGAATGAAATTGATTTGCCCCAAGAATCTTTGAAACTCCTTCTTATTCGTAGGGGGCTTTGCTTCTAAAATTGCTTTTGCTTTATTCTTATCAATTTCGATCCCTCGTTGATGGATAAGAAATCCCAGAAAGTTCCTTGTTTGAACTCCAAAAGCACATTTGAGTGGGTTCATCTTTAATTTGTATTTTTGCATTCTTTTGAATGAAATTTCTAGATGATCCAGATGTTCTTTGTGTGATTGTGATTTTATTACCACATCATCTATATATACTTCCATGAATTTCCCTATCATATCGTGAAATAGGTAATTCATAGTCCTTTGATAAGTTGCCCCTACATTCTTAAGGCCAAAGGGCATTACTATCCATTCGAATGTCCCCAAGGATCCTGGGCATCTGAATGCTGTTTTATGCCTATCTTTCTTGGCTATTCGTAATTAATAATACCCTAACTATCCATCCATAAAAGATAGAACTTTATGTCGAGATGCTGTATCAATTAGAGTATCAGCCACTGTCATGGGATATTCGTCTTTTGGGCTGGCTCTATTTAAGTCCCTAAAATCTATACATACTCTAATTTTTCCATTCTTTTTGATTATTGGAACCACATTTGCTAACCATTTTACGTATTTGGTTGGCCTTATGAATTTTGCTTCCAGTAAATTCTCTCTCTCTTTTTTAACTTCAATACTACTTCTGGAGCTATTCTTCGTGGAGGTTGCATAATTGGTCTGTAATCCTTTTTGATAGGTAGCTCATGTTGAGCTATTCGAGTATCAATCCCATGCATTTCATGGTGGGCCCAAGCGAAGGAATCCTTGTATTTGTTTAGGATTTTGATAAAGTTTTCCTTTTCTTCTATCAGCATGTCTTGTGTCGACTTAGTCCACCGTGGACCAAGTAATTTTGAGGGATGGCTTTAGGTGAAGTAGGGGGTGGCTCTAGGTAAAGTAGGGGGTGGCTTCAGGTGAAGTAATTTCGAGGGGTGACTCCAGGTGAATTAAGGGGTGGCTCCAGGTAAAGTAGGGGGTGGCTCCAGGTGAAGTAGGGGTGATGCCAAGTATAAACTTGAGGGGTGACTCTAGGTGAAGTAGTAGGGGTGGCTCCACTTTTAGAGGGGGGTGACTCTAGGTGAAGTAGGGGATGACTCCAAATATTGGTCCACCATGAACTAAGTCCACACAAATTTTTGTATTCTTCTATGGGTAATTTCACACTAATATAAGTTATTCTAGGATTTTTTTTAGTACCCAGATTAACTTCTTCTAATGGATCTTGTATTTCCATTTTTATACCTTCATTCTTTTCCCAGATTCGTTATGGTACTTCATAGGTAATACTTTCTTCTTGCATTTCTTTCAATTCATTAGTCATCGCGTGAATCAATTTCTGTTCACTGTTTTATCCTGCCACCACTCTTAGGGTTTTATCTAAGGCTTTCTTTAATTCGACAACAGAATCATTTTCTTCGTAAAAACATCTGTATTAATTCGAATAGGATTTTTACAAGCTATTGTTCTAGACATAATAACCATTTAAAAATAAGATAATAATTACAACTATTTCTATACCTATTTCTAGGAAGCTGTAATTTTCAAAGGTCCTTCCTTTAGCTTGTTGCTAAAATCCTTAACATTTTGCTTCGATGTCTTCTTCCGACCTTTGATTGGCTCCTTTCTGTCGTTGTTCTTTGAGCACCTCTATTCGAATTGGTGCGTACTCCGCTGTGTAGAACCTGGCTTCCACAAAATTAGCAGTAGTTAGATGAGGCTTTTCATCTGCCTTCACAGTTTCAAATTTTTCGCGATTCCAAATTATTAATATTTGGTGTAAAGTAGATGGTATGCAATAATTGCTATGAATCCAATCTTTTCCTAGTAATGGTTGATAACTACAACTAGTGTCAACTACAAAAAATGCAGTATAGGAAATCGTATTCCCTACTTTAATTTTGACTGGTAACAGTCCATTCGATTTCGTGGCTTGTCCAGAGAAGCCATATACTGCTACATCTGCAATTATTAAATCCTTCGTGGATTTTCCTAAGAATGGCAGGATAGATAATGGTAATACATTTACGGCTGGTCCATTATCAATTAAAACCCTATTTATACCTACATTATCAATTTCTACTTTGATATATAGAGGTTTAATATGGTTATTATTTATGGCTTTTCTATCCAATAAATCTTTTAAAACTGGGTCTATGTCATGTTCACAAATACAAGCCCCAGTTTCTTCGATATCTGAAATGTTTAAGTCCTCATAACATCTTAAATCTAGAAGTGTATTTTCGATAAATTCATATGCTGAATCATCTAAAGTAGAAGTTAACTTTCTTTCTAACTCTAATGGAGATGGAGAAGATATACCTGTTTTGGCCACAAATTCGTAGGCCTCATCTTCCTCCTCGATCTTGTGCCATCGAGGTGGATCCCTGCTTTGTCCTTCTTGCTGGATCTCAGGATGCATGACTTCTACCATGTAAACTTCAGATTTGTCTTCGAAATTCAAAGCCCGTTGTATTGCTTGCGTTCGTGCAAACTCTTCATCATTGACGTAGATTTCGATTCCGTCATCTGAGATATATTCATCTTCCTCTCTGTCTCTCCTTTCGAACTTGCTGGAGTGGACTTTCATGTCCCTCATCTGATCGCTGAGGGTGTCTATATCTACCCCCTCGCTTCCTCTGGCTAAACATTCGATTTGTCCAACTTGTATTTGCAATGTTCTTTTCGACATTGCATCCTCATCAATCTTCAATTGGTTGATGAGCGCTTCCTGATGCATCTTCATTGCAACTTGATCTCTTGCATGACTTAACTTCTCAGCCACTTGCCTTCGTTCCTAGGCTTTCGAAGGTATGTTTCCTAGTTGAGTCATTTTAGAGGATCGGGTATTTTCGATATACCCTGAAGTCTTCATACTTTGTTGAGGTAATCTGCCTCTTAGGGCATATCTGCCTCCCAACCTGCCTCATCTTCCTCCTCGATACCCTCTTCCTGTAGGAAATACATCCGTTCGTGGACGTATGGGTATTCCATTGCTTCGTTGATAGGCAGGTACCTAATTTGGATCATTGGGTATGATCTGTAACCGCACCAATTCGAAGTGCAGAATATCAGAACAATCAGGGCATAATACCTTAGCTTCTATAGCCCCTTTAGATTGGTAGCAATTTTTGGAGTTACTACCCCTTCTGTTTCGAGGGCTTCCTTGTATGTCTTATCCCTGATATTGGTTGTCTGTTCCTTATTGACAGGCCTTACTTATTGCTAATGTATTTCGATGTCATCAGCAGATTCCATTCCTAAGGTGACCCTTTCGACATAAGTCAACTCAACTGTTCCTAGTTCCATTTGCTTGGCAACGAACCTCCGGGATATCTGATATTGGTCAGTAGTATATAGTGTATTCATATGCCACCTACACATTCCTTCTAGCCCTTCGTCCTTGACCTTTGGGAAGGTCAAAATGCCCTGGTCTATGTATATGTTAAACATGATGTTGGCCATCTTCGTGTAATTCGATATCTGTAGACATGAAATAGTAGATGTGTCAATATCTATCATGTTTATTTCTAAGGTTTGTTGAAAGGATTTTTTTAAATCTCTGTTTTATCTTTCTCAGAAAAAAACAGTTCCTATCTTCTATCTTTTTCTGTGTAATATTTCAAAAATATGTACAGTCATTAGTTCTATCTGTTGTAGTGTTATGCCATTTACAGTATGGCTTCTTCTCTAATTCTGAATTCGAAGGTATCCTAATATTCATGGTCTTTCTAATTTTCTTATTAGCAAGTAACCAGTCAAATATTTTATCGGTTTTAGTCGTATCAAAGGTATACTTCTTAGATTTCCCTCCTATTTCGACTAAAATATCTTTCTTTTTGAGTTTAGGACAAGAAAAGGGTGATCCTTTCTTAAATTCAGTATAATCTATTTCGAATGAATCTTCAAACACCTATGGTGCTTTTACTTCGAATGCATTAAAACCTTGGTGTTTTCTTTGACTTTCTTCCCTCAGCATATTTTCATATCATATTGACACTTTCTGCTAATTCCCTAAAGTCGTGGAAAGGAAGACCATCAAATTTCATTCTATATTCTATAGCCATATTTTCTTTGGCTAATTATACAAATTCTTTTTCAAGTAAATTTGTATGACAACGTGTCCTAGACCTTTTAAATCTAGATAGATATTCTTCTACTGATTCTCCAGTATGTTATCTTATTCTAGCTAAATCACTCATCGAAATGCCCGGGTCGGTCCTGACAAAGTGATTTTGGAAGTGAAATTGCATTTCTTCCCAACTATGTATCGAATTTGGGGCTAAGCTTATATACCAATTAAAGGCAGTTCTAGTTAGGGAACTAGGGAACATTCGAAGTTTTAGATATTCATTATCTGCTGCTTCCCGACATTGACATGAGAATCTAGCTACATGTTCTAAAGCAGAAACATTATCTTCTCCTAAAAATAAAGTAAAATCAGGGACTCTAAATCCTCGAGGAAATGGGTGTGCTCTATCTACCCAATCAGGATAGGGTTTACTCGTTAAAGGTCTGTGTACTTTTCTTAAATTTAGCCCATATAGCCTTTCCACAATTTGTTCAATTTGTGATTGAATAGGTTCTCCTCCCATCATTCTTGGCATCGAATGGGGATATGCAGTGGGTTGTGTACTGTATGGATGATTATTAATATCATTCGTTCCATATCTTGGGTTATTATATTGTGAATTTTGGCCAAAATTGGTTGGCCTTCTCCCCTGATAATTCCCTTCGAAGGGCTAGTAGGGATTTCCCTGTCTTACGGGAATATATCTGTGTGGATTAGTTTCAGGATACATAGGCTGTGAAGATATATTAGATGTCCTGTGATATTCGAAAGGAATCCCACAGGTTTTATCTTTTCCTATGTTATTTCTATCTCCTGTAGGTCTTTTGCCTAAATTCGTATTAATTCCAGAAGATGATGTTAAATTAATAGGATTCGATGGTTGTACTGTTTTAAAGTTCCTAAATGTTCGTTGAGGCTCCCTAGGAAAACCTGGTGGTGGATATTCTATAGGTGACTCGATATTATCTCCTGTAGGTATTTAATCTTTTAAAGATCCTCCGCCCAACTGTATGACCTTTTCGATGAGTTGGTTATGGTTCTCTATATGTGGCTCTAGATTAACTGTCACGTTGGTAGGCATGCTTTTCGACAAGGCTAAAAATGTAGAATTGAAGGTCTCGTTTATATCTAGTATAATTTTATTTACTTCCATAGCCAGACTATCTTTCGAATCTACAGCCACGCTTTCTATAATTTGGTGACTAACCCTTGAAGTTTCGTGTGCTAAGGCTCTATATTGGTCATTATACTTTTTTCGTTGGCTTTCTCGAGCAGCCAATAGAGTTTCTTTCATACATTCAACAAACTTCTCATAAATTTCGTATATATCAAATCTTGATTTTCGTGGAGTTTCTTCATGAGAAGATGAACCTTGAGGTTGGGATGCTGCATTCGAAGCATTATCCTCTCTTTGGGCACTCATATCATCAGATATATTTCTTACCTGAGACCTAGTTTGAGGCATTAAAAAGGTTTATTCGTGGAGTTTATTTCGTTACTCCCACTATGGTCGCCAAATTTGTTGATGTGCTTGATACTTAGGGGTCACAAGCAACCTATAAGGACAGCCCTACGCACCCTAAAAGGTCCTAAAAAGGGTCGAGGACTATCTTGGAGCATGTCGCTCCCTATTCGAACCCACTCCTCCACCCCAACACTTCTCGATCAAAAGGTGGACACTTATCAACAGTGACAATTATTATTTCGAATACTTCAACAGAAAGCCACACAAACAAGCATAAATTGGACTTTAAAAGAGCAAGATTTAGGATGGAATCTTAAACATACTTCATTCGATAAGAGTAAGACATACATTTGATTCAAAGCACAAAAATAAAAGATAAAGCAATTATACCTCAAAAGAAGGCGCCATTGCTGAGTGACTGGATTACACTTGCTCGAAGAGCCTAACTGATAATCTACTCCTAAGATACACTAACACTACTCTAATGTCAACTTTATGACGTCTTGTCAATATGAGCTCTGCTGACTTGTTCTTCTGTTTCTTCTTGTATTTATAGGGGTCTAAGATAACTGCCCATGATCTTGCAGTTCTTCTCCTTGTCCACTTCCTTCATGCTGGTGTCCAACTTCCCCCACGTTTTTCACTTCTCTTGACTTTCTTCGTATTCTTTCTTTTCGTATTCCTCCTTTTTAACTGATGTTTGTATTCCCTTTTCGTACAAAACTGCTTTTGTATGTATATCCACATATATCGTACATATATATATATATATATTTATATATACATAAAAGTCTTTTATTTTATAAAGACTTCTCAAAGACCTCTAATTCGTTTTGCCTTTGATTTTTTTTGACCAACTTATCTACTGTATTATAAGTCTATTTTATTTCGTGTGTAACAGTGGGTAACATGAAATACTACTTCATATACAAGGGAAGCATATGTATATATACTCTCTGAAATAAATGTAGGCAACTTCGTCTTCGTAGGTCAGGTACGCTGCAAATTGCTTGTATACCCTAGCTTTGCCACCCTTTCATTATTATCTCCTCTTAGGCATGGCAAGATTTTTGCCTTGCACTTTATTAGGATCCAAGGTTCATGCCTTGAAAAACGTATTATTGTAAATGTACTAAAAGGAGAATGATATATCCACCTACTGGGTTGGCAACCAATCTCTCCTTTGTATCTATCTCTCTCCTCTATTTTCAGATTCTCTCTCCTCTATTTTCAAAAAATGACATTTAAGATAGGAGAGAGATAGATACAAAGAGAATGTGGGTTGCCCACCCTATGGGTCAACCAAACACTTACCGTACTAAAAATATCAACAAAATTGGTTGTGTTAAACTCACACATTGAACGGAGTGAAGAGTTAAGTAGAGTAAACATTATTATGCGTTATTAACAGATGCATAGGCAGCTTTTGCATGGGCAGCACTGATGACTGGATAGAGTCTATCTTCATGTTGAGTTTGCGTCCGATAGGCTTTTTACCCTGTCATATACAGAGTAATCAACTTTGAGATAGTAATTTACTAAGGGAGGAGGTGGGGAAGTTGCTTGTAGCGGTAGAAGTGATGGTTAAGATGATCATCGTAACTAATTCTTATGTTAAAAAGCAATGGGGAAAGGTGATATGAGGATGATTTGCAGGACAAGAAAGATAGCTAGCTAGTGTGGTTGTGGTTGTGGTTGTGGTTGTGGGAAAGATGATGTAGAGAAAATCATAGTGGAATATCTTTCTATTAGATACGTACATTGCACATACAATATACATACATTGCACATACAATATACGTGATACATCGTATATATGTAAATCTTTGAGAAAATAAAATGTAGGTTAATTTTCAGTTGAATAATCAAAACTATCATTGAGAAAATGAAATGGTGGATGGATACATCGATCTCTATACAAAAATGTAGCTTTGGTCTATGATTTCTTGACTACAACAGGACTTCTAACAAAATATTTCCCATCTGACCATGTTAATTCTCCAAAAACATAATCCTTAAGATTGCCAGGGTTGGCTGTCAAAGTCACAGTAAATTGTTGCTCTTCCCCAACTTTGTCAAACTTCAACGTGGTTGGTGTCACAGTCATGGACACTTCGTCTGGAGCAGTTAAACGAGCTGTATACGTGGTAGGTGGTCCCACATTCTTGACTTTCCTAGTCACGGTGATTGAGCCTGAAAGTTGAGGCACTGTGATTGAAGGGTAATTGAAGTTCAAAAGATTTGCCTCAGGAGAGCCTGACTTAGGACACTCGTGGGTTCCATTGTAGTAGCGTTGGATTATGGTATTGTTGTATCCTATAATACATAAGAAATTCACGTGATCATCAATGCTCAAGTCGTAAACTAGACCAGGGTCCGCTGCACGACTTGGATTCAGATGTCCTGCACCGTAATCGAATGGAGTTGCTTTCAAGAAGGATGAATTCAGCATTGGTTGAACCGTATTGTCTCTAATTTCAGCTGTAAGATAATAACACACACACAAATATTATCATGGGTGCTTGTTTGGTAACGCCTAACTAGACAAAACAAATTCGCTCTGAGTGTTGTAACTATTTTACTTATAAACACCTCAAGACTCTCTTTCTTCACCAATGTGGGACATTCCACTTAAAAAAAAAAAAATCTCTGTTGTGAATGATTGGTGTTAATTACCAGAAGTCATGATGGCAGATTTGATTGCAGCAGGACTCCAATCAGGGTGAATCGCCTTAAGAAGGGCGGTAATTGCGGAAACGTGGGGGCAAGCCATTGATGTGCCAGACTCAATAGCGTATGGGATTCTGCGTTCATCCAAGGGATCGCTTGTTGGACTTCCTTCCATAGAATATGCAGCTATGATATCCACACCTGGTGCTGTGATATCAGGCTAAAAAAACACAACAATAATAAAACAAAGTTACACGCCGTTAGTTTATTGAGTTGTGGGAGTCCTCTATAAAATAAAATCATCTAATAAAACTGTGTAGGGTCGTTGTTAACCCGCTCGATCACAGGGTTAACAAAACATTTTTTCTTTAACAAGATAAATAGTGCCTTCGATTCGTTCCTTCATTTTATTTACTTGTGGCACAGATACCAAGACAACGCGATAATTGTAAGGTTAAGGTAAGAGGTAAGAGGTAAGAGGTAAGAGGTAAGAGACCGAGACCTTGAGAATCCCTGCATTAAGACTGTTGGGGCCTCTGGAAGAGAAAAAAGCCGTATATGGAGCAGGCTTGCTACTTAGGTTTTGTACTGGGCTGCTAAAATAACCGTGAGCATCCCTGCGAAGAATTTTTTTTTATTTTTTTCTTGTTCAAATCAGCAACTAGGAAATTTGAAATAAGTGATAATAATGTGAAATAATAGTTATATACATAAGAAAAGGAAGCAGCAGGTATATATATATATATACACACACACGTACGGAGTCGAGTTAACGTAGGCGAAGACAGCTTCTCCATCTTCATATTTCACGTGAATTGCTGGAAGGACATGAAGATCAGACCGGAGGTCATTCCTAGTATAAGGACTTTCACAAAGTATCATCCCAATAGCTCCGTTAATTTTTGCTTGTATGCCCTTGTTCGCCCTTATAGTAATACCATTAAGGCATACCAAGATTTTGCCTTTCACTTTCTCAGGATCTAATGTTCCTCCCATGCATAACGTACTACATTATTTATATGTAGAAAGAGAAAACAAATGAGATCAACAATTAATTGTCAGCGTTAAATTTGAACCATAATGATAATAGAAGCGGAAGGAAAGAGTTATGGTTAACATTACGCGTTCCTATCTGATGAATTTGCAAGTTTTGCCTGGAAACCCGTTATGAGTGGATATTGTTTATTTTCGGGCAATGGTTCTGATAAGCTTCTACCCTGTCATGCATGCATATATGTTATATTAGTATATAGTTTTCAAAACTTTTGGTAAGACGATAGTCACTTTTTAGTATTGAAACAAGAAAATTGACGGACCTGTAAACACTTGCCATTACCGAGTTCTAGTTTGGATTGGAACTCTCGGCTAGTAGTGCTAGCAGCTACAGTAAAGATCCAAGGTGCAGTGTTAACGACACTGCCAAATTTGGGACCTGAATTGCCAGCAGCACACACAACAGGAATACCATGTTGAACTGCGTGGAATGCTCCAACTGATATCGCATCCATAAAATTTTCCTTAGGTGTGGAAGACGCAATGGATATTGAGAGCACATCGACACCGTCGTAGATTGCCATGTCAATGGCTTGAAGAAGATCAGCCTGGAAGCATGAACCATTTATGGGTTTCCAGCAGACCTTGTAAGCCGCCACCCGCGCTTTTGGTGCTCCGCCTTTCACAGTTCCATTATCAACGTGACCTACACTTATCCCTGAAACAAAGTTGCCTCCTGCTGTTGACAATGTATGGGTTCCATGGCCTTCAAAATCTCGTGCAGATTTCGCCGGGATTGTTCCTTTCCCCTCCGTTTCGTACCCTTCGTGAAAATACCTCGCTCCAATAAGTTTCCTACATACATACATACATACATGATGGTTATTGTGAATTTGATTATTTGAAATGTCGTTTTGAGTTTTAATTACTTGAACTTATACCAGAGATCGAGTAAATTAAACATACTTGTTACAAGCAAATCCTTCCATATTCTCACAAGTTCCTTTCCACCTAGATGGAATAGGTCCATACCCTTCATCGCTAAAGCTCTTAGATTCAGGCCACACACCTAATAAGTACAAACAATAATATGGTTATTAGACATCGATCGATCGATCACCATACCATTTCATCCACAAATTCCAGCCTTAATTACAAAAGAGTATGTAGTACGCGTTTGTATTCTTTAGAGTTCGATCCAATTATTTCGAAAGAACTCTACAAGATTCGTTCCCTACAAAATAGTACCCCTATTGTCGAAACTCAAAACTACATATATACTAGAGAGTGGGACCTGATCTCAAGCGTACGTACCAGTGTCAATGTTGCCAATTATCATATCTTCCCCATATTTGGCCTTCTCCCACAATGAATTCTTGGGAACGACACCATTGTCAATCTCTAGCGAAAGAAATTCCCAAGAGCGTTGTGTTTGTAATTCCATCCCTTCGTTAGGGAACACAGAGATCACCTCTGGATGTTCTGTTCATTTTACAACAAAGTTAATTATAAACATCAAGTTTTAAAAATTGGAATTAAGTACCCAAAAAAAAAATACTCTATATGCAATAATAATAATTACTTGCTATCTCCGCGGCATGATGCTCTTCTAGTTTGGCAGCAAAACCGTTGATGTGTTTGTTATACGAGTAAAATATTGCCTCCTTTGCCTCATCATAGCTTCATATACACATGCAACCCAAACAGTACGTAACTAAATTTTGAAATTCTTAATATTTCATATTGTAAGGCACCAAAATTTATATATTTTCATAAGAATTTAAAGTACTCTGAATATAAACTGCTTATACATATCATATTTCGGCATAGAGTACTATAGTACCTCCCAATAAAAGATGCAAGAAATTGATGATGATGATCTGTCGCCTGGTTAAAATGGTCCTCCGTAGCATCAGGAGGATGTGAATGCCCTCCCAAATACACTATATATGACTATCACATAGTAACAATTATAGAATTGTTAATCAAAATGTCAAGAAAAACAAGTAAATATCAATCTTAGAAAAGATAAAAAGAAAATATTGTATGACATACCTTTGCTGCAAAAGCTGGAGAATAATGGAGCGACCAGAAAAGGATGGAAATTAAGAAGATCCCTTTCATGGTCGCTAAAGTTGATAGTTTGATTTTTTTATTATTATTATTTTCTAAGTATCAAGGGGACCAGATTTTAAAAAAAAAAAAAAAAAAAAAAAGAACTAATCAAACAATATGTGAATTAAATATATCATACGAGGGGCAACAATATTGGTGAGCAATGATACGCTCAATTGTTTACCCCTTCGTATGAAATATTTTCTTAATTCACTATGTAATTCATCAAGTATGCTTGTCCTTATATACTCATTCTAACTCCTAAAAATAGTGATTCATAATGCTTCTAAATTACAACCACTCGATAATATAAGGTTTTAAATGATTTAATATTTAGAATTTACTAATTATATCTGTTTTCCATATCTCTCTGATACTCCATATATAGGTATGATTGATCTAAGGATTCTAAGCCGGTCAGAGAAAAGAGTAATTTAAGGCACTAGGCCTCTATTATTAAATAATGTTAGTGATTCCAAAAGAAATCTTAAATTACAGGGGCACTCATCTATCCTTGTTCCTGTCTTCCTACGTAAATCCTTATCCACATGCTAACTGTTGCCTGTTGGAATCGATATACCTTGTCACAAAAACTTGGTTTTATTGTAACTTGAGGTGAAATAGTGATTAGTAACTACTATTGTCACTGAAATCATGCAGTTAAACTAATAATGCTGTCATGATTAGATACCTAGCCACATCTTGATTTCAGTGATCAAGTTGCACAGATCAGAGCTTAGGTTCAATTGTCAATATGGTTAACCGAACAAAGAAATTTGTTTAAAAATTTCATACATGTTATCATCCCATTTAACCTAAGACTCTTCTTAAATACCATCGCTTACAAAAAGATTGAAATGGATAAAGATTTTACAGAAAATGAACATATGTCCATCTATGCTTCTGTAGTATATGAATTAATACTATGGTTATTAGTAACTGAACAAGACAGAACATGACTATCTCGGCTGAAATGAATTAAATTGAACTGAAGTAAAGATAAGGGATTGAACATATATAGCATAAGTTATAATGAAATAACTACAAACTCCTTACCACTTGAGCTACTCTACATGCTATCGGTATCTATATTGACCTACGACTCATCTTTCTAGTTAAATGACGAAACTATCATTAAGAAAAATGATATGATCCATCTCGGTACAAAAATCTGGTTTCGTCTCTGATTTTGAGATGAAGATTTGCTTGCTAGTTGCTACGCAGCTTGGGCAGAAACTATAATGGGACTTCTTACATAATGCTTCCCATCTGACCACATTAATTCTCCAAAACCATGATCTGTAGGCATGCCAGCCTTCGCTGACAAAGTCACTATAAAGTGTTTCGTTTCCCCAATTTTCTCAAACTTCATTGTAGTTGGCTTCACAGTCACTGACACTCCCTCTGGCTGACGAACACGAGCTACATACGTGGCAGGTGGTCCTACATTCTTCACTTTTCTAGTCACAGTGATTGAGCCTGAAAGTTGAGGCACTGTGATTGAAGGGTAATTGAAGTTCAAAAGGCTGGCCTTAGGAGAGCCTGAGTTAGGACACTTGTGGGATCCATGATAGAAGGTTTCAATCATGGTTTTGTTGTATCCAAAGACACATAAGAAATCCACGTAATCCTTCTTGGTCAAGTCGTAAATTAGACCAGGGTCCATAGCACCATTTGGTCTCACATGTCCAGCACCGTAATTGAATGGAGTAGCTTTGTGGTAGGATGAATCCAGCATTGGGTTAATCGTATTGTCTCTGGTTCGAGCTGTAAATGAAAAATGATAACAGCTGACAAAAAGTATTGCAATTTTGCAATCAAGTATTTTTATGGCATGTTTCACATGAACATGAAGTTATAAACTTCCTGTGTCTCATAATAATTGTCATGCTTTCTATTTTTGGCTTTCTTAGTATGTGTCATCTAAGAGACTAGACGCATGGTAGGACCATTTTCACTTTTGTCAGAGAGGATCCTAAACGTATGTGAAAAGTAAAAAAAGCTAAGACAGCCATTGTGAGATAGAGGAAGTATATATATCATGGTTATATGTGAATGATTGCTCTTACCAGAAGTCATGATGGCAGATCTGACTGCAGCAGGACTCCAGTCTGGGTGAAGCGTCTTAAGAAGGCCAGCAACCCCCGAAATGTGGGGGCAAGACATTGATGTGCCAGACTCAATCATGAATGGGACTCTGCGTTTATCAAAGGATTCGGCTGTTTGGACTTACTGCCTGACTATATGCAGCTATGACATTCACACCTGGTGCCGTTATATCAGGCTACAGAGCATAACAATAAAAGAAAGTCACGTATCATTGAACTGTGCTTGGAAAGCTAAACAAGAGATTTAAGAGGTATCAGGACCGACCTTGAGAATCTCTGGTGTAATAATGTTGGGGCCTTTAGAAGAGAAAGCAGCCATATATGGAGCAGGCTTGGTATTCAGTTCCGCTGCTGGGTTGGTAATGAAACCACTAGCATCACTGTGAAGAATATTTTTTGCTCCAAATCAGCAATAAGGAATTTAACATAACTGATAATGTGAAATACTATTAGCAAAAGAAGTAGGTATATATACTCCGTCGAATTAATGTAGGCCAAGACAGCAGCTCCATCTTCATAGGTCAGGTGTGCAGCTGGAAGGACATGAAGATCAGCTATGATTTCGTTACCACTAGCTTTATCGTTGCAGAGTATCATCCCAACAGCTCCAGCAAGTTTTTGCTTGCATGCCCTGGTCCATCCTTACATTATCTCCTCTAAGGCATGCCAAGATTTTGCCTTTCACTTTATCAGGATCCAATGTTCCTGCCTTGCAAAGCGTACTGCATATGTAGAAAAAATGATCCACAATTAATTGGCAGCGTTAAATTTGAACATAGAAGGAAAGAGTCAGTAGTTAACATTACGCGTTATCAACTGATGCATTGGCAGCTTTTGCCTCGGCAGCACTAATGAGAGGATATAGTCTATCTTCGGGCAGTGATTCTGATAAGCTTGTACCCTGTCATATTATCAGCTTTTAGAAATAAACGAGAATAATTCATATGTAACAGTGTGTTACAAAAAAAAAGACCAGTTATATACCTAACATTTATATGTAAAGATAGGTGGATTCAAGCTAAAAGAATTACATCAAGAGACAGAAAATTGACCTTTAAACGCAGGTCACTACCAAGTTCAACAAACGTTTGGAATTCTCGGTCCAAAGTGCTAGCTCCAACAGTAAGCATCCAAGGTGCAACATTAGAGACAGTGCCCTCATCGGGGCCAGAATTGCCTGCTGAACACACTACAACAATACCATGCTGAACAGCGTGGAATGCCCCGATCGCCAGCCCATCGGTAAAGTAATCAGAAGGGTCACCACCAAGGGACACTGAGAGCACATCAACCCCATCATGGATGGCCATGTCAAATGCTGCAATGATATCAGAGTCGAAGCATTCATTTCCATCAATCGGTGTCCAACAGACCTTGTAAGCCGCCACCCTAGCTTTTGGTGATCCCCCTTTGGCAGTTACCGTTGGCAATGCCAAAGATACTTGCCCCTGGAACAAAGTTGCCTCCTGCAGTTGATAAGGTATGGGATCCATGACCTTCATAATCACGTGCAGAATTCATCGATGGCTCGATTTTTCCTCCGTTGGCTGTGTACCCTTTGTGAAAATGCCTTGCTCCAATAAGTTTCCTACATGATAGTTTTGTATGGTTAAGCAAAATATACAGCTGAATTGTAATTCTGGGTCTTCAGAGATGAATTTGTATAACCCAAGTAATGTATCCCCTTCAATTTTGCATTTCATCATTAATCTAATAGTCTGACCTATATGCTAGAGAAAAGTGTTCCAACACTGTATAGTCTAATTCCAATATAATGATTTAGGTATATAGTCTACTTAACCCTTGTGAAAAAAAATTTAATGTCAAATGTACAGAAACTGAATAGAAGGCTTCATTGTTTACTACAAACTATAGTTGCAGTTTGAGTTTTAACTTGAAATAGCAGAGAGTAAACAGAACTGTTGCAACGTAGTCCAGAGTCTTTCTCACAAGATCCTTTCCACCTAGATGGAATAGATCCTAGCCCGTCATCACTAAAGCTTTTAGCCTCAGGCCAGACACCTGGGTACACGATCATAAAAACAGAGCAATATCGTTAGATATCACCATCGTTTCATCCACAAATTATACCTTACAAAATATTGTGTCAAAACACTAGTGTGGGATCTATGTAAAGATCTCAAGCGTACCAGTGTCAAGGTTGCCAATGATTGTATCTTCTCCATATCTGGCCTTCTCTCACAATGAACTTGAGGGAACGACACTATTCTTCTCCAGCGAAAGAAAATCCCAAGAGTGTGTTGTGTGTAATTTCCTCCCTTGGTTGGGGAACACAGAGATCACCTCTGGGTGTTCTGATGATTTTCACAACAAAGTTTCTCACTTGTCAGCATAGTAAACAGCAAAATGTGAAAACTACTTATTGTGGCTACTAAGTTTTGGAGAATCATCTTGCACATACAGAGATTGAATTTTGAAGCATTCAATTTCAGATTTTAGGACCCACATTATTACTTTCATAATCAAGTGTTTTTTTATCTATACTTTCATAATCAAGTTAATTATAAACTAATAAACATCAACATCAAGGAAACATATGTAGGGGGAAAACATTCATATGTCTTCCACAAAATGACTTAAGATGACTCTTATCAAATTCTCTCGCTACGAGTCTGAACTCTTAAGCCTAAATATCACATTGAAATGAAATTAAATACAAAACAAATGCAGTAAATTACTTGCTATCTCCGCGGCATGATGCTCTTCTAATTTGGCAGCAAAACCGTTTATGTGTTTGTTATACGAGTAAAATATTGCCTCCTTCGCCTCATCATGGCTTCATATACACATGCAAACCAAACAATAATCAAATTATGAAAATCTTAATACTTCATATTGTAAGGCACCAAAATTTATATACATAAAAGATCAAAATACTCTGAATATATAAACTTATGCTTCTGCATAGAGTACATATATGATATATGTCAGATAGACTATAGTACTAGTACCTCCCAATAAAAGATGCAAGAAATTGATGATGAGAATCTGTCACCCGCTTAAAATCGTCCACAGTAGCATCTGGATGATGTGAATGTGCTCCCATATACACTATATATGACTATAACATAGTAACAATATTATTGATAATCAAAACGTTAAAAAAACCAAAATATCAATCAATAATTACTAATAAACTAAAATATGGCTGACATCTTGTAACCTTAATTCATCATATAAAATACTTCCTTAGATAAGATTAAAAAAAAAAATCTGACATGCCTGTTTTGCTGCAAAAGCGGGAGAATGGAGCAGCCAGAAGAGGATGGAAATCAAGAAGATCCCCTTCATGGTCGTTGAAGCAAGTTTGATTTTTTATTTTTTTTTTTTCCTTTATTTAATACTAATGGTACTAGCAGGTTACTAGCTAAAACACATTATCAGCCATCTTCAAAGTAATGTGGAGAATAAATATGCAAATCATGGTTGGTTTTAAACGGAATGAAGAGTTTTAAACGGATTACAGTCCTACTCGATTGCAAAGTCTTACTATATCAGAAAGGCTAGCCTATGTGTGTGTCCACTTCTCTACATGTATATCTCACTATGGAGACTATTAATACACGATACCCCTAATAAGAACTGTAACTAATTAATTATTTTGTTAATATAGAAACCATGTCCTATCACAAAGAAGAAGAAAAATAGAAACCATTCAACCTATAGGAGTTAAGTTAACCAAACAAATTTGTGCATGTATATATAGCTGCCTAAAAGCCCTAAATACATAAGGAAAATATGCTATCTAATGACATAATTAATGACATAATTTCACCTCTTTTAGTACCGCACTCATCCTTGTTCCTGTCTTCCTAATCCATGCTAACAGTTGGGTTAAGTGTGTGGTCCAAATTCTCTCACTGCCACACTAAGTCAAACCTTGCAAATATAACTACTGTGAACTAATCAAGCTTCAGCCGTGATATAACTAGCAAGCAGCATGTACCTATTTTATGCATGTAAAGGACGGTGGGAATAGGCTTGGAAATTTACTCTGAATTTTGCTGGCCAATGTTGAACATTTGATCCCGGTATTTAATGCAAAGCTCCTGCCAAATGGCTAATAAAGTAGGATCAAGTGCAAAGGCATTCAGAAGATTTGTGAGCACAAGAGCGAAAACACATCCTCCAATCTCCCAATAAAAGCACTCAAGAGTCGAGCCTTTTATTTCTTCACTTGCATTGTCAGAACCTGACCATCATCGATAAATTTTTCAGAATCATATACTATGGCAATGAACTCAGTATTGTCCGATTTGAGCTTTAGTATTTTCTCACCTCATCTGACCACTAATGTCCTCTAGGAATCCTCTCTGGTGAAATGGTGTCAATCTCAGATCTCTGCAACATGTTCAAACCAAAGTTAAACTACTACCGTCATGATTAATACCTAGACACAACCTTGTTTTAGCCATCAGCAAGTTGCATTGAGATGTTTGTTTAGTGCTTCAAAACCATTTCAAAGATGGTTAATTGTCAAGTCAAGAGATCAGTTTCCAAGACTGAAGCACGACGAAGAACTTGGACCAAGGACTCTCCTTGAAAAAGAGGCCTGTCATCCTGAAGTCAATCAGCAATCATTCATCAAGGGAAAACCATACATCCATAATAGCAGGTTCTAAAAGTTCAATCAACCACAAAGTTATACATAAATGTTTGCATGATTACACAAATTATTCAGGTCTAACAATAGGCAGATAATTGCGATCTTGGTAGCTACGTGACTATTCAAGAGCGTACAACATAGACTATTGGTCTATTGCTACCAAAGTAAATTTTGTTATGGTAAAATATAGAGCACAAAACAAACGCAAATCAATCTAACTGCCAATCATAGAGAAGTAAAGAAAGTGGAAACTGAAAGTTACTGCATTGCTCCAACAAAGTCTAAGACACTCCTAAATAAAGCGAACATTAATGGTAGGGCACCTATCAAGCAGGAGAAAAACACAAATTATTCAGGTCTATCGTTTATTCAAATTATTGCTCATATACTAAAAACTTTTGTAAAATAGGCCATTTTGGGTTAACGATCAAAAGTCAGCACATATATAGGTTGCATAACATAGTTCAATAATATCCCCAACATAATTTGAGGGCAAAGTTTACAGCTCACTGAACAACCCAAATGCCCTGGATGGGATCCAAAGCTTTCATGTCCAACAATTTCCAAGAACAAACTAATCTTCCGCTATGGTATGTTTAGTTTAGATTAATTACAAAGCTTTACACGCCACAAAATTAAGCCATGCAAGTCCTAAAGGACTGTCTGTCACTAGAAGCGTGATCATCTAGCATTTGGTAGTAAGGGACAATCAAAGAGAGGATTATCCCCTGTTTCTTGGAGGACCAGACTTTAAACTCAAATAAGGGAAGGGCAAATATGGTGTTGCTGAGTTTTAGTTACCGCAGAAATACAATGTCCGTCTAGTGCTTCTGTAGTATATAAACTATTCATGGTAGTATTAGTATGATCAGTCTTGCTACTATAGTACTATTGCTTGTTAATAGAAGTGATATGAACTAATCTTTGCTTTCAAGCAAAGCTAATCTCAACTTAAGTTGTTTTTTTTTTTAATAATAATTATGAGTTTTTTTTGTTTTTTTTTTTTTTATTAATAAACAAGTTTACAAAAAAGGATACAAAGAACCCCAAATACACTTGTCAAAGCAAAGCATCATCCAACTCTAAACCCCCACCTTCTAGGAAGGGTTGGAATCTCAAGTTAAGTTACCAATATGTAAATGGCAATATGGCATGTAAAAGTAACTAATGACACTTAGAAGACATAGTCCTAGATTGACAATTTGACATCATAATCACTGGCTTAGCTGCAAAATTAGACTTTTAAGTGAAGCCTCAGTCAAAGCCCAAAAACAAGGAAAAGGGAAAAAGGTAGAAAGGGATTTGGGAGAATTTCAGTTCTCACTGATATTGCCGGCCACTAAAGTATGATTTTTCTGTCCACTACTTCAGTTGAATTTGACGCTTCACCCTCTGAAGTCTGAACAAGTTTCAGTCACTAAAATCCTGCAACAACTAACTACCTTACAGTATTATTCTTAATTAAGATTATGGAAGGGAAAATGTTTTGTTGATCCACTAGGTTGCCAACCTACAGAATTAGTGTGTCTATCTCTCTCATACTTTAATTCCTACTTTTTGAAAATAAAGGAGAGAGATAGACACAATAGGCTTGTGGGTTGGCAACCCACTGAGTGGATCTATCATTCTCCGAAAGAAAGATGTGTTTGGTTGTCGACAGTTAATTACACTCAACTCAAGTACCCATTCGCCTTTAAGGTTTTTGTCTGCACAGAAAAACGCCCTTTCCTTGCCAAACTAAAAGTCAGTGTCATCATTGTAACTGTCCTTAGTCCTTACCAAGTATACCAACTACTAGGCTGTGTTTTTATGGTGCAATGTTAGTGAGTTTTATTCATGAATTTGGGGGAAGAAAATGAGGGGAAAATGAGGAAAAAGCAGGACATATCCATGCCTAACCTCCAAAAAACCAGCTCCAAGAGAAAGCGTAGACTACAAATAAGCTAATTTGACAAAGATCCTACCCGGAAAAACAGAATAAGATCATTTTTTGGAGTTTAATAGCTGGAGTACTTTTTCAAATAAATTAAAAAATTGAACGCTATCAGCTTCTTTTTCACTCAAACACAACATAAATGTTATCTTCTATTTAGAATTGTCTGGGGAAGAATTTTACTTTTTTGAAATGATGCTCTAGTTATCAACAAGGATCAAGTTCAAGTCTTCAACTCTTCACTGTTCATGAGATTTGTTCCTTAGGTTCCAATTTTGAGCCCCCTTAGGGCCACTCGAGGTTTTCCTGACCGTAAACTTAGGGTCCATGGGATTAGTCGCGCAATACCTAGATACCCATGTAATCTAAAAGATAAAGAGCAAGAGAGGGAGACAAAACACGATCCGGTAGTAATTGATCAGAGCATGACACTTGCCATTGTGGCCATGCCTGTAAGGTTCGATATCAACATGATGATTGATCAACCTCAAATCAAGGGTGATGAATGGATAATCTCAATCATCAAATGATCAATATGAAAGGGGCTCTAGTAAAAGACAGTCAAATGTAATCAAAGTCCGCAAGGTGTAGCTAGAAAGACCAAAAAGGGGGTCGCTTTAGGTAATGGCCTGCTAATATTGCCATCATAATAGGCCCCATGGCCATATAGAAGAGCGTTTGTCCAAAAAATGCATTTAAAGCAGTATATACTTTATATATATTTATAATGCTTCCAACCTAAGGAATGCGCTGAAAAGAAATGAAAGGTTTGAGCCAAAAAAGCAACAGTAGGCAAGTGAAAATAAAAATCAGAGGACATACCATGACAGTTTGAACATCAACCAAAAGAAATGCAATCACCTTGCACAAGGGAGGCCACAGAATTGTGCTTCCATGGCTGCTGTCCAGCTCCTTTCTTCGCTCTAAATGAAACTGAGAAATCCACCAGAAAACCAATAAGTTCTTCGGCCGAAAACCGCCGTAGCTTTGCTTCCATAACCTCTTCCTCTCTCTTCCCCAACATTGAATTTAGCAACCCTGAGCCACTCCCTACACTGCAAGAGGCATATACACAGTTCATAAGAGCCTACCCGCAATACTGTGAGACTTACCAGATTGATGAAATTCGAACACAGGAATATTACCACCTTTCTCTCTCAAACCATGTGTGCCTTGACTACATTGGCATTGGCCTATTCTCTTTCTCGCAGCTTCATAACCAGCATTCTCTCACACACCTAGCTGCTTCAACGTCCTCTTCGCCACCTCCAACGCCACCCCACAGCTTGGATTTCCCGGTCTTCCACTTATCTTACAAGTCAGTGAATCTGAAGAACCAGCTTCTTGAAGGTGGAAATGAATCAAAATTAGAGTCTGCAATTAAGAAGAGGATCAGGGATTTTCTTAACATCTCTGAAGATGATTACTCTGTTGTTTTAACAGCAAACAGAACATCAGCCTTCAGATTACTTGCAGAATCATATCCTTTTGGGTCTTGTAAGAAGCTATTAACTGTTTATGATCATGAGAGCGAGGCAATGCAAACAATGATCAGTAGCTCAGAAAAGAGAGGAGCAAAAGCAATGGCAGCTGAATTTACGTGGCCAAGGCTAAGAATTCACTCCTCAAAACTAAGGGATATGATTATCAGTAAGAAGATGAGAAGCAAAAAGAGGGGGCTTTTTATTTTTCAACTCCAATCAAGAGTGACAGGTGCTAGATACTCTTACCAGTGGATGAAGGTGGCACAGGAACATGGGTGGCATGTCCTGCTTGATGCCTGTGCTGTAGGGCCAAAGGATATGGATAGCCTAGGACTCTCACTCTTCAAACCAGATTTCCTCATTTTATCCTTCTACAAAGTTTTTGGGGAGAACCCATCTGGATTTGGGTGTCTCTTTGTCAAGAAATCGGCTATTTCTATCTTGGAAGATTCAACAACTGCAGGAATTGTAAGTATTGTGTCAGCAAAGAAATTATTTTACCTGCCCGATGAATCTTCTAGTGCAGAAACAGAGATTGAACAAGAATATGAGTTGGGTTCATCAGCCAACTCCTTCTCAGGTCCTATATCTGCCCAAGTACCACGATGGGAACAAGGAGAGACCTCCGAGTCAGCAGCGACTAGAAACACTACACAGGATGGAGCAAAATACCCTGAAACTGTTAAACTACCAGAGAAATTTTCTGAAATTTTAGAAATAGATAAAGATAAAACCAGTGGCCTTTCAGAATGGCGAAGCTCCAGGATCAGAAGAAAGCAGACTTCCTCTGTTGATTGTAGGTGCTTGAATCAAATAGATTCTTTGGGGCTCTCATTGGTGAATAGCAGGAGCAGGTACCTTGTTAATTGGCTAATACATGCCTTGATGAAGCTCAAGCATCCAAATGCAGACAAGGGGATTCCCTTGGTAAGGATATATGGGCCGAAAATAAAATTTGATCGAGGACCTGCGTTGGCTTTCAACGTGTTCGATTGGAAAGGAGAAAAGGTTGAGCCTATTCTTGTACAAAAACTTGCTGATAGGAAGAGTATATCTCTTAGCTATGGGTTTCTACACCATATTTGGTTCCCAGAAAAGTATGAAGGGGAAAAGGTTGCAGTTATTGAGAAAGGAAGATGTGAAGCCAAGGAAAACACAGGGAACCGTAAAAAAGAAAAGGAATGCCTTGGTGTAAGAGTAGTTACAGCTACATTTGGGTTCATAGCCAATTTTACAGATGCTTATAGGCTTTGGCAATTCATAGCTCAGTTCTTGGATGCAGACTTTGTTGAGAAAGAGAGATGGAGATACACTGCCCTTAATCAGACGACTGTTGAGATCTGACAGGCATTTTGTATTCTTCATAACCAATTTTCTAGAATTTTCTGAAGTACGAGGTCACTTGTTTTTGCAGGTGAAGCACTCCTAGGTTGTCTATGTACTTGAGCCTTGTTGGCTGCACTTTGTTGACAGAAATTATACCACACTAGTCTTAAAAAGTTAAAAGGTTTAGCAGCTCACTCTCCTATGACATTGAAGCTACAATAATATATTCTTTCTGCAGAAAGAAATGTCTTCTGCTGTATATCATAGCTTCCTAATTCAATGCCATCAATTGTCAACCTTGCTTCCCTGATCACTCAGATCATTTTCCCCCACAACCTAGTTGATTATACTCAGCATTTTCGCCATCCTTTACAAGCAACGCAGGTTATGCATTGGAAAAGGTTGGTAACAATTGATTAACATGAACTCTTTTTTTTCTTAGTCCCCGTATTATACCATGAGGCAGTGCTACATATAAGGAAATGTTTCAAAATCAGTCCATTTATGAATTATGAATATTAGGCTTCAGAAAATGGTATATACTACAGAACCTGAGAATCATAAGCATGTATTGATAATAGCAAATACATCATCATATGCAGATGAGTGCTCTTTGAGCAGCTAATGGCATATCCTGCTTGAGTTGCTACACTTTTGGTATCACAAGTTCTCCAAATATCAGTTTTTGCATGTATAAGCAGAACAGTTGAGAGGCCATGTAGAACATACATTTGCATACCACAAATTACAGGACAAGAATTACGACTTGGATTCAAAGGAGTGGAATGAAACAAAAACAGGACATACTACATATCCATGAGTATATTCTCATAACCATAAAGAGATTCCCAAATCTGTGCTTAATTACTTGGTAGCCATCAGTAACACAGAACCATAGAGTGATTCCTAAAACTCTGCATGCTTGCTTGGTAGCTCTAATATCTAACTTTTGGACCAACTAGTATTTTGATATAAATTCAAGTAGGACGTATGAGGCAGTAGAATTAACTAAACTAATGGGTGAAGATTTCTATAAGAGTTTCAAGAACTCAAGTAAAGCTGAGTTCAAAAAAAGAACTCAAGCAAAGCTACTACAACCTCAAAAAGTGTCCTCCGCATCATTTCCTCCCTGCTTTGTGCAACTGGATATGATCTCCCAAATTGAGTAAAAGGCTAAGGTGATAACTGTTCCTAACATGAACACAAACAGAATTTCACCATGGATTACTAGACATTGGAAAAATCCAAACAGAGGGTCACAATTGAGTGCAAAGTATAACTCCAAAGTTTTCCCTGTTGCAGTTCTATATATCATGCTATAACATAAGGATCAACGTTAATAAAGCAAACCACTAAACCAAAGCCATCAACATCAACATCAACATTACCCCATTGCCTCCAAAGAGGCTCCCGCCTAGGCAGGGTAAGGGGGGGTCGGTTGTACGCAGCCTTACCCCTGTGAGAGTCTCGCAGAGAGGCTGTTACCGTTTGACCCGAGATCCGAAGTGTGACGACCATCGGCAACTTCACAATAAATAAGAAGTGCCGACAGTTTTATGAGCCATTTTGCTTTAATCCATTACATTCTGAAGCCAAAAAGTAGAGAAGCTTTTGGCTCCACTGAAAATTGTGGACATAACTAAACCAAAACCAATATTTGAAAATATATAACGCTTGACACCAAGGCCAACATGCTCATGTCTGGAAAGAGTTCCCATCGAACAACTTTAGCAGGGTTTTTGAGGTATTGCAAATTTGCAATTGATATGATGCAAATACTAATAACACAGGACAGAAACAACATGCTCCTATAGCCACTGAGAAAAGGAACTTGTCAGAGATTTCAGCAATGAGTTTCCAGTAAGGAGTAAGGACCCCTTCACTGGTGAAGTAGAAACAATTAAGAGCTTCATATTAAGAAGTCTTCCTTCACCTTAAGAAACCGTGTCACATACTCTACTTACTGGCATGATTACAGAAACTTGATTCTTCATTTTAGGCAAAAAAACCAAGCGAGATTTTCAGAAAATTGCTGACTTTGACACCTAGGTTTATACAACTGTTCGACTCCTAGACTATATGTAGAGTTGTAGTTACAATGAGCAGTATTGCTAAACCAACCCCTAAGAAACAGCTCCTAATGCACCGGTAATATAGACTCACTAGCTTAATAGCCATGTTTGTCTACCCTATATATTCCAAAGAAGTTGACTGATACAGGTTGTACGTTTAGAGTATCACTTGTACTTGATCATCTTGGAGGCTTTAGTATGCTTTGGATTTTCTTAGCATATACCCTGAACTCCCCACCCCCTGAGGGAAAATTTCACCCACAATACAAGAAGAAAAGATACAAGACCAACAGGACAGCAAACATGTAACACGACGTCACAGGTGGGGTAAGGGGCATATAAAAAGACTCTTTAAACAAAGATCAACAAGTAAAAGTTCTCTTATCTTCATGTCTATGTCATCAATTGTTGAAATGGACGACAAAAATTACTAAGATAAAAGGCAAGTAGCAACGGGGAGAATGCATTGCTCATCAGAAAAACAATGTTCTTTGTGTAATCGCGGTGACGCCATAAAAGGACCTAAAAAGGTATAAATAATAAAAGTGTGGCGGCTTCATGATATTCAAATAAGACTGAATAAAGCAGGAGAAACTACGCCTAATGCTTTGCGCACATCATGCTGGTGTATTGCTTCAGTCAGGTATCCAAACTAAGTCTGCAACTCTCTTCAAACCTGGATCAACTCATGGCTTTTTGTGGGTATCATAATTGTGTATCCATCATAAGGCTTTGACCTTGTAAACTACTATTTTACGAAATCAAAACCGCGAGTAGTGTTGTGCTAGCTTCATACACCTATAAAGCGTCCACTAAACAAATTAGCTGTTCTTTGAAACACAACAATTTCTGATCAGCTCTCACTACTCCTTTTGGTTAAAATAAAGATTGTTTAGCAATAGCTAGAGTCATAAATATTTGTAGAAAGTAGAAACAGGAAAGAATATGAAAATGTTAACAACAATATGATATCAAGGTATATAACATAACCTAAAGTATATTGCATTATACAAAGCTGTGATAAAAGAATACTGAGTAAAACGATCACCTGGTAACATAGCAGGAAAGCATTACCGCCATCGATAACTCCAGATAATTCACAAACAGCACAGACATCTCTACTGATCCCTGCTTGAATTGATGACACAAAGGATAAAAATGTTAGAAGAAAAATAACACATTAAAAGTCATTATGTGCATGGGTTATTGACCAAGTGCAAGAAACTGTTCATATGTATAATGGACTCATAACCCATATGAACCCCAATAAGAGTGGGACGTGCGCCACCACTGTGCTACACACCCGAAACCCCGAAAAAGAATGCATTATTGAAATAATCATAAAAGGTAAATATCATTAAACCTACCCAACAGTGGAAAGTGCAGGTGAAAGTGCAACCCTCCAGGAAAAAAAGAACATTTGATCCAACAGCTGAAATCCTCTGTTACGCGCCGCATTCTGTACTTCATTTTGTCTCATATATTTTTGAATTATCCGCGCCGCACCATTCCGTTTCGTTCCGTTCCGTTCCTCACCGTCCTGCACCATTCCGTTGAAGAGAACAGGGCCTTAGTGGCTCAATTAATCAACATAGATTCATCTAGTGGTATTTTTCCCGGTAATGTTCCTTTACTTCAAAGGTTCGAATTTTATTAGGGGGCATTTGGAATTTCCTTACCATTTATCTCCGTTCCCTTCAAATGTCTGGCCACTAGCTCTTGTATCTTATCCCAAGATGGATCCGTCCGAAAGTGACTCTCTTCACCGTAAAAATAAAATGAACAAAATATTGGCAATCAATTGTAACGTAAGGAGCAATTGAGACTATCCAATATTATATTTTTATTTTATCATATCTTTCATAGCATTTTCTGTTTGAAAACATTATTTTGATAACCAACAAAGATCCCCAAAAAAAAATTTACCTTCTTCAACCATCATATTGAAGCAAATTGAGTATTAAAAAGTTGAAGAAAATTTGATCTTGATCTATAAGGCTCTATCACTAACTGAAGACTGAGGCCATGGGTACATTGGTTCCATGTTCGAATCTCCCTTTCTCATTGTATGTAAATTTATTGTACTGGCCTCTGTGTCTTCTTTGGATCTAAAATCCTAGAAAGGAGATTTTTCCTTATAATTGTGTCATACAAACTGAAGGAGAAGAGCGTAAACATCCTTAGAAGCTTTATTCATGTCATTCAGTTATCAAACCAAACATGAATTAAAAAAATTCTCCAAATTTCAAATGCACAATTAGGCATACTCCATAACTCCATTAACCCATGAATTTATGAGGTTGAAATGTTGAATCAAATGGACTATTTCAACTTCAAGGCAAGGAACTTCATACGAGGAAGAGTACTCAATTATGAACAACCCACATGCGTAAACATAACACAAGCTTGTTTTGTGATATTATACTGAATAGTCACCAGAAATACCCACTTGAACAAAGCAGCGGGGACCCAGCAGTCTAAAGGCCCCACCTTACCTTCCTACTCATTTACGGGATGGTCCCACCTCTCAAAATAGCGTTCTTATCCTGTGGACCCCATTATAGCCTGGGGACACTTCAAAGCCGTTGATTTTCGCTCTCGATTTTTATAGCCCATTAGGCCCGCCCTCTTTTAGCGGTGTGGGAAAATTAAAACAACATTAAATCAGAAAAAGAAAATTCAAAAAGAGAAAGGAAAAATCAAAAAGAGGCAGCAGGGTCCCATTGTTGAGGAAGCAAAAAGCCAGAGCGGATAAGTGGGTTCCCTTTTCTAGGGTTTGTTTTCTCTCTCCTCATCCCCTTCTCCCCTTTCTCCTTTTTCTCCCCCTTTTCGATTATTGTTTGATTATTATTATTTCATTCGTTAATGGAAATCATATAAAACACACACCTATTCATACACATTACTGAATACACACACTCTCTCTAATCTGCTCAATCTGTTAACAACAAGTATGATATAAATTCAAAACCCAGAATATAAACAAAATACTCCATTTTCTCTCTCCTTCTATCTCGTACACCAACTGTTTGCTCTATTTCCAATTTTCCCACACAAAAAACTTCCATCTGGGTCCTTTCGATTTCTTGCTTTTTGGGGTTACAATCCCTAAATCTCAAATGGGTTTCGTCTAATTGGAATAATTTCATCTGGGTAACTGTTTGTTTTTTCTGAGTATTTTTGATGTTTATTAACAGCAGTTTCGAATTGGGCAAAAAAACCATGAACCCCCTTCAACCATACAACAACAATCTAGAAAAAGATGAAAAAATCAACAACAGCGAAGAAAATGAAGAAAACAACAACAATAGCGAGAGCAACGACGAGGAGGATGATGAAAACAGCCAAAACGACGAGTTTCCACACGACCCATTACCACCAGTGGACCCTACAGATACCCAAAACCACCCCATTCTCTCAGTGGTTCACCGAACCACATCGGTTAACCCGGCGACATTGAAAGTCGAGCCACCGGAAACAACCGCAATAGTGGCGGCGGCGGCACCGTTACAGGCGGTGGCGCCGCCAAGGAAACGCCCTTCGAAAGACCGCCACACGAAAGTCGAGGGGCGAGGCAGGAGGATCCGAATGCCGGCAGCTTGTGCGGCTCGGATCTTCCAGCTAACCCGAGAGCTCGGGCATAAATCCGACGGGGAGACAATCAAGTGGCTACTCGAACGGGCCGAACCCGCTATCATTGAGGCTACGGGTACGGGTACAGTGCCCGCGATTGCCGTTTCTGTTAATGGGACGTTGAAGATTCCTACGACACCTGCTGGTAACGATGAAGATTCCGGCGGGAAAAAGCGTCGTAGAACTAATAATAGTGCTTTTGTCGACGTGGCGGATTGCGGCGCTGCTGGTGGTGGTGGTGGGGTCAGTTTGTCTAGTGGATTGGCACCTATAATGGGCCCCACTGGAATGGTTCCAGTGTGGGCGGCGAATGCGGTACAAGGGGCGTTTTTTATGTTGCCGCCGAATGTGGGCGTAGGTGGTGGTGGTGGTGGTGGTGGAGGGCAGCAGCCGCAGTTTTGGGCGATACCGGCGGCAGGGGTGGCAACGGCAACGCCGGTGTTTGGGTTGTCGTCACGGGGGATGGCCGGGTTTGGGGAGGTCCAGGTGGCGGTACCGGGGGTGGGAGTTGGGATTGGTGGTGGTGGAATGGGGAGTGGAGGGAATGAGTCAAGTATGGCGCCAAGTTCATCAAGTTCAGGGACAAGTAATGGGAATACAATAGGGATGGGAGTGGCACAAACAACAACAACAACAGCAACTCAGTTGTTGAGAGATTTTTCATTGGAGATATATGATAAAAGGGAGTTACAATTGATGAGTGGTGGTGGTAGTATTGGTAGGAATGTTAACAATAGTAATCAACAAGCTCAAGGACAATCCCAACAACAACAACAACAAGCAACACAAGGGCAAACTTCTTCTTCACAAGCAGCTTGATGAGTGACATTTGGTGGTATGAATTTGGATTTTAATCTCATTTATAATTATTGTCAAATGTAAGTTGTAGATGTGATTTTAACTAGGGTTTTTGGGGGGGTTTAAATTAAAATTCAAACAAAGTGTTTGATGATATGATATTGTTAACCACATGACATTTTTGTGGGAGAAGGTCTTAACTCTTAATTGGTGGTGGGTTTGTTTTTTTAGGCTTTGATTAGCTAGCTTTCTAATGCTTTGGCCCTTGCTTTTTGAATGTCCTTTTGTTGTGATCGTGCAGATTTTTAATTAGGTCTTTTTAATTAGGGTGGGGGCTTGTCCAAGTTAATACACTAATAATGTTCATCTTGTAATCTTGTTATCCATGATCATGGTTATTGAAGCTTCTAATTTTGGTGCGTAAATAGCAAATGTTCGTATTTCTATTCCATAATGTTCCTATTTCTATTCCATTTCTTAAACCTCATTCACTTCACAACATTTTTACAACTTACTCACTATATCATCTCTTATCAATTTTTTTTTTTTTTTTGATAATTGAGTAAGTTTATTTATGAAAATCTTCAGTAAGAAGAATTACAACAGCAAATCAGATAACATCCTCACAACCATGCTACAAAATCAACCTCTCTAGACAATCCTTGTTTAGCAAGACCATCTGCAATGAAATTGGCGCTCCTAGAACGATGAGTGATACTAAGCTTAGACCACCACTCCATTGAGCGTCTTATGAAATTAAGCTCAAATCTCGCCTTCCACGGGCCTTTCGCTCTGGCATTACACCACTGTACTGCGTTGAGAGAGTCAAATTCGATGATAATACAAAAGTGAGACAACCATTCCTTCGACATCGACTCAAAAATAGCTCTTGCAATAGCAGCAATCTCTGCTTGGTTGATCTCGTCTAACGGAACACGACAAGAAAACAAACACCTGAACCTACTATCCCAATCACGAAGAACATCTCCAATGGCTGCTTTATTTTCCACCAGAGACGCGTCCACGTTCCATTTTAACTGACCTGTTGGAGGAGGCTCCCAATCAACTGCATTCTTTACCAGTTTAGGATTAACTGTTATTCTCAAACAACTAGGTACTTGGCTCACTTGCTGGGGAGTGTACGGGAATGATTCATCCCAACTCTTGACCCACCACCCCAGGCGACACATCATAAGATCATCTCTTATCAATATTGTCATGTTGATACATATAAGGGCGCCCTACATATAAATATATAATTAGTACTCACATAACATAACCTTTATTAAGTGAAGCCAAAAAGGCAAACACTTCTATTGGGTAGAAAATAATAATACCCGCTAAATGGGTGGATTTGGCTTGCATTAGAGAAAAGGAAAAAGTAGGCCTCAAAGGGGTCCTCGCACGTGAGGTTTGGGTTGTGCACGTGTGTGAAATGGTCCACTTCTCTCTTTCTCTCTCCTCGCCCACTTTGGGGTCCGTGCTCGGTGTGTGTGGGGTCAACCAAGTGGGTCAAACAAGTCACGGTGGTGGCTCGTGGACCAAGCCTAGTGGTTCAAAATTTTTGGGGCCCACCTGTATTTGTGTTGTCATGTGATGTGTGGTCCATTTTCTTTTTCTTTTTTCTTTTTCTTTTTTCTTTTTCCTCTCTCCTTCCTTGGGGCGTAGGGCCAACTAACACCTCTCCACTCTTCTAGGCGGGTCCGCGTGGTGGTCCCTACGCCAGTTCTTTTTTAGTGTGAGGGTCCAGCTCGGAGATTCTGACACGTGGACCTCTTAATTTGCTGTTCATGTGGGACCGTTTCTTTTGCGTATGACACGTGGATAGAGGCATTTTTGCGACTGGGTCGTATTTTTTCCTGTGGGCCATCATTATCAAGTGGGAATTAGTTTTTTCTTTTGTTTTTTTTCATTGAAGAATTAGTTGTGTGAGCAGATCAGGAATTCGGTTTCAGGATGTAGTGTGAATTTCTTCCGTAGGATTAAAATTGGATATTCTCCGATCTATGCCATTCCATTTTCTGTTTTTAAAATTTTGGCCTTCATTAATATTCTCTAATCTATTTGTGTTAAGTGTAATCTGTATAGAGTATCAAGTTAATGCACGCGCTGCTAGCACGTGCTTTTGGGTCTCACGTGCTTCTCTTTTTTTTTTGTTATGTTTTTCTTGTTTTCTATCAGCCTATTTTGTGTGGACTTATGGTCTGTTCTACTCAACTTCCCCTTAAAATATTCAGTAAAATTCGGTTTAGTTCAGTAAAAAGAAGTTTAGTTCAGAAAAATTCATTAGAATCGGTAAACTAAAGAACAAATTTACTCTTTGTAATTGTAGATTCAGTAAAAATAAGTTCAGTTCAGCAAAATTCAGTTCAGTTCAGTAAATTTCAGTTTATTTCAGTATTGTGCAGATAAGTTCAATAAAAAGAAGGTGAAGAGAACAGACCCTTAGTCCATACACATATTTTAGGGACATGGAAAATATTTTTGAAAAAGAGTTAATTTACTAAGTCCACACAAGATTTTGTAATTTTCTATGGTTATTTGATGGGGGAGGAAAATCATTGGTGGGCTGTGGCTGAATTGGGCTTTCCTTGGACAGCCAATGTACGCTGAGTAAAAAAAATAAATAAAACTAGCCCAAGAACTCCTGACTTCATGAGTCATGGGACAACCATTAATCATCTGAATTTTGCTGAAGAGCAAAAAAAAGAATTTCTTCAATAAATTCTTTTAAGTATAAAAAAAGAAAGAAAATTATTTTATCTACATGGATCAAACCGTTGTCATAACACATTACATGACACATAAATAATTTTATATAAAAAAAATATAAATCAAAGAGAGATAAGAACCAATAGTAGTATATTGGCTATTAATAAGCTCGGTAGATAAATTTATGGACTAAATAAGCACATGAATGTATAAATTCCATAAGGACATTATATCAAGATGGTGCACGGTTGTGAATCTGTCATTTAACTATTTATTTGAATTCTTTTTTAAAGTATGAAAATATATAAATTTAACTTATCATTTAAATCTAAACAATTATTATTGTATGTCACATAAGCAATTTTATACTCACATAGCACAACTTTGGTTTTGTACGTGTAACTTCCATATTAGTTATTATAGACGGTATTGATAAATCATTAACCTATTTTCTTGATATCATTCAAAATATACTTTCTATTGTAAACTACGAGTCCGTGCATCGCACGGGACATACACCTAGTTATCCTCGGAAAATTAATCAAAACTTCACACATACCATATGAGATATAACATATAGGAGTAATACAATATCATAACTCATACGAGTAACTTTTTGATAGGGAATATCGGTAGTCTTAAAGGCCTTTAGCCCATGATGGCATGGATAAAAATAAAGAGGTCAAAATCATGGACGGGTAAGGCCCAGCGGGCCAGCTGTTTGATGTACCCCTATGGAAGCCCAAAAGTCCACAACCACCTTATTTTACTTTTTTTTTTTTTTTTAAGTTTATTCGATGAGAATAAACAACTTGTTTTGCTTGGAATACAACATTAAAAGTGTGGCAGTACCAAAATGCTTTGTGTACTGTACTAGGAAGACTCACCAACCGTACGCCCTAAAGTCTCGAGTTATGAACACCAAACCTCGATAGATCAATGTCAACAAATTATTACTAATATCCACACATATTATCTTTTATATATGATCAACAGTATCCAACATTTTAAGCATTGCTCTTGCTTAATTGTTAAACAGTTTTTGTATCACGTCTTGACTAGCTAGTTTGGTAGGGCAATACCTGTTGAAAAGGAAACCCAAGAAATTTGAGCATTTGATCTAGAGTGCGTGGTTTTCTACTGATTCAAGTTGATTTGGTTATATTATAATGTAAATACTACTGATTCAAGTTAATTTGGTTATATTATAATGTAAATACTACTGATTCAATAATAATTTGTAGCTTTAATGACTAGTTTGACACCCGATATTTGATAGGTCTCAATGTCAAATATTGGAACTCCGAGCAATAAGCTGTCATTTTTCTTTTGCAAAAATCGTTAGTATTATGAGAGAATGACTCAACAAATTGGTAATCTTAATTTATTATGTATATGGTGTCCGAAAATCTAGACATTAGCTTATCTTGAGAATGCTAATTCAAATATTTTGGAACATGGAGGGTAATGGCGTTTTGAAGCAATGCTTGTTGTTCTTATTCTCTTGTTTGGAGAGATCTCTTAATGAATAAAAGGATGTTTAATAATCAAAAAAAATATATGAAGGATATTTTTAAAAAGATTTAATCCCTTGATCCACCATAGACCAAATCCACAACTTTTTGCGAACACTTATATTTCAGCTTAGAAAGAAACTCAACTAGGCATCTTTGTGATTGTGTATCGATCTGCATTGTTATTAGCAAATGATAAAGCTGGAGAACCCATTCTTAGTTATGAAGCACACGAGAGAGCTTCCGCTGTTTGCTTCAATTGAGTGACTTTAAAGTTAAAAATATGTTACATTTTGTGTACTAGAAAACATGTTCGACATTAATAGCACGTACTATAAATACCACTCCCATCTTCAAGGATTTTCCCATCGATCACCAACTGTATAGGCTTTCTTTACCACCAACTTCTTAACTCCAAAGGCACAATGGCGAGCCTGGCACTGATGAAATGCATCATCTTCCCTTTCCTTCTTCTTCTCTCAATCACGGTTTCGCAAACCGACGCAAAGCTTAATGCTCATTACTATGATCAGACATGTCCCCAAGCTGAGAAGATCATCGCAAAGGCGGTTCTGGATGCTTCCAAGAATGATCCCAAGTCTCCTGCTCGCATTCTCCGAATGTTCTTCCATGATTGTTTCATTAGGGTATGCTTTTTTCAACTTCTTGATCTTGCATTGTACATTTGACATACATACAAGCAAGATTATATGTTTAGAATGACGTTTTCAAGTTGTGACATATTAATTATTGTGTAGGGATGTGATGCTTCGGTTCTATTGAACTCAACTCTCAACAACAAAGCAGAGAAAGATGGTCCCCCAAACATCTCCCTAGCTGCATTTTACGTGATCGATAACGCCAAGGCTGAGCTCGAAAAAGCTTGCCCTCGTACTGTCTCTTGTGCTGACATTGTCGCCGTTGCAGCTAGAGATGTTGTCACCATGGTAATTTTACAACATCCGACAACTTTTAACACAAAAACTTGTATGAGACGTTCTAATTGTATTTTTGTTGATCTCTTAGACTGGAGGTCCATACTGGAAGGTTCTCAAGGGAAGAAAAGATGGAAGGATATCAAGGGCAAGTGAGACATTGAACTTACCAAAGCCATCTTTCAATGTAACACAACTAATCCAAAGCTTTGCAACTAAAGGGCTAAACATAAGAGATTTGGTAGCTCTCTCAGGTGGCCATACACTAGGGTTTTCTCATTGCTCCTCCTTTGAAACTCGGCTTCGCGACTTCACCACCATCAACGATGTTGATCCCACCATGGACGCTCAGTTCGCCGTCACACTTAAGAAGAAATGCCCCAAGCCAAACAAAAACCGCAATGCTGGTCAGTTCCTGGACTCGACTGCAGGCATCTTCGACAATGATTACTACAAGCGATTAGTAGCAGGGAAGGGAGTTTTCGGGTCCGATCAAACGTTGTACACTGACTACAGGACTAAGTATTGGGTTCAAGCATTTGCCAAATATGAGAGCTTGTTCTTCAAGGAGTTTGTTGCTTCTATGGTGAGACTTGGCAATGTTGGTGTGAATGAGCATGGAGAGGTCAGAGCAAATTGCCGAGTTGTGAATTAAATGCATACTCACTACTTCACCACGGGGTTAGAGCGAGACTGCGAGCAAAACAGAGGGAAATGAGAAAAAGATATCATGTTCTGTATTAACAGTATGTTTTATTGCTAAAGATGCTACGTTTAGTTGTATGTTTGTTTTTTATTTCGACCTCGTATGAGTGTTTCATATGTAATTCATTATGATAGTTTCTCTTTAATGAGGTTAACCAGTACTCTATATAACACATTCTTTGTCCAATACCCTCTTGCGTCTTGCCAAATTAGTTGTGTTAAGTATGTCGAGCGAGCGAGATAATTACATGGTTCAGGACCAATGCTCCCATCTCTCACAAAACAAATAAATCCCCCTAAAAAAAGTCATAATTATGAGAGGTGTATGGTCCGAGACCGAGACCATCTAAGAATAATTTCTCCAAGCAAAGCTGTTTATAATAACTCCAAACAAATCTACATGTGATTAAATGGAAGCCTGAGAGATTATAATGAATTATGAATCCTTTTATATCTTTTTTTTCGGATTTTCACCGTGTTTAACAAGATATTGGGGACAAATAGATTCAAGAAAACATTGGTCAAACTAAAATAATGTGTCAAACCAATTCAATTGGCGAAGCAAAAAGGAAGAAGGGTGCAGTTGTTAGATATTTCAAGGTAATATTTCCTCACGAGATACTGAAGTAGCTCGGTCCAATTTGTGAGCTTTACAACTATTGTACTGAAAAAGCTTATGCCAATGAAACTTTTGGAAGCCTTGCCTCTTCTTGTGAGATTTTGCTCACTTTTTTTAGCTGTCTGTTACTTCACTACAAGGGCAAGGCAACTGGTCAAAACCCTTTTCATAGATCTTCGCTATTAAATTTTGGATAGAAGAACTACAAGTGAAAGAGTGCTAAAGAAGAGGGGAAGATAGTACGGCATATGCAACAACATACAACCAAGTTCGAAAAATAAACCTTTCTTAATTGAATAAACATAATAAAAATTCACAAAAACTTATATAAGACGATTTTTCGTAACTTTCGGTGAGACGAGGGTCACGTTTAAGTGAAATAAGGGTCACAGTCCATAATAAGTAACTCCTACATTTCGAAATAGTAATCCCTTTTATTGTGAACATACACATTAAATATTAGAGTCACTATTTAGAATAAAATGGGATCGCTATTTAGAAATGCAGGGCCGTTTTTTATGAACCATAACCCTTGTTTCACTTAAATATAACCCTCGCCTCACCGGAAATTATGAAGAACCATAATCGTCCGTCCAACCCAACCTGACAGATCAATACCTACAAACCAACAGAACTCTCCTAGAAACATTCACAAGTTTGCTACATGATTTTCACAAGCAAAGGTTGCTCAATGCTTAAAAACGTTTGGTATTCAGGAGTCGAAGGCCGGAATACACTTGGTATCCATACAACGTAACTAGTTGGTGAAGGATATTCAAATGTTTGCTCTGAACTCATTAACAACCTTAAGTATACAAGTAGTAAACAAACGGATAGCTCATTAACAATCTTAGTAGAAAGTTCAGGCGCAGAACGGTTCCGACTTCCAGAGAAGTGAGATTTTCTCTCATTAATTCTTCAGAACCTAGCCTACCACTTGTCTTGTCTCCCCCATATATCCCCGCTCACCATATAGCCTTATCTTTGCCATTTCTCTCTCTTCCATGGCAGAGCTGTGCAGTTCTTAGACTCAACTACATCAAAATTTGATTATGACTCAACAAACAGCTCATGGCAGGAAAGGCCATGTTTGGAATAGATCAGGTTTTGTATAGTGATACAAGGATTAAATAGATGGTTGAGCCATTTGCCAAAGACCAAAACCTCTTCTTACAGAATTCGCAGCTTGAATGTAAAGCTCGGAAACAGGGAGGTAAATGGAAAGGGACAGATGCGACTTAACTGTCGAATAATGAACTGAGTACATAGACCAAAATCATGCACACGTAAGAGAGGTTGCACGGAAGCAGAGAATAAGCTATAATATAGATATATATTCCCTTCATTCTTGAGAAATGTAATCATGTATGAGTAATATTCTTGTGTTTGTAGAACCTGATTAAGTCAATACAGCATTGACTTTGGCAACTTTATTTAATGCCTCCTTCCTCAAGTGACCAATGGCAAAACCCTTTAAGGCTCTTGAAACAAATAGCCTCCTAATTACTCATGATTTATCAGCACCCAAATGCAAACTGCACAATTCGATAGGGTAGCAATCATGAGCTAGATCCCATGAGGATTTTAAGGACACCCATATACTTATACGTTTACATATGCTAATATTTCTAACTTATAGTTAGAAAGATCAGAAACCGGAGCTTCAAAGAAGGTGGTCAGTTTAGGAATCAACTAGCCTTATAAGTTATAAGTGAGGGTGAAACTTTTGGTACTAAAACTGAGGGATTGTTATTGGTCTAGAATCGAGAGAATACGTGTCTATAGCAATTATATTCATGATCAATGACTCAAGCTGGAAATGATGTACAGCAGGACCATATACATTGTAAATCGTGGCCTCCAAAAGGCAACAAAAAGCATGATCAACAACTCAAGTTGATAGTAACAGTAATTATTAGACTTAGCTTGCTTAAGCAAAGATTACATCGGAACGGAAGACATACTTGACCCCTTTAGTGACATTCCGAGCTTCATGCAACATACACTTATTGCCATGGATATGAAGGAGTGCCATCCCCTCTGCTGGAGCCACCTACATTTGAAACTATTTGCTTAGCAACATCTACTCTCAGAATCCAAAGCATAAGTAATGCAATTTATCTGTCAATGAAATTCTGAAAAACAAAATGAAGTGAATCGATAGAAGTGCAGACCTCAGCCACGAGACTGTTTCTTGAACCATAAAATACAGTTTCACCCCCAACTAGCAGCTCTGCATCACTTTGGCTCTTGACATCACTTTTTCCTTTAAATTGGGAACTGCCGCTTAAGTATATCAACAATGTATAGTGTGTACACTTCCCATCACCTAGATCAACACTTTCATCAATATGGCGTCCAAACCGCTGACCAGCCTTGTATCTGAATATTAAAACAAGTAACTGGTTTCGTTTAGTTTAGATTCAATATATCTCAAGGTCGATAGAGAGATCTCAAATCAACTTATTAGTTGACTGGTATAAGTCGGTATCGAGGATGACACCAAGGATTTCCTCTCCAATGGTGTAAATTTCTCATACCAAGGAGCATAAATCAATTCCCTGATTAAGCTAAAATTGTGCTAATGCAAGTTCTTCTTTTCTGAATGGGATTGATTCGTATTTTAAAAAGGTTGACAACAAGTTTCTTTTTTCATAATGTGTTCAAGGTGTCCCAGAGTGTCTCCAAACAATGAGATTGGATCATTGAAAAATAAAAGGATTCCGCCGGATGATTATTCTAAATTATTGTAGAAAGGGTCCTAAAAACACATGAAAGAGGAAAACGGAGTGCTACACCAGTTAGGAAAATGTGATATGCTGTTCATGAGAGTAATAAGGGATGTGGATAAAATGTGGAAACAATTTTGATCACCAGCTGAGTCATCATCACATTCATGGAGCTTAATTTCTACCATCTTAGTAAATGAGAAAAGTTATACCATGTGTGGAAAAGTATACAACAAAATTATTAGAGTAACTTGTAATTGACCAGTAGCACCTGATATATCAAACTTCCTGAAACTAACACAGGCTTAGCCATTGAGAAGGAAATGAATTTGCAAGAGTGTCCTGTCTACCAAAGGTTTCTGAAAAGAAAAAGGCTAATACAAAATTTATCCAGCAATGTTCTGATCTCTATTAGATGACAAGGTTGCCACAATGTTGCATCAGAAGAAAATTTCAACAAACCTGTAAAATCTGATATTGGGATTCAGGCCAATGGCAACTTTTCCTCGTATTTTGATGTCAGTGAATAATTTGTTGAGTCCAGATTCCCATAATACATCTGCAAGAAGGGGATCGTTCACGGACATGCGATCATTGTCTCTATAAGCTTCACCTTTAGCTGGCCCAAGACTCCCTTGGTGCACGAAACCAAGGGCCTCAGCAGCTTTAACAAATGCCTTTGATTCAGAAGATGTGAAGAAATTTGGCACCTGAATATCTTAAACAAGATTGAGATGTTATCACTTAGTAAATATCCATTTCTTCACTTGTTTGAGAATTGCCATGAAAAATTTAACGATTAACGAGATGTGTGTCCAAGTACATCAAATGGGTCAAACGATCGAGCAAACAATGCTAAATACACATCATCATAATGGATAATGCACCTAAAACATGAAGTACATCAACTACTACCACAATCATGAAATCATGGACATGAACAGCATGCGTTGCATCTAAAATCATCCAGTATATGTATAAATAGCAATCACATGGACTACAACAACTATATTACTTGGACATGGTGAAAAGGATTGTGTACGAGCGTGGATATGAGGTGAAAACATAGGTATATTTGGCCTAGTCTGACCTCTGAAGACCCCAATTAACAGACTGTATATAGATGTTTAAGGCTCGAAACCAGCCGGGCTGCTTCGGGCTAACGCAACCTGGGACATAGACATTGAAAATTTTGCCTCTAATGCACATTCCATCAAAGTACATTAATTGGGAAAATTCCGCTCTTCTTTTTTATAGCATTCTCAGTCATTGCCTTCCCCAAAATTCCACCTTTTTCAACAGGTTGAAGTGTCTAATGACTATGAGCATCAACAACTTACAAAGCTTTTGGCAAGTTTACATCCAAAGCCCATATGGGTTTTCAGCTTTCTATCACAACCTAGCTATATTTCCCAAACTAAGCCTGATTTCCAGTCTAACATTACCACAAAGAATTCTTAGTTCCTTAATTTCACCTCAACCAGTAAATTTCAATTACTGAATCTACACAAACACACACAAGAAATTTTCCATATATAAAACATGGGATTAACCAAACACAACCAAATTGCCAGACTTTTGAAGATCAGAAGAGAGAAGAATAAGAGAGAGAATAAGGTTCTTACGGTGATTAGATCATTGCCCTTTAAGCGATTGACTTGAAGATTCCGTTTTGGTTTGATCACTGGCCATTTTGATTCTGTTCCTGTTTTCGCCTTCTTTGTCTCTCTCCCCCTTCCACTATCGTCCCCCATTTTTCTTCTCTCTCTCTCTCTTCTCTCTCTCTCTCTGTACTCTTTTTCTTCGAGTAATTGGGTTTCAAAAGGGATAGCCCATAAAACTAAGCCCAAGGCAATTTGAACGAATTGGAAATCAAATAAGTGTTTGGATCTAATGAACAAGCCCAAAGAGTTAGTCATACTAAAGCTTCCACATCAAACTTCCAACTTTTTTTATCAACTCGAATGTTAGATTTGTTTGTGTTACATGTTAATAAAATACCGCAGCACTAGCTAGAGGGTCTAGATAGTTATGAAATTATGTTGTGCATATTGTGACCAGAAAAAAAGAAAAGATAAAGTGAATTGCTATTTACCGCCCAAAATTACTACCTACCGCCCCTAGAAATTACCCATTTGTCCTTCACTCATCCTCACTCATCACTCATCCTCACTCAAACTCATCCTCACTCAAAGCAAAACCACCACCACCACCACTCACGGCAAAACCACCACCACTCACGGCAAAACCACCACCACACCATCACAACGGAAATGTCAGGGGCTAGCGGCAGCGGGAGAGGCGGCGACGGGGACGGAGGCGGCGAGCATAGCGGCGCGGGGGTATACATTCGAATTTTTTTTGCTTTATTTACTCTAATTTGCTTTGATTTTTACGAAATGTGTTGATATAGGAGTGTTTTTATTCGCGGTTTATAGACAATTGAATTGATTTTGTGTTGTTTGAAGTTGTGTTGATTGATTTGTGAATTTTCGAGTTCGTCGGAGTAGAGTCGGGCGTCTGCAATAGACGACTCACCCATGGGTGAGTCGAGATCGGCAGACGCCTCGCCCATGGGTGAGGCGCCTGTCGCAGACGACTCACTCATGGGTGAGTCGAGATCGGCAGACGCCTCACCTATGGGTGAGGCGCCAGTCGCAGACGACTCACCCATGGGTGAGTCGAGATCGGCAGACGCCTCACCCATGGGCGAGGCGTCTGTAGCAGACGCCCGAGACAAAAAAAAAATAATATTATTATTATTTATTATTATTATTATTATTATTATTATTTATTATTATTATTATTATTATTATTATTATTTATTGTTATTATTATTAATATTATTATTGTTATTATTATTTGTTATTACAATTATTATTAGTTGTCAATTATTATTTTAATTGTTTATTACTGATTATTGTTTAATTAATTAAAAATGTGAAATGATAGAGGGGAGGAGCCGGTAAATCGGTGCCGAGGTTATTCAGTGAACTAGCTGGTTCAGGACCGCGTCACACGAGGACGCGCAGGATTGATGCCTCTGTACGGAGACAGAGAGAGGCAGTTCGGATGAGGGAGATGACTGCTGAGCAACACGATTACGAAACTAGCGAGTTCTACTCCGGGGATCAGTCCATGGACGATGATCAGATTGGCGTCGAATCATCCTCAGATTGGCGCGTGGTGAAGGGCAGAGGCGGTAGGTTTGTTAGTACTGGGTCGTCCAGTACTAGCAAACGATCTAGAGCGGAGGACGACACTACGTGGCTTGTTACAGGGGCTGTGCCCGATGGGCCGGCGGATGATAGCGTCATACCGAGCTTCCTGGGCCACGTAGCGTCTCGTATGTGGAAGGGAGAGACGAGGGGTCTCTTGAAGTGTCAGAACCGATTCAATGTCTGTCAGCGGTTGAGTGAGTGGCGAGCGGAGATGTCGGCCGAGGTGAGGGCCCAGATCGAGGGGACTGGGTTATCACACCTGACAGACATTATGTTCAGACATATTGACTTCCCCCTGATATCTGCATTCGTTGAAAGGTGGCAGCCGGATACGAACTCGTTCCACATGCCGTTCGGAGAGATGACGATCATGTTGCACGATGTATGGCATATTCTTCGGATTCCTGTAGAGGGACAGCTCGTTTCCAGTGAGGGACGGGATGGGCAGCTGCAGGCGACGGCCATGGAGGTTCTCGGGGTCACCCGAGATGAACTGATGTTTAGCTACTGGCAGGGCGGTGGGGTCCTCACGGAGTCGATTTTTGACCTTTGCCGAGTGGATGACCGAATGGAGGACATCCAGGCGATAGCTACTTATTGGATCCACCTTGTTTGTCGACAAGAGTGGTAACCGTATTAGACCCTCCTGCGTGATGGAGGTGAGGGACGGTGTCGGAACGGCGCATGAGTTCTCTTGGGGATCTGCTGCCCTCGCCTTCCTATATCGTCAGCTCGGTATAGCTAGTCGGGGGGATTCTCAGGGCATCTGCGGATGCTTAACTCTCCTCCAGGCATGGATATACGAGTACTTTCCCTGCTTCCGACCTCATCGGGAGCGGATGGTTGTCGGGGACAGCGAGGCTCCCCGTGCGTGCGTATGGAGTGCCCAGGCTGAGGGCAAGGACGTGGGTCGACTGTGCTCCTTACGTAGACGCTTGGATCAGCTGCGAGCGTCAGAGGTACGTCATGCAGTTATCGGTGTTCATGATTTATTTCATGGTTTGCTATGTTTTTTTTACTTCACCGTAACTTGAACATTTCTACGTAGGTGGTTTGGCTGTCGTACGGTTCTGACCCGGTTGCATCTGTACCGAGGACTGCATTCATGGGGTGGCTACGGTATCGGAATATTATCGAACCGTACATGCCTGGTCGTTGTTTACGACAAATCGGGTACGTACAGAGTATCCCTTTCCCGATCACTAGGCCAGAGAAAGCGATCAGGTCATGGAGCAGTCGTTCGTACAAGGTTGTCTACCCCGTACGAGTATCATCTGATTCCTGGCGTATGTTCCCGGGAGGTTACATTCTTGGTCTCCATGGGTTTCAGGCATCCACGTCAGATCCCACAGCATATACGGATGAGTACCTGGCATGGTACTACCGTCACTCCCACCCTCTGCTGTTACGTGACGATGCAGCACCTGGATTTGTGATTCCTCCACGATCCAACAGCGATTATGTAAGTGATTAACTAAAATATATATTTTTTTACGTATTACATATCTCTGAACTCACACTCATTGTTACTTTTTTGCAGTGGGTGAATCGTCTAGCCGTCGCAGCTGAGTCTTTCATTAGTTTGATTCCTCCGGAGGAAGCGGAAGGTTCTCGATCGATTATGGAGGAGTATATGAGAGATTGGCGGGCTGCCAAATGATGTATTGACCCTAGATGAATTTGTTATATATTTATATAAGAGTTTCATTGTTATTGTTATTTATTTGTGTTATTGTAATTTGTTGTTTCTTATTTACCTTTTTTGTTTTATTGTAAATTGTTGTTTTATTTACCTCCAATAATCACGAAAAAAATATAACATGCAAAATATAACAATCACACAAAAATGTGACAATGATATAAGTAGAAAAATATAACAATCACGCAAAACATTCAATTACGTCGACCTCGCTAAACGATCCCAATGTGCTCTTCGCCTAACATACATTTGCTCCCAACCAGCGACACTATCAGAATGGGAAGTAAACCATGCTGCGCATATCGGAGGAACAAGGAAATCTGAGGCTAAATTCAGACGGATATAATGCATGTACGAATCACCTAAATGAGCTATGACAATTTCCCTACTTGGACGTGTAGCAGTCGAAGGTGCTTGCAACGGTAGCACTGTGTAACAAGAATATAACCCCCTTCCGCTGCCGTATCCGAATAACATAATCGCTGCATTGAAGAGGTTGGCAATCGGGAACAAATCCTCAAGTACTATCATCCAGTGATCATCGTTACACGCACCTCCGTCCCACATAATATGGCGGTAACCAGCGTCGACCCCGTCAACGTATATGTTTTCGTACAATGCTTGGTTAGCTAAGAGTTCGTTTGCAATGCAAACTCTCGTCAATCGCCATTGCTCTTGGTCTCCGAAAACGTAGTCCGCAATGACACGGAAACCGCAATTACCATCCCCAAGCACATCGAGATATCCTTCAATGAAAGGTATGATGATTCCCGGAATTTTGTTAACATGATAGAATTCAGTGATATCAATTCCGTGTCCACCTGCAAGACAATATAATAAAAAGTCATTAATAGTACTTATCAAAAAGTAATTAACAACATTATGTACATGTTAATAAATTATGGGTTTTCATACCAGTACTCCGCACGACGTTACTCGATGAGGATGAGCTACGACCACGCCCGCGGCTCGAACTGGATGACCTAGGGCGACCACGACCCCTCTGGGAGTACTCCCATAAACTAGGATCACGTCTGGTAGAGGAACTCCCTCTCGGTCGACCTCTGACTGTCGTGTTCGCTTCCGGCTCGACGTAACTCGCTTCCTCAGGATGAAGCTGCTCATTCATAAGGACAGATATGTTGCGCACAACTGCCCGGTCGCTTGAGTTAACCTCGTCGACGAGAGAGTGAAAGTATCGATGGTCCTCAGATGGATGCTCAGTCATGTCAAGCGTAGCTATCTCCACTGCATCACTAATAACGAGTGTTCGCCAAAATTTGTGGACACTATTCAAGCTAATTGGCGTGCCCGTATCCGTGACCGTTTTCAACTCACACGCACACGGGATCTGATGAGTGGATCTCAATACACAACCGCAACGATCAAATACTTGGTGACTCAATTCTCTCATCCTCTTCAGCTCAGCCCATAATATTTCTAAGCAGTAATGGGAAACATACCCGGTCAGATAGTTGAATGGGAAACCCGAGTACATCACACTTCTTCGTCTTCTGCACTCTTCAAGTGTGTACTTGATCTCAGTTATTTGTGACTCGATTGACTTGTTGACCTTGTTCCAAATATTGTCCAAAGCTCCAGTTGAGGAGTTCAACCACTGTTTTAGCGCGGCATGTGCACTCTCCACCCTGCAAGTCGTAGTGTTGCCAAGGTGTAGCACCTTATTCGTCCACGCAGCTACAAACGTCTCTTTATATCTGAACCAGGTCTCCTCTACATAGGATATCACGTGAGGGTAATTCTTCCAACTATCCTTCATCATACGCACTGCTCTATCGTACTCAGCTTCTGTGGAAGCTTCCATGATAAATTTCCACCTCCCGTTCTTGAACCTCTGCGCGGCGAGCTTATCTTTTCCACAAAGTCTGTACACTTTGTCTTCAACGACTTTGTTAATGTGCCATGTACAGAGCAAATGGGCACTCTCGGGAAATATCTCTCTAATAGGTTTCATCAACCCTAGCTCACGATCGGTCAAAATTGCTGTTGGGTGTACATCATTTCCAATAAGCATCCTCAACTTATCTAAGACCCACGCATAGCTTGCCTCAGTCTCATCCTTCATAATGGCATAAGCTATGAGGAAGTTCTTATTGCTTGGAGTCATCCCCACTATCTCAAGAAACGACATCTTATACTTGTTTGTTTTGTACGTGGAATCTAAGCCAATCAACCAAGGAAAAGACCGAAGTAACTGAATTGATGTAGGGTGTGCCATGAACACGTGAGTTACCTCATTAGTAGCTGGGTCGGCTCTTGTCCAATGTACGTACTTATTCTCCACAGCTAAATGATGAAACTGACCAATGACATCTCTCTCTTCAAAATCAAGTTTCCTTATACGATCTCTGTAGTTGTACACATGCCGTCTAGTTGCATTGTCCTCAGGAAATTTTTCCTTAATAGCGGCCAAGATAGCACATGGCTTTGTTTGTGCCGAAGTCGTGTCACGAACGAGTTGCTTTGACCCAGGACTAAGACCACTCATCTGACGATATCCCTCAGGAAACACAGCAAAGTCATGGTTGTGCGTACCCCTAATCCCAGGCAATGTGACAATCATCCAACTACTGGACCCATACACTTGCTGAGCTCTTAACTGGAACGTACATTTACAAGCCTTTGTTTTCGAATTCTTCCGAGCAGCAGTATCTAAGTCTCTTAATTCCCCTCTGTAGCGTTCACCTCGATTGCATCTTAACAATTTTACGCTTCCATTCTTCTTGTGTGACGAAATTATCAACTCAAACCCGATAGTAAGGGCAATTTGTTTTGCCCAATTAATTGCATCTGTATCACTATCAAATAACTCGTCAGTGACGAAATGCGTACTGTAATCAACACCATCACCACCGAACCGCTCCAAAGGAACCTAACGAAAACAACGAAAACAATGTTAGCTTAATCTTAAATTCAAACGTCTATCAAAACCGACTGAACCAAGGGACAGGCGTCTGAAATTTACGCGTGGACCATGGAAGAAGCGGAAATCACGGACGCCTAGGCCATGGTCGAGGCGTAAATCTCAGACGCCTGAACCATGGTATAGGCGTCTGTGGTTTACGCCTAAACCATGGTGAAGGCGTCCGTGATTTATGGCCCGTCCATGGTCGAGGCGGAAATTTCAGACGCCTGGTCCATGGATGGGTCGTAAAACACGGACGCCCGTGCAAAAAATATGCGCAAAAAAAAATTTACCTCCGCCACCGTCGACGGCACTTCCTGGTCGCCGGCAGACATCCAAGCCCGTTGCTTGAGTGAATGTTGATGAAGGTTGGGTATGAGAGTGGGTGGTAGAGAGGGAGAATTGGTGTGAGAGTTAGAGAGGGAGAGGATGAATGAAAATGTGAAAAAGGGCAAAATTGGAATTTCTAGAGGCGGTAGGTAGTAATTTTGTGACGGTAAATAGTAACACCCAAGATAAATCATAGTTTCAATTGTGAGTTTCATTTTTTCAGGACAGTGTCATTTTTTCGTCAACGTGTAGTTTTATTGGATTCACACAACTGTATAGATCCGTAATCTAGACAATAAAAATGATAAATTACACACGATAACATAATGGTGGGCTTTGTTAAAGTACACTCCCCAATCCACTTGTCATTGTCACCAACGCCTAACTCCAAGCCCAGTAGCCAATTAGGCCACAATGCCCTTGTCGCCTCTGCATTTTATTTAATTTTATTTAGGACAGATTGGCCAAACGCTCTAAATTTTTGAACATTTTGACTAGAACACCCAAATATTTTGAACTTTGACAAGTACCCCCTAGAAAAATTAAAAAGCCGTGTTAATTTCCCCAAATTTGATTTTCCGAATACTTTATACACTTTTGATCCCCTTTTGCCCTCATGCGTTTTGCAAACGATATATTTTTTTCATACAAAATGAAAAGTTACCAAATTTTAATACCCATTGCTTTTCTTTTTATGTGGTAGCTTTTCATTTCGTATTTTAAAAAATGAATCTTTTGCAAAACACAAGAGGGCAAAACAGGATCAAAAATTTATAAAGTGGCCGGAAAATCAAGGTTGGGGGGATTAACATGGCTTTTAAATTTTTCTAGGAGGTACTTGCCAAAATTCAAAATATTTGGGTGTTCTGGCCAAAATGTTCAAAAGTCTAGAGAATTTTGGCCAATTTATCCTTTTATTTATAAGCCAATAAGTAAGAATTGTCTCGTTGAAATAGATACATATAGTATAATTCAGAGAAAGTGCTAAATTGGCGAGTAATTTGGTTGACAAAGCAGAAGCATAACTTTCTAGGAAGTCCACATTTCACAATGGAAAAGTTGCTTACCTACTCTCATTCTGTACGTAAGTGTCTAAATGGAACTTTCTGTAAAAGTTAAAAGTGTTGAGCAAACAACTTTTAACTCTCATAAAATTCTAGAGGATATATGAGAAATACAACTTCCTGCAATTGTACCTCTCCATATCGAACCAAAAACTACATGCTTGGTAACTCAAGTATTCGAAAAGAGTCCATATAACCTAAGCTACATAATCGAAGTTAAAAACTTCCACATGACCCTTAATTGGTATATGCATTCAAGAAATTGTTACATTTTGTTTTTAATGTGGGAAGGAAGATGATCGAGAAATTTTTACAAAGTTATGATAGGGAAAAAGAAAAGAAGAATGAAATTGTGTATAAGAAGTAGTACTATAATTCCTAAAAAAGAAAAGAAAAGTAGCAGTATTCTCGATCTGTCACAAATTATTAGTTGCTGTGTAATTTTGATAGGATTGTGATATTTAAAGACTTAAAAGCATATATTTATCAACTGATAGTCATTAAAGTTATTTGCCAAGTCGTTATTAAAAAATATCACGAGTATTTTTCGAAGTAAGCCTTACTTTTAGCGCCATGAAAAAAGTGCAACTTTTGTGTAGTTTGTAACTGGATGTAATTGTTACAATTTTTTCTCTACCACGCTTGACTTGGTCTAGTGAAAAATCATCCCTTTAACTTCAGTGCCAACTAAAGTACGAATCCTGCTATCCCTCTTAATAACTAACCGTCTCCAAAACACAGGAGCCTAGTTATTAGCCCCCCACCTCCAAATAAAAAAAAAACCTTGGTAAGTTTTTTTGTATATGTGCGCGCGCTTGTCGATACATTGGTTTGAAACTCGTTCTCATCAATCTATTGGCTCTCTCATTTGACCATAAAAAGGAAAATAAAGAAAAAAATGAAAATCTCCAATAGAGATCAGACAAACTCAATCAAATTGAGTTCTCATGAATATATAATACACCTATGCACAAACCAAACTGAAATCTAGCTAGAGTAGCAAAAGCCAATTACAATTACCCCAAAAGAAAACAAAAAAGTTTTGGATGTAGACAATTTCTTTTCCTTGCTCTCCAGACACAATTATGGTTCTCTTCCAGTGCCCTTGCATGATGATTTGATCAGAATGAAAAATAATGGTGTGTGTTGAGGTAACGCCCCAATACCAAATAATATTTAGTTGTGTTTTATTTTATTTAAGTTTGTAAAGAAATAAAATAAAACAAAAGAAAAAAAAAAAAAGGAAGTTAAAAGGTTGGGAAAACAAAAGGTCTTAGCCTTTTGGTTTTCTTTAGTATTGAAAGAAATAGTTGATGATTGGAAAGGCAAAAGCCTTTTGATTGGCTATAAAAAGAAATAGCCGAGTGATTGAGTTTGGCAGTAAAAGACAAGGCCGAAACAAAAGAAAAGGAAGAGACCAAGTGAGTGAGAGACAAACAAAGAGTGAGAGAAATTGAGTATTTCTCCAAAGAGGTTTGTTTCAGTTCACGGTTGATTCGGCTTGTTCGGGTGAAGGTAATCGGAGTATTCGGATCGGTCATCGACAGGTATTTGTGGGTGTATCTTTGGTTTTGTGGGAGTACCAAATTGAGTTAGAGTTTGTCAATTTGTACTAATACCAAAGATAGTTTGTTTACTTGTTGCTTGATCTTGTGATTGTTGCCGATTGTACTCTTGATTATCATAGTGGATTATTGTTTAGTGCGTGGAGATCCGCACCGTGGTTTTTCCCCTAATTGAGAGGGGTTTTCCACGTAAAATTGTTTGTGTTGTTTTTTGGGTTCTTGCACTTTATTTTTCCGTTTATCTGTTGTTGTGATTGTGGGTAAATACCGTAGTTTTCCCCAACAGTGGTATCAGAGCTTTAGGTTGTAGGATCGGTGGTGGGAAAATTACTGTATTTGTTGAAGGAGGAATTATTTTGTGCAAGTAACATGTCTGGTAGTATGCCCAAATATGATATCCCTTTGTTTGATGGTAAAATTAATTTTACTGTGTGGAAGAGTACGGTTGAGGATTTGTTGGTTCAACAAAATTTAGATGAGGCTTTAGATGAGACAAAGCCTAGTGAGGTGACCGATGCCCAATGGACATCGAAGAAGAAGAAAGCTGTCAGTACTATTAGATTAGCTATGGCTCCGGAGATCAAGTATAATTACTTGACTGAGACAGATCCAAAGAAGTTGTTGGATAAGCTCCAGAGTGTATATGCATCAAAGTCACTGACTAACAAGCTTTGTTTGAGATATGAGTTGTACCAGCTAAAGATGGAGCAAGGTACAGCGTTGCAGGACCACATTAACAGTTTTAACCAGCTAGTATGTCAGTTGAGAAATGCAGATGAGAAGATCTCCGATCAAGAGGAGGCATTGTTATTGTTGGCTTCACTACCTAAGTCCTACAGGCCAATTGTGCAGACATTACTTGTAGGGAGGACAGAGATTACACTAGATGAAGCAATGACAGTGTTGAGAGAGAATGATCGGATGATGTTGCAGGTTGATGGTGTATCTCCTAGTGATGGAGGAGATAGAGTACTAGCTGCGGAGGTGTCCGAAAGAGGGAGGAATCATGAGAGAAGAGGTGGTGGCCCGAGAAGTAGGTCGAAGTCGCGCGCGAGAGACTTTAGTAACGTGGAGTGTTACTATTGTGGTGAGAAGGGTCATATTCAGAGTCGTTGCCCAAAAATGAGAGATGATTTGAAGAGTTTCAAGCAGCTGCAAGAGAAGATGGGCAAGACCAAAATTGATGATGATAGCGGTTCCTCTAATGTAATTATGTCTTGTGATGGTAATAAGGAGTTGTTCTTGGCTAGTGACAATGAGGGGAAGGAAAGCCAAGAGAGTTGGGTGTTGGACTCCGGCGCTTCGGTTCACATTTGTAGAGACCATGCTATGTTTGATACTTTGTGCCAAGATGGAGAGTATGGTGACATCAACATGGGGAGTGGTAAGTTGAAGGTGAAAGGGATGGGTAGCATCCGAATTGAGCTCCATGGTGGTGTGACTAGAACCTTCCACAATGTGAGGTATGTACCCGATGCTCGTGTTAACGTGATTTCGTTGGGTGAGTTGACATCGCAAGGGTGTAGATACATTGGTACGGGAAGGTGGTGCAAAGTGTATCGTGGTGCTACTTTGATTGTGCAAGGAAAGAAGGCGGAGAACAACTTGTGCTATGTTGAGGGTCATTGCGTAAGGAGGAGCAAGGCCAAGAAGAAGGTCCATTTTTCGGACAAGGTGGAGGTATTTGGTGATTTGGGTCGAGGGAGGATTTGTTGAGGTAACGCCCCAATACCAAATAATATTTAGTTGTGTTTTATTTTATTTAAGTTTGTAAAGAAATAAAATAAAACAAAAGAAAAAAAAAAAAAGGAAGTTAAAAGGTTGGGAAAACAAAAGGTCTTAGCCTTTTGGTTTTCTTTAGTATTGAAAGAAATAGTTGATGATTGGAAAGGCAAAAGCCTTTTGATTGGCTATAAAAAGAAATAGCCGAGTGATTGAGTTTGGCAGTAAAAGACAAGGCCGAAACAAAAGAAAAGGAAGAGACCAAGTGAGTGAGAGACAAACAAAGAGTGAGAGAAATTGAGTATTTCTCCAAAGAGGTTTGTTTCAGTTCACGGTTGATTCGGCTTGTTCGGGTGAAGGTAATCGGAGTATTCGGATCGGTCATCGACAGGTATTTGTGGGTGTATCTTTGGTTTTGTGGGAGTACCAAATTGAGTTAGAGTTTGTCAATTTGTACTAATACCAAAGATAGTTTGTTTACTTGTTGCTTGATCTTGTGATTGTTGCCGATTGTACTCTTGATTATCATAGTGGATTATTGTTTAGTGCGTGGAGATCCGCACCGTGGTTTTTCCCCTAATTGAGAGGGGTTTTCCACGTAAAATTGTTTGTGTTGTTTTTTGGGTTCTTGCACTTTATTTTTCCGTTTATCTGTTGTTGTGATTGTGGGTAAATACCGTAGTTTTCCCCAACAGTGTGTGAGTGATTTTTCAAGTGGAGAAACAGGAGGCAAACTGACTAGGACTACCATACGGTTTTTCACTTTCTCATACTCAATTATGACCCCATTTGCATCTCAAAATATTCACGTTTTTGTCCAAAAAAAAAAAAAAAAAGGTAATAATAATTTATATGACAAGCTTTAAACAATAACAGACGCTCCTAATTGTTGTCTTCATGCCCACAACTCAACAGTCCGATACTATTATATATTCTAGGTAAGATATGTATATAATTATACTTAGTGATGGTCAAATTATCGTCTTGTAGACTGTGCAAACTCAAACACAAAACTCGTTTTAGAATGAATAGAGTATTATTCATTCTACCATATCTGTAAGATAGTATATATACAGTATGTTGAATTATTGATGATTAAGGTAAAATATTTTATTATACACAATTGTCAGCTGATGCCATGATTAAATTATGTATAAAGTCAAAATGAGACATTATCCCTTGTAGTGTAGGTATTATATTGTTTGATGATTTAGTACCATTAATCTCTCTAGATAGCTAACTTCAAAATTTGAAACAGTTGATTGTTAATTTCTGCGTTTTGTCAGCCTAGATGTTAGTGAAGGGGTCAGGAATATCATACATGTAGAGAGGAATCTTCAATGTTTTGAGTGAAGTTTTTGTAGAATCTGATGTCATGTAGCCGTTGCACTCAAAATCTGTTAATTATCTTAAATCTTTTTGTTTCTTTTTCTCTTGTGTTTTTTATTTTTCTTTTTTAGCTGAATGATATTGTAATGATAATAATAATTAATAATGAATAATTTGGTAGGTGAAAGAGGTTAAAAAAGAATTCAGTTTAGGTGGTGGCTGTGTCGTCCTTTTTTGGGACGAAATCTGCATCAAAGTGTGAAAAAACAAAAGAAATGAAGGAATCATCTGATAATTATGCCTTTTTATGTATTTTCTCCCGGCCTTTTTGGTCCACTTTTTCTGTGTATTTGGAAGGGTGCATGGCATGGCACGAGGTTTTTCAAAAATGGCAGGGAGTATGGATGAACGTACTGAATATGGTACAAATTGCATGTTGAGATTCCTAAGGAGGTCCCCCAAGTATATATTGCTATATAGAGAGGTAATAATTTAGGTGATACACAAATTTTTCCATCATCGCTTGCTCGAAAATATAAGATTAGGATCTAATAATGGGTTTTTTTTTGTTTGGTTCAGATGAGGCGTAAAGAACACTATACAACATGGGGGAGAGGGATTCGAACCTGACCTAGACATTCTTGGCGTCTGCCCATACTTTGTTCAAATAAGGATATATAGTCCGTTGAATTATATGTTAGAACTTAATCATCGTAGTTTTGCCCTTGTTTAGCCTAACCTCGAATAGACAATTGGATGTGTTCTTTTTCATTTATTGGACCTTATCCAATCAGCGAAAATCAGTGGCAGAACGTTACTAAATCAATGGAATTAATGGCATGGCATTGCCTAATCAATGGGAATCAATGGAAAAGAACGGATCCATTCTCACAGAATCAGTGACAAGACCTTACTTTTTTTTTTTGGTCTTTGCCAAGGGTATCCACCGTCGATCACAGTGACTAACCCTCTCGCCCCAACTGTCAGCACACTAAGCGGTAGGGGGCTGGCCAAGGGATTTTTTCCATTCGCAAGAGTTGGGATTCGAACCCCCAACCACTTGTTTAAGGGATGAAGTGCTGAACCACTACACCAAACCCATCTTGGTTAGTGACAAGACCTTACTGAATCAGCGAAAATCAGTGAAAGAGCCTTACCAAATCAGTAGAAATCAGTGACATGACCTTACCTGATCAGTGAGAATTAGTGGCAAAACCTTATTAAATCAGTGAGAATCACTAGAAATCAATGGAAAAGAACGCACCGAGATTCTAATAGGTTCAAAATCATACTCATCAAGGTAAGATTCAATTTTTTGAAATTCCACCAATATAGAAGATTATATTTCATTATTTTTAGTAACCTTATCAAGCTTAAAAATGGTGATGCAATTCTAAATTTCTAATCTCCTCAACTGGGACCTGTGTTCTATTATTCCCTGTACCATTTTGGGTCCAAATGCAGCATATGCTTTTAATCAGCAAACAGAGCAATAAGGACCTACAATAACTACGTGACATGACGAGAATATTAATCCAATCCAGCCACCAAAAAATAATTAAAATGCACCAATTCATTCGTACAGTACAAATGTACAATACAACAATAACTTACTAGTCTATTGAAACAGTACTAGTACTAATTCACTCGATGAAGTTATCAAAAGGGGCCAGCAACCCAGTTCCCAGGCTTTCGGTTGTACCATACTAAACGGACTATCCTTTTTACAAAAAACCTCAATAGTAACCAAGCCTAGTAGGGTACCAACTACCAAGTACCAACACCCCCCTTGAAATGTCTATTTCTTTAGGAACCATAGTATAATTAAGTAGTACTCCTTATATCTGTATATCAGTATATGGAATATGCATAAAAACTTCCGTCGCGCGGATCTTTTAGCAGATGTTAGCCAAAATTATCCATGGCTACGAGTATCTCTTTGGTCGAACTCGTTTGACCACATCTTAACCAGGTTATTGAATAAGGATATTTTAGATAGGATAATTTTTCAATGAAGAATATTGTGCTGGTTTCGTTGCCTTTTCAAAAAAAAAAAAAGTACAAAAATTAGTATGAAATTCAACTATGGTCTACACTGTATCTATTCATATGCTTGACTTCAAAATGTTAAGAAATGCTTTCCTTATAAAAAAAACCTTTCTTTCAGCGACCACAATATACCATAACGACCAGCTTCTTTCAGCGTTTGAACTTTGGCTTAATTAGGTGCATGAGCATCGAATCCTTTGAATGTTTGAGCTTCGGCTTTAGGCAGGGGTACTGGGACCTTGGGAAATTTCTGAACTTGTTGACAATGTTGAGGAACGTAAAGGGGCCTCTGACCACCATTACAAAGGCAATTTAATGTGATTAACAGTAACCTGCAATAACATTTGCGTTGTACCGCAGCCTCTATATATCTAACTGATACAAGTACTAACAAATTAAATTAAACAGCTATATATATAGCTTATGGCTTATTATGCAATAGCGGTTGTGGTTGCTTTTTGGTCCACCGCCTTTATGGTGAATGAAAAACTTTACTAAATAAAACTCAGGGGTCCTGCAGGTTAACCCATCAACTGATATTTCTGATGTAAAACAATAAATTCATTACTATTTTAACCAAGAGAAAATAAATTCATGTGTCTAGTAAATTCATTCAAGTGTTTGTTATATGCTTACATGCAAGATGAGTATTTGAATTGGGCTTGATCAAGCTCGAACATATTAAGCTGCTTATCAAATCACTTTGAATTTGTCTGTACTCCCTGTCTCCTGAATTTGTCTGTACTCCCTGTCTCCCTCAAATAAATTGGTACTTTTTAGAATTCAATCATTTCAATTAGAGAGCTCAAATTTTTGATTTAATTCTGCTTTAGCTCAAGTTCACAGCAAAATTGAGTTTAAGATCAACTTGACTATGAACTAGGGGACTCATAATGGTGGATGGTGGATACTATTTCAATTTCGGCTGAAGACCAATGAATTTGAGTTTTGAGTAATATTTTCTGCAGACTGTATCAGTTGGTTTGACATGCTAGTAGTATCGGCTTGTTACAAATATAAGGGTGTGTTCTTTTTCATTTATTGGACCTTACTCAATCAGTAAAAATAAGTGGCAAGACCTTACTCAATCAATGAGAATTAGTGGCTAGACCTTATTGAATAAGTGAGAATCAGTGACTCTCAGATCAGTGGAAATTAGTGGTAGGACCTTACTCAATCACTGGGAATCAGTGACACGACCTTACTTAATCATTGAAAATCAGTGAAAGTAAGTGAAAAAAAACGCAGCCTAAGTATGCCAAAATCAATTGTCCATTAGTTGCTTTTTATTTGCAATGCCAATAAGGCAACTTCTTCCGTGAAAAAGCTCACCTCCCCTCCCCCCGCCTTTTTGAAATCAGATTGTTTTTACCGAACATCAATAAGATGGGCAATTGGATTGTCATTCGGCCAAACAAGTTGAAATCTCCCCTCCCAAAAGAAAAAAAAGTTGGCTAAGTTGCAAAAAGGACAAATTGTGGTTTTTCAAACTTGTTTGGCCAGCAACATTCTTTTTCTCTTACATATTATTATTAGTTCAAGTCAATTACCTATATGAGTCTTTTGGATTTGGAAGCAAAATTTATCATACACTTTTTCATACTATTCATAGGTATTAGGACCTAAATTCTTTTTGTGGTGATGTAAAATGGGTTGGCTGCATTCCCCTAATTATTCTAGAATAGCTCCATCGTATCAATTCAGTGACATGATTACTGTTTATTTCACATATTACTACTTAGTTAAGTTAAGTTGGAAAAAAACTGCGGTATAAATATTATTTATTTGTAGTTTTGTATCATAACATGATTACGGACAACGGAAGGTCATCATTAATGATTAATGATGATCTTTCTCAATTAAACCAGGCTCACAAATCACATCCCATTGTGGCAACACACAAAAATGGAGTTTTTATGAAGTAGGAACGTGAGAAGATGACACCTAGCAATTATAAGTGAGTCATGTGCTCACCCATTTCTCTCTCTGACTCCTTCAAATCGTACACCTGATCCGCGCCCTGTTTCCAAGAGGAATGGTTGAATGTGCTGTTTCAAGCTGTTGGGCCTAACGGATATAATTTTTGGGTTAAACAATGTTGTGTAGTATTAAGTACGACTCCTTAACCATGATTAGCATCTTGTTTAATCAATCAAAGATTAACATTAACTATAACTAACGGATAATTATGAATTAATTAACAGTACTACGTCACATGAGCGTAATGGTGGAGTTAATATTTGCAGATCCCCTCGTGTTGTTATACTCCCGGACCTTCCCAAAGTGATTAAGGGTATCTTATCGTTGGAAGAGCTTAAAATTTGAATCAACAAGTCAGATTGTTCACTGGGTTAATTAAGTCTACTTTTTGCTTCATGGGAATCTAGTGATGTTCAATGTATGTTCTAGTAAGAAAAATGTCACTTTTTAGCCCTAATCGTGAGAACCTACCGATCTGAATACACAAAAATTCACTTTTTTTTTTGGACTATGCAAGGAAATCGGGCGCTTTTTGGCCTATTAAATGGGGTTAGGGTGCCCTAAAGGCCCATAGCAACAACAACTACCACTCTCAATAAGAAATTAAGGAAAATGAGACTTAAATCTCCAACTTAGAGGTTGGAGGGGCGAATGGTGATTGATAAGAGTTCTACCACTTGAGCTCCCACATTTTGCTAAAAAAAAATCGATCTTATTATTATTGATTGTTTATATTGTATGTTTTAACATTTTCATTTAAATAGATGCGGTTTTTCATAATAAGTTAGATAGCTAGGGCTTGTTGCTTTTACCATTATACAACATGAATATCCTCAACCTAAAACATATAATTCAATGGTGATAGACACACTTAGGCCCTGTTCTTTTCAACGTTTCTATGTTGCATTCCGTTCCGTTTCGTTTCGTTCTGTTTCAATCCGTTCCGTTCCGCGTCGTTCTGTTCCGCATTCTGTACTTCATTTTGTCTCACATTTTTTTGAATTATCCGCACCGCGCCGTTCCGTTCCGTTTCAATCCGTTCCTCACCGTCCCGCACCATTCCGTTGAAGAGAACAGGGCCTTAAATATTGATCATGTTGCATTCAAATTTTGCAATTTGGTAAAATTTAAAGATTTATTTTGCTAAGAAAGTGGTTATACTATTTAATGAGAGATCTTTACGCTAGAATCTCAACCACTACAATTGAATGAAACATTATATGACCTGATGACCATCTAGCTAATTACTACAAGTAGTAAACATATAATTTTTGTTTAGCTGAGTTTTATGCACTGTTTGTGTTCATATATTTAATACGATCATCCTTGAATTGATAGGATTCTCTAAATTTTGTCAAGCTTAACTAAAAAAAAAAAGAGCTTATTCACAAGCTATTCATAAGTAGAGTATATTGTTTAGCTTATTACAAGCACAATCTTTCACCAAGAAACATGACTTTTGTAAAAAAACAAGAATAGGTGTAGGAGACTAGCGCAAAGAAATCATAATTTCGGATATGACTTCAATTACCAATGATGCTATGTATGAGAAATTCATTTCAGTGTTTCAGAAGAGCCAATTATGAAAACTTAAAAAGCATAGCTATAGCTAGCTCTCTAAATCAATTCACTAGGCAAAGTGTTTTTCATAATTTTAGCCATAGCTAGCCCATACCCCATAGTGTGGTCCATGATAAACCAATTAATTAATTAACCAATCTTAATCCAAAAATATACCATATTTTTTTGAATGCAAACCTCATGTACCTGTCAGCAAGCTCCTGCCAAACAACTTAAAAATAAATTAAAAAAATAAAAAAGAAATTTATCTTTTTATTTATCTCAATTGAATTCCCTGATTCAAATTCCCAATGAGAGAGAGTAAGGTTGGTCTGTTTCCCGGTCTTTGCTGCGGTAAGCACTTGGGAGTGAGCGCTCTGATTTAAAAACATACAGTAAACACAGACAGACAGAGAAACAACACAAAACTCTTTGTTATCAAATTCCCTGATAATTCAACCATTTCTGATTTCCCCAACTCATTTTTTTTGAAAAATCCCACTTGGCCTCTTTCTTCTCTTCTTTCTCTATCATCATATATAGATAGACCACCACATCAGGGAAGTTTAAAAAAAAAAAAAAAAGAAGTCTAATAAAGAAGTTAGTCATGGGTAGAGAATGGTACTTAAACTGGGGCACCAAGTCTTCCAAGAAACGAGGACCGGCCGGTGGTGGTGCTGGTGGTGGCGATATTCTTTGTTTGAGTAAGAGAGGAGGAGAAAAAATAACCGCTAGCAGCCCGCGAGCCGCCACTGCAAGAGTGGCGGCAGCAGCAGCAGGAGCAGGAGGGTGCATGAATGCTGTACTTCACATGTTTGATTTCCATCATTTCCAGCTTTGCTTGCAACCTCATGACAACCCTGCTGTTGTTCAGCCTACTACTACTAGCGGTTCATATGACCCCACTTCTCTAAAAGGTAAAGTAGCTAGTACTAAACAACTAACTTTTCCTGTTAATAACAACCAAACTCATTAACCAAGTGATAATTTGTTGGTTAATTAACTATGTAATTAATTAATGCAGGCGTAGAAGCACCAAGGAACAGCTTGGAGTCTGAGGGTGAAGAGATGGTGACAGGACCCCCTTCGTTTGCATCAATCACGGAAGATGAGAAGGATGATGCCTCACAAATTTCAGTAAGCAATATTGCTTCATAATCTACATTTCACATTATCATGACGTCTGGTTAATCGTGTTAGAGATAAGGTTGCGTACATTTTCACAAGTACTTTTTCTAGATAGTTTGACATTGTACCATCATGTTTTGTGTATAGTAGTACTATGTTTGAATCTTGTACTAATTGTATGATGAAAATTGTTTTCTTTAGAATGGCATCAAGATCAAGAAAAGTACTAGAAGGGACACAAAGCTGAAACTAGTCCAAGCACCAAGAGCCAAAATGGAGGACTTCTCATCATCACTATCTGACTATAGCATCTTCCCAGCCGGTGCACGGACACCGAATGTGGTGGCTCGTCTTATGGGCCTCGACATCCTTCCAGAATCCACCACCACAACGCCGAGATCCTCCACGTGTCATCAACCAATACGTAGCCCACACATGTCATCCTCAACACCACCAAGCAGCAGGAGCAAGAAGAGTCGAAGCAGAACTAGAACCTCCTACGACAACGATGTCCCGGGTCCTCGGTCACTACCCGAGACACCGAGATCATTGTCATCTTTAACAAGGAGGAGATCAACAGACGTCGTTGATCACCACCGGCTTTCGTTACAGATCAACAAGGAGAACAGCATTGTCAAGGAAATGGAGTCTTCTAGGCCGTCGTGTTCGGCGATTAGTACTAAGAAAAGAGAAGGGAGGAACTATGAGGAAGGGAGTAAGAGTCCTGGGTATTATGCAAGGCAGATAATGAGACAAGTGAAAGAAACTGTGAGTAGGAGAGTTGGGGTTGATATTACTAACACAGTTGGTCAACAGAGAGGTGATCAAAAAGAGCTTATTAGAAGAGATGAGCTTCTCTTGAATACAGTCACAAAGCCAAAGAAAGTTACTTACAAAGAATCAAGCCCTGGTAAGAAGAATTTATCACATTTGAAACATTCAAATGTGCATAATTCTCCTTCACCAAGGTTTATAACTCCGGAATTGAGTACCAAATTGATCTCGAATTCAGAGACGACAACGACAACTCAGCCATCAGCATTAGAGTACACAAAATTGGAACCAGTTGAAGTACTTCTAACGATGACTGCCAACAAGTTGCAATCAAGAGATCAAACCGAGGGAGAGAAAAAGTGTTCTAATACTAACAAGTTCGAGTCGAACTACTCGAACTTGAAGAAGTTTGATGCTAAATCATGCTCGAAGAAGTCGCCTCTCAAATCTCTCGATTCGATTAGGAACAAGGATGAGCAGTTTGTTCGACCTTCGACGACTACGAGTAAGAAATGCAAGAAAACGCCATTGTCTAGTGAACTTCTACATGGGTCAGTTCCTTCAGTACTTGTCCCTCTCAAGAAGGATCCATCTTTTTCACCCTGCTCAACTCCAACAAAATTACTTGATAAACAGGTAACTTTCTTAATCCCTCGAAAAAAGTTACTACAGTATATTGTTTTTAGAAATCTAGGTGATTTGTAATGTGGGATCATTGGATTTTGCACAGTCAAAAGAATCTTATTATTTTTTATAAAAAAATAATAATTACAGGGGGCATCGTCAAAGGCTCAACCATTGAAGGACTCAACCAACATTAGTACTAGCAGCAACACCGACACTACATCACAGTTATCTCGTAATCTGAGCCAACGGTATGAAAGAGTGCAGGTTGTAGAAGTGACGCATACGCCTGCCGCACAGAGAGAGAAAAGGACCAAGGATGCAACTTCTATAGCTGAGTTCCAGTACATCAGTAGAATACTGAAATGTACTGGAATTGACAGAGATACCCCTGTTTCTTTCTCAAGGTGGTTCTCTGCTTCTCAACCTTTAAACCCATCAATTTTCTACAACTTAGAAACTGCCCATTATAACCCCACAAATGACAATACTTATTCCCCTTACCATCATGACCAACTAGGCCTTAAATTTAACAGAAAGCTAATATTTCATCTGGTTGATGAAATTCTAGCTGATATGTTAAAACCTTACATTAGAGTTAAACCATGGGTACTATTTGGGTCCCCAAGACAAGATAACTATTATCATCGTCATCAACAGCAACAACAGATAAACGGGTTTCAATTAGTGAAAACGTTATGTACAAGAATACGAAGCTTTCCTAGCGCGAATTGTGAAACTCTACAAGACATTGATGCCTTGGTTGAGAAGGATTTGCCCAGATTCGGAGCACAGAGTAATCTGATCGCGTTTGAAGAGGAAGGAGAAGCAATTGTCTCAGAGATTGAAAGTGACATTGTGGATACATTAGTACAAGAAATCGCGGTGTTATGCTTAGGCAACCGTAGCATCGGTTCCATGCAAAGATTTGTTACCAGCAGTCTTAGGGTATATTAACAATCAAAGTATGTAAAAACGAACTAATTTAGTTTAGTTTAGTTAATCATCAGAAGCGGAGGGTTTTGCTAGTTAGACGATTCTAAAGGTTTTAGGAAATGATGAGGCTTTGTAGATAGTCAATGCTTTAGATCAATAACTTTGTTGGTTGCCTTTTGTTTGGTTTTCCTTAACAATGTTACTAAAATAAAGATAAATGGTCAATTTGTGAAGGCATTAAGCTGTTGGTAGCTTCTGTTTGGTTTATCTTTGACAAAGTTATTAGTCGTTAATGATAAAAATGGGTGGCTAATCTTTGTTTCAATGATAAAAAGGTGCTTAGAACATTGAACTAAGAATTCTTTCTATGATTTGCGAAGATCCATAATACACTTTAGGTACATCTCCCTAGTTGGACTATGTTCCCGTTTGTTTTGTAAAAGTTCACCTACACGTAGTACAGGAAAATAGGACGTTCCCAAGGGGGAGGAACTTCTTACAGCCTACTTATTACTTTAGCTCCTATAAGAAAGTTTTAAGTATTTTTTAAACGTGTGAGATGATATGGCACACTGGATTATAAAATTAATCAGGAAAGATTTCATGCAATTGTAACAACCCACTTGATAAGCAGGGTTTGAAAAGGGTAAGTTCATATTCCAACCACCTATAATACATTGTACTGCATGTTCCAGTAATTAGCAATATATATCTCTTCCTATAACTCCCAAGAAAAAGAAGACTTCAGCAACCTAAACAATGAGTTTTCTATGTGCAGCAAGTTTTGTGTGAGACAAAATCACAGCAAAATGGAATCACAATGGGTCTTATTTCACTAAAAAATTATCATCGTCTTATCGAGAATTACGATGATACCGTGTTATATAAGTTTTTGTTTTCAATATGACCTAAAAAATAACAATAAGATTGGGAGCTAATGATTTGGACTTTCAATGTCAACCACACAAAGCTACGTTCTAAGCTTTGAGACTCTAAACAAGCAAGAGTATCTAATGAGATGTTTAAAAACAAAAAAAAAAACAAAAAAAAATACTAAAATATATGGATCAAGTAACGGATAACTTTAAGAATGAATGATAATCTCCTTTCAAAGATTTGCTGTACTATAAATAAGAATTAAAAATACGAAGTGGAAATATGAAGTAAGAGCTCAATGCACCTGAGAATATGAAGGAGATGGAAGGAGCAAGGTGTGGTGGTGGGTCTGGAAAAGGTCACATGGGCCATTCACGTGACAAGATGCAGCAATTTTTTGGTGGTAAATGGTCCCAGGGACCCCGAGCCCGAGCCCGAGCCCGAGTTTGGAACCTTGCCGATATGGAGAGAGAATGAGAGATAGATTTTTAACTGTACACGTGGGATGTTTGGAGTTTTCTTTTCTTTTTTCTTCATAAAATTACCAAAGCTTTGGTGGAGACAATTACTGTGGCTAGACAACAATAACTGTTGTTATTGGCAAGCTAAAGGACAACACAACACAACACATGACAGTAGTAGAATCATCAGGTGTTAGAGAGTGATGAAAGAGAGAGTTGATGAAAAAGATGATTCTTTTTCTTTTGGTAGTTTGTTAATTTGCCGACTTCCTAATGTTCCTATGGTTAGCTCACATTTCTTGTACTCCGGTGACTTTTTCTGAACTGAACTATACTCGCCTGAACTGATAGTAATACGCGAGAGAAAAAAATGGATTATCAAACTGAACTGAACCGATTACTAAGTCGGAAAAAACACACCCTAGCCAAACATGAGGTCATGTAGAGGAGTACTTTACTATCATCAGTGAATACTACCCAAGTGTTGTCATTTTGACATCTCCTGGATTTCAATGAGAAGGGGGCAGCACTAAAATGCCAGGAGCCCAGGACCAAAATTACAATAAAGCATAGGGACGAAACTGCCAGATTCCCAAAAGTAGGATATATGCATTTGTTAATTTCCTACCTCTATTAAATAATCATTTATCACACTACAGAACCCTCTACAAACAGATCTCAGTGGAAAAGAAAAAGGCAAAAAAAAAAAAAAAAAAAAAAAGAAAAAGTTTGAGGGTAAAAATAAAGTGAAGAAATTCCAATTTAGCACTTGCCAGTAGAGTAACAGGAAAGGAAAATGAAAGCAAGGAAAAAGGGGTAAAAGTGACCAGCAGATGAACTCTTTCTGTTTATCTCCTACTACCCTTAAACTTAAATTGACAAACTCTGCTCAATGTTGTATTAAAATTGAAAAGGATGGTTACTGACCTGTCAGTAAGGGGTGCTTGAATTTAGATTCTTATTTCAATAAATACTACTAACATACTAGTACTACTGTACAGGTACTAACATACATTTCATTAGAAAAAATGGTGGACATGGCATTGTTCTTCAGTTAGATGACTGGCCTCAACGTGTTACAAATTAGTTTGGTATTATAATGGTGAAAATTTCAAATTCATGTAGGTAATAGAGAAAGACATAACGACGAACAAATAGCAGTGATATCCAGGTTAAATGGAAGGAAATGAACTATTTTACATGATAACTTATCGCATAACAACAATCAATGATAACGACAAACAAATAGCAGTGATAGCCAGGTTAAATGGAAGGAAATGAATTTGTACACGATAACTTAAGCGCATAACAACAATCAATGAGTGTGTTTTTCTTTTTTTTCTACCGAATTGAAATGAACTGAAATATCTGAGAGAAAAATGTAATCAATGAACTAAACTCCACTAAAACCGAACCAATTATATTAAGTAAATGGAAAAGAATACACAATTTCTCTCTTTTCGAAGAAAACACGTGGAAGGAAAAAGAAAATCATAGAAGTATTCGAATCGAACAACTAAAACGTAAGCCCTTTTTTTATTTTTTATTTTAATAAATGGTCAAATAGGACTAATTACAAAAATATGATTAGATATATCTACTTGTAAGTGTGTTATGGTAATTACTATATCGCATGAGACTATAATTACCTTTTTAGATACACATGTTCTTGGATGAAGAAAACCATTTCTTGTGCAACCAGGCAAACACGTACGAGTACTACTCGAGTACTATTTAGTTTTAGAAACGAGTGCATAGAAGATCAAAATATGTACCAATAATTTCCACCATTTAAATTTGACTCCTTAAATGCGACAGCAATGATTTCTTTTTTCTTTTTTTAGGTGCAAAATGGGACAGCAATTATTTTCACCAACCATCCCGGTTTGCTCCTAAATCCTAATTCATCATGAATTCACTTACAGTATCTCTCTATTCTTCACCTATTTCAAATACTCCTTATCAAACTTTGGGGATGTAAGTACATAAAAAAAGTTCTTCCCCAAAACCCCCAAAAGAAAAAGAAAAGGAAAAAGAAAACTTTATCCTGCTTTTTTATACTCAAAGGTCACAAAGGGTACTTTTAAGTTGAAGCTACGAAATTCAAGTAGTATATTGAAGATTTTGAGATCATATGTTGGGATTGCCATTTCAAAATTAATGGCGGGGTACGCATTTATTGCACAAGTTGGATAATGCAGCCTCTCATGAATCAAACTGCATTTAAAATCGATAAAATTATACAAACAGCACTTCACCTGGAAGTCAATCCATTAATTTTAAAACAAGGTTACAAACTATAAAGAAGACTAGAGTTCTTTAATGTCATAAAAGAATCATTCATGTCACTCTTAGAAGGACATACACCAAAACTGGTATAACACAATTTTACCGTAATTTTCGGTAAGACAATCGTTATTTTTTAGTCAAATAAAAATCATTGTTCATAATAATAAGTTAACCATTGCATTTCTAAATGCCTAACATATCAAAATAAGTTTTGTTAGTTTGCCCTTAAAAGTTAAAACATCACCTAGGACAATCATTTCGGGACTGACACAGTAATTCAGAATAATACATTTAGTCATCAAAATTCACACACGGATTCAGATGAGTAGTTCATGTGCTTAGATATGCCATTCATAATAAAAAAAAAAGATTACTGTTTCCCAAAAAAAAAAAAAAAAAAAAACTCTATAACAAAATTATCATATCAAAAGGTACCACTATGATAACAGCAACAACCTAACTGATGGAAAAAGGTTTATCTTCTCAATTCTCAACGCCAATGTCATAAAGTATAAGATAAACAAGGGAAAGTTACTACAGAAACCCGAAAGGCCGTTTTTTTGTTTAAGTACTTACGTGAATAGTCTGCCAAAGAATGATTGGGGGCATGCATGGAGAAAACAACTACAATCACTTTCAGGAAGGAAGGGAACCCATACTCATTGTGTCTATCTTTTTCAAATTGTGCTAATGTGACATCAGTCCTATGGTTGTCATTCATTCACGCAGGGCTGTCGACCCCACTTGATTGAACCAATGAGACTCAAGAATGAATGGTGCTTTGACCCCTCTCTCTCTCTCTCTCTCTCTCTCTCTCTCTCATCATTTCACCGGCAACTCAATAACTCAGTCAATGTCTTCACTCTTCACCATCATCATTACACACAGAATTTAAACTAGGGCATTTAGTGCTACACAGCCTCTCCTCTATTAACTCATATTCCAAACAATATGGGTGTGTTCTTTACCACTTATTTCAGAGTCGGTTCGATTTAGTTTAGTGGAGTTCAATTCACACCCTATAGTACTATTATCGCTCCACTACCCAACATCTCTACTCTTGCAAGTTACTACAACAAATCCAAGTTGTCAAATACGTCTTCTTTGGAGAAGAAAACAAGAGTAGCTAACAAATCCTCCAAATTTTGACTAGAAACAAGAATAGAGGGTTGCCTCAACATTAAATAGGGGCTGGATATAACCACAACCCCATTGGCAAGTGAATGTGAAAGTCTCTAAACAAACAAAATGAATGTGGGGGCTTTGCGAAGTAAACAAAACAACTATCACGTTCACTGAGCCCTGAGGTGAGCTAACTAATTGTGCTTCTTTAAGGTTTTGCAGTACTGTGGCTTCCTCAAGCAGGTTGTGGACCATTTCTCCCCTTCATCAACATAAAAGCTGACAAAAATGAAATTGATGAACATTGAACGGTGAATGCAAAAACATGTCCGCATATGTCCTACCATCACTGCAATCTCACTGCTGTCATTTAACCAATCTTCCCTGTTTGGAGCTGTGAGAATTTTTACTTTCTTCTCCTGCTCTTCTATTTTGGTGAGGAGGTGGTAAGATTAACCCCTTTTCTACATGTTGGGTGGAAAAAAAAATTATCCATTTGAATATTTCAATCCTTCAAGGTTAATCCATCTCCAATTTCATATACACAGCCAGAAAATTCTAATGTGTATAAACTAGACTGTGCAGTACATATAAATAGACCAACTCCTATTTCTTGCATAAGAGTATCTAATTGTGTTCACATTAGTTTGAATTGAGAAATAGATCTAAACAAAGTCGAAAACTGTGTATTTGGATAAATAACTATTCACAACTTGGACATATTGAATCAATAGCAGGGTGGCAACATATCAGGATGTTAAAAAATACCTTTGCAGCGCTTCAGAGGCATTTCCTCATCATAAAGCTTGAAAATATATCTGCTAGATTCTCTCAATTTCTTCCGTCAACATCAAATCCCGCGCCTGTCCAGCCAGTCGTAGGAGGCCCTCTCCCTTTCGGCAATGCTCCTATACCTTTCCCTCTCCCATGTAACAGTGTTTTCTTTTTTCCTCTTCCTTCTCCGTCAGCAGCTGCTGATTGGTTGGGGCCACTAAGTGCTGATATGCTTTCACCATTTCCTTGACTCGGAGTATTGGCAGCTATTCCGTGTACTTTTGGCGTCAAAGGAGCTGATAATGCACTAGTTGACATGCTATTCTGCAAAATTACACCATGAAATCAAACAGACGTAAGCTATAGATCTATACATTATCCATCTTCTGTAACCAGATAAATAAAGTACTTTACTTACTCCACTCCAAATTTGTCAAATTTTGAAAATACAAAATTGAATGAAATATCAATTGGGAAGTGTACTCGCACTTCCAAAAAGCTTCCTTCACTTCTCTCCGTGAGATTACAATTTTTGTTTCAGATGAAAGGTGACATGACTTTTCTTTATTTTTGATGCAAAGGGGGGCAAAGCCCATAAATTTATTTCATTGAAACAATTTAATGTGGCTTAGCAAAGCCTACAAGATCAGGGTAAAGCAAGCTATATAACCCCCCCCCCCAGGTGCATCCAAATAAACTAGAACATATATTCAAAACTATAATTAGCTAACCAGTCCGCAACGCAATTGGATTCCCTATACACATGACATACTCGAACTTCTCAATTTTCATTCACAAGCAAAGCACGACATTGCGGAAGTAATTGGGATTCCATGGGTTTGGCCGCTTGGGTCATCTCTTAAGGCAAGCAGCACATTCTCTGAGTTATCTCCAACACCAGCTTCATGATGCCCATGTCCGCGCCATAATCAATCCTCTCAAAAACAGCAACAGCTCAGCTCTAACAGAGGACAAGAACCACATTTGATCGAGAACACTGGCACAAAGGCACCAGTTTCTGAACGCAAGACGTCCCCCCACCACCAGGGGTTCCACGTGCAGAACACAATTTTAAATGCATGCCCTCACAAGCAGCAGTAAGAGGCTCTGTGAAGAGCGAAAATAACCTCTCCCTTAATGCAATCGTCATTGATTTTATCACTTTTTTAAGTTCAAGAGAAATTTATTTAAAAACTGAATAGGGGAAGCAAATAAAAGCTATAAGGACGAGTCCTCAAAAGAAGTATCTAAATTACAAACCGCTCTAGTAACATTGCAAGTCAGTGAGGGGCACCCCTCTAAAAGCCCCCAAAGCCTTGCAAATATAGAAGCCAAGTACATCAACCGATCCCAAACAAAACCAACAGACTTAGAAATCCCATCAAAAGTCTAGGAATTCTGTTCCAACCAAACACACCAGAAGATAGCAAAGAATGCACAACATCCTATGCTCCTTGGCCCTTTTTTGGGCCAAAAGACCGAGCCTGTATAAACTGAATAATAGTGGGAGGGCATATGAAATGAAACACCCCCCCCCCCCCGAAATACTCTTATATTATTATCAAAAGATTCTATATATGTAGCAACCTCTTTGTTTGTGCAAGGAAAGGTTGCAGACATGTATACCCTCCTAGACCCAACTTTGGCAAGATTTGTTTTTCAACACATAATTAATTCATCCTTGGGTGCAAAGGTAGAGTTTTGACTCCAAATAAGAAATAGAAGCTATATGGTAAGAACAGAATATCCGAAGGATTGTCGTGCAAGACCATTTCACTACCTGCAATTTCATTTAGCAATCTAGAATGACCAACTACTCGTCGTACCCCACCCCAGGACTTTTTTTAAGATCGTACCATGAAGAAATGAAAATGGAAGCAACTTCATGTTTCCAGAGCCATGTCTTATTTAACCAGGAAACATAAATAATCTCCTTGACTACCTTACTTGTGTGAACGGAAAACACAAAAGCAATTTGGGTGTTCACGATGTCCTGGACTGCTAACTGGAGATTATGAAAGGGGGGAATCGTCCAATTAATCAACTAAAGAGTATCCAAAAATTTACAAAAAAGGTTTCGCAGTAAAAGTTTACCGGCATTGCTGACGTTGATACTCTTCCAGGATTCAAAGCCTCTAGTCGCCTTTTTAATTCCTCTAATCTTTTATGCTGGGAATTATTGCTTTCTTGGACCTAATATAGATAATTGTGTCAACAGATGGTACATATATGATATATCCAAGCATTCAAGCACCAAGAAATATGCTGTTTACCAAATGATTCAAGTCCTCACATAGCTTCTGCTTAACTGCTTCCTCATCCTTTACAACTTTTAAAGCAGCCTCCCATTCCTGACAAATTGACAAGACACTACACTGTAATGCAATTTTTATGATAAAAGATAACATAGCATTTATGCATTCACGCCAAAACCTCAAGTTAATTGGTTTGAGAAAAGACATCAAAAAAGAATCTTTCTAGTAACTAAAAAAGACAATCCCACTGACGAAAATTTACATTGATTGAGAAAAAGATATCACAAAACTAATCTATATCCAGCGTGTTCACCGTTGTTCAATCAAACCATAAGCAACCTATTCTTTTTTCCAAATGAACTCAGTCTTCAGACTTGTTACAAGGAAAGAACATCAAGCATGTCGTGGACAATAGTTGGTCCAACTAGACCTGACCAAACACCAGGGTGCAGTTGGGTCTCACACTAAGCTCGTTATACTTATAAATCTTTGGAGGGAAATCCATAACTTGTGCTATGGTGTCGGACTTGGGTCATCTTTTTATAATTTTGATTCCATGTGTGCAGATTAATCTGGGCATCACAGGGGAGCAAAAACTAATTTAATAAACAAGAAAAAGGATAACACCAAAGTTTTGCACTGATCAAATTAAGGACGTTTTCATCCCTCTACCAGAGTCAGATAGAAAACAATTGTTGAATTGTATAAACTTCAAAAAGCGGCAACTATTGCACTCAAGGATGAAAACGAGGCAAACCTTTTTCACTTGTTCTTCCTTGATCTTGGCTGCACGGATTTTCTCATTTTGAACCTCAATCTTCTTTCTCAAGTGTTCAAACGCTAAACGTGCCCAAGAAGAAGAAAAATAATTACTTAAAAGTTAGATGAGGGATGATATGAAAGAAAGAGGGAAACAAAAGCGAAAGTTACCAGAAATCTAAACATGGAAGATAATAGTTAACAGGACCCACCTGCATTCTTTGATCCAGCAGTGAGTTTCAACTCCAAAGTGAGGTTAGCAAACTCACGCTCAACATCACGGATTTTTGAATAATTCTCCTCAATATATCTGAAGAAGGTAAAACAAAAAATCAACATATAAATAACATAAAAAGCAGATCCAACTAGCACAACAAAATCTGTATTGCATTATTCATACAAATCAGTATATCACTAATGACCAAGTTATAAAAAGTATCAGATATCACATTACATAGCTGATAGATACTACTCTTCTTTGCATAAAAGATAAGTAATGGTGTCCTTTCAAAGGCGAAGATTTTGGCATTCTTTAGATCAACTTGTCACTTTGTCAGACAGAAAAGTGCCATATAGTGAACTTATGGTGTCCAGAACGGTAAACTAGAAAACCTCAAGAGAAGGATACGTCTATCAGGTAGGGACACTTTCGATTTACTTGCAAAGAACTACAAAGAGATTTCAGCGTCTTGATGTCCCTGACTGTATAGTTTAGTGATCACCCTACAAAGAGATGTAAGCAGCTTTACCCTTGCAAAGGGTGAGCTTATTCGTAGAAATCAAAATTGTGTAAGCAAACGATTTAAAGTAGGGGAGATGAAGAAATAAAAGGGAGAGAGAACAAAGAAGGAAGGATTTAAAATTATAGTGAAAGGAAATTAAACTAAGGTTGTCCACCATTTCCAGTGGAGCCAAAAGCTGCTCTACTTTTTGGCTTCGGAATGTAATGGACTAAAGCAAAATGGCTCATAAAACTGTCGGCACCTCTTATTTATTGTGAAGTTGCCGATGGTCGTTGCTCTTCGGATCTCGGGTCAAACGGAAACAACCTCTCTGTGAGACACTCTCACAGGGGTAAGGCTGCGTATAACCGACACCCCCTTACCTTGCCTAGGCGGGAGCCTCTTTTGAGGCACTGGGGTAATGTTAATGTTAATGTTAATGTTGAAATTAGACTAAGGGAACTCTAAGTGGGCAGTTGAGCTGATAAGACCTCTGAAATTTGTTCCACAAGTCCCAGGTTCAAGCATCCTCAGGCCTCGTCCTTAAGTTTAGGACCCATGAAAGTAGTCGGGCGAAGCTCGGATACCCATATTATCTTATACCCATATTATTTTAAAAAAAAAAAGGAAATTAGACAAATTAGACTAAGGGCATGCTTGGAATGAGGGTAATGATTAAGGGGGTAATAGGTAGAATTATAGGCTAAAATGGAGGGTGTGGGAGATGGTGGGTGTTAGATTTTGTGAAGAGGAGGGTAATCATTATCCCCATTTGGGGGGTAAAAGTTACCCACCCTCCCCCTAGAGTAATGCATTACCCCCATTTCTCCCTTCATTTCCTCCATAACCTCCTTAATCATTACCCCATCACCACCTCTACCTTCCTATTTTACCCTTTAATTTGTTCCATTACCCCCTTAATAATTACCCTCAATCCAAGCATGCCCTAAGAGATGATACTCAGAGGAAAAAGAGAAAAGGAGCACCAAGAATCTCATGTAATCATTTTGATATATATATTTTTTTAGATAGCATGGGTCTCGAAGCTTTACTTAACTAATCTCATGGGCCATGAAGTTAACGATCAGGACAACATCCAGTGCCCCTAAGGAATACATCTCCGAGGTCTTACCAGTTGAGATAAGAGTTTTGTTACTAATATGCAACAACAATACCCAGTATGATCCTCCACATGTAGGAAGGCGAGATGCAAGCAACATCGATTAGTAGAGAGACAAATATAATACTAAAAGGCAATGACATTTTTTTCCGCTACTATCAAGCTTCTTATTTTGGCTATCTTGGAATTTCTAAATCCAAAATTTCCTTGAACTATAGGTCGAGTTTGGGGATGGGATGGGATAAAGGGAAGGAAAAAAGAAGGCGGAAAAGCAACAAGAGGCGCTAGTAACCGATGAAGCAACCAACAAGTTTTAACCCTCTTTAAATGAAGTAATCATGAGTGAGTGCGATGTATTTGTTTGCAGGATGAAGATATGCTAACATAGAAAGGATGGGTGAAGCCTATGTATGATTGTACATGTGTCTTTTTCTTGAAATTAAACCCGCAACTTATCTCCCTTAAGCTTGTTTTTTCACGCCAAGAGATATACTGGTTCTCAGCTCAGGGCCATGTACTCATGTCATGGTATTAAATACGGCTGCGACGTATCGTATCGGCGCTAGTAACCGATGAAGCAACCAACAAGTTTTAACCCTCTTTAAATGAAGTAATCATGAGTGAGTGCGATGTATTTGTTTGCAGGATGAAGATATGCTAACATAGAAAGGATGGGTGAAGCCTATGTATGATTGTACATGTGTCTTTTTCTTGAAATTAAACCCGCAACTTATCTCCCTTAAGCTTGTTTTTTCACGCCAAGAGATATACTGGTTCTCAGCTCAGGGCCATGTACTCATGTCATGGTATTAAATACGGCTGCGACGTATCGTATCGGCGCTAGTAACCGATGAAGCAACCAACAAGTTTTAACCCTCTTTAAATGAAGTAATCATGAGTGAGTGCGATGTATTTGTTTGCAGGATGAAGATATGCTAACATAGAAAGGATGGGTGAAGCCAATGTCTGATTGTACATGTGTCTTTTTCTTGAAATTAAACCCGCAACTTATCTCCCTTAAGCTTGTTTTTTCACGCCAAGAGATATACTGGTTCTCAGCTCAGGGCCATGTACTCATGTCATGGTATTAAATATTGGCTGCGACGTATAGTATCGGCCACTATGTATCGGTTTTTTAGGTTGCCGATACGCGATATGCCGTTACGTAACGCTGTTTTTAAAATGGCCGATACTTGACCGATCGGCCGATACTCGGCCGATACATGACCGATATATGGCCTATACATGACCGATATGGCAGATACTTGACCGATACTTGGCCGATACTTGGTCAATACTTGACCGATACGACCGAATGGTCGATACCAAAATTCATGGTGGACGGGCGTGACCTGATACGCGCCAGCGATATCAATCCGCTTCCGTGACGCTACGATCGTTCCCGTGATCGCAACCTATACCGCGATTTCGAACCATGACTCATGTAACTCTCCATGGAGAGTAGAAACTGACCTCTGGAAAATTGAGTTCTGTTGGATGATCATGTCAAGTATGTCAAAGTTCTCTTGATCATCATGTTCATTAGCTGCATCGTACCCACAATGTCTTTCATATCGATTACAATCTCTTTCATCTCAGGTAGAATAGCCTTCATCTTTTGATAGTTCACCTCACCGGAAAGTTGAATTTCCATTTCGCAACAATTATCATAGATGCATGGACCATGAAGAGTGTAGTGTTTGAACAGCATCCTGAGACGAGTAGAATTGGATTGTGCTTGAAACTCATCCGACCTTCTCAATCTCATAATTTTTCCGCACAACCAAATGGAGAAAATACTTGATGTAAGATTTCACATGTAATTGGATACATGGATACACCTCATTGTGGATTTCAACAAGAAGTGATCTAGCATCAGAATCCCTAATACTCATGTTTCTCCCAAGAGAATGACCTAGCTTGTTGAATTGTAAACTACAGGAACTTTTCAGACCTCTAGACAGTGCACCACAAATCTAAACCCACTACCACGAGAAATCTACGGTGTCAAACAATCGATAAGTCCGGTAGTGGCTACCATTCTATTTTGTCTCAGATGGGTAGCTTGCTGGGAATGATTGGTTGACTGCAAGAGGAATCAGACTGCACCAAACTGATGGTCAGGGGCAAGGGAAAAATGAGTGGTAAAAAAGGAGGAAAGGCAATGAGAAGCAGAGTTGTGGTTATGAACCCTAAACCCTTTATTCTATAGAATTCTGGTCTGACTAAATAAGTTAAAAAGACTTCATAAAATGATTCTAATAATAATAGGAAACAATATATGTCTGAAATACAAAGTATTATCCTATTTTAGCTTTTTGATTCTAGAATATTACATCAATATACCGCAATTTCCACAACATAATGCATATCTTGGTTTCCTGTATCTGAATTTTCCTCCCGTTCTGCATCAACAGGTATCTACATTGTATATTGCATGATACATTCTACCAATGCATAATCAAAAGGCTCGTGGCCTCGAATCCCAACGAATCAGTTCCTTTCCCGTTTTGACTAACTTTTGTTAATCACTATGATAAACGTAATCACAATTGAAGCAAATGTGTAGTTCTAAATTCAATCAACATAAATTTTCAAACATTTCACCAAATGTGTAAAAAAAAAAAAAAAAAAAACGTTGCTCACGATCGACATTGAAGGTGTAAAGTAAATAGCAGCACCGAAACAACAACGGCGTGAATCGTGATCCAGGACATATCAATTTTGATTGAAACAAAGATGTAGAGAAATGAATAGAATTATAATAGAATCAAAGTGCCAATTTTACAACTTACTTCTTTAACTGAAGCTTCTCCTCTTCGATAATCTGTAAGATTAGCACCAAAAAAAAAACCGTGAGAAACATTCATCAAACAATTGGGAGAGAGAGAGAGAGAAGGAGAGAGATAGGGGACCTTTTCAGTGTAGGCAATGACGGGAGCTTCTCGAACAAGACCATCAGGGCCAATTTCTGGTAAAAAAGATGGATTCCCATTGCTCGTCATTTTGTGCCGTTCTCTCTCTTTCTCTCTCTCCAGAAAATGATGGTAGATCTATGCTATGATAAATTATATTGGTACAGAATCGAAAATGACGATTTTACAGAAACGAAGAGATTGAGTTGACGAAAATGGTGATGAATGAATATAGTACTTAGATCAGTGAGGTAGATATTAGATAAAAGAAGTTTGGGCGTGGGAGGGAGGGAGGGAGGGAGGTGGAGGATGAAGGACGAAAGCCTTCACATGGGAAAACCATGGAGTGCGGAGGAGTACCATTTTTCATTTCATTTTTGGGAGCCAATTTTCTGTCTAATTAAGTGACCTTTTTTTTTTCTTAGTTGAAAAGGAAATAAAGCTAGGAGATTTTCTTCTTTTTCTAGCTTTATTGAGCATTTTTTGTGGTAAAAAAGCCACACCAAAAATTTAAATATAAAATTTTTTTGGGGTAAATAACATTGATAAGGAAATACAAAGGTTGATGATGATTTCAAAGTCAAATTTTGGATACTAATCTTAAAAACTTAACTATCTAACGCATCTCATCTTGATTCTTGAATTAGTTTAAACTACATTGTGGCTAGTGGCTACACACCCATTTCTCTCCAAACTAATCGAGGTGAGGATGATCTTGTCATGCAGTTCACATCCTTCATTTTCAATCATAAAGGAAAGTTTTTTTTTGGGAGCAATTTTCTTCTTCATTATGCAAACATAAGTCTTTCTTGTTCTTCCTTGAGATTGGAGTGTATTTAGATGGTAATTGCATTATAAACTTTTACTACCTACCTTTTTTTTTTTTTTGGGTCGATGTGTTTTAAGAGTATCTGATTGCGATGTTAATTCGAGTGATGGTTTAGGCTTTCCTTACCTCATCACACTTTTTATCTATTTGTGAGAAAAATTGATTAGGAAAAAATCATTCTCATGTTTACTATCCAAAACCATACCTTGAGTGCCAAATTCCAATTTAGTTTCTCATATTCAGTTCCTCGTCAATTTAATCATAGTGCACTTCTTTCTAAAGGTCGTCTTAGACCAACATCTCATTGGCATGTTGCTTTAGACTTTTGGTTTCTGGTCAAGCCTAAAGTCCTTATTGAAAACTAAAGCAGTGATAACAATTTAGTCCTAGATTGTCCTTGTTAGGGCTGTTCAAAAAAATCCGTATCCGAGCATCCGATCCGAAAATATCCGAAAAAGCGGATATCCGAAATTTCGGATACGGATTCGGATATCAATTTTGAAAATTCCAGATATCCGAAAAATCGTAATTTCGGATATTTCGGATACAGATATCCGAAATATCCAAAACTATCCGAAAAATATCCAATTTTTTTGGATTTTATAAATAAATTTCGGATACTTTCGGATTCGGATATCCGAAATATCCGAAAAATAACCAATTTAAAGTCAATTTAAATAGAAAAAAATTAACTTTTTCAGATATCGGATATCCGAGTATCCGAACCCGGAATTTCGGATATCCGGTTATGAACATTCCTAGTCCTTGTAATGGAGCTGCATAATGGGGCATTGACATTACAGCTATGTTTAATGCAGAGCGGAAATACCATATCAACTCAACAAAATAACACTATGTAATTTGTAAATATTGGCAATAGACCACTATGATTATTTTATGAATTCATAAAATGTGTAATTGTGTATATATTTCTAACCGAACCAAACAATCAGAGATGATTGTATAAGTAACCAGACAAACAAGCCATTCCGTTATTGGCCTACAGAAACAACTTGATCATATGTTAATTTCTCGTTAAGCCTAGAGAAAATCAACAAACTGAGAGGGAAGGAAAATATATGAAACAAAAAGGAAACCTACATAATAGACCCTTATGTGAAGCTATTTGCCTAGAATTACATCACATTCATACAAACAAAAGATGACAGAGAAACAAAATGCATGAACAGTCCAATTCATCAACCAGAGGCTTGTTGCAAGATCTTAAGCACTTCCCCTCTTGTAGGCAGACCAGGAATGGCCCCTCTCTTTGTAACCGTGACAGCACCACATGCGTTTGCGAAACGTAAAGCTTCCCTTAATCGCAGTTCGTCCTTCAAGAAACACAGAATATAAGGTAAATATAACTTTATGATTCGATGTGACTGTGAAAGGCAAAATAGGTTTCCAACTAGAAGACCAGACTGATTGTGCAACAACACTCTACCAAAAATTACAGATTCTTGAAGGGTAAAGGAATGAGATTGCAAATGCATGAAGCAGGATCAAACCCAATTTATGCTGAAACCATATGAATAGACACAACGGTAAAATCTTCATCCAGCCTTGGGGGGTGAAGATGAATCAGATAGAATATGCCAAATTAATCTCATATCACAACTTAATGTCATGAGGACTGAGGACAAATATAACTCATAAACCGGCAGGGGCTGCAGGATTGGTTGATAACATAAGTACCTCTCTAGCTTCGGAGGCATTATTGTAATGTTGTTCGCGTTAAATCACCAAAAACAGAAAGGTCTAGAGTTGTGAGCAATAATTGCTCAAGTTAACCAGTATTGCAATCCTATGTAGCAGAGCATTCCCTGCCCCTTTTAACAAAAATCCAGGATAGGAGGGCCAGTCTTCCTTGGGAATGGAACCCAATTGAAAATAAGTAACAAGGCACGTAACAGTTAACACTTAACAGGTACAACAGAATCAGTCAATACAACCCTACCTGTTTCAAGTGAATTAGAACTTCAACATTGTTCAGTGGAACAGGACACTTTTCTGGTTTTAACTAACCGACATTATACCAAGCCCATGAATCTCTATACACCTCCCTGAAGAAAAACCTTGTTTGTCCTATCATATAGCGCGATCTTCTTATACAGAACCATGAAAAATGATGCACTACAGAACTTGCTCAGCGAACATTCAGCGTATTTTGTGTCCATATATTTAAAAAGAAAATCTCATACTACCTTTCTTTATTTGAGGGGAAAAATCTCAAACTACCTACCCACCCATTACTCATATCTCTTTCTCTTACTATATGAATCATGAATATTATATTTACATACACTGGAAGCCTGGAAGGCAAAAAGATAAGAACAAAACAAAGAGGATGTTAACTTTGTAGAAAAATATATGTTTCATTAATCATTCTTCTAAACCATTCCGCAGATTCCTGCCTGTAGGCATGCATTATCAGTCTTCAAATTGTGATTGCCATCCTTATAAACGCTTATAAAACTAATATTTTCAGTAACAGCACAGACTGCATAAGCACACAATACTCGAGGGCCCTACTAAGCAACAAGAAGCAATATCACATTTCCTCAATAACTTACCTTATACAAACTCAAGTCAGAAGCTAAATTGCTCAGAATGCCCCCCACAAATGCATCACCTGCACCAGTTGTGTCCACAGGTTTGACTTCCACTCCAGCAACCCTACCCTTAAAAGTCTGCAGATAGGCAATGTCAAGGATATTGTAAATGATCGAATGAAATAGTCTGCAAGAACATAAAGGTTCTGGAACCCTCTTTTGACCTAGCATGGGAGAATTGATAACAACAAGCACTTTCATAGTACATGAGACTAGCTGAAAGATACACCACTTACCAGACAATAACAGAATTATAAATGTTGGTTACATATTAGGAACAAAATACCAGGTATTGTCATTCTTACCTTAGTGTAGTATCTGCAGCCGTCTGACCCTTCAGTCACAATCAAGAGCTTAAGATTGGGGTGAAATAGCTTCTTCATCACCACATTGTCATCATATGGATCATCACCACCCGTCAAGAACGTAATTTCATCTTCACTGACCTGTTGAATAACAAAAGTATCCAAAATCATGTTTGGCAACCATAAATCAATCTTAAGATATTAGCATCAGAAGTTTCAGTCAACATCGAACTTATTGTTTTTTGCCCCAGGAATTTATTAATACCTTGATCATATCTGCTTGATCCCATATGCTCATTATGCCATTTCTAGCAGCTTCCTCTGATGGCCATAATTGCTTTCTCAAATTGGGATCATAAGAAAGGAAACCACCAGCCCTCTTAACAATTTTCAAGGCAGCAAGATGAGCTGATCTACAAGGTTCCTCTATCAAACTAATTGATCCATAGTGGAATATCCTTGCCTACATTACAATTTAGGCAAAGTAAGATTTTTTACTCTCTAAGAAACATGATAGTACAGCAAGTGTATGGAATAATCATAAAAACCTCAAGTAACATACACCTTCTCAAGTAGGTTTTTATCAAGCTCTGACTCTTGAAGAAGCATATCAGCACTTGGATTACGGAAAAACAGAAACTCACGCTCTCCGTCAGCTCTCAACGTAACAAATGCTAGTGCTGTCCTCGCAGCAGTGTCAAATCTCATGCCTGAAGTATCAACTTTGTTTTGCTTTAAGATGTCAGCTAACATGAAGCCAAATTCATCCTTTCCCACCTGATGTCAAAGATTCAGATTCCATACAGAACAATTAGATTTCTGCATCACAATCATTAACTCTCTTCGTTGATAGGAACAAAAGACAAGACTGTTCTGATGATAACCAGAAAGGTATTCAATGGAATATTGCACGAGCTGTAACTTTGCTTGAAACTACTCTTAGATACTCCCCTACCCAACTAACCAAACAAGCCAAAGATAACCTATAACACTTTTAGTCACCAGTCATGCCATACAATAAATTTGCAGAACCACCAAGTAATAATTGGGTACTGTGCTCCCATGGTAACATACAACAGTCGTGAGTCAAAAGTTCAGAAAATCAGGTTCTTTCGGATAAAGGCAGAATGTCAGTACTCGGTTGAAGGCTACCTTCGAAGAACAAGACATACTATATGATACGAAGTACAACATATATGAAACACGAGTACTGTGGTGCAAATGCAATGTAAGAGGCAAAATAGTCCCCATCTCTCGTGCTAGCTCTTAGCTGGGGTATTAATCAGGGACAGAAACAAATAGCAATCAAAACATAGAAGAAATGAAGTAATCAGACCTTGCCAATAAAAGCTGAAGAACCTCCTAGTCTAGATATTCCGACTGCAACATTAGCAGGAGCACCACCAGCAGCTTTAGCAAATGCAGGTGCCTCAGCCAGTGAGACTCCGGCAACCGTGGGGACAAAGTCAATCAACAACTCCCCAAAGCAAACAACCAGCGCTTTGTCATCCTTCATTTTCCCATTGGTATCTACATAAAAGCCAGATACTCGACATCATTAATGATCAAAGATAATTGCTGATTTTCTCCTCTATTTGTCCAATATATAGATCATTTCAAAGTAAACTGTGAGTGCCTCGATCACAGGCATAGTCATTTTAATTTGTCTCTTTGGTCTACAACAGAGCACTGCTACCCCAGAGGAATACCAATAATTTTCTCAATTCCAAAATATCAAGAAACTAGTCAAACTTCCCCACCTTAACATCTAAAAAGCATTTTAGTTGCAGATAAACTAATCATCTTCAAGATCAAAGATATATGCTTTCTTGCAATGAGTTGAAAACCCACCTTAACAACTAACCACGCACTTAACTTTTGCTAACCCAAATCAATTTGACAAGTTAACTCTCCCTAAATGAAAATAAATTCAAATTACTACGAAGTCTTATGATGATTTGATTCTGATCTGAAAGCATACTAGCAATTTCAAGTTAAAAACAGAACCTATAACTACTAACAATCAAAACCAAGGGAATTACCAACATGCAAAGATACTAAACATGATTACTAACCAAGACTACTCAGAAATCTGCATTAGATGTTACTAAACTGAATATATTAAAAGAAACCAAACAATTGTCAGGTAATTTAAGAGCGAAAAAAGAAAAACCCAGAAAACCCATGAGCGGAAATGTAAGAATGACAGATCAAAAGCTCGAAAGAGTGCAAAAGACATAAATTAAAGCACTTTTGTACGATTGAAAACAAAGCAAAACAGCAAATGTATGTGAACATCACTAAGATCTTGGTTAATGAAAGACTAACCTGGAGAATTATGTTGAGCCATTGAAGATGATTTAAAACCCAAAAAAAAAAAGAATTGTTTGCAAGAAAATATGTAAGTAGAAGAAAAAAGAAGGTACGATGTCGGTACAGTACCGAAAATCAGAGAGAGAGAAGAGAGGTGGTGGATGTTGGGTTGTTGAATCTTTGGAGAGTCGCAAGAAAACTAAGGTGTACGATTATTTTTCTTTTCTTTTTTTGGTGCGTGATTGCTGAGGTACGAAGTGTGCATATGAGAAGGAACCCCGGAAAAAGCGCACTTTTATTGACCAACTTTCTCTTTTGTTTTCTTTTTATTTTCAGGTAATGTCTGTGATGATTTGCTGGCCAAGAAAGAAACGGCCGTACAAAGAAGTAAATTGATTAATCACCGCGAGTATGATTTCTGGCTCTGGTAATAAAAAAAATAAATAAAATAAAAACACTGATCAAATACAGGGTGTAAGTGAATATAGATCGAAGCATTTTCTATGTTGTTAACGAAGAGGGTTGCTGAAAATAAAATCCATGGAGCGGTAATTTACAGGGGGGGGTCTCATCTGTTCTTCGTCGATGATAGTGTTCTTTTCTGTCGAACAAATATAGAAGAGTCTGAGGTAGATGTGATACAGAAGTATGAGAGAGCTTCAGGGCAGCGAATTAACTTTGAAAAATCTGAAGCTTCATTCAGCAAAAATACGAGCTTGAGTTTGAAATTGCAATTACTGAACAAGCTGCAAGTTAATGAAGTGCAACGACATGAAAAGTATCTAGGCCTGCCAACGATCATAGGGAGGTCTAAGAAATCAATTTTTGCAGCAATAAAAGATCGTGTATGGAAGAAGTTACAAGGGTGGAAAGAGAAGCTCTTATCGAAGCCCGGGAAGGAGGTTCTTATGAAAGCGGTTGCCCAGGCTATACCGACTTATGCCATGAGTATTTTCAAAATTCCAGATGGTTTGATCGATGAGATACACGCTATGCTAGCAAGATTTTGGTGGGGCTCGAAGGATGTGGAGCGAAAAATGCACTGGAAAAGCTGGTCCTCTTTATGTCTTCCGAAGCATATGGTAGGAATGGGGTTTAGGGACCTCAAAACCTTTAACCTTGCACTTCTGGCGAAGCAAGGATGGCGGCTAGCCACATGTGGGGACTCATTGCTGTTTAGGGTCCTCAAAGCCAGGTATTTTCCTAAGGGTGATTTTGTTACAGCGTTCAGAGGGCATGATCTGAGTTACTCATGGAGGAGTATATGGGGTGCTAAATCGCTTCTCCTTGATGGGTTGAAATGGCGTGTAGGAAATGGTGAGAAAATCAATGTGTGAAATGAAACATGGTTACCTGGGGCGACCTCGGCACTAGTTCCTACACCAAATGTGACTCAACACATGAAATTGAAAGTTTCTGAGCTGATTTGTTTTGAGAGTGCTCGTTGGGACGAGGAGAAGGTCCGTGCAACTTTTAATGAAGAAAATGCAAAACTGGTGCTTTGACATTCCTCTTAGCATTCGTTTGGAGGCGGACTAGTTATTTTGATGGCCGACGAAGGATGGAGTGTTTTCTGTAAAATCAGCCTACTGGTTGGGGCATTTAGGTGCTGTTAGTGCTTCAAACTTCATCCAACATTCAGGGGATACTAACTTTTGAAAAATGATTTGGGGACTAGATGCACCACCAAAACTGAAGCACTTTATGTGGCCGGCTTGCTCTAACTGTTTGGGTGTTTTTAAGGAGTTGCATCGTAGGAATATCCGACCTTCTGGTATCTGCACCATCTGTGATTAGAGGAAGAATCAAAGAAGCATGCTATTTTTGTTTGCCCTCAGAACAAAGCTGTTTGGGATAGAAGCTCTTTTGGGAACTTGTTAGTTGAGGCCTTCAGTTTGGATTTTGTGGACACAATTAAATTGGCGGCTGAGAAGCTTGATAAAGAGACGTTTTGTGTGTTTTTAACTGTGATTTGGGCGATGTGGAGAGCTCGGAACGAGGTGATATTTGAAGCGAATCCGCCAAACATAGAAACTCTAGTCCCTGGATACCTTCGTTATGTTCGTGATTACAAGTTGTATGCTTGTAGTGTTTTATCTGTAGGTGTGCATGCTCCTCAAACACCTGTTAACAGCTGGATTCCTCCACCCACAGGCTGTGTTAAAGTCAATACTGATGCATCTTTGCTTGAGCATGGGGTTGTTGGTCTGGGTGTTGTGATAAGGAATGAGTCGGGTGGCGTACTTGCTGTAGGTACAAAGAGAGTGAAGGCGAGATGGGCGGTGGATATGGCGGAAGGTGCAGCAGGCCGCTATGGCACTCAAGTGGCAGCTCAGCTTGGCTTTTCCAAGGTAATCATGGAGTCAGATGCATTGTCCCTTATCAACAGGTTGCAGGCAAAACACAAGGGTAGAGCACCAGTGGATATTTTTGCAGAAGATATTATTGCTATGTGTTTTTGTTTTGAATTCTTTGCTAGTTCTCATGTGAAACAGGGAGGGAATACAGTGGTGCATCTAGATGCAAGATAGCGTCCTCTAGATGGGGTAGCTCAAATTCAGGTTTGTAATTTTCCTCATGGCATTTTAGCCTTGGCGGAACTTGATTCGCTTGATTAATAAATATGCCCCACACCCTGTTATCACCCTTAAAAAAAAAAAAGTGAATATAGATCAAGACATCCTATTATGTTACAACTAATATACATACAAGTGAAGTACAACTAATATACATACAAGTGAGTTTGTTTCATAGTCATAGAGGCATATTCTCTTAAAGATGTTTAGTCTACACCTTGGAACTCAATTCGGAGGAATATGTTAAAGTGCAATTATGGGGGTGCCAACACTTAGGATTAGGCGAAAGATGATAGGATTTGAGCTTTTACGCCCAAGGTTGTCTGGGTTGGATGAAGGCTCATTCGTCTCGTAACACACAGAAGTACAAATACAAATACTCTAAATAAAAGTACAATAGGCGGTTATGGGTGTTTAAACATTGGGTCTAGAGTTGTTTAATAGTGGAATTATACTTCCTTAAAAAAAAAAGTGAGATTATACCGACACAACTCGACAAGGGGGCTTGGATTGGGTTGATGGGACAGAAAGTTTATGAATCCATCGAAATCACTAACGGAAATCGCCCTTTCTCAAGCCGAATGAGTCATCCCTCTATAAACAACTCTTCTAAATTTGTTGTTTTGCTGATTTTTTTTCCCAATAATTATATTATGAGGGAGTCTAAATGATCAAAAACAAAATTTTCCTCGTATATATCACTTCTTTTGTCCATATTTCACATATCACTATTTTTCTCACAGATGTCACTATTTTTATTATCTCATCAGTTATATAAGATACCGCTTTATATATTTTTTGTAGTAACTAATATAGGTTGGTTTAGTGGCTTGAATTTTGATTTCTTTACACTTACTAAAGTTTAAATCCTATTAGGAGCATTTGGGATCCCTTTCCCCTTATCTCTTTTCCCCCAAATACCTGACCACTAAGCTCTTACACCTTAAATCCGAGATGTGCCAGCCTGAGAGCGGGGCTGCTTACCTCAAAAAAAAATATTTTTTGTAGCACATAGAAAATGAAAAACATAGAATTGGGGGTGAATGGTGACGTCACTCTATGTATTTTGTGCGGACGGCTTTTGGATCACTGAATAATGAATATTCGCCAACTATATACGCCCAGGAACGGAAATTGGAAAACTAAAAAAACGAAAGCGGTGAATTCAGCTTAGCTGGCACTTAAGTCTTTCACGTGATAAGCCAAGGCACAGCCCTCTTGACACGTGTCATCAATACATTCCGTCAAAATACCGTCATGGAAACTAGTCGTTTTTAGTCCTCGGTTCTCTACCCTTCCTCTCCCTTCGAGATCTTTTCTCTCTCCTCTCTCTCACCCGCCCAAATATAATCATATGATTCATATCTACTCACACTCCTCACTCTCTCTCTCTCTCTCTCTCTCTCACACACACACACAAGTTCTCTAAAAATGGCGTTTACAGTGAGACTAGAAGCACCCACGCTCTATCTCCTAAATCGAAACACAAACCCTAACCCTAGCTTTCTCTCCCATCCTTCTCGCTCTTTCTCTCTCCTTCTCCCTATCCCCAACGTTAACCGTCTCAGAAACTCCTCTCGGCGTTCGGTATCTGCCATTAAAGCTTCTTCAACTCTCACCGACTCTCAAGGTTTCACCGTATGTATACTTTATCTCTTCAATACACTCGCTTCTCTTCACTATGCTTTTTTTTTTTCAGAAATTTGATAGTTTATTTTGAAAATTTGAATTTAAACATTGTGGTAATTTGCTTCAATGTGGATAGGAGATGACGTGTAGTGGCAAAATTTTGTTTAATTGTGAATAACAAAGACCTAGTGTAGTCAATTGTGATTCAACGTCAATAGGAACTGCAGTCATGTGGCGAAAAAAAATATGTTATGTTTTTTTAGTACGAATTGAAGTGTGTGGTGGCTAATAATTTGATTTGATTGTGAAGTTGAAGGAATTGATGTATACTGGTGGCCAAAAATTATTATCTCAGTATATTGTCATGCTTATATGCTTTTTGAGAAGGAATTGATGTATACTGGCGAATTTTTTGATTTGAATGTGAATTAAAATGGATACATTATGGTTATATGCTTCAAATGCGATAGGAAATGAAGTGGAATCTTTTTGATTAATTGTGAATAGGAATTTCCTAGTGTAGTCAATTTTGATCCAACATCAATAGGAACTAAGTTTGGTGGCCAAAAAATATTGTGTATGTAAATTGCAATTATATGCTTTTGAGTAGGAGTTGAAGTATGCTGGCGAAAATTTTGGTTTGACACAAAAACTCATATTAGACGGTCTCACCGTGAGACCACCGTTACATTTTGAACTAAAACTATCATAAAAATGTTACATATTGAATAAAATATATTACTTTTGATTGCTTTACCATGAGACGGTCTTACACAAGACCTTCTCTACAAGGTTCGCCTATCGGTTTTGGGATAACGAAACCGGTTTTGAGTGTTTGGTTCTCCGAATAGCGCACTTCATCGATAGTCGAGAGTCGAGACCCCCATAGTATCGGTTTACCATACCTCTCCAACCTCTCCCTCCACTACGGTTTGCTGGATACCTGACCCTCTGGTATCATATTTATCCTCCCCCCCCCCCCCACATAAAACCATGGTTGCCAAACTGTCATCCCCTTCCCCGCACCACCACCACTCACCTCTCTGCCGCGATAGCCATGAAACTACCAACACCCCTGCCATTGAAGTAATCGAAAAACACCACTTGCCCCCTTCGTCAATTCACCACAACCACCATTGCCATGTCACAATCACATTAAAAAGGAAAAAGATAGAAAAAAGAAAAGAAAATTTGCTCCTGGTATCAATCATTGAGCCTCCACAAAACATTCAGCCCCAATTAGTGGCCAGTGACCACAGAACCCAACCTGGTGAACCCCAATCTGTGATCACCAACCATTAATTTGTTGCCGATAAACATAATCAATTTAGTGAGAGAGGAGCAAGTTAGGAGAGAGAAAGATGGAGTGGCATTGGAGAGCGATGGAGCTTGCCAAAGGTTATAGAACACCATGGCAGGATGAGTTGCAGTTGGAGCCAACTCAACAAAGTAGGTGAGGAGAGAGAAAAAATGTTACCTGGGAAGAAATAGTGGGGGAGGAGAGGGGAAGGGCAAAGGGACGAAGGGGTTTTATGATTTTGGTATACTGATCAAAGATAAATTTTGGCATTCAATAACTAAGGTAAAATGAAAATTAAAAAGGAATTACCAGTTTTTGTAATTTCCTCAACAGCATATATCAGGTATGCTGTTTTGAATCCAAACCCCTTGGTTTGATTCCTGATTTCAAACCCAAACCAGATTTTGTACCAAACGGGGCCTTAGTGCCTTTTTATACTCCCAGTTCTCTTTCTTCCTAGTTTTGTTTTTTGAATGAGAATCATTCATAGTGGCACGAATCTCATATTTTGAGGTTTTTTGTAGTTTTTTTTGTTTTCTTTCTCCATTTTTTTGGTGCAACATTTGGCTAAAGGTTTTGTGGTTCTATTTGGTTTGAGTTTCACAGATAAATCCGGTACCGACTAAGCCATACGATGGCCAGAAGACTGGAACAAGTGGTCTCAGAAAGAAGGTTCTTCATTTGTGCTGTTCCCAATAGTTTGCTTCTTCAAAATGGATGCTCACTTGAGGCTTTATGTTTTTCAGGTTAAAGTGTTTATGCAAGAGAACTACCTCGCCAATTGGATACAGGTTTGGATTCATTTTTATAAAATGTGATATTTCGGTAAAATAAAAATTGGTGTAATCTGAGTTTAAGGTATTCTGGTTTTTGAATGTGCAGGCCCTGTTTAATTCACTGACACCGAATGATTATGTTAACGGGCTCTTGGTTTTGGGCGGTGACGGACGTTACTTCAACAAAGAGGCTGCACAGGTACATCTACTGCTGATTGAATTCAACATACTGGTGTTTGATCATTTCATTAATGATGATATTTGGTTTTACATTCAGATAATTATCAAAATTGCAGCAGCAAATGGTGTCGCAAAAATTTTGGTCGGGCAGTGAGTACCCCCCTCCCCCACAAAAAAAGGAACAGTTCTGTTTGGTTGGTTTGTGCATTTGCTTCTTTCTGTGCTTCCTTTGTTTCTGTGAAAATAAATATTAGTAAGTTCAGAAGCCGAATCCATGCTGGTTTGCCTTAAATCTGCTATTGTGAATGTAGTTAATTGTTTTCTGAAACGCGTTTGGTGTTTCTGTGGTCCATGATATGTATCACTACCAGAAATTTGCCCATTGTCAGATGACAAAAATGCAGTCAAATCTTGCTTATTTAAAGAGGCTACTGGATTGATTTAGGGCTTTCCTCTACTACCAGGATCCTTTTTGACGTGTATATATGTACATTATGCAGTACCATCATTTTCATATGCTTATGTTGATTGTGCGCTGCTTCATTATCTGTTTATCCCAAATAATTTTTTAACCTATATGGAGGTCACATCTTCGATAGCATTTAGTGAAGACTGGCAACATATAAGTGGGGAAGGGTGTAAAGTGGGCAATTAGGTCTTTTCAATGAATACTTTTTTTTTATCGAAAAAATGGGACTATTTGGTTGGCTCCTACCTCTTGTCCATATCCAATCCATTATATTTTGATCTTAAAAAGTGAGCATAAATATAAACTGATGATGATAAAAATATCCAACTAATCTTTTTGCTTCATAGAAATTGAACACAGTGAATGCATAGTGGCTATACTGAAACTGATGCTTATTATGCCCTATCTTTATGTTGTTAATTTTTAATGCGTGAACACTCCGGATTTTTTTTTTTTTGTACTTTTTCAATAAAAAAACGATTAACCTGTTTCCACTAGAGTAATAGGTATACTGGTGGCTACCACATTTGGCTTCAAAATTGTCTTTCAAACTTGTATAGATGCTGTATTCCCATGTTGCCAGAGACAGCATCACATAGCAGCATACAAAGTTGTTTCTATCTGTATGCTATCAAGGGGAAGTGGCACTACAAAAAGCATACCCCAGAATATATTACGTGAGGACTAAGAAACTCTTGGGCTTTAGGCACTTAGGCAGTTGCTTGGTGTGAAACTTTGCTAGTTTATGAGTAGAAGACTACTTTTTGTAGATAGAAAGCATGCACTTGGATTCTGATGTACACAATAGCTGCTTTTGCCAACCCAAAAACTTAGCTATCTTGGTACCTGCTGGATGTCAAATTTTGTTGGTTTAAATCACTCATGGGCTCCCACCCCTTGGTGCATGTACCCACTTGTTTCCAAATGTGTAGTGCTGCATTAGATATCATTTCATTTGACATTTTGACATCAAAATTTCCATGTGACTCCTGTCATTTCAAATTTCGATGTCATGATAGAACTGAAGACATTTAGATGCTTGTGCTCTGTGTATGTGGTGATATTGTTGGAATCTTACGAACTGCTTAAGGTGACTACTTACCAGGTTCTTTTTGTGTTTGCAGAGTATAACTAAATGTTTTTGATTGCAGGGATGGTATTATGTCTACTCCGGCAGTTTCTGCCGTGATTCGGAAGAGGAAGGCAAGCTTGTTATTTTCTCATTCTGTTCATATATCTTTCATCAGCATCAGTGCTTAATTCTTCATTGTGATGGTTGTCATAGGTTTAGTAATTGTTCACACTTCTGCAGGCCAATGGTGGCTTTATAATGAGTGCAAGCCACAATCCTGGTGGGCCTGAATATGATTGGGGTATCAAGGTAACGTGTTAGGCTTCATGCTTTTCTCTGTGTTTACCTTCCTAATATAGTCGATAGAGAGTTTGTGATATATGCCAGTTCTTGCTTCATCCTATCTTTCCTAATCCTCATCTCTACCACCATTGTGCATGTTGAGCTATTCTTCTTTCGGCTCTGCTATTCGTCTTATTAGATTATGGTCACTTGGACTGAAAGTGTTGTGGTTGAGTGAGATTTGTTTTACTTTCCTTCTCTTAATTAATAGCAAAATCAATGTGCCTGGGATAACGTCAGACTTGATCAAAGAAGCTTTTAGCATTAAATTAATTTTATCCAAATGTTACCGTCCATGCTGATAAAGTCTTCTAAATAGCAGAAAACGTTGTAGAATATGTGACATGCAGCAAGTACCTAAGCTTAGGAGCAGTGTGGAATAGAAGTTTCACTGCCCCTAGGAAGTACTTCAGTTTCCAATGCCCATCCAAGCTCCAGTTTTTGTTCTTGGCATCATGTTGTGATGTTGACTGGACACTTGCTTTTCCTAGAGAGGTTTGTTGATGGGAAACTTGCTGAGTTGTGTGCTGTCAATTAATTATATAACATACTCCCAGGGCTTTGATGTACTGTACTTTATTTATTATATTGCAATCTTGTTTATCTGTGCAGCTTGTCTTAGTTTCTGATTCAAATTTAATGATTTCATGCATTACTTTACAGTTTAACTACAGCAGTGGGCAACCTGCACCTGAATCAATCACCGACAAGATATACGGGAACACACTTTCTGTACGTGTTTGATTTATTAGTGATTGTTAGCGTGTATGATTTTTGTTGCATTATTGTTTGGCTAATTTATATTCTGAACAAGATCTGTGTTTGGAGCTTTGAAACTTTTTTTGTGTTGTCAGCTGGATACGTCTTCCCAAAAACTCATATAAGACCGTCTTACCGTGTGATGAGTGTTATGTTTTGAACAAAATGTGTTACTCTTGGACTTAATGTTACATTCCGAATAAAAAGTTTTAATTTCGAATGTCTTAACATGGAAAGGTCTTTACACAAGACTGACTGCTGAAACAACATATGCCTCTTATATGACTTGTGCTTAAGCTGGGGTGTGAGGACTTAGGAGTGTATTATTGTGCCTCTTAATGTGTCATTAATATATTTCTTGTTTTTGTACCCTTTATGCTTGCTTTAGTTATACATAACAAAATCTATTTTTATTTTTCTTGAAAGTTTTATCCATATTTGTTGTTCTTACAGCCATCCTCCAATTCTTCACTCAATTTCAAAGGGTTTTTGGTCGTCATTATTGGTCTTAGGCTCCAAGAGCAAACTCCTAATCATTAAAAGGTTTTTGATGATTCATTTTTGATGCCTCACTATTTGGATTAATCTTAGCCACTGTTTTCCCAGAATTGTTCCATATCGTAAGTTGAAACTCCTCCACTCTCCTCCCCCATTGCAACAATGAAGGGAAAAAGTAGAAAGAAACTTGTGCAACCTTATGCACGTGTGATGCGTATCCTCATTATACTTACTTTCGCAATTTTCCTCCTTTTGTATGAAAACTTTTATTCTTGACATGCTTCATTCTACTGGATTTTTAGCATACGTTTAGGTCAACTGGTTGTGGAGAATGGAGATTTGCTTTCATAAATTTTACTCCGTATCTTTTAAGCCAATATATCTACAAGATACATGGATTACTGTGTCTCATTAAGTCATCATTTGCAACTGGGCTAATCTGTAACTAGATTCTTCTTGGAGGACAACTTGTCCTCCTTTGCTGTATCTTCTGATACCTTATTAATACATACTTTCTCTTTATCTAAAAAAGTTAAGTCATCATTTGCAGAAGCACATAGATGGTTAAATCCAGTATGATAGATATTCTTCACTCAAACCATTTCAATTATTCAATTATTTGCAGATATCTGAAATTAAGGTGGCAGATATCCCTGATATAGATCTTGCTCGCATTGGAGTTACAAAATATGGTGACTTCAACGTTGAAGTAGTTGATCCAGTTGCCGACTATATGGAGCTAATGGAGGTAAACTGCTAATTGAAGATTGATTGTCTTGTAATAAGTCCTTGTTAAGTTTGGTAAACATCGTTGCGCTTGCGCCCAGTAGCAAAGATATTATTTGAATGCCCCCTTTTTGCTACATTGGTATTCTCAAAAATATTTGAGGTCAGAAGGGTATTAAATAATGGCCGTTACATTACGTTACGGCCGTTATGTAAAGGTTTTTGAGGTTGCCGATACGCGATATCCTGTTATATAAAGGAGTTTTCAAAACGACCGATACATGACCAATATGGCCGATAAATGACCGTTATGGCCGAGAAATGACCGATCAATGACCGGTACGGCCTATACGAACGATACCCAATTCGCTCCCCGATGGCTGTGACAGCATTCGCAACATCCGTTACAGCCCGAATTTGCGATATCGCGACGGTTGCCGCGACCGAGATTTAATTTCCTCCGTCAGATTGGTATTTAAAAGTTGAGTTTGAACATACACTCGAGTTCTCACTAGCGGAATCCTTGAAATATTTCATCACTTGTTATCATCTTCTAAATTTTTTTATCCCCATGATCACACTCTAAATGCGAGAAAAAAGAAAAAAAACGAGGGGCTATTATGTGGCAGTCCCTCCTCCATGGTCCCTGCCCCACCCAGCTACCTGGTTCACATGACATGCGCATGTCTTTCCATCACCCCTTTTCCTGTCCTCGACTCACGCATCACTTGGAAGCTTGTCTGGTCATTGAACCCACAGTAAGGCTCGCCAACCATTGACAAGTCCACAAGGACCAGGTGCCTCCTGAGTCCTGACTTCCCCATTTGTCTCTGCTCCCATCTTCGTCCTTCACCTCTGTCGGCACACCTTGTCCCCTTGCGTATACATAATAAGATGTGGTTAGAGAGCTGAAGATTATCCTTGCAGCTTCGCTTCTATTCACCCTTGCATAGGGCTGTAAATGAACCAATGCACTCGCTAAACGTTCACGAACAAGCTCGGTCAAAGCCCGAGCTCGAACAGAATCTTCGAGCTCCTTTAAGAAACGAGCTGGGGCTCGGCTCGTGTTGTTTACAGCACTACCCATGCATGTCTCACACAGGAGGGGTAAAGTCATTAGAACTTGGTAAACCTCCTGCTCATTCATTTAGGATGTCCTCAAATTAGCTGAAAGAAAAGAATAATTTAGGGTGTCCTCAAATTAGCTTATCTCAAATGGGGCGCAGTATATTCGCTTCTTAGGTTTTGGGAGATTAGACTCGTAATACTCTGCACTCCGCCTCTGCTTAAACTCAGTTGGAGATCACTCAGTCTCACTTTAAATGTCCCAGTGTTTCTGCCCGTGTCTTCATTATCTGCAAAGTTGGGTGGGTGTCATGGTGTTTACATAGGCCAAGGAGCGTGCACTAATTTGCCAGAGGTGGCTGCAACTACCAGATAGGGAAACAATGCGGACAGGCCGGCCAGCTGAAGGACCAGCAGGTCCTGGTGTATCAACATAGATGCCCTGCTCAGTGGTGGCTAATGGACCGGCTTGCCCCTTGTGATTCCAGAGCAGAATGGGGGCTGGGGATGGTAAAACAGTCCATGTGGGATTTGTTTTCTTAGGTAGTTATGAGTCTCGTGACAGGCTGTGCTTAGGAGTAATCATTTCTGCTTTATCGATTTTGTTTTAGGTGTGATTTCTGATTTGACAGAGAGAGATGTTTGTTTCTTAGTTTTGACATTGTTTTCTACAGTTAATCTGGAAGTAGGATTAAAAAAACAGAAGTTAAATTTATTTAAGGTTTTTGGCTTTTCAGTGATTAGTTGACTCTTTGTTGTCAATATGAAGTTTTCTCTTTTGTGCGCAGAGTGTTTTTGATTTCCAGCTCATTAGAAGCCTTCTCTCACGTTCAAATTTCAGGTGTGCATTCATTTTCTGTTACAAGATTTCATGTCTATGGTGCTTTCCGTTTTGTCTTTATCGTGCTTTAGTTTGCTTTATTCATTTTGAATCCCTAGCTCGCTGACCTCTTTTTTGAGCTGAAGTGGTGGATAATCAGAGCAACAGTTTTGGTCCAAGAGTTTTAACTTCAGTTCATATACATATGTGATCACTTTCCCTCAGTAGGTTTCTCTTTTCTACATTTGTTTTATGCTCAGTCGTGAAAACTCTTTCCAGAATGTTAGTTTGTTATACCAACAATATAGTTTGAAATTGGATGGTGACCGTTATTTATTTAGTCTTGTGTGAGACCAACTCACAGAAAAATGGGGTCACTAATTAGATATGTAGGGGTCACTTATTATGAGCAGTGATACTTATTTCACTTAAAAGTGAAACCCGTCTCACTGAAAGTTACCGTAAGACCGTCTTATACAAGTTATTATTATTGTTTTAAAATCCAATTCTCATGGTTTGCATTTATAAAGTCTTCTATCATATATCCTGTATTTATTAGTTAGTTCTCAGGTTCACATTTGATGCCATGCATGCTGTTAGCGGTGCCTATGCAACACCAATCTTTGTCGAGAAGCTGGGTGCCAGTCCGGTATGTTGCTCATCTGAATAACGGAAACAATGATTGAATCTTAGCTCCTGATGAAATTTCTGATATTTTCCATAAGGCTGTCATTTAGGAATCAATATCTAATGGGGTGCCCCTAGAAGACTTTGGCCATGGTCACCCAGATCCTAACCTCACGTAAGATAGTCTTCATTTCTTAACTGGCAATATTTCATGTTTGATTTGCTTTAACTAGCTTTTGAAACAGTTATGCTAAGGATTTGGTTGATGTAATGTACGTTGAGAATGGACCTGATTTTGGAGCTGCAAGTGATGGTAATGATTTTTTCTTTTTGACTCCAAACCCCCTCTTCCCCTCCGCCCCCCTCTCACCAAGCCTTAAAATAAAATAAATAGAAAGAGCATTTTGTGCATTGTTGTAGCAACAATCTCAGTTTTCCTGTAGTGTTTTGTGGTACATATACACACGAAGGATTAGGAGGAACTATATGGATTCTATTTTTTTGTTTTTTGAATTCTGGTTAAGCTTTCTGTTCTGCAAGGTGTTCCCTGAAGAAAATGGTTTTTGAATGTTTTTGTAGTCTTAAAAGGACCGGTTTGTTTTTTTAAATCCCTCTCTCTCTCTCTCTCTCTCTCTCTCTCTCTCTCTCTCTCTCTCTCTCTCTCTCTCTCTCTCTCTCTCCAAAATGGTTTTTGAATGTGTTTGTTTGGGATCGGGTGCGTTATTTGGTTTTCTTATGGGCCAAAGCAGCTGGTGCTGTTAAAGGGGTGTTGTTTACAGACGTCCAGCGTCAATCGAGTTTTTTTTTAGTTTGTTTTCTCAAGGACTTCCTGTCTTCCTAGATTGTAACTTCATTAATATAAAGATAAAAATATATCAAAAATGGGTCTTCTTACCTTTCCATCAGTTTCTGTGAGTGTTCAACTTATGGGGTTCAGTTAGTTGTTTGTCAAGCTATTGTAGAATATATCTTTGAGAAGTAGCTTTCATCAGATAAAAGAAATGCAGCTGTATGTACTATTTTTGAGTCTAAATTCCTGTGTGGACCTTTTATCATGATCTAGGGGATGGAGACAGAAACATGATTCTGGGTAAGAGGTTCTTTGTTACGCCATCAGATTCAGTTGCTATAATTGCAGCAAATGCACAGGAAGCAATTCCATATTTCCAAGGTGGAATAAAGGTACAAGATGTACCCTTAACTCAGTCTGTTTATTGGTTCCTGGAGTAATCAATGAATACTTGCTCACTTCATTTTGTGCGGCAGGGTTTGGCTCGGTCTATGCCAACAAGCGGAGCTCTTGATCGTGTTGCTGAAAAATTGAGTCTTCCTTTCTTTGAGGTTTCTATCCTTTGGAATATCTTGTATTGGTTGGGAGTCTTGATTTTATGGTAAACTTCATTGTCAATTTCAATTATGGTTTTATGGTTCAGGTTCCCACTGGTTGGAAATTCTTTGGTAATCTGATGGACTCTAATAGTTTGTCAATTTGTGGGGAAGAGAGCTTTGGAACTGGTTCTGATCACATCCGTGAGAAGGATGGCATTTGGTAAATTTTTATACCTAGTAAAAGTTTCTTCCTCCCAATAAAGAAAGAAAACAAAGGTATTCCTGTCAGAATGAATGCATCCTGTTTTCTTTTGGTGAAAGCAAAATGTACTATGATGCAAGGAATGGCTGCATCTTGAAAAGCCCATATAATGACTACCTGATCCTGACCTCTCCCTTAAAATTCAGTGCAGGGGATATGTGTTGCACCAGACCATTTCCAGTGAAGCCAAAAACTTCATTACCTTTTGGCTTCGGGATATAATGGACTAAAGAAAAATGAGTCATAAAACTGTAGGCACTTCTTATTTATTGTGAAGTTGCCGATGGTCTTTGCTTATGGGGATGATCCTCTTTTCAAATTGCTGCTCACCATTCAACTTAGGGCTCTGTATACACTCCCTAGTTTTCTTTTTTTTTAATTATCCAAATTCAGTTGTGTCAAAAAGTAAACCCCGGTAGTTTTGGTCCTTTTGGAGGCACTTGCATAATTTAAAGTTTCCTTTGTGAGCAAATTGCTAGTAACGAGTTTATAAAGTCTGAATGTCTTACCTGCATCTACTTAATAGAACAGAAAAGCATGATGATGTTTTGTAAAACCGATTTATATTGAACATTTGTGTTCTTGACTTCATTATTTTTTCATGTTTAGCCAAATACCAAAAGTAGTTATACTTGTCTTCAAGTTTCATTTGGTTTCTAATTTTAGTGCTGTATCTCTAACTGCACTGCTATCTTGATCTGTAACGGTGCTGTTTATTCTGTTTTGCAGGGCAGTCTTAGCTTGGCTGTCAATCATTGCTCATCGGAACAAGGAGAAGGAACCAGGAGAGAAACTGGTATCTGTATCTGACATTGTGAAGGATTACTGGGCAGTATATGGAAGGAATTTCTTTTCTAGATATGATTATGAAGTGAGCATCCGTGTCGGTTATTGTCTCAAATTGTGTGGCTCGTTCATGACAAAGATTAAAAATGATTCCAGTCTGTATCAATTTTGTAAGAGATTGCTGAATGACATTAGTGCTATCCTTGCTAGGAATGTGAATCTGAAGGAGCCAATAAAATGTTGGAAAATCTGAGGGATTTGGTCTCCAAGAGCAAGGACGGAGATAAATATGGTACGTATTGTTAGATTCAGGAGAACAGATAGGAGTTTGTTTCAATTTTCAGGCACTGAAGTGATTTTTGAAATAGGGGAATATGTTCTACGATTTGCGGATGACTTCAATTACAAAGATCCTGTAAGTTGTATTTCCACAGAACATCACACCTTTTTAGATATGGATCCGTCTATGACATGTGAGTCGAATATATTTTTATTCAGGTTGACGGAAGTGTGGCATCCAAGCAAGGTGTTCGGTTCGTCTTTACCGATGGGTCACGGATTATATTCCGTTTATCAGTATGTGGCAGTGTGGACTTTATACTTCTTCCTTCCTTCAACTATGTGGTTGGATGCAAATAAAAAATTCCTCCCTTTTGCAGGGTACTGGTTCTGCAGGTGCAACCATTAGGATTTACATTGAACAATTTGAGCCTGATGTCTCTAAGCATGATTTGGATGCCCAAGTAGCATTAAAACCATTGATAGGTTGGTTATTGCATTTTGTAAGCCTCTTGATGGATGTCATATTTTGCATGGGGATCTCAATTTTTTTTGGATGTTCAGATCTGGCATTGTCTGTGTCAAAGTTGAAGGACTTCACCGGGAGGGAGAAGCCTACGGTCATTACATAGAACAGCAACTTCGGCAAAATTTCTTGTATCGTCAGTGATTCAGTGGCACATGGGGACGCGGGTGCCTTGCGAGATCGGTGTTTGAGCTCTTGTCCTCCACAACACTGACAACAGGTTGGGCTTTTTTCTTGTCCTCCACAAGTTTAGAAAATGAAAATTCTTCTCCCCCCCCTCCCCAAGGCACGTGGCTGCATTGAAGCTCTTCAGCTATCTTGAAATAAGCAAGTCCATGTGAATTATGTAGATTAAAATCAACTTAACCTAAGCTGCATCATGCTCTTGTAATGTACGCACAATGAATTGAATAATGAACCGACATGATTGGAAAAAGCATGAGCTGGGTGACTAAGTATTTCTCACTTGGATGTTGGTAGAGCAAATGTTCGGATGTGCTTGCATGTATGAGGTTGCTCTCCTCCTTATTAACCTTATGTGGATGCCTCTTTTGTTGTCAGCCCACATATCCTGTATGGACAGGGTATGCGATACCTTCTCTATTTCTCTCTTTCAAAAAATAAAAGAAAGAAAAGAAAAGTAAAACATCGCAGGTAATCGTAAGTGGGGTTACTTGTTTATGCATTGGTTTACAGACTCATTAACCAAAACCATAAAATGATCTGGGGCTGGTATTTTTCAGATCCAGCATTTGGTTCTTAGATAACTTTCAAGACGAGAGTTATCCTATAGTTGCTCTATTGATGTTTTGTTTCTGTATTTGTATATATCTACTTATTATCTGCAAAAACCATTGACAACTTTCTAGTGCCAAGTACAGTCTTCCATTGCGCATGCCACAAGGGTAGACCTGGCAGTCTTAACCCGAAACTGATTATCCGACCCGATTGATCCGAAACCGTAACCGGATATACCCGAATACTGGCAATTCGATTTAGAACCGATTATCCGAAATGAGCCGAACCGAAACTGAAATGTTATTGACCCGACAACGATCCATATCCGAATCTGACCCGAACCGAATCGAAACCAAGTCGTTCACAACCGAAACCGATTTGATCCGAACTAAACGCAAACCGATTCAAATCGACCTAAACCAAACATGACCCGAAACCAAAATAAATTGAACCTGAAACTGATTAAACGCTATTGTTTAATAGAAATAATTATTTTTTACCAGAGAATTTAAAGATTATATACTAAACCTTACTTAGTGTTAACCCAATTTGGTGATTTGAATGGAAATTTGAGAATGAAGGTTGAAAATATAGCCTGACCCGAAATTGACCCGATAGTTTGGACCTGTATTCGAATCCGATCCGAAATGACACAAACCGATTTTAACCTGATCCAAAAGTAACCGACTTTTCAAATAAAAACTGATCCGACATGGACCCGATCCGTATGAACCGACCCGAGATGATCCGAAAAGGTACAAATCCGAATAAACCCGAACCCGAAGTACAATCCGAACTGAATCCGACCCATACCCGAGTATAGGTCGACCCAATTAGACCCGAACCGATTGACCCGTTTGCCAGGCCTACACAAGGGCACAAGGCGTATGTACCAGTTATAGCCTGGAATATTTGGTGAAAACCTCAAAAGTTTACCAAAATCTACCAGATTTCACCTAATATGTATTCCATGCATTCCATATTGATCTTTTTGTTTCTAAGTGGCACAATGGAATTTCATTTTACTCTTTTTTCTTTTTATTTTTCAAGTTTTTGGTGGAGGTCACCATCTTTATTGTGTATTCGAATTCAAATTTTTGGATGTGAGTGAGGGGGATGGGTAGATAGTAATATCAGAGCCCAAAATTCAGATCAATATGGAAGTGTTCCTGTTTTTTGTTTTCATTAGAGGCTCATGATAAAGTCGGATAAATTCGGGGGGTTTGGGTTAACTTTGGTAAAACTAAAGAGGGTTTTGCCAAATTTTCCTAACTTCTATCAGTACAATACATATAATGTGAATCAGGGAAATCATATAAGCCATGCTATACCCTGTGCCTCTTGTTGTCTACTTGTGATGACCAATGTGGGTAACTCTTTAGCCAGTGCATGTTATAATGTTGCCTTGGTGAATACAAAGAAAAGTAAGATAAAGCAAACACTATGTGATCACAAGTTGATTGAAGAAGCAAGCAATCAAATGCCCTTGTTTGGCAATTTCTTCTTAGCTGTGACTAGATTGTATTGATAGCGAGTATTTGTTTGTTGATTGCCCTAGCTGTTTGTTTGGAAATATTTGGTTTTGTTTTCTTTTCTTTTTTAGATAGGTAAGGATGTACCCAATTTGGTGGATAAAGAGGGTGTAAAATTTTTGAGCCATGAGTATTTTGTATTTGAACTTTAAATTTTTTTTTTTTTGAAGAAGATAAATCAAAAGCTACATGAAAGTCAAATTAATTTATTTAGAGTGTAATTAGAAAATAAAGGGCATTGTTAAAAACATGTTAAGATCAAATTTTGTTAGAGCATAGGAGTTTTGGCGAATTAATAGATGGCTGTTTGAGGCAAGTGATAACAAGAGTAGTTTTCCATACTTATTGGACAATAATTTCATTTTGAATATAAAGTACAACAACAACGACCACCCAGTTCCACCGAGGACAGGGTCTGAGAAGGTTCAGATGTACCGAACTTTATCCCTAATAAGCCGCCTAGTAGAGAGGCTATTGTCTTGTAATACAAAATATTATTGTCTTCCTTGCAATTGGCCTAATTTTATCTTTGTACTTATTCTTATTGCATTTAGCAACTTGCATCGTTATGTAGCAAGTTTTTGTTGTCAACAATTTACTTTGTTTAGCAAAAAGAATCTGTTTGATTGGATGTCTAATTCATCTTTATATTATAGTAGTTGATATGATTGAGGTAGATCTCATTCATCTTACACTAATTTGGATGCTTCCACTTGCTTAATGCACTTCCTTGTTTTCTTCGAAGCGCCTGGTAGTTTAATGATAGCGTCCTATAAAAGATCATCCTCCACATAGCAGAAGAATCATTTAATGGGAAGGAACATGTTGGGAAGAGACTTATGTAAACTAACCATCAATTATCATCAAAATGTAAATGGCATACAAATAAAAATACACATGTCTATGAATTGACTTATCGATCCTTCTTTCAGATGGTAAGGAGATTATTAAGACATTTGGGAGATAAGAGAGTAAGATAATTCCAAATGCTCAGAGTGATGTTCAAATCTAATAGGAAAGATACCGTACCATAAAAGGTGAATCTTACTAAAATTAGATTTTGTTGGTTTTGCTTATCAATCTTCAACGATAAAAACTAAAGATTACTATAGGTCGGGTTAGCTTGAGGCAGTGCCTAACTTGACATTGCATTTTACCTTGCAAGAGCTCTAATGAATGACCTTAGGCCAATCCCTTGCATTGATTTTGGAAAACAAAAATCAGTATTTAAGCACAGTCGGACACAGTATGACATGCTAATAAAAATGTTAAATAAAATTTGGACAAAACCTGAGTACTGCATGGCAAGGTAGGTTGTGGGCCTCGCCATGGGTCAATCTTTGAGATGTGGCGGTACAATACATTGTGGTATGAAGTTCGCTTACCTCATACACATCACGACACGACATTTACCTTAAAATACGACTGGTTGGTACTGTTCACCCCGACCCGAAACCATCTTTAATAATAAGTCTTATAACTTAAATAATTTAAAGTAAGAAATAGATACAGAGTATATGGCTACTAATATCTGTACCCCATTTCTTAAAAGCCGGACTAATGGGAATGTGCCACCTAACTATCGATGTTTCTTTTTTTCGATTCTCCTATAGTAAATTGACAGTGAAGAAGATATATTTTCTGCTTCAGCCTCATTTGGCTTAACTTTCACAAACTTTAATTTCTCTTACCCACCCCATTTTCATCTACTTTTTCCTCCACTTTTAACTTCTACAAGTTGAAATAGAGCTGGAAGTGCAAGGAGAAGTTACAAATTGTTAACTTCTATTTCTAGTCTAATTATAGCTTTATAGAAATTGGAGGTGAAGGGGATAGTGGATGAAAACGGGATGAATAATAACAAATGTGGGAGAAAAAAGAAAAATGAAAAAAGATAAGCCAAACCGACCCTTTACTATAATGTATTAAAACACCTTTGAAAATTGAGAAACGTGTGGGAACTCTTTTTTGTGACAAAATATTTTTCTTCTTGCAGGTTCACTTTTACCAGCATATCAAAAAATCTAAAATGGGAGACCCAGTGGGCAACAACCAGTAGACAAAGCATATTATAATATATTCACTTAGCACAAAATCTGTAAATAGTAGGAGGTTTGTCCCTTTAATGTGATTCAACAAACAAATATGTGGCTTTTACATTTGGGCACGTCAATCACCCTAGCTTAAGCTAGATGTTGTCATAACTCATAACACATCTTGACTCGTTATCTTCTTCATACATCCACGAGTACTTCCATTTGTCCCATTTCCGTATCACTCTTTTTTACATGTATGTACTCCTAATTTGGACTTATTTTTCAAAGTTGGTACCTCTAATCTCAATGAAGATTTGCAAAAATAATGTCATACATTCGATGATTCGTTATTGGTTGTACTTGTCCTATATGGCAGGAAAACAAATGTAGAGTAAAAGTATGTAAATTAGGTAATATAAATATGTAGTAGATCAGTAGATCACTACTAGGTTTACATATTCAATATCGGTGTTTTTTCATCGTTTTTGTGATTAAGCAAAAAAAAAAAGAAAGAAATTTATACTTTATGCGCGCAATTCATTCCCCTCTAAGCCTCTACGTTCCCCTCACCTTGCCAAAAAAAGAGATGCGTTTGGGTGCAATTTTTTTTCTTTCCCTACAGGTGTGGTTGGTTCTTGATCAAGTACAACCTAATTGTTCCTTTTTCACATTTGAATGTGATTGAGAAATTTTTGGGGGTTGCCCCTCTCTAGCACCAAAAAAAAAAAAAAAAAAAAGAATGAGATTGAGAAATTTAATATTGACGTCCGTTTTTACCTCCTTCTCTTTTTGGCTGAATAGACATTGTGCGAGACAATAACACTATATTTTAGCCTCCACTATCATGAGAGGAGGTGAAACATGGTGAATATAACTTGTAGGAACTACTAAATGACTATAATGGATTTCATTTAACTATACAATATTACAATAAGGATTAAAACTTTGAGTTCTTTTTAGATTTATGTTATTAATTGGTGAGTGAAGAGTTTCCCTTTCCGTCACTACCCCTCAAAAAAGCAGAGAAAATTGCATTGAACCTTTTAATATTAATCGGAGTTTTTTTTATCTTTTTTTTTTTTTTTTTTTTTTTTTGTATATTTGCTTACTATGGAGTTGCTGCTTGATCAAAAATCCAAGAAAATACTCTTGATCAATTTACCACGGGCCTGAGAACAATTTACGTAACAATCTCTGTATCAAACACACAATGCTTAAGCTGTGTGACAATATTATCAACCCACCTATTTAAATCCTCATCAAATTAAAGAGGTGCCGTTTCCTTGATAGCTGAAAAGATTTTTACATATACATAACAGATTGCTATGTAATTGTTTCCAGGCCTATGATGCTGGCTTGTTCCCCCAACTTAGCAAGAATTGGCTAACAAGTGTTTGCTGATCTTGAAGTAATTAATTGATATGTGACACTACTCTTTTTATTTTGATGGATATATGATATGTGACACTAGTAATCATGTACATGTTAGAGCTAGCCTTGGTTTTGGTTATACCACTTTCACAAAAACTTGTACAAGACTTTATTATTGAAATTTTCGATGAGTTGAAGGCCAACATTTTTGTAAAATAAGGGTCGCTACTCATAACAACTAAAGATGTGTTCTTTTCTACTTATTGGACATTATCCAATTAGTAGAAATCAATGGTAAGATCTAACCCAATCAGTGATAATCAGTGGTAAGACCTTATTGGATCAGTGAGAATCAGTGACATGATCTTATTCAATAAGTGCCAAGACTTTACAGAATCAGTGGGCATCACGGGCATCACCCCACATTCCTACTCACAAAATCAGTGTCCAAACCTTACTGAATTAGTGAGAATTAGTGAAAGGGTCTTACTAAATCAGTGGAAATCAGTGGCAAGACCTTACAGAATCAGTGAAAATTAGTGGCAAGACCTTACAGAATCGGTGGAAATCAGTGGTAAGAATTTTTCCGATCAGTGAGAATCAGTGACAAAACCTTACCCAATCAGTGAGAATCAGTGAGAATAAGTGGAAAAGAATGCACCCTAACTCTTGAATTTCTTAATAGAGACCCCATTTTTTTTGTGAGTTGGTATCACGGAGGACTTGCGCTATATGACTTAGGTGGTGTTTGGCCTAGCTTGTGAGGAGCTTCTAGTTTTCCCTCTCTTTTCCCCCACAAACCTCCCCCTCCACCTCCTCCTCACCCTCATTTTCAGCTTCTAAGAAGCTCAAAACACCTTTTGGGAGGCCCAAAAAGTAGAAGCTCCAATTTGATGCTTCTACTTTTGTGGCTTCTAGGGGATCTTAAGGGGTGGTTTAAGCTTTTTGGAAGTTGAAAATGGGTACGAGGAGGAGGTGGAGGGAATGATTTGTTAGGGAAAATAGGGGAAAAAGTAGAAACTCCTAACAAGTTAAGCCAAACATGCTCTTAGGTTCAAACTAGGGGCATGCATAGTAAACCATATAAAAGAAAACATACTTTAGAAAGCACGAGTAATTAAGGTGAGCTTTATTTCCTAAAGGGCACAAGACCAATATCACAATGGATGATCGCTGCTCCCCACATCCCATATTCCCCCTTAAGGGGGTTGACCCACCAACAAAGAGAAAAAGCATACTATCTTTTAGTGGATAACGAAAGGATTGGAAACTGTATGTGTTTGTCCTGTGATATCAAATTTTAATTTACGTTTTCTTCATCTGTATAACACTATTCTTGTAGAGATCCAACCTTGTTGGGTCTATCATTGTCAATGTCAAAGGGACTTTGGTCCACTTCAATACTTGCTTTACCATTTCTCACTCCACCCACCATGTTAGTTGCCTCTACTAATACATCTTCTTTCTTGTCCTCCCCATCTACAATATCTTGTCATCTATCTAATCATCATTTGAGTGTATATATATTGTTTGTAATTGTCTCTATTAAGTTGTAAATTTGATTTCAGGGTCTTGATTATGACATTTGGTCTTCTTTCTCTATCTACATGATTTTGGTCTTGTATTATACGAGTTTTAAAATGTTCATTAAGTAAGGAAGATCTTTACTTGAATGACTATTAGAGAAACCATAGTAAAGGTGTAGAAGATACTCTCTCTTTTTCTGCTGATTACTAGCTACCTTTCAATTTTTAGGGAAGGGTCCAACCTAGGTGTAGAACGTGGCAGAGCATTTAGAGTGTGTTTTTTCGCACTAATATGATCTGACCGCATAAATAAGCTCCACTAATAATATCTACTAGTTGAAAAAAGTTGACTTTTATTGATCTGATCCGATTGAGAGAATAGAAAAAAAACACATGTACCGTTTAGATTCGGGGTGTATTAGTTCTTTTCCATTGAATTTCACTAACTTGATTTTACCCGATAATTAAGTGTATGATCTGGCAAAATAAGTGAAAATAAGTGATAAATAATAAGTACATTTATCCTTATCAAGATGTGTTTTATCCCCCCTCCCCCCACCAATAATTCTAGTGATCTCATCTGACAAGGCAGGTGACTTTCACTGATCTAAAGAACACACCAGTAGAACAATAACACGTAGCCAAACGTACTAAATTAAAATTTAATATCATCTGACAGGGTAGGTGACTTCCACTGATTTAAAGAACACACTATTAAAACAGTGACACGTAGCCAAACATACTAAATTAAAATTTGATATAGTGGTGTAGATTTGTACTTACTGAAACCAACTTCATCATTTTGGAAAGCTATTGAAACCAACTCTAGAATGCATGCATGTGATAAAAATAATTCTCCTAAATTAATAATTAGAATAAGATAGAATTGGTTGTTTTTACTCTGATTATGATATATGTATAGATATGTAAGAATATTACTTTATTGTTTTGGTTGATATATGCATATATAAATATGAAAAGGCAACACATGATTAGATAATCATGCATGATTGCTTCCCCTCATGGTAGTAATTAACACAAAAGCACCTAGAATCACCAAGCAATATGCTTGGCCAAAACAAGTCAAAGACTACCGTTTTAGAAAAAGAGATCAGATGACCTTTTGCGATTTGCAAAGGAGGAATGAGCTTCATTCAATGTCCCTTGCGTGCATGATTTCTGAACCATGCCAGTCGGCAAGTACATATACAGTTGAAGTTTGGTCCATTTTCCATGAAAAAACTGTTCTCTTATCTCCTCATAGTAAGGGCCATGTATATTCTATTTCTGTCCTTGCGCACCAATTTTATTTTATTTATTCTGTTTTTCTTTATATACTAGTTTTTAAGTCCGTGTGATGCCCGGGTAGTATTTTACAACACCAAGCATGTTTGAACTTAAATCAACTAAAAATTCTAAATAGTATGGTATATATTTCGTGTGATGAGTCGGGTTTGGATGGGGTGATCTGTTTAGCCATTTTAATTATTATTTCTCCATTTCAAACCAAAATGTATACTCACGGTGTGTATGTTTTTGCAGAATTGAATTGAACTAAACCGATTAATAAATAAGTGGAAGATAGCACACCTTTGTTTACAACATTATTCCTACTTTTCTTATCAGAAAAAAAAAAAAAAACATTATTCCAATTTTAAAGAAGATGACTTAACTGTTATTAATTATTCATTTGAACGTGAATGCAATACAATTTGTAACTTGGCGGGTTGATCATAGTATATACAAGAGTAAATGTCCAAATTGTTTTTTTGCAAATGCGTGTTTATAATATCAAGGAGGTTTCAACTCAAAATCAATTGACTATGGGTGAAATATCTCCCTTAGTGATAAACACCTCAAGACACTCTTTATTAATCAATATAGCCGATTGTTTTTAGAGTATCAAATCTACTGCATAAGCTTTGGCCTTTTTTCGAAGCTTTCATCCAATGTATCTCTCTAACAAACATGGGTCAACTATCAATCGGACTTATGCTGTTTGACTATCTGTAATTCTGTATTGTGACTTTACGTAATCTTTTCTGTTAGAAATAGCCAACTGTTATTAACTATACTTCATGAAGCTAAGATTCACCCATCACCAAATTATGCCACAAAAACGGGAGACATATATACAGCAAGGGATTTTATTTATTTAATTTTTTTTTTTTTTTTTTTTGGTTCAGAGAGATTCGTAATATAATGTTACTTCACTTTATGGTGATAGTGATTATACGTGTGTGTTCACCACATATCAATCAAAATCATACATTGGATAGAAGTGAACTGGTTATTTCAATGGCCAATACTATATATGTTTTTTTTAAAAAAATAAAAAATAAAAAACTCAATCCAATGCTTAGCATGATCATCTTGAGACAAATTGCATAATACTCATAGTACTAGTGCCCTCTCTCCTTTAAGCATCTAAGCTCATGGACTTATGAAAAATGATAACGTTTTATTTTGTCAATTCAGCAAAAGTAGTGTCCATGATCTGTTTATGAAGTACATCCGTACAGGTACAATGAGACTGGGAATGAGAAAACACACAAAAAAACAGAGAAATATTAAAATTTGGGACACGACATAGTACACGATAGTTTACATGTTTTAACAATAATATTATTCCACTGCTTTCTTGATGTCAAAATTGCAAAAAAAAATTTGAAGAATTTGGAAGCTAAAATTTTCTGGAGAATTTGGAAACTTGCAGCTATATATGGCCTATGTAAACTATCTCGTTTACGAATTTCAAACCCATTAGAGTATCCAATTAGTTACTCCAACTATTTTTTGGTGTAGGCTCTAAAATGAGTAGTGGAGTTGGTCGTGAGGTAGAATTTCATGACAAACGTATATTGTATACATTCGGGATTTATCTCGTTTACACTCAAAGAGTAATGGTTGCGGATTTCTCGTATAAAAAAATACTCACTATTTTTTGGTGTAGATCGAGTCACGAATTGTTGTTTCAAGTTAGCATAAGTAGATAACACTAGCAATATACTCGATTGGTAATCTGGCTTTGCAGTAATGTGAGAACAAACCATTATAAATTAGACTACATTTTGGAATAATCGCCCACTATCGCAATTTACCATAACAAAATCATTATAGCCATTGATCTATATAAAGATGATCTTGATCGTTAAAAAATATATATTTTTTTTTTGCTAAAAGCATCATTAGTCATTTCAAACTATCAGAATTTAAATCAAAAAAACTTTTATTTTCCTAAAAGTTAAGCAAGAAATAAAAGAATTTTCAAAATGGGATCTTGCGAATTTTCTTTCTAAAGTTCAAGTACCTCTGACGCTTAATTACTTTCATTTTCATAATTCCATAATTTGTTTTCTTCCCTTTTTCTTCATCTTCTTCATATTTTTTTGTTATTATTATTATTTGTTTGGCACTTCAAATCTCCAAGTACTACTTACGCAAGTTATGCCTTGATTATGGTGTTGAATTGGACTTTTTGGTGAGATGATGATAATGGTGGTGGTGATACTTATTTTCTTTTTTCGCTCATCAATGGTGGTGGTTATATAGTTGTAGAGGGTAGATTGTGAATGATGGTGAAATGGGTTATGGTGGAGGTGGTGAAAACTGAAGAGAACAAAGAGAAAAATGAGGGGTACAGTCATGATTATTCATGGAAGAAATATTTTATTTTATTTTTTGTACTTGGAGGTCTGGTTGTAATTTGGCACATCAACCGAAGTGATGAAAGAGATCACAAACACAAATTTTAATTGGTTTCAGAATAAAGAAAAATGAATTGTAATTAAATATACCAATTTTAAAATGATTATAAATGATTTTTGTAATTAAAAATCTTAGACGGTTAAGATCACTTTTATATAGATCAACGGCTATTATGACTCTGTTATAGTAACTTGCGCTGATTGGCGGTTATTGTAGATTTTTTGAAAGATCTTGATCGGTTTGGTTTTCTGCAGGAAGCAACAAAAGTCAAACATCTACATAACACTCTGTATTCTCCTCCGTCTCCCGTTATAAATTGGAAGATTAAATGAACTTCAACAAAGTTCAACGAAATTTAACAAAATTAAGTAGAATAAACAAAAATATAAACAAAAATAAGTTTGGAAGAATACACTCTAAGTTGTTCACTTAGGAAACTTCAGTACCTAATACTCTAAAGGTTTGTTTTTTTAGACATAATAGAATGGAATTTACAATATTAACAGAATTAAATTTGCAACGCGAAATGAAACCGAACGGATTATTGAATTAAATAAATTGTGCGACATACTGACCTGCAAAATTGGATGCAACATACAGCAGAACAAAATGAAAATTGGAAAGTTTAATAACATTGAGCTTGAAATGCGGAACAAAATGCAATATAGATATGAGGAAAAGAACAACGTCGAAGGCTCTAGGACTCTTTCCAAAAAAAAAAAACTCTCTAGTCTATTCATTGAAGTTTACCACAAATAGGAAGGGGAATGGTAGGCTGGTAGCTCGTAGATTAAACAAATAAAAGATTAAGGTTTATAAAAGGAAGATGAAAAGTGAAGAGGTCATACCTGATTGTTAGAAGGTTGTTCGTTAAAAGATGAAAAATTAAGAATATATGGTAAAAAAAAAAAAAAAAAAACTATAGCCATTTGTTATAAATCAAACCAGTGTTGGAAAACAACACCTTCAAATTTGTACATTGGAACTCATTTGCTATGATGTTAAATTTTCCAAATCTTTATCAATATATACATATCTCTCATAAAAATAAATTAAATTTAATTACGATAATACCGTGTCAAACAAGTATTTACATGCTTCATCATATATGCATCCAGACCCGTTAAACAAGTTTTTATATGCTTCATCATGTATGCATCCAGACCCGTTAAACAAGTTTATTTACATACTTCATCATCTATGCATCGAGACCAATTATTCATATCTTATATGTATCCTTTTATTTCCAAGTAGCCCGTGGGCCCAACTCCATGAATTCAACGAAACCCTAATATAATCACATTATCACAACTCAGAAAGTAAAGGACAAAATTGTGACAAATTATTTTTCAAGATAAAATTATTTGGTCTATGTCAAATTGTCAATGTGTCATGTATGATGTAGCGATGTAGAGTACGTATTAGGCTATACGGGTTATCATGTGATCAGCGCACTACATTATGGGGCAAGCCCAGTAGGCTAGTACTACAAATATGTGGGCCGCTAATGACCCATTGCCATTGGCTACCTGCACCGTAGCAGGAATTATATCATAAATCCCCAAACCAAATCCCCAGATTTTTTTTTGAGGAGGCAACTATGAGTGTGTTTTTTTCCACTTATAAGACATTATTCAATTAATGGAAATAAGTGGTAAGACCTTACTCAATTAGTGAGAATTAGTCGGAGGACCTTACTCAATCAGTGGAAATTAGTGGCAGGACCTTACTCAATCAGTGGAAATCAGTGGCAGGATCCACATTTCTACTCACAGAATCAGTGGCAAGACCTTATTAAATCAGTGGAAATCAGTGGCATGACCTTACCGAATCAGTGAAAATTAGTGACAAGACCTTACTCAATCAGCGGGAATCAATGGTAAGACCTTACTCAATCAATAAGAATCAGTGGAAAAGAACGCACCCTATGACTTTTTTCAAAGACAATGTCATGGGTTCGATTTCCCATCACTCATACATTTTGTCTGCTGGCTTCTTAGAAGTATATTTATCCCTTGATGATGCTACATTAACGGGACCAACATTTCATTAGTTGTGCAGATATATTCAATGTTGAATACGATAATCTGAATATTACATATCGAGAGGTGTTTCGGTCACCATTCAATCTCACCTTCTTTCGACAAATTAAGCCTATAACTTTTCCCCCATAATTGGTTTTGACGCCAATTTTGCTTTCTACTTTCTTTTGATCTTCAAAAGGTAATGGTAAAACGCTAGACAAATTGACATGGGGGGGAGGGGGGGATAAGGTTTCACAATTTTTTTGGCAACAGGATTCGGCTAATTTGGTCTATTTGGCAAAACAGAGCTCTTGATATTACCACCATAGATAAGTCTAAATTAGATCAAAACAAGATCCAACAAAAACATAATCTTGACCAAAAACAGCAACACCACCATAGATAAGTCTAAATTAGATCAAAACAGGATCCAACAAAAACATAATCTTGACCAAAAACAGCAACTTTAACTTATTCCGGTATTTTCTTAAAGCTTTTATCATTCTGTCGTCACTTTTTGTGTAAGGATTAATTAAAACCCTATCAATCATAGAGGGAGCATTTTTCACCATTTTTAGCCACGTAACTACAAAATTACGAGGAAGCGAGAGCTATAGTTATTATAAAGTTAGCATATATTTTGGTAAAATGAGGATAACTTTTTAATAAAATAAGGATCACGACTCATAATAAATTATCTTTATATTTTTAAATATCGACTTTTTTTTTGTGAGTTTGTTTCATACGGACTTTTTAAAGTTTCTATTCATTCAGTATTTTTTTTTAAAATCATAATTTAATAGTTTGTTCGGGGTGTAGTTTCATCATATTTACACAATTACATGGATTTGCTATCTAGACAATTAGAATTGCAAGACATTGCACACGTGGTCACCGGCTCCACATAATGGTGTTAGGGCCCTGAGGGATAGCAAGGTTTTGGATTTGGCGGTTTGGCCCACAACGGCAGGGGAGGGGTGATATAGTAGGATTAGGAAGGCCTAGATTTGTCAATTGGGTCGTTCGGGTTCGGGTCATGTCGGGTTAGGGTCTCAACGGGTCGGATCATTTTGGGTTCGAGTTGAGAAATGCTCGACCCTGACCCAGTGTTGTCGGGTTCGGGTCAACTCACTGGAGTGACTCAATAAATTTTTTCTTCTTCTTTAATTATATAGCCAATTTATGCTTTCAAATGGTATATTTGCCAATTTATAACTTGTATTAACTACGTACGTATATTTTTACATGTTTTGGTATGTATATGCGACTATATGATATTCTTTATACTTTTTTATAATTATTCGATGAGTTGTGCTATAGCAAATTTTTTTATTTTGAGAGAACAAATAGGAAGAGAAAAAGTTAGTGAATGAAAAAAAAAGTTTTATTTGTTTTTTTAGGATATTTTAGTCGAACTTTTTGTTTATAATTTCAAATTGTTATATTTTTCGGGTCAAACGGGTCGACCCACTAATGGGTCGGGTATGACTCAAAAAACACCGGGTTAATCGGGTTCGGGTCAAATCGAAAGGTCGAAAAATCAGTGTCAGGACTCTAAAAAAACGGGTCGGATAACCCATTGGCGTTTAGGAAAGCTCCTAGTGATAAATATGGGATGCCCAAGCTGCCTAGCAAAAGTCTGAATACAATGGTTTTAGGACCTCCTTTTTTCTTATATGGTAATGTTTTAAGTTTATCGCCTGATGGTTGGGAAAAGTTGTCACAGTTTTTGTATGCAATTCAGCCGGAATTTGTCGATACACAACTATTTTCAGCATTGGAAAGAAAAGAGGGCTACATACACAACCTTCCTATTGAGGAGCGATTCCACATAGAACCTAAATCACCAATGACAATTGAAGAAGTCATTCCTCATGCAAAGAAGTGGTGGCCTTCATGGGACACAAGGAAGCAGTTGAGCTGCATTAGTTCTGAAGCAGCAGCAGCAGCAGCCGCATCTCAAACGTGTAGTAACTTGGGAAGGATGTTGACAGAATCTCGAGGTGTTCTTGCATACTTTACTATTGCCGCACTATGAATCTCATTTGGGCTGAACTGACCCCTCTAGAGCCCGAACACCTAGAGCGCATCTTGGGATACCCGTTACATCACACACAATCCTGACATGAGCTTGGTGGAGAGGCTTGAATCGCTGAGGAACTGCTTTCAAACTGACACATTAGGCTTGAATTCACTAGGAGTCCCCAATTCTGGGAAGCTTACTGCTTCCAAATGCGAAGAATTCGTAGGCCATTTCAACGAAATGTTAGGTTTGGACTTTGGATTGTGAAGAAAGGAGTAATTCGATAGTATTTTTGAAATTCCACATTGCCCCTCTATCCTTTCTCCACAATTGTTTTGAAATTTTAAAAATTATTACATTACATGCATCACATTGTCAACCAAATAACTTTGCTATTTAACAGGGGATTATACTTCATGAAAAATAGTCAAATACAGAACCTTCCTAAATTAAACCAAATAACCACTATGAATAAAATGAGGTTAACCAAATTCAGATCAAAATTTAAAAAAACACGGTGCATCATACCGGGATTAAAGACTCAAAATATTCATATAGATTTGATCCTCTCTAATACCTCATTTTCCGTATTTACGTATTACACTTACAGATGCTTGTTACGTGTTAAATCTTTAACACGTGGTAAGCATCCACAAATATAATACGCAAATGCGGAAAATTGAGTATTGGAGAGGATTGCAATCATACTCATATTATTTATTCCCCTTTTTGTTTTTTGGATGTCACCCGTGATGTTTAATTGCGTCACTTTAAAAAACAAGGGTTTTGAACTCTGGTAGAGATGCACATGAGATGAGTGGGCATTCTAACGAACACGGGATGACCTCAACAAAACATGATATGTGATAAGAAGTTACGAACTAGTGGGTAGTGGGTAGTGGGTAGTGGGCAGTGGGCTGTATTTGTGCCAGATTTTGGAAACAACTCGGTGTTTAGATACCACACGATTCACATAAAAACAATGATAACATATAGAAATGGGCGCTATTATTGCCAGACCAAAAAATACTAATGCCAGGTCATTAATTATTTGAGTTGACAATTTAACCCTTTGTATGAATAAGGCAAGAGACTTATTTTCTCCCCGCTATCTTTGATTGTCATATTTACAAAAAAATTATGGAAATATATTATAATTAGGGATCCTACATTCCACTAACCTAGCAAATAAATCGGCAATCATAAGAATCAAATTATTATTTTTCTAAATTGCTCACGTATCATCTAGGTCTTCTTTTTTCTTCCTGATCGAATACTTATGAATAGGAACTTCAAATGAAATAAGTTTTTTCAGCAATTTGATAAATCTCAACCCCATCCCATGGCAATTACATGCCCAACTCTATGTTTCTTTCTTATTCTTTCTTTCTTTATTTATAATTAATTTTTATGGAAGCTGTAGTTGTCTTTGTATTGCATGAGAGTATGAGTACATGCCCAGATCAATTACATGCCGATTAGAAGAGGAGTATATAATTCGGATGTATGACAACTTTCCTATTAATTAACTTGAATATTCTTGTAGGGTGATAATGCTTCTTTTTTTTATTGCAAGATTTTTATATGGCTATCAATATAATTTAATTTCTATATACTTAATAGGTAAATAAAGTAAGTATACACATAGAAATATTACAAAGAGAATATAATTTGGGTTGTCTTTTTTATAATGAAGGGCTAAATCGTCAAGCCAAGTAATTAATAACCTGACATTAGTGTTTTTTGACCTGGCAATAACAGCGGCCATAGAAATATGTGGAAAATAACATTGAGTGTGAGTGTGGCACGTGGCCGAGGCACAACACGGTGAGTCATGACCCGTGCCTGAGTCACTATTAGGAGTGAGGCAGACGGTATAACAAGACACAAAATCCTCTAGCCTCTAGGTGGGTTGTGTCTCCTAAACCTCTGTTCTTTTCGTCGTTTCCATACTGTATTCTATTTCGTTTTAATCTGTTTCGCTCTGTTCCGTGTCGTTCCATTCCGCGTTCTGTACTTCATTTTGTCTCACATTTTCTTCCATTATCCGCGCCGCGTTGTTCCGTTCCGTTCCGTTCCAATCCGTTCTGTTTCATTCCTCACCGTCCCGCACTATTCTGTTGAAGAAAACAGGGCCTAAAGCCCAAACAGAAAGGCAATATATGGCGCATCCATGGCCTTCTCAACGATGTGATTTTTAGAGTTCAGTTCAGTGACGTTCATTTTAATTCAGTAGTGCACAATTCAAATACGTATATTTTGGCTCACATTAGTCACATATGAGTTATCTTCCGTTCAATTTAGGGTTTACTTCAATTCATAGTGTTTATTTTAGTTTAGTGGTGATCGATTCGGTTCAATTAAAAAAAGACACCCCTGGTTTCCTAAAATATAACAACTTTTAAAATTTAAAGTAACTCCAAATTCCAATCAATCAGAGCTATAAATGCCTTTTTGTCTCACTTGCACACAGTGAGTTCAGTGACACACGATCACATTGCCACCGGCTGACACCTGAAAACTACTACATTCGAACCCCGCCATTGCCACTGTCCCGCCATTCTCTCTCTCTCTCTCTCTCCAACATCATCAATGGCGGCAACAACTTCCTTCAACATCTATTCTTACACCTCTTCTTCCCCTTCATCTGAATCCCTAAAACCCTCGCTTAAACCGTCGAGTTTAAACCTAGGGTTTTTGAATTCATCATCGAAAACATTAAACCCTCTCAAAGCTAATTCTAAAGCTCATCTTTTTCCAAATGTCGTTCGTCGATCGTGTTCTCTTTCTGCTCAATGGTTGCTTCTATGCCCTCTATTAAACCTAGCACTACTTTCGAATTCGAGAGCTCTGTGTTTAACAAGGAGAAAATTAACCTCGTTGGTCAAGATGAGGTCTTTTAATATCATTTTCTCTCTCTTTAGTTTTGATTGTTCGTTTCATGATTTTAGGTTTTGGTGGTGATTGATGAAATTGGGGTTTTGTGAGTTTTTTTTGGTATGACAGTATATTGTGAGGGGAGGGAGGAATTTGTTCCTCTGTTGCCGGATGCGTTTAAGGGGATTAAACAGATTGGTGTTATTGGATGGGGTTCTCAGGTCAGGATTATTATTTAATTTAGTTTTTTTTTTAATAAATTTTTTGCTCTTGATTGATGTTCTATTTGTTGGTGATTTATATAGATTATAGTATATTTCTGAAATAATTTAGTGAAATGTCCTGTACTGAATATTTATATGAATGTCATGAGAAACTATATTCCATAGTGGACAGGTGCTGTATCATACGAAGTTGCAAATAGTGTTGTTTAGCAAGGTGTAGAAATGGAACTATGGCTTGAGGAACAGGGATGGAAAGAGTACATATATCTAGGGAGGGTGGACGAGGGAGATTTCGATTTTAACTCGTTAGAGAATAGGTGTTTAATCCTGCAAACTTTTCGATTAGTATTTTATAGAGTAGAAGTGCTATATCAAGTAGACTGAGAAAGATTAGGGTGTGGAACTATGGCTTGAAGAATGAGGAGGAGAAGAGTTTATTTACATAGGGAGGGGCGGGGGGGTTTGGAGTCTTTGAATTATGAATTACAATTCAAGCCATAAATGGGTTTGAACTTTGAGTAGAGAAGAAATGGAAGAGCTGCTTTCGTGATGTTTTGCCCTTAGATATGATATCAATTTATTGTATTAAGAGTTCTAAGTAATTTGGTAATATGAAGTACATTGGCTTATTAAACATAACCATGTCTTTTCTTTTCATCCTCCAAATCTTTCCCTCTCCGTCAATGAGAGCCCGTCGCAGAAAGAAAAATTCAAAATAGATTCTAATGCAATCACTTAGAAATGTGTTTTTGTTTGAGAGTATAGAAATGTGCTCTAAACTGGGTGATGTTTTGTCCTAAAGGAAGTTTTATGCAGTAGAGTGTCTGACCTTCCAGATTAAAAATTGGTTTTAGTTCACTTTTCCCTTGCAATTATGCATGAAATGGTAACCTAAAAAATGCCCCTATCTGCTTGTTTTTTTATTATTGATATTTAAAGAGCTCCAATTAAGCTAGGACCTTAGGAAACTCACCTTTGCACAACTTCCCGACAAATCTTGCTGCTGGTGAGAATCCTAATCAAAGCATTCTTTCTGCTGTCAACTAGGAAAAAGAAGTTAATTTCCCTTATTTCTGTAAAGAAGTTTCGGTGAATGACATGTTCTGTATATATGTATATAATTACAAGACCTCCGTGGATGAAGCTTTGTTGCCATCTAGCTTTTGGGTAAAACTATTCCTCTTGGATGAAAGTGTCTGAAATTATAGTATATGGTTATACCTTATTTGTCCACTTTCTGTGTGCTTAGCATCTATTATTCATGTCTTCGAGGAACGAAATACCAATGCAAACGTTAATCTCTATCTTGAATATGCTATTTAATGAATATCTTGTTTTTCGACTAATTTTTCTGTTTTGTATGATCTTTGTTCTCTAACTAATCAGGCTCACTACTCTGCAGGGCCCTGGTCAAGCTCAGAACTTGAGGGACTCTTTAGCAGAGGCAAAATCTGATATAGTTGTGAAGGTGATTTAAAAGTTTGCATCTGTCTTTTCTCAGTCTTTTTTACTGGACTTGCTATGGGTTATTGCACTAATTGTCCTTGATGTTTTATCATTGCCTTCTACCTTTCAGATTGGTCTTCGCAAAGGTTCTCATTCGTTTGCGGAGCCACGTGCTGCTGGTTTTAAAGAAGAAAATGGCACGTTAGGTGATATCTGTGAAACAGTTTCAGGAAGTGACCTTGTCCTGCTTCTGATTTCTGATGCAGCTCAGGTTTGTGTTCTGGCTAGCAATATTTTCACTTTCTTCTTGACTTTTCTTCTTTTTTTTATAATAGATTTAGTACGCTACTGTTACAAATAAAGTGGCCATGGAACATGAATTTCATTCTGCTCTTTGCTTGTGTTTGTGTTCTATTAATTTGACTTTACGTTCTCTTTTCTCAGGCTGACAATTACGAAAAGGTATTTTCCTATATGAAACCAAATAGCATCCTTGGGCTGTCCCAGGATTTCTGCTGGGGCACCTGCAATCATTAGGCCAGGATTTTCCCAAGAACATCAGTGTGATAGCTGTATGCCCTAAGGGAATGGGGCCTTCAGTAAGGAGGTTGTATGTTCAGGGTAAAGAGATCAATGGTGCTGGGATCAACTCTAGTTTTGCAGTCCACCAGGTCGAGCCCTTTCCTTTGATATTCGAGGGCACGTAAATTTACTTGCTTGTGTACTTTTTTTTTGTAAAAACATCTCCTGTAATATGATGCTTGTAATTGTTAAGTCCAGGATGTTGATGGTAGAGCAACAGATGTGGCACTTGGCTGGTCTGTTGCACTTGGTTCCCCTTTTACATTTGCCACTACGCTAGAGCAGGAGTACAAGAGTGACATCTTTGGGGAAAGAGGTATGATAACTTTTCTTAATTTATGTGTTGCATTTTTAAGTTGTAGTAAGTGAACGATGTATGTTCCGCTTCTGGTGTAGGTATCTTACTGGGTTTGGTTCATGGGATTGTCGAGTGCTTGTTCAGAAGGTACACTGGAAATGGAATGAGTGAAGATCTGGCCTACAAGAACACTGTTGAGAGCATCACTGGTATCATATCAAATACCATCTCTACGAAGGTATATCCTTGTGAATGAGTTGTTAAGTTTATAAAGCTTCCTTCCATGTCTTTTGGTGTCGGCTTTCACTTCTTGCCAATAAGTGTGTCTACATGTTTGGAAGATTACTAATATCAGTTTTCACTGAACCTGTATCAGAGAATGCTTGCTGTATACAATTCCTTGTCAGAAGAAGGGAAAAAGGAATTTGAGGCTGCATATAGTGCCTCATACTACCCATGCATGGAGATATTATATGAGTGCTATGAAGATGTGGCCAGCGGGAGTGAGATCCGAAGTGTTGTTTTGGCTGGAAGGCGCTTCTATGTGTGTGATACTATTTCATTTCTTGCTCCCCAGTTCCCACCTGTCTTTTAGTATGTGATGTTCAGTCAAAAGGCTTCCTCTCTTGTTGAGGTTTCTGTTACATTCATAGAATAGCTTTAGCTGAGAAATCTTTTAATGGTTAATTCAATTACTTCATTGCAGGAAAAGGAAGGTCTCCCAGCTTTTCCAATGGGTAACATAGATCAGACCCGAATGTGGAAGGTGGGTGAGCGTGTGAGAGCTGCAAGGCCAGCTGGTGACTTGGGCCCGTTATATCCTTTCACTGCCGGTGTCTATGTTGCTCTCATGATGGCCCAGGTGAGATATTCGCTTATGCTTTGCAAGCATGTGTCATTGTATCTGTGCTTCAAGTCTTACTCACTTATTGTCTTAGAGCAATGACTGGACGTGGTACTTCTCAAAATTTCAAGTGTCAAATGATGTGTGATTGACCATTTTGTGTGTGGATGTCTTATATGTTCCTACAGTTCTTTTTACTTGTGGGAAAGAATTCAAATCTGATATGCCTTGTATAAATTTGGTCTGATATCTACCAGATAGAGGTTTTGAGGAAGAAAGAACACTCATACTCTGAGATAATCAATGAGAGTTTGATCGAGGCAGTAGATTCCCTGAATCCTTTCATGCATGCTCGGGGCGTATCATTCATGGTTGACAACTGTTCAACCACAGCAAGGCTCGGATCAAGAAAATGGGCCCCACGTTTCGATTATAACATAAACCAGCAAGCCTTGGTAGCAATTGACAATGGTGCTCCTATCAACAAGGACCTGATCAGTAATTTCTTGTCTGATCCTGTACATGGAGCAATTGATTTCTGTGCCCAGCTTAGACCTTCTGTGGACATCTCAGTGACTGCTGATGCCGATTTTGTGCGTCCTGAGTTGCGCCAAGCTGGTAACTAGATCTTAAAAGGTTTCATTTGTTCCGTTTGCAGTCGATCACTGAAGGTTTCATTGTCATAACAGTTGGGCACGCAGGTGGACTCATTTCGGTAAGTTGTAACAGCTTTAAATTTTAACTAGGAAATAGATGGATTCTTGTCAGGATTGCAATGCAGAAAATAAAGACCCCTTTTCCCAGGGTATTCACTTTTGTGTTCATTCTGTGGAAGCTTATACTTCAGCTCTTTGCAGATTACATTGTTAGGACCTAGTAGGGGTCAATATGTGAAAAATCTTAGGTCATTGTGGAAATTAGGGTGAAGAATTATGAAGTGGGGGTATACTAGCACATTGGAGGACTATAATTTAAAAGAATGGGATGATCAGGTTCGAGTCCCCACAGGGCCACCGGAGGTTTTTCCTGGTCGTTAACTTCAGGGTCCATGGGATTAGTGAAACAAAGCTTGTACACCCATGTTATCCAAAAATAAAAAGAAAAAAAGAATGGGATGACAAACAAATTATTTAGAGGAACCCAGTTAGGAATCAAACAACTTTTTAAGGGATATTAGTGCATTTATTTATCATCACTCAACAAGGGAAAAGAATTCCCAAACGGGATGAAGTTACTACATTACTACTATATCATTAGGCAAGGCCTAGAAAAGAAGAGAGACATCAAAGGACCACATTGACAAAATAAGTGTCATGTAGGGGTCCTATATATCACTCCTATACAGTGTAAATATTGCTAGAATTATCTATCTTATAAGATAAAAACCCAAAAAAAGAAATCAAACAAACCTAAAACTAACGTTTTCTCAACATCCAGCTACATATTCACCAACAGACTGAGGCTCACCATCTAGTAAGCAATCAATAGGAGGGATAGTCATGGTCTCTTGAATCCCGTAAGCGTTCCAACAGAAGGGATTGTCCACAAGTACCCCTTGAGAGGGCAAGAGCTCCACTTCTGACATGGTTATGTTTGTGCAAGGGATTGTGTCACTGCAAGCAAAGTGAATAGGGGCACTTCTGACATTGTTGTAGGTGCCCTTGATGTTCTTGTAGGATACGTTGGAGAGGTAGACGGCCGAGGTCTCGTTCCGACAGGCCTTGGTGAGGCAGTAGTACTGGTCTATGTTTATGCTGTTGGTGGTGTTCTCCATTTGGATGTCCTCAAATGATATGTCTGTGACTGAGCCTGACCCTCCTTGCCATGTCTTGATCCTCACCCCATTGTCTGAGTTCTTGATCAAGGCGCCACGAACTGTTATGTTTGACACACATGCATGTGTATTGTGGGGACCAAGACTCCCAATGCTGAGGAGATCAGAGAAATGTGTTAGATTTCATTATTGTCAAAAATTTTAACAGCTCATCTTGGAAGAGATGAAAGGGTGTCCACCATTTCCAGTGGAGCCAAAAGCTTCACTACTTTTGACTTCGGGATATAATGACTAAAGAAATATGACTCATAAGACTGTCGACACGTCTTATTTATTGTGAAGTTGCTGATGGTTGTTGCACTTCAGATCACGGGTCAAATGGAAATAGCCTCTCTGTGAGACTCTCACAGGAGTAAGGCTGCGAACAACCGACCCCCTTACCCTGCCTAGGCGGGAGTCTCTTTGGAGACACTAGGGTAATGTTGATGTTGATGTTGATGTTGATCTTGGAAGATATGAAAGGCTAATTGTTAAATAAATTTTATGAAGAATGGACCTAATGGCCTTAGAGGAGAACTTCTGTGATATGGTGTGAGATCGTCTCATGTGAGACTTTCTGTTGCTCAAAGTGTCTTGTTTGCAACATGATTCCTGAGAAGTTGTAACATGATCCTAGGTTGTGGCTGCACGGATACAAACATTTGAATGTATCCGTGACGTCCCTTGTTTACTAGGGTTCACTCTTTGTTCTCTTTTTTTGGGTTGTGGAGGAAGCACAAAGATCTTGATAGGAATGACTCTCAACCTTAAAATTGCGGACGATAATCAGGAGCATCTCTTGGTTTCTACTAGTAGCGTTCACTCTTTAACTCAAGGAGTTGTTTTGTTTGGGGATTTACAGTTTCTAGAAATAGAATAAAAATTCAAAATCTCTAGCCAAGTGTTTGGCTCATTTTGATATCCTATCTCCTTATTTGGTTTCATTTTGTTTCGTCCACTATGTATACCAAACAATAAATTCATTGAGGCTTAGTTTTTTTTTTTTTTCAAGTGGAAGAAAACTGAACAGAGTTGATTTTGTTAACTTGACTTTTAACCAATTAAAACTCGTCCAAACATATCCAATATTGCACTCATTATGAACTTAACTGAACTGAATTTAAGTGAAATTAAGCTAGGAGAAGAGAGCCTAAGAGTACTACTAATTAAGTTGTTTCCCTTTTTACATTTCGTTTTCCATTTTGAAATCCTTATTTCATTCTTTCGTTTCCACGAAGTTGTTTTGCTGCCTTTTCTGCTTTGTTTATCAGCAATAAAATTAGACTAAGAGTCCTATAATTAAAACAATGAATCTCTAACTTGATTGAAACTGGAACATAAGAGCACTACCAAAACCCTTAACTTTAATGCCACTAGTAAATTATTACTCCAAGAATATTAAACTGTAACAAACACATGCCAAACAGAGACAAACCAAAAAGATCACTTTCTATGAATTTCCTTAAAGACAATGACAAGAGTATATGGTATTGTTTGAACAAGAAGAAGAAGGTGACAATAGTTCACCTGATCCCGTGACTATGGTCGCACACTACCCCTTGTATGTCCACGTCTGCACAACCTGGTCCTATGGAAATGCAATCATCACCTATAAATTGTAACAAAACACACAAAATCATAAATATTGATGATATAAAAAACAAATTCCAATTGTTGGCAAATTTATTGTCAAAAAAAAGTTATCCCTAAAGAAAGATGATCAAAACTTTTTTACAAGGTCTTTCTAGCGACAATTCGACAAAATCACTCTTAGGATGTATGGGGGCTTTTTAGATAAAGAGAAAGTATTATTAATAACATAAGAAACCGAGTTACATCCTAATAGGATAAGGAGTTCTTGAAAGGAGTATATTTACGAATCGGCCCAATGAAACATAATCAGTTGAGAACGTACCATTAGCTATCATGGAATTGTAGATTCCAACACCTCTTGTATCCTGCACATGGATCCCATCAGTGTTGGGGCTGTATTGAGGAGAGTTAATTTGCAGCTTGTCTATTAGTACACCTTCACATCCATCAAATTTCATGTGAAATTGAGGGCTGTTTTGGATTCTTAACCCACTCACTCTTAAATTGTTGCTCATGAAAAATCGAATCAACTGTTAAAAGAAAATCCAACAAAATATCAATCACAAAACATTACTAAATACTATACTACACATGTAAATGCAAGGATGAACATTATAACTAAAACTATAGTATGGTTCACTTACTGCTGGACTATCACATGGCCCTGGTAATGTTGATCCATTTGGACCCTGGAAAAGTTAAAACCAGATTAGTTCATCATAAAACAGATCAATTTTTTATGCATTATGGAGAGAAAAACTCATTTACAGGTTATTATATTTAGTACATGATTCTTATGTGCAAGAAATTTGCAGTACCCTGTGAGGTTTACAAGGAAGCTCCCACCATTGTTGACCATTGCCTTCAATGGTTCCAGTTCCATTTAGGGTCATCCCATCCAGTTTGTAGAAAACTAGCCATTGCTTCTTGCTGTCGGATTCCGGCCAGCAATCCGGCCCTTCTGGTGGAATTAGAATCCCATCAATCTACATTGGAATTAAGGTGCAAATATTGTTAGACTGCATTAGTTGAGCCTTTAACCGTCAGCTTGAACTTTTCGATAAAATTACCTGGAACACAAGTCCAGGCTGACAAGGCCCGGAAAAAATAGTGGAAGTGATCATGAATTTTCCCCTAGAGGGAGCTAGTAAGACAGCAGATTCCACTGCGCAGGCCGCCTTCCAAGCCGCCCTGAATGCTTCAGTGTCGTCGTTGAGACCATCCCCTACAGCACCATATTCAGTGACGTCGAAAATGCAGGGCCCATCTTGGGTTGGGCTTGGGGTTGGGTACGGGTCCGAGCGGACATGGGAGGGAGGAGCCGGCGGGTTACGAGGGGCAGGGCTATAAGAAGGGGGTTGTTGATCATCTCCAGGGGCAGGGCTATAAGCAGGGGAACCTCCTTTGCCCTTATGATAGTGAAATCTTCCTTCTACTAATTTGGTCAAATTTTGAGAGCCAAGAAATGAAACCAATAGAGCAAGTGTAAACAAGGTAGAATAATGCTTCATTATTAGCAACTTTTTGTACAATGTGAGAAATTTTTAACCAAGTTACTAAAAAACTCTCCAAAAAAAACCAGGAGAAGAATTTTTAGCAAATGGTGGTGACGTACCAAGTTCATGAAGCAAAGGCTTAGATTTATACTAATAAGGATCAAGGGTTTGGAACTAACAGTGAGTCTAGAAGAGTGACACGTGTCAGGTTTTGGATGATCAAGAATCCACAGGATTGCAGTTGGAGGTTTTTTTTTTTTTTTTTTTTTTTTGAGTATGAAATTGAAAAGAGTCAGGCTCCTTTTTAAGGAGGTTGTTTTCTGTGGCAAAATTTGGCAGTATATTATTTGTTGTTATTAACTGAATCTCATGACCAACGTTTTCTTTTCTTTCTTTCTCTCTGAACATGTAATTTGTTTTCTGTTACGTGTTTTGTGGCTCACAAGCCTCCAATCTGTTGCTTACAATGCCTCACTTTTCCACTTCATTTTGTTTATAATGAATGTGGTACGTTCACTTTTACCCCATTTCCTGTTTGTTGATGCTTGTGAATGAATTTTCAGTGCTCAACAATTTGTCAGCCTGTGAATTGGTTTTGAAGGGCCTTGATCTTGTTTTGTTGTCATGTGATATAAGATGACTCTTTACATTGAAAGCTCCTATCCTATGCAAGGTAGATTGTGGGCAGGGGTACATACAACTGCCTAGACTAGCTTGTTTAGTTTGCTTATCAAGTTAGTAAACTGATTAATGCCATTAAGTAGCAACTTCTTGGTGCTATATTTCTGCTAAATCATTATCTACTCTTGATGTGAACATTGTGAGTATTCGTAATGATTTATATTTACAGTAAGAACGGCCGCACCTAAACCCATTTCGGACTGAACCGAGCTAGGTGGATAAAGGTCTCCCACTTCCTACCCATCCCACCCCATATTTTTATGATATGGGACGGGAGTTCCCATCCTTGAACTTGGGACCTCTAAGTTAAAAGGTGACTTGGTAGCCATTGAGACAAATGCTAATATAACTAGATGTCAATTTGGTTTCTGATCTGTTTACATAAGTTAACTTCGTCAAACATAGTATGCAAATTCAATTCTATAACTGTCAAGTATACTGTAACAACTGTCCTTGGTTTTGGTAGGTGTAATTAATACAAGAGAATGTAAATTGATCGATAGAAGAAAACTCTCAAATTCCTAACTACCTATCATTATTTCAACCAATTGTTGCATTTCACTTTAGTTAAATTGTTTACTATTTCAAATGGAGTCTCGGACACATAAGATCCAGGTACATTGAAAAGAGCCATTTGGTCCTATCAAATTGTACAATCACGTTAACAATATGACAATATAACATGTACTCCCTACTAGCTTGGATAAGATATACCCTCCTCCACCATTTACGCGTTCATATAAGTGTCTTTTTCCACTTTCTGGACAGAGTAATTGATTCAATTCAGTTTTATTATCTAATTTTTCTTTCACATAAATACTATTCGATTCAGTTCAGTGGAATTCAGTGCACTGGAAAAAGAACACGCGTGGGGTGTGTTCTTTAGAGCTTATCCCGTCAAATCCGTTCAGTTCAGGAGTGATCTTGTGCCAGCTCAGTGATGTTTAATTCAGTTCAGTCGTCTTTAATTTAGAAACATACATTTTGTCTCAAATATAAAGTGGTTTTCATTTCAATTCAGTGGTGTTCATTTCAATTAAATAGTGTTCAATTTTTATTTATTTATTTATTTATTTATTTATTTATTTTATTTTTGATACGAGGAACCCTCAGCCACTACTCTTTGAGTGTGCACCGGATAAACCCCGAGTGTATGCAATAGCCTGCATGAGAATTAAACCCATGACCTTTGTCATGAAATTTCAACCCCACGACCCACTCCACTACCCCTTTCAGGGCAAATAGTGTTCAATTTAGTTCAATGATATTGAATTCAGATCAGTTCAGTTCAACCCTATGATCGAACATACTTGTACTCTGATCTTAATTACTTTCACTTTTTAAGAATGATTTTAATAGGAGTTCTGCAGTAGGTTAAAGTATACTATAATTGACATTTCTATGACTATATGCTAATTGCTACCTATTACTAGCCTAGTAGTAAACTCCTAATAACTAAAATGTAATTGATCACCCCTAAGCCCCTAACATTAATATTAAATGTGTTAGTAATTTCAATCCTGGTAATATATACTTACAAAGAAACATTAACTATAACTACTATACTGTAACATCGTTATCACATTCATCACCATACATATATAATGTGTTATCCTATTTCTAAAAGTTACGTCAAGTTTCAGATAATAATGAAGCACAAAATTTCATGTGATTTCAATAATGTCATATATGTTGCTTAATGTGATAAAACAAAGAAAAGGTAGGAGAATGAAGTTGATTGGTAGCCATTGCTTGCAATGCCATAATTGGTGCATGCTGGTGTAGTAGTAAGGTCTTGTATTGTGGTTGATGTCAAAAGGGCAATTAGGCTAAAGCTAATAATAATAAACTGAGTCTCGTGACTGTTTTTTGTTGGATAGCTTCTTGTGGTTGTAGAAATATTTTAGGAGAGAGAGAGAGAGAGACAACAGAATTAAACGGTTCACGGGTGTTGATGACATAGCAGCATTGTTGCGAATCCCCCTACGACAACAAAATTAATAAAATTGGAGAGAGAGAGAGAGAGATCATGAATGTTTGTTTGTTCGACCCTTTTATTAATTAGAAGCATTTGTGCATTGGAAAGGTATTGGTAGTTTGGCATTACACATGTGATTCTTCAAACAAATCTTATGTTGGTAACTCGATCCAATATGGTGAGAATCAGCAATAGTGTTGAGTTCTAAGTTTGTAATTTTAGGTACGTGGCTGCCTCAGCTGCCTTCCATGTAGCTGCCGACTTGGGATAATAGACTAAAGATAAACTTTCGTTTTTTAAAGGGTCTGTTCTTCTCAACTTAATTTTAATTTAGTTCAGTTTACTTTAATTTAATTTACCAATCAATGTGTATTAATCTTGAATCTACTTCTGAAATTGTGTGTGTAATATCATAAAACGGAATATATCTGATTTGACCTATAACTCTTGCTAGGCTAAATTCATTTGTAAGTTTTATTACTCATTTAAGCTAGTCAAATTGCCTAACAAAAACTCTATTATGATTTATGAGGCAGCTTTATTATGAGGTATTATTTTTTTGTCTAAAGACATTATTTCTCATATATAGTGGTATTACTTTTTGCCATAATGAGACCGTCTCATATAAGTTTTTGTGATTGCCTAATACAAAATAATTGATTAGGTAACCGTAGCTTTTCGACATTGGAATCTTGATCAGCTTGCTAATCAAAGATGATTCGTTAATGCCTTTCATAAAATAAAGATGATTAGTTAATATTTGAGTAATTTGTTCTGTTCAGAAAGGCCCAAACATGGATTTCACCTTACGGAGAATAATATTGGCACAACCCACAGGCAAACCGGATTCTGCTTTCTGCCGATGTTGAGGTTGGGAGACTGTTCCCCTCAAAAAAAAAAAAAAAAAAAAGAATGGTTGGGAGACTGTTAGATTCTCGTGAACTTGTTGTCACCTTCGTAGCAATGTATGCATATGATGTGGTTAACTTATCTTTATACTCTCTCCGTGTCAAAAAAATCTGAACCTTTGCTTTTTTACGGTTTCCAAGACACCACTTTGATCGTAAATAACTACAATTATATGAATATAAAAATTATAACAATACGATTATTTGAAATTACTTTTAAAAATGAATCTTACAAAAGTATTTTCATAATGTGAATCTTTATATATTTTCATAAATTAATGGTCAAAGTTTGTTAAGTTTGACCTTCAAAAAGCAAGGTTTCAGATTTTTTTGAGACGGGGTATTATTTTTGCAATTGTCTTTACATAAAAAAAGTACTGACATCATATGATTTGGTTGTACTGTTTCAAGATGCATAAGATGCCCCATTTATTTATTTTTTTTCTTTCATATAAAGATGTGGGAAGAGAAAAACTCTTTTTTTTGGAAACACATGAAAGACAGTCATCAATGGCCGAGAGTACAAAATACCATGAAACAATACAATTAGAACCATAAAAAAGAAAAACAAACTCATTGATATAGGTCATGTGTCATTTACTTCAAGATAATCATGGAATGAGCAAAACTTAAACCCAAAAGTTTTATTTAAGACAGTCCTATTGTGAGATCACGTTACATTTTTGAATAAAAAATATAACTTTTGAAATAAAAAGTATCAAAAGTATGTTACATTTTGAATAAAAAGTGTTACTGTTGACTATTTTATCATGAAACGATTTTACAGTTTACACAATCCATTTAAAACTTGAATTAAATACAAATGAGGTTTAGTCTAATGGTTAAAGAAGCTTGAGATTATCTTGAAGATGAAGTGGAAGCTCCAAGTGATGGTGATCAAGTTATGAAGTAGTCAAACCTACCAATACATTTTGGTCAAGAGTTTACTAAACTATTAGACATCACAGTGTACACAACATTATAAACTGTCATAAGCAAGATCATCGTTAGAGAGGCCTGGCTGGTTATCAAATGTACTATATAGGAATGATGAAGTAAAGAACGGCATTTTACAGAGTTGCCAATAGAAAAACAATGGTTACAGTACCCACATACAGCCGATACAGGTCAGTGAAAGGATAAGGTAAGTTTAGTTAGTTACAGACGCCTAAAGAGTGTCAAGACCAAGATATTGTCTTAACGAATAACTCCAGATTCATAATTTTTCGCAAATTACGTATCTAGGGTCTATCTTGGACTAACATGGATGCAAAATTTCTCCCAAGAACAGAAGTTCCAGCTGCAATTCGACTAAATTTTCTGTCAGCTGATCCGAAGAAGAAAAGGACGTACCATCTCATTGAAGAAACTGAACAAAATCATCTCAGCATAAGAGAGGAGTCGTGGAAAGCGCAGCAGATAGCTGTAATACGCGATCTCAACACTAGTTTGATATATTGCTTCCTTACTTCGTTACTGCTTCACAGATAATCTCTCTGTTGATGAGAGATAGTAAGCTGTTAGTAAGTGCACAATGTATATATATTAAACATGAATGCAGCAAACAAAATCAAATGTCAAATCTACCAAAAATCATCAGTGAGTTTACTAACAGCCAACAGGATAAGTAATGGTTTGATTTGCCTAATCTAACTCAAAATCTAGCATATGTCCTGATCACTATGGCAGGAGATTGTAAATTGGTCATCAGTGTAGAGAAACAGACATACTTATCAGCTCATAAGTAACTATCATTGTTGTTCCATAAAGTGACATATTTAAGAACCGTGGTCCAAACCCTCGGTAGAATCCCCACCATCCATCTTCTTTAAGAAGCGCCTTAGCTGTTTTCATAACTGATGGTCTTCCAGTGCCATAGTCATCCATGACCTAAAACAGCAAGAATCTGACGAAGCTTCAGATATTACCCTGAAAGGTTCAGGACCGCAATACCCAATTGCAATGCTAAACCCACATACAATGTCCCCCTCGAAAGAAAACCACTTTGTACAAGAAGGAAGAGCATGAGATGTTTCACCTGAAGCCGTGTCTTCACAGTGTCTATAGGGGTAGTAATCACTGACGACAAAGCACCAGCAACCATTCCTGCACTAGCTTGAACAGTTACCATCTCAACAGCAGATGGCTTTTTCTCTGAATCATTTCTGTATCCCAAGCTCCTATATTCATGGTATTAGACACATAAGGCCTCTGTCGAACTGCTTAATGAAAAGGCAAACCATGGGAAAGATTGATGTTGCAGGTTTACCTCCAAAACATATGTTGAGCTGCACCATATGTGCCCCACCAAAGTGCTGAAGCAGGGGATTGAGTCAAGGCTGTCAATCCAAACCCTCTAGATGCCACGGATCCCCTCAGCCTTTATCACTTTACGTATAACATCGAGTGCCCCACTGCAGGGTGTCGTTCCTGGAAGCCCTTGTACCATTAGCCTTTGGCACACCTGTAAAGAAGCAGTGATCATCCTAAGACATGCTTGCTGCAGTTAACTTCATAGATACTATCATGTTCGAGTAATAGCAAGTATCAATGATTGTTCTCCAATCTCCACACCCCAACTTAAGTAGAGTGTAAGCACAAACACTCAATCATATCCAGGTTCCATAACGAGAGATTTACTAAAGGATAAACATGGACCAGACAAAGGAGAACATAGACAGGAGCAGATAATACACATGACCGAGCTCTCCGAAGTCCAAGTCGAGCCTCGAACAACAATTATTGCTCAACAGGTATAAGATCAGTTGAAGCCTTAAACGAACCCGATGAATTAATCAATAAGTGAACTAAAACTAAATAATCAGAACTCTGATGTGTCAATAATGTCACTTGCTCTTCAACCTAAGTGATTCACCAAAATTAAATAACAGATGTGCTATAAGTACAAACAATTGAGGTCTTTATCAACCTGCTTTTACAAGAAGGCTGGGCACCTTTTGGGAAAGAGAATAAATAACTTCTCCTGCTTTAGACATTACATTTAACTAAACTACACTGCTTTTGGTGGAGTAAATTATCTCTTCTGTTTTGCAAGTTAGTGGTTGCAGCTTGCAGGCCCTTGCAGCTCTGTGGTTCTTCTCTTATTTGATTTCTGAAATCATTGCCTTGATAAAGAACCTCTGGAATCATTTGAACTATAATTTTTTCTTCTTTTTTGTTTTTTCCCTTTCTTACTTTCGACTTCTCACTAACCCCTCTCAACCTTCCTAATTTTTAAGCGTTGAGGTAATTTCGGCTTTCTTCTTGGTACAAAACTACCACCAAACAGTACAAATAAATATAAAAGAGAGAAATACACCTACCACATCCAGAGGTACATAGTATACACAGGAAACTAAGTTTGACAACATGCCTGCAACTCCATTAGCAACGCCATGATGAGTGGCTTCTGAAATATCAAACCTCTCCAAATACTTAAGAGACATGTTTTTCGACAGTTCAAGAGAACTGAGTACCAGAACCCTGCCCGGTATTGATCCAATGGCTGAAGTGCCAAAACCTCTGAAAATGCCAGCAATGCCGTCTGTCTTCAATATGTGTGCGAACACTGATATTCCTCGCATTTGAGAGAGTCCAGAACCTGCTACTTGCATTCTAGTCTTCACGACGGCTGTAGGATGTAGCAAGGCTGACTGAGCGGTAAAAAGAACAGCTCCTATCACATGAAATCTTGTCTTGTCCAACCTGTTTCAAAAACATTACGTGTCAAAAAACATTTCTTTACCTGTTTTTCATTCCTAGCCTTTTCTAGAGACAATATCAGTAGTCATAGTACAAGCTGTTACAACAGAAGACAGAACTTGTTGCGAAAACTTATGACAGCGACGTAATAAGTGCATCTCTTTAAACTTTTGTTATGAATATGCAAATGATTCGATTCAGTAAGCATTGAAGTTTCCTTCATTGGTTACTCAAAAAACTCAAAACACATTCACAGGAGTAGCTGAGTAGGACAGTGGTTCTACAAATGAGGATGTTTTGTCCAAATGTGCACCAAGGGAGCAATATAGTTCATGTTTGCATATGGACTCTTAGAGGAAAACCCAGTTTCCTTTACCCCAAAAGAAAAAAAGATATCATATGACTCAAAGCTAGGGAGTAGGGAGCTTCCATTAACAATCCAGTTTCCTGATAGATTTCGTGTCAAACACATATTAGGTCTTTCACCCTCTATAAATGGCATTTGCCTTATCTGTTTCGTGTCCATTTCCGTTTAAAGTCTAGGGCCTACAATCCAGTTGATAAATTGATGTCCATGAAGACCCTCCAATAAAAAGAAGGGAAAACAAAAGTGGTGTCCTTGAAGCATCTAGAATTTCTAGATGACAACCGAACTCAGGTAATCACTCATGGGAACTAAAACTATCACCTACGGTCTCCTCTGACCAATTTATGTGTCATCTCCTGCCACACCCCTTATGCATTTGTCCTCATCAGCTTTTTATATCTTTAATTTATTATTAAGATGGCTTGCATGTCAAATGCATGAAGGATCGGGCTTGTTGGGACAAGAAATGGCACACAGAGCGGGTTAGAGGATCTTTGATTGATCGGACATGGTGGTCAATTGTCATTTATTTTAAGTCTCATTTCCTAGTGTTAATGATGACAGGTCTTCATCTTCATGAGCGACAATTCTGAAATGAGAGAGTCCAACAGTTTCTATGTCTACTTGCAAGAAAAGAACACACAGTTTTGTATAAGTCTTAGGACCTCGATCAAGAATGGGAACAACTACAACATTCTAAAAGAGACCCGTTTAGGTTGGCATCAAAGCAATGCTAAAATTCATTCTTTCCTAGACAAAAGTTGTGATTAACCAATGATCCCTCAGGATTACTTCCACACTCACCTCGCTCGTATTCAGTGTTTGTAATTAAGATATCGACAAATGAAGGAACTTTGCACCTCCATTGATTCCAAACTTGACAAAGAAAAACACGCACACACACACACTCACACTCACAAACACACCGAGATTAAGAGAGAGAGAATAAGGGTAGCAGACCTGTCCCAGTTGATGTTGGTATCAGCAAGTGTCTCAGCCAACTGAGGAGCAGTCCCAGCTTCAGCTTCTACTGACATTGGAGAATAGAGACCCCCCCCCCCCCCCCCAAACCTGAGTTACCCGAAAGGCGGAAATTATGATCAATTTTTGTTGTAAATGATAGAAGAATTTCCTATGGCTGGAGCCACTGCTTGAGAAAGTGAAGGCTTTAGAATGTGAATGGAAATACAGAACAGGGGAATTATCTCTTATTAATATTCCATTAGGGACAATTTTAGGACACTTTGAGAAGCTTCCAGTACTAATTAAGGTCTGGGCCTACCCATTAATTCATGATGCATCTACATAGTTTAAGTACAGTTCACGAATTGGCAATTGGTAGGACACAAAGTTACTTCTATTCTAATTCAGGTGACTTTCAAACCTTCAGGTTTCTCTACCAGGATCAGAACCAGGAATGATTCTCATTCGCTCGATTTCGGGTTCTAGTTAGATTTAGCCAGTTTAGAGTTTTGCATTCCATCCATGTTGTCAATTGTCATACTGTAATTAACTATAGCATGATCAACTTTATTGAAACCCCTCAACTTGTGCACCATTTAGAGTATAGCCGAACCTTTGCTCGGTCCAGTTTCAGATTCCATCTCAAAATGAGACAGCTGAAAATCCTTTTAACAGTGTTTCTACCAATATAAAAGCAACTGGATGATTTCAACCAAAACGGGGACAAACTGCTGAAGCTCTGAGGAGCATAACTCATCAACTAAAGAGCACAATATCGGAGATTATAACAAGTAAACATAAACCACAATTGTATCCTTGTCTCAGTGGATAACCAAAAATGAAAAAACATTTCATGGCAAAATACGAACAAAAAACTAGTAATAATGACAGTCCTCTGCCTATATTCCAGCTTCTGTTGGGAGAACAACTAACGTTACTCAAGTCACTCTTTCAAGCCTGCAAAAACCAGGAAGGTTGATTAGAACACAGATAACATTCGCATCCAGAAACTCACATAAAGAAACATAACCATAACATGCAAGATTATTGCAAGGTTCCACTGAATCGCTGGAGCTTAAGTTCAGGAATTTGTAAGCAAAAGATCATTTAGAAACTAGAAAAGTATACGGATAGCCACTATTTGATCATTTAAGCAGAAACGTCTATTTCGTGGTTGACTCAATATTCCATTGACATAATTTGCCTCAAATTGACACCCAATACAGTAACTGTGGTAACACTTCACTTGTCCAGACCAGGTATGTCAACAGAATAAAAAAAACATTCAAACACCAATATAATTTCTTTACAGCCTTAAATGCCATAATTCACGGCTCAAGAGTCCAGGAAACTCGAGCATTTTTTTATGTTGACATGTCCAAGTGACCAGAACCAAGATCAAATCATTATGGCAACTAAAGGGATAGCAAAGTTTTTGGCACAGGGGCAATGTGGGAGCCGGAAGGAGAGATCCCAACAGAAGACAACAACAACACACACACACGAATTACATAACAAAGCCCACCTTGCTAGCAATGTTGTTTGAAAGCCAGTCCAGTCCCTCATACAGCCCTTCTCCAGACGTGGCACATGTGCTTTGTATGTACCTGCAATGCACAAAAACAATTAAGACTACAGCTATAGATTCTTAACACGCATAATAAATAGGCAACTACATATGAGCCCTGAGAAATGCATGATAAGGACTCAGCTGGACAAGAGCAGGAACCTATCACGTATACATACCAGTGGCGTTGACGTAGAGAATGGAGCCCAAGCTTGTCAGTGATTTCGGCAGCATTCATTGCATTTGGAAGATCCTGCTTGTTAGCAAACACCAACAGCACTGCATCCCGTAATTCATCCTGTAAAAGGAGAGAAAAATCAGATCCATGTACATTTTCAATTAAAAACTGTTTATGGCTTGTTTTCAAAACTGCATCTTCGGTCAGTTAACTACAAAAGCATGAGAGCCATAGGCTGAACCAAACCTCATTCAACATCCTGTGGAGCTCATCCCTAGCCTCAACAACACGATCACGATCGTTACTGTCAACCACAAAGATAAGCCCTTGGGTGTTTTGGAAGTAATGTCTCCACAATGGACGAATCTGAAATTATCCCATCAACAGAAAAAGATCAGTTTTCTATGCTACATATTATACTAATTAAAGGTAAATACATCCCATCAAAGATAGAAGCATGTACGAACAGCATCAGAGCACACTAAAAGGTGAAGAGCAATCAAACAGCAGAAAAAGTAAGCATTATGGCCACCAAAAATTTGCCAAAAAATAATCTCAAAATATGAACGCAAAGGTATTTAGAAAGATGATAAATCAAGAAAACCCTATGAGGATAGCAAATTACTCGTTTCCATTTTTCTTGTCTTTCAAAAACCTCTATTTACAGGGGTTGATACAGAGGGAGGTGACTTATGTTGGCAGTTCTAGTAGATTGTACAAATACAAGTTTCAGGTTTGTAGTGCCTTAAGAGTCCATCTACCAGCCCAAAAAATCAGTTAAGAAAAAACATTTAGTAATAAGTAAATTAATTGAATGCAAGGGCTATACTGAGGCTACTATTTCAAATAGGGTAACAAACACAGTATTCAGCAACACTTTCTCACCTAATGCTAAGATTGATCCCTCTTATTCTAAAATAAAAAACAAGGGAAGCACCTGGATATAGTAAACAAGCATGTATACAAAAGAAGTTCAAGAAGGTACCATCTAAACAATCACTACAAAGTACAGAGTAATTATTTGATATTTACAAAGTACAGGTACCATCCATTAGACACATAAATAGCAGAATTTGTAAAACAGATACCAAACACAAGAAAGTCTATGCCATTGAGAATTAGATAACAAGGGTTAAAGATTATCGAATATATTGTGGACTACTGGCAATGCACAAAGTTAAACCCTTACCTTGTCTTGACCCCCAACATCCCACACGGTGAAGCTAATGTTCTTGTATTCTACGGTCTCCACATTAAAACCTGCCAGCACAAAAAGCAAGTTCTATAATAAATTAAAATCCCAAATAAACCATGATCAGAGAGTTGCAGACATAGGCAGATAAAATCAACTAAGAAGAAAAGAAAAACCAATAGAAAACAGGCAAATTGGTTATATGAAAAGATACTATTTGGTAAGACAGTATTGAGACAATAACCATCCAGTTCCTTTTGAAAAAACTGGTTAAGGCATACTCCAGGACAAAAAATGAGATATCTACACAATTTCTATGGTAATTTTCTTTTCTTTTCTTTTCTTTTCTTTTTGACAGAGTGGGGATAACTACAGTGTCCAGGTCAAATTATTATTTCTCAATATTTGTTAAATATAACAGTTCAAAAACATGATAAAACAATATCCCTCCATTGCAAACCAAAAATGCTTTGCTTCTATAAGGATCAAATAAGACTAACAGGGAATCTAGGCAACCCAACTACTTTGAAATGGGTGTGATGATGTAGTAAGTAGTAACTAATTATACTCATAGGGAACGACTATCATGATTACTAAAATAGGAATATAACAAACGAATAATCAACTAAGATCGAAATTGAAACACCAACAACGTCAAAACAAGAAATGAAGGAGCTATAGACATACCGATGGTGGGAATGGTGGTGACAATCTCTCCGAGTTTGAGTTTGTAAAGAATTGTAGTTTTACCGGCGGCATCGAGACCCACCATAAGGATACGCATTTCCTTCTTGGCAAATAACCGACTGAATAGTTTCGTAAATGACAACCCCATCTTTCAACTGCCATCAGATCCATCTATCAGATCACATATCAACTTTTCACCAATTCAACCCACCAATTACAATTACACCAAAAATTCCATGTATTTAACAGCTAAACGCCTCATTTTCTCAATCATACACCGATTAGGTAATCAAATTCGCCAATTGCATCTTAATTCAATCACATAAATAGAACATCAGAACGATTGATGATTGAAATGAACGCGAAATGAACGCGAAATGAACATCAATTTCAAAATCCAACAAATTAAACCTAAAGATCAGGCACGGCGAGCTAAATCGAGAATCCTAAATCAAAATCTAATCGAAATCAAAGAGAAATAAACCTAAATATCAATCAATTACACGTGCGATCTTCGAAATCACCAAAAACCTCAAATGAATTCAATCAACGAAAGATCACATATAGATAAAAACAAAATGAATTCAACTCACTTCAATTCAATGAAGACCTAATCGATGAATGAATGATAATCAATAAAGAGGATCAGATCTGGGAAATTGGAGAAAGACTTACGTGCGAGGAGAGAGAAAGGAGAAGGTCAGGAAAGATGGATGGATCTCAGGAAGCTGAAGCGTCCACGATCAAGAGGATGGGGAGAGAGAGAGAGAGAGAAAGATAGAACGAAGGAGAGGAAAGAGTTTATAAGTAAACAGGATCGAGTAAAAGACGGACGTTTGATCAATAAAGTCGTTAAGTGTTGTTTAATGCCAGGCTTTCAGTTTTTACAGACAGGGTGTTGGGCTTCCGTTATATTCGCCGTTAACGTCTTCAGCTTTTGCAGGGGACCTTCTTTTTGTATTTTACATTTTTTATTTTTCATTTTTCATTTTTCCTCTACTAGTTGTTAATGGGGAGATATTTTTATTTTTTTGGAAAATTGGCTCCCAATAATCCGAAGTTTGGGCGGTCCGCCGCGAATAATCTCAACTTTGCTTTCATCCCCAAATAATTCGAAGTTTAGACTCACCCGCCCAAAACAGTTTAATGAAGACGGAGTCTAACTCCGTTAAAACTCCGTTAACGGCCGTTACTTGTTTGCACCCAAAACCCCCATTTTTTTCATTTTCTCTCTCCACTTCATCTTCAACCTCTTTACTCCCTCATATTGTCATACACACACTTAAACCCCCAACCACCATTGCCACCATACCACTACTTTGGCCCTTCCCCTCTTTTTCTCTCCACCTCTCTCTCCTCTTTCCACTTCTTTAAGTAGACCTCTGATGGATGGATACAAAGATTACCAGCAGACTTTTCCCCTTCGATTATTGAGTTCGGGACAGAGATTAACCCAAACTTTTTTTTTATCTCCGTCCCACCACCACGATTCACGGCCACCAATCCAAGACGCCACCGTCAATTAGGGCATGTTCTTTTCAACTGGTTTTCAGTTTTGACCAGTTTTGCCCAGTTTTCTCCAGTTACCAGTTATAAAATTCAGTTTTGTCTAATTTTGCCCAGTTTGACCCAGTTTTGCCCAGCTTTAATAATAATAATGATAACAACAACAATAACAACTAATAATAATAATAATAATAATAATAATAATAATAATAATAATAATAATAATAATAATAATAATAATAATAATAATAATAATAATAATAATTATTATTATTATTATTATTATTATTATTATTATTATTATTATTTTATTATTATTATTTTTATTTTTATTATGATTATTATTATTATTATTATTATTATTATTATTATAATACTAATAATAGTAAAAATAATAATGATAATAATAATAATAATAATAGTATTTATTAATAATTATAATAAGAAGAAGAATAATAATAAGACAATAATAATAATAATAGTATTTATTAATAATTATAATAAGAAGAAGAATAATAATAAGACAATAATAATAATATTCTTATTATTATTATTGATATAATTATTGTTGATAGTATTATTATTAAATAATAATAATAATAATAATAATAATAATATTATTATTATTATTATTATTATTATTATTATTATTATTATTATTATTATTATTATTAGTGAAAATTAAACAATTTTCAGTTTTTTCCAGTTTCTGTTTGACCCAGTTTTCCCCAGTTACCAGTTAGACTTCTCAGTTTTCACCAGTTTTGTCCAGTTTCTCCCAATTACCAATTCCAGTTTCCAGTTGGAAAGAACGAGCCCTAATTCCCAGAACGCCATTGAAGTAGCTAGAAATAGAGATGATGCAAGATCTGAAAAAAAAAGAATATGAAAACAAAAAGAAAATATAAAATAACAACTACTTATAACCCCCCCCCCCCCCAAAAAAAAAAAAGAAAGAGCAAAATTAATCATCAATGATCATCATCAGAAATCAATACCATCTCCTCCATTGTACGATAGATCCAGAGGCCCAAACAATTCGCTTAGGGTGAAGGATTGACATGAACAACGCATAAGAGAGGGAGTAGAGGAGGGTGAGCGGTTGAGATTTTTTAGGGATTCAGAAATAATTAAATGAAGCAAAGAGAATGAGGAGGTAAGGGTACGGAGGTTGGTGGTTTATGGGTGTGTGTGGGAGAGAGTAGAGAGGTTGAAGATCAATGAGGTTGAAGATGAAGAGGAGAGAGAAAATGAAAAAAAAATGGGGGGTTTTGGGTGCAAACTAGTAAAGGCTGTTAACGGGGTTAGACTCCGTCTTCATTTAAACTGTTTTGGGCGGATGGGTCCAAACTTCGAATTATTTGGGGCTGAAAGCAAACTTGGGATTATTCGCGGCGGACCGCCCAAACTACGGCTTATTGGCAGCCAATTTTCCATTTGTTTTTGGAATAGAAATAGGAATAGGTATGGATTATCTCAAAAAAGTGTTACGTCATATATAGGATCGCCTCATAAGAAAGTTTTTGATGGATTACATGAGGGTAAAAATAAAACAACGAAATACGTATAAGAAATGACAAGAAAAAGAAGCGATACAACTTTAATTAAGTGCTAGCTCTTTCAAGTGAAAATCTTAAAGGTGAAGTTTGGTTGTGCATATTGTAATAGTAGGGGTTCGACTTCTAGCTAACTTAATTACACATTTACACTATTAAATTTGCCTCTCAATTTAAACTATTCAGTGTTGTTGCCTACACATTTTGTGTGGATGATGCCTCTTTTTTTAGGCCAAGGCTAAACAATAATGTGACTCTATACGAGGTGACTCTCCTTAATGCTAGTCTTAGAAATTATCTTTGAGTCCTATGTAGCTAATAAGTAGGGGGTTTGTTGCTTCTTAATGTTTATGTACAGGGGAAGCCACACTTAGAGTAAGGTAGTCGCGTGATCACGCTTAGACTGCCGTGAGTTGTATTAAAATATATTTTAATATAACACATGACATAAGATAAAATGTAACTTAGTGGTAACAATGTGTAAAACTCAACAAAAGGTATTATGTTCAACTCCTTTGCCCCACACTTCCTTTTTATTACACTAGTCTTCTATCTACTTCAAAAGTTAGATTAGAGAAAACCATATAGTACAATATGCGGCCATTATTTGTGTGAGTTTGTAAATCCCTACCATTAATACCATTTTTTGAGATTGATCTACTTTGGGAAAATTTTGGTGGATGAGCCTAGATAATTGACTTTAAGCAATGGCCAACATAGGCAGACTCATCCATATTTTATGCTAATAAGGTTGATTTCTCACACCATCATTTATAAAAGTGGTGTAATCTATTCCAAGAGTTTCAAACCTCAAGAAGAGGTTAAAAAGATTAGTTCAGACTTCTCAATACCTCGATCTTTCCCCTTATGGTGGTTGTTTGTGTTATTTTCTTGCGGTACTTGAGATACCTCATGCCCATAGGATGCATTCTTGCGTGTATTTCGGTTTTGAACAACTTTCCATGCTAAAAAAATCTGTGCTCTCTTCACAATCTATTTGCATAAAGAAATTTCTTAATTTTTCACGAGATTGCTTAGGTCGGACATGTGTCTATTTTCAGACTATACATACCATAACCAAAGCAAACCATGTAGATGCCCTAATACTTTACTTGTTGAACTAATTTCTAGCCAAAATTTGGAGTCAAGAGACTTTGTTAGGTCCACCTAGAATGCAAGCCTATTATAAATTTCTCTAATTATAGCTTTAATGGGTAAACCCTAACAATCTTATCAGAACGATTACTCATTCAATGCATAATATTTTATCTAAAATACTCATTCGCACCCAAAGAAATACTCAATTGACAATGTTGCTCAATTTACGCAAAATTATGCTACCGGAAATTTGTAATGTGCTCGGTTGGAACTAGGCTTCTATCGTCAAACGGGTTAAAATTTTATTTTATTTTATTTATTTACATTTTTATATTCTTTAGCAAAGTTCTTTTCTTTGTGCTTTTGGGGCATTATTATTTATTAAGGATTAAGATTAAGATGGAATCTTCACTCAAAAAAAAAAAAAAACGGATATATGATGGAATCTCCTAAAAAAAAATAAAAATTAAGATGAAATCTCCTATAAAAAAAATAAAAATTAAGATGGAATCAAAAGGGAAATATAAAAAAGAAAAACAAAAAACAAAACAAACAGGGGACTAGGGGAGTTAAGACGAGAGACTTCTTGAGAGTTAAGACTTGAGAGAGCGCCGGGTTCCTTTTCTCTCTCTCTCTCCGCTGTAAATGTAAGCTTGCATTTTCTTCTTCGGTTGATGAAACACTGAGGAAGAGTTTCAAAAAGACCCAATCTTTTCCTTTTCTTCTTTGCAATATTGCTTGCTATGGCATCTTTCAGGACCTGGTTCAGTTATCTCACTCAGAAGATCAATTGCTCAATTGGTCTAACTATGGAGGTCTCTCTCTCTCTCTCTCTCTTGCATTGTCTCTACTTTTGTTGAATATTCATTGCTTGTGACTTGTGAGCGAGTTATCTGTTATATGGGATTTTCATTGCATTAACACCAATTGGTTAAAAAGCCCTCAATTTATGCGATGACTAGGGCAAATATCAGTTTTTGTTCATGAGATGTTTGAGGGTTTCTTTGGGGTTTTAGTTTTCCTGTTTTACCTTTTTTGTGGGTTCATTTATATATTTTTTTTGATAGTTTTGGGGGTTTTAAAAAGTGATGGGTGTTTCCTTTGTGGGATTTGTTTTGTAGTGTTGGCTCTAAAATGGTGCTGTATATCTCAATTTCTTTGACATATTCCTGTTCCTGGATTTTGTTCTCCGGAAGAGAAATTGGTCATAGTTTATTTTTCCGTTTCTAGTTTGGAATCATCTTGGGGCCGGTTGGTGGATATCCAGTTGGGGCTGGATGGATTTGGTATGTCTACTTGAGGCGGGTGGTGGGGCGGGGTGGGTGAAGACTGAAGAGTATCCATGGTGGGTGCGGGGGTGGGTAAGCCATCCTCAGCACCCACCCCACTCTATTGCCATCCCTCTCGGAATCTTACAGTAAAGAAACAGTATAGGACTTTCTATGCTGCATTCCTGGAGGTTGTGAGGTGGTCAATTAGACACTAAATTTTGATCGTTAATTGCTAGAAGTTGGTTCCGATTTATTTTATTTATTTATTTTTATTGATGAAGAAGTTGGTTTCAATCTTGAAATGCAGGAGAGTGTTCACCTACTTTTAGAGTAGTTTATGTTTATTTATTTATTTATTATTTTGAAGAATATAGGTAGTTGCTTCTGTAGCATTTTTTTTCGTTATGATCGTACTATGAACAACCTACCACATAGTTAAAAGAGAGATAGAAAGATTTCACGAGAACAGACAAGTATCAAACTGGAAGCAGGGTAGGGGGAAGTCAAGATTTACACAACTTTACTTTTGAAAAATTAAGACTAGTAGAGAGTTTTTTTCCAAAATAAGCTGGGTTACAATTTTGAACTAATAAAGGGTCAACCAAAAATATATATTGCTTGACAAAACTAGCTACCACTAGTTTCAATTGGTTAGTTTTTTCACGGATGCACAACAACAACCCGCGGATCATCCATGCTTACGACAGGATCTGGGGAGGCCAGGATATACGCGGCCTTACCCTAGCTAGTAGATACTCGTAACTGGTAGTCTACCATGGCCTTGCCTTCTCCATGTTTCAGTGATTTAAGAGTGAGCTTCTAACCGTTTGTGAGGGAGTTGGACACTGAGGACTTACGTTGCTTTTGCATGTTTACGGTCCTTTGACCATGACTTTGCTAAAACACATGTGGTAGATTCTCAAAATTTTACTTTAGTACTAAAAGCTTTTTCCTTTCATGTGGAAGCTATTTGAACTCTGTTATATAAGGAAAGACAGGCCTGCAGTTCCACCACAATCTGAAGCTGTCGTTACTTCTTTGCATTAGATCCTTGAGCAAGACAAATCTGAAACTCCATGAATGCTATTGCATTTCTGCTCAACTTACCCTGGAAATTCACTGGTGCTTGAGCTGATACATACCCACCTTACATCATGCTTGACTATTTTTTGTGACTTTCAGCAACAAAAAAGTTATAACTTAAAAGTAGTATCGTGCTGGAGGTTAAAGGATAGTAGAAAGTAGAAAATATAAACTTGCCCAGCCCTTAACTAAGAACAGAAGGTAAAGAGCAATGGAAATTTAAGCTGTGTAAGTGTAAGGTTTGCTGTCTTTCTAAGCAATCAGTTGCATTAAAAAAAAAAATACTGATGACACATTTATAATAGGTTTTTTGCTTCCCTGTGGTATGAATTTTAAGAAAATGATTTCAGGATGGGGTTGTTTAACAAATAAAAAAGTAAAATGTTGTTGGAATGTGTGCTGGGTGGGGATGAGGAGGTATTTGGGACACCGGAAACAGAATGAGATATTTGTACCCTGATCATTTGTGCCTGCATCATTGATTCTCCTTCACAGTGTCCTGTTACTAATCACTTGAAGTATCCAGTGTTGCGAATAGATGGATTTGTTCTACTTGTATTTTTAGCATCTATCGTATGCATGGCTGTTGTCATGTCGCAAGATTAGATGGGTGCTTTGGACTTAAATCAGATATGTTTCAAGTTATTTTATTCCTGACATACTTCAGCAGAGTGCATCAATTGCTTGCTGAAATATTATGTCTGTCAGTTAAAGGCAGTATTTTAACAATTTTTTCATCATGATGCAGAAAGTCCATGCCGGTGAGCTCAAACAAAAGAGTGATACAGTGTACAACATATGGAAGAATTTCGTTGGAGTGAGACTGACTTATTTGTACAGGAGCAAAGGTATTGAAATGGCTCCATCAATTCCAGGGCAAGAAGAAATGCTGCTTGTTCGAAGAGTACCTTGCCTACCTGATATAAGGTCATATTCTTTACCATTATTTCCAATCATAATGTCTCGATTTGCCTACCTAAATACACAGTGAAGTTAAAAAGCTTGAAACGCTTGGTAAGGTTTCCTGTGTGTGAGATAAAATGATTGTCTTCCGCTTGTCCTGCAGCACTCATACTATTGCTCAGAGTACAGCATAGAGCTTAGCATATTGTTCTAAACAAAAGGTAATCAAGCAAAGAGATGTGTTGAAAGTAGGTTCACTTCATTCCAAATCCCAGAAGTAGAAACAAAAAACTTAATAACTGATAGTACTATATGTAGAAAGACAACTCATGTACTGCAATAAGTCTTGATGTGAAATTTTCACGTACTAGGAGATGTAGTATCCCAACAGTGGAATGACACCTTCAAAGACCTCTCATCCAGAATGTGTTCATCCATTGATGTTTCTAAGTGTATATCTAGCATTGCACAATGACTAGTAGCTTTAGAAGCGAGATGGAAGTGGCAAGGGTACTGGCCTGGTTAGTTGTATATTTGTATGGTGCAACCATAGTCACATGGCTCATGGGTTAGTGCAGTGTTCTACACCCAGGTTATGTTCTCAGAATGTGGCTACTGGACTGCCTTTCTCGATTCCGAAAATCCTGTTCCACGACCCAAATTGAACAGCTTTGCATGCAACTATGGTGGTAACAAACTGGAGCCTTGTCTGTGTTTTCCTCTTTTCACATCCTATGACTCTATGAGGTGCTGGTGAGTGATACATTCTGATTTCCTGATGTTTATCAACCAAAGTTCTTAGTTTTCGTGATCAAATGTATTGCTTCTCAACTGCAATGTCCAATCTGTAGCGCTTCAAGTTTGGCACCGCCTTGGTGTCACTCCAAATAGCTCTTTCTTCTTATGTCCTTTAAAGCATTGGCTATCAATTAATTTGAGTCCCAACTGTGGTTCGAATGAAAAATGGGCAAGAACTTTCGCAGTGGCAGTTTGGCGGTTATGGAGGTGGCGCAACACCACCATCTTTGAAGCTCGACCTTCGATACCAGTTGAACAAGGCAGGGTTCATTAATTACAAGGTGGATGAAATTGAAAAGGCTTTTTCCTTGGGATTAATCTCTGATCAAATTCCAAACGAAGGAAACGTGAGGTTTACATTAGATGGGTAGCTCCACCTGAAAATTGGGTCCGTTTGAATGCAGATGGGGCTTCTCGGGGCAACCCGGGCTCAGCAGGCTGTGGAGGAATTTTGCGCGGTCACAGGGGAGAATTCTTGGGTGCCTTTGCAGCTAAGTTGGGCGTCAGCAACTCTCTTCGTGCTGAGCTGCTGGCTGTTTTCAGGGGTCTGTTGGTGTCATGGAACTTGGGTTTTAGAAGTCTTGAAGTCAATCTAGACTCACAATTGGCTATTGAGTTACTCACAGCATATTCAGTTAAGGCAAGCTCTAATGTCCATCTCCTGAGACAATGTCGCGAGCTTATCGCACGTGAGGAATGGGAGATTCGTCTCTCTCACTGTTATAGGGAAGCTAATAGGCCCGCGGACTGGTTGGCCAATTTGGGTGTCACTCTTTCTGAACCAATCACCATTTTTGATGCTCCTCCAATGGAACTTCGTCACATCCTGTTCGAAGATCTCAGTGGAGTCGCTTGGCCCCGGATTGTGGGGAGTTAGCTAGCTGGTTTGTTTTTCTGTTAGTTTCTGTTAGTTTGTTTATTTTTGCTGTGTGCTGTTGGTTTCGGGTAGCTTAATCTGGGGATTTATCCCCTCATCTGCATCAAAAAAAAAAAAAGTCCAATCTCCAATGCATGCTGATGTGGCTAAACCTTTCTACATCAAGAACAGGCAGGCCATCCATAAAGCTTGCTTTTTTTTATTATTCCCCCCTCCCTCACCTTCTTCCCCTCTTTCCTTCGTTTATTTTTTTGGGTGGAGGGGGGGGGGGGGAGCTGAAATATTGTCGGGTAGCAATAAAATCATACCTAAGCCGAGTAACTGGGAGTAAGTTAGTGTCAGTCGTCAGACGTAGCACAACAATGTTCACAATCCACATTTCTTAGCTTCTGGGGTTGTGGTAGTGACACAGATTGGGGAAAGGGAATGAGGTGATAAGAGAAAAGAACTGCGGGATTCAGAAGAGCTAGGGCAAGACCAAAAGTTTGGGCACAGCAATTTCTTTCATCTCAACATAAATATAAAAGAACAAGGAAACTTAAGTTACATCTATGTTTCTATCACTATTTTGTTTTTAATATTTTATTTTAATCTTTGCCCTTTCCTTCCCTGCCATTTATTTTGAATGAATCTTGTGATAGTTGGCTACTTGGCTATAACTTCATTTCCTTACAAATGAGCAGGATCAGGCAAGAATACAAACAAGTATTCATTGGAGATGTGATTGTTTTCAAGAACCCACTGGAGCCAGATAGACATATAGTGAGGAGGGTGGCTGCTGATGCAGGACAAGAAATTGTATCAACTGATGAAAAAGATGAACCATTTGTTTTAGAGGATGAAGAACTTTGGGTTCTTTCTGACAACAAAGATCTAAAGCCAGGGGTAACGTTTTAGCATAATTTATTGTCATGTTTAATAACATTTTGTTGGCAACCCTGCCATGCATTGTCTTTTTGTTTTCTGTTCTTCAAGAAGGAATACAATGCGGGTCATTCTTCCTTTGCACAATCTTCATCTCTATATTTTATGCTTTTGAAAATCTATATTGTATCCAGCCTCTACCTCGAGCTTTAAATCTTATTTTAGCGTCCTGCCCTTATGGTTTGCATTAGGACTGTCAAATAGGTCAAGTTGTGTGGTGTTTGTGTTCGTGTCAATTCTCCATCCAAACCTAACCCATTTATTAAACTGGTGGACGCCCTTAACTTAGGCACATGCTGTTTAATAATCGTGTTACCTGCTAAATGCTAATGACCTGAAAATTTTCCTAGGAATCACAAGTCCTGACCAAATGTAGTGTACATTACATAGTCTGGAATTGCTAAAATGCGGAAGATACTTGAAATTCTATTACATTACTTATTTATTTCAAGTTATTTAAAGTTAAATTTGACATATATAATTAAACTGGTCGGGAGCGGGTCATTTTCGTGTTGAAATTCTTAAACATAACCTAACCTGTTTGTTAAGCCAAAAAAAAAAAAAAAAACCCAACCCATTTGGCTTAACATGTTATCCAATTAAATGGTTCGAAAACTCTCAGGAGTCAAGGCTAACCCGCTATATGCATGTCCGGTTCATGTGGTGTTGTCGTACGTGTCAATCTTTGACACTTGGTACCTGGTACCATATGTGCAGATGCTATTTGAGAATTGACTGTTATATATACGATCATTTTTGCTTAGCAAACTGCATTGGCCTTGTAAGAAACTCATTAGACTACTGAAAGTTTGGTGAGTTCCTTCTGAATCGTAACATCTTTACAGGAGGCCAAGGACAGTCGAACATTTGGCCCCATCACTATCACAGATATTGTGGGTAGAGTACTCTACAGAATGCAGTCGGCCCAGGATCATGGCCCTGTACACAATAGGTTTGCCCTGAAGCTTGATCCTATCTTTCTTTCGAGGACACATGAAAAAACTTACCAATTTATCTTTTGTGAAAGATGACAAAGTTTCTTGTTGCCTTTTCATGGTTGTTGAAGTAATGAGAACAGGGATGATGATGAAGCAGTTCTTCAAGTAGAGTTGGACGTTGATCAGATGGCGAAGAGTTCAAAAACTTGAGTTTTCTGGTGGAGAATCATCTACTATTCTGGATTTCTTGATAAGCTTGTGCTGATACAAAGATTTGCTGAAACCTTCAATTTAATGTGCAAATCTTGGCTCTCTGTTTCCTTACCCTGTCCCGGATGCAAGTATAAGTTACTGCTCAATCTCCTAGGTATCAACTCGGTATTTAATGTCAATTTGTTTCGTTCTACCCTCAAAATAAATCAAAAAGGGGGAAAAGGAGATGTTTGCTACTGCAACTTGCTTGTTTGAGTATTCTTGTGAAGACTATATGGTAGTAGCAAACACAGCTTCATGCTTCTTAGTTGGGATAAACTAAATTAGCATGATTTGGGTAGGACTATTTTCCTAATTTTTTAATGAATTTGGTTCAACTTTGTTTATATTTGTTAGAGTAATATTAAATAGGAATACAGTAATCTAGTGATAAAACTGGTTATCAACTTGCTACCTTGAAGGTAACTTTGAGATTTTATGGAACCCTTGTAGACTTGTAGTAACATTATGCAGTTCATGTTGGACAATGTCTAATTCTCACATTCTCTAATGATTGTCAGAGATCATAATTTCATACCGGTGTGATATGACCATGGACTAATGGAATTAGAAGACATGTATTTAGAGACGCATCAAAAGAACAATGGTAGCATACACTCTCTAGGACTAGCTTGCGAGGCTACTTGTAAAGGCGAACTAACAAGGTTAGTCCTTCCCTCCAACTTTTACGTGTATTCAGAAAGACTAGCTCATCTCCTGATACATGTACTCACCCAAGCTGATATCATATAGTCTAGAAAGTTACTCCCCTCTACAAGGCCCTTTAAAAAACCCGAGCTGATATGCTCTTTCCCATTTTATCCTTTCTTATTCCCTCTTTCACATAATCTATTACAAGCATCTTCTCCTTTACAAAGTCCTGCTGTACTGTTGGTGGTGGACGGTGGGAGTCGGGTGGGCGAGGTGGAGTGAGGTATTCGTACTACTATTGTCCATTGATGCCATAGATCAGTGTCGTGTTGCAAAGCTCTAGGATTATATGGTATTCTTAGGATTCTGTGGAGCGGCTTCTCATGGTTTTGAGTAATTGAGTTATTTTGTTTAGGAGATCCATTGAAGGTCATTTAGTATTTCCTTCGCGTAGCTGTAGTGTATCTATGATGCCTTAGCCCTTGGCATTAACAATATCAGGCTGAAATTTTTTTCGAGAGCTGCTGGCCTAATACTAATATACACCGTATATCTCAATCTCAATTCGTCTTTTTTTTTTTGGTCAGTAGTGTTTGGAACTCCACATTTGCTTTGCAATGAATGAAAGTGGATGGTGATTTTTTTACTACCGTCTCTGTTTTGAACTTGAGTATGTTCAATTTTTAGTTTAGGTGACTTTTAAGCATGATTTGATCTAGAGTAACTCACCACCTAGCTAGACATCATTGTAGGTTAGGTCTCAATCATGAGACCCATGCACATCTCACACAAGCCAAAGATTTAAGCGGCTGAAATGAAGTCTCAGGTCGTCAATGTCGTCGCAAGGAGAAATGGCCACCGACGTGGAGACCGGGGCCGTCAACCATGGTGATGTGAGGGATGTATTATACTCCCTAGCATGTAGGGAATTGTGGTGAAAGGAATTGTGGTGTGGGAGTAGATAATATGGAGGATTGGTTGATGGAGAAACATTTGACGCCATGTGTAGTGTATTTTCAGTTTAGAAAGGGGACGATGACCCTTCAATAATGCAACGACTTCATCCCAAACCAATTAATGTAGTCTTCTCCATAGAAACAAATTAGTGTAGTCCCCATTTGCCAAAACAATGGGCAACTTGTTTTTTACTTTTTGGACAGAGGTCAAGAAAAGTTATACAGACTTGATACTTTGGTGGAAGCTATCTCTTGCCCTAGTGGCCAAAAAGTGAGCCTTTCTAACTAGAACTCTAGTTGCATATGGCCTATGGGTTACGCAAGGCCTGTTTTTTCCGTCGTCTCCATGCAGCATTCCGTTTCGTTTCGTTGCGTTTCGTTCCGCGCCGTTCCGTTCCGTTCCTTTCATGTACTTCATTTTGTCTCACATTTGGCTCCAATATCCGCTCCGTTCCGTTTCGCGTCTTTCGTTGAAGAAAACAGAGCCTTATACATAGAGCTGTTAAAAACTGTCCCCATCCAAATATTGCCCGAAACCCCAAAAAACTGCCCCAAACGGCCAAACCTGATAATGCAATCATTGAGATTGCCAAACTCGATTGACCTGACCCGAACGAAAAATGACCGACAAAAACTGATTCCATTTTTTGGAAGCCCATGATACATTATTACTTCAAACCTGAAAAATGACATTGACTGACTCGAGCTCCGAGCCGAGCTCCGAGCCTGACCGCCTGTTTTTTCGGGTCTAATTACACAACTTGGCGTTTTAGATGATAGTGAAGTGATAGTTGGGGCAATAAGGGGAGGAACGTGTAAATAGGGGTTTGAACACAGCCACACGGGACTAAAGACTTTTAAGTCCTCGAATGACGGTCCATCCTTTTTTTTTTTTTGAATAGGCAAGACAACCAGGCTGCCATATAAATATGCCTAAGATGTCTCTTTCCAATAGTTTGGTTAGGGACTGGTCAAAGGAAGTAGATCAAGAATACAATTGTAAACAGGAGTGCCCAGAGTGCGCCATAAAATCAGCAATAGTGTTAGCTTCTCTGAAGGCATGAAGGACTCCAACCCTGTCAAAAAAGTGGAGATCCTTCGTTGTATCAATAACAATATTTTCAATCTCCCATGGGATATGCCATTCACCTCTAATTGCTTTGATAACCGTCATATTGTCCCCTTCAATGGTTATTTTTTTGTAACCCGCGCCTTACGAACCCCTTCCGTAGTCCAATTGCTTCCGCCATTAAAATAAAACTGGTACCACATGATAACTCCTAGAGAAATAACATCTTGATAAATTATAATAGGCTCATAAATATTGCTTCTCTTTCTTGAACTAGGGAGACCCCATATTTATAGACTACAATAACTTGCTTTCCAAGTCTTACTAGTATCCTAATAATACTAGTTTCCTAATTACATAAGATCTCTACAATATCTTAACCATCTAATATATCTTGTTTCCTAAATAGATGGGAAAATATATTCTCATAATAATTTCCCGATATTTTATCTCTAACACCCTCCCGCAATCGTAGCGGCATGACATCACGAACGTTACGATTGGAACAATACAATACGTAGTGTCCTCATCTTCGGTGAGTCCTCGATCTGCACGTCGAGTCTTCACAAGTCCTTGGTCGGTGAGTACTCGATCTGCACGCCGAGTCTTCACAAGTAATTAGTTGGTGAATTTCGATATGTCCGTCGAATCTTCACATATCATCAAGTAGGGAGAAGTCAACTTCTTGTCGCTGCCCCCAATACTTCAATCGGCGCCATCTATGGTCGTCGATAACATTCATTATCATTATGAAGGTGATCTTGTATATCACATGAGCACCTTCTTTTATCTACTGCTGCAAAACGGGTAGTAGCACCGCCATCTTCCAAAACCTGCTTCTTGCAAGTTTTAGTTCATCATCATATATAATCATCATCAAGGATCCCTAGATCCATCAAAAGAAAAGTAAAAAAAAAAAACTTTGGCTGTATTTGAGTTTCAGAAAAGGTTTTGTCCGGTGGTGGACAGTTCGTCCGCCACCGCCGTAGCAGAAGCTTTTGTATTTAGGTCTCAAGATCGCACTAGCTCTGATACCATGATAAATTATAATAGGCTCATAAATGTTGCTTCTCTTTCTTAACCTAGGGAGAATACTAGTTTCCTAATTACATAAGATGTAGATAATATCTTAACCATCTAATATATCTTGTTTCCTAAATAGATATTTTCCCGATATCTTATCGCTAACATGATAAGTTTTGGAGTAAAATTGGGCCTTAACAAGTGAGTATCATAAAAGTTAAGTAAGGTTTCAACCCAAAACCAATTGGCAATGGGTGGAGTACCCACTTCCATATATGTATGCTCAAGACCACCAAATCTTTCCATGTGGGACACAAACCCATTTCAATACCCCAGCTCACGCAAAGACCCATCATGGGTTGAAGCGTGGACCAAAAAGCCCGCTCTGATACCATGATAAGTTTTGGAGTAAAATTGGGACTTAACAAGTGAGCATCGTATAAGTTAAGTGAGGTTTCAACCCAAAGCCAATTGGCAATGGGTGGAGTAACCCACTTCCTTACATGTATGTCCAAGACCATCAAATCTTTCCATGTGGGACACAGACCCACTTCAATACATATCCTCATTCATTACGTATTACAAAGCTGGCATCTGATGGTTAGCCTTAGAGCATTTCTCTCTCGTTAGAGTCAGAACTTTGTTGTTTTTACTTTATGTTTTTCTAGAGAATTTACTTGTACATATATTTCGGGGAAGTTGTGATTTCTAGTTATAACTTATACCTTCTAAAAAACTTAAGTTGCTACCTTAGCCCCCTCAAAAAACAAACTACACATGCATTTTATCTATTTTTTTTTTTTTTTTCAAATTGTAAGGAAGCGACCTTTTCCGAGAGTAATGAAAGTCGATTCCAAGTCATTTTTAAGGACAAGCTGGGAATGCACTACTACACTATCCACCCCAGGTCACTATACATGCATTGTTATATCGTTGTTATACAATTGTCAACTACATACGCTTAAAACTAAATATGACTTAACACCTCTTGCTGAGAGCATTTTACCTATTTATGGACAGAAATGCAAACATGATTAGTTTTGAGTCTTTTGACTCGATGAGGGTAAGCCTATGGTTTTTCCCGCTCAAAAGAACTCATAACTAGTAATTAATGGTTTCTCCTAAATTAATTAGAACATTCTTTTAAACACAAAAACTTGTTTAAGACGGTCTTTTCGTTACTTTTGGTGAGACGAGGGTCACTTTTTAGTGAAATGAAGGTCACGGATGATAATAAGTGACCCCTACATTGCTAAATAGTGACCCCATATTTTTGTGAGTTGTTCTCACACAAGACTTACTCTCTTTTATTATGATTTATAAACACATACCGTATAGACCTCTTGCAATGGTTGTCACTATGATGTTGGTGGCGAATCACAACACAAAGTGAAAGTGAGTCAAACACTCTAGACGTATTAAAGATTGCTGCTATAGAAAGACATAACATCATCAAGTTTACAAGTGTCCGTTTTTTTTAGTTGAAAAACACTGAAGTAAAATGAACTAATAAACTGACTGATGAGGATTGAGGTGGGAGCCGAGATGGCAACGACCTCACTTGAATTCGGGGAAGACCCGGGTTCAAATCCTATCACCCACCTAGTGAGGGATTTATCCCCTTACCTCCCTCCTAGGTGGGGCTTCCTTACCATCTTAAAAAAAGAAAAATAATAAAAAATAAATGAACTGATGATAAACTGAGTTGAATTGAACTAAAAAATAAGTTGAGGATAAGAGAGGCTAACTGTCCACATATATGGTTTTGTCCTCAGTCATTCTAGAGAATGCATAGACGGAAAAGTCATAGCAATCTGCCAAGCTAAAGACTATCTAAATAGTAACATAAGAAGCAAGCACGCAAAGCACTCAAACATACAAAAATGAAAGCAAACAAAACCAAAGCACCCCTCCTGCCTACTACTGATAGCTCAAAGTTCCTTTCATCCCCGTCATTCACACCGGCCCTTGCCTTATTCCTTGGTGTCATATTACAGCATCTTGCGACAACTAATGCCCTTGGGAACGAGACAGATCGTATCGCATTGTTGGCTATCAAGAGCCAACTGGTTGATCATCCTGGGGTTATTTTGAGCTCATGGAATCATTCTGTTCACCATTGTTACTGGGAAGGGGTCATATGTGGGCATAGACATGGGAGGGTCACTAAGTTGGATCTATATTCAAGATAATTGTCGGGAACCATATCGCCCTTCATAGGAAACATGAGCTTCCTTAGCTTAGGGAACTTTTGCTTTATAATAATAGTTTGATGGCCAGATTCCACCCGAGATAGGTCGTCTGTTTTGGTTACGACGATTACGGCTATCCAACAACTCAATTGTCGGGCAAATTCCAGCCAACCTTTCTGGCTGCATCAACCTTCAACATTTCCATGCTGTAAACGGCAACAACCTAGACGGTAAGCTTCCAAGGGGATTAGGATCATTGTCTAAGCTCACACGGCTCTCTCTTTACAGCAACAATTTCGTAGGACCTCTCTTCGAGTTCGAGGTCATTGGGAACCTCACCTCCTTAGTATTTGTAGACTGCGATGACAATGCTTTGACAGGAACTATTCACGACAGCATTGGTTGCACAAGGATGAGAAACCTCAACATCGGATTTAATAAAAGGGGATCTCTGGTAAACTTCCCCCATCCATTTTCAATCTTTCCTCACTTAATAGTAATGCACTAGAGTTGCACAATAACCAACTTCAAGGAAGTCTTCCACCAGATATAGGCGTCACACTTCCCCAACTACGATATCTCTCCCTCTCTGACAACAATTAATTTCTCAGGACCAATAATTCCAATCTCCATACAAAATCTCACAAGTCTGGAAGATCGATCTTCAATTGGGTCCCATGGACAACAATTTCACTTGATTTTGGACGTCTCCACAAACTTCACGTGCTTTATCTTGATTCCAATCGCGTACAAGGTGACCTCAATTTTATAGATTCATTAGTAAACTGTAGCAGCTTCAGAATCCTAGAGTTGGGTTTCAACAATTTTACAGGAGCCAATCTCTCCACCACATTGTACGTTCTTGGTTTGTATGGAAATCAATTAAGTGGGGAAATCCCTGTGGGTATTGGCAATCTTATCAACCTTGAGTTTCTATTTCTGGGCGAAAACAAACTCAGAGGAACCATTCCTCTTGATATTGGGAAGCTTGGCAATTGCCAAAACATGTTATATATGGATCTCTCACAAACTGACCTTAATGGAACTTTGCCAAATGAGCTTTTTGGAGGATCAGCCAACAAATTTGTTTGGATTGATCTGTCCCAAAACCACTTAGAAGGACCCCTGGCTTTGGAGATCAGCAATCAGCAAGCAAACAAGTCTAGTATGGTTACATGTGTCTGGAAACAAGTTGTCAGCCGAAATTCCAAACGGCCTCGGGAGTTGTCCTATGCTTCAGTACGTAGATCTGAGTTACAATTCCTTCCATGGAAATATTCCGCCATCCTTCGCTTATTTAAAAAGCCTTTCAACATTAGAGCTTTCACATAACAATCTTACTGGCCAATCCCTGACTACTTCTCCCTCCAGTTTTCCTTTGGAAAATTTAAGCTTATCTTACAATAATTTTGAGGGTGGAGTTCCATTGAATGGAGTTTTTGCAAACGCAAGTGCAATATTTCTATTTGGAAATCCAAAACTTTGTGGAGGAATTCCCGAGCTACATTTACCAAGATGCATGGAGAAAGAAAGGAAGAAAAATAGAATGTCTCTTGCACTGAAATTGACAATTCCAGTGATATGTGCATTTGTTGGGGTAGGCAGTGGCATGGTTGTACTTGATTTGCCACAGAAAGGAAAACAAATCTATTGAAGCTGGTCTATTGATGAGTGAATCGTTCTTACAACTCTCTTACAACATGCTACTCAAAGCAACAGACGGGTTCTCCTCCAAGAATCTACTTGGTGCTGGATCATTTGGGTCTGTTTTTAAAGGGACCCTGGAACCACATGGAAAGACGGTAGCTGTGAAGGTTCTTAATCTCACACATCGAGGTGCTTCCAAGAGTTTCATGGCAGAGTGCAAGGCCTTGAGGAATATCCGACATCGAAACCTGCTGGGGATCGTAAGTGCTTGCTCAAGTATTGATTTCCAGGGAAATGATTTCAAAGCCCTTATTTACGAGTTCATGCCCAATGGAAGTCTGGAAAAATGTTTGCATGAAGTTGGAAATTTAACTCTTTTTGAAAGGGTGCACATAGCTATTGATGTGGCTTCTGCACTCGAATATCTCCATCATGGCTGCGAATGTCCAGTGGTGCACTGCGACTTAAAACCAAGCAACATTCTGTTTGATGATGACATGGTGGCTCATGTAGGTGACTTTGGATTAACAAAGTTCCTTTGTCAACACCAGAACCTAAATCAAAGCAGTACAACTGGAATCAGGGGAACTGTTGGCTCCGCTGCTCCAGGTACGTAAAACAAATTATCTGTATTATCATACAATTATCCTAGATGTTAGTAATTCATTTCCTAGAGCAACTGGCAACTGTTTTTCTACTGTAAACTAATCATTTATACAAAGCTTATGTGTCCACCTAGCTAGTTAGAGATAGTTTGTTTAAAGATACACGAATAGATATAACAAGAAAAAAGATCAGCAGAAATAACATCTGTACATATTTGGGACTAAGCAATCTTGTGGATTCTTTGTCATAAGAGTACGGGCTAGGAGGCGAAGCATCAACCAGAAGGTGATGTTTACAGTTTTGGGATTCTGCTACTAGAGCTAATGACAGGCAAGAGACCCACTGACAATATGTTCAAGGAAGATTTCACCCTTCATATGTACGCCAAGGCAGCTTTGCATGACCTTGATCAAGTGCTGCAGATTATCGACCCAATTCTCGCAGAAAGTGAAAGTGATGAAGGAGCCAACAATGAAAGAAGATCGACTCAAGCCACGCTACAGAAAAAGGCTGAATGTATTGTTTCCTTGGTTACGATTGGAGTAGCGTGCTCTGACCCCTTACCACTACGTCGAATGAAGGTGACTGATGCAATGAGCGAGCTAAAGCGAGCTAGGAACATCATTTCGAAAACAAGACGGATCAGGCGCGATATGCAATGAGGTATCTTCCCCTGCTTTGATCATAATAGACCATAAGGATTAAGCTTAATCAATTCAGAAAGTTTGATAAGACTCGAGGTTGAATATGTTAGCAGAATTTATCCGAAATCTAATGAAGTTATGTTGTTTTAATTAGTTCCAACAAATTAATAACACTGATGATTTTTCAGGAACATGAAGCAGAGACGGCTTGCCAGTTGAAATATCAGAGCTTAGTATACGAATATATAAAGGTGCAATAATTTTTACATACTGAGGGCCTCAGTCTTGTCTTTAAGTCTTAACCACTTGGCTAAGACCTCATTGGCTCAGTCAGTAATCCATTGACAAATCAGCATTCCGTTTGTTATTTTGTGACCTTATGAATGTACCATAATAATTTCCCTTTTTTTCTTTTCATTTTCCCTATTATTATGTAAGTGTTATCTCTAAATTTAGTTCAAAAATGGTATCCATGTTTTCCTCCAACTATTGGGAGTAAGTTGTGCCATATTGTGCATATCAGTCATCATATTTTGGAGTAATTGTAACATTCTATCAACCAAATGAAGCATAAGCTCCAAATAAAAAATAGTTGATCTGCTAAGAGTTTTCTGTTTTATTAGTTCCAACCATTTGAAAATGTGCTTTTAACTTAAAAAAAGAAATATTTATAAATGAAAAAGTTTAAAGTATACTGAACTATAACGATATATATTAAAGCAAGGTATACTGAATTATGAAGAAGTACACTAAGGTATGCCTAACTATTAAGAATTACATTGCTATATACCACATTGTAAACTTAACTGAAAATTAATTTTCAATGACCTAAGCTTGTAAATAGACTAAGGCTCTGTTTTACTTAAATTCAGTTCAGTTCACATATAACTTTATCACTCAGAAAACTATTTATTCCGAAATAAATTTATGATAATTATGCATCGGAAAGATTTCAAAGCATACTTTCAAACGAGTTCAATATTGAATATGTTTGGACGAGTTTAAAGTGGTAAAAGGTCAAGTTTAGAAAATCAATTCATTTCATTTCAGTTCAGTCTTTAAGTCTAGCGTACCCTTTATTAGAGTGAGATTATGCCTCCTATTTTTTTCCAGAGTCAAAAGGAAATTTGGCAAAATAAAAATAAAAAAGCACATGAATGACGACTATTTGTGGGTTTTTTTTTTTTATTTTTTTTGGCATGTACTTTGGCCAATTTGATCATAAAACTTTTTCTATAAATTGAACCCTCATATATGACTAAAGGTTGAATTTGCTTAAAAATATCGACAAAACTGAAAAAAAATTCCTAAATTATAAACCACCTTTTATAAGTTTTGTAGTAAGTTGTCACTTTTAGCACCCTAATTGGTCGGTGTTATACTTTTGTGTCACAAACATACAGATTTTAGGATCCACTCCCTCATTTGACATGTTTTAAAATTAATAGGCTAGATCCATAGACTTTCTTGCCTTGTTAAAAAATAAAAAAATTGAGGATTATGATCTATTTCCTTTTTTATTTTATTTTTTGTAAAAAATCGATATAATGGTACATATATTTTATAAAATGAAAAGTATCAAAGATCCCATTTTATACACCCTCAACGTTTAAATCTTTGGTCATCTATGCTATTGACTTTGAAAACTTGCTATACGAGTATGGCCGCCATTTTGGTCACTCAAGTCATTGAATGCCAGAAAATAGAATTAGTTTACACATTTTGACATCTAATGACTTGTATGACCTAAAAATATGAATGTCACTGGATTGACTTGTACAGCCAGCTTCGACGTTGATAACTTACATAGTATGAACAAGGGTGTATGACCTTCGTTACATTGCTTCCTTTCAATGCGGTTTATAGACTTTGTACATTTCGGATCACCAAATTAAATGTCTAGACAGTTTATTGCATGAAAACAATCTATGAGTAACATATATCACATTCATTGTCTATATCATACTTTTTATCTTTGTAAGATCAACGGATATAAAAGAAAACATTTTTCATGTCATATGATTTCGGTATGCGAATTGGTATATTAATTCGTACAATTATCACTCCAATAGTAAATCATGATAGTTTTCTACGAAATTTTACTAAGAGTACCTTTTTGGCTATTTGGAATGATTTTTTTTTTTTTTCTTTTTCTTCCATTAACAAACACGCAAGGAAGCTGGCGGCGACTTAGGGGCATGCCATTACATTTGGGAAAAGAGATGACCCAAAACGCTAATATCAACACCTCAATTCTCAATTGAGGGTAATAAGACTTGAACTCTCAACTTCATGGTTGGAGGTGTGCACGGTTTACTTACTGAAGTCCCAACTTTTGCTCTCCCATTAGGACTTATCCCTGATGGACTTTTTTGCATGCGTATTGTTCTTTTAATGCAGTGAATAGCTTACATGTAACGGACAAAACATATACGTCATGCACCCACAAGAAAAAAGCAACAATTACCCCATACTGCCACCGTCACCTTAACATTAGGTCCCTTTAGCTTACTTGGCGTCTTTAATGGAAGATTTGAGTTTATCCACTATTGTCAAAAGCTCAGAATTTCCTTCACAAGATTCTTTTAGGAACTCCATTCTTTGATCAATGTGGTCCATATGTGACGGGGTTCTGGCGTTCTGCTCCAACTTCTGTATTGCAGAACAGTATTGATATCGGATAAGACCGAAAATCATGGCCTGCAACAAAAAATTCCTCCATGAAACCAAAGATAGAAAACATTATCACTTAAAACTTCAAATAACAACAATAATGCAGTATAATTCCGCCAATGTGGGGTTTGGGAAGGTACAAATGTACACGGTCTTAAAATTTTGACTAAGATTACCAAAAAAGGAAAGGAACTAGGCTCCTATGCTCTACCCCACATAAGAAGGGGACATACATTTTCAAGCCATTAAGCTGTCATGCCTGTCATTGTTATCATTTTATCGAATTGCATATTGCAATCATTAGTATAATTCCTAACTTTAAATTCGCAAACAGCATACTCTGCATGAAAACAAAAGGCCCTCTAACAATCCAGCAAAAGGTTAGAACACTTGGGCAGTTGGGCTTCCCATAATATGTCTTATGAAGCAGCAGAGTAGTTGAAGGGCGATTACCACAGCCTCACGGCCTCACAGAGAATTGTCAAATAATCTAAATCTGTAGCTTGCCTACCATTAGTAATCGCAACTAATACTTGGTAGAAATGAAAGAAGAACGAAACAAATGAAATAGTACCTCATGCTGCTGCTTACGCGAATAGTCCCTTAGCAGCGATTTCACAAGTTTGTTCCGCAGCGGTAGCCTCTCGTCACTGTGACTGTGGAAAATGAACGATGACAGATGGTGTACAGCAATAGTATAAGTCATGGAAACCCGAGCTGCGGCTCTGTCAAGGGAACCAGAAATCCAGGATTTCACATAGGCCTCTAAAATACCATGATCCTCCTGCATGGAACCAAAGTGGACAAATGTTTCATCTCAAGTATGCAAGTTTCAGAGCTCCAGTACCAAAAAATATATCTCATAGCAACAAACACAACTCCAACCCACGACAATCACACACACAAATGTACTGAGTCCAATTGGCCATCTCTTCAAGTTCCACCATCGTTTATTCAAAGCCACAAAATTCTATGACAACCATCCAAATTACTTGATATAATGACTACCAAGTATCACCCGTTTCCCGTCCCACAAAGGTGAACATGAAGAATAAAGAAAAAAAGTTTACTCTCTCAACTGTAAAAAAAATGATCGTGTCTATTTTTGGGCCATTCCTACAAGAATGTTGTTTTTCCCTTAATAATAGTGCAAAATTATTTAGTTTTGAATTTATACCACTAACCACTATCGCCATTTCTCTGAATACCTAACCAATCAGTGATATACCCACTTACTCAAGCATAAGTCAAGGGTGTGCTTAGAAATCGCTAAATTTTCATGAATACAACCCCAAAACTTAAAGAGCGGCAAGTAGATCAAATTCCCACATTCTTGAAGGAGTTAACAAAAAATATGGGCAAGATTCAATTGAATAAGTACCTCAATAGGTTCAAGGTATCCTGGAGCCTGGGATAAGCAGTTTTCCAAAGGTGGCAAGAGTTCAAGGACACAGGCATTAGATAGAGCGTTCCAGGTTGCAAGTCTCACAGAAGCATCAACGTGTCTATGAAGATAAATCGCAATTTGTCGTCCATAAATTAAATCACCATAAGATATCGCAGCAAATTGCTCTGCAAGAGTTTCAATAAATGAGGAGTAACTCTCGTGGATCTCAGATTGAAACCTCAGACATTCAACCCCGACTGAATCAGTTTTTGGCCCAGTCATAACCTTGTGAGCAACAGCTTTGGTGGTATTGAACTGTATTTCATCTAGTTGTCGACCGTAGAGAGACTGTAATGCTTCAAACACAATCCTGCTCTTTTCTTCTTCAAGTACACCCATTCCAACAAGTAATGCTACCGACAATGAATGCAATTTCCAGATCAGTGGTATGCTCCGAACAGGAGACTTGTCTTCTTCTGGAAGTTTAAAAGATATTGCTTCAGTACCCAACAGGAAGAAAAGCCCAGCTCTAGCAACTTCAGTAAAATCCAATGGCTCCTCCTCTGGAGGCACTCGAGCTGAAGTGTTTGCCATATTACTAGATATGATGTCATTGATGGAGGTTATAGGGCTGAGTAACCAATGGCTGGGAAGAGGCAACCGCTGGTGAGCCCACTCAACAGTTGAAGAGTTTCTATCTTCACTGGTCAGAACTGGTATTTCCACTTCTTCATGAATGGTATCCAGAGAACTGCCTCTGTTAGTAACTCTTTTGTTATCAGAGCCTTTGCCCTCCTTTGCTTTAGTTTTACTCTTCTTCACAGACAGCCATCTATTTCTGAAGTGAGAGCCCAGAATCAAACTGAACTGCTTGAGGTCACCCTCTGTATATTCCCATTTGATAAGCTCTTGTCCATTATGACTCTGAAGAAATTGGTTGATACACCGATCAAGATACTTGAGAACAGGGATATTCAGCAATACATCCAATACCTTCTGTATGGTCACTTTTTCACCTGGTCCTGCCATTAAGCTTAATGCAAGGGCAGAATTGATACTCCGTGTGATAAAACTCTCCTCTTCTACTGCAAGAAAATCGACGACGGGAGAAGAATGAAAAGTTTCAAGCAAATCAGTCAGCAAAGCTGCATCTGCTTGAACTAAAGCAACAGATGAGGACCAAAATCCACCACCAGAAGCACCCCATCCGACTCCAACACCAGGAGCTGGACCTCCCCTGCCGAACACCTCAATCTTATGCATAAAATGCCATTCTGAAGCGACTAACGTCATGAAGTCACTAATCACTCTTCTCCAATGGACCAGTAAATATTTAAGTATGCCATCTTCAGGTATGTTACTGTACAAACATGAATTTCCAGCCTTCAGTTGAATCAAGCAATCAATGGAAACTATTACCCGGAATAGACCGTGAAGGCACCATACAGAAGCCAGTGACGCTTCAGTATCAGATTGATGTCTAGTATAACACAACTTTTCAATGAGAAAACCAATTCCACATTGTTCTGTTGACTGCTCGTCCTTACTTTGATCAGAAAATTTCAGCACACCAGTTTTAATAATTTGAAGTGCAATCTTAGAGACGAAGTTTGGCAACACTGGTCCAGTTTTACTGTCCCCCTTTGACTCTGTTGCATTTCCTGGAGTTGCTTTAACAAGCACAGTGTGAAGCATGTGTGTAATAGCTGACAATATCCATAGCAAGGAGGATACATGAGTATTACGGTTTATGAACTGGTTTTTCACTCCATTTTCTTGGTAAAGTAACTTTGAAAATGTGGATTCACTCATCAGTTCCATCCACTTCAAAGCTGTATCAACCATTGGACCAACATCACTCCAGCACCAAGTTTCCATGTTATGAAACTGATGGTTTGTATTCCGTGTAGAATACGGATCAGGTAGTTTTGTAGCTAATGTTTCTAGAACAAGGTACACTTCCTTACTTATGGCAGCAAATTCTTGAAAGAGATTTGCTTTCATCAGTTTGTCAAATGTAGGAGGATTCAGCCATAGGCACAATGCAGGGAAGAAGCTTGAGAAGTAAGAAACACACTGATCATAGATGATGCAGACCTTCCAAAAACGTAATTGTTCTATCATCAGCTCTGAAGCCAATTTACAGTTCTCTCTCCCACATTTTACCCACTCATCAACTGAAGACGTAGCACGGTATAATTGCCACGTCACAACTTGGAAGAACCCTTTCTTAACAAACTCTGTACAAATGGTCTTGCTTGATTGAGCTAGTACCTTTTTTTTATCATGGAACAAAAAAAAGAAAGAAAACTTATCAATATTGGCATGTTTCCTGACAAATAATTTTTAAAACATTTATCATCCCAGTGAAGGTTAAACAAATATGAAATGGAAAAATGAGATTCAAGTTAAAACAATTATCTGACACAACCAAATCGAAAGACGCTCCCCATAGAGAAACCATAACTATAAGGATGGAGAAAGCTTACTCTTAAAAGAGTCACAGATTTGAGTTTAGAAGACTGAAGTTCTAGAGTGTCTTTCAGGGTAAATCTGTCAATTATTGCCTGAACAAGCCTTTCACATTTCCAAATTGCATTTGCACATGTTGGTGAATGCCTAGCTATTGCAACAAGTATTGATAATATGCATTCCTCCAAGGCTGCTGCTGGATCGGACTGCACACAGTCAAAATTGTGAGAACTACAGCATAAAAATTAATTGATACCAAGTCACATGAAAGAGTACATCAGTACCAAGCAAAAACAGTGAGAATGGAATTAATATGTGGAGGGAAGGTAACCATAATTATATTTCTTTCAAGGTAGAATTTCAAACCAGTGCATCCCTATGATTGAAGCAAACAACTGCCATGTTGTCTTCTTTTTTCTTTTTTCTTTTTTTTGTCAAAGAAAATTTATGTTAAAACTCAACTGAATAGGGAAGCAATTAAAAGCTAAGAGGACAAGGAGTCCTCAAAAGAAAAGAAAAACCTAATTTACAAATTGTCCCAGTGACGTTGCACGTCATTGAGGGGTACCCCTCTAAAAGCCCCAGAAAAATCTAAGTTACAAATTACCCCTGTGACATTGCACGTCATTGAGGGATACCCCTCTAAAAGCCCCTGACGCCTTGTCCAAAGAGAAGCCAAGTTCACCGCCCGATCCCAAACAAAGCCAAGAGGCTTAGAGACCACATGAAATCTCCGAGCATTCCGTTGCAACCAAACCACCAAAAGATAGCAAAGAAAGCACACTGCCACAACAACCTATTCTCCTTGCCCCTACCCAGGCCAGAAGTCTGACCCTGAATAAGCTGAATATTAGTGGGAGGGCAAATGAAACACTCCCCCAATGCAACTACCATGTTATCTTACAAATTACTATACATAATATCATGTTACATCTAAAATTGACCCCAAAAAAAATGAAAATAAATAAAGAGGTTAATCTGATGCATAAAATGAGCACCACGGAGTATAGCCAGAAAACATAGAAATTACAACTCTGCAAAATCTTGTGTCCTAGGAATGAAAAACCGGATTGATCCCAATCACCATGTTGATCACAGGTATCTTTTCCACCCTGTTAAATGCTAGAGATATCAAGCAGCTGAATTACACAGTTAACAATGCAAGCAAGTAGCAACAGAAATAATAGCAAAAGCCTTCACTATTGCAATACCAAGTCTCTTTGCTACCTAGCACTACCCAAGGTCCAGAAAGATAAATAGGGAACTCCATTGCAATAAGCCTTACCTCTAAAATATAACAAAGCCTAGGAAGGATCCCCATCCTAACCAGACCAGCTGCAACATCTTGTGTGGCAACAATAGTATCATCTTTAATAGTATGTTCTCCTTCATTCATGTCATTCATTTCCACATCAGGGAAAAGAATGTTGGAGGGTTTGGTACTATATTTCCAAAAGCCACCACCAAGGAAACCATATTTTATGTCAGGTCTACTTCGAAATACAGGAGCAGTATACAGATCCTTTGCTGCCGTTTTCTGCAAGCAAACAGCAAACTGAATACCAAAGCTACCAAAGGTACAGAAAGAAAGAAGAAAGAAAGGCAAAGCAACAATATATTAGTAATAGGATCAGACCTCTAATACGCTGAAGAAGTTTTCATTCACATCACAGGCTAGGATGCATTGAATGACTTTGGCAGAAGCTAACACAACAGAGTTATGATTATCATCGAGCGCCATCCTACAAAAAAGCACCAACGGTTAAAGTTTCAACAAAAATTTGCGATGAAGGAAGGAAAAGGAGTCACATATATGATTATTGGAAAGATCATAAATTTATGAATCTCAGACCTATAAAGCAAAGAACCGTTAGTTCTCTGATGTAAGAATTCTCATCTTAGGAACTAAGTTGAAGATTGCATACCACACACCTCCCCAGACAAACAAACCAAATGGGGGAGTTAGATTGCAAGAGATTCCTTAGATACTTACTCCAGCAACAAATTTTACAAAGAAATTATACATCAAGTTGACGGTGTGCCAGCTCTTAGAGCATACTGACTGAGGATGGAGAAGAAGAAGAGCACACTGAATCAGAAAATCATTCATTCCTCTCTTTCACTGAGTCAGCGCAGAGCCAGCAGTGACAGGAAAAGGAAAAAAGGGAAGCACACATTATAAACACTGAGCTTTGGAAAGAGCCGCAACGTAATAACCCTGGCTCTACTCGATTAAGTGAATAGGTAGCATCATAGTTTGGATGGTTAATCTCATTTCTCCATCTTGTGCTTGGCAGGTTAGACAAAGGAAATCTCATCTATAACATTATAACAGACAGGGGTCATTTACAACCAGGGAATTACATAAGAATTGTCCATCTATATATATGTACTTGCTCATCTTGAGAATTAAGAACCTAGCAACTAGCAGAAAAGAAAGACTAAACAAACCAATAAAGTACAACGCTACTTTCCAGGAATTACCTCAGAGATAAAACAAGCTCAGGCTCCGGACCAAGTGCATACGCCCAAATGGCCTCCCAGTCAACAGATATTTCATTGCTGACCCTTGTAGTACAGTCAAGTTGATTTTTGCAAATGCTGTGTAAAGCTTTACTAAGGACAGATGCAAGAAGATGTAACGCAAGAGCTCTTTGTCCGGGAACCTAAAAATCACATCACATTCCACGAACAAGTTTGTTACAAGGCAAGATTTAATTTTTCTGGCTATAAGCATAGAACTCATTTTCATAAGGAGTTGCCACATTTAATGAAACTTACAATACTCCTTGCAAGAGCTAGAGCTTCCTTCATTGTATATCCTGCAGCTCCAGGGTCCCCTTCCGTCCTCAAGTAGTCTCGTTCAGCAACATTATCAGCATTATATGTTTGACCCAAAGAACTCCCTAAAACAAGGGTAAATCAATATTGTATCATGAAAAAAGGTAGATTACATAGAGACAAGACAAGAGATTCCATCAAAGGAACTGAATTCATTATAGCCGATGTAGAATAGAAAACCTAACTTTGACAGCCGAAAAGTCGAAGGAATAAAACAATTACCAGCCTCACATACAGGAGAAAATTACCTTCAACAACATATCCATCCAATGAAAATCTCATATTCCTCGCAGCTTCAACCCGTTTACTCCAAGCATCCCACAAGCTGCCGCCTTCGGGTATCAAGCTCCGAACAACAGCATCATTTGTTTCCTTATCTGTATTTTTCAAGCTTGGAGCTATATCTGGAAGAGAAATTTTACTTTCTCGAACCATCAATCCCTTTTCACCTTTGGTTACATGAATATCAGCTTGTGTATCACTCGTAGGAAGCACATCACCAGCAGCAGAAGTACAGTTGGAGTCTCTCTGCTTTTCTAATTTCTGTAGCCCGCGTTTCTTCAAAATGTTAAGCAGCTGGGGATTTATCTTATTCGTTACCTCCGCCTGTGCTTCTGCAATCTCTTGAGGAGACATTGTTTGTAATAAGGCACGATTCTCAGCATCAATCTGACTCTCCATACTCGTTTTCCCTGGCTCATAACCTATGCTGTTGGAAGCAAATGCTCCTGAAGCCTTATTGTTTCTTACACCTCGAATCTCAACCGATGAAAACTCTTCCCCTCCCACGCCCACGCCACTGTAAAGTAATCTGTCATGCTGTGCCTCTTGGGAAATTATGTCTGTCTCATCACCAGAAATCCGTACTGCAGAATGACCTTGTATGTTACAAGACTGATCATGTTGTAACCTAAATGCTTCACGAGGATTACTTATTGACGATGACGACGACAATGATGATGATTGATTCAACTTGTCCACTTCCATATCCACTGAGTTGTTAGGCGGAGCCATTGTATCCATAGGCAGTGCAGGTTTACTAGCAGGAAGAAGATCTCGCCACTGACTAAGATCCAACCCTTTGATTTTCTTCTTTTGAATAGCGTTTGCAAAATCTGCAATTGGGTAATACCTAGCAGGATCATCATCTTCATCATTATGATCAACATTGCGACGCCCACTAGCAGTAGCGAGTAAGTGACTCACATTTGGACTCCAATGCTGTAAAACCAGAAATCTGTATATATATCCTTTGTCGATGATGAAAAAGAGAGTGCAAGTAAAACTCGCATTCAAACCAAATATTTCTCAGCATTTTAAAGTATTTCTGTTCTCTGCAATTCTCCCTCTAGATCTAATGCCCTTTGGTATGCACAGTAATTTCAACCCTATTCCTCCTCAACCAACTATTATCCTGATTATTAAGCTAGTGAGATTTGTTAACAGTTGCTAATGCAATTGCAACCTTAATCAATCTCAACCCTATTTTCAAAAATCCCAACACTTGCAAATTTAGCATATAAACATAACCCATTTACATAAAATAAAAAAATAAAAAAAATAAGTAACACTAGTTTTCATGAGTATGTGAAAGAGTTAATATAGGGCCAAAATATTGCCATTTAGTAACTATCTTCTCTAAGGTAAATTCAAGGAAATTCAACTGGAAATGAAATACCTAAAGTTCTCAAATTTAATTAAAGTACTAACAACATAACCAAAGTTTGAGTATAAAAAAGATAAAAATAATAACAAAATTATAGGGAAAGGAGGACATACGGGGCCATGAGAACGATGACGGGCAACCGGAAAAGGGAGACGGGAAGGTTGAGGTGCTGAAGATGGGGCAGTTGGGAAGTCACCGGACATGCCCTTTTCGACTATTCCACCAACCAGCTCTGTGGCGTCTGGGATTGTATTTTGGAGTTCAGTTGCCAATTTGTGCGTTTTTCTGCCATTTTTCTCCATTGTTGGGTTTCTTCTTCCTTTTGATTTTCTCTCTCTTCCCTCTTCTCTTGTTTTTGTTTGAAGCTGCCGAGGTTAATTATACTAGTACTAGTAGTCAATTAATGGGATTAGTATTTACTTATTTAGTACCTGGCAGAGGTTAATAATACTGCTGCTGGGCCTGTTGTTTGAGCGTCAGACGTTCTAATGAAAGGTGTTTAACTAAACCAGGGATGTAGACATACGGATATGCTCGCGAACGAACTCGGTCAAAACTTAAAACTCAAAAGGTCATTGTTGAATAAAATTTTCGAGTTTGTTTTATAAATAAATAGAGCTTAAGTAGGATGAGTGTCCGGTTCATTTATATTTGTGAATACGGTTTGTTAAAAACTTGTTTAAAGTTTGTTCAAACTTTTTTTTAAACTTGTTTATATAATTTAGCATTTATATATTAATAAGATCAATATTTTAAAGTTATCTATGTATTTCAATTTATATGTTTGTTAAAAAAGAACTCGACGGTACCTATGCTAATTTACCAAATTACCGACTCAAATTTGACTCGTTTATGGAATCGAGTTGAGTTCGAGTTTTAAAAGATATTATCGAGCTCGAGCTTGACTTCTTTTTTTGCTCGTCAAAAAGAGGGTGCAAGTGAATGACGACCGCGGCACCCTCTAGCCCCTGCTACATCATGTTCGGACTTTCGTGTTCAACAACGAACATATCAGACTAACTGAACAACCAACGCAAGCACTGGCCCCGTCAATGTAGCACCAACAAGAGGCTAGTATAGTTCCTAGAAGTCAGCAAACATAAGGCATGGGGGGAATGGGAATTCGAACCAATGACCTTGCCTTACCAAACCACTTGGGAGGAAGCTTGGAACCACTAGACCACCACCCTTATTGGTAAGCTCGAGCTTGACTTGGCAAGCTCGCGAATGAGCTCAAACAGAGCAAAGTTCAGCTCGTTTACTACCCTAATTTTAAACCATCTTTCTCTCCAACGAAGATTCTAGACACTTATCCGATGCGGCAAACATTTTAACGCCCACTGACACCAAATAAGGATTGTCGGTTCCTCATCCAACTTACATTTTCTCTTTTCCTCCGTATCGTGGTTGGTAAATGGTATGTTCATCTCTTCAATCATATGTTCTATGGTTCAATAAACACATTGTCTTAGTTACGTATATATATTTATTCCTAGAAGACATTTCAGGGTTAGTTTGTTAAATTATAGGACATGTAATATAGAGTTTAGTTATGTCATGTCGTGGGTTTATGTAGTATTGCGTCATCTTAACTAATTAACTAAGTTGCTGCTAATAAATAATGTGTAATAGGTGGTGGTCATAATTACCCTTGTTTCTCTCTCTCCTCACAGGCGCGATTTTTAGAGAGAGAGAGAGAGAGAGTTGATGAGTTCTATTGTTGATCCAGAGCGGGTTTAACTCAGTGATTCCATTCGTGAGCAAATGAGCGACTTCTCGATCCAAGGTGTTAATGTGATACGATAACGGTAAGCAATTGATGTTTCTAGTACTTGAAATCGCATTTTCAACTCCTTATCTTTATCCCTCTTTCCTTAGGGTTTCGAAAGCTGGTTTAAATTGGATGATATAATTTGTTTCATTTGATGTTTTGATTGGAGATGTCAATTCATGTTATCTATGGGGTTGAAATTTCGTTGTTTAATTTCATGTTTTAGATGATTGAACTGAGTTCTTTATTAGACCTAATTTCTGATTTTCAATTGAATGTTGATTTGTTCGTTCACAATTCAATCATACACTTTGTTTATTTTGTTGAATGTTGTTGCTTTATATTATTGGCTGACAAGAAATAAATTTAAATTGAAATTTGATGAACTCAAAATTCATGGCAATGCATATTACTTGGGTTGGGTAGTTGCCGAATTTATCTTTTTTCGTTTGTTTCTTTTGTTTGGTTGATATTGCAATAAACCTTTGTTAATATTCTTATATTCATTGGAGTTTGTTGATATTATTGGAAACCTTTTGTTGTTGGACTGATGCATAAGTAAGTACTGTGCATTAAAAATGTATGAAAATTATGTATCAAAACCTAAGGGTTCAGAAGAGTGAAAGCATTTAATAAGCTGTGAGTAGTTTAGATGCCCTTGAGTTTCTAGAATAGAGATTCTGAGATGCTATAATTTGCTCTGTGTATGTGTTCATCCTTGGACTTCTGCTTTCGATTACCAAAGGTATTGGGTAAAAAGAAAATTGCATTGGTTGTTGGAGGACTAGCTTGAGGGTGCAGGTGCTTGATGGTGCCAGAGTTAAAACCGTGGGGTTGGTGGCTGGTATAAGTGAATAAATGGTGACTGAAGTAGAGGGAAATTAAGGATAAGGTCAGTCTTGGAGGTGGTGGAAGTATGTTTGGATGCTATATAAGCGACGTTCAACGGCCTTGTTTTGTTTCCATACTTTCCACTGTCATTTTTAGTAACACTATTTCTTAAGTCAAAACATTATATATGGGGAAGGCTTGTTAGATTTTTCAAATTTAAGTTACTATTATCATGTACAGGGATTCAGGGAAGCACTTCTATCTGTGGGAAAGTTTATACTTTGATGTTTTTTGAAGTTGAGGATGAACCTAGATCCTTGATGGAGCGAATCCATGTAACATAGCCTGTACTTGTGGTGGTTTGGATGTGTTGATTGTTATGAATGATTGTTTATTTGTTCGTATTTACAAGACTGGCTATCTTTATTCTGATATCTTTTCTTAATCCTAATCATTTGTTAAAATATGTGATTTGCCTCTTTTGGTATTAATTGTCAGGCTGTTACGAGTTTATGTTGGCAGAGATCAAAACCTATTGTGATAAATGAAAAAATTGTACAACTGAGGCCGCCCTCTTAGGAGGATCTGTTGAGGACTCAGTATAGACGACTGATCCACTTCCTTCGGTAACTTTATCCAGCGTTGCACAAAACAACAACATTGTCGGGGCCTCGGCGCTCAAGCTCTTCTATTGAAGAGCCATTTCTCTCTGCACCAACTGGTGAATCATTGACAAATATGTCCTCTTCAGAGGAAACACCTCATAAAAGCTTACTGTGGACAGGTGGAGTATTCCCAAGATTACATGCCACTCGAAGTAATAATTTCAAGGACGATATGGAGGTTTTCTCCCCACTTGTGGATGTTCAGCCTATTACACCCTCACTTGATAGACTCTGGAATGATCCTGATCGATCCAGAAAAGGTCAACTTGGTGACAAGAAGACTTCTTCCCTATTTTCTGATCCAAAATTCATGATCTCAGAAGGTGTCAATGAGATACATCCAATTTTTGACTGGAAACCCAGCTCAACTTCTAAGGTTTGATGTTGTCTCTAAATTTTTTATTATTGGAGCTTATGAATGGATTCTGTATTGTCTTAGTTAGTGCTTTTGGGTTGCTTATCAAAAAGTGATATGGCCACAACTTTACCACTAGCACTACAGATATTTGTTCTGCTGCTCATAAGAAACTTAAACGACCCTTTTGTTTCCCTTCTCAAATCAAGGCTCTATTTTTTTGTAGGGAGAAAATAGCATTTTAACTCTCTGGAGGAAAATGTTATCTGAGTTTTCTGAGGTAGTTAAAAAGATAATGAAGAGAAGAGAAATTTATGGGTTGTTCCTCAATGCTAGACTGGGATTCCTTGTGACTTGTGAGACGTGCATTTTGCTATTTGTTATGTTAGTTTTCTGAGATAGTTTATAAAAATAATAAAAAGAGAAGAAATTTATGGATTGCTCCTTAAAGCTAGATTGGGCTTTCATGTGAGACATGTGCATTTAGTTATTCGTGATTGGGTTTCATAGAAGCAGGCTAAACCTTGGTTTTTTCATCCCTTATCAATCTCAAAAGAATAAGCAGAGAAGGGAAAGGAGATCAAGAATACAAAATATGATCAAAAGTGACGTATTGACTTTACGGCACATTTCTATGCCTATTTTGAGTGTAGTCTAAATGGATTTGTATGTGGTAATTTTTAGCAAAATGTTTCTCCTTGTGTTTGGCTTTGCGTGTACTCTAGGTTAGTGCCAATGGATGCAGGTCTAACCTCAAGTTGAAGTTATCTAAAACTGTGAACTCTTGGCTGTCCATAGGCAAATGTTTGGGTCTGTAACTTGCTTTTTTGCAAGAGAATAAAAAGAATAAGTCAGGCCAATTGATACTGTAAAATCTTAAGGTGAAACTTTCTGTTGCAACGTAGCTTTTAATTTTGACGAACCTGCTCTTTCTCAGGATGTCATTCTATCTCCACTTGCTGGATCAAAATCCCACTGCATCGTCCAAAAGTGATGATTCGTCATCTATTACTCCTCCAGAAGCTTGGGGTGGTGAGAGGTTGTCACATATATTTTCTCTTCATTGTCAGATGAGTACCTTGCCATCTCAGTTTAGCATGTTGACATCTGGTAGTGCATCAACTTTAGTGTTCACTGGATTGCAAGATCCCTCTTCAGTAAGCCAGGCAACCATGAGCTATTCCACAAGTTTGAGTCTTGCTTCTAGAAATTTCCGTGCAAAAGATATCTCATCCGCTCAGGAACTTTCTTCTGGAATCCCTGGACATGTTCCTTTTAGTTCTCTCCCTTTGAATCTTCTGCCAAAATCTGCTACAGGCCCAGCACATCCGAAAGCTATTGGACCATCATCTTTGAATCTTTCTCGAAGGTTCTCCACCTATGCTGAGATAATAGGCACTTCAGCATCCTTTACTGATGGAGGTTCCCCTTCCTTAGCTTCCCCAAAAACAAAGAAAACAGGAGCTGAAACCCGGGAAGAACTTTTGAACAGTCTACTGTCACGATCAGATGCAGCAAATGCTGCCGAACCGGGGTTGTCTCTACCTGCAAATGTATGAACTTCTATGCGTGTACTCAGTTGCTTTTATTTATGCACATATTTACTTGGAGAATTCGGGTGTGCAGTATCACCACTCCCATCTTCCTGCTGCGAGATGCCAGTTCGATTTTCATGGCTCTCAGTTTGGGATCCCTTCTTGATGCCTCATCGCTGTGGGCTTCTCCTTGTTCACTTGTTTGTTTGTGCGTAGAACAGGGTCGGGACAACAGCGATTTTACAATTATATGATTTACGTCTCACGTTTTCCCACGCTAGTTCACATTCTTCTCTTTTTGTATAAGCTCCCCATTCAACTTTGCATCCAAGAACTGGCTCTTCTTGGAATGTGTGATGATGGATGTATCTTCTGCATCTATACAATTACTTTTAGTGCTGACATAACATGTCCAGGACTAAATTGTCTGTTTTCAATTCTGCTGTGCAGGGAGCATCAAATCCTCACCGGAGAACATCTCAGGCCTACCTCCAGCATGGGACCTCTTCCTTTACCCTCCAGTTATTTCAACATACACTTGATGAAACTCTTGCATTCTTTCAAAAATCAATGCATGAAGACGTGAGGAACCTTCACATTGAAATTCTAAGGCAATTCCATATGCAAGAGGTATATAAGTAGGCCTAAAGATTCATTGTTCTGTGACTTCTGTTTGTACTGAAATTTCATTGTCCTCTTCCTTTTGCCAGTCCTCTCACATGTTTTTACTAGTTGATTGATTCTTTTCATCATTGTGTAGATGGAAATGTCATCTGCCATGAACTCAATACTTGATAACCAAGCAGCACTAATGAAAGAAGTTGAGGCTCTAAGGAAAGAAAACGAGCAACTTCGCCAATTGCTGTGAAAACTGACGAGACTTGGTATGTTTCTTTTTTTTTTCTTTCTTTTTTCCTCTCTCATAGGGCTTTGGTAGGGAGTTTCTGTTCTTTTACCCATATGTGCCTTTTTGGTTTGTAAATTTACACTGCGGGAAGGCGTATTTTCGGAACTGATAATTGTGAAATGTGAATGTATCTTGAGCTAAGTTTACCAATACGTTGTTAATTATGGCTGGATGGAGAGATCAGAGAGAGAGAGAGAGAGAGAGAGAGAGAGAGAGAGAGAGAGAGAGGGTGGGTGGGGATGGGGAGAATAGAGAGGGAGAGAGAGCAGGGGTGCGGGGAAAATAGAGAGGGAGAGGGAGAGAGGGGGAGAATAGAGCGGGAGAGAGAGAGAGAGAGGGGGGGGGAACGGGGCAGAGAGGGAAGAGAATGGGGATGGAGAGAGGGAGAATAGAGAGGGGAGGGAGGGAGAGAGAGAGAGAGAGAGTGAGTTGGGGCAGAGAGAGTGGGAGATCGGAAGGGGGTGGGAGAATAAAGAGGGAGAGAGACATAGAGGGGGAGCGGGTGGACAAAGTGAGAGAGAGCGGGGAAGGGAGAAGGGAGACCGAGAGGGAGGGGCAGAGAGAGAGATCGGGGGTGGGAGAATAGAGAGGGAGCGGGCGGACAGAGTGAGAGAGAGCGGGGGGGAGAAAGGGGGAAGGGGGAAGGGAGACCAAGAGGGAGGGGCAGAGAGAGAGATCGGGGGTGGGAGAATAGAGAGGGAGCGGGCGGACAGAGTGAGAGAGAGCGAGGGGGAGAGAGGGGGAAGGGGGAAGGGAGACCGAGAGGGAGAGGGGGGGGCAGAGAGAGAGAGAGGTGGGAGAATAAAGAGGGGGAGCGGGCGGAGAGAGTGAGAGAGAGCGGGGGGGAGAGGGAGGGGGGAAGAGAGAAGGGAGACCGAGAGAGAGAGAGAGAGAGAGAGAGAGAGAGAGAGAGAGAGAGAGAGAGAGAATTTTCAAAGATGAAGAAAAGATCATGGGTGCTCACTAGGGATGGCAGTAGGGGGTACAGGTGAGTTACGCCCCACAACCATTTCAGTTGGGGCGGGGATGGGGGAGCCTCAGACGGGGAAGGAGCAGGGTTGGTTTTGAAAAAGCAAAACTGTCGTAGGGATGGGATGTGTTTTTTCACAGTTGGATACCTGCCTCATACCCACCTAAAAATAAAAAGGTGTAAAAATTCTAAATAAAAAAATGTATTGACACAATTTGTTCAAATGTATTTTAGTTTTGCTATTTGTAATGTTGACATTATTTGTACATTTATTGGGTTTGTTTGTTAAATATAATGTAATTGCTTTATCCGGGTATCATGTGAATTTAAGACGGGTACCAAGTGGGTTTGGGGTGAGTATTAGGTGGGTATGGATACTCGCTGGGCAATTGGGGCAGGTGTGGATGATTTTGGAAATCTTACTCATGGTGGGGATGGGTGGGTGGCGGATTGACCGTAGCCAGGTTGGTATGGGTATGGATATACCTTTATCCACCCCGCCCCATCCCATTGTCATCCCTAGTGCTGACCATAATAATCTAGCTATCTTTTTTTTTTGGTCTCTACGTGGCCTGAGAAAGAGAGAGTTTTAAGATTGAGTTTAAATAAGATGGGTATGGGTATGGATATACCTATATCCACACCCGCCTCGTCTCATTGCCATCCTTAGATGATTGTCTGAGTGAGTAGGTAGCGCCTACCAAACAAAACTTTCTTGAAAAGGCTGGGCTGGTTCCTTTTCGGCTAAAGCCCCTTATTTAGATATTAAGGCCCAGGAAAGTATAGGTTGGCTTCCAACTCCATCTCGGCCGGCATCCAGCTCTTTATTTTGTTCTCTACCTGGCCTGACTGTAATAAGCAAGCTACTTCCTCCGTCCCATGAAAATGTTCACACTAGTTTTTTCAAGGTCAAACTTTTTACAAACTTTGACCATAAATATGTCAAAAAATATGAAGATTTATAATGTAAAAATACTTTTGATGGATTCATTTTAAATAGTACTTTCGAGAAATTATAATTTTATATATTATATATTCATATAATTGTAATTATTTGCGGTCAAAGTAGTGCCTTGGAGACCGTGTAAAAACTAGTGTGAACATTTTCATGGGACGGAGGAAGTATATCTTTATTTTCATCTTTGCCTGGCCTTGAATTTGCGGCAACCCCAACTACAACAAAAGACTTGTTCTGTTCGTCCCAGGATTGCAAATACCGATTCTAATAATGGCAATGACATGACAACAACAACAACAATAAAAACATGCCCCTTGACTTGTACTTCATTAGCATAAAAAAAAATAGCAATCGGAAGATGAAAAAGATTAGCTAGAATAAGAGTAAAGAGAAATATACGAGAGAAAAAGAGAGAAATGATAAACCAAATCGGGGACTGGGCAGTTAAATGGGAAAATAAATTCATAAAGGGGGTATTTTTAAGTGACTCGTGTCAAGTATGTAAAGGCAAATTGGAAAGGGAAAATAAAAAATTGGTCAAGTTGTGACTTAAGGGGTGATTCAGAGGGCGCAAGGTAAAAGTAAGAGAGTACTGAACAAAAGTTAACAATTCAGGAGGTATTGAACAAAAAGTGATATATTTTAGGTATTGAACCGTATTCATTATTAATGTAAATATTGATGGTGGTCAAGGTATAGATATGTTCGCATTGTAGGGGATGTGAAAATGTCGAATTTTGGAGTACCCATGACCATGAGGTATTGGTGATTCACAGGCAGAAGGTAAAAGTAATGAGGTACTGAAAAAAAAGTTAACTATTGAGAGGGTATTGGACAAAAAATGATACTTTCTCCGTCCCATGAAAATCTTCACACTAGTTTTTTCACGGTCTACAAGGCACTACTTTGACTGCATATTTACAATTATATGACTATATGAATTATAAAATTATAATTTTTCGAAAATACTATTTAAAATAAATCCAACAAAAGAGTTTAGATTTTTTATGTGGATTCGTCTTGATTTGAAGTTCAACATCGGGGTTTTGGATAAGATATAACCTAGGTCTCTATTTGAATTTATGGGCTTCTGAGTTAGGTTAACATGTGTACAAGTGAAACCTGTAACTATTCTTAAATTTGTGCGTTTTTTTATGCATATACTTGCTGTCAATGGAGCATTGGGCTTTGTTTGTATTTCTGTGGTCACTGTTGATTATATTTGGCATGCGAATCCCGAGATTCTGAAGCTGCAATTCGAAATAGCACCTTCTTGAAAAGCATTAGCACAAAACAACTTGTATGTACATGCAAATGATGAATAAACTTGAGTGGAAATTTAAAGCGGGGTATATGCTAGCTGACTGCTAAAAAGTGCACACAAATCTAGTTCTTGAAAAATTGGAAGTGGCTATAGTTAGCTTCAATGAGCCCATGACAAAATTTCCAGTCGCAAAATTTTGTCAAGCAACAATTTTGTTGAAAATTCTTTGGGGCAATGCTACAATTTCTAAGCATGTTCCTTCATCTTCCACTTATATTTCAGCATAAGAAAATTGTGTAACATAGTTATTTGTGCAAAATTTGATGTAACTGATCATTTACAAGTGCTTCTCTTTTATGGAGAGTTGTCAGGGATAAGTTATGAGGGTTATTTTGCTTTGATTGTCTTTTGCGTTATAATATTGTCATTTAACTTATATAATGGTTTGTGGAATTTGCCCAAAAGCTTTCCGAATACAGTGTTAAACTTGGATCTGCCCCGCAGTCCGATAACAGGCGTGTGGCTTTATTTGGCATATATATACTCTTTCCTAAAAAGATGGTTCAACATCTATATAAGTTTATGCCTCCTTAATGAGAGCAACGCTTTCTATAAAAAGCATATGTATGAAGGCTTCTTCTTACTCAAGTTCTGGATGCACTTGGCGTTTTTTTAGTGTTTGAACTGAGTACAAATTGAAATTTAGATTTATTTTAATGAAAATTTAATATTTTTAAATTTTTAAAATGTAACACACATCTAAATAAGTTTATGCTTTTTTAGCAAATAAGGTTTCATGGCAATGGAATAAAATGATAGAAGTTAGACATTTATTAAAATAGACATATGATGACAAGTTGGTAATGAAGTCAATTAATTAAGTTTTGAAGGATAATTGGGTGTCGAATTATGCACTCATAGAAAAATACTTTATTTTTACATGCAACCTCTATTTTTTACTTGCAAAGGCTATTGGTCATAGGAAAGGAGCACGTCAAGCTCGGAATCTAGGTATCAAGAATATCAACATAATCTAGGTATCAAGAATATCACCATAGAAGGTGATAACTCATTAGCGGTGATGGTAAAAGTAGTTGGAGAGAATGAATGACATATCGCTTGGCAGATTGAGAATTTAATTATTGACACTCGAAAGGATCTCCACTTACTTTATAGGGTTGAAGTTCTCCATTATTTTAGAGAAGTGAATACCAGTGGATTTTTTTAACAATTATGGTCATCTGCGCCCATCTTTTTTGCTTTGGTCAAATTATTTTGATTAGTCTCTTACCAATTTGTTGGAAATAGATACTTAGAAAAGTCTCTTAAATTGACTATCCTAGTTTTTTTTTTACTTTCAAAAAATAGGCAAGTAGCCAAAACTCAAATTAGATGTTCTTATTCCAGTTTTTGGAACCATTTATAACTTATAGTGGTTCCAGTTCTTAGAAGATTTACCGGGTACCCCATCTTTCTCACCCCTAGTTGCAAGCACACCTCATCTACATGTTATTCCCTACTAAAATTTCAAATGTGCTTTGAGCCCTAATATAATATTATTTCTACTATTTCATTTCAGTAATCTTTGAGAAAAATTAAAAAATAAATAGATCATATAATGGCATATACATAATGAGAAAAACCAAATTTTATTTATTAAAGAGATCATTTCTAATGAGAATGAACAATGTAGGACTACATCCTCAATGGTTACAATCAACAATAAAGATGATCTTTATATCTCCAATGTTTGTGACCACTGCACATTCTTCGACAAGTTGAAGGAGTACAAGAAAATTTCTCTAGGTATGCAATCATTTCATTAATTTGATTCGTTAGGCGACACTGCCCATTTGTTTTCTTCGTTAGGCAACAATGGCCATTCGATTGCTTGGTTCGGGGTTACTGCCCATTCATTTGCTTCGTTAGGAGACATTGACCATTCGATTGCTTGGTTACGGGTTACTGCCCGTTCGTTTTCTTCGTTAGGCGGCAGTGGCCATTCGATTGCTTGGTTCGGTGTTACTGCCCATTCATTTGCTTCGTGAGTAGACATTGATGACCATTCGATTGCTTGGTTAGGGGTTACTGCCTGTTCGTTTGCTTCGTTAGGCGGCAATGACCATTCGATTGCGTGGTTCGGGGTTATCTCCCATTCGTTTACTTCATTTGGACTAGGAATTGCCCATTCAATAGGCGACACTGCCCCGCTGATACGTATGGAATTGATAGTACCTATTTTTCAATCATTAGAAAATCAAAAGCAAGTAATTAAATTGTTATTTGATAATTTTTGGTACAAGTTTGTAATGATCTAATCCATAGAATACACATGAAATATATGTTATATACGCCATTTAATATGTTAATATAAGTTTAGTTAACCATCGTGATTTGTGGTAATTAATGATAGTGTAAACAAAATGATTAGAGAATGTATAAGAGTTTATTAGTTGATCCAAAATTTGGCAATTAAAAAGTGAATAAATTGGTCAAATATCTCTCTCTTTCTCTCTCATCTCTCGCATACACGTATATACTCATTTATTTTATTTTAATAAAAAAATTAATGTGTTTATTAATCAAATTGAAACTGAAATTAAAACTCACCACAAGACATAAGAAATACCATCACCAGAAAGAGAGGCACAACAAATGATATCGTCTGTGCCATGATGAAATGAAAAGAATGCCTAAGAAAGATTGTGAATCAAGCTTTGTTTGCACAATGTCAATAAGTAAATTGAGATGTGAGAATATGGTTAAGGTTTTTCCCTTTTTATACACTTTTGAGTGACCAAATAATTGGCGTTATAACTTTTAAATGCAATTCATATATTCACATCTCCTAATCATTTACGATTTTCTTTGATTGTATACATACATTTGAATATCATGATACTAAATATAAACTCTCCAATCCAAGTTGATATGTTATTTTGCACAAGAAATAAGGATTTAATCTTGTTTTCTAAGCCATATAAGTTTATATATATTTCATTTTACATTTTAGATTCTATTTGTTGATATGTTTCATTATTATATGATGCAGATATACTTCCTTGTATATTGGTTCAAACAATTTTCTTTGATTTCAAAAAATGAACAATAATATACTCCTAGCTTTTTAAAACTCGTTTAGTAGTAGCAAGACCTAAACTTAAGAATCATATACTAATGTTAGGGTCGTTGAATAATGTAACATCATGCTGGGTCATGTATAGAAATAGATATTTAAAGTTGAATGTAAATTCATAGTTATTTTAAAGTACAAAAGATAGAGAGTGATACATTGTTGTTAGTGTGGTTAAATAATAAAGTAACATCATATGATGAGTCATATTTATAGAAATACATAAATAAAGTTGAACTCATTGGTTTTTTTTTTTTTTTTTTTTTGGCAAATAGAAATACATAACAATTAACAACTAAATAGACAAACCAAACTTACGGGTAGCCCACAACATAATCATGGCTAGGCCAACCCTGTTAGTGAAAAACAATTTAGGATGATCTCTATTTTTATACAGATTATTTTGGATTTCTTGCCTTCCGAGAAAAAATAGAAATGAGATGGACCAACCTCAAAGCTAGAGACTTTAAAAAAACAAGATGTGAAAAACGAGGCCCGTTCGGGGTGGTTGTGAGTTGCAAGTTTCTGGTTTTCAAAATTTTTTATCTACTTATGGAAATTATGTTTGGAGCTGAAATTTTTTCCCATTATAGTTGTCTACTCTATTTTTGAAACTGACAACTGAAAATTGGAAACCAAAAATTGTGGTTTCCAAAATCTGGTTTTTGGTTTTCAAAAAAACTGAAAACTGAAAACTGAAAACCACCCCAAACAGGAACAAGCTTTTCTTTCTTTTATTGTATCTGCAACATCAACAGGACTCTCGTCAAAATTCTTCACAAACTTAAAAACTTGCAGCGAATTCAATCGAATAGTAACCAAAGACCAACCTGTACCATCCATCGAACACCATACTAGCAAGCAAGAGGTTTATCTTTGAGAGTTCATTGTTATTTTAAGGTACAAAAGATAAGTAGAGATCACATGAGAGCACTATCTTCCCATGAGATGTATGGGAGCATTTTAAAGCCCTTGGAGGAAGATTTGAGTAGCCAACATTAAGTTGTTCAAAATGGCACTTATATTGAGTTCTTTTGAGGAATTAAACACAAACAAGCATAATATTAATATATATAATTTTTTTTTTTTTGGTGAACATATTAATATATATAATTAATAATAAGTTTATAGCATTATTAAGGATAGGTGTGGCATTTTTCAACTATCTTTCGATTTCAACAAATCTTTCAGCTTGGTCTACTTTTCCAACCTCATCACCCAAACATCCTTTTCAACTCAATTTACACGCGAGTTTTGAGCTTTCACAATTAGTTATGACTTTTGAGAAACTACTCATACAACTTGAGGTGTTTGTCTTCTCGGTGGTTTTTAACATTAAGACTTAACTCTGTCCCTAGTCATTTTGTAGGTTTAACAAGATGCACAAAGGACTCTTCAGAGCAATGGGTGTCTGGTTTTATAAGAGGCACAAGCCATGGATGTTCTTACAGCTAGTATAAGTACTAGTTGTTCATTGTTTCTAGCAATTTAAAAAAAAATAAAAATAAAATGGAGCATGTTATCTTTGCAACTAATTCTACAAAGGAAACTACTTTTATCAACAACACCGATGAGCTAATAATGATTGGTATTCAAAATAGGTTATAAATGGCAGGATATTTAAAAAGTGGGAAGACATGGATGATTGGTTACCATAGAAGATCATACAACAAATTGGCATAAATATTTGCCAACGTGGGAGCAAAATTGATCTCTACTGAAAACATGGATGATTGGTCATCGTAGGAGATCACACAACAAAGAAGAATGATACATCCACCTACAATTGGCAGAAAAATTGGCCAATCTGGCAAAAAAATTGATCTTTAAAGTTTTTAAAATTTGTAGCCACACTCCCAAGAAGCCAAACTTAATTGATACTAAATTGTAACTAAACAATGCTATAATTAGTTCATTTATATCATCTATCTTATGAACCCCCATTTGCTAAAAAAAACAATGTTGATTAAAAACGAATCTTTTACAAGAATGGTGCCAAAAAACAAAAATAATACATTTTTGGGTTGGTCTTTAAAATATTTACTAAACTGATGCCCACGTAGGCTCGTACAACGATAAGTTGTGAATTAAATTTTTTTTTGCTCGATAGAGAATAAGTCGCTATGTACACCGGCCACTTACAAATTAAATGATCATGTCGCATCATGTCGTTGAAGTAATCAACGACTTACCATCGGATGCCCATTTCTAACAAGTGATAGGTATCTCTAAACCAAGAGGCATTTGCCTTAATTGTTATCCTCTCACCTTTCAACTTGGAGGTATAAAGTTCAAAGCTTGGGACTCCTATTTATTTATGTGGTTGATGAATACAGATATCTCTAGTCTGCAATACACAGTGCCATTTGTTTCTGCATATAAACGGGATGCTTGAGCATGTTACAACAAATGAATCAATATATAAGAAAGAGCATAATAATAATAATAATTGAGAAGGTAGGAACAATCCTTCTTCCGGCCATTAACGAGCTAATTCAATAAAGTAAGAGAGCATGGGGTTAAAGAGAGAAAGTATATGCCAAACCTGATCCATCATCATCATCATCATCATCGTCATCGTCGTCAAATGCCACAACTTTAGTATTTTTCCTTGTGATAACGTATGCTCAAGCCTCCTCATTTATTTAATTTGTTGCTTGTATGAATTGTATCACATGTGAAGAATCAAGCGCAGGGTCAGAGCAGAGCGAGAGTCTCCTGTACCTTTGTGACTGATGAGTGAGGGGGTAAAATCGCAAATCCATTAAGTGACTTAGTTTTTGATTAGGGGTAAAAAAATCAGAGAGGTCCGGTGGTATCCGAACCTACATGGACACCACTTTAGTAAATATTTTTCGGACCAATTCAAAATGGTGTTATTTTTATTTTTAGCCATACTTCTATATAAGATTCACTGAAAACTCGTAAAAATCGCTTCTCAAAACTAGTTGTGAAATCCCAAAGTTGTATGATGTCAAAAATAATATGAGAAACCGTTTGGCAGGTGAAAGTTGAAACAAGTGGATAAAACATAAAAAGTAAGTATAATGAAAAGGTAACTAAAAAAGCCAAATGCACCCTAAATAGTAAATACTACTATCTACATGAATAATTCACCTCTCACTCATAATATTTGTCGTCTAAAATGGTTCGTCTGGTTGTGCGCAAACCACAATAATTTAAAGCATCAACTCTTAAAACTTGGTGTTTTGACGAGAATGTGTATAAAAGTTTCCTCCAACTCTCCAAGCATTCAAGCTCAAAATTCTTTGGTAATTGTCAACCACTATAATTTAGGGTTAGTCATTATAAATTTAATTAACGGCTTGGATTATCCGAACTCGTATCAACCAAGGGTAGAAATGTTTATATTGTAATAATTAGCTCAATATTATAGTGATTGGCATCCACCAAACAGGCTTCTATTGACCAATAAGTTATCGATAATTCGATATTAGTTGAACATTACCTCATTTTTGAAGAATTTAAGTATTAGGGTTATTCTTATCTAAATTTAAGGTTTTGGAGGACTAACGATAGTACATCTGCCTTTGAGATTTTCTGTCAGGGTCTTCTCTCCCTCTTGGATTCTTGTGGGTCATCAGTCCCAAAATCTAAACCACTAATTTCAAATCGATTTCAATTCTTAGTATACGAGTTTTCTGCTCACCCCCTATATATTAAAAAAAAAAAAAGAAACTCATCAAATTTCCCTCTGCTCTTTGGCCACCCACCCCCACGAGGAATTATGGTGTAGTTTAGAAGTACTGTTCCCTCCTCTCACAAAATAAAAAATTATCAATTTGAATTTATAGTGAACTCCATTTATTTTGTGAGAAGAGGGAGGACTGCTCCCGGACTATGCAAAAATTTCACCACCCCCACCGCCTCTATCTGGAGATTCTGTACTCTCCATATAATTTCCCCCCGCCCCTGGCGACTATCTCACGACCTCAAAGCAGAGAGAGAGAGAGAGAGAGAGAGAGATGCAGATATTCATGAAAACCTTAACAGGGGAAACAATAACCCTAAACACAAAACCATCAGACACAATCACAACCATAAAAAACCTCAACCCCAAAATCCCAATCAACCAACAACGGCTAATCTTCAATGAAAAACCCCTAGAAGACGGTCTCACACTCAATGACTACAACATCCAAAATCACTCAACTATCCACCTCACTTGCAGTCTTCTGGGTGGTGCAAAGAAGAGAAAGAAGAAAACCTTCACAACTCCCAAGAAAACCCACCATGAAAAGACCAAAGAGCCTCTTGCTGTTTTGAAGTTGTATAAAGTTGATGAAGATTCTGGAAAAGTTGAGAGGTTGAAGAAAGAGTGTCCTGGGAGTGAGTGTGGTGCTGGTGTTTTTATGGCTGATCATGGAGATCGTTTCACTTGTGGTAAATGTGGGTTGACGTTTGTTTATGGTGATAAATCTGATAGTGATAATGGGGAGCAAAATCACCTTGAGAGTTCTGTTTTGGTTTAGGGATTTTGGGTTTTGATTTACTACAAGTTTATGGGTGAATTGTTACAAGTTACACACATCGATTTTGTGGTTGGGTTTTTGATTTCGAATTGGGGAAAAATGGAAGACATGTGTTTTTTTTTGTTTTTTGTTTTTTTTTTTTTTTTGAGTGAAGAGAGATGGGGTTTTAGAATTTGGTTTTAATACTGAGGAGGGCATAAATGGGTAAATTGTAAGTTTTGAGTTATTGACAATGTATTATGATGATGTGTTTTACATCAATAGTCAATGACAATACACATCTGATTCTGGATTTTGGTTGTTGATGTTTGAGTTGGCTTTTTGTTATTGTCTTGAATTCTTAGAAAGAGTGTATCGAATATAAATTAGCTTGTCACGAAGCGAGAGCACATCGCATATACAAAATCGAAGTCATACTAATGTTTACAAGTCTTGGGCGTAATTACAAATTTTGACTAATGTTCACATCAGTTTTCATACCAATGTCCTGACTTAGGTACACATGGTGTTCACTTTCCACTTGTTTTTGCTGTTAATGGATTCGTTTGATAAATCCTTAAACAAAATGCTCTGTTTCTGTATGTCATTGCTCATTATGATTTCCTGTCATGATTACTTTCATTCTCAGTCTACTGTTGCCCTGTTGGTATGCTGTGGCCACTTGATAGTTTTATCATTAAACCCCATTATTGGCTACTTTGATGAAGTAAAGCCAATGGAGTTATCACTTATCAGTTATCAGTGGTGTGGTTCATAGTGATTGCTTGGGATAGATTATAGTTGTCCCTGAACAGGGTGCCAAAAAAGAAATGTTTACATCTATATGCAAAACCAATGTATAAATATTCGTAAAAAAATTATACAATAAAATCTCAAAATTTAACAAATGTTTTACATCTTCCTATAATGGAAGCATTTCAATCCAACATTTTACAAATGATCAATGAAAGCCATGATCATTTCCCTCCCCAAACACAACAAATGTCAACAAAAATGAATCACCCATCACAAACCCCCCCCCCCCAAAGAAAAACCCAAATCCAAAATTAAATAAATGATAAATGAACGAGATGATATAGAGTGACCTAAAGCCATCATCTAGGAGATCATCTCAAGTAAACTAATGAAAGAACACACCATATTCGGGAAACGAGCTTAAGAAACTTGAAATACGCTCTGGAGATAAAGACTGGTTTTGTACAAGGATCTGGTGATATCTCTCCAGTAAGGATTGCAGAATTTTTTGCTGATCAAGCTCCCCCAGTGTACCTGTGAATGAGGTAAGAATGTAGAAAAGAATCAGAAATTTTGCACCGGTTCTACTGATGAGTGGAAAGAGGCAATGAGAACTTGGTGTCTAGAGCAATATGATTCTCAACAACCTAGCAAGTCAAAAACAGTACTCTCGAGATAAACAAAGTTTTCACACGCTTGGGAAGTATATCCTACACAGTTTTGGCATGGACTTATAGTATGTGAGTGTAAGTTTTCTGTTTTCTTGTTCAAGCTTTAGTCAAAAAGGGGAAACAAGACTCGTCAAAATGATGTCAATCTTTTGTTTGAAAGTCAGAGTGTCCTTTACCTAGTTCCAGTTCCTCATCATAATCCTCTGCGTCCCCCTCTTCAACAAAAAGCCCATTTTCCAAAGCTGTAGCAGCCTGAGCATATCTTTGCAAAAATTCCTCTTCAGTTTCTTCATGTACATCATCATCAGAATCCTAACTCCACGAAAAGAAGACAGCCGGTGTAAACAACGATAAAAAGTTAGATGACATTAAGACGTGTGGACTATCTTAACAATCTTCCAGCTGCATTATTGTGCACATCCCCCCCCCCCTATATTCCATGATCACCTTGTGTTTACTGAATATTTTGTTTTTTCTGGTTATCACGAATTTCTTTTCACTCCAAATGATGCAATCATGTAATGTAAAAAGAAAAAACAAAGAAAAAGATATTAATGATGCAACTTACAGCTTGTTTGGTTGCATGAATAAGACTGGAAAGGAAAAGAAAGGAAGGGAAGGGAAGGGAAGAGAAAGGAAAAGAAAGGAAAGGAAAATAATTATGTTTCCTACTTTTGGTTGTATAAGGAATTGAAAGGAAAATAACATTTCCCATTGTTTGGTTAATGTGAATTGGAAGGAAAGGAATGACAGTTTTAAACTCTCTTTCCGTCCAAATTTCACCGATTTGGGAGGAAAGGAAAGAGAGGATTTCATAGGAAAACTTTCCCATCAATTCCCTTCCCTTCCTTTTTATTTTGAAAACCAAACATGAGAAAGGTACTAGATTTCCTTTCCCTTCCTTTCTTTTCCTCTCATTTCCTCTCTACCAAATTAGCTCTTAAAGAAGTCGACAGTGGAAGAAAATTGAAAGACGCTGAACTTGTGATCAAGAAAAAGGCAGTCTATGTCAAACCTCATCCTCATCATCATCAGTTTCGTCTTCCTCATCCTCGTTTCCAGTTTCTTCAGTTTGTTCTTCTTCTTCATTTCCTTCCTGAACTTCTTTCAATCGAACAGAAGCTCCCAACAGTGAACTAAAACACTCCCAGAATAAGCCACTAGCTGAGCTTCCCTTACTTGGTAGCTGCTCAATCACCTTGGCAAGTGTGATCACTGGATTGAATAAATGAACAATTTGTAAGGTAAAACATTAAATAATTTGGCTTTTCTTATAACAGCTTACAATAAAAGCCAAATCTGGTGTCGAAGGCCTTAAATAAGCAGAAAGAATCTAAAATAATTAATCAAAGTTAATGAGACACACAGTTAACATTGCTGATCGTGACACATTGATAAATACCATCATACCACTAGCTTACTTAAATAAAACTCGACCAAAACAGTAAATACTCTTGTTCAGAAGTGAAAAGAAAGTTACCGATTAACTTAATTTCAGACTCTGTTGAAGCGTTTGGTACGAATGAGTCAGAGGCAATGGAGGTTAGAGCAGATACCCATAGAACAAAGCCACCATTTGCAGCTTTTTCAAGTATTGTCTCCAACACATCTGGTTGACACAAATAACATGATGATATCGCAAGCAACAGTGGCTTCCACAATGGACAAGGCTTGCTTTCAATTTCTTTGAATCTAGATACTGCAGCCTGAGTAAAAGCAGCAACTAATGACTGCTTAACATCCTCTGTTCCAGAAGAATAACATGAAAGGTGCAGAAGTATATGGATGCATGCACAAGCTCTGAATGTTGCAGAAGAATACTGCGAGATTGCCTCACAGACAAATGCACCAATACTCTCGATGACAGATTGTTGCGGTACAGGAGGAGCTGGAGGTGAAGGCATCTTTGTCATGAAAAAGTTTTTCAGGCCGAAGTTCCTCTGTAGGTTGACAACTTCCTTGATGCAGTCAAAAATAGGCAAGTCCTCCACTTCTTCCCAGCCATGCCAATCTGCAATGAGCCCAGCCCAAACTGACAATAATTCAGATACTTTGAGTTCCAGAAGGACATCATTGCCAGTGATAGAGCGCATTATGAACCAAAGCAAAGTTGATGCATCATCAATGCACGATTCTGGGGAAGTATCATCACCATCCTGTCATTTGTCACAACTGGAAAAATCAGTAAGCCGTTTTCAATCAAGATACAGCATGAGACAATAACGTAAATGAAATCACGCCTCATTGAAAACAATTAAAATGAAAGAATACTATCCAAGCTTTGTAGCCGAGCCCATTACTATGTCAGACAATCACGGTAACCTCAAGGAATAAGGCACCTTGCAAGGGTACTCTGTAGTGAGCAAGCATTACATATATGATAAATCAACAGCTGATACTCCAGAATGGCTTCTTCAAGGAAACTAAGGGGTTATACCAAAAGTGGGGAAATACAATGGAGATATGGATGATATTTGTCCTTTCAAGAAATTTTTGAAACAATAGAAAGACTAAAAACAGTGATAAATGATAAGATTGATCAACTGGCAGTGAAGTACTTTAAATTACCACCAATCTGGGACTTGATGGAATATACTTGTCTGCTTGCAGGGGTAGATGTGTACATCTGACACTCCCTACCAGCCTTAAGCATGGGCCCTTGCTAGACGCACTGGGTTGAAACCTTGAAGGTCGAATTATATCAGTATTGGCCAGATACACATAGGATCAACATGCATTCTTTACAAGTCAATATTCCTCCATTTATTCTCACTTGAACATGGTGGATAACTTGTTCCAGAGCAATTTATAGTCAAAAACTCTGACGAAAAGTGCAATCTGCTAGTTGCGCATTTGAAATTAAATATTTTGTTCTTTCCTTCCTTAGTGCATGATCAAATGCTTCTGGGTCATCTCAGTCAAAGAAAAACCATGAACTCCCTAAGCTCTTCCTGGTGGTTCTTTAAATGAGTTTCAAAACAGTCTGTATTATAGTACTGGGAGCGAACTCACAGGCAAATGGTAGGTGCACAGATACAAGCTATGCCTTGGGCCTTGGAATGAGGTGATAGCTAATATAGATCTAGTAAGTAGCTTACACACCTACTAGATTTGTTATTTGAAGGTAGCGTAACTGTCACAGAGAATGAGGATAGAGAAGTAGGATCAAACACCCCCTTACTAGTAAAGTAACATAAGAAGCTTTACATTAATAGGTCACACATCACCATGCACAGTTTTATCAACACTCGCTCTTTGTAAGCACAAAAAAAAAACAAAAAAAATCCAGTGCTTATGTTATTAGCCTTCAACTGACCTCGGTTTCCTTAGGTACAAGCCAAGCTTGTTGCAAGAGAGCAGAAAAAGCTCTAGCCATAGTTGCCTGATCAGAAGCTTGCTTTCCACTTAATTGATCCTGCTCACTGTCTTCATGTACTGCATCTTGCCAACATTTAGCCATTACAGCCAATGCTGCAAAGCCCTGTACAACCGCCTGTTTTAAAAGAGGCAGGTTCTTAAGTAACACTCAGACAAACTTATGCTTGCAGAATAAATAGTTTCCAGGCAAAGGAAATCACTTTTTTAGAAATCTGATCGACAGCTATAGCCTATATGCGATATGCCACATCAATGAACAAATAGAAATAAGGCAGAAGCATGAAACTTCACATTCACAAATACAGATGTCTAACAAACATTCCTCTAGATCATAAACACCAAAGTATAGCAAAGAAAGTATTTCTTCAAAGCAGTTGCTCCTTATCCTTCGGAAACTGCATATGTCACTTGAGATGCCCAATCAAAGCCGAGTGGACCCGACTGGGTAAATAAGAATTAAAAGGTTCAAATGAAAAAAGAGACAAAAAGACTCTTGCACAGCTGCAACGGCACATAATAGATTGGGCGAATTAGCAGCATTGAGCCTCCAATGTCCAACCCTTATCTGCTGTTACTTGGTCCTTCCCCATGGTAGTTACCCATACAAAAACCTCCATGAGGAGCTTAATTTCCGATCACCATTCCAGTTTGGCAATTGTTTGACTATAAATTCCTGCAAATAATCACTTACTCCTCCATCGAAATTTACTAGTCATATCAGTATCCAACTTACACTGCAAGAGTGACTATTATTCTCGAATGGAGTATTTTTTCTATCTACCATAATCGCATGTATCTAATCTGCTCTAGTCTCCAATCATCTCCATCAGAAATTCCTTTTCCCTTTTCTTGTGGGCATAAAAATTTTGACCACATATTATTGACGAGGAACCAGAGTGTCAGCATAAACTAAAGCAAATCCTTCCACTGATTTCGCACAGTAACATTGACTCCCAAATTCAAGGTCCATAGTATTATCACAACCTCAAGAAAAAAGATGCAATGCTCAATATGTAACAGTTGACTCCACCTACCACTACCAGTAGAGAATCTTAGAAAGAAATAATGACAAGTTTATTCTCCAAGTACCCTGTGTTCCTCACTTCCTCCCCTTCCATTTGCATCACATGATTCTCAGGTTAGCTTGCACACATTGGCAATCTGGATTCAAGCATTTCATCATCTTCTCCATGCTACAAATATATTCTTAGCATAACTCGATCTAGCTGATTTATACCAGGCAAAGACATCTTGAAGCCACACAAAGAAGATCCACTGAACCTTCTTGTCTTCTACAGAGGCTACAATCTGCAACCGAGTTCCAGATAAGCCCAACCAGTAACTTAAATTTTACTTCTTTCAGTTTTGCAGCCTTTCTTGATCACTAGAAGAAACTTAGCACTTGTTTAAGCAAAAGCAAGCATATTTGTGATTCTGGGTTGGGTTCTACTGTACTAGACTGCAACAGGGATACCAATTGCTTGGAGAGATAAGGGGAGCCAAGTGAGGGATAGCAAATTGAATTTTGCCTTCAAGTCTAGAACAGGATTCCTTCCTGTAATGTTCTATCCAGTATCCATGAACAAGAATCCATTTTTTAAATCTTTAGTAGAAACTGAAACCAGTAATCCTTTTCCTCTTCATCAAGACAACATACTAGGGTTGGAATGTTTCAAAGCAGCAACAAACTGAGAAACAATATACATTGATAAAGGTTGAAACCTATACATACTTGAGGCCATGGCTCTAGATTGGCTGGTATGAGCTTTGCAATTGCACCAACCAACTGAGATACAATTAAAGGCGTATGAACAGCAACATCTTTGTCTCCAGCCTCCACCACAGAACTAAGAAGCTGGAACAACATGGAGATCTCTTCTTCCTCATTACCAATTCTACCAACTATTACTTGGAGAAGAGGTAACCAGTCAGGTGGCAGGTAGTCATTCTGTAGAGAGTTGAAAATTTATTTTATGATGAAGGACAACGTAGTAGAAAAATAAGACGATCAGAACAAGTTCTATTGGTTGGAAAGGGGGTTACTTCAAGAAGTTTGACAATTGCCCCTGCAGCACTAGACCGCACTGGATAGCAAGAAATATCAGCACAATCAGGCATCAGCAGGGCCTTGAGCAATGCAGAATACACATCTGCTGCCATATCCTGTATAACAGAGAGGTAAGATGTCTGGAGTATGAAAAGTACTCTGAATGGAATACAAAAACAATCATTTGCCTCAAGGAGATGACAAAATATCTCACTTCTGGTAGACATGAAGCAAGCTCTCCAAGTATCCAATTTGCAGCAGCTACCAAATAAGGCAGGGTTATGGAGACTTCATACAAGGGTAGAACACGATTACGAATTAAAGTTTCTGTGTATTCTGGATGCTGCTCCCTTAGAAACTGCAGATCAATTTACAATGATGATAATGAAAAAAAAATCAATATATATAACTGATCAAGCCACTTCTCCGAGTAACCAAAGGGGAGAGACATCCTTACATCTTGCAGAGCTCCATATCCCATTAGGACACCATAGTAACTGTCATTGGCATGGACAATCATATAAGAAACAGATTGTACAGTAACTAGATTACATTTTAGCTTAAACAGATACAGTCCTTTGAAGACAAGTTAGGAGGCAGTGAGTATTATACTCTCCAGAGAATGAAAAGAGCACCCATGATAAAGGCACACTTGCTTCTTTTTTTTTTTTTTGGTGAGGTGTAGCTTCACACTGTTGGTACACTGGATTGATATGAAGAGTCTTCAACTGCCAAAGAATGGCACATGGAAACTTACCTATTTAATATAATAGTGTCAGATACATTGGCATCACAAGGAATCGGAAACTTTGACAGAAAGGGAAGTACTAGCAATTCCCCAACTGAAGATTGTCGGTCTTTTCCCTTTTTCTTTTCACCCTTTTTACGCTTTAACAAAGACACAGCTCCTTGAGTATTAATCACCACTGGAGGCCCCTGCAAGATTAAGAGACAGGTTGATGTTTCCCTCCTTTGATCTGAAATGGATAAGAAACCAGACTACATTCTTTTTTCAGAAACATGAAGATATTTCTACGAACCTTTGACATTGCGATGACACCAAGTAAATTAACAGCACTTTTCCTGGCTGTAAATAATTCTTCTCGCCATCCAGATATCTCTTCCTAAAGCCAATTCACACTATCATCACAGAGCCTAGTTAAGCTGGGCAAAGTTCATAGGAATTGTTGCATACCAGATCAGAGGGTAAATTCTTGCTTATGAACTCATCTGGATCTTCTTCCCACTCCAAGATATCCTAATTACAAAACATCAAGAAGTAAACTCTAAGAAGAAAACACAGAAAACTTAGTAAAATCATCTAATAGACAAGTGAAACGGTGAAAAAATGGTATGATGATGCTGCATGATTAGGGTGGAAAATTCCTGCCAATTGATTCTCCATATTCCATAAGAAGAATTGTAAATTACTCTTGTTACAGGTGTGAGAATTTTCCTGAACAAGTATTGTAAAATTGTCGTCTACTAAACAATGGGTCAGCCTACGGCTGGTATGCTAACAGATATCAGTGTAATTAACCTGTTTATCTCACTTATCCACCCAATCTATATGAAATTCTGAAGAAACGGTAATGATTTTGATGCAAAAAACCAACCTTTGTATTCATCATGAGTGCTGGCAAGATAACAGAGTCCAAGAGCGATGAAAAATGGGGTGAAACTAATCTCCATCCCTGCTTACAAAAGCAGCTTTAGTACATGAAATCAAAAAAAAAAAAAAAAAAAAAAAAAAGGGCAAATCCAGAGAAGAAAGCATAACCTTCCTGCCTACTTCATCTATGGATTATCTAATAGTGATGAGGAAACCGAAGCTGTAGAAACTTACAGGGCCAGTCTCAAGAACATGGGAAATGACATCAAATGCCAACGAGATGATCCTCTCTGATAAGCAATCCAGCTTCTGCATGAGTCGGTAGTACGTCAACAATAACATTTATCCCAAGAAACGGTAATGGGATTAATCAACACCACTGAAAAGGAAAGAGATAACGAAACAGTTTGGGAACATGTTGAATCCCTGAGCTTATATTTTTTTATTAGATAAAGAGAAAGTATATTGATAATAATTCAAATGTACAGCAGAATAGAGGATAAGGTGTCCTCTATATAAAACATTTACAAACTACCCCAATTCCTCTGAATATCAGTAATAGTATAATCCCTACAAGCCCCAGCAGCCCTAGACCATAAAGAAGCTAAATAGGTGATCCTCTCCCAAAGCATCGCAGGAGTTGCTGATATCCTCTTAAACACTCGTGCATCCCGCTCTAACCAGATGCACCACAAAATCGCAAAAGAAAAAAGAACAAGAAAACAGAGTTTTTTTTTTTTTTTTTTGATCATCATAGATTGTTTATTACTCTTCGTCTCTGGAAATAATTGCCATTGTTGGTAATCTAAAATGTCAAGAAAAAATAGCTACTTACCTAAGAACGATGATGAACTGTGGTTGTAGGTTCGATACCAATGTATTAAAAAGAGGCGCGCCTAGGCGCACGAGGCGTGAGGCGCAGCAGCCCATCGCTTTTTGAGGGTGAGGCAAGGCGATTTCACTGAGGCGCACCTGAGGCTGCATCTGAGATAGATTTTGATGAAAAAATGTTTATTTTATAACATTTGTTCTGTCATACACTAGTGCGCCTCACCTCACTGAGGCGCGCGCCTTCACCTTGTGCCTTACGCCTAGGCTCTATGGACCTCTATCGCCTCATTGCGCCTCGCGCCTTTTAATACATTGTTCGATACCCCCCCCCCTACTCTTGTAGTTGTACAACTACTAATGACAGATAAATTAAAACATGCTTCAGTAAAAATGTAACAAATCCTTTCAGGTGTTGCTCTCAAGTCTCATGTGACAACTAACTCTAGATGGAGAATCAACAATCAGGATCCTCTTGGTTTTATGGGAGGTGGAATCAATGGATGAAACTTTGGCGGTGGAAGTGCCTTCGGTATAAAGGCAAACCACAAATGAAGCAAGCCTCGTCACTTAACTCAAACTCTAAAACTCAAACTGGTACAAAGTGCTGGATACACCAACAAAAGTATCTACAACAGCAGGTGCTACTCAACAAAGTTTGATATATCTGGTATTATTTAAATTATTTTTTTTATATTATTTTTGTTTCACTTTATTTTCCTTTAAAGTAGGGAAGGATATTCAATTCCAAGAAGGACGTCCCACAACAACTTTATAACATAATTGTTTCAACTTAACCTCAAGCTTTACTACTTGATGGTGTTCCTCATACAAACTAGATGAAAATTAGAGAACCTCAAATCTTTTTAAAGTCTACACCCTCCTATGAAGAAAAATGTTTGTTATATCATCAGAAGAGAAAACCTGTAAATGATTAAAATTGAGGAGACCATGTACAACTAGTAGAAACCTTTTTACCAAAGCTTAAGCTATCACAGGAGCAATGATATAACATTTAAGGAACATATTAACAATTTACAGGCAAGAGGAGCTGTTGACATCAAACCAATTACTTTTTACCACTCTTTCTTTTGGTAACATCAAACAGGAATTATAAGTTCCAAGGATATCCCTGCATCAATAAACTAAATTTTTGTCTTCTATTTCCGCACTCAAGCCCATGTACCCAGACAATTAAATTATCTTTTGAGAACCATGAAAATGCTGGTGTTAGTGCTTGAAATTTCAATGTTAGTAACAAAGATAACCACCCGGACAAGTCACATGTGTCAATTTTTTTTCATACACTTTAACTACATATTAGAATAGTGGACCTGGATTCGATTACCTAAACCCAACAACCCGAAACGAGACTAATTTTGGCTTGACCATCCGGTCTTGACTCAAACTGTCAAATAACCTAAATTGAACTGAAATAAGTAAGAAATCAGTCAAACCTGATGATGACCTCAACCTGAACTTCAGATTTATTTTGTTAATTTCATTTTTCGTATGGTAGTTTTTCAATTTCAACCCAAACAATTAGTGTCATACAATAATACCCTAATTGGCGCCCCCATTATACATATATGAATGCATAACTCATAATGACCTTATATGGATACTGGAATTCTAACCGCAACTGAACCTGAGAGAAGTGGCTTCATCCAGAGATTGACCCATTTCCACCCAATCTGACGCCACCCACTAGATATTCTCTCAATCCACATTGATCCGACCTATACCTCAATCCGAACCCAACCAGAAGTAACACAAATCAAATTAGGCCAGAACCCAAATATACCTGAACTGAACCAAACACAAGGCTCCCTCGATTTAGCCAATACAAACGAGCCGTTTGCCAAGTCTACACTAGACCTATCAAAAACTTCATGAAGAAATCAAAGGAGGGGGAGTGATTCGGTGCGAATTCCCTGGATGAATCACAGACAAAAAAGGGGACCCATATAATTGTGACAGTGGTTGTTGTTCCCTTGGGTTTTCATCCAAATTGAGGGAAGGGAACTAGATCAATGCGGATTTCACGATATTTTTTCGCCTGAGCTCTGAATATGTCATGTATGCAGGTTGTTTAATTCATTTGGGATTCAAGGATCCTAATAGAGAAACCAAATTAAGCGCAATAACAAGGGTCTGTTGAAAACAAAATTTGTGCACCCTTAACTTAAAACAAGTTGAGACTCGCAGAGAGGTCGTTTCAATATATAAAACTAGAGTACTGAACACACCATGCGCAAAATCATTGTATTTACCAAATAGGGATGATTCAAATAAAATAGGTTAAAACATCAACTGCAGTAGCTTCACTATTATCAACTTGCTAAAGGAATTCCACATACAGAGGTTTAGAATACGTACACTTAAATTTATGCTACATCTGGCTATGCGCAGAACACATTTCATGATATCTGGCATCAGCCTGAGAACAAGGGAAACGATTAGGTCAACAGCAGTCAGATATATCATACACTGTAATCACTGGTCACTTACTTATCAGAATACTTTCTGTGTCGAGTAACAAGAGCACAGAAGATAAGCAAGGTCCTCTTTCCAGTCTTAATTCTTACTAGCTGAATGTCCTCCGAAGACACTGATTCTTCAAGGATTAACGAGTCCAAAATGCCACAGAGATCACGGCAAAAAAGAGGCAGCAGAGGTGCCAATGAAGATGGCATATATGATCTCGCCTATAAGTTCAGTGTGCAATCAGCAATAACAAATGGTATGAACAATATATGTATCACATATTCATTTGTAGGAACTGAAGAGAAGCTATGTCAGGAGAACAGTTCATAAAAGACTTATAGAGCATGCAAAACAGGTAATGTATGGAATCTTGAAATGCATTGATACGAATATATGCAAAACATATAAAGAGCATATATGCTGGATCTGATTTTATGATTGGACAAGAAAATTAAAAAGAAAAGAAATAAGATTAAAGAAAAATCATGTCCAATGAGGACAGATAGCCAAAAGTACAGTGCTACAGGAGAAGAATTGCTCAAGAAAAAAAAATATAAATAATAAATAAAAATTCCTATAAAAAAGAGGCTACAAGGCCAAAGCCATGCACGGACCGGCGTGACTGACACAGTTTATCTCTATTTAGATTGTGAAATTTAAGTGATATACTGATTACCAAAGGAAAATGGCTTTCATTCGAGAACATTATGGTGCAATATTTTTTAAAATTTTTGTTGCATTCTGAGCTTTGCCCGGCTAATCACACAAGCCCGTAAGTTAACAGTCAGGACACCTCCAATGGCCCAAGGGGACTCGAAGTAATGAAATTAGGAATAGATCTCAGAGTTCTTATCAACTCAGCTACCGACTCAGATTTATGTGTCTAATAATTAAATGAAGTGAAGCGGTAACTCTACTTACAGCAAGATATATGCATTTGCACACAATGAGAAGGAATCTCTCTACTTCAATATTCAAACTCCCTTTAGTAGCTAAAACCTGTAGATGAACGAAGACTGTTTAGACATTATAAAATCAAACCTGGGCAAGTGAAGAAAGTTGAAAATAAGAAATGACCTTTTCAACAAAACCATGGAAACTGGCCAACAAAGGCACCAAAATTTCACTCGCAATCAGCTCCAACTGTGGCGGCACTGGTTCCTTTGCCACTTTTGGTTTCAAGAAGTACTGGATAATATTATCACTGAAACATAATCAGTATAGTCAACAATTTCAAAATAGATCCGCATATTCTTATGAGACATCATGATATACAATTTGCAATCATCACAGTCTAAACCTAAAATTACTTCCAAGTTTCGCAATGTCGCGATCAACCAGTAGCATATATTATAACTACCTGGAAAGGTCTAACAATCGCTTGGAGAGCTTTAAGTGCATTGAGTGTTAGCCACTGACCACTTGCATTTCCACTTATAATGTCACTGTTTTGGATAGCATGACGAAGTTCTGGCACAAGTTCAGGCCACGAGTTCTTTTTCACGAATTCAGCATCAACAATGAAGCGAAACTACCCAATTGAAATAAACCAATTACAATGGCGAAATAAGGGAAACAAAACCGAATTAAACACATTCAAAATCATAAAAGAAAGAGTTACCGCTTCGACCAATACTCGAAGAACCGGCAATTCCACTCGAAGCAAGCATTCCAAAAGCCGGTCCTTGAATTCCTTACTAAAGGAACCAGTTTGAGGTATACCCTCCCCATGCACATTTCGTCTTATCAAATTCTTAAGGTATGTAGCAGCTGCTATTCTTTGCCCTTGATCTCCATCTCCTAAGCAATTAAATCAAATTCAAAATCACAAACACACCACCAAATAATAATAAATAAATAAAAATCTAAGTAATGGCCCGTTTTGGTGGTTGCGAGTTGCAAAAATTTGGTTTCAAAATATTTTTCGCTCTTAGTAGAAATTTAGTTTGGGGCTGAATTTTATTTTCCTTACAGTTGTCTGCTTCAATTTCCAAACTGATTTTAAAAAACCTTGTTCTTAGTTTCAAAAACAACCAGAAAACTCAGACCTAAACCACTACAGACAGCCACTTAACTAAATCCATCACCAAATTCTAATCACAGCAGTTAATAGCTCACTCAAATTTCGGAAATTGCAAATGGCATGAGCATGTTAAAGTGAAAACTGAACTGGAAATGAAAGTAATTTGAGAGTACATAGAGAAGAGAAGAAATGAGCTGCTTACCAGCGACAATGGAGAGGAGAGAGAAAGGGAAATCGGAGGAGAGAGAGAGACGATCGAGGTGCTGTGTGGCGTGCTGAACTACTTGGCCATTGGAGTTTAGGGTTTCATTGAGTAGCAGAGTTATTTGGTGGATTTCCGCCATGGATGTGGCACTGCGTCGATAAACCCTAGCTTGAGAGAGTGGCAAAAGGGGTGCAGAGAGTGGGTAATTGGCGGGAAAAAAACCAGACGATTTTTACGATACAGCCCCAACGCTTTTTACATTACCTGATTTACCTCTTCGGGGGTACCTAAATCCGGATGGCCCGTGGGTCTCACACGCCCTCTTTTTTCAACGTATTCTCCTCGGATTCAAGTCGAATTAATCCCCTCTAAAATATATCATGCCTTAATTTTAATAATTTGGAACCTAATTTAAAATATTGTGTTGTGATAAACCTAGGCTAAAAGATAATTAGATTCTATCTTTTGTTGTTTCATCTACGAATGTGTTTTTTCAATCTCCAACACAAGATTAGCGTACCACAATATTATGAAAACTCCAACACTGCTTCAAGTACAGCTGACTCCTTGAGGAACTTGTCATCACTAAACAACTTGGCATCATGTTGAGATTGTTGGTAAAAAAAGTTTGTAACCAATTGAACAACGATGGTATGGACATTTTTAAGAAACCTACTCTTTTATTTGGAAATCATTTTTCATATTGTACCATAGTTTGGCCAAAGTCACTGACATTTGTTGTCATATTCTTTATCACTTTGGATAAGTGATCGACCTATGCAAAGCAATTCACTAAAATATGACCAGAAAAATTGGATTTTAGATTTATCACTTCTAGAATAAAGATTCACTACACACTAATTGCACATTTATTTGATTGTGCAAGTTCATCATAACCTTTGGAGAATGTTTTTCAAGAACGTGATACAAACCTTCTTTAATACTAGTAGATATTATTGTTCTACTTAATCGAGTTAATTGAAATCAAACTCATATTCCTCATGGCTTAGAGACTTGTGGACAAAAACAAGACTACATGATACGAAGACAAAAACAAGTTGAAGAGTTGGGGTTGTATATCTTCGTATTGTCGAAAGGATAAGTTTGAGCTACTACTATTCTAAATGGTAATAAAGCCATTTTGCTTTGGATTTTCGTAGGCTTCCTTACTACTGACGAATCTAGGATAGATACATATTGACATTTAGACTTTAACAAGGGGAATAAATTATACTCTAGTGACATTAGGCCTTCATGAATTCAAAACTACTCTTGAGAAATAACTGAAGGCATGAGGATAATATGATGAATTTAGTTGAACTATGAAACGAATAAAGGCTTCAGCTACCAATAATTGATTGATAATTAGTTGGAAGAAACTCCTAAAGTCAAACAATTACTTATTCTTGAAAGTAGAAATCAATAAGTGGAGGGTCCTCCATTCAGAAACAAAAACTAAAAAAAAAGAAGAAGAAAGACACAATAGTAGTTCTCAAAAAACCAAAATACTCTCATATTATAACTCAAAAAGTAAATTAGAGTACTTTCAAATTATCTCTTCATGTGTCAATTATTGTGATGACATTAAACTGGAGTTGTCATTGTCCTTCATGTCCACTTTATTGTCATTTAAGTGATCTGACATTTTTGTGTTATTGCTGCAAATTCAAGCACATCTCCAACGTTAATAAGCAATATTGTTGGCTTCTTCATCACTTAATCTTTGAGCGATCACTTCTCTCCATGCACGCAGAGTTAGAAATACATTGTATACCTTTTTGCCTTATACACAACTCTATCGAAATAACAAAGCCGTTTAGGTATGAAAAACAAATTGTATTAGTTGAATAGTCATAATACATGAGAACATATTTTGTAGAAAAATAGTTTAATAAGAAGAAAATCGGGGGGAAACAAATAAATTAAACGAGTAATTCCAAGCAGGGGTGAGCGCAACCGGGTATCTACCGAGTATTGTATTGCCCGAAATTGAAATTTGATCCACCGGTTCCTAATTCCCATAAATTGAAATTGGTTGCAACGGTTCCTATATCCTAGAAATTGGAATTGAATCCACATAATACCCAGCGGTTCTAATTAAATCTTCATTTAGTAATTTTAAAAAAATATATATTAAATAACAAAAAACTGCAATTATATAAGAGCAACAAATGTCAAATATAAAACTCCTTACAGTCCCTATCTACTGTAAACGGGAAGGAAATGAGTTTGTGGAACTGCAGCATTATAGAAGCGGCTACAAACTAGAAGAATGAATTAGTGTAAATGCCAAAATGCCCAACAGCCCAAACTATTTACTCTAGCTAGCACAAAGTAAACGGAAACATGAAAATCAGAAAATGAGGAAGGCTCGAGGAATTTTGGAAGGTGGCTCAGTGTAGTTTTGTTTCACTTAATTTTTTTTCCCGTTTCTCATTATCTATCTTTCTTTATGTTTTTGACTAGTGATTATATTGAAAATAAAGGAGAAAATTTAAGCTAATTACATTCCGGTTTCGGTTTCAGTGTCTACCGGTTCCGAATATTCAAAATTGGAATTGGTTTTACACCGGGTATCCAGTCGGTTCCGGTTCCTAAAAGTCGGGAATCAGAATTGGAATTGATTGATATCGATTCTCATTTTTAAAAACCGGAATTAAAATTGATTAACTGGTTTCGATTCTGATTCTAGATTTTCAGTCCTAATAGTGCCCCAAATGACCAAATTGGTATATTTAGTGAGCACGTTTGGACAATTTGGTATAATTAAAACCCTTAAGACATTAGGGTACTAAAAAACAAATTAAAAGGCGTATATACCCCCACAAAATCGGAATCTTCACTAATTAATGAGAATCTACCTTTTAATGTTTTTTTTTTTGTATTTCTTATTCCCTTCTACCTTTTTTACGTTAGTTTTTTTTACCATCATTTCCTTCTCTTTTCTTTTCTCTTTCTTCTCTTTTGGCTGATACGCTTCTTTCCCCATTCTTTTCCCTTGTTTTTTTTTACTGCCCTCAACTTCCATGATAGAGAGTTGAAGAGTTAGAGAGTGATACTTCCTCAAGGTGATGACATGTACACAATATACATGCCTGTTAAAGGTCCTCCCATTTTCATCAGTCAAGGCCAATTCAGCTCTCAAGCTCCTCCTAACTAGCTGTCATACAACATACTTCCTTCTTTTTATGCAATTTTTTTTTGGGTTAAAACAATGCACGTTAGTAAGTCACAAGCAATTTAACTTTACTAGGTTACAGGATTTGTGAAATTACTTTTTGCATCTTTTTGTAACTCGCTCTATGAGCAAAATAGATATGAAGTCCAATTGAAGGCTTTAAATTTTTGTTTGGTCACAGGGCATACAACCCTTACATTACTATTTCTCTCCCTAAAAAAGATTATATTACTATTTCAATATATAGATAGAGCATAAACAATAAGGATCAACATTGTGTCACTAGGCGCTCAAAAATATCAACCACAGCTACAACAATGAAAGGGTTTGAGAGGATAAAGGGAAGGAGGGAGGCAGTAAAAAAAAATGAGGGAAAAGGTCCACCAGGAGGGAGAAAGAAGAGATTACAAGGAGAAAAGAAAAAAGAAATAAAAAAGGAAGGAAAGAAGAAAAAATTAACGTAAAAAGGAAAGGTAGGAAGAAAATACAAAAAGAAACCATTAAATGGTAGATTCTCATTAATTATTAAAGATTCTGGATTTAGTGGGGATATATGCATTTTAATTTGTTTTTTAATATCCTAATGTCTTAAGGATTTTTAATTATACCAAATTGTCCAAATATGCTCACTAAATATACCAATTTGATCATTTGGGGGCCAATAATGGGTACCCGGATTTTCTTTTCTCACCCCTAATTCCAAGGTTACAAACTTGCAACAAACATCCCCTTGACAAAAAAGAAAAAAAAGCGGTTACAACAAACCTCAATTCAATACCTCATTCACTTTTTGTGGGCTACTAAATCATACGGAGTATTCTCATTTCACCCAAAATAAATAAATAAATCATATTCTCACTTGTGTTTGAACCGCCCATTACGACCTGTACCACCACGGAATCCACCAAGCCGCAACCCCTCTAGAAAGGTAAATTTTCAGTTTGGGAGATTATTATTAATTTAGTGATTATGTAATTTGTGGATTTTCATATTCATGCCATGTTCTTTTTAATCATAGATCTAAAATTCGATTATGGAGTAAAATGGTGTTGAATTATGAAAAAACGTGAATACTTTTAAGTTTTTTTTTTTCTATCGACTGTGAGTGTGTGTGAGATTATGTCGTGGGTGTGTTTTAGTGATGAAATCCAAATTAATTTGTGATGTTTTCTTTAATTTTTTGAGCTTTTTATTATTATTTTGAATTCGTCTTGTTAGGCATTAGTTTAGATTTGATTCCTTAAAATGTATTGAGTTATGAAAAAGTATCTAGGAATTTATCTGGGTAGCGGGTATGAAGAACATATGAAAATTTTTAATTTATTTCTGGCGAGTAAAGGAGAACAGATGAATTCATTGTTTGTTTTCTTGTTTCACTAATTCATTTAAAGTGGGTATGAAGAACATATAAATTTATTTATTTATTTTTTAGTTCATTTAGGTGGCAATTAAATAACAGTTACTCGACATAAGTAATCTCCGTTGTAGTTAATGAGTAGGGATTACTAGTAAATTTGAATGCCATTTTTTTTTTGGTAATGTTTATTATCAATTTTATTTTCCTGAAGTAAATCATGATAATGATTTTTCTGAAGCCTTAATTGACTTGTGATCTTTTCCTTTCTTCAGCTGTCATCAAAGTGTGATAATAAGCTGTTTTGCATTAAGTTTGGCACTCTAAGAGTGGGAGGTTATCCTTTTGTTGAGGCATTTTCTCGTTCTATTTGCTGCATCTCAAGGACACGCAAAACCAAGATGTCCACTATCACATGGAAAAAGTTACCATCAGGTATTCATCTATTTAATGGATCCATCTCTTCCAAAGTTGGTAACGGGCCCTCAGAGCTGCAGCAAAATGCTACATGTGAAGTGACACCAAGTCCTCCACCAAAACGGGTTAAATTAGGACAGGACAGTCCATTGGCAGTCACTGTAGCTGATTCTTCTGCAGAAAAACCAGACGAAGAATGCAACTCATACACTGTAGCTGCAAAGAAGGTACTTAGGTTTCCTGTCTTGCAGTATGCTTTTGTTCCTTTGAGTTACAATTGATAATTGATAAAGCATATAAACCGGCATGAAGAAATGTTTTCCTTATAGATTGTGCTATGCTGGACAAAGATGATATTGCCATCTTTATTGTTTTCTAACTCGTGTAATTCTTCTATTCCAGTTTATCTAAAAAAGAAGAAGTAATTCTTCTGTTACAGAATATACGGATCTTTCCTGCTTAATTTGTTAACAGTAGACTTGTTTTGTGCTTATATGTTTCAGATCCTTGCTGAATGCATCCTATTAATACTATCTTTGAGATGCTTTGTTATTAAAGATTTCTTCATGAATTTGGTCCATGATGGTTTAGCTCACTGTGTCGTGTCTCCTTTTCTGTCTGAGATGATAAACAGAAAAGCCCTTCATATAAGTGTGCACCAATTAACTAAATAAAAATATTGACCCTTTAGTTTTGTAATGCATAGCAGATAGTTTTTATCTGCTCCCCCCCCTCTTTTCATGTATACTGTGTGCTTTAGAACTGTTCCACCTGATCTCACTGCTCAGCTGTAAAAATAAAGGTCCAAAGTGTGATTGGCACTAGTTTGGAGAGTATACAAGAAAACTATGGAGGAATAGATAACTCTGCATCAGATTCAGAAAGTGTTGGAGCAAGAAATTCAGAGTTGAAGATTATGCCATGCAACCGAGAACTTATTTCGGACCTGAACATATTCAGATATTGCCTGGGAGGTTTATCTGAGAGGTCACTCATGCTTAGGGAGATCTCTTTATTTGCTTCCGTGCAAGAAATGACTAACATGGCAGAGCAGGTTTCATTCTTTTCCAGTTGCCCCCATCACAGGTAAATTCTTGGATCAGTTTATTGACTAAGGAACAAAAAAATTGCTAACTCCCTAGAAATCACTTTGCACATGAGCTACTTTTGCAGTCTTACTTTAAGTTTACTTTGATGAGTGAGAACATTAATTTCTTCCAGATATCAAATTACGATGGCAAAGAGGCTATTAGAGGAAGAAGAAAGGGTTTGGACCTTGATTTCGCAAAATAGTCACCGGGTTCAATGGGATTTTGCTGTCTTTGAGATAGAAGATCAATTCATGAGGATTGCTTGCTGCAGCACTAGATCTCTCACACAACAGGTACTTGTATTATTTTGAGCTGTTTGATTTTTGGATAAATAAAGCTGTTTATGAGTCATTGCATTGTATACAGACATCCAGTTAACTGATAAACTAGACTTAGCACAAACATCGAAAAACAAAATGAGTTTCACATAGAAGACTTCTGAGGTAAAACTCAAGAAAGTGACGTTCTTAGGGAGCCCCAGCAGGCACAAGTACAATTCGGCACAAAAAGAATGTTCGGCTGAAGGCACAACACTAGTGATGGTGGGGAATATATGAAGCATACATTACAAGACTTGATAGATCATCAAAAAACAATCTGCTTATACATTGATCTATTGAATTCCATCCTATGAATTTCTGCTCCTTGCTAGAATGAAGCCAAGAGGCCAGCCTAAATAGAATCTTCATGTATATGTCAAATGTGGGAATCACATAACTTTTCAGTGTAGCTTATATATGCATTTATACATCAATTTTAATTTTGAGTCCTAGTTTCTCAAGTTTTCAGTTGAACATTTGAACTATGGGTGCTCTTTGTGAGTTTATATTTGTTGCTTTGTTTCTGACTTGTGGCAATACAACAACAGACGAGATGTTCCTTTAACTACGTAGTATCAAAATTGGTCATACGTTACAAATTACTAACTTTAAAGGTTTGACATGACAGGACTTAAATTATCTAAGGAGAATTTCCGGGGATCATGAGTATATGACCCGGGATGACTTCAACAAAATATGGCGATGGCTATATCCTGTGGCATTTGCCATATCAAGACAGGGTATCAACGGATTGTGGGCTTCTACATCACCTAAATGGATTGAGGGATTTGTTACAAAGGAGGAAGTAGAATATACACTTCAAAATCCATTGGGAGTTCAAGAGCCGGGGACATTCATCTTGCGGTTTCCTACGTCGAGGAGTTGGCCTCACCCAGATGCTGGCAGTTTAGTTGCGTCCTATGTTGGCAGAGATTTCTCCTTACACCATAGGCAGCTTTCTTTGGACTACAGGTTTGTGTATTAATAATTAAAGCAGATTTTTCCATGAAGCCTTCTTTTCCTGACATATGAACTTTTGCTTGCATCTTGTTGCATGGTAAGGATCTTAGCGGTAAATTGGTAATAGTTAAGACCTAGTAGTAGATGAGACCCTGATCGAGAGGAAATTGATGGATTTAATCTCTTGCAGTCTTTACCCTAAAAGAACTAACAGTTCTGACTAATGAACATGGTGTGAAATGTGGATGAATCTTTCATATTTTCCTTTACCTATGCTTGAAGTCTTGCTGCTCTAATCTTATTTGATCATCTTGCCGGCCTTTTTTAGATAAGAAAATATTTATATTAAAGCTGCTGTAGAAACAGCCAAGGGGGACAAGATGTCCTCTCAAAATATACAATTACAGGTAGGCCAGATTGACTCAATTTCTTTGAACATCCGAAATAGAGTAGCTACTAAAAGCCCCTCGAGCCTTGGCCCATAACGTAGCTAAATAAGTAACCCGGTCAAAAAGAAGAGTAGGTGACATCGAAACTCAAGAGAAGATTCGATCACCTTGCTGCTCTACTATTGTTTGATCATCGTGCTGTTCTAATCTTGTTTGATCATCTGCTGTTACCCCTTAAGACAACAAGTGGACTCAATATCATTGGATAACATCATGAGTAGCAATTTTTTCCTTTTGATGTCTAGGCTTTCAACTTTGATAAAAACATAAGAGTCACCAGAATTTCCTTGGGCAATGCAATTAATGTTATCAAACTTAGTGCAGATTATACAAACTAAAAAAAATGTAAAACCCCTTTCAAAGTGCTAGGATTAGTGAAGTGGAGATGCTTGGAGTTGTTGGCAATGACTGTTTGTCCAGCTACTATCGGAAAGAACCTCTCTACTACGCGACTTGATTAGCTGGGGGTAATGTTGCGTACATATGGACCTCCCCAGACCCCGTCCTAGGTAGTAAGTGATTCTTACTGGGTGGTGGTTGTTGGATAGCAAATAGTAAAGAAACCTTGACAAGGCCATGACCGAGCCAAGTAGGCGTTGTAGTGACACTGACACTAGACAGGCGTTGACGCGTTGGAAAGCATGTCTTATGAAAATATGATGGGACAAAGTATGACTTTGCCCGGACACCAAGAAGTCCATAGATACTTGAAGGTATAAGGAAGCCAATGGTGGCCTTGGTTGGTCCTACAACGCATACTTGTGGTCTAGACCCCCAGTATGAAAGTTATGCATGTGGCATGTTCTCTCATGTCAGGTCCAGTAAAGCTTATAAGCGTCTTTATAGGGGATCCACTCCATGAAGGGTGGCAGGACTCTCGGTGAGCCTTATGCGCTGGACATAAGGGGTGCTCCCGGGCGTTGCTAGGCTACGGGGTGCAACCGTGAGACTTGGTCGTGGAGGTAGCGTGATGGGTTGCGTGTGATACGGTGATGGACGACGGGAACGTCCTAGGAAGCTTAGACTCTGTGAGCTAAGCGTGGGAAGCTATATAAGTCGCTCCTGAGGTGATCATGAGTGTCCCATGATCCCCACGTCCCTAAAAAGACGGAATAGTGGGCGCGGTTATCCTATGATGCTAGTGGGCTAGACATGACATGGTTAGTGGGTGAGACCACTTACGTAAGCGATTACCCACGTCCCTACAATATAGGAAGTGGTGTTGACTCGAGTTGACCCAAACCTTGACGATGGTTGCTCGACTCAACGCTGTCTTCTCCAGGGTCGCCTCAGTACAGTACACCCTCCGCTCCGCTGAGACGGGTCCATACCAGGGTTACCAAATTCGCTCCCCACCCCCACGAACTACAAACTAGTTCGCCCGAACTAATTCGCCATTCGTTAGAGTACTAGAACTCTCTGGTTCGCGACCTAGTACCCCTGAAGAGGCGAACTGGAGAAGAAAGGACAGAAATACAGACAAAAAAGGAAAAAAGGAGGAGAAAGAGGAGTTAAGAGAGAGGAGAGAGAGGTAGAGAGAGAAGAACCATGTGAGAATTAATTACTCCCTTGGCCTTTTACCTTTCCAATACTGTCAGCATTAGTTACAGACTTACAGCTGTCCTTCACAGTTTGTAATAGTAATTTATTTTACCTTTTCCATACATTGGGCGACGTTTTGACCTTGGGCTTTGTTTTAACTTTTTGACCTTGTAATCCCCCCTACATTCTACTACAGTAGTATTTTTAACTAGTATTGGAGTACTTTAGTCCACAAAAAAGTATATCTTCAACAAATGCACTAGCAAAATATATCCCATAGCGAACTGGGTATCATGTAGTACCCCAACGAACAGAACTCCTTAGGAATAGCGAATTGCGAACTCGTACTACGTATGCGAACCGAGCTTACAACGAACTTGGTAACCATGGTCCATACTGGTTTGGACCGTTCATCCCGGATGCCTAAATGGACAGTGGTCCATGGACGACGCAAGTGCACTGGTGGTTTGCGCATGTTATTTACGTTGCTTTTTATTTAAGTTTTGTATTTTATTTCAGAATTGTTGTTTCAATTCAGCATTGTTTTCCTTCGTTTTTCTAATTACGCAAGTTGCTTAAATGAAAGTTATTTTCCGTTTCCATCAGCAAATTATATTGTGTCATTTGTATGCTTGAAACGGTTGTCGAAAGCCTTGCGCTTGCCATTGTGAACGTCTTCAGTGAGTGATGACGTTGACGTTGCCAAGCACCTCAGGTTGAGGCAGGCAGGAACGTTGCCTAAGGATTGGAGAGGCCAAAGTGATGCTTGTGCGACAAGTTGGAGTCACTAGACCTCGCCCTAAGGGCCAAAAGGGCATTGTTTCACGGAAAAACAACCCATGGGTGGGTGACACAAACTAAACACAATGGTGCGAGTAATCTAATGGACATGTTAATGGAAGCTAAGTTGAAAGATACTTAAAAAGAAAAGATCGGTGGAAAAATGCAAAGGCGTAGGAGCAGTGAGGCCGCGGAGGCAACAACAAAGGAAGTTGGTTCGACGAAAGTTGCTTAACACTCACATTCGTGTGCAAGGCCTACAAAAGCCTTAAGGAGAAAGGATTATGGTGGTGACCTATGACTCTACGTGCTCCCCTGAACGACTAGGAAGAGCCCATTGTCTGTCTTCTTCCAGACCAGTCCAGTGTTCCTTGGACAAAGTCGCAAAATTGGGAAAATTCATGTTGTCGTAGACACTGAATCGAAGTCAGAATATGGAGATATCCGCAACTTTTCCCAAAAGAGAGAGATTTCTTGGTGAAATCACACGTCTAAGACTTTGATACGTTTAGACGGAATTTCGAACTTGTTACGTTCAAAGGTGAATGTATACTAAAATTACTCCCTAGAGTGTTAAAAAGGGAAAGAACCTTACGGAAAGGTTGTCCTTGTGAAAGAAAAAAGATGAAATGGTCAGGTTAGTTGAGACGTCAACTTAAGCTAACTTCACAGTGAAGAAGGATGCTATGCACATCATTGTTCAAATGGATGTGAACACTTTGTTTGAGAAACAAAGGCAAAAAGTTAGAGGTTTGCTAAAACGACTCTAAACGTTGGTGAACCATTGTGTTAAGGTTCACCATTCTTGTGGAAAGAATTCAGTGAGTCCATGAGATTAACCAATGACGAACAAAGAAATGATAAGGCCTGAGTTCCTTATTCATATTATGTGGGTTTGAATCGGTTTTATTGAGTGAAGTTGGTGATACTTACTCATGTGGCGTTTAAATAGGTAGCAAGGAACCGGAATCCTTCTACTATGTCCCGAATCGATTAACGGAAATTTATTCCAAAGTGATTAAGTCCTTTGATAAATTTCCAGAGTTTTAGATGGTGATCTAATCCTCATTCTTTTGATACAGCACTTGCAGGGGTTCAACCTAAGATAACGGAGGATATGAACAGAGAACTCATCAAGCCTTTTGATCCAGGTGAGGTTTTTTATGCCCTTCAACAAATGAGTCCTAGTAAGGCACCGGGCCCCGACGGTATGAATTTTGGCATATTATTGGCCCCGATGTTTCTGATAATGTTATTTCTGTTCTCAATGGTGTCTTTGAGTGTACCCCTGTGAATTCTACTAACGTGGTTTTAATCCCAAAAGTTAATAAACCCACGTTAATGACTGAGTTTAGACCCATTTCTCTGTGCAATGTGATTTATAAACTGATTTCGAAAGTCTTAGCGAACAGATTAAAAAGTGTGCTTGCCATGATCATCTCGCCGGCTCAAAGTGCATTTGCTCCTGGTCGGTTAATCACAGATAATACTTTGGTAGCTTTTGAGACTTTTCACTATATGAGTAGTGTTGTTTCAGGGAGCAAAGGGGTCATGGCGGTAAAATTGGATATGAGTAAGGCCTATGATAGGGTAGAATGGATTTTTCTAGAGAAAATTATGCGTCGAATGGGTTTCTGTGAGGTTTGGATTAGTAGAGTAATGAGATGTGTCTCTTCTGTAAGTATGTCTATTCTGGTTAATGGAATGCCTACTGAGAGATTTGTTCCGCAGCGTGGATTAAGACAAGGGGATCCCTTGTCTCCTTATCTTTTTATAATATGTGCAGAGGCGTTTACTAGCTTAATTGACTTGGAGATTGGGAGGTAAAATATGCAGGGTGTTCGTGTGTGCCGGGGAGCGCTAGAGGTGACTCATTTGCTGTGTCGAGCTGAGGAGAGAGATGTGGAGACTATTTGGCGGGTTTTGCAGATTTATGCATCTGGTCAGAAAATGAATTTTGAGAAGTCAGAGGTTATTTTTAGTGCAAATGTTGACGAAGTGAAGCGTGAACAAGTTGTGGAAAGATTGGGAGTTAAGGAAGTCCAGTGTCTCTCAAAGTATCTGGCATGCCGATGCATATAGGAAGATCGAAAGCCCAAGTTTTTGCGCCACTGAGAGAGAGAATATGGAAGAAGCTCCAAGGGTGGAAACACTTACTTTTATCATTTGCAGGTAGAGAAATCCTTTTGAAGGCAGCGGCCCAGGCGATTCCTACCTATATGATGAGTTTGTTCAAGCTACCTAAAGGAGTTTGTCAGTCTATTCAAAGCTTAATGGCAAGGTTTTGGTGGGGAAGTAAGGATGGCGAACGAAAGATACATTGGGTCTCATGGAAAAAAATCAGTGTTCCTAAACTTGAAGGTGGACTTGGGTTTCGTCATGTTGAGCTATTTAACGAAGCTATGCTTGCTAAACAATCATGGAGGCTCATTACTAATCCTACTTCTCTAGCTGCTCGTGTTTTAAAGGCTCGTTATTTTCCAAAAACAGATTTCATGGAGGCATCGCTTGGTCATAGGCCAAGCTACATGTGGAGGAGCATACTCAGCTCGAGATGGATCATTGAGAAGGGGTGTCGGTGGCTGGTAGGAAACGGGGAGCAAATCCGTGTATGGGGTAGTCCCTGGATGCTTCGACCGCCGTCCTTCAAGGTGGTCACGCCTATGGCAGTGGGTCACGAAGAAATGCGAGTTTCAGAGTTAATTAGGAAGGATGAGGGATGCTGGGATACAGAGCGAGTAAGGGATATATTCATTGGTTTTGAAGCCGAAGAGATATTGGGTATTCCTATATGTCCCAGCTTACCAAAGGATAGGCTTATGTGGCACTTTGCTAGAGATGGACACTATTCGGTTAAAACGGGGTATCATTTTGCAAGATGGTACAAGAGCATGGGGGAGGGGAGTAGTTCCGAGGTAAACAAGCAGCCATGGCAGTCAATATGGCAACTCCAGATACCACCAAAGGTACGTAATTTCATTTGGAGATTATGTGTTGGTGCAATCCCTACTAAAGAAAATGTCAAAAAAAGAGTGAAAGATGCTTGTGAGCTGTGTCCGAGATGCGAAAGGGTACCCGAGTCAGAATTGTATTCAATTCTCAACTGTCCTGCAGGGGCTGAGTTATGGGAGCAGGCTGGTTTGGAGCATATACTTAATGAAACAGTCCCTCGGAGTGCTGTGGAATGGGTAGACAGATGGCGGCGAGGATTAGACAGTGAAGAATTTGAAAAAATGCTTATGGTTGCCTGGGCTGCGTGGGGTAAGCGAAATGACTTTTGCCACGGGAATGTTGTAAAATCTGCAGAATTGGTGGTACATGAGACCCTCACATACTGGAAAGCGTATAAAGAAGCTCAAGTAGGTAGTACAACCAAGGAGGAAGAGGAGATCGCATCTGTTTGGTCACCTCCGCCACCCGGGGTACTAAAAGTGAATGTTGATGCTGGGTACTTAAGAGGAGGAGGCGTAGGGCTGGGTGTTGTGATCAGAGACGAAAATGGGGCTGCTGTAAGAACTGTGGTGAAGCAGGTGGTCATGGAGTGGGAAGTGATCCTTGCGGAAGCCCACGCCATCAAGCTGGGGCTGCTGATGGCTCTACAATGCAGGTCAGAGAAAATTCTAGTTGAAGGAGATAGCTTGTCTCTCATCAAGATGTTAAGAAGACAGGAGCGGCCAATATCTAGCTTGGGATTGGTTTTTGAGGAAATTTATAATCTGGTTTCTTTTACACTAATGTTAGTTGGTGTCATGTTAAGCGAGACGGAAACAAGGCCGCTCAAGTAACGGCGCACTTGGACCCGGTCTCGTTTTCAACTAGAGTTTCGGTCGAGGGAGGCCCCGTAGGTATTTTGGATGTGTTGGCGTCAGACCATTGTTTATCTATCCTTAATAATTAATTGTTCTTTTGATCTAAAAAAAAAAAACAAAACTAAAGCTTAAGTGTCCAAGATGGCAATTGGATACATTGTGGGATTTAATGAAAAAGTTTGGAACGGATGGATCGTACATCGATCATATATGTGGCAATTCCGTATCCATATGTGAGGCATTGAATGGATTATATGTCAAATAAGTTCTTTTGTACGTTTACGAAGATCTTAAATTCTTTTCGGTTAATAATGTCCCTTATCGGAAATGATTGTCCGTTGGTAAAGTTGATCCTACGGAAATTCACGATCACCTACGGAGAGGAATCTCTTATGAGGACGTAAGACTCTTTAGGTGGGGGTGGTTTGTTAGACCCCTTGACACGTGACAACGAACAAACATAGGCGCACTCGCGTCATGACCGGACAGGGGTGATTGGACAGGCGTCAGCGCTTGGAAAGCATGTCTTATGACAATATGATGGGACAAAGTATGACTTTGCCTGGACACTAAGAAGTCCATAGATACTTGAAGGTATAAGGAAGCCAGTGGTGGCCTTGGTTGGTCCTATAACGCATACTTGTTGTCTAGACCCCCAGTATGAAAGAAGTTATGCACTTGGCATGTTCCCTCCCGTGAGTTCCAGTAAGGCTTATAAGCCTCTTTATAGGGGAACCACTCCATGAAGGGTGGTAAGACTCTCGATGAGCCTTATGCGCTGTACATAAGGGATGCTCCTAGCATAGCTATGCTACAGGGTGCAACCGTGAGACTTGACCGTGGACATAGCGTGATGGGTTGCGTGTGATACGGTGATTGACGTTGGGAACGTCTTAGGAAGCTTAGGCTCTGTGAGCTAAGTGTGGGAAGCTATATAGGTCGCTCAAGCACTGAGATGATCATGAGTGTCCCATGATCCCCACGTCCCTAGAAAGGTGGAATAGTGGGCGGTTACGTGAGCAAGCGGTTGTGCTTAGTGGGCGAATGACCGAGCGGTTATCCTATGATGCTAGTGGGCTAGACACGGCATGGTTAGTGGGTGAGACCACTTACCTAAGCGATTACCCACGTCCCTAAAATATAGGAAGTGGTGTTGACTCGAGTTGACCCACGACCTTGACGATGGTTACTTGGGGAGTGACCCACGACATGGGCCACTCAACCCACGAAAGTGGCAGTTACCTTGCCCACGGACAAGTGTAACTACCCACGTCCCTGAACGGTTATCAAAGGAGATCATGGGTTGACTGAAGTCAAACCATGACCCATGGTGGGCGGTTACCCACGACATGGCACTGAGTTAGGTGGCTTGACCACGACCCTCAACTGATGTGGCGGTTGCAAGCGGTTAACGTGATCATGAGCATTGATCTGTCCCGTGACCGAGCGGTTACTAGAGTTTCGGGGGGTTGGGGCGGGTCGGCCCATTTAGTAAATGGGGCGAGGCGGGTCGGGTCGGACATGTTTGTGAGTGGGGGGGTCGGGTCAGGTCAGGCCGGCCCGTTTAAAATTTAAGTGTTCTTTTAATTAAAAAAATATTAAATGTGTCGGCCCATTTGCGACCCGCTTAACTTTTAAATGGGCCGGCCCATTTCGACCCCCCATTTACAATGGTAATCGGGTCATGATCCGCTCATGGGGCGGGTCGGCAACAGGGGCCCCGCCCACTTGCCCAGGTCTAGCGGTTACCAACGGTTACAAGCTGACCAGGCCCATGTCCACGCCTAGTCAGCCACGTCCAGTCAGTCAGCGCCTACTAGGCGCATGACCAGGACATGACCCAACGGATATATTACGTGGACAACTCTCCCCATGGCCACATCCTGGCGGTTACCCACGTTGCCCCATGACCCCCGAAAAGTGCTATGATCCTAATGGCTTACTCAGAGTCCCTATTCACTATAAATAAAGGACATAGGCGTGGCATTAAGGCAACCAGTGGGCATCAATTAGAAACGAGAAGAGTTCCCACATAATTCCCTCAAGCATTCACCAACGTCCCTTAGGTCCGAAAGAAAGTCATAGCCCCGTGTGAGCACACATCCCTCTTCCTATCTCTCTCCCCCACCTTCCAAAGAGTTACTGAGTGGGCTGGTCTAGTTCAGCTAGATGCCATCATGCAGAGAAAACTCGTCTTGACCCTAGGCGAAAAATTCCCCCTGTGACAGTTGGTCCGACATGCCGGATCATATAGCGGTGAACCAGGCAAAATGTAACCACCTCGTCACAGGGACAATTTTTCGCCTAGGGTCAAGATGAGTTTTCTCCGTGTGATGGCGTCTAGCTGAACTAGACCAGCCAATTCAGTAACTCTTTCGAAGGTGAGGGGAGAGATAGGAAGAGGGACGTGTGCTCACACGGGGCTGACGGAGGTTGGCTATGGCTTTATTTCGGACGTAAGGGACTTTGGTGAATGCCGCTGATCTCTCTGTGGGAACTCTTGTTTCCAACTCTGCCTCAATGCCACGCCTATGTCCTCTATTTATAGCGAATAGGAACTTTGTCTAAGCCATTAAGTTCATAGCACTTTTCGGGGGTCATGGCGTAACGTGGCTAACCGCCAGGACGTGGCCATGTGGAGAGTTGTCCACGTAATATATTTGTTGGGTCATGTCCTGGTCATGCGCCTAGTAGGCGTTGGCTAGGCGCCAACTGTCTTGGACATGGGCCTGGTCAGCTTGTCAACCGCCTGTGGACGTGTCCCTATAAATTAGGGAGCACTTAGGGCCACTTTGTAACTGCTCGATCATGGGACATGCCAATGCCCATGATCACCTTATCCTTGTGCGGTATGAAACAGGACCGGACCCATAGGTGGTGGGAAGTGTCCATGAAATTCTATTCATGATCCTTTCCTACCAATTCCTTTCATTTCATTTCCTATCTATTTATAAACATGCAATCTAAGGAACGGGTACATTTCCCATTATTTCCTTTCTTTTCCTACAAAGTCCTATAAAATCATACAACACGTTAGTGTATTTGGCTTAACAAGGAATGCCAGGGTATTTCACGGCGAACCTTGTCACCTGAATTTATTTGGCATAGAGCCACTTAGCTTCTTTGTTGGCTAGAGTTGGAGGAGCTTTTAGGATTTCTGGCGTACCGAGTGAGTAGGCTAATCTGGAAATGTACTGCTTTCAGAGGAATTCTTGTCCTCCTTTGCTGTTTTAACAGCTTCCTTATTATTATTTTCTTTTATCTAAAAAATCACTGTTAGAAACGTAAATGGCTCCCCAGCTTGATATCTCACATGCATATCTTCATGTCTAAGTTTTACCCGTCTGAAAAATCCTGTGATTAGTTTCTGAAGTCCTCAAGTGCTTGCATGTATTTGTGGTTAATTTATTAATCATTCAGTTTGGAAAGGCCTTTAGAATCATTGATTGGCTCTGCCAGCACAGCAGTCTAGCTTCCCTATTGCACAGTGGTTGTGGAAAGCGAAAGTACCTTCTAAAATACAAGCGTTTGTGTGGTCGTTGGTGTTGGATAGGGTTAATACTAATGACCTGCGTCTACGACGTAGGCCGCATACAGCCCTGTCACCTGATGTTTGTGTGCTCTGCGACTAGTAGTGAGTCATCCTCCCAAATTCTGTTATGGAGGAAGGAGAAAAAGGAATTGTGGAACTGTGCTCTTTTTGCAGTACTTTGGGTATTTGGTTAGAAGGAACGCAAGGGTTTTTTCTGGTGTTTCATTGTCTGCTGGTTTGCTATTGGATAGGGTGGTTTGTTTATCCACTTTGTGGGCTAAACCTGCTGGTTGTTTTCGAAGTTATCGTGTTACACAGGTTATGCTTCATTGGGTGGGTTGAGTTGTAAATTGGCTCCTTTTGGGAACTCCTTTTCTTCTAAGGATGTACTTCTTTTTTGGATTTTAATTATACTTTTTTTTTTCTAAAAAAAAACATACTAATTGTAGACGAAGCAACAAATTTACTGGTTTTGTTTTTGTTTTTGTTTTATTTTTTTTTTCCTTTTTGTTTTTTGAATCTCAAAATCTTTTGTTCAACAACTTCAACATTACCCAAATGCCTCGCCTACAAAGAGGCTCCCGCCTTGGCAGCGTAAGTGAGGACCAGTTGTACGCGGCGTTACTTTGTGAAAATAGGGAGGCTGTAACTGTTTGACCAAGATCCAGTCCACGAAGACCATCTGACCATACACAAAAAATGAGTAGTGCAGACAATTGAAAAATCATTTGGATTTTGTCCATTAAATTCCAAAGTCAAAAGGCGGTGAATCTTTTTTGCTCCATTGGAATTAGACTAGTGAAGGATCTTTTAATATAGTCATTAATACTTCATGATCAATATCATCATACTTGTATATTATTTGATGGGCGATATCATTAGTTTAGTCATTTGCCCAATGCGCGTCTCCCAAGTTTCTCTCCTCCCGGGGATAAAGAGGAGTTAGATATGTAGCCGTGCACCTACAACCACAAAGAGAATGCAATGACTGTCTTGATAACGCAGAAGTGGACTTATGTCGATGACGCATATTGGTATGGGCATATTGGCCATATCGGCCATGTATTCGCCGTGTCAGTCATGCATCAATATCGTACACCCCGTTATGTATTGGGATATAGTGTATCGGCAGACTCAAAAACCGTTATGTCACATATCAGCCGATTTTTGATACCATGTTGCGGTGCACATACATATGACACCCTTTTCTACAACTGGGAAAAGCTTTGTTCATGGGGGTTCCCTTTAAGGGCCATTTCTTTTGTTTATCAATTTGCAGTTAATCAGGATTAAGCTTGGCTTCAAAATCATTAACAATGAAATGATTAGCTCCATTCCCTTGTAAGTAAGTCCATCATATCACGGCTAATATTTTGACTAAATACTCCTAAAATGCCCTTGAGAATAATTAAATTAGGAAATGAATCAATGATGTTCTCAAAGTTTCCAACTATTCCCTAAAACTTGTGGCTTCCTGTTAGCTTTGATATTCTTTTAGATTGAAAAGGAGTTTCACTAGTAGCCTATCGAAACGTTACAAGTGCAAGGACGAAGTGTCCTCAGTAATGCTCTCTAACCTTTCTGAATCTAATAAGGAAACACTGGGAAAGACTATTAGTGTGATGCAGTGCAAAAGTATACACTATCTTGGACCAATAATTTTGATAAGATCTGGTCCGTTCACTCCATCCACACACACTAGACCACAGTGAGCATCACACACCTCCTAGGATCCCTTATATTATCATTCAGTCATGCCTCTCTAATGTCCCTTTCTATTATCTTACTCTTTTTAAATTACTGACAACTATGGCCAGCTGGATCAAGAGGATGATGCGGGAATTTTGTGTTCTGTTATGGATGGGGAGAAGATAGATCATCTTGTGAGTTGGGATAGGGTGTGTTGGGTGGAGGAAGGGGGGTTGGGTTTTGGGAAACTGGTGACTAATAATATCCCGCTGGTTGACATGTGGCTATGGAAATTTCCAGCGAAGAAAGGGACTTTGTGGCATAACGTTGTTCAGAGCAAGCATGGCATGCAGTTTAATGGATCTGATGCACGAAGGTGTATGGTAATACACTGCGAGCTGTTGGAAGTTTGTGTATCAGGTATCCTTATATCTCTTTCTGTTAGTATGGATGAATTGGGAATGGGTTGCGGATTAGGTTTTGGGAAGACAGTTGTAGGGATGAACAACCTTTGAGGTTGCGATTTCCTTGATTGTACCAGCTCTCAACGCTCCATGAGGCTACTTTTTTCTAGTTGTTTCATGGAAGTTAACGTTTTTGAAGGCCCCTCACGATTGGGAGATGGAGGAGCTTACTTCTTCTTTTGAGTCTTTAGAGATTGTTCAGATTCGGGATTGAGATGTCCCTAGGAGGTGGACTGCCGATCCTGCTGGTTGTTCTCTTGTAACTCTTTTCGTTGACCCCTTCTATGAAGTGGCAGTGGAATGCGAAGTTACCACTTAAAGTACGAGCATTTGTGTGGACTTTGGTGTTTGATAGGCTTAATACTAATAAAATTCAGCTTTGTCGCTTGATATTTGTATGCTCTGCCAGGCAAGCGGTGAGTCTTTGACTCATGTCTTCTTGAGGTGCGAAGTTGTGCGGGGTCTTTGGTGCAAATTGTTTGCTTTGATAGGTGAATTTTAGGTGTGCCAGGCCACTGTTACGGAGGTTTTGCTGATGCGTTTTGCTAGTTTTGAGGGGAGGAAAGAGAAGAAGCTGCTGTGGCAAAATGCAATCATTGTCGATGCTATGGTGTACTTTGTTTGAGAGGAATGCTCGGGTCTTTTCCGGTACTTCTACGTCCGTCAACATGTTGCGGGATAGGGTAACGTATTTGGCCGGTAGTTTTCGGAGTTATTGTTTCAATGTTGTAAGATATACCATTTGTCAGTCCAGGTCATTGCAAATGCAGTTTGCTGGAAGCTATTGATTATTTGATTTCAGTCAATCTGCACATACCTTATATCACTGTAATGTAATGTTTTCCTATTATAACCTCTTTCTTGAAGATGACTCAGAATTTTGCATTTCCACAGTTCTGCAGAGTATGACACAAATCCAAAGTCACTTCAGGAATTGCTTTTGGCAGAACCTGAACTTTCTCGAGTAGCAAGTATGATCTCTCTCCAAGTCTTTTTCTGTTTCATGTTCTGCAAAACATAACGTAGATCTGATTTCATTATAATTATGACAAAAACTTGGCCTCTTCAATTCCAGGATAAGATGGAGTGATTTGACTGTTTGAACCGTGTACATATCTTCACTCTCTGAAGAGATTGGTCCTTGGGGTAAGAGTCTTGTTTTCCTACTTCTTTTAGACTAAATGATTTGACTGTTTGAACCGTGTACATATCTTCACCCTCACCACTGTTCATGTAAACGAACATGTTAAAATCCTAATTTAGCTCGTGGGTTTTCCTCTCTTTTAATCTTCTTCCGCCATAACATATTTGTGATGACCCTTTATGCTATTAGTACTTAGTAATAGCCATGTAGAGATTGTATTTTTCTCAAGCATATTTTTGTGTAGTAATTGGAATTTAGGTGGGTTGGTGGATATGCGGCGATAAGTGAATAATCACTTGGGGTGGGGTGGATTTGATATGACTACGCGCGGTGGATGCAGGGGTGGGTGGAGATTCTGGAGAATAGCCATGGTGGATGTGGGTGTTGGTAATCCAACCTCCGCATCCGCTCCGCCCACCCCATTGTCTGATGGGATATTTTGTGGGCAAGACTGGTGAAAGTTTGCAGTCCGGACACCTTATGGTGTGTTGTGTTTGCAAGTTCCCCCCCCCCCCCTAGGTTTAGTTTTTATATCCTATATACACCTTATATGTGATGTGCTAAAGCACCACAAAGAGTCATAGAATCAGAACTGCAATGTTTGCCTATTTCGAAAAGAAAGTTTTAGGTTGTTAGTTTAACTTACAATGAGTTGTAACTGGCTTCCCAGTTGCAATTAGGTTCAAGATGGCAGATTAAAAATAAACAATAAAGAACACCCCCAAAAAAAGAAAAACCAAAAGAAGTTCTTAAAAAGATTACGTTAACCGAAGGCCCCTAAAATTTGCAGTGTTCTAAAATAGAGTTTCAAGGTTTTTTTGTTGTTGTTTTTTTTTTTTTTACGTTTTTTTTAGTTTATTATAATTGAAGCTTTTGTTTGTTGCACACAAAAAAAAAACCCTCTCATTAGGTGGTAGCTTCATTGTTAGGGATGACGCCTAAGCTTTAGTGGGATGGTAGCTTGTGAGCTCAACCTTTCAAGATGCAACTTAGCATTAAGGTTGTGGATTTTGAGGTTTTGTAGGTGGCACAGGTGTGAGGCCGGAACTGTTTAAGTTGTTATTTCTGTGGAGGACAAGCATGAGTTACCCAGCCAAGAAAGTGGAATGCTCAACACGCCAATTCATATTGGTAGCTATTAAGAGTGTTTAGGGAGGATTTTTACTGTAAAAAAAATAAAATAAAATCATACAGATGATAAACAGACTCATCGTCGTAATTTCTGAATAGGTATAATTAGCAAAAGCCACGTTATGACTTATTCAACTTGCTTTAAAGTTATGAATACACCACCTCTGAATTTTCAGGGTGTAATTTATTTTTTGGGTGCGAATGAGGGGACAAAGCTTCAAAATAACTAAAACGAACTACAAAAGGACTGAAAGCAAAAAAGCAAAGAGAGAAACTAAAAAGAAAGGGAAAAAACTAAGCAAGGAAAACAGAGTTCAAGTTCCCTCAAGTCGGCCCAAGAAACTCCATAGAGATCTTCGAATAAAATGTGACGCAGTTCATCCGGGGGCTGTTCGAAAATCTTGATAGGATGTTGCAGACTAACACCCAAATTGGCCAAATAATCCGCAGCCTTGTTAGATTCGTGGTAACAATGGGAAAATCGTACCTCTCAACCTTCTCTAGCAGTTAGCTCTCGACATTGTTTGATTAGAAGGAAATTAGAGGTAGCAGACACCTTTGCAGCAGACATTGCTTATTTTGCTGGTATGCTCTGTTGTTGCTGACATGTTACTGCATTTGCTGCTTGTGCTTTCATGTTACTTCAGATTGCTTTTTTTTGCAGCTTGCTACTTGTTTTGCCAGCTTTTGTTGCAATCTGATATAGCGTATACGGATGACAACTAATGTTGATTATCTTAGCTTTGTTTCTCTCTACTTCTCATGAATTCGATTGATACTGGATTTTGATGGTAATTAATACAAAGCATGAGGTTGTTAGATTCTCCCCATAGAAATAATTGATTATCATAGACAATATTCGTGGTCTCTAAAGGTATATAAGGGTTTTAATGCTTAAGTTGGTTTTAATTTGCGATATCATGCCAAAGTTACGATATATATATTTTTTGAATTTGCAGTTTTTTGCGAACTCTTAGCATTAGAGCTAAACCCAAGATGATAGTGATACAAGCCTGTGTGAGTTGGCTCGTTATATTCGGTTTTATGCCCGAAGTACTCAGATGTTATTCATGTAAACTCGATAGCCAGCATTGAGTTTGCAGTTTTTCGAGGCTTCCGAGCATGCAAGCTATTCCAAAGTTGATGTTGATAAAATTAGGTTGGAGTTATCTCGTTATATTCGGTTTTATGCCCGAAGTGCTTAGATGTTTACTCGGTAGTCGTCTTCTAGATGTTTACTGTGCAGTCCTTTCTTGCTTTTCCAAACTAATGTAAGTACGTAGCGATGATTTTATAGGTATCATAACAAGTTTTCTGATTGTTAAGTGTTGGAATTATTTTGTATTTGTAATTGTACCTTTAGTGGTAATGAAATTGTCGGTGAATGTATTCATGGTGTTGAATATGGGATAATTCTAGTTACGGCATGACATATATTCAGGTACATTAGTCTTCACGTTCGTTTCTCCCCCTCCCTTACTATATGGTATTGAACTTGAGATAATCGATGTACTCAAGGCCTCAGTGTTCACAAGGATTTCTTGGCCTAGTGATTATGTCTGAGATGCAGGATATATTAGTCTTCACAGTTCGTTCCCCCCCCCCCCCCTCCCTTACTATATGGTATAAATTGAACTTGAGATAATCAATGTATTCAAGGCCTTGGTGTTTACAAGGATATCTTGGCCTAGTGATTATGACTGAGATGCTGGGTACATTAGTCTTCACGTTCGTTTCCCCCCCCCCCCTTTTACTATATGGTATAGGAATTTGTGCCCCATATGGGTCCCCATCTCCTCGAAAAATTTCAAGTGTTTCAGTAACAAATCAACTATTTGCTTATGTGGTGTTACCCAACCAATAGAATATTTTCAAACTATTTTTTTTTTCTTTTTTCTTTTTCCAAATACTCCAAAATCACCCCTTATTTTCAATGATGTATTAGAAGATAACAAATCTAGATGGTGTTACTGAAATACCAGAAAATGTCTGCCATCTCCTCATGCTCATCTTATATACAAATTTTTCTAGTATATCTAACATACAAATAGTAATTAAACATATATGTAGGATAGAATATTGGTAACTGAAATCTAGGTTTTCACTCAAAAAGAAAAAAAAAATAAATCTAGGAGTGCTAGAGGGCATACGTGCCAAACTAACCCCAACACCAAAGGCCTTCCATCCAAATTAGCCACCACACATGCCACGTTCTTATCATGCATGCTCCCATGCCCCTTGTAGCCTTCAAAGTTCAACTTCCTAACAACTTCCCTCTCTATAATTACAAAACAATCCAACTTCCTTACCATATATACGGAGTTTTATTTGTCACTTATCATAGCATATATTGCTGCTGATAAACAGAGAGAAAAATTAAAGTGAGAGAATATGCCAGGAATTACGATCGGTGACACAGTGCCAAACCTTCAAGTGGAAACTACCCAAGGCAAATTCAAGCTCCATGACTACATTGGTGATAGTTGGACCATTTTGTTCTCACACCCTGGTTAAATTCCTGCCTTTTTGTTTCCTTTTTCTATATTTTTTTATTTAGGTATTGATTTAATTAGTACAATAATATTAATGTACAAGATAATTGCTAGTGATTAGTTTGTATACAAACAAACATAACATGTCAAAAATCATGCATGTCGAAAGCATATATGTTACTTTACCAAATGCCAACCGACGTTTTTAATTAGTTATCAGCAAGTCTAGCTCACGCTAAAATGGGGTCAGTATTAAGCAATTCGCAAGTCACGATCACTTTTCACTAAGAAGTGACTCGTCTCATCATTGAATGTAACAATGATCGATGAGACCGTCTTATACAAGTTGTATGGTGTCATGATTATCAATTTATCATGTCAATGTTATCGTTGAATGGGCCAAACACTTCCAAATGTTTATTAGAAATGAAGTGAGTATGAAGGGAATTCTAATTTACAACAGTTTTTAATTTTTTTTTATTTTTTATTTACTACAGAAGACATGCTTGTCCATCTTCTAAGAAGACATAAATTATTAGGCCTCTTATATATGCTTGGTCATGTCATGATCAGGTGATTTCACACCGGTATGCACTACTGAACTAGGGAAGATGGCTGCATATGCTGAGGAGTTTTCAAAGAGAGGGGTTAAACTCATAGGCCTGTCTTGTGACGATATTGGGTCCCACAAAGAGTGGATCAAGGATGTTGAAGCCTATTCTGTAATTTTCTCTACAAATTTCTTTTAGTTAATTAAAGGAAAAAAAAGTCACTTTATTTTGGTGTATCAATAGTAGTAATTTGGATGCATGATTATGGTGATTTCAGGGAGGACACAAGGTGACTTATCCAATAATAGCAGATCCAAAAAGGGAGATTATAACACAACTAAACATGGTGGATCCTGATGAAAAAGACTCCAATGGGAACCATCTCCCTTCCCGTGCCTTGCATATGATAGGCCCCGATAAAATGGTAATTCTCGTTAGTACGCTTCTAACATCTCTTGTGAGATTATTACATGGTTCAGGATCAATGCTCTCGCCCCTCACAAAATAGTTGGACCAGAACCCGATTCAAGTTACCCATAAAAAGCGGAGGTAATTGTGAGAGGTGAGAATATGGTTCGGAATTATTTAATAATTATTATTTTCGAATGAAAATACTAGCATACATCAAAGTTAGTGTGACAACATTATTAGTTGGGATTTGCTGAACTTTACCATCACTTAATTTTTTAACATAATATACAATATGTGTATGGTATATTGTAGGTGAAGTTGAGCTTCTTATACCCAGCAACAACAGGAAGGAACATGGACGAGGTGGTTAGGGTGTTGGAGTCACTACAGAAGGCATCAAAGCACAAGATCGCCACCCCGGCTAACTGGAAACCGGGCGAGCCGGTCGTCATCTCTCCAAGTGTCAACAATGATCAAGCTAAGCAGATGTTCCCTCAGGGCTTCAAGACTGCTGATCTCCCTTCCCAGAAGGGATACCTTCGCTTCACTAATGTTTAAGGATGTAAAATGACAACTTGCTTATATATTAGCTTCCTAGGCAATGCATGTTTATGTAGTGTTTTGGTTTTTGAAGGTTGCTTAGAATTCCTCATCTTAATGCTGTGCTTTATATACACGTAATCAGTGATCAGTCTTTCCAGTTATATGATGTCTATAATATAATGGCGTTGTGGTGAATGTGTGCTGATCTCTTGGGGAATCACTAGTCATATCATTAGTTCGCATTAGGAGTGTAACAACAAGTATTAATTTGAACGAATTATGTTAATACAAAAAATCACAAGGGGAAAAGAGGCCGGCTATGTGTTTCCCCTAAGGTTGTGTTCTTTAGAGTTTATGAGTTTAATTTAGCAGTGTTGTTAGTTCACTAATGTTCTATTCAGTTCGGTGGTATTCAATTAAGAAATATGCATATGCCTCACATTGTGGTGTAGAATTCATCAGTTTAGTGATGTTGAATTTAGTTCAATCCAGTTCATTCTTAGATAATATGCCGTTACTCAATAATTGGCTTGAAGTTTAGTTTAGTTCGGATTTGCTTCTCTCTCGCGTATTTCGGTGTAATTGGTTCGGAGTTGTGTTTAGTTTGGTGGTTATCTTTTCTCTCACGTATGAATCTGTGTTTAGTTTATTGATCTACTTTTCTTCTATATATTACTATGCAATTCAGTCTAATTAAATTTAGTGTAAAATAATACACTATTAATTATAATTTGTGTCCAAAAACCAAAAGCCAGGAGATATATCATTTAAATGTATTCAAGTTGAATGTATCTCCAAATTGGTCACGTATTGTTACTATTAATGCCCGTTGAGTGTTGTCAGCTAAGCATGCAAGCTTTGATGTGCTCTGTGTTCAAATTTTCAAACTGGTTCTCAACCATTCTCCTAGGGGAACTCCCAATTCTAGAGCCCACACCATGATGCTGCCCAGACAGATCGACAATTTAGTCAAAAAAGAGGCAGAAATTTGCGGAACCACAATGTGTGCTTTCTGAAAAGTAGCCACAACACAAAATTTTCCTCCAGAGAAGCAGCACATTAACTTCTACTTTTTGGATGCTAGCTCTGTTGATATATCCAATTTTTGGCTTATCCATATTATACATATAGTGAATAAGGGTGGTGGTCTAGGTGGTTCTAAGCTTACTTTTAAGTACTTCGATAAGACAATGTTATGGGTTCGAATTTCCATTCTCCCCATGTCTTGTGTCTGTTGGCTTCTAGTAACTATACTAGCCCCTTGTTGATACTATGTTGACGGGGCCAGTGCTTGAGTTGGTTGTTCAGTTAGTCTGATATGTTCGCTGTTAAACACGAGAGTACGAACATGATGTAGCAGTGGTGACTCGGTCACCATTTACTGGCACCCTCTTTGATTTAGCCAAAAAATAAATAAATATTATACATATAGTGAAGAATGGAAGAAGAATCATACAGTACAACATATACAAAAATTTGTATAAGATGATCTTTCCCTAACTTTTGGTGAGACAAGATTCAAACTTCAATAAAACAAGAGTCGCGAATCATATTAAGTGAATAACCTCATATTTCTAAATGGTGACCCAATTTTACCGTGAACTAGGTTTTATCCCTGTGCTTTGCACGGCCTCATAAAATAAAATACATTTTATTTTAGTTAATTTTTACAATGATTTCTATCCATAGGATGCATGCTAATTCTTGAAAATGATATTTACATACCACCTTTATTTGTAATGATATTAGTCTAAAATTAGATAGAGAATAAAAATAGTATAATATGTACACTAATTTCTTTTTCCTACATTTTATTCCCATGCTTCGCACAGACTCGTAAAATAATTTTATGAATATATTTAATAAAATAATGCTTAAAATATTTGATGTTAAATTATTAATATTATTAGTAAAATACATTTTATTTTATTTTTACAAAGATCTATCCATAGGATGCAGTATGACAAATCTGAAAATGATATTTTCATGCCACCTTTATTTGTAGTGAAATTGGACTAAGTTTAGATAGATAATAAAAAGAGTATATGTACACTAATTTTAATAAGTAATTCAATTAATGAAAATAATGAATAAACTCATTCTGCATTAATGGTATATGTGCACTAAAATTTGATAGCATATGCTCATTTTATACCGCACAACTAAAAACTATGTGAGAAAGTTGAGCACATGTGGCGTCTACATGCCATCTTCACACGAACATTTCCTCTGATGTGACGTCCTACGTGTCATCACCACACGCAAAGAACCCAACTTTTATAGGACATTTACATATATATCTCGTTTCAAAGCGTTTTTCAAATCCAATCCAACAGAATCAGATTTATAACTTTTTGACTTACGTAACTAAAGTTATTTTATTTTGTAATTTAGAAATATGATAATAAATATGTAATTAAGTCAATTAATGATGAGACATTCATAATGGATGAGGTGTCATGCTACGTGGCAAGTTTGTTACGTGTCGGCTTGCGTGTCATGTCCACACGCGACGTGTCTTGTCTATGTGACGTCCCAAGTGTTGGCACCACACGAAGAAGGACCCAATTAGATGTATATACTAGGTGTATGGCCCGTGCCATGCACGGGCTTGTAGATTATCATTAGAACATATGTTTTGAATGCTATCAAGAAAATATATGAATGATTTATCAATACTGTATATAATAACTAATATAGGGTTACCCATACAAAACCAAAGTTGTGATCCGTGCAGTGTAAAGTTGCTTATGTGACATGCAATAATAATTGTTTGGATTTAAATAGATAAGTTAATTTTATATCGTCCTTTCATACTTTAAATATTATTCAAAAGAAAAAGTTAAATGATAGATTCACAATTACCATGCATCTTGATATACTCAATCAACCGATATATTTATATATTCATGTGCTTATGTCGTCCATAAATTTATCTACCTAGCTTATTAATAGCCAATATAAATACTATTGGTTCTTATCTCTCTTTGGTTTATACTTTTCTTTTATGTAAAATTACTTATGTGTCATGTAATGTATTATGACAACGGTTGTTTTAATCCATATAGATAAATTAATTTCCTATTTTTATACTTAAAAAGAATTTACCGAAGAATTAGTGTTTAAACCTACTTTATTCACATTATTTTACCAATTTACCATATTGCTCCATCTGCATGAATCATGTATTTTTGTTGAGATGTGCAATCACTTTGAAGATTAAGATGCATAGTACGTGATTTTATTCGTTAGTTTTAATGATTTTATGCATTTATTACTTGTGACTATTTTTCCTTTTTAAATTCGTTGTATCTAGTTTTTAGTATAGTTTAGTTTAAGTTTACATGGTTCATTTATCCTTATTAATTGGTTAGTTACATTGAATTTAGAAGCATTATTAATGAAGTATTTAAAAGTCAAAAAAAAATGTTGAATTTAATTCTTTGACCCAAATGACGTGGCATCCAATGTGGCGCTTATGTGGATGCCACGTGTCAATGCAGCAGTGTGTATGATCCAACTTTATATATATTGTAAATATTAATTCCTATTAGGCTTAGGCCCACTACCTTGTAACCTACTTTGTATTCAGTCAGTATATATTGAAAATGATATACAGGAAACCCCCAATGGGAATTACCACAATTTTTTTTTTTTTTGGAATTGTGGTAATTCCCGTTGGGGGTTTCCTGTATATTATTTTCCAATATATACTGACTGAATACAGAGTAGGTTACAAGGTAGTGGGCCTAAGCCTAATAGAAATTACTCCCTCCGTCCTGTGATTACATTGTCATTTACTTTTTCGCGGTCTCCAAAACACAACTTTGACTGTAAATAACTATAAATCTATGAATATATAAATTATAAAAATATAATTTTTCAAAAGTACTATTAAAAATGAATCTAACAATGGTATTTTTACATTGTAAATCTTTATATTTTTTCATAAATTAGCGGTCAAAATTTTTAAAATTTGACCTCTAAAAAATAAATGACAACATAATCACAGGACGGAAGGAGTAATATCTACAATAATATATATATATATATATATATATATATATATATATATATATATATGGTCTCACACAGAATTTACTATACTCCATCAAAAATTATTACGATTGGTAATTATCGAAAAGAAAATACAAGTAAAAAGTAGTACAAGATTGTGTGTATGAAATGAGCCCAAGCAACAACATAGAGAATGTAATCAATGTGAAAAGGGAAGAGCTCTTTCGTTTCGTTCTCAAAGCTTGGTCTTGTTGTACCCTACAGTCCAACTTTCTTTACTCTTTTATTCAGTCCTAGATCACCTTACCAAATTATAAACCAACCTCAAAATGAGCCTCCTACACAAAACCACCCCTCTCCTTCTCCTCCTCATCTTAACCCTCCTCCACCCCTGCCACTCCGACTCCGACTCCGACCACCCGTGCCGCGACCAATGCGGAACCATCCCAATCCACTACCCCTTCGCCATCGACGATGGTTGTGGGGCCCCACAATTCCGTCACATGTTCACATGCAACACAACCTCCACTTCTCTCTTCTTCATAACCCCAAACGGAAACTACAAAGTCCAATCCATCGACTACAAGGCCCAAACCATGACCGTCTACGACCCGGACATGTCTACATGCACCATCCTACAACCCCACCACGACGTCGTCTTGTCCAACATTCAGTACGCTATCATCCCTCCATCCCCTGACACCGTCTTTGCCCTCCTCAACTGTTCAGATGACTCCCCCATCCTACATCACCTTCGCAACCTTTGCTTCGACCTCCCAGGCCACAAATGCGAGGACCTCTACTCGTCGTGTAGCTCATTCAGAGTCTTCACGTCGGGTATTAGTCCTAACTACGGCCCAGGTCCAGTTGGACCTTGGCCGTCTGGTAGTTATCATGGTAGTCATGTAGGTGACGCACCAGTTGTACCTAATGATTTACCTGGTAACGACAACAATCCGCCTGGTAGTTATTATTATGGTAGTACTACTACACCACTAGACGCGTCTAATAATTTACCTGGTAATAATAATAACAATAATAATCCACCTGGTGGTTATTATGGTGGGTCTAATAATTTACCTGGTAATAACAATAATCCATCTAGTGGTTATTATGGTGGTGGTACTACTACACCAGGTATATCTAATAATTTACCTGGAAATAACAACGGTCCACCTAGTGGTTATTATTATGGTGGTGGTGCTAATAACTATAGTACTGGTATACCAGGTGTATCTAATAATTTTCCTGGTAATAATAATAATGGCCCGGGTTTACCATCTCCACCGTGCTGTTTCACAGGATATAGCACGGTGAAGGTGATGAGTATGGACATTTTGGATTGTACGCATTTTGCGAGTTTCTACAATGTGGACAAGTTACGAGGAGTATCGCCCATGGATTGGTCGTACGGGTTGAAGTTCAGCTATAGCGTGCCGGATATGGGTTGTGAAAGATGTAGCAAGTCCGGTGGGAGTTGTGGGTTTGATGCTGAAACTGAAACCTTGCTCTGCCTTTGCTCTGCTTCTAATAACTCTACCAGACAATGTGGTATGTCTTTTTGCCTAAATTTCATCTCCTATTCTCTGCGTTTTTTCTTCTTAAATGTGCCCATGTCTTTAATCTATATATAGTATAAATCAGAGTAAGACTTTGATAGTAGTATAATTTGGCAGAAATATTAATGCCAAACAAAAACTCTGAATTTAATTTTAGCATAAGGTGTTTCAAGTACCCTATGGGATTGGTTCTTGGTTGTAGTTAATTTCTTGATGAAATCACGCAGTAAAAGGAGTAACATAGAAGTATTGGGTGTTTGGGACATTTAGGGGACCCTCACTTGTTTTCACAGTACAAGTATAGGCTTCCTTACTTGCAGATTTAGGCATCACTGGTTAGCAAGTAATATGGCAAAGTAGAACTTTACATGGCTTATTGGTATATGATTTTTTAAGTAGAGAAGCACGAAATGAAAATCGCAATATTTTAATTTTAGGAAATTAGTCTCAACTTAATAGGAAACAACCTCTCTATTAGGCAACTAGTTAATACGTGTAAGGTTGCGTACATCTGGACCTCCCTAAATTCCGCCCTCGACGGGACATTTACTGTGTTGTTGTTGTAGTCTCAACTTAATTTCTGTAAGAATCAAACGACACTGGAGTACTTAACACTAGTCATGGGTGAGTTGGATTAGGCACTTGTTAATTGTTATGTGGTGTCAAAAAGTTAAACAAGAATAAATAAGAGAAAAGGGCTCAAGCTGGCGTGAAGGCTACAAATGCACTTTTTCCTTTGGGATATGGGAAAAAGCTGGATCAAATGATGCCTTGATCATTAATTAAAGTAATTTGGTTTCTTTTTTTTTTTTGTTTTATTTTATCTTAAAGTAATTTGGTTTCTGATTGCAGGAAATGATACAGACGCCGGTGAACGCCGAAAACCATCAACCATACTTGAAGCTTTTATCATAGGCTTGGCACTTCTCTTCTTTGTTCCTGATCATTTCCATGCATAGCACTATTAACAGTAGTGTGCAACTTTTAGACTAACAAGTAATTAGAAGATGGAGGTGTTTTGTTATCATCTTCATACCAATTGTCAATTCTGTGGCTTATCTTTGTTTCCCTATATAATTAAGGTTTTTGACTCGATCTTTAACTTGTTAACTGATCTAGCTAGCGGAGTATTGGTTTTTGCAATTAATTCGGTAGGGAGAATCCGGCTCCAGTGTACCCATGTGGGTACACCACAGAGGGCACCGCCTATGATATACGCCCACCACATGCTGCACGTATATCACACGCACCTCTGTGATGTACCCATCTGGGTACATCCAAGAGCACCCATTATGTGTTTGGAAGAACCACCATGACAAGTGTATAAGTTTTAACATAATTATTCGATCTCATGTTTGTTAATTTATACATAATAGATTGAATCTCCTGAATGTATTAGTTCCATTCTTTTGATTCATTTACCAGCCAAGCTAAGACTTCTACACATTGAAATATTATATCATATATATCATTTACATATATTTTCTTGTTAGTGTTAGTAATTGTTTGCCAGAATTTACAATATCCACTTAACTTCCCTGGATATACTGATCTTCGGCTATGAACTCCGGCTGCAATCTACCTGCTTGTTCAAATGGCTGAACTGCAGGCGACGGTGCAGGAGTAGGAGACGCTACCGGTGAAAGTGGTGGTAGAGGTAGAAAGGCTTCCCTGCGGTTGATCCCATCCAAAAGCACCAGCATTCTCCTGGTTTTCATTACTCCTTTACTATTATTATCTAAAAGGAAAAAAGGCCCCAAATTATTAGTTCTAGGCATTTAGAAACACTAGCTAGCTATAGGCTGATTGTATTGATCATTAAAGAAAATACTCTGTATATTATGGGACGGAGGGACTACCAAATGGAATATGTAAAGATTTTTATGGGACTGAGGGAGTACGTACCACTTATAAGCTCGGTAGCTTCAGCTTCAGCCGCGGCAACTGCAGACCATTGAATGAGTGTAGGGGTGATGATGGTGAGGAATGCCCAGAAGAAGAATATCAATACATATGCTCTCTTCCTCATTATATGGCCACTCTTTCTTTAACCAAACTACAAATGGTCAATAAGCTACAAAGAGGGTCTTGAGCAAATTAGAGTATACTTATATTTAGTAAGAAGAGAGAAGAAAATGTGAGCTATAAAACAGGAACAACTTAGCTGGTCATGTATATAACTATATATGTTGAATTGAAAAATCTAAGACCATTAACCCCATTTTCAGCTTTTCTTGGTTACTAATACTTTATTAATTAGGTGATGATGCATAATAATGAAGTATAGTTATAGGATCATGATATGCACACAATGTTGAAAATATTTGTTTGTGATCAGTAGTTGGAGAGTAGTTGTAAGAATTGTTGGAGATTCCCTTTGGTTGCATCTTTAGGGCCAAGTCATTATCGCCTGGATTTTGCCTATATGGCGATGCCAATTCATCGTCTCTCAATAACAACAATTCAATAATGATTATACTGCTAATTAATTACTCCAAAATAACCCACCTTCTTCTCATTATCTCATACCTTGTCTAACAGTCTAAGTGCTAAGTTCTAGTAGTGCTTTTAACTTTCCTAGCCATATATGGGTGTCATACAAAAACATAGTATATAGGAGATAGGTCCGTATCACCATGAGACAACCGTTACATTCTGAAGCAAAAATGTGTTACTTTTTTTGGACTAACAAGTATAAAAACAAATGTTGCATTTTCACAAAAAAAATGTTACTTTGATTATCTATTACCGTAACAATGTCTTACACAAGACCTTCTATATTTGTCAGAATAGTGTACGTCGTCTACTCATCTTACAACTAAATTAAGACTACTAACCACTAAGTACTAACTACTAAGCATATAACCAAAAGAGTGTTTTTTGGGGTCAGAAGTAACCAAAAGTGCAAAGTCAACAAAGTGCTCATTTCACCCTAGTCTTCTCTCTTGGCTCAGGACATTTAGTTCCCTCAAAGCCAATTTACTTGGCAATGTCCGTGTATTCTTATTTAGCTCTATCAGAAAACAGTAAAACTTTACCTTAAAGCACAGCAATTAATGAATCTAATATGTTTAGTTTGTTTACTTGTCAAGTTCAGAAAACCGATTAAAGAAAAATACATTCAATCGATTACTGAATGAAACACGAGAGCGAAAGGGAAAAGAATCACTATCAAGAGGGCAGAAGTAAATCTTTTCTATACAACCCAAATGTAGTTTATTCTGATGCAAAGAACTTCAGGAAACGTTGGATTTGGAGAGAAACAAGGAAAAGGGAGGTAGTAGAGAGGAACAAAAACCTAACAAATTTCGAACAAACAAAGGAAAAACCACAATAAACCATGCAATTCATCCGCAATGTCACTAATCCCAAAAGATACAACAAAGAAAAGTACTGAGCTCAGCTGTTTATAAGTTAAAAAGACCTGTAATAGCAGCTTAACCAGGCCACATCACTGCGAAGGTATAATTCAGTCACTCTACAGCTGAAGATTATAAAACACGAAGAAAATGGCACGCCATTATTGTCAGGAACTACTGCTAGTTTGTCCATTTCTCCTTATGTCAAAGAATCATCCTGCAAAGGAAACCACCATGAGTACCCGGAAAAGGTAGAAATTCGAAATCTGCTCAAATCCACGAAAAGAGCAGATGGAAGAGGTACTAACTTTAGTACAAACGTATATGTAATGAACATCCGGGTTCTTTCTTATGACATCTTCCCCAGGCTTTCCTTCCTCATCTAGAGGAATAGGATCAGTAAGCTCCCATTTGTGTTGGTCAACTGTTTCTCCAGACACTGTTTTTTCTGCACACGCATGGTAGATAGTCGATGAGAACTTGAGAGTACTACTACGGAAGTTACAAAAATCAAAGATAGATATGGTTCAGCAAAGTTAAAATCTTAAATCCCCCAGTTTTTTCTTACAGAATTACCATGACAATGATTTTTCAGAAATGATATTTGCAGCAAGTTTCAGATGATGATGAACAACATTATCAAAGGCTTTCTGGGTTACTGTGTAAACTGTGAAGCATGGCTGGATTGCCACGTCACCATTCTTTGACTAGCACAAAAAAAGCGGATACAAAGTCATAATGATCTTAAAATCTCATTCTCCCAACAGAGTTTAGTCTTCAATACTTAATTATAACAAAGGTTTCCCTGATCAACGTCTTTTGAGGACAATACCATACGTGCGCTGAATCTTCACATCCAAGAACCCGAACCAACTTTTTATCATGACAAGGCTCAATAAAAGGTACGAGTAATATGGTAAACAAGGATTAGATGTCTCCTCAAAGATCTTAATATTTTCAAATGGCTAGAGGAGATCTAACACACTACACAAATAAATAAAACATGCAAAAGGTACAAGAGTAAGTCTTGTGTGAGACCAACTCACAAAAATATGGGGTCACTATTTAGCAATGTAGGGGTCACTTATTATCATCCGTTACCCTCATTTCACTAAAAAGTGACCCTCGTCTCACCAAAAATAATAAAAAGACCGTCTTAAACGAAGTTTTGTGAAGGTACAACTGCCAATATCTACAGACTACACACAATACACAAAGAGTGAAAATATAGAAACTATGTCATGATTAAATTTCCACCAACCTATGAGATGGAGCTTTATTGTCCACTTGCATGAACTTCTCAACAAATCAAAACGATAGGAGGGTGCTCCATATGTAATCTGCGGCAACCAAGATTAATTAGGGACTTAGGGTATCTACATGAAAATGAAAACAATCTTGATTCCTCATACAGGATAACAAGGTCTTTTTCAAATAAGTATTGTATTAAAGATAGAAAAAACTGCTGGCTTTTGTCATCAAGGTTGTGGCTAAATTTTCTTAGTTATTTGGCCCCTTATTATTTTCCACCAATTTTTAAAATATGTTCCCGAAAATTTAGAACAATTTCCCTCATATCAACCTCCTCCTGCATTCTTTCTCCCCAACTCGTTATCCAACCCACCACCGATTCAACCACCGCCACCAATTCAGCCACCTTCCACCGAACTCATCCCGTCCAAAACACCCTCAACGGGTGCCAGACATAAGTTACCCTACCTTTACCCCACCGCAGCCCCTCCCTAATTTTGTCCCCCCTCCCCTCCATCACCCACCACTGCTGCAATCTCCACCTCCCTTGACCCCTACCAGATGGGCTTCTCCGAATTAGAGCGAGTAAACTGAATCAGCTCAATTGGAGGCATAGTTTAGAAGGTCCACCATTGCCCCTCCGGCAAGATCTACGCCCTCAATGTCATCTACGGCAACCATGAGGACAATGTACATCCCTTAATTTTGGGGGAACCTTTTTAAAATTTGGTGGATAATAACATGGGGCCGATGGGGGGTCAAAAATTAAGAAAATCAAGATAATGGGCATATGGAAAAAATGGGGTCCTTTTTTTCGACCAATAACGATTAAAGGTGCTTGTAATTAGTGGAAATGTATATAATAGGTGGTTATGTACAGAAAAAAAATTACCAGGGTTTTTTCATAAAATGATGTATTTATTAGGTATCTAGACAATATTTCCTTGGAGATATTGAAATCAAGGACTGAACTGTAAGTTTCCTGCAAAGTACCATTTGAACTCCTAGGTTATCAAGAAGGCTAATGAAAACAGAACTTCAACAAAGTCAAAAGAATGAACAGAAAACTTAGTTATTGAATAAACCACTCTTCTAAAGAAAGGACAGGAAGAAGGAAAAGATTACCAGAATATAGACACCTTTGTCCTTGAGCACCCTATAGTTTGTCAGCAACTGCTTCAATATATGTTCAATGAATCAAAAAAGAATAACAAACAAGAACATTAATGCCGAACAAATGTTTACTAATCATACCGTCCAATTTCCTTCAGCATCATACTAGAGTTGTCCTTCGAGTTGCTTCCACACTGTTAAAAGAAAACCTGTAAGCAACTGGCCCTCAACAAACAGAAGACTGCTTTCAATACATACTCACCAGAATAGAGTCGAGAGTTCCTGGAGAGTATCATAAACACCTTAGGACCAGAAGAAGACAACCGTATCTGAAAATGTGTAATATAAGAAAGAAAATCAAGTACCTTTGTCAATGACTGCATCAAATGAACCTGTTTGGAAAGCACTCATATCTCGGACATCCATTTTGTTATCTACCAATTTGTCAAGGAGTAGTAGCTAGTACATGCAATCCATGTAGTCTGAATCACATTTAAATTGAGTCTTTGGTAATGATACCAAGCTCGACAAGAGAATGAAATACCAGATCTTTCAGAAAGTGAAAATATTTATTACTAAAGGGTGAAATAAAAGAAAGACTATTTCAAAGATACACTTAAGTTGGGGACGATTGGAGTATTTCTTCTGCATAGCCTCGATCACTACGGAGGATATATCAGTGTTGATAATGTCCTCATATCTGTCATTTGCCATGTCTTCACTAAATGCTACAACCATACCAAATAAAAAAGAAAGTTAAAAAATTACATTCAAGGTAAAAGATACAATATTAAATAATAATAAATAAATAAATAACCATGAAGAAACATAAAAGAAGTTGAGAGAGTCACATTAAGTGATATTACAGAGTACCACTATATGCTTTCCCAATATTCTCTAGGACTAGAAAGAGACAGTTATTGAAGGTTGCAGAAGGACAAGCTTCCCACATTACTAAACAGAAAAATACCGTAAAATATTTTTCAATTTGCTCCTGAGAAAACATTCCAAGCAAAGCATAGCAAAGCCAACCCAACCACTTAGCTCCATAACAACTAGTAACCCATGCAAAAATGAGTACTTCTTAAAGATGCTAGATGATTACAGTGCGTTTACAAGAAAATTGGAAGATCACCCTTGGGCTATTTAAAAGTTAGGATTACCATGCACTAAATCAATACCACCTCATTCTTCTGTGTTTATTTATTGTGAAGTCTGCAGTCCCTCGAGGCAATCATTGCATTTCCAATATATGATAAACAGAAAACAACCTCTGTGTGATTGCAACAGTAAATATGCAATACAGACCCTCTACCACAAGGTCCCCGCCACGCCTAGGTGGGATCTTCAAAAGAGGCACCGGGGTAATGGTATGGCTCATAGTTTTTTTTTAAAGATGGGAAAAGTATGTAAATTTACATTAGAGATTGTCAACCGTACAGCATAAGAAGACAGGCATCCTTCCAGAATATTTACAAGTGAGCCCAATTCCACTGAATCTTGAAAAATGTGTAGCTTCGAAACGCTCCTATAGCCCTAGCCCGCAAGGATGCTAGAAATGTAATCCTATCCCAAAGCATCCCTAGAGAGACGTCAGTTCCATTGAACACCCTTGCATTCCTCTCCAACCAAATGCACCATTGCAAACACAGCACAACGCCACAGCAGCCTCCCATCGTTCCCTCCCCCAAGACCCTGAAAGGGAGCCTGTAAGTACTCCACTACAGTAGCAAGAACACCCATTTCTCCCAAGGACACCAAACATCCTACCCCATGTGTATCGCACAAGTGCACCACATCACACACAAAGAAGACATGTTCTGTTGCCTCACTAATTGCCCGGCAAAGCAAACAAATATCTGTTGAACACATTGTCCCAGGCCTCCATTTTGGCACGCATCATTGGTTTTAACCCTATCCAAAGATAGAGTCCACATAAATGCTCGCACCTTAAGAGGCATTCTGACCTTCCAAATAAAGTTGGCTAACAGGAAATGAGGTTGTGGCACTCCAAGCATTGAAGAAAGGACTTGCAAGCATCACCAGTCTACTTCCTAGTATCATCACTGCTACAAAGGTGCACCGACTCCAAGAGCTCCAGTAAAGCAGCAAGCTCTTCCATCTCCCAACCTTGAGGGGGTCTTCTTCAATGCAGATTCCAGGAGCTTGTCTGAACCCATAAGAAATCAGCAACAAGAGCACCGTGTAACGTCGATAACTAAAAAAGTCTCGGGAAAAGTGTGCACAAAGGCTGCCATTATATCCAAATATTCTGCCAAAAACTAATCTGCTGGGTGCTTGTCGGAAATTAAGCCAAATTTTAGGATTGGTATTTACTATCCTGTTAATGAGTACCATTACTTATCTCTCTCTTATTTATAGTTGCGGTAGGCATTTCATTGCTATGCTTAATTTAGCTATCATGTATATCAGGATGTAAAAATGCTAGCAAAAGCACTATAGAATATCTATTGATAATAGATTATTGCTTTATTAAGCAATTTACTCTTCGCAATATAAATTCCATATTAGTTTGTACTAAGTTCCCATGTGTTGTTCTTCTCAATTGCATGTATTTCTTGATACATGGCCTCAACCCATCGAGAATAACCTTGTTGGGCATCATCAAAATTCACTTGATCACTATCTACAAATAGAGCAAAGTTTACAAGAATATCATCACAAATAGCAGTGTGATTACTCAACTCATAATCTTCGTAACGAGCCGGCATTCGACGTTCTCGTTGTGATCGTCTCAAGCCTTCAGTCACAAATGACGTATGAGGTACAATATTATTTTCAAGACCATTTGTAGGAAGATTTTGTTGTTCTTCAGCATCAACAGTGACTGTAGGATTCTGTCAAGCCGTTTTATGGAGGATTGTTGCTCTTCAAAGCTTTCATTTTCCTTTGACCAATCCCAAACAACTTGCTCATAAAAAGTGACATCTTGACTAATTATCACTTTTTCAGTTTTCGGATTATATAACTTGTATCCTTTTGTCACGGTTGAATACCTACGAAGGTAAATTGTCACAATTACTTTTGAGAGGAAAGAGACGGTTCGGTGACATATTAACCTTCGCTATTAGTCCCTTTTTGCTATCACTTATTGTGCACACACCACGTAAGATCCTTATATCATAATCTTCTTTCTGACAATTGCCCCATACTCAACAAATTATTATGGTAAAGTCCAGGAACATAAAACACATCAAATATTGTATTTGTTGTTCCATCATTCAATTTAATGGAAATTCGCCTTTACCCTTCACACTCATCTTCGATGCATTCCCAAAAGTAATTTCTGAGCTGGCAGATTCATCCAAATTAGAAAACATCTCCTTATAGCCACACATGTGATTACTGCAACCGGTATCTAAACACCACTTATTCTTCTGATTATTATCAACAGTAGTGCAAGCTATTAATAAGGTCTCTCAAATGTCGTTATTACTTTCGACAATTTTCGCATGATGTTTATTATTCTATTTCTTCAATCTACACTAACCCGCCTTGTGCCCGTATTTTCCACAATTCCAACACTAGATATTAGTCTTACCTCGTTGTTGACAAGCGCTATTCTCCCTGCCTTGTCTAGCGCCAAATCTGTGTTGTCCTTGTCCTCTACCTGAATACTGACCTCGCTGATTCTTGTATCTCTCAGACTTTTTTTGAGAATCGTCTTTCTTTTGCAAATTTAGTTGCATGCTCAAGGCCTCTTCGACAACAGGTTCAAATTTCTCTTTGAACCTCTGCTCATGGGCTTGCAAAGAACGCATAAGATCATCAACTGAGATGGTTGTAAGATCTTTCGACTCCTCGATGGCAGTCACTATGTAATTAAAGTCGGAAGACAAAGTACGTAGTATTTTGTAAACAATCTGTTCATTGTTCATGCTCTCACCGTTGGCCTTCATTTGGTTAACAATAGCCAACGTTCTCGTACAATGATTAGAAGTATTTTCTAATTTTCCCATCTCCAGGAGCTAGAATTGTCAATGCCAACCTTACTTTCTTCACTTTTTCATTGGCTTGATAGCAACTAAGGCGCACAAGGCAATCGCTTTTTAGCTTCTAGGCGCACCTGAGGCACACTTGAGGCGCTCCTTAGGCGCACCTGACATACATTTTGATGAAAAAAACTTATATTATAGCATATTTTCAGTCATACACTAGTGCGCCTCACATCACTGAAGCGCGTGCCTTCGCCTTGCCCCTAGGCTCTATGGACCTCTATCGCCTCATTGCGCCTCGCGCCTTTTAATACATTGTGTCCCACATGGACCTCGATTGCTTTCCATGCATAATTTTTTCGTATACCGAAGAACTCACCCTCATGGTGATCCACATCTTCGCCAATTCATCTTTTTGCCGAGCCTCACTCAATAGCTTCCGATAAATTTTCATTGCTCTCCAAGTCTTCAACCCACTATGGATGAATTCTGAAACTTTACTAACTCGGAAGAAATTTTCCATTTTTGCCTTCCAGTGATCAAAGTTTGACTTCCCATCGAAAATGTCAACAGGACAGATCAGTTCATCAACTGAATAATTGTAACAAATACCAAATGTAGAATATGTATCCAAGGAAAATAACTAATATGAAATTTATATGGCGAAAAGTAATTTGCTTAATAAAGCAATAATATTTTATCAATAGATATTCTACTGTGCTTTTGCTAACATCTGTACATCCTCTTATATAGAAATTCATGATAGTTAAATTAAGCATAACAATGAATTGTCTACCGCAACTATAAATAAGGAGAGATAAGTAATGGTAATCATTAACAAGATAGTAAATATTAATCTTAAATTTGGCTTAATTTCCAACAGCCTCCCTTAAGCCAACTTACTCAACCAAGTCATACCCATCAACTTTATGAACGTTTCAGTTTTGACTAGCTTTGTGAAGATATCAGCAATTTGGCCTTCTGATGTGCAATAGTATATCTCGAATTCTTTCTCATTCACTAAATCACGAACATAATGAACCTTCACATGTATATGCTTTGTCCGAAAATGAAACACATGATTTTTGGATAAAGCCAATGTGGATTTATCATAGTGAACCTTCTCATTTCGTGATTTAGTGAATGAGAAATAAATCGAGATATACTATTGCAAATCAGAAGACCAAATTGCCGATATCTTCACAAAGCCAGTCAAAACTGAAACGTTTATAAAGTTGAAACGAATGATGGGTATGACTCGGTTGGGTAATTTGGCTTAAGGGAGGTTGTTGGAAATTAAGCCAAATTTAAGATTAATATTTATTATCTCGTTAATGATTACCATTACTTTTCTTTCTCTTATTTATAGTTGCGGTAGACATTTCATTGCTATGCTTAATTTAGCTATCATGTATATCTATATAAGAGGATGTAAAGATGTTAGCAAAAGCACAATAGAATATCTATTGATAATATATTATTGCTTTATTAAGCCATTTACTCTTCGCCATATAAATTCCATGTTCTTTATTTTCCTGGAATACATATCCTACAGTGCTGACTATTCCCAACTTAACCTCCAGTCCTCCACTAAAGGAATGAAATGTGAAGCCACAAATGAATCTCCACGGACTAGCATATGTCACATCGATCACAAGCTGTGCATCCCACCCATTATCATGTGAACAATACTTACTCCCTATAACTCGATGCCACAAGCTATCTGGCTCGCGGGGAAAGCGCTACAAGCCTACAACCACTTACCCATAAAGCCACAATAATGGTAACCTACGTGCCCATACCCAAACCCTTGAAGAATAACACCATCAAATTACCTCGCCATCTTCCTCCCTCAAACACCACCAGACATCAGTCTTAAAAAGCCCCAACTTATTCCAACAATTTCAGCTTATTATCCTCATCACGGGTCTTACTTTCCCACATTCTTTTCCCTCTGACAGCACCAAACAATAAGGTAACTTTCGAAGCCGACCAAAATAACTCTCCGACATATCACCTGGGCCATGGTGAAGATTGACATCAAAAGGCCTATGACTCTCTGAGTTGGTCCGGAGAGCATCCTGAAACTTGTGTCAGCTCTGCAACCTTCCCCTTTAACATCAAAGGAAGCATTGAGGGTGTTTTAGGGCGCTGTGAATGTGATATCTCAGTTGGTGAGATCCTGATTTAAGCAAATCCAGTTGCAGGATCGAGCCTCATTCCCCCCGGGCTCCGTAGTCAACCCCCCCCCCCCAACCAACCCTTTGACCATTAATTTTTGTTACTTGATCCAATTCAAATTAATTGACGTTTTACAGCTCTTTTCATGTTGTGTCGTTCAACCATTTCAAGACATGATTTTGGCATTTTCCTTGATTTGGCTCTACATCTTTACCATTTTCAACAAATAGACGGTCAACAATCTCAAATGAAAGTAACATGCGACTACTCCAGCCCAGCATAAAGTTAGAACTTGTTCTTTCAAAGGAATGGTACTGCAGGAAAAGGAATGTACTGCAGAATTTACATTTGTTGGGGCGTTGGAGCCTAATTTGAGTCATGGAGAGTTGGGAGTTGGGACAACAGGTGGAAGTGAGAGCAGAGCACATGCAGTACAACAACCGAGGAAGTATCCCGTCAAGTTCGGGGTCTGGGGAGATTTAGATATGTGTAGCAGTATCCCTAGCTAGTCGCCTAGTAGAGTCCTCGTTTCGGAATATCCACAAAATCAATTTTGAATCTTTTTTTTAAAACTTGAGCACTTGCAGCAAAATAGTTTTTTCTTTTTTTTTTGGTTCCTGCAGCAGTACTCCAAAACCTTGCGCGGTATTGGGACGCCCATGCAGCACCGACAGAACCTTCGACCAGAAGGGACATCTGCACGGGAACCTTCGACAGAACCTTCGACAGAACCTTCGACTGTGCTGCAACAGCTTGCCAGAGCAAGTGGTGTGCGGCTCGGGATTTACCACGAGACTTTCTACAATTCTTTGTTAATTAAGTGGATTTCTAGTAAGGCCCTGTTCTTTTCAACGGAATGGTGCTGGACGGTGAGGAACGGAACGGAACGGATTGGAACGGAACGGAACAGAACGGCGCGGCGCGGCGCGGATAATTCAAAAAAATGTAAGACAAAATGAAGTACATAATGCGGAACGAAACGGGGCAGAACGGAAGGGAACGGATTGGAACGGAACGGAACAGAACGGCGCGGCGCGGATAATTCAAAAAAATGTAAGACAAAATGAAGTACATAATGCGGAACGAAACGGGGTAGAACGGAACGGAACGGATTGGAACGGAACGGAACGGAACGGAACGGAACGGAACGGAACGGAACGGAACGCAGCATGGAAACGACGAAAAGAACAGAGCCTAAGTCAATTTTCCTACTCTATATAGGATATATACAATCATGGTACTAAGAAGATTGTTTGGGGAAAAAAATTAGCTAGTTTTCTAATTCTTGTGGGAGATAACTTCCGGAAATGAGGTGCTCCATCAGGCTTTATAAATAGGGAGCTTGGATTAAATGTTCACTATGTTGTACTCACATGTCACATCCATCATCTTGTGTTTGAGAAAATCCTAGAACGAGTGTGGTTTTCCCGCTTTAGGTTTTACACGTTAAAAATGCTTGTACAGTATTATTTATTGTTATAATCAAGGTAGCACGGACACGTGAACATGGAAACGGGAAACGTGGACATGGGACATGGGAACGCAAATTCTCAAAAAATTATTATATGCAAGGAAGCACAAAAACAGAAACGCAGACAGGGGAAATGCGGACACGGGAAATGCGGAAACGGGAAACGCATGCTGAGTGTCGCGTCCGTGCTTCCTTGGTTATGATTTTTACTCCTTTGTTCTTGTTACTGTCATGTAAGTTCATCCTCGAAATCCCAGTCTGATCTCCATCATTTTCGCACATCGCACAACTTTGCAAATTCAAGAACAACTTAAAAGGAGTTTCAAGTGATTCAATTTCAGGCGTCATTCAAACCCTGTTTCTTCTCTTTGGAGTTTCAAGGTTTGTGTTTTCTCCCATCATATCAAATCCAATACTACACTATAAAAACATCCACTGGTTTCACTACTCAAAAAGGGCAGAAAAGAAAGAAAAAAAAATCAAAAAAGTGCTCCAGAAACGTAAGGCCAGAAATCAAATACCCAAACTACAAAATTCCAACAATTGACCCTCTTCACTATTTCTAAATTCCCCCCATTTTTCCCAATACCTGACCTGTTTATAGCTCTTAGATAGATAGTAAATATACACAGTAACATCACACATTTCTGGGTTTTAAACTAAAAAAACACATGAAATCCCAAACCCAACAAAGCCACACAAATCACAGATGGTAAAGAATACAGTTCCATCTTATTACCAAAACATAAATAAAATACAGTATCATCGAACATTTCTGGGTTTCAAACTAAAATAGATAAACATACAATACCATCAAACATCTCAAACCCCACAAAACCACCCAAATAAATCACAGATTACCAATCACTCAGATCAAAAAAAACCCACAAATATAAACAAATTTGAATCACATTAACTAAAATCAAAATGGGTTTCTGGGGGATAGGAGAGAGAAAAGTTACCGGAGTTGCCACAACCGACAACGAGGACACGATGAGAACGAAGGACATAGAGATTGATAAGGGGTGCTAAAGAAGAGTATTTCTGATACCAATCAAAGGAACCTTGACCTTCTTCTTGGCTGTAACGCTTGTCCCAGTACGATGGCTCTCCATACGCTTGCGATGCTCCCAGCGTCATCTCGACAACTCTCTCTCTCTCCCCCCCCCCCCCTCTCTCTCTCTCTCTCTCCGATTCTCTCGCACAATAGACGGTTGGTTAAAACAAGAGCTTCAGTCTAGGAAGTTACTTGAACCACTTCCGAGTTCTAAGGGGATGTTCTCCTCAACTTACTCCTGAAATTCAGTTCATAAAATTCAGTTTAGTTTAGAAAAATTCAGTAGAGTTTGGTAAATTAAAGAATAAATTTACTCTTTGTAATTGTAAATTCAGTAAAAATAAGTTCACTTTAGAAAAATTCAATTCAATTCAGTAAATTTTAATTCAATACGATATTGCGCAGATAAGTTCAGTAAAAAAAAGTGAAGAGAATAAACCCTAAGACTTGTAGTTTCAGCTCAAAATAATAAAATAATAAAATAAAAATAATAAATAAAATAAGTTGGGTGGCTTTGATCCCTAATTATGGTTTGTATGTTCGTGCTAAAAAGTAGTTTACGATATCCACCCAATGAAGATAAATTTAAAGATCAAAGCTTTTCATTGACACACAATATGTAATTTTGTATGTATTAAATTCATATAGTTTATCCCTTTGTTCTTAGTCGTACTAGCTATTTCAAATGTTTGTAACATTAAGCAATACTCTTGTATAAGTAAGCTAATAGTCGCGTATTGGGAGTTAGGACATGTTCTTTTCAACTGGTTTCTAATTTTGTCCAGTTTTTCCCAATTTGTCATAGTTTTCACTAGTTATCAGTTACAAAATATAGTTTTGTCCAGTTTTCCCCAATTTTTCCCAGTTTGAACCAGTTTCTCCCAGTTTAGTTCAGTTTTGATATATTAAACATAATACTTAAATATAAAAGATTTTAAATCAAAATATAAAATAAATATATGCATAAAATTATTAAACATAATTATAGTAGTAGTAGTAGTAGTAGTAGTAATAATAATAATAATAATAATAATAATAATAATAATAATAATAATAATAATAATAATAATAATAATAATAATAATAATAATAATAATAATAATAATAATAAAAGTATTAATATTACTATTGTTATTATTGTTATTATTATTATTATTATTATTATTATTATATAATAATAATAATAAGAATATTATTATTTAATATTAATATTATTACTATTATTATTATATATTTACTACTATTACTACTATTATTAATGTAATTATTAAAGTTACTATTAATTTTATTATGTATATTATTATTATTACTATAATGATTTCTATTATTTATTATTATTATTATTTATTAAGAAAACAATCAAAAATAAAAAATTTTCAGTTTGTCCCATTTTCCCCCAGTTTTCACCAGTTTGACCCAGTTTCTCCCAGTTACCAGTTCCAGTTTCCAGTTAAAAAGAACGAGCCCTTAGAATTGGCTTTTATAGTTAGTTGATTGAATAATAATAATAATAATAATAATAATAATAATAATAATAATAATAATAATAATAATAATAATAATAATAATAATAATAATAATAAATGTGTTTTAGCTCCTTTGTACACCTCTATTTTTTGTAATCTTATTATTCAATAGAGTAAGCATGGATGAAATATGGATTCACATTTAGCCGATGGACTTCACGAGGACACACTTGAAACAGTGATATAAGAGCATCCACAGTGGCCGTATTAGTTGGAAGGTGAGAAGTGATATTGATCCATTAGTTTGGGATGAGCCTAGAAGCTAGAACTGTCAAAAGCTGACCCGACTCGGAAACTTGATCCCTTTTTTTGGGCTACTAACAAAATTTTCTCGACCCAAACCTGTTTACAACCCGGTAAAATGAACTAAAAAGTGAATTCAACCCAAAAAATAACCCGTAACTGACCTGACTCGAACCAGAAGTGACCCGATCCGTAACCCGCTGATTCGACCCGTTTGACAGGTCTAGATGAGCCCCATTGTGGAGAGTTTTAGTTGGGCATAAGTTTTTTGATATCACAATATATTAAAGGTTAAGTGAGATTATTTAATGGGCCGTAATGTCTTCCCCACTTGCAAAAGTCATGCCTACGCTATTTTCTTGGCCATGTTGGTGTTAGTTTTGAAGAGTATGAATAATGTATGATGATTGAAACTATCATTGCAGTGTGCGAGTCTATTAGTTTGGGTTTGAGTTTGACACTTAAATAAAGTGGTAAAGTGGTGAGGTGACCGAGTATGAGAACTAAAACTCAGATCCATGGATATGAATACTCTTAAGTTTTATTGTCCATGTAATGTACATGGACACGTTTAAATCAATTGGTAAGTTGTTAATATTGGGTATCGGATATCTTGCATTGTGACTTGGATAGTTAGAGCCTTTCATATTGCAAATTTAACAAGTGATTAAAACCAATGTACTATATTAGATTTTACATTCAGTTCATCCAAACCATGAAAATGATTGTAACAACTTATAAATCAGTTATGACTTATGTAGATCTGGTAAACGGGTCGGTGAGGTCGTGTTCCGGTCGGATAAAAAACGGGGCGGGTCAAATACGAGTTCGGTTTAGGGTTATCCAACGGGTTTGACAAATATTGTCTCACAATTTTCGGGTTCAGGTTGGGTTCGGGTCGGGTCATTTCAATCTCGGATCAGAATGGGTCGAGTTATTTCGGGTTTGAACCTTTTCGAATCGGTTTTCGATCGGGTCTGTAGCGAGTCGGATCAGTTTTTGCCAACTCTACTTATGAGGCCAAAAATAAAACTCAAAATGAATCCTATACTCAGTGACTCATAACCGTGGATGGGTAAATGGGTTGTAACTTGTAAGAGTGCAGATTTGCAATATTTGGACATGGGACACGTCTGCCAATTGCCACAGCTGCACAGCATCAAGTTGTTTCTTGTAGTATAACGCCTAACAGAGCTTATATATAGATGATCCAACTACCCAAAAACACTCCCCTCAAAAAATAAAAAAAAAAATAGAAAAAAAAAAACTACCCAAAAACACTGGTACTTATATTACAGTACCCAACATTTCCGCAGTCAATTCTGGGTCACTGAGCTGCCTTGTTTTTCTGCAAGATCTGTATATATTTACTGGACTTTGAATATACCATCCATAAGACACCCAACAACCACTTCCCAATCTGCTTATTACTGTCAATCTCTCTCTCTCTCTCTCTCTCTTGTTGAATTGTGATCAATGGCAAGGAAGAAGATCAGAGAGTATGATTCCAAGAGACTTCTTAAGCAGCACCTCAAGCGAATTGCTGCCATTGATTTACCCATTTGCTCTGCTCAGGTAATTTCCCTTTTGTTCTTGTATATTTCTCTTGTGTTGTTTCTTTTGATGAGCTTATATAAAAACTAAAATACCCTTTCTGCTATTTGGGTTTGTTTATGGATTAAAGATTACTATTTTTTATTTGATCCATGCTTGGCTTTGATTAAAGATAGTTACTTTCAGTTGAACTGTTTGGTTGATCTAGTTCCAAAGTTTCTAAATGAATAACTTATCTCTGCTTAATCAGTTGCAGGAGGGTTAACTAAATTTAGTGAATTTTTTTTGGAAGTGTGTGAGTCTTTGTTTGGTACCCAAGAGAGAGAATTATGATGGGTTTATACCAGCTTTGAGAGATCTCAATGTGATTTCAAGGTTTTCCACCTATTTTGGATATGATACATGTTAAACATATAGGGCCACTGATAACTCTGAGAGATTTGCTTAGCTTACTAAAACCCTTTGTAGGTAGACTACCAAAATTGCCTTGCCTAGATTGATTTGTGCTTAGTAATTCTTTTATTGTCACCTAGATGTCTGCTGTTGTTGTTCGATCTCATCTGATCTTTCACACCGCTACATCCCGACATAGGCAAGAGCCTTGTCAGAGGCTCTCGATTGGTGGTATTGTGTTGTGCTTAGCAATATCTACAGTTGTTAGGATCACTTTTCTTTAGGACACATATGAAGAGATTATGAACTGCTCTAAAGAATGAGTTTCATCTTTTTGTGTCATCGGTTTTACTGGTAGGAGGGTAATATCTTTAGATGTTTTATGGATGTATTTGTTAGAGTAAACCCTTTGGTTTTGTTTGATCCGGCATTATTGACATAGTTACGATCATCAGGTAACAGAATCGACGGACCTCACACAGCTGGTTAACGAAGAGACATGGTTGTCATCGTCAAGATTGGTTGTGAAACCGGATATGCTATTTGGCAAACGTGGCAAGAGTGGCCTTGTCGCATTGAATTTAGATCTTGCTCAAGTTGCAGAATTTGTGAAACAACGGATTGGGAAGGAGGTAGAAAGCAAAAACATAATTGTCGTAACCTCACTGTTGCTTCTAATGCAAGTTTGTTATATAACAGGACGATTGATACCTTTCAGGTTGAGGTTGGAGGCTGCAAGGCACCTGTTACCACATTTATCGTTGAACCATTTGTCCCTCATGATCAGGAGTTTTATCTCTCCATTGTATCTGAAAGGCTTGGTTGCACCATAAGCTTCTCAGAATGTGGTGGCATTGAAATTGAGGAGAACTGGGACAAGGTGTGTCTGCCTATAGGAGTAGGCTTATATTGCTTCATCAATCATTAATCAAAGCATCCTATAGCCAGTGGTGTATCTAGCCCGGGGAACTAGGGTCCCGGGCACCCAGTTTTTCGGAAAATTTTGCTAAAATACCTTGTTGTTTGGAATTTTTTTGAAAATTATTGCTAAAATACCCTAACAATTTAGTTTTGGCATCCATATTATTTAATAATTTAGTTTTGGCACTTATATTATTAGTTTTCTAGATCCGCCACTACCTATAGCAAGGATTATATGACAACTCTTGGTCTTTGAAATGTACAGGTCAAGACCATATTTTTGCCCTCGGAAAAACCTTTGACAAGTGAGACTTCTGCTCCATTACTTGCCACACTTCCCTTGGAGGTAGGTTCCTTGGCTATATGTATTGTGTGTAGAGTCTGTAAACATTCCTTGGATTTATGTATCTTCTTCCTTCTTTTCCTTTTTTTCCCTTATTATCATACAGGATTTAGCAGCAGTAGTGCCACCAGTGCAGCTTTCATGTTACTGGTAAATCTTGTCTGATAGTCTGAGCTGCTTAGATAAAATCTGGAAAACAATTGATGTGTAAGGGAAAATACACAAAACTAGAAAAAACTAAATAGTTAAGCTTTCTTCTCAAAAACTTCGTGTTTTTCCGTTAAGCATGCTAGTTAAACTGGATGCAACATCCTTTGTTTGCTTCTGTTGATGCTCATGTGTTATAATTTGCTATTCGTGATTTACGTTGTGAGTGCTTATATGTTCATTTTGGCAGATACGCGGAAAAATCGCGGATTTCATCGGGGGTGTTTTTGCAGTTTTCCAAGGTATGGTTTGTTGAAAATGAAAGTTCTTTGAATTATTAGCTGATGTATTGGTATTTCCCCTCATAGATAATATATTTCGTGCTCTCTGATTTCCTCTGTTTACTTTGGTATTTTCCTTGACATAGATGTAGTGGATTATGCTACAGATTACTTATGCTTCTCTTGTTCATCTATATGCCTTACAGAGCTGGACTTTAGTTTCCTGGAGATGAATCCATTCACGTTGGTTAACGGGGAGCCATATCCATTGGATATGAGGGGAGAACTGGACGATACAGCTGCTTTCAAGAATTTTAACAAGTAGTATTTATAATCTGAATCCATAGTTATTGAGTTCCTCTAGTTCGTCTCTTGAAGGGATTTATTTATTAGCTCATTATCTTTTGCTCGACAGGTGGGGTGATATAGAGTTTCCATTACCTTTTGGCCGAGTCCTAAGCCCAACAGAAAGTTATATTCAATCGTTGGATGAGAAGGTAAATAGCTTCAGTTTCCTATTGCTAGAATTCTTTAAGTGTCCATCATCTTCCAATTTGCAAAATCAGTAAATTGAGTCAGTTGGCTGAACCTTTGCCAACCCAAAGCTGCAGATCATATAAAACATTGAACTATTTCTTTTGTTTGAAGCTTGAAACCTTGCCATATTCTCTGTTGAGTTACTGTATTGTCTCCATAAAACAATGAGAACAAGGTTCCTTCGTGCAGTTCCAAGTTCTTGTTGGTGCTCTCGATTTTCTGTGTTATCTCTGTGTATGTATCCACAGTTCTTTTCATTCTTCGTCCTCTTCCTTGGTTGATGTGCTAATTGACTATTTGTTTGAGACTCTTTGCTTAGGAAAGGAAAAGAAGTAGGGAGTATGCACAAGTTAAATGAATGTAATGTACATCCCGTACCCAAAAAAGAAACTTCCCAACGATAATTCCAGCTGACCAATCTTTGTGTACGACTATTTGTGTGTCTTTCACGACAGGTTTCTGCTAACCTTTCTTTGTGAATTAGGGTCTGTCACCGGATATCGTTATACTGTGCCTTTCTATGGTTAGATGTTAATTAAGTTTGTGTATAAGAGGCTTCTTTTACCTTGCAGACAAGTGCATCCTTGAAATTCACCATTTTGAACCCAAAAGGACGCATCTGGACTATGGTTGCTGGAGGTGGTGCAAGTGTTATATATGCTGACACTGTAAGTTCGTGCCTGAAGTGGCGTCTCATTCGAGCTTTGTTTGTTCTTGCTGTCTGATATTATTATAGCTTCATTTCCATTTGTGTTGTCAGCAAAATCCCTACCCCCGTGCGCCTCATTTCAAAAATTAAAAAATAAGCATTTGTATATATGTGTGCCTGTGCTAGTTTAAAGACTTTTAAATTATATTGGTACCTTGGATTGCTATCAGGTTGGAGACTTGGGCTATGCATCGGAACTTGGAAATTATGCAGAGTACAGTGGTGCTCCAAAAGAGGAAGAGGTGTTGCAATATGCTCGTTTAGTCATTGATGTAAGTGTCACAATTACTTGTTTGTCATCATGCATTTTTGTTATTATGTTAGGTAAGTGGCAATTGTCATTGTTCACTGACAACAAGTTAACAATCATGGTTTCTCTATCTGCAGTGTGCCACTGCAAATCCTGATGGTCGCAAAAGAGCTCTGCTGATTGGAGGGGGTATTTCTAACTTCACTGATGTTGCTTCTACATTTAGTGGAATCATTAAAGCCCTGAGAGAAAAGGTAGTCCCATTTTCTATAGTCAGAAGTTATCTGATTAGCTATCGTTGCTCATCAGTGTCACGTAGTTCGCTCCACCTCCCTGCGAATTGCGTTCTCGAATTGCCATACCTCGTACCGAAAACACAATCCGTTGACCCCCTCCCTTATGCACTGCACAGCTTTAGCAACGAATTACGTGCTGTATCTATTACACGTACCACGTATTATGTGACACTGGTTGTTGCTCTTTTATGCTGATCACCTTTCTGTCGTCTTCTTGGGTTGTTGTGGCAGGAATCCAAACTCAAAGCAGCTAGGATGCATATTTTCGTGAGAAGAGGAGGTCCAAACTATCAAACAGGTCTAGCAAAGATGCGTGCACTTGGAGAGGAGCTTGGGATTTCCACTGAGGTAAGATATAAAAACTTTATATTGTTTGCCTTTCAGGTTTGTAAAATACAACTTCTGTAGCTCTTGGAATTTAGATGTTTGATCTCATTTGTGAGGAAAGGGACAGAAAGGAGTTTCTTTTTCTTTTGGAAGGTTTGAGTTTTTTTAAAGCAGAGAACTCTTAGTTGAACTCCCCTCTCCCAACCCATAATCACCAACTTCACAAATCCATACTCTTGTCAAATACAATGTGGTAATTTAACAGTGAACCTAGCCACCTAGGCCAGGCTACTCTCTGGGCAGATGGTGAGGAATTGAGGATCCTCTGTCCTATTTTGTATGTCATCTCCTGTTCCACTCCCTTATACATTTGACACACCGGATTTTAAATCTATTTTATTATTAAATTGGGATGCACGACAAAATCACGGGTGGTTAGGGAGTGGTACATAAAATGGGACAGAGGATCCGGATTGCGAGGGGGGGGGGAGGCATGGGCATTCATGATTTTGTGAACAAATAGATTGCATTCCCAATGAAAGGATATGAATTTGTCTTCATTCTTTGATTTGTTTTGAAAAAAAGTTTATTTCTTTTTTCCTTTGTGCAGGTATATGGCCCTGAAGCCACCATGACTGGCATTTGCAAGCAAGCAATTGATTGCATTATGACTGAGGCTTAGTATGCTTTTCTCTAATGTTGAGTGGGCCTTTAAGCTTTATCCAGAGGGACTAAATGCTTAAGTTGCTTTTTGTTTAAGAAATGATCACAAAGAGAGAAATTATTCCAAGGCATGTGTTGTCTTCTTGACAATTCCATGAAAGACTGTCCATAATCGGCTTGTACAAACTTTTTTTGTAACCTTTTATTTGATTAGTTGATGCTTCTGGTTCATCTAGTCAGGAACTCCTCTTAACTCTTGAGTCTGCCACTTTTTATTTTCCCTTTTTTTCTTTTATTTATATATTTTTGTATCACAAAAACTTCTATAAGACGGTCTTTTCGTAACCGTTGGTGAGACGGGGTCACTTTTCAATTAAGCAAGGATCAGTGCTCACCTTAAGTGACCCATACATTTATAAATAGTAGCCCCATTACTTTGTGAGTTGGTTTCACCCAAAACTTATTTTTGTATAATCCTTTTGAGGGGATATTTTGAAAATCCAAATATGAGTGCCTCTTAGCTATTGTGTAAGGCCGTTTCATGATAAAACAAACAAAATTGACACTTTTTATTCAAAATATAACATTTTGTTGATACTTTTTAGTCCAAAAGTAGCACATTTTATTCCTCTTTGCCAAACTTTTTTAAAAAAAAAGTAGCACATTTTGTTCTAAATGTAATAGTTGCCTCACAGTAAGACCGTCTCATATAAGTTGAATAGTTATTCTTATAAGACTCTCATTCGGGCCTGGTGAATATGGAAGTTGAGGGATGATTTTTGCTTAGTTGGAAAATTGACAAATGGGATAGAGTTAACTTTTGGACGGATTTATGGTGCAATTTGAGACCAATAATATATTGATGTAGTTAGTGGGCTACCATCCAGTCACATTAACCTTGATTCTAAAGTACGCGATTTACGCAAAATAAATGATAAGATATTCTCAAACTTAGAAGAATTTTCTTCTTAGTAATCTAGTAGAAACCATTTCAGGGATTTTTATGTAAATTCATGACATAGATGATGAAGTCTGTTGGGATCTCATGGGTAACAAAACATTTTCTACTTATACTTATAGTCTAATACAACTACCTAGCTAGTCCACGTCCTTCTTAGGTCATGCCTGAACAAATGAAAGTACTGATACGTTTGTTTATGACAATTTTTCAATAAAACTATGTCCACTAGAGATCTTCTTCGTCAAAGGGGTGTTTCACTTGATGCTGCTATGTTCCTTTTTGTCAATTGAGCCTTGAATATATGGACCACCTATTTGAGAAGTGCTCCAAAACTTCTCAAGTATGGGACGCGTTGACCCAAGGCGCGCGACTTTTCGTTAATGGTCCTAGTGCAGACATTATTAGGGGGTTTGACACCTTTGGAGTATACGGAAAGAACAGAGCAATGTATATTGATTTTTAGTAATGATTATTTCAACCAATTTGGTGTAATCATCAAGTCTCGCACTTGCTATAAAGAATGATGACTGTCCAAGATGTTTTTCTCATCCCTTCCACCTCCCTGCTCACTTCCCAAATCTTGAGATGCGGCAAGGTAGAACCCAACTTCCCACAACTACATAAAATTCAATTTCAACATCAGGCTCACGGACAGAAATGTTACAATACAATTCTGGACAACCTCCTACTAGCAAAGAACCAAAGACTATCCACCTCAACAACACCTCTAGTTCATAAGCGACGATCGGTAATGGAGTTTAAAAGGTACTAGAGTATAGACATCAATACATTCATGTGAGGGTGATAATCTCACAATCATTCAAGCCCTTCGGGAGGGGGTGTTTTCTTGAAAGTTAGCTTCAAGAAAAGAGAGATTATTGCATGGTCCTCGACCAATACTCCCTCCTCTCTTGGTTATCGTTTTGTTTGAGGGTAGACTCTATTTGTTGTAAGAGATGAGAATAGATTTATCAAATGGGTCGACCTAACGAGTTATAAGTTGTAAATGGGTCGATTACAATCAGTTTTTACATCAAATTCATTTTTTAATTCATTTTTCTAGTTGTAAACGGGTTCGTGTTCAAAAAATTGTGTCAAATTCCTAAAAAGAAGAAAATTGAATCAGATTTCTAATTCGAATCGGCTTTTAACAGCTCTACACGGAAACATTAGTTTGATACCATGTAAATTGTAATCACTTTCAAAGGCCCACCTCAGTCCTAAGTGAGTGAAAAAAATGGGAAAACTTATCTATTTGAAAATCCGAGTTGGCAAACAAGGGCCCCGGCACCTTTCCAAATTTACCTGGTTATCATTTTCACTTCACTTCACAACTATCACAAGCTGTAATTTTGATGTTTGATCGAACTTTCAGAATCAGAGCAAACTCGAACTCTCAAACCTCGAATTGAAGAACAAGAGGTAGAAGAACAACAACAGCACAATTGAATTTCAAAATTAATTCGAGAGAGAGAGAGAGAGAGAGAGAGAGAGAGAGAGAGAGAGAGAGAGAGAGAGAGAGATGGAAGGGCAAATGTGCTTTGATTGTCTACAACGTCGAATTCAATCAGATTTCTCGGAAAAACTTCTTTTCTCTTATGGAATCTTCGATTCAGCTCTTCCTATTGGCTCTAGGGCTGTTGTTCAGGTTTCACTAATTTCTCTGCACCATTTTTTGCTTCATTTCTTCTAATTTTTGCTGATTTAATTTCAGTACTTTTATCTGATTGTTTCGATTTTGTGAATTTGTGTTTTAGATGCCAAATTCAAGCGGAGAAGCGTCGTCTGAATTTGTACTTGTGTACTTGCCTCGCCAAGAAGATGATTGCTTCACTAGATACGTGTAATTCATCATATTACTCTAAACCTCTTTATTTATTTATGATTTTTGTTAGCACGTTTTATTGATTATATACATTTTTATGTGTAAACGCTTAATTGAGAGCACATTTTTTTTGTTATGTTTCCTCTTAGGTTTTGTGTTTCGTTGATTTGCTCGGTATCGGCTTTAAGAAGCTTTAGATTTAATCCTTTAGTTACTGGAGGTTCCTTCCTGGGTATATGTCATGAGTTACTGATATCTGTATGGGTGAATCTCATTTATGGCAATTTCGATTGCTGTCTTCTGTAAAAATGATACTAGGTCCTTATAAATGATTAGTTAGTAATACTAGGCTAGCAAAAATTATTATTTAGTTACGAGTTGCAGTTCATTTGCTTAATTTACTGTTATTGGGGATGAGATATGGATGTGGCAGTGGCAGTGGTAGTGATGATATTGTTGGAATTATAGTTGATGGTTGCTTGAAGAGTTCAATTGAAAAATTTGCAAATCCGAAAGTAGACGTAGAGTTCTATTCTTTAGTATGTGCACAATGTGATATCAACGTACACAACCTCGCGAAAAGGCTAAGAAATAATCATTCCATGACAAGCATCAAGTTCTGTCCACCAGGAAGTTGAAATGTTCGAGTAGTTATTTGAGAAACCCTTTGGTTTAACTTTATAAAAGATTGTGAGCTGAGTCCTCTATAACCGAGAAGTTACTAAGGTTCCTTTTGTTTTTTTAGACAGGAAAAGTTGTATTAATAGAGAAAAGATACAGCCTAGGAGGACAAGGAGTCCTCAAGCTATTCTCTAATCACGAAAAATTATTCCCTATCCTGTAACATTTTTGTAATGATAATCTTGAGCAATGCATTTAATTAATTTCTCTCTCAATGTGGCACATGCGGTGTAGGGTTTGTAACAAATTCACCCCACCCGGAGGGGTTTTCATATCTGAACAAAGGAGCCTTCTCTCCTTTCACAATAGCTCATGGCTTTTAGTGATCTCCTCTCAAAACCAATGTATTAAAAAGCGCGCCTGAGGCGCGCCTAGGCGCATGAGGCGTGAGGCGCAGCAGCCCATCGCTTTTTGAGGGTGAGGCGAGGCGATTTCACTGAGGCGCTCCGAGGCGCACTTGAGGCGCACCTGAGGCGCACGTGAGGTGCACCTTAGATGGATTTTGATGAAAAAAACGTTTATTTTATAGTATTTTTTCTGTCATACACTAGTGCGCCTCACCTCACTGAGGTGCGCGCCTTCGCCTTGCGCCTTGCGCCTAGGCTCTATGGACCTCTATCGCCTCATTGCGCCTCGCGCCTTTTAATACATTGCTCAAAACTACTAATTTACTTGGAATTCACCAACGAGGTACTATTTAATTTTTTAGTAACCACAAGTGCAAGGATTAGTGCTCCCAACGGACCCAACCCCAGCTAAAATTTGCGATGAAGATGAAGTACATCTATGCTAGCCAGGAAATTGGATCACTGCGAGTCCCTCTCCCAACTTCTAGGAAGGGTTGAGAGGAGCTGTTGGAATGTATGCACTGGACTAGCGGAAACACTGTGAGGTAACTAAGAATACTCAAAACTGTATGCATAAGAACTCCTTACACTTACAGGCCACGCCTTCACTGAACTCATAGCTGCATGCAGTTTGATGTCCCTCCAGCTGTAGATGCAAGCAGCAGACCACACCTTCACTTCTTTCCTACCTTTGAGAACCAAGCAACAAAATTCTCCTTTGCAGTCTTAAAACACCCAACTTAGCCAACCCATCAGCTATTGAGTTACTTATTCTCCCTTTTTGCACCATTCCAGTGAAATTGTTGGGATGATCATTTTCGTTTGTGTCTCATCTGATTCGAAGTTCTATTATTTTCTGTAGGGACGATCATATTCTGGATGATCTTGATGGCACTGAAAACTGTGGCATCAGTAACCAAAATGAACAACGACAAGATTGCGGTGACAGCAGTTCGTCTTCTGAATGGAATAATATCAACACTTTGTCAAATGTTGGAATAAAGACTGGTATTAATGGGTTTTCTTGTGGGAATTCTTCTTGTGATTATTCTGGCAGGATATCTTGCTTGAGAACAATAACTGCAATTGTACCATGTGCTCTGGTTGCAAATAGTTCGTTCTCTAGATTTGGGCAAATTTCTTCCAATTTGTCATCTGGATCTTTGGAAGATGATACACTACATTCTATCAGCTTCATGATTGAAGGGAAAGCAACTTGTCGTGCAAACCAAAATTTCCTAAGCTTAGTTGGGATACCTTCATTTCATGATGATCAAGTTCCTGGTTGCCTGAGACATCCAAATCTGGTACCCGTGTTGGGGATGCTAAAGTCACCTGGATACACTTGCGTAGTTATCTCAAAAACTCCATATACGTTGGAAAATATTCTTCATTACAGTCCAGAAGCATTAGTCTCAGAGTGGCATACAAGATTTCTAGTTTATCAACTTCTCTCAGCCATCAGTTACATCCATGATTTGGGGCTTGCTCATGGAAATATTTGTCCATCTACAGTGATGATGTCTAATTCTTGTTGGGTCTGGTTGAGCATTTGTGATAGACCTTCTGTTAGATATGGTTCAGGTGCCATAGATAAAGATTCCCTGGTTACACCCCTTAAACAGATAAGTTGTTCGGCACATGATTGTCTCTCTCAAAGCCTATATGCTGATCTGAATCTTTCTCCATTGGTGGATTGGCAAACAGATTTCTATAGGTGGTGGAGGGGAGAGCTTAGTAACTTTGAGTATCTCCTTGTCTTAAATAGGCTAGCTGGAAGAAGATGGGGAGATCACACATTCCATACAGTAATGCCGTGGGTTTTAGATTTCAGTGTCAAACCTGATGTAAAGTGTGAGGTAGGATGGAGGGATTTGAGCAAGAGTAAGTGGCGTCTAGCAAAAGGTGATGAGCAGTTGGATTTTACATACTCAACATCGGAAATTCCACATCACGTCTCTGATGAATGCCTTTCAGAGTTGGCTGTTTGCAGCTACAAAGCAAGGAGGTTACCTCTGAGTGTCTTGCGCATGGCCGTACGTTCAGTTTATGAACCCAACGAGTATCCTTCCGCCATGAGAAGACTATATCAGTGGACTCCTGATGAATGCATTCCTGAGTTCTATTGTGATCACCAAATCTTTTATTCTCTTCACTCAGGCATGAGCGATTTAGCAGTGCCCTCATGGGCTGGAACTCCTCAAAAGTTTGTAAAATTGCACCGAGATGCACTTGAGAGTGAGCGGGTTTCACGTGAAATTCATAATTGGATTGATATTACTTTTGGGTACAAAATGTCAGGTCAGGCTGCGGTAGCTGCCAAGAACGTTATGTTGCCTTCTTCACAGCCCGCATTGCCAAGGCAAATAGGGCGTCGTCAGCTCTTCACTCAGCCACACCCTGTCCGGTGGGGCAACACCAAAAGAGTGGATGAGCGTTATGTTGAGCATGGGAAGCCTTCTCTCCATGATACTGATTACTTAATAGAGATAGAAGATGCAGCTGCATTTTGTGAGCATGCCCGATATTTGAGTCCTGTATATTCTGAGAACACAGTGGACACTATGAATTGCTCCTTTTCTGACCAAGAGGGATCAAATCAGGGTAGCACATATCATGCAACTAAAGCAACTGACAACAGATACACGTTTGGTATGTCCCGTGATGTTGATTGCGATGACCTTCTTGAGTATCTCGAGGCGGATGAAAGTTCTGAAGGATATCAAGAGCTTTTGCTCTGGGGTCAACAACTTTCTTTTCCAAAGAAAATCTCCCCCAATTTTGCAAATGATATTTTTTCTTTAGGCTGTATTATTGCTGAGGTTTACTTGAAGAAGCCACTTTTTGACCCAGCTTCAGTATCCACCTACATGGGTGGAGGTGCTTTGCCAAAAGAGGTGAAAGAACTTCCTCCTCATGTAAAATTTCTGGTTGAAGCATGCATTCAGAAGGACTGGAGGAGGTACAAATTGCTTTTCTGATGTTTGGTGCTTTTGAGGGCTAATGAGTTGTGTTTCATAACTTTGCTTACTTGTCCAGCGTCAACAACCCCCGATTGACCAAATTGGTATATTTAGTGAGACACCCGCGACAAGTTGGTATATTTTTAAACTCCGGCGACATTAGGGTATATTTAGAGACTGATTTTGGCACTTGAACCCATTATTTAAATTTAAGTGGGTATTCCGGTCAGATCTCATTCTTTTTGTCCTATTTTTTTCCTTTTCTTCCTTTTTCTTAATTATTTTCGCCCTTTTCATTTTTATAGTATTTTACCCATAACTCCCTTTAACTATCTTGCTTCCCCTTACAGAAAATTAGGGTTTACTAAATTGAGGAAGGCAAAATCAATGGAGCTCGAATTTGAAGGAAATTGGGGACAAATTTGTTCAATCCATCAAATAAAAGGGGGGTTGGGTAATAAATGGAGAAATGAATGAGGGGTGGGGAAAAAATATGAAAATGATTTAACAAAAAGAAACAAAAGAAAATAATTAGGCCGAAAACAGTAAATAACAAGGATCTTACCGGAGATTCCCACGAAAATTGAAATAATGGATCTAAGTGTCAAAATCAGTCACTAAATATACCCTAATGTCGCCGGAGTTAAAAAATATACCAACTTGTCGCGGGTGTCTTACTAAATATACCAATTTGGTCAATCGGGGGCCTCAAATATGAGTTGATTTAATCTGTATGCTTCTTACCTTTTCTATGAATGTAGGAGGCCGTCTGCAAAGAGTCTTCTGGAGTCTCCTTATTTTCCAGCAACAGTAAAGTCGTCGTACTTATTTATTTCACCCCTTCAGCTATTGGCAAAGGATGGATCCCGACTCCATTATGCTGCAAGTTTTGCAAAGAAAGGGGCACTGAGAGCAATGGGGACATTTGCAGCTGAAATCTGCGCTACGCATTGCTTACCTTTTCTACAGAATCCTTTGTCTGATGCTGAGGCTGAGTGCGCCTACATACTTTTTGAAGAATTCTTGAAATGTCTGAAACATAAAGCGGTCAAGGAATTACTCTTGCCTACTATTCAAAAGATTTTACAGGCTAGTGACATGACTTAATTCTTATGGATTTCAATTTGTAAAGGATTTTCTAGTTCTAGTACTAAGGCATCTATTTCAGGCAACAGGCTATTCACATTTGAAAGTGTCTCTACTACAAGATTCATTTGTGCGCGAAGTGTGGAATAATATTGGAAAACAAACATACCTTGAAAAATTACATCCCTTGGTCGTATTAAACTTGCTCAATTCTCCTGATAAGAATTCCGCTTCTGCTGCATCAGTGTTGTTAATTGGCTCCAGTGAAGCGCTTGGTGTACCAGTTGCTGTTCAGCAGGTTAGCTGGCTCTCTGAGCTTCTCAATTTTATGGAGCTTTTATTTCTCTAGTCATGCCTTAGTGAGCAGTGGTCTCTTTGTGCAGACGATCCTGCCTCTGATTTCTTGTTTTGGCAAGGGACTTTGTGCTGATGGAATTGATGCTCTCGTGAGAGTTGGTATTTTCTGTTCATCAAAGTGTTGTAGCAAGTGTTTGATTATATTAAACTGCCTTGGCGTCTGATGCTAAGTTCTACTTTACAGGTGCTGTTTTGGGTGAAAGATTTGTCATCACACAAATTGTTCCTTTACTTAAAAGTGTTGTCCTTTCCTGCATTGAGATGTCTAATATGATCAAGCCTGAGCCTGTGCAAAGTTGGAACTCTTTAGCTCTAGTTGATTGCCTTGTTGCATTAGATGGTATCATTGCATTACTGCAGAAGGAGGTGGTGGTGAAGGAGCTGCTTGAAGTACTTGTTTAACTTTACACTGCTTCCATTGTTTTTCCCTCTAAATTTTGTAACTTTACTTCCTTTCCCAATTAGAACATGTTGAACAGTTCATATACTTGGCACCATGCAGGGTCAAGGTTGCCTGTTTGTCATGATTCTTATGCGGAGCAATTTGGAACTCCCAGTTCTTCAGGTGCATGAGATTTTTAAGCTTCTCTTCAGAAAATCTTACGGGTTTTTAGGATCTATTTGAGACAATCTTACATCCATACCATTTCTTTAATTGTTTGAAATAATTTATCTAAAAGATTCTTTGTGCCTTTTTAAAGCATATGTATCTGAAGCAATTTGAACAGCAACTTAGATTTTTGTTCGAGTTGAGAAACTAACTTTGATTGTATATGAATGCTATCATCGTTCACTCGTAAATTATGCTTGCAACAGCCTGCCTTGGTCATTAAGGAAAAAAAAAAAGCAAAATCCAAGATGTAATCTCCTTGTTTCCTTAGCGAGTAATTGTCTTTTTTATTGGTGGAATTAGTTTGTCACTGACTCACTGTGATAAACTTTTTCTCTTGTAGACCAGAATTTACTTAGAAATGATGAGTATGTTGCAATGGTGCATCATAGGTTTTTAGCTAATTCTTTGTGTTTTTGTAAATAAATGTGACAACTTATTAAGCTTATGTGCAAATGTCACAAGTTCCAGTATCATTCTGATGTAGTTGGCACTTTACACTTCTATTGTAGACATTTAATACTGACATCGCTATCTTACGAGTAGTATAGAAGAGAGTTCTCTTTTATCAGAATCATGTAGACTAGAGTATTCTATGTGAAGATTTATTAGACTCCAGGAAGAAAAAATCTCACTGATTTGAACAGGGAGGTTATTTGCAGTTTTAACATTATTAGCGCGGAAGATGTGTAAATAAATCCATTGTAGCTTGTAGTGAAAAAGATTAGATTTCTATTTCGCTTGTTTCTACTTAAGACCCGTCACCTTTTCTAATATCTGTTATATTGCAAGGATATTGATCACTCCGAGCAAGGCTTTGCCTACTCTATGGTCCCAGAAAGACTGACATAAAGAATCTGTTGCTCATAAGGAGGCTTGCTAACTGCTCTAGCTTGTCCTTGTAATATGGAGTAATTAGTAATGAAAAATTTGTTCGGATGGGTTTATCTGGCTTTTGGACCTCTTAAGGAGTGATAGCTACTGGTGTCTCTGTGAATAGGCTCTAAGTTTATCTGTTTGGCTAATTTTTAATATCTGTGGTATATTTGGCTTCAAAAAAATATCTGTGGTATATTTATATGTGGAGATGCGAATTGCAACTTGAGAACTTCATTTATCTTTGGTCATTTTCGTGTTCCATTTTTATTGGACTATGCCATATCTGCATGACTGCATCTATTCTCCAAGATTTTACTCTGCATACTATGGCTTGTATTGAGTCCTGTTGTTGACCTAAGTACAATTTTCCATCTATAGGAAATAACGTCTTTGAAGTTAGAATAGTAGTGTTGCTCTAGTTTTCTTCAAGGTGTTGCCTTGAATGCTTTTACATGGCATTGCTTGATTATGAAGTTAAATGTGCTACTCTGATTTTTAGGCGGCTGCTGCCACCCTCGTTGCTGTTTGTCAACAAATTGGTCCAGATTTAACAGCTTTGCATGTCCTGCCTCAGCTGAAAGAATTTTTTGATGAGCTTGCTTTTTCTCAAGAATCATCTAGTAGACCTTCTGTTGGCAAGAGCTATGAGAAATCGAAATTCAAAGCTGACAAAGACGCCAGAGTTGAAAGTCGTATGGACCTCGTGTGGGTATCAAGCTCATGGCTTAAAAATTAAATGAAGCTGTTCATTGATAATTGATGCATTCCTTTTGTTGGTCTGTTTGAGTTTTAGTTGGATGTATACAGGTTGCTATTGTACCCTTCTCTTGCATCTCTTCTTGGAATAGAAAGGCTGCGCCAATGTTGTTCTACATGGTTGCTTCTTGAACAATATCTTCTAAGGCGCCATAACTGGAAGGTATCCTTACTTTGCACTTTTTGAGGTGATACTGGATTCTTTTCTATGCAGTATTAGTCTTTGTGTTCTCTTCATCTGTCTAATTTATTTATTTATTTTTATTTTGCTTCAGTGGCAATCTGCAGGAGATTCATCTAGGCGCAGTTTAGAAAACATGGATTCTAACAAGCTCAAGGATGGCGAAAGTGCTACTTCAAAGTTTAATCCAACTAAACTGCTAATGAACGGGGTTGGATGGGCAGTACCACAATCACAGGGAAGTAAAGCAGGGAAAGATTCGGTGCTTCATAGACGCTCTTATGAAGTTTATCCAAATTCATCTGAAAGGACCTTGGACAATTCTAAAATTGGCAAGTGTCAGCCATGGTTCTGGTTCCCTAGTCCAGCTTCTAGTTGGGATGGACCAGATTTTCTTGCTCGTGCTGGTAGTTTGAAAGATGAACTTCCATGGAAGATCAGAGCATCAGTAATACACTCGATTCGTGCCCATCATGGAGCACTGAGATCTTTAGCTGTGGACCAAGATGAGTCCACTGTATATACTGCAGGTGTTGGTCCTGGTTTTAAAGGAACAGTTCAGAAGTGGGACTTGTCAACGGTTGATTGTGTGTCTGGTTATTACGGCCACGAGGAGGTTTGCTTCCTACCATACTTTTGCTTTCTTTGGTGCTTTTATTGGCCTTAGGAATAAAAAGATTCTGTTCTTGGGAGATTCTCAATTTTGACAGTTTCACAAGTAGAAATGAATGCCGACTTATATCATCTATTGTAGGCATTTAGAGTAGGAAGCTAATCTTTGGAGCAATAGATAGTGGATGTAGAATCCGTTATTTTTCCTGAAATAAGACACAAAATATGGAAAATGTAGTTTTGGTATCCCCGGTGGATAATCTCAGAGTATTTGCATAAGTAGTAGATTGATGTGAATCGGCAAAAGGAAAGAAGATACCCAATAAAGTTGAACCAGGTTGGTAGATTTGAGAAGTGCATGGGGCTTGATTTTAAATTTGTGTATGTGTTCCTTGGTATGTCACCAATCCCTTTGGATAGCAACAGGAACTTGCTAGGGCATGTCAATAGGCAAGAATCTTTATAGAGACATTATCACTAGTAGTGCAACTAAATAGCAAACATATTTTTGATAAATTTGGCTGATTCTCGAGCAGTATGACTGAAGACGTAGAAGGGGCTGTTGACAAGAAGGTGTGCATAATCCATGGCTAGGCTGACAAAGTTGGATTTGCGGTTTTATTTAGTATATTTTACTTGAGTTTGTTGCTGTGAGCAATCATCAGTGACCTGCAAGTTTTTATGCTAACATCAGAAAGCTTCATTTTATTTAGATAAGAGAAAATTTTATTAATCAAATGGTAAAGAATACAAAAAGGTGGAGGATAAGGCATCCTCAGTATAAAAAGAAAACTATCTACATATCACGCCAATGGCGTTGAACTAAGGTCAGCGGAACACCCTTAAAGGCCCCTGCCGCCTTAGCCCAGAGAGAAGCCAAGTAAACTATGTGATCCCAAACATTATCAAACCCTGGAGTTTCTCTCCAACCAAATACACCAAAGTAATGCCATACAAGCACATCGCCACAACAATCTCCCCTCCTTACTCCTCCTCATCACAGCAAATCGTAGCTGTAAGAATCCGCCCGCCGTGGCTGGACACACAAAACTCTCCCCACACAACAATCTAGCCCATAAACTCCGCGCTAAATCACATTGCACTAACAATTGCAAACAATCCTCCCCACTATGCCGACACATCACACAAAACCCCGGTAAAAGGGACCAGCTAGGTCTCCTGCCCTGCAGCATATCATAAGTGTTCACCCTACCTAGCACCAAAGTCCACACAAAAGCGCACACCTTCAATGGAACCTTAGACTTCCAAATAAAAGTAGATAAGGAAAAGTGGGGAAACTGAGAGGGAAGGCTAATATGGTAGAGGAAGGACTTGCAACTCAATCACTCCCCACAGTTTTGTGAGCTGGGATACCATTATTATTATTGTTGCATTGTTTTGATGTATGAGGATGCAGATTCTTCATTCTCTTCACCATCTAGTTTTCCACATTTTATCCCTTGAATAGAAATAGAAATAATCATGTGAGTGTGAGATTTATTGAAATACTTAGTCATTTTAGCATAGTGGGCTTCTTTATGCCCTCTGTATTTTGTTTTCATTAGAACTTTATCTCAGGATGCTATTTCACTCGAACTTGTTGAAAGCAGGCATAGTTTGTTCCCTAAATCCCTATACTATTATTCAGCAATGAATAATACATGAATGGCGATGCTTGTCCTTTCTACAGTATTTATACAGAGTCTTCGTGTATGCCTGCCTGTGTGTTTCTTGGAACTCTTCAAATTGCTTGTGTGGAGAAGTTACTCATGGTCTATGCTGATACACTGCATATCAAAGAGATCATCATTTTTTTTACGTTATGCTTCTTTCAGGTCGTGAATGATGTTTGTATTCTGCCTTCCGATGGAAGAGTGGCTTCCTGTGATGGAACAATACATGTTTGGGATAGCCAAACTGGGAAAGCAATGTCGATAATTGGTGAATCATCAGCAAATTCGGTTCAGGCTCCTAGTCATTCATCATCTGCAATGAAGGTCAACAATGACCAAGCCAGTATGCTGAGCTCGTACCCCTTCTCTACTGGAATTTTGACTAGTGGTGATGGTAGTTTGTACACCTGTATGCATTACTTAGATTCTGCCGAGAAGCTTGTTGCCGGTACCGGAAATGGTTCTCTCAGGTACAGCAAAACTAGCTTGCAGTTTTTGTCTATGTGAGATAGTCAGGTTGAATATTATGTCCTTTGGTTTGGTGCTTTAGTATCCTGATTATTTTCAGGTTTATTGATGCTGCACGTGGTGAGAAGCTTCATATGTGGAGTACTGAATCTTCTGATTATGGCTTCCCTTCCCTTGTCTCTGCCATATGTTCTTGTGGTTCTGACAAAACACAAGCCACTTCGTCACATTCTTGGATTGCAGTTGGCCTGAGTTCTGGTCAAATGCGGCTGCTTGACACAAGAAGTGGCAATGTTGTTTCCTCTTGGCGTGCTCATGATGGATATGTGACAAAGGTATGTTTTACTGGAAAAAGGTACTGTTTTCTACTTACATAACACAAATACACTATCATGAGTAAATTTTTTTCTGCAGTTGGCTGCACCAGAGGATCATATTCTTGTTTCCAGCTCTCTGGACAAAACTCTACGAATCTGGGATATGAGGAAGTAAGTCTTGAATGCGTGATCTGTGATGTTTAAAGTCAACTCCTGTGATGTCTTATTGACATAATCAATTGTACTTATTAAGAGTTATAGTTGGTAATAACCCTAAGGGGGTAGCTCAGTTGGTAAGACCTCTGAGATATATTTCAGAGGTCCCAAGTTCAAGTCCCCTCAGGGCCATTGGAGGTTTCCCTGGTCGTTAACTTCAGAGCCCATGGGATTAGTCAAGCACAGCTTGGATACCCATGTTATCTCTAAAAAAAAGAGTTACTGTTGGTAATTTTGCTCTCTAATGGGACTAAACTAATTTTATCATCACTTCTTTATACCTTGCTGTGGTCATGGAAAGCTGCTTAATTCTTCCAAAAAAATAAATAAGATAAAATAAAATAATTTTGACACTTGTATCTAAAGTTTGGGATATCTGGAAGCTTTATAGTTTATATGCATATAAGGGAGCCATGATATTTTGATTCCTCCTCCCCCAAATCTTTATCAGCATTCAGCAGTGTTATCTTTTTCTATAAATGTGGACTCCTCGTTCTTTTCTTCTCAGATTCCTTTGCTTCAATGCAGTTCCAGCTCTTCTTTTTTACAAAAGATAGAGATTGTCCTTTTTTTATGGGGGGGGGGGGGGTTGCGGAGGTGCTCACCTGATAGATATCAACCAATTTAAGTTTTGGCTCGTGAAGCACTTATGTTGTTGCTTTGGCACAAGAGAAAACACACAATTGCATGTTTCTCAGTTGTGTTGCACTTCACAAGCTTTAATAATACCACATCTTTCAGCTGAATTCTATTGTTCGCTTTACTGAATTTTCTTGCAGGATTTTGCCACCAGTACCTGCTGTGTACAAAGGTCATACAGACAGCATATTGGATTTTTCTGTCTTGGGCCAAGATATGATTTCAATTTCGAAAAACAGGATTGGACTTTCCTCTCTGTCAGGAATAGTTGGCGAAGTGAGTATCAATAGCTGCTGCTTGCATATATTTGCTTGAGTTTCATACTCTCCTTGTATCATTACGTACATGAGCCTTGCCTACGTTTTCATGCACAAAACATGTGTTGGGAGTCGGGTGAGACTGCATTGAAAATGACTCTGCATTCAGCTAAGAATTTAATTTACATAATGCCAGTTCTTGATTTTTGTGCAATCTATTGTTTCTTAATTTGCCAGGTTACAAGAGTGTAGCCTGCATAAATGCATAAACCTACCATATTACAAAGTATGAACCATAGCTTCAAGACGCATGTGGGAAGATCATATATTCATATACATAACTACCCCGTGCTTACTGCATAGTTAGCATCTGGCTGGGACCGATAAATTTCGCAACTAGTTTCTGATACCTTGCTGTATCCACCTCTCCGTCACTGCTTTCTAAGATGAGAATTTACTTCTAGAGGTCTAAAGCTCTGTTTCATCCAGGCACATCTATCTTAGACAAGTCTAACATGTTTATTTTGAGGGGGGTAAATCCTCTTATCCGAGCATACGTCTATCACCAGAAAACTCCAGAAAAATCCGTTGCAAGATATATTTGAACCTGCAAATCTCCACAAGAGATCATTCATCTTTTTTTGACCTTCCTACTTCTGCTCAGATTTAATAACATATTCCAAAAGCAAAACCAATCTTGAAGCCTTACGGTCTGAAAGTTTTCTTTACAAATGGAGTGAATACATTGAACCACTGCTAGGTTTAAAAGTAAGCTCTAACAAGAAATATATTACTCCTGTATCATTTATAAAAAAATCGGTGTTCTGTATGCTGTTGTGCATACTGCTGCCACAATTTTAATACATGTGAATCCACATTGGGCCGCCTGTTCTCCTTCACCTTTCTTTTGTTGGTCAGTTGAATTTTATTTTTTTTGAAGGGTGGTCAGTTGAGTTGGATATGATTTGAATTACAGACAAATTCCCAATTTGGAAATGCTATGGTGCACTATTGACTTTGTATAACTGTATGAATGCACTTTTTGCAGAGCGGCCAGCATCATGTTGTTCGTCAAGCTCTATATACAGCAGATCGTGGAACCAGAAACATGTCTGTGCTGTCTAGCATCGCTATTCTTCCCTTTTCACGGCTGTTTCTTGTAGGAACTGAAGATGGTTACCTGAAAATTTGTTGTTGAATTGGTTTTCAGTCAGCTGTAGCCAAATTACACCATGGGAGACAAATGCTGGGATTAGACTTTGCATGCCCCCTCCCATCCATCATCGAGGTTTGATGAGTTTAGCAACTGGTTGTTACACTCTTGATGAGTATCTGTATATCACACCAGTATTATACCGTAGCATCTAGATTATATATGTGCACATACGTCAACTCTTTTACCCTCGGGTAGAAGTCAGCTCTCCATCATCATCATCATCCAAGTTCGGGTTTGTACAACCTTGATGAGATATGTCCTGGCAGGACTTGAATCCTCATTGTGCTGTGACGACGAGGTCCAGAGGTAGGCCCTGTGCCTCTTCAGCTTTTAGGATTCCTACTTCAATTTCATACCCTTTCATGTCTGGGTGTGATTCCCTGTAATATTTCCTTCTCTCACCCAGGTGAGACCTTAATTAAATTTATTGCAGAAGGAAATTACAAGTGAATAATTTTCCCTTTTTATTTTTAGCTGAGTTACTGTATAGGATTTTTTTTTTTTTTTTTTGTGTGGAGTGGGGACATGTATATAGTTATAGAGCTAGTTTGTCACCTGTTATTATTTCAGAACAATATGTAGCACTGACAACTCTTTTATGTTAAAGGAATAGAATTTTGAGATATTTTTCCCCTTTTCCTAGGGCACTTTTAGGTCAGATGACTATAATAACTCCAAAGTTTGAGTAACACTAGATTTTTTTTGTCATTGGGCCATAATCAATTGAGCATATAAGCCAAAGTGGATTGCAACCCAAAATTAATTGACAATGGGTGAAGCTGTGTTGTCACTCAGTCCTAATATACATGCTCAAGGTTTTTCATTTTCTCTATTTCGAATTTTCGACATCATGTGTGAAGGAACTAACTCAATCAAAAATTTGTTGAGTAGAATAAGTGTATTTTTTTCTTATATTTGGATTTTTTTTCTTAAAACTACCTTACTTTTTTCACTTGTTGTGGGGAAACTATCTTGCTTTCTTTAATTTGTGGCCTTGTGGGGAATTACCTTAACTCATAATTTTTTTTTGACAAAGACAACCAAATGACGGAATCCCTCTAACAGGAGGAATTATTGTGTAGTCCAAAAGCACTGCTCCCTCCTCTCACAAAATAGAAAATTATCAATTTGAATTTAAGGGTTAACTTTGCCCATTAATAATTTGATTTGACAAATTTGCCCCTAGCGTGTGCCTTCATGTGCGTACTTATAAACAAAAAAACTCACGTGGCTCTCAGACCACCCATGGGCACCTTATTTGCCATCTTATTATTCCAGTAACCTACCATTGATTGATCTCTTCAGTCTTCAGCTTGGAGCGCCAAAACCCCCTATCTCTCCTCTCTTGCCTTCCCATTAAATTAATTAAATAAACCCACTCCTTTTTCTATCTCCTCTCTTACAGTTAAAATCATAAAATTCCCCAAATTCTAGATTTCAAACCAACCCAAATCATAAATCCTTCCCCTCTCTCTCTCTCTCTCACTACTAACTGTGTCATTCTTTCCAATCAAAAGAGCAGAGAGAAAAAAAGAAAAATGGCTGAAATGGGATGGAGCTTCAGAATATAGTGAAAGAAGCACTAAACGCGCTGTATCAACACCAAGACGACGTCGTTCATATGCAAGCTGGTCGATGGCTTCAAGAATTAAGTTATTCTATTCTAAGTCAATTTCCAAAATTAAACGCAATTCAAGAAAAGCCCCAAATTCGGTTACCGTAAATTCTGGAATTTGGGGAAACGATAAGTTAAGGATTATTGGAGAAGTTTTTTACCTGGGTGATTCAACCACAAAAGAGGTGAGCAAGAGAGCAGCAGAGAATAGAGAAAGAGATGACAGAGCATCAACACAGAGGAGAGCAGAGATATCAGAGAGAACGTAAAAGTGAGACAATAAGAAATAGGGGGGGGGGGGGGAGATGGAATACGGTCAAACTGAGGAAAATCATTTTCAGTTCAGTCAACATGTTTAAGTGAGAGACTTTAATGTCTTTTCCTAGTAAAATTAGGGGATTTCATCATTTGGTAGTCTTTGACAAAAAATTTATCGACTAAGATAGTTCCCACAACTTAAAGAAAATAAAGTAGTTTTCCACAAAAAGTGAAGAAAACAAGTTAGTTCTCAACAAAAAAATCCAAATCCAAAGGAGATGAAAAAGAGGGTAGCCACCCTGAGGGTTCTCCCTCTAAATCATCCCTGAGCAGCTAATTACATCTGAATTATCAAAATAGAAGACAAAACAAATCAAAATTTGTCGACTAGAATCCTGGAGTTTTGCTTAATTCATTTCCTCCCATTTGTTAATTGTTAACCAAAGCATACTTCATCTTAGGAGATTTTCGCCAAGCTACGGCATGTCGGCATGGCAATAATGGATTATCTCAGTATTCACACAAAGGTTTCTAAGAACATCGGATTAAAGAAGAAGAATTTGATTGCGATGAAACATATTATTGGCATATTAAGGCTACTTATTTCATAACATTATTTCATCTTTTTGCCATATGATAAAAATGCAAATAGAAGAATGTAATGGACAAATCTAAACAGAAAGACAGTTTTTGGGAGAAAAATTTGTTTACCTTTTCTTTTCTTGTTCTAGATTTCCCAAAAAACTGATCATATCACAAAATTTAGAACCCTGTCATTTCACTAGAAGGCAACTGTTGGCTTATGAAGAGAAGTAGTGAGAAAGACTTTCTTTTACAGTATTCTATGGAAATGTGGAGTCATAAGACTTGCATACATCATACATGGGTATACATACACAATGGATACATACATTTCAATGGCCTAAACAATCTCCTAACAATATTATTTGAACTAGCTAATAGAATGAACCTAAATCAATGAACAATTACATGGTAATACAATTTACCGAGTAGAATGAATCTAGGCATAGAACAGATAATACTGAATGGAGTACTTTCGAGGGCCATGTTTCACCAATGTGCAAAAAATATACCTTTAATAGAGAGCAACTCTGTTATCTTGCACTTCCGCATTGAAAATTTGCCATTATAATGGAGCAAACCCATCTCAATTCTCGATGCTGTGAAGGGGACATCCACAGCAATTCTAGAGGCCTCAGGCTGTCAGATTCATCAGTTGCACTTTGAAACCCTTTCTGAGAAATCAACCACTTCCTGTATTGCTTCGTTAACTGCAGGATGTGTTTTTGCCTATGGACCAGAAAGAGAGTGCAGCTATTATCCTTCAGAAAGCCTTGAATGGAGTACAGGACTCGAAACCTACATTTTCGATTGTCCTGAAAATCAGAGTGGCGGCACATCAAGTTTGGGATCAAACACTTTCAAACAGCAACCACAGTGTCCATCACTTCACTTGAATTACTAATGACCAACTTCTCTCTCTCCTGCTCCAAATCATATATTTTGTCATGCATACCTTCCTTCTCATAGGCTTCTGTCATGATAGAGAAGGTGGTAGAATCCGGCTGGCAATCCTTCTCTTTCATCCTCGTATATACTCTCTCCATTTCCATTAAATCGTCTGCTTTTGCACATGCAAAGAGAATGGAATTGAAAAATGATGTATTTTCAGGTATCTCTAATTTCCCAGCCAACTTGGCAGTACTCACAACTTTATGAAAGACTCCTGCAACTGCATATCCTCTAATTAGACAACAAAGGGTCTTAGTGTCTGCTTTCATGCCCTCAGCACGCATCTGATTAAAGGTGAATTCCATGTTTTTTGCATCTCCTATGTCCGCAAATGCCTCAATCACATTATTGTAAGTGGAAGTTGTCCAAGAGAATTCAAGCTTGCGCATGTATTCCATCACCGAAGACATTTTATCATACATACGTTTCTTCCCATAAGCACCAATGAGGATGTTGAAAGTCCTTGTCTCCGGTTCAATCCCGTAATCTCGGAACTTTTCATACCACTTTTCCATCATCTCAATCTGACCCTTATTACCAAACAAGCCGAGTATGGTGTTCATAGTCCACACATCTGGTTTACAAGTGGGACTTTGAAGCATTGATGATAAAATTTTCTCCATTTGGTCATATTTCCCTGCCTTGCCATATCCACTGAGTACGATGTTCTGGGTAACCGTGTTGGGCAGAATTCCTCGGTCATTCATCTCTTCATACAGAGAATCAACTATATCAAATCGGGTAGAATCAACACAAGCCTTGATCAAAGTGCTGTATGTGAATACATCAGGCTGGCAAAGCGGAAGGGACTTCATTTTAGTGAGAATCGAGAACGCCTCGACAATCAAGTTGCTGCGGCAATAAGCAGCAAGCAAGGAAGTATAAAGCTCAGATGTAGGTTCAATTCCTTCCTCTATCATAGTTTCAAACAGTTGTTGGGCACGTTGCGGTTGCCCCGATCTTCCGAGTAGTACAAGGAGTTTCATATAAGTTCCTTCTTTCGGTTGATAGAAAGGTTGTTCTCTTAGCATCTCAAACACCTGAGCAATCAAACAACCACAACAATTTCTATTCAAGTACATGGTTGGATTTATTTTCTATCAATGAATGGCTATCATCATCAAATGCCTGTTAAAGAAACTGAACAAGCAATGGCAATTTGCATAAGCAGTTACAATCATCAACTTGACTACCAAGTATTACTGAGTTCAAAACATGGAGAAGTAATGCAGACAACTGTACAACTTATGTCTTGCCATTGACAATTGTACAAAAACAATTCTTAAGTGCATCAGCTCACATTATCAACCATTAAACCACATCATCAAACCACTTTACGGGGCTCGCCCACGGCAGGGTTGGGAAGGCAATGGGTATAATTTTCCTCCTACAAGTGTCAACAGGCCATTCAATAGCCTATATATAGTTTAATTCAAAGCGGACACATTACCACTAGTGACTATTCCTCTTCGAGTTTTTGGTCGAAAATGAACAATTACAATAAGCTGCTATCAACTAATAAGCATTTACTGTTCATAACAAGGGTGCAGATTAATCATCCTATTCGAATTTCAAACCCCAATTGTTACAAATTGACAAAACAGATAGTATTAACAGCAATGTTAACAATCAGATACAAGCACATATTGTTGTAATGTAAGACATTGATTATTAACAGCTTCAAGGAACCACAATGACAATACCATGTTTAGTGTAATCACAACTTAACCCATTCAGAAACTCTTGCAAAACTATGACAAATTAGTGGATAAGAAATGATAATGCAAAACAGGAAACAAACATAGTTTAATAAATCAAAAAGGGAATTCAGAAACACATAGTAAGGAGAGAAAAAATACCTCAAGGGCTTGAAGCCACTGTTTTTTAAGGATAAGGTCAGAAAGAGATTCAGTGACAGTAGAAACCCAAGCCTTAGCTTTAGCCTTACGATCAAGCTTCTTTTTCACATTCTTAATCTGGGTTCTGTTCTTTGGAAAACCCGGAATTGAACTCTCTAAAATTGCAGGAAATTCTCCTTCTTTCCATACCCTCTTCTTGTTTTTCAGCTCTGATGAAGATTTTGAGGGGACAGAAGAAGGGGAAGAAGCTAATGCACAGCGGATTAGTGTGGTGTATTTGGTTGCCAAGTTAAATGGGGAAGTGGGTTTGTCTTGATGGTGTTGGGAATGGAGAGGAGAGAGAATGAGGGATGATGATATTGAGGAGAGAGAACCCAATGTCGCCATTGTTAGTGGGTTGGATTTTGCAAGTTTTGGGGATTTTTAGTACTTTTATTTTTAGGATAGCTTGGGGTTTCATCTTCAAGGGGCCTGTCTATTTTGTTCTCCTAGCAACTTGGATATATGGATTTTGAGCGTTTTTTTTGGGAAGTATTAGCATAACATTATCTTTGTATGAGTGGTATCACTTTTTGGTGGAAAGCGATTTGATGAAATGAAAAAACTCATAAGAAACTATGGTTACATTGTGAATAAAAAAGTGTCTATTTGTTCTCCCTTTAAAAAAAATTCAACAATTTTGTCTATTTTGGATTTTTCACATAACCCTACAAGTTGTCTTTGTAGAAATTTTATCAAGTAACACCTATTCTACCCTCAAATAAAGGAAAAAAAAAGTTAAAACACCATTTGCAATTAAAGCAGTAGACTTTTAAAAACTTGGTTACCTATGATATATATTAGAAATAGTTTTACTTAGGTGGTGTTTACTTACTTGCAATTAAATGCTTACAATGCAATTATTTTATAGGGTAGATGTGAGGTGGAAAATGAAGGAGGGGGAGGAATGAGATGGGAAAAGTGAGGTTGATTACATCATTCAAAATAATCAACATTACATGGAAAAGTTGAGCAATTGTGATTACATTGAATGATGCAATCAATCCCACTTTTCCCATTTCTCTCCTCCCACTCCTTCACTTTTCACCCCACATTTACTCTACAAAATGATTGCATTGCATTACATTTGATTGCAAGCAAGTAAACGAGGCCTTAGATTCTTTCTGTTAGCCCGTTAAAGTTTTCTATCAATTTGCTGACATGACCACTAATAAGTATAATGAATAAGTGGCGCAAATGTTTAATGACCAAAGTACTCCCCCTGAAGTGAGAGTGACCTATCTTTTTTCCTTTCAGATTATTTTCTCCTCCCTTCCAACAACCCACCCACTATCTAGTAATAACTAGGGGTAAACCCGTGCTACGCACGGACGGTCAATTTCCACAATATATATTATTTATTTTCTTACAAATTTTTTGATTATTTTTTTTAAAAGTATACCAATGTATAGTCACCCGTCAAACTATTACACATGTCATATTACTTGTGCTTTGACCCTAGTCACCTAAGTCCTAACATGTTATGGTACCCCTAATATATTACTTTACAAATTGTGACTGCAATGTAACCCTTGTCCCTTATCTGCCATATCTCAAAACTATTAATCACATGTCACTTGTCAGGTGTATATGCTACCCACAAATAACCAAAGATTATCCCATAAATTCAACACAATTGTCAATAACTTACGCGCTTATACCAACTAAATATAATTTTTTTTTATTAAATATTGGTAGGTTTGATCAAATTAATATGTGTCTTCCTAAATAGGTCATATGAAAGTTAACAGACTAATAGTTGCAAAATAAAACAATACAAAATAACATCAACTAAGATAGTATATTTATGATAATCTCATCATAAAAGATATTTAAAATTCTATAAATAAAAATTATTATCTTTTTTATATGCATTTCACCAAAATGAACCAGGAACATTGTACATTAATAAATGATCGACCACTAATAATGTGCCACTAAAATGGGCAAATATGTCATATGCATAAATTGTCTCTATAAATTCTTTTCTATATTAGGTTATAATTTTTTATCATAAAATACACATAACTCTATAAAGATAAAGCATAATAAGCAGGTGATTTAATGTCTAAATACATTACATGTACTTTTTCTATAAATATTCGTTGCACGTCAATTGTCACGTAATCAGTACTTGTACCCACAAATATAGAATTAATAAAAAAAAGAAAGAAAAATGATTAAATGTATACCTTTTTTACATTATAATTATTTCATAATTTATTTTTTAGGGTATAATTCCACAGAGATTAGTCACTTACTCACATGTTACCTCACAAATATCAGTCAAATATCGATTTCAATGTACCCTGCCCTTAAACCTGTAAATATAAAACTTATATGTGACTTTTGTCACATTACCTATGCTTATCCCCCTAATATTAGACACTTATCACTTGCCATGTCATATTACTATTGCTAACTCTTATACAATATCCACAAATCACCACAATCATCAATCTCAATAAAAATGGTGACTTAAAATGTGATTGTTGTCACATTATCTTAGTGCACGTATACCAACAAATAGGGATTAGAATATAAAATTCAAAAAAAATGGTGACCCAAGTTATAGTACAAACAAGGGGTCAAAATGTAACTTTTATCACAGTACTTGCGCTTATCCTCACAAATATTAGTCGCATGTCAATTGGTCACTTGTGACATAACCTCCAATTTGACCCACAAATAAACAATTTTTTGTTAGAAGAAGCATAGTTTGTTCAAAACTATTATTTAACATATGCATCTTTAATCGAAAAGTAAGGTAAAATGCTAAAAACCAAACCAGTAAAGATAACTAAAAGAAATGATAAATTAATATCTTTTATATTTATAGTGTATCAATTCATGCAATTATATCATTTTCAATGTGCCTTTATTATTTATATCGTTAACTACCTAAATTATGCCAAAATTTTAATTCAAACTATTGACATTTTCTATTAATTTGCATCATTAATGTTAACTAACTATTTAATCATAACCCCTCTAAAAAAAAGAAAAAAATAAGCTTTAACTAATGACTTGGGTATAAGCCAATTGGAGAGTGACACTTGTCACCTCACCAGCGCTTATACCCAAAAATCTATATATACTAGATTTTATCCTCGTGCTTCGCACAAACTAGTTTTATTTCTTTAATATATTAGCTAAGTTAATTGCTAATATATTTTGCAATATATATGGCCAAAATGTGTACGGAAATTCCATATTTTCGTTAATTAATTACTAATAAAAATTTCACATTTATTCACTTCATATGAGAATTACCTAAGTTTAATAACATATTCATGATTTTAGACTTCATTTTACTTACTTTTAAAATATGCATGGTAACATGTATTTTATCACGTCTAACTTCTCCCTAAAAATTGCAAATTATTATTTGCCAAAATAGCATATATACATTTCATTTTAAAGTAATTTTTATTTTTGAGTTAATTATTAGAGTTGTGTAACGATTTCATTTTTAATTTGTAGTTGAAAACAACATGCTAATGATGATAAATATCATGTTTCATTACTATATTAAAGTCAATAATAATGATGATGCATTAGTTGCTGGTGACATATTGGATGATTTGCATACGTGTCAGCTTACATGTCAATGACACACGTATGTGACTCGCTTACATGGCGTCTCACGCGTCATCGCATCACCACACAAATAAAGATCCTATTGGCTAAATATACCCCATATGCATTTCAATTTGAAGAATTTTTCATTTCCGATGCAATGACGTTAAATTTAGAGAATTTTTATTTGCGTAACGAAAGTTATTTTATTTTATTACTTAAAACATTGAACTATTAATTATAAATTTCATATTTAATGACTATATTAAATTCAAGAATGATGATGCATTAATAAACCGATGACAAGGTGGATGCATTGTATATGTGGCAGCTTGCGTGCCATGCTTGCACGATGTGGCGCGCCTATGTGGCGTCCCACTTGTCGGCACCACACGAAGAAGGACCCAATTATATATATATATATATATATATATATATATATATATATATATATATATATATATTAGATTACATGTTTGCTAAATGACACCAAGAGAATCACTAAACACCACTCAATTAGTCTAAATTAGACAAAACTACCCTTTTCATTTTCCCCTGCCCCTCTTTCTCTCTCATCTAAGCGCTGGTCCCCGTACCCCAACCAACAAAAGCAAACCTAAAATTTTAGCACAACCTCTTACCACCGTAACACCGTCACCACCGCCTCCTCGTTCTCTGTCACCATCTGTCTCCTACCTCCTCGTTCTCTTTCATCTAACCAATAAGCTTTATGCAATGTTAATGAAGCTTGCTCATGACTTATGAGCTTTGTGAGTATTCCATGAAACTCATCCAATTCTCAACCACCACCTTCCCTGTTGGAATATGGAGTCTAATATAAGTGAGTAAGGATTGAGAAGCAAAGAAATGAAGAAAAGAAGCAAACAACCGCAAAAGAAATAGTTGCATGGTCGGGTGCCCATTGAGCTTCAAATGTGCATGGTCGGGCAGCCAAGTTTTTGGCTACTGGAAGGTGTGCGCGACCGAGCACATTTGTGCTGTTTAGTGTCCACGACCGGGCGCCCCAGGGCCGAGTGCGGAAGTTGTTTCCTTCGGGATATTTGTTCTTTGCTTTATTTCCTTATTGTCATGTAATATCTTTTAGCATAATTTACCTATATTTAAGAGTATTCCTAAGGTAGTTTAGGAATAATATAATTCTTACGGTAGGTAGGAGATATTTCTTGGGGAATAAGATTAGGGGTTTTCCTAACTCTAGTAGGAGTTGGGTTTAGGAGGGAGTGCTCTATAAATACCCTGTTAGATGTTCATTGTATCTATCCCCCCCCCCCATCCTCTTGAGTTAATAAGAGAATTCCTAGTACGACCGTGGACGTAGGCTGTTCTTGCCATACCACGTTAAATTGCTTGTGTCCTTGTTCTTCATTAATTCCTTTGCCTTATTATTATTGTGTGAGTGACTAGATTCCGCATTTTCCCCAACAAGTGGTATCAGAGCGAAGTTAGTTAGGGAGAGCCACAAAAAAGTCACAATAATGGAGGGAAGCAATATTGTTATTGAGAAATTCAATGGAGACGATTTTGCGTTTTGGAAGATGCAAATTACTGATTTTTTGTATCAGAAAAGGAATTGGTTCTGCCATTGAAGGGTAAGAAACCGGACTCCATGAGTGATGCAGATTAGAAGAAACTAGACAGACAAGCGCTAAGTGTTGTGAGGCTAATAACGCTAGCTCGTAACGTTGTGTTCAACGTGATAGGAGCAAAGACAATTGTGGAATTGATGAAAGAACATGTATGTATGAGAAACCATCAGCGGCAAACAAGGTATTTCTTATGAGGAAGTTGTTTGATTTAGAGATGGATGCTACTACTACAACTATAGCGGACCATATTAATGAATTTAATGGGGTCATGAGGCAACTTAACTCGGTAGAGATTAAATTTGATGATGAAATTAATGCCTTGCTTTTACTATCTTCATTGCCCAAAAGTTGGGACACTACTGTAACCGTTGTAAGCGCATCTAAGTGGAAGGAGAAACTTGTATTCGATGAGGTTAGAGATTTAATTCTTGGTGAAAGCCTTCGTCGGAAAAAAACAGATGGGTCTTCCGGAATTGATAGTGCTTTGATTGTGAGTAGTGATAAAGGTAGGGGAAGAGGAAGAGGTGGCCATCAAGGACAATCGAATAGTCGAGGGAAGAGTGGGCCTACATGTTGGGGTTGTGGTGAGGGGGTTCATGTCAAGCGGGATTGTCCTAATCCTAAGAATCGACGACAGCGTGAAGAGAATGGATCCGCGACAATAGCGGAGGGAGATTGTGAGAAAGGCGATATTTGGGCCCTAAGTATCGACCCTCCTGTGGAGTCTTGGGCTATAGATTCCGGAGCATCATTCCATGCATCTCCATCAAAAGGCAAATTTTCGAAACTTTGTTGGAGGGAAATTTGGCCGTGCTCACTTGGTTAATGGTAAGTGTGTGAACGTGATGGGGAAGGGAGACATGGAGGTTCGTACCCCAACTGGGGGTATGTTGGAGTTGCATGATGTCAAGTATATCCCGTGTTTAAAAGGAAGTGTGATATCGGTGAAGCAACTAGACAAGATCGGCTACTATGTAGTGTTTGGGGGCGGTTCTTGGAGTGTTGTCAAAGGGGCTATGGTAGTAGCTCAAGGGACACTGGGAATAACATTATACACCACTGCAGGGTGTGGAAACACTATGAATAAAGCCGTTGATGGGATGGTGAAAAATTCTTTGGCGCGCAAGGTGACAAATACACATGGTGGAGTGTGTGGCACACAAGGTACATTGTATGGTGGATCAAGGAATGTATGGAAAGTGAAGGGTTCTTCGTTCGGGTGGGAGCCTATGAAGGACACTAAGGACTTTGTTGAGTTACCTTTGGAAAGGATCCGGGTTGAAGAAAGGTCGAGGTTGTCAAATACCTCGGTGGGTCTCCATGCTTGATTGGAGGTGTTGTCGTACTAGGTAAATTGAATGAACATCGGGGCGAGTCAACTTGATGGGTTCTTGGTTCGCGGCCTTAGTCTCTAGGTGGGAGATTGTTGGAATATGGAGTCTAATATAAGTGAGTAAGGATTGAGAAGCAAAGAAATGAAGAAAAGAAGCAAACAACCGCAAAAGAAACAGTTGCATGGTCGGGCGCCCATTGAGCTTCAAATGTGCATGGTCGGGCAGCCAAATTTTTGGCTACTGGAAGGTGTGCACGACTGGGCACATTTGTGCTGTTTAGTGTGCACGACCGGGCGCCCCAGGGCCGAGTGCGGAAGTTGTTTCCTTCGGGATATTTGTTCTTTGCTTTATTTCCTTATTGTCATGTAATATCTTTTAACATATTTACCTATATTTAAGAGTATTCCTAAGGTAGTTTAGGAATGGTATAATTCTTATGGTAGGTAGGAGATATTTCTTGGGAAATAAGATTAGGGGTTTTCCTAACCCTAGTAGGAGTTGAGTTTAAGAGGGAGTGCTCTATAAATACCCTGTTAGATGTTCATTGCATCTATCCCCCCATCCTCTTGAGTTAATAAGAGAATTCCTAGTACGACCGTGGACGTAGGTTGTTCTTGCCAAACCACGTTAAATTGCTTGTGTCCTTATTCTTCATTAATTCCTTTGCTTTATTATTATTGTGTGAGTGACTAGATTCCGCATTTTTCCCAACACTTCCCATATCAACCACCAGCCCACCACCGAAGTCCGACAGCCACAACCACGCACCACCACCAAAGTCGACCACCACAACCCCACAACCACCATCAGCCGGGACACTTTATGTACATGAAGAACGAGTTAGGGGTCGGTATCACACGCTTCAGTTTGTGCTTCCTCTTCTCCAACTCTGGCGGCAGGTTCAACAGATCTATGTCATTCTGTAGCACCATTCTGATTTTGATTCAATTATTATACCTAGCTTCCTTCTTCTACTTGTTTTGGTTTTAGTTTGGTTTCTAATAAAAAGCAAAGAGTCTGCAGTACTAATTCTAATGTTCCGTCAAGGGTTTGTGATCAAGAGCATGTATTTATAGTTTGATGACATAACATAATTCTAATAAGTACGTTTAATTAGCACTAATACTAACGGAATTTGACGGCGTCACTATTCGGATCATTTTTATGACAAAATTGATAACTTGGGATTAATTTCGTAGAGATTGTAACTTACGATTATTTTTGTCGGGCCGCTCAAACTTCGGATTATTTATCGAATTTTCCTTAACTTTTGTATACTGTTCTTTTTTCTTGTCTTTTTTTCTTTGTTAGGCTGTATATATAATCATGTACCATAGCAAGGAGATGTCCCTAGTGTGGAAATGAAGCTCAACAAGCTACTAATAATCTTTTGGGTTTTCCATCTTTTGTGAGTCTGTTTTTGTGGATGCTAAAAAAAGTGAATTGTTAAATACCGCCCCAAATTACTACCTACCGCCCCCCCAAATTCCAATTTTGCCCTTTTTTAAATTTTCACTCATCCTCTCCCTCTCTAACTCTCACACCAATTCTCCCTCTCTACCACCCACTCTCATACCCAACCTTCATCAACATTCACTCAAGCAACGGCCGCGGATGTCTGCCGGCGACCAGGAAGTGCCGTCGACGGTGGCGGAGGTAAATTTTTTTTTTGCGCATTTTTTTTGCACAGTCGTCTGAAATTTCCGACTCACCCTTGGGTGAGTCGAGATCGGCAGACGACTAACCCTCGGGTGAGTCGCCGGGTGAGTCGCCGGTCGCAGACGACTCAACCAAGGGTGAGTCGGAAATTTCAGACGACTGTGCAAAAAAAATATTATTATTTATTATTATTATTATTATTATTATTATTATTATTATTATTATTATTATTATTATTATTATTATTTATTGTTATTATTATTATTATTATTATTATTATTATTATTATTACTGATTATTGTTTAATTAATTAAAAATGTGAACTAGCTCGGCACCGATTTACCGGCTCCTCCCTTCTACCATTTCACATTTTTAATTAATTAAACAATAATCAGTAATAATAATAATAATAATAATAATATTAATAATAATAACAATAAATAATAATAATAATAATAATAATAATAATAATAATAACAATAAATAATAATAATAATAATAATAATAATAAATAATAATAATAATAATATTTTTTTTGCACAGTCGTCTGAAATTTCCGACTTACCCTTGGGTGAGTCGTCTGCGACCGGCGACTCACCCAAGGGTTAGTCGTCTGCCGATCTCGACTCACCCAAGGGTGAGTCGGAAATTTCAGACGACTGTGCAAAAAAAATGCGCAAAAAAAAAAATTTACCTCCGCCACCGTCGACGGCACTTTCTGGTCGCCGGCAGACATCCGCGGCCGTTGCTTGAGTGAATGTTGATGAAGGTTGGGTTTGAGAGTGGGTGGTAGAGAGGGAGAATTGGTGTGAGAGTTAGAGAGGGAGAGGATGAGTGAAAATTTAAAAAAGGGCAAAATTGGAATTTGGGGGGGCGGTAGGTAGTAATTTAAGGACGGTAAATAGTAACACCCTAAAAAAATGGGCAGGGCCAAGCTAGGTAGTGTATACTCTAGAGTAGGACCCCAACTCCCCTGTGTGGGTTTGTGACAATCTAGTGTCTGATATGAAATCCACTTTTTCTGTTTGCATCAACAATTTTTTTTTTGTGCTAGTCATTGTGTAAGTGAATGGCGATCGAGACATCCCCCGCTACGTCATGTTTGAACTCACTTGAAATATTCTTGGGAGCTTCAGCTTTATTCCATCCTTTTAGTTATGTCTGTTCAAAAATATACGAACCGAAGCATCCGATCCGAAAACCCGAATATCCGAACTGAAACTATCCGAAAAAGCGGATATCCGAAGTTTCGGATACGGGTTCGGATACCATTTTCCAAAATTTTCGGATGTTCGAAAATATCCGAAATATTTGGCGCACATTTTCAAAATATTAGGCACAAAATATGACAAAAAATAAAAACTATAAATATATTTCGGATAGCGGATATCCGAATCCAAAATTTCTGATATCCGAAAATCGGATATCCGAAATTTCTATTACAAATTTGGATATCAAAATTTGCCGAAATTTCGAATACCCGCATATCAACACCCAACACCCCCTACTTTTAGTATGTTAATGTCACTTACATTTTCGTGCTTATTATATATAATGTTCAAACTTTAATTATCCCCCATAGACCAGAACTTGATAGCATACTAGTTACTATCTTAGCACCAAAAAAATGCTAATTGGCCGGGTCTTTGTATATGGATCTGGTCCCAGAGAAAATAAAAACAGATGCGAGAGGCCCTGTTTCCAAAAGTCAATAAAAAAAATGGGGATTACAAAAAAATCCAATATTTACAACAGAATGTATAAGTGTTCCTATTCTACGGGGAACTACACCAAGTTGACTAATAGTTAAGAGAAACTAGCTCATAAAAATCTAGGAATCATTATCTTAGTATTTGTTACAAAAGATAACAGGATAGACTTACTCAAATATCCTTTAATAGGTAGAACCATTAACAATTCGGATAATCACTCGGATTGATTTTATACGCCCAACGGATTGCTCCCAGGACAAATGGTTCACAGAAGCAATCACCTCACCATCGGAATCTCGCGACCATGGTCAGCACGATAATAAATTCTCTAACTCCCGACCAAAGATCTGTATCATTAGCAAGAATAATGTCTTCTGGCATTTTGTCTTCAAATTGTGAATGTAAAACAGCCCGTTGAAAATGAGCAAAGCTGACTTCAACCACAAATTTAATGAGTGGTACATTGTATAGGAGGTAATGACCGCATCTGATTTGATTTTCAGCATTTTCAACATAGCTAACAGACACGTGCAGTGGAATAAGTGGATAAACACCACGATCTAGGGATGGGTTGTGCTTGCGCTGCATTACAATCTCTGTCAGACTATTCTCGAACACAGCCCCGTTTGTTAAAAAAGGTGCAACATAAGGTTACACTATAATACTCCTCAAAAAGAGGACAGTGATGATACCAGGGCCATGATGAATAAGGAAGATCATATTTTCTGTTCTCAAATTCGGGTGAGTTGTACGGGTTCATGCATTTCAATTGTTGAGTGAAATCGCAATACCCTTCCATGTATCTTAAATTGCAATAACCCGTCAAAACAACGCCCCGCCCACCCCGGTGGATCCTCAAGTGGCTTCACGTAGATTGAAATCAGAGGATCAACCTCTCTAGGGTCTTCAATGTCAATTACTGGTCCCTTCTGGATCACCTTGTTTGGCTTTTTTTTATTTAAAAAATGGACGTAAAGACCATACAAGAGTTTTTTTTTTTTATTTAAAAAATGGACGTAAAGTCTAATAAACTCATATTCAGAATTGCATGCAAAGCCGCGGATCCATTCTTTGAATGGATGGTCAATAAAATTCACTCATTTATCAATTTGTTATGTTGTGTTGCGTTAGATTAATTATTATTTAACTAAGAATGTGATTTCTCGTCAAAGAAAAAAAAATTAGTATGTGATTTGAACTCATGATAGTCTCCAACTCTACACATATACAAAACAACCCTAGTAAACCAGATGCGACTATAATAGAGAAACCAGATGAACAAAACTCGCACTTGCAACAGAGTTAACAAGCACGATACAGAATTACGGGCATGCGGCCATTGCTTTATACATGTTCTACCGGACTATCGCTTATTAAGTCAATAGTAAATGTCAGCTTCGTTCATTTCTAACGGGCTATTCTATTTTACCATGCCCAATTTGAAAACCAATTGCCAGAAAACGTTGATGAACAAATTGTTGTTAATGATACGGATCTTTAGTTGGGAGGTAATTTTTCTTGTCGTACTCAACAAAATCATCTTCAATGGTAATAGGAGTGTAGAAATCAGGAAGATCGAGTACATGAAGATTAATCATGCCTACTCCATTTGAAAGCATCTGTTCACAACAGTTGGGTGAGTGGCTTTGCAATTTTGCCATAGTCCGATCCTTTGTGGACCTCCTAAGGGTTAGCAGGATACTATAGGAGGTCCACAAAAGACAAATTATGTCGCAAGGGAGGTAATTTTTCAATATATATTTCAGGGTTTGCAGATCTGTCTTGATGACAAAATTTTCTGCATAGCAAATAGGAACTCCACTTTTGTATCGCCATGATAATTTTAGTATCGTTTCTCATGTGGAAAGATAAATATGTCTGGAAGTCAGAGATTTCCACGATCAGCGGGATCTCGAGTCTCTCGGAGCACCAAGGCCGGGCTTTGCTCCCCGTTGGCAGAGTCGCTCGGTTCTCAAGGATGGCAAGTATGCTGAGCATGTCGGTGCCAGAGCTCCGATTTATCTAACAACTGTGCTTGAGTATATCGCAAGGGAGGTAATTTTTGTTTAATTAAGTTTATGTGTACCTTATTCAAGGTAAAAAAATGTTGTTGATCTACTCTTATTTTTGGTTTGATTCCAATTTTCTCTCTTTTCATTAAATACATGAATTGGCTGGGAATGCTGCAAGGGAGAACGAGAATAACCGGATAATCCTAAGGCACGTGCTACTGGCCATAAGGAAGGATGAAGAGTTAGGGAAGCTTCTATGTAGAGTGACAATTGCAAATGGAGGTATTCTTCCAAATATCAATCCAGTGTTGTTAAGATGACAGCTGAGAGGGTTCCAAAGGAGCCAAAGTCCATCTAGGGCTACCAACTATTGACACATTCAGACTTAAGTGCTCTCTCAATTCGCTTATCTTGTTAAGAGGGCCCGTCTTGTATAATTTGTTTTACCATTGATGTTTGTAGCATTTTTGCTGAAAGATGCTACTCAATCATCCTTCTGATCAGGCTTTGTACCCTCCCTCACCTCCTTTATTTTTTATTATTTTGATTTCAAAGCTTTACAATGTGCCACACACGCCAACAATTTCTCAAATGGGACAAGTTATGTTGCACGGATACGGAAATAGATACGGATCCGGGTGTGAATTCATGTGTTGATTTCAAATTTTTTAGGATATGACTACGGGAAAAATATAATATAATATACTATAATATGACTTTTTTTAAAAGACCAATTTGGTAATTGGTGAAATTTTAATTGATTATACATATGTTGGACTTTCTTGTTATGTATCTTTCTTTTTCTAGATTTTTGTTGTTTGATTTTGTCGATTTTGTTTTCAACTTTTGCGCTCTGTCTTTTGTCTTTTCTACATGCTTTAAATTACACATCATAAGCTTTGCATTGTGCACATTGTGTCAATTTTCTATTTGCTGAATCAATACCAAATAAATACCCCCACCTAGATTGATAATCTTGTGAAAGAAGATGTACGAGAGTGCATAATAAAATAAAATAAAAAATAAAAGGTTAGCAATGGGATATAATATCCAATCGTTGGTTGTTTACATGAAAAGCTAATGGAAATAATGAAAATGTTTCATGAGGAACTCATGAAGCTTATGAGGCTCTTATGAAGTTCATTTGTGAGCTTTATTAGAGTCTCATGAATTTCCTTCAATCTTCGAATTTTTTTTACAGAACCTGCGAATTTTTTTTTCAACAATAAACAAGATTACGAATGAGACTATAATACCTCAAATTCATCGCAAAAAATGTTGTCGCTATCATCCACAATATTGCTAAAGATGTTGTCACTATCCTCCTTCATTAAATATGTTGTATCCATTTAAAAAAGATTGGTTATTTTTGATAAATTTTTTGGGTCTACTAAGAAGTTTCAATTAAAGAAATGGTAAAGAGAGTTAAAAAGAGGCTCTCTACCGATAAAAATTGGTGATGTTTTAGTAATTTGGTGGCTTTAAAGTAGGCATGGCAAATCCGACCCGACAACCTGGCCTGAAACTAACCTGAAAAAAAGTGGGTTAAGGTTGAAAATTTCAACCCAAAAACAACCTATTTACTTACAAATGTCAAATTTTTTTTTTTTTGAAATTCATTAAATTTTTATAAGCCAAATAATTAATAATCACTAAAAGTATAAAATTTACTTAATACAATAATTTGTTTTATACATAGGTACTTATTGTAGAAATTTGAGGGTATTTATCCCCATTATTTCAAGTTTTTACCATTTTTTACTTATAATAAATTAGTTAAATGGATTAAACGGGTCGACCTGATTAACCTGTTTATTAAATGGGTTGGGTTAGAATTCGAGTTTTTGACCCATTTAATAAATGAGTTAGTTTAACCCAAACACAAACCCGACCCAACCCGATAAATTGTCATCCCTACTTTTAAGTATATGCAACATCTTCAGCCTTAAGCTCAACCAATATTATCAAAAAAAAGTGGTATTTCATCACAATCTTGTCCTCTTCTCGTTCATTCTTAAAGAAAGCTTTGACACGCTCATCATCCGTCGTCACTATACTGTCAAGCTTGCTAGCATTACCCTTTGGTTTTGTGCAACTTTCCAGAGTCACTTCCTGACATTGATGTTACCAACACATTTGAGGAAGAGAGTTACACCTATACTTGTACTAAGTGGTGGAAGAAATTTAAGTTAGAAAATTTGAGTAACATAATCGATGCTCCACCAAAGGTGCTGCTTTCCTTCTGGAAATTGATATACTCTCTAGATGTGAGCAAATTCGTTGTAGAAATTGAAGAACGTCTTCGACATCAAAGTATTGTATATTACACCAAGGTTCAACACTATTTTGTTGTGGTTGTGGTTGTGGTGATGGTGATGGTGATGGTGGTGGGGGGTGAAAAGGTAGAAGAGAGAATAATCTGAAAATGGAAAGAGAGAGAATAATCTGAAAATGGGAGGAGAGAAAATTAAAGGGGCAAATTGACGGAAAATTTTAACAGATTTAACGGAAATTATTTAAGTGAAATTATTTCTAATATCATAGGAAAGCAAAGGAGGAATAATGAAATTTGAGGTCACTAAATAATTATTATCCCAAACCTCAGAACAGCAAAGTGGAATTTTTCCAATATATTTTTTGCACCAACAATCTCTTTGGTTTGTAATTAACGATTTTCAGCTCAATCAAACCAGGAAAGGAAACACAAGCAGCACAATCCAACAACAAAAATGGAGGTTTTTGGTGTTCTAGTCCAAATTATGGAATGAAATAGAAGACGCCCTTTGGGTATAATTTCAAATAAATAAACATAAATTGTACTAAAATCACTCATCACAATTATAGTAACTCTTTAAATCAAGATCCATCTTTTTCAAAATCAATCCACAAATTCAAGTTCTATTGTTGGGTCTTTTTTAGATCATCAAAATGACCCCTTTGGTTTCAGTTTTGTCTAGCTAATCTAATGAACGCAGTGGAAAATTTTAGATTCAGAGTTTTCAACTCCAATTTCAGAACCACCAACACCCTCAATCTCCGTTGTTACGACTATCGTTGCAAATAATCAATAATCAATTAGAACCGTGAAATTGAATCAGAGAGAGAATCACCAAAATTGGTGTTGAGTTAGCGAATAAAGGTGGAGAAATCTTTAAAGTAAGTATGAAGCAAAAGCCTTTGAAATTCAGGACGATGAAGCAATTATGTGATGAGCTCCATGATTGATCTGTTTGAATCGTCGACCTTGTCGTATGTTTTTAACATAAAAGGCCTCGGACCACCACCTCTTCTGGCGCTAGAAGTCGTTGGAATTAGCTCCTTTAGAGGAGAGAAAATGGGAAAGATGTGGATAGAGAATGAATGATTCCATAGAAAAAGGTCCAATTACCCCTTAAAAAATAAAATTCACTTTTTTTTAATAAACAAACTAAAAGTAGTTAAGTGAAATAAATCTAATTAACTCAGGTAACTAAATTGAAACGTTAAGATATTAAAGTGGAAATTTTTGAAAAAATGTATTTACAAATATTAATTACTTGCGAATGTGATCTTGTTGTAAACACGATTTTGACTTTGAACTAATTTTTATATTTTTTCAAATGGCCCCCAACACCCTTTATTTATAGAAAAAACTCCTCTTCTTCTTTGGGCTTATTTTAATTGGGCCACATACTTAACGAACAAATGGAATATTTAATTATTTATCATTCTAATATTTTTATAGTGACCCTTTAATTTCAGAAATATCATTTTGGCCCAATACTTTCTATATGGAACATATTACTTTTATTTTTTTAGTTTTTAGTATTTCTTTTTTTGGGGTCCATGGGAGGTAAATTACATACAAGGAAAGGAGGAACTAAATCTGAGACCTAATATACCCAATGTCTCAACTTAACTGTTAGCCACTAGACCAAGACCTCGTTAGCGTATTATATTTTCCTAGTGCTACACTAGTATTATATGATCCAGAATTGAATCATCTATTGAGGTAAAGGTCCATGAGTTGCCTATTTGCGAAGTGGGGGGGGACTTTTTTCATATAGTGGATGTTGTTCAAGGAGCTTTAACTCGGGTATTCCTAATGTGCATTTGTGACCAACAATGCAACAAATCAACAATGCTTCACCCAATTCAGGATGTTGTGTGCTCCACCAATTGATCAATTGAGTCCGGTTTAGTTTTTTCCAAGTGAAAAGAACGGAGCCATAATACTTTGCCTCATCTGGAGCATTGTGAAACGGCTGAAACCATAAATGGAATGAAATAAACACATGGGGACTTGTCTGTTACTCCTACTACTTACTACTGCACTACTGCTGGTCAATAGTCATTGCTTGATCAGTAGATAGGATAACAGGGAACATGTGCTCTAAACGTGTATTTGAATGAATGAATGCCACTCTTAAGTTTGCAATGTTGTATATCCAGTTGTCTCACTTGTCTGTGTGTTGAGCCCGTCTGTTGAGGTTTGTGGGACTATTCCTTATGTCCTTGTAGTCAAAGAAAATAAGTTTATGATATGTTAAAAGCAAATTATGAGAAAACGTATGCTACGTGCAGTTTTACTTTGAGACTGCAATTTAGACTCCCTTCATCACAGATCAAAAAAGGACTCATAGACACTTGTAAGGGGAAATGCTTTTTCTTTTCTAATTTTTTTCTTTTACAAATACCTATATATCTTATTTTGATTGGAGTATGCAAATTATAACCTTAATATTGAGATTGTACATAACACCCCTCTTATCATAAATGACAATGAGACATGGCCGGACAACTAATAAATTTCAAAATTACAAGAATGCTTGCCCATTAATCAAATCAAAAAAAGTTTAAAATAATCAAAAATTGAACAGCATAAATTGAAATATTTTCAGATATATTGAAAGATATTGTCTGTTATATGACCTCTCTAGAAGTATGCTACACTACAAGAAACCTCGTATGAAAGGAATATACACTAAACACGCGCATTTACAAGTCAAATCTAGCTCAACACTATTTCTTTACAGAAACTTTTCCAGAAAACTCTAAGGTAGTGTTTACTTGCTTGCAATCAAATCTAATGCAATGCAATCATTTTATAGGGTAGATATGAGGTGGAAGCGGAAGAAGGGAAAGGAAAAAGATGGAAAAAATGAGATTGATTACACCATTCAAAGTAATCATCATTACATGTGAATAGTTGAGCAATTGTGATTACATTAAATCATGCAATCAACTCCACTTTTCTTATCCCACTCCTTCACTTTTCACCCCATATTTACTCTATAAAATGATTGCATTGCATTACATTTGATTGCAAGTTAGTAAACGAGCCGTAAGAGTTGAGCTCCCTCTTACCAATTTCAATCACCAAACAAACGACTATGGGCAAGTAATAGTGACATCTCTTAAAACTTGAACTTCATATTAGTGCAAGGCACGTCCTTGTCAGATCTGAGCCTTAGATGCATAATCAGCAATTTTCATGCAGGAACACTTAACGCGAATCAGATATTACGAAAATCTATCTCCATAAATACAGGCGGTAACAAAATTAGTAGTAGAATATACAAGGAGTATAATTCACACAAAATGTTATCTCCCACAAATTACCGCTATAGTAAGCTACATTCTTCTAATGAACATTGTTAACCCCGCCCTTTTTGTTCCTTTCGAAGAAGGGGAAATATGTGTAGGCTTTGCTAAGATTAGGTGTGAGTGTGTGACCTACATTGGCCCATATTTCAGTGTTTCCCAATTGAAGACCCCAAACACACAACGAACATGAGGGGAGCTCTTGAATAGCAAAGCTGCACAAACACAAACAGCAGCAATGGCCACAAGTGAGAGCATAGCTGGTCTCCACGCAACTGCTGTTCCTCTGTAGCCGTAATTAGGTTTCAGCTCACAGAGTTTGCAACTCGAATGACTTTGGAACTTCTCGGTGTAGAAGCTATCAACCGTAACAGATTTGGGTTCACTGGTTTGCTTTTGGTTGGCTTTTAAGTTGGAGGGAGATGGGATATCGACCACTACATGCCTGCCAGATGCCTTCTCGTTAATTTTTCGTTGTACCAAATGAATGTAAGGGTAGTGACCTCTCAAGCTGGCATAATCACTAGGGCTCAGTCCGGTGTTGTCCCGTGCATTTTTCCAAGCTTCAATACCAACCTAGACAAGGCAAGTCAAGTTAGCACAATGGGACATCCAAGTTTTGTTAAATAAGCAGCCATGTTGAGAATTATTGTGCATTACCCTTCTAAAGCATAATGCATGTGACAGGACTTAACAGCATAATTTTCTCTACATATATGATTTGTTTTGCATGAGACAAATTTCAAGAGCTCTATAGCATGTTATGTCACAGAATAGGATAAAACACAAAACATGAAGCACAACGAAGGAACATTACCATTCCAGGATCTTCAAGTAAAGCATCCAGCACGTTTTCTGAGCCTCGAGTACTAGCAGCTATGTGCAAAGGGGTCAATCCACCAGCAGCAACCGTATCAGGTCTGAATATGAAGCTGCTTGGGGGCTCATAAAGTCTTAGCTTCTGTTCCTGTTCAGATGTGCTTTTAACCTTTTTTGGTACGTACATCAACAGAAGTTCTACCATTGGCCTATTATTTTTACGCACAGCGGCGTGAAGGAGGCCAATCTCCGATAATGCATGTTCTATAGAAGCATACTCCCCTGCATCTACAATCCCACTGAAAACCAAGTCCAGAAGTTTCCTCAAAACAGCACACCAATCATGATCCATTGAGAATTCAACTAGCCACTTTAGCCTTCCAAAAGGGAACAGATCCAAATGGGGATTGGTCTGGCCTGACTTAAAGCTAGAGCGATTTCTATGAAGAAGCCAACCCATCTCATGTATAAATTCTAAGGCCTGATGCCTTGCGTCTATTTCACTACACTCTTTGTCAATATCATCATCAGGATTAACTACCTCCATTAACTTTTCTAGCATGCAAATCTCAGAACAAATTTCAGGTTCAGCAACTATAAACGGAAAGAAGCAACCAGTGAGACCATAATCTTCCACCTGCGACGAAAATTATGTAATTAATAGTCTAACCTGCATAAATACTCTGAACTTCACACGCGAACTTCTCATTTTGAAGAACTCAAACTAGAAACAAGTGCCCCCAACAAAACAAAAACCTTTCTTTCTACTTTTTTATTCTTCGTTATGTAACTAAATGTGCTTTAAAGAGTTTCAGGCACTAGATGGCATCTCAAGATACTACACACATTTTATCTGAAATCGCATTTAGACCCACATAGTACTAGATAGCAATATTTACTTGCATGTGCAGGGAGACGTCATGATAGCAATCATATATTGCACTCAGTTGTTTGGACAATTAACAGGTTTTAAAAATCAGATGATTGAGATTATGCAATAGCCCGAATAACAAACATTGCAGAAAAGTAACGTAACACTACCTCAATGAATCCTCTCCCAATAACATCTGGTATAGTGCAATGAAAGCTGAGAGACTCAACTTCATCCTGTTCAGCAGCTGTGTTGGCACCCTCCACCAAATCAGAACAACTCTCCTCGACCAAATACCTCCCTTCTATTGCACAGAGCAACCTGAAAGTCATACACAAAGACCAAAATAAATAAACTATCAACTTCCTGCAAAATATTAATTGCAACCTGAAAGTTGAAATACAAGCAGATGTAACCAAACGAAAAGGCGACAAACAAGATAATACACCCAGATGAATGGAAGTTTAAGTACTGGTACATGGACATGATGGCTACAATACCTTGAGGTGGGTTGAGAGAGATTAGAACCCCTGACTACCAACTGCACTGTCTCAGCAGCTGGAACTGCAAGGGGGCTGATGCTTATGATTCGACTTCTGTGGTTTCTAAAAGGTAAAGGCGTGTCTAGAACAACCCGACCTTCAATACAAAAGAAAGGTATTGAGTCGATGTTCTTTTGGGAAAAAGATGCTATTGACCAGTATATAAATAGAAAAGGAAAGGGGTACAGGTAACCCACCGTCACAAACAAATGCAGCACTTTGCCGCACTCTGGTGTAGATCCATCCTGTCTTCCAGAAAGGGTCATTGGACATATTCAAAAGCCTACTCAAATGGGAGCTCATGTCACAGCACAACTGCACAAATCGTAATAGTGATAAGAATGGCTAGTACGTTGTCCGAGAAGAATAATTAATCCTCCAATCAGGAATAAGCAGCAAACCTCCTCCCAAAAGGACTTGTTCAAACGAAGATATATTGTTAGAACAATACAGCCAGGCCTGATGTAGCCCTCAATTTCTGTGGGACTCTGAGATAACCAACTAAGAATCTGGAGAGTAGAATTTCAGATATTCAACATTACGAAATGACGAACTATGAGATTCTAAATGTTTTTTTAATCAATACAAGAGGAAAAGGCATCACCTGTGTCCGCAAGAGATGAGGTAAGTCATTTGGATCCTTCCCAAACAGCTTGAAAACAATTCTATCGGTGCGACTCTGCAATATGGGCGAAAGATAAGGCAAAGAGAAAAGCCACAACAACAATCAAAAGAATGCGGAAAAAGGTTACGAGCACTTTGTAATGGCTGTATCATTTGCTGAAGTGCACATGTAAGAAGAGACTTCCAGCTGGATCTCACACACACATGCGCGCGTGCGCCCACCCACTCACCCACCCACACCCACACCCACACCCACATAAGGGGGTGCCTCAAAGAAACGGTGTGAAAAAGAGGATCATAAATACACAGCATTTGCATATGCAACCAAGACATGGGAACAATATGTTATTCGGAGTACAATAAATATGGTGAATAACAACTCATGTTCGACATTTCTAAATTAACTCATGTTCCACATTTCTCAATGTCAAATGTGGAAATATCAGCTTTAATCTAACAGTCCTTATTGGCCCGCACCAGAGAGACTACAAATTCATGTTTGAACTCCTTACCAGCAACAACAGCATTAGTGAGAAAACTCATTGTTTCTCAAACTACTTTTTTTCCTGCTTCAAATAATTATCTCTGTATTTTAGTGGACCAAATGAGACAAATTGATATTATTCTGAGAAAGGGACATGTGCAGGAACAATTCAGAGCTTTTGTCACAGTAGATGACAGGAATGATAAATATAGCTATCATTAGATGAAATTGTTAAAAACCAATCAGCGTAAAAATGAAGCAACCAGATAAGTCCATAGCCCTTTGAAGAATGAAGAATCCCAACAATACAAGTCCCACGTCCCAGCATCAATCCACGTGGGTTTGATCCTAGGGAAAAATGTTCTACCTAGCACCACAGTAGACATGAAAATTGAAAAATAATTATATAAAATTACTAAGTGAGCCCAAGGTAAAAATTGTTGGATGATGAAGAACCACCAGACGAATTCTACAGAAAGAACAGACGGTACCTGTGTGTCACTGCCGCTAGAACAAGACCTGCCAGAAGTTGACTCTGAGTTTCCACTAACTTGAGGTGGGCTAGATTTCTGTACATCATGTTCTGCCCAAAATGGGCAAGGCACAGAAGAATGACCGTTTGCCTGATCCCCTATAGTGTCCTCTGACTCATGATAAACATTATTCAGGTCAATGTTATTGAGCACATATCTTTCTACATTAGTCTCTTTTGCACTTCCTGCAAGTGGCATACAATCACTTGTTGGATGTAAAAGCCTTGCCTGAGCAGCAGATGCCATATGTTGCATCACACCATGGCTCTCTCCTGTTGGTAATACCCTCTGGCCCTCGGTTGAAGGTACAGCTTGACATTGCTCTTGAGTATTTGAAGGGTCCTAATCATACATCAGAGGTAAAATTTAGGGGTGGAACAAGGAAATATTTTTCTTCTTACAACTAACCAATCACAGATTAGATCTACACCTTTTCTGGCATCCCAGAGGATGCCCCGATATTAAGCAAACCTTGGGATCCTTGCATCAGCTCAGAGTTGTTGCTTCCATTTGGTGGAGTAGCAAGATTCCGCAAAAAATGAGAGAGCGCATCTTGATCCTTTGACTGATCAGAACCACTTGCTGCAATACACATAGAATTTGTTTCACAATGATGCCTTGAATTGGATGAACAGATGAAGGAGCTGATAACTAGATTATGTTAAGTGACCTTGAAATTTTCAGATTCCCTTGAAAGACAACCCACAAGATTGATACACAAAACACTTGTGAATTAGTTCCACAGTTTCTTAAATAACTAGATAAATACTTCTAAGATTCCTGGCGACGATGTTTCCTTAAACATGACAGAATAGATTACAGCTTTTGGTACCATCCAATTTTGCAGAACTACATCCCTCCTAATCTAGCAAACAATCAATACAAGACTACAAGAGCTCCAGAGCACTAACACAAGACATCAGGGACCAAGATCCATTCCTCTGTCGAGGTTGTTTGCAACAGAAAAGATAAGGGAATACACACACGTGGGTTCCAGGCTAAGAGTTCATAGTTAGTTATTAAACACACATGCTTAAGCGGCTTTTTTAGCTAATTTGGGTGTCCGGGCTATTGTGTGAGCTTTCAATATGTTCATCAAGTGGGATTCACAGGTTCATCGTTCTCAATTTCTTTATAAAGAACGGTTCTTGCACATTATACATCACGGGCTTTGCCTGACTAATCCCACAGACCTAAGGGGGCTCGAACTAGCACAAGGGGCTTTTAGCTTCAGCTTTGCAGGTTTACAACCATGATTAATGTGTGCTGCAAATTTTGTTTTGTACTAATGGTATAATGGATGCAAGTCAGATCTATATTTACAACATAATCACGAACTTCTTACTTTCTTTGAGGAGTTCACTCTTTACTGATGGGGAACACATGAGGATTGAGTACAATGAAGAGCCGCGAGTGGTGAGATTCAGCAGCCATAAGGAAAATGACAGTATTGGCCCATACAACGGGGAGCAAACATACAGCACGGAAGTATGTATACTGAAAAGGCATATTAAACACCAAATATGTACTTACTAGGCAAATTGGATAGAAATTTGAACAGGCGAAGTATTACGTAGCCCATGTTTTCATCAGTCAGCGATCCAACATTAGCTGAAGTTTCAGGATGATTTTTTCTTCTCCTCTTGTTATGCCCAGCCAGACGCCTGCGACAACTCCTCTTTCCTTCATCAAATTCTTGTAGAACATGGAACCTGCTACACTGCTGGCAGAATCGTTGCATGGCATTTCCTACCAGAGCTTTACTGGCTTTCGAGTGCATCTCACAGACCTTATGTCGTCTATGGTAAGCCTTGGCGTTGCTAAGATCAGACCTACAATCGTCAACCTGACAAACAGGCTGGTTTGATGTAGTTCCCGCAAGTTTCTTCTTCCCATTCTTCCCTTCACATTTATCAACATCCCCCTCACCTATAGGATAAACTTGCTCGCCCAACTTCAAAGCCAGCGGTCCAGCTTCATTATTCAATTCCTCATCAGGAACAACCACAAACCTCCCCCTCTTGTCTAACTCGTTATTCCCTTTGTCAGTAGTTATATAGATTTCTTCTGAACAAGATGGTGAACTGTTAGAGACATTAACATTAGATGGTATTTCCGGAAACAGTTGCCTACTCCTACAATCTGAAGGTGCAGGATTCAATGGACTGGCAAGTAAATGATGACCATCCCAACTCCATTCATTCAAAACCCATTCTGAAGTCCTCTTTCCCAGTGCCTTCAAATCAGTCACCACTTGGCCACAAACATTAGTTTTCCCACCAAAATTGGCCGCCATAGTAAACAAATTCTAAACCCCTAAAACACTTCCAGGTTGAACCCTAACTCCAATCAATCTTCAATCCTCTACCTGACACCAAATTTCACAAAAATAGAGCATAATATCCAAAACCTAACCACAATAGGCTCTCCTTCTGCTTAACAAAAAAACACCCAATTTTCAGAAAAAGCCACAAATTTTGATAACTGATCAGCCTCTAAGCAACCCCAGAGATCAAGAACCAGTACACAAACACATCCATGGATCCAAACATGAGATACCCACATGCCAAAATGAACCCAGTTAGCTAAATACCTTCACCTCAATCAATCAATTTCATCCACACAAAAAACCCACTTAAAACCCAACACCCACAAACAAACTCTCAAGTCTCAACAGCTCTCAACCTACATCATCATTTCAGATAACCAGCACAAACATTAAATTAAACAAACAAATGGTGTACAGAACAAATCAACCTTATCTGAGCACAAAAAATAATCTAACCTTAAATTACTTTGGAAAGCTGTTGAGAGGTAGCCCTGCACAAAAGGGAAACTCGGAACTGGAGAGAATTTTCTTTCGGGAATTACGATGTCAGAAAATTGTCAAAAACTGAAAAGGGTAGGCAGAAAAATTAAAAGGGCACATGAAAAATGAATGTACGACCAAATGCAAACAAACTCTCCTTTTTTTATTTTGGTTTTTTGTTTTCCTTTTTTTTCCTTGAAATAGGGAGACAAAGAGTGGTCTTTGATAGTACAGTTTACATTTAAACTAATACACCCACTAAGAAGGAGAGTTTGGAATCTTAGCCCCACAAACCATTGTTGGTCTTCTTTCTCTCTCCTCTCCTAAGAAAAGAAGATGAAGCATACGTTTCCTTTGACATATGATATGTTGTTGAAACAGTTGACGCATTGGACTGCTGATCAACAATCAACAGAATCAGACCTAGTAAATAAAAAGAACAAATGAAAGTTTTGGGGACATGTGTTACGGTTTTAGTGGTGAGACTTTTTGTTCCATAAGGTTTGTTTCTTTTTTTCTTTTAACTTTTGTAGTTAGGTACTTGGAAAACTAATTTGTTTATTTACGGAAATTTAAGAGTGATATTGAGAAAATATAGCGAGTAGATTAGGGTAGTACTGAGTCTCTTGTGGGTACGGCTGTAAATGAATCAAACTTTCGTAGACCGTTTACTAATAAATTTGGTTAAAGCTCGTTTATTAGTAAATGTGCTAAGCTCGAACAGAATTTTCGAGCTCGTTTTATAAACAAGCCGAGTTTGAGCTGGATTGTGTTCGACACATATATATTCGTGATGGCTAATTCGCGAACAGCTCGTTAAAAGTTCGTTCAATCTCGTTTAAAACTCGATTATGTAATATTATGTTATTTTAGTATTTAATATATTAATAAGATCAATTTATATATAAAATTTATCAAAATATATTTAGAATTTATACATTTCTGAACAAGCTCGACTCGTTTAACGGCTCGAGTTCAGCTCGTTTATCTTATCGAGTTTAAACTAGTCGAGCTCGAGCTCAACAAATATTATCAAGCTCGAGCTCGAATAGAGCAAGGCTCGGCTTGCCTCGTTTACAACTGCACTTGTGGGAGTAAATATTGGTTCTGTGTCATGCTCATGTATGTTGTTTCTTTGTACTTTATAAAATTGTCTTGTCGTGGTGTTTATTATTGTTGGGGTTCGTGCTGGAAGGTTCGTACCGCGTTGGGTCACTCAAAAGGTAGGCTCAATTCTTCTACGTGCCTATGTCGCATCGTATGTACCAAACCCAAACTTTTTCGAAAGATTATTTAAAGTTGTGGCGTGTCGTGTCGTGTATTGTCTAACTATGCTCAACTTTGCTTTATCTTCAAAATCCAAGTCTAGGCCCGCTCATTCATGCTCTTACTATCGTACCGTTATGAATCATGCTAATCGGGCCCTGAGCCATGCCTAATGGCAGTAGTGGTGGGTCCACCTTTTTGCATTTGGAAAAAATAAATAAAATATAGTAAGTTTTGTGTAAGATCAACTCACACTAAAAAATAATTACTAGGACTACTATTTAAAAATGAAATAATATTATTTCACTAAACATGGACTCTTGTTTAGTTTGATAAAATATGATTGTGGCTAGACCTGGCAAACGGGTCGGTCGGGTCGGGTTTCGGTTGGTCAAATACGGGTCGGGTTAAATACGGGTTGGGTCAAATACGGGTCGAATACATCCGGTCAAATGGGTTCGATTTCGGGTTACCTAACGGGTTTGACAAATATTGTCTCACAACATTCGGGTTCGGGTCGGGTTATTTCGGTCTCGGGACAAAACGGATCGGGTCATTTCGGATTTGGATCTTGTCAGATCGGGTTCGGGTCGGTCATCGAGTCGGGTCAATTTTTGCCAGCTCTAATTGCGACGGACCTATTACACTTATAAGTAGGTCTGGTACTGAAACAATGCAAATTGACTCATTCAAAAGAAAAAAGGAAAGAAAAATTCTAAAATGATAAAAATTATCTTACTCGTTTTACTCATTTTTCACTTTGTTTGATACTTCTTTTTTTTTTAGGGCTTTGTTTGGTACTTTTTATTGAGTAATTTCCCTATGAGTAAGTATTAGCCTTATAGGGTATATATAGACGGCTGATAGTCTCATACCCAACAGCACGTCTTGTGTGAGACCAACTCACGGAAAAATGAGGTCACACTTTAAAAATATAGGGGTCACACTTTAGAAATATAGGGGTCACTTAAGGTGAGCAGTGACCCTTATTTCATTGAAAAGTGACCCCTGTCTTACCAAAGTTACGGTAAGACCGTCTTATAAAAGTTTTTTCTTTAATGAGAAAGTTTTGTTTGGGCAACTCATTGAAAAATGGAATCATTATTTAGAATTGCAGGGGTCACTTATTATGACAACTTTGTTTAACTAAAAAGTGACTCTCGTCTCACAAAAAATTACAATAAAACTGTCTTAAACAATAATGTGTTAGTAATGAAAAACTAAATAGATTCATCTAATAACCTAACTCAAAATGCAAAAGTTTGTATAAGACGGTCTTATAGTAACTCTCGATCAGAGATAATAGTTACTTTTTAGTGAATTAATTAAAGAGTATTATAATTTGTTAATAATTTTATTTTATTTTTGGTTCACGACCAAGGGTATCCACCGTCGACAATAATGACTATTTCCCCGAACAGTAAAACTGTCTTAAACAATAATGTGTTAGTAATGAAAAACTAAATAGATTCATCTAATAACCTAACTCAAAATGCAAAAGTTTGTATAAGACGGTCTTATAGTAACTCTCGATCAGAGATAATAGTTACTTTTTAGTGAATTAATTAAAGAGTATTATAATTTGTTAATTTTATTTTTTTTTTGGTTCACGACCAAGGGTATCCACCGTCGACAATAGTGACTATTTCCCCGCGCTGGCTTGTAGGCACCTCAAAGAGTGGGACAGCTGACCAAGGAATTTAAAGCTGCTCCATGCCCAAGACGAGATTCGAATTCTCGACCTTGGTTAAGGATGAATGAGTCCCTACTACTCAACCTCACCTCCTTGGTTATAATTTGTTAATAATAAGTGACCTCTATTCCATTTTGATATGGTTTCACTTTCACATAAAACTTACTCCTCTATTATATGCTCCAAATCTAATTAGGCCCAATTGCATAGCTTAAATCTATCATTAATCTTCCCTAAAAGAAAAAAAAAAAAAAAATAGCACTAATCCGATTCAGGCAAACCAAGGCCCAAGGCCATATCCTACAGATAGCCAGATAATACCCAACCAGAATCAGACCTACCCAACAAAAACCCAACCCCAACAACCAACAAAAGCCCCTACCCATCCGATTATACTTTTTCCACCTTATTTTGGGGGAATTTGTTTATTTCCCAAAGTAGTTATTAGGCTCTGTTTGTTTCACATGCAAAAAATTAAACTAGAGTAAAATGAATTAAAATAAACTGAACTGAATTGAATTGATTTTTTTTAATTTGACCGTTGAATATTTAAAATTTGTCCAAACATATTCAATATTGGACTACTTTAAAAAGTATGCTTTGAGATCTTTCCGATGACATAGTTATCATCATGAATTTATTTCGGAATAAAAAATTAAATAACTGATAAAGTTACACATGAATTTAACTTAAGTGAAATTAAGTTAAGGCAAAGAGCCTTAATCTAATATCTATACACTTAATCTAATATCTATACACTTAATGTATCCCAAAAACAAAAACAAAAAATAAATCCACCCTACCTTGGAGTATTTTTTATTTTATTTTTTTATTAAAAAAAATACCTTGGAGTATTTTATAGGCCAATAAGCTATTCAACACTTTGATCTGAAATCAGCTTCAAGATCTTATTGACTCTCTTGCATGCCAATAATCAAGAAATTAGTAATCAGTAATCAAGAAATTGTCATGGGACTGTTGTCTATTGCTAACATTTGAAGCACTGTTGGCGGGCTAATTTGACTGGCTTTGGGTATCATGTGGTATAAGTATAAGTATAAAGCATGTCTCCTCGTTCCTTCTCTCCCATTTCTCCGAAAGAAAACCCTAATCCAATAATTGTGATCTAGGGGCAACTATCAGCGAAACACTGATGGTAAATCCTAATACATTTAGTTTCTTCGTCTTGTTTAATTTTTTTAGTTTCGTACTTTCGTTGTTTAGATTTTAGAATAAGATTATTCTCTCCTTTTGTGAAAATTAGTTTGTTCCAATATTGAGTATGAATGTCGATCTATCCTTTATGAGAGTACGGTTTATTTTCAGATTTGTCATCTGTATGGTAGTACTGCAGACCTTCTTCTTTAGGAGCCTTTCTACGATGTCAGATGTGTACATTCAAAAAAGTTATGGTGATAGGTCTTCCAAAAAAAGGCGGTAATATAGAAAACAACAATTGAAAGGAGACCGTTTGGAATCATCAAATCTACCATGCTAAACAGCTTTATTGCTCAGTTGTCTGATGTTCTAGAATTGTATCTTGTTGATCTTAATTTCATTTCTAAATCATATGGCTTATTATTATGAATAAAATTTCTCTTTCTACTAAAAAAAAAAGCATAAACCATATGTGTTCTTTTGTGTGGTTAATTTAACCCTACCATTGGTTAACCGCCCATTTTTCTATAGGGAAAAAAGGCATAATCACACGTACAATTCTACCCTATGAACTAAATTACTAATGTTAGGATCTCGCGGGAAGCTTAAAATCGAAATATTATAATATCAGATATTTAAAATTTTGGAAAGAAAATAGGATTATGAAATCCTAGCTCAATTTTATTCAATATCTGACTTTTGGATTAGGTATCTGATTATTCGATTTGTTTTATCGTATTTCGATACTACCTTATTCATTTGAAAAGAATTAATCTGTTGCACCAAATATTCACATTTAACCAAAAAAAACTGAAGAAAAAAATTACGAAGCATCCTACAGCAATGATATTCCACATGAATAATATATCCAATGCAAAAGAAAAGTAAAAAGAGTATTGAAAAAAAAAAATAGTCTTATTCAATAGAAAGATTTTGGTTAATTTGAATACTTAATTAGCTTCAAATCCAATGTGGATTTTAGTCTTGAATATTTCAAATCAAATACACAATTTGAAAAATTCATTTGGTTATACGCATTTAGGTTTGCCCTACTAATGTCCACCATTGCAGAAGTATCAAGTTGGCTAATTGAAATTGGCTTTAAATAATAGGTCTTTCACGCATAAGTCTATTAATTTTCTGTCCGCGCAACACTAAAACAAGTATATGGAAGATCTATTCATTTCATTTATGAGCACATGGGAGTGGGAGGGCCCTGTGTACCTGATTTGGTCCTATAGTCATTTCGGACTTCAAACTGGTTCGGTGTCAATATGTGTCCCAAAATTCTTTATATCTGATATTGAAACTAATTCCAATCCCAGATATCACTTTTTCAGAATAATACCCAATGGGTAATTGGTGGGAGCAGTCCAAGAGTTTGACACCTCGCGTGACCAATTGTGGGTATCCGGAGTTGGTCTAAATTCTCGAACTGTTATTAACGGGTCTCAAACCTAATCTTAGAGCTGGATTTTTTTAGCAGGGAAAAGAGTTTGCAAAGTTTCTTTTGAGATTACTGGATAAAAAAAAATTATGAATAGTTATTTTTTACAATGTAAGTTTTTCATCATAAATCATAAAGTAGCATATTTGAACAATAAGCATAGTGTATTATTTGAACTTATCATTAATTATATATATATATTTAGAAAAAAAAACCCAGTCACTTTAATACACTTACACACACACAAAAAAAAACCCACAAAAAATCCCTTTATTCCCCAACAAAAGGAAAGATATTTAGGTCCTGAATATCATTAAAATTTAATATTAATTTCATTGCAAATAAAATAAAATAATGCAGCTCACAAATTTTCAAAAGTATATTCTTTTTCTAAAAATTGCTATAAATTTATAATCTCTATTTTGAAAGGGGAAAATGAGACTTTCATTCGTTAAAAAAAATTATATGGCATCTACAACGAAAATAGCTGTATATACAAAATCAATATGTAGTAGTAAAAAACTACGATACCTGAGTGCAACTTTCAACATGTATAATATTCATGCAATTCCTTTAATGTCACTTCTTCTTTCACCGAAGTGAAAATTTTCACCGGAAGTTACGTAATCGACTAATCACTTAGCCACAAAACTCTGTATACTACCATCAATCATGTTTATATTCGGGCCCTAAATACATTTTTTTTTTTTACCACTTATAAATTGGCGAAAAACATATTCTTATAGTGGTGGGGTTGGAGCAAATCTGTGACACTAGTTGTCTAGTTGATCTAGTAGGACTATTAAAGGCAAGTGATAGAGGAGAGAGGTCTGGTTTTCTTCTTTTTTTTTTCTCTTTTTTTTTTTTTTTTTTTTTTTTTTTTTTTTTTTGAAAAGGCAAGAAAGCCAAAAGATTATCCTGCCGAGTCCCTTATTAATAAATCGTTAAGGGTAGAATCAAAAGACAAAGACCGATAAGTGAGCGTGGGATGGTATAACCAATATTAGCTAAATAATCAGCTACCGAATTTGCTTTGCGAAAGCAATGGAGAACTTCCACTTTATTGAAAAAAAATAAATCCTTCTTGGTATCTATTAAAATATTTTCTATTTTCCAAGGAATATGCCACTCACCCCTAAGAGCCTTAATAACCGTTAAGTTATCCCCTTCGATAGTAATATTCTGGAGACCTAGATTTCTAGCAGCCTTTATCGCTTCTCTAAGTCCAATAACTTGGAGTCTTGGAGATCACTGGGTTGCAACTTGCAACAATTTCTCTTGAAACCTTACATTACGGGCTTATATGAATTAAAATGGTAAAGCTGTTCCCCCAGCCCCCACCCCCTTTTTGGGTTTGGAGGGGAATGAATAGTGAGTTTTTTTTTTTCCCTTGGAAGGAAAATGATTAGTTAACAAAATGGATGACCAATCTACTTGTATATTGTGTCTGTCTCTCTCATACTTTAATTACTACTTTTTGAAAATAGAGAAAAGAGATTGTGAGAATATAAGAGAAAAGCAGACACAAAAAAATTGTCGGTTGACCACCCAATAGATCAACCTATCATTCTCCGAAAATGAATGGTGAGTTTTTTTTTACATGGCCATGTTTGTCATAGATCAAGTCAAAACTGAAAACATTACTTTAACCAATTTACAAAGGATCTAGAAGTGGTTACTTAAAATGACAAAAGTTTCTCAATTCAGTAGTATGAAGACCTTGCTAATTGAACATTTCAGGAGTTCCACACTATAATTTTTTAATTTTTTGCTAAAAACATAGTATTCATTTTACTCTTTAAACAAATAATGTCGGCATACTATGGTATATAATTGTATTTGGAATAAGTTGATAGATTAGACGGTGCCTTATTTTCTCCATAAGAAATTCAATTAACATGATTGATTATAATTATTTAAAGAGTATGATTTTTATAGAGATATTTTATGTTGTCTGCTTTTTGGGTAAGGATGATTTATTGATAATAGTTTCGTGCCTTAAAGATTCTAAGAAGAATAAATTAGTAAGAAATAGACGAGTCTCAGGAGCCCCAATCAATCATTGTGACAGCCATTGCTCATTGCCATTACAAGAAGGAAGAATACATATACATCCTATTACATTTTGTTGTCAGCTAATGCCAACAATGTTAGCTTAGCTTTAGGACATAGGAGTGGGTTGTGACCATAATCTGCAGAACTTTACCTCTGTCAAATGTTTTTTTTCTTTCTTATCAAGGAGGCCAATACACAAATTGAAAAAAACCTTGATGTAATACTCCATTGGTTAGTACTTTTATAATCTATATTTAATACAGTAGCTTTTATTTATAAAGATTGGGAGAAAACAATGTTCAAATAAACTTCGACCCGCTAGTAAGGCCTACAAATCCAAATTTCAGGTCCAACCCAGCTTGCGTTCAACCCAATTCCACTTTTAAAGTGCGTATAGATCATTTTAAATATTTGAGAGGATCATTGGAAAGGGAGATGGTGCGATAACAAGTAACGTATGTAGTCTCTAGTCAAGTTCAACTTCACCAAAATCAACTTTGATAGTTGATACGTGTTGGAATATTTGCTTCAAAGAAAAAATGTTGGCAATATTTTTGGCTGGTTTAGTTACCCATATATGGAATGCCTTCTTTTTTCCCATATTGATGAAGTTTGACTAGACAAGATTATTGTCTTCCGTTACAAATATCAATTCCCTTGATATTCTCCCTTTATGACCTCCAAATTTATCGTCTTTGTCATCACGATTCTCCTCTATTTTTCTCTAAATATTTGAGACTTCCCATTTCATAAAGGAACACATATACACAAAAATACTCTCTCTGATTCGTTTGACAGTAGTTTAAGTTGTTCTCAAAATACCGCCTCGAGTACACGGAGCGGGTTGATAGATTGGCTATATATCATTTCTATTACCTGAAGCAATGAGAGAAATGGGATAAGAAAAGCTTCTAAATGATAAAATCACAATATCATATAGTAATCCACGTATAATGAGGACTAAATCATTATTTCCTCAAAGATTTAAAATATCTTATTGATATAAGATATCTAGCCAAATGTGAACCAATGATCATTACTAAATACTCGTGTCAACATAAAAATAAAATAACACAAATTTTAGAGACATTTGTCATCTACTTAATACTCCATACTTATTGAGAATTATCGTTCGAATGGAAAGGTTCAGATTGTCTTTTTAACTTTTCTTACATAATTAAATTTCTACATTCATCTTTACCGCACAATTAACAAAATAGCATCTCTTCCATCATATAAACATAAAACCATAGCATCTCAGCCGTCAATAAATTTCAATTCCAATAATACCCCGAGGCCTCAGCAATCAATTCTTGGCTTGCTAGTTGCCTAGTTTGGTTGAAATTATTTCGTTTTTGGTATATTACATGGTGTGCTATCATCAATATCATGTATGTACAATTTGTACACTGTACAAGCTACAAGGAGGGTGAGAAACTTGAGGAAGAAAAATAAAATCAGGATATATTATAATCTACATAAAGTCAAGGGGGGGTGCTGGTCATTGGTCAGATTGGATACTAAATCCATTCAATCCAATTGCATGCTTTTGAGTTTTGTGTCCCTTTAAATAAATTCTTCCCAACGTACGCGTTTCTCTCTCACTCGCTTACATACCAACAACAGGTTAGAGACTTGCCGCATCTTTCGCTCACTTGCACTTGCATTTCTTACCTTCTTACTTTCTGCACAGCTTCAAACATATAGACTTCACAGACTCAAAGAACAAAACAAAAAAAAAAAAAAAAAACAAAAACAAAACCCTTTGCTGATTTTATCTAAAGATTCAAACTTTACTCATTTTTCAAATCAATTCACAGGTTAGTTCCTTAATCTTGTTAAATTTACTGGGTAGCTTTTGGAATTTGTTTTGTTTTGTTATTTTGAGTGTAATTCTCATTTCATTTTCTGCTTAAAGTGTTACTGATCTGAAGTGTTTTTGGGTCATGATTGGTTGATTTTGTGTTGAATTGATGTCTTGTAGTTTCTGGGGTTTGGGTAGTTGAGCTGACTGTTTGTGGGTATGATTGATCATGATAGAAATGCTATAATTTGAAGGCAAGTTCTTTTTTTTTTTTTTTGTTTTTTTTTGGGTACTTTTGAATCAATGTTTGTTGTCATTTCCATGATCTGTTGAAGGATGGTAAATGGGATTCTGGGTTTGTTTCATATATCATAGTCATCTTTGGTCTGATTTCTCTGAACCAGTTTTGATTGAATTTGTGGTTAGAACTTAGAAGAGGAGCATAGAAAGGGATGTGTATTTATTTATTTTTATTCTTTTAAAATTAAAGAATAGATATTCTTAGCTTTGTAATTAGATGTTGATATTGTTAAAAAAAAAAAGAAGTTTGGGTAGAATTTAACATCTGATTTTTTGAAGGTGAAAGTATCACCTCCTAGCTTGTTCTGAAATTTTAACTTTATCAAATGTTGAGATCCTTTGCACCTGTTCTTGATTCCCGTGTGCACAAATGCAGCTCTGCAAACAACTTATAATCTGGTTATACATACTCGGCTAGAGTGCTTCATCTTGAGAAAGAACCATGAGTTGTTTCGGCTGCTGTGGGGATGATGATTTCCAGAGAACTGGTGATAATGGAGCATTCATGACACATAATCCTGCTGGTAAGGGTTAAATAGTGGAGTATTAGTTTTTTTGGTTAGACCCGAAAGTGTTGGTCAGTTAATATTGTGAACTGTCAATGGTTGGGCTTCGCTGCACATTACTTATTTATGTAATTGTCTTTTACCTATTTGCTTGAATCTGGAGTAGTATGACATCATTTATTGTAAATTTGTATCTGTTGTAGTGTTAAGCTTGTTGCTTTTAGGCTGTCAAGGAATAATAAACTAAGAAGGTTCTGTGATTCAGGCCACAATGCAGCTTATCAAACAAAAGAAGACAAACCAAAGGACACACAAACTGTAAATTTGCAGCCTCCTGCTGTTCCTGCTATTACTGTGGATGAATTGAAGGAAATTACTGATAATTTTGGAACGAAGGCTTTGATTGGCGAAGGGTCTTATGGAAGAGTGTATTATGGTATTCTAAGAAATGGACAAGCCGCTGCCTTGAAAAAGTTAGATTCCAGTAAGCAACCTGACCAAGAGTTATTGGGACAGGTAAGACCTCTAGCAGTTGGTAAAGTCTTAAGCCTCTACAGTTTTGCTTGTCTGTCAATGTAATTGACCGCTTCAGACATAACTCTGCAGGTGTCAATGGTATCAAGACTTAAACATGAGAATGTTCTCGAGCTGGTTGGCTATACCATTGATGGAAGCCTTCGGGTCCTTGCGTATGAATATGCTCCTAATGGATCCCTTCATGACATTCTTCATGGTAAGTAACAAGTATTGTGAGTTATGGTTCTGATATCACGCGCCAAACTGCCTGCAATAAGAGAATTTCCAGGATAATCTATAAATATGAGGAAATGAGTAGTGCAGTAACTTTGTAAACTCAAGTGTTACCAGATTTTTCAGGATCCTATTGGTGATAAAACCAAAGTTTCACTTTTGGAAGCTGAGGATCTCAGAGTTTTGTTACTGCTCCCTGGATGCCTATTGTTTGTGCAATATATTGTTTTCAATCTTTTGTAAATGCTGTTTCAAACTTTCGAATGGCATATTTCCTACTGTTCCAGAATCCAGAGTAAGCATGCAACCTAAATTATCGGGTATTAAAAAGCATGCAACCTATGTGTGATACTAATGCGATTAAGATGTCATCACATAGATAAATAGTATTTTCAGAAGAGCTTTTGGGTTGCAGAATCAATAGATGATCATTTCACTAGATTTGAAATCTTTTTGAAGTTTGGTTTTTCAGTTTCTGCTTTTAATTGTTTTTATAAATAGGCTGTATACTAACAGGACGGGTCACTACTTGTGCACATAGAGAGATTTCTTGGGTCAGTATGTCTGCTCCCTATGACTTACTGAGTAATCACCCAAATGTCGACTTGAAAGTTCAGTTATTAGCGAAAATAAACAAATGAAATCTTCAGTTTGATTCCATGTTATCCAAAAAAGAAAAATATATGCTTGAGCTAGATGTCTTGAGGTGATGTACTTATGCTGTACTACTTTAGATTTGGATATGTTCTTTGACTGATCAAATGATCCTTCTCTGAATTTAGGACGGAAAGGTGTCAAAGGAGCACAGCCAGGTCCTGTTTTGTCATGGGCACAAAGAGTTAAAATAGCTGTTGGGGCAGCAAGAGGGCTTGAGTATTTGCATGAGAAAGCTCAGCCTCACATAATCCATCGTGATATTAAGTCCAGCAATGTTCTTTTATTTGATGATGATGTTGCTAAAATTGCTGATTTTGATTTATCAAACCAAGCCCCTGATATGGCAGCACGCTTACATTCCACACGTGTTCTAGGAACATTTGGCTACCATGCTCCAGAGTAAGTGTATTTACTGTCTGAGTTTTGAATTCTTTCTCGTGTTGTCATTCCCCATAATGATTAATAGAAAAGCCCAGAGAAGAGGTTGTTCGTGAAAGACAACAGTTAATATTTTCAACTATCTGTTTGAATAAATTGGTAGGCCAAATTATCGTCCTGTACGGTTATATTATGAAAAATACTCATAGCAGTCACTGTGAATGTTGTATGTAATATGAAATTTGGAAGGCCTCTTCTAGTATTTGCAACTTTTGATGTGATAGAAAACTGCAGTATCCTTGGTAACATCAAAATGGGTGTTTGGTGGGACAGGGAGTCAAAACAACAAATTCTTTCCAAGTCATATGATTCATATTGTCATTGTGTACTCATACCAAACTGGTATACTTTAGTTCTGGTGATAGCTTTCAAAGTGTGAGGTTAAGATGTAGATTCATGTTTGGTTCTTTCATCTTTTGCTTTTGTTGACCTGGGGGCATATGCAGGGGTGGTGGGGTTTCCTTCAGAGTTGAGTAGCAGAATAAAGGCCTTCTCAATGGCCTATTGGGTATAAGTACTTTGTTTCGTGTGCCTTTGAATGTAAGAATATCATGTAATGTATTTGCTTATATTCCTGATTTTTTATGCTAGATATGCTATGACGGGACAGTTGAGCTCAAAGAGTGATGTCTATAGCTTTGGCGTTGTCCTACTGGAGCTCCTTACAGGGCGCAAACCTGTCGACCATACGCTCCCTCGTGGACAGCAGAGTCTTGTAACCTGGGTAATATGTCAATATTTTTCTAATGCTTATTGCTTAGGGGCTAGGGCTTTAGTCCTTATTTCTTCTTCTTTTTTGGGTGCAAGAACTCATGCCCTTTGTCCTAAACTATCTGATGTACAGTGATTTTGATTGGTTAATTCAACCTTTTCATTTGGTTCTTCACAGGCCACTCCAAAACTTAGTGAAGACAAAGTAAAGCAATGTGTAGACCCAAGACTAGGCTCAGATTATCCTCCCAAGGCAGTTGCTAAGGTAACAGTTGTGTTTCAGAAAGCATTTCAGATTAGGATAAAACAATACACTTCTCAAAGCTATTCATCAAGTTATCAATTGTTTAGATTGGATTTATGGTCTGAAGTCTCATTCTCTCTCCCTGTTGTTGAACCCAGATGGCTGCTGTAGCCGCTCTATGCGTGCAGTATGAAGCTGATTTTCGACCAAACATGAGCATCGTCGTGAAAGCTTTGCAACCCTTGTTAAATACTCGCACAGGGCCTCATAATGAAGCGTCAAATGCGTAAAATCCGCGCTCATTGTGGAATGTGTAGCATAATATAGTAATTACATTACATTGAATCTTTCATTATGATTGGTTAATACTCCTATTTGTTAGTAGGATGTATCAAGTTGAAAATGAATACCAGACAACTGTTTTAATGCAAAGAATGTTCTCGCAACTCACAAGTCTCAGCTCCATAACCCCTACCTTATTAGGTGCATATTATATAAGTTTTCTTTGTTATAAATATAAGATGGGCTCTATTGTTGGTTCCTTTCTTCTTTTTTTTTTCTCTCTTTTTTTTTTCTTTTGTTTTGTTTTTGCTTTACGCTAAAGGGAGCACATGGTTGTTTGATTTAGTAAAAATGATGTTGATTTAGGCCTTAGGAGAAGGAAAAGGAAAAAAAGAAAAAGAATAGAAGCGTAATACTTTTTGTTACATTATTAGATGTTGAACACAAAATATCGTATGAGGCTAGTAATTTTGTTGTGCTTCCATGAGAGAAGTAATGAGTAATTTTGTTTTCTTTTATTGTTTTGACTTCTAAACTAGAGTCAACTAATCAGATTGGAATACTCTTCAATTTGTTGACCGAAACTCGATGTAACCAAAATTTTGAAAAAATATTAGTCAGATTAGGCCAAACAACAAGTTGAGACTCTGGAGAGAACCCTTAAGAAAACAGTGAAATTGTTTAACTTTATACTAACTACTAAGAAATTACAATACTCTCCCAAGGGCAAAATGAACCAACCTTAAACAATGGCAAAGACATTAGCAAATGAACAAGCAACCTTTTGGAACTGAAAATCCTATGAAAATCAATAAAATAAACAAGTATTTGATTTATTAGTTGATAGGTTGAAGTTTGGGGTGAGTAGCGTAGTGACATACATTCCTACTACTTGTTTCTAATAATGATATGAGTTCAAATTCAAGTTTGTGGAAAGCCAAGTCTCAACTCAATTTCTTAGGTTTCACTTTTCTCTCCTCATCCGCTTGTAAAGCAAGCGAAAACGACGGTAGAGAAATAACCACCTAAACAATCGCCCGTAAAAGCCCTAATGACTAGTTATCAAAAAAAATAAAAAAAATCCCTAATGACGAACAATGAGAGTGTGCAGCAAAGCAGAAAGAGATCACGATACAAATACCACCCCATTTTGGTGTTTCTTTAGCCAGCCATAAGCAACAATGTCAATGACTTAAAAATTCATTGAAGACTTTGAAGACCATGAAGGGTAACATACTCACATATAGTATAAATTTTTCTTATATATTAATCTTTCAATCACACCTTCTAAAAAATATTAACAATCCCGTTTCTTACCTATCTCTTATCTCTTTTGGAACCATCCTGCCAATTCTCCTAGCCTACCAGGCCTGTACACAGCATTGGTGCTATGGCATCACAGAAGGTGCCCTAACACCAATTATACAATCGTATTCATGCTATCAATTCCACTACAGTAGAGAAAGAAAAATAAAAGAGAAACAAGACAAGGGAAGGTAAAAAAAAAAACACAGGTCTTCAAAAGAAAGAAAGTAAAAGCTAACACACTATACATATAATGTCCTAATTCACATCGTCACTCTCGGTCTCAGCATCAATGTCACAACAACCTCAACCTGTAAGGAGAATGTGATCTTTCCACTCACATTTCGATCCTACAAGTTGACAATTGATGGCTTCGCCATCTGTTTTAAAGCGCTAAAGCCTTGAAACTATCTCGTGGAGATTCAGCCTCCGAGTTTCCTGCTTGGTTCTTCCTTTGCCTCCGATCCTGCAAATTCAAGAACAAATTCCACAGATGAGGTTCCAAACTGCCTACTCCCTATTCCCTAGATAGTTCTCTCATTATCACTGAGAATTAGCTTAATTAAAGATATATTTTCGCGGTGAGATACTGTGGAGGAGTTGACACTAGCTCTCCCCACTTTAAATGTCTCACTTCTATCATTTATCATCTTAGCAGTGTTGAGGGGTTGTGAGAGTCGCAAATATGACTGCAGAAGGTGAACGAGTGAAATTGGATCGCCACAAAAAAAACATGGTAGTAACATTTTTTTATGGCAAGAAAGTAAAAACACAAAAAGTAGGATGAGGAAGTACATAAAAAATGAAATATTCCCTAGTAAATGAATGTTGCTTTGTGTAACAATGGAATGTAAGGTAACTTAGGGTACTGAGAAGTATTTGGAAACCTATAACCTAAAGAAAATTTACTTCTCTTATGATGACAAAAGCACATATGTATGCAACAGACACATCTACAAAATGATACTATGTATTATGCTCAATTCGAATCTCACTAACATTTGTCGCTCAACATTTGACATATTGAGAGCACAACTGTGAAACGAGTTCTTTCAATCTTAAAAGACATACCTCACGAGGTATGGGGTATTCCTCTGATTCAAGCATTCGTACTACTTGACCCATCTTTGGCCTCTTTTCAGAGTCTGGATCCAGACATCTCAATGCCGTCAGAAGGGCTCTCTTAAGAGCCCTTGTTGGTGGCCTAGTGTCAATGTTGGGGTCTACAACCTCTTCAGCACGCCTATTACCAACCATAGTTTTTAGCCAGTCCACCAGATTTACCTACAACAATACATTATATTTTCAGTTATGTCAGTTTCCATTATTTCAGAGTGCTTTCTTGCATGTAAAACAATAGTAAACATTGGTAAGCTCGAATTGTCCAAGAGATCTGAACCAAGCATGATAATCATTAACCACAGAAGTACAGGTGAAGCAGGGTAGAAATTTGCAACAGTAAAGCCAGCACAGACTCTCAGTGTACAAGATTTGCTCGGATGTATGCTAACCTTTAGGTCAGAAAAAAGTCTAAAACAACTGCAGTCAGATTTTAAGCTATAAATTAGAGCATTATGTGCTTAAACACTGATGTCTGACCTAAGTATGCCAGTATAGCTTATGACTGAGATAGTTTTCCAGAAGTTTAAGGCATTATGCTCAGAGAATTTTGCTTCAAATTTTTTTTTTGGGTCAATAAATTTGCTTCAATTTTAACCAAACAACATTTAATATATCTACTGATTTCTAGGCGTAACTTAGCAGGGCCAACAAAAGTACTACTTCGTGCTTATTACCTCGTTCTGAGGACGACCATAATCCACTGGGTCCCTCCCGGTAATTGTTTCCAAGAGAACAACCCCAAAGCTGTACACGTCACTTTTTTCATTTAGTAGGCCGCTGTTGGCATATTCTGGAGCCACATACCTGTAACATCAGAAAAACGTAAGAAACCAGCAGAATTCTCCTTAGTTAACTTTTGGGTTTACGTTAAGCAGTTCAGTTCCATTTCGATATACATTTGCTGAAGGATTTGGATGCAGTCACAAGGTTGATGATGGAGTTTGAAAACAAACTCACCCAAATGTACCCATTACTCTAGTTGCAATATGAGTCTTTCCAGCACCCAGGAGCTTTGCCAAGCCAAAATCAGACACCTTTGCATTGAACTCGTCGTCTATCAGTATGTTGCTTGACTTGATGTCCCGATGAACAACCTTTGGCTCAATGGCTTCATGCAAGTAAGCAAGACTGAAAGAATATTATCATTATCATTAATTATCTGAAATGAAAATGCAAATTTGTCAATGATGCTGAATCCTATGTTCAAGAACTTACGCCTTTGCAGTGCCAACAAGAGCCTTCATGCGAGCATCCCAAGTCAGATTTCCATGTTGGCGCATTGCACCGTGAAGCCACTGCTCTAAGTTTCCATTATTGACATATTCATATATCAGCAACCTAATAAATTCATTTTGTATTAGTTAGCTGATACAAGGTGAAAAAAATTCAAAATGTAAAATGAGCACATATAACACCTTGGTTTTATTTGAAAAATACACACATGTAATCTAGAGAAAACTCACTCATACCAAAGATCAGTCACAATACAACCAGGACAAGAGTATTAAAGTCAAGTAATAGGATCATAATTTTTAGATGACACTCGACATAAGTGGCGCAGGTGATAAATTCATGTCTACTAGGAAAATTTTACCTGTGGGTTCCTTCAATGCAGTAACCTAGTAGTCGAACTAAGTTCTTATGCCGTACATGACCAATCGCCTCCACTTCTACCCTGAATTCCTTCTCTGCCTGCCCACTGCAATTAAAGCATCAAACCACTAATGATAAGTTACAAGCTTAGCAGGCCATGATAGGCTGAACAAAGTCAGAACCTCAGGAAAACAATAATCACTAAAGCAAGCACATCCGATAACCTACAGGTTGTTAAGGAGCCTCTTTATTGCGACTGGAGTTCCATTAATTAGCTCACCCCTGTAAACAACTCCATATCCTCCTTCACCAATAATATTCTGTTTGGAAAAGCGGTCAGTAGCAGTTTCAAGGTCTCTTAGAGTGAACCAGTGGCCCCAACCAAGGCGCGAGATTTCAGGAAGTCCTGAAAGCGGAGAAGGAGCAGTTATTGCTTGTGAAGAAGGGTTCCCTGAGCTCGCCTCATCCCCCGAATGAGATCCCACACCATCTTTCTCTATATGAGTAAAAGAACCCGAGTTGCTTCCAGTGTCTCCCTTTTTTATTTTCTCAACACATGGATGGGCCAAAAGCCTTTCAGAATCCTTGTCACTGAATTTATCTTGCAGGTTATACATAACTCCATCCTGATAACCAGCATACCCATTTTGAGAAACTTGGTCCACTCTTATCTCTTTGATTTCTTTTGAAATAGAAGGAATTTGGCTTACAGGTAACCTGTTGACAGCCCTTCTTGATTTCTTCCGCGAGTTGAGGCAAAGATAGAGCAATATCGAAAGAATGATCACGATTAAAGCTCCAACGGTAATCCCTATTAACTCCCACACCCTAATGCCTGCAACCTTCTTGGACATTCCATTATTGAGTTGAGATGCCATGTTAATTGAATGATTTGATTTCCTACAAAATAATAGTAGGAGAATTGAAAACCTACCAATATAGCATAATGCATAAATGAGAGCATCACATTCTAGGATTCATCTCATCCTCATGATAACCCCCTCCCCCCCCCCCCCCCTCTCCCAAACACAACACAAACAAAACAAAACAAAACAAAAGAACACAAAACAACAGAAATCATCCATCTCAAGATCACTACAATCTAATTTTGCTCAGCATTCACAAAAAGATGAAGACTTATTTGATCTATAACACCTCTCTCTCACTCCACATCAATAATTTGCTAACATGAGACAAGTAATAAGACAAATATGTGGGGATGACAGAGAGAAGTCAAATAGCTTTGCCAATTTGTCTACACTAACACATACCAAGAGCTCAAAAGGCTTGATTTGACCAAACACAGAATTAACACACACAAGACAAAGTGAATAAGATACAAAATTTAATACAAATTTCACATATTATACCTATTTGAAATTCGGAATTACAGCTTCCTGAATGAACCAAGTTGAAACTCCGGATCTACAGCTGGAACAACTTTACAACCTTTCTGAATTTTATCAACTACCCACATGCCAAAATCACTAAAACAGCTCATAATCAGTGAAGAATGTGCAAACTCCTTGAAAAAATGAAATGGGTCTCTTGCATCTGAGCTCAGTTTGCAAGCTTTTCAGGCTACAATGACCCTTTTTGCTCATAATCAATGAAAAATGTGCAAATTTCTTGAAATTGTGATGTGACTAATTTGCATCTGGGCTAAAATTGCAAGCTTTTCAAGTAATAAAGGCTTCAATTCATAAGAAACCTATATAAAAGCTGTTGGGAAATAATTTGCAGGTTCTGGGAATGTGAAGAGAGGGTGGTGGTGATGTTGTTGCTGTTGGGCAGGTTTAAACAAGAAGGCAAATAGAGTAATCAGTAGTAGGTTGATGAGTAGAGAGAGAAAGTGATGCCTTTGCCTTAGTTTGCAATTGCATACAGTATAAGAGAAGCATGAAAATGGAAGGTTCCTCTGGCCCTCAATCTTGAAAAATATAATATTTTTTTAATTTTCTTCTTTTAAACCGTTCTTGAAACTGATTGTTAATCAGAAATCTCTCTGTAATAGAATGATGCAAGGATTTTCAAAAAAGGATTAAAAATTTAAGTCATGTCAGTCTTTTGCATTATTTAAAAGGGCAAATTGTTTAATCTTCTCTAGTAGTCAAACAAATGGAGTAGTTAAAGTGAAACAAGGATGTATTTTAAATTCACAGGGTTAATGTTAATTGCAGAAATGAAGTACAAAAGAGGCAAGAAATCAGTTCCGTTACAGAAATGTAATGTTAAAAAACTTCAATGCAATCAGGTGAAAGGTTGCCTGAACGACAGATTGGTCAGTCTACATAATTACATTAATAATTACTAGTACTTAGGGTCCCCTCGTATAGATGCTGTATTTCGTTCTGTTCCGCATTATTTCATTCCTCAATGCAATCAATTTTGTAATTTATATTATCTCACATTTTGCTTCATCATTCGTGTCATTCCATTCCACCTTGTTTAGTTCTGCTATTCACGGTTTCTCACCATTCCGTTAAAAAGAACATGACCTTACTCTTGAATTTTAATGCTAGTAATTTCAATTGTTGTTGTGAATACCTTTTAAACTGTAGTTTCATAAATGGGCAGCTAAGCGATGGAAATGGCTAACAGCTAACAAGCAAACTAAAGTTGGCATACCGTCCTTTTCTACGTGAGACTTGTCAACTTTCTATTTCTCAATGTAGGTTGTAAGTCAATTTTTGTTTATAAATGTTGATTATACATCTACAAGATCAAACACATGCAACATCATCTTGGTGCATATGAATATAAATAATCTTAATAGAAGAAGTAGCGACCGTTTGAAAAGGATCCCTTAGGCCTTATTACTTGACTTTAGTTCAACTCTACCACATGTGTAGAACGATACACAAGATACTAATCATACATTGACTTAAGCCCCACAATGGAATAGAATGTTATGCATTATTACCAATTTTGTAACGTTGTACTTTGAGTGGAGGGAAAACAAATACATTCATAAAACTATATATAACATCTCTATAAAGAAAAATATATACCTCAATAGAGACTGATCACCGGCAAAAACGTTAAACTCAAAATGAATAAAAGAAGTAGACAACGACGTAGATTCTTTTTTCCTCTTTTGAGGTAGAGCGGAGGGAGGAGACATGAATATTGTACAAAGTTTATGAAGTTGTTAAATATTTAAGATGAAGTTATTCTTCAACAAGTAATTAGACGGTGTTCATACATGATTAGACTGTTGTTGATTCTGTCAAGTTACCAATAGACTATATGCAAGCGTAGCATCCCATTGTTAATTTTTTTTATATTAAGGCTCATAAACGTAGCACGCAGGGACGAAGTCAGGAACCGAGATGGAGGGGGGGCAATTCTTAATATATACCTAACAATTTTTGAAAATATTTGCTTGAGATAAATATATGGATATGTATGTGGACCAGCCACGAAACAAAGAAAAAAAATGCAAAAATGGGAGAAGTCAGGTGTCGATCCTGAGTTCCGCACAATATATCTACGAACTATACCAGCTGAGCTACATATAAGTAATAAAAAAAAAAGGTTTACAAGGAAGAAAATGAAACTTTTTTTTTTTGGGTCAAAGATCAGTGTGATTCTCATTACCAAAACAGAGCAAAGTTGCAAAGAAACAACCTAAGGGAGAGAAACGCAACCCTACCCCACGCTCAGAGTAAGCCAGGATATGTTGAGTCTCTCAAGCCTCGTATAAACTATTTACATCAATTTTTGTAAATAATTAACATCTCTACCTCTGAGTTTCCTAGGTATACAAAAATGTAGTCTAGTTTTTATCTCTTCAAAAATCAGGTGTGCAATCTCTTCAACACTTTTTTTTTTTGATTGGAAGATCCTATTATTCCTCTCAATCCAATTATGGTAGATAACAGCCCCAGACTTGCATGCGATACAAGCTTCTTTATCTTGCAGTAGTTCTTCCTCGAGAGTACCCACAACTGCCAGTTCAGTGTAGGAATCACTTCCAGGTGAGCCCAGTTGCAAACTGCATTCAAAAGTTCTCTTGTCCATGTACACTGGAAGAACAAGTGTTCCCCGGTTTCACCTGTACCACGACACAATACACATTCAGCATCTACTGCAATACTGAAATTCAATAGCCTATCTTTGGTGAGTAGTCTGCCCAGGGTAGCTAACCAGGTAATGAAGCTGTGCTTAGGTACTGCTAATCTCCCCTAGATTAGTTGAGTAACAGGTAATCTTGGTTTTTCTCCCCTGAGCCACTTGTAGCCTGCTGCAATAGTATAATAACTCTTCTCATTGTTTCTCCATTCATTGTTTCCCTGGAACAAATCCCTGATATAAAAAATTCTTTTAATGTACCAGCTTACATCATTACTAAGCTGTACACTCCAGAATTCCCTACCTTTAATGTATATGCTATTTATCCACCTTACCCATAGCATGTCTTCCTTCTTAGCCAAGGCCCATAACAACTTGGCAATAGCTGTTGTATTCCAGATTTTGCAAGATTTAAAATTCAGACCACCTTGACTTCTTGGCTGACATATAAAATCCCAGGCAACAAGGGGGATTTTCCTGTGACCTTCAGTAGCTCCCCACAGGAAGTCTCTACAAACTTGTGTAATCTCTTGGATGGTGCTTTGAGGCAGCAGGAACATAGAGGCCCAGTACACATGAAGGGAGAGGAGGACAAAGTTTATAAGCTGAACTCTTCCCATATATGAGAGATGCCTTGAACTCCAGCATCTGATTCTTGCTGTGATCTTATCTACAAGGAAGTGGCAGTCAGCTTTAGTCCAGCGAGTAGGAGAGAGTGGCATACCAAGGTACTTCAGAGGGAAGTCACCAAGGGTAAAACTGTAATATCTGTAGCTTGCTTCTTCATCAAATCAGTTACACCATTTATATAAATCTGAGATTTGAGTTGATTAGCCTCCAGGCCTGACACCCTGGTGAAGTGAGCTAAAGCTTCTGTGACTCTTGTTAATGAGCTAGAGGTTGCTTTGCAAAAAATCATAAGATCGTCAGCAAAGCACAAGTTGACTAATCTGAGATCCTTGCAAAGTGGGTGAAATCTGAAATCTGGAAGCTCACTTGCTTTCTTGAGTAGTCTTGTGAGATACTCCATAATCAGGACAAAACTAAGTGGAGATATTGGATCTCCCTCTCCGAGTCCCCTCCCTCCCTTGAAGTGGCCATGCAGCTCTCCATTAATGTTTATAGAATAGCAGGGGGAAGTTAAACAAGTCATGACCCAGTGTCTAAATATGGAGGGAAATCCCAGTTCTTTCATGATTTCTTCAACAAAACTCCAGTGCATTGTGTCATATGCTTTACGTAGGTCTATTTTGAGAAGACATCTTGTTGAGACATTTGTCTTCCTATTGTAGAGCCTAATTAAGTCCTGACTTATCAAGACATTATGGATGATTGACCTGCCTTTTACAAAGGCACCTTGATTTCCATCAACAATATCAGGAAGTACTAGAGAGAGTCTATTACAAAGTAGCTTGGAGATGACTTTGTAGATGGTATTGCAACATGCAATGGGTCTAAAGTCACTAGGGAGAGCAGGGTTGGCAATCTTGGGAATCAAGGAAATAGAGGTAGCGCTCACCTGCTTCAACAATTTCCCAGTAGTGAAGAAGTCCAGAATGGCATCAGTGATGAGGCCCCCTGTGACCTCCCAGGAAGCTTTGAAGAATTCACTATTGAAACCATCTGGCCCAGGACATTTGTTTGAAGGTATTGAGAGAAACACATTCTTAATTTCATCTCTACTGAATGATTGGATCAGTTGCAGCTTGTGGGTAGAAATAAGCACTGGGCCATTTGTAGCAATCCACTGACTGGCATGGTCTCTAATGCAGTTGCTCACTCCCAGCATGCTCTTATAGTAATTCAAAAAAGAATTAACTATGGCTGGATAGTCATAGCACCAGTCACCATTTATCTGGATAGAACTAATCCTGTTTTTAGTTCTCCTTGCTTTGAGAGCATCATGGAAGAACCTATTATTTTGGTCTCCAAGAGAGATCCAACTGGCCTTACTTTTTTGTCTTAGGAAAGACTCCTCAGCAGTAACCAAATTATTGTATTCACTAGCCAACTTCTTCTCTTCAACCTGCAGTAGCTTGTTTGCAGGGTGTTGGTGCATAAGCACTTGAGCAGCCAGGAGGGCCTCCTTTGCTTGCTGAGTCCTCACAGAAATGTCACTGAATTGCTCCTTATTCAGTTTCTTGAGGGGTCTCTTCAAATTCTTTAGCCTCTGAACAACTTGGTACATGAGTGTACCCTGTACAGGTTTATCCCATTCTGCCTTGACAATATCCAGGAAACCAGTAGAGGATATCCACATATTGAAAAATTTATATGGTTTAACTCCAATACAAGGCATGGAGTAAAAGTGAACCATAAGAGGACTATGGTCAGAGATACTCTCAGGCATGAAGAAAATCTCAGAATTAGGGAATGAATCCAACCATTTATCATTACCAATAACTCTATCAATTTTAGAGAAAATTCTAGTCTCATTCTCATGTTTGTTGGTCCATGAGAATCTATTTCCCTTCCAAGGCAGGTCAAACAGATTACCGTCTTCCATACAAGCTCTAAAGTTTCTATAATCTTGAGGAATAACAATATCACCACCAACTCTATCATCACTATCTAGCAAACTATTGAAGTCACCTAGCACTATCCAAGGCAGATTAGTGCTTGGTGCTAGAGTTCTCAGAGAATTCTATAAATCCATTCTTGCATCATTACTATTAAAGCCATATACAAAAGTAGAGAGGAGAGAGTTACCAGTTGCAAGGTGAAAAACCTTACAATGAACCCACTGGGCTTCAGCTGCTATAACCTCCACTTTGAAGCAATCACTCTTCCAGAAAACCCATACACGACCTCTAGGATGAGCATTGTAGTTGACAAACACCTCCCATTGCGTACACAAATTTTTGTAGACTTTTTCAAAGTTTATCTGCCTTACTTTAGTCTCCACCAGACTGCAGAGACCCAGGCCACTTTATTCTTATTGCAAAAGGTGCGAACCTCCTTTTGCTTATTAGGGGAATTCAACCCCCTTATGTTCCACACTACAATTCTATCCATCCCCAACACTGGGAAAGCCATCACCCCTGCCTGCTGTTGAAGTAGTAGCAATATTTTCTCCCTGTATTTGTGTATGAATCTGCTCTTCAATAGCTTCAGCATTCATTTCAGGATCTGGTACTGCCCTCCCTCTTACAATTTGTCTCCATTCTTGATTTTTCTCCCTGTTCTGCATATTAGTATTCGGAGCTGGTTGCTGTCCAGTTGCAGGTACTGTTGAGCCACCTTGCAATGTGGCTACTGGAGCCTCATGACCAAAAGGAGGTGCTGCAGTTGTTGTTGGTGCCGTGGTTGCAGCTCCAGTTCTTTGGTTTTGTCTAGGAGTTGTACGAGGTCCATTCTTCTTTCTACAATTGCTCTCATTGTGCCCAAAACCCTTACAGAAAGCGCATTTCAATGGTTTTCATTCATAGGTAATTGACTGTTTAATCATATCACCATATTCATCCTCAAAATACACAAAATCAGGCAGCTCCTTCCCTATATCCATTTCAATAAGAACACGAGCATAACTGACCTTATCCTTTGCTTTTGTCATACGATTAGTCATTATAGGTTGTCCTAGAAGACTAGCTATTTTACTCAATGAGCTCTGGCTCCAATACCAAACATCCAGGTCAGGGAATTGGATCCAAATGGGGACTGAGTGAACATCATTTGCAGTCATAGCTTCTTGTGTCCATGGTTTAACAATAAGTGGTTTATTGTCAAAATGGTGTATTCTTGCCTGAATTACAGCATCTTTACCCAACATAGTAGCAAATCGTACAGTCATCCTCCAATTTTTAAGCCTGATCATTTTGTTAATCCCATGGCCACCCCATTTGCGTCTAATAAAACCCTCAAGCACTTCAGTTGGTGGATACGAACCCAGAACATAACAAACCACATCAGAGTTCCAATAATCAATTTGAAATTGCACATCCCTCATATCAATTTTGCAAGTTTTAAACTCCCCAGATTTCACAGGTTCAACATATGAAAGCTTATCTCCAGCATTGGTTAACCTAGAAATGTCAAAATGGTCCCAAGCTGAACGAGACTTACCATTTGACTGCACTGAAGCTTCAGTGCTAGACAATGAGGCGACATCATCTTCTGTACCCGTCTTGTCCAATGGCTGAGCACCATCCTCCAATTCCACCTCTTCAGCCCACGACTGACGCGATTTTGATTTAGAGTGAATTAAATCAAGCCATTGATTCAATTTCTCCTGAGCTGCTTCCTTATGGGTAGGGTTTTGCACAGCAGATTGCAAAACATCTGTCACCGCCTTTGTCATGCTACGGTGAAGCTCCCGTTCTATCTCCGTCGCTTCTAGGTCACTATTGAGGTTGCGAACAACCCTGGTAGAATTCATCGTGTCATCAAATTTAGATCCTCCAGTTTTTTCCACCGGCGTCGCCGTCACCGGTTGCTTCTTCTTGTTCTTAGGTGGTCTTCCTCGTCCCCAATTCATCGGAAGCGCATGATAAGGCGGGTTGTCTTATAGTGCACCAACGAGAGTTTCTCTCTCTAAGAACTTTGTGTAGGGACCTTATTAAGAAAATGAAACTTGATAAGCAACCTTGCTTAATATATGTTATCACAATAATCACACACTACGTAATAGGAGGAAGTCACTATGAGATTTAAACTCTACATATCTACCATTCTTACCAATTATTTTACTGTATGATTTATAAATTTTCAAAATCGTATCTAACCATGTTTACTTCCTTGAATTCACCTTTAGATAAATAATTAATTTTCATTAACTTCTTCCTGAAACATAACCTTTATATAACAGAAAAGGAAAACTTTGAAATGTTCATGTTCTCTACTTTCTTTTTTAGAGCAATATGTTCTCTACTTTCTAATCTAAATAGAAAACTAATTCAACAAGTCTTCTTGCAAAGATTATTCATATAATAATAAATACAATTTGCATATGCTCGCTTAGGTGTACAAAAAAAATCATTACTAATTAACAATGCAAAAGAACATCACAAAAAAAATAAAATTTATTACGATCACATGAAACTGTCTAAATAGTATGTTGACAATAAGAAATATTGCATGTCATATGAGCACTTAACAACCAAACAACAAAATTTTGACCACCAATTATATCGTGCATAGCATAAGCAAAAATTAATGATAGCGCATTACTCCCTCTACTTTCTTAAAAGTCCATTTTTCAAAACAATTCTATAATTAGTGTTCAGTTAATGTTTATAGATTATGTGCTAAAGCTAGCATATATCTCAAGTAATCCCGCGGTAATAATTAAGAAAAATTTAAGTCAAATCCTAGTATGATTCATTTTCTAAATCTTTTGTCCACCTCAAAATGGTTTGCTATTAGGGAGATATTATTAGAAATTAGGTGTGCTTGACCTAGCATAATGAATTGTTGGGTCGGGTTCAAGTTGATTACCATTATTTTTCGGGTTTGAAATGAAATTTTGCAGTAACTTATTGCAAATTATTGAAATATAGATTCATTTTTTTGTCGATTATTTTTCAGTCGGTTTGGTTGGAATTTTTGTGCGGTTTTCTCGAATTCATTGCAAGTTGATTTCGGGCTGTTATCGAGTCGGTCAGTTTTTGCTTAGCCCTAAGAATGTGCATACTTCTAAATGTTAAAGTATCCCGTGTCCAATATTTGCTTGATATATTGAATGCTTGAATTTTGATCAATACACACATTGAGATGTATTCTACTAAAGAAAAAGAAAGTAGGACAAAATAATTATGCTTTAATGTTTTTAGGTTCTGGTCGTTTTACTGTTCTAATAACATTATGAAATTGTACTTAAATATTTTTTTTTGAGAGGGGAATAGGAAATTTTCATTAATAGAAAAGCCATACGGCATCTACAATCAAAATAACCCTAGAATATACTAAATCAATAATAACAACACAATTTTTGCTAACAAGACAATTGACAAGGACACCTCGGTGCGACTCCCAACATGCATAGTAACCATGTGCTTCCTTTGATGTATCTTCATCTTTGACGGAAGTGGAGATCTTCACCGCGAGCAAAGCAATCACTTGCCTACAAAACTCAGTTTGATACCATCGGTTGTATGTATATACGGTCCCCAAATTCATATTGAATCTATAAAATAGATATCGCATCATAGGCGAAAAGAGAATCCTACGAAAAGGAAGAAATGAAAATACCAATAAACTCCACAAAGGGAGAGAAATTTATTCCACCTAAAGCGAAAAAGAGTAGAAATTAGAGTCAAACTAGATGAAGAACATCAAATACAGGCCGGGAATAACCTGAATTGGTCCTCCAGGCCTGAAACTATAATAAAAGATGAGAAGAGGCAAAAGAGAAAAGCTAGGGCTTTGAAAGAAGAGAAAAAGCTAATACTTAAATATTTTTAAACAACTTGCAAAACACAAATGATATAGTTTCTCATTTAATTTTATTTTTCCTTCTTCTTGTCTATTTGTAATTATTAAAAAAAACATAGCACTCTCACAATGATGATGTTTAAATTAATTTACACAAGAAAACAGAGAGGATAACGCAAACATGGGTAACATGGATTGCAAATATGGTGCAAAGGAAAGAGACGGCAAGCATAGCTATTAACCAATGAAGTGGTATTAGTATTAAGTTAACAATTGACCAATGAAAGGTTTTCAACTTGTTAGTGAAGTGTGCACAATCAGTTGCTTGGCACGTGTGGTGATATACCCTAACGGAAATGCTATCATATGGACAGTGGGGTTTTGGTTTTCCCACATGCTTACAATCTGTTGTTGTGACCAAAACTCTTACGCAATGCCCTGCCGGAGAGTAATCATCCATCAAAACGTGCCATTGTTCGCTGTTTCGCGCCCTTTTTTTTCTCGAGCCAACGTTTTACGAGTTGAGATTCTCTTCATTTCTATTATCTCCATTTCCTAAATGAAGAAGCAGACTTCTTTGCCTCTATGAATTTATTGAAGTGGTTAGAGGAAAATCTCACCCTCCATTTTCTAAATGATGGCCTCCACTTCTTTTAAAAAATAGAAAGAATTTTAACTTCAGTTTTTGTTATTATGTTTTGATAATTAAGTAGTAAGAACCATTTCATTGATCAAAAAGAATATGGCGAGCATGAGTTGATGAGTATATTCACTGAAGAAAGGCTATGTTATCCTCACCTTAATTTAGTTCAGTTCAATTCATTCATTTCAATTCATATGTAACTTATTACTCAGATAATTGTTTGTTCCAAAGTGATTCAGGATGATATTTATTTTATTGGAAAGATTTCAAAGCATAAGCATACTCTTAAAAGAGTTCAACGGTAGGTTAATATGTTTTTTGACGAGTTTTAATTGTTTAAATATAATGTTAAAATGATCAATTTAGTTCAGTTTAATTTTTTCCAGGTGAAAAGAACGGAGCCAATCGAAGCTCGATATCATTCGAACTCTGTAAACTATATGAAATAAGCGTTAAATACCATTGTACTGCCAAGCCACACCTAAAAAGTTGAAACTCAAGACATCCATGAGTCGAAACTCTAAAAACACTATGATCACGATTCACAAGTACATCTCTACATCACTATTTGTCTATATTACAAAACATACTTCTTGTTGAAGTCTAAAACTTGTACAATGTTTGGGTCGATCTTGACATTTTATAGGTCCCGAGCAAATTAAAAGTAAGGATCCTTATAGATCAATAATGTGCATATAATTAAATTTTATGTTTGTAAATAGTGCTCCAATAGTCCACTAGTAAATGCTTTTTTTTTTCTTTTCATGCAAATTTTGATTATAATTTATCCAAAAGATACCATTTTAGTGGTAAATAGTCAATTTATAAAATAAAAAAGAAAAGAGTCAAAACTCATACACGTGTTAAATTTGAAAGTCATATTATGCTCATAGAAAGCGATTTTTAAGACATCAAACAACTAATAAGCCACAAAACATAGGTGAGCCTGATAAATAGATAATAAATAAACAAATGAAAGATAAGCCTAACAACCAAAATTCATAAACTTAAACACCTACACCCACAAAATGACAAGATTTTTCAACGTACCCTTCCTTGAAAATAATCAATTACTTAAAATTATAACACATTTATTGAAATTAACTCAAAACTCATATGAGACACAATTTCAAAACTCATATGAGAGTGACTGTGGCGTAGCTAAGATTCTCAAAGTATGAGGTCTATTAAGTTAGGTGAATGTCTTTTATATTCCTCACTTTTCTTTAGTATGAGTTCTATTCAGAAAAAAAAGCCAAAAATCATGCGTATCATTGTAAATTCAACCTAAATAGAGTACTAAGATACAATCAGAAAGCTGTGGTGTCTTGAGACACCCTTGCCTTGAACGTGGCTCCGCCAGACACCTTCATGCTCGAGCACCTCCTAATGTCACGCTCCACCATGTCCGGCCATTTTTCATCTTCTTACCAAGCCAACGTTGAATGTCGCCATTGCATATTCCTTCAAGTATGCAAAGTAATTGACTTTCTTACTCATGGTAGGTTTTCCTTCATTGTGAAATTTGTATAGTTTCTCAAACAATCCGGCCCCCATTGGTATAATTCTCAACAAACTAGTTTATTCCATCATTAAGCAACTCCTATCAACATCTAAGCGAGGCCTCATCCTATTTAAATAGGAGTTGCTTAATGATGGACACTCTTGAGTCTTGATGACAAAGATTCTCTTCTAAATTTTGCAATAACAAGATATTAATCCACAGGAAATTAATATAAAGAAAATAAATATATAGAAAGACAACGTTGCATATACTTATCCTTTATGATATAAAGTTATAAAACTGTAAACTCAACTATATTTTTCGTGTAGAACCACGCCAGAAAATAAAAATAAATAATCCATGTAGAATATCATAACAACCCAAGACTACACAACCGAACAAGCCGCAAAATCAAATTAAGATTGATTTTGCGCAACATTATTAATTTGCAATGAGACAATTATAATAATATTATTATGAATCAACAACCCAACCACCACAAAAATCACATCCATATCAATATTATTCAATATTGTTAGTTTGTTATGATCAAATCAGGATCAAGATAATGAAGCTCCAACTACTAATTAAGTAATTTGATATAATAATATATTTTATTAACAAATTAAACACATTATTATTTTATTTTTTTTGGTGACAAAACACATTACTATTATTTTACTCATACACTGAATGTTTCTTATCAAAAAGGTGGTCATGTTTACAAATCTAACTAAAAGGTGGTCACCAAGTAGTTGAGGCTAATTAGATGCCAAAAGAAGATTGGAGAGTGGAGAGAGACAAGCGTCTAATTCATACTACTAATAACCCGACCATGGTGATTTGTGTCAATCATTTCAAGTTCATTAAGCTTAGGCTCCTAGTCTCATAATTGATATTAAAGAATTATAAACCCTTTTCCTTTTTCTAAAGGTGTTCTTTTTTCCATTAGCTTAAAATAATCCTAACTAATAATGCTGATTTCTGCATTATTATCTTATAAGGAAAATCTTGTATTCTAGCTATATATATTCTACCGACCAAACTTACATTTTTGTTTCTGATGGCCGTTTATTTTTTTTTTTTGAGGGTCGCCCAAAATTTCTGTTAATACTCTACTATATAATGTGTCATTAATCACCTAAAAGGGGCCATGTTGATTTAATACTTGTTGCGCCAATTTTATTGTATCACATGATTCATGACCATCGTCTAAGATTTAATTCTGAGAGGAAATATAACTTTCCTGTCTAAAAATACGGTGAATATTGAATTTTTGTGATAAAGTTTGATCATTATTTTGTTTAAATATATGGAGTCACTTAAAACAAACTCTATTATCTTTACTAATATCTAGTTCACAGTAAAAAGTCAACTTTAATGGTTTACCATTTTTATTGGACGGAAGGAGTATATGACAACTACGGGTCTGTTCTCCCCAACTAAAAAACGTTTATATTTATTATTAAAAATTTATTTTTGTTGAACTTTGTTGAATTTTATTTAACTTTATTTAACTTTGTTGAATTTCGTTGAACTTTGTTTATTTTTGTTGAATCTTGTTGATTCAAGTATTTTTTATAACTAGTTTGTATATTGGTTTGTAACTTTGTTTAACTTTATTTAACCTTTTGTTGAAGTTTGCTGAAATTTGCTGAAGTTTGTTGAAACTTGTTGAAGTTTATTTGCTGAAATAAACAGAAATAAGCTGGGGAGAACAGACCCTACGTTTAGGTGGTGGTAGTAGGTCTTGTTCGGTTGTAAAGTTAATACTCCATTCCTAATTCTTATTTTCATTTGACCTTTTGAGGTCAAAGTATACAAACTTTGACCATTGATTTAAGAGAAATTATAACTTTTTGCGAAGTAAAAATACTATTACTAGGTTCATTTATAATTCTATTTTCAAAACTTTTATAGTTGTAGAATTATAGTTATTCGTGGTCACAGTATCGTCTTGGAGATCGCGAAAAGTCAAATAAAAAGAAGAAAAAAGAAGGGAGGGAGTAGTATTTATACTTTATTTCTTCAATTTATTAACGCACGTATTGTATGGCAAAGTATGAATGTGTAATAATCTAGCTTGTAGCCCCATTTGGAATATATCCTAGGGGAAACACAAGTCATTAATCATTATACTTTTTTGTTGTTTGTTAAGACTCTAAAATTTGTCTAGTATGGATGAAGTGTTTGTTACTTTGTTAGTTGTTACTAGTCTATGTATTATTGTGTTCATTGTTTTGGGCACCATCCCTTTCCTCATGCCCTGTTTTTGTTTCGTTGATCTTCTTGTTAGGGGTTTTGTGAAAATTGTCTTGTTCTTATGTTAGCTAAAAAGGCCAAAATGGAACACTTAATTTGTTCATCAGTTGTCAGTTTTTGTCAGTAGCTGAAAGGGAACGGCAAAAAAAAAAAGAAAAGAAAAAGGGTAATTACCAGGAAAGACTCCTTGTACCATGTCAATTACTCCAGTATAATCTTGTTTAATGAAGCTTCTTAACGATAAGTGATGTAATTAGCATCTAGGTTCGCAGGGTGATCATCATCATTACGTTGATATACAGGAGGGTTAATTAGAGATGCGAGAGAAATGGGGAAATATAATATTAATCCAATTGAGAGTGATAGAAGCGGCGCTGTTTTTTCTTTCCGCAAATAGTCCTGATCATCTCACTATAAGATAATTAAAAATTTTAATTTGTTTTCCCCAAAATGTAACCGTCTTATTATTTTTTTATTTTTCTAAGGTGAGGAGGGTCTCTCTTAGGTTAGCCCATCTGGGAATAAGGCCCAAGAGCTAGTGATCACGCATTTTGGGGGAAGGGGGATGAAGACCGGAAAAAACACCAAGGTACAAACCATTAGACTAACCTGTATTGAATTTATTTTGTTTATTAAAAGTAACATATTTTGTTCGAAATGCGACAGACATCTCATGGTGACACCATCTTACATAAGTTTTTGTGTTTTAGAAGACCTTGTGTAAAACCGTCAAAGGCATCCTCAGTGTCCATGCATTGTCATTTGCAACAAGGCCTTGATGTCTAATACCTTGGCTTTCCGTTTGGTATGTCATAGGGTCTTGGAGTGTGCCATTACTAACATTTCCATCCATTACAGGACATCCCAAACATTTACTAGAACTGTCTAATTTGCTTGTGGAATATCCAAAAAAAAATAAAGGATAATAAAATTAAAAACATGCTAAACACACCCATCAACCAACCTTCTTGCACACAGTGCGCTATAGCCCTCTTGCCTCTCATGCAAACTTCCTTTACTACCATACTCAACATACACACTCTTCAGTATATCCTCAGGCACTTTTGGCACCAACATTGTCATACATTTGATCAGAGCTAACTAATCCTACAATCAAAATTAAAATTCCAGTTAGTACAAACCAAGAGTTCTATATATACCTTTTAGGAACCTTCACAGCGATTAAGCATTTACAGAAAACAAATTTAAGGCATTCAAAACAACAACAACAACAACCTAGTAGTCTTGCATGTAATTACTATCATTTCCTAACATATTCTCCAATAGTCTTACCCCTAACTAGTTGCCTAGAAGAGAGATTGTTTCCGAAATAAGGCATTCAAACCTCCTCTCCATTGAATTGATTTGACAGATTGTTTTGATCATTCAAAACAATTTGTCAAATCAATTCAATGGAGAAGAGGTTTGAAGTGGTATTGTGGTTGCTTGTTTTTTTGGGTGTTTTTCTTCACAGTTGCAAAGCAGTTCGCATGATCAACACAGAAAAGTTGATGAACACAAAGAGTTTTGACCTTGAAAAGTATTATGTACACATGAAACCCCTGGAAAAAGGCACTAACTTTGTTACACATAGTGCATATGGAGGAGGGGGTTATGATCAAGGCTACGGTGGCGGTGGCGGTGGCGGGTTTGGAGGCGGTGGTGGATTCGGAGGTGGTGGAGGAGGCGGTGGTGGTTTCGGAGGAGGTTGTAGTTCTTGTGGTGGTGGGTTTGGTGGTGGCGGCGGTGATGGTGGTCATGGCGGCTCTGGAGGTGGCGGCGGTGGTGGCGGATATGGAGCTGGTGGCTATGGTGGGCCTAAGACTGAGAGTGACAATGCACCTACCAACATGGCTACTACCCAACACTAGGAAGTGATGATGGAGATTGAAAGTACTGAATAAAGGATGATTGGCACCAAATTTGTAATTGCAGTCACCCATTTGTCTACCACTTTGGATACTATTATAAATGTAGGTTTAATTTGTCAATGTTAGATTACATGTTAGGGAAGGATTACATAAAATGTTGCCAAGGAAAGTCATATTTAGAAGTAAACTCTGCAACATCATCAGTTCTTTTGTTCCTTTATTGTCAGTCTATATGAATATAGTGCAACAGAGTTTTAGCTTTGGTGATAGTATATGTAATCTAGAGAAGCATTTTCAAGCAAGAAGTTCTTCCACATTTTCTCAAAGAATGAGGTACTTAGAATAATACTCCAAGTTGTATGGAGTTTTCTGGATAAAACCGAATTTTAGTGTGTTGGGATACTTCAATTTGATATAATACATCTGCGGCGAATTTGTACTTGAATGTTTAAGATAATAGATTTGGAAGTGATACAATTTCATGAAATTTTATAAAGTTTTGTGAAGTTGAGAGTTTCAATGACATCTCTCCGCCTTGGCATTTGAAATTCTTCTTCCTCCCTCTTCCCTACATTAAGAAGATTTGAATGCATCAACAAGGTAGGTGTAAAAGGTCTTTTATTCTATTAAAATTCAGATTTTCAATTTCAATTTCGATATCCAAAACACATTTTTAACTTAGTTGGGAATCTTAAGTTCAAATCTTTTCTTTTTTTTCCAATTTATATATATATATATATATATATATATATATATATATATATATATATATATATATATATATATATATATATATATATATATATATATATATTATATTGGCCTATGTGCTATAATACTATCTCATATGGACCCAAAAAAAAAAAAGGTAAACAAATTCATTACTATATGTTCCAAATGGGATCATTTACAGGACATTGAGATTTTGCAAACATTCATGTGATTAATTCTGCTTATAAAATGTCAACGAGCTATTACTTACAATTACAGAAACTCCAAAGCTTTGGAGAATCAAGGTGGTGAAATACTGAAATGGTTGTACAATTTCCACTTCTAGCCATGAGATATGGGTTCGATTCTTATAAATCACAGTTTGAAAAATCTCTCTAAAATTTTGTCGGTTATCAAGATAGTTTAATCATTTCAAATATAAGAAAAGATTAGATGCAATAATTAGAAACTTTACTTTTGATGAGATTGTGCTTTGTGCAGATAGTTGCTCTTTGCTTTAGACAAATGAAGGGTAAAATATGCTAACAGATCACATTGTCATAAGATGAAGTTAAAATGCTATGAGTATCCTTTAATTTCTTCCACTCAATGATGAGTCTCTTTTCTAAATCCCGGGTCATTGTTGGTCTTTTCGCCAATCATTATGCATAAGCCCCTTTTCTAATTACTCTTTTATTTCACCTCAATATTGGGAAAAATAAAATCTCTCATGAGGGGGTCTTACGCATGAGGTATTATCACTTTTCATTCACGTTGGCGGGCCACCTCGTATGAGCTTTTGTATTGAACAAATTGCTCTTAGTTGCAGAAAGTATTTTGCTATCTACTATTTCATTGTTTTTCACTATGCGTGAGAGCTTGATTTCACTCGGTTGGTTGTGAGAATTCCATATACGTAAACATTTGATATGAGGATCATCTTTAGTGTTACTCACTAACTAATTCAAAGTTCCACTGATATCACCATCTCAGAAACTCCAAAGAAGTGAACATATTAAAGATGCTCATATGAGTCAAGCTTATAAACATCATCTGCATCTCCAAATGACGAAGATAGTTGCAGAACATTATCATTGATACAAAGCCTGCCGACCCATGAGATAAATGATAACAGAGAGAAAGAATGAACTAGTCATACAACCTCGAGGGAAGAGGTCTAAAATTGTACAATATAGTTCTCGGTACAAAAGCAGGAAGGAAAGGGGAAAATAGGACTGACATCTACAGAATTCAAGACATGAAAATCCGCTTACGGCTAGCTCTCGGAAATAGAACTCAAGTACAAAATTAACACTATCACAGCCAAAACCTAACCTGTTATAACAAACAAGTGCGTATGGGGATTTAGGGGTCATGCCAAGTGGCAACATGACACAACAAATAATACTGAAGCAGTAATAGGGAAACTCTGATGTAGCTAGGTCGGAGCACAATTCTTAAGCAGCACCCTTCTGTTTAAGTGTGATCTTGTCCCCAAGACTGAGGGCAATGCCTTGTGTTTTACTTCTTATTCTGATGTAACCACTAAGCTTGTCATCTGATTGCTTCTCGACACTGACATTTACCAAAGCATCCTCCCCAAAGACACTTTTTGCGTACAAGTTTGCGGCAAGGAACCCACACTCTCCTTCCAGGGCAGACCTGGTAAAGAAGGAAAAGATCGACAGGGAAAGTGAGCTATAGAAAATTTTGGGGGAGAAGTCATTGTAACTGGGCTAAATAAATCCAACAAGCAAGAACAGTTGCATCATGAAACTTACGGTGGAGTAAGACATTTCATGTTTGTCGACTTGATGATGTGGTCAAGAAATTCCTTCTCATCTTGAATTACAGTGTTTACAGCAACCTAGAGGAAACAAATTACAGAGTTACCATAATGTAAAGCCTTGACAGAGCATGACACATCCAAAAACCAGATCGAACACCCAGAGGCCAGCACGAAGTACATTTCATGGTAGAGAAAGAGAAGGGGGAGGGAGGGGCAGAAATCAACCTTTAGCAGTATCAAGGAAGATTTGAGCATAACAAAATTTAAACTAGGGCCTTAAAAATATCAATAAACTAGGGCCTTAATCGAATTAGACAACCAGATAAACTGACAACATCTAACAAGCAAATACTTGCCCTTATCATATGTTCACCGAACCTTGAGTTCCAGCCATTATATTTATATATGGGGTACAAAATTGTCGAATGCAAATTTGATGCTAACTAGTTATTGACAAGCAAACAAATAGCATGTTATTAAAGATGTACAGTAAGTGGTTAAAAGATATGTAAACTTCAAAGAGAAAAACCAACTACAAAAATGAAATTATGAAGTATAAGTACTCACTACTGCCAAAGTTGGAGCTTAAGTCATACAAATAAAACTGAATTCACCCCTTTATGCAATGCAATGCAATGCAATGATTTACAGTACAATAACACAAATAGATCACAATGGTTCTATAAATGTTCGACAAAAAAGGAGTTCACAAAAAGATAATGTCAAACAAAAACAAAAAAAAAAACAAAAAAAACATTGTGATGGGTTTAAGAAATTTGGAGAAAACAACCTCAAATTTAGTTAAGATATTCAAGAGCAAAAGACATATCGATCAGCTGCGGAGGAGATAGGTAACAGAAGGGAATAGTCCCAGTTCATGCTTGAAGTTTGTTAAAAGCTTAATGGGAACTTTTTTTTCTTTCTTTATTTATTTAGGGTTTAGGGTTCTTTTCATGATCCTTAAAAACACAAATTCATTAAGAAAATCATCAACTCTACAATTTCCATGATCAAATATTACGTATCAGATTCTTACAATTAGAAGACCTTCAAGTAACTGGAACACAAAACAGATTCAGCATACAACATACCTTATTTTCCCATTCGAACTCGGCCCACATAGTTCTAAAAGCGACATCAGCACAGGTAGCAGGAGAAATGTAATCCATTATGTCAATGTGAATGTCATTGAGGACGACGACATTGCGTTCAAGAACATTTGACGTCTCATAGACAATATTTCCAAAAATAACTCCTGTTTCAGTAGAAGAGACCTTAATGTTGGCTCTGATTTGTTTGCTTGACTCTGGTGCCAGAGTATAATTCTGTGGACGCTCCACCAGTTTAAGGTCACCCATGGTTGCCAACTCTAAGCATAGATTTTGCAGGGTTTCCTTAGTTCTATTGATCACAGTAACATCAAGAACAATGTCATAATGATGAACTGTTACATAGGCTTCAGCATAAACAGGATCACTAAATCCTGTGAGCTGAAGAATACGATTGAGCTTGTTAGCGTCTTCATTGTCCTTGGTAAATTCTCCAGTAGCTCGCTTCAGATCATCTTGGACCTGATCTTCCAATTCCAGCTGGCTCATTCCCTGGACAGCAACACATGTTAAGGAATGCAAAGAGGATTCTAATATTAATCATCCATTCACCACAGCACAGATGAGATGAATTGCTGTGTTGATGACATGTGGTCAAAGTCTAACATGTATTAGGAAAAGTCCAAGGTAGCACTCATTTGCTTAACGCCTTAACTGCTTCAGAACGTGCAGAATCCTCAATTTTAACTAAAAAGTTGAGACAAACTACAAGGAAGGGCATATTTGAATCCAGGAACTTGTAACTATGCAACTAATCATGCAGCTCAGTGGATATCCATGGGCAATTAGCCAATTAAAAATTTAAGAAGCACAGAAACAACCAACAAATGAGAAGAAAGAAGGTTATCCAAACTTCCTCAATATGGCAGATGCAAATGAACTGCAGCAGTAGAAGGGCTGACCTTATGATAAATCCAAACAATTTTCACTAGATAAAAATTTCTTCTGTTCTTTCTATTGAGGTGGTAGCTTACATGAACACACCACTTGGCTTATCTAATGAAGCGTAAACTCATTCTAAAGAATAAACATCATCAGACATATACTCACTTCAACTCTACAAGGTGCCATTAAATCTTAAATATATACAATATTACAATTCAAAAACAGTTGCCAATGTTTACTCTACGCATCTGATCATAGAGGACATCAAGGTACGCCTTTGGAAAATTAGAAACAATAGCTAATATCAGAACAAAAGGAACAAGGGATGCAGCATTGTTGACCACAATATGTATACACTACTAATAAGAGGAAGAACTCAATAAAGATATTTAGTAATTACTGAATAAAAATAGAAAACATAGCAGACACAAAATATCATGAGAATATGCAAAGGGAACATACAAAACGAACAAATGTCATATGCTGTATTAAGTAATAAAGAGAGCAGTAACACTACTCAACAATAAAAGGTAATGTCCACCAACCTTTCTGCTCTTCAAATGATAGAAATCAATAAGGTCATCAGGCTGCGCATGAGAAATCTGAGCCTTTGCCTTCCTTTCCTCTGTTTCCCTGAATTGCTTATCTGCAAGCATTTTAACAAAGCTTTCTTTGCAAGAGTGCAGCCATATCTTTCGACCCTCATCCCCGGTATTGCACAGAAGTCTGATACAAAGCATTATCCTATCATAAGAATCATTGTCAATGGGGTGGGGAAGAACAGGAGATTGCCCCAGCTGAACCATGGATACCATATATAACAAGGCCTGGGTTGTGGCTATGTTCACTTCAACCTTTGATGGTTGAACCTCTTCCAACCTTAAAACAAGCTTTGTTAACGTGCAGGCAACAACAGCCCCAAGGAAGAAGTCACCTGAAAGAAGCAGGGATCTCAAATTCCCTTGGGAGGCCAATGACCCCTGAACGAGGGTAGGCGGAGACATAGCAGTTTCTAAGGCAGCACTTTGTGTGGCATATGTGCCGTCTGCAAGGACCGTAGGCCTTCTAGAAGAGACAGTGGCAGCATTTGCTTGCTGGTTAGATTTTGGAGCCTCTTGGGCCTCACCATCCTCGGTGGCTGTGTAAAATGGAAGATCTCCAAGGCATTGCTTAATAGTTGCAATCCCACTCTCAACTTCAGACAGTGAGAGACAGTACTCACCAATGATCCACAGAGCACATGAACAGACCCTAGCGGCACGGATTTGATAGAAAGTGTCCAGAAGCCTTGTAATGATAGATACCCGCAACTTGGGGTTTGTTTCAATGATCTCCCGCACAAACACCACAACATCCATAGCTGAAGCGACATTGGTGTCTCCAAGAAAATCCATAAGCACATGGACGACTGTGCTAGCCACCTCTGGGAATTTCATTGCACATGTATGGATGGCTTGAACAAGCATTTGCCTATACTCTCCATTCTTCTCATCTGCACTTTGAGTCTTCACAACTTCCTTCTTCAACATGAGAACCACTTCATCAACATTCCTGGGAGTAATCAGTTCAAGGGCAATATCCAGTGTCTTCCTCCTAATGTCCAGATTGGGACTGGAAAGAGCGCGAAGAATATCCATTATCATCTCCACCATTATCTCTTTATGCGACGACTTGAGTTCCTGGAGCCGGTCAAGCACAATAAGCTTAACATTGTTGTCACTTTGTGACTGCAACAGCTTACAGTAAGTATCAGAAGCTGCCCTAATAGCCGTAGGTGCTGATGACAGAGAAACAAGAGTCGCAGCACATTCATATATGACGGCAGTTGAAGGGGCAGTGAGAAGAGAAATAATGATCGTAATGTACTTCCCCTTCTCGTTCTTATTGGTCCGACAAACCTTACGGATCAACTCCAAAACCACCATCTGTAACTGTTCACCCCAATCCAAGATCCGATCAATGTTTGTAAATAGATAGTTAACAGCTCTATCTTGAGCACATGAAAACAGCATCAGGAATGCATTCCTCTTAGCCGAGGGATCTTGCTCTGTTGCAAGCGCCTTCTCAATGGTCTCAGGCGCATCCCCCAACAACTGTTCCCCTTGTGGAAGCTTATAGATTGCCGTAACAGCAAGTATAGCATTCCTCCTAACAAAGGGATGTCTATGCTCTAAATTACTCAACACAGACGGGATCAAAGGCTCAATGATCTCAGTCTCATTCAACCGACCAAGGAACCTAAGCGTCACACCACGAATATATTCATTCGGGTGTTGCAAATTATTCCTTAGATTTTGACAAATCAATATCATTTCAGGGAGCACACGCCCTTTGGAATCAGTCTTATCAATGATCTCCAAGTAAAGCAACAAAAGCTTTTGAATGGTGTGGTCTTCTGAGGGTAAAACATACCGAACAATGGTGATAAACAATTGTGGGATCGTCTCACCATTTAACAAAAGCATTACAGCCTTCTTCATCGCTTCTACTTTTGCGGCTACATCGTTTCCTTCCAATGCCTCCTTTATCTCATTGGCTAATGCCGGTGTCCCCTTGTCAAAGTGGACTAGTAACGTGCAAGTTTTCTCCATACTCCTATACTCTCTCTATCTCTCTAGATCTGAATTGAAAACAAAAACACAAACACAAACAAAATTCTTAAATTAACATAAAAAATGCACACATTGATCACATCACATCACAGTGCACTATACAACCGACAATCTCAAGCACTCAGAAATCAATCAGCATATAATCACACAAATCCCACAACATAAACATACATTACTCGCAATAAGCAATTAACCTTAAATAAGTTTGGAATTGCATGATATCTCAATAACAAATCCAATTCATACTATATAATTAAGATTTATAAAATACAATTAGCTCATAAATTTTCAAAATTACTCAATAAACGATTGATTTACGATCTCACAAATCGTCCACTTCTTCAACGAATTTAAGATCAAATCTCTAGCGTCAGACCTAAATATGAGAATCACAATGGAAAGCCCTCACATTTTCAATTGTTTTAGAAGAAATCAATGAATGATCACAGATCGATCCAGGGTTCAAATAGATCTAAGAAAACAAAACATCTAATCCAACAACCGTAAATGAAGCAATTAATTGAGTGGAAAAAAAAAAGTGACGAAAAACGAAATTAAAAGAAGCTTACCGTAAGGGTTAATTTAGGTTACGATATGATCTTTGAATTCGAAAATGGGGGGATTGTTGATCAGAACAATGGGGATTGTGATCGCTGAAAATGAAGAAGAAAGAGAAACTGGAGAGAAGTAACACAGGGTGAAGGTGAGGCTGTGTGATGTGGTGTGTTATTGTGTGTAGCCTCTCTATTGTTTATTGTGAGCTTTGTTTCAGATCTTAAGGAAAAGAAGAGAGAGAAAATTTATTGTGAGCTACCGTGAGTACTCCCGATTGTCCCGAAAGACCCGCAGGCCTGGGAATGGGCTGAAGGATGGATTGGACTTTTGTTTGGGTTAAAAGATAAGGGCCCGGCTTCTAGCCCTTTTGATATTTGGGTCGTTAAAAACGGAACTGCTTTAACGTAAATACCAAATTACTAAATAAATATTTTTATAACATTATTTTCTAAAATGCCTTTTTAGTGAAAATCGAAACACTACTGGTTCTCCTCCTTTCCTCCTAACTCTCTAATGTCTATCTTCATTGTTTTCAACTTATTCATCCTGAATTATTAAATTATTTAATCAAAACTAAACTGCATCAGTTTGCAATTTCGATAGAGTTTGATTGATCTAATAAACCTGAAAATCCCATGATTTACAAGTTGTGATTTTGAAAGTCAAACTTTTACAAAATGAAAACACAGATCAATGATTGAATGATTTTGTTGGAATCAAAACAACATTATGATTCAATTCCAAAGGGTGGGTTCCGGCGGGATTTCATTTAGGCAAAAGGCGTGTGGTGCTACATAATTTCTGGTGGTTTTGTCTGGGTTGGGGATATGAGCAACGAGGGTGCAATCAAGGACAAAAAACGACGATCGCGGCGACGTGCAAGTAGCAAAAAGCAAGTTCACCCGCAACGAGGGAGTGGGGTTGAGAGATATGGTCATGATGGGGTGAAATTTGATTACAATGTTTTGCTATTAATTTGTGTTGCCTTACTTTATGCAAGTTCTGATGAACATTTTGTCATTGTACAGTAGCAAACAGTGAGAAGAGTGGCGGAAGAGAGATAGAGAGAGATGAGGAGTAGGGTTGTTATGTGAGGGGTATTTTGAAAAAATGATTTACGTTAGTAATTAGGGTATTTACATTTAGCAATCCCCGTTAAAAAAGAGGGTATAAGTGAGTGGCGACCAAGTCATCCCCGCTAGGTTATGTTCGGACTCTCGTGTTCAAACAACGAACATATCAGACTAACTTAACAACCAACGCAAGCACTGGTCTTGGTCCCTTTAACGTAGCACCAACAACGGGCGAATATAATTCCTGGTCCCGTCAACGTAGCACCAACAATGGGCGAATATAGTTTCTAGAAGTCAGTAGACACAACACAAGGCATGACATGAAGGGAATGAGGATTTGAACACAAGATCTTGCTTTAACAAACTACTTGGGAGTAAGCTTGGAACCACTAGACCACCACCTTTGTTTTTTTTTTTTGCTCGTCAGACCACCACCCTTGTTGGTTATTGAGAGAAACTCTATAATCAATAGAAAACCTATGCTTCTCCTCTCACTCCCTCTGAAACGGTAACCTTTACTTTCAAGCGGGGAAGGACCGATTTAAACTATCTCGGCTTGTGATTAATGTTTTCCATCTCGTTTAACCTTGATTTTTATTATTATTCATTTTGTGTGTAATGACTTTCTTTCCCTTTGTGGAGTTTTTTGAAGTTTTTTTTTCTTTCTATAGGATTTTCTACTACACCTACTGTGCGATTGATATTTCACTTATTCTTCCTTTGAATTCACTTTACGGTGTTCTCACACGACCTCTCTCTTCTTCTTTTTTAAACTTTAATTGAACCACGAACTTTGTAAAATGGAAATTGGATTCAATTCAAAGGAGGGAAAGAGAGAGAGAAGAGGAATTATAAATAGGAGCAAATGGTAGAGAGTAAGGATGAATGCCAATAATTCACTTTGATCGTAATTTTTAAACAAAGTAGCGATTTTGGGGGCCATTTACATTAGTTACATTTAAAAAAAACTTCTCTTTTGAAAAGCAATGAAGCCTCCAATCATTTTGGAAATAAGATTTGCACCAATTCATTAGTGGGACAAGTGGCGATGCACCACTAGGTACACTATGCTATTCACCCTAAGCTCGCATTTTTTAAAGATCTTCCTGTCGCCGAAACAATTTTAAAGACTTATATTACGAAGAGCTCTACTTTAAAAATACATCCAACATTGCCCTCGTTCCTTAATTTTTGCTTCACTCCATTTAGTTGTGCTTGTACTATTTAGACCATGAATACGATTAATCGAGTGTTGCTTATCGATGTAGTACATCTGTACACGTTTTCCCCAACTTTTGACCCTTTGATTATATACTCCCATTGATTTTCTGGCAGTCTCTTTTAGACCTTGGGTAAATGGCTGCTTTTTGGGTTTATCTTTTTAGGTATCACAATTTTTTTGTTTAATTAGAGCTATGAAGTCTGAAGAGACGTGCTTGATGCATATCAGTGTACGACCGTGTACATAATTTTATTATACTAGTTATCAAACCCGTGCGATACACGGAAGAATGACAATGCATTTAGTTGAACGACAATAGAAGAGATAGGGAGAAAACAGTTGTAGCTCTTGAGCGGTTAGTCTTACAAAGTATACTCCTTCTATATTGAAAAGTTAGAAGTAGAGAGAGAAATGGTCAAGTAAGGCGTCTGGTCCTCACAAACCAGATCTCAGTAAATCTCGCCGGCGACTAGCAGACGGTGGCCACCAACTACGCCTCGTCGCCTACGAGAACTTCTCCTGCTCCCCGTCATCGTTTTCTAGCTTTTCCGGGTTATTTCCCCTTACCCCTTAGATTTAATATAGCGTGATATCTCCCTGTTTCTTGCTCCAATTGTTTGGTTTAGTCCAAATTGATGGAGGGCTTGTGCTCTTGTCGATCTACTCTTGTCATCCTTGTTGATTGGTTGTTAAGGGTATGGCTATGAATGACGAGGTTTCGGGTTTTGATCCTCTATCAATTTCTGGTTTGGTTGTTCCTGATGAAAGGAAAGATAATTTGTTGGAGTCTCTTAAAAAAGTTAAAAACCCTACTTTAGTTTGGACTCAGGCTGACAAATTAAAGGAGGGAGGTAACAAATTATTTAAACAAAAAATTGAACTTGCGGCCTCCCTCTATGGTAAGGCCCATGATATCCTAGATCTTGCCATGAACATGGTTGTGGATGATAGTGAAGCATTTACCCAGCTTGCATTTTCTGTAGCCCTCAATTTGGTTGCTTGTGCCCTTAAAGTTCAAGAGTTTACCATGGCCAAGGAATTATGATTCGACGTGCTAGCTCATACATTATCCTGAGAACACTAAGGCCCTGTACAGAAGAGCCATGGCTTCCATGGAACTTGGATTCCATGAGGAGACACATACGGACCTTGTGAGGCCCTTAAAAATCAAGCCAGATGACAATGATATTTTGAGGGAACTCAGTGTTCTGAAAGCCTTTCTAGACCTAACTTCTTCAATGAGTCTAGAGGAAAGAGGGGAGGGCAAACTGAGTATTCATGTGGGTGATGAGGATTCATCACATAGTCGCGTGAATTCGGCCATGGGTGACCAACTTATGGTGGAATGTCCTACTGAAGAGGATAATTACAATCCAGAAGACGTCAGAGTGGAGCGGCCCATATACAAGGAATATGTTACTTGCGAGTCGAGCTCGCAACCCTTGCTTTTTTCTTCTTATGGATCAGAGGAACTGAAGAATGTTGCGAAAGGTCTTGAATCACATGATACTGGTCTTGTTCGAGAGGAGGATAAGGAGATTGGAAAGCTGTGCTTCGCTCACCGGAAGCACAAGGGAGATAACATTAAGCTCTCCCTACCGACTTATGATAAGGTTGCTCTAGGTAAAAAATGTACCGTCTACTAATCTCGATCTTTTGGTTTTATGACGGTTCCAGCCATTCCCCCGACGAAGGCCACTGCTGTGAAAAGTCTTCTCTCTAGAGTAGGAGGTTCTGTTCCAGACCCTTTTAACACTAATCCCACCATACTGGAAACCGACAATCAAGATGGAGGGTGTGCTTTGCAGTCGTTTAGAGCCTCAGCCCTTGAAGAACAAATTGTAGAAGAGTATGGATTAATGGTTATGCAGGATGTTATGACTCCAAGCAAAAACACTGATGGTGAGGTCGATGGGAGTTTCGCCACAGTTATAATGGATTCTTCCATGGAAGAAGAAGAGAAGCTCAATCCACATTTTTTGAGATTTGGGAACTCTGAAGGTCCCCATGATACCGACTTGGATCCCTCATCAACTGCGAATTCCAAAACCATTGGTTCAAAGCTTGATTCGTTCTTCTTCAATGTTTGAGCAGAGACTCGACCTCGGTTTGTCAGAACCAATGCAAATCAGATTTTTTTTTTTTATCATAGATGTTTGTCCCCTCACATATTTAGTGCAGTTGAGAAGAGAAAAGTCCGCAACATATCCACAATGACGCTACTTCGCCCACAAAGCAATCGACACCCTTGGAGTCTAAGAAAGCAAGGAACACACAACTCAATCATAAATGACAGCCTGCCAAGGAAGAAGTTTGTGTCTAGCTCTCCTTATGCTAGTATTACTGGCACACCCTAAAATTCTCACTCTGTTTAGTTAATCTTAATCTGTATTACTCCCTGACAAAAAAAAAAAAAAAAAAAAGAACGACAATAGAAATGTACAATGACCAAAATAGAGTACGTATATACATTGAGCCGCCCAGGGCCGCTTCTGGGCATAGGCCGGAGGTGCGACAGTGCAGGGCCCATCATTGAAGGGGCCCCAAAAATAAAAGAAAGTTTAGATAAATAATAAGAGCTGCAACTAATAAATAGAAAACTTGTTCTGGTTCAGTGGCACTGCGTGAATTTGAGATTTTGAGGGACTCTTGCCTTTTCCTTACCCAGGTTCAACTCTAGGGAGCTTTATTTTTTTTTTAAATTTTTATTTATCTATTCTTATTTACAGATTTTTAAGGCAATACAAATACTAGCCCAATAAAAAAAAAAAAAAGAGCAATAGGAAAATGTTTATAAATATATTTACCAAGTATACCAAGACATAAAAAAATTACGTGAATCTCCAGATTTGATAGATATGAGACTTGAATCCACGTCTTTATTGACGTAAATATGGGATGCATTACCACGATACCTACCCTAATTCAAGTAAATAGGTTATTGATACCCTACTAAATGGGTCGACCCCGCAGATTTTAGGTTGAGTCATATCAGATTTGGGTCAGGTCGGTTACGGGTTAAATTTTTTATCCAACCATTTTTTAGTTTATTTTCCTTGATCTTAAGTGGATTCGGGTTGAGAAAATTGTGTTGGGACCCAGAAAAAATGAGTCGGAATGGAGTTTCAGATCGTGACAACTTTTGGCATCTCTACATATGGGCCCTCATTTTTTACTCGCCCTAGGGCCTCAAAAATGCTAGGGACGGGGCTTGAGCCGCCTTGTGGCTTCATTGGCGTGTACATCATATCATATATATCATATATTTATATAACTATAATTGGGTCCTTATTCGTGTGAGACCGACACGTGAGACGCCACAAAAGCGAGCCATGTCAAGTGATGTTGACACGTAAGCCGACACATAAGCACAAGCTTTGCCACGTAGCATTACACATCATCCACCAATAATATCTTATCATTATTTGACTTAATTACATTATTTATTACTCCCTCTGTCCCAGGTTTATCTTAAAGGGCTCCCGGTAAAGGACTCTTGAGAGTTGATCTTGAGCCTATCTAAAGCAAGGATTGTCTCTCCCACGACCAAGTGCATAGGAGAGCTATCCCTTAGAAAGCAAGCTTAGCCCCTATTGATGGTCATCTTCTTTTCGGAGGGAATAAGAGCATCTTCGTTACCATCAACAAACAAATAACGATGGAGGAGGCAAAATACAAAGGCACGCTTCTTGTAACTCATATTCATCGCATCCCGGGCCCTAGAGGTGAAGAAAGTCACAAGTTTGGCAAGATCAACATTCTCACCATGAAGCACTTGACTCTCTTGACGAGGGGACAACCCGAGATATCTTTGAAAATCATCCTCAAAAGCGTTCCCCAAGTAAGGAACGGTGGGAGGGCTCTCGATTGGAAAGCCAATGATATCGGAGAACTCCTCCACCAACGGGCACATCTCATGAGCACCAAAATGGAAAACATGGAATTTTGGATCCCAAAACTCAATGGAAGCATGAAGAAAGTCCCATAAATCTTAACTTGTTTGAGGTGAAAGAAGGCATTAAGATGGAAGGGGGGTAAGCTCTAATCTCTCCTCTACCGTCATGGAGGCCAACCAAGCATCAAAGGCATCATCAAAGTTCACCATTGTTAAGATTAAGGATTTTTCTCTCAAGGATTTTTCTCTCTCTAAGGGCTCAAAGTAAGTGGTAAGAAGAGAAGAGAAGGAAACCCGACTATTTAGAGGCCACGGTTGGATTCTCGTCGAAAAATTAAGGAAATTCAGACAACTTACGAAAAAGGGGCCATGCGGCCTCTCAGCTAGTCCAGACGGCTTAGCCGTTAGGATAAGCGGCTGAGCCGCTCCACCAACAACATGACCGCTGGGACAAGCGGCCAAACCGCTAGCCCAAGCGACATAGCCGCTTGCCCAAGCGGTAACCGCTGGAGCTCTAGCACAGCCGCTAGGAGCTCTAGCGGTCACCCTATATAGGCGTCTGGTGTGCTATTTCGCGAGAGAGCTCGGTCCACCGGAACCCACCGCTTGACTGAGTTCTACCTTCCTAATGTCCACTTGGACAGATTTTGGAAGCCTTCCCTTAGATTTTTCTTACCTTAATTTTGGCTCTTGCCACTTTTTTATTTATCCCCTTTTTATTTTATTTTCTTCTTTTTATTTTGATTATCAAGTTCCACTTTTATTCCTTTTATTTTCTGATTCTTTATTTTCTTTATTTTATTTTCCTCTTTTAATTATCTTTTCCTCTTTTATTTTTCTTTACTTTATTTTTATTTTTAGGGGAAGGGGTACCCCAAATGTGCTAAGTTCTCGGGAATCCTAAATTCTCGAATGTCGTGATTTGTGATTTTCCATTCGGAAATTAGATGATTAAATTCATATATGGGTATTTGCGTGATATTTGTGCGTGAATAAAATGCAATGTTTATAGCAGGTTTAATACAAGCCCAAAAGTTCGAAATGCACTACAGTAAATATCACTGACCATCTTTGCTAGTACTCGGACCCGCCTGAGACGACTCTCCGGGTCCACTCGATGATGGAGCACCTGAAGGACCGGACTGAGACATCGCCCCAGCTCTAGGGTCAAAAGAAAATAATAAACCCGTCAAGTAAGCGGGATCCAGTGAATGACGCGGTGGCTCCGACATGCCGGGATAGCCGCCATACCCCGTACTCTCCTGACTCCAAGAACCCCTTGGAGGGATTGGAGGATACATGGGCATATGATAGCCCGGATACCCCATATAGGGAGGCGATGCAGGCCACTGCGGAAGATAAGACACTTGGGGCGGGTTCCCTTTATCCACTCTAGCTCGAGGCATCCCCTGACGCACTTCAGTACTCTCCTGCCTAGGAGGAAGACGATGCGGTGTAGACACCGACTCCGGAGTACGAATAACTGGAGGCATAGAAGGCCTCACCACGGGAACAGGTGCGAAATGAGCTCAAGGTCAGAAAATTACAAAAATTCAAATCAAGCACTATTACTTGAAATGAACATACCTCTCGAACGTCGGACCGACGACTCGTGCATACACTCAGAGACGTGAACCTGAAAATCCAATTTTTAAAGGCTTGCATGCCCCTATAGATCTTCCGCGTCTCAGCAGCATCCAGCTATGTACATAAAGAAAAGAGTTAGTATAAATACAAAGGAAACATTGCAAATTACAATGGATTCTCAGTTACCCCCCTACAACGGTAGAGGCAATCCCTCAACCTCCTCATCAGGACCACGAAACTCAGGAATCAGTATAACCTGAGGAGACCCATCCGCTCTTTTATAACTCATCGACATGGTAGGAGGAGTCGGGCGCGGAGAAGAGACAGACGAGGAACTCGCAGCACTCTGCAAAGACTTAAATATATTAGACACATTTCTAAATTTCCAAACAAAATTAAGAAACAAGGTACATTACTTACCGAGTCGGTAGAAAAGTTGGGGCACAACCGAGCCTCAACAAAATCAGTATATGCCACCATGAGATCCACCTCAGGGTCAGCCGAAAGCAAATACTCAAGGGCATTCGCCCCAACGGTGGCCATCCTTACCTGCTCCACAGTAAGGTAACGAACATAAAGCATAGAATCTGGAGGATCCAAAGGAATCCTCGGAGCCGAAAGGTCGGAGAAAGTCTGCTCAATCAGTCTCTCTCCCAAAAACCACTCAAAACCGAAAGGACCCTCAATAAGGATCCTCTTCTGGTCATACTCCCGAGCACCCACGAACCTGTCCGAGAGACCCGGGAGGCAATCCGTCTAGGGAAACCAGTCGACCTGCAAAAGAAAAAGAATAAGCACACAAAAGGACAAAAAGGACGATAAAAGCACAAAAGATAATCACTTACATCCCGGGCGGTCAAGGGATATATCGCTTCCCTAAGGGCGTGCAACGTAGTAAATGGGCAAGACACCCGTTCCCTCCAGGTCTGCATCGCTGGAAAGGACAAGTCCCCTGTCTCAAGAAGAGGGGCAAGGTCGGAGAAATGCTCATAAAACTAAATCTAAGACATGCAAAGCACATGGATTAGGCACAAGTTATGAGTAAAAAAGCCAAAAACACAAAGTGAAAGAAGGGTAAAAGGAAATTACCTTCATAACCTTCCAATAACCGACTAATGAGACGCGAGACGCGCCCTCCTCTCCACTGAGGCGGCTGGACTGCCTCAAACACCGTAGAAGACAAGAGTATGCGGGAAGACCCCAGTTGTACTCCACAACTCTATCCAAATCCCGCAAGCACGAGAAATAAAAAACATGATACCTACTAGCTTTATCCGCAAAAACGGAACAAGCTAGAACATAGGCCAAGAAAAGGTGGGCGTGCTGCTCCGTCATGACCTTCTTCAACTTCCTCGGGTTGGTCAAGAACTGAACCATGACGTCAGTCCCCCCATACTTCATACCATCCCAGTTGGCCCCAAAAAGGCCGAACATATCTACCATGGCATCCCTACCCACCTCTCCATAAGTAAGAGGTGTACCAGTGCAAGGGAGCCCAGAAATGAGACCGAACTCAAAAGGGGTGATCATAATCTCACCCATGGGAAAATGGAAAGTACTGGTAGTATCCTAGTACCGCTCCGCAAGACCTCTAACAAGCAAGCGATCGGAGTGCTTAGCAGAAGCGATGGACGCTAAAAAGTAACCAAAGCCACAACGCTCCACAATAGCGTTGACCGAAGGAGTCACGTACCTACGGGCTTTCTCGATACCCAAAAGGCTACCATAACCTCGCATGGTAGTGTCGACATCCTATACAATACAATAATTGCAAGACAATTAGCTAGGTGATCCTAGTAACAACTACCAATCTCCAGTTTAGTCCTAAATTTTTACTATTCGTAAAATTTAGCATTTTAGCTAAACCTATATGACAAGAGTAAATTTTAAAGAGAACGAATTTCACACAAGTTTATTCTCAATACTCAAAAACCATCTACCACCACAACAAAAATAAACTTCACTCAAGTTTATTTTCACAAAAAGTATATATGATAATTGCAATGAGAATAAATTTCATACAAGTTTATTTTCCACCATTAAAGAAGAATTTCATGCAAATTCATTCTTCACATGCAAAATATATATGATACAAGAAACCTATGGAAATTCGCAAATTAGCAAGAAAAACAGTTTCACGCAAATTGGTTTTTCCACATTTAGCTACACTATAGTTCTCAACCTAAAAATTCTATGTTTGCCTACACATGAATTTTCTAAGTGTAAAAGAGCAAAGAGAAAAAAAAACGACATACCCAACATTTGGTACCAACGGTAACCAAATGCTCATTCTTCTTGAAAACAAGATCGCTGGGCTCCCAACGATCGGTAGGATGGAAATCACTACAAGTGAACTCATCCTGGACTAACCGGTGCTCACCCACCCGGTGATAGGGTATACCGAAAACGAAAACCCGAGTGAAAACATTCTGGGCCTCATGAACAACAATCTCTTGCTCCTTCCTTTTTCTACCACCTATAAGTTTAGGAGCCATGGATGAAGAGAAAAAATGAAGTTTTGGAAATTTGAATGAAACTCACAAAACTCACAAATTCACACAATTTTGAGTTTTGACACTCAAAAACACAAGAACAACTAACAAAATCAAGTTCTACTAAAAATTTGAGCAAGAAAACCTCAAGATTTGGAGCTAGGGGATTTGATGGAGGTTGAAAACTTGAGTAAAAATGGAGGAGAGAGAAGGGAGAAGGCTCGAAATGGGGAAGATGACCCATTTCGGCCTCCCCCTTCCCTTTTATGCGCACACGCTGAAAATCTAACGACCGGTCAAACACCTACGTGGACGGTCAGACCGCCCAGCTGGCGGTTGAACCGCAAGCCACGCGGCTTGGCCGCTAGTCCCAACGGCTTGACCGTTAGGGTGAGCGTTTGGACCGCTCCAGCAAGCGGTTTAGCCGCTCCACCTAGCGGTTCGACCGCTTGACGTGGCAGTTTGACCGCCTGACCCACACTCTCTCTTATGACGTTTTAAGGGCCATTAGCTCAAAATCAGTGGGCCCCACGTGAGGTCCATAGCAGTTATTTGCGCGCCAAAGTCTGTTTATGAAAACAGGACTACTTTGAACCCACTTTTTTTTATATTTATACTCGGCCAAATGGCATGAAATCGCACCCAACCTAAGATCTGAGCAACATTTTATTACCCTTTGCAATAACATTTACTACCCATCTTATTTCTAACGAAATATTTTTATTGTGTAACCTACAGCACAGGGTTCCCCTTCGACTGAAAATCGAAGGACGTTTATTGTTTGACCTATAGCACAGGATCACCCTTCGACTAAAAGTTGAAGGATTTTTATCATTATTCTTATTTCTAGAGAAATATTTTTATTGTGTAACCTACAGCACAGGGTTCCCCTTCGACTGAAAATCGAAGGACGTTTATCGTTTGACCTACAGCACAGGGTCGCCCTTCGACTAAAAGTTGAAGGATTTTTATCATTATTCTTATTTCTAACGAAGTATTTTTTTTTGTGGAACCTACAGCACAGGGTTCCCCTTTGACTGAAAATCGAAGGACGTTTATTGTTTGACCTACAGCACAGGGTCATCCTTCGACTAAAAGTCGAAGGATTTTTATCATTACTCTTAATGAAATACTTTTATTGTGTAACCTACAGCATAGGGTTCCCCTTCGACTGAAAATCGAAGGACATTTATTGTGTAACCTACAGCATAGGGTTCCCTTTTGACTGATAATCGAAGGACATTTATTGTGTGACCTACAGCATAGGGTCTCTCCCTTCGACTGAAAATCGAAGGATTTCTTATCTTTTATTTCTAATAAAATATTTTTATTGTGTGACCTACAGCATAGGGTCTCTCTGTCGACTTATAATCGAAGGAATTTTATTGTGTGACCTACTGCATAGGGTCAAACTCTCGGTCGAATAGACCGAGGAAGTTATTACTTTATCCAAAAAATGATTGTTTATCTCTAACTGATTGTCACCTCATTCAGTTTGCTTGTTTCATTGCAAGTATTGGCACAAGAATACTTTGACCTTCGCTCTATTCGAGCTCGGCTAAAGTAGGGGCTTCTGTAGACACCAAAAATTGTGTCTATGATAAGTCCCCATAAAAACCCGATGATGAAAGGATTGGATTTTGCTTGAACTTGGGTTGCGAGAATAAATGCTCTGATGATTATCCCAGTTCATTTGAATTAATCAGTGGAGGCCTTTTGTATAGGTGATCCAAACCAGTTCGACTCAATTCAATTGGAGTCCAAAACCGAGAAATAAACCTCTTTGAACCTAAGGGTCCGAAAGGGAACCCAAACCCATGAGTCAACCCTTGGTCAAACAAGGGAACTCAGTCAATCCCGCGTGGACCCCCTCGGAAAAGCCTCCCCCACTTAGAAAAGCAGTCAGGCTCCTATACAGGCATGCCGCTCCAGGTCCAAGCGGCCACGCTTGAGTTCAAGCGGTGGCCGCTAGGACAAGCAGTTGTGCCGCTAGGCCAAGCGGCTTGACCGCTTGTCCTGCCGGCATTGCCGCTCGGCCTAGTTGTATGGCCGCTGGACCTTTTCTCGCGGACGACAAATTTGAGGCCCATTCGATTTCCATGCCAAACCCTGGCAGCTTTCTCTCTTCTATATAAAGAAACCTTTGGGTTCAGTTGAAGAGGTTGAACATTCTCTCTGAGAGGTTGGGAATTTTAGAGGTTGGTCTTTTGGTTGGCAGTTTCTCTCTCTCTCTCTTTCTCTCTCTCTCATTAAACCAGAAATTTTGATTCTACTCCTTCTTTAGGCTAGCCTTAGCACCACAAAATAAACCTTCACACTCCATCAAAAGCATGAATTCAAGCAACATAAACCAATAAGTTGATTGTGAGCATCCAGGTAACCCAACCTGAGGGTTTTCAATAAATTTTATATTGCTTGTTATTACTAACGAATTTGGTTTATGTGATATGTACATGCATGGCGCGTTGTCGAGCAAAAGGGCTTGTATTAAGCCTAATTAATGGATGAATGAATGTTTTAAATTTGTTATTTATTGCTTTTTATGATTAAATTATGCTTGTTTGTGGGTTGAATGGTGGATTATTTGTTTGTCTTCTAACTCGCAGGTTTTGGCATATTTATCGCTTTCTAGCAATAAAAGCATGTAATTTGATAAATTGTTAAAAGTGGTCACAATAATAATGATTGTTCAACCCATTAGTCAAAACTAGGAATTTGGAGAAATTGAACCCTGTTTGGAACCGTAGCATTAATAATTATATTGAATCGATTAGTAAAGGCCGTTGTTGTCAACGGGCGAGTTGGGTGCCTAACACCTTCCTAGCTCGTACTCACGTCCCCGAACTCATTTATGAAGTCAAATTCCCCAATAGGGATTGGGGTGCACAAGAATTGAGTTGACGTCTTTCTAGACTATCGACTTGATTCCAAGGTTTTCAAATTACCTTAAATTTGGTGGCGACTTCCGACAATCTTAATCATGTCCTTAGTGCAAAAAGAAAATCTTCACGTGCATTCACACTCAAAGATTCACGAAAACCCGAACGACCGCGCTCTCCCAGGCTGCCCGAAACCCGAAGGAGGGGCGAAGGAAAAAGGGGAGAAAAATCCGGTAGCCTACAGATATATATGCATATGTATCCTATAAAAGTTGGGTCATTTCCGTGCGGTGATGATACCTAGGATATCACATAAGATGGAATGTTAGTGTGAAGATGACACTTAGATGCCATATGTGCACAACTTTGTCACATAATTTTAGTTGCGCGGTATGAAATGAGTATGAAATATCTACTTTTACTGCACATACACCGTTAATGCAGAATGAGTTTATTCATTAATTGAATTACTTATTAGAATTAGTGTGCATAAACTGCTTTATTCTCTATCTAAATTTAGTCCCATCTCATTATCAATGGAGGTGATATGAAAATATCATTTTCAAGAATTAGCATGCATATGGATAAAAATCTTTGCAAAAATAAAATAAAATGTATTTATCAGCAATAATATAATAATTTTACTTCAAATATTTAAAGCATTATATTATTAAATATATTCATACAATTATTTTACGAGCTCGTGCAAAGCACGGGGATAAAACGTAGTTATAATATTATATAGCAAAAGGCTTATTGTAATTGCAAGGCTGGCATCACTTGTTATTATGTTTAGACTTTAGATGTACCACCACAATATTCCTAGCAGTAAATGACTATTTCTGAACATTTGTCTTTATACTGCTACGTTATAAGTATCAACTCTACTATCCTTCTTTGGAAAGCTTGGCTGGTAATGTTTTTGAACTCCATACTTTCTTTTTTTTAGTTAAACTCCATGCTTTCTTTTTTCAGTTACATTCGACATATTGGTTAAAGTTTTAATGAGTCTTCCTCCTAGTGAAGAATTGGACTTATTCAAGAGAGAGTACAGAGAATTCATCAAAGGATTGATTTGTTTACCAATCAAGCTAGAGCAATTCTATATCCAACACAGTGTGGGTAAACAGTAAATTCCACACCGGTGGACCCCATCATAAAATATTTGCATTTTTGACCCAAAAGATATAAAAAAATTAAAATCTTACCCAGCATAAAAATAGGCTATTCCCAAAAAAAGTAAGTATAGAAATGTCTCTGTTATAGTATTTAAAATACTGTTATAATTTTTGTTGTTCGTATTTGTTATTTAAAGTACTGTTATTTACATTAAACCTCTGTTATATCATTAGAAGCTCTATTTCGTGGTTAGTGTATTAAATTGGTATCAAAGCCAAGTAGTTAAAATCTGGATCTTTCTAGTAGTTGTAAGTTTCCAACTTACCCTCATATAGTACATAGTCCAAAAGGATCTAATTATTTGGCTCCACATCTAAATTATATAACTGATTCTCTGTTAGAAGTTAAGCACGAAATCGAAAAAATCAAAGTAGAATTAAAAGCCTTTAAAAAATTAATTGAAACTTTACACCTAAGTTTAATAAAGGAAATTAGACATAATAATAAAGTAAGGTAAGGGACGAAAGATAACACTTTTGCATCATTTATATACCCTTATTCTTTTACAAATAATAATAAAAAGTCATTTCTAATAGCCGGCCTACCAATAGCTAGAAAGTTCAGAAGATGAAAACGAAGGAGAATTATCAGGAGTACAACATGACTGAATTAGAAGAATTATTCGATAAAGAAGAAAATCCTGAAGAACTAAATAAACTTATGGATGCAATCGTTGATAAACAAGGAGTGTTAAGTGAAGGTTTTGAAGAAACCAATAATGTTGATTTAGAAGAAGACATATACCAACAAATGAGTTTAATTAGACTAGAGGAAATGAATACCATACCTCTAGAAGAGATCAAAAGAAAAATAGACAAAAAGATAGGAAAAATGATTATAGAGGAAGAAAGCAATGAAGTAGGAGAACAAGTTATGGAAAGACCATTTGAAAATAACTTTGTAAACAACCTAATACCAAAACCAGAAAACTTTGGAGAGTACTCTAATAATAATTATACCAGAAGTAGAACTATCCCTGGAAAAACTAGTAATTTTGGCTTTAAGTTTATGCAAAATCCACAGGTTAAAGAAGAGGTAAATCTTCAACCTATTAGCCAAACTGGATATATGTTAAACCTAGATGGTGTAAGAAACAGGGAAGAAGTATTTGAACAATGGAAAAAGAGTATGAATAGTGTACTCAACCTACTACATGGACTTCAGAAAATTTCTTAAATTATCTAGAACATAATTTTTCTGGCACTATAGCTGACTGGTATGACACAATAACCGAAGTTACAAAAACTGCGTTAAAAAAGATAGCAACTCCTAATGAAATGTTTAAAACATTATGCAAATCCATACATGATGAATTTATTGGAATTAAACTAGATTCCGACGAGAAGATTAAAGTGTGGCAAAGAAAACTTATCGATCTTAGCATATATGATATGAAATATGTTGAGAACTACCTTGAAGAGTTTAGCCAATATTATTACAAAATTGGTCGGAATGAAACAAATCTTGATATGTTCTATGATAAATTACCTTATCCTATGAATACACTAATCAATGACAAATATAAAGAATGGAGTGACAAGGAAAATGTTGTGGATACATTAGGAGTAAGAATTTCATATCTAAGGAAGTGGATTAATGACCAGTGTCTAGATATCCAAAAACACCATAAAATGAAAAAACAATTCCTGGTATGTTGGGATACTCCAAACCAATAGGGTTATGACCCTGAAAAAAGAAGACAGAAAAAGTTCTATAAGAAAAAACATTTCAATAAACAAAGGGGCGAGAAATATAAAAGAAAATATTATAAGAAACCTCATCCCAATACTAGAAGATTTTTTAGAAAATCAGCATATTGTCCTAAACAAAATCTAATTGTAAATGTTGGTCATGTGGAGAAATAGGTCATTATGCAAATGAATGCAAAAATAAAAAGAATAATAAACTCATAGAAGCATTTGGGAGTTTAAACTATGTTGAATTGACTGAAGATGAAGCACTTGATTTAGCATTAGGAAATAACAAAGGAATAGTTGAAATAATACAATATCCTGATGAAGAATTAGAAGAAAATAGTGACTACGAAACCAATAATATGATGAATTGTGACAAAAATAACCAAATATGCCTAGAAAAATTAAAAGGTGAAGATTTTTTAGTGGGTGATGAAGATCAAGAGATTGTATCAGAATGGATTCTTCCTACAATCCAAAAGGATAATATTTATAAAAAATCGATATTTGAATTTAAGAGCAAATATGTATGTGAACAAATGGAAGGAGATTTATAAATAAAAGAATGTGAATTTGATGCCGGAGTAATAAACCTTATCAATTGGAAAAATATAGAAAAACACAACCGAAATAAGAAGTATCGACATGTTCATGTTGGAAGTGTCCAAATACAAGTATCACCTTTACAACATTTTGGGAAAGACATAGATCTTTATGCACTACTTTGTGATATCAGACACAATAAATTTCAAGATCAGATAATTAGTGGGGTAAAAACTAATTTATGCCATGAGTCTGTAGTATTTAATTGTAGACCAGGATATTATGTAAGCCTCAAGGATGCTTATGCTCATAATTTCCTAACCCTGAAATCAAAAATTGTCGGAATGAACATGAAAGATGGTACATTTCCTATACGAGTGTTTTGGAAAATAATATATAAATTAGATAATACCATAGATCCAAAGCAACAATTAACTATAGTGGAAGCTGAAAAATTTGAATGTTTAGCCCCAAGACAAATAATAAAACCTGTAAAAACTAGATCTGAAGATATAAGATTAGATAGAAGATGGATTCCTAGTTTTGAAAGTCCTAGCAAACTATCTAAGAATGTCATTAAAATTAATGAATCAGGAAAAATCACTATAAAGCCATAGTTATTTAGAAGTCAAAGTGTAAGAGAAGAAGGATCATCTTCGTTCAAATGAGAAAATCTTGAAAAAGAAGATGATATACAAAGTGTAACAAGTAACTTAAGCGGAATGAGTTTTGAACCACCAAGAGCTAGTGTTGATGGTTCTAGTATGGACGGAAGAAGAATCATAGGATATAAAACTAGAACTTTAAGCGAGCCTATTTATGAAGAAGAAATCAGTTTACAAATGGAATTAATCAATACAACTGAACTAACCAGTACAAATCCAAATGGTATTTATATTCCTATCAAAATATGCATAGAAAATTACAATAAATATGAATTATGTGCATACATAGATAGTGGGTGTTCAGTTTGTTTTGGAAAGAAAACTTTGTTCCCTGATTTTCTTTGGAAAAAAGCAAAGTATCCTATGCAAGTAAGAATAGCAGATAATAGTGTTATGGAACATAATGAAGTCATAGAACAATTACATATAGAAATAGGTGGAATACAATGCATAATACAAGTATTATGGGCTACCGATCAACCCTCTCATGATTTGATTATAGGTAATAATTTTCAAAGACTTTACTCTCCATGCACTCAAACAGTTGAACAATTAATATTTACTATTAATGGTCATTCTGTCCCTATTAAAAAATTAACAAAAGGATATACTCATCAAAAAATAAAATTTACGCACAGCCAGCGTGGTGATAGAGTTACTCCTACACAACGAGAAGTTGCCCTAACAATTTCATTACTTGAGTTATCAATCAAAGACCGGATTGATCAACAACACGAAAAATTATGTAAAGAACTCTACTTAGATAATCCTTTATAATTCTGGAATAAGGACAAAACTTTTGCTAAAATATCTTTAATGGACCGAAACACCATTATTCGGGTAAAATAAATGGTATATACTCACCAAGATATTAAAGAATTTGACAGGCAGATAAAAGAAATATTAGATAAGGGATTGATAAGGAACAGTAAAAGTCCTCATACAAGTCCTGCCTTCATGGTAATAAATCATGCAGAAGAAAAAAGAGGTAAAACTAGAATGGTTATTAATTATAAAAAATTAAATGATAATACTGTCGTTGATGGATATTATATTCCTAACAAAACCGTCTCTTTATTAGAATAAAAGGAGCTTCTTGGTTCTCTAAAATGGATTGTAAAAGTGGATACTAGCAAATAAAAATGGAAAAAGAAAGTATCCCCTTAACCGTGTTTAGTGCTCCTCAAGGATATTACGAATGGATAGTTATGCCTTTCGATTTAAAAAATGCACCTCAAATATTCCAAAGAAGAATGAATAATATCTTTAAGGACCTTAATCATTGTTGCTTAGTTTATATTGATGATATTCTTATATTTTCTAAAACAATTGAGCAGCACAAAAATGACGTATTAGCAGTAACACAAAGATACTTAAATCATGGAATCGTCCTTGGAAAAAGTAAGTGCACCTATGCTGAGCAAGAAATTGAGTTTTTAGGATTAGAAATAAAAGTTGGTCAAATTATACTACAAAAACACATTCTCGAAAAAATAGATAAATTTCCAGATAAAATTGAGGATAGGAAACAATAAGAAACATTTTTAGGATGCCTCACGTATGCTTCTGATTTTATAAAAGATCTAGCTAAATTAAGAAAGCCATTACAACAAAAACTTAAAAAAGAAATTAGTTGGACTTGGATGGAAAATTACTCTAAGATTGTTCAAAACTTTAAAAAGTTGTGTAAGAATCTTCCGATATTAACATTATCTACGGATGAAGATAATTTAGTTCTCGTGACAGATGCTAGTAATGAACATTGGAGTGCGGTATTAAATATTAAAGAAGGAGAAAGACTTTGCAAATACTGTAGTGGGAGTTTTAATAAAGCCGAATGCAACTATCCTACTATGGAGAAAGAAATTCTTGCAGTCATTAGAGGAATAGAAAAATTTCTAATATTTCTGTCACCAAAAATGTTTTTAGTAAGAACTGATTGCAAAGGGATACTTGGTTTTGTTAAAAATAATTTATCTAATATGTAAGCGCAAGGGAGGCTCCTGTGTTAGCAATTATGACTTAACCAATTCTCTTTCACTGTGGAACATATACAGGGCTCAAAAAATTCTCTAGCTGACAGTTTAACAAGAGAGTTAGCTAATGGCGAGGAGAAATCAGAGACAAAACAGACATCAAGAGGAAAATGACTATGTAGGTCTAACACAAGCCCAAAAAGATGTCCTTAAGACAGAAATATCAAGAGCTTTGGAGTGGGTATCACCCTCTAGCAGATCACTCTCAGACATTCTAAAATATCTCGCAACCAATCATTCACGAGATGGAATGCTGAGACTTAATAGTTACATGGTACAGAGATTTTTAAGTTTGGAGTTACAAGTTAAGATTCTTCAGTGTCCTCTTGATATCTAAGATAAAATATGAAACCATTTAAAAGATAATTACTTCCGGGAGTGGTACGCCGAAGTAGTTAATCGAAAAACCCCATATTATGATATGTGGGAAACGTGGACTAGATTCATTGATTATCCAGATAATACTGGAATAGCTCAGCTCTCGCTAGCAGCCAACACCATTTGGGCAAAAGACGAATTATTGAAAGCATGGGATTATGGAAGGATTTATTGTTTCCAAGGAGTGCCTGAACCTGATGGACTTCTCTTCAACAAATTTACAAAATTCCAAAAATTTATTTTTAGGAGAATTTATCAAGTTAGACAGAAGGAATTGATATGGGTTTAAGTAGTAAACGCCATGATCGAGATGGAGGAAGGAAAGATCAAACCAGCACACTACTTGATCAAACTCCTTGACCCTTGGCATTACTCGACTTGTCAACTTGGTGGATTAGTGTCAAACAAACAAGAATAAAAAATCCTACTGAAGCTAGAGATGTTGGTTTCTTTCAAATTGCAAAACAAACCTGGTCTTTAGTTCAAAATGGATATAAACATATTCATTGTGGAAACACTACTCTTATTTACCCTCCAAAGTGGGAAGAATCCTTTAAAATAGAAGAAAAAGAAACTGATTCCCTACACAAATATCTTGAAGAAATTGAAGCGGAAAAATTCTTATCTGAAGAAGGAAAACAACACTTATTTGAAACATATATGTGTTGGGATCAAGAACATGCAATGGGCATGGTTGATAATATTAATGAAGATTATGATGACGATGATTATGCTGATTGGGAGAACCAAATTGGAGATGAAGGAATCCAAAATATGATGATAGAATAGGCCCCATATCTCATGCTATTCTGAAAAGTATTGGTATTATTAGTAGTAGAAATCCATTACTACTGGTAGAGTAGAAGGCATCTTCTATAGTAGGAATCCTATGTTATTTTCTCTATAAAAAGAGGAGTGGATGCATTGTGAAGGGCAGAGTCTCTTGGGCATTCTTGAATACTGAAGAGAAAAGATTTGGCTACACAAATCTCTCTCAGAATCAAGTTTCTCTAAGAGAACATAACAGTCTATGGACACCCTTCTGTAGTATTGTAAGCTTTCAGTTTTCTTTTGTAATCTTTCCCCAGAAAGGAACGTTATCCCTTCGAACCTTATATAATAAATAATATGAGTTCTTTGATTTAAGCCTCATCATTCTTGTCTAAATATATTCTTAAAGACTACGGTCCGAGGTAGGAAACGAAACGGATCTGTGCAGTGCCTGATCTAAGGAAGGGGTGGTTGAGATTAGCAACCTCTAGAAATCTGGAAGCTATAAAGAATACCAGAGGTTCCATTACCAACTAAGTTCAGGTAACGGTAGAAACTCTTTAATTATATGTTTTATATGTGAAGCATGGTGGGCCTTTAACCATAGAATACATATTGTGTGTGGTATAAGTAGTAGATTGTGATAATCAGTACCATTAAAAGTCATTAATTAACTTATAAACGTGTTTTAAATCCTTTCGTATATTACTTAGCATCACTTTATTATAATACAAGTAATGTATTAAATATGCTGTTATATTAGTATTTGGTCTATTATATTTTAAAGTTATTTCTGATAACTATTTGGCCAAAGGGAAAAGTAACCAAAAACATCAAGGACTAAAAAGCAAATAAAAAGCAAGTGTGTGGGAACACTATTCCACCACACAGTGTTGGATGTAGCAAAACTCATCAAGCTACCTGGTACACAACTTTACAAATCTTTGAAGGTAAACATTAAAATCTAACAGCAGCCTCACTTACTAGCTAGCATAACTAGTACGAGTAATATTATACTCTCTTCCTCCCACGAAAATCTTTTTATCTGAAAAAGGCACATCGGTCAAGAAAAATATATTTTGGCACAAATGTTTCAAAAACATGTCCTTGGGAGAAGCATATGGGTGTTGTGACTTTAGTTGGGTCAGGACAATGAAATCTAAGCACATATGGGTGAAAAATAAGGACGGGTAACATAGAAAATTAACCTTAAAAGTCATACTCCCTATTTAAGGAAATAGGAAATATTTCATGGGACAGATTGAAAAAGAAAGTAGAAAGATTTTTGTGGGACGACTTTGCTAAGTAAATTGCGCTTTGTGAATAAAGACACGAGGGTGATCTTAAATTATATGACATGACATCATTATTCTTCTTATTCCATGATACGAAATCACCAGATACATTTGATGTGGGCCTTTTCAATAATGAAATTTGGATTATACTAGTTTTATTCTCATGCTTCGCATGGGCTCGTTAATGATTTCAACAATATCAATTAACTCCCTGGAGCTACTTAAGGGTTGTTGGCACTGGACAGATTCAAAAACTCATGCTTCATTGTTTCTAGGACCTCCTCTACATGTTAAACATGAGTTTGCATATCATTGCTACAAAAAAAGGATATCATAAATAAATAAATAAAAACAAAAAAAAAAAAAAACAAAAAAACAAGCCTCCTGAGAAATGTCCTAAAGATGTCATTCATCAACCTTTGAAAGGTTGATGGAGCATTTGTGAGCCCAAAGGACATCACCAATTACTCATAGTGCCCATGGTGTGTCCTGAAAACTGTCTTATACATATCTGGAGGGTGCAACCTGATGGAACCCAGACCTGAGATCAATCTTAGTGAAGAATTGGGACCCTTGCAACTCATCCAGAAGTTCCTCAATGAGGGGAATAGGAAACTTATCCTTCATAGTTTGCTTATTTAGTCCCTTGTAGTCTACACACATGCGCTAAGTGTCATCATTCTTCTTGACTAGCACCACTATAAGGGTTGTTGCTGGGTTGCACAACTCCTGCCTCAAGGAGTTATTGGGTCATCTTCTCAATCACATCCTTCTGCAGCATTGGATACCTGTAAGGCCTGATGTTTGCTTCATCAACTCCGGCTTTCAAGGGTATCCTAGGGTACCTTGTGATCATGCTCTTCTCTAAAGGGAGGCAATCCTTTTGGTTCAAAAAACACCACTTCATATCTGAGCAGAAGTTATGCTATCTCTTCAAGTATCTCTCCTTGGTGTGAGCTTAAGCTTAGGGCATAAAACTCCACATGGGCATCTTCTTGTACAAGGTGTATCATGGCCGATTGTACTGGGCCATGGAGTAGCTTTTTCTTGTTTTTCAAGGAGGGAGCCTTGATTTTAGACTGCTTGGATCCCCTCAAGATATGGGGTTTCCCATTATAAGTGAACTTCATCACAAGAGATTCCAAATCCAGTGTAATCTCTCCTTGAGTCCTCACCCATTGGATGCCAAAAACTGCATCACAACCTCCCAATGGAATTACAAAGAAATTTGTGAGGAACTCTGTATTCTATAGTTTCCATTTCAAACCCTTAGCCACCTGGCAACACCTTTAGTTGCCCTCCATCAACTACAGATACATCAAATGTCTTAATGGGAGTGATTTTGAGTCCCAACCTTTCCACTAGGCTCTCATCCAGGAAGTTATGAGTGCTTCCTGTGTCCACAAGGATGCTGCAAGCTCTTTTGCCCATCATGCCAGTAATCCTCAAAGTTTGGCAGTTGCTATTACCATTAATGACATTAATAGATTTGATTCAGTTCAGAATTGTCTGGTTCAGAATCAGTTGAACACTCTTCTAAGAGCTCCATCTTTCCTGGTGAATCCTTATGTAATACAGTTGCTTCCTAGCCTCGCATACATGATTTGATGTGTATTTCTCATCACACCAAAAGCACAAACCTTTAGATCTTTTCTGATCAAACTCACTTGAGCTCAACCTGGGCCTTGTTATAGGTGAATTTTGAATATTCCTGCCTCTTTGTGAATATGGTGAAGAGCTACTCTGGTTAGGTTTTGGGTTGGGTAGCAAAAGGGTTGTGTTTGGCGTTTTGAGGAGTTGGGGTTGCTTGAAGGTTGGGAATTGGAACTTTTGTAAGTGGTGTTGTAGGGTTTATGTGTGAATTGATCAGCCTCTTCTTGGAGCTTTGTTAGGTTATATGCAAGGTTGTATGCTTGAACATCCTTACTGCTAGCCTGACCTTCTCTAATCCTTCCATGAAGCAGCTCAAAGCATACTCAGGGGTCAGAGTAAGCTTGCTCAGTATTTTATCAAAGGTCTCATGGTAATAACCCAGTGACCAGTTTGTCTTAAGGCCTTAAGGTCAGCTATAGGGTATTCATAAATTTTCCCAACCCCTTTTTTAGTGAAATTTTATAATTTTCACAAGTCATATCGGGCTCATTAAGGGGTCTATGCTTCATAGTGGTCTGGGGCCACAATAAGGCCTTAGATTCCAAATGAATTGCAGCTAATTTAACCTTTAAGTACTCATCCACAGGATCAATAGTGAAGAATTGCTCACACTTAAAAAGCCAGTTTTTTAAATCATCACCATTAGATCTAGGAAACTCAAGCTTAGTAAGACGAGTTAACTGATTACCATTTTTGAAGTTTCCTCTCCTTCCCATGTTCGTTGCCATTCTTGCTATCATCCTTCCAAGCTCAACCCCCTGGGCTTGCAGCTGCGGGAACTCACTAGGGGGTGCTTCTCCATCTGCCATTCTGATTTCTTCTCACAGGTCAAAGGATGTAAGACTTTGATACCAAATGATACAACTCAACCAATGAAACAGTAACCAAGAGATAAATTCACTAAATCAACAGGACGAGCTAAAAGAAAAAATTATCACAGAGAGAATTAATGAGCCAGACTTTTGCAAGAGGAAAAAGAGTGTAGAGAGGAAATCATATATCTTCATTCATGACTCTCTCAATCATTACACACTAGCTATACATAGCAGATTTAGCCTTTGGGGACTAGGAATAAAAAGACAGGGACTGAATAAAAATAACAAGGGAGTAAAACTAGGATATGCCAAATATCCAGTACAGGATTGTTATGACTGATACTAGTGGTACTAGTGGCTATGACTCAACATGCTGCAGTGATTCTTCTAGATATTTCCTCCAATGATGTGTTGATTATCTCCTGACTACTATGCCCTACTTTAAACACCAAAATCAGTTCCCCCTCTTTTAAATGCCCAATGATGATAACCTATAATGAACATAATGAATTGAATGTCAATGCTCAAAATAATTGTGCTTATTTGTGTCCCATTATCCATATTTATTCCAGATCCTTCACATTTCCATACCATGAAATAGCTCTTTCCATAAGCTTTTCAACGTCATCTCATTTGTCCCAAACGGATATCGGAGTCAAAAGTTATGATTTAATGAAGTTACGGGCTAAAAATGATGTTCTCATACCCGCATATCATGGTTCAAGACTTATTTTTATCCATTCAAGGATTAATTGGAGTATTTAATCCACTAATCTTGTATTTTCCTTTGAAATATCTTTCCAAAGATGTATTATGGGCCAAAATCCCTTTAGAAACGAATGAGATACGATCCGATGATTGATTAATGCGCTGAAACAGACCCCTCTCTAGTATTTGGGCCATAACTCATAGGATACTTATGCTATATGAGCTCAAAATAATTCAAAAGAAATCCCTTTGAACAAGGAATCCAACGCACCAGGAATCAGGCCAATCGGAGCTCAAACGAGCTCTCCAGCGGCATTTTTGTGATATCGGCGGCCAATCGGCCCAGCCGCTGGAGCTCTGGCGACAGCCGCCATACCTTTGCGGCATTGTCGATGCCGCCGGGCCCTCAGCAGCGCTCCGGGGGGCCGCTGGGCAATGTTTTTTGCCCGGGAACCCTAATTTGACTTCCTTTTCGGCCCATTCCCTATAAATACCTCTCTAAACTCTATTTTTTGGAGGCAAAACTCATTATTACGGGATTCAACTCAAGAAAACCCTAATCTCTCTCTCTCTCTCTCTCTCTCTCTCTCTCTCTCTCTCTCATCTATTCCATTCAACCCTAGTCACATCAATCAAACCCATCTTCAAACCCTAATCAAGAACAAGTTTATTCCAAGATCAAGTCCAATATCAAGAGCAATTGACATTCAATTCTAGTACAATCAAGGTTCAACCTGAGGGCTTATCTTTTCAACTCTTAAATCTATTTTTAAATCATGTTTTATTTATATTGTGATCATGGTTAATGTTCTTTGCATGTTTTCATTGTTTTATTTAGTTCATCCTATGTAGATCAATTTTAATTATTGTTTTCATGATTATCATGCATAGTTTAGTTTAATTATTATCCTTACATGATTTTCATACTTTTTAGTTTATTTTCTAGTTTTCTTATATTTTATCATGTTTATTGTAAATATCATATTTTGCATGTTTTGCATGATTAATCAATCTAATTAGCATATTAACATGTAATTAAAGTTTATATCTTTTATTTTACTTTCATTGAAGTTACTAACACGTTTGTTCATGTAAATTGGCAATTGGCGCGTTAAGCTTGTACGGTAAGGTTGGGGAACATATTTCTATTATTTTGGTTGTGTTCTATTAGTCAAATCATACAATTGGGTAATCATGTGCAAATCGATAACTTTAATAATTTGGTTTGTTCAACCCACCTAGTTAATTTAGGATCTTGGATGACCGGATTGTTTGGAACCTTGTTATGTGAAGTAAGAATCAACATGGATAGGATTAGTAGAGACTGTTAATACGGGCGACTTAGATGAGATTCGTTTTGTCTTTTTCGTACCTACACCCCCGAACTCAATCTTTGGCCTTTGGGTTATATGAGTCATAATTCTCAATAGGAATTGGGTGCACTTTGATGGTTTCCAATTGTTTCCTTAAAAATTGGTGGCGACTTCATGTGTTCAATAATCCCTCAATATCAATCAATCTCTTCTATTTAAGAACCTATACCATATTACTATTTCAATTAGGCGCCGAAAGGCGAGGGTTCTTACAGTGGCGACTTCACTGGGGATTTAATAAGAGGGTGTAATTCGAAAACTTGTCCATGTTGATTGTTAATTCATATTTCTTGGTTCAAAGACCATTATGTGGTTATGATTGCTTTGCATCCATATCATTCATATTGCATGCGTTATCATCGCAAGATGTCGAAAGACATCACCACACCATAAATAGATACCCTTTGGAGCATTGTCTATGACTTAGGCCGGTGACCCACTAGATACGAATTACCTTTGCACATAGTCGTGTTCCACCTCATGACAATCACATGTTTCCATTCGAGATATGTGAAACGGTACGTTTAGTTTTACTATGCATCTCATAGATGACGAAACGCATCCGGTCGTGGGTTCCCTTACCAAAACCATAGATTCACCCAATATTGCATTCATCCACATGTCCATTCTTGCATGATTGTTTGCCAATTTGTGTGAGCGCAATCTTTTTGCGTTATTTCGTTTCCCTTGTTGGGTAGATATCTTTCTAAGATCGAGTCTAGAATCTTTTCTTTTTAGGAAGTAGGATCCATGAATATTTTCTATGATGCTACTAACCATATTAGGGAGATTTGTTTTCCAAGAAAACAGAATCCTAGTCAGTAACGTGTTTCGATTAAATATCCTTCAAAAAAAAAAAAAGAGTCTTACTTTCCATAATCAGTCAAGAGTAATATTTTCCTTTTTTCGAGTCTTTTCCATTTTTTCAATCGAGTCTTATTTAAGTCAAGAGTAATATTCTTTTTTCCATAACAAGTCAAGTGTCTTTCCCCTTCCCCAAGTCTTATTCAAAAAAGAGTCTCGTTTCCATAATCAAGTGAATAGTAGATATATATATATATATTCCTTTTTATGTAAAGAGTCTTTCTTTTCTTAATCAAGTAAAAATGGAGGATCAATATTTAAAGCACGTTACTTACCTTAGAGGATTGTTCAAGTTAAATCTCCTTGAGAAGTTACCATGTTGAGGGATCATTCTAGATTCAATTTCCCACCTTTCTTGCTTGGTTGGACGTGATCTATGTGCTATATGCTAGTTGGAACATTCCTTATCGTGTTCTACCCCTTATTTCAAAACTCTCGTATCTTAGGGGTCCTCATTTAGGAAGAAGATCTTTTTGATTTCTGAAACCTCTTTATCAAATTCTTTTCTTTCCATTTTCGAAATCTCTTCCCCATTTCCAAAATATTTCACCTTTTCTTGTTTTTTTCAAAAATCTCCTTCCTTATTTCTTCCCATCCACTTTTCCATGTCCCGGTTAAAAAAAATAAAAAAAAAAAAAAAACAAAAATTGAAAAAATTAATTAAAAAATACAAAACAGATCAAGGGACTAGAATTGTGGATAAATATCTTTCTTTTTCTTTTTTTTCTCTTCAATTTCGTTTTCCTCTTCCTTTTTTTGATTCATCCCTTGATCCAGGATAGGAAAGTCAAGCCCAAAGTAGGAGCGTTCGAGTACCAACGGTAGGCTCGTTAGGAAACTGTTTCCATCACCACCTTCAAGTCCACCTGAACATTATACTTCAAGTTCAAGCCCAATCTCTACCATGCCAGGAGATGATGATCTCAAATCCATTATCGAGCAATTGAAACTGATGGACACTCGTCTCCAAGCCCAAGATATCGAAATCAAGAAATTTAGGGATGAGGTTAAGTTGAAACCTCACGCTGATGATGATGAAAAAGATGAGATCCCTCTTCCCCCTAAGCTCGATAGAAGGCTTGAAAAGCTCGAACAAATCATGCGCAAGAATTCTACATATAGCACCTACTATATGGATGAAGAAGAGGAGCACGAGGCCGACCTCCACTCCAAACTGCCCAAAAAGGTCACATTGCTTAATATCCCCAAATTCATGAGAGTGGAAGACCCACATGGTCACTTAAGGATTTTTACCACATGTATGGCGATCAAAGGGATCGATCCAACTCTTTATCCAAATATCTTTCCAATGACACTCGAAGGTGCAACTTCTAAATGGTTCAAAACCTTAGGCCCACTCAAGGCCAAATCTTGGACTTCTGTCAAAGAAGAATTTGTGATGCAATACTCCTATAATAATGAACTCCCCATGACCCTAAGGGAGTTGGAAGTGACCAAGCAAAGTGAAAAGGAAGATTTTATTCCTTTCTTGACTCGATGGAGGGAAAAGGCGGCCCAACTCATCAATCGCCCCTCCGAAGAGGACCAAGTAAGGATTAAGGTCCGCAACCTTCAACCCAAATACCAAGAACTTATAATGTTCCAGTCCATTGAGACATTTGATAGACTTTACAAGGTTGGGATCCAAATTGAGGAACATTTTCAATCCACAAAGAGTAAGAGCAACTACTCCAACTACTCCAGAGACAAAAAGGGTAATAGTTTCAAAGGCCCTGAGGTTAACTCTTTAAATGAAGATATTGCCAACAAACCTTGAAGGATCTTTACCCCATTGGGCATGAGGTTAAGCAAAGCATTCGAGAAACTCCAGCAAATTGGGCATCTTCACCATACAGGTCCAACTCCAGACCCATCTCCACAGAATCGAAGCAAATCATGGGATTCCGAAGCTTTTTGCAAATTCCATCGAGGTCGAGGTCATAACACTGATGACTGTTGGTTTCTAAAGTATAAGATCCAAGATCTCATAGATAATGGGACCATCCCAGCTCCATATTTGAAGAAACCCAATAACAACAGTAATCTATTAGGCCATAACCACTAAGCCTAAAGGTCTCCACTTTAGAGGCCCATTTTTTAAGTTCAAGCCAAGAGCGTCAAGAGAAGCATCAAGATGTCAAGCGCCTTCAAGACTAGTCTTCTCTTAAGATTTTGTTTTATTTTCGAGTTCAATAAGATTAGCATGAGTCGGAGAGTCCCTCCAGTTCTTTCTTTTCCAATTCTAGTCCAATTGTACTTAGGAGTTATCAAATCTTAGCCTTGTGTTTCTTCCTTTTGATTCACTAAAGTCAATTACTTTTCTCTATTATGTTATATCTTTTATCTATGTCACACTCAAATTCAATGATGAATCCAAGTTGCAATAATTCATTAATGCTAAGGAAAAATATGATCAATTCAAATCAAAGGACAAAAATAAGAATAAAATCATGTGTCTATAAGTCAAGTCGAGGACAAGAGGCATTCATTTTTCACCCTTTATCAATCCTTTTCAATCCACATTCAAAATCCGCTTGCAACCAAGTTGGGCCTCAAATACATAGCCATTCATTTCACACCCATATAATCCTTAACCTGGGGGGGTTTGATAGTGTGCGAGCAACAATGTCACCATCCATGAGAGATGTGGAAATCCAAGAGTTCAGAGGATTTGTTAAAGATAGAAAGAGAAATAAAAAAAAAAAGAAAAATGTTCAAAGTGCAAAAGCAAAAAATCAAAGTCAAAGTCAAAGTCAAGAAAAAAAGAAGAAATGAAATTCAAGTTCAATCCATTTCTCGAAACATAAGGTGATAATAGGCACACTGGGGGCTTTGATGGGACTTTGAGCCTTAATAAATCTTTCTTTGGTAACCCGAACTCAAGCTTTGCATTACAACCCAAAAGTCTTCTTAGAGATTTGACACTCAAAACATGTGCAGCCCGCTAGGTTGAAAACCCGAAAGGGCGGCCTAGGCAAAAGTTAGGGTATTAAAGTCAAGTAAAAAGCCCGCTGGGCCCATTCATTCAATGGCCTAGGCAAAATTTAGGGCAAGCCCGCTGAATCGATTATCCAAGACAATGATTCAGGCAAAAACTAAGGGCATAATAAAAAATAAAAATCCACGAACTACGTTTGGCCTGATTCCGCAAGGATATGTAGGCAGCTTCTCTCGAGGCTCGGTCATATTCTAAATTCAATCATCAAAAATTCCCTTTATACATTCTCTAGAAGCAACTTGGTTTTCTAAGAATCACCTTAAGTGCTCCGTGGATCATTCATTAGAGCCTAGAACTTGGACTCATTTATTGAACCCATGTCTTTCTATCCATCACCTCCACGATCAATGTGCTTCCCTTATCAACCCTTCCAATTCTAGTCCACAGTTCAAATTGTTTTATCTTTTTCGATCCATACCTTTCCTTCAATCATCCATCATGTCTATACTTTCTGGCTCGCGCAAAGTCTTTCAATACTCGAATAATCAAACTCCGCGCTCAAGGCTCGACATCAATACATCAAGTGTTCCTACAAATCCTGATATGGTAGATCATTCAAGAAATACCACCCATTCAAGGTGAAGGCTCTATGGAGACCATCCTATTCAATTTGATCAAGGAAATACTAACACGTTTATTGTACATATCATATTTTATCATGTTTATTGTACATATCATATTTTGCATGTTTTGCATGATTAATCAATCTAATTAGCATATTAACATGTAATTAAAGTTTATATCTTTTATTTTACTTTCATTGAAGTTACTAACACGTTTGTTCATGCAAATTGGCAATTGGCGCGTTAAGCTTGCACGGTAAGGTTGGGGAACATATTTCTATTATTTTAGTTGTGTTCTATTAGTCAAATCATGCAATTGGGTAATCATGTGCAAAGCGATAACTTTAATAATTTGGTTTGTTCAAACCACCTAGTTAATTTAGGATCTTGGACGACCGGATTGTTTGGAACCTTGTTATGTGAATTAAGAATCAACATGGATAGGATTAGTAGAGGCCGTTAATACGGGCGACTTAGATGAGATTCGTTTTGTCTTTTTCGTACCTACATCCCCGAACTCAATCTTTGGCCTTTGGGTTATATGAGTCATAATTCCCAATAGGAATTGGGTGCACTTTGATGGTTTACAATTGTTTCCTTAAAAATTGGTGGTGACTTCATGTGTTCAATATTCCCTCAATATCAAGCAATCTCTTCTATTTAAGAACCTATACCATATTACTATTTCAATTAGGCGTCAAAAGGCGAGGGTTCTTACACCTACCAATAATTGGCTCATGTCTAAAAGTCCCAAAAACTTTTACCTTGCCAGTGTACCAGGGGTAGGGGCATGAATCCTTACGTCCTTGCCATTCTCTCTTCCACTTCTTGCAAATACCTGCACATCCAGTAGACCTGCTGGCATATTGCATTTCTTGATTGGAATGCTGCATTGTAATATGTTATGAATGCTGAGCTCAATTGCATTTGTGGATTGCCATCCAAATTCATGATTTGTTGATCATTCCTGCAACATTGTTGATAGTACTCGTAATGGTTTGTAGTGCGGATGTCCAAATTTGAGTTTAGTTTGTTATATAAATTTTAGTAATAGTACTAATATAATATGCTTAATCTATTTATATTTTGTAGCCTAAGCTTGATTTCATTTGACTGAGGCCTCTGTCAGAGATGTATGTCGTTCTCTGACGCTTGTTTTGATAGTGGTAATATACATATTGCCGTTAGTATTCGGGATCATCGTGGAATCGGGTTTGCTAAGGTTGCAGTTATTCCTTATCGTAATATTGGTAATGATCGCAGTCGTGTTATACGAAGACGTCCGAACCCTATGAAGTATTTTTAGAAAGCTAATTTTGTTGAGTTACATGACATTGATTATGCCTTAGATGTGATATGGACAGATTCTGTTGGTTCGAACAATAGATTTTGGTTACTGACTCCTTGATAACATTTAGGTATCTGAGTAGTAGATCGCCATGTACTTATGATTCTCAGCTACAGCAGCCTTTGATTCATCATCTCAAGAAGAAATGGTTATCATTTGCGCCACACAACCAGGTAGGTTGGATCCCGCAAACGGAGATGCAATGGAATTCACATATTTGTTGGGTTTGGTTGGGTTGAGTTGGGGTATGTTATGTTAATATTAATTTAGAGTTTAATTACACGTGAAAAAAAAAATAGGGCGTAATTTGAAGCCATTCAACATGATTTCTACTTTCGCCAAAGGGAACAAATCCACTACACTCAATAGAATTTTTGCATTTATAGAAAAATCTCCTCAATGTTGTTCTCAAATGGGGCTTTGCGACTAGGTACGGTGGTGGATTGTGTATCTATCTTTAAAGAGTTTTCGTTCAGCTTACTAATTTTGAATTTAGAAAAGCTATTATAGCTGAAATAAATCGTTAAATCGTTATTTGTTTTGGGTGGCCGACAAACTTTTTAATATTGACTTAATCTGTTTGTTCAATTGTGTGACAATTGTTTTGCCAATGAGGGGAATATGTGTTTTTTTATTTACCTCTGAAAAGAAACTGTAATTGCTCAAACAATTCGTTCATTAAATATTTGTTTGCTTAGGGTGGATAAACATTTCATTATTGAAATATTTCCGTTTGTTCAATTGTCTGATAATTGTTTTGCGAATGAGGGCAATGTGTGTTTTCCTATTTTACATCAGGGGAACATCTTCATTTTCCTTATTTTTTTTGGTGAGATCTCTTATTCCTTTTCCCCAAGTTATGAAGAGGGTCTTGCAAACTTGCTATGTGTAGTCGTTATCGCACATTGCTATCCATTTTAGCAGTTGAAAGATATCGATCGTGGTTTACCGCTAATAGAAATTCACGGTTTTATGGTCTCGAACGAGTGTGGGAGTTCTTCCACTTTGAATTGGACGGGTAAATTTATAGGATTGATCTCCTACAGAAGGAATACGTGATTACATTATTCCCTTATCCTTCATATATCAGTGGGTCTCAGGTCTCTTAGGACCGTATGCCAAAATTACTTCGAAAGAGTAAGGATGAAAGGGGAAGATAAGTTGGAGTGAAGTAATTTCTTTAAATATTTTCCAAATTATTATTTACTAAAATCTCAACATTATTACGACATAAATTGAGGTTTATAAGAGAAAATATATGTAAGTCATGCCCCAATTTTCTTTTTGTTACCTAAAAACCCAAGTCCAAGGCCCACAAATGTAGAAAAAAGAGGGGAAAAAAACAAAAAAAAAAAAAAGAAAAGAAAAAACAATGGGCAGCACCGAAATAAATAGAAAAATGTCACTCCTCGAACTCAGACCACTCGCTCTTTTTTTCTTTTCCTTTTATCTTCTCTTGATCTTTTTCCTCCACCCGCTAGCTCCCTTATTTCGTTTGTTCAATTGTGTGACAATTGTTTTGCGAATGATGAGAATACATGTTTTCTTATTTACCTCCGAAAAAAACTGTTATTGCTAAAACAATTCATTCATTAAATTTTTGTGTGTTTTGGGTGGATAAACATTTCATTATTGATATATTTCTATTTGTTTAATTGTTTGATAAATGTCTTGCAAATAAGGGGAATATGTGTTTTCTTATTTATATTAGGTGAAAATCTCATTTTCCTTATTTTTTGGTGAGATCCCTTATTCATTTCCCCAAGTTATTAGGAAGTCTTGCAAACTTACTATGTTTTTTTAAAAGAAGACTCACATTCACCTATGTAGCTGGGCAACTGGGCGGGTCGGCCCATGTAATAAATGGGTCGGGTCGGGTTAGGGCGACCTGTTTTGGCCCGTTTAAAATTTAAAGTATTTTTTTAATAAAAAAAATTAAATATGTCGGCCTATTTGCGATCCGCTATGACCCGCTTAACTTTAAAATTGGTCGGGGCATTTCGACCCGCCCATTTATGATGATAAGCGGGTCATGACCCGCTCATGGGGCAGGTCGGCTACAGAGGACCCGCCTACTTGCCTAGGTGTTTTGTCGTTATCGCACATTGCTATCCATTTTAGGAGTTGAAAGATGTCGATCGTGGTTTATTTTTATGTAAAAGCGCTAGTGATGTGACATATGTCACGATCTTGTGGATATGACATTTTCTTTTCTTTTTCCTCTTTATTTTGAAACTAATGCATTGTGATCTTAAAATCTATGTATTAAATATAATAATAAAATTCCATGTTAGTCTCAATAATAATTTAAAGACAGTTAAACAAATAAGGGAAAGAAAAGCCAAAAAAAAGAAGAAAAATAAGAAACACGTTGAAGAATGGGAAAGGAAGAAGTGAAGGGGGAGTGACATACTACTATTGCAATGAAAAGATATTCGGAAATTTCACGGGGTACTCTCAAAGTTTGCACTTTTGAACTGGATACCCATTTTTGTTTTAACTTTGTACGAAATAATCCTAAAGTTCAAAACTTCTACACCCCATATACAAAATCAGGAACGAGACCTTAACGTCGTCAAGTTGATCAATTATGAATAGTAAAATGACTATTTGGCTCCTATATTTTGATGCAAAAAGAACCAAAATTGAAATAGCCGTTGGTTTTTAGCTACAGAGTTCGCATAGAATGATATTGAACTTATAAAGTTGTGCACATGATACCCTTGAAGTTTTATAATGTAATGGGTATTCTGTAGAAAAAAATAATATACAAAAAATATAGAAGATTAAATAAAAAATATTTCCTATTTTTCCAATATTGGTTCTTTCACAATAAGATATAGGGGTAAAATAGTCATTTTTCTATTCATAATATTGACCAATTTGACTGTGTTAAGCTTCTGCTCCAGATTTTATATACGCGGTACAGAAGTTTTGAACTTAGGGTTATTTAGTACAAAATTTAAAAAAAATAAACATCCCATTCAAAAGTGCAAACTTTAAGGATACTACATGAAATTTCCAAAAGATATTTATAAGCCTAATGACTGCACCTTTTTTTTTTAACACCTAACTCTAATCTATCTATCTATTTATATACTAATAATAAAGAAGTTTTGCAGAGAGAGAAGATAGATTAGTCATGTGTCAACTACTCATGAGTTTAACCACATGTCAATTACTCATGAGTTTGCCATGTGTTATTAAAAAAAATAAAAAAAAAAATTGGAGTCCCACTAGATAGAATAATTACTTAAAGTAGATCACTAACTAACTTTTAAATTACAAAGGCATAAATAAATTATAAAGTAAAAAAAAAAAAAAAAAAAAAAAAAAAAAAAAAAAAAACTACTCCATAAGTCCATATCCCACGTTAGCATAAATAAATTACCCACTACACCAAAAAAAAAAAAAAAAAAAAAAAACACTACTATCCACGTTTGATACAACTTAAGCCTTTTTTCTCCCAAAAAAAAAAAAAACAATAACCTTCAGAATTCCCACTAAGTTGCAACAACCGAGATCCATGGGGTAGTTCCTCCTACTACCACGATGATGGTGGTAGTGGAGTTGATGGCATCTATTTGAATTGGAAGTAAATCAGGTAATTTTGTAGGTTGTAGCACAATTTATTAAATTTCTTTTTACAGTTGATCAAATAAGAAATTCAAATGGGAGGATATGAATAAGTATATGCAACAATTAATCTTTTTAGTTAGAGAAACAATAGTATAAATTATGCAAGGATCAGGGCCATTATGAGTGAGTTTATGACAAATCTTACAATCTATCGTTATAGTAACCATGTGGCAAGCTTATTGTAAGCAGCTAGCCACATGAAGATTCAGTATTTAGGCATAAAGGCTCTATCCCAGATTAATCTCATCCTTCTGTAGGCAATCACTTTAGCTCTCAAACCTAATCATTGTTGAAAAAAATATATATTTGGTTGTGATTAAACATAATTACATATGTGTTTACTTCAATATGGACCAAATATTACAAAATACATATCATATCATAAGGTTTTGTGTGTGCTACTAATAGTAGTGTTTAGCCCTTTTGTTAGTTTAAGTATAGCACAACTAAATAAAATACATATCATAAGGCTAGACAGTATAGACAATCTTCTCATGTAGCCATGGACAATGAGGAAAATACCATTTTGGTGCTTAAAATAGGAGGATTTAGTATCTAATCCTTTTCCTGGGTTAAGTTTATGGTCACTTGAACAAATTACATATCATAGGCAAGACGATTTAGAGAAATGTTTTATGTAGCCAAAAAAAATGAGAAAAATACCAGAGGCATTTAAACATGTTTGTTAAACACTTAAGCATTAAGCCATGTTATTGAATTCCTATTCCGTTATTATTTTGCAGAGATAAAGAGAACTTTTTGGAGATTTGATCCACATTAAGAGCTATATGTGAAGAAACTCAATCATTTATTAGATGCAACAAGACATGGACGGGGAGGACTTTGTGAAGGTTATTTAATCTTTCAAAAGTTCAGTTCTTTTGTTGGCAGATGTGATTTTAATAAAGAACTTTGAAGAAACTCAATCATTCATTTTGTATACTAATACTCCGTAGTTAATTGTTTGATAGTGTTTACTTGCCTTTGAACACACAAATATACGTTCATACAAAGTTTTTATTTTTATTTATTTTTATTTATTTATCGTCATCTTAATTCTTACCATATTGTTTTGATAGTATGTTACACATTCTTTTGAACTTTAATCTTTGTCGGTCCTGTTGTTTTAAAAGTTCTCGAAATGGTCTTTGGTTTAGGGTTTTTTTTTTTTAATAGATTTTTTTTGATGCACAATCTTGCATTAGTTCTTTGTTTTAAGGTGAGATGAAAGATAATAGTTTATTTCTTTAGGGACTGAAGAATTTCCAAGCATTAGAAATTTTGATCAAGTGGCTTTGTAGCGGTTTATAAGCTGTAAGTGACAGATAGGAACTAAGGAAAGCATCCAAATTGATTTTGCAGGTGATGGAGTGCAATGTTATGGCATCCGTAGCATCCAAGTTGATGGAAATGGATACATGTATCCCCTCGAACAGTTGAATGACACATATGCAAGGGGTAGGAGTAGAAGGGAAAAAGGATCTACGATCTTTGTATTATCGATTTTTTTTTGGTAATTAATAAAAAAATTCTTTGCGAAAAACAATTAAGAAGAAAACTACATGTCCCCTGACAGTAAAATAATTTCTTTTTCAATGAACTCCACTGATTTGAATTAATCTGAACACAATTGAAATGAAATAATAATATGGAAAAAATTGAAGTATGTCAATGAACTTGATTCCACATACATGAACTGAACCGGTTCTTAAAAACTCTTCCACAAGCTTTAATGTGTCATACTTTAAATTAAACCGTGTATCAGATATCAATCAAATATTCAATGTGAATATTGTTTGTTCAATTCATATAGCTACAACCATTCATCGCACGGCTAACTCTATATAGCAAAGAGATTTGATACTCCATGTCCTGTCCCTCTAGCTCAAAGAAGATTTTTAGGTTAGGAGTATTTGGGGTCCCCTTTCCTTTTATCCACCTTCTCCCCCCCCCCCCCCCAAAAAAAAAAAAATGTCTGACCATTAGCTTTTGGGCCTTATCCTGAGATAGGCCAGCCCAGAATTGGTCCTCCTCACCTTACAAAAAAAAAAAAAAAAAAAAAAAAAGGGATAACTGAATAAGGTTGTTAAGATCAATGGATAGTTGTGTTCTTTGACAAAATGAACAATGATAAAGTTTGAGACATTGACAAATACTTATCAGCATTAATTGTTTAATTATGCAATGCCGGATCTATGTTAAATAATGGCTGAGATTTCAATTGACTCTCTACTGTAGTGAATGTCATATAGGTTGTAGGCTTGCAGTTCGCTTCTGCAACCACCTTTCATCATGAAAACTTGCATTCTTTTTTTTTTTTTTTTCCTTTCCGGTCGTGTCACTACTAAAGAGCAAATTGGTGATTTGCAGACTTATTGGGATATCATTTTAGATGCTTATTTCGACTACATTAAGAAATATGTTGTTGGTATTGGACCTTGGAAGGATACGTTGGTTCCAGTGGTAAACAACTATCTGCAAATACCTACTGATCTTGTTGCCAGAGCCCATGTTCGTGGCTTGCAGGTATGTCGTATGTATATACTTTATTATAAAGAAATGATTGTTTGATGAACTGTGAGTTTTTACATTGGACTTTGTGCCCTCGAGCATGTCGAGGTGATTACCAATACATCTACTGATGTAGAGTGACTAATTTGTGTACCTTTTATAGCGGCGAAAAAGGATAGACAACAATTGCATGAAAGCTGCAACTACTTGTGTTGCGTAGCAGTAATTGCTTGTATTTTCAAGGTTTTTATTAATCAGCTTAGATTAATGCTAAGTCAAAAAGCTCCCTTGATATCTGGCAATGCTAGGCTGTCAACTTATTTGAGCCAATTTGGTTGATGTTGGTTTTTTACTCTTGTATCTCTCTATTTGAAGAATGAGTGACAAACTGTTTCATGAGAACCAATTTCTGCACTTCAACTTCATCCAAGATCCGTACATGGAATACGACTATTGGATAAACAAATTTGGTGTTGATGGCCTCTTTACGGATTTCACAGGCAACATCCACCACTATCAAGAATGGACCTCTCCTCTCATTGTACATGATGATGCTGGTCATGACAATCCAACAAAGTTGTTGCATAAAATTGCGAAAATGGTGTCAAAGTACAGGTAGTGATCACATTTGCCACCAATTCTTTTCGACGTTGAAGAGAACACGGAAAGGGAGATTGTAGATATCATTTATCAATTATGTTGGCTCTCCTACTGGAATGAGTTTAAAATGTGGAAATAAACGTTCAGCAAAGTTCTCCCTCTTGAGTATTACCTATTATAGCATTTGATCCGGTTATTGTTTCAAGAATGATGGTGCAGTATTTATATATACTACTAGTACACGTATCGTTTCTCTTTTTTTTACTTTACAACTTTTTAGTTGTGTCAAGCTAATTACTCTTTTAGTTGGCGCATCCTATGCTGCATATTATGCATCTTTTATATACTCATGCTTTATTTTTTCTTTGATCAATAAAACATACTACAAATACGTCTCATTTTAAAGGATATTTCGTACTCTTTTCAACGGTGGAAAAAATTTAATTTTTTAAGGAGTGGAAGTAAAGTTATATGCTTTAATATATTCTATGCCAAAACCTATATTTCTATTTTATATTTTATTTTAAAATTTTATTACAATGGTTCGCTTAGGTAGACGCCTCCAGTGCTGTTAGAAAATGCCTCTAATATATAGATACTATGATTATGATTGGTCATAGTAGAAATTTCTTCGACTTTGGTGTTCCGACGCATGTATATTAAGCATAATTCCATCTCATTTTTAGACTCAAATTACCAACCATTGTAATTAGCGAAAAATCCTTTTTATCTTAGAATTTTAGCATTTTCTCTCCCTTCACCCAAATATAAAAGCAAAGTGCAACTTTCATGAAAAAATAACAAATTAAACCTTATTATCATCTGTTAAAAATCATGGCAAAACAAGTCAAACAACTAATCCCAATTCTAGGATTTATTTTAGCAATTGTTCTACTTTTTGTTGATCAAGTTACAATCACGAATGCAGCAACTCTAATTCCAGAAGATCCAACTCAACTTGAAACTTGGTTTCAAGGTATTGTAAAACCATTCAAGTGAGTATTACATATCCTTGTAGAGATCATTCCTATTTTAAACAAGACTAATGCCACCAATTATTTTTACTTATTGGTCATTCCTAGTTTAAACTTTTTTTTTTTGAACTTTAGTTTATATTTTTTTTACTCTCATAAATAAACAGAATATATGTAAAGAAAAAACATTAAGGAGTTACAAAAAATAGTTTGGAAAAAAAATATATAGAAAAAAAAACAATTTACAAATATAACCAAATAGCTATATCAAAATTACAATTAAGACCATCTTATAGAAATTTGTGTGAATAGCAATATTTTTCAACTTAGTATTACAAAATATGCTATGTTTACTTTATTTAGCATTGTTGTCTAGTAACAATCAATATTATTTAAACTCTGATCTATAATATTTATATTTTGTTCATAATGTTATTTTCAATATCATGTCATGCACTAAATCCATCAAAATTAAAATGAAAGGAGAATCCATAAGTTTTAAACCTGAACATTTTAATTTTTTTGAACAAGTATCTCTCTTAGGAAAAAAAAAACTTTAAGTATTTCAATAAATATCTATGTACTTCATTTTGTTAAACATGCATATGTTCATTCATTTCCTTTTGTTTTTCATCTTGTATTTGGTGATTGTAGAGGTTTTCAAATATGAATTTAAGAAGAAAGATTCATAATTGTGTCTTTATCTAGCTAGGTACACTATATGTTTGAATGTCTCTTAATTTCTCTCTCCTATTTTTTTTTTATTTTTATTTATTTATTTTTTTTTTTTTTTGTGGTAGTATCATTTTCAATGATCAATACCATATATAACAATCTCATTCCGGACATCTCTAGTTATGTACAACTGTCATTTTATGAATGGTTCACTCAACAAATATTTCCCCAAAGTTTTGTTGGACCAAAGTCAAAGTTTTTATTAATCTATTTTGGTGAAAAAGTTTTTATTTATTTTAAAGACACCTACTTTCCAGAGAATAGTCAACATATAAACATTGATGTATATTCAACGTTTCAAGCAATTAATATGCTAATATTGATATTGAAAGTGTTAGCCTGGTGTGAGACAAACATACTTACAGGAAAATAGGGTTAATGTCTAAAAATGTAGGGGTAGGTCACTTATGGTGAGCAATGACACTTATTTTATTGAAAAGTAACCCTCATCTTACCAAAAGTTACAAATAAAACATCTTATAAAAATTGTTTGTGATATGGAAAACATATTATAACAAAATTTCTAATAATATATTGATAAATGATTTAATCCTTTGGAAATTTTACAGTCAAGCAAAGGCAACATTAGAGCCAAATCTAGTGGAAGCAGAAAGCGCAACAGAAATTATCACAGTGCGTCAAGATGGAAGCGGGAAATTTAAAACAATAACTGACGCAATAAAGAGCGTCGACATTGGAAATACAAATCGTGTAGTTATATCAATTGGTCCAGGAGAATATAAGGAGAAAGTTAAAGTAGAAAGATTTAAGCCATATATCACTTTTTATGGTGATCCCAAAGACAAACCGATTATCTCAGCTGCTGGGACAGCTGCTGAATTCGGGACTGTAGATAGTGCAACTTTGATTGTGGAGTCAGATTACTTTGTTGGTGCTAATCTAATAATTGCGGTATGTATTGTAGCCCTTCTTGTTTGATCTTACTACTTGCACATATCATCCCTCTCAGAATGGTATTGCAAATTCCTAATCAAGGACTTGAGCATAAATCTAACGAGAGTTGCTATGCGCATCCTCACCCTGAGGCTGCTCGAAACAGAACAAGTAAGCACTTGCAGGGGAAATATTTTTTTATTTTTTTATTTTCCTCCTGATTTTGCAAGTGCTTAACTGTCCTATTTTGATTGGTGGAGTGCAAATAACAACTCAGGGTGAGGTTGTACATATCATCATTTTTCTTATATAGTTATATATAGGGTCCCATGAGTAATTTTTAACATTTTTTAAATGCAGAATACTGCTCCAAGGCCTGATGGCAAAAGAAAGGATGCACAAGCTGTTGCAATGAGGATTTCTGGTGATAAGGCAGCATTTTATAACTGTAGATTTCTTGGATTTCAAGACACTGTTTGTGATGATAAGGGAAAACACTTCTTCAAGAATTCCTACATTGAAGGAACTGTTGACTTTATCTTTGGTGAAGCTAGATCATTATATTTGGTAAACAAAACTCTTCTTAATAGTATTAGTAATCATTTAATTAAATTAAATTGATGATTTCCAAAAGTACTTATATTTGCTTATTTATATTACACATTTATATGAAACTCAATAATGTTGATACTAGTGTAAAACAAAAGGTTAGGAATACGAATCAACTATATCCTATGCCAGCTAAATAATGGTATTTGTGAACTGTAATTTCAGAAAACTGAGCTACATGTTATACCTGGTGATCCTGTGGCAATGATAGTAGCTCACGCGAGGAAGGAGCCGGATGGAAAAGGTGGATACTCATTCGTTCATTGCCCTATTACCGGAGCAGGACGCATTGCTTTCTTAGCTAGAGCGTGGATGGAAGCAGCACGAGCTGTATACTCTTACTGCACTATGAGTGATGTTATTAGACCCGAGGGTTGGTCGGACAAGGACAAGCCCCATGTACAAAAGTAAAACCACATAATCTGTCTTGTCTACTTACAAATTTGAAGTTATTACTTGTTGATTTCTTTAATTTATGATTTAAATGTTCTTGCTAAATATGACATTGCAGGACTGTATTTTTTGGAGAGTATAAAAACAAAGGTCCAGGAGCAGAAATAAAGGCCAGAGTTCCATACGCGAAAAGTAATCTAACAGATACAGAAGCACAGGAATTTATTAGTATGGAATATATCGAGGCTGGTAAATGGCTTCTCCCACCTCCTAAGGTTTAAAGTTCACACCAATCCAACTACATATGGTTGTGGTACCTTTATCAATTTGTATCATTTTGGTAATGGTAAGTTTTTAGTGCGAGAAGCGCCTTCACACATCTTTACGGGCTAACAGATATGTAACCTTTTTTGCAGCTAGTTTAGGTAAAGTTGTTTCTGATGCATTTGATAGTAGTATTGTATGTAGGCAACTTGTAAAAGGGCTATGAGCCAAATATGAGCCAGCTCAGCCTGTTAGATTTTTGTTTTCTCTGTAGTCTGCTTGCAATGTAATAATAATGGGGGGGTTTTGAATTGAGTCTAGAGAGTTTTTCAAGTTATTTGCGGATTATCATTTAAGCACAATCTGTTAACATATTAGTTACTACAGTGTTAATAGCAAAGCAATATAACAAACCAATAATAAAAGAGACATAGAGTTTTACGTAGAAACCTTCTTGAACTCAACCAAGAAGTAAAATCACGAATCTGGGGGATTTTTCAAACTCCACTAAGAGCCGTAAACCAAACTCAATACAATAGACCCCAATCTACCGTCGAGTCTTATTTCTTGAATTCAACTCCGAAACCAATAACCAAACTACCTACTATGGGCAGTCGTATTTTAAACAAAAAAATCTTACCAGTATGCTTCTCAATAAGCTAATGTGGTACAGTCAAACCTTATGAGAAATCACGCTCAAGTATCGAGAGGAATGCAAAGGTAACAGTAAGGTAACTCGTGCAGTAACAGCTAAGACTCCTCAATGAAATCACGTAAATAAATATCACGTTTTTGCTTTATGATTTCTTGAGTTATGAAGTATGTAACCTTGACTTATATAGGCAACATAAGCTACGTAGCTAGAAACCAATTAGGATTAAAATACAATAGTTTCTTTTCCAAGCAAAATAGACTTTCCGTAAAACAAACAATTCTAATCCTACTAGACTTCATTTGAAAAAACAATTCTAGATAAAACCCTTATATATAATAATGAGTACTAATAAGATATTTCTGAAAACAATTTTAATCAAGTTATTTTATAAATAAAAAAAACTCTTTAAAATTGTTTTCATAAATACTCGTATAAAACTTACGTACTCAAAATACTTGGTAACTCACACATTGTTCCCTATCTAGTCTGTTACTACCTCTGTTACCGACTACTGTACCTTTCGTTCCAAGCTCAATGACTCAAGAACGACTTCTCTTACATGAAGTCTAATAAAAGCAATAAAGTTTCAACTTCCAACTTCATGCCATGTTGTTCTTGAATCAATCTTCATTGTATCAACTTTAAGATTACATTATCACAATAATGCTCTTGATTCCGTTCTTGTTCCGTTCTTGATTCCTTGTATATATACAAAACTTAGCTAGACAATGTTAGCTTGATAAGTGTCAATTATTATCATCCTAAAAATCATCATAGCTCAACAAATTCTCCCTTTTGATGATGACAAACAATTGATGCTTATCCAATCATTAAGAATAAACAATGAAACCCAACATGTACAAGGAATCAACTTATAACCAGAAAGTATACATCAATCAAGCATCTAAGATCATTATATAACAAGCACCTAATAGAGAAACAATATAAAGTATGAAACTAAAAACCTAAGTCAAACATAGCTATGAGCGACCATATAAGCATCACAACTCTTCCCCCTTTTGACATTACCGAAAAGCGAAAGTTGCATAGTGAAATGGAATGCACATAAAAACACATATTAAGCCAAGTAAGTCGATCACAAACATCACCACCAAGGGTTTAAGCACCTGCAAAAGTAAATCAAATGATCAACTTGCTCAAACAAGCAATCTAATGATATTAGCCCTCCAACCAGTCGAAAGCTAAGCAATAAGAGTCATAAGCTCAATGCAAACCAAGAGGGTAGATGTAGTGTGAGGATAAGAATAGCCTAAAAGGCTTAGGGAACAAGTAGATAATAGGATGGGAAGAAATAACATATGATTGCGAGTTCCCTCTCTCCTTTTCATCTTGAAATTCTAATTCCCTTCTTGAACCTTATAAAAATTCGACCACCTATGGGAAGTTCATTGCAACTTAATTCTTCTACCTCCATACCATCCCTTTTGCTTATGTATTTAATAGAATCATCAAAACCATCCATACAATCATCAAAGTCTTTCTACTTAACTTTCTTAAAATACAGGCAACCTAACTGTTCAATGACCTTATTCTCTCAAGCAAACAGTTCAATTTACGGATTAAAACCCTGTTTTTCTCTCCAGTTTCTAACAAAGTGAATCAGTGATACATTTTTTTTTAAATTGTTAAAGAAGAGTATGTTCTTCCCTTTAAGTTAGGGTTTGTTTGAAGAAAATAAAATCTCAACTTTCTTATCATCTGTCGTCTGCTCTTCCATCTCTATTTTATGACGATGATAGTTATAAATTGAACTTGCTCTTTGTCAATGGTAATTGCGATTTTATTTCAATATAAATTATTAATGTTGTATTCAATTCCAATATAATTCCTAATATATTATTCTTTTGATTGGTCTAACAACAAAAGAAAAAGACAGAGTGGAAAACCACCTTTGGGTTTGGAGACCAATTAGCAATATATACTCTTTTGTATGATGACTACCTTCTCCTTTATTGATCATTAATTATGGCATTTGTTTCGCATACCATTTGCTTCAGATTCTTGGTCTCTTTTTATTTTTTGGTTATGTAAGTTCCGTGACATATAATGTGAGTTCCCATGACATATATCTTATTTTTAATTGTCATTTTGTAGATGTATATGGCGAGGAGCAGATGTCTTTGAAAGTGACGCACCAAAAAAAAAAAAAAAAACACAATGCTATTTACTATTTTTTTACCTTAGCTTGAATGTTTCTAACATGTCAACATCACAAATTATTTACCTTTTTGCAGGTGATGGAGTAGTTATTTTGAGCACAAGGTTATGTCATCCAAAGCTATCCAAATTGATGGAAATGAAAGAAGACAATATCAATTTAGCCCCTTGAAGAGTTGAAGTATCATTAGATATAGTATTATTGTGTAAAAATTAGTGTAGCTTTAGATATAGTACTATTGTTGATGCGTAATTTTTTGGGATTTTCGGTTTTATGAACAAAACAATAAAAGATAAACAAGATCACTCCTCTCTAAAGTCGTAACACCAAGAAAAATTAATCTTGGACGTCTCTCCAACCTCGCAAGATCAAAGAAACAAAGAAAACTCGCAAGTCCCCTCAAATAAAGAAGCTCACTTCTGAAATTCTAATTGAATAACTCAATCACTCATAAACACAATCTCTTGACAATAAAAGACTACAAGCCCTATTTATAGAGAAAACTAAACCTAACTTGCATAATAGGAAACTAACTAGAACAAGGAAACTTTCCAAAGTCCTAACCTAATTATAATTGGAAAACTAAATTTAAATCTAACTAAAACTCCTAATTATCTATTCAGAAAATTAAATATTCCTAAAACATAAAAATAGAATCCTGCATAAAAATAGAATTCTAATAGAATAGGAAATCGGATAATCAAGCGCCCTCATGCTCATGCATCAATCCCTCCCTCTTAGAAAGATTCGTCCTCGGATCCAATAAGACGAAGTGAAACCCACATTAAATTCATTATGCCCAAATTTAACTTCGATCAATAGAAGTGCATTAGGACCCCAAATCATGATGAATATGTGACAAGTTATTGGAGTTCCACGCCTACCACCCTCTCCTCCCTCTTGACGTGTCTTCCAAGCTAGTTGATCAAACACATATGGCTCAAGTTGTCCCTTATCCAATGGTGAATCTTCCTTGATTTGTAAAGGCTTGTAGAATACTTTACTTTGTATTAATGCAAAGTTCAAGGCCTCAAGATCCACCTGTTCTTCCAATATAACTCGACACAATAGTGGTCCTTCCTTGTCGGGCATGGCCTCTTCCTCTTCTTGTTGTTGCATTGTCGCTTGTTGATCTCTTGAGATTTCCTCTTCAACCTCCACAATCTCTTGTAAGGTTAAGGTATGTTTGGTAGGACATTCATGTTGGTAATGACCAAATCCACCACACTTAAAGCACTTTCTCTTAACCTTCTCTTGTGAAGCAACACCATCCTTTTCTTTGGTCATACCACTAGAATTAGGATTTGAATGATGTTTACCTTGAAGGTTGCTAAACCCTTTCACCACAGTATGACTTGTGGATTGTTTACCGATCTTCTCAAACTTAAGAGCAAGTCTACAAACTTCATCAAAAGTTTGATAATTTTGCACATCCACATTCTCACGCAAATTACTGTCTAACCCTCCTATGAATCGTGCTATGCGTTGTTCCTCGCGTTCTTGAACATCACATGATAAAGATAGGCGCTCAAATTCACGGATATACGTTGCAATAGGCTTGTTATCTTGCTTAAGGGTAGTCATGCAGATGTAGTTTTGTTGCTCGTACTCTCGTGGCACAAACTTCTTCCTCATATGCTTCTTCAACTTCTCCCATGACTTGATCTTGGACTTGCAATCTCTTACCCTTTGCCTCTTCCAATTATCATACCAAGTTCCAGCAAACTTGGTGAGTTTTAAGACCGCTATCTTGAACTTCTTGTGATCATCAAACTCTTTATATTCAAAGAGATTGTCTACAGTTCGTACCCATTCAATATATATTTCTGGATCCAAATCATCATCAAATTCTGAAATTTCAAACTTCAATCCAAGATCATCATCTCGATCATGTGTGAACCGACCTTGAAATTGTCGTGATCGACGCCTCTTGATATCTTCTTCATCACCAATACCAACAGATCTGAGTGCGGATATAACTTGATCTTGTACTTGTTGTCTAAAGGTTTCGGCTAGATTAGCCTCACGCTTGGCTACAATTTCTTCAAATTTCTTTAACATATCGTTTTCATCTCCAAACATGGCTAATAATTCGAATCGGTTTAAAATAATCTCGTCTGAAAATACAAAACTGCCTGTAAACAGTAGTAAACGATTGTTTTTCGCAAAAACAGGGTGAGGCTAGTAAGCTAAAGCTTAACTAGTCTTGCTCAGAACGTCGTTTACCTTTGAAAATAAGTACTCACTTGTCCAGATCTGACCACGAAAATTCTGACAAATAGTGTTGTATGCGAAACTGGCTCTGATACCAAATTGATGCGTAATTTTTTGGGATTTTCGGTTTTATGAACAAAACAATAAAAGATAAACAAGATCACTCCTCTCTAAAGTCGCAACACCAAAAAAATTAATCTTGGACGTCTCTCCAACCTCGCAAGATCAAAGAAACAAAGAAAACTCGCAAGTCCCCTCAAAATAAAGAAGTTTACTTCTGAAATTCTAATTGAATAATTCAATCACTCATAAACACAATCTCTTGAAAATAAAAAGACTACAAGCCCTATTTATAGGGAAAACTAAACCTAACTTGCATAATAAGAAACTAACTAGAACAAGAAAACTTTTCAAAATCCTAACCTAATTATAATTGGAAAACTAAAAAATTTAAATCTAACTAAAACTCCTAATTATCTATTCAGAATATTAAATATTCCTAAAACATAAAAATAGAATCCTACATAAAAATAGAATTCTAATAGAATAGGAAATCGGATAATCAAGCGCTCTCATGCTCATGCATCAATTGTGTAGTAGTGTAGCTTTAGATATAGTATTATAGATAGTGATGAAAAAAAATATATAGTATTACAATGTAGTTTTTGTCATTTATAATTGCCATAGCTAATTAAATTTGGCAATGTCTGGATTTTAATTTTATTATGTTACATTTAAATTATATTTGTTACTTGAAAGAGTTGCAGCACTTGCAAGGATGCCATTTAGAAAAGAAAGATGAATTTTGTAGAGTTTTTCGATCAAGAGAAATATAGTACATTCGATTAGATTGAAATCACATATCCAATCTTCAAGAAAAGTATAAATAAGGGAGTACTTAATATAATTTGTTTAATTGTTTAGTTAAAACCAGCATGCATATGTGATCAAATGCTCACTAATGGATTTTGTTTGTTTGTTCAATTCCTTTAGTCAAAATCGTGCAACGCACACTATAAAAAGAAATTTAATAAATTGTGCTACAACCTACAAAAGTACCTGATTTACTTCCAATTTCAAATAGATGCCATCAACTCCACTACCACCATCATCGTTATCCTTCACATCCTCAACCTAAACAAAGAGATATCGAATAAAGTCAGATATTACTGCTCAAATCAATAAAATTACAACATTTACTAAATGTCCAATTTACATTTCCTACATTTGCCTCAAGCATATTTAGCAGGACAACACTCATTGTATTGTGTTACTTGTAAAGTTTTTTTGTTTTTTGATTTTTTAGACGTGTAGAATAAGTTATATTTGATTTTAAATATTTGACAGAGTCTAGTATAACTCTTATAAACTCTAGAGGTTTGTCACAACTCAAACTCTATTTTTCATTATCCTAAATTTTATTTTGTGTTTTGTTTTAGTTGCTTGCTTACATGGCATTCCTATTATTAATCATGCTCATACGATGCACGTGTTAAAATCTATATGTCGTTATTATTTTTTTCTTAATTAATTAATTCTTAAACTCTAGCAGCTAGAAGCATTGTCCTTTAACATAGAGATTGAGGTCTTGATTCTTACCTGCATAGTGTATCCTCGAAGAAGATCATGATACAATAATATTGTTGCTAAAAACTCATATTTTAGAGTTCAATAATATTCCAATAAAAATATAAAAAAAGTTAAATTAGAGATACATGGATTTTTATATATAAATTCCTTAGTACGGAGTATATGTTTATAAATTGCTACTTGGTTAGCATCTTAGGACCTACTAAATACTTACGTGTTTGAAATAACAATTTTATATTTTCAATCCTTTTAGAAAAAAAAGAAGTAGTGGTAATACAGTATTTTTATTCATGGCTAAAACTCATGGCCTTTAAGAATTCTACTTCTAATGTAGTACTACTTCTACAAAAATTCTTCTTCTTATGCCCCAGTTCTGTTATACCGAATATATAACTTATATACAATATGTCTACCATCCTCAATTGCCCTCGTTGCTCCATTTCACGACACCACTTGAAAAAGTGTTTTGCTTGATCATCCAAGTATTTAATGATCCCAAAACCTACACAGTGGAGCTTAAATTAAGCAGGAAGCAAGTAAAAAAAAAAAAATTAAACATCTTGCAAGGAGAATTAGAGAGGGGAGGGTCAAACTGAGGGGCCATGTGGGATTGGAAGAGGAACGTGATCAAAGACGGTTGAGGAAATCTGTTTATAACCTTTCAAGTAAAAGAATCATATAAGTCTACTTTTGATATATACGGTACGTATCGGTCTAAATTTATTGTATGTTACCTACCTACCTCGGTAAATTCACCATCTGAAGGATTTAATTGTAGCCAAGTAGCCAATACCTTATGTATAAATATATGGGCGACCTTATGAAGAAAAATATAAACTCACTAATTTAATAATCAATGGACAATGTAAACATATATATTGTCCAGTACGCTTTTATCGTAATAAAACAAAGAAACAAACAGTTTAATTTTAAATAGTGACTAACCGTGCATAGGAAATTTGTAATACTCGTACCAAACCTACGCATAAAAATACAATAGTCAATAATATTCCATTATCAGCTATAAATTAACCACAAGATTACTATTGAGACACAACCAAATTAAACAAAAGAAAAAAAAAAGGAAAAAGAAAAGAAAAGTGAAGCAATGAAAACGGTGGAGTAAAAGAAAAGATGGGTGGGAGGGGGGTGTTAGGCATTATATATTGAGCTTTTTTGATGATAGACCTCAAGTTATTGATGCATTCTAGAAATCCTAAAACATCGAGAATTCTACATACGTGCAAATATACGGGAGCAAATCCTAACAAAGATCAAATTTCTAGAATACATGATTGAAAGAATTCTACTTTGGTTAGAATTCAATGCCAACGCCAATTAACGAAGCTTTTTTTCTCTTTTTTATTTGTAAAATAAAATTATTTGCTTATATGGCATGCCTCAAAACTCTCGAAAACAACCAGCTTTATATATATATATATATATATGATGTTGATGATGACTAAATAAATATCATAAACTTAATTTCATAAAATAAAATTGATATGCCCCCTTTTTATTATCCATTATTGCAAGTATGGGTGATACTCATCATCATAAGTTTGCCGTGCATAACCCAATTTCTTAGCTTTAGGCGTATAAAAATTGGTTGTCTAAAGTAAAACGGTACCAATGTATCTCATCTCTAAAATTATATCTTACTCTTTTATTGGGAGAGGGTGACATATTGAAGGTACTTTGAAGGTTGGCAATCGATATTTATATAAATCTTCAATCCATGAATTTAAAAGAAAAAAAAGTTAAACAATCAATTGAGAAACATAATTGCACAGGTCTTGGGTAGCAAATCAAAGTTGTGATATTAAAAGATTAGTATTTGTAACAAAGATAAATAAGATATAGAAGATAATATTTTATTTTTCTAAGCCAGCAAATCTTATCTTTAGAGGTCGTTAGACGGTAGCAAAATTCCAACTTACAGAAATTCTTTGCTATTGAATCTCTAGAATGTTTAACTGTTGTAAATCTCTTCTATTTTTTTTTCTTATGCCAAATCTTATCCTTAGAGGTCACTAAAGGATAGCAAAGTTCCAACATATCATGCACTGATTGATCCATCCACAATTTAGTTTAAAAAAATGCACTCAAAACTTATGAGAGATGATCATCTAGACTTATGAGAGATTATTTGAACCTGTATACATGCTAAACTTAATTAGTATTGACTTGACATGTCCGTGTCGCACTAAAAAAATTAATGTTGCTTTGGATATAAGAAGAGGATTCATTATTGCAATTTACTTATAATAGAAGGCATAGAAAAAAGGTAAAGAAAAATGATGATGATGATGATGATGATGATGATGATAAACATGTCTACGGACGGGGATATCAAACCATGACTTGTTTTGCACCAAAAAAAACCATGACTTGTTTAGATTTTTAATCTACTATAGTCAAATTATTAGTATAAGGCTCCCAAATTTATCTCCCACATCCTCCCAATCATAAAAAGTTTTAATCATTCATAAATATGAAATTGGACTATCTTTATGTTAAATGATAAATCCATGAATTTGTAGAATAAAGTAAAGTACCTACTTTAATTCAAAATGTTTGCTTGACCATCCTTTGTACCATCAATTTGTATTCAAGAACCTGCATATTCGATTACCATGGAGTAAGAGAAAGATACTAAACCTTATTCAGAGAGCCATAACAATAGCCAAGAAAAAACTAAAAACAAACTGATTTACTCTAATATTATATGTCAACATTGTAGTGTAAAGATGGAGAAAAAGGGACTCACAACCATGATACAGCCAAAGGTGTCCTTCAAAAAAAGAAAAAATACACATCCCAAAGTCAAGAACAACATAGATGCGCAGATGATTCGAAATAATCAAAAGTATACCATTTATTTGCCAATTTGATGGAGCAAAACCTGCATGCATGTAATGTAAATGATGATAAGTAAATGGCTAAAAACAAAGAAAAATTGACATACAAAATCTCCTATATCTATAATATAGTTAATTATATACTCCATGACCATCACAAATTAGCAAAGCAGAACAAAAGAGGGGAGGCACGACATATACTTTGTTGGCTTTTGTCCGGGTTTTATAGGCAAAGAATTAGAAGGGAACAGATCTTCTAGTTATTCTGATCACAACCAATTTTATTTAACCTCAAATTTGTAATTGTTAATATTATCTTTTACTTTTTCCAATTTTTTTACGTTATCAAAATTCACGAAATAATTAAATAATAAAATTAATTGCCTACGTGGCATGCCTCAGAAGGCTCGAAAAATGCCAGGTTTATATATATATATATATATACATTGATTGATTGACATTGATTACACTAATACAATCTAAAATTACCTTAATGTCCAGTTTTAATATTCTCAACATAATAAAACTCTTATTGGGTATAGATCAGATGATTGATATTTGGGGGAATAGATCCACATAATATAACAAGGGTTATATAGGTGTGGGTATAAGCGCAGGTAATGTACCAGTGTCGCATTTTGATGAATTACATATTATTTCCCCTTTTTCCAGATAGTGAGTTGTCTCTAACTTTTTCCAATTGAAAGAACGTAAGTCTTTTAATTTTTAGATTCCAAATACTGAAATACACAATAAGGGACAATCTGATCAAACTGATGGTTGTTTAATAACAAGAATAATATCAGTTGGTATAAGCGTATACTACGTGAAAATTGACTACTATTTGTGGGATAATCTTCGTTAGTATGACAAACGTTAAATATTTAATTACGTTTTATATTAAGGTATAAACACAGGCTAGACATAAATTTGTAAGTGTTGAGAATTCTATGTTTTGATGATTAACAAAATAAATGAGCTTATGCACATTACTACAAATGTCTTGTGTGAAGTAATGTGTTGCAGCTCACAATTAATATGGACACCATGTGATTGATGAATTAAGAACTTCCTAGTTAAGGTTAATTAAGGACATCATGGTGAATGATTACTCAAATATGAAGCATGAAGACAATCAAGTGAAGATTGGTATTTTACTTATTAGTCTTTCATGTATTCGTGCCTTAGACTTGGACCTTAGAATTGGAACAGTTAATTGAGAACAAAAAGATAGTGTGAAAGTTGCAGGAATATGGGCACAGACTGAAGGACTAGACCATGGACCAAGCTCAGTCAATTCCCAGCTCTAAAACGTTTTGGAAAATGATTTTCGAAAATTATTTTCAAAACTTGCTTAGTTCATTTCTTTATTCTAAACAGTTTTCTAATGCATTTAAAAGTCTCTACCAGAATTGAGAAAAACATTGGTTTACATAATGTAAGTGGTAAAATGTTTTCAAAGCAAAAAGGCATGTTTTACTTTATGGCCACTTGCTTGGATACATGCTATTAACCAATGTGTTTTCTGGTGCATTTGAAAGTATGCCCAGATCTGATTTATAGCAAAAAGAAAAAACTCAGTTTTGAATAAAGAATGAGGTTGAGTGTTTTAAAAGCAAAAAGAGCATTTTTTACTCTTCACCACTTGTTTAGTGACATGCTATTATCTAATGTGTTTTGGGTCAAATAAACTGGATTTAAGGTTGTTTTGGAAACCAAAAAATACTGATTTAAAGAAGCATGTAGTGGAGCCTTTTACTTATCCACTTATCAAGTGGGCAAAATTAACTTGAGGGTAAAACTGGTATATGGATCCTGAGCTGGAACCACGGTCCCACAATCAGGTCCCACACCAGTTCCAGTTTTACTAAATTAATTTCGAAAATCAAAATATTTTGCAACTTGCTTTGTATCATGTTATTATCCAATGAGTACATTGTTGAATCATTTCAAAGCTGATTTCAAACAAAGTTCTCTATTTTACTAAAGCAAATTTTGAGCTAAAAGTAAAGTTGCTTTTTAGAGCCTTGTGCATTGAATATGTCAAACAAGCAACCTCACCTTGAAAATCGCTTGTTGTATGTTTTTGAAACATTAAGGTGGCTCCCTTGTACTTATCAAACTGATTTTTAAGGTTGTTTTGCTAAATGTAACATGTGACTTGATTTGACATATTAGAGTCTTTGTTTTTCAAAAGACTTAACCATTAAGCAAAGTCACATGACTGATATTCTGAGTCACTTTGAATGCTTTCCAAGCCTTAATTTTCAGTGACAAAGGCTCCCTTGATTTAAGGAAGTATCTTGCATTTTTTGACTATTGTGCTTCTTATGTTTTCCAAAATCAACTTCATTAAGCAAGCTCCCACTTGCTCTCACTCCCAAAGTCTAGTGAAGTCTCTTCACAAATAAAACCTCTCTTCATTCGCTTGTGCAAAACGATTTTATTTTTGAAGTGAAGTAAAACACTATCTGAGTTTGTTGCCAGCAAAGTTCCAATTTGAGAAAATAATCTTTGGCACTTAGAATTTATTTGTAACCTTATCCGCTTATTCTAAAAGCATTGTAAAAGGTTGAGTTTGTATCTTCTTGAGAGAAAGTTTGTTCAAAGCTAAAGTGTTGGCTTGTGAGTCTTGGCAACTTGTAGGGAAGTTGTGTGTTTGCTCATAGCCCTATATTGGCGTGTGAGCAACGGCGGAACCAGGACTATGAGTGTGAGGGGCAAAAATTTAAAATATATAGCGCAAAGGGGGGAGGGGGCTGGTCAAAGACAAATATATGGATTTTGGACTAAAATTACCCGAAAATTAGACATTTTCTTGAGGGGGGGGGGGGGAGGCAGCCACTGCTGGCCTACTCCTGGTTCCGCCAGTGCGTGTGAGTCTTGGCAACTTGTAGGGAAGTTGTGCCTGCTCTTGTGTGATAGAGTTAGGTAACTTGGCAACTCAAGGAAGTTGTGGACTTGACAACTTGAGTGAAGTTGTAGGTTTGCTCATAGCACTATATTGGTGTGTGAGTCTTGACAACTTGTAGGGAAGTTGTACCTGCTCTTGTGTGATAGAGTTAGGTGGACTTGGCAACTGTAGTTAAGTTGTGGTTGTAGCAAGTTAGGAATGAACTTGTACAATGTTGACTCGGTTTTACAACAAGATGTTGTGAAATCTTATTAGAGAGAGTGGGTCGTGGTTTTACTCCCAATTGAGCCTTGTGTGGTTTCCACGTTAAAAACGTCTTGTATCATTTATGCTTTTATATCTAAACAGACATAGGACATCTGTTCCTTGTGTCTCATGAAATGCATTCTAACTGTAAGGATATGCTTAAATATAATGACATAGGTCATATTTGGAGTGACAATTTATTAAGTTATACTATATAGTGTACAATTGCAAGTTAACTAACAAGCGTTAGATATTATTTTTAATCGGAGAATGATGAGGGGCATGTCATGTGTAACATTTCAACCAATTACTACTTTTCATTATTATTTATATACCTATCTATAATTTTAAAAAATCCAAAGATTTATTTGAACATAAAAATATAGAGATAAACAGGTCGTCCGTGCGTAACACGGGTAAAGTCCTAGTATAATACAGTAATTTCTACAGGTAACGAAAGAAAAATCTACACAAAAAGGTCACACGATCAAGTGCTTCCAATCAATCTCCAGTTATTTATGGAACTACTACAAATAAACGTCCATCGAAATTTTGAACACTAAACTCAGAGAATGTGGAAACAATTTAACACAAATGAATTAAATTCATATATCCCCTGCTTGAGTGTTTGCCTAATACACAGTAAGAACACCATCTCAATGCCGATACAACAATCTCAAAAAACCACCATATTCAAAAGAAAAAAGGCAACCGCAAAAAGGATGAATAGAAAAAGAATCTCATCATGGATTTACACAAATTGATGACCGCAAACGATATGCACAAACTATAAGGGTACAGACCTGAACCTTCCAATGATGACATGAAAGATATGAGTCCAATATACTAACCATTACGTTCAGCAGCCTTCACATATAACAGCCTTCTCGCAGCGGGGGCTGGAGGTGCCAACCCAGGGATGTCCCTAATGTCTTTGTTGTTTGGGTTCACAATCTGCAGACATAAGAAGTAAAATGAAATCTTCAGCAAATATCTTTTCCTATGTAAGCAGCACAAGGGAGTCCGACGGAACTCAATCAGCATTTATTTTACTCTTAAGCATGGGGAAGTAGATCCCCAAAATAAAAGCAGCATGCGGGAGTACGAATCTACAAATCCAGAGATCTTTGGAATAGGTGCAAAGAGACAAAAGGTTTAGCACCCACTGCTGCTTTATTCATGTAAATGTGTATGCCACCAATAGGGGTCATTTAATTAAGATTCGGGTCAAAACATTCAGTGGGCTATCCACTGTAAATGAAAGGCCATCTCTATTTCACTTAAGCTACACAAATTTGTTGAGCACAGCTACAAGTATCGTGTACGGTTGACATCCCTATCAACTGTGTACATGAGCCATCCTTCGCCACATGTTCCGTAGCACAGCTATAAAGGTTTGAGCCGGGTAGGGGTAGGAAAACAAATATGTGAGTAAAAGTTTCAAGAAGTCATTCTCAATCCCCGAGAAGGAATATTCAGCTCTTTATGATTGAGAAAGTAATTTCACTAAGTCGAGGCCAGGCGCTGAAGAAGACTCAAGCCAGTGGACAAACACCATCCCTCAGACCTCACCTCTTTCCTTTACGTTCCTTTCACCAAATGAATCACATCAAATCACCCCCCCCCCTCTACAAAAACAAAAAATCCTCTCTTTCTCTGCAGCAGGTGGTATCTCCTCCTCACACCGGATGTGAGGTACCAAGGTAAAGAACCCAATGGAAGTTCAAGATAAATGGAATAATTCAAGAGCATTGGGGTACAGTTGAAATGAGTTATTCTCACTAATTCTCTTACTTTTCATAAGCAAAGACTGATATGGCGATATATGTACTTGGGATGCTACAACCGCCCCAAGAAATGTAACTTTCACAAATAGGGTCATAATAATCAGAATTTGGATATACATTGAAACTTGATGAGGGTTAAGAGACATTCTTCTTTATTGTTCCTTGTTAAAAAAAAAACTCATTATTCTTGATTGATGGTTTAGAAAAGAGGAATCACATCTGATATGGATGTCAGATACTCATCCACCATAACCGATTCTTCTTGCTGTTCATAGTTTTCCTTTCGGCCTTTTTTATTCTTAAAGTGCAGAGAGCCAGGATGCTGAAGGTACAGGCAAAACATTAAAAGAGATATAAATGAAAGAAATAAGAAATCAACTCCGTCCAGTCCTCCCCTCACTGGACAGATTGTACATGCATTATGAGAAAATCAAGGACAGTAAATGCAAAAAAATAAGCATCAACAAGAAAATCCCATGAGTTGAAGTGATACCTTCACGACAATAATGGCTATGACACCACAGACAATAAGAAAGAGAAAAGCCATGATACATTTGTCAGTGGCAACCTGCAATGGATACAGAGCTTATGTTAGGGATGATAACACAAACAGAAGAATATGTGTCAGTATTGTTGTCCATAATAACAGACCTGCCGACCAATCTGCTTCACCAGCTCAGCAGCCTTCTTTAGTGAGAAATTAACTGTATCCAGATCATTACGAATGCGGCCCATTTGCTCAGTCTACAATGATGATACATGCAAAATGGATTAATCTCCGTCGACAAAGGGGAAGGAAAAAAACTCCATTAACAAACACCTACTTGGCCTTTTAAATTAGCTGCAGTTTCAGTTCCCACTTCAAGTGTTTGTGCAACAACCTAAACAAACAAACTTTTATCAGGGAACTCAGGGTTGGGATATGAGTGGAAGCCGAGAATGTCACAGGCTCACAATAAAACACATTACCTGTTTAGACCGTTCAATGGCCTGATCAGTCTCATCCAGTGTCTTGTGGCCAGCATCAACAAGCTCTTGATTTGTCATTGCTAATGAAGAGGAAACATCGAAAGGTCAGAAAGGGGACACATACGGTAGTGACAACTAACAACTGTCATTTAGTCATACAGTGAACACAATATCCTTAAGACACTAAAAAAGCCTCAATAGCATACTGGTAGTCTCATGAGATCCGTGACAGTGCAAGAAGATTCAGCAACATGCATGAGGCTCCCACCAAAGTGGGGTCTAATGGAGGGAGTCAAATTACACTTTCACGGAGAGGCTTTCACCTGATCATAATGGGGTAAGTTTAAGATTGCAGTATTGCACCAAGGTTGACCCTCTAGACATTATGAACATTTTGAATTTCCATATGAATAGAAAAGACGAGAAATCTTCAGTAACGAATCAGAAATGAAAAGCCCAGACATTTTACACCGACAACCACAAACAACCTCTCCATACAAAGGCAGCACTCCTACGTTGCAACAACAACAGATGATCCTTCATCTCCAGTCTTTACACAAAATACTTGTATCATGAGACACAACTTTGTGACACTTGCTATAAGATCATCAATAATATTGGGAGTATTTGCCAGAAACAACCTTTTAGAAACATGTTCTTCGAAGAATCTTTTTTAGAAAACTAGCTTTTACGATGTTTTCCTTTCCAAACAACCATATAGGCAACTTTCTGGCGTAAACACAACTGGACTGGCTCCTTCACTTGACTATATGAATATGGATGCTGAATTAAAGATCAAAGAATTATATGTGCAATACGTGACCCATTAGTGCACAATTTTTAGCTTCTTGGATTTCACTAAATTAAATGTCTTACGAAACTTTCCACTTATTTTTTGGGAAGTATTGGGGCAGTTGATGGTTTTCAATAAAGGGCCTAATTACAGAGCATCTCTGTCAATGCAGGGTAAGAATGTCGATATCCTACCCTACAAACCGCATCCTAGGTTGACAGCTTGTCAGCTTCATCAGAGGCGTCGGGTAACGTAGGTAACACATAGGTTAGCAGTACACTCATATTGGAAACCATCACATGATAAAGAATGAAAGCTAATTCTCTAGCCATATTCACAAATTGTGCTGCCCTTCATAATAAAAGTGATGAAAATATGAGCTAAACATGTCTCACATGATGCCATCTGAACATGTTCTTCAGCGGTTGGTTCACTGGTTCCAGCTCCCATGTCAAACAGTTCCACCTTCTTATTACCAAGGGTATTCATATACCTACAATACGAGCAGACAGGGAAACAAGTTTGGTTTAAGATAATACCTACACGATCGAATCGAAGACCAAAAATATGAAAGAAGGCAGTACATCACCAGTATAAGCGAATACATAATCCTCCGTGTCAGGTTCATGCTAAGGATAATTTGATTTAATTTTTCAATAAGTCCAATTGTTTTCCATTACATGCATGAGATTCAGATAACTCCCTGAATAGATCATAATCATAGTTCATAAACATAGCACAAGGACAACAGTTTTGAGCGAGCTTAATTATTCAGTCGTAGTTCATAAAAGGTTCAATTGAGATTCTTCTTTTTTTTTCATAGTATGATTAAGCTTTTAGCTCCACACCTTTAAGGCTTTAACCAACATTCAAAGAATCAAATTCTTCTTTCCATCTTCCCAATGCAGAGGAGAAAACGGTCTTTTTTCGTCTTATTGACATATTTGAGCAAGTAATATTAGCAGTTGATAAGAGCTGTACACCAATAATTCATTTTCCAGATTCAACTTTTTGAACAGTCAATAAATGTAGTCATATACTTAGGCAGAGGCTCAAGAACCAGTAAATACAGCAAAGAGAGAAAACAAGGTCGGGTTGAAGCGGTAACTTACGTCTTCCTCAATCCCACATATGAATTAAGCTCTTTGATCTGCAACCACACATTTGAAATAGAATTAAGAAAATGGAAGGTTACATCAAGAAAGAAATGCAGCATTCAAGTCTAGCATGTACGTTGATATTAAAGGATGCTAGTCTGACAGGAGTTAGATAGTTAGGAAAATTGGCGAGGAACTACCTATTATATAGGCTTATTTGTGCAAAAAAACTACCTTCTAATTTTTTTTGTGGAAAACAATTACGACTATATTTTGTCATGTACTACTACCTCTCAGCTGAATCCCGTGATAATTATACCTGAATTTCCCTTTTTGCCCTCGCATGCAAGTCACAAGGAACTTAACAATACGACTCCCCCTTTAAATGTACCTTTTGATTTCCCCTTCCCTTCTCTCTGCAGTCTGCAGCATTTCTAACCTCTGACAGTTGTCATTTTTTTCAATTCTCTGTTCAGTACTCATTGAGTCACTTCCCCAAGTTTATGGCTGTCTACTGCTTAGTCTTCTCACATCATTTTTGTGTGTCAGAAGAACCATCCTTGGCCTCCTCTGACGCAGATCATTAATGTTCACCTTCACCCTATCTAAGGCACACAAAAGCCCGCACCTAAAGGGGCACATTTGCCTTCCAAATGAGATTGGCAATGGGAAATTGAGGAAGAGGCGCACCCAAACACTGCAAAAAGGATTTGCAGTAGACATTATCTTGTCCAAATAGCTCCATCTATACCAGAATCCATCTTCTCAACAAGCACATAACCATTCAAAAAGTAGCCTAAGCAATCACAAAAGGTATTATTTTGGAAAACAAACCTCCAAGAAGACAAGAAAAGGTTACTAACCATGGATTGCTTCTCGTCATTGAGTTGCTTATTGACTTCAGGGGAATTTCTAGCCTCCTCATCCTTGATTTCTCGATCAAACTCTTTAATCAATCTAAAACAGTAACAAATAAAGTTAGAATTAAAAGAAACAAACACGACGCCATACACTAGATGAAAGCAACCACGTCACAATCTCCAACCGTTCAGGTTCCAAGCTCAAGAACAAAGAGCAGTATAATGGGAAGATGCAAGACATAGAGTACCTTTTACATTCCCTCATCTTCCCTGTAAGTTCTTCTAGCTGCTTACTTTGTCTACTGGAGTCTTTAATCTTGTCCAGTTTCTGGAAGCCATTACTGAAAGAAAAGACATCACATTCAAATTTAGTTAATGTCATATAGGATATAAGGAACGTAAATGAACAATTATCTCATGTAATGCGACCCCCCATGCGTGGAATTAGAATGCAACTTTTTTCTAGTGCTTTAACAAAATATTTGGAAGATGATCATGTGACATACATAATACTTTGTCAAATTTGTAAACTGGCATATTCTAACAAGCATAAAATATTAGTCACTGGCTGAACTTGAGCAACATTACCCAGTCAAATATTTCTTTCCGCCAACAATCTCCATTTATACTAAATTACTCATCTGTGGAGCATATTCGTCATGTTTCAAGTTCCCTAACCATCACTCTTCGTCTCTTCCTTCATCGTAGCTTCCAAACTTTTAGTTCTAAGGGAACTTGCTTCTGCTTGCGAAGCATATCTCAGATTCTTTCCATTTACATCCCACTGTCCAAATCATCAGTTTAATCCTCTTCATAATTGACTAATCAGTATCATAGATTTGAAATATGAAGTTACTAATTCTTCAATGGGAAGTTCCATGTCAGCCACAGTAAGTCTTGACGCGGAAAAAAAAACTGCTAATCATTTGATCTAAGTTAACTTTAAAATCTCTCCAACTTGTAACAAGCTTCCAGCCTTCCACTGAAAAAAATTGATGATGGGCAATCAACGGAAAGGAAAAGGATATCAATTTAGAAAATTGAGACAAACGAAAAGTACATGTATTTATTTTTATTTTTTGGTAATTTTCTTTGGTTATTTTTATATTAGTCTAACAAGGATATTGGGAAATACTTTGGTAAAAATTGATTTCCTATCTTAATTAGTCTTACTTGAAATAATTTATTTCTTCCTGTGCTTGTTTGGTTGACACACAAAAAGCACAAGAAGTGGAATTTCTCAGGCAGGGTAGGTTCTCTTGTTGTTTGTTTGGCAAAAAAAATAAGAGTTAACTTCCTGCGGGAAGAAGTTACTTGCCAAGCCCCTCAGGCAAGTACAACTTTCCACGTTAATTCCCATGAAATTAAGGTTACTTTGTGCAACTAAACATTTTTGGGCACTTCCCATGAATTTGTATTTCCCATGAATTAGTACTTCCCATAGTCAACCAAACAAGCACTAAGTCTTTTAAGAGTTACAAAAATTAACCACCTAGACAATTAAGAGGTCATGTGTGATTCTTGATAATTGAGGGAATACATTAAAAATTATTCCTTCCACCTCTTACCTTTGCCACACTCTCTCTCATATCCTTGCAAATCAACTATCTTACTTTTCCCTCTCTCCTAGCTCTTGTCTCTTTCCTCTCCTGGTGTCCCTTGAATTTCTTCTTCCGTCTTCCCAGTCTCAATCAAATTGGTTAGAAAGCCCTAATTAGTACCTTGTTTCCGCGGCAAGTTTATGCCAATTGGTGTCGAACTCAAAACCTAACTATCATGTGCTCCAATAATATTGCTAACATAATGAACAACCACAACCCACAAGTCCCAGGTTAGATTTGAGGCCACTAGGTGATATGCTACTGTCACCCAAACTCCAAACTGCTTCCATAAGCATCATCTTCAGCCTTCCCCATAACTGCTTACTCTTTTTCATCCAAGGTCTGATTGTGTGTTTTGGCATGGTGGGCTCTGACATAATCTTGGGCATGAAATTCTCTCACATAAGGCCGATTTTTGTCATGTGTTATCATACTTAAATGAGCAAAAATGTGCTTACATCTTTAGAAGAGAAAGTCCTGATCCAGGTAAGTGTATTATGAATGATCTGAAATGAGGTTTGATTTCTATGTACAAGATATAATAGAGGAGTCAGTTCGAGTGGGGACTTCCCTCTTCAAGGTCAAGATATCAATATGAGCCCCCTCCCCCCCTGCCCTTCAAAATATACTTATTTCTGCCCGAAATAATGGTTAAATTTGACCTGTTTCTCCTCTACCACAATCCGTCCCTAATTTTAGGATGGGGCGAAAGGGAAGCTTAGCAGGCTACGACAGCTCGAAAACTACAAAATGTTACTCAAAAGCAGAAACAAAATTTCCATTGTTCCTTCAAAGTATGAACCAAAAGGTTCCAACTTTTACTCAACAATGATCAAATAACACAGCATTACATCACTCTCCTATAATACGAGCCACTGAACACTAGACCACCATTCCTAACACTGACAGCAACCACTTAACAGTTTAACACCATTCAACTATCGCCCCATTAACAGCAGAAACAGCTTATTTCCAGTCACATAAAACACTAACCATAGTAACCACATAAAGTTTCACCTTTCAATAATACTAGCTCACTAAATATAATCATTAAGAACAAATTATCTGATACTACATAGCTAACTGTCACCAGTCAAGGAGATTAAGAAAAAAAACATATCAATGTAGAGAGAGAAAGAGTGGAGCTTACCCAAGAGCTCGAAAATTGTCGCGAATTTCGCCATGGATCTGCTCCATCTGAGGGTTCATAGGCAAATCAGACGCCATTGTAGCCGGAACTCACACTTTCCGGCGAACAAAATCCCCCAAAATATTGAACCAGGTCAAATCCCTAGCTGCCAATAATGCCCTAATTCATCGCATTATTGCCCAAATCAACAATGCTGGAGAAAGTATCAGAGAGAGAAACTGTCGAACAATTTGAATCCAGCGAGAAAATGGCTTTAATTCAACTCGATTTCAAGAAAAAGATGAATATTTAAATAATTAGAACCCTAAAACCGTTAAATCATCCACTCTAAGAAACTGATTTAACAAAAAAAAAGATCAAAGGATTCAAAAACAGAAATACTAAAATAGTAAAATATAGGAAATAAAAACAATATGAGGAGAAATTGCAGGTTAGAGAATTCCAGAGAATTTTTAGGGTTTTCTAAGGAGACAAAAATTGACAAAAACACAGTGGGAAGAATGATTGAAATTTTTCTTCAGAGAACAGAAGAGGCAACTGGCAAGAGAGACAGGAGAGAGAGAGGGGGTCAGGGGGTTCGCTGTTTAGTAGTAATAAAATATGAGCATTTACAGGCTGCCGGTGACATTTGTCTGAGTGTTTCTTTTTGTTGTGTATAATATTTGTTTTTTTTTTTTCTTTTTCTGGTAGTTGTTTTAAAAAACTTTGTCTTTTGATTTGTTTAATTGTTTATGGGTTTGTTTTAATTTTGTTTAATGGGTTGTATTATAAACAAATGAGTATTGAGTAATGACATGAGAATAAGTTCGTTAGATGATCACCAAGAAGGTGAAGCTAGCCAAGTGCAAAGTTTGGACGGATGAGGAGGGAATTGACCACTTTTGCTGACTCAACACTAGCTAATTAGATATAGCTAGAGTCGGCAAAAATTGATTTGACATAAAAATCTAATATGATCAAAATGAAGAAAAATCGATAAAAATTAACTTTATAATTGGAAAACTCACTAAAATTTTGGGCATCCACCTTTGGAGGGCCCAATATTTTCTACTAGTCCATTACTGTATAGTCCCCTTCTAGTCTCCTGCCATTATTCTCTATCCTCGCTTCCTTGTATTCAAGAACTCCCCATCTCCAATCTCCGTGTTGGTTCCATCCAAGTCATCTAGACGCAACATCATCCAACAAATAAAGGAGCTAAAGGGAGTGGGAGAACCATTGAGATTGAGATGCTTTGTGGTTGATCATGTGTGGTTACTGGTTACAACTTACAAGAGAGTGCAAGGAAGAGAGAGGAGTTATGGGGTGTTCTTTTGTTTTCTTATGTTTTCTTGTTTCTTTTTTTTCTTGTAATTTTTTTTCTGCAAATTTCCAATTTGACATTTATCATGCTTGTCCTTTAATTTTTTTATTTCACTTTTTAGGTTGCGTATTTTTGAGTAAATTTTTTGGAGTGTTGTTAGATTATCTTGTCGAGTGAGATAATTTTTTTTCAAAAATAAAATACGTTTACTATTACTAAGGCCTTAATTTTGATTTTTGCACAGGGCCTCCAAAAAGACAAGGACGGCCCTGCATAAATGCATTTCATACCGATAAAATTAGGTTAACCCGACCTAACCTATAATTATAAACACATAAAAAGGTAAAAAAAAAAAAAAAAAAAAAAAAGATCTCAAATAAAACGTTAGGTTGTCACCAAAAAAATTTTTTAGCACAATAGGTTACTTTGATTCCATATTTAACAAAAAGTTATTACAAACAAACAAGTTATCAACTAACAATGAGAAAATTTATTACTATTCGAAATCTTTGTACGCTTTTTCTAATTTCTTGTTCATATTATTATCCTAAAGTTGATTCAGAAAAATCGATCTATAAAATTAGGGTATGTACAAGTTTTATTGGACTTGACTAATTGACCAAGAAATTCTTTGGTCAAATCCAGCTTTTATTGGTCGGCCCTTTGAATTAAGAACATTTTTTTTAAAAAAAATTATAAATAGAAAGGTTAATTGTATCCTTGGTTGTGTTTGGTTTTCAATCGCGTCATCTATCATGCATTTTGAACTCAATAGGCTAGATACCCCAATTCTCGTTAACTCTAATCTTGAAAAAGACATAGAAGTCAATAGCACAAATCTATCATGCATTTTGAACTCTTTAGTTTAGAACTATTTTTTTTTTTTGGATAATGTAGTTTCACATACTACATATATATTAACACTTACTAAAAACTCAGGATGATGTTTAGGAAGATATATTTTTCAGTCTAACATTATTTTCAATAGAATTTTATTTCCTTAAACAATTGAGTAACAATATTCTCGTTTCTTATACACACCATAGTAATCAAGTATATATTCGTGACTGATTTTGTCATATATTTTATTATGATATTTCGTACTTTATTTGCTCATGAGGGGGGAAAATGTTTAACTTATAAACTCTTACTCTTAATCAGAAAAAGCAAGTAAAACATGGAAAACTGCTTCTACTCTAATTATAAAGTCAAGCCTTTTTTTTTCACATACACAAAAACATTGAGCGAAAATAGCCATGATAGGACCGTCGCACCATTGATGAAGTTCGAAAGAGTAGAAAAAGAACAGGCAGACTCCACATTTACAATGTCCATGAAAGAAGAGACAGTGAACTAAGAACAGGAAAAATGGCCCCATACAACTCAATGTTTTATGGGTACTCCCATGTGTATCCAATTAGATACACCAATCTTTTAAATTAAGTGCGTGCCGTAAAATAAGTGGACATAATTTATAAAATTAAGTGGGCCTAATTTAAAAGTAAGGTGGATGTACCCAAAAATTTGCAAAAAAATTAAGAGGGGGCGCGTATGATCAGTCAGAATCCGATGAGCCGTTGAAGCGCGTCAAGACAAATTGTGTCCGGAATGTTGGGGTGCATATATGATGGTGATATGCCGTCATTGGCTTTGGAAGAGATATGTTAAGCAAGACGAATTCTACCTAACTTGATCACGATAGTTTCTATTCTCTCTTTATTATATCTGCTAAAGATTTTTAAATATCAAAGTATGCAATATTCACATATACTACACATATATTACACAATAAATAGATGTACATATGAGAGTAACAAAAATCACCAACAATGAATTCAAGACAGATCCAAACAAATTAATATTTATCACTGCCTCTATTTATTGAAAAAATATATTTTTTTAATAGAGGTACTCCCTCCGTTTCTGTCAAACACTACCATTTGCTTTTGGCACAAAAACCATAGAAATCTTATATTGACATGTGCTTTCCACTTTTACCCTCAAATTTAGTTTGTTAATCACATTTGGATTGCAATAGTTAATAATTAACAACATTAATGTTTAGTTTTCAACCACTCTCTCCTAATGAAATTCAATTAAGAAAGTAAACAAAATGCAATTCAATTAAAATAGTGGGGGTTTAAGGTGGGTGGTGGTTATGGTGGATTGGTGAGTGGAGATCTGAGAGGAGAGAGAGAGAGAGAGAGAGAGAGAGAGAGAGAGAGAGAGAGAGAGAGAGAGAGAGAGAGAGAGAGAGAGAGAGAGAGAGAGAGAGGAGAGTGGTCATCGGACTGGTGGGGCTGGTGGGGGGGTTTCGGGTGGGCGGGCTGGTGGAGGGTTTCGCCGGCGAGAGTAAGAGAGCGGGGGTTGGGAGGGGTTTCGTGGTGGAGGTTTTATGGTAGGGGTTTCGTGGTGGAGGTGCTGGTGGGGGGTTTTCCAGCGAGGGTAAGAGAGAGAGGGGGCTGGTGGGAAGTATTTTTGGCGAGGGTAAAAGAGAAAGAGAGAGAGAGGTTTTGCATTTCTTGGTGGTTATGGTGTGTGTTTTCATGGTGGTGGTGGTTATGGACTTATGGTAGATGGGGTGAGGAGAGAGAGAAAGAGAGGAGGGTGGGGTTTCTTGGTGGAGGCTGGTTGGGGTTTAATGTGAAGAGTGATATTGTAAAAGACTAGGAATTTTTTTACCAAACATAGAATGAAAGTGTTTGTATTAAACATCCAAAAAAGGAAAATGGTAGTGTTTGACAGGAACGAAGATAGTAATTAATATAAAATATTGCTAATCTCACATGTGTAATTTTGCTTATAATCAGGTATCTTATATTTATCTGCATCAATAGTAAACATTTGATATGTTTTTTTCACATGTTATTTTCTTGACTACATCTAATATTATTCCAAATACATATACCAAATGCATATTGTGGGTCCAGCCCCATTTAGATACATAATTATTTTTTTTATGTATTATTATTACAACAAATGAAAAGAAAAAAAAAGGAAAAAGAACAAAAAGAGAGAAAAAAAAAAAAAAGGAACTAGCTACTATAAAACCGAAGTGTGCTTGGTTGAATGGGTGAGACTTTGTGAGATGGCCTTCATTCTTTGGGCCTTAGTTTATTTGTCTCACTATTGGCCCACAAGGGCACATTGGCTTATAGGGCTTCTTTGAGAAGCATTGGAGTACGAGCATCTGTTTTGCGAGAGAAAACAGAGAGACAAGACAGGGTGAGCTAGCTAGCTCACAGCAGAAACACAAAAGAGAGCTGTGCACACAAGAGCCAAAAAGTGAGAGAGAATTTCTGGATTTTCTTCCAGATTACAAGGGGCAGTTAACATTGGTGTTGAGGTGATTCAACCTTGGTTATTGCTCGGGTTTTTTTCATGGGTTTGGCTACAATGTGTGTTTGTGCTCATTTTTAGGTTGTTCAACAAAGGTAACTTTTAGGGTTTGGTCTCTAGTAATTTGGGAGTAGTATTGATAATTGCTACCAATTGTTTACTCATATCTACAGCTTTTGGTGTACCTTTGGTTGATTGTTGATGGTGTTTCAAGTTAGGTCAAAACTTGAAACTTGAACTTGCTTGTTGTAAATTGCTATTTGCTTATAGTGGATTTACTTGTCGGTTTGGCCCGTGGTTTTTTACTCTCCACACTGGAGGGTTTTCCACGTTAAAATCTGGTGTTCATTTATTTACTATCATCTATTTATTCTAGTTGTTTTATTGTGATTGGGTTGTGTAAGTTTGGCCGATTGTCTTGTTATCGATCTAGTGGGTATTTGTCTTGGACCCTAACAACTGGTATCAGAGAATTGGTTATTATTTGTAGATGTGGAGTCTAGTCATAACTCTATGGTTAAATTGACATCGACCAATTATTTCATATGGAGACCCATGATGGAAGACTTGTTGTATTACAAGGATTTATATGACCCGATTGAGGTGGATGAAAAAGTTATTGTTCCTGTTAAACCAGAAAAAATGACAGATAAAGATTGGGAGAAAATGAAAAGGAAGACCTTGGGTACAATTAGGCAGTGGATTGATATTAGTATATTCAATCATGTGTCCCAAGAAACTTACCCATTTGACTTGTAGAAGAAATTGGAAGGTCTTTATGAGAGGAAGACCGCTCACAATAAAGCTTCTTTGATTAAGAGGCTAGTAAATCTCAAGTTGAAGAATGGGAAGTCAGTGTCAGAACACCTTAATGATTTTCAGGATGTTATTAACAAGTTGACGTCTATGAAAATTATTTTTGATGATGAGTTGCAGGCTTTGTTCCTATTGAGTTCTGTGCCAGACAGTTGGGAGACACTTGTTGTGTCTATTAGTAACTCAGTTCCGAATGGTGTGCTTTCTTTGGATGTGATCAAAGAGAGTATGTTTAATGAAGAAACCATAAGGAAGGAGATGGGTATTGATAACTCACAGGCACTTGTTGTTGAGAACAGAGGAAGAAGCAAAAGCAGAGGTCCTAAGGGACGTGGCAAGTCAAAGCACAGGTCCCAGGTCTAGAGATGGCAAGGACACTCGTACTTGTCACTACTGCAACAAACCTGGCCATATCCAGAAGTATTGCTTCAAGTTGAAAAGAGAAAAGAAGCAAGATCACCAGAAAGATGGTGATGACAAGAACACAACAGCAACCACTACATATGCAGAAGAACATGTCATTATGGTGTGTGCAAATGGTGAGTGTCACATTGATGATTGTGGTTCTGAGTGGGTTGTTGATTAAGGGGCTTCGTACCATTGTGTACCGAAGCGAGAGCATTTCATGAACTATCGAGCTGGAGATTTTGGTAGAGTGAATATGGGTAATCCGAGTTCTGCGAGAATTATATTGGCATGGGTGATATTCGTGTATAGACAGATGTTGGGTGCACATTGATCTTGAGAGATGTACGACATATTCCAGATTTGCGTCTTAATTTATTGTCACCAAGTGTTCTTGATCGAGAGGGATATCTACATTCACTTGGAGGTGGCAAGTGGAAGTTGTCTAAGGGGTTAATGACAGTGGCTCATGGTGAGCTATGTTGCACGTTGTACAAGACACACATGCTTGTTTATTCTAGAGAGATACATGCTGCTATGGAGAACACTTCTCCGAACTTATGGCATCGGAGATTGGGGCATGTTAGTGAGAAAGGAATAAAGCTTCTTGCTGGTAAGTCTTTTATTCCTGTGGATAATACTATCTCTCTTGACCCGTATGATCATTTTTTAGCAGGGAAAAAACATCGAGTTTCATTCCTAAAGGAGTCTCGCAAGAAGATAATGAAGTTAGATTTGGTACACTCTGACGTGTGTGGTCTAGTGGAGGTGGAATCTCTGGGTGGTAACAGATACTTTGTTACTTTTATTGATGATGCCACACGAAAAACATGGGTTTATGTGCTGAAAAATAAAAGCCAAGTGTTTGAGATTTTTCAGAAGTTTCATGCCATGGTAGAGAGGGAGACAGATAGAAAGTCGAAGCGTCTCCGCACTGACAATGGAGGTGAGTATACCTTGAATGAGTTCGAGGGTTATTGCTCAAGACATGGTATTCGACATGAGAGGACAGAGCCTGATACCCCACAGCATAATGAGGTTTCTGAGAGAATGAACAGAACCATTGTTGAGAAGGTGAGATGCAAGTTGAGAATGGCAAACCTTCCGAAGTCGTTTTGGGGTGAAGCAGTCAGAATCGCTGTCTACTTGATAAGCAGAGCTCCGTCAGTTCCTTTGGGCTTTGATGTTCCCGACTGTGTTTGGTTTGGGAAGAATCCTTCTTATGCGCATTTGGGAGTGTTTGGGTGCAAAGCTTTTATGCACGTGCCAAAGGAACAACGATCTAAGCTTGATTCGAAGAGTACTCCTTGTGTGTTTGTTGGTTACGGTGATGAAGAATTTGGTTACAGGTTGTATGATCCAGAAAAACAGAAAGTTGTTAGGAGCAGAGGCGTAGTCTTTTATGAGCACGAGATGGCGGCAAGCCTCTTAGGTGCAGGTACGACTACTAGTAGTACAAATTTACCATTTACTACTGATATTTCTCATGTTTCCGTTTCTGTTTCTGTTGATCAACCTAGTGTTGAAGAGCATGAGCATGAACATGTTCATGATGATGTCGAAGAAATGCAATCTGGTGATAATGTGCAGCAAGATGCACATGAGACGGAAGAGGTTTCTGAACAGGGGTAGCAGTCCACTCCACAGGTGGATAATGCACCGGTTAGAAGGTCATCCAGACAACATAAACCTTCTACCAAGTATCCGAGTTCAGAATTTGTCTTTGTCACCGATGACGGGGGAGCCAGAGAGCTTCCAATAAGCATTGTCTAGCCAAGACAAAGATGAGTGGCTAGTGCTATGCAAGAGGAGATGGATTCTTTGAAAAAGAACGAGACTTATGATCTTGTTAAGCTTCCTAAGGGGAAGAAAGTGTTGAAAAACAAGTGGGTGTTCAAGTACAAGAAAGATGGCAACAAACTAGTGAAGCGAAAGGCTAGAATTATGGCGAAAGGATGCAACCAGAAAAAGGGCATTGACTTTGATGAGATATTTCACCAGTGGTAAAGATGACATCCATTCGTATGGTGTTGAGTCTAGCTGCTAGTTTGGATTTGAAGCTTGAACAACTTGATGTAAAAACAACATTTTTACATGGAGATTTGCACGAGGATATTTACATGGAGCAACCTAATGGATTTGAAGTTAAAGGGAAAGAAAATCTTGTTTGCAAGTTGAAGAAGAGTCTTTATGGGCTCAAACAGGCACCAAGGCAATGGTATAAGAAATTTGATTCGTTTATGAGAAATAACAATTATAAACGAACTCATGCAGATCCTTGTGTGTATTTCAGAAAGTTCCCTGGAGGTAACTTCATTATTCTTTGTTTGTATGTTGACGATATGCTCATTGTTGGACAAGATGCAAATATGATTCGCAAGTTCATGGAGGACTTGTCTAAGTCCTTTGACATGAAAGATTTGGGTCTTGCAAGACAGATTTTAGGCATGGAAATTGTTCGTGACAGAAAAGCTGAAAAGTTGTGGCTGTCACAGGAAAAGTACATTGAAAAGGTACTTAAGATATTTCATATGAAGAATTCCAAGCCGGTTAGTACACCGTTAGCAGGTCACTTCAAGTTGAGCAAGCGAGCTTGTCCTACTACTGAGAATGAGAAGGAGGGTATGTTTGCTATTCCATATTCCTCTGTTGTTGGTTCTTTGATGTATGTGATGGTCTGCACAAGGACCAGACATAGCACATGCTGTTGGTGTGGTTAGCAGGTACTTAGCTAATCCAGGAAAAGTTCACTGGGAGGCAATGAAGTAGATCTTGAGATATTTGCGGGGCACCTCAAAATTGAGTTTATGTTTTGGAGGTGGTGAGCCTATACTTGAAGGCTTTACAACTGCAGACATGGCTGGTGATTTGGATAACAGAAAATCTACCTCTGGGGTTCTGGTTACTTGTTCAGATTTGCAGGGGGGAGCCATTTCATGGCAATCCAAATTACAGAATTGCGTAGCTTTATCTACGACAGAGGTAGAGTATGTGGCAGCCGTGGAAGCAGGTAAAGAGATGCTTTGGTTAAAGCGGTTCCTTCATGAGTTGGGTTTGAAGAAAGGTGAGTACACAATATTCTGTGATAGCTAGAGCGCTATGGATTTGAGCAAGAATACTATGTATCATGCCCTCACGAAACACATTGATGTGAGATACCATTGGTTGCGTGATGTGATGGAGGAGCAACTAATGAAGTTGAAGAAGGTCCACACTAGTAAGAATGGCGCCGACATGTTGACGAAGGTAGTTCCCGGAAGCAAGCTTGAGCTATGTAGTAAGCTTGCGGGTATGGCCTTCAAGTAAGTGCTGAAATTTTATCTCTCCCCCGAAATGGGCTGGAGGGGGAAATTGTTGTGGGTCCAACCCCATTTAGATACATAATTATTTTTTTTTATGTATTATTATTACAGCAAAAGAAAAGAAAAAAAAAAGAACAAAAAGAGAAAAAAAGGGAACTAGCTACTGTAAAAACCGAATTGTGCTCGGTTGAATGGGTGTGACTTTGTGAAATGGCCTTCATTCTTTGGGCCTTAGTTTATTTGTCTCACTATTGGCCCACAAGGGCACATTGGCTTATAAGGCTTCTTTGAGAAGCATTGGAGTACGAGCATTTGGTTTGCGAGAGAAAACAGAGAGATACACTACAAGAAAAACCATTTATTGCAACGGAAGTTTGCAACGACAAAAAAAATGTTGTTGCTATAGGTCGTCTTTCGCAACAACTGGTAAATGTCGTTGCAAATGGTTGTTGCTATAATGAGATTTTCATTTCCCCCAAACCAAAATTCTAGCGAATTTGAGATTCATTTTCTGCAACAACAAAAGTCGTTGCAAAACATATACAATATTATTTGCAACGACAGATGTCGTTGCTGTTGTTCAGCACTATGTACAGCAACGGAGGCTGTCGTTGCAAAACACAACGCGTATATATGACAACAAGATATGTCGTTGCAAAAGATATTAAAATAAAATTAATAAAAAGAAAATGGAATCAGCACGACTGCACGCCCAACATCCAACTTCAGTGACTTCACCCTTCTTCCTTTATTTTTCTTATTCAGGATTGAACTTGAGAAGTGAAAACCCTCACCCAACATCCACTGTTCACCCTTTCTCTCTCATCTAGAGATTTAGAGAAGCAGCAAAAGTTCCTCACCAAAGACACTAAAGCTTCTCTAACACTCAAACCCTAACTTATCTCACTTCATCACAATTTTCCCCCAATTTCTGCCTCAACCCCGAGATTAGATATGGCGGATTCAATCTCCCGATTTTTGTCGAATATGTGGCTTCTGTAAATGCTTCGTGTTCTGCTTTGAGTGATGTCGTTGGTGGCATTTTGCATTATGGGCGGTGTTATTGGGAGCTTTCCAAAGCCAGATTGAGGTAATTTCGCGTTTAGTTTCGTTCATTTTGGGCCTGATTTTTTAATTCAGCTATACGCGTATTTTTGTTCATGATTTTGTATCAGCGTTTTTGAGTTTTGTTTATTGAATATTCAGGAGGTAAGAAATTTCTTCTCTCTTAACTGTATTGACAAATTTTTCTTTCTGCTAGTTCTACTTTGGAGTTAGTAGAGTTTAATGTTGTTGGAGCAAACGAACAATGACAAGAATTTGGGAAAGGATGCTTGGCATTGAGGTATTTCCTACGTATATTTCTTATTTCAAAAGCCTCTTTCTAGTTAATTAATTGGGAAAATCTTAGATTCTGTCTCTAAATTTTCTTTTTCATCTATATATATTGTTGAATTTCATTTCAATTTCAGTTTGCCATGTTTGCTTGTACTAAGTTTCAATGGTTCTTCATCTGTTACACTTACAACTTCTTATCTTTTCTACTGCTTTGGTAGCTTTTTCATTGAGTCATTTATTTCTGTGGTTTGAAATCTAAATTTAGTTTATTTAGTGTGTGTTAATTTGTATTTTTTCTGTTGAGTTTGTGTTCTTAATTCTGATATAGATTTATAAGCATGTATTTGGGATAACTAATTCTGTGATGAAGGAGTTTATGGAGTGTAAATGGGTTTGGACTGTCGATTTGTGATGTAATTGGTAATTTTTATTTTTACTGTTTCCAGCTTCAAAAACTTCTTTAATTAATGGCTTGTGTTTGGTGTGCCTCAGATTCATTTTTGATAATTTGTCCATGTACCATGTGAATGTCAATGAGCAGATTGTACTAGTGGCTTATGTTTGTTTGGTTTAATCATTTTCACAAGTGCACTTTGTGCTTGTAAGTATCTAGAGAAAAGTAATAAGATAGTGAGAATATTTAGTATACTTTAATTCTTATTGTTAGCTAGATTCTATGTCTTATAGTTGCGCTAGTGGCTTTTGTTTGTTTGGTTTAATCATTTTCACATATTCACTTTGTGCTTGTAAATATCTAGAGAAAAGTAATAAGAAAGTGAGAAGATTTAGTATGCTTTAATTCTTGTTGTCTGCTAGATTCTCTCTCATAAAGTTGCTTCCTGCTATGTGTAGGGAACACTGGAAATCTGAAGAAAAGCAGGAAGGCACCATATATGGGATCAAGGTGAACCTTTAAGTAGTGCTAGTTGGATCGAGGTTGGTGATTTCGTTGTCACTTTGACTATTACCACTACAATTGTCCTTTACTTGTTGCTGGTACTGTTACTAATGCGTTGTTCATATTTTTAAATTAGAGCTTCTATAGTTACTGGGACTTGATGGAAAAATCAAAATCCTAGCAATTAGAATCTAGGAGTATGCTGACTTCTGATTGTTTACCTGCAGCATGCTCTTGTTGTTGCTGTTTTACTAAGACTCTATATTATGATTCATGCTTGATTTCTAGACTAACCAAGATAGTTGAACATGAGCTGTCCTAGTTGAAATTAGGGGTTTAAAATTGGTAATTTGTTCTCTGTTGTACTTTCTGAATTTCACAGTCGTCTCGAGACTGTTTAAGCATGAGTTTTGCGTATGGAAAGGCTTGAAAGACAAAAAAAAAATAAAAAAAATTGAGCACCCTGTGCAGATTTAAATTAGATTAGCTAGGATGAGTTTCAAAGCACTTTTGGTGGTAAGTTTCGAATGAATTTCATTATGCATGTTGGGCACTTCTTTTATGACTTGCGCTTATGTGTGTTTCCATGAGATGAGAAGGAAATGAATAGAAGAGAAATGCTATGAGATTGAACTGGTTGGAATAGACTTCGGGACGACTACTACAGACCTCATGGAATAGGTTTTCTTGTAGTGTATGGACTATTTAAGCATGATGTTTTCATGTGAAAGTCTTAAAAGACAATAAACTCAGTGAACCATGTAGGGATTTAAAGTAGACTAGCCACGATGAGTTTCAAAGCACTTTAAGTGGTTCTTTGACTTGATTGATGGACTGGTGATATATCTTTTGATGCCATTATTTGTAAGATTATCTTATATCTTCCTCTTATGTGCGTTTTCCTTGTTAGATGCAAAAGGAAATGAATTACTTTAATCGGAATGGATGGGAATATGAGGCTGGACTGGATGGATATGACAATTTTGAAATCAGAAAGCCCACTACAGACCTGGCCTGATACAGGATCGACTAATCTACTGTTATCAAAAGTGATATACTGCCTACTGGTGGGGCTTTGAAGTTGTTGCCTTGGTGGTGTTGTGGTCTTTTCACTTGTCGTTCTTTTGGGTTTTGCATTTTAGTTTTATGGATTGTACTTCAACTATGTAAACTTTAAATATGAAGTATATATATATATATTTTTTTTATTATTTTATGCTAGCTTTTGCAGTGTCAAAAGTCTTGAAGCTTTTACTATGTATCTCATGCTAATGGTCAAATAGAAATTATAAATGAGATCAATCTTGAAGAAAAAAAAACAAAAAACATTTGTCTATGGCAACGATTTCATTGTTGCAATATATAAAACACTTTACCAGTAAAAACAGTTTTTAGCAACGACTTGTCGCGTTGCAATAGAGAAGGGATATCTTTTACAACGACAAGGGTTGTTGCCATATGTTACATGTATTGCAACGATATATTTATAGCAACGACAAATATCGTTGCAAAATAAGACATTTTTTGCAACGACAAAAGTCGTTGCATTACCCTTTTGCAACGCCCATACCAGCAACGACAAAAGTCGTTGCTATAAATGTTTATTGCAACGACTTCCTGTTTTTAGCAACGACTTTTGTCGTTGCAATAAACGGGTTTTCTTGTAGTGATAAGAGAGGGTGAGCTAGCTAGCTCACGGTAGAAACACAAAAGAGAGCTATGCACACAAGAGCCAAAAAGTGAGAGAGAATTTCTGGATTTTCTTTCAGATTACAAGGGGCAGTTAACATTGGTGTTGAGGTGATTCAACATTGGTTATTGCTCGGGTTTTTCTTCACAGGTTCGGCTACAAGGTGTGTTTGTGCTCACTTTGAGGTTGTTCAACAAAGGTAACTTTAAGGGTTTGGTCTCTAGTACTTTGGGAGTAGTATTGATAATTGCTATCAATTGTTTACTCATATCTAGAGCTTTTGGTGTACCTTTGGTTGAATGTTGATGGTGTTTCAAGTTAGGTCAAAACTTGAAACTTGAAACTTGAACTTGTTGTAAATTGCTATTTCCTTATAGTGAATTTACTTGTCTGTTTGACCCATGGTTTTTTACTGTCCACACTGGAGAGTTTTCCACGTTAAAAATCTGGTGTTCATTTATTTACTGTTATGTATTTGTTCTGGTTGTTTTACAGCGCCGTCTCTAACATTTTAGAGGCCCTGTGCTAAAATTAAAAATTGGACTCCTATAATAATAATAGGTACACACGTTTTTTTTTTCAGCCTTTTCATCTCAACTGGAAATATATACGAGATAATCTGTGTATATGTATAACCATATACTCGTACATATGAGGTACTCCGTAATATAATTTTTCCAATAAATATATCTGAATAGAAGAAGAAGATGGAGCGCATATTAACTTTAGAACAAAAAGCCAAAACAAATGAAACAAGGGGCGGATTCGAACTCTACACCTTTCCCATACCCCAAAGCACTGACGCTTTCTTCTAAAAGGATCAACCACTACGCTAATCCTTCCTCACTGTATGTCAATCTCATTAACAACAGTAATATTGGGCCCCTTAAAATGTGAGGCCCTGTGCGCACGCTCCGGTTGCACCTGCTTAAAGCCGGCTCTGTTGTTTTATTGTGATTGAGTTGTGTAAGTTTGACCGATTGTCTTGTTGTCGATCTTGTGGGTATTTATCTAGGACCCAAAAAATGCATTCATGTAATCGACTTAGAGTTCCTCATTTGAACGCGAGCACCTTACTCACTAAACTACATTCACGTAATATTGGTGCCACTATTAGTTGTTGCAATGTTTCGCTATTTCTTTCGCACCATAAACCCCTTTATACAAAAATATTTTCAGGCCTAGAGGTCGTTTGGCGCTTTTCATTACTCTAGTTTGAATATGGATACATTTCAATTTTAACGTCCTTAGATTTCCAATTCAAGTACCTTACATCACTCCTCTTGTTATCTACATAGTACAACCAGTTTCTGCATGCTCTCCATTTATTTCGTTAGATTCTCGGGCAGAAGAAAGTTGTAAATTATATTGTTGCTACAACAACCAAAGTAATATGAGAGGTGTATCCTAAATCTTAGTAGGTTTGTTGTGAAAGTCATTATTTCACCTTATGTTTGCTCCTGTAGACCTCGCCGTGCGAATTCAGAGCAAAGGGAGTGTGCAAGCGTTCAATACATAACCCAGTTTCCTACACATTTTGATGGATAACCCTATCGGCAAGTACTCCAATGTAAACATCATCAACAAGACAACAAGACCTAGTAGTCTGCTAGGGTGGTGTTGGCGAAAAAGACCGATACAGATACTAATACCGATACGCGATACCTGAAGGGGCTTAAATTAATAATCGGTAAAGAATGGAGGAGTTATTCAGTTGATGATGGGTGGCGAGTTACAACTTAAAAGCAGTACTTAAGGCGTGAAACTTTCTCATGATGTGTAGGTTCAAAAAAATCATATCAGAACGGAGGTTAAGAACCTTGGATGGTTTAAGACTAGCCTTCACTTTTGGTAAAATCATGCCATTGGTAAAATTACATCGTTTTATCTCCTGCCATGGTCAAAAACATCGATATAACATACTATATGTGACATCGCTTTTGTGTACCAGGAGAGCAGACGCTTGTTGCTCATTATAATGTTGCCTATGCAATTCACGAGTAAAGAAAATTTATAGTTGCCTGCTGGTAAAGTTTAGACCCCTACAATCCAACAAGAGGAGAGGGGGGGGGGGGGGGACAAAGGTAGATAGAGGACCCTGCAAGGCTGCAACAAGTATAATGCTTTCATTCATATATAAGACCACAGTACCTTATGTAACAAATCTACAGAAATCTGTTTGCATAGCACCCAGCCCCATCTTCGTCAGTGAAACCACAAGAATTTTTATGCATTTAAAATGTAAAATGAAGACCTATTCTTTTAGGGCAGAGGTTCTTGAGAATCAGCCAATCGAGACAAATGAAGATAGGCATCTGTTCCTGCAAAAACACGACAATAACACCTAATATAAGTAGCTTATGGTACGTGTGGTGAAGGAAATCAAAGAATTTCTGAGAGAGATTTATTAGATAGACACTGAGATGTGGATTCACTCTTCTGACTGACGAGTAAAGTTCACGTAATATCACAGCAAGCTGAATGCTTTTTAGACAGCAAATATTGTCATCTTGGACCTAAACACATTAATTCATTATACTAAACAGAAACCTCTATGGCCATGTTCTGACAATATTAGAAAGGTGTAGTGAAGCAGTATTCCAAGTGAACAGAGTTGGCTATAATTAAATTGAAGCACATTCACACTATGCCATCGCAATGTGCTCCAAAGGAAAGAATTAAGAGCACCGCAAAATCATTTTAGATGAATCATGATGCATCTGCCCAATCAGTGGTTGTTACCATCATATCCTGAGCTCATGAAAGACAGAGGCCTAAACATGTGAGCATTTTGACATATAAGCAGAAGACTGGCAAGTTCATTTTCAAGTCGATAAGGCATCGGAAGAAGTAAAATCTATTTAAGATGACCATCAACAAAAACTGCAATTTGTGTATTTTCATCCACTTTAAACTTTTCCACCTACACCTCAAAAACAAGAAAACTTTTCTGCCTTAAGTAAACAAGCAAGTAGTTTACCTAGCAAATGATCAAAACGTATATAGTCTGTCCATATGAACTATTAGCTTCCCTATTCCCCCTTTCTTCGTTTAATTAGTAAAACTAACAATATAGACATAGGAATTTCAGCCATTTCCCATAAGTGTAGCACAGAATGAAAAGAACAAATTGAACAATAAGTTTACTTGTCCATGATTTGCTTTAGATTCAAACTAAAAGACCCTTTCTGAAGGATCACTTTTGTAACATTTGTACTCATGATTAGTCTTAAGGTTTGGATGAAGTAGTTGAGGCTAAGGAGTGACGCTGATATGCTTAACGAAAAAATAACCCCAGATATTTAGATTATTATTTATCGTGAGCATTATGACAAATGAGAGGCATAATCATAAACATGAGGAAAGGTTCTCTCAGGAAATAATCAAGGAAAAACTTACCATATCCTTCCATAGATATAATTTGTAGATCACCACCAAAATAACGGGCATATAAGCGACTTATGGGAAGCCCATACCCATATCCAGCCATTGTTACATTCTCACCAGTTCCAAGATCTATGTTTCTTTCCAAAGGGTTCTCAGCAGTACTGTAAAGGTATGTAAAAATCTTAGGAAGACCACTTCTTGGAATCCCTCCCCCTTCGTCTGAAACCTAAAATAGCATATATAAATGTCAAGAAACATAGTGAAGTTTGAAAACTGAAAACAGTATGTAGCACAGTAAAGGAAGGGAGGGGGTTATAAACGACACTGCTTCATTGACAACATACCTTAATCGTAACATCCTCTATTCCGTCAGCTACTATTATCCGAATAGGAGGTGCCACTTTATCGGAGTCCATAAATCGCTCTTGGACAGCACGTAGAGAATTTTTAACCAACTCAAAGACCATAAGATGTAAATGTGATGGAACATATCTGCCATGAATAAAGAAACGGTTATTTAAACATTACTCATTTCATAGTAGCACCACCCACCCTTGTGATGAAAAATCCAAGGAGGGCGCAAAACAGAATACAAGACATAGGCAACAATTGATAGTAAGGTGAAACTCAAAAAACTGAATAGGTAGTCACTTACACAACCAAAACCAACAAATGAAACATCCTAAAGGCGAAATTTGAGAGAACAATACTCTAATATTCTAATGCAACAAAGCACACTCTAATATTCTAAATTCTAATGCAACAAAGCTGAGTTGTCTGTGTTCTGAGTATTGTTATGATAGATACTCCAAGTTAAATGACAATAATGATCAATCAGTGAAATGTTTTAAGAGGTGACGGTCACTGTAATAAAAAACCCTGAATAAATGGAAGTTCAACTGAAGGGTATTTCAAGCTGTTTGAAATAGTACACGAAAATAATAGAGTTCAACCACGCAGAATTATTTTTTTAATTTTTTTTTTTTTTTGGGGGGGGGGTCTGATTGCAAAACACAGAGACATACAATTCCAAGCCTCACCACAGTTTCTTTTGCAACTCATTATCTCTCCCCTCTCCCCTTTCTCCCTTTTTTACTTCATCATGTGTCATCTATATTGTTGTACAAGAAGAAGGATTCATGAGAAACTACTAATTTCAAAGTACTTTACTGCAAGAAATCCTAATGTGAGTATAAAAGAGACAAAGGAGACTTACGGGAATGTAAAATTGGGATCTCCATAGATATCAATTTCAGGTGCACTGCCATAATTGCGCATACAAATTGCACGAGCATCTTCACTGGCATTTCTTGCAACCTCTACAGGAGACATCTTTGTATGTATATAGCCTATGAGATCAGGAGGGGGATTCGGATCATGCAAAGCTACATGCTGCCCTGAGCTTAGCCAGAAAGATTTAGCATTATTAACTTGTTATGAGACGCCAAGAAACTTAGTGAACGACCATGTAAGTAAAGAAACAATTAATATGAATCTAGAACGAACCTATGAGCATACGGATTCCTATTCTGGACATATAAAAGCGATCCAAGAACTGATGAATTTCAACCAAATCCTCATAAACAATCTTGGGATCCATGCCTTTCTTCAACTGTTGGACCCCCAAGGCCATCATTGGAACAACATTGTTATGTCTGACTTTAATCATCTTAATCATTTGTGTAAACTCCAATTCATCATTGTTGTCCTTGATGTCAGGGTATGCCCTAAGATCACGAAAAGAATCCAAATACCAATCTCGCACCTGCAGAGAAGAAGAGGGTGCAATTAAACAAAACTCTACCTTAATCGAAGCCAGTTGTCTAATAAACACTTAAACATGCTCACTGTAGAAAAATAAAATTCCTACAAAACGAAGATCCAGAAACAAGTATATACCCGTCAAGAAAAGATGCATGCTTGCTTCATCGACCCGTCCAGAGAAAGTAACTTGTAGTACGCACATGTCATACCCAAACAAAAACAAGCTTAATAGCTGTACATTCAAACATGCAATAATACCACATGCAGCATCCTGTAATGGGTAAACAACTTTTTTGTTTTGCCATTCTGCTTTTGGTAGTACTGCTAACCAGAATCATCAAGAAAGCAACCTTAAACCTAATGCTACGAAAGTAGCTACTTCTCGTGCTATTGTTCTCCTTGCCATAATGAAACTGCTTTATAATTTTTATAAGTTCCATAATGCACAATCATCTCCTCCTTATTTTTCTTCAACAGAAAACAGTGGCCTTATAAATTTGAACCAGAAGTTCCAAAACTAAAAAATTAAGAAAAAAAAGTTGAATTTGAAGCTCTGAATTGAAAATTAATGTGCTACTAAAAATGGCCAACAATTAGATGATTTATAATAATCTTTAGATCTTTAATCAGTTCTTACAGCATTTTCACCTGTAAAAGAGACCAGGATCCTGCGTACCATTTATATTAAAGTTAATGCACCCAATATGGCATCATCACTAACACTAGTTAGGACAGGGAGAAAACCCACATGACAATACAACAGTACATGAACCGAAGGAGAATAAACAAAGAAGACGACAAATTTGATTATGAAAGATTACCTTACAATTGTCACAAAGAAAGTTAGAAGGAAATTGCACAAAGGAAACATCATCAAAAGTTCAGAAACAAGAACGAGTGTCTATGTGAAGTGTGAACCAACAAAGAAAAAGCCATACAAAATTCTTGGATCAGTAAATTCATAGGAAAGGGCCTTTAAAGCTACTTGTGGGTTAGATTCTATACCAAGACAATGAATTTCATAGGAAAAGCCAAAGAAAAAAATGTACCACCTAGGGAAGCAACCAGAATGTCAAAAAAATTCAAGCCACTTGTGGGTCTGATTTTACATCAAGCCAACAAATATTAAGGGAAAAGCCAAGAAAAAAACTTGTACTACCTAGAGAAACAACCCAGAATTTCACAAAACTTCACCCATGTTTCTCTGGTTTGAACCAAAAACTTCACCAATTGAACAAAAAAAACATAATCAAATAAAAGAAAGAACCTCGAGAAAATCATATGGAAATGCACTAAGACTAAACACATATCCACTCTAAAAATGCAAATTCCAAGGCATCAAGCCAAGAAATGAGTCAAATGACGAGCATTTGGGGAATTCTGCCCAAATGTATTCATCTATTGAAAACAATGCATTCAATATGGCTTTATCACTAACGGCAACTCGTAGTTAGGATAGGGAGCAAACCCACATGACCGAGTACAAGAACGACAATTTTGATTATGAAATACTTTATTTACAAAGAAGGAAATTGCACAAAAATACATCACCCAAAGTTCAGAATCAAGAATATGAAAAAGCAATAAAGAACTCTTTTAAAACGTCACTTGTAAAGTTAGATTCATCCTAAATCAAGCCAATCTCATTTTTTAAAATTATATCGGAGCAAAGATAATTGTACCCCACTAAGAGAAGCAACCCAAAATGTGAAAAAAGTTGCGTAACTTGCAACAATGTTTTCTACTTTGATAGCAATATTAACAATAAATTTCCAAAAATTCAACAGAAAAACCCCCATCAAAAGAAAAAAAATAATATAAATCCATGAAGAAATTCTAAATAAAACTCATAAATAAACACCTAAAATTCAACAAGAAACCCACATGCACTAATTCATCAAATACCCATTTCGCAAATCTACAGCAAATTTACATAATTCCAACATATATATGAAATAACCAAATTATCAAAAATCTCCAATACCAGAACAAAATGCTTACACCACATCAAGAAAAGACTAAATATAAAATAATAATAATAAAAAAAAAAACTAAATATTTTACCTTCAAGACAGCAGGTTTATCAGATAAACCATAAGGAAGAGTCTCAAGCTCAATAGCACGACGAGCAATTCTAATGGGTAACTCTTTGATAAGAAACTGAGCAGAAATGAGTAAATTTCTGGCAGTTGGTTTAGACCCAAATTCCATCATATATCTAAGAGTGACACCAGTTTGTCTCATAGAACCCCATTTATGAACCTCATCAATCAAGGTTTTTGAGAAATTCTCTGCCAATTTCTTGGCTGCCATGGTGATTGTTTTGTTTTGTTTGTAATAATAAAATCTGGGTTTTGAATTTTGATTGGATTTCTTGAAACTTAACAATAAGAAGAAGAAAAAAGGGTGATATTTATTTAGCCAAAATCATACAAATGGAAAGTGAGGTCCCAGAAGTGTGCAACTGACATAGATAGAGGAAGGGGAGGAAAGGAGTGAAGGAGCACCACGGATGTGATGAGGAGAGAGAAAATGGAAATGAAAGCAGATAGGGATGTAACACGATGGGTGCGTAAATGGGGACCTATGTTTAATGTGTGTTTTCTTGGTCATTTGGGTTTAAGAAGCAAAAAAAATAAAGTTTATAGTCCAATAATAATGAATTTTTGTTCCTATCAAAAAAATAAATAGTAATGAATTGTGATTTGGAAAAAGGTAGATGATTAGTTTAGATAGACTCTGAGCAAACGCCAAAGACCAAGGTGACTTGGGATATAAATCATTGGGGCGATGATGACGAGGAACAGATTTTGAGTGAAAGCATGGGATGGTGATTCGCATTGTTGTAAGATTATTAAAAAAAAGTATAGAAAAATGTTTGGTTGATCATGTGTAATTTTTAGGTGATTACGTGAGTGATCCCCACGAAAAATTATTCGGCCAGGTTTATTTGTCTTACCCTAAAATTTATTAGCTTATATATTCTGCAATTTTTTTAGCAACAAGTACAATTTATTTCTATATTTATAAATAAATGTGAAACTTTTTATGAGTGAGAATTAATTACTTACATAGGGATAATGAATACGAAGCCTAATATAACAAGGTAAGTGAGGTAAGTACTCCTATTAGGAAAATGATATAATGACATACACTTCACAATTGTTGTATAGATTTTAGTGGGGTAATAATTCATATTAAAATCTTGATAATTGAATCCAATAAATGATATAACTAATGTCCCATTACATAATAATGTAACATGCAAAGAGGGGATGTACTAGTATTCTTACTAATGTCAAATACATAAAATTTATCACGCATAAACAAAATCTTTTATTAGGCCGTCTTATACAAGTTTTGGTGTTTTCCAACAATAAGCCCTGTTCTTTTCATCGTTTCTTGGCTGCATTCCGTTCCAATCCGCTCCGTTCCAATCTATTCCGTTCCGCATTCTGTACTTCATTTTGTTTAATATTTTTTTAAATTATCCTCGCCGCGCCGTTCCATTCCGTTCCGTTCCAATCTGTTCCGTTCCTTTCCTCAACGTCCTGCACCATTCCGTTGAAGAGAACAGGGCCGGTGCGGGATGGTGAGGAACGGAACGGAACAGCGCGGATAATTCAAAAAAATGTGAGACAAAATGAAGTACAGAATGCGGAACGGAACGGCGCGAAACAGAACGGAACGAAACGGATTGGAACGGAACGGAATGGAATGCAGCATAGAAACGTTGAAAAGAACAGGGCCTAAGTTTTACAATTAGGCTCTGTTCTCGTCAACGGAATGATGCGGGACAGTGAGGAACGGAACGGAACAGAAATTGCAGCGCGGTGTGGAACGGAACGAAAATTGCAGCGCGGAACAGAATGGAATAATAAATATAACTTGTGTGGTACGGAACGGAACGGAACGGAAATTACAGTGCGGTGCAGAACGGAACGGAAATTACAGTGCGGTGTAAAACGAAACGTAATGCAATATAGAATCGTCGAAAAGAACAGGCCTAAGTCTTACAATTACTTAACAACATAATAATGGAAATATAATTCCCTATTTTGTTTGAAGACAACAGCTTTGCATTTTATGTGACCTTTTAAAAATGGGTTTACGTGAAGCTTTTCAAGGAGAAAGAGAGAAAATACTACAATGTTATTTTTCCCCTTGTCGTGGAAGGAAAAGACACTTAATAATAGATAAGTACTTGCGTATATTTTTATCCCTTGTCATTCAATGATTGACGATAATGATGCAAGAGTTTGAGTAAGAAATAAGGACGTGGTTCCAATTTTTTTAAGGTCATGCTACTAATCTATACTCTTAATAGATTGCAGTGCATATATGTGTGGGTCTTTATACAAAATAAGATTGCTCATAAAAAGGGATAGAAAAAGATGAGTAAGCTGCTATTTACATTGACCAGCCTATTATATTCAAATATTCAATGGGTTTTCTGTGAGTCCACCTCAACCTGAGGCGAGACATATTGCGTTTAAAATACGAGGCCTAGTTCGCTCTTTTTTTTTTTTTTTTTTTGTGATATGGGCTGGATAATGGATTATATTCTATTTCAAGATTAACTCAATTTGCAAATACTTATGTAACCAATTTTCATTCACCAGCAAAATGGCTAATAGTTGTTTTGAGTGTTTGTTTTGCTGAGAAGAATGCAACTTTCATAATACTTTGTTGTTTTATTGACCAAACATAAAAGTAAAAAATTCCCCAAAAATTACATAACTTTTATAGATAAGTGAGAATTCCTACATGAAGTTCAACATATTCCGACCTAAGAAATACTTAGCAGAGCTAAATTCTTAAGAAATGAAACGCATTGACAATTACGACAACTTAAACTAAGGATCTAGACGAAACTCCCTCATATCATAAGTCCGTCTTAAACGAGTTTTTGTGAAATAGAGTTGTCATTAATATTTATTAACTAATGTGGATGAGAACATAAATATTAGACGTTTGTGACGTAGAGTATGAGGATTACAATCATGACCTGGAAAAAGGAAACAAAGAGAATAAGGAATCAGTGGACAAATTTTGAGGCTTAGATTAATTGAGGCACGTGTAGAGAGAGAGCTGGCATGAAGCACAGAACATGAGAGAATCTCATGGGACGAAATCTGAATAATCTTGACATGTTTGTTTCATTTTTGGATTCCTAGTTAGCTTACATTAGTCTTTTTTTTTTATCAATTACATTAGTCTTTTTAATTTTAAGCTAACCAATCAAATTACCATAAATTTTCCATCAATCATTCCACAAATAAAGCAATCGAAAATTTGAGAAAAATGAGATGTGCTAAAGAATAAATTGAAATTGCTATCAAAAAAAAAAATTGAAATTGTTTTATTAGCTAAAAATTAGGACTAAAGAAATCAAGGGTCTGCTAGGACACTGAATTGGTTAAACCCTTATATAGAACCTTGGCTTAAGAATGACTACCTCTCATATAAGGCGGCTACATACATGAGGCGTGATATCTGTAAGCAAAAAAAAATTATTCCACCGTACATAAAAAGTGATGTTTCCAAAACAAAAAAAAAAAAAAATACTTTGTAATCGCCTCATGCATGAAGACGACTCCTAACAGAATTTCTAGAAATCCAAGCAAGGAAAATGAAATATAGCTTGCCTGGCTCCTGGAAGCACCCTATTAGTGTGAGCCCAAATAAATAACGAGCACTCATAGTCTCGTACCCCTCTCTCTCAAGACCAGCACCTCAATATGGAAAAGTTCTTGCATGTAATTCTGTGTATGCTCATATGGTGCTCCCACAAAGAGAAACTATCACGCCATTTGTGACTTAACAACGACCGATGACAGAATAAATGTTTTTAGCAAGAGACATAGGCATGACTTACTCCAGCCCTCCAACCACTGAAGAATGGCAGCAAACACCAATTTCATAAATTTCAACTAGGCAGAATGAATTGTCATCAGTGTGCATGGATACTGAATTTACATGTTCCCACATGAATGCAAGAAAGAAACGGTTCTGGATGTTGCATTGCAATGTTCACCCCTCTTGGTTGAGAGGCGAGGGAGGCCACCACTGCCTAAGAGAGCTCTTTACTTTCTCGGTGTCACAAATTAACATGTCATAAATTGCAAATACTCAAAATGGGGAACACATACCATATTTCTTTCCACCAACAGTCCGCAGTGTCATCAAGATACAGGCTGATCAATGAGTTTGCCCCCTTGCTATCCACATCTGCTGGCAGCAGCGATCTTTCTGCCAAATGAGAAGATAACTGCATACGGGAGACGCAGATCACATGGGAAGCCAGGCAACATGCTTTTCATAGCAAGTTACAAACTGCATGAAGGAAAGGTTTAGAAAGTCAAGTGTATTCCTCTTATATAAAGTTAATTGCAAGTGTTTACAATTCTCTTGCCACAAGACAATTCGTATTGATAATAAAATCCATGATATACTGTAATACATCAGCATGCTAAGGGGAGGGATGGAGAAAGGCAGAAGAGAGAGCTACTTAATTAAGGGTTACTATTTGAGTTCAATAAGCACTAAAAACTATACCTTAATCGCACTATTAAGTCATGTAACTTAACTAATCACTCATGTCGTCATGAAGGAAATTAAGGCCAGGATCAGAATTAGGATGGATTTCCAAGGGCTCCACCTCCGCTAGTGTCACCATTCCTAGAGATCCTCTTCTCATATCCAAATTGCCATCATCATAGTCGAGTATATCATAGTCGTATCCATCTTCATGGTCAAGGACATCCTGTGATGAGAAATAAGAAGTCCAACTCATCGGCATATGTTAAGTCCTCCCAAATGACACAGAAGTCATTTAAAGAAAGTATCTACAGAATCTAGATTTCAACTACCCAATCGGAGGGGGGGGGGGGTTACCACCTAATGAGGATGTAAAATATACCTCATCATCTTGCATGACTTGTTTCCCTGCCTCCACAACCCAGTCATCAAGTAAACCTTCTAGAAGAACACTGTCGAGCGATATTAATTCATTAGACTGCTTTATCTGGCGCTCCCTCAGTCTCAAGTTATAATGAGCATATGCAAGATCATTTAACTTCTTCTGAGCTAAACGGTTTTGCCTTTGGCAATGAGTCTGATCATAGATACTCCAGTTATGTTCACATCCAAAAGAGGAACAGGTTTGACTTAATACACGTACAGCTATGCGCTGCAGTTCCAAACAATTTATACCGTGTTGTTGCCACCACACCGCTGATGAGAAGAAATGGATGTCAAAACATTTATAAAGATGATGATCTTACAGAAGAGTTTTTACACCATTGATAAGTCCAAGTTTGTCACCTGGATCTAGTTCCATTCTTGTACTGATTGCCAATTCAGTCCCAAAATCAGCTTTAGCGGATATAAAATCAGAAATCTGTCATCAGGAAACTACTGGTTAGGTTTTTGTCAAAATAATAAACCCGTAAGCAAAATAATAGATGAATTAATTACCTGCATGGATGCAGAAACCCGTCTGCCACTGTCTGGCTCGAGCCGAACAATACATTCATTTAGTCCACGCACTACCTCTGGGTTCTTCATTGAGGAAGAAAAATATTAGGCCCAAATATGACAATTGATTTTGAAGAAAGAAAAGAGAATCCCAGTTACGCTTACCGCCACATAATCTGGACGATATCTATAAGCTGGATTCAAGTAGTAAGCAGCAACACATAATGGATGATGGAATAATGAACTCCAGTGACTATCTATCACACTCCAGAAGGGGCCATATTTACGTGCATCATCACCATGAATGCTTTCAATTGCAAGCTTTGCCCTGTACATATCATTGTATATATATGGCATTGACAGGTTACCATCACTGTGAACCTTTTGAAGTACATGAAGAATTGGGTCAACTGATTTCAGGATGTACTGCATTTTCTTCCAAAATGTAGCACTTAATACAGTTTTCTCCACTTTCTTGCCTTCGTCTGATTTGGAGAAACGACATAAAATCCATTTGCTCGACTGAAACATCCTCTTCAGACCAATTTTATGGTCGAAAACACCTTGTAAACTAAAGAAGCTAGCAGCATATCTTGTAATAGCAGGTCTCAGAAGGTCCTGCCCCCCAGTAAATTCCTTTTTCATGAGATTCAGCAGCCAAACCCGGTTGTAGATAAACTTCGTCACTTTTTGGGCTTTCCCAAGGCATTCACTGACCAACTTTACCTTTGTGAAATCTTCAAGAACTCGATCAATACAATACGCAGCACATGGTGTCCAAAACAAACTTTTTCTTTTGTCTTCAAGCATCTTTCCAGCAGCCTTGTAGCTTGAAGTATTCTGAGTAAGTACCTGCAGAAAATACAGTGATGTTATTATGATGGGAGGTCGTATCATTTCTTCCACACCTGAAACTGAAAGTACCTGCCTAATGAAACAAATCAGCCTAGCAGAGAAGTACCTGCACAACATTTTCCTCGCCAATCTCATCCACTACTCTGTCAAGTAATTTATATAAACTTGTGGGGTCATCTATTATATCAGTGGCATCGACCGAAGAGACAAAGTATAAACCACGAGGACAGGACACCAAAAAATTAATTAGTGTCCTACCCTGCGTATTTTTCCAACTATCAGCCAAAATAGAACAACCAGTAACTGTCCAGCAAGTCCTATACTCAACTAGATAGTTTTTAACAGTGGAAAGTTCATCCTGTAGGAATCGACCGGATATCAGTTGGCTTGAAGGCCCTACAAGACCATGTCCATATTGACCAACAAGCTCTAGCATCTTCTGGAACGACAGGGAATTAGCTGCATGCATTGGGACCCCAGCATAATAGAAGAACTCACAAATGGCAGAAACTACTTCCTTTCGGTTCTTTTTATTTGACGAGGAGTTTCCCTGCTTGTAAGCTAGCGGCATATGACTCACTGATTCTTTTATGATATTGGAATTTGGCCTTGACCTTTTCAAGTAAAAATCTGAACAACTTCCTGAAGACATTCCACTGAAACCATTCCTGAAATCTTTGCTCAATCTTTTATCCCCAACAACTATTCTATCCCTGCCCAAGTGATGAAAAGCATCTTCCTCTGGCTCATCTTCTTCAGGTTCATTATCAGAATGCATATAGAAAGGTGGTGTCTCTTTGTTATCTGGCCTTCTGTGCCTTTTTCCTGTACGATGCCATTGCATATTCTCCTTTATCTTCATATAGACATCATCAGGAGCATCTTTACAAGGTGCAACTTCCCCTGGAATTCTGGCTAAATGTTGTTTAAATCGATTGATGCCACCACTCACTATTTTGCCACAGTAGTTGCACTTCACCTTTTTCTTCCTTTCATCTTGAGCAACACCATGCTCCCAACCAGGGTCAACATATCCCAGTGAACGTAGAGGAGTCAAATTTAAGACCAAACTCTTATCAGTCATCACTTTTTTCCCTTTTCGGTACCCAATATTCTCCATACCATCCTCATCATCGTCATGAGACTGGAAATTCAGATATGCCCTCTCATCAGTTTCTGACAGCTTTGGCTTCTTATTAGAGCGGCAGCCCTCCAAGTTTTCTCTCATTTTCAGATATACATCTTCTGGAGCCCTATCACAATATGTTACTTCTCCTGAGACTCGAGCTAAGTGTTGTTTTAATCTATATATCCCACCACTAACTACTTTCCCACAATAATTGCACTTAACTTTCTTCTTCTTTTCATCTTGAGCAGTGCCATGATCCCAGCCGGGGTCAACAAATCCAGTTGGACGGAGTGCAGTTATCTCTCCAATCATGATGTACACTGAACCCAAGCATCAACCTGCAAGAATTACACAAATGTTCAACTTTCATTCCAAGATTTAGTGATTAATGAAACACTCCTTTTTCTTGAAAGAAATATCACAATAGATTGAATTTGAATTATAAACTCATAATTTATGAGAATAGCCTTATGAATTGCATGAAAAGTAATTGAGGATTGATTAGCTAGAAGTCGCAACAAAATTGCAAGAAAAGATACTAGCAGCAACATCTAATGCACCTAATACGTAGGAGAATGGGAGGATTTACCAGATATAGACTTAACACTCAAAATCTAAAACTAGTCAGATAAGAGCAACGGACAAGTTTTCCTGAGACACTATCGCCAACCATAAAGTAGAACTATTGATGCTTCGGAAAAAGTTGCATCTTTAGACAGTCAAATTTTAAGCTAGTAAACAGGAGGAGTGACAAGCCAAGAACAAATGCAGCAATGCTCTAGGACCTGTCCCTCAGGATCGAGAAAAAGTAAAGTAGAGCCTACTAGTGAAAGGCACATATGCATCAAGTAACGAACAGGGAAACCTTGCAATACCCTTAGTTCTAAATTAATTTGACTTACCCTTCACAATTTTGTTCTTTCTAGATTGCCAGGACTTGATGTTACAAGGACCAGCATCCACTGGGTTTATGATCAAAAACTCATTCATATCTAGGAGTTTCACTTGCACTATGGATTAAAAAGGCAAAATACACATACCAAATTTATACCAGTGGCAATAAATAGCTTGGTTTGCTCTTAACAGTTACCACTGCATAGCACAATTACAAAATCAATCTAGTCCACTAGTATTAAGGAACGAGCATTTCTGAACTATTCACAAAATTATACTCTAGAAGAATCATAATTATACTAGCAGCAAATTTTCATCATAGGAATAAATAGGAAACATGAAACAAACAGGCGAGGCCTCTATGCAGATTTGGAATCAGACGAAGAATGGAAGCAAAGCAGGCAAAATAAAGGTCCTCTGAATAATCTGTCTGCAATTGTATGCATAAGAGAGCTTACATCTAACCTCGCATTGTCCCCACCATATGCAATAATATTTTGTGGCACATTCGGATAAATGCGTGGTACTGTAGGTTAGATGAAGAAAGGAAGCAAACTGAGCCATTCAAGCTCTACTTCATTGTTTTTAGATGATACAGAGACTTACAAAGATAGCAATGCGATTTGAGCATTCAACAACTTGAAATAACCCAAATACAACCCATTCAGGGCCGTCCCTGACCTTTCAACAAGAGAATGCGTCCTAGGCCCTGGGGTGAAATGAATTTAAGGGCTCTTATATATCAAAAACTTATTTTAATTACCAACAAAATTCAACAAGAGAATCAGGTTATTACATCCAATCTCCAAAACTTGCAAAACAAAAAATTCACAGCAAAACAACACCAATGGTCCATTAACAAACAAAAAATAGTAACAACATAGTGACAATGGTCTCAGCAGGCTCTAAGCAAGGCAAAAATAGCAGCCTAGCAACAACAATGCAACATCAGCAATTTAGCACCAAGTTAAAACAGCGTTGACAAAAGCAAAAATAGCACCATTAGGTTTCTTAAGCATGAATACTACATCAATATCATCCATACTGAAAATGCCGTTGTAATTAAATGCCTTAAAACCTACACCTAATCAAAATCCAAAGCGGAAAATGACTTTTCAATCAACAACTTTCCTAAAACTGCAGATATAACTAAGTTACTTCATGTTTTCTTCTTTTTTTAGTTTTGTTTTACCATAATTGAGCAAATAAACTGCAGATATAACTAAGTAGTACCTTTTTCTTCTCTCTTTTTTGGCTAATAACTAAGCACCTAGTTATCCAACAATGTTACTCATAGCTCACAACCCTAACTTATTTTAAATTTCTTCAAATTCTATACCTACATATGTGCAAATACACTAATAACCTTGTTAACCAACAATTTTCATAAAAAGGTAATCATAGCTCATAAACCCTAACTTGTCTTATAAAAAAAAAAAACCATTCCTGTACCTTCAAATGTGCAGACATAAACTAAGAAACTGATCAACTAACAATTTCAATGATATGCAATCATAGCTCACAAAACCCTAACTTGTCTGAATTTCTTCAATTTATGTACCTGAAAATTTTGATAAATGCTGCAATTTCATGTCATTGAAGCCCCAATATAGCGAAATTTCACTTCGCAGCTGAGAACAACGATGTTTTAAGCATCGAATTAGCGCAATTGTGAGAAAATCGGAGATTAAGGGAAGAAAATAGCAGGAATCGGTGAGGAACGATTCAAATCGAACGAGTTAGGTAACTCGGGGTGTTGAAAAGTTGAAATTTAGGGTTTGTGCGTTTGGGGATGAAAAAATCGATCTGGGTTGACTCAACAAATGCGCTGATTTTTCAATTGGGTTAAATCCGAGTTTGGTAGCTGAGTTGCCTTTGACACTAACTCGCCAATAGAACGCGTAAATGAGTTACTGATTGACTCACTGAGTACTGAGTTGTCATTTGCATACCCAGGTTTGGGTTGGGTCCCAAACCCAAACGTGACCGAGTAGAACGATTTCACTCGTTGTATACAAATGACTCATTAGCTCCGTTTGATTCACCTGGAAAAAAAACTGAAATGAATTGAACTAAACTGAATTGATTTTTTTAACTTGACCATTAACCACTTAAAATTCGTCCAAAAATATATTCAATATTAGACATTTGGACTCATTTGAAAGTATGCTTTGAGATCTTTTCGATGATATAGTTGTCATCCCTAATTTATTTCAGAATAAGAATTTATCTGAGTGATAAAGTTACACATCAACTGAATTAAACTGAATTTAAGTAAAATTAAGTTGAATCAATTAGAGCCTTAATCTCCCCCCATAAACTTTCCTTATTTTTCCAAATAAAACATAGGGTAAAAATGGAAACATAACAATTGAAAAAATTGTATCGAATAATTCCAACTTTGGTCCGTCTGTCCAAAAAGTTCACAATTATCATTGACAAAAACTTATAAATTTTACTTGCCAAAAATAAAAACTTATAAATTTGTTCAACTATTAGTTTTATCCTGAAATAATCTCAAATTTGAAAGCGCTCTTCTATTTGAGGTAATGAAGACACATATTATATACACTTTTTTCTACGACAAATACCTTATTAATTTTTGTATTATGTTACTTTTGTACCTAAACGTCAATCTTAACCACTAGATCAAGATATTATCATTTATGTATCATATATAAGCATATACTCCCTTCGTTTCGGAAAAATGATAACATTTACTTTTTGAAGGTCAAACTTTACAAACTTTGACCATTAATTTCGAAAAAAATATAAGGATTTACAATGTAAAAATACTATCGTTTGATTCGTTTTAAATAGTACTTTCGGAAAATCTATTTTTTTATAGTTTATGTATTCATATAAACACAAATATTTATGGTCAAAGTAGTGCATTGGAGACCGTGGAAAAGTAAATATTACCATTTTTCAGAAACGAATGGAGTATAAAGCAACAGTCAAATTTTAAAAAATTACATAGAAAAATCGTCCAAAAATGTAATATTTAAGTGTATGAAATGTGTTATGATTACAAATATTAGTAGCTTGCATGTCGTGTAAGGTGCATGTCCTTGTAATTGAATAAAACTTTTAAGTGTTGGGTTGTAGCTTATTTGTGATTGTTTATAAGTTTATTTCATGTAATGATCGGGTTTCTTTTTTTCTTTTTTTTTAAAGGTTTGTGACTATAACTTTCCTTATCGTTATTGTAATAAGAAATTTGCTAATTACAAATGAGTTAACATGTATGCACATGTATATCATAACAAGTAATATACTACACATAACACATATATAATAGTCAAACGGTATATGAAAATTATTCACTTATGTATTGGACATGCATGTGCATGCCATATGTATGAAAAGAGATAAACGTGGTGGCATTTTCCCTAACTAAATTTATTTAGTTAACTACCAATTTATTCAATGAATAATAGCCACAATATTCTAGCAGTTTAGTTCGGAAAGTTGATGGAGAGAATAAATCACAAAGTTCATTGACCCACCAATAATGATTTGAACTTTTTCCACCTTAGTCGCAACTGAACTTATGTAATCAGTGACTAATTGTTAAGCATGAAATCCAGAAATAGGAGCTAGTTCTATAATTGGATTTATGATGTCTGATCTTATCTCATTTGAACCACAAAGCAACTGTATTACTTACCATTCATTGAGTTAGCAATATTTTAGGAGTTCATTAGGTACATGTGACTATTTGCAAATAAACTAAAATGAAAGGAAAGCTAATTGGATTAGGAATTTCAACAATTCTAATAGTTGGTGTTGCCATTGGTCTTGTAGTTGGTGTACGTCGAGCCACCAAGCAAAATTACAATCCAAACAATGATCCAATGCTAACAAGCTCAAAAACAGTTTCGGCCTTTTGTGGGCCAACGGATTATAAAGATTTATGTGTTCAAACCCTAAGCTCGATTGCAGCCAATGAAAGTGCTTCTCCAAAGGATTATGTCCAAGTTGCCATGAATGTCACCATTGATGCAATGAAAGAAACCATTGGGAAATCACAAGTTATAGGTAAAGGAGCAAATGATTCCCTAAATAAAATGGCTTTCAAAGATTGCAAAGAATTATTTGAGTTTGCAATCGAAGAATTGCAAGCTGCACTAGCAAGTGTTGGTGACGGCAAATTACATGCGATGAATGATACAGTGGTGATTGAGCTTAAAAATTGGCTAAGTGCTACTATTTCATATCAAGAATCATGCCTATTTGGTATTTCTCAAGATGATTTGAAGGATAAAATGACTTACGGTCTTGTCAACGTATCACAACTGACTAGTAACTTACTCGCCATAGTTTCAGAGATCGTTCCAATTTTGAATAGTATTGGCATTCAAACGAATGTAAGTTATGTGAGCTCTCGACGACTCCTAGAAAATAAGTCTAACAACGTTGATATAGATGGCTATCCTGTATGGTTTTCAGCTACAGATAGAAATTTGTTAGCGAGGATCAATACAAATAACCCGAAACCTAATGCTATTGTGGCTCAAGATGGTAGCGGCCAGTTTAAAACCATTTCTGGAGCTCTTCAAGCATATCCAAAGAGATTACAAGGAAGATATGTAATTTACGTCAAGGCAGGAATATATAATGAACAAGTTCTCATTACAAAAGATAAGGTTAACGTCTTCATATATGGAGATGGACCCCGTAAAACCATCTTTACAGGAAGAAAGAACAATCGAGATGGTGTTACTACGTACCAAACAGCTACCTTTGGTAAATTTTATTATCTGCTTTTTTCTTATTTAATACTTGAAAGTAAACTGGTACATCCAAAACATAAGAAAATTGAGAAATTACTTTTTTTTTCTTGCAAATTGTTTTTTATTACTCATACACATGCGTGATACAATGTATAGACCATACATTCACATGCAAGAATTATATTGTAATAACATGCCATTAAAATTGCTTGTAGTGCAATTTGCATGTAATGTGGTCCTATTCAGTAGGAGTAAATCAATATAACAATTTTGACAATAAATTTTTGATATGTAGCGGTGATTGGAAATGGATTCATTTGCAAGTCAGTGGGGTTCCAAAATACGGCTGGACCAGAGGGACACCAAGCTGTAGCACTTCGGGTACAATCAGATTTGTCGTCTTTTTACAATTGCAGAATGGACGGAAACCAGGACACATTGTACACGCAAGCCCATCGTCAATTCTATCGCAACTGTATAATTTCTGGCACAGTAGATTTTATTTTTGGAGATGGCAATGCGATGATCCAAAACTCGTTAATAATTGTGAGGAAGCCTATGGATAATCAACCAAACACAGTGACTGCCCAAGGAAAGAAAGATAGGAGAGAGACTACAGGGATAGTGATCCAAAACTGTAGAATTGTTCCTGAGCAAAAACTTTTTCATCTTAGATTTCAGATACCTACATATCTTGGTCGACCTTGGAAGGAATACTCAACGACTGTAATTATGCAATCAATGCTTGCCGACTTCATCCAGCCGGTTGGGTGGATGCCTTGGGATAAGAATTTCGCATTGGACACATTGTTTTATGCAGAATACGCAAATCGTGGTCCAGGAGCAGACACTTATAGGAGAGTTAGATGGAAGGGATACCATGTGATTACAAATAGGAATGATGCTATGCCATTCACTGTTGGCCCTTTTATTCAGGGTAACCAATGGATCTCAACCACTCGTGTACCTTTTCTTGTTGGGTTAAAGAACTAGTAATATATAAAATCGTTTAGCACATTGCAAGTATTCACGTTTCACTTCTTCATATTAGTATGAAGACACGAGTATAATTATTTGATCATTCAAATAGTGTTTCATCTATTTTCATTTTGGTGATAAAATAAATTAGATTTTTTATAGAAGAACAAAAAACAAGGTTTACTAGGTATAATCAATTTTATTTATCTCTCCTTTTATTATTATCATGGCTAGTATAACATAAAATTGTTTTAATTGTCTTTCAAGAAACAACATTAAGGTTTCTAATTCTATGATTTGATAGAAATTTAAAGAGACCAAATCTTATGTCAACTTTGCTATTTTATAAATTGATTGTTAACATCCATATTTTTTACAGGCCATAAATTTTAAGTTTACTTCGATACAAAAAATATAAGAAAATTCTACATGGTATCTTATAAGTTGAAATTTTCTACGTTGTCGACAATATCTTTTGCAAGTTCTAGATAATACCGTTACATTTTGAATTCTCTACATGATACCTTACATTTTGAACAAAAAAAATCGTAAAAAACTGTCTTAATTTATTGAGTCGATGGTTACATTTTGAACAAATGTGGTGCTACTTCTGGAGTAGCAAATGTAGAAACTTTACATTTTGAATTAATCAATTTATAATAACAATAATCCCCGATTGACCAAATTGGTATATTTAGTGAGACACCCGCGACAAGTTGGTATATTTTTTAACTCCGACGACATTAGGGTATATTTAATGACTGATTTTGGCACTTAGACCCATTATTTCAATTTTAGTGGGAATTTCTGCTAAGATCCTTGTTATTTACCCTTTTTGGCCTAATTATTTTCTTTTCTTTCTTTTTGTTAAATCATTTTCGTATTTTTTTCCCCGCCCCTCATTCATTTCTCCATTTATTACCTAACCCCCCTTTTATTTGATGGATTGAACAAATTTGTCCCCAATTTCCTTCAAATTCGAGCTCTGCTGATTTTGCCTACCTCAATTTAGTAAACCCTAATTTTGTGTGAGGGAAGCAAGGTAGTTAAAAGGGAGTTTTGGGTTAAATACTGAAAAATGAAAAAGGGTGAAAAATGCGAAAATAATTAACAAAAAGGAAGAAAAGAAAAAAAAAGGGGCAATAATAAACATAAATAAAAAAAATGAGATCTGACCGGAATACCCACTTAAATTCCAATAATGGGTCCAAGTGCCAAAATCAATCACTAAATATACCCTAATGTCACCAAAGTTAAAAAATATACCAACTTTTCGCAGGTGTCTCACTAAATATACCAATTTGGTCAATCGGGGTAATAATAATGGGACCATCACTTTAGAAAAAGGTTTTACGGAAAATTACTATCTTAATACTTTATCGAAAATATTAATGTACTAAACATTGGCCCGTGTCAGGACTACGAAAGATATTATTGTAGAGAGGTTATTAATTTACCGAGTATTAACTTATAAAGGCTCTACGGTACAAGCTACCATGTAGAATTTTCAAAAAAAAAAAAAACAAAAGAAGAAGAAGAAGAAGAAGAAGAAAAGAAAAAAGTACTACGTGTTCCAAAAAGTAAGGAAAATGGTTCTATATAATTCCAAGTTTGAGTGATGTGCAAATAATAAAACCAAGTGGAGAAATCTCTCTAAATAATCCAAAATTTTTGACCAATGTGCTAATAATGAACTGAAATCTAACATTATCAGTTGGCCGCTAATATGTGTTTTTGTTTGTGCTAGAGAGGGGAAACCCCTAGGCCGCTAATGTGGCTTTTAAAAATATTTAAAGTTTTTTTCTTCACTTTTTTTGAATTTTTTTTCCAATTTATTCTTTATTTTTTCCCTCACTTTCCCTTTGTTCAGTCATCAACTCATCGCACTCGGTCCAACACATAAATGGTACTCTCAATGAGCAGTAAGGAAGGTGCTCCCACCCTCTCACTCTCTCTCATCCCCTCCCCCAACCACCATTTTCGCCCCAACACAACACCCCCTCCGTCCAGGCCCCTGTCGTGGCTGGTGCTCATTGGAGACCACAACGTTGGGCCCCACCAGCCCACCCCACTGCCCACGCACAAACCCCAACCTTAACCCTCAATTTCTCTTTCCTCCTCAACCCCTCATGTCCTTCCCCTCGAGCCTCGGCCACCGCCATGTCCACGATGGAGGTCGCCTCCAGACAATCCCCATCTCCCCGCCCTGAAAAATTATACGAAACCTTCAAAAAAATCGAATTTTTTTTACAAAATGAAAACCCTAGGTTTGTGGACCTTAGATGGGTTTGATTAGACCTAATAAACGAGACAAAACTCATAAAAAAAAAAAAAAAAACTTTGTTACACGTGTTGGTGCACCTTGCTCGATAAACCCAAAAATACAAAATTTGCTCACTTAGTCTCCTCTATCTCACCTCTTAATTCCAAGGCTTTCCCTTCTCGCACTATCCCATTCCCTATTAGAAAATTAAAGCTAAGTCTTTCCCCACAAAACACCTCCATTACTCATCTCAATTATAATTGCCACAATCTCTAATTTTTCTAACCTTGAAGATGTAAAAGTGAAATGGGCCATCAAGGGACACCATCCAAATCTAATATAATATGTGCTTTAATTCTCTACACATCCACTTGAATATTAATTATCAAATACTCAAACAAAAGATTGTAGGTGTTGGAGGAGAAATCATTCAACCAATACCAACAAAATATGAAGAAAAACGTTATTGCGGGTTGGTGGAAACAGGGGAGAACTGTAACACCCCCGAATTCGCAACGATTTCCCGGGACCTATCGACGTCGCTATACACGACTCGACACCACCGAACCGTCACGAACCCAAGGGAATGCTACTGCAACATTTATCGCTAAGGAGTAAATGCTAAGCAGAAAGGAAAACTAGGTATCAAATGAAGCATCTAAACAAATTAAACATAAATATCAGAGTTGTCTATCCAGCGGTCTTAAGTCCGTTATAGTTTTATTACAACTTTGCCTGCAAGGGCACAAACCAAAATCCCAAATAATCCAAGGTAACCAATAAATCCACAGTTCTAAACAAACAACCCACATTCAACCTTCTAGCAAACCGTTCTCACTCAGCTACACCTGCACTTTGGTTTCCGTGACGGAAACAAGGTACAGAAGAAAAAGAGAAGAAACAAAAGAAAACAAAAATCAGAGAAACTGAATAAACGTCGTTCATACCCAGTAAAAACACTTTCGCAAACCTTACCTGAGTTTTAGAAGAATCATTGAAATTCATTTGCATGCACAAGTAGTCATACAATCAAGCACACGCATACTCGATATTCAATTACATGCAATTCTTGCTTTAGTGATCATTCGAACACAAATAGATAAACCATCTTGATTAGAGAGATAAGAGAGCGAATAGAACAGCGATTACCCATACTGTTCATAGATAGATATAGACATGCCATGGACTTACGCTAGTGTATACTCACACTACCTCTAACATAATAATCGATATGTAGAGAATTAAACAATGGGGAATGATCCGTCCCGAACACACTACGAGGTGTCCATAAAAGTAACTTGGGAATTACGCATCCCTAGACTACATCAATTAGATAAGTCTCGATAGCTCGGCTACTGCTTGGGATCCATTAGGAGTCTTATTCTCATTTAATTCAATTCACGTACTTGCATTGATTGATCTAGTGGTACAACGAGACCACGACATACTACTTCATTTCATACTCATGATAATGAATAATAATAACGACGATTACGACATAAATGCATATTAACAATAATCATGCTTCATATATGTCTAACGAAATTTCGGCAACACTTCGGCAGTACATCAAGATATCCAAAAATTACACTTTCACAAATAAACCATCCAATATAATAGTAGGTGCTCATTAGCACTCAATAATATCCCATTCCAGATAGCACATATTATTATATCATAATAATATTAGAAATTCAGCATCGCTATAATTAAACATTAATTAGCATATGAACTAATTAATTAACGAAACTTTATAAACTTATCATACTCAATATAAATCATATGTACATTGAAGAATATATTTCAAATTTTCATAATCAACGACGATATAATTTAATCATACTTCGCATATTAAATTCACAATAATAATCAATTAGCACATAACACATCAAAATAGTTTTGATGGGGTTTTGAAAAGAGGTAGGCACAATCTCTTACCTAACAAGTGCTCACTAAGCAGTAGATAACTTGGCTAATCACAACCCGATCACGCTTGTCCGTTTGGTCCTAATTAAAAACAATTACCGAGACCTAATTAATAAATACGAAAATCCAAAAAATAATTAAACTGTAAAATAATATTTTTATTAAATTTTTTGATTTATTCCAACCAATCTAGGCTTTTGAAAATCCTAATTTGGGTTCCAAACGAGTACAAAAAAATTAAAACAAATAAATAAAAATGCTGAAAATCGTGAAAAACATGCACGTTAATTCCGAAAACGCGAAAATACAAAACCACTTGCGTGGTCCATAAGCCACGACCACGACCACCACCAAAGGTGGCCATGGCCTCCCCGGTGACCCCCAACCACCCACCAGCGCCGGTGGTGGTGGTGGGTCCACCGTGGTGGCTCACAGTACACAACCACGAATGAGAGAGAAAATAAAGAGAGAGCGAAAGGGAGAGAGAGGGAAGTGACGGGGCTGGGCCCAACCATCAACACTCATCGGAGAGAGGAGGAGACGGTGGCCGGAGCAAGGCGACCCCGTGGTGGCTGTGACAGCAACAGAGAGAAAGAAATGGTGAGGGAGAAAGAGAGAACGAAAGAAAGAGAAAGAGAAGAAGAGAAGAAAGAGGAGAGAGAAAGCTTACCGCCGGCGTGAAGAGGGTGGCGGGGCTGGAGGAATCCGGTGACCAGCAGCCGAGGGAGAGAGAAGAGAGAGAGTGTGTGTCGTGTGAGAGGAGAAGAAGATGATGAGGGTTTTGGTTCAGTTTTTGCAACTGATCAACTGACCCATCTCTTAGCTTAAATAGGTGCTTAGTCAAGGAAAGTCAAACCCTACTAGAATTAAGATTATTTTCTGATTTAATTGCTAATTAAAAATAATTAAAACTAATTAAATGCTAATTAAAACCAATTAAAACAATATGAATAAGCCTTATTCATATACAATACCATTTTAACTAAATCCTTCAATTTGATAATTATAAATCCCGAAATTTTCATAATAATAATTAATATTATTATGGCTTAATTTGAGTAAATCGAATCGTTAAATAAATATACGATTTAAATCTCCAAAACTATTTATAAATGAATTATAAATCGATATTATAATTATAGAAAATATTGGGGTATCACATTCTACCCTCCTTAAAAGAAGTTTTGTCCCGAAACTTGAAACATGAAGTAATCACTTCTCAACGACGAAACGAGTTTACCCATACGAAGGTATAAATCGATTTTAGGACAACGACAATGCAATGCGTGTACTACGGTTGTGATCTAGGTCGATTAGCAGTGCAACATGCAATGCTAGAACATGCAACTCGTGCAAAGCGGTAAACAAAACACGAAATTACTATCTCAAGTTCCATGTACGTATCGCTTCAGTTGAGAGACGTGAAACACATTGTGGACTTTCTCAAGTTCCACAGGTAAAGCTAGATGATAAGCAACTTCACCAATCCTCTCTAGGATCTCGTAAGGTCCAATGTAACGAGGACTTAACTTCCCCTTACGACCAAAACGCATAACACCCTTGGTAGGAGATACTCGCAAAAGTACCTTGCTTCCCACCTCAAATTCTTCAGGTCTACGACCTCTATCTGCATATGATTTCTGGCGATCTTGTGCACTTCGCATCTTCGTTTGAATCACCTTCACAATATCGACAGTCTGCTGGATCATATCATGACCCAAAACTGCAATCTCGCTAATGTCGTTCCAACATACAGGCGATCTACACTTCCTACCATACAAGGCTTCATATGACGCTCGATCAATGCTTGAATGATAGCTATTGTTGTAAGAAAATTCGATCAACGGAATGTGTTTATGCCACGAACCTTGGTATTCGAGGGCACACGCTCGAAGCATATCTTCTAGAGTCTGGATTGTCCTTTCCGTCTGGCCATCTGTTGCAGGATGAAAAGCGGTACTAAACTTCAATTTGCTTCGGAAAGCTTCTTGTAATTTCTGCCAGAAGTTAGAGAGAAATCTCGAGTCTCTATCAGAAACAATATCTTCAGGTACACCATGAAGTCTCATGACCTCCTTGACGTACGCGTCAGCCAGTCTCTCCATTTCTCACGTGTCGTGCATAGGGATGAATCGTGCGACCTTCGTCAAACGATCTACAACCACCCAAATGGCGTTGTTCTTCTTTTGTGTCAAAGGTAAACCCATGACAAAATCCATAGAAATCGAATTCCATTTCCAAGTCGGAACTTCCAGTGATTGTACCATTCCACCCGGTCTCTTGTGCTCGATCTTGACTTTCTGACATGTCAAACACTTCGCTACGAACTCAGCGACATCTTGTTTCATACCTTTCCACCAGAACACTTGACGAAGGTCTTTGTAAAGCTTATCTCCACCAGGATGTACAGAATACGGTGTATCATGAGCTTCACCCAGAATCTGACTTTTGATATCTGGGTCATTTGGTACGCAAACACGTTCTCAAAATCTCATAATTCCATCTTGGCCCAAAGTGAAGTCCTCGGACCTACCCTCGTCTTTGTGGTTCAGAATCCGCTAAATATCCTCATCACCACTTTGCTTATCTTTGATCTCTTCAAGCAGTGTTGATCGAACAGTCATATGTGCTAAGGTACATTGAACGTCACCTTGAAACACAATCTCCACCTCGAGACTTTGCAAGTCACGTATGATCTCCTTAGGAAGCACTAAAGCAGTGTTTAACGAATGTCGAGTCTTCCTACTCAAAGCATCAGCGACTACGTTCGCTTTACCCTCATGGTACAGGATATCAATGTCGTACCCCGTCAGAAGTTCTAGCCATCTCCTTTGGCGCATGTTCAACTATTTCTGCGTAAAGATATACTTGAGACTCTTGTGATCAGTAAACTTCTTGACTGCGGAACCATATAGGTAATGTCGCCAAATCTTCAATGCAAATACGACAGCAGCAAGTTCTAAATCGTGCGTAGGGTAGTTGTCTTCATGCTTCTTCAGTTGTAGTGAGGCGTAAGCCACGACCTTTCCGTGTTGCATCAAAACACACCCTAAGCCATGCTTAGACGCGTCACCGTAGACCTCATATCCTTCCGTTCCAGACGGCAATGTCAAAATAGGTGCACTTATAAGACGTTTCTTCAACTCTTGGAAAGCAGTCTCACACTTGTCGGACCATACAAACTTTGTCGTTTTCTTCATCAAATTCGTGATTGGCTACGCAATCTTTGAGAAACCTTCTACAAATCGTCTATAATATCCAGCAAGTCCAAGAAAACTTCTAACTTCGGTCACAGTCGTTGGTCTTGGCCAATCTGTAACAGCTCGAATCTTCTCTGGATCTACGGCCACTCCATCCTTAGACACCACGTGTCCTAAGAAAGATACCGTGTCTAACCAAAACTCACACTTAGACAACTTGGCGTAAAGTTGATGTCTTCACAGAATCTCCAAAACAGTACGTAGATGTTGCTCATGCTCCTCGGCGTTCTTCGAGTAAACCAGAATACCATCGATAAAGACTACAACAAACTGGTCTAGATAAGGCTGGAACGTACGGTTCATCAAGTCCATAAACTTTGCAAGCGCATTTGTCAACCCAAAAGGCATCACAGTGAACTCGTAGTGCCCATACCTCGTCCTAAACGCTGTCTTTGCAATATCAGGCTTAGAGATCCTCAACTGATGGTATCCTGATCGCAGGTCTATCTTTGAGAAAATTGACGCACCACGCAGTTGGTCAAACAGATCTTCAATTCGGGGACGTGGGTATCTATTCTTGATCCTAATCTTGTTTAACTCGCGGTAGTCGATGCACAGTCTCATACTACCATCCTTCTTCTGTAGAAACAAAACAGGAGCACCCCAAGGCGATACACTCGGACGTATGTATCCCTTTTGCAACAAATCCTCAAGTTTTCAGTTCCTTCACCTCAGCAGGTGCCATACGATACAGTGCTTTTGAGATTGGTGCATAACCTGGAGCAAGCTCGATCGTAAAATCGATAATGCGTTGTGGAGGCATTCTGGGAATCTCTTCGGGAAACACGTCAGCATACTCGAAAACTACAGGAATAGGTTGAGAAGCTTCCGTCTCGCGGCTCGTGTTCACCACATGACAAAGGTAAATCGCTTCACCCTTAGTCACGCACTCTTTAACCTTCATAGTAGCCATCACCTTCAGCTTAGGCTTGACCACAACTCCTCGGTAAGTGATCCTCTTACCTTTAGGTCCTCGCAAAGAAACGCGTTGTTCAAAGCACTCTAACTTAGCCCTATACCTGACTAACCAATCCATTCCCAATATCACATCAAAGTCCTTCAAATCCAACTGAATCAAATCGCGGGTAAATCGGAACCAGCTATCCTAATCGGACACTTTTCATACAACGCTTTACACTTAGCGATCGATCCATCTGGCATCCTCATATTTGCACTATACACAGAACTAGGTTCTAATCCTATCTTAGATGCAAAGCACTTAGAAAGTACAGAATGCGTCGGACCACTATCAAACAAAACAAAAGAGGGAAAAGAATGAACAAGAAAAGTACCAGCAATCACGTTCGGGTTTGCTTCTGCTTCATTGCGATTCATCACAAAGATTCTACCATTAACCCCTCTATTGTTGTTGTTCCTGTTGTTCGGCACAGGATTAGCAGTAGCAGGAGCTTGAACTTGGTTGTTCACAGCAGGAGCAGCATTGTTGCGGTTGTTGTTGTTGTTGTAACCCCGGTTTCCACGGTAGTTACCACCATTACCACGATAGCCATTGTTATTCCCACCACGATTGTAGTTGTTATCGCGGTTCTGCCCATTACCATTCCTACCTCGGCTCCAACGTTCAGAAGCTTTGTGACCTGGTTTGTTGCACTCATAGCATTGCAACACGTCACCTCGACAGTTCTTACCGGCATGCGTCTTGTTACGGCGAGTACAAGGCGTATTCCTTCTGGCCATTATCGTAGCTCGATGACTATTCGAGTCACGATTTCTATTCGCATTGTGGTTCTGACCACCTTGGTAGCTGTTGTTGCCATTCGGTCTTGGCCTCTTGTCGTTGTTATTCGATTGCGATGGATTGCCTTCGTCGCGCTTGTTCTTTCCCAAATGCGTGTCACGACGTCCAACAATCCTCTCCTGGTTCAAGGCCTTGTTATAAGATTCCTGAAAAGTGATAGATTGTCCAGCGACAAAACGTTGAATATCCCATTTCAGTCCGTCCTCGAACCTTTCGATTCGCTCAGCTTCAGTTGTCAGCAGATTAGGAGCAAAAATAGCAAGCTCGTTGAACTTGGCAGCATACTCGGCCACAGATAGCTTGTCTTGGCTTAACCCTTCAAACTCACGCTGCTTCAGGCGTCGTAGAGCACTAGGATAAAATCTAGCACAAATGGCTACCTTAAAACGATCCCAATTAAAATTCGGCGTTGCAAGTAAATCAGTTCGCACATCATTCCACCACTTGTTAGCTTCGCCCTTCAGATAGTACGTCGCAGAGCTAACTTTCATGTTGTTAGGCCGATTTGTAGCCAGAAACATCTTCCCGAACTCGATGATTCAAGTCTCCAGCTTTGTTGGATCGGCACCACCTTCGAACGTAGGAGGTTTAAGAGCGTCAAAATCTCGGAAACTACGCGCTGCAGAGGCTTGTGCGGTTTCCATCTCTTCTTGGCGCGCCATTTGTCGGACCATGATCTCGACCACATCGATCAGACCATCCTCGAGTCTAGCAATTCTATCGGCGTTGGTTGACATTTTGCGAATTTGAGAATATAAAAGTAATGGTACGAACACCATTCACACAATTTGCACATTTCGATCCATTAAGGTCTAATTGAGAGAAGTAGGTTGTAACTGAAACCCTTCTCTTGACATTTAGCATATAGCATATAAGTTTCGATGATCGACCTTACAGCTTAGGTCTAAGCAACATACTTGCTTTATTGTTCTCAGTTCTCATGCGTAATAGTTCGATAGTCATATAATACACTTTAGACATGTAGGTTTCACATGAATAGACAAAGATGTTCATAATGCACATAAAGAGGCTCCATACTATTTTAGTAGGGCAACAGATAATCACACTTAATAATATTGATATGCTTTAGCACTTGGCTCACAAGAGAGTTGATAATGCTCAACAACGATTTTGCCATAAATTCGACATGGATTTCCCATCATGTCACGACGATAAGAGATAACATTCATGCTTTTGGTCAACCATGCAAATATGTGACACACAATGATATAATGACTTTCATATAATCAAATGAAATAGTTTTGCAATAAGATAAATTGCAAAATAAATAAGAGTCAAAAAAATATTTGTTGCTTAGGCAACTACACACCATCATTAAACTTGACCACGCGGGGCCATCACAAAAGTGGAATAATGTTTCTAATCAAAACGACCAACTCTAGCCAACAAAATAACTAAACAACAACTGGGTTTTGCTTCGATCCGGGAGGCGTATCATCATCATCATCCCTCCTTGGCTTCACTTCCCTACATGGAGTGTAAGGATGCTCGTCACCTCTAAACTTTTGAGGCATGAAGCGCCTTCTAAAGTTATCCACGAGTTTGCGCTTCTTAGACCAGCAGCTTTCACAGATGTCCTTTGGAGCAGGCACTAGAACGTGATTTACCTTCCACTCGAACTCAGACAAACATAGCTCATTGCCAACACCTTGAAAAGTTAGCGCCCAACGATTGCCCTTGCCATACTTCTCGTCGTTTGATGTAGCCACTCCTCAGTACCACATCATCATACTTCTCCTTGAGTCCTCTCCAAGGATGTAGGTTGGGTAAGCCAGCTAGTAAGAGTTCTACCCAGAAACCTCGGTGTATCCTCGTACGGTTCTCATATTCATAACGCTCGATCGTAGTGAATGCGCGATTGATGTAGGCACGGATGTCATCTAACTCAGCATCAGTGGCAAAGAAAGGCTCCACAGGAGGAGACACATCAGCAGTAGGCGAAGGAGGTACAGAGTTGTTGCCGCTTGCATCACCAATATCCTCTAAGTCTGGCATGCTAGGTGAATCAGGGACTCCAGCTCCATACTCAAATCGCATCTCTAGATCCACAGAGTTAGGCTCAACGCTTGGCTCGTCAGCAGGAGCATCGTCAGCCCCAGGTTCGGACTCGGTAGGTTCCTGTTCAGAATCAAGATCCTCGTTAGCATCCAAGTCGTGATTAGGCTCTATTGGAACGTCATCGTCACGACCATCAGGCGCGGGTTGATCCACCTCGTGCGGGCCATTGCCTTGCGCCACAAGGGCAATCGCGGCCTCGTCACGCTCGCCGTGTATAGGCTCACTATCGGAGATATCTACATACTCCATCTCGTTCTCGAGTGCAACAATCATCGCTCGTGGTTTTCTACCTCTAGTCGACTTCATCGCGGTCAAACGGGTAATTGCCATCTACAAAAGGGCAATCAAACAATAATAACATTTAAATCACAATTAAGGTGATTTCAAGTAGTTCCTATCTTCTAGGACTACTACGCTCAACGACTTTAATTATATTTTATTTTCCCAAAAATGAAACTAATCTTTATTAATTCATTTATTAAACCTATGCAACCTTTTAAACCTAGGGCTCTGATACTATTTGTAACACCCCCGAATTCGCAACGATTTCCCGGGAACTATCGACGTCGCTGTACACGACTCGACACCACCGAACCGTCATGAACCCAAGGGAATGCTACTGCAATTTATCGCAATGGAGTAAATGTTAAGCAGAAAGGAAAACTAGGTATCAAAGTAAACAAATTAAACATAAATATCAGAGTTGTCTATCCAGCGGTCTTAAGTCCATTATAGTTTTATTACAACTTTGCCTTCAAGGGCACAAACCAAAATCCCAAATAATCCAAGATAACCAATAAATCCACAGTTCTAAACAAACAGCCCACATTCAACCTTCTAGCAAACCGTCCTCACTCAGCTACACCTGCACTTTGGTTTCCGTGACGGAAACAAGGTACAGAAGAAAAAGAGAAGAAAAAAAAGAAAACCAAAATCAGATAAACTGAATAAACGTCGTCCATACCCAGTAAAAACACTTTCGCAAACCTTACCTAAGTTTTAGAAGAATCATTGAAATTCATTTGCATGCACAAGTAGTCATACAATCAAGCACACGCATACTCGATATTCAATTACATGCAATTCTTGCTTTAGTGATCATTCGAACACAAATAGATAAACCATCTTGATTAGAGAGATAAGAGAGCGAATAGAACAGCGATTGCCCATACTGTTCATAGATAGATATAGACATGCCATGGACTTACGCTAGTGTATACTCACACTACCTCTAACATAATAATCGATATGTAGAGAATTAAACAATGGGGAATGATCCGTCCCGAACACACTACGAGGTGTCCATAAAAGTAACGTGGGAATCACGCATCCCTAGACTACATCAATTAGATAAGTCTCGATAGCTCGGCTACTGCTAGGGATCCATTAGGAGTCTTATTCTCATTTAATTCAATTCACATACTTGCATTGATTGATCTAGTGGTACAACGAGACCACGACATACTACTTCATTTCATGCTCATGATAATGAATAATAATAACGACGATTACGACATAAATGCATATTAACAATAATCATGCTTCATATATGTCAAACGAAATTTCGGCAGCACTTCGGCAATACATCAAGATATCCAAAAATTACACTTTTACAAATAAACCATCCAATATAATAGTAGGTTCTCATTAGCACTCAATAATATCCCATTCCAAATAGCACATATTATTATATCATAATAATATTAGAAATTCAGCATAGCCATAATTAAACATTAATTAGCATATGAACTAATTAATTAACAAAACTTTATAAATGTATCATACTCAATATAAATCATATTTACAGGTAAGAATATATTTCAAATTCTCATAATTAACGACGATATAATTTAATCATGCTTCGCATATTAAAATTCACAATAATAATCAATTAGCACATAACACATCAAAATAGTTTTGATGGGGCTTTGGAAAGAGGTAGGCACAATCGCTTACCTAACAAATACTCACTAAGTAGTAGGTAACTTGGCTAATCACAACCCAATCACGCTTGTCCGTTTGGTCCTAATTAAACACAATTATCGAGACCTAATTAATAAATTCAAAAATCCAAAAAGTAATGAAACTATAAACTAATATTTTTATTAAATTTATTGATTTATTCCAACCAATCTAGGCTTTTGAAAATCCGAATTCGGGTTCCAAACGAGTACAGAAAAATTAAAACAAATAAATAAAAATGCTGAAAATCGTGAAAAACCTGCACGTTAATTCCGAAAACGCGAAAATACAAAACCACTTGCGTGGCCCATAAGCCACGACCACGACCACCACCACCACCAAAGGTGGCCATGGCCTCCCCGGTGACCCCCAACCACCCACCAGCGCCGGTGGTGGTGGTGGGTCCACCGTGGTGGCTCACGGTACACAACCACGAAGGAGAGAGAAAATAAAGAGAGAGCGAAAGGGAGAGAGAGGGAAGTGACGGGGCTGGGCCCAACCATCACGAACACTCACCGGAGAGAGGAGACGGTGGCCGGAGCAAGGCGGCCCCCTGGTGGCTGTGACAGCAAGAGAGAGAAAGAAACGGTGAGGGAGAAAGAGAGAACGAAAGAAAGAGAAAGAGAAGAAGAGAAGGAAGAGGAGAGAGAGAGCTTACCGCCGGCGTGAAGAGGGTGGCGGGGCTGGAGGATTCCGGTGACCAGCAGCCGAGGGAGAGAGAAGAGAGAGTGTGTGTGTCGTGTGAAAGGAGAAGAAGATGATGAGGGTTTTGGTTCAGTTTTTGCAACTGATCAACTGGCCCATCTCTTAGCTTAAATAGGTGCTTAGTCAAGGAAAGTCAAACCCTACTAGGATTAGGATTATTTTCTGATTTAATTACAAATTAAAAACAATTAAAACTAATTAAATGCTAATTAAAACCAATTAAAACAATATGAATAAGCCTTATTCATATACAAAACCATTTTAACTAAATCCCTCAATTTGATAATTATAAATCCCGAAATTCCCATAATAATAATTAATATTATTATGGCTTAATTTGAGTAAATCGAATCGTTAAATAAATATACAATTTAAATCTCCGAAACTATTTATAAATGAATTATAAATCGATATTATAATTATAGAAAATATTGGGGTATCACATTCTACCCTCCTTAAAAGAAGTTTTGTCCCTAAACTTGAAACATGAAGTAATCACTTCTCAACGACGAAACGAGTTTACCCATACGAAGGTATAAATCGATTTTAGGACAACGACAATGCAATGCGTGTACTACAGTTGTGATCTAGATCGATTAGCAGTGCAGCATGCAATGCTAGAACATGCAACTCGTCCAAAGCGGTAAACAAAACACGAAATTACTAGGTGTGACAAGAACAATATGAGGATTAATAGTATAAACACGATTTAGCTCAATTGAGGATGACAGTTCAATTTTGTGGGTTTGTTTATGTTTTCTATCATCTAAAACAGTCATTGCTAATTTTGTTTGTTTATCGTGGTCTTTCAACATAGTGATACATGAAGAAAAATAAAACTAGAATGCCAAAATAGATGTAAAAAATGTTTTAGAAGCATGTTGTCGTGGTCCGCACCTCGACAGCTCAGTAGCAGCGTCGCGGACACTCAGTTGCTCGGTCACGAGTGTCGCGGACAGGCACCAACGACTAGTCAGATAGGTTGCGACTAGGTGTTATGTTCGGTCACAGGTGTCGGGCTCTGGAATGCCCGGACAAAGTGTGGTATTCGTCGGAAAAGGATGAGGGCAAGACTTCTTTGGCGGACGAGAAGGTCCACAGTGGAGTCGGATGATGATGAACAAGGTTTGAGTTCCATCGGAAATTGAGTATGAAAGTTATGCAACTTTGATGGTCACTAAGGTCAGTTGGGTTGAACCATATAAGACTCTTTAGGGGGTAGTAGGTGTTCAGCTCTCCACCTTCCCTGGTTGCATGGATGGTTGACAAACATCATGACACTTAAGTGAGCTTCCCGAAAAGGGGGCTGGCTTGATGGCATGTTTGAGGACAGCGTTGAGCCTCCTCGGGATAGGATATCCCGGGGGCACTATTGAGTAGCCGGAGGGCTCGATAGTGTGCATCATGCGCCAAGAGGAGGGTCTCCATTTTGAGACGGTTGCGGGACACCTTAATCGTGAACCTTATCAAGGGGGCAAGATCCTCCATGAGGGCTTTCGGGAAGCCCGGTGACCGAGGGGCCGTGTCCCAATGGGAACTTGTGGGCAACTCATATTAGCAGTGCTCTCTGGTTCAGGGACATCGTTACCACGGGATGGGCGACCCCGTGGGAACTTGTGGGACTTAAGGGGATACTTCCTAGTATTCCTATGAAAGGAAGGATGTCCCGCGTGCTCGCTGAATGGGACACTACTCGATGAGGCATCGATGGCCGAGTCGGGGACAGTGATCCATGAACACAAGGTGCGCATTCATAGGTCGGCCTCCTATGAACTCAACGGGAGCAAACATGACTCCCGGTTGCTTAAAGGATCGTGAACTACTCAGAAGGAGCTTGAGTGCTCGGGATGAGGATAGTTGCCCGGACGATCGAGACGCGCGTTCCAGACTTGACACATCTGAGAGTACTTTGGGGCTTGACAACTCCCAAGCCACGTTGAGGCGAACATCATAACCGATGAATGGAAGGAGCACTCAATAGGAAGCCTAGAAGCTGGATGACGTTCGAGGATCGTGTCGCAAAGGAGCTTGTCAATGAGATCGGTGTCGGACGATAGTGATGAACAACGTTGTCCGCACACAGGATGCGATGGTGTCGAGTCATGGGTTGAAGTCAGAAACATGATGTTCGGTAGGGCTAGGGTCATGACAAGAGTGTCGTCACTAGTACGAGATGAGGGTTTGGAGTATGGGACAACCATGATGCGGGATCCCCGAGATGACCGGTTGGGCGAGTGTCGGGCTAAATAGTCGACACCAGGAAGCGACTAGTATCTCGAGAAAGGAACAACAATGAAGCGAGCAAGCCTCGATAGAATGATTTGAGTCGCGAATAGTTCAATGTGAGTCGGAATGCACAAAACCTCACGTGAAAGGAAAAATTAGGACCGTAACACATGTCATAGTTAGATTGCAGCGCATTATTAGCACACGAATTCAAATAGTGGCATTATTAGGAGATATTTCTCTTTTTTATTATTTTTGGCAGACTACTTATACCTGAGATTATGTAGATTCATTTTCCAAAAGTAAAAAAAATTTAAACCTTTTTCTCTGTTTTTCTGAGCTTATATTTATTTCAATGCAGTTTAATCCAGCTCAGTTCAATCCATGTAATCCAATTTAGTTCATGCGAGAACTTATCACTCGAATAAAGTTTTATTCTAAGATGATGGAATTCGTGTCATCGGAAAAATTTTAAGTCATACTTTCAAATGAGTCCAATATTAAATATGGTTTTACGAGTTTAAATACTTAAAAGTTAACCTAAAAAATCGATTCAATATACTTCAATAAGAGTTAGGGGTGAGCGCAATCGAGTACCACGTGGTATTGCATTATCCAAAATTGAAATTGGACCTACCGGTTCCTAAATATTAGTAATTAGAATTGGTTGCTACGATTATCTAGTTTTAGGAATTGAAATTGGATTCGCCGGGTGCTACCAGTTCTAGAGTATTCAGGTCTATATTAGAATCCAAATTTATTATTTTTAAAATCAAATAACTTTATGTTTTAATAATATAAAACTATAAAAATAATGTCACACCAACAAAGATGAATATCCATTGTTTGTCAAATAAATTTTTTTGACATGACAAATATAACATTTTAATTCACTAATACTACTAGAAAGTCATCCATTGTTTGTTTACAACAATGAAAAAAAGTATTGTATTTTATTATTATTTTTTTATACAGTGGTAACCGACCAATTTCGATTTCAAAAAGTTAGACATTAAAATGGAAATTGATTGGTAGCTGTTTATATTTTTGGGAGTCGAAATTAGATCCGTCAAGGTTCCAATTTTGATATTAGGTACACGGTATTTCTGATAACCCCTTGGCCCTTAGAGCATCTCCAATGTTACAATCTTCTAATTGGGTTTTCAAGTGTGCCACATCATAAATGTAATTTTTCTCTTTTTTAAACCTTAGCTCCTAATGTTACAACTTACAAACCTTCAAAAAGGTCATATTGAGGGGCCTAGTGCCTCATATAGAAAAAGAACGTGGTACAAAACTGGCTTGTTTAGACATATCGCTTTGTAAAAATTACAAGTTTTTAAAGTAAATTTGTCACAATAGAGTAAAAGTTTATTGGAAATATTTTTGACATCACAAATCTCTCCAAAAAACCTTGTACTAGAGATACTCTTAGCAAAAGAGGTAGCATAGTTGGTTCTGAGGTCGGATTTCATTGGAAAATACCATAGTTCAAATCTCACTAAACTCTCTTTGTTGAGCCCGTCTGCAAAATTTAATACTCGGGATTTATTCACTGTACACTCCAAGGCCCTCTTCTTTTCTCGTCTCCATGCTGCATTCCGTTCTGTTCCGTCCTACGTCGTACGGTTCGCATTCTGTACTTCATTTTGTCTCACATGTTGTTTCATTATTTGCACCGTCCCGTTCTATTCCGTTCTGCGAGGTTTCATTCCGTTATTCACTGTTCCGCACCATTACGTTGAAGAGAACAAGCCTCAAGACTAGTGACTGCGGGTCCCGCATTTAAAAAAAAAATCAATTTCAAAAAACTTTTGAATGAGAAGAATACGCAGTCCACGTGGCTTCCAGGTGACCATTATCATTCATTATCCAAACATAACATAACTGTCACTACCCACAACTCCACAAGTAACAACTGGACACATCTCCACTGCCTTTCTCACCGGAACTCTCTTTCTCTCTCCAATGGAGCTCCGACCTCATAACTCTCCATTACTCCACTCAAACCCTAAAACCCTAAATCCCTTAATCTTCCCCTCATTCCACGCCCCTTTTCTCCCTTCTCGCCGGAAATTCCTCGGAATCCGAGCATCGACGGCGACGATATCGCCGGAAAACACCCCACCGGAAAATTCTCCTCCGGCGATAGTGCAACCAGGAGGTAAAATGGTGGCGGAGTTAGTGGGAGTTTTTAATGAGTTAACAGAGAGGATGAGTTATGGACCTGGGAATCATTTGTCTACCAGTTCGTCTCATTTGTTATTTAAAGCTTTGAAGTTATCAATTCCGATTTTGCAATCTCTTCCTCTCTCTCCTGATGGTCGGTCTCCTCTCTCTAAGGCTCTCTCTGTTGCTTTGCTCCTTGCTGATCTTCAGGTTCTTCACTCTCTCTCTCTATTTTTATTTTTTTTGGGTTTGGTTATGTTTTATTTGAATTTGGGTAATTTGAAATGGGTTGGTTATTGTTGAGTGAGGACTGAGGGCTTTAGTGATTTGTGATTGTTTATGGAATAATTGGGTTGGATTTAGATGCTTGTGTTTCAGAATGTGGCATATTGTGAATTTGAGGAATGAAGACTTTTATTTGGGTTCTAACTTAAATCTCTTTTATTTGATGGTTGAACTTTTCATTCATAAATTTGGGTTTTTGTAAAAAGCTGCTCTGGGTGTTAGTGCCTTCGGGGATTTTTTGATTTCTGGTTCTACAAATTGCAATTTGAACTGCAATTTTTAAAGTTGCGTGTTTGGCTTAAATTCATTTGTTAGGCCAATGAAAGTGTTGTAGGAAATAGGATAAACAGGTTGTTAGTACCACTCTAGGCGGTTGTGTGATTAGTGCTAGCATTTGTTGTATGCTTCAGCTGGTGGGTGTGTCACCGTGTGTGGCATTAGCATAATATTTGCAATGAGCAGCCCCTGGAGTATAGCTCTACAGCATATTGTGGCAATTGCAACTTGTTAATCTTAGACCAGCGAATAGATCTTTTGTAGCTAATGGGAAATAAAACATGATGGTGCATCTTGACAGTTTAATTAACTTTTTGAAGTAGGTTTGCTCCATAGTCGGTAGCAACTAATCACAGAACATCACTGTCGAAGTAGGCTGGTTTGATATCTGATAAACTTATTTATGTACTTGATGAACATTTTGTTCTAAGCAATCAGCACCCCCATCTCACTATGTCTACTATTCAACTGCGGAATGATGTTAATTTAACGCACTATCTTGGGTAGCTTCAAGATGTAGGTGAGTTCACAACAGACACCAGTTACATAGCCAGCTTATGTTGAAAAAAGAAATAACAGAAATGAGAGAGAAAAGGGGAAGAAAAAGCCACCACCAAGAGGAGGTGTCACTTTTGGACATATTCTAAGTATCCAGTTTCTCTAGTGTATATAATGTTGTGATGAAGTTAACTGCATACTAGACTAACTAAGGAGTATATATTTGGGTTTTGCTAATGCTAGACCATAAACTGTTAATGCAAAGATATAAGCTGTGTTTATGCTTTTGTATGCAACAATTGCTCAATAAGGGACCTCGATTGCTGGTATACAGTCCAAAGGCTACAGCCATGATTTCCTTTCCCACCGGAGGGTCACCGCCGGCTCCTGCCATCCTGTGTACCCTTTGATTCTTTCTACAGTTCTGCTTATAGAGTGGTGTCCACAACTTCCCACTATGCATGACAGTTACCTTTGAAGCGCTTATCTCTGTACACGCATCCTATATTCTTGCTCTTGCATGTCGTTTATCCTGATCTCTTCAACTTCTATCTGCTTTGAGCCTCGCCCCATCTTTACTCTATTGATGTTGTCTTCATTGGTGATCCGTTGGAGTCATACCTTAACTTCGTAACTGTTTAATCGTATAAACAATTTTATACTTATCATTTCCATCTATGTCTGATTATCTGCTACCATAGGTCCCTCAAATATGTAAAGTAGAACATTGGTGATGACGAGCAACATTATACTTTTTTTTAGATAACATGGGTGTCCGAGCTTTGCTTGACTGATCCCATGGGCTCTGAAGTTAACGACCAGGAAAATCTTCAGTGGTCCTAAGAGGACTCGAACCTAGGACCTCTGGAAATAGATCTTAGAGGTCTTACCAGTTGAGCTACCCCCTTAGGGTTACGAGCAACATTATACTTGTTCGTTTAAAATCTTCCTTGCATCTCTCCACGCACATTTCTCAGCCTATTGCTGTCATCTTGATCTCGGGTCTTGCATCGTTGACTGAAAAGTTAGATTCAGAACTAACTCTGTATTACCTTCAAAAACCATCTATGTATTGAAGATCTAATGGACTACCGTTACCTAGTGTCAATCTCTTTGAATACATAAGCTTGCAACAAATTTGATCCAACAAATTTGCACAAATGTTTCTGAATGGAAGATGAAATCGAATAGTTATATCAATAATTTTCAACCGGTTTAGAGTCGCATTCTCTTCCGTAAGTTTTAACAATTGATGCTATAGCTCAAAATTTCCAGTGCAATTTTGACTTTTGATTGCTTCTTCAATCTGTTCTGAAAGTTACATCTTTATAATGTGTAAGTTCTTCTCATGCATTTTATAACACTTGGGAGTCTGGAGTCATGATTGTGCAGCTACTTAACTCTCGACAGCCAATCATTGCAGATGGATGCAGAAGTCATTTCAGCAGGCATACTAAGAGAAGTTTGGGAGGCAGGCTTGATATCCATACATGACGTGAAAGATCGGATAGGTACTGGTACTGCCCATTTATTACATGAAAGCCTACGCGTAAAGAATACTCCTTTTACAGCAGATAATTTGGACGATGATAATGCTGCTGCGATAAGGAGGTTCTGCCTGACATACTATGATATTCGGGCTGTAGTTCTAGATCTTGTTCTGAGGCTTGATATGATGAGACATCTTGATTACCTACCAAGATATCAGCAGCAGACGATTTCTCTTGAGGTAATGAAAATACATGCTCCCTTGGCTCATGCTGTGGGGACGTACTATTTATCACTAGAGTTAGAGGATCTGTCATTCAGATACTTGTTTCCTTCTTCATACGTTTATGTTGACACGTGGTTGAAAAGCCACGAGGTTGGGAGTAAGACGTTAATAGATAGTTGTAAGGAGCAATTGCTTCAATCTTTGAGATCAGATCCATCACTGGCTAGCATGGTAGATGATATTTCAGTCAAGGGTCGATATAAAAGCCGTTATAGCACCATGAAGAAGCTTCTTAAAGATGGCCGTAGACCAGAGGAAGTAAATGACATCATGGGCTTAAGAGTAGTATTGACGCCCAAGTCTTGTGTTGATTTAACAGAAATGGGGGAGAATGCATGCTATAGAACCGGGGAAATTATCCAGTCTTTATGGAAAGAGATGCCTCATAGGACAAAAGACTATATAGCTAAACCAAAAGGAAATGGATACAAGAGTTTACACATGGCGGTTGATGTGAGTGACAATGGAGATAAAATACCACTAATGGAAATACAGATTCGGACTGCAGAGATGGATATGTTGGCCGCAGGTGGCACGGCATCTCATTCATTGTACAAAAGTGGGCTTACAAATCCAGAAGAGGTACTTTTTTTGGTTTAACATAACAGTCTCCTCTGTTCGAACTAATTTCTCTTTTTTTAAATTGAGGGGGAAATTTGCCAAAAACACGAGGTTCCATTAAACTTTGTCATATAGTCTCTATAATATCTCTGAGGTACTAGAAGAGTTTTAATCCTGAAGATTGTAATATAATCTTCTCTATCCTTCTCGTACTGTCATACGACATTGTGGAATGCAGTACTTCCACCTACCAGAAATGGTGAACCATGTGAATTTTAAAATTGAGCAAAATTTACAGGAAATTCACCTTAAATCTGATTTTAGCATAGCAATTTTGCCCCAGATTAGGTCTCATCACTGGTTTTACATGTTTGACTGTTTTTGAACCATAAAAAAGCTTGGTTAAACTATATTTTTTTTCTCTACAACTTGACGTGTTTAGAATATCTGTTATGTATCAATGTAACTGTGTTGTGCATTTTTAATTGGACTATGTTGCTTAGAACTTGCCATTATGATTCAAGAACATCAGAAACATGATTAATGATTAACTAATATGTATGATCCTTAACCAAGGTCGAGGGTTTGAATCTCGCCGTGGGCATGGAGCAACTTTAAAATTCCTTGGCCAGCTGTCCCACCCTTTGAGGTGCCTACAAGCCAGCGCGGGGAAATAGTCACTGTGGTCGACGGTGGATATCCTTGGTCGTGAACCAAAAAAAAAAAAAACTACCATAATCCCAAAATGCATAATACCTAACTTACCCCTTAATTCCTAATGAACCATCGCTGAGGCTAAGCAGCAACCTATCAGGCCATACCCATTCCAAAGATTAGAATATACCAGGTTTAAGGTGATAGTAATCCTGATCCATCTTATGCATCTTTCAATCCAGTGAAAACAATCTTTTATCTCTCAGTCCAGTATTTTCACAAAAAGATCATTATGCCAATATCATAAAGGGTCAACCAGGACATATCCAACATTTATCAATTCTGCTATCCTGAGTTACCAACTCATAATGTTCATAACTTGATCTATTGATGATTAAATGTGTGTAAGTGTGGAGTCTGTTAGTATGTGCAGAAATTTTGTTATCAAATAGATGTATATTTCATTAAATTTCTTACAAGCCTTTTCATTTTCTTGATATGCTTAGGCGAAACGTCTGAAGGCTATTATGGTGGCTGCAGCAGAGTTGGCAGCATTACGTCTTAAGGATCTTCCATCTGCATACCTCAATAGTACCATGGAGATTGATCAGAGAGATAGAGTGTTTTTTCTGCTTGACAAAAATGGTGATGGTAGGATTAGCATTGAGGAACTAATGGAAGTGATGGAAGAACTTGGTGCCCAACGGGAAGATGCACAGGAAATGATGGAGGTTCTTGACTCAAACAGTGATGGTTCCCTGAGCTCTGATGAATTTGATTCATTCCAACAACAGGTAAATGCTGATGACCACTTTCATAATTGTGTAAACTTTTAATTGGGTGTCAATGCTTTTTGTTGAGCTTGCTTGGTGATCATACCCTGCTTTGTATTATCTTTTGATCGTAAGACTGCGTTTGTAATTCAGCAGAGGGCCGGGGGGGGGGGGTTACTTTGGTGGAAAAGGTGCCTAGCTAGTTTGGCTTGTGTTTTCCTCTCCTTTTGCTCCCCACTTCTTCATGCCCCTAGTCTTCGTTACCTAGAGTTAGGGGCTCTAAGGGAAAGCCATCTGATCATTCTGATGGTGTATTAATTCAGCTTCTTGGTAAAATCCCTTTGTCGCAGCTAGTAGTTGGTCGTAATTCACAAATGAGTGGATGGCTTAGCTGGCCCGGTCATGCGTTGCCTAACCTAGTGTGTTTGAGATTTGTTTCATTAATATTTTGTTCTATTGTTTTATAAAGGTTAGATAAGGAATTAAGTCTCCTCATCTTGAGGAGAATTCAACTATTCAAGTACAACAGTAGGTGAAAACACAGCAGGGGACCCCTTGGATCCCGAAAAATGCCCATTTACCTGGACCTGATATGTGAATCAATTGAAATGCACCTAGAACTGGGCAAGCCCAAAAGGGCAAGGGTAAGAAGCCCAAACCCAAGGGCCCCCAGTCCCCACCCAATCATGAATTATTAGCCACCCTACAAGACTAAAACCTAAATAGAAAAACCAGACAAGAGAAAAGCCTTGAAAGTGGCATAACTGAGTACAAAAAAAAATGCCAAGATTCGGCCTCTAGCCATCGCTGAAAGGAACAATCCGCGGAGGCCTTGGATCTTCTGACAGTGGATGAGCAGCGTAAAGAGCATCTAGACAATGCCGATCTGGTTTGAACCTTCACCGGGAATGGAATTGTCCCAAAACAGCAACTAATGGGAAGGATCAGGCCATCAGTTCCAAAATAGAAAACAGGAGGCCATGAATTTTACCCGAATCATCATCTTGAAGACTAATTAGCAACAATTGTTTATATATCGAGCTCAGTTGGGGAAAACTCAACCATATCAGCCAAAACCGACATGCAAAATTCCAAAGCCAAAGAACCACCATAACCAACAGGGTTTATTATAGCCAAGCATATGATAGCTTTAGCCAACAAGTAGCCATCAATTCCAAACAGGGAGATAGCTGAGTGAATTTGTCATGACTGTAGCCTTCGATCACTGTTCAAGGAGACAGGAGTAAATAGCCAAGAACAGGTTCAGACATGAAGTAAAGGTGGTGCAAGGGAAACCAGTCGGTGGCGGTGCACCAAGAAAGGAAACGAACCAGGAAGTTCAAGGAACCACAAAGAAGGGCAAGACAGCAGAAAACGGCTGAGACAGGAAGGCGGGAGAGCAGACAAATTGGTGGTGGTGGGTCAGGCAAAGGTGGCGGTGAAGCAGTGAGTGGTGCAAGGAGAAAGAGGACCTGAAATTGAGGATGAAATAGACTGGATTAGAGGTAGATGCTATGAAATAACAAGCTTTCAGATTTAGAGACCAAATTGGTGAGATGAAGCTGAATTAGCGAACAGAGAGCAGGCGAAGGGGGAAGGAGGGTAAAGGCTACATACATTTGGACCTCCCCAGACCTTGCCCTCTGCAGATCTCTACTAGGTCCTTCATCTTAGAGGCTAGAGAGGATAGGGCTTAGGCTGCATACATCTCGACCCCCCTAGACCTGCCCCCAGGGGTATCCGTTCTGGGATGTTGTTTTTAGGGGATAGGGTTAACTTCCTCATTCGTCCTCTAAAGGAGAGAGAAAGACCAGTCATTTTACTCGTCGTTTTTAAATTGGATAGTTGGCAATCCTGATGAGAGGTTCCGATCCTATCTAATAATGCTGTTTGAATTGAGAGCAACTAATTAGTGGTGGTCAATTGGAATCTGTGTGTAAATATTCTCGCCAGGCCTTTACATCACTTGCAGCTGTAGCAGAGAAGGATAATCTTTTTTAATTGCTAGGTTGCTTCTGCTGATGATGCTAGAATCTAGATACTTGATTAAATTTGACATATACTCTTTATAATTAGTTTTATGACATAGTGGTCTCTCCTTCCAAACTGCAGGTTGAATTGATGCGTAATGTCGATGATAAAGATGAACAATATAAGATCTTGCTCGAGGAGAAGCTTCCCATGGCTGATGAAAGTGGCTTAATTCAGCTATACAGGAAAGAGCTTGGCAATGCGGTCGCAGTTAGATAGGTATGCGTAGATTCAATCCATGTAACAAGATTCTGTACAGCTGCTTTCTTGACAAAAAGTATATGGCCGATGAATATTGTTGTAAATGTTGTGAGTTCAGTAGAGTTAGATACTTAAAGGGGAAGGTCGTATATTCTTGTAGCATTGTAAATTTGTAATATAAGAATGTGAAAATATAACATATAAGGCATCAGATTTGAATAAATTAGAGTAAATACTCTCCCGTCAAAACAAATAGTACTGTGTAGTAGTTTGTATTTCTGGTATGTGTTTGACTTTTTGAGTTCAATTTCAAAAAATTTGACTATTGATTTATGAAAAAAATATGAAGATTTAAAAGATCAATATACAATTGTTAGATTTCATTTTTAATTATACTTTTACAATATCAACCTATTTATAATTTTGATATTTAAATAATTAGAATTATTAATGGTCAAAGTGTTATCTCGAAAACTCTGAAAATTCAAATAATAAGAAACTTTTTTGGAACGAGGTAGTTTTTTTTGAATGAATAAAAAAGAAGAAGTTAGGTCTCTAATTCTCTACTCAGGTAATCTTTATTAAGTTGTTGTTTCCTCCATAACATGGGGCCACGAATTGTAAATAAGCAGTCAACTATTCTAATTTATCCGGTTGATGTGTAAATTGGTGATTGGTTGTGTTTTAATATTTTTTTTTAAATTGAAAATAGTTTATTTGAGTCCCAATGTACAAACTTATTTTTCTTATCCACATCACCGGATAAACTACCTTCTTCCTCGATTTCATTTAATCAGGTCTATTTTTGGTCCAAACATATTAACGAGAGATTATATATTTTTCATAATGTTCAAAAAGTAATTTTAAAGTTGTTTACACATATCTGGTTAGTTGTGAAAAATTAAGTAAAAGATTTATGGGATAGCTTTAATTTTATTTGTCTAATTTTTTTTTATAGAAACAAAATCTGTTCACAAAATCTAATATATTAAAACACGATAATAGTATCCCATGCAATAAATTTTATTTTGATTAATTTCAGTAGTCTGACATTAAACAAGATAATCTTCCAACATGTGTTTTATGACTTTATCCTTTCGAGTAATGCTATTGTACAGCTTCAAGTAATGCATTAGGTTAGTGTTAAAATTTTATTTATGTCGTGTTAGATTATGTTAGGTTACTCTAAACCAATTGTTTTCAATGGAATTTTAACCCAATTGACATAATTTATTATAAAATTTAATTTTTTTTTTGGTACTTAAGCAAAGTTCAAATTCAGTTCATATTACATAATCGAGGGAACAAAGTCCTTATAAAGTCAGCTTGATAAGCTGTTATATCCGAGTCATTTGGAACTGAACTAAAGAAGATGTTACTAAATAAATCATGGTCATCATTCGCCTCTCTAGCAAGACGATCCGCAGTTTAATTCTTCTCCATGTGAACATGCTCCACCTTGCACCCTTCCAGTTCTTGCATTAGCTCCCTGCATTGATTAATCACATGGGTTAGCTTGTTTTTGTGTCTTGTCTTAGCAGCTAGAAGGGTAACTCCAGTCAAAGAGTCCATATGGATCTCCAGTTTCCTCCAGCCTCTCGAGATGGCAGTTTGCAGCCCAAGTTTGGCACCCCATAATTCCGCTTGTAATGCTTTTATGTGCCCAAGGCTTTTTTGGTAGCTCAACATCCATCTTCCATGTTCATCTCTAAAGATACCCGCACATGCTGCTTTTCCAATTTGACCATAGCTAGACTCATCAGAGTTATACTCAACCCCTAGGTGGAGGAGACCAAGACATGCATTGAGTGTCCCTTTGAACAGATTTACATGGATTGCTTTTGATGACAAAAAACTCACAGGAGCCTGCAATAATTTGTTTAAGGGTCAGGTGTGGTGGAGGATTAGGGTTCCCAAAGACCACATTGTTACGCCTCTTCCACAAGGACCAAATACAAAAACCAAACAGCAAGTTCCAAGCAATACCCAGCGGATGGATTGAATTATTTTTCAGGTTGGAATCCAGCCAATCCAGAGTTTCAGAGATGTAAAATGTATCAGGAACAGGCATTAAGTACCAAATTTTATTGGAGAGCAAGCAAATTTTTAAGACATGTAGGGTGGTCTCATCATAAAGATGGCAACAAGGGCAAGTGCCCTCAGAGACTATGTTTCTTTTAGCTAGATTAATCTTCTGTATAATCCTATCCATTCTAGCCAACCAAATGAAGAAAATAATCTTGGGGGTAAGGGGAGGTCCCAAATCCAATCGGAGTCCGTATGATCCTAGCTACTGCCTTTACACAAGGAATAAACAAGGGGAGTGTCAAATTTATTATTGTGTTCCAAATTAAAGACAAGAAAATCTTCCCCATAAGTTGGGGTGTTCCCTTTCTCATTAAAACACCTGCACACATTATCAGGAAGAACAAAGCTAATAAGACCTAAATTCCAAAAAGAATTCAAAAAACAGTTAGCCAAGGTTAGAAAATGCTCTTCATATGTAAGAGGGCCCAAGATATGGTCCCTCAGGGCACCATGACCACTCCAATTATCATACCAAAGAGACACATTTACTCCTGAGCCAACCATCCATTGAATATTTCTTGGAAGATTTTCCAGCCTTTTCCAAATGATTTCCAGATGTGGGAACCATTCTCAAAGACAACCGGGTCAACTCTATCAGCAATGTAATTTTCCGTAAGGACTTTTGAGGCAAGGTTATCAGGTTTATTAAGCAATTTCCAAGCTCTTTTAATGCAAAGGACCTCATTCATGATGCAATTACTCTTAATCCCTACCCCTCCCTCAGATTTGTTACAACAGACTTTATCCCATGCTACCATGTGCAGTTTATTTTCTCCTTCCATGTATCCCGCCCCAAAAGAAGTTATTCACCACAGTGTCTAGCTGCTTTACAGTTGACATGGGAAGAGAGATATTATGCATGTAGTAGCGAGGGATGGAATTGAGAGTGGAATTAATAAGCACTGTTCTGCCAGCCATGGAGAGAAACTTAGTTTTCTAGTGAGCGAGTTTGCTTTTAACCTTATCAACCACGAACTTGACAGAACCCTTAGTAGGCTTGTGTGTGAGAGAGGAAATCCTAGGTAGAGCCCCAGATTTGCAGTGGCCTCTATGCCTAGACATCTCCTTCTTCTCCCCAGATATGTTAGGAGAGAAGTGGATTTTGCTCTTCGCAGGGTTGATAAGCTGACCAGATTCTAGACAGAAGGTGTCCAAGATCTGATGCAGCACAGTCACAGTGGCGAGATTAGCCTCACCACAGAGGAGAATGTCATCGGAAAAAAATAAGTGGGATATGGGGAACTTATTCTTTCCTATAGTGACAGGACTGCATGTCTTGTCCTCACAAGCACCAAGGATAAGCTTGGACAGATACTCCAAACACATAATTATTATTATATTTTTATGTGTTTACGGGAAATTAACATTTAAATACGATTTTCTACCTCTCTTATAAAAAGATATTGTATGTATCTTGCTCTTACAAAGTACTTTTCAATCAAAAGTTGATAGAGTAAAAATTATTGTAAGATAGTTTTCTATGTTACAATATTATAATTAATAATTCCCTTATGTTACAATGAAAGACAAACCGTTTGAAATACATAATATTGTTATTACTCCTACTTCCTATAACATATTTATTAGAAGAAAAAAAAAACTGGAAAAAAATAAATAACTCAAGTACGGGAGATTATTTTCTCTCTGTGGTACCCCTATGTCGCCAACATCAGAAGAACCATCCTTTTAGAGCTTTCATGACAATACAACTGCAAGATTATTGATTCAATCATGTAGAGAGTAGAATTCAATGGGCATTTGCACCTGGATCACCCAAATAGCCCTATCTGATAGCTTTCAAAGCAAATAGTAGATGAGGTTGTATGTGTTGAAAGCAAACTGAATTCTTAGGTAGTCATAAAGAGTTGAGCACAGCCAACAAACACATGGTCCAAGTCTTGCCCAATATATTGCACTATTATTGTCGAAACTTATAAATATAACTTTCAGTGTGTGGGTGGATATAAGATGCTATGTATAAATCTCCAAAATATTCGTCTTTTTCATGCAATTCTGTTAGTATTCTTGTTATGTTTTTGCTATGTCTTTTCAAATTTTCATTTGGTCCCGGTGCAAAGCGTTAAATTTCACAAGTTTTCTCTATTTTTCCCAAATCGTTCTTTTATACCAAATGCTACATAATTTCCCAACAAGTAAAAGTTTTGTTATTGTTAGAAAATTGTCAAACCTCTAAATTCATGAGGTTCATGTCAAACGCCAACGCTTACTCGTGGCTCGAAAACACCAAATCCTTCAGTTCACATTCAAATATTTGTTGACTCCCATCCATAATATACATCTTTAACCGCAAATCTTCGTTTTAAAAATTGTGGGATCTAGCCATTTGACCATTTTACTCACGAGGGTCGCCATGGTAGAGCTAAATGACAGTTCCTGAGCAATTGAGAAACGTCTGACCCACTACTACAAGCACTTTATATTTTGTTGTCCAGTGTATATTTTTATGCATGTTAATGTTTTTTAGAATATGCATTAGTTTAGTGTTTAAGCATTATAAGTCGGGTTGGGTTACGTTAGGTTACTATTTAAGTTAATTATTTTTACGCAAAAACTTGTTTGCGATCGCCTCAATCTGAAGCTCGTCCAAGTTTTGCTTACGTCAGCATATTGTATTTTATTTTATTTTATGGCTTTTCTGGTTTCACAGTTCCGCTTTTCCAATTTTTTCCATCACCGACACGTTTGTTCACCTCTTTGTCTCACTTCATCTCATCCATGGTAATTTTTTCTCAACTTTCCAAATACCGACAGAATAGCGATTGTAACTTTCCAAATAGCAATCAAGGAGAGAGACACTGAAATCGAGTTTCCAAATAGCGACAAAATCTTCATGATTGGCGTTTCTCGAGCCGTCAGTTATTAGTTGTTAGTGGAGATTGAAAGTTAGAAGCAATGTTGAGGCCAAATCTGGGCCAAATTCGTCACTACCTATGATGTTACATAAACATGGTGGTGTTTGATCTCTAATATAATTGTCGCTAGAGAAGGATTAGCGATGGCGGTGATGGTGATGATGGTGGAGGGGGATTGGTAAATATGGTGGTGTTGGAGGATTGGTGTAAATGGTGGTGTTCTCTAGCTATCATCAATGAGGGATTTGTGTTGTTATTGCTACTTGATGAATCCTGTTGTTAGTGGTGGATGGAGAATTCGTGTTATTATTGGGTTAAACATTGATACCAGTGGACTAAAAATTGATACTACAAGACATAAAAGTAATACTAATAGTCTAATACACATAGAGTATCACCAACACACATTGTGTTCTCTGTGAAGATGAAAGAGAGGATGTGAGTCATATTTTCATACATTGTGTTTTCGTGACAAAAATATGGAGTGGGTGGCTAGAGATGTGGAACATAAAATGGTGTTGCCCCAATGTGTTGTTAAATTTCTTCAATTAATGGTGTGGACTCATGAGTCATGACAGCATGTAACCAATTCAAAAAAGTTGGATAACATTCATTTTTGTGGTGGCTTGGTCGGTATGGAAGGAAAGGAACTCAAAAAATTTTGAAGGTAAAAAATGACTTAGACAAAACGATAATACTAGGAGACTAAAAATTGGTACTAGTTGAGTAAAAGTTAATACGAGTTCGTGTCGCTAATGTAATGCTCATATGTATGATGGGGTGATATTATGATATAGGTGTTACTCCACGCTAAGAAATAAAAGTGATTTTTTGTTTGAAAACTAAAACTAATACTGCAAGAGGTAAAAGTGATACCGTATAACAGAAAAGTGATAATGGAGCAAATAAAAGAAATGTGATACTCATGAAGTAAAAGTGATACTCCAAAGAGTTAAAAGTGATGTTCTAAGAGCTATAAATACAAAAGTAATACTAGAAAAAAAAATATAAATGACATTGTATGAACGAAAAGTAATACTCCGAGAACTAAAAGTGATACTACACAATAGAATAATGATACGAATAAATAAAAATGATATTGTGATTTAAATGATTACATCGTTGCTTATCCTATCTAATTGGTGTGTTTCCAATTGGCTTATAAGTAATTGTTTTCGAAGTATCAGTTGTAGACTATTTTTTTTTTTTGGGCCTGGAACGTCACGTAGCTCACCTAAGAAATGACGGAGCTATCGAGTGAGGATTGGCCGAGGGGAGTTCATGATGTACCTGGGTACAAATAAGCCAATAAAAAAGGACAAGTAGAAGCCACTGAAAGAGGAGTAGGCATGGCTAAATAGTGCCAGTAGGGTATGTAAACGAGTATCCTATGCATCACTTTTAGACTTGAAAGTATTAGATTTTCAATCCTACGTATCACGTTTTGAATATTATGATATGAGAGTTTCAAACAAATGAATCTCGAGTCGAAAATCCGGCAGAGTTTTCTCTGAATATAGACATCCCAAGTTATCGCCTTTTCAAAAACCTGCTTAAATAGCAACTTTCTCACAAAACCAACGAAAATCTAACTAAATCCAGGGAGACGTTGCCACATTCACTCATACTTGTAAAAATAATAAATGCATACATGAGATGCAGTATGTGATACAAGTGGGAACAAACTTAATACTAAATGATACTTGATGAAGTTCTATGTATATGATAAAACTAAAACATTGGTTTGATGTTTGAGTTCCTGACAAACACTCTCAGGGAGTGTAGCCTTAGCAGCAGGTGAAAGCTCAACATCGGGCCTAGGCTCCATAGGCTTACCAAGAAGCTACTTATGCAAATCACCCATAAGTCTCTTCAAATGGAATGTGTAGAAAAGCTTGAATGGGTACACAATATGATGCAACTTCACTTGTCCATGGGCTCCCTCAAAAATTTTCGAGTTGCCGATCACAACCATATAAGAGTTCTCGTAGGTTAAGTATGGTCTCTGCACTGCAAGGTGACCATAGTCCCCAATTAGAAGTTGTAAATTGCCTCATATTTGTCCCATTTCTTCTCTTCTTTGTGTTGGATCAAAATGCATATCCCTGCTGTTATTCCTAGCCTCTTTTGCAAGTCCCCTGGGTTCATACAAACTCTGAATCTTCACTTTGATAGAAAACACAAGAAATCAAACACCAACTTTCAAAACTGTGCACCTACAATAACTCATACTAGATACATAAAAACTGATACCACACTTATGAAAACCAGTCTACACATGAAAGTTGATACAACATAGATGAAAACTTATACAACACATCTAAAACATTTTCACTCATAATAACCAATATCAGTTAGACCAGCATTTTTCACTCATAATAAACAATATCAGTTAGACCAGCATCAGCAGACTGCTCTATAGCCTAATATCTTATGCAAATACTAACTGTTTTAGATCTTCCAATAAATTCTTTTTATGTCCACAGTTCTTGCAGCGGATCTATGATTTAGGGGCGCGTAAATTTGTGATGATAGAGATCTCAGCAGTTGGATGTTGTCCATCCCAAAGAGACATGAACCAAACTAAGGTGTTCAATGACGCAACAGACTTTTGGACTTTTAAGTACAACCAAGGACTTCGCTCAGTTTTGCAGGAATTTCAAACATAATTTAAGGACTTCTAGTACACCTTTTTTTAACACTTATATCTCCTGCTTAATCTCATTTAACAAACAGCTGCTTATGGTATCTCTCTCTTAAGAAAAAAAGGGCAATTTCTATCTTCATTTGAAAACTGTCCCCTACTATAACTCATACCGGACACATAACAACTAATACCACACTTATGAAAACTAATACTACACATGAAAAATGATACAACATAAATGAAAACTTACACAACACATCTACACAGTTTCCGATCCACTCAAAATAACTAATACAATATACAAGAAAATTATTCAAATTATTAGAATAAAAATGAGAACTGATGCAACAAGTAGAAAATGTTATATTACATATAACAAATTAACACCACACACGAAAATTAATACCTCACATAATAAAACAGATATTGCATATATGAAAATTGATACAACACATGAAGTTTTGGAATACACATGTGAAAGTGATACAACACATAAAATTTGATACAATAAACACAAAAACTAATACATCAATTATGAAAACCAATAGGAGAACTCTAATAAGTGATTTCTGTGAATGTGTTTTTGTTTATTTTTAAAGATCGACAAACAATAAAATTTTAATCAAATATCAATTTATGTTAGAAATTGATACTTGTAAGCTATATTCTAACAATTTTAACCTACAAAAGCTTTTAACCTAAAATCTAATACTCTAAGCCTAATAACTTATACTCTAATCTATAAATCCAAATAATTGACTATTTTTCAGATAATAAGAACGAATAATCACAATAACATTCATAATTTGCTACCTAATAACATGACACTAGTACTTCACCATTCGAAAAAAGAACTGATTGAGTAAAATTGTTGAAACTAAATTAACAATTTAGTGATACCTTTTGTTTTTTTTCATTGCAATTGATTTTTTTGGAGGTGGCTGCTTCTTCCCAATGTGCTTTTGTTTCACCATTGCCAATAACGATTGAATCTTTCACTCAATTTTCCCACTAAAGCATGCGAAATTTAGGTCAAAAAATCAATTTTCGTGAAATTTTAAACACGAATTTTGAGTTTGAAAGAACTAAAGAAGATTTGTGTATGGAATTGAGTTTTTGTGTGAATTTTTGCCATGAGAGAGAGTAGGAGTGAGAGGGAGCGCAAGTAGAGAGAGTGAGAGAGCGATGGTGAGCGAGCGTGAGCTTATTGGGTTCTTTTTTTTTTTAAATGTTTAATTGGGATGATGGGCTGGGTTGATTTTAAGCGGGCATCTGTTTTTATTTATTATTTCTAAGAGGCCTCAAGTTGAGTCGGCCTCACAAGAGCCAGATTGCTGTTTTTAATATACTTTTAACCCAATTGAGATAATTTCTAACTCCACCCATGATCGAGCTTAATGCTCAATCGCATGTGTCTAACGTGAGAAATAATTTGTAGGTTGAATTGGATAGGAGAAACTTTTTCTTTCAAAGAAACCCTTTCTTATATCCTATTCTAATCGGAGAAACAAGGTATAGTTTTATTGCGATTCTTCATTTGATTGATACTTTTTGTAAATAATAATTGAATATTAAAACTTTTAAGTGTTCTATTTGTTATTTAAAACCATGAAATAATGCATTTGTTAGAAGATTTGGATGATCACCAAGTTCAATATGTGTTTCTGAAAAAGAATGAGTTGACTGATTTTCTTCGAAGATATAGAGAACCAGACTGAGAGAAAATTGAAGGCGCTTAAAAATGTCTTGGAGTTTTGTGAGTATGAATTTAATGAGTTTTGCACCAACCATGGTGTTTGCATGTTATTAAGTCACAACAAAATAGGGTTGCAGAATCCATGAACAGAACCTTTTGAGAGAGCTAGTTGTATGCTATGGCATTGCAAGGAATTTTTTTGGTCGAGACATGTTGTACAGCTTGTTATTTGGTCAACCGTTCTCCAAATTCATCTCTTGATCTCAATATTCGAGAAGAAGTTTGGTCAAGTAATACAATAGATTATTCTAATGTAATTTTTTTTGGATGTACTACTTGTGCTCAAGTTAACGATGACAACTTAGCTCCTAGAGCTGCCAAGTGTATTTTCATTGATTGGTTATGCTTCTAAATCTAAATGGTACCATTTGTGGTTCACTGATCCTAAATTTTACACCTTAATTCTTAAGAGATGTAACTTTCAATGAAACTACATTGTTATTTTTCGGGAGAGATCATGTTGTTTTCTCGCCTGGTACAAGTACTCAGAACGGTACTGGTGAGAAGGTGGAGTTTGAGCTGAGAGTCGAGGCTCCAAGTGATGATACTTTCTACTCCAATCTACATCCTAACATTAAAATCCACGATTATGAGGAAGATCTTAATGCTACTAGCCCTATCCAACAGCAGGCGGATGATTATTGATTTGCCCGTAATCGACCTATTATATGTGAGAAAACCTGTTAGGTTCGATGATGATGACAACTTACTGCTAGGTTCTATGATGATGACAACTTATTTGCTTATGCACTTGCAGTTGCACAAGAGATTCCTGAAGATGTTGAACCTTCTGCATACTTTAAGGCATTCTCTTCTCCAAACTCATCTCAGTGGCAAGTAGCTATGCATGAGGAGATCAAGAGTTAATAAACATGTGTATGTCGTTTGAAGAAATATGTATATGGCCTAAAGCAAGCTCGCAGACAATGGTATTTAAAATTTGACTCCTTTATGATTGAGCAAGGTTATACTAGAAGTTACTATGATAACAAAATTTACTTTAAACACTTACCCAATGGTTCCTTCATTTACTTGTTATTGAGGATATGTTGATTGCTCCCGATCGAGGATAAGTCCTTGTTCAGCGAGTGGAAATCTGAACTCAGTTGTGTTTGAGATGAATGACCTCGAGCTGCAAAAATAAAATTATTGGCATGGAGATACACAGAGATCGTTAAACTGTAAAGTTGTACTTGTCAAAAAAGAAGAGACGATATCATTACAAGTAAGGGAGCAGATTAATATTGTTGTTGTTCATCAAATTCTGCTGAGGTTTTTGAAGTGCAAGCGATTATTTCAGCTTTACAAATGGCAAAATATAAGAACCTCACATATATCAAAGCTTTATAAGATGTAAATAATATCATTGAAGTGGTCAATGATATCCGTCTTTTATGATGGAGGGCAAGATTCTCTATATTAGATCTTTAACTACTGAATTTTCTTGTTGCCATTTTTCTTATATACCTCTTGCTTTGAATTTAACTGCCCACTCTTAAGCTAAGCAAGCTAGCGTGAACCCAGGGGCGAAGCCACGGAGGGGCGGTACTGGGCGGGGCGGGGCTGACGTAGGTCTGGCCCCTGTGGCCCAGCTCGGCCAACTTCTCTTATTTTTTTTACTCTAACTCCTGGTAAATTATGGAATAAATAAACAAAAATGTATTACAATTAACACTAGATGCAAACTGGTGCAATGGTAGGGGAACTTTAAGAGACCCTTTAAGGGCCGGCGACCAGCGATTAATTCCCGTTTCCCCTATTCTTTCCTTGTTTTAGAATTTTTTTCTTTATTTTGTGGATGAATACAATTTCAAACTACTATATGTAATATTAATCTAATTACTATTAATTTTTTCTTATACATTCTATATATTAAAAAAAAATCTACTCATATAATGAATAAGAGATTATGGTTTTGCTTGTATGAAAAAACAACAGAATATGAAGTAAATTTTTTTAAACACTAAATTATTTTCCTTTTTTTTTTTTAAATGTATGTAAGCTACGGTCCCCTACTCAAAAAAATCTGGACTTCGCCCCTGCCTGAACCTCAAATAAAAAAATAAAAAAAAGTTGGTCGAGATGTATTTTCTCCTCTTATTAATAATATATAAATTGTATTTCTTGTTTCCAAAAAAAAAAAAAAAATTGTTGAGGGATAATGCGTAGCTGAGGATTAATTGGTTCAACTCTCAACAATAATGTAAATCATATATTTAGGCTATACGAGACTTATTGCATAAGATACAGATAAAGGAATAATATTTCCCAATAATTTGTTCATCATGTGTCCATATAGCCTGGGTTTATTCTCTATATACAAAGCAAAGAAGAAATCATTTACGTGACACAAGCGTGCAAAGGTACGCGAAGACCAAGCAAGAGTGTTCCACCTTGTCTTCATTGATGGTAATCTTACTCCATAATTATAAGAGTAAACCCTTTTTTTTTTTTTTTTTTATGGCATACAAAGAGCAAATCTTGAGGAATGCTTCAATATTGTTGCAAACATAATCAACATATTTTGAGCCATAATTTGTGCAGAATATAATTAAGATCTCTATTTTTAATAATCATATCATTCAAAAAAAAAACTCTTTAACAGGAATATTGTTGTAATAGTTGTTTGACATTTCACTTTTCAGTATGTAGATCTGATAACTTAGATTAAGCGGTTCAGTTCAGGTGAGATATTTTGTTAATTTTAATTTGGGTGGTTAGTATTCAAATTTTAGATACATCATAAAAGATAGGCAATTGCATTGAAGTAAATATTTTTTAACGGAACGGATTCGATCCAAATTCGATTCGAATTCATGTCTGATTGAATATTGTCAACTTTCTAATTTAGGAAAACATAAACTGAATGTGAAAAAAGATTATATGAATTGAGCTCTCTTAATTATTTTGGTTGTAGTTTAAAGATCCAAAATAAGTATTTTAAAGAACAGATCTTACTACATAAGTACCGGATAAAATTCAAAATTGCGCCAACGTAGCCGGCATTGTAGATTAAATTCATGAATCATTCCAGCATGTTGCCGCAATTTTGTTGAAGGTAAGAGGTTATTGAACGTAACATGCGTTGGCAAAGTTTGCATGTCAACAAGTCAATGAGAGATTGAGAGTTATACGCTTTTGAAACCTTAAAACCTACGCAATGGATTCTGTCGTGACAGAAAACGACAAAATATTAATCATAAATTTGGACCATCATGTTAGTAGTAGTTTGTAACCTCTAATATAAATGATTTTTCTTATGACACTTATTTCATTAAAAAGTGACCCTCGTTGTACTAAAAATTACGATAACACCGTTTTAAACAAGTTTTTGTGTTAACCTTTTGGGTGAAGTTTTCAATAGTATACTTAGCTTGTATTCTGCTTGTCTAGCCATTGTATTTGTATAATTGTACACAGAGAGACACGTTATTGTCCATTATTATGACTTAGTAACATGTTTGAACCTGAATTTCATTGCATTTCTTTGAATCAAATCCGAAATATACACTAATTACAAAGAACAAGAACCAACTATTTTGTTGGGCTCTTTCTTGAATTTGACTCTAATTTCTTTATATATCGATTTTCGTATAACCTAGCAAACATTGGGTACTGCCTCTGCACTTAACAATGGCTGATTTAGCAACTCCTGGCTTCTTGATGCACCTAGATCGTTCGATAGTCTTTTACACAACTGCAAGCACAAGTGAAGAAACCTGATTTAGCTCTACGATAGTGGTAAAGATTGCAACAAAAGAAAATAGTGCAGAAGATACAAGAACAATGAACTTTATTTTGAGTCTCGGAATTTAGATGCTAACCTGCTGATAAACTGAAGGATCTCCGTTTGATTTTCTCAGTTCAACGACATATAATTGTGGACTAATCTCGAAGACCTGCAATATCAGGGAAAGGATAGATTAGGTAATGATTTATATATAAATAGTGTTCAACAAGTAATTTGCTCATTAGGAAGGGACTTAAAGATTTTTGCTTACTTCTGCTGCAACACAAAGGATTCCTGAACTTTTCTGACCTTTTTGCTTTTGTACAACTTTAAGCTGAGAAATGCCACATTTGAGATGCATAAGGAGCTAGTTATCAGATAACTATAATTTGAAGGCCAGAACTAAGATTGTTGTACTTACCCTTCCATTTTTCTTCTGAACACAATATCCCATCCCTGTCACAATATCCTCAATTCTCTCGAGCAACTCCAAGTGAGAAAGATTGGATGTAAATCTGATCTTTCTTTCTGATACATTCTACAGTCATTATACAACAAATCAGTAACTCTGCGATAAAGTTTATGCGGCAAAGTTTAGGCAGTAAACTGAAAGATATGTAAATTTCTCTATACACTCACCTCTTGTTCAAAAAACCCTGAAAGGTCAAGGAATGAGGACATTCCAATTAGCTGAAAGGCATTGATAATTGTAGGGTGGCCCGGACTTTTCTCTCCATCTGATTGCTGATAGAAGTTGAAAAAGGTAGAAACTATCAGATTTCACAACATTTTTTATATACAGCAATGTACTTAATGGCGGTAGTAAAGAAAAATCTCTCATTACCACTTCGTTTATTGAGAGGGCGTCCTCGTCAATATATACATCATCTTCGTCATCATCAATATTCAAAAACATATAACCCTGGTTAAACCATGCATCTGCTTTGATCTCAGCTATTGTTATTCGACTGACAGGGTTTGGATCAAGGATTCTCTTTATCATCCTTTGGGCTCCTGGAGAGAGCCATTTTGGTATCAGAACATCTCCTCTGGTGATCTGAATTGGCAAGAGGGTTAGTATTTCACAAAAGGATCAAAGATTTACATATAGAACGAATTTGTGAATAGCAACTACCTTCTGATAAAGGACTGCGAGATTTCTATCATCAAAAGGAAGATAACCTGTGAGAATCACATAGAGGATAACGCCACATGACCAAACGTCTGCTGTGGCACCATGATATCCTCTGTTGGCGAGAATCTCAGGAGCAACATAGTTTGGGCTTCCACAGGTTGTATGTAGTAACCCATCACTCTGGCAAAAGGATGAAAAGATACCATAAATTAGTGGGGTGAACAAGTTTAAGACATTAGAATAGTTGGCATTAAATTGTTACTTACCCCAAAATGCTGGGGTAATGCACTAAGGCCAAAGTCTGATACTTTGATGTTTCCTTTTCCATCAATGAGGATGTTCTCTAGCTGTATGTTCCAGAAACAAGAAGAGAAATTAGGTGTGATCGTGTGAAACAATATCAATGCAAGGTCAGTTAAATGCAAATCTTTTACAATAATTGAATGAGAAATATGCAATTTTTAGTTCAGCTTGCTATCTAACCTTTAGATCCCGGTGAAAGACGCCCTTATCATGACAGTAACTGACACCATCAATTAGTTGTTGAAAAAGCTTACGGCCTTCCTTTTCAGAGAGCTTTCCTCTCGAAGCCTACAAAAATATATCAGAGGCATAAGAATAGCAAAATAAATGCACATACGAAGGCTCAGATTGAGCTAGACTAGAATGCACTGTTATGTAAGACAGTACTTACGATTTTGTCAAATAATTCTCCACCATTCACATATTCTAGGATCATATATATCTTTGTTTTGCTTGCCAAGACCTACATTTTAAGAAGCAAGGTGAGATATGATCCAACATCACTATAAAACAACTTCAACACTGCATATATGTATTTCTTGTCTTTTGGGTTAAAGGAGACCAGAAATGTGTAAGCACTGCCAACACAGTTAATCAGATTTCATTTTGCATTTGCACTGACAGAAATTAGATAGGCCTAATTTATATACTTAACCATAATAATCATATTAATCTGATTAGATCTTGTTCAAATATCATCGCACCAAAGTTTAAGGCTTTTTGCATACCATAATCTAATAATATGCTACCTAAGATAATTCTCGACCTCTGAAGTCTCTATTTTCTTTATAATTCTCACATCCATGGGAGATTAGGCTAACTAAAAGTCTTTGTTAATCATTTTGGTAAGTATTCTTTTTTCCTTCTTTTCTTTTTCAAGTAAAATGGTTTTGGAAGACAGAATTTCACCAACTCAAACCTTCAAGGGAGAAACTTAAAGAATTATGAATAATGGTAGATCAATCATTCAATCAGTAGCTACCTACTTCCCTCCCCAAATAAGCATTGCTATAAAACTTGACATTAGAAATTAGAAGAGATTCCCAAGCACAAAATCTCTAATGGGCCCCTAAACTAGATATACTCTACAAGTTGAACTATTCAACTGTCCACATCGCAGCTGCTGCCCTGGAGGTGTAGGTACTTAAACAAAAATATAAACTGCAAACATCAATCCCCTATAAAATTGATGCTATTACGTTACTTTATAGGAGTAATTATAAACCGATTTAAGCAGATAAGGGTTATATTAAGCACGTCGAAATCAGTCGAGCCACCGATCCACGACACGGACAACCATTCAGGTCACTCCATGGTCTGGGATCTAACAACATTAGCTACCACTACTCAGTATTCACCACATAATACCAACAGCACCACATAACCACATTGTATAAACACCAAAAGAAAACATCCCCCACAATTATCTGTCTGTTTATATTGACAGGGGTCCATTTCCCATATGCCATAAATTATTTTTGTGCTCTCATTTTCAGGTTTTTTTGGTTTGTAGCTAACTATTGGTTCTGGTTGGCAAACAGAAAAGAGCTACCCCAGGTACAAACATTTTGCATTTGCCCCCAAAATCTAAAATGACCCTTTAGAGTCTGTGGACTACAGTGACCTTATGTAGGACCCAAATATAATATCACAATAATCATCTGCTGAAACTGTGTATGTTCACAAAATCCTTCTTTCATTGAAAATCATGAAACTGTTTCCATTCGCAGCAAACCACCCACCCTTGGACAGGGCCCCATGTGGGCCCAGGTAAGTAAAACTTAGGCCGGCCCAACCCAATCAGATTGTGCCATTTGGCATTAAGTCTTGACAGTTCACCACATTAGGGGCCCACCTTTGGCCAGTATTCCACACTGTCCACATGCATGAACATCGACCTTGCTTATGGTCCCCTCTCACAAGTCATGCAATAAGAAACATACCACAGTACGATATTATTCTACAAATCAAAGGTTACCTATTTTTTTGAATTTGTTTTCTTCAAAAAACAAAACAGGTTGTTGAAGTATTAGTTGTAATTGTTTGCGGTACACTCTAATTTTTGAAATGTGTCTGATATTGACATGGTAAAACACTAAAACACGAGAAAAGAGTTGCAAAGCATAGGGTAAGATAAGAACGTTCTAATCGAAATTTCCGAAACACTAGAAATTTTTTGTATGCTTAGGCACCCTAGTAAAATGCAACATGTCTAAATCCGGTACTTGTCAAATATCGTTGCAAAATTGATAAACTAAGTTTGAAATCTGACTTAATGTCCCAAGTCATATGGATTATTATACTACTATAGTAGATAAGTCCTCTCTCTATCCGTCATAGCTACCACATAATCATTTGAATGCTTTTATTTATTAATTCACTTATTCATTTATAAATTATAGTACTAAAATAGGTAGAATAGAACAGATACCTCGTTTATTCCACTATGTGTAGGACCAAATGTATAGTTAAGGATCATAAAACTCAAGATTACCCTTGTGACAAGTTAAAGTGCTTCTTTTAGTTGTAACTTACAAGATTTGTGTCTCTAGTACTAAATACTGGTACAATCTTTGTCTTGGTCAACTCGGTTAGAGCTAAAACGAGTTTGGTGAGTCAACTCAGACAACAATTAATTTAGAGGGCCCAAAGAAAAAAAAAAGTATGAGTATACTAATAAAAACTAGAGATTGAGAGTGTCCCACATGTTCAGATTAGACTGGGCCTTTAAACATGAGCTTCAACACATCCTGGTTTATGTCATGCAACGAATTAATTGGCCGGCAGTAATATAAAGAAGATTATGGAGGATTTTTTTTTTACTACAAACATAACATGTGAAACATAGCAAGGAGCACTTATCAACCACAACATCAACTTTATTGTAGGGGGGAAAAAGAACTAAAAGTCATGTACAAGATGTCAATTTATTGACAGAGACAATGCAAACACCTAATACCAAGTGAAATTTATGTGTATGTCAATTCACTTAACTAACATATCATACAAATATGAACATATAGACATTGATACCATGAGGTGTGCTATTTATAAAGAGTAAAAAGTCAAGTACTAACACGTTTAAAGTGTATGTCGTGTCAAGTCATGTGATAACCTATTTGCATTTATAAAGTAATCTCCAGGTTATACTATGTGACTATGAGCTCAATACATATTCTCATAACTAGGACTATACTTAAATAAACTCCAATAGATTATTAAACCGAACTGAAGTGAATAGAACCAATTCTAAAATATGTGGAAAAGAACACACCGTAAATGAGGCGGTATATGGGATCTCCCTTCCCAATTTCCCATGAAATATTATAAGTAACTTCTAGGAGTATGTGTAATTGACTAATTGTGTATACTTTTCTAGACCAAACCGTTTCTTAACTGTATGTATAATCTAACTGTTTGATGGTGTACCCTGCAGGCCTGCACTCAAAAACAAAAATAAAAACCCAAAAAAAAAGGAAGAAAAAAAATAGCTTACTCATAAATTATTGGAAAAATCATTTTCTTTGGTGGGGGGCGAATGTGGTTGGAGTTCCAAGACGCGAGCCAAAGCACATGGTGGGGGCATTGATCTCGTCTCCCAATTCCCATGATACTTATTTAGGTTAGGTAAAATTCTTTTTATTAGTAAATGATTTTCTGTAACACTAATGACTAATGCAATAGATTCTTTTTACAGAGAATAATAGTTTACCAAGACATTTGTGATTTGTGACGGTACAAAGCTTCTGATCTTTCTTAGGTAGGCAGAAACCCACAGGATGTTTTCAGATAAATATTTGTTTACCACCGAGTGATGTGTAAATTAATGATATTTTCACCTAAAAAAACCCAAATTTCAATGACCCAAAAACTTATCCCTCCTTAATTTTTCTTATCTTTGAGGGTTTAGTATATTCCTTAATTTTAATTGAAGATTAAGCAAAGAAAAAGAACATTAAAAATTAAAACTTAAAACTTGTTATACAAGTGTGTCTATAATGGATTGAAGTATCAAAGTGGATAAGAGAAAGTTTTAAGTACTCTTTTTGTGTTTTTGCAAATGGCAATCATCCTTTTCTTTTTCTCCCCTTTTGATTCTGTCAAATGAAAGGTAGGAAAAGCAAGTAAAGGATCAATTGATCAAATTGGATATCATGGGACCAACCATCACATGATTCAATCATTTTTGTTTTTGTCAGTAGGTGAATTTTTACCATTTTACCACCATATTCAACCACCAAAATAAAATTTAAAAAAAAAAAAAATTGCATAATGAAGGGGTCCTACTGGGCTACCTTACACCAGCCCAAATAGTTAACAACCCTGGCAATCAGGTATACATCCCTATATGCCAGGTGATTCTCACTGGCTGTATTTTAGATTCATTTTAGTACACAATTTGGTGGGTAGAAATTAGGGATTTACCTCGTACAATCTAACTACGTTGGGATGTCTGAGAAGCTTCAAAGTGGCAATTTCTCTCTTAATCTGCAAAAAGACCAAAAACACAAAATCCCAAAATCATAAACAACAATTTCAAAAACAGAGAAAAACAGGGGAAAACAGAGCAAAAAGGGGAAATTTTGAAACCCAAAAAGAAAACAGATTTGACAATTAATTGAGAAACTAATGAACGCCCATTAAAATTAAACGGAAAATAAATAATGGGTCGTGAAAAAAAACTGAAAATTTTCAAACCTGATCGGTGATCTTAAGGTTAAGGATCTTGTTTTTTTCCAGAATTTTAACAGCAAATGAATGACCAGTTTCAATATTCTTAGCAAATTTCACTTTTCCAAAATTCCCTTCACCTAAAGTTCTTCCCACCTCGTATTTCCCAAGTCGCATTCCCTTACCTTCTCTTTGCTCCTCCACTTCTCTCACCATTTACTCCTTTTTTTCTCTGTTTTCTCTCTCTTCCTCTCTCTCTGTCTTTGAAAAAACAGAGAAAATTGGGAGCTTTTTGGTGGGTTTTAATGGAGGGGCAATGAAGAAACTGAAGGGGAGAGGGGAAATAATATAGCCCTCAAAAAATGTTTTTTTTGGCCTCAAAAAAATAATTTGTGTGTCTGGTTTTTTAGATTTTGTGTTGGCAGAAAAACAAATTTGAGATTTTTTTTTTAATTTGGTTTATTTTATGGTTCAATTTTTTGGATCAAATTAGTTGGGTTCAATGGAGCTATATATATATATACATGGAGAAGTGAGAAGGTGGAGTTATTGAGGTTCTGGCCTTCTGCCACTTATTGCCATAACGCACACGAGTTTAACGACGCGTTGAGGATTAAAAAAAAAATTCACTTTCAGATTTTTATTTTTTTTAAAATAATGGGGTAGTTGTCTACTTGTCTATTCAATAGTTATAATTTTCAAAGCCATGGGGGAAGGTTTTTTTTTTTTTTTTTTGATAATTGAATAATTTTATTATGCCAAAAGGGCGAGAATGAGCGTATAGTCCTTGATAGCATCACTGTACATTGGACTTTTCACCTTCTAGGAAGGGTTGAAGTCAATGGCATTATCATTTGCTCGGACTAAAACGCAAGTAATTTTACATTACATCCATATAGCTTGACAGTCTCCTAAAGTAAGATACAACAATACATATGCAAATTAATCCAAATTCCAAAAAAAAAAACCTTCCACATGCCAACTGTCATCACACCTCAATAACTTGCCCATCTTTTACCTTAAGATGCCACTGAAGAGCACTCCAAGTGATCTAGAGTTACTTCACACTTCAAACACTGTCAGGTAAGACTTCTTTGTGCTTATTCCTAGTCACTTTGTGTCCATCTTTCAATTATGTCTCTGATGTTTATCACAAAGTTGAGCATATCCGAATGCATTCATTAGTTCAAACAAACCAAGCACATGAAAACTACTAATCTCAGAATCAGTAATCTAATTCTACTCTTCAAGTCATAGCCAAAATTCATAATTCCAATCCTCTGCATCTCGCTGGCACATGGGTAAATGTATTCATACTCAGCACCAAATCGTGAACTGTGGGCTCAAAACAATTCCCCAATACCTTAAGCTGCAAACCAGTAAAATTACGCACACTACCTGCTTGTGGAAATGCCAACAAAAAAAGTGCACTCTTTATCTAAGCTCACATTTATCTAAGCTCACCTAATAGGTGGATGTATCATTTTCCAATTTTAATATTTAATGTTCGATATATCACATGATTCGAATTTCAAAATCAAGGAGAAAAAAAAACTATAATGTTGGTAATGGAAAGGTCCGACCAACAGTTATTCCATAGAAAATTAATTTCGGAAAATGCAAAAGAAAACGACGAGATAAGCTAACTTAATGAGGTAGAGAAACCCATCAAAAAAAAAAAAAGAAAAAAAAGAGAGGTAGAGAAAGTGAAGTTAAAAGGTTAGTAGTTCACCTCTCAACTAAATAATCAATGTCCCATTGAAGAACACCAAATTACAGAGAGAATTTAGAGGATCATAGAGAAAGATAGAGGAAAAGAGTGCTTAATAGAAAGTATCTGCTCTTGTGAGGTGCTACCACTACAACAGTTTAGTTTTGTTTTACCTCTCTCTTGGCTTTTAGTCACTGCATAATTTTTTGGTACACTTATTAAATAAGGCATTTGTCAAGGAGGTGCATAACCATAGATTTCTGAATAGAATGAAGAGGGATGTTTGTTAGCTCATACATGTTGTCCATATTTAATTGAGGTACTAAATCAGTAAAAAGCCTATGAAGCGATGAGCAATAGAAATCAAAATGTGCATGTTTGTCAGGCTATCAAGCACCACTAGCTAGAATCATTGATGATCAAATAATGTGGTCCATTATTGTCACATTCTATCATGGTGCATCAAAAACAGAGAGAATTTGTATGACCTGAGCTAGTTGCATGATCAGCTATTCACAAAACTGAAACACCGCATAGCTCTGCTGCCTCTGGGCTTGTTTACTTCTTAGCAATGATATGCAATGCAATGCAATCATTTTATAGAGTAAATGTCAGGTGGAAAAAGAAGGAGGGGGAGGAGGGAGATGAAAAATGTGAGATCAATTACACCATTCAAAGTAATCATCATTACATAGTTGAAGTTGAGCAATTATGATTACATTGAATGGTGTAATCAACCTCACTTTTCCCCTCTATCTCCTCCCCCTCATTCCTTTTTCACCTCATATTTACTCAATTAAATAATTGCGTTGCATTTCATTGATAGGAAGTAAACTAGCCTTAAAGGAAAGATTTCAGTCTTTCAAGTGTGATATATTTGCCCTACTGGCCCCAAGATTAGAGTGTGGTTTTCTTGAGGGAACACCAACCACCAATTTACCTTTTCTCTAGAGTTTCCCATTTATGTAATAATAATGTAAATTAACACATGTTTTCATCTTCAATTTTGATATAAGTTCCTCAAGAAGGGATCATTCTCTCAAGTCTCAATTGCCTTATATTTGGGCCTTTATATCGGTAGCAATTACTTGTAGAACCTCGCAAGCAAAAAAAAAAATACTTGTAGAGCCCTTACGCAACGCAACAAATCAACTAATAACACTCTGGACAAAGAGTCTATTAACATTGTACTAGTTCACTTGCAATAACGGAGAGTAATGTACATACTCTTATTTTCCGGCAATTTAATGACTTGTATAAATCAAAAATAAAAGCGTTAGGGGTTTACATAGCCTATTTTTAACATTAATAATAAGAATTAAAAGATGTTTCAGTGGTTGAACATGAGAGTATCGTCTCCCAACTTTAAGTTTGAGGGTCGGATTTCTATGAAGGCGCGGTATTTGTTCCTCCACCAAACACCCCACCCCCCCCAAAAAAAAAAAAAATACAAGTTTCAACGTGACCTAATTAGGCTGAACTAGAATTCTCTTCACTGTCATTTTCGCCACTTATTTAAGTTAACCCTCTTTGTCTCTGTTTTCTTATTTTTTGATCACTATATTTGAAACATAACACTCAAAATTTGAAAATTAGAACGTTGCTCATATGCTCAACTAATTTTAATCTCTCCTACGGGTTGATCAATTCGACTTATGGGTTTAAGTCTCTAAAATTGTGGGTTCTTAATTTTTACAGGTAAATCACTGACAAAAAAAAAAAATTTCTTAGTCACGAAATTATTGAATTTTTGGTGCATTGTTGAGTTGAAATTGGTAGTGAATTTATCCGATCAACTATTTTTCATTTTCCCTGAGTTGTGTGTGAAATGTGAAATGCCAATGTGTATGAATTTCAATTTTGTTCATGAATTAATTGTTGACAATTGTAAAAGCCCATTTCAATTTGTTAAGCAATTTCATTCGAGTAATGCAGGTTAATGTGAACTCGATTATGGTGCTTAATCTTGGAGTATTTTACCAGTAACAAAATGTCGGTATGACATTTTATCTCTCTTTTGAATTGATGTGAAATAAAATTGAAATGAATATTGTTGTGTTTGTTTGTATGATACATGATATGTTGATCTATGTAGAATGAGAAGCAAACATTGACCTCAACAATCATTGATTTTGGTTGTCAAAAACAAGGAATTAAATCTGTGATGTTTAGAATTATTGTTGTTAGTGTGTTTGGTTTTTGGGTACATTTCCTTGTGTTGGTAACAGAATTAAGTGACAGGCAACACTATCTGAACTTTGTAATTGTTGACAACATTATATGTTGATATTGGGTAGAACGAGAAACAAATATTGATCCCAGTGATATCATGATATTGGTAGTGAAAAAAGGGGATATATAATGTGATGTTTAGAATTGTTGTTACTGTGTTTGGTTTTGGGTAGTTTCCCTTGTGTTGGGAAAAGAATTAAGTGTCATGCAACACTATCTGAACTAGTTATATGCAAGGTTTTCGTGAACACGGTCACATTAGACATTACAGTTCTTGGATTGGTGTTCAACTTGGAAGTATTTAGTTACTTGCCAGTTTGTTCTTGAATTGAAAATAAGGAGTGTCAAGTTCTGTTAATGTGCGGAAGAAAAAAGGACTAACATGTATTCGGTTATTATCATTTTTTCCTTACAATATCAATGAAATGTGTGTCCAAGTTCATTATCCTTAGATTGTTAAGAGTTAAAATTAATAATTAAGAGTTACATTACACGAATATCATCAGGATTTGCAGTGTGGTGATGCAAGGGTCGTAATTTTGTGGTGGTGAAGCCTTTTGAGTAAGAAAGTGCCAGAGAGCGCTATGATCATACAGTAGAATGTGGACTAATTGGAAATGTAATACCTGAAAGTAGGAAGTGAGAAGATTGTGGTCATGTAGGGGCAGTCTACAATTGTTAATATGTTCACAGAATACATTGAGCATGTTAATTCTTTTTCGCTTCCTAACTAGTTGATAAATACTGTCGTGTATATGTTTTTGCATTTTGTTTTGACGAATATTGATGAAGTAGCACGTAGTCAGTTGGTCGTCCAATCTGCTGGTTTCACGCATTATTTATCAATCAGATTACATATTATGGTTATCATTTTCGTTTTGATGCAGCAATGATAATTGCATTATATATAGCCATCACATACATCATGCTAATATTCATTTATGTGTGGAGCCTGCGATTTATGGGAAGTTTGTTGTTGTCAAAGTCTAGCTAGTAACTCTAATTTGTATTTTAGTATCAAGGAGGACCGATGTTTTGTTATAACAGTCCTATGGCACATATCTTATGGTTTTGATGTTTCCTAGTTCAGTTCAGAACTACACTGAAATGAAATCATGTGCATCAGTGCACGCCATTTTGGATGACATTATCTTTATGTTAAAAGCTTTCTGTGATGTTGTTGTGGTATTTTGGCAAAGGCTGTATTCATGGAAATGCATTGATGTCAACTGCTTTTATTTTCACTATAAACGAGTTTCTCTCTTCTCGTTGGCATTCATGTTGCCTATTCCTACTTCATTTAGGCATACACCAGATATATGGTTTTCATCTGCTGTTGCATAAGTTGATTTCTCCTTAAGACGGACTATTATCATCAGGCCGACTGGTGACTCTTTCTGATTCTTTGTCTCCACAGTCGAGTTTTCTTCTGAATGTTCTTCAGAAGGCGGAAGGAGGATCCACCACCACTGAAAAAAGATGTTAGCCTTGGACCTTGGTATTAAAGGTCCCCTAATGATCTCAAGACATCAGCAATCTCATCAGCTTGGTGCCAATACGGATAGCAGGTTAGTTAATGCATAATTAATCCTTTTGAAGGACATGATCTTTGGGGTTTTTTATTATATCTGAGTTATACACTCCCTTTTATTAAATTAACTAGATTTCGTGTCCGTGCGATGCACGGGTTTTGTTTATCATGCATACTCCGTTATTAGAAAAAATATAATAAAAAAATTAAATCATATCAATATGTAAACTTGAATAATAGGAGTAGCAAAGAACAATAATAATATTTTTATGGAAAAATGGACGTGAATAATCCCACATTTGAGCGGTCGTACAAGAATAATCCCACAAATAACTTTAGCGCAGAATAATCCCACAAACAAACGACGTTAACGTCAGTGGGTTAAATTAGGACGGAGTTAACGGATCGTTAACTCCTTGCTGACGTGGCTCTCTCTCTCTCTCTCTCTCTCTCTCTCTCTCTCTCTCTCTCTCTCTCTCTCTCTCTCTCTCTCTCTCTCTCTCTCTCTCTCTCTCTCTCTCTTCTAAGGTCTTTCAGCCATGGAAGAAAAATCAAGAACCTTCAAAACACCGAAATTTGGATCCCATTTCTCTGGGTTTCAGCATGGACCAAAACCAAGCCCAAATCTTCAGAAGAGAACCTTCAAATGTTCGCTACTCAATTTACCTAGAAACTTCAAATGCTTCATCATCAATGGGGGACACTTTAAAGAGGATTGACCTCAACACTTCAAAATCGTCAAAAGATATCCCAACAACTTCAACCCAAAATGAAAAATTGTACACAATAGCTTTCGAATTTTCCGTGCTAGTAATCTGAAGTCTATCTTTCAAGCTTAAGCTATCTCAATTTTAAGGAACATGATTCTGGTAATTTCCAAGTGACAAAAAAAAGGATTGATGATTAGTACTGATCTGAGAAAGGATATGGGTTGAGTAATAATGGGTAATACTCCCTCCGTCCCTCTCTTATCTTCTCATTTGACTTTTTGAGTCAAACTTTATAAATATTGACCATTGATTTGTGAAAAATATATAAAGAATTATAAGATCAAAATACATTTCTTAGATTCGTTAGAGATTATATTTTCGCAATATCAATTTTTTAATATAATTATATCTATATAATTAAAGTTATTAATGGTCAAAGTTTCATCTTGAAGACTGTGTAAAGTCAAGTGAGAAGACAAGAGAGGGACGGAGGGAGTATATAATAACAACTCATCTAGTTCTTAAGGGGTTGTAAGTTGTATTTAGTTGGCTGAAAGGTTTTCTTCCATATGGCTGAAAGGCCTTAGAGAGAGAGAGAGAGAGAGAGAGAGAGAGTACAACACTGCCACGTCAGCAAGGAGTTAATGGAGTGTTAACTCCATCCTCATTTAACTCACTCGCGTTAACACCGGGTTATTTGTGGGATTATTTTGGGCTAAAGTCATTTGTGGGATTATTCACATCAATTTTTCCTATTTTTATAAACAAAAAAAAAAACACATTTAACAAAGAAATTACATTTTTAGTAAATGTATAATATAATTTCTTTTTGGATAATAAAAATAATACTTATGTTACTTATCTCTTATTAAAATAAATAAAACTATTTTTAATTTCTTTTTAATCACCCATGCATTTATGGATATTTATTACCTATTCAATGCTTGGTGAGAACTCAATTTTACACATATACTAGATTTTGTGCCTGTGCGATGCACGAGTTCTTGTTCATCATCCTCTGTTATTAGAATCAATAATAATTTTTTTTAATCACATCAATATATAAAGTTGAATAATAATAGGAGTAGCAAGGAAGATTAATATTATTTTTCACACATTTAACAAAGAAATTACATTTTTAGTGAATAAATAATATACCTTTTTTAGGATAATAAATGAAATACTTATGTTACTTTTTTTATTAAAATAAAATAAAAGTATTTTTGATTTCTTTATAATCACTCATGCATTTATGACTATTTATTATTTATTCAATGCCACCTTGGTGAGAACTCATATATATATATAGATCATGCATACTCCGTTATTAGAAAAGTTATAATAAAAAAATTAAATTATATCAATATATGTAAAGTTGAATAATAGGAGTAGCAAAGAACAATAATAATATATTTATCAATAAAAAAAACACATTTAACAAAGAAATTACATTTTTAGTGAATGTATAATATATATATATATATATATATATATATATATATATATATATATATATATATATATATATAATACTTATGTTACTTATCTCTTGTTAAAATAAATAAAACTATTTTTAATTTCTTTTTAATCACCCATGCATATATGGCTATTTATTACCTATTCAATGCTTGGTGAGAACTCAATTTTACATATATACTAGATTTCGTGCTCGTGCGATGCACGGGTTCTTGTTCATCATCCTCTATTATTAGAATCAATATAATAAAAAAAAAAATTAATCACATCAATATATAAAGTTGAATAATAAGAGTAGCAAGGAACAATAATAATCTTTTTTACACATTTAACAAAGAAATTACATTTTAAGTGAATAAATAATATACCTTTTTTAGGATAATAAATATAATACTTATGTTACGTTTTTTTATTAAAATAAAATAAAAGTATTTTTGATTTCTTTTTAATCACCCATACATTTATGACTATTTATTATTTATTCAATGCCACCTTGGTGAGAACTCAATTATACATATATATTAGATTTCTTGCCCGTGCAATGCACGGGTTCTTGTTTATCATCCTCCGTTATTAGAATCGCTATAATAAAAAATAAAATTTAGTCACATCAATATATAAAGTTGAATAATAGGAGTCTAGCAAGGAGCAATAATAATTTTTTTATCAAGAAAAAAAACTCTTTTAACAAAGAATTTTTAATTTTAGTGAATATATAATATTTTTTTAGGATAATAAATAATATAATACTTATGTTACTTATTTTTATTAAAATAAAATTAAAATATTTTTAATTTTTTTTAATCACCCATGCATTTATTACTATTTATTACGTATTCAATGCCATTTTAGGATAATAAATAAATAAATAAATAAATAAATAAATATATATATATATATATATATATATATATATATATATATATATATATATATATATATATATATATATATATATATATATATATATATACTAGATTTTGTGCCCGTACGATGCACGAGTTCTTGTTCATCATTCTCTGTTATTAGAATTAATATAACAAATTTTTTTTAATCATATCAATATATAAAGTTGAATAATAGAAATACAAAGGAACAATAATATCTTTTTCACATATTTAACAAAGAAATTACATTTTTAGTGGATAAATAATATACTTTTTTTAGGATAATAAATATAATACTTTTGTTACTTTTTTTTATTAAAATAAAATAAAAGTATTTTTGATTTCTTTTTAATCACCCATGTATTTATGACTATTTATTATCTATTCAATGTCACCTTGGTGGGAACTCAATTATACATATATATATTGACTAGTTTTCGTGCCCGTGCGATACACGGGTTCTTGTTCATCATCCTCTGTTATTAGAATCAATATAATAAAAAAAAATTAATCACATCAATATATAAAGTTGAATAATAGGAGTAGCAAGGAACAATAATAATCTTTTTCACACATTTAACAAAGAAATTACATTTTTAGTGAATAAATAATACACCTTTTTTAGGATAATAAATATAATACTTATGTTACTTTTCTTATTAAAATAAAATAAAAGTATTTTTGATTTCTTTTTAATCACCCATGCATTTATGACTATTTATTATTTATTCAATGCCATATATATATATATATATATATATGATTTCGTGCCCGTGCGATGCACGGGTTCTTTTTCATCAGTCCCTGTTATTAGAATCAATATAATAATAAAAAAAAATTAATCACATCAATATATAAAGTTGAATAATAGGAGTAGCAAGGAACAATAATAATCTTTTTCACACATTTAACAAAGAAATTATATTTTTAATGAATAAACAATATACCTTTTTTAGGATAATAAATATAATACTTATCTTACTTTTCTTATTAAAATAAAATTAAAGTATTTTTGATTTCTTTTTAATCACCTATGCATTTACGACTATTTATTATTTATTCAATGTTACCTTGGTGAGAACTCAATTATACATATATATATACTAGATTTCGTGCCCGTGTGATGCACGAGTTCTTATTTATCATGCATACTCTGTTATTAGAAGAAATATAGTAAATTTTTTTAATTATATCAATATGTAAAGTTGAATAATAGGAGTAGCAAAGAACAATAATAATATTTTTTATCAACAAAATATGACACATTTAACAAAGAAATTACATTTTTAGTGAATATATAATATTTTTTTTTTGGATAATAAATATAATACTTATGGTACTTATTTCTTATTAAAATAAAATAAAATTATTTTTTATTTCTTTTTATTCACTCATGCATTTATGGATATTTATTACCTATTCAATGCTTGGTGAGAACTCAATTTTACATATAAAAAACACATTTAAAAAAGAAATTACATTTTTAGTGAATGTATAATATAATTTTTTTTTTGGATAATAAATATAATACTTATGTTAATTATTTCTTATTAAAATAAAATAATTTTTTTTTTTATTTCTTTTTAATCACCCATGCATTTATGGCTTTTTATTACCTATTCAATGCTTGGTGAGAACTCAATTTTACACATATACTAGATTTCGTGCCCGTACAGGTGCAATGCACGGGTTTTTGTTTATCATCTTCCGTTATTAGAGTCAATATAATAAAAAAAAATTTAATCACATCAATATATCAATTTGAATAATAGGAGTCTAGCAAGGAAAAATAATAATTTTTTAATCAAGGAAAAAAACTCTTTTAACCAAGAATTTTTATTTTTAGGGAATATATATAATTTTTTAGGGTAATAAATATAATACTTATGTTACTTATTTTTATTAAAATAAAATTAAAATATTTTTAGTTTCTTTTTAATCACCCATACATTTATGACTATTTATTACGTATTCAATGCCACCTTGGTGAGAACTCAATTATACATATATACTAGATTTCGTGCCCGTACGATGTACGGGTTCTTGTTTATCATCCTCCGTTATTAGAATCAATACAATAAAAAAGGTTTAATTATATCGATATATAAAGTCGAATAATAGGAGTAGCTATGAAGAATAATAAATTTTTTTATCAACCAAAAAAACACATTTAACAAAGAAATTTCATTTTTAGTGAATATATAATATTTTTTTAAGATAATAAATACAATACTTATGTTACTTATTTTTATTAAAATAAAATCAAACTATTTTTAGATTCTTTTTAATCACCCATGCATTTATGAATATTTATTACCTATTGAATGTCACCTTGGTGAGAACTCAATTATATATATATATATATATATATATATATATATATATATATATATATATATATATATATATATATATATATATATATATATATATATATATATATATATATATTGATAATATATTTTTATCAATAAAAAAAACACATTTAACAAAGAAATTACATTTTTAGTGAATGAATAATATAATTTTTTTTTGGATAATAAATATAATACTTATGTTGCTTATTTCTTATTAAAATAAAATAAAACTATTTTTAATTTTTTTTTAATCACCCATGCATTTATGGCTATTTAGTACCTATTCAATACTTGGTGAGAACTCAATTTTATATATATATATATATATATATATATATATATATATATATATATATATTGACACTCCCACTCACATGTGAGTCCCTTTCAATTCGGTAATCTGAAGATAGGCCAACACCCTCAATATGAGGTTCAACATGAACTTCTTGGTCTACCCTTAAGATGGGTACATAAACACTGCTGGGGTAAGGAGAGTAGACTGCACATAAGCCCAGTGGGGTTCCATCCTAAAACCAATTGGTATTAGGTGGAGTAACCCACCAACTTATATACTAGTCTCCTCCCTTCAATTCTTTCAATGTGGAACACTCGCATGTGGGTTATACTCTTAACACATTTATGTATAGACGCATGGCTTGATTGCTTGTTTGTAATTTTTCTGAGCTTGATATTTTTAATGTTTCTAATATACTCATAATCCTTTTTCATTATTACTGGGACTTCTACTTTGCCTAGAAAGTCTTTAATTTTATGATGGATTCTGATTTTTGTGCTACTTCAATTATAACTAAACTGATTCAAATATTTTTTGAAGGATACATTAGCTATTTATATATATATTTTTTTTTTGCTCGTCGCATTAGCGATTTATATAATGCCCAATTGGGATGCCATTTACGAACACCTGTAGACAATATATGCAGACTACATCGAACAGGAAATTGTTGGGTATGATGACAGGACCAAGATGTTTCATAGGTCCATAGATCATGGCTTTAATGAATGGACATTGTTATCTTACAATGAACCCTGCTTGTGCTTATATATGTAATCTATGTGAAGGAATGAGCTCATAAGATCAGCAAGTTCATTTCTTTCAAATAAAATGTGCATTGCGCACTTGCCTCAATTATTTTGCAAATTCTATTTCGTGTTGCCTATCACTAGCTTTCTCTAGTTCTATTTTGTAAACATAATTGATGTTTAACTACAATAATAATAATAATAATAATAATAATAATAATAATAATAATAATAATAATAATAATTAGCCCGTGTGTTGCACGGGTTGAGTGAAATATTTGTATATTTATATTCATTTGGTGAAGTATGCACACTAACATGCCTATTTAAAAAAAGAAATCATAAATAATTTCTAATTGATTATAATTATGCATGTTATATAGTGATGCTAGTTTTATGCATGCTATCCTTAGTGATTTAGGCGATCTCTCTTTTATTTTTCACGCCCCACAAATCATCAAGATTTGCTAGAGTAAATAAGAAAACTTGAAAGCAGCAAAGAGATGTAGGGAGAATAAAGAATGAGAAAAAGTTCAAAAAAATGGAGAAGTGATATGTGAGACGTTTAATAAAAAAAGATATTAGGTATCATAATCCTCCTCAAATACAATTAGGGCTCTAACCAAATTACACCTACGAAAATGGTTACTTTAAAATCGTTGTTAAATTGATGTTCAAACACTATATATCATATAGGAGCCACATTGAATCAATGTGATAGCCTGTTAATAAATATAGATATACATATAGCATTTAACTTTAGTTAATTAGTCTCCCGTCACATTCATGACAACTTTTGGCCTTGCAGTCTTGCAGATAGCAAGTAGAGAGACAAAATAATAAAAGGTGAAATGTATGTGAACATGAGGAGAAGCATATATCACATTCTCCACTTCTTTTTTTTTTTCAATATTTTAATAAATATTTTCTGGCTTATGTGGCTTGCTTTTAAAATTTTTTTATTAAGACTAATTGCTTTGATAATGCAACTTAGTAATCAAACTTGTGTCATGCACAGACTTCAAATATATTTGCTCAAATTTATTTTCAAGCCAATCTTACATGTTTCTTATACATATTGTAAATGAATATTATTTTAAGGTACTTTTCGATGCGAATCTAATGATATAAAAGATTATTTTTTTAGAATGTAGAAAAATTATATTTGATTTTATAAATATTTGACAGAGATCTAATACAACTCCTAGAAAACTCTAGAGATCTGATACAACTCAAGCTCTATATTTCATTATCTTAACCTTTACTTATTTTTTGTTTAATTGCTTGCTTAAGACATTCCTATGTGGTGCGATGCCCGTAGGATGCATCATATTTATATGTTTTTGTTGTTTTAAAATTTATCTACTGCAATTAATATTGTAACACAATCTTACAACAAGTTTATTGTAAACATATTATAAATGCATCTCATTTCGAAGTATTTTTCGATAGAATATGATGGTGTAAATATTATTATTTTTAAAGATGTATGTGTAGAATAGTTATATTCGAGTTTGAGTATTAGATAAAGATAAATTAGTTATGACGCCAATAAAACTCTAACTATTTAGCTCAATTACATTTCTCTTTTTCATTATCCGAAACTTTATTACTATGTAACCTCTCTATATTATATATTTTTTGATATGTTAAAAATAGTTATATTTAGCAATTGAGTTGGGTAAACTAATTACTAAGTTAGTAACGTGTGAAAAATCTTCCTTTTCTTTTCTTATTCTTTTTCTGTTTATTTTTATTTTTTTGTTCAAAGTATGTGTTATGAGCATGTGTTACTTTAATTTTATTATTTAATATTCTTTCTTATGTGGCATGCTCTTAAAAATATCGCTTAGGTGGCTAAAGATATATTCTCATTTTTTATTTTCAACCTTAATTTTATTGTTATTATTATTTTTTTTTACTTATTTTCCGAAACCAACATATACATGAGATCTTACATGTTTCATATACTTATTATATATGCATCTCATTTTAAACTATTTGTCGATGCGAATTTGATGGTATAAAAGTTATAATTTTTTGATATGTGTAGAAAAAGTTATATACGATTTCAAATATTTGATAGAAATTTAGTATAACTCCTATAAAACTCTAGATAGGTTTATTACAACTCAAGAATCCTAACCAGTAGGGATGCTAAAAGTCCTAAACGTTTTACACCAGTTACTTTTTGTCTTTATTTTCGCTTAGGTGGCGCGCTGTTAAAATTCTCGCTTAGGTGGCACGCCTTAATGCTCCAAAAGCTCACATTAAGACTCTAATGTTAATAGAATTTACTAATACTCTTCATCCATTCCACCCGTAAATATTACTGTACATTCTGCACAATTTGTTTTTGAGGCTATAATGAATATACGTTACTTTTTTTTATGATCACATAGTACGTCGCTTCCTATTGACATCAATTGCATCTGTATTTGAGGTAGAATAGGTTAGTCTTTTATCTTTTCATTAGATATTGATTTGCTCTAAAGCAAGTAGCTGTAATGAGAGAAACATAATGGGATCCAAAATCTCGTGGTCAGCTATTTTACAATATAAGATTCTGCAATAAGGCAAGTCAAATAAATGATTACTGTGAAAGGAATTTAGCTATATCTTTTAGGTAAGAGATATTTACTACTGCACTCATATAAGTTGGTATCTTATTATATCTAATTTTTTGTTTACTTAGTTCTATTCTCTTTGATGATGTGGTGTGTCTTTGTTATCCCAAAAAATGTCTCATTTTATGTTCTAAACATATTGTAAATGCATCTCACTCTAAAGTATTTGTCGATTCGAATCTGATGGTGTAATTTTTGTTATTTTTTGAGAAGTATAGAAAATGTTATATATGATTTTGAATATATGACAAAGATTTGTTCTAACTCTCATAAAACTCTAGTGGATGATAAGACTCCTAAATGTTTTAGACTCCTTATTTTTTTGTCTTTATTCTCGCTTAGGTGGCGCGCTCTTAAAATTCTCGCCTATGTGGCACGCTTCATTGCTCCCGAAATATGCCTCCTTTATTATTATTATTATTATTATTATTATTATTATTATTATTATTATTATTATTATTATTATTATTATTATTATTATTATTATTATTATTATTATTATTATTATTATTATTATTATTATTATTATTATTATTATTTTATTTGTTGTTGTCTTGCCTAGCTAATTTTGAGTTACTAATGATCATTTATGTTCTTTTGGCAGGTAGACTTTCATCTTTCTTAGGTTGTCTATGGGTGTGTTCTTTTCGAATTCCCCCAATGAGTTTAAAGTTTAGTTCTGTAACATAATTGTTATCTCACATAGGGTTTATTTCAGGAAAAATATTAAGAAATGTGGCGGCTCACAAAAAGTTATTCGGAGAAGGGGGGGCAAGGGTTTGTTGGTAGGGCGTCGGGGGCAGGAAGATTGGGGTGGGTGCTGGGTGGGACGGGGTGGCGGGAATGGTGTATGGGAGGGGGTGGGGGTGCGGTGGTTTTTGAGGGAATTTGGTTGAGTGCCGGACGGGACAAGGACAAGAAGGGTATGGGTTGTCAATGGACGAGAGAGGAGTTGATGTGGGGGGAGCAGAGCTGGAGGTAAGTGCAGGCAGCGCCGAGAGTGTGGTTGTGTGGGCGATGGTGTTAGGGGTAGGTATTGGCGGAGGGGGTTGGGGACAGGGGAGAGAGTGTGGGTCCAGGAATATGGGGTGTCGTGTTAGGGTTAGGTGTAGGTGTCATGTGTGGGGCGTGGGGCGTGGTGGTAGTTCGTGGGTGAAGGGGTATTGGGGACAGGGGCGGGAGAGAGAATGGGGTTGGGGTGGGTGACGGGCAGGAGAGGACGGGGGGCGAGGTAGTATGTGTGTGGGGGGGTTGTCGGGCAGGCGATGTGGGCGGGGAGTGCGAGTTGTAGGGGGGTTTGGAGGGGTGTCACGGAAGGGAAGTGACGTTTGGAGGGGGTTTGTCTGGCGGGTGAAAAGGGACCGGGGCGGGACAGGAACGGGGGCCGAGGTTTAGGTGGGTGACAAGTGGACCCAGGAAGGGGCGGCGGGAGGGTGTGTGGGAAGGGGTCGTAGGGGGTGGGAGTGCGGGGTTTTGTTGGGGAGGGATTGTCGGGCGTGGTGGGACGGGTTAGGAGTGAGGGGGTGGAGTTGTCGGGTGGTCGGGGGATTGGTTGTGGTGTGCATGTGGGGGGGGGGGTTGTTGGCGACTGGCGACGAGGGGCAAGAAGTTGGTCTGTGTGGATGACGGGCGGGCGTTGTTTGTTTGGAGGGCGGTACGCGGGGAAGAGGGGTTGTCGGGCGGGCTGGAGATTGGTTGTGGTGTGTACAGGGGGGTTGTTTGGCAACTGGCGACGAGGGGCAAGGAGTTGGTATGTTTCCATGACGGGCGGGTGTGGTTTGTTTGGGTGGGCGGTATATGATGAAGAGAGTCTGTCGGTAGGGCGACAGGGCAGGGAGTGTGGGTTGGGGGCAGGTGGGCGGCGGAGGTGGGTGTCCGTTAGGACGAGGTGGCGAGAATGGTGTAGGAGAGGGTTGTTGGGGGCTTGGGCGCAGACGGGGGCGGAGTGTGGTGGGATGTGCGACATACAAGGGAGTTGGTGTACGAGAGGGAAGGCGAAGGGGGAGGAGAGCAGAGAAGGGGGGTGGGTGCAGACGCGAGGTTAGGGACAACAACGAGAGTGTGGGGAAGGGTGGTGGTTGTATGGGGCTGTGGTGTTAGGGGCGGGTATCGGCGGGCGAGGAGTGGGGGTTGTTGTTGTGTGTGTGGGTTGTTGGGCTATCGGGGTTGGGTACGAAGGCGAGGAGTGGGGGTGTCTTGCAAGGTTGAGGATTGGGGCGAGACTGGGAGGTGGGGTTAGGGTGACGCGTGGGACAGAGAAAGGGGAGAGAGTGGAAGAGGGGTTGGGGTAGGTGATGGGCGGGACAAGGACAGTGACGAGAGTGGGAGGGCGTTGGGTTGGGTTGTTGGGCGGGTTGGTGCAGGGCAAGTTGGGAACATGATCGGGTGGGGGTAGGTGACAGGGACGAGAGTGTGGTGCTTGGTGTTAGGGGTAGGGCGTGGTGTTGGGCAACGGAGGGGGGGATGGTGTCGGCCGGGCGGGAACATTACGGGGTGGGGAATTATGAGGGGTCGAGGGAATAGAGGCGAAAGTGTGTTGGGAGGGGGGAGTGGTTGTGTGGGGCGTGGTGTTAGGGGTGGGTATCATTCGGCGGGAATAAGAGGGGGTTGTTGGTGTGGGTGTGGGTTGTTGAGGGGGAAGGTCGGAGACTAAGGGTGCGGAGTTTTTTTTCTTGCTTTTGGGGGGCGGGGGGTTTGTGTGGGTAGGATAGGAGGCAAGAGTGGGGGGTGCGTGTCGAGCGGGGGGATAGAGGCGAGAGTTGGATGGGGTTGGGGTGGGTGACGGGGGGGACGGGATGGGGTGGCGAAGTGGGGGGGGGGGATTTTTGAGCGGGCAACGGAACAGGGAGTGCGGTTTGTTGGGGGGGTTTGGGTGGTATCAGGGTGGAGGGCGGTGGGGGGTCGTCGGGCAGGCGACGACGTAGTAAGGGGATTTAGGTGGGTGACATGTGGGCTCGGGACGGAGTGTCGGGAGTGGTTTCTGGGAGGGGTTGTTGGGGGCGCGAGTGCGGGGTTTTGTTGGGGAGGGGGCGAGGGCGGCGGGTCATGAGTGGGACGGGGAGACGTGGGGTTGTCGTTCGGGCAGAGAGACGGGTCATGATGTGTCTATTGGGGGTTATCAGGCGGGTGGTGACGGAGGCGGGAGTTTGTGTGTGTGGGTGACGGGTTTGTTTAGGTGGGCAGGACACAGGGGAGAGGGGAATGGTTGTCGGGGCGGGAGTGCGGGATTTTGTTGGGGGGGGGGGGAGGGGGGGAGGGCGGGAGTTGTCGACCGAGGCGAAATGGGTCAGGAGTTGGGGGGGGGGAGGCGTGGGGTTGTCATGCGGGCGGGGAGATGGGTTGTGATGTGTCTATGGGGAGTTATCGGGCGGGTGGCGACAAGGCTGGGAGTTGGTGTGTGTGGGTGGCGGGTTTGTTTTGGTGGGTGGGACGCAGGGGAGAGGGGAAGGGAAAGGGAACATGTTTGTGGGTGTGTGTACGCTTGTGCGTGTGCATGTAGGGCTAACTTATGAAATTGTTGTTGGATATGTCATTTCAATTGATCTTTCTGTCATAATACCCTATATTTTTATTTTTTATTTTTCTTAAAACATGAAAAAATATTTTCATGTGTTTAAGTGTTATTTTTTAGAAGAATGCTTATATGCAATTTCAGTTTGTGTTTAATATGCCTACGAATTAGAATTGAGCTAGAAAGAATAAAAAAGTTGAAGATGTGATTAATTGGGAATTTTAGAGATAGAAAAATGTAAGTTAGAAAATTGAGTTAAAAATTCTATTACTATATATTGATCCAATAGTTGAGGAGTTTAAATCTGTAGATCATGTTAAAAAGAAAAGCAGAAAAAGAAAAAAAAATCAAAAATAGTAGTTCTACATACATTTAACAACAAAATCAATTTATAAATGCTTTTAAATATATATATTTTTTTTTGATAAGATTGAATATATATATTTGGAAAAGGATATTCACCCGTTCATAAAAAGTCATAAGATTTTTGCAAAGACAATTTTCTAATCAAGTACAAATATGATATTATCAGTTTTTTTTTGGGTCTTTGCCAAGGGTATCCACCGTCGACCACAGTGACTAATTCCCTCGCCCCAGCTGTCAGCCCACTAAGCGGTAGAGAGCTGGCCAAGAGATTTTTTCCATTCGCAAGAGTTGGGATCCGAACCGTCAACCACTTATTTAAGGGATAAAGTGCAGAACCATTACACCAACCCATCTTGATTTATATGATATTACTAGTTAAAAATGACTCTAATCATCATTGTTTGATGTCTCGCTAAGCTCCATAACCATATGACAACTATTGATTGACTGAGTATTATTACTTAGGTATGTATATAATCTATAATAAGTAAAATGGGTGTGCACGTATTGTTCCTACGATCGAAATATCTTAACAGGAAAAAGTCTTAAAAAGTCAGAATGTACACAACTCATAGCTAGAAGACCAAATTATATACGATTACTTCAATTTTGTAACTCAATCTATTTTATCAAAATTTATTCCTAGATTGCATGTGCTTTGTGTCTCCTATGATCTGTGGTAATTGCCACAATTTCGGCTACTTAGATGCAGATACTTCTCACACACCTTGCTTGACAACGACACGAAAACATCAAACAAAAGCTAGGGAAAAGTCCTCTTAAGTAAAGGAGAAGGTCACAAGCCACAAGGTATTGGCTACCTTAGGAAGCAATGATTTGTGACTAGAGTTGGCAAATTCTCACCGACTTGAAAACCGATCCGAATCCGATCAGCTTAATACTTGACCTGAAATTAGTCGACCTGTTAATGACCCAAGACTTAAAGTTTGTGAGATAAAAGTTGTTTGACCCGAAAACTCAATCCGCTAAAAAACCGACGTGATTCACTTAATATGACCCGACCTGATAATGACGTGACCTGATGACAACCCGTTTGCCAGATCAATTGTGACACTTTTTTTCCCTTGTCAATTTACGCAATTGTGGACCCATTACGTGCTAGTATGCTACACGTGACAATTCATGCCAGCCCTTTGCCAGAAATATTAGGACCCAGGGTTAGTTTATGGTTGGTTGCAAGCTTCACGAAGTCCTTTAAGCCTCAACCATTCGATTTATTTGGTGTGGATTGTCTACCAATTAATCAAGGTAAATACAGTTGCAAAACATCTATTTCTCATAATATATCTTCGGAGTATTTCTGCTTCTGATCTGTATGTCTTCTATAACTCCTAAGCCATGAATTTTTTTCAATAGCTAACTACCACTAATGGTGGTCGTTTAAATTTCAATCTACACTTTAAAACTTTAAGTGAATAGATTATAAAGGGTCATATATTTCTACTTATGTAAATTTTAGCTAGATTATTTATTTACTATGACCAACATTACATGATAATCTACGTTGTTATTAAGTTTACAAATTGATCATGAACATTCATTTAATTCTAAGTTCATTTTAGATAAATTAATTACCATAGGCTAAAACCCAAAATGACAATTTGGTTCTTAGTAGACTGAAATTTGGTAGCAACATTGTACAAATTAGGTTGAGGGGCACAATTGCAGCCCCCCAATTAAAACAGACACATAAGTAGTAGAAAAAGAAAAAAAATCAAAAAAAAAAATCATTTCTCTTTGCAAATACTTAGAGTGAGGTTGCACATTGCATTTCTCAATTAAATTTTCATGGTCAACATTTAGCGGTGGTCATGAAAGATATTGGCCAAATAAATGAGTGTGATATTTTGGTTTACCTACGTTTGTGGTTATCAATGATACTTTTTATTCTAATAAAACGATGATGTTTTAATCATTTTATATCCACTATTTAGTTGGGGTCGTGAAAGAAAGTCCTCCCGAGTTAGTTAGTTAGTCCTTATTTTATTTTATTTATTTATCTTGGGTAAGGTAAGAGGAGATAGTGATGGAAGAACTTGGAGACTCTCCTCTCAAGAGTAACTCCTAGCATGTCCTAAACTGTCCTTATAAAGGATCTGTTGAAACTCCCTAGCAGGAGGTGTTTCATAGAAGCATTCATTCGGGCACGAGTGACCATGATTGGCCATCCAATCAGTTTCTCTATTACCTTCTTTGAATACGTGTTGGACGTCCACCAGGTATCTCAAGTCAAGAAATCCGCGAATGTCAATAATAAGGCCATAGATAGACCAAGAAATTTCAGTTTGCCCCGTTAGCGCTTGTATTATCGTTAACTTGTCACGTTCTACTTCAAGCCTACCACAGCCAAGTTCAAATAGCTTTCTTGACCCCATCCTGGAGGCCCGTAGCCTCGTAGCGTCCGCGATTAAGATTCAGACTTTTTGTAAGGTAAGAAGAGATAGTGATAGAGGAACTAGGAGACTCTTCTCTCGAGAGTAACTAAGTTTAGTTAGTTTATATGGGAGATATATTTCTCATTTTCATATATTACTACAAATTAATAAAATGAGAGGCGCGGGTGGTGGTGGCCTGGGGATTAGATTTTAAGTGTCGAAGGGTAATAGTTAATTCCATTTGGGGTAGGGTAATAGAACTAATAGTTACCTCCATATGTACCAGCCTCAACCACCAAGTTGCACCCGTCCCAACTACCTCCACCTTTCGATAGTAATTTGCTCCATTAACCTGTTAGAGCATCATACTCGTTCCAAGAATGCCCTAACATTCTCTTCACCTTCCTAATACTAAATTTTTATGCACAATATTGAATTGAACTGTATTAAAATTTACGAAACTGAACTGAATATTTCTAAATTAAATTGAAATTCACTAAATATTTAGGGAGAAATTGAAGAAAACAGGACCTAAAGGCCTGTTCTCTTCACCTTCTTTTTGCTGAACTTATCTGTATAATATTGAATTGAACTGAAATTTACTGAAGTGAACTGAATTTACGAAATTTACAATTACAAAGAGTAAATTTGTGCTTTGGTTTACCGAACTGTACTGAATTTTTCTGAACTGAACTGAATTTGACTGAACAAAACTGAATTTTACTGAATACTTCAGGAAAAAGTTGAAGAGAACATACTCAAAACAAAAAAAAAAGTTAAAAAAAATAAAAAATCAAGTCGTGTATCTGTTTTGGTTTGAGCTGATCTAAACTCGTGTCTCCACTTTTCTGAACCATGTATGAAATGCCACCTTTCAGGTATACTATATAGCCACTTCGTTGTTTGATATATAGCCGTATCGCAAGAACTTGAAAACGGCGGCTCTATCGTATAGGTTGTGTTTCCAGCTCAGCAATGCACACGGCTATTTCCTTCTTTCTCGCACAGTCCCCATCCTCTCTCTTTCTCTCTCCTCTTCCCTTACCCACAGTTTCTCTTTCCTCATCCACTGCTCTACTTTCCTTTCTTCCTCTTCGTCGGTGCATTGTGGTCAGACGAATTCGTCCCCAATGCCGTCTCTGAGATCATTAAACAATAAACACCAAAATTTTCAGTTCGAAACATCGATGACCACTGGCATAATCTTGTTTAATTTACTTTTCTTGATGATCGATCGATCGATGAGAACTAAGGTGCTAAGTAAATTCGATTATATGATGATGATTGGATTGTCATGATCAGCTGATGAGAAATCAAAAGGTAGTTGGTTGAAATGGGTGGGGGTGGGGGTGCGGGTAGTTTTGTGTGGTTGAAATGGAATGAGGTTAATCTGATGGTAATATAAAATTTGATTTGATTTTTCATAAAAAAATAATTTTCTTCTCTTCCTGGTTTTTTCGATTGATTTGGTTTTCTCTTTGTGTTTTATTTATTGTTAGTTTGTTTTCTATTTTCTGGAGTTTACATTCACTTTTTCTTTAATGTTGGTTTGATTTTGTTTTATGCATCAGTTTTATAATCATTTTACTACTGAAATTGAAGTCATCTAAAAATTTAAATAATTTTGACACGTAGAAAAAGAAAACTAAATCTACAAATGGTGAAAACTGGAAATAGAGCTAAGAACACTATCACCACAAGTCGACTTTGACCAAAGAGAGATTTTAAGAAATGTCAAATCAAGTAAAACTAACATAAACTAATACTGCAAGACAATAAAGTAACACTAGAGTAAATTTAACTAACACCACAGGGCAACAATGACACAACAATAACAAATAAGTGCTCCACCTCACAACCCAGTGCTCAAGGGTTCGAATCTTCATGTAGGGAAAATAATAAAAGTCTCCTTTACCTTTCTTTGTAGAGAGGGTCTCCTCCTCTACTTGAGCCCGTCGGCCCATCAAAGATGGGTTGGCTTGCCCGACGGGTGTGGTTTGCGGGCTATTGCATGCATCCTTATAGCAAAAAAAAAACAAATTATCACCACAAAGTAAGAAAATAACACTAGAGCAAAGTAAATTGACACTACAAGAAAGTTAATTGTCACCATCGGCTAAATAAACCCAAGCCACGAGCAAACAAGGAGGGTGTTTACTTATATTGAAGTTTATCAATAAAGTGATACCTCTGATAGATAAAGTGATACCGCTGATAGAAAAAGTGATACTACAATTGAAAAGAGTGACCAGCTTTTGCATTGAATATGTTTAGTACATTTTGACTATAAATGAAAGTTACAAACTTAGCAAACAATGTTGATATCACCTTCTATAACAAACTGACACTAGAGAAAAATAAACTAGCACTACGAGATAATCAAGTAACACTAGAGCAAAATAAACTACTCCGTATTATTTGAGTATTGCTTATATAACTTTTTTTGAGGGGTGAGTAATGAGTATTGCTTATATTAATTCTATGTATTGTGGTCAAACAATGCTCAATCAATCTTTTTTTTTTCTCCCTTAAATCAATAAGTAGAGAAGACATCATTATGTGTAAACTGAATTTAGAACAAAAGAAGAGGGGTGCTAGAATTTTAAAAATTGTCACTGCAAGGTAAAAAAGTAGCACTAGAGCAAAATAATCTAACACTAGAGCAAAAAGTGGCTTAAAAAATTAAACCAAAACAACGAGACAATAAAATAACACTATATTAAAATAAACTGGCACCATAAGGAAAAAAAGTAATACTAAAACAAACTTTTTTTTTTATTCTTATATACTGATTAAAAGTATCCTGTCATCACAAGGCAAAAAAGTAACATTAGAAGGAGAAAGAAAATGAAATAATTTAAAAAAAAATAGTAACTAAAGATGAAAGAATAAATAAAATGGAGAAAAAGAAAATAAGTAAAAAGTAGAAATTTGAAAGTGAAGACGAAAGAGATAAAAAAAAACGAAAGAGATAAATAAAAAACAAAAAACAAAAAAAAAAACAAAAATAAAGTGGAAACGGAAAAGATGGCTTGAGCGGCGTCGAACTCAAAACCTAAGCGAAATTGCCAAACTTTCAAACCACTGAGGCAAGTTGTACTTTAGGTTCTTTAACCGTACACAAACTACAGTTTTGCTGTATAAACAAACAAACAAACAAACAATGAAAACTGGGCTTAGACGCGCGATATGCGTACATGTTTCTCACGCGCACGCCCTATCATATAGGCGGCCTCATGCAAGACTTATTGTAGGCGTATAGATACTTTCGTTTGCATGGTCACAAATTCTAGTACGTGTTAGATAATGCCATTGTCTCACCCTAATTTAGCTAGGACAAAAATCACTATTCTCTTTCCCATATATATCCATATATTGACCAATGTAGTAAAAGCCTTAAAGGTCCCATGTTATAACCAATCATTGAAGTGTCTTTTGCCTACTTGGAGATACCTTTTCATTTTAGTTTTTGGATTTGGAACAAATGTTTTAATTACAGATAGGATTGTTTAATTAGGAGAGTGGAACATAAGGTAATGCCATATCTATGATATGTCGGACCTGTAGGTCCATATGCTGTTGTTATATCCCTATTGCAGATAAGAAGAATTGATTTCTTTGTGTAATTAATTGTCTATTGACTATTAAGATAGTCTCTAAGATACAATTATCAAAAAAAAAAGATAGTCTCTAAGATACTCTAGCTAGGTTTAATGAATTTTTTTTTTCAAGTTGTCAAGCGCAAACTTCCTTCCTTTTTTTAGACATCGACGTTTGGCTAAGGGCTAACTTACAAATTCCACTAATAACATGTCCGACAATTTAAAAAAAAATTCGCTCCCTGAATTCTAAACCCTGATTTGTTGTACAAGCTAAGTTTGTATCAGAGCAAAATGTGTAACAAAATACTATGGCTAACCAGCCAATCGTTTAGTGAGATTCAATTAGGTGGTATGCTTCCACCACTATGGTTCAAATCCTACTAGTGTATTTAGAGTTACTTACCCTATCTTCTCAATTATCTGGCCACTTGCCTTTGGATCTCAGTTCCCACCTTCTATATAAAGAAAAAAAAAACTTACCCTGGCTAACCTACATCTTCCAACTATTATTACTTTCAAAATAAAATAGGAAAAAAAAAGTCTTATAACTTCTTCTAGAAATATCAAACTAGCAGAACAAATCAATTCTAGTTAGCTCGCCAATAAAGTCTTAAACTAGCTACTATAAGAATTAGGAGGTAAGATTTAGGCTATGTTTGGCAAACGAGACAAGAATCACAACTATTTGAAAAGCCACAAGTATCACAACTGTATGAAATGTTTAGCCGGGCCGAGTATTGTTGTGTTCTTATTCGGCTCGTTTATTAAACAAGTATCATATTTGTGCTCGTGTCCGTGTCGTTTCTTATCGAGCAAGTTTTTAACGAGTTTAATCGAGTCGTTCATGAGCTGCAAGTGCGTACACTAACTTTGAAGACACTTTAACTCGTAATAAAATGAGCTTTAAATTAATGCTCGTCCTCGACTCATTTATTACTGAGTGAGTTTTAACCGAGTATGTTCACCAACCCCTCATAAATATATCGGCTCATATGCTCCCTATATTGCATTGGACTAGCTAGAAGCTATCGTGCATTATTGATGGTATTGTGAATTGTCAATGGAGTAATAATGTCCCCCTAAATATGACAATCGTATTATCTCTTTCCACTTGGATGTCATATACCCTCTTTCCTGATTCGTTTGAACTCTATTCCTCATGTCATTACTAATATGTCAGCTTCGATAAGCATCCTCGGCTCCTCGCCGCGTGCCAACTAATTCATTATGGTCCGCGGCTCCTATATGTGTAGTTGGCTACATAATAACTAATTAATGAGAGTTCTTATGAGATCGCCTCAACATAAGATCACCTTTATAAATGAGTATGAGGTCACCATGACATCATATACGTTTGTTTGAAGCGCCTAATGTTGGCAAATTTTTGTATGTACTCGGATATATGTAGCACAATATACCACACTTGCTTAGCCTATATTTTTTTTAGGCCAAATTCAATATCATTAACGACATGGCACCTATAGACATATCAAACACCATATACATAAGTATACATTTCACGCGTTGACGCACGTTGAAGTCGTCTCATTTGAATTCTTGTAATAATTTATTATTATTATTTATTCCATTAGTATGGGACCCATGCATGTAGGTTTCAAATTTTGGTTCCAAATTGGACTTTGAAAACCTTCATTATTTCCAAAGTGGTTCCTGCAGTGTAAGGACTAGAAATATCAAATATAAGCAACACTACCCATGTTAATAACGAATTATTTCCAATCGACCCTTAATCAAAAGCAACAAAGACAATCTGAAACGCAACTATATTTACTTGTCATTTCACTTTAGTCATAATTCAAATCCAAAAGTAAATACAGAGTATTTTATTGATCTTCAGTGCCATAGAGTTTAATTATTGTTTGTTTATGCAAGACCAACAAATTAAATTCGTAGTACAATTAGTTTGATTGTTAGTGTGATAATAACTTTGACATGTTAATAGTTCAATTCTTAATATATAGTATCTTTATCTGTTGGGGAAAACTACGGTATTTACCCACAATCACAACAACAGATAAACGGAAAAATAAAGTGCAAGAACCCAAAAACAACACAAACAATTTTACGTGGAAAACCCCTCTCAATTAGGGGAAAAACCACGGTGCGGATCTCCACGCACTAAACAATAATCCACTATAATTATCAAGAGTACAATCGGCAACAATCACAAGATCAATCAACAAGTAGACTATCTATCTTTGGTACTAGTACAAATTGACAAACTCTAACTCAATTTGGTACTCCCACAAAACCAAAGATACACCCACAAATACCTGTCGATGACCGATCCGAATACTGCGATTACCTTCACCCGAACAAACCGAATCAACCGTGAACTGGAACAAACCTCTTTGGAGAAATACTCAATTTCTCTCACACTTTGTTTGTCTCTCACTCACTTGGCTCTCCTTTCTTTCGTTTTGTTTGGGCTTCCTTTTACTGCCAAACTCAATCACTTGGCTCTCCTTTTATATTCAATCATCAACAACTAAAGAAGACCAAAAGGCTAAGACCTTTTGTTTCCCAATCATCAACTAAAGAAAACCAAAAGGCTTCAGCCTTTTTGTTTTCCCAACTTTTTAACTTCCTTTTTTTTTTTTCTTTTTCTTTTTCTTTTCTTTTTTCTTTTTTTGTTCTATTTTATTTTCTTTACAAAACTAAAATAAAATAAAACACAACTAAATATTATTTGGTATTTGGGGCGTTACCTCAACAAATCCTCCCTCGACCCAAATCACCAAATACTTCCACCTTGTCCGAGAAACGGACCTTCTTCTTCACGGTCTTGCTCCTCCCTACGCAATGACCCTCAACATAACACAAGTTGTTCTCCGCCTTCTTTCCTTGCACAATCAAAGTAGCACCACGATACACTTTGCACCATCTTCCCGTACCAATGTATCTACACCCTTGCGATGTCAACTCACCCAACGAAATCACGTTAACACGAGCATCGGGTACATACCTCACATTGTGGAAAGTTCTAGTCACACCACCATGGAGCTCAATTCGGATGCTACCCATCCCTTTCACCTTCAACTTACCACTCCCCATGTTGATGTCACCATACTCTCCATCTTGGCACAAAGTATCAAACATAGCATGGTCTCTACAAATGTGAACCGAAGCGCCGGAGTCCAACACCCAACTCTCTTGGCTTTCCTTCCCCTCATTGTCACTAGCCAAGAACAACTCCTTATTACCATCACAAGACATAATTACATTAGAGGAACCGCTATCATCATCAATTTTGGTCTTACCCATCTTCTCTTGCAGCTGCTTGAAACTCTTCAAATCATCTCTCATCTTTGGGCAACGACTCTGAATATGACCCTTCTCACCACAATAGTAACACTCTATGTTACTAAAGTCTCTCGCGCGCGACTTCGATCTTTTTCTCGGGCCACCTCCTCTTCTCTCATGATTCCTCCCTCTTTCGGACACCTCCGCAGCTAGTACTCTATCTCCTCCATCACTAGGAGATACACCATCAACCTGCAACATCATCCGATCATTCTCTCTCAACACTGTCATTGCTTCATCTAGTGTAATCTCTGTCCTCCCTACAAGTAATGTCTGCACAATTGGCCTGTAGGACTTGGGTAGTGAAGCCAACAATAACAATGCCTCCTCTTGATCGGAGATCTTCTCATCTGCATTTCTCAACTGACATACTAGCTGGTTAAAACTGTTAATGTGGTCCTGCAACGCTGTACCTTGCTCCATCTTTAGCTGGTACAACTCATATCTCAAACAAAGCTTGTTAGTCAGTGACTTTGATGCATATACACTCTGGAGCTTATCCAACAACTTCTTTGGATCTGTCTCAGTCAAGTAATTATACTTGATCTCCAGAGCCATAGCCAATCTAATAGTACTGACAGCTTTCTTCTTTTTCGATGTCCATTGGGCATCGGTCACCCCACTAGGCTTTGTCTCATCTAAAGCCTCATCTAAATTTTGTTGAACCAACAAATCCTCAACCGTACTCTTCCACACAGTAAAATTAATTTTACCATCAAACAAAGGGATTTCAAATTTGGGCACACTACCAGACATGTTACTTGCACAAAATAATTCCTCCTTCAACAAATACAGTAATTTTCCCACCACCGATCCTACAACCAAAAGCTCTGATACCACTGTTGGGGAAAACTACGGTATTTACCCACAATCACAACAACAGATAAACGGAAAAATAAAGTGCAAGAACCCAAAAACAACACAAACAATTTTACGTGGAAAACCCCTCTCAATTAGGGGAAAAACCACGGTGCGGATCTCCACGCACTAAACAATAATCCACTATAATTATCAAGAGTACAATCGGCAACAATCACAAGATCAATCAACAAGTAGACTATCTATCTTTGGTACTAGTACAAATTGACAAACTCTAACTCAATTTGGTACTCCCACAAAACCAAAGATACACCCACAAATACCTGTCGATGACCGATCCGAATACTGCGATTACCTTCACCCGAACAAACCGAATCAACCGTGAACTGGAACAAACCTCTTTGGAGAAATACTCAATTTCTCTCACACTTTGTTTGTCTCTCACTCACTTGGCTCTCCTTTCTTTCGTTTTGTTTGGGCTTCCTTTTACTGCCAAACTCAATCACTTGGCTCTCCTTTTATATTCAATCATCAACAACTAAAGAAGACCAAAAGGCTAAGACCTTTTGTTTCCCAATCATCAACTAAAGAAAACCAAAAGGCTTCAGCCTTTTTGTTTTCCCAACTTTTTAACTTCCTTTTTTTTTTTTCTTTTTCTTTTTCTTTTCTTTTTTCTTTTTTTGTTCTATTTTATTTTCTTTACAAAACTAAAATAAAATAAAACACAACTAAATATTATTTGGTATTTGGGGCGTTACCTCAACATTATCTACTGAAAATAACAAAATGGATTTAATGAAATGATAACACATGTCAAATTTGCACCAAATAAATAACACATGTCAGAATAATCAAAACAGTGCCAGGTGATGAGCTGAGTTAATATTATGTGTTAATTATCATTAGCTCGCAATCTTGAGTAGTCTATTAACTAACTAATGATCATGCTTGGCAAACAAAAATGATCATAGTTACTCTCAAGAAGGCTCACATCCACCAAGTTTTACAATACTATAATATATCTAATATGTTTTGTGTATGGCGAACCTATTCCATGAAATGTGGGAGAGCGAGAAGAGAGAGAAAGAGAAGGGAGTGGAAATGTGAGAGACCCTATTCAATAGATCTGCCCTATACAAATTTTTGTATTATATATATAAATTGGTGAATTAAACACATCTCTAAGAGTATTTTAAATTGACTATTTTTATGATCAAAAAAAAAAGTTGACTATTTTTGTATCTCAACGTGTTTATGGGCAGATAAATTCATTTTTATTAGTTGGGGACTTGGGGGTACTGGAGGGCTCCATTGAAGTTTTTTTTCTTTTTCTTTTTTTGAAGGCAACGAACGGGTCACAGACCTAATCTCGTGGGGTCGGGGGGAAGAAAAGTGCAAACAAACTCCTAAAGGAACTCCAATCCACACGTTGGCACCTGCTCGATTGGCCTAAGGCCCAATCGTTGAAACACTTTTTCCTTTCAATTGGGAAGATTAAGATTTGAACCTATGACCTCCACTATAAAAAGGTGAAGAAATAGCCATTAAAGTAAAGCCTACGTGGTTGTGGGCTCCATTGTAGATTTGTAGTTGGCCATTGTTGTTTTGATTCCTTTTTTAAAGCTAAAATGTATCCCCCGTCTCTTTTTCATTGAGCAAATGCTCCTAGTCTCTTGGGCCATACATGCAATAATCGAATACTCGTCGGTTAGTGAATTTTCAATTAATAATAGGGAGGCGGGTTGTATGGACGGAAATCAATATTTTTGAGAGCAACATGCATACTCAAACTGAGAAAAATATTTTTATTCAATCTTTTCCATTGACTAGTTGAACAAAACTATTTCGCAAATATTATTAGGTTAATTGACTTTTAGTCGTATGGCAATTCGAAAATGTAAATGAACCAATTCAACTAAAAGTTAAATGGAGAGTTAGAAAACTCAACTAATACTAGATTTCTTATTAATATGCCCCCTTACATGAATATGTACTAACCTTGTGCATGCATGATGCACATACCCTCATTATATTATTCTCATTTACTATACAGAATAGGGTATTCCAAAATTCAAACACAGAATATATAGAAACTCTGCTGATATCATGTGAGAAATACTTATATTTAACCGAAATCTTAAGTTGATATTTGGAGAACAATACATTTTATACTCACTAGCAATCACAATCTCCTTTGGCAGAAGCGAAGGATCATGATGGCTAAAATAAGTCATGGCCCTTATCCCCCATCAAATTTCATTTGTTTCCAAATGTATATTTTTGGTCAATTGTCATAGCTTTCATGATTAATGTTCCATCTCTAATTTAAAATTGACTTATAAGTTATAAGAAAATTAAATGAAGAGAGAGAGAGAGAGAGTTTTCTTATACTCCACAACCTCTAGCTTCAAATTTTGGCAAAAATTCTTTCACATTATTAATTTAGGTCCCCGATGGAGTTATGAAAAGGTAAATGCTAATATGGGAACACCTCATCATAGAAGGTAGGGATCTTGGAGCAATCATTGTCAGATTTGTCACAAGACTACCATCTTCCTTCATTAGTCTGGTCTACAGTCTACTCTTCTGTGGTCATGGAGCATGCAATTGTTGAGGAGATACTCTACCGCCGTCTAAAGATGGCTTCGTGTTTTGCTCGTGTCGTGTCTTTGTGCTTTAGAACAGTATCTTGTCGTGTCGTACCGACTCATATAAAAGGTAGGTCCGGGTCGTACGTGTCGTACCGTGCTCGTGTCGTGCGTGAGGTGCGTAGGCTTTTTTTAAATATCATCTAAATTTTTGCCGTAACGTGCTTGACCGTACTTTCAATACAAAATGTAGGTCTCAGGTCCGCTCATTCGTACTCGTGTCGTACCGTGTATAAAACGTGTCGGGTCGTACCGTGTCTAGCTCGTGTTAATCGTGCCAATGGCATTTCTACTATCGTCTCTTGAAGAAAAAAATAAATAAGTTCATCGTATGTAGTAACTTTTGACTTAAAATTGGTGTAATTAGCTCTTGCATTATTTTATTTATTTTTTGATAATTAAGGCATCCTTTATTAATAAACTTCAAGGTGAGTGAGTACAAAGAACGCCACAAGCACAAGTCTTAATACATCATTCATTACCATTTTCCCCTCAAAAAAAAAAAAAAATACATCATTCAATATTCCCTCAAAAAAGAAAATATCATTCAATATCACATCCCCACCTTTTAATAAAAGTTTGATACAATATTGAAGTCATGTGTGAAGAACAAGCTAAGGCAAAATACTAGAAACTCCAAATTGAAAGTTAATACAAGCTCCAACCATAGCTACAATGTCATGATCTCTAAAAATCTATTGCTTTGTCAATCCCGCCGCGGTTGTATTTGCATTCCTCGATCTATGAATAATAGAGAATTTACGCGGCCACCCCATAGTAGTGCAACCAATGACATTCAAAGTTCAAGTTCAATTTGTTATTGCATTATTAATTTCATGAATCTAAATCTTTATTTTATTTTTTTACTCAAATAAAAAATCTTTATTTATTTTTTATTTTTTTTAAAAAAATAAAATGCTTTTTATCTTTTCCTCTCAACTCCCTCCCTATTTGTGATTTATTTTTTATTTTTATTTTTGGCGTTTTTTTTTACACAAAAACTTCTATAAGATAATCTTTCTGTTGCTTTTGGTGAGACGGGGTTCACTTTTTAATGAAACCAGGGTCACTGCTCACCATAAGTGACCCCTATGTTTCTGAAAAATGACCCCAAATTTTTATGAGTTGGTCTCACACAAGACTTGCTGTGTTTTTTTTTTTTTTGTGCAATTTTTTATTTTTATTTCTTATGCAGTTGTGCAACAAACTAGCATAGCGTGCAGTACAATACTACACCAGAGGATCAACCGGTCAAGGCTTGTTTTTTCCATTAAAAAAAGTCCTTATTAAATCATGATCCTTGGAATCTTGGATCCATACGTAGGCTTGCAGATTTCTCTTGTATTTGATAACACTAAAAATCTGTTTTAATTCAAAAAAAATTCACTTATCTATCTTTTTTTTTTTTTTTCTTTGAGGGTACTTATCTGTCACCTAGATAAGTGCTCCACCCACAATTATAAGCAGATGCTTGTATATACATCATGATCCTTGAACTCCCCCATTGTCCATTGAAAGCATATCTCTATAAATATTTATATAGTAATTTTTAGTTACTTAGATATCTAGTAATTGGAATATTCATGACATCTTCAAAACTGTGACAAATTAATTAAGTTAAAATAGTACAAGATGATCCATCAAATTTAAAAATATTACGTCAAGATCATGACACTTAATTGTTGTTTTACGTCTTTCTTCATATAGTATGAATGAATGTATGATGATGCGGAAGTAGGCGATGAACAGTATGTCAAATAAAAGGAAGGTTGACAAGAATATATAGAATCTACGTATGTTTCAGATTAATTTGTTTAACTAGCTTAGTTATGATACTAGCGTTTTGACCCGTGCGTATCGCACGGTATTAACTAAATGAATTGAATCAATGCAAAAATATTCATTTCAAACATTTTAGAGATATGTTTCAACTAAAAAAAACAAATTAAATTACATACACTCTTGTTCATATTTTTTTGTTGGTGAATGGATCTCTGAGTTCAATCAAATCGAATTTAGTATGATCGTCAAAAGAGTTCTTAAAATTTCTTCTCCTTTTTTCTAAATAACACTCCTAAACCTCTTTCGAACTATAAAAATACAGTTTGAACGAAATAAAAAAAATAGAAATTAAAATCACACATTTAATTAGCTGCGAAAATAATATATGAGAAAAACTACCCAATAATATTAAATCTAAATAAATACCTGGTAAAAAAAAAAAGCTGCAAGGTAGACTTACAAAATCGTGCCTTTGGAATCCATTTTCGTTTTATAGCTTAACTTCTTAGTTTTGAATAGTTAAAATTTCGTTTGGTGCAAATATCATTAATGCTTCTCGAGTTTTTTGTGTAAGAATATAAACAACAATAATATTTTTGTGAGGTGATTTTTTTAGCAAAGTAATAAATTTTTATTAATTACCAAAAATATTGATAATACAAAGGTCCATGAATAATAGATCCATGCCTTTTACTCGTACCCAAAAATAAACAATATAGGTTACATTCATAATCATATTGTGTCTTTACTATATTATTATCTCCAACACATTCTCTGTAACCAAGCATTCCATCGTTGCCATTTGAATATCTATCAATATTAACTTTTACCCATCGTTGCACCTGCCCATGCAATCAAAACAAACTATCCGTACTTGAATCCTGCTTGAAGGGTTGTAACTTTTTCTCTAGTGCTCTACAATGGAGTATATTACTCAATCAACAACTTACAATTTGTTATCCATATCAGCTTGGTATCTGATTGCATTCTCAAAAAATATTCCAGAAAAAAACTCAAAGACATAATAGAGCATAAACCCAATGCATTACATGAAAAGGAAAAGGAAGCATATACAATCCTTGATTGGTGAGTCATCTTTGTCAAAAATCTTGTGACGGGACTGCAAAACAACAATATAGAATTTTTTTTTTATTTGACAGGAAAATCAATTCTGAAAAAGGAAGATAACAAATTCGGCCATAATATTTATTCTCTTTGGGCATGTCACGACATTCAAAATTATAATCACAAAAATGAAAACGACATAGTGAGTAATTAGCAATGGAGAAATTATCGCTTAAAAATTCAGATTTGGCTAGAAATATTTGCGTAGATTTTGAGCGTACGTAACAAATCATTTTGACGGATATACGACTTGAAATCGCCATTAGAGTCGAAATTTTGCTTATAAATATGCTGGTTCAATAGAGTGAAAATAGAGAGAAATGAAATATACGTATTGAAAATAATTCAAAATATTCCAACATAATAAAAGGAAAAGAACGTTTCTTTATCTTCTTAAAATCTTCCAAAATGTATAGTGGTATGGAACATTCTTTTCCTTTTATTATGTTGGAATATTTTGAATTATTTTGACTTTAGTGGTATGGAACGTTCTTCCAAAATGGAAGATTTTAAGAAGATAAAGAAACGATTACATCCCACTATAAAGAAACGATTACATCCCACTATAAACCCAATTCAGATGTCCTACTGATTCAGATGTCCTACTATACATTTCTTTATCTTCTTAAAATCTTCCAAAATGTATAGTAGGACATCTGAATCAGTTATGCCATTCGATCGTATCAAATGTGCCTGCAGCAATTAAGAAGATGTAATATTCAAGGTTATAGCCACATATTGGGTTTTTAAAATACCAAGAAAAGCAAAATGATAACCCAAAGAAAACAGCAAACAATTGATTTTAAGTGCATCAAAATATTTTACAATGTGAAATCAACTAATGTATTTGATGTACTGAGAGAGGAAGAAGAGAGAGAAGATTTCGGTGGACCTTCGTGAGTTACTTGTGGTTGGAGTGAGAAATAGCATGGAAGTTACCTTCGTGAGTTACTTGTGGGATTCTAGTTCTAGCTAATAATTTGCCTAGTTTTTACTCAGTGAATTAGTCGGTCAGTTATGTAGACTGGCTTAAGAAATGGAAATGGGGAGTTTTTCTCCATGATTTTCGCTGTTCCTTAGTTTGTTTGTTTTTTTGTTTTTGTTTTTTTTTTTTGGAGTTGGTCGTTAGTTTCTTAGTTAGTGGCTTAGTGCTCTATATTTATGGTATCACTCTATTTTGTGGGAGTTCTTTTTTTTTTTTTTTGTTAGATATATTTTAAGTGAGAAATTTTGCAAGCTTGCCACGTGGACTTTTTAGATGAGAAAATTTCCTAGCTCGCCACCTGGCTTATTCCATCTTCTCTCTCTGGCAGCTTCTTTAGTATTAGTATATAGATAGTGAGATATGAAATTACAGATGCTAACAGGCCACAGGCCGGCTACAAGCTCATTGTGACGATATCACGATATTGATACCTTAATCAAGGATGTCTTGGTCTAGTAGTTAAAACTGGAGACGATACCATAAATTAGGGATGTATTGGCCTATCATGAGGTGTTGGGTATATTTAGGTCTCACGTTCGAGTCCCCCCTCCCCCTAGTATTGTATATTGTACTAACCTTATGTGTCTTATCTGAACCAAAAATAAAAACCGATACTGATGCTGTAAGAATTCTTGGGTAAAATCCCCATACCAATTTACTCTCTCTGTTCATTTAGATGAAGTTTGTGTGCAAATTGATAAAACCAGGCAGTTGCAAATTGATAACAAGACATAGAATAAATTCTCCATCGCCTGATGATTAGTTCACAGTCAAATGGCAAGTCATTTACTTGGCAATGAGAAAATTCATCAAACTCTTTTGATTGAACATACAAACAAGCCCTGCAATCTAGAATTGGGATCAATTGGATATGTAAGAATGTCTGCACACTCCTTTAGCTTCTTCAAGTCACAGAATTTTCAACCAAAACCCTTTATTTTTTAAAAAAAAAAGGCAAAACAACCAGGAAGGTTAACCTAACGTACCTTCACTAACAGATTAGTGAAGGGCTTGAGGAGATAATTAGAGCCAAATAAAAAAAAGAAACCTAAAAATGATACAAGTTAGACAAATCTAAAATTGAATCATTTTCATCTTCCAACTTCATCTTGTTCAACAGCTCCAGAATCCAAGAAACAAAGAGGATCAAATTACATAATCCTCTAATCACCACCATCAACAGACGATTATTCCTTTTTTTTTTTTTTTTTTTTTTTGCTTTAGGTTTTCCAGATCAAGGATCCAAAAAACCCCACCATCTTCGATCAATCCACCACCAATTTCAACACTCTCAACAAACGACCCATTAAGATGGTCATTGGCCGAAAAGATGAAAAGCAAGAACCCAAAAATCGCTACAGCAACTGATGACACCACTTCAACAACAAATTGGAAGTCATCATTCCATCTTCAAAGCAACCCAAGTCATTAGTTAAACCGACGAGACCACCGACGACTTTAATGAAGCCAGTAGAGTGAAAAGGGTTTGAACTTGAAAGGGTAATTCTCTCTCGTCCCCAAGGGAAAGAGTTCTTCTTCAAAGAGATAACCCCATCTAGATCTATAAGATGGACTTGAAATTGATGCTAGATAAGGCTAAAGAAGACCAAAAATGGACTAAACACGATGAAAAAAGGAAGAAAAAGAGTGGCGACTGGCCAAAAATAGGGTTAAAAGATGGGATAGGGTTTGAGAGAGTTAGAGAGATAAGCTCTCACTTCTCTCTAACTCCCCCAAACTCAAAGACAGCAACCAAAACCAATTGCAATAACTACCAACAATTTCTAAATTTGACCCAATTTTAGTTACCACAAAAGAACGATTGCATCCCACTATAAAGTCAAAATCATGGTCAGGCTCTGTACTCGTGAAGTTAGTTTTACTTATGTGTTATGTCATTATAAAGATTTTTAACTATAATTTCAAATGAGTCGAATATTGAATATGTGTTGGGGATTTTGGTGGGGTAAACAATAAAATATGGTAAAACAACACAAGTAATTTAACGTGGAAAACTTAACTGGGAAAAAACCACGAATATCCACTATGTCTCACGCACATATGTGTATAGTTACTCCTTACACGGTGACTCTCTCAATAAGCATCATCACATGATGACTCTCTTTTAATCTTAGAGGACTCCCAACATTAGAATGAACCATCTGTGCTATTTATAGACTCACATAATAAACCTAACCTAAAATGATTAGGAGACTTTCCTCTAGCTAATATACTAGAATCCTAGTTCACTACAATTAGGAAATAATCCTAATTTGATTACTCACACTCACAAGATAATATTTCCTACATACATCCTTCAGAATCCTAGGAATATTATATCAGTAAGCTAAGGATACTAGCATAATAACATAAAGCAAATCGGCATACACATCTTGCAGAAATTGGATCTCGCTCGTCGAGCACGATCGTGCCAATCTTATGTTGTAATAATGTGCCACGACCGTGACATTGGTCCAAAAGTCTTTCTTCATCTTGGATCTTCCATGTCAACCTTGGCTTCGACTCTACATCCTCGGTGGTCCTAGTACCCTGGGATCCACTTCACGTGCTTGAAGCTTGCTTAGCTCCAACAATATGCATGTTTGGACAATATGCATGTTTGGATAAGTTTTAAATGGTTAGTTTGGTTTAGTTTTTTCAAGGTGAAAAGAACGGAACCTAGGTTTTCAACACCCTCTCCTCAATTTAGACAGAGATTTATCAAACTTCCAGCTCTATTATCCCATATATCTTTCTCTCCACTACTTCATTCCATTCGAATGTTGTCAACTATTGCGAAAAACTCTTTTGGGTTAAGGGTCGTTCCATTAAAATCTTAATTCTCTTCCTTGATGGTATAATCCTAAATTTTCAAAAAAAAGAAGAAAAGGGAAGGGTTTTTTTTCAAAAATTAGAGAATTAGTTTAAAATGGGTCAAATATGGGCTAAAAAAAAATAAGAAGAAAGTGATTTTTAAATCAAGATTCTTCTGTGTGCGAGCTTATTGGTTTAATTGTCCAAACCTTTTTGTTAGATGTGTCTTTTTCGTCAGATTTATTAAATATAACAATGTGGTTTGGACACCATTTTTACATTACCAATATGGTCATTCAGGGTTATTCAAGGACTATTGACTAAGGCGAATCTCATAGTTTTTTTTTTGTAATGTGTTTGGTATGGAGGAGGATTGGCCGACTAGCCATATTGGTATTTTAAAAACGACACTCTTGCCATATTGATGTAACAAAAAACTTCGGCGACATATGAACTCTCAAAAAAATTATTGTGACACTTAACCTAACTAACTCGTTGGCGGTCTACAAAATTATTTCAAGAAATTTTATGTCTTTAATAAACATTTTTGATGTTTTGAAAAACATTTGGCCTTTAAAAAATATTTTCACCCTATTTGATTTTCCTTGCCTTTTCCCAAAATTTGAAAATAATTTTAGAAGATAGAAACTTATTGAACTCAATCAAATTCCTCCTCAATGTCTCTTTCTTTGACAGAGTCGAAAAATAGAGTTTTAAAATTGCTCGATTTGTGTATAAATCATTGGTGGCAAATTTCTTGAGTCTCAGTTATGGTTTATTTTCATTCAGTATCATAAGAGTCTTTCGAACAAGAAATTTGCCAAAAAAAAAAAATGCTTCCATTGAATAGGAATTTCCCAGTGGGGTAAGTTAATTTTGTCTAAATTAACTTTTTGAAAATTTATGTTCCAAAATTCATTTCAAAATTGCATGTGGACTTGAGGCAGTTTGTTTATGAGGATTCTTTCCTTTCCGATCACTGTCAAACATCTTCTTACACTTGTTTTGCTTTCACATGTACTAGCCCTCGTCTTTTCAAGCAATCATCAATGGTGCGTTGATAATTCAAAATTTTATTGTCTCGCTCATGACAGGGGAAGAACCAGATAGAATAAATTTATTAGAGGGGCAAATTTTAAATTTATGGGAGAAGGGTATTGATTTCTCACTCCTAAGTTAAATTCTAAATTAATATTGTGTCTTACAGAATTGAAAAAGGCAAGGGAAATAAAATTAGGTGCACATGCTTTTTTAAAGGTTTGAAATATTGTTTTAAAACACCAGAGAAGATATTAAAGACATAAAATGTCTTAAATTGATAATCTGCACCGCCAATGACCTAATTAGGTTTAAGTGTCGCAATAAATTTTTTCGGGGGTTTTAATGTCACCAGAATTTTTTGTTGAACCGAAATAGTAAGGGTGACGCTTATAAAATTCCAATATGGCTAATCGATTGATAATGATCTATAGATTCTATCTTTCTTTGTTATCACTTTGAAAAAGGAAACCCAGTAAAAAATGACCTATGGAGTATTTGTTTCTCCTTTTGGGAGTATTTATAAAGATCGAGATTCTATTGATAAGATGTTAAAAGGTCTAAGTATCGTGACTAATAATTTTTTAATATGGATAAAAACTCCGAATATAAGGTTCATATCTTATTTTTACCAATTTGGTCATTCAGGGCGTTGAATAAGGTCCCTAATCCTCGTAAAGGGACTCTTTTATCAGTCTAAAACAACATCTGATAACAATGGCAGCCATATTCTTTGCTTTGAGGATTCACTGTCTAAGCCCCAAAATTCTTGGCTTTTCTTGTACTTTTGTGTTTTTGCCATATTGTATTTCAAATAAAAGTGTCTCCATATGTGAGAGTTGGTTTATCTCTCTTTATGAGAGGCTTATTCTCGCCTATCGTGAGCAATTTTAAGGACATAATAAGATTGAAGAGATTCCAATTTGTTTGTAGTATTTTTTTCAGTTTGTATGGATCAAGAAATCAAGTTTGATCTTCGATACTAAGTGAAATTATACTTTCAAGTTTCAAGTACCTGCATCACTTTTATGGTTATCTCTTATCTCCAACAGTAAGATCATGCATGGACATCTCAAGCAATCATCTGAAACACCATTTTTAAGCAATAATATTGAAAGAAATATTCATCATAGTATTATTTTAGATTTGCTCTATATAGAGCAAATCGTATATGCAGATGGCGTATGCTTTTTATGAATGAACATTTCTCTTTACTCTTCTCAAAAACAGAAAAAAAATTAGATCAATTTTTTTTTTTGCTAACTAAGATAAAAAAAAAAAATATATTTTTTTTGTAACCCAAACCGAAAGGACCTTGTTTCCACCGAACCGGCAAAGTCAGTTCACTCCTCTCTCTCTCTCTCTCTCTCTCTCTCTGAAATCGGCAATTTCGCTCCAAGCAAATCAGCCGGCCACAGAGTTCCGGCGACACCTCAGCCCCGCCCTCAACTGCCGCCTTCTCCTCCGAGTTCCGTCTCACCAAGGACCCACCAGCGACCACTACCGGTGGCCCCACAACTTAGTTTTTTCTAAGGTGATTTTTCTCAAACCCTAACTTGTCTAATTTCAATTATTTTGATTATTAGATTACCATTTAAGAAACTTGTCGTTATGAATTTATAGTTATAGTTATTTAGGTTTGAAATTGATGATAATCTGGATTGGAATTCCTTTATTTTTGATCATTTGCATGTGGGAAGTTCGTGTTAAGTTGTAGAATGGGATGATAAACAGTTTACTTGTGATTTATTTTATTTTATATGTGAAATGTCATTGGAAATGGTTGTGATTTTTCTTTTTACAGGCTATGTTGTAGAATGCTTTGTAGTTCGTTTTGGTTTTGATTTATCTTAGTTGAAATGTGATGGGTTAGTTGTGGATTTTGTTTATTTTATAAATGAAATGTAATTTTTTTTTGTTGAGGTTAATGTCTAATATCATGTTGGTGATGATTTAGTTAGTAGTATACTAATATTAGGAGGACATGAACTTTGTGAAGAACAAGTTGTGGAATAGAATGGGTGACCAAATGTTGAATGATTGTCTAGTCACTTTTATTGAGAAAGAGGATTTTTTAGAGGCTGCCGATGATGACATCATTAACCTTTTTAGAAAATGAAGACTCATTGAGGAAAGTTTCCCCCTTAAGCAATTGGTTTAATTTTCTAGCAAATGACTTTTAAAATACCGAAAACTGCATTCTACGTACTATTCTCTATTTAATTTTATTTTGGCCCCCTCGTTGTTTTTCCTTTTCAGGAGTCCCCGCTGAATCACTGATAGTTATTCTATGTTTTTGGTGCTGATCTTCAGTATTAATGGACAATGCTGACATACTCAATTGGATAAAAGGGTTGCCATTAGCACCAGAGTTTCGACCAACTGAGACAGAGTTTGCTGACCCAATTGCTTATATTTCAAAAATTGAGAAAGAAGCTAGTGCCTTTGGTATATGTAAGGTGATCCCTCCATTGCCCAAGCCATCAAAAAAATATGTGTTAAACAACTTAAACAAGTCCCTGGCAAAGTCACGTGAACAGGGTTTGGATTTTAATTTTAGTGAGGCTGGTCATTCGTCAAAGAGGGTTTCTTGGGGCAAGGGAAATGATGCCGAGGCTAAAGCTTTATTTACCACTAGGCAACAGGAAGTGGGTCAAGCTCCAAAGAGGGGCAGGGGTCTGGGTTTTGAAGCACAACCAGCTGCGCAGAAGCAAGTGTGGCAGAGTGGAGAGGAATATACATTGGAACAGTTTGAACTAAAGTCGAAAGCGTTCAGTCGTAGTGTATTAAGTACAGTTAAGGAAGTTACTTCACAAGTTATTGAGGCATTGTTTTGGAAGGCCACTTCAGAGAAGCCAATATATGTAGAATATGCTAATGATGTTCCAGGTTCTGGTTTTGGGGAGCCAGAGGGGTTGTTACATTATACCCATGCACGTAAGAGGCGTAGGAGGAGAATATTTACTCAAAGTCACCAAACAAGATCCTCTTGCACGCAACACAAGGTCAACACTGTGAGGAATATCTCTGGTGTTGTAGAGCCAGAATCACAAGCACAGAGTTCGTGTCCAGGCGTGGAATGTGCTAATCAACCAACCTCTATGTCAGATGCAACCTCACAACCTACTAAGCAGGGGGCTCAATATGCTAGTGATGAGCTGGAAGGTACTGCTGGATGGAAGCTTTCAAACTGTCCTTGGAACCTACAAGTAATTGCTCGCTCTGCTGGGTCGCTTACTCGTTTTATGCTGGATGATATTCCTGGTGTTACATCTCCAATGGTTTACATTGGCATGTTGTTCAGTTGGTTTGCCTGGCATGTTGAAGATCATGAGCTTCATAGCTTGAACTTTCTTCATATGGGTTCGGCAAAAACATGGTATGCAGTCCCTGGAGACTATGCATTTGCTTTTGAGGAAGTTGCACGTAGACAGGCTTATGGAGGAGATATTGACCACTTAGGTATGCCATGTTCCTAAATATTCCTTTATATCTTAGTTCTAATCATATTGTTAATCCAAATGTCAATAATGAAAAGCATGGCTCCATAGTCCATCCTCAGATCTGCTACAGTTGCTTGTTCTGTGACCTGAAAGGTGAATTTATGTATGTTTAATGGTCACTAGTGTTTTCTTACCTGGTTAAATCCATTATTTCTGATGTTAAACTTTCTGCAGCTAGCTATCTGGTGACTTTAAATATGACTACAGCTCCTCTCTGTAATTCGATTACAGAGGGTGGGTTCTCGTTAGAAGGCTTCTTTCTTTAAGGCTACTTCTTGACTTTTCTGAGGGCATCTATTTATTTCCTCCTCTCTTTTAGAGCTCTCTGTGCTTTTCTTTTTCACCATTCAGTTTTCATTTCAGATCAGTTCAGTTCAATTTATTTTTTTCCCTCATATATTACTTTTCATCCTGTTCTGTTTTGTTTCGTTTCGTTACATTCAGTTCAAATCAGTTCAATTAGCATTAAGCCTTTGTTTTTAATTTTTTATTTGTTTAAGAAAAACAGAAGCTACTCTTGTTGAAAAGAATAATAATAAATGAACCATGTGCATGTTGTTTTCTTTTGTGTTTTGGTCGAGTTTGGTTGTTTTCTATAGGGATATAAATCATATAATGCAAAATCAGTTTACAAGTACTTTCACATAAAAAGTGCGTCTCACGTGCATTAGGTGTGCGCCTTCGCTCTTAAAACCAAGCGTATAATTAGAAGGGAGTGAGGATTAAGAGAGAAAAGCTTGACAAGCAAGACAGGGAGGAAGAACAAGAAACATAGAGGAGAGGAGGCAAAAGTGGAGAAGAATATTGAGGCATAACGTTTAGAGTTAGAGATAGTGGGAAGAAATCAGACATGTGAGTTGTTTTATATATTCAGTTACTAAGTTTCGACTCAGGTTCACTGTTGGCCTATTACTTACCTTGGTGTTTCCCTTGCTGGGGATCCTTGGGCTGTGTCTTTTTGGGAACCAGTTGTGTCTAGGTTGCAAAGCGTTTAGAGGGGTGGAAGGGTGTGTATTTCTTTCTAGGTGGGTGGATCACTGTGTTACAGTCCTGGTTGGCTAGTATTCCCCTATATTATCTTTCTCTTTTTAAGATTCCTGTTAGTTTTGCTAATAGGTTAGAGAGAATGATGAGAGATTTCTTGTGGTGTGGGGCAGACGGAGGGAGGAGGGACCATCTTGTCAGTTGGGACGTAGTGTGTTGACCCAAGTTGGAAGGGGGATTGGGTTTTGGTCGTTTGCTGTCTAAGAACATTTCATTGGTGGGTAAATGGTTGTGGCGCTTTCCGCCGGAGTCCGACTCCTTGTGGCACCGAGTTATTAGGAGCAAGTAGTGTCTTCAGCAAAATGGGTGGGATGCTCATGCTGGCTCTTCTGTTTCACATGCTTGCCAGTGGAATACATTTCTCAGGTACCGACTTTTTTGTTTCCACTGGTCAGATATAAAGTGGGTAATGGGCTACGGGTTCGGTTTTGTGAGGATGTGTGGAAGGGTGATTTTCCTTTTTCTTCCATGTTTCCTCAGGTGTATCAGACTATCAGTTATGCACCCTTCATGAGGCACCAGTTGCTTCATTCTACTCTAGCAGCGGTGCCTCTTACTTCTTGGGATCTTCATTTACGAAGGGCCCCCCATGATAGGGAGATGGAGGAGATTACCTCTCTTTTCACAGAGGTCCCAAGTTCGAGTCCTCTCAGGGCCACAGGAGGTTTTACCGGTCCCATGGGATTAGTCAAGCAAAGGTTGGACACCCATGTTATCTAAAATAAAAAAAATAAGAAAAAAAAGGAGATTACCTCTCTTCTTAGTATTCTAGACCCCATTCAACTTGTTGTTCTGGTTTTCTTTTTCCCCTGTAAATACTTTCTTCATCACCTTAGTCTTCCTTCCCAATATCCTCATTTTCCTCTCGCTAATTCCATTTGGAAGTCCAAAGCCCCTTTAAAGGTGCGTGCTTTTACTTGGTCCTTAGTGCTAGGTAGAATGAACACCCATCAACCCATGATGTGTTGCAACGGTGGATACCTGGGTGTGTTTTGTTGCCAGATATGTGTTCTTTGCCAAAATGGGAGTGAGACAGGTGTGCATCTGTTTTTGCATTGTGATTTTGCTCGTGTTTTGTGGGGTCGATTGTTGGGGGAGTGTTTTGTTGGCCCTGCTATGGTCTGTCAACTTGCAGATTCGCTATAATGGGTTAAGGAGGGGAAAGGAGCAAAGGTTGATGTGGCGCTGTGCTTGCCTCGCCATACTTTGGTACCTTTGGTTAGAGCGTAACTCTTGGGATCTTTGATGGAGGTGGTAGGCAACTTTAGCTTGTTTGGCCGCGTGTGGTGTATTTGGTGTAGTTGTGGGCTAAAGCAGCTGGGGCTTGTTAAGGGGTACCCCTCACTTATGTATAACGACATCGGGGGTAGCTGTAATTTGTTTTCCGTTAATGAAGGACTTCTTTTCCTCTTAGCTTTGTAACTGCTCTTTTAATGTTATTAATAAAGTTTTATTTTATCTAAAAAACAAAAAATTTTTGACTATCAGTTCTTATCAATGGAATCAAGTTAGTCCAACTTCATCTCTTTTTTTCCGTGCAATGGAGGTCTTCTCTAGTTCTCCTCTACATCTGTTGCTAATGGTAAATGTGTTACATGCCGTAGCAAACCTTGTACCAGGGTCAAAAAGGTTTATCAAGCTACAAAAGGGTTAGATAAGCTTTATGATGACATGTTTCTGTTGTGGTCTAGTGTTAATTAAGGTGTTGCTTAGCATAAACTTTACTCTTGAAACCACGCTGTTTCTTTGATAACATCTAATAGGACGGAGACAATTGAATTGGACAAAATTAGAGCTTTATATGTAAACTACTGTTGGTTCCCTCTTTTGATTTTCGTTTTAAGGAGTTCTATTTATTAGTCAAACATCACAATGTTGTAACTCAGGTTGTTGTCTCCTGGACAGCTGCATTGAAACTTCTGGGGGAGAAGACCACTCTTCTATCACCTGAGTTAGTCGTTGCATCTGGCATTCCATGTTGCAGGTACGTCTCTCGTATGTCTTTATAGTCAAGTATGAAAGATTCTAGTATTTATTTGTATGATTTTTATTATGGAATATTTTAATATGTTCAATTCAAATCCTTGACATTTTATGCCCATTTTCTCACAATCTGTATTAAGGCTTTGTATGGATCTCATGATTAGGTTGGTACAGAACCCTGGTGAATTTGTGGTGACGTTTCCAAGGGCTTACCATGTAGGATTCAGTCATGGTAATTGCTTTGCCGTTCTGTTTCTGAGTTATATGCAAGCTGCATGAGCTTTTCTTATTCCTCCCAAATATTGTGATCATTAAGAACTTATACTGAGAGAAAATATTAATTAATGATGAGCAAAAACATGTAGCCACTTGGTACCTGTGCATGAATTTGTTGCTTTGGAACCATAGACTATCCAGAGTGTTGATTTGTGCCTATGACTGTAGATAATAACCTTCATGGAATTGTTATGTTGGTAAACGTGAATCTGACTCTGGAGTATGTTGCTCTTATGCCTTGAGTGGGAACTAATGCCCCCAAATTTTCTCTGGGAATGTTTTGTTTGAGTGCTAAGTTGTAATTGCTAGAGAATTTGTGAACAAATTAGCTTATATAAGAACTTATATTGGGAAGAAGAAAGACAGTACAAATAGGGGGAGAATATATCCTCATAGAGAAATATTCAAAATGTTTCCTTGGAGGGCAAATGGCTTTGGGTGATCTCTTTAGAAACCGACCCCCTTTGAGAATAAGTATTAATAAAAATTAGGCATAGCCTTATGGAACTGATTGGTGCATTGGCAGGGACTCATTGCTCCCTAATTTCTTCTTTCTTTCTGTCCTTGGTTTGGTTTTGGTACAAAGTATAAGCCAAGGGCCAAATAAAATTTTGGCAAGAGTCCTGGCAGAGGAATAACCTCTCTTTGTTCTTTTTATGCTTACTCAGTGTGCATTACTCTGCATTACACCACAATTTGAAATTTGTTTTATGGTGACGAGGACGGGGTAAGATCAGCGATATTTTAGGTAGAGAGAGAGGACCCGGTGTGGACAGGGAATTAAATAGCGGTCGCGATCGCGAATGCGGTAACGGTCGTGATATCGCGGAAATGTACTGCTGCGGGTATCGCGTAGCGAATCGCGGCAATCGCGGCGTGAATGACTCACATAAAGGAATATTCACACTTCTAATTGCATTTCGGAAACTTTGTTTTACCATCATAAGTCGAACATAATATGTATTCAAATTCATTGTAAAATAGATAATATTAGTTAGAAGAAACTAGTAATAGAGTTATAAAGTAAAATGATAATAATTTAATGATCATATCGGAAAAGTAACGGTAAAAAGCGCCGCTTTTGCGTAATGTAACGGCCGTAGCGGCTGTCGCGGCGTGAATGACTTCTCAACTTCGCAACGCGGTAAAACGCGTCGCGGTGAGCTCAAAATCCTTTACATAGCGGCCGTCGCGTCGCGTAGCGGCCGCTATTTAATTCCTTGGGTGTGGATGGTTTATGGCCTTTTTTTCAAGAGTTTTGGGAGTTGATTAAGGGAGATCTTCTTTGGGTTCCTACATTGTTCCTTGGGCATGGCCGCAGACTGCTGTGAAGAGAAGAGTATCAACTTGAAATTCATCACTTTTGTTCTTAAGAAGGATCAGCCTATGAAGACAAGAGATTTTTGCCTCGTGGACCTGGTGGCTGGTGTCTGCAGGATCATAACAGAGATCCTCTTAAATAGACCAAGCAGTCACATAGATACCGTAGTGGTGGTCAATGAACAGACTTGGTAAGTTGGCTGTGAGCCTGTGACCCCGTTAGGCGATCTTACCCAATCCAGTCATTACCACATTAGGGCCTTCATGATTCAGCCTGGTAGAAATGTTACCTCTTCCTCTCTTCTTGAAATTGAAGTAATCGTGTAATGTGAAGGATGGTTATTCATGCTTAATCTGGTACAAAGAGGTCAATGAGAGAGAGGGCATCATCAAAGCTTTTTTTCATTTCTACAGTGGGTTTTTGGGGTTTGACATATTTGGGGTTTGTGGTGTATATGTGATGATAGGTTTGTTGGTGGTGGTTGATGTGGGTGTCAAGGGAACTGGATCTTCAAGTCTGAGCTGCTTGCACTGTCGTACTCCTTTTCTGGTCTAATCATTTGGTTTTACATAGGCATGTCTTCTTTATGTACAGAGTACAGTAGTGAGACTTCTTCACATGTCTTTATGAGGTGTGGGTGTGAAGTTGCGCAGGCTCTTTGGAGCAGATTATCTAATATCATAGGTGAGGTCTGGGAGTATCCGGGCACGGTTATGGAGTGTGGGACTAGGGTAGAGTATGGAGAAGAGGTTGCTTTGGAAGCAGGGTACGAAATCGCGGTTTAGTTGTGATGTCCTTGAAGCAGACTGATACGGGTGTCGCGGAAGCGGACCGATACGAGTGTCGCGTATCAAGTCGTGGAAGCGGACCGATACAAGTGTCGCGTATCAAGTCGCGGCCGTCGCGGTGTGAATTTTGGTATTGTTCATATCGACCATTTATTGGCCTTATTGATCATTTATCTGCTATACCGGTCATTTATCGGCTATACCGGTCATCTATCGGCCATACCGTCATTTGTCGGTCATATTGAAAACACCTTTATATACCGGGATTTCGCGTATCCGCAACCTCAAAACCCTCGTACATAACCGCCGTAGCATTTTTAATACCCGGTGTGGAAGTGTGCTATCTTTGCAGCACTTTGGTGCGTCTGGCTAGAGAGGAATGCTAGGGTCTTCTCTTGTGTTTCAATGTCTGTTGACGTGTTGTGGCCTTGTGGGATAGGGTAGTATACTCGGCCTTTTTCTGGGCTAAGGCTTCTGGGTGTATCCTGTTACACATGTTATGCTTTATTGGGCGGAATTGTAAATAGACTCCTTGTTCTCAGAGGATGAATTCTGCTTTTTATTACTATTAATAATACTTGAAGAGATACCGCTTGAACATGTATCAAAACTGAAAGTTCAGTTTTTCCCATGAATTTGTGAATAAGCGTTTTCGTATGTGACAGTTTGCTGACGTGTCTTGTGAGGAACTGTTTGTTTTTTCTAATTTTACTTTGGAATCAGTAGCCAAGCTGACAAAAAAAATTCCCATTTGCTTAGGCCTATGGTTATTTAAGAAAGATCATTACAGCAAGTGAGCACAAATGGTGTTATTTTTTTTAATTTTATTTTTCTTTGTTTTTTTCCCGCAAGTTTGTGTCTTTCTGATAGCATTAAAAGTTTCTTCCTCATGGTACCCAACCAAATCCCTTAAGGAACATCTTTTATATTGCTTTTTGTGCTATTTTTATTCTTATAAATTAATGCCCTCTTTTTCTTCACTGAATATGCTGTTATATCTATGATCTAGGTTTTAATTGTGGAGAAGCTGCTAATTTCGGGACCCCTCAGTGGCTTACTGTAGCTAAGGATGCTGCAGTACGCAGAGCTATCATGGATCATCTTCCTATGCTTTCCCATCAGCAGCTTTTGTACCTATTGACCATGTCTTATATTTCAAGGTCAGTAATGTTCTCTTAATTTTTGCTCTAACTGAATACGTTTGATCTGTTTCCAATGAGGATCACGAGAATGGTACTAGATGTTTACATCCATGGCACGAATTTAGTAGCTTTTGTAAATGATATTGCTGAAAAGGTTACCGTCCTGTTCGTGTACTTAACCATGACAAAATCAATAAACGTCTCTTTGTGGATATTAAATTCATTTCTTTTACAAGGGCATTGCTTTCGAATCTAGTGGTATCTAGTCTATCATCCTGATATATACTACTCCCTCCGCCCACCAGCCATTCACCACCACTCGCTGTCGGAACCGCCGAAGGTCTAAAAATAGAAAATTTCAGGTCTGAGAATGGAGAAGGTATTTTAATGGGAGGGGGAGCCATACCAATCTTATAAACCCACTCAATTTTGCTGCCCAACATTAAATTTCCCAAAATTCTTCCTGAAATACATAAAACAAAAGTGTGGTGGTGGAGTAGTAGTACTTTTTTGATGGGGCTGAGGTGGTTGAGTAAGACGGGGCGAAGATGACCATGGATTTCGGTTTGCAGGATGGGGCGGTGGGAGGGACTCGAGGTCGGATCTCAGAGCGGGGGAGGAGGTTGAGGTGTGTAGGTGATCTTGCGGAGGAGGAGATAGCTTGTGGTTTGAGGGTGGGGTTTAGCGGACAGAGAAAGGGAAGAGTAGGGGAATCGGGGAAAGGGGGCATTTGGGAAGGAGAGAGAGAGGAGCCAAAGGGTGAGAGTAAGGGTATGTTGGGAATGTTTGTACCAAAGTTAACTCTCAGTATATGGCCCATTTGCTAATGCGAGGAAGAATGTGGGACGGAGGGGGTAATATATTTTTCTGTTTAGGTTTTTCTGTTTATGTTTTCTGTTATTTGTGCTGTTCAAGAACTAAGGAAACCTATATTTGTTCCTGATGCCGGCCGCTGTCATGACAGGGTCCCAAAATCGTTACTTGCCGGTGTACGTAGTTCTCGTTTGAGAGATCGTCTGAAAAAAGAAAGAGAGTTGTTGGTAAAAAAAGCGTTTATTGAAGACGTGCTGAAGGAAAATAATCTATTGAACACTCTTCTAGGAAAAGATTTTGCATTCCGAGCTGTTTTATGGCACCCTGATTCACTGCCGTCATTTTCTAAAGAGTCCCTATCACAAAGCGGAAGTGCTTTGGATCCTATGATTACTAAAGATGATGAGCTCTCTAAAATTCCTAACAAGAATGCTGATCCCGATGGTATAGTTAATGAACTAACCTCGTATAAGGAAACCGTGAATGACTTTTATTTGGACAGTGACGATCTTTCATGTGATTTTCAAGTTGACTCTGGAACATTGCCATGTGTGGCTTGTGGAATTCTTGGATATCCATTCATGTCTGTGGTCCAACCATCCAAGAAAGCATCAAAGGAAATATCTTCTGTTGAGTATCTTACAAAAACAGAAGAAGCTGATATTTTGCAAAAGACAGAATTATATTACCACCCCTACACTACTGAGAGTGCTATTTCAGGTATGACGTTGTACCATTTTGTTTGTTTCTTACCATTGTGGTTGATCAATCAGCTACAGTGCACATCTGTCTTTTGCTTATCTTTTCACTTCCTCTGGCAGTCCTGTTTCATTACCTGATGTTATTTTACACTTACTTTCACACTGTTGAATTGCCCATTTCACAATGACTCCTTTTCACCGTCATGTTGGCTAATTTAGCTTAAAACCAGAGAAAGATTTTGATCAAGTTGTTCTTTTCTTTTTCCCATCATGCATGGCATTTTGTGAGAGAGTGTAGTAGAAGCCATGTCACTATCCATATTCTCTGCTACTGTCCCTACTGATGTGTTTTGTGGAACATGTTAATCATACAACTTAGTTTCGAAACTAGGGATGGTTCTGACCACTATGAGTTGCAATCTTGTTATTGTGTCATTTGTTGGATGTTCTAGGAAACATCATGTGACTATGCCTGGTTGGAGAGGAATGCACGGGTGTTCACAGGGGTTTCTATTCCAGCTTCTCCTGAGATGCTTTTTGAGAAGGTTACCTACTTAGCTTCTTTAAGGGGCCGGTTGGAGAGGAGTGCATGGGTGTTCAGTGGGCTTTCACTATTGATTTAGGGTGACTTCTTTGGTCATGGTTACATGTTAATTGCTTTGGGCTAATTTTTATTCTCAAACAACACCTACTCTTTTTATTTGTTCTCTTTAACTAAGTTGGATCGCTCTATTTATTGTCGTATACTAATGTTATTAACTATGAAATAGGCAATTTGGACAGTTAGGTGCTGAACTTACTAAAGTTGGCAATTGTTAATGACTGTCAGTGGTTTTCTAAAACACTACAGTATTTCACTATTTTGCATACAAATTTTTACTGCACTATCAATAAGTGTCTTGGTGTCTTTCCTCACTTTTGTGTAATTTTCATTTCAAAATGATGCGTCTCTCCATTTGCTTATGGCTTCAGCTACTAATATAGATGATAGATGGGATACTTCTGGGTTTCTGGGACCGCGAATTTTCTGCCTGGAGCATGCTGTCAAAATTGAGGAGCTGTTGAGACCCAAAGGTGGAGCAAGGATGCTTATAATTTGCCACTCAGGTAAAGCTTACTTCTAATTATCAGAACCACTATTTGCATGGATGATGTCTGAAGCATAGCTGTTTTAAAGCTGAGTTAAAATGGATGTGGGGCCAAATTAAAGTTCTTATCTATGATAAAAGAAGACAGTAATTGATTCTCCAAATTTGTTAAGTTTGGTGAACTGGGCTGAATCAGCTGTATTTAGATCAAATACACAATCGCTTGCTTAAATTAACTGTGGTGGCCTGTGCTAATGTCCAACTTGTAAAAGCCCTTTATTAGCAGACTGCCTGCTGCATATTCCAGGAAAATCACACTATAATTGTCTGGATAGTCGGTTTTATTCATGATTTCTAATGTTTTCTTATGAAAATGAATCCTCCAATTCACATGTATTGTTGGTGCAGATTTTCAAAAGATAAAGGCAAATGCTGCAGCTATTGCGGAAGAAATTGGATCTGCCTTCAATTATGAAGAGCTCCTGCTTGATTCTGCATCAAATGAAGAACTGAAGCTCATTGATCTTGCAATTAATAGTGAGCAGCTTACTGACTGCAAAATCGATTGGACGTCAAAGCTTGGAATGAACCTACGATATGGTGTCAAGGCCAGAATGAGTTGTACGTCAGAGAAGATAGATCATGCACTAGACCTTGACTATTTGCTCTCTGTAATTGGTCCTACTTCAGTGATCTCAGGCATAAAATGGTCCTCCAGAAAATCCCGGACAAGACGTGACACAAAATACAGAAAGCTTCTAACATCACACTACTGTAATCTCTTAAAGAAGGATGAGATCACTCATGAAACAGATGTCAGCATGGAAAGAAAAGAAAAGGTGCTTCTTCATTATTCACGGAGGAAGTATAGGATTAAATCGAGAGACTGCGCTGGACAAAAACTTGTCTCTGGGTGTAATATGGATTGTTCACCAGGGGTGATAGATGCAAATTGTGGAAAAGTAGACATTAATGTACAAGAGACACCAGTCATCTGTGTGAAGAATATGGAGGCAGATTCTGGTGAATTAGGTGCTTCAGGTTCTTTTGAAAAATGTGTAGTGCTGCATGATGAAGTTGAGATGGCTGAAGCAAACAGGAAGCATGCTAGTCACCTTGTTCCCGCTGATCTTGTAGATTTTCAGCCTGTTCATTCGTTGGTTCATGTGACTTTGCCACCAGCAAACAAACTTTTGGGTGAAGTAATGTTAACTGAAACTCTTGCATCAACTTCAGATGATGCCATTTTCCAGCAGAAAAAGAGGGAAGATGAAAAAGCGAACCAAGCAAATGAGAATCATATATATTATAATTTACCTGATAATGATCCGCTGGACATGAAGAAAGACGGGATGATTGGCGATAATAATATGAGACATGAAAATGACTTGATGGCTGAAGTCAAGGACCTTATGATATTTAGTGGTGCTCAAGAAACGTTCAATAAAGAAGATGGTGAAGTTCTCAGAATGAGTAGCATCTCCGGTAATTGTGGTACAGAAACTACGGACATTTTGATTCCAGACAAGGCTTGCATCAAGCTAGTGAATGAGACTTGTAAACATGATTACGTCTCAACATGGACAGAGGCTACTACTAGAATGGAGGTAGGCACTGACAAGTCCTCCTGTCCAAAGCCGAGCCACGATGATAGCGATCTAGAACATGAACGGGCTTGTTCTTCACTGGCCGACAGAGAATATGACAAGGAGGGCAAAACAATAGCCAATGTCGATATAACTTCTGGCAAAACAAAAGCCAATGTCGTAATAACTTCTGGCAAAACTATAGCCAGTGTTGAAATAACTTCTGGAAAAAGAAGGAAAAGAGCAAGAGAAGTTGTGTTGTTGACTGAAGTACCAAGTGACTTTGTAAGAAGTCCATGTGAAGGATTGAGGCCAAGAAACAAGGAAGATCTAACACACAAAATGAACTGGAATGTTACTGCGGCAACTTCTCAACAGAAGCCTCAACCAAAGAAAATCAAGAAATCTTCGGGCAATTCGAATTCTCCGTGTGGTGAACTGAGGGTTTGTAATAAAGGGTCATACAAGTGTAATGTAGGAGGCTGTCGATTGTGTTTTAAGACTAAGGCAGCGCTATGTCTACACAAACGGAACAGATGCCATTATGAAGATTGTAAAAAGAAGTTCAGGTCCCACAAATATATGTTGCTTCACCAGCGGGTTCATGACAATGAGAGACCTCTCAAGTGCACGTGGAAGGGATGCGGTATGACTTTCAAGTGGGCATGGGCTCGGACCGAGCACTTGAGATTGCATACTGGTGAACGTCCATACCAGTGCAAGGTCGGAAGGTGTGGGCTTACTTTCAGGTTTGTGTCAGATTTCAGCCGCCATAGAAGGAAAACTGGGCACATGTAAATTTGCGGCCTAATTAGGATAGTTGTTTGGGTTTGATTATGGTTAGTTTCTGTTGATTGTAGGAAGATGGCATCATTGTGGCCGATAGGATAAATGTGGAAAGTTAGAAATCTTAATGTTAGGTTTTAAGTTCATCTTGCAAAGCACATTTTTCTTGGGTTATATCCTTTTGGTGTGCAACTGTGCAAGAACCTCGGTTGCTTGTCAATTTCTCTGACCATCGAATCTGTGTACACTTAAAAGTTTAGGCTGGGTTGTCATTTAAATTGTATTTTTGATGTTCCTCTCTTCATACTTAAAGACCCACCAAAATAATATATAAATGTAATGCATCATTTTATTTGGTTGAGGCAGAGGTGGAGAAGAAAGGAGGAAATTGAGACAGATGGAAAAATGTTTTTTTTTTTTGGGGGGGGGGGGGGGGGAGGGGGGTTGATAAAGCAAGAAAGCCAACTCCTACGCGTTAGGTGAGGGGAAGTTTCATAAGCCCACAACATATAAATACTACCATCAATCCTAAAATTGTAGGAAATGAGCCTTGAACCTGTAGCATTGAAGTTGGTGGTGTGGATACTCTACCATTGAGCTACCTAACTTATGTTCAATGTGGTTGAGTTCATGCTATAATACGATCAGTTGAGCTCATTAAAAAAAGAATTAAGCTTATGCTATAAAATGATCAGAATTGTTACTTTAACCAATATAAATCTCTACTTGTACACCCAATCAGGTGGTAAGATTATAATTTTATAACCTGCAGAATTATTGTTCCTTTTCTTTTCCGTTTTAATGGCTAACCTAAAGGTAAAAATGAATTTCTTTCTTGTTATTCTTAAATTTCTTATTGTTTTTAATTTTCTTGTTTTTATCATTTATTCTTTTTACTAAACCAAAATATTGAAATAATGAAATCATATTCTACTTTTCTTTCTATCATGTTTTTAAACTTAAACATTAAATAAACACTCAGATAAGTGTCCTACATTTAACTATAAATAATATTAATCACTAACCGATAGTAATCCAACTCGACAAACCTATTAGCACTCCCAACTATTTCTCCTTGCTATTTGCATTGTTTTATTTTATGGACCCATATTTTTGCCACTGATGGAATGAATCAAAACTATCTTCCAATTTGCCTAAAGAAAATCAGAAAATTTCAAAATTGATATATTAATCTAAATAGTCAAGTTAGTGTTTTGATTGCTTTCCACTATGGTTAGTTTAAGCTACAAAATATTTTTGTTTTATAGAGTTAATTAACACATAAGCAGAAATAAAACAATATAAATAATTTTGGCATGACATTTCACAAGTGACAAAAACAAATGTGTGAATACATGAAAGTGTTAATGAATAATTCCCGAATTTGGAATATTATAAACTTTTTTCCTATTTAGGGGTCAAAGTAGTATCATCATATAAAAAAAAGGTCATATTATTATTATTTTTTTAAAATAAGAAGTGTCAGATTATTATTGTTAGGAATGCTTTTTTTTCTATTTGAAAATTTATTGTTAGGAATCGTACGAATTTTATTTATTTTTTGATGGGAGACCAAGACGAAATTAAATTTGGAAAATTCTTGCAACCAAAAAAAAAAGGTAAAAAAAAAGCAACAAAAACAAATAGAACGACAAAGGAATTGAAAAGAAAAGAGAAGAAAAAGACAAGACACAGACCAAAAAGCACAAGTGGGGGAGTTAGTAGACGAGAAGAGAGAGAGAGAGAGAGAGAGAGAGAGAGAGAGAGAGAGAGAGAGCTCATTGCTCAACCATTATGCTTGCGACGTTGAGGTCTTGTCAGCGACTGTATTGGCAATTCAATCAATTCGGTAAATCCCTTTAATCTCAAAATTCTCTCCTTTTTTTTTGTATTAAGGTTTCATTTTTGGAAATTGAGGGTTTTTTTCAGTCTATGATTTTTGGGTTTCACTGATCTGAATAAGGGTTTAAGGGTTTTCATTCTTTTGGGGTTTTCTTTCCCTTTTTGATCTGTGCTTTACAGTTTGAATTTGGGATTGATTGAACTAATTATGGTATATGAGTTCTAAATTAGCTGAGAAACTGGGGCTTTTTCATTGGTAATATACTAACATAGGTATGCTTTGAAAGCAGATACTGGTATATATACCTGTTTGTTTTCTGGTCATCACATTTTTTAAATCCTATTTTGAGGTGTATTATCAAGTAATGCTTTCACAATTTCACTGGGCATAATGAGGGGATTGTGAATCTTATGAAAGAAGTTATTCTTTTTTGAGAAATGGGCTGTTAGAATATACTTATTTGGTTGATAGGTCTTGTGCACCCTTTTACAAGCATTGTAATATCAGATAAGTAAAAGTGAAAAATACTTGGGTGCGAACTAAATGATGCTCTGTAGCTAATGTGGCGAAGCATGGAAATTATGAAGTAATGCGAAAGAGGGAACTCAATACTCATCATGGTTGACCACAAATTGGAGATGTTATATAGGTCCGTAGAGGTAAATTGGTTTTCTGGATGCTACAGTAGTCTACAAATCGTATAAGTTGGTAATCTGGATGCTACAATCGTCTACAAATCGTACTAGATTTGTTGTTGTCTTGTAAAAGAGAGTTTTCAAGTGTCATTCGCAACAGTAGTGGCACCGTAGTAAGCACTGGTGATGTTAGCTTATCTCAGGCACGGAATAGCCTTTTAAGTTCTAGCGTGGAAGAATTTGAATTTGGTGGTTTTCCAAACTATGGAAGAAGATTCAGTTTTATCGGAGATGTAGGTCAAAAGCGATTCCAAATTCAGCATTTTTGAAAACATGACGATGTTAGGTTGTTTTCATGTTATAGACTTGTGTCACGTCCCAACAAAGATCAATTCCTTTCCATAATTGTATCACTCTAAATCTCTAACATTATTTTTTGCTATGGTCAAACTCAAAACATCTGGTTAGATCGTTTGCCTGTTGGGCATCTTTTGGGTGGTGAGTATATTTCATTGTTTGTTTCCTGTTCTGAATAAAATGCAAATGCTTTTCATAACTTGCTAGTTGCTACCCTGTCCTGTAAACCAGTTGGTTCAAGCACCATGTATTTGACTCTTTGCTTGTTATGATATTCAGCTTCTTTGGCTGTTTTGCTTGAACTGATTCTGTTAGATCTTATGTATGTAATCCATTTCCTTTTTCTGTATTAGCCAAGCTAAGTTTTGGTTTTTGCAGGTCAATATATAGTCATGGATGGTTGGTTTCAAGAATTTTCATTTGGCATCGTATCCAATTCCATTTGAAGTCTCGTTCTGCTGTGAGTCTGTGACACAGCAGCAGAGTGGTCGTTGAGATGTACTGTTGCACATTGAAGGCAGATTTCTACTAAGCGACCTGGGTTGAACAGTTGATAGATTCTGTTGGAACATTAACCAGACCAAGGAAAAGTACTTGATTTTGCTTCCTGCAATGTCCAAAGACTCACATGATCTGCAAGTGAGGAGCTCAACAGGTTAGTAATATTTGTTAAAATTCTGTTATCCTTTTTTGGCTTTGTTATGCTCCTTTAGTGTGCATGTGTGCGTATGTTGTTATTGTCATATTAGATTTGGATAAGTAAAGATGTGGATACTAATAACCATCTTCATTGACTAAATATGGTGCCAAAAATCTGAAGGGGGAAACAGCGAAGTTTGTTGGTTCATGATTAGCATCCTATTGGTTGGTTATGACTTATGAGTAATGCACAATGGTTACATATCCGGACCAGAAAGATTGCTTCACCACTTCCATAATAACTAGAATCAGTCAGTAATTAGTTCTAAACACAAAATAGTGTTGCATTATTGCCCTTCTATTTCTCTTACCTGTGAAATTTCAGCTCACACTCTCTTAAAGTTTTTTATTCTCTCTAATCTCTATCCATGCTTGCTCCTCTCTCTCTCTCTCTCTCTCTCTCTCATACACACATACACACACACACACACACACACACACACACACACACACACACACACACACACACACACAATTCAACAGTGTGTTATGGGTTAACTTCCCCATAATCTTCAATAATACAAACTCCTTCTTTTCCTCCTTTACAAGCTTTGGTCCCTTCCCGTTTCGACCCCGTAAGTGTCCGAGGCAAGCGAACCATGTGGTAAAACTAGAGGGAGCTTCTGCGCTCATACAGTGTGAGCTCGGCTAGGGCTGAAGGAGCGAAAGTGGAAAGCAAAGTGATGGCTTTTTAGTTCTAGTTGCAATGGTTGATCAAACGAGCTTGGTGGAGCAGGCAGCGGTGTGTGAGGCCCGTGAGACACGAGAGGGGCATGAAATAGCGTATGAAGCCCATGAAAAGACTGAGACAATCCATGTGACGTTTCTGGCTTAGAGTGGAGCAGTTCCCATTCAGCCTGGTTCGGTTGACAGTTTGGGTGGTGAGAAACCAGGTTCAACTATACGTATTGTGCTTGATTTGGGCCAATTACTTTCTCCTTTATTGCTGAATGCGATTGCAAGTGCTCATGTCCCGTGAAGGGCTTGAAGCTTGGTTCGACTTTAGGGAGTAACTAGCAGCAACAGGGTTCTGATGGCAGCCCTGTTTGGGAGTGCTCAGTGTGACTTGATGAAGCCAGTTCCAGTTTCGATGGAGAAGTGCTCTTTGCAAGCATGTCAAAGGGGGCCAAGGGCAAAGGAAGCAAGGGTGGGACCTGTGCGGAGATGGGTCCAGGGAGGATGCCAACTCAGTGAGGGATAATAGTTCTTTTTTTGCCGATGATCTTGGTGTAGAGGATGATTGTTTGCTTCTAGATGAGCTTAGGTGAACAGGTTCAAGGGAGGATTGGGTTCCCCATGTATCTGATACTCCACTGTAGATCTGCAGGACGCTGTTATTTTGAATGAGAATGCGGCAAGTTGCTCTGGGGGTCAAAGGGTGTCTCATTAACAGGCCAGTCAGGTGCCGGATAGCGTGGTTTGCAGGGAGGAGGAGCTAGGCCGATGGAGCAGACGCAGCAGGGTGGTTCTTCTTTGAAGGTTGGGAGTCTTCATTATTCAGAGTCACTGGAGCAGGATGTGTGTCAGGATGATGGACTTCTTTCGACTCGATCGTTGCCGAGGCATACTCTTGGTAGTGAAGAGGCGGATGCTCGTGGACAAGCTTTATTGATGCAATGGGATGAAAATTGGAAGATACAATGAGATAATACTAAGCCTGGGAGGAAGAAGGGTGGTAGCCTAGTAGGGAGCTGGCGAACTTAAAATCTAGCATTAATTATGATGGGTGTAGGCCAAAGAAAGGCTTTATGAAAAAGCTTTGATTGCATAGGGCTGTCTTCTAGGTTTGGTTGGGTCTTGGTTTGGATTTGGGTAGTTCTTGTCTTTGAGGACGACCATTTTTTGTATTCTTCCTGTCTGTTTTAGTAAAATTCTTATTGTAATCCAAAAGAAAAAAATATTGATCATAGAATAGCTGCTATAGATGCTCAGTGGGATATTAATTTCATAACGTTGTGGAAGTGAAGCTTTCTCGCTTTGAGATTGAAGGTAGATTCTTTCTAGTGCGGTTAAGATTAGATGTACAACAGGGATGTGGAGGATTTTTCCAATCAGGAACAGAGCAAAGGTGAAAGACATTGGCTCTCAATTACCCTTAGACAAAGGTTACCAGGACCGAGGGAGGAGCTGACTCTAAGATGGGATCAGAATCAAATTTTCGTTCAAAACCCAAATTGGTATAAGTACAATAGAAAATATCATAAAACATAACAACGCCAAGCAATTTATGTTATAATAAACATGGGGTTAACTCTGAGATCTGTTCCAAAGGATGCTAGTTCCACTTCCACCCCCCTCCCCCTTAGTTAGGACCTGGAGGTTTCTTGACGGTTAACTTCAGGGTCTGTGGAATTAGTCGGGCAAAGCTCAGACACCAATGCTGCTAAAAAATAATAATTAATACAAAAAAAATTAAAAACATAACCAAAAATAATGAATATAGGGTTCACCTTTCGTGTGGCAATTTAGATGAATTGTTCACTTGCTTAGTTACATTCAGCCTTCAGGTGACAACTTCTCAAGCCACAAAGTGGGATAGCGAATATGGTACCTTTCTGTTGAATTGTCTTACTCATTTGTTTTAATTAACAGAATTTTTAGAAAAAAGAAAAAGAAAAACCGTCAAGTTCATTGTTATGTGGACCATGTGGTCGCTCTATGTCACAAATGAAGCTAACTATTAAGTTTGACTTTCTCGTTCTCCATTTATATTGGTTTCTCTTCATGAGCTGAATGTGCCTTTTATTGGCACTGTGTTTGTACTCTGGTAGCCCACCCTTTTCTGCTAGGTTTATCAAGAGGGAAAACTCATGCATGATCTCCTTTGTTACTTAGGTCCTTCCTTTCGATCAAAGTATCTGTACCACCTTTTGGCCAAGTTTTAAGAGGTAGTGCTGCATACATGCTGACCTTCCTGTCAGGACTCAGGATCAAAACTGGTGTCCGTGCTATCAGTGTCCTTGTTGTGGACACGTAATATGGTATGATTGGCACCAGACACTTCAACTTAGGCCAAATTAAAGCATTGAGGAATAGTTCAGCAGTCACGTGCATGGCTCTTTCTTTTTTAACTACATACTCCCATCTATTTCAAAATACAAGTCCTTTTAAGGTTTTCGCCAGTAATTATGGTTCTCCAACCTTCATACCCCTGGAGCATGTAGTCTAAAATACTATAGCATGTTGATCTTTGATCCAGAATTTGGAAGTGAGAAATGGACAATTTCCCACCCCCTTCCCACCCTCACAAACAAAACAAAAGTTTGTCATCTTTAACTGTTTAGCTTGACCAGCACATGTAGATGGACTTATAGCTAAGCTATTTTCTTTCAAGGTAAGTCAAAAGTCAACAGAATTTTGATATGTTTGCATCCTCTTCATTAACCTACTTGCTTCGCAAAAAAATTATGTTCAAGACGTTAATGAAAAAGCATAGTTGGTGAAGGTTTTCCGTGTCTGTCTTGCAGCTTTTATAGACTGGTTTCTATCTAATTTTTGTAAGCAACAGGAAACCACTTGCTTTGGAAGGAATGTTTGTTCAAGGTGTCATTGATGAAAGCCTGCAGTTTTCAGTGTTGTTTAAGGGTTTCTTGTTTATTTTGCTGCTGTTTATGAACTTGTTTCGTTTGTTGATCTCATCCTTATGTTTTACTTATGACTCCTCAATGTTTGTAATTCAATGGCTTATGCATATTTATTTAATTATAGCAGGCATCTCTCCTGATCATGAGTCCATCGGGTCTGGGACGAAGAAGTCCAGCGTGTCATCAGGTAGTAAGCCTCGAGATCGGAAGGAGTTCTTGCGTAGATTTGTGGACAGGGAGAGTTTTACAACCAGCCTGGAGGAATGGTTTGAAGCAATATCAGAATACCCAGAAGCCTTTGAGACGCCTTTTGAGTTGGTTGAACTTCAAAAATTCGATTATGCCCTAGAAGGAGTTTCTTTCCAACAACTTTTCCGGATGCCCAATGCTATTTATGCCTCAACATCTGATAGTGTTGAAGCAAATGCTTATCTAGCTATTGAAGATTTCCTACATGCAAGTGTGAAGGGGTTGTGGGAAGCATTTTGGGGTGAGGGGGAGCCTCTTCCATTCTATGTAGCTTGCCTTTATGATGAGAATATGAAGTTTTACCAGTCTGAAAGGGCTATATCTAGTGGTAAACTGGAAGGGCTGTGTGCAGCTGCCATTTTGCTGAAGAATGCCAGACATCCTCACGGGAAGTGGGATGATGTTCTTGAGCTTGCTCTATTGGCACCTGACATTGGAAGCCTTGCAGTAGAAGGTGCACGGCTTCCTTCTCTGTCCATCTTAGGTGAGGCTTTATATTTTGCTGTCCGTATATTGCTGTCCAGAAGCCTAAGCAGGACAAATTTTGCTCAAAACCCAAGCCCTGTTTTTGTGCTTCTTGTTGATTCCCAATATGCGGGTGTGATAAAAGTTGAAGGGGATATAAACAAATTGGAGGTCAATGTAAATAATATATATGAATGTGCTGCAGAATGGATAAAGCATCATGCACAAATTTCCATGTCACCAATTGATAGGATATGGAACAAGCTTGGGAATGCTAATTGGGGAGATATTGGTGCTCTTCAGGTGCTGTTTGCAACTTTTCATTCTATCCTGCAGTTGGCTGGAATGCCCAAGCAGTCTATTGAAGATTTAGCTGCTGATCACAGTTCTCGTCTTCAAGCAAGAAGGATAGAGAGACAGCTAGCAGACACCACAGTAAATGGACATGGCTTATTCCGGCATCAGCAGCGCCGTGGCTCCCCGGAAATCGTTGAGGTTCCAGATGAATCCAACCGAATGGAGCAAGAGGAGCCAATGAAGCTGGACGTTGGGTCAGTCTTGTGGTTGGAGGATTCAAACTATCAGAAAGGCTTTCAGATTAGTGAAATTCGGAATGATGGTGAACTTTCTACTTATGTAGCATCTTCTCTTGAGGATCCTGGAAAAGCTCTCTTCTTGTATGTAGGTTCTCACCCCTCTCAGGTGGAGCCCGCTTGGGAAGATATGAATCTGTGGTATCAGGTTCAAAGGCAAACTAAGATATTGACGGTAATGAAACAGAAAGGCCTATCCAGCAAGTACTTACCTCAATTGATTGCATCTGGTAGGATAGTTCACCCTGGTCACTGTAAGAGATCAAATTCTGGAGGTGATTGTGATCATCCCTGGTGTGGGACCCCAGTCCTTGTGACCAACCCAGTTGGTGACACGGTGTCCGATATGGTCAGAAGTGGCCGATTCCGTTCCGATGAAGCTATCAAGTGTTGCCATGATTGCTTATCCGCACTTTCTACTGCTGCTGCTTTCGGCATTCGGCACGGTGACATCCGTCCAGAGAATATGATTTATGTTACTTCAGGTGTAAGCTTTCCTTACTTTGTCTTGATTGGGTGGGGGCATGCTGTGCTGGAAGAGAGAGATCGTCCCGCTATGAATCTTCATTTTTCATCTACTTCTGCCCTTCAGGAGGGTAAGTTATGCTCGGCATCTGATGCAGAGAGCTTGGTTTACATGCTGTACTTTTGTTCTGGTGGAGAGTTGCCCGAGTTGGATTCAGTTGAGGGGGCACTTCAGTGGAGGGAAAGGGCTTGGTCAAGGAGGTTGATACAACAGAAACTTGGGGATATCTCAGCGGTCCTGAAAGCTTTTGCTGACTATGTTGACAGTCTATGTGGGACTCCATATCCTATGGATTATACTATCTGGTTGAGACGGTTGAAAAAACACATCCACGAGGATGAGCATGGCAAGGAAGTTGACCTGTCAGGCTAAACACCATTGCACTAGCCAGAGTTGCTTCAGTTAGCCACTTGCATGCATCGGTTTTGCCCTCTCTAAGATCAAAGCAGATATTCGGAGTATTGGGAGTTTGTGAAGGCAAATAATGTAATTAAATTTGTTGATAGTCGATACCATGCTTACACTCACTGTGATACTTTGATGTGATTCAGTCCTGTGAAGAATTTGATTGACAGTGAAGCAGCTGTCACGGTAAGTGAGCACTGGGGGAGTTCTTTTGCACTTCATGATAATCAGCTTACACGCCTCAAGCCTACCTGATTTGCATTCCGTAAGTATCATTAGTATGTATGGTCGATAGTTCTTTTTGTACCAAAATTCAAATGATTTGTGATTCATTCTTGTAAAAATAGTAGGATGCCTTTCGGCTTGTTTAGTATCTGGTTTTGTAGCTGATACTGAAGAGTCTGTTTCGCGAGCAAGGAAATCCGACAGCGTCCATGACTACATCTGTAAATCGTTTGCATATTCTTTAACCCGCCTCTGAATGTGTTTAGTGATTTGTTTTCGTCATTCTATGGGTACTACTACTAGAATGTGTTCTCAGCTTTCCTTCTTTAAGTATTTGCAAGGAAAGAAGTACGATATTGATAAAAGGAAGGAAGGAAGGAAGGAAGGAAGGCAAGAATATTTCAGGGCCCATGGGATTAGTCAAGCAAAGCTTGGACACCCATGTTATCTAAAAAGGAAAAAAAAAAAAAAAAAAAAAAAGAAAAGGAAGGCAAGAATATTGAGCACTAATTGTTTTGTTGCGGCCAGGATTTGAACCTGGAATCTCAATCTGTAGATTTAAGCGATGTGCTACTGCGACTTATCTTGTTATGTGTTTGCAATATCTTGTAAATATTCGTTGGTTTCCTTTCAAGTAGCACCCCTTTTTTTCCAAGTACATTCCTATATAGTACTCCCTCCGTTTTTTCAAGATGTTTACACTTTGTTTTTCAAGGTCAAAGTTCACAAACTTTGACCATGAATTAGTGAAAAGTTACAAAGATTTATAATGTAAAAATGCTTTTATTGGATTCATTTTAAAGAATACTTTTGAAAAACTATAATTTTATAATTTATATATGCATACAATTATAATTATTTACGGTCAAAGTGGTGCATTGGAGACCGTGAAAAAACAAATGTAAACATCTTCATAAAACGGAGGAAGTAGTTTTTTCCCCTCATTTTGATAGGCGAACTTTTTATTTTATTTTTATCATTAAAATTTATTTTATTGGGACGGAAACTAACTCATACTAGTATCAATGGCAGATCTAACTCCCACCTTCTAGGAAGAGTGAATGTGAATCCACAAAATTATTTGCTCAAGTTAACTTTATGATAGGCGATTATCTATTAATTTTATTTTTATTTATGTGGTGGGGGGGGGGGCGTTGAGGTTTTAGGTGGTGGGGTTACGAATAATCGAGTATTCGATAAATTAAAGTAGAATCGATGACGTCACACAAAAATAAAAGAATGGAAAAAGAATCATGTTATTAAATCAATAAAATGTCTCATATGAGTTTTTATGTTGAACAAATTAATAGATGGGAACATATTATAGGGCCAAAGTTCCAAATACGTAAAACCATGAAAGCTTAAAACCTAATAGACTAGGTGAGTGTCTAAAAAATACCTTAGTGTATCAATATTTTAGTAGTCATATACTTTATATTTGTATGACTTTTTGTCAAATTTTGAGAAATTTACTTTGGAGTTATATCATTATGTAGAGTAAAATGAAATCTATCATCTTATTTACCCGATGCTCGAAGTAATATATTTAAGAAAAGGCATCTGATTGTAATACTTTACCCAAATAAAGTAACGGTTAAAATTTGTAATTTATAATTTATGTATAATTGTATTACACGAACAATTGTATAGGGTGAATTGAGTGGTCGAACACCTTTACTCTTAAATTTAGGAAAAAAAAAAAATCTAATTTTTTATAATGACTAAGTTTTAGGTTTACTAAAAAAAAACTACTCTATACTAAATTAAAAATTTTAAAAAACGACCCTACTGTATAGTGTATACTAAAATTCCACTATAGAAAAAATTAAGGTTGCCTAAATTTTTTGTCAATAATTGGGTGGCGATGTGATGGCATCCAGAGATTTACCCCTTGTATAAGAGTTCGGATCCTCTTCATTCCCTATAAGAAATGAAGCCTCCATTTAGGAAATGGAGGGTGAGATTTCCTTCTCCCCAATTTATGAATTAAACAAATTCAAAAAGGCAAAGTAAGAGAAAGAAATATAACCTTACATTTGGGGAACGGTAGTGCTGTACAAGTTTGGGATGATCCTTGGCTGGCAGATGAGCACGGGCGTATGGTACTTTCACCAATACCAGTTGATTGCGAGATTAATACAGTTTCCGACCTTATTGATTATGATTCCCGCAGCTGGAAGATGGATGTGCTCGAGAGATTTTTTAATGAGCGAGACAGACTTCTTATCCTTGCTATCCCAGTTAGTGAATGTCGATCAAAAGATATTTTAAGATGGGCTTTTTCTCATAGTGCTGAGTTCACAGTTAGATCGGCTTACTTACTGGGAAGGTCAGTTGATTTTAATTTGGTGGAACCATTTTGGCCTGGCATATGGGAATCAAACCTACCTCCGAAGGTGAAACATTTCCTTTGAAAAGCATCGTCAAATATCCTGCCTACAAGATCTGTCCTTAAAGCTCGTCACTTGATTGATGATGACTCTTGCCCACGATGTAATCAAGTGAGTGAATCAGTGTTCCATTGTATTCTTGATTGCCCAAAAATTCAACAAATATGGGATAATAGTTGCTGCACTGAAGCTCTAAATTATGGAGATGCTAGTACTTTTGGTGAGCTTTTATTCTATTGGAGAGAGACCCTCACTGAACTGCAGTGGCAGACCGCGTGCTTCATTGCTTGGAATATTTGGTTTTGTAGGAACACGTGGATCTTCCAAGCACAAGAAACGCCAGCCCAACTTACACTTGATCGTGCTTGTCGTCAGGTGGGAGATCACAACCAGTTCGCTCAACGTCGTAAGGTGGTTACCGCAGGTGTTACACGTGTGCTGGGCGGCTCCGTGTGGCTCCCTCCCCCGAGTAGCTCCTTCAAGGTCAATGTGGATGCTCATGTTAATGAAGAGGGGTGGGTTGGAATGGGCGTCGTGGCAAGAGATCAGTTTGGTGTTGTTGTGTTTGCAAGTGTGAAACGAGTACTTGCTTGTTGGCCCCCTGTCATAGCTGAAGCAAAGGCTGCCCTTTTTGGTTTGCAAACAGCCCTCAAGCTTGGATATAGAAAGGTCTTGATTGAATCTGATAGCCTTCTTTTTATTTCACGTATGTCTTCTGTTTTTTCTAGTTTTGATGATGTTGGTGTAGTAGTAGATGATGTTGTTAGTGTGTGTTCCTCTTTTGAGTCGGTTGTTTGGTCTCATGTTAAGAGGGATGAGAATGTTGTTGCCCATAACCTCGCTAGAGTCAGTCCCGTAGGCGTTGAGAAGATTTGGGTTCACTGTGGTCCGGAGGATATCTCCCCCTATGTAACGATGGATAAATTATCTATATAAAATCTTCCACGTTTCCTCTCAAAAAAAAAAATATAACCTTACATTTAGGAAATAGAGAGAAGAGAAATGGTGAGGATCTCAACACCTTGTATAATAAGACTTATGGAAAATAAAAAAAATAAAAAAAGTTTGCTATAGCCAAGATTTAAACCTGGAATCTCAACATTGATGATTTAACCAATGTGCTACTACAGCTTATCTTGTCAACTCTTTGCAATATCTTTTATATATACTAAATTTCCATTTAAAAGTTGCAGCAAGACCTCGAGCCCATCTGGAATTTCCCCTAGCAGTGATTAAAATTTTGACTATCAACAACTTTGCTCTCGAGTGTTTCGTTGGTAAACATTCGCACTTCCAAGTTCTCTGTTTAAAAAAGTAGGGAGAATTAATTACAGGCGCAACATACTTGCATCTCGATCTAGGTCCCATTGCTGTTCATCTTAAAAACAATCAAATTAATTGGTTGTTTCAACTTAACTAGGAAAGAGCCAAAACCATTTGAGATAATTTAACACTCATAGTCATATATGTAATACACGAGGTAAATAATTAAGCACTAATTTCTCAAAAAAGATTTAATCGATGTGTTACTGCAACTTATCTAACTACTGTTTGCAGCTTTTTATATATAAACAACTTTCCTTATCTTGCTAATTGTTGGTAGGTCATATTGCGGTTCATCTGAATTGCAGGACGACAATTAAATTTGTTGTTTAAACTTAAGAAAGGGTAAAAAACGATTTGAGATAGTTTGACATTCATATATGTAGTACACAGACATATCTTTTCATAATCAACAAATTTTCAAAAACTCTAAGAGAGAGACATGTTAGGAAATTTACGCCTGGCTATAATTTTAAAAAATATTTTGGGAAGCCAGGAGGTGGCACGCCCCTGCCTGACCTATCTATATATTAGTATCCATATGTTTAAGAAAAATCATCTTATTGTACTACTTTGCCAAGACAAGATAATCATTAAAATTTTCAACTTGTACATTGTGTATATAGTGACAGGCCTATAGGGTGAATTGGGAGGTGAAACACCTTTATTTTTAGATTTAACAAAAGAAAAATCTAATTTTCTATAATGACTAAGTTTTAATTAGATTGTGTATGTAATTACACACAAAAACTACTCTATATACTAAATTCAAAAAGAAAAAAAAAACCTACTCTATACTAAAATTCCAGTATATAAGAAAAATTAACTAAGGTAAACAGTTTTGCTACAGCCAGAATTTGAACCTGAAATCTCAACTTTGATAATTTAACCAATGTGCTACTGTAGCTTATGTTGTCACTTATTTGCAACATGTTTTAAATATAATTAAGTTTGATTTCAATACAGTTGCAGTGAAACCGTAAGCTTATTAGGCTATATAAATTGTCAATTGAAACACAGTTCACTAGCCACTAATCACTATCCTTCTTTTACATTCAAGTTTACTTAAACACAAGTGCAAATTACATCTCTAGGTCCAATTGCCGTTTATCTAATGGACAATCAAATTGGCCTATTCAACTTTGGAAAGAGTGAAAATCCATTTCAGATAATCTCACATTCTTATATATGTAATACACGATGTTATGTTTTCACAATCAACAAAGTTACAAAAACCCTTAAGATAGACCAAATCATCTCAATTTACAAGAGCCGAAAGCACAAAGTTAAACCATCAAACAAAATGCATATAACCAAAGCTAGGTTAAAGAACTAGTACACAAACTATCTAGTTATAGTTCTTCACCACGACGATTAGGTTTATAAAAAGTCCTCCGATTATATTACCATCACCACAAGATAGCGCAAAACATCTACATTGCTCGTAGTCTATGTATATATACTTATAGACGGACCAAGGTGAATTGGGAGGTCCAATTCCCCTTTTAAATTTTGATTTATCAATAACAAAATAAACTAACTTTTCGGAAAAAGTTTTAGGTTTGGCCCATTTGGGGTGGTTTTGAGTTTTTTGTTTTTCTGAAAACTAAAAATAAAAATTTTGCTGCAGCCAAGATTTGAACCTGGAATCTCAACTTGATGATTTAACCGATGTGCTACTGCAGCTCATATTGTTGTTAATTGTTTGCAATATCTTTTTAATATAATTAAGTTTTCATTTAAAAGTTCTAGCAAGATCGCGAGTATATAAAGTAGTGTCTCAAATTTTCTTTGAGCGTAGGCGATCCAAGACAACCCCGCGTCGTCAAAGCTTCGTGATTATGTAATTAAAGAAAAAAACGGCTTCGTGAGTAAAATTTTGAAGACCAACAATTTGCTCTCGGATTTTCTTTGGTAGACACTCGCACTCCCAAGATTTTCATTGAAACATGCATTTTACTCGGAATTACCCTTCTTTTTGTTTGTAGGAAAATTTTCATTGAGATATAGAGGTTTGGCTAAAATACATACATGTATACTAAGGTTTCACTAAATACAATGAAATATACCAAAATGCGATTAAATGTGTTATTCAATAATCTAATGATCGAGGTGATGAAATGACTCCAATGCACGCATACTATGTGTGGAAAGAAGCTAAAATATAGAATGGATCCCTAATATTTTTGTAAAAAAAAAGGGTAAATTATGCTAAAAATAATAATTAATAGAGGTATTTGTGACTAGGGTGTACTAAGGTCATTTATGTATGAGGTATTTAGCCACGTCACTATTCGGTGTGTCGTCAAAATGTACTACCTCACTATATTTAAATTGTAATTTGGTATACCACATTGTATTTACTAAAACTGCATCGGTAAACCTTTTGTGTATTTTGTCCAAATCTTGATATATCTCAATGATACAAAAATTTGTATTTATTCTATTACGTAAAGTAACATGACCTCTATAATCTTATATAGAAGACGCTTAATGTGATAAGTTTAAGAAAAAAACATCACATTGTAATACTTCGCCAAGAAGGTAACATTAAAATCTATTAACTTATATTCTATGTATATTTAGTAACATACCTATAGGGTGAGTTAGAAGGTGGGACACGCGCTACTCTTAAATTTATCAAAAAAAAAAAAAAAGGGTTTTGTAATGACAATTCACGCTTTAAGTTTATAGGTCTTCTACAGATCCCCACCCACAATAGCATCTGTTGCCAGATGTGTCTAGCAAACGAGCACTCAAAGAATAAGTGACGGGTAGACTCACAATCCTCGCAACAAAGAGCACACCGATTCACCCAACTGCATACCCCTCCTCATGAGTTGATCCACTGTTGCGAGCTTATTATATGCAGCTAACCAGGTTACAATTCGACAAATAGTCTTAACCCATCTGCATTTATCACCTGTCCCAGATTGAATCATACACCTGCTTAACCGATGTGCTACTGCAGCAAGATTTGCAACGGTCCGTGACTTCAAGTCTTCTTTTCAAGGTTTTCTCATGGCTTTGGCTTCTGATTACAATTTTGAAGACCAACACAACTTGCCTTACAATGTTGGACGTTTTGTTACAGTATATTATAGGTAATCCTCATGTCCTTTATAATTCAACTTCACTAAATTATAAGTGAAAAATTACATCTCTAAATTATTGCGATTCATTTAAAAGAATCAATTTATTCATAGTTTATACTTTGATTAACAAGAGCCAAGAACCATTTGAGACAAAAAAACCACCAACAAAAGAGACCATATTATCTCAATTTACAAAGCCAAAAGCACAGCCTTAATTAAACCATCAACCAAAACGCATAATCAAACGCCAGGCAAAAAAACTACACAAACTATATCTATATTTATAGCTCTTCACCACGAGGATCACCAGTAACCTTCACTTTAGCACTATGCAAAGTCTCCTTAGCCTTCTCCTTAGCCCAATTCAACCTCCCCTCGGCCTCGGCCCCTTTCTTCTTCCCTTCCTCCGCCACCGTCTTCCCCCATTGAGCCGCCGTCTCTTTCGCCTCCTCCACCCATTGAGCCGCCGTCTCTTTCGCCTCCTCCACCTTCTCACTCGCCACCTCCTTCGCCTCCTCTACTTTCCTGGCCATGGTGTCCGTCGCCTCCTGGGCTTTCCGGGCTGTTGCGTCCATTTGCTCTTGGGCTCTTCCTTTGATGTTTGCTGCCTGCTCTTGGGTCTTTTCCTTCACTACTTGAGCTTTGTTGGCTGCTTCGCTTGCAGTTTCGTATGCTTTGTCTTTCGCTTGTTGGGCTTTCTCGTTCGCTTTGTGGGTGGTTTTGGTGGTGGTTTCGTATGCCTTGTCTTTCGCTTCACCGGCTTTGTTGGATGAGTATTGTCCTGCTTCGTATGCCTTGTCTTTCGCTTCACCGGCTTTGTCGGCTGCATACTGGCCTGCACTGTATGCCTTATCGGCTGCGTACTGGCCTGCTCCATATGCGCTGTCTTTCACCTCCCCTGCCTTCTCGGCTGCGTACTGGCCTGCTCCGTATGCGCTGTCTTTCGCCTCTCCGGCCTTGTCGGCTGCATACTGGCCTGCACCATATGCCTTGTCTGTCGCTTCCCCTGCCTTCTCAGTTGCACATTTTCCTGCTGCACATGCCTTGTCTTTTGCTTCCCCGGCCTTATCCGCTGTGTAATGTCCTGTCTCTGCCCATCAAACAATGCACACCATATCAAATGTCAACCAACTACCATCATTCTTAACATCATCCATATAATTAGAGGGATGCCAGCTGCAGGCTCACCCCGATGATGCAATTTGCACCCTGGTAATTAGAGGAATGCTAGAAGTCCTCATCCCGGTGATGCAATTTGTACCCCCAATCAGGACAAGACATAAGCACTTGCGCAATTCAACTCTACTCTTTTCCTGATTTTTTTTAGAGAGTGCTTTTATGTGTGCTGTTTCGATTCGGAGTGTACAGAATGCAGGCAATTGGGAACTGCACATAGTACCCCTCTCACAAATAACCAATATTCTTTTCCTAGCCTAGAATCTTAACCAATAGGTTTACCTAGCCTAGAATCTCCATGGAGGCCTACACATACTTCTTTCCACAAGTATATACCCAAGGTTTCAATCCTAGCCTAAAATCAGTGACACTTGTCATTAATTAGTGGTCGACACTTGTTGAAAAGTCCAATGCAGAGTTGTTTGTGGTCCGACACTTGTTGAAAAGTCCAATGCAGAGTTATTTGTGGTCCGGATATAGTACATTAGAACCAAACATGCGTTTTGGTTGATAGTCCAAAATTACCAAAAAAATACTGCCTGGCTAATGCATATTCCTAGAACATGTAATTTCTTGATTCATGTACTGGCTACTGACAGTCTCAGTCTCTCTCCCAACAGACTCCTATTCATGCACTAAACACTATTCACATTAGGCCATTAGTTCTTATTTTCTTGTTCTTACTAGATGATCAGTCAAAAACTCATACAATAAAATCATGAAAAAACATTGAAAACAAAGTAATCAACCAGAGTAACTATACACTACAGTTATGATGAAAACTAATTAAGTTACCAGAAACAACTTGCTCAATATTATCCTTGCCAAGTTTAGCAGCATCACCAGAAGAAGCAGCAACACGTTTAGCCTTATCTTCAACACCTTCATGTTTCAACCCTAGCCCTTCTTGAATCTTATCTTTAGCCCACCCGGTCCATATCTCAGTCATTTCCTTAGCCTCCTTTCCTACCTGAGTCACGCCCTCGGCCGCCTTGGCCGTATTCCCACTCATCTGATCCGAGGCCGCTGTCGCCCCCTTCGACGCCATCGTGTAGTTCCCTGCTACCGGCAACACCACCACCGCGACCGCCACTAACATTGCTAATATAATGGCTAATTGCACCAGCCTTACAGAGGCCATTTTTGTACTAAGTATGTATGTAAACTCTTTGTTTGCACAGTAGTATGCTTTGTTTTTGTTGTTGTTGATGTTGTTCACATTGATTAAGAATGGTGTGGGAAGTTGAAGGGGTTGATATAAGGAATTTGATTATAGTGACGTGTTAAGGGGTTAACACGTGTCGTTAGAACTTTAGAAAATAGTACAGGTGTAGAAATGTGAGTGCAGTACGTGGCTTTGTTGTCCTGTGACACCCACCATGATTTTGGTAAAGTAGATTTTTAGTAGTTTTTTTGTGTTGGGGTTTTGTATTTGACGGTTAGAACTTAGAATGGCGGTGTACCAAGGTGCTAGAAGTGTGGGGACTAAGATTTTTTAAATGGTGAAGGATTATCTTATCTTATGTCATATCATAGGAAGTCGGCAAATGCAGTCATGCCAAGTGAAATTCAGAAGCGTAAACACTTTAGATTCTCTACCATGAGATTAATTAATATCCCTTCAACCAAAAATATTAAATTTTGAATAGGCCTATCCTGCAGGCCTACACGTGAAAGATAGTAGATTACATTCTAAAATCAAGTGGTGTTAAATAAATACTTTGTGTAGTGGTCGTAAACTTAGCCATATGGAGATAAGTCAACTATCTCAATATGATGTTTAACCATGTCCTCCCTGGGTAACCGTGATCGAGTAATGCTACTATACTTTCTCGACTCCATGCAGGACATCAACCGTCATTCGATGTTCAAGAGATGATGAAAGCTGTACAAGATAAACAGAAAATCTATGCAGATCAATTTCGACGAATAAAAAAATTTTAAGTGGGTGAGAAGGTACTTCTCAAAATATCGCCTACTCATAGAGTGATGAGATTTGGGCGTAAAGAGAAGCTTAGCCCAAAGTACATTGGACCCTTAGAAATTCTTGAAAGAATTGGAGATGTCGTTTTTCGGCTTGCTATGCCTATGGATTTTGAGCAAGTGCACGATGTGTTTCACGTGTCACAACTCAAGAGGTATCACCATGATCCAAGTCATGTGCTGAATACTGAAAAAGTAGTGTTAGACGACACACTCACCTATGAAGAGCAACCCACTCGAGTCCTTAAGGAGCGAACTAAACCTGTGAGAATCCTAGACGAGAAAACAAAAAAAAACTCGTGCGTCTACGATCAATAATCTTGTGAAAGTGTTGTGGGCTAACCACAAAGTCAAAGAAGCGACTTGGGAGACTGATGCTGATATGCGCAAGCGTTATCCTCAACTGTTCGAACAAGGTACTTAACCTTAGTTTCGAGGTCGAAACCTTTTTAAAGGGGGAAGGGTGTAACAATCCACAAAAAAAAAAAAAAAAATATAATGTCTGGAAAACTCATTGCATTGCATTGTATCATGCTCATTTTGTTATTTGGAAAAGTTGTGAAAACTTTTAAAACTTTCGAGTTGCATTGTTGCGTTGAACTTTAGTTGTGGTGAAAAACTTCGCCTTAAGAAAATAGCTTCACTTTGGTGGTGATCCTAAGTTTCGAGGACGAAACTTCTTTTAAGGGGGTAAGAATGTAATACCCCATATTATTATTCATTTTAGAATAATAATTAATTAAAAAGAAAATGCAACTTTTGGACTTAAAATATTAATTGGGTTCATGAATTAAAGTGCCTAATTAATATTTGGATTTTGTTTTGGATCTAATTAATTATAATTGGGTCAAAACTAATTAAGCATTTGGGCTTAGTATTTTCGGTAATGGCCGAAAATAATAAGGCTTAATTGAGGCCATTAATTTCGACCCTTAGCCGAAATTATGGGGCTAAAAATCAGCTTTTATTTTTGCAAATTTTATTTTCTAAAAAGTGTGGATTTTGGAGAGTTGACTGGTTGTTAGTTTAAGAAGTTAGAGGGAGATAAGAAAGGAGTAGAATTAGGAGATTTGGTTTCCTAATTGGACTCAACTTCCTCACTCTTCAACTTAACCTAGACAAAACAAAAAAAAAAAAAAAAAAAAAAAGTCACTCACACTCTCTCTACCTCACGCACGGCCGAACCAAAGAGGAAGAAGAAAGAGATTTTTCCTACTCTTTCACAATTCATCCTCTTGTCCAAGTTTGATCCTTTTTTATTTCCAAGTAAGTGTTTTATTACTTTTCGATTATTAAAAGTGTGTTCTCGATTCAAATTCATTGTTTTTATGAAACCTAGTTTGTTTATGAGCAAACCCTAATTTTATATTTTGACCTAGGGTTGCTAGATTCTACTATTTTGCATGTTAGAATCATGATTAGGGTTGGGTTGATATTTTTATTGAATTTGAATCAAATGTTGAGTTTAAAGGTCGAATCTTGTGATTTATTAAATCTGGAAATTTATTAATTATTATTCAGGTTTAATTTAGATTTGGAATTTGTTAAATTAATTAACAAACAAAAAAAGGGGTTTTGATAGGCGAAACACGGCGACACCGTGCGCAGCCGCTGAGCAGTTGTCACGGCTGCCTGTCGCGGCTGTCACAACCACCATCAGCCACTGGGCGGTGGTCAGCGGCGGTGGAGGTGGTGGTGGTTGGTTGTTGGTGGTATTTTGTTGTTTGACTTGTTGTTTTGACTTGTTGACTTCAATTAGGGTTTATGGAAAGTTTTCCTATTTGGCTTTTTGATGTTTGGTTTGAAAAGTCTTTGAGCATGCATGAGTAATTAAATTCCAGCAACTTAATAAATTAAGTTTAGGGTGCTAAACCATCTTTAAAGTTTAATTAAGAGATTTAGAGGTCAAAGTATTGACTATTGGTTATTGTGGATTTGTTAGGGCCCGTTGACAGCACGTGAACGTAAGGAGCTTACGTGAGTTTGTTGGATTGCCTTATTTCACAAGGTATACTCAATGTCTAGTATTGAATTGAGATTTCTATCCGTACTTGTTTTGTGGATGAGGGATAATTGTTATTTATTTTCTTGTGGTAATTTGTATAGAATTATATGATAGTGAATGCATGTTGATCAATGTTGGAAATTCACTTTGTGTAGCAATGTCTACTTGTTGGGATTCATGTTATATGAGAATACATGTTATTCTTTGTAATTACGTGGAGTAATTATTTGTGATGTTGAACTAAAGATATATTAATATTTGTTCAATTTGAATATAGCTTATCGCTATTTGAATCATGTTTGTAAGCATGTTTGTTCAATAAGTTAATGATATTTTGACTATTGATTTGGTAAACAATATTGAAAGTCTGGAAAAGATATATTGTTAGGTGGTTGTGAATAGGATTTCAGTACTCATTCATGTGAAATAATTACCATCGAAATTGTGGACTTTAATTGTTCATCTTTGTAACTGTGGAGTAGTTACTTGAGAAGTGCCAAGATATGTGGTATTAGTTGTTATGTGATCACTTTATGAAAATGAATTGAGAGTCAAGATTTCTTTTGGTAATGGATCCACCGAAGGATGCGAATGGGAATTTGTCACTTGTTACGTTGAGTGGGATTATAACTGCGGGTATGGCCCTAACGTATTGAAATCTTGTATCCATACTGAGTAATTGGGCGAGTGGTTCTTTGGAACAGTTCTTCCTGTAGACCTAAGGGTTGAAGGAAGGTATGCATACTTAATAAGATAGGAACTACTTTTGGGAGTCATCTAATACTCCGGGATGGTTGATCCCTCTTTTTGCCAATGTGCACGGGACTAAGATCCTATTGTATCGACTGCGGTTGGTTTGACTATTCTTGCGATTCTCTTCTCTCTAATGAACTTGGCTAATGGAATATTATTTGGTGTTTATGCGTGTCTTTAAATAAGAGCATGTTGTCTTTTATTTTCTTAAAGCATGATTATTTATTTATTTTACTAAGCATGTAGACTTAACTTGGAGAATTAAATGGACTATGTGGTTATGAATTACTTAGCGTAGCTGATTGGTTGTTTTTCTTTCTACGTGTGTTTGTTGTCCTTTTCTGTTCAATGATGGGTCTATGATGAACCTATATGGAATTCGATTATATGGGGGAGTAGATTGACAGATTTGTAGCTCGTGGTTGAGAGCTAGGGAAGGAGACTGAAGAAGATTGTATATCTTCTAAGAACAATTTATCTTTATTGTTTAGATTTTGGATTGTGTATTATTGGGATCTTTTATTGTAATGAGATTAATTCTCTTGTATGAGAAATAATAGTTTAATATTTCTTATTCATTTGGATTATTTGTTAAGTATAGTTTTGGAAAGATAGTTATTATTTAATTATGTAGTATACGTTGTTCGGATATAAACATTTTGTTTCTTTCTAGCCTTGTATTTAATTTGAACATTAAATACGGCGGTGACGCTTCGAATTTCTAGGGTTTTTCCGCCGCAACTTGTGATTTTAAATGGTTTTAAATTAGACGGAAATTCGGGGTGTTACAAGTTGGTATCAAAGCGTATGTTATTATCCCTATCATACGTTTTGAATTATAAAATGTGTCATTAAGACAAACTTAAATAGACTTAAGTTATGTGAATAAAAGCTTTGTAAGCCGAAACGAGTTGATATATTCTTTTACTTGTGTTGGTATTATTTGAAGTACTCGAGTGAAGTACTAACGTGTTGTTTCCCACTTGCAGATGAGACGTTCGCCCAGAGATCCGCGAACTCTGCAATGGAAGGGGGACAAGCGCTTGCACAACTTCGAGATCGAGGCGAGTGGGACTTTCAAGGAGTATAATGACTACCATGCAGATAAGTCTACCTTGAGGTCACAACGCATGAAGGCGTATGTTATGTACAAGGCTTTTGGACATAACCAAATTTGGGAGGCTTCCAGAGACAAACTACATGACGAGTGGGAGCAATCCTACGACACGGGAAAGCCGTTCAAGAAAAGCTTCGACTCTATCTTTAGCTGCGTCATGCGTTGATCGAAGGAGTATTTCACGAAGCATCCTGGCATCATCGACAAGATCGACGAGATGAAAGAACTTGCGTTAGATACAACGTAAGTTTAGATTTTCGTCACATCCTGCGAAGGAGGATAAGGAGGAAGTGGTCGACGAGGCCAAGGAGCTTGAAACGGAGTTGTTCAATGAGCTTGATCAAAGTCTCGAGGTAATATACCAAGAGAAACTCCAGGAGAAGCGCGCGAAGAAGCGCAAGATCGCGAAGAAGGCGTGATTCTTAGTTTGATTTAGTTTTATTGGGGTAAACTATTTGAGACTTAATTTGGGCCTGCGAGCCATTTGTTTTGACATTATGATTAGAATATTTATTTTACTTTATTCATGTTATGCTGAGGCTTGGTTTGGCAAGCACTCATTTTTGAGAACAAATATTTGTTTTGACATTATGAATTATTTTACTTGCTATTGGAGCATGAGTATTGTGAAAGCGCCTATGTGAAAAAGGCATAAATGTTTCAATGTGATTATGATTTGTTATTTTTGAGAAAGAACAAAGTCTATTGAAACCTTGAACTTGCTAGTACGCAAGAGTGTTGAAAGGCCATGCTTGAATTCAATAAGAGCTTAGGGCCCTAGTTGGCTATTGAAACATATATATATATGAGTCGATGTGTATATGTTAGTTGTGGTTATCGCACATGAGTGTAATATGGGTAGCTAATACCCTTTTTCTTTTGCTTTTGTTGATCCTTTAGGTTGCTAGATGCCACCTAGGAGAAATAGCCAAGGAGCCGAACAATCTGCCAGCTCCATGGGGGATAACAATGGCAATGGTGAAGCAACCGCGCAAGCTTTGTTGGCGCAACTGGCTCAGTTGCAACAAGTTTTGGCGCAATCCAATGCATTCATCATGCAGATGATGCAAAGGGAAGAGAACAGGATAGCTGGGGGTCACGATTTCGCTTCAGTGTCAAAGAAGATTAAAGGGCATAATCCGCCTGTGTTTGAGGGACGCGAGGATCCTGTAATCCTTGATGACTGAACGCGGGATTTAGAGAAAATCTTTGCGATTACTGGGTGTCCGGAGGCACTTAAGGTTGACAGTGTTGTCTACCTATTCCGGAAAAAGGCAGATCGTTGGTGGAGAACCAATGGCACAGCTATTAGAGCTCGAGAGGGTTTTAATTGGAAGATGTTCAAAACGGTCCTTAGAGAGGAGTACTACCCAGAGTATCTCCAAGACCAAAACTATAACGAATTCTTGAACCTTATCCAAGGAAGGATGACTGTTTAGGTGTATGCTGAGAAGTTTGACGACCTAGCTCGTTTCGCTGGAGGGTTAGTCCCTACGGAACAGCATAGGGCCCGTAGATTCCAGAATGGGTTGTACTGAACCTTTCGTGAGTTTTTTGGGGGTTATATCTGTCAGACCATGCAAGAGGTCTACAATCGTGTTGTGAACCAAGCTGCGGTTCAAAAGCACAGAGAGGAGGTGACTGGGAAGAAGAGAAAGTTTGACGATCATCAGGGTAGTGGTGGCGAGAAGAAGGACAAGTTCCTGGGAGGGAACAGTTAGTATCAGAATGGGAATAACAACAACAACAACAACAACAACAGCAACAGCAACAGCAACAGCAACAGCAACAGCAACAGCAACAGCAACAGCAACAGCAACAGCAGCAACAGCAACAGCAACAACAACAACAACAACAACAACAACAACAATGAGGGTGGGAATTGCAAGAATGGAAATGGCAAGAATGGCAATGGAAATGGCCATCGTAACAATGAGGGTTGGAAGGGCAAATCCTACATTTGTAGAAAGTACAATAAAAATCACCCAAGGGTTGACTGTGCTGGCAACAAGGTGAGGTGCTTCACTTGTCAAGAGTTGGGTCATCGTTCTTTTGACTGTCCTCAGAAGGGCAAAATTGTCAACAACAATGTTCAAACTCCTGCAGTTCAGGGTCAAAACGGAAACAATCAGGGTGGTAATCGGCAGAATGCGCTGAATGGACAGGCTGAAAATATTCAGAACAATAATGGCAACCAGAACAAAAATGGGGGTCGTTTGTTTGTGATGAATCAAGTACAAGCTGATGCGGCAAACAATGTGGTGACTGGTACGTTTCTTGTAAATTTTTTACCTGCCTATGTATTATTTGATTATGGAGCATCACATTCATTCATATCTGAAAACTTTGTTAAGAGACATGGGATGGGAATCGTGGAGTCTTTAGAGACTAGTATTACCATTCCTTCGGGAGAGGTGATATTGTGTAAAGTTGTGCATCCCAATGTTCGTGTGAACATTGCAGGGTCTGAATTGCCTGCAGACCTGATTGAGTTTATTGAGGGATTTTGATGTTATATTGGGTATAAATTGGCTTAGCAAGTATAAAGCGAGAATCGACTGTAGTGAACAAAAAATATCGCTGAAAAGACCTAGAGGTAATAGGATCTCTTATAAAAGAATTGTCACTAGGGGAGGAATTGGGATTAATTATTTCAATGTTAGTGGCGAAGAAACACTTAGAGAAGGGATGTGAGGGATACTGTGTTTCAAATTGACCTAGTTCTTGGAACATGTCCTATTTCGAGGGCACCGTATAGAATGGCACTTTTGGAGATGAAAGAGCTAAAGGAGCAATTAGAGGAGTTGTTAGACAAGGGGTATATTAGACCTAGTGTATCGCCTTGGGGAGCACCAGTTTTATTTGTGCGTAAGAAGGATTGTAGTCTGCATCTTTGCATTGACTATCGTGAGTTGAACAAGGTCACTGTCAAGAATAGGTATCCTTTACCTAGGATTGAGGACTTTTTTGATCAACTCCAAGGGGGCTGGAGTGTTTTCAAAGGTTGATTTGCGGTCTGGTTATCGTCAATTGAGGATTAATGATGTCGACATTGCAAAAACTGTCTTTAAGACAAGGTATGGGCATTATGAGTTTATTGTTATGTCATTTGGGTTAACTAATGCACCTGCCAAGTTTATGAAAATGATGAATCACACCTTTAGACCATATCTGGATAGTTTTGTGGTCGTGTTTATCGATGATATTCAGGTGCATTCGAAAGACGAGGAGGAACACGCAAGACATTTGAGGACTGTCTTGGAGGTGTTGCGAAATGAGAAGTTGTACGGTAAACTCTCAAAGTGTGAGTTTTGGCTAGAGAATGTTGCTTTTCTTGGACACATTATCTCTAAATAAGGAGTTTCTGTTGATCCTTCTAAGATTCGGGCTGTCATGGATTGGCTTGTTCCGAAGAGTGTGACTGACGGATTGGCTGGCTATTATAAGAGATTTGTGCAAGACTTCTCCAAGGTAACTAGACCTATCAAAAATTTGATGAAAAAGGAGATAAAATACAAGTGGATTGAACAATGTGAAGAAGATTTCCAAGAGCTTAAGAAGAGGTTAACAACGACACCAGTTTTGACTTTACCGTTTGGTACGGAAGGGTTTGAGGTGTATAGTGATGCATCTAAGAATGGGTTGGGGTGTGTACTTATGAAACATGGCAAGGTGGTTGCTTATGCCTCACTCCAGTTGAAAGTGCATGAGAAGAATTACCCTACTCATGACATGGAGTTAGATGCCATAATTTTTTCCTTGAAGATTTGGAGGCATTATTTGTATGGAGCTCGTTGCAAGATCTTTACCGATCACAAGAGTTTGAAGTATAGCTTCACTTAGAAGGAGTTGAATATGAGACAACGGAGATGGCTCGAGTTGATATCTTAGTACAATATGGATATTCAGTATCACGAGGGAAAGGTCAATGTAGTGGCTGATAGGTTAAGTAGAAAGACTTCGCACACTGTGAATAACATGATGGTGCTACCGTATGATTTGTGTGATGATATTCAGGAAGTTGGACTTAGAGGTGGTTCAAAAAGGTGAGACTACAGTGTTGCTGAATGCACTTGTAGTGCGACTATGATGAAATTCGATAGTTGCAATTTTATGACTCGTTTCTAGAGGAGTTACGTGTCAAGATCAAGGATGGGAAGCATCCTGATTATGAAATTCTTGATGATGGTATGATCAAGATGAAGGGGCGTTGGTGTGTACCAAACAACGCCGAGTTGAAGAGAAAGATTCTCGATGAGGCGCATGGAACTGCGTATTCTGTTCACCCAGGTGGTGATAAGTTGTACAAAGATTTTAAACTTCAATTTTGGTGGACAAACATGAAACGAGAATGTGCTGAATATGTGGCAAGGTGTCTTACTTGTCAAAAGGTGAAGATCGAGCATAGAAGGCCTGAAGGTCTTGTTCAATCACTGGAAATTCCTGGATGGAAATGGGATTCAATCTCGATGGATTTCGTGACTGGGTTACCAAAGACGAGGTCCGGGAAGGACACTATTTGGGTCATTATTGATCGATTGACGAAAACGACGAGATTCATTGCAATGAAGAAGACTTGGTCAATGGACCAACTCGCTGAAGCGTATGTGAAAGAGGTCTTAAGGTTACATGGAGTGCCTAAAGACATTGTTTCAGACAGGGATACGAGATTCTTGTCGAACTTTTGGGACAAACTGCAGAATGCTTTTGGTACCAAGTTGAAGTTTAGTACAACATTTCATCCTGCGACAGATGGTCAAACAGAACGTACTATTCAGACGTTGGAGGACATGTTGAGAGCTTGTGCTCTAGAGATGAAGGACTCTTGGGAGAAGAGCTTGCCTTTAATTGAGTTCTCCTACACCAATAGCTACCATGCGAGCATTGGTAGAGCACCTTACAAGGCGTTGTATGGGAGAAAGTGTCGATCTCCTACGTGTTGGAACGACAAAAGTGAGACCTTTGTTTTGGGTCCGGATTTTATCCAAGAGACTGTGGATCAAGTGAAACTTGTCCAAGAGAAGAGGAAAGCTGCGCAAGATAGACAGAAAACCTATGCAGATCAACATTGACTAATGGAAGAATTCCAAGTGGGTGAGAAGGTACTTCTCAAAGTATCGCCTACTCGTGCAGTGATGAGATTTGGGCGTAAAGGGAAGCTTAGCCCAAAGTACATTGGACCCTACGAAATTCTTGAAAGTATTGGAGTGGTCGCTTATAGGCTTGCTATGCCTATGAATTTGGAGCAAGTGCACGATGTATTCCACGTGTCACAACTCAAGAGGTATCACCATCATTCAAGTCATGTGATGAATCCTGAAAATGTAGTGTTAGATGACACACTCACCTGTGAAGAGCAACTAGTTCCAGTCCTTGAGTAGCGAACTAAACCTTTGAGGAGCGAACTAAACCTGTGAGAATCCTAGACGAGAAAACGAAGAAAACTCGTGCGTCTACGATCAATCTTGTGAATGGGTTGTGGGCTAACCACAAAGTCGAAAAAGCGACTTGGGAGACTGAGGCTGATCTGCGCAAGCGTTATCCTCATCTATTCGAACAAGGTACTTAACCTTAGTTTCGAGGTCGAAACATTTTTAATGGGGGAAGGGTGTAACAATCCACACAAAAAAAAAGAAAAAGAAATTTAAAGACTGAAAAACTCATTGCATTGCATTACATCATGCTCATTTTGTTATTTGAAAAAGCTGTGAAAAATTTTAAAACTTTCGAGTTGCATTGTTGCGTTGAACTTTGAAAGTTGTGGTGAAAAACTTCGCCTTAAGGAACTAGCTTCACTTTGGTGGTGATCCTAAGTTTTGAGGATGAAACTTCTTTTAAGGGGGTAAGGATGTAATACCCCGTATTATTATTCATTTTAGAATAATGATTACTTAATAAGAAAATGCAATTTTTGGACTTAAAATACTAGATTTCGTGCCCGTGCGATGCACGGATTCTTGTTCATCATCCTCTGTTATTAGAATAAATAAAATAAAAAAAATTTAATCACATCAATATATAAAGTTGAATAATAGGAGTAGCAAGGAACAATAATAATTTTTTTCACACATTTAACAAAAAAATTACTTTTTTAGTGAATAAATAATATACCTTTTTTAGGATAATAAATATAATACTTATGTTACTTTTTTTATTAAAATAAAATAAAAGTATTTTTGATTTCTTTTTAATCACCCATGCATTTATGACTATTTATTACCTATTCAATGCCATCTTGGTGAAAACTCAATTATATATATATATATATATATATATATATATATATATATATATATATATATATAGATAGATAGATAGATAGATAGATAGATAGATAGATAGATAGATTAATTGGGCTCATGAATTAAAGTGCCTAATTAATGTTTGAGTTTTATTTTAGATCTAATTAATTATAATTGGGCCAAAACTAATTAAGCATTTGGGCTTAGTATTTTCGGTAATGGCCGAAAATAATTAGGCTTATTGAAGCCACTAATTTTGGCCCTTAGCCGAAATTATGGGGGCTAAAAATCAGGTATATTTTTGGAAATTTTATTTCCCAAAAAGTGTGGGTTTTGGAGAGTTGGCTGGTTGTTAGTTTAGAAATTTAGAGGGAGATAAGGAATGAGTAGAATTAGGAGATTTGGTTTCTTAATTGGACTCAACTTTCCTAGACAAAAAAAATAGTCACTCACACTCTCTCTACCTCATGCACGGCCGAACCCAATAGGAAGAAGAAAGAGATTTCTTTTTTTCTACTCTTTCACAATTCATCCTCTTGTCCAAGTTTGATCCTTTTTGATTTCCAAGTAAGTGTTTTATTAATTTTCGATTATTAAAAGTGTGTTCTCGATTCAAATTCATTGTTTTTATGAACTCTAGTTTGTTTATAAGCAAACCCTAATTTTATATTTTGACCTAGGGTTGCTAGATTCTACTATTTTGCATGTTAAAATAATGATTAGGGTTGGGTTGATGTTTTTATTGAATTCGAATCAAAGGTTGAGTTTAAAGGTGGAATCTTGTGATTTATTAAATCTTGAAATTTATTAATTATTCAGGTTTAAGTTGGATTTGGAATTTGTTAAATTGATTAACAAAAAAAAAAGGGTTTTGATAGGCGAAACACGGCTGGGCCGTGTACAGCGCACGGCGGCACCATGCGCAGCTGCACTGGGCGGTGGTCAGCGGCGGTGGAGGTGGAGGTGATGGTGGTTGGTTGTTGGTGGTATTTTGTTGTTTGACATGTTGTTTTGACTTGTAGACTTCAATTAGGGTTTATGGAAAGTTTTCCTGTTTGGCTTTTTAATGTTTGGTTTGAAAAGTCTTTGAGCATGCATGAGTAATTAAATTCCAGCAACTTAATAATTTAAGTTTAGGGTGCTAAACCATCTTTAAAGTCTAATTAAGAGGATTAGAGGTCAAAGTATTGACTGTTGGTTATTGTGGATTTGTTAGGGTCCGTTGACCGCACGTGAACGTAAGGAGCTTACGTGAGTTTGTTGGATTGCCTTGTTGCACAAGGTATATTTATTGTCTAGTATTAAATTGAGATTTTTATTCGTATTTGATTTGTGGATGAGGGATAATTGTTATTTATTTCCTTGTGATAATTCGTATAGAATTATATGATAGTGAATGCATGTTGGTCAATGTTGAAAATTCACTTTGTGTAGCAATGTCTACTTGTTGGGATTCATGTTATATGAGAATACATGTTAATCTTTGTAATTTCGTGGAGTAACTATTTGTGATGTTGAACTAAAGATATATTAATATTTTTCAATTTGGATATAGCCTATCGGTATTTGGATCATGTTTGTAAGCATGTTGGTTCAATAAGTTAATGATATTTTGATTATTGATTTGGTAAAAAATATTAAAAGCCTGAAAAAGGTATATTGTTAGGTGGTTGTGAATAGGGTTTCAGTACTCATTCATGTGAAATTATTGCCATCGGAATTGTGGACTTTAATTGTTCATCTTTGTAAATGTGGAGTAGTTACTTAAGAAGTGCCAAGATATGTGTATTACTTGTTATGTGATCACTTTATGAAAATGAATTGAGAGTCAAGATTTCTTTGGTAATGGATCCACCGAAGGATGCGAATGGGAATTTGTCACTTGTTACGTTGAGTGGGACTATAACTGCGGGTATGGCCCCAACGTATTGAAATCTTGTATCCATACTGAGTAATTGGGCGAGTGGTTCTTTGGAACAGTTCTTCCTGTAGACCTAAGGGTTGAAGGAGCTGAAGGTATGCATACTTAGAAATATAGGAAGTACTTCTGGGAGTCATCTATACTCCGGGACGGTTGATCCCTCTTTTTTGCCAATGTGCATGGGACTAAGATCCTATTGAATCGACTGCGGTTGGTTTGACTATTCTTGCGATTCTCTTCTCTCTAATGAACTTGGCTAATGGATATTAATAAATATTGGATTTATTATTTGGTGTTTATGCGTGTCTTAAAATTAAAGCATGTTGTCTTTTATTTTCTTAAAGTGATTATTTATTTATTTATTTTATTAAGCATGTTGGCTTAACTTGGAGATTTAAATGGACTATGTGGTTATGAATTACTCAACGTAACTGATTGGTCATTTTTCTTTCTACGTGTGTTTGTTGTCCATTTCTCTTCAATGATGGGTCTATGATGACCTATATGGAATTCGTCTATATGGGGGAGTAGATTGACAGGATTTGTAGCTCGTGGTTGAGAGTTAGGGAAGACGACTAAAGAAGATTGTATATCTTCTAAGAACAATTTATCTTTATTGTTTAGATTTTTAATTGTGTATTATTGGGATCTTTTATTGTAATGAGATTAATTCTCTTGCATGAGAATTAATAGTTTAATATTTCTTATTCATTTGGATTATTTGTTAAGTATAGTTTTGGAAAGATAGTTATTATTTAATTATCTAGTATGCGTTGTTGGGATATAAACATTTTGTTTCTTTCTAGCCTTGTATTTAATTTGAACATTAAATACGGAGGTGACGCTTCGAATTTCTAGGGTTTTTCCGCTGCAACTCGTGATTTTAAATGGTTTTAAATTAGACGAAAATTCGGGGTGTTACAATTTTAAATTTTAATGGGCTTGCTGCCTACAGGCCTACACATGGAGGATAAACACACAAGCCTAACGAATTTCTTTTTAAAACTAATTAGTATTAGATGGAGTAACTCACTACCTTATATGCTAATCTACTATCACCAATTCTTTCGATATCGAACACTGCCATAGTCACATGTGGGATATTCTCGATCTAACAAAAATTTATACTCCATCACTTTAAGAAAAACCTTAACATTTACTTTTTCACAGTCTTCAATGTATTACTTTGACCTTAAATAGTGGTATTTATTCCGATATATAAACAATAAAAAATATGATTTTTCGAAAGTATTATTTAAAGTGAATCTAATAATTGTATTTTTATATTTTAATCCTTATATATTCTCATAAATCAATGGTCAAAGTTCATAAAGTTTGACATTCAAAGAAGAAATGTTAAGGCTTTTTTAAAAACGAATGGAGTCACACGCCTTCACAATTGCTGCGCCAAGTCACCCTCGACATACCCACGAAACTACATATTACCCCATAGATGACCGAGGAAGACCCCAACGAGAACAAAGCTCCGCGCGAAAATTTCGATGAATGGACATTCAATACCCGCCCGCCGACTGGATAGCTCATCCCGAAGGAGATCATATTCGTCCGACGTTTATACCCGCCCGCAGGCTGGATATCTCATCCCGAAGGAGATCACATCCGCCGAACGTTTATACCCGCCCGTCAGATGGATAGCTCATTCCGGAGGAGATCACATCCCTCCGGCGTTTATACCCGCCCGTGGGCAGGATAGCTCATCCTGAAGGAGATCACATTCGTCCGACGTTTTTACGCCCCCGCCGACTGGATAGTTCATCCCGAAGTAGATCACATCCGTCCGACGTTTATACCCGACCGCCGATTGGATAGCTCATTCCAAAGGTGATCATATCCCTCCGACGTTTATACCTGTCATCGTTCCTGTTTACCGTCGTCAACCTCGGCAGCGCCCGAGTGGCCTCGACTTGACACTACTAGGAGCTTCATGTCGCGCCTGAGTGTCCATCTCCGGCGTCGTTTTTTAAATTTTTTTTACTCAATGTAGCTACTTAATTTAATTTTTAATTGAAAAATACCTTGAAAAAAAAATATCAAAAAAATATAAAAATCATTTCAAAAAAATTGGAAAAAATTATGAGACCTCACTATAATAGTACAGAGGGCTTGGGGGTAGGTTAGGTGGCGCGGGGTAATAGGGAGCCATCCTTGGTACCCAAAAATGGTGGATTAGCCTACGATGTCCGGTAAGAGGCCCTTCCAAGCCTACCAAGGACCCGATAACCTACCCGGGGAGCCTCCTATTCCCCATAGGGGTGTCCCGTGCCATGTAGTGCAAAAATATAAACCTTCGTTTCGGGGCCTCTCGGGAGCCCGAAAAATATGGATTATAGCCTTTGTTTTCCAGATGTCGTTTTTGCCCAAACTTCTCCGGGTGGTCTATGATGATCCTAGAGGATCCTAGATGCCCCGGAGGGTCATTCGGATCACCAAACTTCGATATTACCCATGCCTTCGGTGTTTAGGCCTTTACATTGATGTTCCGTAAAAACACCCTTACAAGCCTATCAAAGACCCAATAACGGACCCCGAATGCCTCCCATGTCCCCTAGGGGTGTCCCTTGCAATATGGTGCAAGAATATTCACCTTCGTTCCGGGGCCTCTCGGGATAAAAAAAAACGTGGATTAGCCTACGATTTCGGCTATCCGGGGCCCAGGTATGGAAAAAACCGGAACCTAAATCGCCCAAAAACTGAGACCTGAACCTGAACCGGTTTAATTCCAGTTTAAACCGAACCGGGCCTGAGTTTTTCGGTCCGGTCTGGTTTAAGACCGAAAAGACCAGAATTTAAATAAAATAAATAAATTCTCTGTAGCATTTACCTTCAATTCCGATTGCTAATTATGCTAGAAATTCTCCAATGTACCTAACACAATTATAATTTATAAACACAATACTAAAATAAATTTTAAAAAATAGAAAAAAAGAAGAAAAGAGGCGAAGCATACCTGACCGTGACAGGAGTAACAACGACGTCAACGAGTGTCGTGACTCCGGCAGCGGCAGGCGACACAGAGCGCAGCCGTCCGGCGCTGCTGTAGGTGAGCAGAGGCGCAGATCCGAGTATCCGACTGTGGGCCCGTGGTGAGAACTGAGAGGAGGAGCCGGAGTGGTGTCTTCTGCTGTGGGCCCGTGGTGGTGCAGGCGTGCAGGCTACAAGGTGGAGAGATGAGTGAGAGATTGAGTGAAGAGAGAAAGGAGGGGAGAGAGAGAGAGAGGCGTGCGTGAGATGGGGTTGAAAGAATAAAAGTGAAATGTGAAACCCCAACTCCGTCTCTTAGTTTCTCATTTTCATTTTCCAATTTTTTTTTTTGGGCAAAATTAAGATTCGTTCTAGACTGCAATATTCCGATTTTTGACCCAAAAAAGACCGGAATGGGTATCAGTGTTTTGTGCGATCCAGAACCTGAACCGGAATCATTCACATCCGGTTTGATTCCGGTCCGGTTCGGTCTAAATAGGCTCAGGTGTCATTTTTGCTTAAACTTCTCCGGAGGGTCTATCATGACCTTAGAGGACCCTCGGTTCCCCGTGAGGGTCATCAGGATCATCGAACTTCAATACTGCCCATGCTTTCCGTGTTCGGGCCATTACACTAGTGTTCCGTAGAAACGCCCTTACAAGGCTATCAGGGACCCAAACCGAGTGCCTACCATGTCCCCTATGGTGTCCCTTGCCATGTGTATCGAAAATTTCACCTTCGTTCGGGGGCCTCTCGGGAACCAAAAAACGTGGATTATATACAATAGGCTACGTTTTCGACTTCTCGGAGCCTGGAGTGTTATTTTTGCACAAACTTTTGCGAAGGGTCTATCATGAGTCATGACCTTAGAGGAACCTCGGGAGCCCGAGAGGGTTATTAGGATCCCCGAACTTCGATATCACCTATGCTTTCGGTGCTCGGGCCATTACGTTGGTGTTCCGTAAAAACACCCTTACAAGCCTATCAGGGACCCTTAACGAACCCCGCGGGCCTCCCATGTTCCCTAGGAGTGTCCCTTGCGATGTGCTGCAAAAATATCCACATTCGTTCAGGGGCTTAAGTTGTGGTGGGTCGGACTCTAAGGTGGCGTTTACTTGGTGGTAATGTAATGTAATCAATTTTGTGAGGAGAGATAGAGGTGGGAAGGAGATGAGAGAAGAGAAAATGGTGGTTGATTACATTGCTCAATGTAATCATCTTTACATGGGAAAATGATGAGAGAGATGAGATGGAAGGAAAAACAATTATGATTACAAAGGAAGATGTAATCAATCTCCCATCCTTCCTTTCTACCCCACTTTTACTCTAAAAAATGGATATTACAATGTAATCACCATTACTCCCAAGTCCCAAGTAAACAAGCCCTAAGTATTCATTGTAGGATGCTTCTACCTCAATACAAGTAAAAGCACTCATTAATTATTGAAATTTTGGGTGCTTTCCTAAGTATCTATAGGGAATCAAGTGAGATTTCAATCCCAAGTGAAAATCAATAAGGATTTTCTGTTCCACATTGTGTGTCATCTCCTGTCCTACTCATTTATATGTTCGACACGTCAGTTTTGTAAATTTTATTTATTATTAAATTAAAATTCTTGACAAATCATAAACGGTATAGATGTGATTGAGATACAGAGTGGTATATATAAGGAAATAGAAGATCGTCTTGAGTAACAAAAACACCAAAATTCAAAACCGCTCGACCAACCTACGTGGGTTAACTGTTTCCAAACTCGTTCTGGAGTGCACATTGTACTGAAATTGCATACCTCACCATCAAAAAAAAAAATTTAAAAAGGAAAAAGGAAAAAGGAAAAAGGAAAAAGAGATTGAGGAATAGAGCAGTAGAAGTGTAGAACGAAGTGTGCAAAGTGCAAAACACATCTGTGGTTTCTCGGTCATCTATTCCTCCGTATCACCATCGTCTCTGTCACGCCCAGACAACAGAGATTACTTCAGAGGAAAACATTCAATCAATTGGGTTTCCAGTGAATAAATTGAATCTCATAACAGAAGTAAAATCTGTGCTCCACTCAAAATTTGGAGGTAAATTCCCTCTTCTCGATTATGTTTTGTATGTACTTATTGAAACTATTTTGCTCATTTCTGCCAATTAAATTTTCCCCTCTGGGGTTTTTTATATGTGCCTTTTATTTGGGGTTTGTCATAAATCATTCAATTTTTTGCATTGCATGTCTAAAGTTTAGATTTTGTGATCATGGTCTAGTTCAGTTGGGTGATTCTTATATGATTGAAATTGAAAATTGTTTGATGGGTTTTTGTTGAAATTTTATGGGGCAGGCTATGGCCTCCAAAAGGGTAATCGCAATATGCCAATCAGGGGGAGAATTTGTTAAAGCTAAAGATGGCACATTGTCTTATACTGGGGGTGAAGCATATGCAATAGACATTGATCAGAATACCCAGTTGAGTTTTTTCAAGAAACAAGTGGCTGAGATGTTTAATTGTGAGGTAGATGCAATGATTATTAAGTACTTTTTGCCTGGTAATAAAAGGACCCTAATTACCATTTCAAAAGACAAGGACTTGAATAGGATGGTGAGTTTTGTCGGGGATGTGAATAGTGTTGATGTTTTCATCATCATGGAGGAGGCTCATGCTCGAAACACGTCGAATGTATTTGCTAGCAGGTGCTATGTCTTTCTGTGTTTCTCTCTTTGAACCATGAATTTTGTATCTTTATTTTGCATTTCATTTTAGCATTGGATGGTTTGCTCTCATCTGAAGTTGTGATTAGTGGGTTTATGAACTCAGTTGATGGCTCCATTAAAATTGTAATTGTGAGCAACTGAGCACCCATTTAGTGATTATATTAGCTAGCAAATCACAGGGAACTTGTTTGATCCATGCTTCATAGTCTGTTGAGTTTAGAGGAGAATGTATGCCTGGGAAGAGCACGAATTAGGATCATTTTATTGTATCATGTAGGTCTAGACACAGGAATGTCTTTCATGTTGTCATTTTGTCAGCTGTGGACCTGTGGTGTTTGATACTCATAGAAATTGACGAGGCAAAAATAAATGACTCACCTATTAATGCATGCGTGTGAGGAAAGTCCCTTGTGTAAGCACAGGCAATTGTTATATGCTACCATGAAAAGGAGGTTGATGCCAAGATAGCGAGTCAGATGTTTACTTTGGGTCTTTGGGATGGACCAAGCAGTGAGTATTTATTATGATTTGATCTTGATTGTGACAAGGGCACGCAAATGCAACTGTTGAACCTCTTTGGGGATTATCCAGGGAATAGTATCATTTTTGCATAAGCTTATTCATGTCATGATTAATGCAGTAAGAAACCTTGGTTTATGATTGTAGGTCTAGTAGGACTACTGTGTCAGAGGCAGTGACGCCCGTTGCTGTTGTTGTCGCTGATGCTGGCGTCGAAAATGACAATGATGATGATCCTATCGACATCAACGCAACCAATTCGACAAATTTAAACAGTATTCCAATTTCTTCCGAAGGGAACAATCATCAGAGAGCTGCACAACAGTGGGAGAATGTTATCACTGGTGTTGACCAGAGATTTGGTAGCTTTAATGAGTTCAGGGAAGCACTTCACAAATACTCAATTGCTCACGGTTTTGCCTACAGATATAAGAAAAACGATAGCCACCGTGTAAGTGTTAAATGTAAAGGTGAAGGTTGTAACTGGCGGGTTTATGCTTCAAGACTAGCAACCACGCAGTTAATCTGCATCAAGAAAATGGTTGATGAGCATACATGTGGAGGAACTGCCTTGAGGTCTGGCTGTCGAGCAACAAGGGGTTGGGTAGGAAACATCGTAAAAGAGAAGTTGAAAAGCTCTTCGAACTACAGGCCAAAAGATATTGCCAAAGATATTCAAAGGGAATTTGGAATTAAATTGAATTATTCCCAGGCGTGGCGTGCCAAAGAGATTGCCAGAGAGCAGCTTCAAGGTTCATACAGAGAGGCTTATAGTCAGCTGCCGGTTTTGTGCGAGAGGATATGGGAGACCAATCCCGGTAGTGTTGTTACATTCGCTACCAAGGAAGATTCAAGCTTTCACCGTCTCTTTGTCTGTTTCTATGCCTCCATAGCTGGTTTCGAGCAAGGTTGCCGTCCTCTCATTTTTCTTGACAGTGAATCATTGAACTCCAAATACCAAGGAGAGTTATTTGCTGCTATATCAGTAGATGGGGATGACAGTGCTTTTCCAGTTGCCTTTGCAATAGTGGATGCAGATACTGCAGAGAATTGGCATTGGTTTCTGGAGGAACTAAAAGCTGCATTGTCATTGTCTCAACCAGTTACATTTGTTGCAGATTTCCAGAATGGTTTGAAGGAATCATTGCCCGAAGTTTTTCAAAATGCATTTCATGGTTATTGTCTGCGGTATATGGCTGAAAAACTTAACAAAGACCTAAAGGGGCAATTTTCTCATGAAGCAAGGCGTCTCATGGTCAATGATTTCTATGCTGCTGCTTCTGCCCCAACGCTTGATGATTTTCAGCGTTGTATCAATAATATAAAATCCATTTGTCCTGAAGCTCACGATTGGGTTCTAAAAAGTGAGCCAAAGCAGTGGGCAAATGCGTTTTTCGAAGGAACACGGTACAACTTATTAACATCAACCATTGGGCAGCTATTCTTTGGTTGGGTGTCTGAGGCTGATGAGTTGCCTATAACACAAATGATTGATGTCTTGCGGGGTAAGCTGATGGAACTGATCTACACTAGAAGGATGGAATCTAGTCAATGGGGAACAAGGTTGACACCATCAAAGGAGGAAAAGCTGCAAAAAGAAATTTTAAAAGCACAATCCTTTCATATTTTACAATCTCATGGTTGCGTTTTTGAGGTGCATGGTGAATCTTCCCATGCTGTTGACATTGATAGTTGGGGATGTAGCTGCAAGGAATGGCAACTTACTGGATTGCCTTGCTGCCATGCCATTGCTGTGTTCCAATGTATTGGTAGAAACCCATATGATTACTGCTCCAAGTACTTCATGCTTGATATATATCGCCTGACATATGCAGAATCCATTCATCCTGTTCTGCATAGTGAAGACGCTGTGGAGGGTGAGGAAAATCAGCAAACTGTTACTGTAACTCCTCCTCCCACTAAACGTCCTCCTGGCCGTCCAAAGATGAAATCAGCTGAAGCAGTAGATATAGTAAAGCGTCAGCTTCAGTGTAGCAAGTGTAAGGGACTTGGCCATAATAAGAAGACATGTAAAGGCTCCTAGGATACTGCAAAACGCTGCAAGTTTGTATGTTACATCTGCTGCTTCCCTTACCTACATATTTGATTCTCTATGTGCAACATGTAGATTATAGACTACATTCTAAACCCCCTTATGCTCTTCATCTTTTGCTAGAATGGACCTAACTATTAGTTCATTATATACTCTCCAAAGACTGGCCTTATCCATTAACGTGATTTCTATTTCTTGTTCAGATAATTTGGGAATAATATTAATAATCAGTAAAGGCTGACATTTATCATCACTATGAACAGTGTAATTAATGTACATTATTTTTTCTTTTACCTGACGTGTATTTAACACATGTAAATATGTTATTTTGGGTTCTCCAAGTTTGTTTTAATGGTATCACTTGCCTATTGGATGGGAGCATCAGCAGCTGTAAGTTTTCTGGTTTGTTATGGGCCTAAATTGGATAGGCATTTCACCGTAGAACTAGAGAAGTGTTAGCAAAGTACGTCGTCTTCTGTGTTATGGCAGTGGAAGAGAATTTATTTGATGCCTCATTCAATTTAATTTAATTAATTTGTTAATTAATGTACATTATTTTTTCTTTTACCTGACGTGTATTTAACACATGTAAATATGTTATTTTGGGTTCTCCAAGTTTGTTTTAATGGTATCACTTGCCTATTGGATGGGAGCATCAGCAGCTGTAAGTTTTCTGGTTTGTTATGGGCCTAAATTGGATAGGCATTTCACCGTGGAACTAGAGAAGTGTTCGCAAAGTACGTCGTCTTCTGTGTTATGGCAGTGGAAGAGAATTTATGTGATGCCTCATTCAATTTAATTTAATTAATTTGTTAAATGATTACTGTATCTGTGTTTGTGTTATAGTAAGTGTATGCATGCATGTACATGTGATGTAGAGCAGCAGATGAGAGAGTATGGAAAAGCAGTCTGGAACCAGAATCAAAAGAAAGAATAGAACACTCAAAATAGTCTGTGATATATGCTTATTCAACGTGATATGAATTTTAGGCTATCATATCTAAAATTGTAGAAGATACCTTATTAGCAAAAAAAGGAACGAAACTTATATTCCAAGAATAGGATAGACAAAGTGTATGCGTGTATGTACTGTACATGTATGTTCAGCTCTTGTTTGTCTTGGTCATTTAGTAAACTTCTGAGAACTTACATCTCTAGGCTCCATGTCCCTTGATATTTCTAGCAAGGAAGGCCAATAATATTACAGTTAAATCATTGACCCTTCATCATTACTTGAATTTTTTAACTAAACAATGATTCTTTCGCCACAAGTATTCTTAGAATGGATTTACTTAATATCTAGGTATTCATCAATACGTCAAGTAGCAACCTTTGATTTGTGGTGATTCTTGGAATCATTGTAGTACATGTGCATTTTCTGTTTCTGAATTTGATTTTTAGGCATCTAAATGAGTTGTCAAAATTGCCAATTTGAAAATTATTTACGTTATATCTCTTTGGGAAGTGCTTTTTCTGTTGGTAAGTTAAAGTGATGTGAGAGTTCTTTAGGAGCCAGTCGCTCTTGCCAGTGCCGTAAAAGTGGCAGTGGAGAATTTTGGATAGTTTACGGAGTAAAGCCTTATCGGAACTCATATTGGGCCTGGAAACCTGCTATCTTGAACTGGCCAGAGTTGGGTGTCACGCACACAAAACCAGTTTGGCTTTGGCTCAACTTATGGCACCCCCTATTTTTATTTTTATTTTTCCAAAAGGAGATGTGGGAGTCTGAAGGCTTGAACTTTGGGGTTGGTTCTTCTGGATAGAAGGAGCCAAGCTAACCCTTAGAGAAAATGCTCTTGGTCAATAATGCTGATTGTGGTCAAGGGATCGCTGTCATAGAAATATGTCTACTTTTGCTAAGATTTTGAGAACATTATGTTAACCTTAATAAGCACTATTGCTTGGTCAGTGTGATCTATTTTTTGAAAGCTTCAAGTAGATGTTATGTTCTCCGTCACCCTCTTAGCCGTGCATTTCACCATTCTTCTGTTTCCCACAAGCATTATGACTGCTGTTAGAATGTGCTCATTGCTGTGTAATCTGAACCTTCTTCAACATTGTGATTATTTGCTGAAGGTGTTTTAGCATCCCCGAACATCTCTCAAATTTCTGCTTCTCAACTGTGGTCTTGCAGTATACAGTTACATGTTTGTACTTACATATTTTGCACTACTTGTTTATGAGTAGCAATTCCTTGAGTCAAATGTAACATTGTCTCCTGGTTTTGCTTTCCTATTTGAAAAGCAATGAATGCATGATTACTTTGATTCTTGCTTATGGAGAATCGGAGATCTTCTATAACTTAAATTTGATTTTTTCTACCAGAATAACGTCTTTCTTTGCAGTATTCTTTCTTCTCTTTTCAGGAACTTGTGTTTTATGTGTCCTATTCTTAACGTTTATGTATATGATAGATGTCACCTTGTATGATCCTAAGCAATTATTTTAAGCTTTTGTTTTCTTGGTTTATCTCTGGCATAAACAAGCATGTCAGAGGCTGCTTGTTATTGTGTAAAGATTTAGGCCTTGCATAACACGGAAAGAATGGTACCTGCCATCATTTCCAGATACATCGACATGAGAACCAACTTTCTAGATCGCAAATACGTGGGTTTATAGCAATTTTCCATTTAAATGTGGGTTTAATTCACGTTGAACTTCAAATATATTCGTTCTCGTAGTTGTGAAAGTAGCTTAAAATATTATCTATTTATATAGTCTGTTGTCTTGATTTCAATATTCCTTTATTTAAAATGAGCCCAATTAGGATCTGTGATAGAGTATTGTGATTATTTGTGTTTCTATTGTTGTCTCTGTGGGACGTCTGACTCTGATTTCTGCAGTGAACTATAGTCTACTCAATGTGATTGATGCTCTGGTACCCCTGAAGATGAATGTGGATCTCTATTTTTGCATCTTTTGAAGCTCTTTTTTAGGAAGTTGGTGCTCATAGGTACTATAAATCTGTTGTGTTGGACTTCTCTTATATACCCCATGACAAGTATGATGTCCCAGAGTGAAAGGAGAAACAAAATGTTTGTTAAATTGTGATTGATGTTGAGCATCACAATGTGTATCAGCTGAGCTCTTGGTTTGATTGTATCTCTCTGTATATCCCAAAATTATGTCCAATTCACGATTGCAGGATGTTTATTAAAAATGAATCCGTTGTTTCTGTAGGTGAAATATTACATAATTTTGCTCATTTTGCTTACTTGGTATTTTTGTTAATTGCCCCAGTCTTCCAATTGTTCAGCAGCATAAGCGTTATTGGGAGGCTTGCGAAAAGGTTAGGCTGGGCAGCATGTTCGCAATTCTGATACGTGATGCACAAGGACTATGAGCGGTGGAGAAGCCAAGAGGTTGGGGCTAAATATTATTGATGCTGCACTTTTCTCTGTCCCTAAGAGACATGGCATGGGCTGGGTGGAGAGAAGGTACGATAGGAATTTATTGCAGCTGCTGCTAAGTGAAAGGAAGGATATGTGCAACCTGATATTGCTTTCTTTTACAGCCTTTATGGAGGCGCTGAGATGGGCAGGGGATCAAGGACGGCAAAATGTGGATTTGGATTTGGAGATAGATTGCTTGAAGATACTCTCCTGTCACTCAAAAAGAAAAAAAAGATACTCCCCTGGAATTCTGGAAACGACAGGTAGCAGATTGCCCAGAGTTTGGCCTCACATTTTCTGATTGTATGCATATGATTACTCGTACCAACGGGGGTGCAATTCTGTCGCTCATCGATTAGCCAGAAGTTCTGAAAATCGTGGCAAATGGATTTGCAGCTTCCAGAAATGGTTTGGAGGGACTGATTTAAACTTTGTGGGGCATCAGATTAAGGACTACAGTTAGCAGTACAGCATAATTGGAACCATATCATCATCATCATCAACATGGACTCTCAATGAGCAGTACAAATGCTACGAGACGGAACCGGCAGAAAACTTATGTAACATTATTACTCAATGTAGGTGTCTTATGATGAAGATACAACAAGTGAAGATTGAGTATGCACTAGAAGGAACAAACCAGATCGCAAATCTCCTGGAAAAAAAAGGCAAATCAGATCCAGTGGTGTGAATTTTGAATCATTGGAAAAAGCTATGATCAACTCTCAGATTTTATTATGTCTCTTGGTAGAATGCTCCACCTAACATAATCAGTGTAAAGCTCGAAGATTTGACGTAATAAAACTTCTACCCTTTGTTTTTCAATGTAGGAGCATATTGAGCACCTATTATTCCCCGGAGAAAGTTTTGCACAAGCAATCGACCTTTTTTTTTTCTTTCTGAAATATATGGTTTTTTGTACTTGAGGTATCTTAGGCTTAATTAGTTCTTATAGATGCATCATCTTCTCCATAACTAGAACATTCATTTCCTAACCCTAGATACTTAGATAGTGACCACTATTGAAAAGGCACCTTGTGGAAGTCCTCAAGCTAAGTTTTTTGTTTTTGCTTTTCAACGGTGTCCGTAAGAAGCCCACCAGGAGGGGAAATGGGATAAATCCTAGTGGGAGACGGAAGGATTGAATCTGGAATTCGAGTGAGGAAGTTGCCATCTCGACTTATCTCTCATCCTAATTCCTCAAGTTTATGCAAGACATGAAATTAAAAGTAACTTTTCGTGCCCCTTTGACTGAGGGTCAAAAAAGTAACCTTTCTTGGACATATATTTAAAACCTACCAACGAAGCATATTAAACTTACTTTGCTTTTTCATGCCTTTTATAGAGGTGTCTTGCTTAATGTTAAAGTCCCATATGCACAATGGCTATATGTGTTTTGATAGTTACATACGTACAGTCAACTTAGGTTGTCTGGCCTTTTTTGATTTGAAAATTTATGTTCAGCGTGAAATCAAATGGGAAGAGAATAAATGACGGAGTTTTTTCATGTATACCTAATGGAATATAACTGAAGAATTCAATTTTGGGGCACTCAATGAGAATATTTAAAGTGACGCTTTAATTGAAATAAATAGATATCAAACCCTAATAATTTACAGAAGATCGCAAAAAATTGTTTAAGACGGTTTTATCAAAACTTTTAGTAAGACAAGGTTTCTTTTTAGTGAAATAAGAGTCACTGCTCATAATATATGTGACCCCTACATTTCTAATTAGTCTTGCTCTTTCCAACAGAATGGTGCGGAAAAGTGAGGAACAGAGCGGAAAGGCAACGACGCGGATAATTAGAAAAAATGTGAGACAAAATGAAGAGACGCTATGCGGAGCGAAAGGGAACAGAACATAACGTATTGGAACAGAATGCAACATGAAAACGACGAAAAGACCACGGCTTTATCCCTTATTTATTACCATCCATGCATCTACATTTAACCATCCTTCAATTCACGTCGTGGGTTGTGAGTTGTGACAACTCTTATATAAACTCACATATCTAGCTCAACTCCAGTCATATACTCAAAACTGCACTCTTTCTATCAATAGAATCTTAATTAAGAGAAATAGAGAGAGAGAGAGAGATCTAGAGAGACAATTATAATGGGAAAGTGGTGCTTTCCTTTGTTGGTGATGACTCTATTATTATTTGTGCATTCTACGTTTGCAGCAAGGAAAACCTTGCTAGTAATAACCACCACCCAAGCCCCTCCTAATACCAAAATAGTAGCTATTGACACCACTAATAAGACATTACCACCTCACGTCTATTGTCTGCCTTCTCTAAGATACAGATCATGCGGCGGCGTTGGAGATAATCCCGATCGCACTCTCAAAGAAGGTAGTGGCGACGTCGGTAATGGGGACGCCGGCCATTAGCTATCAATATGAGGGAACCGGCCACTTGAAAGTGTAACTCGTTTGTGCTGTGGGTCTTCCTTCTTTTCTTTTTTTTAAGATGTAATCATGTTTGAATATCAAATAAAAAAGTAGTTTATACTTTATAAGGCTTCTCCTAATGAATTTTTTTTTTTTTTTTTGAAAAAGCAAAGAAGCCGATCATGAATGACCATGAGTCCAAGGACTCAATACAACAAAGTAACAAAATAAAACATCATTACAATAAGCAAAAGACAAAATAAATAAAAGCTAATGATAGATGTCATCCATCGCAACGTCTTTAAGCCCTGCTTAGGAACCGGTCACAGCGAGATCCGATAGTAAAAATTTACGTTCTCAACCGCCAGGACCACCAGTCCACCACCAACTTCACCATCATCAGAAACGCTTTGGCGCTAGTGGTTGCAAAGAAACAGCTAATAACATCTGACTTAGCTCCTTTTTTTTTCAGGGTTTTCAGATCAGATCAAAAACCCCAATTCTAAAGCCATTTATCTTCACCCAAATGGCTTTTGCTAAAAAGACCCCATCTGATACTTCTAGTACTGTCGAAAGATAAACCAAAAGCAAGAGCAAGAGCTAGCAAATCTAACAAAAAAAAGAGGAAACACAGGACATATGGAATTGCTAGATTTGCTGGCTTTTGAAAACAGTGGTACAACACTAAACTGATCCCAAATCCCAATCACGCTTTGAGCCAAGAAACTTTATAGAAGCTTACATGATTTTATGTGGAGCAATGCCTTTTTTAGGCTAACAAAAAAGTCCCGAATTATCAAAATGGTTTTTTAAATGAACATGAGTGGACAAATTGGCCATTTTAAAATCGAGTGGGACGATATGACCTTTAAAAAATAATGTTTGGGCATATTCCCTTTTTTTTTAGCGAAAGGCAAAGCCGCTGTGGGCCACAGCGGCTTTGCCTTTCGCTATAAAAAAAAAATTAAATTCGCTTCCAGGCCACAGTCCGATCCTACGTGATGTATATGTGAGGAAATAGTTTTGAACCGAAGCTAATTTGGGAATTAGTTTGTGAATGATGTATATTTGAGGAAATCACACGAAGATGTAAGTTGGTTCTTTGGCAAAGATGATATTTTTTTGATTCTGGGTTATTAGTCTTGTTTCATATACATTTTGTATGCTATTGTTGGGTTTTGGTTTTGGGCTAATGTGGTTTTCACTAAATTTAGTGAATTGTGGTCAATATTGATGATTATGGTTCTGGGTTTCTTTGGTTTTCATCAATTTTAGTCTATCTTGATGACTTTTGGTTCTGGATTTCTGTAGTTCCTCTGATGAGTTTTGCTTTTGGGCTGTAGAGAGGGAGAGAGGGGGAAAGGAAAAAGAAGCAATAAACAAAAAGTGAAAAGGAAAAAGGAAAAAGCAAAAATAAACTCTCTCTTCAATTGCTCTCTCTCTCTCCTCATTCATCCAAATCGTGGTTCTTCACTGCTCTAACCAAAATATTCTAGTATTGCAATCTGCAACATGACCACTTGACCAGTATAATATGCTCAATTTCAATTCTCAATTCATTCATAGTGAGCAATATCAATTAGTTTTGTCGACAAATGAATTCTCCATTTGCTTAATTTCTCATACAGTACATATAAATATGATAGCTCCTCAAACCAAGAAATCCAATTTCTCGTACACTACATAACTAGAAAATAAGAAAATAAATGGCAAAATAGAGAAATTAGGAAAAGATAAGAAACCCGGGCCAATTTTTTTTAACCTTGTTTGGTTGGATGTAAGATAGCATGGGAAGTGCAAATTCCATGTAAGTTGTTTAAAGTTCATTGTTTAGTTCATCAACTTCCTTGGAAGTGAAACTTTCCTATGTAACTTACCTCCCATGAAACATGGGAAGTTGGAGGCTAGGTAAATGGAACTTCCCATGCTTCTCCACCCAAATTACACATTTACCCATAAAAAGCTCATACCTATGTAAATAAATGAGGATAACTATTTCACTTTGCATTTCTTCCAAGGAACTCCATTTTATTAACCAAACAATATGAATTTTAACTTACCTATGTAACTTCAATTTTCATGGATTTACAACTTCTATAGAAAGTTTAATCACATGAACCAAACAATGCCTAAGTGAAGATTCCTCCAAAACCGGTTTTGGGGGAAATCTGCCCTAATATTATTTTTTAAAAGGTCATATTGTCCCACTCAATTTTAAAAGGACCAATTTGTCCACCCATGTTCATTTAAAAGACCATTTTGATAATTCGGGGAACAAAAAAGTGAAAGAAAGCAAATAGAATACTCCATTCTTACAACTTGCTCAGCCTGGAATGGAGAAAATTGCCTTTGTGAGTGAACAACTCTAAATGCTTAAGCTAAAAAAAAATTAAAAAAAAAAGGGTAGAGTGGAGAAACTCAGGATCTTCAAATTATATGCGCACCCATTTAAGGGATGAAATTGCTCAAACAAAGGGACATATTACTGAAATTATCAATTACCTTTTATAAATTGAGAACCCTATTCGAGATCTAGGGTTCTTGAAATGAAAAGGAGAAACTAAGGCTCTGTTTGATTTACCTTAATTTTACTTAAATTCAATTCAGTTCAGTCCAGTTCAGTTCATGTGTAACTTTATCACTCATATAACTTTTTATTCCGAAATAATTTCATGATGATAATTATATTATCGGAAAGATCTCAAAGCATACTTTCAATTAGTCCAATATTGACTATGTTTGAACGATTTTTAAATGGTTAACGATCAAGTTTAAAAAATCAATTCAGTTCAATTCAGTTCAGTTTTATCCAGTTAAATCAAACGGAACCTAACAAGATAGTAAAATACAAAGGAAAAACTCCAATTTGTGCTAAGTGGAGAATCAGGGGAATTCTCAAGAGTGTGGGAATTGGGGTCTGGACAAAAAGGGTTTGATGAAATTCTTCACGGGCTTGGTAGCTTGAATTTTCTATGATTATGCTTTTTCTTTTTTTTTACTCTCACTAAGTATTTTCTCTCTCATAGTCTCATGGGGCTAGGAGGGTTCTAGAGAGAAGGCAAAGCCTTTCTCTCTAAAATCTCAAGATTTTGACACCTGGCTAAGGAATTTAAAGTTGCTCCATGCCCAATGCGAGATTCGAACCCTCGATCTTGGTTAAGGATGGATGAGTCCCTACCACTCAACCACACCTCATTGGTTGTGTTTTTGTAATTTATGGAAGTCGCTTGTTTAGATCTTTCTTGCGTATACGTACGAATTTTAAGTAAGGGCTCGTTCTTTTCAACTGGTAACTGCTAAGTGGTAAGTGGGAGAAAGTGGGCAAAACCGGTGAAAACTGGAAAGTATAACGAATTATTATTATTATTATTATTATTACAAAGACTTTTATTCATGCATATATTTATTTTTATATTTTAATTAAATATATTATATATTTAATTATTATGTTTAATATGTTAAAATATCAAACTGGTAAAAATTGGACAAAACCGGGTCAAATTGGGCAAAATTGGGGGAAAGTGTATTTTGTAGCTAGTAACTGGTAAAAACTGGACAAAACTGGGCAAAACTGGAAACCAGATGAAAAGACACATGCCCTAAGTGTGTGTTCTTTTCCACTTATTGGACCTTACCCAATCAGGGTAAATATGTGGCAAGACCTTACCCAATCAGTGAGAATCAGTGACAACACCTTACCCTAGTGAGAAAAAGTGGCAGGACCTTACTCATTAGTGGAAATCAGTGGCGGGACCTTATTAAATCAGTGGAAATCAGTGGAAGGACCTTACCGAATCAGTGGAAATCAGTGGGAGGACCTTACCCAATCACTGAGAATCAGTGGAAATAAGTGGAATAGAACACACCCTAAACCCTGTTCTTTCCGTCGTTTTTATGCTGCATTCTGTTCCGTTCCATTTCACGTTGTATCTCGTTTTGTTTATTTGCTCCATTATTCCACACTCAAAATATTACTAAAATGAGAAATGGGTAGTGATCAAAAAAAATAAAAGGAAAGTGGGTAAGAGATTTTGAAACGGATGTAAAAGGAAAGTGGGTAGGAGATCTTGAAACAGAGGAGTAAATGTTTTATTGAAACTTTAAAATGATTTATGAAATATTACGGGGAAAAAAAAATTCTAAAACGACTTATATGTTGAGACTTGAGACGGAGGGAGTACATTTTATACGAATCTTTTCTTTTGTGAGAAGCTGATAGTGTCAAAAGAAAAGGTGAAACTTTTGGCCGTCTCACGCAAGAAATATAAATGGTGGCCGCATTTTTGGATTGATATTTTAAGTGAGCCTATATTGCCAATTTGGTATTTTAAAACATTCCGATTACGATAGGGTATTTTAAACATCTAACTCGTGCAAATACACCTAAATCTCCCTTAAAACCCAGTTTCCGGGCATAAAAAAATATTTTTTCACGTATAATTGATTTTCAAACATTTTATTCATTTGCGAAAACGGCGATTATTGTTTTAAATTACTCCCTCATGTGCACGGAAATCTTGACGTTTGGAGAATATGACTAATATTAAGGAAAGTACATTTTAGCACAAAAATTTCAAATTTACCCTTAAAAGAGCACATGATGTATTAAGAGAGAGAAAATAATATTTTAGCGAGTATTTATTGCTTTCTTGGCTTTTGTAATATTTTAGTGATTAAGAGGAGAGAGAGAGACAGAGTGTGTGGGGTATGATTTTGGTGGGAAAGGGAGGAGAGAGAGTGGTGAAAATAGGCACATGGGGCCATGGGGGTGAGAAGGTGGGAGGGGTAAAATAGTAAAGAGTACTCAAATACATTACCATTTAAGGAAACGTAAAGATTTCCATGGTCCAAACATAAGTGGAAAGTATATAGATTTTCGTGGACCGGAGAGAGTAAAAACTAACATATTCCCCCTTTTCTCTCTTTCTTTTTCTGGAAATACTCTCTCTCTTTCTTTTTTCTGGAAATCAAATTGAAGAGGTGGAGGTTGGTGAAGATGGCAGGGGAACGAATGCAAGTGTAGTGAAAACACTTGTGTGGGAGTAGTGAGTGTAATAGACGTGAGGGTTGAGCGGGAATTGGTAAAATGTTGGAGGAGAAAAGGGGATAGGTTATTTATTAATTTGAACAATAATCGCCATTTTCGCAAATGAATAAAAGATTTGAAAATCAAAAATGCGAAAAAAAAAACATTTTTTTTATGCCCGAAAATTGGAGTTCAGGTAAAATTTAGGTGTATTTACACGAGTTAAACGTCTAAAATACCCGTAACGGAAGTATTTTTTACGGGTATTTTAAAATACTAAACTGGCAATATAAGCTCACTTAAAATACCAATCCGGAAATGCTGCCTATAAATAGTCCTTACAAAAACCCAAAACAACATTAAGCTCATCCCTTGAGTTATTGATGAAGTCATACTCTCACCGGAAAGGGAAACCCAGGGGATGAGCTACGCTGTCACTGTCCCGTTGCCTCTCTATCTCAACTCTTCCCTAACTTCTCACAACCCCTCGGTAATAATCTCTCTCTCTCTCTCTCTCTCTCTCTCTCTCTCTCTCTCTCTCTCTCTATGCTGGGCTTTGAGCTTAATTAATTGTATAACTCCGTTAACAGATTTCCAGTGGAGGCTCGGAAGTTTCGACCCAAATTATCAAGCCCACAATTCCTGTATTTAAATGGAGGCTAGTAATTGCTTATGATGACACCTATTATGCTGGTTAGTGCACACAAATGCTCTTCTTATCCTTCATTAAATTAAATTCAGCAAAGGGAAAAAAGATAAAAAATAATACAGTAACTTTTTTTTGAAATGATCTATGGATAAGGATAGAGAAGGTGGGTAGAGTGAACAATTTTTGGGTGTTTTGTAATGTTATGGTATATTGTTCTGAATTGAAATTTGTTGGGTTTCTGTTCTTTTGTTGGTAAGCTTTTGCTGTGCTTCTGTTTCCAATAGTTTGCAAGTAATTTGTTTTGTCACTCATGTTTGTAGGAAAAAAAAGAAGAGGAATTGGGGTTTTATATAGTGATAAATAGGTGCTATGTTGAGGGCTATGTTGCATGGATTTGGCTAGCTACTAATCTCCAATATGAATATGTCTTGAAGTGTCTCAATAAGCCATTTTTCAAATGTTTTATGCTTGATTATGGCCTGAGTATCTAAGTCTCAGCACTCATGTTTAATTACCCGACATGGTTACTGTTGGACCTTAGGAAGCGCGATTGTGAAATGTGATGAGCGGGGCGTGGAGGTGTTGAATCACGGAACAAACTCGTAGTCAAGAAGGGACAAGTAGCTGGAATGAAGCAGGGCCGGGGAGTTCTGATTAGCAGGGCCCCTGCTTCTGTTTACTGCGAATTTGTCGAGGAGCACGGCCTGGTATGCTAGATAGCAGGGGCCACGCTAGGACCCTTGGACACACCTACAAGATTTGAGGGAGATCCTGGTTTCCTTACTGCTTAGTATTGCTAGTTTTCTTATTGTGTTGGGTTGGTGTTCTAGAAAATTAATTAACTTAAAGATGTTTCCGATTCCTAGGGTATTAGTATATGAAGGGTGAGTCCTAAAATAGACCGATGGGCTATAGTATTCGGTATGCTCTTAGAAAGAGTCAACAAGTGAGGGTGTGCTGTATGAGAGAGAAAACGGGTGCCTTGAGACACAAGATCGTAGATTGTGTTCAAGGGGAGAGAAGAGCAACCATGTGAGAGGAGTTGTGAGCAAATTGTAAAATACATCTAAGGGTGCGTGTTTGGGGTCGATGGGCTCAAATTGAACGGAGTCTCCATTGTAAAAGATTCTTGAGCACATGAAAGCAGCAAAGTGCTAAAGATAGAAAAGATACACACAGTTGTGTGAGACATAGTAGATGTTCATGGTTTTTCCCAAGATTGGGTTTTCCAAATTAAATTGCTTGTGTTTCTTTGCCGTGTTTCCCTTCCATTGCACCAAAAAATCCCCAACAGCTACTTTTAAATGAAATGATGGGTCCATGTGATATAGATTTACTCCATGTTTGCTTAGGTAGAAAATGTTTTGAGAATTGTGAGCGCCTTGAACATGATGTGGGGCTCCATTTTTCAAATGAGATTTCCCTTTTAATGCTGAAAATTCTTCAGAAACGAATACAATGGGATTCATATGGTTTTTGCACTGTCTTGTGGGTATCCTGAGATACTATAGAATCTAATTCACACAACAGTTTTGCAAGTTCTTTTTGTGTATGAAGATGCTTTCACTTACCTCTTTCATCCTGGAATTATGTAATGAGCTTATACTATTCCTTATTTCTGACCAGTGTTAAACTCAAAAAAGTCAGTCAATCATACTTTTTGGGCATTCCTAGGGAGCATGAGATGATTGGATGTTATCATTGTTGCTAGTGTACTTTCAGAAATTTATCGACTGGTTCTATCTATGTTTTGAGTAGATATTGTCTGTACACTCCTGTACATTCATTCCTCGGAAATCGGAATAGCTTCTGGTTGGTCTGCATTTTTTCGGTACTAGACATTCTAAAGGATGATGTCTGCCTGTTCCTAATGTACCTCTAGTTTCTTTGTCTTTAGGTTTTCTTTTAATTTCTATTCCTAATTTCTACATCTTATGTGTATGGGATTCTTCTGTTATTAAGTTATATATATATTTATGATTCAGGGAATGATAACTATAGCTGACACTGACTGATGAAGCCTGCAAGCATGACTAACTGCCCTCACGCTATGGAACCTAAGGATTTTACTGTGTAATTTTTAAGAGTTCTAGATGGGGGCGTGGGGAGCGGAATTTTAAAGAATCTATATCCCCCCCCCCAAGGTTTCAGAGTATTTGCCCGTTTTGTGCCTTTATATTTTGGTTATTCTATACATGAAACGTCATTGGCCCATTGCTATGACACACATTCTTATCGTTGTGCTTTTCTACTAAGCAATGACACTAATACTGCTGAGGTGTCTGTCCCCCCCCCCCCCCCTAATTGCAAGTTTTCAAGTTACTGTATTACTTATCTGGTGAGATTGCATAGACTTTGCTCCTCTGTAGATGAGGAGGTAGAAAGACATTACTGAAAAAAGATAAATATGTTGTTTGCTGTATGTCAGGGTGGCAGTATCAAGCGTCACCTCCGACAGTACAGTGTTTCATAGAGAAAGCTTTAACCCAAACCACAAAGTTGGATCGCGAAGACTTAAAGTTAGTTGGTGCAGGTAGGACAGACACAGGAGTCCATGCCTGGGGTCAGGTCTGACTTTCTCACTCTTAAGAAGATTGAAAAGATGGACAGCCTAATTGTAGCAAAGCTTACACCAATTAAAGTTTCAGGTTGCACACTTTGTCACACCTTTCAACTATGATACATTGGATGGAGTTCACGCAGCCCTCAATGGCCTTCTTCCTTCTGACATCCGAGTGAGGGAGGTGAGCCCTGCATTGCCGGAGTTCCATGCCCGTTTCTCTGCAAAAGGCAAGATCTATCGTTACAGCATATATAATGACGCTATCATGGACCCGTTTCAGCGTTGTTATGCATACCACAGCACTTATAAGCTTAAAGAAGCTGTCATAGCTGAGGGTGCAAAGCATTTCATTGGGAAGCATGATTTCTCTGCCTTTGCCAATGCAATTCGCAACGATGGAAGACGAGATCCTGTGAAGACTATATCCTGATTTGATGTCACTGAAAAGGTAATCATCAGAAGAGGTGCTAGTTGAATATTCTATATGATTTCTCCCCCCTTCTATATTGGTTCTTATCATTCCTGTAGCCTGATGATATGCATACTGAATATTGCTTTAATCAAATAGTCAAACAAGAAAACCATTATCCCATGTCATCATATGAAGATTGTTGGTGTCTGTAAGTGAATATTAAGACATTTTTGTTGGTTTCTAGGGACCACATTTGGAGCTGGAAGTTGAAGGCTCAGGTTTCTTGTATAGACAAGTTCGAAACATGGTATGATTATATTGATCTACTGCAGTTTTTGCTTATTTATTTATTTGCTTTTATCCGCGTCTGATTTAGAGCACTGTAAGTTTTGAAATGTGCTTAGTTGATGTGAATCCTATGAATTGCAACCCTAAGACATTAAGATCAACCTACAGATTTCCCTTATTTCACAATGCCTCCACCTCAAATTAACAAGTTCTCATTCATTTGTGTGTTGCGTGTTTCAATGGTGCTCCAAAGATACCATGACCCATTGAACTTTGTTTATGAAGGTGGCATTGTTACTTCAAATTGGAAGGGAAGCAGTTCCTCCTGACATAGTCCTGAAGATCTTGGATTCAAGAGATCGCAAAGAATTGGCCAAGTATGCATTGTCTGCTCCTCCTCACGGACTTTCTCTGGTAGAAGTGAAGTATAAAGAGGAGCATATGCAACTTCCCTTAGGAGGTCCTGCGACCAGTTTTGGTAGGCGTCATAGTATTAGCAAATGTAAGCTTCCTTATTATTGACCATCTTGTAAATGTGTCAAATCTATTCATTACAAGTATCATTCTTGTTGTAGATGGTGAATTTGAAGGAATAGCTTTTAGAGGACTAGGTGCAGAGTAAAACAGATAAACTATGGGGAAGCGGCTTTTATATCTTTCTTTCTCTTCAGGTGCAAGTTGCGGCAGTCACTTTTCAGACTAACGAATAAATTAGCTTACTAGAACAGTGATGCCATTGCCTTTCAGGCCAAAATGTCTTGCTTGCTTTGCAGGAGTTCAAATTATTTGTTTTCTTCAGTCTGCATGATGATTTGCTTAAGAATGCGTTTGGATATGAACATTTGATTTGAATATCATGATTTCAATTCTATAAATTGAAATTTTGCAATTGAAATTCAATTCTATTGTTTAGGAAAACAAAGAATTTCAATTCAATGATTTGAAATCTAAATTTCTTGTTTGGGTAAATAAGACATTTCAATTCTATAATTTGTAATCCAACCACAAGGTACATAATTTCAGTTTCTTAATTTGCATATAAATAATGAAAATACAAAGATTAAAACAATAAATTTGTTCCATAAAAAAAAAAACAATAAATTTGAAAAAAATGTATAACAATAATTCAACATTTGGATGCACAATTTAAGAAATAAAAAAATAAAATCCTCTCTTTTCCACCTAGCACTTTGCCTCTGCCTCTTTCAATGGCTCAAACCCTAACCCTAATCTTCATCTCAAATTTGTTGTTCTAGCTTTCAATCAATCAAGAAATCGCTACAAATTTTGCAATTTCTTTTTCCTTTGTTTCATTTCTCTCTCCCATCTCTGATCAATAGAGGTTTCATGATGTGATTCAACCTAAGGTTTTGGCAATGGAGTACTAAAATTCAGCAAACTAAAATTCAGCAAATACATGCGATTTCAGTGTTGATTTTCGATCTTCAATGAGTTTTTCTTCGACTTCGACTTTGATCTGTCAGATCGTCACAAATTTGATTCAGTTAGTGTTTAATTTGGTTTGTGTTTGAAGGGAATGAGAGAGAGGGAGAGAGTGTCGTGGCTCGCGAGGCAGGAGGAGGAGAGAGAGAGGGGAAAGAGAGGAGAGAGAGAGAGCAGAAAGAGAGGGAGAGGAAGAAGAACCCTAGAGGACAGCCATGGATGGATCATGGAAGCTTTCCAGATTGCAAGGGGAGGAGAGAGAGAGGAGGAAGAGCAGACAGGTTAAAAAATAAAAGTGTCGTGGTTTGGTACAGAGGCAGGGCAGGAGAGAGAGAGAGAGAGTGGGTTGAATTTGAAATATGGACCTTGAATCTGTAAATTTAGAATTCATGTTCACAAGGGTTAAAAAATTGGCATTGAATTTGGTCCAATTCATGACTCTCAAAGTTTGAGTTATCCAAACAGCCAATTTAGATGAAATGGGAGATTGGAAATCAAATTGGGCTATCCAAACAGGCCATAATGGTAATCAATTGAAGATTTTTATGGAGTTCTTGCTCCTAGGTCATGGAATTATAAAATATAAAAAATGCTCTTTTTAGCAATTAAAACACAAATTTTATAAAACTTGCAGACAAGGCCAAAAACAAAGTTTAGCAAAGTGAAATTTACTCCTGAACTAGCATATAGACTTCATGCAAAATGAATCCTACAAAAAGAAGCGAATGATAATTTGCTCTTGTAGACGAACCCGATTGGAATGATCACATTTACCTGCAAACTCTTGTCACAAATTCAAAATCACCATTCCATCCAAAAGATGTTCACTTTGATCTTAATATAAATGAATATATCTGCCATCTCTAACTACCTCATTTTGAAGCCGAGCCAAAGAATACAATTGGGGAGGTGGGGGGAAGGGGGGTTGTGACCTTTTTTTGAATTTTCTTGCGGGGCTGACGTTCTATATTCCTACAAGGAAATATATCAACCTTATCTCTCAAAAAAACGGAGCTCCACCATGAACTCCTTTTGCTTCGGTGCATACCAAGCAACAGCTTTCGCACAGCCGAGGACATGTAAAGCATATTCAAGGGCAAATACTGGATTGCCCAAGTTCACCTTCCACTCTCTGTTGTTCAATTTAACTGCAAGTGCCGAATCAACTCTAAAACTAAAGGGTCCTACAATCTGCAAAGCATAATGAAATACAATTAGCATGCTGAACAAAACATTAATTGAATTTGTTGTTTAACTTATAGCACAGAGTTCTAGTCCCCTGTCCCTCCCCCCCCCCCCAAACATAATTGATACTTTGATAGTAACGAAGTATCAAATTTTCCATATCCCTACTTTGAGCAAAATCTTGATTCATTGGGTTTCAGAATCCTCTCCCCAATTGAATCCAAGATCTGTGCATCATGCTCCTAAGTTCTTCATAGCCTTGAAGCGGTTTTAGGGAAATTCTCCCCCAATAAATTCTATGACGTTTGGATCATGCCCTAGCCCCTCGGGTCTCCCCTGCCCTTGTGAAGCAGCTCTTGACTTGAAAAGTAAGCAGTTACCCACAATAAGAGTCTTAAAAGGGTATAAGGTCACAGCCAATCTGAGGTTAGATGATTGTGAGGTGTCACTATATATCACTAGGTCATCTAAAATTCGGCAAGAAACTGAAAGTTTCACACATTAGCTAACATCTTAGAATCCAAAGGACTTGTAAATCAGAGAATTCAATCATGAAGCAATACTTGGACCCAAAACTTGTGGAGTCAATTTGCTGCCCTTAGGCCCTTTACCATAGTGACCAAACAGAGCCAATGGAATAATCAGAATCATATAGAAAAAAGTTAAGAATAATCACATACCTGTTGCTGAAAACTTAATGAAGCATTGGGGCAAACTGCCTGAACCGCTTCAACGGATGGCTGTTGAGAACTGTAAAGATCTTGAGCCAGACATGCTGAAGCTGAAAGAAATTTGGAACCTGAAGGAACTTCTAGTCGAACATGCACTCGTGTGAGATCAAAAAATAGCTTTTGGAAGTTTCCGTGCTGAGCCGAGAAAGAGAAAGATGCAAACAAGTCCGCAAGAAAAGCCGATTGCATCCCAGATGCATAAAGGTTGAAGTGCCTATAACCCTTCGGTTCACTATCAGCATGTGATCTTTGTGAGTTGGCTCCAACTGATGCAGTTGCAACTGCACCTGCAATGAGAAGATGGGGACATATATGAGAAGTGGACAGGACGAACACCTAATATCCAAGAATGGAAAAGATCTTAGCAAATCTGGAAAAAAAAGATTTATTACATCTGGTGACCAGATCATGCTTCAGAGGATTTAAGAACTCAAGCCGAGGTCACACCTCAATTGTCAAAAGATACTCCATCCGTTAGAACATAAGTCTTGACAAATTTCCTTGGGGGACTTCTAAATAAACAAAAATGTAGAAAACAGAAGGTAAAATACCACTTAGGAATTTTGACAAGCAAAGGAGGAGGTGAGAATAGTATTTTGACATGATGGAGGGATTACTTTATTGATACGCACCCATAACTCACCAGAAGGATATTTTTTTATTCAACAATATTAAATGAGGTTCCCAATGCTTTCCATGCCCAGCAAGAAGCTCCAGTGCAACTGTTCACCAGCATCAAGTTTTCCTTGCCATTGTCACTCTAGTGCACACATTCAGTAGGGGCACAATTAAAAACTGGCCCCAAAGTGCAACAACAGACTCAGACCATCTAATTTGCAAATCCATACACATAAAACAGATGTTTGTCGAGCAGGCTACCCATAGGTTTGAGCAAGTCAAGAGATTTTTAAAAGAGGAGAAAGCGGTTCCTGGAGCAAAGGAACACTTCACAATACTTGTACTGTATGTAGACATCCAGAGAACACAGTTTGGTAATCATATCTAAGAATTACAAGGCTACACTCACCAATGATAGCAGTAGAAGAAACATGAGGATTTGATAGGAAGACATCCCATGGTTGAACTAGTTTTAGCTTTTTCGCCTGACTTCTCCAGAAGTCCATATTCTTCTTAAAGGAAAAAGCACTTGTAAGGCACAGACCAGGAAGTAGACGAGCAGGAACTTCAGTGGACCCATCGCCTTCAACTTGCTTTGCTGACCCTGAATTATGCTGCAAACACAGGTGGTAACTAACACCAGTGTCAGAAGACACAGATGCCAGATCAGCTGCCACTGAAAGTGGTACATCCCAGTAATTTCCTTGCTTGTCAATGAAAAGTCCAGGCAAAGCTGCCTCAAGAGTTAGATCATGATCGGCAAACTGCAAAATAAACAACAATATATATACTCAACATATGAGTCCTGAATAGGATACAAAGAAGCGTAAACTAGGAGGTGAAGTCAGAATTAACAACTAAGAACTTGAAGCTTGATCAGATCAAATTGGAAGTATAATTATTAAACTCAGAAAAATCAGAGTAATTTCATGCTGTATTTCACAGACACCAATAGAAGCTATAACAAACAAAAGGTTCAAAGAACCTTCTCCGGGCATTAAAAAACTGTTGGTTCCGCTTCTTTCTTTTTAAAGTTCTACGCAGGATTTATATTTCAGATGACTCAATAGATAGTGTATAATGGGCAAAGAAATCTCAAACAACAGGACATGCATCAGAAAAGGAAGCAGAAGAGTGAAACATAATATCAAAAAACATCGCCAGAAACACACAGCCACAAGTGCAGTGAACCTACTTGCCTTATGATGAAAAACTGCCTTCTTTCTAGCAATCTCTGTAGCACCATGTGCTTCATACGCAACAAGAAGCGTATCATCAGATGTTACAAGGAACTCGGAACAAAAGCCAAGGGCATAAAATGATTTATCAGATAGATGTCTTCCCATAACTTGCATCCAGGATGAATCTGAGGGCTCCGTTAACTTCTCTTTTCTTACGGAAGACACAAATTTTTGCAAGTTGAACTGACCTAACAATGTGGTAAACCTGCATCACCTTTGACATAAGTATCAATCAGATTGCACTGTTGATCTACAACCAAGCTAATAGATGATTTAATAGATAAACATCTTTGCGTTATTAGTTACAAAAATCTTACACAAGAGATGATCAGTCCATAAACCCAATGTCCACAGGACTATATATGCTCATGTTATATCTTTTGTCACATACTTTGCACAACATTTCTGTACATCGGAAGAAAATATTCATCAAATAAATATAGTTAGTTACCTAGATGTTAAGACAAGAATTCATAGATGTGGTCAAGGATGGATGATGTTTAGGGGTCAGAGTCAGATGAAACCTAAATGCAAGAGGATCAAGCTAACTCACTTTTGTGCTGATGACAATCTAATGGCCTTCTGTACAGGTTCTTTAATCTGTAAGGTAAAAACTGCCGACTCATGAGTTTGCTGATTTTTCTTTGCTGCATGTGATTTTGCAAAGAGCCATAATTTCTTAGGTGATATGAAGACTGAGATTCTTCAATTCCTTGGGCATTTAATAGGGTCATCTACCTAAGAATGTGAGGCCCCTTGTTTCATCAAATAGGCTATCCTTGATATGGAGTGCCTGTGGACAAGATGCTCTGAACTAATAGTTGAATGTCAGCACTTTGAACAATGCTGGGAGCGCTCAGCTGGTCTCCTTTATTTTTAATTTTTGTTTTTTGGAAATTATTTTTAGATAAGAAGAGGAGAATTTTGTCACCAAATAAACAAGCTAACAGTGTTCTTATACAAAGTATGCAAGGGAGATCAATCCCCATGAGGCAGCTTCTAAAAAGGGTACTCAACAGGGATTAACCAAGCCTTACTGCCTTGAAAGCTTGTCTATGTGGTCCTTTATAGTATCCAGAGATTCCGGAGGTCCACCTTTTCTTCCGCTTAAGCATAGGGTTCATAATATACAGCAGGTATGAAGGACTTCTCTTTTGACTTGAAATAATCTCGCAGAAAAGTTCCAGTTTCATGAAAAAAGATGTCACCCTATTAAGGAGGAAGGGGCTCACTGGTAAACAAGTTAAAACTTGTACACCAGGTAATGGGTTCAAACCTACTGGGGAGCACCTACACGAATTAATTCGTGAAATACCCGAGGCCGTGCGTTAGGAGGTGCCCTTTAGCCATGCCCAAAGAGGAAGCCAAACCAAAAAAAAAATAAAAATTCATAGCCTGGCTTGTTAAATGGGAAAGGTTGGCTACTAAAGATAGATTGTACAAATGGGTTGACTGAGGTTGTGAAATGTGGGAGATGAAGCCAGGGAGTAGGGACTATCTATTCTTTGATGGCTCCTTCACTCTTGGGGCTCGTTTACTTACTTGCAATCAAATGCAATGCAATGCAATCATTTTATTGAGTAGATGTGGGGTGAAAAGTGAAGGAGTGGAATAAGAGGGATGGGAAAAGTGGGGTTGATTGCATTATCCAATATAATCACAATTGCTCAACTATTCCCATGTAATAATGATTACTTTTGATAGTGTAATCAATCTCACTTTCTCATCTCCTTCCTCCCCCTCCTTCCTTTTCCACCTTAAATCTACCCTATAAAATGATTGTATTACATTGCATTTGATTGCAAGCAAGTAAACACCACCTTGGGGTTTATAAAGTGGGTAGGTATGTCCAACATGTCATGTACTTATCTCAGCAGTCAGAACTCAACAGTGTTTTGGGACATTATAGAGTTAGGTAATGTACAAACGAAGTCAGATAATTTCAGCTACTCACATCTTTCATTGTTTATATATGGCTGCACAGGAATGAAACCATTTTGCACAGAACCCTTGCTCAACAAAAGCATACAGTTGATTATTTCTGAGATTAAGGTTGTATTAATATGCAGATGTTCGTAAATAACCGCAGGGTAGAATTTTCATCAGGAGCCTCAATATTACTCTTAGAATGAGCTGATTGTCTGTCTGAGTGGGTATGCCCTCTCTTTTCCCAAACTGCACAAACATTTTTTGGGGTTTACTAACATTTTTCACCATACCTTGAGTTTAGTAACATGTGCTCACTAGGAACGAATTTGCGAAGAGATACATCCAAGTGCTCAAATCTTTCTCAGAACAGAAAAAAATCTCAAATGTGGATGAATTTTACTTACAAACATATCAAATTCCATACTTTTTTTCCCTAATTTCAAAACCAAAGTCAATATTTATATGTTGAGACCTTAACATGCTCATAAGCATCCAAGCTTTCATTCCTTGACTAATATACTTCAAAAACATAAAACTGCATGCCAAATAGCCAATCTGCAACATTATTCAAAATGACTGGCATTTTGAATAAGGTCACTCAAAAAGCACAAATTACAGCACATAAACCAAAACAGCATAAAGTCCAATTTCTCCATCATCATCACCCAACAAAACTCTACCTTTACCAAGAAACCACAAACCCCATATAACCCACAAAACTCAAACTCTAAAATTGAAACCAATTAGACAAAATTCATCAAATGGGCACTATCAAAATTACCAGTCATTGCCAAAAGGCAAGGTGAGAGCACGCAGGAGAGATAAACCAGGCCCAGCAGGTCCACCAGCAAAAGAAGGTACAAAAGGGGCAGCCATGAATCTCTGCATGAAATCAACTTGTTTGGGCCTCGAAAGCCTGGTACCTCTCGACAGGCCCAATGGGAGCCGGCCCTCTCGGGCCAATGGCCGGGCCACAGCATCAATGGTTATAGGGGTTGATACATCTACATCCCAGAAACCTCCACCGTCCATTACCCATCTTAATCTGTTCATGTTTTTGTTGTTAAAATTTTGAGCTTTTGGTCGAATTTTTGAATTGGGTATTTGGGAAATGGAGTTTTGGGGAGAATTATGAGTTGGATTTCAATGTGGTGAAGCCATTTGTGGACCGGGAGGGGTGGTGTTGGACTGTTGGTTGGAGTGTTTGTGAAGGGAGTAGAGGAAGTGAAGTGAAGAGTTTCGCGAGTGTTTTTGTTTTTGAGTTGAATTTACTTGCACACAACAAGTTTCATGAGTCAGTCTCACAAAGAGACGAGGGTTGAAACGGAGATGAGGGTCACTTTTAGGCTTTTAGCTTAAAGCCTCAAACGGAACCCATATGTGATATGTTGGCGTCAATTTGCAATAGAGCTATACTTAATACCACCACCACCACTTTTAGTATTTACCAATTATCACCACCACCACTTTTAGTATTTACCACTACTATTGTGGTGCACTTTCCCATTTTACCCCTATTTTAAAATATCCAATTTCATTCTCTCTCCTCCTTTACTCTTCACTCTCTCCACCTCCACCACCGCCACCACCACTACCCCACCAACACCACCACTGGTCCACCACCACCACAAGTCCACAACCTACAACAACTAGCTTAATTCTACACCTCACGGACAATGTTGGGCAAGCAATCAAAAAAATTATTTTAAGGTTTGTCGACTCGATTTTTTTTTTTTTATTTCTGAGAAAACAGATGGCAGGTCCTACACTGCGCTCCAGCGTACCGCAACATATATTATATTTCCGTTATTATTATTATTATTATTATTATTATTATTATTATTATTATTATTATTATTATTATTATTATTATTATTATTATTATTATTATTATTATTATTATTATTGTTAGGAGTAGTTTATTATTATTATTATTATTATTATTATTATTATTATTATTATTATTATTATTATTATTATTATTATTATTATTATTATTATTATTATTATTATTATTATTATTATTATTATTATTATTATTATTATTATTAGGAGTAGTTTTTATTATTTTGATTTTAATGATTCGAATAAATTTAAAAAAAAAAAAAACAAAGACCAAGTTGCGTTGCACTCGAGCGCAGCGCAACCCTTACGCTGCGCTCCTCGAGCGCAACCCTTATGCTGCGCTCGAGCGCAGCGCAACCCTTTATGCTTTGATTTTTATTAAGTCAACGAACACCGTGAAAGGCGCTGCGCTAGGACATGGGAAATGGAGAAAATGACGTTATGGTGCCCAATAAGTTGTTGGTCGAGAGTTCATTGGCTATTGGTCGAGAGTTCTTTGGCTGTTGGTCAAGAGTTATGGTGGTTTGGGTTGCTGCGGTGGTGGCTGGCGTGATGGGCTGTGGTAGGGGTGGATAGGCTGTTGAGGAGAGAGAAGAGGAGGTGAGACTTGAGAGTAGGGTGAGGTGAGATAGAATGAGGGTATTTTGGTCAATTTCTAATATTTGGTGGTGGTAAATACTAAAATTGGTGGTGGTATTAATGTAAATTGTTTGCAAATAAACCACATTTTATAGTTTTTAAACTTTAGGAAAAAATGCATTGTTTTAGTGGAAGGAATTCCTCATATGGTGCTAGATTAAAAAGAAATACCAATATTAGGTTTGAATAGAAAGTATTTTTTTAAGAGGGTGTCCATGCAGGTTAAGGAGTTCAAGGAACAATCACGTTTCTTTTCACCAATTAGACAAACTACCATTTGGAACAGTGACATACCTATACCGAGTAGCGCCTTACTTGTCGAACACTCGCCAACGTGAATGGCGACTTAAGTTGATTACTTCCCACAAGCAAAGATTTGCTCGATGGGGAGCCAGTTGCCAATGAGGAGGGCAACTTATAGGCATTTAAGTCGATGTCCCTATTAGCGTATTTGTTGTTATAAACGCACCATTCGTGGCGGCGCCTTTGCTGTTGAAGACGGAAAAAAAAATTGTGCGATTTGTACACTTTCCAACCTACATGGACACACTCATGAGAAATATTTTCTATTCCAATCCAATTTGGATATTATTTTTTGGGTTAAAGATAGCAATTATATTAATCAAGAAACGACACCTTACAACCTACCTGGATCAAGCATGAATAGAGCCACCTACTATGTAGGGTACCCTCTTCATTGCTAGTCCAAATCTCTACCATACATCAAACCATACATAACAAAACAAAAGCACCCTCAGACGTTACACAACCAGAACTAACACGATAGCCTTACAGAAAACCAGACAGCAATCAAATAGATACATGAAAAAAAAAACAGACAACAGTAGGCTACTACAGTATTCTAGTGACCATTTCCCTATCTTTACTTGTGAGCTTTGTAGATCTTCTTCCTTCTACTCGAGCTCTCACAGAAGCTTTTATCTACAATATCACAAATTCATCAGTGATGTTACCTTCTCTGAAGCATATATCATTCCTCACCCTCCATGTCCAGTATGTGAGAGTTGTCACTGCTGCTGCATGCACTTCTTTCTGAAATTTGCTTCCTAACTGCCTACTGATCCAGTTCAGTACCCCTTTCAGATGTTTAGATCTTGTGTTACTCCCCAACCATGCTTGTATTTCTTGTAGTAATGAGTTGGTCCTGGCACATTCAAACAAAAGATGTTGATGGGTTTCCTCATGACTGTTGCAGAGTACACACTTCCTATCCCCATAAAAGATTCCCATTTTATGCATTCTGTCTTTAGTAAACATTCTTTGTGTTTGAGCTAGCCAAAGACAGAAGTTGTGCCTTGGCATGTTTAATCTCCCCCATATCAGATTAGCATGTCTCAATTTTCTAGCTGTATCTCCCATCTGGAAACAATAACCACTCTTCACAGTGTACTCCCCATTTGCATTCTTAGACCAAGAATTATCATCTCTGTATGCAGATGCAAACAAAGCTTTGCTCTTATTCAGCTTTAACCATGCCCAGCTACTATCACTTTTAGGATCATAATTCCATAAATCCTCATTCTTCATATAGACACCATTAATCCATCTAACCCACATATTATCCTTTTTTGCTGCCAAATCCTAAATATGCTTACCATTCAATGCATAATTTAGTAACTTGCAATTTTTGAAGTTGAGACCTCCAGATTCCCTTGTCCTGCAAACAATATCCCAAGCCACCAGACTACTTCTTTTCTTTTGTTCATTACCTGACCATAGGAAGACTCTGCATTTTTACTCAATTTCCTTTACCACACCAGTAGGCAGGATGAAAATACTTGCCCAGTAAACGTGCATTGACATAAGAACTGAGTTGATAAGTTGTGCCATCCCAACATATGATAGATTCTTTGATGCCCATACATTCAATCTCTTGGTTATTTTATCTACCAAACATGCACAATCTAGCTTGCTCCACTTAGAGGGAGATAGTAGAACACCCAAGTACCTCATAGGGAAAGCACCTTCCTTGAAACCAGACAGCTGCAGTAAATCAGCTTTTACAGATGCAGAAACACCAGTCACATAAATGTGTGACTTCTCTTTATTTGCTTTCAAACCAGTGACTTGAGAGAAATAAGAGAAACACTCCATAACTTTTATCACTGACTTTTTCGTTGCCTTAGAACACCATAAGATCATCTGCAAAGCATAGGTGGTTCAATTGAACTGCTTTGCACTTTGGATGATACTGAAAATCATTTGTTGTGCTCACAATTCTCAGCAATCTAGACAGAAACTCCATTACTAAAACAAAATGTAAGGGCGAGATTGGATCACCTTGTCTTATTCCCCTTTTGGCTTCAAAAAACCCTCTACATTCACCATTCAGGCTCACAGAGAACCTGACACTCTTAATACAGACCAAGATCCAGTAACTAGATGTCTGAGGAAAACCATACCCTATCAACATTTCATCCAGGAAATCCCAGTGTATTGTGTCGTATGCTTTTCTCAAGTCAATCTTCATCAAACACCTTGCAGATGCATTCTTTCTTCTATAGTGTCAAATGAGATCTTGACACACCATGATATTGTGTACAATGGATCTATTGGCTACAAATGCACCTTGATTTAATGACACCAAACCAGGTAATACTTTTGCAAGTCATAGGACTTTTGAGATGCATTTATATATTGTATTACAGCAGGCAATGGGATAAAAATCAGAGGCAAATTCAGGGTTTTGTACCTTAGGTACTAGACAGAGAGTAGTTGCATTAATCTGCTTTAGCATTTTTCCTGAAGAAAAGAAATCCTGAATAGCATTGCAGACTTCCTCACCAATTATCTCCCAATAATCCTTGAAGAAACCACAGCTAAACCCATCAGGTCCCGGGCTTTTGCTGCTATCAATGGAAAACAGTCCACTTTTTATTTCTTTGTGACTCACAGGTTCAATCAGCTTCACTTGTTGTTCAATTGACAGTCTCTCGCCTGCTGCAAATATAAAATCAGATGCTGAAACTCTATTTGACTCCTTCACACCCAACATGCCTTGATAGAAAGTAATAAGTTCATCAAAAATTTGATCTCTATCAGTTAACTCAACCCCAACTGCATTCTTTAGAGAAACCATATTGTTCTTCTGATTCCTCTGTTTCATCAGAGCATGAAAGAACTGGTTGTTATCATCTCCCAATTGCACCCATTTCATATTACTTTTCTGTTTAAGAAAATATTTAGCAGCAAAATTAAACTCCCAGAATTGGTGTCTTGCTATTTTTTCATCTTGTTGTAACTGTATATCTCCTGGGCATTTATTAGCTTTAGTCTGAGCATCTAACATACTATCCCTTGCTTTCTCAACTCTAGCCAGAATGTCTGAATACTCAGTCTTATTCAGTCTCTTCAAAGAATTTCTGACCCTTTTCAGCCTGGTGCATAACTGAAACATTTTAGTGCCACTTGCAACTCCCTTCCAAGCTTGAACTACAATGTTCTTGAAGCTAGGATGCCTACTCCACATATTGAAGTATCTGAAGGTACCCTTTCTTTGCTGAGTCACCCTCTGTAAAGTTATATGAATTGGTGAATGGTCAAACACCCTTTCTGGACAAAACCTCACATTACAGTGTTCATAATGTTGTATCCACTAACAGTTTGCAAATACCCAGTCTATTTTAGAATATACTCTCACACCATTCTCAGGTCTATTATTCCAAGTAAATTGTCTGCCAGACCAACTCACTTCAGTTAATAAACACTTCTCAATACATTCTCTAAAATCAACAGTTTCAGCATGCGTGACCACTGCGCCACCAACTCTATTATCCTGTCTCATTACATTATTGAAGTCACCTGCAATGATCCAAGGAATACAGCAAGAGTCTGCAAATTCTCTCATATCCTGCCATAGACATTTCCTCTCTTCTTTCTCATTCAAGCCATAGACAACACTCAACATAAAAACTTCATTCAACCTCAGATTAGTTACCTGACACGTAACAATTTGTGCAGAGGAGTATAGCACATTCACAAAAAACAATTGAGGCAGCCATCTAAGCCAGATCCTACCTAAATAGTGATCATTTAGGTTTATATAGGAATCCCAATCTGGCAACACACATTTTTTACATTTTTCAAAATTAACTTGTCTAAGTTTGGTCTCTACAAAAGCCACCAAACCAAACTTATTTCTTTTGCAAAAAAGAGATACCTCCTTTTGCTTATTAGGCCCATTGAGGCATCTCACATTCCAGATAAGTAGGCTATCCATGACTATCTGGTGGTATGATTTTGTCCCCACCCTGCTGCAACTTCTCAGTTTCAGTACCCTCAGCTTCATCTCTAAGTGTATCAAAAGCATTATGAATCGGAGTTACCTCCACTGTTTCAACCTTTTGTGCAGTAGCAGGCCCAATCACTTCTGTCCAAAATTCTGACTCCCAGCCCTACCTCTACCCCCATTTTGTCTAGGCCCTTGTCTGCCTCTTCCCCTACCAGCAGGTTGCCATTCAAGATTACTTTGCTGCTGTAGAATCCTTCTTGGTTCCTGAATTCTATTGGCATTCACAGGTTGTGTAGGTGCAGTTTCCCTGAGATTGCCCCCTCAAACCTTGCTTCTTCCTACAGTTTGCTTCAACATGCCCATATTGATGACAATAATCACACATTGTAGGCTTCCAATCATAATCCACAATCTGCTCCACCACATTGCCTCTCTCATTCTTAAAAAAGACTTTATCAGGGAATTCAGACTTAATGTCCACTTTAATCAGAACACGAGCAAAATTAATACCCACTTTTATCACTGTTTTTGTCAGCCATCATAGGTCTTCCAATGAGGCTAGCAACCTTGCTCAAGCCAGTTGCATTCCAATATTTGACATCAAGTCCAGGAAACTTGACCCAAATAGGAACTGAGGTAGGTTCTTTCTTTGCATAATTACTTTTCGCAGACCAAGGCCTCACAATTAGAGGCTTGTTATCAAAGTGAAACACCCCATCCTGCAAGATATCATCTCTATGCTCTACAGAATCAAATCTAACCAAGACAACACCATTACTCATCATTGCTATCTTCCTCATGCCTCTATTAGCCCAAAACCGACGCAGAAACCCACTAAATACACTGACAGGAGGACGAGCATCCAGAATATAGCAAACTAGGGCTTGGCTCCAATATTCAATTTCTGATTTTATATCATCTAATTGAATTTTCTCAATTCGTTTACCTTCCATTATCACGGGTTCAATGTATTCTAAACGAAACCCAGCATTTTTCAGTTTAGAAATGTCAAAGTTTTTCCAGGCTGAAGGATTACCTTGGTCAGTGTCATCCTTCTCTGCCGCTGCTACTTCATCAGCCCAGGAGCCCCTCGATTTTGCTTGTTCCTGCAATTGGGACAGCCATGAATTGATTTTCTCTCTTACCAATTCGATTTGTTGCACTGAACCGTTCTGAACTCCCGGCGTTAGTATCTCCGGTGCATTCAGTTCATCCGCCAAATTGCACACCACCCTATCTAAGTTTGGCCTTTCCAAGCTCTGCAAGTTGTCTGGGATTCTCATTTCTATTGTGTTAATGTGTGGTTCTCTATTTTCATTAACCTCACCCTCGTTCTCGTTACTTCTCTTAGATTTATTCTTCCTCACCATTAACTCAGAGCAAGGTATCAAGGAAGCTATCGTGCACTGGGAGAAAGAGCATAAAAGCTAGAGAGAGAAACATCACCTATTACTATTAATTTGGATATTACTTTGTAATCTAGCTTTTTTGAAGAAATGATTCGTTTTAGTGGGTTTAGCTTCACCCTCAATTGAATTTGATTACTATATTTTCCAATCATGTCCAAAGTGGTGATAACAATTACCCCTCATGGTCAATATAAAGTCAAATAGCAATAGATTGAAGTTCAAATTAAGTCACATTTTTAGCTTGAAGTAAGGACACTCTTATAGGTGTGTTTAGAGAGGAGAGAGGATGTGCTTAGAGTGTGTTATACCAATATTTGGGATTCTTAGGCAAACTCTCAAATAAGCATCCTTAGTTAGACAAAAAGGGGCCCCAGAAAGGGGAGGATGGAAGAAGGAGGCGGGGATCGCGTGTAGGAGACGGGTGGTATAAAAATCTTGTGGGGTAGATGGGTGGGGCCTTTTAAGCACATTAAAAATAATTGGGTGTGTGGTTATTTTGTGGGGGGGGGGGTGTGTGCTTAAAAAGTAAGGTGACAACTTCATTAGTGTTTTAAGTAACTTTTAGTAGTGCTACCAATAATGATGCTCTTAATACTCTTAATTTATTGCACAATTTGTCTGCAATCTATAGCATATAACTGATGGTTCTTGGGACAAACTAGAGTCATATATAAATATGGCTTCGTGCCGTGCTCGTGTCGTGCCTTCGTGCTTTGAAATAGTGTCGTGCCGTGCTGTGCTTATAGTTGTCGTGCTTCGTGCCGTGCCGTGCCTGCTCTTCCAAAAGGTAGGCCCAGGTCGTGCCCGTGCTCGTGCTTTTGTCGTGCCGTGCTCGTGCCGTGCGTGCCGTGCCCATGCTTTTTTCAAATAATATTAAAATTTTCGTCGTGCCATGTCGTGCCGTGCCGTGCCTAACCGTGCCCCACCGTGCTTTCTTTTCAAAATCCAAGCCCGGGCCCAGCCCAGGCCCAGTCATTCGTGCCCGTGCTTTCTCCGTGCTCGTGGCGTGCCGTGCTAAAAGCGTGCTCGGTCGTGCCGTGCCTCGTGCTAATCGTGCCCAATGCCATCTCTAATCATATACCTAACCTGTGTCAAATTCGTTGGTCATTTATGGTCAGGGTCATACACGCGTTGGGTCATTCCGACGTAGGGTTGTGAAATATTTATTCATGACCCAAAGCGTGTGGTTTCGTGTCCTCCCAAGTCCCAACAGATTGAGGGCGTCTTATTTATTCTATTTATAAATGTAAATTGTTGTCCCAAAAAAATATAATAAATGTAAATTGAACTAGATCAAAAAAATGATTTAATAGATGTTAATTAAACATTGTTTAGATGCCAATGCAAAATGTTCTAAAACCACAAACATTTACATAATTGTATAACAAAATGGAGAAAGTCTTGTGTGAGACAATCTTACAATAAAATGAGGTCACTATTTACAAATGTAGCGGTCATTTATTATGAACAATGACCATTATTTACACTAAAAGGGATACTTGTTTCACTAAAAATTACGATAAAGTCCTCTCATACATGTCTTTGTGTATAATAGTTGGTCTTATTTTAAAAACAATGCTTTAGGCCCGGTTCTTTTCGTCGTCTCCGTACTTTATTTTATTCCATTCCGTTTTGTTCCAATTTGTTTTGTTCCAAGTTAATCTTTACATTGGACTTTTCACGGTCTTCAAGACACTACTTTGACCATGAATATTTATGGTTTCAGAATCCTAGAACTTAAAATAAGATGATATTTTGAAAATACTATTTCAAATGAATCTAGCAATACTATTTTCACATTGTAAAACTTTGTGACTTTTCACAATTAAGTGGTCAAAGTTCACAAACTTTGACCTTAAAAACTCCAATGTAAAGATAAACGTGGGACACAGGGAGTATATAAGGAAGAGATCAAAAAGAAAATATGATGTGATATCTTTTTTTTTTTTTTTTCTTTTTCCAATGCTGATATGTGCAATTGTATATCCCTAATTAACAGAGAATGATTCGACCGGGTAATGTGTCGATTATGTGATTCAGTAATTTTAAGGTTTAGGTAGAAATTTCCAAATACATAAATCCATTCAATATTAGGGTCAGATTCTCGGATCAGGGCAAGATTTGTACAATGATAAGCATGTGTTCTTTTTTCAATACTTAGTAATTTGTTCATTTTAGTTTGGTGGAGTTCAGTTTTTTCTCTCATAGATTACAGTTCATTTCAGCTAAAACTTAAAACACCCTCAACACTAGGGGCAGCCGAACAAGTTCCCGCCATGATACCAAAAAAATAAATAAATTCCCGCCAAAAAGTCTTTCAAAAAGAGAAAAATAGAATGTTAACGTACTTCAAATTGAATTGCTAGGATTTAGCCCCTTCATTTACCCAAACCTCATTCCCTTCTCAAACCCTCACACTGTCTGTCACTCTCATCAACGAGAAGGTAAATTAAAGAGAGAGAAAAGGGCAAGGTCACCTTACACTCTGAACGCCTGTAACTTGTAAGTTCAACCCATTTGCTCTTTCATTTATTTTTTTGGCTTTGATATAAATTTGTTTGTGTATAATGAGATTATGCTCTATTTTTGTTTCTTTTTTCGTTTTTTGGGTGCAAATTGATTATCATTTGTGGAACTAAGACATGGTTAAAGTTAAAAACAATTCCGGAAACAATGAAGAGATACAGTCATGCAGATTAAGCATATGTCAATAGAGACCTGAAACCCGAACCGAACTTGGAAAGACATTATGACCCGAAAATTTGACTCTACCCGAAAACCGATCTGAACTGAACCTGATTGAATTAGGGACATTGTTGAGCTTCTTGAGATTGGTTAAGAATATATGGTACATTTAAGGTAGCAAGCATGAATCTAGAAATGGATGATTTTGAGATTATGCCTTGGAATTTGGAGGTTCTGAAGGCTATATGTGTATGAGGCATTGGGGTCTTAGCTTGCTGCACTTTTTAGTATTGTAATGTTTATTTATTGCATTTTTGGAGTTGTTTGTTGCACTCAATAATGGTATAAGCATAGCCCTTTGTAAAACACTGCAAGCATTTTGGTAGAGCGTAGGCATTAGTGCAATTAGCAGTGTTAAGATGTCATTAATAATTGTTTGTTAACAAACCTGAGAGAGTATGATCATGAACTAACATTTGTGTTACTCAGAATAGTTCGGGTCGGAGTAAAATTGTGGCGCAGTCGCCAACAAAAAGGGATACTTTTGGGCATAAAAGGTTGTAGTTTGGAGTAAATATGTGATGCTTCTGAACACAGAAGTTTATCTTTTTGGACTGAGAAGTGAGAACTACTGTTACATCGATTAGGAGTTTTGGAATTTTACTGTTAAGTCTGTGTATTTCCAGAGTATGATGTAGGTTTATGTGGTGAATATTTCTTTGAGAGTTATTTAGTTTAGCCAAGCACATGATTAGGAAGAAACTATAAGAGATATGACTATATAAACATTGGTCATCTGCAGGTTACCTCAAGTGAAGAATTTAACTTCTCAACCATCCAGTGCCAAGAAAACTCCCAGAAAATGAGTAAGAGAGTAAGAACAGAGATGATGTCGTTGGAGGATCGAATATCAGAACTGCCAGAACACATTCTGCACAAAATTCTTTCTCAACTGCCCCCAGAAGAGGCTATGGCAACAACAGTCCTTTCAAGTTCGTGGAGGGATGCTTGGATAGGCCTTCCCTATTTGAATCTCGGCAAAGAGTTCTTCCACCAACAGCTGAAAAAGAAACTTTTGGCTTTTCCCACCATTGTTAAAAGACCACAGCTCTGTGATAAATTGAAGAAACAGTTTGTCGATTTCGTGGACCAAACACTCGTGAGGAGGTCCAAGCTGCATCCTAAGAACAACATGGGTTCTGTGACTTCTTTTGTCCGAAGTCTCCACTTATATATGCCCAACTGCCTAATGACTCCTCAAACATCTGGCTGTTTGGATAAGTGGATAGATCATGCCATTAATAATCTCCAAGTGGAAGAGCTAAATGTGTACAATGATTTCGCGAGGAATGCTGTGTATAATTTGCCTGGTCATGTGTTGTTGCTTCCCTATCTTTATTGAAACGGCTTTCTTTAAGTAAGGTTGAAGTAGAGCAGGAAATGGTAGACTGCTTAGCTTCAAGTTGCCCTTTGATTCAGAGTCTCTATCTTTATCAATGCGTTCATTCTCATGAACTCAAGGTTTTTGGCTTCTCAAATGTTGATGAGCTTGTTGTGCTTAATGATATATACTTGACCAATTTGGTGATCGATGTACCAAATCTTGGCTCGTTGGCTTATGAACGTGGGAATGTGTATCACTGTTACCAGCAGAAGTGTGCCATAGGTTGTGGCATCCAGATCGAGGTGACTCCCCCCATTTGTTTGAGAAATTTACAAATAAAAAGAGCTATATGTCCTTGGTCACCTCAACTTCATGCACTTTTTTCGAATGTTGAGAATTTCGTGCTGGAAATGTGCAGTTTGAGAGGGGATTTTTTCATCTCGAGTAACTGTTTGAAGTCTTGCAAACTGGGATTATACTCTTTGGCCAACATCAAGATTGATGCTCCCAATCTTAGATATGCAACTATTTCTGGTAATGAAGCCTCATCAATTGAGGTAAATTATACGGCATTAGAAAAGGGCAGTTTTAGTGGGGATGGTGTCGAGACAGCAGATGAACTTTTTGATTTTCTGACAATGCTCAAGCTTAAACCTTGTGAAGAATTAAAATTACAATGTTATTCCTTATCGGAAATATCGGAGGTAAATCCTATACATATTACTACTACACTGCCCCTTTTAAATTTGACCTTGACACTAGTTAGTATTGGTGGTGGTGTGTTTGCTAGTTCTTGGCGATGTTTGATGATGACTCGATGATGATGGTAGATCGACGTTGTTTTGATGAATGGTTGGAAATAGTTGGTTTAACATGTTCTTGTACATTCCCTCAAAAAAAACATGTTCTTGTACATTTGCAAGTTTAACATTGTGTTGCAGTAGCTAAATGTATCATGCCAGGCTGACTTTTGTTTTGATTTTCATGGAAAGGACCTCATACTTCCAACACATTTGCGTGAGTCCTCGAATAGTATTCTGTATGATGTCAAGCATCTGATTCTGAGAACTGGTCGTCAACCCCGTGGTTGGGAATGTGGAGTTCTTGATCTTCTACTTTGGATTTGTCCAAATCCACAAACGATAACAGTGTCCATGGGGAACTATGGTTGTAAGATCCAAAAACTAAAGATTATTTTTAAGGTATATGTTCCGTCCATAGAATAACTGCCTATACATATTTTTAAATTATTTATAAAAACCAAGAATAATAATTGTGATTTCCTACTTGATCTTCCATTCCATTGCATGGAAGTAACTGTACTAAATGTTAATTTGTTTCGAGTATTTTCAGTTCAAATATTTCAAGCAAGGTGAGAAAGGCGCGAACAAGTGCTGTCAATGTATGTTTCGTCCAGGGCTGTGTTGGCAGCATTACTTACAAGAAGTAAGTGTTCTGAGTCACAGAGGACCAGATGCAAATGCCAAGAATATACAGAGCAAGTATAAAGCTAAAGCCAAGGATTCTAACCGTTTAAGGGCTTTCTTTGAGAATGCAAGGGAAACGGAGAAGATTGTAGTAAAATTCATTAGTTGAACATAAGACTGAATGTCTGAAATCGGCGCTGGAAGTTCTGATTAAAATTGCACTGTCCTTCAGAATTTTGCTTGATTAAGACGTACTAGTTTGCAGATAATCTTTTGAACTATGTAGGCATGTAGCACTAGTAGGTAATATTTTCACTAATTTGAGGTAGGGGGTGTACGTAAATTATAAGCTTGGGCGATAATCTCTCAGCTAGGAACGTATGACATAAGCTTATATATAGAATTCCCCATGTTTTGAGCCTGTGTTAAACTCAGAAGCAGGTTATAATTTTGGAGTACTCCTGTGAGGGAGTATGAGAAGGTCGGTCGGTCCTTACGATTGTAACTAGTCTACTATAGGATGTCGAGGACTTATGTTTTGTAAGCTTCTTCAGACTTTGGCCAGACATTGATGTTATGTAAGATCTTTCCTTGAAATAGCTTTTTGTTGATGACTTGGTGTACATCATGGCTACATGTTTGGGTATGACAAAAGCAAGCATGGCTTGTTCTTTAAGAATTATAGTTTTGAGACATTCTCTTAGGGCCTGATGATTTACTGTGTTAGTTTCGTTAAGAGTTCTGGGTACACATTGTATAGTGAAAAGATGTTGTACTTTGAATATATATACTGTATATAGAGATAGAACAGAACAAACATAAATTACAACAAATATGAACACACCATCAAGTTACTGGCATATAGCAATCATACAGTAAAGTATGTATGTCAAATTTATCAAGTGTCTAAAACTTCAATCCCCTCAAGTTAGACATAGACCTGAATTCCCTGACATAGTGACATCCCTGTCATTAAAAAGAAGTTTGTCGTGTTGATAGAGTAACTGTAGCAGGCTCCAGTGTGCAACAGAACCAACCGTGCACTCGGGTTCATTCAGCATTGTGCTGGCTCAACGGTTGAAAAACAAGGACCCGAGATAAACTGCAGGGAGGATTGGCGCGACTGAGGGAGCGATAAGAGGCTGTACGCTGCCAAAAACTTCAAGTCCGAAGCCCTAACCAAATTCTGGAACCTTTTAATCATTGGATTTAATGGCTGTCCAAACATCTTTAGGATACAACAAAAGACTTGCCAAATCTATACATTCTCTATGTCAGCTTTCTTCATATTACAAGCAGCTATGCTTCAAGTTTGTTTTTCTTCTCTTTTTTTCTTCTTTTTCACTTATGGGTTCTTCTGTTACAAAGAGAACATGTCCTTCTACTCCTCTCCAGAGTGTGCACAGTAGAAGGAATACGAATCATGAGCTAGGTTCTGCAGCAACAAGGCAAATATCAAATCAGGATGTAGGAAAGATTGTTCCAGAACTTAAATGTTGGTAGAGAACTGGACAAGAGTGCGTTAGACTTGAAACAGATAAACCAGGGCATTCACACTTCTCGGGGGCAACCCAGTCTTTGCAACCATTTGACACATTAGCAGTCTCTAATGATGGCAATTTTTATTGAACTAAATTATATGCATCGTCAATCCTAAAGCATGATATTGAGTGAGAAAAGACATGATAATTGATAAATGCATATTTGATATACATTTAACCATTTAATTACTATGATTTTATGTATCTTATGATCCTAAATGCACTCATTAAGTTTATATTTTGATTTAGGTATCGTTTAATGGCAAAAGGAGCAAAACAGATTAATTCGCGGATTTTAGTCAGTTTTACAGCTGTTCGTATTTTGATCATATCTCACTCATATGAACTCCAAAATTGATGATTCAGATGTTCTGGAAAGAGCTCTACAATCGTTATGTTTTGAAGTTTTACCATAGAGCAACGTATCACGGTCGAAATTGAGCTGGAAGTTACTGACGCTGTTCGTATTTTGATCATATCTATCACGTACCTAATCTGCATAACAAAACCAATTGTAGGAACGTTCCAGCACAACAGCAGTTCAGCGTCAGTAACTTCCAGCTCAATTTCGACGGTGATACGCTGCTGTATGGTAAAACCTCAAAACATAACGATTGTAGAGCTCTTTCTCATCTTTCCAGAACATCTTGAATCATCAATTTTGGAGTTCATATGAGTGAGATATGATCAAAATACGAACAGCTGTAAAACTGACTAAAATCGGCGAATTAATCCGTTTTGCTCCTTTTGCCATTAAATGATACCTAAATCAAAATATAAACTTAATGAGTTCATTTTGGATCATAAGATACATAAAACATTAATAATTAAATAGGTAAATGTATATCAAATATGCACTTATCAAGACATGACAAAATATCAACAAAAACATGACATGCCATTTTTTAAGCATATATAAAACAGCAGTTGCACATGCAAATGACAACTTATATTCAGAGAAGAATGGATACCTGTTCCTGGGAGCGGAAATACATGAAAGGAGTGTAATGCAGAAAATTTGAAACTCTGGATGTATAAATGTCAGCATATCTGCATTCGAAAGTTTGACAAGGAATATGAACAGTAAGGATGCCAGATACTAGAAAACCACCAAGATCAAATGTAAGAGCAGAAACAAAACAAGGGAAAACAATATATGGTGCAGAAGAAAATAATTGGTAAGAAACATACTTCTCAATTTGCCTCATCAAGTGGCTTTTATCCCACAGACCCGCACGCGAAAGAAAACCCCACCTGATTGAAGAAACAAATGTTAATTTCATGTGAAAGAAATCTCAAATTCCATATATGCATGATGCATCCAAGTACCCATTGGTATGAGAGTAAATGAATGTGTAACAGAGTTAAACAGACTGTTGCAATTCTAGGCTGCATCTCAAACAATTATCGTGATGAGGTCCCTAAGAGGAAAGTTGGATTGGCAAGTCATTTGCAAGACAGGAAGTTCACAAAATATTTGAATCCAGACACTCCTGAATCTTACCTTTCATTGAAAAGCTCTCCATCTGATTCCAACATTGGTGCAATTTTCTCATCTAGCCGTTGCATGACAATAAGCAGCTTCTGCATGCTTTCTGTGAGTTCTGTATCATCCAGTTTGGTTGCAGCAAGTGTCTTGAGGCCATTTTTCAATAATTAGAATGGACAACATAAAGGAAACATAATGCTTAGGTTCATGTCTCCCAAATAGCATTAATCCACAAACAGCAATTTAAACCAGATATGGGAAAAGAAAGTTACGAATGACTCGATACATTTCTGATCAAGTAATAAAAGAGACGGCTTAGATTTTGCATGAACTGGAATTGTTTCATGCTGGCGGAGTGAATATAAATATAAAAGCAGTGGAATAACAAGACAGTAAGAAGTACCAGTTTTATCAGAAGAACAAATATTAACAAGAAAATTTTAGATGACAGCTCTTTAACCTTTCAATTACATCTTTCTTTTATCATTTACTTTTTCCTCCTTTGGGTTGAGGGAGAGGAGGGGTGAGGGGGCAGTTCAAGATGGATTCGGCGTGGACAAGCTACTCCACATACTGAGCTCGTCAAATAAGAATGGAAAAAAAATACCTGAGCAGGTCGGCTGTTCATTCGCCTTTGCAGAGCAAGGCGAAGTTGATTAAACAAATCTCCAACAATTTCCTTTTGATTTATCAGTTCTATCAACGAGCCTCGATGAGCTTGGCTACCGATCAAAGCTGTATACTGCAATTGGAGATTTTCAGAAATGGAAGAAACCAAATTATTTTCAATGTCAAATACTGGGCTGTTCTGTCTATACTACAAAAAATGAAGCTAAAAAGCGAGGGGATTGATTTTTACTCCAAAATAACTCGAATCTTCATAAAATATTGCCATGACAGCCGAACATGTAGCAAAAAGGCAAAAGAAAATATAATGCTTAGTAACATCATTGGACATGATGACTAGTGGCTGGCATAATGACACTACACTCTACAAATGAACACACCTCATTGATCCTTCAATGAGAACACACACATCCAAGAAATGGACAATCCATGTTTCCTCCTCTAAAACATTTCACTGGTGTTAACTCTATCTAGAGAAATAGCCAGAGAAAAGTCCTCCTATTTCGGGAATAACATATGGGACACTGGAAAATGGGTACTATGGAGGAGAAATCACTTGATGTAGGAAAGATTCGCAAGAATAGACCACGTATGGGGTCCTTCAGTCCAAAGCCGAGAGTCATCGAGAGTAGTAACATGAACTGTTTCCAACACATTAGTCAAAGAAGTAAACTCATCCGTTCCAGCTCATTCGGAGGTATGTATATGCAAGTGAAGGTCCGAGGAGCCTCCTTCACTAAACTAAAACGAGAAAAATGGGATTGAGAAAGGAATATCCTTCTTCCAAACATCTCCTAAAATGACCACAGCCCACTTTGTACTTAACAAAGGAGAAAACATAGACGATGTTAATATATGAAATTCCAAGGACAAGCATGGGATACAAGGGCATATCCCAACCATTCAGACATAGGCCATACTTACTACTAATAACTCGGCGCCACAGGATCCGACCTTTGGGGGAAAATCGCCAAAAGTGCCAACCAAATAGATGTTAATAGGCACCATCCTTCCAAAACGCAAACTCCTTCTACCTCAGATCTACACTCGAGGTCCCCAATTTGTCATTAGTTCTCACTCATCATCCCCATTGTAGACCAAAGAAGTCCACCACCAATCTCTCTCCTCCTAACCATTAAGAATGCAAAAGTTTCTCTCAGTCAAGCGGTTCCACCGCTTTCTTCATCTTCTTCCTCCCGTCCCTCCCTCCACAACCAAAAGCTTACCTTGTGTTTTGGGGGCTGCCAACAGCGTTCTGACGCTGATGGTAAACCCCAATCTCATAGTTTTTCTAGTTTTCATCAGCTTTTTAGTCGTAGGTTTTCGAATAACATCAGTCTCTCCATTTGTGAGAGTTAGTTTGTCCCATTTATTGGGTATGACTGTCTCTCCTTTTGGGAGAGTACTGTTAGTTTTAGGTCTTTTGGTTTATCGTTCCATAGGTCATATGGCACTACCTCGGATCTTATTCATCAACATGCAATCTACAACACCAGATGTGAACATTCATCAACAAGGCTATGGCAGGGTCTTCCGTAAAAAGGTTGTACAATGTAAAACAGCGATGAAAAGGACGCTGTTTTCTCTAGTAAAATCTCTTTGGCAAGTTAGCTTTGTTACCAGAATGGTTTCTGATGTTGATTTAGATTTGTCTTCCCTTGTTGAATTTGATATCGTTTGTAGATGCCGGATGACTTTGTAGTAATGAAATTTCTATTTGTTTAAAAAAAAAAAAAAAACCATTAAGAATGCAAGACACATCAGGTTCCAGAACAAAGCAGACCATGGAGTACCAAGGTTAATGCATAGGCAAGTAATGCAACAATCTTGGACGTGGAAGCCCGCCAATGTAGTTAAGAACCACCCCCACCGACATTATTATTGGTTTTGACCTCATAAAAAATATTGAATTTCTCGACAACAGCAAAGAGGAAAAGAACGATTATCATCATCAAACTGGTGGGAAACATTGAAATACTTCCCTCTCTACTTTCACATTTTCCACCAATGTAAGCTTCACTTACCTATCCAACATCCTACCAAGGATGTTCGCTATCAGGATTAAAAAAAAGCGGGACCAAGGACTGTCCTTCCTTAACCTTGGATGTAGAGGACCGCTCCCTAGCAGCACCATTAGCCACGACAGAGAAAATAGCATTAGAGTAACACTCCCTTATCCACCTACGTCCATAATCTTATCCTTTCTTAAGTCCACAGCTCAAACAACACTACATTCTAAAATTTGTTTCGCCTTACTCCATCGACTTTCTCATTACTAACAAAGGTCACATCTAAAACTTGTCAGCAGAAACAAAAGCACTGTGTGACTAAGAGCTACTATTTGACAGAGCCGTCCCAATTTAATGGAAACATCTAGCTTTGGTCATGATTTTGTAAACGCTTTTGACCGGACTAAGAAGGGAACTCTTCAACCTTAAGGGAGTGGTGGGAACAAGGGTAATAAAATTTATGTTCATACTTTTCCCAATAAACTCGTGTCTACGAAAATCACAAAACACCCAAAAAGTCCATCTTAATCACCTCTGAAAAGTTCATCATAAACCATCTGAACTCTAATCACCTCCCCAGAATTTACCTTCTACTACATCATCCCACATTTTTGATGTACAATTAACTAGTGTATGTGGCAAATAAAGGCCACACCTGGAAGATCACCTCATTCCTTCTACCTTCTCTATGAGTAACAAAGATCTGAATCCAAAGCAATGAACAAAATCAAGAGAGGTGAGAGCTCAATGGAATATTTGTATGAGCTCCTGAGCTAGACTTCCCTCACTATTGGGTTCATCTATCTCTCTACACAGTTTAATGCTATCCCCCCCCCCCCCCCAAGTGAGGTCAAATTTCTGAGTCACACACATGTAAATAAACAAGCAGTCACTACAAAGAAAGTCATCTTTATAGGATATTGCATAAAGGAGAAAGGAGGCAGGGGGCAAGCCATGTATTTTGCTTACTTTTTGGTACTTCACTAGGGAGGTCTCCCTTCTCGGGTATGGTTGCATGAATATTGTTACTATTGCAAGGTCAAGAACAGCTATGGCTAAACAGGTGTAAAGAACATCATGCATGCTCCTCAAATATGATCTACGGGTGCAAATGACTTTTCACTCTCCATTCTCCCAACTGCCCAAGTCCACCCTTACATGAAAGGTAGGGCAAGAACACCCAACTATGCAGCATAATGTGCAATATCATATTCCATACATCTAAATCTAAACACACTCCTGATCATATGTTCTCCTTTCATTAGTACCCTCATGTGTGTATTTTATACCATCTCTCACTCTTCCTTGTTTTACTCTCATTGGTTTATCAATTGGTGGATTGCTCTCTGTGTTCTTATACTAGCACCAACAAAGTGTATTGATACTGATTGATTATCCCTCACTGGGGGGATATCAGGGTTGGTGCTCCATGACGGCATGACCTTTGCCTGTTGGTATCAAGTCAGTGGCCCTTCCGCCCTTGCGTGTGGAGATTAAGGACCTAGAGAACATCTGATACAGCATGTGAGACAACAATTCTTAGAGTGTGGAAGCTGGGCATAACATCATCAAATTTTCCATCATGTGAATTCTTATAAGTAACAAGTAACTCAAGTCACTTTAAAGCATTTTTATGTTGGTGTCATTCCAAGCGGAGGAAAAAGAATTTAGTGATTTAACCTCGTCTTCCAGTTCTCGACAAATCAATGCTGTGCGCCATCGTAAGTGGAGCTTGGATTGGCTTACATCAGTATATATGTGGTCACTCACATACAATATTTCATCTCCCTGAACACCAAGTGAGCTTTCAACCATCTGTGCACTACCACCAGAGTACAAACCCCCTGCAGAAAATTGAAATGGTTAAAAAGAAATTCAAAGACACAATCAGATACACATGTATAAGTGCTCAAGGACAAAACAACTTGGTACGTTAACAGATACTGAGCTTAGAGCAAAGAATGTCACTTCATTAGAGTGTATAACAGCAGGAGAAGTGCAGAATCACCTGTTTGCGCTTTAAAGCATGGTCGCATTAGACCCTCCCCAGTCACCACCTCATACATAGGATGTGACATCTGAAAGAACTCTGGCTTCCTGGCTGAGACTATCACCTGCACGAGATAATTAACCAATTAAATGCACTAGAATAATCACTTGAATTAACACTATGTTCAGACAAGAATCAACACTAACAGTCGATAAAGTATCAAATGTTTCTACCCACAATTCTCGGACATTAGAAAGTGACCCTGTAACTGCCCTCAGAAACACGACTCATTAAAATGCACTAGAATAGCATTTATCATTAATAGCAGCATGGCCCGGCCACAATCACTTGATGAACAATCTCAGAGTAGGATATATGTCAACAGTCAACCTAATTTGAAACTAGTAAGCAGAGAATATGACACCCTAACATAATATTCTCTTCCAGTTTTCTGCTTTAACAGCCTTCCAAATTGAATCTTTTGTTGATCTTGATCAACTAAGCTCAAGAACAAAACAGAAAATGTGTTTTAGAGAGAGAAAGAGATTGAGAAAATCTGAGATGAATTCTCTGTGTATTGAATGAATGAATGCAGAAAATGAATTACAGAGAAGCTTATATACAGCAACTAATCAACTAAACCAAGCAAGGCAAAAACAGAGCCAAGCAATAAACTCTAACAGAAAGTGTAACAAACTTTTACTGTTTTCTAACAAACTTATTTCTAACAAACTGAAAACTGAATTATAAATAAATAAAGCTAATTATGTCTAACACCCCCCGCAAGTTGGAGGGTGATAACATCCCCAACTTGGAGAGCAGATTGTGATGAAGAGGTCCTGAGAGGCTCTTGGTGAAGATATCTGCCAATTGGTGTTGAGTAGGCACATAAGATAAACTGATCAGACCATCTTGCAACTTTTCCCTCACAAAATGGCAATCAAGATCAATGTGTTTAGTGCGCTCGTGATAAACTGGATTCCTGGCAATGTAGATAGCTGCCTGGCTATCACATTTGAGAGGCACAGGAACAATAGCAGGCACTTTAAACTCATGTAACAACCTGGTAAGCCAAGCAAGTTCTACTGTAACCCTGCGCATGGACCTGTATTCAGCTTCTGCTGAGCTTAAAGAAACAGTTGCTTGCTTCTTGCTCTTCCAAGAAATAGGACTACCACCTAAAAGGATAAAATATCCACTTACAGACCTTCTTGTGTTGGGACAAGAAGCCCAATCTGAATCACAATAAGCTTCAAGGGTCAAATCAGTAGATGCATTGAGATAAATGCCTTTAGTGTAATCCTTGCTCAAATATCTTAGAGTATGCAGAGCTGCTTGCCAGTGAGGCTCCCTTGGATCCTGCATGAATTGACTTAAGAACTGAACAGCATAAGCAAGATCAGGTCTTGTATTTGTCAAGTAATTCAATTTTCCAACTAGTTTCCTGTATAAACTAGGATCTGTAATAGGCTTGCCAAAGTCAGGTCTCAATTTCAGATTAGTTTCCAAAGGGCAATGTGCAGGAGCAACATTTAGGTGATCAAATTCTTTTAATAATTCAGCTGCAAATTTTCTCTGGGTCATGATCACACCATGAGATTCCTGTAGGATTTCTATGCCAAGAAAATAATTTAGAGTACCTAAATCCTTGATCCTGAATGTGGAATGCAGGAAAGCTTTCAAATCATGCATCTCTTCCAAATGATTTCCAGTAAGCAAGATGTCATCCACATAGACTGCTACAAATATAATACTCTTGCCCATGGCCTTGTAAAAGAGAGAATAATCATTCTTTGACTGAATATAGCCCCTGGATCTCAATGCTGTAGAAAGTTTAGCATGCCACTGTCTAGAAGCTTGCTTAAGGCCATACAATGATTTCTTTAATTTTAGGACCTTGGTGGGATCAGATAAAGTCAAGCCAGGGGGAGGTTTCATGTATATATCTTCATCCAAATCCCCATGTAAAAATGCATTATTGACATCTAATTGATGCATAGGCCAATGCATCTTCACTGCAGTAGCAATAAGACTCCTTATGGTTGTCATTTTTACAATTGGAGAAAATGTTTCAGTATAATCAATACCAGCCTTTTGAGTACAACCTTTGATGACTAATCTTCCTTTGTATCTTTCAACTGTACCATCAACATGCCTCTTATTTTTGTAAACCCATTTGCTACTAATAGGTTTCTTACCCTTAGGTAACATAGCCTCTTCCCATGTGTCATTGGCCTCAAGAGCAGAGAACTCTTGTTGCATAGCATCCTGCCAAGCAGGTATGGCAGCTGCCTCTTCATAATTTGCAGGCTCATGTAGTTCATTAGTAGAGTTAAGCAGCTGCTGATTAGGTGATGAAATGGTGGAAAAACAAACATGATTTGGAATAGAAAAAGATGAGGTCAAAGTGTGAGGACAATCATGAATGCAAGCAATATCACAATGAGAGGATTCCAGGGCTGCATGACTGCAAACATAATCATCTAAGTAGGCAGGCTGTTGAGTTGTTCTAACAAACCTTCTGACAAGAGGAGCAGGAGAAGAAGAAGAAGGAGTGGGAGAAGGATGAGGAGAAGAAGAAAGAAGAGATGAAGAGGAAGATGGAGATGGAGAGGAAGGTGTAGATGGAGAAGATGTGTGATTAGGGGAAGAAATGAGAGGGACTGACTGAATGGATGGAGATGAGGAATAATGAAAATCAAATGGTGTTTGAGTAGAAAAAGGAAGAAAAGAATTGGTGTGTTTGAGAGAGGGAAAAGATGTTTCTTGAAAGATAACATCTCTAGACATTTGAATCTTGTGAGTATCAAGATTGTATAGTTTGTAAGCTTTCTTTCCTAAAGGATAGCCTAGGAAAATACAAGGTGAAGCTCTTGGTTGAAATTTGTCACGACCTTGTCTAAGAGTAGAAGCATAACATAAACATCCAAAAGACTTGAGGTGAGAATAGGAAGGTGGATGGCCAAATAAAAGCTGAAAAGGTGATTTGCTGTGAAGGATTTTCATTGGAAACCTATTAATGAGATAGGTGGCTGTGAGAATGCAGTCACCCCAAAAAATAAGAGGTAGCTTTGATTGAATAAAGAGAGCCCTAGCTGTTTCCAGGAAGTGTTGGTGCTTCCTCTCAACTACTCCATTCTGCTGAGGAGTATCTCTAACACTGGTCTGATGAAGAATGCCCTTAGACTGAAAATATGCAGTGGCTTCTCTACTGGAACCTAGCTCAAGAGCATTATCAGTCCTGAAGGTTTTAATTTTAGCATTAAGCTGAGTGGAAATCATTTCAGTGAAGGTCTGGAGAAGAGGGAAAGCATTGCTCTTGGTTTTGAGAAGGTGAGTCCAAGTGGCTCTACTAAAATCCTCAACTATGGTGAGAAAGTAATGATAACCTCCATGTGTAGCTGTATGATAAGGTCCCCAAACATCAACATGAACAAGATCAAAAAGGTTGGATGATTGTGTTTGACTGAGAGGGAAAGGTAATCTATGTTGTCTTGCTTTTGGACAAACATCACAACATTTAATAGTGTCAATGTGATTATCAGGAAAGAAAGACAGTTGTTTGAGCTTATATAAAGGTAAGTGACCCAATCTTTGGTGCCAAATATGACCATTTTCATTATTTCTGACGGAATTACACAAAGCTTCATGTATAAAGGAAGAAGACATAGAAGTATCAACTGATTTTTGCATATTAATCAGTTGAGAAGAGCTAGGGACACATTTATTTGAAGGAGAAAAACCAGCTAGATTACAACCTTTGTCTAACTGAACGGAATCTCTATGACATTTATTTGCATGAGATGCAGAAGAATTCAATTGTGTTTGAGCTTGAGAAACAGGAATATGTTGCAGCAAATACAACCCTGAGTGAACATCACCAAGTTCCAGAGGCCTCTTCATTGAAGGGCCCTGAAAATAACATTTGGAATTAGTGAAAATGGCATAAGAAAAAGCCTGTTTGCATAATTTGCCTATTGAAAGCAGATTATACTTGAATTGTGGAACATGAAGCACATTATGCAAGATAATATCAGGATGAATGCGCACAGAACCAATTTTATGCACATTAACAACATGACCATTTGGTAATGTAACATGATATGCTTTTGGAAGGGTTTGTGTTTGGATGAAAAGGTTTTCATTGTGGCACATATGATCACTGGCACCAGTGTCAATGATCCAAGTGTAATCAGCAGCTGACCAACAACTACAACAAATACAATTACCAGAAAATGCATGAGGAGAGCAAGCTTTTATACCTGAGCAGTTAGCAGCTGTAAAAGCCTGACTAGTAGGTCCTCCAGGGATGATATTAAGGCCTCCAGAATAAGAATAATTGTTCTGTGCTCCAGTTTGATCAGTAGGCTTGTTGTTGGCTTGTAAGTTGCTCATCATAGCCATGAGTTGAGTGAACTGAGCTTGAGAAATGTTCTGGTGATTATTACCAGAATTCCAAGATTGAGAGCCTTGAGGAGCATTCTGATTTGCATTGCCAGTATTGTAGGAATTCCAATTCTGTGAGGCATTGTGCAAGAATTCCTCTCCAGACTGAGAAGTATCATCATCTTGCTCATACAATGCATTGCCAGCAATTCTTTTAATTTTAGTGAACTTGAAATCCTTTGGAAAACCTACAATTCTGTAGCATCTATTTGCAGTATGCCCTGGCTTTTTACAATGATTACAGATAATTCTTTTGCCATCAAATTTTTGTTTCTGATTTTGATTATATTGAACATTTTGCTGAATATCCTGGTTGTGATTCGATGCATACATCGATGCAGATTCATTGACAAATTGTGAAGAAGCATGAACTTCTCTTTGCTTTTCTTCTTGAGACAATAAAGCATAAGCCTGACTTACAGAAGGTAGAGGTTTCATCATTAGAATATTACCTCTAACATGATTGTAATCACTGTTGAGTCCCATGAGAAACTGAATAAGACGTTGATCTTCATTGAATTTCTGCAAGGCTTGTGCAGCACCACAAGAACAAATAGGCAGAGAAGACAAGGTGTTTAATTCATCCCAATTTTTCTTCAATTTAGTGAAATAACCAGCAACATCATTTGTGCCTTGTCCTGATAAACGAATGTCTTTTTCCAATTGAAATAGCTTGGCACCACTAGCTTGACCATAACGATCTTCGAGTTCTTTCCAGATATCATGAGCTGAATCCGAATAAAGAACACTTTCAGCTATGTCTTGAGATAAGACATTTAAGATCCAAGATGTGACCATATCGTTGCATCTCCTCCATTGATTATATTTAGGATCAGTTGCAAGAGGTTGAGAATTCGAGGTGATGAAATTCAACTTGTTCTTCGCTGACAAGGCTATTGACATTGATTTCTTCCATGAACCAAAACTCGAACCATCAAAAAGTTTCGAAACCAACAATAAACCAGGATGATCAGCAGGATGAAGAAATAGAGGATCTGAATGATCAAGAGAATTCGAACCAGAACTCGAACCAGAATTCGAACCAGAATCTTGAGTTGTCATTGCGGATAAGCGATTCGATCAAATATATTGACGTGAATTGATCGCAGGAAAAAGAATGAATACCTAAATCAAATTGAGCTGTGATTAATTGACGAAAACAAACCAATTAATCGAAGAACGAAATGAAATTGATTGTGATTATAAAGCTTGATTGTCGATGAAGCAAATCGAAGCAATCGAAGGTGAAATGAACTGATCAGAGGTGATTCAGGTATTCGATTTGAGCTTAGTTCAGCTCTGATACCATGTTGATCTTGATCAACTAAGCTCAAGAACAAAACAGAAAATGTGTTTTAGAGAGAGAAAGAGATTGAGAAAATCTGAGATGAATTCTCTGTGTATTGAATGAATGAATGCAGAAAATGAATTACAGAGAAGCTTATATACAGCAACTAATCAACTAAACCAAGCAAGGCAAAAACAGAGCCAAGCAATAAACTCTAACAGAAAGTGTAACAAACTTTTACTGTTTTCTAACAAACTTATTTCTAACAAACTGAAAACTGAATTATAAATAAATAAAGCTAATTATGTCTAACATCTTTTGTGAGGCAAAGAAGGAAAAGAGAAATTACGGACATGGATAGATGTCTTCAAGTTTGGTTACAATTTATTAGGACTGCAACCCCAAAATATTACGAAACTTCTAAAATACACATACCATGTCAAAAAGATCTCGCCAACCCATATCATTAGGAAGGAATCTGTTAAAAGAGTGTCGCATCATTTTGTCTGTGTAAAGATAATCTGAGTTGGTAATAAGCACAAGCTTTTTTCCCGCCTGATGAAATAAATATACGTATGATCAGAGGATCATAACCTTCGAATGAGCCATAAGAAATTACAAATAGGTTCAGTACCTCCTTTTGATCTAGAAGAGCCAAAGGCAGATCTGGGTCAGGCTCTACAAAGAGTTCAGGCTTTGACATAATCTCACTCTACAGGAACATTTGTCCATCAGTTGAAATTTCTAGAATCAATTTCTGAAAAATGAGAAACAATAAACCCAAAACTTGAGCACCTTAAGTTGCCCCTCCACATGCGCTCTGAACAAGGCCTTTCCAACAGCCTGAAAATTATGTACAGTGTCATAAACTAAAATAGTTCTCAAAACCACCAATTTAAATAATTTCAGTAGTAATTTGCCTTGTAAAGCCCCTTATAATCAATTGGGCCAACTTCAGCTGTAACGGCTCCTTCATCTAATCTGTCAACCATCTGCAAGCAAAACATTTTGGCTTTAAGAGAAAGTAAAGCTATGTAATTTCAAACATGTGTTGTACAGGTACTAGGAAGCACACTAGGCTAAGTGATGCGATTTGGTTCTGTACTCATCGTTTTCTTTCTTTTTTTCCAAAGGGACAAAAGAGGGCAAGTACAAATGCATGCCATAAAATTTTTAGCATCCTACACACAGCTAATAACAAAGCATTATAGAAAAGAGCAGAGGATAAAAGCCTAAGACAAGAAGCAGAGAGAATACAGTGAATTACAAGAATTGTGTTACTAGTTTTACGACTTAATAGGAATCAATTGTTACAATTATGATCCAGAAAGTAAAGACTTAGAGCAAAACAGAGTACCTGCATATAAGCTACTGCTTCTGAAACAGAGAAAAGCGTATTAAGGAACTCCCATCGACTTTCTTTCTGTAGATCCACCAGCTCCCTCCCATATATCTCACTTCCTCGTATAGAAGAAAGAAACCATAAAATAACTTTGTGTACTTATGCATAGTGAATAGAAACTCCCAACAGAAAATATTTAGCTTCAGATAGAAATTGCAGCAGCAAGTGTGAGAAAAAATAACCAAGTGCGGACAATCCTAAATTCAACTACGCCCTTACTCTAGTTGCCCGCTATCAACTAGCGGGCAAGAAGATCTTAAAGCAATAAACTGTAAAGTAACTAACAACAGATTATTTGGCACAATCTGGACAGTCATAACTCATAAGCAGCAAACCAAGAGCTACCCAAGCTGCGAATGCAAGGTTACCACGTGCTTGAAATTATGATAGAAACGGCGAACACCACAACAGTTTAGGATCAAGACTCAAGAATGGGCAAGAATCAGAAGTGGGGTTGGAAGCCTTCAAAGTGACTCAGTTTGTCCAACGCCACATTTGAGCTGCCACTCATAGTAAAAATGGTGAATCTTACACGAGTGCAGGATGAAAGCACCAGCCACCAAAGACTCCAAAATTAGAGTATCAGCAGCGGAAATAACTTCCTATGAAGCAAAATACTTTTAGCAATACATGAAAGAACCTACACAACACTACAGGATCTATTTTAAAACTTTATTCTCCATCGTTCTTTGCTTTAGATAGCTATTCTCTATATTCATGCCAATTCAATGTAAGTAAGCTCAAGAAATTCGCACTCACCTCACAGCTCTTGTAGATAGCATTGTTGTGCCGTGCATAGCCCTCTTTATGTAACCAAACCTATCTGCCTTTACTAAGTTGCCTTTCTCTTTATCTATGACAAGGCCTCTAATGACCTAACGAGAACAACAATGCAGATGAGAACAGATGACCATAAACAAAATTCAGTAACTCTCTTGAGGAGTACAACAAAAAAATGCCTCACCAAATTTGGATCAAAGGCAAGACCTTCAACAGGAAACCCCATGTTCCTCAAATTTTCCATGCAATAATCATAAGCTCGCCCTTCCCAAGCCTGGACCATCAAAGCCATTGGAAAGCATTTAAGAATTAAGATATAATTTAATAGAATTAGAAGAAAAAAAACATGCGATGAGCTAAGAAAATACAATACTACAAGTAATTACCAAGACCTAATTCTAAAATATTACAAGTGACAATCTTCCCCAAGAGCTTAGATTTGATAGTTAAATTAAATCCAATTACAACTTTCAATGTAATTCTACCTACTATTATTGCTTAAATTTACCATTCTCCATCAGTGACACGAACTCTTCATATTTATTTAAGCATTTTTCTTTTTCTCTAATCATAATTTTGCAGTAATGGCATAACAGAATAATTATAGATGCTGCTCATTATACTATAAAGAAAGTAGGAGTTCATCACTAGATAAGTAAAGCTAAAGAACGAATAATTTTTTTGTAGCAAAGCAAAAGTTTTATTAAAAATATGAGAAACAGAGTTAAATCCTAAGAGGACAAGGAGTCCTCAAAAGGAGGCTATTTACAAATCATCCCAATGAAGAAAGAACTAGAAATGCTTGAATTTACTTTGAGTAATGGGGATAGTAATACTATAATTTTAAGGGAGAGACCCCAACAACATATACATGGTTCTATTGGACCAGAAAGAAAAGTGAGTTCCATCATAACAGCGTCCTAGAAATTTACTGTAGAAGCTTAGCTGCAATAGAAAGGTTATCACTTCAAGTGGAATGATAAATATGCAACTAAGGAGCGAGAAATAGCTCCATATCCCATGCACTATGTTTAGATTAATCTTTTTGTTTATCAAAACTTGCTCTCTTATGCTTGACTGAGCCCTGAGTCACATAATGGTTGAAGTGACATCATGTCATGTCTTTATAAAGACTGTGGGGCACATAAATTTTTTCAAAGTTTACTACATTGTTATTTTTGCTTCTTATATATGCATTCGGCCATCTAATTCATATCTAAATTGCTGTGAGGTACTGAGACACACATTGCATCTAGCATGGCTATAGAGATTCTACCTGAGCTCAAAAGATGAAAGAGATAGAGTACCGTGACATTATAATGAATCAAGGTGTAGTCCATATCATATCCAATTGCACTAATTGATCGAAGATTCAGCGTACGACTACAAAACATGCCACGGGGAGACTGTGTAGCAGAAAATGGAGCCTGCACATCAACCAAGAAGAGACATCCTGAGCAACTGAATTTATAGCTTGTATGTAATCAAGAGTGTCTTCTAATTAAAGTTAAAAGCTGTCTATGAAATATAGGTTAGATGTCGGTCAATTGATACGTTAAATCCAGCTTGTGTTATAATAAGTTTTTAACCACGTATCCGACCAAATCCCAACCCCCTACATTTAACAATATGTTAACTTGACTTAGTTATGGTCATGAACAAGCTTGGACACATTCCCTCCACTTACTCGATCCCTTAATAAATGGGAGGGCTTAACAGAACTTGAATGGAAAAGGTCGAGCTCGGCAAGCTTGAATGAAATTAAAAGGACGAACGAAACACTCGAAGCTCAGCTGGGCTCGGCTCATCTACACCCCTGCCTTCACTTCTTATAATGGGAGTTGATATGACATAAAATCCTCATATTTAAATCACAAAATGAATAGAAAAATGTCATAAATTTGGTTCCCTCCCACTTCCTAGTTCTTGTTAAAGCTTAAACCCAACAAACTTGATCTGCATTGGGAATATTGCTACTCAAGGAGCCCTTCCTTCATACCATTATCTTTAAATCCTCAGCCTCTTGAGCTTCCAACCTCGCTATCTCCTCAATTGGTCCTTTCATGGAAATCTGCCCATCCCCACCTACATGCCCACCAAAAAAATTCAAACACCAAAACATGCTCACAACCAAACCTCCTTCCAAAATGCCCAGAAAAAAATATTTCAAAACTATATATATGTCCAGATACAGAAAAGACATTCCCACCAATTCTAACATTCCTACATGCCACCCAAAAAAATGCAAACATCAAAACAAGTATTTCAATTCTTCACAAAACCAAAACTTTTTCCAAAATGCCCAACAAGAAAAATGCCAAGCACCAAAAACAAACAAATGCCCACCAAAACATTTAAACACCCCAAAACAAGAAATTCAATTTCCACAAAACAAAACCAAACCTATTTTCCAAAATGCCCAGAAACAGAAAACACATGCCCACCAATTCTATCTTTCCTACATGCCTACCAACAAATTCAAACACTCCAAAACAAGAAATTAAATTCTCCACAAAACAAAACCAACACTTTTTTCCAAAATGCTCACAAACAGAAAAGAAATGCCCACCAATTCTACCTTTCTTACATACCCACCAACAAATTCAAACAACCCAAAACAAGAAATTCAATTCTCCACAAAACAAAACCAACCCTTTTCCCAAAAACAAAAAATACATACCCAAAGCTTCAAGGTGGTCAAAATTGACATTAAAATCACCCATTGTGCTCTCCCCCAAATAATCAACATTACTCTTGCCCCTCTGAATCACTGAGAAAGCAGGCCCAGAGGCAACAGCTGGGGCCTTTTCTCCGGCGCATCTACAGGCTGCCGGTGATGGCCTGTTGGTGATAAGGCAAAAATTAGACCGAAGGTGAAATGGGTTTGTGTGAATTGCAGGTCTTGAAGCCATTAATGGTAGAAAATGTGGCCCTTAAAGGTTCTTATCATATGCTAGACTCTTTTCTTTTCTTTTTTTAGAAAAAATCCTTTATTCTTATGTAAAAGTATAATCCCAAAATATACACACTTAGCATTCAAAACGGTATAAAAATATTGGGAAAGGTTGCTACGAAAATTGCCATCTAACAAAGTGCCTTCCTTCAAATTGAACAAAAGCAAATGAGAACTCCATCCACCATTCTACCTTCAATTGGATATATGTCATTTGTCTCTTAGCACCTTGAACAATGGTAGAAAATTAAAAATATTATATTTTTGCAATACAATGCATTTACAACTTTTCTTTTACCTCACCCCAGTTAGAAGAAATATTTCTACTGCTAAATAGAAGTATAATTATACATTTTAGTTTTCTTCAAATGAAAATATGATTGAAGTTTGAGTGCATGGGTGAAATCCAAATCCATTGTAGTGAGGGTTCTTATGATTAGTAGTTTGAGAGTACTTCAAGTTTGAGCGAGTCACATAATATTCAACATCAATCCAACTTATTTCCTCTACCCAATAAATTAAAACAACCAGTAACTAAAAACCTCCAAGGAAAAAAATAATAATAACTTATAGAATATATTTTATAGTTCTTAATTTTCTTCTTATATGAATCTTTTATTTTATTTGTTTTTAACTCATGTATGGCAAGATACAGATTTGATTGGTTAAAGTTTACAAGTAAAGGGCTTACAATGAGTTTGCACCAAAAACAGCTTACAATGAGTCACCTCAAGAAAAATTTAAAAAATGAATTTTGAGTGAGATAAGCGTAATTAGGATATAAGAGCATACAAATTTCTTTTTTGAAAAAATGCAATTCAATTTTGTTAGTATATATCCATGAATTTCAAGTCAAAAAGAAAACATGAATTTCACAAACAAAAATTTTAAAATTAAACCTAATATGATCAAAACATTGAAAGAAAATCTACGTGGCATCCACGTAAGCCAAATCAAAACCAGCAGCTCCCCACCGACCTCATCCAACGGCCAATATTCATCCCCTACGCATGGCGGGAACAAGCAGACGCGTGCCTAACAGAAAACGGCCACAAGCCTTTTGGCGCTACACAAACTTGACTTCCACGTCATACTTTTCCCTCTTTTAACCAATCATCTACCGCCACGTACACAAATTCCCACCTTCCCTTTCTATTTCGTCTCAAATTAACACCAAAATACATCTTCTTTGAGTTGAAGCTTCCACCACTTAGAGAGAGAGAGAGAGAGAGAGAGAGAGAGAGAGAGAGCGCTACAGTTTTCTTTCAAATTTTAGTGAGAGAAAGTTAAAAAGAACAACATCAACGATGGAGGTTTCAAGCAGCTCTATTTTGAATTCAATCCCATGTTATTATTCTGGGCCAAAAACAAAAACCCAGATCAGAAATTCGATTTCATCAAATACCCAAATTTGTTTTAGGGGAGAAAATCGGTTTCCCAGTTTTAAAGAATCATCAAAGTTTCAAGGAATTGCAAAAATTGGAAAATTTTGGAATAATTGTGGGTTTGAAGATAAAGGGCACTTGGATTATTATTACATGGTTTCTCCTGTTTGTGGAGGAGACAAAAAGGGACAGGGTAAGAAAGGGTGGAATGGGGTTTCAACAAAGAAAAAGATGAAATTGTTGAAGGGTTTGGCTGAGAATTTGTCAGAGTTTTCTGAATTGGGGTTTGGGATGGAATTGAGTTGTTGTGATGAGGGTTTGGTTGGTGTTGATGATAAGACCAAGATGATCTCTGTAAGTATTTTATATTCCCTTAATACAGTATTGATTGTTGTTAATTTTTGTTGATTGTGAATTTTATGTTGGGTTTTTGAGATATGATATTTGAATGTCACAATGGTGAAAATTTGTTTGTGTGTGGACTGTGGTATTGTGTTGATTATGGGTTTTGTTGGCCTGAAATGGGTTTGTTATGCTAATTGGGTCCTAATTGGGTTTGATGATATGATACAATATGTTATTGTCTATGTTTTTTGTTTAAAGGTCTTTCTCTGATTATTAGTTGCAGCTCAACCCTAATACCAAATTAAGTAGATGAAAGAAAAGATGGATATTATTAGTAATTTGATCACTGAGTTGAATGAAGGGTTTTAAGCATTTCACTAAAATACCTATAGTTTTGTTTCTCTATTCATGGAAGAAGAAAAGGTAGAATTTTGCTGGAATAGAAGAATGCATTAGCTCCTATAAATGTTGTTTTGCCATAAAATGTTACCATGGACTGTCAATTTAGGCTTATTGAAGAGTAAGACTAGGCTACTTAGGGAAGATACGAAGGGCAATTTAGGCTAATTGAAGTGTTGTAAGTTTCACTGAAAAGGCACACAAACCCTTGAGAGAAGATGTATTTGATGAAATTAAGATAATGGACCTAAATTTGTTTGGTTTCAGTTATGACTTCAGTCAAATTGGGGTTTTGGGTGCTTTGATGAAGGATGCTACCAGTTGTAAATTGTGACCCAATTAATCTGTGAGCCTATGTGCATGGTGCACAAAATTAGCTACTTTGCTGAGCAACAATTTCACTCAACCCAATCGCTTATGGAGCTGATATAATGTTGGTTATTGTCGTTGTTTGATGAAGCTAATTTCTTTTCATGATCAATAGAACTTTACTGATCTGATATATGTGCTTTGTGCAGCAAGCAGCTGATGTACTTCTAGCTCAACTTAAGCAGCTAAGGGAAGAAGAAGAGAAGTTGAAGAAAATGGAAAAACTAGAGAAGCAGAAATGCAAGAAGCAAGACTGTGAGTCCTCCTCTTCATCCTCCTCAGAGTCTTCTAGCGACAGCGAATGTGATGAGGTGGTTGACATGACCCGCTTCAGGAAGGAGACCGTTATTGAGACCAGGGCAACCCAATTGGGCAACGAGCAATCATCATTGCGTATAAAGAGTTCATATCCTTCTCCAAGCTCAGAGCAAGAATGCTGCAATATGATTCTAGAAGCAACAATAAATGAAAATGCAACCATCGAAGTTCTTAACTCAGGAACTCCAATCCTAAGCCATTTGAATGTACCTAGCATTGGTACCTCGATTATTGCAACGCCACAAGGGCAGAAGACTATTGAGGTCTGTATGGGTGGAAAGTGCAAGAAATCAGGTGCTCCAGCATTGATGGAGGAATTCCAAAGGGTGGTGGGTGACAACGGAGCTGTTGTGGGGTGCAAGTGCATGGGTAAGTGTAAAAATGGCCCTAATGTAAGGGTTTTGAGTGGTGAAAATGTGGTTGATGATTCTCTTAGGACTCCTAGCAACCCTCTCTGTGTTGGTGTTGGCTTGGAAGATGTAGAGTTGATTGTGGCCAACTGTTTTGGGGAAGAGAAGATGGGATTGGGTCTTGCTGTTGCACCTGTACCTTTCTGAAATCTTAATTCATTTTTCAGTTGTATTAACTTTTGTAGTTAGGTCAGTGGGTATTGGAGGAATGTATGTGAGTTGGGGACTTGATGACTTATGTAACCCTCATAAATAGTGCATATAGTAATCCATACAAGAGTATATATTTTATAAGAGTATAATTTTTTGTAGTAATATTGATAGTTCGATCAATGTAGACTGTAGATGAGTGTTTCTTATAATTACTAGCTTTCCACCGAGTTCATGTTCATATTTTTTTTTCTTTATCATGCTTATTTGACCATTTTTAGGTATGAACTATATCTACAATCTAGTCTTGGGAAGTTAAAAGTTAAGTCTTGGCTCAGCATCAGCAATGTTTGTCTATTGCAATGTTTCCTGCAAGAGTCAATGGAGATAAATTGAAGAAGAAAAAGGATGAGGATTTAGGTGAGTGAAAAGAACATGGATGAGGATTTGGGGCAAGGATAGGAAAGTTAACACATAATAATTGAGCTAGTATAATATTAGAGATTTGAATCCTTGATCTTGGAGAAATATTTTTTTTTTTGGTGCAAATTGTAGAAACGATTTTTAATGAGATCTATTTAACGTAACAATCGACTCTATATCAATCGTTAAAAAAAAAAAAAAAAAGATAAAGTGTCCACTCAACACTAAAAACTGAAAAGATGATACAACCTTATGTGTCATACTAATAATTTTATTTACACTCAAATCTCATTTTTATATCTTTTATAAAATGGCTACAATATAATTAATTAGTCACTTATGTACATAATTACACTTGAAACTAACATTACACTAATTAGTTAGACAATTATATATTATATAAATTAAATTAATAATCATTCAGTTGGTCGTGTTAAATTCAAACTTTTAGACATCAGATTTTCCTTTTTAGCATGAATAATGACCTAATTGTTTCCACTCATATAATTGTATCTGCTAAGACAATTACTCTCAAACAAAAAACTTTGAAACAAATTGAATATCGTACACTTGGTTCTACATTATAATATACGAGTACTAGTCACTAGATATAAATTTTATGTAGTTCACAACTTAAGTGGAAGTCAAATTTATAGGAGTATCAAACTTAATTTTCCTAATTATCCGAAGTATTAGTTTGAATATCTTGTGGTTGTCCTTGATATAGTTATGGTTGATAAACTCTCATTTAAGTTAATAAAATCTCATCTCATTGTCAAAAAAAATAAATAAAATGAAAAATCCAAAGTACCCACTCGAAATCTTACTACCAAACTTCTCAAATTATGAATTTCAAATGCATAATACTGATTAATGAATTATCTATTCAGAAACCAAAAGGGACTATAAATTTATACAAAAAAAACAAAAAACAAAAAACCTGCAAACCGAGTCATAGACAGAGTTTACTCAATGAAATTTATTGTCCCTCACAAACTCAACCTCTAGTTTGATGTCGGCTAATAAACAGATCAAAACTTTCCATTTTTTGAAGTCAGGCTAAAATCAAACAAAATTACGCGTTTTTGTCTAATTAGCTTGAGCACCAAGGTGAATCATGTCCTATAAATTCAAAAACGAAACATCAACTATCTGAGTTTCAACAAATTTAATCAAACACTTCACTACCAATAATTCTCTTCCCCCCCCCCCCCCCCCTCTCTCTCTCTCTCTCTCTCTCTCTCTCTCTCTCTCTCTCTCTCTCTCTCTCTCTCTCTCTCTCTCTCTCTCTCTCTCTCATTCATTCATCCATTCTTAACCAAATCAAGAAAAAAATGCAGAACCTTAAGCGTAAGGCTTGTTATGGCTTCATTGAAACCCAAACCCCTGTTTTTCTCATCCACAAAAAACCATATCTTTTCCACAATTGTTACCGTTACAGCCCTTCAGTGATAGTGAATCCTCCAATGGATTTAAATTGCGTTCCTTTCCCATCTTCTCCGGAGTATACCCCATCATCGCCGCTGTATTCCCCGTCGTCGCCGGAGTATTCTCCGTCGTCTCCGGAGTACACCCCATCATCACCGGAGTAAACGCCATCGACACCGGAGTACACCCCGTCGTCTCCGGTTTACGAGCCGTCATCACCGGAGTATTCCCCTTCGACTCCGGTTTACTTACCTTCCTCACCGGATTACACCCCGTCGTCACCGGAGTATTCTCCGTCGACACCAGAGTACACCCCGTCGTCTCCTACATACTCACCGGAGTCCCCTGTTTACACGCCGGCATCATCATCATCATCATCATCACCAATTGGAGTTTGGACTGCCCCAAGTTTCTCAAGGCAGATGATATTTTGTTAGATTGTATTCCATGCTATTTTCTGTTTTTAGTTTCTCCCTTAAAAAATTTGGAAGTAGTGATTAGTGAATATTATTAGACTTTTTTAATTTTCTTTTTTAATTTCTCCCTTAAATAGTATTACTCCTATATTGTGTATGAAAGGATTTCTTTCAGTGATCCCAATCAATTAGTATGTATGTATGAAATATTTGGTTATGGAGTAATTGACATGTCATTTGTAATTGTTAAATAATACTAAACGGAACTACTTAATGTAAATACTAAATTACCAAAATTGGTTGGCAATGATTCATCCTTACAACTTTTGGTTTTTGCTTTTCTTGCTCCCTTTTTGTAAATGGTATTGTGAATGTCTTTTGCTAATAAGACAAGCTTTAAGGTATTAGACATTGATTGAAGAAAGTCAACTTAATAGCATGAATCAGAAAGTCAAAAACTCAAAATATGAAGAAAGTAGTCAACTTTAAAAGGAAGTTGATGATACATGTAAATGAAAGCATCTGATGATTAAATTGAGAGTTTGAGACGGTTAATACAATACTATGGCTCCGTTTGATTCATCTGGATAAAACTGATCTGAATTGAACTGAATTGATTTTTTAAACTTGATCGTTAACCATTTAAAATTCGTCCAAACATAGTCAATATTGGACTCATTTGAAAGTATGTTTTGAGATCTTTCCGATGACATAATTTTCATCATGAAATTATTTCGGAATAAAAAGTTATATAAGTAATAAAGTTATACATGAATTGAACTAAACTGAACTGGACTGAACTGAACTGAATTTAAGTAAAATTAAGGTGAATCAAACAGAGCCTATATCGTGATCTGATACCTTATACTCCTTGAATATATTGAATTCCAATTTAAGTTTTGATCTACCATCAGCAATGTTTGTCTACTAATGCAACGTCTCATGCAAGAGTCAATGGATAATTAAAGATAAAGTAAAAAAGAAAAATGATAATTGAGGACTTAGGTGAATGAAAAGATGATGGATGAGTATATGGGGTGAGGAATTGAGGGTAGAGATAGAGAGTTACTCTCTTCGTCTCATTAAATAGGTCCTTTAAGGTTTTTTTACAAGAATTTAAGAAAGTTACTAAAGAGTCTTAATTTTAATAAAAAATAATTTTATTTTACTTGATTATCCTTTTGACTCTAGATTTTATAAAAATGGTGAACAATTAATAAGGTAATGTGAAAGAAGGGTATAATGGGTGAAAATAGTAAATGCTTTATTGGAACTTTAAAATGACTTATATTATGGGAGAAAACTAATTTTCTAGAACGACTTGTATAATGGGACGAAGGGAGTAGCAAATAACAATTGAGCTATTTTAATATTAGATTTGAATCATTTGATGCAGTACAAATAATAGAGAAACATAATAAAATTGTCAAAAATTACCTCATAAAATCAACCTTTTCGCACCAACTTATAAAAAAATTTCGTAAAATAACCACATTTTCTGAACTTTCAACTTTTAAATTATCACCTGATGCCATTTTTCGAACAAGTTTTGAAATAAATCAACCATTTTACCCTCGGTCAATTTTATTTCAAACAAAGACCATCAAGTACAGGGGAAAATGGTCATTTTTGTTCAAATTTTGGACGGAAAATGAAATGAGGTGGTGATCTAAAAGTTGGTACCCCATTAATGATAGTTATTTTAGAGAATTTTATAAAATTTTTGGTTATTGCCAAAAAAAAGTTGATTTTATAAGGTGATTTTGAACAATTTTTCCAATTAACCGTTACAATAGTTCAAACTCACTTTTACGTGAGGTCAATTTTACAATAAACACGTAATAAAGATGATATGTCCACTCACACTAAAAGATGTTAAGCTTAACAAATGATATGATCATACATAATATGTATCATATGAATAATTTATAAGTTTTGGCACCCGCGCAATGCACCAGAGTTAGTCTTTCATTTAGGTATTGCTTCATTGCTTGTAGTAGGTATTTTATGTAAGACTTAGAAATGAATAATATATCGAACTTCATTTGTTCGTAATATAAATAGGCAGAGAACGTAAAAGTTCACTCCAATAATAACTCCACAACGTGTTGATAGATGATGCCTTAAAAATAGACTACTCAAAGTAAGGACATGACTAAGTAAATATTAAGATGTAAATCTATATCTTTTTATTGAACTTCTAATTCATTGCCAAAGTATTGGTAGATTGGCAGGTAATTAACGAATTAAACGACAACACATGGTAAGGGTCATATCTGCGCCACATGAAAAAGGTGAATTATATGGTGACTAAAAAGATAGCAGTGACTCATAGAAATGTCATTTGGCTATGGTGATACCACATGGTTAGACTATATTAGGTGACATCCTAAAGACAGGAGATACCTCATAAGAGTGTCACATAGCGAGACTGGTAAGACTGCACTGTGGTTTTGTATTTAGTATAGAAGAATATATATAGATAATAATTTTTTAATTAGAAAAATATAATAAAAATATTTAGATCACCTATCATTTTATATAATTCAAATATAGCCTCCCTGCATGTCTTGGTCCATTTAGCTTCTACCAAAGATGATAGGACATACATATCTCATTTTGAAATATTTAATTTTGGAATCCAATCTGATGGGGTAAAAATTACAATTTTTTGAGTTATGTAACTAAAGTTATTTTATTCTGTAATTTGAAAATATACTAATAAATATTTAATAAATTCAACTAATGATAAGGCATTAATGGTTGACACTCGGATGATGCGTTATGCTATGTGGCGAGCTCGTGCTTATGTGTCGTTTACGTGGCATCCTCACACGAACATGGTCCTCCTAATTAGCGTCCTACGTGTCATCACCAAGCAAGTTTTGAGAGAGGCGCAATGTGTTTTAATAGTAAAGTACGATAAAATATGCATTTAAATATCATTTAATTTCTTTCATAAACTATTACATAATAATTCATCTATACTATATTTTTAATTAATTATATATAAGTAATAAAGTTATGTGGAAGCCCCGTTCTCAATGCTCTATCAATCACTCTCGCCCAACTCCCATTCTCTTGGGCGGATAATTAGGTAACAATATTTGCTAAGTTAAACAATTGTCCAACAAATCAGATAAGATAATGTTCAAAGTAGGCTGGATAGGGCTTTGGCAGGAGAGGATTGGCTCGATTTGTTTCCCCATGCAAAGCTGGTTCACCTTGAACGCGAGTGGTCTGATCACTCTCCTATTAAGCTTGTGCTTGATGACTCAGTGCGTGGGAGACAAACGAGGGACAAGCCGTTTCGGTTTGAGCAGCTGTGGGTCGACCACGAGGAGTGTGGGGTTGTTATTGAGAGTGCGTGGATGGGCGGTGGCCCAACATCGCGGGAAAAAATAGCCTTGTGCACAGTTGAGTTGCGTGAATGGGGTGATTTGACTTTTGGGGCTCGCTTCAAGGAGCTGCGGAAAGTGCGGAGAAAACTGAAGATGTATAATGGTGCTGGGATAACTGAGCTCCAGTTGCAAAAGAGAAAGGAGCTTGTAAGTAGTATTGAAGGGCTGGTAAGAGAGGAGGAGAAATATTGGCGGCAGAGGTCGTGTGTGCTTTGGCTCGATGAAGGGGATCGGAATACAAAGTTTTTTCAGCGACGTGCCTCTCAACGTCGACGGAAATTTTTTGTAAAATCTTTAATTGATACGGATGGAGTTTCAAAAGATGGGGATGGGGAGGTAGCTCGGATTGCTCGAAATTATTTCTCGGAGCTGTTCCATGCATCGGGCTCGACGATGATGGAAGAGGCTTTGAGCGGGATTGAGGCGCGAGTTACGGGTCCTATGAACCGAGGGTTACGCATGGGCTACACAGCGGAGGAAGTGAAGGTCGCCCTTAGTCAAATGCATCCTATAAGGGCTCCTGGGTCGGATGGGATGTGTCCTTTGTTTTTTCAAACATATTGGCATATTGTGGGGGCGAGTGTGTGTGATCTAGTTCTGGCTGTACTTAATGGGGCCCCTATGCCTCCGGGTATTAATCATACTTTTATTGTGCTTATTCCGAAGAAGAAGGACCCGCTTTCAGTTGCAGACTTTCGTCCTATGAGTTTGTGCAACGTGGTTTATAAGCTTATTTCTAAGATGCTGGCGAATAGATTGAAGGTCATCCTACCTTAGGTAACATCTGTTAATTAGAGTGCTTTTGTACCGGGGCGTCTTATCACTGATAATATTCTGGTCAGCTGTGAATTATTTCATTATATGAAAAACCTGTCTGTTAGGGAGGGTTTTTGTGCAATGAAGTTGGATATGTCTAAGGCGTATGGTCGCGTGGAGTGGGATTTTCTAGAGATTCTGATGATTAAAATGGGTTTTGACGCTGCTTGGGTTGCGAGGGTGATGTTGTGTGTTCGCACTGTATCATTCTCTGTCTTGGTAAATGGAAACCCAACGGAGGAATTTGTTCCGGAGAGGGGGCTTAGACAAGGTGATCCCATCTCACCCTATTTGTTTATTTTATGTGCGGAAGCTTTTTCAGGCCTTATTCGAGTCGCGGCGGAGAGGAATGTGTTGCATGGGGTGAAAATTTGCCAGCAGGCTCCCGAGGTTACACAGTTGTTTTTTGCTGATGATAGCTTGTTGTTCTTTGATGCTTCTTGTGGCTCTGCGGGGGAAGTGAAGAGGATCTTACATGTTTATGAGTTGGCTTCAGGTCAGCAAGTGAGTTTGGAGAAGACTAGTATTTGTTTTTGTAAGAACACTAGAGCTCACAGGAGAGGAGAAGTTGCGAGTATTCTGGGTGTTGGCGAGGTGGCGGGCTTTGATAAGTACTTGGGGCTGCTATGGTTGTGGGGAGGTCTAAGAAGGTTATCTACGCTTCTATAAAGGAAAGATTGTGGAAGCGATTGCAAGGATGGAGGGGGATGCTGTTATCTAAAGCTGGTAGGAAAATTATGATAAAGGCGGTGGCCCAATCTATCCCTACCTACGCGATGAGTGTTTTTAAAATACCAGCATCTTTTTGTAATGAGGTTCGTTCGCTACTCTCTCAGTTCTTTTGGGGACAACGTGATCGTGAGAGAAAAATTCACTGGGTGGCTTGGGATAAGATGTGCAAACCCAAGGGCCGGGGTGGCTTGGGGTTCCGCGAGCTGAAGTTATTTAACTGGGCACTTCTTGGTAAACAAGGTTGGAGATTAATTGTAGGTGAGGGTGGGTTGTTAGAAAGTTTATGGCGAGCTAAATATTTCCCGAATGGCAATTTTATGGAGGCCCAGCTGGGCACCAATCCTAGCTACACCTGGAAAGGAATTTGGGAGGCACGGTGGGTCTTGAAAAAAGGTGTGAGATGGAGGGTTGGTCGTGGTGATGAGGTTCGTACTTGGGAGGATGCATGGATTCCCGGGGGTGGAGCTAGAAAAATTATCTCTTCCAGGGGGAATAGAGATCCGAATGAGCGTGTTAGCTCACTAATCAATCCTGATCTTATGCATTGGGACGTTCATGCTGTGCAAGAGAGGTTTTTGCCTTTTGAAGCAGAAAGGGTGTTGGCTATTCCACTGAGCTTCAGACGGCCTTGTGACAAGCTGGTATGGAGTTATGAGAAGAATGGAAAGTATTCAGTGCGGAGTACGTATAATGCGACGTTCCAAGCTAGCTACGATGCTGAGATAGCTAGTGCTTCTTCGTTAAATTTGGCTGTATGGGTGAAGTTGTGGTCTCTAGAGGTTTTACCTAGGATTAAAATGTTCCTTTGGCAAGCATGTCTTAATGCCCTTCCTACGGGTGCGGGGCTGCATCACAGAGTTGCATCGATCCCTTCGTCTTGTTCTCTTTGTCAGGGGGTAGAGGAGAGGATTGAGCAAGTTTTATTTCATTGTCCAGCTGCTTATGCTACGTGGGTGGCTTTGGATCTTGATGGAATGCCACCAAGACAGGGGACGTCGTTCCGTCTGTGGCTCGAGGAGGTGGTGGAAAAGTGTGAGACTGAGATGGTAGTGATGTGCTGCGTGACTGCGTGGAGAATTTGGGGGGCTCGTAATCATCGTCTCTTTGATCGAGTACCTCAAGACCCAATGGAAGTAGTGTCGTATATACAGAAAATTATTAAGGAAGTCGGGAAAGATGACGTTGCTGCGAAGGTGAAGCAGGTTAAACTACCATGCTCGTGGGTGAGACCGGGACAACACCAAGTGAAGATTAATGTGGATGCAGGATGAATGGGTGAGCCGGGGGCTTGTGTGGGTATTATCTGCCGCGGACAGGATGGATCTCCAATCGTGGGTGCTACGTGGAACTTCATGGAAGGCTGGGATACGGCGGTGGCGGAAGCTAAAGTTGTTGTCCTTGGCTTGCAGCTTGCTGGTGCTTATGGGTTTGATAATGTTTTGGTTGAAAGTGATTGTTTGCAAGTTATTTCTGCCCTTAAGGCTAAGGAGGTGGGTCTTAGTGACCTCGATCTTGTTATTTTGGATATTTTATGCTTGTGTGAGTCTTTTAATAGCGTTGAGTGGAGTCATGTAGGTAGGAGTAGTAACAAGGTAGCCCACGAGCTAGCTCATGTTATGCCGTGGGAAGTAGGGTGTCGGTTTTGGGACAATATGTTTCCAAGTCATGTGATGTGTTTAATCAATGATGATATTAATATAAGTTAGTGTCGCATTGCGACATTTCCCTCAAAAAAAAAAAAAAAAAATCAGATAAGATAGGAACGAGTATAAGAGAAATCATAGACTGAAATAAATTTAGGAAAATCAAACATCCATGAAGAAGCAAAAAATAGAAAAAAATATATCACTGAAGGGCATAAAGACTAATTAAGACAAAATATTTTTCAAATTATTACATTTTATTACTTAAACCACACAACCATTGCAGTTCTAAAGCCAAAACATTAACACTAACTGCTTGCATTTAACTCGCCCAAGGACATGAAACACTATTTTCATGCCTCAAGATACTATCAAGAAAGTAAGAAAATCGTGTGAAAATGTTTTCTGGTTTTTTTTTTAAAAACTCAAAATAAAGGCTTTTTGTTGTAGTTGTTGTCAGAGACACAAATGTTAATTAAGTAAAATAGTACAATCTCTAATAACAAATTGAACTTATTTTTACTGAACTAAACCAAATCAAAGTTTACTAAAATTCTAATTGTAAAAGTTGAAGAGAACAATGGCTCAGTCTTGGACGTCTTATCTGCTAATTATCATGAGTGAAATTTTTTTCCACTCGTTAATGCTTACACTAAAAAAATAAAAAAAAAAACTAAAACAAAGACAATACCTTATTGTCCTTGGATTTGAAAATATCAAGACATAAATATTTTATAGTTTACAATTTAAATGGAGGCCAAATTCAATTAAACTTATTTTCCCTCGAATACCCATTCCTAATCTTACAACGAAACCTTTCAGATTATGAATTTTAAATTGATGATATAATAATATGAGCAAATTTTGTGTGAGATCAACTAAAAAAAAAATGGGGTCACTATTTAGTAATGTAAGGGTCACTTATTATGAGTCATGACCCTTGTTCTACTAAAAAGTGACCCTCGTCTTACCAAAAGTTTGTGTAATAATATTAGTTTATGCATAATCTATCAGATCTGATACTTTACAAGTAATTAACAATTTTTTTTTGTGAGGGCAAGTAATTAACAATTTAAACAACACAAACATGCCTGTTATTAAAAAAAAAAAAAAAAAAGACAAATCAAAACTATTTTAAAGTCGGCTAAGTTAATAAGCAGAATTACGCGTTATTGTTATTCTAAGTCGGCTAAATTAGCTTGAGGACCAAGGTTTAATAATCTCTTATAAATACAAAACGAAATCAACACTTTTGATGAAGATCAACAACCTCTAATACTCACCAATCTCTCTCTGTCCTCTCATTCATCCGTTCTTAACCAAATCTTTCAAACCCCCCCCCCCCCCCCCAAAAAAAAAAATGCAGCGTAAGGCTTGTCATGGCTTCATAGAATTAGAAACAGAAACCCCTGTTTTTCTCATCCACCAAAAAACATCATGTTTTTACCACGATTGTTACCGTTACCTGCCTTCATCAGTACAAGTAAATCCTCCAATAATGGAGGAAAATTCTGTTTCTTTATCATCTTCTTCTCCACAGTATACCCCATCATCACCGGTTTACTCGCCGGAGTCTCCACCATACGAGCCGTCATCACCACCACTGTACGAGCCATCGTATCCTACATACTCACCGGAGTCCCCTCTTTACATGCCATCATATCCTGCTTACCCACCTGTGTCTCCTGATCATTACTCGCCGTCGTCAGAGACATCGTCTCCTACATACGAGCGAGCCAGCAGGGTCGCCCTCGTACGAGCCCTCAACTCCGGGTTACTCACCATCATCTCCTGTATATGAGCCAGCACTAGTAGGGTGTCCTGGTTACTCTCCCGAGCCATTGTCTCCTGGATACACGTCATCATCACCAACATATGAGCCATCATCTCCTGGACGTTACTCACCATCATATGAGCCAGCATTAGTAGGGTGTGTTGGTAATGCAAACATATTTTGGAAGCCATTGTTTGAATGACCCTTGTTCTACTAAAAAGTATCCCACATTGGAAAACCAAAGAAGTTTTGAAAGGTTTATAACTAAAGGGCTTCCTTTATTGGTTTGAAGAACTACCCCCTATGGATTGGGCTAGAGTTGGGCTTCCCCACGCGCGTGCCGCCGCCGTCCGTCCGGCTCTGCCGCGCGTTGCGGTGCGGTGTGGCCCATCTTTTTTGGCGAAGTTTATTCGAGAGTCCAGTTTTTATGAGACTCTTCGTTTGACAAAGTCCAATCCACGTTTGTTAGTTTTCGTTTGAACGCTTCAAACCTGTTTGCACGTTCCCTGATTTAACTCCCCTATTATCTCAGTGGGTTATGGAAACTGCCTCCCTTCTTGTTAATAAATATTGCTCTTTTCAGCAGTTTTGATACACACATAAATCTTCTTCTCTCCCAAAAATTTTCCTCTCTGGTTCTGAGCATATTTTCCGAGTTCCATCTTCTGTAAACCGAGTGCACTGTTTTCAGAGGCGCTATGTAACCTTGGGGGGCGACGTCTATACTAATTTGCACCGTGATCAGGACGAATTTCGCTTCTAAGGCAGTGATCTCATTCACGCCACAGCTTACATTAAATTCATATTCGCCCAACATTCCACAAATATTTTTCTCCTCTTTTGTTTTAGTGACAATTATTTACCAACAATTTAGAAGCGAATTTTTTTTTTTTTTTTATTGTCACTGATTAATTTCCTAACCACAAAATGGCTCTCTCCATCAACAAATTGATCCCTGACCTTTCCAAGATTGAACAACTAGATGGCGACAATTACAAACGCTGGTCGCAGAGGATGCTAATCTTCTTTGAACAACTTGATATTGATTATGTTCTCTTCAACGACCCTCCAAAGGCCATTGTTGCTGCTAGTTCTGCTGTTGTCACTATTTCGGATACCACTCCGGACCCGAAGAAAGACAAAGGGAAAGCTGTTGATCCAGACTAGGCACTCAAATACGAAAAGGATAACAAAACTGCTAGAGGTCAATTACTCAGTCACATGTCGAACCCTGTCTTTGATCTGTTTATCAAAAACAAGTCTGCCAAGTCAATATGGGAAATGCTGGAGAAAAGTATGGTGCTGACGATGCTGGAAAACGCAAGTATGTGACTGGAGATTGGCTTCGATTCCAGATGGTGGACAAGAAACCAATCATGCCTCAAGTTCATGACTATGAACACCTTGTTGCTGACATACTGTTAGAAGGCATGCATATGTGTGAAGTACTGCAAGCCAATGTCCTCATCGAGAAACTTTCTGACTCTTGGTCCAACTACCGCAACTCTCTCAAACACAAGAAGAGGGATATTAAGCTTGAAGAACTGATCAGCCACATGAAGATAGAGGAAGCAAACAGGCTGAAGGATAAGGGTTCATCTGCTGTCAATGAACTTGCTGTTAAGGCTAACATTGTTGAGTCTTCTGTTTCTAAATTTGACAGGTACAACAAGAACAATACTGGAAAACCGAACCAGAAAAAATTAGGAGTCCAGAACACCAAGTTCGGAATGAAGAAAGGCTCGAAGGAGAAAGGCAAAGGCGGAGGATGCTACGTGTGCGGCAAACCTGGACACAGGGCATACCAATGCTACAACCGCGCTGATGCACCGAAAAACCCCATCAAAAAGGAGAACAACAAACCCCAAGCAAATCTGGCTGAGGAAGATGAAGTCATTGCTGCTGTTGTCTCCGAAGTGAACCTGGTCGAGAACAAAGTTGAGTGGATTGTTGACACAGGAGCAACCAAACATTTCTGCTCAAACCGAGAGATGTTCCTGGAGTTCGAAAAGGCTGCTGAAGGTGAACAGGTTTACATGGGTAACTCCAGCAGCTCGGAGGTTTTTGGTAAAGGGAAAATTTTACTTAAATTAAATTATGGAAAAACTTTATCTTTGCAGAATGTCATGTATGTGCCTTCTCTTCGCAGGAACCTAATCTCTGGTGCTCTCCTTAACAAGGCAGGGGTGAAGTTAGTTTTTGAAGCTGATAAATTAGTGCTAACTAGAAACGGGGATTTTGTGGGGAAGGGCTACATGTCGGGGGGACTCTTTGTTTTAGATTCTGTTGTTGAGTATGTTGTAGCTAATAAAGCTTCCTCTTCTGCTTATTTCGTTGAGTCTTATGATATTTGGCATGCTAGATTAGGTCACGTAAATTCTAGCTCTATAAAACGCATGCAGAACATGGAACTAATTCCTAATCTAGCTAAATGCAGAACATGGAACTAATTCCTAACATGCAGAACATGGAACATGGACTCAATAAATGTGAAATCTGTGTTGAGGCAAAGTATGCAAACAAACCTTTTAAGTCTGTAACCGAAAGGAAAACTGAACTGTTAGAATTAATTCATTCGAACTTAGCAGACTTTAAGAACACAGAAAGCAGAGGTGGTAAACACTATTACGTTACTTTTGTAGATGACCATTCGAGATATACTAAAGTATATCTTCTTCGAACTAAAGATGAGGCAGAACAAAAGTTTATGATCTTTAAAGCCGAAGTAGAAAATCAGTTAGACCGTAAGATTAAAAGACTTAGGTCCGATAGGGATGGAGAATATGGTACAAACTTCCTTAAGGATGTATGTGAGAAAAATGGGATTATCCATGAGACGTCACCCCCTTATACTCCACAATCAAATGGAGTAGCTGAACGAAAAAACAGAACACTTAAGGACATGATGAATGCAATGTTCATTAGTTCTGGTTTATCCAGTGAAATGTGGGGGGAGGCTATACTTTCTGCAAACCATATTCTTAATAGAGTACCTCATAAAAAATTAGACAAGACCCCTTACGAACTTTGGAAGGGCTACGCGCCCAACCTTAAATACTTGAGAGTGTGGGGGTGTTTAGCTAAAGTTGGGTTACCTGACTTTAAGCGTAAAAACATTGGACCTAAGACTATTGATGCTATTTTTGTTGGATATGCTGAAAATAGTGCTGCATACAGATTTCTATGTCTTTCTGATTGTTCTATGTGTGAATCAAAAGGTGCTGAATTTTTTGAGAATGTATTTCCATTAAAGAAAACTGTTGTTTCCCATGAGAATGAGCCTGCTGGTTTTGCATCTTCTTCTGTGTCTGTGTCTCCCTCCATTGTTCCTAATACTGTAAGTGAACCTAGGAGGAGTAAAAGGCGTAGAACGGAAACCAATTTTGGTCCCGACTTTGTGACATCCCTTTTAGTAGAACTCACAGATGTTAATAAACTAGATGAACTAATTGTGTGTCTTCACATGTTAGAAGATGATCCTAAGACATATGAAGAAGCTATGAGTTCTATAGACGCTAGTTTTTGAAAAGATGCTGTTAATAGTGAGATAGAGACGATAATGTCTAATCATACTTGGGAACTAGTAGACTTGCCTAAAGGTAGTAAAGCCATTGGTTGTAAGTGGATCTTTAAGAAGAAACTTAAAACAGATGGTACTGTGAAAAGATTTAAGGCAAGACTTGTGATTAAAGGGTTCACACAAAATTTTGGTGTAGACTTCTTTTATACTTACTCACCTGTAACTAAGATCGCCACTATTCGTGCTTTATTTGCTTTGGCCTCCATTCATGATTTAATTATTCATCAAATGGATGTTAAAACGGCCTTTTTAAATGGTGATTTAGAAGAAGAAATTTATATGGTGCAACCTCCAGGATTTGTAGTTCTTGGACAAGAGCAAAAAGTATGTAGGCTTAAGAAGTCTCTATATGGTCTAAAACAAGCCCCAAAACAGTGGTTTGAAAAGTTTCATAAAACTATTTTTGATTTTGGGTTTGTAGCTAATGGGTCTGACACTTGTGTGTACTCAAAGATGTTTGGTAAAGATTGTGTGATTATTTGCCTGTATGTCGATGACATGTTACTGTTTGGTACACACATAGATGTTATAAATGAAACTAAGAGTTTTCTGTCCTCTCGTTTTGAAATGAAAGACTTAGGTGAAGTAGATGTAATTTTGGGTGTTAAGGTCATAAAACACCATAAAGGCTTCACTTTGTCTCAATCACATTACGTAGAGAAAATACTAAAAAAGTTTAATAGCTTTGATGTCGTGCCAGTAAAAACTCCATATGATGCTAGCATACCTTTATGTAAAAATAAAGGAAATAGTGTATCACAACCTGAATATGCTAAAATAATTGGAAGTTTAATGTTTCTAATGAATTACACTCGACCCGGTATTGCTTATGCTGTAAGTAGACTTAGTCGTTATACCCATAACCCCAATAGAGATCATTGGATTGCTCTTAGGAGACTTTTAAAATACCTAAAAGGTACCTTTGATTGGGGATTACACTTTGTTGGGTATCCCAGGGTTTTAGAGGGGTATTGTGATGCTAATTGGGTAACCGATAACGACGAGGTGAGCTCCACTAGTGGATATGTATTTACATTAGGTGGTGCTGCAATATCTTGGAAGTCTGCTAAACAGACTTGTATAGCTCGATCCACTATGGAATCCGAGTTTATAGCACTTGACTAAGCGGGTCAAGAGGCTGAGTGGTTAAGAAATTTACTGGCTGATGTCCCATTGTGGGGGAGACCAACTCCCCCAGTTTCTCTACTTTGTGACTCACAGTCTGCCATGTGTGTTGCCAAGAACAAAGTTTATAATGGCAAGAAAAGACACATTCGAATTAGACATGATGCTGTGAGGTTATTAATTGAGACGGGCGTACTCACTATGGAGTATGTTAGGTCCGAGAGGAACATAGCAGATCCATTAACTAAAGGACTAAGTAGAAAAGTGGTCCTAGATTCGTCGAGGGGAATGGGGCTAAAGCCTTGCTAAATGAGGAATCCGTGGTTGACACCCATCTTGTTTATGCAAGAATAGTGGTCAAACGAAGCCGTGGAAAGACTCATATTTGTACACTACTTCCCATTCCTATGACATATGTACATATGAGGTTGAGCCTTGAGCTCTTAATGAATTCATAGCCCTAATATTGGGTGGTCCTATTTGAGACGGACTTGATGGATTCACCGTTGATTTGAGAGGTTGAGCATATTTAATGCTCTTAATGATTTCATAGCCCTTATTTGGGTGGTCTATGTATTGAGATAGACTTGATGAAGTCACCTACGTGAGTGTGAAGGGTTGGCCTCCTTCTATGAAAGACTATGGGCTGTCTTTCTTGAGCACTCATGAGCATCCCAATGATACTTGGCTATTGTATGTTGCTTTTATCGCGGAACTCGTAAATTCTAAGGTGAGATATGTGTTATTAGGATTTGTTCTCAAATCGTGGAAGTTCCAGATTCGTTCACTTCCGTGATGAGGGAACTACCTAATTTTCACTATGTGTTGGTTCAATCGTAAGACACCAACATTTAAGTGTCAAACCTTTCCTATGCTCAGAACCATTGTTTTTCGTTTGCATTAGTGGGGGATTGTTGGTAATGCAAACATAATTTGGAAGCCATTGTTTAAATTTAAGCTTATGTTCTTTGGTCTTTCTCTTTCTTGTTTTGGGTGTGTGAAATGAAAGTGTCCCACATTGGAAAACCAAAGAAGTTTTGAAAGGTTTATAACTAAAGGGCTTCCTTTATTGGTTTGAAGAACTACCCCCTATGGATTGGGCTAGAGTTGGGCTTCCCCACGCGCGCCGCCGCCGCCGTCCGTCCGGCTCGGCTCGGCTCGGCTCGGCCGCGCGTCGTGGTGTGGCCCATCTTTTTGGGCGAAGTTTATTCGAGAGTCCAGTTTTTATGAGACTCTTCGTTTGACAAAGTCCAATCCACGTTTGTTAGTTTTCGTTTGAACGCTTCAAACCTGTTTCCACGTTCCCTGATTTAACTCCCCCATTATCTCAGTGGGTTATGGAAACTGCCTCCCTTCTTGTTAATAAATATCGCTCTTTTCAGCAGTTTTGATACACACAGAAATCTTCTTCTCTCCCAAAAATTTTCCTCTCTGGTTCTGAGCATATTTTCCGAGTTCCATCTTCTGCAAACCGAGTGCACTGTTTACAGAGGCGCTGTGTAACCTTGGGGGGCGACGTCTATACTGATTTGCACCGTGATCAGGACGAATTTCGCTTCTAAGGCAGTGATCTCATTCACGCCACAGCTTACATTAAATTCATATTCGCCCAACATTCCACAACTATTTTTCTCCTCTTTTGTTTCAGTGACAATTATTTACCAACAGGGTGTACTGGTTACTCTCCTGAGCCATCGTCTCCTGGATACACGCCATCATCACCAACATATGAGCCATCATCTCATGGACGTTACTCAGAGCCATCGTCTCCTTGATACACACCGTCATCACCAACATATGAGCCATCATCTCCGGGATGTTACTCGTCGTCATCTACTACATACTACTCATCATTACTGTCTCCTATTTATGAGCCATCATCTCCTTCGACATACTACTCATCATCATCAGAGTCTCCTGTTTACGAGTCATAGATAGTACTCCGATTAGAGACTCTGGATCAAAAGTTAGTAGTTAGAACTTTTAGTCTTTTATGTTGTATGGATTTATTTTCTTTTGGTGATGGAATCAATTTGTGTATATATGAAATCTTTTGCTATGGAATAAAAGTAGTATTCTCTATATATCAAGTTCTTGCTTTTCTTGCTCTCTTTTTACAATTATTTTGCTACTGTTACCATGTATATGCATTTGAAAGGAAACTGCTGCCAATACCTTTCTTATCTGGGAAAACAAAAGCTTTTTATATGATATTACATATATCAACAGGACACGGCGCCAGCAAAATTCTGAAGCCACCATGTTTTCTGTTCTGTACATTTACAAAGAGACTAGTCATACAGGTATAAGGTACAACCACAACCAAGTGGTAAAATGTATTATATTCTCGGGTATTTGAGTCTTCGCTCAGCATCAGCGTTGTCTGTGTTACTGCAACGTTTCATGTAAGAGTCTAGTGTTTTCTGCTTCGAGGGGCTCGGTCTTGGCTGGCTGTCTGAGACTTTCATAGTATTCTCCGTTCCGTCAAGAACCTAAGTTACACATAAACCAATTCCCATTTCAGAGACAATAAGTGCCAAGGAATTACTAATGAAATAAGCATGTTTATAGAATCAAACCTGTCCCAATTTTTCTAATTTGCTTTGAACAACATCCCTGCACAAAGAACAGATCAATACAACTCATTCACTTACTACTTATCATCATCACCATCCATTTTATCAGAGTAGCAAGACACAAACAAAAGTAAGCAAAGAGCATACCAGATGATGTCATCAACCGTGTCATTTGCTATAAGGTAATAGACATTGACTGAAGAGACCTAATAGCATGAATCAGAAAGTCAGAATCAGGAAGGAAGTAATCAACTTTGGAATGAATGTGGTTAAACATGGATCAACCAGGACATCCTTAACCAGATACCTGACCGATTCTATGAGCTCGATCTTCTGCTTGTATCAAGTCACCAGGAGTCCAAGATAACTCCGCAAAGATAACTGTACTAGCAGCTGTTAGAGTTAAGCCGACACCTCCAGCTTTGATTGATAGCTATATGAGTAAGTTCCAAAAATATGCGGCTTAGACTTGGCTTATCATAAAAATGTCTAATCTAAAATAAGGAGATGTAAAAAATAGAATTGCCATACAACTGCAGCCTTAATCGTTTCTTTTTCCTGAAAATCTGTAACCAAAGCTTGCCTTGACGCTGCAGGCGTACCACCATCAATGCGAATACAGCCAACCTTTTTCTTCTGGAAGTTTAAGAGCAATGAGAAAATGTCATTCTTGAAAGAGCTAGAGGAATATTAGTCAGTCAGTCATCTGACCTGAAGAAATTGGTGTATTGATTCAATCATGGGTTGATGGTGCGCAAATATTAGAAATTTACATCCAGCCTGCACCAATTTGAATTGAACGGGGAATTAGTAAGGCACATAAAACTAGCATGACAAAAGATTTGATTTCCATTTTTGCAAGATATTGAATTAGCAGGAAGAGGGAGAAAGGGCGGTGAGAAAAGGAGAGGTACCCGTTACTTGTTTTTATTCTACAAGAGCACGTATAGGGTTCAGGCGTTCAGCTGGATCATTGTTTTTACTATTTCACTTGGACTCTCATTTATAAACCCAAAAGTTGCAGGAACAAATGGAGAAAAGAAGGTTTCAAGAGAAAATGCAGGAACGCAGAGCATAGCTTTGGAATCGCCAAAGCTGATTATTGTAACATTTGGAATTTCATTTTCCAACAAGCTTTACAATAGCCAGAAAAGATCCTGATTCCTGGTCTCAAAGCCTTCTCAACTCCCCTCCCCACACACACAAAGAAAAGAAGGAAGATAAACAAAGGGAAAACGGAAAAGGATATGATATCTTTGCAATGGTCTTCTGACATTGATTGCTTTACATGAGTCACCTAGAACAAGAAATAACTATAGTATCTGAACTAACCTCAATCACTGTTCCCAGGTAATCCAAAACGGCTGGAATCTTGGCTCCTGCAGAATCATTATATATCTGCACAATACAGCATGAGAAAATTTGCCACATCTACCTTATTAATAACTACAAGCACTGCAGTGATATGTTGTGTATGCAACATAATGAATCAGCCACATGTACCTTATTAATAAGGTTCTTTTCAGAAAATTTGAGAGAGTCAAGTTCATCCTTGGACATGCTAGTTTTAATCCTGTCTTTCAGCACCCCCAACTACAAAATAAAACATCAAACAAAGCATTATTTTTCTTCTTCCTTTTTTTATTTAAAACATGAAATGGCAATGCCGTGAAATATTGAAATTCATACAGGCTTGATGGAAAGTAAAATAAATAAGGGAGCAGAAGAGAAGATTGGGGTTTTCCTGATGAAAACTACATTGTGGTCCTTGTGCATTTACTGTACACACAAGGCATTCTGAACAATCAGAAACTAAACCACAAGATCTGAAAAGTATTTGTTGTGAATCTAGCTCCATCAACGACATATTTCACGATGCTCTAATATGTACAATATAAAATCATGTATTACCTCGAGAAACAATGCCTTGATTTGTCTCAAGTCCTTTTCAGCCAGATCCAAAAAGACCTAATTATCAGCAAGCAAAGTTGCTAGATGGGTTAAATGAGGAATAGGATCAATCATCACAGCGAAATCCAGCACAATGATTAATATTTTAACATGTATGCAATAATCAGTAAATTTCGGGTAGCATTCACAAGCCCTCCAACTTTTTTTTGATAATTAAATAATTTTATTATGCTAAAGAGGCAAAATGAGCGTATAGTCACTAGTAGCATCACAGTAGACCGAACTCTCCACCTTCTAGGAAGGGTTGAAGTCGACCACCTTATCATTTGCTCGGACTAAAACGCAATAAGTTTTACAATACTCCAATACAACTAGTGACTCTTCCAAAACATAGCTAAAATAAAAAACTACCAAATCCTGAGATCAATAATCTATGAGCAAAAGAAACCAACTAAATTCACTTGCCACCAGCCACCTCAACCAAAGTGCCAGCAACTCTCCAAGCATGCCCACTAAAGCCCTCAAACTATACCTCTAACTCTTTATTTCCTTGATATTTTGCTTCTTTCTTCTTTTTCCCTACTTTTTGCCATTTTCTTCCTTGTCCTTCCCTCCCTATCCGTCTCCCCCCCCCCTCCAATACCATAGCTACTGGTCCTTAGACAACCAGCCCCACACCATCCCTAATCCTTGCACTACCAATTCTCATTTCAATTGATCAGTCAATTTATCAACTTTAACCCACTTCCTAACACAGCCCAAATTTCAAACCCCCACCATATCACCTTCAAGTTTCCCATAAAAAATCACCTTCTAAATCATCCAAATTTTCTTAGTACCAGCCAAATTACTGATAATTTGAAGTTTTGCGATACTCGAAATTAATTTATTTGTTGCCTTCTAACCCCTCCTTCCCGGTTTCACCACCTTTCATTTTTATTGTCTCTGTGGTTTCAAGCTGCAGGGGAAGGCAAAAAAATCAGTGGTAGAAGAGCAAGTGGTACCAATGCAGAGGAGAGAGGCAAGAGAAGATGGAGCGATACTAAATAAGCAGGTGACCAAGGTGTTGGAGGAACAGGAGAGAGGGGGGATAAATGAGAAGGGGGAGAAAAGGAGAGATGAAGTGTGAAACAGAACAAATTTTGACTTAGAATTGAGAAATCAATAATGTAATGGCAAATTGGCCATTTCAAGTTAAACTGGTGTGAGGGTGTCACCTACAAATAAAATTCTATAAAAGGTGGTTTTCCGCAGAATGACATATTTACTAGGTGGTTCCTTGAAGATTGTCCAATTTAGAATGACATTAGTCGCATGAACCATGCCCGCCCTAAGAGTGCAAAAGGAAACACAAACTACTCCATCAACAATCATGAAAGAATTCCTTTCTTTGGCAATTAGAAATACATTAAAACTTTGCAACCATTAGACAAAAAATCATGAAAGGGGCATCGTGGAAAAATACAATGATAATCATAACCATAAAGGAGCAGAAGCAAAATGATGCAAACTAGATCGCAGCATTACCTGTTGCCTACGTTTTACAGGGAGCTCAGAAAGAACATCCTTTTTAAGTCTGCGTATCATGACCGTGGATTTCATCAAATTGTGCAATTCCTCATGGTTACTTGATCCTTGATAAACTCCAAAAACACCCTGGAAAATCAAGGACAATGATCTGATTCATCAGTATATAACACAACTGTAAATGCTAACACTCATCTGTGACAAAGAAGAGAATGACTTACACCCTTGCAATATCGGTTTCCGTATTCATGGACACTCTTGTATACATCAGGATACAGGGCTTCTAACTGGAATAGATTCAGTTTTATTCAAAGAATCGTCAACAGAATATGCAACGAACACGATAAGGGTCAAGTGGTCAAGCAAGAGTGTAGAATTAAAGGTTACCTGCTTGAATAACTCAATAGGCCTTGACAGAGCAGGCGTCCCACTAAGCAAAATTACATATTGGGATTTCTGGAAAAGTTAAACAAGTAAGTTTCACAGTAACAGACCAAGAGAAGAAGGAACATAAGAGAGAGATACATGCAGTGTTCCTCCTAATGAATATACAATCATAGAGAGAGAGAGAGAGAGAGAGAGAGAGAGAGAGACCACTAGAACTGGAAGAGATGCATTAGTTCTCTTTGCTTGAGCATTCTTCAAATAGTGTGATTCATCTGCAATGACAACCTGTATAAACAGATGCAATTATTTTCAGTTGCTAGAGTTGTCAAGAGAAACACAGTTTTTGTCTGAGATTCCTGGCAAATCACATGTTATTGCAGCCACTTCTAACGAAACGATATGTATTGGTCACCAAGCCAGATTAAACATCCACCAACAACCACATAAAAAGGCAATTATCAGAAATTTCGTATTTTACATAATTTTTTCTCCCTGACATAGAATAACAGAAAGCAGGACAACTGAAAAAAAATAACCAGAGGACAGGGGAAGCTTACATTGTGGGTCTATGCATCATGCCATTGACTAATAAGCACGGAAATCAGGTGACACCAGCATTTAACGGACAATCAGGATGAAAAGTCTCTCGCCGTTTAGGTTGTGAAGGTGCGTAGTCGAGGGTTTCCACGAGAGTCAGTCCCTTGAAGGGATTTTATGATCTGATTCGAGATTCTTCACCAGTTTTTCACTTGGAGTTTGATTATGGCTAGTGATATAGTAGATGAATGGAGGAAACTGAAACTTACGGAAGAGGAAGACGAGGTAGTGGGAGCTACGGAGGAAGGGCAAAACGATGAGTCCGATTTGAAGGTTTCCTTGACATTAGTAGGGCGACTGTTAACGGAGAAACCTTTTAATGTGGGTGCTTTCAAAAACACTATAATGAAGATTTGGAGGACGCAGGAGGGCATGGCGGTACGAGATATTGACTCAAACCTGTTTGTTTTTCAATTTTATAATATGGCAGACAAGGAGAGAGTGTTGGAGGGGTCTCCATGGACTTTTGATGATTATTTGCTGCTGTTAAAGGACATGGAGGGACATGAACAACCATCTGAGGTAGTATTTGACTCATCTCCGTTCTGGGTTAGGGTTTATGATGTTCCATTTAAGAAGCGGGGCGAGACCTTAGCAAGGGAGATAGGTGAGAAGATGGAAGGTTTTATGGAGTTTGATGAATCGGACCCCCTGGGATGGGAGAAATCAATGCGATTCCGTGCTCGAATTAATGTGACAACCTCTGAAGCGAGGAACTAAGGTCTGGGCTGGAAAAGGACAAGCAAATTGGGTGGATTTTAAATATGAATGACTTCCACTTTTCTGTTACTACTGTGGCCGCTTGGGACATATAGAACGTGACTGTTCTTTGAAGACTGAAGAGGAGAGTGATGGGGTTGTGTATCAGTATGGTCCATGGCTCCGAGCTTCTCCCCGAAAAGCCCCAAGAATCAGTGAGGAGGAGCGTACACGGGAGCGTCAACGGCTGCAGAAGTTGGGGACTACTCGTAATTATTGTAATATTCGTTATGAGGATCCTAAAGCAACAAGAGTTGGACCTTTGAGTTCTGTGAAAAGGGCCCTGTTTAAGGAGGACTACGTGGAGAAGAGCTTGAATGATGTGACTTCTGAGGAGAGAGAGGGAGAAGAGGCACAAGGTGAGGCGGTAGAACCTGGTTGCATTGCTAGTAGTTTAGCTAGCCCAGATGCTCTAGTCTCAATTTTGCCTACTAAAACATCTATTCTTAGTATCTCCCAGACCAATGAAACTCCCCATGTTGGTATAGGAAATACTGAAAATCTGGAGGGTGGAGTGAGTTTTGCTATTGGAGTGGGCTCTAGTACAAGTTCGAAGAAGATAGGTAGCAGGGGTACATGGAAGAGAAGGGACGGGCGCGAAGTGGGACAACGAACACAGGTTGTTCCGGCCACATTAGAAGCAAAACGAAAAGTTGGCTTAGAAGAGGATGTAGAGATGGTGTGTGTGGATAGGAGTGCTGGTGGCGGTGGTAAGAAGTTTCGCGGATGCGATTCGCTTAACACCAATGCTGAGTCAAATGCAGAGGCAGAGGCTGGCGTGCCCCAGTCCCGCCAAGAGCCATGAAAATACTATGCTGGAACTGCCAAGGGTGTGGCAGCCCTTGGACAGTTCAGGCGCTCCGTCGTTGGAGCGAGTTGTTCAGCCCTGATATTGTTTTTCTGTCCGAAACAATGTTGGAATGCAAGGACATGGAGATGAAAAAAGGTAGTTTGGGTTTTGATAATGCTTTTGCTGTGAGTAGTACGGGAAGATCGGGGGGACTGTGTGTGTTATGGAAGGAAGACTGTGACTTCAATGTGGTTTCTTTTTCCAAGAATCACATTGTTGGGGACGTTGTCGATGGGAATAAAGGTACTTGGCGTTTTTTAGGGATATACGGCTGGCCAGAAGTGAGCGATAAGTTCAAAACGTAGCAATTATTACGTGATTTATGTTCAGATTTTGATGGACCTCTAGTCCTTGGAGGGGACTTTAACGAGATTACTACTATGGAGGAGAAGGAAGGAGGTGTCGAGAGGAGTCAGCGTGCCATGGATAATTCCAGAGATGTAATGCAAGAGCTAGATTTAAGTGATTTGGGGTTTGAAGGTCAGTGGTTTACATGGGAGAGGGGTCGGACAACAAGTACCTTAATTAGAGAACGACTGGATAGGTTTCTATGCAACTCAGCGTGGTCATCCCTTTATCCAGTAGCTTGGATTAAAAATACATTCAGGTACAAATCGGATCATGCCCCAATATTTTTGAATACAGAGGTCAGGCGTCGTAGAAGTCGAGGTAAAAGAGGATTTAAATTTGAAACGATGTGGTTAGAGCATGAGGAATGTGAGCAGATCGTGAAGGAGGCGTGGGGGACGTGTGGTGATAGTTCCCCGCTAGTTAAAATTGGTGCTTGTGCAGCAGCTCTCACCAATTGGAGCCATGACAGATTTTGTGAGTTAGACAGAAAGATTGAGGAGACAGAGAAATTGTTAGCTGCAGCCCAACAAGCCCAACAACTTGCTGTTACCCAACATTCTATTGAGGAATGTGCAAAATTTGAACGTCGACTAGACGAATTGCACAAGCAGAAAGAATCGTATTGGCATATCAGGTCAAGGGTGGCCGAGATGAAGGACGGGGACCGGAACACGACATATTTTCATCACAAGGCTGCACAAAGGAAGCGTCGTAATAAGATCAAGGGGTTGTTTAATGAAGCGGGGGAATGGAAAGACGAAGAGTCAGATATTGAGGGAATCATTACTCGATATTATTCTGAGTTATTTTCATCAAATAATCCCAGCAGCTTTAATGAAGCCCTTGTTGGGGTTAGCAAAGTGGTGACAGATGATATGAACGTCAGCTTATGTAACCCATACAGTAAGGAGGAAATTCATATAGCACTCCTACAGATGCACCCGACCAAAGCTCCTGGTCCCGATGGTATGCATGCAATTTTTTTCCAAAAGTACTGGCATGTGGTGGGTGATGATGTGGCCGAGTTTATTAATGGTGCCCTGAAGGGCTTGGTCTCACCAGCAACCTTCAATGCTACGAACGTTGTTCTTATCCCAAAGGTGAGATCACCTACTCCTATTTCAGAATTCCGTCCTATTAGCCTTTGTAATGTTATCTATAAACTCTTGTCAAAGGTCATAGCTAATAGACTGAAGGTTTTCCTGGGAAATATTGTCCGAAAATCAAAGCGCATTTGTCCCTAAGTGCTTGATTACGGATAATGCTCTTATTGCTCTGGAGTTATTCCATACCATGAAAACTAAGTCTAGAGCGAGGAGGGGAACGATGGCAGTGAAGTTAGATATGAGCAAGGCTTATGACAGAGTTGAGTGGTTTTTTTTGAAGGCTATTCTTTTGAAGATGTGCTTTGATTTGCTTTGGGTGGAACTAGTAATGTCGTGTGTTTCTACAGTCCACTATTCTTTTGTTATCAATGGAAAGGCAAAGGGGTCTGTTGTTCCTACAAGGGGTCTTCGTCAAGGAGATCCGATTTCCCCCTACTTATTTATTCTTGTGGCCGAAGCTTTTTTAGGGCTGTTACAGAGAGGTGTGGAAGACAAGAAAATTCAGGGAGCCAAAGCTAGCCGAAGTGGTCCAGCTGTTTCTCATTTATTTTTTGCTGACGATAGTCTCTTATTCATTAGAGCCAACCGGCGGGATACGAGAGGGCATCCGGACAGAGAGTTAATTATGAGAAGTCGGAGGTTTCTTTTAGCAAAGGGGTCCCAGTAAATTCGAGGGAGGAACTGAGGACAATTTTGGGTATCCGAATGGTTGATAAACATGACAAGTACCTGGGATTACCGACGGTAATTGGGTGCTCAAAGAAAACTATTTTTGCGTCTTTGAAGGATCGAGTGTGGAAGAAGTTACAAGGATGGAAGGAGAAAATGTTGTCTATTGCGGGTAAGGAGGTTCTCATTAAAGCAGTAGTACAAGCCATTCCCACTTATATAATGGGTGTCTACCTTATTCCCTCGTCTTTGTTGGATGAAATCAATTCTCTTATGGCAAGGTTCTGGTGGGGACAGAAAGATGATCGTAGACGTGTTCATTGGAAAAGTTGGGATTCATTGTGTAACCCGAAGTGTGTTGGAGGCATGGGGTTCCGTGATCTCCGTACCTTTAACTTGGCCCTTCTAGCAACGCAAATATGGTGTCTCCTCCATGGGGAAGATAGTTTGTGTGGTCGTGTGTTCAAAGCTAAATACTTCCCGCATTCTGATGTTCTTGACGCTGCTTTGGGTCCTATGGCGAGTAGTGTGTGGCGCAGCATTTGGAGCTCCAAGTCTCTAATCCTCGAAGGCTTATTATGGAGAGTTGGTGATGGCCAAAAAATCCGTATTTGGAAAGATCCCTGGTTAGCAGATGGCGAGGAAAGATTTCCTACTTCCCCTGCACCTAGTAATGGTGATGACGAGAGTGTGGCGTCTCTCATTGATGTGTCTTCAGGTTGCGTGCCAATTGGTATCATTCCAATAGCTGTCCAGGGATAAAAGGGTACAGAGCCGGTAAACCAATCTGTCCTCTTACTCTTTCTTTTCCATTCCCATCGGGATGAAACTGCTTTCGGTTTTCGCTGGAATGTTGCACTTATTAACTCAAAGTTTAATTCTAGAGATAAAGAATTAATACTTGCAATTCCCTTGAGCGAGCGTTCTCCAAAAGATGTGTTACGTTGGGCATTCTCACGAGATGGCTACTATTTTGTAAGATCTGGTTACATGTTGGGAAGGTTTGTAGACTTTGATAATGTGGATGCTTGTTGGTCTGGAGTATGGGAAGGCAATCTCCCTCCGAGGGTGCGTAATTTTCTGTGGAAAGCTTGTGCTAAAATTCTCCCTACCAAGGAGCTGTTGTGTTATAGGCATTTAATTGAAAATAACATATGCACACGGTGTAATGGGGATGTGGAGACGAGCATACATGCTATTTTTGAGTGCCCAGGTGTTCGTGATTTATGGGCTCAGAGTTCTGTTGCAGCTGCAGGTGATACTAGTGGCATGACATCTTTTGGGGAGCTGATTGTGCATTGGCAGGAAGTATTAACTACGGATCAATTTTGTCTAGCTGCTATTTTGGCTTGGCAGATTTGGTTCTCAAGGAACCTGCTTGTTTTTGAAGATAAAATAACTCCCAGGGAGTTGATTATTGAGAGAGCAACAAGGTGGGCAGTAGACTTTGAATGCTTTTCAGGGAGCCGCAAGGTAGTTCCTAGTGCTGATGTTCACGTGTGTGGAAAGCGCCAACTGAAGGAGTAATAAAGAGTAATGTTGATGCTCACTTATAAGATGATGGATGGGTTGTAATTGCAGCGGTGGGGCGTAAATTTGACGGGCAAGGTAGATTTGCTGCTGTTAGACGAGTCAAGGAGAGATGGACAACTCTGATAGCGGAGGGTATGGCAGGAGCGTTTGGCATTCGTATTGCTCGGCGACTAAGTATTCGTCATGTGATCCTGTAATCAGATAGTCTTGGTCTTATTTCTCGGTTGCGTAAAGAGTCTGTTTCCTTTGATGATTTTGATGTAGTTCTTGAAGACATTTTAGTTGCTAGTAAGTTTATTGAGTCTGTTAGCTGGAGTCATGTCAAGAGGAATGGGAATTCAGTCGCTCATCACTTGGCTAGAATCGTTCCTTTAGGGATAGAGCAGGTGTGGGATGGATGTATACCGAGGAAGATTTCCTCGTACATGTTCATGGATTCATGCGCCATTTAATATAAATGCTCTAATTTACCCTCAAAAAAAAAAAACTGACAGTCAGACCAAATACTGGCAGTGAACAAGCACCAAGCACTCTCGAGAAGCAAGTGTTTTATGTTTGAATATAGGTAAAATGAAGTAGCTAGCTTTCCATTTTCCACTATCCTTATATATCAAATTTCTTCTTATAGACCAAGGGAAGAGAAGTAGTTAACATGGATGCAAAATACACCAAGCACAAAAGTGACAAACAAGAAGGCATTGACGATTATGCCCACCAACAGGGGGAATCAAGACGAACTGACATAGAAAAACTAAAAGTATAGAATGTGGCAGGAGAAGATACAAAAGAAGCGGTTTTTTCCCAAGAGGGAAGGGGGAGAGGGTTACTATGATGAGTTAAAATCCATCTAGGAGTCAAACTTTCACATATGCATAGAAAATAATCATGAAAAATAAAACCTATTCACCTTAAATTCTGATGTAGTCAGTGTCCCCTGTAATTTGGGAACAGTATCATAGGACACGATGTTGAACAAACCATCAAGGCGAACAGCCCCCTTGGTTGTAGATACCACTGAAAAACCACTTCTATTTGATCCACTGCACTGAGATAATACAAACTGCAAATTACTCTGGTATAAGACTCTGAAAAAAGAATTTCATTTCCCCACCCATGATTACCTAAGTCTTAGGCACAAAGTTTTAAGAAAAATCACAAAAAAAAGGAGGGCAAAGTAATACTAGAATTCATAATCTGATGAGAAAATGCAAGTTTATATCCCATACGTGCTAGTCTGATATGCAGTCTGAGTTATGTTATGCCACATTATTTAGGGACCTGTTCTGATACAAAATTCTTCAACGCTTGGTAATAACAAGGATTAAAGAAAAAAAAATATATAGAAAGAAAAAAGGTAGTTCAAGGGACAGAAACATATCACGAAACTGGAACAGATTTACACAATTCAGAAGCAATTAAACCCCGCTTAAAAGAAAAAAGAAAAGATGTCCATCCTCATTTGCACACATATGTAATCAGGCACTCACCCTCACATCTCTTTTTTTTTTCTTTTTTTTATTGTTACAAGGACGCTGCAATAGCCTGCAAACCACATGCGCCGGCCCGCCGGGCAAGCCAATCCATCTTTGATGGGCTGACAGGATGAAGCAGAAGAGGGGATCCACCCTGTAAAGAGAGGTAGAGGAGATTTTTCTTCTCCCTACATGGATGAGGACTTGAACCCCTTACCATTGGGTTGTGAGAGTGGAGCACTTACCACTTGTGCTCCCACCTCATCCTCTCTCACCCTCGCATCTCAAAGGTAAAATCAGATACACAGGAAATCATGAAAACCCATAGATCATAGGGTTCTAAACAAGCTCTGAGACAGCTTATCACCTCAACACAAAGAAAAAAAAAAAAAACAGACCATAATTCGAATAACCCGCTAGAAGAGGAATACATACAACTATATCCGATGGAGGAATGTTCAGCCATTCTTGAATCATCTGCCAAACACAGAAACAAGTCACGAAGTTTCAGCAAGCATAGAGTAGGGCCATTTTGATAAGGTTGCTGTAGAAATAGTAGTCACTCACAGAAGCCCAATGCAAGCGCAAGGAAGAAGGTGTAAGCACCAAGACTGGCCATGCTTCTCGGACACACGTGGCCACAGCCATTGCCTGCAGACACAAGGTATTCTTTTATACATTTTTTTTAGTTTTGATCTTACGTAAACTTGAAAACCAAAGACCACTTGATTTTTCAAATATCAGCTTTGCAACTCTGACACAGCTAGGGAGCTTCCACAGGGTAGACGTTCAACTCAGTTGCATTCCGTTAGAAGAGGACCCCCCCCCCCCCCCCCTTAGTCATTGTGAGAAAAAAAATTCCAATGAAACAAAAGTGGTAAAAAATAAACCAGGCACATTCTTCTTTATAGACAATAGACAACATTTTTACGCTTACTTTCTTTTGTTAGATTGAAGACAGCAAGATGGTTATGTCCACCATTTCCAGTGGAGCCAAAAGCTTCACTACTTTTTGGCTTTCGTAATATAATGGACTAAAGCAAAATGACTTATAAAACTATCGGCGCTTCTTATTTATTGTGAAGTTGTCAATGGTCGTCGCACTTCGGATCTCGGGTCAAACGGAAACAGCCTCTCTGTGAGACTCTCACAGGGGTAAGGCTGCGTACAACCGACCCCCCCTCACCCCGCCTAGGTGGGAGCCTCTTTGGAGGCACTGGGGTAATGTTGATGAATGTTGATGAAGACAGCAAGATGGTTCTTATGTGTTAGCCTGCTTATGCTTGCCTTCTCTTGCTTTTTTGCTCATTCTTCATTTCCTTATATTGTGCATGCACTGTCGCTAAAATTATTAATAAAATAAATAAATAAAAATAAATAAAACCCATTTTTGCAAATGTTTTTCAAAAAAGTTTTTGTGGGTCTATCGGAAACAGTCTGTCTTCTAGGCGACTAGTAGGGGTAAGACTGCGTACATCTGGACCTCCCCAGACCCCGCCCTAGGCGGGATACTTATTGGGTTGTTGTTGTTGTTGTTGTTGAAGACAACAAGATGGTTCTTTTTCCTTTTCTCAACCTTAAATGCAGAATTTTGGAACAATATTCATAGAATCACTGGTTATATGATGTAATGCAGAATATGATGTAATTCAGCCTCAGATTAAAATTTGACGAAAAACCGTTTCTGTAGGTAAAAAAGATGGCTCTTTTCTTAACACGATAACAGATGCTATTATCTACTTCGATTTATAGGTCTTTAAACAAGGATCATCCAGAGAGATACCTGCAACGTCTTACCCAGACCCATTTCATCTGCAACAAGGGCACGGCCTCCATGCTGCAAGACAAACCTGAAAATGATTAACAGTGTGCATCAAAAGACAAGTCCATATCACAGCATATGATAAAATTGAAAAGAAATATGTACTCAAAGGGGGAAAAAGGTCTTTCTAATCACAAGGCCACAGACTTTTAATAAGCAATACAGGCAGCGCTACAAGAAAACACATTTACACAGCTTCAAGAAATGGCATAGATATCCTCTAAGTTGTCAGTAGGTACCTCACACCATCCCGCTGAAATGGTAGAAGTTTTGATTCAATATAACTTGGGATCCTGTCATATCGATCTTGCAAAGTACAGGAGTCAGTAAAATTCTAAAGATGCATACAGAAGAGCAACAATGAAAAGGCATAAAGCAAAATCTGGATGTGAAAGTCTTTGATTCACATGTGGGGATAAAACTATTTAAACAAAATAAATCCGCACACAATTCTTCACTCATTAAAAGCTACTGAGCCAATAAATATCTCGAACCACAGCATTGTCCTTATTTCAAGCCTACACATATGACAGTGCTAATGTCCTTTCAAGGACTCTGTTGTGTTTTGGGGGGGGGGGGTCGGGATGGCACCTTTTGTCCTCTTTCATGTTGACACTCAACGACTCATGAGGGTTGAGAAACAACACTACTATCAATAGCAGCACAAACTCGTTTTTTAGATAGCGTGGGTATCCAAGCTTTGCTAGACTAATCTCATAAGCCCTGAAGTTAATGACCAAGAAAACCTCCAGTGGCTCTCAGGGGACTCGAACCTGGACCTCTGGAATAAATCTGAGAAGTCTAAGCTGAGCTAACCTCTCAGGTTTAATAGCAGCACAAACTTCCATCACTCATCAGAGGAAACTATGGCAGAGCATCTTCAGTACATACACAAAAGATAGCCAGTTTGTGATCACATGAGACCAATTAAATTGTTTTCCAGGAACACAATCCTAGAACTAGCCTTTCAATTTTGTAGTCTGAGATACTGTATTCAGGTGCATCTCTGCAAGGTCCTAAAAATGATGGCAATTTTTGTAGAGGTCTGTGTTAAGGAAAACTGCTTTGCTCCGTAAAGATATTTCAATAAAGAGGACACCACAGAGTCTATTAAATCAGCAAATAAATATAGGGCACAACACCTAACTCCAGAGCATTAACTTGAATTCCAATACATGAATTTGAGATTAAACTTCGGTTTTTTAGATAACATGGGTCTCCAAGCTTTGCTTGACTAATCCCTTGGGCCCTGAAGTTAACTACTAGGAAAACCTCCCAACGCCCTAAGGGGACTCGAACCTGGGACCTTTGGAAGAGATCTTAGAGGTCTTACCATTCGATTTCAAACCTCTTCCTCACAAAGCATTTTAGGGTATCACCAAATACAAATAAAGCACTTAAAAAATAGTATTTCAGAATGCAACATCAACCATAGCTCATCCAAGATTCACCTTGAAGATCTTGAACAGCAGTAGCAGCAGCCATAGCGCGCCGAACTAAGGGATCCAGATTTTCCACCTGGGAGTCACAAGGAAATGTAATATGAATGAGCCCATTCCCCTTAATCCTAGACAATCTGTGATTAGCAACAGCATAATCATAATTGTGAAGAACATACTTGCTCTTAAGTCACACATTAGCTCAAAAAAAAAAAGGAATAATTTGTGATAAACAAAAAGAGCAAAGATAATCAGTTAAATCAATATGCAGAATTCTAGTCTTCTAGTAGGAAATTAAGGCAACATGGAAATAAAATTCACCTCAACTTTCAAACCAGGTGTCTTCCTGAGCGTCTCTTCAGCGAATGACAAAGAGGATGGTGGGAAAAACCATAGCCTGCCATTGCAAAACCATATAATAAGGCGAAGCACAGCGGGCTTTTATAGCAAAAAAGCATACATTTAAACATAAGAGCAAACCTTTCTTTTGCATTCCAAGAGGCTTTTGGGATTTTCTTGACAGTATTTACAAGAACCTGTTGGAAAAGAAATTGTAGTACAGTATAAGGATTAAACTTGAAAAATGAATCAGATAACTCACACAGAGAGATGCGAGGTACACCTGATCATAAGGAAATCTGGCAGCTATATTTCCACTAGCATGAAGAAAAAACTTGACAGAGTGCTTCGGTCCCTCTTTAGATGAATCATCTGTGTAGATACCAAACATACCAGACCAGAAAAGAGTACTTTTACCATAAAATGGTTGAAGATGGAATTGGAGCATATGTGAAAATTGAACAGATTTAATTTCGCATGGAATACCATATTTGAAAACCCAATGCCCCATCATTGACGTTAATTTGTTCACTCTAACTCACTATCTAGTTTTTACCAGAAGCATGGATGCAGAATCTGCTACTCTTTGTTATTAATACAAACCGTTGGCTTTCACTCCGAACCAGAAGCATGGCTGCTAATGGTTCATAGTTTAACTCATGTAACATTTTAGTCTGAACAAGAGTGAAAATGCACAAGGACTTACCAGCTATTGTTGGTGCAATGGATGATGGTAACACTCTGGACCCTAAGGAAGCATCCACCTAGAAAATAAGATGGTCATCAATAAAAAAGGTCTAGAACGAATGGACAAAACGACGGAAAAAACAAAAACAGCAGTAAATCATGCGATCCATCTCCCTCTAAGAAAATTGTAAAAACTGTTTATGAACTATAAGGTGCATTAACCTTAGTGGCACAAAACCATTCACAGCTCTTCTAAACCACAAGCGCATTAGAGCCAGGTCAGCCAGCAATCAATTAGAGCAAGAAGAACCATTAAGAGGGCTCTCTTGCATGAAAGCTGTTCCACAACCCATGTGAGCCAAAGTAAAATCTCGCAATATGGAGTATGGACTAAGATACGACCTAAGAGGAGTTTTTTAACGAAACAAAAGCAGAAGATACGACCTAAGAGGAGCAAAAGTCTTCAAAAGGCAAAGCTATTTACAATTCACCCTAGTGGCGTTGAATATCAATGATAAACACCGTGACCCCCTTACAAACCCCATTAGCTTTCCCAACCCCAGACTAGACTTAGGATTGTTTGGAAATTCCTGAGACAATACAAAATTCCGCTCAAGACAAAGGCACCAAAGTATCTCCACTAGAACAACTTCTCCTTACTCCTCCACAAACCGACATGCTATAAATGTAAGCCAATAGCAGCAAGGTATACCCAATCCTCTCGCATGGCACCAAAAAGTTGACGGTATAGACCACACCGCGTCATGAAGCAAGAACGAATGTAAGCAGGTCTTACACTCTTTCTATCCCGTTGACACAAAATACACACATCCAGAGAAATCGACCTCCAGGTCACCTTTGCTGAAACACAACAAAAGTTCTGATCAGCGCTATCACCAAGGTCCAAAGAAAAGTCCGCACCTTGAAAAGAACCTTCGGCTTCCAGATATAGTTGGCCACCAGATAAGAGGGATCTTGTGGAGGTAGGCTGAGCTGATGAATACTTACAACAAAGGATCCCATGACCCCTTAGTCCAAATCCAGGAGGCACTAGTGGAGGTAAACTGAATGGTGTTTACAACGCTAAGCACGGAAGAAGGCTCCTCTAGTCCCAGTCAAATGGGGTCTCAAGAGACGAAGATCCCAAGAGCCCCAAAGCTGAAGTAGAAACTGGAAATCAGAACGTTCCGTCGATGAACCCACGGATACAAGAAGGAGAAGGAGAAGGAGAAGGAGCTAATCCCTTTCCAAAATCCTCCCAAAACCATACTGGGAGACCATTATTCAATTTAAACTCGACCAAAGGAGATAAAACAACGATACCTGAGATATGAACTTCCAAGGCAAGCATGGGAGACAAATACACCAGCATATGCGCCCCACCCATTCCGAGGTCGTATTTGCTCCTGATCCCTCGATGCTCGAGGCTCCCAACCACTAACTCACCAGAGAGATGTTCTTGGACATCAACCAACTAAAAACTACCCCCACACCCTCCATTTTAATCTGCAAGCAAAGTACCATGTAACAAGATGATCCTAACATCCCCTCCCCCTCCCCCTCCCCCAAAATAAAACACCCAAGACCACAAGAATTACTTCATCACTTTTTCTAACCAGTTGGGTTGGGATGAAAAGGGAAAGATAATAGAGAGGAATACTAGCCAAGCAAGACTTCAGCACTGTTCTTTTCCCACCCAAAGTAAACACATCCTCTTCCACCCATCTAAACGCGTAGCAACCTTAGAGGTAGACACAACATGTTTCCGAACACACAAACAACAAGGTTACCCCAGAGCAACCGAGGTAAGTGAGAGGCCATTGTTGGATTTGGTACCCAACTAAACTAAACAAGAAGTCTGGGACAGTATAAACCACATTTACCCCAGTGATGACACTTAGAAAAGTTAATCCTAATCATTTGATAACCTCATTAATTTAAAGAAAAGGAAGCAGACATTTGTACCCCTCAAGATGAGCTCAAAGAGGGAAATTTAGTCCGCAAACTTAAGGAGAGAGACAAACCACCCACCCCCTTCTTTCCCCCTCCTCTTCTCCAAAGTCCAAAACCCTACACCACTCCACGCTCTACAATCCTATACCATGAAGTCAAATACATCAACCCCTAAAGTAAAAAAAATACAAGGAGAGAGAAGGTTCCCTTGCCTAAAACCACGAGAGGAAGAAAACTACTCCGTACAGGCACCATTAATCAAGACCGAGAAGCTAGAATTGGAAAAAACAAGTCTGAATTACTTACACCAATGTCCTCCAAAGCCCTGATTATCCACAACCCTATTTAGACCTCAATAGCCACAAAAGCATTATCCAGAATTAGCCGACCCTCCACAAAGGCACTCTGAGAGTTGAACAAAGGAAGATCAAGAAGGCCACAATCCCAAGTGAAGGAGCGGAAAAAGACAAGCCTTATCAGTCACCAAAGAGTTAGGAGTTAATTAATTGGATCATTGTCCACACCTAATGTCACTCGAATCTTGTTGGAATTCGTGCTTGTGAAAACCCTGCACTTTGGCTTTGATTCAATTTTGCTTCACAACTTCTGTCATTCAGATTGTTACTATATGTTACATTTGTTGCAGCATTTTTGACCAAATAATCAACACCTATCTTATTCTCTTGCAGATATCAAACAATCACACCTTGTGCATAATGCTCCAATCAAATATTTAATACCTCTAAGGCTCTAACCAATTGACCTTACGGTAGCAACTAAAATAGGGCAGAATTTTAATCGTACTAAAACGACCCAAAACCTTTGTTGTGGCGCTAGTCAGTCACATAAGTCATGGGTGATCATTTGTCGGACGATTAATTCAAAACCTATCCCAAGAGTGATCCTCCCTCCACCTCAAAAATCCCCTTCCTTCCAAAGCTCAACATTCCACTCTCTCGACTGTTCACAAAATCTTGGGTCTTCTTCATTCTAATTTTAAATTACTCAATAGACTAGTTTCCACAAGCAAAAATTCCACATTTACAAACCCAAAAATTCTTCATAACTTTACACATTCTTTTTTTTTTTTTTTGAGTGAATAACTTTACACATTCTTAATTAACCAAAAAATGCACAATTCAAAGAAAACAAAACAAACCCAATTCAAAGGAAATTCAGCAAAATAATAATTACTTGGCAAAATCAGCATTAGTGGCATACCCATGTCTTTTTTTCTACTTTTATTATTATGTGAGGACATTTGAAGTTTAAAGAAAATCTTAATGCAAGAAGGGTAGAAAACAAAGAGACACAAGTACCTTAGTTGGTTGTTGCTGTGACTGCGAGATATTGTTGTGAGAGGAAGAAGAAGAAGAAGAGGCATTTCGTTGAGCAATTTGACGAAAAGCGTCTCTTTCTAGAGAATCCAGTTCTTCAGCGCTGAAGTCCCAGTCATCGTCCAACTCCATTTCTCTCTCTCTCTCTCTCTCTCTCTCTCTCTCTCTCTCTCTCTCTTTCTGAATTTCTAGCTCTACTAGTTTTGTGTTGCTGGTGGTGGTGCTTTTGTAGTTTCCCTGTATGGTGTCTGTCTCTCGGTTGGGTTCCTGAAGAGGAGCACGAAGGTGATTGTGATTTTGAATTGAGTAGTGTATGATTTTGGGAATTACAAATGGCATGGGAGCCTTAGTTCAAGTAATTCTTTTGAAATCCGCCCAAAAATAAGTATTAAAAAAACATAAAAAAGTTAAATTGTAAAAAGAAGAAGTTGATTTTGACTTTGTAGAAGGATAGGGTAAATTGGAAGGATGACTCGTGTGTTGTGTCATGTCGTGCTAGGCGGGGTCATGTGTTATGTATTATTTGTGTCTATAAATGATTGGGATTTTAGAAGGGACAGTGTTAGATTTTATCTCCTTATCGTACATTTCACTTTACTTCCACGCCTATTTTTGGTAGGAAGGTAAAGACTAATATAGATTCTTGGATATATCAAAATCACCAAGGAGCAAACTGCAAAGAGTTGCCTTACTAATAACTACTGTATAATTTTGTCATTGCATGTTTTTGATGTGTTTACTTGTATCAAGGATTTGCAACTATGATATGTTCTTCCTAAGAATGATGTGTTCTGACGAGGGTACTAAATTGCGGTTTCGGTCGCAGTCGCGTTTTCGGTTGTAATATCGCAGAAGCGGACAGATACGAGTGTTACATATCAGGTCGCGACCGTCGAGGTGTGGATTCGGATCGGTGGTATCAATCATTTATTGGTCGTACCGCTCACAACTCACAAGTATCGACCGTCTCGGTTATGTATTGGCCAGTTATCGGTTGTACCGTTCATTTAGCGGCGTTATCGGTCATGCATCGATCGTTTTAAAAACCCTTTATATAACGGAATTTAGTGTATTGGCAACCTCAAAACCCTTTACATAATAATCGTAACGTAAAGGAATGACCATTATTTAATACCCTGCTTGTGATGATTAGGATTTAGTAGGGATTTCTAACCATTTTTTCATAAATTTAAACTGTTGTTACAATGGGTCTATTAGTGGTGGTGGTGGATACGTGCAAACCTAAGATTATTGACATAACTTTTCATGTTAATTTTGTAAAATCTTTGGATTTGGTATTATTCATATTCAATTTTTCCACTTCTAAGGAGAATATCTCTTTTGTTCAGTTTTGTTCTCAACTAGAGGGTGAATAACGAAGTATTTTCAGTGAGAAAATTCTCTCAATTCTCCACCGCCTACCCCTTCTTCCCCTTGTTCCTCCATAGCTCTCTAGAGCTTTTCTTGTGTGCTAAACTGCTAAGGGGCTGCCATCAGCAACCATACGCTGATGGTAAGCCCTAATCTCGTAGTGTTCTTAGTTTTTATTAGTTTTCTAGTCGTAGGTGTACCAATAACATCAGTCTCTACATTAGTGAGAGTTAGTTTGTCTCATCCGTTGGGTATGACTGTCTCTCCTTTTGTGAGAGTACTGTTAGTTTTAGGTGTTTTAATTTATCGTTTTTTATGTCCTATGGCGCTGCAGTGGATATTATTCTTCACGAAGCAATCTACGACGTCAGATATGAACATTCATCAACAAGACTATGGCATGGTCTTCCGTAAAAAGGTTGTATTATGGAAAACAGCGATGAAAAGGAAGCCGTTCTTTCTCGTAAAATCTCTTCAGCAAGTTAGTTTTGTTACCAGAATGGTTTCTGATGTTGTTTTAGATTTGTCTATTGTTGAATTAGATACCGTTTTTAGATGCCGTATGACTTTGAAGTTGTGAAAAAACTATTTCCTTTCACAAAAAACAAAAAAACGAAGTACTTTCAAAATAAATAAATAAATAAAAGCAAAAGTACTTTAGAGATCGATCTTCCTCAAGATGCACCTTATATACATCTCTACAACTAGGTTTAACTCTGTACAGCTTCTGTATAACTTTCTTGTCATTGGCATCTAACTAGCATGTCATTAAAATTTGACGAACCAAAATGAACCATTGTGTCAAGGAAACATGAATGAGGTTCAGATGAAGTACATTGCTTTCTGCTCATCCAATGCAAGTACTCATGCTGATGCCATGAAGCTTCAACATCAGATGCATGATCTCCCTTCATTTCCAAACAATGTCACCCAAAAATCTAAGGGCTGGAACACCTCTGATCTCTACATCAACCAAGGGTGCCTCAATCAGTGTCAACGGGGCGAGTTCAGGGTCACCTTGGATTGTATCAAGGGCACGCGTCTGGTCCTGGAGGTTTTCAAAATGAAACAAAGAGTCCTGTTAGAAAATGAATGCATCCATAAAGCACATAATAAAGTTTTAAAATCATTAACAAAAAGTGATGCAACACTATCAAATAAGTCTTGATACCAGTTCAGAATATTCCTCTGGATACTAGTCCATTTGAACATACATTTGTAGGCCATTGTAAGCGAAAAGAAAGGGATTTTCCAATCACAAAAGTAATATAAAATTAAGGGCTTTGAAACTACTGGCTTGAACATACTGTCAGTGATACTAAGGGCTTCCAAACGTCCGCATGTAGGTTTAAGAACATAAATTTGTAAATTATCAAAAATAAATAAATTGTAGAATAACATATAATTACAAGAGCAATTCTTGTGTAAGATCAACTCACAATAAAATGGGGTCACTATTTAGAAATGTTGGGGTTAGTTATTAAGAACCGTGACCCTTGTTTCACTTAAATGTGACCTCTCACCAAAAGTTACAGGAAAATCGTCTTAAAGAATTTTTGGTGTAATTACAAAAAAATCTGAGAAAAAATAAAGTAGAAACATTACCTTCCTCTTCATAGAACAAAATTTGCAGTCCGATGCTGATGGTGGTAGAATTTGATTCACAATAAGTCTTCTGACAGGCACAGATTCCTTCTTCAGCGAAGCACACAGTCTTGCTGATTCACTAATAGCCATGACCTTAAAGGGTGAAAATAGTTTAGTTAAACATAAATGGTTGGTATAAAATGCTATTCTTGTGATCTAAACTCTTGCACTGGTCAACTACAAGTTTACAATATATTAAACTTACTACATGTTACATTTTTTTATTTACACGTACATCCTTGATTTGAAATATCTCTGCAGCAAAATCTTAAGGGTAAGAAAAGCACAGTCTGTAGAGCATACAACGCTCAAGAAAATAATTCTATACTTCAAAATAACTGGCTAAACTCTAATCAACAAAATTAGAAAGAACAAACCTTGGGTGAAGGGACAACAAGAAAATCAAAGATAAGTTGATTCTAGATTGCACATTGCAGATTTCAGAATAAAAAGAAAGGTGTTTTTTATAAGACGGAGTGTTAATACTGGTTCGAAGGCAAATTACCAAACAGCAGAAGATAATCTAAACTGCTGAGAGCAAATTGATGCCTGTTAAATATAGAACTGTGTATGTGTATCCATAAACTGCTACTAAAGAATTATTGTAATTACCGTTGGGATTGTGACTATGACAAATTCTGTTGAGTCTGCATCACGGAATAGTTCTCTCACTTTCACCATCCTCTCCCTTAGCTTCTCCAACTTACCAGCCTGAAATAAAGCAAATGCAGTTTATCTATGAATTTCGTGACTGGGAGGGGGGTCAAAACAGCATTGACAACATGAAAGGTCAAACTTACAGCATCCTGCTGTGTTGGCTGTTCTTGCCCAAAGACAGATTTAATGGCTGAAGTAGCTGATGCAACCTTCTGCCTGAGCTGCATGTGCAAGGCATATAAGCATTAAGCAAACAAAATGATAAACAAGAAGATGAAGTATAACAAAAATGAGTAGGGAAACATATAGAGACGAACGGTTGATATTGGGACAAGCCCAACCCCTCAAAATTCCTTTCTTTTTTCTTCTCTTCTTACTTTTTGTTTACATTACATACATGTAACTTTAGGGTTTTTGTTTTATAAGAAAACCCTTTTTTTAAAGAATGAAGTGTACAAGTACAAAATTTGAGGCCAAGTCGTCCTCAATGTGGAAAGCAAATCTAACCACACAGATTCCGCCAAGTATAGTGAATGTCTGCGAGGGTCCCCCCTCCCTAAAAGCCCCAACCGCTTTGGCCTAAAGAGAAGCCATGTACACAACAGGATCCCAAACAAAGTCAGCAGACTTGCCAGTACCTGTAAATACTGTCGAGTTCCTCTCTAACTAAAGACACTAAAAAATAGCCATACAAAAGCAACACCACATCCGTCCTACGCCCAATATGAACAAAACGCATCTGCAGGAATTGACTAACCTAGCAGGGAAAGCAAAGGGCTCCCCACGAAACAATCTATCCCACAATGACCAATCTAACCCATAATGACCTGGAAAAATAGACAGCCGAACAAATGCAAGCAACACTCACTTGTCTAGTGACACTTCAAACACATATCTGGGAATAAGGCCTACCTAGGTCGTCTCTGCTGTAGCATAAGTATTCAACCTACGCATTACTATAGTCCAAACAAAGGCGCACCCCTTCAAAGGGACCTTAGACTTCCAACTATTATTAGCTAAAGGAAAATGAGGGTAATGTGAGGGAAGGCTAAGATTATGAAGGAAGGATTTACAGGAGACAACCACATAAAAGTCTCTAACCCAAACCTGAGAATTGTCACTAGGGACGAGATGAATGGTGTTTAGAACATTTTTTATTTATTTAGATAACATGGGCGTCCAAGCTTTGCTTGACTAATCCCATGGGCCCTGAAGTTAACGACCAAGAAAACCTCCAGTGGCCCTGAGGTGACTCGAACCTGGGATCTCTGAAATACTTCTCAGAGGTACCAGCTGAGCTACCCCCTCAGGGTTCAGAACATTAAGGAGGGAAGTAAGATCCTCCGTCTCTCTGTATGTTAGATTTTGTTTCCTTGTGGTTGGAGGGAAGTAAGTACCTTTCGACGCCGCTCATTGACCTCATTGCAATGCATAATTTGCTTAAATATCTTTGCAGACTAGCAAAGAATCAAAACCACATGGAAAATTGAAAATTATTCCAGAAAGCCTTATGAAGATTATCTAACATTTAGATAAAAAAGTTGATGGTCCATAGGCTAGGCTTTCTTCAAGAAAAGGGATGCCCTGGAGGTGCAGATTAGCATAATATGTGCCATCTTCATTAAAAATGAAACCAAGCAAGTCTGAGCAAGCAAATAGCTGAAAAGTTATGGATGCTTGACACATGTTAAGTTGAAAAAAGTAAAAGTAAAATATTTGAACACGTATCAAGCATCCACAAGTGTGGTCTATAAACGCGGGAAACGGTGTATTGGAGAGGATCCTCAAGTTTTTGCTGGGTTTGCGTATTTAATCTTTTTTACAGATTATATAACACTTCTCAATATGAAATTTGATGCGCTACCTTGTAAAGGAAAACAAACAAACATTTTGATCTTTGTAGACACATATAGATGAAGGTTAAATCACAAATCAGCTTTACTAGACACTAGTTTTCTAATGGACACGACAAATGGAGTTAGAAAATACCTTCAGTATCTTACCAATAGAGGCATCTAAGAAATCTGGCAAGGACAAGAGCCGCAACGTGTGACCCTGACAAAATAATTCGGAAGGTTAGAGGAGAGCCAATGGTATGGAAATATATTGCACCTCCATTCCACTCTAAATGTTTTGCCTGAATTTTGAAGAACCATAGTTAAGTTTGACAGACTCTTGAGTTAATTCATAACTATATTAAAAATTAGTGTTTCAGAATTCAAGGTCAACCAGATCTTAGCTTAAGTGTGGTTAAAGTTAACAATATTTGACCTCCAGATTATACCAAGTCATTTTAATTCGAAACGAGGTTTCTCACTTAAACTAAAGTTTGATAACTCACCGTAGGTGCAGTGTCAAAAACAATTCGCGTGAAAATACTATATTCTGGTGACTCCAGGAATTGTATCACCTATAAATAATTCTAAAATCAGTACAACTTCAATAGATTAAAACACCAAGTTGTAACGAGAACAGTAAGAAGGGAATGACTGGAAAGTGGAAAGAGTACAATAGTCAGACCTTGGAAATTGCAATTGCTTCATCTAAGCCAGGCGGTGGGGTGTCCAAAAGCTCTCCAAGTTTTAGCTCTCCTAACTTTTTCAATCAAAACAAACCAAACTGGTTAGTATTGGATTGAGCCGTATCCTGTCCTTTCACAACACATTCCACTTTGATATTCTCAGCAAGAGAAGGTACAAGATTTACCTGTTCTACTAGCATACCAAGGCCCATGCTATCCATAAAATCCTTTACGCCAGTTCCTCCGTTTTGCTGACTTGCGCTACGGAATTCTTCCCTTGACTTTTCTGGGTTTATCTGTTATTATTACCAATTAAATTTTCTGAGTATGTTTATGGAAGCGCATATCTATTTTGCATTTGATTAGTTTGACTTTGACGTCATGTGAGGAAGCAGCAATACATGCAAAAACATAATAGTCATCCCAAAATGAGTAAAGCAGTGGATTACAAATACCTCCAGAGCGAAAAGTGGTGACTCAAGCCCTTCAACAGGCACCAATGTTCCCCCAGTCAAATCCTAAAAATGAAGAACACAGCGAAAATACATACAGCAATAATCATTGTCTGAATTTCCAATGAAATGTAAAGAACACAATAAGTCATTGTAATTTGTAAGTAAGATATGTCAGAAAAGAGAGTAAATAAACCTGTGCAAAAGAATCACTCAACGAATGTGCTGGATCAGTCGAAACAACTAGAGTTGGATGCCCACTGTTAGCAAACTTAACAGCTAGAGACGCTGCACAGCTTGTTTTCCCAACACCTCCCTTTCCTCCTAGCATGTAATACTTCCTTTTGGTCCCAGAAACCATATCATCAAAGCTAGATGCAGCTTCAGCTGGAGCAGCTACTGATCTCACTATCAAATAGGAAAGTAAATATCAACTTTTCTGTTGGTGAGATTCACCCAGCTAGATCTGGCAAAAGTTTGACCAACCGAACGTTGGATTTTGGACAGGACTGTTCAACCGGAAACGGAAACTAACCAATCCCGTACACAGACAAATTAACAGGTCAAATCCAAACCTGCTCTGGGCCAACACATTGGGTTAAGGCATACAAAATGGCACTTGTTAGCATGGGCAAGACAGATGGATAAAAGGTTGCTTTATTCAGTTCCCCCTTTTTCCTCTACCTTCTCTTACCTTATTTCTTACACAATACCCTTTTACTACAAATTTGATGGCTTTAATCTTCTATGCCTCTTAATCTAGCGTGGTTAACCATCACCTTTCTTCCATCAACTGAATCATCATTCTTTATCCTGAATGTTGTTAGCAATCATAGTGGTGTAACTGTCTCATCTCTCTGTGTGTATGATTTGAGCCACAGATAACATGTTCGCACTTTCCTTGTTTCTAGATAACCTGAGTCTCCGGGATTTGCCCAACTAATCCAACGAGACATGAAGTTAATGGTCAGGAAAACCACTAGTGGCCCCTAAGGGAGCTTGAACTAGTGATCATCCACTCTGGTTCAAAACCTTAAATAAATGTTGTAGTAATATCAATTTTGATTGTTGTTATTAGAAAATGGCAAATTGACCTATTTTATTTACCACTTGGCTTTTTTTATTTGGTGCAAAATATGTAGTCAAACGAAGTATAATTGACATTAACAATACAAACAGAATAGGGTTGTGAATAAGTGTATTTCTCAACCGAGACCAAAATGGCCCAACCTATAACTATGATACCTGGACTCAATTCCAAATATCGGCTGCGGGTACATCTCATAGTGTCGAACTCATCTTGGTTGATAATTCAAGACATAAGGAACTTGTCCTAAATTCTTGTTAAAATCTAAAGGGAAGCAGAAGTATCAAACTAGTGCATTAAAGAGCAGCCAAATATTTCCAATTTGAAATACCCAGTAACTAAATTGAGCAAATAAGAATCACATACAATGTACTTAAGCAGAACAACATTACTTTGAATGCTTTAAGTTACACCCATACAACATTCTCATTTCTCATTCCAATTAGATATAACAAAGTCAAAAACAGTAAAAGGGCCATAAACAGAAAATTAAAACCCACTAGCTCAAAACAAGAAAACCCAAAAGAAAGAGAGAGAGAGATGAAATAGTTCTGACTGACCTTGAAGTATATAACGGTGGTGAGGAGTTTTACGGGCATGTGACTGAAGGTGGGTATGCTTAAAAATGAAGGTGGAATTGAATTTCAGGAAAGGAAGAGAGAGATTACGATTATTGGGTGAATGATGAGGAAACCCTTTAATTGGCATAGATGAAGCAAAACAACGAACCAATGAACTTGCCATATCTGCTTTAAACAAGCGAAAATGGCAGCACTCTCACTCACTTCAAAGAAGATTGAATATTTGGGGGTTAGCAGAAAACAATTTGGAGTAAATAAAAACTAATTTATGTTGCAAAATTAAGGTAATAATTGATCGGAAGTTGAAATCAGAACAAAATAGGAGAGAGAAAGTTGGGGCGTACAGCGTGACTGGCGTGGAGTGTTGGAGAGCAATGGTGAGTTGGGGTTGGGGATGAGTTCGCCGCTGAGGAAAGGCCAATACAGGAGGTTTCGTGTAGGACGGTCTCAAACACACATTTAAGACCGCCGTAGCCTACGGCGTGTCCAAATTTCCTTGCTGTATGTCCAGGGTTCGATACCAAGTCCAAGTATGAGGTGGTGTTTTTTAGTTTCTCCTACTTTTCTCTAGTAGTGGAGCTGTGGAGTTATCTTTTTAAATTATTTTTTTATAATCATTAAATATTATAATTACAGATAATATTAATAAAAAATATTAAAAAATCAGCAGAATAAATAAAAATAAATAATATTTAATAAAATTTACCAAAATTCAGTAGAATGAAGAAATTTCAACACATATATACTCTATAAACAAACAGAAATATACTCAACAATATCTCTTGATTGCTTCATTTCTATGTTGGTTCTTAGGAGTATATGTTATCTTTTTCGACTTTTTGCATGAATTAGTACGCATTCAAGTGTAAAAAGAGGAGTGAAAGGTTGGCAAAAAATCCATCACACTTTGTCTATCATACTAGTTAGGTGTATATTTCATTTGGACATTTTTTTTTTTATTATAAATACAATAAGTTAAGCCTAGCTAGGGGTGTAAGTGAGTCTACCTGACTTGGTGAGCTCTCGACCTCGACTCGGCTCGAGCTCGGATCAAACCAAATCCGAGTTGGCTCGAATGCTTTTTGACATTCAAGCCGAGCCCGACCCTACTACGGCTCGGCTTGCTCGTCAACTCCAATGACTCGGTTGATTTGATTTTCCCATCTAATTGAATTCGAGTCAAGCCAAATCGAGTCGAGTCCTAGCCTTAACTGTTCCGACTCGGCAAACTTCGAGCCGAACCCGAGTTGAGACAAACCAAACCAGGCCGAGTTTCAGCCGGTTACACCCCAAGTTGAGCCCGAGATTTTCAAGAGATGTAAACTTTGTGTAAATCATATCATCCAATTTGGCAACGTAAGTGATTGGAGGCTTGTAAATGGACTCCCACAAGTCGATTGGACTAAGCTCACGAATCTTATATTACATATAAATTTCGTAAACTTGGGGGACTAATGATTGAAGGCTTGTAAATGGACTCCCACAAGCCGACCGGACTAAGCTCACGAACCTTATAGTACATATAAGCTTCGTAAACCCGGGACTAATGATTGGGGGCTTGTAAATGGGCCTCCAACTAACTTGGATCCAGCCCAAAGGCAATATGTCTTTACCTAAACCCCCTACTACCCACACTAGTATAAGATTTCTCATGGGGGCAAGGTAACATCTAACCTCTCTCACTCTCTCTCTACCTCTCTACTTCTCTACCTCTACCTTAGACTTATCTTAATTGAGAGCTGACTTGATCGTCGGAGGGGGGAGGTCTCACCTTCCCCCTACGCTAGTTTGACTTGTCTTGCAAGTTTGTTCGAGACTCCACGGAGGATGAGAGGCCGGAACTATTCCAGAATACTACCCCCGAAACAGCAAGGATGCCTATGCATAACGATTGATAAGACATGAAGGAACATATACACCTATCAGGGATCGATGACCTAACATCTGTTCCTGTTGGGAAGAAACACACACACTTATGGAAAAAGACATGCTCAATGGGATGAAACATGTCTCTTTGGAAGAAATTAATCAAATAGACATGTACGCTCATGAATAAATTAAATCCAAACTCAACAAGAACTAATAATTGGATGTGTGAAGCTCAAAATGGAAGTGCTAATTGACCACTTTTCTATCCAAATAATGATCAATTATTCTATGTATCATTTGATCCAAAGAGCTTAACATCTGAAACCAGATTGCTAGACATAAGTAGACACTCAACTTTATTATCTTGCTTTCATGTACTGTTAATTCAGTTTTTTTGTCCTGATCTCATCTAACGAAACTGCCTGGTACTTTCTCAACTTAATCAGTTAAAAATGTCCTATTCACCCTGCTTAACTTGATTCTTAAGCTTCATTTTTCAGGAAAACGAAATATATGAAGTATTTTGCTTCAACTTCACAAAAGTTTTTCTGTTTTCATACAAGTCCACCTCATTTGCATTATTATGTAATCATACAGGGCATATATATACTGTTAAATGCACTTAATGGGCTCTCAGCTTCCTCAATCATCTGATTTTGTGGCTCTTGTAGTTCTTGAGCATTAAGGTACGAGTAAACCCACCTCTTCTTCTCGCGCTACATATATTTTCCTATTTTGTTATCTGTTCAAATCATTTGAAACTTATCGTTTAGATAAATTTTTATTCGAAATAAATTCGTTATGATACTTATTTCATTGGAAATATTTTAAAGCGTACTTTCAAACCATATGCTTGGACGAGTTTTAAATGCTCAAAGATCAAGTTAAAAAAAATCAATTCAGTTTGGTTAATTTCAGTTCAGTTTTATCCAGGAGAACTTAGGCTATAGTTAGCTTATTTTTTATTTTAAATTTTTTTTTGGGTAGAATTTTGATTTTTCTTTACTCTTTAATATGAGGCATATACACTTTTAAATGCATATGAGTTTAGAGCCAAGGTGAGGAGATGATAATGGCAGAACTTGACCTACCCACATAGATGATCATGATCACCTCACACCTTAAAATGAATAATGGAGAATCAAAGAATTGTATAATGGTAATGCACATGGGAAAAAAATTAATAATAATGAAATTTTACTATTGTTTTTGACCAATCTTCATACTTTGTAAGCTACTCATAACTTGCTAGTATAACTTATGACTCATAAGTCATACTAACATTGTCTGTTTATAGAAGTTGTGATACATGTTCACCATTTTTCGGAAAATACTTAAGCTGTGCTTGTTTGTGGTTGCAATGCTATTTAGAAGTTGAAGAATTGCAAGGATAACATCATAAAATACATAATCATTCTCCCACACTGTAGTTTGGCCTTACTAATTAACCTTCAGAGTACAAAATATACATGTGAAATATAAACATGGTTAGTTTTTGATTTTTTGGTGAAAATTTTTGGGGTGTGCTTTGTTTTTAAATGTAAGATTATTAGTACCATAATTAAACCAAGCTCCATATCAGAAACTAAAGCAGCATATGCTGCATTAACACAACAGCAACATAAGTCCTAAGAAAAAACCATGATTTTACATCTGACATAATGGCTACACAGGCAGCTACATAGTGCGATTAAAAAGAACATTTCCTTTAACATGCTCTTCAATCTGCTGATAATTTCTCTTGATGATAGTCAAAATCTGGTTCTCATCTGCAAATTCTGGTATTCTGTTATTCCTGTGAACTGTGAAATAACCAACTCAACCAAACGCTTAAGCTGATGGTTCGAATCGAGGCTAATAAATGTTATATTTCTCAATAATTTCTCTCTCCACATTTGATAGATTACTGCAACAGCCCTTGTATTATCTGTATAAGATAATTTTCCTGTTTTACAGTTTGAATTTGATGGTTTGAAGGGTAAAACTGGAATATTGAAATGAAGATGGCCATGAAACTTCTTATGATATTGACGACATGGTTCTGTGCATGGCGTTGCTCCTATGCTGGTACTACAAATTCTGATGGATTGGTAAGAATTGCACTAAAAAAACGACCTTTGGACTTTAGTAGAGCAAATGCTGGAGGGATTAATGTTGAAGGTCGAGGAGATAATAATCATAACAATTTGGATTCAGCGATTGTGTATCTGAAGAATTACATGGATATCCAATATTACGGAGAGATTGGCATTGGCACTCCTCCTCAGAAACTCAGTGTGGTCTTTGATACCGGCAGCTCAAACATTTGGGTTCCATCTTCTAGTTGCTTCTTTTCTGTGAGTTTTTGCTGAATAAGTTATTTCACTTTGTTCTTGATTTAGTATACATTAGTGAGAATTAAGAAAGAAATAGCACTCCTTATAACCACGAGCAGATTGCTTGCTACTTTCACTCTAGGTACAACTCAAGGCTGTCCAGAACATACACCGAGATTGGTAATTTCTATACATCATGATTCTAAATGTGTGGACATTTTTTGTTATGATTTCTCATTGTTTCCATCTCGACAGGCAAATCTTGCAAGATCCCTTATGGTTCTGGAGTAATTGACGGTTTCTTTAGCCAAGATAATGTGGAAGTTGGTAGTGTTATTGTCAAAAATCAGGTTTGGGTGTTTTCAATTACTAGAACAGCAAGTCAATAATGAACTTTGATGTTGCTTCTTAGAAACCATGGGATATGACTTCAGGTGTTTGTCGAGGCACTACGAGAGAAATCTCTTGATCTCATACTTATGCCGTTTGATGGGATACTTGGCTTGGGGTTTCAGGACACATCTGTTGGACAAGTCACACCACTATGGTACATATATCTTCTTCTTTTTTTTCCTTTTTTCTGTTTTGCAACATATAAGTCCAGTGGCTATTCTACTTGGTGTCAAATGATTGTAGGATAGAACCTCATAAAGTATGGTCTAGCTCATCGATAAACTGGATTGCCTAGACATACTTAAATATGAACAGATCCATCATATTCTCTGTACTAGGGACGATATGGTGCACCAAGGACTTATATGCGACAAGGTCTTCTCTCTCTGGTTAAATCAGAATCCAATGTCACCAGTTGGAGGTGAGATTGTTTTTGGTGGTGCTGACCGAGGACACTATCAGGGCCAGCATACGTTTTTCCCACGGATTAACAATGGTTGGCAGGTCAGAGCTTTCACTTCTGACTTTTCCTTCTTTTTCACTTGTTTTGGCCTCTTTACTCATTGAAAAATTAACTCTCATCTTGCTAGTGTCTTCTCAGATAGAGATGAGGGGAGTTGACATAGCAAACAACTCAACAGGTACATTGACGTGTTGCGTAATCAGCTGTATATGTTGATGCTCACTTGTTCACATAGATAACACAGCTGTGCAACTGATTTGCATAAAGTGATAGTCAGAAGAGGAGCAAACAGTTACTTAAATTTTCATTCCAATAGGAGAAAAAAGGAAGGGGACCTAGTTCTTTCGTTCGAGTATAACTCGACCAGATAAAACCTAAAGAAATTTGTCATTTGCTGTCTGCAGGTCATTGCTTGGATGGCTGTGCTGCTATCATTGATTCTGGGACAACCTTTCTTGCTGGTCCTAGTGTAAGCATTCTGGGTTTATATTTTTCTGCTTTCTGGTTATCTTAGACCAAATTTCACTAATCAGATTTCTGTCTTGTATTTCAGATGGTTGTAGCACAAATCAATCATGCCATTGGAACAGAAGGAATTGTCAGCTTTGAATGCAAAAGTGTTGTTTCAAATTATGGGGCTCTGATATGGGATCACTTGATTTCAGGGGTTAGTTTGGCTTGCTCCTTTATGTTCCACCTTCGAAGTCTAATAACTTCTTTTTGATATTAAACTACTAATTTGAGAAACTTACCTATATTCTTCTCACTTATCTTCAGTTAGAACCTGAAAAAGTTTGTTTAGAAATTGGATTGTGTTCGTTGGATCAATCTCAGTTTATGAGGTTAGCGTCTTTATTGCCTTGATGCTCTTCGCTCTAAGCAACAAGTTTTCAGAAATGATTTCCACATATAACTGTTATATATAAATATTTATAACTGGTCGACCACATGCTAAACTCATATATGAGCTTTATATAACTTTTCTTTTAGTTGAGATGTATCTTATCTTTGATGTGCTGCGAGTGTGTGACCCTCCAGTTAGTTTACGGTTATGCATCAATAACTTCTCACATGTTTTCTCCAACGTCGTATTTTAATCGAATCCCTGGAACAATCATCGACAGTAAAGAAGAGTCAACAGCTGATCAGAAAGCCTCATGTAATGTCTGTGAAACTGTGGTCTTCTGGTTACAACTGAAGATTAAAGAACAGAAAACAAAGGGTGAAATACTTGAATATGTTAGTGAGGTATTTTTTCTGGCTCATCTCTCTCTTCTCAAATTAATTGTGTTATTAGACCTGTGCATTCTGCAACTGACACAGTGACTGTGCTGAAGCTATGTGAGAGACTTCCAAACCCTGGGGGAATATCGTTTGTTGACTGTGCAAAGATCAGTACGCTGCCACACATTTCATTCACCATCGGAGACAAAGCCTTCCCTCTCTCGCCAGAACAGGTCAGTTTCTTTTACTTCTGCTTCCTTTATGACCTGTTTGGTTGGATAGAAGATCATTTCCAAGAGGAAATTTACTATCTACTCATTCATGTTAGAACCAAGATTAAACGCGGCAAAATGATCTTACTTCTGAGTTCTGACTAAACGGAGTCTGAGTCTATATTTCTGCTCCAAAAAGTTCTATTAGGTTGGGCATGATCATGTAGTGTTTTTCAGACTGTACTGCATGCATATTCTGTATTCCATTTTCTGTCTGAAGTTCTCGGAACTTGAACTATCCTCTTGGGCGAAATACTTTAAAAGAGCTACTACTTATCGAGAAGGTGTTGTTAGCCCGTCAATCCTAAACAAAGAAGAGAAAAAACAGAAAATTTTCAAGAGTCAATCAGAGTAGCAATGTGGTAAGGTAGGTCCAATCTAGCTAATTTTCACAAAACCATAGATAGATGCAATCTTTTTCTCTCTTCTAAGCTTCCTTATACTGCAATAGATTAGATCAATTCTTGTCTTGCTTGCTAAAACTTTCTTAACCTATCTACATGAAGTTGATCTGTTCTCACTGCTTTCCTTTGGTACAGTACATCCTCAAGGTAAGAAAAGGATGGTTAACAACATGTTTCAGTGGGTTTGTTGCTGTCGATTTGCCTCCATCACAAGATCCAGTATGGTAAGTGACGATGATCAACGTTCTTACAGTGCTAAATTTCCAGTGTCCACTCCTGTCTCTGTGAAATTTTGTGGCTTTCTAACAATCTTCAGCATTGCATCATGCCAGGGTTCTCGGAGGCATCTTCTTGGGAGCGTACCACACAATCTTCGACTTTGGGAATAACCAAGTTGGATTTGCCAAAGCAGCTTAAGACCGGTCTTTCAACCTCCCAAATCATGTGTAAAGATTTCAGTGAAGTATAGCAAGTGTATAATCATATGATTTTGTATTTGTTGGTTTAAGTATAGCTCACTACTTCCCTATGATGTTATATACAAGATGCTGTGTATAGTACAGAACAGAGACCTGATAGTACTGCGAGTCTGGTTTAAAACCAATAAAGGATTATGTACTTCCTCAAACTTAAACCAAACAGTTGTGCGTCGATAAATGAAATTATCTAGTGTGTGTGGGTATGTAATACTTATTAGTGATTGCTTAAACCAAACTGTTTGTTTTGATTTCTTTCCTAATTTTTGTTTTGAATGACTTTTCATGTTGAGTTGATTTCTCTGGATGGATTAGAGTAGCAGCCTTAGTTGAATGAAAATAGACAAATAAATCTTTCAATGAGGCTATGCTTGCTAAGCAGTGTTGGAGAATCCTTCAGCACCCGCGAGTTCGCTTGTGGCTGAAGTTTTGAAGGTTCGGTATGTTTCGAAATATAATGTGACATAATGCAAGCAAAACTTGGGCATGAAAGGCTGTAAGTGGTTGATTGGTGATGGGAAGAGTGTGAAGATATGGGGAAATGATTGGTTTGGTAGACGTACCGCGATCTTTTAAGGATATTTCGCCTAGGAAGATGGATGGGAAGATATGAGAGTTGAGGTACTGATTTGATGAAGATCTACAGAGCTGGTAGAATGAGTTGGTAAAGGAACTGTTTCTCCCCTTTGAGAATCTGATGCAGAGGAGATTTTCAGTATTCCAATCAACAGATGTAGTACTAGTGAGTATGAGCTATGTTGGTACTATGCTAGACATATCACATATACTATTCATTATAAACCGGTTAATAACCGTGGAAGCAGGATTTTGAGTGTGAGGTGGCGAAAATTTATAAAATACAGTATATAAGGGGCTGAACAAAAATAAACATATGGGATTTGGGCTAAATTTACATGAAAATCGGACTCTTTTTGGGTTGAGAGGGGCTGCAGCCCCTACTGGCCCACACCTAGTTCCGCGGGTGCTGATTATCACATAATTCATTGGCATAAACAAAATTGAGCATTTGAGTGTTGAGTCATGGAGGTTCATTTTGGGCTTTTGAGCTGCCACCTAAAATCAGCATGTTTCTACTTCCTTATGTAGGCGTTGCTTGTGAGAAATTATTAGATGGTCCTGAATCATACTTTCACCTCTCACAATTACCACTTTTTGGGAGAGTGAATTTAAGTGGGCTACACTTATTTTATAAGAGGTGGAAGTATTGGTTGCGGATCATGCAATAAATTCTCGTTGTAGAAGATATCTTTTGTCTAGAGCTATTCTATAAAAGATATACAAATAGGTGTCGTGCAACATACTTCTATGTGAAAGTTGGAACGAACCTCCACGCTCCCTAATTTTGTACTCGGTTTAGTTCAGAATGAGATATGGGTGGTAGGGGAGCTAGAGTTTATGGTATATAACGCTCCAATGTTATAGGGGATTAGGGGTTAGATGATACTGTGAAAAGCAATTAAATACATAAAGAACTTACTTGATGAGTTTGTTGCTATGTGGACAACCGATAGCCCTAAAATGTGATTTCGTCTAGTTTCAATGTCTTAGGCAGCAGTTCTAGTAATAACACAACACCGATGAAAGTGTGAATTCAGAAAAACTGAATGGAGTAACTTGATTCTCTTGCTCAAATAAAACCATTTTTGTGTATCTGAAGCATTAGAGAGAAAAAAAAAAAATTACCCTAAATAAATAAGAGAGGTAATATTTATTGTTGGACCGATTTGATGCTTGTTTACCTTGGCTTTTTGTTTGTTTTTTCTATAAAAGTTGCGGTATCCAATATAGCGCATACCTCTTTGAGAGAGAATGTGGGAGAAGAAACAATCTAATCTTAATCTAACGCAATATATCACGGCAAATTTTAAATACGGTTCTCCATCAAAACTTGACTGAATTATTCAAAAATCAGAACCTTGTCTGAATGAATCCGGTCCAAAAAAAACCATCATGGACCAGATTTTGTGGTTCCCTACTAGGAGCCTAGGAGATGTCGTACGTTTTTGTTGCGGAGCTTTAGTGCCAGCTCCTTTGTATGCAAATAATTGTCCAATGAGGTTTTTTTGATAATAAAAAAGAGGGTGCAACTGAATAGCGATTGAGGCACTCCCTGCTATGTTATGTTCGGATTTTTGTGTTCAATAGCGAACATATCAGACTAGCTGAACAACCAGCGCAAGCACTGGCCCCGTCAACGTAGCACCAATAAGGGGCTAGTATAGTTCCTAGAAGTCATCAGACACACAAGGCATGGGGGGAATGGGGATTTGAACCCATGACCTTGCATTACCAAACCACTTGGAAGTAAAGCTTGGAATCACTAGACCACCACCCTTGTTGGTAATTGTCCAATGTGATTGTTCAAAGGTTTTATGGAGGTTAGTTGTCTTCAGAAGAATGTAGTCCCTAATCATAGAGTGTTGAGTGAATGTGGTGGCTTAATCGTATATGGGTCCCGCGGTAATATAATATTTAAATAGATGTTATAATTACAGTTTTAGCCTCATATCTAACATAATACGGTCCTAATACTCTATTGGAAACACATTACATGCAAACTTTAGCCCTTATGTGTATATTCGGCTCGTGTGTGGATTCACGAAGCGCAGAGAAGGTGGTGGACATTGTAGTCAAATACTATTTCACATCCTTTTCTAGCTAATAAAATTCCTCATCTTTATTCCAAAATAAAATTTAAAAAAAAAATAATAATTCTATGAATTTCCGATAGAGACACTAAAATGTGTCTAATTTTCTTTTGTTCATACCTCCTTTTTTACTCCCATGTTCAAAAAAAGTCTTCTATTGGCTATTACTCTATTACTAAGCGGTGACCAAAAATCTCCATCACGACGTCATCATGGAGACCTAAGGCTAAAAGGCTACAACATTAGTCAAAATTTATATTTATTAGGATTCCACTATATTCTTCAAAAAATATATAATAAAAAATAAAAATTTGTACCAAAATAGAAAAAGAAAATCTAACTAGGATGGCGGCCGTTGTGGGGCAAAAGCTGACTTCGTTTGGTCTTTTTGGTGTACCGTGTACGTGTACGTGTACGGTGTACGGTGTACGGTGTACGGTGTACGGTGTATGGTCAACGTGTACGTGTACGTGTACGTTCACCTTCACTGACTAAAACTGCCTATATACATACCTCTCCAGTCTTCACACACAATCCATTGTCCAACAATTTGTGCTACAAACGTGAATACACACAATCAGAGAGAGAGAGATGGAGAAACAAAAACAAGAGGAACAACCAATATCATCCCTTAAATCACCAACCAAAAAATCAAAATCAGAGGAATTAGACGCTCCTCTCCACACACTCGGATTCGAAATCGATGAGTTATCACCTTCTATGGTCACAGGCCATATTTTAGTCACTCCAAAATGTTGCCAGGTTTGTTTTTAAGAAAAACCCAGAAAATATTTCATCAATTAGGTCTTAATTTGATCTGGGTTTTGGCTTAATTGTTGATTTGTGTATTTTTTGGTGGTTTTTTTTAGCCTTTTAAGGTGTTGCATGGTGGAGTTTCGGCTATGATAGCTGAGGCTTTGGCGAGTATTGGAGCTTATTTAGCTTGTGGGATGAAAAGGGTTGCTGGTATTCATTTGAGTATTGATCATATGAAAAGTGCTATGATGGGTGATCTTGTTCTTGCTCAAGCTACCCCACTTAATGTTGGCCGCACTATTCAGGTACCCCACAAATTAAATCAATTTTTTTTTTCCCGTTTCATTGGATAATCATTACTATAAAGTTTTTTTTTTTTCCTGTTTCATTGGATAATCATTACTATAAAGTCCATAATAGAAGTACTAAACATAGTGGGGATTTTGAAATTAAAGTTTCAATTTTGTTGGGGTAACTATGAGCTAATTTGAGTAATCCATATATTCAGAATGGAAAGTAGAAAAATAAATATGTTAGTGCTTTAGACAGTATGTTTAATTTCTACTTTGTTTATGAGGTGACAAACTAACTATCAAATTTAGACTTGGGTGTTAAATGTTTCAACTTTTGTTACTTCTTTAATGGAATGTATGCCAAATCAACAACTTATCATTAGGTAGGTATGGTTTGTCTTTAATTGGACTGAAATTTTAGTGATATACTTGTAATTTGGAGATATAAGGCAATTGAGGTATTATTGATTGTTTGGAGTTTGTTTGGGAAGTCCAATTTGTACTCGAAAAGGTCTATAAGGTTGATTGTGGGAAGCTTTTGCTCTTTACTAGTAATGGTATGGTAGCAATCATTCACCAAAAGACATATAAAATAAGTAGTAATCATAGCAGTTTTAAAATAAAAACACTTTTTTGGGTATTATGTCAAAATGTTAATAGGTCTTCATATTTAATTTGTTATTAGCTTGAGCAGTTGTTCATACTTAAGTTATGCATCTAAGTATTGAACTAGAGCAGAAAGAAAATGGCATCTACAGATTCCTTTCTGATGATAATTGCAGGGTTGATTAAGACTGTCATAAACCAGTGATTGGCAAATTTCTTGTTGGAGTATTTTAGAGTAAGTGAAGGTTAAAGTGTCTCTCAAATAAGTTTAAATAAAGTTAGACTACAATAATACTTTGGGTGTCGAAGACATATACATGTTGCATGTATATGCATATACGGCTGTATAAAATTGGGCTATTCTATCGAAGCTATTGCCGTAAGCATATACAACTGGGTTGTATATGTTTATACGGCTGTATACAGTTTTGATTAGAATTCCAATATCAATCTGATCTGGATAGGCGGTTAAGAGCATTGCAGAGACAAATGGCAATGCATAACCAAGTATTGTAGTGACACTTGGATTCCACCAAATGAATGGATAAGGTTTTATTAAACTACCATTAACTACCCAAAGTCCTATAAATACATGATCAGATCATGTATGCGAGAGATGGATCAGATGGAAACTTATTCCATTTGACTTGTGCAATTTCTTTGTTACGTTTCTGCAGAACTTAACATAAGAACGTATTAAATACAATCTAAAAATCACATACACTTTAAGGGACAATCTTTGTAGAGCAACAAAGTTTGTTGTAGACTTCTTTGTATCCCGAAGTGAATTTCTTGTAACCCGGTTGCTCTTGTAGAGGGTAGAAATATCACTTTCAGGAAAGTGATCATGTCACGCCTAGAAGATCGTATCCAAGTTCCTCTACTTTAATCCTCAATTGTTCTAACATTTCTCAGGATTTTAGGCTTCACTAGATTGTTTACAATGGTAATCGCCTTAGGATCAGAAGTAAGAAGAGATTGTTGACTGCAGCACTTTCGAAACATTTTTGGCTCATAAATCTTGTTCGGTTTAAACGGGCAAATTGCTTTCAGCTTTAGGTTGGGGGAGAGAAATGCAGGAAAGGAGAACTAGAGATGATATGTAGGACTATTCCATTTATAATGCATATAACTTGCCACAAATAACCTCTGCTCTTCTGCACAAGGAAAGAATTAAGGGAAACAAACGTGGTATGCACAGGGGAAAGAAAGAAAAATGAATTCTAGCTTAGGATGAAGAATAGTCAATACTGTATTACATCTACATACACCGTGACATCAAAGTATGTGTATGTCACTATGTCCATGTACCTTCTTTGTTGACCTTAATCCTCTTGTATTGGGGCATTAAGATTTCAATCAATGCTGGCTTTTTTGACCATATTGCTTGGTGATTAATGGTAATGAAATGATTCTTGCACAAGTTGCTTTCCCATGACATCTTATAAACTTTTCAAGATGAGGCTTAGTTCTATCACATCCTCTACCTAACAAGTTTAAGGTGGTGGCTTCTAGGTCTGGTCATTGTCTTCAGTAAACGAGCGAGTGCTTTCAATCAAGGGTGTAGACTATCAAGTGCTAACAAACAAAGGCCTTATGGCTAAGCTCTGTCTGTTTAATAAGGGTACTACTTTGTGTGAACTTTGGTTAAGCTACGGTTGTAACCCGTCCATGAAAGGGAAATTTAACACTGAAAAGGAGATGTGGTTTGTAGTGCAAACCCAATGTATTTTACTAGAGTGATGGATTCTTTGTGTTAGGTGGTCTTTCAAGATTGTTTTTTCTTCTTTCATGTGAGGTGATTAGGAGAATGTTGTCCACTGCAATGAAATGTGCTCAAAATAATTGGTATTGGAGGGAATTTGATACATTTTCATTTATGACATCTTGTATGATAGACGGGGTATTTATTAGTTTCCAATGTTTGGTGATTGACAGGTATGGGAAGTGAAACTGTGGAAAGCCGATCCAACCAGCATGGAACGCAAGAACTTGATATCTTCATCTAGGGTAACACTTGTTTGCAACCTCCCTGTTCCTGACCATTTGAAAGGAGCTTCTGAACCTTTCCGCAAATATGCTAAATTATGATTTATTATCATTTTTAAATAAAATTTTGGGCAAAGGGTCCTCTTAAAAGTTTAATGCAGTTTCTGATGAATAATGCAAAGCTGGAAAGTGACGAGATTTGATAACTCACATAGTCACATTGTACAATCCTAATTCGTTCTAATAACCAGAGAATGAGTCATCTTTCTAGTTAACTATAAAGTTTATGATTTTTCAACACACTATTGCCAAATGACTTGATAAATCTCACGAACAACGGTCATCTGGAGGAGCTGAATGCTGGTATATCTTTTAAGATAATTATGGTCATTACTCATGGAGATGAGATCTGCTGCGGTAATACCTGTGCGATGTTGCCCCCAGCATCTCACAGGCTGAAGGATCAGAAAAAAAAGTAATAGGTAAAAAAAAAGAAGCAATCGCCTGCTCAGATTGGCGGTGTGGGTTGATCCTGAATTCCTGATGGCTTACTGCAGGCAATACTGCAGGCTTGTACAACAGAGGATCTCATCTCTGACTATGACTTATAAGCTAGTACTCCTACCTAGCATTTCATTCCATATATAAAGTGGGACAATTGTATATAGTATAAGGACCTGTAATAATCCTTGCACTTTCCACATTTTGTGGATTCAGTCATTAACCATTGTTCAGGTCTTCCTGAAACAACCCATTTGTTATTCTTGGTTAACTAGTGTGCATGTCCGTGCAATGCATAGATGTTTCCGCTTTTTTTGTGTTTTTTTTTTTTAACTTAATGTTTTCTGATGGGTTGTCTTGCTTCTAACTTTGATGTAATAATTTTTATTTTCTTTTTTGATGCTAATTTTGTGATTAAGTGGTAAATAAAATTAAAACAACACAAAGGCAGGATTTGGAGAGGTTCATCCGCAACATGACTCTTAATTTGTTTGGGGCAAATATTAAAATGTTGAGGGGAGGGATGCCTTCAAGTCATGGTAATAGTCATCCACTGGCCATGTATTAGCCTTTAACACAAAACAAAAGTCATTCTTTGACTTGTGGCGCCTCTATAAAAGATAGAGGTATCTACCCCTAAATGAAATGGTTTGTTGCATTATAGTACTACTTATTATGAGACCCCGCAGAAGTTTAGCAAAAACAAAAACCGGGCCCCGAGATGCCAAAAATTAAAGGCTTATAATCTACCATTTTTGCGCTTCCGGGAGGCCACGAAACGAAGGTAGATATTTTCGCCACACATCGCACGGGACACCCTTAGGGAGCATAAGAAGCCCCTAGGGTCCGTTATCGGGTCCTTGATAGGCTTTTAAGGGCTTTTTTACGGGACACTACTGTACAGGTCGGAACACAGAATACATGGGTGATATCGAAATTCGAGGATCCGGAAGACCTTCCTGGGGCACTGAGGGTCCTCTAGGTTCATGATAGATCCACAGAGAAGTTTGGGCAAAAATGACACCTGGACCCCCCGAAAGCCGAAAACGAATGCTATTATCTACATTTTTTGGGGTTCCGGAAGGGCCCGGGACGAATGTGGATATTTTCGCATCACATCGCACAGGGCACCCTTAGAGAACATAATAGGCCCTCGAGGTCCGTTATCGGGTCTCTAATAGGCTAGTAATGGCATTTTTACGGGACACCAATGTAAAGGCATGGGTGATATCAAAGTTTAGGGATTCGGATGACCCTCTCGGGCACCGAGGATCCTCTAGTGCATAATAGATCCCCAAAGAAGTTTGAACAAAAATGACACCCGCCCCCCCGGAAGTCGAAAACGAAGTAATCCACGTTTTTTGGGCTTCCGAGAGGCCCCGGAACGAAACTGGATATTTTCGCACCATATCACACTGAACACCCCTAGGGGATATAGGAGGCCTTCGGGGTCGCTTATCCGATCCCTGATAGGCTTGGAAGGGCGTTTTACGGCACACTGGTGTAAGAGTTGAAACACCAAAGTCATGGGTGATATCAAAGTTCGGGGATCTGAATGACCATCCCAGGGCACCGAGGGTACTCTAGGGTCATGATAGAATCCCCGAAAAATTTTGGGCAAAACTGACACTCAAGCCCCGGAAAGCCGAAAACGAAGGCTATAATCCACGTTTTTTGGGCTTTCACGAGGACACGGAACGAAGGTATATATTTTTGTATCACATCGCACGGAACACCCATAGGGGACATGGGAGGCCCTTGGGGTCGCTTATCCAGTCCTTGATAGGCTTCGAATGGCGTTTTACGGGACACTGGTGTAAGAGGCGAAACACCAAAGGCATGGGTGATATCGAAGTTCGGGGATTCAGATTACCCTACCCGGGTACCGAGGATCCTCTAGGGTCATGGTAGACCCCCCGGATAAGTTTGGGCAAAAATGATACCCGGGCCCCTGGAAGCTGAAAACGAAGGCTATAATCCATGTTTTTTTAAGCTTACGGGAGGCCCCAGAATAAAAGTGGATATTTTCGCACCACATTGCACGGGACACCCGAGGCCCCCGGGGTAGGTTATCATGTCCTTGGTAGGCTTGAAGGGTCTCTTACTGGACATCGGAGGCTAATCTACGGTTTTTGGGTATCGAGCATGACTCCCCACCACCCAGTGCTGCATAACCTACCCCAAGCCCTCTATACTATTATAGTGAGGTCTCATAGTTTCTTTCAATTTTATTGAAGTGATTTCTTTTTTTTTTGATTTTTTTTTATTTTTCAGCGTACTTTTTAAATAAAAATTAAATAGCTATAATCTATGAAAAAAATAAACCTTTTTTTTTTTTTTTTTAACTTAACAATATATTTGAAAAGTTTGAGAACTTTTTGAAAATAATTTTACAAACTCTCAAAATCCCAGTACAAAAGTTATGCATTGGGCATGCCTACTCTTGTTATTAGAACCACTAAATCTTATAAGACTCTTTAGTGGGTAGTTGCTAATTGAGAGATGGCTTGTGGGCGAAGGAAGGCAAGCGACGCAACATGAAGCACCTACCAGTATGAAAGTTATGCATTTGGCATATCTACTACACGATTTTTGGGTACCGAACATGGCTCCACACTACCTCGTACTGCCAAACCCACCCTCACTCCCTCTCTATTAGTATAGTGAGGTCTCATAATTTTGCCCAATTTTTGTAAAGCGATTTCTAATTTCTTTTGAAGCATCATTTTTTAATTAAAAATTAAATTAAATAGTTTTAAACATTGAAGTTGATATAATTATTCAGAGAAAACAATATATGGTACTAAGTTTAATGAAGTTGGAGGGGTTATCTTACAAAGAGAGGAGGTGTAGATACCGAATGTCTATTAGCAATCGCAAAGAAAAATACGATGAATCTTACCAAAATGGAAATTGGTAGTACACAATGTCGGGAAAGATGGCGGATGACGGCGATGAGATCCAGATACGAACGTTGAACAAATGGGAAGGTAGGAGATGAATTGATAGTGTGTGGTTCCATCATCTATTCATGAGAGAGTAATTAACTTCTCTTTTTTTTTGCTCATTAATATGTGAGAGAAATCCGCTACTACTCAATTTCTTGGATTTATAACGTCTGACAAATTGTGAGAATAAAACGAAGTGGATTAAGGAGTCATTAAACTCCAATATGTTTTTATAACATCTGATTATTACTACTTTTTTTTTTTTTACTGGCCATAAGTTACATGACTCGTCATAAGTAAATTGACACGTCATTCGACAATTCAGTAACTGATGTGGTGAGCTCTGATTTAATCATTGTGTTTAGAGTTATGGTTGTGTACGTTTCATATGCTGCATGGCAACACTTAATGTTGTTGGCGTTGCTATTGTTGCTATAGTCACGAATTATTACGTTACGGTTGAATATTTGTTGACGTTACAATACAATTTTTGTTGTGCCCCAACCCTACTATCCAAATACTCTAGGAAAAAGTATAACTTGCTCTGAGTTTTATGGCCATACATGTTGCCCTTGAGGCATATGACACAGTGATAAAGACCAGATTTATAAGGGTAATTTTGACGGTCGCTAATAAAAGATTTCGGGTACAATTTTGGGTCGTTGCGTTGCACATTTCACATTTAACCTTCTCCAACCGTGAGAGCTCAAGGAGGGTTAAGAGGAGTGCCTAGAAGGAGCATAATCCCTTTTCTTTATGGCCATATATGTCCCTAACTCCCTATTTTCTCAAGAACTTGAACTACATAAGCTCTTTTGATGCAGCACAATTGCATAAACTATGTTTTTTCTGGTGGAACTTTGAAATGTACGGAGTATACAGTAAAACCTTTATAAATTAATAATGTCGGGATCGCGTAATTTTATTAACTTAGAGAGATATTAATTAATCGATAAATTAATAATGTATTATTTTAAAGAGAACTTTCTCGATTCAACGAACGTGCATTATTCTTAATACTCAAAAACATATAAAAATATGTTTTTTATTGACTATATAAATGATGGTCATGTTCAATGTGACTACTTAATATATTACATCCCCTCAAAAACAAATATACGATGTTCATTATAGTAGTACTAGTCAAAACTTAATGCAAGTTCGTGTATGGTATGGAAACCAACCACTATATAAACAACATTAAACATTCTTATAATTAGTCAATCCAAATCAAAGCCAACCAACCATAGCTTCACATCTAAAAAGTGTCCAAAAATCAACAATGACAAATCATATACGTAAAGCATGCACTACGTGAGTATAAGAGAATACAACATCGGAACTTTTGAATGCATTAAGGATAGTTAGAGATGAAATGCAACTAGATTTAAAATTTTTAAGAAAAAACAAACAACAATAGAGTCATATTATACTAAGTTATCCTAGTTATATTTGTAATTTTAAATAATTGTTAATTTATAATTTTGATGTATGGGACCTTAAATTTATATGAGGGTCTTCGGGAAATTATTATCTTATTATTTTATGAAAATTATTAATTTAGACCCTAAATCGTGTCGGGACCGATTAAAATTATTATTTGGAGAGATTATTAATTTATCGAGTATTAATTTATAAAAGTTCTACTGTAGTAGTAATATTTCGAGAAGAAAAGCTTGGTATTAATTTCTCTCTGGAGGTTTAATGGCTTTCACATATAATAGTAGATTCCATCAAGTTTAATACTCTATTCAGCTGCATTGATGACGGTGATTACATTGATGCTATTGCCAATATTTCTCCCTAGACATCCTAGTAAATGTAATGCCGAAACTCCAACTCAAGAAATTTCATGGCAACCTCCGGATCTAGACTTTATTAAATTTTAAAAACGAATAAAAAATTGATAAGATCACAAAGACACCAAGGGGTTTTGTTCTCGACACAAAGATGTGGAGATCTGGCAAACCGGGAAAAGGAGTGGCCACTGGTCAATGGCGGATCTAGTCCGCGGCATTAGGGTCTCAACTCTCAAGCACCCTTTTTTTTCGACATATTTTGCTAAATATCTTACGTTTTGGAAAAATATCCTAATAATTTAGTTTTTACTCTCTATTATTAGTTTTTTAGATCCGTCACGACCACTAGTCACAACTTTCTTTATTTTCTTTCGTTGATCAAGGGATATGTGAAATTTTCATTCATAGAATTCCATCCGCCAAAGACGTATTTCTCTACCCAAGTACAAATATAAGATGATATTATGAAAATGTTTACAACACTACTCCTTGAAATCGGAGTATTGCACGACTCCATCAAATTATGAGGTGTCCAAACATGATCCCTTCATTCGAAAATGATCATGAAAACTGTTATGGGTGCTTGCATTGGAAAAACAAATCCACTTGATTTGTCAGACCCAACTTATTATCCTGAACCTTAAAACTGTTAATCATCAAAACTGTGATAATGACATACTCTTTCTTGGTTGCTGGCCACAACGTAAAATACAAGTTATTTACACATGTCAGTCAATGGCGGATCTATGCTTTGATGCATGGATTCCATTGAACCCACTTAGAATATTTTTTTTTTTTTTTTTTTTTGTAAAATTCCCTTATAAATTTATTTTTTTTATACAATATATAAGATTTGTGTCCTATATATTATAAGGGAGTGACTCCACTTAAACAGATTTCTGACTCCACCACTAAATTATCACTCATGACTAAGTAATCTGTCTCCACTCTCCCATCACTAAAAGTTAGATGATCAGTTCCTTTCTATTTACTGGAACTTATTGAATCAGTAATCCTTACTTACAAATAAGTACCAATCGTTAAAGTCTACTTATTCAATCACTACTAATCAATAGAGACTACTTATAATCAAATCAATATACTTATAAATACTTATTCGATCCGCCGTATAGCCTACTTATTATCATATCAGTATACCCATCATTCAGTCACTAAAGGTTACTTTTTATTATGAGATCAATATACCTATTATTCAATCAGTAAACTTTACCTAGAATACTACCACAACAACAACAACAACAACAACAACAACAACATAATAATAATAATAATAATAATAATAATAATAATAATAATAATAATAATAATAATAATAATAATAATAATTATACGGAGGGAGTAATTATTATAATTATTATTATAATTATTTTATTATTATAATTATTATAATAATTACTCCCTCCGTTTCACCAAGATGTTTACACTTAATTTTTCAAGGTCAAAGTTTTTACAAACTTTGACCATGAATTAGTGAGAAAATACAAAGATTTATGATGTAAAAATGCTATTGTTAGATTTATTTTAAAGAATACTTTTAAAAAATTATAATTTTATAATTTATATATGTATATAATTACAATTATATACGATCAAAGTGGTACATTGGAGACCGTGAAAAAGTAAATGTAAACATCTTCATGCAACGGAGGGAGTATTTTATTATTATTATTATTATTATTATTATTATTATTATTATTATTATTATTATTATTATTATTATTATTATTATTATTATTATTATTATTATTATTATTATTATTGTTGTTGTTGTTGTTGTTGTTGTTGTCAATCATTGTTGTTTTTATTATTACTACTATTCATTATTATTATTTTTATTATAATTATAATTATGTTTATGATTATTTATTAGAGGCCAAATAAAAATTAGATCATTATACTTATCACTACTTATTGAATTAGTACCAATCACTAGGGGGACCTTATTGAATCAATATTTACTTGTAATTAGATTAAATCATCTCCAATAAGTAGAAAAGAAGACACTCTTAATCTCGCATGATAACATAATATTATTATCACCTAACTGCAACTTTAAGTGGACTCAAATAATAAATACTAATAATTATTATTATAATAGAATAACTTATAATGAGTAGCACGAAATTGTACTCTCTCTATGCCACAAAAATCTTGTGAAAATTATTTGGCACGGACTTTTGAGAAAATCAACCATTTGTAAAAGTTAGCCCACTTTACCCATAGTTTATGAAAAATACTACATCCAACACTGTGTGGGTGAATAGAAGTCACCACACAGTGTGGGGCTCATTAGTTTCCTCCAGCAAAAAAACCTCCACCGGTAGATACAGATGAAAGGCAATTAGAGAAGAGCCAATGCCTTTATGCCTTTTTCCTTGTGGGTCAGGCTAGTACTTCCTTGTGGGGCATGCTTCTATTTGATTTTTATTTTCTTTCTCATATCTCTCCCTTTGTTTGGCGTATAGTAGTGTACTAGTGTATGTATATTGTACACAATTTGTTTTTTTTTTAGTTAATAGAATGTATAGTAAACCTTGTATCCCATAAAAAAAACACTAGTTAGCAAAATTATATTAATCTACTTTATTTGTATTAATACATAGTGAAGATTAAAAAAATTCATTAATATATTTTGCTCTCATTTAGTTTAATCAGTAAAAATTTGATGTTGATATCACATTACACTAATTATGTATTGTAAAATTAAGACCTAAAAGTATCCTAACATTATACAATCCTAAAATTACCTATGGTTAAAAATGTAGTCGTGTAGATTGTGAAAATCAAATGAAAATAAGAATAAAAAATGGAGGGAGCATTATTTTTTTGTGCTATGTAAGCTAAATATAATTGTCATGACGTGTTAAACTCGGATCCCGCGTCACACTCATTCCAACCAATTTAGGTGGATCTCGGGGTTAGGGTCCATTCTGCCCTGCCTTATTTGTACTCTATTTTGTCCTTATGGTATCTAATATTTCGGTGGCAGGGGCAAGTGCATCGTCCCCAAACCCTAAGTCGTCTTAAGCCGAGGTTGGGATTTAGGGTTTATGGTTTATGTTTTAGGGTTTTAGGGTATAGGTTTTAAGTATAAGCAGAGCTGATCATTTCAGGGCTCGGGCTGGACACGGGCTGGGCCTCACATGAAAAAAGTGTCCAACGGGCTGGGCCTCACATGAAAAAAGTGTCCAACGGGTTGGAAAAAGGTTGTCCTTGTCCGCCCATCAGGGCTGAAAATGGTGGCCCTTGTCCGCCCTAACTAATGGGCCGAGCTTGCCCACGGGCTTTTTTTTATAATCTAATTTCCTGAATCTACTTCAACTCATCTGCTTCTCCTTGCCTTTTGTTTAATTAGCAATAAACAAAGAGAGTGCCATTTGATTTGAAGTACTGAACTGATGGAAGATGGAGAGAGAGAAGAAAGAGAGAGGAAAGGGAGAGAAGCGGCTGGGAGAGTATCAGAATAAGGAGTGTATTAGGATATTTAACTACTTTTTTGTGTTTTCTTATGCAATTGTAAGTTACGTACAACTAGTATCAGACATTAGACAATGACAATAAAAAACAATACTAGATAATAGACAAAATTTTAAATTTTTACAAAAAATAAATATAAAATAAAATAAAGCGGGCTGGGCGGGTCTACTCACGGGCCAAAATTTGATGTCCTTACCAGCTCATTTATTTTAGCGGGCCGGGCTAAGCCCTCCCACTAATTTATTTTTCCCTAAAAATCTTGTCCATATCCGCCTAAATTCAGGGCCGGGTAGGCCGGGCTTTTCGGGTCGTCCCGTTCGTAATCAACTCTAGGTATAAAGTATAGGTTTTAGGTATAGGGTATAGGTTTTAGGTATAGTCATTTTAAAACAAGCTAATGTTGATTTAGGTTAATTATAGGCCACTAGGTTTTAAGAATAAAGGGATGAGATGTGCTCAACCTCTCATACTCTCACCCTAAATATAACGGTATAAATATTATCATGTTTGTATATATAACGGCACATTATCTATATATATATATATATATATATATATATATATATATATATATATATATATATAACGGTATAAATATTATTATATCTATATTTATAAATATATAAACATATATTTAACCGCTTTTCGATTCGGGTACGTGGTTAACTGAAAATTATTTCTTACACGACTTTTACAATATGATATCTAATTTTAAATAGTTGTAAAAAAGGATTTCATAAAACATTTTCAAAGTAATAAAGAGATATAGTAAGAATAATTTTTTTAGTTAATAAAGGTTACAAATATGACTTTAATTGAAAATATAGCTTCAGTTTATCAAATTTTTGGTGTGATTTTTTGATAACGATACTTTTAAAAAACCTTAACTAGGATTACACCAAATAAGAATAAATACAATAAATAACTTATCTTAAACTCGAAATAAGGTGGAACAAATGCAATAAATCAAGGAGCAAGTTTTGTGTGAGCTCAACTCGTAGTGATCATTGTTAACTAAAAAGTGATCCTTGTTTCACCAAAAGTTATGGTAAGACCGTCTCATATAAAAAAAAAATGAAACCAAGAAATATAAAGTAATAAGATAAGGAGTAAGTATTATAGTAAGATGACCCTCGACTCACCAAAAATTATAGTAATATTATCTTATAAATATTTTTCTATAAGATATGTGCAACGAAAAAAAATTAGTATGTTAAGTTTCGCTACAACATAGTATGACGATAGCTATGTACAACGAAAATTGGGTTAGCATACCGCACCAAAGAAAAAATTGGGTTAGCATACCGCACCAAAAAAAATAAAATTGGGTCAGTATAAAGTAAATATTGAGCATGCAAAGTTTGACATATGTAATCGGAGAGCTTAATCAAATGAAATGGTTAAAACTTAGAAACGCAAATAAAATCTCGTTTGGTTAATGAGCAAAGAGAGGAAAATAAAAGAAAGGCATATGATTAGCCTCAGCCTCTCATAGTCACAGTATCTCTGGCATAGAAAAGAAAATGGAAGAAAGGCTGTTAGAATTTCGGCACAGCGGATGTGTAGTGGAACCTTATCTAAATAACAATAATAATATTCACTAATCAAATATATGTGAATATATAATATGAGGGGGAATCATGGTGGTGAGCATTGCTATGCTCACCCATGATAGCTCTGCAGGCTATCTTCTCTTAATTCATTGTTATCTCCATTACATAATCTTCTCCTTATATACTATTTCTAACTCCTAAGAAATAGTGGTTCATATTAATCTTAAGTTACAACCATTTGATAATGTGAGACTCTAAATGATTTACTATTTAGAGCTTACTAATTATAACTTCGATAGTTTAAGTTTGTATTTTCCAACAAAGGCATGTGGAACCTATGATTACCCTTAGTATCTCACAACACCATTTGCCAAACAAGTTTCCCATTCATTGTGTGTAGAGGACCCACCTGTATGGTGCCACTATTGCACCACACAATGTTGATTGTAGCAACACTCATAGTTTATGAGGAGAGAGAATGCATGTGGGGCAATATATAGTTTTGCTTTAATTCAACTATCGTAAGAAATTTAGCTAATCAAAAACATATCATATAAGAAAATGATAAGATTTATTTACAATTTTTCAAAAAAGTATGTGACAAGATTTGTTTAGAATGGAGGATTTAGTGATTGGCAACCACTGGGAAAATTTTCAACATACAGTGGAGGGGTTACACAAATTAGAGAATACTAGATTTCATTATTAAAGGTGATACTAGGTTGTGATTTTTTCGCTTATTCCAATATAATTGATTCAAATTGATTTGGTTAGGTCATGTCACTAATTTTTATTGATTGGCCGAGGTTCTACTACTGATTTTTATTAATTTGGTAAGGTCCTTTTATCGATTTTCACTGACTCAGTAAATCCTACAACTGGTTCTGTGAGTAGAAATGTGGGTCCTGCACTAGTTTCCACTGATTGAGCGAGTAGGGTCCTACCACTGATTCTCACTGATTCAGTAAGGTCCTTTCACTAATTCCATGAGTAGGAATGTAGGTCCTGCCAATGGTCACTGATTGAGTAAGGTCTACTATTGATTATCACTGATTCAATAAGATCTAGCCATTGATTCCCATTAACTGGGTAAAATCTTGCCAATTATTTTCAATAAGATTTAAGTAGTAAAAAAGAACCCATCTTAAGAGGTCAACAAAAGACCTAATAGCAAATTGTAAATCTCAGCATTTACACCAGATGTGATCTGCATCTTCTTATCATCAAACAAATTTTGCGACTGATTATATGATGACATGCGTTGGTAATAACTTTACCATTACTCCCTCTGTTTCAAGATATACTATTCACATCTCCATGAAACAAATTTTGCAACTGATTTTGAACGGCGGGAGTAGGTAGTACTGATTATCGGTAATAAGGTTATGGGTTCAAGTCTCCTGGAAAGCCCTTACACGAATTAATTCATGGAATATCCGAGGCCGTGTGTTAAGAGATACTCTTTAGCCACGTCCAAAAAGGAATGAAGTTTTTCTTTGCCAAACGAAAAAAATAATAATATCATTGTCTGTTCGATCTTTTATCAAGGCAAATTAAAAAAAACAAAAATAAAATAAAAATCCAGTGCATGTTGTCTTATCTAGGGAATAAGGATGGTCATTCCACCAATATGGATTAAAAAAATTGGATATAACTAAGTGGATCGAATATGAATGATGATCAATCACCCCTTTATCTAACCAAAGATTATGCATATCAATTTGATAACGTATGGTATGGACAGTGTACTTTTTAACTCCTTAGTAAAAAAAAATGTCTATAAGATCCACATATAAATTAATGATTGTTACCACCTGAAATGAGAGTACAGGAAGCTTGTGAAGAAAGATGTGGAAAATTGATGCTCCACCTAGAGTGGTCCTATTCATTTGGCGCTGCTGCAAAAACATTATTCCAACCAAGCATGGCCTACTGAGACGAAGGATCATAAATGATGCAGCTTGTGGTTTTTGTGGGCATGAGGAGACAATTCTTCATGTAACTCGTGAATGCAACCATGCAAAGAGAATTTGGAAGTTGGAACCTTCTATGAGATATGACAAGTGCAACTCTCTAGTTCTTTTCTAGAGTGGATGGAATGGGTTCTGATGCATGCTAGGAAGCAGGAGGTGAGTGAATGGGCTATGTTAGTGTGGGCTATTTGGAGGGACAGAAATACTTTTATTTTTGAGGGTGCTGAACGACAGCCTGAGGAGGTGTCCAACGCAACTGGCAGATCATAAGCTTCATACGTTTCAGATCACAGTTCCGAAACGAAACCTGAATGCAAGCTGGCAGACACCTACGCGACGGAAGGCAGAATCAAGTTTAATACTGATGCAGGGCTGTTGGGGACAGGAGACATTCGAGTAGGCATGGTCGGGAGAAATGAAAATAGTGAAGCTCTAATAATGGGTACGAAACGACTCGCTGGAAACTGGGGGGTGGAATTGGCGGAAGCGGAAGGAGTGAGGTGGGCTATGGAGATTGCAAAGGAGCTGGGCCATACACGAGTGGAGTTTGAAACAGATTCACTTGCTTTGGTTCATAACTTGAGGGGACAAACGATATCCAAATGTCCTGTGGGGATGCTTGTTCATGAGTTGAAACTCAGGGCTCGGGAGTTTTTGAGCTACAAATAGTCTCATGTTCGCCGTAATGAAAATAGTGTAGTTCACTACCTTGCTCATTATGATGAATGTTTTGTAACTCGTGATATTTATGATTTTTCCGCTGATTGTCTACCACTCTTGGTTAAAGACATTCAGTCGATGAATAAAGTTTAAGTTGTGTTGGGTGATCAAAAAAAAAATGATTGTTATTGATCTCTTCTTGTTTGTATTTGACTAAATCTGACCTGACTTGAGAAAATTGATCCAAACACTTGAAACTCGAATACCCGATGATATATCAAAATATTATTATCCGAATGTGACCCGTCTGGTATTATATATCTAAAATAATATTCAACTAAACAATAACCAAATTGTTCCAATCCTGATAACACACGATGTAATTAAAGTGACCTGAAACCAGATTAAACCGAATGGAGAACTAGACGAATATTTGTGGGCTGAAAATGGCCGAAGATATGTGGCCGTAAATGACAAGAAAAACATTGAACTTGTGAGATTTCAATTGCAGACCACCAAATGGCAAATGGTTGGTGTGACTAGTACTTTAATACCCTCCCTCATTAAGCAATGTCGTCGAGTGTCGAGGGTGTAATTCACTTGAATGCAGACACCTGCTTGATGGAACCAAAACACTTTATCCATTCATGGGCTTTCCAGATGCAAACATATTAATTTGTGTTTAAGGGCTTGAGTTCAGGATGAACCTATTATTCACCACTCTAAGTTCATTAAATTGAAATCTGAACTAAACTTAATCTAAGTTGGCTTGAAAACCCCACATTGACAAAATCTCAATTTAACTCAACTCAACTTAACGGAGTCCTATCTAGACCCGGCAACAAGGTCGTAAGAATCAATTTCGTTTTAGATCTATTTGGATTGGGTAATAATTGGTCCATTAAATATTCGGGTTAGTTTGATCACGTTCGTATTGTTGACAATACGCTTAATATGCTTCCTTGAACTCATTTTCGTATATACGCCCTATTTGGATTCGGGTCATATAATTTAGAAATCTGGTCAGACTTTTTGATTCGGGTCAGTTTTGCCAAGCCTAGACTCCTTAAGTCCTACCCCTCAAAAATCAACCATATTGGTTTTACCTATAAAAAAAATGTGACGGAGCAAAATAGGAAAAGCTAAAACCCACCTACCCCCAATTTTTCTCAACGTAGCATACCCTTCCAATTCCAATCAACCTCATGTCCCTTACTTTACTACTGGTACATACAAGCAACGCGGGCAATAAAGTCACACACACACACACACACACACACACATATATATATATATATATATATATATATATATATATATATATATATATATATATATATATATATATATATATTTTTTTTTTTTTTTTTTGTTATTGTAAGTTTGTAAATTGTAAGTTATTGTAACGCCAATATAAAAACGTCCAAAAGAAAGACAACTGTGGAGTGACAATAATAATTTATGAAGAGAGAGAGTGAGATGGAATACCCACCACCTCCATCCTCATCATCTTCATCATCATCTTCATTATCATCTTCAAAATCAAACTCATCATCAAAAACACAAGATCTTGACTATCCTCTCTATGCCATCGGCTTTGAAATTGATGAGGTTTCTCCAGGTAAAGTCACTGGTCGCCTTCTTGTCACCCACAAATGTTGCCAGGTTTTCTCTTTTCTGTTCTTCGATCAATTACCATTTCTGTCTGTTTTTTTTCCATCTTTTTGGGGGTTGTTGACTTGTTGCTTTTCATGATCAAGTTTAATTTGTTTAAGTCAACGAAACGTTAAAAAGTGGATGCAAAACGAGTTCAGAGACCATTTTTCTGTATACCTTTCTTAGAATTCTACTAATTTGTTCAGAATTGATCATCATGTTTTGTGTTTTTCTGGTCTTTAGAAATCATGTTTGACCAAATTAGTACTAACTTATTATAGTGAATAGAAAAAATGGTTTCAGTTTTTATTTTTTTTTTGGGTGACGAAAGACGGGTAAGTCCCAAAATTAAGTACGCTAAGTGGCCTCGCCACACCTACTACACAACTAGATCCTCGTGTAAAATACTTCGGCCGTTCCAAAATGAGCTTTCTGTTTCTTTTGGGTACGGAGTTTGAGTAAGAGTTATTACTTGTTCCTTTATTTCTCCTATTTCCCTTAATAGAGGTGCTATTAAGAATAGAAAAAAGATTGGGAGGGTGTCTCAAAAAATTGGTACTGTTGGAAGTTTGGAACTACTTTGCATGAAATATCCAGGAAATTTGTTTACTTCTTTAAAATTAAAAACATCTTTAGAATAAAAAAAATCAGTTCAAAGCTTTCAACTTTTGACTTTCATCTAAGCGGTTCCTACTCATATATCTATAATCTATTCATTCATTTTTTATACTTGATTGCTTTGGTTTATGTACAAATATTAAATGAAATTACTCTAGATTCAACAAATGTGATGTGCAATCTGCAAAAAATGTACTAGTACTTGAAATGGTATGCCGTTACTATAACAAGCACTAAAACATTCGTGGTGAAATCTTTGCTTACTTGTCAATTAAATAATTTTTGCGTTCGAAATTAGTTGTCATTATTACTATTTTAGGATGTTCAAAATTAATTGTCATACATTTATAAACCAACATAATTTAAATTTGTTTTTGTGTTTCCAAGGTGATGAGAGTGTACAATTCAAACCTTAAATTTGAGTGTAGTGTACAGTGTAATATGGAGTATCATATATGGACAACTAAATCAAGACTGATGAAGTATTCAATATTGCCGTATACCTAACTACTTTCATGATTTAGCAATATTCTGATGTGAGAGGGTCAAAACTGTGATGTATCATAACTAGATAAATTAGATTCACAATTTGAAGACAAAATTAGCTAATAAGGTGACTTTTTTTTTTGTAATTACAGCTAATAAGGTGACTTTAGGCACTTTTTATGCAATGTAAGTGTGCAACTTTATTTGTCCAGGGTCACAAAATTCAGGCAATGAAATACTAAATAAGTTGAGAAATGGTCACTTTTTGTGTGTACTGCTAGTAATTGATCGACCAGCTACCTATAATGATGTGTGATGAATGGTTTTGCAGCCGTTCAAGGTGTTACATGGAGGAGTTTCAGCAATGATCGCGGAGTCGCTGGCGAGCATGGGGGCGCACCTGGCGAGCGGGCTCAATCGGGTGGCCGGAATCCACCTTAGCATTAACCATCTTAAACAGGCTGATTTTGGTGACCTTGTTCTTGCTCAGGCCCTTCCCTTCAAACTTGGTCGCACCATTCAAGTATGACCTCAAATTCTACAATGATAGTTGTTTTGATATATGATTCAAAGTTAGATAGAGGGAGCATCTGCTCCAGTGGTTGAGAGTATCGTCATTCGTCCCCCAACCTTGAATTGAGGACTTTTGATTCCTATCGAGATCTTTATGCCTCCTACAAACCCAAAAAAAGGGTCAGATATGAATTCCGGCTTGTTTAAACACATCTCGAGCTGGGTCTCACTTCCATAAACTGCGAGATTAGCTTTTTTTTCCTTTGTTTTTTGGAGGGATGACTGTGAGCTTAGTTAGGTATAGACTATAGTCAATTTTAACGTTGCACCTACCATCTAACAAATGGAAGTAGGTGCAACGCAATCATCATGCCTATTATTGTTATGAACCAATAACAAAAAGTTTGGGGGAGGGGTGGACTTTTGACACTAAGGAATTAAGGATCCTTGTCCCCACTTTATATATCATCTTCTATCCCACTCCTTGCTTATACATTTGACACGTATCCATGCCACTTGCCACATATTTTTCTCTTTCCTTTCTCTGCCTGAAACTAAAAAGATGAAACTTTTCCTATCAAAACAGAGAACATATTCAGACAAATCTTGTATGAGAACAACTTACAGAAAAATAGAGTCACTCTTTGATAGAGTCGCTCTTAGAAATGTAGGGATTACTTAAAATGGACAGTGACCCTTATTTCACTAAAATATGACATCATCTCACCGAATATTATGGTAAAATTGTCTTATATAAATTTTCGTGAATATTCAATGGAGCCAGATTGATGTACTCAATACTAATGAGATCCATATTCCACTGCATTTTGTTTTGATAGGTATGGGAGGTACACCTATGGAAAGCGAAACCTACCAACTTGGAGAGCAAAATTCTAATATCATCATCAAGGGTAACTCTGCTCTGCAACCTTCCTCTACCAGAACATGCAAAGGATGCTGGAGATAATCTCAGGAAACATGCCAAATTATGAGTTTTAATGCCAAAAGCCCTACCAGGCCACCATCAATATCATAGCAGGGAAGACTAGCGATAGCGCCATTATTGTAAATTTTACTAGTAAATGTTCTTGTTTGCTTCCTATCTCCTTCAGGTGGTCCATAGGAGAGAAAAAATGGGTCTCATTTGGCTTCTATAGTTGTATATATTTCTCCAACACTAATAATTTAAATTGGACGACTATAAGATGGTTTCCTATCCTGACAACAAGCGCAGCTTCCAAAATACTATACAGCTTTTTTTTTAATATGTTTTATAGATGTCGTATGACTTTCAATCAATAAACTATCTGAGAATTATCTCAAGATCTCCCATGATATATGCGGACGTTGCATTCTCTCCAGATTTCATATACACACAGCAAAAGCAGCTTTCGGGATCTTTAATTCCGACATTCACCTTTCACATGGGAGCTGAAGCCCCTTAGTTCCTGCTATAAACTGAGGGGTCTCCTGTAAATTCCCATCCACCATAGTACCTCGTACCTCGTTCCGTATAACATTTGTACTCGGCAAGTGAAATTTAGGTGAGCACAGGTTTCCTGGCTGTGTAGGCCCATGAATACATGATACATCTGTGGCCAACTTGTTAAGGGCAACCATCAAGTGAGTGCCTAGGAACACCATCATGTTCCCCTTAAGGTGCGGCTATGTCACAGGCTCACTGCGGTGACAATCCCCGAATTCGTGACCAAGGCCACGAGTTCGAGCCTTACCGCTACTCCCACCTAACAGACTATAAAGGTAAGCCTTACTTGTAGAGAACCTCACCATGACAAATCCAACTTCTCAATACACTTTGAGCCTCCCCATCAGCTAGAGTAGCTATATATTGCAAATCATCTCTCGGGTATAGAAGCTTCTTCCGAGCCCAAGAGTCCCCTTGCTTAGGCTTGACCTGCCATAAAGACGGGTTATGCAAATAATGTACACCCAGTTAACCCAGAGAGAGTCAGCTTATACAACCATTTAACACAACAGGCTTTATTCCACAACAAGGCCTCCTTAATACCATGACCCCATTGCTGTTTTTTACCTGCAGATGGTATTGCAACTAACCAGGATCACCTTCTTTTCCAGGCCCTAAAGGAACTTTCTACAAATGCCTTCCATTTTGTATATAATTCTACAGGCAGAAGAAAAATAGAGCACCAAAAGAATAGATGCTAAAGGGAACAGACTTAATGAGTTAAGTCTTGCCTGTATAGCACAAGTACTTACTGCACCAATATTGCACACCATTCACCAATTTATCAATAAAATATCGACAGAGTACTAGTCTGGTGGCAAACAGGGGAAGGCCCAGATATCTAAATGGAAAGACCCTTCAGTTGTCAGATACTAGCCTTTACTGCAGAAAAACTCCACAAAAATAAATGCACGATTTTGTGGCATTCTAGCAAAAGCATCAAACAATCTTTGAGGGCTGTAGCAGAAGGCACATCTCCTCTAAAGAGAAGAAATCATCGGCAAAAACCAGATGGGTTAATTTTACTGTTGCACATCTTTTTCTCCTCCTACACATTTTAGCCAAGCCTCTTCAGAAAAACTTCATGCAGAGCAAGAAAAGAAAAGGGGGGGGGGGGGATCAGATCTCCTTGGCGCAACCCTCTTTGCCCAAGGAAAAAAAAACCATAGTTTGCTCTATTCACCTTGACAGAATAATGGACAGATGTGACACATACAAAGATCCAGTCCACAAATCACAAAGAAAATCCAAAGGCCAATAGCACATGCTTCAAAAAGCTTCAATCCCCAAAGTCATAAGCTTCTTTTTTTTTTTTTTTGTCAATTTTATACATCACCTATATGTGTGTTCTACCATAATGCTTGACCATTTCATGAGCCATCATACTATTCTTAGCAATGTGTCTATTTTTAACAAAGGCAGCGTGATTGTGATGATCTAACTTCTCCATAAAAGGTTGGAGTCTGTTAATCAAAATCTTTGGGATAATTTTGTATATAGCAGAGCAACAAGAAAGGGGTCAAAATTCAGTCACGTCAGCTGGAACCTCACATTTAGGGATCAAGGAGAAGATGGTAGAGTTTAAATGTTTCAACATTCTGCTTGTTCTGAAGAAGTCCAAAATTGCCTCACAGAGTTAATGACCAACAATATGACAGGTTCTTTTAAAGAGGACGGATGAGTACATGTAAAATTGTCTTAGAGAGCATAGAAAATTCCTAATGGAGTACTAATTATAACACTTCTGCCACAAAATCAGTGAAAAGATCGCTAGTTTTCACAAAGCAACTATTTGCACGGGATTTGTTCTGGCGCTAAATCCTCTCCCCATGCCCCCAACGCTAGTACGCTACCCTAAAAACAAAAGAAGAAAAGAAAAGAAACATATACCTATCAGAAAGAATGAAATATCAACCAATAAATTCCACAGACAGCTGCAAAATGGAGATATCTCCATAATAAGTTAGACAAGAGTCTATGAAGAGTTGAACACAATACACTGCCAATTGCTGAAGATGATAAATGAGAAACCTAAGCAGCAGTCACTGTTAGCAGGTATTACAGCCTACAAATCCGCAGGACATAGACTCGTAAGAGGCCTGCTTCTTTCTATGAAACAAACGGAGATAAAAGAAAGAACTGGACTAAGTTGAGCCGGAATTGCTGGAAGAAGGTGAATCTGTATAGTATATGATCTGGGATACACAAAGCATGCTCGATTTCAAAATGGCAGCATAGACAGAAAAGAAACAGAGCACTTCTTAGATTTCTTGCATTTGCACAAAACTCTATGAACCAGCAATTTACAGTTCTGTTCTAGAATAATTCCAAGTAACCATGGAAAATAGTAGGACAAACCAGACAACTTGATCTATTTCTTCTTCTTGCCACCCTTTCCAGATTTAGCAGGGGCATTACTCGAGCTGGAGGTGGAGGCCACTTCCTGCTTCTTGGTTCTTCCAAGGTGTCGGGGTACCAATTCTGCAATGCGCAACATCAACTGCTTTCCTATTGCAGGGTTGGAAAAGAGGAAAGGGTAAGAAGAATGATAACTTATCACATAATACATTCGTTTTTTTTTTTCTAAATTAAGGAAAACAAACAATTTAAAAATTACTTTGCTTACAGACATTAACAACCCACACAACCATCAGAAACAAAGCCTTCCACCTCACTTAGCCCTTACCCAAATTCCCACAAAGGCACAAAAACTGTCTATAAAATATAACAGAAGCAACTATTCATCAAAACTTATGGTGCACGCTGAAGAAGATGGGTTGGTCATAAGAGCATGCAGCCCATGAATGGTACCAGGTCCATGCTCTTGCTCCAGGTGTCCAGTAGAGGGAGGGTGGAGAGAAATAAAGAAGCCAGTTCAACTAATTCCGTTGAAGATTTGGAGCTTATAAATAAAACTGTCATATAATTTGACTTATTTTAAAAAATATATATATAAAACAATAACAACAACAGGGAGCGCGCCTTCTAATTCAGAGTAGAAGGGGGTTCACCTAATAAAATGGGAACACAATATTCTAAATTGGAAAAAAAATGCTACAAACCTAGTTGAGTGCAGTCCAGTGCCATTTGAACAAATGTAGCAACACATTCTTGCCAACAACATATAAATTCACTTAGCAATCTTTCATGTATGCCAAATATTTGCAGCGAATATGAGATTATTGTGTTTCAAAATATCAACATAAAAGTAAAACACTTGGAGCAATATCCCATGGCTAACGGGATGACCAACGGTGGCAGAGCATAAACTATAAGACAGCTCCACCTTTTACAAACATTTTTAAATGTCTATCAGTCCATCTCAACTTCTCATACAGCTCATAGGAGCTTCAAATCAATATATTACATTAGCTTTCATCTCTTCATTTTATTTTATTCTTTTTTTCAATTTTGGACAATAGAATATCTCATGCCTCAGTGTGGATTGCATTTCATGGTGCTCTGCAAACCATGGAATTTTTTTGAAATGGAACGTTCAGTTTTCCCCTCAGTGTGTTCTCTGTGATACAGGTCAGTTAGAAACAATGGACCACTTGTTCTTTGAGTGCTATTACTCGAAAACAGTTTGGCATAGTATTCTGAGTTGGTTTGGTGAGAATAGGCAACCAGGTGACTGGAATACTGAGAAAGCATGGGCAATTCGACGGTTTAAAGGCAATAGACCTCGCACTGAGGTCTTATGTCATCTTTTTTTTCAAATAAGAGAAAATTTTATTAATCAAATAGTGAAAGAATACAATGGGGAGGATAAGGTATCCTCAAACAACAAAAATAAAAGTATCTACAAATCACACCAAATGGCGTTGAATGACTGTGAGTGGCACCCCCTTGAAGGCACCAGCCGCCTTCGCCCAAAGGGAGGCCAAATAAACTATATGTTCCCAAACCAACTCAATACTCTTTCCCGCATTAGAGAATACCCTCGAATTCCTTTCTAACCAAGTGCACCAAAGGATAGCTAAACAGGCGCACCGCCACAAAATCCTACCCTCCTTCCCCCTCCGCATAGCAGAAAACTGAGGTCTTATGTCATTTGTTTGCTGCCTCTTTATACCATATATGGATTGAAAGGAACCACAGAAAGTTTCAAGGGGCAGAGAGATCAGTTCAGCAGAGGGTACGACAGATCATCCAAGACTTGCACATCATGGGAACGCAGCAGGCTCGTTGGTTGAAATGTCTAGAAGATTTAAATAGCTATCCTATCTAGTTTGTATGTTGCTACTGCTTTATGATGTTCTAAATGGCCTGAACCCTTCCTGGAAGGTGGCAGGTTATTTGAACTGAGGTATGTGTGCAGCTGTAGGCATCATGTATGTCTTTTTTAGCTAGTTTTGTTGTCCTCAAAGCTAGTTTGTACTTCAATGCTTATTTGGTGAAATAAATTCCTTTAATTTGCCACACAAAAAAAAATAAAAAACTCATGCCTCATATATAGAATCGGGTACTCTATTCACACATAATTAAATTCACAACATGATAAAGCCACGTAACAGATTTTTTAAGTTCTCAAAAGTCAAAAGTCAAAAACCACCTCATCCTTCATCCAGCATTCAAGATAAGGGAAAACAAACAGACATCTCATCCCCAAGAATGGAAGAACATAATAAACTACAAACAGTAACACACTATAGCTTCAGATGCTGAATCGGATGGTAATTTGTTATATTGTCACAGATTCTATCAGAGACAATGCATTGAAGTTCTAAGTCATCCAACCAATTAACTGCAAGTCCTTCGAGATTTTACCCAATGTGGCAACACTGCTCAATAATTGTAAATTTTACGTGTAAATAAATTGATAACCTACTACTGCAGCAGAAGGTCTGCTAAGCACCAAGCAATAATACCTAGAGATTAAAGATGTTGATCAGTAATCACCATCTAAGTTTGCTGCCAAGAAATTGGAACTGCAAGTTTGATCTGTCCCTTTATTAAGTTTATAATCATATATGATATATGAAGGCACATGACATTTGTTCCAAGCCAGAAAAAACAAGATGATAGGTAATAATCATTTGACATTCACATTCCATTTTACTTATCAAACTGCAGGAATAGAAACTACTATCCTCTATATGATGGGATGATGTAGTCTAGTGAGGCTTGAAAAAAATTAATCAAGTAAATATTTCAAACATGTAAACAGAGATATAAGAATTCTAGATACAATAAGCTCCCGATCACGTAATGTGGAAATACCCATGAAATAGGGCATAACTACTAAACAGATTTCAGTTCCATAGATATCTAACTACCACACCCAAGTAGCCTCTATCCCTCTCAATATGAAAAATATACTCCTACAGAGCAGAAGAAAAAGAAATCCTCATTCTCTTTACCTTCTACTTTACAACAATAAGAACAAAACCAGTGTGCATTCCACTGCTGGCATGGAAGGTCAAGATATCACAGCTAAACCCCTCCCTAACTAATCAAGACTATCATAGAAGCTCTACAATATATAGTTCAAATCCAAAACTACGTCCATCAACATTTTAGAAAGTTATGCTATTTATGGCTTACAATAACTGCGTTAAGGATAATATTTTTTTACCTCAATAACTAACCAAAACTAGAAAATTTATTCTACAGTGAATTTTCTTTATTAGTTCTTTTTGAAAATCTATGTTTCCACTGCCATCCCTTTTAGCGGAGCAAAGAGACCAACATAAAACAACAAGCAAGTCATACCTCATTGTACAACGAATTCAATCTCATCAAGTACCTATTCAGCTCTATCTCAAATTTACAGGGATGTCTAGAACATACAACACATTGGATATGTCGGATGATAATTGATTCCAATTGATATGTTTGTTCATAAATCTTTCCATTATGCAGAAAGTAACATAATTGGTGGTTGACAGGACAGCTTCTCCTCAAACAGCTTAAAGGGTCTCTACCTTTAATCTTCTTACTGAACCATCTGCACTGACTTGGTCAACTCCTGAAAAAGACTCATTGACATTCTGTCAAGTGTGAATCCCAATCTGAAGTCTAAAGCAGAACCTTGTGCCAAAATTGCATGAGAAAGAGAGCACAGAAAGAACAGGTGCATGCAGCCAGCAAGGTTTCTGCACCAATTCATCTCTGACTTTAAGGAAACATCTACAAATCCTTGAATTTCAACTACAGAAATATATTTTTCCAAAAGTGGAAACACCTAAAAGCAATAAGCTTTTATAAGCAAGAATCACTGTACTTTCAAAGATAGCTGCGCGCCAAACTCTGTACCTCGCTCTTGGATCCGGTGATCAAGCCTGGTTATTGACGGCTGAACGCAGGATTTCCAGTAGTTTGTATTGATGTATTGTGAAGTATGTAACTCATGGATGAAGAATAGCTACACTAACTTTTTTCTGAATGTAAGCAAAGCTGGAAGAAAGGTTTAGCTATTACTTAATATAGAGTATTCTTTTAAGAACACAATACTCGGCCCTAAAAGAACACAACATCTCCTCCACAAGCTTCTACAACTTCCAGCCTATAAAAAAGCTAATTCTATGATGTTATGTTGAGATTACAAATGAAATGAATGCTTGACAAGTCCTTTCTCCACTCAAGTCTAAATGGAAACCTAAATGGTATATGAAACAAATAACTTCATGACAGAAAGCTTAAAGCTAATTCTCTTATTTATCTACTCATCCATAAATCTAAATCACTTGACAAATCACTAACTCTCATGTAGGTCTCAGCTTATGAAATTAAAATTTGGCGACTAAGAACACTGAGCCAATCTTCAAATCTGGAAAACAGTTGTAAGGCTATAAGCTCAATTAAATGACACCAGCAAACCTTAGCAGAGTATCTCTCACAATTCTCTGATAAAGGATGTCCTTGGTATCATACAATGCCAAGCTTGTACTCATATAATGTCCTTCTTTTCAGTTTTCAGCATATTTAAAAATTGAGAGCTTGCTAGCAGAGGTCAAGCAAAGAGGTCTGGCAGACCGAAAAAGAGCCCTAGAAACACCTATAAAGGCTTATAATCACATGTTACATAACTTATCTGAAAACTGCATGTTGAAGCCTTGAAGGCGAAAAGGATAGGGCCTAATCTCTAATTCTGGTGATCAAAATATGGTACTCGAGCTAAAATGTTTTTACATAGGACATACTTTCATTGGGGGTAGAATACTACTGTATACTTCACATTGTTGATTACATAAACATCTAAACCAAGTGAATTCTTAAGAGCATGCAATTGGACTTTCCCAACTTCATCACTAAAGATGCCATTAAAAGTAGCAATGAAGATGGAAGAAGCTGATAGCAAAGTTGCTTCATTTTGGTAGTTTTCTGGCTACTCAGTGATCATTGAAGCTGTAAACTATGTTGACCGTCAGGATTGGCTTCAATAGGAATTGGAAAAGAGACAGGTTAGAAAGGTGGGGGTAGGGGGAGGGAGAAAAAGAATACAAAAACAGAAGAAATACACGTAGAAAGGCAGCACAGACTCGGAGTACTAAATTCAATTTCAGGTCAGCTCAAGAACCTACTTTTGGAAGGGTTCATACTTAAAAGGAATCAACCTAAGCAGTAAAAATGTAGAAGCTGGGAAACTTCTCTAAAAGTAAAATAAAATTATACGCGATACACAAATCAGGTAAAATAACAGACCCTCCTCCAAAACAAGTCAACAAGAAGTGTCTACATTAGAACCCAAATCCAAAAGTAAAAACAAAGCATCAAACCATTCTACAAGAAAAACCTCGGTACTCATCTCATAGATTCAATATTACCAACCAATTTCAAGGACAACCCTCCACAATCAAAATAGTCCCAAATAGAACAGGTCATGACAACAGACCTCATGCGAAATGCCCACCCAGAAGCATCATAATGTTTGCCCCAACCCAAAATATGCTTAAATTTCCTAGTCTGTAATTACATAGCCAAGTCATTGCCAAAATCACCAGCAATGACTACACAAAATGCCCCGAAATCACCAGCAATGACTACACAATTATAATGCCTAAAAGGGGTGATACTGATAACCACAATTAGAAAATTAGAAAATTAATAACAATAAACCCAGGAAAAAAAAAATTAACAAAAAATCCACAATGTAGAACTTCTTACTTGAGGTAATTTCAGGGTTACATAAAGTCCCATCTTCTCGTTTCAGCAACACTCTTACTCTCCCTCTTTGCATGAAATCTCTTGGATATGCCTTGTCAATCTACCCAACAAAAAAAAAAAAATTCCCATATAAATTGACAAAATTCAATGACATTTTCATTAAAGCAAAAACTAAAAAAAAATTCCATAGGAATGACAAACCTCGATAACATGAGGAAGATTGAGATGTCTACAAGAATCCCCAATTTCAACGCAATTAGGGTTTTCGCAAGCTTTGCTAGCGCTTATGCGACGACCTTCAGCGATTGTTTTCTTCGAATTGATATAGATGGGATAAAATACCACCCATTTCTTGACATTCGGCAATTCACCGTTCATTTTCTTGTTCTACTAAAACCCTAATCAATCGAATTGGGGAAAACCATGTGATCAGAGAAAAACATTAAAGTGTGCTTCATTTGATCAATAATTATATAATTGCATCAAAATTACAACATGAGAATTACACGCATTTGAAAGTGTTGTTGCTTAGAAGATTAAACTCCATTTGAATCGGTGCTATGAAAATTTGAGGTAGAAGAAAAAAAAAGCGAAAGAAAATAAAGGAGTAGATCTCTCACCTGAGGCTTTGCTCACTGTAGCTCGTTTTTTTGATCGATTGCTCACTGTAACTCTTGTAATAACGTTTTGCACTATTTTCCTTTTTTTTCTTTTGTCTTTTATGAGGTTTTGCTAGGGGTGAGACGTGAGAGCAACCGGGTATTTTGATAGGAATCCACAATGAAAATAATCCTAAAATATACTACTCCTAAATCAATAGAAATAACAAATAAGTGATTAATGAGATAATTAACTAATATACTAATCATGTGCTTCATTTGATATATGTTCATCTTTAATGAAAATGAAAATATTCGCTGCAAGTAACGTAATCATTTACTACCCACAAACTATGTATGATACCATCGATCTTGTGTATATTTGGTTTCCAAATTCATATTAATTCTACTAAAAATAACTCGCACAATAGGTAAATTAGAAAATCCTATAAAAAGGAAAAATATAGAGATCCCTAAAAACTCCACAATAGGGAGAGATTTTTTTTCATTTAGAACGGGAAAAGGTTAGAAATCAAGGTCGAACGAGGTGGAAAACATCAATCACATGTGGAAAATGGCCTAAATCGGTCTCCATGCATGATAACAAAGGTCAGGATTCTTAAGAGGAGGGAGGCTAGAGTCTAGTCCATTACATACTTGATTACTTCCTAGCCTTTTTGTTTTGGGGTGAAAGATACTTCAATCAAATTAACATTGGATAAACATGTTGTGATTGATATCATTGCACTAAATGAACACGGGGTTAATCATCCGTTAATCATTGTCATTGCTTGACATCTTTTAAAAGGGGGTTGCAGTAGGTATTTTGATTGAAAACAGGTGTAACACCCTGGATTTTCTAAATTATAAATAAATAAAAATGGATAAACTCACGCCGAAAATCGGGGAGAGTTTCCTTTGTAAATAGACATCCCAAGTTATCGACCATTTCAAAACCTGCTTAAACAGAAAAATACTATCAAACCAAATCTACAGCGAAAGACTTCTAACAAAATCCGGAGCATCACTGCCACACACACTCATAGAATGAGTGCAAGGCAAACCTTACAAATCCCAACCAACCAAATAAACTATAATGATTTACTAATTACAACTCAATGAGTAACTAAAAAAATTATAATTACAAATGAAAACACTAATCTTCTGATCAACTCGAAACGATCCTCCTAGCGTGATCCTCAAACACAATCAACCTGTAAACAAACTCCAATCTACTCCCACAGTTGCAGTTAAGCCGCAAAAGGTTCATCATAGGTCTACCATAAGTAAATGGACAACACACACACATAAAAAGAAAAACATCCAATCAGCAAAGCCGAGTAACCAAGCATTCTATCGAAATAATAAAACATAAATCTTTATAATAATGTGTAATATGAAAATATATCAACCAGTCAAATACAAACAAGACATTGGTCTTATGACCTTCAAATCACGCAAGTCAGTCACTCTAATTCTCAAGCTCGCAAAATACACAAGTTTACTTTCTTATCTCATTAATAATCCATTCAAAGCTTATCTTCACACAGAAACAAACACACATCTCATCTTACTCACAACCAGTACATTTTCTTAGCTTTAACAGTTTCAATCCATCATTTTACTTTTTAGAGGGAAGAGAACGGCAAGAGATCGCAAGTTCATCAATCTCAACATTCAAGACCGCAGCCTGATACCAAATCAAATCAAATCAAATGGCCAAGTCCCTAGTATGCATACCCTCCTAACCCTATGGGGTTTTCAAGACCGCAGTCTGCCATAGTGGTTCATGGCTAGGAGAAGACAGATTACCTCAAGTTCATGAGTAATCAAAATATTCATAATCAAAAGGATTACCCCAAGTTCATGAGTAATCACACATCTCATAAGAGGGTTTGTGGAAGACCTGCTCCACAAATCTGCTCTCACAAGTTCGCCCTATGTTCATCGCATTCGGGGGATCCTACCCAAAAGCTATCTTGCCCTCAATTGTTCAAGTTTAAGTATTAATATCTTAAAAGAATTCAAGTGTTCACACCAATAAGTCATCACAAATCCAATACAATGCCATTTCACCATTTCATCTTATTTCAATAACCATCAAACAATCCAAGGCATATTAGCCACCAGTCAAGTTCAAATCTCATGAAGTCATAACCAGATAGTCCAATAGGATTATTCCAACAATTCTCATAAAAGTATTCATGTCAAGATCACAGTACATGTTTCAATCTTCACCAAAAACTAGCTCACAAGCACAAGTCAAATAATTTTCTATACTAACCAAGCGAGTCATTCACGTCATAATTCTAGCATAATTAACACTATAATTTCAGTATACTTAACATTATAATTTTAGCAGGTTTAACAGAAAATTCCAGCACTTACAAGCTTCATAAACGAGTTCAAACAATAGCCACTTAATGCCAAAATAGTCCGCAACTAATCTAGTATCTCGGGTTGATTCTACGCCCATTACACCAAAATTTTACATAGAAAAAGCTCATTATAATTCTTAAGTACAACAGCTGTAGATAAGTTTCATTAAGCATAAATCACTCCTAGTAAGATTAAAAACCATATATTATAACCAAACTCAATTTTCTTATATCACATGATTATATCCCACCATAATATAACTAATTGATATCCAAGATCATAGGCAACTATACACTTACACAAGTTTTCACAAAAGCCATGTAGTTCAAGAATTAATTTGGGTTCAAGAGATTAAAAGGTTAAATTCTCTGTTTTCGGGTGATTATTACAGCAGTTCTATATTATAGTCATATCTCACTCGTTAGACATCGTATCGAGGTGATTCAAAAATCTGTGGAAACCTTACAACGAGGGCTACAAATTTCATGTTTTGACCATCTTCAGAATCCAAACTTAAAAACAGTCGAATTGAAGCATGAAGGTGCGAAACAGAAATTCACTCAACCAAATAATCCAATTCCAACTAATAGATGTGAAGGTTACTAATAGAATGAAGGTTACATAACACAAAAAGGAAACAATTACACAATTAATAGTCTCATGGCATAATTCCAATAATAACAAATTGTAATTCAAAACTATCCAATTCACACAAGAAAATCATGTCCAATCGAATAGAAAGTTGGTTACATGTCAATTGAATCCAAGCAAACAAGTGCCCAACAACCTTCAATCAATCCTTCACTATCTAACATATAAATATATAACAATCCAATCAATCACTAATAAAACTCAATTGAACCAGAAACTAATTAAGTCAATAATCAAACTATGGTTTAGGGTTTCTGGGCACTTATCAAATAGAAGGACGAACTGGGCATGGAGGGCGGGCTTGGGCGGCGACTATCCATCAATTGGTGGTGTTTGGGGTGTTCGACTCCCAAAAATCATTAGCACACAACATCACCAGCAGCAAGCAAAAACAGAGGAAAAGACAAGGGCTTTCGCATAACAAAGAGAAAGATGGTTTCGATTGTGACAGCACGGTAGCAGCAGTGGCAGTGAAGTTTTCTAGAGAGCGATAAAAGAACAAAGGAGATGGTGGTGTTTCATGCGTGAGGTAGAAGGAGAAAGAGAAGAGGGCTTTGTTTCATCTTTTTTTTGGGATATTACACGTTGTACCCCTGTGGTTTGGTGAAATCTTTGTTGCATCCGTATATTAAGTTTCCAGTATATAGTACCCCTTTACTTGAAGGAAAATGTTCAGCGTGTACATATATCCAACGTCCGTTAAATATCCGTCAGTTCTACCAAGATAGATTACTAAAATGCCCTCCCATTAGACCCATGGCGCCATAACCCCCACTTGGCTAACATAGAACCCCCTCTTCATTAGTTTTCTCCATTTCTCTGGTTCAAAAATCATCGCACTTCCAAAAACCTTCCAAAAACCCTATTCTTTGAGCTTGAAGAAGAAGCATAATTTCGGGTTGAGAGGAACAAAAGACCGTAATTTGGAGCGTGAAAGGTATGAAATCTCTCTCCTTTATCTATCCCATCATTTTTTTTTTCTCTGTTTTGCATAACGTATTTTTTGTGGTGGAATAGTAGTGGGTTTGATGGATGATGTGAAATTGGATGTTTCTTTTGCTATTTCGTTGTGTTTAGTTAACGGGTAATATTTTTGTTTTGATTTTCATAATTTTTTGCTTCGTTCATGGAGAAAAACTAAATTAGGGTTTAATGTTTAGGGTTTATTTAGACAAACTATTTTTGTTTGCTTTATTATTACGATAATATGATGCATATAGGTATAATTGCTGTCCAAATTTATTTGTCTTTTGTTTGCATTGACAGAGTTATTATGTTTTGTTGTTACTATTTTGGTTTGATTTGTTACTATTTTTTTGTTGAATTATTTTGGTTTGGTTTCGTGTAATCAGAATGGCAGAGTCATGTTGGTTGCAGTTCCATTACAATGATAAAGCTTTTGACTACTATGTGGATGATGTAGATAAGAATAATTTCATGGATTTAGTAATGGACCTAGATGAAAAGGCTCTAAAACAGGATGTCTTAGTCCCCCCTAAGTATAACCTATGGTTTAAACATAGAGGGATAAACAGTAAGGTTGATGTTGATGATGATGGGGTTTGATGAAAATGTGGGCTATGTATAAAGGGGTAGACACCATAGATGTATGGTTAGAGGCCACTGATGATCCATCCCCTGTGTTTTGTGCTGCCATGCAATTGAGAGATATGCAAAGAAGAAGTAAGGAGATGATAGAAAGGGAAAAAAAGGAGGCAGGGAAAAGAGAAGAGGAAAAAAGAGTGAGAGAGGAACAGGAACAATTTGAAAGAGAAGAGAGGGAGAGAGCTGAGAGAGAAGAACAAGAACAAATGGATATTGACATGGAGGATGAAGTTCCATTGAACAGTTTTATGTTTTAACCTGAACCAGTTAAGGTCTAAGTTCCTGTATTGGATGTTGATTGTGGTGCCAAAACTTATGTTGACTTAGAAGACTACATTGCTTCTCAAATGGCTGAGTCACAAGGTGTTGGGTCACAAGCACCTAAAGATGTTAATCCATCCCCTCACCCATTTCAACCTGAGAAACCTTCTACACCTCCATTTGAACCTGAGAATCCTTCCAGTCCTCTCCCATTTCAACCTGAGAAACCTTCACCTAGGTGTAAAATGACAGTAAGAAAAAGAGTGAGAACACCCAAAAAAAAGCAACCCAATGTAACTGCTCACAGTGAACCATTAGAACCTGCTGGACACACTGAACCAACAAAACCTGCTGGACACACAGAACCAACAGAACCTGATGAGCCTACTATATCTACTGGACAACCACAACCTCAAACAACAGAACCTGCTGCCCACACAGAATGTCAACCAAGTGCTGATGCTACAGAATTTACAATGCCCATATCAAGGAAACCAGAAAGAAAACTGTCAAAGTTCACTGCTAGAATGAAAGGTGTTTATGTGCCCAAAGTAAAGGGAAAAGAGAAGGTTGAGGAAAGCAGTGAGGGTAGACCACAAAGAAATGTCAAGAAGATGCCACCATTGGGGGAGGAAAGGAATGAGGATGGTGATGATGATGACAGTTTGGATGAGGACCTTAGTGAGGATGCTGGGGTGAGAAGTGAGAGTGAAGATTATGATGATTTGCATAATTAAAAAAACCTCAGCAAAAGATGAAGAGTGTAGCTGCTACATTTGAGGATGATCTGGATAGAGGAGACCCCAAATACATGGATAGACTGTACAGAAATGGAGATCTGTATGTAGAAGTACCATTTGGTCAAATTCAATTAAGACCATGGCTGTTGTTTAAGGATGGTGATCAGTTTAAATGGGTGTTTAGAGAGTTCTGCATACAACAGGGATTTGTAGTTATAGTTCACATATCTGAAAAAACAAGAATGAGCTTGTAGTAAGCTGATTGATAATATTAAAGCTAATCCAAAGATTCCAGTGAAATCTATGTATGGTCTCATACTTTAGAGGTTTGGTATAGAGATGAATTTGAGAACATTGTACAAAGTTAAGAGCCTAGCTGCTGAACAAATACATGGTAGCTTTGAAGAAAGCTATAATCTTTTGGCAGCTTATTCTGAGATGATAAAGACCTCAAATCCAGGGTCATTTGCTCACATAACTTGGACTGCATCCCCTGATCCATCACAAAAACATTTCAAAACTTTCTTTGTGAGTTTTGCTGCTCAAATAAGGGGCTTCAATGGTGGTTTTAGACCAATTATTGGTGTTGATGGGTGCCACTTAAATGGTAGATTCAAGGGGGTCTTACTGACAGCCATGTCCTTAGATGCAAACAATGAGTTGTATTGCATTGCATATGGTATTGTAGGGAGTGAGGGATATGAAACATGGAAGCACTTCTTCAGGGATTTGAGAAAGGCTATGGAACAACAAGGTTGCAACAAAACTGACTGGACATTCATCAGTGACAGAATGAAGGTAATTAAAATCCCCTTAAAGTGGATTCCAGTTTTGTAACCACATGGGTACAACATGAAAATTTTCGTATTTGCAGGGAATTGATAAAGATTTGAGGGGGGAGTTTCCTAGGTCAACAAAGAGAGTGTGTGCCATGCATGTTTACAACAACTTCAAGACCAAATGGTCTGGCCCAACATTCCATGCATATTTTTGGACGGCTGCCCATGCTTACACATCATACACATCATACACATACATGAAAGGGCTCAAGAAGATAGCTGAATTGGATCCTGCAGCAGTTACATGGCTTTCTGATATAACTCAAAAGTGGTCTAGACATCAATTTGAAGAGTATGTGTGTTGTGATCAAAACACCTTCAATTTTGTTGAATCTTTTAATGCTGTCATTGTCAGTATGAGAGAGTTGCCAGTGTTCTCAGTGCTTGAAGGTAATGCTAATGCTTTTACCTTTAGCTTGTGTGTTCATGCATCATTATTTTTTGGTAGTAACCTGACTTGTTTATTTGATTTATAGGCATTAGATGTTACAACATGACAATGGTTGGAGAAAGACAACAAAAAGGTGTTGCTATGGTGGGCAACTACACACCTTATGTTGTTGATCAAATAGAATTGAACACATTAGATTCTAGATTTTGTAGGGTTATAAATGCTGGGGGTGGAGAATTTGAGGTCAAGGAAGGCAACACTTCTTTTCCAGTTGATTTGAAGAAGAGAAAATGCCTTTGTGGAAAATGGCAAATGACAGGTATACCATGCAATCATGCTTGTAGGGCTATCTTGCACAACAGACTAGAGCCCATTGATTTTGTTTCCAAATATTACACTGTGTCTACTTATAAAACAAATTACATTGAGCATATTCACCCCATGCCTAACTCAGATCAATGGCCTTCATTTAATTTCCCACAAGTTATCCCCCCGTCATATTGAAAAGGGCACTGGGTAGGCCTAGTAGGGTTAGGAAGAGGAAATCTGATGAGCCTAGGAAGAGAGCAAGATCAACTACACTTGTATGTTTTGTGTGTAAGACACCTGGACACAATGCAAGATCATGCAAGGGTGGGCTAACAGCCAAGCAAAGAAAAGAAGATGTTGTTGCTGCTGCTGCTACGAAAACACAAGAAGGGAAGCCAGTGGAAGAATGTGAGACATCTACTGCTTCAGCTAAAAGGAAGAGCAAACAGAGTAAGAAAAAGGAGCAGGTGCCTAAAAAGGGCAGGAAAGAGTGATTATGAATGTGGTGTGGACTTGTTTTTATGTCTTTATTTTTGGATAATTTCACGGATGTTAGTGTCTTTGATGGTACACATTTTGCATTTATGTAGATGCAACTTTTTGGGAAACAATGCTAGGTTAGCTGTTTTATGCCATTTGACAGGCCATGATGTGTCTGTATGTCAGTTATCTGGCCATGGATGATTTTAGGGATATTTTGTTTGATTGGCCTTCATTTTGTTTGGTTGGCTTATGAACAATTGCAAAACTTTATGCATTGTGTTTCTGAAATTAGATGGCATTCATATTAAATTCTTGCAACATCAATACATAGAGTTCCATTACAATGATTCAAGTACAGTTCCATTACATTGCATTACTTAATTGTTTCCCTTAGCTCCCCAAAGAAGATATAAATACATAACTTTCCCTATTTTTCATTGCCAAATACACATAGCTAGAAAATTCTTCTGCTTTTGCCTTCATCCCATTTAGGTTCTCTGTCACCCTTATGATTTCCTCAAGTATGTGACTTAGGTTGTTTGTTGGATTGTTGCCTACATCACCATTCACTGGTTCACTATTGTAATGACCTACAAAAACAAGAACTGGTCTGCACCACTCAAAATAATTGCATACATCACACTTGTAGTACAATCTATTTCTATTTGCAAATGACTCAGAGCTTCTGATTTGAGTCCTTCATGGAGGATCACAGTTGGGGCAGTCCTTCTTCCTCACCCTTATTCCATGGTTGTTGTTGCTTGTTGCATTTGAAGCAGATAAAAGCCATTTTCTTGGGTGAAAACTGAGATAATGGGTACAAATAAAGAGAGTGAAGATGAGTGAATTATGAAAAGAAGGAGAGAAGAAGAGGGTTTTAATATGCAGGTCCCAAGGTCCCAACGATTGGTTGTCATTCAATCCCCATCAAACTAGCCGTTGGATAGAGAAGGCAAACACATGGATAGGTTGTACATTTGCTCAAACAATAGGGCTACAGCGTGTAAGATTCTTAACAGCCAGCATCAAACTAACTCACTCACAGTTTCTGTCTATTTGGGAGGGTAAAAAAGTCATGAAAATATCACTTAACGTCCTATTTCACAGTTAAAGCCTAACTTGTATACGCCATACATTAACACATACTTACAGGGGTACTACATACTGGAAACTTAAAATACGGAGGCAGCAAATATTTCACCAAATCACAGGGGTATAACGTGTAATATCCCTCTTTTTTTTTAACGTGACACTGAGAAGGAAGGAGAAGAGGACTCCTTTTCTTTTTTTTCTTTTTTGTTTACCATATATAAAGGAGAGAGAGAGAGAGAGAGAGAGAGAGAGAGAGAGAGAGAGAGAGAGAGAGAGAGAGAGAGAGAGAGAGAGAGAGAGAGAGAAGCGTGAGACAAAACTTAAGGAACCGAAGGTTAGTGTTTCAGTTTACCTGGAACACAATTAGAGCAACACAAAACCACTCAAAAACTGATTTCTAATTTATTTTAAATTAGAATCCAAAATTCCCTTTTTCTTCTTTTAAATGTTTAAATCCAAAACCAATAAATATTTTACGAAAATAAATAATCAAATAAATAAATTATTCAAAAATAAATAATTTACGGGATGTTACATTCTATCCCCTTAAAAGAAGTTTCGTCTCTAAACTTAAAACAACAACAAATAAAAGCATAGATACAATTCAAAAGATCACAACAGGGCAATAATAGAAATTAGGTTTTTCACCTCTCTAAATTTGTAAATTGTTCTATTGCTCCCATCAAATTTAAGAAGTTCAAATTTGTATCCTTGATATGATATAACAAACTAATTTGAAATTCAACCCCGTAGAAATTACTTCCAAATATCTTTAATAAAGTTGGTGCAAAAGGTAAAAGACAAATAAAAATATAGAAGTAGAACATTCAAATACATATCCATATCCAAATACATTTTCTACTGAATACCAATTTAATGGTCAACCACAAGGGATGAATTTCAATTTTCATCAGTTGACAATAATGAGTTGGGATTTTGGAGGGTCGGAGTCTTGAAATTTTTGGTGAAAACCCCAAAATTTACTTTAATTTTCTGTTTAATATTGTATTGCTCTTCATCACAATTTTGCCACACATCAAAAATATAGCGGGAAAGTTAACTCTATTTTCAAATCATCAAAGGTACATATAAACTATCGGGGATAATGTGGATCGGAATTATGTTTGACAAAATTAAAATAGTCTGTGGGATTATTTTTTATATGACACGTACGTCAAATGTTGGATTATTGTTGTCCAAATTTGCTTGAAAAAAAACCACAAATAAATTATGAAAAAATGGGTACAAAATAAAATAAATGTAAATCTATATACTAATACTAAAGAAGCTGCCAAAGAGAGAAAATAGATTAGCCATGTGTCAACTTTTCATGAATTTGGCCACGTGTCAGTTTCTCATGAATTTGGCCATATATCATTAAAAAAAATTAAAAAAAGAATTTGAACTCGTAAGAGAGTGGTTCCATAAAAATATATCAGTAACTAACTAACTAACGTTTAAAGAGATACTTTGGCAATGAAAAAAAAAGTATAAATGAATTACAAAGAAATAGAGTAAAAAAGTAAAATGGATCCCACAAAAAAGAGTGGTTCCGCAATAGATCAGTGATTAACTAACGTTTAAATTAAATTGTATCACCAGCCAAACTAAAATACTCAAAATTAGGGATGAGTAATGGGACCAAGTACCTGGTTCTGGATCTGGAATCGGTCAGGACCCGGCGGTTTCAGACTTGGAACCAGTCCCATCTGGACCACTTCTGGTTTCAGAATTTCGGAACTGGTTGGAACCAGTACCAGTTCTGGGTTCCAGTTTTTGGGACGTGGGACCAGGTACCCGCCGGGTACCCGGCAGGACCAATTCCAAGAACCAGTTTATGAGTTTCATACTTTGATGTGGCATTGAGTTTTATTAATTATTGTTTTTGTATTTTCGTTTTTGGGTTATAATATTATGATATTATGTAAAATTTTGTAATAGATGGTTTATTAAAAAGAGTTGTATAAAATAATATTAAGTTTTGGGGAAAAAAGAGAACCAAAAAGTCTATGAAAAAGTGAAAATGGGTACTTGGTCCCGGAATCGGTACCCGCCAGTTCCAGTACCAGTTCTCAGATTTCAATATTCGTGGTAACCAGTTCCAGTACCAATTTCCAAATTTCAAGATTCGTCAGTACCAGTTCCAGGTATTTTAGGTGGGTAATCGACCATTCTCACCCCCACTCAGAATTGACCAACAATATTGTAACTTCCAACTATTTTTAAATAAAAATGGAAACCCCCATACTCTACTCACGTTTCCTTCAAACAAGGGAAGTCGCCTTAGGGATGAGATAAATATTATTTACCAAAGAAACTTACCTACTTACCAGCTTAAATTCCTTAACTACTCAAACTAGCAGTTTTAACTTTGAAAATGGAAGAGTTCATTTTAATTCTATAATTCTATTTTGCCAAGAAGGAAAATAAGGCGATGCATTTTAGATTGAGCATATAATAATGATTAGTGTTCTTATCATTTTTTATTGTTGGAGTTTTCTATGTAAAGATGGATGAATTAGGAGATAAAATGGAAGTATCCGTAGGTTTTTATTGGCGAATTTACGGTAGTGCAATTTCTTAATCTGAAATCTGCTTTCTTTTTCATTCGCTTGGGTTTCTATGTGTAAGTTCTTCATCAGTTATATGGAGAATTCTCATAATATTTTTCGTTTTGATTGATTTACATATTTTTTTCTCGAGGGTAATTTTGATTTGATCATATAGATTCTGAGTAATGTATCGATTGTTGTTTGACGAGTAAATATAGGAGAGCAAATTGGCAAAATTGATACAGATCAAATGCTGAGGTTCGATGGATTTCGAAGGTATTTTTTAGTTGTATTCTGTGCGTACAAACCTATGTTTTCATTGACTGGTAAGGATGAAAATTATCATGCAAGGTTTTGATGTTCAATTTCTGTGAGCGATTATTTTTGGACACACATCGTGATTTTCAGGTGTTGATTTTAGGTACTCTTGCGGGATTTCCACTCAAGAACCAAACTGAGCTACATGAAGTGGGTATTCTTTTCCACTGCCTTGCTCTCTCATTAGTGTGATTGTGCGTCTGATAGAGGACGTGTTGGAGATTATATAGGAAAGAGACAATGTGATTATGGTCATGGATGTAACCTAGAGGATGTGCTGGAGATTATATAGGAAAGAAACAATGTGATTATGGTCATGGATGTAACCTGTATTGTTTATTTGTGGGTAGGAGTAGACGCAAGGATCCATGAACCTTTGTATTATTGATATTTTTCGTAATTAATAAAAATATTTTTGTATTACCGATATTTTTGGAGTATTTCTTTGCTTAAAAATATTAAGAAGAAACAATAAATCGTCCATCAAAACATGATTTTTGTTTATATTCTTTTAAAAAAAAACTCAAAAAAACCAAATGGTGGTAGGATTTTGTAAGTCTACATTGCAGCTTTTTTTTACCTGTATGAAAAATATATTGATATATTATTATTGAGTACTTTTTTTATTTAAAATTATCATAGCTAATTAAATGAGTGCTTTTGATTTCTATTAGGAGTATTTTTATAGTTCAAAAGAGTTCTAAGAGTGCCATTTAGAAAAATAAAGAGAAGATATATTAAGAATTTTTTTGACGATTATACGAAATTCCTTTTGATGAATTCAGAGATCAATTCACCAAGTTCTTATTGTGTTTTGTTTTTAGTTTGAAACTATGAAAATCACGTAGCGATCAAATGTTTAAAATGAATATTCTTAGTTCAATTCATTTAGTTAACACCGTGCATCGCACGGGTCAAAATGCTAGTTTGACACTAAATTAAAGGAAAAAAGTACATATAAAACTTCAAATTGGGCTAGCTACCCCTACGCGAGCTAATAGTGGTAAAGCTCCATTTGATTCGCCTGGATAAAACTGATCTGAACTGAAATGAAATGAATTGAACTGAACTGAATTGATTTTTTAAACTTAACCGTTAATCATTTAAAATTTGTCCAAACATAGTCAATATTGGACTCCTTAGAAAGTATGCTTTGAGATCTTCCCGATGTCATAATTATCATCATGAAATCATTTCGGAATAAAAGGTTATATGAGTTGTAAAGTTACAGTTGAGCTGAACTAAACTGAACTGAACTGAATTTAAGTAAAATTAAGGTGAATCAAATAAAGCCTAAGCCAAAAAGTAAAACTTGAAGGACCATATTATTATTCTCGTCCTTCATTTGCTATTCCAAATGCTCCCTTAACTTACACAATTGTCTTTGTAAACAAGAAAAAAGATTCCGATGCCAAATGGCAATTCTTTTGGACCCTAACAAGAGTCTCTCACTTTTCTAGTCCTATATATATAGAGCATTGCCTAACCAAAATAAGCTTCCAATTAAACACTATAAACTTCAACTTAAGAGAGAGTTTTTCATTGAGTAAAAATCATGGCAAACAACAGAAGAAGTAGGTACTCTTGCTTATTTTTCTTCATGAACGTCTTCAGAGGTTGTTGGAGGACAAGAGTAGACATCGTCGACGAGTCCGGGGACGAGGCGATGAACATCCGACGCTCGAGGTTGGTTGATGATGAATATTGGATGGTTGAGCCTGGGATAGATTGGAAAGCCTCTGCTTTCATTAAGAGGTTCCATGCTTCTCAACATGCTCCATAGGATCATTAATTTAATTTAATTTTCATTTTTCTATTTCCATTTCTTTCATCATCGGTTTGTCTTAGATGGAAGCAACTGTACGTGTACGTGCGTGGTATATTAGCTCCTAAAAAGCTGACATTTCATGATTGAGTTTAATGTCGTTTGGAAACAAAGAATTAGTGTGTATTATGTGTGATTTGTTTTATGAATCGTTAGTGTGTTATGTCTTTTAATGGAAATAATTAAAAGTAAAGCCTTTCTTTATTTTTCTGTTAAGAGTATATATAGTATAATGTATGTCACTTTTCTCTCGTGGTGATTATCGAATCTAGACATGCATGTGCAACTGTGCAAGTTTGTAACATTCGCGTACCTACGTACGTTGTTTCCCGGACAAGCACTTGCGAAGCTAATAAGCTAGCAGCACATGCACTACCACATAAATAAATATAAAATATGTAAATGGATCATCTGTTGTTCATTTTCTATGTCGTTCCTTCCTCTCTCGCTCTATCTCCATCTTTTAAGTTTTTAACTTTGAAAAGTCCACCTTCTCTATCTAATGATAAAAAATTAAAAAAAATAAAAAATAAATAAAACTCACTTCTAAGGATGTATTTTTAGAGAACAACACTCTGTTGATATTTTTTCCAAGAGCAGAAAATCTGCTCTCCAAAAATGCAAAACGTGCATTGGCGAAACGTGAAACTACTTTGTTTCAGTGGGTCAAGAACGTAACAATAGAGGCATATCTACTTAAAAGCTAGTACATAAATTTCATCTACTCATCATTTCATTTATATACAAAAGCATATAGTCAAGAAATGATTAACGTAACAATTACAACACCTAGCTATCAAGAAAAAAAACAATAACAAAATAGAACAGAACAAAACAAAATACTCCCTTTGTCCCAGGTTTATCTTTACATTGGACTTTTTAAGGTTAAAGTTTGTGAACTTTTATAATTATGAAATTATAAATATTTATGATCAAAGTAGTATCTTTGAGACCGTGAAAAGTCCAATGTAAAGATAAACTTAGGACGGAGCCACGGAGGGAGTAATAATCAAGTGTAAGAAATTTCTTCGAGTGTAAATTATTTTGTGTAAGGATTGAATGTACACCCTTTTATCATCAGCTAATAAATAATGACATTATTCTTCCAGGGAAGATGTTGTGTTAAATTAAAGTTGAGCTTTCATACGGATTGAATACCTCATTTAACATTGTGTAATTATCCCAGGCGGATCATCGGCATGAGCATTCATCTCTTTGATGCTGTTAACCTAAATAAAGGTGCGAGGACTTGAACCTCCGATCCACCCCTTACCACCTTGTATTAGTTGGGGTGGGGGTGGGGGTGGGCAAGAAAACCTAAAGCAAAGTTCAAATAGTACAGTATAGACAACATCATCAAACTACTCTCCAAGATGAAGAAAAAATGTGGAGGCCCTAAGATTGCATTATTGAGTCAAATTAAATTAAGTTTACGAGGGATGCTATCTGCAGTCTCATTTTGAGGTTGCAATAAGTTGCACCCTTAATTAAAACAGGACAGATAAGAACTTGCAAATGAATATGATTTTCTTTTTCTAATTTTTACAGTTACAAATGCTTATTTGTCCAATTTTGATTAGAGTGAGGTTGCACGCACATATCACCTCTTTAAGGTTATTACAGTAGCAAGAATGTCTTGGCCTGGTGGTAAAAATTAAGGTATCGGATACATTAGGTCCACGTCAAATCCTCATCCTAATGTATCTTTCTGCCTAATCTGAAGCAAAAAAAAAAAAAATCAATAGAAATTAATATAAAAGCATATATAAAGAGTCATCAATACATTGAAATCTTGACGCACAAATTTAAAATCAAGCTTTCTTCATTATGGGTTGCTATCAAAATAATCTATGATGAATGTCTTGTCAATTATTCTTACTTAGTTGTTTGTTATTTATTTGTGCATGAATAATCTTTGATAGTAATTCATCTATCTTTTAAGCAACAAGATGACACTTATTTTTGAATGGAGGGAGTACGATATAGGTCTTTGATGCAAAATAATGTCAAATTTGATGATAAGTACCCATATAGTTTAATTTATAGAAATGGTGCCTTCAATTAATAAAGAGATATTATCATATTCTTAGATTATATTTCTCGTTCACTAAATTAATATGGAGTCCACTCACTTAAATAATCATAATGTAGGGTATTGTAGGATCTGTATTAAATGGGCAACATGACAACAAACACTATTTATTATGCTTCACAATCTTAATTAAAGTTGTTCCTTAGTTCTTGGGCCCCAAAAAAAATAGGAATTTCTTGGTTCTTAATTAAATTGGAGAGCTCCAAGGCATAGGGTACAATGGTAAAGGGTTAATTCATAAGGATAAAATCAAGGACCGTCAATAAAAAATTTCGAATTCGATTCCTATTTATTGCGTTGCAAATCTCACAACGAACCTCCTTCAATTCATAAGGGCTCATGCAGGGTTCGTTCCCGTGCCCAAATTAAAGGGAGCGTAATCCCATCTTTAATTGAATTGGAGATTATATAGGCAGCTCTATAACTTCCTTCCCATTAAGGGATAATAGCAAGTGTTTCCTAGTAAACTTGAAACTTACGGATGTCAGTTAATTAGCCTAATAACCGGTAAAGTATATTTAAGCTCATGATGCCCGAAGTCCTCTTACAACCCAAAAATTAGGCAAAATTTGAAACTTAATCGAATGATATTAGGCAAGTGTGAAAAGATGTTATCGATTACAATGGCTTAATGAGTCGTGCATGGTAATGAGACCATAAAAATTTACTAATGATAAGCATAATTGCCGAACTTAATTAGTTCTCGGTATATTATGATTGGTTTGGTACATCACAAAGTGTACGAATGCCTAAAAAGTACCATTCTTTAGAGGTTACTAATGACCATAATAATCAACTAAAACTGCAAAAAGGAATATCACGATGTAGCTTCGAGACCCATATGAAGATCATATAGAACTATACAATAGTGATAAAATTTTGAAAAATAAAAATAAAAACCAATAAAGGCAAATAATTAAGAGATATATACAACATCTTTCCGTGATATCAAGTACAATAATTCGTATGCCTAACTTTGGTAGAACTAAATTCCAAGTAAATTAATAAAAATATTATATTATTGGGTATGCTTTTCTTTTTTAGATGCCTAAAAGGTAGACATACAGCTTGAAGGCACTGCAAAATGGGAGTTTCTTTGAACATTCAGCCTAGCTCAAAGGGTTAACAGCCACAATAATAATGCCTAGAGAACTGAAAAAGCTTAAAAGAGGTGAATTTTTTTATAGAGATTGAGAGGATTTGAAGAAAGAACAAAGCAGCTAAGTAGCATGCAGCTAGCTGCAGGGAAAAGTTAGCTTTGGAATTTTCCTCTGCAAGCTGCCACACTACACCAACATCGAACGAACGAACGAACCCTTAGTTATTAAGTATCTTTCACATCTTTCTTTTTAATTACTTGAAATGGTTAAACGTATATTAGTTTGCTCCTAGAAAGTTTAGCCTTCTTTGGTTGTGGTGTAAGGGCCATTCTATTCAATGGAACGGTGCGGGACAGTGAGAAATGGAGTTACGTGGTGCAGATAATGGAATAAATTGTGAGATAAAACGAAGTACAGAATGAGGAACGAAATGGCGTAGAACGAAACGGATTGAAACGGAACGGCGCGTAACGGAATACAGCATGAAAAACACGAAAAGAACAGAGCCGAGCATGGCAATATATAGCTGACCCGATCCGAACCTGGCTTGAAGTTACTTAAAGAAACCTAAACTCAACCCAATCTCGACCCAATTCTAATGCTTCGTATCAAAACTCTCTTCTTATTATTTTTGATGTGTTTTAGCACAAACATGAAATTGACCCGAGTTATAACTCTAACCCAACCCCTTCACCGGAATTGCCAGCCCTAGGTGTAACCGATGTTTGAGACAAATTGTTGGATCCCTTTGATTATTGAATAACTGACAATTAACAATTCTAGATTTGGTTCTCTGAGCAAATTAAATACATAGAGCTAAAAAGAGTTTAATAAACAAGGAAGGAAGAAATAGCTTATAAAGTCGAATAACTTATCAGATTATTATGTAAACTGATAAGTTTACCTAGCACAATACTTAAGCAGTATTAGCTAGACAATGTTATCTTTAGATCATATAACTAATCATGCTTGCACCACCGGATCAGCCCCCACAAAACTAATATGTTCTAAATAACCGTGTTTCCATTTCCAAGATTTAAAGTCGAACAAGTCAGACCAACCGCCAGTTGGTCATATTCATAATTATTATTGAGCATAACGCATAAGCAATTCTGTGGGCAGTATATTATAGCGCTATCAAAGTTCTTGTTAGGGTGAAGATACCTTTCACAGAAGAAAACTTGTCTTATAGCCAAAATAGAAAATTAAATAATTAAGTACAGTACTACTAAGTAATAGTAGCTAGCTACAGGACAGAGAATGCACCTGCAGTGATCTAGGAAGAGCAAAGGACATTATTTCATTCATTCAAAAAGACCATTCTTTCTTTCTTTTTCCTGATCTCCTTTTAGGTGGGTCAATTGAGAAAGCAAGGGACCAAAACACTTATGCTTCTTCAAATAATTATTTACCACCTATATATTTATATTTCCCCTTTTTATTTCTTACCAAGTCTTATCAACCCACATTGTCCATCCAAAATTTCTTCTATACATCCCCCTATAAATACTCCCCTTAGCCACTCTCCTCTCTTAAACACAAAACACCTTACGTTCTTCTTAGCTTATTACTCCCTCTGTCTCATAAATACCTTAACGTATTATTCCTTAGCGCTTAAACTTAAACACATACCAAATTCTATAAACTCGATCTCACCATGGGAAGACAAAGGAAATCCTCATTCTTTGACATATTTAAGGCTTGTTGCTCAGCGGCGCGAGACGAGTCGTGGGATGAGCCTGTGTATGCAAGAAGGATATATGCAAGTGATGAAGATAGAGGGTATTGGGTTGGTGAACCTGGGATTGATAACCGAGCTTCGGCTTTCATTGCTAGGTTCTATGAAAGCCGTCGTGCTGATCCTGAAGCTGTTGTATATTAGTTAGTGTATGTCATGTTTATTACTTTGTTCAATTTATCAAGTGTACGTCGTCGTTTTATTAGAGTATGTAGGTTTAGTGTCATTAACTGTGTATTATGAGGAATAATTGTGTAGAGATGATTAATAATAAGAAAAATGTTCTTAGAGAGTATTATTACTCTTTGATAAAACTGTTCGCTGTGTGCATCTCTCTCTCACCAAACTCTTATTTTTGGATGATTTTGGCATGGGCAACACTTTCATGGGCTGAAAACTGTTAATGCACTTGATTCAAATAATTCTGAAATGGAACATATATTGTTGTGTTGTTGTTGTTGTTGTTGTTGTGAAATTGAAGATTTAAACTATTTTTGTTGAATACTCACTCAAATCAAAAATCCATAAGTACTCAAAAATATGCTTTCAAGGGAGTTAGGTGTTCGTTGATTTCAGATGATGATGTTTAATTGTGATAGATAATGTAAGTAGGAAAATATTGTAAATATTAAATAGTTTCTTATTTAGGCTTAGGTTTGTATATTTTTACAATAGTAAGTCTTGTGTGATACCAACTTATAGAAAAATGGGGTCACTTTTTAGTGATATGGGGGTCACTTATGGTGAGCAGTGACTGTTACTTCATTGAAAAGTAATCTCTGTCTCACCAAAAGTTACGAAAAGAGTGTCTTATGGAAGTTTTGTTACACAATCTATCAAATTGATTATTCCTTATTCTATTAACATGAAGTAGAAATCGCGCAACAAGATATTTGGTCTTTTATCGGACATGTCAGGATGTATGACAAAATTACGAATTGTTATGATATATTTGAGATAGGAAGTGGTACACAAAATAGAATAGAAAATCCTCATTAAAATAATACTACTTGCCTACTCTGTCTTTATAAATTACTATCTCAACTTTATATGGACAAGGACCCAAACTATATTGTTTATGATGTTATTACCAACGACAAGAGACCAATAATTTGGATAGAGTCTAGTGCAATTATTATCAGCGTACCTCAATCCGAAAAGGGTACGGGATAGATGTAGGAGAGAAAGTTACAAAAGAGCTACATTGTTTTAGTTTGGGCATCATGAGATCACAATAATACTTACACACTAGATCTCGTGCCCGTGCGATACACGGATTCTTGTTTATCAAGCATACTCCGTTATTAGAAGAAATATAAAGAATTTTTTTTAATCATATCAATATGTAAAGTTGAATAATAGGAGTAGCAAAGAAGAATAATAATATTTTTATCAACCAAAAAAAAAAACACATTTAACAAAGAAATTACATTTTTAGTGAATGTATAATATAATATATATTTTTTTTGGATAATCAATATAATACTTATGTTACTTATTTCTTATTAAAATAAAATAAAATTATTTTTAATTTCTTTTTAATCACCCATGCATTTATGGCTATTTATTACCTATTTAATGCTTGGTGAGAACTCAATTTTACATATATACTAGATTTCGTGCCCGTGCGATGCACGTGTTCTTGTTCATCATCCTCTGTTAGTAGAATCAATATAATAAAAAAAAAAAATTAATCGTATCAATATATAAAGTTGAATAATAGGAGTAGAGCAAGGAACAATAATAATCTTTTTCATACATTTAACAAAGAAATTACATTTTTAGTGAATAAATAATATACCTTTTTTAGGATAATAAATATAATACTTATGTTACTTTTTTATTAAAATAAAATAAAAGTACTTTTGATTTCTTTTTTATCACCCATGCATTTATGACTATTTATTATTTATTCAATCTCACCTTGGTGAGAACTCAATTATATATATATATATATATATATATATATATATATATATATATATATATATATATATATATATAATATATATATATATATATTATATAGTGAATTTATAATTTTTTATAGGATAATAAATATAATACATATGTTACTTATTTCTTATTAAAATAAAATAAAATTATTTTTAGTTTCTTTTTAATCACCCATACATTTATGGCTATTTATTACTTATTCAATGCTTTGTGAGAACTCAATTTTACATATATATATATTGATACATGAAGCAAGTATGATGATAAATTGTAATTGGAAGAGTCGCTACAAATAAATATTCCATTTGTTTCAAAATCTTCTACCTACTTCTTTTAAGGGTAATATTTTAGGTGTTAAAAGACCCATCTAACCTTACTTTTTCTTGTTATCTTTACTTTCAACCCACTACGTACTAATTATTTCTCTCTCATGTTAAAGCAAGGGCAAATAAGAGTTTTTTTGTACCAAAATCAACTCCCATTAAACTTCGCATCAAGGAGAAGTAGGTAGCACATGCATGTTTTGAAACGGAAGGAGTTTATACTTCTATATAGGAAGACCTTGTTTATAGAGGACGACAAATTCGCCAGCCAAAGTACTCCTGACAAATACTAATTTTTAAAATAGGAAGAAAACCACACATTCAAGAGTTTGAGTCGGACAATTGCTGTATACGTACGTATGACATCCCGAGTAGAAAATAAGTTTTCTCAATTTAAATATTTGTAACCCTTCTTTAGCAAGAAAATTAAAGTATATATATCATAGGAGAACGTTGGTCGAGGGGTAATGAATCAATAATCATACATATGCAGAGTATAGTATATGACTATATGAGATCTGAAGGCTGTTGGATGGACAATTGTACTACCTCTTATACCTTGTACGTAATCTTTGTGCTTTTGATTGAAATCGCTGTGATCAGTGTTCTTTTTGCTAGTTTATCATAACTCTAATCGTACTTTCCAGACACTTAAGAAGTACTAAAACTTTTAGTTAAAAACTTTTTGCTTTCTCAAAAGGTTTTGGATTAGTTGTCATGTAGTGATTAAGTACAATGTTTCAAAGGAAGTCGGCAGCTGGAATGGAAGCTTGCACGAATGTGGTTAGGAGTAAAATGTTTCTCATTCTCTCCGTAATCCAGCGCGGTACTTGCATTGCTTTTTCATGCTAAGGGCAGGTTTGGATTGAAGGTAATGTTGAAAATATGTCCGGATTTGTATGAATTAGAAAAATTAATAAATAAATAAAATGGTATTATCTTTATTTATTTGTTAAAAGTAAAATAACTGACAAATCAGTTATTGAGAGATTTGGGATAAGTGCATTTCTCAAGCAGTATAAATAACCCAAAGGCCCTGTTGAAAAAGAACGTTATTTTTAGAAAAAAACTTTCTCTTCATTTTACAAACTAACTGAGTATTGACATGGTTGTATTCGCTGGAGCTTTAATGGATTGAATGCCGCTTCTATAAAAGACGCATTCGTTCTATCCTGGGAGACGTTTCTTAACACCTTGGACACCACGAGGGAGCAAATACGTCTTACAGAGACAACTATATTAGTTGGGCTCGGATTAACTTTGCTTCTTCAATCAGGTTTTTCATAATCTAATTTATTTCATACGAATCTATACATGTTTAATATGCCCTAGATATAACAGGTAATGGAGTAAGGGGGTATAGACCAAATTAAATGTTTTTTTTTTCTTGTCAAAAAAAAAAAAAGAAAAAAAGAACCCTTTAATTTGGTCTATTCCCCCTTACTGCTTAGTTGGACGTGGTTGGGTCCCGGGGGTGCGGTGTAACTTGGTGAAGGAGAGAGGAAAATAAGGGAAAAAGGGGGGAATTGTTAACCTAGGCGGAGCATGCTTAATAGAGCTGTCAAACGGAAGTCAACAGGTCGAGTTCGTCAATCTCATTATTCATTTTGAAGTTTATATATATGTTTGTATACCAATTTTTAATGGGCATACGAGAAACGAAGTCAGCTTTTGTCCATTTTTTCCGATCAGATTTTCGATTTTGGCCCCTTTTTATGCTTATTTAGCATGTTTGGGCCGAGATCCTGGTCAGATTTAATTTTGACAGGTCTAGTGGTTGACTATTAACCTCCATATGGAGGTAACTATCACCCTCCACCATACAAAATCTAAGACCCATTAATACCTTTACCTCTCATTTTACTCTTAAATCTTCTCTATTACCCCCTTAATACGTTATAATTAGTGCTAATTCAATGCTCAATTAAATCACTCAGTATAGGGTATCTAGCTTCACAAATGCAAGGGGGGAGTTAAAGATAGCTAGACAGAGTTAAAGATGTTTGCAAATTAAGGGAGAGTGACCTCAGTATGTGGCGAAATGTTTTCTGTTTGTAATTTTTTTTTGATATAGTGATTGTTCTCTTCTTCCGCCTATCTTTTTTATTTTTCCGAATTCAAGGTTTTTCATGTAAATCTTGTGTTTTGTTCTCGTTTAATGTTAATATTGTCCTTCTCAATACCTCGGTTATTTTCTGAGATGATGATTCCTTACCAAAGTGATTATTGATTCGTTAGTGTGGTAGATACCAAAATATCATTGAGAACGATAAAAGAAGGGACACTAACCACAAAGCCTAATTATCGGTCGTCGGCATTTGTAATGTAAAATTAATCATTACAATATAAACAATTTAAACATTAATACTGATTTGACTAATTAGAGCCACTAAATTAATGTAATTACGTTAAAAAACACAAATCATATATACATATATATCAATCATGACTAAATAACTTGACCATAGATTCTTCAAAAAGATCTCTAGTTGATACCCTAGATTTCAGCATGCATGTATGGCACCAACTTGTTGATACTTGAATAAAGCTTGTTCGGTAGTAAATATGACAAGTAGTGATGAAGAGTCGACTCTGATAATAATCACTGGAGTTGCGTGGAAAGAATACCAAGTTTTCGGAAGGTATATGCCTAGCCAATCTGGTTCACTGGTAAACCATACTAGAATCTCATATGATTGGTCATTTTGAAAGAAGTCTACCAAGCTAATAATTCAAAGACTTGTTGCCCTGATATAGCCTCTCCCTCCCTCTTTGACTTACCTTGGGACTACTATCAGCATTTTTACCAGTGGTTAGTTTCTTCTTTGTTGTTTCTTTGTTTCGATCTACTTGTTTATTTTGTTTTTCTTGATAGTTAGTAATAAACTCTCATTTGATAAGAGGTTGTGCAGCTTCCCGCGTTTATCGAAGGGTCGTAGAATTTGTGTTTTTAGATTGGTTTGATGAATCAAGAAGACAAGTTTAATCTACTATTCCAATGGGGTTTGTTCATCCAAATAGCTGCAACATATTTCGTGCTTACCACCCGATTGTAGAGAAAAGACAATGGCCTCCCGTTTACTGTGTAGCAATATTTTTGCTATATCAGGGCAACCGAGAATTGGTTATCGACAAAGCCGATCAGGACGACGACTTCTAGCAGTGATGTTTGAATTAGAAGTCATTTATCGACGCAGCGGTTCAAGACGCCGATTTCAAACAGTAATGGTGGAAGTCATATTCACCGTCTTTTTATGTTTGATATTTATACTTGGTTGTGTTAGATTTATATTTATTTAGAGATATGCATCATTGTAAATGGCGAATGAATTTTTATAAATAAATGAATTCTCTTTTGTTCAATAAATAATTAAATAAATAATGCTAAAAACAATACTAATAATAATTCAAAGACATGCACGTCATTTCATTATAAATACATGTCATAAAGTGGTCTCATGGTGAGACATTAACCATTGGAACTTGGAAGACAAGTCCCTGTCGATCTCTTGCTATTGGATTCCAATCCTAGACATATGAATCGCATAAATTATTAGATGCATGGATGTATCACATCACCATATATATCATATCATTAGTCTAATATGCTTATTCAATTATATTACACTGAGACTGTTAATAGTTCAAGGGGCTGAGTAATTACTAATTAGGTATAAACAATTTCACTTGCTGTCCTACATTTATAAAAGCTAAGGATGTTTTCTTATCAACCTTTTTATTGGATTTTATTGACTGTTACTTACTTCTTTTTTTCTCATAAAAAAAAGGGTGCAAGTGAATAGCGACCGAGGCATCCCCCCGTTACGTTATGTTCGGACTCTCATGTTCAATAGCGAACATATTAGACTAGCTGAACAACCAATACAAGCACTGATTACGTTAACATAGCACCAGCAAGGGGCTAGTATAGTTCCTAGAAAGCCAGCAAACACAAGGCATGGGGGAAATTAGCTTGTTGGTGACTGTTTCTTACTTAGTGACATACTGTAATGAGCAAAATGGTCGTGTCGTGTCATGTTCGTGTAGAGAATAAACGTGTTAGAAATCTCTCAACTCTAACCCAACCCGTTTAATAATCGTGTTGAAATTTTCAATACTAACCCAACCCGTTTAATAATCGTGTGACCTGTTAAACCTGTTTGATTAATTTAACTAATTTTGTCTTTCAAAAATTATAAAAAACCACTTGAATAAATAAATAATTACAGCTAGAAGGAATTTCAAAACGGATCCATATAAACTTTCATGGTAAATACATATAAAGTAAGGTAAATTGTATATTTTCACTTCAATTTTATAGTAATATTGGTTTAATCGTGTTAAAGCGTGTCAGTGCCGTGTTTGAAATTCCAACCTGAATCTAACCCATTTAATTAAATGTGTCAGCCGTGTTTGACCCATTTAATTAAACGTGTCAGAAACCTTGACACTAACCCACTACTAATCGTGTCCGACTTGTGTCTTATTGTCGTATCGTGTCAGCTTTTACCAGCCCTAGGTATCATATCCTTCTGTGGACCATTTTGGTGCTAATATAATTAGTCTTCACTCAAATGGTTCAGGGAAAACATATAATTCAAAAAAAGAAAAGAAAAGAAGAACAAGCAAGAAGTACCATTTAATGATAAGCCACTTTGATTTGATACAAAAACTTGTATGAAATGGTATTTCCGTAACTTTTGGTGGGGCGATGATTTTTTAATGAAATAAGACGTCATTGTTCATAATAAGTGACTCCGTACATCTCTAAATAGTAACTCAATTTCTATTGTAAGTTGGTTTCGCGTGAGACTTGATCTTTAACACAAAATCAGCAAATCTAGAAGTTGAATAATTACCCAAAAGAAATTCTTTTGAGTAATGTAAAAAACGAACACTAAGTTCCCAGTAAGTAGTTTCTCCATTCACAATATTCGAACCCACAACCTTGCTTAATGAATGAGAGTGCCGAAACACTCACACCAACCACTTATTAGTTAACACATGATTACTTTAGTTATACAACAATTAGTGGGCGGACTAATAATTCCGGACCACCTAATAATTTCTCATATATGACTAAGTGAAACTAATCCTAGGCATACAATAAATGAACAGCAATAGACCAACCAACAATATCCAACTTAGAGGCCCAGGTTACCAATATATCTCTGCTTTGGATTTAGATTTGGGATTTTTTCAAAGGCCAAGGGAACCTAATGCCATTGGGCCCAACTCATTGATAGCCCAAAAAAATAGGCCCTTGATTAGAGTAACCACAAAAGCTAGACATACCAATCTAATTCAATATTTTTAGTAATGCATGTATCACAGGCTTACATACTCCTTGTTTTTTTTTTTTTGATAAGATACATACTCCTTGTTGAGGACAGCCCACATGTGATCTGCCCCCAATTTATGCCTGTTCTCATGTTTTAGTCTTACCCGGTCATATCAAAGCGACTGAATAACAAAACTTAATTTTCATGTTTTTTTGTTGTTCTAATTTTAGGCCATGATAAAATCACGATTTAGCATTTTATAGGATGATAGAGCCTTCCGTCTAATTGTGTTATTGGCCTACATAACATTAGATGATTTGGTTTTGTTTTTTTTTTCTCGTTAGATGATTTGGGTTTAGATTGCAACATAACAAAATGGATTACGCTCTTTTTAGGTGTCCTATAAGGTTATAAATCTTGTTTTGGGCCTTTATGAAAGACACCAGATTCAAGATGTGCAACGCAACCGTCAGAAATCAAGCTCAAGACCTTTTGTTAGCGATCCTCAATATTATCCTTATAGATTCTCCTTTTGTCACTACTCCATATGCCACTATCAACATAAATTCTAGTTAAATTATATTATTATTAGGGATTATCTATCATTCTCACCCAGAAAAAAAAAAAATAAGATAAAGATTTTTCTATCATTCTCACCCAGAAAAAAAGACATTAGGTATCTATATGTTGAGCTAGCAACCATCTATGTTTCTCGAACGGAAATTCAATGTTCAGGTTTGGGTGAGGATTCGAGGTTTGGAACTTTGGATTCGACTATCTTGAGAAATATCCGGCGCTTAAGCTGTTTTTTTACTAATTTGAAGTGTTCAAGTGTTATATCGTGTTTAATGTCTGAATACCTGACGTGGATAGTTATTTTTGAAAAAGTGTTCAGAATCATAGGCAACCATATGTAAATTCCATGAATTTTCCACCCCTTTTTCAATTTTGAGTATTGATTAGCTGAAGAATCGAATATACTATTTTCCTCTTTCCCAATTCCCACCAATCACTTTGCTTAAATTTTTTTTGATCACTGTACTAATTTTTACCGAAGCAATTGAGATAGTCATATCTAACCATTTTGATTTGCTCGATTACTTTATCGGACATGTGGAAGCCACCATACAACAATTGAATTGTGTCCTTCCTAGCAATTACTCCTATATCATACTTTAAAGCACAACGAGCCCAAAGATTAATAAATAAAAATAAAATGTAAAAATAAACTATATCCTAAACACATGATTTCTATAAATTTTGAACGTCCAATAAAACTTAGAGAAGTTAGAACTAGTGGCTGACTCTGACAAGATGTCAGAATTTCAGTATGTGCAAAGAATAAATGTAATATTGAAAGTTAAAATGTAAATCCAAATTAAGGGGGGCTGCACATTGCCATGCATTTTTAATTCCTTGTTTTTAACTAGTGGATTAAATTAAATTAATTAAACCAATAGCAGGTCTCCTGACAGTGGCGTATCTAGAAAAATAATAATGGGGGTGCCAAATAAAAATTTTAAAAAAGCATAAGTTTAATATTACAAAGTAATCGGGCTAAAAAGTACAATCACATTGTTTTAAGGAAAAATACAAAATATTCGGGGTATGGGGTTACAATTGCCCTCGTCGGGTCTTCATGTTTTGAAAGCGGTTAATGATGTCGTCATCGGGAACTTTCAAAAAGGTTTCTTTCTCAATAAAAGTAACTAAACAATCATTCAACATAGGATCAATAGATCACCCATACTATTCCGCAACTTGTTCTTGACAATCTTCATGCCCAAAAATAGCCAAACAAAAAAAACAGCAAAAAAAAAAAAAAAACTAATTTCAACATATAAACAACCACAAAAAAAAAAAAAAAAATTTATCATTTATCCCATAAGAAAAATCCCCAAATTGCAATCTAACTAATATAGCCCTTTCATTCAAAAAAAAAAAAATAACAACAAAATAGTTCATTCTAAAACTCATTGACATATCAACTAACAAATATACAAAACCAAAGAACCAAAAAATCTAACTCAATTTCATACATAAATCATCATAAGGCCTATAATAATAAACAATTTACATAAATAAAGTGCCAATTTGAGATCTAATTATCATAAGAATTGAAATCGAAAAAAGTTAGGGTTTGAAAATATACCAAAAAGGGGCTTGAAGTTGCGTCGTGGGCCGTGGTTGTGGACTAGAGGGTGGTGCGGCGTGTGGGCGGCCGGGCTCGGCGGTCGGTCGTCGGTGGAAGGACTGTTGTGAGTCAGTGAGTGAGAGAGAAGAAAAAGGAGAGAGAATTTTTTTTCTGTTTTGACAGGGAAACGTGAGAAAGAGAGGAGAGAGAAAAAAGTGGGTATCAATTTAATTCCCTTGCCTTTTTTTGTTGAACACTTAGGACCCCTTTCACCCTTCAAACATTCAAAATCAGGGGGCCTTTTGGGAAAACGATTTTTTTTTTTTTAAATTTTAGTGTCCAAATTTTTTTTGGGAATTAATCCAGTGACCTGGGACCATGGGGCACCCCCTTAAATCCGCCCCTGTCTCCTGAACATTAGCCGTACCATGCGACGACATCATGCTACAGAGGTAGTTGCCTGTTTGGGTTGTGTGCGCGGTCTTGACCGTCCTTTCCCGGTGGTGGACTACATATATACAAAAAAGTTAAATCAGTATATGCACAAAACAACAATCGCGGTGGTGGACTACTGCACGAGTTTGAAAATAACATTATTTAGCCCTTCAATGAGTTTTTGTGTTATACTTTTAATTAACTGAATTGGTTCCAACATATGATATTAAGAGTCCAAATGACTAAGAGATTATGTGGTATGAGGAGCAGAAGGGGCGGATGGATCATGCACACTTCAAACCCAATAGATATTATTCATGTGAATGAACGTATTAAGGAATATAACATTAGTTAGGCGGATGGTATGTCAACAATTTCGTATATATTGGTAATAATTTTTAATCAATGAAAATAATGTTAGTTGTTTGTGTACTTATTATTGTCCCATTATATTTTAAATCGAATATTAATTCATAGAGACTTTACTGTATTTCTTTCAAAGACACATTAATAGTTAATACACTACGGAGTAATGCAATACATTTTCAAGGATATTTTACTATTTTATCCACTCCCAAAAATTATAGTCACTTTTTTCATACTGTGTGAAAGCTCCATAAAAATACTCGATCTTGTTTGTGGACGAAGGGAGTAAAAAGTATGAGTAATTACTAAAGAAAAATTTATGTATTTTGTTTTATAAGTTCAAGAAAAGGGATCATTGACTAATAGTTACAGAGTAATTCAATACCTTTTCAAGGGTATTTTACTATTGGAAAATGTTTCATTCACTTATCGGGTTGCCAATCCACTATTTTATTGTTTCTATCTCTCTTCTACTTTAATTTCTATTTTTTGAAAATAGAGGAGAGAGACTGTGAGAACTAATGAGTTGACAATTTAGTGAGTGGATGTATCATTCTCCTTCACAGTAATTACTTCATACTGTGTGAAAACTCCATAAAAAACACTTGTTATTGAATGAAGGGAATACAAAGTATGAGTAATTACAAATGAACAATTTTGTATTTTGTTTTATAAGTTCAAGAAAAGGGACCATTGACTGTTAATGCTTACCATTTCTTACTGTGTCAGCAAAATGTATGTGTATTTCCGATATTCACCCAATCAAAGAAAGGGTATCTTTCTGTGAGACCAAAAGAGACTTAGAGATGCTGCATTGGAGAAATAAAATTGTTGTTATTTTTGGTGCAAATTTTAAAATGGGGATGTCTATCCTGTGCCCCAAGGGCACAAGTTTAGGCTCATTAATTGCAAGCCAAAAACAGAATTAGCTACAAGTTAATTAATACGTTTCACATACAAAGTTTTCTTGTACCAATATTACCCTTATTTCCCTTATTCTAACCTCCATCCTCATTTGTTAGTTTGTTACCCACCACTGGAAATTTTCGCCGCCCAACCTGCAACCTCCCTTCTCCCTCCCTCTCTCTCTCTCTCCTACCTCATCTGTCATCTTCCCAATTTCTCAATTATCTCTCTTACTTAATTTCTGCCACCATCTATCATTGAAATCAACATGAACACATACTGCAATCCATAACCGTGGATCATCCGCCTACCTCATCGAGCCTCATCAACCGCCACCACCATCTCTGATTTTCGTTGCCGGAACGATTGCTCTTCCGCCTTCGTCATCTCCTCTCTTTATTACTCACCATGTTCAAAGTTTTGGGGATCTAGTTCACAAATTAATTTTTTTCCTTGTAAATGGGTACTTAGGATTCACCGTTCCCCTTAAGATTTTCGTTTAATTCGACGGCGAAACTGCCGGAAGGGCTGCTGGGAAGTTCTACATGTGATTGAGTTGTGTTGGGATGATGTATGTCTAGATGAAATTACAAATGTAGAGGAAAGGGTATTTTGGTATGTTAAACTTTAGTGCATTTATTATTTTTATTGTAACTTGCAAATACTTACTCTTAACTATTGAAATTTGACAGGTAAAGTGTAATTGATGAATGTTTATCCTGTGCCCCAAGGGCATAGGATAGCCAAAATTTAGATAATGCCCTATAGAAAAAGATTAGTGCATGGCTAAGCTTAAACCGGAAACTATGTAACCGCGGGCCTTATGATTAAAACCAAAGGCGACTTAGAGCATATTTTTTTCAAGTGGTTTCCAGTTTTATCCAGTTTTGTTCAGTTATTAGTTATGTCCAGTTTTACCCAATTTTGCCCAATTTTGTCCAGTTTTGCCCAGTTTTAATATTAATGATAACAACAACAACAACAATATGTATTAATAATTATAATAAAAATATAAATAATTATTTTTTAAAAATATAAATAATTATTTTTTTATTTTTTATTATTGATTATATTATTATTCATAATTATTCATATTTTTATTATAAATAAAAAATTTAAAAAATAATTACTTATATTTTTAAAAAATAATTATTTATATTTATATTATAATTATTAATACATATTATTATTATTATTATTATTGTTGTTGTTGTTGTTGTTGTTGTTGTTGTTGTTGTTGTTGTTGTTGTTGTTGTTAGTATAATTATTAAATATTATTAATATTTTTATTATGATTATTATTTTATTTTTTTTAATTTTAATTATTATTATTATTATTATTATTATTATTATTATTATTATTATTATTATTATTATTATTATTATTATTATTAACAGTGAAAATTAAACAATTTTCAGTTTTTTCCAGTTTCTCATAGTTTGACCCAATTTTTTCCAATTTTCACCAGTTTTGTCCAGTTACTAGTTCTAGTTTTCAGTTGAAAAAAACGAGCCATTAGTTTTATGACTCCAATGCATATGTATAGTACCTTTGTTTTATTAGATTAATAGTAATTTAATTTCCTACTTCATTCTTCCACTTTGATATATATTTGACTTTTGAGGTATCTTTGTAGAGGAGTTACCCCATACATCTAAATTTTCTAGCATTCACATTGATTGGTTCACATAATCTATAATGGGAACTACTCCGTATTATTATATGATCTTATTTGATATACAGTAAGTCTTGTGTGAGACCAACTCAAAGAAAATTGGGATCACTTTTTAGAAATGTAGGGAGTCACTTATAGTGATTATGACCCTTATTTCATTGAAAAGTGACCCCCGTTTTACCAAAAGTACGTTAAGGTAATAGTAGTAAAAATATTATATAGTAATAGTAGTAAAAATATTTACTCTACAACTCACAGAAAGATGAGATCACCGTCTTATAAAAGTTTTTGTGCTCGACATATTATATAGTAATAGTAGTAAAATTATTTACTCTACAATATATCACAACGCAAAAATAAGAGATATCGTACTACTTATAAATGACTGTGTTTATTTGTTATAAAATTTGAGTATATCATTAATTTTTTGCTGTAATGATAAATATACAGAGCCTTCGTAAGAAATCAAATCATAATCATAATATTTATATATTAGAGTCATTTTCTGACAGTATTGGAGGCGTCCACCTAAGCAAATCATTGTAATAAAATTTCAAAAAAAATTTGAAATAGAGATATATATGTTTTGGTATAAAATATATATTAAAGGTGTACTTTCCTAAATCCTTAAAGAGTACACTATCAATTAGAGGTTTTGGTATAGAATATATACTAAAGTTGTACTTTCCTAAATCATTAAAGAGTAGATTATTAGATTTTAAAAAGCATATAACATTAGTTTCAACGCTTAAAAAACTAAATTTCTTACACCATTGGAACGGGTACGAAATATCCTTTAAAATAAGACTCATTTGTAGTATATTTTATTGATTTACAACATAAGATGCGTCCACCTAAAAAGGTAATTAGTAATTAGTTTGACAAGCTGACACAACTAAAGAGTTGCAATGTAAAAATAAGAGAAAAGATACGTATATTTTTTATAAAAATTTAAAAAGTAATCTCAAGGTAAAATATAATAAAAATAGTATGTGTAGAATAAAGAATATAAACGATGATCTAAAGTGATTCTAGGTTCAATCTTTAATAGAAAACTTTACCATTATCACGTATAATTATATAAGTGTACGTAATATACTGATCCCGGCCCCCATGTTAGTTTAGGGCTCCAGTTTATGTTCCCTTCAACTTTATAATTATTAATGTACTCCCTCCGGACCACAGATAAAATTACATTGGACTTTTTGCGTTCTTTAAGGCAGTGCTTTGACGACATATAACTTTGAAAAAACAAGCAAGCATTAAAATATGTTTTATTATTCTAAAGTTTACGTCTAAAACTTCTTCTTTTTTTGAAAATTAATTATGTATACATTAGACGTTTAAACTGATTTTTATCATAAAAGAAAGATCATATATATTTGGAATGTTAGTTGTACAATTATATCAACATAAGAGTACTGGCGTACCAACATCAAGCATAGAAAGACTTTGAAACTATTACCTTTTGTATCATGTAACATATGGAATGAGGTAATTAATAGTTAATTGAAATTGATGATAATAGTTTAAATTAGATAAGATGTCCTATAAAGCCATAGTAATCTTATTATATGGCATTCATGATATTAAATGGATTATATAAATATTTATCCATATATTACTAATAGTTTTTCATAAGTGACAATTAAACTTTGATTTTTCAATGAAATTACTAATCACGTTATATTAATTTTATTATATAATCACAGTCCGTGCAACGCACGGGTATACTCACAGGCATCCACCTAGTTTATATATACACTACGGAGTACTGTTTAACATATATAATGTTATGAACTATATTATATGTGGATGTACAATATACTGTAGAGATACTATAGCTAGATTCTAGGCCATATCTTATACTAGGGTTCTTGCTCTGCAAGCAAAATCCTAGCCTCTCTTGTACTATATATATCCCTCATGTGAATAATACAGACACCTCTTGCTTCTCTTTATTTCTCTAATTATTTCACAACACGTTATCAGCACCACGCTCTAACCCTAATATCTTTATTTAATTTGCAGATCTTAATCCGATCAATAGTCTGCTACTGCCTAGCAGTATGGGTTACTTCGTACATGCTACTGTCTTTGACCCCCGGTGCATTATTCTTCGGTCTACTTCAATCCTGGTTCTCATCTCTATCTTTTCTTAATTTATACAATCATCTCGCCGCATCTTATTTTACCATGATAGTGGGCTAATTTATTTTACAAAGTATGCACCTTTGTCTTATTCAAGCATCAATTACTAATAATTTGTGTGTTCACCGCCTCATTTTATATCTATCCAATCAATGGCTAACTAATATATGATATACTGTATCTAATTGTTTTGATGGTGTTATAAGTTAAGTTACTTAGGCCTCGTTTACTAGCTTGTAATCAAATGTAATGCAATGTAATCAATTTGTAGAGTAAATGTGGGGTGAAAAGTGAAGGAGTGGGAGGAGAGGGATGGAAAAAGTAGGGTTGATTGCATCTTTTAATGTAATCACAATTGCTCAACTTTTCCCATGTAATGTTGATTACTTTGAATGATGTAATCAACTTTCCTTTTCCCATCTCCTTCCTCCCCCTCTTTCATTTTTCACCTCACAACTACCTTATAAAATAATTGCATTGCAAGTATTTGATTACAAGCTAGTAAACACCACCTTAATGCCTTTACTAGACAATTAAGGTGAGATGACCAGAGAATGAAAATTGCTAAGGTACGCTTCTTTTACCATATGAAAAAAAAAGAACCTCATACTATGGTGGTTTTATATCGATCTGAAATTTAGAGGTATATATGCATAAGGATGATGTGCTAAACTTGATAAGTTTAATTATCTTATTATGCACACAAGATCAGCCCCTTGCTTTTATTCTCTTTTATTCCATTGATCTATCACCATATATATCCCATGCTTGATCTTTTTCATTTTGATATGGTCAATGTTTTACCTATCTTATTTTTATGTTGTCACATGGGTGCATATAGTAAAGCCGTCTTTATCTTGTATGGTTATAGGCTGCACAATAGTTTGTGCATCAAGTCTTTATGTGACCAGTAAATCAGATCTATCACAATTGTTACAAAGTAGCATGATTCTTTAAAGTGTACTATCGTTCCTTTTCTGCCACTATATGCTAACAATGTCTATAAACCCATGTAGCCAAAGATATACGTTTGAGATTGACATCCTATGTCTCGTAGCCATAAGTTTAATTTAGTAGTTCTTGTTTCGTTAGTGTGGATAGCAATTGGACCTCTCTAAATGTTGGGTTTGTTTGATGTTAGATGGCATTAAAAGTCATATGAAATTTATATGGGGCAATTGATGAATTAGTTACTCAACATTACGTATCTTACTTTGTCATTGATTATATGATGGTGATCAATCTCTTGCTATATATTTTGAAGAAGTATATTGTGTGCTTTGATTAATGATGGTTCATAATTTGTTGAACCTTGACCATTCCTGACACCCAAATTCAAGAAAAGGTAAGCTCACACAATTTATTTTATTTTATTTTTGAGATTAATCCCATATGGTATAAGAGTATTCGAGATTTATTTTGTTTGAATGTAAAGTAACTAAATTTGATATTCTCATTGTGTGAAAGGACTAAATGTTGTAATTTTAGAGGTATCACTTCTCTTTGTATAGTCATGCAGACTAGTAGCCCAATATACTTATTTTGAAGATAAGTTTACATACAATAAAGCTTTGAAGACTTATACATTGGGATTGCAGGGAAACAATTATGAGACATTATAAGTCATGGTCTACAAGGCACAAGACCCTCATATAAAGTCAAACCCCATATATGATGGACATTATTTGTAGTGATCATGCAGATCACAAAAACAGGTATCTTCAATGAGATAGAAATTGGAAAATGACACAATCATGACCTGAAGTTCATGATTATATTGGTGTTATATTGAATATTTCACCCAGTTACTTATGAAATTTTGGGTTAGAAGTCTCATAAAGAAAATGTGTCAGGTTTCGTAAATATTGACAATGGCGAAACAATTCTTTGGCCTGAAGTCCAAAGTTGATTTGGAAAATATATGTCTATGGACATTGATATGAGCAAATAAATTATTGATAGTGATCCCAAATATCACTATAGGGGTATCTCTATAAAGGATAAATTTTTTGATGGAACAATTATCATGACCTGAAGTTCATGATTATAGATTTACATCTTACCAACTTAAGTCAACAATTTGTATAACTTGGGGCCAAAAGTCTCCTAAAGTTGCAAGTCCACTTTGGATGATACAATGATGAATCAAGTAATTGGCGATGTCCAAAACTAAGTGGACAAATGCGTATATTTTTGTATGCTTAGAAGTTCAAAACTTGTACCCCTATATAATTATTATTGGGACACTAACTTGATTGTATTTTGGATTATCTTTTTCTACTACGAAAATACGAAAAAGGGGGTGATTGATAAAATGTGAATTGTAATTATATTCGCATATGAGATAAATAAGGTCATATTCCTTTTGCAATGACAATGGATTTATGTTTATTTAAAGAAAATCTATCCAATAGATAGATATATGTCCATGGAGATTTATATGAATAAGTTGAGAATATGCTTTAGAAGAACATCAATTATCTTCCCCGAAAGAATCAATGAGATAGTCTTGCCATTATTAAAGAGACATAAGTTATGTCTTTGTCACATCATACATCTGGTCAGAATCACGTGTAAATGACTACGTCAAAGTTGATTATTATTGAGCAAAAACTAACCAAAAGTTAGTTGCGTGAAATATTTTATTGATATGGCAGTTTAGGCCATCCGGGTACGAAGACACCCGTTCCGAGAACCTGAAGTTTCTCTTGAATGAATATATGATAACGTGCTCATACTCTCTCGTGTTTTATTAATATGAGGTTTAAAGGCAAGACTGACAACGAGATGGAGTATATATATATAGTTTCGAACAATAAATTAGTTTGATTCGAAAAGAGACGAGATATTGATAGCAACTTGTATAAATTGAGATTAAGTGGCCAGAAGACCACTTAAAAGATGAGTTGCATTGCATTATGTAAGTTCATTATAAAGTACGTTTTGAGCGTTTTTATCAATATTTTGATCTCTTGTATGGGGCAAATTATATGAGCACAAATATAACCAACTGCAATTACGTGTACTCCCCAGAATTATTATTCTCCGCTAGAGAACTAATAAAGTGAAACTTATCGAGAGAAGATGAGAAACTAGTGGATCTAGGCTGGATTTCAAAGTAATGAAATGCCCATTTATAACTGTCCATGAGAGATAGGTTTTTATCAGCTTAGGGGGAGAATAGTAGAGGAAAGCTGAAGAAAACAAATACATACATTAAGTATGTAGAATTTTGATCCCTGTCTGAACCAGAAGTTCAGGACGTGATATAAATTTGAGGTTCATATACATGTATACATATATACCAGCTTTATTTCAAACCTCTCTATATTCAAGCATGAAACTCTATGATTTGACTATCGTACAACTATGAACCTTTGGGAGGCATATCGAAGCATAAATTGGTTGTAGAGATTCATGTTGTGAGAATTGAGATATCTTGCCAGTCATGTTAAAATTGATACACCTGAAGTGTAGTCTATTGAGTTTTACTTTAATTCAAATTAAAGTAATTGAGATCGGTTCCTAATGAAAGTTTATTATACAAACATGGCAAGATCGTGCAGTTTGGTTGATACTCTTGAAGAGTTATGATATATAAACAAGATTTATAGCTTATAAATACCCCTGAAGAGGTATGGATATCTGAATCACAAAACATGGCCTATATGGAAAAGGAAAAGGTGCCCAAAGAAAATATTCAGATATCATTTACTAGTACTGATGGATAAATAATGAAGTTGATTATGAGATTTCAACAATTAATATTTTGATACCGGTAAATGATGAAATCGATATGCATTTGCAAGATACGATGGACATATGAATGGGGATCATATTTATAAAGTCCATTTAAATGTCGACATATTGTTGATTGGAAATAGAAAATGAGCTCATGGACCTGCAGTCCAATTAAATTATGGATTTGATATCCAAACTGTGCAGTTTACATTATCGAGTCATACATTGTGTGCATATAGATTATAAGTTATACATCATACATGTCACTATATTTTATATCTTATTTCTATATAGTATTTTTGTTGATTTCATCTCATAATGCATGCACATATTTTCATTGAAATGTATTTGTGTAAGTTACTACATATTTTATAGGTGAAAACCTAAAAGGAGATGTTTACTCCTATGGTATGTCAATCCCATAAGGATTGAAGATATAGTCCCTGGAGGACTCTAAATGCCTTGTTGGATATGTGTAATGGCATACACAGATCTTTGAATAAGTGAAAAGCTCCTGAAGAGCTTGTTTTGAATTTATATGAACCTCTAATTTTTGAAGTTGCAAAGGTCCATGAATCAATGACATACAAATATTATTTGTCTCAAGTAAGATCAATGAGAATGAGACAAGATATATTGTTGTTTAGCATTCACGATTTGGATATGACGTGATGCAAGATACAAAATATCTGTAAGAGAATTTTGAATGAATTGATTATCATCTCAACCAGAAGTTTGAGCATATAAGTTATACAATTTATCGATTACAAAGGTTGAGAGTTGATGTGAATATCACCTATATGATGAGTTGTTGGTGATACTCGATAGTAAGATATCTATGGTCTGAAGTACTATGAATATGAAATAGGTGATTCTTATGGTCCTGAAGTACCATAGAATATTGACTCTCATTTTCAAATTACAAATATTTCATGATGATATGAAAAATATGAGCAGTGAAAGATATTGACCTCAGGTAGAAGGTTAATATCTGTATTACTAAAGACCTCCCGAAGAAGGTTTATGTTAAATGGTTTGGAATTGTGGAAATTGCTCATATATTGTGAAATTGCTATTAAAGGATGAGACTTTACGCACTTCACGTTTTTCTCCTATTGCGTAGGTTTTTCCCATCGGGTTTTCCTAGCAAAGGTTTTGGTGAAGTAGTGGCTGTACTCTTTTTCCCTTCGTTGAGGTTTTTATCCCATTGGGTTTTACCTAACAAGGTTTTTAACGAGGCAGCATGACAAGGATATTATGGAATTTAGAATTCATGAAGATTGTGATATGTTACACTAAAGTTTCTTATCCATTACGAAAACATTTTCTATTGAATATCACAATTGCATCAACTTGAAGATCTAGACGGATATTGTCATGAGGGGGAGAAAATATGCGCTGCACTCTTTTTCCCTTAGCCATGGTTTTGTCCCACTGGGTTTTCCAGGCAAGGTTTTTCATGAGCCAGCAACTGACGCGTATTGAAGAATAATGTACTCTTTTTCCTTCACTAGGTTTTGTCCCACTGGATTTTCCTAGTAAAGTTTTAACGAGGCATATTCTCTAGTGATGTACATCCAAGGGGGAGTGTTATGAAATATATTATATGTGGATGTACAATATACTGTAGAGATATTGTAGCTAGATACTAGGCCATATCTTATACTAGGGTTCTTGCTCTGCAAGCAAAACCCTAGCCTCTCTTGTACTATATATATACCTCATGTGAATAATACAGACACTTCTTGCTCCTCTTTATTCTCTACTCTCTATCTCTCTAATTGTTTCACAACATATAAATCATTATATCCTACTACACAGGCCCGTCTCTGGGGGTAGGCACGGAGTGCGACCGCCTATGGCCCAATGTTCAAAGGGGCCCAAAATGAAATAAGAAAGATTACATATACAAGTAGTGTGCCTACCTAACATAAATACTGATCTGGCTCAGTGGTTAGTTGTGGAAAATGTGGAAGCATATTTGTTGTTGTGTCGAGTTTGAATCTCCTGGGCCTCAATTTATCTCTTTTTTTGGAGTCTTTCTGTTTTTCAAATACAATACGTTTTTTTTTTTTTTATCTTTTTTTCCTTTAGTCCCATCTTATTTTGTTTCTTAATGTTTTTTCATTTCATTATCCCATTTTCTTTTTAGTTTCTATTAATTTCTTAATCCTATCCTCGTTTTGCTCTTCTTTTTTTTTTTTTTTTGTTCCAATCCTACTCTCAACATCATTTGGTTGTCTACTTGTAAATAATTTTTTGATGTACAAGGTTTATTATTGCATACAATTTTAATTGTGATATTAATACCAATACTGATATTTACAAATAAACCCAACAGAATCTAAAAGAGATGTATCTAGAGTCTTGCGGACGATTTTTTTTTCAATGCTTTTTTATTTATAGGGGTAAAAGTAATATTTTTTTTTGGGAAATGGTAAGTAATTTTCATTCACCAAGGGCATACCAATGTGGTACTCCGGGGAAAAAAGAACACAAACGTGCAGGGCATAACACCGTACACAAGCCTAACCAACAACCTACATGTTTTTTATCATACATTCAGCCATGTCCCTATACAACGCTATAAACCTAGAGAAAAGACACATTTTTATCTGCCTAACTATAACATTTACAGTTCTAGATTTATGCTGGAATATCCTCTGGTTCCTTTCAAACCAGATTTCATAGAGAGTGCAGACAAAGGCAGCTCTTTTGATTTTGGTCCTCAAACTTTTTCCTTTACAGTACCTACTGAACCACCTCATCTCTCTCCCAAAGCTTAGAGGTGCTCTATCAATCCCAACCCATTGCAGAATATTCCTCCAAACAGCAGCAGCCAGGTCGCATTTAAAAAATAAATGGTGACAATCCTCTCCCACCGTGCCACAGATACCACAATTGTCACTAATATTTAGCCCTCTTGCTCTCGGAACAGCTTGAGTCAGAAGGCTTCCTTTGCAAGCTAACCAAGCGATGATGTTGTGGCGAGGTCTGACACTGCTCTCCAAGATCACATGATACCACCAAACCTTCATTCGAGGAGCGTCAAAAACATCATATAGATTCTGAGTCTGAAACTTACCCCCTCGCCCCTGCAGGAGAAGTTGTGTCTCCTGGATTAACCCCCCCCCCTTCCACGCAGCTCATCTCAAACCTGCAATAACCTTCTCCACTCCCAATAGTTCCCAGGCTTACTATCAACTTGCCACAAGGCCCCCCCTGTGCAAGAGGTACTTAGGTACCCATCTTGCCCAGCACCCCTCTCCTCCTTTATCAAGCCACCAAATATTCCTGCAAATACAAGCCATATTCCAAATACCAATATCTCGAATATGCAATCCCCCATATTTCTTTAAAAGCAAATTATCTTGAACAAATGTCATTATACCGCTTATCCTTCTCTAGCCTTTGTTTATGTGGGGAGGGGAAGTGGTAAAATAAAATTATTACTCTAATATTTAAGGGGCCCTTAATTTGATTTCGCCCTATGACCTCTAAAATGTCAGGAACGACCCTGCTACTACATATATCAAATCATATCGTAGTTATGACATCATAATCTTTTGGTATGGTCTAATTATGGAAAAGAACAAAAGTGAATGAGATATAACATTTTATGTACTCTATATGTGTATTATTTTATGTACTACCAAGGTCTGCATTTTTCATTTGGGCTTAAACTTATGACAATATAATGCCTTTTCCGTATTCTATGATCTATGCGTCTAAATCAAACTACAAGTACATAGCATCACTTTAGTACAGTAATCATGCATGTTGTACTCTATGCTTTGGTGCATGATTTTTTGCTGGGGAGACAAGTTATTATTACATTACATATGCTTGGAACCTTTACTTTTTTATTTCAAGCAATTGTGTGTGTATATATACCAAAAGGAAGAAGCATTATTATAAAACAAACTTAGGACGAAATGTATTGACTTTTTTCGTGGCCCTCCTGGTTATGTCTAGGCATTTGATGATAGTTGATACATGCATGTAATTATAAGGGGATAGTAACTCCATGTCATACTTTCGACCTTGTTGATCGATAGGACATGATATGTATACTTAACTCATAAATGCAAATAATTACTACTATTTATTATTAATCTAATTACAATACTTAACATTCAATTACCTAATCATTACAATTCGAAAAGCAAATAATAAAAATTACACAGAATAGTTTTTACAAATATAGCTAGGTCGAGTTATGAAATGCATCGTATGTACGTGGACAAAAAAATGAGTTACGTTTTCATATATTGCAGTTCTACCTTTGTAATTTCATATTTAATTAACCAATTAAAAAATAAATATGATAATTCAAATATAAGATAATTCGTCATATAACTTATCATCAGTCTAAATTTGCATGATTTAGTCGACTCTTAGTTCTATTGAGTTTTGAATGATAAAGTACTATATCTACCTTAGACCTACCCAGCCAGCCCGATCCATCCTGATTTCGGGATGGATTTGGGTCAAAAAACACAACCCGCCAGCCCACCCTACTTTTGGGTGTTTTTTTTGGGAGTTCAGTCCGGATCACACTCGGTCCGACTCGAGGTATGATCAATCAACACCAAGAATGTGAAAAATGTGATTTTTACAAGAACTCATCGTATGATGAGGTGGCCTCAAGGTGAGGCGCATCATACAAGTATGATGTCATGTTTGGTTAAAAAGGTAGTCTCATCTTAATGCGGTCTACTATGATACTTATTGATTCACTTTTAGTAATGTTAATGTAACTTGAAAAAGTCAAAGGGGGACCTAAGTGATCAATTGATCTGATGCATACAAGGTTTGCATGCTAATTACAGCAGCATTGCAGAGCACAATCACAACACTATCCATCCCCATCGATTTGGCTGTCGAGAGTGATCCTCCCATGTGGACATCACATGCAGCCTGGCTCACTGGCTCATCTCTAACTCAGGCATTTCCCATCTTTATGCATTGAAATAATTCCCATGGGGATGTGATTACGTACTTAGATCCACGCACATTTACACGACCCTTGATTAGCATTCATACTTCCTATATACAATTGCTCTCCCCTTAAACCTCAATTAGGCACTACCATGTTCGTTACGTATGTCATCAAGATCAACTACTCTTTTACTTTCATTTACTTTGCCTGTCAGGGCTGTAAACGAGTCAAGTCGAGCAGAGTATTGTTGTGTTCGTGTTTGACTCATTTATTAAACGAGGATCATATTGATGCTCGTGTATGGAGCGAGTATTAAACGAGTTTTGACCGAATCATTCATGAGCTGTTTGAAGACAATATAATCTATGAAAATACTAAATGAGCCGAGTAGGGGAGTGCTCGTGTTCGACTCATTATAATCGAGCCTGGCCTGTTGATGCTCCGGCCTACTCGACTCATTTATTATCAAACAAGTTTTGACTGAGTATGATCACGAACTACTTACGAGTGTATCGGTTCGTTTACACCCCTATTTACTGATGCTCAATTTTTAAATAAAACATCTCAGGTCCTTTCATACTATCGAAAGAATTTTTCAAATTCTAACTGGGGGAAGAAATGTATTTCATGAAAATGGTTTATGTTGAAAGCCTGACATTATTTATAAGAGCGGTGTTATGTGTAGCTAGACCTGGCAATACTGACCCGGACCCGATAACCCGATCTGAATAGCCCGACCCGTAATCCGATGTAACCCGAATAGTAAGACCCGAAATTGAACCGAAAATCCGAAACAACCTGATCCAAACTTAACCGACCCGCAATTAGCAGACCCGATATGACCCGTACCCAAATCTAATCCAAACCGAAATCGACCCAATTCGAATAACCTGAAATGACCCGAACCGAACACAACCCGAAATTTATGACCCGAACCAACCCGAACCCGAACCCGAACCGAAACTTATTATATTTTATTTATTTATATTTATTTATTTTTTTTTATTTATTTATTTGTTAGTGTTTTAAAAATAGTAAAATTAAAATAATTTAAAATATTGTGATTACACTCACCTATTAAAATATTTATTTATATAATCAATTTATACATTTATGGCCTTATATGAGTTACTCTTACAAAAATTACAACGCAATTGATTACTTCTCCTCCTATAAAAATTGCAGGCACTCCAAAATATTACTCCCTCCGACCCAATTTAATTGTCCACTTTGAAATATGTGACTCACAACATTGTGATGAGATATTGACTGAAAACAACGTGCAACCATTCTGATATTGAGCTGACTTGTACCCGAACTCAAAATGTAGTAATGCAATCGGGGAAAATTGTACTAAAATTGAACTAAAAAAAAAATGTGAATGAGATCTGTACGACCCATATCTGACCCGAAACAACATGACCGGAATCGACCTGGACCCAAATATACCCGGACCGAACCGATTCGAACCCGAACCGAGCACAGTGTGTGATGACCCAATTCAACCTGAATCGATATGGCCCAAACCGGATTGACCCGACTCGACCCGCAACCGACCCGAAAACAACATGAACTGAATCAACCCGAGCCCAAATATACCCGACCCGAACCGAAAATAGAGATAACCGAATCAGACCGAACCGAAATGACCCGATCCGAACCCGACCCAAATAACCCGTTTGCCAGGTCTATATGCAGCCTTACCTTAAGTCTCCAATTTATAGCCCCAATTAAAATAGGCATAAGTACTTGTACAAGAAAAAATAAAGAAAAAAACATTTTCCTTGCAATTGCTTATGTGTCATGTGTTCAATGGGGATACAAATTATATCCTTAGAATGAGATTGCTTGTGTGTCATGTTTTCAATTGCTTGTGTGTCATGTTTTCAATGGGGAGTACATTAAGGCTGCACATAGCACCATCTAATCTGTTTATAATAGTGTGTATTAAACTTTGGCTAAAGATTCACTTGAAGTATAATGAATAATAGAAATCATTGGTTGAAATGCTTTTAATTATATGATTAGACAATTTTTGGAAATTATGGTTCATCTACGTATCTATTCTGATCTATATATCAAAAGTAAAATCATTGCCTAAAAAAGACCTAATAAAATTGAAGAATCAAATTGATGTTACTAAGGTTGCGTTTGATTCACCTGAATAAAATTTATTTGAAGTGAAGTGAACTGAGCTAAAACTGAACTGAACTAAAACTGAACTGAACTGAACTGAATTGGTTTTTTAAACTTAGGCTCTGTTTGATTAGGCCTGGCAAAAGCTGACCCGACCCGACAACCCTACCTGAACCTAACCCGAAAAAAGTGGGTTAGGGTTGAGATTTTCAACCAGTTTATTAAATGGGTTAGGTTAAGGTTGAAATTTTCAACCCGAAAACGACCTGTTCAACCTGTTTACTTACATATGTCAATTTTATTTTTGAAATTCAGTAAATATTTATGAGCCAAATAATTAATAATCACTGAAAAATATAAATTTTCCTTAATCCAATAGTTTGTTTTGTATATATCTACTTACTATAGAAATTTGAGGGTATATATCCCCTTTAAATCAAGTTTTTACCCTTTTTTACTTATAATAAATTAGTTAAAAGGGTTAAACGGGTCGACCTAATTAACCTGTTTATTAAATGGGTTGGGTTAGGGTTGGAGTTTTCGACCCATTTAAAAAACAGGCCAATTGGGTTGAACCCGAACCCTACCCGACCAGATCTGTTTGCCAGGCCTATGTTTGATTCACCTTAATTTTACTTAAATTCAGTTCAGTTCAGTCCAGTCCAGTTCAGTTCAGTTCATGTGTAGCTTTATCACTCATATAACTTTTTATTCCGAAATAATTTCATGATGATAATTATGTCATCGGGAAGATCTCAAAGCATACTTTCAAACGAGTCCAATATTGACTATGTTTGGACGATTTTTAAATGGTTAATGGTCAAGTTTAAAAAATCAATTCAGTTCAGTTCAGTTTATTTCAGTTCAGTTCAGATCAGTTTTATCCAGGTGAATCAAACGGAGCCTTAACCTTTAACCACTTAAAATTCGTCCAAGCATAGTCAATACTAGGTGGATGCCCATGAGTATGCCCGTGCGTTGCATGGACTGTGATTATATAATAAAATTAATATAACGTGATTATTAATCTCATCGAAAAATCAAAAGTGTAATTGTCACTTATGAAAAACTATTAGTAATATATGGATAAATATTTATGTAATCCATTTAATATCATGAATGCCATATAAAAAGATTACTATGACTTTATAAGGCATCTTATCTAATTTAAACTCTTATCAGCAATTTCAATTAACTATTAATTAACTCATCCCATATGTTACATGATCCAAGAGCTAATAGTTTCAAAGTCTTTCTATGCTTGATGTTGGTACGCCAATGCTCTTCTGTTGATATAAGTGTACAACTAACCTTCCAAAGATATGATCCTTCTTTTTATGGTAAAATCAGTTTAAATGTCTAATGTATACATAACTACTTTTCAGAAAATAAAGAAGTTTTAGACGTAAACCTTAGAATAGCAAAATATATTTTTATGCTTGCTTGTTTTTTAAAAATTATATGCGGTCAAAGTACTGCCTTGAAGAACGCAAAAAGTCCAATGTAATGTAATTTTATTTGTGGTCCGAAGTGAGTACATTAATAATTATGAAGTTGAAGGGAACATAAATTAGAGCCCTAAAATAACATGGGGGATCAGTATATTACGTACAGTTATAAAATTATACGTGATAATGGTAAAATTTTCTATTAAAGATTGGACCTATAATCATCTTAGATTCATCATTTATTTATTTATTCTACACATACTCTTTTTATTATATTTTACCTTGAGATTGCTTTTTAAATTTTTATAACTAATATACGTATCTTTTCTCTTAATTTTACATTGCAACTCTTTAGTTGTGTCAGCTTGTCAAACTAATTACTAATTACCTTTTTAGGTGGAAGCATCTTATGTTGTAAATCAATAGAACATACTACAAATGAATCTCATTTTAAAGGATATTTCATACTCGTTCCAATGGTTTAAGAAATTTAATTTTTTAAGCGGTGAAAGTAAAGTTGTATGCTTTTTAAAATCTAATAGTCTACTCTTTAATTATTTAGGAAAGTACAACTTTAGTATATATTATATACCAAAACCTCTAATTAATAGTGTGCTCTTTAACGATTTAGGAAAGTACAACTTTAGTATATATTTTATACCAAAATATATATTTCTATTTAATATTTATATTAAAATTTTATTACAATGGCTCGCTTAGGTGGACGCCTCCAATGCGGTCAGAAAATACCTCTAATATATAGATATTATGATTAGACTCATTTGAAAGTATGCTTTGAGATCTTTCTGATGACATAATTATCATCATGAAATTACTTCGATAAAAAGTTATATGAGTTATAAAGTTACACATGAACTGAACTGAACTTAAGTGGACTGAAGTGAACTGAATTTAAGTGAAATTAAGGTGAATCAAACAGAGCCTAAGTATACTAACTTACTATCACGGCATGGAATTATAGCACACTTTTGTAAACTTTATGATTTTTTTTTTTTTTTGAGATGAGAATAAGAGTCTTTCCTTCATAGAAAATCCATACAACATTTACAACGAAAATAACCTTAGAATATATTAAATCAATAATAACATTGACAATTCTGCTAACAGGGCAATTAACTAGAATACTCGAGTGCGACTCCCAACATGCATAATAACCACGTGTTTCCTTTGATATCTCTTCATCTTTTACGAAAGTTGAGATCTTCACCACATGTAACGTAATGACTTGCTGGCAAAACGTTTTATCATACCATCAATCTTGTGTATATCCGGTCATCAAATTCATATTACTTTCTACTATATAAAAAGTCGCACAATAGATAAAAAGAGGATTCTATATATAAAAAAGAAAAATATGAAAATCTCTCAAAAGGGAGATAATTTTATTCCACTAAGAGCGCAAAAACTAGAAATCAAGGTTAAAAGAGATGAAAAATATGAAACACAGACCGAAAATGGCCTAATTGGGCCCTCCTTGTCTGTAAAATATTTTTGAGTAAAATTAGGATTTAAGAGAGGATGGAAGAGAAGCAAATGAAAGAGGCTAACTTTGTAACCTAGTACTATAAGAACGAAAACAATGTATGGGACATGTTGGAATAAGAAATAAAACCATTAAAGAATAACTGCTGGTGGAAACATTATACATAAAGATATCACATCCGTATTCCAAAACTCCAATATTAAGTAGAAAAAAAATAAAATACGCCCTTCTGAAATTTATAAATGCTAAGAAATACTAAGCATACTATTTTTTTGGTTTAAGGAGGCAAAGAGATCTGTACAATTAATTTACATATAATAGGAAAGGAGAAATTCGAACCTAAAATCTAATGTATTCCGAGCCTCAATCTTAACCATTAGGTTAAAAACTCATTGGCAATACTAAGCATATATACTCGATCTCAACCTTAGAATATGACACATGGAAGTAAATTGTTGTATTGATTTTTTTCTTCTTATCTTATGAGAGAAATGTATGAAAATATAATTTGCACTTGCACAAAAGAAAGGTTTTATTTTACATACTAGAGTATAAAAATTAGTTGACCTTTACCAGCATATATACTTGTAATTATGTAGATATAAAATCACATTCACGTACTAGCTAATTAAAATTTTGCACAAATTAGGTGAGGTGCCAATAAATCATCGCGGGGAGATAGACACTGTTATCGATGGTGGATACTATGTGAACTCAAGAAAAAAAATTTGCAGCAATAATAAAAAAAATACCAACTAAGAATTTGCACTAAGAAAAAACACAAATGCTAAGAATCTATTTAAGACTTAAGGGGTATAGAAAGACTTATTTTGCCTTTTCCTTTTTTTTTCGTGGGTTAATGTTTGAAAAACGATCATATTCTAGAGTAGTGACTATATGAAAGACAAGTACCTCACAAGAATATATAATATACTAGGAATTTATCCGTGCTATGCACGAACGACTAATTTATCACTATATTTTAATATGTTGAAATTATTTTTTGGATTTTTTTAAAATTATACATAGGTATGTAAAGAATAATAAAAAAAATGGTGATTGGTCGAAAAATTACACATGTCATACTACTCATCTTTCTCTATTAATAAAATAATATCTATCACTTGTCACTTAACTTTCAATTGAATATCATATATATAATTTAATAAACGGTCACTCAAAATGTGACCCATGTCATTTCTTACAATTTTAGTCACATGTCTAACCTGTATTTAACCCTCAAATATAAAATGTAATTAAGTATTTAACACTTGTCATTAAAGGACGATTATCCCCATAAATGATAGTCAATTTTCATGCAGCCTACGCTTATACCAAGTCACCAACTGATATAATTTTTGTTATTAAACAACCGTAGGTTTGATCAAATTATCGCTTAATGTGTATTTCACTAATTGCAATCTAAAAGTTGAAATAGTAACCTTCTTTCAATTGAAAAAATAAATAAAGTAGTAACAACTCACCATCTAAAATAAAAAAGGAAAAATAGCATGTAATAAAATGTGACACTTGTGCATTACCTGCACTTTTACCCACAATTATATATATAAATCTTCTTATATTATGTGCATTATCTATTCCGCCAAATATTCGTCATATGATCTATACCCAATAAAAATGTTATTGTGTTGTTAAAGTTGGATATTAATACCATTTTAGATTATAAATGTAATTCTAACTAAAGAAAAAAGAAGGAATATGAATAGATTATTGAAATTACTATAGGATAATTGACAACTAATTACTCACCAAAATAAAAACAAAAATAGAAAAATAATTAATAACGTATCAAATTGTGTTACTTGTCACGTTACCAGCGATCTCACCCAAAATTATATATATTCTATATATATTAGACTTGCCACATTAAAGGTGCTTACCGTGTAAGATTACGCAAATACATATTGTGATGTCAAAATACTGTTATACCCAATCAAAAATGGTGGCACTAAGTGCTCTCATACTCATAAATATAAAACACTAGGACTTTACCCTGTGCTACGCACGGACGACCAATCTATCACTATATTTTTATGTTCAAATTAAAATTTAGGTTTTTTAAAATTACTAGATTTCGTACCCGTGCGATGCACGGGTTCTTGTTTATCATCCTCCATTATTATAATCAATATAATAAAAAAAATAATTATATCAATATATAAATTTGAATAATAGGAGTAACAATGAGCAATAATAATTTTTTTATCAACCAAAAAAACACATTTAACAAAGAATTTATATTTTTAGTGAATATATAATATTTATTTAAGATAATAAATACAATACTTATGTTATTTATTTTTATTAAAATAAAAACAAACTATTTTTAATTTTTTTTGTAATCACCCATGAATTTATGACTATTTATTACCTATTGAATGTCACCTTGGTCAGAACTTAATTATATATATATATATATATATATATATATATATATATATATATATATATATATATATATATATATATATATATATATATATATATATATATATATATATTGATATTGATATTGATATTGATACTAGATTTCGTGCCCGTGCGATGTACGGGTTCTTGTTTATCATGCATACTCCGTTATTAGAAGAAATATAATAATTTTTTTAATCATGTCACTAAGTAAAGTTGAATAATAGGAGTAGAAAAGAACAATAATAATATTTTTATCAAAAAAAAAAATAAAACACATTTAACAAAGAAATTAAATTTTTATTGAATGTATAATATATATTTTTTTGGATAATAAATATAATACTTATGTTACTTATTTCTTATTAAAATAAAATAAAACTATTTTTAATTTCTTTTTAATCATCATGCATTTATGGCTATTTATTACCTATTCAATGCTTGGTGAGAACTCAATTATATATATATATATATATATATATATATATATATATATATATATATATATATATATATATATATATATATATATATATATATATATATATATATATATATATATATATATATATATATATATATATATATATATATATATATATATATATTGATACATAGTTATAAAAAGAATAATGAAAAATAGTGATTTGTCAAAATTTTACACATGTCATACCACTCATCGTTTTCCTATTAAAAAAGTAAAATAATATATATCACTTGTCACTTAACTTGCAATTGTACATCATATATATAACTGAATAAATTGTCACTCCAAAAGTGACTCATGTTATTTTATTTAAGCATACCCTTACAAATTTTATGTCTAATCTAGGTTTATACCCTCAAATATAAAACGTTACTAAATATTAAACATATAGCTAAATTTTTGAAGTTTTTCAAATTTTAAAAAGGTATATATAAAATAATGAATATAGTGATTGGCCAAAAGGTTACGTGTCATATTACTTATCTTTCGCCTATTAAAAACAAATATCTATAAATTGTCACCAAACGTGCAATTGTACATCTAAAATATAACTTAACACATTGCGCTACAAATGTGAGACATGTCATTTTATTTCCGCTTATCCGTGCAAAATTTAGTCACATGTCTAACCTATGTTTTATACCCTCAAATATAAATCTTAATTAAAATTTTAACACTGTCATATTAATTCCCACAAATAATAGTATATTTTCACGTAACATACGCTTATACCAATTAATATAATTTTTATTATTAAACAATTATCAGTTTGATTACACCCTCCCTTAATGTGTATTTCACTAATTCGAATTTAGAAATTGGAAGTCTAACTTCCTTTCAAATGGAAAAACAATTGCAAATAACTCACCATCCAAGAAAATGAAAAATAGTAGGTAAGTCCTCAAAATGTGACTCTTATATACGTTATCTGCGCTCATACCCACAATTACATAAAACTTGTTATATATTATGTGCATCTATTCCCCAAATATTCATCGTCTATACTCAATTAAAGTTTTTATAATTTTGATAACATTAAAACTGGACATTAGTGTCATTTTAGATTAATCAAATTACGACACTTGTACGTCACATGCACTTTTACCCACAACTATAATATTTTTTTATATACCGTGTGGAATATTCATTCTCTATACCGAATTGATTTGAAATTTTAATAAATTTTTAATAGAAAATTGAATTTTTTTATAGACAACTAATTGTAAAGTCAAGCATCCTTACAATACCTGAATATTAAAAAGTTATAATTGACAATGTTAATGAGGGAGATTAATCCTATTTTAGGTTGTATTAATGTAATTTTAATATTAAATAAAAATAAGAAATATGAATAGTTATAGCAATTATTATATGATATTTATTTTTGACAAATCATTACTCACCGTAATAAAAACCAAAATAAAAAAATAAATATTAATCAATCAAAATGTGACACTTGTCACGTTACCAGCGATCGTACCCAACTTTAAATCAAAATTAGATTTGGTCGTACATGAATATATTTTTTTTCATTTGACAGGGAATTGATGATTACGGATTTTCTATCCCAGTTTGTGTGTCATCTCCTATCCCACTCCCTTATACATTCGACATTTTCGTTTTTAAATTTTATTTATTAAATTGGAATGCATGACAAAATTGCGAATGGTTAGGATATGGTAGGAATAAGAGCTTAAAAGTGGTACATATAGGCTCTGTTTGATTCACTTTAATTTTACTTAAATTCAGTTCAGTTCAGTCCATTTCAGTCCAGTTCAGTTCAGTTCAATTCATGTGTAACTTTATAACTCATATAACTTTTTATTTCGAAATAATTTAATGATGATAATTATGTTATCGGAAAGATCTTAAAACATACTTTCAAATGAGTCAAATATTGACTATGTTTGGACGAATTTTAAATGGTTAATGGTTAAGTTTAAAAAATCAATTAAGTTCAGTTCAGTTCATTTCAGTTTAGTTTAGATTAGTTTTATTCATATAAATCAAACGAAGCCATAATGAGATAAAAGATCCGGAAAAAAGATGAATGAAATGACAAAATTAAATGAGAACCGACCGTTGGGAGGAAAATCATATGTGGGAGGATGGACATGATTTGAGTTCACCGCGTACGGGGAAGAGAAGAGACTCGTACATGTGAGTGTACGTTAGGGATAATATTATTACATTATTATTAATTCTTTTTTTCTTTTGAATTGTAATGTATCACTAATAAATAATGAGTTAATATGTTATCACGTACATATATTAGTGTAGTGTAGTACACAATTAATTTGCCGGGCCTGAAAAGGTTGTTCTTTGGCACTTATACACTGCCAACGCCAGAGGCAACGGGCTAACACCAATGCTTTCAAATTATTGGGTGTGATGACAAAATTTGATTGGACCCTCTTTTCCTTTTGTGTGGAAAATTTCAATTGGTATCTATGTAGGCTACTGTTGTTCATCTGATCTCTTGATATTGCCTTTGGTGTAGTGATGAATTTGTGGTCGAGTGTGACCTACATTATCATTAAACAAGATAGTAAATAGATCCTAGGGGCTAAAAAAAATGCAAAATTTGTTAGAAGTGTCAAAGTTATGATTTGCAAACCAATCTGCAGAATAATTAGCTTCCCTAAAGGCTCGACGAATGCGATCTTCATGTGATTCAGCCACTAGGAGAGCTCGACATTGGAGATTTAGGAAATAGTTGAGGTTCCATTGAGAGAATGAGATTGTCCCGAAACGTTGGTAAGAGTTGTTTAGTGGAAGCGTTGGAACTTAATTCAGAATGCTACCAATAACGGTTTTTTTGAGAAAATTTACCGATTTTGGAAGAAGGGGAGAATTAGCTTGAGCAAGAAGGTTGTCTGCATCCTTGGAAGGAATATGTAATGATGACATTCAACGAGGGCCTCCGGAATGAAATAGACCTGATGGAGCGTGAATCATTGTGGTTCGTGAGCATGATGATTTTTCAAATGGGTTATCTCAGTTTTGCTTGGTTATTTTAGCTGTTTTGGTATTTTATAAGGTAAGATAATTCAAGGCGTCTACTTGATGTGATTGTAGCCTTTGTAGGTTTTTTTCACTGTCTTTCGATTTTTAGGCTTGTCTTGTAGGGTTTCTCTATTACAATCACTTCTGCTTTTGTGGTTTAATCATTTGATGTCTTGATAGTAGGCTACTATGAGAGTTTGAGTTTTGATTTAAGGGTATATGAGTTTCATTTCTTTCTATTTTCCATTTAATAAAATGGACTACTACTTATCCCAAAAAAAAAATGATTTTCCCAAAGTGTATGATGCATGGTGAACAACCTCGATCAAAATTCACCTCTAAAATTACACGCATAAAGCTATTATCCTTGGCGAGAATCAACAAATGGTAGCTAGCAACTCGGCTTTGCCAGATGAATAAACCCTATAATTAAGCGAGAAGTCCTGCACTAGATTTGTATAGCGTCATAATGTGGCTGAAGTCTATTTTGCCTCAAACTTGATTCAACCATATGGTGTGAAGAATATTAGGAATAAACTCGATTGAACTTTAAAAAAGAGTTACTTTAGGAAAATATAAATAAATAGATTTTTTTAATATAACATGGGTATCCAAGTTTTATTTAACTAATTTCATAAGCACTCAAGTCAACGTGTAGAAAAATCTTCAGTAACTTGGTAAAGGTCTTACAAACTGAGGTAACCAAACTTTATTTAATCTAGCTGGAGTGTCTGTTCGAATCTCGTCTTGGGCATAGAGCAGTTTTAAATCACTTGATCAGCTGTTCTTAGGGGTGTAACTGAGTCGAGCCGGCTCGGTGAGCCCTCGGGCTCGGCTTGGTCAAAGCTCGGCTCGAGCTCGGGTCAAACCGAGCTCGAGCCGAGTCCGAGCCGGCTCGAATGCTTTTCGAGCCGAGCCTGAGCCTACTACGGCTCGGCTCGGTTGGCTCGATTGGCTCGTTTCATTTTATTTTCCCCTCTATTTTTAATAAGACCTTTAAATATTTATAGAAATTCATTTATTTTTTAGGGTTTTCTCATTTTATAACTTGTAAATAAACATTTGTAGTCGAATTCAATTGCAAATATTTTAAATCGATCTACTTTTCATAACATTTTTAATGACGAGTGTGAATTCGAGTCGAGCCAAACCGAGTCGAGCCCAGCCACGAGTTTAAACCGAGCCGAGCCCGAGCTTTAACTATTCTGGTTCGGCGAGCTTCGAGCCGAGCCCGAGCTGAGCCAAAACAAACCAAGCCGAGCTTCGAGCCAGAGGCGGCTCGGGCTCGACTCGGCTCGATTACACCCCTAACTATTCCACTCTTTGAGGTATCTATCAAGTACCAACCAACGTGGAGAATAGTTACTGTAATTAACGGTTGATATCCGTGGTTGAACCAAAAAAATCTAGCTGGAGTGTCTGGCTTCCTTCCTCTAACAAGTGTAACAGTAATGAAATAATGAGTGTTACACCAATCATAATAAACCCAATATAATGCACCTAATTTATTTGTTGGACATATTAATCATAAAGAATTAGGCAATATGACCCACCACATGACGAGCTAACCCAAAATATGAAGATGAAGATGATAGCATTGGGCATTGCCTTTGATCTCATTGGCAAGAGAACCAGAACCCCGTTCCAAAAGAGGCAGGCAATCATTAATTTTACAAAGGAAAATGAATTTGGTTAGGAATCACATTCCCTAAAGTAAAGAACTTCACGTGTTGGGTCTTGTAGAGAGCGTGCACCATGTGCTTGCTTCAGAACTTGTTATGTAGTTGCAGCATTAGCATTGCACATTAGCATACCACATTAGTGCCTCAAAATTTACTTTTATTTTATTTAGTTTTTATACGAGCAACCTGCAACTATTACTCTTAGAGTGTGTAGATCTGGTAAATGGACCGGGTCCAGTCACTTCGAATTCAGATCATTAACAGGTAGGGTCTTATCGGGTTTTTAGCAGGTAGGGTTCGGATCGGTCATCGGGATCAAAAAAGCTCTTACCTCATAAACTTCGGATCTCGGATCGAGTAGTTCGGGTTCGAGTCATTAGCAAGTCGAGTCAGTAGCAGGTCGATCCTTTTTGGGTCGGCTCTTAACCAGGTTGAGTTCCGATCAGGTCCGATTTTGCCTGCTCTAAGTCTGTGTAACAACCTGCAAACCACATCTCATGCAAGCCAACAAAATTAACTTGCTAACACGCTCAACAAAAAGGTTTAGTGCGAATTGAACCCATCACATTTTGCAATGAAATTTAACCCCACAACCAACTAGGGGTGCAAACGAGCCGATACACTCGTGAGCAGTTCGTGAACATATTCGGTCAAAACTCGGTCAATAATAAATGAGCAAACACGATCACCAACTTAAGGTTTTAATAAATGAGACAAGTACGAGTATTCCCCTACTCGGCTTGTTTGGTATTTTCATGGGTTATAGTGCATTCAAAATTAATGTACTAGCGAGAAGCTCGCTCGTGAATAACTCGTTCAAAACTCGCTCGATAATAAGAAACAAATTGAACACAAGCATTAATAAAATGCTCATTTAGTAAACAAGCTGAACATAAACATAATAATACTCGGCTTATTGACTCCACCCGTTTACATTCTACTATTAACTTTACTACCCCTTTCAAAGTAGCTTCCCAATATTAACCTTACTATTAACCATTTTTTGTGCATAACAAAAAAATGTCATAAAAACTTATAAAATCATAAAAATCAAATAGATGATGAGCGAGAGAGAGAGTGGGGATTGCCGTCCTCTCTCTTTGGCTCATCTCACGGATCTTGCCGTCCCCCCTCCACCCCCCTTCCCTTATCTCTCACTCTCTCTATATATTATTAAAATTAATATAGTCATTTCATTTTTACGTTTTTTTATTACTACCTTTTTTCTCTCTCTTTTCTAGTATATATAACATCTCCCCCAAAGATCTACGAGGGTCAAGCTTATTGTGCCTAAAAAACAAAAAACAAAAATAACTACCACCACCACCATCATCTATCTCTTTCTCTCTTTATCGTTAACAAGAGTACTAGAGCACACAATCTTAGACAAGGAAAGCACAAGAACAAGAATGGCAACTTCATGGGTTAAAACAATTACATCTCCATTCAAGAAAGCTCGTACTTTTCTCAATCATCAACCACCAAGGGATAATAAGAAGTGCAAGCCAGCAGGTACTTAATTTTTCCATTTCATTTCATTCTTCAATCTATTAATTCACTTTTATGTGCTATATATATTGCCTAAATCAATTGGTTTTAATAATCGTGAATGTTAGCTAGCTTAGTTGATAGAATCTCGAAAGTTAGCTATAGCGCAGATTCAAGTCTTATACAAGTAATCAGAAAATACTATTTTGGGATGTTGAAAAAAAATTACTTTTTTAAGGTGGTGGTAATTCATGAGTGTAGTTGTCGGTCCTATATTATTATCAAGAGTGCGTGAGTTTGAGGTGAATAGCGCAATAGCGTATCCCTTATTCGTTTTGTCGGTCCCATATTATAATCAAGAGTGCGTGAAATTGGGGTGAATAGCGTATATCACTATTCCCCACTGGTTTTCTGCAATTATAAGCTGAAATCGAGTCTCATTATTATTTTTTATGTCACCAAATGCAACAAATTCAACACAGATGGCTACCTTGTTGTAAGTTATTTAGGTGTTCTCTTCCAAGTTTCACCATGTCAGATCTACCCATTTCTGTATATTAAGATGGAAAAAGAAAAAACAAAATTGAAGTACACAATAGAATAATACACCATGATTGCATCAAAAAACAAAAAAAGAAAGTTTATTTTTAATTATTATAAAAGTAGAATGCATGTGATTGAAATTGAATACTCATATACAATTTTGTAATAATTGTTTATTTGGTTGAATAATACAGAACATGAAAATAAAGCAATGGACCTACAATTACAAGGAGAGGTGATGGCGTGTGCATATGAAGACGTCCAAGTCATGTGGATGATGCTAGATAAGTCCAAGTCCAGAGCTTGCAATATAACTTCCTGATCCTACCTTGGATTTAACCCATGGCCCCAAATTCATCGATTTCCATGTAGATAATATGATGATATTTTGGATGATGTTATGGGAGTGGAGAAAAAGAAAAAAGAAAAAAAAAATTCCCTTTTTTTTAATATTTTATTTTTTAAAATTTAGGATAGGACTCATAGGAGTATGGTTATTTGCCATGCCAAATGGCTTCACCATCAACTTGGGAGCTTATTAGGGTCTTTTTTTTCTTTCTTTTTTTTTGGTTTAAAAATGCAAAAAAATATGTATTGTGGTTAATAGGGAATCCCCGTGGTTGAGATTAGAATATTCATCACGGCGAGATTTTTTTTAATGAAAAGTTTCATTATTCTCAGATATATTGTTGTCTAATCTAAATTTTTCTGTGTATTTCGAATTAATAAGTTTGTTAACCACAATTACAATAACATTTCTGGCCTTTTTATGAATGAAATTAAAGTCTCCTATTTTCCTCTATAACAAAAAAGTTTTCAATAAAAGTAAAAAAGAAATTATAAGTTATTATGCCAAGACTTTGATCCACTCTTCCTTCTTTCATATTAGTCTTAGCCAAGTTGACCGTTACTAGTTCAGTTACATCGATCGTTGCAGATTCCGATCAAGTAGAAAGTATAATAATAAGCGCAATTTGGTGAAAATCACCTACAAAGTTCTACTTTTTGTCCAATACCCCTTGAATTGTTGTTATTTGTTCAGTACCACCTTAAAAGTTGATTCCGCCTTGCGAGTCACCCCTTAAGTGATTTGCGGACCAAATTCCTTACTTTTGTTCCCGTTTTGCCCTCACGTGTGAAGCACATGTCAATTTAATTGAACCCCCTATTTTACCAAACAATTTAATTACCCATTTGACCATTAATTAATTTATGACCTAACTTACAAAAGTAATCGCTTCACCCCTAATTCCCCCCCCCGGTATCTGCCATTTGTTGACCTTCTTCATTCACCATCTCAATCTTCCTCTGTTTGATTTTGATTTTCTCTCATCTCTTTCAAAGTCAAATCTTTCTCTCTCCTATCCTTTTATGTTTTCTCCCCATTTTTGCACTAAATTAACGTTTCTTTTACCCCCACATTCAGTAAAATGAATGGATTGTTGCCATTATTTTGGTTGATTTTGCCTTACTTTGATTTGGGGTTAAATTAAGTCGGTTGAAATTGAAAGGTGAAGGATGTCAATCTTTCATTCAACCCCATTCAACCCCTTCTTCATAGCCTCAAAACAAAAATCTCATACATATAAATCAATCCCCCAAATTGGACAGACATGCAGTACAGACAAAGATCAAAGAGTGGAGAGAGAGAGAGAGAGAGAGAGAGAGAGAGAGAGAGAGAGAGGAGAAGATAGAAGAAAAGAAATCGACAATGAAGATGAAGAAATTACAGAACAAGGATTTAATGATAAAGATGAAGACGAAGATGAAGAAGAGGAGGAAGAAGAAGAAGAACCTGTTCAAGAGGATGCTAATTCAATTTTAAGTGACTCGTGCAAGTTATGTGAAGGCAAATCAGACAGAAAAATATAAAGCTGGACGGATTTTCATTTAAGGGGTGACTCACAGGGCGGAATCAATTTTTAAGGTGGTACTGAACAAATAACAACAATTCAAAGGGTAATGGACAAAAAATAAAACTTTATAGGTGGTTTTCGCCAAATTGCGCTAATAATAATTTTGGATTCTCAAGTTATATTCAATGCATGAATAATGTAGTCGTTATTATTTAATAGTTTGAGCTGGAGGAATCTTTATGATTAGGGGAAATTATGAAAAGAATTATATGCATTATACAACAATATATATACAATTCTTCTCAAAAAAACAATATATATACAATTATACACATCATGTAACTTCTGCAAGTGGTTATTCATTAGCAAGTAGTAGTACTTTGTTATGCTACCTAGCTTGTAAGTTGTGCCTGAAAGTGGTAGTGGAATTGGTCGTGAGGTTAAATTTCATGACAAATGTTATGGATTCACTTTTTATTGGGCCTCTTTGCTGAGTGTGCATGTGGGACTTATCTTATTATCTTGTCTGGTGTGTGTGGTTTGTAGACTATTGCTACACTCGGGTTTATCTAGTGCACATTCAAAGAGTAGTAGTTGTGGATTTCTCGTATAAGGAAAAAAGTAATTTTTGATTAGCAAGTAGGAGTACTTTTTTTATCCTAGCTAGCTTTGTAAATTGTAACTACAAAATGAAATAACCAGTATCAGTTGAGTTTGGAGCTGTGGACCAATTCTTTTAATTGTTTTTGAAATTATTTTTTCCCTCCTTGATAAATTGGCCAATTTTGTAAATGGCAGGCCCAACCCTTGAAAGCTAAGCAAAGAGGCAACGTTGCAAAAAGCAAGGAAAGTAAACACGAAATATCTCACCACACCACAAAAAATTAATCTAGTCTATATAAATGTTGATGGTGACATTTAAGTCCCACTCACCAAAATTGTTTGTTTTTTTTTTTCAAATTGATAGAGAAACTGTGTCGGCTCATCTTCAAATTTGAAGCATACAACATTTTTGTGTTCATATTTATCATTGAAATTTCTCATTTTGAAAGGACGGTTCTCTTTCCTACTTACTTTGTTGATGGATGAGGATCCTCAGCTTGAGCACCAGAAGTGTACTCATTAAAATCTCATCATAGGATTAACCTTTTTCTTTCTAAGTCATTGGATTGCAGGGAATTTGAGTTGTTGGACAAGAGATAGGGAGAAGAGAACACTGCCTCTGCTGTTAATAGCAGAGGATCTGAACTCTTTGTTGATCAACGACTCTTTCTTGGCACTTCAATTTTGATTTTCTATTTATATTTGAGTAAATTTTAGCTAAGATGTGTGCTCATTTTCACTAATTTGAACTAATTCAGTAAGGTTCATTATGATTTCTACGGATTCGATAAGGTCCTGCAACTAATTTTCACCGATTTAGTAAAGTCTCTGTCACTGACTTTTACTGATTTAAATAAGTGTCTGCCACTAATTTCAAGTGGTCCTCATCTTACCAAAAGTTACGTGTCGAACCATCTTACACAATCATTTGTGCAAGTATAATACCTATCATTTCAGCACATATGATATACATGTGAGCTCTCTTGGTTAATTCAATATTAGAAGCTTAATTAGACACCCGGATAATTGGGTTGCTAATGAGTTAGCCTATGTTATTCATTCGAAAATATATCTTAGTCGTTTTTTGATTTTTGGAATTCTTTGTATGGCGAACAACGCGTTAATGTTTGATTTTAATATGTTGAATGAAAATTATTGCTCTATTGCGACATTAAGATTAAAAAAAAAAAACTTAATTAGACACCCCAAACATAATGTCCTTGTCTAACGTACTATGATATACGCATTAAAAAAAAAACGTACTATGATATACTCCGTAGTTCTTATCAAAAATAAATAAAAATGATATACTTTGTTGACTCTAACATTGATATTATTGATTTTGATGTAAAACAAAATGGAATAAAAATAAATATAAGTGTTATATTATTTTGGTTGTGTTAATTCTTCTAAATTGACATGATGATAGATCAGTAGCAATACTTGTATAAAAGGATGTTTTACATCCTTTCTTTTGACACCATGATTTATTTTATGATATATTTAGCAAGTGAGTGGATTGTGCTTAACCTTCTATGTTTGATCATGTATTCCTCTTGCTGTATTTATATTGAGGAAAGAATATTGGAATGATCCTTGTGATGCGTAAATCATGTTCATTGTTTTGTCCTTGGTCTCTCATTGTTTATTCTCCAATCTCCTTGGCTTAGTAAGATAAAGTGTGATTGGAAAGAATCATTCATTTCCTTCTAGTTATATGCTAAACTTGGATAAATTGTGATAGTAACCTTGTTGGGGTTATTACTACCAATGGCTAGTAGTATAATTTGTTTATATAAATACTAGCCTTGAGTTCATTGGAAAAGTAGCTATGACATTTGCACAATTTATATAATATTGTTTGAAGAGTTATACATATCAATAGAAGTGCCATATATATATATATATATATATATATTTGCTCTTCAACTGATCGTGTTCTAGTAGCTTTTAATCTTGTTATATTGCAGGGCTAATAAGGACACAAGTTTATTGGTGCTCACACTCATCAAAGTTCTTGATATAATCAAGCACCAACTCACAAGAGAATTGAAGCAGACATCACTTTCTTATATTTTACCTCTTGTGTTTAAGTTTCATATACAATCTTATTACTTATGGTGTAACCTTTTATTATTGTTAGGTCGATTTGGATTGTGGGTCAACCCGTTAAACCTTAGTTATAGGTTGACTTGGAAAGTTGTAATACTTGGGTAGTATTATTCTTGTAATCGACTAACATTTAATAAAAGTTTTGCAGGTTGAAAATCCTTCGGGTAGGTCCCGAAGGTAGTGTACGTAGGGTAACACCGAACCACTTTATATCGTTGTGTCTTGTCTCATTTTATTTTATTTTTGCATTTAACCATTAATTGCATAATTAATTGTTGCCACACTCGGGACCATCATACTCCGTAGTAATATGTTTATGAAAATCAGTAACACTCCAAAAAATGAACGAGCTAGCATCTTCATTAAAAAAAGAAGTGAGAAATATGAACTTCGATCATCACCATATAATGTTATCACTTTTTTTTTTTTTTTTTTTTTTTTTTGGTTTGGCTCACTTCTTCTTTAGATGTGGCTAAAGGGCACCTTCTAACAAACGACCTCGGATATTACACAAATTAATTCGTGTAGGTGCTCCTCATAGAGATTTGAACCCATAACCTGATGTACAAGCCAAAACCTCTTAGGTTGTTATCACTTTCAATATCAAGTTTCCAACATCCCACATGAAAACTCAAAAGCAATTTTAACACCATATATTACAAAAGTGCCTTAATTTTCATTTTGAATTTATGATGATAGAGATAGTTTTACCTAATGGAAAGTTTTGCTTGTCAACTTTGGCCTTTTAGTTAGTCTTGTTTGTCCTATACTTATTTTGTTCTTGATGACGTCCCAATTTGTTGGAGTATTTCTTTTCAATTTCTTAAAAACATATGTTGCTTTTTTAACCTGATAAATGATGATTGGCCTTTCAGTTGTTAATGGCAGCCCAACCACAGATAGTGAAGGCCTGAGATATTGTTGCAAAAAGCTAAGGCAAGTAGAAGTAAAAAACCAAATATCTCTAAATATCTCCAAATATCTCCAAATATCTCACATTCATGCAAATTAAAATTAAATAACTTTAACTAGTCAATCCACACGAAATTTGAGAGAGGAAATATCTAGTTTGTTCATCATGTTGATGGTAACGTACTAATTAACGTATATGATGCAAAAGTTCAACACCCACATACCGAAAGTGTTTCTTTTTTCCAAAACTGATGAAGATATTTTGTACTTCGTCTTATGCTAGGAGCATATTTCCTGTTTTCAAGGCAAGGCTCTCCCTAGTCCCTATGTACTCGTAATGGTACTCTCTCCGTTTCTAAAAAATGGTAACATTTACTTTTGTACGGTCTTTAATGCACTACTTTGACCATGAATATTTATGTTTATATGAATATATAAACTATAAAAAATAGATTTTTCGAAAGTACTAATTAAAACGAATCCAACGATAGTATTTTTATATTGTAAATCCTTATATTTTTTCCGAACTCAATGGTCAAAGTTTGTAAAGTTTGACTTTCAAAAAGTAAATGTTATTATTTTTCCGAAACGGAGGAAGTAATTTTCATTTCTTAACCTTGAAAGAGAGGTTTTACATCGTTAGCCTCAATTTTAGTTTCCTAGTTTGATTTGCTTTTTGTGATGAATTAAATCATTCTATGACATATGCGCATGCATATGATTGAGTTCTATGTTTATGTGGTTTAGATAAGTGCATGTGAGTCAGAATTTGATCTGATCTGAATCCGACCCGAAAAAAACTGACAAGAAACTAAGTTAACTATTCGAAAGCCTACTAAAAGTTTACACAGAAATGCATTACAATCGAGACAAATGAGAATAACCGACCGAACCCGCTAAAATAGGCATAAAAAGGGGCTAAAACCGAAAACCCGGCCCGAACCCTTGGGAAAAACCGACAAGAACTGACTTCAAATTTTGAAAAGTCGATAAAGTTCATATATATGGAAACATACTTCAAACCTGCAAAATGAGATCAACCCAACCTGAACCCAACCGACCAACTCGATTGACCGCTCTACATGTGACTCAGTTAAAAGAATTTTTTTTGTTTGGTCCACATGAGGCACAAAGGTTCGTGTACTCATATATATATAGATACATGGATGTGGGCAGATTTGAACTTGAGACATAATGTAACCAACACTAGGAATGAGTAGAAAATTCGGGGACCCAATACTAAAACTAGAATTGGTTTGGAACAGGTGGTTAACCAATTCCAGTTTCAGTTCCCGAAAATAGGATCTGGTACCATCCAATTCCAAATCCTAAGCTTTGGAAACGAACCGGAGCTGATTGTGTACTCTGTGTGCCTAATGAGCTAAGAGTTCCACTGGTGGAATGACAGGGGAATTACATGATATACGATTTATCAAACTCCATAGAGAATGCCAAATTATGTAAACTATTATGGATGTATCTCCGAAGTGATACAATATAAACCATGCAAGGGGGTAAATTGGATAGAATACATGCTCTATATCCTATTAGCTGGGATAATATGTGTTGGCCTTGTGAACAAGGGGGTTTGGGCATTCGAGAGCCTGAATTTTGGAACCTTGCTGCTGTCTGCAAAAATATTTGGTGGCTGCAGCACGGTGGGGGAGGGGGGAGGGATGTTGGTCAAGATGGGTTCATGCTTATCTGCTGCATAAGCATAGGTTTTGGGATGTTGCTGCAAAACAAGGCAACTCTGTTGCTTGAAAGAAGATATTGCACACTAGAGATAGGTTGGTGCAGCATTATGGTGATAAAGATAGGGCCACAAGTGCACTGCAACGCATGGTAGCTGGGAGGAAGTTCAATATGCAGCAAGCCTATAATATCTTTAGAGGGGCAAGGAGTAGAGTGGGGTGGCATTCAGTGATTTGGGAGAGAGGGGCAAGGCCTAGGCACTAGTTTGTTGCCTGGTTGGCCTGCCATAGGAAATTACTTACACACAGCTGCCTTTCAGTTCGTGGGATGGCTGTAACTACAGAATGTGGCATCTGTAGATCAGGGATTGAAGACTGCACGCACCTATTTTTTCAGTGTAGTGATCCTGCTGAAGTTTGGCGCAAGATTATGCAGTGGGTGGGGATACATAGAGGAGTACTGAGTTTTGGTCATGAGATCATCAGGAGAGCAGCATTTGTGACTACAATTTATGAAGTCTGGTGGGTGAGGAACCTACGAGTCTTCAGAGAGCAGAATAGACCAGTTGAGATAATTGTTAGACAAATTCAAAACAATACTTGTGCTAGGATGATAGGTGTATATGGTAGCAAAGTAGAGGATGTACTTGGTATATTGTGATACTCACAATGAGTAACACAGCATAGGGTACTTGTAGTTGTTGGTTGTTGTTTCCCCACATTGGGGCTTATCAACGGAAAAACTTTACCTTTTTCCAAAAAAAACATAAACCATGCAAGATTCACGAACTAAACTAAGCTGATTATACTTGGTGAATTTACATGTAATTATTTTTAAAAAACAGATCTCCAAATATGCTCATTGTTGATTTTGAAAAATACGATTTTGGATTTTTTAATAGACTAGGGTAGTCGGTGGATCCAATTCTAATTTCGGGTACTTCAACATCCGATAGGTACTCGGTTGCACTCACTCCTACCCAACACACCATGTACTATGCCTTGTTGATTATTATTTAATTTTATTATTATTATTGTTGTTGTTGTTGTTGTTGTTGTTGTTGTTATTGTTATTATTATTATTATTATTGGCATTTTTTAAAAGCGATTTAAAAAAAAAGGTAGTACATATTCAATTATTTTTAAATTTTGATAGCTATACTAAATTATCATGTTTATGATTTCAAAATACTAAAAATAGATTCATTGTATAAGTGAGTTTACTGGAGTAAGCAAGGGTATGTAAAATGGATCAAGCTGGAGGAAAGTGAATTTCTTTCACTTGGTATCGGAATTTACTGAGCCACACTGGAGGAAACTAGACCAAAAAAGGAGTCTAATAGAATCCACTTCAAAAGTACATTCCCTATGACATTATTTTACAACATTTTCTATTATAAATCTAGCTATTCTTAAGTAACTAAAACTAATCTTATCAATATGGTTACGCATAAAACATATGCAGGTAAGGTATGTTCTTTTTTACTTATTGGATCTTACTCAATCAGTGAAAATTACTAGTAGGAACTTACCCAATCAGTGACAAGACCTTCTTCAGCGCGAATTAGTGGCAGAACTTTACCCAATCAGTGGAAGTTAGTAGCAGGATTGGACCTTACCCAATCGGTGGAGATAATTGGAAAAGAACACATCATTCTTTCAAAATCAGTGGCAACAGGACCTTCATGAATCAGTGAGAATCAGTGGCAGAAAATTACTGAATCAGTGAAAATCAATGACAAAACCTTACCCAATCAGTGAAAATCAATAACAAAACCTTACCCAATCAGTAAAAATCAACAGCAAAAACCTTACTCAATTAGTGAAAATTAGTGGCAACGAATATATACCCTAAGTATGTAACCCTATGTTTATTTTATGCCTTGGACAAAACCACAATAGTCGGTGAAACCTCAGCTACAATCAAAGAAATGGAGGCATCACTAGATATTGATAGTACATTGAGCATATACTCTTGTCTGACCAATATTCCAAGCTTTTGTGTTGAAGTGGGTTGTCCCACATTGATCAAGAAAGAGTGCCTTGAGGTGTTTATAACTAAGGGAGTTACTCTACCCATTGCTAATTGGTTTTGGGTTGGAACCTCCTTCATGTTATAAACACTCTCTTAATGGGCCCAATTATAAAAAGGTAAAATGGTATCAGAGCGGGCTTCGGTCCTGCCTTTATGACCCCTTGTTGGCCCACATGTTGAAGCCCAAATGAGGCAATTGTGCGGCGAGGTAGTTTAATTTGACCCCTGTTTAGCTCACGCGCGTGTGACTGGCCCAAGTTGGCTTTGATTGGTCCACGCTTCAGCCCAAGATGGGTCTTTGCGTGAGGCGGGGTATTGAAGTGGGTTGTCCCACATTGATCAAGAAAGAGTGCCTTGAGGTGTTTATAACTAAGGGAGTTACTCCACCCATTGCCAATTGGTTTTGGGTTGGAACCTCTTTCATGTTATAAAAACTCTCTTAATGGGCCCAATTATAAAAAGTTAACATTTTGTCTATAGTTGTTTGAAAAAAGTTATAACATGGGCAATCTTGGGTCATGAATTCATGATGCTAATTTGAGATGTGCTTTATTGTTATCACCCAAGTCGAACTTTTAGTTTGAAAAGAGATATTTTGAGATATGTGGGCCAACCATTAGGAGTATACAATTAAGATTCAAGGTAATTAAGGAGGTGTTGTTGAGTGGTAGGGACTCATCCATTTTTAATCAAGGTCGAGGGCTCGAATCTCATGTTGGGCATAGAGCAGCTTTAAATTCATTGGCCAATTGTCCCACCATTTCAGATGCCTACAAATCAGCGGAGAAATAATCACTATGATCAACGGTGGATACCCTTGGTTGTGAAACAAAAAAAAGGTTCAAGGTATAAGCATTACCCAACTGAGACAGAGAAAATAAAATTTTGCCAAAAATGGAGATGTTTTTGCCAACTTGTAGAATAATTTTCAATCGTTATGCCCCTTTCTCAAGTAGTTTAATTTGCACATGTTGGGTCAAAATCTTAATTTAATTTATTTTATTTCATAGTCACCACTGTAACTCAACGTATTGCATTTTGTGGATTCACGAGCTGAAGGGGGGGTGCGTGGTTGAGTGATAGAAAAAAAATAATGCTCAAAGAGAGTGAAAATTTGAGGGAGGGACATAGATATAACGCGCAGTATTTGTAGAAAGTTAACATAAACAATGTAAATTGTCAATTTGTCTCAATTAACAAATATAAGTTCGTTATAGACAAAAGATTTTATTTTATTTTTATTTTAAGGTACCTTCCCATTTAAAATATATAAATTAAAAAACTTAAATATTTTTTTGGATAATTAATATAATTAGATTAAAACGAAATGATTAAACCAGATCTCATCATATCAGTCACTGAATTGCCGAATGACGTGTCAATTTACTTATGAGTTATGACGTGTCATGTGACTCATGACTAGTTAAAAAAAAAGAGAAAAAAAAAGAGAGAAAGTAGTAACAATCAGACGTTACAAAAACATAATGTAATTTAAAGACTCATTCATCCCCTCTCTTTATTCTCACAAATTGTCAAGCGTTACAAATCCAAGAAATTGAGTATTAGCTCATGCTTCCCACATATTGATGAACCAAAAAAAAAGAAGAGAGAAGCTAATTCCTCTATCATGAATAGATGACGATGGAACCACACACCATCCATTCATCTCCTACCTTCTCGTAAGTTCAACGTTCGTATCTGGATCTCATCGTTGTTGTTCGCCATCTTTCCAGTGTCGTATTCAACCAATCCCCATTTTGGGAAGGTTCTTCGTATTTCTCTTTGCGATTGCTAATAGGCATTTGATATCTACACCTCCTCTCTTTGCAAGATAACCTCCCAACTTCATTAATCTTAGTACCATATATTGTTTTACATTGTTTTCTCTGAACAGTTATACCAACTTGATTGTTTAAAACTATTTAATTTAACTTTTAATTAATTGTATTTCAAGTGGCCAAAAAAAACTTTTAATTAAAAAGTTACGCTGCAAAAGAGAAAAAATATCAAAAAATACTATAAATCGCTTTAAAAAATTGGGAAAAAAAATGAGACATCCTTATAATAGTAGAGAGGGCTTGGGGATAGGTATGGTGGAACAGGGTGGTGGGGAGCCATGCTCGGTACCCAAAAACCGTTGAGTAGACACGCCTACTACATAACTTTCATAATGGTATGCGCTTCATGTCGTGTCGCTTGTCTTTCTTCGCCTTTAAGCCTTGATCTCTCAAACAATTACGCGTTAAAGAGTTATAAGGTTTAGTTGTTTTAACAGGAGTAGACATGCCTAGTGCATAACTTTATTTCATACTCAGGTTTTCAGAGTTTGGAGAATTATTTCCAAAAGTTCCACCTCAAACTTTTCAAGTACATTATTAAGTTACAGAAAAATATTTTTTTTCCCATAAATTGTAGCTATTTAATTTAATATTAATACGCTGAAAAACAAAAAAATAATCAAAAGAATTAGAAATCACTTCAAACAAATTGGAAAAAGTTATGAAACCTCACTACAATAGTACAAAGGGTTTGGGGGTAGGTTTGGTGGCACTAGGTGGTGGGGAGCCATGCTCGGCACCCAAAAATCGTGGATTAGCCTCCAATGTCCAGTAAGAGGCCCTTCCAAGCCTAACCTAGGACCCGATAACCTACCCTTGGGCCCTCCCATGTTCCCTAGGGTTATCCCATGCGATGTGGTGTGAAAATATTCAACTTCGTTCCAGGGCCTCTTGAAAGCTCGAAAAACGTGGATTATAGCCTTTGTTTTCGGCTTCCTGAGGCTTAGATGTCATTAACTCATTTTTGCCAAACTTCTCCGGGGGGGTCTATCATGACCCTAGAGGACCCTCGGTGCTCCGAAAGGATCATCCGGATCCCTGAACTTCGATATCATCCATGTCTTTGGTGTTTTGACTCCTACACCAATGTCCCGTACGTAAAACGCCCTTCCAAGCATATTAGGGACCAGATAAGCAACCCTGAGGGCCTCTCATTTCCCTTAGGGGTGTTCTGTGCGATGTGCTGCGAAAATATCCACCTTCATTCCTGGTCCTCCTGGAAGCCCAAAAAACGTGGATTATAGCCTTCGTTTTCGGCTTCCTGAAGCTCGGGGGTCATTTATAACCAAACTTCTACGGGGAGTCCATGATGACCCTAGAGGACCCTCGGTGCTCCGAGAGGGTTATCCGGATACTCGAACTTCGATATTACCAATGCCTTTGGTATTTCGGCTATTACACCAGTGTCCCGTAAAACGCCATTCCAAGCCTATCAAGGACCGGATAAGCGACCTCGAGGGCCTTCCATGTCCTCTAGGAGTGTTCCGCGCGATGTGGTGTGAAAATATCCACTTTCGTTACGGGGCCCCCGGAAGCCACAAAAACGTGGATTATAACCTTCGTTTTCGGCTTCCGATAGCCCAAGTTTCATTTTTGTCCAAACTTCTCCAGGGGGTGTAGTATCATGACCCTAGAGGACCCTCGGTGCCCTGGGAGGGTCATCTGTATCCCCGGATTTCGAAATCACCCATGCCTTCGGGGTTTTGGCTTTTACATTGGTGTCTCGTAAAAACGCTTTTACATGCCTATCAGGGACCCCATAACGGACCCCAGGGCCTCTTATGTTTCCTAAGGGTGTCCCATGCGATATGGTGCGAAAATATATACCTTCGTTTTGAGACCTCTCAGAAGCCCAAAAAACGTGGATTATATAGTCTTTGATTTTCGGCGTCCTGGGGCACAGATTCCATTTTTGCCTAAACTTCTTCGATGGGTCTATAGAGACCCTAGAGGACTTACGGTACCTTGGGATAGTCATCTGGGTCCCCGAACTCAGATTTCACTCATGGGACATGAGACATGAGCGCTGGGACATGGGACATGACGCTCACTGGGCACTGGGGATCTGAGCCACCCAGATTTTTTTTCAATAAATTTTTGATGTACTTATTAGTTCATTTCGATCCATTGTCTACTATGATTATAGCTTTGGTAGACGAACTGTATAATAGAGTATTCTCAAGTTTGTTAATAAAAAGCTAATAATCGTTTTCTAAGCACTCAGTCAAATATAGATCAAAGTTAAGTAGAAATATAATGCAACAAACAATGTCATTTAGGGGTAAATACCTCTAACTTTTATAGAGCCACCACAAGCCAATGAATGACTTCTTTATTTATTTATTTTTATTTTTTTTTGGTTAAAGGTTAATACAATATACGACACGACCAATGAATGACTATTACCATGAGTTAAGGGCATCCATGTCCGAAACAAGGCAACCCATCAGAAAACATTAAACTTAAAAAAAAACCCAAAAAGACTTGAAATATCACATTAGTTAAAATAACAAGTACCTAGCTATTGTTATCATATTCTGGTTTGTAACAGACAGTATCACACAAAAAGTATTTTTTTTTTTTAAGTCGTCACTCACCCTCAAGCTCCCTCTCCAGCCTCTTACTTCAAGTTCTCTCTTAAGCCTCTCTTCTAGCCATTTCTCTTCCCCAGATCAGCTTCTTGCTATTTTTTCCAGATCTTTTCTGGTTACTCTTGTTTTTGGGGAAAGGAGAGAGTTTTCTTCAAGAATATAAACTCACTGTCTCTTTCCTTCATTTGGAAAATCAGTCTTGCTTAGAGATTTTTGATGTGTAGATCGGGTTTGGAATCTTGATCTCCTTCTCAAGTTTGTTATATTTCAAGGTTTTTCCAACAAAGTCCATGGTTTGTTCTTGAAGCCCGTCCATCTCCGGTCATCTAGGTTGTTTTTGGGAGTTTGTATGAAGATTTTGAATTTCTTTTAGAATTTAGGGTTTTTCATACCCTAGATCTTAAAAACTTAAAGCGAAAAAAATAAAATAAAAAAAATGCCTGTTTTGGGTGGTGATTAGAGGCTTGTTCCTCTTTGTTTTTTGGTTTGTGGAGCTGTGAACAAGATAAAGGTGGAAGATGAAGATGGTTTAATTTTAGATGTGTCTATTTTGTATCATTTTTAGGCTTCTTTTTATTTGTTGTTGGCTGTATTTGATTCCTCAAGAGTACAAAATTAACTTATTACCAAAAAAAAAAAAAAAAAAAAGGTACAAAATTAACGAGTTGGTCATGTTTTGTTCTATCTAACTATGTTGGAAAGTTTGTCTTAGTCGTTAGTAAGTCTTGTGTAAAACCAACTCATAGTAAAATGGGGTCACTATCTAGATTTGAAGGAGTCAGTTATTATTAGCCATGACTCTTACTTTACTAAATGATGATTCTCATCTCACGAAAAATTACGGTAAAAATGTCTTATACAAGCTAATGTGTTTAAGAAATTATTGTAACTTGTTTTTACATCTTTTCAAAGAGGTGGACTACACGCATTCAATTTTAAATAACTATTTACGCTTTATCTAATATCTTAAGAAATCTCGCATTCTTAAACTGAAAGAACTAATTCCTATGATATCCTTAATTAATAAATTTTCACACTAATCTAACTTCCTTTATTCTAACTGTTAAAAAGGGCCGAAAGAGATATAGGAGGGGAATTTAAGTGTGTTTTAAATGATAAAAATATGATTTAACACTCCATTGTAAATCCGACAATTAAATAAGAATAGAACACCTATTGTGTGAGTATAGACATTACTAAACAAAGAAAGGAAGTAAAAAAAAAGGAGCAATTTTGCCCCATAGTTTGACTAAGGAATAATGGCGGAACCAGCTATGGGCCAATAGGAACTAGAGCCTTCTCAACCGAAGAAAAATTCTGATTTTCATCTAATTTTAGCCTAAACCTTACATATTTGTCTTTATTCAACCCCTTCCCCTTCTATTATACAAATTTTAAATTTCATTGGCTCACACTCAAATTCCTGTTTTAGGCGTGTTAAGCAACCCGGAAAAAGAAAACAACGCCTATAATTCAAAACGAAAATAAGAATAGGAGAAAGAAAAAAAAAAAATAAATAATGCTTTTCATTGAGTGAAAAAAGGCAAATATGCTTGAAAACATGAAGAAATGTTCGAGACTCGAGAGATCTTATATGTATAAGTATAACCATAAATCCATAATATTGATCTAATGAAATATGTTTATATTTCATTAAAACATTGTAGATGAAGCTAACTCATATAGTGCAATAACATCATCCCTTTGCACGAATTAGCGAAAAACTAAAAGGCCAAGGGTATGGCCCTGTAGAACAAGACTGTGTTTAAGATAACAATAACATTATTATTTTTATTTTTGAGGGAACAACAACATTGATCTTTAGCACGTGGCATGAATCCTGCTCTTGGAGAAGAACCACCCAGTGTGCTGAATGACGGACCTAGAAACACAAACAGTAAAAAGAAAAAACAAAAAATTATTATGATGAAAATTGAAAACAAAATTGGTCAAAACAAAATATTAATATGATGAAAAATGAAAACAAAATCCACTATGTCCTGCCGAGGACGGGAGTTGGGGAGGCTCAGATGTACGCAGTCTGACCCCTAATTAGTCACATGGCAGAGATGTTGTTTCTGATAGATCCGCAAAAAACGTATATTTTTTTGAAAAAGAAAAGCGGGAATTAGAGTTTTGAGTCATACCCAATGAAGGTGATCAGCCAAAGTGCCAGCCACCCTCATTGATGGCTTGGACACTTCCAGCAGAAGGCGTAGCCGCCTCGTCACTACCAGAACTACCAGCATGCATCTCCCAAAGTGGCCTCTCACCCATCACATCATTAATCCTCCTCAGAACATCAACCACAGGCATAAGAGCAGCATTCTCATGACCATTCTCATCAGCATTGGGACTAAGAGCGGGAAGAACAACCTGATCACCACCCTCGAGCACCCCAATACGATGCTGGATGGTCCTCAGCTTGTCATCAATAACCCAAAGCAAGTCCCCCAAGTCCGTAAACGGGACTTGTTCAAGTGGTTTCCCACAAAGGAGGTCAGCCATGAGATGTTCAATCTGAATTTCGCGGTTCCTCCTCTGCAGCTTAACAAGCCTATCCTCTGCCTTAGCAATACTTTGCTTAAGGAAGGTCTGCTGGTTTAAGCGCCTTTGAGACTGATCAATTTCAGGCTTACGCCTGTATTCTAACAGGATCCGCCTTGTCTCCTCCTCGCCTGAAGGGTGCACCACAGGGGCTTGATCATAAGGGCCATAAACAATGGCAATAGCATCAACACCACACAAGACAGACAATTCTCTTGTCTTCTTCATCACTCCCTTCACTCTTTTTTTGTAGGTCACTCTCCTTGCTGTGTCATTGTCGATGTACTCGAGCCTCACCTTCTTCCTAGCCATTTCGAATACTCACAAATTGCCTAGGATCAAGTGATGGTGAGGTGAGGTGAGGTGCCAATGGTCTGGTTAGGGGTATTTATAGGGCTGTTAAGGACTGATCTCTTGGGTTGGTTTTGTGCCTAGGGGATTATTTTATGAATTTTTTGATGAATTAGATGGGTAAGGAATCCTTTGGATATGGATTTAGGAGTGATTTGGTAATGACAGACAATGTTGATCTAAGTGAGAGGTATGCTGCCATTTATGTTAATCAAGATACTATTGGTAAGTACCCTTCAAAAAAAATATACAAAAAAAAGATATTATGGTAAGTAAGTAACTAGACCAGCAAAGGCTTACTTGTGTGCATTGGATATAGACTGTGGACAAATAACGTAGGTGCTGGCTTGTGTGTGAGCACAATCCAGGCAGACCTGAAGATTAGGATCAATGTCACATTTGGAATGGCGCGTCTTGAATTTCAAAATACTACATCCCTCTACTACTATATGTTCTTTAGTTACTGCTGTTTCACTGAATGTTTTCGTCAATCTGTTATAGGGATTACGAGTAGGGAGTGACTAGATTAGCAGTTCGTCCCTCTATGGTAAGTAAAGATATTGAAGGTTCCGAATAATAGGTGAAGTGTGTATGACATCCTGGTAGCGAATAATTTGGTGCAGTGGAAGGAGCGTCTTAAGGGATATATAATGATTCGAATAAAAGGGAACCGATCAGTGCTTTCAACATTCCGTAAAAGCTAGCATTATGCATTATTTCATTTGAATACAAGACAGAATTTGAAACATTCAGGTCTTAATTCCCACGCATCACTCAAATTTCCCAAAACATAGGACTATAGGAGTGAAACGACAGGCTGCACATGAAAATATGAGTAGTAAACATTTGCTACCTTTGAAGTCTGAAAAACTCTTTTTGTTAATGGAAGGTAAATCAAGAACTTGAGACTAAACAAGACATATAATGATAGTTGAACGTTTACAATTCCGAACTCAAATTTCCATTATTTTTTTCAATCAATCAAGTACAGGTTCAACACAATTAGAATGAAATGAAGTGGTGTTACCTAGGAGGAAACACAACCTAGAAACAGTCATCTAACTGTCTTACAGATGTATAAATGGAAGTTCAGGGGAAAATCTTAAGAAGCTGTCTTGTAATTGTAATCACCAGAACATGAGTAAGCAATGTGCATCTATCTAGACTTCAAACCTTTAAGCAGATAAGCACAGACATCCTGATTCTCAAGATCTCTAGGAAAAAAAGAAAAAGAAACAAATAGTTAACACGATTTCTGCTGTCAATATGAGTGACCGAATCAATTAGTTCAAATCTATGAAGTTGATAGGGAAGGAAATTATACATGATCACTTGGTTATAGCATAGACAGCATAGATGATACCAGGTAGGTAACCAAAGAATGTTAAGATCAGGCAGATCCAGAACTCTACCTGTAACCAATTAAGCATTAATGTCAGATTATCAGAAAACAAGTCCAAGACCAGAAAATTTTAAGCTTCTGACAATAAAAGTTTGTTTAGGCGATTTCTTCTCTTTGGTGCTCTTTTTTATTGTATTTGGTTTAATGGAGGCACAAAGGCAATGCAGATATGTTTCATACCTAGCTCTCATGTGCAAACCTTTTGAGACTTTACGAGCAAATCTAGTTGACATTTAGTACTCTCGTGCCTAGCTCTAAGATACAGTTACAGAATGGACATGGAATTGTTGTTAAAAGTCAATAAATCTAAGTTACAATTAGGATGTTCAGTAACTACATGATGTATAGAAGTTCATTTACTTGAAGAATCATTGTTTTTACTAGACTCATGCATGAGAAGAAAATTCGAAATACACGAGTTGATTGTGTGTTTAAATCCCTTGATACTAGTTCATTACCTTCTATGTTATTCATGTATGGTATGCTTCTGTTCACTAGTTATTTGTACTAGACTAGGTAACATGATAACATAAATGAAAAGTTAATGACATGAATGGCAAGAGATAAAACAGAATTTTAGGACTATAGACAACCAAAAATGTCCAACAAATGGCTGTGACCTACAACAAAGGCTTAGGTACAGATTAGCATGAAGCTATGGACTAGTACATAGTTATAGTCTTCCGAAATTGAAGTTGGTGACATTCACTATTGTAAGAAATATCGGTAGAAACTAGAAAGAAAGGTGATTGCAGGGCATCATAGGCTTGCCAAAAGGAAAAAACATGCTGATAATGTGAGAAACATAACTAGCAGTTTCATTTAGTTTACCACCCCAAAGCTAACCAACTTCTATAATCTATAGGGAGTGAGGTTCCACTATTTGCTAGCCTCAAAGTCCGAAAAAACATGCTGATAATGTGAAGAAACATAACTAGCAGTTTCATTTAGTTTACCACCCCAAAGCTAACCAACTTCTATAATCTATAGGGAGTGAGGTTCCACTATTTGCTAGCCTCAAAGTCCTCATTTAGTTTACCATTTGGAATGCGCTACTCCAATCATATGCCCTTTGTCCTCGCCTCGCCTCTCTTCTTTTATTGGAACCGGGAAGAGTATTTTTACTCAGTGTTAGGGGCAACATACATAAGTTTCTAGCTAATGGCGCTACCATAATCAGTGTAGTACATATATGGAGGTTTATGATCAATGTAGTACAAAATTCAGGAACTAATTTACAAGTCTCAATCATTGTTCTATAACTCTAAAAGTCATTAGTTATCCCAAGAAAAAGCCAAAAGAAAAGAAAACTCTACAAGTCATTATTCATGTACACTTTTTTTTTTTTTTGATAAAGCATTATTCATGTATACTAGTATCAAAAGATTGGTAATTTTTCCCATCATCACAATTGTTGTTATAAAAATTCGATGTAGATATAAGAAAACACACGCGAAAACACATTATATGACTATTTTGTTGTTAGGGACAAAATTTGCAAGAAGCCTTAATATGATAATTAAGGCAGAAAATTTGTGACTTAATCATAATTTTCTTGTAATTAAGTGATAACAAGTTATATTAAGTTTTAATACACCAATAATAATATGGGGAGATCATGATTAAGATGGTCACCTGACAGCCATATTTGAGAAAAACACCAAGAGGAGGTAGGATGATCGCTAGAAGAATGTCAATGCAGGCTGATGTTGAATCTGACATTTTTATTATTTTTCCTACAAAAAATTAAAGGAGCAACAGACGGAGAGAAAACAGGGCTAGGGCAGGTTTTCTGTAGGGATTAGTGTGTGTGTGTGTGTTTTTTTTTATGGTCTCATCTTCTTTTTATATACTCGTATATACACAAAAAAAAAAAGTGTGAATGTGAAATAATACCATATACTTTCTTCTCTTTTTTTTTCTGTGAAGAAAAAGGACAATGCTGAAAAGTTAGGTCAGTTTTTTTCGTCGTCTCCATGCTGCACTTTGTTTCATATCGTTCCGTTCCGCATTCTATACTTTATTTTGTCTCACATTTTATTCTATTACCCGCGCCACGCTGTTCCGTTCTATTCCGCAGCATTTCATTTCATTCACCATTCCGCACCATTCCGTTGAAGAAAATAGGGCCTTACTCCAAATTGCGATATTTGATATTTTGTTAGTGTTTTAAATGCTGCATACAAAGGCAATTTGAATGGGTTGGAAGACTTGGAACCCAAATTGAGGTACAACATCTAAAGGGTTTCTTGGTTTGAAAGAGTTTTTATGTTTGGAAATGGATCATTTTGATATAATTTTAATTGGATACTCAAGACTCGTGGCACAAACCCAATAAGAATCAACCATTAACCTCAATTGTAATAATTGTACAAAAAAATGTTTTAACGTAACTACTCGAGCGTCTCTTTATTAATTGATATTCCACTTGTAACTTGTAAGTTCGTTGATATCCATATATAATCCCAATTGACCTACCTATTATTCAGTAACATCCTAGTTTGATATGTACTTAGTGAGGATGTCATATCTATGCTTTTTTTTTTTTTTTTTTTATGATTATTACTATATAATTGAAAGTCGCTCGATAATCGCAATTTCAATAAAAGTCCTTAATGAAAGTTGCCTCTTAATTGTTATTGGTTATATTAAATATTCCTAAACATTCGTATCTATTCTTTTTCAATTACTCGATTAATTATTCACCTCAATTAAATTATATTTATTTCAGATCAATTTACTTCAAATCAGATTAAGATAGCACACCCTCAAGCCCTCAACCATAGATAGGAATATGGGATTGATATTGGGGAGAGGATAATTTATAATCGCTGGCCAATATAATTTCACTTTTCAGCAAATTGTGTGAAGGCATTAACAGTTCTCATGTGTTAGTGTAATAGGATTTGTGTAGGAATTATAAGTTTGTATTCTTAAAGGTAAAAAAAAGAAGGTGCGCTTTGGAGTTTGGACAATAAAAGTGAAGACAAACTATAAAAGATACAAAGAGAAAGCTAAGAGAACCATCTCTAAGACTCTAACCGAAGAAATCCTCTCGTGTTTGGTGTAAGTCCGTAACCATTTCATAAATATTTGATTGACTTTGTGGATTAGCAACTCTTCTAATTTTATTGGGCAATTATTTGATAAACCCCACTATTTGAATTCAAATTAAAGATTAGTTGTACCTAAATCCTCGTTAAATACTCTAACATGCAATGTGGGAAAAAAAAAATAGTTTGTTCACTGGGTAGATTACCCATGTGATGTGTGAAATGGTAATTGGCTAATTTTTGGTATTTTGTTTTCTTAAATTAAAAATCATTTATTAAAATCTCAATACCAAGATTGTTTTGTACTCCACATCACATGAGTAATCCACCCAATTTGGGTAATCCAACATAGTTCTGCAATGTGGATTGCTAACCCACAGAATCAACCTACCATTCTCCATGCATAAAACGTTTGAGAATATTGTGCCCGATCATCGCTTAAACATGGTATAAGAATGCTAAAGCATAAATCCAGACATTAATCATACAAAGAACAATTAATATGGAGGAGTTGTAGACTTGTAGTTGAATAATGGACACTCATACTGTTGTTTTATGAACAATGTACACAGAAAAAAAAGTTGGAATAAGTGTATACTTTCTTTCTTTTTTTTTGAAAGGGACTTATAAGTGTATACTTTCTTTCTTTTTTTTTGAAAGGGACTTATAGGTGTATACTTGATTTGCACGGTAAATATGACATAATGTATTTAAGAGATTGATGTAACTAAACCTACAAATAGTAATATATAACTTTTCCGTCCATTTAAAAAAAAAAAAGCAAAACTTTAATATGTAATTTTCTAATTTGGAAACTTAATTATTAATTTCATTGTGTTTCGCGATTAACTATGAAGAAAATTTAATTTATTCGTTAGCGCATTTTATGTACTTTCAACGTCTTTCAAACCCTAGAAGAACTCTTTTTAGAATCGACTCAATAAAAATATTGCTTTTATGACTATTCAAATTGAAACGGATCTCAAAATAAAAAGCGCCAAATATTCATAGATTTAAATTTACATAATTAGCTAGGGGTATACTAGAATAAGAAACACACCATAAAGTGCAAAACTTTCACAAACTTTGGGTGGATAAATTGGGAACCAAAGTGACCAAACCAATGCCAATAGTCTACCATATCAAACTAGAGGTTCCCAACATAGCTAACTTGCAAGAGAGATTTGCGAGCTTCTACTCCGTTTAAATTTGACCTCTTTTAATTGAAGGAGACATAAGCTAGTTCATGTAAATTCCATGCAACCACCTAGAGAAAGCAAAGATCAGAGAAGGCGGAGAAAAGTTTAAGCTAAGATGTTTGCCTGTTTGGTAGTTCGTCACTTCAACACCTACGTAAACTGAATCGATTAACACATGCAGTAGTGCACTACACATATGAGACATTAAAGCACAGCACCTAATACACATATAGTGTCTGGAGGGCCATGTCAAAGCAGAGACACGTTTCGACTTATCCAGCAAAAAGGGTTTGCGAATGAAGGGGGAAGGAACGGGAAAAAAGAAAAATCCGACCTGATATTACATAAATTGCTTGATCACCATAATACAACAAATGGTGATAGGTTTCCCCAAATGGATAACTTCATGCAGGAATAATTTTTTTCCACTTTAATATATACATTGCCCCTTCATGTTATCCTTGAAATTTGCAGTAGCTCAGTTCTCCTGAGAATCAAATAAATGCAAACAGTTATGTCTATGGAAAAAGGGACGGTACGAATACTACATTGATGACTTACAGAGTTTTACCATACAATAAAAGCATTACTAAGATACACTAACTTAGCGAGGAATCCGATCTTCTCTTGCTTCAAGTACTTCTACTTCCTCATTTGATAGGATATCAACAATTGGTTCAAACACATCCCATTCTTTCCTCTTCCTGGATTAACAAGAATGCAGTTTTCAGAGAGCTTAGAATAAAAAAGGGGGTAAGAAAAGGGGTGGGCGACTTGAAAAAAAGAGGGGTGCTGTGTGCACTCTCACACAGTTTTTCTCACTAGGTCAAAATGAAAGAAAGAGAAAAGATATCCACTCTAATGGCGAGGTCACAGAAACATTGCATAGCACAAGTAGCTCCAGATATGAGACACAAGCAGAATGAAAGTAAACTCCAGCTACAAAGCAGACTAGACGTTCCCAATAAATACAATGGAAGTCTATTAGATACATAAAACTCATAAAGCAAATCAGAGCAAGAGAGTTACAGACACAAAAGACAGTAAGTGATACATCTTTATAGGTGTGATTCTAGCACTCTAGGCAGCAATATGCTACCCATTATTCCTATCAAGCAAAAGGCAGAAGCAGACGCGCGTGCGCGCGCACACACACACACGCAAAATATATAAGCATACCAGAATATCAAAAAGAACCTAAAAATGGAGATAATGTATTGCATTAGGCACAGGATTATATCAGTGTGAGACATAATCAAGTAAGTCAATTCCAAGTTGTTAGTTACTACGTAGCCTGGCCCTGGGTCGAGTATAGATTTCGCTCAAGTGGTTTCGCTGCTTGGTTTTCTTTGGGTTTCGTCACTTGCCTTTTCTTTAATTTTGGAGCTCTCCTTGTTGTAAGGACATTAGCCCTCCCGAGATGGGAACCTAAATGCTTCAAAATTTTCTCTTATCTAAGCAAGTCAAACCAATCCATCTAATACAAGATGCCCCTTTTTGAAGTCTCAAAACCTCATCTTGACGCAGACTTGACCTAAATTATGCTATTTGCAAAGCAATAATCTAATTCCAGTCTGTGGTGTTCCGGTTGAACTTGAAGCAGACTACAGACTTTAAACCAAAATCATATCAAGTGAAGCTGACAATGCACTAGAACTAGCACGCCAGGCTGAGCATTTTCAACATAGTTTTTCAGATGAAGAAATCTTTTTATCAATGAAGAAAGAGCAACAATCACAATACTGGGATAATTTGCAACTAGCTTCTTTGTAGATGATACCTTGTCCTCCTTCCTATAATTCTGATACTCATTAATATACAAGTTTGTCATATACATACTGTGTTAAAGTGTCTTCCTACTACTGAAGATGTAACAAGGGAAGTAGGCAACTCAAAAGACTACACTTGGTTACCACAAAGTAACTATTTTGTCTTTCTTGTACTAGGCTTCCTGCAGTTCTGTTCACTCAACTAACAACATACTTCCTCACAGGTAATCGGGTACTCAAGAATGTTACAACGTTGGGAAGCAAGAGAATACAAATGCAGCATGCAAATGCTAGGTGACATCAGCAAATGAGGAGAAAGAGAGTAAATGCATTAACTATAATAAAACTACAAATTTATCATGTAATGCACAACAAAGGAAAACACTCAACAAATAAAATATTACCGAATGACGCTTGATTTACTGCCAAACAATTTCACCAAGTCGACTGCAGTAACACCGGCTTTACTGAAAGAAAAAGTAATGTCAGGTTGGTATTAAGAATAAGCTGAATAAGAATTAGGCTGGTTGCCTCACTTTAAAAACTAAAAAATAATACCTCACAGGGATGTACTCAATCCCACGGCGGCCCTTTTTGTTTACTTTTATCTCCTTGGCTGAGGACACATTTTGCACAGCAATCTAAAACCATAATAAATGGCATTGAAACTATCAGCTGCTCATGCGTGACATAAATTCTTGCTTGACGACTATGAACAAGCATTTCTGAAAGAAGCTCAAATAAAAATGCAAGAGTTAAATCAAACAAAATTACCTCATAAAGTTGTTCCCTTATAGCAAAAGCGATAGCTGGCTGCAAAAGTTTAGGTAACATAGCTTAAGCCATGAGGATATCCAAAATGAAGCTAGAGGGTAGAAAACTAAATAGCAACTAAAGAAAGAGAGGGGGGGGGGGGGGGTACTACCATCTAAGAGCGAACAAGAGCCGTTGGATCAATTTAATAGACATATTCCTTCAAACTGCAGGGCAATGTAATGATTCCAAGTGAGACCCGTCCCCATCTCCCTCTCTCTGCCCCCCCCCCCAACCCAAAAAAAAAAAACCCAGCCAAGAGTCAGAAATCAGGATTAGTGTCCCATTCCACAGCAACCACAGTGCCAGTGCCATTGGTGGCCAGCGAGCCCCACGGCAAGGCCTTAACCCTCCCCCTTCCCAATCACACAGTCTCTCATTAACCTCCTTTCCCCTTCACTATTCCGCCCATTCGACCAACGCAAGGCCATGGCGGTGACTACATCAAGGACCAACTCGCCCTCCCCCACCTCTCCACACTTGAATCAATACCCCCAGGCCCCCACACAGCCATTACACTCCTTTCCCACATTTTTCTCCCCTCTTCCCTCCACATTGTTCATGGAAATATCAACCTGTGCAATAAGCTATGTCACCAGCACAATACCCTCTGGCTTTTTTCGGCGCCTTCTTAACCACAAAAGAATGTTTGTGTAATGTCTGACATATGCTATCAAAGAACCGGACAATAGCGTGAGACGGGCCTTTTACGCCAATAAATTTAAGCCATTGAATTCGTATGACATGATACATTCTCAGCTTTTATTTGAAGATTTGCTTGTAGATGAGTTTAATTTGTGTGTGTTTCTGTTTTAATACAGCATTACAATTTACAAGTCATGGACATAATCATTGAACGCTTTCCATCTTTGTTAGTTACTTTTAGAGTTTAAAGCTTATTGACGTTAAATGTTCATTTGACCTCAAAGAAGATTCGGTGGGCCTTTGACAATGTTGATAGTAAAGGATTTCTAAGAGAGAAAAACAAAACAAGAGGATCAAACCAATCTAAGCCTGACCACAAAGGGAACCATATCCCGACTAAAAGAAGCCAACAAAAAATTGAGAAAACAATTCGATTGTTAATTCAAACGGTTGAAAATCACATATAATCCAAGATTTATCCCAGCATTTAAAGGCCTTTATTAAATGTCCAATCTATTTTGATTGGGTTTGTTCCCTTACATGACTTGTTTATTGAATATTAAAGCAGGATAATATGCAAACTATGGAAAGTACACAAATGAAAGAGTAATGGAGAAAATAAAAACACATAACTTACAAATCAATTCACTCTTCATGATTCACAAGGTCCAAGTATACTTTCCACAATGAATCTAATTCTCCATCATCTAGCTAACATCTCACGGGAATAACCATGATTTGTATGCTTCAGAAGCGAAAATAACGTATTTCCCCAAATAGCCCATGACATGATGCACATCTCTTGAGATGTCTCATGTAACAGGGAGATAAAACTGTTGAATAGACAATTTACATTGCTGTAAGGGGCGGCAGAAAGCATAAAACTACACATTTTCTTTTGGGTGTGGACAGGTGGGTATGCTTCTTTCTTTTTCTCTCTTTTTTCCTGTTCTAGCATAGATAGTCACCGCTTTTTCATTAAAGGGTCAACGGAAACAGCCTCTATATAATAACAAGCATTGTATACATCTATCCCCGCGTCCCTCCATACGCCACCCAAGGAAGGACTCGACAAGAACCTCATGAAAGGCATTGAAGTAATGAAATGAAGGGTTTGCAAAGATAACTCTTTTTTTTTGTTTATAGAAAAAGAATTGTAAGGAAAATAAAAGGCAGCACCGAGGACAAGATTTGCAAATATAATAAAAAGCTTAAAAATTATATGTATAAGTTCACTATATTTTCTTTTCCGTCTGTACATGAGCGGCAAGTGTGGTTGAATTTTTCAACCTACAATCTCACTCCGAATTTGGGTTGTGCCATGGAACCAATCGGCCGGTAAGCACAATATCAGGTGATTCATATTGGTTTTTGAACTTGCGGATAAGCGAATCCCCGATACGTAATGGGGTGTCAAGTTTTTTTGGTCATATCGGCTGATACACCATGGAAAACAACCAACCATAAAAATAGTCGATATGGCCATGAAGCAATTGATACAGCCAATAAAATGGCCGATTGAATTCACGTGATGATAGCAGCGACCCATTACGTGACACTGGTAACACAATTGTTCCATGACGCTGTGATCTCTACCAAGACCTCAATTGTTCAATTTGTGCTAGGTGGTGAACCCAAGCTCAATCTTTTGAGTTGGGTTTGGTTGGTTTAAGTTATTTTCAATGTATGGATTAGTTTTGGGTAGCTACACTATGATAGAGCTTGAATTGTTGTTGCCACACGCGCGCACACACACACAAAAAAAAAAAAAAAAAAACTGACAATGTAAATCAATATTATTCTACCCATCACAAAGAGAGCTAGATGGCAATATTTCGGCATCCCCATAACCATAACATTTCAGAAACAAAAATGCCAAAACATGGGTATGAGATTTCCCACAATGTCAATGCATCAGCAAAATGCTTCTGTGCTTCAGGCTCACATGGCACACATGAGAGACAAGAAGAGAGTGGGGAGGGAAAGGAAACAGCTGAGCGCTTCAACGTGAGTCCCCCTTGAACAATTTGTCACCTTTATGTGGAGTTATGATTTGTTTAAGCACATATCTAACAATGAAACATGCAAGTGCAGATCACACATGTTCATATGCCCGGATACAATGATAAACATGATACACAATGGTACCAGAGAAACTTTAGATATCACAAAAGTTTAAATTAGGTAGAGTTGACTTACTGCAACTTCAGGGTCTTCAATATCCATCTCTGCACAAAAGGTCCTTGCAAACTCCTCAGGATCACTCTCCATGTTGTTCAAATCCTTATAACAATAACATCAACATATTATGAAGGAAAAGACTGAAAATCTACAACTTCTTAAAGGATTCATAACCAACAAGGATATGACATACACTCTTACCCACAAAAATTGGTCCTTGATAAGAGTATGATTCACTCTAAGATCTAACTGCAAATAGCACAAATAAAGACAAGATCTTAGCAACCAGATGCTCAGAAAAAGCTTGGCCATTGGCACGCAAGAATTTTACTGAGGCTACAACAAGAAAAGATAACCTTGATTGGGACGATCTTCTCACCAACGTGCATATCTTGGCCTTCATATGATCTGAATTCAGCCAATTGCGACTGCAATAAATATATGCCAGCAGAGGAGATCATAAGGTAAGAATTATAGCTCAACCCAGGAAATGCATATGCAGAATCCCTAGATAAGTCATAATTCCCAGGTGGCTTTGTGTGAGTCAAAACACAACTCTACAAGTTTAAACAGAAAACGTACACCTGCCACATAGGTTAAGGAAAGGAACAGGAGTGATTACAAGATGCCAGAAAAATATTAAATTTTCTATAAGATATGTGAAAAGGTGGCAAATAAGGAATTTAGACACTCCTGACACCAATTAATTCGAAGTGGAGGAGGGGGGGGGGGGGAGGAACCGAAATAGGCTTCATCTTAGCCTTCTAAGCACTTAGCATCGTACTAATGCGTTCTACCGAGGCCTAATTCAAGCATTTTTGGTAGTTAAGAGTAAAAGTAAAAGACGCTAAGTTTACACTGTTTGTGTCTGAAACACCCCTTGACCCTGTCCTACGCGGAATCCTTACAACTTATGATTTACAAATGGTATTAGGGCAATAATATGGTAGCAAGAGATTCCAAGAGTGTATATTGTGTGATGTGAATAATGAAAAACCCTCAGGAAAAGGAAAATGATACAGATATGTGATCCAGTAATAATATGATGACATATGTCTTCTCTGATTGCATCCATTGGCTTCCTCCCAGGAAGTCAGAACCACCCAAGAAACTTTGTAATTGACACCCAAGTATTTCTGCACACATTATTTATTTTTAGAATCTTCTTCTTGTCACAATCATTTATCAGCATCATTGTGATACTATTAACTTCCCAACTGTTCACACATGCCACTCCTATGAGCTATGACTTGATACTGACAAGTTAGTAGCTCCCAAAAGCACAATTTAAATTTATATCAAACAACAAATAATACTAGCCAAGTTTCTGCAAATGTAACGTCGAAGCAAGAAATACCCTGTAACCTACAGTCAACAACTACAATTATAAACAATGAGCAACACAATCTTGTACGACATGACAATCCCACCCCAAGTAGGACCCAGAATACGTGAAACTCCAAAAGTAACCTGCTATGACTAAATCAACTCCGTTACCCTTTCAAATGCCCTTTACTCATTACTTGTCATTGAGGTGTATAGCATTGGAGACTACAAATCAAGGACAACGAGAAGCATGTGACATAGCAATAAGGCTTGAGTCTTTGTTGCTTTCCATGAGAAGATAAATTGGAAAGAAATTGGAACAGACATGCACCATGCATCAACTTTGAGCACAGCTGTTACAGACTAAAAATGAATTGGGATCACAAACTTGCATCAAGTTAACCCATTGATGGTATGTAATTAAGCTTCTTGTTAAAATAATCATCTCCGAGAATTGTTTAAAAAATTCAAGGAAATCAGGTTCCATAAACTGAAGTAATTGAAAAACATAATATATAAATAAGAAGGCACAGATCAAAGATTGATGAAAAGACTTCACTACAGGTAGTAAAACTCTTTAAGACCTCCATCACAAAGAGTCGATGGATGAAAAGCTTTAAGAATCCTTGAAGGACAAAACACAATGTTTTGACTGTTTGAAGGCTCCAGCTAACCAACGAGAAAGAGATATAAATTGACCCAATTATAACAGCCTAGTCACTACAAAAACACTGAACAGTATCATGTGACTCAACAAAGTCTAGAAAGGCTATAACAATAATGTCAGGGCCACTATGGGGCATATAAAATACCAAGCATTCTTCGTTCAGAACTTAAGTGGAAATTAAAGATTGACTAGAAAAACATAAACTAAACAGTTCTAGAATTTAGGAGTCTCCACAAAAAAAGTTAGAGTTATAGTAATTGAATTTCTGATTTCATCTTCAGAGTACAGACACGCATCCATTTACAAAGTTAGAGTGTTAGAGATACTCATCCACCTCTGGAGCCTTGGAATTAAACTAGTGATAACTGATGTATACCAAATTTGACCTTCAAATGAATACTATGGAGGTTTTCCCATATTTTCCATGTGGAGGCATTATCTAATATTTGAAACCAATAGGAGCCTCCATCAAAAGGCCAACATATCAAGTAAGGAACGGTAACAAAAGCAAATAAATAACAGATCATTTGAGAAGTATGAGAACCAAAGCCAACTTCATTGCATAACATCAGATCACTCTCACTACTCCTAAAGGCTTAAACCATAGCCCACTACTGTGACATGAGAGATTGGGAAAATGTTAAACACAAAAAGTTGGGAGAAAAAGGAGACCAATGGACGGGAGGAAGAGGCTGAGGAGCAAATAAGAAGAGAGGACTGGAGAAATTTCTACCATTGCATGTCACAATGTAGGGACCATCTGTCCAAATGCATATGCTAAGTCCTCTTACTCTTTGGTGAGATAAATGTGCATGCATCAATGATTCCTGCACTTACTTGAATAGACTGATGTATCTGATGTACGAATCCTGGCGGGAGCTTTAAGTCCTTAACAGTCCTTTTTGCAAACGCTACAACTTCTGAATCAGGCTCTGTGACATCAACAGAGAAGAAATGGATAAGAGAGGAACCAAGACTGGAGGTGAAAAGTGCCTACAATATGTAAGCTTTGATTGAACGAAAAAACCACTAAATGAACAGTGATGCAGCAACGATTAGAAAACTTCTGCACCAACAGACAACAGTACAGTTAATGCAGCCATAAATATTGTTCCACAGTGAATGATCTGTTCACACAACCTCCCCCCCACTGCCCCCCCACTGCCCCCCAGCCCAACAAGAAAAAAGAACTTAAGAACTAATACAGACTTCAACAGAGGAAGAACAGTTTGTCTTTAGATCAGAACATGTCAATAGACAAAAACCAGTACCATGATGAATAGTCTATATTTAAAGGTATCCCATAAACTTCAGAAATCACCTGTATTCAACAGCTGACATATACAAGAAAATGAAAATCGAGACCGTTTAATCCTAACAACAAGGCCTTTGATTTGAGCTAAAGGAAAAAACTCTAGAACCTCAGCTCAGCTACCTAACGAGAGATACGATGATATAGATATTCCTTTTGGCACAAAGGGCAAAGAGTAACCATCAATGTTCTGTGACTACACCTTTTTTTTTTTCGACTACACCTTTTCTTTTTTTTTTTTGGAAAAATTATGGGGACTACACCTGTCTGCCACTGAAGTTGGATCCCTATGATTGACAGTAGGAACCGACCTATGACCAAAATAAGGACTTTCATATATGGAAGAAGCATTCTTTGTAGCAGTAAGAATCAACGAAATGTGGTATTTGGTCTCCAACTCCAACCAATATATTTCTTTTTCGTACGAGAACTTTTCTACCTCCCAAATATCCAATCTCTCTTGAACTGTCACGCTTTTGATAGTCAAAGTTGGCCTAAATGTTAGCAGCCAAACAATTGTTCGTTTTAATATGAAAGTCTTACAATGCACATTTACTAAAGTAAGATTCAGCCATTCCACAAGGAATCCAGGTCCAAAGGTAGATACAGAAACAAACCTTATATTTCCCACTCATGCTCCTATTTGGAAACTTGCTTACCATCACACGGTTTCAGATCTAGGAACATGATAAAATGGTGCAAATACAATAACACTAAGGGCTCGTTTACTTGCTAGTAATGTAATGCAATCATTTTATAGAGTAGAAGTGAGGTGGAAAGTGAAGGAGTGGGAGGAGAGAGATGGAAAAAATGGGGTTGATTAAATTATCCAATGTAATCACAATTGCTCAACTTTTAACCCATGTAAAGATGAATACTTTGGATTGTGTAATCAATCTCACTTTTCTCCTCTCTCTCCTCCCCCTCCTTCCCTTACCACCTCACATTTACTCTCTAAAATCATTGCATTCCATTACTAGCAAGTAAAATCCACCTAATACGACAAGAGCTAATCCAATATCAAATTGTTAATAAAGCACCACCACTGCAATTAAGCAGGAGAGTAAATTTTTGGGACAAGACTATTTTCCCATTTCTAGGGGCATAAATAAATAAATAAATAAGAGAGGAAATATTGCTGATTTGCTGCTTTTCAGTAGGACAAAGATGTTATTTATGCACATAAATTACTCATCAATTGATTTTGATGCGAATAGGGAATGATTTCTATATCACCAAAGAAAACCCATGACTCAACAATGTTGTATAACGGGAAGAAAAGGGATACTTTGAATTTTAGTGTTGATGGCAATAGCAAACTACCCATCACCAAAACAAGCCAATCAATCGAAAATTAAAATTGCCCAACAAACAAAAACTAAAATTAGTACCCCACCCACCCTACAGAAATAAAATAAATAAATTGATGTTCTACCAATTTAATCAAGTATGTTAAGAACTAACTAATGAGTAATGATCTGGTGATCAAAAAAAAAACCTAATGAGTAATGATCCAACGAAGTGGGAGCAGTTAACAATTGATTGAAATTGCAAAAAAAATTAAAAAAGAAAAGAAAAAAAGAGCAAATGGTAACCTGAAGGGTTCCAGGTGAAAGCATCTTTGTATCTCTGACCATCGATTTCTATATCCAGCCGAATTGGAACTAGGTTATCAGCAGTTGGCCTGTCATAAAAAAAAAGATCAATTTTTTATTCTCTGATAAACACCAAGAAATTGACAAAATTTGAAGCGAGAGAAAAACAAAAAAGAAGAAAGAGGGGCAATGAAAGTGAAAGAAGTTTGGAGAGAGAAAATGGGGATTACATTCTGAATTTGACGGGGTTTCTGAACGCTGCAGCAAGTTGGGGCTTCATGATTCCACTGTGTTTCAGTGGTTTTGCTTTCAGAGCACGGAGGTTACACAAACCCTGTCTGTTCTTGGCGCTCAATACCAAAATTCTGTGTTTTGCGTTTTTCTTGTCCGAGTCCGGAACCAAAGCAAATACTAATGGACTACTTAGAAGAAAAAAAACAACGGACTACCAATAGTTCTGCATAAAACCTAAATACCACAATTTTGATGACTCTTTGGCAGCAATGGAAGTGAGACTGTTAAATTAAAAGGGGTATATGAGTTAACTTTTTGTAATTTTGCCAATTAAAGAGAGTGTTTACATCATAAAGATGTTCCACTTCCAAGTTCCAACCTAAATCAGTTGGCTATGGATGGAGTAACTCCCTTAGTTATAAACCCCTCAATGTGCTCTTTCTTAATTAATATGTGACAACTCACTTCAATACTCTGACGCACGCAAAGATCCATATTGGGTTGAAGCGTGGACCAATCAAAGCCAATTTTGGGTCAGTCACACGCGCATGGGCTAAACAAGTGTCATAAAGGCAGGAACAAAACTCGCTCTGCTACCATGTTAAATTTCAATAATTGGGCCTTAACAAGTGAGCACACATATAACACAAGTGAAGTTCCAACCCAAAATCAATTGGAAATGGTATAGTATCACGCAAAGACCCATCAATCATCATGGGCTGAAGCGTGGACCAAATAAAGCCTATTAGAGCATTCTTATTGGTAGCACTACCAAAGGTTGCTTAAAACACTACTGAAGTTGTTACCTCACTTTTTAAGCACACTTCCCCAAATAAGCACACACCCAATTGTGCTTAAAAGGCTCCACCCATCTACCCCACAAAATTTTTTACCACCATCTCCCATACACGGTCACCGCCTCCTTCCTACCTCCCATTTTTGGTCCCTTTTTTGTAGTGTGCTTAACAGTGATTATTTCCAAGTGTGCCTAAGAATCCCAAATATTGGTGTAGCACACCCTCTCTTCTCTCCAAGCACACCAATAAGAGTGCACTTACCAATAAGAGTGTCTGTTGATGTGCTTGGTACTTAGGGGTCACAAGCAACCTATAAGGGCAGCCCTACGTACCCTAAAAGGTCCTAAAAAGGGTCGAGGACTATCTTGGAGCAGGCTGCTCCCTATTCGAACACACTCCTCCACTTCCAAACACTACTCGGTCGAGAGGTGTACACTTATCAACAGTGACAGTTATTATATTCGAATCCTTCAACAGAAAACCACACAAGCAAGCATAAATTGGAACTTTAAAAGAGCAAGATTTAGGAAGGAATCTTAAACATACTTCATTCGATCAGAGTAAGGCATACATTCGATTCAAAGCACAAAATAAAAGATAAAGCTATTATACCTCAAAAGAAGGCGCCATTGCTGAGTGACTTGATTATACTTGCTCGAAGAGCCTAAACTGATAATCTACTCCTAAGATACACTAACACTACTCTAATGTCTACTTTATGACGTCTTGTCAATATGAGCTCTGCTGCCTTGTTCTTCTGTTCCTTCTTGTATTGGGGTTTGAAATAACTGCCCATGATCTAGCAGTTCTTCTCCTTGCCCACTTCCTTCATGTTGGTGTCCATCTTCCCCCACATTTTCCACTTCGATCTCTTCACTTTTCTTCGTATTCTCCCTTTTAACTGATGTTCGTATTATCTCTTCGTACAACTGCTTTTGTATATGTATACGTACATATCCGTATATATCTATCTATCTATATATATATATATATATATATATATATATATATATATATATGAGAACTCTTTATTTTATGAAAAGAGAACTTTGAGAACCACTGTGCACCGTTAGATCAGCGAAATCAACGGTCAATATGTGACTAGGTGAAACAGGTGGCGTAGACTGTAATTTTGTAAGGGTGTTACTAAATGCCGCCCCTAAATTACTAGGTACCGCCCCCCAAAATTCCAATTTTGCCCTTTTTTAATTTTTCACTCATCCTCTCCCTCTCTCCCTCTCTAACTCTCACACCACTTCTCTCCCACTCTACCACCCACTCTCATACCCAACCTTCATCAACATTCACTCAAGCAACCCGCGGATGTCTGCCGGCGATGAAGAAGTGCCGTCGACGGTGGCGGAGGTAAAATTAATTTTTTTTGCGCATTTTTTTTGCACGGTCATCTGAGATTTTTGACTCACCCTTGGGTGAGTCGTCTGCTACAGGCGACCCACCCAAGGGGAGTCGTCTGTCGATCGCGACTCAACCTTGGGTGAGTCGTCCGCTACAGGCGACTCACCCTTGGGTGAGTCGAGATCAATAAACGACTCACCCTTGGGTTGGTCGCCTGTAGCAGACGACTCACCCAAGGGTGAGTCGAGATCGACGACCGACAGACACAAAAAAAAAATTTTATTATTATTTATTATTATTATTATTATTATTATTATTATTATTATTATTATTATTATTATTATTATTATTATTTATTGTTTGAATTTAAGATTAAGCTAACATTGTTTTCGTTGTTTTCGTTAGATTCCTTTGGAGCGGTTCGGTGGTGATGGTGTTGATTACAGTACGCATTTCGTCACTGATGAGTTATTTGATAGTGATACAGATGCAATTAATTGGGCAAAATAAATTGCACTTACTATCGGGTTTGAGTTGATAATTTCGTCACACAAGAAGAGTGGAAGCGTAAAATTGTTAAAATGCAATCGAGGTGAACGCTACAGAGGGGAATTAAGAGACTTAGATACTGCTGCTCGGAAGAAATCGAAAACAAAGGCTTGTAAATGTACGTTCCAGTTGAGAGCTCGGCAAGTGTATGGGTCCAGTAGTTGGATGATTGTCACATTGCCTGGGACTAGGGGTACGCACAACCATGACTTTGCTGTGTATCCTGAGGGATATCGTCAGATGAGTGGTCTTAGTCCTGGGTCAAAGAAACTCGTTCGTGACATGACTTCGGCACAAACAAAGCCATGTGCTATCTTGGCCGCGATTAAGGAAAAATTTCCCGAGGACAATGCAACTAGACGGCATGTGTACAACCACAGAGATCGTATAAGGAAACTTGATTTTGAAGAGAGAGATGTCATTGGTCAGTTTCATCATTTAGCTGTGGCGAATAAGTACGTACATTGGACAAGAGCCGAACGAGCTACTAATGAGGTAACTCACGTGTTCATGGCACACCCTACATCAATTCAGTTACTTCGGTCTTTTCGTTGGTTGATTGGCTTAGATTCCACGTACAAAACAAACAAGTATAAGATGCCGTTTGTTGAGATAGTGGGGATGACTCCAACCAATAAGAACTTCCTCATAGCTTATGCCATTATGAAGGATGAGACTCAGGCAAGCTATGCGTGGGTCTTAGATAAGTTGAGGATGCTTATTGGAAATGATGTACACCCAACAGCAATTGTGACCGATCGTGAGCTAGGGTTGATGACACCTAATAGAGAGATATTTCCCGAGAGTGCCCATTTGCTCTGTACATGGCACATTAACAAAGTCGTTGAAGACAAAGTGTACAGACTTTGTGGAAAAGATAAGGCCGTCGCGCAGAGGTTCAAGAATGGGAGGTGGAAAATTATCATGGAAGCTTCCACAGAAGCTGCGTACAATAGAGCAGTGCGTACGATGAAGGTTAGTTGGAGGACTTACCCTCACGTGATATCCTATGTAGAGGAGACCTGGCTGAGACACAAAGAGATGTTTGTGGCTGCGTGGACGAATAAGGTGCTACACCTTGGCAACACTACGACTTGCAGGGTGGAGAGTGCACATGCCGCGCTAAAACAGTGGTTGAACTCCTCAACTGGAGCTTTGGACAATGTTTGGAACAAGGTCAACAAGTCAATCGAGTCAGAAATAACTGAGATCAAGTACACACTTGAAGAGTGCAGAAGACGAAGAAGTGTGGTGTACTCGGGTTTCCCATTCAACTATCTGACCGGGTATGTTTCCCATTACTGCTTACAAATATTATTGGCTGAGCTGAACAGGATGAGAGAATTGAGTCACCAAGTATTTGATCGTTGCGGTTGTGTATTGAGATCCACTCATCAGATCCCGTGTGCGTGTGAGTTGAAAACGGCCACGGATACGGGCACGCCAATTAGCTTGAATAGTGTCCACAAATTTTGGCGAACACTCGTTATTAGTGATGCAGTGGAGATAGCTACGCTTGACATGACTGAGCATCCATCTGAGGACCATCGATACTTTTGGTCTCTGGTCGACGAGGTTAACTCAAGCGACCCGGCAGTTGTGCGCAACATATCTGTCCTTATGAATGAGCAGCTTCATCCTGAGGAAGCGAGTTACGTCGAGCCGGAAGCGAACACGACAGTCAGAGGTCGACCGAGAGGGAGTTCCTCTACCAGACGTGATCCTAGTTCATGGGAGTACTCCCAGAGGGGTCGTGGTCGCCCTAGGTCATCCAGTTCGAGCCGCGGGCGTGGTCGTACCTCATCCTCATCGAGAAACTTCGTAAACAGTACTGGTATGAAAACCCATAATTTATTAACATGTACATAATGTTGTTACTTTTTGATAAGTACTATTATTGACTTTCTATTATATTGTCTTGCAGCTGGACACGCAATAGATATCACTGAATTCTATCATGTTAACAAAATTCCGGGAATCATCGTACCTTTCATTGAAGGATATCTCGATGTGCTTGGGGATGGTAATTGCGGTTTCCGTGTCATTGCGGACTACATTTTCGGAGACCAAGAGCAATGGCGAGTGGCGAGAGTTTGCATTGCACACGAACTCTTAGCTAACCGAGCATTGTACGAAAACTTATACGTTGAAGGGGTCGACGCTGGTTACCGCCGTATTATGTGGGACGGAGGTGCGTGTAACGATGATCACTGGATGACAGTAATTGAGGATTTGTTCCCGATTGCCAACCTCTTCAATGCAGCGATTATGTTATTCGGATACGGCAGCGGAAGGGGGTTATATTCTTGTTACACAGTGCTACCGTTCCAAGCACCTTCGACTGCTACACGTCCAAGTAGGGAAATTGTCATGTGTCATTTAGGTGATTCGTATTCCCATTATATCCGTCTGGATTTAGCCTCAGATTTCCATGTTCCTCCGATATGCGAAGCATGGTTTACTTTCCGTTCTGATAGTGTCGCTGGTTGGGAGCAAATGTATGTTACGCGAAGAGCACATTGGGATCGTTTAGCGAGGTCGATGTAATTGAATGTTTTGCGTGATTGTTATACTTATATCATTGTCACATTTTTGTGTAATTGTTATATTTTGCATGTGGAGAGTGGTCGTGATTATTGGAGGTAAATAAAACAACAAATTACAATAAAACAAAAAATGTAAATAAGAAACAACAAATTACAATAACACAAATAAATAATAACAATAACAATGAAACTCTTATAATAACAAATTCATCTAGGGTCAATACATCATTTGGCAGCCCGCCAATCTCTCATAAACTCGTCCATAAATGATCGAGGACCTTCCGCTTGCTCCGGAGGAATCAAAGTAATGGAAGACTCAAATCCGACGGCTAGACGATTCACCCACTGCAAAAAAGTAACAATGAGTGTGAGTTCAGAGATATGTAATACGTAAAAAAATATATATTTTAGTTAATCACTTACATAATCGTTGTTGGATCGTGGAGGAATCACAGGTGCTGCAGCGTCACGTATCAGCCGAGGGTGGGAGTGAAGGTAGTACCATGCGAGGTAGTCATCCGTACATGCTGTGGGATCTGACGTGGATGCCTGAAACCCATGGAGACCAAGAATGTAAAATCCCGGGAACATACGCCAAGCATCAGATGACATCCGTTCGGGGAAGACAACCTTGTACGAACGACTGCTCCATGACCTGATCGCTTTGACTGGCCTAAAGATCGGGGTTGGGATACTCTGTACGTACCCGATTTGTCGTAAACAACGACCAGGCATGTACGGTTCGATAATATCCCGATACTGTAGCCACCCCATGAATACAGTCCTCGGTACAGATACTGCCGGGTTAGAACCGTACGGCAGCCACACCACCTACGTAGAAATGTTGAAAGTTACGGTGAAGTAAAAAAACATAGCAAACGACGAAATAAATCATGAACACCGATAACTAAATGACGTACCTCTGTCGCTCGCAGATGATCCAAGCGTCTACGTAAGGAGTCCAGTCGACCCATGTCCTTGCCCTCAGCCAGGGCACTCCATACGGACGCACGGGGAGCCTCGTCGTCCCCGACAACCATCCGCTCCCGATGAGGTCGGAAGCAGGGAAAGTACTCGTATATCCATGCCTGCAGGAGAGTTAGGCATCCGCAGATGCCCTGAGAATCCCCGCGACTAGCTATACCGAGCTGACGATATAGGAAGGCGAGGGCAGCAGATCCCCAAGAGAAGTCTTGCACCGTATCGACACCGTCGTCCATCACCTCCATCACGCAGGAGGGTCTAATACGGTTACCACTCTTGTCGACAAACAAGGTGGATCCAATAAGTAACCACATCCAAGCTGTCGCCTGGATGTCATCTATTTGCTCACGACAAAGCTCAAAAACCGACTCCGTGAGGACCGCACCGCCCTGCCAGTGGCTACACATCAGTTCTTCTGGGCTGACCCCGAGAACCTCCATGGCCGCCGTCTGCAGCTGCCCATCCCGTCCCTCATTGGAAACGAGCTCTCCGTCTACAGGAATCCGAAGAATATGCCATACATCGTGCAACATGATCGTCATCTCTCCGAACGACATGTGGAACGAGTTCGTATCCGACTGCCACCTTTCCACGAATGCAGATATCAGGGGGAAGTCAATATGTCTGAACATAATGTCTGCCAGGTGTGATAACCCAGTCCCCTCGATCTGGGCCCTCATCTCGGCCGACATCTCCGCTCGCCACTGACTCAGCCGCTGACAGACATTCCATCGGTTATGACACTTCAAGAGACCCCTCATCTCTCCATTCCACATACGAGACGCTACGTGGCCCAGGAAGCTCGGTATGACGCTATCATCCGCCGGCCCACCGGGCACAGGCTCTGTAACAAGCCACGTAGTGTCGTCCTCCGCTCTAGATCGTTTGCCAGTACTGGACGACCCAGTACTAACAAACCTACCGCCTCTGCCCTTCACCACGCGCCAATCTGAGGATAATTCGACACCAATCTGATCATCGTCTTGCTCACCGGAGTAGAACTCGCTAGTTGCGTAATCGTCTTGCTCAACAGTCATCTCCCTCATCCGAACTGCCTCTCTCTGTCTCCGTACAGAGGCATCAATCCCGCGCGTCCTCGTGTGACGCGGTCCTAAACCAGCTAGTTCACTAAATAACCGAGGCACCGATTTACCGGCTCCTCCCATCTATCATTTCACATTTTTAATTAATTAAACAATAATCAATAATAATAATAATAATAATAACGATAAATAATAATAATAATAATAACAATAAATAATAATAATAATAATAATAATAATAATAATAATAATAACAATAAACAATAAATAATAATAATAATAATAATAATAATAATAATAATAATAACAATAAATAATAATAATAATAATAATAACAATAAATAATAATAATAATAATAAATAATAATAATAATAATAATAATAATAAATAATTTTTTTTTGTGTCGGTCGTCTGGTCTCAGACGACTCACCCAAGGGTGAGTCGTTGGCCGATCTCGACTCACCCTTGGGTGAGTCGTCTGCGACCGACGACTACCCTTGGGCGAGTCGAGATCGGCAGACGACTCACCCTTGGGTGAGTCGCCGGTCTCAGGCGACTCACCCAAGGGTGAGTCGAGATCGGCAGACGATCGACGAAAAAAAAAAAAAAAAAAAAAAAACACAACTTCAATTCATAACTTCACGATTCAATTCAAGGCAAAAAATATTCAATTCAAGGCAAAAAAAATTCAATTCAAACAACAAAAAAAAAAAAATTCGAAAAGTTACCCCCCCGCGCCGTCGGTCGCCGCCTCCCTCGCCGTCGAAACCTCTGCCGCCGCTGCCGCTAGCACTTGACATGGTCGTGGTGGTGGTGGTGGTGGTGGTGGTGGTGGTTGCCGGTGTGATGGTGTGGTGGTGAGGATGAGTGAGGAAGAGAGGATGAGTGAGAGTGAGTGAGGAAGAGAGGATGAGTGAGAGTGAGTGAGGAAGAGTGAGTGAGGAAGAGGGGTGGGTGAGGGTAAAATTGGAAAGGGGGGGAGGGCGGTAGCTAGTAAAAAGGGGCGGTATTTAGCAATTCACTTTTGTAAACATGCAAGGGACGTGCTTGACTTTTGTCTAATTACTGAGAGGTATTGGTGACTTTTCTATTCCTTTTTCTCCACCTGCATTTTTGTTTCTCTTGCCCGTTCAACTCCATTGTTACTAGTTTACTACAGTAAAGCTTCAAAGCAATATTTTCATGGCAATTGTGCATTGGATTATAAACCTCAAACCTCCATTGTTACATCAAATTAAATTAATATGATTTCCATGAATTTTCAAGTTTATCAATTCAGATTAACACCAAATTCTCCTGAAATTTTTTCACCCAATTTTGGGGACGGTAGTTCTAGTGTTGCTATATGAGAGAGAATGAGTTCGACGGTGGTTGTCTTGCTGGTCAAGGGTCGCGTGGGGCGACTACGGTTGACGCCTTGATGGATGTTGAGGTAACGCCCCAAATACCAAATACTATTATTAAGTTGTGTTTTATTTTATTTAAGTTTGTATAGAAAATAAAATAGAACAAAAAGAAAAGAAAAAGAAAAAAAAGAAAAGAAAAAGGAAAGTTTAGTCAAGTCATTTAATGGTGTACGTGACTTGTGATATTATTGGGCTTTGGAGTTTGTATTAGTTTATTAGCCTTTTAGAGTTAACGGCTTAATGGACTAATATCAGCTTATGAAGGAAGCATCTGGTAGGGCATTAATTTGTGACAATGAGCTATGCCGTGAGAATATAAACAAATAGGAGGAAACAAAAAGAGTTTTAGTGGGAAAGCCGTTTCAGTGAGTTGTAACGCATGTGAAACGAAAGAAGCACAGTGTCGAACAAACAGCCGAAAAGGAAAAGGGAGAGCCAGTGAGTGAGAGACAAACAAAAGAGTGAGAGAAATTGAGTATTTCTCCAAAGAGGTTTGTTCCATTTCACGGTTGATTCGGTTTGTTCGGGTGAAGATAATCAGAGTATTCGGATCGGTCATCAACAGGTATTTGTGGGTGTATCTTTGGTTTTGTGGGAGTACCAAATTGAGTTAGAGTTTGTCAATTTGTACTAATACCAAAGATAGTTTGTTTACTTGTTGCTTGATCTTGTGATTGTTGCCGATTGTAATCTTGATTATCATAGTGGATTATTGTTTAGTGCGTGGAGAACCGCACCGTGGTTTTTCCCCTAATTGAGAGGGGTTTTCCACGTAAAAATTGTCTGTGTTGATTTTGGGTTCTTGCACTTTATTTTTTCGATTATCTGTTATTGTAATTGTGGGTAAATACCGTAGTTTTCCCTAACAATGGAGCACTGACGGAGACATCTCAGATCAAGGTGAGCCAGTGAGAGAATGCAAAAGCACATGCATTACTTATATAAACAGGCAATTAGATTAGAAATTGAATGGCTAGAATGGGTTACTCGTTATCGGCGATCTCGCCGATGGCCTAGGTGGTGATGGCTGGTGTGGGTGGGTGCGATCTGGCGGTGGTGGTGGCGGGGGTGGGTGAAGGAGAGAGAGTGGGTGGTGGGGGTAGGAGAGAGAGTGAGAAGGGGAGGGTTGGACCGGCAGGGCCACCGTTACCCCGATGATGACCGGGTGGGTGGTGGCAGGGCGGGGCAGGCGGTAGTGTGCGTGGCTGGGCAGGTGGTGGCGGGGATCAGTGGGTGGAGGAGAGAGAGTGAAGGGAAACATGGTTTAATCAACCATTAATTGACTCTATAAAAAAAAATTTAACTCTATAAATATGAAAGTTAACCCTATCATGTATAAAAGTTAACCCGATTATGTATAAAAAGTTAACTCTGTCATATGTATAAGTTAACCCAGTTATACGTACAAGTTAAGTTAACCTCGTCAAGTATAAAAGTTAACCCTATCATGTACAAAAGTTAACCATATCCTGTATAAAAGTTAACCCAAGTGAAGATGAGTTCTCATGGTTCTCATATAAACAAGGGTTCTCATGATTCTCATATATATATATATATATATATATATATATATATATATATATATATATATATATATATATATATATATATATATATATATATATATTCTTTTATTTTACAAAGACTCAATGTCTTCTAATTCGTTTTGACTTTGACTTCTTTTGACCAATTTATCTACTGTATTATAAGTCCATTTTATTTCGTGTGTAACAACTGCCCCCCTAATATACACATAAATGTTTCAAGTTTAATTTTGTATTATTGTACTGTTGACGCTTCGTCTCCCCCGCTCTGATGGTACAACCGTTTTTGCATGTGTCTTTTCATTGGTCATGGGTATTCGTGTTTTTCAGTTAATGATGACTAGCGCCATTATAAATATCCCTTCTAACTCTCTCGTTTCTCATCACTTTCTCTCTCTTCGCTCAAAACCCCAATTTCCTAAAAACTCTTCACCTTCAATCTCTACTTTTCGTTCTCCAATGGCCAATTCCGAACCTTTCCTCGATTTGAAGGACATTAGCAATCTTAAAAAAGCTAAGGATGATGTTAATCTTTACAAAATAATCAAAAATCATCCGGATTCGTATCGACCTTCGAGGCTCCAGCATCGAAACGCTGTAGTTATATCTCTTCCTGAGCCTCCCTTCTCTTCAAGCAGACTTCCTAGTTTTTCGTTGGGTCCCAACTTTGATTCGAAAGCTTTCATGGAAGAGGATGAAGCTTTCCTTTCTCGCTTCGACCAGGTTTTCCCTAATTTTCAGTCTTGTCGTTCTTTATTCTTTTCTGGTAATGCTTTCGAACGCGTTTTCTTACATGCTGGGAACAAACCTTTTTCATGGTTGGGTAAATGATGTTAAAGATAGTTTTCCACAAAAATGGTTTGACCGTTTTAAGGATTTTCATGATCGTTGGAAGGACAATTAGATTTACGACTTTATTCGTTTAGCTTTGTTCAAAACTATTCCTTTCGAAGCCAATGTTTCTCTTTCCATTTTGTTATTGTGGAACCCTGCTATCAATTGTTTCATTTCGAGTAGTGGTGTTCAAACTGTCATTCTTGAGGACATAGCATTCTTTACTTGTCTAAACCCTAATATGTCGTCTATAGAGCTTAGTTACATTCGTTGTTCTCCTGCTGTCGAAGAGGAGTACCTAAAACCGGCCTCTCTTTTATTGGGTCCAAAACAATCCTGGACTGCAATGAATACTCTTCTGTTTCATCCTGGCCCTGTTACGAAGGGAGAGGTTGTCCTTTTCTTGGTTTATGTTTTTAGTCGGTTGTGTATGGGGAAATCTTGTAATATAAGTCGGACTTTCCTTCATTTAGCAGCCAATGTGGCCTTGATGGAAGGCCCTGTCCCTTTAGCCCCATTTCTTCTAGCTCAACTATATTGAGGGTTGCGTCGAATGCTTATTGAACCCACTCAAATATACAGGCAGACTTGCCCTTTGTGGATATTAACTGTTTGGGCTCATGTGTATTACCCTCATTTAGTCAACACCTTGTCTGATAAGGAATATGAGTTCCAGCTTCGAAAAGAGACGGATAAGTACCTGGGCTCTCTTATTAACTGTAACAGATCTCCTCAAGATGAGTGGGGTTGTGTTGCAGAGGCTGTTTTTAACAAGTACGCCCCTTCTAATCCAAACGATTTTTCTCGTTTTTTGCTTGAGTTTCTTTCAAGGCCTTCTTCCTTCAATTGGCACCCTGCTTGAGATTTGGGTGTTATTCCTGATGCACCTGACCCTGTTCGAATAGCTGCTCCTTCGTGGTTATCTTCTTTTAACCCTTTCTTTATTTCTGATGAACAATGTCAATATTTTTGGAATTCTGTGTTGTGTGCTCGTGACCTTCTTTTTATTGATTCCCACGAGATGGGAATCGAGGTCTACAACCCCCAACTTGTTGCTAGACAATTTGGCCTGGTATAAACTTGTGTCATTCCCTTCATCGAGACTCTTAACCGTTCCTGGTCTTTGAGGGCTAACTTACTGGGTAATGAGGTTAGTCAGAAGATGGTGGAGGTTGGTCGTCATAAGCTATACCTTCGAGCTCAACGCACTCTATTTATTTATAGAAGTAAAAGGGAGATTCTTCCTTGGGTAAGGGCTGCTCGTATTGAGCCTGGTTACGCTCGATGGTGGAATCGGTTTGCTTCTGCTTACCTTCATCCTGATTCTCTTTGACCACGAATCGAGGCTGTTTTAGGAGTTCTTTATCTTGAGCCTGCTCCGAAAGCTGCTGCCATAACTCCTTTTCGAGCTCTTGTTCCTCTTCATTTTCTTCTTGAGGTATTTCTTTTCTTTTGACAAGTTATTTTCGTAATTTCTTCTTTTGCCTTTTATAACTTATTTCGTTTTGATTATAGCCTATTCTAGAGGCTTTTTCTGACGAGGAGCCAGCACACGAAGATGTTGTCAATGTGCCTCCTCTTGTCGTTGCTACCATTAGTATGGTTCCTCCCTTATCTGTGCCTTTTTCTTCGTCTGGTTTGAAGCGGCCTCGGGATCTTCCTTCCTCGAGACGAAGAGGACCATCTGCCATACCTCCAGCCCTGTCGATGAGCCTGGTTATTCTTCTTCTGATGAATCTCTTATCATCAGACGTCGTCGAAACAGAGGTGTTTCCTCTCCTTAATTTGTTTCTTCATGAGAATTTATAAACCTATCTCTTACGACTCCTTTTATATGTGTATAGAAGGTACTACCTTTTCGTTCCCTTCATTTGTGGTGGAACCTGTCTCCCAAGCTCTAGTAATCTGCCCATCTGGTATGAATCTTCACTCTATTTCAAATACCTTTTTGATTTGCTATCTATTATATATGATCTTTTCTTATATATATAAAGCATGTGGTTGAGGATTCATCTCCTTCAACTCTGTCAGGACATATTTCTCCTGATCATGCTTTTGTCATTTGTTCACCTTCGAGTATGAATTCTGTATTTCTTTCTTTTTTGGCTTCTCTTTATTCTTTCAAATAACCGAGTTATTTTCCTTTTTTCAGATAGAGTGGAAATAGTTATTTCATCTGATTCTGATGAGATTAAGGCGAATGACTCTAGATTAGAGGATCCAGCTTTATCCTCTCCTAGCCCCTCCTTTGACCAACAACCAGACTTGGTTGTTCAACCATCACAACCTGAGATAGTGGTTGTGTCTCAAGCTGATACAATGGTTGTTACAGGTTAGAATTCTTCTTCTTCTAAACCCTTACACTTTTGTGAATGCTTATTTATTCGTGGTTTTTATTTCGTAATTTATTTTATAAGCATTCCAGCATCCACTTCTGTTGCAACCATGCCTTCGAAGGCTGAGGGTTTTCGCTTGATTGATGCTCTATCATCTGATGCTACTCGTGTCGAAACTGCGATTGAGCTTCAAGGTTTCTTTGTTAGCGTCCAATTCCTTTTCCATGAACGGATTAGGGGTTTGATTCTTAACAATGTGGAGGTTGTAGTCCAGTTCATTCGTGACGCTCATGATGCATCTATATCAGATGCTGCTCTGAAGGCGTTGTCTACTCAGCTCGAGGAGTCTCATACACTACTTCAACAAGAAGTAGGTGTTTATCAGACTTTATCAACTGAGTTGTCTGATATTGACCAACAATTCAACTCCTTCAAGCTCGCAGAAGTCAGCTTTTGGAACGAGTGCCCTCTCTACGATCTGCCTTTATAGATGAGGAAACCCGTTTGACAGTTGTGGAAAAGACGATTAAGGACCGTACGTGTAGATAGAGTATCTCTTCTTAAATTTTCACAAACTACAGTTATGACTATTTTGAGTTCCCTTAGGCAATGTTTAAATGCATTCGTGTAATATTTATTTCGTCAATATGAACACGTGCTTTTATTTGACTTTGACCATTTCGTTTTTTGCATTGTCTTCGTCATTTTCCGTGTTTTTCTTTGTTTATATCACCCTTCTCTCCTATAAATAGGCCACTCCACGATCACATATCCTCACCTCTCTCTTCTCTATCTTTCTCTTCTTCTCCTCTTCTTCGATTATGCTTTTCTGAGAAGTGGAATGTTATGGGTTTTTGCTTTGTAACAGAGTTGTTCTTATGTTATTAAGATTTTCTAGGCATCATGTCGAATATACTCTATCTTCTCCTTAATCGTCTAGTCCTACCCTTTGGTTTTTCTTCTTTCATAAGCCTTTTGAGGAGATATTAAGTAAATTTATTTCGTATATGATCACCCATATTAATTTATTTCACTTGGTCCTCATCAAGATGAAATTTGCTATAATCCCTTTCGTTATGGCGTTAATATTTCCTATTTACATATATAATCACCCATATTAATATAGGCCATCCGGACCTTGTTGGGGTGAGTAGGGGTATATTTATCTCTTCGTTCTTTCTTCTTGTCAAGAGCCTGTCGAATACACCCTTCAAATATTGGGGTATTCTTCCTTGGTATTCCTGATGATTTGGCCAGATATTCATTTCCCAGCATTTATCTTCAAGATGTTCTTTCGAGTACCAGTGTTCTTCAAGACGTCTTTTCGAGCACCAACACTTTCAACTCAAAGCTCTTGCAATAAATTAGTTTGAATTATTCGCTTTATTTTAGCCTTAGTTTATTTCTTCCCAAAGTTGTGAAATCTATTGTAAATGTTATCTTTATATATATCCCAACTCGAAGGAAAATATTTCTTTAGATATTTGCCATTTATTGCTCGTCCAAATTGCTTGCCATTTGTATATAACAATTTGTATGCGTTTCCTGGTTCTACGCTTTCGATAATGAATGGTCCTTCCCAATTTGGATACCATTTCCCATAGAACTTGTCTTTTTGTCCTTCAGGGAGTATTGTTTTCCATACCAATTCGTCTTTGGAAAACTGCCTCTTTTTAACTTTTCGATTGTAGTATTTTTCTGTTTGTTTCTTGAACTTATGAATATTCTGTAATGCTTCGATTTGTAGGATCTCTTGATCCAATTGTTCAATATTCATAGCCTCTTCATACTCTTGTGACGATAAATTAATTTGTCTAAGTATTCTTTCAGACTTAATATTCATTTCGACAGGTATGACTGCCTCATGTTCAAATACTAATTGAAATGGAGTTACTTGTATGCTTTTCCTAGGACTAGTTCGATAAGCCCATAAAGTCTCTCAAAGCAAATCATGCCATTTACGAGGATTGTCTTTTATCACATTAGCAATTCCTCTTTTTATGGTCTTACTTAGTTGATTCGGCTTGTCCATTCGCTTGGGCATAATAAGGAGCAGAATTGGTTATTTTTACAGACAATCTTCCTAAAAAAGATTTTATTTCTTCACTGTTAAATACTTTGACCTGATCTACTGTGATAGTTTCAGGGATTCCAAATCTGGTGAAGATATTTTCGTTAATAAAATCCACTATGTCGCTTGATGTTATGTTTACAAATGGTTTCGCTTTGACCCATTTTGTAAAATAGTCAGTGGCTACTAAAACATATTTTATGTTGCTTAGATGAAGCAGGCCTAATTTTCCCAATAATATCCATCGCCCATCCTCGAAATGGCCAAGGCTTAATTATACTATGGAGCCTGGTTGCTGGAACTCGTTGAATGCCACCATGTTTTTGGCACGGTCTACACCCTTTTGCATATTGAATGCAATCTCGAGTGACTGTTGGCCAATAATATCCCAATCGTCTCATTTTCTGCCCTATTTGATGGGCTCCACATATGCCTTCATGTATTTCTCCCATGATTAGTAAAGCATCATCTAGATCTAAGCATTTTAGTAATAGACTGCTAACATCTTTTCGAAATAGTTGTTCCCCATCGTATACATATCGATGTGCTATGAGTTTTAACTTGTTGGAATATTTCCTTTTCAATGGTTCTTGGAGATATTCAATTATCTCTTTTCTCCAATCACTCTCTTTTGTCATTATATCAACATTATTAATTTCCATTGTTATTCTCTCTTCGTATGGAATAAGCTCTTTAGCTTTTATTGTAATATTTTCGTGAAAATAACTCCAAGGAATTTTATATCCTGATGCTAATTGAGCGAGCTCGTTAGCTATCCCGTTTTCTATTCGAGGGATATAGTATATTCTTACTTCATAAAAATATTCCAGCAACTTCTTAATTCTGGCATTGCCCAAAATTGCTGTTGAGCTAGAGCATTTGAAGATTCCTATAGTTTGATTTATTTACTATCAGTTGGGAATCTCCTTTTATGATCACGTTATTGGCCCCTAATTCGAGAAGGCTTTTTAATCCTAAAATTAAGGCCTCATACTCTGCCCTATTATTTGTACATGGTCCATCTAATTGTATTGCAATTTTCGTGGGGACTCCTGTTGGTGATATTAGATATATGCCAGCTCCTGCTCATCTTTTAGTGGAGGAGCCATCAAAATATGATTTCCATGGGACTAATTCAATATAGTCCTCTTCGAATTGATTTCCTGAATCAATTTCAATTGATGGATGATCTGCTAAGAAATCAGCCAACGTTTGCTCTTTTATCGCCTTTTGTGGTATATATCTTATATCGAATTGAAGGAGGTGAAGGCTCCATTTGTTTAGTCTTCTCTTTAGCAATGGTTGTGACAACATATATTTTAATATATCTGTTGGGGATACCACTTCGACAGTAAAGGACATAAAATAATATCTTAATTTTAGCGAGGCAAAGTACAAACTATAACACCATTTTTCGATAGGTGTATATCTGGTTTTTGTATCTGCCAAAGTCTTTGATAAGTAGAACACTGCTTGCTCTTTTCCATTATCATTTTCTTGTACCAGTAAACATCTCATTGATGTGTCTCCTGTCGAAAGATACAATCTTAATGGTTTTCCCATTCGTGGGGGAATTAATACTGGTGGTTCAGATAGGTACTCCTTTATCTTATCGAAGGTTTCTTGATGTATTGGTTTCCATTGGGATTCTTCTCCTTCCTTGGACTTTAAAAGTGATGAGAAATTCTTAGTTTTATCTGCTAGATTAGATATAAACCTTCGAATGAAATTGATTTGCCCCAAGAATCTTTGAAGCTCCTTCTTATTCGTAGGGGGATTTGCTTCTAAGATTGCTTTTGCTTTATTTTTATCAATTTCGATCCCTCGTTGGTGGATAAGAAATCCCAAAAAGTTACCTGCTTGAACTCAAAAAGCACATTTGAGTGGGTTCATCTTTATTTTCGCATTCTTTTGAATGAATTTTCTAAATGATCTAGATAATCTTTATTGTGATTTTATTACCATATCATCTATATATACTTCCATGAATTTCTCTATCATATCGTGGAATAGGTAATTCATGGTCCTTTGATATGTTGCCCCTGCATTCTTAAGGCCAAAAGGCATTACTATCCATTTGAATGTCCCTAAGGATTTTGGGCATCTAAATGCTGTTTTATGTCTATCTTCTTTAGCTATTCGTAATTGATAATACCCTGAATATCTATCCATAAAAGATAGAACTTTATGTCGAGATGCTGCATCGATTAGAGTATCAGCTACTAGCAGGGGATATTCGTCTTTTGGGCTGGCTCTATTCAGATCCCTAAAATCTATACATACTCTAATTTTTCCATTCTTTTAAATTACCGGAACTACATTTGCTAACCATTCTACGTATTTGGCTGGCCTTCTGAATTTCACTTCCAGTAAATTCTCTATCTTTTTTTTGACTCCCAAAACTACTTTTAAGGCTATCCTTCGTGGAGGATGCATAATTGGCCTACAATCCTTTTAGATAGGTAGCTCATGTTGAGCTATTCGAGTATCAATCCCAGGCATTTCATGATGAGCCCAGGCAAAGCAATCCTTGTATTCGTTAAGGATCTTAACGAAGTTTTCCTTCTCTTCTATGGGTAACTTCGTACTGATATATGGGATTTTCTTTAGTTCCCAAATTAACTTCTTCTAATGGATCTTGTATTTCCATTTTTATATCTTCATTCTTTTCCCAGATTCGTTCTGGTACTTCATATATGATATTTTCTTCTTGCATCTCTCTCAATTCATTAGTCATTGCATGTATCAATTTTTGGTCACTCTTTAATCCTGCCACAACTCTTAGAGTTTTATCTAAGACATTCTTTAATTCAACTACAGAACCATTTTCTTCGTAGAAAACATCTGTATTAGTTCGAACAGGATTTTTACAAGCTATTGTTCTAAACATAATAACTATTTAGAAAATAAGATATTAATTACAACTATTTCTAGTCATATCTCTAGGAAGCTGTAACTTTCAAAGGTCCTTCCTTTAGCTTGTTGCTATAGTTTTTGGCCTTTGCTTCGGTGTCTTCTTTTGGCCTTCGACTTGCTCCTTTCTGTCGTTGTTCTTCGAGCACCTGTATTCGAATTGGTGCGCACTCCCCTGTGTAGAACCTGGCTTCCACAAAATTAGCAATGGTTAGATGAGGCTTTTCTTCTGCCTTTACAGTTTCAAACTTTTCGCCATTCCAAATTATTAGTATTTGGTGTAAAGTAGATGGTATGCAATAATTGCTATGAATCCACTCTCTTCCTAGTAATGCTTGATAACTAGAGCTAGTATCAACTACAAAAAATGCAGTATAGGAGATCGTATTTCCTACTTTAATTTTGACTGCTAGTAACAGTCCATTCGATTTAGTAGCTTGTCCAGAGAAGTCGTATACTGCTACGTCTGCAATTATTAAATCCTTCGTGGATTTTCCTATGGAAGGGTAGATAATGATAACACATTCACGGTTGCTCCATTATCAATTAAAACCCTATTTATCCCTACATTATCAATTTCTTCTTTGATATATAGAGGTTTAATATGATTATTATTTATGGCTTTTCTATCCAATAAATCCTTAAAAACTGGGTCTATGTCATGTTCACAAGTACAAGCCTCAGTTTCTTCGATATCTGAAATATTTAAATCCTCATAACACCTTAAATCTAGAAGTGTATTTTTGATTAATTCATATGGTGAATCATCTAAAGTAGAAGTTAAGTTTCGTTCTAACACTAATGGAGATGGAGAGGACATACCTGGTTGGGCCACAGATTCGTAAGCCTCATCTTCCTCCTCGATCTCGTGCCATCGAGGTTGATCCCTGCTTTGTCCTTCTTGCTGGATCTCTGGGTGCATGACTTCTACCATGCTGACTTCAGCTTTGCCCTCGAAATTCAAAGCCGCTGTATTGCTTGCGTTCGTGCAAACTCCTCATCATTGACGTAAATTTTGATTCCGTCATCAGAGGTATACTCGTCTTCCTCTCTGTCTCTCCATTCGAACTTGCTGGAGTGGACTTTCACGTCTCTCATTTGATCGCTGAGGGTGTCTATATCCACCCTGTCGCTTCCCCTGGTTGAACATTTGGTTTGTCCAACTTGGATTTGCAATGTTCCTTTCGACATTGCATCCTCATCAATCTTCAGTTGGTTGATGAGTGCTTCCTGTTGCATTTTCATTGCAACTTAAGCCCTTGCATGACTCAATTTCTCAGCCACTTATCTTCGTTCCTGGGCTTTCGAAGGGATGTTCCCTAATTGAGTCATGTTAGAGGATCGAGTGTCATCGAAATACCCTGAAGTCCTCATGCTCTGCTGAGGTAATCCTCCTTTTATGGCATATCTGCCCCCCAACCTGCCACCTCTTTCTCCTCGATACCCTCTTCCTGTAGGGAATACATCCGTTCGTGGACGTTTGGGTATTCCATAGCTTCGTTGATAGGCAGGTACCCAATTTGGATCATTGGGTATAATCTGTAACCGCACCAATTCGAAGTGCAGAATATCAGAATAGTGAGGGCATAACACCTTCTGTAGCCCCTTTAGATTGGTAGCAATTTTCGGAGTTACTAGCCCTTCTGTTTCGAGGGCTTCCTTATAGGTCTTATCCCTGGCATTGGTTGTCTGTTCCTTACTGACAGGCCTCACCTCCTGCTGATTCACTTCGATGTCATCAGCAGACTCCATTCCTAAGGTGATCCTTTCGACATAGGTCAACTCAACTGTTCCTAGTTCCATTTGCTTGGCAACGAACCTTCGGAATATCTGACATTGGTCAGTAGTGTGTAGTGTATTCATGTGCCACCTACACATTCCTTCCAACCCTTCATCCTTGACCTTTGGGAAGGTCAAAATACCCTGGTCTATGTATCTGTTAAACATGATGTTTGCCATCTTCGTGTAGTTCGATACCTGTAAACACGAAATAGTAGATGTATCAATATCTATCATATTTATTTCTAAGGTATGCTGAAAAGGGTCTTTTCAATTTCTGTTTTATCTTCTTTGGGAAAAAAACAGTTCCTTATCGTCTATCTTCTTCTGTATAATATTTCAAAAATATGTATAGTCATTAGTTCTATGTGTCATAGTATTATGCCATTTACCGTATGGCTTCTTCTCCAACTCTGAATTCGAAGGTATCCTAATATTCCTGCTCCTTCTAATTTTCTTATTAGCAAGTAACCAGTCGAATATTTTATCAGTTTTCGTTGTGTCAAAGGAATACTTCTTAGACTTTCCTCCTATTTTGACTAAAATGTCTTTCTTTTAGAGTTTAGGACAAGAGAAGGATGATCGTTTCTTAAATTCAGTATAATCTCTTTCAAATGAATCCTCAAACACCCATGGTGCTTCTACTTTGAATGCATTAAAACCTTGGTGTTTTCTTTGACTTTCTTCCCTTAGCATATTTTCATATCGTATTGCACTTTCTGCTAATTCCCTAAAATCGTGGAAAGGAAGACCATCAAATTTCATTCTATATTCTATAGCCATATTTTCTTTGGTTAATTGTACAAATTCTTTTTCAGGTAAATTTGTATGACGACGTATCCTAGCCCTTTTAAATCTAGATAGATATTATTCTACTGATTCTCTAGTATGCTGTCGTATTCTAGCTAAATCACTCGTCGAAATACTTGGGTCGGTCATGGCAAAGTGATTTTGGAAGTGAAATTGCATCTCTTTCCAACTATGAATCGAATTTGGGGCTAGGCTTATATATACCAATTAAAGGCAGTTCCAGTTAAAGAACTAGGGAACATTCGAAGTTTTAGATATTTATTTTCTGCTGCTTCCCTACATTGGCATGAGAACCTAGCTACATGCTCTAAAGCAGAGACATTATCTTCTCCTGAAAATAGAGTAAAATCAGGGACTCTAAATCCTCGAGGGAATGGATATGCTCAAGCAACCCAATCTGGATAAGGCTTACTCGTTAAAGTCATGTGTACTTTTCTTAAGGTTGGCCCATATAGCCTTCCCACAATTTGTTCAATTTGTGATTGAATAGGCTCTTCTCCCATCATTCCTGGCATCGAGTGGGGATATGCAGTGGGTTGTGCACAGTATGGGTGATTATTAATATCATTCGTCCCATATCTTGGGTTATTATAATGGTGAATTTTGGCCAAAATTGGTTGACCTTCTCCCTTGATAATTCCCTTCGAAGGGCTGGTAGGGATTTCCTTGTCCTACGGGACTATATCCGTGTGGTTTATCTTCAGGATACATAGGATGTGAAGATATATTAGATGTCCTGGAATATTCGAAAGGAATACCAGGGGTTTTATCTTTTCCTATGTTATTTCTATCTCTTGTAGGTCCTAGGACTAAATTAGTATTAATTCCAGGAGATGATGTCAAATTAATAGGATTCGATGGTTGTCCTGTTTCATAGTTCCTGAATGTTCGTTGAGGCTCCCTAGGGAAACCTGGTGGTGGATATCCTATAGGTGACTCGATATTATCTCCTATAAGTGTTTTATCTTTTAAACTTCCTATGCCCAACTGTATGACCTTTTCGATGAGTTGGTTATGCTTTTCAATATGTGGCTCTAGATTAACTGTCACGTTGGTAGCCATGCTTTTCGACAAGGCTAAAAATGTATAATTAAAGGTCTCGTTTATATCTAGTATAATTTTATTTACTTCCCTATCCAGACTATTTTTCGAATCTGCAGCTACGCTTTCTATGATTTGGTGACAAACCCTTGAAGTTTCGTGCGCTAAGGCTCTATATTGGTCATTGTACTCTTTTCCTTGGCTTTCTTGAGCAGCCAATAGAGTTTCTTTCATACATTCCACAAACTTCTCATAAATTTATTGTATATCAAATTTTGATTTTCGTGGAGTTTCTTCATGAGAAGATGAGCCTTGAAGTTGGGATGCTGCATTCGAAGCATTATCCTCTCTTTGGGCACTCATATCACCAGATATATTTCTTACCTAAGACCTAGTTTGAGGCATTAAAAAGGTTTATTCGTGGAATGTATTTCGTTGGGTCGAGGACTATCTTGGAGCAGGCCGCTCCCTATTCGAACCCACTCCTCCACTTCCAAACACTACTCGGTCGAGAGGTGGACACTTATCAACAGTGACATTTATTATCTTCGAATACTTCAACAGAAAGCCACACAAGCAAGCATAAATTGGAACTTTAAAAGAGCAAGAGTTAGGAAGGAATCTTAAACATACTTCATTCGATCAGAGTCAGGCATACATTCTATTCAAAGCACAAAATAAAAGATAAAGCAATTATACCTCAAAAGAAGGTGCCATTGCTGAGTGACTTGATTACACTTGCTCGAAGAGCCTAAACTGATAATCTACTCCTAAGATACACTAAAACTATTCTAATGTCTACTTTATGACGTCTTGTCAATATGAGGTCTGATGCCTTGTTCTTCTGTTCCTTCTTGTATTTATAGGGTTTGAGATAACTGCCCATGATCTAGCAGTTCTTCTCCTTGTCCACTTCCTTCATGCTGGTGTCCATCTTCCCCCACGTTTTCCACTTCTCTTGACCTTTCTTCGTATTCTCCCTTTTAACTGATGTTCGTATTATCTCTTCGTACAACTGCTTTTGTATATATATATATATATATATATATATATATATATATATATATATATATATATATATATATATATATATATATATATATATATATATATATATATATATAAAGTCTATTATTTTACAAAGACTTCTCAATGTCTTCTAATTCGTTTTGACTTTGACTTCTTTTGACCAATTTATCTACTCTATTATAAGTTCATTTTATTTCGTGTGTAACAGTGCCCTTATGAGTCAGTTACACGCACATGAGCCAATAAGGGGTCACATAAACCCAGGATAAAACCCACTCTGATACCATGTTAACTTTTTATAGTTGGGCCCATTAAAGAGAGTGTTTACATCATAAATAAGTTTTCAACCCAAGAACCAGTTTGCTATGGGTGGACTAACTCCCTTACTTATAAACACCTCAAGTGCTCTTTCTTAACCAATGTGGAACAATTGTCTTTAGGTAGGGGATTAACTTATTTGAATGTGAGGGGGAATGATAAGAGTATAACCTGTAGACGCCGAATTTTGACTTGTATTTCTTTTAAAATAATTACTACAGTTAATATTAACATTAACTGTAAGTACCCTAATTAAATAAGTCATTTGGGCTAAAAGGGGATTTAAGGTCCATAAGGTGACCCAACCCCTTAGCAAAGCAAAACCCAAAGCCCAAAGCCCAAAGAGAAAATAAAGGGAAAATCCAAAAAGAGTATAAAAGAGAAAATACAAAAATAAATAAGGATTGGAATTATGATGTCTTGCATGCATCATTTCATGACATCATCTTATGAAGTCATGCATGACATGACAATATTCCTATGTTCCCATCCAATAGCTAAAGACAAAAGAGAATAATGGTAATAAGTAAAAATACCAAAATACCCTCTCCTTTTCCATAAATTAACCTCTCACCCAAAAAAAAAAAAAAAAGTACTCTCCTCACAACCGAAAAGGGGAAGAAAAAAAAAGAAAAAAAAAAGAAAAAAAAAGGTCCCCCCCCTTTTTATTCGTTTTTCATTTATTTTATATTTAATTTTGTTTTTCTTTTTTCTATTTTCCTCTTCCACCTTATCTCATCTTTTCTCTTTCCTACTCACTTCCACATTACAAGATTCCTCCCATCTTCTTCCATCACCACAAATTTGACATTTGTCACCCTCCCATCCACATTCTCTCAACCCTAAATCTCCCTCATCTTTCCCCCTCTTATAAATACACCCTAAAAACTTATTTTTAAAGGCCTTTGATCTCTCTTTCTCTCTCTAGTTTTAAACTTCTTCCTTCTCTAGCATAGAACTTTATTTTTTTTAGTGTTAATCACAAGTAGAAGGCATTTGTGATTAACCCCACACTTGTGGCTGGGTATTCAAGCTTAAGTATTGAAGAAACAAAGCTAAATTGTAAGGAGGCATAAGCTTGGCTTTCTAATCTCTCATCTCCTTCTTTTTTTTAAGGGTCGATGTGATATGAGGTCGGTTATGTGACTCCTCATTTTTCACACCATCACTAGCTTGGATTAGCCACTCATAGAGGGCTTAGTTGGTATACCACTTATTGACCATTTTTGCGGTGAGGATGAGTTGAGTGATCATTGTGATTGTTTATGTTTGTGCTAATATTCCACCCATATTTATCATGTAAAAATGGAATAAAAGTGGTTCATGTATATAAATAAGTTAACAATGGCATTAGGTTGTAGATTTTAGATCTCAAAATTTATTTACAGTTTTATGATGTAATTTTTTCGGGTTGATCTGGAAGATCTAACGGACGGATCATGACCAATTTTGTGGATATAGAAAGAATGGCTTGTTAGCTACCCACCCATGTAAAGAACTCCCAGATCTAACGGTTGGATCATCAATGGCAATCATTCTACATTAACTGGTCTAAAACTGACAGTAGAGTCTAGATCTATAAATAACTAATAAACCGTGAATAATTGGACTTAGTTCATTTCTGGATACAATAAAGTTGACATAATAAGATTTCCAATGAAACCGGTTTTACCCATTTTGGGTAAGAATCGGATTTTTGGTGATTTATTTAATGTCGAACTGTTGTTGGACAAAAAGGACTTAGATCCGTTTTCATGACATAGAATAAAGGGTTCAATAACTCTCCTTAGAGTAGTTCTTTTATTTTTATATTTTTACTGTACACTCCTCAACATAACTGTTAAAATACCTACAAAAATTAAAAACTTTTGTTGATAATAAAAAATCAAATAAATCCATTACCGAAACTGGACAAGATTTGGCTCCTTTTGAAGATCAGTTAATATCTATCTGATCATGGACTATAATTGTAATAGGCTAAGAGTAATAGAAACTAGATTCAATTTGGACCATTATAGGCTTTGGAATTATTCGATTTGGACTTGTATCCTTTTTTTAATGATTAATTGAAAACCGGATTCAAAGCTGTTACTATCAACAATAAACCTTCAAACAAAAAGACAAGAGGATGTGTACAGTACTTTTGTTTAATTTCGTTTAATAACTTAAACATGTTATAAATTCATACAAATTTGTGTACATACTAACCACTAGTTGTAGTTTAATCCGTGTAAAATTTAGACTTAGATCACTTGTCAATAATTCATAAAAACTCCAAAGTCGCAAGTCTGGAAATCGCTTCCAGTAGGTCATAATCGCGAATAACTTTCTCCTCAGCCATTTACTTGACGTGATATTTTTACACAGAAAGAAAACTAAAGGTAACATAATTTAGGATTTGGAATCAATCCATTTGCTTACTTGAAGACATAGTTATGATTTATTAAAGTTGCATCCAGACTTGCACAAAAATAGTTTTCTTTAACTCACTTGAGGATTTTCGTTAATTTATCAAATAAAAAGATAAAAATGTGAGCTTCTCCAGTATAGCTCCCCAAATTGTCTAGTTAGTTTTAAAAATAATTTGGTTAGTATATTGATTTATTTGGACCATTCCCGCGTCCATTTAATCGAATGTGTCATGTAAATATCAGTTTTTAGGAATAAAACTAATTAACTGAATAATGAGTTGCCATTGTTTTTCCCACCGTTGGAGCCGAAGATCGAGACCAAGCCCCGGAGGTACCACGTCAATGAAGACCGAGACATTTTCCTTATTTAGGATTTTTATTCTTTTTATTTGTGTTGTATTGTGTAATTAATTTGGACTCTTGTAATTTGTTACTTAGAACCATTGTTAACATGTGTTGTAATTATTTGGATTTGCATTTTCATTTGCGTTTCTCTCACCTAATAAACCAACTCGGCTAATACTAAAAAATAAAAATTGTTTGCTCAACATGTGTGGTGGAATGTATATATAATTGTTGTTTGTAAAACGGTATGTTCATTTATGTACCAACCAGGGTCGGGGCCAAATTCGAGGTTAGAATCGGAAATTTGCTTATACGCGATCATGGGTGTTCCACCTACCATTCCATCAAACCACCTTCATACAAATTCACGTTCCCTAGTGGAATCCATATTTCCCCAGTTACAACCATTTTCCCCAGTGGAATGCCTATGATCGAATAGAAGCTAATTATTGATCGTCCCCTCTTATTTGGCTTCGGACCACCCCGGGGAATCCTATCGGAAAGACTCCTTTAAGCCATTACCCACCAATACATATCCACAATCTACACAAATCATCCATTTATCCACCCCCAATGAATGTTATTCCCCAGTTAAGAACGAATATTTTTGAGAAGTCTGATATTTATACTCAAAGCTATGAATTGGGTTGATCCCCGTATATTACCAAATGTTGTTGGGTTGAACGCCTCGAATGAGCAGGCTAATCATCCCATTTGAGCCTTTTACTACTTCTTCGAGGAGAGTAGGGGGTTACTCGGATCAATTCGACTCTAAGTTGCAAGTCATCCTATAAGTTTCTCAATCATATCCCTCTTTATGGGAAAGAACATCCATACCCGCCTTAGTGGCACCCAAGGAGTTTTACTGTCCGGATCCCCCGGTCAGAATTAAGTAAGGGTTTTGATCCAGGAGTAGATTCAAGACCTATGATGAATGGTACCTAGTGCAGTATTTACAATATCCAAACCCGCCGGTATATAAATGAACATACTGTTTATAAATAAACTCTTTTTCTCATTGTTTGAGCATGTTGTGTGACAATGTGAATATTTATGTGTTCTTTTACTTTTTCTAGGCATAATATAACCCAACCTCAAGCTTTCATATGGGATACAATGTATTAGTAAAGAGCTCGTACTCAGTACGGAGGAGGAGACGGGTCCGAGGACGTCCGCACCTTCTAACCTAGACCCCGAACCAAGATCTTTGTATTCGCAAACCAGTCAAAGAATTTTCGTGCCTTATCGCAATGGAGTCAACTTTTGGGTTTCTCAAATGGTTTTCTTTAAAATCGTTTATAAAACACTTTCTTTTGTAAAAACCCTTCCTTGTTTGGGTCATAACAAGGTGGCGACTCTTCTTTTATAAAAACCCGTCCTTGTTCGGGCCATAACAAGGTGGCGACTTCGAACCTTAAGATGATTCCTTGACAATTGGCCTCTTCAATCGGTCAATTTCCGTGGGACGTGCCTCTATCATGTAACACGACGATTTTCGGGTCTTAATCCAGGAAAACCCGAGAATCTGGCGCCACAGACTGGCGACTCTGCTGGGGAATAACATTCATAAGTGGTCTAAATCCGAAAGTGTGTTGTATCCCTTGAAAGCAATTTGATGTTGGTTTAGGTGTATATATTTGTTATGCCTACTTTTGTGCATAGTTTGTACATATCTTGTATATTCTGTTTATGTGCAAATTTATGTGTGTTTGGAATGCTTGTTTGAAAATAAATGGTCCGCACACACACACGCGCTTTATTTTCTCTGTACTTAGGCTGGTTCCCTGTTCATGGAGTGAGGGCCAGATTAGATAACCAAGTGTGTGTACCCCAAAACTCAGAGAAACTAAAATTGTGAATATATCGTCTATAGATTGACCTTAGGGAGCACATGGACTGACGCATGCTTGAATTTTTATTCAATTGTACGTATCATTGAGTCAGTCCATCATTGCATCCACGCATCCATGCATTCACGCATTCATGCACTGCATTTGCATACATATTTCAAAAAAAATTATTTTTTCTAATGAAAATCCCTTTTTTTATAATTTCATTTTTTTTCTTCTTTTGAAGGACTTTTCCGAAATTTACTTTGATTTGAAAAAATCCAAAAAAGAATCATGAGTAAAAGCAGAAAATACCAAGTTTGAGATAGGTAAATTCATTTATTTTCTGTATTTGACTTGGAGATAAGAATTTCATTTGTTGCTTTATATCTTTTAAATAAATCAAAGATTTTTCGGGAAAGTCCATTTTCCTTTCTTTTTCAAAATAAATAGATTTTCAAAAAATAAATAAATAAAAAATCATGGACCATTTTTGCCCCTCAAGGAAGTCTTGCATTCTGCATTCAATCTCCCAAAAAATTGTCGTCGTCTTCGACCATCTTAGATCGATCTCTATAGCCTACATCAACCAAAGTTTGACGTCATTTTGTCAATGAGCATCAACTTGCCAGGGGCAAGAATAACGTTGAAAGGATTCAGCCTTGGGAAGGAAGGCGACGAGATTTGAGAAGTAGATGCTTTGGTTGACCTCATTTGGAAAATCGTACAATTTTTAGGAAGGGCAATCAATATTCCTCGGTGGAGCGTGTTATTTTCTGAAACGCTGTTGAGTGAAATAGACTCCGATGCCGAGGGGCATTCTCCTTTCTCCATCACCCATAATTCTGAGGGGCATTCACATTTTCCATTACCTGCCTAAGGGTTAAAGTTAAGGAAAGTTCCTTGTCTAATCTCGAACGTGGTCGACATTCTCGTAGTAGTTTCGATCCACGACAATGAACTCAACAAGGACTCCCTAAATCCTCAAGGGGCAATATTTGCAAGGAAAATCGTCAAATTAGTAGACGGGATGAATCAAGAACCAGGGGCATTAATGTGCCACAAAGAACGATAATGGTCTATTCGGCAAAACTCATTCGATGGCAATCGCAGAAGAAAAGTGCATTTCATTAGAAAGCTCCGTAGCAAATTTCAAGTCGTCACAACAAAGGCACGAACTACGTCTGACCTGATTCTCTTTTAGAGATACGTAGGCAATCCTCATGGATTCAGTCTAAATAATGCTCAATTGAACCCTAGGGGCATTCATAAAAAAAGAAGAAGTTTTAATCAAAAAGAAAAAGAAGTGTATACAAAGAGTCTTGAGTGCCTAGCAAACTCACATTGGTTAATCCCCTTGATATAATATGTTTGAAGCGCATCTAATTCGAAATTAGGATCAGACTCGAAGGACTAACCCTCTTTGTTCATGAACTAGTTTTAAGTGATCTAGTATGTTTGACTTCATTTGACTATAAGGTTTAAAATACTGAGGAAGGACTTTTATGCATTAACCCACCTAACTAGTACCCAACTTCCATGGTGACTCTTTAATGGTCTTTAAATTCATTTCTGTATAAATAAAATAAGTGTGGAAATCTGCTCCAATGCTCTTGGAGGAGGCCTCTGTGAAACCCAAGGGGGCAGCCATAGTGATCACGAGATGATTGCGACCAAGAGTATCAACATGCGAAGCATATCCGTGATGTGATATAATGAGTAACCGGGGGTTCGCGCCTCATGAAGCGGGAACATTCGCGTAAAAAGGTATGTCACATCCTGATAAAGCAACCACCAAAAAAAAAAGATAAAAAATAAATATAAATTGTCTAGACCAATAATAAAGGGGACGAACCATGCACTATTGCACAAAAGTGCCGAAAGTTGCGGGAATTAACTTAAACAATAATTCGGTCCAAACGAGGTATCTCACATTTGAATATTAATAAAGCCAAGCATCTAAATTGCTTATAAACGTGATCACGCAAATCGAGGTGTGAATGCCATTGAATTTGTGCCTAATTAAAACTGTAAGATGCGCTGTTGACCGTGGTATGTCGACAGATTAATTGATTGTGAGTCTACTATGCACAAAAGATTTCGAGTATACACTTCTAATTTTAATAAAATCCTTGGGGTTTAATGAGTTTGTGGTGAAGACATGAGGTTTTGTTTGCGGAACTTTTCAAATGTGGATGCAAGGCGGGAAAGTAAAGAGGGTTCAATCGTCAAAATCAAGATAGAGACCGTTAGGGGCAAATGTTATTCGGAACTGATTCACTTTGGGAATGTCGCGGCTCCTCATTCCTCGAGCATCAAAGGTTGAACAGGGTTTCTCTTTCATAACCAATTTTATCTAATGGGCATATAAATTCAATTGGGACCAGTAGCCCGAACTACGCTAAACCTGATTCTCTACATGAGATACGTAGGCAGTCCGCAAGGATCCGGTATGAATAATGTTTTTTTTTTTGTTTTTTTTTGGGGGGGCATTAAAATAAAATAAAATAAAAATTCTTAAAAAAAAATATATAGAAGAAACTTTATAAAAGTGCGAAGGTAAAATAAATAACTAGTGAATACTTGCACGAGTTGGTGAGATTTTTAAGATTGGTCGTCTCTTTCACTTCGAAGTTCATATCATTTTGTAAACAACATTTCGTAATTGAAAGTGAAAGACCAATTTTACCACAAATAAACTTCTTACTTTAATAATGAAAGAGAGAGGAAATTACATCATCCTTTTCCTTTTCCTCTCTTTTAAACATAAAAAAAAAAAACAATAAAACCTAGCCACATTACATTTATTTTTTCCGAAAATGAAAATTACAAAACCCAAAAAAATAATAAGGAAAACAATTGGGCTTCATGAATTTCCACCATGGGCCTCATTTTCTTTAGTTTGCCACCAATCACCATGGGTTAGACCATGACCCATCTCCCCCCATAGCCCAACCACCTTCACCATTTCCAGCCCAACCACCTTCGCCATTTCCAGCCCACGGCCCATCAACCTTCACGGCCCAATCCCTCAGAGGCCCTCTCCCCTCTCCTTCGCCCTTCACGGTCCAATCACCGTTGCCCCTACCTCCCGGCCCAATTCCCGCCTGCCCACTCCCTACCGAGCCAACCCCAGCGGCCCACGGCCCAGCTCCTTCTCCCTCACCCATCTCGCTCACCTCCATCTTCATGGGCCCGCCCGTTTCCAGCCGACTGCGCAGCCCTCCACTACCACCCGAGGACTCACCTTGGTCCCCGGAGCCCATGGGACCCCACGGCCCGACCCGGGGTGGACCGTCCAAGGCCTGAATCAGCCCAAACCGCCCCTCAACAGGCCCAACTAGGCCCGCATGCACATTTTGGCCTACTTGCATTTTTCCACTTGTGATTAAATGGTTGAGCAACCAAGACCCATATGCCTCTTCAAGAACATCATCGTGAAGCACGGGAGAAGTTTCAAAGGTCATTTTGTGGCTCCAAAGAGAGGACATGTTGCGGAAATCAATATATCCTGCTCGTCTTGTATAGCATGCCCTTGTAGGGAATTGGTCAAGTACCCTTTGCTTTAGCCCCATTTGTCGTAAGCATCTCCATGGGAGGAAGAAGGTGATATGAGTGAGACACGGGAGAGGGACACCATGGTACCCTTCGGTTGAGTACACAACTCGGCCTAGATTCAAGAACCCTTGCACCCAATCAATTTTCCAATGAAAGATTTCATCCCAAATGTCACTCTTCTCACAAGCTTTGTATGTGAGGGATTTTCCTCTTGCAAAGACATTTTTTGGTTTGAATTTTTCAAGAGGGGGATTAATAAGCTTAAACTTTTCACACAACCAAAGGTGCAAGACAAGGGGATACCCTTTCATGAAAGATTTAGGGTCATCTTTGAGTTTGTCAAGACCAAGCAAGGTCTCTCCTAAGACAAGTGGACCAAGTTTCCCTCCAAGCTCTATAAGCTTCACAAGACTCATACATCTAGCATGGCAAAGAGTTTTCTCATCTCTCAAAAGAAAAGTACCTAACATCACTAGGACACTAACATTAAGCCTAGCTTGCTTGTAAGAGATGTTCCCATCCATCAAAAAATGTTGTTCACAAGGAAGGAACCTCTCTACTGAGCTTTGAAGAAGTACACTATCACTTACGATAAAGTGCCTAGTGATAGAAGTAGGAAGACCAAGGAGAAGGCACAAGTTGTTATCATGGTAACTATTAGTGCTTGGTGTTATAAGAACCCCCCTCCTCTCTAACCCTAAGAGTTGCTCAACTTCTTCTACCAAGGAACAAAATTCCTTATCACCCACCCTAAACAAGTGTTCATCACTATCCCAATATTGGAGTGGGGATTTGATGAGACCCCAATTAAGAGGGAGTCTTATAAAAGGAAGGAGAGCATTGAGAAATTGAGAAGTTGGATTAGTTTCTTTGGGCTTTGATTGTGAGACAAGAGTTCTTATGTTGGCTTTGAAATCACCATCTACATCACCATAAAAATCCATGGCCATGAAATTTGGAGGTTTAAAGAAGGAGAAAAAGGAGAAAGCAAATGAGACAAGCTCAAGGGGTGGTGGATACCCCCTTGGCCGGCCACATTTAAAGAGGAGGGGGAGCAAGTGCTCCTCACCCACCCTCTTACACCATTAAAGCTCTCATGTCATTGCTTGCATGAGTATTTGCACCAAAGAGTAGGAGCAAAAACTTACTACTTCTCCATGCATGCACACTTACCTCTTTGGGTGACATGTGGTTCATGAGTGATTAAATTTGAATTTTTCCATTTGCATGATTAAATTAGTGAATTAATTAAATCTTGTGTTGTAGTTAGCCACTAATTGGGTCATGCATGGTGGTCTTCTTAGGAAAGGAAAGAGAACATAATTTTAATAATTTAATCATTTCTGTTTCGAAAAAAAACCGGCAAAATATCCTTTTCTTGATAAAAAAAAATAATAAAAATTTCGAATTTCAAAAATTGATTCTATTTCAAAGAGAAAAGGGATATTTGTTTGTTAAACACAAAAATTCGCATTTACATGCATCACATTCATCTAGTGAAGCAAAAAGTAGGAGCATAATTAATGCATCCATGTGCATAAGAAATTAAAAAAAAAATCAACAATGCATTCATATGCATCTTTAAAAAGAAAAAAGAGAACAAAAAAAAAACTGCATTTTATTACATTCAAAATCATCTTGCATTCATATGCACACTTCAAAAAAAAAAAAAAAAAGATTTATAAAAATACATACCATTGCATTCACAATTGCATTCCTATACATTTACAAAGTTCGTCGTATTTATTCAAAATAAAGGATACAATCGCATTCATATGCATTGTTACCAAATCATTATTCATTAAAAATGAAAACAAAAAAAAAATAATCTTGCATTCGTATGCATTCATTAAAAAAAATCAATCAAATTATTTGTTAAAAGAAGTATTAATTAAAGATAAAAAAAATAATAATAATAAAAATAAGAAATCAATTTGATGTGTTCGCTCCACAAGAGTCTACTTCCAAGAGAATCTCACTCCAAGAGAGTCTAACTCCCAGAGAATCTAATTCGAAGAAGATCCAGAACATCCAGAAAATCCAGAACATCCAAAAGATCCAGAACATCCAGAATATCCAGAAGATCCCGAACGTCAAGAACGTTTAGAACATTAAGAACATCCCGAACATCCAGAAGATCCAGAACATCCAGAACATCCAGAAGATCCAAAAGATCCCGAACGTCAAGAACGTTCAGAACATCAAAAATATCCCGAACATCCAGAACATCCAGAAAACCCAGAACATCCAGAACATCCAGAAGAACAACGGTTAAACTTCGAGCAAAGAAGTTACGTCCGGAGGTGCACGGAAGAATGTGGTTAGTGGTTAGGCCACTACCATTTAAACGATAATTATTATCGTTGTTATCATTAATATTTTCGCAAAGTCAAAATTAGGTGTCTTTTGTATCATTGACCTTCATTTCTTTGGAACCTGATCAATTCTTCAGAAACTCGGCCAACTAGGGGCATCTGTAGACGCCGAATTTTGACTTGTATTTCTTTTAAAATAATTACTACAATTAATATTAGCATTAACTGTAAGTACCCTAATTAAATAAGTCATTTGGGCTAAAAGGGGATTTAAGGTTCATAAGGTGACTCAACCCATTAGCAAAGCAAAGCCCAAAGCCCAAAGCCCAAAGAGAAAATAAAGCAAAAATCCAAAAAGAGTATAAAAGAGAAAATAAAAAAATAAATAAGGATTGAAATTATAATGTCTTGCATGACATCATTTCATGACATCATCTTATGATGTAATGCATGACATCACAATATTCCTATGTTCCCATCCAATAGCTAAAGACAAAAGGGAATAATTGTAATAAGTAGAAATACCAAAATACCCTCCCCTTTTCCATAAATTAACCCCTCACCCAAAACATAAAATAAAAATAAAAAAAAATTACTCTCCTCACAACCGGATTCAAAGCTGTCACTATCAACAATAAACCTTCAAACAAAAAGACAAGAGGATGTGTACAGTACTTTTGTTTAATTTTATTTAATAACTTAAACATGTGATAAATTCACACAAATTTGTGTATATACTAACCACTAGTTCTAGTTTAATCTGTTTAAAATTTAGACTTATATAACTTGTCATTAATTCATACAAAATCGAAAGTCGCAAGTCTGGAAATCGCTTCTAGTAGGTCGTAAGTCGCGAATAACTTTCTCCTAAGTCATTTACTTGACGTGATATTTTTACAAGAGAACGAAGACTAAAAATAACACAAGTTAGGCTTTGGAATCAATCCATTTGCTTACTTGAAGACATAGTTATGATTTATTGAAGTTGCATCCAGACTTGCACAAAAACAGTTTTCTTTAACTCACTTGAGGATTTTCGTTAATTTATCAAATAAAAAGATAAAAATGTGAGCTTCTCCAGTATATCTTCCTAAAGTATCTAGTTAGTTTTAAAAATAATTTGGTTAATATATTGATTTATTTAGACCATTTCCTTGTCCATTTAATCGAATGTGTCATGTAAATATTAGTTTTTAGGAATAAAACTAATTAACTAAATAATGAGTTGCCATTGGTTTTTCCCACCGTCGGAGCCGAAGATCGAGACCGAGCTCCGGAGGCACCACGTCAATGAAGACCGAGACATTTTCTTTATTTAGGATTTTTAGTCTTTTTATTTGTGTTGTATTGTGTAATTAATTTGGACTCTTGTAATTTGTTACTTAGAGCCATTGTTAACATGTGTTGTAATTATTTGCATTTGCATTTGCATTTCTCTCACCTAATAAACCAACTCGGCTAATACTAAAAAATAAAAAATTGTTTGCTCAACATGTGTGGTTGAATGTATATATAATTGTTTTTTTGTAAAACGGTATGTTCATTTATGTACCAACCCGGCCCGGGGCCAAATTCGAGGTTAGAATCGGAAATTTGCTTATACGCGATCATGGGTGTTCCACCTACTATTCCATCAAACCACCTTCATACAAATTCACGTTCCCTAGTGGAATCCATATTTCCCAAGTTACAACCATTTTCCCAAGTGGAATGTATATGATCGATTAGAAGCTAATTATTGATCGTCCCCTCTTATTTGGCTTCGGGCCACCCCGGGGGATCCTATCGGAAAGACTCCTTTAAGCCATTATCCACCAATACATATCCACAATCTACACAAATCATCCATTTATCCACCCCCAATGAATGTTATTCCCCAGTGAAGAACGGATATTTTTGAGAAGTCTAATCTTTATACTCAAAGCTATGAATTGGGTTGATCCCCGTATATTACCAAGTGTTGTTGGGTTGAACGCCTCGAATGAGCAGGGTAATCATCCCATTTGAGCCTTTTCCTACTTCTTCGAGGAGAGTAAAGGGTTTCTCGGATCAATTCGACTCTAAGTTGCGAGTCATCCTATAAGTTTCTCAATCATATCCCTCTTTACGGGAAAGAACATCCATACCCGCCTTAGTGGTACCCAAGGAGTCTTACTGACCGGATCCCCGGTCAGAACTACGTAAGGGTTTTGACCCAGGAGTAGATTCAAGACCTACGATGAATGGTACGTGGTGCAGTATGTACAATATCCAAACCCGCCGGTATATAAATGAACATACTGTTTATAAATAAACTATTTTTCTCAATGTTTGAGCATGTTGTGTGACAATGTGAATATTTATGTGTTCTTTTAATTTTTGTAGGCATAATATAACCGAACCTCAAGCTTTCATATGGGATATAACGTATTAGTAAAGAGCTCGTACTCAGTGCGGAGGAGGAGACGGGTCCGAGGACGTCCGCACCTTCTAACCTAGACCCCGAACCAAGATCTTTGTATTCGCAGACCAGTCAAAGAATTTTCGTGCTTTATCGCGATGGAGTCAACTTTTGGGTTTCTTAAATGGTTTTCTTTAAAATCGTTTATAAAACCCTTTCTTTTGTAAAAACCCTTCCTTGTTTGGGTCATAACAAGGTGGCGACTCTTCTTTTGTAAAAATCCGTCCTTGTTCGGGCCATAACAAGGTGGCGACTTCGAACATAAAGTCATCCTTTTTAAGTTGTAAAATAGTTGTGGGTATTACATGGTAGGTGTTATTTGACTAATATTTGTTGGAATAGACGCAGATTATGTGACAGTTAACATGTGATTTATATTTGTGGAATGAGTGTAGGTATATAATTTAGGGTAAAATCGCAGGTAATGTGACAAGGGTCACAATTTGGTTGGTCATTTTATTTATGTTTATCTTTTTATTTTTATTTGTCAGTATCCTACGTAATTTCTATAGTCTATTCACATTCTTACTTTTTTCTTAAGTTAGAATTACATTGATACAATCTAAAGTGACATTAATGTCCACTTTTAATGTTTCAACACAATAAAATTTTTTATTGGGTATAGATCAGCTGATGAATATTTGGAAGAATAGTTGCACATAATATAACAAGGTTTATATAGTTATGGGCAAATGATAGATATTACTTAATCTGTTTCACTAAGATGTTTACACTTCATTTTTTAAGGTCAAAGTTTACAAACTTTGACCATGAGTTCGTGAAAAAATACAAATATTTAAAATATAAAAATGGTATTGTTAGATTCATTATAAAGAATACTTTTAGAAAATTATAATTTTATAATCTATATAAGAATATAATTAAAATTATCTACGGTCAAAGTGGTGCATTGGATACCGTGAAAAATTAAATGTAAACATCTTCATAAAACGGAGGGAGTATTTAATTTGTTTAATAGGAAAATGATGAGTTGTATGACATGTATAACATTTCGACCAATCACCATTTTTCATTATTCTTTATATACATGTGAATAATTTTAAAAAATCTAAAAATTAATTTGAACTTAAAAATATAGTGATAAATTGGTCGCCCATGCGTAGCACGGGTAAAGTCCTAGTACAATTTTAAAGTTGAGTATGTAGATGGATGCCAATAGTAGGTGTTTTTTTTTTCTCTTTTCTTTTTCTAATTTCAACTTTACGCTTTTTGTATGAACCTACTAATTGATTTTTAGGTGACTAATTAAACTATTCGAATTACCACTAAAAGGGAAGAGCAAGTCTCGTATGAGACTAACTCACAGAAAAATGAGGTCACTATTTAGAAATGTAGTGTTATTTATTATGAGTCGCAGCCGTTATTCCACGAACGTGGTCTCACTTAAAGTTATGGAAAGACCATCTTAAACAATTTTTTGTAAAAAAGAAACGAAATAATTTTATTTTAAAAATAATTTTATATTTTAAAGGTGTCCCCGCTAAAATTCTTTTGCGAATCCGCCACTGGATGAGACGTTACCTATTGGAAGACTACCGTTTACACGTACATTGAGTATTTCCTAAAAGATTATTATTTTGGTAAAAATATTATATTTACTAGATAATATTTTTACTTGAGAATATATTGATCTTTTATATAGAAAAGATATCTCTTACATATGGGAGGATTTTATTTTCAAAATATTCAGATTTTATTATATACTATATAGTGACCGAAAATATTAGATATTTTCCTAGTGGAAATTTGTCTATTATTTGGTAATATATTATCTTGATAGAAAATATATTATTTGGTCAATATGGTATTGAAAATCCTATCGGTTTGATACATATATTTTGGGATATTTATTTTTGATATCTTTGAGCTCGAAAAGTATTATTTATAAAGATATTATTTTTAGTGAAGTAAAAATTCGAATTTCAGTTTTATTTTCGGAAAACCTATTTTCCTATATAAAGGGGAGTTATCTATCATTTCAAGTTCGCGATTTTATAACCCCTAAGTGTTCATATTTTCAGAAAGAAATATTTTGAGATAACACTAAAGTTTGTCTAAGTAATTAAAGGAGCATATTAACAACTTCTAAAAGAGCTATAGAAATTAAATTGTACCTTATGCTTTTGAGAGGTAAACAATATTCCTTAGAGTTAAGGATAGCTTGGATTAGTGTCCAAGGGGTTAGGCTTAGATCAGAGTAATTGGGTCTAACTTCGTTTGGCTTGAATCAGAGTAATTGGGTTCGAGTTCGTGACTTCAATCAGAGTAAATTGGGTTGGAGTGAGTTGGGTTGAACCAGAGTCGGTTTGATCGAGTTGTACTACTGATTAATGATAAGAAGTAGTCATTTAAAGTCCTTCGGGCCGTGATTTTTCATCCTTTGTAGTTTCAAAGGTTTTCAACGTAAAATCGTGAGTGCTTTCATTATTGCTTCTATTTGTTTATAAGCTTTAACTAACATTGTTCCTTGTTTCAGTAAACATTCCTTAAAGTTAGTAACAATCCTAAAAGTATAACAAGTGTTTTAAATAGTTTAAATTCCACAAAAAGTTTAAGAACACAATTTACCCCCCCTCTTGTATTCTACCGTGCTACTAACAGTAAGAGTTTTAAAATATGAGAATCTTGAGAGCTTTGGAAGTCTTAAAAAGTACTACTACTCGACCTTTTCATGTGAATCAGATAACACCTAAATGTAAAAAAAAGAAGCTAATTCAGGGGACAAAACAATGAATATGTCACATAAAAAATATTCATATATGTTGATGTTTATATAGATTTACTCCTTCTGTCCCAAAAATAACTTTATGAAATTCATATATAGACGTCCTAATACAGATAACTGTACGTTTTCTTTAGTAATAAATAAAAAGGTTAGAGTAATGTCCCATTTACCCTTCTATTATTTGTTTTGGACCCCGCAATCCATTTGCTTACTCTTTCCTCTGAAATAAGAGTATTCAAGGCACTTTGCTTCAACTTTGCAATTTATAAAAAAATAAAATAAAAATGCTCAAATCCAATGTATAATTATATATTTATATTTGGCACAGATGAAGTGTATTTTAACTGCATTTAAACATTCGTAAACTTAGTTAAATGTACAGTAAATGTGACTAACGATACAAAGTTTTTGAGCATGCTTCGGATGATTTAGCATGTAATTTTCTTTTTGTATAAGCTATATCTTTTGTACAGAAAAATGTCAAAATGCTATTGTTATAACTAAATCAGCAAAAACTGTTTTCTGAATTACAACTAACTATTAGCATTTTTCCAATATCGCAATCTTCAACCTCTTTACTGTAGTAAGAAACATCCTGTAAAATACAAACTTTAATTTGAAATACATAAATGGAAGTACAAGTAAAACTGCGAGCATATGTAGGTAAGTAGGCCAGGGACTATACGTAAATTGTGACACAAACTTCCAGCAAAATTGCATCAGAAAAAAGTACACAAAATCATTTCTAGAAGTATTTATGCGTCGACACAAAATTGTAATGCAATAACTTTATAAGAATTTGTACGTGTTTAAAATTAGATTTTGGTACACTACCTAAGAAAAGGCTAAACTATTCATCATGTCAAAAACAAAAAGGATGGTTCTACTTCAAATAAAATTAAAATGACTTACTCCCAAGGAACATCTCCGACCATCATCCAATCCCCTTCTTTATCTTCGTAAGTAAGGATGTGATAACTTTCGGATGAATTATGATGCATAATATCTGGATCTGCACATAATAAATTTTTAAAATGGATAACCAAAAATAGATCATGAAATTAAAACCAAAAATAAAATAAAAATGAAAACTGAAAGTTTTAGTTTTGCATAAAATTTAGGTCGAGATGAACTTACAAAGGATGGTTGTCTTGAACATTTGGCAAAGAGTAGTAATCAAGCTATCATACCCATCATGTGCAAGCAAGTCCAGTTTTCTACCAATTGGAATCCTTTCCATATAAACTTTGACAAACATAGTGTTTTCTTGTTGGTTGATGCTACATTTCGACCCAAGCGTGCTCCTCAACAACGGTTTGATTGGTGGCCAGTCACTATACTGCCCCCTATAAACCACGTATATGATCATGAGCCCCACAAACTAAAATTCAAAAATAAATAAATAAAATAAAAAATCTAACAGAAAAAAGAAAACATTTTTCATGAATTGGATGTAGTATTGACTCTTCCTTGTGGTAAATGTAGATATCTATCTTGACCATTGTATAGTGGTTACCATATTTGTGTAATCAGCATAATAATTAAAATAATTAGCAAGTGGGTTTTACCTTTTGTATAATTGGTTTTAGCTATTCTAACATTTAACTAAAAATTTTAAAAAAATAAAGAGTTTGAATTAAGTGTAACTAAACTGTTATCATAAATTTATCTAACACTATAATTTGTGATTTTCAAACTAACATTTAATAGTCAATCTTACTCAGTCAGTGCCAAATACGAAATTAGTATTACCTAATCTTATTAGGGTGGTTACCAGATTATTATGGTGGTTACAAAAAATGTGGTAACTACCATATAAACACCGAATCTATCTTAGAGTATCTCCAATGCAAGGTTTTTGTAGAGGTTTGTGAAGTTAAAAATCTTCCCAATAAACCTTTAATCCATAGTGACAAACCTAAAACTGTAGTTTTTACAAAATGATTTGTCAAGACAAACCAGATTTTTAGCATGTTCTTTTTCTATATTGGGCCCCTTAATATGAGGTTTTTGAAGGTTTGTAATATTGGAAAAAAGGGATTCATAAAAGGATTTTTAAATTTGCATTTATAATGTGGCACATCTAAAACCCAATTAAAAGATTATAGTATTGGAGATGCTTTTAGAAATATAAAACTCAAATGGTAAATAACTTTCAAGCAAGCTTCGCAAAATTATGTGGTAAAATTTGTAGTTTTTCTTCTATCTTGGCATATAGGAATAATGTGAATGAATATTTTGGTTAGCCCTCTTCAATTTTAAATGGGAACATTTTAAAACCAAGCAATATCTCATGTTTAAAAAAGAAAAATTTTAATTAAAAAAAAAATGGAGGAAAAGAGTTAACCGAAGATCGATGACCGCAGGTCCATCATAAAATCACATGTCCTTTCCTCGTATCATAAGACGGATTTGATTCTCATTAAATGTCCATTTATAGCAATATACATAAGATCCTAAGAAGGTCCATAATACAAGATTCATGAGCTAGAAGCCTATAGCTAGTGAGATATTATTGCATGGTCCAGAAGCAATACTCGTGACTCACACAAAACAAATAGAGTACATACACTCAAATTTACCCCATAAAAAAGTGGTAATTGTAAGAGGTGGGAGCTATTAGAGAATAATTAGAGAATCTTCTTGGATATATTCCTTTATTATTTCCAGTTATTCTCTTCCTTACTCATCTCTGTATATCTTCTATTCTTAGAGTGTTAATATTCTGCTCCTTGATCATAACACTAGATTAATATTTTGTTCCTTGATCATAGCCTTAGATTAGTTTAGTTGCCTTCTCTATAGATACTCTCTCTTCAACATCTTGTATATAAATAAATGTATCCATCAATAGAATTCTTCAAGCCTTCAATCAATCTCAACGTTTATAGGAGCATGGTTCTGGACCATGCATCTAACTAATTTCTCATAGCTAAGCAAGCTAGCAAGGATTAATTGAGGGAAGAATTACCACATACTAACATATATAGATGATGGTGGCCAGCCAATAATGCAAGAGCAATTTTCATATAAGCCAGCTAATTTAAAATACATACCTTGTTGGGGAAGAAGAGGAGGACAAGTCATGTTGATAATGATCATCAGAAACCGAGGAAATGCAAAGACCAAGTCTAAGATCAGTGCTCAAGTCCTTAGCATAATTGTTATAATGAGCATTTTTAGACCTTGAAGAGCTACTACAAGAGGCAGACGACATCGTCGTATCGCGATTACGACATCGTTGATAATGATCATTGGTGGTGCTATTGGTGTTATAATTGCTATCGATTGAAGAAGATGAAGATGATTGATGTTGATCATGATAATGGCGGTGGTATGTTCTCATTTCCACCCTTACACTTTTTCTCTTTAATTGTCTTTTTCTTTCTTTTGATCGATCTCTCAACAATAATCAATGTCTTTTGTTGCAAGAAAATGATGAATATTTGTTGCTTCAATGGAGGAGTTTGAAGGGAGAAGAAAGAAAGGGTGAAAAGGGGGGCACACATTGTGAGGGATTTATATAGGTAGGTAGGTAAGGAGATCGAGCAAAGAAGAAGACTGAGTGAAGAGAGAGAGGGGCATGTACGTGACATCGAACACTTTGTCCGCCTTTAATTGTTGTCTTGCTGCCCCGACATATCCACCAACTTTAATGCCCATCTATCTTCAACATTACTATATTCTTAATCCTAGAGTGAGTATTAAAATCGTGCAGGAATTGTAGAGATAGGCTTATATTAATTAGGAAATTATTTCAACTTCAGGTGTCCCATAAATTTTTCACCATAATGTAATGTACGTACTAGACGTTAGGTCGGGTCAAATTAGGGTCAGTTCGATTTATCAGCAGGTCGAGTTATTATCCGATCAGGTCGTTTATGTTAGGTCTTTAGCGGGTGAGATTTGGGTCATCGGATTAAAATCTTTTGTCTCACAAATTTTGGGTCGAATAGTTGTGGACTCGGGTTATTAGAAAGCTCAAATCTTTTCGGGTCGAATATTTTAAGCAGATCGATTTTAAATCGGGTCAACTTTTGCCAACTCTAAATATAATGTATGTTATAGTTTGTATCATAACTTATAGGTAGCCATCGATGGATTTGGTTTATAAGCCAACTTTCAAGGGGTGACTTAGGCTTCATATTAGAGAGAGAGTAACTTCTTGTCTATTGTATGTATTTAAGTTTATACAGGACTTTTTGTTATTTATATGGTGACCAACTGAATTCAAACTTGTTTTGGGGGAGGGCAAGTATGAAGTAAGTATCCCTTATCAAACTTGCCAATTACAATGACAAGAGCTTCTAATTTGTAATAATTGTTTTAAAAATGTAGAGATACAGATTAAACATGTATGTCGACCACATGAGCGATTTACCTAATGATAATTCACCCTAAAATAGGGTAAGTTCTACTCCATTTTGCTTTTGAAGCCGTAGCTTTTGATTTTGACGAGGTAAAATCATCCTCCACAATTGGTCTGAGCAACTTGTGCCACTATCTACAATACCAACTTATTCAACAATTAGTTTAGTTATGTTCAGTTTAGCTCAATTTAATGATCTACGTTTTCTTTTACAGGTTACTATTCAGTTCAGTTTAATTCAGTAAAAAAGAATACACTTAGGCTCCGTTTGATTCACCTGGATAAAACTGTTCTGAACTGAACTGAATTGATTTTTTAAACTTGACCGTTAACCATTTAAAATTCGTCCAAACATAGTCAATATTGGACTCATTTAAAAGTATATGCTTTGAGATCTTTTCGATGATATAATTATCATCATGAAATTATTTCGGAATAAAAGGTTACATGAGTGATAAAGTTACACATGAACTGAAACTGAACTAAACTGAAACTGAACTGAACTAGATTGAATTTAAGTAAAATTAAGGTGAATCAAACAGGGAGAACTATGCGCACGGTGATGAAGAGAAAAACATTCTTATGTTTGATTAGTCAGAATAAAACTATATTTTCATGTTTGGCCCGATCAACAAACACTTAATTACTTCTTCAATTTGTTGTTATTACTATATATCAACTTATTGGTCATTGGTCTATTTTTGCAATTAAGCAATGTTGCAATAGAATTAGAGGTCTATGTCTAATCATTCCATACAGGTCAATTTGTCAAACGACAAGTTTTAAAGTCTAGTATTTTAAATGGTCACTTATTTGTAGCTACACTGGACAACATGAAAACATGATTTGTCATCTAGCTAATACTTCACTAAACCTATATATTAACATAGTATGATATAATAATATACACTTCTAGGGGCACAATTAAGTAATTGTTTCTACAGTTGGGTTAGTCAATTTGGAGCATTAGACACGAATGGGTGTTCCCAAAATCATCTCAATCCAAAACCAAAGCCATATTAAGACTTTTTATTCTTGATTTTTTTTATTATTATTATTATTTTATATTTTAATTGTCACAACAAGTCGATAGATATGTACGTGACATCTTTTTTTTTTTTTTTTTTGAGTGATATGTACGTGACATCTAGGCCTACTATTATTCAATTGGCGAAAATATAACCTGAAACAATCTGATGACCAACGAGCTAAGTAGTTTGCACTTAACAGCTGGGCCAGCCGCCCTATGGAATGTTTGTACCAAAAACAAAAACAGGAAAAAAAGAGGAAAAAAAAAGAAAAAAACTACACCTATGGAATGATGAACAACAAGCCCACCACTCATTCTTTTCTTTTTTTTAAGATTTTATTTTTTTTATAATTTTTAGGGCGAGACGCTGACTGGGCTCCCTCTGTTTTTATAGTCGGTTAGTTATTACTCATTAGGGGGCCACATTTCCAGATGGGTCTTTTTTGGAGGGGCCATTACCATTTGAGTCTTTTTTGTTGCTCCGGTGACAACTGAGTCTTTAATTAATTTGATTCGGTCATTAAAGTCCATGACCCACTCATCCGATACAAAAGTCCCGCCATTTTGAATTATTGGAATTTATTGCTATTTACCTGCCTTTTTTTTTTTTTTTTACTTTACTCAACTGCTATTACTTGCAACTGAATATTACAGAATCCCCATATTCTTCATTTTTTTTAGGGTTTCATATCCTTCATTTACCTAAATGTACGCATTACATATTACACCATTCACCCACCATCATTACTTAAAAAACACCAACAATCTTGCCTACGAAAATCATTGCAAGTACAAATATCACAATTTCTCCCTTTTCGTTCTCAAACCCTAATTTCGTTCAGTTAGGGTGAAAAGAAATATAAGAGGGAGAGAGGAAGGCTTTGTGTTAAATACCCCGCCTAATGAAAATATAATGGGCTGCTATTTAAGAAATAATGGGCCTAATGAACTTTAATGGCCGAGTCAAATTAATTAAAGACCAAGTTGTCGCCGGAGCAACAAAAAAGACTCAAATGGCAATGACCCTCTATAAAAAAGACTCATTTGAAAATGCTGCCCTTTAGGGAGGAGGACTATTGAAGTATTGATTATTCGTACAGTAGTGGGGACTAAGCCGATCGACCAGAACGAATAACCAATAGACCAGGCCAAGCCTTGTCCCACCACTCACACTTTGTTAATGTGTGGTTTACCACTCAATTGAAGAATACATCATATACAATGTATTACCTGTTGCAAAGCTTTAAGAACAATCACCTTTTATATTTAATCATTTATTTCTTAATGAATTCCATTTGTAGTAGAGAAATTTTTATATGAATATATGTATACCTTGAGAAATTGGACATTTTCATCTTCATACCTCAAAAGATAGGGTTTTCCAAATATATCAAGCCTATGAATATCACTACAAAAAAAATGAGAAAATAGATGCGGAAAAATCCCGTAGCTATAGCAATTTTCCCGCAGCCATTTGACCCTAGCTGCGGTTCCAGCGACGGATGTCTACGGCAGCTAAAAACCTCGACGCTGTCAAAAATAGCTGCGGAATTTATATGATCCGCCGCTGGCTCAACGCCGGGATGCAAAACCGCAGCTGGAAAAGTTGTTGCGGAATTACATCATTCCATAGGTAATTTCAGCTGCGGAATTACATCATTCCGTAGCTAAATTCAGCTGCGGATTTAAGAAATCCGCAGCAAAATCAGCTGCGGAATTGATGAGTTCCACAGCTGAAATTAGCTATGGAAAATGTAAATCCGTAGCTGATTTTAGCTACGGTACAGGGTCCAACAGTCGCTGAGCGTGGCCCTGAGCTACGCTATTTAATTTCTGTAATTATAGATATTGTCCCTGTACTTTTTTTTTCAAATTAATTAAATGCAATTAAAAAGATGAACACCTGTAATTTCAAAGCGACCCCTTAGTGTCAACATGAGTCTCAAAATAATGGGTGCAAAAGTTTGAAATCTCCTCAGTCAAATACGCATTGCAAATATATCCTTCAACCCGAGCTTTATTGCCAACTTTCATCTTTAGGTGGTACAAAATCCTAAGCAAAAGTGTGTCAACATCAATAAATGATAATCATAGATACTACATTATATAAATTGTTAACGAAAAAAATAAATACATTACCTCTTAAATGGGTACATCCATCTAAATTGAACAGGCCCGCCCACTTTTGCCTCATATGGCAAATGAACGGGAAGATGCTCCATGGAGTTGAAGAAACCTGGTGGGAATATTGTTTTCAACTTGCAAAGAATCTCAGGAATACTATTCTCCAATCGTTCCATGTCTTCAACTTTCAAATTTTCTGAGCTTATGTCCCTAAAGAATTGGCTTAGCTCAGTAACCACATTCCATATGTTCCCAGGCAACAAGTCTCGAAATGCGACTGGAAGAAGTCGCTGCATGAGAACATGGCAATCATGGCTTTTCAGGCCAAACAACTTATACTCTTTTGTATTAACACATTTGCCTAAATTGGAAACGTACCCATCAGGAAACTTTAAGTTTTGGACCCACTCACAAAATGCTTTTCTCTTTTCCTTATTTAACACGTATGAAGCAATTGGCATTGTAGTTTTAATTGTCCCATCTTGAGCAATGACATTATCCACTTCCAACCTTCGCCGGTTGCAATGTAACTTCATGTCTCTCCTAGCATTAATGTTATCTTTAGTTTTCCCCTTCACATTCATCATCGTGTTAAATAAGTTATCAAACACATTCTTTTCTATGTGCATTGGATCAAGATTGTGACGTATTAGGAGTGAGCTCCAATACGGTAGTTCCCAAAAGATACTTTGCCCAAACCAGTTGTGGTTCACTCCAAAGCCCTCTAAATTATCCACATGTGTGATATCACCCGTCTTAGGTAAAATTGACACACGCTCCCATACTTGATCTCCACTCAACCTCTGGGGAGGAGATGACATTTCTACTTCATCTTTGGTAAAACCACTTAGATTTTGCCTGAACACGTGATTATGAGGGAGGAACTGACGATGGCAATCAAACCAAGTTTGTTTCTGCCCGTATTGAAGCCGAAATGATTTAGTATTCTCCATGCAGTAAGGGCAAGCCAACCTACTTGCACTAGCAGTGCTCCAACTTGAAAGCATGGCATATGCTGGGAAGTCACTGATAGTGCACATTAGAGCAGCTCTCATTTGAAAATTTTGTTTCTTGGAAATATCATAAGTTGGTACTCCTACTTCCCATAGCTGTTTCAACTCATCTATTAAAGGCTCAAGGAAAACATCCAAATTGCCTTTAGGGCTTTTTGGGCCTGGGATAATGAGAGTAAGAAACATGAATGGTTTTTTCATACACATCCATGGTGGAAGGTTGTACGGAGTTAAGATTACAGGCCAGCATGAGTACTGTTTTCCAGATTTACCAAAAGGCGAAAAACCATCCGTACAAAGACCGAGCCGAACATTACGTGGATCGGCAGCAAACAATGGATATTTGTCATCAAAGTGTTTCCATGCCTCTCCATCTGATGGATGAGACGTGTAACCGGCTGGTCGACGATTTTCATAATGCCACCTCATTTGATGAGCCGTGGATTTAGTTGCATATAATCTCTGTAGCCTTGGAGTAATTGGCAGGTAAGTTAGCACCTTCCTAGGAGAAGACTTTCCGCTTCTCCTTTTTATTTTGTACCGGCTAGATTTGAATTTAAGGCATTCAGTAAGACCTATATTTTCCTTCCAAAATAATATACATCCATTTGGACATACATCTATTTTATGGTGAGGAAGTAGGAGTCCACTCATATTATAGTATGCAACACAATCAACTGAGAAAGAAACACCCACAGAGAACCCCCAATTTTCATATTCCAATCCCAACAACATATAAAAATAAAACCTGCAAGTCCCATATAAAAATATTAGGGGTCCAATACTCCATTGAGCTTCTTTGTAACCATAGATTTACATATCTTCAGAGACCACAAATACTCTCAAAATCTAATTTATCTAACAAAGGGCAGTAGATAAGCCCACTAACAAGGACAACGATAGCCGCAAACACACATCCGCACAAAGTCTCAGAAACTGCTACTTATAAACGCACTATACCCACTATCAAATCAAAGCATCTACAAATTAAATCTCTGAATTATACTCTCTCTAAGTCATTTACAGGTAGGTGTCAAAATTTCAGCCACCTATTTCTAATTGAAAACCCAAATTCGTGTAATAAGCTACTAATAACCGACATTTAAATGTTAATATATTTCATAAATCAAGAACTCAAACCCTAAAATAAGGAAAGCTACTCAAAATCGCAAAACCCTAAACCCAAATTTCATATATCCCTTAAATCACATAGACAACTAGTAATTACCTCGAAATTGTGTTTATTAGCCCAATAGTACTCCACGCAGCAACCGAATCAGCCCTTGGACAACCGTGTTTGCACAATATTGAACCTCAACTAGTGAAGTAATTGAGAGGAGGAAATTAACAGGTACCTTGAGGTAGGGTGGGTGAAGAAGAATCCATGAGAGTGAAAGTGAGAAGCAGAATTTGAGATTGGAGAAAACGAGAGAAGGAGCAATTTGAGTTTCGTTTATGGAAGTTTTCTTTATGTGCTGTGACTCTGTGAGGTTAGTGATGGGTTTCTGAGAAAAGGAGAAGTGAGAGTGACACTTTTGAGAGGCAAATGAAAATTTTCTTTGTCCTTTTCCCTCTCTTTGCTTTGTCTTTTCTTTGTTTCTTTTTTTCATTTGGTCAGCGTCCATTTCTTTAGTTTAGTGGCTTACTAGAACTTGCTTTTTGACTGTTAGCTACGGTAATTAGCGGCGGTTTGTAATCTGCAGCTAATTTTAGCTGCGGTTTAACTATATTCCGTAGCTAACATTTTCCTAGCTACGGAAATCCCATTTCCGCCGTTAGTATAGCCACGGATATTAAAACCGCAGCTGAATTCCGCAGCTATTTTCATGTTTTTTTGTAATGTATATGATACTCAGTACATCAGTTATTTGTTATACAACAAATTATACGTATACATACACTTCTTCTTTTTTCCAGCAAGGGAAAAACTAAATCTTCATATAAAAAGGCATAATTTACAAATATGATTTTCTCTATACAAGAACAAATCTAATATAGCAATATGAATATCTCTTCCAACACTAATAATGCTGGAACTGCTCTGTCGAACTTCAGAGTGCCCATACATGATCTCTACTATTGGAGATAACCACAAAAAATATTACAAATATTCAGAAGTACAACTTCATTTGTTATTGAAAATCAAACTTAATTTCTCGATCCGTACAAACAAAAAGATCCTTCAAACAAACCGAGATCGATCACTTCAATCTAATGCCTCTAAAATTGCTCAGTATACAAAACTTTTATTTGAATAAGCTAGCAGCTACAGAATGAAGAAGTTTTCACCTGCTAATAGCACATAGTACTTCTAGGCTTCTATGGCTAGTAGAATTGGTATCAAATAGCTTCATCACTGGTAGGCAAGTTGAGCAAAAAAACTCAATTCCCTAAATTAACAAATTAAATAATGATATGACAGAGTAAATAATAATAGAATTAGAATCCTCTCAATACTCTATTTTCCGTATTTACATACTACTCTTGTGAATACTTAACATATGCTAAATAATTTAATACCTTTTTTTTTCTTCTTCTAGTCAAGTTAGTACGTCCTGAGTATATTAGTTGTAGCAAGTTAGCAACTAACAACAGTAACAATCAATAAGGGTGGTGGTCTAGTGGTTCCAATCTTATTCCCAAGGGGCTTGGTAAGACAAGGTCATGGGTTCGAAACCTCATTTCCCCCATGTCTTGTTTCTGTTGGCTTCTAGGAACTATTCTAACCCCTTGTTAGTGCTACGTTGACGGAACCCGTGGTTACGTCCTGAATATATGTTCCCTATTGAACACGAGAGTCCGAACATAACGTAGCGGGATGCGTTGATCGTCATTCACTTGCACCTTCTCTTTTTACGAGCAAAAACAAATAACAGTAACAGCATCAGCATTTCAGCAACAACATCATCACAGACGACAGTTACAACAGTAAACAACGCGTACTACTCCGTATCAGTTAATTAACAGCTAAATGAATTAGTCGACTGGCAAACAGGGCCTTATTAATGATCATCTTTCTGTGTCTATCTCATCATATCCAGTATAATATGCGTTGTTTCATGGTAATGATTTGGTTGGCATTAACTGATGAAACATTGACACGAGCGGCTGATGGATGTGTTAATAAGTTCACATTATGCTCATATCCCTCTTGGTGTTGGTATATATGATGAACATGAACTTTATTCCCCGTAACTTCTGCTCTTTCACTTATTACCAAAAACTTTGTCAAGTTATAATTAATTGATTATTGTTATGAAAGATATTATATGGATGTACAATATATTATAGAGATAGTCTATTAAGATATTTACCATATTCTGTATTAGGGTTAGCAATATTCTAACTCTCCTTGTACTATATATATATTTCTATGAGAATAATAAAGTCATCCATTTTCTCCTCTCTCTCTATTAAATTGTTTCACAACACGTTATCAGCACCAAGCTCTACATATTTGGCTACCGTCCGCGGCCGTCCGTCTCAAACCACTGAACCCCTACTGTTTCATTATGTCGAACCTGTCAAAACTTGAGTTTGTGGCTTTGGATATCTTTGGGAAGAACTACTTATCATGGGTGCTAGATGCTGAAATCCATGTGGATGCTAATGGCCTGGGAGATACTATCAAAGAAAATAGTACAACATCTACCCAGAACAAGGCAAAGGCGATGATTTTTCTTCGTCGTCACCTCCATGAGAGTCTCAAAAATGAGTATTTGACTGTGAAAGACCCACTTGCCCTTTGGACTAATCTAAAGGAGAGATTTGGTCACCAAAAAATGGTGATACTTCCAAACGCTCATTTTGAATGGATACATTTAAGATTGCAGGATTTTAAATCTGTAACTGAATATAACTCTGCAGTCTTCCGAATTACCTCTCAATTGAATTTATGTGGTGAAAAAATCACTGATGAACAAATGTTAGAGAAAATATTTTCTACCTTTCACCTTTCTAATTTGCTCCTTATGCAGCAATATCGTGAAAAGGGTTTTAAGAAATATCATGAACTGATCTCATGCCTTCTTGTGGCTGAGCAAAACAATGAAATATTATTGAGAAATCATGAGACCCGTCCAACAGGATCTGCTCCATTCCCTGAAGCGAATGTGACTGCATATAATAAAGTTCATGAGACCCGTCCAACTTATTCTGCTCCATTCCCTGAAGCGAATGGAATTGCATATAATAGAGGCCACGTCAGAAGTCATGGTCGCGGACGTGGTCGAGGTAATTATCGAGGTGTTCAATTTAAGAATACACATACCCACCATAAGTGGGAAGGAAGACATGATAAACATAAAAGTGGGCAAGATAGAAAGAATGCGGAAAATTTGTGCCATCGTTGTGGAGGCAAAGGCCATTGGCAACGTACCTATCGTACACCCAAACATCTTGTTGATCTCTATCAACAATCACTAAAGGGAAAAGGAAAAATGATAGAGACTAATTATGTGAAAGAAGATGGACAAGTGGAAGGAAACTTTGCAGAGTTTGGACCTCATGGCCATGTTGATGCCACCCACTATGATGTCTCTGACTTCTTCTCTCATCCTGAAGGAAAGATTGATCACCTAATTGGCGGTGGAGTTCTCGAAGAATGAATTTTTGGATTATTAGACATTGCTTTCATATCATGTTGGAGTTATTTTGAGTGTGTTTTAATTTATTACGGACTTTAGTTACTTAATTTTGGTCATGTCTGGACCGTGATTTTGTTATTGATAAACATTATAATTAGTATTGCTATTCATAAAGTTTGGACATTTTTATTAAACATGTTTTTTATTTCAAATGAAGAATATGGAGGCTCCATTAGTGATCAATGGAGAAGAAGTATGTCTCGCGGATAGTGCAACCACACACACTATATTGAAAAATAAGAAATATTTTTCTTATTTGGTGATGCAAAAGGCAAGTGTTAGTACTATATCTGGTAGTACAAATTTAATAGATGGATCCGGAAGAGCTAATATATCATCGCCTGGAGAAACAAAATTTGAAATTAATAATGCATTGTTCTCTCCCATGTCTCAAAAAAATTTATTGAGTTTTAAAGATATTCGCCGAAATGGATATCATATTGAGACAAAAAGTGAAGGAAGTGATGAGTACCTTCACATTACATGCATGATTGCGGGTAACAAATGTGTGTTGGAAAGATTACCCGCATTTTCTTCGGGATTGTACTATACCAAAATCAGTACAATTGAGACGCATGTAATTGTAAACAAGAAGTTTACAGGTCATGAGCAATTTATTGTTTGGCGTGACCGGTTGAGCTATCCCAGGTCATTGATGATGCGAAAAATCATTGATAATTCTTGTGGGCACACATTGAAGAGCCAGAAGATTCTTCAAACAAATAAATTTTCGTGTGCTGCTTGTTTACAAGAGAAGTTTATAATTAGACCATCACCAACTAAAGTAGGGTTTGAGTTCCTTACTTTTCTGGAACGTATACAAGGAGATATATGTGGACCTATACATCCACCATGTGGACCATTTAGATATTTTATGGTTTTGATTGATGCATCAACCAGATGGTCACATGTATCCTTGCTGTCAACTCGCAACCTGGCATTTGCGAGATTACTTGCTCAACTTATAAGGTTACGAGCACATTTTCCAGATTACCCAATAAAGACAATTCGTCTTGACAATGCTGGTGAATTCACATCCCAAATTTAATGATTATTGCATGTCAATTGGGATAAGTGTTGAGCATCCTGTTGCACATGTTCACACACAGAATGGTCTTGCGGAGTCACTAATCAAGCATTTGCAATTGATTACAAGACCAATACTCCTAAAATCAAAACTTCCAATTAATGCTTGGGGACATGCTATACTGCATGCGGCAACACTAATTCGCATCAGGCCAACAAATTATCATGAATCATCCCCCTTACAAATGATTTTTGGTCAGGAACCAAATATTTCCCATTTAAGAACTTTTGGATGTGCTGTTTATGTACCAATTGCTCCACCACAACGCACTAAGATGGGACCTCAAAGGAGATTGGGAATATATGTTGGGTATGAATCTTCGTCTATAATCAAGTATAGTTATACGCGTCGCTTAAACAAAACAACCGATGCAAATACTTCTTTGGCGTTGGTTCAATAACTGACGCCAATACACTTGAGCATAGGCGTCGTGCTGATATACATCGGTTGCCAACCGATGCCAATTGCGTTTTTGATCGACGCCAATGGCCTGATCTGTACTAGTGTGGGCTTGAAAAATGAGTCGGGCCAAAAGCCACGTCAGCGCTGCTAGCTGCCCTGGGTTTTATCCTATGGCCGCTGACGGCTGTCAACTGCCAGCTGGATGTCGTCATAATGACGACATTCAGTCTATTTTTATTTTTCGGAGGAATTTCAGTATTCCGAAAAATATGAAAAGACCGTTTTACCCTTGGGCGGTAAAAGACGGTTCTACCCCTGAATCGCAACTTGGCGACCGAGAGTCGGAAAAGGGCATGAGAGGTGTCGTTGGAAAGCTCTTGAACGGGGCTTTTGAATGGGGTTGGAATAAAGGAGTGTTTGGAGGAAAACCTGACACCTTATTTTAACTATTAAAGCAAAAATAGCATTCAAGTTTATAAATTAGTCATTTCATCATCGGGCTTTTGCGGAGGAATCTGAAGGCGCTTTTTTGGTGTCTACACTAAGTGGTGTGCTAACTCCGAATTTTATACAGGGATCAATGTACCCCAAAATACATTCAGTTTAGCACTAAGCTCTAATTTTGTGCAGGGATTAATGTACCCCAAAATACATTTAGTTTAGCACTAAGGTGGTGTTTACTTGCTTGCAATCAAATGCAATGCAGTGCAATCATTTTATAGGGTAAATGGGAAGTGGAAAAGGAAAAAGGGGAGGAAGGAGATGGAAAAAATAAGATTTATTACATCATACAAAGTAATCATCATTACATGGGAAAAGTTAAGCAATTGTGATTACAATGGATAATGCAATCAACCTCACTTTTCCTATCCCTCTCCTCCCACTCCTTCACTTTTCACCCTACATTTACTTTCTAAAATGATTGCAATGCATTGAATTTGATTGCAACCAAGTAAACGAGGCCTAAGCTCTAATTTTGTGCAGGGATTAATGTACCCCAAAATATATTTAACTTAGCACTAAGCTCTAATTTTGTGCAGGGATTAATGTACCCCAAAATACATTTAGCTTAACACTAAGCTCTAATTTTGTGCAGGGATTAATATACCCCAAAATACATTTAGCTTAGCACTAAGCTCTAATTTTGTCAGGGATTAATGTACCCCAAAATGCATTTAGCTTAGCACTAAGCTTATATTGTGCAGGGATTAATGTACCCCAAAATACATTTAGCTTAGCACTAAGCTCTAAAATATGTGTAGGGATGAATGTTCCCCAAATACATTCAGCGCTATGAGTGGTGACTAGTCACTGTTTGCTGAAGACAAAGCATTCCATACTATTCACTCTCAAAGCATTCTACAGCCAATCACGCATAAAGTCGTGATTGCGTTGTCTTGCTAATCTTTTTATTTTTTCTGAATACAAGTCCCTTGCAGGCGTCAACTCTCCACCACGAGCGTTTTTCCCCTGCTAACCATTACCTTTATTTCTTTCTTGTGTTCACAAAGATGAGAACTTAGCATCCACCGAGCGCGTCTCAGTCAAGGTTTTCCTAATTTGCATGCATACTGTACACTCTCACACACCAAGTGCACATTAGCATCCTGCATGTCGCCTTCGGAATACTTTTATCTTTTCTTTTACTCAAGTTCGATCAAAGTGGGGGCTTCTGTAGACGCCAAAAAAGTATCGTCAAATGTCCCCAAATGCCCGATGATGAAATGAGTAATTTATGTACATGTGTGCTATTATGCTTTGTTAAGTAAATGAGATCTCAAGTCTTTTGAAATTTTCTTCTATTTCCACTTCATTCAAAATCTCTTTTCAAGAGCTTTCCATTGCTTCCTTGCGTGTCAAAATACAATTTCGCACCTCAGAGTTAGGGTCAAACGAAGTTAAGGGTCAAAACATGCCTTGATTCCAACCCAATTGGGGAGTTTAGTCGGTTGATTTAACTTGCGAGCCTTATATTTCTGGGTTCCTTATTCAAATAGCTTTCCAATGAAATATCATGATCCCACACCACATTTCCAACCAAGTATTTACGAGCCCAACATTGGTGCGTGCTCTAAAACTGACCGCTACTTACTCTTTCAGGTATATCTAGAGATCCACAAAAACAATGGGCCTAAAATCAACTCCATTTGAAATTAGACTCAATAAGCTTTCCGACGCATCTCGAATCATCCAATTTGGAGCCCAAACAAGTGAGATATGGCCCGTGGAAGTTAACCACGTAGTCCAGTCCGCGGCCGCCAGCAGCTCTCGCCACGCGAGCTGGTGACAGCTCATTTTCTTCGGGATTAAGAGTTCGTGACCTATCTTCTTCACCCGTTCAACCTTACTCCGTCCCCTCTAAATACAACCGTCCACCTTCAATTCAAAACACACAGTCTACAGCTGACAACCTCTATTCTCAGCAGAGTAGTCCTGAGCTTCTCCTTCTTTCTTCTAAATCAATTCTATTCCTTGCTTGAGATCTAATTTTACTATTCATATGCTAAATAGCCTACAGTTCAGGTACAAAACTCCTGAGGGCTCAAATCAAATTAATTGCTTAACTGTTTATTTTCTACTAGTCAAAATGTAGATATCATGCTAATCATGCCTTTTATTGCTTACTAAATATTGTCTTTCAATTCTGTAAATAAGCATGACTAGCTTTCGTAATGCTCAACTTGCCAATCAAATGCATGTCTAAATATGGGTCAATAATCAATGTCTTGATGCTTGTGATAAACCAAGTAATAGTCTAAACTAGGTTGTTAATCCGGTTTTGTGTGGGAATCATGTCTTTAAATTATTAAGCAAACTTGAGTTAGTAGAGGTCATCATAAAACGGGCGAGTTGGGTGCCTAAAACATTCCCACCTCGTACCTTCATCCCCAAACCCTTTATTTTTGGGTACTCATATGGTGTATATGAGCGGGAGTCTTTCTAAAATCATGATTAGTTCACTTTTCGCGCTATTGGGTTGTCCCTTCAATTTGTCCTTTCGGTAAAACGCCGGTAGTAGAATTTTGACCTCTTTCATGGTTTTTATTCAATTCAAGTCAAGTCTTTTCAAATGATTTTCTAACTCGGCGGTTCCTTGAACTTATCTAAGCCACTAGCTTACAAATTTTTTATAAGGACACACTCTGTAGGGAGGAAACGATCCCGGGTTCTTACAGGACTTCACTGGGGATTATTTAAGAGGGTGAGACTCGAAAGTCAAGTTTGCTTAATTAGTTAATAACATGTTCCATATATTTCATCATTTGCATGTGACTTGGCACAATTTTTTACCCATATCGACCCTCAAGGAAGTAAGAGTACAGTCGTAAGTCTATTAACATGTCCAACAAACAGAATCCCTTGCACAAACAGCAAAGCTGTTACAACAGAATCACAAGCAATAGATCCAACTTCTCTAGTATCCATATTTAACGCATCTCCCTTTATTTCCTACAAAGTAGAATAATATTAGTTGAAGGAAAATCATATGGAGTTTAATTCTGTAAAATGAGAGGATATGGAACACGGATACACTTTCCCTGAATGCAAACAACTAAACTTTCAGCGGGAATTCAATATGCTGAAAATCATACATCAAACAATATAAACACCCTTTTACAAGATATATATTGTTTGATGTCGAGGTACTACCATTGTTTGATGTCGAGGTACTACCACCTTTCCATATAGAGAGAATTACTCTTAAGTCTCTAATGCAAATATATATTATCCTCTTATTGCTATTTTTCTAAAATATGGATAAGAAATAAGACTGGAAACACCCTCTGCGAAAGAAATTAAGGTTACATACATTGTCCTAACCTCCTAGGACTGCATCAAACAATATGATTCACACTGACTGTTGTATTTGTATGGATTTAATATATGCCACAATAAATTTTACTTTAAAGAAAAAATGAAAATTGGAGACTCAAGAAAAGTAAAAAACTCTATATCACAATAATGTCTTATCTCTGCACATATACCTGGACTTTCACAATCCTGCCCCATCCTCCAGTGAACATCCATTTTTCCTCCTTGGCAAGAGGGAAAATGGTGTTGCGATGAACTTGTTTTGATGCCTTTAACAAATCTTTCATCCATATCTGCAACACTTGAAGAAATCCAGCCATTAATCATTAGGACTTTTGTTATCGTACCCAATTAGGCCGATTCAATTTGCAGATTTCTACAACAAAAAAACATCTCCTATTATAATTGTCAAATTTTTTGTTTTAAGGGTAATCTATAGTTGTCAATCAGATGTATGCTCAACTACTTCTCGGCTACACACGTAATTTTAATATCTAAGCTAAATTTTCTTAATACAATTCATGAAAACTACATCTAAATAAACATAGCCAAAGTTTATGCTATGTGGAGTATAAGATTATCAGATTTTCGCATAATTGGCTAATTGCTACAACAGGTTCTATAATTGCAAACCATAGCCACCATGTACAACCTGCACAGGGTCAGGATGCAAGCCTAAGCAAAGATCAATAACTTAACCAAGCACCTCCACAGGACCCCAAAAGGGAAAAGAAAAATAAAAGACAGAACAATAATCTTCCAACTAGTTGCTACAAACTTTTAGGGCTTGAGCATAGCGCTCAGTTTCTGAGTAGGATTCAAGATTTTTCAAGAGGATAAAGCTAAACAATCCATACACATATGAGATGATAACTCAATACAATTCGAACTAAGGAAATTTTGGTCACTTGTTTCAGGCTTTCAGCCACTTGGGTATTTTCCAAAATGTTTGGTTGTCAAATGTTCAAAAATTTATCATGCAAGGAACAAAGGAGCTCCGCAATAATGCAAGATGTATTATTTTCCTAAATGCTGCACCAGCGCAGAATGGAGAACACATTTTTGGCTTCATTAGATCAAAAGCTTTCTAAAAAGAACTCGAGTTCATATTGCAAAATAAATCAAAAATTAATCTAGTTATTTTATTGGATATTACAACATTAGAAGTGTCCAGACAACTTCGAAACCAAGTTCGTCAAAAGCTCTCAACACATAACAAACAAACAAATAAAAAGCATGAACCATGTTACATCCAGTATGCCAATTAATCACCATCCACAGTACAACTAAGCAATCAATAGTTTACAACTTACAATGAAACTATCAAGAAATGCTTTAAAACACTCATGATTATACCAACTACGTATCATTTGGTTTTAACATCTAACTTCGTAATTCTAATTCGATTTGTAGGGTTCAATCCGTAATTTTTTTTTTCTAAAACCAGAACATGATTTTAAAACTTTAAGCAAAAAAGGGCCAGAAAATGAAATTGACACAAGCCCATTTCCTTGATAATTACTTATTCTGTCAAAATGATGATTTACGTCCATATCTATCAATCTATGTATCGAAATTACAAAATCAAATGGAATACAAACACCATGACATAAACATAATATTCAGAGGAGAGAGAGAGAAGGCATACCAATCCGTTATCTTTACTGCAGTTTTTCCTCCAACATTGACCATTTGACTTATTACTCCAAGGATCCACATGTTGTAACTTCTTACCTACTCTCATTTCAAGAACACAGAAAACTTATAAACACTCCAAAATTCACATCCTTGGAAAATATTAACTCAAATTTAATCCAAAAAGTCGCATACCAAGGAATTATTTTACACAAAAAATCAATCCTAATTCGTATAGCAGAAGTTTATTTTCTCAAAAACCAAAAAATTGACATAGCCAGAAATTTGTAATTCAAAAACACAAAAATTCTTATAACCAGAAATATGCGAAGTTCAGCTAAAAATAATCAATCCAAAATTCAAATACCTAGAAACTTCAAACTCAAAATCAATCCAAAATTTAGACGACTGATAATATTTAACTCGAAATCAAACCTGAACTTGAAAAGTAAGATCAAATTATTGAATCACGCTTGTCGAATTGAAGCGAAAACCTCTTCTGTAATGAACAATTGAAGCCGAGAATTGAAACTATTGGGAAATTTACGATGGTCTCTCTATTCAAGTTCAAGATAAATAATTAAAGCAATAGACAATAAAAAAACACCACCACAATTTAACGTGGTTTGGCCCCAATTCAATGAATTACGTCCACGATCCTCATATATTTGTATTATTAATTAATCAACCACATAACTCTGAGATACACAAAGTAACTCCCTCTTGCACTATGTACTGTGTTTCCTTTGACGTCCTCATCCATGGGGTTCGCCCCCCTACGGTGCCCTCTTGCCCCACCCCTCTAATGACATTAGAGTCATATTCTATTCTAAATAGGAAACTAAACCTACCAAAAGACTACAAAAGATAGGATATATAATTTATAAGATAATATCTATTTAATAGGAAACTACCACCCATCCTAATATTAACTAATATATTAAAGGAATATAACTTCTTATCTTGATCCACAAAAGAGTCCCAACCTCTTTAGAAGACTCATCATCATATTCGGCTCGATCTCTAACAAAAACTCATCTCTCTCTGAACCCTTCTGTTTTTAAAATTGGAATGTGATGCTAATTTCTCAATTTCTTTTTCCACTCGTATAAGGGAAGCATGAAAAAGTTGATGATGGGTGAAGGAGAAGATTTAAATTTTGAGCTAGCAACTTATAGCATTTACTCCAACGGCTCTCTTGAGACGATGATACAAGTATCACTGGCAGATGAAATGGGTATATATATCTAGGGAATTTATATATGTTTCATTTGAGGATGAGGTGCGAGCTTAAGTGGTAAATGCTCCACCCTTATAATCTAATGGTTAGGGGTTCAAATTCTTATTTATGTAGGGAGAGTAAAATTTTCTCTACCTTTTTTGTAGGGAGGATCTCCTCCTTTACTTGAGCCCGTCACCCTATCAAAGATGAGTTGACTTGCCCAGTGCTATAATTTACGGGTTATTACATACGTCCTTGTAGAAAGAAAAAAAAAAAAAAAATATATATATATATATATATATATATATATATATATATATATATATATATATATATATATATATATATATATATATATATATATATATATATATTATATCCCTCGTTGAAGTATAGAACTCTTCTGGCACGTAAATTTGTACATGGTCCAGGTGTACGCATATTTCTATTTGTTTGTTTGGACATTATGCTTATTTGGGCCCAAATATAAATGTTTACATGCATGGGAGTATATACTCTTGAGACTATGTTAGAATTGCCGTTTCTGGCATGCTACCTTTTTTTGTAGGGAGGATCTCCTCCTTTACCTGAATTCGTCAATCCATCAAAGATGAGTTGACTTATCCGACGCTGTGGTTTACGGGCTATTACATACGTCCTTGTAGCAAATATATATATATATATATGTTTCCATTCCACGAAACAAAAACACTACAGGCAATTTACCACAATGGGCAAAAATGCCCCTCATCGAAGTATAGAGCTCTTCTAGCACGTAAATTTGTACATGGTCCAGGTGTACGTACATTTCTATTTATTTGTTTGGACTTTATGCTTATTTGGGCCTAAATATAAATTTTTACTTGTATGGAAGTATATACTCTTGAGACCAGGTTAGAATTGCCGCTTCTGGCATGTACAATTTAAATTCGGATTTTAAGAAAAAGAAAGAAAAAAAATGGCTAATAAGTGGACCTCATGATGAAGAGTTGTCCTATCTTCAAACTGCCGAATTGTAAGTAGCAGATATGTGACTCATGCTACGGGAAATGTTAAGAGTATAACTCACACGTGAATATCCCACATTAAAAAAAATTGGTGAAAATTAAATTGCATATTTAAGTTTGTGGGTTACTCCATTTAATATTAATTAATTTTAGGATGTAACTTTACTGAACTTGTGTGCATTATAAGGTTGGCAGGTCTAATATTAAAATTCACGATTCTTTATATTTCTATTAGTGACATAAATATTCGGTTAATAGTCATTTATGGTCTGCTAACAATAATAATAATGGGAAGGGAAAAACCTAAAAAAAAATGTGGGTTGAGGTGGGGCAACGAGAATTATTAAATTTTCAATGGGCTTATCACCTGCAGGTTCGCACATGGAGGAGAGTAAATTGCACATGAGTTCAATGGGGTTCCATTCTAAAATCAATTGGTGTTTGGTGGAGTAACCCACTAACTTATATACAGTCTAACTCTTTCCAACTCTTCTTCTAATGTTGAACACTCACATATAGGTTATAATTTTAACACTCTCTCTCACATGTGAGTGCACATAAACACTGCTAGGCCTTCTTGACTCCACACAACAAATCAAATTTTTCTTCAGTTACTTGATTAATGGGCCCCCTTATGGAGGGATAATGGTTCAGGATCCTCATCATTATGGGTTCTGCTACAATGTTAAATCTTTAATGTTAAATCTTTAATGGGCCTGCCTGTAAGTCCACTGGATTCCAACCTAAAATCAATTGGTGTTAGGTGGAGTAATCCACTGACTTATATATAGTACAACTCTCTCCGGCTCTTCTAATATAGAACACTCACATGTAAGTTATACTCTTAAAACGCTAATAACGGTTGATCGTGATTGCTCCCTACTTCCCTACTTGTAGTCTTTTGTTTTTTTTGTTTCTTTTTTTCTTCCCTTTTTTTGACACCGCTCCTTCATTGTCCTAGCTAACTAGAAAGGAATGTAGTTTGACCACATTATGCTTGAAATAAAGCTTGGCTATCCATGCATCAACGTGTTCATTCTTACACCAATCTGTTTGCCTCAATCTCTCTCCCCAATTCCCCCCAAATCCTCTCACCCCTTTCTTGTCTATGCACTGTAATTGTATACGTATGTATTGATCAGTACTATCAACATCTCAAACACTTAGGAGCCAGCAGGCAAATTAAAGCAACGTCACTCACCAATTGTATTTTCGCACTATCCTGCGTTATCCTAAAAGGACACGTACGACGTGTATAGTCCTTGCTAACGTTCTTCCACTCATATATATAGTATTTCATATACTCATTTGATCATTTCAATATATATTCATTTGTATCATCAACTTTATATATACTATATGATGTGTAAGTTATTATTAAATATATATGAAATCATAATTGAAAAATTTAGCTTCATTGAAAAATAAAATAAGTGAGCTCATCATCGTCCTCATCGATCAAATCAAGTATTATGTCTCTTCCTTCAAATGTGCCTCATTCTACCCCTACAACAACAGCTATGATAAGCAAGTCCGGTTAGATTTTTTTCATCTTCTTTTTTCCTAATCAAAAAGTATATATAATCAAATAATCAACATACTGATTTAGATAAAAACTTCTATAAAACGGTTTTTTCGTAACTTTTCTAACTAATTTATACATATTTTTCTCAAATAATGAAAATGCAGAAGACAGTGATGAAGATATGTTTACGGTGCCGGATGTAGAGACTAATAATAGAGGAGAAGAATCGACAACAAAAACAACAGGAAGCCAAGGGAGTTTCCAAAGCTCTAACACTAACAAAAATGGTGGTGAGGGTGGTGGTCTACTTCCTGCTAAGCGTAGAAGAGGTCGTAATCCCGTTGATAAGGAGTATAGAAGACTCAAAAGGTATGTTATTGCTTCTTTCAACCAAAAAAAGAAAATAAAGGAAAAAACAAAACAAGATGTTCATATAAGGAAAAGATTTTCATTAATATGATGCTTTTGAGTGGTTTTTGTGTTTGCACTTAACAATGAGTGATAATGTTTCAACATTTAATCTGAATTGAGTATTAATAAGTGAACCATCGGGATTCAGGGTAACGAACTAGTGGTTTCAAGTTTATTTTCAAGTATTTTGTTATGTCAAGATTATGGGTTCGATTTCCTATTCCTCCATGTCTTGTAACTGCCGGCATTTAGAAACTATACATGTTAATGGTTGAAACGAGAGTCCGAACATATCATGGTGAGGGTGTTTCGATCGTCATTCACTTGCATGTTCCTTTTGTTTAGAAATATTGGATATTTAGTATATAGTATGGGTTGGTTTTATACTAAATTTAGAAATTAGTACATTAATAAAGTACTCTCGAGTGGTCTAGTAGTGGTTAAGTTTACTCTCAAGTGGTTTAGTAAGTTAAGGTCATGGGTTCGATCCTAGTTCTCCTATATATTATAATTGTTTAGTTAGTCTGATATATTTACCGTTAAACACAAAAATCTGAATATGATATAGTGTCTCAATCGCTATTCACTTACACATTCTTTTTGATGAGAAAAAAAAGTATTAATAGGTGAATTGAATTTTTGGTATATAGAGAAACCAACTAAATGTTGAGAATATTCGGTGGCTATGGTGCCGTACTACTCTTTTTTAATGGACCTCAAAAATGTAGTTACATTATATTCCCTTGAGTAGCATAATTTGTGGTGAGTTTAGTATGCAAATATGATGAAATGGTATGGTAGTCATCAATTAATCGTTATCTACTTATTTGGGGACAAAATGACTAACGGGTGTGATTTTATGAATTGTGGTAATTTTTCTTCGTAGTTTTTTTTTATATTATTTTCAATATATACTTACAGAGTAGGTTACAAGGTAATGGGCCTAAGCCTAATAGGAAACTATTAATATTTACAATATTTTCCTATATATATATTCTATCACACCCTCGCAGTCAGAGCGGGAGGTAAACGGACACTCAAACTGTAGCGAAAGTCATTGAACAGAGTCGTAGGAAGGCCTTTGATAAAAATATCTATATACTGGGAGCTAGTATTACGTGTAGAACACGAACCTGACCGAGGACGACCTTTTCACGAACAAAGTGAATGTCAATCTCTATGTGTTTGGTCCGCTGGTGCTGCACAGAGTTAGCGGAAAGATATACGGCACTAATACACTACTACAGAATATAGTTACAACACCACTTTTTTTATGCATTAGACATCGGTTTTAATACCGGTGTGTGAGTGAGCGGTGTTGTAAGGTACCGGCTACTACACCGCTTTTTTAACCGATGTGAAAATGCGGGATACGACATCCTTTTTTTAGAAAAAACCGGTGTAGAAAGTGGGGATACCACACCGCTTTTTTTGAAAAAGCGATTTTGTAAATGCATATTTCTCATCGGTTTTCTTTTCCAAGAAAACTGATTTCGTATATATGTCTTTCACATTAATTTTTGAAGAAAACTGATTTCATAGATACACTTCTCACATCGCTTTTTCATAAAAATCGATGTGGTATGTGTTTTATTTTTTTGAAAATAAAATAAAATAAACGCAACTAGCATATAAATATTCAAAGTACATTTCAAATACAATGGAACTTATGTATAAGTCATCAACCTCTGATCCAATATCACCATAAAATTACAAAACTCTATTGTTCGTGCATCTAATACAAAATCTCTGATCTGATCCAATATTTAGATAAACAAGCACAAATGGGTTCATTGTTTTCTTTCTAGACGTCATTGAAGACTCTTCTTTTACTTGTCCAAGAAAAAGCAATTAGAGATGCAGGCAACTATCTTTTAATTTGTCAGTCACATCTGTAATATACCTACATACAGAAAATCGAGCAACAACAGCAGAATTTAGGGATCAGAAATTAAAAAACAAACTTTTACTGAGATCACTAAATGCCAATTACCATGAACTGAACATATGAATTAAAAAACAAAAAGGAAACATAAAAATTATAAAGAATTTCTAGCAATCAACAAATCAAACCAATACAGAAAAGGAAGATGGAAGTTCTGAACTGGAGTTACCTTGATCCAATTCTGTAATTATCATGACCTCCAACGCCATAAAATAGAATTTAACTGCAAAGAGTTTCACAAACAAGGAAATTATTATTAGGAGACAACACTAAAGTTGTTAAGCTTCAACTTCAACGAACAAAAAACAAGTGGAATAAATCCGTAGCAGATTTAAGTAGATTAACTTAGGCAGCAAAGAACATTCATACCTTTTGTCTACAAATCCGTAGGCAACAAAGAACAGCACTAGGCAGCAAAGCAGCAGCAACTAGCAGCCAGCACTCAGCAGCAGCAACTAGTAGCAGCAGCAAACAGCAACATCAGTAACAGTAGCATGCAGCAGCATCAGCAACAGAAAACAGTAGAACCAGTAACAGAAAATAGCAACAGAAAACAGCAACAGTAGTGGATTCAACAATAGAAAACAGTTTAACTACACTACAGAGTACTTCCTTTTCCAGTTCACATTCATACCTTCTTTCTACATTTACAAGACTTCTCAAATCGCCATGTCATGAATTCATAGTGGTTGTATCCCAAACAACATCTCAATACCTGCATATGTAAGCATTGACCTTTAATGACCATGATTAAAGAGCACTTGCAAAGTTGAAATGCAGTCTAGAATTAACAGTTTAACACAAAAACAAGTTGGCAGAATGTTCTTATTACCATGGCTCTATTAACTTATGATAGTCATGGTTTAATATTACGCGATTAGTTCTGAAATTAAAGATGTCGAAATAAGTGGGCAAAATGGAGATAACGGCGCTGTAAGTTTAGAGAGACCAACTTTCAATCATTCATCTCACTTTTATATATTAACCAATATAAGACAAACAAATATATACCTGCAGAACTGGTTTGATCACCCCAACCACTAGCCTCAATGCTTATCCTACCTAGGCCTCTTAAACAGAGTGGCACGAGTAGCAGGGCAGTGCAACTCAAGGAGCAAGTTGCGCAACCAGCAAGTCTCAGCAACAAAATTGGCGACACCCCTGTATTCAGCTTCGGCACTGGAGCGGGAGATTGAGCCTTGGCGTTTGGACGACCAAGAGAGCAAATTGTCACCCATGAAGATGCAGTAACCAAAAGTGGATCGACGAGAGTCCGGACACCCTACCCAATCAGCATGAGAGTAAGCAATGAGGCCGGTGGTCGCAGAGGGGGAGCTCGCGGGAGAGCGGGGAGGGAGTGTCGTCAGTGACGAGGAACTCGTAGTAGGGTGAGGGAAAGGTGGTGAAGGAGGAGAAGGGGAAAGTGGACTCATCAAAGATGACATGCCGGAAGATGATAATTTTGCGTGAGGCAAGATCAAGGCATCAATACCCGTGGCGGTTAGATGGATATCCAAGGAAGACACATGGAGTGGATCGGGGGGCTAATTTGTGTGGAGTAGAGGAGGAGAGATTGGGATAACATAGACACCAGAAGACATGGAGGTGAGTGTAGGAGGGGGATTTTTTGAATAGACGAAAAAAGGGGGTTTCTTTTGAGATGGCGGCGGAAGGGATGAGGTTAAGAAGATGGGCGGCCATATGGAGGGCTTCAACCCAATAGGCGGAAGGTATTTGTGCGTGGAAGAGGAGAGTGCGCACAATGTTATTAATGGTACGAATCATACGTTCGGATTTGCCATTTTGTTGGGAGGTACGGGGACATGAGAAACGGAGAACCATGTCATTGGATGAAAATAAGTTGAGGAGAGGTGTATTATCAAATTCCCCCCCATGACCACATTGGAAGGATTTTATCTCACAATTAAATTGGGTGCGCACGTAAGCCCGAAAGTGAAGAAATTTGGAAAATGCATCACTTTTACGACGTAAAGGATAAACCCACAAAAATTGAGAGAAATGATCTAGAAAAATGACATAGTAGCGAATGCCGCTAATACTGGGGATAGGGGATGTCCAAAGATCCAAATGCACAATGTAAAAGAGGGAGGAGACAACAGTGTCTGAGCGATAAAAAGAAAGTGTAACATGCTTTCCTAATTGACAAGCGTGGCATTGTGGGACCGCTTTATCATTATTACACTCAATAAAACCATTACTAACAAAAGATTTAAGAATAGACTCTCCCGGATGACCCAACCATTGATGCCAAGTGGAGCGTGTGCAGGTGAGGATGGCGGTGGGAGTGGATGACTTTGTAGTGGTGGAGGTGACCGGGTAGAGTTTCCCAGAGCTATCACATCGGAGGAGAGGGATCCGCGTCTGAAAATCATAGACAAAGAAACCATAAGGGTCAAAGCCAACAACATAGTGATTTTCACAGACAAACCGACGGACAGAGATAAGGTTTTTAATTATGTGGGGGACAACTAAGACATTTTGAAGGTGAAGGGGACGGGAGGAGGAGGGTAAGGAAGTGTAGCCTATACATGTCACAGGAATAGTATTACCATCACCAACAGTCACAGAATTATTAATGCTTAAACCAAAAATAAAACGAAGGATACCTGGCTGGGATGTCAAATGGGCGGTAGCTCCGTGTCCATGTACCAACCTATGTTGCCCGGGTCCTGAAGGCTCATGGTGTTGAATGCCTTAGGAAGAGTGGTGGTGGGCTCCGCGAGGTCGGAGTAGCCGGCAAGAGAGGTCGCGAACCAGGTCAGGGGGGGACGTGGCTTGTTGGCTGAGCAGTGGCGGGGGCCACCTGGGCTAGGTGGGCCAAGGGCTGGCCAAGGATGTCGACGCCGGCCTGGGGAACAGCGGGGCTCGCGGTGGAGCTAGGGGGCGCGGGGAGGGTCGGCGGCATGTGCGGCCACCCTCCCGGCGGGAGGTACTGTGGGTACCAGAATTGCGGGGGCCACGGGGCCGGAGCAGCGACCGCGGCAGGGGAGGCAACAGGGGTGTTAGACCGCCCAACCTTGCCACTATGGTTTTTGTTGTGGTGGTTTTTGTTGTTTTGGTGGGTGGCTTTGGCGGGGTCGGTGGTGAGGAGTTGGGGAGAGGGTGAGGGAGGAGGGTTGGCGGGTGGGGCTGGGCGGTGGTAGGTTGTTTTGGTAGTGGGGGTGGTCGGGTAGGATAGGGGAAGAGGAGGTGTCGTGAAGTAGGCTTGGGGGGGTAGACCGTGGGGTCGGGGGTCGGGCAGGAGGGATTGGGGTATTGGTGGTGGGAATAGAGGAGCATGGGGGAAGAGGGGTGGTCATGGTGGGGAGAGGAGGAGGTTTTTGGTGGTTTGTCTAGACGTTGCTCTTCAAGAAGGAGCATAGAGCGGGTTTGAAGGAAAGTGGGGAAGGGCTTGTGATGTTGTATGACATTATGAATGTTATCGAACTTATCGAAAAGGCCATGAATAGTGTGATTGACAAGTTGACGCTCGGTGAGAGGGCTATCAATATTACGAAGTAGATCGGCTAAGGTCTTGATTTTAGCACAATAATCATGAACAGATAAATCACCCATTGGCAAGTTATGAAGTTCATTTTCAATTTGGAGGGTCCGGGCTTCCTTATTGTCACGAAACAAGTCCTCAAGTGTAAGCCATGAGGTTCTAGCCGTGCTTTTAGGTTTTAAGATCATTTGAAGTAGGGATTGGTTAATGGTGCCATAAATCCATGTTTTAACAATACCATCAAGTTGTGACCATTCCAAATCATGGGGTCCGGAGGCCACGGAGGTCCCATCCAAATGTCCTACAACACTAAAACTAGTACAATGGGTCTCAAAAAGTTCCCTCCAAATATCATAATTCAAGTCATTCAAGTCAAGGGTTAAAGGGACGTAAGTTCGAATATTATTTATGCCATAAGCATGGATGGGTGGTGGGGGGGGGGATTGCCATTGTTATCACCAGACATAGTAGTATCTAATGAAAACAAATGAAACAAGGAAGTAAAGATAAGCAAGAAATTGATAGAGGGATTAGGAGGGGCAGTTTTATCGAGAGAAGGAAGGGGACGGCTCGATGGGTTGGGGACGGCTCGACGGGTTGGCAGGGGAAGCGGTTGGTCAGAGCAGTGAGCGACAGGCCAGAAGGCAGCAGTGTCACAGCGGCGGACTGGGCGGTGCAGGGGCAGCCGGTCGGCGGGCAAGGGCGGTGCACGGGTGTTTTAGAGAAAATGCTCAAATAAAATGGAGATGCATATGAGATTTTTGAACACAAAGGGCTCGTGTACTTGCTAATAATGCAATGTAAACATTTTATAAAGTAGATGTGAGGTGAATACTGAATAGTGAAGGTGAGGGATGAGAGAGATGGGAAAGTTGATTGCACTATTCAATGTAATCACAATTGCTTATTTTTAACCAATGTAAAGATGATCACAAAAACTCGTATGAGGCGGCCTTAAGGTGAGACCCTATCTAACAAGTATGATGCATGTCATGCTTGGTTATAAAGGGGGCATCACCTTGAGGTGGCCTCATAGGAGTCATTTTCAAGATGATTACTTTGGATGGTGTAATCAATCACAAAATTCGCATCTCTCTCTTCTCAATCCTTCCTTTTTTCACCTCACATTTACTTTATAAAATGATTGCATAACATTGCATTGCAATACTGTTAGAATACACACTACCCTAAACACAAGAAGGGGGTTGAATTGTGTTAGTAACTTTTTGCCTAATTTTCGCTTAATGAACAGATGGACCAACCAAGGGAACTGAGGTCCTTAGGTTGTTCCCTCTAATAGAAATTAAGTGTGAAAGCTAGATAATTAAGCATAAAAGAACACAAGACGTTTATACGTGGAAAACCACCCAATGCTCCTTTGGGTGTAAAAACCACGACGTACTCTCTCTAGTACGATTTCAAAACTACTTGTTGTATTCCAAGCCAAATCATTATACAAGCTCATTCCTAACTTGCTACAATCACAACTTTAAACTTCAGTTGCCAAGTTCACCTAACTCTATCAAACAAGCAGCTAGGCACAACTTCACTCAAGTTGTCAAGAACACAATTTCCCTCAAAGTTGTCAAGACTCACAAGCCAATACTCGGCCTTGAGAAAATACACAAGCTATCTCTAGCTTACAAGATTTATCTAAGCAATTGAGTAACACAACCTTTTATTTGGTGCTTCTAAAATAAGCAAGTAAGATTACAATATTTTCGTAAGTGTTGAGACTTAATGAGAGAAGAAATTGACTGTGGAACAGTTACTGGGCATAGTTTCGTTGGATATCTATGAAGGCAGTTTATGAGCAAAGTGAAAAATAGGTTTTTGTAAAAGGGTTTGATAAATCTGAATGTCCTCTCTTGACTCTTGCACTAGCTCAGCTTAACTCTTTTATGGAGAGAGCTTGAAGCCCTTTGCTTAGTGGTTAAGGGTTTCGAAAATATCTTAAGTTTTAAGGTTCCAATATGTCAAATCAAGTCACATGTTTTCTTTTACAAATGCAAACCTTAAAACTCAGTCAAAGAGGTAAAAGGAGCCTCCTTGCTCTCCCAAAAAACACAGCAGCCAAATCCCAAGGAAGGGCTTGCTTGTTTGACAATTTGGTGCACAAAGTTCTAAGAAGCAAGTTTCCTTTTTTAGCACAACATGCTTTAGTAAAACAGAAAGTTGTTTTTGTTTAAAACAAGGTTTAGAAGGTTCTTTGACACAACAAAAGATCTCTTGGATAATAGGAGTGTACTAAGCAATGTTGAAGATATTTTGGTTTTCAAAATTCATTTGTTAAATCTGGCCTGGAGGTGGGACCTGACCGTGTGACCAAGGTTCCAGCTCAAATTACTATATTATTCCAGTTTTTCCTTCAATTAATTTCGCCCATTAGTTCATTTTCCAACTCTATAAAATTAATTCTCAACTTAATACATGAATCTAAAATAGAATATATCAATCTTCTATCTTGTTCTTCATGTACCCAATATGATCATCTTCTTGAGCTTTCCTTTTCATTGAGTATATGCAACTAATATTACAATTAGATTTAATGCATTAGTAATTTAATTAGCATATACGTATATTTAGTCTTAATCATCATCAAAACATCATAGGGTCCAACAAATACTAACAAGTAAACGAGCCCAAATAGTTACTAGTAATGTCTACCCAATTTAAAAGATGTTTACTACCTAAACTCATGACTATTACTGTATTAATCAACTTCATTTTAGGACCAGGTAATTTTTTTATTTCATGTGTAATTAATAGTGTGTCAAAAAGTATCAAAGAGAAAAGACATTGCATATCGGTAAACTATATAATTTAACCCAAATACGGAGTATACCTTTTTTGAGTAAGTTTTGGGTGAAATTAATTCACAATGGAATAGGGTCCCTTATTATGAAGAGTGAATCTTATTTTATCAGAAAGTTATCATTGTCTTATAAAAAGTTATGGTAAAACCGTGTTATACGAGTTTTTATTTACTTTTTTACCAACTAATTAACTAAATTGCATGTCCTGAAGGGGGTAGCCTAGTTTTTTTTTTTGCTAATATAAGGACGCATGCAATAGCCTGCAAACCATACACGTCGGGCAAGCCAACCCATCTTTGATGGGCATAGCCTGCAAACCACACACGCCGGGCAAGCCAACCCATCTTTGATGGGCTGAATGGGTCAAGTAAAGGAGGAGACCCTCCCTACAAAGAAAGGTAGAGGATATTTTATTCTCCCTACATAGATGAAGATTTAAACCCCTGACCACTGGGTTGTGAGAGTGGGACACTTACCACTTGTGCTCTCACCCAATCCTCAAAAGGGGTTGTGAGGTCAGATTTCATGGCAAAGACCAAGGTTCGAATCCCACTAGACCCTCTTTGTTGAGCATATTTGCAAGATTTATCTTGTTGGCTTGCCTGTTGTGTGTAGTTTGCAGGCTATTCCATACACCTGGGGTTTATCCAGTGCATGCTCTAAGAATAGTGGTTGCGACTTACTTTTAAAAATAAAAAATAAATAAATAAAAAATAAATAAAAACTAAATTGCGTGGAAATGGTTTTAGTACACATAGAAAAGCCTAAGCAGAAAACGTTTGAATTGGTTGTTTATTTTTGCAACACCTTGAATGAATTACGGAAGAGTCTGTTTTTTTTTTTTTGGGTGTTAATTAAGGTAGAGAAATTGATAGTGACTTGAAGATATGTTTTGATGTAAAGTTATCGAAAATGTATACAGGCTTTTGAGGAACAGGGTCTCAGCTCAACAAGCACGTGAAAGGAAGAAGGTTTATGTGAATGATTTAGAGTCAAGAGCCAATGAATTGCAAGAGAATAACTCTAAATTAGAGGAGAAAATTTCAACCCTCGTTAATGAAAACTCCATGCTCCGTAAGGTAATGATACCTACTCTCCTATGTCTTACCTCCATTATCCAAATTGATGGTCAAAAATCCTCCTCTTCGCCTTTGATTACGTTTAACTTGATGGTTGGAGCCTTGCTCAATTATACCCCATCACGTGAATGCTCATTGGACTTGAAGCATAAATGGGTACATAAACCCCTTCATACATGGCCTTGTGCGCAGAATGCTCAACAAATAATATAAGAGAAGGGGTTGCCACAATTAGAACTCCAAACCTCTCAGTCACCGATAATTCTGATACCATGTGAAAGATCCAATTTAATCAAAAATTCAAACTTATAGTTAGACGCTTAATCAATGTTTTAAGTATGTCCTATTATTGTTGAACAACTTTTAGATTTTCTTATACCCCATAGTTGCATGTAAATTTGAGGCGTTTGCCTTAATGGTTATCCTCCCATGTTTTTCTTTCAACTTGAAGGTTACAAGTTCAAGCCTTGGGCCTCTCACATTTCCTTGTGGTTGATGGAAATATGAGGGTGCATGGCAACAGTTGGTCCTTGGCCCAACTAGCTAGTTTATGGTGAGGTGGATAGGACTATAACCACCTAGTTCGGTTCAATCCGAGATGGATTGGGCTACTATCCTGAAATAAATTGGACTAGATGGGGCCGTTCTGATGACCATCTTAAAAAAAAAATGTAATATTGAGGCAATTTCAAGCTCAAACATCTTCCAGCTTTTATTTAGTCATTACTCTAGTCACTACTCGACTAGAAGTCAATTATTAGGACATCAGTTGCAGCCACCATCATGCAATAGTACTTTAGAAGCAAAGCATATACGGAGTAATATACTCATTTGAGGTTCGTTGTTTCTTGATGATTTGCAGATACTTATGAACACCAGACCAAAGGCTGACGACAGTTCTGAGGAACCCAAACGTTCATGATTTGACATAATTATTATTATCGACATACATCCTCTCTAATTTCTATTGTTTGTTTTCTAAATCTCTTAGAACAACTCATTAGCATATAGTAAGACATGGGTCATGGGTACCTTGACTGACCTTCTGTTCCTACGAGGCTGACCATTGTACTTATTATTTACTACTACAGTAATATTGTTTCAGATGATGATACCTCTTTCATGAATATAAACATTATTTTGCTAATTTTGATATTAAAATTTATTTTTTAAGTCAATATATTTCATATTTTCAGGATTCATTCCCATTTTTTCTTTTCTTTTCGTTGTGCATGGATTCACCAGTTTTCATACTTGTGGTATGATATTTTTCAATGAAATAAAATGCTAGATTATATTTGAAAAAAGAGGTACAACTTAAGCACGCAATGGCAAACAATCAGAGGAATCGGGTAAGGGTAAGTAGCCCTTTACTTAGCAAACCTGATCGGGTAGTTGGATAAGTATAAGTTGGAAATAAGCAAACTTGCGATCAGAATTCTAGAGAAAGCACGTATAAATTGCTTAGAAATTGAATAAGAAGTTACAAAACGGGAGTTTTGTTGTGCGTGCGCATGCGCTAGACCTTGGCAAGTGGGCGGGCCCCTTAGCCGTCCCGTCTCGACCCGTCCTATAAGCGGATCATGACCCGCTTACCATTATAAATATGCGGGTCGAAATAGGCCGACCCATTTAAGTCAAGCGGGTCATAACGGGTTGCAAATGGGCCGATACATTTAATATATTTTAATTAAAAAAACACTTTTTAAATTTTAAACGAGCCAAAACGGCCTGGCCTGACCCGACCCGACTCGTTCCATTTATTAAATGGGCTGGCCCACCCAGTTGCCCAGCTCTAACATGCGCATATAAGAAGAAAGACCACAAATATTTGAAGAAAAAAAGTTGTTACATGAATCGAAGAATGCAAGTTATTACATCCGGTCTTATATTTCACTCTTATTCCTCCAAAGTAGTATTGCATTGGAGTCAGGGCCGTTCCTAAGGGTTTTGAGGCCCCGAGGCGGGATAAAAATAAGGGCCCCTAAGTATGAATAACTTGTTTTATCGGCAAAAAATAAAATAAAATTTGGGCCCCGTATTAGGAAATGAGGATATGAAAAATGAAAAATTATTTTAAATTATAGAAAAATGGGGGCCAAAGAGATTTGATCTCAAAATCTAATGTAGGTAAGGAGCAACACAACTCATTTCCAACCAAGGAACCCGATCCTTTTTCATGTTTAGTATTTGCAAGTTTTTCTATTTATCTTAATTTTACATTGTTGTTTGGGCCCTCTACAAACTGGGCCCTAGGCGGTCACCACTCTGGCCACCCCCTTGGGCCGGCTCTGATTGGAGTTTACTTATGAATCTCACTATCCCGTTAATTGAGTATAGCACTTATAGGACAAATAGATTATCATATATACGGCCTCATATATATAAACCATCAAAATGTAATTTGATCATGTAATGTCAATTCTACCATTGTTTTATATAATCTCATTTATTATTTATTTTTTTGCTAAATACAAAGTTAAGGATAAATTAATCAAATTTAATTATTTTTTATAAAATTAAAACTATTTAATAAATTTTTTAATTCGTGTATGTGCCAAAATTTTAAACGAGTTATATCATGAAACAGATGGAGTAGATCGCAATCAAATTGAGAAGACTGTACCAAACAAAATGCAAAAGTGTGAAATAAATGGAGGATTAAGACATGAATAGGTGAATTCTGAGGTGCAGCTGAATTCTTTGAAGAGGAATGTATGTCCCACAGTCCAAACTCCCAAATGGCAGGCCCCCCATATTTGTCGGTGGATATTTTATTGTAGTGTTTTTAATCTGTTTTCGTGTAATTAATTACTTCTTCTTCTTTTTTTCTTTTCTCATAGTGTGAATGTGTGATTAACTTAATATATGTACGGATCTCAATGCTCATCGTATCTTTGTCCCTTTTGCTAGCTGCACGTAACATTTTCCTATTTTCTATGTGCCCACTGCCCTCCAAATAAGAATATAATACTATAATTCTAATGTCACTAATCACTATCCCAATTCCATTATTTCTAATTGATGGTTGAAGTTAAGATGCCCCAACTTGATGCAACATATTACTCTTATCCGTTTTGTAAAACACTTTAATATTTATTTTTTGAATGTTAAAGTTTACAAATTTTTATAATTAATTTATGAAAAAATTTTAAGGATTTACAATTTAAAAAAATTATGGTTAGATTTTATTTTAAATAGTACTTTCTGAAAACTATAATTTTTATAATTTATATATTCATATAACTACAATTATCTAAGGTCAAAGTGGTGCATTGGAGACAATTCACTTGTGTTACTACTGTTAGAGTTCGTCAACTCATCATCTTAGGTAAATTAACTTATCCGATACATATAATTTACGAGATATTGCATGCGACTGGATAGCTTGTTATAATGGGCCACCAATCTAGGACTCTATTTCCATTTTACTCTCTTTTCCCCCCACCTGGCCTACAATTCCAAATCATCCCCTTTTAGTTGAGTGTGTACTAGGTACGGAGTGTACCACTATCAAAAGAACAGTTGTAACTTAGAAGCCAAAGTAAAAACTATTGATATCCCACATTTCTTCACATGACAAAAGGACAGTGGATGCTCCTTTGGATTGAAGTTGAAGATTGCATTTTGAAAGCCGATGGTTGAGGTCAAGGCCTATGTGGCTATGTGTATTAGAACTTGGCTAAAACATCTTAAGTTTATCACCAATTGTTACGAATCTCCTTAAAAGATTACTTTGTCGGTATTTCCTAATAAATTTCAAAACCCCAGTCATAACCCTTTAAATCTATTCTTTTGACCAACTTTTTGACATATGTGAACGAAATAACCTCACTTTATTATGTGTGTAAATCATCTCCTTGCCATTTATCGTAAGCAGTGTTCTCTTCAACAAAATGTACGGGACGATGAGAAACGGAACGAAATGACGCGGATAATGGGGCAAAATATATGACGAATTACAAAATTGGGTGCAAAGCGAAATAGAACAGAACGAAACGAAACCCAGCATAAAAACGACAGAAAAAACCTGGGCCACTCCTTAGAAATTGATGCTCTCAAAATATGTTAACCTCATCACTATAAAATTGACTCTTGTTTGACAGCACCAAAAAAAAAGTTGACTCTTGTTTGACATTTCCCTCCACAGCCTTCTGCCTTCCACTATATGGGAAGTACACGTACACGACAGTAACGGTTGATGAATTAAGTTCAAGACAAACTTTTTCCGTGAGCTAGCTACAACTGTAAAGCCACTACCTGCCATATTATTTCTCTCACCCCTCTCTCTCTCTCTCTCTCTGTCTTTTTCTTAGGTGGCCCATTTCATCTCTCATCTCTCATCTCTCATCTCTCATCTCTCATCTCTCTCTCCCATACACATTCATACCCATTTAAGCACCCAGAAATTCCTAGTACCACTTCTCATTAAATTTTAAACTGGTTATGTGCTATTTGCAAAAGGAACTTTTTTTTGAGGGGAACTTAAAAGGGTTGTTTGTTTTTGTTCATACACTTGGTGATCTATAGACAAGTTTAGTATTAGTACTAAAAGATGCTCAAAAAGGCAAAATTTTGTTCATTGCCAATGAAAGTTTTCTGGGTTTTTTGTTTCATTAAAGTATATGTGATTTCCCAGCAAAAAGTGGATGGTTTTGAGGGGTTAAATGTGACAGAGGTTTATAAGGAAGCGAAATATGGGAAATTCAATCGTCCCCTGTTGGTGGGTCTCACTTTAATTCCTTCAGCTGCTGCAAAGGGAGCTGGTATACTTCTCTTCAATTCTAGTATTATTTACAATGGGTACATTTATATTTAATTTCATTTTTTTTTTTTTTTGGATGCTCTGATTTTAATTAAGACTATTACTCCTTATCATGCAATGTTGGTTGGATCACTATCTTGATTAAATTCATTATTTGTGAATTGAATTTGTTGGATTTGATTTGGACTGTGATTCTAAGACATGGGGTTTTCACTTGCATGAATAATTTTACCTAATGGATTGATAATGTGTGTTACTTGTAAGTTCAAATGCATGCTCATTCTTAGTAATATCTCCTTTGAATCTGTTTATAAGAGTACATATCTAGGTGGTTTCTTAAGGATCCCTTTTGCTGCTAGCTTTAGTTAATGTACCTGGTCTTGTTCTGTGTTAAATGTATATTTGTTGCCACTTAAAATAGTAGATTTGCAGCCCACCCCCTTGGGAGATGTTTGGATTTGGAATGTGGTCCTTCTTCAGAACAAGTGAAATAGTAGAAAATAAAATGAGATTTGCCTTCTATAATAAGCTTAAGCTTTTGGGAGTTATGAATCTACACGAAGATCAATTAACATCAACATTACCGTAGTGTCTCTAAAGAGGCTCTCGCCCAGGCAGAGTAAGCGGGGTCTAGTTATGCACAACCATACCCCTTGATCAGAAGAGCGGCTATCATCGGCAACTTCACAATAAGTTCATACAGTTTGATCAGCCATCTTGATCTTGTCCAAGCTATTACGAAATTAAGGAGTAGTGAGTCTTTTAGCTCCATTGGATTGGACATATTGGAAGTTCTGATTCTGATCACACAAGATTGGCTACTGGTGTTAATGTGTTATGGCCTCTTTGTTCCTTCCTACTGATGAAGCTAGGAACATCATCATAACTGCCCGCCTATATGAAGTATACTGTATAAAAAGTTGCTATCCTTTGCCTAACAGTATTCACCAGTCCCCTTGTAGGTATAGGTTTTTACTTCAGCAGCGCAGATTGAGAACGTAATTAATGATATCGAGACGAGGTGGCATTTTAGGCAGCCATGACTCCCACGCCACCTGCCGTTGGAAATTCTTTTAGATTTTCTCCACGTTTTGGAATCACAATTAATTGAGTGTCTAGGATGAAAATCCATCTTTAGTGGCCATCTTAATCTTTTGAATTTTCTAGTTCAAGCTGCACCACAATCAAATTTAAAGGAATCCTCGTAGGTAGTTATCTCGTAAGGGCAATACCACAAAAGGTGCAACTCAACTTGTTTTGTGACTTCAGGTTCATCACCACCTTCATTTCTGGAAGGACCACAAAGTTTCGTAGAATACAAAACTGTTGCGCAATTTTCTATGTAGGAATTACGGAGCTTAGTCTTGACTATGTTGCAAGTATTTGATGTATTCATGGCTAATAAACACCTGAAGACTTTGTCTTTGTGCATGTTGCTCACACTGACCTTATATAACCAGATAACCCGCTGCTTTTGAACATATTATTAGACTGTCGTGATTCATTCAAACATGTTGCATACCTGAATGATCTCGACATGCAGTTTGCTTGGATGGATCTTTGCCGGGTTACCATATCCACCGTGGATATGGATCAGGGGCAAACCGTTGGCTTATTCAACTCGAGGTGCGTGAAACCCTGATTATTCAGAATGGAATGATATGTTGCTGACATTGATCCCTATCAGCTGGCATGTCCTGCAAGTGGATCCAAATCCCCGTTGTTCGATGCAATTCTGACTTTGTCACTTGAGATGATAACAGGGGGGAGGTTGGTGTGATACCATAAGAAATTGTGTATATAGGAAGACAACACGTCATGGCTCCTCAAGATTTATGGAGAAGTTCATATCATTTACAGGAATACTTAGCAATAAGGCTTCAGAAAATCCTGGTAATATGTTTGCAGTTATCCATAGTTGGATACCAAACTCGTGTTTTCATTTTCTTCCTTTTTGTTTTCCTGTCTCTCTGTTGCTTTTTCTGTCCTAGCAGTCGACTGATTTTGTTTCAACAATGGGTCAATGGTTTCCTGCAGATTTTTTCAACTGGAACAGAGTAAAAGTTCGTTACTGTGATGGTGCCTCCTTTAGTGGGGACAGTCAAAATGAGGTGTGTAGAAAGAATCTCTAAATTGCTGAAAGGAACAGCCAGATACCTTGGAAACTTCTTAAGTACCAAAAAAAGAAAAAAAAAAGAAGACATATTTAACAGATTCGTTGTTTAACCTCAGTGGTATTTACATTGCAAAGAATGTTGCTCTTATCTGAAGGCCTTGAAATGAAAACTATGAACATACTAGGGACAATTGGCCTTGCCATCAAAATTGACGATCGAAGATGATCGCCTGCTGAAAAGAACTGAAACTAAATTCAAGCATTAAGTTCATGCTGCTTTAGATTTCTGCAATGAAGTTGATTTTGTAGTAATTTGGACGCATAGATTACTGCTCTTCAATCCTGCTAATATCTTTAGATATTCTACTTTGATCTCGCAGGGGGCACAATTGTATTTTCGAGGTCAACGCATATGGTTAGCTGCTATGGAGGAGTTGATGTCAAAAGGAATGCGCTATGCCAATCAGGTAATACTTCATTGCACCTTGTCTGTACATGTTGGGGAGTCTGCAAATGTCTAAGTGGTAACTGATGCAGGCTCTTCTTTCTGGATGCTCAGCTGGAGGTCTAGCATCAATACTGCACTGTGATGAGTTCCGGGGATTATTCCCAAGGTCTACAAGAGTCAAGTGCTTAAGCGATGCTGGGTTATTCCTAGACACGTAAGCACCTATCTTACGTAACGTCCATAATTGTTTTATATCTTAGATGTCTGAGTATTCATAATCTCTTATACACTTTACTTGAAAATTTAGTAAGGTACCAATTCTTGCTCCAAAAGTAGTTCACATACTGTATTGAAAATGTTATGATCATTTGATACTAATATCTATCAAAATAAAGATTACAATAACTAATTGAAGATTAGTAAAATTTTACGATTTTATCAAAGAGAAGCGGAAATTATGCGGTTTCATCGTAAGAAGCAAAACCATAAGTTGAGTAATAACCATAATAAGATATCCTAAATCATGCAAACAAGTAGTATATTAACAAATGATGCTCTTTTATTACTTGCAGTTGCACATATTAATATATGCTGTTGTGATGAATTCAACCCATACCATCTTGCATTCAGTATTGCTATATGTGGTCTTACAGACTCGATGTGGCTGGGGGTCGGACCATGAGAAGACTATTCAGGGGACTAGTGCACTTACAGGTATCATTCTGGATTTTGCCTGCTCTATTAGATAGCTAATATCCAAGTTTTAGGTAGCATCTACCGAATTATGAACAGCTGTGTTATTTATATATCTTTCGAAGATCATGTTTTCCTCTTGACATTTGAGAATGAGTTTCACAACCTAGAGGGCATGTGTTGACTTCAGAACTTGATTCAGTAGCTTCTTTCTTGTACTTCCCTGTTTATTTTGCGCTGCATCTGCTTCATATCAACATTTTTAAGTACATCATCACGTAAATTTGCAGGGCGTGGCACCACACCTTCCTCAGAGTTGTACTAGCCGTCTTAATCCCGTGTTGGTAACAACTCTTGCTTCAGATATCCAGTAAATGTTGATGGGAGGATTACTTCAGGCTTAACCTTTTGTTAACACCTTCTTCCCTGCAGTGTATCTTCCCTCAGAATATAATTTCAAGTGTCAAGACTCCTCTATTTCTTCTGAATGCAGCTTATGATTCCTGGCAGGTGAATTTCGACATATTTTCCCTTGAAGTGATTAATTAAGATGAAAATGCCTTTATGTACAGTATCTAGGTCTCTGCTATGCGGTTACATTATTCACTTTTTTTAAAAACTATAAAAGGGAAACCATTCATGCAAGTGTTACTACTAATGTCAGATAAAGTTTATTGCCTTCTTCCACAACTTTGACCAGTAGGCGAAGGCCTCAACATAACAGTTCATGTAATTATGCCACACGAATTATTTTGGTCAAAACTAGGATATTACACGCTGAAACTAGACTGAGCTGTACGCCAGTCGCCAACCATCACCGGATACAGCTTTGTGTCTTTCCTCATCAAGAATATAAATGACTAACACTTTCCAATGCCATTTATTTGCTTCAACCAGCTTCAGGCAAGTTTAGCACCTGCATCTGCTGATCCTCACGGATACTGGTATGCGTGCAAATTAAATAATGCACATTGCAGTGCGTCACAGATCCAGTTTTTGCAAGGTGCACTGTACTCTTTTGCTCTTCCCTTTCTTTTCCCCATGATTCTTTTTGTTGTTCCGTTCACTTGCTTCGAAACAATCAAACTAATCACCAGAACAAACTTTTGCACCAGCTTTCAGGAGAGAGATGCTGCATTCCATCAATGTCTTTGGAAAATCCAGAAAGAACGGATATTTCATCAATTCATGCTTTGCACACGGCCAGAGTGAGAGACAAGATACATGGTTTGCCCCTGGTTCACCGCATGTTGAAAATAGGGTATGTCTTACCCATGTTTCGATCCTTTTCAATTCCATTTTCTATCCATCTCTATCAATGGTCACGATTGTTCTTTGTCACAATTGTTCTTTAGTTTCATCTCTTTGGATTTGCATGGAAAACTTGATTAGATTGTGATTTAGTCATCCTTTTAGCCTACAATTGGGGATGGAAACCTTGCTGCAACTTTTAGAGGCCTACATATTGCTTGCCACTGATAGCTTGAGGAACTCCTTAGGCCTTGGAATTGCAATCATGCAATTCGTATCTGCATACTTCCCCGTTTCAATTACCATGATCATAGTTCCCCTAACAGTCTCTCTTCTAGGCGACTAGTTAGGTGTAAGACTGCGTACATCTGGACCTCCCTAGACCCCGCCCTTGGCGGGATACTTACTGGGTTGTTGTTGTTGTTGTTTCCCTATCTGATATTTGCCATATACAACCTGCTCGGCACAAGACTTATCATAAGACTTATCATAAGAGGACTTTGATTCTTAGTTCCCATATTAGACCAGCCATTGCATATAATCGAGCTACTGTTACTTGAGGCAAAACATATCCCAGAAGTCGATCACAACTATTTACTGTTAATTATGCATTTAGTGAAGATTTTACAATGTGTAATGACAATACGACAATGATATATGTGACAAGGGCCAAAATTAAGAACGGAAAATAGAATTTGCTCCACACTACTTTTGAGCCTTGGCTAACTTCATTAAATTGGGTTCCATAGGTTAGGGTAGGCTTAGGCATCCAGTACATGCCCTCTATGCAGACAAATCCACCCCTCTCCTAAAGGAAAAGTGATGTTAAGAAATGAAAGGAAAGGAAATATGTTTCTCTTTACTTTCGTTACAGCATGCTGAAATATACTCTGTTCTGTTTTCATGAATATATGCAGGGAATCGCAGAGTCGGTTGGGAACTGGTTTTTCGATCGGGTGGACACCAAGGTTCTTGATTGCCCTTACCCTTGTGACAGAACATGCCACAATCTTGTTTTCTCCCATCTTTGAAGTCAACACCATTCTTATGTAACCTTATATTTGCAATTTTTTTGAATGCAAAACAATCTTAATATTATCATTGAATAATAGTCCATTATACCATATTATATAAAATCCTATTGAGTATAGGGATTTGCTTGTCTAAATGATTGGAGATTATAATCATACGTAGTAGTTGAGACTGAAAAATCAATGACAATGGTATTCATTTTTTATTTATTAAATCATATATACTGTATGTTGTAATAGCAAAGGAGACCGTTTAAAATCAATGACAATGGTATTCATATTTTATTTTATAATTTTTTTTTGCTACAAGGACGCATGTAATAGCCCGCAAATCACATGCGCCGGGCAATAATACAACCCATCATTGATGGGCCGACGGGCTCAAGTAGAGGAGGAGACCCTCCATACAAAGAAAGGTAGATGAGATTTTTATTCTCCCTACATAGATGAGGATTTAAACCCTTGATCACTGAATTGTGAGAATGGAGCACTTACCACTTGTACTCTCACCTCATCCTCAATATTCATCTTTTATTTATTAAATCATATGTTTTGTAAGCAAGGGTGGAGAGGACAGTAGTTCAGAATGGCCAGGCTGTCCGGCATCCCCCAAGCTGATTCTGGCATGACAAGACACAGGCATGACCCCGGCACGGCCTGAAACGTGGCACTAACTAGTGGACCGCGCTTGTGCCAGTTTTGGGAAAAAAATCTGCCGGCAAAAAGACGTATTCATACAAATATATGACAAAAACCTTGGGTACGAGGCACACAATGATGGACAATGGTCGTGTGGTCGTGCCTGGGCTGCCCTGCCCATAGGAGTGAGGCTTAGGTCAGGGAAACCTCATTCTTCAAGGTTTTGCACAAGCTATGTTTTAATTTCATCGGTCACATTAAACTATCTCATATGATACGTTCTATAAACAAAATAAGACTTCATTAACAAAGTCGAACAGGAAAGTGAGTGAGCCAAAGCAATATATGAAACACGCCCTTAAAAGTTCTGTTTAAAGATAATCAATAATAGTAACTGAAGTTCTGTTAAAATAGCCTACGACAGTGACTAAACAGCAAATACAGAAGAATTAATACAGAAAGGAAATGTGAACAAAATTTACTACAGGGTCTACAGACCTCAGTTCTGCTTTGAGTCATCTTCTACTGGGTCAATATAGTAAAGTGACGCCAGACAAATCAGCACGTCTGTGAGGATTAGGCCAACAACATCAAAGACATATTTTGGGGCAAATAAACCCCATACCTGCAAGGCAACAAGATGGTTGTGACTCCCGCAAACAAGAGATGATAAAGAAAAATCAGATTTTTAAGAAAGTCGATGCCAATACCATCAAATGACGCCTTTGTATTGTCACACATAACACAGTAAAGGCCACTGCAGTTGTTGTGATGAATCCATACATCAAAAATACCTGAACATATGTTAGGAGAAAGAAAAGAAAAACAACTGAGCAAATCACCACACTGGGGTCCCATATAAAATAGCTGTTCATTGATGGGCTCAGTCTACCTGAGATATTTGCACGGATGTGAAGAGTCTGCCATCCTTTATCTTTCCAGTTAAATATCTTTGAGAAACCAGAAGTGGAAGGCCAAAAATTGCTAGCAAGTGAGAAAAACCAAATGTGTCGATAGCAAGAAGAATTGCTTGTCGTATAAGCATGAACTCATCAAATCTGCAAATGACAAATCATGGCAGAGTGAGACTACATGTAGGTTCAAATATGCTGAAAACACAATAAAATAAAATAAAATAAAACACAATTTTCTATGACAGGGTGAGTGAAGACCAAACAATTTAAACCTCGTGAGGATCACATGCCTAAGAATGTTATATGCAAAGTGGATGGAATATCTTTTATGACAATCCAAGAAAAACTAGTCCATCATCCTCTTCCTTTTTTTTTCATAAGAGATACTCTTTGATTAGGCATGTCTCTACCTTGATCATCTAATATGTTAATGACCTCCAAAGAAATTGCACACAATTGGTAAAAGAAGTGTACTCACCCAACAAATGCAGCACCGTATCGAAGGCCATCAAACGCACACCTAAAGAAAAGAGTTGCAACAGAGTCACACACGCACGGAAGGGGGGGGAGGGAAGGGGGATCGTGAATGGAAGAGCCAAGACACTAGATGGCTCCTTATATATTCCTACACAACCAGAGCAGAGTCTCGAAAATGAACAGCTCAACCAGAGCTAACCCCTAAAACCAAACAATCTCAATCAGGGAAGAAAATCTGTACCAGTGGCCAGTGCAGAAGAACAAAGCGACAGCTAGAAGGCTCCACTGAGTTAAGGGAAGAGGATAAAAGGTAAAATAGCTACAGGAACCTTCAGTAGCAGCTTGCCCCATGTTAGCCAATTTCGTAATGCACCAAGCTGAAAATAATAATATCTAACATATTAAATATTAATTCTGTTGACCGACTTTAATATGATGCAAAAACATTCAATTAATGAAAAAAGGGAGACGGAAAGATCATAACATAAGCACCTGCCCCAATGCCTGCTAATGCAACAAAGGATCCTTGCTTCCCCCACAATAGAATGATTGTAGAACTCCATGCTGATAACAAGGCAACTGTCCGCATAGTAATGTCATTTTTGAAGTGGGAAGTTCTCTTTCCACACAACAATTGACCCATCGACAATGAGAGTAATTGGGCAATCCCAAGGGCATATATTATTCGAGGTATGCAAAATCTTCCTATGTGGTGGAATACAAGGGGAAAGCTAAGAAGATTACTTTCCAAGACCCAATGTACTGATATGAGCACATAGCACAAAATGGTTCCCCAAATAACATATTTTTGGACCCTCTGCGTGCTGGTTATAGACATGCACCTGTACAACAGGTATGCCAACAAAAACATAGCTAATATAGGAACAACTAAAGACAAGGATATCCAAAATGGATGGTCCTGAGAAATCCCAAGCACTGATGCAAGATTCGATGAATTGGCTGCCTGCTTGGATAGCCCAAATTCCATAACAAATCTGAGTGCACAAACCACTATTGACAAAATAGTTGCCTGCAAACAGGAAAAAAAGTAAAAATAGGCACAATATCTATCAGCAAGGCAATGAACATTGATTGACCAGTTGAGAAGTAGTAATAAGAACATAGAGTACCAAGGCCTAACATACTAGAACGATCAATGGTTTCATTTTAAATAGAAGGGACAGCAAGAAATGACAACCAAAAGGACGTACTTCAAATAGCATCTTTGTCTTCATAATTGAATAACGCAAAACAAGGATTACAGCTGTCCCCAAGAAATATATAGCAACCCTTCCTTCTTCCACTGAATATAACATAATGGGACAAACAAATATACTGATGTCAGTGATGGGAAGATGATACGTCTCTAAATGCCAGTGACAATTTATAAATCTTCACAAAAATTGAGAATCAACCAAAAAAAAAAAAAAAAGAAAATTGAAACTTACTTATGTAACTGTTTGAAAGAAAACTGCATGCCCGGGCCACAGTGACAAATATCGCAAAAACTAGCCCAATGGATGCCTTTGGCTGTTCAGCAGGGATAGATGATTCACAGATTTTGTTCATTTTCTTCATACCAAGTAATTGTACAAGGAGCGACAGAAATATAATACTTAAGCCAGCAACCATAAGCTGTAGATTAAACTCAGTCCATTTGGAGCGTGCAAGCCCAATAACAGTGTCCAGAAATTGTAAATATATGACAATTTGTCTCTTCACTGCAGACAGTGAATCACAACTTTCATCAGCGCATGACAATGAATCTTTTATAACATGCAACCAATTCTCCTCTGCCTGAGAATAGGTGTGCCTCACATGGAACAAGTCCTCAGAAGAAAATCCAATGACTGATGAAGCTGAGTAGACATCAATGTATCTCTTCACCTACAGAAAGTCCAATTAACAGGTCATTCAGAAATCCAGAAAATGAAAATACAGTAACATAATTAAGCTGAAAGAGATTTGGAAAGAAAGAACCAAGGTAGATTGAAACCATACCTGCCAAGCATTGATGCAGAGGACATTGACATAATGCTGCATCCATCTCATAACATCTGAGTTATTTTCCATCTCAATATCTTGAGAAAGTAAGCTACCAGCACCTAGAGCATACAATTGTGGATTAACGCGCCCAATGCTGTTGCATCATTTCATCAGCAGAGGAAAATGAAATCAGATCAAACACATTGGCAAATCATATTGCAAAATTGCTTTTAAAGGCAACAGCAGAAAAGCAATTATATCACCAGATAATATATTTCTGGGTATATTGTAAACTTGTAAAGAATGACAAGTTTAGAGGTAATGCCTATTAGAAAATGTAGAGGCCCTAAATGATAAGAAATTGGGATATCTTTGGACTTAGTCCGGATTCGAATTCAAATGTAACATGAGATTCAGATATATAAGTTTAAAGTAGCTAAGATATTCATATTTCAAATTAATAAGTATCCGAAAGATTCTAATTCTGACTGTGGTTTAAGTATCCAGTAGATGATTATACTTGGAAGAGGGGGGGGGGGAGATGTCACAGCATTATCATATTTCTCTCCAAATCCTATGCCGTGTCACTTTCTTCACATTGTAGTATTATACTTATTGCTATCACATGTTATTGTTATCAATTTTGAATTTCATGTTACATTAACATAATTCTCAAGTAGCATCCCTTCGAATCTTGACATCAACACTAAGCAGAGTGCTTGTCTGTCTTTCCCCAATTAGCTTGGCTGAAGGTTATGTTTGCAAGTTATATTCATATCCTATGAGCTTCTCAGTGATGTCTTCTTGGTGATGCAAGGCAGAGCTGACTACTGTGGTCCATTTGTAATTTGAGTTCCAAACATCAGTCAAGTCGTGTTTTTTTATCACTTCCCTTCAACTCAACTAATTCATCTTTTGCTAACTACATATTCTGATGCTATATGCATCAAGTTCATTATCAAAAGCCTGGCGATCAATCAGGGCCGAGGACAGAGAAACAAAAAGAAGTTGATAGGATGCTTACACTGCACCTTCCAAAAGGGAAAGGGACCCCAAGCATTGTTGACATTGTCACTGCAAAATCAAGCTGTGAATAGTGAATTCACTAAATGCACACAAAATGCTGGACAAATGTTATATCCAATGAAGCAAGCTAACCTGTTCAATGGTGCCGATACATATCTGCTTTGCGTCCTGAGAAGATTCAAAATCAACATAGGTAGATAATTAAATGATGTACGACAACCATAATACAAATAGTAAATCAGCTAGATGCATATCTCCCTGCACAAATCATGAAAAAATCCACTCTCTCGAGCTTTTTCTCTTCTCATTGCATGTAGCTTAGAAAATAGTGTTATGAATAAAGGAGAAAGGAAATACCATGTTCAATCCACAAGACACAGAATCAAGCTCAGGCGGTAAAAAAGACGGGACACTCTTTGAACTCATGGCAAATATTGATGTTTCAACCTGCATAATAAATTTGTGGTAAGCATATAAAGTTACAACAAATACACTTAAATTGATGCAGAAAAACAAAACAATACATATTATACCTCCTCTGGGCTCCCACCACCATGATCACCATTCAATGTTTGGCCATGATCACCCATCACAACCAAAAGTGTATTCTCATGGAGGGCACCTGGCGCTGACTGGTTGTTAAGTGCTTCAACAACTTCCTGAAGTTAAAAGGGACAAAACAATCTAAAATGAAATACAAAACAATAAACCAGAGGGGGGGAGTGGGAGCAGAAATCAATATTGTTAGCTCTTCAAATTTTGATGAATCAATGGCAAAACAATCAAAGAGATTAGAGAAGACAGAACGGTCATATTGCTCCACCCCCCCCCCCCCCAAAAAAAAAAAAAGACTTGGCAAAACCCCACAAGGTCAGACCTCCCAACAGCTGGCCCGACAAGCGAGCGACAACTGTAAATATATCATAAATATTATTACCCAAAATTTCAATGGGGTGTTCATTTCAGATGATATGCTTTGGGACCGGATCACTTATCTAGCATCCTTATAGTGGGGCATTTAGGGGATAATACTATTACTACGGTCGAACAAAACTGGACTAATCTGTAACTAGACTTTTTGGGAGGATATTTTGTCCTCCTTCATGTACTCTTTGACACTACATTAATATACTTTCTCTTTATCCAAAAAATTATTACCCAAATCAAAACCAATCTGATGTGGTGCAAGTGCAACCCAAAATCCGATTATACCTGATACCCAGAGGGACCCAGACCGAATAAGACCTAATTCTACATACCTGCAACTGAAATAAACTGACTTGAAATATACCCAAACCCTAAAACACCCAACTCAAATGATCCAACCAAAATCCTTAAGGGAACATGAATAACTTCTAGTATTTCAACTTTTTATAGGGAAAAAAAAAGCTTAAAAACTCTGAACTTGAAGAATCAAAATGTAGCCAATTATGAATTCAAATGATATAAATTTACATCAATTAGAAAATTCCATACTATCCCTTAACTCAATAAGCTCCAAAACCTAAGCTTAACCTGACCAGATGCAACTTGGAACCCGAACCCGAACCCGAACTAATCTGACCAGAGTTTACCCTAACCCGACATTGGCAATAGAACAATCCCAACTCATCCGAACCCAATTACAATCTGGTGCAATCCAAAATAATCTTAGCAGAGACAACCTGATCCAAAACCGGCAATGCCCTCCTGATTGCCATCTCTTTCAAAAACTTAAGGGTTCTTTTCTTTTTTAATTTTTATTATGTGGTTGTCTGTACTTCTGCCCAACCAATCCCACGACCCCCAAATTAACAGCCAACATAAAAGCCTTTTACGTTTTACCTAAAGATCCAACCCCATCCTAGCATTGAGCTCTTACAAAAAGCACCAAAAGACTTTCAAACAGCACAATGCATATACTTTTCTTTTTGTGTCCTGAAACCCCTGAACTTAGGTCAGGAAAAATAAGATCTTCAAGTTTAAACAGCAAACCCAACTCTTAAAACATAAAAGTACAAACAAAACTAGACCATACAGGTGGCTGGTTAGCAATTACACCAGACAGTCCCGTCTGATTTGCATCACCATGCTCACCTTTGATGCTATGCAGACTCCGCAACAAGTGTCAAACAGAGTTTCGTGCCAAATTTCAAGGCCATTTTTAAATTCTGCATGTTTTTCTTTTGCTTCTGTTTGATACAAAATAAAGAATATCAATAGCACACTGATACAAATTTTATATAGACAGGTTTGCCCTCAGTGAGAAGTTCTTTCTTTTTGATAAAGAAAAAGTATATGTATATCACAAAAATAATGAAGTGCCAAAAGTACAAGAAGGACAAGATGTCCTCTACGAAACAGCTAATTACAGAATAGCCCAGTTTCGCTGGATAGTAGCATTAGTATACCTCCTAAATGCCCCACAGCTCTAGCCCACAAAGATGATAGATAAGTGACCCTATCTCACAGCAGAACAGCCAACATGGTCACCCCACTAAATACCAGGGCATTCCTCACCGGCCAAAGACACCAAAATATCGCAAAAATAGCATTGCACCACAAAATCTTCTTCTCCTTATTCCGCCCAAACCCCACAACCCTCATCTGAAAAAATCAACCACGCTAGAAGGATCATTTCACACACCCCCAGAAACGCCAAACAACCTACCCCAGATGTTACGAGCAAATTCACGTGTAAAAAATACATGAAACGCTGTCTCATTACTGGACCGGCAAAGCGGACGAATGTCAGGTGAAAGAGCTACCGCCAGCCGCCTCCTCTGATGTATGTCCCTAGTACTCACCCGATCTAAGGCTAGAGTCCATACAAATGCGCGAACCTTAAGGGGCACCTTCGCCTTCCAGATAATGTCAGCTATAGGAAATTGGGAAGAGGCGTCTCCAAACGTTGAAGGGAGGACTTACAAGAGAACTCTCCCGAAGGGTCACCGCCCTACCTCCTGGAATCATCACAATCAGAAAGGTGAACTGTTTCCAAAATACCAAGTAACATTGTAAGCACATCCACCTCCCAGTCCTGAGGAGCCCTACGCAAATGAAGATCCCAAGAACCTGACTGTGTGGAAAAGAACTCATCATTAGTACCATTGTGGAGATTATCTGGAATAGGGGGCTGACCATCCTTCCACAAATCCTCCCAAAACCGAATCCTCCGTCCATTCCCCAATTTCAATTCAACCAGAGGCAAGAATCTCGAGTAGATCTGTGAGATGAACTTCTATGGACTCGCATGAGTAATGCCTACTGCCACCTGCGCGTCCCACCCATTTGGTTGCAGCCCATAGATGCTCCTGATAACCCTATGCCAGAGACTCTCCAGATCAAGTGGGAATCACCATAACCATTTACGGAGTTACCCACTAGAGCAACATTCTTACTGACCAATCTCCCGATACCAATTCCCCCCTCACTCTTAGATCGACACACCCTATCCCAACTCCCCAAATGATGTCTCTCCTCATCCACACCTGACCACAAGAAGTCCCACATCAAAATCTCAAGATGCTGTGCCACTGACACTAGAATTCTGAACAAAGAGAGATTATAAAGGGGAATACTAGCCAGGTAAGATTGAATAAGAGTTATTCTACCACCAAAAGAAAATTAACCTCGCTTCCAGCCATCTAACCGATTACAAACCCGTTGCACCACAAGCTCCCAGAAAGTCTCGGAACGAGAATTACCACCTAAAGGCACCCCTAAATAAATAAGTGACCAGAATCTGACAGCCCGCCAAACCCGTCGCAATGTCAAGAAAACCCTTATCCACATTAATCTCAGCTAAACTGCACTTTGCCAGATTAATCTTCATCCTTGAAATCAACTCAAACAGCTGTAGAATATAAGTACATACTTAAACTTGTCAAAATCAGCAGGATAGAAAAAAAAAAAAAAAGGTGTCGTCTGCAAACTGCAGATGTCAAACCTACTCTTGCTCCCGACCCAACCTAAAATCATCAGCCACCCCCACCTCCACACTCCTCTCCGTGCACAGCAGATCAACCACCAATGTAAAGAGAAAAGGAGAGGGATGATCCCCTTGCCTCAATCCCCTAGAAGAAGAAAACCAATCGCTAGGCGCCCGATTAACAAACACTGAGAAATAAGTGTTAGAAAAGCAGGTTGCATTGGATAACATGATTAAGTTCTATTCAGATAATATTCAGGTAACTACCAAATAAGTTTATAAATACAATTTAAGAGGAATGGTTTATCTAAACAGACTAATGCAATGTGTGAGATAGTCGATGGAGCCCATGTTAGATGAGTTAAAGCTAGTAAACTCAAGCTTAAGCAAACTGACCTCCAATATACTGTTATACTGCTCCAACTTATGTATCATTGGTTCTGTATCAACACCAAATATATGCCCAGCATGATCGTGATCCAAAAAAAAGATAAAAAAATTCATAAGTTATACCATGAAATAGATAGTTCTACACAAGTGGACAGACATGACATCACAAACTACACGTGTCCCCAGATAGATAAAATACTTCCAATATAATTTAACTCCTTAGACAAGCACTTGCATTGGTTAGCATGATTAAGAAAATGTGCATTCAAAGTTAACAATGATGAACATAATTAATCATGATGAGAAATACACAACTCATAAGACAAGACTTGCATTGGATAACATGATTAAGAACAAAAAGTGCAGTGAAAGTTAACTATGATGAACCTGACTAATCATGATGAGAAATGCACGTTTAAGTAGTACTTCCTCAGTAGGTAGTACATGTTTCTTAATTTCTATAGCTTTACATTGTTGTTATGAGGACACCGTTGTAGAAAGTCAATGTTGAAACTCAGAAATCTAACTGTCGTCAGCTAAAGTTAGAAACCTGTTGAATGCCATGAAGAAACGAACTCTTTCTTTTTGTGGTTGTATCTAGTGCTCTGCCAATGGATTTGTTATATAGTGCAGCAACAATGGCTGTAAATATACAGATGAAATTTCAAGAATATAAAAGCTCCTTTCTTGCATACACATTTGTTTATTACTTCCTACCCTGCCCCCACCCAACCCTTGGTAATTGAGCCTCCTGAGTTTCAATAGCATCTAGAGTTGAATCTCCAAACAAATAAATAAAGGTTCAAGCAACAACTTCCAAGGTTGGATTGGAAAACTTATGATGATTGGTCTGTCCACTTAAAAGTGTTCTTCTTGCTCACATAGATCATGGAATGTGGTGGAGATAGGCTTCAGAGTTGTGACTGAGTCAAGTCCTCAACAAGGAGAGAAAGATTCATTATTAGAAACATGGAAGAAAGATCAAACGGCATTACATGCCTTTTTCATGCCTTCAAGGAATTGATATCTCAAGAAATGAAACAGCAACATCACATGCACCATGCCAAAGAGAATCTGATTCTAAGGAAACCGCCGTAGACACTACTGCCTAGGGCTGTCAATATTTCACATGGGCTTACAACACCACACGAAGTTACTGAGTCTGAGATAAACATGAATAGGACACGACATGAACATGATAACCCCAATCCTACTAGGTAGTACAATATATCTTCTCTCCCATTTGATCTGACAATTTCACTTTGCACCAAAATTTAGCAAGTCAAATAAATTGTTAGGATCAAATTTCTTGGTTTCGCCTTTTTTGCATTTTGTCATATAGATTGGAACACCTAAAACGGAAAACGAATTGCATAAATGAGATACGAGTACTTTAAAACCCGTTTGACCTCCTACAGTCCGACCACAAGCTTTTAGTCCACCTGGATTTCATGTATCATTCTTTTTCAATCGTTATAGTCTTCCTCTCAAAATTTGAATACAATTCCTAAAGATTTGATATGCAAAGAAATGTAAGGCCATAAATTACACTTTGCAACGCAAGGGTTCACAATGAAGATCCTTTTCTGACTTTAATTCACCAAGGCGACAACGGCAAGGCAACATATTGAAGCAATATTCCATAGACAAAAAGGGCCAACATACCACTCCAAGGAAGTGTGCAATCAGCACGTCCCAATTTCCTTCATAGAGAGACGGAAGCAAGTGTTCGATACACCCATTGTCAACCTGACCAGGACTAAGAAAGTTAGAGGTTTCAATTTCAAATGCCACAATAATACTTTAAAAACTCAAACATGATGTCAATAAAAGAAACAGATACATAGATCAAAACATACCGTATCCAGATCTTTGACATTAAAAGACGGGTAGGGAAAAGAATTCTCAAAATGATGTGGGAACAGCTGCAACCACGTATCATCACCCATCATCACCACTCGCTTTCCATTTCCCACCAACTGCAGCAAGTCCAACTTAAAAATTGCTTATTTTAAAGAAAATACATGGTGAGGCAAACATAAAATCAAACTCGCATGCATAATCAACAATTATAGAGGGACAAACCCGCATTGAAAGTAACTGCTGTTACAAAATTAAAGGATCACATCAAAAAGAATATGACAGGAAAGAGACACAGCAGATAATTCAGAAAATGAAAACAAACCTGTTGGATGAAGTTATCTTCAATAATTGCAGGAGCACCAAAACTGTTCCCCACGTCAATGAAAGTTGGTAGTCCACCAGTCGTCAAGCCCTAGATAGCATTGCCAAAAAGAAAATTTACAACCCCCCTCAGTAAATAAAACAACTATTCATTCAAGAAATGCAGGTTGGACAAAATTGGTTAGACAATTTATCCTCTGATAACAAAAACAAGTATATGATTTTTTTGCTTGGCAAAGAATGACTACGAAAACATTCTTAAAAAGTGTGTAATTATATGATTGAAAGTAAACTTCTCTTTTGTTTTGTCATCATCATCAATTGTTTATTTCCGAATCCTTTTTTTTTCTTTTTTTTTTTTAGATAACATGGGTATGAGCCATGAGGGCTTTTCCGGACTAATCCCATGAACCCTGAAGTTAAGGACCAGGTTGGATGTCTCCTCATTTCTTCCCTTCGTTCAAATATTAAGGGTAGCTCAGCCTGTGTTTAAAAAAGCGCGAGGCGCACCGATGCGATGGAGTCCAAAAAGTCGAGGCGCGATGCGAGAGGCGAAGGCGCACGCATCTCGTACGCGAGGTGCAGAATTTTTTCCCAAATTTTAAAATTTTTATTATAATTTTTACTATTTAAAACACATTTTTTAATATTTTATTTAAATTTTTTAGATATATCCTTAAATAATTATGTGGGCCACCAGCCATTTGGGGGGACGGTAGTTTTTATTGAGATTAACGTTTTCATGCATTGTAAAAAGGAATGGGTTGTGACTACCTGTACCCCACCAATAGATGAGTAATAAAGGCTGTCCAGCATTTAAAAAGGGAAGAGGAAAAGACGTCAGACTGAGAGGTTTAAAAAGGGAAGAGCAATTTTATAAGTTCTCACGCAGGGTAGCCACCTCTCTCATCTTGCCCAGGGCCGATGGCCGGCTTCTGCCCTCCAGCGACCATTCCGGCCTGCTCGCCAGACTCCCGCGACCAGAAGCCCCAATACAATTCCCCTTCTCTTCTTCTCCAGGTGCTCCAATTTCGTAGATCTAGTTTTTGGGATTTCAATCAAACCCTAAATCTCAAATTGTTCTTGATTTCTTCTTTAAAAAGGATTAATTGGCCATATATTGTGTATATAAGGTAAGAATCGAGATCCCCAATGCAGATCGACATGCTTTTAACAAGATCGAAGCCTCTTTCTCTCTCTTTTCCCTCTTTCTTTAACCCTCCGTCCATGATGCGACCAAGGCGCACGCCTCGCGCCTCTCCTTGAGGCGACTTGTTGCGACGCCTCAACCTCGCATCCTGATTTCGCATTGCATCAGCTTTCCGATGCCATGTACCCATTGCATCGCATAGCATCGCATCGCATCGCATCGCGCAATTGCGCGCCTGAGGCGCGCTTTTTTAAACACAGAGAGGTCCCAGGATCGAGTCCCCTCAGGGCTAGATTTTCATGGCAGGGCCCATGAGATTAGTCAAGCAAAGCTTGGACGGACACCCATGTTATCTAAGAAAATAAAAGATGGTGTCATAAAATTTATGTTTTAATGAATGTTTAGAGAGCTTTCCCTCAAGCCTTTCCTCGCCTTCATGATTTGTCTTCTGCTCATAATACTCGCATTTTTTGTTTTTACTCTTTTAGTGGAATTTCCATTTCTTGGAATTCATGTATGAAACTAAACGGTGTAGAGGAGGCCGATAACATTACTTCGATACTTTACAAGAGTCAGGTCTCAGGTGTAACTTTTTTCTAGATAAGAAAAAGTTATATAAGAAAACTGTGTAAGACAGCAAAGGAGAACTAGTTCTCCACCATTAGGAATGTGACTACAAGTTAGCCAGCTCTTACAAGTCCTAGCCCATACAGAGGCTAAAAAAGTCACCCGTGTCCAGAGTGACAAAATGATCCTATAAAAGATCCTTGCATTCCTTTCCGACCAAGACACCAAGAAACCACTAAAAACGCATTAAACCCAACAGTTCATTCTCCTTATCCAAATCCATTCAAAACTCAAAGCGGATCTATGGATCAACCAAATTTTCTCGGACACTCAAAAAACTTACACCAAAGGTACCTTGCCATCTCTTCTTTTATAGATAAGAAGGTACCTTGCCATCTTACAATTAAGAAAGACGTGAAGAAAACTCATTTTGCTAACATCACGCAGCAAACAAGTATTGTGAACGAGCAACCCCATTATTCCAAATGACAGTGCCCAACAAAAGATCATACCTTAGGAAAAGGGGAATAATGTGGAAGCGAACTTAAGCAATGAAGAAAGTATTTTGAAGAACCACCCCTGACGGACCAGCAACAAGCAAGTGTTTCACTCCAGTCAGGTTTGATTCGCGTCATTTTAAATCAGGTTACTTCAGGTAGCCATTGCAAAGGGCAAAATGTTTCAAGGCAATCGCTAAAACGAAAAAGAACAAACTAAATCTCCGTGAAGGAAGAAACTGTATCAATCAGATTCTGCACTTCAACTTTCTTTGCTCGCAAGGGTTGAAGTTGCTCCTCGCGAGCTTGATGAATCTCTTCTAGGAGTTCTAGCTGACGTGACATCTTTTCAGCGATATCATGTCTTTTCTACAAGGGAATCTCAAGCTTTTCCTTCCTCTCTTGAAATTCTGCTTTATCCTCAGCATTCTCTTCCCTTCTTTGCCGCAAGCCCTCTCCTTCCTCCTCAAATTCAGTTGCTTTGCATTATAGTAAATCCAACTCATCCTGCAACTGTGTAACTACCGAATGTGTTTGTTCGATATTTTGAATACATTCACCCAGCTTATTTGCTCAAGAGAACATCAATAGCTTCTGTGAGCTGTTTGTGCGGCAAACCAATCAATCAATTGTACCTGTAATAACTCCTACATCATTCATGGCTAGAGTAGAGATTATCTCAAAACACTTTTCAAGCATGGTAGCCTGGTAGGAGATGGATTAGTAGAAATGCATCCCAAAATAACTTTGGTGCCATCAAAAATATTCTTCCTCGCCCATGTTGGGAGTTTGGTTTACATCATTTGGGGACCTAGGTCGGGAGGGCCTTTTTGTTAACCCAACTGGCCAACTCCTAGCATGGGCGAGGAAGAATATTTTGGATGGCATCAAAGTTGTTTTGGGATGCATTTCTACTTTTCCATCTCCTAACATGCTTGAAAATCGCTTTGAGATAATCTCTACTATAGCCATGTTGAAGGGTATGTTGAATGTTGTAGGAGTCATTGATTGGTTTGCCACACAAGTTGAGTTGGTTTTACAGCTAACAGAACTCACAGATGTTATTGATGTTCTCTTGAGCAGTGAGACTGTATTCAAAGTATTGAACATACACAATCGGTAGTTACACAGTTGCAGGCTGAGTTGGATTCCTACAACGCAAAGCACGTGAACTTGAGGAGGAAGAAGAGCGCTTTCGGCAAAGAAAGGAAGAGATTGATAAGGATAAAGCAGAATTTCAGAAGAGCAAGGAAAAATTTGAGATTTCCTTGCAATATACATGATACTGCTGGCTTGCCTGGCTAGATGTCACATGACGTGGAAGATATTCATCATCAACCCTTGCAAGTAAAGAAATTTGAAGTTCAGAATCTGATTGATACAATTTCTTCCTTCACGGAGATTTAGTTTCTTCTTTTTTGTTTTAGCGATTCCCTTGAAACATTTTCCATTTGCTGACTCATCATGAACATGTTCCTTTTGTCATTTTGTTGTTATTTGTCGTTGTGTCGACACATGGAATAAAAAAAATTCAGCTTCGTTTTTCGTCGTGCCGACGACACGTGGATGGAAAATAATGCACACAAGTCATGGTAGACCAAAGGATTTAATATATCGAGGGGGCTGCACTGCATCTAGCATTATATTAGCTAGATTGCCTACGTACCAAGCCTTTCGTAGTTCAATAAAACTTTACTTTATTTGGTAGGGGGGCTGCATTTAGCATATTACATTTTTAGCAGGTACCCTTTTTGTAAGGGATCAAGCCTATCGAACTTTTACGGGAAGCCTTTCTTGTTGAACGCCTGAGGTCGTATGCGAGTTATTTTGGGTCACCGGGTTCAAGGGCAGTAAGTAGTAGAGTTTAAAGATAACCAGAATAATACCTGAGAGAGTTAAGAGTCTGGTTCGGGTTTGGGTCATCTAAATTAAGTTGTGTACTGTTCTGGCCAGAATCGGTTCAGTTATAAAGTTGATTCGGGTAAGAACGGCCTGGGTTATTTCGAGTTTCGGAGCATCAAATTCAGGTCTGGTTTCGGTTATCCTGAATCGGATCTTGGTAGCTCTGCCAGGTCTTAGCAGCCCACAAGCCACACTTTAGATTCATTAATGTTTGTAAGACAAAAAAACTCAGAAAATCATTTTACAATGTTGTATGCAGAACTCAACTCTAGAAATACAGTGAAAGGCAATTACATAGATGCAGTGATTTATACCTTCAAACGTTGTAAACTGGTTGTAGGTGGATCAGCAATGGCTTTGAAAATCCTAGACGATGATCCATTCTCTGCCGCCAACTTTTGTATCACCTGTAACTTATCCATCCATGGTTTTTTCTCTGCAAGAGATTGAAAATGACCGCCAATCCGCCATCATTAAGTCAAAGTGTCCAGATATCATTAACTATGAGAGCTAGACATCAGCAATCAGCAGTATTCAAAGAACCACATATGAGCAAATGAAATATAACTCAGGGGCCCAGAGAAATCACAAACAATTCAGACCAATTCAGTTGAGGGATGAAAAAGAACCAATTCATAATCAGAACACAAGATCCCACGTCATTGTCAAATTAAATTTTAAAACATAACCCAGCATTTTCAGCTTCCCTTGTCTTTGCTCACAGGGATAAGGTTGCATACATTTGAGCCCTCTGCCCAGCAATTCAGTACTCACCATAGAAGCCTACTTATTGTCCCCAGTTAATTGCTCTGCTGATTTTACCCTAGCTAATGGAGTCAATGCCTACTTGTAAGAGCACAAATAATTAGAGGGAGAAATTAGAAATTTACGAGTGTATGTAGCTCCAACATAGATAAGAAGAAAAAAAAACCTTAAATAGTTCAGCTCAAGTTCAAGCTCAGGCTCTTTGAGAAAGGCTGTTGCTTGGCGCTTGCCCAATATTCTTCCTAGAAATCTCTTCAAACCCTACTTACGAACCTTGTATATGACAAAGGTTTTTTTTAGATAAAAGAAAAAGATTTTATTAAAGAAGTATCAAAGAATACAATAGATGAGGACAAGATGTCCTCCCAAGAGAAACTACTTACAAATTAGCCCAATTACGTTGGATTGTAGTAATAGAATGACCCCTAAATGCCCCTGAGGCCGTAGCCCATAAAGATGCTAGATAAGTGACTCTATCCCAAAGCATATCGACCGAGATTGTCACCCCATCGAAGACCCGAGCATTTCTTTCCAGCCACAGACACCAAAAAATCGCAAACACAGCATTGCACCACAGTAACCTCTTCTCTTTCCTCCTCCCAAACTCCAAAACTCTATGCTGCAAGAACTGCGCCACACTAGCGTATATGACAAAGGTTTAAGCAATAAACTTATCTGAAAACGAAATAACAAGGCCTCGATAAGAAGGATTAATCCCTGGGCCCCTGACAAAGCGTCCAATCCATTTCTTTGCAGCCACATACCTGCTCTTGATCTTTTTATCCCAAAGTGATTCGACCATTAGAGGAACCGACAACTTCCTTTTCCCCCCAAACGAATACTCCTGGAGGCCGAGCTTATGAAGCCCAAATCCCCTCCTTAAGCCCATTAACAACCTCAAACTCAGTAATGATCTCCCTCTCCTACCAAAGGAATCCTTCATACACCTCCCAATCTCACCAGCTACATTCATGGAACCTTAAATAGGACAAATGACAGGGGTACTAAACTAACAACAAAGAGTAATCCTAGCCCCAAACAAAAATAGGTTATATCTACCATCTGGTTCATTAAACACCTCAGCCTAGGTTACAACCCAAAGAAACACCAAAATAAGAGGCAAATTTGGACCATACATCCAGCCAAGGAAAGCGAATGAAGAAGGGAAAAAGATTCAAATTAAGCTGAGCACCTAACAAAAACTTGAAGAAAATATGAGAAAGAAAGAAAGAAAGAAAGAAAGAAAGAACAAAAGATTAATATAAAAAACAAATAAGCAATATGCTGCACACTTGCACTTTGGAGTCAAGACAGAAAAATATTTGGTTTTATTTATTTTTTAGATAGAACTGCAGGATATTCTACAACACGGTGCTTTTAAGGCGATTTGTGTTGGTGTTATGTTTAAAGATAAATGAAAGTAATTTTCATGATCATGCCACTACTGCTCTTTATTTGTAGGATCATGTTTATCCTATACGTTTTACTTCATTTTTTCTTATTATAATTTTCTCTTTGTACCAAAAAGCAAACATTAAAGAAACAGAGCCTCCCAATCCCGCCAAATACCAACAGTCCAACATAACAATATGCAAAGGAACACATAATTTGTGAAGTCCAAAGTGACACCAAAGTTTACTCCAAATCAACCCTTGCGTAGAGCATGGTTCTTTAAATTCTATAGCTACGATCCTCTTGTATTCACCTAAACAATGCCTAGTCAGTAGTAACCACCTCGAAAAAAAGGTCTAAAAGGTATTTTGGCTAGATAACATACAGAAATTAGCAACATCACCAGATCTTTTTCTCCCTCTCACTTACTTTCCAGTTTCCTTTTAAAAGACACGTCTAAATTTTGTTGTAAGGAAGAAAAGGGCTTGAGTCAGTTGAGTCTATAATTGGTACCAGCCATAAAAATTAAGAAGTTTCCGGGTGAAAGAAGTTATTCACTCATTCCTAGAAAGATTAAATCAAATAGATTTTGTTTTATAAATAAAACAATAGAACGTATTTACGTATGCACTAAGTTCTGCATTTCCTTTTTTTGGCTATCCAAACTTCAAAACAATAAAGTTAACAAACCACTCAACTGTGGCAGGGGACCAAAAGATGATAGCAACATGACAAACCCGACTTTTCGTTTCTCTGAAGTTTCTATGAGGGTATATAGAGTCTATCATTTAAGTTTGTGACCTTTTTACTCCACTCCATCGCCCGAAGCTCCATCATCTAATGCCGCACAACGATATTTCAGTTTAGCCCCGTTATGAGCAATGAATCATTGAACCACCTTCGTTATTATTTACATTAAGAAAAACTAAGGCTCCGTTTGGTTGGGGTGAAAACAGTTTTCCTGAAAAACAGTTTTCCCATTTTCCGTTGTTTGGTAAAATGGTTTTCAGGGGGAAAAGCATTTTCACCTATATAGGTGTAAATGTTTTCCCTTCAAAATGAAGGGAAAACGGCTTTCCGTTGGTGGGACACTATGTCCCCGAAGCACTAATAGTGGACTTGATCATCGGGTTTGTTTGTCGGGACATCGGGTCATAAAAACAAACTCGCACCCGACTTGATTGGGCCTCGGGCCGAACTTTCGGACCACTTTCTCATTTTCTTCAAATAAGTATAATTTTTTACTACGATATGCGTTTGAAGTGATTTTTTTTTGAATCCACCTAACTTTTCGAGATTGACGCAACAATATTAGTAGATTTTATTTTTTATAAAAAAAAGTTTTTTCAGGAAAATTGTTTTCCGTTGTAACCAAACAACGGAAAATGTGAAGGGAAATACATTTTACACTGAAAATACTTTTCAGTTGAAAACGGTTTTACGTCCAACCAAACAGAGCGTAAATGCAATGAATGAAGTGACTGAAAATGGTTAACAGTTCCGATTTTGTGATACCATCACATCAAAGCCCAATAAACTGCTACATGTACCTAAAAATAAAAAGGAATCAAAGATTGAAAAAAACGAGGGGGAGGTCAGACTTATGAGCTACTCCATGACTCATGAGCTCTCGTTTCATTGCTATGTGTTTGCTGTGATCTTCTTACACCAATAAATCTAAAGAATCGGCATAACTGGTTTAGACATTTAGATTCAGTATGCAGTAAGAATGTAAGATCACAATCCTAGCGAAATGGTCTGAATTGAAATATCTACTGATGTTTCCAATTTTCAATCAATTCGCAACTATAGTTACATCAACAAATTTGGATACATTTCAGTTTAAAACTAGTAACATTCAATCCAAATATTCTCATTCCAAACAACTATTGGAAAACCTGAATAAGCTCATCGATATCAACACCTCATTCATTAATCATCACAACTACATCATATAAATCATAATCATAGACAAACAACTAACCTGGAAAGAAGCTACTCGGAGCCACGAAATCGAACCTGAATATTTCAATAGAGCATAAAAAGAAGTAAAATAAGCACATTAGTAATTACATTACAGTTGAGCAAAACCTAAATCTAATACCACAAAATTCTTTTTTCAAATTTGGTTTGAATTTCTTTTTTTTTTTAGGTTTGGAAATTATGTACCTGAGGGCATCAAATACGATGATTACGACACGATCCACGACTGGTTTGGTCCAACAAGTTCCGTTTTCGGCATGAGATTGAGATGAAGATGAAGATGAAGATGGTGATGGTGATGAGCAAGGAGAGAGAGAAATATCAGAGCAGTTGCTGAAATGAGGGAGTTCAGTGCGAGTGAAGAAAGCCACGAGTGAAGAGCAAAATGGCGATGCAGTGGATTAATAGGATGAAGAAGAATGGCCATATTAATTGGAGCTTTGTTGCTTTTTCTGCTGACATTTTCGATCCCCTTGTGAGAGAAAAACTCAAAAAGGTGTGGCAACGGAGAATAATGGGAGATTCAGATACAAACACAGTATTTTTGGAAATTTCAGGTTAATGAGCAAAATAAAGCAAAATTAGGAAATAATATCATTTTTAAGGATTAAATTTTTGGTTTATTTGGTCTTTTTACTTGGCATTTAAGGACTTTGTTAATATTCCGAGTTAACATCCAAGAAGTGGAAAATGATTTTTGATGACGTCGACATCATTAAGTCAAAATTTTAAAAAATAAAAATTAAACTCTCTTTGCTCAAGTTCTGCCATTAACACCACCGGTAAGAACAAAATGAAACGTCAAGCGCTCTCTCTCTCCTCTATAATAGCCACCAAAATTCGACCACCTCAACAATGGTCCCTAAATTTGACTCCGGCAAGCTTAGATTATTTGTCCAGGATATGAACAACTCTTTCTACTTAATAAAACAGAATTGAAATCAAATTGGGTCTCATCAATGATTAACACACAAAACAAAAGAAAATTTTAATTTGTTGGAGAAATGAATCAGAGGCCATCAAAGCCCCAAATTTGTCAAATGGGCAAACCTGAAGAAGCTTCATAGCACCTAATTTCACAAAAAAAAAAAAAAAAAAAAAAAAAGAACTGTAAAATTGTTGCCCCAATGCTACCTAACTCCTAAGCTTAGGCGTTTGGTATATAATAATGAAATTATGAGGTGGGCAATTGCAATTTGCAAGAAAAGAAAATAAAGCATCAAATTCCAAGATTTATGGATCAAAAGGCAATAGATCTGTGCAATAATAATTATGAAAGAGTAATAGAAGGACACTTCGAATAAAAATGGTGGGTGTGAGTCTGAGATGAGAATAAGGAAGAGCACGGTGGTGGTCTGTGTGAAAGAACGAAATTTGGTGGAGAAAGAGAGAGAAAGTTTGTTGAAGGAAAATGTTAACACCGTTAACAAAAAAGTTAACAGAGTCTTCAAAAGCCAAATAAAAAAACTTTAGTCCTTAAAGGCCAAATGAACTAAGAGTTTGGTCCTCAAGAGTGGTGTTATCTCCAAAATTAGAGAAAACTATAAAATCTTTAAATTTGCTTTGTTTGATTGTCAATAAGAAAAACTGTGGAAAATTAAAAGTATGAAAATATGTGGAAATCTCCTAGTTATAATTTGTCTAACTAGATTTCCATAGTTTTCCCCTCAAAATCGATGGAAAATTTGTGGAAATATGAGTAAATCTAAAAAGAAAGTCTTTATTCTATCATAGATTTCTACAATAACCAACCAAACAAAAGAAAACGATGTAAATCTCTTACATTTCTACAACATTTAAACCGATAACCCAAACAAGTGAAAATGATAAGATTTTCACTGTTTTACTTTTATGTAGATTTCCATAAATTTACTTTTCTACAGTTTTTCTCATTTACAAAGTTCCCAAACATAGTGAAAGACAACCGTGGGTCAATTTCACATCAACTGTTTCAATTTAAACGTACCCACTAACCGAAGAGCAAAAAAAAAAAACAAACGAACCCACTAACCGCCCCGACTCAATTAACCGGGTTATGGTCCGCTTAAGTTGCTGGCGGGTCGGGAATTTAAAGGGTCCATTATTACCGAATCGGATCGGTCGCATCCCATGTCCCGTTTGAAAAGTGGAAGGAAAAACACACACATGAGTCTTGAATACCACTGGTTGACCGCAATCAGAATTGATATCCAGATCATGATTTATGGTTTGTTCTCCCCAATCGAAAAACGTTTATATTTATTGCTGAAAATTTATTTTTGTTGATTGTTGTTGAACTCTGCTGAACTTTATTGAGCTTCGTTGAACTTTATTTATTTTTGTTGAATCTTGTTGATTCAAGTATTTTTTATAACTAATTTGTATATTGGTTTAACTTTTTTGAACTTTGCTTAACTTTGTTGAACTTTATTTAACTTTGTTGAAGTTTGATGAATTTTGATGAAATAAACACAAATAAATAGAAATAAACTGAGGAAAACAGACCCTTAATGTGGGTGCTTAATAAAAAAAACCACCTACATTCGAAATTGATAAATGTTGCTGAATGATTTCTCTCACTAATGAGTCTATTGTAAAAAGAAAGGGAGGAGAGAAAAAAAAAAAAGGATTTTCCAATTGGTACCCCTGTAGTTATAGTTTTTTCAGATGGTGCCCAAAATATTTTTCGTAATCCAACCGGTGCTCGTACTCTTTGTAAATACAATTATATGACCAAAAAATGCATTTCTGTTAGAATCTTCTGTTAAAGATAACATAAATGATTTTTTTAATAATATGTATCGCTGATTAGCATGTGTTAAAGACCAAATTGCCCCTTACGGCCTTACCCCTTCTCCTCCCTTTGTTTTCTCCACTGATAATCTCAAAAAGAAAAACGAAACCCATATTTAACTTTGTCTAAAACTCAGATGAAACCCAGATTTAATTCAAAGCAATACCCTGATTTAATAAAACCCAAAAATAAAACAATTATCTAGGTTCAGTTTCTTTGTACAATTTTGCGGTATGTATGAAACCCAGATTTAATTCAAAAGCAAAATTGTCTACTTTTACTTCTAATTCACACTTAAACCCAAATCAGTTCCTTCGTACAATTGAATTCGAGCTGTTCGTCGTCGTCGAATTTTTCACCAAGGAGAGAGAAAAATAGGAAGCGATGGTTTAGAGATGGGCTGGTTGAAAGCGGCTATAGCAGCCATTAATTCAAGCTCAAGAGGTTGGGTTGGGTTGGCATGGTTTTTGCTTTTGCAATTAGGGATTGTGATGGTTTGTTTGTGAGCTTTCCTTATGATGGGTTCTTGAATAAGATTAACGGCAATTAAGTTCAGAAGGTTGAGGTTGATGGTTTCATATACTCATTAATGTTTAGTTTGAAGACTGAGGGAGTTATTGTTGACAGGGAGAGTGAAATGGGCAGTTTTCAGGGGAGAGAGAGAGGGGATAAGAGGAGAGAGAAACCACCATAGGTGAGTTTGATAAGAGCTTCTGGAAGATGATTTGGGTGCGTTTTATTAAGGCCAAATCTGGAAAACAAAAGGCACATAACGGTAAGATCAACCTTAGGTTATGGAAATACATTCACAAAGAGTACTACAAAAAAAATGATTTTTGCCAACAGGGCATTAACTGTTGGTAAAAGCCTTTTTTCTGTTGGCAAAGAGTTTTACGTCACTTTACCAACAGATATTTTTTTTGTTACTAAAGTGTTGGCAATAACTCTGTTGGCAAAAGTTTACCAACAGATAATGGAGGCTCTGTTGGAAAAAGTAATGCCAACACATAACTATCTGTTATTAATAGTAATACCAACAGAAAATGAAATGTCGGCAGTACAAATTATACCAACATAATTATCTGTTTGTAATAGTATTTCAATCAAATAAAAAAAAAAGTCTGCAAAATTAGCAATATTCTATTTTTTCTACAAGCAGCAAAAACAATAGTTTCCACATCTCGCATATAAAATATTAGTTTATGACTACTGAATGCAACTAAAGGAACTTTATTAAAAACTTGATCACAAGTACTTACAATATGTCCGAAACAAAGAATAGCTAAAAGCCTAAAATACAAAATTAACCACAAAAAAAAAAAAACAAGAATTGAAGTAGACATTGCTTCATCTTTAAGCTCCATTTTCTTGATACCTCTTCATTTGTCCCACCAACCTCCAGGAGAAATCAATTGATAAACCACTACGAATTAAGCAATGTAACCTGCCAACAAAAAACGACGATCATAAGAATTCAATTGCTCGAGCATTTCATATCCTTTTTTTTTCTTTTGCCAACCAAAAAGAGAGGGAAAAGATCTAGATTACAACGTAAGAGTACATGAGTAATTGCAGCCACAGATTAATTACGTTATAATACCACAATTTGTATACTCGCCAACTAATGACTATTAAGTTCAGTTGTAGACCAAGTGCACCAAGTACATATCGCTCTGCAAAGTTTCTCTTAAAATAAGAACATACTATATATTAGCATATACCTTAGCAACACCCTGTTACATTCCTGCAACGCATAGAATAAAAAACCAACACCACAATTGCTAAAACAACCAAAGGGTAGCCAACAGCAACAACAACTGTTGTAGCAACCAGCAGCAACAACAACAAAGAGACAGAACAATCAGCAAGCAGCACTAGCAAACAGCAGCAAATTTATGGCAAATAGCAACATCATTTACAGCAAACAACAGCAGTGTTTACAGAAAACAGCAACATAAGCAGCATTTTACAGAAAACAAGAACAAATATGGCAAAAAAGATTACAGCAACAGAAACTTGCAGCAAAACCAACTTACAGCAAACAACAATGGTCTTACAACATCTATAACATTACCAACCATTCCTAATGGTGCAAAAAGTAATGATCAAGTAGTGAACATTAAAAAAATATCCATTTTCCACTCAAACCAGCAAAACAGAGGAGCCAAATAAGCAGCTTTGATAACTTTTACCAGATCTCATACGTATCAGTTTCAGAACAAGTAGTAAAACTTAAGAACTAATCAATTCATAATCAAACTAATTTCCAACTGTCTCTCCAAATCAAAAGCCCAACTTGACATAATTGACATCCTTTAACACAACTCATATAATACAATAACTACACTGTAGACTCACTTATCATTCTGTCAGAGATTACACAAAGAATGCATACATAATAACCAAAATTATCAACCCAGTGCAAATTAACACAACAGTAACCAAACTTTAGCTCAAGTTTCTTAACTCTGAGAGGGCAGGCGACGTATGTGTCAGAGACATAGAGTGAGAGGGCAGACGAGGTACTTAATTAATGCCAGTGGTGGTGTCAAAATCCTTTTAAATCCCAACTTAGTACACTAACTGTGCTATGAGTTTCCAGCCTTAGAACATACAAATAATAAGGTTAAAGGTGTGAATTCAGACCTGAATACATCAGGTCAGAAACATGTGTAATTTGCCAAGTACTTGTAACATTAACAAATAAATTGTCTGGAACAATTCCAACTTAAATACAAATTTAAAGAATGCATAATAGAAGTTGCTGCACTCTTTGGAAAAGAACATAAAACAAGCTAATAAAGTGATCTAAATCCCCTTTAGTTGCAAACAGGGGGGAAATGGAAAATTACCTCCTCCATGGAAGATCTGCTGCTGGGCCTACTGTAAATTTATCATTGCACACAGGTTGATTGGACCTTGGACAAAAGAAACAGGCTGCACACTGAAAGAAAGAATTTAATATATATCTAGCAGGGTTTCACTAGAAAGAAGGGGGAAACTTTACAAGAACCAAATGGGCGCAAAAATGTTTAATTATCTAAACAGAAGTCAGACATAAACCTTCAAGCAGGTGTGATAGTGTTCCGATATGCATAGTACTGAACCACTTCAAAAGATACCACCTAGTCAGAGAGAGTTTAAGTTATAACAAATTACACTTACCCAATGCACAAAATAACCCATAAATTTGCTTCTGAATTTAATGTTAAACCCTAATTTTTACATATCTAAGCCAAACACATCCACCAGATTCATAAAGAAGCAACAACTCAAAGAATAAAACAAAGGAATTTACAATAACACAATCATTCAATACAAGCCCTAAAATATCAAAATTGGAAGGACGGGCAACTAAAACCAAAATAAAAGAAAGGAAATTACTAGATAACAGATAAAAATACGATGAAATTGAGTTTGAGTTCATATACCAGTACCCATCGACGAAGCTCCGGCTTTGGTGGTCGCCGTTGGGCAGAAGTTGTGGAAATTAAACAATTGAGAGAGAGTGCGCAACGGGCTCATCGGCGGCAAAAATTCATTTGTTGAGCGAATTAGGGCTCATCGGCTGATGGTGTTGCACAGAACTAAAAGAATGTGTCGGGGCCCTGAGCGAACCATCGAGTAGTTGCAGCGTTTGTTCGGTTTTTTTTTTTTTTTTTGAATTGCTAAATACCGCCCCTTTTTACTACCTACCGCCCCCCCAAATTCCAATTTTGCCCTCACTCACTCTCACTCACTCATCTTTCCTCTCTTCCTCACTCACTCTCACTCATCCTTCCTCTCTTCCTCACTCACTCTCACTCATCCTCACCACCACACCATCACACCGGCAACCACCACCACTCACGGCACCACCACCACCACCACCATCACAACGGAATGTCAGGGGCTAGCGGCAGAGGCTTCGACGGCGAGGGAGGCGGCGACCGACCGCATCGCGGGGGGGTAACTTTTCGAAATATTTTTTGCCTTGAATTGAATTTTTTTTGCCTTGAATTGAATCGCGAACTTATGAATTGAAGTTGTGTTGAATTTTTTTTTTTTGTGTCGATCGTTTGCCGATCTCGACTCACCCTTGGGTGAGTCGTCTGCGACCGGTGACTCACCCAAGGGTGAGTCGTCTGCCGATCTCGACTCGCCTAAGGGTGAGTCGCCGGTCGCAGACGACTCACCCTTGGGTGAGTCGAGATCGGCCGACGACTCACCCAAGGGTGAGTCGCCGGTCGCAGACGACCGACACAAAAAAAAAATAAAATTATTATTTTTTATTATTATTATTATTATTATTATTATTATTATTATTATTATTATTATTTATTATTATTATTATTATTATTATTATTATTATTATTATTTATTGTTATTATTATTATTATTATTTATCGTTATTATTATTGTTATTGATTATTGTTTAATTAATTAAAAATGTGAAATGATAGATGGGAGGAGCCGGTAAATCGGTGTCGAGGTTATTTAGTGAACTAGCTGGTTCAGGACCGCGTCACACGAGGACGCGCGGGATTGATGCCTCTGTACGGAGAGAGAGAGAGGCAGTTCGGATGAGGGAGATGACTGCTGAGCAAGACGATTACGAAACTAGCGAGTTCTACTCCAGGGATCAGTCCATGGACGATGATCAGATTGGCGTCGAATCATCCTCAGATTGGCGCGTGGTGAAGGGCAGAGGCGGTAGGTTTGTTAGTACTGGGTCGTCCAGTACTAGCAAACGATCTAGAGCGGAGGACGACACTACGTGGCTTGTTACAGAGCCTGTGCCCGGTGGGCCGGCGGATGATAGCGTCATACCGAGCTTCCTGGGCCACGTAGCGTCTCGTATGTGGAATGGAGAGACGAGGGGTCTCTTGAAGTGTCAGAACCGATTCAGTGTCTGTCAGCGGCTGAGTCAGTGGCGAGCGGAGATGTCGGCCGAGATGAGGGCCCAGATCGAGGGGACTGGGTTATCACACCTGGCAGACATTATGTTCAGACATATTGACTTCCCCCTGATATCTGCATTCGTTGAAAGGTGGCAGCCGGATACGAACTCGTTCCACATGCCGTTCGGAGAGATGACGATCATGTTGCACGATGTATGGCATATTCTTCGGATTCCTGTAGACGGACAGCTCGTTTCCAATGAGGGACGGGATGGGCAGCTGCAAATGGCGGCCATGGAGGTTCTCGGGGTCACCCGAGATGAACTGATGTGTAGCCACTGGCAGGGCGGTGCGGTCCTCACGGAGTCGATTTTTGAGCTTTGCCGTGAGCAAGTGGAGGACAACCAGGCGACAGCTTGGATGTGGTTACTTATTGGATCCACCTTGTTTGTCGACAAGAGTGGTAACCGTATTAGACCCTCCTGCGTGATGGAGGTGATGGACGACGGTGTCGAAACGGTGCATGACTTCTCTTGGGGATCTGCTGCCCTCGCCTTCCTATATCGTCAGCTCGGTATAGCTAGTCGGGGGGATTCTCAGGGCATCTGCGGATGCCTAACTCTCCTCCAGGCATGGATATACGAGTACTTTCCCTGCTTCCGACCTCATCGGGAGCGGATGGTTGTCGGGGACAACGAGACTCCCCGTGCGTGCGTATGGAGTGCCCAGGCTGAGGGCAAGGACGTGGGTCGATTGTGCTCCTTACGTAGACGCTTGGATCAGCTGCGAGCGTCAGAGGTACGTCATGCAGTTATCGGTGTTCATGATTTATTTCGTCGTTTGCTATGTTTTTTTTACTTCACCGTAACTTGAACATTTCTACGTAGGTGGTGTGGCTGCCGTACGGTTCTGACCCGGCAGTATCTGTACCGAGGACTGTATTCATGGGGTGGCTACGGTATCGGGATATTATCGAACCGTACATGCCTGGTCGTTGTTTACGACAAATCGGGTACGTACAGAGTATCCCTTTTCCCGATCATTAGGCCAGAGAAAGCGATCAGGTCATGGAGCAGTCGTTCGTACAAGGTTGTCTACCCCGAACGGATGTCATCTGATGCTTGGCGTATGTTCCCGGGATTTTACATTCTTGGTCTCCATGGGTTTCAGGCATCCACGTCAGATCCCACAGCATGTACGGATGACTACCTCGCATGGTACTACCGTCACTCCCACCCTCGGCTGATACGTGACGCTGCAGCACCTGTGATTCCTCCACGATCCAACAGCGATTATGTAAGTGATTAACTAAAATATATATTTTTTTACGTATTACATATCTCTGAACTCACACTCATTGTTACTTTTTTTGCAGTGGGTGAATCGTCTAGCCATCTTACATGAGCAAGCCATTACTTTGATTCCTCCGGAGCAAGCGGAAGGTTCTCGATCCCAAATGGAGGAGTATATGAGAGATTGGCGGGCTGCCAAATGATGTATTGACCCTAGATGAATTTGTTATATATTTATATAAGAGTTTCATTGTTATTGTTATTTATTTGTGTTATTGTAATTTGTTGTTTCTTATTTACATTTTTTGTTTTATTGTAATTTGTTGTTTTATTTACCTCCAATAATCACGACCACTCTCCACATGCAAAATATAACAATCACACAAAAATGTGATAATGATATAAGTATAACAATCACGCAAAACATTCAATTACGTCGACCTCGCTAAACGATCCCAATGTGCTATTCGCCTAACATACATTTGCTCCCAGGCAATGTGACAATCATCCAACTACTGGACCCATACACTTGCCGAGCTCTTAACTGGAACGTACATTTACAAGCCTTTGTTTTCGATTTCTTCCGAGCAGCAGTATCTAAGTCTCTTAATTCCCCTCTGTAGCGTTCACCTCGATTGCATCTTAACAATTTTACGCTTCCACTCTTCTTGTGTGACGAAATTATCAACTCAAACCCGATAGTAAGGGCAATTTGTTTTGCCCAATTAATTGCATCTGTATCACTATCAAATAACTCATCAATGACGAAATGTGTACTGTAATCAACACCATCACCACCGAACCGCTCCAAAGGAACCTAACGAAAACAACGAAAACAATGTTAGCTTAATCTTAAATGTCTATCAAAACCGACTGAACCAAGGGACAGGCGTATGAAATTTTCGTTTGGACCATGGAAGAAACAATATTAATAATAACAATAAATAATAATAATAATAATAATAATAATAATAATAATAATAATAATAATAATAATAATATTAATAATATTAATATTAATAATAATAACAATAACAATAATAATAATAATAATAATAATAATAATAATAATAATAATAATAATAATAATAAATAATAATAATAATTTTTTTTTTTGATGTCGGTCGTCTGCCGATCTCGACTCACCCTTGGGTGAGTCGTCTGCTACCGGCGACTCACCCAAGGGTGAGTCGTCTGTCGATCTCGACTCGCCCAAGGGTGAGTCTCCTGTAGCAGACGACTCACCCTTGGGGAGTCGAGATCGACAGACGACTCACCCAAGGGTGAGTCGAGATCGGCAGACGACCGTGCAAAAAAATGCGCAAAAATTTTTTTTACCTCCGCCACCGTCGACGGCACTTCCTGGTCGCCGGCAGACATCCGCGGCCGTTGCTTGAGTCAATATTGATGAAGGTTGGCTATGAGAGTGGGTGGTAGAGTGGGTGTTAGAGAGAGAGAATTGGTGTGAGAGTTAGAGAGGGAGAGGATGAGTGAAAATTTAAAAAAGGGCAAAATTGGAATTTGGGGGGGCGATAGGTAGTAATTTAGGGGCGGTATTTAGTAACACCCTTTTTTTTTATGACCTTTTCAGTTTTCATATGAGTAGCACTTGATTGTAAGCGGTTGGGTGAAATTTTCAACTTTGAAATACATGTACCATTTACCAATAAACATTTGTGGGCATTAGAAAATTTATACCAACGGATAACTCTATTGCTAAAAGTTTTGTTGCTAATAGAGAACTAATAGTCTAATACAAATAAATATAAGTAATTTGTTGTACATTTTGTCTTCCTTTAGGCTCCTTCAAATAATACTAACAGTTAGAAAATTCTGTTGGAATTAAGTCACTTATCCCAACAGAAATTTTATCTGTTACTATATTTCTGTTGGTATAAGCTATTTTTTTTGGTAGTATAGATTATGAAAAATATTTTGGGCACCATCTGTAAAAGCTATAACCACAAAGGTACCAACTGGAAAATCCCAAAAAAAAAGAAAACGGGAGAGAAGAAAGAGAGGAGAGAGAAAAAGAGAAAAGAGGAGAGAAATAACTTCATCTGATTTTTGGAGACTTTGAACTACTTGACGAATTATGTACAATCACTTTCGAGGTTTAGTTAAGGTTAATTCGTTTTGAGTTTGGCACTTCACATGACAACTGTAAAGTTTTCTTTCTCTCTGTGTTTTGTTGGCTTGTTGCCACTAAAGACGAAAGTTAACACATGGTCATAATGGGTCGACTTGAAAAGACCCGCCTAAGACCCACCCCGCCCAATTATTATAAATTTCTGGCCTGACTATATCTGTTTTATTATTGGACAAATCTGACTCGCTCCGACCCGACCCGACCCATTACCCAGGTCTAATGGTGATTGTGGGTGATCCAACGTCCATAGTATGCCACATAAATTCAAGGAAGGCACATCAGTTTAAGCCTATCATTACTAAGAGGAAAATATGTCTTTGAGCCTATCATCCTTGTTAATTCCAAAGGAGAAGTCCTATATGTTTGTAGGGTGCTCAATGGTCAATAATGGTATATGATTCTCGTCCTTGCAAGGCCAATGTGATTGTGTGAGGGTGCATCATGAGTCACAAGCAGTGACGGATCCAGGATTTGAGATTTGGGTATGCACAATTATAAAATCGTTAACCATATTTTTGTAACAATGAATTTTTGAACCCTAAATTTTGATTGTGTGCCTCGCTCAGGAGTCTCAAACCAATACAGTCCCTACCGCCTCGTTTCGATGGTAAAATCGTTTAATAGATTAGAGTATAATCTAATAAAATTACAGAGTACAATTCAAAAAGATAGCTGATTGCTCATGGAAAAAGGGATAAAAGCTACTAATTGTAAAATCCAAAAGTGTTTCTAGCTAAAAAAATAAAATCCAAAAGACGTTAGTGTAGATTATAGATATATATAATTAGATACTTTACTTTTTTAAATGTCTTTTTTTTTTTTAATGTAAACAGGGCACTCGTGATAGTGATTACTGATTCCTGAACCTGAATCCTGATTAGTAAAAAAATCACTTCAAATTTGTGGTGTGTGGTCCACTACTCCACTGCTTCCGTCACTTTGTTGCCAGAAGCCCAGAAGAGAGAGAGTGAGTAAGAGAGAAAGTAAAATGTGGCCTTCTCTTCTAAAGCCCTGACACAAACACATACTCTAGCTTTGTGGTCCCGTAGAGAAGGAAATAGTACTGTAGAAGAATGGTTTTTCACTTTATCTCATGGATTGGGCTCGCAACTGGACAATAACTTTTAGTTACGCACAACAAATTTTTTTCTGGGCTTGGCTTACTGGGCTACCACTAGTTTCTTTTCTGGACTGCTGGGTATGCACGTGCATACCCTTTGTGCACGGTAGATCCACCACTGGTCACAACAGTGTTGGGTTTGCAAACACTAGTTTTGACCCTTGTAAGCCTTAGGAAAAGCGGTATCGATGATTCGTTGAACTTGGATTGACCTATTTGGTACAATATCAATATCATTTAAGCTTAAGACAATATTGAAAATTGTGCCGAACTAGAATTGTGAAGTAGGTTTGTGTTGGCTAAAGATGTCATAATTAATGAATTGGACACGAGCCACCTAGATCCGCAAGGGAGCCAGCCTAGCCAATTAGTTATGTTTTGTTATATTTCTTTTTGCCCCCTTAATTTCCTTCCTGAGCAAGTCTTGTATGAGACCAATTCACAGAAAAATAGCGTTACTACTATTAAAAAATGCAGGAGTCACTTTTATGAGCAGTGATCATTGTTTCACTAAAAAGTGACCTTCATCTTACTAAAAATTATGATAAGTCAGTATTAAACAAATTTGTGTTCCTTGTATTGTTCAGATAGCAATTGTTATATGTTGATGCCTATTGTAACATGAGATAGCAATTTTAATGGTGTTGCTCAAATTGTTGCCTTAGAAAAAGGCAACGGAGACAAGCCTAAGATTCAAGGTAACAATTTTTTAATATTAGACAATGATTTTTTTATTGTAATCTTAGGTAGTTTTTGTTGTACTAATGGGGAGTTGGACATGTGGAAGATGGACTTAGATAAGAAGGATATCATATGTAAGGTGATTTCAACTAGCACATGTGAGTGGAAGATTGTTGGGAATTTCCATTTGTGGAGTCCAAGGTGAAAGAGTCCCTAACAAAAGATGAGAAGAGGAGCGATGAGTTAATAAGTATGTTAGTACTTTTTTTTTAATTTTTTTTGAGAGGTGAAGTGTGTTAGTACTTAGTAGTTAATTATTACCACAACCTAGTAACTTAAATTTTTTTCATTTGATATAGGCATAACTTGCATATGGTTCATTTTCTTGCCTAACTCTCATTGATTTTAAAGGTTTACTTGTCACTCTAAGAACTTGATGGCCCAGGATAAGGATAAAAATAAAAATAAAACAAAATAAAATAAACCTTGATGACGATGTATATGAATGACTAATTGCTTATTGTAATCTAATATATATATATATATATATATATATATATATATATATATATATATATATATATATATATATATATATATATATATATATAACTGGATCATGCACGTTGCTGCATTGACACGTGTCATGCCATGTCAACATACCTAGTCAGCATCATATCCAGTAGTTAATGCTATGTCACTTAATTAATTAAATACATGCATGAACCTTATAATCTAATTAAAGTATGATACATGAACATAAACAACATAAATACGGTTCATGAACTTAACCTAAATTATGCAAAAGATTAGGCACATCGAATTTAATAAGGGAGAATTGTCACAAGTAATAATTTTTATACATACATCTTGATTTTCTAAGTGATTTTATACCTGAGCAATATAGTAGAAAATAATTATTGGGCATTACATGATTAAACCCTATGGAAATGGAGAAACATAGTATTGGTAGAACGTGACCGTGAATAAGGTAGTCGTAAACATAATTAATTTCTTCAACAATTATTTTAATTAAAAAAGAATGAGAACATTGATTGATATATTCCGATAGAGTCCAAATAACCGCTACATACCAAATAATATGACGCATAGGAAATTTAACATATTAAATCGAAGTATGTTAAGAAAATGAAAATTATATTGTAAAAGTATTTTCTAATAAAAACCCAACAAATATTCTTTCATATTTTGAATCTAAATAGTTTTTCGTTTCAAATTTTCAATGTTGAGTTTTGACCACAATTTTCTCATAAATCGGAGTACGTAAAAATTATGAAAATTATATATGGTGAAATTACTTTCCAATACGAATCCAACAAATATTCTTTCATATTTTGAATCTAAATAGTTTTTCCACAAATTGAGGTCAAATTAAACACGACGAACATCTAAAATGACACTTAAAAAGGGCGGGACACTTATAATCCATGATATACTAACAAGGTCGTGCATCACAATGGGTATAAAAGAAAACCACGACAATTGTTGTATTGACATGTGGCATCCATGTCATTGCATACATAGGCGACATTTCATGATTTGATGTATTTACATTAAAAAGTAGGCGAAGTTTAGTTACTGACTTACTACTCTCACTAACCATTAAAATTATATCATTAGTATTCATAAAAGTTATTGTTCCATTCTTTAATGACTTAAGTTTCATAAACCATAATTTTTTTTTTAATATATCACGTCAATCGACATATTTGAACGAGTAAATATTAACTCATTAAGAATTTTCAGAAAAAAGAACATACTATAAAAATGAATCTATCGTGTACTAAAATTGGATCATACACACTGTTGTATTGGCACGTGTTCTGCATGTCGATCACCATATCCAATCATCATCATATCCAAAAGTTAATGCCAAATTAACCAATTAATAAGGATAATGAACCATGTTATCTAATTAAATTAGGATACTTGGAACATATAACTATTTTTTTGAGTGAAAGATACATGAACCATAATTAAACTTAAATTAAACTATGCTGAAAACTAGATACAACGAATTTAATAAGGAAAAGTAGTCACAAGTAATAGATGCATAAAGTCTTCTAACAAAAAAAAGAAGTAATAGATGCATAAAGACTTTAAAACTAACGGATAAATTCACGTATTATGCATCTCAATCTTCAAAGTGATTTCATACCCCAACAAAAATACATGATTCATGGAGATCGAGCAATATGGTAAATTGGTAAAATAATGTGAACAAGGAAAACTAATTTATCTACATGGATCAAAATAATCGTTGCCATATCACATTACATGACACACAAGTAATATTATATAAAAAAATACTTAAACCAAAGAGAGATAAGAACCAATAGTAGTATATTGACTATTAATAAAGGTAGGTAAATAAATTTATGGACTACATAAGTACACAAATGTGCAAATGTGTTGGTTGGTAGAGTATATCAAGGTGCGGGAATATATCATTTAACTAATTTTGTGATTAATTATTCAAAGTATGAAAAATATAAATTAATTTATCCATTTAAATCCAAAAAACTGTTATCGCATGTCACATAAACAACTTTATAGTCCACATAGCACAACTTTGATTTTGTACGGATAACTCCATTTTAGTTATTATATACACTATTAATAAATCATTAATCTATTTTCTTGATAACATTCAAAATATATTTTCTAATGATAAACTACAAGCCTGTGCATCGCACGGGGCATACACCTAGTTAGGTCTAATTGGGGATTTTTTTGGGAATACTACTTATCTTAAGGATGACTATATTCGCATGTCCATGCCTGATGGTCATTGATTATGTCGGTTTGATTGATTGCTTGGCTATTGCTTTAGCCATCATCACTCCCCTTATAGTTGTCTTTTTTATTTTATATATTTGTTTCAACCACGTGGTATATTTATGTTATATTTTCTTATATTTTTTTGTTAGTGATCACGTGACAGTTTTTTTAGTTATTAGTTGTTGGTCTGAGTGTTATGCACGCGGCCCCTCAAGTTAGTTAATTTTGATACATAAACACTAATTTGTAATTGAAATCTTAACTAAATCTCTGATAAATCATTATATGAAATAAAGATGAATACTGGCCATAATGTTGCTGCAAAGATAGGTTTACTTCTACACTTCTGTCATGACTGTTGATGTGCTTGGTACTTAGGGGTCACAAGCAACCGTGAGGGGCAACCCTACGGCCCTTATAAAGGTCCTAAATAAGGTCGAGGACTATCTTAAAGCAGATCGTTCCCTATTCGAACCTACCCTTCCACCCTCAACTCCGGGTTGACGGTGGACACGGTCAACAGTGATAGTCGGTTTCTAGTATGACTTAATAGAATTCCACACCTATATGCACAATTCGACCAACTGTTCGACCTTTTCGGGGAGTTGGTAGTGTTTTTCGATGCGTGGGTCAAAGTTGACTATCACGTTGACAACCTTGCTATTCGATAAGGCCTTTTAGGCATTGAGTTGGGATCGCGGATACCTTTACTGTAACAGGGAGGGTGCGAGGGGAGTTTGAAGACTATTAATTCGGAAAAAAGACATTCGTTCGATTGATGTAGACAAAGTAGAAACGGGAGGATTTGGAGTATGATACACTAAATTACGTTTAATCTACTCCTAAAACACTACAACTACACTAGAGACGACATTACTCTACTCCTAACTAAGGAAACGCATCTTTGCGGTGAGACTCGGTCTATCTTCTTCATTGCTCCGTCGATCCTATTTATAGAAAAATAGGAGAGTCCTTGGTCCTCTAGTAACCACCCATTATTCAATCATGGGTGGAGTGTAGTCAACCACTATCCCATATCCTTCTTTGAATGGTTAACACATTTACTTCATGGGTAGTGCTTAATTGGGTAGTTTTTGTAGGAAATAACTACCATGACTAGTGTATTAGTGGGTAGTGGTAAGAGATAATGAAAGTTGTCCATTTCAACCACTATCTTTATTTTATAAGCAATAATATATTTTTGTAATATATTTTTATTCGAGTATCGGTCTATTCGAAATATCCCGGTAGATTATTTTCTAGTGTAACAATGACAGTTCATGAAATGTATATCGATATTAGATAACCACGAGTATTGCAACAAAATCTGTAAGCTAAGAGCGTGATCATGGAAAATAACATAAAACAAAAGAAATGTCTTCATTGTTATAATAGATATTTTATGTCAATATATAAAAGGTCCTCCTTCAAATACATTATACATGACATAATACTTGGTCAATTGTAACACATAATCATATTTTTTGGTCATTGTAACACATAATCATATTGAATACACTAAGGGGACGTTTGTTTCGGGGTACATGGGAAAGGGAAACGGAATAAAATAGTCTGAATCCCTTTGCTTGTGTTTGGTTTCAACAAGCGCGAATCCTATTACCCAAAATCAAGAATTCATTTACCCTATTTAGGGTATTATCCATTACCCCCACCAACCCAGGGTTTTGAATTCCTGATGCTTGTCTCAGCCTCCACCCCGTCCCACCCCTTTTTCTGCTGCTCCAAAAAAATATGTTGCTCCTCTCTCTCTCTCTCTCTCTCTCCTTGTTTTCAGAAGAAAAATATATGTTGCTCCAATGCCTGACTATAGTAGTGAGAAAATTCAACACAAATAACCTTGAACAGAGATATAGGAGAGAGAAAGAAGGAATTTTGGAAGGGAATGATCTTGGTGACTGATATGGAAATAGGAAGCTTACAACAAATTGGTGTCCATGGCGTAAGAGTAGGGAGAGAGATAATGCTTTTTTTTTTTTCCTTGCTTTTGACTCCCCAACTAGAATTTGTGTTATTTTATTTTATTTTATTTTATTTTTTAGCTTAAGTGAAGATTTAACAATCTCTCCAAATAAAATAAAAAAATAAAAACAAGTAGTTTGAATCGAAAAAGTTGTGTTGGGAGTTTGGGACTTAAAAAGACAAAAAACTATGTAGGATCCAATTTTTTTTTTTTTTGATGAGGGTATAAATAAATATCAAAAAAAAAATAAAATTGATTTTCTACCAATAAACTATGAACCAAACAACAACAAAGGAAATAAGGAATCCTATTTTCTTTCCAACGTGAACCAAACAATATAGGTGATTAATTTCATTCATTTCCTTTACCCTTGTTTCCATTTCTTAATTCCATTCCCTTTTTCACTTCGAACCAAACGCTCCCTAATACTTCTGGTGTCATTGAAGTCCAATAAGACTCTACCCAAGAGGTGTTGGCTATCTGGTAAACAAGTTGCAACTTGTACACCAGGTCATGGGTTCAAACCTCCTGAGGAGCACCTACACGAATTAACTCGTGGAATACATTGAGGCCGTGCGTTAGGAGGTGCCCTTTACCACGCTCAAGGAGGAAGGAAGTTTCTCTTTGTCATGCCAAAAAAAAAATGTCCAATAAGCCTCTTTGTTCACTTGGAAGTCCAATAAGCCAAAACCATGAAGACTTGAAGATCAGTGAGCAAGGGGTATGGTCGAAGAAAAGATGGTGTATGTATTGATGTCTGACTAAGAAGGGCTAGTATTTGGGGGATGGAAAGGAAAAGAAAACATTTAAAAGGAGAAAAAAAAGAAGCAAAAAGAAGGGGAAAAAGAGGAGAAGTCAGTTACTATTCATTGGTGAATAGTATTGGTGATATTGGCTTTTTAAAGTGTGAGGGATAGTGTAACACCCCAAATTTCCGTCTAATTTAAAACCATTTAAAATCACGAGTTGCAGCGGAAAAACCCTAGAAATTCGAAGCGCTACCGCCGTATTTAATGTTCAAATTAAATACAAGGCTAGAAAGAAACCAAATTTTTATATCCCAAACATACATACTAGATAATTAAATAATAACTATATTTTCCAACTAACTTAAAACAAAGAATCCAAATGAAGTAAGAAATAGTAACTATTAATTCTCATGCAAGAGAACTAATCTCATTACAAATATAAAAATCCCAATATTAAATAATTTCAATCTAAACAATAAAAGTAAATTGTTCTTAGAAGATATACAGTCTTCTTTCGTCGCCTCTCCTAGCTCACACCACGAGCTACAAAATCCTGTCAATCTACTCCCCCATATAGACGAATTCCATATAGGTTCATCATAGGCCCACCATTGAAGAGAAATGGACAACAAACACAAGTAAAAAGAAAAACAACCAATCAGCTACGCTGAGTAATTCATAACCATATAGTCCATTTAAGTCTCCAAGTTAAGCCAACATGCTTAATCAAATAGAAATAATAACCACGCTTTAAGAAAATAAAGACAACATGCTTTAAACTTAAAGACACGCATAAACACCAAATAATAAATCTCATTATTTATTATTATCCATTAGCCAAGTTCCTTAGAGAGAAGAGAATCGTAAGAATGTCGGAACCAACCTCAGAAGGCTCAATATGATCTTAGTCCCGTGCACAGTGGCAAAAGAGGGATCAACCGTCCCGGAGTATAGATGACTCCCGAGGTACTTTTAAATGTTCCTAAGTATGCATACCCTCTCTCAACCCTTAGGTTACAAGAAGAACAGTTTCTCAATAAAATTTCACTTGCCCAATTGCTTACTGTATGGATACAAGTGCTACATTGGGGCTATGACTCGCAGACATAGACCTGCCAAATATATCTCAATGACAATTCCCATTCGCATCCTTTGGTGGATCCATTACCAAAGAAATCTTAACTCCCAATTAATCAATTCAAAGGTGATCACATAATCAAGTAAATCACATAATCTTGGCAATTCTCAAGTAACACAATATGGTTACAATTTCCGATGGCATTTTACATGAAGGGCATCTAGGCCTCAATTCAAAACCACCTAGTTCAATACCTTTAGATAGGTTCCAATAGTCAAAGTTCATTTCAACTTATTGAAGTAACATGCTTCTAACATGAATCCACATGCTTACTAACATGATACAAAAATAGCAATACAAGCTATATTCCAATTGAACAATTATTAACATAATTTTCGTTCAACAACAATAAATCATGCATCTCCTCACATGAATATCAACAAGTAGACATTGCTACGCAAAGTGAATTTCCAACATATAACATGCATTCACTAACATAATTCTATACGAATTATCACCAGGAAATAAACATCAATTATCCCTTTTTCCAAAGTACTCACAAGTCAAAATATGAATTATCATTCTCAATCCATTACCAGACAACATGAACACAAATTCCACTAGACATGAATTATGACAAAGAATTTACATAATTCACCAATCAATACTAGACGATGAATTGTCTTTAGCAATAAGGCAATCAGGACAAACTAACGTAAGCTCGTTAAGTTCACGTGCAGTCAACTGGCCCTAACAAATCCACAATACACCAATAGTCAATACTTTGACTTCTAAACCTCTTTATTAACCTTTAAAGATGATTTAGTACCCTTAATTAAATTAATTAAGTTGTTGAAATTTTCAGTTACTCATGCATGCTCAAAAGTTTCCAAAACCAATTTGCATAAACTAAATTAGAAAACTTTCCAAAACCCTAAAACAAGTCAACAAGTCAAAACAAGTCAAACCACCAACAACACCACCCAACAACACCACCCAACTCCACCATCACCACCGCTGACCACCGCCCGCGGTGGCCGGTGGCGCTGGGCAGCAGCCGTTGCCGTGTTGCACAAACCGAAACCCTAATCTTTTTTTTTTTTTTTTGTTAAACAACTTTAACAAACCCAAATCTAACTAAATCCAAATAATTAATAAATTTCCAGATTTAATTAAATACAAGATCCAACCTTTTAAACTCAAACTTTGATTCAATTCAATAAAACAACAAACCCAACCCTAATCATGATCCTATCATGTAAAAACAATAGAATCTAGCAAACCCTAGGCAAAACATAAATTAGGGTTTACTCAAACAAAACTAGAGTTCATAAAAACTCATACTTGAATCAAATTTAAAGTTTTTAAGAATCAAAAACAAGTTTAGAACACTTACATGGAAATAAGAAGGATTAAAATTGCACAAAGGATGAATTATGGAAAAATGTCAAATTCTCTTTTCTTCCTCCTTTGTTCGGCCGTGCGTGAGAGTAAGAGAGAGAGAGGAACATTTTTTTTTTTTGATTTGGTAAAGAGTCAATTGATTTAGAAGTTGAGTGTACTTTTGGACTAAATACACTCTTTCCTTATCTCAACCTCTCATTTCCTAAAACCTCTCCTAGAATCACTCCACTAATCAACAATTTAAGAAACAAATTTTAAAACAAAAATTAAGAATTTCTCACCCCTATTTTCGGCTAGGAGGAACGAAAATAAGGCCCTAAATTGCCTTATAATTTTCGGCCATGTCCGAAAATTATGTTGCCCAAATTCTTTTATTTATTTTGGCCCAATTATAATTTAATTAGGTTCAAAACCAAACCCAATATTAATTAGACACTTTAAACATTTATGAGCCCAATTAATTATTTAAATCCGAAATTGCATTTTCTTTTTAAGTAATTATTATTCTAAAATGAATAATAATATGGGGTATTACAGGTAGAATTATAGTAGTTAACTTTAGCGTTTTTTTCCCCTTCCTTTTAAACTAAGTTGGTGGGATAACTAGTAATTCATGGTTGGGAGCCCTTTAAATACAGATTTCTCACCCCTCTGGCTCTATCCCTTATGTGCTTGCTCCATATTTTGGGATTTTAATATGAATTCATTTGCTTGTCTCACGCTATTGGATATTTTTCTAATTTAAGAGTCTCCAACAATAAGTAAATTCGATACCTACGCTTGTACTCAAATTTGAATCTTCTTGAAATGAGGAACCCATATATATATATATATATATATATATATATATATATATATATATATATATATATATATATATATATATATATAAATGTGCACAATTGCTATAATGACACGTGTGCATCCACATAAGTTTCTACATCATTATCATATGCCACATGTAAATGATGTCATATTCTAATTTATTACATTCACACTTTGGTTCAAGTTTGACTTTTGATTCGATGTATGTTGGTCACCTTAGTTGTATATTTATTACTAATGCATGCATCGGATTTGGGCGGTATGATGGAGAATAGATAGATAAAGCATAACAATTTTATTTATGATCTTGGTAGATTTATAATTATTTACAAATTTATGTCATTATAGCGGAACAATGATATGATAATACTTAATTATTGAAAAATATTTTTCTTATTGTTTCATGTATTATTTATAGGCTATAAATTACTATAGTATGCTAAAAAGTTCGGATATCGCACTGGCCATGCAACTAGAATTAAACAGGAAAACAATAAAGTTGATTTGAGTATAAAAAGGGAGAGGTCCATATATTAGGAATGAAGTAGCAAGATGTGACCTAGGCGAAAAATTTATTACAAATTTGTACGATAAAAATGTATAATTTATTGTAAACACACAAATCGTGCATCACACAGAAATGTAACTAGTTATTCATATTTTTGCCTTTATAAAAATTATCTAAAGGAAACGATTCCTTTCTCGTCCAAAGTTTATCTTCTTCTTCTTTTGCTTTTGATTAAAATCACCTTAAGCGAGGCGTATTCTCAAAATAAACAAAAAGTGAACTATATGCACAAATTAGGGGTTAGTATGAGACATGTATACTCAAATTGCATTTGAAATTGGTTTGGATCTGACACGTTCAGACTTGGAACCAACACTGCCAAGATTAATTTCAAGTTCCAAAATGATTATTTTTTTCCAAAAGTTGGTGGGAAGCTAAGAGGTGATTTAAAAGAGTAATATTGCGACCAACTCATAACAAACATAAAAAAAATGGGGTCACTATTTAGAAATGAAAACGGGTCCCTCATTATGGGTCATGAGTCGCGACTCTTATTCAAATAGTGACGGAGATTGGATCCTCTCCGGTATAAATGGTGCTGTAAACCATGCGGTACCAATTTTATTTCATTGCAACGAGATAAATATTAAAAAAGATGGTACTAAAAAGTTTGCATCAAAATCACAATAATGAGTCATAACAATATAATTTAGTAGTTGTTTATAACCCATTTTCTTATTGCATGACCCCAATCAAAAAGTTTGATTGCAATATTTTTAATATCATCTTTTTGAATATTTGTCCTGTTGTAATCAAATAAAATCGGTATAATCTCAAAGTGACGGTCGTCCTATCAAAGTTACGGTAAAACAGATTTAAACAAGTTTTTGTGCATTAAGAATAGTTATTTCAAATGAAAATAATTTATAAGAGGGTTATTGTAAATTTTTTTGATTTTAGAAGATGGTTTTCAATTATTTTTCCTAATAAGAAATTAATAATTGTGAAATCTTTTCTCCCCTGCAAATTACAAAAGCAAAGAGAATTGGGGTTTGGTGTAGTGGCACTACTCCCGCTTTCCACCTTCGAGACGGGGGTTCGATTCTCATCCCCAACAGTTTGGGATCCCCTTTACCATCCCCCTAAGGACCATCTTACCATCTTAAAAAAAAAAATAAAAAAAATTACAAAAGCAAAAGGGTACCACGGAAAAACAAAATAAATCCGATAAGGTGTTGGGACATTAAACAGGCGGGACGGAGTTCGCAGTTAACACTCTTACGTCTTACCTGAGAGAGAGAGAGAGAGAGAGAGAGAGGGGAGCACCAACTACAAGAGGCAAACAAAGCTCGAAAATTGCAAAAATGGCGGCCACAAACACATCATCTCTAACACTCTTCCATAACACTTTCACTTCTTCACAACACCTATCTTCACCGGAAATCACTTGTTTACGACTACAACTAGCCAATAAGATGAAGAAGGTTCCCGCCATTTTCACGCCGAGAAACAGGTCTGAATTATACCCATTTCGAATTCCATTTCCCTAATCTTTCATGAATTTTTCAATTGCTGAAATTACCTTCAGTTTTGTATATTTTGCAAATGGATGCTTTTGGTTTCTGAATATATAGCTACCTTGGAGAATAATAATTGGCTTGACAGAAACGCGAGGGTTAGGGTTAGGGTTAAAGCTGCTGGTTATACGAAGAGACAAATGGAGGCGCCAGGAGCGTATGAGGCCATTGATGAGGAGAATGGAGAGAGAGTGAATGTTTGGGGTGGAGTTGATGATGATGATGGTGGTGGTGATGGTGATGATTCAGAGCATTTAGTTTCCCACAATAACAAAAAAGCACCGAGAACTGGAGAGAAAATTGGAGGTATTCATTTGTATATGTAATTTACTATGATTAGAGTGTATAATATGACTATTGTTATAAAAAGTTTGTATGATTTGTTAGCCTACTTATTGGTTTATAATGTAATTAGGGAGGGAGGAGAATGAAGGCGAAATAATTCACCTTGTTTGGGAGTTTAAATGAGGAGAAGGGAGGGAAATGGAGGGGAACCGACTACTGTCACTTAAAAATTCCCCTTCCCCTCCCCCTCCATTCCCCCCAATTTTGGGGAACAAAAATTGAGTTAATGGAGGGGAATGGAGGGGAACTGTTCCCCTTCATTCCCCTCCCTTCCCCTCTTTAAAAAAAACTTACAAATAAGGAGAATTTCTTATTTCCCCCTCATTCCCCTCCCTTTCCCTCCATTCTCCAACTCCTAAACAGGCTCTTAAGGTCGAGGTCTGAGGCCTCTTCTGGTACTCTACTTGTAGAGACTTGAATTTGGGTGATTAATGTACGAAATTCGGTGCCTTTCAAGATGGGTATAAGAGCTATGAGTTGCAATCTGCAGACTCCTGTGTGGTTTGTTAATTAGTCATAGTTCTGTGTAGCTGTTAAGTTTCCTTCTAGGCTTCTACCTCCTTAACTGGAAGTATGGCGGTAAAATCCTGCAAAAAGAATTAAATAAAAAAATTAATTAAATGATTCAGAAATAGCTAATGAAGTCAGGGCATTCCTGTTTCAGATTGTAGATCTGTAGGTTCACCTTTTTCATTGCCCTTTCTGGCCTTTGCTGCTTGTATGAATGGACTAGCCCTATGACAATACTGTATTCTTGTAGATACAACCCAGTCCCCTACTTTATGCCGTCTCATGTGATGAGATCATGATTACTTCCGTTGGACAAAAGAATGGCTCGCAGCTGAATGCTTATGCTATACTTTATAAATTACTTATTGGTTAGACACAATGCTGTACATCTTTTTTCTAATTGCTATAGACTCTAAACCTCGTTCTGCAGGTCAAGATAATGCTATTTCCACATCTACTACTCAGAGGTCAGCTAGAGGCTTTGGAAGACTAAAAGCCCAGAAGATCAGAAGCCTCATAAGTAAGGCCTCACAGGAAAAGCAAGGGACCCATGATAAATATGAAGAAGTAGATATAGATGAAACAGATGATGATGATCAGACTGTATTTTCAGATTCTACAAATAGATATATCAAGGGAGTGAGAAATATGAATGTTAAGAGTGGAATTGAGCAGCTTCTGGATGATCAGCTGGGTATGCGCTCTGGTGACTCTAATCAGAAGTCGGCGAAGGCTGCATCAAATCTTTCTTCTACTCGTCTGAAAGGATGGAGCAATGGAGAACCTAGACACAATTCTAGGAGCGAGCCAGGAGACCTGAAAAGTAATCTAAATTATTCTAGAGATATATATATCAAGGGAATGAGGAATACTAATGTTAATAGTGGCATTGAGCAGCTTGTAGATGATGATGTGGGTATGAGTTCTTATGACTCTAATCAGAACTTGATGAAGGCTGCACCCAGTGTTTCTGCTACTCGTCCAAAAGGATGGAGCAATGAAGAACCCAGACACAGTTCTAGAGTCGAGCCAAGAGACCTGAAACATAATTTAAAGTATTCTGCTCGTAGTGACTTTTTCAGTCGAAAATCATTCAAGGATTTGCCCTGCAGTGACGACATGATAGACTCGCTTAGAGCACAGGGTTTTGTTCGCCCCTCACACATTCAGGTACATCAACTTCACTTCTGTTTATTTCAATGCTGTATTGACATAATCTATGTTGTGGTCTAGTTTATTTGCCTTTACTGATATTGTCTAGGTTACATTCAATAGCGACTCTTTCCCAACCCTTCTTATAGTTGCATCCTTGCATTTGTTATGTTTTCAATTTGTCAGCTGCTTTCATAATATCCAGTGATAGTTTTTCCCATTTGCCATCTGCCATACCAGATACCCCCTTGTGAGTCTGTGACATCTATGTTGACTCTTGTATTGTAATATTTTGAAGGGTACTATGGGTAGATAAGTGAAGTTTTCTTTTGTGAAAATCTCCATTAACCTGTGCTTCGAGAGTTTAGTAATCGACTTTGACATGTAAAAATGTAAAATTAGAATCGAAATATTACTTGATGCAGATAGAACAATCTTTTTAATCTTAGCTTGTTTAGATGTTTGTGGCACAACCAAAAGGAATTTTTTTATGAATCGAACTAGTTGCCTAGAAAGTCAATGTACAAAAGTCGTGCTAGGCCCATAAAGACTAGGGCTGTTCAAAAGAATCCGTATCCGAAAACCCGAATATCCGATCCGAAAATATGCGAAAAAACGGATATCCGGAATTTCGGATACGGATTCGGAGATCAACTTTGAAAATTTCGGATATCCGAAAAATCGTAATTTCGGATATTTTTCGGATACAGATATCCGAAAAATATCCAAATTTTTTGGATATTATGGATATTTTCAGATTTGGATATCCGAAATACCCAAAAATATCCGAAATATAACCAAATTAAAAAGAAAAAATAATAACTTTTTCGGATATCGGATATTCGAGTATCCGAATCCGAAATTTCGGATATCCGAAACTTCGGATACGCATTCAGATATCATAGTTCACTATCCGAAATTTCGGATATCCGTTTATGAACAGCCCTACATTATTAAAGAATGTGCCCAACCTCCAAACCTACTGTTAGTGTATGTCCGATCATCCGATCCGAAAATATCCAAAAATACGGATATCCGAATTTTTTCGGATATCCGAAAAGCGGATTTCCGGATATCGGATACGGATTCGGATATCAACTTTGAAAATTTCGGATATCCGAAAAATCGTAATTTCGGATATTTTTGGGATACGGATATCCGAAATATCCGAAAAATATCCAAATTTTTGGAAATTATGGATATTTTTCGGAATATTTTCAGATTCGGATATCCGAAATACCCAAAAATATCCGAAAAATCACTAAATTAAAGTCAACTAAAAAAGATAAAAAATAACTTTTTCCGATATCAGGTATCCGAGTCCGAAATTTCAGATATCCGATTTTCGGATATTCGGATATCATAATTCACTATTCGAAATTTCGGATATCCGGTTATGAACAGCCCTAGTCTAGACACTCGAATTTATTAGGTCATTAGCTTTGGTGTGTTTGAGAATGTTGCAATGTTCTTTGACTTGAAGCTACGGGAGCATCTTATGCTTTGGAATCTGGGAAAGTCTAGCATGGCCTGGGGCCCTGGGGGTGTGAAGGTACAAATGCCCTCAAGAGCAGAAGGACCCGATTAGTGTCGACACAGTCGAGAGAAGACAGTGGTGAACATTGCCTGGCCGTGCTTAGGCACACGGCTGTGTTGCGTACAGGTTCAGCTTGAGACGATTTTTTGCGGCTCGTTTTTCCTATTGGTTAAAGGTATCCCTTTTGAGGAGGTCTTTATGAATCTGTGTAATCTTGTGCTCAAGGTTATTTTGGGATGTAAACAAGATTAAGATACACATCAAGAGAGCTTTGGTGACCAGACTTGAGTGAAGTTTGAGACATATTGGCTGAATTCTCCTTTGATCATACTGCATTTGTATGCTTCTTTCGCCTGTGGGTTTTACCTCTTTTGAGGAATTCCCGTAAGTTCTGTGTTTTCTATGTTTCTCAATATATTTTTATTGTCAGACTGTGGATCACACTCTTCGGGGAGGAATTGTTTACTTCCTAACACCTCCTACACCATGAAAAAAGGCCCACAAACAGAAAGGAATGCAATATTTGTTGAGTAAGCAACTTAACACGGAGCAGGAAACAACTTAATACCTCCTCTTGAAACACCTTCTTTAGCTAAAGCATCAGCTACACTATTATGATCCTTATGCTGCACCTTTTAACCTTGTAATTAGGACATCAAAACTACCATTAAACAATGGGCTACCATAACTATGGTCGTTTCTCTTTATTGTGAGCCCAAGCCAGCACAGTATGACATCACATTTAAACCTGTCTCTGATTTTGGCCTTTTCATGATTCTAGATAAAATTATTGAATTAGTATTTTTATATGGATGAAGAATTGTATCATTGTAAAGAAGACAACAAAGTTGTCCTCTTGAGTGCGGATGGTCACTAACTAGTCCAATTCCTTTAGATCTCAGAAATAGAGTAATTACCAAAACCCCTGGTGGCGTAGCCCAATGAGGCTATTTAAGTGACCCGGACCCAAAGGAAATCAGGTGCCAAAGACTAACCAGAGAAAACCCGCGCCTTCTGCTCAAGCCTCAAACACCATAATGTAGAATTCATGGACTTGTAACTGGTTCATTATTTTGCTGGATATGAATGCCAGATCATGTGTCAACTTGTTTCTAGTATGAGTTTCTAATACATCTTTGCTCTCAAATTTCCTTAAATACAAGTCTTATTCTTCTTCTTTTTTTTAATTCTTTGACAATGCAAGTTTGTAAACATCAATAGTTTATAATGGTCCTACAAATGTTTTGTAGATAAGAGAAAGAATTTCATTAATCAAAGAAGCAAGTAATACAAACTTATTACGTGGTTGTCAAAGAAAAGAACAAACCAACCAATCCAAACCTAGAAGAAAAACTAAACCTTAATGCTTAACCTTTAAACTACGACCATCATAATTAGTGCTAGATTTTGACCGCTCAAGCTCCCGACTACCCTTTTGCCTCAATCAGAGCTTGTCCCCGCACATCCGCTTCATCATTACCAAAAGAGGAACTGGATATACTTCTTTCTTTTTTTTGATAAAAGATATACTTCTTTCTTGATTCTCCTTTACTCGTAAATGTATTTTGTTTTTAACTTTTTCTATTTAGAAAAATGATAATGTCTATCGTTAGTACATGACATCATGCTTGATGAACATATGTATTTGCAAAGGAGGCCTATGGTTCTGAACATTGTGAAGTGCAGGCTATGGCATATGCACCTGTCACTGAGGGGAAGAGTTGCATTATAGCTGATCAGAGTGGATCAGGGAAAACATTGGCATACCTGGCACCACTCATTCAACATCTCAGGCAAGAAGAGATCAAAGAAATCAGTAAGTCGGCATCAAAAAGTCCTCGAGCTGTAGTATTAGTGCCAACTGCTGAGCTGGCTTCCCAGGTTTGTTTATAGTTCTTCAGCATCTCTTTGTTCATTTGTGATGCCTTGTATACTTCTTGCTTTGACTTTGTCTCCGTGCCTATGATTGTTATTCATATGATAAATTTCCGTCAGTTTTGGCTTCTTGCATTATATCTAATAATATTAATATAAAATAATATGGCGAACTCTTGGGATGTATGATTAATGCAAATCTTCTTCACATATCTCCCCTGAGGTGAAAATGGGAAAACAAACTCCTATTAGTAAGTGATTTACTAAAGGAAAAACTTATTTTCCCTACTCCTTTCCCCCCTTTAATCTCTAGATTGCTTTTAGCACTTATAATTGAGCAGTTGTCCATTGTGATTAAGGTATATAATCCGCTACAAAGGAATAGCTTACAAAGCATACGCCAAGAGCGCTCACCTATTAATAGCATCTTTCAAAACCCGACCCCACCTTCTAGGAAGGGTAATGCAATAATGTGCTTAGGCGTTTGACATCATGCAAGATGCTTATGTGCCTCAAAATGAAAGTATTATACTGAATTTTGCTACTAGTTATTTTTCTAATCTGAGAGAGACTTGTGCAGGTTTTGAGAAATTGCCGTTCCATCTCAAGATATGGTGTCCCATTCCGATCTATGGTTGCAACAGGTGGTTTTCGACAGCGGACTCAATTGGAAAGTCTTGAACAGGATTTGGATGTGTTAATAGCAACACCTGGTCGCTTCATGTACCTAATTAAAGAAGGGTTTTTGCAGTTAACAAACCTTAGATGGTATAACATTTTCATCTCCCTCTGATTTGTCTTAATATGGTTTTTTTTTTTTGCTTTATTCCTGATCTTCATCACGTGTATTTGCTTTGTCTACAACTTATTCTGAAGAATATGATTATGTGGTACCAGGGTCATCGTCATTTTCATATCTTTAAGAGAACATACAATTTGTTAATTCTTTGCCACATTAAATGATTTCTACCAAGGAGGATACTCTCTTCATCCAGGAAGTAGTCAGTAGTCATGGTCGGAGAAGACATTCCTAAATAGTAATATATTAAAATTGTCACATGGTCTTTATCTAAATAATAATAATACAAATTGTCACATGGGTTATGGATCTTCTTAGATCACTTAATGTGATTCTAGGCTTCTAGCATCCTTATATCAATAAAAGTGTTTGCAGCAGATAATCTTAAATCAGTAATGAAGAGCAGATATTTTACTTCTTCTTTTTGTGTTTTAATGTTTTCTCTTTTCACAGCTTTGATGATGTGGATTGTAGATTTGAATGAGTAGGAACTAACACATTTTAGAGGAAGTACATGATTAAGTGATGCATCGAAGCCATATCTTTCAATATCCTGAGTTCTTTTTTCTCACCTTACAAAACATAAGAAAAGTATTCAGACTGTTCTAGAGCTTTACATGCTCAACTCTATCTGATGTCAGTAGACTTGAATCCTGAAGTGTCTTTGTAGTCGGGAGAATGGTGTTGACAACAAAAAACGAGCAGTAGTTTAGGTGGCTGTAGATTGGTCATAACACTTATGACAAGACAGGCATGAAAATGATTTTTCTGTACTCGTCTTTCTGATGATTGATGAGTCAGTGTAAAATCTCTAGAGCAAATTCTGGAGAAAGAAGTATCTTGACATTTAGTAATAACCCATAGCGCTGGAGCGAAATTGACTTGATTAACCATTTATGCTACAACAACAAAGCCCCATCAAAATATTTAATTATGATAAGATATTAGCAGAAAGAGGTCCCATCAAAATATTTAACTAAAATATTTAACCCTGAGGGGGTAGCTCAGTTGGTAAGACCTCTGAGAAGTATTCCAGAGGTCCCAGGTTCGAATCCCCTCAGGGCTACTGAAGGTTTTCCTGATCGTTAACTTCAGGGCCCATGGGATTAGTCAAGTAAAGCTTGGACACCCATGTTATCTAAAAAAATAATATTAACAGAAAGAGGCATAAAAAGGTAATGCAATATATCCTCATTTATCCAAACAACAGAATACAAAAAAAGAAGAAATAATATACTTTCATTAGTTTGAATTGGCAAGCCACTCTTTCTAGTTTTATTTGGGCATGAATAATAATGTAGCCTTTATTTGCATTAGATTAAGTGCCCCACAAATAAAGTTAAAGATGCAAGGGTTTATATTATGACTTTATTTTCCAATTATGCCATTCTTAATAGCCCTATTGCTCTTAAGTCCCAGTACGCTTGTTTTGTGGGTGGGAGGTTGGGAGAGTAAGAAATGCCACACCGTGAAGTTATGGGAGAGGGTGATTGAAAAGAGAATGAGGAAGGGCGAGTATATCAGAGGACCAATTTGTGTTTATGCCAAAAAGATCCATGACAGAAGCGATACATCTTCTTAGGCTTTCAATGGAGTATTACAAAGAGCGACAGAGAGACTTGTACATGGTATTCATTAATTTAGATGAGGCTTATGATCGAGTTCTTAGAGAGGTCATATTGTGGTGCTTGGAAGCCAAGGGAGTTTCGATTGCCTATATACGAGTTATTAAGGACATGTATGAAGGTGTGAAGACTAGGGTGAGGAGGACGTCAGAGAATTTCTCCATAGACACAGAGCTACATCAAGGTTCCTTGTTGAGCCCTTTCTTGTTTGCATTCAAGGGGATGAAACAAGAGAATAAGGTCAAGAATGAAGTAGTTAGAGACAAGGTAAGGGCGGGCGACATTGAGAATAAGATGCGAGAGACGAGACTCACGTGGTTTGGACTTGTTAAGAAGAGACAGCCAAATGCCCCAGTGAGCAGTTGCAAGAAAATTATACTCAAGGATTGTAATAAAAGAAGGGAGACCAAAGAAGTTGTTGAGGGACGTGATCAGGCAGGATTTGTTCCTTCTAGAGCTTTTGTCACTTCTAGAGCTTTTGTCGCTTCTAGAGCTTATAAAGGACTTGGCCCGAAATAGGAAACTTTGGCATAGTAGGATCCTAAATAGAGCAGTGCTTTGCTTTTCCTATATTCATTTGCTTGTGAAATTTCCCTGGCATCTGGTAACCCCGTCTCGTTTACTTGTTATGTTCATTGCTCCTTCTTCATGAATTGAGTAAGTGATCTATTAATTAGTTTTATATTTATATTTATTCATCTATATAGTAATCCCTTCACTCATGCATTCATTCCTTCAACCATTCACTCACTTTTTAATGCATTCAATTGTTTTCAAAAATTCAAAATTGCTTTCGTGGGTCCATCTGAAACAACCTCTTTACTCGCCTACTAGGTGACTAGCTAGGGGTAAGGTTGTGTATATCTGGAACTCCCCCCAGATCCCGCCCTCAGCTGGATACTTCATGGGTTGTTGTTGAGAGTAAACTGGGATTCCCAAATGTTAATATGAGACCTGCATCGACAAGCTCGAAAACTGATTAAGAATTAAGAGTTAAAGAAGAGAATAGCTTATTGGTTCATGCCGTAGCATTTATTGTTCACATTCCCTGAACCATGTCATAATCCTTACTGCAATCCATGAATTTGTGATGATAAATTGGTAATGATGCTTTTTGTCATAGCCATCTCATCCTCACACATGTTTATCATCATGTAGCTGTGGGTGAAGCATCATAGTAGCAATGACATTATGCACCAAATATCATCTCATGTCTTCTCATCATGACGTGTTACTATATCCTAACTGGATTCTTCTGATTGTGGATGTTAAGGCTGAGAATTAACACTTGTCAGAGGCTCATTGATGTTTAGGTCAAAGTATTAAATTTGTACTATTGAAGGAGTATCAATATGACTATTTATACTGGTTGGAGGCAGTATTAATGAATCTCAATGGCTTCTTACATGCACAACTCCTAGGCATACCCAAGGGAGGGGCAGCAGGAAAAATAATTTCACAGAATATATGCGAGCTTCATGTTGGAAGGAAATAAAAAATGCAGCATGAGGGGAAACTCTGCAGACTACATAGCATGGTTGATGCACTAGACTACATAACCTGTGATTGGTGATGTCCTGATTCTGCGCTAAACCGTGTATTTCTTTGGTGCTGATATTTGTGATTGTAATATTAGACCCTAGTGCTGTTGAGTTTTTCCTAAATGGAAAGTGGCAATTAGTTCTCTTCCACTGGCGGATAACTTTCTCTGTACGACTGTACCTAGTTCTCTGTTCGGTGTCCTTTTCATTTTACTGTGGACTTGGTTCTATGTACAAATGCATGAATCCAGCCACAGCAGCAGTCTTGCCTGGCCCCTTCAGTCCTGTTTCACATCCCATCTTGCCACCATGATGCTAATTTACTCTTATGATAGTTTGGCAGTTTTTAGTTTGACCTCATCGAGTTAACTTGTTGTGTCACAGTGCTGTGTTGGATGAGATTGATGTACTCTTTAGAGATGAAGATTTTGAACAAGCTCTACAAAGATTAATTACCTCATCACCAGTTACAACACAGTACCTCTTTGTGACGGCGACATTACCTGTGGACATTTACAACAAGCTTGTTGAAGTCTTCCCAGATTGTAAAGTGATCATGGGACCTGGAATGCACCGAACAAGTTCTGGCCTTGAAGAGGTGGGTGTCTTTGGAAATTCTTTCTGAAATTTATCTCCAGTTTATTACAATCTGCTGTCCCATCAGATAGTGCCAGAGCATATCTAACTGGCTCTTGGCAACATAGGCTGCATGATGGTAGTTGTAATTGAATTGAAACTGTAGAGTTCATCTTTGCTGAATGAGGGAATCTTCCTTAGTGAAATTACATTGTTATACTATTTTGGGGGAAAAATATCCAGAAAAAAGTCATCATGCTTGAATTAATTGGATTTTTTTTTTTGGGCAGGTTCTTGTAGATTGCAGTGGAGATGAAGGGTCAGAAAAGACCCCAGAAACAGCATTTTCCAATAAAAAAGCTGCTCTTTTGAAGCTTGCAGAGGAGAATCCAGTATCCAAGACTATTGTCTTTTGCAACAAGGTATTTGGAACATATTTCCATCATGTGTTCCTTGCTCTGGATTGCTTTCTTACTCTACTACAATGTTAAATGCAGATTGAAACTTGCCGTAAAGTTGAGAATGCCTTGAAACGTTCTGATAGAAAGCAAAATCAAATTCGAGTTCTGCCGTTTCATTCTGCTATGGAACAAGAAACGAGACTAGCAAATATGAAAGATTTTATCAGTTCAGATACAGAGAACCGCTCCCGCTCCCTGTTTTTGATCTGTACTGACAGGTAAGTGAAGTGTGTTCTTTACATAAGAGAGAATTTATCAACGAGAACAGAATAAAATAAGAGGACTAATGCTATTGTATAGTCACACTGAATATAAAGGGGAGCCAGAAATCAGGCTGTGAAAATCAAACCAATGCCAAAGGGAACCATGGTCACTAGCTGTAATTCAAAAAGTACAATTGCTTCTTTCCCACCATAGCACCACAGAAATGCCAATGGGAAGCACACTGCAGAAGAATCTTCAGTTTCTTGTGTCTCCTCCAAAACCATAATCTCTTTACTTAAACTGCTACATCGGGACTGTAGGACAGCCAAAATCTAGTCAACTATTCCCCACGTACATCAAAGACCATATGCCACAGAAAAGTGTGGATTCTGGCTAGATTTGGTTTGTAGTAGTTGCTTTGTGAGATTACATGTATGTTTCTTTTCTCACTAATTTTGGGTTTTGGATATTGTTTGCAGAGCATCACGAGGAATTGACTTCCCTAGTGTCGATCATGTTCTGCTGTTTGACTTCCCCCGTGACCCAAGTGAATATGTACGCCGCGTTGGAAGAACAGCCAGAGGTGCTGGAGGGCAAGGCAGCGCTTTCATATTTGTTGTCGGGAAGCAAGTTTCTCTGGCGAAGAGGATCATTGATAGAAACCAGAAGGGTCATCCTTTACATGAAGTTCCCTCTGCGTATGAATTGGAAAGATGAGTATGATCAATGGAAAGCAGACATGGATATACATTTAACAACAGATGCTGAAATGGTCGGCGACCGATAATGGATTGCAAGAAGTTGCTCTGCTATCTCCATCTTGTTCCATAGCGGGTTTGTTGTTATTTACTATGAATCCTTGGCAGGTGTTTTGGTCCTAACAACTGCAACAGTTGAGAGTGCTGACTACCTCATCAGATAAACGGTGTTCGGATGGTCTCAGTTTTCACTACTGACCAACTTATGATCTTACCTTACAGCAAATATAGACGATATGAGCTCTGGTAGTGCTTCTTGTTTGCTGGGTGGATTAGCTGGTGTTTGATGTTTGGTGTTCTCCTGCCATGATCATATGTATAGTTTTAGTGAACCATTAAAGTTAATTATGAGGTAATGCCTGTAAATTTAAGAGAAATTGAATGGTCCACATATAAGTTTATGTATCACTGTTCTCAGATGCCATCATGGCGGCCGTTCCTCCACTTACGGACGGTTTCTGTCCCTTGTGATTCCAAAGGAGAATCAGGCAATATGTAGTCACTTTCATGTTTCATCTACGTTTTGGATGACTTCATTTTTGTTACCACTGTCCACTAATGCAATACATTGTATTCTCGGTGTTTATATGGTAGTTCCTACTTGTTATTATCATAATACTTTGCTAACCATCCCATCAAGATTGGTGATCAGCCTGATACTTGATCATTCATGACCATTTAAATTTACTACTAGTTGATTGACATAAGGGGTGAGATAAATTTTTCTTCCATGATCATGCGTCATCTACGAAGACAAAATTTTCATTCATAAAAACTCATACGTCATCTACATAGACGAGAAATTTTATGAACAAGTGTAAATCTAAAAATAATTCAAAATTAACAAAACATCCACACGAATTTGAGTATTTGACAAATAGTGGATCCCCCATTATTTCAATCAATTTAAAAGTGAAATGCAAATGATAAAGTTGATTAATACATCTAATCTATATATAACTGGGTCCTTCTTCATGTGGTGTCGACACGTAGGACGTTATGTAGGCGCGCCACATCGTGCAAGCATGACACGTAAGCCGACACGTCATCATAAACTTGTCACATAGCATAACACATCATCCACAATTAATGTCTTATCATTAGTTGAATTAATTACATATTTATTAACATTTTTAAAATTATAAGATAAGATAACTTTAGTTACGTAAGTCAAAAAATTATAAATCTGACTTCGTTGGATTGGATTTGAAAAACGCTTTAAAATGAGATATATATGTATATGTGTCCGATAAAAGTTGGGTCATTTCCATGCGGTCGTAAATGTCACATCAGAGGGAATGTTCGTGTGAAGATGATACATAAACGCCACATGTGCACAACTTTCTCACGTACTTTTAGTTGTGCGGTATAAAATGAGCATGATATCAAACTTTTAGAACAAATATACTGTTATTGCAGAATGAGTTTTTTTTTTTTATCATTAATTGAATTACTTATTTAAATTAGTGTACATATATTGTTTTTACTCTGTATCTATATTTAGTCCAATCTCATTACAAATAAAGGTGGAATTAAAATATCATTTATTTAAGAATTATTATGATGCATAATAAGAATAGAAATCTTTGCAAAAATAAAATAAAATAAAATATATTTTTATCAATAATATTAATAATTTCACTTCTAATTTTTTAAGCATTATATTATTCAATATGTTCATAGAATTATTTTACGAGCCCGTGCAAAGCACGGGGATAAAACCTAGTATATATATAATTTTGGGTAAAATCGCTGGTAACGTGACAAGTGTCACATGCTGATTGGTTGTTATTAATTTACTTTTTTTCTTGGTTTTTATTATGCTGAGTAATGAGTTGTCATCAATAAATATCCTATAATAATAATTAATACTATAGCCTATTCATATTTCTTATTTGTTTTTAATGTAAGAATTACATTAACACAATCTAAAATGACTTTAATCTCCAACATAAATGTTTTTCAATTAAGGATCCTTGATTTGACAAATAAATTGTCTAAACTTCTAATTGATTTGGCATAGATGATAAATATTTGTGGGTATAAGTACAAGTAATATACAAGTGTCCCATTTTGATAAATTATTATTATTTTCTTCTTATTTATATGGTGAGTCGTCACAATTTTTTTCTATTTGAAAGAATTAAGGCCGAACTTTCAACTTACAAATTCTAATTACTGAAACACATATTAACGGACAGTCTGATCAAATCGGTTGTGTTGTTTAATAACAAAAATTATCTTAGTTGGTATAAGCATAAGTTATTTTAGTTGGTATAAGCATAGGTTATGTGAAAATTGACGATTATTTGTGGGAAATAAAGGTCGTTAATATGACAAACGTTAGATTTATTAAGTTTTATATTGATGGTATAAACATAGGTTAGACATGTGACTAAATTTTACAAGGAATTGCGCAAATAAGTGACAATAGTCCTATTTTGAGTGACAATATGTTAAGTTATATATTTGAGGTACAATCGTAGGTTAGGTGACCAGTAATAAATATTTGTTTATTTTTTAATGCGAAAATGATCAATATTTTTGGAGATAAGTATAAGTAATATGGAGATAAGTATAAGTAATATGCACATGTAATAATTTGATCCGTCACCATTTTGTTATTCTTTATATACTTTGTACAATTTTTAAAAATTTCAAAAATTCATGTAAATAGATTAAAAATATAATAATAAACGGACAACCCGTACGTAGCACGGGTTACTTCCTAGTGCCATACTAAATACTGTACATGTACATTACTTTGAACTGATATGCATGCACTCTATAAGAGCCGATATTCGAATTCGGTCATTTTCAACTACTATTCATTAAAAGGTTCACTGAATATTGCTACTTCATTGATTTTTTTTCTGCTCTAAACAGTTCATTGACTTTACATTCAACTGTATTAAAGCAAGTTTCATTTATTTAACAAAAAAAAACTTTTATACTCCGTATTAAACCAAATTAGAGATGGATAGCCCTTTTCTTATACTTAAGTTAAAACGTTGAATACTTGTACAAGTATTTATACAGTTTAAGAAATCAACAACCCGTAACGATAAATGTTTGTTGTCGTGCGACCATCCAAAAAAAAGGGGTACTTTTGTTTTTGTTAAGGGGAAAATTGTTTAAATGTTTGTTTGATTCTATTTATTTATTTGCAAAACCCCAAACAAAATCCCGGAGTTTTCTTGGGTTTGACATTCTAGAGATTTTTGCTTGAGGATGGGGCAAAAGGTCGGCTATTTTATTGGACCCCATTACTCATTAGCAACTTTGAAATCTTCTAATTAAACAATCATGATATATACACATACGTATTGAAGGATCAAAGAATGATTAGGTCCATGGCAACAAGAAAGATTAGTCATCCTAGATGCTGAATCTCCTTTAACGTCATTGATCTTGTCATCTTAAGATTAGCTTCATCATAGGATGATATGTAAATTCTTCTTTGTCAAGTTACTAATTGCTTATACTCTTTAATAAATTATTTGTATATATGATGCATGAAATTAGTGATGTTTCTTTTTTGGTGTGAATGAAATAAGTTATGTTGAGTGACGTTCGGTGACAATAAACGCTATTCTTTTCAACGGAATAGTGTATGATGCTGAGGAATAGAATAGATTGAAATGGAATGACTCGTCGCGCATAATGAAACAAAATGTGAGACAAAATGGAGTACAAAATGCGGAACAAAATGAAACGAAATTAGAGCTGCTCATCAGGCTGGACCGTCGAGTTTTCGGGCCAAAAATTCATGTCCATACTGGGTCTTATTGGGTTTCAGGCGGGCCATCGGGCTTTTCGGACTAATTTCGCGATATTGTAAATTTTCAATATTTAAGCATAACATTTGATCCCGATATGCATTTGTGGTGATTTTTTTTTGAATCCATATAACTTTTTGAGCTCTACGCAACCATTACATCAGTTATGCAAAATTATTTTTTGGAAAAAACTTAAATTTAAATTACAGCAAGCAAATTAATAGGAAAAAAATGAAAATAAATAAAATTTCAAGCCATTCGGGCCGAGTTTGACCTATCCCAAACCCGTCCCAAATATGGGCGGGTTCTGACCAGGCCCGCAGGCCGTTTTTTTTTTATCAGGTCTAAAGGAATGCAAAATTGAGATGACGAAAACAACGGGGTTTATTGTCTCATGTTTTCATTTTCGTCATTTAGAGGCTCTGTTTTTCTCTGTTTAATTTTACTTAATACAATTCAATTCAATTTAATTAGTTAATTAGTTCGTCTGTAACTTATCACTCATTTAAATTTTTTTTTATTTCAATACTAATTTCTAATGACATATGTCATTGGAAATATTTTTTTTTGGTGATATGTCATTAGAAAGATTTTAAAGCATACTTTCAGATGAGTTTAATATTAAATATGTTTGACAAGTATTATTAACTGGTTAAAAGTCAATTTAAAAAAATAATTCAGTTCAGTTTAGTTTACTCTGACTAAAAATAACGAAACCTTTGTATTGTAATCATCTTTTATGGAAAAGAAAAAAAAAGTAGCCCTTACAGTCTTACGACAATTAAAAGAAAAATGTGGGAATAAAGGATTTTTATTACCCATCTCTCTCCCCCCACTATTCGCTATCCCTTTGAACCAAACATGAGATTTCTAAAGTTTACTCAGCTATCTCTTGCACCAAATTTGAGATTCTTACAATTTAATCATCTTATCTCTATCCCAGCATTCCTTTACGACTAAAAACGCCCACTAAAGTGAATTATAAGTAATTGTGAATTCTCCCAATATTTTTCTTTTCAGAATTGATATTTTAGATGTTTTATTTTTCACTCAAGATCAAGTTGACATTTGATTCTTTTTTTCGATTTTCAAGGTGATACTTTCACCACAATTATAGACCATAATATAAATTAAAATTTGTAAATAGATAATATTCTAAATTACATGTCCAAAGAAATTTAATGAATATACTCTAATATCATAACTCAAAATGTAATTTTTTATGACTTTATGTCCAATGTATAATAATTTACAAAGTTTGACCTTAGAAAAAACAAGTGTCAAGTTAACTATGGGACATAAGTAGCACATTTTCTTAAAAAAAAAAACAAACAAATTAGGAAATAACATTTTAAGAAGATTTTACCACGATAAAACCACCTTTAAGTAAAAAACAATCGTCATTATGTCCCTCTTTCTCTAAAATAAAACTACGATGTATGAAGCCACGATGTAAAAAAAAACCACTTTTAAGTATAAAAAACCATGTTAAAACCATGATGCATGAGGTGGTTGTCGTACCACCTTACTCTTGATTAAATAATAAATATAATAAGTTAATTGTATAGATAAAAAGTCGTCCTCTCTATCTTTCTCCTTTTTTCTCTCAAAAATTCTAGCTTATTTGTTTATTTATTTATTTATTATGATGAGGGGTTATCATCGGCGATGAAAAGATGACGGTAAGCCCTAATCTCTTTATTTTGTTTGCGTTGTTCACTTTTTCCATTTGAATGAACTAAATCTCTCTCCTATTGAGAGAGTTAGATTCTTATTCAACACTAACGGCCGTCTAGAATTTCAAATATGTAAATTCAATTGATATGGCAGAATCCTAACTGCCCATTAAAATGCTATAATATGAAAAATAGGGAAGATCGTCTGGAAATTATTCACCTACATAATGTGGGTTGCACTATGAAAGACCTTGTTCTCTTTGAGGATCAACGAAATGGTGCCGTACTATAAGGAACCGAACGGCCCGTAATAGAATGACGCGGATAATAAAACAAAATGTGAAACAAAATGAAGTGCAAAATGCGGAATGGAATGACGCGGAATGCACGACGCGGAATGGAACAGAACGAAATATATCATACAGACGACTAAAAAAACAGAGCCTACTCCCGGGAGGGTGCTGACTTGGGATAAGCCCTAATGACCTGCTCCATTAAAACCGCCATGTCACTTAATGAAATTGATCAACTAGACAATCAATAATCCAACTATCTTGGGTCATGTACGTCCCTCTGGTACGTCCACGTAAAATAATAAGTGAATGAGAATTATTTTAGACCACGAGTGACAACCCAATGCAGGGCCATATTACTTAGCTTTCCCATCCTACACATAAATAGAATCCCCTCCATATGTTAAATCAATCTTGCAACTTCTATTAGGAGAGTAACACCCCCTGGCCAGTGAGCTTATCAATATATACGGCCATGCATGTCACTTGTGAGTTGTGAATCTTCATACTAATATCTTGAACTGAACTGAACTGAATATAATATATATATATATATATATATATATATATATATATATATATATATATATATATATATATATAACTGGATCATGCAGGTTGCTGCATTGATACGTATCATGTCACATCACCATACTCAGTCAGTATCATATCCAGTAGTTAATGTTATGTCACCTAATTAATTAAATACATGTATGAACCTTATAATCTAATTAAAGTATGATACATGAACATAAACTACATAAATACGGTTCATGAACATAACCTAAATTATACAAAAGACTAGGCACATCGAATTTAATAAGGGAAAATAGTCACAAGTAATATTTATTTATCGATAATTTTTATACATACATCTTGATTTTCTAAGTAATTTTATACATGAGCAATATAGTATAAAGCAATTGTTTGGACATTACATGATCAAACCCTATGCAGATGGAGAAATATAGTATTGGTAGAACGTGACCTTGAATAAGGTAATCGTAAACATAATTAATTTCTTCAACAATTATTTTAATTAAAAAAGAAGGAGAACATTGATTGATATATTCACATGAATCTAAATAACCGCCGCCATACCAAATAACATGACACGTAAGAAATTTAACATATTAAATCGAAGTATGTAAAAAAATGAAAATTATATAGTAAAAGTACTTTCCAATACGAACCCAACAAATATTCTTTCATATTTTGAATCTAAATAGTTTTTTGTTTTCTATTTCGATGTTGAACTTTGACCACAATTTTCTCATAAATCAGAGAACGTAAAAATTATGAAAATTATATATGGTGAAAATACTTTCCAATACGAACCCAATAAATATTCTTTCATATTTGAATCTAAATAGTTTTTCCAAAAATTGAGGTCAAATTAAACACGATGAACATCTAAAATATTGCATTGCATATAGGGCTGCACACAGGTCCAAGACCATAACACCAATAACAACAACTCAATAAGTATCCCTATAAGAGAGGGATTTTAAGGAGAAACAGACGTACATAATCTTACCTTTATAATCGATTTAGCAAAACTTCGAATGTACTAAAGCATATATTATTTAAAAAGCTAAATATAAGTAGCGAGGAAAATATTTTATTCAAAAATAATAATTAAATTCTCAACTTAATGAAAAAATCGTAATTTTCTAGTTATCAGGTCCGAATAGGTCCAAACAGGTCTATTCAGGTTTTGGACCGGACCGGACCGAAAACCCGAAAGCCATAACTTGAAGGACCGAGGACCGAATCGATTTCACCAGGTCCAGGTCAGGTCCGATCTATTCAGGTCAGGTCCTGTCCAAAGTTCAGGTCTGGACCGAAATTTGTGCAGCCCTAATTGCATACATAGGCGACATATCATGATTCGATGTATTTACCTTAAAAAGTAGGCGAAATTTAGTTACTGACTTACTGCTCTCACTAACCATTAAAATTATATCATTAGTATTCATAAAAGTTAGCGAAAACTTAGTTTTACTAGAGGTCATTGGAAATCGTTCCATACTTTAATGACTAAATTTCATAATCCATAAAAATAATTTCAATATATCACGTCAATCGGCATATTTCAACAAGCAAGTATTAATTCATTAAGAATTTTCAAAAAAAAGAACATACTATAAAATGAATCTAACGTGTGCTAAAATTAGATCATACACGTTGTTGTATTGGCACGTATTCTGCATGTCGATCACCATGTCCAATCATCATTTGAGGATACATGAACCATGTTATCTAATTAAATTAGGATACTTGGTACATATAAATATGTTTTTGAGTGAAGATCCATGAACCATAATTAAACTTAAACTAAACTATACTGAAAACTAGATACAACGATGAATTTAATGAGGAAAAGTAGTCACAAGTAATAGTTGCATAAAGTCTTTTAAAAAAGAAGTAATGGATGCATAAAGACTTTAAAACTACGGATAAATTCACCTATTATGCATCTCAATCTTCAAAGTGATTTCATATCCCAACAAAAATACATGATTCATGAAGATCGAGCAATATGGTAAATTGGTAAAATAATGTGAATAAGGTATATTTAAACACTATTTTATCTGATAAATTCTTTTAAGTATAAAAAAAGGGAAATTAATTTATCTACATGGATCAAAATAATCGTTGCTATAACACATTACATGACACACAAGTAATATTATATAAAAAAATATTTAAACCAAAGAGAGATAAGAACCAATAGTAGTATATTGACTATTAATAAGGTAGGTAAATAAATTTATGGACTATATAAGTACACAAATGTGCAAATGTGTCGGTTGATAGAGTATATCAAGGTGTTTGAATATATCATTTAACTATTTTTTTGAATAATTTTTTAAAGTATAAAAAAATATAAATTAATTTATCCATTTAAATCCAAAAAACTATTATCGCATGTCACAAAAACAACTTTATACTACACATAGCACAACTTTGGTTTTGTACGGATAACTCCATTTTAGTTATTATATACCGTATTGATAAATCATTAACCTATTTTCTTGATAACATTCAAAATATATTTTCTAATGATAAACTACAAGCCCGTGCATCGCACGGGGCATACACCTAGTATATATATAAAAGTGGATCATGCACGCTACTGTATTGACATGTGTCATGCCACGTCAATATACCCAGTCAGCATCATATCCATTAATTAATGTTATGTCACCTAATTAATGAAATACATGCATGGACCTTATATTCTAATTAAAGTAGGATACATGAACATAAAACTACATAAATACAGTTCATAAACTTAACCTTATTTATACTAAAGAGTAGGCACATCAAATTTAATAAGGGAGAATAGTCACAAGTAATATTTATAAAAAATAAATGATAAAATTATGTATCGATAATTTTTATACATACATCTCGATTTTCTAAGTGGTTTCATACCTGAACAATAGAGTAGAAAGCAAATGTTGGGACATTACATAATTAAACCCTATGAAGATAGAGAAATATAATATTGTTAGAATGTGTACGTGAATAAGGAAGTCGTAAATATAATTAATTTCTTCAACTATTATTTTAATTAAAAAAAAGGAGAACATTGATTGATATATATATATCCACATGGATCCAAACAACCGCTGCATAACAAATGACATGGCAAATAAGAAATTTAACATATTAACTCGAAGTATGTAAAAATAAAAATAAAAATTATGCATAGTGAAAGTATTATCCAATATGAGCCCAATAAATATTCTTTTATATTTTGAATCTAAATACTTTTCCGTTTTCGATTTTCGAGGTCGAACTTTGACCACAACTTTTCTCATAAATCGGCGTACGTAAAAATTATGAAAATTATATATAGTGAAAGTACTTTTCAATACGAACCCAACAAATTAATCTTCTTTCATATTTTGAATCTAAATAGTTTTTCCACAAATTGAGGTCAAATTAAACACGACGAACATCTAAAATGACGTACACTTAAAAAAGGACGGGACACTTATAATCCATGATATACTAACAAGGTCATGAATCGTAGGGGATATAAAAGTGAATCATGACAATTGTTGTATTAACATGTGGCATCCATGTCATTGCATACATAGGCGACATATCATGATTACTGTGGACTACATAAGCACACAAATGTATAAATGTGTCGGTTGATAGATTATAATCGTATATCAAGGTGGTGATTGTGAATCTATCATTTAAACTATTTTTTGAATAATTTTTTAAAGTATGAAAAAATATAAAATGAAGTTATCCATTTAAATCCAAACAACTGTAATTGCATGTCACATAAGCAACTTTATAGTACACATAGCATAACTTTGGTTTTGTGCGGGTAACTCCATATTACTTATTATATACACTATTGATAAATCATTAACCAATTTTTTTTAATAGCATTTCAAATATATTTTCTAATGATAAACTATAAGCCCGTGTATTGCACAGAGCATACACCTAGTATCACTAATATGTGAAAGAAAAAGTAAGTCACTAAACTAATAATCATTGAATAACTGAATTGAACTCCACAAAATTTGAGTTAAATTGAACCACATCGATTTTAATATAAGTGAAAATAAACGAACACACCCTATTAGTACAACAATTCCGTGGAGATCTTACTCTTATCCTTGTTTGTCCAGAAAGTGAACAAAAGTAATCTAGAATTCTAGCAATAGTAGTAAAAGTCCTCTCATGGCCTCCCAACGCAAAAGAATATAATATCATTGCAAAAAGCAAATGAGAGATATGAAATTTTTTTTCCTAGTCAAAAGAGGGTGCAAGTAAATAGCGATTGAGTTACCCCCTGTTATATCATGTTCGGACTCTCATGTTCAACAATGAACATATCAGACTAATTGAACAATCAGCGCAAGCACTGACCCCGTCAATGTAGCACCAATAAAAAGCTATTATAGTTCCTAAAAGCCCGCAAATACAAGGCATGAAAGAAATGAGGATTCGAACCCGTAACCTTACTTTACAAAACTCATATAAGTGAGTTTGGAACCACTAAAAACAACGACCAACCTTTTTTACCTATGAAGACACGGGTCCAAAGCTTGTCATTACAAGCACAACTTCCCTTGCCTAATTCTTCTAGAACTGATGAAGGGAGGAAATAAGCTGCCATTGACCAGGACTGAGGAAATAGCTTTAGCCTTTATTGGATATTGGATAAGCAGCTCATGATGAGCTTTATTGAGTGCATGAGTAGAAAATTTATGGAAACAAAAAGAAAATGTGCAGCAAACAAAAAGAATTTCCTTATTATGAGCACGTGCTAGGTGCTACTGCATTCGCTAGCTAGTTGGAAATCCTGGCCTCCACTTTCTTCTAGATTGTGGAAGCCTTCACCTCTTCTAGATTGTCAAATTCGCACGACTTTGGACGCTCATATAATTGTATCAATCTTTTTCCACATTGATTAGTTCAGTTCAATTTTGTTAGTTTAATTGAGTTCAATTCAGTTCAATTGAGTTCAGTTCAGTTAATTGGAAAATAAAATACTCTACATGTACCAGTAAACAATGAGCTTCATGTTGCAGCCTGCAGATGATAACATTTAATGACCATTACAAATTGTATTCATGTTATTTTGAAAACAAATAGAGACGTCAATCAAATACTTTACTAAATTTGCAAAAGTACAAAAATAAATTTAATTAACTCTTTTTGCACTTCTAGCATAGAAGAACCTGCCTCTTTTTTTCTTTTGTCTTTTTTTTTTGATAGATCGAAGAAGCGAATAGCGATGCTACAAATTTTAAAGAAATTTGCGAATTCAACTTACATATATCAAACATTTCTAGAATGAAAATCATAATGTGTGAATCTAGACTACTACATTAAAACCTAGTTTTAAATTGTTATGTGTCACTCTTATATATGATCATTCTGTCAATATTTTATTCGTTTGAATGTTGTTACATGTCTGATGTCTGATCTACTTCATATACATCGTATCTTATTTTATTTTATCATTTTATTCATTAAAAACCAATTTTCTTTAATTGAAAATAAAAGTTTGAAAATTACAAACATCAATTTTGTTTACTGAGATATCAAATTTGTTTACTACTCAAATTATCAATTTTGTTTACTAAAACACCACCTAAGCCAAAATATCAAAATTTCAATATTATTGTAAGCTCTATTATTGTTGATTGATCATATTGTAATATGCAAGGCAATGCATGTCTATATATTCATGTGTATAAATTACTCGAATGGAGTTTTCTTAAATACAATGAATGCTTGGATTAGGTTTTATTTAAATTTTCAATTATTTTCGTAAACATTTCATAAACCGTAATTTCAAATTCATTCAGTAATATCGATGAACTTTGCCGAGTAAATATTTTTATATTTAGGGAGAAAATTCATTTTGGCTACGAGTTCAAAGATCTAAATTTGTTCAATTATAATAATCTTTCAATTTCTAGCCCTAAACTTGAGCATTTCTTGTGAGAGAGTTAAGGAATACTGACAAGTTTGAGGCAGAAAATATGATTTCTATATGGATCTGTACGCAATATATATATATATATATATATATATATATATATATATATATATATATATATATATATATATATATATATATATATATATATATATGCAGCCCTAGTATCTATACAAATCTTCTGTTATAGAAAGCAATCTTAAACAATATCAAACTCTAATATAACCTGCCATAAATAGGCGGAACAAAATATCACAAAAGTCACGCATGAAATCTCACAGATCTCGTAACACCTCCCCTCAAGTTGGAGCATGGGGGTTCACGATGCCAACTTGCTGAGTAATAGATCAAACTGCTTCTTGCCTAGAGCCTTTGTAAATAAGTCAGTCAATTGCACTGTCGGAGGAACATACGATGGTTTAATCAGACCTTCGGTAATAGCATCACGAACAAAGTGACAATCAACTTCAATATGCTTCGTGCATTCATGATAAACAGGATTGCGAGCAATGTGTAAAGTTGATTGACTATCACAAAACAATGGGATAGCTTTAGGATGATGAACGCCCAAATTTAATAACAAACCTTTCAACCACTTGAGCTCACAAGTGATGGCAGCCATAGATCGATATTCTGCTTCAGCGGAAGACTTTGAAACTGTAGTTTGCTTCTTTGTTTTCCATGAGATAGGTGATTGACCAAGAAATATCAGCCAACCCGTCAAGGATCGCCGTGTGAGGGGGCAGGCAGCCCAGTCTGAATCACACCATCCATTTAAAGATAAGTCACTGTCAGCTCGCAATAAAATACTTTGACCTGGAGTACCCTTTAAATAATGCACAACTCGTAGAGCGGCCTCCCAATGCTCTTGGTGAGGATCTTGCATAAATTGAGATAAAATATGAACAGAATACGCCAAATCAGGTCGTGTATCAGACAAATACACAAGACGACCTACAAGGCGTCGATAAGACTCTGGATCATCAAGTTTGGCACTAATGGCATGGCCTAACTTGTGATTTTGTTCAATAGGAGGATCTGCTGGTTTTGCCCTCAAGAGGCCGACCTCAGTCATAATGTCAAGAGTATACTTTCTTTGACAAAGAAATAAATCAGCGGAACTCCAAACTACCTCAATACCAAGAAAGTATTTAAGTTGACCAAGATCATTCATATGAAAGCAGTCACCCAAATAGGCCTTGAAAGCACTTAGAGCAACAGAATTGTTGCCAGAAGTAATTAAATCATCAACATACACCAAGACATTGAGTTGCATGCCATCTTTAGTGTAAGTAAACAGTGAATAATCAGAGAAAGACTGAAGAAAGCCATACCCTTTCAAACCAGTTACCAGTTTTTCAAACCAACAACGAGGTGCCTGTTTTAAACCATATAAAGATTTGCGAAGTCGATAAACCAGATTTGGCTCCGATGACGTGAAGCTAGGGGGCAATTTCATATAAATTTTCTCATCAAGATCACCATGGAGAAATGCATTGTGGACATCCATTTGGTGAAGTTCCCAAATTTTGGAAGCGGCAATGGCTAAAAAGGCACGAATGGTTGCCATTTTTGCAACGGGAGCAAAAGTCTCAGAGCAATCCAAACCTTCGATTTGATGATTTTCAAAAATAACCAAGCGAGCTTTTAACCGTTCAAGATCACCATTAGAGAGGTATTTCCTCTTGTAAACCCATTGATATCCCAGTGCACGCTTGCCAGGTGGAAGTGGTTCAAGAGTTCAAGTACAATTATCCTCCAAGGCTTTAATTTCCTCTTGCATAGAACTTCTTCCACCCATCATCTTTCATGGCCTACTTAAAAGATCGAGGTTCCTCTCCTGTAATGACAGCTGCAAGAAACTTGCGATATGCCATAGAAAATTTGTCACAATTAATATAGTGTGCTATAGGAAAAGGAGTACTTGAGGTATGCTGTGGAGGGGAAGTAGCAGTGTTCGATGGACTCTCTTTAACAACGCTGTGAGTGACAAAATCCTTTAGGAGCACTGAAGGGGTTTTAGTGCGCATTTCGCGACCCAAAGTTTTTTTGAAACCCTGGTTATTTAAGCTTGCTTGTTCTTCAGTTTGGTCAAACCCAGCTTGGACAGAGTCGTCTACAACACTAAGTTGTTCTATGTCCAAAGAGCTTGCCGGACTTGTGGTTTGGTCAGACCCAGTATTGACAGTGGACCAGTGGTAGAGGGATTAGGGTCATTGGGGATAAGAGGCACATCTAGACCTTATTTTGTTGTATCCCTGGCATTAGGGACATTGGCAACAGTAGAGTCATCCAAAAAATCTGCAAAGTGTAAATCAATATCCACATTGGTCTAATATTGCTAGCTTCCGTCTCAACAAAGGGAAAAAGCTGTTCAAAGAATTTTATGTCTCTTGACACAAAGAACTCATGTTTATCAAGATCATAAAACCTCCATCCCTTTTGACCAAAAGGATACCCAACAAATATGCATTTACGGCTACGACTCGCAAATTCATCCTCCTTTGTGTTTTGGTTGTGGGCAAAACATAAAGATCCAAACACTCGAATGACATCATAAGATGGAGGATAACCAAATAAATTCTCAAAAGGAGTGAGATTGTGAAGGACAGTGGAAGGAGTTCTATTGATTAAATGGGCAGCAGTCAAAACACTCTACCCCCAAAATAAATTGGCAAATTGGCTTCGAAGCGCAAGGCGCGGGCAACATTTAGGATGTGTTTGTGTTTTCTTCCAACTCTCCCATTTTGTTGTGGAGTTCCAGTGCATGAGGTTTGAAATAAGATGCCAAAACAGTAAAATAATTAAGCAAACATCGAAACTCCGTTCCATTATCACTCCGAACAAATTTTATGGTTTGAGAAAATTATCGCTCAACCATAGCAACAAAGGACATAAACTTAGAAAAGACCTCTGTTTTATCATCCATCAAATAAACCCACACACCTCGAGAAAAATCATCCACAATAGTCAAAAAATATCTAGCACCACAAGAAGATGTATGACGATAGCCGCCCCACAAATTAATATGAATTAATTCAAAAATCCGACTAGCTTTATTGTCACTCAAAGGAAATTTGTCTCTGGGATGTTTAGCTCGAAAACACACTTCACAAGCTTTATTCAAACTACCTTTAGAATTAAAATCTGGAGGAAGCAATTTTACTACTTTTTTCGAAGGATGCCCCATCCTAGCATGCCAAAGAGAGAAAGAAAAAGCGTCCGCATCCACTGTGATAGCCTGCACCGTATGTGGTCCCTTGAAGTAGTATAGTCCATCTTGCTTACTTCCCGTTCCAATCATCTTCCTCTTTTGGTCCTGTATAGCACACATATATCGATTAAAAATGACAATACTATTCAAATCATCACACAATTGTGAAACGGACAATAAGTTGCAATTCAAGAGAGGGACATAAAGAACATGAGTGAGAGTCATAGCATCCGACAGGCGCACTGAGCCCTTCTTTGTTGCAACCACTTTCTTGCCATCAGGAAGACCAATGAGACATAAGATGCCTTTCACATCGAATAATAGAGAAATATTGCCAGTAACATAATTAGATGCACCTGTATCAATGATCGAAGGATGACCATTCAACTTACCACTCAAACGATTATCGGAAACAGTCATATTACCAAAGACACTTGCAAGCGTCTTCCACTGATCAGCGGAAAATATTTGAGCAGATGGTGCTTCGATAGGTTCAGAAACAACCGCATCATTGGCACGGACCCCCCCTCGACCACATCCTGTCGCAAGAAAAGGAGCAGAGGTTGTTGATTTTTGGTTACGACCAATCACTAGTTTGGTCGTACCTGATCCGCTGTCAGACTTTACACGATCTTCCCACCAATCTGGATATCCATGGATTTCGAAGCAATTAGTCACTTCGTGGCCTGTCTACTTACAATAGGTGCAAGAGAGATGTGATTTATCAGGTTTCTCTATTTTGCCTCGGCCGCGCCCACTAGTTCGCACAACAAATCCAACAATATCGAATTTCTCCTCGGGCAGAGCCGAAGACGTTCTGACTCGTTCATCTTGAATAACTAGCTGGAAGGCACGTCTGAGAGAGGACAGGGGATCTTGAGCAAGAATATTTGATCGCAAAGGACCATAAGATGGGGTATATAAACCCATCAGAAATTCATGAAGCATGTCCTTTGCACGACGACGCTCATGTTCAAGGCCTGCGGTACACTTTGTACAGCAAGAACAAGTAATCAAGGGTTCATGGTTATGCAATTCCTCCCATAGAGCCGTGAGTTTTCCATAGTAAGAAGCAACCGACATGGATTTGGTTTGCTTACAGTCAGAGATGGCCGCCTTCAATTGTTGTATGCGTGGTCCATTTGTAAGAGCGAATTGCTCCTTAAGTGTCTCCCATAGACGCCTGACGTCTTTATACTTGGACAAGGTACTCTTCACTTCTGCTGCGATGGTATTCATAATCTAGGATACTAACATGGCTTGAATTGTATTCCAGATCATCTTGTGTGCAAGGAGGTGTTGGAGATACAATTGTACCATCTAAAAATCAAAACTTTCTTCGAGCTCGAAGGGTCGTCTCAATCTCACCTGCCCAATCATCATAATTTTCGCCATTAAATCTGGCTGCAGTAATAAAAATCACCAGGTCGATCTTGAGGACCTAGAAAATAAGGAGATTTTGAGTCAATTTTATTTGGTGGTGGGTCGTCATCGATGGCCATTGTTTAGGGTTTATGAGTTTTGGTTTAAGGTTTGTTTATGGATCTTTCAGGCTTTGATCATGACAAGTTTGAGGCAGAAAAGATGATTTCTATATTGATCTGCACGCAATGTATATATACAAGCCTAGTATCTATACAAATCTTCTGTTATAGAAAGCAATCCTAAACAATATCAAACTCTAATATAACATGCCATAAATAGGCGGCACAGAATATCACAAAAATCACACCTAAAATCTCGCAGATCTCATAACAAATACTCTACAATAGGTTGCTTCACATAATGAAAAGGGGAGTAATAACAAGTAGTGTAGGAGTGTAGCGTATATTCTAATGGATCCCTATAGCCGCCATAGCCCATATCTCCCACCTTAAATATCTTCTAGAATAAAACCCGTTTTTTCAATTTTATTTCTTAATTCGCAAAAGCTTTTAATTCTCCCCTTTTTAAGCCTGCACTTCACTTGAGTCCAGCTCTTTATCCATTTTAAATATTTTATTATACGTATAGTGGACATCACCATATCACCTTTTACATTCTAGAACGTGGCACACTTGAATATCAAAAAGCTGGAAATGTGTTCCCCCAATTTTGGTTGTTACTAACTGCATTTTAGCTCAACTAAAGTGGTCCTTTGATTCACTGTGTAAAATTGCAATTCTTAGAGCTTGTAATTGTTAGGATTTAGAATTTTCTCAAAAATGATAAATATTGTTTGGTTGAAAGTTGGAAGTTACTAGTTAGAAGACTTAGCTAGTTGGCCACTTCCCCATATTTTATGGGCGTACAACTTCTTATATTTTGCGATTTTCAATAAGTTACATTTTCTGTATTTTTTTCATATCAACCAAACGGGCCCACTAAGTTAACCATAGATTCAGTATATACACTCAATTATAGGATGATGTATCAAAATTTTATTGGCTATACAAATGACACTGAAAAGAAAATAGAAAATAAATTCCTAAACAAATAGATGTTTGTTAGCTAAAACCTTATGATTGTTTCTAGTGAATAGAACTCATTTCGTTATCGATTTCAAATGAGATTTTAATATTTTACTAGGAACAATCATTTCATGCATCTAAGTTTTAATAAACAATTACTAAATTTTTTCAATTATTGACTGGAAAGATAACCAGTGTATATTAATATTAGTCTGATTGTATGGCTAGCCCTGTCCATTTTACACACATAAATCTTTCGCATTTCAATATTTCATTAAATTCCATCTAACTTTTCTCCGGAAAAATAGTACTCCCTTTGTCTCAATGACAATTTTGGGACTTGTAACTCACATTGTAACTCACATCTCATATAATGTGAGTCACAAGTTTCAAAGTTGTCATATAATTTGAGACGGAGAGGGTAATATTTTTTTTAGGGCCAAAAAATAGTATACTTTATAAACCCAAACAGGGGAAGTGAGAAATGGATAACAGATTAAAGAAGAACAAATTCGATACAGAAAAGGACATTTCGTTTTCTTTCTTTTTCTTTCATCATTGCACACCTTCTTCTTTAAAGCAAGCAAAGGACTTGTAAATATGAACGCCTCAAATTCCATCTCCCAAATTAAATGGAAGAAGATATTACTTGGATATCGAACGACCTAGCTTCCCTCTGTACTACTGCCATTATTTATGATGTAATATATACAGCTTGAGTTATAAGAGTCCACATGAACTATAGCCATTCAGAGAGCTGTTACACCAAAACAAACTCACTAAATACAAAACTAACAAGCAGAGAATCTAGGAACAAGAAATAAATAAGCATAGACCATTTCAACTAGCCTTAATACAAATGAATGTACTATATTTTTAGAAACAAAACAAAAAACCAAATGAATGTACTACTCCAATCGCAACAAAAGAAATTATTTGAAGAAAAATATGTAAAAATGATCGAGCGGGAGGATGATCCACTGAGATGTGAAATCTGAATAAAACCACTGAGATGTGAAATCACCACTAAAATTCGGATATGTTTTGGTTAATGTTGAATCCTGCTTCTAAATTCTTAACTTAGGCCCTGTTCTCGTCAACGGAATGATGCGGTATGGTGAGGAACGGAACGGAACAGAACGGAACGAAAATTGTAGCGCGGTGAGGAACAGAACGGAAATTACAGCGCGGAACGGAATGAAATAATAAATATAGCTTGTGTGGTGCGGAACGGAACGAAAATTACGGTACAGTGCGAAACGGAACGGAAATTGCGGTGCGATGCATAACGAAACGAAATACAGCATAAAAACGACGAAAAAAACAGGACCTTAATTTAAAATAACCGGAGATTTTGTTACAAAAATCACTAAAAGTAGCTCTATCTTTAGTTAAACGGTTACCTTAGTTAAATAGTGACCTTTATATGATGAAGTACTATTATATATTCCATCCATGCTTGATTTAGGCGTGTTTTTTTTACGTCGTCTTCATATTGTATTTCATTATTCTACCTCATTCCAATACATTTTGTTTCACTCATTTCATTTCGTGCTTTAAATGTCTTTCTGTTTTGTGTTACACCAACTTTCTTTTTGTATTACACACTACATTCTTTTACATTTTATTTTATCTAACATTCTGTACTATTCTGTTTCGCATTACAAATAAATCTCATCCATTTTTCAATTGGTTCAGTTCCTTTACACACCAATCTGTTGATAATAACAGTCCCGTGATACAATTCATAGTTCACACAATACTAATAGAAAGGCCACTTCTATCTTTTAACTTAACTACCTTATATTGTTACTTATTATATCCCATCCATATATATTAATACACAAACTTAATATAAAGGCAACGACTTTCACACCTCTTTCCCCTCTCTCACCTACCTAACTAATCTCCCCCTTCTCTCTTTCTCTCCCTCAACCTCAAACTTAATATAAATCTCTCCCCATCAATAACAAACCTCTTCTCATCCGCCTCTCTATCTACCTCTCCTCTTCTCTCTCTTTCTCTCTCCACCAACAACTCAATCAAATGGACTATAATCACCAATTAGAAAACGAATATCCCAATAATGGTTACTGCCCTAGCTTCAACACTTACTCCAACGACAATCGGATCACCGAGATCGTCCAAAATACAATAACCAACTACGAGTCCGAATTCGAGTTCGAGTCGAGCCCTATGATCCAGCCTGTATACCCGATGTTTGATCGTCATTTACTCGGGCCGGACCCATCTGATGGATCCGATAACCTGGCTTATAAGATCCAGCTTAGGGAGCTCTTTGTCAAAGACGACCATCGGGCCCCACAACCGGACCCACCGGCTAAGTCATCGGATGATGAAGACCTTAACGGTGTTCCGGTGGAGAACTATTGTTTATGGCCATCATCACCAAAGTCGCCGTCGCCGTCACCGTCGTCACAATCTCCGTTGTCGCCGAGCCGATGCACGAAGAGTAACTCGACGGGTTCAGCTCCGGCGACGACGACGACGGCGTCGAAGAAATGGAGGCTTAAGAATCTGCTGAGGAGATGTAAGAGTGATGGGAAACATGTTCTAGTTTCTATTACTAGTAGTTCTAGTAGTGCTAGTAGTAGTAGTCCCAAGAAAAAGGAAAAAGAAAAGAAAAAAGAAAAGGAAAAAAAGCATCAGGCGTTGAATGTGATGAGTTCTCATAGGAGAAATAGTTATAGTAATGATAATAATAATACTAATAATAATGGTGGTGGTAACGGCGGTGGTAATGGTAACGGTAATGGTAACAGTAATGATAATAATAATTTCTATTATTATCAAAATAGAGGGGTGTTAAGTCCGGTAAGATGTGAATGGGAGAATAGAAGAAGGTCATATTTGCCATATAAGCAAGATCTGTTGGGAATATTTGGTAGCCCTATTTCGCTGCGTAGGATCAACATTCCGCCTTTTTAAAATGATACTGTATCTTAGATCATTGGTAAAGGTTGTTAGTAAAGGATGCGCCAGTGCGCTATCCATCCCAAGCAAGCAAGCTGTTTTATTTTGTTTTGGTTTTTTTTTTTCCACCTAATTTTTTCAGTTTTGGTTCTTGTGCTGTAAATACTACTACTATATATAGTACTTGCAGATTTTATATAATGTATGGCATTTGTCAACAATGATAGTGATTGTATACGGTTACCAAAGAATATACTTATATGATTAATATATGGCAAATGCTAATGACAGTCCTAATGACTGTCATTAAGCATTTAATAACCCATAATCTCATTGAATTGGGTGTCGAAAATAAGCAAAAAAGAACAAATCTCAGTCTCTCTTTTACCATAATAATACTCCCCAATCCCTTTTTTCCTCACTCTTTATTTATTGTTGCAAATTGCACGATTGTTTCTTGTCTACTTCCCCTATTTCCATTTTCACTCTCTTTCTCTACCATTTCTATCCAACTCTACACAATCACACCATGACACCATGGCCACTGGTAGCCCTCTTCTTTCCTTCTAAATCGACGCCACTGCTGTCTAGATTTGCCGCCTCTCGTCCACAAACCCTTTGTTAACGATTTCTCTCTCTATCTCTTAGTTTTTAGGGTTCATGATTCCCTTACTTCCCCCTTTTCTATGGGTATTTTCTTTTGAAGATTGGTAGTTATTTAGAAATTAAAATTGTCTAAACAAGAAAAAAAGCACATGAACATTCTCGTGGTTGGTAGCGCTGATGGCGGCTAGGATAGTAGAGGTGGTGGCGGTAACAACGGTGACGCCGATAGAGGTAATAGTGATGGCGGTAGTACCGTAGTAGCATCGGTGGTAAATGACTGAATGGTGATGGACATTACATTTGTATAAAAACTTTTTTTGATTGAATAGATTGATATAAAAGATTAATTAATAGTAATTTAGTGGGTTTATTATTTTCAACATTTTGTATTGGGAGTGGAGAAAGTTTGTTAATTAAATGCTAATTCTAATTCTTAACAACAGCCCTTCATTAGCAAAACCGTTAATATATTGATAAAAAAAGTTTTGGTAACTGTTTTGAGTTTCTCTTTTTCTACAAGGTCGTAGTCATAGTCCATGATCCAAGGAGGCAAGGAGCTGTGGAAGCCTGAGAGAGGACAAACACAGAGTGTGTTTACAGATATTGTGCTCAGGATAAATTTGTCTTTAGCTCATGGTGGGAATGATTAGTTTCTTTCTTTTAGTTATCCATTATTTAGTTGCTTTTTGCTTGGCTGGCTCAAAATGAAGTTATATATAGTACTTAAGTGGTGGTGATTGGCTTGAGATTAGAGGTGGCAAATCGGTCGGTCAGGTCGGGTTTAGGTTGGGTCAGTTTCGGTCGGGTTATTTACAGGTCGGGTTATTTCGGTTTCAGGTTGGGAAATGCTTGTTCATGACCCAGAGCGTTCATATTCGGGTCAATTCAACGGATTATGCATTTATTTTTTAATTAGGTTATAATTACATAATTAATTTTATTTTCAACTTTAAAATAAAAAAGTTGCAAACTATAATATATATATATATATATATATATATATATATATATATATATATATATATATATATATATATATGGTTTTAATCTACTTGAAAACTATTTCGAAAAGTTTTTATAAGTTATTATGTTTTTACTAATGCATACGAAGTATCAAACCGCTACCTATGTAACAATTAGTTAAGATCGTTCCACAAGGATTTGAAAAACCCTTATTAAAGAGAAGTCTGAAACTACATATGTCAAAATTGGTTGATATGTAAGAAATTTTGATATGATTAAGCTTTTTTGTCATTCACTTTTGTCATGCTGATATGTCTTGTTTTGAAAGCCTCAAGCCAATGGGTCGACCCAGAGCGGGTTCGGGTTTGACCCAATAAATGTCGATTTTCGGGTTCGGTAAGTATCGGGTTTCGGGGTGGAATTCTTTGTTCAAGACCCAAACTTTTCGGGTCGATATGGGTCGAATTCTCAGATCGGATCAAATTTTACCAGCTCTACTTGAGATATATTGTGGTGAGTGATTTAATGGGAAGTTTATTAAGGAGTATTTTAGTGAGAAGTGAGGACATAACATGCTTGATTGAAAGTTTTTTTTGATGATTTGGGTGCCAATTGTCAGCCAACATAAAAGCAAATTATGGTCCACTAATCGTTTAAGAGGGGGTTGGGTGTTATAAATGTACGGTATCGAAATAACTTTGAACCACGAATTTTGTCAATGTTGTTGCAAATCAAGACATTAAGGTTGTTAGTTAACAAATTAAGCACACTTAACACGTTTTGGTCCTTAATTAGGGTCGATTGTGACACCCATGATTTTATGAGTAAGGAGAATTTTTGTTGCGCATTACTACACTAATGTGATTTGGCTATAGATCAGACTAAATTTGATCCAAAAACAATAGTTGACAAAGTCAATATATAAATAATTATAAATCAGTCAAATAATTGTAGATAGTCATTGTATATCGCCAATTTAGTGTGTGTTCTTTTTTACTGGACTGAAGTGAGTTGAATAAGTGAATTTAATAGTAGTAAAATGTGAGAGAAAAAGTATATCACTAAATGAAACTGAACTCCACTGAACAGAGCGGAACTGAACTCAACCAAGAACTGAGTAAGTGGAAAATAACAAATCCTTAGTATCGATGGGATAAAATGGTACATACCCCAAATCGGAGCTCAGGATATTCCAACAAAAGCCTCCAATCTCGCACAATTTTGCAAACACATATTTCTCTCCTCTCCTGTTTCCTGTCATTCTCCCTCCGCTTATCACTCTTAATTTCTCTCTCCTCTCATAACCACCGTGGGTTTGGGTGATAGTTTGGTGGGTGGCGTCGGTGATTGATCGTGACCAGCAACTATGGGGATGATGGTGAAGTTGAAGGGGTTGTGGAGGTGTGAAGAGAGAAAATGAGTTGGAGTTCGTGTGGGTGGATGGCGAAGAAATTAAAAGCGACACTGATGGTTAGACGTGTAGCTACCTATCCTTACACTACCAAATTAATTCACTCAAATGCTCAAAAACTATCAAACTTCATCAATTAAGAGCCCACCATTTTTGCACAACAACTAAAAAAAAGAGAGAACCCACCATTATTATCAAAAGAGTGTCAATTTCTAAATGTTGCATCCTAACACTACTTAGGTAAAAATAAGTACCCAGATAAAAATTCATCAGATTGAGACACACCTAAAAATATTTATACCCATTAAAGACTAAAGCTCAAATGACGAACTAAGAAACCCACAATGGCAGGGGAAAATATAGGTACAATTAAGAAAGATAAAGAGGAAGGAATCTGTAACAAATTAGGGGAATGTATTCTATCTTTTCACATTACATATCCAGCCAATAAATAGGCTATGTACAAGGTTACAGAAGGCTACAGAACCTTCTAGTAAATAGATATATACAAATAAATACCTCTACAACTTTGACTAATATTTTGCTAATAATATTGTATTACAAATATTACGCTATTACTCCCCCTCAAGTTGGAGCATGTAAAGAACGAATGCCCAACTTGCAAGACAAGAATTCAAACCGCTTCCTACCCAAGGCTTTAGTAAAGATATCAGCTAGTTGCAAACCAGTACGAACATAAGCCGGGGAAATGGTTCGTGCAGTGAATTGTTCCCGCACAAAGTGACAGTCAATTTCAATGTGCTTCGTGCATTCATGAAAAACTGGATTTGAAGCAATGTGAATAGCGGTCTGGTTATCACAGAATAACCGCATAGGTTGAGAGTGAGAGACCCCAAGTGAAGCCAGAAAGGATTTAAGCCACAATAACTCAGAAGTCGTCGTAGCCATAGAGCGATACTCAGCTTCGACAGAGGAGCGAGATACAGTTTGCTGTTTCTTCGTTCTCCAGGAGATAGGAGATGACCCAAGCATGACAAAATAACCCGTAAGAGAACGACGAGTAAGAGGGCAACTTGCCAAGTCAGAGTCACAATAAGCATACAATTGGAGGTCACTATCGGATCGTAAAAAAATACCTTGACCAGGATTCTTCTTAATATAACGCAACACCCGGATAATGGCATCATAGTGAGCTTGCTTGGGACGTTGCATAAATTGAGAAAGAATATGCACCGCATAGCACAATTCCGGGCGTGTAATAGTAAGGTATATTAAGCGACCAACCAATCTACGATATCGACCAGGATCATCAAAGTCAGGTCCATCACCCAGGGCTAATTTATGATTCTGCTCGATCGGGAAATCAGCTGGCTTACACCCCAACAAACCAGTCTCGGACAAGATATCAAGGGTATACTTACGCTGGCAAGAAACACACCCTCTGGACCTCGAGCAATTTCAATACCCAAGAAATATTTCAACTTGCCCAAATCTTTAATTTGAAAACACGAATCAAGATATGATTTAACCTGTTGACATGCACTGGAATTATTACCAGCAAGAACTATGTCATCCACATAAACCAACAAGGCCAGAAAAACATCTCCATGGCGATAGGTGAACAAAGTATAATCTGCCTTCGATTGGACAAAACCAAAACTGCAAAGTGCAGCTCTCAATTTGGCAAACTAGTTACGAGGCGATTGGCGCAAACCATACAGTGATCTTCGAAGGCGACAAACTTGACCAGGTTTACTAGAAGAGAAACCAGAGGGAAGACGCATATACACCTCCTCATCGAGATCGCCGTGTAGAAAAGCATTGTTAACATCCATTTGGTGTAATTCCCAATTTTTGGCTACGACAACAGCTAAGAAAGTACGCACACTCACCATCTTAGCAACTGGTGCAAAAGTCTCCGTAAAGTCAATGCCCTCGACCTGGTCATTCCCCATAATAACCAGGCGAGCCTTAAATCTCTCAATCGTACCATCAGAGTTATATTTAATTTTATAGACCCATTTACATGGAATCGCCTTCTTCCCAAGTGGAAGTAACTCAATAGTCCAAGTGTTATTTTTTTCAAGAGCGTCAATCTCCTTAGCCATAGCCTCACACCAACGGGGGTCACGAACCGCCTCCTTAAAAGTTCTAGGCTCCACACCTGCGTCCACAACGGGCAAAAAACGTGTATGCGCAACAGAAAAATTAGAGCATGTGACATAATTAGCTATGGGATACGGAGTACCTGAGATGCGATTGGCTGACACAAGCTGCAAAGAGGGGTTTGGAGCACATACAGTATTGCAAGAATAGTCACGTAGGTAGCTGGGAGGTCTACGTGTACGATGCCCACGCCCAAGTACAATATCAACTTGAGAACTCCCCCTATCTTGCACTCCCTCTGTTCGAGAGTCAAGTTCCCCTTCAATCACATTATTACTTCCGTCTTCTAGCTGCACATGACAATGCTCAGTAGGAGTTTGTGTGGGCAAAGAAGTGTGGGGCTGGTGAGTAAGTGGCGCCTCAAGAGAGCTATCAAATAGACTTGTGACATCATCATTGAAATTTGGGTAAGTGGCTGGCAAAATAGGTGAGGTTGGGGATGGAGAGGAATCTGCAGTTGTATGAGTATAAGGAAAAACATTTTCATGAAACTTGACATACTGAGAAATAAAAATTTCATGAGTTTCAAGGTCATACAAACGCCATCCTTTCTTACATAAGGGTAGCCAAAAAACACACACTTACGGCTTCGGGAAGCAAATTTATCTCTTGATTTAGGACGAGGGTGTGCATAGCAGAGACAACCAAACACCTTTAAATGGTCATAATCAGGTTTAGTTTGGAAAAGAAGTTCAAAAGGTGTTTTTCCATCAAGGAGAGGGGTTGGGGTTCGATTAATTAAATGTGCAGCAGTCAAAATACATTCTCCCCAAAAATGTAACGGGAGGTTACCTTGAAATCGTAAGGCCCGAGCCACATTCAAAATATGTCTATGTTTTCTTTCAACCCTCCCATTTTGTTGTGGGGTGTCATTACAAGAAGTTTGATGCACAAAACCCAAGTCACCATATAATTGAACCAGAGATCGCTCCCGAAATTCAACTGCATTATCAGTACGAAATGTTTTAACATTCTTTCCAAATTGAGTCCGAACTAAAGCGAAAAACTTTTTAACCAGTCCAACCGTTTCACTTTTATCAGCCATCAAAAATACCCAAGTTGAGCGACTAAAATCATCAACAATAGTAAGAAAATAATGTGCGCCAGTAAATGAAGTCTGAGTATATGGTCCCCAAATATCACAATGAACAAGTTCAAAACAGTCCTTGCTTTTGAATTCACTAATTGGAAACACATTTCTAGTTTGTTTGGCTCGGTAACAAACATCACAATTATGAAGTGTTTTATTACCAATACTAGAACTACGAGCTACGGGAAGAAAAGACAAACTCTGACTGGATGGGTGACCTAAACGTTTATGCCACAACTCGAACAAGTACGTACCACCAATAGCATGTGCCATACCTGGGATCGTCTTAAGCACATATACCCCCTCTTGCTACTTACCCACACCAATCTGCATCCTTGAGGTGAGGTCCTGTATCACACAAAGCTGGTTAGTAAATATCACACACCAATTTTTCGACAATATTAGTTGCGCAACAGAGATCAAATTACACGTTAAATTAGGCACATAAAGCACATCCTCCAAAACCAAATTTGGACCTAACACAACACGTCCTTGTTTGATAGCATTAGTTTTGGAACCATCAAGAAGGCCAACGGGGGAAGCTACAATATTTTCGACATCGGACAGCAAGTCTAAGCGTCCTGTCATATGGTATGAGGCACCACTGTCAATAAGCCACGTAGGAGGTGATTCGTCCTTACCAGATAATTTTCCAGTGCTTGGTTTGGAAGAGACTGAAGTCTGGACGAGGTTTATGAGTTGCTGCAACAATTCGTTGGTGACAATAGGCGTTGCCGCTGCATTACCACCACCAGACGAGCCAATGCTACATTCACCAACTCCTTGGACAACATGTGCAGTAGCTCTATTTCCGCCTCCCTTGCTTTTATTCTTAGCCTTGCCTTTGTTGGGGTAACCATGAAGTTGGTAACACTTACTGACATCATGGTTTGGTTTTCCACAATGTGAGCACACCATCCGTTCAGAACCGCTTCCAGCTGAGCCCTCTACCATGGTTTTATCGGATGAGGTAGGCTGAATTTTTGCTATTGGTTGAACAGCATATCCCACTGCCTCAATTCGATCATCTCGACCTCGGGAAATTGCTTTGTGGGTCTCCTCTTGAGTAGCCATGGAGTACACCCTGTTTATAGAAGGGAATGGTGTGGTACCTAGAATCTGGGTACGAAGATTTCCGAAAACGCCATCGTCCAGTCCCATTAAAAACTGGTACACATGGTCTCTCTCTGTTTCCTCGTGCACCCACTTTGTCACAGGACAATTATCACCACTTGGACATACGGGAATGGTACGACTGCACTCCAGTTCGTCCCACGCAGCCCGTAATTTTGTATAATAGGACTCGACACTTGACCCGGATTGCTTGGTGTTTGTTAATCCCGACTTCAACTGATACTGTCGAGGGATATTTTGAACGGAGTACCGTTCTTTCAGATCATCCCAGAGAGAGCTCCTTCGCCGTGTCGAAATACGGCATAAATGGTTGTATCTGTGAATCAATTGTGTTGTGAATCCACCCATTGCTCATCGAGTTGTTAGTTCCCCATGCAAAAGCCTCGTCTGATTCCAAATCAGTAGGCTTCTTAATTGTTCCATCAATAAATCCCATCTTGTTCTTTGCTTTCAAAGCGTTTTTCATGGCCTTAGCCCAAGTATCATAATTACTCTCACCATGAAGCACCACGTTCGTCAATAGGATACCGGGATTGTCAGATGAGTGAAGAAAAAATGGAGATCTTGGGTCAGTAATCTTCAACGTCATCTTCTCGGCTAGAACAAAAAAGAAAACGAACAGACAAAAAATATGTGAAGAGAGAGAGGCTAGGCTGCGCTCACACCAAAGAAATTAAAGAGGAATAGGATAGTGATGGAGAACGGCAAATGCAACGAAGCGGTTTAGTCCCTTGATCTTTGCTCTGATACCATAACTAATTAGGGGAATGTATTCTATCTTTTCACATTACATATCCAGCCAATAAATAGGCTATGTACAAGGTTACAAAAGGCTACAGAACCTTCTAGTAAATAGATATTTACAAATAAATATCTCTACAACTTTGAGTAATATTTTGCTAATAATATTGTATTACAAATATTACGCTATTAGATCTCACATTGCTTCCTTTCCAAACTTTGTAAACCCGCTTATTATCATCTGCCATCATCACTACATAAAATCAGTGGTCTCAATAACCCCAGACAGTACAGAGGTCAATTTGGGTAATTAAAGAGCCCTTTGTTGGAAGTGGGCCCAACCGACATCCGCCTAAGGTGGGGACAACATTCGAGAGTTTGTTGGAGTATGGTGGACCCACTAGTCATTTGTTGTCATCACTTGGTAATGATGGGTGGCGACTGGTGAGGAGGTTGGTTATGGAGGAGAGAGAAAATACTAAAGGAGAAATAAGAAAGGAGATAGCACGTGGGAAACATACGAAAATGGAGGAAAAATTGGGCAGATCAAATCGAACAATAGCAAAGTTAACACGTTTGTGGTTAATTCGTCAATTAGTAGTCTTCAATAATTTTTTTTGCAAAGTAAGGTACTGCAATTTCCCACAAAAACTGAAAAAGACGTAGTTCTCGGCAAAAAAAACGTTTCTAAAATTGCTAACAAACACACCTACCATTTTTCTTGGGAGTATGTTCCCACAAGATTTCCCCCTCGCTTGTGGCATTTAGGTTGTATGTTTTGTATTTCTTTGTATATCTATTTATACAAACAAGCAATTTTTGGATGAGCCAAAAAAAAAAAAGCTTTGATAAGGCAAGATCATGGTTTCGAATTCTCATTCCCCTACTATGCCGGGTGTCTGCTGGCTTCTAGGAACTATACTAACACCTTATTGGTGCTATATTAACCGGGCCAATATTTATGCTAGTTGTTCAGTTAATCTGCGATTAAACACAAAAGTCCGAACATTACGTAGCAGGGTATTTCGGTCGCCATTCATTTGCACCCTTTTCTTCATAAAAGCTAACACAATGGTTCTTCACTACACCTAAAAGTGTAGCCAATTTGACCACACCCACTCACATTATTTTTTATTTTTCTATTTTTATAAATTTTTAATTTTTTCAAAATGTAGTAGAATTTATTCTTCAACACCCACTACTTTATTGTGGATGTAGCCAAGTTGGCTCGAGGTGTTGCCAAGAATTTGCCAAGCTAACAAACACACCTGGAATCGGTTTGTCCCACCCGAAACTGATAGTCGATTCCCACCCAGCAGCGGCCAAGGAACACCTCAAGTGTGAAGTGTCAACTCTCAAGGCTCTCAATATCTCAGTCATCAACTCATCACCTCCTCCCGCCGCTCTTGGTACGCTCTCTCTCAACATTTTCTCTCTCTTCTTTTTTTTGTTGGGGGCTAGCTATTGATAAATTTCAACAAATTGGGCCTTAACAAGTGAGCACACATACAAGACAAGTGAGGTTCCAACCCAAAACCAATTGGCAATGGGTGGAGTAACCCACTTCCTTATATGTATGCTCAAGACCCTTTAATCTTTCCATGTGGGACATTAACCCACTTCAACAGCTACTGATTTCAATTGAAGTAGTGAAACCCTAAGAATTGATGTTCTTATATCTTGTTATTTGTTCTTTGAGTTCAATTTATTTTGTACCTAAAATAACTGAGCTCCATTTTCTTGGATTGAGGTTACGGTTTTGGTGTTTGTTACTCCATTTGTTGTAGGTAAAGTTGATCTGGATCGAGAATATGTGAAATTATGAATCTTAATTTTTTAATTGAATTGCTCTTGAGTCGATATCATTTGTTCACCGAATCACCGGTGACCCATGGAAAACTATATTAACAAAAATGTTGAAAAATATACAAAACCTCATGCGCTGCTAGATGTCACCAAAGTTAGGGCATTCTTCCATTCTCCCATCCCCTTTCCAGATATTTCATAAATTGACCAAAGCCGGGTCACTAGCGAGCGACCCAACTCCATATCCTCACCACTTACACAGCTACACTCGCTACAGGGCTTGTTGTTATGCTTCAACTAGGGCTTGATCTCTTTCTTGTGGAAATATCAAGGATTGTGTGAGACTGTCATCACCTGACATGATACGAGTCATTAGCGCTGTTCATCGGCCGGTCCAGACCGGACCGCATCTTTCCGGTCCGCGTTTTTGGTGTTGGTAACAGATCTTCGGTCCCCGGTCCGGCCTCTGAACTCCGGTCTGGACCGGTTTCGACCGGAGACCGGATTGATCTTTTTTTTTTGTTTTTTTTTTTAAATTTATTTATTATTTTTTTAAATTTTTAATCTGATGTTATTTAAAAAAAAAAAAACGAAAATTTGTTTTTTATTTTTGTCAATTCATTTTCTCAGTTTCATTTTACTATCGTTCTAAAGCTCTCCTCTCTCTCTCTCTCTCTCTCTCTCTCTCCAGCTCCATCTCCATCTCCCTCTCTCTCCATCTCTCTCCCTTCCTTCATCTCAGACAAACAGATCTGCCTTGTCTGACCTATAATCCAAGCTTTTCTGAAATTTCAATCGATCAAAAAATTGGTGAAGAGTTGCAGACTGAAGAGAAGGGCATAATATTAGGGTTTTCGATTTACCTAACATAATCCTAAAAGAAAGCATCCAATTTTCGACCTTTAAGGTAAGATTTGATATGGGTTTTCGATTTTAGTCTTTAAATTGGTTAATTTGTTGGTTTTTTGGGTTTTGTGTGAGTTTTTTTGGGGTGCATGCCAAGTGTTTGATAAATTGTCTGAGTGAGTGATTTCTGAAAATGTTGTTGTCCTCTTTCTCAAATTTCTCTGACCGGTCCAAGACCGGCCATATACGGTCCGGTCCGGTCCAAGACCGATCTTGAAAAATGAAAATTCAACGAAAAAGTTCCGGTCCGTCCGGGTTTGGACGGATGAACAGCGCTAGGAGTCATAATAGAGCTACATTGGATGGTAGAGATAGAGCAATAAAATTTCTGTTTATCCAACATACACATTGTTTATTAACGTGTTTAACGCAAATACAAGTACATTGATAGTTTATGAAGCACAGCAAATTACATCAACAAGAAATAATGTAAATAAAAATAGTAGCCTGCTGTAGTAGGAGTTTGGGTAATGCCTTTCCTGCACGAGTATTTCATTTTCTGTCACTAATACGATGCGCTGCAGTTCAGATATAACAACCCATAAAAATTAAAGAGGTACAACAAGTAGCTCTCCTGAACCAACGCACACCAATCCCCAAAACTAGTTAATACTAGTAAATATAATTCGGTGGGGTGAAATCTCTCTCTTATTGATTTCAAGAATCACACGACAAACCCAAAGTGTGAACTTAAGTGTAGATAGAAAATATTATGTTGGTTTAGTTATTAATAATGGGCTCCATTGTTGCTTGTGTCTATGATGTGTTCTGTCTGCACTTGGATTGGAGCTTCAATGTGCATAATATGTTGGTTATCAATAATGGGCTCCATACTTGCCTTGTGTTGAGTCTATATTTTATAATGTGCTCTCTGTGTTGCATTTCGATTGGCGTTTCACTTAAGTAAGGAGGTGTCGCTTTTATCTGCTAGCTCAGGGAGACTAGAGCTGAACCAGCCGCCAATGGAGGGGAAAACTGCTGATGAACAATCGGCTACAGCCAATCCGCCTGCCATAATTGGTGATGGTGTAAGTGTGGAGCAATGCCAAAAGATGATCCAGAGAAGTATTCGAAGTACTGGCTAATGTCATCTTTTACCCTCTCTGTTTCTATTTATTGGGTTTCGGGCTTCTGCTAATTTTTATCATTTTCCAATGTCAGCCCCCATGGTGAAGTTCTTAATAGAGCATTTGGATAAGTCTGGGTGTATCTTGAAGGATAACTTCATAAAGGCTGTTAAGTGTGAACAACAAATGGCTGGTGGCTATGCTCGAGGCCAAGGAGTAACCTTCTTTACTTCCTCATTTCAGTTATAATTTCTTATCCTTATCTGACATTGGGCCTTTCTCTTTCCAGCTTAATTGGCATTTTGTGTGACTTAGCATTTTTATCCAGTGTATCTCCTTTCTTTTTTATTTTGACATTAACCTTAGCTGACTAATATTGCATCATTTTCTTTCTAAAGAACAAGTCTAAGCTTGATGAAGGAAGGAGCTTGCCTTGTGCTATGTGCTAGCACTTGAACCTGGATTACCCCCTTTTCCATGTGCTGGTATGGTGGGGTTGTCAAAGGTTGGATACTGGGCCCAACCTGTTATATGGGGCTGAGGGCCTGTAGGCCTTATACCAAACTGCCTTACTTGGTAAGTGGGGTTTGCTATATCAACATCAACATTGCTCCAGCACCAAGACTCCTGCCTAGGCTGGGTAAGGGTCGGGTGGACGCAGCCCTACCCCTAGAGAGGGGTTCTCCATTTGATCCTTGATCCGATGAGCGGCAATCATATAGCTTGATTAGCCTTTTTTGATTTAGTCCATTATACTCTATTTTTTGGCCAAAAAGTCTTGAATTATTTTTGGCTCTATTAGAAATGACAGATACGTGGGATTGCGCTGGTGGTCAATATGTTGTGCTGGGCTGCATGCAGCCAGTTTATCCACAAAAAAAAAAGAAAGAAGAGAGAACTTGCTAAAAGCTCGAAAATCTGCCATCTAGTATTGGCACCCTCCCCCCCAACACAGACACAAAAAGTGAATAAACGGATTTTTTTTAATTTCTTTATTTTAGGGAACACTTGACCTCAATGCCTCAAGAACAAAGTGGACTTCATGAGAATATCAAAATTCCGCTGAAGTAAGCAGTTGTCTGATTGCCAGATATCTTAACAGACGACATTTGATGCCCAAGACTATATACTACTTAGTTTCTTATATCAACAGACGCCATTTGATGCCCAAGACTATATACTACTTAGTTTCTTATATCATTGCTCGCATAACCATCAAGCCTGATTTTCAATGTTATCCAAATGCTTTGGTTATTTTACATCTCAACAAAAGAGGCTTGTTTGAGTAGTGAGTACACCTAGCATCATATCCTTTCTATGCAATCTTGAAATTATCATATTTTCATTTTGCTTAATATTTGTTCAAGTCTAATGAGCTTAACTAGGCATGTTTTGAAGTTTTCTTCACCATTGTTGGGAGTTGGTAACTTGGTACTATTGATCTTCTGTTCTATGAATTCATTTAATTGCCTCAAGTTTGTTTGTGCGTTAGTCATTATTTGAACGTGTATGATGCTTCTAGTTTGTTATGATTATCTTATTCTCACTCATGACTTTTGTCTCGTCAGAGCTCCTTTCCAGTTCGCATGATCAGTTATGGTGACAGATAGTTTAATTGTGTGGTTGATGATTGCTTGGTCAGATAATGGTATGTAGCAACCACATGAACATGCAAGACGAGGTCGACCAAGTGGTGATCCATGAGCTAATTCATGCATATGATGATTGTCGCGCTGCAAACTTGGATTGGGCCAATTGTGCTCATCATGCTTGTAGTGAGGTGTGTACTGTAATTCATCAAACTTTTTGTACTATTCCATCAAGGTCTTATTTAATCTATCCTTCGATTTGTGGATAAGATACGTGCAGGCCATTTGAGTGGTGACTGCCATTACAAACGAGAGCTATTGCGCGGGTATATGAAGCTTCGAGGCCATGAGCAAGTAAGTTCCTTTTTTCTTGTCTTTTCATTTACTTTTAGGCTGTTTGTTTTTCTGTTTCGGATTGTTTTTTGCTATTCACATGGGGGGGGGGGGTTGTAATGGGACTCGAGCATAGTTACCAGGCCTTCTTGTGGAATGTTACTTAAGAACTTTGGTGGGTTTATATTGTGATCGTTGTGTTACCAGGATTCCTATAAATTCTTGCCTTGGGTGAGGGAGGACAAGCTGTTTATATGTGAAATTATTCTGTGATTTGAAATTGAGAGCTTTTTTCAATGTGAACACTTGAGCAAATTACTTCTAATTGAAGCATTATCTTGATTGATGCATGTATGATCTTGTGGCTCTCTAGCTTCAGGTACTGGAGGCTTTGATATGTAAATAGCTAGTTGCAAAATTGCAGGGTCTCCACATGACTCAAGTCATGATGCCTCATTTGTAAAAGCATTTAAGTTTTGGTGCTTTACCTATTTGTTGAAGCACTTAACATGTTCTCGATCTTTTCTGTTGTTTTTCTGTTTTCTGTTCCAAACCCTGTTGAAGTTTTGGTATCAAATTTTGGTGGATCAGCTTCATGTGAGACACCCTGCATTCCTACCTAAGCATTTGAACAGCAAAATCTAGGCCTGAATGGTGTGACTCCTCAGAATTCTTATCATCACAGTATTCTTTCAAAGATACAAGAGCTCACAAACTTCTTCAAAACCAAAAGTATAATTGTTTCGAACTTGTAGTGCAAGCCGAGCTTGAATTAGGGAACATGGTGAGAAGAGGACTGGCGCTGGAAATTCTGGATGGACCCAGGGAACTAGTTAGAACTCTTGTAGTGTGTGTGAGTAAAGATTCTTTGAAGTAGGTGGAGCTCTTAGCAGCACAAAACGGCGTTATGAACTAATGAGGATGTGATTGAGTCTTAGATAAGCAGACATGCTCATTGGGTGTTTGAAGTTCTGGGCTATCTGGGTTTGACAGTTTTTAAATCACTAGAGCTCTACACCACTTCAATATATTAGAGCGCTTGATTTATCTAAAAATGATATTCGAGTGCTGAAGAATTTGATAAATTCATTAAGACTTTGCTTAGATTTACCAATCGAATTGAATTCATCCTGAAAAATCTACTTGGTGTCAGCCTCAAACACATACTTGTATGATGGGTAACGACGATGTTTGATCAAACTTCTGACTGGTGATTTCGCATTGTGGATCACACAATTTGGTTTGTTTGGGACAAGATTAATGTCATATGTGATTTGTCACTCCAGCAATTTGGATTAACGAGAAAACAAGATACAAAGTACAAAGAGGCTGGTTCTTATAAAACACATATAAGAATTAAAATTCTATATTCAATTCGAATGTTAAGAAAATGGATGTACAAACAACTATTTGCTTGTTAGTAAGGGGATTCTGATATCATTTCAACGTACGTTATGTGAGGAAATTAGGGGAGTCGGGTAGGGGATGGAACAAGCAATGGGAAGGGATAGAAGATCTACAGTTTCTTTCCCCTAATCAATCTGAAGCTCGGTAATGGGATGAAGTTCGAGTCCTCTCATGGCCACTAGAGGTTTTTCTGGTCGTTAACTTCAGGGCCCATGGGATTAGTCAAGCAAAGCTTGGATACCCATGTTATCTTAAAACAAAAAATCCTGGGAGGGTATCTGGAGGGATGGGCAGCTATAATGCATGAGGTTTTTCTATGTTTACCAGCTTTTTACTCTCCATGATGTTCATGGAATCTTCATTTATGGAGATTGCGTCAGGTGGGGGCTCAGCGTACTTCTTTACTCGACAATTTGGATATTGTTTGAATTTTGGTTAGTCTGATAGGGATGACTCTTAAGCTTTGGATTGATGACTGTCTGGGTAGTGTAAGTGCTATTCCTATCTTCAGTTTTTCTAATGTCCTTACAACATCTCCATTCTAATTGCCAAGTTTTCTTTGGATGACCAAGGTGCTTCGTGCTTCTAAAGGTGTGGGTGTGTATGTGGAACTTGGCATTAGTTAGGATAAATACTACTGATTTACGCCAGAGGAGATGGCTTAGCTGTTTCTCCTGTTATCTGCCTACTTTACAGAGCGAAAAATAAGACTTTGGCACACATCTTCTTGCAAAGTAATCTAGTGAGGAGTCTTTTGTGCGTTCATCTACTTTTGTGGAGTTCCTGCAAGCATGTTTGGTGGGCTTTAGAGAAAGGAATTGTTGTGGCGCAACGCTCTGTTGGCAGTGCTATGGTGTAGTTGGCTGGAGAGGAATGAAGAGGATTTTCTTTGGGTCCCTCTACTTCTCTTAAGATGCTACGGAATATGGTCATGTTTTTAGCTTCGTTGTGTTATAGAGCAGCAGGGGTTTTAAATTCTTGTTTGAGAGGTCCATCGGATACCTTAATACCTTACCCTCTTTGCTCTCTTTCTGATGTTCAATTATACACTCTTCTAATTTACAAGAATCATTTTCAATGTATGGTTTGAGGCCCTTAGGGCCACTGGAGGTATTCCTGGTTGTTAACACTTAACGGGGCCCGTGAGATCAGATGGGCAATGGCTGGACACCCATGTTATCATAAAAAGCAGTTTCAGATTTCCACTTTAAGTAATTGGGGAAACTAGGGGAATTGGATATGGATGGAATAGGCAAGAGATCAATTTTTATGTTTTAAGCTTTGCATATTGCATCTAAGTGTAGTGCATACCTTTTAGACATGGACCCAACCCACGCTGACTATGCTTTCAAAAGCCCGAGTGGGCTGGCATTCGAGCGAGTGGATTCACCCGACTTAAAAAATGTACTGGGAAAAACAACAAAGAGAGCAGTCTGTGGTTGATTCATGTGCTAAGGCACAAGACCAACAGCCTTGGAGTTGGCGCGCTGAGCTCCCCAGGGGCTATGACCAACCAGATGGCACCTTAACGTCTTCTGTGACCTTGTATTTGTTGCTTGTGCTCATTCTTTGTATTTCACTACTAAACTATTTCCACTCCATCCACAAAATTACTAGTCACATTCCAAGTTGAAAAATACACTATTAGAATGATTAATATTTCCCGGTGAGAGGATTATAATTGTGTTTAAATGTTGCTTTTCTTCTATCACTTAGATCTGAATATTAGGGAACCAAAAACAGTATATTGGAGGCTTTTACTCTTCATTTTCCTTATTTTATTTTTTATTTTTCGTTACTAATAAGCTCTTAATGCTTGGTTGCACCAGCCATGTATAGATTCCATGGACTTGGCAGATATTCTTTATATTTTTACCAGTTGCTCTAGGTATGATATCGTGTCATATGGTGTTCCTGATTCTTTTCCAATTAATTGCAGGATTGTGTGAAAAGAAGAGTATTGAAATCTGTGGTTGCTAATCCTTTTTGCTCTGAGGCAGCTGCGAAAGATGCAATGGAAGCTGTTTGGGATGTCTGTTACAATGATACACAACCCTTTGACAGAGCTCCTTGAACTAGTTGACCTTATATTTCTTGATTGATAAGTTATTTTTGTAGCTTTTCGTTGCATTATACCTCATGCTGATTCAATTGGCAGTCCATTTTTGAAGTTTATACTGATTGTGCCAGAGTAATTTTCGACATAAAAGAAAAGTGATTCTTCTAAATATATCTGCCAACAGACCATATGCTTCTTGTACTGGTGTGGTATACCTGGATGTAGGTGTTGCATTGTGGTGGTCGCTGTTGGCTGCGAAATGAGCTTCTCCTGATTGAGGTATCCGAGACGGAGTCTCTGACGACTGACATCCAAGTTAGCGAGCCTGATACTAACATTTGAGCCACTTGATGGCCATTGGGCTCATTGGGCTAGTTTTGTAGGTCTAATTAGTGAGCTAAGTTGGCTTGGTGCTCCATGTTGACCTCCCCAAACGCTTGTAGGCTTATTTTCATTTTGCACAGATTTTTTAATTTGTCAGGGAGACTCCAAACATCAAACTTCGATGTTTGAGCAATTCTCCACTACTTTAGCAATCATAAAATAGAGACTTCTACCCTTGTTAAGTTTGTATATAATCGTTTCAAATTGTTATTGCCTATTATGCATCTCCTTTGTAAAATATAACTTGCAACTGGACTTCTTTTTCCTCCTTTGTAGCAAGATCACAACGAGAGGTAAATCATGGAAAAAGAGTGGACTTCTGTACTGATAATACTACAAACAACACAATGATCATCGTCGATAGTCGATTGGACTTCTTAATTTGTCAAAGTATCTCCCCTTCTTTCTCTACCTCGATTATGGAAGGGGTGATAATTAAATTGTTGATTTTATTTTATTTATTGTATGTTGTAAGTACTTGTAAGTTGTAACTACTACGAGGAGAGGGACGAAGATGAATTAATAGAAATGAAGGAGGGGAGGGGATTAATTTGAGCAGTAAGGATTATTTGTCCCATTTTATGTGCCATCTTCTGTCTCACTTTCTTATAATTTCGATATGTCAGCTTTTAACATTTAATTTATTACTTGGGATGCATGACAAAATCATGGATGATAAGGATGTAGTTAGGACATTAAGTTAGGTGCCACTCATGTGAGATTAAGTTAGGGTACTCGTAAAAACAAAAAATTTCAAGTGTTTTAGTAACAAACCAACTATTTGCTTATATAGTGTTACCCAACCAATAGAATATTTTCAAAATAATTTTTTTTCTTTTTTCTTACCAAATACTCTTAAACCACATCTATTTTCAAGGGTGTATTAGAGGGTAACAAATCCAGGTGGTGTTACTGAAACACCAAAAAATTTACGCCGTAAAAAATGGCCAGAATACGAAAACAGCAGGATTTCGTGCACAAAATTTTTTAGTGAAGATTTTTGACAAATACTTATTTTTAACAAGCAATTTGCCATAAATTAAAAAATAAAAACCTCAATAAGCATAATTCATAGATGATGGTAAGGGCAATAGTGGAAACAGAAAAAATGGATAAGGTCCTGAACAAAAGTAATACAGGCAGGCACAAAAACAATCAAAATGTGAGATAAAGGGGATAATAAGAGGGAAAGTTAGAAAAGAGAGAGAGAAAGAGAGAGACTGTGTGGAAGAGCTCAAGGAAATGCAGGCTATGGCTGCCTCATCTTCACTTTCAGTTTTCCACAGCACTTTGGCTTCTTCTTCTTCGCAGCTATGTCAGTCACCCAAGTTTGCAACTTTAAGGCCCCAAACACTTCCTTTCATTGAATCTAAAGCCACAACTCGCAGGGAAGACCGTACTGCCCGCCATACTCGTATTAGGAAGAAGGTATCAAACTGTCAATCCTTTATTTTTTAACCCATCAATTTATATTTGTTAGTTATGCATGAAATTGCCCATAATTGAATTTGTTCATTCTTTTGCTTTCTGGGTACTGTTGAGTGTTGATAGTTGTTTTCTGCAATGTATGTGCTTCAATTATGGAATGCGCCAAATGGGAGTTCAATGTTTGGTGGGTTTTGGGGTTTTCTTGATTTAATTTGGTCTTTTTATATCAGTTGGGTGCTGAAATGTTCAAAATTGTCTTTATATTTTGATTTCTGGGTATATGTAGCTTCTGGTTTGTCTATTGCAATTGCTGGATACACCCTTTTGTTTCCCTGTTCTCAGGCATTGTCTTAGGTTTATTGTCTTGAAATTTCTTTCCTTTTTGGTTTAATGGGTTGGTTAAGATGAAGATTTGGAATTTTGAGTGAATTTTGTGGTTTTGCTGAGGTTTATATGATTGTATTGCCTATGTGGCTGTTGCCCAGTTATCAGCTGATTGGTTGTATGAGACAATGTGGATCTTGTAAGGTAAAAGGCTTAATTTTCTTGGTGATTGAGTATCAGTGAACTAAGTGGTACATTACTCTGAGCAGCAAAGTTAATTCGAAAATTTTGAAAGATGTCTTCTTTGATCATGTTGTTGTTGGAACAATAATGTAATATGCTGAAGTTATTTGGATGGTCATTTCACCATTTTGAGACCTTAAATGGGAGAGCAAGGTGCGAGATGAGTATGATGAATATGATTTGAACTTGGGTTCATGGTTCGGCTTGTTATGCCTAGTTTTATCTTTCTTCTGTTCTGGTTTCCTTTCTATTTTTTGTGGTGCATAGGAGCCTTACAGGTCACTGGAATAAAGTAAGAGATTATGCATTTTGGTAAAAAGTTATCATTGGCTGCAAGAGAGAATGGTAATCATCTTGCCGCACAATTATATCTTCTACTTTCTAGATAGATAACAAAGTTACTCTATGATACTTGTGATTTGATATGGAAAGCACACGGTGTATGTTTTGTATAGAACTTTGGAAGATAGCAAGGCTGTGAAGGGGGAGTATACAAGCTATATAGGTGGTGTATGTGATTATTATCACTCATCATAAGGTGCAAGATTACCTTGTGTCCATTTGCTGAAGGGCACAAAGCAAGACGATAAGATTAATTCTATGGTTTATCAGGACGAAGAACGGACCAGAATATGCGTAGAATGTTACACAGTCTTGAGATTTATTATTGGTTATGTGCCATTATGCCAGATTAAGGACACTTACTGTTGGAGTAACGCCAATTAGTGGCTTAAACTTGATGTAACTCACTTTTACAGTTTTAAGGTACAAACCATTTTACCTGATGATATAGCTGATTCACATAGTTCAAGGTGATAGCATTCAGTTCATGGCAAAGTCTTATTATGCTATATGTGATAGTATGAAACAAATTAGAAACCACATTTAGGCTTTAGCTCAATTCAACATTTCACGAGCATAAAAAATCCTATCTAGGGAGAGCATGTTGAGAAGGATTATTTGGTCAGTTCATCATGTCTGGTGTTTAAATGTCAACGTGATAGTGGAGGTAAAATGGAGCCTGGTTTAGCATGTTGGAACTAATATTAATTAATGAAGGTCATAGTAGTGGCCTAGTGGGTGATGTTTGATGCTTTCTACAAATTCAACTGTTCCTCGTATCCTCTTCCTTCTTTAACGACCTCCTTAGTCCTTTCTATGATCTTAACAAATTTAAGACCCTGTCTTCCGAGATCCTAGGGTAGATTATGGTTAATAAGAACTTATCTCAAATGACTGCGTGGTTGACGTGGGGCACATCCAATCTTTACAGTGAGGCCATTCAAGAGTAACTCTGCTCCCTTGTTGAGTACATACTTATGATTCAGTTATAGAACATTATCTTATTGACCGCTTAGACCCCGCAAACATAAGGATTTATACTAGGTGGTGGTGGAGATGGTTTGTTATGTTGCATGAAAGTTAGTGGTGAGTTGAGGTAAATAATAAGCTCATGAAGATTAAATACTAAATATGGATGGAATTATAGCTGCTCCTTTCATGCCACTTGAGATGTTGAGGCCCAAGGTACCATGAACATGGAATCAACGTTGACCCTCATACTCTGCTTCATGCACTTTTGTCCCCTGCTTCTTTCTAATTTTCTCTTTTCTTCCCCTCAATGTTATGCCTGCTGTGGATTTTTATTAATTTCTGAAGTTCTTATGTCGCTTTAGAAGCCAGCTCTATGGTCGTTGGAGTTAACCTGTGACAAATGTTCTCTTTTTCTTGTCTCCAGGTTGAAGGAACTCCAGAAAGGCCTAGACTGTGTGTTTTTCGCTCCAATAAACATCTCTATGTCCAAGTGATTGATGATACCAAGATGCATACTCTAGCATCAGCTTCTACGATGCAGAAACCTATCTCAGAGGAGATCGACTTTACATCGGGTCCCACAATTGTAAGTATATTCAATGACTATTCAAATGTGCTGCTCCATTTTGGGTTAATTTATCTGCATTGTAATGGTTCATTTGTCTTCTCTCATGGTTCTGCAATTCATCTGATAATTTCCAAAATCGTTGTATTCATATCTTGTTCTTAAGAAGCTTGATGAAATAAGTTGAAGAATTTTTTGAGTTGGACAAACTAATTCTGAATAGTTTGATAACCGGTTTTTGTTCTGAGTAACAATCAGAATATACAGTATTTGGATTTGCTACTGTTACATAATCTCAAGAATGTGTTTTTTGTTCATCTTTCTTTTTTAAAGAGGAGAAGAGAATTTGGTTTGGATTGGTTAGCTTGTCTTCTAGAGAACATGTCTTTTCATAACTGTTTGTTGTTCTTGATTGCGATGCTGATTGCTGTGAAATTCGGTGACAGGAAGTAGCAAAGAAGGTAGGTGAAGTCATTGCCAAAAGTTGTTTGGAGAAAGGGATAACTAAGGTCGCCTTTGACCGTGGCGGCTACCCTTACCATGGACGTATTGAAGCCCTCGCCCAAGCAGCGAGAGATAATGGCCTTGATTTCTAAAAGCTAATTGTATGTAGATTTCCCTTGTCCAAAAATCTGTTTCAGGTTCCTCAGTTGTTCAGTTTCCTAGAGGAAGAACACATGATTGTGATGAAAAAATTCACTTCTTTTTGTGGTGCAATTAAAAGTTGACGTTGAAACTTGAAAGTAGATGAGACTTTTGTTTTATTTATATTTCCAGAAATGAAGTTACCTTTGCAATGAAGCTCTTTGTTTCGTCTAGCTCTGTTTTCAACCACCAGCTACTCCATGTAATTAGAACTAGAGAGATGATACCTACGATACGACAATACCAAAAACTCGTATGAGGCGGTCTCAAGGTGAGACCACTCATACAAACATGACGTCATTACGTTACGCTGCGTTATAGAGGTGACTTCACCTTGAGGCGGCCTCACAAGAGACTTGTACAACAATAACAAAAAAATTATCCTAAAATTAGACGACACACAAATACACAATGTCTATCCACGGAACCACACCCGAACTTGATCCTCAGATCCTCGAGTCTGGGAAACATAACCTCATCCAGACCATGTTCTCAGTTAAAAGCTACTGAGTAAACCATGAACTGTGAATAATGTGTACTTCTCTCTCAATAGGCAATAAGCATAACAGCCACACAAGGATGATATGCTTCCAAGTAGCTTCATGACACTAGCACTAAATAGCTATTCCCAAACTCTAAAGATTTAACTTTATATATACATCGGGTTTCAAACCATTTCTCAAACTCTAAAGATTTCTTATTTAATCCTAAAATCATAATTTATTGATGATTTAACGTGCCTCGAAAACAAAAAATCTCCTATGAGGCCGCCTCAAGCCTCAAGGTGAGGCCTCCTCTATGGAAGCATGACATCAACATAATGTCATGCTTGTTAGAGGAGGCTCACCTTGAGGCCGCCTCATACGAGTTTTTGTGCCTCGAAAATGAAGTTAAATTAGTTCAGAATGAGCTGATAAGAGGGTTAATGGCATTTGAGCTAAATAAATAGCTATTCCTAACAATAGTACAGTACTAAATAAATATGATGTATGGCATGTCCAAAGTTAGTTCCAAGTGAAGGTCCCAAGCTTTGGCTTCTCTTAAATTAGACGAGCTTACTAGCAGTTCCCTCAAGATTCAAAGTTGGATAATATTTGCATGGTATATTCTCGCTTTATTCAGACATTCTTTGATGGTATGGTTGGATCATTCATTTTTATTTTCCGTTTCGTGCTATACCTTTTGTGGTTTTGTTTTGCACAAAAATTTGTATAAGACAGTTTTATCATAACTTTCGGTGAAACAATGTATCACTTCTTAGTTAAAGATTGGTGAGTGTTAATAGTATGAATGATCCCTACATTTCTAAATAGTGATGATCCTATTTTTACTGTGAGTTGGTCTCACACAAGACTTACTATTTGGATGATATTTAAAAACCAAGAACTCTCACAAACTCAAGCCAAATTTTAAGAAATAATGCTCATTTATATGTAAGTGTCCATTGATAGATTGAGTATATTGCTACAATCACAAATTCAAAATAACGTTTTTAAACAACTTATTCATATATTCCATTTTATTCATCAGCACATCCAAGACCAAATTACTTGTGCTTCTTCGTCCACATTAAGGTGATGCATAACACTTGTTGCATTTTGATGTGCAGGGATCAAGGCAACGGTGCACCATTTCTTCATCTGCAAAACAAATGAAGCAAATCCATAAAAACATGGTATTATGCATGGTACATGATATGAGTATATATATAAGAGTAACCATGAGGTACTGTGAGGATATTCTGTTTTACTTTGTGTGTGATCTCTAGTTCCACTCCCTTATACATTTGATACATCAGATTTTAAATTTATTTTATCAATAAATTGGGATACATAACAAAATCATTAATGACTAGGATGTAATTGGGATAGAGAATAACGCTACACGTCATATCCTTCTTAGCTATATAGTTGCATTACAACACCCTTTATCATGTTCCATTAACTTAAAATCTTAAAAGTATAATTTGACGAGTTTTGGTAAATAAATACTAGTAACTAAAACACAAATGAGAGTTTGAAAAAAAGAGTTCAAAGAGAAGAACCTATATTTTTGGTTGAGTTTAAACAATTGTATGATGAATCAACACATCCAAGTTGGCAAATTTCGTTTGGATCACTTGTATCTCCGTTGCTACATTGTTGTTTGCATAGTACTAGACAACCAATGAGGCCACCGGTACCGCCGATTACACAAGGAAGAAGACAACCGGCAAAACAGCCGATATTAAAAGCCACATACTGGTCTACAATTGAGCTCATTATTAAGATTAACACTAGAAATACTACTACTGTTCCTCTCATTTTAATTCCCTTGGGTTTTCTCTCTTCTATCAAAGCTTGCTTTATAATTAATTAGTGGAGATGATTTTGTGGAAGATTGAATGTGTCATAAGGGTTTATATAGGGTGAGTATGGTGCACCCTGTTTGAACATGATTTATTTCTTACCTTGCACTTCTTATTATTATCATAAAATCTTAACCAAGTATCATAATTGATTTTGATTTTATTTGGATTTTGTAGCTTGAGAACTTGGGAGAATGGGGAGATTTCACCCTGAAGTTGCATAAGTACTAAGCCAATGATATAATTTAACAATAAAAAATTACGCCAACAAGAGATTAGTCTGGTGGTCAAAATTGATGATTTTGGTATATTAGATTTCAAACACGACACACTAAAATTAAACTAATTACAGTAATTTTTGAAGCACAAAAAGTTAGGGTTAACTGTATCTAATATTCCGATTAAGAGAAACAAGGTTATGGTTTTAAGAATGTGAATGTGAAGGAATCTCACATGTGAATTATTAGTTAGCTGAATGTGAATGGAATTGACAGATTTGTGGGAGTGATAGTAGAGGAATGAAGAATTTCTCATTGTATTTATGTCTATTTTACACATCTTTATTTGAAAAGAGAAAAATATCATTAATGATTTTCTTTGGATTTCTTAACTTTAAATTGGAAGAATAGGAAGATTTAAAATAATGGTTCTTACTACCCCAGCCTACTCTAATAGAGAAGTTGGATGTGTATCCTAAGGCTAGATATATTTTAACTAATCAGGTATCGAGTTCAATTGTTCCATCCCCACTTCCTATTCTTCCAATTTAAAGTTAAGAAATCCAAAGAAAATCATTAATGATATTTTTACCTTTTCAAATAAAGGTTTGTAAAATAGACATATATACAATGAGGAATTATTCATTCCTCTACTATCACTCCCACAAAATCCCTCAATTCTATTGACATTTTACTAACTAATTCAGATTTGAGATTCGCTCAAATTCACATTCTTAAAATCGTAACCTTGAAACTTTCTCTTAATCGAGAAATTCGATTCAATCAACCCTAACTTCTTATGCTTCAAAACTTACTGTAATTAGTTAGAAAACAGACAAATACTCATAAATGATCAATCTTCTTTGGGTTTTGTAACTTGAATATGGGAGAGTGGTCAGATTTGCTTTTTGGTGCAGTGATTAGGAAGAATTAATGGTTCTTATTAACAACAACCCCCTACTCTGATTGAGAAGTTCGATGGGTAGGCCAATGATATAATTTAAAAAACATTGTTTTAGGCAACAAGGTCGTAGCTTAGTGGTTAAAATCGAAGCTTTTTTATTATATTACGTCTCAAGTTGGGTATTCTCATCCCTCGTTGTAACTATATAACTGTACTAACCTTTAATTTGTGCACCACATACCCCTCCCCCAAAGAAAATATGTGTTTAAAATATGTATAGCAATAATCATCAAATATAAATACCGCAACCATCTTTAATGCTTTTTTCCCTCTAAATCTTGCAAGAAAGAAGAAGAAGAACAAGTCCTTCATTTCCTGGAACTCCATTTGACAACCAGTTATTAGTTTTCTTAACTTTCTACCCGGGAAATTTTTTATCAATTCATTACTGAAACCACAATTTATAGATGAATTATAGCAAGTCCTTAAAAAATGAGTTTAAATCAGGAGTAAACTTGTGCTAACACGCGTACATTATAACTTTTATGTCATCAACTTGTTACTTATTCCTAAATTAGCAACAGACACTTGCAGAAAATATATTTAGTAACAATTATTTATCTTGTGTGAAATTATTGATCACAATAAAACAAAGGAAATTTGCCGAAAATCCCCTTAAGTAGTTTACCGCAATTTGCTAGAAACTCCTCATAAATCCGACTTTATTTAGTACCCCTAAGAAAATTAAAACACACTTGGTTAATCTCCCCTGTTGTATTTTAAGGCCAGATTTTGGTCAAATGTTATCAATATGTCCTCAATAAGGTCTCATTTGAATATTTAAAACACCGCTTTACCTTGGGGAAGAGAATAAATGTCATATTTGACCAAACTAAAAGCATTTAACTAGCTCTTAAAAAGGAGTAATTAGGGACGTGGGGCATAAGTGCAGTTTAACACTCATATGAGACCCTAATGAAGACATGTTGGTCATATTCGACCAAAACATGGTCGGTAAAAGACGTCGAGGGGAATTAGGTATGCTTTTACTTTTTTATAGGGTACTAGACAAAGTTGGATAAATTAAGGCGTTTTAGCAAATTGTGGTAAACTTCATGAGGTTTTCCCCAAGACCCCAATTCAAGTGACGCTAAAGCTTCCTTCTATATTGTAGTGTAGTTAAGTCACTTAATAATTAATATGAGTATATTCTACTTATGACAAATTTTATTTTCTGAAAGTTTTTCCTTATAATATTCTAATAAAATCAACTGAAAATTAATTAAAAATTGAAGATATGACAAAAAAAATAAATCATTACGGATAAAGATCACTTAACTCGCATCCCATACATAGCAGAGCAAAAAATAGTAAAAACACATTAATAACTAATTTGTTGAACAACTTAATCATTTCGTCCAACTTAGTACGTAATCAACACATCCAAACAAACTGTGTTCTTTGTCCATCAAGCAGCAGATACATAATGCTTGTTGCATGTTTTTGTGCAAGGATCAAGGCAACGCTCCAGCATCTCTTCATCTGCAAAGAAAATGAGCAAAGGATTTTAAAAAATAAACTATATAAACAAATAGATGTTGTGGTACAACATGAAGAAGATAACTATTATTTATCATGCGGTATATATCGTACATCATTTTCTTCTTAGATTTATAGTTATAAGTAGCATATTCTTTATCATGTTCGGTTGAATCTAGAATAAATAATTCGACTACTAGTTAAACATAGATAAATAAATAAATAAATAAATAAAACACATTAGAGGTTCTTCAAGTAAATAGTTAATAAGAGAAGAACCTATATTTCTTGATGTGCTTAAATGATTGCATGATGAAGCAGCACAACCAAGTTGGCAAAATTGGTTGGGATCATTTGTATCTCCGTTGCTACATTTTTGTTTGCATGTTACTATGCAAACAATGAGGCCACTAGTACCGCTGCTAATACAAGGAATAAGACATTTGGTAAAACAACCAAACTTCGAGGCCGAAGATTGGTGCACAATTGTGCTCTTAGATAAACTACTACTAATCCTCTCATTTTCATTCCTTTGGCTTTTCTTTCTGCTAGCAAAAGTAGTTCTATAATTACTAAATGTGATTTTGGTGGAAAATTGAATGTTATAGGGAGTTTATATAGATTTGAGTATGCATATGCACCTAATTTTGGTCATGATTTATTTCTTTCCTTACACAAGTTTTATAGAAATGGGAGAAATATTATACATGATATTCAATACTTTAAGTTCGAAAAAGAAGAAGAATATGACGATATTCAATACTTTCGCATTTATAACTTGAATCTGCGAAAATGGACATAGTTTGGATAATTGTTCTTATTACCCCCTCTCTGCAATCCGGTTGAGAAATTGGATGAGTAGCCAATGATTATTCAACTTTTTCGTTTTAGGACATGTACCAATCATCAAACTTTTATTTTTATTTTTATGGAACTAATCATCAACGTTAGATAATACTATTTTTTTTTTCTTTTTGAGGACAGTTCGATAATATCTTTAATGATTTGTTCCCTTTTCATAAAATATGAATCCTTTGCACCAAAATAACATATGAAAAATATGATTTCACTATCTTATTTCTATTAGAATCTTCTACTATAACTATTTTAATTTAAACATTTGTTCAAAACATAAAAATAATATTTCAATTCTGATAATTAGAATTTTGTTTTTTAACTTTGACTTTAAGTTTTTTCAAAGTGGCTAAATTTAAATAGTTTTTCATGAATTAATTTATCCGATATTAAGATGTTGACAAATAATGAGATTCAAGAAGTATTAATATATAGAAAAAGTAATTCTTTGTTAATAACAAGTAGTCACAAGCCACTACAAAGTTTAAGACATGGAAGGTTTTGAGAGATTGATAAACAAGGGTAAAATTCACAATTATCAAGAGATTATATAATTTGAGTATAAAATTCAACAAAAATTTCATATGAGACAGTTTCAAGGTGAGGCCTCTCATACAAGTATGATGTCATACCAGCGTTATGCTTGTAGTTAGAGATAACCTCACCTTGAGGTGACCTCATACAAGACTTATTGAAAATTCAAATATTTAAGAATATTGTAAAAAAATTCCTTCAACTAGTCAGCTAGCTATAATAAACCCTTTTAATAATATCTTCACTTGTATTAAATAATTCAATACTTGTCTAGCAACAACCCGAACCACAATAACAATAGTACAGATTTAAAAAACGCAGGTTCATTTTCGATTACTTTTGAGGTAGTTTGTCTTCATTAAACGTATGTGCGTGGCTACTAATAGCAGCTAACGACTCGTTCCGAAATACAATGAATGCCAAAAGGTAAGGGTGAAAGGCTAGTGACGAGGGTGAAATCACAACAAGAAAGTCGTACAGATGGACGCCACACACACAAATCTAGCCTGTGAATAGCCAACAGTTGTAGTCTAGCATGTTTGTTTCCACTCCTAAAAACTGTTTTTCTGTTTAAATGTCCGTAGATTTTTTTTTTTCTATCAAAAATGATGTATGGTTAAAAGTGAAAAAACCTAATTCGACGGAGTTGTGCAAGACATCGATATTAAACAATAGTGTTGAAAAATTTATTCATACTGTTATTTAGATCGATTTGTACTTATTTAGAGAAATTTGTATTTATAACTATATTCTAACTTTTCATGAATGACAAATTCTCTTTTCCTTGATAAAAACAGTGGAAAAAACTAATTTTATACAATAACAAAAACAAGAAAACAGAAAAACCAGAAGTAAAAAAATTTCACTTTTACAAACCAAAAACCGTTTTTCCTTTCTTCCCCCGCAAACCAACGTCCCCACCCCCTTTCTTCATCATATTGCTGTTACATTACATAGCTTACAACCAAATAAATTTGTTTTTCCGAAAACTACTTTTATAAATCAAAAACAACAAAATTGATTTTAGTCAATTAAAAATAAAAGCTGTAAAAATACTTCCAATACTACCGAAATTACCATGAATGATCATTATCCAAATAACATATGGTGACCTAATGAAAGAGTAATCGAAGACTGACGCCTCGATAAACGATGGTTATAACTTTAAGGATTCTTATAGTCAGGGCTACTACTCTCATCGTACCTAAAATTCCAAATATTTTATTTTTATACGTGAGTTTAGGAAAGGTGAAATTGGCATGTGATTTTCCAATTTCCCCTCAATTTTATTCTTTTAATTGCTAGTGGGCATTTAGTTTTTTCCCTTCATGAAACTTTTTTAATTTTTCAGATTTAATAATAAAGCCTTTTTTGATGGTATTTCTATAATGAGCCAATCAAAATTTCTTAATGAAACACCTATTCCCTTCAGTTGCAAGTTTAGTCTTCAGTCTTAGAGTGTGTTCTTTACAACTTATCTAGTTAGTACAGTTCTGTTTAGTTTAGTTCGGTTTGATTCAGTTTAGGAGTGGTCTCGAGTCAGTTAAGAGATTTCCAGTTCAGTTCAGTAATGTTTAGTAGTGTTCAATTCAGAAATATATACTTTTTGTCCCACATTAGGGTTCAATAACTCAGTTCAGTGGTGTTTTGTACAGTTCAGAAGTGTTGAATTCAATTCAGTGCAGTCCAGTCCAGTTCAGTTCAATTCTAAAAAACGCACCCTTACTAAACACCTCATTTTATTTCAAAATTGCCTCAAGCTTTTAGAGCATGTTTGGGAGTTGGAGAATGGAGGGAAAGGGAGGGGAATGAGGGAGAATTTTTTCTCTCCTTATTTGTTAGTTTCGTTTTTTGTCAATTTCCCTCCGTTAACTCTATTTTTGTTCACCCCAAATTAGGGGAGGGGGGCAGGGGAGAGGGGATGGAAGGAATGGGAATTTTTAAGTGACATCACTTCGTTCCCCTCCATTTAGGGGTGAGCAGAAAATCCGAGTACCCATTACCGAAATCAGAATTGGTTTGAAATCGGAACCGGTTCAACCAATTCCAATTCCCAAAATTAGGGACCGGTACCATCAATTTCAATTCCAATTCTCATTCCAATTCCTAACTTTTGGGAATCGGAATCGGTTGGGTACCAAGTGTAAAAAAATTATGAGACCTTTTTCTTTGTTGGAAACATGTAAAAATATTATGGTACATTTTTCTTTGTTGGAAACAAAGAATGATGATTTTTTAGTAATATTAGTGGTTTAAAAATTGTATTTGTAATTTTAATGATTATATTTGTAATATTGATGATTAAAAGATTGTATACGTTGTTTAAATTTTGATCTATAATGTTATGTATTTTTGAATGTAATATTTGATTTTAAGTTTGTTGTATTTCCCTCAAAAAAAAAAAAAAAAGGTTGTTGTATTTTTGGAGTTAGTGTTACATCATAATTGATGTTTTTATTATTAAAATATAAAATTAGTTTGATATACAAAAATAATAATATTTGGATATGGACTTGGGTACTAGAAATTGGTGACCGGTGGCTACCCGGTGGTCGGTGGATTCAATTCCAATTCCTAAGATTTAGGAAACAGTGCAACCAATTCTGATTCCTAGAAATTAGGACCCGGTGGATACAATTTCAATTTCGGATAGTGCAATACCCGGTGGGTACCCCATTGCGCTAACCCGTACCTTCACTCTCCCATTCTACTTACTTAAACCCCCAAATACAGTGTCGTGCTTTTTTGTGGCTAGCAACTCATCAAAGCTTCCTTTGCAATGATAATAGAGTTTGTCGCAATCTAGCCAACTCAAGCGCCTGTACTGAGTGCAGTGAACTGGTGGAAGATTGCAGCCATGTCCTTCGAGATTGTCCCAATGCTCGTGAAGTTTGGGCCACCCTTCAACCCCCCATTTGCCTTTAATAATTATTTCAACAGCTCCTTTGATACTTGGTTAAGCAACAACTTGGCTGCCCCGGAGGCTTGGGCCTCAACGTTTGCTATCTGGGTGTGGTGGATTTGACGATAGAGAAATGCTAGAACATTTGGCCACCATGAAGACATTCCCTATAATTGAGCCCAATTTCTCTTGGATAGAATCAACGACTATGTCCATGTGGTGAATTTCAAAACCAACTCGTTGCAACTGGGTAAGTGGCAGCGCGAGGAAGTTTTGATTCGCTGAACCACTCCACCTGATGAATGGACAAAGCTGAACACGGATGGTGCAGCTAAGGGCAACCTAGGGCCCGCTGGTGGTGGAGGTCTACTCCGCTCGGCCCTTGGGGCGTTTATACAGGACTTCTCCATGAAGCGTGGCTCATGTTACTTTGTTAAAGCCGAGCTCATGACAGCTCTAAAGGGTCTGTTAGTTGTACGAGATCTTGACATTTCGCAATTGATTCTCGAAGTCGACTTTGAAGTAGTACTCCTTGTTGTTTGTGAAGATCCAAAGCAATGGAACCTGCAAAATTTCATTATTCTCCAATGTCGTGCTCTGCTTGTCAGTGATGAATGGAGTGTCCGGGTTCGCTATGTCCATCGTGAAGCTAACTTTGATGCGCATTGGTTTGCAAATTTTAGCCTTTCTTGTATGGGTCCGGCTAACCTATGAGTGCATTAAATGAATCTAATTACCCATTGTTTCACAAAATCTCATTAAACATTGTACTGAATAGTTTCTGTTACCTAGAAAATTAATTATAAATATAAATAATACATTTTTACATTCCACAACTACCCTTCTCTCCATTTTCCATTTTTCCAGTTTCTAATCTATACAAACAAAAATTCTGGACAAATAAAAAAAGAAAAATGTTTCTATTCCACAACCATTGTTAACACTACCATTGTTTCTATTCCACAGCCACTCTGAACACAACTACATCTACACCTTTGGCGGATAAAAAAGAAAAGCCTAAAAGGACAAGGGTAAACCCTTAAAAAAAACACAAAACCCCAAAACCCTAGTCGAATGAGATTATGAGAACGATAATGGAGGAAGAGGACTTCATGTGGATGGTGGTGGGGATCTTAAACAGTGGCGCATAGTGGCGTCTGATTTGGACGGTGGAAATGGATGGTGGTGGTGGAGTGGGCGGATGGAGTATCCGCGATCCAAACTCTTCGACAGTGTCTTAGGTTGAGGAGGGTCGATCTGGGCGGTGGCGCCGCCGTTGGTGGTTGATAGAAGAAGGAAGTTGACGAGGTTGACGGTGACAACTCTAACGAGCAGGCGGATCTACATGTACTGGAGGTGGTGGATGGGGTGGTGATAAATTGGCAATGGCGGCGACTTGGAGTTCTAGGGGTGTTGGGAGATTGGGAGGTGGGAGGAGAGAGAGAGGAGAGAGAGACTGAGAACAAGCATGGGTGGTGGAAAAATGAGAGGAAATGAATAAAGCAAGGTTAATATTGGCAAAATAATCTTAATAGTGTGAAAGGAATTAATGAAATTAATTGAGGGTTCTTTTTTTGAAGCTATTAATTATGCTTAGCCTGTGCCTTTGGGGCACAGGTTAGATTAGCCGTTCTTGTATTGAGGATTTTACTTTGTTTAATAGCCCGCCTGTGGGCTGCTTTTTCATGTCTTGTATGAAGATTTAACAAGGGTAGCTCGCCTACGCTCGATTAGTTTAATTCAATAAACTTAGGTCTTTGCCCTCCTTTGCACCAAAAAAAATAAAAATAAATTAAAACTCCCAAATATTCTCCTTAAATATTTCACATTTATTTCCCTTCGTTCCCTTCCCTTCCCTTCCACCTCATTTCCTTCCCACCTAAAACTTCTAAACAGACGGTTAGAATCTAACAATTCTAGAAAAAAAAGTAATTACACAGTAAGAGGTTAAATCCCGTAATTCAGTCGACATTTTAACGGCTCTGATTTTTTAATTTAATTTATTTTATTATATTTTTGGAAAGGTTAACTAGAAACAATTAGGAGATTCTCCTCTTAAGGGTCATTGTATCAGTAATTAAAATATTATGGCTGTGACTGACAGTTTTAATGTAGCAAAAATGTAAACAATAATACTTGCAATCAAATGTAATGCAATGCAATCATTTTATAGAGAAAATTTGGGGTGAAAAGTGAAGGAGTGGGATAAGAAAAGTGGAGTTGATTGCATGATTCAATGTAATCACAATTGCTCAATTTTTCACATGTAATGATAATTACTTTGAATGGTGTAATCAATCTCACTTTTTCCATCTTTTTCCTTCCCCTTCTTCCTTTTCCACCTCATATCTACCCTATAAAATAATTGCATTGCATTAGATTTGATTGCAAGCAAGTAAACACTACCTAAGTTTTGTATGAGACCGCTTCAAGATGAGACTACTCTATATACAAGAATAACATCGACATAATATCATACTTGTATATAAGAGGCCTCATCTTAACGCCGCCTCATACAAAATTTTGTGAAATGCAAAATGTCTCTTTTCCTTTGATAAAAACCAAAAAGAAAAAAGAACTTCACACCGTCTCAGACGGTCGCACTTGCTTTGTTATTACGAGTACACAGTAATACAGTATACAGTACCTAACAAATACGAGTACATTTTGCCTGGATTTCAAATTTGAAAAGTTCAGAAGTTTCAATTTATACCTTTCCTCTTAGAGAGAGAGAGAGAGAGAGAGAGAGAGAGAGAGAGAGAGAGTTATGCAAATGGCGTTACTAGCGGCCAGTGGTGGCGACACAGTGAAGCTATTCGAGGTAGCGGTAGAATCAGGCGATCCTTGCACACTCAGTTACACACCATCGCCAGGTTTTCAAGTGAACTCCGTTAAGTGGAATCATACAAGTAAGAAAAAAAAAAAAAAAACCCCTCAAATCTCAAATTCATTTCAATTTCAATTTCAATTTCACCCTTTTTTTGCTTTTCGATTTTTGTCGCTATTTATTATTATTTTGGGTTTTAATTTTGAAATTGTGATTGGTGGCAGATTTGGTGGTTGCGAGTGCCGGAGATGATAAAAAGATTTCGCTTTGGCGTAAAAATGGGCAAAGTATGGGTACTATTCCACTTTCTGGCTCTGATTCTGGAGACAATATTGAGGTTAAACATTTTACAATTCTTGTTAATTTCCTTTTTTTATTCTATTTTATGTATTCTTATACCAAGTAATATGATCAAGACTAGGAAATGAATTTTATAGGACAAAGAATTGGTTCTATGCATTTTGTCTTAAAGTTTCAAGAATTTTCAGTGTAATACCATGATGAAGTGAAGTAGTACTATACCTAGAAGGTGTCAGTTCCGAAAGGGATTATAGTGCACCAAATATAACTAAACACTAGCAAGAGGGATTAGAGTGCACTAGTCACTAGCAATCATCAAGGATTAACCAAATAGCAATCATCAAGGAAGTCGGTAAACATGTCCCATAAAATCACTAAACAACACTAATACTAATTTGTAGGAAGCTATATAGCCACTAACTTACTACTAGAGTGTAATTTTAATTAATTTATTTTTGGAGCACAAACTAACACTTTAAGGTGCAATGAGGAGGATGTGACATAGTGCCCGTAACCGCATTAGTGCGGAATTTATTTTAACAAAAGATAGGTGCTATGTTCTGGTGAAAAGTTATTAACTAGTTTGGCTGAATATGAGACAAGTTGTGTTGTGATTACCTGTCTGATTAGCTTTGCTTGTTCCCATTAGAAATGAACTGATGGCCGATAAATTCATTATTGGTTCTGTATGTTGGCTATACCTTTATCGGGCTTCATGGAAGTATCTTCAGACATTCGCTATGATTTGATTATGAGGATTGATAGACATAATGGAAATGTTTTGGAGGATGGAATTTTTTTTGGTCTGTAGGGTTGATGTTATGTATCCACTCTTCAATTTACTTCTGTGGTCGATGTTCTTAGTAGGATGGTCACCATTTTCTTTCTCGTGGATGATGTGGTCTTATTTAAGATTGTTCTGACTATCATCAAGTTGATTATTTTCATGTCTAAGAGTGGCATAAGTGGGATTAATATGGACCCACAAGGGTAATTTTGTCTCCTTTCTGTTTGCTCCACTGTTCACTTGCTTTCACTTATCTTGGTTGGGTATAAGCTGATCTCATCTGTTTTCTGGGATTCTGTTGTTGAGAAGGTGTTGAAACGCTTAGATGGATGGAAGGGTGCTTATTGTTCTTTACATCTTTCGAGGCGCGTAGTACCCTAATTCAGCCTTGTTTGTCAGTTGTTATCTATCCCTTTTTGGGGTTGCTAAGTAGTTGGTGAGCTTGAACACATCATGAAAGTTTTTGACTTTTTGTTGGTTGAGAACGAGTGATAGATCCAGGGGTCATTTGGTTGCTTGGGATAGTGTGTAACTGTGTACCATACCTAAGGAGGGCGACATTGCCTTGGTTGGTATAAGGTTGTGGCTGTTCCCCTTACAATTAGACTCTCTTTACACACAGGCTTATTCACGGTAGGAATGGATGCCAACAAAACGACTGGGGTGCTTATCCCTGAGTTGACGTCAGTTTTGCTAGTACTTGGAAGTTCATTTCTCAGATTTAGTTACCTACCTTTATCTGGTTAGCTTTAAAGTTGGCGAAAACGCTATGCTATCAACGGATGGCTTGATAGGAGAATTCCTTAATTTCTGTCTTTTCCTCGACTTTGCAGCCTTGATACACATCACCACATGCTTGTTTCGTCTGTTTTAATCATTTGATGCCGTAGGCTACTCATAGGTCCAAAATCTGACTAGTGGCTGGACCGGTCCGGGCCAATGATGGAATAGCTTACATTATGTTCCGGGTCGTACTGAACCAGAATATCCCGGACCAGCCGGAAACTCGGACCTATGTGGATGTTACTTTGCTTTCACAATTTAGCTTTCCAATTTTAGTGCTTTCTCTAGATCGAATTAGAGAAGTTTCCTGCCTTATTCTACCTTTTCCAATGTTAAGTATTTTCTTGGGAATGTCATGCACATTGCACAACAGAGTCAACAGAAACAATATAATATGGTTTTATAACTGCTGGTTCTTGGTGTTATGCTGTAACTTTGCGATAGTCCAAACACCTATAAACTCATGTTTCTACTGGTTTCCTTTGCTTTGTCTGGAACATTTTCTTCGGTCTTCTAGACTGCACTAGGTTTGTTGTTGTAACTTGGATGAATGTTTTGTTTAAACATTTTATTGTTTTAAACCTATTATTGAACTAATGTAAAGGAAGATTTGGTAGAAACCACCTTTTGGTTTGGTCATTTAGCAAAAAAGTTACCTTTAAATCTTTGTTGGGGGTCAAAAACCACTTTTTAAGACATTTATTCTTGTTATATCTGCCTATAAGCTAAAAATGGGCCTAATGTGGCCCTCAATTGATCTCACGTATTCTCACTCAAGGATGAAATGGTGGTGGCAACTAGCCTTGGTAAATACCTACCTTTAATTTCTGTTCTTTTAATTTCACTGATCATTGTATGATTAGGAGGACGTCTTGTCCTTTTTATTTATTACATGTTGATTTTTTATTTTATGAAATTAGTCTCTTTTTCTAAAAAAGAGGAGCAGAAAATTCACTGATCCTGAATCATTTTCATGAATTTTGTTTGAAAGATTGTGGTTTAGTTGGATCTTGCCCTCTTTGGCATCATTTTCTTTTTCTGTATATGCTTTTTAATTTCAAGCACCATTTTCTTATTAATATATTGGGGGATGTACTCTGACTTGTCTGATATGTTACAGGAGGCTATATCATCTATTAACTTTAGCAACAAGACATCTAGGTATATGTGTTCTGGGGGAAGCGGTAAAGTTGTGAGAATTTGGGACCTGCAGAGGAAGCGCTGTATCAAATGGTTGAAGGGTCACACTGGTTCAATATCAGGGGCAATGTACAATTGCAAAGACGAGCACTTGGCTTCCATTAGTGTAAAAGGGGATGTAATTGTCCACAACCTTGCCTCTGGTTCAAGAGCTGCAGAATTGAAGGATCCTTATGAACAAGTTAGTTCTACATTTTTAACCTTCTCATGGATAAATGTCCATACATTCTGAAATTGCTTATGTATTGGATTTTAAGATCAGGTGTTGAGAGTACTTGACTATTCTCGGGTTAGCCGGCATCTTTTGGCGACGGCTGGTGATGATGGCTCTGTGCATATGTGGGATACAACCGGCAGAAGTCCCAAGGTGTGTAAATAAAACCTTTTTTTTCCGGTTTCTTGAAGCATAGATGCCGATACTATTTTCTATCTTGATTCTTTTCTCGAGCTCGATCTGTTTTATTTTGTGTTGGAAAATATCCCATCTCTGGTAATTGTACAATCTTGGAGATCTGGTTCTTATTGTCACCTCCGGAAACACTTCCATGCATGTGTGTATGTACGTAGGTGATCTAGTTCTTGTTGTCACCTAAAGAAACACTATTAGCAACTTAGCATGATCTTTTTTGTTGCATTTGTGTATCTACAAATATGTTTTGCGTAAAGATGCCAGTTTGAATATTGCTTTAATCGATTATGGTCCGACATTTTGACACTCATAGTTATGAATAAATGACTTCCAGCCTACCCTTTCTTGTTGAAAATTATAACTCCATTTTGTTGTGAGGCTTTCACCAAAACCTAACACATCTCATTTTACACATTGGTCTATGGTCTGCTCTCAGCCGTCATAAAACATCCAGAGAGAGGAACAGATTACTCATGTCTTATTTTGTCAGTGTGTAATCCCTTATGTATGCTCTCTATGGAAGTTTTATGGCCAATTCTAAATTGTTACCTTTTGTTCTCCATAGGTGTCTTGGTTGAAGCAACATTCAGCACCTATAGCTGGTCTTAGTTTCTCTCCTTCTAATGATAAGGTCTGCTTCTTAAGTTGCTCTTAATGGCATAGTTCTTTTGAAGTCATCGGAAAGCTTAATGAATTTGCTAACTGGCTCCAATGACAGATCATTGCTAGTGTGGGTCTGGATAAAAAGTTATACACTTTTGACTCAGGTACGAGAAGGTCCTCATTTAGCATTTCTTACGAAGCGCCATTTTCATCATTGGCATTCAGAGATGATGGCTGGATACTGGCTGCTGGCACAAGTGATGGTCATGTGGTATTCTATGATGTTCGTGGAAAACCTGACCCTTTCACCGTCCTTCGTGCTTATGGTAATTCGGAGGTAAGTAAATTGGTTCACCTTTATCCAAGCTTGGTATTTACATGAGATGCAAAACAACATTTGTTGGAAACAACCTCCCTACTAGATAGAGGTATGGCGCGTACATCTGGACCTCCTCAGTCTGTGCAAGATTATCCTGGCTGGTTGTCGCAATTCAACATTTGGAACTTTCTCATTCTTGCTATATTATAAAAGGATAGCCCACACATAAGGCTACTGAAAGAAACAGGGTATGGGGAGCACATTGTCATTCTTACTGTTATTGTTGTTTCCTCCCACCTAACTTGAAAAGTATCCTAATAGCTTGTGTGAATGATATTGTAGAGTGAGAGAGACACGGAGAGTGATGGTTAATTAGGTGAAACTTATGAGAAAGAGAAGGGCTAATGCTTTAAGTTTGATGCAAATCCAAACAATGGGTATAAACTGTACATTTGAAGTTTGCCAGAGACATTGTAGTTTTGAAATAGAGTTTCTAGAAGTATGAGCTGCATGTGTGTGTAAAGATTTCAAGTATACTGCCGAGGAATCTTCAGCATTCTGTTTTTAATTCACTCCTTTTGGAACCGTTCAACATCATTGGGGGACATGTGATTAGTTTTATTTTTGTGAGAGCTCCTTGTCCTCTTACTTTGTATTCATTATTTTGGGATGTATAAAATTAAAAAGGTCACTGCTTTTGGGATGTATTTTTCCCCGCATCATTGTCATTTTATTCTGTTTACAAGGTTATGTCGTCTCCTGAAAACTATATCGAACAGACTTTTTGTTTCACCTTGAGTACCTATGTTAGAATCTTGAAATGCCAACAAAGGTATGGGTTATTGGCCTTCAGTTAGGTGGAAAGGTGCAAGATTTTCAGAAAATTGCCCAGTCGATGCATTGAGATGTGGCCATCCTGTATACATGTAGCGAATCCATGTAACATAGCCTGTACTTGTGGTGGTGTGGATTTGTTGATTGTTGATGAAAGATTGTTGATTTGTTCTTATTTACAAGACTGGCAATCTGAGATCTTTTTTTTTTCTTTTTTTTAATCATGTGTTAACATACCTGATTTGTCCCTTTTGTATTAATTGTCAGGCTGTTACAAGTTTATGTTGGCAGAGATCAAAACCTATTGTGATAAATGAAAAAAATTGTACAGCTGAGACCGCCCTCTTAGGAAGATCTGTTGAGGACTCAGTATTGATGCCTGATCCACTTCCTTCAGTAACTTTATCCAGCGTTGCACAAACAACAACATTGTCAGGGCCTCGGCGCTCAAGCTCTTCTATTGAACAGTCATTCCTCTCTGCACCAACTGCTGAATCATTGACAAATATGTCCTCTTCAGAGGAAACTCCTCATAGAAGCTTACTGTGGACAGGTGGAGTATTGCCAAGATTACATGCCACTCGAAGTCATAATTTCAAGGACGATATGGAGGTTTTCTCCCCACTTGTGGATGTTCAGCCTATTACACCCTCACTTGATAAGCTCTGGAGTGATCCTGATCGATCCAGAAAAGGTCAACTTGGTGATAAGAAGAGTTCTTCCCTATTTCCTGATCCAAAATTCGCCATCTCAGAAGGTGTCAATGAGATGCATCCAATTTTTGACTGGAAACCCAGCTCAACTTCTAAGGTTTGATAGTCTCTAATTTTTTTGATTATTGGAGCTTATGAATGGATTTTGTATTGTCTTAGTTAGTGCTGTTGGGTTGCTTATCAAACAGTGATATTGCCACAACTTTACCACTAGCACTACAGAAATTTGTTTCTGCTGCTCATAAGAAACTTAAACAACTCTTTTGTTTCCCTTCTCATATCAAGGCTCTGTTGTGTCGTAGGCGTATATCTTTTAAACTCTCTGGAGGGAATGTTATGTGGGTTTTCTGAGATAGCTTAAAAAGATAATGAAAAGAGGAGAAATTTATGGTTTGTTCCTCAAAGCTAGACTGGGATCCTTGTGGGCCATGTGCATTTAGTTATTTGTTATGTGAGTTTTCTGAGGTCGTTTTAAAAAATAATGAAAAGAGAAATAATTAATGGTTTGTTCCTCAAAGCTAGATTGGGCTTTCTTGTAAGACGTGCATTCAGTTATTCGTGATTGGGTTCGTAGAAGCAGCCAAACCTTGGTTTTTTCATCCCTTGTCGATCTTAAAAGAATAAGCAGAGAAGGGAAAGGAGATAAAGAATAAAATAATAAATAAATATGATCAAATGTGACATTTTGACTGAGGCTGTGTGGAATGAGCAGAGTCCTATTTATGGCACATCTCTGTCCCTATTTCGAGTGTAGTCTAGCTTTAACGAATTTGTATGTGGTATTTTTAAGAAATGCTTCTACTCGTGTTTGGTTTTGCATCGTATTCAGTTGATGGCAATGAATGCAGGTCTAGCCTCAAGTTGGAGTGATCTTAATTTGTGAACTCTTGGCTGCCCATAGACAAATGTCTGGGTCTGTAACTTGGTTTTTTGCAAGAAAATAAAAAGAGTAATTCAGATTACTTGATGCCATAAATCTTACGGTGAAGCTTTCTGTTGCAATGTAGCTTAATTTTGATGGACCTGCTCTTTCTCAGGATGCCATTCTATCTCCACTTGCTGGATCAACTCCCACTGCGTCGTCCAAAAGTGATGATTCGTCATCTATTACTCCTCCAGAAGCTTGGGGTGGTGAGAGGCTGTCGGATACATTTGCTCTTCACCGTCAGATGGGTACCTTGCCATCTCGTTTTAGCATGTTGACATCTGGTAGTGCTTCAACTTCAGTGTTCACTGGGCTGCAAGATCCATCTTCAGTAAGCCAGTCAACGATGAACTATTCCACAAATTTGAGTCTTACTTCTCGAAATTTGCGTGCAAAAGATATCTCATCCGCTCAGGATCTTTCCCCTGGAGTCCCTGGACATGTTCCTTTTAGTTCTCTTCCTCTGATTCTTGGGCCAAAATCTGCTACAGGCCCAGCAAATCCGGAAGCTATTGGACCATCATCTTTGAGTCTTTCTCGACGGTTCTCCACCTATGCTGAGAGGATAGGCACTTCAGCATCCTTTACTGATGGAGGTTCCCCTTCCTTGGCTTCCCCGAAAACGAAGAAAACAGGAGCTGAAACCCGGGAAGAACTTTTAAACAGTCTACTGTCACGATCAGATGCAGCAAATGCTGCTGAACCTGGGTTGTCTCAACCTGCAAATGTATGAACTTCTATTGAATTACTCAGTTGCCTTTATTTATGCACATATTTACTTGGAGAATTCTGGTGTGGGTGCAGTATCACCACTCCCACCTTCCTACCGCGAGATGCGGATTCAATTTTCATGGCTCTCAGTTTGGGGTCCCTTCTTGATCCCTCATTGCTGCGGGCTTCTCCTTGTTCACTTGATTGTTTGTGCGTACAATAGGGTCGGCACAGCAGAGCTTTTACAATTATATGGTTCAAGTCTCACGTTTTTCTCACGCTAGTCCACATTCTTCTTTTCTTGTATAAGCTCCCCATTCAACTTTGTATCCAAAAACTGGCTCTTCTTGGAATGTGTGGTGATGGATGTATCTTGTGCATCTATACAATTACTTTCAATGCTGACATAACATGTCCAGGACTAAATTGCCTGTTTTTAATTCTGCTGTGCAGGGAGCATCAACTCCGCACCAGAGAACATCTCAGGCTGACCTCCAGCATGGGACCTCGTCCTTTACCCTCCAGTTATTTCAACATACACTTGATGAGACTCTTGGATCCTTTCAAAAATCAATGCATGAAGATGTGAGGAACCTTCATATTGAAATTCTAAGGCAATTCCACATGCAAGAGGTATATCATTAAGCCTAAAGATTCGTTGTTCTGTAACTTCTGTTTGTACTGAAAATTCATTGTCCTCTACTTTTGGCGGTCCTCTCACCTGTGGTTAGTTGATTGATTCTTTGCATCATTGTACAGATGGAAATGTCAACTGCTATGAACTCAATACTTGATAACCAAGCTGCATTAATGAAAGAAGTTCAGGGTCTAAGGAAAGAAAATGAGCGACTTCGCCAATTGCTATGAAAACTAAGGATACTTGGACTTCTTTTTTTTTTTTTGTTTATTTTTTATGTCTCCCAGGGCTGGGGGTAGGCAGTTTCTCTTCTTTTACCCATCTGTGCCTTTTGGGCTGTAAATTTACACAGGTAGGCGTATTTTCGGAACTGGTAAATGTGAATGTGTTTTGAGCTATGTTTACGAAGAAGTTGTTGATTTTGGTTGAAGAGGTGAGAGCCAACAAGTAGGAGATGGAAAATTGTGAGCTTCTGTGTCCAAGTTTTTCAAGTGTGGAAGAGATGTGTTCTGATTCTTTCCATTTATTACTGTGTACAAATAGTATAAATGTGGAGTTTTTTTCATTGTGCAATTTTTTTTTTGAGAAACATTGTGCAATTTTAGGTTCCTCCTCAATTTCGTTAATTTTTTTCTTTTATGTGGCTGACATCATTTGTTTACTTCTTTAATTGCTTAATATATTGCTTTGTGCGCAATGGAGATTCTTGGGTTTTGGTTCTCAAGAAAGTGTACTTTGGTCGTTCACTCCTAAGTTTTCCTTTTTTGTTTGGTGCAAATAAGATGCATTAGTGATAGATCAATGGCTCAATGGTGATGAGTTTTGAAGTTGTTGAAGGAAATACTAAGACGGGTGATTGTCTTATGTATAATGAATTTTTTTTATAGTTCATGATTTCATGATCGATGCTTCAAAAAAAAAATAAATAATAATTTCATGATCGACATAAAATTAAAAACACAAACAAAACTAGAGTTGTCCCGAAGTTCATAAATTTTTAAATAAAATCTGTGCTCCTAACCAATGAGTTAAATATAATAATCACTGCACAAATATCATCTCAATCTCTCATAGAGAAGAGTCGTGGAAAGCATTGAAAATTGGATAAAGAGAGTTTTCATTCTTTGTATTTTAAATTTGACAAAGATAAGACTCGTTCAATTTGGAGATTATGTGTAAGTGAATGAGTGACTACCTTGCACCTGCTAAAGGACGTATGTGACAACCCTATTTTTGAGTTCAACATCCCTTAATTACACCTTCATTTCTCAGTTTTCATTTCACATAACTCTTATAAATGGGGTGTAATTAAACTCTACAAGTTTATTTTATCTCACATATTACTTTTTATTAACACATGTTATTATTCATTGCGTGTGAATATCCAAAACTATGTTGACTTTGTCGCGCCCTCTCATTATAGATATGAATAGTGGGAGTTTCATTGTTGATGTAATTATGTGAAACCCAATAAGTATGGGATGTGATGTGAAGTTCAATGAATAAAATTAAAGTCCACAATTACGAGAAGAAAGTCAATTCTAATTGTGTGTAGGTTATATATGGATTTTTAAATAGGCGTTTGTTTTTCTCTTGTTTAACTAGTCTTGAGCATATACGAGCAAAAATAAATAAACAGTCTTGAGCATATGATATGGTGTGTGTTTTCTCATTGTTCATACAAGGTTAGAATAATATTGCACTATGTTGGTTAGGCTAGTTTGATTACTAATAAAATTTCTTTATAACAAAAACATTTGAACTTTGGTTTTCAAACTAATTTTTTAATCTCCACTTGATACGAAATAATAGAAAACTTGCAAAAATTTCAATTTCTTCAACTTGCTAGGGCCTTGGACCATTTTGGCGTGGTACAGGGGATTGGAAGCCTCTTAGAGTGATTTCCTTTGCCTATAACTGAGCATTAATTCACCAAGCCGCCCATAGCCTTGCTAATGTTATGCTTTGGGAAGTTCATCTTTTTTTTTTTTTTTTTTTTTTTTTTTTTTTTTTTTTTAATTCAAGCCGCTTCTGCGGTTCTAGCTTTCGATTAATAGATTAAAATCTGCCAACACAGCACTAACGACATTGCTAGGCAACTCAGAGTTCCAAAAACGATAACCTACCTCCCAAGGCTGCACATGCGCTAGCTCATGGGCTACTCTATTACCCTCCCTACGAACAAAAGACCAAGAAACTGACTCAAACTGAGATATAAGAGCTAAAATATCATCTAAAACTAAATGCAAATGACTCGACCCTAAACTTTTTGCTTTTAAAGCAGAAACAACACATGCGTTATTAGACTCTACGATGACCTTATCAAAACCAAAGGAATCTGCCAGCTGCAGACCGAGGTAAATTGCCTTAACTTCTGCTATCCCAATCTCCCAATCAACTTCGAAATTCATTGACGCACTAACACACACTACTCCGCTAATATCACGACCCACTATGCCAATACTGGTACCGGCATCGCTGCTCTTCCCTGCGTCCACATTTAGTTTGATCCAACCCTCAGGGGGCGGCGCCCACTTCCCAGGAACACGAGGTCCCTTTGTTGACAGCTTTGATTCGTGCTTATTACTGTCATCCAGCAGCTTCTCGACATACGTCATTACCTCCGAAAGATGTTGGACGAGGCCCTCAAAAATACGCTTGTTTCTAGTACCCCAAATTGCCCAAGCAGTTGTAATAAACTTTGCATACTCATCATTGTGTAGCTCCACACACACGGCCTCAAACCAATCTCTCACTCCTCGACCTGTCTCCATGCCAAGGATGCGCATGCCACTTTCTTCACACACAGCCTCCGCAAGGGGACAGTAGCGCAGGGCATGGAGCCCGCAGTCACGCGGACCCCCACACACGCTGCAATCCTCCGTGATGGAAGGAACTTGACAGTGAAGTCCCAACTTGGTAGGCAGGGCGTCGTGACAGGCCCGCCATGCGAAAATCTTAACCCGAGGTAGCATTTCAACATTCCACACCTTATTCCAAAACAAATTATCCTACGCTGACGATGACACTTCTTCTTCAACTATCTGATTACACATAATCCCATTATAAGCGCTTTTCATAGAGTATTCACCATTCCTTTCCCATTTCCAAAAAACCATGTCGGCGGGCAAACGAGAGCTAAGTGGGATGGACAAAATTCGCTCCACATCAATAGGGAAAAACGTGTCGCGAATTTTAGTCACATTCCAGCTCCCAGTATTTTGATCAATGAACTCCGCTACTCTCTGCTCTGAATCATGTAATCCTTGTGGCGAGATAATCTTTCTCGACCCGTTGCCAGCAAGCCATGGATCACGCCATACCCGAATACTCTCACCGTCACCCACCCTTCAGGACATTCCATTCTTGAGCACCCATTTCGACTCCCAAATGCCACGCCAAGTAAAGCTAGGATTGTTACCTAGCAGAGTATTCAAAAAAATCACCGTTTGGGTAGTATTTCGCACGGAGCATTTGACCCAGCAGGCCGTTCTCCCCAGTAAATAATCTCCATGCTTGTTTTCCTAATAGTGCCCAATTGAACATTTTGAGGTCTCTGAAACCCAGGCCACCCAAACTCTATGGTCTACACAATTTACCCCAGCTTAACCAATGGATCTTCCTTTCAGTCTTCTTTTGGCCCCAAAAAAACTGAGAGATCATCGATTTCACTTCATTGCAGAAAGTCGCTGCTAATTTAAACACCCTCATCACATAGGTTGGGATAGATTGGGCCACTGCCTTTATCATAATTTCCTCCCTGCTTTAGATAGCAACAAACCTTTCTACCCTTGAAGTTTCTTCCATAACCGCTCTTTCAAAGGATCACAAATCTTTTTTTTTGACCTCCGTATCGTAGTTGGGAGACCCAAATATTTTTCATGAACCTCCACCTCTTCCACAGCCAAAATATCTCGAACTTTTACCCTCATAGCTGAGCTAACCCCCTTGCTAAAACAAACTTTTGATTTCTCAAAGCTTACTTTTTGCCCCGAGGCCACTTCATACGAATTCAAAATCTCCTTGACCACTTGTGCTTGCCCTTCTGATGTTTTTGCGAACAATAAAGTGTCATCTACAAAGAAAAGATGAGTTACTAAAGGCGCCCCCGTACATATACGAATCCCTGAGATGACACCCTTTTCTTCCGCTCTTCTCATTAAGCCAGAAAAAACCTCAGCACACAGAATAAACAGATAGGGGGATATTGGGTCACCCTGACGAAGGCCCCTCCCAGGTATAAAAGACTCGAATGGGTTCCCATTCACTAAAATAGAGAATGACACAGATCGTACACACAACATAACACGACCCAACCAAGCCCCATCAAACCCCATTTTACGTAACACAGCTTCCAAAAATTCCATTCCACTCTATCATATGCCTTTGCCATATCCAATTTAAGGGCCATAAACCCCTCACTGGAGCTAATATTTTTCATGTGATGGAACGTCTCAAAAGCCATTAATACATTATCAGAGATAAACCGGCCCGGAGTAAAGTCACTCTGGTTCAAAGAAACAATCTCCGACAGGAAAGATTTCAACCTATTCGCTAGCACCTTAAAAATAAGCTTATAAACCACATTGCACAGACTAACAGGTCGAAAGTCAGTAATAACTTCCGGCTTCTTTTTCTTTGGGATTAACACCAAGAAAGTGCGATTGAATCCCACAGGCATTTGCCCTCCATTCAGAAAACCTAGCACCATGTTAATAAGACAAGCACCAACAATATGCCAATAAGTTTGGAAAAATAAAGGACACATACCATCGGGGCCAGGGGCCTTGAGCGGATGCATTTGGCTCAAAGCCACCTTAACTTCCTCAACTGTATATTCTCTACGCAGGCCGGCGTTCTGCAGTGACCCGGGCATCGACTCCAAGGAGAGCATCATCCATAAATAGTTGACTAGTAGGCGAAAACACCTCCGAAAAATATGTATTTGCTATCAGGCCCACCTCTCTATCACCCTTCTTCACTAGACCATCCGAATCCCGTAACTCCTTAATAGTATTTTTTTTCCTTTCTTCCCGACGCTCTTTTATGAAAGAAATCAGTATTGCTATCACCAGAAGCAAGCCATAAAACCCGTGATCTTTGACGCCACATCACTTCTTCCTCACGCACCAACTCCTTAATCTCCCTCACTAAACGCTTCCTCTCAGCTAGCTGCTGGCGTGATAAGCCCCCACCATTCAGCTTTTTAAGTTGCTTGCGCTTACTTCACAGGTCGCGGAATTTTTTTCCAAAAATACTCGAACTCTATGAATCAAGCTCCTTGGCACAAAATTTGATTTTTTCTTGAGCTGTAGGTCCACCTAAGAACCATGCTTCCTTAACTACGTCTTCACAATGATCATGCTCCGCCCATAATTGTTTAAAGCGCAACAACGTTGTACCCCGTGAAGAACACGCCTCACCCTCTAACAAAAGCTTAATCGGATAATGGTCCAACCACTCCCTCTCCAAGTGAATGAGTTTGGAAAACGTATAGCAATCCAACCAAGAGTCAGTCGCCAAAGCTCGGTCAAGGCGGCTCTGAGTATTATCTACTCCTTCTCTCCCATTATCATAAGTATATTGGTAGCCACTGTAACGTGCCGCCCGAAAGCCACACACATCCACAGCATTACGGAAATTGCGCATTTGCCACTCAGCACGATCATGACTACTCATCATCTCATTAGAAAAGAGAATTTCATTAAAATCCCCAACACACACCCAAGGATCATCCCTCTCTGCAGCTAGGATCCCTAAAAGATCCCATGAGAGGTAGCGATTTTGGACCTCGGGCCAACCATAAAAACCTGTAAGACGCCAAGGCGCCTCACCAAGACCACTAGTAACCAAAACGTCAATATGATGCAACGAACAAGATAGCAATTGTACATCTACTGAGCGTTTCCAAAGTAATGCAAGACCACCGAAACGTCCCGCACTATCAACAAAGACACCATCAAACCCATGTAACTTTTCCCGAACCTTCTCCATTTCACGTCCGCTTAATACATTTCCGAAAGAAATAAAACAGACGGGGCCTCGCTCCGCACAAGATTGCGGAGTAAAGAAACTGCACGAGGGTTGCCCAGCCCTCGACAGTTTAGGCTTAGTATATTCAGTGCGTCTGGCGGGCCCGAGCCTCGCCGGACTCCGCCTTACTCGCCAGTAGGTTAGTTGACACCAGTTGTTGCTTCTTTAAAGTTATAAGACCCTCCTGCTCCTCCTCATCGATCGCCATATCCTCCAGTCCCTCTCCTCTACCCCTCTTAATACTAATAACTCTTGCCTTGCCACTGACCTCCCTCCCCATGCTCCCTCCACTTCGAACTTCCCTCGCTTGTTTTTTCCATTTTCTCCCTTTCACTCCTCTAACCCCTCCCTTACCCATTTGAACAGACCCCACTTCTTTTTCCCCGCGTGCCTCATCTGTCAGAGATAAGCTAAAAAGACTTGGCAAAACCTCCACCCCACCATTCTCCACTTCTTTACTGCCCCCAAATTCACAACCAACGCCCATATTAATACTCTCTTCATGACTCCTCACATCCCTATCACCCTCGCTCCCAGCATCACCCCCACCCGAACCCTCTGCCTTACTCATATTTTTTTTCCCCTCATGTGTTTGCCTATGTACCTCCCTACTGTTACCCTCACTCTCCATAGCAACATTCTTCATATTAGCCCTCTCTTGCCTATCTGGAATTATTTTCCCGCTCCCCTTATCAAGCAAAATAAATTTTTCAGCTTTGTCTTCACTTGAGCTAACCCTCTCAGCAAGGTCCAAAACCCTCCTGCAAGCTGGTTTTGTGCCTTTTTCGATCTCCTCAAACAGTCTGCTTTCCTTCTCCCTTTCTTCCTCCAATCTTCGCCTTGGCCTCCGGTTTGGAGTTGCCCGCAGCCAAGGTCCATACTGCAGTCCCTCCGCTTTAATTTCCTCATCGCCATACATAGTGCATTCTTTATCCAGATGCCCTATCAAACCACAGGCATAGCAATAATTTGGCAAGAACCTGTATTTAAATTGCAGCCAAGTCTCGCCAATGTCATCAAACTCCATTCTCAAACCTCTCCTCAAAGGTTTATTAATCGGGATTTTCAGCCCGCACATACAAAGCCCTATCCCACCCATGATCAGTTGGGTCCATGGAAAGGAAACGACCAATGTTATTGCCTATTAGTGCAGCTGTATCTTCGTTCCTCTTACTGAACGGGACATTCAAAACCTTTACCCAGAATCTCGCCACCGATCACTGGGTTTTATTTCACGAAACGCCACCAAGTGATTGTCAAAACTCCATGGCTGCTGCTCAAGAACGAACTCTCTGTCACGGGCATCCACGAACTGGAAAACAAAGGTCTTTGCATCCAGTTCTTTAATCACGAGCCCCTTACGCAACCTCATAATCTTTTCCATCGTTCCCTTGAACGCACGCACGTTATATGGTTTCTCCGTCATCACACGCGCCGCCAAACTCAACTCGATCCTCCAATCAGTAGCTGCCACCCTTTTCCCCTTTGCGACCACCACCTTGTCCTCCTCCTCGGTTAATCTCAGCCTCGCCCAGTCCTTTGCCAAGTTTTCTTCCATCTCACCAAACCCTAAGTAACGAAAACCAACTTGAAAAACAGGAGAAAACTCCTCAAGAAACCACCAAGAAAACCACCGCAGACCGCCCTAGAACACGCCGCCGTGAAGCCGCCCGTCTGTTGCCGTCGCCACTAGTCAGCCGGTGCCGATGCTCTCACTCGGAGTTGCGCCCCTGTCACTTGTAGCCAAAGCTCTCTCACCTGCCCTAGGGAGAGTATACTATCTTTTTTCGAAACTAATAATCTTGTGTTGATTCTTGATTAAGGATGTGTTTTTTTCCACTTATTTGAAAATCGGTTCAATTTAGTGGAGTTCACTTTAGTTGTGCTTCAATTCTGCTTTGTCAGTTTAGCGAAAAAGAACACACTCTAACTCTCTAAGAATGCTTTCATCATTAAACTTCAAGCTGGATTTAAAATTACAAAGAGCACCTATGTCCAATACTGCAATATATAGTTGAGACTTAGAACAGAAACAATAAAGCAATGCATAGAAGATAACTACAACCTTTCAACGGGAAAGCATTTGTTTCTCAATCCAGGGACGTTCAGTATGTACACCATATTGACTAGTTCAAGCGTGGACACCCACTTCAATACCGCAAAATGTATACATTAGGTAATTGTTCAGTTCGATAGATATCACACAAATGAATGAAACAAGAAATCAGGAGAAAAATGGCATGCCAGCATCCACAATCTGTTCACAACCTACGCAGAATAATACTAGTCTTGTTTAGCAGTTGCAGTCCCAGCTGTGGCCTCTAAGCAACTGTTAACTACAGTCGCAGGTGTCTCATCTGAGCCACAACGGTTAAGTGTTGTCTCAGCCAGCACTTCCAACTCACATGGATTAATGAGCCTCTCAACAGGGACTTTCATCACATCACGTCTCACACCCATGTCAGAGACCAACCTGCTTACACAATACATACCACAACCGACAGCTGCCAAACCACCAAAGCTGGTGGTCAGGAATCTAAGTGGGGAGGACACAACCGCGCTCAGAGCAGCTACAAAGGCCGTCGCCTGCCCACTTCGCCCCACACTGATATTTGTAAGTATAAGCAGGCCTGTCTTACAATAAATAGCAAAGTCCTCGCAATTGTTCTTGAAGATGTTGTAAACGCCAAAACCATTAGTTAGCAGAAAAGAAGCACGGTGGAGGACGTCTTCTGGTGGATCTGATGGGGCGAGCGTGCAAGTCCCACCACGTGCCTTGGCAAGGAATAAAGGTGGTGAGACTTTATACTCGAAGAGGTAAAGCTCATCCCCTGAAAGAAAACAATCAAGACAAGATGAGATGACTCCAGTTAGGTCTGATTGGTCACCACATTCTGGGCATGGAGGACGTGAGGGGTCAGAAGAAGATGAGCTGAAGATGACTCGGTCTAGAGCAGCTGATCCTGTGCCTATTTCCTGGCCCGCTCCTCGTGTAAAGTGGATTACTTTTCCTTCACCAGCATATATGCCTGTCAAATTACATCAAAAGCTGGATAAGTACATATGCCAGATCATCATGTTTCAATAATGAGGCTAGTCAACCTCTCTTCACAAATCACATGAATAAGTCATAATGGGAAAAAGGGGCCACTAATTACCAGAGCTGGTGAAGCACAAGTTCCCAACAATTGCGGTTGCAGATGTACAAACTAGCAAACTACAGTGCTGTTAGCCAAAACTATTTCAGTTATGAGCCGCTAATCAATCTTCTTTGATGCACACATTGACATTGTCACGTAGTTAAAGAGTTACTCTAACAGGACCCCAACAGAATCTTATTTACCCTATGTAGCTAAAATTAGTAGTAGGCTTGAGAAGAAGGTAACAAAAGAAAATTACAAATTAATCAAACATTTTTTTTTGGACCGTTAGGTCTAAGGCTCTGAGCATTATTACCCTACGGAAAATCCTACTGTACCACACTGGGAGCAAAAAACAAGAGGGACACAAGCCACCTCATCAATTTGCACATTCTGTTTTCTCCACAACTTAAGTCAAAGGTTTGCAAAACTTTCCAGAATACTCCTCATGAGTCACAAAGAATCCAATGTTAGCATCTTGAATAGATAAACACGATGCACAGGTCATCCAGGGATTCTGTGGTCTATGTCAATACTGCAAGTTCAGTGCGCATCTGTTGTTTGATTTTTCCCCTAGCTGCCACAGTATGGGAAGCATTTTGTCTTTGTTGGGTATAAGAAGATGCTCTTTGGCATCAGGTCATAAAAGCAAGTCGGGTTTATTTCGTAATGGGTTGGATGCTCCGGAGGTGATAGTGTTACACATGCTTAGCCGTGGAAGTTTGTTAGTCAAGTGTCTTCTGTTTTCCATCCATTTGTGCGCGGTGCGCCTACCTCTTGGGAATGGAGAGAAAATAGTTTTGGGAGGACCCTTGGAATGGGGGCAAACATTTCTGAATGAGATTTCCTTTTGGTTATTTTCAGCTTCCCGAAACTTCATGGTGCCCTAGTTTCAGAGTTATTTCAGAATTTGTGGAGACTTCTTTGCGACTGGGAAATGGATGAGCTTACATCCTGGTTAGGCATCTTTGGAGTCTATTCAGGTTTCTGATCCGCTGATTCCAGGGGGTGAACTAGTGAGACATCAGGAGTATTTTCCAGTAAGTCGTTATTTCAACAGCCAGCTACTCCTTGTCCTTTCCCTGGTTTCCCATGGCTAATTGTCTTTGGAAGGAAAAGGCACCTCTTAAGGTGTAGGCATTTGTGTGAAACTTGGCACTGGGGAGGATTCACACGAATACAATGTGGCAGTGGAGTAGGGCAGCGTAGCTATTTCACGGGTATGTGTACTTTGTTGTGCCAGCAATGAATCTGCAACACAGATATTTTTACAGTGAGATGCTGCGAGGTTCCTTTAGAGTAGGCTGTTTGGTGTTTCCGAGGAAGCTTGGCTCTGTACGTCTACTATTATGCAATTCTTCTAAGTTCATTATGTTGGCATTAGGGAGGACAAGGAGAAGAGGATGCTGTGCAGTGTGCACAATACTATCTTAGCTACTGTGAGAGTCATCTCTAGGCCCTCTAGAAATAGCTTTGGGATAGGGTAACTTACTTGGTTTTTAACTGATACTCCATTCCAAAGGTTGACCAATTGGTAATTAGATTTTGCTTTTGAAGACCTTGTTCATGGTTACTGTACTTACTTTTTCTGTAGAAACTTTTCTTCTTCTCTTAGAAAGACAATAGAGAAAAAAAATAAACCTCTTACCCTATCATACAAGTTCAGATGACTAAGTAGGATGAAGAGGAGGGAAAGTCCTCTTGGCAGTTTGTAAAGGCTGCTTCTTTAGCTATGTTAATAAAATTTGGAATATAGGGGTAATTGAAAGATGTTATGCAGTTTCGAGAGTGACAGTCACAAATGGCATTTATACTACTTGTTAAATGATCTTATACAGCCTTCTAATGGCAGTACATAAGCCTCTAACTTTTAGAATATCACATATCGCACTCCTTGCCCTTACCCTGCTTAGGCGGGAGCCTCTTTGGAGGCACTGGGGTAATGTTGTTGTAATGTTGTTGCACTCCTTGGCCCTTGCACTATCCCAAATGCTCCTCTGTCCGAGTCATATTATTTCAATGAGTAACAACTCAATCTCTATACTCAAACAGCACAAAAATCCGCACATGCTCTATTTTTTTTTCCCTACAATTTGATTCATAGGGCTAATGGATAACACAAATGCAAGTACAGAGCTTGAACCCATCATTCCAATAAAAGCACAAGCTAACTAGGCTAATCAGAATGTCCAATACGCAGTAACGTGTCAAATAAACCTTCAATGATCTCCCATTATCCAAAGTTGTATGTCTTTATCAAAGAAAGGGAAAGCAGCAAAGCCAATACTCAGGATTTTTAGCATCATTCCAATTCCATGATGTTTATTAGATAACAGCTCAACCATTAAAGTTCATATCTTTTCGCTCTATTGGGTTTAAAACTATGGCAACTATGAAGAAAATTGAATTCTAGAACCCAATTCAAAACCTTGTAAAATACCATTAATTTAACTTATATGCTAAAAAGTCTTCAACCTCAATATTAGCCTATTAGGATATAAATTCCAAACCCATCTCCATTGTCTTTATCTGCCCCCAACAACATCATCCTAACCAACACCACATACAGAAAATACCAAAAATAGTCAACCAAGAAAATTCCCATAATAGCCCACAAGGCTAGAACTAAATCCAAATAGCAATTTCTAATATATACCCAGTAATTTGCTAAAATTGATCAATTAGCTCCAAAAAAAGCGGCTACATTGCTTGAATTAGACACAAATGTAAAGAGATCAATTAAATAAATTAAAAAAAAGTAGAGAGATATAAGAAAAATACCATGATGAGAATAGAGATAAGCAGTCCTCCAAGAATAGATGTGATCTCCGGGTTTCAGGGTATCCCTTGAAATTTTATTTGACAACACCCCCATTTGATTTGATCCCCGTCTCTCTCTCTCTCTCTCCTTTCTCTCTCTCTTTGTTGATGAAGATGATGGGAAAAGCAAAGCAATGGGGGAAAAGTTCAAAAATCAGAGAAAACTAAATAAAATATAAAGTAAATTAAACCCAACCCAACTTTCCTTCCTTTGTGAATAAGGCATAAAATACAAAAAGGGCGTTGTTATTCAGCAACTTTATGGAATGGAAGTTTTTTGTTTTTAAATTTTTTTAAATTTTTTTTGGGAGAAAGGAATCTAAGCATCTTCGGCTCTTCGCTCCTAAAACGAGTGTTGACCATGTTGACTTGACTCGTTACTTTTTGTTCAAAATCTTATCCCATAAATTGAGTTTTTATTTTTTAAGCAAGGGAAAGCCAAGTTGATTAAGTTTGATGATTTTCTTACCTCAAAAAAAAAAAAAAAAAGTTTGATGATTTTCTTAACAAAAGGTTGTTAAAGGATTTGGTCGAAGCAAGGAAGTTAACGGAAAATTGGACGCCAATAATCCGAAGTTTAACCCGTCAGTTGATAATAATCCCAAGTATAAAATCAGCCTCAAATACTCTAAAGTTAGCACCCACCCGCCCAAAATGCGTTAAATGAAGACTCCGTCATAACCCCGTTAACGGACGTTGATTGGTCATTGCATAATAGGTTTTCTGTGGTCTTATTTTGCTTAGTATTGAAGCGTGTTATAAGACAAACAATCTGGTAATCTGTAATAGCTCTAGCTTAGTAACACGCGTAGAGTTTCCCTCAGGTCAGTGTGTGACTTGGAGGGATTGACAACACATCAGTAACAGTGTGCGGTGTTGTTTAGGGTACTGTATTGTATCCTGTTTGGCTCTGGTTATAAGAGAAGTAGTGTGACAAAATCCCAAGTAACTGGGTCGTGGTTTTTGCTCCTATTAAGCCTAGGAGGTTTTCCAGGTGAAAAGAGCCTTGTGTTATTTACATTCAATCTTTTACTTTGTGTTTAGTTCACTGCATAGGCTCCAATTTTACATTCAATCTTTTACTCTAGAGGAGGGTTGAATAGAGTGACTCCAATTTCTCGCTTTTTATGACTTGAGAACAATGTAGAGAACAACGTTCATATAATGTAACGTTGTTCTCTACATTGTTCTCAAGTCATAAAAAGCGAGAAATTGGAGTCACTCTATTCAACCCCCCTCTAAAGTAACTTAGACACTCTTCATATACGACTTAAGAAATGGAGAAAGGTAACTCTCAAATGCCTAACAAGCTACAAATAGAAAATATATAGTGATAAAGCTACTTAAGAAAGTGCCTTAGGCACTTTAAGCCAGGGAACAAAACGTGGTTTTGGTTGCGATGTCGCGGAAGCAGGCTGATACGGGTGTCGGGTATCAGGTCACGGCTGTCGTAGAGAAAATTTGGTATCGGCCATTTATCGACGGTACTAAATTATCGGCCATACTAGTCATGTCATGTATTTGCCATACGGTCATCTATTGGCCATATCGGTCATGTATCGCCGGCCATATAGGTCATGTATCAGTCGTTTTGAAAACTCTTTATAAAACAAATATTTTGCGTATCGGTAACCTCAAAAGTCAAAACCCATTACATAACGGCCGTAATATAACGGAACGACCATTTTTTAATTCCCAGCTCTAAGCCAATTAATCTAAATATGATTTCTTTTCAAAAGTGAAAATACAAATCCTGACACCAGAACTAATTAGACTACTATGAAAATTAAAATTTAACCGAAGCTAATCCTTTTTTTTTAAATCTCATGATAAGAAATATGGGACTTGGAATGAAAAGAATAATGAGATGGAGAAAAAACAAAATGAGGTTGTAGACAAAACTAAGTAAAAGATACCATGATGGGCATAGATATAGGCTGTTCTCCAAGAATAGATGTGATCCCTCTCTCTCTCTGATGATGATGATGATGATGAAGTTGATGATGACGGACACGGAAACTGGGAGCAAAGCTTACATTAGCAGTGCAGTTCGAGCAAATTCAATTCAAAGGTTGCTGTCCTTTGTGTTTTATATTGAAGGCATATAAAGGGGCTTACTTAGGCCCTGTTCCCTTCAACGAAATGGTGCGGGACGGTGAGGAACGGATTGAAATGGAACGGAACGAAACGACGCGACGCGGATAATTCAAAAAAATGTGAGACAAAATGAAGTACAGAATGCGGAACGGAACGGAACGGAATACAGCATGAAATCGACGAAAAGGGGAACTGACAGAGTACTAATTTGACAGTGATTTCCAATGTACGTAGTAACTTTTTGTCCTAGAGAAAAGCAAACAAAACAGCATGAATTTTCACTCACCCATTATTTGATCGTTTTGACTTCCCACTGTTAGATTAAGTTCAAATCTTATTCTAGTTAGATTTTTTCTCAATATTATTCCATAATATTCCAAAGTTAGTTCTGTGTTTTTGAAACGTAGGGAATACAAGTTGGCTTACATCTTACAAACATCCAAATGGAGTGTAGGTGTACTACCAGACTTTCTATCAAGGTAGCACGAGTACGGGTACGCGGACACGGGACACGGTAATTTTCAAAACCCCGGATACGCGGATACTTCAAAAAAAACACTAAATAAGAAATATATTAAAGAAAACAGAAAATGTATTCCCACATGTAGTAGTTCCATTCCCAAGCCCAAGCTGCCCACCCTTGGAGCGTCCGCATGCCCACATAGATCCATCATCAATAGCAACAGAAATGACACCAGGTGCAAATACAGGTTGATCATTCAGATTTATCGGTCCTTCCATTCGCTTTGGTTCGTTCTAAGATTGTACGAAGCAAACTAAAATTAATTAGTGTGATGAGGACAAGTACACGTCAAAACAACCAAGTGCTTTGTCAGAAACAAGGCAAGGGCAAAGGTAGAGAAACTAGAGCGATTACTGCTCATGAAGTTCAAAGGCTGCGGTTTACTATCATATCCAGGGTCTATGTGATGATTTATTTTTATGACGAAAATTCCAGCATAACATTTTTCAAATGCTGTAACTCCAAGAAATTAGTAAGCAATAGGTGTTCTAAGACAGTTTAAAAAACATAATGATACCAATTCATTTACTAGGACCCATATACCAACGTCTTTCAGAATTCTGATACTTGAAATGGGCAAGGGTACTTAGGTATGATCCTTCAATTGTTATTGGAAACCTACGTAACTTCAAATGAGCTCAACACTTGTGGATAGTTTAGCAGTCTCGATAGGTTCAGTACTTATGGTGAGCTCGAGGAACAAGGATATAACAGCAACACAGTAAACTTGCAACAACCAGCATACCAAAACTGCTTAATAAGCATAAATGGGAAGACAAAAAACCGGCTATTCATATATCCATGAACAAACCAATAGCAATTTCTTTGAGTTGCTAGGCAACAGGAATGCAGGAGTAAGGAGCTGGAAATACAATTGCAATTGAAACCAATTACTGCCACTAACCCTTGGTGAAGCAGGCTAGCAGGGTGCCTTCCTATCAGGCTGTGCTCACTGGGTAGGGGTTCCTGTGGTTATGTCCGAGGATAAGTAGGATAGCTATCAGTCACCTCATACGGTTTTGGCTCCCATAAATTTAGAAAGATACATATATGCATATACCACAAGCCACCTTCACGTGTGTCAACAAAGTACAAACTATATATATTGCCTTGGGTGTCAGCCCACATTGACTTCTATTCAATCGCCATGAGACTCTATTTCCTTCTCCAATTCCAAATATGACAAACTCATTGACATCTTTGAAATAAGATAAGCTACTAAAGAACATGCAGATCAAGGCAGAAAAGTTTATGGAGCAAGATTTAGTAGAGAGAACCACAACTTACAAATGGTACTTCTACAGAAAATATACTATCAACTGTCAACGAAATTACTGATAAGCAAGAACAGAGAAATACAATAATAGCAAGACCATTCAACAAGCAGTAAATGCTTCATTAAGGCAAGAAGCTTCTTGATATTGGAATGTCAACGAAATCAATGGATAATTATTTAGAAGCAAAGTGCGCACAAGAATAAAGTGAAGGAAAGAAAAAGACAAAAAAAAAAGGAAGAGATAGTAAGAAACCTGAATGTAAGAAGTCCTCTGCCAAGCTGGCCCTCCTCATTTCCACCCCAAGCCCACAATTCCCCTTTCGCTAGTCGTCACGGCAAAAGTGGTAGTGCCCAGCACTCACATTGACAACATCAGGTGGCAGCCTCGAGACTATAGTTGGCTCATAAGCATCTGCCCCAACCAACTAGAGAAGACGGCAAGCACAGAGCTCCCTGGCTACCATCTCCACAACTCATGACATCAAATGACGACATTCCAATTGCCAGCTCTGTCACTGAAGTATCTACATCTCAAGAGGAGAGAGGTGGTACAAGCGTCTCTTGCAAAAGAATTGCAACATCTCCAAACAGCACCTTTCCCTATCTATTGTAAGTTAGCAAAACCAAGATCATGCCACAGTTGCAGCATCAGGTACCCCCATTCGTTATTCTTCACAGATTTAGGCCTGGATAGCAAAACAACATCCCACCACCTCTGCAGCATCAAACAATCAGCATTAAAATTTACAACAACAATATCAATACCATTTTTTTAAACGAAACAGTATGTCATTTGCCAAATTGGGGAATTTGTGATTCACTAGTCAAGGTCCATGACTCAGTATAAAGTATACAAAAACAATACACCTGTAAGGATCCTGTAGTCTAGGGATCTAGCCATAAAGGTAACACACTAGAATAGCTACAACAACTCAAATTGTAAGGATTGTCATAAACACTATGTTATTGTGCTTAAATGGTCTTATCCAGCAATTACAGACATTCATAAAAAAAATAGTGGTTTCGAGATAGAATTCCTAGAGGATAACCTAAGGTTCAGTGGCATGATCAACTGCTGTCCTTGAGACAAAATTTGTCCATACTTGAATTTTGACACATGTATGGCTAATTTGATCTTTGGGATCAATAAGTATTATAAACGCAAGTAATAGGAGAGAACTCCTATGCCTCCTTGAGAATTTATGAAATTAATTGATAACTGGGCCAATCATGACTTGTGCTACTACGACTATATTCATCAACAAGATGAGCAAGTAAATAGTATTTTCATTCACCCACCATACATCCTGCTACAATTTATAGTTCCAGAAAACTACAAATAAAGTGGCAGCCAAAGCGAGAAATGGAATTGATTTCAAAAACTAACTTGGAAAAGCAATTTAATAGCACAGTACCCAGGGTAAGATTTACCTGTACAGAAAAAAAACCTAGACTGTATCAACTTCAAGTGTGTTCGTCTCTTGAGTGCAGAAATTGATTTGAAGCTTCATATTAGATTTAGATTGGGGGATTATTTTCATGTTGGCATGACATGTTGTAAAATAAGCTTACAAGTTAGCGTAAACGATTGGCAAGATCTGGAATGGAATGATAATCCACAGTAATATATCAAAATAAGCTAGAAGGATGAACCTACCAGTAAATTATATATTTCTATCATTCTGGTAGGCGTACGTGAATTCAACGCAACATAACCAGAGGGACATGTTGAATAAGGGGACAGTCTTCTCCATGGGGCGGCTTACACTCTTCCGGTGAGATCCGGGCAATCCAAAATCCGAAGAGTTTGCAAGCCGGTCAGGTTACGGAATGAGTCTGGGAGTGAGGTCAACCTCGGGCACTCACGTATTGAAAGATCACATAGCTGGGAAAGGTGTCCAATCGACTCTGGCAAGGCTGTTAAATTAGATAACACATTGATTGATAGTAGTTCAAGCTTTGTGAGGTAGAAGAGAAGATCACCAAATGAGCTCAATTGAGGGCATCTCATAATGATAAGGTCGGTAAGTTGAGTGAGGTTACTGAATGAGTTTGGAAGTGCGGTCAACTGAGGGCAATTATCAATTTCAAGCAAATGAAGCTGAGGCAGGTGCCCGATAAACTTTGGCAAGGTTGTTATATTAGGGAGGTCAATAATTGATAGTTTCTGAAGCATTCTGAGGCAACATAGGCCTTTGGCCTCCATTTTGGCAAGGGTTTGCCAAGCTGATGTTCTCACACTGACATTTTGCTCATCACAATCACCCACATCATCATCCCACAAGTCCAATTGTTGACAACTCCTGATATCCAAGTTCTCAAGGACAGAGAGGTTTCCCAGAGCACTTCTTATATCTTTCATAATGCCACAGTTCCTGATCAAAAGATGGCAAAGGGAGGTCAAAGATACTGCAGTCACCCTGATCAAGTCATCGCACCACTCAATTCTTAATGACTCAAGGGAAGGGAATTTAACTGGGAGAGAATCGAGTCCATCCACTGAGGCAACTGAGAGCTCCTTCAACTCGGAAAGATGAGTTGATGTTGAAGATGACGACGGAACAGCTACTGCTGCTGCTTCCTCTGCAGTCATCAGAAGTCGATTCAGCAGCTTCCCTTGGATTTGGCTGGCTTCCAGAGACCCAAGCCTTGGTGCAACGGGCATTGACATCAACTTGGGGCAGTTACATATTTTAAGTAAATAAAGACATGGGAAAATGGGCAATGGAGGCAAGTTGAAGCGCTGATGATTCTGATCATGTCTTTGTCCACCAATATCATCTTCCACTCTCCACCATCCCTTCAGTTCTCGCAAGTTGATTAAAGACAAATACTTCAAAGATGGGAAGTATGCGGAAGAACAAGACTCACTGTTTATGGAGCCCCCACTCTCTACGTACTCCAAGGCAATGAGATCATCAAGAATAAGGCTTTTGAGACATGGTAGTTGACTGAAGGCCGCCAAAAGTCCGCATCTTGTGAATGAAAATCGTACCTTTGTAAGGTTAGGAAGCAAAGAGGGTAACACATCCCCCATCCAACATGGAGGCCTCTCCCCATGGTGCCCATAAATCTCCAACACTTTGAGACTCAAAGGTGGCTGCAAACAGGCTAATAACAGCGCCGCATCATCAGGTGTAGACATATTAGCATCTTTAATAGGCTAAAAGTTCAATCTTAATTCAGTTAATCCTTGACTTCCCTTCAAATTAGTCCTTTTGGCTTCTGATATAGTACAGGCTCGCCATTTGCCAAATTCAATCTTCAGTGCTCCTCTGAGATTCATTTCAGCCAATGCATCCACAGTTCCACACCATTGCCTTCGCCCACTATAAAATAAGTTAACTTTCCGAGTGACTTGAGTTTTCCGAAACCTACTGGCATATCAATGAGGGAATGGCACCCATCTACATCCAGGTTCCTAGGGTTGACCAATTTTGAAAAGCCTATTGGTAAGTCTTCAAGCCTGCTACAATTATAAAGGTTCAATGTCTGCAAGTTCCATAGGGTCGTGATGGAGAGTGGAAGACATTTGATACTCGAGCAATATGACAGATTCAAGTATCTCAGATGTCTCAACTTCCCTATACAATCTGGAACCGTCTCCATGTCCAGTAAGCTCAAGTCCAAAGAGCGCAAACGTGTCAAACTTGAAACCATCTTTTCACAGTTTTGTAAATGATTTACAGGTAGCAATGTTGTCCACCATTTCCAGTGGAGCCAAAAGCTTCACTACTTTGGCTTCGGGATATAATGGACTAAAGCAAAATGGCTCATAAAACTCTCGGCACTTCTTATTTATTGTGAAGTTGCCGATGGTTGTCGTACTTCAGATCTCGAGTCAAACGGAAACAGCCTCTCTGTGAGACTCTCACAGGGGTAAGGTTGCGTACATCCGACCCCCCCCCCCTACTCTGCCTAGGCGGGAGCCTCTTTGGAGGCATTGCGGTAATGTTAATGTTAATGTTAATATCTGGTGGAGAAAGAGTACTGATCGCATTTTCCTTGCTTTGAGAAGTGATGATGGAGCTTCCCATGATGAAGACCCATCACCAAAATCGACACTCATGTGCCAAAGCTCACTATGAAATTGTTCTGTTGTCCCCTTCGCATCCACCAGAATGCTCTCATCATCTGCCACGCGTAGAGCCAAGTCATGCACTAAGTCGTGCATTTTGCATGAGACGTCGTCCAATTCATCATCTCGAATGGCATCTTGAAAGAAATTTCTCATCAACAGTTCCTCAAAATACTGATCGCCAGTGTCCTCCAGACTGTCATTTTCCTTAAATGGCTTGATGAACCCTTGAGCCATCCAAAGAGGAACCAACTCATCTTTCCTAAACTTGTAGTCCTTAGGGAACAAGGCAGAACAGGCAAAACACAGGCAAAACACTGCTTTAATTGTGGTGGCAAGTGGTCATAGCTCAACTTTAAAACAGGCATGATGTCTATGTTTCCAGTTTGTTTGCTCTTTGAGAATTGAACACCTGTGAATTGCATCCACTCAGTCTCCTTGTCTTTGGTGTAAAGGATGTTTCCAATAGCCCTAATGGCAAGCGGAACATTTCCGCACCTTTTCATAATTTCTCTTCCAATTGGAATTAAATTAGGATTCCGCTCCTCTTGTCCAGGTTTGAATGCTAATCCTCTGAAAAGATTCCAAGACTCATCATCTGAAAGAAGTCCTAACTTGTACGGTTCTGGAATGGTTCCGACAATTTTTGCCACTACATCAGAGCGAGTAGTTATAATTATCTTGCTCCCCCTTCTACCGCATCTCAGCAAGCTCATGAGATTAAGCCATCTATCTCGATTCTCATCCCATATATCATCCAACACAAGAACATACTTCTTGTTGGTTACTGATTCCCCAATGCCTGATTGAAGTTGTTCTAGCGAGAGATCACTACACTTTTTCCCTGTGAAGGCCTTGAAAACTTTTCTTATCACTTGTTTCGTGTTACCTCTCTCAGGAATACATGCCCATTTGACCAAATCAAAATGATGTTTAACCCTCTCATCATTAAAGGCCAATTGAGCTAGAGCTGTTTTTCCAATACCCCTAAACCCCACAATCGAAATTACTGAGACACTTTCCTCAGCTTCATTGGGTTCCAACAACAGCGCCTCAATTATATTGTTTTTATCATCTTCCCTGCCAATGATATCCCCTACGTGAACAAAAGAAGCAGTTTCCCTTTTGTCCATCAAACCTGCCATTGGCAATGACTCCTGCCACGCATCTTCTGTTTGCAGCAGGTTCAAAAGTTCCATATCCGACTTAATCACATCCAGCTCTTCCCTAATGACCTTAATCTCTTGAGCTACTCTTTTGTTAAATCTTAGCCTCAGCAACAAAATGCTTACCTGTTGGCCAAGATAATGATAGTTCCTTCCCACACTCCGAGTGTGAGACCTTTGCTTATCAACTGTGAACACTTCATCAAACAAGTCATCAGCTTCATAGAGTACATGCTTCAATCTCTTGACCCACTGTCTGTCCACACCATCATCATCTTCGTCTGCATTTCGCTTTTCAGCATCAACAAGACGAGCTTTGATCATTATCATGGTATCACCAAGCTTCTTCAAGTCGCCTCTCGCACTCCGCCATGAAACCACCTCTTGAAGGGCTGCTTTGCCCAAGGAATCCAATATTTTTTCCACTACACCATACAGAATTCCTTCTGCCATTATTTTTGTTTCTTCTTCAATGTTTTGACCTTCTTCCCTAAGATTTTTGATCACCCAGAAACTATCCCTGGATGAGAATCATGTGACCGTACTAGGTCTTTTGTTTTTGCAAGTTTAGACAACTAAGTAAGAGGAAAATGAGGGACACAAGGCATGTTTCCATTGTGCCATCAATATTGACTTGGTCAAACATCTTCGATTTCTAGATTTAAGCAAAAAAAAAAAAAAAAATTCCCAACCATTTTACAGTCTACAATTGATCATGTTGGAGCCTCTGACTATACTGTACTACATACGGAGGCCATAATCACTCAAGGCACAATATTGGTAAATAGTAATTCTAGTGCTTTTTGGGGAAAAGGGCTGTTACTATAAGAAGAAAAACAAAACAAAAATTGAAGCTTTGTTTTGAGAAGTTACCTGGAAAAGGGTATGGAAATTCAGCAAACTGCATTTAACTGTTTTCTACTGTAATCCATGCCTTATTTATTTATTTTTTTCTTGATGTAAAATGCAGCTTTGCCCAGCAACAATCATCACCATCTCTCCTCCACTGCCATGGCATGCCAGCGATCGAGGTAGAGATCAATTGGGCGTGTGGCCGTTGGAAAGCGGAGCTGCTGTGCTGGTGTTGATTTCGATTTTCGAGCATATCAGAAATGGTTTTGGCTGAGGGGAGAGAAATGAAGAGCATTGAGCATAGAGAAGTAGGAGAGATTTTGATTTCTGTCATGTGTTCAGTTTTTTTTGACAGTTGAGCATTTGAGTTTATTTGTATTAACTACCTACCTTTTTTCTCCTTCTTTTTTCCTTTTCTCCAAATTACCAAATGGGTATATAAAATGTCCGAAATGAGATACTCTCCTATAGTCCCTCAAATAACTCACAAAGACCAAAATAAAATTATAGAAAAATAAATAAATTTATGTCTTTGTGAGGTATTGGAGGGAGTGTAGGAAAGAAGTGTAGGAGAGGATCTCATTATTAAATGACTCAGGTATATAGTTTAACACTTCAGCACATATTGGTCCAAAACCTTGTTGCGGCTTTGCTCATGTTCTTCATTGCATATGAAAAAGAGCTACTATACATTCACGATGGTTACGACAATTCGAGTCATTGGCTTAACAGGGCAGGGCTGCTTAATTTTGCAACCATTGTACATGCTCTAATACTTTCATCAACAAAACCATATGAACTTAACAGCCAAATTACCAAATGGCTTAACAGAGATGATAATTCTGATCATGGGGAAAAAATAACACTCACATCCTGAAAATATGAACTTAAACTATCAATGAAACCTAATCGATGCAAACTAGTTACCTTTAGGGTATCTGCAAAAACATGGCCTATATATAGCAGCCACAACAAGAGAACTTAAAGTCTTCAATTAGACAATAAGAAGCAAGGATTTTCTCGCTACAATTTGGTTTTAACATCATTGTGTCCATGTGACTTAGGGATTGGAAGAGAGAGCTTTTCTGTCCCATCTTATTGCCACAAGAACTGATTAACAAAGGATTCCCATGGTCAAGGAGCCTAATCCTCAGAGCATTAGCTGAATACAACAGAAACCACAGAGAACTTAGAAGTGAAGTATAAGCCTCTACTAAACTCTAGTCGAGTATGAACACGTAATGCTTCATCCGTCGAGCCTCCTAGCCAAAAAAGTCAGAAGAAATAGGTTTGGAAATTTGATGGAATCCTTTGATCATTTCTGATAAAGTAACAAAAACAGCTTCATGGAATAAACACCTCAAGATTCAGCAACCAAGAGCAGATTGTGATCAAAGCCTGCTGCAGCTTGGACAACCTTGTAACCTCCGCAATCAACCAAGATAGGCTCCGGTTCATCGAAGGAGCTCCCTAAACCGAGCCTGCCATTTTTACCGCAACCCCAAACCCACAACTCCCCGTTGGCAGTGACAGCCAAGTGTATGCACACGACCACCAGAAACTGCTACGGGCATCTTGCTCAAACCTTCCACCACCAAAGGTTTGCTCTCTGGCCCAGCCCTCCCAAGCTGAGAACGCTGGTTCCATCCCCAAGAAATGATGACTTTTGCCGAATTGTTCCCATCCTCTGATGCTGGCATTTTACAGATTGCGAAGGAATGACCAAGCCCACAAGCTACAGATTGCGGATCAAAGCTTATGTCAGTGGGAAGAAGCCCTACATCTTGTTCTTCTCTCCCCAACTGACTGTAGACATTACTACCGCCACTTAGCAAGGTGCCATCACCTGTTGGAATTTCAAAACACTTCAGGCACTGCTAGAATTTCAAAATAGTTAAGGCACCGTTGGAATTTCGGAATACTATAAGCAAAAGACAACCAAAAGATTTTAACATGATATATACAACTTATATAAGTGTGGCTTACCACAAATGACTAAGGAATGATCGAGGCCACAGGAAACATCAGTGATTTTGATAGACTTTAGTTCTTCTATTAAATGAGGTTTCCAAGCAATTGGCATGTCCTTTTTCTTCTCCATGCTTTCTAAGACAAGTTTTTCAGCAACTTCTAGGGCTTCAGAAGAGTTCATTTCACGTCTTCCGAGTACCTCTGCACTTGAGTCCAATGGTGATGTCTTTACAGTGTCTCCAAGTCGTCCGAGTCTACCATCTGCTGAATAGCCCCAGCCGTACAACTTCCCATCAACAGTTTTTGCAAGCGCGTGGCCCCAACCTAGTGCAACCTGTAAGCCATGCTGAAATCCCTAAATTTCTCTATAATCGAATGAGGGAGGGCTAGTAACGTTTCACAAAAGTGGGGCAGAAAGGAGATTAAATTGAATTGGGAAAGCAGTTCCTCAGGGACAACGTAGTCAACGTTTAAAGAAAAAACACAATAAATAACAAAAACAAACTAGCAGTGCATAATATATAGTTCTACCTTAAAAGGCATGAGAAAGTGACCACCTTGGCTATATCTTCCCCACGAAGTCCTTCCACTCTAGATGGTACAACAGACTCTGTGATTCCATTTCCAAGCCCGAGCTGCCCATGCTTGGATCGTCCCCATGTCCACATAGACCCATCATCACCAATAGTAACAGAAATAACACCCGATGCAAATGCAGCTCGAACATTCACATTTGTTAGTCCTTCCACTCGCTTTGGTTCATTCCATGATTGTCTGAAAGCAAACTAAAATTAAGTAGTTTGATAAGGACAAGTGGACAAGTGTACTTCGAACAACCAAGATTCAATACTGTTGGTGAGATCGAGGAACAGGGATATAACAGCCAACGACGTAAATTTGTAACAGCTAACATACAAAAAGTGCTTAAAATGCATAAATGGCAAAACACAAAACCAGCTAGTTCACAAGAAATTATCTCAGATATCTACGAATTAAGATAAAATACTACTTGGGCGAAGATAAAATACTACTTGAGCTAAAGATACGATAAAATACGCGGCATAAATTTAGGTAACTGGTCATATCAGCCATGTAACGGACACCCCATTACGTATTGGGATATTGCATATCGGCAATCTCAAAAACCATCGCATATCAGCCAATATTCAATTATATATGCACCTACAAAATAAGACGAATTCTTCTTTCCTCAAAAAACAAAAAAAGAGACTAATTCTGGCAATTTACCTTCATGCATGTTTAAAAACAATGCAAAGATGCCCTTGGGTGTCGGCCCAGATCGACTTATATTCAGTTATCATGAGTACCCCTTCTCCAATTCCAAATATTCCAACTCATTGACATCTTTAAAGAGCTACCTCAGAATATGCAGATCAAGGCAGAAAAGTTGATGGAGCAAAACTAGTAGAGAAAACCACAAGGTACAAGTGGTACTTCTACAGAGACTAATATTATGAAACTTCAATGAAATTACTGATTAGAAAGAACAGCAGAGTGATACATGAATAACAAGACCATTCAAACAAGCAGTAAAATGCTTCATAAAGGCAAGAATAATGCTCGACATTGGAATTAAGACAACTAAAATGGACACTTTAGAAGCAAAGTGTGCACAGGAAAAAAGAGAAAGAAGGAAAGAAAGAGAAAAAAAAGGAAGAGATAGTAAGAAACCTGAATGTAAGTAGACCTCTGCCAAGCTGGCCCTCCTCATTTCTACCCCAAGCCCACAACTCCCCTTTAGCCGTCACAGCGAGAGAGTGGTACTGCCCAGCACTCACACCGACAACATCAGGTGGCAGCCCCGGAACTATAGTTGGCTCATAAGCATCTGCACCAACACCTATTAAAGATGACGGCAAGCCCAGAGCTCCCTGGTTTCCATCACCAAAGCTCATGACAGCAAATGACGAGCTGACATTCCCATTGCCAGCTCTGTCACTAAAGTTTCTACATCTCAAGAAGAAAGAAGTGGTACAGCTTCTATTGGAAAACAATCGCAACATCTCTAAACAGCAACTGTCCGTTCTCTAATCAGTCTAATGTAAATTAGCAAAAGCAAGAACATGCAATGTTAGCCACGTTTGGTACCCACATGCTTTATTCTTCACAAATCAGGCTAACATAGTAAAAGCACAAGCACCATCATAACACCTGTGCGGCATGAAGCAATCAGCATTATTAGTATAAATTAATGACAACGATACCCAGTTCAGTACATCAAACAGAATCTCATTTGCCAAATTGAGGAAGTTATGATTAAGTAGTCAACGCTCATGGCTCATTATAGCATACAGTAAAAGTACCCATTGCCCAGGGGGGGGTCCAGAATCAAGAACTCTCAAGTACAGGATGCTAGGTATAATGGGGTGGATATTAACTCACAAAAATGTCACTAACTAAATGCTGATAAAACCAACCCATACATGTAGACACTCAAAGGATATAAAAAATAAATATTCCATGACTCCCATTAACTATATGCTAATAAAAATCAACAGTTTAGTATCTCTATTCTGTAGATGGTTGAGCAAAAAATTAAGAACCAAAAGACAGATTAAACAACCCAATCATCAGCGTCGACATTCCTTGATAGATTTTGTTTCTTAAAACAGTTGAGAAATTTTTTGTTTCTATTCTAAAATTTGGAAAATTAATCTCATACACCTAGTGTTTGATACACTCTTTTTTATGTGTATATCTCTCTCCTCTCCCCTTTTTCACTCTACCACAGGTCCACAACTATCCACTGAAATCCCAAGGACCATGGGCAAATTTGTCCCCCCCTCCCCCCCACCACATAAAAAAAAGAGTGTATCATACACTAGGTGTATGAGAATCATTTTCAGAGCTGAAGTCACTAGAGTTCTCATGACTTGGGAATTGAGATATAATAATAAGGTTAAAACCATTGGCTTCTAATCCAGTATGAAATCCCATTCAGACAAGAACAGGTTAGCCATCTCACAACTCAGTAACAAATTTCCAGCACCAAAATCCCAACCCACAATTTGCCTCAAAATTGACACCATAACACAGTCAAAGCCTATCTCTGAAACATCCATCTCATCAGAAGCATTCCAAAATATTTCAACTTTAACAATTCACAAAAGTAGCTTGATAAAGAAGCAATACCCATCTTACACAATGACATTCAAGTACTTAGCATCAATTTTTCCCAAGATGGGTCCGCACAAAATTCCATACAAAATTCAAAGGGAATGTTAATTGTTAATTGAGGGAAAACAAGGACATAATCTACTAGTTTGGGGCTTCCTGAGGGGACAAAGCCATCAACTTTGATGCCATAAAGATCCAATTAGTTTAACAAGTAAAAGAACAAGCTTCACAAACACATAATCATACTAGTAATTTGAAGATTTTTTATGGGATAACAAAAAGAAACAAAAAGAAGAAAGGAAACAATTAGGAGAGAGAGAAAGAGAAAGAGTACCTGAAAATGATGATCGGCGGTGAGAGAGAGAGAGAGAGAGAGAAAGAGAGAGAGGGGGGGGGTACCTGGGAATTTAGTGTGAATCAATGGAGAAAGGGACACATCTGGGAATTTCAATTGAATTTTAGGGGTATATCAGGAATTCCCCTATTTTGACAAACAAGACACTTCTCTTCAGTTTTTGTACTTTTGTTTGAGTTTAAAGGTGTCCATTAAAAACTTGCTTTGCAAAAACCCTTAATTTGACGAACCATCTTTTTCTCTCTCCTCTCATACTCCGCCGTTCCTCCGCTTCTCCACCACCGCTCACCACCACCACCATCATCTTCCTCGTTGTCACTTATCTCATTTCAGGTTTCTCTCTCTTTCCTATCTCCCTTTCTGTATTAACTCTAGCATATAGCCCCTATTGAATTTAACAAGTAAAAATTTGATCTTTTGACCAAATTATTGGTGACTATACTATTTATGTTTATTTTTGTGGGTCATTATATGTGACAGAATATATACAATGGAGAGTGAAAATTCTGGCATGGATATTTCTGTTGGAGGAAAAGTTGCCCCTGAACCTGTTTCTGCTGATAACAATGAGGTGACTTCAAAGGCTAAGGATGTGAATGGAGAAACTTCTGAAGCTGTTGATGATAATGATGACGTGGCTGAAGAAGCTTCTGATAAAAAAGGAGGTATTATAATTGGTTTGAGATTGTGTTGATCATATTGTAATGGAGTATAAATGTATAATGTTTATTATTGAGAACAGCCCCATCATAGTAAGTTGTTCTTTTGTACTAGTATAAGTTTTATGTAGTGAACTTTTGTTCTTTTCCTAAGCTGTGAATGGTGTACTTGATAGTAGCTGGTTTTAATAAACAAGAAAAAGATGGTAAATTTGAATATTGCATAATCAAATCAATGTTTTAGCTCTTTAGATTTTTTGGGTTGGGTTGGGTTGGGTTGGGTTGGGTTGGGGGAGTGAGGTATTTTGAACTTAAGATTTTCTAATTATGTGTTGTTACTGTAGCACAAGATGTTGAAGAAAACAAACTTGAATTAAATAAGTTAAGAATAGTAAGTAAGTGTTTAGCAATTTACAATTAACCGCAGATTAATTGTAACATCTTAGGAGGTTATAAATGAGTTTCATTAGATACCTTTGATAAATTTAGTATATGAGAGTCTATAAAAGAGATGTTGTAAATCAGATATTTAAGAAAGAAAGTGTGAAACAATTTAGCAGATTGTTATACTTCCTATATTCTTGTTATTCTCCTCCTATATTGTTTATATATTGAGTGAATACAAGAATTAGCAAATTCTTGTTTTCTTACATTTGGTATCAGAGCAAGGTTTCTTGCGAATATTATAATCGGGAAATGGCAACAACAAGCAACTCATTTCAACTGCCCCTTCCAAAATTAGTTGGAAGCAATTATGATGATTGCGCTATTCAAATGAAAGTATTCTTCCGCTCTCATGATATGTGGGAGGTGGTAGAAAAAGGATTTGAAGATGTGACCGACCCAACAGCATTTGGATCGGTGTCTAAGGAGGAGAAGGAGACATTACAAGAAACCCGCAAGAAAGACCAGAAGCCCTTGTTTTCTATTTTTTCTGTAGCTGAGCAGAAAACGGTATTTTCGAAAATATCGTTAGCTGAAACGTCTCATGCGACGTGGGATATTCTGCAAAAATCCTACAAAGGAAGCGAAAGAGTGAGGCAAGTTCGTTTGCAGACGTTACGCGGAGATTTTGAAAATCTAAGCATGAATGATTCAGAATCAATAAATGATTACTTTGATCGGGTCCAGTTAATTACAAATCAGATGCGGGCTAATGGTGAAACCATAACCGATCAATGGGTTGTTGAGAAGATAACGAGAACACTCGTATCAGAATTTGATCCTATTGTAGCTGCAATAGAACAAGGAAATGACTTGTCGACTATCACCATTGAAATATTGTTGGGTTCGTTGGCCTCTCATGAGCAGCGAATTAACCAATGAAACAACAATTCTAGGGGTGAGCATGCTTTGCAAAGCAATGCAAATGTATCCAGCGGTCGTGGCGGATACCAAAGAAGTCGCAGCCGAGGTCGTGGTCGTAGTCGAGGAAGAGGTAACTTTTATACCTCAAATAAAGATATCAATGGTGAAGGCAGTTCTTCGGGTGAAAGAGCAAATGGTGGGCGTGACAAATCCAAAATCCAGTGTTACAAATGTAGACAATTTGGGCATTATGTATTTGAATGCCGGAAAAATGTACAACATGGTGAGCAAGCAAAAGAAAACTTAGTTCTTGCCTGCAAAGAAAGTACAGATGCCGAAAACAGCAATATTTGGTATCTGGATACGGGATGTAGCAATCATATGACCGGAAAGAAAGAAATGTTCTCCTTCCTTGATGAATCGGTGAAAGGAGAAGTGAGTTTCGGGAATAAGTCTAAAATTCCTGTGAAGGGAAAAGGTAATATTAGTATTCAATCGAAAAATGGTACTAATGTTACGATTGCAGACGTATTCTATGTGCCAGGTTTATTCTGGAATTTGTTAAGCATTGGACAACTTTCAGAAAGGGGACACAAAGTTCATATTGAAAATGGGGTGTGCGAGATCAGAGGAAAAATAATAAGTGTATTACAAAGGTGAACATGACGAAGAATCGTATGTTTCCTTTGTCGGGTCAAGCTAGAACATTGATGAGTTTACAAGCAATGGTGAAAGATAGCAATTGGTTATGGTATCTTCGATTTGGCCATTTGAACTTCCGAGACTTGAAGTTATTGGTGCGGCTAGATATGGTTACGGGCTTACCTCTTATTGAAGCTCTTAGTAGCCCTTGTGAAGGTTGCATTCTCGGAAAGCATCATCGAGACTCGTTTATAATTGGAAAGTCTAGACGAGCGAAGCAACCGTTAGAGTTGGTGCACACGGATTTATGTGGACCAGTTGAGGTAGAATCTATCGGGAAGAAAAGGTATTTTCTACTATTTGTAGATGATTTTTCTAGAAAGTTATGGGTTTATTTCTTGAAAGAAAAATCTGCAGCATTCAACAAGTTTATGGGGTTCAAAGTACTTGTTGAAAAACAAAGCGGTTATCCTTTAAAGACCTTGAGGTCTGACAGAGGTGGAGAATTTACATCTAATGAGTTCAATAATTATTGCAAGAAAGAAGGGATTCAACATCAATTAACAGCTAGCTATACTCCTCAGCAAAATGGTATAGCAGAAAGAAAAAATAGAACCATATTTGAGATGGCTAGAATCATGTTGAAGGCCAAACATCTGCCAAAACCATTTTGGGCAGAGGCCGTTTGTTGTGCAATTTACTTATTGAATAGGTGTCCCACTAGGAGTGTTCGTGGACGGACGCCAGAAGAAGCATGGAGTGGGAACAAACCAGATGTGTCTCATTTACGTGTATTTGGGAGCATTGCATATGCCCATATACCAGATCAGGAGAGGAAAAAGCTCGATGATAAAAGCAAAAAATGTATATTTATTGGTTATAGTGATGTGACCAAGGGTTATAAGTTGTATAATCCAGATAGCGAGGAGATTATAGTAAGCAGAGATGTCCGATTTGTTGAAGATGAAGAATGGAAATGGCATCAAAATAATGACACATCTAGCAATGTCATTATAAATGAAGTTCCCATAGATGAGCCACAGACTCATTCTCCAAGTGGCTCCCTAACACCACTAGTTAATACTTCCTCTATGACGGAAGATGCAAGGCCAGCAGGTCGTCCGCAGAGAAATCGTGTTATGCCGACACGACATCAAGATTATGTAATATACAGAGATGATGATGAGGAAGATTCTACTGATGAGACCCTCGTAAATTTTTGTTTATTTGCTGATTGCGATCCAGTTTCATATCATATGCTGCAGCACATGAAAGGTCGATCCAAGCCATGAATGAGGAGATCGACTCAATTGAGAAAAATGAAACTTGGGAGTTGACTTACAGCTGGAAAAGGGCCCATTGGAGTTAAATGGGTATACAAGACAAAATATAGACCAGATGGTGAAGTTGACTGTTATAAGGCAAGATTGGTAGTCAAAGGCTATAAGCAAAAGCCGGGAATTGACTATTTCGAGGTATTTGCTCCTGTTTCTAGAATGGATACTGTACGAATAATGTTGTCTCTTGCAGCGCAAAATAAGTGGAAAATTCATCACATGGATGTAAAATCAGCATTTTTGAATGGTGTACTTCAAGAAGAAGTTTATGTTGAACAACCACCAGGTTTTGTGAGGAAAGGAGGTGAAAGCAAAGTATATCGCCTCAAGAAAGCCTTATATGGCTTAAAACAAGCACCTCGTGCATGGTATTCTCGCATAGATACATACTTATTGCAAGATGGTTTTCAGAAATGTCCACATGAGCATACATTGTATGTCAAGTCAAAGGAAAATGGTGATCTTTTGATATTGTGCTTATATGTTGATGAACTTATCTTCACTGGGAATAGTGAAGAGATGTTTGCTGAATTTAAAGAGGCAATGATGAGCGAGTTCGAGATGACAGACATGGGTTTGATGTCATATTTCCTCAGTATTGAAGTGCAGCAAACTAATGAAGGTATATTTGTTTCGCAAAATAAATATACCACTGATATTTTGAAAAAGTTCAAGATGGATGCAGCAGCACCTATTAGAACCCCCGTAGCAGAAAGAGTCAAGATGAAGAAAGAAGGTTGCAGAGAATTGGTAAATCCAACTTATTTCAAGAGTATTGTTGGTAGTCTTCGATATTTGACTTCCACAAGACCTGATATTGTCTATGGAGTCGGATTGATTAGTTGGTACATGGAGAAGCCACATCAATCACACTTGCAAGTAGCAAAGAGGATTCTGCGTTACATAAGTGGTACTCGAGATCATGGTATCTTCTATACCAACTCAGATAATTTCAAGTTGGTTGGGTATAGCGATAGTGATTGGGCTGGTGACCCTGATACACGCAAAAGCACTTCTGGATATGTCTTTTATCTGGGTAGAAGAGTCATATCATGGTCGTCAAAGAAGCAAGCAGTAGTAGTCTTATCGATAGCGGAAGCTGAGTATATAGCAGCAACATCAGCAGCATGTCAAGCAGTTTGGCTACGAAAAATGTTAGCAGAACTAGAACATCGTGAAGAAAGTCCAACAACTATTTACTGTGATAATATGTCTGCTATGGCCCTAGCAAAGAACCCCGTGTTTCATGGTCGATCTATGCACATTGATATTCGTTATCATTACATCAGAGAACTGATTAAGGAAAACGAGATTGAGCTTCAGTTTTGCAAATCTGAAGAGCAAGTTGCCGATGTCTTGACAAAGCCTCTTGATGACACATTAGTTTAGTTTCAGTATAACACTACTACTTTGTCACAACTATATACATCCTATAAACAAACTTGGCTCATTGAATGGTATATTTGTATTTTGGCATACACGCTATCAATTGAGCGATCACGTCAATTAAAATGATTAAATAAGTATTTTCCCGATAAGTTTTAACTTTTATACTTAGTTATTTACCAACTCATGTTTTTGCTTTTCTTATTGATATTTTATACATAGGCTTATAGTACATATATGAGGAATTAATCTGCTTCTTGCTCAATACAGTGAAAGTGTTACGCTACAGCGTACAAGTTTTATAGACAAGTTAATGTATTGATAAGTTTTGCTTTTCTTATTGATATTTTATATATATAGGCTTACAGTATATATGAGAAACTAATATGTTTCTTGCTCAATACGCTGAAAGTGTTACGTTACAGCGTACAAGTTTTGTAGACAAGTTAATGTATCGATAAGTTTTTGCTTTTCTTATTGATATTTATTACATAGGCTTATAGTATATATATGAGGAACTAATTTGTTTCTTGTTCAATACTGTAAAAGTGTTACGCTATAGCGTACAAGTTTTATACACAAGTTAATGTATTGATAAGCTTTTTCTACACTTAAGGCCACCTAAGTACTAAGCTTTCTTTTGTTTGGAGTGACTTAGAGTTTATATACATATATCTTTAGACCACTATAGACCTAGAATTTCATATTCAATATACTCTATCTACGTATAAATTGAAAGTAGCTTGAGTTTATATAAGCATAGAGATAATAAATATATGTGTAGTAATCTACTATAGATGAGACGTAACAAAACTTATTTGTTATTTCTTACGCTAGTATATATATAAACCCACATAACCTCAACTCACCATTGATTTCCTGTCCTCTTCCTTCTTCATGTGCACAATAATAAATAGAGTATATTTTTTACTTAATAATTGTATTCCAATTTAAATTTAATGTTTTCTTGATGGTCTAATTGTTTTATTCGTTTGCAGCATCAACATTATGTTTTATGTTCTTTATAGAAATAAAAGTATAACTTAGAAATAAATAATGTGGAGCAATATGTTTAATCTGTGCATAAATGTACCCATAGGTGTCACATCATTAATGATGTTGAGCTTGGTCTGAAAAAAAAATATGGGCTAGATAAGTGTGGTATATCGTGCTAGATACACTCGAGTACATACAAAATTTTACCGTGCTTCAGGAAGCATATTTCAGGAGCATAGAGCGCGCCACATAGGATTGACATGTAAGCAAGCAATTAGAAAAAAAATAAATAAAGATTAGGATAATAAAAAAAAAATAGAGTTTGAGGTGTGACAGACCTCTTGAGTTTTATAAAAGTCATATTCGATCTCCGACAAGTATTTAAAATCACTTATAACTTTTTCTATACTCAAAATAATAACTGTTATATAATCAAATTCGCATTGAAAAGTACCTTAAAGTGATATCCATTTACAATATGTATAAGAAACATGTAAATTTGTCTCCAAATTTTAGTTGTCGTGATTAAAATGAAGCAAATATGTTTAGTGCGTGTATGATACTTATTTGATTATTAGGTTGCGCCACCTAAGCAATTAGTGTCAACATAATAATTAAAAGCAGACCACATAAATCAGCTACATATCTTAGAAAATTATATGCGGGTAGAATTTTTTTTTTTTTTTTTTAGAGAAAGACCGACAGTACGGTCACCGATCTTTCATTAAATTCTCCAAATCAAAAGCAAGAGCAACCTCAGCATTCGTAGGAAACGACACCTCCCAAAAACGACACCCTACCTCCCATGGCTGCACATGCGCAAGGTCATGAGCAACTTTATTACCACTAAACTTAAGAAAATACCAAGACACACTACTAAACTCCCTACAAAGCTCGAGAGCATCCTCAAAAATTAAATAAAAAGAGCTACTACCTCTAGACACTTTATTTAAAGCATTAAACACAACTAAACTATCCATTTCAATTATCACTCTTGGGAACTCGTAAGCGCTGGCCAATTGCAACATGTGAACAACCGCCTTGGCCTCCGCAACATCCACCTCCCAGTCGTCAAGCGTATTCCAAGTAGCTCCGACCACAGATCGGCCTTGATCATCTCTGCAAACCAACCCTGTCGAAGAGCCCAGTCCGCCTAGCTTCCCCGCATCGACATTAATTTTAATGACTCCTTCGGGCGGAGCCACCCAACTAACCCTCTGCTGGTGACAGGAGCCCTTCTTAGCACAAAATCCTCGTGTCTCTGCCTCATTATCCAACTCTGCTATCATTTTATCTGCGTATTTGCACAGCTCCGCCGGAGAGCAGATCATGCCTTCGAATATGCGTTTCTTTCGTGCCTCCCAAATTGCCCATGAGAGAACACCAAAACGCCGCAGCTCCTCCTTCTCAAGACCCAACCGCAACTCCTCCACCCAATCACGAAAAGACCTACTACCTCCGTACTCCAGAACCTGCATATCATTAGCCTCCCAGGTGGCATGAGCAAGCGGGAAGTTCCGCAGAGCATGGAGAGCAGTCTCCGGTTGATCTAGACACCAGTAATGCCCTTCCCCAATCGACTCCACTCGTCTATGAAGGCTAGCCCGCGTTGGGAGTGCTTCATTGCTTGCCCTCCACAAAAACATTTTCGTCCTAGGTAGAAAATTACATGACCAAATCCAATTCTATAAAGAATGATCCGCAGATGAAGACGAAGCTAGAGATTCAGCTCGACGACCAGCCATGATACCGTGATAAGCACTCCGAACAGTGAACAAGCCCCTCTTGTCCCAACTCCAAACAACCACGTCCTCTGGCAAACGTCTACTAATTGGAATGGACAAGATTCTTTCAGTATCAATAGGGAGGAAATGAGCCCGGACTCTGTCATCCCGCCAAATCATCAATCAACCAGCTCACATGAAGATCACCACTCAAATCGCCTCTCTGCGTAATTACTCGATGAGACCCATGACCTGGAAGCCACGGGTCTGACCAGATATTAACTCTCGAACCATCGCCAATGCGTCAATGCATCCCTTTTCTAACAACCCATTTTGCTTCATATAAACCTCTCCAGGAGTAGCTCGGGTTATTTCCTAGCGAGGATGAAAGGAAGTCCCCATTAGGAAAATAACGGGCTTTCAGCATTGCCCCCAGCAACCCTGCTTCTCCGTTCATCAATCTCCAAGCTTTCTTAGCCAAAAGAGCCCAATTGAACATTCTCATATCATGGAGACCCAAACCCCCTTCGCACTTAGGTCAGCATAAATTCTCCCATGAAATCCAGTGGATTTTTCTTTCATTCTTTATTTGTCCCAAAAAAAATTGAGAGAACATAGAACGAACCTCATTGAAAAAGTTTATCGGAAGTTTGAAAACACTCATCACATAGATAGGGGCTGCTTGGGCCACAACCTTTATCACCACTTTCCTACCCGCTTTAGACAACAATAAAATCTTCCAACCTTTGAGTTTGTTCTACAATCTCTCCTTCAACGACCCACAAAGAGCTCTCTTTGACCTTTCCACCGTAGTAGGTAGGCCTAGGTAACGATCATGATCATCAACTATCTCAACTTCAAGGGTAGACGCCACGCTAATCTTCTTAGCTTGAAGCACACCCTTACTAAAAGAAACCTTTGATTTAGCTAAACTTACCATTTGCCCTGAGGCTCCCTTATACAGTGCTAGAATATCTCGTATGGTACTAGCCGCTTCTGGGGTCGCTCGAGAAAACCAAGCTATCATCGGCAAAGAACAAATGAGTTAGGGACGAAGCATTTGGGCATATGCGGATTCTTGAGAGAGCCTCCATCTCCTCCGCCCTTCTAATCAAACCGGACAGGGCCTCCGCACACAAGATAAATAAATAAGGAGATATAGGGTCTTCCTGACGCAGACCTCTCGTCGGGACAAACTCCTCCGCTGGCTGACCATTTATTAAGATCGAAAAAGAAACTGAGCGGACACACTCCATCACTCGAGCCACCCACTCAACATCGAACCCCAAACACTGTAAAACTGCCTCCAGAAAACCCCACTCAACTCGATCATAAGCTTTTGCCATATCAAGTTTAAAAGCTAAAAAACCTTCATGGGTTCCGTTATTTTTCATAAAGTGAAACGTCTCAAGAGCCATCAAAATATTATCCGTTATCAGTCGCCCAGGGGTAAAGGCACTCTGATTAAGGGACACAATATCTGAGAGAAACACCTTCAAATTGTTTGCTAGCACTTTAGACACCAATTTGTACATGACATTACACAAGCTAATTGGTCTAAAATCCGTAATAAGCTCCGGGTTCTTCTTTTTAGGTATAAGAACAATAAAAGTGTGATTCAGTCCAGCCGGCATCCCACCACCATTCAACACATCAAGAACCATACTAGCAACATAATTACCCACAATATTCCAGTAATGCTGAAAAAATAGAGGGCACATACCGTTTGGCCCCGGGGCCTTCAAGGGGTGCATTTGGTTGAGAGCTAAACGAACTTCATCAACTGAATACGGTCTGCGGAGACCCTCATTCATTTCATCTGTAACACGACTCTCAAGCCCTTGAAAGGCAGCATCCATACGAGCAATCCCCTGTGAATTAAATAGAGAGCCAAAATAATCATTCGCAATGCGACTCACAGCTACATCCCCACATCCCCACTCACCCGAGGAGTCCTTCAAAGCCTTGATCGTATTCTTTTGTTTACGTATAGTAGCTTTTTTATGGAAAAAAGAGGTGTTTTTATCCCCAGAAAAAAGCCACAACACACGTGATCTTTGTCTCCAATACACTTCTTCCTCCCGCACTAAACCTTCAATATCACGTAAGAGTCTCCGCCTCTCTTCCATCTGCACATCAGTAATGCTAGGTTTGTTCAACTTCCTCAATTGACGTCTCTTATGTCTCAGCTCACGAAAGACCATCCCATACTCACTTTCACTCCAAGAACTCAACTCCGCTGCACATGCCTCGACCTTCTCTAGCACAGACGGGCCTCCCAGAGACCAAGCTTGCTGAACCACTTCCTCACAATTCGCATTCTCGGACCAGAGTTGCTCCGAACGAAAGAGCTTAGGACTCCTTCGCTCTTGTTCTTCCCCACTGAGCTGCAGCTTAATAGGAGAATGGTCTGAAAGCTCACGCTCCAGGTGCACCAACCGCGCCCGTGGAAACAAGTCCATCCAGTCCTCAATAGCCATCGCCCTATCAAGGCGACTCTGCACATTTTCACAACCCGACCGCTCATTATCATAAGTGTACATAGGCCCACAAAATCTCACGTCTCTCAAACCACATCGGTCAACTGCATCACGGAATCTCTGCATTTGTCTATCGAGTCTGTCATTCCGCCCACACATTTCATTACTAAAAAGAATCTTATTGAAATCGCCCATGCAAAGTCATGGCTCCGACCTCGAACTTGCAAGTAACTCCAATAGTTCCCAGGACAAGTGGCGATTAGTAACTTCCGGTCATCCGTAGAGGCCAGTAAAATGCCAAGCCACCTCCCCAAGCGATTGCGAGAGGAAAGTAATGTGAATATCTCTCTTCCACAACAATGCTAAACCACCCGATCTACCCGCACTATCAACAAAAACACCATCATAATCCCTAAGCTTCTCCTGAATCGGCACCATTTCACGTCCGCTTAGTTTCGTTTCAGATAAAAACAAAACGGACAGGGCCTCCCTCCGGACCAAATCCCGGAGTAAAGCAATTGCACGAGGGTTGCCCGGCCCCCGGCAGTTGAGGCTCAAGCAACTCATTGCTCCCGGCGGAGCTTGTCCTTGCCAGCCTCCGCCGATACGGAAGACTCAAGGGTCTCCCATGCACATGTAACATCAACAACCTCTTCTACTCTATGAGCTTTCGTTAACCTGTCTTCCACATCGATCATATCTGTATCCAAAGCAGGCCCCAATCTGTCCCTTTTACCCCCTATTTGAGTTCCTCCCATGTTAGATTCCAATACCCCACTTCCTTGCCTCTCCTCATGGGCAGCAACTCGTGCTCGTCTAAACCATTTCCTACTACCACCAATCTTCTTACCCTTCCCCGACTCTCCTGGGACCACTAGCTCCTCTGCAAGTACCTCATTTCCCATTTGTTCACCTAGAGAGAGTGAACCTAGGATTCGAATAGGAGATTCAAGTTGCCCGTTGGTCTTACTAGCATGAGGCTTAGGGTCAACAGGAATATGCTTCTGCAACATGTCACCCTTACACAAGTCAGGCCTTCCTCCAATCTCACCCCTCCCCTCGCCATCCCTCTCAGAATTGTTACTTCGAACAGTTTCAGACACAACCTCCTCCCCCCCCCCCAGCAGCTACGTTCCGGTCAGTGCTAGGCAGGTCCTGTGGGGAATCAGTAAACACAATATTTCTACGGCATGAGTTCTCTGATTTATGCTCCCCTAGGCCACCAAACAGGCGCTTTTCCCTCTCCATTACTGTTGCAGTTTGCCTACGAAAGGTTTTGCTCGGGGTTTTTTGACCGGACCGAACCAAACCGACCCGGACCGGTCAAGACCGGACCGATGGTTACCGGTCCGGTCTCCGGGTCGACCTTTTCGCTTGGCCGGGTCTCGGTCCAAACCGGTTCAAAAGCCTTCGGTCTCCGGGTTTGCACCGGACCGGAAGTCAAATGTACTGAATTAAAAAAAAAAAAAAAAAAAAAAAGAATATAAAAGAACATTAGGTCAGCTTGTTAGACTTTACAGCCGCATCTACACTTTTTTGGAATCCCCTGGTATTTTCCTCAACCTCCATCTCCTCTCTACTCCTCAAGGCCGGTCTCCTCCATGGCTCCTCTCTCCTCCTCAATGTCTCCTCCATGGCTTCTCTCTCCTCCTCCATCTTCCAACCTTTCGTTTTACTCTTCTTCCCATATATCACAATTAATTCCCAAAACCCAAAAAAATCAAAAAACGATAATAAAAAAAAATTATTTTACCTTTTGTTGCTCTCTCCTTGTGCTTGAAGGTGGGAGTTCCATGGCTTGAGTTGGTTGGAGTTCGAGAAAAGCAATGATGGAATTGGATTATTTCCAATTTCGAATGGTGGTGCTAATATTAGTTTTTGGAATTGTTTTTTGCTGAAGTGGTATTTTTGAAGGTGGATTTGGGGGTTTGATGGGATAAGGGTATAGATCTGATGTGTGTGCTGGTAAGTATGTCCTTATTTTCATTCCTACAGATTCAAGGGTTGTAAAATAAGAAGGCTTAATCTACATAAACATTTAAAAAAAAAGGAAAAAAATAAAAAAAAAGTTGAGACCGGTCTTAGTCGGTCAGATCCGGGTTAAGACCGGACCGGACGGTCCGGGTCGATCAAATGACCGAAGCTGACCGGTCCGGTCACCGGTCTTCGCTTTTGAATTTTTCGGCCCGGTTCAGTCCGGGTTTAGACCGATGTGCAGCCCAAACTGTAACCCATCCTCCTTCAGCTCTTCTTCATCAAACACGTCACACTCTTTTTCATTATGCCCTATAACTCCACAAGCATAACAAAAATTAGACAGGAAGAGATATTTAAAACGTAACCACTCCTCATCTACATCCTCAAAAGCCATCATCATGCCTCTCTTTAATGGTTTCGTAATATCAACTTCAACTCGGATATTCATGGCCTTGTCCCAGCCGAAGTCACAAGTTGGGTCAAAATCAATAAACGTCCCAGCCCAGTTCCCTAAAAGCTTCGCCACTTCCCTATCACGAGCCCCAATGGAACATTATAGACCTTCAACCAGAATTTCACCCGATCAAAACAAAGGTTATCCGCCTTATCCGTCCCTTTAATCTCACGCAACGCCAGAAGGTGATTATCAAAGGACCAAGGTTCGTGATCAAGCACAAATTTCCTATCCCCTTCACTAAAGAATTGGAAAACAAAGGTCTTTGCATCAAGATCTTTAATCACCAGTTCCTTCCTAGGGCAAAAAATCTTCATAATCGTGTCCTTAAATGCTCGACGATTAAAAGGTTTCTCAGTCATTAATCGTCCTGCAAGACTCTAGGAAATTCTCTTATTATCCGCAGTTAAACGTTTCCCAGACACCCTCACAACTTGCTCTTTATCCTTGGTCAATCGGAATTTCCCTACTTCTTTCGTGGCTTTTGTTGCCATGGTTTCGAAGAAGCAGCAAAACCCTTAGGAAATCAATCGCTAAAAGATACTCCACCAACCAGAACTAGTAACCAGTAACTAGGGCACTCAGATAAATTGCTACCTGATTCCGAAATCCACAGGCGCTCAGATCGAGGAAGATTCAGAAAGCTGTCACACGCAGTATCTCAGCGTCTCCCACCAAACCCTAGACCCGGGAGAGTTTTCTATTCTTCTCGTCTATATGCGGGTAGAATTGAAATAGTAGTATTAGAATTATATTCTACTAACATAAAATGAAACATATACGAATGTATTAACATGAACCCTCCTGCATCGCACGGGCTTTATAACTAGTAAAATAAATAAAATACTCCTAAATTGGATGGGCATTTGAAGTCAAAAAGATAAAGGCAAACAAAACAGAGGAAAAATGGCTACCGCACATCACTTCCTCAAAGGTGGAGGAACCCTTCTCTGCCATTGCAACCGCACCTTCATCACCACCACCAATGTCTCCCATCGCGTTTTCTCACTCTCTCTCCTCTCCTCTTCCCCGACTAAACCCTTCCATTCTCTCTCCTCACTCTCTCTCCTCCACTCACCTACAACCACTCCACATCCCAACCTAACTCTTAGTCGCCGCCATTGCAGCTCCACAGATGGTGCTTCAACCGCCGTCGAATCGTCATCTCCGAAATCTTCGGCTCCGCCATCAGCGCTGCTGAATACGGTGGTGCCGGCGAGTGAGGAGAAAGCGGCGCCACCGCTTGATATGGAGGCGGTGAAGGAGAATGCCAAAATGTTGGATCTTAGGGTTGGGAAGATTTTGAAGGTGTGGAGACATCCTGATGCTGATTCTTTGTATGTTGAAGAGGTTGATGTTGGAGAAGATGAGCCTAGGACTATTTGTAGTGGTCTTATTAAGTATGTTCCAATTGATGATCTTCAGGTAAAATTATTTTCTCTCTCTATTTAATCGATTTGATGGTGTTATAGTTATTGTATAATGTTTGAGATTGGTGTTCTTGTTGAGTGATTGCATGAAATTTGTGAAATTGTTTATGGATTGTTGGTGGTATGACTTATGATGATGGAATATTTGAGTATTTGCTACATTGTTATGGTTTCCCGCTATTCATGGTGTTTGATCTATTGTGAATTTGTGATTGTACATTAGAATAATGTAACATGAGGGGAGAAATCAGTTGCGGGTCGTAATTCGTAACAGATTACAGTTAGCCATTGCATACCAATGTAAGCAAGAAAATCATTGTGAAGTAGTGGGAGCGTTAATCAATCATTTGTAAATGTCTAACTGTTGGTAGTTTTCGACTTTTCGTACTCATTTGGACCGTCAAACTTTGTATGATGAGAAGGGGAGCTTCTTTATCCTTAAAAGTTACGAGTAACTTACTGAAAAAGATTATTTGTGGTGATTGTTGCAAATGACTAGATATGAAGTGAATAAGTGCTGCTAGGGACAGTTGAATGACATTAGCTTTTTGACCTTTATGAGCATTCTTTGATGATTTTAGTTAGAAATAATCTGAAAAGCTTCCAGCTTGTTCAGGTATTGACTGTATAGTTTTCAATTGCGACCCTCCTTAACCACTTAATCTGAGTTGGAAATTCTAAATTGGATCAGCTTGATATATGTGATAAAAACAGGACAAAAAGGTGGTAGTACTTGCCAATCTCAAACCGAGGAACATGCGTGGTATCAAGTCATGTGGTATGCTTATGGCTGCATCTGATGCATCACATGAGAATGTTGAGCTTCTTGTTCCGCCCGAGGATTCAGTCCCTGGAGAAAGAATATGGTTTGGTTTGGAAGAGGACAAGGACAATCAACCTGATGCAGCATCTGCCAATCAGGTATGATGTTTCTTCCTTTTTTTCTTGGATCTACTTTCCTTTGAAACAATATACGTAAACCTGGTCGTCCAAGCTTAAATGTTAAGTTTAGCTGCTTGAACTAGAGGGGTAACGTACCCTTTCATTACTGGGTATGAACTGGATTGCAAAATGTATGCTGTATTATGTTTTGGAATAAGTAGGGGCGAAGAGTACCCTTTGAAGCAAAATTTGTAACTAATTTATATTTGGGATGGGTGATGTACTTGGCTTCCTTTGCGCCAAGGCTTCGGGGGCTTTTTTCGAAGTGCCCCTCCCGGACTTGCAACGTCATTGGGGTGATTTATAATTTGGTTTTCTTTCTCTGTGGACCCCTTGTCCTTGTCCAATTCATCCTCTGTATGAAAAAAAATCAAAAAATGAAAGGGCAAGCAGTTCTGCTCATCCGACGCCAAAGCTGAAAATAAATTAACTAACAGAAGCGAGATACTTGACATTGAGCTTATCATTATTTGAATTCATCCAAATATTGCCATTTGCATTGAATATGTATGATTCCATTGATTTGTATTAGAGTATTAGAAAATTGAATTTCTGTGGTACTACAGAACAGAAGTTGATGATTTGAATACCTTAGATTAACTTCGTAGTAGAAGATAAAGGAGAGAGGGAATAATGAAGAGATCATCTGCATCCGATATTATTGGGGAACAGGAAGGTGGTGTCGACAATTGGGCTCCCCCTAATTTCCCTACATGTTGTAGTACTCCCTTCATCATCCCCACTGAATACTCATACAGAACAGAAGACGGAATAAACAAAGAGACAGATTTTGGACTGCAGAGAATTCATCGAGTTGTTAGTATAGCTTAGGCATTATATTGGGCCACCTCACAGGCAGCTGAAGGGCTTAATCCTAAGGGCATGCTTGGAACGAGGGTAATGTTTCGAGGGGGTAATGGAGCAAGTGTAAAATGGGAAGGTGGAGGTGGTTTGAGGTGGTGCAACGTGCAACTTGTGGAGGAGAGAGAAAAATAAGGGGAAAGGGGGGAAAATGTTAACCTAGAGGGAAGGTAGGTTAGCATGCTGGCCTAGTGCTGCTACACCTCAATCTACTCGTGATTTCATGACTCGTTAGGGGTGAACAATGTGAAATATCACACGCATCTGATATAAGGTGAGCTAACTGATGATGGAACACTCTTATGCTGTAAGCCTTTGTAACTTGCATATATCCGATAATAAGTTTCGGATGGGAAAGAGAGGAAGAAAAGAAAGAAAAGGGACAATATACCACCACTGAACCTTCAGTTGTCTCTGCATTTTCGTCGTGGTAAAAGTATTCATTGAAACAGAACCCGATAAGCTCACTGGAACGGATAACACTACAAAATTTCAATGGGAATGGATAACATTTGCAATCTGAAATATGCCTTTTTGGGAGCTTAACATGTGCAATTTTCTGGTTTGCTTACTTAATGGTTTGTTTTCATACTTTTTTACAAGCCTTAACCTGTCCCCAAGATTAACGTGTGCAATCAAAGTATATGCTGCTTCAATTGTTGGCTGTGTCAGATATAGATAATTCATGTTTGTGCCTTGGAGCGAACCCAATGGTACTCATAGTCCTACTCTGAGGTGGGGGAAGATTAGAAAGTGAACTGGTGTTCTAGAGTGGGTCTGGAAAGGACTGGGTTTGTATAAAACTATGTATTTTATTTTTGGACTTGAACAAGATAAGAAGGTCGATTGTTTACTATATGTCGTGAACCTTCTGCATTGCTTTATGTTGATATATTTTGTTTATTGCTCCATAAATTACAGATTCAGAAGAAAAAGATCTGGGAATCAGTTCAACCTCATCTCAAGACTGATGCTGCATGTATCGCTATGCTTGACGGGCAATACATGAGGACTTCTGCAGGTCCTGTGATTTCTAAATCTATCAAGAATGCAAATATATCTTAATTTTCTGATGAAAGGAGAATAGCTGATGCTTGATGTTATTCTTTTAATTTCAAGTTATGCAAGCCACTGCTGTTATGGGTTTACTTCATGTTCGTTCCTTTTTGTTTCCATTTCTTAGTGATCCTTGGCGGAAATTTTTGAGTACTTGGCTACCGTGTAGTGGAGAGATCAGAGATCTAATATCAATAGTCGAGTGTACTTTATAATAGGGAATTGTCACTTGGTACCCTTGTACTTACAACGATTCTAGATGGTGGCCAAAGCTTTTTTGTATTCCATTAGGTACCCTTGTTTTTATTTTCAAAGTTTACTCAATGACCACTCTTAGTTATTCTGGTTAAGTTTGCTACTAAAATGTTAATGTGGTACATATTAGTATATTGTATTTCTTCATTTTAGTAGGCAATTTGGAAACAGTCTCTCTTCTAGGCAACTAGTTAGGGGTAAAACTTAGTATATTGGACCTCCCCAGACCTTGCTCTAGGCGGGATACTTACTGGGTTGTTGTTGTTATTGTTGTTGTCGTCATTTTAGTAGGCAAATTGGAGAAGATGAATATAAGGAAAGCTCTACTCTTTTTTTTTTTGGTTTGGCTTCCTTCCTCTTTGGGTGTGGCTAAAGGGCAGTTCATAACGTACGACTTCGGGTGTTCAACGAATAAGTTCATGTAGGTGCTCCTCAGGAGGTTTGAATTCATGTCTTAGTGTACAAATTGCAACTATTTTATCAGTACGCCAACACCTCTTGGGTAAGGAAAGCTCTACTTTGTAAAGTAATTTTCATTTAATGACAGTCTGAGGTTTATAAACGAAACAATATAATAGGGAACATTAGATGACAGTTTTCCATGTTTTTTCAAAATCCATTTATTGGACATGGTTAATGCTTTTAGCAATGATAAGTACAATTACAAAAGTGGAAGTTTGGAAGATAATATTGGACATGGATCATATCTGATTACTTTTAAAAAGTGACTGTGTAGACAATAATACAATATAACCATTAATTCCAAACAAATGGAGTATATTCTTTGCATGGAAAATATATACCAAAGGTGAAGAGTAAAGATGCTGCCCTCACACAGCGAGAAGCCGATCAGTCTGGAAAGAAAGCTGGAGAGAGAGAGAGAGAGAGAAAACTCAAATGGATAGCTGAACAGAAGATATTTGATATATGAAATCCAAATGGTACAACTCAATGACATTAAATACTCGCCGTGCAATTTGCACTGGGAGGCTTGGGAATTACAAAATCCCACAAGATTATGTCTCGATAAAGATCCACACTAAATCTAATGAAAAATAAATGACCAACAGATAGGCCGTCGGGTATTATAACTTCATTGGTGCAACATGAGAAACAAATGTAGGATACATAACATAAGTTTTTCTCAAAGATCTGAGAAAACAGCGAACAAATTGTCGTTGACATAATCATTATCCACCAAGCTGACCAGGTAGTAGCTATTTTGCACCTGTAAAAATGGCATATATGTCGGTCAAAAACTCAACCCTGTCTCATATTATAGCAAATAGAAACATGTTAGAAAGCCAATAGGCTCACTCATGGGAGAAAATAAGTCAAAGGTACAAACCTCTTCAAGCAATTTCTTGGATGGGTCAACTTCTGGATACAATTGAGCCCAAGATCTGGACCAAATTTCAAAAGCCTCGTCTTTCCAGATTATGAAGCTGGCGGGATCAACAACCGTGGGTTGGATGATCTCCTTTGCAGGGAACGCACCCCACGTCACAGCATTTACATCAGATGTGCCAACATTTGAGGTCAAATCCCCTGCTTTGTTCACTGCCAAATAGGTGACAGAAGTGAACGTTTTGCATTTCTCAACAAGTGCATTCAACTTCTCCTTTGAGCAAAAGAACTCCACATAAGCCTTCTGGTATACATATCCACCAGGACCACCCCATCCTGCACACAAACAATCAAATTTTCAGCTTATTTAATAGGAAGTGTTTCAGCATAAGCAACCAGACATACCAACCCAGGAGCAAGGAAATTAATTATTCAACGACAAGCAGTCTTAACAGGAAACCAATAGGAGGCAGATTATGCATATTTTGCTAAGAACTGAGAGCTCTAGGGAGTAGACACGTGGTACACTTGCCAAAAGGCCAACAAGGTTCCAATGCTATTACCATATATCCCCTTGTAATGGGACTTGAGGGTAACCAATGGATTGGCTTTAGGCAATCTGGTTATGTTGAGGCTTGGCTCCTTAATCCCTAGACTTGGCCCCAAGTCCCAACAAAAGTGGGCTATGATGCCACGCTTTTCAAGTGCAGCAAAAAAGGAGGGGGGAAAACAGAAGACTTACCAACAGTGGGGGAGTCAGATTTTTCTCCATTAACTGCTGGTTGACTGTTAATAGTGAGGAAGCCTTTCTTATTAATGCTGGCCAGCTGTTCATTTATGATTGTTGTTTCTGGCTGAAGGCCATCTAGTTCAGACCAAGGATTGCTTCTCAGTTTACCAAGGCAGTAGCTCTGGAACATCTACAATGACAACAAAACCACCAGTCATCATAAGATTCACTTTAGTCATCATTCCATCACTATCATCTACAGCAGTTATAAAAGTCTACCTCATGTACATCTTCAACACTTTTTAGAGGGACAACCCACTCTTCTTGGAGCTTCTTATCGCGTGCACGTGGCCTCATGAACTGCCAGATCAGAAGATACATTAGGTTCACCATGATTTAGGCCGATGGTTAGCTAAGTAGAGATAAAAAAAAAAACTCAAGCCTAAAGTGCCATGAAGACTTGAGAAGCTCAATTAAGCAAGTTGACAATGAAGCTATGCCTATGAAGCCCTTTGAATAAGTAAAGATAATCACATTACCTGATGGTCACTTAATGCTCCATAAGAAGCATTGCGAGAATCACCCCATCGCCCATGTGGGTACTGTTCCCATCCAACTGTCCGTGTAAGGTAGCTTTTTGGACGATTGGCCCTGCATTCAGTCACCAAGGGTGCCAAATAAATGAGCAAAACTACTCTCAAAGACAATTAAGTAAATACTGAATATAAGAAAAGAAAAGAGGGAAGCACAAAATCAATTCATCAGTTACCCTCCAGGACAAAAATTTAAAGAATTGTGCATACCAAAATATGGGACGAACATCCTCTTTAACACGGTTAACATTTGCAGGGCGTTTCCAGGGTAATGACCTTTGGATTTTGGATTCCTCGATTAATCCAAGATTCTGCAGTAGGGATGGTGCAGGTTATTATAGTGACACATTAAATGATATATCCATTCATCATACAAAAGAGGATGCTAGAAGTAACCTGCAAAATTGCTAATGCAGTCTTGTCCATATTCAGGGTGTACATATGCAACTGTTTAATTCCACTAGCCAAAATCTTCTTGCACATTTCAGTTCCAAGGTGAATCCCATAGGCTTTCACGGCTTCTTCATTGTCCTTGATTGGCTCCAATGCATCAGTGACCTCTTGAGGAATCTACAACATTTCGCCATTCAAAACAACACACGTCAGTTCAGAAGTCACAACTACCAACGTGAAAGGTCAAAAAGGGTGAAGACAAGTGAGCGAGTGATGCCAAACTCAAAAGATGAGATGAGTTACAAGGACTGAGGAATAATATCAACCAGAAGAAACACCAGAACTAGTCTACTTTATTAGTAGTAGCTTCAGATTTTTGCTCAAGTAAAAAGGAGAAAAGTAACCTCTGGTTGAGATACAGGAAATGAATAAGAATAAATACAAATGAAAAATGTTGATGATCAAATCACAGTAAACATAGAACAGAAATTATAGAATCTGTATAAAGTGATGATGCAAATATCTAGTACCTTTGTTTTACAGAAACCAGTCATCCGTACAAAGCCCTTGTAGTTATTAATGGGCATAATCCCAGGAACAATAGGACAAATGATCCCAATTTGACGACAATCGTTGACAAATTTGAGAAAAATATCAGTATCATAAAACAGCTGAGTGACTATAACTTCTGCACCAGCATCAACCTGAGACATTTGCAAAGAATCTGTGTAAGAAGTATAGCATGCAGAACAAGAGACATCGGTCAACCAATATCATTTTTTAACCATGCCAGAATAAGCAACATAGCAAGGATCAAACAGTGTGTATGCCATTAGCAAGTGTCATATAACTTATGCTCTGAAATGACATCAACATACATCCACTTCTGACTGTAAATTCAAAGTATGGTACAAATCCAGCAACAACCATTCCGCAAAGTACATAAACAGATGCTATCAATCAGTGGGAGATAACCCATCCATTTAACTCTTATGGAAGACAAATGAAAATATACTGGGATAACCAACACAATGTAAGCACAACCAACACAATGCCAACATAAATGCATAGCAATTATCACCATCAACGTAAATTTTGGCACTGTCTTTATTGGGAGGAGGGCAGGAAAGATGTGGTACCTTTCTCTTCAAGTAAGCAAGATCACTGGCATATGCTTCTGGAGTAGCCAAACCATTGTCTCCAATAACTTCAGGATGAGCCTCTATACATTTTTCAAAAAGAAAAATTACTGTTAGTTAGAGCCTATGAGACGAAAACAAGATTTGGCAAATTGGTTGTCACAATGGAAAACATGCATATAACTATTATTTAATATATTTCTCAATCTTCCACATTCCCAGCAAAATAAGAACTTCACAATGATCATTTAAGCACACAACCTTACTTTTTCCATATTTTCACACCAATTTACATCTCCCATAATTTACTCAAGCTCAAATCATACATTTCTATAAAATTACAATATAATAGGAAAACAATATTTCTAAATGGTTATCACTTGTTAGCAAATCATATACAATATTCTCCTCAATCTGTTCTTACAACCCAGCAGAATAATCTTCAAAATTATCATTTAAGCTATACAGTTTCAGATTTCCCACATTTCCACACAAGTTTACTTCTGCAGCCATAGTTTACTCAATCTCAAATCAAACCAGTCTATAAAAACTTAATACTATCATAGTAATTATCTCTCAACAAACCTGGGTATCCAGCAACTGTAATTCCAAAGTAATCTCCATACTTGCTCCTTATGTGATTAACCTGATCACATACAATAAAAAATGATTTAAAAAACTCAATCCAATTTCCCACCAATCCACCGACAAAAATCAAACCCACAATCAATCTCAACAACCCAGATCTAACACCCAAAAACAAAACAAAAAAACACAACTTTTTATAAAAATGAGGAGAAAAAAGAACAAACCCACATACCAGATCAAGAGCACAAGCAAATCCACCTTCAACCTGAACAAACTTATCTTGCCCATGAGGTGGATCACCTCTTAAAGCAAGAACATTTTGCAACCCATTAGCCTTAATAGTCTCCAAAGCATTATCAATCTTCTCAACAGGCATATTAGTACAAGTTAAATGCATCATTGATTCAACACAAACAATATTTTGCATACGATTTGCAATTTCAAGGGTTAAATCAGCTGTAGATCCACCAGCACCCCATGTAATATCACAAAATGATGGTCCATGAGCCACCATTCTTTCCATTCTTTCAAAGAGGTTTTCAACACCATCTTCTGTTTTTGGTGGGAAGAATTCGAAGGAAAATACTGTCTTGTTTGAGGCTTCTGCCTCTCTGATCTTCTCTATCACCTTCATTTTTTTTTTCTTGTTTCTCTCTCCTCTAATGGAGAATGAATCTGAGAATGGTGGAGAGGGTTGTTAATGGTGGGAAGAGAGAGAAAGAGAGAGTGAGCTAAATATAGGTAAGGAGGAGAGAGAGTTGGTGTGTGACCAAAAAGGTTACAAAGATCAGATTTGGGATTTTGAATTTTTTTAGTTTTTAAATTATTTTTGAAGAGGGCTCACCTACTACAACTTTGGTGTGGTGAAAGTAACTTTTTTGGTGTGCACTTTTTGTTGGGACAAAATTGCCCCTTCACTATCCCCATGGCAATGTAAGAGCACGTTTTTGAATTGAAATTAGATATACTCACTAGCTTATATGCATGCTCAAGGTCATTTATTATTTTAATATGGGACAATTCATTCTATATTCTCCACCCCCCCTTACGTGAGAGCAATCAAGGCCTAATGCATGACACATCAAATTAATGGCTGATATGGGTTCAACCGCTCAAGAGCAACCCGCTCCGATACCATGATAAATTTTATTAATTTGCCATTAATCCAAGTGAACACATATAAGACGAATGATATTTCAACCCAAAACTAATTAATGGTGGAGTAATTTGTCTATAACAGATTACTACTAAGTTCAATTCAGTGAAAACACGCTCTTATAACACCGATAGACGATGAGGCATAATATTAGATTATTTACGGAAAAATTGATCTATGAAATTAATATTCGCGGTCAAATGTTTGGATTATTTGGTGTCTAATTTTCCAATTTTTAATTGATGAGATTGGAAAGCAAAAGGGTAGAATGGAAATTTTCCTAGATGAAACTGTATCATTAGGGAAGTAATTCTAAGTTGGAGGGTTGGTAGTAATAAAAGGAATGCGCATGAGTGACGTCAAGTGGAGACGACGTAGCCACGTAAGATGAGAGTCGGTAGGTGAAGGGAAACAAGTGATAGAAGTGATGGCCGAAGTCATTGGAGTCACCACCACTGCCATCAGGCATCCACCAACTGCCGCTTTGCCGAGGAATATAATTGGGTAAAGACTTAACGAATGTAGCACTACTTATTTGACAAACTGCCCTAATTTTGTCAAAATAACTACATTGTACATTTGATTAGTAAATGAAACTAAAAAAAAAGGATATTTCAAGAAATAAGTTCGTTAGATTTGATTGTCTAGAAATAGATAGGTATGAGATACTAATTTAAAGGAGGGTAATAAGTAAGGGTGTGTTCTTTTTCACTTACTCAGTAATGAATTCAGTTTAATTCAGTTCAGTATTCTACTTTTTTCTCATACATTACTAGTCGGTTTAGTTCAATAAAGTTCAGTTTAGTTCACTTCAATCCAGTCCAGTTTACTTTACTTTAGTGAAAAAGAACACCCCTTAAAGAATACCACGACGAAGCTTAGCAATCCTAGTAATATCAGCATACAACATGTCATGAACTCCTCTAGAGGGCAATTAAAATAAATTCATAACTAACATCAACGCTAACACTATGTTTGGGAACTTTGTAAATGAGGAAAACTGTAGAAAAGTAAATCTATGGAAATCTACATAAAAGTAAAACAGTGGAAATCTTATCATTTTCACTTGTTTGGTTTATCGGTTTAAATGTTGTAGAAATGTAGGAGATTTACATCATTTTCTTTTGTTTGGTTGGTTATTCTAGAAATCTATGGTAGAATAAAGGCTTTCTTTTTAGATTTCCTCATATTTCCACAGATTTTCCATCGATTTTGAGGGGAAAACTATGGAAATCTAATTGGGCAAATTATAACTAAGAGATTTTCACAGTTTTCCGCACTAACAACCAAACAAAGCAAATTTAAAGATTTTATAGTTTTCTCTAGTTTTGCTTCATTTTACTCATTAACTTAAAATTCCCAAACACACTGTAAGATTGACGAGTCATCCAGCAACACCATTAGATTCGCGATACACAGGACAAACTCTCACCAGTCACCTCCCATTATTGATCCACCAAGAGCGTAAGATACTAGAGGATGATTCAATAGATCGAGTTTCAAAGTGCAAGATCCTCGCAAACTGCCATGAGAACCACCTGAGAATCAACTTCGAGGACAAGTTGACAAGACATGATATGTTCTAATCTTCAACGATGAGAGTGGAGATGCCACATTTGAGAGAGAAGGCTGCAACAAGAAGTATTAATTTCTTTGAAAAGAACATACCCTAAGTCTCTAGCGAATACGCCATCCTCTTCCTCATAGTTCGCTTGTGAAGAGATGGAGCTGAGGGCCAGAGTCGCAGAACTATACACAATCAATTTTGGTAGGACGCCATAATCAAGACTTTCAGGGTAAAAAATTGAAAATGTCAGCTTTCTGACAATAAATATGTACATTCATAATGCTGTGCTGTCAGATATTATTAACACTGAGAACCACAATTTCTGGTGATTAATATCACCAAGTTTCCAAAATTCCATTTCAAGGTCTCCGTGAGTCCATGTGATCCAGGACGTACCGTTCACATTCTTCCAGTGGGCCAATAATGGCGGTTCACCTCATGTCATGTTCTTTAGTTACTCAGAAAAGGAAATTTTGCAAAATTGTCAAGAACAAACTTACGTTGAAAAATGTACTCGGTAGTACCTTTTCTTCCTTTCTCATTGTGAAGTTGATCGCTACAGATTTCTGAATAACCGGAGCTTTCATGGATTGAGCATACAGATACAAAGTCCTAAACCATAAACGCGTGTAGGAGAACAACAAAGTTTTGTGACTATCGTACATTATGTTACAGCACTTTATTGCCACAAAGAACAAAATGAATGATAACACAATGTTACATGATACTAATACATGTGCTTTTCTTTTTTCTCGTTCTTTTTTCTTTTTTCCGTCTGTGATGTTGCTATTGATTCTGCTCAACCCTTCTCCATGTGGGCATATTTGTTGATGAGGTTTAGCAGAAGATTGTGTAATTTGCAGTACAACTGAAGCCCTCCTTAAGCAATGATTCCACCTGAAAAAGAAAACGGAGGGGGTGGAGAAGAAGTGAAGAACCACAGTTATGTCGTTATATATGATTGCTTCAATGACTATCAAAGTATCAGCAGTAACTTCAAAATTAGTGCAAAAAACTTTTTCACAGCAATATTCAACTCTATATTCTCACTCTGTCCTTGTGGTCAAGCTGTAGGTAAGTAGGTAACAGAAAATTATAGCGCGGAGAGAGACACGGTGCACTTTCAGCGCCAACAAATTCGACCACATAAAACTTCCAAAACTTTATTTTAATTGAAGGTGACTCCTCTCAAATTCTTCATAATGTACTGCAGGTGTGAATTCTGAGATTTCTACTGGAAGCTATGGAGAACAGATGATAGAGGCCTAAAAGGAAGACAGCAATTTTTGTCCCTTTCTTTAGTTCAAAAAAGAGGACTACACAGTATGACATGGTTTTGGAGCAAATCACCAGATTCACCACTCGACACTCCATTTAGGCCAGAAGCATGCAAAAGTTTCAAGAACTTGTCAAGTCAGACACCTCAAAGACACATCCTTGTCAGACAACTCAGAAGCTGCTGAGTTCAAATAACATAGTTCCTTGCAGCTACCTGAATGACTGAAAGAGACCACAACAAAGCTTAAATTTATTTAAACCTATTACTTTCATTACGCTTCTTGGTAAGGTGTGGTTGGTATTACTGTCATTAACTGGTTCGGAGGAAGTGTCAAAGGCTGGTACTAAAGGAACTCATCTACCAGGAAACCATAGGAGATCAGTGGAAACAATAGCAACAGTAGTTTTTTTTTCCTTTTCGTTTTTTAAGATACAGAAAATGATTTTGAAAAACAATAGCAGCAGTTGTCAATACTCAGTGACTCAAGGAACAGAGAAACCAATAGAAAACATGACTTAACAAACAGATAATCAAGCAAATAATTCACAATGGCAATGTAGACAAGCAACTTGAAAGTTTTATTCCAACATTTTGTTAAAGTCTTACGTGTTGTGTCACAGTTTGTTTAGTATATTTTGAACTCAAATTGTATCAAACTTGGGGTAGTACATGCCATTCTGGAGAGCTTTTTAGATAAAAGAAAATTTGTATTAATATAGCTGTGAAAACAGCACCAAAGGACAAGTTGTCCTCTTAAGAGATTACAACAAATTATGCCAGTTTCTCTGAAGCTCAGTAACCATTCTGGAGAGTAATGGACGAATATCTACGTACGAAGAAAAAACTTCATCAAACCCATAAAGAGCAAGAAACTCATGCACATCATATAACCGGTTCTTTTATATGGCCTGTGGACATATTTAGAAAAGGTTGCTAAATTGTTTTTTTTAGAGAAAGAAAAGGCAAAGCTTGGATAACCATGTTATCTAAAATTCTAAATAAAAATAAAGGTTGCTATTGCTTATTTCTCAGAGGGGAAATGATTGCAGACAATATGTGAAAAGGCAACGGGAAGAAGAGGAGATGCAAAAGCAACAAGCACACCTCAGTCAAGCAAATAGATAAGTCAGTAGAATTGTACTCACCCTAAACTACAATAAGAAGTTACAAAACTCCCACTCTTCTTTTGACATGTCTATATATTCAACACTTCCATTTTCAAACATAATCTGCAGAATAAAAGATGATCAGCAGCTTATTCAAGGGGCATATAAGCTCACAGTACAGATAAAGGGTCACCCCAAGGCAGGGAAAGTAATCCTCACCAAATGCTTCTTTGAAATGTTATCAAACCGCTTTATGATACCATAAAACCTGGGATGGTTCAAAGGAGAGGACAGTTAGTCTGAATCACAAGGCACAAAGGACAATGAAAATAAAAATAATTTCACAACTTATGAAATCGACCATGATTTTCCTTCTTTTTTTCATTTTCCTTAACTCATTTCTTCTTTGGTACGCTGAGAATAGTTGCGATAAGAATAAATAAACTACACATAATACAATAGTTGATAAAATACGCTAGTGCTTTCAAAAGAGGGACCAAGTAATAAGATAACAGCTAGAATCACCAAACCATACAACTAATCACCCATCAATCACACCTTGTTGGTAAAATCCGGTCTCAGTTTGCAGAAAGCATAAAATAGTGGATTTTCCTCTAGGAAACCACACAAATGTTACACTAGCTTTTACTTTACCATCCACGTACCAAGATTTTTACACTCCACCAACAAACATTTACCAATGGATTAAGATGTGATACCGGATCTAATGAATTTATAAGCTATAAACATAACTTGCGTAACATTTTCTAAAATGTCGCACCCTATGGCATTTTAAAAAGGCAAAGGAATGATTCAGATTCAACAGTCATAAACCTCACAGTATCAACCCATCAGGTCTGATTAGATATTTCTAAATATTATGTAGTTTTCCAGGAAAAATCAGGGAATTTTGAGAGCAGCAATGGCAAGGTAAAAACACATTATAGGCAGCTTAGTGAAAATAGAATACATAAACCAGAAAACAAGCATGGAAAAATACGGACACCATCGGAGCAGCAGAATCAGATTGGCACTTTGAACGTTCAAAAGAGCAGCTTGGGCAATGGCAAGTCAAAGATAGATGCAGATGCTAGAGTAGGCCAGTGGTAGCCCTAAAAAGACTAGTTAAGGCATGGTTATTGGACCTTGTTTTATATAGTAACCATGTGAAAACTAGCATGGCAGAAACTACAAAACAGAAGGTTCCACTACAGAAACTCAAACCACCAGTTTGGAGTTGGAGGTGCTTCTTCAAGGCTAACAAACAAGAAGTTCTATAAATAAAGATCGAATTTTTTGATTCAACCAAACAAAACATCCACTGCTCTTTGTCCAGAACAGCACAAAACTAAATCATAGAATTGCATCTTTCAACAGAATGCAAATCAAGTCCATCATGGGGAAAAAAACGTTTTATAAGTCCAAAGCCCAGATTCATGAAAACGGTCCACAATTCAAGGCAGGATATAGGAAGGGACAAAACTTTCACAAGTACCTCCCATATTCTGGGCGGAGAATCCTGACAACTTCACCAATGCAATTACTGCAAGTCCCTCTCTGATTTGCGTTCATTCCTGAGTGATAAAAGTGAACATCAAATCCAAAAAATTAGTTCTTCCCAGACCATTCACAATTATCCAACTTATTTAAGGCAAAGGTAACTAAATCTATTCAAGAGAAGTAAACAAAAAGGCAATGAACATCTGATATTGCATACCTCCAACTAGTCCTCCGTTCTGATAGACCTTTTCCAGAAGGAAGAAGAAAACAGAAAACTCATCAGTCCCAGTATTCCATGCTAATTTATGTACCAAAGAAAAATAAAAAAAAGAGTGAAAGGCAAACTGGTATGAATAGAAATGCGAGAAGGGAAGAAACAGTATTTACGTATCACTTTGAAAAAAAAGTTAATATTACAACCTGTAGTCAAATCGAGATACCGTCCACCCAGAAAAAAATTAAAAGAAGAAAAGAATTGAAGAAGAGCACATTGTGGGCTGATAATGGACAGTGTGAGAAAAATGAGAGAGACAGAGAGAAAAGAAGATGATGATGCACAATTAAAAAGGCATATAGATCAAACTCACTGAGGGTCCAAACTCCAAAAGTACCAAGACGAAAAGAGACACAAAATGCAGTTAACCTTGTCAATTGGGATTGCAAGCTAATTGTTAGAAACCAATATTTCAGTGGTCCTATGATTTTCCATCAAGTCCAGTTTCTCACTTTTTATTTCAATTTGACCAAAACTGCATGCCCTCTAATCCACATAACGTGTATTGCTTTATGACTCCAATATCCAAGCAACAAGTACAGCCTTAAAATTTGTTGCTAGAAAAGATACTAAGCGAACAGATAGGTAAATACAGAGTTTCAGACTGAAACTTGTACAACAGACAGACATGATACCTAAGATTCCACTTTCAGAAGATTGCATTTACCAATAAAGTATCACAAGATTCATACATTCCTCAGATCAACCTTCCTTTTTTGTTGGCTTGACGTCAAATGGGAACTGAAAGTGAGTGACACTTTCCCCAAGCATCAGAAGAATCTCATATTTCCCGTGTGGCCGTGTCCTTTGCTCATAAGAGCTATTCATGGTTCCTAGGCCCACATTATCTCATTTTCCTCACTCTAAACCTACCCATTCCTATCAAATCTCTACTAATACCAGGAAATCAGATGTCCAGACTCCAGATATTTCTCGACACATTGAGTTCAGTAAGCTGTTTTTCTGAGGATTTAAATGATAAGAACTTCAACAACAAATTTAAACAATTCCATTGACCAGCAAAACTCGGTGTCAGGCCAATGTAGTCTTCATCAATATGCTACAAAAAGCAGCGAGATATTAACCCAAAAGCAGAACTAACTTCAGATAAAAATAAACCACTATGACATACATGTCTTCCTGATAACATTGCTTTCACTTTGGGAGATGATGCAGCTACCTGGCGTGCAACTAATTTCAATGCAGCATCAGAAGATGGCATCTTAGGCTTGTTGGGTTTGACACCAAGTTTACGCCTACACCTAAGAGCACCACAGTGGCAATCTTGATCTGCACCAAATTGAACAAACCTGCCGAATTTGTTAGCCTGGATTCCTTAAACATCTGCAAATTGCAGACAACAAGATCCTCAACAATTTCAATTGTGCTTTAAATGCAAGCAGTTGACACTCATCCGCATAAAATAGAGTAAAATCAGTACTCACTGGTAATCATATGTCAGATGCTCGCCCTTTTTTATGTCACGGGTTGCAAAAATGCCGATTCTCGTTTCACCATCGACAGTCCTAATATAAGTATAAAACAGTTCAAGTAAAATTCAAAGAATCACCACCACTGTTAACTGAATTAGCTTGAAAAGTCTGGAAAAAAACCATTTTTGCATCTCTGTGTTGGGAGAGCAACTGTGATTAATGTATCTTGATTTGTTGCCCTTGACTGTAGCATCAATCACCATATCTCGATTAATCTCACAAAGGTAGAAATTTGTTTCCCCACGATGTTTCATTTTCCATAACCTTTCCTCACATGTTTTGTCATCAATAACTGCAACAAAATATAAACAACATTTTACCAGTGAGATAAATAAGTAACTTTCAAAGAAAACAGTAACATCAACTTTGAAAAATCATGAGTGACCACCTTCTCCAACGTATTCTATGACAAATTCCCCTCGCTTAATATCTTCATCAGCCACAATGCCAGAACCACATTTCTCAGTCTGTACACAAACTTAACGTTAAGATGGCATGAAGTGAATTAACTAACCAATTGAAATACTTAGCAAAAGTAAATGCACAATGATGTGGAATTTTAGGAGAAACTAAAAATCAATAACATTTGCATCTATCATTCTTGCATCTTTCATTCCCAACACATACAAAAGAAAGGTAAACAGAAGGATCTTACGCTCCATCCTTACGACCGAAAAACCATCCCCATTCCCCAAGCCAAGTAAAGCAGCTCAGGCTTAACGAAACATTTACATGTTGACTTTTCTTGAATTTTCATACACAAATCCCGTGTCACATGGTACGTGGTACGCTTCGGTACACAGAACGGATACGGGAACCTCATTTGCTACCTAAACTGTGCATATACTATTTCCTTTTGTTCTTAGGAACCCAAGGTGCTCTTTCCAAAAACTAAGCAAGATAGTATTTTGGAAACTAGCATGTTGGGACCAATATGGTATTTGCCAAACAGTGAACAAGCCAGGACTGGTCAAACCTGCTAAATATTTACAACATGCTAGATGCTCCTTCCATATATATCAGGAAGTCAGAACTAAATATATAAAGCACTGAAACTCTTTGACAGGACATGTGAATTTAGACTCGACAGATAGGTGATTACATCATTAGACACCTGGAGAGGTTGTTTCTAAAAGACTCAGTTAGAAGAAAAAACAGGTCAAAGAAGAAAAGTCATATTAGTATCTACCTATTGCTCTTATTGCAAGGAACTGTAGAAAGGCTAGAAAAATAAGGCAACTATAACTACCATGACAAGATGTACCTGCACTAGTTTCATCTTTTTCACAGGGCGATTTTGAAATGGTTTGTTAATGCATTCACTCCCACAATTACAGCCTGAAGAGCAACTAGAGAGTAGCATCCTGCAAAAAACAGAAATTTGACTAAAAGAAACCTATCCTCAGGCAGCACATGAATTTTCAACTAGTCACCAAGCAAGTATACCAAATTTCACCCATGAAACAACAAAAGAAATGTATGGGCTGCTACCACAATCGCTTTGGAACAACCAAAGCATCAGATTTACCAATCTGTTGTTCATTGAATGCAGCTAAGTGGTAAGTTGGTAGCCACATACCAAGGTAAATACAAAAGTTGTAAATAGATACACAACAACAACGACCCAGTAGATGTCCCGCCGAGGGCGGGGTCTGGGGAGGTCCAGATGTACGCAGCCTTACCCCTAACTAGTCGCCTAGTAGGGAGGCTGTTTCCGAATTGTAAATAGATACACAACAGTCAAAAAGACATTCATGAAAGTAAATCCTCGAAAAAAGCAGATCATTTATCTGACACATAAGAATAAGGAGAGCCCACTCAAAACATGAGCAGTAAATATACAAATCAAGTAAAGATAAATAGTAACTGACCCTTCTATTTTTAACCTCTTTGCTTTAATACGCCAAAATGTAGTCACAGTGCAAGTGTGCAACACGATATGCTGAAACTACAGTTAGTGGCTCTCATTTGACTCAGACCAGGTCACTGGCATACGAACTGATACGTAATCGTTAGCAGAAGATATTCGTAACTAAGTATTTACGGTGTGTCGTAAATTACCTTTCTTTAACTATTTAGCACAGCCACCAGCTAGAATTATGGTTCACAGTATTTGATTACATTATAATCATATCTGATTATAAGCTGTCGAAACAAAAGTAGCAGCTGACAGAAATATCCTACATGCCCTAAATTAGACAGTGTTTGATATAATCCTCAGTTCCATAAGACACGCTATTTATTCATATTGACAATCTCTTTTGTTCACCAGCTACAAGGAAAACAATGAATATACAAACACTTACCCACAGTGGCAATCTCTACCACATACAGCATCAGATCCCGCTGACTGACTGCAAGAGCAAAAGATACCATCGTCCTCATGGCGCTTCTTAGGTTTCTTTGCAAGATATATGTCTATGTTTGTTAAAGTAAACAAAAGAAACACAACAAGGAAGCAATTCTCAACAAAAGGAGGATGGTATTTGAATACCAAAGGCAAAACCCAGGAGAAAAGGAGTAGCATGGTACAAAAATGAATGACCCATATTCATCCTGCGACTCGGAACATACCACGATCAAGTAACTTGATCTACTTCATGCACATAGATACTTAGGTGGCGTTTACTTGTAAGCAATGATGATTACAATGTAATCCATCATTTTATAGAGTAAATGTGGATAGAAAAGGAAGGAGGGGGAGGAGAAATATGAGATTTGGGAGTTTGATTGCATCATTCAATGTAATCATCTTTACATGTTCTAAAGTAGAACCATTGTGATTACAATGGATGTTGTAATCAAATTCACTCTTTCAATGTTTCTCCTCCCCCTCCTTCCATTTCTAACCCAAATTTACCCTATAAAATGGTGCATTACATTGTAATCACCATTACATTCAAGTAAACAAGCCCTTAGTGTATAAGAGTTCGGTTAAAAAAGCCATAGCCAGTTGCACTTTGAAGTATGTTTACCTCTGGAATATAATGAACCATGGTAACATCCTTTTCCAAAAAATTTCTAACTCATATGCAACCACAACTGATTATGCACGAATGAATAGTAAACATGCTTTGATGGATACTGCGCCTTATAAATATGTATGAAGCAGGCTGCGATTTATTGAACCATTCTGGAAGTTCAAACTCCACAGGATCGCCCAACTGTTTCACCAAATTGTTGAAGATGTTTTCAATACCATTTCGCTCCACAGTCTGATCAAACAAAGAGTCCAAGAAGTAAACATAATTACAATGCTGTAATTGTACAACTGAGGCTTTAAAAAGGGAGCTCATCCAACAATGGACTTTATTCTTGTATTTAAGAAAACAAGGATGCCCGAAATTTAGACAATTAAGTATCACAACAACCCAAAAAAAAAAACCTAATTAGGCCTAGTCCATATTTGTAACATAATCATGCTCTAGACTGGTGATACTTTACTACTGATAGAACATAGAAGGAAATGTATGGTTTCATAATTGAGTCTGTGAGGTCATTTTGGCTGTCTGGTAGGTCATTACTACAAGGAGAATAGCATCCCATTTCTACCTTGATAAGGCATTTCGTAGAACTCTGTGAAGTACCCACATTCCCAGAAAAAACTATTTTACTAAACCTCCATGAGACATACTCCCCTTTCCCATAGAGAAGGGGTAATTTGGTAGAGCCACTGTCTAATTTAAAAAGGGTATACAGTGGATTATGAATGTTGGGTAGTGCTCCTAAAATTGTGGACCTGTTATTTCTGTTGTTCCTATTATTCAGTTAGTGGTTGTTAGTGGGTTAAGTGGTCAAGTTAGAAGTTGTAGGTTCAGTTATGAGTGGAGTTTTATTAGTGGGTCACGTTCCTTATTTTTCTAGACTTAGTTGCTGATTAGTAGTATCGTTTAGTATGCTGTAAGCCTATATAATAGGCCTCTCAATTTCAGTTTTAATGCAAGTGTGTTAAGAGTCTTTCTCCTATCAAATTCTATTGTTTAAGAGTTTATTCCCCAACAAAAGTGGTATCAGAGCAAGTTTGAGAGAGAGAGAAACATGCAGCCTTTTTTTTTTCTCTTTTAAACTCCAGGAGAGATCAAACACTGGGAAAAACACCAAAAAAATATTATTACATGAGAAACACACACAGTGAGGTAAACACAAATTTGAGAGATCACAGCCATGACAGGAAATGGAAATCTATCTGGTCAGCCCCCAATTCCAGTATTTAAAGGAGAAAAATACCATCTTTGGAGTCTCAAGATGAAGACGATGTTCAAATCTCAAGAGCTTTGGGAGATAGTGGAGACCGGATATGAAGAGCCTGCTCGTGCACCGGTTCAACCTAACCAGCAGCTACGAGATAATCGCAAGAAGGATGCGAAGGCATTGTTTCTCATCCAATCGGCACTGGATGATGAAATATTTCCTCGAATTTCAGCAGCTAGAAGTTCTCATGAAGCATGGGAGATCCTAAAAAAGGAGTATGTGGGTGACCAGAAAGTAATCACAATTAAATTACAGTCTCTTCGTCGTAGCTTTGAAACATTGGCCATGAAAGACAAAGAACCAATACAAGAGTTCTTGTCTAGAGTTTCTGGAATTGTGAATCAGATGAATTTTTATGGTGAAATTATGAGTGATGTGGCGGTTGATAGTAAAGTGTTAAGGAGTTTAACTGTTGAGTACAATGTTGTTGTTACTGCAATTGAACAATCCAAGGATTTATCAACATACACTTTTGATGAACTGATGAGTTCCCTGTTAGCCCATGAAGATCGAGTCGGCAAGTTCTCTGTAAAGGTAGATGAGAAGGCTTTTCAGGTGAACGAGGAGACTTCTTATAAAGGGAAGTCAGAATATTCAGGAGGTCGTGGACATGGCAGAGGTGGTTTCCGAGGTCGTGGTCGAGGACGCAGCAGAGGTAGAGGTCATTTTGGTGATCAGAGGCAGTAGAGCAGCAATATTCAGTGACACTACTGCAAAAAATATGGGCACAAAGAAGCTGATTGTTGGAGTAAACAGAAGGAAGATCCAAAACATGCCAATTTTGCCGAGAAGCCGCAAGAGGAAAGTTACCTGTTTATGGCTTACTCTGCCGTTGATGGTGCATCTAATGATGTGTGGTTTATTGATAGTGGTTGCTCTAACCACATGTCTGGTTCGAAGTTGCTATTCAAGGAGCTAGATGAGTTGCAAAAATCAGAAGTTCGGCTTGGAAACGACAAGTCAATTAAGGTTGAAGGTAGAGGTATGGTTGCCATTAAAAATTCTTGTGGTGATACAAAGCTTATTCAAGATGTGCAGTATGTTCCTAGTTTAGCTCATAATTTGTTAAAGTGTCGGACAATTGATGAGCAGTGGATATTATGTTCTGTTTGATGATAATTGTTGTAGTATACATGACAAAAAATCTGGCAAAAAAATATTTCTTGTTCAGATGACTTCAAACAGAATGTTCCCACTTGAGGTATCTATTGGCAGCGCCTTGGTAGTTAAAGGTAGTCCAGAGGTAAATTTATGGCATTTGCGTTATGGACATTTAAATGAGAAAGGGCTGAAGTTGTTGAGTAGGAAAGATATGGTTGTTGGGCTGCCTAAAATTGATGCACTTGATTTTTGTGAGGGGTGTCTATGGGAAACACAGCAGAAATTCGTTTCATGTAAACAAATCTTGGAAAGCTTCTTCTTGCCTTGAATTAGTACATACTGATGTTTGTGGACCAATGAGTGTCGAGTCCTTTGGTGGTAGTAGATATTTCTTGTTGTTTACCGATGACTACAGTCGTATGAGTTGGGTGTATTTTCTGATCAACAAGTCAGAAACTTTTGAATGTTTCAAGAAGTTCAAGGCATTGGTAGAGAATGAAAGTGGGTTCTACATAAAGGTCCTTCGTTCGGATAGAGGAGGTGAATTTACCTCTAATGAATTTAATGCCTTTTGTGAGCATTATGGAATTCGCAGGGAGCTTACTGCACCGTATACTCCAGAACAGAACGGTGTGGCCGAACGGAAGAATAGAACTGTGGTAGAAATGGCAAGAAGCATGATGGCAGCAAGAAGTCTTCCTAAGGAGTTCTGGGTAGAAGGTGTAGCAACAGCAGTGTACCTTCTCAACCTCTCACCAACAAAGGCAGTCATGAACCGGACCCCATATGAAGCTTGGAAAGGTAGGAAGCCGCGAGTAAGCCACTTGAAAATTTTTGGTTGTATAGCCTATGCTTTGGTTAATTCTCCATCTCATCGAAAACTTGATGAAAAATCTGAAAAATGTGTCTTTGTTGGATATAGTCCTCAATCCAAAGCATATAGGCTGTATAACCTTGTGAGTGGCAAGATGATAATTAGCAGGGATGTGATATTCAATGAAGAAGAAAGCTGGACACGGAACAATAGCAACGACGCAGCAGCAACACCTCAAATTACAGTGAATGATTCTGTATTTCCTACTACAGAAACTCCAGAACCAGCAAGCCCTGCACCATCAAGCCCTGCAACTCCAAGTAATTATTCTGGTGGCAGCAACTCCTCAACTCCGCACACCAACAATACATCCAGTGCCTCTGGAAACAGTAGCAACTACTCATCTTCAGCAAACGCACCATCCAGATCTGGATATGACCACACTCCAAGGAGGTTCCGACCATTGACAGAAGTTTATGAAAACTGCAGTTTTGCTTTATATGCTGCTGATCCTGTGTGCTATGAAGAAGCTGCTGAAAGTGATATATGGCAGGATGCAATGAAAGACGAGATGGCGTCTATCGAAAAAAATGAGACTTGGGAGTTGGTTGAGCTGCCGAAAGGGAAGAATGTGATTGGATTGAAATGGGTGTACCGCACAAAGTATGATGCTGAAGGGAAGATTCAAAAGTACAAAGCTCGCTTAGTTGCGAAGGGGTACTCACAGCAGCAAGGCGTCGACTTTGACGAGACGTTCTCTCCCGTTGCTCGCTTTGAAACGGTGAGGACCTTTTTAGCCTTAGCTGCACAACTTGAATGGCCTGTGTACCAGTTTGATGTTAAGTCCGCCTTTCTAAATGGCGAGCTTCAAGAAGAAGTGTATGTTTCTCAGCCCGAAGGTTTTTCAAATGGAGATGACAGCAAAGTCGACAAGTTACAAAAGGCTTTATACGGTCTCAAGCAAGCCCCACGAGCGTGGTACAGCAAGATTGATGCTTATTTCATAGAGAATGGGTTTGAAAGGAGCAAAAATGAGCCAACTCTCTATGTGAAGAAGAGAGGTACTGATTTTCTTGTTGTATGTCTTTATGTTGATGATATTATATACATGGGGTCTAGTGATACTATTATAGCAGAATTTAAGACTTCCATGATGAACAAATTTGAGATGTCCGATTTGGGGTTATTGCACTATTTTCTTGGGCTTGAGGTGATTCAAAGTGCTGATGGAATTTTCATTTGCCAAAGAAAATATGCTAATGATATGTTGAAGCGGTTCAATATGTTGAGCTGTAAACCTGCTCCAACACCCATGAATGTGAATGAATCAGTCATAGCTGAAGATGGTACTGGTCTGGCAGTGCAAGATACTTCAGGAGCATTGTTGGAGGTTTGAACTACCTATCTCACACAAGACCAGATATTGCGTATCCTGTCAGTGTTATTTCAAGATTTATGCATAATCCATCAATGCATCATCTCGGAGCAGCAAAGAGAACCCTTCGTTACATTGCTGGAACTCTAGATTTTGGACTCTGGTGTTCTAAAGTGTCAGATTTCAAGCTTTCTGGTTTTACCAACAGTGATTGCCAGGGTGTTTGGATGAACGTAAGAGCACTTCTGGTTATGTTTTTCCTCTTGGCTCGGGTGCTATTTCTTGGAGTTCAAAGAAGCAAGATGTAGTAGCTTGGTCATCATCCGAAGCTGAATATGTCGCTGCAACAGCATCATGTTGTCAAGCTGTTTGGTTAAGGAGATTATTAGGTGACTTTGGGCAAGTTCAAGAAGCTGCTACCCAGATTTACTGTGACAACAAGGCAGCAATAGCTATGGCAAAAAATCCAGCCTTCCACAGTAGAACAAAGCACATAGACATTCGCTATCATTTTATTCGTAACTTGGTGGCTGAAGGATTTATTACAATGAAGCATTGCGGAACAAATGAGCAGGTCGCAGATGTGCTTACAAAGTCATTGTCATGTGCCAAGCATGAATATTTCAGGATGAAGATAGGAGTCACAAATTTTGAAGCAAGGGGGTGTGTTGAGTAGTGCTCCTAAAATTGTGGACCTGTTATTTTTGTTGTTCCTATTATTCAGTTAGTGGTTGTTAGTAGGTTAAGTGGTCAAGTTAGAAGTTGTAGGTTCAGTTATGAGTGGAGTTTTATTAGTGGGTCACGTTCCTTATTTTTCTAGACTTAGTTGCTGATTAGTAGTATTGTTTAGTATGCTGTAAGCCTATATAATAGGCCTCTCAATTTCAGTTTTAATGCAAGTGTGTTAAGAGTCTTTCTCCTATCAAATTCTGTTGTTTAAGAGTTTATTCCCCAACAATGAAAAACCACGTTTCGAAAGAATTTCTAGGTCTTCCATTGTTCTTAAACATGCGGAACTGATCAACTTCGGAGCTCGACCAACTTTTGCAAGAAAGTTGGTAACCCCATAAGTGTACAATTACAAATGGTACTTCATTCATCAAAGCTAAAACCTGCTTTTGTCAGTTTACTAGTACCAGGGTAATCTCTTGAACACATTGCAATCAACAATTTAGGGGCACTAAACCTAAAAAAAAGTGCATTCAAAGAGACCAAAATCAACATAATAAATTCTCAATCAGCATTAATCCATTACAATTATCCAAGTAAATCGACGCACATTGTAAATATTCAGCACAAACCCACCACCCAACCTTCTTAATCCAAAACCTCCAACGAAAAGCTCATCTAATTCAACTTTAGGTTTAGGGAAAACTCAAATTTCCTCTTAATCCCTACCTTCAGGTAAATTTCTTGTTAATTTCCACCCATAAAACCGTTTCTCCTTCTAATTCTACCTTCTCAATCAAATTACTCTCCATATTAATAAATCTCACTCCAAATAATTTCGCATTATGCCCTAAAACATCAAGAAACCTCCATGGATTTGTTCAATATAGCAAGAGAGAGAGGAGAGAGAAAACGAACCTTTAAGCGCATAGTGTCAATACTTGACGGCCGGAGATAAATCTCCGGCGACTTTAACTCCAGCAGTAAAAATTTGAAGGTAAAAAACTCGCCGGAGTTTTGTGGGCGTCGATCTGTTAAAATCTGGTTGCTCGCGCTGCACTTCGCTGTTTTTCTCGCTGCACTTCGTTGTTTCTCTCTCTGCACTTTTCTTTCTGTATATATCTACGGTTACTGTTAAAGTCATACTTTTGACCGCCTATGACTTTATTTGAACTTTGGGAGACTGATGAGTGAAGTGAGTAAAAAAGTAACTTCCCATGTTTTTACTGTACTTTTTTTACTTGTTCCTTCTCCAAATTACCGTCTCGCCTATTAGGATTTTCTTTTTTTCTTTTAAAAAGGAGCCTTTTTTTTTCCTTATAGTTGACGCACAAAGGCCTCGTTTGGCGATGGGCTTTTTGATGCCAAAATTAGCTGTTTGAGATTACCTGCTTAACCGAGTTAATCGGCTAATTTTACTGTTTGGTAAGCAATCTTTTAAATTAGCCCTTTGCATCCAAATGCTTGAAAAGGCTCATTTTTTGAATTTTTTTTTTTTTTTGGCAACTGAAAATTCATATATTATTCAAACATTTACATAAAAAGCTCATATTTGGAGCTTTTCAAATTAGTTGTTTGAGTATTAGTAATTAAATGACCACTTTGTCCAATACTTGAGTAAAATTACTTTAATTGTCATCCTTTTATTTTTCCTTCTTAGACCCCTTTTGTCTAATACTTGAGTAAAATCATTATGACCATTTTGTCAATACCTCTTGTTTAAGCAAAATTATTATGACCATTTTGTCAATACCTCTTTTTTTTCCCCTAGGTTTGCTCTCCATTAATATTAATAATATATTAGTCGTATCTTTTAATAGTTGGACAACATACTAAGATAACACTTATACAAGGAGGTGCTTATATCATCAAGTTAACATGCATTTGCAAATGTTGTATATAATCAACCTTAATTATTATTTTTTGGGTAATACACATAAACAATACGATACATTTCATTACACTTATTTATTAAATTTTTTGCCTTCCACTAAAAGATTTTTAAATTTATTTGGATATATTATTGAATAATAATTTAATATATAAACAATGTAATTAAAAAACAATACAATGATAAGACAAATTGAACACATGCCCTTCAATGTCATTTTACATATTTAAACAGCTAACAGATAATTTATTCAATCAAATATTTTTACACTAACAGCTAATACAAATAGCTGGTCAAAACAGCTAAGCAAAATGACTAACAGCTAACACCTAATGCAATCGGCTAACAGCTAATGCAATCGGGTAACAGCTATAAGCTGATTGCCAAACATGACCAAAAACTTGTATATGACGATCGTTTTGTAACTTTTGGTGAGACGGGGGTCACTTTTAAATGAATTAAGGATCACTGCTCACTATAGGTGACCCCTACATTTCTAAATAGTAACCCCATTTTTCTGTGAGTTGGTCTAACGCAAGAATCGTTGTTAAATTAGTACAGCAAAACGACACTAAGTTTCATTCAACTTAATCAAATCATCCTCGTAAACAATTAACATAAGGTCAGGCTCATTCGACTACCAAGACATACACCCTATGTCCCACGGCTCCACATGTACAAGCTCAAGTCTCCAACAAATAAACCCAAAAAAATAAGACAATACTAAAATATCATCTATAACTAGATCAATCTATATAAGCGTTGGTAAGGTGACAAGTGTCACTCTCCAGTTGGCTTATACCAAAGTCATTAATTATACACTTTTCCTTTTTTTTTTTTTTTTATTGAGAGGAGTTATGATTTGAATAGTTATCAAGGCAAATTAATATGGAGTGTTAATGACTTTAATTAAACCATTGTCATTATTTAGATAGTAGTTAATATAAAATAATAATTTATTTTTTTTTTGGGAATTAAAATTTAACAATAATAACTATAATATAAAATTTTAATTAATATAAGTATGATAAATTTATTAAAATTTCATTTATTTTGATTATCTTTTAGCTTTTATGGCAGGATAAAATATATTTAAACATTTCAACATTCTATTTTTTATTATTTATGGACATGTTAAATGATCGATTGGTTGATTTTTTAACTAATATATGCCGCGATAAATGTAGGTCACGGGACAACGAACATGTGACTAATGTTTATTGGCCTAATTTCATGGGGATAAGCGCAAGTAATGAGACAATGGTTATAAAGTAAACATTTTCAAGTTATATAATTTAGTTGTGGGTATTACATAATGGGTGATATTTAACTAATATTTGTTGGGATAAACGCATGTTATGTGACAGTTAACATGTGACTGATATGTGGGGATTAAGTGTATGTAGGTATGTAATTTTGGGTAAGATGACAGATAACGTGACAAGTTTTACAATTGGATTGGTCATTAATTATTTGTGTCTTTTTATTTTTATTTTGGTGAGTAATTAGTTGTTAATATCGGTGACAAGTGTCACTCTCCAGTTGGCTTATACCAAAGTCATTAATTATACACTTTTCCTTTTTTCTTTTTTTTTTTATATTGAGAGAAATTATGATTTGAATAGTTATCGAGGCAAATTAATATGGAGTGTTAATGACTTTAATTTATTTTTTTATTTTTTTAGGAAAAGCGAGCTTTCTATTAATTCATCGAAAGTGAATCCTTGAGTACATAAGCGGAGATAGCCTCCGGATAATAATCGATCCAACATTGCTCGCTCTGCAAAGGGACAACTCTAGCAAAGTGATGAGCTACACAGTTCCCATCACGTCTTACATGACTCCACCCAATCGAAATAAAACTACGACAGATAGCTAAAATATCGTTAATGACTTTAATTAAACCATTGTCATTATTTAGATAGTAGTTAATATAAAATAATAATTTTCTTTTTTTGTGGGAATTAAAATTTAACAATAATAACTATAATATAAAATATTAATTAGTATAAGTATAATAAATTTATTAAAATTTCATTTCTTTTGATTATCTTTTAGCTTTTATGACAGAATAAAATATATTTTAATATTCTATTTTTTATTATTGATGGACATGTTAAATGATCGATTGGTTGGTTTTTTAACTAATATATGCGGCGATAAATGTAGGTCACGGGACAACGAACATGTGACTAATTTTTATTAGCCTAATTTCACGGGGATAAGCGCAAGTAATGAGACAATGATCACATATAAAGTGAACATTTTCAAGTTATATAATTTAGTTATGGGTATTACATGATGGGTGATATTTGACTAATATTTGTTGGGATAAACGCATGTTATGTGACAGTTAATATGTGACTAATATGTGGGGATTAAGTGTATGTATGTACATAATTTTGGGTAAGATGACAGATAACGTGACAAGTTTTACAATTTGATTGGTCATTAGTTATTTGTATCTTTTTATTTTCATTTTGGTGAGTAATTAGTTGTCAATATCCTATAGTAATTGCTATAACCTATTCATATTAGCCTAATTTCACGGGGATAAGCGCAAGTAATGAGACAATGATCACATATAAAGTGAACATTTTCAAGTTATATAATTTAGTTATGGGTATTACATGATGGGTGATATTTGACTAATATTTGTTGGGATAAATGCATGTTATGTGACAGTTAATATGTGACTAATATGTGGGGATTAAGTGTATGTATTTACATAATTTTGGGTAAGATGACAGATAACGTGACAAGTTTTACAATTTGATTGGTCATTAGTTATTTGTATCTTTTTATTTTCATTTTGGTGAGTAATTAGTTGTCAATATCCTATAGTAATTGCTATAACCTATTCATATTCCTTTTTTTTCCTTTAGTTAAAATTACATTAGTACAATCTAAAATGTAATTAATATTCCGCTTTAATGTTTTCAACACAATAAAAAGTTTTATTGGGTTAGATCCGGTGATGAATATTTGGGGAATAGATGCACATAATATAACATTGTTTATATAGTGGTGGGTGTAAGCGCAGGTAACATACAAGTGTCACATTTTGATGAATGACGTGCTATTTTTCTCTTTTCTAGATGGTGAGTTGTCACCCTATTTTTCAATTGAAAGAAGGTTAGTATTTCAACTTTGATTCTAATTAGCGAATTACTTATTAAGTCACATCCTGATCAAATCAGCGGGTTGTTTATTGACAAAATTTATATCAGTTTGTAGGATATAAGGGTAGGCTACATAAAAATTGACTATTATTTGCTGGCATAATCATCATCAATACGACAAACATTAAATATTTAGTTACATTTATATTTGAGCTTCTAAATACGGATTAGACATAAAATTTGTAAGGATGTGCTTAAATAAAATGACATGAGTCGCATTTCGAGTGTCCTTTTATTAAGTTATATATATATGATGTACAATTGCAAATTAAGTGAAAAGTGATAGATAATGTTTTATTTTTTAATTGGAGAATGATGAGTAGTATATGACATGTGCAGTATTTCGATCAATCACTATTTTTCATTATTTATTATATACCTATGTATAATTTTAAAAAAATCCGAAATTTAATTTTAACATAAAAAAATAGTGATAAAATAGTCGTCCGTGCATAACACGGGTAAAGTCCTAGTATATATATATATAATATATGGTAAGATCGCTGGTAAGGTGACATGTGTCACAGTTTTAGTGGTTGTTGCCTTTTTTTTACTTTTCCTTTTTATTTTGTCATTAGGGTATTTATGGTGATCATTAATTTTAATGTATTAAATGTAATAATAAAAGTTCATATTTAATACTTGACTATTTTTTTAATTTCAATACTATTTTGGGTCATCATTTTTATTAATTTTTTATATTTATCAGTATAAGAGCACTTAATGTCACCACTTTTATTGAGTTTTATAATTGTAAGAAAAATGTATTTTGGCCGTGGGAATATGTTTTAGGGGATAAGTGTGTGTAACATAATAGGTTACATATAGAGTCATTATTTTGATTAAGCTATATATTGTGGGTATTACACGCGGTAGGTGATACTTGACTAATATTTGCGGCGATAAGCTTAGGTCATGTGACAACAAAGATGTTACTAATATTTATTTGCCTAATTTTACAGGGATAAGCGCATATGTGACAATGGTTACATATAAAGTCATCAATTTGAAGTTGTAATATAGTTGTGGGTATTACATGGTAGGTGATATTTGACTAATATTTGCCGGGGATAACGGGAGGTTATGTGACAATTAACATGTGACCGATATTTGTGGAATAAGTGTAGCTATAGTTTTGGGTAAGATTGCAAGTAATGTTGACAAGTGTCATAATTTGATTGGACATTAATTTTTTTTCTTCTTTTGTTTTTATTTTGGTGAGTAATCAGTTGTCAACCTCCTATAGTAATTGTTATAACTTATTCATATTCCTTCTTTTTTCTTTAGATAGAATTGCATTAATGCAATCTAAAATGGCCTCAATGTCCAGTTTTAATATTTTCAACACAATAAAAACTCTTATTGGATATTGATCAGATGATGAATATTTGGAGGAATAGATTCACATAATATAACAAGGGTTATATAGTTGTGAGTATAAGCACAAGTAAACGTACAAGTGTCACATTTTGATTAATTACATATTATTTTTCCTTTTTCTAGATAGTGAGTTGTCACTATTTTTTCCAATTGAAATAAGGTAAGTCTATTAAATTTTAGATTTTGATGCTGAAATACACATCAAGGGACAGTCTGATCAAACCGATGGTTGTTTACTAACAAGAATTACATCAGTTGGTATAAGCATAGGCTATGCGAAAATTGACTATTATTTGTGAGGATAATCGTCGTCAATATGACAAGGGTTAAATATTTAATTACGTTTTATACGAAAGTATAAACACATGTTAGACATAAAATTTGGTAAGGATATGCTTAAATATAATGACATGCAGGGTCACATATGCAGTGACCATTTATTAAGTTATATTTTATAATAAACAATTGCAAGTTAACTGACAAGTGATAGATATTATTTTATTTTTTAATCGCAGAATGATGAGGGGTATGACATGTATAATATTTTGACCAATTACTAATTTTCATCATATTCTTTGTGTACCTATGTCTAATTTTAAAAAATCTTAAAATTTATTTAAACATAAAAATATATTGATAAATGGGTCGCTCGTGCGTAGCACGGGTAAAATCCTAGTAGCATCTATTTTCCGGGATTATTAGTAGTTTGGTAAGTTTGCCAACTACTAGGCGAAGGCACAAGTGGCAAACTAGTAAATGTCTTTAATCTACCTCTCAATTCTTTGTTTTGCACTTTTTCTTTTTAACAAATCATATCGTACTAGTTAAGACTTATGAGTGCTAGTTACAGTGAGCATGATCTAGTACCCATTTGAAATCTTCGAATTTGGTTTTGGAATTAGATAGACGAAGCCGTTGGAATTAGAACCCTCTCCGATAATGGGGTCGTCTATTCTGTGCCCTAGGGGCATTACTGGTTTATTGCCTTGAAAACATAAAAATAGATTTTAATTAGCTATGAAGTTGTAATGGCTCATTAATAGTGATATTTCTTGATTGACTATAGTGCCCTTCTGTCATTTCTTCTTCTACCAGTTTTTCATTTCCCAATTCCCATCGTCAAGCTGTGGGATAATCAAACCCTACCCCTGGCATACCACCACGTCCAACACCACACCTGCTTGTTCAACATAAATTTCTTTCCACAATTTGCAGTTAACAAAACTTCAAGTTTCACCTAAAATTATAAAAAATAAAATTACATTCTCATCCCGAACCACCCAAAACCCACACCTCCATTGCTATTGGCACCATCAACGCTCACGGCGAGGCCGCAATAACGATAACGAGTCCGATGCCGATAATCAAACCCTTACCCTAACCAAACAAACCCGGAGGAAAAATTAAAAAAACTACGTTCACTTCCACTATTAAAAAAAAAAAAAACAAACTAATGAGGATCGATCTTGACGGCGGTGGTGTCCATGGCAGTGGGCAACAATGTTCGACTTCATGGTGGCGAGCCTCAAAATCTCAAAGGTAAGAGCTTCGCGGTTATGGAGAACCACTGTCAGAGGAGAGAGAATTTGAGAGTTGAAAATCTAAATCTGAATATCTAGGGAAGGAAGAGAGAGAATTTTTGAGTGGTGTGGGTTTGGATTATTACTGATGGAGATTGTGGAGTAAAAAAATTGAATTTTGGATTTGAGGGATGAAATATGAAAGAGAGGGAAGAGAGAGAAGATGGAAAATGGAGGAAAGGGGAACGATAGAATGGGTACTTGATTGAACAGAGTTGGTGGAAAATGAAGAAAGGGAGGGTAAATTTGTTAAGTAACAAAATGCTCATATAAATGCTTATCACAAGTGGCCTTTCAGTATTTCAATGTGATAAAAATTGAGTATTTTAATCAACATTAAAAGCTAATCATGTGCCTTAAGGGCACAGGTTAGCTTTGTCGATAATAATTTAGAAGCGGCTAGCTTCACGCCTAAATAGGCTAAACTACTAACATTAACCTTTGTTAGCATTTATTGCTCAACCCCCCATTAACAACCCACCATCTACATCAACAGCTATGTTATTTGGAACAAACAATTAACTTTTTCATAAAATCTTCATTTTAAAACTTGCAGTTAGTGTTTTTACATTGCTACAAAACTTGCCAAGATATTTTCAATATTCAGCTACAATTAAAATTAATTTTGTGAGAGTTATTCATACTAGCTTCCACATGCAGTTACAACAATTAATTTATTAGCACTTCGTATAAACTTTTAAGAGTTTTCTACTAATTTCTTTCCTATTTTAACCTTTAACAGTTACAGCTACGGTTCCAACTAATTTTACCAAATATAGTCTACTTTTGAAGGGAGAATTGTATGGTGGTCCGGTGCATTTATGAGTTCTATACTTTCATCGGTTCAAAACCCTTTGTCTGAATCCATTTGAATTTCTTCCTCCTGAACTGTAAAAAAATCCCTAAGATAAGTGTTAGTAGATTAAAGAACTTGGCTTAACTCCAAGTAAGAGTGTTCATTGTTGCAGTTGAAAGTATTATGGTGAGGTAGAAAACACGACCACCAACAAACCCCGACAGGGGTGCGGTTTGCGATTTGTGAGACAATCTAAGATGAGTTTTGGAGTGGTAGAGCCAAAAGTTAACTAGAGCATATTGAGGTGTTGCTATTTTGGTTGTCAATCAAACTAACTGTAAAGGGGCGTTTGTTTCACCAATTCGTGGAATCGAGTATGGGTTTGGTATCATCCAACCCCATACCATATGTTTGGTTCAGATTTTAGGAAATGAAAACCGATAGTCGAAACCGTCAGAGTATCGGTTTTAGAAACCCACCACCCCTCCGGTTTCACTGTGATACCGGGTTTTTCTTGCCGTTCTCCCCAGTCCCCTTCGGCCCTTCCCTCTCTCTCTCTATCTCTCTCTTCTTTTTCTTCTTCCACCTTGACCTCCATGAACACTGCCAACATCATCCAACCATCAACTGAAAACTCATCACCACCGTCACAAATACAGTCACATAATATCAATGATCCTTTCTCAAAAAAAAGAAAAAATACCAATGATCTACAAAATCGTGGTGCTGAAACTCCATTGCCCAAAAATGTCAAGGTCAAATTATACTAATTTTCAGTTTATACAGCAATTCAATACAAATTTTAAGCAGCCAAATATATTTGACAGATGAGAGAGAGAAAGATGAGGGAAAGAGGGTGGGTAATGAAGAGGAGAAATTCCAAAGAACATGGTGGGGCCTTTGGTGTTTTATTTATTTATTTTCATTTAATTTATTTGACATTACTTAAACCAAAAATTAAAATTAAAACTAAAAGAAAAACATTTTTTTCAAATATATAAATGCAACCAAACAAGTGATATAAGGAATCGGTTTTAGAGTCCATATCTCCTAGATTCCATTTCACATTTCAAACCGATACCATTTTTGAACCAAACGACTCCTAACTAATCTCTTTGATGATAGTAATAGTGATTTATCTTGCACTCCCCATCTTTTTTCCCCCTAGTTAAAAAAGGTTTTTCCACGTGTATAGTTATTTATTTTTTGTATGTCCTTTATCATATTTGTGTTATAGTAAATTCCTTCATAAGTAGTGGGCGGAAGTTCCCCAACAAATTTCTCATGTGAATAGCTGAGTATATCACCTCACACAGTATTATTTCTCATTATTTAATTTTATGGTGTTTTTAATCTAAATCTAGGGAAACAATTTTTTTTTAATTTTATGTGGGGAATAATAGCGGAATTGGTATATATACATAATACATGTGCTTATATGAAAAAAAAAAGAAAAAAAGAGAGGAATGATGCAATGTAGATCCGTCCTTGGCGCGCGTATATAAAGGAGTGCATACTTGCATGGGATATATCTTTTTTTTTCTTTTTTTTTTTTTTTTTTTGAAAAGGCAAGATAACCAGGTAACCTGAAGGTTAACCTAAAGTGTTCTTTACTAATAAATTGGTAATGGATTGGTCGAATGGAGTTGATCAAATGTATAACGAGAAACAAGAATATCCAATATGGACCAGATAATCAGCCACAGCATTAACTTCCCGGAAACAGTAAAAGACCTCCATTTTATTATTTTTTTATTAGTCGGGATATATTATTTTTTGCTAGTCGGGATATATCATGTTTAGAGATCAATACAATATTACAATACATCAATCACACAACATTATTAATCTTCATTTTTTTTATTACCTATATATGTATGCATGTGCATAGGCACGATGCACTTCAATCCGCCCTAGGTGCGCGTACAGGAGCGTTGATGGCTTGATGCTATATTTGCACATCAATCACACCAACGATTCTCATTATTTTACTATTACGAAATTTTATAAGCTAATAAATAAAGCTATTGGACCAAATTTTGTACCCTTAAAAACAATTCTAGATCCGTCCTAGGTGCGCTAGTGTGAGCATACGAGAGTTGACTCCTAACTAAGCCATGGAATAAGTTCTCTAATCTTAAGTGGATATATAACAATGCCGCATTTTCAATTCGTCTCTAATAGTAATAACGTAAGTCTTATTATCCTTAAAAAGAAGTAGCTTTCTTGTAAAAAAATTTACAAAAATTAAGAAAATGAAATTCGCCTCCTTCTATGATGACTTTGAGGATTCGTTAGAGGCCTTCGAAACTTGTTTCCACATCGTTGGCATTGATCAATTTGCTGACAGAAGCGAGAGCATATCATATTATGTTGGGATTAATCATGTAGTAGCAGTAATAAAAGGGGAAATAAGGGTGTATTGTTATGCATCTACTAGACCTCAGTAAATTACTGTAAATTAATGTCTGGTTCTGGTTCTTACAGAATTTGTGAGAATAAGTAGCTGAACTTTATCGAATCAGTAAAAATAAGTGGTAAGATTTTACTAAGTCAGTGGGAGTCACTTATAGGATTTTACTGAATCAGTAGAAATTACTGGAAAAGAACATATCCCTACTCACATAATCAGTACAAGACACTTACTAAATCAGTGAAGGTAATATAAGAGGCCCCAGGGGTCTATTATCGAGTCCCTAATAGGCTTGTAAGAGCGTTTTTACGAGACACCAATGTAAGGGCCGAAACATCGAATGCATGGGTGATATCAGAGTTTGGGGATCCGGATGACTCTCTCTGGGCACCGAGGATCCTCTAGGGTCATGATAGACCCCTCGGTGAAGTTTGGGCAAAAATGATCCCAGGGTCCCCGGAAGCCGAAAACGAAGGCTTAATCCACGTTTTTTGGGCTTTCGGGAGGCCCCAAAACGAAGGTGAAATTTTTTGCACCGCATCGCAAGGAACACCCCTAGAGGACATGAGAGGCCCTCGAGGTCCATTATTGGGTCCCTAATAGGCTTGTAAAGGCGTTTTTGCGGGATACCAATGTAAGGACCGGAACATAGGATACATGGGTGATATCGAAGTTTGGAGATCCGAATGACCCTCTGGGGGCACCAAGGGTCCTCTAGAGACTAGAGTCATGATAGACCCCCCGGAGAAGTTTGGGCAAAAGTGACACTCGAGTCCTCGGAAGCCGAAAACGAAAGCTATCCACGGTTTTTGGGCTTCTGGGAGGCCCTGGAACAAAGGTGGAAATTTTCGCACCACATCGCACGGAACACCCCTAGGGGAAATGAAAGGCCCTCGGGGTCGCTTATCCGGTCCCTGATAGGCTTGTAAGGGCGTTTTACAAGACATTGGTAGTGTAAGAGCTAGAACGCAAAAGACATGGGTGATATCAAAGTTTGGGGATCAAGATGACCCTCTTGGGGCACCAAAGGTCCTCTAGGATCATGATAGGACCCCCGGAAAAATTTGAACAAAAATGACACTCGGGTCTCGGGAAGCCGAAAACGAAGGCTATAATCCACGTTTTTTGGGCTTCCCGGAGGCCCCAAACGAAGGTGGATATTTTCGCACCATATCGCATGCAACACCCCTAGGGGACATGGGAGACCCTTTTGGGTTACTGATTCAGTTCGTGATAGGCTTGGAAGGGCGTTTAACGGGACATTGGTGTAAGAGTCAAAACACCAAAGGCATTGGTGATATCAAAGTTCGGGGATTCGGATGACCCTCCTGAGGCACCTAGGGTACTCTAGGATCATGGTAGACACCCGGGAGATAAGTTTAGGCAAAAATGATACCCGAGCCCCGAGAAGCCGAAAACGAAATACACGTTTTTTGAGCTTCCGGGAGGCCCCGGAACAAAGGTGTATATTTTTGCACCACATCGCATGGGACACCCCTAGCTGCCCTAGGGGGCATTGGAGGCCTTCGGGGTAGGTTATCGGGTTCTTGGTAGGCTTGAAGGGCTTCTTACTCCATCGGAGGCTAATCCACAGTTTTTGGGTACCAAACAAGTCCTCCCCCCCGGTGCCGCCAAACCTACCCCCAAGCCTCTCTACTATTATAGTGAGGTATCATTTTTTTCACAATTTGTTTGAAGTGATTTCTATTTTTATTTTGATATTTTTTTTCTATATCTAGCGTATTTTTTAATTAAAAATTAAACTAAATAGCTACAATTTGTGAAAAATTTAAAAAAGGAATGTTTTCAGTAACTTAACATACTTGAAAATAAAGTTTGAGGTGGAACTTTTTGAAAATAATTCTTCAAACTCTCAAACCCCAGTATGAAAGTTATGCACAATGTATGTATACTCCTGTTAGAACCACAAAACCTTATACTCTAGTAAGATTTAGTAAGTAGTTACTTGAGAGAGGCCTTGTGGGTGAAGGAAGACAAGCGACACGACATGAAGCGCCTACCATTATGAACGATTATCTTGTTTTGAGTCATCAAAGTTGAGTTTAGCAAAGTGGAGCGGAGGTGGTTCCCATGCAACATGCATAGTCGTCGAAGGATGGTGAGGGGAATCAGAAGTGTCTGGATCTGGGGAAGCGTAAATTTGATACTCTGAATCAAGTCGATCCCTAATTTCTCATTCATTGTAAAGTGATTGTGCTCGAGTAACAATATGCATAATATTTGGTTGTATGTTTTGAAAGATCAATTCATTTTGTGTTTTCCAAATGTACCAAGTGAGATAAACACTTTTGTTTAATTCATCGTGCATGTGCTTTGCTCGAAGTTCATTCCATCATTAAAAAACGTGGAGGGTGTGATCTTTATGTGGTAGCCAACCACTATTATTAGCTTGTTGCCAGATTTGTTGCGAGATGGGGCAGGAAGATAGGAGGTGGAAGATATCCTATTTCCCTGATTGCACAGGGGACATATATTATCTAGATTAAGTCATTTATTTGCTAGTGTATTACGAGTGCACTCATAAAAGAGTTGCCACATAAAAATTTGGAATTTTGGTGCAATATTTAGTTTTCAAATCCATTTATAAGGCCATGATTTACATTCGTCTTTATTTAGAAATTGATAAAGCCGGTGTATTTTATACAAAAAACCCAACAATCCAAAATCACAAATTAGAGAATGTCCAAAGTAGACAACGGGAGTTTAGACTTTAGAAATAATTGGATTTTTATTATTGTTTTCTATATCATTATATTTTTGAGGGGAATATTAATTCCATTAATTGAAAACCATACGATATTTACAAGAATGATTGAATTCAACAAGAAATAGATCTAAAACATCAGAATACATTCGAACGAAAAAGCTATGTAGCACTAGAGATTCAACAATTCCGACCGGCTTCCATTTAATCGTTGTTTTCCATATTACAGCCTCTTCGCGAAAGACTTTGCTATAGCTTTGAATGCTTTGATCCGACATAGTAGACCACCTCTTGATAGAATAGATCCGCCAAAGTACCATACGAACGACAAAACGAAAAACTAACAATACTCTCAAGGCATCCGAACCCAACGAATGAGACAAACTAACCCTCACAGTTGGAGAGACTGATATTATTCGACATAATAAAACTAGATAACAAAACAAAACAATGAAACAAAAAGAATTGGGGCTTACCATTAGCAAACAATCGCTAACGGCAGCCCCTGAACCAAAAGAGGGCTAGGGTTTTTTTGGGGGAAGGAGAGAGAGAAAAAGGGGAAGAGCGTATTATTATTGTTTTCTATATTACTTGGTCAAATGAATTTTATACTTTTATACTTCAATTTTATAATGTTTTTATTTCTTTATTTTTTAGGTGGACATGAGGTGTGGTGGGGCGGGTAAACAGGTATCAGGCGGGGTGGGGTTACAGCGGGTATTCACCGGGAGAGCAACACAATCCATCCCCATTCCATGCCCGCAGCGGTTTTGCTTTTTCAAAATCATCCCCGCTTCATCCCCACCGAATTCTCCCCCATCCCCATCCCAACTGGAGCGGATGCAGGGCGGTACCCACCTGTACCCGGCCCACTTCCATCCCCACCTGAGTGTATGTAATAATCTACAAACCAAACACACCAGGCAAGCCAACAAGATAAATTTTGTAGACAGACTCGGGAAAGAGGCCTAGTGGAAATTAAACTCATGACATTTGTCATGATAAAATTTAACCCCATAACCAATCCCACTACTCCTTTCAAAACGATACACCTAATCATTTACCTAGAATAGAAAGAAAGAAAAATCTACATCCCAAAAATCAATATGTTGTTCACGAGTTTGACCATTAAGAAAGAAAACTCTACCCCAAAATCAATCTGTTGTTCACTAGTTTGACCAAAATGGTACTAGTACTTTTTTCTTTTTTGGGTGAAAAATGGGTGATTGGTAACTATAGATAGTTCTTATAAAGTCTCTTTTTACTTTTTATCTCTCTCCTCTAATTATCTATTTTCCAATATAATATATATATATATATATATATATATATATATATATATATATATATATATATATATATATATATATATATATATATATATATATATATATATATATATATATATATATATATATATATATATATATATATATATATATATATATATATATAAAGGAGGCAAATTCCGGGAGCAATAAGGCGTGCCACATAGGTAAGAATTTTAAGAACGCACCACCTAAGCAGAGATAAAGACAAAAAATACTTGATATGAAACGTTTAGAGTCATTAAAAGATAAAATAAAAGAGATAAAATTATGAAAGAAGAGTTAGACTCCTCTTACAACTGTAAAAAAAATAAAAGATAGAATTGCCAATGGCATTAAATTCTATTCCTTCGGCTCTTCTATATCTCACCCTTATAAATCAGGCTATCACATACGTTTTGCAAGCTTGATGGTCAACATCTTCTAACATCCATCTAGATCTTTTAATTCTATTTCTTTAAAATTTTGATTTTTAGTTGAATAACTAATCATTATTCTTCATGTTACACTAAATTAACAAGTTATATGTCGCATGTTTAAATTTATCGATGTAGGTTTGGAGTACTGCAGAAGAAAGTGAAGAAAGTATCTTTGTATATATCAAGGTAATTTTTCCCCGTTTTATTTTACCAAATTTAGATTTTAGTTACCATCAATATGTTTATTGACAATTCCAACATGCAAGTTTTTTCCCCTCCTTATATATACTCCTTTGTTACATACAAATATTTTTGGATTGACCATGAAACATTATCTTTATGATTTGCTTTGAAGTTCACGAATAAATAATTTAGGATTTTAAATCATTGATTTTGCATTTAATCAAATATATTTGATGTGCAGATGTGTTTTTGATTGGTTGTGAGGTAGGCTTCTTTCTCCACTCCAATATTGTATATTTACCCTCTCCACATTTCTACTTCAATTTTATTTTTTGCTGGTTTTGGTACGAAATTAATGATGCATTATTTAGTTTACTTTTAAACATTTGAGTAATGAATCATTTTCTATATGTTTTGAAATTATTAACAAAGTAGTTAAGTAGGTACTTTCAGGTAGTTTTAACATTAAATGGCAGCTACTTATGTGTATCTTATACCTGTATATGTAGGGAGTTTTACACCCCTCAATGTCATGCATGCTTGCCCCATCCCCCTAAGTTTTTCTGACATGAGATTTATTCTTTAGTTTTGTGTTTTTTGTTATTTAGATAATGGATTTAGCAGGCACTATACCTTCGTATCACAAAGGTGGAATTTTGCAAATCACATATGACCATGGGTGATGCTACATGCGTCACTGCGTGACATCGTGAATTATGAAGTGGTGGAACAAACTCCTACTGATCAAGTGGTTGAATCCCATATACTACATACATCAAATTCAATATGATCAATTAGTCTCCTAATACTATACTATTATTCTAATTCTATTTCTAATCACTTTGTAAGTCTCATATTTTAGATTAAAGTCTATAAGGTAGTCTCATGTTCCTGATTAACTCATCTAATTGTGGATCATTAATTTGGTGTGCATACTGCTATCAACAAAAATAAAATATAAAGAGGTGTGCATGCATGTTTATATTAGCTTTGAGTAAGTTATTGAAGTATTATTAAGTTTAATCATTTAGCAATTTATTCCCCTCTTCAAATTAATTGTAGGTACTTTTGCTTACAACTTGAATTCTAATAAGCTCGCAAATGTGCAACATCCTTCCTGATTTAGGCATAAATGAAGTACCGGTTTTTTTGGTAAACGATATGGTGATGTCAAGTCGATCGAGAAACCAAAAATATAGAAGTATTTTTTTTGTAATGGAAAACATGGAAAACCGTTATTGAGCAAAGAAAACCTCTTATACCTACATCCAAGAGTTTCTATTTGATTCGTATTCGTAGATAAGATAAACTTTAAATAAATGGTGAAATCTCACTTTGCCACTATAATAATCATCAATACCAAGTGTAAATCCTACAGTAATTGAGTCCTGATATACTTGAACTTTATCCTACGGAATTGTAAAGTCAAAAAAATTGTTTCTTACTAGATACAGTGAAAAGTGTTATGCTACCGCCACTTCTCTTACTATGTAGAGTGTTTTGTTTACCGATATAATTGATTTTCATTAGGAGCATTGAAATATTTTTTATAAATTTTATATGGCTATTTTAAGTTATACGATTATACGGAAAAAAGTTGTAGTTCATTTAATTGGTTCCACAAATAGTGTTTCATAGCTTTTATGAAATGAGACTCTGTCATGGCTTGATATTTGGAGCATATAATTATTTAATTACAAACATATGAGTTTAATTTTATTTTATTTTACTTGTTCGTTGATCAGATGAGGCACAAAGGCATTACAATATGCATATTACATGGGAAAAGGAGATTCAAACTTAGAATCTAAGGTACCAAAAAAGAAAGGATAAAAATAGGACAATGATATCTAATGTATGATACATTCTTCTTTTTTTTTTTTTTTTATGTGAGGGGAGGGACAAAATTGCCCATGCTACTTGGGATTTCATGGGGTAGTTGTGGTAGAGTGAAAAAGAGGAGAGGAGAGAGATAGACACATCAAAATGAATGTATCATACACTCAATGTATGACACTCATTTTCCATAAAAATAGTATTGAAATTCATATAAAAGTGTTTGAATAATTTCTTATAACATAAAAAACTATCTATAACTATATAATATAAAAAATTATTGCCAACCCGTACATCGCACGGGCTTTAATACTAGTAAATAGTTATAGGAGAGAGATAAAGAGTAAAAACAAACCTTCCAAACAACTTTAGAGAAGGAAATTCTATAGGATTCGGACTCGAAAAATGGTACTCCCTCCGTCCCACAAAGTATGCAAAGCTTTCTATTTTTAGATGTTCCAAAATATTGCAAATCAACTCAATAATTTTGCATTGAAACTCTAAATACTCCAAAAAATTCAAATTATATACACACATAAAATATAAAATTTAATGAGAAACAATGCATTAAATAATGTTCCCTTAATTTTTACTATTTTCAAAGAGTTGCATACTTAGGGCCTGTTCTATTCACCTTCTTTTTACTGAACTTATCTACACAATACTGAGCTGAACTGAAATTTACTGAACTGAACTGAACTGAATTTTTCTGAACTGAAATTACAAAGAGTAAAATTGCACTTCAGTTTATCAAACTGTCGTGAATTTTTCTGAACTGAACTGAATTTTACTGAACTGATCTAAAATTTACTAAATAATTAAGGGAGAAGTTGAAGAGAACCGGGCCTTAGTGGAAGGGAGAGAGTACTATTAACTATTTACTATTTACTATTTACTAGTTTCGATGAGCAAAAAAAAAAAACTATTTACTAGTTTCACCAAAATGGTACTATTACTATTTACTTCCCTCGCATCACATTGTTCACTTACGTTTACTGGAAAGTCAGTTTTCCCTTCCAGGGGGAAATCAACAAGTCCCGTAAGTTGCACAACTTTCTCTCTCCTCTGGGACTCTCACCTCCGGCAATTTCTCCGTCGCTTATCTTTTCGACGACGATCAAGGCAACCTACTTTCTCTCTCCTCTATCGAACTCTTTCATGGCGGATATCTTCATTTCTCGTTGTTATTCTTATTCTTTAAATTGATGGCTGTGCATAATTTTGTTGTTCTCTTATTTCAGGGGTGAATTCGAAGCCTTAGAAACCTAAATTCATATGCTGATCGTTCAATTTAATAATCGGCAAGAATTATAGTTCAGGAAAGTTAGGTTTTGCTTGTGTATGTGATCTTTTTTGCGACGGCGATCAAGGTAAGCTACTCTCTCTCTCTCCTCTATTCGAACTCATTTATGGAAGATTCTTCAATGTTTTAACTATGATTAGACCATATTCATGATTGTTGTGCAAAAGTTTGCTACTCTTTTTCAGGGTCAATTGGAGTACCTAGAAACCTCAATTGTTATGCTGATCGTTGAATAAAATCGGCAAGAATTCTAGTTAGGAAATTTAGGTTTTACTTGTACAAGTGAATTTGATTTTAGAACAGGAGTATAGTTGAATTAGGTTGCTTAGGAAGGAAGGTCAGCAATGATCGGATTAGAATTTAGGTAATGAAGAATTTGTTTGAGAGAGCTGGTACTAGTTCAAAATCATCTGGTACTACTTCCTCTACAAATTCCCCTAAATTCAAACGAGTTTCATCCAATTCATCTGACCCTAAGTCGCCATCATCAACGAGGGCTTCGTCTTCTTTACTGTCTGGGATATTTGTTTCGGCTTTTTCAATTTTCGAGGGTCGTGGGGAGGAGGAGGATTTGAATTCAAATCCGCATTGTGATCAGAGTGCTTCACGGGAGAGGAAGGGGGCGGCTGGATGTAAGAATTGTGGTGGTGGTAATGGTTGGGTTGCTTCTGTAAAGAAGGTCATGGCGAGTGGGTCGATGAGGAGGATTAAGGAGCAAATGTTGGGGTTTTGCAAGTCGAGTGTTATAACGTCAAGTAGTGATATTTGGCTCTTGGGTGTTTGCTATAAAGTTGATGATTCGGCTAGTGGTGATCCTGTAAGTAGCAATGGGTTTGCTGCATTTGTGGAGGACTTCTCATCGAGAATTTTGATGACATATCGGAAAGGTTCGAGTTTCTTTGAAATTGTAGACTTCAGTTATGCTGTTTAAAAGTTTTGATTTCGGTATTGATTTTGGTGATATCACAGGTTTTGATCCGATCGGTGATTCGAAGTATACAAGTGACGTTAATTGGGGCTGCATGCTCCGGAGTAGTCAGATGCTTGTTGCTCAAGTGAGTAGATTAGTTGTTTCTTTGCTGACTGCTTTTTGATATTCTGATCTCAGGGGTGATAAGTACTCAAGTAGTTAGTTGTCTTTTATTGAATTCATGATCATTGCTGAATGAGCTGATCACTCAATATGCAGGCACTGATAGTCCATCGGTTTGGGAGGTCTTGGCGGTTAAATGTCAATAAGGTGAGTTTGAATGGCCTATCATTTCTCGTCTTCCCCTATTTTATTGGATTTTACATCTCATTTTTGTTTCAATTGTGGGAAGCAAATGTGATGTCTTGCCTTTTGAATATATAATCGAATATGTATTTAGAGTATAATTTGAATTTTAAGATCCATTGATAATTGTAACTTCATATTTTACAGCAAATTGATCAAGGTTACGTTGAAATCCTGCATGAATTTGTTGATTCTGAGGAATCAGCTTTCTCTATCCACAAACTACTTGAAGCTGGAAAGGGTTATGGCCTAGCTGCTGGATGCTGGGTAGGCCCCTATGCCATCTGTCGTGCATGGGAAACTTTGGCTCGTGGTGAGAAGGAGGAAGACAACAAGTCACTGCCAATGGCTGTGTATATTGTTTCTGGTGATGAAGATGGGGAAAGAGGTGGAGCTCCTGTCGTTTGTGTAGAAGATGTTTCTAGCCGCTGCCTTGAATATTCTGGTGGTCAAGCTGATTGGACGGCTGTTCTTTTGCTAGTTCCACTAGTTCTTGGACTTGATAAAGTTAATCCCAGGTTTGTTATGTTTGCAATGTGTCTGCTTCAGTTAAGCAGTGTGTGAAATCAATCGTAGCTTTTTTGAATTGAAACGTGCTTTAGTTGGGTGTCTTCTTGGTTTGATGAGGTGGGAATTTGTGTATCTTAATGAAAGTGTAAATTATATATCACCAGTAATCATTCTTTGCAGTTTCTCTAGTGATAGGCAAATTGCAGCTCTGGAAATCCCTCATTTATAGGGGGGGGGGTATTTCTATCATAATAGAAAGTATACTCAAGTTTGTAAAGTGAAACACCCTATACCTCGAAGTACATTTGAAAGTCTTCTTTCTACATGCTTTCGAGACGTGAATAACTTAGTCACTTGATTAGTTTGGTTATGCGAGAAGATTGTTAGTCATGGACGAAAATTAGCAATTGTTGTGAGGCGGTTGCGTGATTATGCCATATCACATGTTGATTATAATTTGAAGCTGCGCTGAACCATATGCGTGGACCTTATCAACTTTCAGGAAACTTAATTAACCAGATAATAATGTTGCCTTTCAAACACGTCTAGCATAGTACCTTGTGCCCGTGGAGTCATATAGAGGCCTCGGCCTTGCAATAGCCATGTTGTAGCGGTTTGGCCATATATTTCACAAGCGGTATTACAATGAGAAATAGTTTAATCCTTTTTTTTTTGTCGCTTGATTAAATTATCTTATGAAGTGATACAAAGAGGAAAAGCTGTTGAAAATTTAGGGTTTGGCCATTTAATGTACTATGCTAGGAAAATGAGGGTTTTTTCTTTTCATTTTGATTAACTTACTGATGTGGAAAAAGAATTGTTGCGTGGCATATCACGTGACATTCACATGGAGGTGATCCTAATTGATGGAATCCAAACGTTTGATTTTTTTTTCCCAAATCTGTCATGAATCATGAATAAAAATTTACAAGAAGATGTTAATTTCCTCAAATCAACATAAATAACATTGTCATTGAGGCCTGTTCTTATTAAACATTCACAAGAAGCTAGAAGGAACTTGGAGCTCCGAGCGCAGTCTTCATAATACAACTGTATCACTTGCCACTTACCAGTTATCACCTAATGCAACTGGTGCACCACAACTTTTAAGATTTGATTTCGACTTAGTTGATTCTATCTTACAATTTAGTTTGAAGCAACTTGGAAAACTTAATGTTAGTTTAGAATCTTGACTCGTAATATAAATGTTAATGTGTGGTCACATTCTACTAATTTGCTGATCAGCCCAGTAGTGTCATTCTGAGAAATCCCTTTCTTTGGATAATTGGACCTTGTATCTTGTCATTGGTACGTCCATGTTTTTCCTATCGGCCTTTGTCAGAATATGTTTATGTGTCATTTTGTGGTACCTATCGACATGAACCACTTAAACTAACAACTATCTTAGTATGAGGTTATCTTATATCATAATGTTTTGTATCCCTGAAATGACTGGTGTTATTTGCTTATTTTAGTGTTGAATTTTACTGCCCAGGTATGTTCCCTTATTAGGGGCTGCATTTACCTTTCCTCAGAGTGTAGGCATCTTGGGTGGAAGACCTGGTGTTTCGACTTACATTCTTGGTGTGCAAGATGATAAGGCATTTTACCTGGATCCACATGAGGCCCAGCCTGTAAGTATATCTTTCAATATAAAAGCTTATTAAGCTAGTAGGTTATTTCTTGTATGAGGAGGGATGGAGAGAGGTAGAAATTAAATTATTGAAGATTGAGGTATTAAAGTCCATTGTCACGATACAAGGATCTTGTGCACTTTTCTATAAGTGTTTTGTTACCCTTTCTAAGATGAACCTCCACTTGGCACTATGTAAAGCTGTAGGCTCTTCCTTCGATAATTTATTGTATAGGCTCTTTTAAATGAAGAAAGCTTTGTAGTGCATCATAGATGCCATCATATACTGCCCATTGCTCTTACAACAAGGCCAAAAGATATAGCCTTAATGCCTTTTGATATCCAAGCAAAATCTACATTCCCCCTTTAATGAATAACATTAGTGCTTGTTTGGTATTCTTATGAGTTTCTAGCTTTTGGTTTTGAAGTATAGATTTTTTCTTTTTGGTCTGGTGGTAATTTAATGTACAACTATTGATAGAAATGAAGTTTAAAACTGAAAATTCAAAATGATACCAAATAAGCCCTTAGTTTTGTAGAATAAGGTCACTTTGAGTCATATGACATATTAAGCCTTCTTCAACCAGTGACATAATAGGTGAAAGTATGATGATAATAGAAGAGCATAAATAGCCTATCAGGGGAGCGTTAAGAAGTAACAGCTTGTTAGTCCCTCAAATCTCAACATCAGGGTATAATGTATATTGCCTTCAAATATATGGATTCCTATTTTCTGTTCCCTTTTGTTGTAAATTCAAGCAGCACTGCAGCAGTACTAATTTACCATTGCATATTCGTACAGCAGTACTAGTTTTGAAAGATCACAAGTTATATTTCACTTTTAACAACCAAGAAATTGTAGCAAGCACATACCTAAGATGTATCTTTGGGTTTATATTTCTATGTTTTGTCCTAAACCCTAAATAATTGCACTAGTAGAGGATTTTTAGATATACTACTGACTACTGTATTCAGCTTCTAATTTGTAAGATATTAAGTCCTGGTAATTGCCAAAAATGTATTGTGAATTTTAAGAATGAGTTCTCTCACTCTTTACTCGAGTACCATACAAGTAATATCGATGGCTGATGGTTATGTAGTTGTTGTTGTTGGTTATGTAGTGTAATTGCCAAAAAATCATGACTAAAAACATCTGATAAAAAAATCAATGTTGATGGTTAAGTAATGTCGAGAACACTAGCGTGAGATAAGATCCATTGTAACTGCTTTTAAGCAACCCATCCTTTATCACAACAAAAAAAGAAATAAATTTAAGGGCAAGCATGTGGTCAGAATGTTTCTTTGGAGTTGACAAAAAGTCATGAAAGCTGAGTTCTCTCTGCTGCATTTTTTACACTGAAACTGAAATTGCTGCTATGATTCATACAATTTTGTGAGTCAAATATGATTTCATGGACGAAGAAAATCAAAATGGCCCAACTTACCACCCTTCGTTTTTTTTGGAGTCGTCTCCTTTTCTTTCTTTTTTTCCCTAATTATGATTTATGAGTAATCTCCTTCAACCATTTGGTGGTTATTGAACTTCAATTCTCATGGTAATCTACTTCCATTTTTCCGCCACTCTAAATGAACAGGATAAAATATTACTAATATAATATTTATATCCCGATTCGTACTTTAGGATTCACTGAAAGAGTGAATGTTTGAAATAGTAGATTTTGTTTTTATTTGTGTTTTTTCTTGCATGCCTTGTTTGTTGTGATAATCAGACAGGAACATGCATCTGCTGGTGGTTTACGATTTCTGTGATTCTGCTGCTGTAGTTATTGAAAGATGTTTTAATAACACTTTTACTGCACTGGCATTGTGTTCCAGGTGGTTAGCATCAAGAAAGATGACCTAGAGGCTGATACTTCATCGTACCACTGCAAGTAGGATTTCGTCTGTGTTAGATTTTCTTCTTGTTGCTTTTTATCTTCATTTCTTTGTTTCTCATACTCTTAATGTCCACCAGTGTTGTCCGGCACATTCTTCTGGAGTCTATTGATCCGTCTTTGGCAATTGGATTCTATTGCAGGGACAAAGGTACATACGCAATCCTGTTTTCGTGCTTTCTTTTATAGTTACTGTGAGGTTTTGGTAATTTCTCAAGGGGTTATTGCTGAACAATTCATGTCAACCAGAGCTTTTACCTGTTGATTGTTGAGAAAACATGACTTTTCCTGTGTTTTGTGAGTTTCTTGGTGATTTTATGTGGTGAGCCTAGTCTCTTAGTAGAACTTGTCCCACTTCAGTGTCATTCAAGTGCTGCGAGGATAGATGGTGATCTAGCCACCTAGGATATGAGTCATAAAGGCAATTTTTGTTTCCTCTGCATTTTATCTTTTGGTTGTGTTGGTGGGTTCGAGTTTGCTACTCGTACAGTTTGTTGAAGACTGGATTATATTCTCCACTCTCTGAGTTAGAGCTATAAGTAGAGCTAAATTACAGAAGGGACCTGAAAAGCATAGACCTGGCTCCTTATCCCTTTGATTCCCCAAAGGTATTACGATTCTGAAAATAGATCCTAACCATTGATTGATTAGGTTCAGGTGGGAAACAAAGAGAAGTATGCTTATATGCCAAAGTGAAATGATTCAGGCATGCTGCAAATGAGTGCAAAAGTCCCTAGAGAGAGGAATGAATGAACCTTGAACTTCTTTAATGGATTATCTTCTACTGATAATGGTTATGAGTGCGATTCAACTTGGCTCCAGTCTCCATGGTCTGACTCTTCCTTCATACTTTATTTCCACTTTCCAAATTGCTAGCTACCTTTTGTTGCAACCATACTTTCATTTTGCTTTCGGTCTTCATTGTGTATAGCTCTTGGGTAGCCAACTCCTGTTTTGGGGTAGTGCCAGTAAAAGCTTCCTCTGTCTCTCAACCTTTTCTCAAGTGGAGGTCTGATAAGTTGCAACCCATTTGACGGAGATATCTCGGGGCAAAACTGTGCAGTTGATGATTGGACTGCTTTGTTCTGGGTATATCTTAATAACCTACTCTTCCTTCCCAAAATATATGAGTGCTCTATGTTTCTGCAACTCACATTGCTGTGAGTAACAAGTCACATAGCACCTATATATTTTGTGTTGAATAACCTTTTAGTCACATAGCACCTAAATATTTGCATTCTGAAGCACTCAGCAGCTCCATATTAAGCAATGTACTACCCTGTGCAGTAGTAACATAGACACTTTACTAGCTAAGATCTTTTATCTTGACATATGTAGCACACTACTTAATGGCCATGAGGAACTGTATCTCTTGTTTGAACTGCTCCACAGCTCCAGTAAGTAGTGCCAGGTTGATGTGCCCATTAGAGCGACGGAAAACAAAAATGTTGATAGATGTTTAGAAAGATTCTGATTGACTGCCCCAAAAGCATTGCTCACTTCCTGTATAATCCTCTCCAGTATTTCTTCAGCCTGTATTATGTCAAACAATTTACCATGGAAAATAAACATGTAGGGATTCCGTTCCCTTGAATTTCCGTCCTTGTTCTCATCATTCTTTGCTAAGTGGAGTTGGCTGTCGTTTTTTTTTTCATGGTTTTTCTGGGAGGCGGTAGCTCGTGCAAGGGCACAGTGTTCGACATGCACACACATTTAACTATCTGTTTTCTAGGTTTAATGACCAGTGAATATCATCCTAGTTCAAGCGGATGACTGCTATCTGAATTGTACTCTCAGAGGGTGGATGTGCATGTAAGGAGAAAGAGAAATTTTAAATGACAAGGTTGTGTGGCTTATTTGGGATTCTGGTATTTTGGGGCTTTTATGAAATGACAAAGTTAAATTCCAAATCACACTTTGTTTAATCATTCAACCATAAGATTTGAATCCTAAATTTCATGTTCAAGTTCTCAAACAATTCGTTAAGATTGTGTTGGGAATTCAAATTGAGATTACAGATTTCAGTTAAGCAAAAGGCCTTCACACCTAGCAATGGCTAGCATGATGATTCTTTGTCTTGAACTGTTGATGTAGAGACAGGTAGGTGAAAGGAATTTAATATGACAAAGGTTGTGAGTCTCCTCTATTCTCAAATTCGGGGGCTTTTTGAAATACCATAAAGGATCTATTCAAGTCTACACTTGTTTTAGTCATTCAAGCATAAGATTTCATATTCTGGATTCCATTGCCAAGTTCCCAAATTATTCTTAAAGCAATTGCTCCTTGCATAGCGAGGAACATCTAGTGATTAGCTATGTTGGCTAGAAAATTTTTATTGCATCTATTCAGGAAATGTGAGATCTTGGATCACAAAAGACATTTCAAAGGAAAGTTGTGATTCATTATGTCTATCCAAATAGATAAATCCAACTTGGTTTGGATGGTTTGGCAATATCACTTCTACTTAAGGGTTTTTATTTATTTATTTATTTATTTTTTATTTATTTATTTTATTTTTATTCTCCAGTGCCGCTTGACTCAAGTAATACTTTCACCCAAAAGATTTTTTTGTGATAGGAAGTGTATTCTACGGACAACTGCCTTCATTGTTATTATTTTTTCCCTTCAGATTTTCTGAAGAATTTATGAAATAAAGTGAAACAAATAGTGTCATTTGTAAAACCCTTGATGCGTAATTTTGCAATAGAAAGCCAATGTTCCTTTCTGCTTGTTGGTTGTCAGATGACTTTGATGATTTCTGCACTCGAGCTTCTAGGCTAGCAGATGAATCGAATGGTGCCCCACTGTTCACCGTAGCGCGCAGCCGTAACCCCCCAAAGCCGTCTGGTCAATGTGATATGGTCAACGGTGTTGATGAAGTCCGAGAGGATGATTCTTATGACATGCTGCATTCTGGCAATGCAGAAGGTGTACAGGAGGATGATTGGCAACTACTTTGACAATTGATGGTTCTGTTAGGTTGAAGAATACTGATTCAGGTTGAAGCACTTGCATAGACGTTGGAAATTTGTACATGATCGCCGTGGTGTTGTTCATTGATTGTTTTAGTATCGATCCACGTTAACGTTTTCTTTTCTTTCCTGAAGGAATTTAAACTCACCAAGTTTAATGCACTAGTGATATTTTAGCATCTATAGAGAAAGAAATTAGTTGCTCATCTCTCTACCTGATGTAAATTCGGTTATTCATCGAAACGAGGTCTCTGGTTGAAATTGTTGTGTTTTCTACGTTGCATACCTGATTTTTGAATCTACTAAACATCTGTTGGGAAAGAAATTATCCTAAAACGAGGTGTTTTTTTATTCTATTGATCTTCGAACCATGATCAAATTTGGTGCCTTGTGCTGACTGAATGGAGTTTCAGTAGCACAGTAAGTGACCATTGTTGGCATCTGCCGATACATTACTTAGTTACTTTGGAGGTGTGTGGCCAAGTTTTTTCAAATTTTAGCTTCTCTTTTTTATTTTTTTACATTCTTCCATCCCCAGTACCAAATTCAGCTTCTAAGAAGCTGAAATACCCCTTAAGGTGACCAAAAATAGAAGCTTCAAATTAAAGCTTTTATTTTTGAGCTCTTTGGCTATTTTCAGCTTAAAAAAAAAAAAAGCTGAATTTGATGGTGGAGGGAGGAGAATGTGAGGGCAATGAGAGAGAGAAGCTAAATTTGAAAAAGTTTGGCCAAACATCCCTTTTTATGGTACAAAGAAAGCCGCACATGCGATAAAAATGTATGTAGAGGCTTTTGGTTTTCCACAAGAATAATTATACATTAAGAATGTTTGCTTCTGGGGAAAATCATTTATTGAAAAATATTTCAGTAAAAAAAAAGAGAAAGGAAAAAGTATTTTTCTTTCCATTTTTCGTTGTTTGATTGTAAGGGCAAACAATTTTCCCAAAAAAAAATAAAATAATTATCCTTCCTATTATTTTAAAAAATATATTTTCTCTTGTAAAACATTAAAACTAAATTAATAAAAAATGAAAATACATAAAGAGAAAACACGAAAACTTGTTTAAGACGGTTTTCCGTACCTTTTGATAAGACGAGGATTATTTTTTAGTGAAATAAGGGACACAGGCTCATAGCTCATAATAAGTGACCCTTACATTTCTAAATAGTTACCAACATTTATAAATAGTGAGTCATTTTTCTGCGAGTTGGTCTTACATAAGACTTGTTCAAAACCAAAAATGAAATTTATAAAAAACAATTAGAAACACATAATTACAAAAAAATAGACGAAAATTTATAGAACAAGAAGTTTTGAAAAAGCCAAATAAAAAATAAATATTTAAATTAAATATTGTTTGATAAATTTGAAAATTTTAAAGTAAAAAAATAATCAGTTAACACAATTGTGTAGATCTCACAAAGTTTGGTGAATTCACAAAAAAGAAAAAAATCACCTCAAAGGCTTAAACACATATCGGAAATAAAAGAGATGTTGTAAACGATCAACTTGAGACCCGATCGAGTCGGCTGCTTTGCCTGATTTATTGCCCGAAATCTCGATGGTCCTACTCGATGATCAGGCCCATCATCAATGCTTTGGGTGTATAATGCCTCACACATAGAAAACCATTTTTCCTTTACGGGAAAACATTTTCACCCATATAAGTGAAAACTCTCCCCCTTAGTTTGGTAAACTAAACAAAAGAAAATGAAAACAAATTTCTAGAAAAACATTTTTACCGCAAGGAAAAGGAGCCTATTTGTAAAAGTGTAAAACACTAAGGGGTTTTCTTAAACTTAATATGGCATACAAACCATTTTGCCACTCGTTCAAGTATACACACCCTTTCCCATATCTCATGGTGAAATCGAAGTTTAGGGACTCGGATGATCGTCTCAGGTACTGGAGGTGATTTAGAGTCATGATAGACTCCACGAAGAAATTTTGGAAAGAAAGACAACCGGGTCCCTAGTAGACGAAAATCAAAGTCTATAATCCACGTTTTTTGGGCTAACGAAAGACCCCAGAACGAGGGTGGATATTATCGCACCATATCGTACAGGAGACCCTTAGGGAACACGGAAGGCCCTAGAGATTGGTTATATGGTCCCTAATAGGCTTGTGAGGGCGTTTTACGGGACACTAGTTAAATGGCCGGAACAACCAAAGTATGGGTGAAATAGGAGTTCGGGGATCCGGGTGACCTCCCAAAGCACCTGGAATCCTCCAGGGTCACGGTAGAACCCCCTGAAAAATTTAGGCAAAAATGACACTCGGGCCCTAGGAAGCCGAAAACGAAAGTTATAATTCACGATTTTTGGGCTTTCGGGAGGCCCCGGAATTAAAGTGGATATTTTCGCACCGCATCGCACAGGACAACCTTAGGGGGCATGAGAGGCCTTTGGGGTCGGTTATCTGAGACCTGATAGGCTTATAAGGGCGTTTTACGGGACACTAGTATAAGGGCCGAAACACCAAAAGCATGGGATAAATCAAAGTTCGGAGATTTGCATGATCCTCCCGGGGCACCAAGAGTCCTCTATACCCCTCGGAGAAGTTTGGGCAAAAATGACACCTGGGCCCTGGGAAGTCGAAAACAAATGCACGTTCTTTAGGCTTGCGAGAGCCTCCGGAATTGTAATACCCCGTATTATTATTATTCATTTTAGAATAATAATTACTTAAAAATAAAATGCAATTTCGGATTTAAATAATTAATTGGGCTCATAAATATTTGAAGTGCCTAATTAATCTTGGGTTTTGGTTTTGGACTTAATTAAAATGTAATTGGGCCAAAACAAATAAAAGTAATTGGGCTCTATACTTTTCGGAAGTGGCCGAAAATTATAAGGCAAAATTAGGGCCTTATTTTCGGTCACCTTAGCCGAAAATTGGGTGAAGATAATTCTGATTTTTTTTTTTTTTTAAATTTGTTTCCTAAATTGTGGGCTAGTGGAGTGATTCTTGGAGAGGTTTTAGGAAAGGAGAGGTTGAGATAAGGAAGGAGTCTAAATACACTCAGCTTCCAAATTCAACTTAATCTTTACCAAATCAAAAAAAAAAAAGAAAAAAAAAACACTTCTCTCTCCCTCACTCTCACGCACGACCACCAAGGAGAAAAGAAAGAGAAAAATTCAACACTTTTTCACAATTCATCATATTGCTCAATTTTAATCCTTTTGATTTCCAAGTAAGTGTTCTAAACTTGTTTTTGATTCTTAAAAACTTTAAATTGATTCAAGTATGAGTTTTAAATGAATCCTAGTTTTGTATGAGTAAACTCTAATTTATGTTTGCCTAGGGTTTGCTAGATTTTATTGTTTTTGCATGATAGGATCATGATTAGGGTTGAGTTTGTTGTTTTATTGAACTGAATCAAAGTTTGTGTTTAAAAAGTTGGATCTTGTGATTTAATTAAATTTGGAAATTTATTAATTGTGTGGATTTAATTAGATTTGGGTTTGTTAAAAATTGTTTAACAAAAAAAAAAAAAAAAGGTTCCGGATGGCCGAGCACGGCCAGGCCGTGTACAGCGCACGGCTGGATCGTCCGCCGCTAGACGGTGGTCAGCGGCGGTGGTGCGGTGGTGTTTGGTGTTGGTGATGGTGGTTGACTTGTTTTGACTTGTTGACTTGTTTTTAGGGTTTTGGAAAGTTTCCTAATTTAGTTGTGTAAATTGTTTTTGAAAACTTTGAGCATGCATGATTAACTAAAATTCCAGCAACTTAATTTATTTAATGAAGGGTACTAAATCATCTTTAAAGTTTAATAAAGTGGTTTACAAGTCAAGGTATTGACTATTGGGTATTATGGATTTGTTAGGGCCCGTTGACCGCGCGTGAACGTAAGGAGCTTACGTTAAATTGTCGTGATTGCTTTATTTCCAAAGGTAATTCATGTCTAGATGAATTATGAATGTTCATTGTCTAAGTATCGAATGGGAATGTTTATTCGTGCTTGGTTTGTGGAAGGGATAATTGTTATTTATTTCCTTATAATAATTCGTATAGAATTATATGTTAGTGAATGCATGTATTATGTTGGAAATTCACTTTGTGTAGCAATGTCTACTTGTTAATATTCATGTGAGGAGATGCATGATTTATTATGGTTGTTGAACGAAAATTATGTTAATAATTGTTCAATTGTAATATAGCTTGTATTGCTATTTTTGTATAATATTGGTAAGCATGTGGATTCATGTTAGTAAGCATGTTACTTCAATAAGTTGAATTGAACTTTGACTATTGGAACCTACTTAAAGGTATTGAACTAGGTGGTTTTGAATTGACGCCTAGATGCCATTCATGTAAAATTTGCCATCGAAAATTGTAATCATATTCTGTTACTTGAGTGCCAAGATTATGTGCATTACTTGTTATGTGATCACCATATTGAAATAAATTGAGCGTTAAGATTTATTTGGTAATGGATCCACCAAAGGGAGCGAATGAGAATGTCAATTGGTACGTTGAGTGGGTTTCATTGATTATGGCCCCAACGTATTTGGTTAAAGCTTGTATCCATACAAAGAGCGATTGGGCAAGTGAAGTTTTAATTGTGAAATTGTTCTTCTTGTAAACCTAAGGGTTGAGAGAGGGTATGCATACTTAGGAACATCTAGAAGTATTTCGGGAGTCATCTATACTCCGGGACGGTTGATCCCTCTTTGATATTATGCACAAGACTTTTGATCCTATTGAGCCTTCTGCGGTTGGTTCTGACATTCATGCGATTCTCTTCTCTCTAATGAACTTGGCTAATGGATAATAATAAATATTGGATTTATTATTTGGATTGTTTGGTTGTTTAAATTAAAGCATGTCGCCTATTATTTATTCAAGCATGTTTATTAAGCGTGATGGCTTAAGTGGAGATTTAAAAATGGATTGTGTGGTTATGAATTACTCAGCGTAGCTGATTGGTTGTTTTTCTTTTTACTTGTGTTTATTGTCCATTTCTCTTTAATGGTGGGTCTATGATGAACCTATATGGAATTCGTCTATATGGGGGAGTAGTTTGACAGGATTGTAGCTCGTGAGTTGGGAGCTAGTGAAGACAAACCAAGAAGATTGTATATCTTCTGAAAATTTACTTTATTGTTTAGATTGGAACTCTTTATTATGTGGGATTTTTATTATTGTAACGGGATTAATTCTCTTGCATGAGAATTAATAGTTTATCATTCTTATTTCATTTGGATTATTTGTTTTAAGTCTTTGGAAAAAATAGTTATTATTTAATTATCTAGTATGTATGTTTGGGACATAAACATTTGATTTCTTTCTAACCTTGTATTTAATTTGAACATTAAATACTGCGGTGACGCTTCAAATTTCTAGGGTTTTTCCGCTGCAACTCCTGATTTTAAATGGTTTTAAATTAGACAGAAATTCGGGGTGTTACAGGAATGAAGGTGGATATTTTCGTACCACATCGCACGGGACACCACTCACTACTACAAAATGGACCTATGCCAACACTTTTAAAAATGTTGCTTTTCAACAAAAAATAGAGAAGTGTCGCATATACATATCTAATACAACACTTTTTCAAAGTGTTGTCATTGTTATAGGCAAAAGACAACCCTTTTTTAAAATATCGCATTTTCTATAGTCAAAGACAACATTTTGTGAAAGTGTTGCCCTTATGTAGTGGAAAAGACAACATTTTTTTTTTCAAATGTCGCCTTTCTTTGATAGTAAACCCAACACTTGCTTTAAAATGTCGCTTTTAATCATATTTTCCAACACTCATTGATAAGTGTCGCATATATATATATATATATATATATATATATATAGAGAGAGAGAGAGAGAGAGAGAGAGAGAGAGAGAGAGAGAGAGAGAGAGAGAGAGAGAGAGAGAGAGAGAGAGAGAGAGAGAGAGAGAGAGAGAGAGAGTGTTATGGGGGAAAATAAAAATAAATTGTGGGGGGCAGATCTTTTCAAGGTTTTACAAAGGCACTCAAATTTAAAAATAGATAAAAAAAAGCTTAATTTGTATCGAAAGTAAAATACATAGTTTTGCATGTACGTACAATGAAGGCGTACTTTATAAATTGTAAAGTTTTTTTATGAAAACATAAGAAAAACTTTGATGACAGAACTTTTAAAATTTCACTAATGCGTTACTAGCTCACTATGGTGTCTAAAATTTAAATAAAAACAAAAATCCCATATATATGTGCCAAAAATACCATTATTTTTTTTAAATGAAGGTAAGAACGAGAGCCTCTAGCCACCCAATCCAATCCATCTGGGACTGGGCCAAAGTTCAGTGTACTAATGAGCTTCTTCGACATGCAAGGTGATTTTGTTAGCCATGTCTAGAAAACAATATAAAGTAATTAGTAGACACAAAAATTATATAAGACGATCTTATCGTAATTTTTGGTGAGACGAGGGACACTTTGTTGTGCAAGAAGGATCACATTTCATAATAAATGACCCCTACATTTCTAAATAGTGACCTCATTATTTTATGAGTTAGTCTCACACAAGACTTCCTCATTAGTAAAACAGCAAAATTAAAAATGAAACAAATATACACTCCGTCCCATCTTTTATATGCCTAGTGTGATTTTTTTTGGGAAAGGCAATTAAATGGTGTTGCTGAGGTTCTCATCACTATAAATATAACATAATTGAAGTATTGTAATAATTTTAGTTATTGGGCTATATATACTTTTGAAACAGTTAACTAGTTTTTAGAATCAAAACTTGTGCCTCTCAAAAAAAAATAAAAAAAAATTAAAACTTATGCATGTGATGATGATGATCGATGTCAGCCAACAATAAAACATCAGAGTACTGGTCAAATAGAAAAACGCCTCATATGTTATCACAAATTGGTAGTTGGCGTACTGGCGAGAGCGGTGTCCTTACACCTCTAATAACATGGAGGTCACGGGATCAAATCTTATTGGAGGACTTTGTAGTGTAAAGAGCATAATTTGAGCACGAGGATGGGCCGTAGCATACTGGTATGGAGCCCTCGTACTGGTTATGGACCACAAAAATATTTATTTGTTTTGTTTAGAAAAAAAATAATTCTTTAATGTATTTTTAAAATGTGTTGTTTTTTGCTATAAAAAAAAAAGTGTTGTTTTAAATAAAAAAAGTGTTGCTTTGAAAAAGTGTCGCCTTTATTGAGTATGAGAAACACTTCATCAAAGTGTCGTCTATTCATGAAAAAAGTGTTGGATTAGACCTATGGCGACATTAGCTAAGGTGGCACTTCAAAAAGTGTTGGCTTAGGGTTAAAGCGACATTTTTAGGTTCTAATGCAGCACTTTAGGAGTGTTGGCATAGCCTTATTTTGTAGTAGTGACTAGTGGACACGGGAGGCCGCCGGGGCCGGTTATCGAGTCCCTGATAGGTTTGGAAATGCGTTTTTACAGGACACTAATATAAGGGCCTTAAGACCGAAAGCGTGGCTGATATTGAAGTTCAAGGATCCGGATGATACTCCCGGGGCACCGAGGGTCCTCTAGGGTAATGATTGACTCCTCGTAGAAGTTTGGGCATAAACGACCATCGGGCCCCGGGAAGCCGAAAACCAAAGGCTTTAATCCACGGTTTTCGGGCTTCTAAGAGGCCCCGAAACGAATGTTTATATTTACAGACCACATGGAACGGGACACTACTAGGGGACATGGGAGGCCCCCAAGGTAGGTTATCGGGTCCTTAGTGGGCATGGAAGGGCGTTTTACGGGACATTAGAGCCTAATCCACAGTTTTTCGGTTTAAAACTCGATCACGACGATTGGTGGTTTAAAACTCACGAATCACACGACACACGCACGTCGTCAAGGGAGCTCGAAGGACCCCGAGCAAACGCTCATCACCGTTGCGAGACCCCATGTTAAGTGGGGCTACCCGCTGAGTTTAAGCATATCAATAAGCGGAAGAGAAACTTACAAGGATTTCCCTCGTAGCGGCGAACGAACTAGGATGAGCCCAACATTAAAATCGGGCGGCCTCGCCGTCTGAATTGTAGTATGTAGAATTGTACTCTATAGAGGGTTGAGCTGAAATCCCATGGAAAGGTACGCCAGAGAGGGTGAGAGCACCATCGTGCCCGGATCTTGTCACACCACGAAGCGCTGCCGCCGAGTCGGGTTGTTTGATAATACAACCCTAAGCGGGCGGTAAATTCCGTCCAAGGATAAACAACGGTGAGAGACCGATAGTGAACAAGTAACGCGAGTGAAATATGAAAAGGACATTGAAAAGAGAGTCGAAGATTGCTTGAAATTGACGGGAGAGAAGCGGTGGGTTGGCGATGCGGCTCGGTCGGATGTGGAAAGGACAAAAGCTATTGGCTCAGCGCGGACCGATGCGGTTTGGGATGGCGACTAAACCCCAATTTCAGGAAGTGTTGTGCTCCCGATCGTGGTAGGCAACGCGCGGCTTCACGATGTGCTTTTGTGGTTATGTGTACGACCGTGCATTATCAGTACTCGATCCTCCGAATTTTCAAGCACCGACGGGGGCCCACCGGACACCACGCCTCATGCGGTGCTCTTCTATCCGCTGGATCCTACCTCCGGTTGAGTCGATTCCAGGCTGTTGAATAGAAAATATAACTCTTCACGAGTTTCCCACCGACGTCTAACGTTGCCCTCAACTGCCATGTTCCAATTAAGAAATTTTAATCCGATTTCCTTTCGAAACTCACTTGAAACGCTCTAGCAGACAGGCTTCCCCCGTCTCTTAGGATCGACTAATCCATATACAAGTGCCGATGTCATAAGAATCAGGGCCCGATCATCGTCTGCGGTCCATATCTCTCTTCTCCCATCAAGAGGGATTGGGAGGTGTAAGTTGGAGCATGCATTAGCAAGTGGATTGCATACCCAAGATTTAAAAATTTTATCTATATATTTGATAATTTCCTTAGAGCCTTCCTTTTTTCTTCTTTAGTTCAATTGAAATGATCGAAAGTCCATATCAATGCCAGTCATTGCAAATCCATATGTAGTATATTCACCAAAGCCCAAGGGTTGCAACTATATAATGGGACCATGTGGGTCGAAGGTTAAGTACCAAAGACACACTTATAAAAGCGCATGTAATAGCCCACAAATTATATGTATGTACTGGATAAGTAAATCTATTTATGATTGGCTGACGGGTTTACGGGGGCGATCGGAGTAGACCTCCCTGTAAAGAATGGTGGAGGAGAATTTATTCTCCCTACATGGATGAGGATTTGAACCCCTATCAAATAAGTTATGAGACTGGGACACTTACCACTTGTACTCTCACCTCATACTCATACAGTGGTCAGGGAGCACAAGTGGTAAGTGTCTCACCCTTATAATCCAGTGGTCAAGAATTTCGAGTGGAAAGTGCCTCATCCGCATAACTCAATTGTCAAGAGTTGAAATCCTCATTTATGTAAGAAGAGTAAATTCTCCTCTACCATTCTTTGCAAGAAGATTTTCTCATCTGTTTAAGCCCATCAACTATCTTAAACAGGTTAACTTGTCTGATACATGTGATTTGCAAGCTAACTATTACATGGGAGCTGATTTTTCCAAGGCCAAATCTTATTTTGCCAAGGCAATATTAAAGAGGTGACACAATTACCCCCCAAACGGAACACTGATGGAGAGGAAAAAATATAAAATATCATGGGCCCACAACCAGAACCAGTTACCAACTTACCATTGCTTCTTTTTGCCTGCGTTTCCTCCGGGTGCCATGGATTCCATCTCTTCCTTCTAATCTCAAACAACAACAACAATAACCTAGTAAATATCCTATCAATAATGAGGTCTGAGGAGGTCCAGATGTACGTAACTTTACCCCTTCTAATCTCAAACATGCCCTTTAAACATTGAAACTCTAATTTACTAATTCTTCCATCCCGATTCCCAATCATCATTAAATTAAATTTTTGAATAATTTATGTCTATAATCAAATCTTAACCATTGAAATAGTTCAATTATTTAATTTTCATCTGTCCAGATAATTTTTTTGTCCCGATTTCATTCAAATTGTTCAATGTTTATAACCTTCATTTCCAGATAATCATCATTCGTCACTCGAAATCCGAATTTAAATTGTTCAAAGATTAACCTTTCATTGTCCATTTCCTTGCCTTCTCATGTTCTTCTATATGTTTTTCTCTCTCCTCTAAATTACCCAACTTATCCCCTGGCAGTGGCTATGCCCAGATTTTAATCAAATAATGTAACGGATATGAATCTGAGGAAATCCTTAATTATTCATATGAATGTAATGGAAGATAATGATCTATTTCCTAAGATTGAAGCCAAGGGAGGAAAAGAGTAGTAATCTCCATTGGAGGAAAAGACAGCATTCATGATCCTTCAAATGGCACAAACAAAAATGAGTATAGCTTGCAATCGGGTGGGCCCACAACTTTGTACTCCTCAGTCTTATCACTCTCTTTTTTATTAGGGGTATTTGTGTCAGCCCACTACAAACTGCCGGCTCCCCTATTACATGCGCCCTTGTAGAAGAAAACAAAAGTACCAATGCCCTACAGCTTTCGCAATCAAGAAGCAAAAGTTGCTCATTGGAGTTGATTTGGTACGTTTCACTTCAGAACACTACTAGTTTAATCAATAGAACTGATAATGATTCTTTTCTTTTATTTGGTGCTAAACTGACAAATGAGTTTTGGTTCTTCTCCAATCGAGTTTTGGCCTGTTAGTTCTATGCTGACTTCTCTCATCACACCAGCTTTGAAATTACTAAATAACAAAAGTAATCCACGTCTTAATATCATCACTCTTAATAACTAAACCACAGCAAAAAATCTTTGCTGTTCGCATAAGAATTACTAATAGTTATCAACCATTACGTTAACTCCTGGACTTTATAGAGTTGCTTACGCTGTTACGCATGAGTACTCATTAAGTATATCATTAATGAGCTCATTAAAGTGCACACTCTTTATTTGAAGGGAAAATGGATTTTATATTCGCGAATAACCGATCCACCCGATCCAACTATATGAATAAAAACCCGAATAAATGGATTCTTTCGCGGATCGAATGGAGCAGGTGATGGATGGGTTGGATTAGGGTGAGAATTTCTCATCCGCTAACCCGCTCCGTGTGGTCCGTGAAACCATTTATCATCCATTTACCATCCATTTAGTAAAAGTATATTAAAAATATAAAAAAATTATCTTTATTTTATATGACTTTTAGGTTTTGATGTATAATACTTGTATTTGATAGTAATTTATTCCGTATTTTGGTTGTATTGAACTTCTATGTATGATGTTTGGAGCAAATTTATTGATTAGAGAAACATTCTACAAAGATTACATGCTAATAAATATCACACTTCATTAAGTGATCCATTTATCATCCGATCCATCCATTAATTCGCGGAAGGAGCGGATAATAGATGAATGATTCGTGGATGACGGATGGAGCGAATGACGCGGATGGGTTTCGCGGATGGAGCGGATGATGGTTCATCCGCACCAAATCCGATCATTTACATCCATCATCTTCTCGAGCGAGTCTTTATAAACTCCGAACCATGCACGGTTTTTGAGTTGTGAATTTAGTAACTCAACGAGTAATCCAACAATTAAATTTGCATGTTATACTTTTTTTTTTAGTTTTGGGTTTTATGAAAGACCGTTTCATGGTAAAACAGTCAAAAATAATACCTTTTATTCAAGATGTAATAATGATCTTACGATTATACAATCTTAAATAAGATTTTGTGTAATCTTAATACTTGCGTTCAAAGCAAACAGTGCCTTGCTAGTTAATTTATTACCTTCGAGCTTTCCTCACCGGAACCCTGCGTTCGATCTTCCGCACCTTTATGCCCGATTTTCACCCACAAGGTTGTAGGGACTAGGTTTCTTCATCGGTTCAGAACTGTACCGGACCTAACTAGACCGGACTTAGACCGTACCAGACCGGTTTTGGAAAAAGGAGTCAATAGACCGAATCGAATTTTGGATCGGACCATAACCCGATTAAGCCGGTCTAAAAACACGCCCGATCTGGTCCGATCTGAACTGGACGATGAACATCCCTAGTAGAGACACCGATTTTTTGAAAGGGTCAGTCTAAATCTTCTGGCCCAGTTTAAGATGGAGCAGCACTTACCATTACCAATAGCTAATTTCAAGAAAAGAAAAGTGGTACAAGGAGTCAAGTTGATAGCTTACTCGGGTGACAAAAATATGGACCACCATTACTAGTTGATGATAAAGGGTGAATCACATGATGATAAATCTTCTACAACTAGCCCTTGTACATGTTTTCTAGAAGATATATCACCTTTGAGAAATATCTTTTTGGCGAGAGAGAATGACAGCATATTGTTTCTTCAAGAAAAAGCTTACAACGCATTTGTAACCTCCATCGAGCATATCCAACGATGGTGGTCTCTCTTTCCTAGTCTTCAACACAATCACCCTTTTGGGACGCTTTTATAAAATTACTTGTGTGTTGGAACTAATTCAACTAAAAATTTAAATTGATGGTTCGAGTCATAATAAATGTTGTTATATTTCTTAATCTGTTCTCTCACACGAATGTTCATTGGGGTTAACGTGTTGATGATGCATAGGCCTTACTCATAATTACCTTGTGCTGATATATATAATTTAGGGAATCCCCAATTGATCAAATTGGTATATTTAATGACACCCTCTGGACAATTTGATAAATTAAAAATACAATGCGACACTAAAGGTATATTAAAAAACACTTAAATGCAGATTTACCTATAAAACCGGAATCTAAGAGAATCCTAAATATAAATCCGGGTTTTTGCCTTTTTAATCATTTTTTTCATTTTATATTTTTTTGGAGGTTTTTTTTTTTCCTTCCATTTTTCTCTTTCCCTCCTCTTAACTTCAATAACCCCAATTAACTTCTATGGCTACACCAGGGCCATTTCTAAGGGTAGGCCCTAGGGGCGACCACCTAGGGCCCAGCCTTAGAAGGGGTCCAAAGGTTAAAAAAAAAAATCAAAGAAATAACGTATATATTATATAAGTTGCACTAAAAAGACATGAGTGTAATGTTGGTTCATTGGTTTGTGGTTTGTGTGGCACAAATAGGAGCTAGTTTTCTTTTACATGGATTCGAATCTTGTGGACCTCAATCTGCTTGTTGTAATTTTCTTTTTAGCCATCCTTAATTAATTCTAGCTTGTTTTTGGCTAATTTTTGCAAACGAATGCACGCAGGATGCAAGCACGTTAAGCACTTACCAAGTTTGCAACTTTGGGTTGCATCCGATTAAAATGTTGCCACTTGCTCTTTTATTTCAAAGTTTATAATTAACCTTTAATTTGGAAAAAATTATATATGTTGAAATATCTCGTGAGATTCATTAATAGTGCTTTTTAAAAATCATCTTTTAAAAATTTATTCGTACATTGTAATTATTTACAATCAAAGTAATGTATTGGACTTGACAACATTTTATTGGTTAACCGTATGTGTTCATAAATATATTTTTTTTAATTACAAATTGAGACGAACATAAGTCACTACCTTAACTTTTTAAAAAATTTCTTTTAGATCGCAAGTTGGGTTGAACATCACCAGCTGCCATTGTTTTTCCATTTCTCACATGTTTGTACAGCAAAATCGATTATTCGTTATTTAGGGCCTCTTATTTTTATTTCGCCCTAGGGGCTCTAAAACCTTAGGAACGGGCCTGACTACACCTCAATTGTGTCGACTTGCAAAAATATAATCAACAACTATAACCAGATGATGACAGTGAAGCTGCCCAGGATTTCTTAGTCAACACAATCAAAGGAAGAATAGAAAGACGGTGTTGTGTATGTGAGAATGGGATACTTGAACAAATTAAAATCAATTTTCTTGACTCTGTTTGTTTGTTTGTTTTTTTTTTTTTTTTTCATCCTCTGATGTGTTGTTGATTGACTTTGCTTTTATAACTCTCATCATTACAAGCTTTAAATTTAAAAAGAATAAAATGCTTTATCGAAATTGCCTGTGTTTGACAATTGCAAAATCGGATAATAAGAGTACTAATTTGAAGAGGAGTATATAATCAATGTTATAACTTTCCATTTTGACAAAAATCACAAACAGAGAACCAAATAGAATTCAGATAACACACATGTCATCTTATATCACTCTATTTATTTGTCATGATGTCTATTATGTCAGAATTTTTCAGATTTCTGCTCAGAATTTCAGATAAAAACTCTGAACTGAGATAATCTTCCCCAAGCTTGAAGCTTTGTCCTAATCGCAAGAACAAGTGGAGGGACATAAAACTTTCAGCTAAATGAACTACAAATTGCCAGCTGTTACCCATAATTCCAAATTGACTCAAAACGCCTAAAACTTAGGGTTTGCGTTTACTATGACCTTGATTTATCCCTTCAATGGAGTAATAGGTGAAGAACAAGAGGAATTAGCTCAAAATTCGGAGAGATGAGGGAATGGAAGGAGGTCAATTTTGTGGGAGAAATGGTGAGATGAAGATGGAGGTGATGGAACTTGGAAGCCATAGGAGGTAGTAGTGGGAAATTGAAGTCAACGAGGCAAAAAAAAAGAAGAAAACTGTTGAAAAAGAAAAGAAAAAATGACGAAAACGATTTAAAAGGGCAAAAAATCGGGTTTATAATTAAGATTCTCTTAGATTCCGGTTTAGGAGGTGAATATGCACTTAAGTACTTTTCAATATACCTTAGTGTCGCATTGTATTTTTAATATACCAAATTATTCAGAAGGTGTCATTAAATATACAATTTGCACTTAAGTATGTTTAGGGAATGAGAGTTCCCAGAATTTAAACACAAGACCATGCTCGTCTGGATCTGATATCATGTGTTGGAACCAATTCAACCATATAACTGAAGGACCAATCAATGTTATATAGGTGTATTGATCCCACCACGGGTCGGGTCTATACTAGTCGCCATGTTAGGTTCCATGAAACTGTGTTTCCTTATCGTCAACTTGTCTCGAGTCATCCCTCTCTTAGTCCCATGTCCTCGGACACGTGTCCTAGTCTTCTCACTATGTCCTGGGTACCTACTGCTACTGCAGGCCATGTATCCCCTGCCTTGCGCATCTCGACACGTGATGGCCTTCTAGTTCGTGTTCCCGTTCCCACGTCGACCAGCTTGTCCCCGTGTCGTGTTGCGTCCTTGTCTGCCACACTGCTGCACCTTGCAGCAACGTTCCCTTGTCTGCTGCACCGTGCAGCAGCGTTCCCGTGTCTGCTGTACCCTACAGCACAGTTCCTTTGTCTCCTGGGGCACAACAGGTTCAGTCCTCCCCGCCCCCGTCTACCTCCCCTGTGAGCTCCTCGGGTTCTGACCACTGTGTCCAGCCACCTCCCACTGTTTGTGCATCTAGTTCTATGGCTGCCACCACTGTTGAGGTCATGCCTCCTACATCTCACACTACTTGTGTCCAGTCCTCTGTGTCTGCGCCTATGTCGACTTCGGCTGATGTTATACCTTCTGTTTCTCCAGCCCTGCCTCACACGAGTACTTTGTCTAATGCTCATCATATGACAACTCGTAGCAAACTTGGCATAACCAAGCCCAAGAAAATCTTTTCCTTGCACACAGAAGCTACAAAGGTCGATACGAAGAGCATGTCTGATCCAACTAATTTCACTATATCTCAGAAATCTCCAAAGTGGCGTCAAGCCATGGCGGATGAATATAATGCATTAATTGATAATCACACATAGGATTTAGTACCTAGAACTGCTAATATGAATGTGATCAGCTGTAACTGGATTTATAAGACAAAATATCGCTCAAATGGGACTGTTGAGCGTCCGAAGGCCCGACTGGTTGCCAGAGGTTTTCATCAACTTGCTGGTGTTGATTTTCATGAAACTTTTAGTCCAGTTGTTAAACCCACTACTGTACTTCTTGTTCTTTCTTTAGTTGTTTCGTGTGGCTGGACTATTAGACAATTAGACGTCAAAAATGCCTTCTTGCATGGGTACTTGAATGAGGAGGTGTATATGTCTCAACCTCCTGGCTTTGTTCATCCTAAGTACCCTGATCATGTTTGTCCTCTCAAGAGGTCCATTTACGGACTGAAACAGGCACCTCGGGCATGGTATCATCGGTTTAGTACTTTTTTGGTACAATTGGGTTTTATATGCAGCAAATGTGACACGTCAATGTTTATTTTTCGTGCTGGGTCTGTTATTATTCTTCTCTTGTTGTATGTTGATGATATCATTTTAACCAGTAATTCTCCTAAGCATTTATTCCATCTCATCACACAGCTCAGTGGTCCTTTTGCCATGAAGGACTTAGGAGATCTCCATTATTTTCTAGGGGTTCAGGCGGTACTAATATCCTCGGGTCTGTTTCTGTCCCAGCACAAATATGTTACAGACTTGGTACAAAAGTTTCACCTTCACACTGTTAAGTCTGTTCGTACCCCAATCGTTTCCCGGACCACTTTATCTCTGTCAGATGGCGAGTTGCTAGCTGATCCTACTGAATATAGAAGCATGGTCGAGGCGTTGCAATACTTGACTATAACTAGGCCTTATATTGCTTATGCTGTCAATATGGTGTCTCAATATATGCATGCTCCTCGTACTACTCACTTGCATGCTGTCAAGCGCATTTGCAGGTACTTTGCAGGGACATCAAATCATGGTCTATATCTCACAGCCAACAAAGCTCATGATGTCGTTGTGGCCCTATTGTGATGCAGACTGGGCTGGTTGCCCTGACAGTCGACGTTTCACCACTGGCTATGCTGTTTTTCTTGGGGCCAATCTTATCTCCTGGCGTAGTAAGAAACAATCCACTGTCTCCAAATCTTCTACAGAAGCTGAATATCGTTCGGTAGCCTACACCGTCGCAGAAAACATGTTTGTTCGCCATATCCTTGCCGAGCTTGGTCTTTTCATTCGGCGCCCCACTACTGTGTTATGCGACAATGTTAGTGCTACTTACATGTCTTCCAATCCCGTACTTCACGATCGCAACAAGCATATTGACGTGGACTACCATTTTGTTCGTGAACAGGTGTTCAATGGGTCATTGGTCGTGCGTTATGTACCCACTAAATTTCAGCTTGCCGATATTTTTACAAAAGGGTTGTCTTCTGAATAATTTCTGTATCTTAAGGACAAAATGTCCGTCCGACCTCCGTCCGACCTCCCGAACAGTTTGGGGGGTGTAATAGGGTATATAGAAGGATAATATTGTAATTATACTTGTGTAACCTCTGTAACCCTAATATTATAAATATAACGTCAGGGCTCCCAGTTGGGATGAGCCATTCATCATTATTTCTGTACAGTACCCTAACAAACATATATAATGATATTATCAGATTTCCCACAAACGCTTGAGGATATCTTCAATATGGAAAAGACTTGTTGTTCGGATTAACAATTGTGAGGGATGTCGATTTAAAACCTGATATCGTTTCTCAATTTTTATTGAACTTAATCGTCTATTTGCCTTATTATTTATCGCAGATAGTTATCGCACTTTGAATATGCTCTATTTTCATATTGATAAGATTATGTACATCAAACCCCTAACTCCTTGTAGATCGATTAGAAATTCTTTGGAGATACTTGGACAAAATTGATATATTGTTGATTGTTGATCGTTGATCGATGTCGTTTCTCCTTGATTTGACGACATTGCTTATCCATTTGTACTATTATCTATTCGGTCCGGGATCAATGTCAATTATTGGCATGAAATAATAGTAAGTGTCCCACCCGAGCTACTAAATCCTATCTGGTCCATATTTTAGGATATGTGGTGTTGATATGCTATAATTGGCTCTCGCAACATTTTTTTTATTCATGTGAGGTTCAACGTGGGGTCAACATCTCTTGTTGGCTTTTGTCGATGGTATTTTATGAGCTAAAATTGTACTCCCTCTTGTCCAAAAAGAGCTTATTCTTGTTTGACTTTGCACAGTTATAAGACAATACTTTGACCATTAATAACTATAATTATACAAATTATAATTATATTATAATATCTATATATTAGAGGCATTTTATGACAGCATTGGAAGCGTCCACTTAAGCAAATCATTGTAATAAAATTTTAATATAAACATAAAATAGAAATATAGGTTTTGGCATAAAATATATATTAAAGTTGTACTTTCCTAAATCGTTAAATAGTATACTATTAGAGATTTTGTTATAAAATATATACTAAAGTTGTATTTTCCTAAATCATTAGACTATTAGATTTTAACTAGCATATAACTTAACTTCTACCACTTAAAAAATTAAATTTCTTACACCATTAGAACGAGTACGAAATATCTTGAGACTCATTTGTAGTATGTTCTATTGATTTACAATATAAGATGCGTCCACCTAAAAAGGTAATTAGTAATTATCTTGACAAGCTTACACAAAAGAGTTGCAATGTAAAAATAAGAGAAAAGATACGTATATTAATTATAAAAATTTAAAAAGCAAACTCAAGGTAAAATATAATAAAAAGAGTAGTATGTGTAGAATAAAGAAATAAACGATGAATCTAAAATGATTGTAGGTCCAAATCTTTAATATGAAACTTTACCATTATCACGTATAATTTTATAACTGTACATAATACACTGATCCCCAATGTTATTTTAGGGCTCCAATTTATGTTCTCTTCAACTTTATAATTATTAATGTACTCCCTTCGGACCACAAATAATATTACATAGGACTTTTTGCGTTCTTCAAGGCAGTACTTTGACCGCATATAACTTTGAAAAAAACAAGCAAGCATTAAAATATATTTTTGTTGTTCTAAGGTTTACGTCTAAAATTTCTTTATTTTATGAAAAGTAGTCATGTATACATTAGACAATTAAACTAATTTCACCATAAAAGAATCATATCTTTGGAAGGTTAGTTGTACACTTATATCAACATAAGAGCATTGGCGTACCAACATTAAGCATAGAAAGACTTTGAAACTATTACCTTTTGGATCATGTAACATATGGGATGAGTTAATTAAGAGTTAATTGAAATTGATGATAAGAGTTTAAATTAGATAAGATGCCTTATAAAGTCATAGTAATCTTATTATATGGCATTCATGATATTAAATTGATTATTTAAATATTTATCCATATATTATTACTAATAATTTTTCATAAGTGACAATTACACTTTGATTTTTCGATGAGAATAATAATCACGTTATATTATTGTTATTATATAATCACAGTCCGTGCAATGCATGGGCATACTCACGGGCATCCACCTAGTATCTAAACTATAAATAGTTAATATCGTGAAAGTACAATTAAAGATGAATGTATGAATGGTATTTTAGAATTGTAAATCTTCATTTTATTTTCACAAATTATTAGTCAAATATTGTAAATTTTGATTCAAAAAGTCAAACAAGAAATTCATTGTGAAACGCAGGAAGTATCTAACTTGGCCAGATCAAAAGGTGAGCGATCGACTACTTGAATAAAAGTATAGCATTAAAGCTGTTGGGGATCAAACTGACGGCCCAACACAATTTTATCACAACATAACATGTTTCAACCTGCTAAAAAAATTAAATTATAGAAATAAGTATTTATGAAACAGTTTAAGGCAAGAAGACACCATGTAAACGGCACAAAGCACTACATGATGCGCCGTAGGTCATAAGTCGCCCCTAAGGTGAGGTGCCACGGCACGACACAACACGATACGAAACCATATAATCGTGAACTCGTGATGTGGGTTGTGCTTCCTAAAGCCTCACGCTAGAAGGGACGCACGTGACAAGGCCCGACAGACTGAGGTTATGTCTTTCACACCTTGTAATTTACTGTTTTCCTTTACTTTCCTTGTAATGTAATATGTCTCTAAGGCTCTTCCTGCGTGTTGACCCTTTGACATGTATTTAAGCTTTCTAGTTCTTTTCTAACATGTCTCTAAGGCGCTTCCTGCGTGCCGATCCTTGGACATGTCTTTAAACTTTCTAGTCTTGTTACTTTTAGGAGTAGATGTTGAGTATGAAAGTTATGCACTCTTGATGTCTACTCCTTTTAGAATGAATAAAGCTCTAAGGACTCTTTATGGGGGAAGTAGTCCTCCATATCGATGTATTGATGTCAATGCTTGTTGTTAAACTGTATTGATTGCTTTCATCATCTAACCCATCTCTCAAAATTCCGTCCCTCCCTCACTCTCTTGTGTCCACAGACACCCCGAAGACGTTCCTTGTGTACGGCTGGCACTCTTGCCGCTAGGAGACAAGAGCGCGCCGCACGTCCCGCAACTTGAAAAGGCGGACCATGACAGTTGGTATCAGAGCTCAGCTAGTGAAGCACGCTCAGTGAAAGGTTGCTAGACTCCGAATCCGAAACCATGGTGAACATGAAAGAGTTAGAAAAAATTGTGATCGGGCAAGATGCCCGGATCGATGCATTGGAGGCCCAAATGCATAAGTTTTCCTCCGCGAGCTTGCGGGAGGAGGTTGACCACATCCACAATCAAATTCAATCTTTGTGGGATCAGTGTACGACGATCACTAAGGCCGTTGCTAGCGGTAATGGTGGATCAGGGTCGAGAAGGGTGAAGCCCCCTCAGCCCCGGACTTATGGTGGAGCTAGATACTCCAAGGAAGTAGACAACTTTGTCTTCGACCTAGAACAATACTTCCGAGTCAGTGGACTGGAAGAGGACCAGAAGGTCGATACCGCGGTCATGTACCTTGTGGATGACGCGAAGTTGTGGTGGCGTACGAAGTATGCCAAAATCGAAACCGAAACTCTGAAAATAGATACATGGGAAGCCTTTAAGATGGAACTCAATGACCGGTTTTACCCGGAGAACACTGAGTTTATTGCCCGGAGGAAGTTAAAGACCATCAAGCATACGGGGAGCATCTGAGACTATGTAAAGGAGTACTCGGCGTGCATGCTTGAAATCAAGGACATGAGCGACAAGGATCGGATGTTCAACTTCATCGATGGGCTGAAAGAGTGGGCTCAACGTGAGTTGAAAAGACAAAAGCTGGACACCTTGTCGGCTGCTATAAGCTTGGCCGAATGGCTTTTTGACAACCAGTTAGGGAAAGAGATCCCACCGAAGAAGGGGCCAACAGGGCCGAGTTCGATTGTGAATCGAGTAGGGTCAATTGGCTCTCAGACAGGCTCGAAACTACAACGGGAGTAACTACAATGGTGGTAATAGTAGAAATGGGAACATTGGAGGTGGACCTCATAGACCGACACCCTACCGGTCCCCAGGTCCAACCTCATCGTTCAATAAGACTGAAGCGTCCACGGTAAGATGGCCGACGAAGTTGAGTTGCTACAATTGCAAAGGGCCACACAAACACACCGAGTGCCCTCGTCGAGACTTGAGTGCCCTCCAACAGAATCTATCCAAGATGTCTGTGGAGTCGGATGGCACCAATGAAGGAGAGACTAGCAGAAACAACGAGATGGATGAGGATGACATACCACACATGGGAGCTGTTCATCTATTGGGCGCTCTTAGGGGTGATGAGACCTCCTTAAAACCAAATTCGACTGAGCTCATGTACGTCGACGTAGTGATCAATGGACGTAGCACTCGAGCAATGGTTGACACTGGTGCCACACACAACTTCGTGGCCGGTAGCGAAGCAGAGAGATTGGGACTCAAGCTAGACCGCGCAGGCGGCAGCATGAAGGCCGTGAACTCGGCAGCAAGACCTGTCCATGGGATTTCCAAGGGAGTCCTTACTTGAATAGGGGAGTGGAGTGGTCGGTTGGACCTTACTGTGACTCCACTAGATGATTTTAAGATGGTACTGGGTATGGATATCCTCCGCACGTCCAAAGCGGCGCCCATGCCACATTTGAGTTCTTTGTTGTTGATGGGTGATAGCCCATGTCTTGTGAAAGAGTCGAACGCGAAGGTTGAGAATAGACGGGGACAGATGCTCTCGTCAATGCAGTTTGAGAAGGGACTTCGAAGATGTGAACTGTCGTTCCTGGCTACTTTGTCGATGAAGGAAGATTGTAGGGATGAGAACACGCCTTCGGAGGTAGTGAGACTGCTTGAGGGATTCAAGGATATCTTGCTCGATGACCTACCCCAAGTCCTCCCCCTCGCCGATCCATCGATCATCAGATCGAGTTAATCCCAGGAGCCGTGCCACCCGCTCGTAGCCCTTACAGGATGGCACCTCCCGAGCTGGCGGAACTGAGGAAACAGTTGGATGGACTATTGAAGGGAGGATTCATCCGTCCGTCCAAAGCGCCCTATGGAGCTCCGGTGTTGTTTCAGAAGAAGCAAGATGGAACTCTCCGGCTGTGTATTGACTATCAGGCACTCAACAAGTTGACGGTGAGGAATCACTATCCTTGATTGCTGACTTGTTCGATCAACTTGGCGATGCTGTGTACTTTACGAAGCTTGATTTGAGGTCGGGGTACCATCAAGTTCGTATATCAGAAGGGGACGAGCCTGAGACATCTTGTGTGACGAGATATGGGGCTTTTGAGTGGTTAGTGATGCCCTTTGGACTGACGAACGCTCCGGCAACGTTCTGCACTTTGATGAACCATGTCTTCCATGGGTACTTGGATAAGTTCGTGGTGGTATACCTCGATGATATTGTGATTTACAGCAAGACCATGAGTGAACACCTGGAACACTTAAGACTTGTGTTCGAAAAGTTGCGCGAGCACCACCTCTTCGTGAAGCCAGAGAAGTGATCGTTTGCACAAGAGGAAATTAGTTTCCTTGGTCACTTTGTAGGAAAGAGGAAGATGCGCATGGATCCTAAAAAAGTCTCGACCATCAAGGAGTGGCAGCCTCCGAAGAATTTCTCTGAGCTCCATTCCTTCCTTGACCCTACTAATTACTACCGGCGTTTCATTGCAGGGTATTCTGGTATTGTGCCTCCCCTCACAGACTTGCTCAAGAAGTGTGAAGGTTGGAATTGGGCCGAATCACCGAATGAGGCGTTTTAGAATTTGAAGAAGATGGTAACCAGGGAACCGGTGTTGGCTCTCCCTGATGTCACAAAACCTTTCGAGGTCGAGACTGATGCCTCAGACTTTGCCCTCGGGGGATTTCTACTTCAAGAAGGGCACCCAGTTACTTTTGAGAGCCGCAAGTTGAATGGGGCCGAGAGGCGGTATGCCGCTCAAGAGAAGGAGTTACTGGCAATTGTACATTGCTTAAGGGTCTGGAGACACTATCTTCTGGGTTCGAAGTTCCTCGTTCGCACAGTTAACACCGCGGCGAGCCACTTCTTAACCCAACCGAGACTCACCGATCGACAAGCTCGGTGGCAAGAATCGCTTGCGGAATTTGATGTGGAGTTCACATACAGACCTGGGGTCAACAACAAGGTCGCGGACGCTCTTAGTCGTCGCGCCGACTTCGCTGCATTGAAGCAGATGGCTCACTTGTCGACAAGTCATGTGGCCACTAAAATCCGGGACCAGATCAAGCAGCATCTGGGTCAAGATACGATGGCGAAGACCATCGAACAACTCATTAAAGAAAGGAAGAAGCGACGATTCTGGATAGAAGATGGTCTTATCTTCACAAAGGGACATAGGTTGTATGTTCCCATGGCCGAGGGCCTTCGGAGAAAATTGCTGAGTGAATGTCATGACACCCTCTGGGCAGAACATCCAGGATGGCAAGGAACCTTGAGCTTATTGAAGCAAGGGTATTTCTGGCCCCATATGAAGGATGATGTAATGAGTTATACTCGAATGTGTCTCGTGTGTCAGCAAGACAAGCCAGATCGATTCAAGTCGGGCGGCTTGCTAAACCCGCTCGCAATGCCAACTAGACCATGGGAAAGTGTCTCCATGGACTTCATCAATTTTTTACCGAAGGTCGAACCCTTGTCGGCGATTATAGTGATAGTGGATTGATTCTCGAAGTATGCCACGTTCATCCCGATGCCGAAAGCGACCGAAGCAGAAGAGACAACCGTCCTCTTCTTCAAACACATTGTCAAGTACTGGGGTCTGCTGAGGAGCATTGTGAGTGACTGAGACCCTCGGTTCATAGGCATCTTTTGGGGTGAACTCTTCAAGCTTCTTGGGTCAGAGGTAAACATGTCTTCAGCATACCATCCCCAGACAGATGGATAGACAAAAAGGTTCAACGGGCTCCTCGAAGAATACCTTCGACACTTCGTGAGTGCCATCCAGAGAGAGTGGGTGAGACTACTAGATGTAGCCCAACTCTACTTCAATTCTCAGAAGAGCTCCTCGTCCAACAGGAGTCCCTTCGAAGTTGTCATAGGAAAACAACCTCTCTTACCACACACAGTGGATGATCACTACAAGGGCCGAAGCAAGAAGGGTTATGAGTTCACCAGAGAATGGAAGCAAAATACTGACATTGCTCGGAGTTACTTAGAAAAGGCTTCAAAACACATGAAGAAATGGGCTGATCAGAAGAGAAGGCCACAAGAGTTTGAAGTGGGAGACCTAGTGATGGTGAAGATCCTCCCAGAGCAGATGCGGTTCCTTAGAGGAAGTGACAAGCGATTGGTCCGCAAATATGAAGGCCCCATCCTTATCACAAAAAGGTTGGGCAAGACGGCTTACAAAGTGGAATCCCTGACTTGGATGAAAGTACACCATGTCATTCATGTGAGTCGCTTGAAGACGTACCATGCAGATCCGAAAGACTCCGCCCGCAACAAGTCTCACCGGGCCAACATCCGCAGCAAGCCGTCCCCGACACTTGATGACTGAATCACGTCGCCGAGGACGTCGACAACTTTAGTGGAGGAGAATGTTAGGTTCCGCCCTTCACGCCTTGTAATTTACTGCTTTCCTTTACTTTCCTTGTAATGTAACATGTCTCTAAGGCGCTTCCTGCGTGTTGACCCTTGGACATGTCTTTAAGCTTTCTAGTTCTTTTCTAACATGTCTCTAAGGCGCTTCCTGCGTGTCGACCCTTGGACATGTCTTTAAGCTTTCTAGTCTTGTTACTTTTAGGAGTAGATGTTGAGTATGAAAGTTATGCACTCTTGATGTCTACTCCTTTTAGAATGAATAAAGCTCTAAGAACTCTTTATGGGGGAAGCAGTCCTCCATATCGATGTATTGATGTCAATGCTTGTTGTTGTTAAACTGTATTGATTGCTTTCATCATCCAACCCCTCTCTCAAACTCCGTCCCTCCCTCACTCTCTTGTGTCCACGGACACCCCGAATACGTTCCTTGTGTACGGCTGGTACTCTTACCATTAGGAAACAAGAGCACGCCGCACGTGCCGCAACTTAAAAAGACAGACCATAACACCACGACACAACACAACACGATACCAAAACCATATAATCGTGAACTCGTGATGTGGGTTGTGCTTCCTAATGCCTCACGCTAGAAGGGACGCACGTGACAAGGCCCGACAGACCGGCACAACCATGACCATCTTTACATTTGACACGACAATGACACTTAACTTGCTCTTCTTCTCCAAACCTACATTAATAAATGTGTTTAGAAAACAAGTTAATCAATCGTCCTAATTAATACGTTTCACACCAAAGAAAACCATCCTAATACTTGATCCTTGCCAGATGCCAGCATTTCCAACCACAAGTGAGCATGTAGTTCATGCTTAATTGGCATTTATGATTGAATCCAACTCTTATTGAGTCTTCTTTTTCAAATGAGAAAAGGAGAACATTTATTGAGCCTTCGAATTCCATCACCAAAGTGGGTAATGGGTATCCATACTAAAAAAAAGTGGGTAATGGGTATTACAATTGGTTTAATAGTTATTATGACAATGTTGAGGTTAGGGGTTTAAATCTTATTAAATGTCACTATTATTTAATGATAACACATAGCAATTGGCGAATAAAATGATGATACATGACAATGCACTATGATAGTGACACGTGACAAGGTTAAAGTGAGTTTTACTACGTCAGAATTAAGGTGCGTTCTTTTTCACTTATTTTCGCTCATTCTCACTGAATGAGTAAGGGATTTTATAACTGATTCTCATTGATTGGGTAAGGTTGTGCCACTGATTTGCACTGATTCGGTAAGGTCCCGCCGCTGATTTTATGAGAAGTGGGTGTGTCCTTTTCCACGGACTCCTAGTAATTGAGTAAGGTCCTATGAATGATTTCTACTAAAAATTCTTCCACTGATTCCCACTAATTAGTAAGGTATTGCCACAGATTTTCATTGATTGGCTAAGATCTGATAAGTTGAAAAAAAAACACCCTAACAGTGCACTTGATATAGCTTAATTCTCTTTGTCTAAAAGTTATTTGGCAATTTATGTCATGTTACCACATTTTCCCCTAATATAAACAACATCTCAACAAATCAATCTCAACATGTTTGTGGGTGTGGCGGGTCGATTATGGGCGAGTTGATTATGGGTCGGGCCGGTCCATTTTGACCCGTTTGAAATTTAAATTGTGTTTTTTTAACAAAAAAATATTAAGTGGGTGACCTATTATGACTCGGTTTGATCCATCTAACTTTTAAATGAGTCGGTCCATTTTAACCCTCCCATTTACAATTGTAAACAAGTTATGACCCGTTGATAAGTTGAGTTGGATCGGCTATAAGGGCCCTCCCACTTGCCCAAGTCTACTCCAAACTACTCCAGAGTTCAGTCATTGATACTAAAGCACGAGGGTCAAGGTTTTCTTGCTTTTTTTCATCATGGCCTATTGTAAGATTTGTGAGGCGGCCATGCAACTATGCAAGATTTCTTCAGACATGGCAACCCTATTAAAGACCATTCTCATATTGTAGAGTGTTGTACAACACAATTACCTAGCTAGTAGACTACTGCATCCACCCATGGAGTTTTTAGTGGGAAGGAAGCAAGCTGCTTTTGCCAATGGCAGAAGGATTAAATATGAATATGAATATATCTGTATCTATATTCACCCCCGCCCCACCCTACCCCATCCTACCCCACCCTGCCCCATTACCATTTCTACTTTGCATGACACAAGAAATCATTGATGCTACATTTTACTGTGGACAAACCTTCCCCGGGGATGAGACTGTGTGTAATCAATATCTCCATAATTAACTAATTAAAATGATAATCTATTTAAGAAACGACGCAATATTTATCTTTGTACTTAGAGTGCGTTTGTTAGAGCTGAACTTATCAGAACTGAACTGAACTGAACTAAACTGAGCACCACTAAACTGTACTGAACTGAATCGAACACCACTGAACTTAATTGAACACCACTGAACTGAACTGATTTGAACACCACTGAACTTAATTGAGCAATACTGAACCGAGCCGTACTTATGTGTGACCACCCCTGAACTGAACTGAACTGACCGGAGAAGCTCTAAAGAACGCACCCTTATTGGACAGTGGGGGTGAGTCACGTTTATCATGTTATTCATTTATATACTCCTTTTGTCTCATAATATAAGTCCTTTAAAAACCTTTCACACGAATTAAGAAAGTTATTAAATAGTTTTAATTTTATAAAAAATAATTAAACTTGACTAGTTTATCCATTGACTTTGAATTTAGCAAAAAAGTGAGTAATTAATAAGTTAATGTGAAACAAGGGTATAATGGGTAAAAAATAATAAATTCTTTGTTGAAACTTCAAAATGATTCATAATATGGAAAAAACCTAATTTTCTAAAACGACTTAAATTTTGTAACGGATGGACTATTTATCATAAATATTCACGTTTGTAAATTTGAGATGGCTTTTTGTAAATGAATAAATTCTATTTTCATTAAATCAAAAGAAATACTGAGATAATCTTAACATCTGCTACCCATGCCTCAAGGACGAATCGAGGATGTACTCCATTCGTTCCAAAAGCTCATTTCCATTTAACATTTTGAGATCAGTTTACAAATTTTGATCATTAATTTAAGAAAAAGTATAAAGATTTCACAAAAACTTGTTTAAAACGGTCTTATTATAACTTTTGGTAAGATGAGGGTTACTTTTTAGGCTCCGTTTGATTCAACTGAATTTCACGTAACTGAACTTAACTTAACTGAACTTAACTGAACTGAACTTATTGGCCCTAAACTGAACTGAACTGAACTTAATACTCCTGAACTGAACTGAACTTAATACTCCTGAACTGAACTGAACTTAATGCTCCTGAACTGAATTGAACTTATTATTATTACTACTACTACTACTACTACTACTACTACTTTTACTTTATTTTTATTATTGTATTTATTTTTATTATTTAATTCACTATTTTCAAAGGTAATGTCACATATCTACAAAATAAATACTACTTTTCCACACTTTTTTGTGGTAATTTTATTTTATCATTGCTGTTATCTCTCAAAAATGAAAGGGAAAAAATTTGGATTGAGTATCTCTATCAATGAACCAAAGAATAACAAAGTGAATTGAAAGTAATTCTATTACTTTACTGAGTGAACCAATCAAGAAGGGTAACCAGGTTCATTTCTTTCATTTTTCCTTTTCTAATATTAACTATAGATTGATCCTTTCCCTTATCAAGTAACAAACCAATTGCCCCTTAATTTTGTTTCTTACTATTTTATTGTTGTGTTTAATTTAAAACACAATATCTAATATTAAAGGTACTACCACGCATTATTAAATAATGATGATGATGATGATGATGATGATGATGATGATGATGATGATGATGATGATGATGATGATGATGATGATGATGATGAAGAACTGAACTGAACTGAACTTATTGGCCCTGAAATGAACTGAACTGAACTTATTGGCCCTGAACTGAACTGAACTGAACTTATTGGACCTCAACTGAACTGAACTGAACTAAACTTAACTTAATTTAAGTGAAATTAAGTTGAATCAAACAGAACCTTAGTGTAACAAGGGTCACTGCTCATACTGAATGACCCCTACAAATCTGAACAGTAACCCCATTTTTTTGTGAGTTGGTCTCACATAAAACAAGTTGTTTTATAATTATAGAATCATAATTATTTATGATAAAACTGTCGTATTAAAGACCGTAAAAAATCTATAAACTAAAATTTTGGAATGAAGGGAATATGTCTTTAAAGCAAAAGTACATGTATCTATCCATTTTTCCCTGTGAATTTTACCAAGTCCCAAGTATAGGTTCATTGTACGCCGTAATAGTACAATGAATCTTTATAAGACATGTAACTAATATGTTAAGTTCAATCATCAAAATAAAGAGAAAAAAATTGTTTATTTGTACGCTATTGTATATAGTACAATGAATCTTTTTAAGACATCTATGTAATTAGATTAAAACGTAATAATCAAATTAGAGTTCGACACATCTGCTTCTGAATTGTTGAATGATATGTTAATTTATTTATAACGTGTTATGTGACTCATGGCCAGTAAAAAAAGGAAAAAAAGAGAGAGAAAGTATCAACAATCAGACGGTACAAAAATATAATGGAGCTTAATGACTCCTTCATTCCTTCCCTTCATTCTCACAAGTTGATTGTCAGACGTTACAAATCCAAGAAATTGAGTAGTAGCTAATTTCTCTCACATATTGATGAGCCAAAAAAACAAAAGTTAATTCCTCCCTCATGAATAGATGATGTAACCACACACCCTCAATTGATCTCCTACTTTCCCATATGTTCAACGTTCGTATCTGGATCTCATCACGATCGTCTGCCAACATTCCGTCATCGTGTACAACCAATCCCCATTTTGGTAAGGTTTTTCGTATTTCTCTTTGCGATTGCTAATAGGCATCTGGTATTTACAACTCCTCTCTTTACAAGATAATCCCTCCAACTTCATTAAGCTTATAGTACCATATATTGTTTTACACTGTTTTCTCTGAACAGTTATACTAACTTGAATGTTTAAGACTTCTTAATTTCATTTTCAATTAAAAAAGTTACGTTGAAAATAGAAAAAATATCAAAAAATAATAATTAGAAATCGCTTCAAAAAAATTGGGAAAAATTATGAGACCTCACTATAATAGTATAGAGGGCTTGGGGGTAGGTTTGGTGCACAGGGTGGTGGGGACCCATGCTCGGTACCCAAAAATCATGGAGTAGACATGCCCAGTGCATAACTTTCATAATGATAGACGCATCATGTCTCGTCGCTTGCCTTCCTTCGCACACAAGCCATCTCTCAAGCAACTACCCACTAAAAAGTCTTATAAGTTTTACTGGTTCTAACAGCAGTACAGTAGACAAGACATGCCTAGTGCATAACTTTAATACTGGGGTTTTGAGAGTTTGGAGAATTATGTTACTGGAAAACATTTTATTAAAAATTTTCACAAATTGTAGCTATTTAATTTACTTTTTAATTAAAAAAATACGATGATAAATAGAAAAAATACCAAAAAAATATAGAAATCACTTCAAAACAATTCTGAAAAAAAAAATGAGACCTCACTATAGCAGTATAGAGGGCTTGGGGGTTGGTTCGGTGGCACAGGGTGGTGGGGAGCCATGCTCGGTACCCCAAACCTGTGGATTAGCCTCCGATGTCCAGTAAAAGACCCTTCAAGCCTATCAAGGACCCGAAAACCTACCTCGGAAGCCTCCCATGTCCCTTAGGTGTGTCCCGTGCAACGTGGTGTGAAAATATCCACTTTCATTTGGGAGCCTCCTGGAAGTTCAAAAAAGTGGATTATAGCCTTCGTTTTCGGCTTCCAGGGGCTCGGGTGTCATTTTTGCCCAAACTTGTCTGGGGTTCTACAACGACTCTAGAGGACCTTCGGTGCCTTGGAAGGGTCATTCGGATCCCCGAACTTCGATATCACCCATACCTTTGGTGTTCCGACTCTTACACCATTGTCCTGTAAAACGCCTTTCCAAACCTATTAGGGACTGAATAAGAAACCCCAAGGGCATCCCATGACCCCTAGGGGTGTACCGTGTGATGTGGTGCGAAAATATTCACCTTCTTTCTGAGGCCTCCCAGAAGCTCAAATAACGCGGATTATAACCTTCGTTTTCGGCTTCGCGGGGGCCCGGGTGTCATTTTTACCTAAACTTTTCTGGGGGGTATATCATGACCCTAGAGGACCCTCACTGCCCCAGTAGAGTCATCCGCATCCCCGAACTTTGATATCACCCATGCCTTTGGCGTTGTAGCTTTTACACCAGTATCCCGTAAAACGCCCTTACAAGCCAATCAGTGGCCGGATAAGCGACCCCGAGGGCCTCCGCTGTCTCATAGGGGTGTTCCTTGCGATGTGGTGCGAAAATTTTCACCTTCGTTTCGGGGCCTTTCGCAAGCCAAAAAAACATGAATTATACCCCTAGTTTTCGGCTTCGGGGGGCCCGAGTGTCATTTTTGCCCAAACTTTTCCAATAGGTTTATACCTAGATGACCCCCGGTGCCCCAGGAGAGTCATCCGGATCACTGAATTTCTATATCACCCATGTATTCGGTGTTTTGACGCTTACATTAGTGTCCCGTCCGTAAAAACGCCCTCACAAGCCTATTAGGGACCCGATAATAGACCCTGGGGTCACTTATGTTACCTAAGGGTGTCCCGTGCTTTTTGGTGCGAAAATATCCACCTTCGTTCCGGGGCCTCTCGAACGCCCAAAAAACGTGGATTATAGCCTTTGATTTTCGGCTTCCCGGGCCCCAATTTCTGTTTTTGCTCAAAGTTCTCTGGGGGACCGGGTTTATCGTCACCCTAGAGTACCTCTGATACCTTGGGACGGTCATCCGAGTCCCAAAACTCCGATTTCACATTGGGACATAACGCTCGCTGGGCGAGGAACATGAATTACCCAAATTTTGTTTCAATAAAATTTTGATGTACTTAGTTCATTTCGATTCTCTACTATCTTTAGTAGAAAAACTTTATAACATAGTATTCTCAAGTTTGTTAATAAAAGGCTAATAATCGTTTTCTAAACACTCGGTCAAATATAGTTCAAAGTTTACAGTATGACTAATCATAATAAGTAGAACTAGAACTTTAACTAAGGAGGTGTGGTTGAGTGGTAGGGATTCATCCATCCTTAACCAAGGTGGAGGGTTCGAATCTCGCCTTGGGCATGGAGCAGCTATAAATTCTTTGGTCAGTTGTCCCACCCTTTGAGGTTCCTACAAGCCAGCGTGGAGAAATAGTCACTGTAGTCGACGGTGGATATCCTAGGTCGTGAACCAAAAAAAAAATAATAAGTAGAACTACAATGCAACAAACAATGTCATTTAAGGGTAGAATACCTCTAATTTATTTAGAGCACCACATTCCAATGAATGACTTTTTTTTTTTTTTTTTTGGGTCAAAGGCTAATACACGCCAGTGAATGAATATTACCATGACTTGAGTGCATCACTCCCCCCAACATTTTAATAATTGGGCTCAACAAATTCAGAGTCAGGATGTTGATGAACCTTTCCCGTCTTGGTGTTGTTTTAGTTTATTTACCAGTTAATCACAAAATTAGCACCAAAAAAGAAAAAAAAAAACTATTACAACAAAGTTAGAAGCAAGGCTAACCCATCAGAAAACATTAAATTAAAAAAAATCAAAACAAAAAGAATTGAAACATCTGGTAAATTGCATGGACATGCACACTAGTTTAACTAATTTATGTTAAGTTTAATTGTTTAAAATAAAAAAAAAAAGAAAAAAGAAAAAATTGTAGTACGAAGGGTACAACTGTTTTTGCTAAAGAGCTTTTTTTTTTGGGTCACAAGAATGAGCATTTTAGGCCCTGTTCTCTTCAATTTTTTTTTTTTTACTAAACTTATATGAACAATGTGGAACTGAACTGAAATTTACTAAACTAAACTGAATTTTTCTGAACTAAACTTAGCGCTCGTTTACTTGCTTGCAATCAAGTGTAATGCAATGCAATCATTTTATAGAGTATATGTGGGGTGAAAAGGGAAGGAGTGGGAAGAGAATGATGGGAAAAGTGGAGTTGATTGCATGATCCAATGTCATCAGAATTGCTCAACTTTTCCCATGTAATGATGATTACTTTTGGATGGTGTAATCAATCTCACATTTCTCATCTCTTCCCCTCATTCCTTTTTTTCACCTCACATCTACCATTAAAATGATTGCATTGCATTGATCATGAATTTGATTGCAAGCAAGTAAACACCACATTAGTTTTATTGAATCTACAATTACAAAGAGTAAAATTGTACTTTGATTTACCGAACTGAACTGAATATTTCTGGATTGACTTTTTTTTACTGAACTGAACTTAATTTTACGAAACTGAACTGAAAAGTTGAAAAGAACATACCCTTAATCATATTTGTAGAAGTATAATATGGTTTGAGCTTACTTTTAGAAAAATCTAATGATTGAGAAAGAAAAAGTATGGTGGCTACTATTTAAGCAAAACTGCATAGAGATTATCCTATAAAGTCATTGAATTGCGTTTACATTTGGAGGTCGAAAAATAGCTAAAATATGATGAATACGCCAATAAGGATCTTCTGTCCTCTTATATTTACTAGTCTATGTCCTAATCACATCCGGACCGCCCGTGATTTTTTCATGCATCCCAATTTAATAATAAATAAAATTTAAAAGCTGACATATCGAATGTATAAGGGAATGAGACATGAGATGGTACACAAAGTGGGACACAAAATCCTTATGCGATGAACACAAGAAGGTAACTCAAAAAGTAATTAAAAAGGTGTAGTCAAGTAATTTTGTGATTATCCTCTCCAAAAAAAAAAATAGAGGCATTGCATATAGGGAGTATTCTTTTCCACTTATTAGACCTTATCTAATCATTGGAATTCCGTGGAAGACCTTATCTAATCAGGGTATCATTGGCAATACCATACTAAATCATGAGAATCAGTGGCGCGGTATAACCTTATCCAAATAATGAAAATCAGTGACATGACATTACCCAATTATTGGAGATTAGTTATATGAACCCATCCCTACTTACAAAATCATTGAATCAGTGAGAATGGGTGGCATGATCTTACCGAATTAATAAAAACTAGTATCAAGACTTTACCTAATCAGTAAAAATGAATGACAGAAATTTACTCAATCACTAGAAATCAGTAGTACAACCACACCCAATCAAGGAGAACTAGTGGAAAAAAATCACCGAGAGTTACATGTTATGAAATGATAATCAAGTATGTTCAATGTTCATCGCACCCGCCAATCCGCCATACATATATATCTATTTATAGCAACCGGAAAAAAATTTCCCATAAACAGAAATTGGGCAATGAATCCAATTTTAATCAAATTCCAAGGGTGATGCATATTAAAACACAATTTTTACGCGAAGGATAAACAAACAAAAATCTATATTTACGCGGCTAAAATTCAAGTTGGTTGCTTTATATATCCTTGTCATTTCTTCCCCTCGTTTCATACTTGCATACCCCATTTCTCACTCTCTCTCTCTCTCTCTCTCTCTCTCTCTCTTTTTCTTTCTCTCTCTCTCTCAATTAATAATCCCTGTTTCTCAGCATCCTTGTTCTTTTTTTTTTTGATAAGAGCATCCTTGTTCTTGAAGACCCACAAAATATCCAACCAAAACAAACAAAACCCATATCGCAAAAAATGGAAATTTTTACTACAAATCATTCAAGCAAATTCCTCAAAGAATTAATCCCTGGTTTGCCAAACGACGTCGCATTGGAGTGTTTAGTAAGGGTCCATGTTTCCTCTCACCCCACCCTCAAGAAAGTCTCCAAGGAATGGGACGGCGTCGTTTCGGACCCGTCATTCTACTCCACGCGCTGCCGTATGGGGTTCGCTGAAAAAATTCTCTGTCTGGTACAGCCTCTCACTTCTCACGCGCCACCACACGCGCCGCCGTCAAAGGATGGAGATAACCCGGTGGCTATAGTCGGGCCTCCCGTGTATAATCTGAATTTGTACAACTTAACCCGCCAAGAGTGGCGGCGAATGTCGGTCCCTATACCGACATTCGCCCAATGCGTGGCGGTTCCAGGGACGGGGAAAGTGGTGGTACTTGGTGGATGGGAGACTTCAACATTGGAACCTATAAGTAGTGTCATAGTATTGGACTTTAAAACCGGGACATGGAAACACGGGTCTCCCATGTTGACAGCACGGTCTTTCTTTGCTTGTGGTGCGGGTCCTACTGGCATTATCTACGTGGCAGGCGGGCATGACGGGCAGAAGAATGCGCTTCGGTCAGCGGAGGCATATGACGTGGAAACTGATGAGTGGACGGTATTGCCACCAATGACCGAGGAGCGAGACGAGTGTCAAGGATTCTCTTTTAGTCCCTCGGGATTATTTTGGGTAGTAAGTGGATATGGGACGGAATCTCAAGGGAGATTCCGTCCTGATGCTGAAGTCTACGACCCAAATAATGGGTCCTGGACTAGGGTTGAAGGGGTGTGGCCTTATCCAGGCACCACCCCAAAATCTACCACAGTAGCCGCTAGTCACAATCAGCGGTTACTGCGTTGGTGGTTTGTGAAAGACGGAGAAATGAGAGAGTTCGAGTGGGAGGAAATGCGGTGGATAACAGTGAATTCAGGACTGGGTCCAAAGAGGATCCTGAGCGGATCGTCGTCAATTTCGTCGATTAGTACATGTGATGGAGATGGAGATAGGGATGGAGTGATATTTGTGATGGGGAATGGAGGGAAGTGCGATTGTGAAGAGGAGGGGTGTGGTGGGGAAGGGGTGTTTGTGGTGGAAGAGAGAAAAAATCAAGATATGAAAGGGAAGGGTGAGGCTAATTGTGATAATAATGGTAAGATAATTGGATGGAAACATGTTCATGTCCCTTCTAGATTTTTGGGGTTCCCATTTTCTGCTTCACATCTCCTTGTTTGATTGATCTTTGGCCTAAATGACTAAAAGGCCGTATGTCTTTTTCTCGTGGAAAATAGCGGTTGTGCATTGATTGAAAGCGGAGCACTTATGAGACAATGGGAGAAATCAAGTTTTATTAGCATGGAAGTAATATTTTGAATGTCAAAAAGTATAGTCATTTTCTTCAAAATAGCAGTCTAAATTATGGATGTATCTCTAATATTACACCATAATACAATGATACAATTACAATCAATGACGATTCATTATTATGAAAGTGTGTGTGATGATCAAAATACAACATTTTGTGTTAAGGGTTTGATACATTTTAATTTTCTTGTAATCTTGTTGTATATATGTGAAATGTCATGTCTATTATTACTGGTCCTTTGTTGTAATCATGTTCTTATTTTGTTTTCTTTTCCTTATGCTTTTTGATTGGTTGTCAATAGCGACAATTCCTGTACTGTATAGGGTTTATCTTGTTACTATTATAAGGCAGAAATAGAATGGTGACCCACCTCTTTTTGGCTAAAAAAGAATGGAACAGTGGAGAGACAAGCAAACATTAGTTAAAAAGATAGACATAAGAAAATAAGAAAATCGAACTTAAATGCAAGAGATGCGAAAAGAGAGACGAGAGACGCTAGATTTTAAAATATTCACCCAAAACATGGTTGGATAACTGGTAAATAAATTGACGAGAAGAAAAAAAAAAGTAAACAAGTCAGTAAAAGTTATACATCATGTCATAGGTTTAAGTCTTTTAAAAATATCTATTCAAAATAATTAGTAAAATAGCCGAGACTGTGTATTAGAAGGTGCTTTTTAACCATGCCCACCCAAAAAATTTGAGATGCCAAGAATAGCTCGGCTCCTAGACTTGAATGAAAGCAAAGGCTAATATGCCTAGGCCATGAGGGCACATGATTATTACTTGATTAGTAACTAAGAATGAATTAATGCCTTAATGTCATTGGATCTGTAACTTTTAGAAGCATCTCCCTCGACTTAAGGGACATTAATTTTCAATTTGATGAAGAAAGGAATCAAAGTGGGTCAAAATTACCCCCCTTTATTTTATTTTAATTATACTTTTCAAGTTCTTATGCAGTTCGACTAGTGGCTACACTACCAGAAATCAAGGGAAAGTCGTTATTATGATGTCCCGTTCTAAGTGATAGCATGTGATTTTCTTCAGGAGAAATGGGTTTTGTTGCTGATCAAAATAACATAACTTTTCAGAGATAGTTTGACTTTTTTTAAATGGAACTTTGTAAGGATTTTTTTTTTTTTTTTTCCGGTAAAAATAAACAGAACTTAGGCTAATTTGACTCAAAGAATAAAGAGAAAAAGGGGCATAATAAATCTACACATAAACAGCAGATATTGAATAGTGGAAGTATCAAGGGTAATGGTATTATTGGTATCAAGTGTATGAAGTAGTAGGGTGTCCGACTTTACTAAAAGAACGTAAAAAATTTCATGAACATAATATATACAAATAATTTGAGTAGAATTCACTTGTCTGTAGTGAAAGAGTCACTGCATAAGTGTCATATCTTAAAAGTTGATACATAGGATAATGGACTAAGAATCTATTCTCTCCATGCAAAACCTAGTAACCTACTGTTAAAAAAAAATATCTATAGAGAGAAATGGTAAATGAACACAAAAGCGCATGCAAATAATAAATAAAAATAACTTCAAAGTAAGAGTTGTAACTAAAAACAAGTTATAACACAAAAATATGACGTGACATTTCAACTTTCAAATAAGCCATTGAAAATGTGACTTGATATGACGAGATATTTTTCTTGAAAATTGATATGACAAGAGATATACGCCTTTCTAAATCTAACAAGATCATTTAAGCACATGAAAATATGCAATGCAACTGAACAAAAAACTTGTTATCTTGGCCTTGCTAGGAGGGTTGAATCTTGTACGAAAGTGTTCAAAAGTTTGTTACCAACAGAAAACTTGTTACCTTTTGTTTCGTTAAAAGGGTTTTAATCTTATACGAAAATGTTCAAAAATTCGTTAGCTATACATCACTAATAGTGTTCTGGCCTTGGGGGCCTTAGGAAGTTAGGAGTGTCAAACAGTACGAACTCCTTTGCCAAAAAACGTGATTAGCTAATAGTAATACACATCTTCCATCCAAGTTGTAATTGTAGGTCCCAACACGATGTACGCATTGTTATATCACCACCAAAACTAGGTGAAAATAACTCTTTACATAGAATGGGACAGATCCGGATTGCTCGGATACAACTTATGTCATTATCAAACTCCTCCAAAATCAACTATTATCGAGATCTCCAAAAAAAAAGTGAAAAAAGTAAGGAAGAAGAAAGTTTTGCATAATTCCAAAATATAACTTCCATGCTTTAGAAATGTGATGTCCAGAGTGACTTCCACTTTCCAAAGGGGGCCAACTTCACCTTAGAATGGTGACTCCTACTTGATTTATCGTATTTTTACAAAACTTCAGACCCTTACGACCTAAAATAAAGGTGTTTGGATCCTCTAGAGTTTCCTTCCTCTAGAGGATTCGTTCCCAAAATAAAGGTTGCTACTTCTGGTGTGATACCCCAAAAAAGACATCACAAACAAATAATGAAAATGAAGTTGCCATACATTGGACCCAAAAGTGAATATTAGATGTTACGTTCAATTAACTAGATTGATATATAAAATGAGGTGTATTCGACACATTAGTATTTTTTGTAGCTCAAACAACATAGGAGTATAAAAAAAATACACCGACGACAAATACATCCAAAAGTACATGGCTGGAGAGAACATTTGATTAAATTAATAATTTTTAGTATTTATTATCTATTTCTATTATTTCCAGCCTAAAAAATGCCAATGTCTCTTTATTTCCCTCATTTAATTCTATTTCCCCCTTTACCCCAATATCTCACCACTTTCTCTCTCCTCATCAAAATCTCCATTAGAATCGGTAATTTGGATCTGGGAAAACTGGTTTTCTTGTATTCCAAATGTGGAGAATGGAGGAAACCTGTAAAAATCTTTGATATGATGAGAGAGAAAAGAAAATTGGTATCTTGGAGTGTATGGAGTATAAGGCCATTAAGCACTTGCTGGGGTGTTGGGGTTTGGGTTTCCAAATGAGTTTTGCTTTTCGGCCATGATGTTGGGTTTTTTAATGCTAAATCAAGGATTGGGAAAGTAATTAATGGGTTATTTTAAAAACATGACATTTAAATGATTTGTGTGTTCTGGGGACCAAGTTTCTACCCAGAAATTTCTTAACTATTTAACCTTTTAATGGAGAAATTTGGGGAAGATTTCACATCAAGCTTCAGAAGGGGAAGGTGATGATAATGGTGAAATAAATGGTGAAGAAAAGAGGAAAAGGGGCAAAAGAAAATAATAATAATAAAATAGGGGAAAAAAATTACAATTTTTGGTTGAAAATGATAGAAATACACCATAAATACGAAAAAATAATATTTTAATCAAATATTCTCTTCGGCGAGTTACTTTTGGGTGTATTTGTCGCCCGTGTGTTTTTAATATACTCATATGTCGCCTGAGTAACAAAAAATACCAATATGTCGAGGGGTCTCATTTTATATACCAATCTGGTTAATTGACCCAGATGTTACCGAACCAATCAATTGAGATTAAACATAGATATTCACCTGAAAGACCCAACAAAAAAGTTGGTATTAAGAATCTAAGGAGAGCTTTTCAAGTTCTCGAATGCCTTGATTTGCAGCTTTCTTGAGCTCAAGAGCCCTTTTATAAGGAGGGGCTATCGGCCGTTGTATGGGATCCAAGCTCTTGTAAGTCCCTTCTGCAACTTGAGGTAGTGGATAGGAGCGGTCCGAGTCATATCCACTAAGATCTCCACAAGCCAAAAATGGAATATATACCTTGTTTGGCCCCTCTAACCACCCGCTGCTGCAGTCTGTCAATGCGAAAATTTGATGAACCAAAATTTCACAACTTCCACCATCCAATAAAAGTGCAAAGAACAGGGGAAAAAGAAAACCAAACCACTCAGGACTTTCATGCAATTATTTGCAATATTTAATTAAAACCCCACTAGATTCGCCAACTTAGACTGACATCTTGCTATTGAGGGTGTGCTATTTAGAACCTATCCATTCAGTTGAGTTCAGTGGTAATCTCGTGTCAGTTCCCAATTCAGTTCAATTAAGTTCAATTCAATTCAGTTGTCCTACAAAACACACCCTGACTCTGTTTGCCTATGTAATCTGGGCAAACTAAAAAGGATATGAATAAAAAGATATATTATCTTAGTTGAGAGAGACAACTCTAAAAACACAAAAACCCACTGATGCTATAGACCAACTGGATAAAGTAAAGTTACAACTAGGATGACATAATTTAGACTAATGAATATGTAAGACCAAGTGAAGAAGAGATGACATAAAACAGACATTGCATTTCCTCTAGTGCCATACCTCATAATTACAGCAGTTTCCATTTTTGCAACAATAGTGATTAGATATTTATTATATTGCTAAAGAGGAAAGAGCAAGAATAGTTAATTGATGCTCTCCCTTCAAGAGAAGTAGAAGTTGACAAAATAGTCTGTTTTCTTATCCAATTAGGGTCCGGGAAAAAGATTATTCTCTCTTTTGCTGCTTTTCTTTTCCTTTACTTTAAAGGACGGTGAGGGCATTGGGGCCAGAGTGCTGTAATCTAGTTGTAAACTCAAACTTCCCACTACAACCACTTCTGACAGTAATCCTTGTCAGGTAATGGCCCTCTGATATTTCCATGCACATGGTGTCTCTCAATCCAGACTATTTTCACTCTTCCTAGTTCTACCTGAATTGAAAAAAGCTTTTCGATGCAAGGTGGGCAATGATCATGGTAGACAGGAAGAAGTTGTAAATATGCACAGGATTGGCGGCAGTGTACATTGTAATATGGCAGGATGGTGTCATCATAGTTACGATAACTGGAAAGGTCTTAGTCGAGAGGGAGAGGTCAAAAGCGTGTCAAGATGTAATGGGGATCAGATGAAACCTTTTGTGGAGGTGCTGATGACTGGCCAAAATTATTGGCTATAAGTTTTTGGAAAGGGATCCATGGACCAACGATGGCTGGATTAGCAACGTATTAGAGGAGTCATTAACTCATTATGTGTTGGTAGTACTGCAAGAATTGCAGAAGGATTTTGATGTCTATAGTTAGTTTGTTTAAGTGTGTAAAAACACGGGTACACGGACTCACGGAGTAGTGAGTTGGGATTAGGTGACATCAAGCTCAAGGTAATGATCTCCACCACTTCCAACTGACAAGTGATACACCTTCCCTGCTCCATTGAGAAATCGAACTGACTAACCCTAAGGAGAAGGATCCCGCCAAATGTTAGCCCAGCCATCTCATCTAATTTGTTATTTAATGTCAATGAAGCTGGACAAATAACTTAAATTATGAAGAAATCAGTCATCAGAAAACTTCCAAAATTTTCAGTCGTTTCAGATTTCAAACGAAAAGTTCAAATTATCAGGAGAAAAACAATCGAAACTGATGAATGTATGATGGCAATTTTAATTAAACAGTAAATGTATTATACTTGCTAAATTCTAACAGGGAAAATTTCTAACCACAAAATAAGCTGTACACCACCAGTTAATGAAAACAAGGTCCCAAGAGAATTCAACTGCTTACCCAGATCGTCTACTCCAGAGGGACTGCCAACCTCCTTTAAAAGGCGATATAAATCCTTCTCATTGAACCCTTCAGGAGGAGAGTAATCCTCACAAACTGCAAATGCCTCTGCAAAACCATTTGCCAAACGCACCTCTTCATTATCACTATGCATAACAAGAACACAGCATGGTTGGAATGTGCTTTTTCATAATTAACTATCTGTGGAGGCTACTGGTCGTTTGTACTGTGAAATTTTTTCTCAATAATCGTATTCCTTACAAGAAAATTAATTAAGGTGATAAACAAAGGAGACAAGACATGAATGAACTTGTCTCCTCGAATCAGCATGAATTTGTTGAAACTTAAAATTAAATGTATTTCTTGCAGTCCCTAATAATGACAGACATCAGATGTCAAATGGTAAAAGCCTCAAGTGAGTTGTGTTTAAGATTATGTGCAATAGGCCAAAAAGTAACAGAAAGATGAACTCAGATGAGAAATGAAAAAAGAGAAAATGTAACCAAATGATGAACAATTGAAATTGAATACTCCACTTACCAATGCTAGAATTGCGACTGCTTTTAGGTTTTGCAAATGTCACCTTGGGGAAAAATAGTTTGAGCTGCACATTCCAATCAGAATATAAATCTGTAACTTGTAAGGGAAGGAAAAAAATTCATCTTTAAAATAAAACATATATAAACAATATGTTCTAAATATAAGAATATCTACGTAACAAATACAAAAACCAGCAACATTAAAAGTTTCATCACAAAAAATTAGCATTAAAAGAATTTCCTCCTGACCTTAGGTTGGTTACAATATCCAACATAGACTACGATTGCAGGATTAACTAAATTAAATATCAAGAGAAATTCTAATGATCACAACACAGTACTATAAGTATAACACTTACTTTTCTCTTAGCTTGAGCTTTGGTTGCAAGATTGAAAATAAATAAAAAACACTTATTTTGTTCTTTTTTTAATTAGCAAGGAAGCCTCCCTCTTTAAGGGATATGAGATTTGAGTTTACTTATTTGATGGGACAATTTTATTTATTTTTTTTTTTGGGGGTGGGGGGTGGGGGGGGAGAGGGGGGTCACTGGCTGCGCTACACATCCAAGCTCAGTACCATAACACTAGAATTCACCTGGCAATAAAGGAGACTTGTGTCTTTACCACGGAATATCTTTGCAATAAATTTTCCTCCATTCCTTAGTATGTGGGTGACAATTGTCAAACCCTACAAGCAAAATTTCTAAAAACTGTCAATACCTGTATTCAAATAAATCAGGTTCTAGAAGTACAAAAGGGGTCCAATTGTAAAAACGAAATAACCTAAGAAAAGTCTTAGCAACTTTATTTTCTCTCTTTAAATTCCGCTGCCTTTTTGCGTGTTCATACGTAGTGAGCAATAAAACCTAGGTTTGGTAAGATTTTAAAAAGTCGTCTTAAAAAGGCTATCATATCTCTAAAACATTAAAAAGAGGCTCTGTCTCTAATGGTGGTGAATCTGGATAAGGAATACTCTTCCTGCCCCGATTTGCAGCTGTTGAATTAAGTAGCGTCTTAAATTAAGTAGAGTCTCTAAAAACTTAAAAGTCATCTTAAAAAGCCAATAGTATCTCTAAAACATCAAAATGAGGCTCCAATGGTGGTGAATCATGATTGGAAAGAATACTCTTTATGCACAGATCTGCAGCTCTTAAATAAAGCAGAGAGTCTGACACGTTGATAGCATTGGCATTTCCATAGGACCAACGTAAGTCAACATTTTAAAAATATGTAAGCCAACATCATCCAGGTAAAGTCCATACACTCGTTATAAGCTCATTTAAAAAGAAGGCAACTTCAACTCGAAGACTCCTCCGTTTTAATTGTGTACATCAGCCATCAGGTATTAATAAATAGCATAAAAGCTAAAAGCAACAAGGGTTACATAAAAGTTTGTACACATTTGAGTAATAGGAACTATTTATAGGAAACCTAAAAGGATTCTCAGAATTAATTGTATTGCATTGGAAAATTTACTTTGGAATTATACATGCTATGTGAATGCATTCAGCCAAACACAACCTATATTTTGTCAGTTATTGATATGTTTCTGGTACTTCTAATAATTCAACTTTGTAATTTAAAAGAACAATCTACAAGCTTGAAATTGAACAAGTTCAAACCCTTCTTCAAAATTTTAGAACATGCAGGGAAGCAGTGAGTCCTAGAAACATGTTTTCCTGGGGTGCAGGGTAGCGCGGGCTCTTTGGAGTTGGTTGTTTGCAGTAATAGGTTTGAATGAGACTTGGGTGTACCCAGCCACTATTATGGAGTTCATATAGATTTTCTTTGTGGGTATTGGCGGGAGGAAGGAAAAGAAGTTGCGATGGAATGCTTCTTTTTCTGTGATATGGTGTTGCCTGGAGAGGAACACTCGGATCTTTACAGATACTGCTATTGCTGTTGATATGTTATGAGATAGGGTCACCTAATTAACCTCTCTGTGGGTTAAGCATTCTGGTAGTATTCGGTGTTAATTCTATTTTACAGATCATCCGCCACTGGACTGATTTGTGAATAGATTCTTCACGGAAGATTTGTTTGTCCTCCTGAGAAGCTTGAACCTAGACACCCCTTGGTGTATAGCATAAACTCAAGAAGCTATAAGGAAGTTTTAACATCGTAATTGATCTGATCCATACAATAACTAATTCTCTTTGTGAGTGCATCAGTTGTTGAAAAAATACTCACCGCCAATATAAGCTGGGATTGAACAAACTCATCCATGTCATGAAGTCCAGTAACTGTGGATGAAGAAGATCACAAAATCAACACAAACAACCCAACATAGCAATGTTATCACTAATTAATTGTCTAAAATAGGGAAAGGAATTATATAGGTTACAAGAACCAATCTACAGACTGTTTATGCTCAATGTAAATTATCAGTAACCTAACCATCAGGTGCACCATCACATACGACCAAGTCAGCTTTACACCCATCAAAATGTCGAATGACCTGTGAATGACATGAAATCAGTTAGATGCAAAAGAAAGTGCTACCTATCCAAGCAGACCATAAGAACAATGTGCAGGGCAAAGACAGAGATGAGAATGACTGCATGCTTATTTGGATTCGAAAAACCGAAAAGGACATACCACCAAGACTTAGCGAAATACACGAATGTATATCGACGTTTCACAAAATACAATGAGGCATACTATTTTGAAAAGTTTGCTGCAGCTGATGATTCCGGTGACCGTATCAGTTATTCACTGGGTTGGAAAGGACAACGGTCTCTGAGAAGCCAAGAGTTTGAAAAGGTGTTTCTTCAGCTTTATGGCCATGAATGAGGGGTATGTGAAGGTACGGACCATTGAATGGGGTTGACAAGGCAAATCTGAAGAGCCCCTTTGGCTATGTTTTACTTATTTTTATTGCTCTTAATAGGTCTTGGTGTATAATATACTCGAACCGGTCACCGAAATCATGAGTTGCGGTTAGATTTCCAAAAATAGTATACCTTGCAGTTTACCCTTATGTATTTCGCTAAGCCTCATTATACCTCGGTGTAATATTCCCCCCAAAAAAGGAATATCAAGGAAAATTGGTACTTTGGCCAACAATAATGCTATGTGGCCACTCTGGTGCTTGTAGATACTCCCTCCGTCCCATGATTACGTTGTCAATTACTTTATCGCGGTCTCCAAGGCATAACTTTGACCATTAATAACTATAAATCTATGAATATAAAAATTATAAAAATATGATTTTTCAAAAGTATTTTTAAAAATGAATATGACAATAAAAATTTTACATTGTAAATCTTTATATTTTTTCATAAATTAACGGTCAAAGTTTATAAAGTTTGACCTCTAAAAAGCAATTGACAACGTAATCACGGGACGGAGGGAGTAATATAAGACCCTTAGGAGAAACGGCAAGAGTTTAAGCAAAACAACATGAGCTAGCGGATACATGCCAAGGCATTGTCCTGAACATTCATCGATGAACAGCACCTAAACCTGAGTGAAATTCTTTTCAAAACTATGCAGTCCTCAAAGACCATCGTCAACAAAGACACCAGAATAAGGAACAAGCACGGAAAATAGCCATGTAATAAAAATGATAGTTCAGCATATAACCAGAGAACTAATACGAATGAGTTAGTGTGAGCACAAACTCTCCAACTGCAACCTAGATAATGCAAAGCAAAGCCCAAGGCATCTTATTTGTCAGCTGAATCACCAGGTACATTCCCTGCACCTTCCCCTCATCTCTTCATGAACATCTCATACTTTTATACATGCAGAAACTAGAACTTGAGAAGAAATGGAGTCAAAATGAAATGTGTTCCAGTCACATAGCCCCAGCCCAAACTATTGTCATAACACAAGATCTGTGTACTTCATGGGCAACAGAATCGCGACAAAACCTTACAGGAGGTTAATTTGGGGGCCACTCCCAAAAACTGAAGAAGACATATTTGTGATTCTTCTACTTTGATTGTTTTACCTTATGATCTAATACTTTTGGAGAGTCAGACATCAAATCAGAACTCATGTATCAAGTCAAATGGAATATCATGTTTTTTTTTCTCACAGAACAAGAATCATAAATCCTAGAGCAAATTTTAACCATTACCACTTCAGCTGTTCTTGCATTTGTTATATCGCCTTGAACTTGAATCACTCCTTCAATTGGAGCCATTGGCTGCAAATCAACAGCCACTATGAGAGGAGGGTCAGCATCCCTGCAGAGCATTAAATTAGAAGATCATAAGTTACTGTCAGCTCCCTCCATGAGTATGAGCAATCACATCAAGGGTCATAAATGTTTCCCATGTCTGGAATTTACACCACAGTTATATCCAGTTACAAAGCCAACCCCACCCATAGGAAAATATCCAGTATTTCTCCGGTTTATTTTTATTGTTTTCCAGTTACAGGACAGTGTCTTAAATTGTTATATTCACAAAGGCATTACTTAGGGGGCAGAATTTCCTTCGTGACAAAGAGAACCCTCCACATAAATTCTCCTTCAGTTACTCTGGTTTCAAGATCATACAAGAAGTAATTTTTATTTTTATTATGATCAAATACAATAAGTAATTTTTTATTTAAGTGCATTTTTTTAGAAAAAATCATAAAAGGTAAAGAATTTATAAACAAAGCCTTGAATATTACAGCAAAGGAGGACAATTTGTCTTCACATAAGAAACCAATTACAGATTTAGCCTAGTTATGCTGAACTATAGTGAGAGAATAACTCCTAAAAGTGCCTTTAGCTTAGCCCATACTAACGCTAAATAAGTGACCCTATCTCACAACAAATCATCCAAAATGGCCTCTTCAATGAAAACCTGGGCATTCCTCCCCAGCCAAAGGCACAAAAGCATGGCAAAGACTGCATTACGCCACAATAGCCACTTCTCATTCCCTTGTACAAATGCCACAAACCGCATTTAAAGAAATTCCAAGACACTAGGAAGGGAAAACCCATGTCAACCCATATACATCAAATAACCTAACCTAAATTCCCCGCGCGAAATCGCAAGGAATACATGTAGTGCAGTCTCACTACTCACCCTACAAAGAAAACAAATAGCAGGCAACAGAAACACCCCCGGTCTCCTCTTCTGACTTAAATTATTGGTGTTCACCCTATCCAATGCTGAAATCCACAAAAATGCCCGCACCTTATGAGCACATTATCCTTCCAAATGAATCCACTATAGGAAGCAGGGCAGAGCTGAACCCAAATGCTGGAGAAAGGACCTACATGAAAATTATCCCGAAGAATCGCCAATCCATCTCCTTGAATCAACACCATCGGATAGCATAACCGTCTTCAAGTCAAGCCTTCAGTAGGTAAGCTAGTGGTTGCTTTAGCACAAATCCATGCATGCTTGAACAAGGATTTTTCACACTTTGATTTTGATGTAAACAAACCAGGATAGAGTGAGCCAGATTAGTTGTAGATAACTGCAACTCACTAAACTGAACTACTTCAAGTATCTATGCCTTTCTTCCTTTATTTCTTTCGTTCTTTTTCCCTTGTTTTGAGGAACTGAGGACAGGAAGTGGGCTATGCTCTTGTAATTGATGAGTCAAGTCGAACTAGATAACTCCAAGCATAAGGAAGGAGATCCACTAACCTGGGACTCCGTTGACATTTTTTGTAATGGTTTACATGCTCGTCATCATCAGCAATCAACCCAAAGTGCAGGAAAAATGGAACATAGAGTAGGAAGTAGACTTATTTTGTACTTTTGTAGTACACCTTGTTTTTAACATGAAGAAATATCTCGATTGATTAGGCTGTATGCACCTAAACAAGTTGATTTCTCAGGAAGGAAGTTGTTAGAGAAATCACAACTCATCAACTTCCGATTTGTTGAAGGTATATGACGGTTTTATCCAGTTTGTGACTTATAAGTCTGTTATGAAAGAAAAGCTGAAAATGTTGAAGGTATATGACTGTTTTGTGACTTCTGTCCAGTTTACAATTTGTGAGTCTGTTACGAAAGAAAAGCTGAAAAAGCATCTAGCAGGCAGTCATTCAGATACATTTTATAACGGAGTCAATCAAACATCTGAGCAACTTGGTCTATATTACGCATGCTAAAATTCTGGATCATTTGTAAGAAAAGAAGCACAGGAAGTTTTGGGAAATTGGCATGTTACTACTATGTCATAGACTGCTACACATGGTTCATTCCCAATAGAATTCAGTTGGAGATCTTAATTCAGCCTCCTTAATTCCGTAAGAAACAGTTTGAATCCTCAATGCACTAAATATCATCAACATAACTTGGATCAACACCCTGCACCTTTTCCACATCATTATTTCATCTAAGCACAACTTGGATTTCTCAAGCAAACCTCAGATTTCTTTACGACTCGTTTAGTTTAAGGCAATAAAAAGGAAATCTTAATACGATATGTCTCTTTACCATGAAATGTCTTATATGATCTATGTAAAGTTATTGAAATTTTCAAGGTAATACATCTCCTACGAAACCACTTCTCTTCTTCACTCAATCTCTTTAGCACTTATGTCCACATGTCAACTGACGATGAAAACACGAGAATGAGAACCATTGCATGCCACTTATGTAGACATAATCTCAAAGGTAGATTTGTTGGTGCACAAATTTTTTAAATATCATTCCCAATATTCTATTTCTTTCTACCAAATGGATCCTCGAAGCTTATGATATCAACATAAACATCATGCATTTGGTATTTAACTCATAAGTTCTTGAGCACTCCCAACATAGGTAGTGCCGTAGTGGGCAACACGTATCTTGAGCTAAATGAGATATGGCCCTTATACAGACGCATAGGGTGCTCTACCTGCGCATAAGATGATTCTTCGTTTTAACAAAGAGAAAGAAGCTAAAGAAGCCGCCATTGTGAGGTTCTGCTTTGTCTTCTTCCCGAATGGTAAGACTTAAAAAGATGCAGGTAACTAGAGGATCGTCCGTCTCCCTACCCAAACACTTGTGACCCAAACAAAGATATGAAACACACCTAGAATCAGGCGAAAGCTTTGCTGGCAGATATAACTTCCGACTCAACACCTACATAGAATCCAAACGATAACAAAGAATATGTAAACGGCCAGCAGAATTTTTGTATCAAATGGGACAGGAATAAACTTATTTCATATGTTGGCATCACCAATTCACCACTGAACAAACAACATGAACATACGGTTCCCAGAAACTAAAATTAAAGCACATTACAAGTACTTCCTCATTAACAAGAGCTCATCTCTACTATGACCTCTATAGCAATGCATTGGTACTTATAGTTACAGATTTATGTCTCCCAATTCAATTTGCCACATCCATAAACCATAATAGTATCCAAACATGCTAATAAGTTCAATTTTCGACAAACTAACGAGTTTTCTCTTCTTTTTTCTTTTCATTATCATTGATTAAACTCTACTAAGTTACAATATCCCACAGGAACATTGATTTGACCATAATTATCAAACAAATATTTTTCAGTGCAATACAATATCATATAATCCCCCACCCCAGCAATAACACAAATACCTGACTCCAGCTACCAGGTGCTGCACAAAGATCAACTACCCTCTTCACCCCTGCAATTACCCATCAAAACCCATGTCAAAAAGATCAAATTTTTACCACCAAATTCAAGTAACTAATTTAATATATTAGTTTAACCAGGGAGAATTACAAGAACCTTCAAAAATATTGAATTCCTCATCGATTTGAAGGAGCTTAAAGGCACTTCGAGCTCGCCATCCTTCTTCTTTTGCCTTTCTGTAGTAAATATCCTGCAAATTCAAGCAGTTTACTTCACTGAAAAATGAAAAAGCTCGAATCTTTTGCATTATTTTGCAAAAACTAATTGAAACCAAAAACAAACATACATACCCTTTTGTCCCTTGAAGCTTTCCCCATATTCTTGGTTTGTCTTCTTATCGATCCTAGTTTGAGATTATCGTTAGATGATGCAATAGAATTGAAATTGTAACTTAGAAAAAAGGTTTTTCAAAAGAAATCTCTCACTGGTTGTTTCTAGAACCCCAGCAAAACCACTGGCACTGGGGTCAGAAATGGCGGTTCAAAAAAAGAGCGATGAATGTAGAACTGGGTACCTCTTACACTCAGACCTCAGCGGACCCGGAAAACGGGCCGGGTCAAGCTGCGTCGAATCGGGCCAAGCAATCCGCGTATGCAATATGGGTGCTGGGCTGATTAGGGCTTTGGGCCAGCGCAAACTGGACCATCCAAATTGGTTGCTTTGGTATGGTGTTCTACTGTGGGTACGAAGTACTCGTATAAGTTTTGATGGTTTGGTTTAGTTATTGTAGTTTTTTGTTGATTTTGTGGCTCATCCTAGTGTGTCTCGGTCTTTTGTTAAGCGTAATGATGCGTAATGATAATAAGGTAACCCATGAACTAACAAATATGCAGCAATAGAAGGTAGATTATCGTTATTGGTAGTTTAGTTTTCTTATTGTTGTCTCTTTTTTTTTTTTTTTTTGATAGAAAGACTGGCATTCTAAGTTTTCTTATTGTTGTTGATGTAGGCATGTAGCTCTTCGGTCTAATTTGGAAAATCTAATTAAAATTTAATCAATATATATATACGTCAACGTTGCGACAAGTAGTGACGGAATTCCAATCGTTCGCTGCTAGAATTAGTAGCGGAATTTATTCACTTTTGACAATGTATTTTATTAATAAATAATTGGTCAAGCGACATACCAGAACCCTTAACATATGCACGTCCCCACGAGGCTTCTAGCTAGCTCGAGACCCATGCGTGCGCCCTTCCCTACAAGGGTCTACGGGCTTGGCAATTAATCCAACAACAAAAGCTACAAGGGCGATTCAAACCCCGCACTCCACACGCAAATAATGATGCTTCTACCAACGCATCAGAGAATTACTCCTACTTATTACAAAATCATGCATAGCGTCTACCGACCTAAAAAGTTTAACAAAAGATCTGAAATTAAATCCCGCTGAGTGACGAAATCTATTAATTTTGCCGCTAATTAGTGGCATGAATTTAAATTCACGGCAACAAAAAAGCTAAAAATAGTTTATAATTAATCAATAATAGATATTGTTCTGTGGCTGCAGAAATTAGTATTTCGTTGCTAATTTGCGACGGAAATTGATACCGCGGCTAACTTAGCTATATAATTGATTTAGTCGCTAATTAGCAACGGGAAATTAAAATCAAATTCGTAAGCTGAATTCTAGGTTATTTCTCTATCTTTTCGTAGTGAATACTGATGTGCATACAGTAATTTCCTCATAGAAAAAAGAACAAATTTAGATAACAAGAAAATATCTCCAATGGTAAGCAAATTAAATGCCCCCTATTACTTCCTCGTTACATTAAAACTCTCATAATTTAAATATTATTGACACAATAGTAACATATACAAAAATATCACATGAAAATAGGAAGTGGATAGAGTATCCTAATTTACCGAAAAATAAATAAGACTAGAATCGCCAACGGACCTTGTATCATTATGTGTACCACTCCCTGTCTATGAATTGTTTTGTCAATTCATTTTGCTTGCGGCTTTTGTTTACTTTCACCCGAGTATATGTTAACGTTCAGATGCCCCGGGACTCCTACAGGGTTTGGTTTCCAACAGGAGAAATGCTATGTGTAGCCTCGCCTTGAATCTGCAACTTACACCCCCCTCCCTCCAATCAACACAGGGTACCCAAACATTGTAAAAGAAAAAAATAATCAGAAAAAGAAAATCATTTCCCCTTATAAATGCTTACGTCTTCGAATTTGATTATGGGATGCAAATTACAGCCTCATCCCAAGGTTACACATAACATCTCTTCTAAGAGATAGACCTAATGGCACTCCTAGCTAGATGAACACATTGTATAATCTATTAGAGAAAACGGGACTAAATTTTAAAATGAGCTGAGAGAATACTAGATCGAGGATTCAAACTGTGGTTAGAATAAATCTTTCAATTACTTTCAAGAAATTCAACAGGTTGGCCGGCATGTAGAAGTCAACCATGCATATTTATATATAATAGCCTAATATATAATCTAATGAAGTCTTTAGAACAAATATATAGTTAAGAATCCTTTAATCATTTTTTAGTGTCCTCTATGAGCACTAAAGAATCAAATTACAATTGTGACAACAAAAAAGTTTGGAGAGAAAGAAGGGATAATAGATAAAGCAAAAGCTAATACGAAGAAGGTCCATGAAATTAAAGATAGCAGCTTTACTTTACTCTAGATAATTATACTATATATTGTATTATCTACACGTTAAAAAATTATCTACTTTTTATAATCCCTTATTAATTACAAATACAAGTGCACATATGTTTGATCTTTTGATCTTTGCTACAAGTTTTTGAGAGAGAAGAGAGAGAGAGATGTCAGAGGGTGGAGAAGCAGGAGAAGCAACCTTAGAGTTCACACCAACATGGGTGGTTGCAATACTATGCGCGGTGATCGTCATCATTTCTTTGGGCATCGAAAGAGTCATCCACTACACTGGCAAGGCATGCACATTATGCACTATTATTATTACTCTATTTTACAATAATTCTATAATCCAATAAGTTTTGTGCGAGACCAATTCAAAGAAAAATGGGGTCACTATTTAGAAATGTAGGGGTCACTTATGGTGAGCAGTGACCCTTATTTTATTAAAAAGTGATCCCCGTCTCACCAAAAGTTTCAAAAAGACAGTCTTATAGAAGTTTTTGTGTAATCTCCGATTGAGACTCTAAATGCGTCTCCAATTCTCTTAATTTTATGCTCCCTTGATGTTGTTCCTTTCAGTATTTAAAGAAGACGGATAAAAAACCTCTCTTTCAAGCCCTTCAGAAGATCAAAGAAGGTACGTAATTAGTCTTTGATTTTACCTTTTGGTTCGCCGTAAGAAAATGTTTGATGATTTGTCTATCTTATTTGTTTAAAATCATTTTTGTTCAAATGTGAAAATTATATTATAGTACTTACTAATACTTACAATTTAGGAAACCCAAAATTGATCTTCTGTATTATTGTGTAATAGAAACAAAAACTCTCTTATGAGACAGCGTCATGTATGAGGTATCACTTTTTTTGTTTGGAGCTATCACTGTTCATCTATGATAGTATCTTTTTTTTTTTTTTTTTGTTCAGAGGTATCACACCTAATATAAGTTTTTGTGATCTTCTTTACCTATTTATTATTGATGACTTATTTGAATTACACCAAACGTAGGGTGTGTTCCGCAACCAGCTTTTGGGTACCCTGTTAGTGGTTTGAATTAGTCAAACCACTACCTATAATGTGTTCGGTAACCAGCCTTTGGTAGTAGTTGTTAGCTGTTAGAGTAGTGTTTTACAAAAGCTAATAAAATTAGCCTTTCAACTCCAAAGGCTAGCTGTTGGAATTATTTAATTCTGATTATATCTCCCTTTATTTTTAATAATAAATAATAATAATATGCCCTTTTATGTCATTTTACATCAATCACCTAACCAAATCGCTAACTTTACCGAACACTCAACCAAGTAAACAGCTAACAGTTATGTACCACTCGTCACAGCTAATAGCTAGTTCAACAGCTAACAACTAGTAAAACAGCTAAGACTACAGCTACAGCTAAATATTGCCGAACAGACCCGTAATAATTTTTTGAAAAATTGGCTCCAAATAATCCGAAGTTTGGGCCGTCCGCCGCGAATAACCCCAAGTTTGCTTTCAACCCTAAATAATCCGAAGTTTGGACTCACCCGCCCAAAATAGTCTAAATGAATACGGAGTTGGACTCCATTAACGACCGTTAGTAAGTTACACCCAAAACCCCATTTTTTCCTTCCTCTCTCTCTTCTTCATCTTCAACTCTCTCTCTCTCTCTCTCTCTCTCTCTCTCTCTCTCTCTCTCTCTCTCTCACACACACACACACACACATATTTTCTTTAAATTTTTACTCCAACCTCTCTTGTCGACTATCCCCATTTTCAGTTACATAACTCAAAAAAAAAAAAAAAAACCTTCCTTTCAATTTTCCTCTCCTCTCTTTTGCAAAATTTCATTGAAGCAACAAATCCTCTGCAAAAACCTCCATTGATTAATTTCAGGAGACAGAAAAACAAATCATTTCCTTCGCTCTACTTACTATAATCTTGCAATTTAAAGAAACCAAATCAAAACCCCCAAAATCCAACAAACAACATTCGCTAGGGTTTTTTATGTACATTTCCGCTTTCATATCTTATAAAATTGTTGTGCATTTGTTGTGGAATTGAATTGGGGGCTTGGTTGAGATTTGGGGTTTGGAAAGAGAGAGAATTTGAGTTTGGGGGATAATATCTTTAATTTAGTCAGTTTGACATCAAATTGAGAATGTATTATTTGTTAGTACAAATTACAGGTTGTGTTGGGTTTAAGTTTGTGTGTGTGGGAGAGAGAGAAAGGAGGTTGAAGATGAAGAGGAGAGAGAGGATGAAAAAGTGGGGCTTTGAGTGTAATTTACTAACCGGCATTAACAAATTCTAACTCCGTCTTCATTTAGACTGCTTTGGGTGGGTGAGCCCAAATTTCGGATTATTTGGGGCTGAAAGTAAACTTAAGACTATTTGCAGCGGACGACCCAAACTTCAGATTATTGGGAGCCAATTTTCCTAATTTTTTTTTTATGAATCGAATGTACATAATATTTTTTTTGAAACACTACATTATAAAAATTTCAAAACCTATCCCATGTAGCCAAAATAGTTTTAACTTTTCTTTTTAGACCAGAATTTAACTTTCTTTTTGGTGCCAATTTTAAGTTTTTTAAGTAATTAATAAAGGATAAGGGTGATGCAGAATTGATGATAATGGGGTTCATATCTCTCCTGATGACGGTATTCCAAGGCAAAATTGGTAAATGGTGCATAACAGAGCACTTGGCTAATAAATGGCTTCCCTGTAAGAAGGAAATTCAACATAATTCCTCGGTTCAAGGGATTAGGCGCCAACTTCTGAGTGAGCACGGTAACTCCACTTATTGTCAACAAAAGGTACCCTTTTTTTTTTTTGTGGTTAAGGAAAGTGCATCAAATTAGATTACGAAAATAGAGAGTTATTACAAACCAAAGCTTCAGAGTACTCACTAACTAAGTAGCTAGTACTCACTATTGTTTCTCTCTTGTGCATGCATGTACCTTAATTTTTATAGAATTCAAAATGTCTCTTATGAGGCCGCTTTAACACGTGGCTACCTCTATAGCCAAGCATGACGCCAACATAACGTCATACTTGTAAGAGGCGTCTCACGTTGAAACGGTCTTATATGAGTTTTTAAGTATGGGATATGAGGGCTTGAGAAAACCATGTACTCATGCATTTATTTTTATTTTTTTTTGGGCAATATTGAGTAATTAATACAGAATAATTACATACAAACACCAAACTTTCGAGCTCGAGTAGCCCAGATATGCGCATGCTCTACATCATTCCTAGTAGTGTTGTTCATATTTCGGTCCGGACTAGACCGACCCGACTAAAATCGGCCGACCGAGACGAGTCCTGTTTTTGGACCGGTCAGACCGAGTTTCAGTCTTGTCCGGTCTGGTCCACAATTCATCCAGTTTGGACCGGATGGGAGGATAACGTCAAAAGATTAAGACCGGTCCTTGGCTCTTTTTAGAAAAATGGTTGGGGTCCGGTCCAATACCGGAAACAATCTGATCCTGTCAGATCCGGGTCTAGACCGGTGAACGGCCCTAATTCCTTGTCATGCATGTTGAAAAACATGTTTTTGTGTTATTTGTTTTTAATTTTTGATCTAATAAATCATACTCAGTATTCATAAAAAATGACAAAATGTCCACAATCAACCTGTAAATTGAAGCCAGCTAGTAAAAGGAAAGCATAAACGATCTTTACCTTTGAGAAAGTTGACAGGATATATGATCCAACTCCTTTTACCTTTGAGGGGCACAGCAAAACAAATATAATAGAATACAATGTCAAATTGGCCCGTTTTAATTATTTCCTTTTTGCATTGCCTTTCCTTTTTAAAAATAAATTTCATTTCTCTTTCAGCTAATTTGGTTTTTAATTTGCAGGGAAAGGTTCCACTGTTATCAGTAACAGCATTGCATCACCTGCATATGTTCATCTTTGTGTTAGCTGTTGTCCATGTGATTATGTGTGCCCTTACGGTTCTTTTTGGTGGCATAAAGGTCTGTCTTTTTCTAATTCGGCATAAATTAATTTAGCTGACATGAATTAAAGAATTGTTATTTAACAATACAAAATAATAAAAAGATAAAAAAAATAAAAAAGCTTTCTGTCAAAAGGTTAATGCAGTTGAAAGAATTTGTATTTTAGCACAGCTCTCACCCGTGACATGCTAACAATATCTTGTAGATAAGTCAATGGCAAATTTGGGAGAAATCAATCCAGAAACAGGAGCATAATGATCCTCAACATGGTAAGTGCTATATATGCTAGCTCTAATATTATAGAGGAAGTCTCGTGTGAAATTAATTTATATGATAGGGATCACTATTTAGATATATAGAGGTTACTTATTATTATTATCCGTGACCTTTATTTCACTAAAATGTGACCATCGTCTTACCGAAAATTTATAAAAATTAAACAAGTTTTTGTGAATCACAAAAACTTATAGTATAAGATATCTTTCTGTAAATTTTGGTGAGACGAGAGTCACTCTTTAATAAAACAAGGGTCACAATTCATTATGAGTGACCCCTAACTACATATCTAAAAAGTAACCCCATTTCAATACGAGTTGATCTCAGTATCTCACACAAAACTTGCGGTAGACTTGCTCTACAGCAAGTCTTGGGCAAAAACTGAATATAACCTGCTTGTGCCTTGTGAATTGTTCTTTCTAATATATTTATTTATAAAATCTGAATCCACCACTGCTATTGAATTAGTGTTTTGGGACCTCTCTTTCTCCCTCGCTCCATTTTCCCTTTTATTCTCCACAGTACACACTCATTTTCTTTTCCCTTTCTATTTTTATCACTTCTAATAAGTGAACAACATTAAATTTGCAGATACGTTAATCAAACTCACCCTTGCTGAAGAACATGATTTTATCAAGGGTCGGTTTCGAGCAGTTGATTGTAGTTTGCTAGGTTGGTTGGTAAGTCTTAATGTTTATGTATTATATATATATCGGCACTCACAAAAACTTCTATGATACAGTTTATTCGTAACTTGTGGTAAGATGAGGGTCACTTTTCCATAAAATAATGGTCATTGCTCACCATAAGTGACCCCTATGTTTCTATATATTAACCCTTATGTTTCTAATTGGTGTTTGGATCCTCTACTGTTTTATTTCTCTGTTGTCCTTTCTTCTCTCTATCTCTCTCCTCAATTTGTTTAAATTAAAAAAACTCACCCCCTCCATTTAAGGGCCCCAAACCCACCCCCTCCAATCCAAAGGTAAAGCAGATGATCCTTCCTCTTCTAAATAGTGACCCCATTTTTCTGTGAATTTGTCTCACATAAGACTTGTTGCTCTGCATTAGATTACTATAACACATTATTATTATTATTATTATTATTATTATTATTATTATTATTATTATTATTATTATTATTATTATTATTATTATTATTATTATTATTATTATTATTATTATTGTTATTTGTGTTATTTTATATTATTATTACTTAATTCATCTACACGATTTGGTTGGTAATCTTGATATTTATAAATTGTATTTCTGCATTAGATTGCTGTTACACATCATAATCGTCATAACTTTGATGTTTTTCAGCAAGCATTTTTTAAGCAATTTTATGGGTCAGTAAACAAATCAGATTATATCACAATGCGAATGGGCTTCATTACGGTATATCTTATATTCCCTTATTGATTTATTTTTTTCCTGATTGATGCTGTCAAATTTATTATCATCTTAATCATTTTTTTTTTTTTTTGGGCAAGATAATCATAATGTATGTTTATTGGTGAAATCTTATGGTTTTGCAGACACACTGCAAAGGAAACCCAAGGTTTGATTTTCACAAATATATGGTTCGCGCTTTTGAATCTGACTTCAAGAAAGTTGTTGGCATAAGGTAGTCGTTAGACACTTACATCTTTTTTATTAGTTATTCTTTAATTTTTGTAAAGTAAGTATTTTGTGACACCAAGTCATACCAAAATAGGGTTAATAATAATGTATGTAGAACAGTAGCGGTCACTTAATTATTATGAACAATGACTTTATTCTACTAAAAAGTGATTCTCGTCTTACCGAAAGTTATGGTAAAATCGTCCTATACAGCGGGTTTATACAAGTTTTTATGATTCTCTAGCTTCCTAGCTAATCCTGCGAATTAACGACACTCCTCATCATTTTGACTGCATGCAGCTGGTTTCTTTGGCTATTTGTGGTTGTCTTCTTGTTTCTAAATGTTAATGGTAATGGAGTTGCATTGATTACTATCATACTCATATTGGAATATAGAGTCCATTATATTTCCATAAATAAACGTTATTCGTTTGGTTTAATGTGCAGGTTATCATGCCTATTTCTGGATCGCTTTCATTCCCTTCATAGTGAGTGTTTATAAGTTATAATAATGCCAATATGTCTTCGCTCAAAAACAAAAACAAATATTATGTCTATCTAGAAAGCTGACAGTGTGACAAGGATAATTACCAGTAATAAATAGTTGAGCTTGAGATAGGTAGTGCAGTGACGCACCTTCCACTCTCGTCAATAAAGTGGGTTTAAGTCTCATTTCCGACAATTCGTGTTGAGGTACAAAAGCTAATAACATTTTGGTCACTTTCAGCTCTTGCTTGCTGTGGGAACCAAATTGGATCATATCATCATCCAGCTCGCAAAGGAGGTAGCTCAAAGGCATTCTGTGATTGTAGGGCATGTTGTAATTCAGCCATCAGATGATCACTTTTGGTTCCACAAGCCTCGAATTCTACTCTTGTTGATTCACATTATTCTCTTTCAGAACTCCTTTGAAATGGCATTTTTCTTCTGGATTTGGGTTAGTACTAATCACTCTAAACTTGAATTAATACGATTTCAAACAGTTATACAGGTTATACCTGATTACATGGTCCGAGACCAGTGCTCTCTAGTGAGTCCACTTATAAAGTTGATGTTAATGAATGATGCTTTGTATATGTTATGCATTACAGGTTCAATATGGTTTTGACTCATGCATTATGGGTTCAATAGGCTATACCATCCCAAGACTCGTCACAGCGTAAGAACATTCAACTTCAAGTTCAAGCTCTTTCTTAATCCTTAGTCGAAAAACTAAAATGCATCTACACATACATGGATCTTTTTCTTGCATATGCAGGGTATTTGTTCAACTCCTCTGCAGTTACAGCACATTACCACTCTATGCAATTGTTACACAGGTAAACATTTAATCGTTTTCGTCGCTTCTAAAGCTTAATTGCAGTAGTGGACTGTTTAACTCTCATCATATGTAATGTGAAGATGGGAAGTTCTTTCAACAAGGCCATATTTGAAGAAAGCATACAGGAAGGCCTTGTTAACTGGGCGCATAAGGCGAAAAGACCTAAGGCTAAGCCTATGACAGTCTTCGCCAATGGGTCCGGCCAAGGAACTAACCACCAAGAGGGTGCTTCAAAAGAAGGATCCATTGTTGTAGTTGAGACTCCTATGGCCAATATTTCACAGAACCACAGAGATTCAACTGTAGGGGAGATTCAGACAGAGTAGCTGCCCCAACAAATGATTCAATGACCAACATACATTTTTAATTTCAAATTTTTTTTTATCACTTTTCAATTATTGGTTTAATGATCAACGTCCTGAAAAATTTGTAAGTAAGTCCCCCTCTTTGAGGGCAATGAAACTCAATCCCAAATCATTGTTGGAGACGAGTAGGGGATGCACTACTGTGCTATCCACCCCACCCTGGATGGTGATTTATCTTTCGTTGTGGGTCGATACCAAGCGTTTGTAATTGCAAAATGCATCTTACATTCGCTCAGATTGATCAGGCAGAATATCTAGATCCTTAATTGTTTTTCTCTTCAAATTCGAAAAGGAATATCAAGTCGTGTTTTAGACATTTCTTTACAAGAAAAGTAATGTAGGAGAACCTAACAGATTCATACTCTCCAAAAGAGCAAGCTTCAATCAAACAGAAGAAACTGTAATAACTAATAAGATCCATGACAATATAGGCATACGGTAACGAATGAGGATCGTTGGAGTTAGAGAGTCGTCGCAAGACTCGCAACCGAAGTCTTTCGCATGTTTCTCCGTCGATTTCATAGCTGAATCATGGAGGGAACAATGGTTAACCACATTCACTGTAGCCCAACTAAATGCAAAACACTTCTCATTCAACCCTTATAGAAACGAAATCGAGCTTATTACAAGCCAAGGCCTCGAGAACCGGACATTAGTAGAGCAACACGATTTACAAAGGGATTAACAATCTATAGGTAGAGTAAACAAGGTGACACCGGAAAAGTCGATTATTTCCCCTGCATTTTCTCTTGGCAGCCATGGGAACTACAGCTCTACAGACTAAATGAAGGATGATGAGAACACTCACACAGGAGTGGTGACTGACGAAATAGAGTAGAGCAAGGCTTCAACTAAGGTGAGGGTACGAGCTTAGAGAACCAAGTCGGACATCAGTACTCCTAGGACTGCGTATATGATAGCGAGGAAACTAGTTCTTTTCTTAAGTTATGTTTGTCCTACTTTCAAAAACTTGGCACTACAACATTCTGTTTCAAGTTTTAACTATTGAAATTTTTTTCATTTACCCTATACGAAACAATAGATACAAATGTACAATGCAGGGCTCGGATAGATGTTATGTCTAACCCTCTGCAATCCACTAACCCGTGGCCAATTCGCTGGAAACCACATTATAGAGGAAGGTCTAAGCCACCAAACAGCACTGAAAGGTAGCCCATGGTACCCAACTTTCACACCAGAAAAACAACAATCACAACTGAATCAGAATTTCTTAACCATCCTTCAACCTGCGAAACATTCTACCAGGGTTGCAAAGGCATCAGAATGATGCAGCATCACAGCGATAAAGAGGTGGACATGGCATCATCTTGAGCTGTTCTTTTGAAAACATAGATTCCAAAATGATGACTTTCACCACAGCATTTTTTTTTTTTTTTTTTTTTTTATACAAAGGGAGCATCATTGAAGTGACAATATAACATTAGTAGAATCCAACCCAAAATCCCCCAACCAAACAGCAATTCACAGCAAAATTAACACCACCTGAAAATATGTGCCGGTCTGTGCCAACAGAAGCGTAGCAAAATTACGTCCTATTTATGTTTTGAAGAACATTTGAAAGCATTAAAAACACAAACTTATTACAAGTTTTCAGGTCACAGAACACATAACAGGCACAGATTCCACATGACATATTGACTTGTTCAGGAGCTGGATGAACAAAAACATCACCCCATTGAGTGCTGCTACAACTGGGTATACGACAGTGACTTGTTCAGTTCAGGTAACTGATTGTCACTCTTCAGCAGCACTGGCAGCGCTGAGATCGACATTGAGGTCCAAAACCTGTAGTACGAGTCAAATATCAGTAATTTGATTGCTCGAAAGCAAAAGGTCAAACTTTTGGAAATAGAAGGAGAAGTTTTCTTCGAAAATGTTCTCGATGTAACTATTATCCCCACCCCCCACTGCCAACACACTGGCATAGAGGTAAAATAAATAAAAACTCAAAGGGCAAAGTTTTCGCACAACTAAAACTTTATCGGGAATTAAGTTTAGCCAAATGAATCTTCTTAAGGTTCTTGAGAGTTGAGAAACACAACACAGTCTCTAGTATCAAACTAAAGTTCAGTGCAGTATAAGTGTTCCTCGTCAGAACTATCAACAAAATTTCAATTATGTAATTGATACTCACATTCATATTCCCCTTTATGGTTCAACATTGTGAATATCACAGACACATAAATCAGTTACGTCTTTTTTTTTCAAATAACCGATGTTAACGACCAGGAAAACCTCCAGTGCCCCTAAGGAGACTCGAACCTGGGACCTCCAGAACAAATTTCAAAGGTCTTACCAGCTGAGCTACCCACTCAGGGTTCATAAATCTGTTACGTCTTACAAGGTTTTCTCTTATCTTTGAGACAATCATGTCATGAGGAATATATCTAGTTTCAATACCACATATTCTAGTAAACTCCAGATATTGAAGTGCATTTTCCAATTTAACTCTTACCATGGAAACATGCCCACACCCAAGTTACGGTGCACAGATACCTCGCCTGATAGGAGTATCCTACTATCCTTTACTGGATATGCAACAAATATGTATGCAGGATATGCTTGTGATACTCCTCCATTATACAAGTTTTTTAGAAACCAAATTTCTTCTTTTTTTTTTTTTGGCTAAAAAAAACATGTAGAGTTTCCCCTACACTAAATACAAAACACCAAACTGCTTTCTCTCAATCTCTAGTTTTGCTCTCTAGCCGATGATCCTCTCGCTCCCCGTCAACTATCTGTATGCTGAATTGCCTTGGTTTCAACAAAATTTTCTCTTGATTGTCAACTACAGTGAGCCCGAGTAGGAAACCGTGGTAGGATAATAAAAGGGTTATGACTTATGATGCTATCAGAGATCTTGAACAATGTTAGTTTCTCATTGTGGTTGTAAGTCTATTAATGTTTGCTTTATTCTTGATTTGTAAGACTATTTAACATTTATTTTTATTATTGGCTATTATAAGCAAACCAACAACAGCACTGACAAGAATCAGATAAGCAGTACTTGACAAATACCAAACTTAGGCAAACAATGGACAGAGCCAATAGATAAAGGAGCACAGAAAATGATGCACCTAAAACACAATGTCAGGAAAATGAAAAAACCCACCCATTCTGATGGAAATTTTGAGAAAAATTATGGTGCAGATGATTTTCAAGATTTTACCTTTCCAGTTATCAATGTATACATGTTGAGCACATCTGTAACAGTTGACTCAAAGTGCGTTGTGGGATCATAACTCTGGACCAAATGAAGCAAAAAATTAGTTAGTAGGAATGAATTAATATTTCAAAATGAACAAGCCTATGAGAGTAGTCAATTGAAAGAGTAAAGGACAAACCGCTGATATAAAACAATTGTCCAGAGAAGGTTCATTGACTGGCTCATATCTGTCATACATATCAAAGAACAACTCATCCACTGGGCCAAGAAGGTCGATTCCCTGCTTTAATTCAGATTGAGGATTATCAGTCTCTGCCTCCGTTGACACAAAAGCGATGAATTTTCCCTTCGGGGCAACGTTGTGTGTATAAGAGCTACAGAAGAGATACCTGCAGGAATATGCAAAAGCACAGAAGCAAGCAGCTAAATATCAGACCTTGGCAACATAAAAAATGTAAGGTAGAAAATACTTATCAAGAACAGTAGTTGTCCTCCCTCTAGTTTCATTTTCTCTTAAGATATTTAGTGAGTTTAGAAGTAACTTGAGTTAGTTCTTTCAAGGCTTCTAAGACAACCTCTGCCACAAAGTTAATTCAGTGGAACAGAGTGCATCACAGAGGTCAGTAGAGTTACGACTTGCAACGAACAAAACGCTTCACTTAAAGATTCATACAGTAAGTTCAGGAAGGAAATTCAAAGCTTGGTAGCTAGCTGCTGCATCCTAACAGGCAAATGCCTTTACCAAATCCAAGAGTGGCGCTTGTACAGTTGTACCATGATCGAGGAATAAGCTCACAAACATGATACTATCGCTTCAAGTTTAAAAACAAATTTAAAAAATCCAAAGGAAATGGGGCAATTTGTAAATGTTTTATGCAGAGGATACCTTATCCTCTCTTCTGATGTACATTTGATATTATATTAATATACTTTTTCTTATCTAAAAAGTTCCATCTTACAAAAATTTGTTTATCCAGCTATGAATGTTGACCGATGTCTCACTTTTAGAACACTTTTGTTTCATTGTTCACTGCACATCCAGAAACATATCAAGGTGTGTGACTTACATGTCTGATTTACGATCTAATTGCTTTTGAGGCAGGATAACCTGCACAGAGTGAGAATCACTGGTGTTTGGAATTGGGTGGCTCATAATGGCAATAGCCCTCGCAACCTTTCCCACCTTCCTCACCTGTTCAAAAAAAAATGGAACATCTTCCATAAAGAGCCATGGCTTCACCACATTACAAAAATAAATAGAACTTCACATATCAATGTTATCAGTACTTCATCAGATGTGTCAATGCGGCAGTGTCAAACAGAAGGCAACTTGCTCTCGGAGGGGGCGGGAATGGGGTGTATATTGAGATACAAAGATCAACGTGGGGCCAAAACAAAGAAGGAAAAGAGGTTCTTATCTATATTATTTTCCATTCATGACGGGTTGAAGGAAGATAGGAGCAAATACAATGGTCTGCTAGACCAAGCTCAGTGCCATACAGCTTACCATTGAACCTCCAAATATATAGCAATGCCACTGTTAGCTTGTTGCCCGCACTTGACACAAGGAGAGGGAAAGGAAAACAGAAGTTTGCCAACTCCCTCTGCGTTAAACACCTAAAGAGTAATGACGACTCTTTACATTGTTTCTTTAATTTTAAAAAAATATATATATCTTAGCCAGGAAAATTTATTTTTATTTTTTTTGCTCATCAAAAAGGAAGGTGTTAGTGAATGGTGATTGGTGACCAAGGCTCCCACGTCATGTTTGGGCTCTCATATTCAACAGAGAACATATTATATTAACTAAAGCATTGGTCCCATCAACGTATCATCAAGGGACAAGTATAGTTCCTAGAAGCTGGAAATTACAAGACACGGGGGGATGAGGAATCAAACATGACCTTGCCTTTATCTTAGCCAGTTGGTAATGGGAAGCAGGGACACCCCTGACTATCCATTGCTGATGCCCTAGTAGCACCAACTACAGAGCATAATCATTTATTCTTCAATATGTAGCTTCCGGGACTCTTGAATCCCCTCACATAACGGGAAAAAAAAAAGCCTAGGGAAGTATACATTGGATCAAATTTAAAACATTCAAAGGAAGTGCAAGCTCCATTGCATGAAGACATGTCCCTTGTGAGTCGTGACCCAAGATATTTACCTTGTTTGAAAGATATGAGGGATCACAGACAACTTTTTTGCACTTGGCAGTTTCTCCTTCAGATGTTACACCAAGAACTTTGCCTTCCTCATCAAATTCAACCTGACATTTTACCAAGATCATGAATTATCAAGACGTGGAAGAATGATGGTCACAATCAACAAGCCAAGAAAAAGGAAATATTCACAATAATAGGAGCAAGAGTACCTTGCATTCTGGCTTATTCAACATGTAAGTTCCACCATAAACAGCACTGAGCCGTGCAAAAGCCTGAATGAAAGATGTGTATTATATTTAAAATATCAAAACAATGGAAATTAAGAAGCAGGAGCACAAAAAAGAGAAGCCTGAGTTAAAGATAATTAAGCAATCAAAGAGAAACATGAATAGATAGAAGCACCAAAAAAAGATGCAAAAACAAAAGAATAGGATAGGTAGAAAAATGAACCTGCGGCAGTTCTCCCAGTCCATACAAGGGATAAATGTATGGAGACCCTCCCGCAAATCGTGCCAGAGATTCGGCATACAGCTGAATCCACAAAGGTAAGAGATGGAATGCTTATAAAACGTCATAGTAAATAGTAATTATTGAGATATTAAGACATAGGCGAGCTAAATCTGTCACCTTCATTCTCTTCACAGTATCTAAAGCAGGTTCATTCAGGTAGCGATCATCTCTATGAAGTGCCAATGCATGACCAATGAAGTCCACAGTGTCGTCACTGAGGCCATATTTTCTGCAATCCATGCAAATAAGACCAGAAGCCTATGAATAACTGTTAGCAAAAAAAAATTCTAGCATCTAGGCGTGATGTGTCAATAAATATGCACACACACCCAGGTACAGAGAGAGGAGACAGAAGCTGGCAGCTGGCAAGAAGGGAGATGGAGAAAATAAAGGTAGGTAGCAGAATGATACAACTGTTAACTACATATACAAACATATGAAGACACATGACAAAACATATGTTCGATATTCATGAATGACTCTTGAGAGTCAAGATTAATAAGAGTGTGATTAGAAGTGGTACTACTAGCTTGCACTGTAAAGCCTGTATTTGAGAATTACTATGATCAATGTAGTTTGCTTGAGAAACAATATTATTGTATCTCAAAACAATTTTACTGTTTTCAGTGGTAGTTTGAGCCCCACCTCAGACCCCTATGCATAGGATACAAATTTAACTTCTACAAGTCCAAACGTCTAAGTACTACATTTTTAAGTTACAGCTCTCTCAAAGTCCCTGTAGTTGGCCAAGTTTTAATTATAAAAAAAGCTGTCTGTAGTTATAATCTCCAACTACTCCTCAAATACCACATCCAAAGACACTCTAACAGAATAAATCTTGACTTAGGGCCCGTTCTTTTCACCTAGAAAAAGCTGAACCTATTTGAACTGAGCTGTTTTTTTAACTTGACCTTTAACCATTTAAAACTTGTTCAAACATATTCAATATTGGATTCAATTGAAGGTATGCCATGAAATCTTTCCAATCACACAAATATCATCAGGAATTTATTTTACAATAACAAATTATTTCAGTGATAAGTTTCACATAAACTGAACAGAACTGAATTGAATTGAACTAAATGAAATGAACTGAAAATAAACTGAGGAGAACAGTGTCTTAGAGTAATTTATAAATAAACTCGACTTCATAAGCACAGGTGGCAGTGCGTCCATGTAAAATGTGATAAAAATTTAAAGACTAAAGATAAAGAACATACGCAATAAGCTCTCGAGTAGTAACTCTGGTCAAGTCCAAGCCGTCATGTGTTTTGGGGTCGCTCTCATCATAATCTTGTACATAAATAAAGAATTTTCGAGCACGGCGCTTTTCAAACAATCCCATCAGTGGGGATTTCAGGGCCTCCATATCAGTAGCAGGCACTTTGTGAATCTGTTGCATGGATTACCCAAAGGATCGTAAGATTAAGGTTATACTTATCTCAAGCCAAAGTAAGGCTGCTGCATGTTGATAACTCATACCTTTCCTTTATTAAATACAAAGCTACCATCAACAGCTTTAAAGGAGAGATATTTTGTGACATCTGTATGTATGAGGACCCTTACAAGACCACCATTTGCCATAATGAACTGCCGATCGAGAGGAAACAATAGGATTACAAATAGAAAGAAACCAACATATCTAACTGTACAAAGAGAATGATTTTCAAAAAGAAAGAAGGAATAAAAAAACCTTTGGCATCATATCCACATTATAATCTCTGCTGGGACCCAATTGTGAAGGAGGCTGATCATTTCCCCTAAACCTCTTCCACAGCTACAATCATATAAATTGCTCAAATAGGGTAATCACATTCATATAAACTTACAGCCAAAATCTGCATAAGACACTATAATAGAATACCTGATTGAGATTAAGTGAGGTTGATTCTCCTCCATAATAGTCATTTCTATCCATGTGAAGGACCTGAATTGCAATATACGGCTTATCATAACCAAACTCACGACACTATCTTATGTAACATAAATTTATTCCTAGTACCTAATCCAGGCATGTATCAATGTATCCCCACTTGTTTAGCAAAACTACATCACATACTTCATCAAATTTCACAATGAATTGCAAGTGTGATAACAAAAGTTAATTGAGCTGATATTATAAATAGATTTGTATCTACATATATGGGGCAAGGCAGCTAATGTGTGCTTTGGAAGAATTCCAAAATTAATGTCTGTGATAGTCGGACTCTTCATTTGCCCTCAAGCACCTGTATGGGTTACTCGATACTTCAACATGCATATGGACACTTGACACTTTATTTTAGGCAAAATTTAAGCAAAATTTTCGTAAAATGGCCAAATTTGACATTTGGACATGTGTACATCTATTAAACCATGTCTACAAGGAAATGAAGAAGAATACAAAGATTGGGCATTGATTCTCGTGAAGAATTACTTTATCTCCCTTTTGCAAGTTTTGCAAGACCATCAGCATAAAGACTGACACAATGCCTCCAAAAAGGCTCCCATCAAGGCGAGGTAAGGGGGAATCGCATGTTTGCAACCTTACCCCTGTTCTTTGAGAGGCTATGTCGTTTTAACCCTTAATCCAATGCATGGCAACCATCGGCAAGTTCACAATATATAAGAAGTGCAAATAGTTCAAGGAACCATTTTGATGTGTTCCATTTATCCATTATATTCCAAAACCAAATAATAGTAGTCTTTTTGGCTACATGACAACACTCTCATCAGCAAACTCTCTTATTTTGGTTATCATATTAAAAATATGTTTTTCCAGGTGGTCTTGTTAGTGACCCAATTGAAATACAGAATCAAAGCTATTCCACTCACTGATCAGTATAATTCTCTTATTGGGGTCCATCATATAAAAACTTGTTTCTTCCACTTGTCTTGTTAATGACCCAATTGAACCACATAATCAAACTATTGGTTACATAAATAAAGTCAAAGAGGGCCATCAAATCCAAGGAAATCAAAACTCCCAAGCACAACCTCTCTCTAATCCAAAACTCCCAAGTTCTCATTCAATCAAAAAAGATGAAACCCAATAAATCAGCTAACAGATTTATAAATAATTATCTTAATAAATTATAACCGACAAAACAATTGTCCAGAAAACGATTGAACATGAACAACACAAGTTCAACTAGATCCATCAGTTGATCAGGCAAATAAGAAGAAACCCATTGCAGCTAAAGATCAAATTCAACATGGGTCAATGGATTTCTAATGATTAAATTGCTTACATGAAAATCTAAATCAAAATTGCATAGAAATATAAAAAATTTAAGAAAAAAAAAAAATCAAACCTTGAGGCCATCGACAGAGAGAAGACCACTGAGAATGCATTCTTTGAGACCGGTGCCAAGAACTATGACATCATATTCTTCATCCATGGCAAATCACAAGCAAAATAGATCAATCGAATAGGGTAAAGACTTGATCGGATAGTTGAGAATGACAAAGAAATGTTATGAGAAAAGAGATTTAGGGCTCAGGTCAATATATATATGAATAAAGGAAAAAGACTGACAAACAGAGAGAGAGAGAGAGAGGGGAAGACCAAAGATGCTTTGTTTGATGATTGAGAAAATTAAAAGAGGTTTATCACCTGATATAGGCATTTGATTTCAAATTTCTTATTTGGCCCAAATCAGATGTTTGGATAATCAAAAATTTGATGACCTTGATTTGGGCCAAATTGAGTGTCAAGTTTATAACTCTTCTAAACCTGAATTCTAAATTCACTTCTCAAAGGTCTATATTTGAAATTCAGCCAACTTTACTCTCTCTCTCCTCCCCCTTAGCACGACATTTTTTTTCTCTCTCTCCTTCCCCTTCCTCAAAATACCGATACCCCCCTCTCTCTCTCTCTCCTCTCTCTCCTCCTCCTTGCGATCTGGAAGGCTTCTTCCATGGCGGCTCTTGTTTTCCTTCGCATGGTGGTTCACGATCATGATAATCTCTTTGTTGCTGCTGAAGCTGTTCACACCATTGGTATTGTCGTCCTCATTTATAAGCTCACCAAGGAGAAGACTTGCGCTGGTATGCTATCAATTAGTCATTTCTCTCCCCGTTCTCCTTTCTCTCGAGATAATTGCGATTTCTAGGGATTTGTTTTTGGCTCCTATCGTTTTGTTTTGTTTTCGTGTTGATTGTTAGGGTTTGTGTAGAATTTTGTAATTTTTGGAAGGTTTGAAATTGTGCATGTTTGATCTGGTGAGGTTTTCGGTGGATTTTTGATTCATAGTGTGCTTTTTTTGTGAAATGATTTTGATTGAGCTAAAACAAAGATCAAAATTTGGATGTGGTTTGTATTTGATTTTGATCATTGTGCTTCCTGCCTTCGAAGCTCAAAGCATTATGTAATAAAGGATAACTTTTAGTGCTTGATTTTTCTTTGCCTGTCTTTGATTGAGCTCAAAAGAAAAAGAAAAAAGAAAAAAAGGATCAATTCTTGATTGTGGTTTGTATGCATTTGAATTTGATCATTGTGCTTATTTTGCTTCCTGTCTTCGGATTTGAAACGTCATGTTATAAAGGGTAATTTTTAATGCTTGTTTTTTCTTCTTTTAATGATGATTTTTTTGCCTTTGTCATGGAAATAGCAGAGTGAAAATTTGAGAAGTTGCCTTTCTCATGTACATATTTCTACTCTTACCAATTGACATCCACTTCCTCTCCATTTGTACTGTCATTACTTATTTTGGTTCCTTTTTTATTGCTAGGCTTGGGGTTTGTACTGTAACTGTTTTTTTCTTTTTGCATTATCATTTCGTATTATCATTGTTTTGCAAGAGTTTCTGAATGGTTTAAGTTGTGATTACACTGAACATGGTATTGCCATTGTGGTTCCTTGAAACTTTTAATAATCAAATGTCTTACATGGTGGCGACGAGATCCGTGCTGAACTTTCAAAGATAGATGGAATTTTTCCTCATCAGATTTTGAGAGGCATGAAGTATTTTCTGGGTTGCCCAAAAGAATTTCAAGCATTGAAAGACCTACCGATGGAAAGCAAGTTGAATTGGGTGTTGTTATGCCTCAATGATTCCTAGATATTATTGTATTTGATACTATCAATGTTTGGATTTTAAGTTGACAACAGATTGCGGACAATAGGTTGCAAGTTGATACTATTGTATTTGATGGTGTTTGGATTTTAAGTTGATTATAAGCAAAGTAGAGTTGTAATTGATTTGCCAAACAATAGTTGGAATTCAAATTGTAGAATTGAAATTCCTTGTTTTGCCAAACAAGAAATTCATATTTCAAATTTTGGAATTGAAATTTTTGGTTTTCCCAAACAATGAATTTGTATTTGAATTGCAAAATTTTAAATTCTTGAATCGAATTTAAGGTATTCAAATCAAATGGTGGAATCCAAACGTGCTCTTAGGAATAATAGGATCTAACATGTTACTGCCTTAAACAAGCATTTTGACTTTAAGATGGTAAAGAAAACAAGATTAGGGAATTTTAAATCGAAGAGTATTCCAAATGTAAATATTATTTTTATTTCATTGTGTGTTGCTTGGAAAATAAAACAAAAACAAATAAAACACAAACTTATTGATACGACCTAGTTGAATATTTAGTTCTAAAGTGTCTTGATATTCAATTCTAGAACTTCGGGTTGTAAATTTGAAATTTCAATGCTGCCCTATTTGCCTCTTAGCTTGTAGAATTGACTTTGAAATAATATAGTATGGTTTATCTTGTTACTAAGCGTCTTGCATTGTATAAAAAAGTTAGCAAACTAATTCGGTGTAAATTATTGGCTTATCGATTAAGTAGCATAGCACCACTTCTAATTATGATCCACCTTTCATTCACAAACTCCCTTTATTATAAGGCATAACTAATCCTTTCCATAGAGCCAAAAGTTAAGCTCTATCAGGAGGTGCAAACCCTATAGGATATCGTAAAAGTTTCGAGATCTCTTATCATTTCCTCTAGGAAATAGCCTCTAATAATTGTCCATGGGTTGTTTGTTGCCCCATCAATGTTAAGCATGTATACCCAATTCTCATCCCGTGGGGGCCAACAAACATGTATCTTCGTCCTAATTGCCAAAGCATCTATGATGTTGCATATCACCTTTATTGAATGTCATTTTTTACTTTTCAACACGTTGGATTAAGAAAATAATTGGGTCATGGGGTTGGGGTAGTGTAACACCTCGAACCCCCAGTAGTCGTTGGTGCCACCCAAAATTGCTTCTACGCCTAAGAACTATCCCACAAACCACCATAAGCATTTTCAACATGTTTTGTCCTCATTTGCATGTTTTTTTGGGTGTGCTAATGACATTTCCCATGTAATACCTGTTGTCGTGTTTTGTACTTAGGGGTCACAGACAACCGTGAGGGGCAGTCCTACGGCTCTTAAAAAGGTCCTAAATAAGGTCGAGGACTATCTTAGAGCAGGCCGCTCCCTATTCGAACCTACTCCTCCACCCCCAACTCCGAGTTGACGGTGGACTCAGTCAATGATGATAGTCGGTTTCTAGTGACTTGATAGAATTCCACACCTATGCACAATTCGACCAACTGTTCGATCTTTTCGGGGAGTTGGTAGTGCTTTTCGATGCGTGGTTCAAATTGGCTATCACGTTGATAATTAACCTTGCTATCCGACAAGGTCTTTTTGGGCATTGAGTTGGGATCGTGGTTTCCTTTACTTTAACGAGTAGGGTGCGAGGAGGGTTTGAATACTAGTAATTCGGAAAAAGACATTCATTCGATTGATGTAGACAAAGTACAAACGGGAGGATTTAATGGAGTATGATACGCTACATTACGTTTAATCTACTCCTAAAACTACACTACACTAGAGACTACATTACTCTACTCCTAACGCATCTTTGCGATGAGACTCAGTCTGTCCTTCTTCATTGCTCCGTCGATCCTATTTATAGGAAAATAGGAGAGTCCTTGGTCTTCTAGTAAGTAGTAACCGCCCATTATTCAATCATGGGTGGGGTGTAGTCAACCACTATCCCATATCCTTCTTTGAATGGTTAACACATTCACTTCATGGGTAGTGCTTAATTGGGTAGTTTTTGTAGGAAATAACTACCATGTCTAGTGTATTAGTGGGTAGTGGTAGGAGATAATGGAAGTTGTGCATTTCAACCACTATCTTTATTTTATAAGCAATAATATATTTTCGTAATATATTTTTATTCGAGTTGTCGGTCTATTCGAATTTCCCGGTAGATTATTTTTGAGTGTAACAATACCCTAAATATTTCATGGTTAAGAAAACTTAAATGGTTTGATGGTACTATTCATACCACAAAAATACATATCCATTTTCAGGGAGGTAAACCTAAATAATGTTACAGTTAAGCATGCTTGGCTAGGAAAAATATATAATAATATGGGTGACCTTCGGTGAAGTTTATCCAAATAGTAGTCAATGTCAAAAACTCATTGCTCATGTCAACACTCATAGAAATTGGAGAGATTTTCCTTTAACCAAATATTAATAGGTGCTCCTTAGAACACTTTATTACATCAATTAATTCTTAACTTGTTTCCCAAGTAAAAAGCAAATAGGTATATGAGAAGAAGATGGTCCATGTCTTCTTTGTCAGCTTCGCTTGTCATGCAACTTGGATTTTGTAAGACTCGTCACCAATATATTCGCATTTGCCGAAATACGATCATGAGACACAAACAAAAGGAACATAAAGATCCTTTATGACACCTCTAAGTTTCAAATCAAGCGTCATAGTTTACCATTTTCCTACAACGACTCGTTTCTCAATTAACTCTTAGACCTCACTCCATTTCACCTCGACGTCTTCTTCCACTTGAAGCAAAGTGAAGATACTTTGGGACTTTTTACATGTTGCAGTGAGCTTTTTAGACTCCTACTACCATGTATTCTAATTCCATGACAATAAGGTATGCCCTTTACCGGACGAATTTTCTGACATTATATGTTTCCTGTCAAAATGTACTCCTGCCGTGCCCTACCTTGGGACATGTTTTCTTGGTGATTTTGAACTTTCTTTTGGGCTTTGTTCATGTTAAGTTCCTAATTTCTCCATGTTGAATATGTTGATTTGCCTAAAGTAGTAATATATATACTCTAAATCCGCCATTCACTTCTATGTAAAAGGTATGTCCAATAACGACTTTAAACGTGAGGATTTTGCATTGTACCATTTTTAAATTTATAAAATTGAATATTATCTGTTGCTTGAAAGGGATCTCGGGTGGTTGTGATGCTGGTGGTATCTACTGCAATGAGTTGGATGGATGAGTTTGTATAAGTTGTTTATTTACAAGTGTTAGCTTTAACACGGGTTGAGTTGGGCGCCCTTTGGACGAGGATAAAACTTGCTCTTGATAAGGGCTACATTGTATTTTTATTGAATCGCATTCTCAGGTGATGATACAATTTGTGCCTCAATAAAAGTTCTAATTATGTGCATGCTAGACGAGAATGAATGATGTAACCAATTGTCATTTCATCATGACTCTTTCTGTCTTTAATAAAGCATGTTCTTTTTAGTGGACTTTTTTTTTTAGATAAAGATGGTGTTGTGGCATAGAAATGACAGCGATTGTGACAATTAAAATGGTGTTGCAGACTAGAGTTCTAGTTTCAGGGGTTGGTGAGTTGAAAGCGTGCTAAAGAATAAACAAAAAAAAAAAGAAAAAAACATAATCGATACATGGAAATGCGGTATGAAGAAAACAGGAGCGAGAGACGGGGTTTCATAAACCGTTGCTTAGGGAGTTTCAGCTATGAGTATGGGTGGAAGACTCATTGGAATGTTTTGTCAACGTACCAAACAACTAGTAATAGTTTTGATATTGGAAACCTATAGGCGATTCCAAAATCTACAACAAACAAATAGGGTCAAGTCTTTTATAATGAAATACTTGAGATGAAATAGTTTCTTTTTTTCACTGAGCTGAACTTATCTAAACTACAGTGAAATACTAGTAATATGTGATGAACAACGTTTGTACCTAGACAAAATTGAACTGAATATAACTTCTGACAAAATAATAAGTGAAAACAAACAAACTCCTAACAGCTTGTTTTGGTTACATCAGGTAGATCGGAAAGGAAAGGAAAGGAAAGGAAATGAAGGGAAGTGAAAGGAAAGGAAAGGAAAGGAAAGGAAAGGAAAAGAATTATGTTTTCTACGTTTGGTTCTATAAGAAGGAATTGAAAGGAATATAACATGTTCTGGTATTTGGTTGATGAGATTTGAAAGGAAAGGAAAGGAATGACATGTTTAAACTCACTTTCTGTTCAAATTCCACCAATTTGGAAGGAAAGGAAATGGAGGTTTTTATAGGAAGACTTTCCCATCTTTTCCTTTCCTTTCCTTTCCATTCACTTCTTTTTTATTTTTAAAACCAAACATGAGAAAAGTAACAGATTTCTTTTCCCTTCCTTTCTTTTCCTCTCATTTCCTCTCTACCAAACTAGTTCTAAAAATTTGAAAGGTAAAAGAATAAGGAAAGAGACTCATGTTTGAAGGATGTTTCGAACAAGATTACAAAAAAAAAAAAAAATTGCATTCACATAAATTGGTGTTGTGTAAGAAAATTCATAGAATTACGCCATTGATACATATAATGAGGACAAGTTGCTACGATGTGGATCATATCAAGTACTCATTCCATTCGAAGAGAAAAATAAATATTCTCTCCATTCCAAAATAAAATTATGACTTTTCCTTTTGGATGTTCCAAAATAAACATCACATCACCTATTTTTTTTATTTTTTTTTGAGGTATCACATCACCTTGTTAGTTGTTACTATTATCTTTTTAGGCTCTACTCTGATAAATTTATTTTTTCTATAGAACTTATTTTTATTTTATTTTAGTTTAGTTTAATTTAATTCAGTTTAATTTTGTTTAGTTGAGTCTAGTTCAGTTCACTTAAGTTCATGTGAGAACTCATCACCTAAATAAATTAATGAATGTATATGTGGTATTGGACAAATTTCAACGCACATTTTCAAATAAGTCCGTTATTGAATATATTTGGACGAGTTTTTAAATAATTAAAGGTCAAGTAAAAAATAAATTCGATTTTAACAAATAAATTAAAGGAAAATTCGATAAAAATAATCCGCATTTTGAGTGGTCCGACAATAATAATCCCAAGTTGCAAGTTCTACAAAACTAAACCCAATTTGTAACTTTTGTCACAAAAAAAGACCCGCCCTTAACACCGTTAAGCTCCATCACACTTTAGCGTTAATTTAACTAATGAAGCTATTTAAAAAAAAATTACCCATCTACATTCTCTCTCCTCCATCAACCCACTACCCACTCACCACCCTTTTCCACCACAACCACCACCTAACCTCATTTCTTATTCCCACTACCGCCACCCCCACCACCAATTTCGTACCCACCGCCCGCCATCTTCATCTTTCTCTCTCCTCGCATCATCATCTTCTTCATCATCATTATTCATCACCATAAGATCTTCTATTTTCTCTCTCCTTTTCCCCTTCTTGCTCTGTTCCTTTGCCTTTTTCCCCTTGTTTGGCTCTGTTTCATCAGTTTCCCACAAAAAATTCATACCTTTTTCATCACCACCATTATTACTACAATAATGCTTTTATCAAAGAGGTTACATGCCATATTTGCACTCACATCTTTCTGAATCCTTGCATGTAATCTGACAATGACCTTCTCTTCTTTCCCTTCTATAAATTGAACCCAAATTTATCAAATTTAACCAATATCCACAAACCCTATCTCAGAATTAAACCACAAAAGAATAAAAAAATAAAATAAAATCAAAGATCTAGTAATCTAATAGATCAAGTACAAAAACCAACTTTTTTCCCAAATCAATTATTATCAATTTCTCATCTAGACTAGCACAAACCCGCAATTTCTGAAACAATCAATCCAAAGAATTAATCCTAATTTCCCCAAAATTCAGTTTTAATTTTCGATCAAAACTACTTCATTTCTGAGCAATAATCAACAATCCAATTATTCCAATAACGAAAAAATAATAACCATTATCATATCCAGATTTTGAGTACATTAACAGATTTTTGTTCCTTCTTTTATTTCTTGTTTTTCTTTATATTTTCTTCTTGCATGGTGGTTGTGAGAGGGAGAAGGAAGGGGGTAATCAGAATTTGGTGGTGGTGGTAGTCTAGTGGCTGAGATGGTGTGGAGGAGAGAAAGAGAGGGGATGGTGTGGTCAGAATTTGGTGGTGGTGGTGGTGGTGGTGGGCTGAGGTAGAGCCGACAAAAGCTAACACAACACGATAACACGACACGAACCGGACACGAAATAAACGGGTTAGTGTTGAGATTTTCGACATGATTAACTTAAGCGGGTCGACACGAGTAACCTGTTTAGTTAAATGGGTTGGGTTAGTGTTGAGATTTTCAACACGAAATTGACACGCTCTGACACGATTATTCAAACATGTCTAGAAATATGCCACTTAACTAATGATAATATCAAAAATTAAGGTTTAAATCTATGATATTCATTATTTGTATTGACTAAAACACCAATGAAAGCTTAAAAGTAATGTTTCTAAATTTCTTTACTATTTTTTATTAGTTATTTTATGTTTTATTTTTTATTTTCTAAAAGGAAATTAGATTAAAAAAGTTAAGCGGGTCAACACGAATAACACGATTATTAAGCGGGTTGGGTTAGTGTTGAAGGTTTCCGACACAATTAATAAATGGATCAGGTTAGTGTCGGGAGTTTTCTGACACGATTATCTTTGACACGAACACGAACATGACACGACACAACCTATTTGCCAGCTCTAGGCTGAGGGCTGAGATGGGGAGGAGGATAGAGAAGTTAATTGAGGAGGGGGGGTTTAATCCAAAAATAATTATGTCTAATTTTTCTATTTATTATTATTATTATTATTATTATTATTATTATTATTATTATTATTATTATTAAATAGTGGCAAACAATTAATAATTAGTACTAATTGTGATGGAGCTTGATGGCGTTATTGGCCGGTCCATTTTTTTGACAAAGGTTACAACTTAGGATTATTTTTGTAAAACTTACAACTTGGAATTATTATTGTCAGACAGTTCAAACTTCGGATTGTTTTTATCGAATTTATTAAATTTAGTATTTTTGTTTAGTTGAAAAGGATGGACCCAATGACATGATTACTCCTATTTGTTTCTCACATAATTCCATATACCCCACAATTTATTTAACCTCTACTCACCCTTAAAATGACAAGATTATCCCTAGTTTATTTCATTGCGTTAATAACTATACCAAAAGCAAATGAGAAGTTCATTTTCGGACGAAGAACGTATCAATTAAACTTCCATCTTTTTTTTTTGGTTTGGCAAACTACTCTTATTTGAGCATATTAAAGAGAACCTTATAAGTTCTAGCGCACGATCTCGGATTTACTATGAATTAATTCGTGCAAATGCTCTCCATGAGACTTGAACACATTACCGAACGTATAAGTTGTAACTTGTTTATCACTATACAGCTTGCAAAATCTCACATGATCCGAAAATAATCGAGAATGATCAGAATCCGACCTAAGATCCAAAGTTTGTGAGACAATAGTTGATTTGATCTGACAACCGACCCTAACCCGACCTACTAAAGATCCGACCCGTTAACAACCTGACTAGATAACCCGAACTTGAATTGACTAACCAAAATCGAACCGACCTGACTCGTTTACTAGGTCTAAATTATCAGTGAACCAACAACCTGGTTAGATATTTGAGCTTCTATGTTTGTTTAGCGAAGATTGAAATCCCCAATTTGATGATAATGGAATATTTGGAATCGCTAGGAGAGTGGCCCCTATGACGGTGAAGGGCATAGGGACAAGGCAAAGAAGGGAACAAGTGCGAATGGACAGGGGCAAAAGTGGGAATATGCAATCATTGTGTTGAAGGTGGAGCCTACCAAAAGGTACCAAACCTAAGCTTCCCAAGTGGTGAGACCTTTTGGGTGACTCTCATTTTCATGAGTCATCCCATTTTTGATTTTTGATTTTTATTTTTTAAAACTACTTTTATTATTCTTTTCTTTTCTTCAAACTACGTCATCTAATTATTACATTATTTTAATTATAATTATTATTTTCTCTGACTTCACTCTTCACTGCATCTTCTGCCAAATACAAACAAGAGATCAATAATTAAACAAAAAATGAACAAGGGACACAAAATGTAAATAACACTCTCTTTATTAAAATAAAAATATTCCCCATTGTGATTTTATTTGATTTGATTTTTTTTTTGTGAAATATAATCAATGCCCATTTTAGTATCTCAGGGGTTTTCCTAAGCCAACCTCCTCTCTTTTTCTCTCTTTTTCTCTCTCCTCTCCTTTGCCAAGCATTTTCAGGTTTGCAACAACACCCATTTCCCCTTTTCTGATAAATTCCAGAAATTTTGTGCATTTTAATTTATACCCATGTTAAAAATTATGTACTTGCTTATGGAACCTGCTTTGGATTGGTTAATTTGTCAGCAATTTGGCGTTGTTGGGGTTTGATTGATTTTCTACTTATTTTTTTTCAATTTTATAATGGAATTTTTTTCTGGGTATTTAGGTTGGTTCTGGATCTTTGAGAATTCACAATAAAGACAGCAAGCTGATGGGATTTCTAGGGTTTACTCTGATGATACTGTTGAGTTGAGATCCTAATGGTGGTATGAATTTTTGTGTTTGAGCTTGCTTAATTTGCATTTCCTTTGATGGGTTTTGGTTATTTTGATGGTGTGATGCTGCTCAACAAGGTTTTCTGATAATTTCAAGTGAAGGGCATTTGGGATTTGCATCTTTTCCCTCTTTCTGCATTTGAGTAAAAGTTGGGGTTTATATTGAATTGCTAGTGGGTTTTTGTTGATGCTTTTGGTTGGCTGTAGTTTTGGTTAATTATCTTTGAGTTGCAGTAGCAAATTGAAGTGAAGGGGAGGCTGAAGTTCATGATTGAGTTTTGTTTTCTCTGACTGGCATTTTTATTGACAAGGAATTGAGATCAAACAAAGGGTTTCAGTGTCATTGAGTGGTCTTTTTGATCTGGTGTTCATGGGTATTCTGTTTAATTAATAACAACTGACTGCAGTTTATTGGTGTTTTGGAGGTACAATAGGTTGTTTTGGGGTTGGAGAAAATGGAAGGTGATATGGAAAGGCAAGGGTTGAGTTCAAAGATTGAGATCAATGACGAAGACCAGATGTCTTCGGAGATGGAAGTTGATCAAGGTGGAAATGAGAGCCCCAAAGTTGAAATCGAAAGCAAAATCTCGGAGTTAGGGGAGGGTAGTAATGTTGTATTTGCAAGAGAAGGGCCTTTATATGTTGAGGACCCAGGGATGGCCAGGGTAGGTTGTTATAGTGCCAAAAAGCAGAAATTGAAAGTGTGTACAACAGGTTCTCTGGTTGGGAAGAAAGGGAATGTAGAGAATGAGAAGAAACTTAGTAGGCAAGATCGTATCGAGCTGGGAAAGTTGTTTCAGAGTGCTGCGAGCTCTCATGATTGGGACCTTGCAGAGAGTTTGATACTGTATGCAGATCCAATGACTCTTAATGATTTTCTGTGCATCTCGTTGGATTCAATCTGGTTTCTGAGCACACATGAGGAGTTACAAGGTGTAATAGGATTAATTAAGAAGACAATAGCTAATGGAGCTTATGACTTCACAAGAGCTGCTCTACGAACTTCGTTTCTTGCATCTTGTGTGTCTGCGTGTCAGAGCCGAACAATGAGCCTCGCAGATACAGTGACTGTGATGGCGCAAAGGTAACGTTTACTCTTTTTTTTACTAGTACTACAACTTAATTTATCATAGTCGTTAAGTGTATTTTATTTGGTGAAACCTGAGGAATGTGGTTTGACTGATTTTTTCTAGTCATGCTATAAGAAGAGCATATATTTTTCCTTATTCATGTGGTGCTTAAGTTTGGAAGAAGCCTATCCACTTAAAGGATAGACGTTTTGTGATTGTCTGTTGCCATTTAAAATAAATTCGTATTTTTACCATGACGCTCTTTCTCTTTTCTGTCGTGGCGTGTCATGAGCCTTGAAGTGTCTCTCTTCTTTTCAAGGAAGACGATTGCTTGTGCTTTAGCCACATTATCATATGATTGTGCATCAAAAATTTTATATAGTTAGCATGCAACTATCTTTTGCCTTACTTGATTTATACACTTCGAGTCAGGTTGCATGAACGACTTCAGGAATGCAATGGTGATGATGTTTTGAAGGCAGAGGCAGGTGCCAAGGTGCAAAAGTTCACGGAATGGGCTTTGAAATGCATCGGTTTTCATTCTCGGTGTCATGGAAACAGGGACAAAGTGCATCACGACTCTCTGGCTGAAATCCAGCTTCAGTTGTCTGCGTTCAAGTCATTTCTTGATCTTGCTGGAAACAATCTTACTGGAAAGGATTTCACCGAGGCTTTTGATGCAGCTTGCTTTCCTCTTACCCTTTTCAGTAGTTCTTTTGATCCTGGATGGTCTTGTGGAGCGGCAGCTACTGTTGTTCAAGGGCTTCTTGGTATGCTAGTTGAGGGTGGTGCAGACAATGTGAATCAGTGTTTTCTTGAAGCCTCACGCTTTGGTAGCACAGAATTAGTGCGCATTTTGTTGCAGGTATTGCCTTTTGTTTTGTCGAAATTTCTATCCCATTTCTATATCCCAGTGGAACTTATGAGCTAGCAGGTGAAAGGATGAGAAATTTTACCAAGAAAGTCGAAGGGATTGAGACTTTACTCTGTGGCCGTGCAGAGAAATTAATGCATATACTATTAAAACTGAGCTTGTATGTGAAGTATTTAACTAGCTTCTGCACTTACCCATCTGCCTAAACATTCAGTTTCTATAAAGTTGCTGAAGCTACAGAAAGAGGAGGAACCACTTTCTGGTCTGGATGAGGGTTACATATTTACTTGCCAAAAACTAAAGAATCCTCTAATTTAGTTTCCTAAACAATTATGAAATGTTAAAGATACTAAATATCTTGAATTTCCAATTCAGTCATTCTTGCATCCAGCACTAACAGTTCCTAAATCTGATTGTTTTAATGACTCTAGTCTGCGACATAAACTTGCTAGAACTTAATGTGTGGTCACCAATCAGTGTAACTCGATGTGCCTTTGTTACGTTGCAGCTGCTTTTCTGCTGCCAGCGTGCCACCAGCGGCATTGCTACACGATTGCAGCATTGCCATCTTTGTTGTGTCACCAAAATTTCAACTTCATTTCCAAAAAACTCAATTGTATTGGCTCTGATAAATGGACCACAATCACCCCAATCCCACCCTGGACCATCTTGGTTTTAGCACCTTAGCTGTCCACCATATGCATTGAAGTATTTCTGATTTCTTGCCACTAGCTGTCTTTAACCTTCTCCCTAAAGCTACCTTAAACCTGAAGACTCACCGTACTCAGTTACTGCTCATTTTCACATCTGTACATGTACGGTGTACCTGCCATTTTGGTACTGCTAAAAAAATGTGAAAACTATTGTAAGTTAAAATATCCGAATCATGCTATTTTGATTTGGGATTTGGAAAAGAATTTTGCCAAATCAAAATTATGTAGTCTTTTATTGACTACCTTACCGTAAATGTATTATTTTAAGATGCCTTAAGATTTTGGTATCTCAAAATTATGCAATTTATGTGGTAGTTAAAAGTAGGTCTCCAATTTCGATGAGGATTTCCGGGACAGTAGGATCAAATTCTCACGGTTGTAAACTTGCAAAAGTACAAGTGAATGAAGCCTTTGTGAGCTCACTATGACCTCGAATTTGGTTGGGTCTGTTAATTTTATAATGATTTGTATGGAGTTCATGGGAAGTATTAGGCATAGGATGTTCATGTGAAAATCATACCAGCTAGTGGCTTGGGCTATTTGCTGATAACAAAGTACTCATAATCTGTTTATGCCAAGGTGCGACAAATGTCGACACTGAATGTAGGGGTGCAGTAGAATACCAAAGTTAGGTAACCATTGCTTATAATTTAATCAGTAAATCGCAGATATTTAATCATATGGTAGGAGGAGGAGAGGAATGCAAACGTGTTGCTTACATAGAAGAGACTTGAGAAGGGTTTGGGTGAACTTCGGTAAGGGGAGGAAGAGGTGTTCTATTTGGTATTTGAGGAGAAATTCAGTTTCACATGAGGATATACAAGTTGTAACGTGTGCCTTTGCTCCTTGTGTTATCTTACTGGCATTATTGTTCGGAGACTGGCCCACAAGGAAAATATTAAGTGAAACCATGGAGGCAGCTTTGGGGAATGCCAGATGGAATGTGCCTTTAGCTTCCTTATCTATTGTCACTGAATCGAACATTATGCAATGTTTGACACAGAATACAAGAGTGACAGAAATCTGTCATATAAATGATGGTTGTACTTGCCAATATGCTCCTATTTGCAATCCACAGGTTGGACTGCAGTTATCTTGCTTTATCATTTAGGACTAAAATCCTTTTGAGGACAGGGTCTGGTTGAACTGAATGACCTTCTATGGAAGCTTTACCTCCTGATTATTCTCATCTATGTAGTCCCTTATCCATAGGAGCCTTTCTGCAATGTGTTGTGTTGACTTTCAATGTGGAGGATAAGAGTGCAGGAGAGGAAATTGATAGGGACGAAAGGGTAAAGGTGACAACTCTCAAAGGGAGGTAGGTTGTGTGTTGCTTATGTTTCGTTATGCAGGAAAGAATAAAACCACCAGAAATATCACAAATTATTGCTATCTATCTACTGGTGGACATAAAGTAATTTACTATATCCACTTTCATGGGTGAATTTGATGGGCTTGGGGAAATCTGTGGGAGTGTTTGCTATTGTCGTCTCTTTCCACTTCATTCTAGACCCAGGCAAGGGAGGAGAATGAAATTCTCCTTTTCCCCGTCTTTTCCATTATCAGCAAACCATAGTTTTTTCTTTATTTCAATTATGTTTACGGGTTCCATTATCAGCTAACGCTATGACATGCAGTTTGATATCTATTCCAGTTCAACTTTATCATTGGCTTCATATGTATCACAGTATCAGCACTCAGTGTGACTAGACCAAGTCTGTGATAAGTCTATTCCTGAAGTATTGATTGGTCTTGATCTGGTTGTTGTCTTGTCTTTTCGGCCTCTAAAATCATCATTGCCATTTTGTGTTGGGTTAAGAAACTTCAGGATGCTAGATTTATGGTTTGGGTCTTTTGATGAGGTGGTGTATGCTTTTATTTTGACCGTGGAATAGGACTCTCTTGCTTTACTCATAGAATAGGTTTTTTCCAGGCTTAAAATTAGCAGCTGCTAAATGGACACACACCCCCCCCCAAAAAAAAAAGAAAAAAAGAAAAAGAAAAAAAATAATCAGCTGTCATTTATCATCCTAAAGAGGTTTGAGGATGGCTAGGGGGATATACACCCGATCATGTATTTCGTGGAAATGTATTCCATGGTGTTGGTTATGAGGGAAACGTAAAGCTTTTGATCCTAATCATCTATAATCCTAAAGCTTTTGAGGGAATTGTATTTGGTGGGCGCATTTTCATGGGTAAAACAAGAGGATCCTATTCCATGGTAAGGGTTTGGGAACATCCCCATGCAGTTTTTGTCTAGAACTTTTTTTTAGCCAACCTTCAATCACAAACCATACAAAGGGATACCATTCTAGTCTGGTCTTTTCATTTTCAGGGTACGTAATCATGTGCACCAATAGGTAGGTAGATGACATAGTAGAGTTGTGCTTCCACCAACAGTACCAACATAGACACTACACACTAGCCCTGTTTAGAGTGAGACTCCTCATTTAATAAGACTACCTTTGTTTGGCATTTGGTATTTTGAGGAGATTAACATTTGGGACTCCCTCCCACAGTTTCCGATTTTCATATAAGTCAGCTATAGTTATCTGCTATACCTTTTAGATAAAAACAAATATAGAAGAAAAGTGCACAACCTGGAAGGTATGACATAGGACTTTTGTACTCAATGTTCAACACCCAACTTGAGTAAAAGTGCCGGATTGCTAGTGAAAGTGATATATTTACATTTGGGAATCTGGAGCGCTGAATCTTTGGTTGCAGCTTTTTCTGCTGATAAAAATTAAATCAAACGGTCAGAACCTAACTAGGGTAAAAGTGCAGGATTGCTAGTGAATGTGGAATAATATTTACAATGGGAATCTAGAGCCCTCAATTTTTCAGTGCTGCTTTTTTGTAGATCAAAGATTTTATCTCAGATTTTAATGCTAATATTTGATTTTTGTATTTCCAGATTGCGCAGAGGAACAGTTTGGATGTTGATGTCGACCTTGCCTTAGGATTTGCTTCTCACTATGGCAAGATCGGCACGATGGAGTGCCTAGTGGAAGAAGGTAATGCCATGGCCTTTTTGGGGCCTCTAATGAGAGCGGCTGAAAGGGGGTGCTTGCCTGTGGTTCAGTGGTTTGTAGGAAGGGGTTGTCAAGACATGGAGCTGTGTCTTGCCCTCACAGCTGCGACATCGAGCAGCCAAGTTGAGGTTGCTGCTTACCTTCTTCCCCAAGTCCCACAGCACGTCCTTACAGCTCTCAGCATAGAAATCCTCAAAGCAGCTGGTGAGCGAAGTGGTGGTTCACTGGAGGGAGTTTCCTTTCTCCTTCGTTCGGACTTCCTAGGGGATCCTGCTGGCACGTACTCAGTTGCAGATAGCATTGCACGGTCAGAGGACGAGTCTGTTGCGCCTGAGTTACGTGCATTTCTCCGGGAGCAGTGGTCGGAAGCTGCTTTTGCGGAGGGGCTATTACGAGGACAAGAGCATTTCATTAACATGGTTAGAGTTTTGAAGCGAGGAGAATCTCCTCTGAGCCTACAAGATCTCCCGGCACCCTTGAGGGTGGCAATAGCCTACCTGCCCCTGTATAGAGAATGTGTCATGGCAGGTGGCTGCTTGTTGTCTCAGAAGCTAAGAGGTCAGCTCGTTGAAGCCGTCAGAAGGCTTGGGGGTGGCGTACTTGAAGAGGCGAGCCAGAGCCTAGACCTTTTGGCCATCCTACAACACCATCTTCGACCATTTTTGCCCGGCATGTACTCAACGACTTAGCATAAGCAATCGGCACTAAACCTGACGAGTTTGCTGCCGTTTATTTCACTTTCTTTCCCCCTTTTTTTTAACTCATACCATAGGAGAAATAATCTCATTTTAGCAAGGGGGTTTGAGGCTGCTGACATAGCAAATGAGAGTTGTATTGCTTTTCTTGATCTGTCAGCTTAGCTTGATGTGGTGGTGTGGTGGTCTCTGCACTCATAATGTTGGCTCATGTGCATGATGAGATGTATAATATAAGATTTAGACAGAGAGAGGGAGAGAATCATGTGTAGATGGAAGGGAGTTGGGAGGTTACAATTTGGGAGGTGGTGGCATGTATATTATAGTTTACATCTTATCTGCCCCTTGTTTGAGTTCCAACTGAAGTACTCAACTTGCTAAGCGGTGCCTGTATGTCAGTATCTGTGACCATTGCTTTAATGAGATGCAAAATTGCCGCTCCAAAATTATTTATGGCCTGTTTGGATATGGGCATTTGATTTCAAATTCCTCATTTGGCCCAAATCAGGTGTTTGGATAACCAAAAATTTGATAGCCTTGATTTGGGCCAAATTAAGTGTCAATTTTATAACCCTTCTAAACCTGAATTCTAAATTCACTTCTCAAAGGTCCATATTTAAATTTCAGCCCACATATTCTCTCTCATCACCTCCTCACATTCTCAGACCACGACACTTCCATTCTCTCTCTCTCCTCCCTTGCCATCTGGAAAGCTTCCATGACCATCCATGGCTGTCTTCATGGTTCTTTCTCATCCCCCTCTTTTTCTGCTCTCTTTCCCTTCTCTCTCTCTCTCCCATCCCCCTGTCTCACGAGCGACACTCTCTCCTATCCCTCTCTCTCCTTCCCTTCAAATTCAAAGCAAATTAAACACTACCTGAACCGAATTAAACACAGATCGAAGCCGAAGTGGAACAAAAACTTCTTGGAGATCTAAAATCACCACTGAATTGCATGTATTTGCTGAATCTCATTTTGCTTTCTATTGCCAAAACCTTGGTTGAATCATCACGAAATCCCTATTGATCAGATAAGGGAGAGAGTAATGAAACAAAGGAAAAGAAATTGCAAAATCTGTTGCGATTTCTTGATTGAATGAAGGCTAGAGCAACGATTTGACGTAAAAATTAGGGTTAGGGTTAGGGTTTGAGCTTTTGAGGAAGATAGGGGCAAAGTGATAGATTGGATGGAAATTAGTGGGGATTTACTAATATTTTATGTAATTGTGTATTCAAATGTTAATTCATTTGTTTTATCAAATTAATGATTTTTTTTTGAGGGAATCATTGTATTAATCTTGATTAAGAAGCTGAAATTATATAGATTGTCAAACCATAGTTGGAATACAAATTATAGAATTGAAATTTCTTATATTCCCAAACAAGAAATTTGGATTTCAAATTATTGAATTGAAATTCTTTGTTTTTCCAAACATTAAAATTAAATTTAAATTGCAAAATTTCAATTTATGGAATTGAAATCATGATATTGAAATCAAATGTTTGAATCCAAACGCACTCTTATTGCAATTGTACATGCATGGGTTGGCTTTGGAGAGATTATTATATGGTCCGAGATCAATGCTGCCACCTCTCTCAAACAAATGGAGCCTACTAAAAGTCACTCCCTAAAAGAATGGTAACTTTGAGAGGTGGGATCATGATCCGAGACTACCAAACTTCAAAAATATGCTTCAATCCCATACGATGCACATTTTCTTGATTAACTACAAATATGATAAAGAAATCAATTCTGAATATAAAAGAGATGTAAAACTTCTATTTATTTATTATTAATAATCTTCAATAAACACTGCTATAATCTTAATATGCAAAACTTTCATTTCGATGTGGCAAGACTAACATTTGTACACTATCATCATTCATCAACTCCATTCTTAGATATCTTGGTCAAAATCTGATGACAAATTCTCGTATATACTATATACTACAGATACAGAAACAGTAGCTTCAACATATACTAGTGCGACACACACCAAAGTTTGTGTTTTATTTACAGATGGAACATACAAGGCAACTACAAGCTAGTGGTCGTGCTCTCTCAGCTGCAGCTGAGTTACTTTTCGATTCATAGTGCTGAAAGGGTGTACGAGATCCAAAACTGTCTTCCTTTTAAAACCCACGCGGTACCTGCAAAATGAAAGCGATTATGAGTATATGACAATGCTTGCCCTTCCTATTCATTTGGTATTATGCAATACTCGGAAACAGACTTTAGCAGTAGAAGTTGGCTTCATAAACTGAGTTGTAGATTTGGCTTGCGAAGAAATACTAAACATAGTTTGCAGGGAAGGCGAGTTATGTTTCATTCAAAGGTTATCACACATGCGGAAATTCCAGATCCCTCGTAGTTGCAGGCAAAGGCAGATCCAAAAAGGACCCAAGACTCCTTTGCACTAGCAGAATTGAAAGCAACTCCTGCCATTTCCACTTTTATCACTTGCATTCTCAAGCACCCTAGCTTGATCATGAAAGACACTACTTCTACTTCCTTCTAATGTAATACCGGAAAAGAATGTACAAGAATCTTTTGGGAATCGATGTCCAGCCTCATGGAGATCCCTATTCACAACAACTGCCGAATATAATGCTTTAAAGTTGTACTTTCACAAGTGAAAAAAGCTTACTCCTTCTCCAGCAGTCAAATTTTTGTAGAATGAGTAAGAGATGAGAATCGTGTCCTTATGGTACAAAACACAACAGAGTGAGGCACATTGGCAAAGCTACCAATTGATCTCATCTCACTGACATCTAAATACTGAGGCAATCGAATCACCCTTCTTCTGCGGCCAACTTCAGTATTCTTTCTATTAGAAATCTCCGGGAATTCTCATCACTCTTCTGAGATCTTGAACTTTTATCAACACTTTCAAACTTTATTGCCTAGGCTGACGTCATTTTGACTTCCACCAAGAGTCAATTGGCATAGAGCTCTTTCCCTTTCTATCTTTCTCAACATCAAACTTTATGGAAGACTCCCCAAAAGAAGCCAAGAGGATGGCAACTCTTTTCCCTTTCTGTTCTTCTCAATCACAAAAGAGACTGCCAACCACCTCTTATGGTAAGACACCCTAAATTCTCGACCGCTCCCGATTCTCGTACTACATCCTTGTTACTCAAATCATACACAACAGCCTTCACAAGATCACAATGATGAGCAACAATAGGTAATTCCAATTTCATTTGGGCAATCCCTATTCTACAAAGAGCCTTAACATTACTGATCATTCTCTAAAACTAAAAATCAAAGGTGTGTAGCTTGGTTATATTGATGAAGCTAGAGGGAACAAGCAGAAACGATAAGATTCTAAGACAAGATAAGAGAGTGATGATCAGTTTCATCCCTGGAACACATAAGCTGACCAGGGAAGGAAGATCTCACGGCCTCATCATACTAGAAATAAGCTATGTCAACTATACCAATCTTAGAAGAGTATTTTCCTCATCTCTCTTTGACTCAGCAAAAAGGATAACATCATGAGGGTTACCATAAAAAGATGCATAACTTCCTCATCCATCCCTCACCTCAGGCAGTCAGTAATGAATTCACAGAAAAAAAGATTGTAACCAATTAAAGTCGGTTGCATACAATTGACAAGTACTTCCTCCATTCATAATAAGTATTGGTTAACCGTTTTTGCTTGTTTCGTATTATCAGTTGCTCCACATTACCAATGCAACATTAATGGATATTTTTCCAAAATTGTCCTGAATTGTTACTCTCTTTCTGATTTTGAATGTTGAATTGAGTCATATTGTTTGTATGCAATAAAAAGTACCCAGGTACTGAGTGAGACAAAACTTAGGACACTGATATTTCAAAACGGTTTACGCAGTTTGGTAATAGGTTTGTCCTATATTTCATGATCTCTGATCAAAATCTGATGATGTTCTCAGAGAAGAGCTTGACTGTCGAGGGCAAGATTTTATCAATGTGGCAAGGCTATTACAGTATTACTTATCTACATCACTATCAACTCCATAGTTAGAGGCATGACACCGAATGGGATATAGCCATATAGGCGAAGATGATATATAGATGGTCAAAATCACCACGTTGGAAAGCCACACCAAATATATAGACTCTACAACCCCTAGATACTGACACACCACTAGGAATAGATAAAGTAGTAGCTTGCGGATACAGAAACACCACCAAGGATAGCTAGCAAGATACACTCTTATAAACTAATAGCTTAAATGTTTTATGCATACTTGCACTGCCTAAGGCATTATTAATGTACGCATAAACTCTACACGATACATATTTGGAAGGTGCTAATTCTTCATGACTTTCTAGTGCCACCAAAATATTTTCTTCAAATTTTCGGGAGCTTCTCTTTCAGCCTTTCTGGTCTTTGATGCACCTCGGTCAAAGTATGTCAAGTCATCTATCTAAAAGCTAATGATAAATTCTACAATATTTACTATAGAAATGGCAGCTTCCATTTTGTAACAAACTAACAATAGGTTCTTTTATTTATTTAGTATTAATATTTTACAAATAACATGGGTATCCAAGCTTGACTAATCCCATGGGCCCTGGAGTTACGACCAGGAAAACCTCCACTGGCACTGAGGGGACTTGAACTTGGCACAAGCAGATTTCAAACAACAAACAATAGATTCTAGAGCTTTTGTCAATTAACAAGACAAGCATTTCCACATAACCAACACTTTTTGCACAGCAAAGGGATGAATCGATAATTATTACATGCATGTATTGAGTTGTTGATCTACCTGCCTTTCTCTCAGTTTCATTCAAGGGTCACGACATTGCGGAATCCAAAAATAAAAATTGCCAAATAATCCAAATAACATACCTTCACTTCAGTTGTTGCAATTTCAAACAACTTCGATCCTAGCCTTTGCTGAGGCCCTTGGAAAGTCTAATAATTGCTTTACAAATTGTAGCTCCTCTGCTGAAGTTAATCGGCTTCTCCAGTTGGCCAATATCACCAACTTTTCCAAATTGACAGCACTTTTAAGCAGAAACTCAGATAACTGAAGCTGACATTGATAAGGCTTCCCATACCCATACATAGAAACAGTTCTGAGATGGGGTGCCACAAAATTGCTATCACTTACCATCTTTGACTTAACCTGATATTAAATGGAAAAATCTCATTGTTATTATAAGCAGAACCTAAAAAGAAGAATCATGCAAGTAAACCTGAAGTACCAGGTAGACCTACCCTTCTTGAACGCCCACTGCACTTTTGAACTTGAACATGTATTATAAGTTCCTCCAAGCATGGTGAATTTCTCACCAAACAACAGATGCCTGCAATATGAGCCTCCTGAATCAATGATTCCAAAACCACACGCTTCCACTTAGTTTGTGGGTAATCCACATTCGCGCTCAAACAATAAGGTAACGCCTGAAACAAAAACAAAAACGAAACCATACTGATAAACTCATTTAGTCCTTCACTAACTTTTTTCTTAGATAAAAGTTTTAATCTTTAAATAAATCAACAGTCAAAAGCAAATGATGAGGACCATTTTGCTTTTCAGTTAACAGAAACTGTTTATTAGAAATCTTGGAAGATGTGGCATTGGAGTTTGTTGAAGACGTGGCATTGTTCAATTTGTCTGATCTGACTTGATTACAATCAAAGCAAGGTCTCTCTGTCATGTTGGGCTTCAGCCTACCCTGTGATGATATATATGAGGGATGCAAATTCTTTGGCCACACTTGAATAGTGGTTGATTAGTATAAACTAAAATCAGAACTAAGTGTGGTTTTTTTTTTTTTTTTTTTTTTTGGTGTAAGGTAAGGAGGTCCTGGCCTCCTGGGCTGACCCATCTCGGGATAAAGGCCAAGGAGCTAGTGGCCAGGCATTTGGGGGGAAGGGGGGGATAAAGGGTAAGGGAAATCCCAAATGCCCCTAGTGGGATTCGAAGCCTGGGGGTGAGGGAACACCTCAAGGTTGAATACCACTAGAACAACCTGTGTTGGTTAAATTAGAACTAAGTACCTAAGGCACTTCAAAGTTTTTTACTGCAGCTGTTTACCATTTACTCCTAACACCCAAAAAAAAGAAAGAAAGAAAGAAAGAAGATTAAATCAAAAACACATTCCATAAGAGTGATGCACTCATAATAAAGTACCAAGTCCAACTACATAGCTTTTGACTTGATAATAGTAAGGAAAACAAAGAGTAAAATTTGTCATTCCTGTTTCATTCTATTGTTTGATTCAACATTCAAGTAAGAAAAGTCATAACTACATCTCCTTTCCCAAAGGATCCTCTGCTTCTCAGTCTAGTGAACAAATATATATAACACATTCAGTTTCACCCCAACTTATACAGATTATTCTTGATAAAAAAAATGCTATATCATAAATATCCGATAACCATCTTATTTTTTTGATGATGTAAAACCAACATCCCGAATATATTCTTTACTTTTCCTTTATTTTGGAGTAATTAATAGTGTTGAATATGAATATAATCTTGCAACTACATTCTAATAGATAATAACAGCATCATTATCAAATGATAAAACAATCAAGGGACTCCTCTTAAGAGAAAATAATGGGAGAAGAACTCACAATATCAACATGCTTCGTCAATGTCAAAACCTCAGCATTGTGAAACAACTCCAAAAACCTTCTAAAGTGATGAGCATGAGCATATAGCTCAACCGAATAATCTTGAGCATCGATGGTAACTTCACGGACAGATGGAACATTAACAACTTCCACATCATCAAAGTCCACTTTTATATTCAAAATCTTTAAGTACGGGCAATCGATTGTGTACCATTCAGATGGTTCCTGATCCTCATCCCAAATTAATTCCAACTTTTCAATGCTCGAGGAAGAGAAGCTGAAAACATGTAAATATCTAGGGTTGTTGACAACAATTTCTTATAGATATGGGCAGCAAGATACAAACTTATTGAAGTTGTCATTATCCACATAAGCCCATAATAACTTCAATGTTTTTAGAGATCCCATGTGAACTTGACTTGGGAGTTCTATACGACAATTGTCCAACTGAAGCACAACAAGAGATTGGCTTGTAAAAATAGAAGCAGGCACAGCGAAATAATCATACATACTGGAACAGAATATCAATTCCTTGGCTTCTCTAGTTAACGCAAATCTTACCCATACGGCTATCTCATCAAATTCCCTGTCTTTTCCAATCGAACACAGTTCATTCCCAACACGGATATGGAATTTGTCAATTGTGGGTCTTTTGTATAAACTCAGCACCTTGCGGACAAATAGGCACAACCGTGAATCCACAAATGGGAGGCGTTCAACGCCATAGACAATGTTCAATTTAGGACCTAACCCTTCATTGGTGTCATCATTATCAAATTCAAGGTTCGGAACCAAAGTCCAAAGGTGTCCAAATCTTTGGATTAACACAGTTCTTACAGCTTCTAAAGTAGGCAAGAATGACAATATATGCATAAGCAATTCATCTGGTAATTCACTTAACCTATCTCTTTCACCAGTTGCAATGCATTCACCTGAATAACCCTTGTCGTTCTTTGTTCCAGATTTCATTTTCTTTGTTTATAATGCTTCAAGAAATGCAATTAACAGTGCTTCAAATAGCACAAAGTTTGGTTTTTCTGGGTTTTCAAATAACACAAAATTAAACCCTAAAATGAGTAATTTGATGGCTAAGAATCAGATACAAGACTGCCAAGAAATTGTCCAAGAAAAAGTAATTCGAGGGCTTACTTGATTACCAACGAAACTCCTTACTGAAAATCATCTCCATCTTACACTTTCTCTCACATCCATGGAAAAAAAACCCCAACGTAACATAGAGATAAGCCCTCAATTGCTGAAATTTGACATACCCATCTCATTTTCTGCCTTCATTGCTGATCATTGTTACCAAAATTAGCTTCAAATTTTAATAGGGAAACCGAGAAGTTAACTCAGCGAAGCAGCAAGCAAAGGAAAGCGAAACTTCGAGTGAGGGAGGGAGTATAGTCTGTGTAGAAGAGTGAAGAGTGATCATACTTCTTAGGAACCTTTTCAAGGTAAAAAATTTTGTAGGACAATTTGGCCAAACCCCCAAGATCTTTACACTTTTTGATAAGAATACCCAAAAAAAAAAGTTTGTCAAGAACCCCCAAACTAAATGAAAAAGTCGTGGTTTTACCCCCAAGCAGTACTTTCCGGGCAAATGAAATTTTTTTGAACTGTTTTACCCTCACGTGCAGAGCACGTGTTTCACTTAATGAAAATTGAATTTTTCTTTTTTTTTTTTTTTTTTAGAGAAAAACAAAGAAAAAGGCCACAATCGTGGGGAAAAAAAAAATTCAATTTTCATTAAGTGAAACACGTGCTCTGCACGTGAGGGTAAAACGGTCCAAAAAAAATTTCATTTGCCCGGAAAGTACTGCTTGGGGGTAAAACCACGACTTTTTCATTTAGTTTGGGGGTTCTTGACAAACTTTTTTTTTTTTTTTGGGTGTTCTTATCAAAAAGTGTAAAGATCTTGGGGGTTTTGGCCAAATTTCCCAATTTTGTATGGACCTAAGTCCATCCAACTTGGATGGACCACAGTGGCAGTGTTGTAATTATTATAAACGCGGAGGTTATTTACGTAATGTATTTTGTCTTCTCTCACACACACTCTGCCGCAAGTTGACTGAAAAATTACTTCTCTCTCTCCTCTGACTCTCATGGATTCCAATTGGTTTTTTGAGGCCTTAAACTCAAAAATTAATTCATGAAATTGGTATAGATGCAATCATCTCAATTTTTAGTGCTCATCAAGCCCCAATTTGAGGGGTTTCCATTGTCTTCAAAAAGAGAGATAAAATCAAACCAATGGAGCAGGGGGTTTCGCGGTGGCTGGACGGTGACTTGAAAGGGATCGAAGGCCAATCTGGCTATGTGGTGGAGGAGAGAGAGTGGGCAGTGCTGTATGTGGGGAGAAAGGGGTTGATGTGGGGTGGTTTGCTCTTTGTTCATATCCGCAGTGTGCCATGGCCATGGTGGAACTGGAAGTGGAACATACTGATGATGATGAAAGTATGAAACATGAAGATCTCGATTTTTTTCCTTTCTTTTTTGTAGTTTTGATTTTTTTATTTATTTCTATTACTTTTGAATTTTTAATTTAACATTAGCTGAGTATAATATCAAAGGTTCATTATTAACTTACTTAATGTTCATTACTAATACTCTAATAGTTCATTCCCAAAAAAAATCATTTCTTCAAAAAAAAAAAAAAACTCTAATAGTTCATAAACAATAGCCTAATGGTTCATAAATTATAAACATACGATTCACTAAAAATAATCTAAGTGTTCATCAAGTAATTTTTTTTATAGTATTGTTTATTAATTATAAATGTGAGGTTCATTTCAAATAGTGTGTGTAATGTTCATTAAAAACAATGTAATTGTTCATCGGTTATACACGTAATGTTCATTAAAAATAATGTAATTGTTCATCGGTTATAAGTGCAATGTTCATTATAAATAATCTAACTGTTCATAGGTTATATATGTAAGATTCATTAAAAGTAATCTAATTTTTAATAGGTTATATATTTGTAATGTTCATTACAAATAATCAAATTGTTCATAGGTTGTATACGTAATGTTTATTAAAAATAGTCTAATTGTTCATCAGTTATGAGTGCAATGTTCACTAAAGATAGTCTAATTGTTCATAGGTTATATATGTATTATCCATTAAAAATTATCTATTTTTCCATAGGTTATATACGCAATGTTCATTAAAAATAGTATAATTGTTCATCGATTGTAAGTGCAATATTCATTAAAAATAGTTTAATTATTATTCATAGATTATAAGCGCAATATTCATTAAAAATAGCCTAATATACTAATAGTTCATAAGGTATAAACATAGTGTTCGTTAAAAATGGTCTAATTGTTCATAAGGTATAAGCGTAATATTTATTTAAAATAGTCTAATAGTTCATAAGGTATAAACGTAATGTTCATTTGAAATAGTCTAATTGGTCATAAGGTATAAGCGTAATGTTCATTTCAAATAGTCTAATAGTTCATAAGGTATAAACGTAATGTTCATTAAAAATAGTCTAATTGTTCATAAGGTATAAGCGTAATGTTCATTTAAAATAGTCTAATAGTTCGTAAGGTATAAACGTAATGTTCATTTAAAATAGTCTCATTGTTCATAAGGTATGAACACTTTATAAACATAATGTTTATTTAAAATAGTCTAATTATTCATAAGGTATAAACATAATGTTCAATTGAAAATAGACAAATTGTTCATAATCTATAAACGTAAGGTAAGTTGATTCCTCTTAAAAACAAATTATGGTTTCTAAAAATTAAAGATTCTATCACTCAAAAAAAATAAAATAAAGATTTTAAAAAAAAATCAAAAACTTTACAAATTCATTAAAAATGAAAAGGAAAAAGGCTTTAAAAAAAACGAAAAGAAAAAAGGAAAGTAAGTTGGTGGGGCCGGGGTCACGTCCATGTGTGGGATATGAATAAAATGTGAGCACAATTTGGCAACGGTAAAACTTTTGAACACAATTTGGCAAAGCGAATTTGGCTGGACCAATAGGAACTGTTTCAAGGTAGGAGGATAAAAAAGAACCTTTTCTATGCAAAATGTAGTGTTCTTTGCCTGAAAAAAGTAAAATATTATAGCCCAAATGTAGAGTGGCCAAATAAGTCAAATCATGTTTACTGCGTAGACCCGATCCGAACTGTCACAGACCCGACCAAAAAAGTTTCAAACCTGAAATAACTTGACCAGTTTTGACCTGAGATCGAAATGACCCGACCCGAACCCGAAAGTTGTGAGACAACATTTGTCAAACTCGTTGGGTAACTCGAAACTAAACCCATATTTGACCCGATGTATTCGACCCGTATATGACCCGACCCGTATTTAACCCGATCCGTATTTGACCCGACCCGAACCCGATCTGACCGACCCGTTTGCCAGGTCTATTGCTGCGTCTTAAGGTAAAAAAAAAAAAAACCTTCGGAAATTTCTTGACTCAAACCTAATCTATTTATTAAACATGTTTAAAAAATTTAACCTGCATCCAACGATCCAATCTATTTAATAATCGGTTATTGTTAACAAATTTATATTTACATTTTCTGAACTAATTGAAATATACAATAACAACCCAGTAAATATCCCGCCGAGGGCAGAATCTAGGAAGGTCCAAATGTACGCAGTTTTACCCCTAACTAGTCGCCTAGCAAGAAGGTTGTTTCCGAAAGAACTAATTGAAATATGAGAATAAATAAAATAAAAAAATTAATCTAAAATCCAAAGTACTAACCGGTAACCATATATTGTGTACATTAGATCGTGTGAAATACTTAAAATGATCAAAATACTTAAGAGCTTGAATTGGACAAATTTTATTCAGTGTCGAAGCATCCTGTTGTATAATACTAATTTCATACTCAATAAAAGACAAGTTGTTTGAACCCAATTGCCTATCCCAAGATTCCCAACAGAGGAAACCAAAACACAGAAAACTAGAAACAAGCAAAGAGGAACTCTTGCTGATTTCTGCATTGAGCGGTCAACAACAGTACAGACTACAGACCAGGAAAATGATCTCATCTCCAAGCGCATTACATGAAGGGAGAAATATCTCTAGTATACATATATAGTTATATAAACAAAAACTAGCTTCAGCACATCGTACTTAGTAATGCTCTAATGTGGCGCCACATTCGAAAGTTTGTGATTTCTTTTCCAAGTGGAAAATACAACGGCAATGCACGGCTGCACCGCGCTCTCTGAGTTGTACCTAGTTACTCTCCAATCCATAGTACTAAAAGCGAGTCCGAGATCCAAAACTGCCTTCTGCTTGAAACCAACATGGTACCTGCAAAGTGAAAGCCATTACGGTTAGATGACAGTAAACTTTCCTTCTCATTTCGTTGATTGCACAATACACGGGAACAGACTTTAGCAGTAGACGTAGGCTTCATAATCTTCAAAAGAACAAACTGAAGATAGTTTTGTCGGGAAGGGAAGTTAGGATTCATTCCAAGGTTATCATACATGGGAAATTCCACACCCTTGAAGGCAAATCCAGTTCTCCTTTGCACTAGCAGGACAGTTGGAAGCAACTACTGCCATTTCTACTTCATCACTTGTTTGATTATGAAAGGCGCTAGTTTTACTTTCCTTCACTGTTGGTGGAAAAAAGATGTACAATAATATTTTAGGAATCAGTAACCAGCCTCATGGGGCTGTTCACCACATTTGCCGAATGCTTAAACAATCATACTTTCATCAGAGAAAGGAAGCTTACTTCTTTCCCAGCAGTCAAACTTTTGTACAATGAGAAAGGAACATTAAGAGATGAGTATCTATTCCATTTGTTACAAAACACAACAGAGTGAGGCACCTAGCAGCACTATCAATAGATTTTATCTCACATCCATCTGTTGTTGAGAGAATCAAACCAATCATCCTTCTGTTTGCCCATTCTCTTTAGAAACTTCCTTTGAACTACCATCACTTTTTCAAGAGCTTGACATTTAGCAATAGCATTCCAAACTATCGGCTTGGCTGACATTTTTTCTGTCCCCAAGAGTCATTTGGCATAGAACTCACCCCTCTTAAACTTTCATCCAACTCAGATGGGCAAGAAATAGCTGCTGATAGTCCACTCTAGCTTTTTATGCACCATGGAAGACTCCCTAAAAGAAGCCGAGAGGATGGAACTCCTTTCGCTTTTCTATTTCCCCAATTTTAAAAGTATTCCAATTTCCAACAACCTCTTATGGTTAAGACTTAAAAACATCCTTCAACCAATTCTCGAGTTCTACCACTTCTCATGCCACATCCTTGTTATTCAAATCATATACGGCAGCCTTAACAATATCACTTTAAGTTCCCCAAAACAAAATAAAAAAATATCACTCTAAGCCACAATAGGTAATTCCATATTCATCTGGGCAATCACTCTTCTACAAAGGGCCTTAACATTTTTAGGACCACCCTCTAAAACTAAAGAGCAAAGATAGAAAGCTTGATCATAACGATGAAGTTTAAGAGAGCTATAATCAACTTCATGGAACTCATAGGCAAACCAAGGGAGAAAGCTTTTTTTTAGATAAGAGAAAATTTTATTAATCAATTGTTCAAAGAATACAAAAACGAGGACAAGGTATCCTCATAGTTAAAACAAAATATCTACAAGTCATGCCAATGGCGCTGGACAACCGTAAGCGGGACACTCTTAAAGGCGCCCGCCGCCTTTACCCATAGGGAGGCCAAATAAACTATATGATCTCAGACACCATCAATCGTCCTCCTAGTGTTAGAGAAAATCCTCGAATTCCTCTCCAACCAGATGCACCAAAGAGTAGCCATGCAGGCACACCTCCATAACACCCTACCCTCCTTATCCCTCCTCATCGCAGAGAACCGCATCTGTAAGAACTGACCCACCGTAGCGGGGCACACAAACATCTCCCCACACAGAAGCCTATCCCATAAGGATCTAGCAAACCCGCACATTACAAACAAATGCAAGCTGTCCTCCTCATCACGACGACACATAACACACATTCCCGGTCGGAGAGACCAGCCAGGCCTCCTTCGTTGTAGCATATCCTGGGTATTCAACTTACCAAGCACAAGAGTCCACACAAAAGCACGCACCTTAAGAGGAACCTTAGACTTCCAAATATAAGTGGACAAAGGGAAATGGGGGAATTGTGAGGGAAGACTAAGTTGAAGAAGGAAGGACTTGCAAGAGAAGACCCCAGAGGAATCCCCAATCCAAGTCCGAGAATCATCCCAGAGGCAAACCAAGGGAGAAAGCTCTCATGGCCTAATGTCATGCCCCTCATCACCAAGCTTAAAAAGAATACTTTCCTCATCTTTCTTTGACTTAGCAAAAACGATAATAGCATGACGGTTATCCAAAGGAAGAGGCATAACTTCCTCATCAAGTCACCACTTCCCTCCCCCACAAGTAGTCAATAACGTTCACGGGAAAATTAGACCAATCCATCACCAAAAGGCAACCTACAAGCAAAGAGAATTACATAATATGCAAACCCTCAATGAATATGGAAAAGCTTAGTTGCTCCAAATCAGGGGAATTGAACCAGGGAATTAAATAGGGACCGCAATCGCGAATGCGGTAACGGTCGCGATATTGCGGAAACGTACTGTTGAGGGCATCGCGTAGCGAATAGCGGAAATCGCGGCGTGAATGACACACATAAAGGAATATTTACACTTCTAATTGCATTTTGAAATCTTTGCTTTACCATCGTAATTCAAACATAATATGTATTCAAATTCATTATAAAATAGATTATTATTAGTTAAAAGAAACTAATAATAGAGTTATAAAGTAAAATGATAATAATTTAATAATCATATCGGAAAGTAACTGTAAAAAGCGCCTCTTTCGCGTAATGTAACGGCCGTAGCGGCTGTTGCAGCCTGAATGACTTCTCAACTTCGCAACGCGGTAAAATGCGTAGCGGCGAGCTCAAAATCCTTTACATAGCGGCCGTCGCGTCGCGTAGCGGCGAGCTCAAAATCCTTTACATAGCGGCCGTCGCGTCGTGTAGCGGCCGCTATTTAATTCCATGAATTGAACAGCCAAAACAAGTAAAAGAAGCATGAAATGTTAAGAGAAAGCTATGATAAATTCTACAATATTTACTATAGAAATGGCAGCTTCCATATTGCCACAAACTAACAGCAGATTCTAGAGTACAAGCAGTTACACAAAACAAACACTTTTGCTCAGCAAAGCGGTAAATTGATAGGTATTACATGCATGTATTGAGTTGTTGATCTACCTACCTTTCTCTCAGTTTCATTCAAGGGTCACGACATTGCGGAATTTAGAAAAAAAAGAAGAAGAATTTGTTACATATCCAAATAACATACCTTCACTTCAGCTGTCGCAATTTCAAACAACTTCAATCCTAGCCTTTGCTGAGGCCCTTGGGAAATTTAACAATTGCTTTACAAATTGTAGCTCCTCTGCTGACGTTAATTGGCTTCTCCAGTTCGAAAAAATCACCAACATTTCCAAGTTGACAGCACTCTCAAGAAGAAACTCAGATAATCGAAGCTGACCTTGATAAGGCTTCCCATACCCATACATAGAAACAGTTCTGAGATGGGGTGCCACAAAATTGCTATCAGTTACCAACTTAACCTGATATGAAATGGAAAAATCTCATTGTGATTACAAGCAGAACCTGAATAGAAAAATCAAACAGGAAATACCAAGTGACCTACCCTTCTTGAACCCCCACTGCACTGTTGAACTTGAACATTTATTATAAGTTCCTCCAAGCATGGTGAATTTCTCACCAAACAACAGATGCCTGCAATATGAGCCTCCTGAATCAATGAGTCCAAAACCACACGCTTCCACTTGTGGGTAATCCACATTCGCGCTGAAACAATAACATAACGCCTGAAACAAAAACAAAAATGAAACCATACAGATGAACTCATTTGGTCCTTCACTAATTTTTTTTCTTAGATAAAAGTTTTAATCTTTAAACAAATCAACAGTCAAAGCAAATGATGAGGACAATTTTGCTTTTCAGTTAACAGAAACTGTTTATTGGAAATATTGGAAGATGTGGCAGGCATTGGAGTTTGTTGAAGACGTGGCATTTTTCAATTTGTCTGGTCTTACTTGATTACAATCAAGGTCTCTCTGTCATGTTGGGCTTTAGCCTACCCTGTGATGATATATATGAGGGATGCAAATTCTTTTGCCACACTTGAATAGTGGTTGATTAGTTTAAACTAAAATCAGAACTAAGTGTTTTTTTTTTTTTTGTTTTGGTGTAAGGTAAGGAGGTCCTGGCCTCTTGGGCTGACCCATCTCGGGATAAAGGCCAAGGAGCTAGTGGCCAGGCATTTGGGGGGAAGGGGGGATAAAGGGTAAGGGAAATCCCAAATGCCCCTAGTGGGATTCGAACCCTAGGGGTGAGGGAACACCTCAAGGTTGAATACCACTAGAACAACCTGTGTTGGTTAAATCAGAACTAAGTACCTAAGGCACTTTAAAGTTTTTTACTGCAGCTGTTTAGCATTTGCTCCTAACACCCAAAAAAAGAAAGAAAGAAAGAAAGAAGATTAAATCAAAAACACATTCCATAAGAGTGATGCACTCATAATAAAGTACCAAGTCCAACTACATAGCTTTTGACTTGATAATAGTAAGGAAAACAAAGAGTAAAATTTGTCATTCCTGTTTCACTCTATTGTTTGATTCAAGTAAGAAAAATCATAACTACATCTCCTTTCCCAAAGGATCCTCTGCTTCTCAGTCTAGTGAACAAATATATATAACACATTCAGTTTCACCCCAACTTATACAGATTATTCTTGATTTTAAAATGCTATATCATAAATATCCGATAACCATCTTATTTTTTTGATGATGTAAAACCAACATCCCGAATATATTCTTAATTTTTCCTTTATTTTGGAGTAATTAATAGTGTTGAATATGAATATAATCTTGCAACTACATTATAATAGATAATAACAGCGTCATTATCAAATGATAAAACAATCAAGGGACTCCTCTTAAGAGAGAATAATGGGAGAACAACTCACAATATCAACATGCTTTGTAAATGTCAAAACCTCAGCATTTTGAAACCCCTCCAAAAACCTTCTAAAGTGATGAGCATATAGCTCAACCGTATAATCGTGAGCACTGATGGTAACTTCACGAACAGATGGAACATTAACAACTTCCACATCATCAAAGTGCACTTTCATATTCAAAATCTTTAAGTACGGGCAATCGATTGTGTACGGTTCAGATGGTTCCCATTCCTCATCCCAAATTAATTCCAACTTTTCAATGCTCGAGGAAGAGAAGCTCAAAACATGTAAATATCTAGGGTTGTTGACAACAATTTCTTGTAGAGATGGGCAGCAAGATACAAACTTATTGAAGTTGTCATTATCCACATGAGCACGCAATAACTTCAATGTTTTTAGAGATCCCATGTGAACTTGACTTGGGAGTTCAATACGACAATTGTCCAACTGAAGCACAACAAGGGATTGACTCGTATAAATAGCAGCAGGCACAACAAAATAATCATACATACTGAAACAGAATATCAATTCCTTAGCTTCTCTAGTTAATGCAAATCTTACCCACACTGCTATCTCATCATATTCCATGTCTTCTGTCATCCAATACAGGCCATCCCCAACACGGATAAGGAATTTATCAATTGTGGGTCTTTTGTAAAGACTCAATACCTTGCTGGCATATAGGGCGAACCGCGAATCCACAAATGGGATGCGTTCAACGCCATTGGCAGTGTTCAAATTAGGACCTAAACTTTCATTGATTTCATCAGAATCAAATTCAAGGTTCGGAACCAAAGTCCAAAGGTGTCCAAATCTTCGGATTAACACAGTTCTTACAGCATCTAAAAGAGGCAAGAATGACAATATATGCACAAGCAACTCATCTGGTAATTCATTTAGCCTATCTCTTTGACCATTTACAATGCATTTCCTTAAATAATCCATGTCCTTCTTTGATCCAGATTTCATTTTCTTCGTTTAGAATGCTTCAAAAAATGCAATTTAACAGTCCTTCAAATAACACAAAGTTTGGTTTTCTAGGTTTTCAGATAACTCAAAGTTAAACCCTAAAATGAGTAATTTGATGGCTCAGAATCAGATACAAGACTGCGAAGAAATTGTTCAAGAAAAAGTAATTGGGGCTTACTTGATTACCAACGAAACTCCTTATTGAAAATCATCTCCATCTTACACTTTCTCTCACATCCATGGAAAAAAACCCCAACGTAACTTAGAGATAAGCCCTCAAATGCTGAAATTTGACTAACCCATCTCATTTTCTGCCTTCGTTGATGATTGTTACCCAAATTAGCTTCAAATAAATAGGGAAATCGAGAAGTTCACTCAGCGAAGCAGCAAGCAATTGTGTGAGTACAAGCAAAGGAAAGCGAACCTCAGAGTGAGTGAGTGAGAATAGAGGAGTGAAGAAGGAAGGCAATGAAAGGTATTGGAGTTTGCTAATGACAACCCTGACAACTGTTGTTAAGATTTAATTATAGCAAGTATTCAAATGTGTTTGCATTGAATTGCAACCAAATACGGTTTAATATCATGTCATTTCCTAGGTGAATCATCAATGGTTAAAGGATAACATTATCAAATTGGCAAGCACAAAAACTTTTACAAGAATGCTCACTATACCTTCAAATGGAGAAAACCCCACAACCAGCCATGTGGAACCGTTCACCATCAACAGTTCTGAAGAGTGCTTTAAGTTACTCTAAAGGGGGTGAATACACTGACTCTTATTTCTCGTGATAACGCAGACTTTTGTCACTAGAGAACAATGATGAGAACAATGTTGTGCACGTTGTTCCTATATAGCAAATTAAGTACAAAGCAGAAGACAGAAAGTAAATAACACAAGCTTTTCTTAACGTGGAAAACCTTCTAGACTCAATAGGAGTAAAAACCACGACCCAGTTACTTGGGCTTTTGTCACGCTACTTATCTTATTACTAGAGCCAAATCAGGATACAACACAGTACTCTAACACACAACACACTATTATTAATGTGCCGTCAATCCTACCAAGTTATACACTGTCCTGAAGGAAAACTCTACGCTTTTCACTAAGCTAGAGCTATTACAGATTACCAGATTGTTTGTCCTATAACACGATTCAATACTAAGCAGAATAAAACTACAGAAAACCTATTATGTAATGACCAATTTAAGCAAGACTCAAACTGACCTGGATAGGGAACAAGGTTCAAGGCTGTTCTTATGTAGGCACAGGACGTATCTGGTTTGGACGATATGACAGTTTTGCAAAGATTTTGAACTCAATAATGCACGCAAAGCTTAAAAGACAACTGAGGGTCTGTTCTCCCCAACTGAAAAACGTTTATATTTATTACTGAAAATTTATTTTTGTTGAACTTTGTTGAACTTTATTTAACTTTATTTAACTTTCTTGAACTTTGTTTATATTTGTTGAATCTTGTTGATTCAAGTGTTTTTTATAACTAGTTTGTATATTGGTTTGTTTAACTTTGTTGAACTTTGTTTAACTTTGTTTAACTTTATTTAACTTTGTTGAAGTTTGCTGAAGTTTGTTGAAGTTTGCTGAAGTTTACCGAAATAAACAGAAATAAGCTGGGGAGAACAGACCCTGAGTCTATCAAGAGTCTTATATAGGCAAGCATAAACCCAGTCCATCTAGGTTAAATCTTTTCAAAAGATAAAAGATAGATTTTCCAAAAGATAGGATAAAGTTTAAGTAAAAATCAAAGACCTTTACTTAACTCAACCTGGACAATAAATCGTCCAAATTAACATAACAGAAAATCTCGACCAGCTAGCTAAGTAAATCATCATAATATATTCTCTAAAAGATAATTAGAAATATTCCAAAAGATAATTTACTTATCTAAACAATATAGACTTGGCCACTAAGTAAAATACTTTTCCAAGATATTATCTTTTCAAAATAAAATACTTTTCTTTTAAAACACGATTTTGCAATATTTAATTTTCCAAAATAATTTATATTTGTTCAGAAGAATATTTGTGTGAAGATCTAAAAAGATAATACACAAATATTCACAGAAATAATAAAGACGATATTATGCAAAACTCGTTCAGATACACAGGTAGAAGGAACAAAGTCCAAAGCGTTGTTCCCCTTTGGTTCCTTCAAGCTCTAGTGCTGGTCACATAGAACATGGTTCACAAGGTTGTTCCCCTATACTCTTAGACACATGCATTACGTCCTACACAACCTTATTCTCTTTGTGAAGACCAATTAGACTCGTAATAAATAGTCAAGCATAGTACACAAATACTAATAACAAATGTACTAAGCCATATTACATAGTCTTCATGTCTTGTGATGATCCAAGTATCTTCATAAGCAATCAATCACCAAACATTTCAACTTCTTGCATCCTTAGGTAAACCTGTCATCATTGTTAGTTTAACGAAGATAAGGACACTTTGTCTGTTATCATCAAATCAGGAACCCAACAAGTTCAACACCACCATCTAATACACAGCTATTTTCCGGTGACAGTAATCCAACCCAAAAACGCCGAATTCTAGCCTAAGGTGGAGGATATGTGAGCATGGTTGTTTCGTCATTGTTCCCATTGGAAGTTTAATAAAGACAGAGGGAAGAGAGGAGATATTATGCTTAAGCTGGACCTTGTAGGAGGAGTTCAGGGAACTAATGGACTCGGTCCCTAGGTTGTTCGTTGCGGCCGAATGAGTTTATCTTTTTGTATTTCTTGTTTTCTTTTATTTTTTTTGGTTTAACATAACCATAGGTTTACATGAATCTTTTGGGCTAAAACTAATCATGTTCGTACCGGATCGTTCTTATGTTTCTTTTATGCAATCATGTTAGAGTAGTTCTTTTGCTCAGTATACATTAGATTGAAGCCATGTAATAAGTTCATGATAGGTTCATGAGACAAGTTTTGTTCTTTGATGGCTAAAATCAAGTATTCATGTGTTTCCTGTATTTCATGTTTTATGATTTGGTCTAAGTTACTTGTGATTCCTAGTGCTCGTCAATAAGTCAAGGTTTGTAATTGCTTAGAGGATTCAACATAAGTGACAATTTGTTGGTGTTAGGATGGCCAAACAACTTAATTCGTATCTAGCTACGGCAATTCATACTATAAGTCAAATTGATTATGTTATACTAGAGATTAGACTCAAGAGGGGATGATTTGAGCCTAAACTATTTTTCGATTTTTCTAAACTTAAACTCACAAGTAATTGACTTGTGACTTGCTTTATGAATTCTTATAAACAAAATATACATAGCGAAATTGAAGAGTAACTTGAATACACGGATTTTTACATGTAAATCTTATAGGGCTCAAACTAGAAGTAAAACCACGACTCTAGGGGATTTTCAAATCGAACTCCACTAAGAGCCAAATGAACAAACTCGGTTACAAAAATAATCCCTAAACTACCCTTGAGCCTAACTTGAACTTTTAACCCCAAGTTATAGTAACCCCAACTGCTAGCTATAGCGATTGCTAATCCAACCAAAGGATTAAAAGTCTTTACCAAAAAGCGATCACAAAAGCTGAGTTGGTACAATAAGAATGAGGTAACTTGCAACCTAGACTCGTGCTGGATTAAGGAACTTATGAGGAACTAGTGGAAGGACGTTTTTGTGAGCCAAACTAAATCTCTCAGTTAACAGTTTGTTTTCACAAATGAATTTTTTCTCACTGAACAAGCGTACTCTCTATTGAGTAAGTCTGGCCTATTTATAGAGGGAGTACCAAACCTTAAGATAGTAGGTTACGAAAACCAAGTATAGAGTTTTAAGCAAAGTAAACTCTATCTCTAACCAATTAGAGAGTTGGCTAGTTGAGAGTTCCTCTATCTCTAACCAATCATAGAATCGACTGAAAACTTAGTCCAGATGCATTCAATTAGAATAGGATAAAGTAGGATAGAGTTCTAGTATAACTAATTAACTCACATAAAGTAAATCACTTATCTACTACTCCATATATAACTTATCCTAACGAAAATATGTTTTATAAAGCGTTTGTTCACTGAAAAAGGTTTTTGAATAACACACATTTACTTTGAAACATTTTCCAAAAGTACTAGAACTTTATAATTACTGAACATGCCTTTCAAAGTATACAAAAATTTGTATGAGACAGTCATACGGAAGAACAATATCACTTACATAAAAAATAAGGATAATTTCTTGTCCACAAGTCATTCTTATTTTTGACAAAACTCAGCTCGTCCCATCGTAAAACAGCTTCATACAAGACTTACCGTTCAAAGTAAATCACGCGTTTTCCAGATTAAATAAAACATTTATATGCTGAAAATGGTTTTTAGTTAAAGCAAGTTCATTAAAAACCTTTTCACGAAATAAGAAAACTCATTTTAGCAATCTTTATCGAGAAGTTGGCTCACACATTTTGTCCACTAATTCCCTATCAGTTCCCTAACCACTAACAAGATTTAGAAAGCAAATAAACATTATAAAAAATTCTACTCCTCTGTCCTCTCCTCTCCATCTTCATCCAGCTTGATTGTCATTCTTCTCACAACATCAACGTTCATTCTTTATGAAGCAACAAAGTCAGGTTCCCATAATGATCAAATCTTTAGAGAACCTTTTTTGATCAAATCTTCAGGGAACCTTATGAACTGTCATCCTATTCCACACACTAAAGTAGATAGATTAGCTAGATTGTTTGACATCGACAAAACATCACAATGCAATAGATTCTGTTGGTGGTGTATTGGTCGCCTAGGTTTGATGATGTCTTTCTAGTTGTTAATGCTATCATTGAACCATATTCTACTGTGCGCAGATGTACTATTGGGGGTTGTTCTAACTTTTACTCGCTAGATTGCAGGACGGTTTGAGTCTAACTACAAACTAAGAAGATAAAGGGAACCAACCGCATGCAAAGAGAGGGTTATACAATTGATCTTTTTAATAGCAATTGTATGTCATGATTAATATTTATTGTAGGGTGAATTATTTTTTCGTTTCTATTAAGTGTTTATTATTATATTTGTATTAACTCTTTTAATCATTACTAGTCTTAGATACTTAGGTTTAGTTAGTTTAGTTACTAATCCCTAAAATTTCCATCGTAATCATGTTTATAATTAAGATATGTTAGTCATTCTCTGTGGATAAGGTTCGATATAAGAAAATTTTATCATCTTTGTAAAAAAACTAATTATATATATTACTTCCCCGCGTGTTTGCTTTTTTTTTTTTTTATAAAGCTTTTTTAATAAAAATTCCATATTCAAATAACACAAAAACTTCTGTAAGACGGTCTTTTTGTAAATTTTGGTGAGACGGTGGTCACTTTTCAATGAAACAAGGGTCACTACTCACCATTAGTGACCCCTATATTACTAAATAGTGACCCCAATATTTTATAAGTTGGTTTCACACAAGACTTTCTGTTCAAATAATATTTTTATTGATCATCGATATTCAGATAATATTGAATATTTGGTCACTGGTGGAAATTGCTGAAAAATATTTACCAAGCCATGTGTCACGGTCCGCCTTTTCAAGTTGCTGGACGTGCGGCGCGCTCTTACCTCCTAGCGGCAAGAGTGTCAGCCGTACACAAGGAACGTTTTCGGGGTGTCCGTGGACACAAGAGAGTGAGGGACGGACGAAGTTTGAGAGAGGGGTTGGATGATGGAAAACAATCAATACAGTTTAACAACAACAAGCATTGACATCAATACATCGATATGGAGGACTGATTCCCCCATAAAGAGTCCTTAGAGCTTTATTCATTCTGACAGGAGTAGACATCAAGAGTGCATAACTTTCATACTCAACATCTACTACTAAAAGTAAAAAGACTGGAAAGCTTAAAGACATGTCCAATGCCCGACACGCAGGAAGCGCCTTAGAGACATGTTAGGAAAGAACAAGAAAGCTTAAAGACATGTCCAAGGGTTAACACGTAGGAAGCGCCTTAGAGACATGTTACATTACAAGGAAAGTAACGGAAAGCAGTAAATTACAAGGTGTAAAGGGCGGAACCTAACATTCTCCCCCACTAAAGTTGTTGACATCCTCGGCGACGTGATTCAGTCATCAAGTGTCGGGGACGGCTTGGTGCGGATGTTGGCCCGGTGAGACTTTTTGTGGGCGGAGTCTTCTGGATCTGCATGGTACGACTTCAAGCGACTCACATGAAAGACAGGGTGTACTTTCATCCAAGTCGGGGGTTGCACTTTGTAAGCCGTCTTGCCCAACCTTTTTGTGATAAGGATGGGGCCTTCATATTTACGGACCAACCGCTTGTCACTTCCTCTAAAGAACCGCATCTGCTCTGGGAGGATCTTCACCATCACTAGGTCTCCCACTTCGAACTCTAGTGGCCTTCTCTTCTGATCAGCCCATTTCTTCATGTGTTTTGAAGCCTTTTCTAAGTAACTCCGAGCAATGTCAGTGTTTTGCTTTCATTCTCTGGTGAAATCATAGGCTTTCTTGCTTCGGCCCTTGTAGTGATCGTCCACTGTGTGTGGTAGGAGAGGTTGTTGTCCTGTGACAATTTCGAAGGGACTCCTGTTGGACGAGGAGGTCTTCTGAGAATTAAAGCAGAGTTCGGCTACATCCAGCAGTCTCACCCACTCTCTCTGGTTGGCGCTCACAAAGTGTCGAAGGTATTCTTCGAGGAGCCCGTTGAACCTTTCTGTCTGTCCATCCGTCTGGGGATGTGTAAGAACCCTCGCCTCTTCCCGGCTCTCCATTAAAATCGTGATTTTATTCGATTGGGATTAATGGTTCTTAATAATACGTTATATGCAATTTAATTTAATTATGGGGAATAACAATTTGCAAATAAGAAGCCGCCACCAATTTTTAAGAAAACAATTGGAAACCATAAAAAATGCACCCAATTCCTATTGGGAATTGACTCATGCCCATGGGGACTAAATATTGAGTTCGGGGGTGCAGGTACGAAATAAACAAAACGAATCTCATCTAAATCGCCCGTATAAACGGCCTCTACTAAGCTTATCCATGTCAAATAGTTATTTATACTATATGGTTCCATACAAGTCCGGTCGTCCAAGATCCTAAATTAACTAGGCGGGTTAAAGACAACCAAATTACCTATGTTATCACTTCGCACAATTTATATCTAATTTACATGCATACTATTAACAAGCATAAACAAGATATAAAGCATTAAATTAACGCTCCAACCTACCGCACTTTGCTAAACGCGCCAAGCATTGTATATGCACATCAATAAAATTGTTAGTAACTTCAAAAGAAGAACAATGCAAAGATATTAACTTTATGCTAAAATAAACCTAGGAGGCTACTATATGCATCCAAAAACTACAAAAAGATGCAAACTTGCATAACTAATCAAAAAGATGCTAACTTTATAAACTAAACATGCATAATTATATACAGAACCCAAAGCATGCAAATTTATTCATCCATAATCAAAAGCTAAACAAAACATGATTGATAAATAGTAAACAAGCGATTTAATAAAGAGTTTAGGCCCTCAGGATGGTTAACCTGGACGTTCTATTCGAGCGGGACTAGTAGAATTGGAATTGCTCTTCGATCATGGGTGCTAGGCTAGGTGTAATGCTTGCTTGGATCTTCAGATTTCTGAATTCTCTTTGATTTGGGGAAATATGTGCTCTCAATGCTCTCAAAATTATGAACTAACTGCCCCTCTGCAAAAGAGGGTGAAGAGGAGTATTTATAGAGTTGGGGGATAGATTTTGGGGCTTAGGGTAAGAAACCCGGCGCCACAACTCGGCCCAGCCAAAAAACCGGCCCAGCGGCCACGCGGAGGGCAGCTGGGGCCCGCGGCTGGCCAGAAGGCCCCCGCTGTCACGCGCTGGCCGTCGGGCAGGTAGCGATAGCCGCTGGACATGACGGCGCGCGTGTGACTAGGGTTTTTGACTTTTTGTGCTCAGTAAATTACGAAATTGCCCTTGGGCTGACCCAGGGGGTCGGGATTGAGCGGTTTTGACCCAAATCTTCGACACGCGATATCTCTTGATCCGGGAACCTGATTGAGGCAAGGTCAAAGGCGTTGGAATCCTTATAACAAGGGCTATCCAAAGATTGAGGTTTCAAAGAATTTGGTCTAGATTTCCGAGCAATGTCCTTTTCTACCTACGTCCATGTTAATCCATTACCATCATCATCGGGCGTTGAGGTGCCAGGGGATGAGAACCGATTAGGGTGTCTACAGAAGCCCCCACTTTGGCCGAGCTTGTAAAAGCGAAGGTCAAAGTATTTGCTTAAAATGCCTGCAATGTTTTTTGATAATGCTTTATGTTAGAAAGAAAGGAAAGATAGACTCCTGACCGCCTGTGGTCAGGGTTACTTGCTTTGTTTTTGCCAATGCGATGCTAATTTTAATAGCTTCGTCATCAAAGAGCGTTGCATTGCTCTGCTTTGCGTGTGCTAACGTGACGCTAATTTTAATAGCCTCAACGTCAAAGAGCGTTGTGTTGCTCTATTTCAAGGGTGTCAACGTGACGCTAATTTTAATAGTCTCAACGTCAAAGAGCGTTGTGTTGCTCTGCGTCAGTGATGCCTGTGTTTTTGGAAAATTGTACCTGCAAAATATAATAAAGTGCCTGTGCCTGTAAAAGATTAGATGTAAGGCTTGCGCCTGCAAAAATAGATAATATCGGGTCCCTAGGGTAGGAAACCAAGCTGTGGGGGCGAAAGAGTCATTTTGGGTGACATGCCCGGACCTCCCGGGCTTCCAACGGTCGAGAAATGCAATCCCGCGCAGAATTTGAACTTGTGGGCCCGCCCCGTGAGGGGCAAACGAAAAACTGGTTCGGCGGCCACGCGCAGGGCTGTCGAGCGTTGGGGCTCGCTCGGCGGCTCTTATGGTCGTGCGAAGGCTGCTAGAGGGGCCGCCCGGCGTGGCGGCTTAGCCGCCGAGGCCAGCGGCTGGGCCGCTGAGCCGGTTCAGAGGCGAAAATCGGGTATTTTGTGGGGGAGCCAAATTTTTGGGTCATTTCGTCCTCAAAAATTCGAGACTCTCTATCTCTACCTCCATTGTTGCCCAACCTTTATTTCTTGCTCAAATTTGCTTCTTTTTTTTTTTTGCATTTGCTTGATTTTGCATAATCTTTACACAATTTGAAGTTTATTTGTGATTTCTCACAAATTTGGGGTGAATTTGAGAGTGGGTTTTTGAAACCCTTGGAGAGAAAAAATCCCAATTTCTCCATTTTGCTTGTTTGCTTTTGCTTGCTTTGCTAATACTTCTCCATGGCTCCTAAATTGGCAAGGAAGAGGAGTAGGAGGACCGAGGTCCGGGAGGAGGTTGAAGAAATTGATATCTTCACCAAGGCTTTTCCTTCCCATGTGAAGCCTTCAAAGAGGAAGCCTAATATGGCTTTTCCTCAAGATAGATACACACGATCGGATAGGATGCCTGACATCATTTGGGAACGATCGGAGTTGCTATTCTGACCGGAGACTCACTTGAGCTCCCGTGCTTCCAAGTTTGTGGTATGCCTCAAACTTTGAATTCATAGTTTTATGCATTGAATTTTAGTTTATATGCTTTGCCTTGAGTAGAATTTGCGTAGGAAATGTATGCAATTGTCAGGTTTGTAGCGCTGTGATCTTGCGCGGCTTGAACGAACTTAGAAACATGCTTAGGATTGAACATTTGCGTGAAATGTGAACCTAAGGGGGTTGCAATTTTGATCATAGGAACCCGATGGGAATTTGAAGCCCCATGGTAATTATGGCTCTTCGGTGAGACTTTTTAAGGTCTTGCCTAAAGAGGTGCAGAGTGCAGTTTTGGGTGCGGGGTTTGGACCCCTTTTGAAAGCGGCGGACTCGGTTGAGCGAGTTAAGAGGTGCATTGTCCGCTTGTCTTTGGAGCGTTTTTGGGATACTACCAACACGCTCCATTTCCCTGATGGGGAGATGATGATCACTCCATCGGAGTTTGCTATGCTGACTGGGGTACCTTGCGTGGGTACGCCCATTGTCTATGACGTTTCCATCTGGAAACGTAAGACAGAGATGGTGGACTTATTTGGCCCTTGGGGGAACACCTGGAGTCACCATTATTGTCCCTATAGCGAGCTGTATGCCGCTTTTACTGATGCGGGGTACAAAAGAAACACCTCGGTGGAGCAGAAGGAAAGGATGTTCATCGCCTACCTCCTTGCCACTACTATCTTTGGTGACAAGGGGGAGCGTATCCATGCTATTTACCTCCCTAGCTTGTTGGATTGGGAAAGGTTGAGAGAGTACAACTGGGGGTTGTCGGGCTACGCCAACCTCTTGAGGTGCATGCGGTTTGCTTGCCGCGTGAATGATGAGGGATACAAGCAGTCGATTTTTCCTCCCGTGAGCTTGTGCGGTTTCTGGAAGGCCTTGCAGGTACGTTTTGCTTTTTGTATCCGTTTTGGCAATTTGCATGATTTAAGTGTGTGGTGCTTAATTTCATGTTTCGATGTAGCCTTGGTTTTTCGAGCATTTCCCGGACATGGCGCCTACGGGCTGGGAGTTAGACTTCCCGGTTTGCAGGGCGTGGCGTCATAGGGGTCTTGCGCCCTTCCAGACTCTTCAGCAGTATAGGGAGGCCCTCATGCGCCTAGACTGGCACAAGGTAACGCAATTTTGCTTTTCATTGCATGGGTTGTATTTCTTGGTGTGGAAATATCTTATATTTCATGCTTGTGTAGATTGACTACTTCCCATGGGCGAAGTATCATGGGTTGGCTTCGGATGCTGTCCTTTCATCAAGGGCGATAGACCGCCAGAGGATCCTGATTGCGGGTCCGTTCTCTTTTGAGTGGTATTTGGGAGAGCGGATCTTCCGTCAGGTTTATCCTGATGTAGTGGGACCAAGGATTCCTTTGGATCCTCCTTCGACCATGTTTTTGGGTGAGGTGCTTGTCTCGCGAGCAGGTTACGGAGGCCATGGTGGGCTCGGATGCTATGCGGTATTTGAGGGAGCCTGCGGAGGACCTTGCGGGGCACTACGAGCAGTTCCGTCGTGATCGCCTCATGCCTTCATTTGTGGGTTTGAAGGTAAGAACTTCATATTTGTCATTCTATGCCTTTCTTGTTTGTTGGTTGCTAACCTTCTTTGCTTTGTAGGAGCCTCGGGTTGATGACGTTGATGTGGATATCCCGGATATGCGGGTCCGAGGTCGGGACTATGGTGGGAAGGAGTGCTGGGGAGAAGTCCCCATGACGGAGGACCTTGATGAGAACATTCAGGGCCTTCCTCTTCCAGTTGGGCATCTGGGGTAAATTCGTAATTTTACCTGTTGTATGTGATTTTTACCGTTTTCAGGTTTGTACTGAATTTTCTTTGCGCAGCTTGACCGTGAGCAGACCGGGAAGGTTTTCAGGATGATGCATGCCATGAAGTCCTGGATATCTCGAGCTCTCTCGAAGGGCACTTGCTCGAGGGCTGACTTGGATAAGGTAAGCTTGATTTTGCATTTCCAAAGTTGTATGCTTTGAGAAATGTATCTTATATGTTTGGTGGGTTGCAGGTTGAGTATCGTCGACCCCTTCCTCGTCGATCATGACAGGTGGTATTGTCGGATGATGAGGTTGTGAGATCGCCTGAGCGCAGTCCTTCTCGTGAGAGGAGCCCTCGGAGGGAGAGTCCTAGGAGAGAGAGGGAGCCTGTTCATCGGACGGAGCGTCCTGGTGGGAATAGGATGGCTCCGTTTGTAGAGCCTACTCCTATGCCTATGCCGATGTATCCTTCTTATCCTGGGTATGCGGGGTATGCTCCTTATGGCGGCCTTTACTACCAGCCCCCTGTCCCTGCTCCTGTGATGCCTACCATGCCTCCTCGTTCTTCGTGGGGGTATGATTCGAGTTATGTTGGAGAGGGGTGCTTCTATCGAAGCCTGCCCGTCATTCTTCCTTTGACCCTGGCCAGTTGGCGGCGTCGATCTTTGGCGATGAGCCACGGAGGTCGGAGGATCACTTTGAGGTGCTCCGCACGGATGCTGATGCGAGTGATGATTTTTATGATAATGTATTTGTATGAAATACATTTTTTGACCATTTGAACATTTGATCATTTTGTATTTGAACAAACATTCTTGTGGAATATTGCTCCTTTATTGGTCCCTGCATATAATTAGGCTAATGCAAATGCACAGGTAGTCAAGCAGAGAGCGCAAGTAATAGCCATGTAGCAAAAATGGTACAGCCAAAAAGTTAAAATTGGGTGTACCCTATCCCCCCTAAAAAAAATGAAAAAAAAGGGATGCAAAAAATGAAATAAGATTAATAAGTATAAAAAGGATTAATAAAAGAAAAGATAATAATCATCCAAAAAAGAAATAAGGAAATTCTGGAGTTCCCATAAATAATTAAGAAAATAATAGAAAATAGTAATAATAGAAGAAATAGGAAACTGAGACAAATTGGAGTCCAAAACGGTTAAGGAAAGTGTCCAAAACCGGGTAGAAGAGGGCTGTCTCGAAAAAACAGCTCGGTGGCCAAAGGGAGGTACTCAGCGGCTGACGCGAAGGAGCGGGGGTCAAAAGAGGGGCCGCCAGACTCAGCGGCTGGGCTGCTGGAGCTCAGCGGCTGGCGTTTGTGTTTCAGCGGCTGGGCGTTGTGGTTCAGCGGCTGGGCCGCTGGGCCGCTGCTGCTGTATCGTGGCCGCCAAGCCTTCGGCGGCTGTCCCAAGGGCCGCTGAAGCCCTTTTTTCGACGGGTTGCCTTATTTTCGTCTTTTTTCGTGCGAGCCCTATATAAGTCTTGGATTAGTCTGGTGTGATTGATATCTTTTTCCCCAAGGTAAGGGATGATCACAATGAGACATATTATAGACGTGCTTTTATCTTATGTCTCTTACATAGGTACATCTTTGTTGGTGGAGGTAATAATGGTAAAACTTGTATGCTTAGAATTGTTGAACAAATTCAAAACGATTTTACCCCTCTGTCTCTTGTTCTTGGTGAAACTTTAATTTGCTTTGACCGCAAGAAACAAGAGCCATCGCCTGGTGGATGGACGGGAAGCCCTCTTCTCCTTCAAGTGAGTGCTTGAATAATTGCTTTGAATAATTTTATAAAGTTTGAATCTTCAATGGATACCTAACTTTATATGTTTTTTTTTTTTTTTTGTATTTGTTTTCTTCATTGTAGATATGGCTCTTGGAGCATATGTGCTTCATTGAGAGGCCGGCTAATGCGCTCAAGTATCAACCAAAGCAATTTTTCGCTCGCCGAAGGCTTTATTATGAATCCACCATTGATGAATGGCGTGGATACCTTAAAGCTTGCCCTTTGCTAAGATGGACTATTAAGTGGTGGGGCCTAAAATCCGCAATCGGATGCAGCAAGGAGACGGGATATTATCAAAGACTTACATATTTCCTAGCCGTATCATGCGACAATATGGGAAACGCCAGATTATCCCACAGAAGGATAGTGTTGCTCCCGCTACTCGGGCTTTGACTATTAGTATGGTGAGATCTTGGGAGTGTGCATGGGATCGTCGCCCTAAGTGGACTATTCCTCATATCAAGGCCTCAACGGCCATATCTTCGGCTTATGAAGCGTGGATGGATTGTAAGACTGCGGAAGGTCGTCGTGCATGCAGGAAATCCGAACAAGACGATCTTAAGGCCCAATCGGTTAAGGCTACCCTGAGGCTTTCTAACCCTGATGATTCTAAAGGGAAGGGTAAGCAAAAGGGAATTAAGCATGTGAAAAGTGTCCTCAACCCGTAGGCCAAGAAAGCTTTAGCCAAGATTACTACTAAACCGGAGGAGAAGCCTCAAATTCGGGCCAATGATCATGAAGCCTCTTCGAGTGTTCCTCTAGTGGAGGTTGAAAAAGAAGAAGAGCCTTTGGTTCGAGAGAGATGGGATCCCAAGGAACGTGAAGTGGAAGGCCCAAAGTTTGATGAGCCCATGGAGGATGCAGTCCCTACTACCGAAGCTACGGAGTAGTCTATTAGGAAATACTCTTTTGGAGCATGTCTAGCTTAGGATTGCCTTCTACTTGCTTTAAATTCAATAAGGGTGATGTGCCCCTTAGATTTAAACTTAGTTTAGTTTTTATTGTTATTTAGGAATTGCCAAGTCTTGTAATGGACTTTATTATTATTTATAGAGACATGCTCATTTTAATATTGCAACCTTGTTTTTATTATGTGCACAACTTTTAACAACTTTTGAATGCGAATTTGATAAAGGGGCCGGGCCCAATCGTAATTGGGTTGTCCTACGTATCCTTTTAGGGGAATCAGACCGCTCGTAGTTCTTATCCGTTTTTTGTTTAACATTAAATCCCCCTTTTTTTTTTTTGTTCTTTTTCGTTAGCCTTGTATGGGCCTCTCGAAAGTGCTATGTTGGGTGTCTTGCCTAAGCATAGAACCTCTTTAATTGATCCATGTTTATCCATTGACTGAATTCAATCCCGTCTAAATCCGCTAATATTGCGGCGCCACCCGTTAAGATCTTTGTGATGATGAATGGGCCTGACCAGTTGGGTCGAAATTTGCCTCTTGGGTCAGTGACATTGGCTCTTACTTCTTTAAGTACTAAATCTCCAACTTTAAGGTCCCTCATTTTGAGCCTTTGGTTAAAGTGCATAGTTAGTCTCTTTTGATAGACTCTTACGTTGTGCAAGACTTGCAACCTTATCTCATCTAGCAAGACTAATTGGTCATAGCGGGTTTGGACCCAGTCCACTTCTGGAATTTGACTTTCTAAAATGATCCGTAGACATGGGACCTCTAACTCAATCGGCAATATGGCTTACATTCCGTACACCAGGGAGTATGGTGTTGCTCCCATCGATGCGCGGACCGATGTCCTGTAACCCCAAAGTGCGAATGACAACTTATCAGGCCATTCATGATAATTTTCGGTCATCCTTTCAATGATTTTCTTGATGTTCTTGTTAGCTGCCTCCACTGCCCCGTTTGTTTGAGGTCTGTAGGGAGACGACTTTCGATGCTGGATCTTAAACTGGGTTAAAAGCTCAATTACCTCTTTCATGAAGTGTGACCCATTATCACTGATGATTTCTTGGGGAACTCCATATCTAGCTATTATGTTATTCTTAACGAACTTAACCACATGCTTTTCTTTGAGCTTTGCATACGATTGTGCTTCGACCCATTTGGTGAAATAGTCGATTACGACCAGGATATATTCGTGGCCCCCTTTTCCTGTTGGGGTTACTTTGCCGATGATGTCGATTCCCCAAGCCGAGAAAGGCCAAGGTGAGGTGAAGGTATATAGTGGGCTTGGTGGTAAATGTTGTAGATTAGCATGTGTTTGACATTGTATGCACCTTTTGACAAATTCACAACAATCCTTCTCCATCGTTGTCGAATAATACCCAAGCCTTATTATTTTTGTGGATAGCATCATACCGTTCATGTGCGGTCCACAAACTCCTGCGTGTACTTCGCTTAAGACCTTATGGGCCGTTTTAGTGCCTAGGCACAGGAGATTGACTCCGTTTGGGCTTTTCTTGTATATTTGACCTTGTACCTCTACAAATTGGGCTGCAAGTCTTCTGAGAGCCTTTTGGGCTCTAGGGCTAGAATTAGGAGGGTAGAGCTGGTAATTGAGTAGATTCTTTATATCGGTGTACCACTCATCTTCTTCATCGTGGAACACTTTCAAGGTGTCGCAATATGAAGGCTCGAATCTTCTTTGTACACAGATGGGCATCATCCGAATAGTTTCGGGTATGTTGATCATGGTTGCTAATTTAGCCAAGGCGTCTGCAAATTGGTTATCTTCTCGTGGAAGGTATGTAAAGTGTATTTGATTGAAATACACTATGATATTGTCTAAGTATTCTTGGTAGAGTGCCAAGGATTCACTTTTAACCTTCCATACTTTGGAAATTTGGTTAATTATGAGTGACGAGTCCCTATAGACTCGAAGCATCTTAATGCCAAGGCTTATGGCGGATTGCAATCCTATTATGCAAGCTTCGTATTCTGCGCCATTGTTAGTGACTTCGTGGTCCAATTTGACTGAAATAGGTGTATGTGCACCCTCAGGGGATACTATCAGTACTCCTACTCCAAAACCCTATTGGTTGGATGCTCCATCGAAATATAGTTGCCAAGTCTCGGTATCTAAGGTCATAACCCCTTCGTCTGGGAAGTGATACTCATCCTTGCGATCAGGTTCGTTTATAGCTTAGTCAGCCAGGTATTCCGAGATAGCATGCCCTTTTATGGCTTTTTGATGTTCAAATTTAAGGTCGAATTCTGAGAGGAGAATGGTCCACCTTGCTATTCTACCATTTAGTATGGGCTTTTCGAATATGTATTTCAAAGGATTTTCTCTCGATCTTATGTGGATCGTGTACTGGAGCATGTAATGTCGCAGCTTTTTAGTAGTTGCTACCAAAGCTAGGCATGTCTTTTCTAGGGACGAATAGCGGGTTTCGTACTCCAGAAACTTCTTGCTCACATAGTATATAGATTTCTCTTCCTTGTCTATTTCTTGGGCCAGCATGGCTCCCATTGACGCTTCTGTGACTGTAAGGTAGAGGATTAGAGGCATGCCTGGAATGGGCGGTACTAGAACAGGTGGTTCGGATAAGTAGGCCTTAATTTTGTCAAAGGCCTTTTGGCATTGCTCGTCCCATTCCGTCTTTACCTCTTTTTTGAGTTTCTTGAATATGGGCTCACAAATGATAGTTAATTTGGAGATGAACCTGCTAATGTATTGGATTCTCCCTAAAAAGCCTTTTATTTCCTTTTCTGTTTTTGGAGGTGGCATGTCTATTATGGCTTTGATCTTGGATGGATCAATTTCTATTCCTCTGGTGCTTATGACAAATCCTAGAAGTTTGCTGGATGTGACCCCGAATGCGCACTTCTTGGGATTAAGCCTCATATTGTACTTCCTTAGCCTGTCAAAGAACTTCTGAAGTGAGGGTACATGCCCTTCTCTGTCTTTAGATTTTATGATCATATCATCTACATAAACTTCAGCCTCCTTATGCATCATATCGTGGAGCAAGGTTGTAGCGATTCTTTGATATGTGGCTCCTGCATTCTTAAGCCCAAATGGAATTACTGTATAGCAATAAGTACTCCATTGTGTGATGAAAGTGGTTTTCTCTTCATCCTCTTTGGCCATCAAGACCTGGTTATATCCTGCGTACCCATCCATAAATGATAGGAGGGGAGTGTCCGGCAGTATTATCTACTAGGACGTCTATGTGGGGTAAGGGAAAGTCATCTTTTGGGCTTGCTTTGTTCAAGTCCCTAAAATCTACACACATTCGTACCCGTCCGTCCTTTTTTGGGACTGGGACGATGTTGGCTACCCAATCGGGGTAATTGGCCACTCTTATGAAGCCTGCATCTTGCTGTTTTTGGACCTCCTCTTTGATCTTAAGGGCCTATTTTGGTTTCATTCTTCTCAACTTTTGTTTGACTGGTTTGCAGTCGGGCTTTAGTGGGATGGTATGCTGGTCAATGTTGCGGTCTATGACTGGCATGTCCTTGTAGGACCAGGCGAAAACATCGTATAATTCTTTAAGAGTGTTACGAATTGTTCGCGTTCATTAGATGTTAAAGACAAGCCTATTTGCACGTGGCGAGGCTCGTCATTAGCTGCAATATTTATTGTCTCTGTTTCTTCGACTATTGAAGTCTTTTGTTCATGTTCGATTAATGCTTTGATGACTTCTTTTGGCAATTCCGTTGTATCCTCTGAATTATTAGCATTGAGGCAATCCGAGTAAGCAAAATCGACACTCATAATATTAATAGAAGCGGACAATACATCAATGAGGTCATCACTAAGGACCTTAGTAATAGCAGGAATAGACTGGGGTGGACTACCCGACTCTTCTAGGATAACAGACTCAGAATCAGACTCAGACTCGGAATCAGACTCAGAATCAGAAATGGGCCCCTTTGTAGGACCGTTGCGAATCGTGAACTTGTACTTGGCTCCCTTGACTGGAGTCCACTTTGTCTCGTCCTTCCAGGTGGTGCGGTCGAGCCCGATTGGGGCGATCAGCTTGGATGGGTCGAAACCTTCATTAAAAAGCACAGTAAGGGGAAGTTTGGTTGTTGTCTCATCGTATTGGCGACGTTCTTCGCCAAATAATAGCCCAAAATCGTTGGGTGCCACGTCATTAGCCCAATCTTTGGTGGATCGGTCCTCATTAGGAGGTACAGGTGTGTCTTCACTCATGGTGAAGCAGTCTTGGAATGATTCAAAGCCTGGGATTAGGATCCCGTTAATTGTGTACGCTTCAGGGAATCCATAGTAAGGATATGGGTCACCTTCTTGAAGAAATTGTCCATTGAGGGTAAGGGGATAAGGATCCATGTTGTATGGAACAGGTTTGTTGGCTGCGTGGGCTCTTTTCTTAGCCATTTCCTTGGTTATGTAGGCTCTAACTTCTTGCCTTGTGGGCTTGTAGCCCAACCCAAATAGATCATTTTTGATCTTGGCATTCCGGCAGATTTGAGCTACCTTGGGATGAGGGCCCAAAGTGGTGCCTGGAAAGTGGCCTTGTTTTCTGAGTAAAGCATTCACATTGAGTGTGGGCTCTATTGTTTCTATGAAAGCTATCTTCTCGAAGCCCCATAACTCGTCTTGTTCATTATGCTCTATCTTTAGGATTGGAGCTTTCTCAATCTGGGCTACCATAGTGTCAGCGCAGGCTTCCAAGGTGGATCCTGCCAAGGATAGCTTTACCTTTTGTTGCAGGGTTGAGGCTACAGCATTTAGCCCGTGTAACCAGGGCCTTCCTAAGAGTAGGTTGAAGGTGGCTGGAATGTCAATTACATGGAACTGAACCATTTTCTTGATGGGCCCAATATTGATATTCATGGAGAAAGTACCCAATACATTCCTCTTGGAATTATCATAAGCCCTTAGCCCTTGTGCGGAATGCGCGAGGTTGTTGCAATCTATTTTGAGGTGTTCAGTAGTCCTCAAGGGGCACACATTTACAGCTGAGCTATTGTCTACTAAAGTCATAGGGACCTGTCTTTGTTGACAGATTACGGTCAAATAAAGGGCTTTGTTGTGGTGAATACCTTCAAGTGGAAGGTCTTTATCAGAAAAAAGTGATGGGTGTGGATGACTTTCCTTGAACCAGGAGGTTGACTACCTCTTCAGGGGTGGCATTTGGAGAAATGGTGGTTGCATTCAAGGCTTCTAGGACGGCCCTTTTATGAGTGATAGAAGTGGTCAACAGTTGCCAGATGGATATATCAGCTTTTGTTCTTTGTAGTTGTTTGAGGATGTTGGTCCCATCGTCCTCTTTTGCCATTTCTCTTTGGGCCGAATCCCTATTGGGGATTGTTACAGGCTCTACGGGTTGGATTTGGGATGGATCCATATAGATGTTTTCGGGCCTGAACTGGCGTCCTGATCTTGTGAGGTAGTTGAGGGCTTTATCATTCTCTTCTTTCTCATCATCGGAGATGTCATACCAAGCCTTGCCATTGGCTATGTCATGGACTTGAGGAGTCAGCAAGTCTTCTGGATCAGTATGTGACCCATTATCTTCCTCATCACTATCCCACAGGCCGCAAACGTCCAGCGTGGGCCTTAGGCTTGGGTATGGTGGTATGGCCTGCCCAATAGGAGTAATCAGATAGGAGGGATCAAACCCTTCTTCTATGTCAATGGCAAACGAATTCCCGAGGGGATTATTGTTGTTTCTGGGTGGCGGCGCATCTTTAGGCAATGATATAGTTCCATTATCAAACAAATCCTAGATTTTATCCTTGAGAGTGTAATACTTTTCAGTATCATGTCCACGCCCCCTATGGTATTTGCAGAATGCAGACTCTTTCCAATACGGTGATCTTTTCTCTACAGGTGGATCGGGAGTAGGCCCAATTGGATGTAGATAGTCTCCTTTGATCAATTTGTCTAAGGCCTTGACATAAGGCATTCCGAGGGGAGTATACCTTCTTGGACGCCTGTCAGCAATGGCGTTCACCTCATTTCCTCTACTTGTGGAGGCATGGTTGGTATTGAGGTACTTCTTATCCTTATACCCACTTGTCTTGTTGTTGTAAGTGACCTTGTTCTTTCCTCTTTGGAGTTGGTCATCTTCAATGGCCATGCCTACTTTAGTTAGTTGGGCATAGGTGGTTATGGGTTGAAACTTCATGTGTTCGCGGTACTCAGATGCCAAATTTTGGACTAGCATTCTAATTTGATCCCATTCAGATGGGCGATCAATCATTTCAGCAACCTTAGTTCTCCACCTTCTCACGAAATTGGTGAACCCTTCTTTGTCACCTTGTTTGGTGATATCCAATTCTCTCAATGTCATGGGAGGCAAGACATTGTCGGCATACCTTTCGAGGAACAAAGTAGATAAATCCTCCCATTTTTGCAACTTTTGGGTGGGCAATTTGAAGAACCAGGCCCTGACAACAGGATCCAAAGTTTGGGGAAAGAGGTGAACATACAGCTCTTGTTCAATGCCTCTAAGGCCCAATGCAGTAGTGAAAGCTCTAATATGATCTTGTGAATCATCGGTTCCTTTGAAAGTGAGAACTTCAGGCATGGAAAACTTAGTGGGTAATTTTCCCTTGATGTGGGGAGCATAGCCTTCAGAATTGAGGATCATGTCGTTAAAGACAGGACTTTTGCTAAGGACAGATTAAAGCCTATTCAGTTTGGCTTGAAGTTCTTGGACCTCTTTAGTGGAGGGTTCGGCCTTTTCCTCATCGGGCTCGGGCTCATCATCATCCCTATTAGGGGGATCCAACTTAGCGACACGGGCTTCCATATCAGTGAATCTAGCATTCATAGCGACCATTTGGGCTAAAAGGTCGTCCATATTTTGGTCAGCGATTTTCTCAGCGTCTCCAGACATATCGGACTTAGGTGAACTAGGTGGTGAGGCTCGAGGTGACAATGGCGGTGTGCGAAGGTAATCGAGCCAATTGGGGCCCACGAACTGTGCTTGTGGTGAAGGTTCGAATGACAACTTGCGGACTAACCTCTTGCTGGACTCGTCCCTCTCCCACTCCCTAGGACCGGGATCTTTACTCCTACCAATTCTGGACATAAAAAGGCCCGTTTAAGAAAATGGAAAATAAATGGGAAACTCCACAGAATAAATATTTTTATTTTAAAACAAATGTGGGAAGAGAATCTAGCACTAATCCTCAACATGGTGATCTTTTGGGAAAGACGCGATTTTATGTAAATAGCATATTCTAGTCAATGATCTTTCGACTTTATTAGGATTATAAATACTCTTGACTTGCATATGGGATGAAATTCCCTAATTTAAGGAAAGGAGATGTACTATTGACTTGCATATGGAATAAAGTTGGACTCTCTTTTTTTATTTGGTGAAAGATCATTGACGGGAATATATTATTTGCATGCAATCTAATTCTTAGGGAAAGGAACGTCTTCCTAACATGATCACTAGCGTCATCGGAGTCATACAGGGATTCTACTTCCTAAAAAGAAAAGGATCCTAGACTCTATTTGTAAACTTGACAAAACGCACAAGCAAACAAAAGGGAAACCTTCCCTAACCAGGACTCAAAAAAGGAATCCTAAGGGGGATCTAATCCTAATATTCTATGAAAACTAATCACATAGCAAGGAAACAATCAATCATAATATGGTAAGTAAATCAATTAGCACCTTGATATGGACTAAGGGACATAATGCAATAATTGACACAATCTAAGGTTGGATATGGTAACCCACGACCGGATGCGTTTCGTCGTCTATGGGGTGCATAGTAAGACTAGACGTTCCTTTTACACATCTCGAATGGAAACATGTAAATGCCATGGGGTGGAACACGACTATGTGCAAAGGTAATTCGGACTGAGTGGGTCACCAGCCTAAGTCATAGACAATGTTCCAAAGGGTAATTCCTGTTTATGGAGAGGTGATGTCTTTCGACATCTTGCGATGATAACGCATGCAATATGAATGATATGGATGCAAGAGCAAAGAAAATAAACACATACGATAATTGAACCAAATAGCTAAAATAAATGGATAAGTGTTCGAATTACACCCTCTTGCTATTTGTCCCCAATTGAGTCGCCACTGTAAGAACTCTCGCCTCTTCCCGGCTCTTCATTAAAATCGTGGTTTTATTCGATTGGGATTAATGGTTCTTAATAATACGTCATATCCAATTTAATTTAATTATTGGGAATAACAATTTGCAAATAAGAAGCCGCCACCAATTTTTAAGGAAACAATTGGAAATCATCAAAAATGCACCCAGTTCCTATTGGAAATTGACTCATGCCCATGGGGACTAAATATTGAGTTCGGGGGTGTAGGTACGAAATAAACAAAACAAATCTCATCTAAATCGCCCGTATAAACGGCCTCTACTAAGTTTACCCATGTCAAATATTTATTTATACTATATGGTTCCATTCAAGTCCGGTCGTCCAAGATCCTAAATTAACTAGGCGTGTTAAAGACAACCAAAATACTTATGTTATCACTTCGCACAATTTATATCCAATTTACATGCATACTATTAATAAGCATAAACAAGATATAAAGCATTAAATTAACGCTCCAACCTACCGCACTTTGCTAGACGCGCCAAGCATTGTATATGCACATCAATAAAATTGTTAGTAACTTCAAAAGAAGAACAATGCAAAGATATTAACTTTATGCTAAAATAAACCTAGGAGGCTACTATATGCATGCAAAAACTACACAAATATGCAAACTTGCATAACTAATAAAAAAGATGCTAACTTTATAAACTAAACATGCATAATTATATACAGAACCCAAAGCATGCAAATTTATTCATCCATAATCAAAAGCTAAATAAAACATGATTGGTAAATAGTAAACAAGAGATTTAATAAAGAGTTTAGGCCCTCAGGATGGTTAACCTGGACGTTCTATTCGAACGGGACTAGTAGAATTGGAATTGCTCTTCGATCTTGGGTGCTAGGCTAGGTGTAATGCTTTCTTGGATCTTCAGATTTCTGAATTCTCTTTGATTTGGGGAAATATGTGCTCTCAATGCTCTCAAAATTATGAACTGACTGCCCCTCTGCAAAAGAGGATGAAGAGGAGTATTTATATAGTTGGGGGACGGATTTTGGGGCTTAGGGTAAGAAACCCGGCGCCACAACTCGGCCTAGCCAAAAAACCAGCCCAGCGGCCACGCGGAGGGTAGCTGGGCCCACGGCTGCCGCTAGGGATCAGCGGCTGGGCCGCTGGGCCCACGGCTGCCGCTAGGGATCAGCGGCTGAGCCGCTGGGCCCAGCGGCTGGCCAGAAGGCCCCCGCTGTCACGCGCTAGCCGCCGGGCAGGTAGCGATAGCCGCTGGACCTGACGGCGCGCGTGTGACTAGGGTTTTTGACTTTTTGTGCTCAGTAAATTATGAAATTGCCCTTGGGCTGACCCAGGGGGTCGGGATTGAGCGGTTTTGACCCAAATCTTCGACACGCGATATCTCTTGATCCAGGAACCTGATTGAGGCAAGGTCAAAGGCGTTGGAATCCTTATAACAAGGGCTATCCAAAGATTGAGGTTTCAAGGAATTTGGTCTAGATTTCCGAGCAATGTCCTTTTCTACTTACGTCCATGTTAATCCATTACCATCATCATCGGGCGTTGCGGTGCCAGAGGATGAGAACCGATTAGGGTGTCTACAGGATGGTACGCTGAAGGCATGTTTACCTCTGACCCAAGAAGCTTGAAGAGTTCACCCCAGAAGATGCCTGTGAACCGAGGGTCTCGGTCACTCACAATGCTCCTCGGCAGCCCCCAGTACTTGACAATGTGTTTGAAGAAGAGTACGGCTGTCTCTTCTGCCACGGTCGCTATCGGCATCGGGATGAACGTGGAATACTTCGAGAACCGATCCACTATCACCATAATTGCTGACAAGGGTCCGACCTTCGGTAAACAATTGATGAAGTCTATGGAGACACTCTCCCATGGTCTAGTCGGCACTGCGAGCGGGTTTAGCAAGCCGCCCGGCTTGAATCGATCTGGCTTGTCTTGCTGACACACGAGACACGTCCGAGTATAGCTCATTACATAATCCTTCATCTGGGGCCAGAAATATCCTTGCTTTATCAAGCTCAAGGTTCGTTGCCACCCTGGATGTCCTGTCCAGAGGGTGTCATGACATTCACTCAGCAATTTTCTCCGAAGGCCCTCGGCCCTGTGAACATACAACCTATGTCCCTTTGTGAAGATAAGGTCATCTTCTATCCAGAATCGTCGCGTATTCCCTTCTTTAATGAGCTGTTCGATGGTCTTCGCCATCGCATCTTGACCCAGATGCTGCTTGATCTGGTCACGGATTGTAGTGGCCACATGACTTGCCGACAAGTGAGCCATCTGATTCAATGCAGCGAAGTCGGCGCAACGAATGAGAGCGTCCGCGACCTTGTTGTTGACCCCAGGTCTGGATGTGAACTCCACATCAAATTCCGCAAGAGATTCTTGCCACCGAGCTTGTCAACCGGTGAGTCTCGGTTGGGTTAAGAAATGGCTCGCCGCGGTGTTGTCTGTGCGAACGAGGAATTTTGAACCTAGAAGATAGTGTCTCCAGACCCTTAAGCAATGTACAATTGCCAGTAACTCCTTCTCTTGAGCGGCGTACCACCTCTCGGCCCCATTCAGCTTGCGGCTCTCAAAAGCAAATGGGTGTCCTTGAAGTAGAACTCCCCGGAGGGCAAAGTCTGAGGCATCAGTCTCGACCTCGAAAGGTTTTGTGACATCAGGGAGAGCCAACACCGGTTCCCTGGTTACCATCTTCTTCAAATTCTCGAATGCCTCATTCTGTGATTCGGCCCAATTCCAACCTTTACACTTATTGAGCAAATCTGTGAGCGGAGCCACAATACCAGAATACCCTGCAATGAAACGCCGGTAGTAATTAGCAAAGTCAAGGAAGGAACGGAGCTCAGAGACATTCTTCGGAGGCTGCCACTCCTTGATTGCCGAGACTTTCTTAGGATCCATGCGCATCTTCCCCTTTCCTACAAAGTGACCAAGGAAACTAATTTCCTCTTGTGCAGACGAACACTTCTCTGGCTTCACGAAGAGGTGGTGCTCGTGCAAATTTTCGAACACAAGTCTTAATTGTTCCAGGTGTTCACTCATGGTCTTGCTGTAGATCACAATATCATCAAGCTATACCACCACGAACTTATCCAAGTACCCATGGAAGACATGTTTCATCAAAATGCAGAATGTTGCAGGAGCGTACGTCAGTCCAAAAGGCATCACTAACCACTCAAAAGCCCCATATCTCGTCACACAAGATGTCTTCGGCTCGTCCCCTTCTGATATACGAACTTGATGGTATCCCGACCTCAAATCAAGCTTCGTAAAGTACACAGCATCGCCAAGTTGATTGAACAAGTCAGCAATCAACAGAATAGGATAGTGATTCCTCACCTTCAACTTGTTGTAGACACCAAATTGTGTCTCTGTCCCACCAAAAATCCGATGATGATGGATATGGAATATCATGGACACTAAGAATTTTCGAAGTGTTCGAAATCTTGATTATTGGAATAAAGCCTCTCATTTCACCATAATCATATACCCCTTTTCATAAGCTTTCCAACGCCCCTTACCTTATCCCAAACGGACATCGGAATTAAAAGATGTGATACCACAAAATTATGGGACAAAAGAGATGCTCTGATTAACGCACTCCACGGTTCAAATAGGATTATCCTCCATTAGAGAAATAATTCTCAAGTAGGCCTAAGTTACATGGATGTCTCACACAAATATCTTTAAAATAACATATTATGGGTCCAAGTCTAATAAGAAACGAATGAGATATGATCCAATTACCGCAAGGTATACTGAAACGGATACATCTTCAGTTTTTGAACCATAACTCCCAAAATACTCATTAGAATTGGGCTTATAATATGTCCAAACAAATTCCTTTGAATAAGGAATCCAATACAAAAAGAATCAGGTCAATTGGAGGTCAAAAGAAAAAGTTATGGGCCGTCAACATTTGCCTCGCTCCATGTCGGAGCGGCTGAACCGCTTGCCCAAGCGGCTGAGCCGCTTATCCTAGCGGCTTGACCGTTGGTCCTAGCGGCTCGCAGCTTATTGGAGCGGTAGACGCTTGGACGCCAAGCGGCCCCCATTGAAAGGCACCTGTTAGACTATTTTGTTCGGCCCTTTTGTCAGTTTCGTCCCAGACCTAAACCTACCTCTATATATACTCTTTTCCTCTGTTTTTTCAAGGGAAACACAATGGAGAGGTGAAATTGAACCCTAGAGCTCTCTAATTAACTCTAATATCTCAATCTTCAACCATCTTCTTCCTCCTCCACAAAATAAACAACTCTAATCATCCTTCCACTACAAAAACTGAACCTTTACCCTTTCCACCATAAATAAACCTTTAGTATTAGTCATATTCACAAGACAAGACATAGTTCATCTACCTTTGATCAAGAACAAGAATCTTTGGCAATTCGTCCGTTCGTAAGTGAACATCCAAGTTCTCCATCCTGAGGGTTTATTTTCCTTAAATCAATTCTTTATAAAATCATGTTTTATCTTGATTATGCTTATGGTTGATTAATGTGGATGTTTTGATTATTATTTTGTAAATTAGCATATTAATCATGTTAGATTAGTTTAATTCATGTTTATTGCATGTTTAGCATAAAAATAATATTTTTGCATTGTTTAATTAGTTAAACTAGCATAGAACTAGATTAATAGCATGATTAGATTAATTTTCTTATTAGTTATAATTATTGCATGAGAAATATGTTTTTATTAACTAGCTACTTCTTTATTGCTTTGATTTAATCTCAATGAAATTGCTAACTTGTTTATTGATGTAAGTTGGCAATTGGCGCGTTAAGCGATAACGATAGGTTTTGGAGAATATTATCATCTTGTGTATTTATTGGGTTAATCTTGCTCTTTATTGATTCATAGCATGTAATTGGATAAATTATGTGCAAAGCGATAACAATAGCAATAATTCATGTTGTTCAACCCACTTAGTTAATTCTAAAATTGGACGACCGGATTTGTTTGGAACTGTGCAACTTTAATTATTAATCAAGATCAATTAGTAGAGGTCGTTTATTTAACGGACGTAATTGAGTGCCTAACACCTTCCCAATTCGTACCCACACCCCCGAACTCAACTTTGGTCCTTTGGGTCATTAGAGTCAACTAATCCCCAATCGGGATTGGGGTGCATTAAACCTAGGTTGGAGTCTTTCTAGACTTTCGATTTGGGTTCTTTATTGGTTTCCAAGTGTTTTCCTTAAAATTTGGTGGCGACTCTTTAATTATCCTAAACACCCAAGAGAAAGTGAGTAAAATTCAAACCCTGGTGTTTACACTTGTTGAGTGCCCGATAGTCAATACACAGCCGGAGAGTTCCATCTTGCTTCTTCTGAAACAACACTGGAGCCCCATAGGGCGCTTTGGACGACCGGATGAATCCTCCCTTCAATAGACCATCCAAATGTTTCCTCAGTTCAGCCAGCTCGGGAGGTGCCATCCTATAAGGGCTACGAGCGGGTGGCACGGCTCTTGGGATCAACTCGATCCGATGATCGACGGATCGGCGAGGGGGGAGGACTTGGGGTAGATCATCAGGCAAGATGTCCTTGAATCCCTCAAGCAGTCTCACTACCTCCGAATGCGTGTTCTCATCCCTACAATCTTCCTTCATCGACAAGGTAGCCAGGAACGACGATTCACATCTTCTAAGTCATTTCTCAAACTGCATTGACGAGAGTATATGTCCCCGTCTATTCTCAACCTTCGCGTTCGACGCTTTCACAAGACATGGGTTGTCACCCATCAACAACAAGGAACTCAAATGGGGCATGGGCGCCGCTTTAGACGTGCGGAGGAAGTCAATACCCAATACCATCTTAAAATCATCTACTGGAGTCACAGTAAGGTCCAATCGACCACTCCACTCCCCTATCCGAATGAGGACTCCTTGGAAATCCCATGAATAAGTCTTGCTGCCGAGTTCACGGCCTTCATGCTGCCGCCTGCGCGGTCCAGCTTCAGTCCCAATCTTTGTGCTTATGTGCCGGCCACAAAGTTATGGGTGGCACCGGTGTCAACCATTGCTCGAGTGCTACGTCCATTGATCACTACGTCGACGTACATGAGCTCAGTCGACTTGGGTTTTAGGGAGGTCTCATCACCCCTCAGGGTGCCCAGTAAATGAACAGCTCCCATGTGTGGTATCTCATCCGTCTCTCCTTCGTTGGTGCTATCAGACTCCACAGACATCTTAGATAGATTCTGTTGGAGGGCACTCAAGTCTCGATGAGGGCACTCAGTGTGTTTGTGTGGCCCTTTACAGTTGTAGCAACTCAACTTCGACGGCTATCTTGCCGTGGGCGTTTCTGTTTGATTGAACGATGAGGTTGAACCTGGGGGCCGGTAGGGTGCTGGTCTAGGAGATCCCCCTCCAACGTTCCCATATCTATTATTTCCACCACTGTAGTTAACCCCGTTGTAGTTTCGAGCATTGTTCGAGCCTGTATGGGAGCCAGTTGACGCTGCTCGGTTCACAATAGAAGTTGGCCCTGTTGGCCCTTTCTTCGGTGGGATCTCTTTCCCTAGCTGGTTGTCAAAGAGCGTTCGGCCACGCTTATAGCAGCTGACAAGGTATCCAGCTTCTGTCTGTTCAACTCACGTTGAGCCCACTCTTTCAGCCCATCGATGAAGTTGAACATACGATCCTTGTCGCTCATGTCCTTGATTTCAAGCATGCACACCGAGTACTCCTTCACATAGTCTCGGATGCTCCCTGTATGCTTGATGGTCTTTAACTTCCTTCGGGCAATAAACTCAGTGTTCTCCGGGTAGAACTGGTTGTTGAGTTCCTTCTTAAACTCTTCCCATGTGTCTATTTTTAGAGTTTTGGCTTCGATTTCGGCATACTTCGAACGCCACCATAACTTCGCGCCATCCACAAGGTACATGACCTCGGTGTCGACCTTATGGTCCTCTTCCAGTCCACTGACTCGGAAGTATTGTTCTAGGTCGAAGACAAAGTTGTCTACTTCCTTGTAGTCTCTGGCTCCACTGTATGTCCGGGGCTGAGGGGGCTTCACCCGTCTCGACCCTGATCCACCATTACCGCTAGCAACGGCCTTGGTGATCGTAGTACACTGATCCCACAACGATTGAATTTGATTGTGGATGTGGTCAAGCTCTTTCCGTAAGCTTGTGGAGGACACCTCATGCATTTCGGCCTCCAATGCCTCGATCTGGGCATCCTACCCGATCACAATTTTCTCTAGCTCTTCCATGTTCACCATGGTTTCGGATTCGAGTCTAGCAACCTTTCATTGAGCGTGCTTCTCAACCTAGCTCTGATACCAACTGTCACGGTTTGCCTTTTCAAGTTGCGGGACGTGCGGCGCGCTCTTGTCTCCTAGCGGCAAGAGTGCCAGCCGTACACAATGAACGTCTTCGGGGTGTCCGTGGACACAAGAGAGTGAGGGAGGGACGGAGTTTCAGAGAGGGGTTGGATGATGAAAGCAATCAATACAGTTTAACAACAACAAGCATTGACACCAATACATCGATATGGAGGATTGATTCACCCATAAAGAGTACTTAGCTTTATTCATTCTGACAGGAGTAGACATCAAAAGTGCATAACTTTCATACTCAACATCTACTCCTAAAAGTAAAAAGACTAGAAAGCTTAAAGACATGTCCAAGGGTCGACACGCAGGAAGCGCCTTGGAGACAAATTAGGAAAGAACTAGAAAGCTTGAAGACATGTCCAAGGGTCAACACGCAGGAAGCGCCTTAGAGACATGTTACATTACAAAAAAAGTAAAGAAAAGCAATAAATTACAAGGTGTAAAGGGCGGAACCTAACACCATGCCTTATAAATCAGGCATGATGAAGTGATGATTAACACAACTGATATCCAACACTGAACACATTAATTATAGTATTCAAATTTCTTGAACATTGTCTATCAATCAATCTAAGAACAATAACAACATTAAGATCCATTACAATGTTTTATCACTCTAGAGGATCCATCAAATGTCCAACGAACAACACAACACCAGTCACATCTTCTCTAATCAGAAACAAAAACGGATGATCAGCCACAAAGTCCACCTCTTCATTTCTACAAGTGAATTTCATCTTAGCAGCTGAAATAGCAGCAGCTTCTGTTCCTTCCTCATTGACTTCGATAAATGACTTGTGGTTGATGCTTGAAACATGAAGGGCCTTATTAGCTACCATCTTGGTAAGGCCACCCTCGGAGAATGGTGTTTTGATTCCCAAACTCTTTAGCACTTGTGAAACTTCAAATCCGAATGACATCTTGAACTTTGGAAGCATAAAATTGCCCACTTCAACCTTCTCAATTGGAAGGTGTTGGTTTAGGAAACCAGATTGAAAACGTACTTTCTTGACTAAGGCGGGAAGCCCGTCTATGGCATCTGGAAGAAAGAAGTACATAGAAAAATCGCGCTTATCATCTCCTTGTTTATAAGGTAGACGGAGGACTTTAAAGCCATCAAAAGATCTGATAAATTGTTTCTTATAGCTACTCATAAAGGGCACCTTGATTGAGCTACCGCTAAGAACATGAAAGTCATCTTCTCGTGTTTGAAGCATCAAACTTCTTTCTCCATAGTCCCTTAAAGTAAAGCGCATTTGCGAAGATGAGCTTGGTCTCATGATCAATTGAATTAGTAGATAGTACTTCTTTAATAAGTCCGTTTGTCTGCTTTTCAGCCCATGAGTTTACTTCAGAGACCACTTCAACTGTCTTCATAGCCAAATTAAAACAACACCAATGTCATGTGGTGAGTATGTTACATCTATTTGCCAATGTAATAAGCCATGAGTAGAGTCTTGCATATCTTTAGACTTTTTACGGAACTAAGTCTAATTGATCATGATAATCTTAGAGTTTGGTTAATGCAACTTTTGGATTTCGTGGACAAAGAGGGTTTCACAATTTAATGATGGCATGCTCGCAGCCCATATTGCAACTACTTGTGTTACCTTTAGCACAAATATATAAGACGACATACAAAACAAGTTTTGTGTGACACCAGCTCATAAAAGTTTGGGGTCATTTTTTAGAAATGTAGGGGACACTTATGGTGAGTATGACCATTGTTTCATTGAAAAATAACCCGCATCTCACCAAAAGTTACAAAAAGACCATCTTATAAAAGTTGTTGTGCATACAAAATCTCCAAGTAAATTTGACACCAATATGATGGAACAAAAATACCTTTAGCTAGGAAAGATGATCCATTGAATATATCATAACTCAACTGTATTTATTTGGGTCTTTTTGTTTCCCCTTAACAAATATGCAATGAAAAAAAAGGACCTATAACCAAATTACAAAAACTTCTATAAGACGATTTTTTTCGTAATTTTTGGTGAGATGAATGAGAGTCACATTTAAGGAAAACAAGGATCATGGTCTATAAAAAAAGACCTGATCTATATTTCTGAATAATAACTCCATTTTATTATGAATTTGTCTCATACAATACATACTCTAACCAAATTTGTCATCATTTGAGCAAATTAGTTACGATCGATATACTCTAGCATTTTGTGTAATACTACTTCCATCCCCTGGCCTCGCTTATTTGAGATCAGACAATTGTGTTCCCAATTCACATTGACACTTACGTTTTTGAGTATATATTTGAAAAATAACAAGAGTCCAATAGTGTAAGTGTGTAACCACCCAAAATCACAATCAACAAAGATTAACATATATACAAACATAACAAGTTTTTTACTCATCAAAAAGAAGGTGCAACTAAATGGTAACCGAAACAATCTCCGCTATGTCATGTTCGAACTCTCGGGTTCAACATCGAACATATCATACTAAGTGAACAACCAGTGCAAGCACTAATCCCATCAACATAGTACCAACAAAGAAAAAGTATAGTTCTTAGAAGCTAGCAGAAACAGGGATTCGAACCCATGACCTTACTTTACCAAATAAATCACTTGAGAGTAAGTTTGAAACCAATAGACCAACACCGTTGTACCAAAGCTAATGGATAAGTTAGTCAAGTCAACTTATTTTTTGCTAGATTTTAGAGTATTTAAATAATTGTCTTAATTCCCGTGCAAAAACTTTAAACAACTTACTCCGTGAATAATTCAAAGAGATGGTGATGAGAGAGAGAAGATCACTTACTTTTTTGAGAAAGTCAACTTCAGTACAAGCTGCTTTGTAGAAATCATCCACAATCTGTTTAAATGTAGACAATAGAGGTAAGGTTTGTTGAACCCACAACCCATTTGCAAAGCTGAGCTTAGAACCACCAATGGAATTGCCGACGGTGAGAAAGAAAGAGATAAGATCCGATGATAGATTGTTGAGATCGTCGGACGACGTTGACTTGAGGAAAGAGAGCAGCTGCTTGCGGGTCCGGCCCTCTGACCCGGCGGCAATGAGGCTGAGCACCACGTGGATCGACAACGGCGAGAAGATGAAGTTAGTGCCCTTGGCTACTGTGGATGACACGTGGCCTGCCAGGTTCAGTGACACGTCGGTTTGGGTGTTGATGGATTGCTTGAGGTACTCATTTCTTGGCATTGCTGTGGTGGTAGGGAGGAGAGAGAGAATAAATGAGGGAAGGATTTGGAGAAATTCTATGCACATACGGGTGGAGTACATTACTACATACCATGCTACAGTCGTGTAGTGGTCGAGCTGCGTGGGATATATATAAAGAGAATGATAAGTTGACTTATTAGGTTGGTAACTCACATGTTTTTTTTTGTCTATTTTTTACCTCTATTCTCATTTTTTCTCTTATTTATTTTCAAAAAGTGGTATTTAAAGTAAGAGAGAGATACATACAAATAGAAGCTGATGAGTTATTTTCCCTGCGCTGGCTTGTAGGCAGGGCCGTTTCTGGACGTAGGTCAGAGGTGCGACCGTCTAGGGCCCAATGTTTCAAGGGGCCCATAATAAAACACAGTTTTGTTATAGAAGCTGCAATATGTAAACAAACAAATCATTCTGCTTCAATGGCTTTGCATCAACTTAGCTGAGACTTTTCCATGCGTTTCCCTTACCCAAGTTCGAATCCAGTTTATAGGTTGAACAACTAGTAGAATTGTTATTATATATACGATTTTAATAACTTTTTTGAAAATTATTCTATAAAGAGTGGGATTTTTAATTTACTCCCTCCGGTTCACGGAAATCTTGATGTTTGGAGAATATGACTAATATTAAGGAAAATACACTTTAGCACAAAAATTCCAAATTTACCCTTAAAAGAGCACATGAAGTATTAAGAGAGAGAAAATAATATTTTAGTGGGTAATTTATTATTTTCCTTGCTTTTGTATTACTTTCCTTACTTTTGTAGCTAGTGGCTAGAGAAATCTGTTTTTTTATTTTTTTTATTTTTTTATTTCCTTGCACATAGGAGTGAGAAGGTGGGAGGGGTAAAATAGTAAAGTGTGCTCAAATACATTACTATATGATAAAACGTAAAGATTTCATGGTCCAAACATAAGTGAAAAGCGTAAAGATTTCCGTGGTCAGGAAGGAGTACTAAAGGGAGGTATTTTAATTAACAATAATTTTAAATTTAGCATTTCTTATTCCACGCCACTTTGATTTAATATAAACCAATACATTTTTCCACTATCGAAACATATGGGACCTGACAAAATGGTCAAGAACATAAACCGGAAAGTTTCTTTTTGTGTAATAATTTTTAGGGGAGAGATATTTACGATATTAACTATTGTTGACAAAAAAAATCTTTTAAATGCAAACTGGGGTTGAATATAAGTCAATGCTATTATTTACCCTTTCCTAAATTTATTACTATTTTTTTAATAGTATGGAAATCTCCTTCTTTGATGGATATGAGATTTGAATCCACGATTTTATTGGGACAAGTTGGGCGTGCGCTACCATGATATCTACCCTAGTTCACTTCAGAGTTGGTTTTTGGGTCAAATTCGGCTACTTTTTAGTTCATTTCCCGAATTTTAAGCAGGTTCGTGTCGAGAAAATTGTGTCAGGGCCTAGAAAAAACGGATCGGGATAGATTTCGAGTCGTGTCAACTTTTAACAGCTCTACTTAGGGGCCCTCAAATTTTATTCGCCCTAGGGCCTCTAAAATGTTAGGGACGGCACTGCTTGTAGGCACCTCCAAGGGTGGGACAGCTGGCCAAAGAATTTAAAGCTGCTCCATGCCCAAGGCGAGATTCGAACCCTCGATCTTGGTTAAGGATGGATGAGTCCCTACCACTCAACCATACTTCCTTGGTTTGCCCACACACTAAGTTAACCAAATATTTTCCTATATATAAATATTTTGAATACGATCCACTTGTTTAATTTTACACATGACGCATTACAATTGTCGTGTTTAAATTGTGTGAGATTGGAGTTATATTAAGGACTAGTGACATTTCCGTGCGTTGCATGGCTTACGTAAATAAATTTGTGTACATTTGAAGTAAGAGTAGCAAAATATATTATTTCATCCAAAATATATTATTTTATCCAAAATAATAATAATGAGTAGTACTCTGAAAATATTAAGCCGTTGCATTGAGATTCGTTAAAATATTGCCATATCACATATTTCTACATTCATATCTAGGTCCTTATTTTTTCTAATAAGATATGTTCATCTATATTCTCAATATATTTAGCTCGTAAGATAAACATGTTTTTACTATTCATTTAATAATTTGACATTCGATCAAACTTGGCTACTCCATCCGATTTTCCTCCATCTTTCCATACTATTAAAATTGCTAATCCATTGTATCTGAAAATAGTTTTGTGTTGTTATTCTCTATTGCGGTTATTCAACCTCTAATACATATAAGTTGTCTATTATTTGAACAACATGCATATGATCTCTTCTAACTTTTTTCATACTATATTAAAATGTAAAAATGGACATATATAGCATGTGAACTTTGAGTCAAGTTAAAAAATCTAAGTCCCTATTTTCTCATACTTTATTAGCTTTAATCATGGTGTATTCAAAATTTTCAGCAAGCATTTAGAATAATTTGATTGATGACTTAGATTGAGGCCAATTTTTTTTCTTACTCGGAAAGAAATAGAGGTCAACTTTTGTGGGTAAAAAATAGATGCCTTAAAGTTTTTAGAAACTTAAATGCATAGTTGACTAACGTGTATAACATTGTTTTATAAATGAGTAGTGAGTAGCAATGAACTTGTTCATTCAATGCCTTAATGCATCAAGACATGTACATCCATCTAAAGAAAGACAATATTTAGGATTCTTAAATGCTTTAATGCAATGTGTGAAGGAATTAAAATTACCATCATAATGATGCGAGCATTTGTTTATGTGTCACATAATGCTTACTTGGCAAATCCTACGTGTCATTGTAGCATGTAACATCATTCACTTATATATATATATATATATATATATATATATATATATATATATATATATATATATATATATATATATATATATATATATATATATATATATATATATATATATATATATATATATATACTAGTTACATTCCCGTGCGATGCACAGTTTGTATGTTAATTTTAAAATAAAATATTTCTAAATGTATATTTCAAGATATCTTTCGCATATGTCATATCTGGACCATAAATATGCATATGTCATATTTACTTAATATGCTACAAACCTATAATATTGCACCAATTGTAGGACAAAGTACAAAAAATACTCGATATACAATATCTCATTTATCGTTAATCATGATATATATCTGCTGGTTTGTATAACAAACTTGTTTATTATTTTTATTGCAATTTACTCCACTATCTAGTGTCCAATATTCAATCCAAAAGATTACAACTACCATTACTGCAACCATACTACTATTATTATTTTACCAGCAATTTACTCCGATATCCAGTCCAATAAAAAAAATCATAACTATCAAATGGATGCGTTGAAAATAAGTTAAAATTTTTCGAATTGAAACTCCAAATGGATAAACCCAAGTTAAAACCAAAATTACAATTTGAATGCCCGATCGAAATGTTCACTTTAAATCGAGTAGTTTGATTTGACTCAATAGAGATTTTATATTTGATCCAAATAAATTTCAACAATATAATTACAATACATTAATTTTCCAAAGTATATTAATCAATCACTTAATAGTCAAACTAATTAAATTAACCACATACATTGAATCATGAGTTAATTAAGTGTGAATCAAGTTCAAAGTATGAATGTAAAGAATTAATTGTTAGTGTGACATGGATTACACATGTCAAATAATGATAATAGGAAGTGCCTACATGGATGCCTACGTGTCCATCTAGCAACGTGCAACGTCCATATATATATATATATATATATATATATATATATATATATATATATATATATATATATATATATATATATATATATTGCCAGGTCAAAAAACACTAATGCCAGGCTAAAAAATCTTTGAGTAGACAATTTAGCCCTTTATATTAATTAGGCAACCCAAATCATTCTCTTTTTGTAGTATGGTTTTGTTTATGTTTTCTTAACTTATTTACCTATTGATTATCTATATATTTAATCATAATGACAACCAAATAAAAATATTGCCAAAATTACAAATAACATTTTCATTATTTGACACAAAATATCCAAGATCCAAAAATAAAATAGTTGAAACTTCAATTGCTTGGGTTGTTGGGAATGTAATTGATCGGCGACAAAATGAATTAATTAATGAGATGCAAATATTTATTTGCTTGATTTTTTTTCTTTTTCTGTTCCAGTATTGTGGAGGATACAATTAGAATTTACAAGTTATATAATCTTTACGTAAACAGTGTGCTTCCCCCTTTGGTTTATTCTCATCCCAATTTGCTTCTCAAATCGGTTTAATAAAATATCTTTATCATTTTGATAGCCATCTTTAACACTAAGTTATTATATTTGGATAAAAAAGATTTAGCTAGGTTAGCTTCTTTTTGTAACAATTTGATTGGAGAAGTTGCGTTGTACGTGGCTATAGCAAGCATATATATAAACCTAGAATAATACATGAGAATAATGAAGATATTTTTTAGCAAAAAAGATCAGAATCATGGAAATCAAAGAGACATGGGTTATGACTTCTGATAGGATGAGAGCAATATAATATGTGATGTGATATTATTCTCAATTCAATTTTCCTTCCAAATTTGTTGCTAAATTAGTGGAATTATTGGATCCCTAATCCTAATGCATTTTCCATAAATTTTGTTTGTAAAAAGAGCAATTAAAGATAGTATGGGAGAGAATATGTATTTTGCCTTATTATTATAAATGGCTATATTGTCAACTTATAAGTTAATGACTTGGCATTAGTATTTTTATGCCTGGCAATAACAGCGGCCTATATATATATATATAGATTTGGAGAAATTTAAGCCCAACGTGAACATCATTAATTACTAGCACGACTGCACGACATGGAGTGGTGGAGCTGCTTGGGATATGGAGTATATAAATATTTTGATTATTATTCTCGTTTAATTTACACATGCATTACAGTTGTCCTGTTTCATTTGTTTAATAACGTGTTGGTTTTGAAACACATATAATTCAAATGAAATTGAGATATTTTATTATTTTACGATTATTTAGTGTAATCGTGTTAGATTGGAGTTGCATTATGGTTTGTGTCATTTCGTGTTGTGTTTGTGTTTCACTCGATATTTCTAATCTGAAACTTGTGAAATTCTTCAGCACTTTTTTTTTTGGGTCTTTGCCAAGGTTATTCACTGTCGACCACAGTGACTAATCCACTCGCCCCAACTTTTAGCGCACTAAGCGGTAGGAGAATGGCCAAGAAATCTTTTTCATTCACAAGAGTTGGGATTCGAATTCCCAATCACTTGTTTAAGAGATGAAATGTTAAACCACTACACCAATTCATCTTGGTTACTCTTTAGCACTTGTGAAACTTCAAATGCGAATGACATCTTGAACATAGAAAGCATAAAACAGCGCACTTCAACTGTTACTGTCGGCAGTGCCGATTTAGGAAACCGGGTTGAAACCTTACTTCCTCTACCAACGTTAAAAGCCCGTCTTTAGCATCTGGAAGAAAGAAGTACATACTAAAACTACGGTTGTCTTCTCATTTTTTGTAAGGTAGGCGAAGGATTTAAAGTCAACAAAAGATCTGATAAATTGTTCCTTATAGCTACTCAAAGGGCACCTTGACTGAGCTACCGCTTAAAAGATGGAAGATGACTTAAAGTAAAGCGCATTTCCGAAGATGAGCTTGGTCTCATGCAACTGAATTAGTAGATAATACTTCTTTAATAAGTCTATTTGTCTCTTTTCAGCCCATGAGTTCAGTTCAGAGACCACTTCACCTGTCTTCATAACGACCAGAACAACACCAATGCCATGTCGATGAGCAATATTAGTTGCATCTATTTGCCAATGTAATAAGCCATGAGCAGAGTCTAGCATAGGCCTTGTTTGGTTTATGTGAGTAAACTTCTTATTTACTGTAAATTAAAATCCATGTAAATTGAAGTTACATAGGTAAGTTGAAAATCCAAGGAAATCATATTATTTGGTTAATAAAATGGACTTCCTTGGAAGAAATGCAAAATAACATACTTATCATCATTTATTTACATAGGTATGCGCTTTTTATGGGCACATGTGTAATTTGGGTCGGAGAAGCATGAGAAGTTCCACTTACCTAGCCACCATAGATGAACAACTTCCCATATCTCATGCGAAGTAAGTTACACAAGGAAGTTCCACTTTCAAGGAAGTTGATGAACCAAACAATGAAATTTTAACAACTTACATGAAACTTTTACAGTTTTACTTCTCATTCTATCTTACATCCAACCAAACAAGGGCTAAGTCTAATTGATGATCTTCGAAGGTTGTCAATGCAACTTGGATTTCGTGTACAAAAGAGTATTTTCACAATTTTATGATCGCATCGCATGTTCAATGACACTTGAATCTAAAATCACCTGTGCAAATGGTCCCTTAGAGTTGTCAATTTTGCACTCATACCACACTATGAGCTCAATCCCAACATCAGACACTATTATTACCTTCAACACAAATATATGAGACTACACAACTGCATAAGCAATTGGCACTGTACCTAACGAGTGCGCTGCCGTTTTATTTTACTTTCTGTCATTTGTTTTTAACATACTATTATATATACTCAAAAATTAGCTTCAGCCATTGTACTTACTACTTAGTAGTGTGGCGCCACATTCGAAAGTCTGATATTTTTACAGGTGGAAAATACAATTGCAATGCAACAGCCGCACCGCGCTCTCTGAGTTGTACCAAGTTACTCTCCGATCCGTAGTACTAGTTGAAAAGAACTGGACAAAATTGGGCAAAACTGGACAAAACTGGGCAAAACTGGATTTTGTAACTGGACAAAACTGGGCAAAACCGGACAAAACTGGAAACCAGTTGAAAAGAACATGCCCTAAAAGCGAGTCCGAGATCCAAAACTGCCTTCTGCTTGGAGCCAACATGGTTTCTGCAAAGTGAAAAACATTACGGTTAGATGACAGTACTTCACTTTCCTTCTCATTTTCGTTATTGCACAATACACAGGAACAGACTTTAGCAGTAGACGTAGGCTTCATAACCTTCAAAAGAACAAACTGAAGATAGTTTGTCGGGAAGGGAAGTTAGGATTCATTCCAAGGTTATCACACATGGGAAAATCCACACCCTTGACGGCAAATTCCAGTTTTCCTCTGCACTAGCAAACAGTCGGAAGCAACTACGTACAGCCATTTCTACTTCATCAATTGCATTCTCAAGTACACTACCTTGATCATCAAAAGGGCACTAGTTTTACTTCCTTTCACGTACTGTCGTTGGTGGAAAACAGATGTACAATAATATTTTAGGAACCAATAACCAGCCTCATGGGGCTGTTCACTTAAACAATCATTCTTTCATCAGAGAAAGAAAGCTTCCTTCAATTCTTTCCCAGCAGTCAAACTTTTGTACAATGGGAAAGGAACATTTATTAAGAGATGAGTATCTATTCCTTTTGTTACAAAACACAACAGAGTGAGTGAGGCACCTGCTAGCAGCACTATCAATAGATTTTATCTCACATCCATCTGTTGTTGAGAGAATCAAAGCAACCATCCTTCTGTTCGCCCATTCTCTTTAGAAACTTCCTTTGAACTACCGTTACATTTTCAAGAACTTGAGATTTACCAAGAGCATGCATTTCCAAACTATCGCGCTTGGCTGACATTTTTTCCGTCCCCAAGAGTCATTTGGCATAGAACTCACCCCTCTTAAACTTTCATCCAACTCAGATGGGCAATAAATAGCTGATGATAGTCCACTCTAGCTTTTTATGCACCATGGAAGACTCCCCAAAAGAAGCAGAGAGGATGGCAAAACTCCTTTCGCTTTTCTATTTCCCCAATTTCAAAAGTCTTCCAACAACCTCTTATGGTTAAGACTTAAAACACCCTTCAACAAATTCTCGAGTTCTACCACTTCTCATGCATGCCACATCCTTGTTATTCGATCAGATGATATACGGCAGCCTTAACAATATCACTTTAAGATTACCGGGAAAAAAAAAAACAAAATCACTTTAAGCCACTTCTCATACCACCCTCTAAAACTAAAGAGCAAGATCATAACGATGAAGTTTAAGGGCAGATCCAGCAAACATAAGATTCAAGACAAGATAAGAGAGCTCATGGCCTAATCTCATGCCCCTGATCATACTTGGCAAACCAAGGGAGAAAGATCTCATGGCCTAATGTCATGCCCCTCATCAACTAAGCTTAAAAAGAATACTTTCCTCATCTTTCTTTGATTTAGCAAAGACGATAATAGCATGACGGTTATCCATAAGAAGAGGCATAACTGCCTCACCACTTCCCTCCCCACAAGTAGTCAATAACATTCACGTGAAAATTAGACCAATCCATCACCAAAAGGCAACCCACAAGCAAAGAGAATTACATAATATGTAAGCCCTCAATGAATATGGAAAAGCTTAATTGCTCCAAATCAGGGGATCAGAATTGAACAGCCAAAACAAGAAAAAGAAGCATGAAATGAAAGATATACAACCGAAACCTCAATCGACTGAAACTGTAAATTAATCCCTTTACTGAGGAGAAAGCACAGATTTAGTCAAACGACCAACGAGATCTGACTCCACTCTTGAGCAAAATCCACTGGGCATGGGCAGCAAAATGCTACTTGTTATGGTGATGATTGGAGCCAGCCGTCATCTCTCTTCCTCCCTCCATCCCTCCCTCTCTCTCTCCATCTATCTATCTATCTATAGTAATGACCCAACACCTACATTCTAGCTCATCCTTCTACTGTCCAACTCCCGACCTCCCATTTTCCCACACATAGCATATGAACGATGATATACCATGCAGCGAGTAATGACCCAACACCTACATTGCACAGTATACAAAACGAGTGCTTTAGTTATTTTTTAAAATGATGAAAAAGTATATTAGTCAAATTTCATAAGTATAATAGAAGAGGACAAAGTGTACCTACTATCCTTTTTATAAAGAAAATTCAAATTGGCTAGATTATGTTGAACCTCGGAAATAGTGTAACTTCTAAATGCTCCTCTTGCTGTAGCCCATAGAGAAGCTAGAAAAATGACCCTTTTCGAAAGTATCTCAAGAGACACTACAACCCATTCAACATCCGTGCATTCCTCTCTAACCAAATGCACTATAAAACAACAAAGAAATCATACATCGGTGAGCATTTGTATGATTTTTATGTTACAAATTTGGTTGTACTTCGTTCTAAGCTCAACGCTTTTACAAGATTAACAAAAGATTTTAGCCAATTTAAGAGTCTTGCATTCCATGGAGACACTTATCGACTCCATTTCATATTATCTGTCTTTTTAACCGTTTTTACATGTTTCATAGTAACAGTAGCTTTACATTACCAATGCCATATTAATGGTTATTTTTCCAAAATCGACATTAATTATTATTGTTTTTCCAGATTTTGAAGTCTGATTAGCTGGTAGTTTGGCCATTTCCACTTTATCACTATTATAACCAACTTTATACTTGGTATGCGTACAAAGGCTAAAAAGTGAACTAACACTTAATATGAAAGGGAGGGATTAGTACTATTTGCATGCAACTTGCAAGAGTAAGTAATCAAGTGAATATGTCAAGAGAGAAAGACCCACATGTGAGTATCCCACATCGTAAAAACTGGAGATAGGAGACTAGTATGCAAGCCTATAGGCATTAATGTACGCATAAATTCTACACGATACATATTTGGAAGGTGCTAATTCTTGATGACTTTGGCACTCCCACAATCTTCCTAATGCCACCAAATTATTTTCTTCTTCAAAATTCTGGGAGCTTCTCTTTTGGTCATTCTGATCTTTGATGCACCTTGGTCAAAGTATGTCGTTATCAGTCTAAAGGCTAGGATAATTTTTACAATGTTTACTATAGAAATGGCAGCTTCCATATTATAACAAACTAACAACAGATTCTAGAGTTTGTGTCAATCAATAGGACAAGCAGTGACACAAAACAATAACATACATGCATGCATGTATTGAGTTGTTGATCTACCTACCTTTCTCTCAGTTTCATTCAAGGGTAACGACATTGCGGAACTTCAAAAAAAAACATAATCCAAATAACATACCTTCACTTCAGTTGTTGTAATTTCAAACAACTTCAATCCTAGCCTTTTCTGAGGCCCTTGGGAAGTTTAATAATTGCTTTACAAACTGTAGCTCCTCTGCTGAAGTTAAACGGCTTCTCCAGTTGGCAAAAATCACCAACTTTTCCAAGTTGACAGCACTTTTAAGCAGAAACTCGGATAATCGGAGCTGACCTTGATAAGGCTTCCCATACCCATACATATTAGAAACAGTTCGGAGATGGGGTGCCACAAAATTGCTATCACTTACAATCTTAACCTGAAGTACTAAGTAGACCTACCTTTCTTGAACGCCCACTGCACTCTTGAACTTGAACATGAATTACAATCAAGTTCCTCCAAGCATGGTGAATTTCTCACCAAACAACAGATGCCTGCAATATGAGCCTCCTGAATCAATGAGTACAAAACAACACGCTTCAACTTAGTTTGTGGGAACCCCAGCCCATATTCGCCCTCCAACAATAACTTAACGCCTGAAACAATAACGAAAACATACTGATAAACTCATTTAGTCCTTCACTAGTTATTTTTTAGATAATACACAAATTTATTCTTTAAACAAATCAACAGCCAAAAGAATATGATGGAGACGGAGACGGTATTGCTTTTCAGTTAACAGAAAATGTTTATGGAAATCTTAGAAGATGTGGCATTGGAATTTGTTGAAGACGTGGCATTGTTTAATTTGTCTGATCGGGCTTGATTACTATCAAAGCAAGGTCTCTCTATCATTTTAGGCTTCAGCCTATCCTGTGATGACATATATGAGGGATGCTAATTGTTCTTTTTTTAGATGAAAAGGGATTGATTAGAATAAAGAAAAATCATAACTGAGTACCTAAAGGCATCTTTCCTTATAGGATAGGCTGCTGTCTAGGGAGACTTTTGCATGTCCAGTTACAGTGGGCCAGTTTTTACAATTACGTTTTTCTGCAATGAGCAGGGGAAAGGACCAAAGGAGGGTAGGGTCACTAGGGTGTTGTGGAGGTGTGCCTTCATGGCTATTCTCTGAATATCTGGTGCATTTGGTTGGAGAGGAATTTAAGGATTTACTCCGACGCTGGGAAGAATGTTGACTACGTCTGGGACCGTATAGTTTATTAGGCCTCCCTTTGGGCCAAGACAGCGGGGGCCGCCTTTAAAGGTGTTTCTCTTACGATTGTTCAGCACCACTACCTAGACTTGTAGATATTTACGCTTGTTTTTGAGGATGCCTAGTCCTCCGATATTGTATTCTTTTAATATTTGATTAATAAAGAAATTCCTTATCTGAAAAACAAGTACCTAAAGGCATCTTAAAGTTTTTTTTACTGCAGCTGTGAACAAATAAGAAAACACATTCCATAGGATTGATGCAGTCATAAAAAAGTACCAACTACATACCCTTTGGCTTGACAATAGTACGGAAAACAAAGAGTGAAATTTGTCAATCCTGTTTCACTCTATTGTTTGATCCAAGTGAGAAAAGTCACAACTACATCTCCTTTATATGCTTCTCAGTCTAAGCAAATCTATCTATCTATTATTATATTATATATATAAATAAGTGAATGTTGTTACATGTTACATTGACACATAAGCATGCCATGTAAGCTAAGTTATCTCTATTATGTGACACGTAAGCAAATAAGCAAATTAAATGGTTTAATGTGTTCACACATGGTTTAATGTATTCACACATTGCATTTAAGCATCTTGGTACAAGTTGACTTGATTCAATGTACATTTTTAATGCAAGTATCATTTTAATGTATTTGGACAAAATGCATGCTAGACAAATTCAAACATGTACGTGTATACTAGCATTAGACAATTATGATGCTCAAGCTTATACATTTGTGGTACTTGGATACACCATGATTATAGCTAGCTAATAGAGTATGAGAAGATGGAGAACTAGATTTTTATTTTGAGTCACGATCACGTGTTATATTATCTCCATTTAATTACATTAAAATAGTACGAATAAAAAATGAGGAAAAAAATTCAGATGTTTTTGTTCCAATAGAAAAAAATTATTATAGTTTGAACAATCGAAATGAAGATCGAACAACACTACAAAACTATTTTAAATACAATAAATAAATGGGGTTAATAGTATGAGAAAGATGGAGTAGCAAAATTTATCTGGATGTCCAATTATCAAACAAATAGTAAAAACATGACAATATGATTAACTAAGTTAAAAGATTTCATATAATGAAATAATAAGCATTTGAGAATAAATATTTGAGAATCAATTTGCCGATGCTTGAGCAACCGTAAATAGGAGTATGCTCAAATAGGTTATTGGACATTTTATCAAACATATGGTTTTGGTGATCAATGATGTATTGGAGGTCTGATGCACGAGTGTGTTTTTTTTTTTAAATTTTATTGAGTATTATGTTTCATTTGTATATGTGTGTATTTGGCTATATTTGTGAGTGATTCATAGGGCAGGTTTATGTTAATAGAATGTCTATTAAAGTGAAAAAAAAGAGAAGTTATCTATCGCTATTCTTTATTCGAAATAATGCATTACTCAATATTCATTATAACTTTTACGAGAAAAATTGTGCTATAGGGTGCTGTTTATTTTGGCACAAATGGTGTATATCATACTATCTAAATGAGTATTTTTTATTGGTGAAAAAAAAACCTAGACATGAAAGTAGAAAGTGAAAAGATGTGATATCCCATCGTATTTATTTAATTGAAGGAATTACAAAAATATAAATTTTTTTATATGAACACAATTTTTTTTATAAAGACCGTGCAACGCACGGAAATATCACTAGTATATATAATTATTGCTTTAAATTCACCCTAGGCCCCAGCTAATACAGATTGCTCTTGACTTACAAAGGCAATATCATAAATATCAAATAACCACCTATTTTATTTAATGATGTAAAACAAACATGCCCAATCTAGTCTCCCCCCCCCCCCCCTATTTTGGAAATTAACAGTGGCAAATATGATTATAGTAGTACAACTATATTCTTCAGATACTAACAACATTAGTGCCAAATGATAAAACAAAATCAAGGGGCTCCTTTTTTTAAGGTAATTTGGATATCTAGGCTTTGCCCGACTAATTCTATGGGCTCCGAACAAAATCAAGAGGGCTACTCTGAAGAGAGAATATTGAGACAAAAATTTACCTTATCAACACTCTTTCTGAATGTCAAAACCTCGACATTTTGAAATCCCTCCGAAAACCTTCTAAAATGATGAGCATCCTCTTCCTCCGGATAGAAGGGAGCCCCGATGGTAACTTCACGGATAGATGGTACATTAACAACTCCCACATTATCAAAGTACATATATATATTCAAAATCTTTAAGTATGGGCAATCAATTTTGAACGGTTGAAATGGGTTGCAACCTTCTTCCACAATATTAAATTCCAACTTCTCAATGCTCGAGGAAGAGAAGCTCAAAACCTGTACAACAATTTCTTGTAGAGATGGGCAGCAAGATACAAACTTATTGAAGTTGTCATCATCCACACCAACACACAATAACTTCAATGTATTTAGAGATCCCATGTGAACTCGACTTGGTAGTTTAATGCCACAATTGTCCAACTGAAGCACAACAAGAGATTGACTCGTAAAAATAGACGCAGGCACACCGAAATAATTATAGATACTGGGACAGAATATCAATTCATTAGCTTCTCTACTTAACGCAAATCTTACGCACACTGCTATCCCATCCAATTCCGCGTCTTTGCTCATCCACCACAGATCATTACCGGCACTAATTAGGAATTTGTCAATTGTGGGTCTTTTGTAAAGACTCGACACTTTGCTGACATATAGGGCGAACCTTGAATCCACAAATGGGGGGCGTTCAACGCCATTGGCAGTGTTCAACTTAGGACCTAACCTTCCATTGATTTCATCATGATCAAATTCAAGGTTCGGAACCAAAGCCCATAGGTGTCCAAATCTTCGAAGCAAGACAGTTCTTACAGCATCTAAAAGAGGCAAAGCGACAATATATGCACAAGCCCTCAATTGCTGAAACTTGACAGACCCATCTCATTTTCTGCCTTCATTGATGATCATTGTTACCAAAATTAACTTCAAATAAATAGGGAACCGAGAAAACTCAGCGAAATTTGAACAATATTGATACACCAACAAACATGTCTGCAGTCATAAAACCAGAAATACTAAGAACACTTGAACAATTATTCGATTTCACAGATAGAACGTTTCAGTGACACCCCCATCCCAGGTTTATCAGACATTTGATCAACACATTCCTACTCATTGTATAAGTTTTGCGCATCAACATAAATATCATAAGCACTACAGTTTGCTATATCTGCATTTACATTATGATGCAGGGACTAACACCAAGCACAGTTTGACAAGTATAAGAGTTATTCATCCAGCCTTGTTTTGTTACCACGACATGTTTTCAATAGGTCATGCAAGACTGCGGGTGAAAATGGGGCTCAACAAAAGCAAAACTAAAGCTGTATTTCCAATGCGAAGAACATTTACAATGGGAGAACGATTGAAGAGCTATAAATGCAGTTGCATTCAACTATGCATGAAGTATAATATTGTTCCAAGTTAACAACTACGCAGCTTTGAGATCAATACAATATAAGCGGATGAGGTTGAGTTTCTCATTGCAAAACGATTGATGTAACTAATACGACAGAAAAGTAATTTGATAAAGCAGGTGCAACTTTGTATAAAGAGTCGGATAATTACAAATGAAGCTTGTTGAGATAAATCTCACATAGTAAAGCTTCCCAGTTCTTTAAGCCTTTTTTTGAGGAGGGGGGATATCTGGTAATATAGTCGCCGCTATTGTTTCCTTACAAAATCTGGTTTTGCAATCTTTATACTGCTTTGTTACCGAAATTTATATATAGCTCACAAGTTATAACTGCTTGCATCCATCTTAACATCTCTCTAGACTATAGCAGAGTCTCAATCATGAAGTAGCTCCACAGAGTCCTTCCATATTACCCAGCGAACAAAACTCCTTGGAACACCTTATGTAGTTTAAATCAAACCTAGCCTCCCAAGGACTCTTCACTGTGGCGTTACACCACGAGACAACATTCAAAGAATCTGACTCAATTATAATGGTGAAATTCACCCATTCCCTGGATACAGACTCAAGGATAGCTCTACCAATTGCGGAGATCTTGATAGTATTTATATCCTCCACAGGAACTGGACAAGAAAAGGTACACTTGAAGCAACCATTCCAGTCACGAAGAACACCACCGATAGCTGCTCTCGACCCCATTAGTGAAGCATCCACATTCCACTTAAGACAACCCCTGGGAGGAGGACTCCAAACAATATCTATTCTGCTTTTTGTAGGCGGCTACATACAGCTTCAAGCAAATTGGAGCTCTACACATTTCTTATGGGGAGTATGGGAAATAAAGCTTCATCCCACCAATTAACCCACCAACCCACTCTCAAAAGAATCAAGTCAAAAACCTCCTTACTGCTGCAATTACGCTTATAAACAATCTAGTGTTTCTTTCCAGCCATATTGACCAAACCAAAGCAAAGAGGAACACACCACGCAAGTCCCCAAATGCATAGCCATTTTTCCCATAACTCCCTTGTAAAAGAACAATGAATTAACAAATGAGAGCAGCTCTCAACTTCAACCCCACACAGCTCACAATTCAAGTCTGATATGCACTCAAGGCCCTTACCCGATAACCTATCTTTTGTCTGCAATCTACTCTGACAGGCTAGCCACACAAGAATTTCAACCTTCTGCGGCGCAACACCTTTCCAAACACCACGAATTGCTTCGTTGACATTACCTCCTCCACCCTTCACAAGCTCCAATCGAAATGATTTCACAGAAAATGTCCCCATTATTGCCAAGCTTCCAAAAAAACTATCCTCTACACCTAGGTGTAACTGTACACAACCCAGTAACTCAAACAACTTTCTATTCAGTTGCTCATCCCACACAAAAGACTCCTTCTCCAACACAAGTTCCACCTCCAAATAAAACCGATCAATAGTCCCACATCAAATATTTGATCAGTTTATATGTACTGAAATAATTAGCACTCAAACAAATTGCTATTCAGTTGCTCCAAATAAAATCGACTCCTAGTCCCACATCAGATACTTTCAACATGACCAATTATGTTCTAACTAATTAGATTGCTAATTATTTCAGTACATATAAACTAATCAAATATTAGCTAATCAAATAAACCTAATCAGAGAGTGAAACTGAAGGTGTCGTTGTACCTTTTCGGGGAGCAGCAGTAGCAAAAGCCTCACCTGATCTCCAATCCAGCCCCATCTTGTAAAACCAAAACAAAAAAAACAAAAAAAAATCATATCCATATCGGGGGAGCCAAAATTCACTTTCTTGACTCGAGATTATAATTCTCCTAAAAAATTACTTTTTTTGTTAGACAACAATAAACGTTCATAATAAAGTAAAACATTACCATACAAAATTGTAGAATTGTCAAATAGGTTAAATCATGTTCTTATCGTGTCAAAAAACAAGACCGAAAATCTCCTAACTCAAATCTAACCTATTTATTAACATGTTGAAAATCCTTGACATGTATTCAAACTATTTAACTATCAAATTACGTGCTAACCAATCTATCTTACATTTTGGCAACTCATTGAAAAATGAAAAGAAATATAAGTTAAAAATTAACCTAAAAATTAAAAATGCTAACCATATGTTGTGTACATTGGATCGTTTAAAATGGTAAAACCATTAAAATAGCTGAGAACTTAAACTCGACCAATTTAATCCAATGTCATTGTAATGCTTAATGAACCACTACTCAAAGACAAGTTGTTTGAGCCCCATTGCCTATCCCATAGTCAATAGAAGAAACCAAAAGAGAGAAAAATAGAAACAAGAAAAGAGGAACTCTTGCTGATTTGCCAACAGTAATTAGAAAAAAGATCTCATCTCCCACCAATGCATCAAGGACGAAAGACAACACCCCACCAACCAGGTGATCTTCCCAAATCCGTTACGGGTGTGTTCGGTATAGCGTTTTAGCTAGTGGTTTGGGGTTTTAGTCGAACATTACTCAAATGAAGAGATTTGTACAGCATTAAAACTCTGATGACATTAACTAGAATAACTACTAGTATGTATATACACAAAAACTAGCTTCCGCACATAGTACTCAGTACTGTGGCAACACATTCGAAAGTCTGATTTTTTTTCACAGGTGGAAAATTCAGTTGCAATGCAACGGCCGCACTCTCTGAGCTGTACCAGGTTACTTTCCAATCATACTACTAAAAGCGAGTCCGAGATCCAAAACCGCCTTCTGTACCAGGTACCTGCAAAGTGAAAGCCATTAGGGTTAGATGACAGTACTTAACCTTCCTTCTCATTTCGTTACTACACAATACACGGGAACAGACTTTAGCAGTAGAAGTTGGCTTATTCGGCTTTATCCGGCCTTATCCGGCCTAGGTTGGTTACTCCACCTAACAGCTAACACCAAGTGGTTTTGTTATCTACCTCTCCTCCTTGTACGAGCTTGGCATAGGGCCATTGAAGATTTGACAGAAAAGAATGAGAATAGGTGTGTCCGGCTATTCACGCCCTATGATTAAACTACGATCAAGTTCATAGATAAGAATTTTTTTATTAATGAAGTATGAGAGGACAAGTTGTTCTCCCAGCAATATAGACCCTGCGATTAGATACTAATACACTACTAAGAAGAGAACGAGTGGATGTTTGTGGATAGTGATAATCCACCAAGGGTTCCTTGGACAAGGAAACACCAAGGGCAGCTACCAAGATACACTTATAAGAGTTATAACTAATCACTTGGATGCTTTATGCATACTTGCCCTGGATGCTTTATGCATACTTGCCCTCCCTATTTACAAGCATTATCGTAACATAAACTCTGCACGATATAAATGTAGAAGGTGCTAATTCTAGATGACTTTTTCACCCTCACAATCTTCCTAGCTCCCCCGAAATATTTCTTCATCAGATTTTTGGGCACCCCTCTTTCTAATTTTTGATCAAGGTATCAGTCAGAAACCTAATGATAAATTCTACAATTGATTTGTTACTATACAAATTGTTTCCGAGTTCTTTTGGGTCGACTGTGAAGTATCAAGTCTAGGGCGAGGAGCTCTGGGTGCAAATATCCACTGAGTGTTTGTTGGACCTGCAAAGAAAACAAGTGACTGCCCCGGGGGGTTTTTCCGGGAGGGACCCCTCCGACGGTCAAGTCAGATCTCGCAGGTGGGAGATAAAATTTAGAGAGAGAATATTTTGGGATTTGTGTAAGAGAGAGAAAGTTACCTGAAATAAAATGAATGACTGTCTATTTATAGAAGACGTCAGTGGCAGGGTACGTAATTCTCGTACCCTGTCAGATGTCAGACAGAAACCTTCCGTGTTTTCTGTGCTGTACTATTTTCTAGGCCAGGCTGATCATGATGACGTGTCGGAGAATGTTTTTGGACCCTGGGGAGGCACTTTTTTATGCCACGTGTCATCATCTCATTGGCTAGTCAAATTGTTGACCTGATGCCAATCTCGTAACCTTGACCGTCACGTGTCACCTTGTGATTGGTCGTTTGATTTGTTGACTTTTTCAATAATATGACGACGTGGGGCCCTCAAAAGGAATATTTTGGGTCTCAAAATTTAGCCCCTCGAATTATGTCAAGTAAGAGTTTTGAACTTGGCATAATTCGAAACAAGGAGTCTTAAATAAATTAGTCTTCGTTGGCGCGTATAGCCAGGTGGGACGGAGTATAATACTCAGTCATTTTGGCGAGCATAATCCATAGCTACTTGGGCGAGCATACGCTCTTGTTTGAGCGAGTGCAAATGCATTTTCGCACCTTCATACTTCAATTCAACTGCTTTAAGTCGGGATTCTGAAGATGGTCAAAACATGAAAGTTGTAGCCCTTGTTGTAAGGTTTCCATAGGTTTTTGAATCACCTCGATACGAGGTCTAACGAGTGAAATATGGACAAAATACAGAACTGCCGCAATAGTCACCCGGGACCGCGATAGAGCCTTGGGCGAGTGTAAAAACTCACGATTGGGCGAGCACAATAGCCAACTGTGGGCGAGTGTAATAAGCTTGATATGTTGGGCGAGCATATGGGTATGGCGAGGCTGTTTCCGGTGAGCACGACAACGAGACTTGGACGAGAATCGTAGCCAGTGTGCTGGCCATGAATTTTGGGCGAGCTGAAGTTGCCCCATTTGGGCGAGCGTAATAAGCTCGATATGTTGGGCGTGTATACGGGTATGGCGAGGCTGTCTCCGGCGAGCACGACGACGAGAATTGGACGAGGATAGTAGCACAGCACACTCGTGCTAGCCATGAATTTTGGGCGAGCTGAAGTTGAGCCATTTGGGCGAGCTGAAGTTGCGCCATTTGGGCGAGCGTAATAAGCTCGATATGGTGGGCGAGCATAATAAGCTCGATATGGTGGGCGCGCATAAGAGGTAGGCTTGCAGCTTGCTACCTTGCCTTGGATTTATGTGTATAACTTCATGGGCAACATATTTATTTGACCTTCATTATTAGCGATATGGTCATAAGCGAGCATAAATTTTGAGAGTTAGGCGAGTATAATTGTTAGGCACGTCACTTGTAAATATTGCAAAATTGACCCTAGACTTGGGTGCGTGCAAATTCTGTTGAAATGGCGGGCTAGACGAGCCTCAAGTTGGAAGACCGAGTAAGACGGTGCTCAAGTGAATGGGCGACCATAAAGTCATGGCTAGCACGAGTGTGCTAGGCTACTATCCTCGTCCAAGTCTCATCGTCGTGCTCGTCGGAGACAACCTCGCCATACCCATATGCGCGCCCAACATATCGAGCTTATTACGCTCGCCCAAATGGCGCAACTTCAGCTCGCCCAAAATTCATGGCCAACACGAGTGTGCTGGGCTACGATCCTCGTCCAAGTCTCGCCGGAGACAGCCTCGCCATACCCAATATGCTCGCCCAACATATCGAGCTTATTACACTCGCCTACAGTTGGCTGTTGTGCTCGCCCAATCTTGAGTTTTTACACTCGCCCAAGGCTCTATCGCGCTCCCGGGTGACTATTGCGGCAGTTCTGTATTTTGGCCATATCTCACTCGTTAGACCTCGTATCGAGGTGATTCAAAACCTGTGGAAACCTTATAACAAGGGTTACAACTTTCATGTTCTGACCATCTTCAGAATCCTAACTTAAAGCAGTCGAATTGAAGTACGAAGGTGCGAAAATGCACTTGCACTCGCTCAAATAAGAGCGTATGCTCGCCCAAGTAGCTATGGATTCTGCTCGCCCAAATGGCTGAGTATTATACTCCGTCCCACCTGGCTATACGCGCCATCGAAGACTCACTTATTTAAGACTCCTTGTTCCGAATCATGCCAAGTTCAAGACTCTTACTTGACATAATTCGAAGGGCTAAATGTTGGGACCCAAAATATTCCTTTTGAGGGTCCCACGTCGTCACATTATTGAAAAAGTCAACAAGTCAAACGACCGATCACAAGGTGACACGTGGTGGTCAAGGTTACGAGATTGACATCAGGTCAACAATTTGACTAGCCAATGAGATGATGACACGTGGGCCACCCTAGGGTCCAAAAACATTCTCTGACACGTCATCATGATCAGCCTGGCCCAAAAAATAGTACCTGGCAGGCCTAGCACGGAAAATCCATCTGACATCTGACAGGGTACGGGAATTACGTACCCTGCCACTGACGTCTTCTATAAATAGACATTCAGTCGTTTTATTTTCAGGTAACTTTCTCTCTCTTACACAAATCCCAAAATATTCTCTCTCTCTAGATTTTATCTCCCACCTACGACTTGACCGTCGGAGGGGCCCCTCCCGAAAAAAACCCCCGGGCAGTCACTTGTTTTCTTTTGCAGGTCCAACAAACACTCAGTGGATATTTGCAGCTAGAGCTCCTCGCCCTAGACTTAATACTTCCCAGTCGAACCAAAAGAACCCGGAAACACAAATGATATCTTCCACATTCAGTAACAAACAGAATAACTCCTAGCTTAAAGCCTAAAGGGATGCTGCAAATTAGAGATGATATTGTGGAGACTTGTGGCAGTATTGAAGTAGCAAAGGATCATTTGCAGTCCTGGCTGCAAAATGGAAACTTCAGGATAGCTAAGGCTTATGAGTTCTTGCGCAGCAAAGAACCCTCAGTCACTTGGCACAAAGTGATCAGGATTCGTCTAGCGGTGTCAATACAGATACATAGGTTGGTTTGCAGCTAAGTAAAGGCTCCCCACAGTAGAAAACTCGAACATGAGAGGACTCCAGTTTGACATTCACTGCAAGTTGTGTGAGCAGGGAGTTGATACAGCGCTTCATGTTTTCTTCCAGTGCCCGTTCAGCAATGAGATTTGCTCAACAATGTTGTGTTGGCCAGAATTTACAGAAAGACCTTGGTGTTTAGCCAGAGAACTGACTTGATAAAAAAGAATTGCAGAAAACAGAATGACAGGAACAGATTGTGAAGACAACACTTGTGGGCGTCAATTATGAGATTTGGTGCGAGAAGAAATCCAAATTGTTTGGAGGAAGGAACAAAATGCCCCAGCAAATCCTGAGAAGTGTGCATTTTGCAATCTGCACTTGAGCTTTTGCATTATATTCTGAACAGGAAGTCCTAGCTTCTTCAGGCTATTGATGTCGTATTGCAGATTGTGTTTTTTGGCAGTTGGTTTATAGGACTTTTGTATTGCTTCTTGGTTTTAAAAAGCGCGAGGCGCACCAAGGCGCAAGGGGGCCGAAGCGACGAGGCGAGAAGCGCGAAGCGAAAGCGCACGCCTCACGTATGCAAGGCGCATTTTTATTTAAATAAATTTTATAATTTATAAATTAATTTTTACACATTTTTTTCTTCACAAAACACATTTTAATTAACTTTTATCATTTATTTTATATTTATTCTACAAATTTAATATAAAAAATAGACATAAATTATAAAAATTAAAATATGTGAGTCATTTGATGGTGTAGGAGCACAGATTTAAGTGTTTAACAGTAATACGATATGGGTATTTGGTATTACTGCACGTATGCGAAGCGAACATATTTAAATAAATATTTTAATTTTTAACTATATTTTTACATAATATTTTCTACTTAAAACAACATTTTTTAAAATTTTATTTAACTTTCTGAATATATTCCTTAAAAAGGAAACCAGAAAATGTGTTTTTTAATAAATGGTAGTGACAACTGACAAGTGGCTGACATATAAATCTTTAGTTTAAATGCTCATATAAATCTTCACCGACATGCAAACTTGTGGCTGAGGAATACAATACCCCCACTGAGATACAATCTGCTAGATAAATAAATGCTACTAGCACGCATTCTCTCTCTTTCTATCTATCTAATTCTCTCTCTTAAATCATCTGCAGCAGCAAAAAGAAAACAAAGAGAAAGAGAGAGAAAACGAAGACACAGACACAGCAGAAAAATACAGAACAAGACACAGATACAGCAGAAAAAACCAAAACAAAAACAAAGAGAGAGAAAACGAAGAAGGAAACACGAAACAGAGATGAAATCAGAAAAAGAAAACAAAGAGAAAGAGAGAGAAAACGAAGAAGGAAACACGAAACAGAGATGAAATCAGAAAAAGAAAACAAAGAGAAAGAGAGAGAAAACGAAGAAGGAAACAGAGATGAAATCTGAAAAAGAAAACAGAGACAAAACGAAGAGAAAGAGAGAGAAAACGAAGAGAAACAGAGAGAAGAAATCAGAAAAAGAAAACGAAGAGAAAGAGAAGTCGTGAAGATGTGTACCTGGAGTCGCCGGAGAGTCGCCGGAGAGAAGCTAGGGTTTTCTTCTCTTTCTCTCTCTTCGTTTTCTTCGTTTTCTCTTTCTTCGTTTTCTTCGTCTTCTCTTTCTCTCTCTTCGTTTTCTTCGTTTTCGTGCTTCGTTTTATCTGCTGTCACGTGCTTTTTTTTTTTTAGCTGGGCACATGATGTGCGCCTCACGCCAGGAAGCGGCCGCTTCTGGCTGAGGCGCGCTTCGCCTTGAGGCGACCAAAAAGCGCGCTTTTTGGTCGCCTCTTGTAAATCGCTCCGCTTGGCCTTCCTGAGGCGATTTTCTATGCGCCTGAGGTCGCGCGCTTTTTAAAACCAAGATTGCTTGTTTGAGGATGCTTCACTGGCAGGCCTTGTTATATGTATATATGTTTTTTTACCCAAGGGTGTCACATTGGCATCCATTGGCAAATGGAATATTACAACTAACCATTTTCCAAAAAAAAAACAAGAAAAAAAAGAAAAAGAGATGACTCCCAGGTTATTACATGCATGTACTCAATTTTTGATCTTCCTACATCTCTCACAATTTAGTTCAAGGGTCTTGAAATTGCGAAACTCCAAAAATAAAAATAAAAACTATATTTAAACCCCAAATAACATACCTCCAATTCAGTTGTTGCAATTTGATTCAAACACAACCCTTGCCTTTGCTGAGGCCCTTTGGCAATTTGATAATTGTTTTACAAACTTTAGCTCCTTGGCTGGAGTTAATCGACTTCCCTGATTGGGAAAAATCACCAATTTTTCCAATTTGACAGCACTCTTGAGCAGAAACTCAGTTAATCGAAGCTGACCGTCATAAGGCTTCGCATACCCATGCATACAAACAACTTTGAGACGGGGTGCCACAAAAGGAGAAGAAGCCTCTTGAGAATCCAAATCGCTATCACTTAACATCTCATCCTAATATTAAAATGAAAAGTCTTAATTTTATTGTAAGCAGAACAGAAAAATCATGCAAGTAAACTTGATATGCTAAATAGACCTACTCTTACCCATCTTGAAGACATTTGGAATTGGTGGACATGTATTATAAGTTCCTCCAAGCAAGGTGAATTTCGCACCAAACCACAAATGCCTGCAATATGAGCCTCCTCAATCATTGACTCCAAAACAACACGCCTCCATCTAGTTTGGGGGAAGCCCGTATTCCCCATCCAACAATAACTTAATCCCTGAAACAAAAAAGACAAGCATATAGATAAACTCATTCAGTCCTTCACTAGTTTTTCTTAGATAATCTTTGGATACTAGGATACGATATGGCATCTAGACACCTCAAATTAAACTAGTAACAAGATGATTTCTTCAAATGAAGAAAGTCACATCCTCGGATCCACACCCTGGTCCGACCTTATCCTCGATCGCGAGAAACATATATTTGTAATTAGATTTTCTATTCTGGAGGAAGTATTGTCCTCATGAGGTGTAAAGGGTTGCCAAATTCGACATACGCTCAGTTCGAGAACATAGTACGAATTCGCAGTTCGCTCCTCGCGGAGAACTGCATTCGCTAGGGGTACTACATAGGACTAGTTCGCTTATCTGGAATGAGCGAATTTTTGAGGATTAACTTGTCACATAAAAAGAAGGGATAAAGAATGAAAGGGAAAAATAGCACAAATCGGTAAAAAAGTAAACTAAAAGATGTTCCCTGGCTGAAACCATGGATGAAATAAGTCCAATTTTGGCCACTGCTTTTGGCCTACTAGAGATTCACCACTTCGAGAGTACTAGTACGCTGGAGAACTGCGAACAGTACGTGGAGTACAGTTCGCAGTTCGCTGGGGGTATGAGAGAATTTGGTAACCCTGTGGGTGTAATTATTTTTATGCTTTTCAATACAATTATTCCTTATCTAAGAAACAAAATGTTTATTGGAATTCTTGGAAGATGTCATTGGTTTGAAGATGAGGCATTCTTTAATTTGTAACTAGGTTTCTCAGACTCTTCATTTCACCTCAACTACTCATGTTGGATCTTTGACACTCGGACATTGGCAGTGTTTGAAAATGCATCTCCATTTTGGGCCTACTGTATTTTTCCCTTGAGGCAAGGTGATTCCATTGAGGCGTGCTGAGGGGCACCTCAGGCGCAAAATAGTTGTTTCATTTCTTCAAATTGATAGTTGGTGTCTCTTTGGGAGTGTATTAATGGTATATAGGTATGTGACAGGGTATCATGGTACATGTCAATGAAAAACATCAATGATTTTATACCAAAATTTTCAATTATGAGGCAGCACTGAGGCGCGCGCTCCCGCCTCATTCCTAGCGCCTCAACTCCATGGACCTCTATCACCTCAATGAGCCTCGCCTCAACTTATACTTTGTTTTACACCAAAATCTCTCAAATTAGAATAGGACTGCGTCTTACTCATGGACAAGGACCGAAGTCGACACTTACAGTCGATCGCAGTAACATTGGTCAAAATTCAGTACGAGTTCCAACTGCATAGCCTTGGCTTGAAAGCAATGAAGAAAACAAAAAAGAGTGATTTGTCAAGCCTGCTTCAATCTAATGTTTGATCGAAGTGAGAAAAATCCTATATACATCTCCTTTCCCAAACAATCCTCTTCTTCTACCTCTCATGAACAAATATATAGCCACTGCATTCAGTTTCACCCCAGTTTATACAGACTCTTATTGATTTACAAAGGACATACTATAAATATCTGATAAAATCATTAACCAACATCCCCAATAAATTTATTTTCTCTTCTTTATAGTTAATAAAGCCGAATAAGATTATAATCTTGCAGTTGTGTTCCAAGAGATCCTAACAGCATCAGCATCAGTCAAGCGTCACCAAGACATTAACACAATTCCTCCAAAGAGGCTCCTGCCCAACTAGGGTATAGGGGTAAGGTGTATGCAGCCTTACCCTTGTATTGGGGGCATGCTTCATTTGCCCTCACACTATCAGTCACTTCACTCATCCAGTCTCGGTCTTGACCTAGGTAAGGGCAAGGTGCACATCAGTGCGGAGTTTGTAATTTTGCTTTTTTCTTTTGAGGACAACTTGTATTCTTGCTTGTATTTGCTTTTTTGCTTCAGATTCAGTAAAACATTTCTTTATCTAAAAATTGAAAAAGAACAAAGAGATTGTTTCTGTTTGACCCTTAATACCAAGCGTAACAACGATCGGCAACTTAACAATAAATAAGAACTAAGTGCAGACACTTAGAGAGATTAATGGGAGAAAAACTCACCTCATCAACTTTTTTTGTAAATGTCAAAACTTCAGCAGTTTGAAACCCCTCCAGAAACGTTTTAAAATGTTGAGGATCCTCTTCATAAGCCGGAGAAAAAGGAAAGCTAATGGTAACTTCACGGATGGATGGTACATTAACTTCCACAAATACAAAGTCCACATCTATATTCAAAATCTTCAGGTACGGGCAATCGATCGTAATGCCTGTCCACGATTCATCAGGCTCGTAATCCCTAAAGTATTCTACTTCTAACTTTTCAACGCTCGGGTTAGAAAAGCTCAAAACCTGTAAATCTGTATTGTCATGGACAACAATTTCTTGAAGAGAAGGGCAGCCAGATACAAATTGACTGAAGGTGCTATCACGCACGTAAACACCCACTAACCTTAATGTTTTCAGTGATCCCATATGAACTTGACTTGGGAGTTCAATACTACAATTTTCCAACTCAAGCACAACAAGAGATTGACTCATAAAAAGAGAAAAAGGCATAGGGAAACCTTCCTCCTCAATAAAACTAAGTATCAATTCCTTAACTTCTCTCCTTACCGCAAATCTTATCCACACATCTATTTCTTTAATTCTCGTTTCTTTCATGATCCAAAACGCATCACACCCGAGCCTAATAACAAATTTATCAATTGTGGGTCTTTTGTAAAGAATCAGCACCTTCCGGACAAATTGCGTGAAGCGTGCACATAACCTATTATCGGGTTCATTATAACCAAATTCAAGGTTCGGAACCAAAGTCCAAAGGTTTCCAAATCTACGAAGCAACACAGTTCTTGCAGCATCTACAGTAGGCAAAAATGACAATATATGCACAACCACTTCATCTGGTAATTCATTTAGCCTATCTCTTTCATCATTTGCAATGCATTCCCTTGAACAAGAATAACCCTTTTTCTTCTTTGATCCAGGTTTCATTTTTTCAGGGTTTTGTCAGACAATAACGCTTCAAGAAACGCAATTTAACAGCATTTCAAAATTCAAATAACATAAAGTTAATCCCTTAATCCCCAAAAAATGAGTAATTTGATGGCTCAAAAAAGTAGACTTCATGAATTGTTGACAAAAGTACTACTAATTTGATGGCTTACTTGATTACTTTGATGTCTTTCTCTCACCTCCAAATTTCTTGAAGCAGGTACATCAGCGATGGTGGAGAAAACCCTGCACCCATTTATCTCATAGTAAACCTAAGTTAGATATGACCCTCAATTGCTGAAATTTGACAGACCCATCACATTTTCTGCCTTCATTGATGATCATTGATTGTGAGAAATGAGAAGTGAACTCAGTGTGGCAGCAGTGAAGTGTGAGAAACACAAGTGAAGGAAAACGAAACTCAGGCTCAATGAGTGAGGAAGAAAAGAGAAGTGAAGAGAGAGAGAGCCCGAAAAGAAATGGTCATTGGACGGGACGGATTGGCAGGCTGGGCAACTGGGCGGGTTCGGGCGGGGCGGCCCATTTAATAAATGGGTCGGATTGGGTCGGACATGTTTATGAGCCGGTCGGGTCAGGCCGGCCCATTTTGACCCGTTTAAAATTTTTAAAGTATTTTTATAATATAAAAAATGAAATGTGTTTCCCCATTTGCGACCCGCTATGACCCGCTTAACTTTTAAATGGGCCGGTCCATTTTGACTCGCCCATTTATAATGGTAAGCGGGTCATGACCAGCTCATGGGTCGGGTCGGGTCAGCTACAGGGGCCCGCCCACTGCTCAGGTCTAATTGGCACGCTATCCAGCATGGTCGAGCCCGATTTTGCAACCACCAGTCGGCCGAATTTGAAGGAAATTGGGGAGAAAATTGTTCGATACATCAAATTTGTTCAATCCATCAAATAAAAGGGGGGTTGGGTAATAAATGGGAGACATGAATGAGGAGTGAGGAAAAAAATACGAAAATGATTTAACAAAAAGAAAGAAAAGAAAATAATTTTCGAAAATAGTAAATAACAAGGATCTTACTGTAAATAATGGATCTTAAGTGTCAAAATCAATCATTAAATTTACCCTAATGTCGTCGGAGTTAAAAAATATACCAACTTGTCGTGGGTGTCTCATTAAATATATCAATTTGGTCAATTGGAGCAAAAAATAACATACTACTATGGAAACCGAAAAAAGTCTTGGATACGAGGGTAACACGTGGGCAAAACGTGATACAATATGATGTGTGGTGGATCATGGGTGCCTGCTCCGCCTCTTAGAGTGAGGCGATACGACATGGCAAGAAACTTACTGAGTGGGTCGTGTCTTCTGGAGCTTTAAGTAGATAGGCATGAACGACACGGTCTATAATCATATATACTTTCAGTTAAGGTCGTTAAATAGGCCGGATAGCATCGTATCATATCGTGTTGTGTTCATGTTTGATTTTGTCTCAATGAAATTGAGGACATTTTAATGTAATCATGTCATATTAAGATTATACAAGATCGTATTCTGTGATATTCTTGTTTACCTAAATAATTTAAGGTGGGGTTATGTCATTTTGTTCGTATTGTGTTAACATTTACTCACCAACCTAGCATAAGCTAAAAGAAAAAAAGTTCACCACCGAACCTAATGAGTTTGCTGCCATTTTTTCTTTTGCTTATTTCCCTCTTTATAACTCATACCATGCGTAAAAAGAATCTCATTATAGCAAAGTTTTGAGAACTCTTTATTGGACTCAAGTGTTTTGGGTACTCAAAATTGGGACCTTAGGCTAGTATTCTCATTGGAACCTGTTTTTTGTTCGGACCACGTGTTTATTCTAAATCTTTTGGGGCATGATTAATTTTGTTCACACCGATCGGTCTATACTACAAAGGATGAAGTGTTCTCAGTAAATGGTGTTTTTATTCCCAATATTCGAACCCTTGACTTTGGTTAAGAGTTTTGGGTCCTTTAAATTGGAACTCTATGCTAGCTTCCTCATTGGAACATGTATTTTTTATTTGGACCACAGGTTCATCCAAGATCCTTTTAGCGATGACTAATTTTGTTTGCACCGGTCTATCTAAGAAGGAGTAAAGTCACTAAAGTGTTTCCAGCAAATGGTGTTTCCATTCTCAAAATTCGAATTCTTAATCTTGGTTAAAATATAAGAGCGGCAAATCACTCAAACCAACCCCTTTATTTGTCACCGTTGTGAATTGTGATGGCCGATGAGCATTGAGTGGTGGAAAGCGGTACGGACTTCTAATTTAAGTAAAATGATATCATGCATCTCCCACCAATGTATCGAGAACAAAAGGACAACAGCCCACCAAACAGGTGATCTTATTACCAAGTACAATTTGCATTACAGGATAAATGCGTATATCTAATTTGCTTTTAGTTTGGTGATCGAGGTTTTAGCCAAACATTACCCGAATGACGAGATCGTTAATCTCAGTGGGATTAGCAAAATCTTTTTCAAATTGTTCTTTTCTAAATTTTTAATTCGATGGGTTGCTGATTTGCATTAAAACAACAAGCTCATGATTTGGATCATACGTGACAGTCGTGTTTTATACAAAAGAGGTGCTCTTGCCCCTTTAGGTTTGAAATAAAGGGAAATAAATATTCAATTTTTTCTTCTCGAGCTAATAAAAATTAAACCAGTTGTCAAAGAGGCAACTTTTGTGTCATGTAAATGTAAAGTTTTACTTCTTCCTAAAGAGATGGTATATTACGAACAAAACTAATTATACAATGAGTGTAATATATACTTTTTTGTGCCCTTTGTTAATGTGTCTAAGGTCCTGTTTGGCAATTGGCTGGTGATATTAGATGTTGGCTGATGGCTTGTGGCTGGTGGTTGATGGCTAGTATTGTTAGCTGATTTGACCGACTGGTAACATTTGATGTCTGAAAAAAGATGTTTGGTAATATTGGCTGGTCAAACTAGCTGGTTATATGTAAAATGAACTATTAGGACATTCATATAAGTAAATAACTGCAAGTCTTGGACTATCTTTTCATTAGACTACATTAATGCTACCAGCCAATGTCCATAAGCTACCCTCATTGGCTTTTCAAAAGTTGGCTTGTGGAACCCAAAAGCCAATCTCACAAGCTAACATCCAAACACCAATATTGGATGGTGGACTGGTCAAACATCTAATTTTACCCAAAAAAATCACCCCACAAGCCAATATCCAAACACCTCCTAACTCTCTTGACTCTCCTCTTCCTTGGACCCCACATATTCAAATTAAACTATCCCCATGAAATTCAAGGGGGCCCAAGGGAGAGGAGAGATAACCCTGCGTTACAATTTTATAAACACTTTTGGGAGCATTTTAACCCTCTTATTTCGTCATTACCATTTTATAACCCTGCGTGCTACTTCCTCTTTTCCTATGAAATTCTACTATTTGCTTTTGGCACAAAGATCAAGGCAAAGTGATTTTGACACTTGTTTTCCCCTTATACCCTCAACATTAATGAGGGTGTGGGAGATGGTAGATGTTGGTTTTAAATTCTATAAAAATGAGGGTAAAATGATACTCCCTTCGTCCCGCTAAGTATGCAATTCCTTGGAAATAGTAAAAATTTCGTCTCTCATTAAATTTAATTTTTTATGTGTGTATATAATTTGAATTTCGTGGCATATTTGGAGTTCCAATGCATATTTATTGAGTTGATTTGCAATATTTTGGAACATCCAAAAATAGAAATATTTGCATACTCTATGGGACGGAGGGAGTATTTCACAAGTAAATTGTTTATTAAAGAAAAATGGTAGAGTTTTATGGAAATATCCCAAATAGACAATGATAGAAATTCATAGAAACAAAGCGGAAGTGATCGACCTGCACCGAATCCCAAGTGAACGAAGATCCGAACCAATTATCAACCCAGAATGACCAAGCTTTTATCTTTCTTTCTTTTTTTTTTTCTTTTTTTTTATATTTCAGATTATCAATATCATCAATTTGACTACCGGCATAAAATGAAAATTGAATTAGGTGTACTTCCAAGTTTTTAATTAGATTTCTTGAAATCGAATGCTTGAAAAATTCAATGTCAATCTTGGCTTTGCATTTCTCTAGAAACTATTGCACCCAATAACTTTGACCAAATCTTATAGTACATTGGTACTACAACAGTCTCTTTTTTAGGATAAAGGCTATCGTAGTCAGTATTATACTATTCCATTAAGCATTGAATTGAATCAAGAAATAGTATGATTGCCCCTAAAGTCTTCAATAATATATATCGCCGTGAAAAGGTGATTTCTATAAAGAATAATAGCGATTCTTAATCACAAGTCACTTTTATTTTGCATTAAAGTCACCCGATCTCACTATTATTGGTCGGTCTTATATAAGCTTTTGTGTAGGTTGTTTACATTTATCAAGACAACTCTATACAAGGGTTTCTTTTGGAAGAGAACACCCTTAGCTCCCAGGAATTTTAGCCTAATCTCAAGAGTATGTATTCCCAAGCATATAAACATGCATTTTTAGACCAAGTAAGCATAATGCATAAAACCCCAAAAAAACAATAAGAACATGCATTTTTAGACCAAGTAAGCATAATGCATAAAACCCCAAAAAAACAATAAGAGAAGTATATACACCCAAGACCACATAAAAATTTGTGCTCAGCCCCTCATGATATACCGTATACGTACTTTCCTAAATACCCTCAAATCTCAGAAAAAATGAATAATCAACATGGCCGGTCCCCTTTCCATCTTTAACAAGAAAACAAACGAGTTACGACTTACGGTGCATTGTTTCTGCTTTCCACTTGCTTCTTCAAGCTAAAGTTGTACTCTACTGTCATAGATACATTGCATGTGTTTTGAGAGCAAATGCTCACAGTCACGTCCATGCTCATTTTTGAATCTGCCTACTTGTTGTAGATTATTGAAGTCTAAATAAACAAAGATGAAGAAAAATCAATCAATTAGGATAAAATGTAGATTATTCAAGTTGGATCCAAAAATCAACTTAGGACTCCTTCTTTTCGATTGGGAACTGGTGACTGGTAACTGGGAGAAACTGGACAAAATTGGGCAAAACTGGTGAAAATTGGTAACTGGGAAAAACTGGTGAAAACTGGGTCAAACTGGACAAAACTGGGAAAAACTGGGTAAAAGTGGGACAAACTGAAAATTTTATATTTTTGAGTGTTTAATAATAATAATAATAATAATAATAATAATAATAATAATAATAATAATAATAATAATAATAATAATACTGGAAATTGTTATTATTATTATTATTATTATTAATATTATTAATATTAATATTATTATTATTATTATTATTATTATTATTATTATTATTATCATTATTAGGACTTTTTAGTCATGTTTAAATATTAGTCAATTTATATATTTATTTTTATATTTGATATAACATATGGTATATTTAATTATTATATTTAATATGTATAAATATTAAAACTGGGCAAAACTGAGCAAAACTGGGTCAAACTAGGAGAAACTGGGCAAAACTGGGAAAAACTGTATTTTGTAACTGGTAACTGGTCAAAATTGGGTAAAACTGAGGAGAACAAGTCATAACTGGGCAAAACTGGAAACCAGTTGAAAAGAACATACCCTTAGACGGTACCACCGTGCCTTTCATACAAGAGGTTCAATTCCATCTCAAAATCTCTCCTCTTAAGTATTATCTATAACCAACAATGGTGATGGTCTAGTGGTTCCAAACTTACTTCTAAATGGTTTGGTAAGACAATTTCATTGAATCCTCATTCCCCCATGCCTTGTGTCTGCTAGCTTCCTGGAACTATACTAGCTAGTCCCTTGGTGGTGCTACGTTCACGAAGTCAGTGCTTGCGCTGGTTGTTTAGTTAGTCTAATATATTCATTGTTGAACACGGGAGTCCGAATATGACGTAGCGAAGAGTGTCTCAGTCGCCATCACTTACACCCTCTTTTTTGATGAGCAAAATACAAAGTCTTTTCTATAAGTAACTATTTCAATGACACCCTAAAGACAACACGACTTGAGCCATATGTAGCTACTTCTCTATGAGAGAGAGCTAGCTCGTCACAAAAGCGCACACCAACGCTTATGAGTTAAATGAATTGTCCTGATAACCTCATAAAGGTCCAACACTAATCCATCCACTTGCATAATGCCAAGTATTACTAATGAAAGTACTTTCAAATTATATTATGTCCACATTCGAATTCCTAACTTTGAACCAACGGACATAACTCTCCACCACTAGACTGCCATAAAATATAGTTCATGAATCATGATCAGTTTAGGATCTGTTCTCCCCAACTTATTTCTGTTTAAAACTGTTTATTTCAGTAAACTTCAACAAACTTCAACAAACTTCAACAAATTTCAGCAAACTTCAACAAAGTTAAATAAAGTTAAATAAAGTTAAACAAACCAATATACAAACTAGTTATAAAAAACACTTGAATCAACAAGATTCAAAAAAAAAAAAAAACAAAGTTTAACGAAGTTCAACAAAGTTAAATAAAGTTAAATAAAGTTCAACAAAGTTCAACAAAAATAAATTTTCACTAATAAATATAAACGTTTTTCAGTTGGGGAGAACAGACCAGTTGAACGAGCAATGATGTAATACACTAAAAAAAGCTTGATTGGCCAACGTACCAAATACTCAGAATCTAGAATAAACCTCTTCATCTCCTAATGTACATAAGTCATTCTTTCTTGTCAATGCAATTACTAACATTATTTGATGAAATAATTAATCATAAATTTCAACTATTTACCGTCAACATAAAAAAAGAAAAATTTTCAAAAGACTGTCTGAGATAGGAGTAAAATGGAAGCATCAGAAGCTCAGAGCAGAACAGGTAACTTGAAAGCATTAATATCTAATCTCAATCCAAGTCTTAGCAAGGTAATTCTTTGTTGATACCAATACCATCTACTTATCTATACACCAAAAATTCAAGTAAACAAATTTGAAATTATTTCTTTCTCCTGTAATTACTGAGGCTAAAAAGAGATCTGAACTAAAATCAAGGGGACAATAAGAACAAAAGCTAGACATGAATGTAATGTAAGTAATTAGCTAAGCATTTACATATAGGTGTAAGTTAAGTCTCTAACATTGTAAGGCATAAAGGCTAAGATCATAAGCAAACCAAGGATGCATATAGGAAGCAACAACAGCAAGAAAGGTGGTGGTGGCAATGGTGGAAGTATCAACGGAAGAATCAAAAGCGAGGCGGTAAGGCATACGAGCAAGAGCATCGATTCTAAGCTGAAGTAACCCGAACGCAATGCCTTCTTCCCATTACCATGAGAGAATGATCGACGATATTCTCGCTCTCGGTCTCTTTGTCTCCTCATTTCTTCATCCATAGAGTTGCCACCACTTGATCTCATTGTGGTTCCAATGGTAGAAGAACCTACATTTCTCATTCTAACCTCCATAGCAACTGTATTGGAGCAATGGTTCTGTAAAGCAAGCAAATTCTTTGACAATTTCAAATTTGTTCCTTGAAGTTTACCAATCATTTAAGCTCAATCAGCTTTGGTGTTTAGGACCCAAAATGACAATCTCCTCAGATCACAAAATTATTTTATACTACCAAAACTTGTAAATAGCCAATGCTTGGTATTTACTACTTTGTATCAACAACTTTTCACTTTTGGTTGCCTAATCCAATACTTGTCTTCAAAAAGAAGCTTTGTTCAGATGCCTTTTGAATTGATTCTGAGAATGTGAACCAGATTTGATAAAACCCAATACAAAGAACTGTAAGCTGATGATTCTCTTCAATCAATGTATGAACCAAGAATTCCAAGATTGATCATTCAATTGACATCTACAAAAAAATATTACAATCAAGATCAGCAAAAAAGGCTTTTCAATCACATACCAATAATTCAAGCAAAAAAAATACTGATAACATCTTAAGCCACCATCAAAATTGTACCAATAAAAGGGATGATCAAGAGTACAAGAAAATTTGGACTGCAAATCTAACACCTAATCATACTTCACATAATAAGGAAACCCATCAACACAAACAACTTATTATGACCAAAAAAAAAATAACCAGATGATACAATCAAAGAAAAGAATAAATCAAATTGATGGGTAATGCAATTCCAAATTCAGTCTCACTATATTTAACATCAGATTCCAAATTTCTTAGCCCCTTTTTGATAAAGTGCACAAAAATGAGCAAAAACTAAAAGTACAACCCTCAAAATAATTTCAAATTTTGGTTAAGTACCTTGTGATGTTGAAACAGAAACTCCTGATTGAAAGTGAACACAACAGCTAGACAATGAAAATTTCCCAAAAACTCCACAACTTCAAACAGAGGACCCTTCAGAACAACTCTTGCATGTCACTTGCTTTCACACTTTTCTCTAGTTTCTTGGGTTGAAATACAAAATAGAGAAAAACCCAATTCAAATCAGCCAAACACCAAAAGACTCAGGGGATGTAACTGGCCAAAAATCCAATCTTGGGTTATAGGCTAAGTTCTGGGGAGGAATATGACAAATAAGAAGAAAAACCAAGAAAGAGAGGAGAGATTTGGAGAGTTATATAACTTATGTTTATATTGATGATGGTAATGTTTGGTGGGTTTTTGCCATTTGGGGAGTATTTAGATTTTTGATGGGGACTAATCTTACTAAGTAGGGGAAATGGGGAAAAAAGGAGGAGAGAGAAAGGAAGGAGTGTGTTGAGGTTGGATTGGGGACTAATCTTACTAAGTAGGGGAAATGGGGAAAAAAGGAGGAAAGAGAAAGGAAGGAGTGTGTTGAGGTTGGATTGGGGACTAATCTTACTTAGGGGAAATGGGGAAAAAAAGGAGGAGAGAGAAAGGAAGGAGTGTGTTGAGGTTGGATTCAGTGAATTTCCTAATCAGGTGGGGTTGGCTGACATATTGATAAAATGCAAGTTGATGGTTTGGAAAGGAATAGAGAAGTGATGTTATGTTCCCCAAGGTTCTTCACCCCTAGTCTCTTTCTCTCTCCTCTTTAGCTTTCTTCATGTTTAGTTTTAGTACTAGTGTTAATTTTTCTAATTTTTTTTTTATTATTATCCAAGAGGTGTCGGCTCACTGGTAAACAACTTGCAACTTGAATACCAGGTTATAGGTTCAAATCTCCTGAGGAGCACCTACACGAATTAATTTGTGGAATATTCGAGTCCCTGCGTTAGGAGAGGTGCCATTTAACCACGCCCAAAAAGGAATGAACCAAACCAAAAAATAAAATAATTTTTTTTTAATTTTTTTTATCAAATGGGTCAATTCAAAGCCTAGTAGGGCTAGTAGTAGCCCACTTTATTCCTCAACTTACTGCTTGTGTTTGTGTCTGTTTTTTATATGGGCTCCCCAAAATTGAATTTTTTTTTCCTACATTTGATTAAAGTTGAGGAAAATTTGCAACTATGTCACGTTCAATGTGTGAGAATTACATAACATGATTTTTGTATAATTGAGTTATGACTAACTACGCGGTATTCAACTTGTGTTGCCGGTATTGATTCAACCTAGCTTAGTTATTCATTCAAAGGACAAATTCTATCTATGAAGGGATTGGCTGCTTGAGAACAATGTAGTGGCTTAACCCCACTCATATTCAGGAATGTCTCATTTTCAATCTATATGTCTCCTTAGACTCGAGTGTGGGATGTGGGAAGAAATTTATTGCCATTTTGATGAAAAAAATGATAAAAGTGAGGAAAATATCATATACGTGTCGACGCCTAATGATGTCACACATGTTTTCAAAATCCATTGATGATGAATGGAAATTGGAATAATACTATTTCAGATAACTAATGGAAACTCGCTCACTATTTCATAACTTTGTCCATAAGTTTTCAATAGCAAGCTACATCTACTTGGAACTCTTGAATCAAACTTATTGCATTCTGAAGATTTAGTAGCAAATTCATATTCTCGTCTGTCTTCCAAAAGAAAAAAACTTGGAACGCCAAGAGATCACCCATAGATATCAAAGATCACTACAAGAAAACAGCCGAATTGCTACCGACGGAATCGGTCGCAGAACACTAAAAATCGATCGCAAAACTTGATATGCGACTGATCAGCGACCGATTCTTGTCAGACGCCAAAAAGCTGGTGGCAAAAGTTTTGCGACCGATGGGGTAGTCCAAGTGCTGAGGCATTGTACCAAAGGTATTATAGTTTCTCTAGGCACCATGCATGAATGTCACACATCTAGTTACATTGGACTCCCAACAAATACTGCACTGTTAGCCCCTCATTCTGTGTGGGATAGGTGTGAATCAAGTCTACTTTTATCTTTTGGGCAAATAATAGCATTACATTGGACTCCCAACAAATATTGTTAGCCCCTCATTCCGTGTGGGATAGGTGTCAATTAAGTAACCTGAAAATTGATATTTAGATAAGACTTCCAGACAACTCATAACAAAGGAAAAAGACCTAAAAAATCTTCTTATGCCATATGTATCACTAGAATGTAATCTTGTTTAATAGAGAAAGATTACATAAATGGAGCTCAAAGAGCTAAGGCTAGTTTTAAGGGCTCAAACAAACTTATGTCATCTTTCATGTTGTCAACTCGATTACTTGAGAGATTATGTTAATTGTGAGAGATCTAATTACTGACTTTTTTTTCCTTCAAACTACAAAAAAAAAAAAAAAAAAAAAACGAAATAGCGTCGGTTTTGACGACGAAAATAGCGTCGGATTTGCTAAAAAATGACGCGAAAAGCTTAGCAACGGATAAAATCTGTTGCTAAAAACCGCGACGCTAAGGATTTTGGCGTTGGAGTTCAAATTATTCCGTTGCGTTTTTTTTGGGTTTAGTGGTGAAACAATCCATCTGTTGCTAGAGTTCAACGTCGGAATTATATTAATTCCGTAGCCAAGCATTTTTCTAGAAAAAAACCAAAAAAAGGTGCATGGGGGCGGGTTGCCAGCCCACACCAGAACCCAGCTCCCACGCGAAAACAATGCAATTTAGCTCCTGCCAAGATTCGAAATTGGGTCTAGACTTTGGAAAGCAATACTCCAACCAATGCGTTGCACCATTACTCTTGTTATACTACTATGCTTTATTATATTTAACTCTAATTTCAGCCTAGTCTACGATTATAGTGAATCTGTTGCTACCTTAGCAACGGATATTAAAGAAAAGTTGCTAAGGGCGTCGGATGAAAAAAAAAATCGTTGTTAAGAATTTTTAGCAACGAATTTTCCTTTATCCGGTTCTAAACTTAGCAACGGATGAAAAATGGCCCAACGCTATTTCGCGTTTATTTTGTAGTGTCATATGTTCTTTTATACGAATTTCATTAGATTTGAAGTATGAAAATTTACACAGGATCCTCTATATAGAAGCTCCAAGATTCGAACTCAAAACTTCTAAAATTTTATTAAGTTGATATTATGTGAAAAACAAAACGATTTAAAAAACAAACACACACACACACACTTTTTTTTGGTTCACATCAAGAGTATCCATCATCGATCGACCACAATGACTATTTCCTTCGCTAGCTAGTAGGCATCTCAAATAATAGGACAACATGTCAAAGAATTTAAAGAAACACACACTTTATGAACCTCCTTAGCTAAGTTGTAGCGCTCTAGCTCTAAATGTGATCTACATTAGTGACGGCAAAAATATATCAACTCCTGTTTTCGACCAATTTTATACTCACATCCCAACATCGTGCATGTCCCTCTTACAACATTTCCTAAGATTGGTAGACAACATGCAAATAAACAACTACATTATGTAGTATTTTAATTAAACCCCCTTGATATGGTCCCACTTGCTGGAGATTGATTGCATATGTATATATTTGCACATAAATGGAGTATATTTATAGTGATATCAAGTTAGTTAGAGGAAAAACAAAAAGAATAAAAAATACATTAATTATTTTACTAGTTTGGTTAAGATATGGTGTTTTTTTTTTCTTCTAATGGATATGATATGGTATTTGGTGAAGGTTTAATTTTCAGAATATATATATCAATTAAGTGGTACATCCCTCCTTTTTTTGCCCCTTTCCTTTTCTCATGCATGTGGTTACTTATCTAATCTCCTGGCTGAATACAGGGGGCTTGTCAGTTTGTTCATTGAATTTGTAGAACATGTATGATCTTTTTCTAGAATTTGAAAATGAAAATTAAATAAAAGTCCTATCTCCATCTTTAAGAGATACAGCATATATATATATAGACCTTCTTTTCCCAGGTTTTCTGAAACTTCCCTATGTGTGTCAGTGTGTAAATGTAAAAACTTTTTAGTGTGTGCTTATGTGTAAAATCTAAACAAATGCCAACGGCATTGTTCTAATAACTTCTAATCAGACGAATAGAAGTACTCATATATTACCGTATACAAGCGAATAGAATCGGCGTAGTGGTCATTCTAATTCTACTCTGGGATCTCTAACTAAAATCTGACACTCTTCTCTCTTAAGAAATCCCAGTCCCCTCTCTCTATGACTCATTTTGAGGTTACTATCGGCATTTTTGCCCGTGATTAGCCTCTCCGTTATTGTTTCTTTGCTTTCGATCTAGTTTTTCAGTTTGTTTTTGTTTATAGTTGGTAATAAACTCTCATTTGGTGAGAGATTGTGGAGTTCTCCGTGTTCGTCGGAGGATTGTCGAATTTCTGTTGTTAGGTTTAGTTTGATGAATCAAGAAGACAAATTCAAACTACTATGTCAAGGAGATTTGTTCTTCCAAATAGCTGCAGCACGTTTCGTGCTTACCTCCGATCGTAGGGAAAGGGCGGTGGCCTCCCGTTTACTGTATAACATATTTTTTGCTATATCAGGGCATTGTCATCTATCGACAAAGCAGATCAAGATGCCGATTTTTAGCAGTGATGTTTGGATTGGTTGTCATTTATCGACGGAGCTAATCAAGATACTGATTTCAAGCAGGGATGGTGGGAGTCATATTCATCTTGTTATATTAGATTTATACTTGGTTATGTTAGATTTATATTTGTTTAGAGATATTCATCTTTGTAGATGCCGCATGGCTTTTTATGAATGAATGAATTCTCTTTCCTTAAAATAAAAATAAAAAAAAATCGGCGTAGTGACTACTTGAGTATGCTAAGTGTTTCAATTCGGATTCTCCGTCCCATTTTATTCATCACTTTTTTTTTATCTCAGTTACATTCTGGTGTCCGTAATTTTTTTAATACATTCAAAATTAATCATAAATAAATTTAAATCCTAATGTGTCAAATATTTAAGAGACTAGGATAAGAGATAACATATAAAGTGGTACAGAAAATTCTTACTGATTTGAATAGTACTGTAGATTTAGCGGACATTGATATGTATTTTGTTATATAGCCTCGGTATTAGAAGACCTATGTGTTTGTCTTTTCTGACATAACCAATAAAGAAGATGACGTTTTTAATCAAAGTCGGGAGTAATTTGCCTAATAATAGATGAAATGAAATGATAAGAATTGAGAAAGGGAGAAATTATTTACGTTGAGCTCTTAATCACTTTATAACTTATCTTAATTAAAAGTTAGCTAATTTAGCTAATAATATATCTCTTGTAACAACATGTTTGGTTTTATATAGGAAGATAAAAATAAAAGATTGGAAATATAAGATGAAAAATAGCAGTAACTCTCATTTTCTTTGTTTGGTTTATTAATAGTGTTTTGAAAGAAGATGTACCAAGTTCGTTTCTATGTTTGGAGGACTAATAATAGAAATTGATTGGACTAGAAAATTTTAATTGCACTCTTATTTAACTCTAAAATGAAATCTAAGTTTCAATATAATTTTATTGGAAGGAAGTCATGAATAATTAATGATCAAGGGTGGACTAATTGATCATCACTCATTTGAAAATGGATTATGGAGAATTATCTTAACCGATCTCTAAATAATAATGTGAAAAGCAGTTATGTTGCATATCATGGGCATTCGACAATGTGGCCAATGCCATGTGGACGCCGTCCAAGTTTGATTGCATCTGCATGCTTATATGTCTCTCGACCCACAGTTTTGTCACACTCATTTTGCTTTTCCACCCCATTTTTCGTAATATTACAAACTTAATCATTACCATATTCTTTAAGGGATATGGTTTTTTTTTTGGTGGCCTTAGGACATAGAGGGGCCGGGGGAGAGGGGTGACCACCACACGGGTGGGGTGACCTAACGACCCGTAACAAATAGTTAGAGGTGATCAAAAATCGAATTGGATCGGATTCGGATCAGGTCAGGTCTAATGTGTTTTAAGTTTATGAATAGGGTTGACAAGTGAACTTGGACATAATGAGAAAAAAAAAAAAAAAGTGGACTTGGATATGGCTAAAGGATCGGATCCCAATAAATTTATACAAACAATTTATCTATTTTCCGAGTCAAATGAGTGGATGCCATAATTCCCACCCCTTTGTGATCAGCTCTACATACAAATAATATCACCCTCAATCCTAACTTGTCCGATATATACTTGTTCATTTTTCGGGTCGAATAAGCAGGCGCCATGATTCCCACTCGTTTATGATCAACTCTACAAACAGTATCATCCTCAATTATAAAGTTAAGGACAAGAAGACTTGAATCCTAACTTTGAGTTTTGAGGCATGAGAGCTCTATTAAGTAAGCTCCACCTTTTCTATTATTAGACCATGCACCAAAGTATTGATATAAAATCTAATTTATCTATCAACAAGTCTTGTGTGAGACCAACTCATAGAAAAATGGGGTAACTGTTTAGAAATGTAGAGGTCACTTATGGTAACCAGTGACCCTTGTTTCATTGGAAAGTGAACCCCTTCTTACCAAAAGTTACAGAAAGACCGTTTTAAAATTTTTATGTTTTATCTTTTTGAAGGAAAAAAGGTAGAAAACTTTATGAACTAAACATAATAAAAACTCAAAATTTTGGGGTTATTGATTGGATCTTAAAAGAAAGCTGAGTACTAATAATAGCCATGCATGCATCACCAAAATATTAATATAATCAAACATCACACCATATGCAATTGTTCAGTAAAAAATGATTAAATTGCTATAAAGAATATAGAACAGAAATAGAAAAAATAGAAAGGAAATAATACAGTTAGTTACAAACAAATATCATACAATTTGAACAAATGAAGACCATACTACATAAACAAACTTTAAATATAATAATAAATACTTCATAGTTCTTGCATTGTATGGAAGGGCAAATTAATTAGTATTATGGAAAGGATCATTTGTATGTTGGTTATCATATGTGCGTGTCTAAGTCTAACCATTATAATAACTAAAAATAAGTGGTTAACCAATATTATTATTGGTAGTAATCAATGTGTTATTGAATTGTGAATTCTGAAAGTTAATGTATGTTGAATGGGAATTGGTTTTAACAATTTGCATGGTTGGTTTTAGCAATAATAACAGAAAATTAATAATTCAGAGAAAGAAACAATTAGAAAATTGTATGACTAAACTGTATCAATAGTTCTCAACTTCTAACTGATATTATATTTGGTTAAGGATACCCTAACTTAAAAACTTAAGAGTGAATCCAATTCACGAAAGTTGGTCTTACCCAATTTTTGTTGTGGTGGTTGTTAAACTGAGCTAAAATTCTCTTCATTTTATATAAGAAATGGAGGGGTTCTATTTCCTAAATGGAAGGTTGGATCTCTTTCTTTCTTGTATAAAATACAAACAAGCAAAAGAGAGAAGAAGATCTAACCCTTGATTTAGGAAATGAAAGCTTCCATTTCTTGTATAAAATGGAGAGGATCCTTGCTCTGTTAAACTATTGTGACAGACTGACGGTAATAAAAAAGTAGTAACCACCACACAAACAGTGGATGAGAATTGAGAAGATGCATATAGAGTGTGTTATTTAGAGCTTATTCGGTCAGTTAAGTTTATAAGTGGTCTCGTGTAAGTTGAGTGTTGTTCACTTCAATTCATGGTGTTCAGTTCAGAAACATACATATTGTCTCACAAAGAAAGTGGAATTGAATTCAGTTCAGTTCAGTTCAGTTCAGTTCAGTTCAACCTTAAAAAACATACCCATATTTAACGCTTGATAGGAACCCGTACAATTCTACTAGTCGTGCACTTGAAAAACAGAGGCTGTTGAGATTCCACATTCCAGCATTTACAAATTCCAATATTTGGCCTTATACGAAATGAATACTAGTATATAATTTAAGAGATCTCAAAGAAAAGAAAAAAAGAATATAACTAAACTTGGTACTAAACTGTACGACATAAGTAAAGCCGCAAATAAAAGGAACCATCCAAAGTTGCTTTCCAAAAGAAATGAGGCTGCAAAGTGCAAAGTGTTGGTCCTTGTTTGTACACAATATTCCAATTTCTTGGGTCAAACACTCAAAGTGATTTGGTAGGAAGGATGTCAAAGACATTAAAACACGTCTACATATGAGTGCATTAGTAAAACCACATGTTTATCTCCTTTTCCCCCATTATTTTTGTTTATGATTCACATTTGGACCTACCTTATTACATGTTGACAGTGTTTGTCTCCAAGGGGTTATCTATTTGTGGAGTGATTTAGATAGGCTAGAGACATTTACACTTAGGTATACATATTTTCTCTTGGGCCTATATATATATCTTAACTTGAATTGTGCTCTTAAATGTATGATCATAAATCAGGTTAGTGAAGAAGAGATATATGGGTTTGTTCTTTTTTATTGGATTGGACTGAACTGCACTTCATCTAAATTGAACTGAATTGAATTAGGGTGCGTTTGTTAGGGCTGAACTTACCAGAATTAAACTGAATTCAACATCACTAAACTGGATACTACTGAATGAACTGGACACAATTGAACTGAATTGAACACAATTTGATATGTGAGACAAAAAATATGTTTCTAAACTCAGCACCATTGAACTGAACTCGGCATCATTACACTGAATTTAAAATCACTGAATTGACACCTGAACTGCACTGAACTGAATTGAACTGACTGGGTAAGCTCTATCAAACGCACCCTTAATAGTGATATGTGAGAGAAAAAGTAATTAAGTGAACTCAAGTGAAGTCCATTGAACTAAACCAATTACTAAGTAAGTTGAAAAGAACACACCCATATGAAAAGTGAAATCTTCCTGAAGAGAAGCCATTACATTCAACATGATCGGAAGAATTTCATGTTAAAAATTAGCAATTACGTAGTACTTTACTTTATTAGATGACTAAATGATGGACATCTTGTTCATCAGAAGAGCAGAAAAAATTGTGAAGAAACACCTAATAAAAACAATACTTTACGAGGAAACATCTATTATAATTTTTTCGACATCTTTACACTGAATTTGAAATCACTAAATTGACACCTGAACTGAACTGACTGGGTAAGCTCTATCAAATGCACCCTTAATAGTGATATGTGAGAGAAAAAGTAATTAACTGAACTCAAGTGAAGTCTATTGAACTAAACCAATTACTAAGTATAAGTCGAAAAGAACACACCCATATGGAAAGTGAAATCTTCCTGAAGAGAAGCCATTACATTCAACATAATCGGAAGAATTTCATGTTAAAAATTAGCAATTACGTAGTACTTTACTTTATTAGATGACTAAATGATGGACATCTTGTTCATCAGAAGAGCAGAAAAAATTGTGAAGAAACACCTAATAAAAACAATACTTTACGAGAAAACATCTATTATAATTTTTTCATCAAAAAACACCTAATAAATGCTCATTAAAAGTTTTCATCTTGTTACTTGAATTTACCAATTAAAAATATTTTATGTGAAGCTTACCCATTCATGTATTGTACTTACATGACTTCCAGAAGCAGAGCAATGGCATTTGTCTTCTGTAGACAAATGTAGAGCTTTACCTACTTTTTATGAAATTAGGAAGGTTAGAGTTGCATAACAGAATAACTCGCAAAATCATACAAACAGTCCAAACACGATTTTCAAAAACGATGCATACAAGTTTGGCATACACTCTGATTATTCAATGTAGTTGGTACATTCTCATAAAGTCATAATACAAATGATTTAACAGCAATGAAGTTTACAGAACCATGGCTTTTGGAAGGAGGCCATAGATACTAAACGGAAGCTTCGTTCTGTCGATATGCATCATAACATCTCATACAGACGCACAACTATCAATAGTATAAAAGCACATGTACCTCAGGTTCTTACAAACTCATATCCATGTAGTAGTACATAGTAGATACCAAACAGATCGATTCACCGGCTTCTCAAGATGATTTAGTCTAATCCTGCAGAAAAGGAAGAAATAGGTACAGTTAAAATTTTTGTCTAAATGCATCAAACAAGAGTTCAAGACAGAGAACTGGAATTAATGAAAATATTTTTCATTGATTTGAGAAATAAGTGAATGACTGGGTTACAACAGAGACAAACATTGTTAGAACTTAACTTCTATCATGTATGAAACTATGAACCACTTGAGCTCGTTTCAAGAGATTATCAAGGCACCTTCTTCCTAGGAGGTCCCAAGTTCTAGGCTTCGGACTCTCATGTTTCCATAGTTGAAGGAAATATGGGGGGTGCCAACTGCCAACACATGGGCCAAGTGGTTGGGTATACATCTCTCTTAATTGTAATATGTCATGGACTTGTGGTCAAATAATGTATGGTAGACAAAAACTACACCAACGGAGATTCCAATATAAACAGCTATGGTCCTATGGGTATAGGCTTTTACCTGTATAATCCTGCTACACATACCATGTCCAAAATGATTCCATCTTAAGCCACATTATTTGCTAACAAAATTTCACCTCTAGATGAATCATATAAACGTAAAAGCTACATATATAGGTTCTTTCCTTTCTTTGTCTCACACATTGTTGCTTTCTCCCCATATTACATTTCAGTTTATGATAGAGTACGTATTCCAACTATTAGGATTACACCAAGCTTTAATACCAGTTTGTTTGAAACCCTTACCTTACTCAACAAACCTGTGGGTGCATAATAATCATGCACACGTGTGCGCAAGACGATAAACCAAATCTACATAGAAAATCCCTTATAACTTGAAGAGGAAAACCACGGGACCCTCATCACGGTAGAAAACATTCACTACCATCAATAAATAATGAGTTACAACAAGGAAACACTCAAACAACAAACATCTCAATCCCCTCTAGCTATTGTTTGATGCTAACCATCCACCTTCACTCCCCTTTTGCGACCTCAAATTATAGCGTCACAAATTACACTCTCAACCTCAGGCGACAGGCCCCCTCCCCCAACCTCTTCCATAGAAACATTCCCAAATCCAACTAGACTGCGAAAATATTGCAACATAGCAAACAAGACAACAATGACCAAAACGCACGCTTTTCCTTTACTCATGTTCTAATTACTCCACAATTAATCTATGGCAATAATTTCTAGTAACAGCTTTCAGTAGAGATGTATCACTTCATTGATGTTTGAGAAAACTCTGATGATCATTACTATACTCACTACGACAGAAAACCAGATAACCTGATCGATTGCTAAATCGTTTTTGGCCAAAAGCATAAACAGTGAAATTTCAAAATAAGTGATAGTCAAACCTAAGGTTCAAACTAGGAATGATGCTTATAAACACTCAAGCCACAAAATAACCAAGACAATTGGACCATATACAAAAATAAAGAGGAACTTCACAGGCTTGTTAGCCATCGTGTAGGGGTGTTTAGCATGTTTGACTAATTGACAATCTAAACTACCTATTTTTTAATGTTTGATAGATGACTCCTTAGTAGAGCTAATTGGGTAAAACAAGCCGACTTCAAAAAGTGAAGGGGGTAGTGTTTTGGATAAGGAAACTAGACTAGACTAAGAAAAAACAACTTATACGAAAAAAATTCTTAACAATCAGGCAATACTACAACTAGCCAAACCACATTAGCTAGAAGCAACAGCGGATCAATCAAGCCAGCTACAGCTACCAATTACTTGCCAAACAAGGCCATACTTCAGTCCCAAAATGTCAAACTTCTTTTTTTAGATAAGAAAAATTGTACTACCTCCGTTCCAAATTGAGCTTCCTGTTGGACTTTTTCAGTCAAACTTTACAAAATTTGACTTTTGATTTGTCAAAGAAATACGAAAATTTACAATATCAAAATAATATTTTTAGATTCATTTTTAATTGCACTTTCACAATATCAACTTTTTATAATTTTGATGTTAATACAATTATTGTTATTGATGGTCAAAGTGTTGTCTCGTAGACCGCGTAAAATGAAACAAGAAGCTCAATTTGGAACGGAGGGAGTATTAAAGATCAAATTGGTAAATTACAAGGCTAGAGGACTAGGAGTCCTCCATAGTGAGGTAAACAAATAAAATAAAGCAGACTACAAATCAGCCACACACGTTGCACGTCCGTGAGTGGAACTCCCTTAAAAACTCCCGCCGCCTTGGCCCAAAGAGAGGCCAAGTAGTCCACTAAAATGTGAAAGTTCTTCCATAACCAACATACACCTGGATGAACTTTTTAACAAAAGAATTCAATGCGGGAGCAAAAATGAAGTGGGTGTATAGCGAACAGAGTTATCATACTTTTAGGCCATCAATAATGGGATATGGTAATTTATTTGGGCATGGATCGGCAGTTTGCTACATACTAAATGCCAAAAAACTTAACGATCAAAAGCTATTCACTGGTAGAAAACTTGAGTTTCATTATGGACATTGTTAAATGTCTTTGCCTCTTTCCATTTGTTGGGGGGAGCGGTTCTTGATGTTGTAAAGGGTCACAGAGCAAAGTAATGAAGCATTATAAAGAGAACCCAAAGGAAAGACATATATATGCAAACTGCATACCAGGGGTGCAGTACTAAAGCCAAAACTCAAAGGAGAGAAATAAAAAATCCCTAACTGACCATTCTATATTGATGAGAAACATAGAGCAATCATTGTAAAATCACTACAAAGGAGCTGATCCGGATATTTCTAACGGCAAAGAATTGGATGCAGAAAAGAGTCAATTACAATAAAAGAGCAGAAGTAATAGAGTACATATAATCAGTTGCTCAATAGGAAGGATTTAACTTACCTCATCACTTTCATCGCCCCCGTCTTTCTTGCTCTTCTTAAGGTGGGTTGTTCCACCCTCTTTGCTGATAGGCAGCTTCATCGCACCAAAAGGTGTATCCACGTCAATATTTCCTTTCATGGAGTAGCCAGTGCCTCTTCCCCTCATTATATCCCAGACAGCGGACCCAAAATCCTTGGGCCTAAAGGTGATTGGAAGGTCAATATAGTTGATACCTTGCTTCTCAAGTTTAGCAGATTTTTGGAGATCAGCACCTCCTATACTCTCATCACCAAGCCAAACCTCATAATCTAAAGCATTAAGACCCAAGTCAAAGTCATTCTTGTTCTCTATCTTAAGATGAATTGATGCAACAGTTTCTTCAAAAGAGAACCTCTTGAAGTGTATTTTCTCCACATCTATGTCTGGCTTGTAGGGCACAGGGATCTCTCCAGTTTTCTGAAGGGGTATGGTGATCCTACCAAAAACCGGAACATCTACGATGAGATCAACCTTAACTTTATAGGGAATAATACTTCCAGGCTTAATATCTGCATAAGTCTGTTTAATGTCATCATAAATCAGAGTGACTGGTATTTTGACAGTCTCTGAGCCGTGAGCATGAATTGTCCCAGCATCAGGAATCAGCCCAGAAACCAGCTTTCTTTCATCACTCTCAATCAAGTAGTTTATGTCAATAAGGGGAATTGGTACTGGATTTGGGTTATTCACAAGAACATCAACAACAATATCTGCCTTCTTGAGGTTAATTTTAGGAAAATGAACCCCAGTAACATCTGCCGTAGGCTTACCAAATCCAATTGCTCCCTCTATCTTCTCACCAATATCATGAATGAAATCCTTCACCTTATCAATAAATCCGTCTTCACCTTCTCCCTTTTCTTCTTTCTCATCGTCTTTCATTTTAGTAACCCTTTCAACTATCTCTGGCTTATCGTCCGATGCCATGTCCTAACAGCAAGAAAACTGAAAATGGAAGTTAGAACTTCAAATGAAACGATAAATTGATTAATCAAAGAACAGACCAAGAATGGCTAAAGTAAGCGGGCCTTAAAACTATCCATGGTCACAGATGTGTAGGTTATGGATAATTTTACAATTCCAATTACAGTAGAATAAGCAAAGCAGCCTGTAGCATTTGGCATCTTTGATTATTGCCTTTGATGTACTATAAAAGTAAGTAAGAAAAACTTTTACGGAGGCATGAATACATAGCACAGTCAATTCAAGGCCTTAATAAGCCGTTAGATATGGAAACACACTGTTTTGCTATCTTTGAACATCAAAACTGCTGCTTAATTATATCAAAAAAATTATCTAGCAGCAAAGAAATTGATATTCACTTCATACCTAGCATAAAAAATTATTGGCAGATTACACTATATATTTTACAAGAAAAGAGAAGCACCCCGGGGCAAATTGTTGTCAAGAACTATGAATATGAGTCCTAAGAAATAAGTAAAACTTAAAGAATATCAGCAGTGCATTACAAATTTCAATTCAACTGGGAACAACTTCAACAGCTTCGCTCTAGAAACATATGCCATAAGCAATAGTCCTTGAGATAAATTCTACCACCACGTGCTTCAAAATACAGTACACAGTAAACAAGGCAACTATACTTTGAGCTGGAAATTATAAGTTACAATTAAATCCTTAACTTTCCGCATCCTCCAACCCCTAAACAAGTATATCTGATAACTAAACAAGAATATCTGATACCGGAGTTTCAGTTCAAATTTTCTTGCTTTTTCATTTGCCCACTGGTTTTTTAGGATTAGTGAGATGCAAAGCAACTAATTTTTCCATCATAGAGTTCAAAATACAGTTAAAACAAATTCTTATCCGTTATCAATTAGAAAAATGAGTTGCTTCCTAGCTCCGTGGTCTACCACAATTAGCTAACTATTCCCTTATTAATATTTACCCAGTAGCCAAGAGATTGAAGAAGTACAGAACAGCATAGAAGCAAAACAAAATCAGTAAAAACTTTCCTCATGACAGGGACACGGGTAACCAATATACTATGAAGGTTCCAACAATTACTACTCCATATCATTCTATCTGTCACACATTAACATATTGCAATTCTATTTACTGAAGTTCAAACCAAACATAGCATTACAGATCAGAAAGAAATGCATGAATCCCTACAAGCTAGCAGTCACAAAACGGAGCACCGTGCTGTTTCGAATTTAAAATTTCCAACCAATTAGCCCGTACATTCAATGGAGATAGGGCGGGCATAAGTAGCTCAAAATTAGAGAATATGTCCAAAACTAAAAAACACACAACCATGTCTCAAAAATGAGAAAAAATTTCAGCAATTCAAAAATAACTTCAGAAACCCAATGGAGTCCTTGATGATACTCATCTGTACAAATATGAAACCAAGTTATAGCCAACACTTCGTCGAGTAAAAGGAGAATCATAATTAATCTGCATACCCAAAATCATATATAATCTGAATACCAAAACCCTAATTAATCTGCATACTCATCCTAGCTGTTCCCTTGCTTTTTATATCAAGAATAAACAAGAGGTCAAAACCCTTTTACACAACTGGGAAATCAAATCCAGAAACCAAGGAAGTACAAGAAATTTCAACCCTTTTTTTATCTTATTGAAATTTCTGCAAAAACACATTATCTGAAGCAAAGGGTTTGACATAAAAGGTGGAAACTTTCATACTAGAACATAATAATGATTGATGAGATCTCATACATTAGCAATATGATACAGCAAATGCCAGATTGGTTAAGTGTGCAATTGGCAAATGTAGATGACTATAGATCCACTGAGTTTATACAAGATCACATATCAATTCACAAAAGAACTGATCATACAGAAATCAAAACAAAATAAAACACAGATATACACAACAAAAAGGAGAGAGAAAATCAAAATCAAGTTGGATTCTTTTCTATGAACTCAGAACACTTACCTAAGTAACAAGAATTTGAGACAATCGAAGTTTCTTGTGTAATAGTGAGGAAGCTTGAAATGACAGTCAACAAGAGAACTCAGGCGGGCAGTACCATATAAATGACAAGCCCCTGGATTGTATTACCACTAATTTCTCCAAACAATTTTCCCGTTTGCTCAAATTGATTTTTTTTTTCTTTTCATTTTAATCATTTTATCAAAAAAGAAAACTTAAATTAAATGAAAAAAAAAAGAAACAAAGGTATTGATTTAATTTTACATAGATTTTTGGCACGGCACGGTACGGTACAAACACAGTCTCACCACAACATACACATGACACGAACTAGTGAATTATAAGCCGTGTCTAAGCCGAATTATGGGAAAAATTCCTTGCCTTGGCACGACACGTATATGGCAAGCCCATGTATAAGAAATTAAGAATGGGTGGGTTACTAGACCTCCCTTTTTTATTTCTTTTGCCTTGTAATGTACACTTCCCCTCTTATTATACCTCTATTCTAAAACTTACACCTCTATTTCAAAAAATTTGGATTCGCAACTGGAATACGACACAACCCACGTAAAACACGACTTTAGAATAAAAATATAAAATGCATGTTTGGTCTAATTTATTAGTAGTAGTTTTTACTCTTTTTTTTTTATACCTATTTTTCATCACAAAAAATTCCCAATCACCATGCACTTTCTCTTCAACCCCATTTTCAACTTATAAAAAGTTTAAAACACTCTCTAGGACCTGTAAGAGGCCCAAAAGTAGAAATCATATTTGAGCTTCTACTTTAGGACCTTGTAAGGAAGGTTTTGAGCATGTTTGAACTTCTTAAAAGTTGAAAAATAGGGATTAGCTTGGGGGTGGAATGAGTGGTTTGTGAGGAAACTTAAGGGGAAAAGTAGAACCTACTCACAAATAGGCCAAACACCATCAAAATATTATGGTTGTTTGGTTGACATCTAAAAGTACTGCAACTTCTTGTGAAGCATAAAATGTGAGTTTTTTGGGTGACAAAAAAATGCATGAAATTCTACTCCCTCCAAAATGGGAGAAGTGGCTTACCTAGGTAAGTGCAACTTCCCACATGAAGCTACTTTCCATATGAAGTTACTTCCCATGTTCAACCAAACAACATTTGACATTTTCCATGAAGTATTAAATTTTTGAAATTAGAGAATTTTGAGAATGGCTACTTCCCACATTAAACCAAAAGACCACATAATGTTTAAAAAATAAATAAATTTGGAGATAGCAATCGTCAAACCGAACCCCATAAGGCAATTGTATGTAAATATGAGTTTTGCAGGGAGCATAAGATGATCAGTTTTACAATTTTATTTCAGGTTTTATTTGGATGAATATAAAATTTCCAAGTAACTTTGATCACAAAAATTTCTATAAGATGGTCTTTTTATAATTTTTGGTGAGACGGGGGTCACTTTTCAATAAAACAAGAGTCACTGCTCATTATAAATGACACCTATATCTATAAATAGTGATCTCTTTTCAAGTGATCGAATTGGTCTCACCAAAGACTTGCTACAATCTTGATATTATTTAATTCTTTGAATTTTAATAGTTATATGGATTGTTCGTAAGTGAGTAATAAGGTCTCCAAAAGATATCCACATCAATGGGGGGTGTGGAACTTGTGAGTGTTTTGTACTCTTGTTCTTGCAAAGTTATGGGGACGGTGCCCCAGATTCAGACTGACATCAACCAACTTGTCTTGATCCACGTGCTATTATCTTGTGGATTTCCATGGTCATTAAATTAAGGATAGCACAAGTGTTTCTTAAGTTTTATAAAGTCGTACATAATACGTTCTTTTGGCAAATGATTCGATTAAATAGCACATCTTGATGATTGCCATTGCCAAAGAAATATATCGTGTGACGATTAGGAGTATACACCACATAAATGACAAAAGAGTAGTATTACAGGGATATTTCATAGGGTACAAAATTGCTACAACGAGAAATTACAAAACCAAAAATATCAAGATATGAATAGTGGAACACACAACTGTAGAGATAATGGAATAAACCAAAGTAGCATTAGAGTGTATTCTTTTTTATCAAACTGAATGAACTGATTTGAATTAAACGACAACGTTTTCACTCTGCTCCGCTAAACTGAACTAAATAGTAACATGTGATAGAGAAAGTAGATCGTTGAATTGAATTGAACCACTTTACTAAATAAGTGGATTAGAACACACCCCTACGTCTCTCAATAAACAATGATTATATCTTTACCTTTCCGCGGTGGAGGTGAGGGGCTCTACAATAGATGATACAACCATAGAATGTACTATTACTTGTATTTGTGTGATTGCTTGATACTAGGCCGACAAATTTGCAGGGATCAGTAACTAAGAATATACAAACAAGAGCCAGATGTTCAATTTTTGTATGTTCTTCTTTCCTTTTCAAATATGAAACACATAAGCTGAAACAATCACATTCAAGACACCATTTTCAGTCTTAACTGAAAGGCACTTCTAAATCTCCTGCATTCTCCACATGGCTAGTTGAATCTCCCCCTACGTAATCCTTCAAAATTTGTCTCAGGAAGTCTTGTTGCTCAACACTTCCTTGGAGTTCTTCCCACTATAACGACATAGAAATTGCATCAGGATTACATAAACAAAGAAGCCAAGCGCGATCAAGAGCAAAGAATCAGTCCAATCAAAGTAATTTCAAGATTAACATGGTTAATCAGTTTCATCAAAAGTAATTCAGGGTTAACAAGGTTCGAGTTGTTTGACTTCAGCGATCATGATTCTCATTTCACATGCAGATGTCAGCTAGCTTAGCTCGTAAAATCTCTGACAAGTTAATGTCCAAGGCCTGAGATCAAAACCAGTCAACATTGGCCTATGTGCCTCCTCTAAACCCCAGAAAATGAAAAAATAAATTACAAATTTCACATCGACATGCCATCTAGGTTTACCATCTAAGGTTTATCTGGGGTTTAGACCAAGAACCTCCCTCCTTCAACATTAGATAAATTCCTTCCTAAAAGATTTCTATGCAAATCAGAATGCACATCCTGATCATTGCATGTGTGTTTTAGTATCCACTACCAATGCTTTTTGTAGGAGGTGAGAAGGAAAGGACAATGGAAGGAGTATACCGTCCAGCAAAGCATGATCAGTAAAGCAAGAACATGGAAGGCAAGTTCACTACAATGTGTTTAGAACCGCGGAAGAAAACAACTGTTATGATTTTCCTCAAGTCTGAGCAGAAAGTGATGGTAGAGAAAGAGAATGTTTTGAGATCATCATACTGCTTTTGCTGAAGAGACTACAAGTTGTTAAGTATATGGTAAAAGCACGGAGAGATGAGCATGCCCCACTTCAAATTGAATTCTTCACATCTTATGTACAATTACTTACAGGTCGTTATACAGATTTAAAGATTTTGTATGACGAAAAGCACAGCCATCCTCACTGTGCATACATTTGTTTTTAAGCTAGCAAAGCCTAATCACTCAGTATTAAGCTCGGCATCAACCAAGCCTTTGAGAATGCCAAATTACGTATGAGATGGGCCACCTTCCTTGATAAAGAATTCCACAGATCAGGGAACTAATCAAACAACTTTTCTACAGCCTAAAATAGCTAGTTTCCCCATTTCATCAAACAATCCATAATCCAGAGATGAGTTCTACTCAGAAGACTGCCTCAGAATACATGGGTATACCAGCTCTTGTTTTTCTGTCTGTCTAACACCATCCCCTTCGCTTCATTTATACAATTATACCGTATCATACTATCATTAACTCACTTCCACTTGAAGCAAATAACTAAAACTTTGTCACTTTGAGCCTAGAAGTGAGATAATTAAAATTTCCAGTTTGTCTTGTGCCAGGAGAGGACTTCCATTCCAATTCTATCAACTAGTCTTTCCTCTCTAATAGATACATATGAGCACTCAAATCTACTCATAAAAGTCCTGTCTCTCTATTCTTCTGTAAAATGTGAGGTGTTCTTATTGTTGGCACTTGGCATTGGTTAGATCTAGTGAGCATATATTGTGTTGTATTGACATTCCACTATGTAGATCTTTTCTTCCTGTTCCCTTTTCCCCAAGTTCAGACCCTTAGATTGAAATTAGCCAACTATATCTCGATGTAACCTGGCTGCCTTCAAGAAGCTTGTGTCTTTGACTTACAAAACCAGGACTCCTTGATAGGGAATACTTCCCCTGACTTGATAACAGTAAGAGATATTATAACAGACTACCGAGTTTGAGTACTAAAGCAGTGTTGACAAAAGAAGCTGCAAGCTGGTCTCTTCATTTAACTAGGTGATGTCAAGACTTCAAACGCCAAATAACAGAACCGACCATGTGGTATCACTCCCATACTAGATGATCTAGTTAATGTGCGATGTGCATAAATAATAGTTGGGTGATTTTGGGATGGAAATAATACTGACCATTACATCATCTTAACAAAGTGTCACATGTCACAGCATATCATCAGAAGATTGAGCAGACTAACCTGTTGATGAGAAACTGAAACAAGATTCCAACCAGAAGCAGCAACATATCGCCGTTTCAGCATCGTGTGTCCAAGAGGGACCCCTGCAACAAGCAATCATAGTAAGATTATTGAAGTTAAATTGTCCGACAGAATAAGAATGCATAAAAGTTAAAGGATGTGTATGTTTAAGAAATAGTTTACATGAGTTTCTGGAGAAATGTGTAGGTCCATCGATTTCCATTGCAACTTTCTTGTCCACCAAGGCTGCATCCAATGTGTATGCATCCAAGGCATATTCTTTTACCCATTCAAGCCCAGTACTGTAAAGTAGACGAGCAACTTCTTTTTGAAACGATGACGTAACCTTTTGATTGAACCTTCTAGTTCTTCCAGCACGAGCAATTTTCTTCTCAACATCATTCCTCAAAGATAACTGAAGATGGGAGTACTCAACCTTCAGGCACTGATTAGCCAAATACACTTGGGAAGCAAACATAACATCCTCTCTATACTGATCTGTAATTCTTTCTTCCTCAAAAATTTGCAGAGCTGTCCACACATTGAAAAAGAAACTGCAGTCCATCTGACCCAGAACAGCATAAGACCAAGCTATATTTCCAAGCTGATCCCGATTGAATCTGAGTATAGGCAAACTTGAACCTTCAGAGTCAAGATCAGTTGAGATGTTCGGTACTCTGGCTTCATCACGATTTAACGAACCCTTACTTGTGCAGCATTGAAACTGACATGGATCCTTGTATACATTGTCTAAAGCTTCAAGAAAAGGGCCAGCTGGCTCATTTAAGAAAGCAAAAGCCCACAGCAACTGAGCAAGCTCTTGTGCTTGAAAAGTGTGAATTATGTTAGTGGCTCTCTTAGACAACTCTGAAAAGAGATCTGGCGCAGAGTGCCTCATCGATGCAAAAGCACCAGCTACATTTGCAACATTTTGAGAATTGAATTCACCAACTTTTCTCATCGCAACCTCTGCAAGTCTATCCATTTCCGTTAAATACAGAAGCTCACCTCCAATCTTAGACAATGCCCAAGCAATATTCGAGAGACCTTGAGCTGAGCACTCTGGGAGTGCAGTCATTGCAATACCAACAAGCATAAACATCTCCCTTTGACGGGCAAATGCTAGCCTTCGAGTTTCCATCATAGACACTTTCTCCATGTTCTTTGCAATCCTATGAAGGGCGGTAGCAATATTCAGTGGGGAGAGGGGAGAAGGGCTCAAACCTTTCCCAACAGCCATGATCATCTCAGAAACCACCTCTAACACTTCTTCTGCCGTCTGCGCATCAACAACTGTTCTATTCAAGTTAACCTCCTTCTTGCGGTCAGACGGCCCATTAAAAGTTGACAGCCTCTGAATAAACGTCTGCATCATTTCTTCCTTCCTTTCCTCGTACATCCCATCATTAAGCACACTAACTGCCCTTCGAAGTTCATCTGTATCATCTACAGGACTCTTATCATTGGCTTCAAATTCGTCATCAGAATCAAATTCGACATCAGAATCAAATTCATCATCATCCACCTTTAATTTCTTACCACCCTTATCTGCAATTTTCTTCTTGCTTTTCTTCTTATTCTTTGTCTTTCTAGTCACCATATTCTCTACAGCTTTTGTCATTCCCCTAGCCTCAATAGATTTCAATGCAACTTTCCTCGCCCTCACACACCAATCCATACTCTCAGTTTCTTTCAACAGCCTCGAATTCACTTGCTTACGCTTTTCGAGTGGCTGGGAACTCAAAGGACGGCGTTCCCCAAGGAATTGCAGTTCCCAATCCTCCACCTCAGGTTGTTCTTGTTTACCATTCACAGTATTAACAGCAAAAATACCAATCTTTTCAAATTTCTTACAATTCTTCCCTAAAAACCCAAATTCCACCTTCCTTTCCAAAAACCCAATTCTTAATTTTCCCAATGGGGACCTAGAACTAAATTTATGGTTAAGAATTAACGGTTTTAAACATCTATCAGTATACAATGTACTTGAAAGTACCTCCATTTCTTCAGTCTTTTTCTATTCTACTTTCCCCAACTTACTCTCTTGTCTTATGGGACTGAGGATTATACCATAGAAGGGGAAAAGAGAATCTAAATGACATTCAGTGAAGCAAAATCTCAAACTAATAGTGCCCAGTAGACAAAAAAAGATAGAATTTTCATGTGTTCATGTGGGTTAATGAGCTATACAACCAAGAGAGAGAGAGAGAGAGAAAAAGAAAATGGCAACTTACTGAGTATTTATCTCCAGAAAACGAACTTGATGATGAGAATTGAGGAGGTGGTCTAGTATGGCTTCCAGAGTTCCATCCGAAATGGATTAGGTAGAGACTCTGGAGAGGGAACTCAACTGGAAAGGAACTAAACTAAATTGAACCAACTCTAATGAAAATTGCGAAAATAAATTTACTTTATTTTAAGAGAAACAAAAACCAGAATAACCTTCTAAAAAAGTTATCTTAGAGAGTTCCTCATCAACAAGTTGGTGACAATTTGGTCCAAAGATTTTGATTTAAGAGCAGATTGTGTGATTTGAACATAATGTCGTAACGAATATATAACATTAGTTGGGTTTACAAACATCAACTTAAATTTTTGGTTAATTGAGTTTGTTCCGATACATGGTATTAGTTTATTAGAGTCCGATTTTATGGTCCTTTGTTGAAATTTTGAATCATGTAAAAATTGGCCTGGTGATAAGAGAGTGTAAAAGAGATGCGTAGTGGTCCGGGTAAAAATAAAAAAGAAAACAAATGTCTTTTTTCGCTTTTGAGCGTATTTTAGGCAATTTAATGATCGGTGTTTTAATTTAGGGGTAAAATGGTCGGTGCTTGTAAATTTTGGTTGGAAAATTATCATAAATGGTTACTAACAAGTCAAATGAAAATACTTTTCAATGTGGTTTGTTTAAAAAAAAAAAGTTGGTTTCTGACAACAAATATATAAATAATAATCACATAGTCCATGAACAAAGAAGTAGGAGTATCAAAGATTGAGGAAGGAAGCTACAAAGGTTCAAGTTTAAGTCTCCTAGTTGAAAAACAGAATTGAACATTTTATCAATTTTCGCTTAACAATGGTATTGTGAGGTAGTGTGTCGAATGTAGATTCGCCTTACATAGACATGATTCTCAACCTTAATGTCCTCAGTCCTCATCATCTTCAGGTTTCTTCTCATTCAAATGCAGGACTAATTTTGAACTTCTAACTGATTGTCAATCACTATAAAATGGTTCCACTAGGAATGATTGCGCCTCTAATTATGACCACTATTCCATCTCGGATGACATATCCCTGATCTTCCTTGCTTGCCTCCTGGATATTGTCTTTGTTTGTAATCTGCAACCATTTAGTGTGCCTTTCATGTTGGTGATCTGAAGTAATGTAATGATCTCTAAGTCTAACGCTAGCTAGGAAGTATGAAGCTTTGTCATCTTCATTTTTACCATGACTCCTTTTCCAATTCTAGCATTCTTGTCAACTATAGCTTTTCTTATGAGTGATCTATGCCCAATACCAACAGGAGTAGTCAGTTTCTTCTCATCCACGTCGTTGTCATGCTGCAAATCTTCCTGTTGAAATAGAACAAGTAGAAGATAAGTGTGACGAAAAATGATCAACTAAATTCTTTTCTTGTCATTGAAGGTCTGCAAAATCTGTCATACCTCGATATTTTGTTAATTATTTATTTTAATGTAACCATCTAGGTTTGGTCCAAGAACATTGGTTCAAAAAGATAACAAAGATCATGTATATCTTCTATATATGTGCAAAGTTTGGAAACTGCGAAGGTCAGGCTGGATATATACCCTAAGTTTAAGCATTGATTTGACTTGTTTCTGTACCTGATAAGCTATTCATGAACCATTAGGTAAGTCACACTAGCTGCTATTGGACATGCTTACTTTGATCACCTTCTCAATTATGCGTGCCACTCGGCTCAGTCTAAAAACAATGCCTAGAAGGTGTAATTCAAGTGTTCGGAAGGACACTCGCAAGGAAAGCAAAGGAAGATTCAACGGATAAATGATTGTGGAGAGTATTTGTTGTACTAATGAAAGTTCTATGGCCTATGGGAGTAATAATTAAGGAAATTTCTAATTGATTTTCCTAACTTATATCAGCCCCCAACATAATGATGTTGTAAGCTGGCTTCATGTTAATAACAGTACTTGCTCAAGTAGCTGATCTTATGAACCAGATAGTGTCAAATTAGCTGCTATTATATAGATGATTTCTTGTTGATAACTCCGCGTCATTACTTGTTCGTAGCTGATATTCAGATGCTTTGTATATCAGGTGATGATTCTTTGATTTGACTTACTTGGTAGATGTCAGACCCCATTAAAACTGAATCTTCTATCACAACTCCTTCCTCGATTCTTGTTTTGAGACCCACCACTGAGCCTTTGATCCTGCAACTCTGTTCTTGAAAAAATGGAACAGCGGATCACAATGTATGAACAACAGCAAATAATCAGCAATTTAGTGGAGCAGCAGTACAACATAATTCAGTTTTTTTTTTTTTTTTTTTTGAAAGAGATATGTAAATTCAGTATGACAGTACCAGGACATATCATGCTCTTCTTTTATTTTTGCATCCTGTATTTTTTGTTACTGGTCTTTTTTTGGACCAGAGAATCAGATTGTTCAGGTGTTTGTTCCTTACATTGAGAATGCAACCATCTCCAATGACGCTGTCAATTATCACAGCTTCTGTCACTATTGTAGGAGGGAGACGTTGAGGTAAAGTATAGAGAGGGTAGTTTCGATCATAGAAGCTGCCACCATAAGGGAGCTGCGCATTAGAGTATAAAAAGAACACTGTAGTAAATTCTGTAAATCAACTAACAGTGACATCAAAGTTTGCCTTTTCAAAAATTTACTGACTTATATCTTGTATCTGTCTTGTTTGTGATTTCCATGTTCGCTTGGTAGAATGCTTTGATGCTTTCCCATGTTTTCCCAATATCCATCAAATAGGTATGCTTGAACCTGGATTTTCCAAGCAGAACAAAGAAAAATCTCTTTCAGCAATTTCCAATCCAAAAGTAAGACCACCTTTGATAATAGTTTTAAACCTTTTTGGACAAGTCAGAACCTTTGAAGTTGGAGAAATTCGGTATCTCTAGACAAGATAATAATAACACAATCAAATCATTTGAAGATACAATGATGATGTTATTCCAGGGAATGTGATGTTTTGTTTTTCAAGTAATCAATTTTTTACGTGATCTTTTCTGTTTGGTTACATCAAATCTTGTTCTATATGAAAAACATGAATGTTTGTTCTACAGTCAATACATGTTTATTTAAATCAAGGGTCTAATGGAATATCATAGGGGTATGTCTACGTATATCTGGCCCCAACAGCGCTGCCTGGGCAGAAGCCTCGTGAAATGCAATATGGCACTAACAATGCATGATACTGGTTTATCAACCGAGCAAGCATTTATGCGTAGATCTTTCTTGAGGTGTGTTAGCTAGTTCGTAAGGTGATTGATCTTCAATGGTCCCATTATTTAGTTACCTAACCGAGTGTAGGCTTACTTCTGTTTCCATGTCCATAGAAGCAGTTAAGAAACAAAGGCATGTACATATGAAAATGACTGACCTTCATCCCTAAGGATATAGCACCTGGAATTACTTCGCTGCTGAAGTCATTTGCCCAGGGAAGATATTTTGTGAGAATCTTTATCATTATATCTTTGTTAATGACATAGATGCCCATACTTGCAAAAGTCGTGTAGTTATAATGTTCAGAATCTTCTATTTTTCCTACCTGATTGTGTCACAAGAAATTCATTCAGCAAAAACATTGAAAATCTGAAAGGTGGAAAAATACCACAAAATTAGAGATTCAGAAGCAGTTCACCTTAAAAAGGACAGATTATCTTTGTATTACTTCAAGAACTTTGCCTGTGAGTTCACTTTCAATATGCCGAAGCCTCTATCCTTCCTATTTTCTGAAAATAGAGCTGAAATAGTTATATCAGCTCTCTTTTTTTGGTGGAGCTGCAGAATTTCCCGGTAATTCATTTTATAGAGATGATAGCCAGGAAGGACGAGAAACTCCTTCACGGGATACTCTTCCAGCATCCACATAAACCTCCTTACAGCATCAGCATTTCCCTAAGATTCAGATAGGGAGAAAAAGGAAATTGAGCAATCTTTTATAACCAGAGCTATTTTCAGTTTATATGCTACATATTTCCCATGTGGACTGTGGTGCAGTATCTAACTGTTGGAGTATCCCTCCTACATGGAGGAAGAGCCCAATTAATTTGGGTTATATTTGCTTACCATATGGGTTATCCATATGATGTTTAAGTGAAGGGCAATTTCGTATATTCACTCACAAGTGGCTTCCCTTATAAGCCAAAAGGTTAGAAGGGCTGAGTGCAAGAGAGAGAAAGCCTAGACACTCAAAAATTCAGGAGAAAAGTCTAGAAGAGAAGAGGAGAGAGAGAAGAGGAGCCACCCACGAATTTTGGTGCTGGCAGCCCAGAAATCCGCCCCGATCGACGACCAAACGAACTCCGATCGTCGCGAGATTTTAGCACGTTGTTCCTGACATCCCCCTCTTCAAATCCAACGGTCAGAATTTCATTTGGAGCTCTCTAACTCAGTTTTCTAAATTCAGCTCTTATTTTATACGAAATTGTATTTCCACTCTTTTGGGTGATGATTTGGGAGACTTGTTGTGCCAAGGTTGATCCTTGATGATTGTGAATACCTCTAGTTGATCTAGGGAAGAACTATTGTTGTACCCACTTGTTAATTTGTTGATTAGTGGAGGTTTTGGCACCGTTTGTTAACGGTCCCGTGGTTTTTTCCCCACATCGGGGTTTCCACGTAAATCCTTGCGTCTCCTTGTTTATTTACTGTTTTTGGGCTGATTTATAGTTCCATTTGCTGCTGTCATTTTGGTTCAATATTGTTTGGTTGCTTGAATTGGTTATTGCTCATCTTTGCATCACAACCGGGGAAAAAGTCTTTGTTGCTTCCGCTTGTGTATTTGTGTGCTTTCCCCAACATAGTGGTATCAGAGCTTTGGTTAGAGTCATTGTGAATTTGTTGTGCTGTTAAAGATGGATGAAAAATCTGGTGTGCACGGAATGATTAGTTTGAATTCTGGAAATTACTCCGTGTGGAAAACTAAAATGGAGGATATCCTTTATGTGAAGGATTTGTATGAACCAATTTTAAATGCAACCATACCAACTGGTGTTGTTGAAAGTGAGTGGAAAATATTGAACCGTAAAGCCGTTGGAACAATTAGACAATTTGTTGATATGAGTGTCCTCCAACATATTGCCAATGACACGAATGCTTATACTCTTTGGAAGAAACTTGAGACCATGTATGAAAGGAAGAATGCCTTGAGTAAAGCGTCATTGATTAGAAAACTTGTGAAACTGGAATATAAAGATGGTGATAGCATAGTAGTTCACTTGAATGAATTTCAAAGTTTGATTAACAAGTTGTCTGCAATGAAGATGAATTTAGATGATGAGCTGCAGGCATTGCTACTACTTTGCTCATTGCCAGAAAGTTGGGACACTCTATTTGTATCACTTAGCAACTCCGCACCAGAGGGCACGCTGACAATGGAAATTGTCAAAGCTAGTTTGTTGAATGAAGAAACTAGAAGGAAGGAAATGAGTTCCTCCACACAACCAGAGGCTAATGTGACACAAGAATCAAGCAGGGGAAGAAGTAAGACTCGATATCCCCATCATAGAGACAAGTCCAGGGGGAGATCAAAATCAAAGGGTAAGATCATTTGCCACTATTGTGATAAGCCAGGCCACATTCAAAAACATTGCAGGAAAATGAAGAGAGACAAGTCCAGAGAAAGGAAAGAAAAGGGTGAGACATTCGGGCAACAACAAGAAGAGAAAGATAACAACACCACTGCAATTGCAACAAGTGATGAATTATTTTTTATTGGTGACCATTGCCTAAATCTAGATAGTGATGATTGTACTTGGGTGATTGACACGGGTGCTTCGTTTCATCTAACCTCGCACCAAGATTACTTCTCATCTTACACCAGCGGTGACTTTGGCTATGTAAAGATGGGGAATGATGGCTCATCCAAGATTGTAGGCATGGGTACAGTGTGTTTGGAGACATCCACAGGTTGCAGTTTGGTGTTGAGAGATGTCCGACATGTTCCAGACATTCGGCTGAATTTGATATCTCCTGGGTTGCTCGATGATGCTGGTTACTCCAGCAACTTTGGTGGTGGAAAGTGCAAGCTTATCAAAGGAAGTTTGATTGTGGCTCGTGGGAGCAAGCAGAGATCCTTGTATGTGATGCAAGCTAAGTTGTGCAAAGGAGAAGTACACGCAGTTGATGATTCCTCCAGCGAGTTATGGCACAAGAGACTTGGTCACATGAGTGAAAGAGGTATGCAAATGCTTGCTAAGAAGCAACTCCTTCCTGATGTTCAAGGTATGTCCTTGAAACCCTGTGTTGATTGTTTAGCTGGAAAACAACATAGGGCAGCATTTCATACTCGTCCCCCATCTAGAAGAAAACATGCATTAGATCTTGTTCACACTGATGTATGTTCTATGGATACTAAGTCACATAGCGGTGCACTTTATTTTGTTACTTTTATTGATGATTATTCTAGAAAACTGTGGGCTTTTGTGTTGAAAACCAAAGACCAGGTACTACAGTTTTTCAAGCAGTTCCAGGCCAGAGTTGAGAGAGAAACAGGCCGGAAGCTCAAGTGTGTTAGAGCTGACAATGGTGGAGAGTACAGGGGTCCATTTGAAGAGTATTGCAAAGTACAGGGCATCAGGCTTGAGAAGACAGTTCCCAAGACACCTCAGCTGAATGGACTTGCAGAGAGAATGAACAGAACAATTGAAGAAAGAATTCGATGTATGCTCTCTCATGCGAAGCTGCCTAGGATTTTTTGGGCCGAGGCAATGTTTACAGCAGTGTACCTCATCAACCGGTCACCTTCAGTTCCTCTTAATGGAGATGTTCCGCAGAGAGTATGGACTGGTAAAGAGGTATCATTCAGCCACCTGAGAGTCTTTGGGTGCCTTGCATATGTTCATATTCCCAGAGATGAGAGGTCCAAGCTTGATAGCAAGACAAAGCCATGCATCTTCCTAGGGTACTCAGAGGATGAGTTTGGGTACAGATTGTGGAATCCAGTTAGCAGGAAAGTGATTAGAAGCAGAGATGTAGTGTTCTTTGAAGACAAAACCTTTGCAGATTGTGAGAAGAAGAAACAACCAGAGCCTTCTCCTAGTGACAGCGCCAACTCAGATCCAATATTTCCTGAAGTAACTCCTAGAGTTCAAGGGGGAGAACAACAGGAAGATGGCAATGATGATCATAACAGTGATGATGGTGATGATGTCCAGCTACCACCAGATCATACACATGAAGAAGAACCCCATGTACAACCAGAACCACAGTTGAGAAGATCCACCAGAGAGAGACAGCCTACCTCTAAATATCCAGCAGATGAGTATGTGTTGATGACCGACGGGGGAGAACCTGAAAGCTACGAGGAGGCTATGTCACATGAGCACTGCAAGGAGTGGTATAATGCCATGCAAGATGAGATGAAATCCTTGCATGAGAACCACACATATGACTTAGTGGAGTTGTCTAAGGGCAAGAGAGCACTCAAGAACAAATGGGTGTACAGACTGAAAACTGGAGAAGATGGTTCACCACCTAGGTACAAGGCACGTTTGGTGGTGAAAGGCTCAGGTCAAAAGAAAGGCATAGACTTTGAAGAGATTTTCTCTCCAGTTGTAAAGATGTCTTCTGTTAGAGTTGTTCTTGGCTTAGCTGCTAGCATGGATTTGGAGTTGGAACAACTTGATGTGAAGACTGCTTTCCTCCATGGTGACTTAGAGGAGGAAATCTACATGGAGCAACCAGAAGGTTTCCAAGAGAAGGGAAGTGAGAAGCTTGTATGCCGTTTGAAAAAGAGTTTATATGGCTTGAAACAAGCACCTCGACAATGGTACAAGAAGTTTGAGTCTTTCATGAAAGACCACAGTTTCCACAAGACACATGCAGATTCATGTGTGTTTGTGAAGCATTACGCCGGAGGTGATTTTCTCATTCTCTTACTTTATGTGGATGACATGTTGATTGTTGGACAGGATAAGGAGAAGATTGCCAACCTGAAAAGTGCCTTGAGCAAGTCCTTTGCAATGAAGGACCTTGGCCCTGCAAAGCAAATTTTGGGCATGCGTATCTCTCGTGATAGGAAGAACAAGAAGATATGGCTATCACAAGAGAGTTACATCCAGAAGCTGCTAGAGAGGTTCAAGATGGACAAAGCTAAACCCGTGAGCTCGCCACTTGCAGGTCACATGAAGCTAAGCTCCAGCCAGTGTCCTACAAGTGAGAATGACAAGAAAGAGATGATGACGGTGCCTTATGCATCCGCCGTGGGGAGTTTGATGTATGCCATGGTATGCACTAGGCCAGACATTGCACATGCCATTGGGGTTGTTAGCAGGTTCATGTCTAATCCTGGTAAGGAGCATTGGGAAGCAGTAAAGTGGATCATGCGGTATCTCAGAGGTACTTCTAGAGTGTGTTTATGCTTTGGTCCCGGACAACCTGTGTTAGATGGCTACACAGATGCTGATTTGTCGGGTGATATTGATGCTAGTAAGTCTACCTCCGGATACTTGATGACAATTGCAGGGGGAGCTGTTTCATGGCAATCAAAATTGCAAAAGTGTGTTGCTCTGTCTACCACAGAATCTGAGTATATGGCAGCGGTTGAAGCTGGCAAGGAGTTTATTTGGATGAGAGATTTTCTAGAGGAGTTGGGTTTGAAACAAGACAAGTACCCTCTTTATTGTGATAGTCAAAGTGCCATCCACCTTGCCAAGAATGCAGCCTACCATTCCCGAACCAAACACATACGGAGGAGGTATCATTGGATTCGAGAAGCGGTAGAAGACAAGTCATTTGAGCTTGTGAAGATTCACACCGATCTCAACGGATCGGACATGTTGACGAAGGCCTTGCCTAAGGAGAAACTTCTTGTTTGTAGAAAGATTGCGGGCTTGGTCGAGCCCCCCATGTAGGAGTGAGGGGGAGATTTGTTGGAGTATCCCTCCTACATGGAGGAAGAGCCCAATTAATTTGGGTTATATTTGCTTACCATATGGGTTATCCATATGATGTTTAAGTGAAGGGCAATTTCGTATATTCACTCACAAGTGGCTTCCCTTATAAGCCAAAAGGTTAGAAGGGCTGAGTGCAAGAGAGAGAAAGCCTAGACACTCAAAAATTCAGGAGAAAAGTCTAGAAGAGAAGAGGAGAGAGAGAAGAGGAGCCACCCACGAATTTTGGTGCTGGCAGCCCAGAAATCCGCCCCGATCGACGACCAAACGAACTCCGATCGTCGCGAGATTTTAGCACGTTGTTCCTGACATCCCCCTCTTCAAATCCAACGGTCAGAATTTCATTTGGAGCTCTCTAACTCAGTTTTCTAAATTCAGCTCTTATTTTATACGAAATTGTATTTCCACTCTTTTGGGTGATGATTTGGGAGACTTGTTGTGCCAAGGTTGATCCTTGATGATTGTGAATACCTCTAGTTGATCTAGGGAAGAACTATTGTTGTACCCACTTGTTAATTTGTTGATTAGTGGAGGTTTTGGCACCGTTTGTTAACGGTCCCGTGGTTTTTTCCCCACATCGGGGTTTCCACGTAAATCCTTGCGTCTCCTTGTTTATTTACTGTTTTTGGGCTGATTTATAGTTCCATTTGCTGCTGTCATTTTGGTTCAATATTGTTTGGTTGCTTGAATTGGTTATTGCTCATCTTTGCATCACAACCGGGGAAAAAGTCTTTGTTGCTTCCGCTTGTGTATTTGTGTGCTTTCCCCAACACTAACCTGAAACCAGCTCTGGTTTTCTGGGCTTTGACATGCAGCAATGACTTCAACAAATCCCTCTCTTCCAAGACCCGAGTTTGAATAAGCCCTTGATAGGTGAGAATTGAGAGAAGTGGAGTTAAATTGTGCTAGAACACAGATTTTGGTTATGTTGTTGTTGATGCAGTTGCTGATTACTGCATCTATCAGCCTATAGTTTGCTCCGAGTGGAATGGCTCCAGCAGCTCTTCTTCTTGTCAACGGGCATAATTGGAATTCTGAACCATTTCCAAATAGTATTGCTGCAACACTCTTTCATGCAGAAAATCTCTAGCATAAGTCAAACCAACCACACTAAAATGAAAATACTTTCGAACTAAATTAGTGTGTATAACTAAAGTATTATGAAAAGAGACCTGATCATCTGTGGGCGACAACGAAGGGCTCCAGTCAGGTTGTTTGGAATTTGACACAGGCAGACTCGATGAAACTGACAGCAGAAGCTTCTTCGGCCTTTTGAGTGCATAGTGGCTCAACCTGAGAAGGGGCGGTTCATTTCGTCTCAGTCCAAGAATGGGATGTTTACAATTCACAAGAGATGTTGAGAGTAATGGCAATGTCACCATGACAACTATAGTTGAATACCGGCTTAGTGTAACAGCAAATAATGTTTGTTTTTCCTGCTCTTGAATTCATGTATTATATGCATTTCATGGGCATTTAACCAAGGGGAAGGAAGATAAAGCATTAGAGAATATTTAAGTTTCTTTCTCATAATATGAATCATATTGTACCTGAAAGAAAGTATTTTGTGCATAAACACAGACATTCCTTAATTGTACAGGCTATTGTCTGGTCTTAAGGAAATTTATTAATCTGTTGCAAAATATATGTTCATGTACTGTGTTTGACTTTGATTCTAAGCTTCTTATCACTTTTGTTTCCCTACTTTCTTTTGCTTTATTCTTCTTGATGCAAATTGCCTTTGTATATTGAGTATATGCAGAAATTGCCTGTTTAGCAGATCTCTGAGGAATAATACTGATAGCTTGGTCACCTAAAATAGCCAAATGATGAAAAGACAATACTGCCCTTGAAAGAGCAGAACAGGAAGAAAGTGTATTTACCTTGGTTTGAACTTTGCTTGTGCCTCTGGGTTGGAGGTTTCTTTGAGGAGGCAAGAACAATCTGATCTTCAAATTTCAGAGTGAAACATTTAAGCTTTTTCTTTCTTCTTCTTCTTTTTTTTCTTTTTTCTTTTTTTTTTTTTTTTCCAATTTTCACAATTTTAGGATAGAGTGCCTGTGAAGGTCGAGGTAGACATACTCAGCTTTTCAGCATTGTCTTCATGGTATTGAGGTCCTTTGAAGAAACAATGATAACTTACCCCAAATGGAATAGTTGCAAGCACCAAGCGTTGCAGTAAGTAAAAAGTGAAGTAAATCAGACCAGAGCTTCAACAAAATAGCTAAAGGCTCAACATGTTTCCTCTCTCTGTCATTTTGAAGTTAACTGTTTTTCAGATTTACATAAAGCACGTAATACAGATATGTTACACAAGTCTTGTGAACATTATCCCAAAGACTTTATCAGCTAAACTAGTTGGCATCAACTCTGTATTATTTTAGACTACAATTTTCAATTTCAGCTGTTGCATCTTTAAAACAATTTTCTAAATAACTATTAAATGTCGTATAAATCATATAATACATTACTTTCTTTTTATACAAGAAATCCCCGCCGCCACTACTCTTTGAGTGTGCAGATCGTCACATGCAAAAAAAAAAAACTGTAGACAAGCTCCGCAAAGAAGATTTAGTAATTGAACACATGACCTGTGCTATGGAATCCGACCTCATAACAAACTTAGCTACCCTTTTAGGCCATCATGTATGTGCTGGGCATCAGATGGCTCAAATGCAGGTTACAAGTCTTCGCTCGTCATAAATGGATTCTACTTTCTAGGATTTTGATTTCTTAGGACTTAACACCTTAAATTACTACCCTGTAGTACTATACTGCTAACATTCTGCTCTTGTCCTTTTTCCTGGCAACTCCCTTACAACTCTCTGTTAGAAGGTAAATCCAGAATTTCTGCAGCTATAGCATTTATTTCAGAACTCAAAGATAACATTTTCGCGGTTGATCTCAGACCAACAAGACTGTCTTACTGCGAATATTAAAAAAATCATATTTTAGTTCTACAGGAACAGGAGAACAACTGCTTTCAAGCCATTGAACATTGCAGCAGTGACTTAGGTGTCAATCAATCTGCAGGCACCAATGCCTTTCGTGTATTGTCTGTGAAAATCCCCAGGATTTGTTCCAAGAACAGAAGAAATTACAAAGAGCAAAGAAACATGGCGCACCACAAGATTTGCTTCAAATCTCCTTGCTCATCAGTAACGTGATCTTCATCTACAAACAAAAGTAATATTCCTCGGTTCATCCCCTCTTGTCGAGCACTTGCTATAGCAGATCATAGGATCAGCCAACCATGGTGAAATTTAATGAGTAAGGGATCTATCTTCTACATTAGCCTGACCGAACTATTGCTTCAGATGATGTTCAAATAGCGACGCCATCTCAATCTGTAAGAAGAACCAACGTGGCCATGAGAGAATCACATAAATCAGAGTCCATGAACTGTGGAAGAATAATAGTCTTGCAGAAATATGGATCCAAAACTAGGAAAATAATTTCCAATACAACAATTAACTTATATTTTATAACCACAGTTGAATATTAATCAGAGTACGAAGAAGAAATATGGATCCAAAAGTAGGAAAATAATCTACAATACAACAATTACTTTTACAACCACAGTTGTTCAAGTTTTTTTACAACCGATAGTTAAGAAGAAATCAAGCCTTTTCATTCATAAGAAATTCAAAGTACTTTACAACTTTGGAGCGTTAGTAAAACAGAATACATTGGAATGTCATTCCCAGATTCGCAAAGCTCTTATGTGGTTAGTACATAAAATGATCAAAACATTTCAGTGAGGTACACTGATCATTGGTGTAATTTCATTAGGAATTAGGATACCATTGACTTTGATTTTGTAGTTTGTAGTACATTAAGGGTACTTCATAGTTCATAGTTTAGCACATTTTCAAAAAGGCGTATCCTCTAATACCGGTGACAAACATTTTCCAACACCAAATGATTAAATTTCCTAATGAATTTAAAAATAATAAAATTTTCATTGATGAGAACTCCGCTGACACTCAGCTCAAAGATAAAAACACATTTGCCTCCATAAAAGTAATGTAGGTACTGATTTTGTCAATTTCTTGAATTGGAAAAGTAAGCAGCATATTATCTTTTCATGCCAGAAAATAGTTTATGATTGTATGGAGGATATCTCTATGTAGATGTGCTAAACCTCAAGGCATAGCTCACAGTATAAATACTAAAGTCAAAGTCAAGGGTACCTGAATGAGAATTCACCAAGTCTAAGAGTACTGCAGTGACTTAAAATAAACAGAAAAAAGGACATCTAATAATATGCTACCTTCCTAACTATCGTACAGGAATCCCTTCCTCTTTTTGGTCAGTATCCATGCTTCTCAATCCATAGAACAATGCTATCCCTCTCAACTTCCCAAGCAAATAATGAACACAAAAAACAAAGAGTAATATAGAACTTAAGAGTATGAAAAATGGCCACAAAGTCCTTGCAAGTTGCAAGTATAACAGCTACGTCACATACTACAAAGAAAATGTCAGAACTTACAGCTGTTAGTGCTGCCTCAGAACCTTTATTCCCTGATTTTCCACCAGCTCGGTTTAGGGCCTGCATTGATGATGAAGAAGAAAGCATGTCACGTGTAAATGGAAAGCTGAATGTATGCCAGTGAAAATTTCTCACATTAATGAGGCTAAATGGAGACAATGAGCCGGCTCAAGGTTCAAACCAAAAAGCAAGTGCTTTAGGCTGCCAAACGGAGAGTCAGAGACACTCTTCATAATGTGAAGCATCACAGTTACCAACCACCTTAAATAAAAATTAGACCCATATCTTATCCCTACTTTTAGTGCAAGCTAAACAAATGGCCATTTTTTACTTCAAGAAGTTCCTTTCGTCAATGTTCCCTTCTCAATATTAGGCTTTATTGACTACCTCGCATCCTCTATAATTCTGAATTTTTCATACTATATCATAACTTACTAGACAATTTCTGTCAATGGTGGAGGCATGCAGTGTTTTGTTCTTTGTCAACTGAAATACTCCAATAATCTTCTTGTAAACAACAATCTCAATAATCAAGTTCCATTGTACTTACTCAATGACGAATTTTCCCTCCAACAGAATATAATTATAATATTTAAATTAATTTTGATATTGAAGTACGGTCATATACACTTGAAAAAATTGAATAATAATCCGAAGTTTGCCCTGTGTTACAAAAATAATCTGCAGTGTCGAAATTTACAAAAGTACTCCCAATGAATTAACTCTCAGTTAAACCCATTCAACGTGGATATTATCAGTGGACCAATTTGGAGAGCTTCCGCAAACGCATCATAATCTATGAGGTTCATGGTTTCTGGGTTTTTGCCAAAAACAGGGTGTAGAGGTTAAATGTGAGCAATATTGCCCCAATAGTTTCAAGCATTTGTTTGGAAGAATCTTGGTTGGTGCACAGTTGCACAACTAGTGTGGTAGGAGAATTAATTACTTACGTTTAATTGTTACAGCATATTGCTCCAAGTGATAATTAACAACTCAGTAATACGAAATACATTGAATGTGACAAGACACACTGACAAGAGGTAGATCAGAACTGGAGAGAAAAATGGAAACTAAACCTAGGATAATGCAAATGATGTACTGTAGAATCATATCTGGCTGGCTCAACACTGGGATCAGTTGTATTTTTTGTTAAAGCCCCCCCCCCCCTTTTCCAACGATGAAGCTTCAGTCTAGTTACTAATTCTCTTTTTTCCTTTCCCTCGTTACTTACTGTTCTTCTGTTACCCTCCTCTGTTTTGTGTGTTTGTTCGTGTGTGTTTGTGCTTGTGTTTGTGTTTGTGTTTGTGTTTGTGTTTGTTTGTTTGTTTGTTGGTGTGTTTGTTTGTTCTTCTTCTGTTACCGTCCTCTCCTTTGTTTGATTGTGTGTGTGTGTGTGTGTGTGTTAAACAGCCAACAGATTCAACCTTCTGTTATGCTAAAATTGAATAAAAGTCATTAAAGTAATGACCAGTACTTCCAATTAGAATAAATTACCTGGTCCATGTCCTCGCAAGTCAGAACACCAAATACACAAGGTACTCCTGCAGCAGCATAAGAGTAAGAGAATTAATATTCTACTTCTGAACTGTGGTAGTGCAAATCAGTATAAATCTGTTTAACTCCACTTTCAGTATAAAAGGATATGAATTATTTCAAGGTATGATTTGCACTTCATTGCCAGTATTCCTCCAAACAAATATGGAGCCCCTCAATGTCCATAGAGACTATAGGCTGTCTCTTTGGCATACATACGGCAATCAACGTCCATCATTTCACAACTTAGTATCCTCTGTCACCTACTTTCCCCCCACCCCACCCCACACCCTCCTCACCCATAGTATAAAAGGACATAATTCTTTCAAGGTATGATTTGCAATTCATTGCCAGTATTCCTCCAAACAAATATGCAGCCCCTCAATGTCCATAGAGACTATAGGCTGTCTCTTTGGCATATATATGGCAATCAACGTCCATCATTTCACAACTTAGTATCCTGTCACCTACTCTCCCCCCACCCCACCCCACACCCTCCTCACTCCCACTCGACCAACCAAAACACACAAAAAAGGTTTAGTTATTATTATACTTCTGCTGCGGTAAAAGACTTCTTATGGAAGGATGGGCACTCAAGTTTGAACATGAATTGTCAATAAAACATTATCAAATAGTACATTATCAAAGGCTTGGTTAATGACCCTTTGACATTCTAGTTGCGATGAACCAAACCATTTTGATGAATTAGCGACAAGAATATGCAAGATTTAAGGTAAGTCAACTTCTTTAGGGTGTGATCAAACCAGTAAAAAGAAGTCACTGGAAGTGTAAGACTCTGGCCCACTAGTCTTTGAATATCATTGGTGGTAACTATGAGCTTTTTGGCTTCTCCTTTACTTGTTTTTGAGCCACATTTGTTTAGATAAAGAGAGTATATATTAATGATAATGTCAAACAATTTACAGCAGAAGAGGAAAGGAAGTCCTCCAATTGTAGCTAATTAAATATTGGCAGAAATAATCAAGAAATCCCTAAAAGCCCCTGCAGCTCTAACCAATAAAGATGCCAAATAGGTGACCCTATCCCACAGCATATCAACCAAGATGGCTACCCCATTGAAAACACAGGAATTCGTTTACAGCCAAAGACACTGCAGTATGCCAAGAGCCTCCTCTCCTTTCCTCTCCCAAACCCCAAAAACCGCTTCTGAAGGACCTCTAAAACACTAGAAGGTGAAGCCCACTCCTCGTGACTCAACAATCTACTCCAACTACGACAAGAGAAATCACATGTAAGGAACAAATGCACTGCACTCTCAGTACTCACCGACAAAGGTAACATATATCAGGTGAAAAGGCCAATCCTGGCCTCCTCCTCTGGCGCAATTCGCAAATCATTAGTGTTCACCCTATCCAATCCAACGCCAGGGTCCACACAAACGCCCGTACCTTATGACGACCTTCACCTTCCAAATGAGGTCTGCAATCACAAACTGACATAGGGGCGTACGCGTATCCAGTCGCTGGAGGAAGGATTTGCAAGAGAACTCTTCCAAAGCATCGCCTACCCAACACCATAGTCATCACAATCAGAGAAATGAACCGTCTCCAAAAGACCAAGTAAAGTCACGAGCTCATCCAACTTCCAATCCTGAAGGGCTCTCCGTAAATGGATATTCTTATAACCTGTTTGTGCGGAATAGAATTCAGCTACAGTAGCACCATGTAAAGTGAAAAGCTGGAACACTCGAGGACAACTCATACACAGAGGCTGCCCTCCTACCCATACATACATCCTTCCAAAATCTAATCCTCCATCCACTCCTAATTTCAACTCGACTTATGGTAACAGCCTCTTGGAACACTGTGAGATAGACTTCCACAGGCTAGCATGTGTCCCAGTCACCAACTGTGCATCCCATCCATTAGCCTGCAAGGCTGTAATCCATATTTACTCATTATAGCTTGGTGCTAAAGACTCTAGTTCAAGAGGAAACCGCCAAAGCCATTTACCCACAAGGACAACATTCTTTTTCACCCATTCGGGTTGATGGGTTCGGGTTCAGATTCAAATTCGGATCAGGGGTGAACAGGTCAGATTCAGGTTTCTCTCAGTAACTCTAGGTCAGGTCAAGTATTGCCAAGCCTACATTTGAATCATACACAAAGCCATAGGTAATGTATTTTATAAATCCCCATTAGAGAACACGAATGAGGAAAGTTGCTGCTTGAATACCAAACAGCATCAAGCTCACCAAAACCTCAAAAAAAAAAATATTGAACTAAGAGAAATCTTGAAAGTCAAAAGCGAGGCACTCCATCACACCAAGGGTATTATGATTATTTGACCCGTACTATGAAATGATACACAGAAATTCACATCTGCACATTACATTTATATTTTCGACCAATCACCGCAAAAGATATTGTGTGAACAACATATGACTAAGATGGCCAACCTGAATTTATCCCAGCTGAGAGTATTCCAGAGGCTGCAGAATTAGCAACAGCATCATAGTGTGTAGTGTCACCTCTTACCTAATGACAACACCAAGGAAGGGAGTTAAGTTAGGCCACAGACAATAAAGATGTGTGTTCGGGGAGGGAAAAAAAAAAGAACAATGAAGTCTTCAGGAACAATCTCATAACAGAACTACAGGTACGATTATATAATAAAAATTCCACTCAGCACTGCATGATTATTCATGAACATGATACACTAAAGATGTCAGTACAAATGGAAAAGTAGCATTTCCCAAAAAGTCTCAATATTGCAGGTTAGAATAATTGCACAACATTTGGTAGAAGTGGTAACAACAAAATGTTGTTTTGAAGACAAATTATAAGACCAGAGTCCAGAGTCACACATGAAACGAAATTACCGTATAAAATTGACTCTAGTTAAACATGAGTCCAATTCTTGCACAGACTATCAGTCAGTTACTCAGTATATTGCATTCAATAGCATAAATGGTTATAACATCCCACAGTGGGCGACCTATGGAAAGTTGCAATTTCTTTTAGACCATAGTCAAAGCTATCTCAATTGGATTTTAGCACAAATGAGAGGAGAGGGAAAGAGGCTGAATTATTAGGGGGGGGGAGGAGGAGTTAGTCTAAATTTCCCATACAAGCATCAATAAGAAAAAGGAAACATAATTTTTACATTATGCAATGTCGCAAGTGATCACCCGAAAAGAAAAGCAACAAAGTGAAAGTTTGGTTTGTACTTCAACTACCTACCACGGGGGGGGGGGGGGGGGGAGTTAGTCTAAATTCCCCATACATGCATCAATAAGAAAAAGGAAACATAATTTTTACGTTATGCAATGTCGCAAGTGATCACCCGAAAAGAAAAGCAACAAAGTGAAAGTTTGGTTGTACTTCAACAACCTACCACAGCTCCAATGCACACAATTGCATGATATTTGCCAGATTTTCCAAGTTGTTGTGCAACAATTCCAAGCTCATAACTACCAGGAACCCAGACAACCTGTCACAAAATGACAAGAAGAACTGAAACAATTAAAAGACTTGATCTTTGTCAGTTATTCAAGCATCTTCAACAGGAAAATGGAACTAGTAACTAACAAAAGTTTATATGATGACCACTGATGAATGCTTTCAAGATACTATATCCCGGTAACATCAGTTTCATGTCACCCAAATCCACAGAAGAAGTAATACAGTACGTAGACTAAATTGCAAGAATATCATCTAACAAGGGTGTTCTATAGGTAAATGCTTTTTAAACAACCAATATCTGAGGACTCTGCACATCAAACTAATGGAAAAAAGGTCATTTCATTTTTCTTTTCAACTACCTTATTCCTTGAACAGGCAAGCCATATGAACAAAGTCTTCACTAGGTATAAGGTATCTCGTAGCACAACTTAAGATAGCTAACAGAACACCACCGCACGACATCTGGGCTCTCTAATGGAGGTTCAGGACAAGTTGTCCACAAGATGCGGCATGGAAGCATAATAAACCAAGCAAAATCATGCAGAGCATGACAATAAACAATACATTAGCAGGGTTTTTCATTCAAACTTTTAATGGATAGAGCAAAAGGGGGATGAAGAAAAGCATTTTCATTATAACCATCAAACTATAAACACTTTCTCGAGCAGACAAAAACAAGCAATACAAAGTGCAAGGAAAGAAAACAATTAGGAATCAAATTTCTGAACAGATAAAAGCATACTCCCTCCATCCACAAAAGATTGTCCTCTATGGAAAAAGATTTGTCAAATAAAGGGTGTCCCCCCGAAGTTATCTAAATGCGATAAAACACTCCTGTTTTCGCTCCTTTTCTTTAGTACAGATAATGAAGCCACAGAACATGTAGAAAATAAGAAGAAAAAAAGTCCCAAATACGACTAGGTACAGAGAAGCCACATACATCTATATCTTCTTTTACTGAATAGCTTCTGAAAGTGGACAGAGCTCCTTCCAGCAGAGGCCTCGTCACAATTTCATTGAACCTAGCCACAACCTTGATAAGAGACGAAAAAACAAAATAAATTAGTGACACCAAACAAGAGAGTGCCAATCAAAGCTCCTGAAGTGATCCAATCAAGAATTATCTATGCAAATACAGTAATACACAATAGTGAGCCAATCATACTGCACACCTAACATCAAAACTCCTGAATAAGCCCCGTCGCCACAACCCCTAAGTAGCCTAAAAGGTGACCTGCTTCCACAAATAAAGCACAAGCTCAATCAAGGAAGCTTGTATCATCCTTTGCAGCCACAACACCCACTGTTTCCATAAAGGCACTCACTCCCCCAAATATTTTTCCACTCCTTATCCACATTAACCAACATAAATGAACTTGTAAATGATTTTGCAAGCATGACATTAGGAGGCAAATGAGATATCGTTCTCGGCCATTTATTGGGCAGCACAAGATGGCAGCAAATGTTTTGGATTAAATTTAGTATTTATATGGCAAAGCAAAAAGTGCATCTTCTCAAACACTAAATAAGAACAATATATAGGATCTGGAATTTATAAATTAAAATGCACAGAGAGAAGGTAAAGAAAGAAATTTGCTTTGATAATGTGTCAGTGACACCACAAAACAACACAATCTGTCAGCAGGAACAGGAACAGGAAAAGAATGAAGGAAACAGAAAGTGGTATATGTACAATAAGACATGAACTCCAAGGTGTTTCACAAATAGTCAGCTTCACTATGCCTTCCAAACCATAGAAAATACAACATCAATGCTGCTTAGTGGAAGTGTTTTAGAAATACATTTGTGTCAATATCCACTGGCACTCGTGATAGAAAAAAGTTGGGGTTGGGTATTCTGACCTGTAAGCGTATGATATCTCAGAAAATTGTTTTAAGTATCATTTTTACAAGTCTCTAGTAGGCAACTGGTGCGGGCTTGACCAGCTATACTGTAATGAAACTAATAAACCTTAACGTATGAGAAAACTATCAAACTCTTCTTCAGAGTGTGGCTTGTTATTGGCCATGAGGTATGTTCTGCTTTCAAGCTTTCTTTAGGACTGGCATCTTGTGGCATAAAGTTAACACCAATATTTTTATTTTTATTTACAGGAGTTACACCACAGTTATTACTTTAGTACCCAAGGTTTTGCAGCCTTCTTCCACTAAGGAATTTAGGCCAATTGCCTGCTGCACTACACACTATAAAATTATTTTCCAAGTAATAACGTATATGCTGCAGTTGGTGATTGGGTCAGTTGTGAGTAGTAGCAAGTCTTGCCTTTGTTCCTGGTAGACTAATTTCTTATAATATTTTGCTGAGTCCATGTAGCATCTTTAAAGTTTAAACTCTCATATACGCAAACTACTTCACAGAAGAAGCATCACCATCCGCCACTTAACATCTACAATGGATTGCGATAACATCAAAAAGAACACACTTGATCCTTTTTATAAGGCTTCTCAGTTAGTCATCATTTTGAAGCCTTTTTGTCAATCGAACACCCAATAACACAAAAATATTAAATGGTCCTCTATTGATCTCCCTTCAGTCACAAATCAATACCAATCTAGCATGCCAAGTAATCCTTCTATCTTATTTCATATCCCGAGTTTCTTCTCCATTTTGTTCCTTTGCAATTACCCTTCTCCAATTTATGCTCTATGTAATATAGATGTAACCAAAGTCTAAACCAGCATATCGAATATTTTCATTGGTACACTAATCCCATATCATATGTGTTTGACATAATTTCATTGAAGTTTATGAATAAATTCCAAGAGACATCTCTGTATTCAGGAAACATAAAACAAAATTTGAAAATTTTCACTTCCAAGCAACTCAATTGAACCTAAATCTTTCCTGGTTTTAATCTCTTAACTATAACCCAATGTTTGGTAAAGACATTATCATAATCTCAGAAACTCAACATACTATAGATACTACATTCCTTGGTTCAACTCATATTACAAATGTCCCTAAGTTTAAGGATACACATAATACCAAATAAACTACACAATGGTATTAAAAAGTTGCTGGAAAAACACGATTCAAGGGGGCGCTTACAATAGCAAAGCGAAGTCCCTCAGCTCTCATGAGAGAGCCAGTAAGCTCCTTAACAGCAGCAGTCTGTGCAAATGAGGCACGATCCTTTCTTTCTGATGCAAAATGGACCAACCCAGAACCTGAAATCTCAAATTACCAAGTGGGCACATTTCAGAAACATCAAATTTCACATATTTTTTTGATTGCATCATAGAAGATTGTCAAAAATGTACATGGGCAAACATATAAAATAAATTTTTTTAAAAAAAACCCATAAATTACATACCAGTGGAAACTGAGGAGACATGAGGGCTAGAAAATTGAAGGGATGAAGAAGAAGCTTGAAGAAAGGTGGGTTTGAGAGGCAAGCATTTGGGATTGGCTGCAAGGAAACAAGACTGTGAAGCTGCAAACGAAGCCATCGGTTGTGTCGTCAATTGGTGGTGACAATTGACAACGGAAGAGGGTGGAGTGAGAGGAGTGAGTAGGTAGGGAGAGACTATTGGTGGTCTTTTTCTTTGATTTGACTCCGGGATTAGTATGTGTGTGAATTGTGATGTTTAGGATGAAAACAATGATACACCAAAAACACCAACCTAAAAACAAGTTTAGCTAAATCCCTATTAAGATAGCTTCGGACCGATTCGTTTCGAAACCGACCTGCTTAAAATCCGACTCGAAAAGATTCGACCTATGATAAACAAAACCCGAAACTACCCCATTCGAGACTGAACGTAACCTGAAGTGACCCGAACTAAACTCGGTCCGACCCGACCTGTTTTCCAGCTCTAATCACGACTCTTGCTTTTCTTTGAGGTTGTATCTTGTTGTGTTGCTCATGGTAGGCGTGTTGTGCCCAAAGTTTTTATTTAATTATTTGTTGTCTCGTGTCATGTCAAAGGGAGTTGGTAAGAGGATGAATCATAAATGAGTGAGGCTCATATCAACCCAAAAGCTCAAGCTATTAGGTTGTGGTACTAACCGACTTATAAACTTATCCCTCTCTCTTCTTTCCTCTGTGTGGGACACCTTTTTCCCTTCACATACACATGTGAACTCCCAACAATCACCCCCTCACATGTGCAATCCCAACAATCTCCCACTTGAATCCTTTAACTCCCCTTTAATCATTACTTTATAGCCCACTTTGTAAATCACAGCCCAATCCATAATCTTGTCTCAGTCAATCATCGTGTGCCTAATAGTCTGTATTTTCCGAAAGTATCATGGAACCTCCATCATAACTGGTCATAGCACTCCACTTGCACAATATTCAATCCAAACCCAATACACCGTCACGTAGCACACTCCTCCTTGGGGCGTGTAAGGGTCAGAACTCTTGTTTGCAACCCAACATCGTGATGCATCCTATACTAGGGCCTTCAAAAGATTAAAACTAATCACACAATCTTTGAGCATGAGCACCCATCAACCTGTTGGAGCCCTTCTGGGGCTAACAAATTTACAAGTCCAAAGACATCCTCCATCTCATGATGATGGGCTGGACATCATCTTCATGGGCCCCTCTTGGGGCATACAATGGGGCTTGGATCATCTAGGAGTAGTAACATCGACTGCATCAACACCAATGGGATCACATCATACCTCAAGTTAACCCGAAGCTATCTTTAGAATTATATTTACATTATGTGAAGTTTTTTAAAATTTGAATCATCCATCAATTTTATATTCATAAGGTGGAAATGGATAGTTGGATATACATTCATTGAATATTAGATTAGTATTCTCTATTTTTCAATGACATGTGTGCACATAAACTTTTTTGCTTTCGCTTGAAATGCATAGGAATAGAGTTTATGATATGAAGTTCATGGTCAGAGTAATATAGCATCAATATGTGTAAAAGAGAGATACAACACGCATATTCCTAAATATATTTTACAAAATGATATTAGTAATAAGAGCATTAGAGAGCAAAATTGCTAAATAGATAAGTGAGTTTAATTTCTCATAAATAAGTTACTTTTTCCTTTTTGCTGAACAAAAAAATAATGTAAGTGAATGACAATTAAGACAACTCCCGCTACGTTATATTCAGACTCATGTGTTCAATAATGAATATATATAAGACTAAACTAAACAACAAACGTAAATACTGTCCCATCAACGGGACATCAATAAAAACCAGAGACACGAGATTGAGAGAAATTGAAAATTCGAACTCATTATCTTATCACAATCAACACAAGCACGAACCCCTTACAAAACCACCCCCTAAATAAACTTGGAACCACTTGACCATCTGGCCCCATTTGATTCCTCTTTCTTCTCTACGCACAACAGTCAACAGCACCCCTCACCCCCTACAGACGAACATCGTGGGAAGCGCGCGCTAGACAGAGAGAGAGAAACCTACCAAAACAAGAACATACAAAAATGGAGAACCGTGAAGATTTGCGATCAATTCTCCCATTTCTCCCTCTAAAACTAGAATCATCGACTCTTATATGGCCGAATGAAGTGATCGAAGCTTTGAAATCGCTGTCGAAAGGACCGAGTCACAGCCGAGTTGACTCAGGCGAAGTACTCTCCCTCGCTATTTCTGATCTTAGGAACTCACTTTCTCTCTCCTCTCATCCTTTCGCTCACTCCGCTGGTGATGGTTACTCTCTCTTCTTTGACGAGGTTCAAAATTTCTTTTCCCTTTTTTGAAAATTTTTGGTTAATTATTTGGTAGAAATGATTGATTTTGTTAATTTTGCTTTGAATTGTTTACTTGATTGAGTTTAGTACTTTGTATTGCTGTGACATGCAAAATTACTAGCCTTTGTATAGTCAAATGTGAGGTTTTAGAGAAGAATTGTTAGATAATTGAAAAATAGAGTTGTATTAGTGAAGAATGAGCAAATGTAGGTATCCAGGACAAGGTTTCCGAACAGCTTTTGATGGAAATTGATTAAAATCAGAAGCAAGCTACAAAAATTAACAACCGTTTTGTGGCAAAACTTGGGAAAATAAAATCATAAATTCAGTCAAATAAAATCACAGCAATGCTTAGTAAATGACTCGCGTGTAAATAAATCATTGATAGGGATTAGGGAATTTTCCAAGAAAGTTTTGCCATTTTGCTCTAGGCAAAGGGACCAACAGAATGCTAAGAAAAGCATTGCGCCAAAAAAATCTTCAGTTATCTAGTGTTTGGCCTAGCTTTTGAGCAGCTTCAACTTACCCCCCTATTTTCCCTCACAAACCAATCGCTGCCTCGTCGCCCCCATTTTCAGCTTCTAGGAAGCTTAAAACACTCCTAGGAGGCCCAAAAGCAGAAGCTTAATTGATTTGTGAGCGAAAATAAGGACAGAAGTAGAAGCTTCAGAGAAGCTAGGCCAAACACACTCTTAATTTCGACAAACCTAATTGTTTGTCACTTTTTATCCTTGTTTGGGAGTTCTAGGGAAGATAATGGAGGAGAAATAGTTGCAGGTGGACATAGTATCCGCTTTTACACAAATGTGCTCAATCTTTAGATTGTTTTCGTCATTGGAGAAACAAGGGTTTTAGAAGGTGAAAATTTTACCTTAACAAATGTGTTTTGAGCGGTTTTCCATTGTGAATTTCCCATGAGAAAATGCTTACACTTCCTTTTGCTTCTTTACGCGTATTTCTCTTTCCTTCCCATATCTTAAGCAAGTTTAAAACTTGAAAGTGGATAATTAATGTTCTTAGTGGGAGGATCAAGTTGATTTGCTTGTCAATAGTTAAATGGGAAAATAAACAAATTCTATCGGGGGTTCACATTCAGCATTTGCCACTATTGATTATGTGTGCGGCTTACATGTTTTAAGGTGAAGAGCTAATGGAATGATAATGACGTGTGTAAAATGTCTAATTAGAAGTCATAATTTCTTGAAGTGCCCAAGATAATGGATCCATATTAGCAACCAAAATTTGTTCTTCATTCAATTTCATCATGGCTTGTATTCTTATCTCTCCATGGTAATTAAGAAACAAGAAATAATCCATTTCATTACCATATGCTACCTATATTGATAGGATTTTTTAGAAAGAGCACCTTATTTGAGTACAATTCTTTACATGCTCATTAATTGATTCCATACCAACGAAGGTGGCTAGATTTAGCAAATTGATGTGGTCGGCAAGCGACATGAGTTTGTTCGGGATTGTTTTGTGTATTTAGCTATTGGCCAAAGCAGTTATGGATTTTAAAGCGTACCTCACTGACGTTGAACGTTATTGAGGTGAACTAGAATACTTCTCATGAGAACTTGTTCTCCTAGGGTGTACATATATATAATCATCTTACCTAATACAACCTTTAAAATAGAGGGTTTAGCAAATTGGTAGATGAATTCTGTCAAAATAGTTTTTAGACATGGTGGCACTTATACTTGAAAGTGAGGTTTAAGCTGTCAGTTGTTAATTTGGGAATTCTTGTTTTATTTTTGGGGACCATTTGTGTAGACTCTATAGGTTTGCGGTGAAAAGATGATATAAATCACTCCCAAAGTAGTTGGAAACTAAGGAAATGCATTTAAAGGCTTATCTGAAGAAGAAATGCATTTAAACCTTATCGGATGATGTTTCTAGAATATTGGACCTCCCTTACTACTATTAATTTTTGTTTTTGAAATCTTTTACGTGGATCTTTTTGAAGATAGGGGTAAGAATGCAAATTTATTGACCTACGCATCCACACTCGGTGGTCCGTGGTTGTGATTATCTTGGACATCATACTTGATTTTCTTTTTCATGCTACTTACCTATTTACAACTAAACAATAATAGATTGTGACTTGACCGGATGGAGCTGTATAAATGTTGTTAAAGACTTAAATGCCGAGAAGCAAATAAAATGTTATTGGGGCAATAATGAATTTTCTTGCAGACTGCAGTGCTTCTTTTTAAGGAATCGGAATGGGTAATTTAGGCTATTTTAAATGAGGAAAGGGATGATCTCAATCTTATATGAGTTTCACTTCTTGTAGTTTTTGTCAAGGGCTGAATCAGCGAAATGGTTTGGGGAGGTTGTTCCTGTGATGGCAAATTTGTTATTAAGATTGCCCAAACTGGTAGAGTCTCATTATCAATATGCAGACCTCATCCTTGTCGGGGTTGATACTGGTCTTCGCTTGTTGGATCCACAACAACCAGGCATTGTGTTTCTGAGTCAGGTATACCTTTAATTGTTTCGTTATCCTTCAAATTGTTAAAATTTTCTCCTTGAGTTTTTTGAAACATTTTATCCGGTTTTTGGGCCCTTGGATATGCATAATGTTCGTTCTTAGCTATTCATTTCAATCTTGTGGAACAATTGACATTGTCCTCTTCTAAGTAGTGACTGTGCACTTGTGTAGTAGACCCGGTTGGGCATTATCACCGAATGTGTGTGTTTTGTCTCCGTACTAGTGAGTCTGGTCTGCATTTGTTCTTGAACTCTGATTTTGTTTGATTTTTGCGTATTAGCCTTTTCAGAGTTGGAAGAATGTAGCTTTGCAGATTCGATATGTTGGTTTGGGTAAGGGAAGGAGCCGAAGTTGTTGTGGGCTTTGTGGCGGTGTGCTTTTCTGACAATTCTCTGGTGCCTTTGATTGGAGAGGAATCCTAGAATTTTTTCTGGTGTTGACAAGCTTGATGAGCTTGCTTGGGAACATTTGGTGTATTTGGCTTCTTTGTGGGCCAAAGCACTTGGGGCTTTTCAGAAGGTGCCCCTCACTGATGTTCAGCGTGATTGGGATGATTTGTAATTGGATTTTCTTTTTCGTTTTGAGGACTCCTTGTCCTTATACTTTGTAACTGTTTACCTCTATTCATTGGTGCAAATTCTTTCTTATCTGAAACAAAGTTCTGCATCGTTCAGTTAGGCAATTATAGCATGTTGACATAGGAAAAAGGGTGTGGTTGAGCCTTGGGAAGATGTTCTTGGTGCAAGATAAGCTGGAAAATAGCATGGCTGCTCTGTTCTTCAATCGCAGTGAGGAAGAAGATGACAGAAGCCTTCAATTCAACAATAACTGGGTGTGGGAAGGGCAGGGTTTCCATTCGTATCAATGAAGTGGACTCAGAGCATGACTAAAAGAAGGTGGGCTTATGAGGCAAATTTGTCAAATGCTTCTGTGACATTAAAGTGGGTATTTGTTGGTGCCCTTCTTTGGATCTGAACAACCTATTTCTGATAATTAAATTCAGATGTGGAGTGGTGTACTTAGGCAGAGAGAAATAACCTTGGTTCGGGATAAAATGGTCTATTATTTGCCCATAGGATTTTCCCAGGATTCCCTTTGTCGGATGTACAGAGGGATTTGAGGGCGTTATTGTTTTGATCGTTTTTGTAGGATTCCTTGTCCTCTTCTTGTAATCCTATTGATGAGTTATCAATACAGTTACTGCTATCTTACAAAAACTCAGATGCTGACTGCTGAGCAGGTTTTGACACTTACTGGACGAATCTATTTGCTAGTTATAGGTCATTTATATGAGTTTAACCTAGGGATTTGTGGATCCTGTACTTGAGAGTAGTAAAGTAGTATTCCCTGACTTGCCCTACTTTCTACTTTAGGATCTTCCAAATGTACCGTTCTAATTAATTATTTATGCAGTTGTAAATCGGTCAAGTCCTCGACTAGGTTCCTTCTTTATATAGTTCTTAGCCTGCGTGACTAGTCTACGAGGACAGTCGCAATGGAACTGATGGAGTTAAACTTAAGCCTTCTGCAATGCAAAAAGGTGACTGAAAGTTGTAAAAAATCCTTGATTGACTATGTGTAGCCAGCGATGCGTCTTAACATTAACATAATCAGATAAAACCATACGTGTTTATCTGGAAGGAAGAAGGCTTCCAAATCTGGAAGATTTTGATTGGACTTCAGTTCTTAACAGGCTAAACCAACAATCTTCTACAAAGACAGAGGCGACTAACGCGCGTCCTAGTCTATGTGTTCGATATATCTCTAGTGCTGGTTCGACTGGTCACGTATTTCTGCATTGTACTCTTTTCTTGGATCAAATGGAATTTCTGCTTGAGATTTGTGGCAATTCGTGGGACAATCCTTATAATTTGGACTGCTTTTCTTTCATCTTTTAAGTGGTTGCGGGCATAAATTCTGTGGAAATTTGTGGTGCTTTTCGTTGTGGTGTAGCCCATTGAAACATTTTTTTTTTAGATAAGAAATTTTTTTATTCATTAATATTGAAAGAATACAAAAAATGGAGGACAAGTTATCCTCGAATAGAACCAAAATATCCACAAATCACGCCAATGGCGTTGGACAATCGTAAGTGGAACACCTTAAAGGCGCCCGCTGCCTTAGCCCAAAGGGAGGCCAAGTAAACTCTATGATCCCAAACACAATCAATATTCTTCCCAGAGTTGGAGAAAATCCTCGAATTCCTCTCCAACCAGATGCACCATAGAGTAGCCATGCAAGCACACCTCCATAACACCCTACCCTCCTTGTCCCTCCTCATTGCTGTAAGAATTGGCCAACCGTAGCTGGGCACACAAACGGTTCCCCGCACAGCAGCCTATCCCATAAGACCTAGCAAACCTGCACATCACAAACAACTGCAAACAATCCTCCTCATCGTGACGACACATAACACCCTGGCCGAAGAGACCAGCCAGGCCTCTGCCGCTGTAGCATATCATGGGTATTTAACTTACCAAGCAACAGCGTCCACACAAACGCACGATCTTAAGAGGAACCTTACACTTCCAAACATAAGTGGACAAAGGGAAATATGGGAATTGAGATGGAAGGCTAAGTTGAAAAAGGAAGGACTTGTAAGAGAAGGACCCAGAGGAGTCCCTAATCCAAGTCCGGGAGTCGTCCCTAGGGACGAGCAGAGTAGTGCTAAGAACACTCAAGAGGGAGACAAGCTCCTCCATCTCTCTATCATGTGGTGGTCGCCGTAAATGTAAGTCCCATGAGCCGCCAGTGTGAGAGAAAAACGCGGACACTGGCGCCCCATGAATAGTAGACAACCGGTAGACCCTAGGGTATGTGGAAGAGAACGTGGAGTCACCCTTCCACACATCCTCCCAGAACCGAACCCGACAACCATTCCCCACATTATACTTGACCAGTGGAAAGAAGAAAGACGATACCTGAGAAATGAACTTCCAAGGGCAAGCATGGGAAGCAGTGGAACCAGCGAGGGCATCCCACCCGTTGGGCTGTAGACCGTACTTGCTTCTGATAACTCTGTGCCATAGGGATTCTGATTCCTGGGGGAACCGCCACAACCACATTCCCACAAGCGAGATGTATTTGGACACCAAACCAAAATCCAGACCTCTCTCCGTCTTTGGTCTCCAAACATGATCCCAGCTAACAAGGTGATCTCTCCTACCCTCACCGGCCCAGACCAGAGGAAAGTCCTCATCAATCTCTCAATCCTTTTAGCCACGCTCACCGGGACCCTGAACAAAGAAAGATAGTAGAGAGGGGTACTAGCTAAACAGGACTGCAGAATGGTAATCCTACCGCCCAAAGAAAAATACACCCCCTTTCACCCATCTAACCGTTTAGCTACTCTAGACACAACAGGTTCCGAGAAAGAGACAGTCCGGGGATTACCCCCGAGGGGCACCCCTAAGTAGGTAAGTGGCCACTGACAACCCAGTAGACCAGCCAAGGGCCCGAGGACCTCATCCCCCACATTAACCCCAGCCAAGCACACTTAGACAAATTAATCCTCATTCCCGACACTACCTCAAAAACCTGTAGCAAGGTGAGAACCCTCTTAAACCCCTCAGTCTCAGCCGAAAGGAATAGGATAGTATCATCCGCAAACTGAAGATGGGAAACAGAAACCCTCTCCCGGCCCACCCTAAAACCCTCAACTACCCCTCGTTCTACCCCCCCTATCTAACATACGACCAAGGACATCTACAACCAAAGTGAAAAGAAACGACAAAAGGGGATCACCCTGCCTAAGACCACGGGAAGAAGTGAACCACTCCCGAGCCGCACCGTTAAGTAGGACAGAGAAACAACCCCTAATCCAGCTGCGCCATCTACTCCCAAACCCTTTCCTATCCATCACCCGATCCAAGAAGCCCCAACTAACCCGGTCGTAGGCCTTCTCAAAGTCTAGCTTAAAAACAACCCCTCGATAATTTGATCGCCTTGCATCATCAACCGCCTCATTAGCCACCAAAGCAGCGTCCAGCCGACCTTCCACAAAAGCACTCTGAGTCATCGATATCGTCCCTGACAAAACAGCTCCAAGCCTAATAGACAGAACCTTAGTAATAATCTTATACACACTCGTAACCAGACTAATAGGCCTAAAGTCCCCCACTTTTATGGAACGGTCCTTCTTAGGGACAAGAGTAATAAAGTTAGAATTTATACTCTTCCCAATGACCCCGGTAGCATGGAACTCAGTGAAAACCCCTAATAAATCCTCTCTAATTACCTCCAGCAATCCTGATAAAAAGCCACAGTAAAGCCATCCGGCCCCGAAGCCTTCTCCCTATCCATCCCAAAAACCGCATCTCTAATCTCCTCTAACTCAAAAGGCCGCTCAAGCCAATCCCGTAAATAAGACTCAATAGGAGACCAGTCCACTCCCTCAAGCATAGGCCTATCTACCACCTCCTCCGTAAAAAGACTCCTATAAAAACCGGTAATCTCCTCACTAATCCTCTCCACATCCGTCACACGTTCATCATCTCCAATCTCCAACTCCGTAACAAAGTTCCTCCTCCGCCTCCCATTAACTACCTTGAAGAACAACCTAGAACTCACATCCCCCTCTTTAACCCACTTGACCTTCATCTTCTGCCTCAGACTCTGCCTCTCCCTCAACAACACCTCCTCCAGACTATTCTTCAGCTCCACACTCCTCCTCAATAACCCCTCATCATGACCCTCCTCACTCAAAAGCCGATCAGTGACCAAAATCTCTTTAAGAATCTCCCCCTTCCTAACACGTATATCTCCAAAAACCTCCTTATTCCAAACCTTCAAATTCTCCTTAACAAACTTAAGTCTCCTCATAAAACAAAAACCCCTTCAACCCTCAACCTCACAGTTCTCCCACCATTCCCGAACCCTAGCTACAAAATCCACATGGGTAGTCCACATATTCTCAAACCGGAACAGATTAGGCCCCCACTTAATAGGAGCAGACTGCAAAACAAGAGGGAAGTGATCCGAACAAGAGCGAGGTAACACCTCCTGAACTAAAGAAGGGAACTCCTCCTCAAACTCATTCGTAACAAGGAATTGTTAGACGAGTGGCTCTTTCTTCTAAGATTGTGTGCAGTACAATGGTTGTTAAGAGGATGCCTTGTGCTCTGTGATTCTTTTTCTCTTAGCAGAATGTCTTTGTTTTTCTCATATACATACATAGCCAACTTTGGAGTTCCATGAACTTGCTAAAAATTCATTTGCTTTTTTTTTTTTTTTTTTTCTTGTTATCTACCCTTCATAAAATGTCTTAATGTATGTAAAGAGTTTTTTTATTACCTAACTCTTGGTTCACTGACCTCGCTAATATTTGCTTGCCTGAAAAATACAATTTTGCCTTCCTACTGAATCTACTGCTGATAGAGGTGCAATTCTGGATATGGAAATTGGTTTCTACTGATCTTGTGGTAAAGAAGCTGAAAAGCCTGCTGCAAGTAAAGAAAAGTGAAACTTTAAAGAGGTTTGGCAGTCTAAGAAGGTTGCCTTGCCTCTATCTATTAATGACCAGAGTCTTGCTGTTAGTCACAAGATATCTAACATTGCTGGTAACAATCAAGAATTGCCTCTTTTATCTTTGAAACAAAAAACAATCAAGGAATGAACCCAGATTAGGAGCTCAACTGGAAAAACTATTTGGTGACCTTACCAAACAGTTTCATCATCTGCCAGCACCGGCAAGTTTATATCGTGTTTTGTAATCTATACTCCGTTGGTCAGCAGAAGCTGCTGGATGTGGTTCATAGGCCCGAGCTACTGTAACAGCAGGAAGGCTCTTTTGGAATATCTGGGGCTCAATAAAGGCCGCAGAAAAGAAATAAGGTGAAGATGGTCAGTTGGGGGGAACTTAAGTTAAAAGATTGAAGCAGCCACTGTCCTTTTCAAGAGTATTTCTGCTTGGAGTATATCTTTTAGACTTTTGGTAATGATTTTGCTTTTTCGGAAGTGTGTGGTTTCTATGGGCTCTCAGGTTTATGCCGTTTCTGTGAAGAGTGTGGATCCTTTTGTTGCTGATGTTTAATTGGTGATGGATCTTCTATTGCCAACTGTATATGCTACTATGATGTCTCCAAAAAGCTTTACGTTGATATTGAGGTAAGGTGCTGGGGAGTGGGGACCCATCTCCTCTTGCCCTGGATTCCTTTGAGGGCGTGCGGAAGGGGCATTTAATGTGATTTTGTATCCATATGAAAGGTTTCATTAGGATTTTCCCTGTGCTTCATCTGTTTACATGGTTGTGAGTTAGCTGACATCGTGTCTATTTTAGACATAGTGGTTACCGGAGCTTAAGCCCTAGAGTTGGGAACTTGGGATCACACTTGGTAGCAAGGAGATCCATTTTAGAATCTAGAACAAGCTTGCTAAGAGTTATGAGCAACATGTTTTGGCTGATGTCTGGCTGGACTCCTACTCTGTTTTCACTTTTTCAGGAGGATGTCTCGAGAACACTTTAGGTTTTTGATTGTTGAACTGAGCATGAGAGCTTTCCTTCTGTAGGCTGAGAATCGTGGAAAGTTCCTACGTTTAGAATTTGGCAAAAGCAGAAAAGTTTCCCAAGTTTCTCTAAAGGATTAGCTAAAATTAGCTTGAAGGTACTCATAAAAAGTCGGTGTGAAGCTAGGGAGCAGTTGTTTCACACTCAATAGCTGCTGATATCTATGGATGCATATGCTGGTGCTTAATCTTTGTACATCTCTCCAGAGGTTATCAAACCTGTGCTTTCATTTCAGCAAAAATGGCAGCTGTGTAGTGGGGTCTCTAAAATCTGGAGGTAAAGCAGATCTTATAACCTCAACCCCATTATGCAGTGTATAAGAGTAGTTTCGTGGATTGGGAAATGCGAAGTGAGTAACATGGCTCTGTTTGCATGGGTAAGTAGGCCAAAAGAACAGGGTAGCATTGGGGTTCTCAACCCATAGGGAATACAGTATTTTGGGCAAGTTGTTGTGGTCCATCCGTCCATGCGCAAGCTCAAGCAAAACTATGGTTCAGTGGTTGACGTATACTATCTGAAAGAGATTCACTGGATCATAAAGAGACTTTTTTCCTAGAGATAAAGGCTCAGGCATCTGGTAGTTAAGATTCACTGGTCATATGGATAAGTTGATGTACAGCAGTGGTTTTCTCTAAAAGAAGACGACGCGGACCTTAAACCTGAAAAAAGTAAGATGGCTTTTGTCTAGTCCAACTCATCCTAGATTGTTTTCTGCCTGTGGCTTGCTGATGCACTTCTAAATACAAACTAAAGATCAACTACAGTTAGTCACTGATTTCTTTTGGATTTTTGAGTTTGAAATGTGATAGAAATGAACTTAAGTCTGAAACAGTCTCAGTCCCGTTAAGAAATCAGCCAAAGGGAATTAAATACGAAAGGAGAATGAAAAAGAAAAGAACCATCTGCCTTGGATATAACACGCCTAAACAAATTAGGTGTTAAAAAGTAATTTATTATCACATACTTGATATTTATTCCATCTGTTTGGATCAGCCTTAATCACAACTACTACTACTGCTGTTATTATTACTGTAATTATTAATGTTATGTACTCAAGTTCACATGGTTCTGTTGCTAGTTTAATATTCCCTTTGTTGAACACTTCCTAGGCAGATACCTTTCCAGTCTTTTGTTTTATATGTAACAAAAGCTTTTGTTAGAATGCTCAATGTTTTGTTCACAAAAACTTCTATAAGACGGTCTTTTTGTAATTTTTGGTGAAACAAGGGTCATTTTAAGTGAAACAATGGTCACGGTTCATAAAAAGTGACCCCTATAATTCTGAATAGTAACCCCATTTAATTGTAAGTTGGTCTCATACAAGACTTACTCTGTTTTGCTTGGTCATATGCTTGTTAACAAAATAGTAATAATATGAATGGCTATGCTCAATCTGGAGACCATTCATTTTGACTCCGTTGGAGACTCTCGGGTTTGGCTTGGAGATCCCTCAGGGTCTTCTCCTGAAAATCCTTCTTAATTGTTAACCGAGAGTCCAACGGAGTCAAATTGTTTGCTCAATGTTTTGTTTGGTCAAATGCTTGTTAATAAAAATAGTAGACTAATGATGTTCATAGCCATCGTTGGAGTGACCATGAGCATGAATATGTTCAGGGTATGTAGGAATCTGTAAGAGTAGGTAATCTGCTTCTTTGAGGACAATAAACTAGAAACCGACGTGTTTACATTTTTTTTCCACCTTGTCCCATCATCTTCTTGTACAGGAAACAAATATGCATCAAAGGCTTGGTTTCTTTGCATCAATGACCAGTCCTATGCATGATGAGCGAGAACAAGAGAATAATTCTGGATAATTGTTTGTGTTGGAAGATCACGTGTGTGATGAAGTATTGCTGTCCTATACACCTTGGCATGTGCACATAATTCAATTTACATCTGGTCCCTTCCGGGACATCTGATAATTCACTTTATATCTTTTTTGTGAATTTGGTTTTGTAACAAGAAGTTTTTATGCTGCTGTATAGGAGCTTATTGCGGCTCTGCTATCATGCTCCTTCTTTTGCTTGTTTCCGACTGCAAATAGAGGTGCTAAACATCTACCAACGATCAACTTTGATCAGTTATTTGCGTATGTTATCATCTTTTCTCTTTTGATGAATTCTGAAGTGTGTGCATGCAATGTTAGCACTATATTCATTTTAATGAACAATAATGTTTTTAAAACAATTGATACAGAGGATCATCTTAAACGAGTTTCAGTATTCTATTTGATTCACTATTGCTTCGGTTACTTTCTGTCTTGAAGTCTGATTTTGATTATCGTGCTTTGTGGTAAAAGACCAATTCCACGAACTTCATGATTAAACTAATCTCCTTCTCTTTTCTTTTTTATTATTTTTATTATTATTGATTAAGGAATCGTCCCAAGTTTGTTGCTTACAGAAAAAAAAAAAAAAAAAATCTGATGCAGGTGAAAAGATATATTGATCTGCTCACTTTAGACTGCATACACAAATAACAAACAATCCCCAACTCTTAGGGCATTCTGTAAAGATAGAGGTACTGTTCTTTCAGCAGACTTGCTAACAAGTTTCCAAACTATAGTTTTATCAGATTCTTCTGCTATGAGAACCACATACTTGATTTTAAAAAGTGCTTTTAGCAATGTATAACAAATTGTCAGTTGGTATCAACTAGATCAAGCTTATCCGGTAAGGCTTTATCTTATGAGTTTAACAGAAGTTATTCTTGGGTGCTCTATGTTGTATGCAAATAGTTACTAAGATCTCTTTGGTAGCTATTCTAGTCACACAGATGATGCATAAGTATTAGACAATATGGTCGACACAGTATTTTTTTGGTGGCCTTAGCTCAGAGAAACTAACTAGAAATTGGGTTGACTTACCAACAACTAATTTGCACAAGGAAGGAGGAGGTTCACCCACAATGGGACGTTGTGCGCTCCTGCCTATATGCTTACCTGGATGAACCCCTATTTCTTCTCTCCACCTGCTGATAGGAAGATATTAACCACACTAGTAATCCAAAAGAATTAAGAAGATCGAAATGACTGGTCCCGCACTTCCGCTAGTGCTTTGGTAATATGGTGTCACTGGCTTTATGCCATATTACTGAACTTATCACTCTGAAACTGGCAGTGGAAGAACATATTATTGATGTATACGTGCGTATTTGGTGCTCTGGTTATGTTTGATTTGACTGAATCATTTGTCATCCCTTCATTTGTCATCCTAATATTTGATTTGCTTCTTTTATGCTTATGATTTTTGTTTGGTTGTTCCCTTCTTTGTACCCCTTTCCTTTTTAGTTTCTTGTTCCTTGTGAAGACTATTAACAATGCATTTCTGTTTGTATGTTCTTAGGAAAGTCTATGAAAACTATTCTGAGAATCACGAAAACAAAATCAAGTGCATCGTACATTATTTTGAGCGGATATCTTGCTCTGTACATTCAGGCTATGTTTCATTTGAGCGAAAAGTTCTTCCTCTGGAGCATGATCCACCACTTGTTACTTATCCCTCTGCTGATCTCTGGGTGAACTCTCTAGTTCCCCTCACTCAGTTTGAGGTAATAACTGTATGGACTAGAAGTGTATGTATCTACAGTTGTAGGACTTTGCTACAACTATGTATAAAGTTTTCTTTACCATTGATTGACACTTTTACACACTTATTAGCAATATTTACCTTCTTGTAAAGGTTTCCAGTTCAGGCTTGATAGAAGATCAGTCTAAATGGGCTCTCGAAGTTGATTTTGCAAACAAGTATCTTGGAGGTGGTGCTTTGCGTAAAGGGTGTGTCCAGGTGTGCTAACCAAACTACCACATCTTCCATAGATGCCTTTTTTTTCTCCAACTGTTCATCGTGGTAGCTAGGTATCAAGCTTGTGCATTGTACAAGTTCATATTTATATAACTTCAGTCTACGATTACAAGTTCTGTAATTCAAAGCTTTCTTTTTACTACTCTCTTGATTTAATTAAACTTTACTTGCTTTTATATTACAAATGTTTGTTTGTTTTCTCAATGCTTGCTAAGTTTGCATGATTATGCTCTTGAAAAACGCAAAAAAAAGAAAGAAGAGAATGAATGTCATTGAATATGATATTGTTGTAGAGTACATTTTCCGGCACTTTGAATGGTTTTACTATGCTCCCTCTGTTTTTCTTGTCGTTTTCAATTTTGAGGTCAAGCTTCTACCATTATTTTCTCTTGAACTAAATAAGTGGTAATCATTAAAAAAAAAAAAAAAAGTTTTTAACATAGTTTTCTATACGAATCCAACAAATATTTTTTCCTATTGCGAATGAAAGTATTTTTTTTTCACAAATTCACAGTCAAAACTTTGGCACGAAAATCTAAAAAACAACACTTAAACCAAACCGAGGGAGTAGTAAATTTATGATGGAAATTGAATATCAAACTCTGATCTTCTTTTATCCTAGCTATATCAATAATTATATTCTCCTAATTTTGATGCTACTCTTCTTTATATATGTACATGCATAATTAGGCCTGACAATTCGGTTAACTGGTTGGGTTCGGGTTATAGGTTTGGTCGATTTCGGTTCAGTGGTAAAATAAATGATAGGAAGTGACTTTTAGTATGAAACATTAGAATCGGGTCGAGTTCGGGTTTAAGTTCAGGATGGGTTGGGTTGGGTTGGGCTCGAGCTTCTCAGTAACTTCAGGTCGGGTTGTCGGGTCGGGTCAGCTATTGCCAGGCCTGTGTGTAATTAAGTATTAAGAGTCGTGTCGCATCATTTAATCTTTTCGGATGTCGCATCATTTAATCTTTTCGGATTTATAGATCCATGAAGAAGGTGATGTGCTTGTGTCTGTTTCTGTCACGTGAATCTTTCTGCCAATATGTCTTGGTTTAGTAATATGTTAATGGGTTGAATGGATGATGTTAGTGCAGGTGGTCTGAAAAGGTTTTTTTGCTGATTATTGTTTTACTGATGTGTTATTTTTTACTGCTAACCAGGAAAACTGTAACTAAGAAGATTCCAAGTTGCTGCCAACTTTTAAGTAAAACACCACGCAATATATATACCTAATTTTTAAGTTAAGCAACTGACTGATATTTGCTTGCACCATGACAGAAATTCATAAACAGAAAATTTCACCTAAGGATAGGCATTCACTGTGTTGCTTCCTGATGTTTTCCGTGACCTATCTGTCATTTTATGGGTTATTTGCTGTCTGGTTATGCAGCTCATTTGCTTTTATGCATCTACTAGTAGCACATCGTTCATGATCTGTACTTTTAAGTTGACCTAGGAATAGAGACACTCCTATGAGCACTTTCTTTGTGCTTTGCTTCCTAACTTGTTTGTTTCCGTCACTTTTCCCTTTCTGCTGATCATCGATTTGTTGATTGAATCTAGTGTATTGACTTCTAAATGGATTCCTCCTTGTCTTGCCCCCCTTTCCCCATGCCCTGGCTCGATGCACATGCTATATACAATCTTACATCGAACGAAAGGACCTGTTTTCCCTTTTTTTTTTGTAGGAGGAAATCCGCTTCATGATCAATCCTGAATTGATTGCTGGCATGCTCTTCTTGCCTTCCATGTCAGATAATGAAGCAATTGAAATTGTTGGTGCAGAACGGTTCTCAAATTATACAGGGTTAGTGATGCTGCATGTGATGTTATCATGTTATAGCTTTTCTTGAGGGAGGTACATGTGTTAGAATGGTCCATAAATTTAACCCTGAGGGGGTAGCTCAGCTGGTAAAACCTCTGAGAAGTATTCCAGAGGTCCCAGGTTCGAGTCTCCTCAGGGCCACTGAAGTTTTTCCTGGTCGTTAACTTCAGGGCCCATGGAATTAGTCAAGCAAAGCTTGGACACCTGTGTTACCTAAAACAATAAAGAGTGGTCCATAAATTTTTACTCGGTTGATAAGATCTGATAAAAACTTCTTCCGTAGGTTGAGCTTATTTGATTGATAAGATTTATGCTTGGTCTGTTCAATAACTGTATAGTAATTTTAATGGATATAGCATTGGTCTTGTAACTGTATTGACGTAGATTTTCATCATGCTATATGTTGATATACTGTATTTCTAGATATGCCGCTACATTTCGGTATTCCGGTGATCACGTGGATGAAAGGGAAGTAGATTCTATGGCAAGACGCAAGACAATAATTGTTGCATTAGATGCATTGCGCCACCCAGGGTTGAGACAGTATAGACTTGACTGCCTCTTGAGGTTTGGCTTCTTTTGTACTTGTGATTAAGCCAGATGCTGTCTAAGTAACTATCTTGCATGGTGGATATATGCATGCATTTTTTTTTCCTTTCAATTTCTGAAGTATTCATATTACATTAAGAATGGCTTACCACAAGAGTTGTGAATCGAATTGCTAGGATCTGTTAAAGATGCCATTGTTTTTCATGTTGAAAGAGATGCACATTGCGTCAGATTTTAATGCATTATCCAGCAAGAACTGCCACAACGGGATTTTTTTGTTTGTTTAAAACTTAAGAGTGTGATACCCTCATACCCATTTGGCTTACCACAAGAGTTGTGAATCGAATTGCTAGGATCTGTTAAAGATGCCATTGTTTTTCATGTTGAAAGAGATGCACATTGCGTCAGATTTTAATGCATTATCCAGCAAGAACTGCCACAACGGGATTTTTTTGTTTGTTTAAAACTTAAGAGTGTGATACCCTCATACCCATTTCACATTCCAGTGGTTTTTTACTAAGCATAGACTCTTCTTTTACCAAGCCTAGATGATCATTGACATAGGTGATCATTTGTCAATGAAATACACAAATACTGATGAAATCTGTTTGCCCACAGGCCACAGCCTAATTGAGTTATAGAGTAAATTGTGGAATGGGATGGTGGCATTTGGGCTTTCTCTAGCAAAAGGTTGGACTTGGACTTGAAATTCTGAACTAAGAGATATAGACAATCGTGTCAATAGTTTTTAAGTTTGATGCCACTCAACACTTTCAAGATCCTCTGAATACAAATTATGTGGCCAATTGCTTATGCTAAATATCTATTTATCTGCACTTACTTCAGGATAGATTAGTAACTGATTTGTTTTGGCAGGGAGATAAACAAGGCATTCTGTGGCTTTGTCAACCAACCTAAATATCAGCAATATCAGTCGTTGCAACATAATGAATCCTGTGGCGTTGAGCTTCAAAATAATGCTGCAGATGCCATGGATATATCTGAGACTCAATCAACTGTAAGAAAGCCAACTTCCTTTCTTTGATGGCTGTGCTTTGCTGTTCGACTTGTAAATTGATGCTTCTCTTGACTGGTGGCTGTTGGGATCCACGATTTCCTGATGTCTACCTATCATGAAATCATATTTTATGTTTCCTTATCAATTTAAAATCCAATTTCAATTTTGACATCCTTTAGTTTCCCTTTCTTCTTTTTTCCTCCCTCTGGCTGTCCCCAGTTAAGGGATGTCTGTATGAGCTGTCCAGAAACTGAAGCAGGAGAGCACCTGATCAAAGGAACTCATAATTTAAATATGCATCATAGTGATGTTGGGGTAGTGACTGGAAACTGGGGCTGTGGAGCTTTTGGTGGCGATTCTCAAGTTAAGTCAGTGATACAGTGGCTTGCTGCATCTCAGGTAATTGTTACTGACATCCCTGATATTTCTGCTAGCTTTTCTCCATGGTTAGTGACTAAAGAGTGAAGTTAGGTATTATGTATTCCCAAATCAATGATGCTCCCATGAACTGTTACAGAAGTTTATTTGGTAAGCATCGCCCCTAAATGTTTTCTTTTATTTTTAAAAAGAGAAAAAAAAAAAAAAAAAAAAGAATTTTAATGGTAACTGAATGGCAAAAGTACAGACAAGAGGACAAGGAGTCCCTCTAAGAAAGCAAAAGAAAACTATCGATAGGGGGTTGACAGAGAGAGACATGTGAATGGGAAGAGTACAGTGAAAAATTAGAACACCTTTTGATAAAAAAAGTTAATTCAAAGCAAACTGTATAATAGAATATTAGAAAATGCAAATGATTGTCAATATCGATAAGTAAACGCGCCCTAAGGCTCTGGTTAGTTGGTTCATAAGTTGCATAGTAGGAACTCAAATGGAGTCTCATTTTTTCCTAGAAGACTAAAGACTGAATCTTTTATCGTCCTAACTACTGGACAGATTTTTTATATAAATATATAATAACGCAAGCATACTACCCACTTTCCTCTCCCCATGCTACGTGTCATTATTATTGAAGCCCCCTAATAAATTAAAGCTATCATTCTGTTGGCATTGGTGTGGAAGCATTTGAGAGAATGAGTTTTTTCTTCCTCTTGGGAGTTTAAACCATCCTGATGAAGTCTAATGTGTGTTTTTCCAGGCGTTAAGACCTTTCATTTCATATTATACATTTGGAGTGAAGGAATTGCACTATTTGGATCAGGTATCTTTCTCTTGGTACTTCTTAGGCAAGAAATTCTATTTCATGCCATAGTCTCCGTAGCCCTTCTGGCCCTTATTGACGACAGTGGCTTGTGTTCTTTTTCATAATTATCGAGCCTGATATCATCTGCTTCCTTCACTTAATCATTATCTTCCTTCCCGCAGATGAGGAAATTTTCTGTTTTTGTTCTCTTTTTTTTTTTTTTTTGTGGTTCTTTGATTTTGTAAATCTTGTCTTTACTTTTTGTAATCTGGCTTATCTTTAGCACCATTAAAATTTAAAACGAAAATATAGACCTGAATGTGAGTCTCACTTGTTATTATGATTAGTCTCAGAATACTTTCTGCTTATTCTCGAAGAAGAAAGCCCAAAAATTATGGAGTTGGTATCACAAATTTGCTTGTTTCCTATTGCTTGAATGCTGTGCAGGTGTGTAGATGGATTCTGTCCCACAACTGGACTGTTGGAGACCTATGGAACATGTTGGTTGATTATTGTTCGAAACGAGCGGCGGGAGAAACAAAACTTGGTTTCTTTGCTTGGCTTATACCATCAGTTAACCAACAAACTGTGATGCATCGATGACAGAAAATCCAAGTGTGATGTGTTGTAACATTTTCAGGCTAATTTCCTTGAATATTTTTTCTTTAACTGTTAAAAAAACCACAAGTTTTCTCTGTAAACAGAACCACAGTTTAGAGGTAGGCTTATTAATTACTCTTGGGTCTTTTTTATTTGCTGCCATCATTTGTAAAGGAAACATCTGATCTTGTTTCAATGATAAACTTCCAGAGTTCGAACATGACGTAGTGGAGGTGCCTCGGTTGCCATTTACTTGCACCCTCTTTTTCGACGAGCAAAATTCTAAAATGGAAATGATTAAATCCTAAATAATCGAATAACCAATTTACAGGCGAACGGCTTCAATCAATACGGCTTGACTCAAGGAAAGGGCTACCCATACACAGTGTATATTATATCCTCTTGTTTCTTGTGAGTGGAGGACAAATTTACCTCTTACTCAGAATTTTAGGAGGTAATATGGGTTGGTGAAAAGGGAGGAAAATGGGAAGATGAGAGAGATAGACACAAAAAAAGGGGGACAAGGGGGTGTAATATACACAAGGTGTATGGCTAACTTAGTTGCTCAATGGAGACACCTCTGAAAAGTATATAAATTATTATTAGGAAAATTTGGCTAAAAGTCCCTCTAGTTTACCATGAATTGCCATGAGCCCCCCTAATAAATTCAAAATCTCAATCATGACCCATCTAAATCAGTTTTCCGTTCAACTTTTAGATTTATGTGATTGATATACCTTCACATGAGTCACTTATTACTAGTACTAGTATTTTTAGGGTCTGGATCCTCTGCGGTACCACAGAGATCCAGTCCCTCTCTTTCTGTTGAAATAGGGGGATTTGGAGAGTTTGGGGAATTGAAAGAAAGAGAGAGAAAGAAGGAGAGGGACCGCAGAGGATCTATTCCTGCATTTTTATCCTCTCTTCCTCTACTTACTCCTAAATATAATTTTTAGAAGTCAAAGTTGGATAAGTGGGGGAATAACTAGAGGGGGGGGGGGGGAGGGTAAGAACACTAGTAACTAACATCAGTCAAAAATAAGTCTAAGCGTTGGCCAAGAAATGGGTTTAGGGGGTTATAATTGAGTTTTAAAATTTATTAGGAGTTACTGAATAAAAGTGATCTTTTCTTGACGTCTTGCACATAGCTCCGCACCTTAGATCATACTTTGATTCTAGAGCACTTGTTTATGACCCAAACTTCTATGCACGAGTGTAAATTGGAATAAGTTTGGCAACGGATCGCGAAATCTTGGCGATCTTCTCTATCTAATGTGGCAAATTGTTAATTTTGTTATAAACCTATTAAGGACAAGGGTTTAAATATGTAGGCCAGAATGAAAAAAACAAATAAGGTTATTTCCTTAAACTAAAGTTGGATTTACTACCTTAAAATTCACTTGGCTATATGATTTGTTATACCTTAAATTTAAGACCTTTAAATTAAATTCGTAGGATAAAAAGAAAAATTCAATCAGATTTGTTACCTTAGAGTGATGATAGATTTGTTGCCTTAAATTTCACACAAACAATTTAATCATCATATAAAAGATGCCAATTTTGCATCTTTCCCAAAACATTTCCCTATTATCATCATAAAGAAATATAGTTATAAGAGATATTCGACTTATATTATATATTCTGTCCATTAATTTGGAGGTACCTTTATAGAAATATTCAACATTATGGAATTATCAAGGCTCCGACTTGTCTCTTTTTCTTGTCTACTTCATTCTCCTTACCTATTGCAACGGTATTTACATTTGCCTTTTTTTCTACCCGCTTCTCTCACAAAACAATCATATATACTACTCAAAAAGATTGAAGAGGCTTAATAAGATCTTAACTTCTTAGTTAAAACTGAGCAACTAACTATATATTAGGTTGTAAGTACATATTTTGCTTCAAGCAACAAACGCCCATTATCACCATTATCTTCTATGAGCCCGAAAAGCGAAAAATGTCACCAACGAGAAATTGATTTGCTATTGTTTGTATACGTGTCTTGTTAGTTTGTTAGTCATCTACAATTTGTTGTTATGTTATTGTGTTGATCAATATGTTTATGGAAAACGAGAGACAATCATGTTATGATGGTTTGCCTAACAGTTGTTTGTGTTTCTCTTACAATATTTTTTATGCTATTAACATTTTTTCTTCCTTTTTGCTTTTGGGAATCTGTTAGGCGAGTGTCAATATATAACAGATCCATGTAAAACGGACGAAGAATGTGAGATGAGATGATTAAAGGCAGGATTACTAGGCCCTAGCCACTGTGGGCCCAAGCCTTTTACTCGCAAGGACCATGGGGAACATGTCAAACACTGTCGTTGTTGTACTGAATCAGAATCAAAATCAAATGATAATATCATCCATTAATCATTGACATTGTTAAGTTTAAACTCGCAAATAAGAATAATATTGAAAAATCTGGGTTATTTCGTTATTAATATGGCAATTTTTATCTTGTTTTTTCATTGTGTAAACACAACTTGAATTATCATTCATATATGTTCTATTTTATTTTTTTTTGCAGCGATATAAGTGTCACTCCATCCAACCGAAGTAAATAGTCACATATGCTTTTTGATTAATTGTCAAGTATGGCAATCTTTTATCTTTCTTTTTTTTCGAGTTATAAAAGCAGTAAGAAATAACAATAACTCGATATAATTAATTATTTTTTCATCTGTCCAAAATAAGTTGTCAAGAATACCTCTTTTTTTTTTAGGGTTGTCACTAATGACTATTTACCATCATTTTCTTGTTTTTTCGTGAAAAAAATACAGTGTGTGTGACAACTTTTCATTATACTTTGCAATTGATTAGTACTGCATTCTTCCAATTTTAATTCTTACGTATTTCAAAATTAATCTCAAGGGTAAATTAAACTTTAACGCCAAAATTAAAACCAACTAAAAAAACGAAAAACAAGAGCAAAAGTGAGATATTTTCTTTGTCCAAAAGGGAGGGTTCTCTCACTCTAAAGAAAAAGAAAAAGAAAAAGAAAAGGCCTTCATAAAAAGTAAGACAACAAAAAAAATGTTTTAAGCAGGGACTTTTGAGACATTGTCAGATATCCCAAGACATTTTATCATTAATGATTGTCGTTGGTTCATATGACGAATTATAAAATGTAAAATGAAAACGTGAGAAAAATTCATTGGTTGAATTAAGAGGAATCTTCTTTTTTGTTTTGAACTCCAATAAATGGGACTTCTAATTTGGGCTTAACATCCAAACTTGATTTGCTTAAAACTCAACCCCAAGAGAGTCGATCTGCTAATGACTCGAATCCGAAAATATCTGACTTAAGACCCGAAGTTAGTGGAGACAAGAGCTGTTTGATCTCAAAACCCGACATTACGGCCCTCATTTTGACCCAATCCGATAACGACCGGACCTGCTAATAACCCGAACCCGATGTGACCCGACTTGAACCCGACCCGACCCGACCCAACCCAACCCAACCCGTTAGCAAGTCTACCAGTTCAATTACCTAGGTGCTAGTAGTAGTAGTGCAGTTACTTTTCATGAGTGGGTATGTCAACCGTCAACACCCTCTAACACAAAATTATCTAAATACCCTCAATAAGAAAGAAAACCCCCTCCTCCCAATTAGATACTAGCCCACGGCCCACCCCTACAGGAACTACCCAACTCAATAAGAAAGAAACCCCACCCCCACATGAACTACCCAACTGAACCACCCAAGGTTGGAGTGTTGGTGATCATTGAACACCTGAATCTCTGTTCTCCAGTTCAACTATCATTTTATACCCCTAAATTGAGGTTTTACTGTTTCTTGTTCAATTAAAACAAGGGTATTATTGTCCTTTTCATTTTCAAAGGTGTTGTATAGGAAAAAAAAAAGAAAAAAAAAAGGAGCATGAGAAATTTCCTTATCCAAAAGGAGGGTTTTAAGTTTTAAGTTTTGAGGGTTTTAGAAATCTGTCTGGAAAATCAGGAAATTTGTAACCCAAGTACAGAGGCGCTGTTCAAATCAGGTGAATTAGTGAATTTAGCAGTTTAATCTCATTTCAATAAACCCATTATTGTGTTGTTTAATTTTCGTGTCAAAACTTGTATGTTATCATTTTCTGTTCTTGTTGATTCTTCTATGCAATAATTTCATAAACATGACAGCACACCTACTGCGAATTAAGCATGCCCAGTGGTGAATGAATCCTTGTTTATGGTTTGTGATGGCAAAATTATCTCCCATTTGATTCCTGGTGTTTCTCTGTTTGTTAATTATTTGGGTTCTGAATAAGATTGCTTTTGTATTTCTGGTTTATGTAGCACAATTAATTGCACTACCCAGAAAAGAAATATAATTTTTTTAAATTAATGGGCCAGTGAGTTTGTGGATAAATTTGGTATATTTGATTTCAGGGTCCTTTTCACATTCTCCATTGTTTACTTAGTTGCTGGACTGTTAGTAGTCTAGTTACTTTTGTTATTTTGAATCAGAGGGTATTTTTTTTTTTTCAGCTCATTTTTTTTTTTTTTTGTTATAGTTGCTGCAGGATGGCTCTAAATTGCATTGCAAAGTTTCAGTACTTGTTCTCCCCATTGATGTCGGAGAAGGTCTGGCCAGTTTCGGGTGTCAATCGATCACAAAACTGTACTCTTGTTTCATTGATGGGGAGGAAGGCATTTGAGATTTCTTCGTCAGAATTTGTAGCAATTCCTTTGTTGGTGTGTTTCCATATGGTGGTTTTACATTTTCGATTGTTGTCAAATTGGATATATATAGTAATGTTGTCTTGCTTTGTGTGAAAAGTAGGACCGCGGTCTTAGAAGATGGAGACACAGAGGTAGTAGATATGCCAAGAGAGTTAAATCTGATGATGTAGATGGTCTAATGGATGAGGAAGAGAGATGTGAATGGAGAAAAGAGATCCGGAAAGTGATTGGTAAGTACCCTGATGTTCAAGAAGAGATGAGTCCCGAGGAGAAAAGGAAGAAAATGGAGAAGCTTTTAGCGGAATACCCTCTTGTTGTGGAGGAGGAGGATCCGGATTGGCCTGAGGATGCTGATGGACGGGGGTTCAATTTGGATCAATTTTTCAATAAGATAACCATCAAGAATGTGAAAAAGAATGACGATGATGAGAATGATGACAGTGATGAGATTGTGTGGCAAGATGATGATTATATTCGTCCAATCAAAGATATCACAGCTGCAGAATGGGATGAGACAGTGTTCAAGGATATTAGCCCTCTGATTGTTTTGGTGCACAACCGCTATAAAAGGTTGGGTTTTCATACTTTTGTTCATGTTATGGTGTTACCCAACCATGTGAAAATATATGCTGTACCATTGAGATTGATGATTCAGTTTGGCTTCATTTTCTTCCCTGCTGGTCTGTATCACTTTAACTTTCTTTTCCTCACTTTCAGTATTAATTGTTCAATTTCAATTGAAGATCATCAATGATTTTTTAGTTGTATATGTTTTGTTCTAATATTATGCATAGAAACTCTCAGTGTGTGTTAGTGTACTTCCGCACTGGGTGCATAACCTCACAAATAGTTAGTTGATTTTGGATGACATAAGAACCTACTTCGTGTGTCATTATTGAGTCTCACATCAGGTGTATCACACATTCACACTACAGGTCATCTACAGGTCTTTCAAGAAAGAATCTGAATGGTTGCACTTGTTTCAACAACACTTAGTTTTCCCTGTTCCTAAATTAGAGTTCATGTTATTTCATACTGCGCTTGGTACCGCTAGTGGCATCGCCTGGAGTGATGGAGAAAGTGTTGTCCAGTTGTCCTTAAATGTTATAGTTATTACTGCCTCCCCTTAAAACTGTTCCTCTCCTATTGGCTGTTGTCATTCTTTGTATATTACCCAAGTAAAGAGTCAATAATCAGCCATGTATTCACCATTTGATCCGGTTTCATATGATAATTGCTTTTAAACTTTTGGATGTTAAGAATGTTCGATATCTTATCCATCATGCTCAACGTTGAGACATTTCTTAAAGCTGCCTGGTGAACTCTACATGGGGCATTTTTAAGTGCACACTATGGTCACAACGTCAACTTTAAGGCCAAAAGTGATGGAACTGTAAACTGTTTGTGACAGAATAGTTGATTCTAGTAACTTTGTAGTCATTGTGAATAAGAACTAAGGTTTTCTGGAAAAGTTCAACTGGTAAAGCTTCACTTTTCCTTACATCATTCTTGATCCTAATTGATAGGGCCTCTATTTCCATTGTTGCATTTGTTGGTAGTTAGTTAGTGCTGGTCTTCTAAAAAACAAGCAATTTTCTTCTGATGATATTGAAATGTGATAATTGTTACAGCAAACCTCTTTTCCTTGTCTCTCATCTGAATGTATGCTTAAGTTGAACCATCTCCATATTCCTTTTTTCCCTTAATTTCTACTGAATATCTAAATTTTCTCAGACCAAAAGAAAATGAAAGGTGTCGGGATGAGTTAGAGAAAGCTGTGAATATAATATGGAACTGCAGACTACCTTCTCCCAGGGTAAAGTTCATCAGTCTTCTGCTTCTTGTGCTTTTGTGCATCTTTATGATTATCTACTAATGCTAGTTGACAACCTTCCATGTATAATTACAGTGTGTGGCAATAGATGCAGTTGTTGATTGTGATTTGGCCTCTGCCTTAAAGGTATCCATCTTCCCAGAGCTGATCTTTACGAAAGCTGGGAAAATATTATATCGTGAGAAAGGTAATCATTGACTATGTTCATGCTTTTCATTGCCAACTGCCGATAAATGTTTTTCTTCTGTTGCATTGTCATGACCCACCCTTTAAGCCAATGCTTCTAAACTCTAATCTGATGTGGGTTTCACAGGTATTAGACCAGCAGATGATTTATCAAAGATTATGGCATTCTTTTATTACGGGGCAGCAAAACCACTCTTTTTCGACATCACAGAAAACAATGAAGAGGCAATCCCATCAGCCCCAGTGTGAAGTTTAGTGACTTCGCTGAAGGTAATGATATAGCAACAGTTAGCTTTTCACTCCTGGAATCGGAAATTTCTGAAATTCTGAAAGAGACTCATCATTACGTGCTGTATATAGTTAGGTAGCCACATCTCACATGTAATGTTTTTCACTCCTCCCTCCTGCCCTCTGAAATTTGAATTTCTTTATTATTAAGTTTCATCACTTACTCCCACACTCATGGTATGAGAATAGGTATGACTACAACTCTTTATGTACTAGTTTCTATGGATCTCCACTTGGATTTTCATTTTAATTGAGAAATGTGTTTTTTGTGCATCTAATTTGCTTTCCGAGTTCTTGATGGCCACCTAGTAAAGAAGCTGGTTAACAGGCCTGTTGAGTGTGTTCATCAAACTTCCCTTGCTTGTCGTAGTTTTCTTCTTTGAACTAGTTCTCAATTGTTCCCTCCATCCGAGAAAGGAGTAGGACTGTAGGAGTTACTGCAAGCATTGCCCCACAGTGGTAAATTGTGCACTGTGTTGTTGAAAATCAGACATATCATTGAATGCTAAGGCTTAGACAGCTGGAGGTGGTTTAGCAGCTTTGATATATAGATTTCTGGACTATTGCCCCAGAAATGATTAATTTCATGAATTTAATATGTATAGGCGTTCACATCTAAGACACTAGGGATGATCTGGATCAGATTTGTTATGCATATCTTAGACTTTGATGTCTATTAAGTCACCTTGTGTTTTGATATTGTATTATAGCTGTAAGTTCTAAATCATACACCTTGTTTCAAAGTCCACATGTTCTCATTGGAAATCTCTCATGAGAGTACTAATTAGTACAACCGTCACTGTCAAAAGTTATGACTTAGAAACTCAAATGTGGGAAGGAAGGAATAATCCCCAAGAATATGCTTTATTGTTATCTTCTGATATTATCCTATATATTTAGGCTTATAACATAGACAAAGTGGTCCTTCCATTTTCGTTCTGTTTGTCTGCTCTCAACAAAAGCAATATTGCTTATTTGCTTTTGCAGTGATGAATATGTTTTGTTGATGGTCCTCTAACCATATAACTCCAAACATTAGAATATACTATATGGCTAGATGACCATCAACAAACACATTCATATAAAACACTGCATGCATTTGAAATTTTGAATCATCACTCTCAGGAACTACATGTGAGTTTGGCTCTTGAATTTGATGGGATGCGAAGGGGATGGTATTCCCTAATACTTCCAAGATTGTGTTAATATAAGGACATCCTTTTTGGCTTTGGTCCCCCACTCCCCCCCCCCCCCCCCCCCCTTCGTGCTTCTCTTTCATGAATATTGAGTAAGATCTTACTGCCATTTTGTTTATATTTTGTCATCATTATTCTCCAATATTTGTCTAGTATATGCACCAGCATTTACTTTTTTTTGGGGTGGGAGGGGGTGACTAGCCCCCTCTGTTTTGAGGTCGGTACAACTAAGGGGAGGAGGGGGGGGGGGGATAATGAGTGGATTGAGCGCATGAAGCCTCGAACCCAAGATGTGCACAGGAATGATCGAGTGAAGCTGGTGCTACTGCACCAAAGCTTCGCACCCCACCCGCAATTTTTTAACTTAAGCCCCTATCTTTGTGAAAAAGTTTAGGGAAAGGGTACATTCTTTTTCTTTTTTTTTCTTTTTTTTTTTTTTTTTTTTTGGTTTTTCGGGGTGCGTAAGAAGTAAACTACTTTAGTTCATATTCCAGACCTGAGATATGCAGTTTTTACCAAATCTGCATGATCCTCATTTCTTATAGAATCATAAAGTTCATTTCTGACAAGAGGCATCTCAATAGACAATATGCCTCTCTATTGTTATTCGCTTCCTTAGCAAGACGATCCGCAAGTTGATTCTTCTCCCTGTATGTATGCTCTATAGTGCATTCCTCCAACTTGCTGATGAGCTTACTGCGTTCGCTTCTTTGAACTTACGATGACAACTGTTATTGAATCCATATGAAGTTCTAGTTTCTTCTGTACAGGTTGAACAACAATTTCTAGTCCAGTTTTTGCTGCTCAAAGTTCAGCTTGAAGGGCATCAAGCTTACCAAGCATCTCTGGAAACTGATAGCCCTTGTATCTGTGTGAACTGTGATCACCAAAGACACATGCACAAGCTGCTTTCTCATGTATTGCTTCCCAAGAAGAGACCCATCACCATTAGTATTGAGTTTGAGCCAGCACTGAAGGTGGAGTACGTATAAGTAAGAAACATGGTGGTTTTGTGTTTTCATGGGAAGAATGGGGGAGAAAATAATTGGTTTTTACACTGGCCAATAGAATTGTAGAGAAATAATAATTTTAGTATATATTCCAAAATTGAAAAATCAAATTTTCAAATGAGTCTCATTAAACTTCAAATGTTTGCTGTTGAAGAGTTCCTTCTTGTTTATTGTTTTTTCCTTATTTCATTTTGAGGTTATTTTGCGAGTCCATGATGCAATGGGACATGGGAGTATGGGACCCTATTTCTTTTAGTATCTGTTTTTGAAACCAAAAGAGCACAAAAAAAAAAAAAAAAATTGTCACTTAAATTTTATTTTATTTTTGGTGAAATTTTGTCACTTAAGTTTGTGTTCACTATCAGACACAATAGGAGATTTGTCTTTCTAATTGCCCTTGACATTTGGAAGAATCTTCGATTTTGTTCTCTCTTTCATTCTTATTTTTACTTTGACTAATTGCACTTTCAACATTTTCCTACCAACTCTATCTTTCAAGTCCTACTTGAAACTATCTCCTCCCTGTAATCCGTCCAACCAAACTTAGGGTGATACAAACTCACAATAAAATAGGGTTATTGTTTAGAATTACAGGGGTCACTTTTTTTGAAACATGACTTATGTTTCACTTAAATATGACCATCGTCTCACTGAAAGTTATGAAAAAACCGTCTTATACAACTTTTGCGTAAAAAGATTTTGTGATATGCACAATGGTCAAATTATTATTGAGTAGGGTAAGAAAGTAGTATTACAGAATGTGTACACGAACAATGGTCTGAAGTTTATTTCCGGCCGAAGAGCCAGGAGTGTGAATTTCATTGCGGATGGTGATCTCAAGAAGCGATGATTTCATGACGTAGCTGTAATTTCCTTGTCTTAGGGGTGTATTTCTTTAATTCCCATGTTAATTTCTTTCGCCTTGCTCTTTGTATGATGCTTTAAAGAGTAAGTGTTAGGGGCGTTTCCTTGTAACCAAACTCATGCTCTTTGATTTGAGTTAAAAATAAAAGGAAAGCTTACTTATTAAAAAAAAAGTTTATTTCCGGCCAAAGTTAAGTAACCTTTAATAGGTTGAATTTTTTTGAAGGATAGATGCATTTCTGTGCTGTTTTGCTCCCATCATAAATCTCATAGAGTAGAGCAAAGAAAATTTGTGTAGCTTTAGTGACTATTGAGCTGAAAAAAGGATTGGCATAAGCTTTTGATTATAGATACAGAATTGAGATTGAACAAAATATACATGCGGAGATTACTGTGTATGCTTTCAAGTGGCTCTAGTATCTGCTGCTCCCACAAATTATATTCAGGCACCTCGCTATAACATGATATTCAGGCACCTTGGGGACGGTAAAGGTGAGAGATGTGGAGAAGACTGATCTTCATCAAAGAATAACAAATCTGTAACAACACCATTTATCCCATACTGAAAGAGTAGGGTCATATCAGTCATCAGAGAATTCCCACAACCACCAAATGGAGCATAACCTGAATTCTTCACCTGCAATGTATACTCTTACTTGCGCTTCTGAGTAGTGTTTCTAAGCTGTAAGAGCGTAGACCACCTCCTGTCTAGAGAAGCTGTTCTCTGAGCACCGATATCTGCACAATTATCTAAACAGTCAGATGCCAAGTTCTTTGAAAGATTTTATCCCTCTTGGAGAGTTGACAGTTTAACAGAGTTGGTTACTTACAGTGCAGTTTAGGTTCAGATTTCTCACACGACTCTGAACAAGTCTCCTGATTATAAAACGTTAGTAAACAAAATGTACAAGGTCGTACATTATCCAAATATGTTCTAGGCAGGATCCACTAGCAACCGTTACAAAGATACTATGTTTTACAGTCGCATAACTTATCTGCACACTTCCCCACCTACGTAGATCGAGCATGACAGTTGCTAAACTTCATAGGAATAGGAGTATAGGACACTTGCTCTACACGGTCACTGAAGTTTATACAGCTTGGTGCTAATGAATTGAAAGACTCTGATTCTCCAGTACAGCTGAACATTTGAGCTCAGTGAGCTAAAAATACACAAATGTATCCGATGGTGACTTGTCATACTAGACATTCTAGCAAGACATGAAAATATGTAAAAGCACATTGGTATAACAGCATTTGTAACAGTGTAAGTGGATCTTGCCTCGACTAATTACTCAAATAAACATACATATATATATCTGTGCATGGTACTAAGTTGGATTACCTCAACTGCTGTTTGAAGCCTGATTGTGTCTTTTATTAGAGAGTCCAAGTCGGCTTTATACCCTGGTCTCACATAGATAACCTATACCAAAGAGATCGAATGTACATCATGCTCATTGCTCCATACATTACTCATTTTTCCATTTGGAATTATGACAGTCTGACAGACAGCTTACCGATGGGTCATCACTCCCGATCTCTGGCATCTCTGTTGATGGATCTACTCTACCTTCGGGCAGAACCCAAACACAAATGGTTGTCTCAATCTGGAATACAATAATTGATTGAGTCTTGGTATGTTTTATGTTGAGATCACAGTTATTGTCTCTTAATGTAGATAAAGGGCATTGGAATTAGGAGTTCTGACTTGGCAAATACTATTTATGGATTTGGGCATGTGAATATAATGCAGATTAAAGATAGAGTGCACCTTACGGCAATAAGGAGAAGAGCAACTGCTGCATTTCCTCGCAATGGATGCCATCACCTTACCATCTACAGATAAGCCAAAGCCTGTGTGCTGGTGCATAAAGTTGTAACTTGTAATTAGTTTATTTCGTTGTATTTAGTTCTGCTTCACTTACTTTGTGACAGTAGTGATTACCTTAGTTTGTGACAATTGCGAATTATACATACAGCATGTAGCAAGAAAAGAACTCTAGTGTACATAGAAGGAACAATCTGAATGTTGTAAGATTATCAAAACATCATTGTCCCAAACTATCTTCACTTCTTAAAACTGTATAGGAATTAGACATTTATGCTCTTGGTTTCATGAAACTTTTGTGAATGTGAAGTTTTTGCTTAAAGTACAAATGGTAGGAGAAGAAGCTAAGTGATTCTCACCTTCTGCAGGGAAAGACTTATAAAAACCTCGGTATCTTTACGTCCATCCTCAGCAAGATCATCCAACTGCAGATCCCTCAGAGAAAGGAGGTACTCACAAGTCCATTTCCCAGGCCATTTTCCACTGGATGCCGGTATGGTGATCATACATCGTGGAGACTTGGAAGCTCTTTTTGTAATCTAGTTCATCAGGGACAAATATAGGATTAACACCTTTGGCCAATATTATGAACTATGATCAAACTAATCACTGGAAACAAAGAACAAATTACCAGTGGTTCTTCAGTAATTTTTCTTGAAGCACTGATTTGGGGAAAAGAGAGTTTGCTGGCCTTGCTGGTTGCTGTTGGGTATGTTGGAATTTGTATTGGGTTTATGTTCTTAGCTGGACTCAGATGGACAGCTTTTGCCATTTCTGTAATCTGTGTTTAGCTCCTCTGCAAAACTTCTAAGGCTAGTAGTGGTGTTACATGTTATCTTATCCAGGCTTGTTGGAAGATTAGAGTTCTCTTGTTCCCCTCACGTGATGTGCACGTGGATGGTTATGAGACAATTTTTGTTTTTTCTTCTTTTTTATTTAGCCAAAGGTAGTATTGTCCGGTCGCCAAGTTTCCATTTTTTGTTTGGCGTCATCTTATTTTGTTTTTTGGATAATTAAATAATTTTATTATGCTAAAGAGGTTTACACCAAAAAAAAAAAAAAACGAGTCAAAGAGGCAAAAAATGCGTGCATTGTCACTAATAGCATTACAGTAGAATAGACTTCCTATCTTTAAGAAAGGGTTGAAGTCGACTATACTATCATTTGCTCAGATTAAAATGCAAAATTTTACAATACTTCTCCCAACAGATAGTTATGAAGACCACTTTATAAATTGGCTGTATTTTATCTTGCGCTATATTTCATTAGAGTATTTTGTAACATCTTTAACAAATAGAATGAACAACGTGAGCTCCAAATTTGAGCTGTCAAGAGTGGGAGGGAGGTTCTGAAACACCCAGCCCTTAAGGAACATTTTACTCAAGCAGAGGCTGATAGCTCCAAGACCTCATTACTGGAAAATGGTTAGAATGTCAGACAGAATCACTCAGACAACGGAAATTTAGCATTTCCTAAATTTAACTACAAGTTCCATTTTTCTTTTCTCCACAATGACTAATATCCTGAGATCCATCCTTCTAATTTTGAAGTATCTGAACAGATAATCCATTCAGTTCTCATAATGTACAGCAACATTAATAAAAAAAACATGTATCCAGCAAAACATACTATGCCATAACCCTCAAAGAAATTACAGGAGGGGGGGGGGGGGGGGGGAACTACTTTCTGTGAATCTTCCTAGAGTTACATAAATTTCGCAAGTAACGAGTACCCAAATATGGGCACCCGAAAAATCGGTAGAGGTTTCTGCAGTCCCTTTCTGCCTCTCCCTGAGAACCTAAACTAGTTAAATATGTTCTCCCCTCATAGATAAAATAAAGCTGTTGCCACAAAAGCACAGTCAAACCAACCCCCACAGATATACTGGCAACAAAAAGAAATAAGAATTAGCCCTCTTGACGAGAAGAACACAGCAGAAGTTACGAATGTGAGAAAAAATTCCTTCAGGACACCCATGAGTGCCATGTTGTTGCCGATACTATGCATCTGACCAACAGTTCTCTCATTCAAAGGTGGTAATATGTGAAAGGCTGCATATGCAGACATGATAGCAGCATATGTTACGCTAATAACAGCCACAATTAGAAAGCTAATGAAATACCGGTGATTTGCTGCACCAACACAGTTTCCAATCTGCAAAAAAAGATGAAGAAGACCACCTTAGACCGCAATAGTGAAAATAGGTAATGAAATCTATTGCATCTGCTTGACAAGCATGGAAATCTTCAAATGAATCTGGAATATGTACACATTTCAGTTTTCTTACAAGTCCGTGACCCTGCATACTTTGGCTAGATGGAGTGCATATTGTTAACCCTGGATTGCAGGTATGACTGACCTACTATTCTTTTACTCCCTCGCAAACAGCATGGCTATAATCATGTCACTACCTATTAATCCATTCAGGTCATTCAGTACATCCAGCAGCTACTATGCTACAATAACATGACATGAAGTTACTTATCCAGACTAACCACCAAATAACACCCCCACACCCCAGCGACCCCCTTGCCCAAGTGAGATAGAGTGGAAAACCCCCATGGATGAGGACATATAATCAACAGGGTCAAACAAATTGCCGTCACCACAAACTGATAAGGGCGGATCCTGAAGGGCAAATCCAATGGTTTTTGTGAAAATCGCCAACTAGTTAGAGAACTCTCCCAAATGATAGATTTCCTAGCTGTAAGGGACTATTTACCATAAGGATGATTTAAGGATCGACTTTGGAACTAACTTCCAAAATGGTCCTGTATAATCCCTCGAGTGGGATTGACTCCGTGGTTTGAACAATAGGTTTGGATACAGGGACAAGGTTAAGGTCTAAGTCTCTAAGATGGAGTGCACCTTAGAGCCGGAACCATTTCCTCAAATAAGGCTATTTTATAAGCTAATTCCCAGATTAGGCTCGGAGCAAAAGTATTTCCCACCATGGTGTCCATGTACACTAGGGTTTTCACGAATCACATTGTACTTTTTTTTTTCCTGCTGACTGGCCGAAAGTGGCCATCAGCCATGGTGAGTTCACTCGTACAAACCCGCCTTCCCACATGGCGACTTACTTCTGCTCAGAATGCCAGACTTGCAGCGGGCTAGCAAGCGGAAGTCGCTATCTCCGGTAGCGTATTCCTTCTCCAAAACTTGCCAACGCTAGTAGCGACTTATGTAAGTAGCTACCGTGGGTGGCTGACTTTCACCCACAAAAGTCGCTAATCATGGTGGCGACTTACATACGGTCATCGAAATAAATTTATCAGTTCTTTCCAAGCCTATGAGGACACCATGGTGGGAATTATACTGTAAACTAGCCTAATCTGAGAAATACTTTGCGAAGTAACCTTATTTGAGAAAATGGTTCTTAGAACAGCCCCTTGTCAAAATGGGTCTCTACTACCCACTCCTAACAATAACCAGTCTATTGTTAACATACAGTTGGACCTGTTGACCCCTTATGTAACATGCTAATGTAATTTAACAACATAAATTTATTCACAATTTCGTCATTTGCAACTGGAAAGTCAAAAGACATTTAAAGTCAAGTGATAATCAGAATGACTGAATGAGTAGTTAGAGCCAGAGGTGGCCTCAAATAACCGACAAATTAAGGATGAAGACTCATTTGTTTAGAGCCCCGAAGACTGGGTTGACAGCACTTTGGTACTCCCTATTCTCTTAGACTCTCAAGCTCACTTCTTAAGGCATTCTTGGAATGGGGGTAATGATTAAGGGGGTAATAAATTGAATTATAGGCTAAAATGGGAGGTGTGGGAGCCTGGGAGGTGATGGGTGTTAGATTTTGTGAAGAGGAGGGTAATTATTACCCCTATTTGGGGAGTAAATAGTTACCCTAATCCCCCCTAGGGTAATGATTCGCACACTGTTTCCCTTCATTTTCTCCATTACCCCCTTAATCATTACCCCCACCACCACCTCCACCTTCCAATTTTACCCTTTAATTTGCTCCATTATCTCCTTAATCATTACCCCTATTCCAAGCATGCCCTTAGGAATGTATCTTCATCATCCTCCTCTACAGAAAAGGCAGTTATTTATGGAGGTAGGAAATGAGCTAGGGTTCGAGCCAGAACCAGCAAATTTGGGGGAAAAAATGGGGGTGGGCAGCCCTTACGGTCAAGATAGGTGACATTTCACATAGGCTGGAAAAGAAGAAACATAAATTGGCTGATCTAAGACTAAGAGCTCGTTTACTTGCTTGCAATCAAATGCAATGCAATGCAATCATTTTATAGAGTAGATGTGGGGTGAAAAGTGAAGGAGTGGGAGGATAGGGATGGCAAAAAGTGGGGTTGATTGTATGATCCAATGTAATCATAATTGCTCAACTTTTCCCATGTAATGATGATTACCTTGGATGGTGTAATCAATCCCACTTTTCTCATCTCCTTCCTCCCATTCTTTCCTTTTCCACCTCATATCTACCCTATAAAATGATTGCATTGCATTACATTTGCCTGCAAGCAAGTAAACACCACCTAAGAGAAAAGACCAGACAACTATGGCAAAAAATCGACTGGCCAAACAGAGCGAATAGTTCACTTTGTTGGGGCCATTATTCGTCTCTTCCAGGGTCGTCTTGCTGGTTATTCATGACTTCCCAAATAATGTAAAGGGTTGATACTTTCAAGGAAAGTTATTGGGAAAAAGTGACACACATCTTTTCCACTATGTTTCATATAAAATCAACTTCACTCAAATTTTTACGAGTATGGAAGAAGATGCCATCAAAACACTAGACATACGTCAGTTTCCACATATGTTCTATATTTGGCTCATATCCTTCTATTTCTAATCAGTTTTACTTGCTCATGAAATGTCATTCAAAAGCTAGTTTAACAACAAATTTAAAAATAAATATCCCAATTATCGATGCCATGCACTGATTAGTCACAAAGACTAAGAACGGCAAAGATACGAAATTGAACCAGGGTGAGTGCTTGGGTCCAACAGCTATTCAGACCTTAATCCATGAGCTCATCATCGTGCATTACAAGTTTGGGTGCCTAGTACTGCCTGCACAAACATGCACCTTCACACATACGTTATGTTTACATGTGCGAAGGTACAATCCATGGATTCATGTGGGCTGCACATTTCCTTCAGAGTACAAGAGATGGTGCTCAAGAGAACTTGTATACTTGACAAGCAAGCTATAAAATTAAGTGATGGAATTTGTCAAGGCACCACGGCACTGAATGCACCTATAAACGTTTGCACATGAAGTCGCACAATCCGATAAAAATGGTTTTGCATATTTCTTTCAACTAACAGCAACCTTTTATTAAACAGCTGTTACTGCTGCTAGGTGGGCATGACATGAATCTTCCTCCTAAGCAATAATAAATATCAATTTTCTAGTGGAAAACAAAGCTATGTAAACTTACAAATGGGCAGTGATGATCCATATCCAACACGCATGTTCCACAAGAACTGCAGTGATGAGTTCTAGGCGACTTTGGCTTTGAGCAGTACTGGCAGAAATTATAGTCCTGCAGGTCATCTTTGCGGACAGTTGGATAGCTACCCCACACTATTGGCGGTGGCGTTCCAGCATCACAGAATGCTGCCAGACTGAACATAGAAATAGTAGTCACAGACAATATGAAAGTGACTACACAGTGGAACACACCAAAAGCATTGCCGACTGAAAACACAACTGGGTACACTGCCCAAACACCGCCACCTGCATACACATTGAAAGGAATCACTCAGAAGTAGTATGAAGCATTCTTTTCATTCTTGGATTATAACTGGACCAAAATATTTAGGGAAGGTTGAAAACAGATGATCTTATCTCACAAAAGGAGCCAGTAAAAGATTAGGTATAAGAGGAGTACATATAACAAAGACCATAAAAATGAGAAGGACGGCAACAAAGCATCGATCACGCAAACGTCTCCACCGTAAGATTTTACGTTCACGACTACATGAATTTTGCTTCGTTATTGCCCCGCACCAACCACACTTAAATACTGGTGCATTTGAAGGCAAAATAAGTCGTAATCCACATCCCCAACAAATAGCTTGATAATCTTCTTCTACAGATGATGGGTCATGCTCCTGATTGAGAAATGCAAGACACAAAATCAGAAGGCCATCCAGATTACAAGTTATTATGAGCAGCATGAACAAATAAATGCAAAAAGGTACGCAGTCAAGACATCCAGATGGGGATTAGAATGGAAAGAAACAATGCATAATATTACACAGTTAGACAAAAATAAAAATGCCCTGGCATAGTCTCCTAACTTGATGTATGGATCGCCATCCAGGAGATTTTAATAGAATAAAACAGATATCTGGCCATAAGATGATGGTATATGATCTGCATATGCAGACATTATCGATGCAGATTCACATTAGTGACCAATGTGTTGACTGTCCGCTGCAGGTGCTGACCATGGTCAAGTTGACATGATTAATAATCAGGTTCAGACCTAAGCTAGTGCTGATCGGCAGCACTTCGATCATTTCTTGCTGCCAGGGCAGTTGCCAAAACTTGCCCAAGACCATGTTCATCCTAGCAACTCAAATGACATTTCAAGTAGTTTATGCCTGTTAGGAACTATGATAGTAGATAAGTAGGACTTCAAATTTGGTGCAAATATGAAACTCAGCTGAGACTGCTGACCATTTTGGTTGTCTGCAGCATTACAACTTAGTTCCATTGAGACACATCATACATGTCTTAGGCGTGGCTAGTTTGTTGATGAATGACAATGACCACAAGCTCAAGATGGAAGGATGTTGCTTAAATTGTTGCTATAAGTTGGTATCAAGTTCTTCAAAAGGTCAACCATGGAAACTATTCACTCACCAAAAGTTAAATTTGAATTGGATGTGGTACAGAAACACTATTCGGCAAATTTTCAGCTTTGGATCATCCATAGTAATCTCTCTCTTCTACTTTAATCTAATCTATGCTTTTCCCATAAAGGGTCTGATTTGTACTCATTGCTAAGCTTCCATAAATCAGATTGACTTCCAACACCATTGGGGTCTAACTAGGACTACCATATCATATGGTATACCCAATACCATATGATTGGTGAGTAAACATAAAACACAATGTTGTCAATGTAGCTAGACGCACCAACTAGAAAATGAATATGGATTGCGTAGTTCAGCAAATGGTGACATAAATCATTGAAAAATTAAACCCAAATCCAAATTTCTATGTCTAAAAGAACAGTCAACCCCAAATCCAAATTAGTCAACTGTGCAATCATGGTAGCATTCAATCAACCAGCAGCACTTTAGAACACCCTCAACTATGAAAAACTGAAAATTATAATGCAAAGATTCAACCTTTAACCCCCAAAACACAAAAAACAAGAAACAAAAAACAAAAAAAATTAAAAGCACACCTGGGCATGAGTGGGGGGAATAGTGGTTTCAAGCGTTTCAGAGAGCTGCAAATTCAATGCCTCAGAAAGTGGCAAGAACCCATTGCCTATTTCTTCAAGATAAGGGTCAAAATTATACAATTTTAAGAGAGAGAGAGAGAGAGAGAGAGAGAGAGAGAGAGAGAGAGAGAGAGAGAGAGAGAGAGAGAGAGTTAAATTGGGAGATGGGTGGCAAGAAAGCAACTCACCGGTGGTAGTCATGGTGTTGAAGCAGTGGAAATCAAAAGAAAGGTACCACCATCACTACTTTCACGGCCATGGAATTGGAAGGGAAGAGAACCCTGCTTCAAAGTTGAAAATTTTTTCAAACTACAAAACTGATTGATTATTGGACGGTCGCCATTTTCATTGAACTTTTATTCATGTAATAATCCCTCAAAAAAATTTGAAAAACAGGATAAACCCATTTTTTTTTGGGGGGGGGGGTGTTACAAAAATGTCAAATTATAAAAATTACTACTACCAGCTTGGGGTAGGTAGTGAAGTGACGCACCGTCTACTTGTTCCTAACAATGACTTGGGTTCAAGTCTTATTTCTAACAATGTTAGAAATTACTTTAATGTTAAAAAAAAAAGACTATTATCTCTCTGGACATACTCTTCCTTTTGACACTGTGTCATATATGCCTCGTGACTCAAATTTATTATATTGTATAAGTTTTCTTGGTTAACACTCTTAATATTTCCCCCCATCAACTTTTCATGACTATCTTTTTTGTTGTTAAGACTCTTATCAAACTCATCAGGATTGTCACCCTAAATCCTCAATATGACTTTTATTGTGTCATATCAGCATCACTCACTTTTTGTTACAAGAGAGTCCACCGGCAACTTTCTTAGAGTCTTAATTGGAGTTTTGAGTTCTCATTAAACTCCTTCTTTTCGCCACCTCAATGGGTAAGTAAGGCACTTAAAACTCCCAACAATTTAAAACTATCAAAACTAGCGTTGTGGTTCCCCTAATTTCTTTCCTTAGTTTAGTTTTAATATTTTCAATTTTTTTTTCCACCAAATCGTAGACATAAATATAGAAAAATAAGTTGAAAGTTATGTTTTCATAATATAAAACTTTTTTTTTTTATATTTAAAATAAGACGTATATAGTATATATCATTCTGTTAATATAATTATCCACTTTATTTACATACAAATAAAAGCATTATAGACGGGGCTACCAATTTAGAAATATTACATCATTTAATAACTAAAATAATAAAATTAGGAACATAAATAACGAATAAATGAATTTCATACCGATGATGAATTGATCTGATCAAATTCGTGTGAATTTTTTTAATATAGTTTCCTCTCTTATGCTAGCCCCCTGTGAATTTGAATCGTCATGTCGCCGTACATCATAATCACTACCATGTCCAACTCTTTACGAAATTTGGGTGGATTTTTCCGGGTGTCATGCGGCTTGTGCCCATAAAAGTTGTAGGAAATCCATATTTGGGAACAACTCATTAAGATCTTCGTAATGCTGACAGCGAGACACATATCTTCGAAATTCAATTCAATAATAAATTCTTAATCACTTGAATGACTGGACACATATCCCTATCCCTTCTCGAAATTATAAGACTTCCGAAACTTGAACCCCATGAATTGTTAATACTTTGACAATCTTGTCAAGTTGTCATTCTCTATTGGAAAAGAACTTTAAGAAAAATAAATCATTGTTATGTGATTTTTACCTGATTTTCATTATCAATCACAAAAATTTCTATAAGACGATGTTTTCGTACATTTCGGTGAGACGATGGTCATATTTAAGTAAAATAAAGGTCACAGTAAAATGATCCCTGCAATTCCAAATAATAACCCCATTTTTTTTGAGTTGGTCTTACACAAGATTTACTCTTAACAGGGTCCTGTCCGAACTCTTTTGTGCTGATTATACGTGGTTTTGGTAATCAGCAACAAACCAAAAGCTAAAAGTAATCTAGAAAATAAAAATTGACTTGCACCAAAACCATTCCCCAAAGTATAGGGGCTGAACCTACCTAATCCAAACTCAAACTGCAGGCTCACAAAAAGTGTAATTGTCCTACCAAACTCTTATAAAAACAAACTGTTTTATCCAAACTTCTATTTGGTTGGACTTTTTAAAATAAGGAAAGACAACAACTCCAAACAACAACAACAACAACAACCCAGTAAGTGTCCTGCCTAGGGCGGGGTCTGGGGAGGTCCAGATGTACACAGTCTTACCCCTAACTAGTCGCCTAGAAGAGAGACTGTTTCCAAAAGACCCACAAAAACCTTCTTTTTTTTTTTTTTTTTTGAAAATGCATTTGAAAACGTTTTTTTTTTTTTTTTTTTTTTTAAAGCAGTAAAGAATGATCAGAAGGGCAAGGGAAGTAAATCAGTAAACATACTAACACAAGATTCTACTTACTGAGCAACATAAAGTGAAGGCGACCACTATTTGCACAAAACCAAATATATAAAGATCCTTCAGTTCTTTAACAGTTCACACACTAGCATACACCATTCTACTCAAATTTGGCCATGGCTCGCTTACTCTCAACAGTGAAATCTTCTATGAGTGCACCTCAAGCCAGCTTGGCTGGTCTGACGGTCCTCTTCTGCGCCTTTGCGCTGTTCATGTGTGCGTCTCACTCCAGAAGATGGCGAAGGTGGACGAGTTGCTACAGGTCCAGGGACAACACTCTGGCCATACAACAACTTCAGAATGAAGGTGTGATGTTTAGTCCAGCTCGGGGAGCAGAAAACCAGCAAGTCTCAGGACCTATTTGGCAGAAGAACATTATCATGGGAGGGAAATGCCAGTTACCTGATTTTTCCGGGGTCATAAATTACGATTCTGCAGGAAATCTTGTCCAACAGACTAAACGTTCCCAGCTTGCTCTTCCTTGGAAGTGATTTTCAATTTTGTTTACCAACTGGTTATAATCCAGTTTTGTATGCTGATCAATTTCATTTGACACTGAGCGTTATTGCAATTTGCCCTGAAATTTTTGTTTTGTATTTATTCACTCCAACATAAGAAGACTGCAAAAAAATCTATATATATTACCCAAAAGGATATTATATTGCCAAAGGCAATACAAAATTGCTACATGTAAAACATATATAAATATCTGACAGTAGTTCTTCCAATTTACACAGAAAAGAAAAGGGAAAAAAGTAATTCATTAGGCAAAGTTAAGTTAGCTTTCGGTCGTTGAGGAAGAACTTCGCCCTCGGAATCCGACGACGCTAATTTTTGCAGGTTTCTTTGTGGTACTTGTGCTTGATGACTTTGGGCCCTTGACGAATTTCTTTGCAGGTTTGAACTGACCCATTGGTTTTCCAGACTTTCCTTTGAACTGGCTGTTTATCTTTACGGGTTTTCCTCCAAAACTTTTCTTTGCAGATGCCTGAGCAGAAACCAGTTTGACAGGCACAGCAGACGATTTCGTTGAAGCAGCTCTGCCACTGGTTCTTACACCTGATGATTTTGTTAAAGCAGCTCTGCTACTGCTTCTTACACCTGATGATTTCGTTGAAGCAGCTCGGCCACTACTTCTTTTTGTGGTAGAAGCTTGTAGTACTTTGGTTTAAATACTTTCTGTTGAGTAATCTGTGTCCTTGCTTTATCTCTCCTCACGCTATCTACACTAAGAGATTCCAAGCTCTCATTTTTCTTGACAGCCTCTTCGATCCGAGTAGCCAATGGCAAATCCCTCTTCGCAACCAAGCTGGTCACTTTCCCTATTTTGGAAATGTTAATTAGATTAGAAACCATATAAAGCATATTCAAGTAATTGCTTTGATGTGAGCATAACAAGACTACTGGTAAATCCATCCAACAAAAGTTAGAATAAACAATTACTCTCTTAAACGGCCGCCCTATACGGTAGGGCGCGGGTGAGAAGCAAATGCACATGTCGCGCATCGAGCCTGGGCCGCGCGGTCCAATTTTTATTTTTTTTTGGTTTATTCTGTTAGAGAGATTATTTCTTGCGTGTAATAATTTGACATACAGCGAAACTTGCCGCAGTGGTTAGGTGGTTAGCGAATATTGGCCCAGGTCTCGAGTTCGAATTTGTGCAGGCTCAACTTTCATTTGATTTTTTGTTTTCTTTTTCTTCCTTTTTTTATTCCTTATCTCCTACGTTTTTCACTTTCAACTTTCTATATTTAATTTATTTTTTCTTTTTCTCCCTTTTTGGGTCACATGAGACTAGTTACTGTTTGTTTTTTTTTTTTAAAAAAAATTCATTTTATCTTTCCTTTCAATTGTTACTTGGTTAAAAACTGATATTGTTTTCTCAATGAACTAATACTAGAAAATCATAAATTGACATTGAAATTTTATAAACTCAAATTGCATGGTAATAAAGTAACACATGCCTTAAATTAATTAACACTACTTTCTCTATTAACTAACACTGCTCTTCAATAAATTAACACTACATATCAATAATTTGACACTGGATTTTAAAAAGTCAAATTGCATCTCATGATCTTAACATATCAAAACATGGCATAAGTTAACTAATACTACTTTCTCAATGATCTAACACTAAAAATCAATAATATGATACTAGAGTGTTAAAAAGTCAAATTGCATCTCAACAAATTAAAAAATGCCTTAAATTTACTAACACTGCTTTCTCAATGAACTAACACAAGATATCAATAATCTGACACTAGAGTTTTATAATATTAAATTGCATCTCAACAAATTGAACATGTTTTAAATTAACTAACACTGCTTTTTCAATGAACTAGCACTAGAGATCAATAATCTGACACTGGAGTTTTATAATGTCAAACTGCGTCTGGACAAATTAAAACATAACTTTAAATTAACTAACACTACATTTCAATAAACTAGCACTACATATCAATAATTTGACACTGAATTTTACAAAGTCAAATTGCATCTCATGATCTTAACAAATTAAAACATGTATTAAGTTAAGTAACACTACTTTCTCAATTATCTAACACTACAAATCAATAATCTGACACTGGAGTTCTAAAAAATCAAATTGCATCTCAACAAATTAAAACACATGCCTTAAATTTACTAACACGACTTCTCAATGAACTAACACTAGAGATCAATAATCTGACACTGTAGTTTTATAATGTCAAATTGCATCTCAACAAATTAAAACATGTTTCAAATTAACTAACACTACTTTCTAAATAAAGTAACACTAGAGATCAATAAAGTAACACTAGAGATCAATAATCTGACACTAGAGTTTTTTAAAAGTTAAATTTACAAAGATTTGTCCCATTTCTTTAGTCAAATATCATTCGTTTATACGGATAAAAACAGAAAAACACACACATAAAATGAATCACAAAAATCCAATGTATCTGAATAATTATACAAAGACAAAAGGCATAAAACAGGAGCAAACCAAAAATTCAAAAGGACTTAAACATCGGTAAACACCATCAACAATCCAACATAAATAGCTAGATAGGTGAAAGATGATGTGGAGGTAAATAACTAGAATTGAGAATTTGAGATTAGTCAACACTGTGAGAAATTGAGATTATTCACTAACAAACACTACCAACAATAGACCATTGTTTCTTCAATAACAATCTACCTAATGCTTCAAATGCTATAGATTGCAGACCAAAAACAAAAGCAAAAATTGAAAAGATACCCCCAATTCAATTGCAGCCCATTCGCCAAATCGCAAACCAATTCCCCCACTCTTTCTCCTGTGCTATAGTACTACCCTTCCCTAACCCGACCATCAGTGCCCCTGTGCCCCTCAACTATTCAATGGAACCATCACAAAAGCACTCACAACAGTTCCGTGTTCATCGACTCGTCAATCAAAACCTTTCTTGTACCATCTTACTGAAATTTTGATTCATTGGTGAACCCAAATTATTTGATGGGGAGGAGAGAGAGTGGGAGGGATTGAGTATTTAAACTGTGGGTGAGAGAGAGAGAGAGAGAGAGAGAGAGAGAGAGATACTGGGAAATGAAATAGAAATGGGGTAAAACTGTCGTTAATGGGAGATGAGAGATATGGAGAATGGACAGGGACCACATAAGACAAAAGTGGACCTATAGAAAAAGTCCGCCTCTTTTAAGTTTTTGTGTAGAACAAATTTCATGGTCATGAAGTCTGAAGTTCTCATACTAGTAGATTAATACCTCTTTCTTGAGTCTTTTTTTTTTAGATAAGAAAAATAATTTTATTAAGAAATATAAAATACAAGAATAAAGCCGTCCTTAAAGGACCTTAACCAAATCAAATTAAAAATCAAAACCTAAAGCCTAAACAAAGTCAATGCTTATTCAAAAAACATGTCCTTAACCCGCTCCCGTAATAGTTTATACTAGATATCAAGTGCTCAAGCTCTCGGTACCCTTCTTCTTCCTAGAACCAATCTGTGCACCAAGGTTAATATCCTTTGCCATGGAATCAACCACTCTAACTCCCAAAGCCTCAACAAGAGCATTACCACGCATCCGCCTCCTAAATACCGAGAGTATGACCTGTCAATGACGGAGTTGGAAGCAGACCATCTCCAAAACCCTCGGCTCCATCTTGTTGATCACACCCAGGCTCCTGCATAGGCTTCTTTATAGACTCTTGTGTAGGGATGGCAATGGGTCTGAGACCCGGCCCAGACCCATGGATCCAGATCCATTTATAAGGGTCCGGATCCCCTTTTTATAGACCCATTGGATCTGGATCTGGATCTGGGTACAACAACATTACCCCAGTGCCTCCAAAGAGGCTCCCGCCTAGGCAGGGTTTGGGGGGGTCGGTTGTACGCAGCCTTACCCCTGTGAGTCTCACAGAGAGGCTGTTTCCGTTTGACCCGAGATCCGAAGTGCGACGACCATCGGCAACTTCACAATAAATAAGAAGTGCTGACAGTTTTATGAGCCATTTTGCTTTAGTCCATATATTCCAAAGCCAAAAAGTAGTGAAGCTTTTAGCCCCAATGGAAATGGTGGACAAAGGATCTGGATCTGGGTACATGTGTCGTAAATGGATTTGGATCTGGGTCCAGCATCACAGACCCAGACCCGGCCCATGGACCCATTAACATGTAAAAATAAAAAAGAAAAAAGAAAAAAGTAAAGATCATGTATAAAAAAAGAGTCCAAAGGTGAAAATTTGAGTTTCTTTCATTTTTCAATGAGTATAAATACGTTTGTTAAGTGATATTTTCTAATAAAAACTTCAAATCTTATGCATATTATAGGATTTAGGAACAAATCTCTTTATTTATTAATTTATTAATGAGACCCATTTAGGATCCACGGATTCACTAGACCCAGCGGATCTGAATCTGGATCTAAGTATTATAGACCCTGTAGGGTCTGGACCGGGTCTGGATCTCAACCCAAAAATATAAATGGGTGGATCCGCCCCAGACCCGGCCCATTGCCATCCCTACTCTTGTGTAGGCACACCCTCAATTAGGGATGGCAATGGGTCTGAGACCCGGCTCAGACCCACGGATCCAGATCCATTTATAAGGGTCTGGATCCCCTTTTTATAGACCCATTGGATCTGGGTACATGTGTCGTAAATGGATTTGGATCTGGGTCCAGCATCACAGACCCAGATCAGGCCCATGGACCCATTAACATGTAAAAAGAAAAAAGAAAAAAGAAAAAAGTAAAGATCATGTATAAAAAAAGAGTCCAAAGGTGAAATTTTGAGTTTTTTTCATTTTTGAATGAGTTTAAATACGTTTGTTAAGTGATATTTTCTAATAAAAACTTCAAATCTTATGCATATTATTGGATTTAGGAACAAATCTCTTTATTTATTAATTTATTAATGAGACCCATTTAGGACCCACAGATTCACTAGACCCAGCGGATCTGAATCTGAATCTAAGTATTATAGACCCTGTAGGGTCTGGACCGGGTCTGGATCTCAACCCAAAAATATAAATGGGTCTGGATCCAGCTGGACCCGCCCCAGACCCGGCCCATTGCCATCCCTACCCTCAATCTGCAAACTAACCACCTTACCCGCCGCCTCCTCATAAAGAGACACGTCTTGCAAATCCATAGTGGGAGTATCGGACACATATGAGGCCCAATCCTCCCTCAAATTCTCCAGCCTAAGGTCATCTAACAACAGACCACTTCCCCCTAGGCTAGGGTCATCATCATAAAAAAAGCTGGCATCCCCTTCCGCATTAACGCCCCCCTCGGAATTGACACCCACAACTCGATCGTCTGCCCTAGAGAATCCATGTTAAAATCCCGACTCAAAGGCAGCACTGAACAAGCTTCATTACTGCCAGTATAGGGAGCAGCACCTTCCAAACAACTCCGATCAATTCCCTCATCAATGGAGGACACGTATCATCCTATAGCGTCAGTTGTTCCCCATTCTTATCACCCCACATTTCAATACCAGGATTATTCCGCAAACCCTGTTGAGAGTCGCTCCTATTTCCAGGTGGAAACCTCTCGAGGAGGAACAACAAAATGGACCGTCAACCACATACTGCTGAATACCCCTAAAGTAACGGTAACTGGACCTCTTTCTTGAGGCTCTCCTTCTAGATAAAAAGAAATCTTGATTCCCTGACCATTTACTATCCTACCTCTTTTGACATCCACTCCTTCCTCAACTTGGAAAGATCGAGAGAAAAAGTTATCGTTCATATCACAGGCAGAACATCATTTTACACAGAACGTACACCAAAATCACACTTTTAATGAGCTATAGAGACTTTCCAGAATCAGTAACAAAATTGGTCGGTACAAAATTCCATAACCTAGTTGCGTGTAAGAGTGACTTTCAAAATCTTTTTTAACCATTGCCCTGGAAACAAGTCCAAAGGTGGCAGTAAGTATTAGCTATCTACTGGGGTACGAAGAGACTGCAAAGGGGCTTTTAAATGTATTTTCTCGAGTAGAATTCCTGTGGGAGAGATTAACAAAGCAGAGTTATATGCAATTATGAGAGCTCTAAGCGAAACCATAGGACGACAATGGCCATTAGAGCTGGAGATTTTAATCGAGTCTGATTCGAAAAACACGGTCAGCTGGTGCAATGAGAGAAACGGAGGACCACGTGATCTCAGGTTTGAGCTCATTTTTTTATAAGAACACTAACAACATGGCCACAAGTCAAAGTGAAGTATAAATCAAGGGAAGCAAACTATGTAGAGGACTCTTTTGCAAAACAAGGACTAATGAGGAGGAATGATCTTGTGGCGTGGCTGTAATCTGTATAGTTATGGAGTTCCGTAGGGGTTGTTGTAATGGCGTAGAGTTTTTAGCCTTGATCTAGCACATGATTGTTAGTCTATGGCTCAACCCTTCCTAGAAGGTGGGGGTTATGGGCTAGATGATGCTATTTAAGATCAAGTGCTCTTTTGGCGTTTCATTGTTTTTTGGCAAATTTTACCAAGAACTTTATATTGTTAATAAAATGGAACGCTTAATTATCAAAAAAAAGTATTAGCTATCTACTAAGTTTCACATCATCTTTAATTATCACTTACAAGACATTTATACGTTCCGTCTAAGCAAAGCTGAAGGAATCCTGCTTTTGTCCATGCCCTTCTACTAACCGCAAATACTCCGTAATGTGGAGGGCCATTATATTCTTGTTAACCAAATAAGCCATGTCTTTTTAGGCATTTTAAGAAAGCTATCTAAACATAGAATAAAAATTCCTGATAGCTATCTGTCTAAAAAAATTTAGTTAAATAGATTATCAGCTAGAATACCTTTTGCGCCCATACGTGCAGTCCTTCCTGTGCGATGAAGATAATCGACCTGCATAGTAAAGTAAGATTTACAGCTGGCAAAGCCGGGAAAGAATCCAGAGTATAGAAAAACACTAGATGATCAAACTCACAGAATTCTTGGGAAAGTCAAACATGATCACATGGTCCACATCCAAGTCCAGTCCCCTAGCAGCCAGATCTGTGCAGACCAGTGTTGGGCAATCCCCATCTTCATTCTTAAACTTTTTGAGATTCTCAACCCTGAGTTTAGTATCAAGAATGAGTGAAAATCCAAACAATAACAAGTTTTGTTTTATTTTTTTGGAAACAAAAGGTACAGAAAAATTCAGTCATGACAATTTCAAAATGCAAGCACCTTCTGCGTGTAATAAATCCTTTTTCTTCGCCTAAAGATAATTGAGATACTCCTGGATCAGGCAATAATGCAGAACACAAGTCACACTTGCACATCATTCAACAATCTCGCTCTTATAACACGCATTCAGAGAAGGAGTATCTGCACTCAATTAACTTATTCAGAACACCTAACGGTATATCACAGTGAATATGAATTTACTAGTCTTTCTGGTCCGTATTCTGTACAGATAAAATGTATACCTTCAATGATAGGTTTAATCTCACTACCCTTGACTCATCTAAGACAAACCCAACCCACCAAGAACAAGAAAGCTGAGATAAGAAAGAAGAAACCAAAAAACATGAAACAGAGAACATAGTATTTTTCTTTTTGTTTCATAAATAAATAGAAATGAAATCATGCCTCTCCAACGAGATACACCACAAGGCGGCCAGAAGAGCACATCATCTCAATACCTTATACTCCTAATCCCTCCCCAACCCAATATAACACCCCTGCAGAAGCTGACCAACAGTAGCTGGTTAAACAAGGTGGTCTGTCTTACCTCCATTAGCCCCAGAGTACAAGAAGTCCCTCATCAGTCTCTTATCCTATTATCCACAGAGAAAGATAATAGAGGGATACCCGCCAAGCAGGAATGGAATTGTAACACTCCCACCCAAAGAAAGTAAACCCCCTTTCACTCATTTAATTGTCTAGCAATTCTTGCTACAACAAGCTCCCAAAAGACGAAGAACGTGGACACCAAGATATGCTTAGACAACACGCCAAGATACGTGAGAGGCCAATGTTGAACCTGACACCCATGAAATGGGTAAAAGACTCCTCCAAAATAGTACTGTGCTAAACTACACTAACACACATAAATCCTGGTAAGCACCCTCTTAAAACCCTCAACAACAACCGAAAGGAAGAGAATAGTGTCATTTTTGCTCAAGATGGGAAACAAGCACTCTCTCCAATCCAACTCTAAGGCTTTCCACCAACCCACGCTTCACACTCTTATCCAACATTCTACAGCCACCTACCAAGGTGAAAAGAAAAGGAGGGAGAAAATCCCCTTGCCTAAGGCCTCGAAAAGAAGGGAATCACTTCTAGGGACACCATTAACGGAAACCCACAAACTAACATTAAGGAACAACACCTAACCCACTTCTGCCACCTCTCCCCAAACCCCTTATGATAAATAGGCTATCTAGAAACGTCCAGCTCACCCTATCATAAGTCTAATCAATCAAACTCAAAACCACCGTCTCTATTTGACCCTCTGAGCATCATCAACCACCTCATTAGCCACCAATGCTGCATTCAGAATCTAATGACCCTCGGCAAAAGCCCTTTGGGCTTACGAGATAGTCTCAAGCAAGATCGCTCTAAATACGATGGAGAGGACCTTAGGCACGATCTTATACACACTCATGATCAAACTAATCGGCATGAAATCCCTCACGTTGATTGATCGATCGTTCTCGGGGAGAAGAGAAATGAAGTAAGAATTCATAGTGTTACCAAGCACTCCAGTGGCATGAAACTCCATGAACATCCTTAGCAAATTCTCCTTAATCACATTTGAACAATCTTGAAAGAATGCCATGGTATATATATCCTACAAACAGTATTCCTAATCTCACCCAACTCAAAAGATCTCCGCAACCGAACCCTAAGTAGGGGACAGATAGGTGACCACTACACACCTTCAGGCCTCAGTCATAGGCTTATCCACATCTTCATCAAAATGAGTCTAGAAATCAGTGATTTCTTGATTAATCTTGTCTACATCTGACACCACCTACCGTTCACCGGCCTCCAACTCTCCAATGTAAGTGTGCAACTCCGCTTGTACCTGCCATTAACCACTTTGAGAAAGAGCCTTGAACTAGATTCATCCTCAGCCCATTTAACCTTCACATTCTGTCTCTGACTTTGTTTCTCTTCAACCATAACATCCTCTAAATTGTTCTTGAGCTCAAGAAGACTCCTCGAAAGCCCCTCATCCTGCCTTCCCTCCCCCTAATAGTCGATCTACATCTAAGGTCTCCAAAAGAAGCTCCCTCTTCCTAGCCCTAACATCTCCAAAACCAAGCACTTCTTATTCCACTTGTTGATTTGCTCCTTAACAAAATTTGATCTCCTCATGAAACGGAAACCTTGCCAACCTTCCACATTGCACTCAGCCCACGATTCTTGATTCCTTCTGCCAAAACTCCCATGGGTAGTCTACATAAGTTCAAATCAACTTTTTTTTACATAAGATCAAATAAATGGGATAAGACCCCACTGAATAGGGGCAGATTGGAGAAAAATGGGAAAATGATCTAAGAAAGGTCTAACATGACCTCCTAAAGGCAGGAACTCATCCTCAAACTCACCAGTTAGGAGGAAACGACCAAGATGCAAAGGGCATTGTGATGCTCACTCGCACTCCAAGTGAAGACAATGCAAGATTGTGACTAGGCTCCCTGATGAAAGAAAGAGTGTAACAGGCGCGTGGTGGATAATGAACCCTGCATCCCAAGCATCCCCCCTACATACTGAACCACATTATAATCCCCCACAAGAACGGAAGTACCCACGCAGGACCTGCTAGAGTAACTAGCTTTTCCCAAAAAAGAATCACGAACAAGACAACCACAAGGCCCATAAACCGAAGCAAACCACCAAGCACTCGTCTCCTTGACCCAAATGCACAGACATAATAAACTCACTAAGGTGGAACTCAATGTTAGAAGCAAACCGAGAATCCCTAGAACAATACCATCCCCATATGGTCCAATGAACGGAAGACACACTCAGTCCTTAAAACCCGCCTCTCAAAGACTATAAACGAGAAAAGAAACTTGTCCACACTTTTCAACTTTTTACTTATTATTGTTTTCCCTTCCTATGATCTTGTAGATAAAGATGCGGGCTCTCTCCCTCACCAAATACGGTTGTGTACATGAAAAATTATCTACCTCATATAGATAAAAGAAAATATAAAAAAAATAAGTAATAGGGCTAAGATGGCGGGGGCCTTTAAGGGTGTCCCGCTGACCTTAGTTTAGCGTCATTGGAGAGATGTGTACATATTTTTATTTTTGATATTGAGGATGCCTTATCCTCCACCTTTTTGTTTTCTTTGACAATTGATTAATAAAATATTTCTTATCTAAAAAATCAGAATAAGAACCAGAGCCCGGTAAAACATGCTTCTAAGCTATGTTCCTTGTCAAACGTACAAGTACCTCACACCTAGCGTAGCCAAATTAAGTAAATAAAAGTTTCACTAATAAACTTAATATAGAATGCAAGTACAAAAACACAAATCGAAGAATAATAACGCGTGGTGCCCATACTGCCCAATCCTGTAAATTTCTTCTAAATTTGTAAGTCATTAGTGGGTTAGTTTCCAGTTTTGGAAGAGATGTCTCAATAAACCTTACAAAGAGCTATTAGTAATTTAGTACATGACTTAGGCTCCATCAGATATACGTTGTATTGTACTGGCAATAGTGTATTTATGCAACCAAGAATAAGCTTCATACTGGACACTGGATATTCACATACTTACTCTGAAACGCTAAAAAACAAAACTAAAAAGTTAATAAATAATATATATTATTCCATGTGTCGGCACAGCGAAAAGTTGCAAACAAAGCGACAAAGTGGAAATATTCAAACAATACACGTTTTAGTGATAAAAAAAGGTGAATTGCTTAAAGTGGGGAACAATTGAATGCTAAAGTTTAACGAAAAGAAAACAAAAACATAATGCTGAAATACAAGTTCAAAAGTGTATTTCTTGTGTGTGGCAGTTATCTCATGCAACCCTCTTATTAGTTTTACTGATTTTAAGGAAAATAATAAAAAAGAAAATAAGGATCATGTGTGAGCTAGTGGGTCTTGGGCAGTTACCTTGTGGTTTTGTATATAGCCCACTGGCAGCGGGCAGTAGAAAAGAGAGGCAACAAAGACAACAAAAAAAGGGCAGGGAGAAAAGAAACGTGAGTTTGGAAAGCTGGGAAAGGAAGAGAGAACTAAGCAGGAGAAGAAGAAGGTAAAGCAAAAGATCTCTGGTCTTCAAAACTAAATCTAATTTTTCTTCTTCTTTTCTTTAATTTCCAAATTTCATATATCTGATCTTAACTTCAATGTCTTCCATTCTTTTCTCTCTAGAATTCCGTCTTCAAATGCTCTTTATATTTTTTGTCTCATTTTATGTTTTCAGTTTGCTTAAAAAGTTAAATGTGTTTTACTGAAAAAATTAAAGCTTGGCATGGTGATTAATACATGCTTTCAGTATATATATAGTTGTCTTCTTATTAGTGCATGCTTAAAATGGCGGAATCAAACTGAAACCATATGGTTTCGAATCTGCTGCCTCAAAATTTATGGAAACAGATTAGACATGGTTTCACGTTTAACTCAAAACATAAAAGACTCCTACAAAAAAACCGGATGGTTTCAGAAAGTTGGACGATAAATTCATGGGAAACTAAGACCCTAAATAAACCGGATGGTTTCAGAAAGTTGGATCATAAAATCAGTTTGATTCCGTCATTTTAAGCATGCGCTAATCAGAAGCCAACCATATATATACTGAAAGTATGTATCAATGAGACAGAAAATTTAAAGAGCATTTGAAGACAAAATTCTAGCAAAATTTTTGGAAACAGATTAGACATGGTTTCACATTTAACTCAAAACATAAAAGACTCCTACAAGGAAACCAGATGGTTTCAGAAAGTTGGATGATAAATTCATGGGAAACTAAGACCCTAGATAAACCGGATGGTTTCAGAAAGTTGGATCATAAATTCAGATTGATTCCGTCATTTTAAGCATGCGCTAATCAGAAGACAACCATATATATACTGAAAGTATGTATCAATGAGACAGAAAATTTAAAGAGCATTTGAAGCAGTGGCAGATCCACTCTTCGGAGAGTGAATTCCGCCGAACCCACTTGAATTTATTTTTTTTAAATCCTTTATAAATTAAAAATTTTCAATACAATAATTAAGAATTGCCCTATGTATTACAACGGGTGAACCCACTTGACTTGATTTCTGTATCAACTACTGATTTGAAGACAAAATTCTAGAGAGAAAAGAATGGAAGACATTGAAGTTAAGATCAAATATATGAAATTTGGAATTAAAGAGAAGAAGATTAACTTTAATTTTGAAGACCGCACATCTTTTGCTTTACCTTTTTCTTATCCTGGTTATTTCTCTCTTCCTTGCTCAGTGTTCCAAACTCACGTGTCTTTTATCTCTGCCCTTTTTTTGTTGTCTTTGTTGCTCTCTTTTCTGCATTCTGTTGTATCTTTTTCAGCCAGTGGAATGATATATATAGAATCAGAAGTAAGTGCCAGGGAGTAAACTGCCCATGCCCACTCACATGATTCTTTTTCTCTTTTTTTTATTACTTTTCTTAAAATCAGTAAAACTGATAAGAGGGCTGCAGGAGATAACTGCCCCACCTAGGCAATACACGTTTGAATTGTTTTTGACTATTATTATTTTATTTTAGTTTTTTTATTTTTTCTATTAAAATATATATTCAACAGTCACTAAAAGGGTGCAATCTTAAAGTCATATGTATTTGCTTTCTTTGTAAGAAGATGCTCTTCCATTAACCATTTACATACAGAAACTCACAAAAAAAAAACACTTTGTATCAACTTACCTTTGTTCTGCTGGAACTTCTCCATGGTAGTTAACTGTGTAGATTTGGTTTTCACCGAGGAAGTGATCCACCGCACGACTCGAACCCAGAGTGTTACAGAAGACCATCACCTTGTTTCCTTTTGTCAAGCTAGGTTCAAGAACCTGCATTAGCACAAAAGAAAAACGCAAACTATTACAACTAATGAAAGTAAAAATAAGAACTATTATTGTGCAGCAGGATGGGAGTGTTGAACTTGCATTTTCAAGAAACTAAAACATGAAATACTAGATCATGAACCAATCAACCAATACGGAATAAAAAGAAAATCAAAAACAAATGGTAAAAAAGGTAGAAAGCACAGACCATAGAGTTATGTCCATTTTACTGACTTGTATAAGAGGTTCTAGACTTCTAGTAGGGGTGTGTGTATCAGTATTGCCCCTCTGAAAAGTGTTGATTGAGATTGTATGGATATGGGGACATGCTCAACATTTTTAAAGAAAATTAGGGTGGTATGCTGTTCACATAATCTTGAAAAAAAATTCAGAGTTCTATGCTCAGACATGTAATTATCATAATGGGGTATGGGGTTACCAACTGGGTAAAGATCTTTGTTTTTTAATGCATACCATCTACCCCTTTCCCCGCTCCTCAATAACATGGTGGGTATCTTATTAGTTATTAGTATCCAAAAGCCAAAGCCCTACACCAGGATCACATCCCACAACTGTCGTATCGACTAATTACACATCCAGTGCCACATGCCAGGCAAAGATTCAAGGTACCCTGCGACATGTACAAATGTGAGTAGATCTCCATGTTTCAACTTCAAACTACCTATACGAGGTTTCTAGGGATGTCATTTTCATCTTTAGTAGTACAACCAAAGAATTCCTTCAGCTGAAATAATGTGATGTTTCTGAAACTCTGGATTTGACTTGAGGAGTGTCATTTGCGACCTTAGGCTTTGCAAGGATTAGAGGAGTATTATATCCGATGGAGAATCAAAGGGGGAGAAACAAGAGTGAAACTTAGAAAGTTAAAGAGCATATTAACAGGATATTCTCTAGGTTTTTAAATACTTTCTGCTAATTGATCCTCCATCTTCTGCCTATGGGGAATAAAGGGAATAAAAATAGGTTATTCGGCTTATTCTTTAGAAAGACTGAACACTATAATTAACATAGTTCAGAGAAAGATTAACATGCTAAACATTCCCTTCAAAACAATAAGAGAGAAATATATAATTTGCTAAATTTGCAGAGTAGAGAAGAGATAAAGCAACAATCCATCCATCAGTTGCGGATGAATTAAATTGAATAATAGAACAATCATCGTGATTGAATATCAACAACTTAGTACATCGGAATAAAGATAGTAGTATCCTTTCATCACAACAAACGAAAAGAAGTAATGCACTGAAGAGTATTAGCCTATAAAGGATGCAGAATCAACGATTATTTCAAGAAGAAAGTAAGTTTTGCAGAAGCAAACCTGTAGTAGTGCCTCCAGCTTGTTTTCAGAGCCGGAAATTTTAATAAAAATCATGACGAGCAGATGCAATCTTTTTGTGCAACGTTGAAGTGCGCAAATGTTCAATGCCTTGGAACTCCTCATCAATCAGATTTTGTACTGGCTACATAAATCAGAGGTTTGTGAAAAACAATCAGCTGAAATGAACAGAACAACAAACAATATCCATTATGAGTCCTGCTGCTGGGACTCTAGCGAGATAATGAACAAATATGAGCAAAAAGGTAGTAAAACTTGTCTAGAGCTATTGTATTCCTCAAGAAATACTAAAGCACATAAATAACAGAATCAGCCAGTTTCCACAGTAAGATCTGCCAAAGTGAGGACATGGGAAAGAGTTCAGCCAAAAGCTTCTATTAGCTAAAAGTCCTAAGTTACCCAAAATACACAACGAAACTCTATCCCAGATCAACTCTCACCACCAAATTTAGTTACAAGGTTTCCACTTATGCAACCAGGACTTAGGTATGGTGGAAAATTGCAATTTGAAGACATTGCGGGAACATAGTGTTGCAGGTGTCCATAATGGGTCACGTCTACAGGGCTTGATTTTATATACTCATGTTAGCAGATGTTTGTCAGACTTCTCTGCTTTTTAATTGATCAGCCTGTTTTCGCTATAATAGGTGATAGGTCATATCCGCCAATACGATTACCACCTTTAAACTTCCCAAGCCCAACCTGTTATGTATCGGGTATCAAAGTACGCCATACCCATCTCTTGTCATGTTGAAACAGATGCAGCATGCCAAGGTCTAAAATATGGGTAACACAGACCTTTCACATAGTATAAACCTAAAGGTACATTAAATAAAGAATACATTGAAACATGTTTCAGTAAAGGTTCTTTTGGGAAGATGAAGGCCTAGTTGTTTAAGGCGAAGTTGAAGTATAAACATGCAATGAAAGCACAATATTACTTATTGGACATAAAACACATGGGCATCCTCAGTTGACATCTCAGCAGATCTTCAGTAAGCGTTTTCAGAATATGACATAGGAACAGCTCAGTGCACTGTCATTCCATGGGAGCAACCAGTACAGAACTTATCACTGGTAAACCTTTGAGCTTACAACTGATTTTTATTTGACTCACCATAGGATTATGTGGTCAAATGGATTTCAGTGCAATGCTGGCAGACTCACCAATAGCCACAAATGGACAACAAACCTTGCTATTGAGATCTCACAACTTATAAGCATATACTAGTCGAATGATTATGCATAGGCATACCTTCGACATTGTTGCAGCAACCAAGACAGTTTGGAACCCAGAGTCGTTGGATTTTGCAGCACGGTTCTTGAGTGGGACAAGAAATTTGCGTATTTCAGGACCAAAACCATGATCAAACATGGTGTCTGCCTCATCCAAGACCTAAAAGTATAGTTAGGGTCATTGTAAGAAGCTGATCAAATTAGTAACTCAGAATACAATCCACCAATGCAAAGGATCCTCACCAAATATTTGATATCACCAAAGACTATATTCCCATCCTCAATATGCTGTAGAATCCTCCCAGGGGTACCAACTATCATATCTATTGGAACATTAAGTGAATCTTCTTGGGGTCGCAACCGGCCACCACCACTTACCATAGTAGACCTGAAACGTGCATGATGACTGATGGACTTTGCCACACGGAACACCTATTACCAAATGCTCCGAAGAAAAGTTAATATATGTAAGCACAGAGAGATCAGTCTTGATTATGATCAAGTAAAGTCCAGAATTTCGAAAGAATGATTAACATACCTGTTCAGAAAGCTCCCTAGTTGGGCAGAGGACAACTGCTCGTGGACGCCTAGGTTTCATTTGAATGCCTAATAGTTCTTCATCTCGCTTCAGAAGCTAACACGTCAACAAAAAGTAAATTTAAAATCCCAAGTTAGTATTAGCCCAACACTGCACTCGGAAAGGATAAACTCAGAAGAAATTATGCACATAATTCCGGCACCAAACACAATTCAAAGACTCTAAATTAGGAGAACGAAAAGTACTGTCTGAATGGAGTCTTACAGACTCACAATTTTGTCAAAAATCAGGGATAACAAGTAGCAAAATCCTAGTACAAAACCATATTATTCTAATTCGGAACATTGTTAAAAAAAACACAGTGATACACACACCACTTCCAAATACACACCCTGAACTGCCCTGAGGGAGAAGGAAACAAAAATTACACAATTAAAACCACCTTCATTCATTGCAACCAAAAGTCCCTTACAAGCAGACCTAACTCACAAGAAAATAACTCCAATATCAGAAGAATATCAATCTTCAGTCATTCCACAATGAAAACAAGCATAACCCAAATTCAAATTAATGAAATTCGAAATACCCAAAAGAAAAAACCTTTCAAAAATCACCTGAACAATGGGTAGTATATAAGCCAGAGTCTTGCCAGACCCAGTATGAGAACCCAATACCACACTTTTCCCTTCAATAACAGCTGGTATCCCAATACACTGAATTTCAGTAGGAGCTGAAATACCCATTTCTTCTAAAGCAGCAATAACCTGCTCACTCAAACCCAACTCACCAAAACTAGAAACCATTTTATGGGCACCACCCTTTTTCTTCAATCTGTTATTAGAACCCTCACCTTCAAAATCAGAAAGATGGGTTCTTGTTTCTTGGGTTTTAGCACCATTTTTAAGATGTCTAAGCCTTAGCTTTTCAAGGAGGATTGTTTGCTTGGTGGGGTTTGAAAATTGTTCAGTTTCAACAATGGTGGGATTTGATGGTGATATTGTTGTGATAGAACAAAGTGGCCTAAACCCTAGTAAAACCCTGGGATGATAAGAGAGTTTAGGAAGTGACCAACGTTTGGATGACGAGAAAAGGGAACGAGAAATAAGGTTTGAAGAGAGAGATAGACTGAGGAATGTTCTTCCTGTTCCTCCCATTTTTTGAGTTCGTTCAGCTTTGGAGGTTTATTAATTTGAAGATGGAGTTTTTATTTGCTTTATATGGATTGCATTTGCATTACCTTTCCTGGTCCTTGGATTTTGTCCTCATCTCTCTTTCAGAAGTACTCGAGGTTATGCACAGGTCTGGTGCCCGCTGCCCGGGGCGGCTAATATATTTACCCCGCAAAAAAAAAAAAAAAAAAAAAAAATGGAAAAAATGAAAACTTTTGAGCAGAATACGAAGTTGGAAAATTTGTTGTGAATGTATCAAGTTTTGGGGCACTAGAATTTAGGTCTCATAGAGTATTTGGGTCCATCTAATCTTGTAGTTAGGTGATACTAATTGTATGTTATAACTACTAATGGCGATTGGCAAATGACATGTTATTTAGTAGTCATGGTTGAGGTTGATATGTACAAATAACTTGTGTTTTTCTCTGAGCTTGGAGTGGGTAGTGAAGTGGCGCACTCCTCACTTGTTCCCAGTGTTCAAAAAAAATACTTGTGTTCTGCAAAAGTGGAATGGCGGACAGATTATTTTAAAAGTGCTAACCATTTGTGAAAAATGTTGGTTTACGATAACGAGATATTTCACAACAGTCCACACCGCAGTGAAATATGTCATAGAACTATACCATTTGGCGTACTATTTTCACCAACCGAAATTATATTACATAATTAATCTTCATAATCATCTCCTATAATTTTTGCCCCTGAAATAACTTATTCGCTTGGTTACTGATATGAGCCTCTATAAATTCCTGAACTTTTCAGTTGATTGTTCTCCTCTTGGTCGTAGATCAAATTGTTCTCAAGTCATTGCCTCAGATACGTCGAAGCATTGGTTGTCGTGAATCCTTAAGATTGATTGTAGAGGTTCCCCCACTATATGAGTGATGGCAAATTAGACTTTGGGACAGTAATTCGTCACAACCAGATAAATTTATTAATATTCAAAAGTCGGATTTATTTTGTCATGGCTGGTGACGGAATTTTTGGTACTGATAACGTCAACAAATATGTGCTAAACACTATGCAATTGTGTCTAATACTCGTATGCCCAATGCTAGCGTACCCCATACTTTTTTTTAGTGGATCGTACCCGGCCCATACTTTAGTTCCTAATATTCTCATCGCAACAACTTAAATGGATTTATGTTTGCTTCTGGTACTACTAAGTTTCCTAATTTTTGTCGTCCCTTACATGTTGAAACTAGATTCTTCTGATGGAAAAAATTGGCAATAAGTGGTCTGACAAGATGTAATTTTTCTTGAGACAATTTGTTGATGGGAATGTACTAGGTCCTGATAAGCTCCTGTTAGTTCTACTAGAGATTCTGATACGGACAATAGAACTTATCATGATATGTTACTTCATTACATGGCTACTTCATTATACCACATTTGCTTACTACTCAGACAAAAACCATTTTTATGTATCAGTAGAGAGAGAAGATAAGAGAGGAATTATATGTGTCTTAAAACACAAGAACTCAAAGTAATTTATAGGAGATATGGAAAAGAACCAAAGCTTGTTCAATCCTGGAAAAACGTTTCAACAACCATAAACAGGAAAATATGGACATTCAAATTTGATTACCACAAAAAAAAAAAAAAATTGTAATAAAATAATAACCCTTTTCTAGACGGCGATGACACGTGCAAATGGTGGTCCATATTTATAACTTATCTTTATTTCAAAGTTTTAAGGAAAAATCGACATATATACGATAAAAATATATTTATCATTCTACGAATGTGTGCTGGACAAAGTAATTTTTACAATCTTATTTTCCAACTTTCAATTTTGAAGCTTAGTTTCCAATATTATTCTCCCTAATATTCTCTGTCTTTTTGTCTTACAAAAACTATTACATCACTAAATTTATGGCTCCTTTACACCACTAAATATACCCCCCATCATCCAAGACTAAAACTCGGTTCTTGCTATAGCTCTCCTAGCCTGCAAGAAAAATGACAAAAAATTAAAAAAAAACAAGAGAAACATCTTATTATCTTTCTTTGAAATTCTATAAATCTTTACGGTGGTGAATAAGTAAGGTACCAAAAAACACATAACATCAAAATTAAGAAGAAAAACTTCTTTTCGTTGCATGGTTTTTTTCCTTTTGCAGGCAATGTATAAGGTTGCAAGCCCTTCACAAAAAAAAAAGAAAAAAGAAAATGCTAAACGTAAATCTCAAATTACTAAACGCAAATCATTTTTCCAAAAATACCCTCTCCATAAACCACACCCCTAATTTCCATCACCCAATATCCCCCCCTCTCTCGAGACATTGACTGCAGCATCAACAATTCATCACCATCATTCATCACCATCATCATCCTTTATCATCATCATCATCCTCCCTTTAATCAATGCAATTACAAAACAAAAATCAAGAAAAAAGACCCAAACCCCCAGCACCACCCCGCAAGCCCACCCCATCCCACCACCCCAGCCCCAGTCAGCCGCCGGTTCTCCGCAGCCCTATCCAGCCGCCTCCCCCCCCCCCACCCCGCAGCCTCACCCCTTGGCTAAACCCCCAGTCAGCCCGCCCCACCCGAATCCATCGCCCCCCAACCCCGAAGTTCACCCCACTATTCAGCCCCCTCATCAGTCACCGCCGCACCCGAACCCATCGCCCCTCCAACCCCCGTCGCCACCACCGTCTGCCCCACTGCCGAGCCCTCACCGCCACCCCACCCACCGGAGACTCTCTCTCCTCTTTGCCCACAAACACCCCATAAAAGGGAGGAGGTAGTTTGCAAATAAAAGGGTACTTTGGGAAATATTGCAAAAAAAAGATTTGCGTTTAGTAATTTAAAATTTATGTTAAGTAGTTTCGGAAAAAAAAGTGTACTCGTATAAAGTTGCAAGCTAAAACATGCTTGTTGTTAGGTAGGAATAACACATCAAAATAAATTTGCGATAGCCAAAAGGGAAGTTCGCATTTTATATATTCTTTCACAATCATCGTTATATCCTATAAGTAATTTACTAGTTTAATACTCATATCGACCCGGTGTGATTGTGGTTAGCCTTCGCCCAAAGAACTCAAGTGAATCTATGGTTAAACAAAAAAAAAACTAATGAATTACCAGTACTATATAAATCACTCTCACCGCCTTTTCCCAATCTGTCCACAAATTAACAAGGACAAGTGCTATAACTTGCATGGACAATCCACATATGATTCCTGTCCAAAGCCCCTGCCCGAAAGATTTAAAGGATTGTCAAAGCTTATCACACGTAAATATTGTTTACGAGTGTTAGATTGTAAGAGACAGGGAGCATAAAGAAAAATAGATTACCATGCCCCCGAAATGCAAAACAAATGCGAAGACCACAGCAGAAGGAATTGCCACAAAGTAATAAGCTCCAAGATTTATGAAAGCACACATTTTCTGCCATCCACAACCTCTTGCAACTCCTAAAAATGTGAAATAATTAGTACTTCTTTTCATTTCAAATTGAGTTTCCTATTTGATTTTCAAGGTCAAACTTCATAGATTTTAACCACTGATTCGTGAAAAAAATATAAAGATTTACAATATCAAAATACTGTAGTTAGATTCATTTAGATAGTAATTTCACAATATCAATATTTTTATAACTTTTATATATGTATATTTACAGTTATTCATGGTTAAAGTGTTATTTTGGAGGTTGTGCAAAGTTAAATAGAAAGCCGAATTTGGAACGGAGAGAATATTTATTAGGTGTGAAATGATGAGAGTAAAGAGAAGTTCACTAAAAATGGTTCATAGTATGAGAAATAAGTAGTCTAAACCTGAAAGCACACACTGAAATCCATTCAAGAAGTTGGAGAGTGTAAGCGGAAGCATCATCCTGGCAACATAACTGACCACTTTATCCTCGTTGCTGTACAACCTTCCCCAAACACGACGTACAACAATAATGGTAATCGCGGCCACCACTAAGCCCTCTGAAATCGAAAACATAGCCATGATTTTGACAGCTAGTTTTGCACATTCAGGCTGTCCTGTTCCCAACTCATTTGATACTCTTGTGCTGTAACAAACTACAAATTAGTTGTTAGAAGCTCGATAATGACTTGGGTTCGAGACTCATCTGTGTAGCTTATATGCACCCAAAAGAAAAAGGACCGAAAAATGGATAAAAAAGTATAAGAAAAGAAAAAGGATGTAGGACCTTATTGCACCACCAAGACCAAATGATATCATGTAAATCATCCAACTTGTGTTAAGGCTGCAAAAACAAAACATGATTCTGATGATTTCTTTCTAAAACTCCCACACACCACATATATAAGCAAATTAAAGAACAAAGTGATATACCTTATAGATAACACAGATGTCTCTAGTTTTGGGTTTGGAAGAAGACCTGATAAAAGCACGATAATTTCAAAAGCCCAATACTCTAGGTTGCAACATACACAGTACACTGGTTAGATGCATAATAATTGTATTGCCTATTGCATTTGGCAGGTTTCCCTTTGAGGTGCCTACAAGCCAGCGCGGGGAAATAGTCACTGTAGTCGACGGTGAATACCCTTGATTGTGAAACAAAAACACCTATTGCATTTGATGAATGAGATTGAAGTTGGAATTATGCTTCAAAATGAATGATTTGTAAGATTTTGAACCATATATAATATACTCCCTCACGTTCCTAATTCTTCTTTAGTTATCTTTTCATTTATTGATTTGATAAAATATGGGCTAGTAAAATACAATACCGCCCCACCTCTCTCGTCATAGCATCCATGTGCTCTTTCTCTGTCTACTCCTCAACAGTCAACACTCATGTTGAACAGCTCTCTCTCACTAATTTAGGGGCATATGTGAAAAACTTTAATAAAAGACGACTACTCTTAAACACCATGTCATATTGCAAATTTGGAATAGAAAGAACAATTAGGAACTGAGGGAGTAGTACGTACCACATCATGCAAGCTGAAGGAATAGCAAGTTTAAGGAAACTCCATAAACCATGCAGTGCTTCCCTCGAAAATCCACTCCAAGTCTTCTTGCAAGCAGGGGAAAGCTTCACATAAATCCCCAATAAGAGGACATTAAAACAATATGACACATTGTTAGCTATAGCAGCTCCCTTGATCCCGAGCTCAACTTTGAAGACGAGAATCCAACAAATGAGAACATGCAGAAGAGCAGTCATACCGGAACTAATAAGCATAGGGAATACAATGTTTTGTGTCTGAAGAAATCTGTTTAGGCATACAAGGAGAGAATAGGCGAAACGGGTAGGAATCATCCAACGGTTGAAAATTCCTGCTCCCATTGATATCTCATATATAGTCTTGGCCACACAGAATGAGGATGTCACCTGTGTAATTCCAAATTACTGCTAGGGGAACGCTCACGGTTAAAAGACATATCATGGCTCTCTGTGTATAGATACCGAGGATTTCGTATTGTTGAGCTCCGTAGGATTGCCCACATAGTGTCTCCAATGCACTTCCCAAGCCTGACTGTCATGAAATATTGAGAGGGTGATGAGTTGCTTAATCTTATTATGGTATGTATTAGCTTTTTGCTAATTAAAAAGGAGATGATATTAAGGGTATGTATAGCATAAACAACTAACTTTTCAATAAAAGTTACAACTTGCAGCTTACAACTAGAGTTTTTTTTAACTCTCATGTACCAATTTGCAGCCACAACTACGTACAGGCCTGCAACTAATTTTGTGAAGCTATTCCTACTAACTTTCACCTGCAGCTATTGCTACAGCTAGTTTATTACCTTTTCGTACCAACTTTGAACCATTTTGTATTAATTTCTTTCATTCTTTAACATTCCACAGCCACCGCTAAAGCTTAGAAGTTATGGATGAGTTACTTACCAGGACACTAGCTCCGGTGACAGAAGCAAAGGAAGTAGCAATGGAAGCACTGGAGAGAGGTAGCTCACCAAGATGACCAACAAATTAACATGATTGACATTATTTGTATACAAAATTGCAATAAGCTCACTGCAATTAGAGGCCCTGCTAACCATACTTGCTTCTTTACTTCCTCACAAATCTCCGGTTTTCGACCTCGATAATCAAACCTTAATAAGCTTAACAAACAGCCACTCTCTTGATCAGTTTTTTCATCTCTAATTCCCTCTTCTACATCTGTTATAGTAAAGATTTTCTCAATATGTGAGTTTTCTTTGGTGATCTCCATGATCCCTTAATTGTTTGGCCTACAATTTTCTGGTTTCTTTTCTACCAACTTCCAGGTGATGAGTTATAGCGTTGCACTTGTGACTATGTCAAACTGATGTTACCTTCGCCACGCTCTAGAGATTTATACCAACTGTTTTATGTCATGTTGAAGATTTTGTCACCAATTTTTTTTAATACTATGATTCTAGTTTGATACTACCATACTAGTCTACGATACAAGAGAATCTTATTACGGCCGGTTACTATTCTAAAAATGTGATATCTCGATCTCTTTCTTCTAAAACTAAAAGTATGAACATATTTTTGGTTAACACGATAGAGGGCTATCCATTATGGCTAGTGGTGGAGGCAAGATTTTTTCTGGAGGGGCCGAAAATCAAATGTATGTACTTAATCACTTAAAATTAAATTTTCAATTTTTGAATAAGAAAATTTTAAATAATACACCTTAAAATTGAAACTAATTAGCTCTTTATAATTTTCGCAATTTTTTTCCTCTAAATTGATGAGATATTGTATATTACCACTTCAAGTTACATTATTAAGTGATAAAATATGCAAAAAAAAAAAAAAAAAAAAAAGGCTACTCAAAAGAAAAGAGAAAAGCAAAGCAATTAAAGCTAAAAAGCCAATAAAGATAATTGCATAATAACAAAGGAAAATTTGGTAAGAAGAAAATAAAAACAGAAGTACAAATTGGGAGTAAAAAGCAATAAGGAGGAAAGGTATTGGGTAGTTCAGGGTAAGATCTGGGCCGTTAACTTGATAATCCGACGATCTATCTTCTGAGTTCGTACAGTTCACGTATAATGGGTAGTCTGTACTTAAACCTAATCCTATATAGATAAAAAAACAAAATAAGGTGCACCAAAGAGAAGAAGAGAGCTGTCAAATTCAATGCTAATAATATATAAAAAAACAAAACAAGGTGCACCAAAGGGAAGAAGAGAGGTGTCAAATTCAATGCTAATAATATATAAAAAAACAAAATAAGGTGCACCAAAGAGAAGAAGAGAGTTGTCAAATCTATATAATTAGATTAAAATGCAATGATTAAATCAGAACTCGCCAAATTAGTCGCTAAATTGTCAAATGATGTGTCAATTTACTTATGATGTGTCACGTGACTCATGGCCAGTAAAAAAAAGAAGAAAAAAAAAGAGAAGAGAAAGTAGCAACAATCAGAAGTTACAAAAACATAATGGAGTTTAGTGACTCATTCATCCCCTTCCCTTCATTCTCACAAGTTGTCAGATGTTAGAAATCCAAGAAATTGAGTAGTCGTAGCTTATTTCTCTCTCGTATTGATGAGCCAAAAATAAAATAAAAAAGCTAATTCCTCTCTCATGAATAGAGATGTAACTACACACCGTCGTTTCATCTCTTACCTTCCCATATGTTCAACGTTCGTACCTGGATCTCATCGCTATCGTCCGCCATCATTCCGGCATTGTGTACAACCATTCCCCATTTTGGTAAGGTTTTTCGTATTTCTCTTAGCGATTGTAAATAGGCATTTGGTATCTACACTTACTCTCTTTGCAAGATAACCCCTCCACTTTCATTAAACTTAGTACCATATTTTGCTTTACATTGCTTTCTCTGAACATTTATTGAATGTTTAAAACTATTTAGTTTCATTTTTAATTTAAATGTTACGCTGAAAAAGAGAAAAAAAATATATAAAAAAAATAGCTTTAAAGACATTGGGAAAAATTATGAAACCTCACTATAATAGTAGAGAGAGCTTAGGGGTAGGTTTGGTGGCACGAGCTGGTGAAGAGTCATGCTTGGTACCCAAAAATCGGAAATAGACAAGCCCAATGCATAACTTTCATAATGGTAGGGGCTTCATGTCGCGTTGCTTACCTTCCTTCGCCACAAGAAGGGGTGGCCACAACCCAAATTGTTCGTGAGCTGTTCGGGCTCGACTCGGTAGAAGCTCGACTCGGGCTTGGTTCGATTAGTAAATGAACCAAACTCAAACTTTAAGTTTAGGCTCGTTTCATAAACGATCTAAACCCAAGCTTCATGGTGTTCGGCTCGAAAGCTCGTGAGCCTCAAACAAACACGTTTATTCTACATTTTTTTTCTAATTTCTTGAATAATTTTAAATAACTAATGTTTTTCATAATAATTATCTTAAAATATCTAATTTATTTGTCATTTTATTTTTTCAAATTTTACATTTGTAAAATTAGTTAGCATTCCCATTTAGTGAACAAACTTTGTTAGCTATAGACAATTAGGATAATGAACTATAAATTATTTTCATATCATTTGGCGAGTTCATATCCTAGAATATATAGAGTTGCTCTACATTTATTGAAAGAATAAAGAAGAATTTACAAGTTCGATAAAAGTTCGAGTTCGACCTCGAGTTCGGTAATTTTAATCAAGCCAAGCTTGAGCTCAATTTTATGGCTCGAACCGAGTTCGGCTCGAGCTCAAGTTCGGGAATTTTAAAACGAGCCAAACCCAAGCTTAGTAGTGTTCGGCTCGGCTCGGCTCGTGGCTAGCTCTAGCCACAAGCCCTCTCTTATACAACTACTCACTAAAGAGTCTTATAAGGTTTAATGATTCTAACAAGATTAGACATGCCCAGTACATAACTTTCATACTCGGGTTTTTGAGAGTTTAGAGAATTATTTTCCAAAAGTTCCACCTCAAAATTTTCAAGTATATTATTAAGTTACTGAAAAATAATTTTTTCCACAGATAGTAGCTATTTAATTTAACTAAAAAAATATGCGGAAAAAAATAAATATCAAAAAAAATAAAATAGAATTCACTTCAAACAATATGGGAAAAATTATGAGACCTCACTATAATAGTAGAGAAGGCTTGGGAGTAGTTTGGTGGCACAAGGTGGTGGGGATCCATGCTCCGTGTTACGGTCCTAAATTTTTCGTTGCGGAACGACCGTACGGCGTCAAGACTCCACCGAGTCTTGACCAGCCTTCACGTGAGTTTCTGTCCATTCCGACTCAAATCGAACTCTTCGCAACTTGAATCATCCTATCGAGAGACTTGCTCGCTCCACTCCGTTCCTTAATCGAGATACAAGTCGCTTCCTTGTGTCGACTATCTAGTCCGACTCTCGCCCAACCGAACATCTCGGAGATCTCGCATCATAGTTGACCCATACTCCAGACCCTCATCGTGTCCTAGTGCCGACACTCTGGTCTTGACCCTAGCCGACCGAACATCCTGTTTCTGATTTCAACCCACGATTTGGCACCATCGCATCCTGTGTGTGGACAACGTTGCACACTATCGTCCGACACCAATCCTACTGACAAGATCCTTTAGGACACGACCCTATGTAGACACCCAAATGTGTCCCCCCGGCGTAGCGCCCAATGATGATAACCTATAATCATGTTAGAGAAACGAATGTTAATGCTCGAAGTACTTGTGCTCATTTGAAACCGTTTATCCATCCTCACTCATGATATCATTAATTTTTATACCTATAAATAGCCCTATGCATAAACTTTCCAACGCCATCTCATTTGTCCCAATCGAACACCGGAGTCAAAAGTTATGGTTTAATGAAGTTATGGGCTAAATACGACGATCTCATACCAGTATATCACGGTTCAAGACTGATTTTTTGCCATGCAAGGATTAATTGGACTATGAGCCCACTAGGATTGCATTCCTCTTTGAATTAGCTTTCCAATGATGTATTGTGGGACAAAATCCCATTAGAAACGGAAGAGAAATGATCCGATCATTGATTAATGCGCTGAAACAGACACCTCTATAGTGTTTGGGCCATAACTTATAGGATACTTATGCTATATGATCCTAAAATATTTCAAAAGAAAGCCCTTTGAACAAGGAATCCAACGCACCAAGAATCAGTCTTATAGGATCTCAAACGAGTGCTCTAGCGGCATTTTCGAGGACCGCTGAGCCTCCAGCGGCGCTCCGGGGGACCGCAGGGCATCGTTTTTGGCCCGGGAATCCTAATTTGACCTCCTTTTCGGCCCAATCCTTATAAATACCCCTCTAAACTCCGTTTTACGAGACCAAGACCTCATTATTACGAGATTCCACTCAAGAGAACCCTGATCTCTCTCCTCCCTCTCTCATGCAACCCTAATCCAATTATTCAAGCTTTGTTCAAGGTTCATTCAAGAGCAACTTTACAACCAAGAGCAAGAGCAAATACAAGAGCAATTGACATTCAATTCTAGTGCAACAAAAGGTTAATCTGAGGGCAATTTTCTCAATCTTTCAAAACTCCTTTTCAAATCATGTTTTACTTTGATTATGATTATGGTTGATTTGTATATCATGTTTTGATTGTTTTATTAATCATATTCATCTCTCGATAGTTAAACTGCATTTCTTAATTAGTTCATTGCATAAATATTTTTATGCTTATTTAGTCTAATTCTAGAGTAGAGCATGTTTAGTGTAAATATTGCATCTTTGCATTATTAGCATATTTAATTATCATATTAGCATATAATTAGGATTTTTCATATACTTAGCCCTAGATTGCATATTAGCATATTTTTATTATTTCGTTTATATTTCTTATTTTACTTCCATTGAAGTCACTAACAATCTTATTGATGTGCATATGCGATTTGGCACGTTTAGCAAGAACGACAAGGTGGAGAATTAATTCTTTATCTTATTATTGGTTTGGTTTATGCTTGTTAATTAATGCATGCAATTGGATAATATGTGCAAAGCGATAACTTTAGTAATTTGGTTTGTTCAATCCACCTAGTTAATTTAGGATCTTGGACGACCGAATTTGTATAGAACCTTGCGATCTAAACAAAGAATTAACATGGATAAGATTAGTAGAGGTCGTTAATTCGGGTGATTTAAATAGGATTCGTTTTGTCTTTTTCGTACCCACACCCCCGAACTCAATCTTTGGCCCCTTTTGGGTATGAGCTAATTCCACTAGGAATTGGGTGCACTTTGATGGTTTCCAATTGTTTCCTTAAAAATTGGTGGCGACTTCTGTAACACTCTGAATTTTGGGACCAATAAAAACTTTATAAATCAATAATATTTACAACAGCGGAAGACTTCCATACAAAATCCAGGGCGTTATGGCCACACTCACTCCAACGAATGAGTGCAAGGCTAAACGGTACCACTCTCAACAAACTCGAAAGTACAATAAATGACTATTCATTACAAATGATGAACACAAAATATACAAGACCAACTTCTTGGTAGCTCTATTCGATCGTCCAAACTTGATCTTCAATGCAGCCTATGAGTCAATCACCAATCTACTCCCCCATGCAAACGAATTTCGCATAAGTTCATCATAGGTCCACAATTGAAGAGAAATGGACAACAAACACACGTAGGACAAAAGCAACCAGTCAGCAAAGCTGAGTAACTCAACAATTCATCGAACAACATACAATGTCATAATTTCATTTGAATATATTCAAAAGCTATAAGTGCAATTGTGTCACTTAGTCAATACACAACTTAGGTTTTCTTAGACCTTATACTCAATCCTAAAGGATATAACTATAACGTCTCAAATCCCAAATGCTCTTGAATACCTCCTTGCTAATCACTTAATTAGTCCAATACTTGTGCCATTTGCTCTTGGTCATTAACTCCTAGCCTTGGACATGAGGAAAGCGAACTGGCGGTAAATTCCGCAAAAACCAATATCAATAACATAACCATAGCCATCACAGGCTCTCAATAACATAGCCATAATAGGCTCTCAATAACGTAGCCATCACGGGCTCTCAAAAGTCCACTCTCGGACCAATTAATAAGCGAATCATTACGAGATTCCAATTTTCATAAAATAATTGTTCATCACCTAAGAGTCAATCTCTTAGGTTACTCACCAACATGCCAAGGTCTAAGTAGCTAACAAACCTAACGAGCCACAAACCAAAATAATTTGTATCAACTCATTCTCAAGTTCATACCTCAATCAATTACCCATCATGGGTTAACATCACAATGATATCCTCAATCACACACCCATTCGGGTTTATAACGATATATAAATCACAAGTTGACACAGTTTCCCAAAGTATAATATATTCTTGGGCTGCTTTTCACTCAAATAGTGACCATAAACTACTCTTAATGTACTCATCAAGTCATCTCAAATAGAGTAAACAAGCATCTATCTCAAAGTATGCTCCTTTGCATTTAATCCATCACCATATCACAATCTACTATAAACTCTCATCGAGTTAAACCACACCTTAAGCATATAATTGATAATCAATAACATGTAAACAATTAATGAACAATATCAAAATCATTGTTCAAGTATCATGCCAAACCAATCAATACATGTAAAAAAAAAAACATCTCTAAATAATGACCATGAAGGTTACACGTGAATAAATACTCAAATAACAGTATCATATATCTCCAACCGATAAGAATGATAGTTACCTTTCGATTCAATCACCACGAATCACAAAGAACAAATCTGAAATCTGAAAACAGCACGCGCGATCTGAAACAAATGCTCGAACAGACCATCAAACGAAGTCGAGATCCTCTAAAATTTGGCATATATGATGAGGACATACGAAGGTTCAATTCCACCAAAAAATTTCAACAAAGAATGTGTAGGTTTCGAGATATGGTAGAACAAAGTAGGTGGATCTGAATCTCGCAGCAGCACTGCGCTGCTTCAAGAGAAAAACTGTTTAGAGTATCGAACGATCTCTAACAAATACGAAACTTTTTAGTATAGTTCTAGACATTTGGGTCTCAAACATATCCAAAATTCAAGTTTACACGATGAGTAAAACAGGAGAAACGGATTTTTCAATCCGATAGTGTGTGCTGGACAGTTTTTAGAGTTTTGTGAGGCTTGTAAGAGAGAAAACGTGAGTGAGTATTGTGGAATCACTAAGGCACGAATGGAGAGGAAAAGAATCAGATTTAATGGTGCCAAATGTGTTTATAGAGGTTAGGAATCCTTGACCTAGTTAAAATCCTAATCCAACTACAACACAACTCAATTAAGGAAACTATCACAAGGGAAATATCTTTCCTTTTCAAACACCAACTAATAAGGAAATAAATATTAATAAATATTCTTTCCTCCAAATATACATATTCTAAATCAGATAATCACATTTTTGAATATAATAAATACTATAAATATTCAGGGTATTACAACTTCGCTATTTGCTTATTATTTCCCTTATCACAATTAATCATGTTGCATATGACTATTATTTAAGAACCATTAATTGCAAATAAATATTTCAGTTAGCCCCAAAAGGCAAGGGTTCTTACACCCTCAAACGCCATCTGGCTTCGATCGAGGCTTTCCTATAGAGTGCTCCTTCCGTTCATCGATCATGATCACTGTTTGCCTCATCTTGACCTGGGAGTTGTCAAGTCCCAACATACTCTCGGATGTGTCAAGTCCGGAGCGCGCGACTCGATCGTCCAGGGCATTGTACTCGTTCAGACCACTCAAGCTCCTTCAGAGTAGTTCCCGATGCTTTAAGCATTCAGGTGTCATGTTCGCTCTCGTTGAGTTCATAGAAGGCCGACCTATGAATGCGTACCTCGCATTCCTGGATCACTGTCCCCGACTCGGCCATCAACGCCCCATCGAGTAGTGTCCCATTCACCGAGCATGCCACCATCCTGAGACATCCTTCCCTTCATAAAAATACTAGGAGTATTCCCTTAAGTCCCACGAGGTCGCCCATCCCGTGGTACCGATGTCTTGGAACCCGAGAGCACCGCTAATGCACCACGCCCCCTCGTTGACCGGGCTTTCCGAAAGTCCTCAACCGTCTCAAAATGGTGACCCTCCTCTCAGCGCATGATGCATACTATCGAGCTCGCCGGCTACTCGATAATGTCCCCTGAGGAGACTCAACGCTGTCCCAAGACATACATCAAGCCTGCCCCCTTTCGGGAAAGCTCACTTAAGTGTCATGATGTTTGCCAACAATCCATGCACCCAGGAGAGGTGGAGAGCTGAACACCTACTACCCCCTAAAGAGTCTTATATGGTTCAGCCCAACTGACGGGAGTGAACATCAAAGTTGCATAACTTTCATATTCAATCTCCGATATAACTCAAACCTTGTTCCGCATTATCCGACTCCACTGTGAACCTTCTCATCCCCCAAGGAAGTCCTGCGCTCATCCTTGTCCGACGAATTTCACACTTTGTACGGGCATTCTAGAGCCCGACACCTGTGATCAAATATAACACCTAGTCGCAACCTAGCTGACTAGTCACTGGTGCATGTCTGCAACACTCATGACCGAGCACTGAGTGTCTGTGACACTGCTATCGAGCTGTCGAGGTGTGGACCATGACACTCGGCACCCAAACACCATGGATTAGCCTCCTATGTTCAGTAAGATGCTCTTCCAAACCTAACCAAGGACCTGATAACCTACCCCGGGGGCCTCCTATGTCCCCTAAGGTTGTCCCGTGCGATGTGGTGCGAAAATATCCACCTTCGTTCTGGGCTTCCCGGAAGCTCAAAAAGCGTGGATTCTCTCGAACGAAGTGATAGGAAGAGAAGACTGCTGGCAGGAGATCTCTATTCATTACACCTCTTGTATAGTAAGGGGAAACCGTTTGTTCAAAACCTGCGCACAAGCGGAAGAAAGATTAGCGAAGCTTACCTTATTATTAAGGAGAAAGGGGTTCTGGAAGAAAACCTACTCCTAACTTGCTGGATCGAAGTAGGACATTTTCCATCCGTCCGCTAGCAGCAGCGGAGAGGGTTCGATCCCTGTTATACGTGATGTGGCGAAAAAGACTGATTCAATGAGATATACCGTGCCTGCATTAAGATTTAAAACTTGTCGTCTACTTTCAGGAAATATTCGGAAGAGAGAACTTACAATAATACAACATCGCATTCTCCGAAAATTGAGAAAGAAGAAAAGATATATTAAGAAAAAGATTTATCCGAGAAAAAATCATAACAATTACATCCAATTACAAACTACACGAAAGGTGCATTCGTAACAATAAAAGCCTTCGTTTTCAGCTTCCCGGGCTCGGGTGTCATTGTTGCCCAAACCTCTCCGGGGGGTTCTATCAGGAACCTAGTGGACCCTCGCTGCTCTGTGAGGGTCATCCGAATGCCAGAACTTCGATATCACCCATGCTTTTGGTGTTCCGACTCTTATTACACCAGATTCCCGTAAAACGCCTTTCCAAGCCTATCAGGGTCTGGATAAGCAACTTGGAGGGCCTCCTATGTCCCCTAGGGATGCTCCATGCGACGTGGTGCGAAAATATGCACCTGCGTTCCAGGCATCCCACAAGCCCAAAAAACGTGGGTTATAGCCTTCGTTTTTGGCTTCACGGGGCCCTCATGTCATTTTTTACCAAACTTCTATAGGGGGTCTATCATGACGTTAGAGGACCATTGGTGCCCCAGGAGGGTCATCCGGATTCCCGAACTTCGATATCACTACACCAATGTCTAGTAAAACGCCTTTCCAATACTATCAAAGACCGGAGAAGCAACCACGAGAGCCTCCCATGTCCCCTAGGGGTGTTCCCGTGCGATGTGGTAAGAAAATATTCACCTTCCTTACGGGGCCTCCCGAAGCCCAAAAAACGTAGATTATTATAGCCTTCATTTTCGGCTTCTTGGAGCCAGGGAGTCATTTTTGCCCAAACTTCTCTGGGGGTCTAACATGACCCTAGAGAATCCTCGATGTCCTGCGAGGGTCATCCGAATCCCCGAACTTTGATATCACTCATGCCTTTACTGTTTCGGCCTTTACATTTGTGTCACATAAAAACACCCTTACAAGCCTATCAGAGACCCGATAACGAATCCCGGGGGCATATTATGTTCCCTAAAGGTTTCTCATGCGATATGGTGAGAAAATATACACCTTCGTTATTGAGCCTCACGGAAGCCCAAATAACATGGATTATTATAGCCTATGCTTTTTGGCATCCTGGGGTCCGGTTTTCGTGTTTGCCCAAACTTTTTCGGTGGGTCTATTGTCACCCTAGAGGACCTCTGATGCCTCGGAACGGTCATTTGGGTCCCTAAACTTTGATTTCACCCATGGGACATGGCGCTCGCAGGGTGCTGGAACATTGACATGGGCACACCCAAATTTTGTTTCAATAAATTTTTGATGTACTTAGTTAATTACGATCCATTCTCTACTATGACAATAAAACTCTAACGATTTATTGGCATTGAGACTAATAACACGTAGAGAACGCGGTGTGTTGATGGAAGAGGAAAATTTAAAATAATGGGTATGTGAGTCATTTTACATGGAAAAATGTTGTATTGTTTAAAACCGCAGGTTGTATGTTGATACAAAATATCTCAATTTTTTTTTTTATAAAAAAAAAACAAGGATTACTACGCTCTCTCTTGGAATCCCCATGATTCAACCCTAAACCTTTATGGAAAAGTCAGTAAAAATGTGCGAAAATCACACAGGAATCAATAATCTAGGATTATTTTTGGCGTCCCACGGTGCTCTTCTTATACATTTACCCTTGTCACTGCGCCATATAACTCGAGAATTGGACCAAGTTAAAATCAGTAGCATTATCATCAATATATATATATGTAAAATTGAGTTCTCGGCAATCATTGAATAAGTAATAAATAACCATAAATAATGCATGGGTGAGTAAAAAGAAACTAAAAATAGTTTTATTTTATTTTAATAAGAAATAAGTAACATAAGTATTATATTTATAATCCTAAAAAAAATTATAAATTCACTAAAAATGTAATTTCTTTGTTAAATATATTTTTTTTGATAAAAAGATTATTATTATTCTTTGCTACTCCTATTATTCAACTTTATATATTGATATGATTAAATTTTTTTATCATATTTCTTCTAATAACAGAGTGTGCATGATAAACAAGAACCCGTGCATCGCACGGGCATAAAATCTAGTTATTACATACAATACAACCTATGGTTTACGTAACATCTTCAATGACATCATTACAAAAGAAATACTAATTGGCATCCTAATTGTGGGATAACATGACTTTAGTGATAAGATTATCCAAGTTTAAGTAAGAAGAACCATCAGAAATGGTGGCCTCTTGAGCTAAGGTCTTCCATTCCATTGCCCTTTTCTTCATCTCTTTCCCTTTGTCTCCCATCATCAGTTCCCGCACCTGCCTTTCCACCTCACCTCTTTTCACATTGGAATCGATCTCCATCCCGATCCCGATCCCCCACTTAGTGCAACAATACCAACAGTTGAGTTGTTGCTCCGCAATGAAAGGCCAGCAAATCATAGGCACCCCATTACATATACTCTCCAAAGTCGAATTCCACCCACAATGCGTCAAGAACCCTCCTATAGCCGGGTGTGCCAACACCCGTTCTTGGTTACACCAACTCGCGATAAATCCCCTGCTCCTTGTCTCCTCCATGAACTCTCTTGATAAAACCGTTGAATCGTTCCCAATTATCATATTTGGTCGGGTGATCCACAAGAATGCTTGTTCGCTATTGACAAGACCCCAAGCGAACTCAACCAGTTGATCATTAGTCATCATAGTAATGCTTCCGAAATTGATGTACACAACAGAATTAGGTTCGTAGTTGTCAAGCCAATCAAGACAATGCAAGTCTTCCTTCCACAGATTTGATGACCCAATTGATCTAGTCTCTTTGTTTTCGGCCTCGATAGGATCAAGCAGGAGTTGTAATGGACCAACGGTGTAGAGAGGAGGGAGATTGGTAGAGAGAGATTGAAGGACATCGTGCTCCAAGGCATCGAATGAGTTGAAGAGGATGGCCTTGGCTCGCTTTAAGCTGTGAAAATATCGTAGGACATAACCAAGCATAGGGTCATGAGGGTCAGTGGTTTGTATAAAACTTGGAATGTCCTTCATGCGGATGCCTGGCATGCCCGGGACCCAATCCAAAACCTTATCTAAATCACCGTTTGTCAAGAAGTTTGAATCTGTATAAATAAAAATGTTATAACAACATTAGCACTAATTAACCAATAAAAACATTATAGGTACAAGTTAAAACTTATCTTATAAATGTTGAAGATCACAATCATTTGGTAAGATACATTCTGAAATTAAACTTCAAACATAGTTTAAATTTAAAGTTTTTGTTGCTAAGCATATACATAATTTTTTTTTTTTTATCTTATGGAGTATTTACTTTTTCTTGCTCTCCATGTACTCCCTCCGTCCCATTATATAAGTCGTTCTAGAAAATTAGATTTTTTCCCATAATATAAGTTATTTTAGAGTTCCAATAAAACATTTTAATTTTTTACACATTCTACCCTTCTTTCACATTACTTCATTAATTGTTCATCTACTTTATCAAATCTAAAGTCAAAGGATAATCTAGTAAAATAAAATATCTTTTGTTAGAATGGAGATGATTTAATCACTTTATTAATTCTTGTGCAAAAACCTTAAACGACCTATATAATGAGACGGAGGAAGTACCTCATATGTATGTCATTTCAGTTTCCGCGCTGATAAATGAACACAATTAAACCACGAACATCTATCATGTGAAATTTTAATTTATTAATTTCCAACCAAAAAAGACATAACTCTTGCCATTTAGGAAAATGTTTCATTGATATAGTGGATGCCCAATCCACTTGATTATTGTGTTTATCTCTCTTCTACTTTTTTTGATTTGGATCACAAGTTTATCCTAGACCCTTTATTTGGGCCAGGACTAATTATGTTCGCACCAAGTCGGTTCACGAAGGGGTAATTAAAGTGCTCCCAACAAGCAGTGTTGCCATTCCCAAGAATCGAACACCCGACCTTGGTTAAGGGATGAGAGTACCGAATCACTCACACCAACCACTTGTTGAAAATAGAGGAAAGAGATTGTGAAAATAGAGGAGAGAGATAGATACAATAAGTTTGTGGGTTGGCTGACAACCCACTAGATGGATGTATCGTTCTCCAGCCGTTTATACTAAAAGTGCGTATGTATTTCTTAAGATAGGGAAAAAATAACAAAAAATGGAAACCTTTATATATGCAAGAGAACATTCAAAACAATAAGTCTTGTGTAAGACCAACTCACAAAAACATAGGGTCACTATTTAGACATGTAGGGATCACCTATGGTGATGAATGACCCCTAATTCATTAAAAAGTGACTCTCGTCTCACCAAAAGTTAAAAAAGACCGTCTTATAGAAGTTTTTGTGCATTCAAAATAGTTTTTTTTTTTTTGGGGGGGGGGGGAGGGGGAGGGGGGAGGGGAAGGAGGGGGAGTTTGGATGCTCTAGAGTTTCTTTTTCTAGATTTTTTATAAAGTTCTCCTTCTGGTGCAATGGAGGTATCTCTGTGGAGGGCTCTTCTTCACTTTAGCATCATGTGATAACTTTGACTCTGAACTGGTGGTGAAAAAACTAAAGCACACTGGCTCAGGGAAGGGGACATGAACACAACATATTTTCATGCTTGTATTCTATTCACTGGCTTCCTGTTCTCATCAGCTGTACCAAGCAAATGTGTGAAATACTGTACAAATGTTGCAGTAACATCAATAGGTTGATCTATCAGCACCCCATACATGTCTTTGATTGCATACACCTTGTTGAATGAATCACATCATGAGCTGCTATTGAACTCTTTCTCAGATGAAGAGGTCAAAGAAGTAATGTTTTCTATTCCTGAGAGCAAAGCTCCAGGACCTGATGGTTATAGCAGTAAATTCTTCAAGGAATCATGGTACATTGTTGGAGCTGATATCACTGCAGCTGTCTTGGATTTCTTTTCTTCAGGAAAGCTTATCACTCAGGTTAATACTACCATCTTGACTATGGTTCCTAAGATTTCAAATCTCAGTCCAGTTACTGAATTTAGACCCATAGCTTGTTGTTCAGTTTTATACAAATGTATAGCTAAATTGTTGTGTAAAAGACTGAAGCTAGTGTTACCTGATATTATATCTGAAACACAAGGGGCATTTGTAGAGGGTAGGCAGATAGTGGAAACATTATGATCTGTCAGGACTTGTTAAAACACTATGGTAGGAAATCTATAACTCCTCGATGTTTAATGAAGATTGACCTAAAGAAAGCTTATGATTCAGTTGAATGGGGCTTTTTGGAGAACATGTTAGATGTTCTTAACTTTCCAAGACAATTCAAAGAGTGGATAATGACATGTGTCAAGTCTACAAGGTACACCATCTCACTGAATGGGGGTTTGTTTGGATACTTTAAGGGAGGTAGAGGGCTAAGACAAGGGGATCCACTGTCTCCCCTGCTTTTTGTGATTTGTATGGAGTATTTGACAAGGATATTTGATGTGGTGAGTCAATTGTCTGGCTTTGGATTTCACCCTATGTGTAAAGAACTGAAAATCACCCATATGTGCTTTGCTGATGATTTATTAGTGTTTTGCTCTGGCAATGTTCAATCCATGCAAATGATGTTGCAAGGATTTAAATCATTTTCCTTATCTTCTGGGCTGGTGATGAATGAAAGCAAGTCTGAGATGGTTTTTGGCAATGTGCCAAAGGATGTTCAGGAGGTTATGCTTCAGTTATCTGGGTTTAGGGTAGGAACACTACCATTTAGGTATCTTGGAGTTCATGTATCCTCTAAAACACTGAATGTAGCTGATTGTGATGTGTTAGTTGACAAGCTGTGTGCAAGAATAAAAACTTGGAGCTCTAGGCATCTGTCCTATGCTGGTCGTATACATCTTATCCAATCAGTGTTGATGACAATACACTCATATTGGGCAACTGTGTTTGTGCTTCCAAACATGGTGCTTGACAAGATCACAACCATCTGTAGAAACTTTCTTTGAGAAGGGAAGATGAGTTACAGCAAATCTCCACCTATCTCTTGGGAGAAAGTGTGTCAACCTAAGAGGAAGGGTGGTCTTAGCATTAAGGAGTGCCATATATGGAACATTGCATTCATGGGCAAGTATGTTTGGCTTCTGACTGCAAAGGCAAACACTCTCTGGGTGCGCTGGATACACCATCTGTACATAACTGAGGGGGGCTGGAAGGATCATGTTCCCCCAGGTCATGCAAGTTGGGCCTGGAGGAAGGTTTGTCAAGTTAGAGACAGGCTAGTAGGAGGATACACTGGAAATAGATGGGATCAGAGTAACAAGGGGATTTATATAGTGGCTAGTGGATACAAATGGCTGCAAACATGTGACAACAAGGTGAATTGGGTAGTCTGGGTATGGAATAAAAGAAATGTGCCAAAACATGCTTTCATATGTTGGTTGGCTATGCACAACAGGTTGAGGACGAGGGACTAGTACTGCAGGATTGGATGTGGAGATGATGACAAATGCTTTCTCTGTGGAGTACAAACTGAAACACAACAACATCTGTTTTTTGAATGCTCGTTTAGAAGCAGATGCTATGGGATCATTTGCAAGTGGCTACAAATTACAGTTATCAAGAACCATGATACACTGTAGCATGGATACACAGAAGATACAAGGGGTCTAAGTTCAGAAAACAAGTCCTTTATGCAGTGATAGCAGGATTGGTCTACTACGTTTGGAGATCAAGGAACGTGGCATTATGGGAGCAAACAGTACCTTCACCTGTCATAGCAATGAGGAAGCTGAAGAGTGATATACAACTGAGATTTACTGGCAATCTGCCAAAGAAGATTTCACACATAGATAAAGGGTGGTATACAACACTTGTACAAAGGAAGTTTTAAATAGCTTACTATTTTGCTTTATTATAGTAGATTCACACAGGGTAACACGTGTGTAATACATCGGGGTATGCCTTGGTTCATTTTCATGTAAATCAAGCAGTTTTGGTAATAGAAGCTAACTTTTTACCAAAAAAGTTTTTGTAAAGTTTTTTTTTTTTTTTTTTTTGGGAGGGGGAAGGGGGGGGGGGGGAGAGTTGAGAAAGAGCGCCTAAGCCTATCAAATTAATGTTGATTAAATGTAATCCAAGTATCAAAGCAACTTTCCCTCAAAAAAAAATAAAAAATATCAAAGCAACTACCCATTATATTGTTGTTTGGTAATTAGCTTTTCAACTTGTTGGGAAATCAAGTTAACTTCAAAAAGTAGAAGGGTAAGAGGGCTGCTAATAGCCATACCCATACGGCCATACCAACTTATTAAACGATCGTTTTCACCAAAAAAAATAAAAACTTATTAAACGATCGTTGCTCACCTAATTAAACATCTTTTTTTCTCCTTAGACAAAGTGGGACTGCCACTATTGCCGTATTGCGGTACTTCTAGTTGGTTATGTAGATAGATACATGAGTTGAGGGGTGCCAACAAAAAATGTAAGAAAGTGCTACAAGTTGGACAGCTTGTCCACACTGGTCTGGCGTGGCTGTGAACCATGGTGAATCCAGGATAAATAATTAGAGGGAGCAATATATGATTTAAAATAAATAGATTAATTAGATAGGCTCTTCATCGCTCTTTAAATTACAACCCCTATGCTCCATTTTTGAGCACAAAAATTGGTATGAGGCAGGCTCAAGGTGAGACCCCCTCTAACAAGCATGACGTCATGCTTATGTCATGCTTGACTATAGAGGAGTGTGACACTTCCATCGATCAAGTACTCGAAAGCTCTCCTTTAGTGACTAAGAAAACTGCTTTTGGCTTACAACTCATTATTAAAGATCATCTTCTGTTCTATTTTGTGTATTATTCACTTTTTACCCTCTTCTCATCCTCTCATGCATTTGACACGTTTTTTAAAGTTTATTATTTATTTTATTTTGAAGCAGGTTTTTATTATTATTATTATTATTATTATTATTATTATTATTATTATTATTATTATTATTATTATTATTATTATTATTATTATTATTCAATGTGCGGAATTGGGTGAGATTTATTGAGATACAGTAAAACCTCTATAAATTAATAATATCGGAACTGCGTAATTTTGTTAATTTAGAGAGATTTTATTTAATCAATAAATTAATAATTAATTAATTTAAAGATAGCTTTCTCGATTTAATGAACGTGCATTATTCTTAATACTTAAAACATATTAAAAAAAGTATTTTTTATTGGCAGATCAAATACGTAAAGCACTACATGAGTATAAGAGAATGCAACGTCAGAACTTTTGAATGCAGTAAGGATAGTTAGAGATGAAATGCAACTAGATTTAAATTTTAAGAAAAAATCAAACAAAAATAGAGTCATGTTATACTAAGTTGTCCTAGTTATATTTGTAATTTTATATTTGTAATTTTATATAATTATTAATTTATAATTTTGATGGGACCTTAAACTTATATGAGGGACTTTAGGAAAATTATTATCTTATTATTTTATCAAAATTATTAATTTAGACCCTAGACCCGAGTAGGGACCGGACAAAATGCAAAATTATTATCTTATAGAGATTACTAATTTATCGAGTATTAATTTATAGAAGTTTTACTGTAGAAGATTCCGTACATTAAAATTGGACCAATGATATCGATTTCTCATGGGCGTGGGCACCATATTCATTGTCCTAAAGAATACAGCTGGACACCAATCGGACCACACATTTGCTGTCCAATTTGTGATTTTTTTTTCCCCTCTTTGGGTTCGGATGAGGCCTAAAGATCAATACTGTATAATATACATATACATAGAAAATGGAAGATTCGAATTTGGGACCTATTGTACATAGCTCCTCAGTCATAACTAATAGGCCAAGATATCATTGGTTTATTCCCAATTCCATGATATTCATGATAAGCAATTGCGTATCTAGCCCGGGGCACAACACTCAGTTTTTTCGGAAAATTTTGCTAAATACCTTACTTTTTGAATTATTTTTTGAAAATTATTATTGATAAAATACCCTAACAATTTAATTTTGGTACCCATATTATTTAATAATCTAGTTTTGACATCCATATTATTAGTTTTGTAGATATGCCACTGATGATAAGGTTACTCAATCCAATTGAAATTGACCACATAAATTATTTTTTTTAATTCCCTAATTAAGAGCATCACTGGTTTATACCAATGTTGCAGCATTGACACCACAAAGAATCTATGCTAAACAATTGAATTTGATTTTTTTTTTTTTTGACATCAAGATTGAAATTGAAATTAAGAGATACTAGAATTATACCTTGGAAGGGAACAAGGCCCAAGTCCATGAGCTTTTCATACTGAGCATAACCCAACAAACCACAAGCACTAGCAGTCCAAACAATGACTTCTGGTATACCAAGCTCCTCAGCAACATCCAAGGTGAAAAACATGGCTCCATCAGACACAATGCAGCTCACGGGGGGCACGTTCGACGTCTCGTTGTCGTTGAGACGGGCGAGGAGGTCACGGAAGGGGCCGGGTGAGTGACGCTCGGTGGACATGAAGAGGGCTACGATGTCTTGGGTGGCATCGGGGTCGGATGGTGGAAGGCCGTCGGTTATGGTCTCGAAACGGAACGACGGGAGCCCAACGAGGGCGTTGGGCCCCCGGGAACGTAGTAGACGGTTGTGGTTGAACTCGGTGTTGACAAAGGTTATATGGAAGCCTTTGGAATGGAGGATTTTGGCGAGTTTAAGCATGCGGTTTAAGTGGCCTTGGGCTGGGTATGGGATGCATACTGCATGGGGTTCTGTTTTCTTTGACATGGAACTCATTTTTTATGTCTTTCAATTGATCTCTCAGTCAATGTCTATTTTGATGAAGGTGCGGTGAGATGATCTATATAGTAGGGGACTAGCTTCCGAGGTATATGGCGTAGTGGCAAAGGACGGATCTGTAAGAAAAAGGATAACACTGAGGATCGTCACTAAAGAAATTATACCTGATTTGATTCCTCATTTTTGGGTGCTATGTCGCGCATCTCGCAATTGACCTCCTACATAAAGCCCGAGGATAGGTTTATGAGGCACCCAAATGGAGCGTTATCCTTGTTTTTATATGTTGTACGACAAATAATTAAGGATAAAGTTTCGTGTATTTAGACTTCTTCATCAGACATGCTCTCAACTGAAAAGTTAATGAATTATTGTTGTTATGATCACATGCAGGTGCTCCGTGGTCCAGCTAGCTAGGTCTACTGAGAGGGTAGAGGAAAATTGAATTGTGAGGTGGGTGTGAAAGAGGCAAAAAAATCTACGTACAGAGTCCTTGTCGTTTAAAGGGTGAAATGAGTAGCATTGATGGATTTACGGCCATATATATATTGGCATATCTTGTTCTTTTCCTGTACCAGAATCATGAGCGGGTGTACAATATTTTGTATGGATTTAATTTATAGTGGAGCAAAGATAAAATCTTTTGAAAATATACTATCTATGTCCCTAAAATATTTAGACTATATTCTTAATTTACCCTTTAGTTTATGGTGGACTAAATCCACACAAGACGAGCTGAAGCGGTTATATGCATAATCCATCATCCCAAGGACCCCAATCATCGATCAATAATCCAATAACAATACCAATACTTCATCTGTTTCAGCCTTCAGGTGTACAGTATTAATTGTCTTTTTTGGACCAAAATGAAAAACTTTATTTAATTTGTCCATAAATTTATACAATTTATTCTCTCCGTCCCAAATTAATATATCCATTTAATTTTATACAGTTTTTTAAGCAACACTTTAATCATATAAACCATTTACAAATAATGACTTGCATCTATTTTGTCTTATACTTCTCATCAAACTTGGTTATCAAAGATTGTAACAACTTATAGAATGATGTAATTTGTAGAATGATGTAGTTTGGGAGAAATTTATGGTCAGGGCTTTGTTGGAAGCAAGCAACCAACCCGGCAGAAGTAGAGAAAGGAAGCCTTAACTAAGTAATTAAGCAGATCAAGTATAGCGAAAGAAATTTATTTTTCACTAGCTTCCCTTTCCCAGCTGAACGGAGGGTATAAAATAGTTAGGTTTTTAGATATTATTTAACGAGGAATAGTGGAGATCTAAACATTTTACTTCCGATGATCAAAAAAAACATTTTACTTCCTTAATCGATCATAATCTTTATCTTGTCTCCAAGATACTACTTATTAGATCATACAGAATAATAATGTTTATATATTGCAATATAAAATTCTGCCAATAATATTTTAAATGAATCATGAATCATGTAAGGAATAACCAGTCAAGAGGCATTTGCCTCAATGGTTTTCTTATTACCTTTCAACTTGAAAATCCCAAATTTAAGATTTGGGACTCCCTTATTTCCGTGTGGTTATATATTAGAGGGTGACAACATTTGGAGTAGTCGGGGCGGAGTGGAGAGACATTTGTACAACCAACTCTAGCCCAATTTTAAAGGAGGGCCGGAAGAAATTTTGGATGTAATCGCTTCGGACCTATGTAATTCTTTCATTATTAATTAATTTGGCTCCTTATATATATATTTTGAACTATGCGAACAGTAATCCTGACCGTCGATCTAATCACGTGTATACGGTGAAAAAAAAACATTAAAGACGCTTTACCACAAATCACAGAGCAACACGACTGGCGGATTCTCCTCTCTCTCTCCCTCTTCTTCCCCGATTAAAGCCCACTCCATCATCGCTCAATTAGTGACACTGAGAGGAAGCAAATTGTGGCGAGTCCAGAGGAAGCTTTCTTTGTCCTCGATGTGTTGCTTCAAATTGATATCGTTGTCAATCCCATTCAGGTCACCTCTCTCTCTCATACATCGATCTATTTCCACAATTTGCTTCTCACCTTCTTTTAATTCTATTTCGTCAATGCAAATTTCTGAATGTTTTTTTTTTCCTTTTGTTTTTATCAAGATTATGATTGATTTTACTTGAACTGCGGGCTTCAAATCTGAATGCCATCGTGTAGCTGTGTGAAGAGGCATTGCAATCAGAAAACTATGAATCAATATCCCCGAATTCGATCAAGGTATTTCTGTTTCCTTGCATTCTGACTGTTTCTTCATATCGCATGTTTATTTCGCCAAATTTAGCATTAATATTTCGTTGGTTTCTAATTCCAAAGCATATGGAGTAAATATTTGAGTTCTGAATTTATTGTTTTACTTGAATTTTGCTATATATTTCTACTTATTGCTAATGTAAGAAGTAGATACCTTTGTCCCTTGATTGAAATGTGCATAGAAACATAGATATTACCTGATGCCTTGTGTCATTCATGTACAAGCCACTTTACCAATCCTGAGGAAAGTTTTGCACTGTACTCATGGTCATTACCCTCTAGCATCGACATTATTATGTAAAGAAATTGAGTTCCCACCTTTTAATTGTAAATAGCTACTGGTGTGAGTTGCTTCTTCCTATGAAGAAATGTTTTATCTAGGAACTAGTCATGGACCATGGTCATAGTTGTGGGCTTGTGGCCAAGTTTGTGTGAAAGGCACAGAGCAAAAATGGAAGAGAACTGCAATGGATTTTGATGCCACAGACATTCATGTTTGTGGGACTTTGGGAAACTCGCCAGATTTTGATGAGGAAACTTTAGATGCTACAATGTTTATTATAATTCGTCTTTCTAGTTTAATTTGATCGGGCCTACTTGAAAATAGCGAAAAATGATGCCTTGCCTCACTGAAATGATGGTTCTTGCTAATAATATGGTTGGGTAGTTAGTTGTAGTTGAATCCATGACATTGGTATATTGGTATGCTTTAATTGCAGTTAATGCTTGAGAGAGGTTGATCTCTGTTAAATTTTTGTTAGTAGTTATTGTACATGTTAAATTTAATTCGCAATAGGTGAATTTTATTTCTTGTATGGGGTTAACTTTAACCCATAACAGGGTTGACTTTTATAAATAATGGGGGTAACTTTTTACCCATAACAGGGTTAACTTTTATCAATAATGAGGTTAACTTTTATAAATAATGGGGTTAACTTTTTTTCATAATAGGGTTAACTTATATTTTCAGCTCTAGTAATTATGTTCCATTTTAGTTCTTTGCTTGATTGTCATTGAGTCATTAAGCTGGTATGGATTGTTGGTATGATAGTACATGTCTGTTTCAATAATTAATTGAATTGTGCCTTTGAAATTTCTAAGCCCCCTCCAATCACAGTTCCCCTGAAATGAAAAGGGAGTCCTTTGTCCATAATAGTTGTTGACTCTTCTTTCCCCTCAGCTCAACTAATCACCTGTTATTCACACATACTTATTATATAGACGACACAACGGAGCAACTTGCATAGGGAAGGGGTTAACTTTTCTAGAAATGAATATTGTGACTATTGGCCAATGATCTTGACTAATTTATTTTATCATTTGCATCACTGCCATTTCAGCTACTTTTTATAGGACAAGGTCAACTTTGTTATAGGACAGTGCTAACTTTTGTACATGATAGGGTTAACCTTTTTAGAGGATAGGGTTAACCTTTTTAGAGGACAGGGTTAACTTCGCTACACAAATTGAAAATTGAAAACCTAACAGTTTGATTCATCCAGTCTTCCAGACTACACTGAGTTATTTGGATCTATAGTTCGTTATGCTTGTTACTATATTGCTTTGCCCTTTGTTGCTCACTCCTGATTATTGATAAACTTGAATGTTTTCCGGTCTCTTGTTCAATGTCTCTTGTTCATGCGCAATATCTAGTATTTTAGCTAACAAATTCTTTTAGTTGAATGTTCATTTAGCTTCACCCAGAGTCACCCTGCATGTCATTGAACTATCAGCTCATGCTTCTTATATTAGATTTACAAATTTGTTTTGTGGGTTCTGCAGGTAACATTTGATATTAGTAACTAAGGAAATATACATTTGCATAAATGGCAGATTGGTCTGGCATGCCAAGTGTTCTTTGCTGTTATTGTGCTGAAATGGACAATCTTAAAGACATTGTTTGTTTCTCTGCTATATGTCATCCATGGAATTGTGGCTATTCCATGGTGAAAAGAATGTTGAGCACAAAAATACAATGGCTTCTGCTAGCTGAGGAAATTGTCTTAGGGAAGTCTATAGCTTGACTGTCTGAGTAACAACATTTGTTGCCAATTGCAGCTCCTGCAGACATTTGGGTTTGGGCGAGATGTTGGGTGCAAAAACAGTTGTACTTTAGAAAACCAGGGAGATGTTTGGCGCAAAAATAGTTGTACACAGCGGGAAACAGTTGTCGCTAAATAGATGGAACTCTTATGAGCATTCCCTGCAAGGACAGGATTAACTTTTTATACATGGTTGGGTTTACTTTTTTATAGGATAGGGCTAACTTTTTTATTAGATAGGGTTAACTTGTTACCGAAAGTGAAAATTGAAAAACTAACAGCCATTCATCCAGTTTTACAGACTAGACAGAGTTATTTGAATGTGTAGTTCATAATGCTTGTTACTTTATTGCTTTTCCCTTTCTTGCTCACTCCTATTTTATTGATAAACTTGAATGTTTTTCCGGCTTTTGAGCAGTCTCTTGTTCAAAGTCTCTTATTCAAGCACAATTTCTTGTATTTTAGCTAGTTGAATGTTCATTTAGCCTCACCTTGCAAAATCTGAAGATTGTACTCTTGGTTTCTGAAATCACATATTTTTCCATTTCATTTGAACAATGATTCATTATTAGCTCGTATGAGCCATTCGGAGTGGATTTGTTTGTGTCAGACAAACAAAATCACGAATCTCAACATCTTGAACTTCCTTGTACTCCTCATTGTTAATATTCAGGTTTGTTGTGAGCTTCAAATAGTGCGCATGATGGCATTCATACACAAGACAACATTGGATTTCTAGCTAGACATTGAATTGCATTTATTGTTATTTTTTGCTGAATGTTATTCTTTAGATGCTACTGGTGTTGATACACAAGACAACATTTGATTTCTGAATTTTGTGAGCTATTGCCTGCTAGCGGTTTCTTAGTTTTGAGAAATTTCAGTGTGTTTTTGTGTTCAGTTTCACATAGATTGTGTTCAATATTTGGTATATATGTTATTAGTCTTGGAAGCCTATTAGCTCAATGGTAGAGCACTTGTTCTCTCGCACAACGATGTGGGTTCAAATCCCACATAGGCTGATTATTAAAGATTTTGTTTTGTTAACTTTTATTGAGTACAAGTGTGATGATTGTTTCCATTGGAGATACACTAAATCTGGTGTTTACTCAGTTAAAACTGGCTATGCCCTCTTATTACAGGAGCAATTGGGGTTGGATAGGGAGGCAGCATGGAAAAGAAGATTTTGGAGGAAATTTTGGGCTAGCTCTCTTTTGACTTAGTGGAAGAGTTTTGTTTGGAGAATGCTTAATGGTGCACTAGCTGTCAAAGCCAATTTGAATGGGTCTGAAATGCAGGGTTCACTGGTATGTTCATTTTGCTCTTCTTCTATGGAGATAATTGCACATCTTTTTCAAGATTGCGCTATAGTACAGAGAATTTGGGCGTGCAGTGAACTGGGAATTAAGGATGTGCAGTTTCTGTAGATGTGCAGGATGATCTACCTAGAATTAAGGATCTGTTCAGTTTCTTTGTTCTGGGAATTAAGGATTTGTTCAGTTTCTTTCTGTAGATGTGCAGGTTGATATACTAGCCATTACCAAGTCAATGTTCCTACTTTTAGCCGACACTAGTTGCTTATATTCAAATGTTATCTTCTGATTTCCAGAAATCTTGCAAGTAGAAATGTCTTTTTGTGGGTTTTTTTAGCAGCTAGCCCTGTCATTGGTTGCTAGCTTGCTAGGATGACGGTAAGAAGCAAGAAATGATGCAAGTTTCTTTTGTGATTGTGGTTGAAGATAGTCAGAATTTGGAAAACACAGGGTCGACTTTGATTAATAATCAGGGTTAACTTTTATTAAGAGCAGGGGTAACTTTGATTAATAACAGGGGTAACTTTGATTAATAACAGGGTTAACTATTATCAATAGAAAGCCTATGTAGGAATCGAACCTACAACCTTTGTGCAATTGCACAAATGCTCTACCAGTTGAGCTAATAGGCTAGTTTATAAGGGAATAATTCCTAAGTACTCAAACTCAAATGGCACAAGCATTGTCATACTAATTTACACATGTAAACAAAGCTCCTTGCTAGCAACTTGACAAACTGATGTGGATAATGTTTCTAAACAAACTGCTAGAAAACAGACTAAAATGGTGTATAAAAGGAAACAAAGGGTTAGCCAAAGTAACAAGCATACATGAATAACCAACACTTCTTTTTAGGTAGCAAGCATACAGCGAATACTTACAGAAGAAAGGGTTTCCTTACATTGTAGGGTAACATGCATTTATCCATTTTGATGAGAAACATGCAGAGAAAAGGGAACAAACTAAACCATGTCAAGCACCTCTAAGTGTTTTCACGCTACTTCTTTACACATCCTGAGTTAAACTTATCTTGATAAAAGTTTAACCCTATTACGTATAAAAGTTAACCCTATTACGTATAAAAGTTAACCCTAATACATATAAAAGTTAACCCCATTATGAATAAAAGTTAACCCTATTGTGAATAGAGCATCTACTAATTAACCATTCATGCTTTTATTCATGGTTATGCTGTTTTAGCGGCACTTCCTATTTTGTACATCCATGCCCTCGTGAGCCCTCTTGGGGTGCTTCTGCTCCTGCCTCGTGGTTAGGTTTTCCATCCAAGTGACTATTTGATGGTGGAGATCCTGTTGGAAATTGTATGATTTCCTTTATGTAACTGTGACGTGAGTATTGCAGCAAGTACTAGTTTACCATCAAAGTTTGAAGTAGACCGATCATCCAGACGAAATTTTGGTGTCACTAGAATAGGCCTGCACCACCAAGACTCCAACAGTTCCTCTTCAACACCTTTATCCAACATCATATTCTAATAAACTAACATATAGTTACTCACAACACTAGAGACTCAGCAACAGATAGACTTCTGAGCATATTATCTACAAACTCACGTCATGAAAAGCAAGAACCAAAGTCCTATTAAAGTACAATCCAATTTGTCATTTTCTATGACGTGTAGTACTCAAACAACTTGGAACCTACACACTAACAAAGTAACCATGTCAAGCACCTCAAACTGTTTGCCAAGCACGTAGTGCAATGTGTGTGTGGAGTTACTGAGAACATGTCAAAAAAGCTGAGTTAATGTCACTTTATTTCTATATGTATCAATCCCCCCCTCCTCTTAATTGTCAAACAATCACTTAACCAATACCTGCACATCACCCATCAGATTTTCTATATAAAGTTAGCCCTACTATGGCTAAAAGTCAACCCCATTCTGAATAAAAGTTAACCTCGTTATGAATAAAAGTTAACCTCCTATGAATTAAAATTAACCTACTATGACAAAGTCCTTATCATTCCCCACTTTTCACTCTCCCATTACAAAGTCCCTATGGTTAAGACTTACCATGCTGTGCTGAAAATTTAAAATACTTCTCAGGTCATGTTCATTTGAATCTTTGTGCAGCACAAGACAACTGATCCACTACACCACTACACGCCTATCACATATAGTTTTGTCACATATAATAAGGTGAAGTAAACAGAGCAACGATGACCACCACCAGCCATAAAAGCTACACCCCCTAAAAATTCATCCGGTTGAAAACAAGAAAGCAATGTAACCCAAGTCTACCCCAGTAAAGTCCTAGTAAACAGAAGTTCCATCAATAGATCAACTGCTATTGCCAAATTCCCATAATAATTGAGAGGATAAAAATATACTTCAATTAAAAACCCAAAAGTGAGCTCACACAAAAAAAAAAAAAAAAAAAAAAACGAACATTAAATCACCCATCCCAATAATATTGTAGTCCACGACAAAGATAAAAAGTGACCAGCTTAAAAAAGCAACAGCATAAAAGCCATGGATGCCAACTACGAGGCTATGTGCAGTAGCAACTCACTAACACACTATTAGTTCTTTGAAGCTAAAAGGAAAATAACTACTCTGTGTTTAGATTCTACTCTCTGTTCATCAGCAAGGTTATAAGTGTTGATGGGTCACGATCATTACATAATTGGAAATCATCACTGGTTTGACAAGATTTTGTTGTTACATTTGAATTCAAAGTTGAGTATCCCTTAGAAAATTCAGTGACTGTGTATGATCATGTGGTGGGATTTTCCATCGACGAAAAGAGCATGGAACTATTACAGAAAATAACTGAACGACAAATGATACCACAACCACCAAAAACCCTCTAAGCATATGCATGCTGATCATTTATAGTGGCTTAAACAGAACATTATAGGTACCAAATGAAGATATCATGTAACCACATTAACAGCATTCCACCTTACAACTTTCAATCAAAGTACATCCCTTTATAGTTTACCCCAACAAACTACACTTCAAAGAGTAATATTTCTACCAATTTATCAATCAAATTACATGGTCCACGGGTACACATAATTCAATTAAAAGAAAAACAATATGAGAGAGAGAGAGAGAGAGAGAGAGAGAGAGAGAGAGAGAGAGAGAGAGAGAGTTTACGGAGACATCAGTAACATGGTCAGATTCACTAAGAGCTTTAAGCTTGGCAGAAGAATCCTTTACTAATTGCAATACCGTTGCCTCGTATTATGCCTATACCCAACAAACCAACAATCCCATCAATAATCAATTCCCCATCACCAATCACCATAACATATCCCATCAGCAAAATTCAATTAAAATACCAGAATTTTAGAGATATAAATGTTTAACACAAACCAAAAAAACCCTAAAAAACTAAATTTCAAACCCTAACAATTTATAGTGAGTGCCATAAAAATTCATACATTGCAATCTGAAGTTTGCCTCTTAATTTAAATTCCCCCTTTTATTTGCGATTTGCACGGATTTAGGGCCTTGGGTAGAGTTTGAGGAGAGAGAAAGGGGAGAACACGACTTGAGAACGAACGAGTGAACGACAATATACTGTAGCAGGGTTTGGTTTTGTTTCGTTTTGTTTTTTTGGCAGATGACACTTCGACTTTATAACGAAAATGCCACCGCACGCGTGTACAAAGATCTCAGCCGTCGATTTCAAAATCCGAGGGTCTATATTTTAAGTTCGCATTGTTTCACACATATTAAGGGGTTCACACCTGAACCTAACTCTATATATATATATACTCCCTTTGATCCACGGAAATCTTGACGTTTGGAGAATATGACTAATATTAAGGAATACACATTTTAGCACAAAAATTCCAAATTTACTCTTAAAAGATCACATGAGGTATTAAGAGAGAGAAAATCATATTTTAGTGGGTATTTATTGCTTTCCTTGCTTTTGTATTATTTTCCTTACATTTGTAGCTAGTGGCGTGAGAAATCTTTTTTTTTATTATTTCCTTACACGTGGGGGTGAGAAGGTGGGAGGGATAAAATAGTAAAGGGTGCTCAAATACATTACCATATAAGGAAACGTAAAGATTTCCATGGTCCAAATAAAAGTGGAAAGCGTAAAGATTTTCATGGTCCAAATATAAGTGGAAAGCGTAAAGATTTCCATGGACCGTAGGGAGTATATAAAAACTCTAGCCCAATTTGAGATGGGCTAGGTATGTAAGTCAGAGATAGAACTAGGTTGGGTGGAGACCCGTTGTTACCTTTATAGAATGAAGGAATTTCAAGGAATTGAAGCAACTAACCAATATATATATATATATATATATATATATATATATATATATATATATATATAAAGAAGGCATATTCCGGGAGCAATGAGGCGTGCCACGTAGGCGATAATTTTAATAGCGCGTCACCTAAGCGAGAATAAAGACGAAAAATAACTGGTATAAAGCACTTAGGAGTCTTAGCATCCTTACCTGTATAAAATTAGATATAGATAACAACTAGAATTTTATAAGGATTATAACATATCTTTGTCAAATATTCAGAATTATATATAACGTCTTCTCTACATCTCAAAAAATAGTAAAAATTTCACCATCATATTCGGATCCAAAAACACTTCAGAACAAGATGCATTTACAATATGTTTAGAACATATAGGTAAACAGTCATTTTTCGAGAGTAATAAGGCACGCCACATCATTAAAAACAAACATAGAATGCACCACTTCCTCAAACAATAAAAAAAAAAAAAATCAATGAATCATTCAATCAATTAATGTCTTTATCTAAAACTGACATTTTTCAAAAGTTTTGAGGCATGTCACCTAAACAATTTTATTAAATTAAAACATTATAAATTAAAAATACATAACTGATATTTATGAGTGTATGTGTTAAATCAATAGTAGGAGGGAACCACGAGTAATTAGCTAAGATTAACATTTAAAAAGAGAAAAAGAAAAAGAAAAAGAAAGTATGATAGAACTATAACAATGCTAGGAATCTCTACGGGATATACATCCCTCTACCATAGAGTTCTAATTGTTGTAAACAATTGTTGACTCAAAGCTAATATATAGACTCCAACTCAAAGCACCCCAATCACATACATATGCTTTGCTAATTGATTATATTATATTTGTGTAGGCATGCATATTTTCACCATCCATCAATTGATATCTATGATCGAATACTTCATATAAGGTAATTCCTCTAATTTATGTTAATGGATCACAACTACATGGTTTTTAATATTATTATTGGAACGATATAGTCATGTTTTGATCAAAACCTAACTTTAGTTCAGTAAAGATAAGTTCAGTTCAAAAAAATTCAGTACAAATAGGTAAATCAAAGCACAAATTTAGTCTTTGTAATTGTAAATTCAATAAAAATAAGCTCAGTTTAGAAAAATTCAGTTCAGCTTAGAAAATTTTAGTTCAGTTCAGAATTGTGCATATAAGTTTATTAGTAAAAAGAATGTGAAGAAAACAGGCCCTAAGTCATACTTTCCCCACTCCATAGTGTTATTTGTTTTTTTTCTTATTTATTTATGGTTTTGCTTCTCTCTTCCTATTGTGAATGAATTCTCATTGTTTTATTGTTATATTTGTTAGTTGTAAACTAATTTCAATTAATTTAAGAAGGTTATTAACTTGACTAAAAATTATGTTTTGTAGGTTTTGGAGTCATAAAATAGTTTCAAGAATGACAATGTCTACAATTCCCCCCTATTCAATATAAGGTTTTAGCTTTTCTATATAATTTATGTACCAATAAATAACGACCCTATTGTTTTCCATCTAACAAATTTGTACATAATTTCAATATGTTGAATATTTATTTATTTCAGTTTCATGCATGGTTAAAGATATGACTCTATATATTTACAGGGAGTGAGCAATAGTACATAGCATATCAATATCTCTTACTTGAGTAGAAAGAATGTTCTATCAAAAGGGATTAGATAAAGTGTAGTTTTTAATATTAATAAAATTGTAACGAATGACACCGTTGTTTTCATATGCAGTTTATGAACATTATTATAGGGAGTACAATATTATCTTATTTTTTTTTTTTTGAGGGGACAATATTATCTTAACTTTATTAAGGAGTGTGACAGGATTACAATAAAAACCATTTTTAGATTTATTATTGTTTTAGATAGGTTTCTTTTTCATTGAAGTACATTTATGATCTAGATCTCTCTTACGGGCTAATTTTTTTGTTACTTTATTGATGCATCCCCATGTTTTGATTATCACTGTGATTGTACATTAATGGATAGTGTATATGAAGTGTCTTAGCATACTTCAATTTGTTATAAGTAGTTGATTTTAAATTTTTGATTAGGATTGTAAATGAAAATAAAGAGCCATGTTACAACTCAATAATTGTAGAAAGATTAAAAATAGAAACTTTATATAATTCTTTAAAAAAAAAACTAATTTATAATTTAGAAATATATAAATAAAGTAATTATGCTTAATTCGTGCATCGCACGGGCTTCCAAACTAGTAATAGTCAAACAACAATATACTATTAATGTATATTACAGAATCATTTCTGTTATATAACTAATTAATCAACTTTATTCCTGACTTGATCATACAAACAGCTAGCCTTTTTGGCCGTACGTATGCATATTTTGCAGTATAACGAATATGTACAATTGTATGAACCACACCAATAATAATCCATGTACTATTAGATCACATGAACAATTAATTCATCAAAACCACAAACTTTTCTGATAAATTAAGTAGCACCTGTAATACATGAAAACATCCTATGACTACTAAATCGCTTCAATTGTGGATTTTGAGGAGGACTAGAATTATAATACCTACCATTATTATTATTACCAATACCACCATTTCCATGATCATAACGATCCTTCAATTCAAGCTCACCATTGAGTGCATATCCTCCTGTAGAAGAAAACCTTTGATGCCCGTTTCGCCTTTCCTCGACCCCGCCACGTGTCTCTTTCGGAGGGGTGTAGAACTCGCAATCGCGATCGTGATCATCATCATCATCATCATCAAACCGGTAGAAATCAGCTATGTTGTATGCTTGGGCAGCTCCATTGGAAAGACACCTATATTGGCTTCTAATCCTGTTTTTCTTGATGGCCTTGTAAACTGCAGGAAGTAAACCTTCCATGTTTTGTTTTTTTTTTTGGATTTTGATCAAATGGCCAAATTCTCTAATAAATATTGCTATAACGAAATGAGCTTTGAGGTTAAGAGTTTGAGGTTTCTTTGGCTTCTCTTTTGTTCATCTTCTTCTTTGGGTTTGGTAAGTCTTCCATTATAAGGACAATAATACTTTTGACTTGGAACCTAATGCAAAGGGGCCAAAGTAGATAGAGTGTATTGATTATTTAATTTGGAAAAGTCTATGCTTCCCAACAAATTTCATAATTTGATTGGAGCATGTCATTTCTTACTCATCAAAAAATAAAATAAAATGGAACATGTCATAGCGTAGAAAACGTTTATATTATTATTGTTATAGGAGTAATTATCATTATTATTTCTTCACATCAGGGGTATTCTCGAATATTTTTCCACGCTAGCTTATAGTCACCTCAAATGGTGAGACAACTGATCAAAAGATTCACTACAAAAAATTCTCTAATAGTAGAAGCTTTTTTTACCACGCTTTACAAAGCGTGAACTTTGAGAACAAAAAAGGCGAAGGTTTACCACGCTTTTTCTCGCCGAATTTTTTTTCCAAAATTCTCTACAATCAAAAGCGTGGAGAAATATATTTTACCACGCTCTTAGTGTCGATGCGGATTTCATTAAAAAAACTAAATTTGAGCGCTACAAATTTTTACTTTAGCGCCTAAATATTCACCATGTTGTCTTGGTTAAACGCTTTTAAAAAAAAAGATTTGGGAGAAATAAACGAAAAGGGAGGAAAACAAAAATGAAAAACCTAATTAGCTTTCCACTAATCAGTCTTCATTCTTCCTCACCACAACCGTTCCAAAGAGAACAACCCAGAAGGCTTGACCTTCATAGGCGAATAGAGAAAGAGAGTGACAGAGCACGGTCAACCCAGAATTTAACACATGCGAATAGAGAGGGGGAGAGCAAGTCACGATTATAGAGGATTTAGGAGGCGATTTCGAAATTGGGTCAGTTTTATAAAGCTAGCTTTGGGATTGAAGCGTTTTGGAGTCCTAAATCTGTAAGTCTTTGTAATTCTACTGGGATTATCTAATTTCATTGAAATTCTGTTACACAATTAGGGTTTTAACTTCATTTTTATATATGATATTAAATTAACCGTTGAAGTCTCTTTTGTGGTTTTGATAATTGTGAATTATGTTCTTCTGTATGTGCGGATTAGGTTTGGGCATCTGATCAAGGTCTGGATATATTTTCTACATTTGATCAGTAGTACAAGGTAAGATTAATGTTATCAGACATTTATGTTTTTCCTTCCAGTATTGAATTTTTATGTTTGGTTGGAATTGAAAATCCTCTATGGACATGGCCTTGGATACCTTATAAGTTCATAAGAGTCATCTTTTTCTGTGAGTTATTATTTCTTTAATTGTTGAAAGTGAATTGGGGTTTTTGGTAGGGTTGAGTAACAGGGTGTTTTTTTACATTGGAAGGTTTGATTTTGTACTAAATTTTCTGTCTTTGCTCTTGATAGAGATGAAATTAATGTATGTTCTAGATGTTAATTGTGTTCGTGGTGAGATATGAGCGAGTTTTCCATGTTTGAGTTTTAGTACATTTCTCTATTGGGTATTTTTCCGATTTTCTATTTCTCTAACTTTTGTTCTACTACGTTTCTCTAAGGTTCAGATATGGTTGTGCATAATCTTTTATACATGTCTTTCTCAAATTTCTCCTTTCCTTTGTTTGTTGTAAGACAGTATTTAGTTCATCCTGGTAATATGATGTCTTTAACTTATCTCTCTCTCTTGATTGGCTAAATAAAGTATGATCGTCATCCCTGATTGTATGAATTGTTCTGAAATTTAGTGAGATCTTACTCTGTACTTTTACACAAATTATTAGTAAACTAAATTTTCTCTGTCATAGTGTCATTGTAAAGAGATTAAGCCATTAATTCAGAGCTACAAACATAGTATTACAATAGTACTCAATCTGTTCCAGAGGTGGTTGTGGGGGCTTGTTTCTTATACCTTTTCCTCAACAAATTGTACTTTTGTATCCTGCTATATGCTCTGGGTTAAGGACATGAGTTGGCTACAAGCCTACAACCCATTACTCTATTAGTATAGGCACTCTTACTTAGTTAATTGTCTAGATAGGGAAAGATATAAAATCTGAATGTTATTTGCAGTATAGAATTCGCTAAGTTCTTGAGTACTCGACTATTACGTTTGTCAACTGTTTACGACAGTCTTTGTTCTATTTTTGCTGCTTCTTTTTCCTACTTGTTTCATTTTCATCTCATCATTTTTATGAGCTACTAGTCTCCCAAATTGACAATCAAATCCTGCTAGCAAATCTGGGGAAAGAAGGCTTTAAGATATATTGTTCTAGTGGTTTTAAAGTCATGTCTTTGGCAAGTTGATAATAGTTTCAGACCTGTTGTGGAAGATCTGATTTCAGTCTCTTTATGCATCCTTTTGCATATTAGAAGCTGGAAATTCAAGGCAAATCATGTCTATGATTACTGCAGCAAGGTTTACTTATTTTGGATGGGTATTTGTGAGCTAAAGTGAGCTTCCTGCTGCGTTCACACACTGTTTTCAGGTCCGGAATTCAGACCTAAATTTTGCTATCAAATCTTAATCATTCCATGTTCTAATGTCGTTATTGGTATGTTAAGACACCTAAAACTCAGTAGAGAGTATGAGTACTAGGGGAGAGGTTAAGGTATAGTTGGAACTTATTTTACGAGCTGAAACAGATGAGTTTTTGTACTCTGAAGCTGAATTTTGTGAGCTGAAATTTTGATGTGTCTTGATGGTTTTAAACAACAAATTTGATTAAGTTCATATACTTGAAACACATGCTAAAATCAGGCTGCATAGTGGCTAATTAGAAGGGCGTAATCAAGACTTGATTGTAAGTACATAAGGTAGAAAATTAGCTTAATTACATTCTATTTAGTGTTGTGAAATTTAGAACTGTTTTCAGCCTCTTACTGTTGGTTTTGCATGTTTTGAAGTTGGAAGTTCAGTGAAAAGTTAGTTTCTCATGTGTGGAACAATGATTAATAAGTTTGATATGCTATATATGACTAAAGTAATGAGTTTGCATTGTTTATACAATGTATTCAGATCTGTAATTCAGACCTGAATCATGAATCTTTATCCCTATTTCTACTTATTGATGGCTGGAAACTTAAAGAACCAACAAGGCACCATCAGGGGAGTATTGGTACAAATGGATAGTGTACATGAACTTGTATTTATGTTTGGTTTTGCTCGCTGTCAATAAGAAGGAAGGATTTTTGGCTTGATTTCAGTTCTGATTGGGGAATTGTTTTTGCGCAGTTCTTCGCAGTGTCCTTTAATTTTTTTTGCTGCTGAATTCTATTGGTTATGATCTACAAAGCTTTAGAATGTTGTTTAAGGTAAATTTTTCTTCATAATTTCTTTTGTTGAATATATGATTGCTTAAAGTTTGATGTATTTCTGTAACTTGTGTGTTTTCTTTGTCCGATAATCTTCTATCACATTTGAAATTGCACATTTGTAGATTTGTTTTTTACTTGATTATTAGTAATAGTTAAATCAGTTGATGATGTTGTTGTTGTAATAGTTCAAATGAGTGTATTCTGATTTTTGAAGATGTCTAGATCTTTTTTTCTTGTAAAGCCTGCAATTATCCTGTTATTGTTGTTTTAACATTGTCTAGCCATTTGACTTTAATTGCTTTGTCGACTAGTAAGATGTGTGACTAGTAAGATACAAGAACAATAAGTTGCTTCAAAGCAAACAGTTCACAACGCCTAAATACAGAACTAGTGGATGTGTGGCCTCAAATTTATGGTGATTGGATGGATATTAGTCTGGGCAAGTTTTTCCCTCATTGAAATTTACGGCATTCACTTGAATTAGTTGTGTTTGGATGTAACAATTGCAAGAATGTGGAATGTTATGGCTGGTCAAAAACAAGCTTGATGAATATGGTTTTAGGCTTCTAGTTTCAGACTTACACAATCGGAGCTACAGCTATTGTCCAACAGAGTTCATGTTTGACTTTGATTCAACTAGTGAACTTATTAAATTACAGACACTTGAATTTTGTTGGGTGTGCAAAGACAAGTAGGTAGGTTGTACTGGAAAGACCACATAAAAAGCTTTTTCGAAAGTGTTTAAGTCTGTTTATAGGAAAACCAGTGATACGCCATAACTTGATGATGCTGTAAGAAAAGTCATCTTGATAAAACTTTAGGATCTTTATTCAATTATACATCTAACAAACCAAACATGGATATACTACACCCAATTTTCTCGTGTTTCTATATCATTAATGCAGATTCATTACCTGTGTGAATGATCCTGTATATTTTTTCCTCAGTGTGTCCTTTGGGCTTCACTAACTCAAGACATGTAGTTAAGGATGTGATAAGTAACAAAACAGCAATGTTGCAGTGCCATGGAACCAGTACCGTTCCAGACATTTTAGGGGCCCTAGGGCGAAATGAAAATAAGGGTCTCTAAGGTATCAATAACTTGTTTTAAAGTTTAAATATTAACCATAAATTTATAAAAAAAAGTATAAATATCTACAAATTAAAAATACTCTTTTATTAACACTGAAAAGTGGAAACCACTGAGCCACACATTCACGCATGTTTCTATAATGCAACCGTCAATATATAAATAAACTCCTAAGTTTATGGACCCCTTTTAACGATGGGCCCTAGGCGGTCGCACCTCTTGCCTACCCCTCTGAGACGGCCCTGCATGGAACACTACATGAGTTACTTGTCAAACCAAAGTTTCACTACCAACTTGCAAGCTCTATGGTAAGCAACACTTGGATTGGAGTTGCAAAGGGAAAATACAACCACAATCTCCCACGTGGGGTTCCTTAGGATGCCCTATCAGCTGAATTCTATGGGTTTTTGATCTACAAAGCTCTGCAAGAGGCTTAAGGTAATTTATTCTTCTTAAGTTTTTTTTTTTGAATGTATGTCTGCTTAAAGTCTGATACATTTCTGTAAACTGGGTGTGTTTTCTAATGAGGATTTTGTTTTATTGTCCTGGAATCTTCTGTCACATTTGAAATTGCACATCTGCAGAATTTTTTTTGATTTGATTATCAATAATAGATCAAGTTAATGTTTTCTGATTTTTGAAGATGTGCTGAACTTTTTTTTCCCTTGTACAAATAATGCTCTAAGTTATGCTCAGCCTGCAACTACCTGTTATTGTGTCTAATCATGTGACTAGTCCTATACAAGAACACTAATTTGCTGCATAGCTAGCTGTAACAAATTATAGCCCCTAAATACAAAACTGGTGGACGTGTGGCCTCGATTTTATGGTGATTTGATCTTAATCTTAAGAAAAATTCGATTTATCTTCATTGGAATATAATGCATACACTTAGATTAGTTGTAGTTGGATACAACTGGAATTTGAAATGTTATGGTTGGTGAGAAGCAAGCTGAAGATGGGGTTTTAAGGCTCATGTTTTCCGGTTTACACAACCTGAACTGTAGTTAATGTCCAAAGAGTTTATGTTTAACTTTGATTTAACTAGTGAGGGATTGAATTGCAATCACTTGGATTATGTTTGGGGGTGTCTAAGTTATTTTGTTACTGGAATGACTATTCTAAACAACCTATAGCATGCTTCTTAATTTAAAAATATGAATCTGAACAAAGCTATTTTACTGTTACGTTTGGCTACTTACTGATTTTCGGAGCTGGTGTCTTATTACTGCTATCCTTAGTTTTAGCATGCATTTGAGATAGAAAGGAACTCAGACATGTAAGCTTATAGCCGGTAGATGGTTTATATGGTTATCTGAATTTCATACTTGATTTGTTGCTATTTAACTATGACTTTGCTTGCTACAAAGGGCTCCAAGCCTCCAACTCAGTAAATATAAGCAACTAAATGGATATGCAAAAAAAAAAGGTGTGAGATTGACCTTTTTGTGCTTAGAATAATATAGATCCATCGTCCTCTGGAATTGTGATTTATTTTTAATATTCTGAGCTCTGAACTAATATTACTCTATTGAGTACAAAGGGAAATCAGGTTGGTTACTAGCAGATTAAATAGAGTTTATTCCCATTTTCAAATTACTTGCTGCATATATATTTGTGATTATTCAAGAATGTTCGAGAGTGATACTATCTGCAAATCTGTTTGAAGAACAAAACTGGTGGTTTCATTTTTTTGAAGGTCTAGTCAGCAACCCAGGGAGCTGTTGTAAAGTCTCCAGGTCTGTTTTTGGTGCTGATGCGCTTCTGCTACTACTGTTGTGCCAGGTCTGCAATCCTTCCATAGTTGTGTGGTCTATTGGTTTTGTCAGCTATTGTTTAATGTTTCCATGTGTAGACTTGGATTTTTCTTTCGTCTTTTCTTGTGGTTGCACTGTCTTTCTAAAGAGGACCACATTTCTACTTCATAAAGTTTCTATAGTTTTTTTCATGTAAGTGACTTCAGTGATGATTTCTAACACGTCTATATACAGAAGTGCTTAATTCCTCTTTTTCATTTGATCATCCTTTGATGGTTCATCCCAGGTAATCTTATGCTGATACACAGCGATACGGATCCCCAAATCAGGCCGGATAACCATCAACATCAGTTGGAGTAGCAAACATGCCTGATTTTCTAGTTCATTGTCTAATTTTCATTCTTTGCTTTTCTTAGACTCACAGTAGCATCTTGTTTTGGCTAGATTTATTTCACTCATTTTGGTTTATTTATGTCAGCTGTTGTGGTTATCAAGTAGTAAAGTTAGGTATTTTTGATGTTTCAGATTCAACTTAGTGGTTGATTCTCAAAGCAAAGTAATTGCATTGTGTCAAATGCCTATGGTCATCCCACACAAGAGCATGTGCTTGAGGTATTTCTTATTGCATTTTTGATATGCGTATTGTAAGTATGTTGTTTTGAATTACAGGAATCATTAAAAGTGTGAAGACAAATGGAAAAGAAACAAATCAGCAAGCTACAACTAGATACACCAGCAACAAGTTGCAACAGAGCAACCAACATCAAACCAGCAACTGAATATAGCAACAGCAGCCTCATGACAGCAGTAGCATCACCACCAGAGCAGCAGCAGTAGCAATGACCACACTACATTAACAGCAAACAGTAGCAGCGACAACATGGCAGGAGGAGCAACAACAAATAGTAGAACTGACAACATTAGCAGCATGAGGAGAAATGAAAATTTTAGCATGTTAATACTCAACGACACTTAAGTTGATGATGAATAAGTTTGAGACTAGTGGGCTCAAGTAGTGTAGTGTAGTAGTTTATAAAAAAGTATTCTTTCTAAGACATTCACGCTGAATTGTTGTAGTTTCGTATGCCATTTTATGAATGATTATTTAGTCATCATTTTAACTATAATGGTGAAACATATTATTATTACTTTGATATTTTGAGTATAATTGGTGACATTATCACTTGTAAAAAAAAAATTACACGCTTTTCAGTGTGATATGTATTCTCCCGCTCAACAATTTACCATGTTTTTTAGCGTAGAAAGTAAATTCCCGCCTTCTGAAAAATTGAAAATAACAACAAAATTGCGACGAGTTAGCATGGGGAAAGCAACAATTACCCACGAAAATAAGTGTATAGTTGTGACTCTAAAAAGTGTGGAGAAAATATCATGACCTGCGCAATTAACCGTGGAAAAGTTGTGACACTTCAAAGTGTAGCAAATGTAAAGTGTGGTTAATTATCCACATTGATTTTAGTCACGCTTTTTCAAATCGTGGTAAAAAAGTTTTTCCACGCTTTTTAGTGTGGTTAAATAGCATTTTTGTTGTAGTGATTTAACTCTGCTTTATGCACAAGCAAGATTTAAACTCTCGACCTTAGTTAAGGTTAGATGAGTCTCTACTAGTCAACCACACGTCCTTATTTTGTTACACAATATTTGATTTTTTTTGGTTTAATAACCACATATTCACCTAAACCCTTTAGGTCCAAGCTAATCATGTTCATACTGGGTAGACCTACAAAGGGGTAAAGTGCTCTCACTAAATAGTTTTTTCATTTACAAAATTTAAACCCTCGATTTTTTTAAGGGATGAAAGTGTCGAATCACTCACACCAACTACTTATTAGTATATTTGATTTGATTTGATTATGTGTATTTTGAAACTTATATGGCATAGGTGTAGGGATAATGACAATGATATGCCAACTAGAACGTAATGTTTCTTCACAATCTTGGAGGCTTGCTTGGCAAATTGGTCCATTTGGACAGTTATGATGAAATAAAGACATTATGGAAGATCTTTGCTTTTTGGTTGACTGTGTCTTCAAAAATTCGTATCGAAGCTGTTCAATTATTTTGTCATAAATCAAACAACTGGCTGGTTTTTTTCTTTTTAAAAGAAAACAAGCATATATATATGTCATGTTGTGCACGGTGCACCGCATGTATATGGACAAAAAATATGGACTAGAATAACATAAAATTGTTATACATCCACTTGTAAGATCTTTATTGGTGCATAATGCAATTATTGTACAATTGTAAGATCTAACACAAAGATGGTTTCAGATCTCCCCTCAAAATAGGAAAAAAAAAGTATGGTTTCAGATCTAAAACATTACGTAGGCACTGCCCATTTTTAGATCTACTATCAAAGAAATTGATCTTACAAGCACATACACGTACTACACTAGGTCAGTAGTAAAGGAGTGTTAGAAACGAGGCTAATGATAGAACAAACTTATCTTGAACGAAAGCCGTGGCGTGATAAATCACTGCCCTAAAGTCGAATTTGCCCCCACACGTACACTAGGGAATTTCCGGCAACCGACCTCCAGAGATACACGACAACCAAAGCTCCGGTGTACAATGGTGCAATGGTTTTAAGAGCAAACTGAACTACTGCCAAACGAATCACAGAGAGAGTATTTTGTGTGTCTGTCCTTTTTTAAATGGAATGTCTCCAATATATATAGAGGAAAGTAGAGGAACATCATGAAGGCAAAGACAATAAATTGGAGAATAAATTTGGAGGTCATCAATAGAGAATATTAAGGGAATCAATATTTGTAACGGAAAGCACTTATTGATTTGTGTAACGGAAAGCAATTAATCTTCTCCAGTCAAACTTCATCAATGTGGGGAATTAAGGAGTCATCCCATTATGGGTAACTAAACAACTTACCTCTTGTAAGTTACCAATGTGGGACAATAATATTGTCCAACATATTTTCTTTGAAGCAAATATTCCAACAATCCCCCACATGATTCAAAGAAAGGATAGAAAGGAGCAAGATTCGAATGGCAGTAGGAGGTCGCACGTTACGATACTAATGTTTTGTGGACTTGAATTAGTACCTTGTGCTTACAAGTTTGCCCAACAACCATTTAGGTGGAAAAAATTCCTTGAACCTTTCACGGTATTTGTTCAGTACAAATTGCGCAATAGTTTAACCTCAAAATCAGATTTACTCTCGCGAAAATATATATACATTAGCCCCTTACGTGCCTGGATATTTCTGTGAACGCTCTAGAGAGTCATTAGCCCAAATGCTCTCATAGGGGGCGGGCAATTCCCCCACATTCACATAGGTGAGTTCATCAAGTGTGTACTGTCTCACACCACCTTACAAGGCTATGAACTCATTAAGAGCTAAAATGCTCAACCTCACACACATGACAGTATACAGAAAAGTACTACATCACTTTATTAATAGAGGAATGGGGTTTGTAGTACACACAACTGGAGTTGTTTTGTGATTTCGTTTGACCCATTGAACCTGGAAATATTCCAGGTTGGGTATCCATCACAATTCACTCCCACTGGGCTGAAGCCCCATTCCTAGTGCTGACTCAAGCACTATCTTTCCACAAAGGCCTTTGGAAGAGGATTTGCAAGTTCCTCTCCAACTTAACACACTCGAGTGATATCACATTATATCTGATCAGATTTTTCACAATTCCATGTCTAAGGCGTGCATGCCTTCTCTTTCTGTTGAAAGAATAGTTGTGGGCTACTTTATTAGCCACTTGACAAACACAATTGACAATCACAATTGACAACCACGACACATGGATACTAGCGGAGCTGGTCTCCCCCACAATGGGATATCTGCAGGCAAACTTCTTAGTCATTCGGCTTTGTAACCTGCCACATGCTTGAATAAAAACTTAGATTCCATTGTGAAACATTGCGACAAAAAAATGTCATCATTCTCAGTCATTCGGCTTTGTAACCTGCCCTAGCAAGAGTATTTCATCATTCATGCAGATTTAGTTGGCATGGCAAATTCCTTCAAACACAAGGAAAACTCTTGTAGTGCAAATTAAACCCAAATTAATAGTACCTTACAAATACTTCAATAAAATAATCAAAGTATTTCAATAATCACGATTGGGCTTATAAGTATATCTACTCAACCTGCATACATCATATGCTATATTTGGTATGGTATAACTCATCAAACACTTCAAACATTCTTAACATATTCCCCTTGTAATAAACTATTACCTCTACTCTTTTCTAACTGAATGTTAGAATCATAAACGAGAGTAGAATCGAAATTGACTACACTCCTTTTTTTTTTTTTTAAATAATAAAAATAAAAAATTCTCAACTTTATGAGACTGATTCAAACTCAAACTCTCAGAAGTTCTAGTGATTTTAATATCAAGAATGAATTACAACATCATTACCCTTATCTTTCATAGCATAGCATGATTTCAAGAAAGTCCATGTTGTGTTTATCACATCAATACTTATACTAAAATCAAACATGTCATCCACAACCGGACAATTTGTGGCACATTCATGCTCATCATATTTATAATAAACACAAGTATTATGATCATCAACCTTGAAACCATCTAAATCAAAGTGCAATGAAACTTATCATACCATTGTTTAGGTGCATGTTGAGTAATCTCATGGCTTCGTTTGACCACATTGAACCAATAAAAGTTGGGTGTCCACCATGATTTCCTCAATCTAAGGGCTTTAAGACTCATCCCCCTCGACGATTCAACAACAAAACTAAGAACAATTTTTCTTTAATTTATATAGTTACTTGATGCATTTTGTCTATTGCAAATGAGTCATCTCTTACCATTACACACTGATTTTGACAAATCATAAAAAAAATAAAATTGACACACTTGGTTTTCCCCAATGTATATCAATATGTCTCTAAATCATATGGCATGATAACATGCTATATACAAATCAAGTTTTAGAGACAACACCCCAACAAGGAGAAAGACATATTCACTTGTACAAGTATATATGTTATTAACTTGTCACATAATTTGCACCAATATACCCATCAAACACGACAAATATGTCTATCAAAGTGAAAACACAAGTTAATGTATAGCATATTAATTCAATAACTCTAACACACACAAAATAAATAATATTTAGAACCTTAGTTGTTCTTTTGTGATATGCTATCATGAGTTTCTCACATCGAGAACATAAAAATACTGGCCTCTTTCAATATTATGATAAATCCATATATAAATAATATGGTTTTATCTAGCACAAACACATAGTGCCAAAAATTAGATCACCCTTTGCACATTGCACATAAACTATACAAGAATAATAAATGATTTCACTCAAATCATCATTTTCATATTTAAGATATCTCTAGAATTATATGCAACATTTTACGAGCATAAAAGATATATACATAGATATTCAAATATCTTAGGTCTCATACAAAACTCACAAAGATTTCGGTAAACTAAATTTTACTTAGTTACCCCCACATTTTCAAAGAATTGGGTTCGACCAAATTATATTGAGAACACCAACAATAACTATAAATATAGTTATACAACTTTTCTCACATGTTCTCAATATACATATCAAAAATCATATTCTTTCCCATCAATTTAATATTAATGTCTTTAATTTGATAGAAATATAAGATAACAAAGATCAATATACTACAAGTTGATAATATCAAAGAACCAAAAAATGTGAATTTTGTAGCATGTCGTGAACTACAACTACCATCACTATTCACACAATGTTCTCAAATATTAAAAAAAATTATTTAATTTAATAAACTCACAAAGACTCGTAACGGTTTTCAAACTAAAGGAACAACCTTTAATCACAATAAATAAGGCTCAATTATAATCCTTATATAACTCTCACACTAACAATTACTTACCTTTATAAGCACACAAACATGGGAAAAATTTTCCTTTGATTCTACCTCACACAAGAAGAATTTAGACTCTTGCCAAAATAAGAAACAAAGCCACACATATTTTGATCAAAATAATTTACATATATAGATTTGGCTTTCTCAACTCACTACTGAATGTGTCAACACCATACAAACAAAAGGAGAAAACTAAAGACACATTTGCGTCACTTGTCACCCACATAAGTAGAGATAATCTTTCTCATATAACTTCTCCAGAGCAGTACAAGCCTACCTTATCAAATAGTGTTTGCAAAATCACATTGCAACTTACGGTACGGACTAACATTACTCATATAAATGAGATCTTACAACTTTAATGGCTCAGTAATTACTTTGGATTGTATAGTAAAATGAGTTGAAATGCCACATTGTCCCTAAAAACTCTCTAAACGAAAGTTTATCCAAGATGCGTAACCGAACAACGAAAACAAATTGCCCCTTGTGAATTTGTATTGACACTTTGGAGTATAATGATATGATTAATGACAGTGGTACAATACCTCTTTAATGTCACAAGGAAAAACGCATACCATGATCCAATACATGAGTCATTGTCCTAATCATAGATGTAGCTTGCATACATATCAATCTTGTGGACTGGCGGAGAAAATAACACAATAGCCAAATTGCTAAGAACCTTAAAGATGAAACAATACATCATCTAATCTCATTAGATCAAGACTAAGTCTTTGATTCTCATTAAATTACTCAAACAACATAAATTAATGTACATAAATCAATTGAATTTAAGGTCCCAAAACCATTTCTAGTATAAAGACTTATGACACCCAACATGTACACTAGTAATCAGAGAATCAAGCAGCTATATTTATGCTTTTATCACTTTCATATATAATAGAGGTATACTACTATTCATAGTCATTAGTACGAGGTTACCACATACAATTGAATATTTCACATAGATCAGGGAGGGTTTTATTCAAACAAATTGTCATGGATCAATACTAAAAAAACGCCTCAAATTAGTAGGAAACATAATTATTCCATCACCAGCCATAAAAATAAAAAATTCGACTTTAGAATGTTAGAAACGAGGCTAATGATAGAACAAACTTATCTTGAACGAAAGCCGTGGCGTGATAAATCACTGTCCTAAAGTCGAATTTGCCCCCACACGTACACTAGGGAATTTCCGGCAACCGACCTCCAGGGATACACGGCAACCAAAGCTCCGGTGTACAATGGTGCAATGGTTTTAAGAGCAAACTGAACTACTGCCAAACGAATCACAGAGAGAGTATTTTGTGTGTCTGTCCTTTTTTAAATGGAATGTCTCCAATATATATAGAGGAAAGTAGAGGAACATCATGAAGGCAAAGACAATAAATTGGAGAATAAATTTGGAGGTCATCAATAGAGAATATTAAGGGAATCAATATTTGTAACGGAAAGCACTTATTGATTTGTGTAACGGAAAGCAATTAATCTTCTCCAGTCAAACTTCATCAATGTGGGGAATTAAGGAGTCATCCCATTATGGGTAACTAAACAACTTACCTCTTGTAAGTTACCAATGTGGGACAATAATATTGTCCAACATATTTTCTTTGAAGCAAATATTCCAACAAGGAGTAGTAAACTAGTAGTAGTACTAGAGATGGACAAGGCAGGGTTGTGTTGTGCCGTATTTTGGGGTTTCAATTTTCAATAGCCTTAGTTAGTGGCTGATTCAGAAATCAATTTAAGAGGGTACACACCCTTTTAATATATAAGAAATTTTTTAAAAATTGTATGAAAATAATTATTTAATAAAGGAAATTTGAGAAAAAATTGCTTCAAGTGGGTTCCATGAAACCCACTTGGTTGAATGTAGATCCGCCCGTGGCGTCACCCCATGACCCACCTAGTGAGCTTCTTGCCATGCCGCCTCGCCTTTAGGGGCAGCTCACACACGACCCATGGCCCACGGCCCACGCTTACTGTGCTATGTCTCGTGTCGCCCACATGCCACCCTCGTGTGCGTGTCGCCCACGTGCCACCCTCGTGTCAAAGACTATTTCTCAAATATTATTATATTTTATTACCCTTTTTATGTATGTCGTTCTTGCTAGACACTAATTTTTTCTCAAAATTCAGCCCAGGTATGGCGCCCCACGACCCACTAGTTCGTGCCAAGTGTTGTCTCGTGCTGAGGTCGTAGCCCTGTCGTGTTGTGCCAAAATCGAGCTGGACCGTGTCGTTTATCGTGCTCACCCGGTCTATGACCCATCTTTAAGTAAGTACTATTGTCCACAAATAAAATAAAATAAAAATAACATACTGTGCAACAGATGACTACTCCTTCGTTCCAAGTTCTTCTTTCCATTTGACTTTTTGAGGTCAAAGTTTACAAACTTTGACCATTAATCTAAGAAAAATAATAAATATTAACAAAATAAAATTACAACAAAGGTTACATAAGCCTTTGTGAAGTTTGGCTGCACAAGATACCTACGTTGAAAATAGGTTGTCTAGACGCCCAATGTTTGGCCATGTAGACCCTTGAAGGGTTGAGAATGGGGAGAATAAAGTACACTCTCCAATTACATAATTGAGTTTAACAAAAATACGATTTAATTTTTTTAGTTAAAACTTAACTTCTTGTAAATGCAAACAAATTCCACTACTTTTCTCATTTTGAACTAATTTTTTTTATGCTGTTATTTCCATCAGATTTTTTTTTTTACAAGAGCCCATAATATTTTTGCAAAACCAATATAATAATTTTTTCTAAAAAGAAGCATTAATATAATTGGAGATAAATTAAAGTATAACTGATCAGTGTCCCTTTTAATTTTTTTTTAATGGCCAAATAATAATTTTATTAGGCAAACTTATTGCCCATGGTGATTGATCACAATGGATAGTCTTGTACCTAATAATTTTTGGTCATTTATACTACAATAATATTTTATACTATGATCATATGCTCATTGAAAATTAATAGTATTAAGAATAAATGGATAAAAGATGAATAAATGATTTGGTTTTTTATTTTTAAATATTTAATCTTCATAACAGTTGTCTCATCGGAGAGTGCACATCACTCACTCATATTCCGGCCATCTAAGGGTCTATACGACCAAAAATCTAACGTCGGAGTTTTATACAACCCCATTTTAAACGTTGGTGACTTGCATAGCCAAAAGAAAGAATGATAGGGGTTTGTATGACTTTTATTGATAAAATTACTATCATTAAATTCATTTTTAATAATATTTTCAAAATATCATTAGATTCATTTGTATTATAAATTTTTTGGTGTTTTTATGGTTATAGAATTATAATTATCCATGGCCGATCCATTATCAAAGTATCATCTTAGAGAGCATGAAAAGTCAAATAGAAAGAAGAACAAGTAATACTGGATTGGAAGCAGTGCTATATGCATGAACATTGAAATCATTCAACAATCTCATAATAGGCATTGTTTTTTTTTTGTTTTTTTTTTAGATAATCCATAATAGGCATTGTTGGGGAGAAGCATATGGTAGCTGATTCGTTTGCTAAGCAAAGGCCTTGGATGGAGACAAGGAGTCTTACTATGGGAGAGGTGTGGGCGTGTGGCTATAAGAGTATAATTTACGTTGTGAATTTTGTGAATCATTTCTTGAGATAAACTTACAAAGTTACAATAATAGGCATTGCTCCTTTTCACCTAAACTAGAAAATTGTCAATTATAGGCAAATGAAGGAAAGTTTTATCACGTCTAATGAGTTCAAGTTCCTTTCAACAAAATCGGAAAATGTTCGAGCATCCCTTGCGTTAGGGGCTTGGATATTGTGTCACATCATTTGATTATGCAGCAGATATATATCCTCCTCAAAATTTGAGTTTTTTTTTTCCCTTTCAAAGTCTATCTCTAACGGCTCAATTTTACATACGCTACGAACTTACGATGATATCATGATATCTCACGATAAATAATTGAGAGATTAAAAAAGTCAAGCGAAAGGGAATGTATCGTATATGTTGGTATATATTCGGGGGAGGATTTAGTTCTAGTTAAAGATAACCTACACGTTACATAATCAAGAAGCTAAAAACGACTTTTGTTTGTTAATTTAGTCAATCAAAGGTTCCAAATCAGTGGCACTAGTCTATCTGATATGGTGTACACTAATATAATTACTCAATTATTTGGATGTTTTAGACTTTTAGTACTTGAGATAAGCTTTGATTACATAGTATGGGTACCGAAACTACTATTTGTAATCAAAGCTTTAGAGTAATAACCAAGCCAAAGTTGACTACAAATATAATTCAACCATGATAGTAACATAAAACATTTGTTTGGCTCATTTAAAGTCGTCATGGGAACTGCAAATTGCTAAGAAGTAGAATAACAATAAATTGATCTGTTATTATCCATGTTCATCCGTAACACCCCAAGCTTTAGAGTGAGTGACCAACCCCACAACAATGCGCAAGATTCACGCTACTTCTTATAGATCGGCTGGAAAATGATAGCCATACACAATGGGTATGTTACAAACATTCTTTATGTGTCTATCTCTTTTTTGACTTTTTTTTATCCAATTATCAAACTACCCCTAATTTCAAAAAGATTTTGTCGTCTCCTATACCCTCCCCTCACATAAGAAATGTGTGTATCATGAACCATAGGTATGGCTAGTAAGGTTCAGATCGGCATCTCAACTTGCAATTAAAAAGTAAACTTCCAAAGTGGAGAGAAAAGGTGGTATGAATTTGTATCTCCTGATCTAAACTACAAAACAAAACTACTATAGACGTCCAGAAGATGAGGTGGAAGTATAAGTGATAGTGCCCCACTTTCACAACCCAGTGATCAAGGATTTGGATCCTCATGTACGAAGAATAAATCTTGTTATACCTTTTTTTGCAAGTAGGGTCTTCTCCTCTGCTTGAACCCGTCAGCCCATCAAAGATGGGTTGACTTGCCTAACGCATATGTTTTGCAGGCTATTACATGAGTCCTCATAGAAAAAAAATAAAGAAAATAAAAAATAAAAACTCTAAATAGACGCCGTCCCATCTCTGGAACAAAATCAATGAACAAAGCCTTTCAACCTAAATGTCTGCGTTGTATTAAACTGTTATGTCCTCTGTATCGTGCTGTCCTCTCTAAATCCCTCGCTTGCAGCTTGTATCTTGAGTCAGCAAAACCCCACCAGTGGCTTGCATCTCGAGTCGTACAAGGTTTTGGTATGGTGATTCAATAGGTGGAACTGAAGTCCCTCTTGGTTTGCCCCTAGAATTCTGTCAATTCACCATGAGTTGCACTAATATCAGAGAAAACCATGTCTAGTAAATGAATCCGCCACATAAATGTGAAATGTGTTTCTTGAGATGTAGACTTGGTTATGCTCCTTATAAAGCACATTTTAGTCTTGCAAATGTTAAATAACCAGTGTGACCTCTTGCTTCACCACATGGCTTTGCCATGACTGTGGCACGACCAGAAGCCTCCACTGCATTGCCTTTGTCCGTGAAGTGTTGTCGTTTTTTGCGAGGTGGGGATCTAAAGGAGCCGCTCTCATCTCCTTGGCCAATGTCGGCTCTGACTTCTTTAACTTCATATGTCCGAAGGAGCACCTCAAATGTCCTTATATCTACATACGAAAAACAAAACTTCACATAAGGGAAAAGCTAAGGAATGTAACTATGTCAGCAAAGCTGAATTGCTGCAACATTAGCAGTTTCTGAAAGAGGGGGGGGGGGGGATAAGAAAAAGGAAGCTTGCCTGTAAACTTCAAACTAAGAGTTTCACATGAACTTTGTACTTGCTCAATGCAGGGGGAGAAAGAGCACAAAACCCCATCTGGTTTCAACATTTTCCCGACTGAAGGGATGGCAAGCCAAGGTTGGGGCAAGTCCAAGAAAGCAGCATCTGCCCGCCCTAAAAATTCATCAGGAAATCCCTCACCCTGAATATCTCGAACTCCTACTGTAACTAAGCTGCTCAAACCTGTCTTCTCAAAGTCCTCCCTGTCAATGAAATCAGCGACTAGTAGATGAGCATGCTAAATTGTCTATGAACTATGAAAGGACACTAATGTATTACTAAAGCAACCATACAAAAGCACTTCATATTCAAAGACTAGACTTCAATTGAAAGAAGTCCAATTCTCTCTGTTCATGACATCCAACAGCCACCTTAAACCTTCCTTGAAGCATGGGTCCAAAGCACAAAACAGCTTCCTTCTCCCACTCCATAAGAGCATAATTATCTGGTAGTTGTACAATGTACGTCTCGAAAGGCCGAAATAATCTGTATTCATTGTTTTATTATAAATTGAAGATTTTTATTTGTACCATTTGTTCTTTTTATTTATTTTTATTTTTACTTGGAAAGAAGGTAATATTTTTTGCAACTTTCCAAGAATGGTGTAAATGTACAGGCATACCACTGCATACCCTGGCCTATACAGAATCAGGAATTCAGGATGGCACCCCATACTGGCGCACAAAATGAAATTGCAGACTACTACAACACAGCATTCAAACAGCAACACATAAGAATTACAATTTACAACCTGCGTAAGACCTGCTCTGCTTTGTGCTTATACAGTGCGTCACACTAAGAATAAATTGGATATGTCTCACAATAGCAAGCACAGACCTACATCAACCCTGAAAATCCTTTGGTTTCTTTCCACCCATAATTCATAGATTGTGGCAGTTATAGCAGCTCTTCTCAGCCTACCAAGCAGATGACATCCATCACCCTCAGCATTCAGCACTAAAGACAAGGGCCTCCGTGGATGCCAACACAAACCAGAACTCTGTTAAACTCAAACCTCTTGAGTGCCCCTCAAAATACAAGTGCTTGCAATCCGCAACTGCAGCATCTCAGAATGAGCAACAGCAACTTTGCAAAGCCCCTTGATCAAACACAAGTCCTTTGTGTGTAATTTCCCCTAGGGCCTAAACTGCCAACCAAGCAATGAATTTATGTGTAGGCTGGCAGCTCCATCCTATATGCAAGAGTCATACATTTACCAGCTCTATGACACTGATTGAAAGCATTTTAAGCGTAGATTTTACCTAGAGTCATCTCAAGCAAATCATGTCAGCCCCAGTAAAGACCTCCAGCTCCATGAGCATTTGGCTTCTTAGGGGCATCCAATGTGATGCAGGCATAAACGCAGGAAGTCCAATTATTCTGCTGACCTTCTTGACCCACCTATTTCCAATTAACTTCAGCAGCTCTACTCCAGCTAAGTACCTCATTATAATTCAGCCCCCCCAAAAAAAATATATATATATCCCTACGAGGCTTTGTGATAGTTTTCCAAGCAACAGGAGCATAATAGTGAGTTTGCCCTTCTTTCCCTATAAGATTGTTCTACCCATACCCTCATACTATTGAATACCTCCTTTGGTAGCAAGAAGACAGATATCCAATGAGCTAGGGAGGAGAAAATAACTCAGTTAAGCAGCTTTAATCTGCCAGCATAGATCAAGAGTTCACCTACCAGAGACAAATCTTATATTTAATAGCTTCCACCAAGGGTTTTAGTAACTCTCGAGGTACTCAACGAGACCCCAATGTACTTAAGAGAGCCTCTTCCAGAAAACCAAACTGATCCAGAACCGTCTGTTTACAATCATGTCCCACTCCCCCCAAATAGGTACAACTCTTGTGTTCATTTCCCTTGAGCCCTGACCAGAAATCAAACTGGTTAGAAAGCTTCATAATCATCCAATCCCTCATCACCTCTGATGAAGAGTAGAAACTAGCAAGTCATCTGCAAAGATGAGGTGTGTGAGATCAATCTTCCTACGTTTTGAGTGATAGGATACTCCTTCTAATGGGGCTTGCTGCAGAAGTATAGTTAGGCCCTCCTTGCAAAGAGCAGATAGGTAAGGGGACACTGGCTCCCCTTGCCTCATCCCCCTTTTACCCGCAAGGAAACCTTCAATGCAGCAATTCACATTAAAGAGAAGCATGCTGTTGTCACACATGCCATCACTCTCTGGCTCTCAGCACAAATCTCTCTAACAGATATTCAATGGGCATGTTATGTAAGAAAGACCAACTCACTGAGCATACGTAGGCCTTCCTGATATCTATCTTTATCATAGCTTGTGGTGACACCTATTTCCTCCCATACAACCTGTTCAACTCATGGGCCAGCACAATATTGTAAAAAATGTTCCTTTTAGGGACAAAGACCCCTTGCAGGGAGCTAATTACCTCCTCCATGACCCATTCTACTAGCTATGACTTTGGTGATAATTTTGTACAAGATAGAGCAACATGAAATGGTTCTGAACTCCGCAACTGTAGAGGGATTTTCACATTTGGGGATCAAAGCGACTAAAGAGGTATTAACAAATTTGAGCAGTTTACCAGTGTAAAAAATTCCTTGACAGCCACACAAACATCTCCCTTCACCACCCCCAAGGCATTTAAAAGGAAGAGGGGTAACCATCTGGCCTGACCCTGGGCTTTGGCATTTGGAATGGAAAACAGGGCACTCTTAATTTCACCATCAGACACTTCCTTTAAGAGGTTGGCTTGAGGATCTGGCAGACACTTCCCCTTTCTAACCCAATCACCCTCAGAAGGAGTGCTCTGCCCCAAAGAAGTTTTTATGAAAATCAACAATCTTAAAAGTAATTGCATCTCTAGAATGTAAGTGTTGCCTATATTTATCAATTAGTTGAATGATGAATGCTAACATTTGTTACCACAAATATTGCTATCACTACAGGTCTTGTACAGAAGGATTGTTTCATCACAAGTTCTTTTATTTTTTTTTTTAGATAAAGGAAATTTTATTAATCAAATCATTGAAGAATAATAAAAAAAAGGAGGACAAGGTATCCTCATAAGCAATTAAGAAATCTACAAATCTCGTCAGTGGCGCTGTACAAACATGAGCGACACACCCTTAAAAGCCCCCACGGCCTTAGCCCAAAGGCAAGCCATATAGACCACATGACCGCAAACATAGTCTATAGGCTTCACAGCATCGGAAAATACCCTCGAATTTCTCTCCAACCAGATGCACCAAAGAATGGCCATACAAGCACACCTCCACAACAACCTCCTCTCCTTACCCCTCCTCATCACTAGAAATCATACCTGTAAGAAATCTCCCACTGTGGTTAGACACGCAAAGCTCTCTCCAGAGTCTCCACCTAGCAGTCTATCCCATAAGGACCTACCAAACTGACACATCACAAACAAATGCAGGCAATCCTCCCCGTCATGACGACACATCACACAAAACCCGGTAGAAGTGACCAACCAAGCCTTCGACGTTGCACCATGTCATAGGTGTTCAACCTACCTAGCACCAAAGTCCACACAAAAGCACGGACCTTCAATGGAGCCTTAGACTTCCAAATATAAGTGGATAAAGGGAAATGAGTTAATGTGAAGTCAGGCTAAGCTCATGGAGAAAGGACTTGCAAGAGAAGACCCCAAAAGAATCCCCAATCCAAGTCCATGAATCGTTTGTCGGGACAAGAATAGTAGACTTAAGGACACTCAAGAGGAACACAAGTTCCTCCATCTCTCTATCATCACAAATTCTTAAGCTCACAGTTGATGCTCGTCAAGGGCTAGGAGCCTAGGACACTAACCTACTTAGAATGTTGTTGTTGACCTCGTGGTAATTGTGGGGTTGTTGTTCTACAATGTTGAGTGCAATCTTCTTGCCTCTCAATTGGACATCTCAGAAATTGATCACTAGCTCAATCACCAATTATTGTTCAACCTGACTCAATGTCTATTTTTCGCTTTCCATCCAACAAACAGTAGTCATCGACAGGCAGAGTCAAGGTATTCATATTACAGACCTATGAATGTGAACCAGCTATCTAAGCTCTACATAATTTTTCAAGCTAATATGAATTCATAAGAAAATAAACATTATCTTTTGGAGACTTGAATTAGCCTATTCACCAATCTATTTTATTAAACAAGAGCTTAATATGTCACGAACAAAGATCACAAACATGAAAGAAAAAGAAAATTAATCATAACAAAAAAGTATAATCATGTGAATACAAGCTCACCTAGCTAAAGAAGCCCTCTGCTCATGAAAATCAAACGTATATACATGACCCGTGGGAGCCACAGCCCGGGCAAGCGAAGTGCTGAGTGATCCACTACCCGTACCAGATTCCAAGACCAAACATCCCGGAACTATTTCCAAGTACATTATGACAAAGCTAATATCAGCTATGTATAGAATCTGAGTCCTGTGACTTAACACCAAGGTCCACAGCTCTGGAGTTGGGGCCAATAAGTAAACAAATCCTTTTTTGTTGCTCAGAACTTTTGACCCAAATGGCTTACCAATCCAATCTGAGTGTTTAAACACACCAAACCGATTTTGGAGCACGGAACCATCGGTTACCTTGACGGCTTTCATGTGGTCATGGCGCTCATAGACTATCACTAGGTCTCCCTCTCTTATTTGGCGTTTTAGGGAAAGTCTTTCCGAAGGGTCAGATGGTATCATGATGTTACAGTTTTCCTGGTTAAAAACAAACCCCAATAAACAAATTAGAGAGAAATACCTCAGAGACCATTTAAACCCTATCTGAGGTTGAAGCCTTTAGAGAAACAGTGTGTTTTCCTCATTTGCACCCATTATAGTTAAATTAGTACTATTCTACAAATACCCCCCCCCCCCCCAAAAAAAAAAAAAAAAAAAAAAAACAAAAAAAAAACTATATGATTAGATACAATAGAAACTGGGTTTGTATATGGGATTTATGCAATTCATCTCATCATTCATATATTCAAATATTTGAAGTTCCCTGATTCTACTTACTTGAATTGTAACAACTTTTTGACAATTAGCTAAGCCAAAATACAACAAACTATTAACATAAGCTAAAGTTTAGAAACTATAAACATCTAACTTTAAAAGACATTGGCATTGTTCATATCAGAGAGATAGCTCAAATCAAATTCATGAGACTTATTAAAAAAATCGGTTACATGTTTATTCAACTAGGTAGATAGGTAAGCAGAGAGAGAGAGAGGGAGGCAAACCTGATGGCGGGAGACGAACTCGGTTATGAGAGGAGAGGAGCGTTGGTTGAGAGTTGAGACAGTGAATGAGGGTTCGTGACTGCTTGCTGAAGCCTGAAGGCCGAAGTGAGACTGTGAGAGTCTGAGACAGTGTAGGGTTAATTTCGGTTTTTTTTTTTATTATTTTTTTTGGTCTATTAACAAAACTTTTTCTTTTCAAATACTGTATATCTGAATAAACCCTACGAAAAACATATCTCTGAATTTGAAATGTTCAAATTTAAATTCGATCCATATTTTCAAAAAAAAAAATCCGATTCATATTATCAAGAATATGATAAATTGGAGAGAATTAGATTATATATTTTTGGGAAAAATGCTATTTTTTTTGGGTTCAAGGGAAAAATGCTATAATGATCGATCACTAACACTCATTTTAACGTATAATTCACAAAAAAAAAAAGGAAATAGCACAATTAAATTTATATAAAAAAGTTAGCACTTTAAAAATTAAAAAAAAAATATGGCCTATTACAATATGTACATGGTTAGTTTTTTTTCATTCTCTACGAGTTTGAAATGATGTTATGCCTTGAAAAAGCAAACGTATGGCAATATCGTTTATGCCCCCAACATGTTATTACAAACATTGACCAATATTTTCAAAGTGTACATATTTTTCGTTTTTGTCATTGCTCATGTTCTTAATAAAATCTTATATTCGTATTAGTCTTTAGAGTATTTCATTGTGAATCTGCTTTGATTACCTTCTAACAATACTACGACCTTGAGAGTTATAAGTAGCATTATCTGTAACACCCCTACATTAAAGCATCAGTGCAATGGAACTTTATGCAGAAAAAAGGGTATGGAAAGTTCAAATTTTCTTTAATTTGTTTAAGAAAAATTGAAAATATACGTACTAGTCCTCAAATGTTCACCAAGTGCCATAAAAAACTCCATTACTTTTGCCAAAACATGAAAGTTAAAAGATGGAGTAGATAATAAGACTTTATCTGATCTGTGCAGGTTCTATTTCATGTTTTACTGTCCCCATTACGAAGTGGTTCCTCTATCACCTTTCTTGAATGAGAGAGACTTGCAGTTAAACTTTTGCTAACTCTTCATAGCAGTATCTAAAATTCTGTAAAGACGAGCAAAAAAAATCTAAAATTCTGTAACAGTCTGCCAACAATTTCTCTTCAAAAAGATCACAGGATCAGAACAAAGGACTTGTTGACAGATAGTGATTGGGATACACTAAGTGTATCATACACCAATTTTTACCAGAAGGGAGAGGAAGTGGGACCATGAAACCTTATAAAGTCGGGAGTAGTTTGGATATACACACCGAAATTGGTGTATGATACACTTGGTATATCCCATTCATTTTCCCTTAGTGACCCTTAAGATTTAAACCAACATAGTGGGTCGTCAACCTCCAATAAGTTCTTGATTAATTCAAACTTTTTAAGCACTAGGTTAAGAGGAATTAATTAAGTTACCATAGTGTACTTCATATCCACATCAAACACAGTTCTCTTAGTCATCCGTATCCTCCAACTAGGATGAGAAGGTTTAATTAGTTGTTTCAAATAAACTAACTACAGTATTGGTTTTCTCACATTTTACATTGAGAGGTTTATCTGAACACCATATTATCTCTGTTTAGGGGGGGTGGGGGGTTGTAAATATAGACCTGCCATCTATAACAAAGTGTACCCTTGTTTGTCGAAAGAAAGACTAAGTACATAAGAAACAAAACAAGTCACAGAACTTGTATCTGAGTCTGTGACCAGTAAGATTAACAGATATACAGTGATCAGCAAGATTAACCGATACATAGTGCAATCATCACAGATTCACCAAGGCTCGTTACAACTTCATAGTTCAGACTAAACTATATGACTTGTGCAAGTTCCTGCACTTCTACTCCAGCTTTTCTACACACATCAATCATCATAGTGCATTTGTCGAAAAAAAGACTAAGTACATAAGAAACAAAACAAGTCACAGAACTTGTATCTGAGTCTGTCACCAGTATGATTAAGGGCCTGTTCTCCTCAACTTCTCCCTGAAGTATTCAGTAAACTTCGGTCCAATTCAGTAAAATTCAGTTCAGTTCAGTAAAAGGAAGTTTAGTTCAGAAAAATTCAGTAGAGTTCGGTAAACCAAAGAACAAATTTACTCTTTGTAATTGTAGATTCAGCAAAAATAAGTTCAGTTCAGAAAAATTCATTTCAGTTCAGTAAATTTCAGTTCAGTTCAGTATTGTGCAGATAAGTTCAGTAAAAAGAAGGTGAAGAGAACAGGCCCTAACAGAATACAGTGATCAGCAAGATTAACAAGTACATAGCGCAATCATCACAGATTCACCAAGGCTCGTTACAACTTCATAGTTCAGACTAAAATACATGACTTGTGCAAGTTCTTGCACTTCTACTCCTGCTTTTCTACACACATCATAAAGCATCACAACATTTTATCATTCTGCTTATTATAACTAACAAGTATGATAATGGTAGTTAGCTGCTAAAATAAAGTTTACCTTTGTTCAGAGACAGATCATCAATGGTTTAACATATCTATATAATTAGTTTAAAACACAAAGTTTAAACCAGAGCGCGACAAATCAGCAGATAACGTGTACGGTGATGTGTTAAATATTGCTGATGTGTTATGCCAATTGCCACGTATAATATGAAAACGGGCTAATTACTCAACAACCCGTTTCACTACACCGTTTAACTACAATTGGGCCCATTAATTCCTTTTCTGAAGCAGTAACAGGAAAAGAAAAACGCTTCACCCACCATTAACGCTCCTCTCACCATCAATTGTTGCTCATCCACTCTCTCTCCTTCCCTCATATCAGAGATGGCGTTGCCATTGGGCACTACCTTGCAATCGGGGACCCAAACACCCTCTATCACGAAGAGCGCCCCATCCCAGCCAAGGGTTCAATTCAAATCCTACTGATTCTAACTGTAATTCGTTGAATCAAGTATTAGCTTTCAATCAAGCATGTTGCCAATTATTGGGTAAGATGAAGCATATCAAAATATTCCTATCTTAATCGTAGTCTTTTTGCTGATTGATGTGTATTTCTTTGTTCTGTTTCGGATATTTTGGGTCAATTTTAATCCTGCTGTTATACACGAAATAAATTGGACTTATAATACAGTAGATAAGCTGGTCAACAAAAGTCAAAGTCAAAGTCAAAGTCAAAATGAATTGAAAGACTTTTAAAGAGTCCTAGCAATATATATATATATATATATATATATATATATATATATATATATATATATATATATACGAAAAGCAGTTGTATGAATGGCTAAGAATAAGTATCAGTCAAAGAAGGAGAGTGCGAAGGAAATCAGAAGAAGTGGAAGACATGGGGGAAGTTGGACACTAACATGAAGCAAGTGGACAGAGAGAAGAACTCCTAGATCATGGACAGTTATCTCAAGCCCTTATAAATACAAAGAAGAACAGAAGAATAAGGCAGCAGAGCTCATATTGACAAGACGTCAAAAAGTAGATTTTAGAGTAGTGTAGCTTAGGAGTAGATTGTTAATTTAGGCTTTTCGAGCGTGTAACCCAGCCACTCAGCAATGACGCCTTCTTGTGAGGTATAATTGCTTCTATCCTTTTATTTTTATGCTCTGAATCGAATGTATGCCTGCTTATAATCGAATGAAATATGTTTAGCATTCCTTCCTAAATCATGCTCTTTTAAAGTTCCCTTTTATGCTTGTTCGTGTGGCTCTCTGTTGAAGTATTTGAATACGTATTTGCAATAACTGTCATTGTTGATAAGTGTCCACCCTTTGACCGAGCCGGTGTTGGGGGGTGGAAGGGTAGGTTCGAATAGGGAGCGGTCTGCTCTAAGATAGTCCTCGACTTTATTTAGGACCTTTTTAAGGGTCGTAGGACTTCCCCTCATGGTTGCTTGTGACCCTTAAGTACCAAGCACATCAACAAATTTGGCGACCACAGTGGGAGGTACGAAATATACTCCACGAATAACCCTTTTTAATGCCTCAAACTAGGTCTAGGTAAAAAATATATCTGGTGATATGAGTGCCCAAAGAGAGGATAATGCTTCGAATGCAGCATCCCAACCTCAAGGCTCTTCTTCTCATGAAGAAACTCCACAAAAAACTAAATTTGATATACAAGAAGTTTATGAGAAATTTGTGGAATGTATGAAAGAAACTCTATTGGAGGCTTGAGAAAGCCAACGAAAAGAGTATAATAACCACTATACAGCCTTAGCACACGAAACTTCAAGGGTTTGTCACCAAATCATAGATAGTGTAGCTACAGATTCGAAAGACTGTCTAGCTAGAGAAGTAGGTAAAATCATACTAGATATAAATGAGACCTTTAATTCTACATTTTCAGCCTTGTCGAAAAGCATGGCTAACAACGTGACAGTTAATTTAGGGCCACACATTGAAAAGCATAACCAACTCATCGAAAAGGTCATACAATTGACCGGAGGAACTTTAAAAGATAAAACACCTATAGGAGATAATGTCGAGTCACCTATAGGATATCCATCACCAGTCTGCCTTTGGGAGCCTCAACGAACATTTAGGAATTTTGAAACAGGCCAACCATCAAATCCCATTAAGTTAACATCATCTCCTGGAGTCAATACGAATCTAGGCTTAGGGCCTACAGGAGATAGAAGTAATATAGGAAAAGATAAAACTCCTGGGAGTCCTTTCGAATATCCCAGGACATCTAATATATCTTCACAACCTATATACCCTAAAGCTAACCGACACGGGTATACGACCATAGGACAGGGGAACGCCTATCAGCCTTTCGAAGAGAATTATCAGGGGAGAAGACCAACTAATTTTGGTCAAAATTCACAATATAACCCAAGATATGGAACGAATGATCCATATAATGCACAACCCACCACATATCCACATTTGATACCAGGAATGATGGGAGAGGAACCTATTCAATCACAAATCAAACAAATTGTAGAAAGGTTATACGGGCCAACTTTGAGAAAGGTAAATAGGCTCTTAATGAGTAAACCTTATCCTGATTGGATAGATAAGGCACACCCTTTCCCTCGAGGATTTAGAGTCCCTGATTTTACTCTATTTTCAGGAGAGGATAATGTATCTGCTTTAGAACATGTAGCTAGATTCTCATGTCAATGTAAAGAAGCAGCAGATAACGAATATTTAAAACTTCGAATGTTTCCTAGTTCTTTGACAGGAACTGCCTTTAACTGGTATATAAGTCTAGCCCCAAATTCGATACACAGTTGGGAAGAAATGCAATTCCACTTCCAAAATCACTTTGCTAGAACAGATCCAGGCATTTCGATGAGTGATTTAGCCAGAATACGACAACATACTGGGGAATCAGTAGAAGAGTATCTATCTAGATTCAAAAGGGTTGGGATAAGATGTCACACAAATTTACCCGAGAAAGAATTAGTACAATTAGATAAAGAATATATGGCTATAGAATATAGGATGAAATTTGATGGTCTTCCTTTTCATGACTTTAGAGAATTAGGAGAGAGTGCAATACGATACGAAAATATGCTAACGGAAGAAAGTTAAAGGAAACACCAGGGTTTTAATGCATTCAAAATAGAAGCACCATGGGTGTTTGAGGACTCTTTCGAAATACATTATACTAAATTTAAGAAAGGACCATTTCTTGTCCAAAACTCGAAAAAAAGGACAGTTTGATTGACATAAGGGGAAAGCCTAAAAAATATTCTTTGGACACTTCGAAGCCCGATAAGATATTTGACTGGTTACTTGCTAATAAGAAAATTAGGAGGACTAGAAATATTAGGATACCTTCGAATGCAGAATTAGAGAAAAAGCCATATTGTAAATGGCATAATACTACGACACATAGAACTAATGACTGTACATATTTTCGAAAATATTATATAGAAAAAGATAGACGATAAGGAACTGTTTTTTCCTGAAAAAGATAAAACAGAAATTGAGAAAGACCCTTTTCAACAGACCTTAGAGATAAACATGATAAATATTGATACATCTGCTATTTCATGCTTACAGGTATCGAATTACACGAAAATGGCCAACATCATGTTCAACAGATACATAGACCAGGACATTTTGACCTTCCTTAAGGTCAAAGACGAAGGCTCGAAGGTATGTGTAGATGGCACATGAATACACTACATACTACTGACCAATGTCAGATATTCCGGAGGTTCGTCGCTAAACAGATGGAACTAGGGACAGTGGAATTGACCTATGTCGAAAGGGTCATTCTAGGAATGGAGTCAGCTGATGATATCGAAGTGCATCAGCAAGAGGTGAGGCCTGTTAATAAAGAACAGGTAACTAATGCTAGGGACAAAACTTACAAGGAAGCCCTCGAAACAGAAGGGGTAGTAACTCCGAAGATTGCTACCAACCTTAAAGGGCTACAGAAGGTGTTATATTCTGATTGTTCTGATAATGATCCAAATTGGGTACCTGTCTATCAACAAATCTATGGAATGCCCAAACGTCCAAGAACGAATGTTTTTCCTATAGGAAGGGGGTATCGAGGAGGAAGAGGAGGCAGATTGGGGGGAAGATATGCCCTAAGAGGAAGTCTGCCTCAACAAGGATTAAGGGCTTCAGGGTACTTCGAGGATACCCGAACCTCTAACATGACTCAACTGGGGAATGTCCCCTCGAAGGCCCAGGAGAGGAGATAAGTGGCTGAGAAATTAAGCCACGCTAGAGCTCAGGTTGCAATGAAGATGCAACAAGAAGCACTCATCAATCAATTGAAGATTGATGAAGAGGCAATGTCGAAAGAAACATTGCAAATCCAAGTTGGACAAATCGAATGTTCAACTAAGGGAAGTAAAAGGGTAGACACCCTTAGCGATCAGATGAGGGATGTAAAAGTCCACCCCAGTAAATTCGAAAGGAGGGATCGAGAGGAATACGAATATACCTCAGACGACGGGATTGAAATCTACGTCAATGATGAAAAGTTTGCGCGAACGCAAGCTATTCAAAGGGCCTTGAATTTGGAAGATAAAACCGAAGTAAGCATGGTGGAATCCATGCATCCAGAGGTCCAGCCAGAAGGGCGAAGCAAGGATCAACCACGATGGCACGAGATCGTGGAAGAAGATGAGGCCTACGAGTTTGTGGCCCAACCAGGTATGTCCTCTCCATCTTATCTAGAATTAGAACGAGACTTAACTTCTACTTTAGATGATTCACCATACAAATTTATAAAGGATACACTCCTAGATTTAAGGTGCTACAAAGACTTAAACATTTCACAGATCGAAGAAATTGAGGCCTGTACTTGTGAACATGATATAGACCCAGTTTTTAAGGATTTATTGGATAGAATAGCCATAAATAATAACCATATTAAACCATTATATATCAAAGCATAAATTGATAATATTTGGATAAATAGGGTTTTAGTTTGATAATGGAGCAGCTGTGAATGTATTACCATTATCTACATTACCACTTTTAGGAAAATCCACGAAGGATTTAATAATTGCAGACGTAGCAGTATACGGCTTCTCTGGACAAGCCACTAAATTGAATGGACTGTTACCAGTCAAAATTAAAGTAGAAAATATGATCTCTTATATCGCCTTCTTTGTAGTTGATACTAGTTCTAGTTATCAAGCATTACTAGGAAGAGATTGGATCCATAGCAATTACTGCATACCATCTACTTTACACCAAATACTAATAATTTGGAACAACGAAAAGTTTGAAACTGTGAAGGCAGAAGAAAAGCCTCATCTAACCATTGCTAATTTTGTGGAAGCCAGGTTCTACACGGGGGAATGCGCGCCAATTCGAATAGAGGTGCTCGAAGAACAACGAAGGAAAAGAGCCAATCGAAGGCCAGAAGAAGACAACGAAGCAAAGGCCAATGACTTTAGCAACAAGCTAAAGGAAGGACATTTAACAATTACAGCTTCCTAGAGATAGGATTAGAAATAGTTGTAATTATTATTATTTTCTCAAAATTATTGTTATGTCTAGAACAATAGATTGTAAAAATGTTATTCAAATTAACGCAAATATTTTTCACGAAGAAAATAATTCTGTAGTTGAATTAAAGAATGTTTTAGATAAGACTCTAAGAGTTGTGGCAGGGCTGAACAGTGAACAAAAGTTGATTCACGCAATGACCAACGAATTAAAAGAAATGCAAGAAGAAAATAGCACATATGAAGTACCAGAACGAATATGGGAAAAGAGCGAAGATATAAAGATGAAAATACAATATCCATTAGAAGAAGTTAATTTGGGAACTAAAGAAAATCCCAGAATAACTTATATCAGTGCGAAATTACCTCCAGAAGAGAAGGAATATTTCATTAAAATCCTAATCGAATACAAAGATTGCTTTGCTTGGGCCCATCACGAAATGCCTGGAATTGACACACGAATAGCACAACATGAGCTACCTATAAAGAAGGATTGTAGGCCAATTATGCAACCTACACGAAGGATAGCCCCAGAAGTCATTTTGGGAGCCAAAAAAGAGATAGAGAATTTACTTGAAGCGAAATTCATAAGGCCGGCCAAATATGTCGAATGGCTAGCAAATGTTGTTCCAGTTGTTAAAAAGAATGGAAAAATTAGAGTATGCATAGACTTCAGGGACCTAAATAGGGTCAGCCCAAAGGTCGAATATCCTATGTCAGTAGCTGATACTCTAATCGATGCAGCATCTCGACATAAAGTTCTATCTTTCATGGATGGATATTCAGGATATTATCAATTACGAATAGCTAAGGAAGATAGACACAAAACTGCATTTAGATGCCCAGGCTCCTTGGGAACATTCGAATGGATAGTGATGCCTTTTGGCCTTAAGAATGCAGGGGCAACATATCAAAGGACCACGAATTATCTATTCCACGATATGATAGGAAAATTTATGGAAGTATATATAGATGATGTGGTGATAAAGTCACAATCACATAAAGATCATCTAGATCATTTAGAGAATTCATTCAAAAGAATGCGAAAGTATAAATTGAAAATGAACCCACTCAAATGTGCTTTTGGAGTACAGGCGGGTAATTTTTTGGGATTTCTTATCCACCAACGAGGGATTGAAATTGGTAAGAACAAAGCGAAAGCAATTTTAGAAGCAAAACCCCCTACGAACAAAAAGGAACTCCAGAGATTCCTAGGGCAAATCAATTTCATTCGGAGATTTATATCTAATCTAGCAGATAAAACTAAGAACTTTTCATCACTCCTAAAATCTAAGGAAGGAGAAGAATTCCAATGAAAACCAATACACCAAGAGACGTTCGATAGGATTCCAATACTTATCGGAACCACTAGTCTTAATCCCACCACGAATGGGAAAACCTCTAAGATCGTATCTTTCGACAGGAGATGCCTCAATGGGATGTTTATTGGTTCAAGAAAACGACAATGGAAAAGAACAAGCAGTGTTCTACTTATCAAAGACTTTGGCGGATACAGAGACTAGATACACACCTATCGAAAAATGGTGTTATAGTCTATATTTTGCCTCATTAAAATTAAGGCATTACTTTATGTCCTTTACAGTCGAAGTGGTATACCCAACAGACATATTGAAATATATGTTATCAGAACCGTTGTTAAAAGGAAGACTTAATGAAGCCTTCACCTTCTTCAATTCGATATTAGATATATACCACAAAAGGCAATAAAAGGACAAGCTTTGGCTGACTTTTTAGCAGATCACCCATCAATTAGCGTTGATGCAGAAAACCAATTCGAAAAGGACTATATTGATTTAGTCCCATGAAAATTATATTTTGATGGCTCTTCTACTCGAAGAGGAGCAGGTGCTGGGATATATTTAATATCGCCAACCGGAGTCCCTACGAAAATTGCAGTACAATTGGATGAACCTTGTACAAATTATAGGGCAGAATATGAAGCCTTAATTCTAGGACTAGAACGTCTTCTCGAATTAGGGGCTAAGAACGTGATTATCAAAGGAAAAATTCTCAATTGATCGTGAATCAGACAAAAGGAATTTTCAAATGCTTTAGCTCAACAACAATTCAAGGAAATGATAGAATTAAGAAGCAAGCTACTAAAATATTTTTATGAAGTAATAATATACTATATCCCTCGAATCGAAAACAAAATAGCTAATGAGTTAGCTCAATTAGCATCAGGATATAAAATTCCTTGGAGTTATTTTCATGAAAAGATTACAATCAAAGCCAAGGAACTTATTCCATTCGAAGAGAGAACAATGAAAATTGATAAAGCAGACATTATGACTAAAGAGGTTGATTGGAGCGATGAGATAATCGAGTATCTCCAAGAACCATCAAAAAGGAAATACTCTAATAAATTAAAACTCATAGCACATTGATATGTATATGATGGAGAACAACTGTTTCGAAAAGACGTTAGTGGTCTATTACTTAAATGTTTAGACTTAGATGACGCTTTGTTAGTCATGGGAGAAATACATGAAGGCATATGTGGAGCCCATCAAATAGGGCAGAAAATGAGAAGATTGGTACATCAGTATGGGTACTACTGGCCAACAGTTACTAGGGACTGTATACAATATGCAAAAGGGTATAGACCTTGTCAAAAACATGATGGTATCCAATGAGTCCCAGCAGCCAAACTCCATAGTATAATCAAACGTTGGCCATTTCGAGGATGGGCAATGGACCTTGTTGGGGAAATAAGGCCTGCTTCATCAAAACATCATAAATATGTTTTAGTAGCCACTGATTATTTTACGAAATGGGTCGAAGCAAAGCCCTTCGTAAATATAACATCAAGTGACATAGTAGATTTTATCAACGAAAATATATTTACTAGATTTGGAATCTCTGAAACTATTACAGTGGATCAAGCCAAAGTATTTAACAGTGACGAAATAAAATCTTTTCCAGGAAAATTGTCTGTTAAATTAACAAACTCAACTCCATATTATGCCCAAGCGAATGGACAAGTCGAATCAACTAATAAAATAATAAAAAGAGGAATTGCTAAAATGATAAAAGACAACCCTCGTAAGTGGCATGATTTACTTTTAGAGACTTTATGGGCTTATCGAACTAGTCCTAGGCAAAGTATACTAGTAACCCCCTTCCAATTGGTATTTGGACACTAAGCGGTCATACCTGTCGAAATAAATATTAAGTCTGAAAGAATATTTAAGCAGATTAATCTATCTTCACAAGAGTATGAAGAAGCTATGAATATTGAACAACTGGATCAACAAAATCCTACAGATTGAAGCATTGCAAAATATTCATAAGCTAAAGAAACAAACTGAAAAATGTTACAATCGAAAAGTAAGAAAGAAATAGTTTTCCAAAGACGAATTGGTATGGAAAACAATACTCCCTTAAGGACAAAATGATAAATTCTATGGGAAATGGTCTCCAAATTGGGAAGGACCGTTTATTATCGAAAGCGTTGAACCAAGAAATGCATATAAACTGCGATATACAAATGGCAAACAATTTGGACGAGCAATAAATGGCAAGTATCTAAAGAAATATTTCCCTTCGACTTGGGATATATATAAAGATAACATTTACAATAGATTTCCACAACTTTGGGGAGAGATAAACGAAAGCTAAAATACATAAGTAATTTGAATTAAATTATTACTAAACTTTGCGAAGAAAACCCTAGCAAGATACAATAATACTCGAACAGGAGTCTTGAGACATGATATTCGAAGAGATATCTTGAACATAAGTGCTGGAAAATGAATATCTGGTCAGGAATACCGAAGAAGAATGCCCCACGTTCAGTGAATGTATTGGACAGGGTCTTGACAAGAAGAAAGAACGAAGAGGGGGAATAAGAACATCACCCTACTCGCCCTGATAAGCCCGAATCACCCATGTTAATATGGGTGATTATATATGTAAGTAGGGGATATTAAGGCTATAACGAAAGAGATTATAGCAAATTTCATCTTGATGAGGACCAAGTGAAATAAATTAATATGGGTGATCATATACGAAGCAAGTTTACTCAATATCTCCTTGAAAGGCTTGTGAAAGAGAAAAGAATTGAAAGATATGACTAAGTGGTTAAGAAAAGGTAGGGTATATTCGACATGATGCCTACGAAATCGTAATGACATAAGGGCGAATATCTTACGAACTAAAAAACTCATAAGCATCTGGCCTCTCAAGAAACATGATCGAAAGAAAGGAGAAGAGGAAAGGGATGGAGATGAGAGAAGTGAAGAAAAGTGATCGTAAGATGGTCAATTTATAAAAAGGGGCGATGTAAACAAAGAAAAACACGAAAATTTGCAAAGACAACACAAAAAAAAAACGAAACGGTCAAAGTATAAAAGCACGTGTTCATATTAACAAAAGAAATATCACACAAGAGCGTTCAAACATTGCTTAAGGGAACTCAGAATAGCCCGAGCAGTAGTTTGCGAAAACTTAAGACGAGATACCCTATCTATACGATCCTTAACTGATTTTGCTACGGTTGTAAAACGAGTCTCTTCGGCAGTGAAATCAGTTTGTGAAGAAGGCACTCGCTCTAAAAGCTGACTCCTATGAGCTTGAAGGAGTTGAAATTGTTGATCAATATCAGACAATTTAGTGGACAAGGTCTGATAAATCCCTGCCTCTTGCTGAAGTAGGGTATGAGACTCTTCGAGTTGAGTAGACAACACCTTCAAAGCATCATCTGATATAGATGCGTCGTGAGCATCACGAATGAATTGAGTAAGAACTCCCATATTGTTAAGTATCAAACCCCGAATCCGTTCAGGAAAAAGGGACTGGATACTAACAAAGAAACTCTGAAGCTCAACCGCAGTTTTGATACGAGTAGCATCAGATGACAGGATGTCAATCAAACGAAAACCCTCAGCCCTCAAAGGCATAATTACAGTAGAGGCAGATGTAGGAACGCCTACAAAGTGGAACAAAAAATCATGAGTATATAAAAATTCACAAAGGGATAAAGGTTTAGAACAAAAGAATTCTAACCTGTAACAACCGCTGTATCAGTTTGAGATACAGCTGCCACTTCGAGTTGTGGTGATTGAACAACCAAATCTGGCTAACGATCAAGAGAGGGCAAGACTGGATCCTCTAACCTAGAGTTATTTGCCCCAATGTCATCGGAATCGGACGAAATAGCTATTTCCACCCTATCTGAAAAAAGGAAATAGCTTGGTTATTTTAGAAAATAGACAGGGATTAAAAGAAAGAAAGAAACCATACTCGAGGGGGAACGAATGGTAGAAGTATGGTCAGGGGAAGCATATCCTGACGGGGTCGAGAGTGACGGATCCTCAACCACAGGCTCTGCATACAAGAACAAATTAAATATGATAAAATAGAATCGAAAGATCAATCGAAACAGAGTTAACAACCATACCAGGTGGATATACCAATAAGGCTTGAGAAATAGGCTCCACCACAGAAGAGGAGGGTGAAGAGATAGGACCTCCTATATACGAATAAAACAGTAAGTGAGGAATTTGTTTATAAATCCCGATGAAGGTACAAGTGAGAAGTTACCTCTATTTCGACGACGTCTGATGATAAGAGGCTCGTCAGAAGAAGAATAGTCAGACTCTTCAATAGATTCTGGGGGTACAATGGATGCTCCTTTTCGACTCGAAGACGGAAAATCTCTAGGCCGCTTCAGGCGAGATGAAGAAGGCATAGATGAAGAAGGCATCATGCTAATAGGTGTTACGATGAGAGGAGGCACGTTGACAGCATCCTCGCTGGTTGGCTCCTCGTCAGAAAAGGCCTCCGGGATAGGCTTCAATCAAAATAATATAAGTTAAAAAGAAAAACCACGAAAAACAATTTAAAGTTAAGAAAATAACTTATAGAAAAGAGAATAATACCTCAAGAAGGAAAGGAGGAGGAACAAGGGCTTTGAAGGGAATAATGGCAGCAGCATTCGCAGGATCTTTAGGGTAAAGAACCCCTAAAATAACCTCAATGCGAGGACAAAGAGAATCAGGATGCAAATAGGTAGAAGCAAACCGATTCCATCATCGAGCATAACCAGGCTCAACTCGAGCAGCCCTCACCCAAGGAAGAATCTTCCTTTTGCTTCTGTAGGTGGAAAGGGTGCGTTGAGCTCGAAGATACAGCTCATGTCTGCCTGCTTCCACCAACTTCTGACTAACCTCTGCCCCCAATAAGTTAGTCCTCGAAGACCAAGGACGATTGAGGGTCTCAATGAAAGGAACAGCACAGGTCTGTACCAGACCAAACTGCCTGGCAACAAGTTGGGGGTTGTAAACTTCAACTCTCATTTTGTGGGAATCAACAAAGAGAAGGTCACGAGCGTGTAACACTGAATTCCAATAACGCTAACCTTGATCATCAGAAATCAGAAAAGGGTTGAACGAAGAAAGCCATGAAGGAGAGGCTATTCGAGCCGGATCCGTTGCACCAGGAATAACACCCAAATCTCGAGTAGGATGCCGGTTAAAGAATGAAGGCCTTGAAAGAAATTCAAGAAGCACTCGAGAGAAATCATGGGGAATCGAGGGGGCACAATTATTGAAAACAACTTCTGCAACACAACCCCATTCATCTCGAGGGGATTTATTACAGTTAAGAAGAGAACCCCCAAACTTATCTGATTCTGTCTGGAATTGAAACTCAAATTCCTCATCAGACAAAGTGTGGACTATATGAGGGTAGTACACATGAGCCCAAACAGTCAATATCCATAAAGGACAAGTCTGCCTATATATTCGAGAGGGTTCAATAACCATTCGACTCAATCCTCGATATAATTGAGCTAGAAGAAATGGGGCTAAGGGGACATGACCTTCCATCGAAGCCACATTGGCTGCTAAAGGAAGAAAGATGCGACCTACGTTACAAGACTTCCCCATACATAATCGACTAAATACATAAACAAGGAAAAGAACAACCTCCCCCTTTGTGACAGGACTCGGGTGAAACAAAAGAGCATTCATAGCACTCCAAGATTGTTTCTGACCCAACAAAAGGGAAGCAGGCTCTAAGTACTCCTTCTCGACAGCAGGAGAGCAACGAATATAACTAAGCTCTACAGACGATACATCAGGGCTCAAACCAGTGAAAAATGCTATGTCCTCAAGAGTGACAGTTTGAATGCCACTACCCGAAATAAAACAATTAATTACAGGATTCCATGACAAAAAAATGGAAAGAGAAATATTGGCTTCGAAAGGGATAGTTTTGAACAAAGCTAAACGAATGAAATCATAGATTTGATTATCCTTCCAACGACCATGAAAATCTTTAAAACGAACGAACCACTTTCGAGGAAAAGTATCCTTAATTTCATTTACCCAACCATGGAGAGGTTTATTTCCATCATGTACAAATGTGTGTTTGAAAGCATTACCATAAAAGAATAAAGAACGACAAGATTGAAAATTAGGAAAAACCCGATCGAAACGAGAGAGGAAAATTTCGTCTTCTTCCATAAAAGCTTTCGAATCAAAATTCGGACCCAACGAAAAGCTAGGAAGACGGCTCGAAGAGAAGGGAGGTTCTGGAGGAGATAGAACCACAGCATTTCGATGCTGGAGCCTCGAAGGACGATACAAATCCGGATAATCCTTTATTATTTTTTAAAAGATTAACAACATCCTTAGCTTCTTTGAGCTTATCAATATCTTTCAAATCAAGGAAAGGTTCGAAATTGGCCATGGAAGAATGAGACAGTAAAGATTGAAGGCGAAGAGTCTTGAAGAATTGAGGTTTTCTACAAAGAGAGAGAAAGAAGTGGGAAGTAAAGAGGTTAAAGGGTGAATATATATATATAAGGGCGGAAGTCATTATTAACTGAAAAACACGACTATCCATGACCAATGACAAGACACATGCAAAAGTAACTGTATCATCAAAGCGGGGGAAAGGAAGCGTCACTAGTATAATAATACAAAATAGACTCGAAAGGTTTATGTGTGTATTAGGGGAGCAGTTGTTATACACGAAATAAATTGGACTTATAATATAGTAGATAAATTGGTCAACAAAAGTCAAAGTCAAAATGAATTGAAAGACTTTATATATAGTAGTTGTACGAATGGCTAAGAATAAGTATCAGTCAAAGAAGGAGAGTGCGAAGGAAATCAGAAGAAGTGGAAGACGTGGGGGAAGTTGGACACTAACATGAAGGAAGTGGACAGAGAGAAGAACTGCTAGATCATGGACAGTTATCTCAAGCCCTTATAAATACAAAGAAGAACAGAAGAACAAGGTAGCAGAGCTCATATTGACAAGACGTCAAAAAGTAGATTTTAGAGTAGTGTAGCTTAGGAGTAGATTGTTAATTTAGGCTTTTCGAGCGTGTAACCCAACCACTCAGCAATGACGCCTTCTTGTGAGGTATAATTGCTTCTATCCTTTTATTTTTATGCTCTGAATCGAATATATGCCGGCTTATAATCGAATGAGATATGTTTAGCATTCATTCCTAAATCATGCTCTTTTAAAGTTCCCTTTTATGCTTGTTCGTGTGGCTCTCTGTTGAAGTATTCGAATACGTATTTGCAATAATTGTCACTGTTGATAAGTGTCCACCCTTTTATCGAGCCGATGTTGGGGGTGGAAGGGTAGGTTCGAATAGGGAGTTGCCTGCTCTAAGATAGTCCTCGACCTTATTTAAGACCTTTTTAAAGGCCGTAGGACTGCCCTCACGATTACTTGTGACCCCTAAGTACCAAGTACATCAACACCTGCTCTCATTGATGACTGTGTGGTTGATTTTCTCATCCCGCAGCTTGCATGAAATTTATTAATTTTGAAATGAAATTAATGACAATTTATTGCCCATCATGTGTTTTCAGTTATCACGAATATGAATTAAAAGCATATTCTGATTAGTCATGGTGTTTTAATCACAATAAAATTCTTTAATTCACATGGTATGCAAATCGCGAGTCCGTGACACTACTCTAGGGTCTTTTAGTGGTAATTTATATCTCCTTAATTTCCCTAATTAATTGCCCAATTCTAAATTTCCATTTTAATCCATCCTCACAGATTGTTACTCTATTAATCATCAAATGAAATACTTGCAGGGAGATTCTAAAAGTCTCAATCTTTTCAATTTTCTGGATGAGGATGGTATCATTGTCATGCAAAGCGATGGAAAAATCAGGTACCCCTTTTTTTTTCAAGTCTTCTATTTCCTTATTTTTTCAGGGCAAGAATTCGAAAGATGATAAAGCCCTGATTTGGTCCCTTTTCTGCCTCCGTGAAGTTAATTATGAATTGGAAATTGTTCTATGTAATCTGAAGAAAAAATTGTTGGTTGTTTTTGTAAGGTAGCATATATATAGGTATGAAGGGGGAACATATACTTTTAAGTATGAAGGAACATATACTTATTTGCAGTGGTTTTTGGTGAAATTTCATGTCTATCAGTCTTCTTTATATTGTAACTTCACCTTATGTTTGATGGCTAGAGATGATAAGGTAAGGGTGGAACAGTTCTCACTTCTCACTCCCCATTAGTGTCTATAACATTCTACATTTTCCTGACAACCTTTTGACTAAATGTCATTTTATATGTTCTGATAGGCAGAACATACGATAAAAATTAGTTTTTTTTTTTTTTTTTTTTTTTTTTTTGGCAGAAGATAAAAGTTAGTTGAATGTTCTTGAAACTTCATTGTGCGTATAAAGGACTTCAAAAGTACTTTCCCTCTCCTACATTGTCCAATGCAGTTCTCAATATTTCATCACAAAACATACGATTTGTGAATTTTATTAATGCTGTAATGTTTTTTTAGCTTCTGTCTGTACAGTTTATACATGTTTGCTTTTATTTATGTGGCTTTTTTTATTTACAGAGTTACCAGTGTTAATAGCGGAAACATTTATTTTTTGATGTCTCTTTTTGATCTGCACCTATTATCTCTAAAGGTTATTTTTACAGTGAGGATTGTCTTGAGTATTTTTTTGTCAAGAAATTACTCTGATGATTAAATGTGAGTAAATAGGAAACCTTTTTTTTTTCCCCTTATTTGTGACTCAGACAGTCCGTTGTACAGATCTAGAAAACCCTTTATAGAGTGACGACTTTCTGTGTATTTTCTGGATAAGAAAATTCTCTGCTGCTTCTATTTGGAGTATATATGTGGATGTAAGTCTTTGTTACAGTTTACAGGTGATGAATGCATGATATGGTATTTGTTGGTGATAATTGGAAACTAAGGCCCGGTTCTTTTCGTCGATTCCATGCTGCATTCCGTTCCGTTCCGTATTCTGTACTTCATTTTCTCTCACATTTTTTTGAATTATCCGCGCCGCGCCACGCCGTTCCGTTCCGTTCCTCTCCTCATCGTCCCGCACCATTCCGTTGAAGAGAACAGGGCCTAACTCCTTTTGTGTGCAGCAATGTTGCTAATGTAGAACCTTCTGAGTTATACCTCTCATATATTTGGTTTAATTTAAGATCTGAATCAACTGCTCTAAAGTCTGATTAGATGTCTTTTTATTTTCATTTCAAATTCTATCAGAATGAGGGCGAAAAAACAGGAGTTCTCTTATGTGTCACATTCAGCAATCGAGGTAATACTCTGGGTACTATTTGGCTTGCAAATTCCACGTATCAACTCCGATCCGCAAGCTTATCAGACACAAAGTGATACTTTGATGGAATGGTTTAACTTGAGTAAAGCTTTGCATTGTAATTGATTTCCTTATTTGTGCCAATGATATCTAGCATTTGGCGAGTTTACAAGTTTCCAATTTATATTCAATGTTGTGTTTGTCATATATCTCAGTTTCAGGCGAGTTTACAAGTATTTTGCTTCTGTTTGGAGTATATTTGTGGATGTAAGTCTTTTTTACGGTTTACAGGTGATGAATGCATGATATGATAATTGTTGGCGAGAACTGGAAACTATCTGCATACAAGAAGGTATCTCCATTTGTATGCAGTAGTGTTGCTAATGTAGACCCTTTTGAGTTATAGCTCTGATATATTTTGTTTAATTTAAGATCTGAATAAACGGCTCTTAAGTCTGATTAGATGTGATTTTTTTAATATTATCAGAACGAGGGAAAACTCAGATTTCTCTTATGTGACACATTCAGTTAACGAGGTAATACTCTGGGTACCTCTCTTTGTCTTGCAAATTCCATGTATCAACTCATGATACTAACTTTGATTTGCTGCTTCTCAGAGACTCAGAAACAAAGTACTACACTGATGGAATGCGCCCTTCAGCTTGAGTAAAGCTTTATATTGTAATTGGTTTCTTTATTTGTGCCAATGAAAGCTATCATTTGGCGAGTGTACAAGTTTCCGTTTCATCTTCAGTGTCATGTTTGTCATATATCTCAGTTTCCTGCGAGTTTACAAATATTTAGAGTATATATGTGGATGTAAGTCTTTGTTAAGGTTTACAGGTGATGAATGCATGATATGGTATTTGTTGGTGAGAATTGGAAACTAACTCCGTTTGCATGCAACAGTTGTAGCTAATATAGAGCCTTCTGAGTTATAGCTCTGATATATTTTGTTTGATTTAAGATCTGAATCAACAGCTCTTCAGTCTGATAAGATGTCAGAAGTTCTCTTATGTGACACATTCAGTTATCAAGGTAATACTCTGGGTAACACTCTTTGGCTCGCAAATTCCATGTATCAACTCATGATACTAACTTTGATCCGCAGGCTTCTTAGACACAAAGGGATAGACATAAAGGGATACACTGATGGAATGCTTTAGCTTGAATAAAGCTTTACATAGTAAGTGGTTTCTTTATTTGTGCGAATAATAGCTAGCATTTGACATGTTTATCAATCTAGAGCTCTTTAATAAATAATTAAGGATTATCATTTACTAGCAGTGGTGTTTAGTTTTTTGGCTGGATGGGGATAGGCCTTTAGCTTATGTTTTTCTGATTTTATCAGTTCCATTGATTCCACTGTTTCACACTGTATTAACATGTTGATAAGATGTAACCTGCCTACTTTTCACATTGTTAGAAGGGTCAAGGTGACGGAAATTAAAACTTGTGGGAAGCCAACTTCGGAGGGCGTTTTCAAGCTGAATGTGAATGGCGCTCATTGCAAGCACCATCGAGATGAATCAAAGGAGGCGTTCTACATGATGTATGTTAGAAACAATCATGAAAATATTTTGTCAACTTTGAAGCTTCATAGCCGGTATGGATTAGCAGCCTAGCAGGCTTTAGGGGGATAGAATCGGTTAGGTGTTTTAGACTTTTTTACAACTTTTTCAACATTATTTAATTGGGTACTTGGGTTAATCTTATTTATTTAGTCTCTTGAATTCCCACTGTTAAAAATCTGATGTCACATTTGGGTTTTTTCAATTGTCATTGAAATGTTTTATTAAATTCTTTTGACTGATCTCCCACTTGAGTTTCAATCTCCCTCGATGAAGTTTTACATTGAAAAAAAAAAACAGTTTGTTATCTTTTGGTTCCTTTAAGTTGGTTAATCAATTAGGTTATATGCTGAGGATCTAAATGTTTGCATTTCTTATGAATTGAATACAGAGAGGCTGCAAGTTTGATGATTAGCAAGGATGAGTCCCATGTTGTCTACTTTACTTGATAAGTAATGAATGAAACTGATGTAGCTGAAGAAGGATGATTCAATTGATAATTAAGGAAACTATTAAAATGAGAATGATCCAATTTCGGCAATGCCAGATTGCCAGAGATTTCTCTCCTCTGATTAACAGAATTGCTGAAGTAGTATTTATTACGGAGGTTTATCCACGGCCAGGAGGGAAAAAAGTTGTAGCCAACTGCATGTTTATCCAGGAGGCGGAAAAAGTTATTTCGTGCTTTTCCTTTTCATAGTTCCTCTTTTTTCTTGAGCTTTGCTATACTGTTTGAATTACAGGTTCTTCCTGGCTAGACACCCTTCATGGAAATCCAAATTAAGTTCGAACACGTACGAATTGTGTGTGTTAACAATTAAGACAAACCACCACGCAGGAGCTGGTGGCATTTTGGAAACAATAGCAAGTTGTGAAAGTAGTTATGAAATACTGACATTATGTTTGCAGAAAGCCTCACTACAGCACAGAAGAGGGTAAAATGCCAAGAATTTGATCATATGTTCAGACTCCGTAGCAGCCACGCTAATTCAACACTCAGTAAAACGGTACACAATCTTATACTCTACTACAATGCAGGGAGGTGTTTGCAAAAGATGGAGCAAGTGCAAACTAGACACTTTGGAGAGTCCACTAAACAGAAAATGTTTTCCTAGAACTGTATTTGTATCTGTATGTGATGAAAAAACCTTAGCACAATTAAATACAGGTTTTTGGTAGATCCTCAACAAGATACTATGTAGCCTTTAACTCTTCCTTCAATGTACCGAAGATACTTTGACCAAGTGTTAGCAGTACATTGTAAATATATTGTGTGTATATGTTAATTTTGGTTCTTCGAATATTAAAGCCAATGTCCTTTTTACTCCTTTTTTTATCGGAAAAACCTATATAATTCTTGAAGAAAGTTTTATTTAGTTATTCTTTACATTTTCAGAGTTACTTATTTGTGGAGGTTATAAGTTATTCAAATAGTAGGGGACCTAGGGGTAGGTGTTTCCATGACCAATTTTCTATGTATTCGAATTCTTTTTTGCACATATTTAATATTACACTCATTTTTTTCTTCAAATACAATTCAAAGCCATGAATTTTTAGGGGACTAAAATAGTATAGTGAACTGCAATCTACACTTATTCATCATTAAAGTTTTTAAAAAGCAAAATAATCAAATGATGACTTTTACCCATGCACCACAGATTTTAAATCAGAGATTGACAAATCAGCAGTTGAGTTGTCAGTTGAGGTGTCGTGACACGTCACAATAACTAGGAAGAAAAAAAAAACAATCAGATTGTTTTTTTTTTCTTCCTAGTTATTGTGACGTGTCACGACACCTCAACTGACAACTCAACTGCTGATTTGTCAATCTCCGATTTAAAATCTGTGGTGCATGGGTAAAAGTCATCATTTGATTATTTTGCTTTTTAAAAACTTTAATGATGAATAAGTGTAGATTGCAGTTCACTATACTATTTTAGTCCCCTAAAATAAATAAAGGTTAGGAAATGAAATATAGAGCTTGAGTTGTGATAGACGTCCAGAGTTTTATAGGAGCTATACTAGATCTCTGTCAAATATTTATAAAATCAAATATAAATTTTTCTACATGTCTAAAAAAATAATCTTTTAAATCATCAGATTTGCATCGAAAAGTACCTTAAAATAACATAATATTCATTCACAATATGTAACATGTCTAAATTTGAACGCGTGCATCCCACGGGTATCACGCCACATATGAATGTCATCTAAGCAATCAATTAAACAAAAAATAAATAAAGGTTAGGAAATGAAATATACAGCTTGAGTTGTGATAGACGTCTAGAGTTTTATAGGAGCTATATTAGATCTCTGTCAAATATTTATAAAATCAAATGAAATTTTTCAGAGTTACTTATTTGCGGAGGTTATAAGTTATTCAAATAGTAGGGGACCTAGGGGTAGGTGTTTCCATGACCAATTTCCTATGTATTCAAATTCTTTTTGCACATATTTAATATTACACTCATTTTTTTCTTCAAATACAATTCAAAGCCATGAAATTTTAGGGGACTAAAATAGTATAGTGAACTGCAATCTACACTTATTCATCATTAAAGTTTTTAAAAAGCAAAATAATCAAATGATGACTTTTATCCATGCACCACAGATTTTAAATCAGAGATTGACAAATCAGCAGTTGAGTTGTCAGTTGAGGTGTCGTGACACATCACAATAACTAGGAAGAAAAAAAAAAACAAAGAAAGAGAAAGGAAAGCATAATCAATAATCAATATATATATATATATATATATATATATATATATATATATATATATAAAGGAGGCATATTCCGGGAGCAATGAGGCGTGCCACGTAGGAGAGAATTTTAAGAGCGCGCCACCTAAGCGAAGATAAAGACAAAAATTAACTGTTCATTTTAGTGTAAAACGCTTAGGACTCTTAGAATCCCTACTGTTTAGGATTCTTGGGTTGTGATAGACCTCTAGAGTTTTATACGAGTTATACTAGAACTCTGTCAAATATTTGAAATCAAATATAACTTTTTCTACACATCTCAAAAAATAATAACTTTTGTACCATCAAATTCGCATCGAAAAATAATTTAGAACGAGATGCATATACAATATGTATACGAAACATGTAAGATCGCAGGTATATGTTGGTTCCCGTAAATAAGTAAAAATAATAATAATATTAACAATAAAATTAAGCTGAAAATAAAAAATGAGCAAATATCTTTAGTCACCTAAGCGATATCTTTAGGAGCGTGCCACATAAGAGAGAATATTAAACAATAAAATTAAAGTAACACATACTCATAACACATACTTTGAACAAAAAAACATAAATAAATAGAAATAAGAAAAGAAAAGAAGATTTTTCACACGTTCAATTGCCAAATAAAACTATTTTTAACATATCAATCAATACATAATATAAAAAAGTTTCATAGTAATAAAAGTTTCGGATAATGAAAAAGAGAGATTGAATTGTGCTAAATAGTTAGAGTTTTATTAGCGTCATAACTACTTTATCTTTATCTAATATTCAAACTCGAATATAACTATCCAACACATCTTTAAAAATAATAATATTTACACCATTATATTCGTATCGAAAAGTACTTCGAAATGAGATGCATTTATAATATGCTTACAATAAACTTGTAAGATTGTGTTACAATATTAATTTTATTAAAAAAAAATTAAATATGATATATACTATTAAAAGAAAAACGAAAACAACAAAACATATAAATTTGGACTCGTGCATCCCACGGGTATCGCGCCATATATGAATATCATCTAAGCAAGCAATTAAACAAAAAATAAATAAAGGTTAGGAAATGAAATATAGAGCTTGAGTTGTGATAGACGTCTAGAGTTTTATAGGAGCTATATTAGATCTCTATCAAATATAAATTTTTCTACATGTCTAAAAAAATAATCTTTTAAATCATCAGATTCGCATCGAAAAGTACCTTAAAATAACATAATATTCATTTACAATATGTATAAGAAACATGTAAGATTCACTTGAAAATAAATTTGAGCAAATATATTTTAAGTCCGTGCATAACATAAGTTTGATTACTAAGTTGCATCACCTAAGCAATTAGTCTCAACAAAAAAAAATGAAAAGCAAGCCACATAAGCCAGAAATATATTTGAAAATATTGAAAGAAAGAAAAAAGTGGAGAATGTGATATATGTCTCTCCTCATGTTCACATTTCATCTTTTATTATTTTGCCTCTCTTTTTGATATATGCCAGACTACAAGGCCAAAAGTTGACATGAATGTAACGGGAGACTAATGAAAGTTGAATGCTTCATGAATATCTAAATTTATTGAGAGGTTATCGCATTGATTCAAGGCTCCTCCGATATGATATATAGTGTTCGAACATTGAACTAACAACGATTTTAAAGTAACCATTTTCTGAGGTGCAATTTGGTAGAATCCTAATTGTATTTTAGGAGGATTATGATGACTAATATCTTTTTTCATTAAACGCCTCACATAATCACTTCTCCATTTTATTTTTTTTTGAACATTTTCTCACCCTTTATTCTCCCTACATCTCTTTGCTTTCAAGTTTTCTTATTTATTCTAGTAAATCTTGATGATTCGAGGGGCGTGAAAAATAAAAGAGAAATCGACCTAAAACATTAAGGATAGCATGAAACTAGCATCACTATATTACATGCATAATTATAATCAATTAGAAATTATTTATGATTTTTTTTAAAATAGACATATTAGTGTGCGTATTTAATCAAATAAATATTAATATACAAACATTTCACTCAACCGGTGATTAAAAAACTAAAAGGAAGACATAACCGACCAAAAGTAAAGCAAAGAAAAACCATCGACAATCTCTCTTCCTCCCTCCCCTCTCAAGCTATCACCTCCTCAACGATGGCGCCCATTCAAAATGGCGACTGGTCCGACGCCGACGACCTGCCATTCTTGCTGATGGCCTGGAATCCTTCTTCAATGGTAAGTTATTTACAGTCAATTATTGCTATAAAGTGCATTGAATTCATTTAATCACTGTTCTTGATTACTTGTTAATGTAATTTGGGTGAAACATTTTGTGATAAATCAGCCGTTCAAATTATCCATGTAACCGTCAATTCAATTCCCAATTTACAAATTCGAATCAATTCCCTTTTTAAAGCCCAAATCAATGCAGAGTATAATTTAACATCAATTGCCTTATTGAGGAAGGAAGTTATTGTAGGGATTAGAAGCGTGGGAATAACTGTCTAGCATGAATGAGTCCCTCTCAAAGACGATTGATTTGAGATGTTTGTGTTTATTGACGAAAGTAAACCATTTTGAATCTCAATTATTTTTTCCAAATATATGGTGGTTTGTCAAATATATGATGCTTAAATAGTTATGTGAACATAATTATTTAAGCTGTTGGATCAAACTGCTTTCACAGTCAGTTACAAAGTCTCTCACTGATTCTGTAAATGAAGCGTCCTTTTGTTCTTCCTCCCATCTTGATCAGTTAGTTCCACTCTCTCTCTCTCTCTCTCTCCTCTGCCAATCGCCTCTGGCATGACCGCATGATTGGGCTCCGCCCTCTGTCATCCATCAGTTTGCATGAACAAATTGTTTTGAGGTTTGTTCTTCAACTTCCATTATAATATTAATTTCAGTAAAAATTTTGAATTCTAATTGAAGTTGTTTTGGAATGAAGAATGAATGGTAGATCGTACCCTGGATTGGAAAAAACCATTGGGTGGAGGGAGAACCGAGATATCAACCTTCGCCACCCAAAGATACTCATCCTTTTTTCGAACTTTGGACCTTGAAGGTATGTTTGCTTTTTGGACGTTTATTCTTTAATTTTAAGGTTTGTTCTTCAATTTTGATTAATATGTTGATTAGGATCAACATAGCCTTTTAATGACTACTTTGAGTGATTTTAATAACAAACACACACACACACACACACACACAAAAAAAAAAAAAAAAAAAAAAATCAAAGTAAAGTTACTAAACCATGAGAAAATCAGATACTGAAATAGGTTTATACCACTTCTTACTATTTTGTGCCTCCTATTTTCTTTGGGTTACAACTTACAAGTATTCTAAGTTTACTTTGGTTTTTCTCTTGTGTGCTATAGTATCACTTTGTATTGTCGATTGTTTTCTGAAATATGCAGTTGTACAGAAGCTGTATAGGAATTTTTACTATGTTCTAATATATTGATCTATAGTTGGCAATTTGGTGATAAAAAAAGAAAAGAAAAAAGAGCAGTTCTTTGGATGTTGCCTCCATTATCTCTTCATTTTTAAGGTCTGAAAATTAAATTGATTTTGGGTATTACACCTATCTTGGACTAAGAATTTAGTTTGGGGCAGTGTTGGGCATAACATTATAAACTAATTCCATGCTTTTGTTCGCAGGAAACAGAGTTAATTAGTAAACTGGTTTGATTTCATAGTAAACTTGCCCAATCTCCAGCTTCTCATGCTAAGGATTAAGGGTTTTAATGAGGTCGTGGAGGATAATTTTAGAGCATTTGCAATGTTTGAAATAGTGAGTGGGACTTTGTTTGTTGTGATCATAAAAGGGCATCAAGCAATAGGCTTAGTTAGCTACTGAAGTAAGGGTTGATTCTGACAAAAGTTATGAGAATGAACTACACTTAAAATTGACCACAAAGCTGCCAACTACTAGATTAAAACACAATTATTAAACCAAAGCTAGATGACCAAGATTTCGGCAGATTGGAGAAAATGATCGATAGGATCCATATCTATTGGATTACCACTGCTTCTAATTCTATTTGATCTTTTTTTCATATATATATGGGATATAATTAATTCATACCATATATGTACATTTGTATGGTGTACCAGTTGGATTTTCATTTTTAATGGTTAATAATGATATGGGTTCATTGACATTCTTCTTAGTTCGATCAGATCTGCAAGTTGTGTTAGAATTGCATAATCCAGTTTGGCTACTTTGGTTTGTGTTTGTTGTGAGTTGTGACTCTTGTGATTGTGCTAAGAACAAATTTGCAATCCGATCTTCCAAATTAGAAAGATCGCAAAGCTGAGTAATTCCAAGTAGTATAAGTTCGGGACAAAATCCATGTTACCATTAAATATATAACCATGATTGCTTGGTTCTGCAAGTCTAAAGGTTTGTTCATTTCTACATTTGTTATGAATATATTCTCCATTTTTAATTTTTATTTGGAATGGGCATCTATTCTTTGAGTGCAAAAACAGTATACCTATGTTTGCAACCATATAAGCTCATGAAGGGTTTGTCCTGTTAAATCTTAGGTGAAATTAAGGATCTCATCGAGGAGAAATTTTTGCATAGTCCAGGAGCACTGCTCCCTCTTCTCACAAAATAAGTGGAGCCCACTCTAAATTCAAATTGATAATTTTCTATTTTGTGAGAGGAGGGAGCAGTGCTCCTGGACTACACAATAATTCCTCCTCATCGAGGCCCCAAATCCTCTGAATGGGGCTCCATTCCCCCCAAAGGTATTCTTCCTTCACTTTTCTTTCTTCATAGTTTTCCAGTGAACAAACTTACACTGTGATGACCTATTTAAGCTTAATTACTCAGCATGGCAGTGAATAAAATGCACATAGCTGGGCTGAAGATGGGGTTATATGAAGAAGTATAAAAATTTCTAATCCTCAAATTATTATTACACTATCTTATTGACGTCGTCCCTCACCCCATGTAAAACACACACAAATTCTTCCTCTCAATTGTCCCGATAGTCCTTTATTTCAACGTGATTCCTTTTATTAAAAAGAATTCTGTTACTTTAGGTTTACCTCCCTCATATGTGCTAACATGTATGTGGAAACTGTACTTTTTTTGCCCCTATGTCAGCTCCCTGCCTCTGATAAGGTATTCCACAATGGTTGCAAGCATCCTTACTCTTGGACGGTAACTCTTCTACGACCAAAAACTATTATCAACTTCAGTTGCTTTAGTAGTGGCTTGGCTGAACTGGGTTAATTGTGATAGTGGAAATTGTCATGTTCTTCTTTCAAGGTTCTGTTTCTCTGAAATTTTCTGATTTTGTGATGAAAGAGACTGAATTTCTCAAAATATTGCTGCTTTATGTTGGCTTTGGCTTAGTTGATCAATTAATCTAAAGGGAGTTGAAAGCTCAAACCTTGAGAGAGAGAGGACTTTAAGGAAAGGTTCATTTCCCTAGCCACAATCTCGGCACTATCTCAGTCCTCTGTGGTATGTGGTCTGTGGATGGAGCATGGACAACGTACAACCTTCGAAGAGGTATATGGGTGGTGGCCGTGGGTAGCTTCTTAGCTTCTCAAACTTCTAGAAGGTATAACCACATTACACATATACAAGATACAACCTTTATTTTCTTATTCATTTTCCACTTTCCATTATGTTAGTTGAAAATTTGATAACCAAGTATGTCTCCTAGCTTATCAAGCTAGAAGGTATAACCACATATAGAAGAAAGGTTTATCGGATGGCAAGTGCCTTGCAGCTGTGTACTTTGCAGGAAGGTGAGGAATACTCTTATACTCATCTGCTGTTCTCAAGCAATTCTTGCTCTGGAATGGTGCCAGAGGTTTTCTTACAGAGTGGTTGAGCATGGAAATCTTTTTGAGCATGCTGGGTAGTGTCCAACTGGTTTGTGATACACCATTACAAGTGTGGACACCACTCTCTATTCTAAACTTTAATTGTTGTTGCTTCCTTTTGAAGAATCTTTATACCTTCAATTAACTGAACAATGTATCCTGTGGTCAAGTATGGGTTAAAAGGATTTGTGTTCCGCAATTATATATATAGTATTTTGTTTTCTTGAACTTTTAATTAGTTTTATCTAGCTCTTAATATACTGCACCAAATTTACTCATTTAGTGGTTTACAAATTTTTTGGGTTACTCTCTGGTTGTCAATTTTCTAACTCATTGTGTATTAAATTATTAATGTATGGTTTTGGGCCAATTATATCCTGAATCCATTAATTCATTTTACTAACGCTGCGTTTTCCCAAGAGTGGTCTCTGTTATACTAACACTCCCTCAAAATAAAACCAAAAAAAAAAAAAACTAACACAAATTATATTGTCATACGCATACCCCTCGAAAACACTCTTTGACGTCGGTCAAACCAAAGGTTACAAAACTATCAAGATAACCAAAAACCAAAAATAACAATATGAATTTAGAACCAACATAAAAACGAAACAGAAAAATGACAAATATAACTAAAAAAGGACAAAGTCTGTGCAGTGTACGGACATACACACTAGTTAACTTTTTAAATCCCAGAAAAGTTGGGTTTTAAAGCTTTTAGTCATTTTGGCCACTAGCATAAGCCCAATATGTGTCCAGCATTACGGTCCAATGGATTGAGCACCTTGATGCTTTGATCTTACTTATTTATGTGCCCAGCATAAGGTTCTCCCCCTGTATGTCTTTTAGCTATTGTGCAGTTGGCTCATTTTGATTTGTGCGAGGGAGGTGTTCTGAGTTTGTGATGTGCAGGATGCTTACACAGTTATACTGATGAAGGGACCCTGTCATAATACCCTCCATAGGAGAGGAGCACATGAGGTCCTCCGTCCTGCTAATGCTTTCATACTTTACAGGCATGCCTCATGGGTTGTATCTTGTATGAGATTTTGAATGTGAAAACAATTGTGTTAGACAATAAAAAAAATATTCGCATTTTTTATATTTAAATTTCAATGGAAAATTTCCCATTTGAGATTGATGTTCATTCATACAAGAATAATACACCCTGTATTGTGTAAAAGTCATCCCTTCAAGATGTGGTTTATATTTCTGTGCGAGACCTACTCAAATACTCAACAATGTTCACTATATAAAATGCATAAGAGCAACTCAGTTGATATATATAGCTTTGAAATAAATATATTAAATTGCATTATAATACGGACTATGAATTAAATTAGGCATAATAACACTCTAACAAGCAAACAAAAAAATTTAAAAATTTTAGTATATTATTTAAGGATTTTTACATTTATTAAAAGTTTAACTAATAATAACTTTAACCCGTGCATTGCACGGGGTACATACTAGTTTATCCTATTCAAAACCACTAGATCACATAAACTTGTAAAGGATACAATTGACTTTAGGCTTCCATGTTGATAAGATGGAACAAATGTACACACATTTTCAAAAAAACATGAAATTATTTACTTTACATAGGTCTGGTAGTACTAAATTACCTATTAAGTTTTTCATGTTCAAAAACAAACCATTTGACATATTTACAAATTCACATATTAAGTTGTTTCATTACTAAGATGGAAACCAGAGTTAAAATCAAGCTGGTCCAACTATTTTAAACTAGAAAGAGGAAACTAAAGCATTCATAATCCAAGTACACTACACAACAATAAATATTACTCTCAGAGTGCACTGACAGTACTATGTTCTGATGGTCTCTCACAAAAGCTATGTTGACATGACAAACCCTCTACTAGGATTGACTCTTACCATCAACAGAAATAAAACTCTGCAGGGGCCTTCGATGGGTTCTAGATCCTCTCTCCTACTTTCATCATAAGAATAGGATCGAGACAGCATAATCTCAGTAAGTTTTGAAAGTTCAATGAAAGATTTCAAAAATAAGAAGTGGATGTGTAGGACAATAGGGAAAGAAAACAAAGAAAAAGAAAAAAGAAGACATGGACTCTCTATAACTAACTCGTGTAGCTAACATTTATGACTTGAAATGGATATGCTCTATGATTACAAGGGGAGAAAATGAAAAACCAAAGAACTCAGATACAGAAATGTGATTGTCATACTTGAAACAAATGATTTTTATAACATGCCGTCCAACTAGAGTCCTCGGGTGTAGGAAGACTTTGCCCATCTTTGCTTGGGGACTCCATACATGGATTAGGTCCCTCTGAAGCAAAGCTTTCTACGCGTTTTGCGTGGATACTGTCTTCATTCTGAGCTTCAATGGTAGCGTCACGTGTGCTGGCTGCAACTTTATTAGAATCAACAGCTCCAAGCTCTGGAAATGAACAGGATTCAAAGGAATCATTACAGTCATTGTCATCTTCTTCTTCGTCTGAGAAGCATCTGCAGCAATCTAACTCATCCATTTCAAATATACGGCTCGCTAATCCGTCCCTCCATGATATCCTCACCTCGGAGTCAGGCAAATTGTGGAGCAGTGAGTCAGGAATCCCAGGACTCTGACTCTCTATGGCATTTCGGAAAAAGCTGAAGTCAATTGAACTACCAGGTTCAATCAGGGGGTCAAATTCAAAACTCGTCTTAGGAGAATCCACCAATGGTGACTGACAGTCAGGAGACAAACTTACTCTCCTAAGAACTTCAGTCACTGAATCAAGTTCACATTCAAACCAAAATCTAGAAATCTCATCTCTACTCAAATTGGACAGGCCAAAGTAAGGTGAGCTTGAATCTGATTGCGGTGTTTGAATAACATTCCCACTTCCCATAGAGTCTTCCAAGCATGAGGTAGCTCCCCCTGCATGATCATACCGATACTTGCCAAGTTCAGGTGAGACATTTACCTTATAACTAGGGGTTGAAACCGGAGAACACGGTGAGGGACAACACACAAAGTGATCTAATGAAGGCCCAATGAGGCCTTGCAATTCAGGGCTTGAATCTCTATCCAGGAAAAACCTCCTACTTTTCCTACTACTGTGAGTAGCAGTGGTGGCATCACTAGTTGAGATTGTGCTATTACTCTTGTTGAACATATCAGAGGAAAATCCGAGACTAGATGAAGGAGAAGAAGAGCAACCAAATGATTTGAAAGGCACTGCAAGCTCACATCCTTTCGAACTTAACTCGCTCGCATCACCATCTTTGTGGCCCTCACTCCTTTTCTCATCAGAAGGAGATAAATGCCAGTGCACTGATGCCTCAATTGGAGATGGAACAAAAGAATCCCTTCGATTTTTTACATCCCTATTCACATTCTCATCTCCATTGTAAAAGATCTTAGCTTTACTAGACCCAAACAAGTCATTTTCCCCTATAGTGAGTATACCTCTAGGCTTACATTTCCTCCTGTCACTAACCCCAGAAAGAACATGACCAGCAGCATAACAAGTGGTGGGTGTAGCCGGCACTGTCGACATCGACCCGCTTTGAATCTCCGGCGACAATGAAGCCTGAACAGGCGGCGTAGGACTATTGGTATCTAAACCATATGTGTCTTTATCTTCCAATTTGAATGCTCTATCATGCCTAATAAAGCCATCTAAACTAGACCCATTTCCCAATTTGGTAACAGGAGTAAACTCTGCAGCATTATTACACAATCCATGCTCAAACCCAGATGACAATTTCTCAGAAAAATCAGTTCTTGAACTGACAGAAGGGTTTTTCCTGAATTTATTAACTTTTCTGCAGGTGGGTTTTTCAGGGTTTTGCAAAATTTTCCCTTTTTTCAACACACTATTCCCATTACCAAATTTGCTCCTTAAAATTTTAACATTTGGGGCTGATTTGGGGGTCTTACCCACAACAGATTTGTTCTTATTGCTAGCATTTTTGGAAGCAGTAGAAGTTGAGTGATGATGAGAGAGAAAGAACCTGAGACAACCCCGTGGAGCTTCACTGGATACTGAAGTAGCAATAGTTGCAGTTGAAGATGAAGAACAAGAAGAAGAAAATGACACATTGAAATCCTTCACCTTTAATGGGCTCCTTGGGCTGCTGCTATTTTGCTGTATTTTTCTCTCTCTTCCACCATTATTAAGCTTTGATGCTGAGGGTTTGCTGCTCTTCTTCATCATCATCATCATTGACATTACATCAGCATTCTCTGAGGATCACATTTGGTTGGGTTAATTCAGTGGAATTTTAGAGTGATTTGACAGCAATGTTTGTGAGGGATGAGATCTGCTAGAACTAGAAATGTGTGTACTTTGAAGTTGAACTGTGTTTAGGAAAGGAATGATTTTCTTTTGGTCTGCTTTGATTTGAATTTGAAGATTTAGGGGTTAGAATTCTTTATGGTTACCCCTGGAATTAGGCCTTATTTTCTGTATTTGCCATCGTGCTGTCTTTTAGTGAATTGAAATTTAACGTCTTAACACTGAAATGAGTTGCGTGAACCTTTTGCAATCCAAATGGGCCTGATGGCCGGATGGGTAGGTCCATGATTATTCTATTCTTCCGTTTTCTTTTTTTTCTTTTCCCTCGTTAAAAGGGAAAGGGACAACCACCTATAACTTGTCCTAATTGAGCGACTATCTAAGCATTACCATACTAGCATCTTCAATGTGGAATGACCGGTTTTAGCTATAGCTACTTCCTTAGGAGAGATAGTCCGTCATCACAACATACACCAGTGCTAATGAATTGAACGAACTTTACTTAAGATCAGCTGTAGCACATCCACTTGTACAAATTTAGACATTACTAATTTAAGCACTTTCAAGTTATGTTAAGATTCGAACTCGTGAGTCGTGACCTTGGACCCTAAGTTTTAACCACTATGCTCCACCAACGTAGTCCATGATTAGTCTTTTTATTTTTTCTCTTTTGTCATCCAAATGTACCTCACAAACTATAGGTGACCAAAATCAAACGGTAATGAAAGAATTTCACTCAATAAGAAGATAAATTTGTCTGAGTCATTTTTCTTCTTTTAAGCCACTGTCCAAATTGGTAATTAGTGAGAAAATGATATTTGTAACTATGGATAATCTATTTAGAACAAAAAGATGATTGATTGAGGGTTAAAAACAGATTACACAATCAAGTAGTTAAGCATACTAAAAATGTGGAAGTGTCTGGGTCAACAATCGATCTTCCCATATAAAAACATTGTAAAAGGTGTAAAAGACACTTTGTTCAAAATTTATTCACATGCTATTTAGAACTTTATTTGTTGTATTTATATTTACCCCCTATTCATAGAGTTTTTTTTTTTCTCATCAAAAAAAGGGTGCAAGTTAATGGCGACCGAGACACCCCCCGCTACATCATGTTCGGACTCGTGTTCAATAGCGAACATATCAGACTAGCTGAACAACCAGCGCAAACACTGGCCCCGTCAACATAGCACCAACAAGAGACTAGTATGACTCCTAGAAGCCAGCAGATACAAGACATGGGGGGAATGAAAATTCGAACCCTATTCATATAGTTACTCACAAGTAAAGTGTGACATAAACTGCTCATGTCGGATTTGAGTTTGAATCATGTCTGAGTCATTTACATGTCAACTCATTAAATAATCCACCAGAGATGCTAAAGCCTAGAAGTGCAATTTCACCCCCAAATCAAAACAGACCCATAATTCCATATACACTTACATTTTTTATTTATTTATTTTTTATTTTACAAATACTTGTGTGTCATATTTTAATTAGGGGCGTAAATAATGCAATATTACTAATGGAGAGTCGAAACTTAGAAGAGAAAAGTTTTTAAGTGGTGATTTTGTTTTGTAAAAATAACCCAATGAAAAATGAATTCGTGAAAAATGAAATTCGAAGAGATTTGTGGGGAAATATGAAATTGAATGGTTTGGTTAGAAACTTAGAACCGCCAGATATGGGTTTCAGTGGAAGTGGGACCCACAAAACCCATCCTGGTTGGTAAATGTTTATGATCAAATAAATCATCAATCAAATCACTCTTCACTCCCATTGGACCCATTTTTGCAATCGCCCATCAGCAGCAAAGATATGGCGGAAACTGAACCCAGAAAGAAAAAGCTCATAATTGACACTGACCCTGGTATTGGTATGTTTTTTTCCAACTAATTATTCTAAATTCATTTAATTTTGAATCTTGGAAATCTTTGTGAGTTGACTTTTGTGGGTCTGAATTTAAATAAACCCACATGATCAGTTTTTGTAACATTGGTGATTTGATAGAGCTGATGCCCATATGATTAATTTCATTTTAGACCATGATTAGTGATTTTGATCAGTTTGGTTGGTTGTTCTGTGATTATTATGTAAAGGAAAGTTATTGTTTTTGGAACAAACGCAGATGATGCCATGGCTATATTTCTAGCATTGCAATCACCTGAGGTGGATGTGATTGGTCTCACTACTATTTATGGCAATGTTTACACCAGTCTGGCAACAAGAAATGCTTTACATTTGGTAATTTTTTACTTGGCCAATATCTCTTTTAATCTTGTTCAACTGCATTTGGTTTTGGTCACAGTGAAGTGTGAATGAACTTCAGGTTGTTTGTTTAAGGCAATTGCAATATCATTATGTCTGTGACTGTAACTAATGCAACGATAGGTAGAATTCTATGTTACTTGGACTGGGGATCAAAGATGGGGTACGGCCGTATGGATGTGGATATAGCCTACAGGGCATGGCCTGCTGTTTTCAAGGTGTTTTGTATGTTATGATCTAATTGGAAGTGTTCAAGTGTCCTGTAGTATCCGGAATTCTGAGGATTGGCATGAGTGTTTCGGGCTGAAATGAAAAGCTCAAGTAACATAGGCTAGGAGCCGAGGACAATGGCTTGGTGGCTAACATTTTGTTAGGAAGAAATCTGTTTTTAAATATGTTTGTATTACTGCATTAAAAATGCAGGAATTGATCACCACAATATTCAAGAGATCTACACTGAGCTTACTAGAATAAAAAGTAGTGATTTACCAATCAATCAACTAGCTTAGGTTCAAAACATTGTAGTACTCGCTGATCCTAACTTATCCACAATCTTTTCGCCAACCAGTAGTAATTATATGTAAATGTTTCATAATGAGCCACCTTAATGTTGTCCTTATGATATATATGCCATGTAGTGTAGATGTGTCTCATTGTTTTAGTATATTTCTTAATTTGGTTTCTAGAGATTACTATATGAAGAAAAGTAAAGGCACATATAAATTTTGTTGTCCAAAAGGACCAAAGCATAGTTATCCCCAACAATATAGGCTTCTGTGCTGTTATCGATTTCGCATAATAAAGCAATAAAATCGTTATCAATTTTTAGTAATAAAGTTAATCTTCGTTATTCTTTATGCTGTAGCTAGAAATTGCAGGGAGAACAGATATTCCAGTAGCTGAAGGATCCCATGTCACAATCACTGTATGTTTTCAGCTATGTCACTATTTCAATTTACCTCTGTTTAGGTTAACATATAGTAGTTCTTATTGCAAATTGTTGCTTCATTTAGTGCTTATGGCAAACATATCCATCATATTGTTCGTTGCTTGTTAAGAAAGGTACAAAACTCCGGATAGCTGACTTTGTCCATGGGGTAGATGGGCTGGGGAACCAGAACTTTCCTCCTCCAAGCGGAAAGCCCATTGAACAATCAGCAGCAGCTTTCATTGTTGAGCAGGCCAAGAGGTATCCTGGAGAAGTTACCTTGGTGGCTTTGGGACCTCTAACAAATGTAGCTATGGTTGGTGTCATCAATACTTTATGCTTTATTTCTATTATGTAGAAGGATAGTATTGTACTTCTTAGTCAAGCATTGATTCACTGGAATAAATATCAACAGGCTGTCCAACTAGATCCTACATTTACAAAGAACATTGGGCAAATTGTTCTTCTAGGCGGGGCTTTTGCGGTGAATGGCAATGTCAATCCTGCAGCTGAAGCTAATGTAAGTCATCAGTTTCCAAGTGTTTGTGGACTGAGAATCTATTGATCCTACTCTCCCAACTCTTCCCTAAAAGCTAAAATACTTTCCAACATTAAAAGATAAAATGTACTGCAGCTGAGGATCTACGCAGTTTTAATTTCTGATGCACGTCTTACCACAAAAGAAGAAATAATTGTTGTATGATTGTTTTGCATGCCCCCCCCCCCTTTTTTCGTGCGTGAGTATGTGCATGTGGCAACTGGTATGGTTTTCATGGTGTCAAGACTATGGTTTCTAACAAAACAAGGTTTTAAGTTCTTTTATCAGAAACTATCTCTGACAATGATGATTTGTGCTGCATTTCTGCGGAAATCTTGACTGCTATGCCCTTTGAAGTTCTTTCAGTTCTCATTTCCTTCTGTTCCTTGAACTGGTTGGCCAGATTTTTGGTGATCCAGATGCTGCGGATATTGTCTTCACATGTGGAGCTGATATTCTGGCTGTTGGGATAAATGTGACCCACCAAGTTGTTTTGACTGGTAATTTGGCCATTTATTATTATCCCCAATGTTGGTGGGCTTACGTTGTTCTTCATGGAATCGTTGTTATTAGTACCATAAACATCTGTATTTCAGACTTGATTCAGCATCAATTTCTGAGTGAACTTATGATTGTGCTGCGTATAAATTGTTTCCTGACTAGCTTTAGTTACTTTGCTTATTGTCATCATAATCGATCTTGCAACCACTTATATCAACTTGAACGAGTGAAATTTAACACATTTATGCTTTGTTGATATCATTGTCTCCAAAGACACGTACTTGTAGTTCAAATTTAGATTCTGATGTGTACTTCAGCAGTTGCTGAGCTCAAGTCGGCAAGTCACACCAGGATAGTGGTCTGAAACCAGCCAATAGAATATGCTATCAGTACCTTTTGTTTTTGTCGTAAAACTGGGAAGTCCTGGAATGTGACACTCTCCTTGTACCCGTTGCTGTAAAATGATTGGTCTACATAGAACACAGAATGTTACCTTGGTTTGCTTCTTGAACATAAGGAAACATAGCCCAGGTAATAAAATAAAAAAACTCTGTACATCTTGTAGGCATGCTTTTCTCCTCGTGTGTCCAAAAATGGCTGAAATTGATATTCTGAAGGTTACAAGTAAAACTTTTTAGTAGTTTAATGTCACTTCTTCACTCCCTCAGATTTCCTGCGCAACTATTGTGAAAACAGTTGCTTTCTTGTATTTAACTTTTCTAAACTTGATCTTTCTGTATCATCTTTATTTGATTTCTGGCAGTCTTAGTGCAATTACTGGTGAGTCACTAATCATGACTGCTAGTCTGCTATTGTATGATAAAAGTTCACATGATCACATTTTTCATGACTATAACTTTCAGTTCTTAAGTCGAGATGGTGCCTAAGTTGCCTGATATTATGTAGATTATGACATGGTCATGTTGGAGCTGGAATTTACTAAGGGAAAATTTTCTATTTGACTCATTTTTACTTCTTCTTTTTGGTTTAAAAAAAATGCCTCCAATTCCTAATGGTATTTCAAATGGAGTTATTACAAGAATTGAGGTTCATCTATTGTTCTCTTCCCTTTATAATTATTTCTGTCCCTCTCTTACTTTAATATCTCAAGTTCTTAACATAAACGAGAAGACCCCTCTAATCCCTCCTTTCATTTCCCTCCTAATTACCATATCGTGTTATAAATTAGTGATTCCTCTCACTAAATCACAGTGCTTGGTATAAGCTATATTTAGATTTTGTCTAGACTTGCACAATTATTGCTAGTATCGTCTGTTCATTCCATTTCTACAAATTACAGATGCTGATCGAGAAAAGCTGGCAGCATCAAATGGAAAATTTGCTCAGTACCTTTGCAAGATTTTGGATGTGTATTACAATTACCATTACGATGCATACAGTACAAAAGGTTTGTCGAATAAAGTTTAGTAGGTTGTTGCTACCGGAAAAGATTTTTGTTTGATTAGCTGTTGATAGATTCGAAAATTTTATGCAGGTGTTTATCTTCATGATCCAACCACTTTACTTGCTGCTATAGACCCTTCATTGGTTACTTGTATAGAAGGCGTTGTTAGAGTCCAAACAAATGGTATCACAAGGGGTGTCACAGTACTTTATCACAAACAGAAAAGGTATGTAATGTAATTCCAGGACATAACACTTATCTGAGTTCATAAGAGGCCAGTCTTGCACAAAGATATATGTATAAACCATCAGACCAGAACCATTCTGTAACTTTCACATGTATCTCTTGCAATATTATAGTTCTACTTGCACTTGAAATTTAGCGAGGTACAAACCAAATCTATCTTTCCCTATCTCCTAAGCTTCTCAAAGTCTCAAACCAGTTGGGCAATTATACTGATCATAACCAAGCACACTCTTTTTGATTTAATGACAGCTTTTCAGTTTTCTTTCCTCAATTTTACCTTCAAATTCACTCATACTGCATATTTTTCTGGAATCAACAGGTATGAAGAGGTAACTGACTGGACTGACAAACCTACAGTTAAGGTGGCAGTAACAGTTGATGCTCCGAAAGTTGTCAAGGTGGTCATGGATCGACTTATCAACTCATGATCGTGCTAGTGGAACAGTTTTTCAATTGGTTCTGCCCTTGCATCCCAATATTGGCCCTGAATCTGCTGCTGAAAGCTTGTCTTCTTGTTCATGGATCAGCTCATTAGCAAGCATGCAGCTGTTTCCCCTCTGTATTTAAACTCTCGAGTGAAATGTAACTCATTTGCTATCAACTGGCTGATGATTCTTCGTTCGAATGTGAGGAAACATATTATTATTTATCTTTATTTACATTTTCTGTACCATAAACACAAAGTATACCATTCATCCAGCCATTGGCGTCGACCTTTTGAAAGCCATTGCAATGATATACTATCAACTTTTTAGTGTATGACGGAGTTGGGCTGAATCTGCCTGGAAGATGTATAAATGCTTAAGCATGTCTGAAATTGAATTAAGCAAAATTAGTCCTTTTTTCTGCAAAGTTCGCTTCCGCTAAAGCAGTAAAGCTTTATTCTCTGACTTTTTCTTTAGAGATGGTTGTGACTTGTGAATTGTGATATACTTTTTGTATAAGGAGTTTTATTTTCACACAAAATTTAGTATAAAACGGTCTTATCATAATTTAAAGTGAGATGAGACTTACTTTTTAGCGAAACACGGTATTGAAATTTGGTCAACCAAATTAACTTTCAGTGACCTAATAATGATTTCGATCACCAATAACAACGGTTGCCCTTCCAAAACTTCACCGTTGTGCTCCTCAGGCCTTTATTATGCTTGACACCATTTTGTCCCGGATTCTTAAAGCATGATACGACTTGTGTTTTTATTTTTTTAAACAGAAGAGAGTACAAGGACAAAACTTATTATCTACGTCGACTTTTTAAAGGAAAAAAATAAATAAATACCATTGCGCAGAAAATATAAAAGGCACGTGGACCCCACGTGTTAGGGTCCAAAAGTGAATGGGATCCATCATCCCTCTTCAACTTATGCCAGTTTGATCAAAGGCAGAGGAATATCACTAGCATTTTAGCAAACCTTCTGAATACTTCTGTTTGAGAGAGAGAGAGAGAGAGAGAGAGAGAGAGAGGGAAAATGGGTGCAATAGAGGGAGTAATACTGGACCATTCAGTCCTACTGGTTGACGACGGCAATGGAGCTCCAGCTCTCTCTCCAGGTGCTGATTTCATCTTTTGGACCCTCCAATTTTCCCAACTTCGCAAGGTACTCTCTCTCTCACCATTTCTTGGCTGGCCAGTTTCTGTTGCCTTTTGTGCTATCTTTGACTAACATGCAAAATTGCCATCAACAAATTCACATTGAAATGGGTTGGTTTTGCCCCTTTTTAATTTTTTAAAATTGATGGGACATGTCTTTTGGGAATTCTGGCTTCTGGGTATTGGGTATTGTTAATTTCTGAGTTGCCCTTCATTTTTTTCCATTTATGAGGTTTTTAGTTTTTTTTTTTTTATTGTAGGGAGTAAGGTGTGATAGAATAGAATGCAATGGCATTAGGAAATTAGAAAAATTTTAATCAATTTTGCCTTGATCACATTCACATGCAAATGTATGATTGCTGTATGTGAGTGCTAAGGCTGCATATATTCTGTTTATATTGTTACTGCATGTGATTTTGTTGAATAGAAAAGCAGCAATTGGTTTTGTGGTGATCATCAAATGACAAGATGATGTATTGAACTAGCAAAAGATTATTTCTTTTTGAGATACTTATTCGAAATTTAACTTCGAATTATTAAGTATTTGTGTTCAAAAGGAGCTTTTTCAAGCATTTTTTTCTTCTTCTTTCTTTAAAGTTTCAGAAAATTATAGAAGGATGATCATAGCTTGGTTGATTATATTAGATCTTTTTTGAACTTGGGTTAACAAAACAATGAACAACTGAAACAACGATTCTGTAGGCGTCACTCGTCAGAGTCCTTCACTTTTATGTCCAAGAGGAATTTCTCTACAGACCTCCAGATGTTGGGAAATCGTTATCAATATATCAATGGTGGCACACCAATTCATACGCTAACCAAAAGTTTCAATTTTGAGATATTAGACAAATGAGCAGGATTTATATGAGTGTATACATCAGAGAGGTTTGAGATGTTGAGTACAAAGAAAAGCTCCACCATCCATATACTTGCTCTGACATGGAGAACCTCAATGGAGCTACTCTGGGAGTGTAGAGGCAGAACAAGGAGGATTTTAGAACGGAAATCATATCTGTTTTTTATTTATTCATCAACTTCTATTGTTTTTGTCTTCATGCGTGGGATGTGTACATGACAAAACTTGGTTTTTGAAGACCAGTTTCCTTGTCTCAAATATATTAATTCTGTTTGATTTCATATAGTGAAGAGAGACAACTTTGTGTTCTTGTTTGCATTCAATTCATGGTTGGTATTCTTTGTTGGTCTATTTCCAGTTTGCCAGAACCTTAACATCTACCTACTTTTGCAGGGAATTTGCTTGGGAGATGATCTTTCAAGCGATAAGGTTTGTACTGGTTTTGAGCTAGTTATTTGTGACAAAATAGTGATGTGAGTGCTTATCAGGGTCCATTTTTGATGCTCTATTGCTAATCATAAATTTGATTTAGGGAAATATAGTAGATGACTATCAAAACTATTTTGGCTGGTCACTTTATGTGGATATTCATTATGTGCACTGCCTGCTAAATCCCATGTGGTAAACATCAAACCACCATACAGCTGCGGACACAATATTGTAAAAAACGTATACTTTTTTCTACATATCATATGTGCAAAAGATGCCAATTTGTAGCCTTAGGTGATCTTCTATATCCAGAATGGAAGGAACATTTTTATACTCTCCGTTAGACTTGAGAACTGTGAGGGGAAAAAGGGATACAAGTCTGGAAGTTTGAAGAACAGGTTAACTGGCCTCCTGCCTTTTTATTCTTCACGTTGTAGTCTGTTGTGCCTCAAAGAGAAAGAGAAACAACGTGCTATTTCTGAGTTAGAATTCAGAAAAGTCTTCTGGAAGTTTGAAGTGCTTTGTCTACTGGATTTTTGTTCCAGCTTTTGAACTCACGAGATTTAGAAGACTCTTATCTGCTGCCTTGGCAAGTCTACATTATTTTATGTACTGTGATTACCTTGCATTGAGTATACACTTAGTCTGGGTTAGGTTCTTCAGCAGAAAATTTTCTATCCTCTCTATTTACCTACTAGATCAATTACCACTTGTAAAAATTTACAAACAGCTTTCCTTATCCAAGTAGTGATTGATCCAGTAGGTAAATGAAACAACCAATCTAAAGAAAATGGAAAAGCACAAAGTTCAATCTGATCATGATCAATTCCTTTGGGTTTCATTGTAGAGCAAACAATCTTTCAAATACCTTTGAGTACCATCACTAGCATGCCCGTGATATTTAGGTATAATATTGATAAAACTTGAATTGAGTTTCGATGGGACATGCAAGGTTAGAGAAGGCTATACTCAGTGGTTGATCCTCCAGACTAGGTGCTGGCGACTCTTTCAAAGTTCTCCCTGGAACTCCTCCCATGATTGGTTTCTCCTCTTAACTGTTGAAGTGGCTCTTTCTCCTCTAGTTCAGGCTCGTTCTGAGAAACTCCTTACCGAGCACTCGTGTTCTTTGGGAAAACTACGTATAACACAATGCGTTCAAGTTTGGAGTCAGCTCTCATAAAGTTCTTAAATTCTTAACAAGTACTATAAAGGAAGAAAGGTCGGGATGATTATAATTAGTCTTCCAGAACTAAGAAAATATCATATCTTAGGAGAAAATTGAATTAAAATGTTTTAGTGCCAGACTATGCCCATGTTCTGTGCATCCGTCATGTATGTTTCCGGAGCTCAAACCTCTTAATGTTTACACGCTAATGTCAGTTTTCTACACATCAATCTTCAGATAGGTCAGCTATAAAGTCACGTTAGGGATGACTTAAACATTAAAGAAAACGAGCAGAATAGAATGCCATCCTGGAATTTCATCCATTTTAACCTAGCTGTTACTCGTATATTTTAAGCATCAAGACTTGAAGTTATTAGTATATAACTATGTAAACTCTGTGCTAGCTCTATTACTATTTGAAAACACAAGTACACATTATTACTATATTTAGAAATGTGACTATTTTTCCGGACATCCCAAAATATTATAAGTGACAACTGATTCTGGACGGAGGGAGCATGATTTTTTAAAGTCCTTGTTGTTTTAGGTGCTTTTTCATCAGTTTCCGTTTAAAATGTGATTTAATTCTTTGCTTGTGTGACAAGAGGAAGTTTTAAAATATGATGACTCAGTTTACTATTTATTATGCCATATTTTTTTGTCTGTAGGTTTGCTTAGTCTGAGCAGTTTTGAATTGAAACTTTCATACGATACTTACTCAGTAGATACAGGCATTTAACACAAACTTATGCCGTTCGTCTCATTATCAATATCAAATGTATCTTAATTGTGCAGGTGAATCTCCTAAAATTGGTTTCAAAACAGCACGACCTTGATTGTTTCAGCTTCAGTTTGTCTCCAGTGGAAGGTGTTTTGAGCGAGATTGCATCAGCTTGGGGTGATGTGAAAATGAGAACTTTCTTTGTAATTTCTAAGCACAAGAAGGATATCTGTCTGATGCTATGCGACAGTGGTTTGTTGTTAGCTGTTCTTGGTGAGTAGTCTCTACTCTCTACTTTACAGTTCCAAGGTTTGTGAACTATGATAGCAGCTAGTTTGATGGTTTATGAACTATGATGGCAGCTAGTCTGAAAGTTATGTAGGGTTATAGACAATGCTGGTACTTGTCACCGCAGCCTATCTAAAAAAATAACATGAATCCCATTGATTCCAGTTTTTCTTTTTGTCAGAAGCTGTGTTGTGTTGAAACAGCAGTGTGTTATTAGTTTGTTTTATAGAAAAATATAAGTAGCTATTCTCTTAATGTATTTGATTTTCACATCTTGTTGTGCAATAATCTGCTGATGCACAAATGTATGTGACATGTGCTTGTATCAAATATGTAACCCTTTTTTGCCCCTGTCAATCTGTCATGCCCTTATTCATGAAATTAGTTTGTAAATTGGTGAACCTTTATGATCAATCAGAGTGTGGATACAGGGTACTGGGGTTGAACTTTTCTTAAGGTGCTCATAAATTTTGTTTTTCCTAGTAGATGTTGATGGCGATGGAGATACAAATAAGCATCCGAATTTGCATCACATCGCGAAATTGGAAGAGCTGCCTTTGAGTATTTGCCGCTTGACTAGAAAGGTTTTCTTATCTACTTGCTTGGATAGAGTCTGTTTAATGTTCACTCTTTGTGATGATAAATCTTGTATCGGTTCTATGATGATATGGCTTCCCTTCCTGCAATCATTTTGTTGTTCTATGTGAAACGTGTGAGTTGGAGTCCTTATCTATAAAGAAGTGAGCGTTGGAGTCATGTACTCGTCCAATTTGGATTGTGTGTTTTACACTCTCAATCTTGGTGCTGCAGAGATGTAAAAGATATGGAATAGATGGAGGCTGGTATTCATTTTATCTGACTCTAATAGTTTTAGCTTTTGGTTTCTTTTTCATTATCATTCAGTAGCGTTTCTGAGACTTTGGGGTTACTGGCACTAGGCTGTCTCCCCCCCCCCCCTTTTTCTCTTTTCTCCTACTTTGCTGGTAAGTTTGTGAGTTAGGATTTTTTGCTTTTTGATAGTGTTAATGGATGGTGTATTGGAGTCACAAAGGGCTCATATTGATTAGTAGTAGTAGGGGTAACAGATGGATTTTTCCTGATGTCCAATCAGAAACTGATGGTTAATATATAGTGGTAATGTTAATGGTTTGCAGTAATCTGGTAGTGGATGGATGCAATTGCAATTGCAGATCTAGGCTTGTGATGGAAAACACCAGAAAGAAGGGGATATGATCTGGGAAATTTGAATAGGGGAAACAAGGAGTTTAGGAGAATGAGACCAACTGTACAGCCCACAGACCATAAGAGTGTGTAAATTAAATTTAGCTGGTTGCAAGAGACCTATGGGATGTTATTGTATGCATTGACCAAAGCAGAATCCAATATCTCTAGGTAACGTAAAGTAAGAGTTGGAAACTCTGGTAGCACTGACTGCTGAATGGAGCAAATGCATATTTGATCAATTCTGAAATGCCCCCTGATTATCCTGACTTGTAAAATGACAACAGCATCACGGACTGAGATTCGTCCTGCTGGTGGGGTCTAGGGAGGTCAAGTTCATAAATGTTCAGGTTGTAGCGTTACCTCTGACAGGCAAAGAGGCTATTTCTGAATGCATAATGTTGAGCATAGAAATATACATTTTTATACCCTTAATATCCTTAGTTTTTATGATAATTATTTATCATTATAACTTTGATCCTGTTTAATTTTGTTTTACAGGTTATTGGCATAATACAAAGTTTTTGTTGAAATGGGCAAATGACCATAAAAGAAAGCAAAGGAAAAGGGGTTGACTTTCTATGGAGCATTACGTGGGAGATTTGGAGTAAACAAAAGGACACCTAGCACCACTTAAAACAAACTTGGTAACCAAGGGGCACGTGACAACCAAGCTTCCCTTTTGCTGTGCATATGCATCTAGTGTCTTTCTCTCAAGCACAAGCAGAGCATATAATCTCTTCTCTACCCAGAAATAGCAAGTGGCGAAAGGCAGCACCAAAACTAGAATGAAGCCCACAAATAATAACGCTTAATCAAGCAAAACCTCAATCTTCAGTTGCTTTATATCAGTTTCATTGTTTATGGGCTTAATTGCAATTGTCAAAGAGATAGGAATTACAAATTGATTCTCTCTCCTCATGGGCTTAAACATATGAGCCCAGAAGTTCATCGATCTCATGACGGCGCGGTACGATGCTGCGGTTTGTGGGAAGCACCTATATAAGGCAAAGGCAAGCAAAGCTCGAGGGTACGCCGTTAGTTTACAGTATAATTAGGGTTTAATTATTGAATTAGTTTAGCTTTCAATTCAATTGTTTCAATTTCCCTTGTTCTTCAATACAGATACAATTAGCTAGTTTATTAGGGTTACTAAGTTTGGTTCAAATTGTTCGTCAAATTGCGTTTTGGTTCGGAATCCTGTTCTAGCACTCAGTTGGTTCAGTTCAGTTGTTTGGAGCAAATTGGTGATTTCTTTCCTTTACTCTGTCAATTTCAATTACAGATTTTTGCTAATTTTATTAGTTGTGATTTGTTCCCAGTACTCTAATATGTTTCCTGTTCAGTATTTCATTGAGTTCTAGTAGTGATAGATTATTAAAGTTTCAATCTTTGGTAATAGTTAGTTTAATTTGTTTTGCTTTTACTGTTATATTGGTAGTAGTCAGTATTAGTACGAAAATCTCACAAGAACTTCAAACAAGAACAGTCTGTCATTCAATTAGTATTTAGTTTTATTAATTGTGTCTGTCATCTTGGTAGTAGCACTAGTAGTTATTCGTGCATCCTCAGTACTCTCTGTTTACTGCGTAGCTTAGTAGTAGTAGTATTTGGTCTTTAACAAGTGAATTAATAGCATACCAACATCCTCGAGGGATCGACCCGTATTTGCATATGCTAGCTACAACTACACCGTGCAATTGCGGTATTTTAACTATATCCTCAAAATCCTCAAAATCCTCAGACATGTATTATCCTCAAAATCCTTCTGTCCTTCAAAGTAATTTTTACATGGGTTTAGCCAAAAGATATGGATTTTATTGCTTTTCTCCCTCGTTTCTCTGCTTTGATTGCTTTCCTGTCTGGTTACATATAATTCTGATACAATAACAGATTTAGTAGTGCGTTGAAGAATAAAAAAAATTTGTGCTATGTTTTCCTTTTCCTCATCTCCTGTTCTTCCTTTCTTTCTTCCTCTCCCTTTCCAAAGACCTTTAATGGTGATATTCTAAGTCCTAGGACTATAATTAAAGATGACTGAGGCTTTATCCATCTTCGTTCGGTTTCATTCTGCATTTCTTCTGCTATGTTCTTCTCTTTTTCACCTGGTTAAACTAGATTTCCATATATGCAAATGATTTGAAGCAGATGCCTTTACTATGTTGCTATTTTCTTTGATTACAAATCAGGAATGAATGACACATATATTGATTGCTTTATGTGAATAAACTGGGAACAGACAGGTCCCAATGAGGTCCTGACAGTTGGCTACAGTATGAAGCGTTCTCGGCTAGCAGATTTTGCTAAGGTGAGCTCTCTGCAGATTTACAGAATTTGAGTGCTCAGTGTTACTATGTTAGCTCTAAGAAGCACTATGTTCATCCAAAAAGGATAATTATAATTTGTTTCAGGGTAGATAAAAGTGAAATGTTTTCCTAGAAATATTGTCAATCTTGGAAGTAGCCCACTTCCTGAAAACCAAAACGATTGTCCAAAATATCCCCTTCTTACTGTTTTTTTGCAATATGTAATTAGTAAGCACCCATCTGTTAAATCAAAATCTGGTTCTGCCCCCCCCCCCCTTCGCAGAAATAGGTAGGTCTGTCATTAGGAGTTAAAGTTTTGTAATGTGCTGAGAATGAGAAAGAGGAAGCTCACAATCATACTGTAGAAGTAGCACTATCAAAACGTGCGTGTTAATAGGGTTGTTTAAATGGAAGAGAGAACATTTTGCATCTATTAGAAATAGACAATGTTATCCATGCAAAAGTACATATTTGAAATATGAAGTTATTTGGTGGGAATGTTGCTTCTGTTTTTCGAACAATTTTGGATAGGTTTTCTTCTTCTTTTCCTTTCTTTCTTTCTTGTGGTTTTAAACTCTGAATTATAGTACTGTAAAGTGTAATCATTTGAATTTTCAGTGCTGGAATTTTCTTGCAGTGTATCTAGTTCAGTTAATGTGCTGTTCAACACTACAACTACAACTACTATTTTTATTTGCAAATAACTTTATTATGACTGAGCATCACTCAAATATTTATGGCTATGCAAGGCTATGAGTGTATGGCGGTACAAGTATGTACCTCCCTTTCGAACAAATTAAAGGAAGTGAAAGCTTTAGATGATAATTTTCGTGGGATCGAGCATCTCCACGATCAGTGTAATCCCTTTTCTGATGTTAATTTCTTACATAGATATTTGGTTATTTTTTTCTTTGGCGCACCAGGAGGTGGTGTGGGGGCTGCTGCCTTTTGTATGAGCAACTTGTGTTACATCAAATTGTCTGCAGGCCAGTCCTCTTTCTGCTTGAGATAAGTAATATTTATTAATCTCCATCCTTTTTGGTACTAACTAACAACACACAAACTTAAATCAGTTAAGTGCTCTATTAGTTTTGCTACAGTAACATAACATTCTTCAATAGGCTAGGAGGTTCATGCAGGCTGACACCAAGTGGGTGGAAAACTTTGTGTGCAGGCCCATCTGTGCTTGCCTTTTAATCATGCTGCCTAGTGGGTAGGGCTTACTTATGTCGAAGGTTGTTTGAATTTGTGTGGCTCTGATTTGGATCATCTTCAGTTATATGTTTCGGTTAGGGAGCAGAAAGCAGTTTGCTTATTTGCCTAGTGTTTGGATGTTGTGGCTGGAGAGGGATAAAAGACTTTTACGAATCGTACTCAATGCATACAGGGATCTTCATCTATTCTCTTTGGCCAGGTGCTGCCGGCCCCTGCTGGGGCTTTTCCAGGACTGTGTGGCATATGCACAGCACAATTGACGCGCTCTTATTCTCCTGTTTTTCTTAGAAGGAGGAGTCCTGGTCCTTGTCTGCTGTAAATTCGTTCCAAAAGGAATAAAGGAAAGAAGAAGGAAGAAGGCCGATGATCATATGTGCATTTGCTTATACCACTGATACACTGATTTTGGAAGAGTAATATCTGATAATCAGAATTTTCTTTCTACCTTTGGCATCAATGTGCTAGAGACCATTTTGACTTCAATTTTGAAGCATTTCAGGTCCCTAAAGTTGAGGCCATTTCGGTGTAAACTCCGCTGAAATGCGATGATATTTTAGGTTCATATTCAATTGGGACGATGTTGCATAGGTTTGTTCCTGGTCAGCAAGGTTTTCATGTACTATTGCCACTCATGTAGGGTTTTCCAATTTTTCCGAATTCCTTTCCTGTCCTTACCCCCTTCCTTCCTAAACCAACAATGATCCCTCCAGCCAATCAATAAATAATGATCCCTCCCAATTGAAAGAACGGAAATTGTTTCAGTGATTGATAACTGATGTCAAAAGGCTAATAACTGACATCAAAAGTGTGATAAGTGATATTAGTCTTTTGATGTCAGTTATTAGATGTCAGTTAAAGACATCTTAATACGCTATTAGGCTTTTGATATCACTTTTGTCTCATTGCACAGTAATTTAATTTGCAACTGGTGCATCCAATACTTTCACAAGAATTATTGAGCACCTGATGCCATAACTATATTTGCATCTCCTCTCCTTTCGTGAAAATTAAATCTCGCGGAGGTTAATGTAACATATAATCAATTTGTGTAGGTTCTCTCTAGAATTCTGGTAGTCATTAAATACTTGTTTCAGATGACATTTAGATTCTGGAGGTACTTAATGTTCCGTGACGTTGTGGCGACTAAAAGCATTGACATGTTGTATTTTTGGTTTTACCTTTTCTGCAGATTATTATTTCCTGCCATACTAAGAGAAGCATATATGTTGCATTTGGCAGAGAGGTGCATTGCCATTGTACTGCTCCGAGCATGATTTGATGTTTCTGCCCCTCACATATGAGCTGCCCATACCACTGCAACTGCAAGAAGTTGATGTTGTCCTTCATAAATCAACAGATGAGATTGTTTCCATTGAATTAAACTCAGCAGGTCTTTCCCCTTGTATTACTTACACAAGTGGCATGGAGGAATTGAGGAGGTACTGTACATCTTGGAACTTAAGCTTAGTGTAAAATAAAAAATGCCTTTCAATTCCATCTGCTTGTGGGATATCGAATTGAGTCAATTGTGTTTTAATTCGTCGTAATAATCCATTTTTTTCTCCTTTAATTCAAAGTGGTCTGACTGCCAACTTCCCCAAAAATAATTTTGGGAAATGCCATGAAAGAGAATTTGACATGGAAATTTTAAAGCCGGCATTTAGTTATGTAATACGTCAATTTCCCCTTATTTTATGTTTCCATATCATGTGAAATATCTAAGTTTATCCCACACAAGCTGAATGGTTCAATTCTTTGATTCCATAACATTCCTTTTTTCTTTTTATAAAATGATTCCATTATATTCCTCTTTCTTCATACTTGCTTTTGTAGAATGTGTAAACCAGAGATCAGAAGGTCAAAGGGAGTTGGGAGGAGAGGTGAGGCTGTCAAATTGGAGGTTCATGTGATAAAACAATAGTAACAAGATAAAGAAAGACGGAGCGAAAATTAGAGAGATTAGAGAACGCTCACCGCTCACCCCATATTTGTAGAAGCTCACTTCAAACCTGGAGGTCTGATACCTCTCCATAGAAATCTCTTGAGCTTTCCATTCCTCCTGTTCGTGGAAGCCAGGAGTGAGGGATTTGTTGAACCTCCCTTCAACAGTGTTGGCTCTTCAAGGGATGAGCACCAACTTTTTTTACTACTTTGTTATCAACAGAAGTCTTAGCTTTGAGCTTTCACTCAAATATACCAATTTACCTACTACCTAGATATTGACTTATTAGAGAATAAGGATCAAACTGAAGACTAGATTTTCCAGTTTGACCAGCTACTCAGTCGGAATCTCGTTGAAAATCATTTGTTATAGAAGTTCCTTCTCAGGCTTCTTAACTGAAAATTTCAATGCCAGCCCTGTTTCCAAGGGAATTGGATTCTGTAAATGATGAATTCAAGCAGAAGTATCTGAATGATTATACATGAAAATAGAAATTCAAAAGTACCAGAGTCAGGAGTTAGCTTAATGTCAAAACTCACTTTGCAACAAACTGAAGTGACCTCTCCATTATGAATATGTAGGTGATGCTCTTTGAGCTTGTTTCTTTTTTCCTTTTATCTGGTCCTTTTTTTTTGTCCAAATCTTTCTTCTGTTTTTCTTTTTTCTTTTCTCTTTCCCGCGGGGTGGACCGTTTGGTTTGGGTGATTAAGAGTTGTTTCATGACCTTGTGTGGTGTTTCTTGTTGGATGGGCATGTTACACACCATTTACCCTTTATTCCAGGGCCAAAATGTCAAACCTCAGTAAATCTGGTAATGTTAAATTTTGAGTTTTTACGTTTTTTCTTGCAAGCTGAATGTTCATGTATGAGGATGTACATTTTTGGTTCATTTTCTTAAAATGCTTCAGGTCACTATACTGACTATACTCTCTAACAAGTATGTTTATTTACAGGACTTTGGAAGACCATCCACATTGTTGTGTTATTGATCCGTTTAACAGCATATATCCTGTTTTGGATCGACTAGAGACCCAGCACATTCTACTTGGCTTGGAAAATCTTAACAAGGAAGGTTGCTCTAAGATTAGAGGCCCTCATTTTCTCAAGGTCTGTGCTAAAACTGTATAAAATGTACTCTAGTATTAATGATCACATAGAGATATATAAGGCATTTTTAGTTTTAATCTGCTAGCAAGTGGAGAATGAAAGTAATGAATCTGTTGCATCAAAGTATTAAAGCGTTTCAGCTGGTACTTGTACAACTGGAAGTGGATACCAACTTTTTCATTCTTACTGTGAATGTCAGCTGGTGCTGCATTCAGAGCTCTCTCTGCTGTTTAATTTTACTATTTAGATATTCTGCTCCAAAGCGCATCTATCAAATCTTCAATTCTCCTGGTTTTCTATCTTCTTTAATTGAACTGGAACTTGTATTCCTACGTATCTTTCTGCATTGTAACTTGCAACTGTAGATGATGCTATGACAAAGAGTTGAAGCAGTTCAAACAAGTTCTGTATCAGTAATGCTCATTTGCTAGTACATATCTTCTTTTACTAACAAAAAAACAAATTTTGACTTCACGGTTATGGTAGTAAATTTCCCTTTACTTTTGACATTTCTTATTATCCTTTGTGCCCAGTTTTCAATACTTAAATAGTCACTTGTGTGGTATGGTTTATTTTGGATGCGGACATTTAGAGACCCGATCTGCAGGTTGACAATTTTGATGATCCTAATTTGGTAGAAGGATTGTTTGAAGCTAAGCTATCTCCTCCAAGCATAGTGAAACCTCAAGTTGCATGTGGTGTATCCAATGCTCATAGTATGGTAACGAACTAAATCTTGTTTCTTTATTTGAATAGCTGTCTATGCATGAACTTCACAAAATTCCATGGGTAACCTTGAACTTCTAGCTACAATCAAACATTACCTGACAGCAAACAGTGTACTGAAACCATTTTGAAGCATGCAATATGACTTCAATGTGCTTAGTTAACAGATGTGTTATAATTGAGGGCAGAAGAACAAAAGAAGTGTAGGCTACTTATATTACAGAACACGGTTATTGTTTCTCTTTTTTTTTTTTGGAGGGTAATTGGGAGGGGGGTGAATCAGAATGTTTCAAGTCTCACCCAAGTTCTCTCTGTCAATTTGTAAGAATCTGATCGTCACTATGATCATCACTATGATCAGATTAAGTTCTTTGAATTCCCTTTTGCCTCATGCATAATATCAATGAGTAAGACCCACTGGTGTGAGTGAGTGTTCCCAGTCCCTCTTACATCCTTCCTCGGTATGTAGCAGTGGTTATGCTAAAGTTCACTTTCTATCAAAAGTATTGGTGATTTACTGATATTTGCAATTATCTTTCCTACTTTGCTCTCGATCTGTATTGTTAATGACGAGTCCAAGGAGAGAGAAGATGGAGAGAGAGGAAGTGCTGGACGCGTGCTTTTTGGCAATAATTCAAGGAAGGAGAGAAGGGGATTGAGTTTGGTTGGGGAGAGGTGATCTGTGGGAGTTAGTACTTGATTGCTCACCAGACGATGGGGGGGGGGGGAGAGGATATGGAAGACTGGAAGAGGCAGGGACAACAGTGAAAGCTCAGCTAACCTGCTGCTTGCCTGTTATTGGGGAAGAGGGGCTGCTAGCTACGGAGGGAGGAAGGAGTAACGTGAATCTGTAATGGTGGAGAGAGAGGTGAAAAGTTAGGGTCGAGATGGAATCTGAGCCATTAGGGCTATGCTTTAATGGTCTATATAACAATGTTATGTTCTTACTAAAAACTTATTACTGGATGAGATCACAAGACATGGGGGTGTTGTCAATCTTAGGCTGTTAACTACAAAAATGAGTGTCACATCATCTAAACAAATGGCTAAATAGAAATACATAACTTATGCGTTGTATTTGTTTCCTCTATAAATTTTGATTTGACCCTATTTGTATTGATACTATGGTGATAAACTGTGTATCAATGTAACAAAACATGTAGATGTTCCACTAGCTTTGTCATGCCTGCTGTGAGTGCTGTCGGTTCGAAGATGTCTTACAGTTTTCCTAAGTAGAAGTATTTCTGTTGAGTTTCTTGATCTTATGTGATTAGAAATTCTAACATTTTGCAGGCAATTGTTTTTCGTTTTGAAGATTGTAAGGATCTTTCAGTGCCTCTTCCAGCTATTATTATTCAGGTGAGGAACTCATCTGGTTGTTATCATAATCCAAACGATGCAAGAAAATGATTCAGCTGGCTTAACTTCCCGAATTTCCATTGTTTGTGTTTTAATAGTTCTCTCTTTGCTGGTGGTTGTGGAATGACTGGTTGCCTTCTAGTTCTAGGGAGCAATTTTGTATATACTTTACAGTACTATCGAGTTCTTGCTTTGCTTATGTTTCTGAGTTTTGGCAGTTACTTGCCTGTATCATCTGAAAATGAAGGTAGCAGAGAGGAGAACTTTTGGTAGATATGCGTCAATAGTAGGTACTAGGCAAGATCAGATTAGAAAGGTTTCTTCTCGGGTGTAGGAGGTGTCATGTGCCCATGTGCACAGCGATTTTTCATCTATATGAAGAGGTTAAGAGATAGAAGCTATGCTAGGTTGAGTGGAGGGCCAAGGAAAGAAAGGGAAAAGATGATTAGACAATCTACTTTTCACTCTCTAGATCTAATGTCACATTGCATCTTACCTTCAAGATTTAGCTGTGTACTTCACTTCTCTTGGAAACACAAGTACTAATTTTTATCATATTAGAAATGTGACCTTTTCAAACACCCCCATAATATTATACGTGACAACCAATTCTGGACAGAGGAAGTGTACGTGACAACGAACCTGGATATAATAAAAGGTGGTTCTAGGCAAACTTTCCTACTTTTTATGGTATATGTTTAGCATTTTTTCTCTGATCTGACAATTAAAGTCTGAATTACATACTTGCAGGAATATATAGATCATTCATCCACTCTTTTCAAATTTTACATGCTGGGAGAGGAAATCTTTCATGCAGTCAAGAAGTCCACCCCTAATGCAGATGTGTTGATGAAATTATCTCAAGCAAATGAACTAAAGCCTCTTGTGTTTGATAGGTTTCTTCTGGGTTTTTTTTTCCGTAGAAAGAAACACCTCATGCTTTCTGTCCTTTAACTCGCAAGCTGATCTCCCATCCTTAACTGGGTGATTTCGTTGCAGCTTAAAGTCCTTACCAACTGCTGACAAGAGTCAGTTTGGAGACAAAGCTCTTGATCTGGAGCTAGTGAAAAATGCTGCAAATTGGCTCAGAAGAAAGCTTGGCCTAACTATTTTCGGCTTTGATGTTGTTGTGAGTACCCGCAAAGACATTTATGCACATGTTGATTCGGTCCTCCATGCACTTACAGCATAGCTCTTGTTTTTTTTGTTTTTTCCAGATTCAAGAAGGTACTGGCGATCATGTGATTGTAGATGTGAACTACCTGCCTTCGTTCAAGGAAGTACCAGATCATATAGCCATACCTGCATTTTGGAAAGCTATCAAGAACAAATTTTGCGAGATGAAAGGACACAAGTAGCTCCCTTTAGTTACTGTTGCCTGCTGAGGACATACATTTGTGTGGAATTTAACAGATCTACCTGACCACGTTTCGTCACTTCGGGAAAAAACCAAACATGGTGCACTTGGTCTTGCTGAGTTTTTCACGAACTTCTAGTGTTTTGCCTTTTGATTTGTACATTTTTGGGCTGAGTTCACAACATGGGGATTGTTATGTTTCAACAAGTGGTCCAATTTTATGTTCGTCTAGCATGTTGTAAGGATCTTTGGTGGTTAGATGACTTGGTGCCACTGTGATGACTGATCAATATTGTTCTGGTTCTCTGGTGGAGTAGAATCTAGCAGGGTACTTCACGAATATCTAAACGACAGGCGATTCTGCAATTGTAGCGTTTCAGTATCAAAAGAATCAACACTTGTGAAAATGGAGTACTTTGAGAATGTTTCCTTTTTGTAATTTCTTTTCAAGAGGAAAGGTAACAGACTAACAGGTAAGAAGAGAAGATATTGAGCTAAGATGTAGTTAGGGTCTATTCTTTTCGTGTGATTTCCATACATAAGGCCAAAAAATAAAAAAAAAAAAAAAAAAACTTCAAAATACGATGTTTCAAAACTAAATCCGAAACTACGGCTGGATTTCACGACAGTTACGGAAACAAAGGCGCCAAGAAGGATGGCGTCTCACGAAGGATGAGGCGCCATCTTGGCATCTCATGAAGGATAAGACGCCAAAAACGATGGCGCCTCATAGAGGATCAAACACCAAAAATATGGCGCCTCATAGAGAAAAAACGTCATCTTCAATGGCGTCTTTGTCCGTTCAACATAAATATTACAGCAGATTTTCTGACCTTTGTTTCAGCTCATTGGTCTCCACTCTCCAACTCTCTGTATACAACACTCTCTCTCTTCTCTCAAAACAATTTAAAGTTCTTTCATCTGCTTCTGAAATGAACATGCGACTCATGCCATGTACACCTCATGTTTACTTCACCTTCCACAACCACCTTCAACCACCAAAGAATAGACTTTGGTTTCACAAAGGAACTCAGGCTCCCTATAACCAAAACCCAATTAGGGAGTGTTGGGGAAATTTGCGCATATATATAGAGCAATAAAACACAACATAAAAGATAAAATAGACACACGATATTTTTAATGTGGTTCGGCCTCTCCAACCTACGTTCACGACTCTCTCATAGGATAACATCCACTAACTCAACATAAGTATAAGTTTTGCACGGTAAACTTGTAAACCCTCCCACATACAAGTTTTGGATGGACAAACCTGCAAACCATCCCCATAGTGTAAATCACCCTACAAACTCGAGACCCTCTCTCAAGAGTTACAAGGAGTGGTTACAACACACACACACATTCATCTAATTAGGTGGATCACGTCTCCCCCTAATTAGGATCTCACTCGATCCGATATATCTCACACCCTGTGTTTGGACTACCTTACAAGCCCGAGTACTCCCTCCACTCAAGGACTACAAGGAATAGAAACTCACTCTCCTCACATACTACATGTGTCTACATTGTGGAATATGGGATATGGGATACACTACACAGAACTTACACCTCTATTTATAGAGGCCTTTAAACTCTTTCTAGAGAATTAAACACGTTCAAACAACTATGGAGTTTAATGCTGTAACTCCTGAGCTCCCATAACTGCTGCTGAATTTGAATGCCCCTTTACTTGATCATCAATCACATATTAATGTCAACCTCCCTTACATTGTGATAACATCTAATAGTATTTTTATGCATCAAGTTCCCACGGTTATAAAACTCCAAACTTTACTTTAATTTGGCAATTTTCCATCTTTTCATTTTCTCCTTTTTTTCTGTCTTTCTCAATTAATTGTTCTTCTCATTAATTGTGTTAGCTCACACATAATTGGGACATTATCCCAATAGGGAGGAGAGACGAAATGGACCCAATTAACAGCCTGTAAGGCCCAAAAATTAATGTCATCTACGTTCTTAACGCCGTGCTGATGTGGATGGTATTCTCGCAAATAGTTTTGAAGGTACCGTAGTTTGGTGTTTTATTTATTTTTGAGGGGTGCGTTTGGAAATCATTCATTCTTTTTACCCGGTAAAAAAAAAATCGTACGTTTGTACCGAGCTGAATTTATTTGAATTGAATTGATTTTTAAACTTTTTTAACCATTTAAAACTCGTCCAAATTTATTCAATATTGTACTCATTTGAAGGTGTGATTCAAAATATTTTCAATGAGACGAGTATCTTCATGAAAAAAAAATTGAATTAAAAATTATTTGAGTGATATATTTTACATTATTTGAATTGAACCAAAATGAACCAAAAATAAATTGAGGAGAATAGAGCCTTAGAACTATTACTATTGGAGTATTTTGTCACCCTTGGGGTGATGGTTATATAAAATAAATTTAGGTATTTATAGAAATTTAATTTTAAATTGGCGACAAATAATTTCCATTGCCAAGAAAAACTATATTTTATTAAGGATTTGTTCTCTTTATGCGATATACGGATTTAAATTGAATCGAAGTGAGCTGATTTTTCTTGTTTGACATTGAGCCATTTATAACTCGTGAAACCCTTCAATATTTAGCTAATTGAGATTATGCTGAAAACATTTTCACATAAGCGTGTATACTATGAGTATTTATTCAATTATAAATTTAAATAAGTAATAAGTTCCTAAATGAACTAACTTTAGATGGAAGGATCTGAACTGATTAAGACCGATCTAATTTTGATTTTCTTTTTCTTTCTTTTTTAATTAAGTTTTGACCCTTTGTAACTTGTCATAACCTCTTCAATATTAGATTATATTAGTGTCTAGTGTCCATTTGCTACAGTTTTGACAACAATAAGCCAATGGCAAATCTTAAATCGGTACTTTGAAGGTATAACAATGAAAATTTGAACAAAGTCCTATTTATGTACTGCACATATATACAGCATTATCAAGAATAATGTTAGCCTCAACTATGGTCCATGACCCTTGTTCTTTTCAAAAGAATGATATTAAACGACGCGACTAGAAACAAAAAAAATAGAACAAAACAACACGGAACAACGGAACGAAATAAATGGAACATGGTGAATAATGAAGCAAAATTTGATGAGGTACAGAATGAAACAAAACAAAATGCAACATGAAAACAATGAAAAGAATAGGGCCAGCTTGTAGACCTTGAAAGATGAGAGCAGATAGAGGGTCATGAATCACTCAATGATGATTTGCTTTAAATATGATTGTACAAATTGATTTTTTCAATTTCCAATATGTTCTATAGTTTCACATTGGGCTTATTTTACTAACTTATTTGTCTAAGGGTCCAGTAACTTTTGTAATTATAGATTTTTGGCTAAATATTAAGGGGACCAAACCTTGATCCATCCTAAAGATAATCTGCCTCTACAATAAATTTAAAATATTGTCAAATAACATTTTCATTGATTTACATCCATTAATTTCCATTTATGATTTCTTGAAAGTTCATCCACAATTCCTTATCTAATGAGAAGAATAGATGTGGATATGGTCCATATAGACTATCCAAATGAAATGAAAGTCCACACACACAAAAACAAAACGAGTCCTACATGTTCTACACTCCTACTATACTTGATTGATACTTCCCCCAAAGCAACAATTGCATATATATCATGAGGGTTGAGGGTCCCAATTTGTCCCAATCAAAACACTCCAATAGTCCAATCAAAGCATCAAACTCACACCCCAAAACACCACCACATTTCACAATAAATAAATAAATAAATAAATAAAATAAAATAAAATAAAATAAAAATAAAATTCACCACACCACCATTGTGCTTCCTTTACTAGTTCTCAGTGTGGGCCCACTACACCACCCTTTCATCTTCACCACCATCATCCTTCTCTTTCTTCTTCTTCTTCTTCTTCTTCTTCTTATATAAGCCCCATCACCACGCCCCTTGCGCCACCGAGATTCTCTCTCCACTTCTCTTTCTCTTTCCTCTCCGCCCTTTTCTGGGCTTACTCTCTCTCTCTCTCTCGCTCTAAAGCCCTAAATTATCCTCCAAAAAAAGTAGAAAACCCTTAAAAATGTCAGATCAAACATCCGACAAAACCCTAGATTCTCCACCACTCGATCAACCACCACCACCACAACAATCAGCTCCATCTCAATCGCCACCTTTGGAATCCGATCCGCCACTGACACGCAACTTATCCAACAGCAAGCTCAACGCTAAAGCTCCTGAATTCGTTCCGAATTCGTCGTCGTCGTCGGTCAAGGCTAAGCCGCAGCTCGTGATCGCTCCTCCGCCACCGCCACCACCACCAGCTCTCGTTCACGTTTATCCCGGGACGCCGTATCCGGTTTCGATTCCGGTTCAAGGACCACCTCCTCATCTTGCTCATATGCATCACCAACAGGTCCAACATCATCAACAGCAACAACAGTTCCATCATCATCAGCATAATCAGCATCATCATCAGCATAATCAGAAGCATAATAATAATAATCAGAAGCATAGTAATAATAATCAGTTTCATGGAGAGCAAGAGGGGTCTGTTCAAGGTCAAAGTCAAGGTCAAGGTCAAAAGGAGGAGCAAGGGCAGGGTAATGGTGTATCAAGGAATGGGTTATCTGAAGAAGCTACTCAGAAGCTTATAAATCAGGTATGAATCACATCTCTCTTTCTATTTTGATTTGTAAGTATGAATTTGATGCCAAATTAAGTGATGGGTAGTTTGTGATTTTGATTGTTGTTATTACAGATTGGTAAAATGTGATTGTTTCAATATGGGATGGCGTAGGATTGATTGCTATAAACAATGTTATGCTTATACAAACTGTTACTGTTAGTAGTGAATGAAAGTCCATGATGACTTTATGCAGATCCTTGTAGAAGGTTAATTTTGGGTTTGCACTACTGGACATGCTTATTAATGCCCTATTTAAGAACAGTTGATTATATATCAGTTTGTCACATTGATTACTGATTGGACTACACATGTCTCAGTCTCATTTGGTTCGTTGGAGCACTTCATGGAATTAAAGCTAAATGTGTTAATTGAAAATCCATGGGAGTCGTTTTGTTTGGTTAGTAAAATGGACTTCCTCGGAAGCATTGCAAAATGACAAAATTACCCCATTCATTTACATAGATATATCCTTCTTATGGGTAAATGTGTGATTTGGGCGATAGAAGCATGGGAAGTTTCACTTACCTAGCCTCTCCTAGGTAAGCAACTTTCCATGTCTCATGAGAAGTAAGTTACATAGGGAAGGTCAAATTCCCAGAAAGTTGATCAACCAAACAATGAGATTTGATCAAAATTTATGGAAATTGCTCTTCCCATGCTATCTCGAATCCAACCAAACAAGGCCCAAGTATCTGGCTGAATGTCTTTTTAGAGTTTAGTGATTGGGGATATATGGGGGGAGAAGGTTGAAATCCCATTTGTTCATTTGATTTGCAATCTGGGATGACCTTGGTAGCAGAAAGTTGCTCAATATTTGTGGTGAGTTAACATAAGGACATGATGATTTCCGCTTCATCAATGAATATCTCTAAATTTGGTAAGTTTGATATGAGATTGTTAACCATATCGAATGTTTGGATGTAGACGTTCTGGAAAAACATGATGTTGATATTTGCCTGATTTGGCAAACCTTGTTATGAGATGGTTGAACCTCACAGTGGTACTTATGTATACTTGTGGAGATATTCACTAAATACTGTCAACTAAAGAGAAACGCTGAGGTGCTGTGTATGAGAATGTCACATCATCAAAATTTAGGAGAAGTTTATTGAGTGTAGGATGGTTCTTTGGCATGCATGTTGACTTGGCAAGATAATACATTTCGCGACTGAAAGGGAAATTGCCCGAAGCTGATGAGTCTGTTGCCTCTGAGAATATGGATGAGAAATGTATTTTTTCAGATCTTTTGGATCTAAGAAACAATAACAACTATATGATCTCTTTCTTATCTAAAAGAAAGACAACTATATGATCTCTTGTATGTATGTGGTTGTTTGGTGAAGAGGTCATTTGGTCCTTATATAGGATATCTGTTGTAGGAAGCATGTAGTTTACATGCTTCTTTTAGTGAAGTACACCTTTTGGAAAGCAACCTTGATGTTAACCTTGAAAATTCCATTACAGTATCACCTCTTGTGCCCTCAGGCGAAGGAGACAGAAGGAAAATAAGAGACGTTGGATGGCAGGTTAAGAGTGGGGGAAATGAACCTTGCTTTCGTTGTTTTGATTTAATTCAAATCAAGTGATAGAAAATAGAAAAAATTGTTTTTTGAGATTAGAAAAAATTGTATTAGTAAAGTGAAATCAAGCTTACTAAGTAGGACGAAAGAATCCTCAGAGAAATGTCTGATTACAAAGATTCCCAAAGTACCAGCTTCTTTGGCCCATAACAATGGCGAATACAGCACTCGATCCCCAACTAAATTCACTGAATGAGTCACTACTGAAAAGACACGGGCATTATACTCTAGTGACAACCACCGAAAGATGAACTCTAGCGACAACCACCAAAAGATGGCCATAACTGCACAACGCCTAGGCAACTTATTCTCCTTTCCCATATGAACTCCAGTGTTCCTGGTCAAAAGATGCTGAACAAAAGTTGCAGGGCCTATAGGAAAATTCTTCCTGTAAAGGTATGAAAGAAAGCAACTATGAGGACTAAATGTGAGTTTTTCTTCAATTTCATGCCATATTATTTTTTCTTCTTCCACTATTTTCTTTGAGCCAGATAAGGCATTTAGTCCTGAACTAGCCATTTAGCCTTGACTCTCTAGAGAGTGCACCCAGTCAACCAGTTGTCTCTGGTTGCTTGCCTGTTGGCGTTGTGCTTTAGTTATCTGTGAGACTGTGACAAAAGCATCTTGACTCTTTCTCCCTCTCTCCTCTTGTCCCTCTCTCATCCATCTCTCTGTAGGTGCAACAATGCATGGTTGTTACCATGCATGGCAACTGAAGGTTAGCCAACATCAGGGATTAGTGTAGTTGATGAGTTGGGTTTTGGGAATGTACTAAGGAGAAGGAGAACATGACGTTCGGGCAGAGTTGGGATTCTCTCCATCTAATGAAGAGGTCCATTTACTCTTTGTGAGAGGGATGCTTACCTCATGAGGTCCCATTCCCTCTCAACCCCTTGCACAAAAGAGTGAAGGGATCTCTGCATTGAATAAAGACTATCTCATTCGGGCAGGGGTTTCTCTCTTTGCTTTTCTAGGAAGTGAGTGTTGCATATTGTCTGTCAAGCATTAATTACTTTAATTAAGAGAAGGAACAGTGACAGTGGATTTCTGCAAGCATCTCTGACTCTGCAGAAGTGTATATAACCTATACAAAGTAAGCTCTGCAAGTTGTTTGAATGATGGATTTAACATGCTGTGAGTGGTGACTTTGGAAGTTTTATTAGGGGAGAGGGTTTAGCGTTGCTGGTAAGAGAGAGGAATACGAGGGGATATTATTTGAGTGATCTCCTCGGATAGAACTGTTCAAATTCAAACTCCTCTTAATGGTTAATGCTATCTAAATCTTCTAGTTGTTTAATGTTTCCAATGCACTGTCTGCAGCTCTAGTAAAGATAATGATGGCTGTTTAGATGGTCAGCAGTGGACCCGTACCCTAAGCTATAGGCATTAACCCCCTTTCCGCTAAGAAACCTTTGATTGTTTATTGGTGGTTGACGAGGAATCTTGGCTTCTTGCCTCTCTGTGGTTGAGCTTTTTAATTCAGTTAGCAGGAATTTATATGGATCAAATTCTTAGGCAAATATTGTCCAGCTGCCCATGTAAACCAATAGAAGTACCTGAGTCACAGTGAGGAATCTGTATGCTGGACCTACGTACCTTCTGCTGTTATCCCTGTTGTTGGTTGGAAAAGGGTGTTATAAAGATCCCCATGTCTCTTCCCTTGTAGGTTGCAAGTTGGATGAATGAATTTCTCTTGCTTTTATCTGGATAAGATGCTACTTTCCCAGTAAAGGTTTTCTCATAGACTTCTCAAAATAACTTAATTTTACATTGTTATCTATAGGGTGTCCACCATTTCCAATGGAGCCAAAAGCTTCACTATTGGCTTCGGAATATAATAGACTAAAGAAAAATGACTCATAAAACTGTAACGTTGCCATGGTTGTCGCACTTCAGATCTAGGGTCAAACGGAAACAGCCTCTCTATGGGACTCTCACAGGGGTAAGGCAGGGCTGCGTCAACCGACCCCCCTTACTCTGCCTAGCCGGGAGCCTCTTTGGAGGCACCGGGGTAATGTTAATGTTGTTGTTAGCCACTGAAGAGTACCCCATGTAATTTACATGCAGCATATGGGGAATAAGTTATAATAAAGCTTTCATCTGTAGAGTACAGTAAATCAGTATATGTGTGTCATTTGTATGCACTGTAACAAGTGTAGACAGTGATGAAACCATGAAGGGCCTTCTGCTGTTTGAAATTCTGCTCTATAGGGATGCTGGAGGCACAATGTTGAACAATATGTCCACTTTCACCAACTTACAATACCCTTTTTAAATCATTTGGAGATATTGTGTGTTGAGTATCTTCTCGCTTAGAGGATACATGGATTTTGAAAAAAATATTGATAATTGTTGACAAGCAACCTAGGAAGCTAGGAGCCTTGGTGTATGTTCTGCTTTCTGCCAAAAAATTTCTTCTCAAAATCTAACAAAGAGTATTTCAGGTGGAGTATTACTTCAGTGATGTGAACTTGGCTACTACAGATCATTTGATAAGATTCATCAACAAGGATTCTGAAGGATTTGGTATGTCCATGTTCTCTCTTGATCATCTATTTTATATTTTCATCACCTACCTTCAGATTATTTGATCCTGTTCTTTTTCTAATCTTTAATAGTAATGTCCGTTTTGGCTTTCGCTGCCTTTTGCCTCAATGGTTTTTATGCTAACCACTTCAAGTTTTCTTGCTTGTGCCACTTATATTACTGTTAATCAGATTTGCTATAATTTTGTTTATGCGTACTTCCATTAACTACAACAATCTATTGTCCTTCAAGCCGTTAAGGATCGCTGCCATGTTCCATGGATTATCTCTAGTTCAATTCAGGATATATGCTGTCTACTTCAACAGACATCCTTCTTTAGTATTACTCATAACTTTAGGGAATCTAATGGAGCAGCTGATTGGTTAGTAAAATATGGCACTACTCATACTGACACATTTACCTGGCAGACTCCACCTAGTGTTGATTTAGAACATCTTATTATTCATGATGCGATGGGTGTCTCCCTTGAGAGCAGGGTCTCCTAATCGCTTTCCTTTCCTTTATATAAAAATAAACAATCTATTTCGACTGTTATATTTGTTACTATCTCTCTGCATGTATATCAGTTTACCATCTGCTCTAATAGTTCTCTTATTAATTATTTCGACTGTTATATTTGTTACTATCTCTCTGCATGTATATCAGTTTACCATCTGCTCTAATAATTCTCTTATTAATCTACTACCATTGCCCACTTCTTATCTACTTCATCAATATCTACTTAATCACTCGAATTCTTCTAACTACGGCACATGGTGGTCTTCATTGTGTAATGTCAAACCATTATAAATGAGTTTGTATAACGTCATAAATCTTTTCTTCAGTTTCTTTCTTATGTCCAATTAAAACCTTGATTCCATTAATCCGATATTAATTTGATATTTTTTCGCATGGTTATACCTCCATTGGACTTCTTAACCTCGGTATCCCCCATATCTTTAATGTGAAAGTCCTCCTTTACTCACAATAGTGTTGACCAATATATAGAAGCATTATGCGGTTTTATTCTGTCCACAGATGAATAGTTCTTGTTTGTGACATTTGCTTGGTTATGATTCTCATGTAGTTCCGATATCAGTGGTTGCATCTTTTAAGAAGATTAAGGCCCTTATAAACAGTAATTCGCAGCTTGCAGCTGTACTAAGAAACTCAACAAAGCTGGTAAGTCTTCTGTATATACTCCAAATTAACAGATAGTTTGAATTTTTATTGTGAATGCTCAACATCTTATCTTACCTTGACTTTTGTTTTCTTCAATTTTTAATTAAATATTTGCTCTCTACCGTGTTTCTTGGCCCCATCTTACTGATCTTCTTATGGCTTCATTAACAGGTAGTTAGTGAAGATGGGAAGAAGGTGAAGCGGTTGTACCCTCTCACTGGCTCCAATATGGAGGAGCTACAAGTATGTATATAAATCTGGATGTCCTTGCTCCTGACATTTCTTATATATAAACTAATCAGTTCCACATGTACTTTGTTAGTAATGTTTAGCAACTGTACTGACTGATTTGTTATCTTTAGGCTCGCATAATTGTTGCTGAGAATTTACCAGATGATCATTGTCACCAGAACCTCATGAAGATTTTCTCTGCAGTTGGAAGGTATTGTTTTAATTGATAGAAAATGCATCTGTTCCGTTTGCTCTTTTGTATTAAACAACCTGTTGGATGCCCATTTTAGTTAAGTGTTCCTTTTTTCAGTGTGAAATCTATTCGTACCTGTCTGCCCCAAACTTTCAACAATGGAGCTTCATCAGCATCGAGGCCATCAAAAACTGATAACATTCTCCATATTAACAAGGTAAATGGAGGCATTATGTTGACATGGGTGTCGAACTAGTTCCTTTGTGATATCTTCCATGCTTTAGTTAGTTCCTTCCTAACCTATTTATTGGATGACAATAACTGCTTCCATCACTTTGTGGCTGTGCTGCTTAACTGGTTTTATGCTCCTTCACAAATTAAAATTGCTTATTACTGAGTTGGTGAGAGTTCTTGTGTTTCTTTTTCCTTTTCTGAGGTCTGGGGGTGGTATCATTTACTTTATCTTCCTCCAGCTCAAGTTGTCACATGACCCCAAGGGATTGATTCCAGATGTTCCTTCTGTACTTACTGGCATAGTGACTGAGAGGACATAATAAATGGATGGCTAGTCTTCTGTCCTGAAGAAATTATATCGAAAACAATTCTTGATTATATATATTAAATGGATGGCTAGCTCTACAGGTAGTTGATGGTTATTTATATTCTTGATTCATCATGACAAAAGAGGGGAATTATAGTTTCAGTGTTGCACATCTTTGCTTTTTCTCCTTGGACTCTTAGGCAATAAGACCTAGGTTTAAGTGTGATAATTTGAGTTTTTTCGGTACTATGATGAGACCTAGATTTAAGGGACCATGGGATTAGTCAGACAAAGCCCGGATACCCTTGCTATCCTAAAAACTAAGAAATCTTCATGGGATTAGTCGGACAAAGCCCGGATACCCATGTTATCCTAAAGAATAAAATAATAAAAACCCTCTGTTGAACAACAGTTGTTAAGCATGTATGAATTGCTGAAACAAGTCAACGACTTGACTGACCCACTAGAACTTGTGAAAGGATCTTGTGTTCTTGAATCTACTGGCTGCTGTACTAACAAATAATTGTGTTTTTTTTCTTTGTAGTTGCATGCATTTGTGGAATATGACTCAGTTGAACTGGCTGAAAAAGCGGTATGAGATTTCTTCCCTCATCTTCATGTATCAACTATCAACTTCAATTTGTTCTTTGACTTTACCTGGATTTTTGAAGGAAAAAAGGATGAAAATATTAAGCTACGGCTTCGGTTTGCAGGTTGCAGAGTTGTGTGATGAGGATGACTGGAGGAATGGGCTCAGACTTCGTCTACTGCATAAACGCGGGGTATACCTTTTTCCTTCTTCTATAAATTCTGACAAGATTACTCTCTATTGCTGTACTCTCATCTTCTCGTAACAAATCGCTATTCTTTTAGACAAGTTTGGCCCCTTTTTTTTTTGTGTGTGTGGGGGGGGGGGGGGGGGGGGGGCAGTACTTGCATTGCAGAAGGGGAACTATGCCATTGGAGAAAGCTGAACTTTTAGTGGCATTTTAAATCTTCTAGTTACATCGATGACAGTTATACAGCTACTGCTGTGAAGCTTATATAGTTCTCAATGATACTTGAACGGTGACTGGATGGAGTCTTTTCTTGTAAACAGTTAATATTTGGTTGATCCATTCTATTGCTTAGCATCGTATATTACTCAAAACCATAAAAATACGTTGATGCGAAAAAGGATAGTGCTCATAAAGTCATAAGTAATACCATACCCTATCACTATACTAGGCTATGAAGACGATGCATGGAATGAGTAATGATTGGTATTTAGCAATTTTGTAGGCATTCTCAAATTTGTTTCCTTGTGTTCATTCTGTTAATTCATGGATTAGATTAAAATAATGGTTGCTCATATTTGTTTTAATAGATGGCTAAGCTTGACATAATATGTTGATCCATGCTTTTCTATTGTTTATTTCTTACCTTTTTTTTATTTTTTATTTGATATTTTTCAGTCTAAACCTGCACAAGTTCGTGCAAAGAAAGCCGGGAATGAGGGTGAGGTGACATGTGAAGAAGAAGATGCTACTACTTCTGAGCAGAACCTGAACGAGAAACAAACAGAAGAACCTTCAGTACAGGCTGATGTCCAGTCTCATGAACATGTAAGTGCTTTAGTCTTGTTATTATGGTGGCCTGTTGTTGCAGGCGACTTGTCACAATCTGCCAAATCTAAACAACCAAATCCGAGAAGGGTGTGGCATTTCTGCTGGAACCTTATTTGAAAATTATGGTAGAAAAAAATTAAAAAGGAAAAAGAAAGAGGAAGAAAAAGAAAGCTCCAGTTTAGGTTGAAGTACTTTGGGTATGTCTCTCTCTTGGGTGAGTGGTTTTTAAAGACTACTGATAGTATATTGAAATAGTTGGGAGTTGTTTGGTTCATGCAGGTCAACTAACTATAGGAAGTTGTGTCTTTTATACGAAATTGCTATAGAGTTTCATGGGAAATACACCTAATATGTTTGGTTGACATGAAAGGAATTATGTGATCTTCCAATGAATGAATTTCTATGAATTTGCTGAAAATTACTAAAATGGAGTTCTTCCCAAAAAAATCAAGTAGAATTTGCATAGGGAGACTACGGAAGTTGCACTAGAACTTGGACATCTATGGTTTGTGGGAAGCTGTTCTATGTACTTCATTTTACCCATTAACGCCAACCAAACAAGCCAACAAATGCCTACATCTCAGGAACTTCCTACTTTATTGCTACATTACAACTAAACGAACTATTGGTGTTAAATTAGTGAAATTGTTGTGTGGTATTCATAACATAACTGTGTAGGGCCTCGCAATTGATAAACCATATCATTAGCATGAATATCAGAAATGAATTCTACTACTTACGTGTGCATGAAATTTCCGCCAGACTCTTTTTTTTCCATCTCCATGAAATGTCCTGTATACATGATTTTTCTCTGATAAGTGTCTGTCTGGAGTTCCTGTATCCTTTTTTTTTTCCATATTGTTGTGTTGACTTATTGCTCATAACAACTTTGCTCTCATTCCACAGGGGGAGGAACAAAACTTGGAGAAAGAAGGTGGGCAAAGAAAAGGTCGTAATCGTGGCCGGGGGAAGGGACGTGGAAGGGGTCAGCATCAACATCAGAATCAGCATCAACATCAACATCAACATCAGAATCAGCATCAACATCAACATCAACATCAACATCAGAATCAGCATCAACATAACCATCACCATCAGAATAGGGGAAATCACATGGGGGGGCAACCTATGAACAATGCAGTCAATAGCGAGCAACCAAGCGTTGCCAAGCAGCAGCCACCAGGCCCTCGTATGCCGGATGGCACAAGAGGATTTTCCATGGGTAGAGGGAAGCCCATAACTGTTACTGCAGCAACTTAAATAAAAAATGCCTGTTTTGACATGGATGCTGAGTTATTTCAATGTGGTGTGCCTATGAAGTCCGTGTGTACTGGGTGGCGGGAGGGGAATTCTTTTCCCTTCTACGTAGGTGTTTGATAGCCACGGTTTTTACAAGCTGTCATTCCCGTCATAGTCTGGCTGTGCAATCCATGTGCTTATGAGCAGCGGTGTGTTTGTTTCTGGGGCGATGTCGAAATGTGTCGTGCTCTTTTGTTGTCATGAACCTCTCTCCTCCACCCTCTTGAAAGTAAAGAAAAGAAAAGAAAAAGTGTAGAAAGCAGAAACCTGAACCTTGGATTTTATACTTGTAGAGAAATGTGAATGAAGAACTTCGAATGAAATGCAAGTCTTTGTATGTAGCGCTTCTCGCTTGTTCGCTCTTATTGTTGTCATAATGATCAATTATAAAATGTCTCCTCAGTTCTGACGATGATCCCCACCTTGTGCGGGGTAAGAGTGATTGGCTGGGTGCCAAGTATGGTGAGACTATTTTTGTCAAATCCTTGATTGTAGTTCGACGGTTTGTCTAATCACAATTCACAAGATAAATTAGCAGAATCTAGTCAAACAACGAAAAAGACCACTATGTATTTGTTTGCGGGGTTGCTAAACGTAAATTCATAATTAGTAAACGTAAATTTATTTTTCCAAATTACCCCTACCACTCTAAAACTCCTTACTCCCTCTCCTAGTCTCTCTGCCAAATGACCCAATTAAACTGAAGATTCAGACTTGGTGTACCAGATTCGTTGGTGGCTTTCTAGGTTGAGCAGCTCGGTAACTGGATGTTGAAGATTCCGATGTGGCGGTAAGGTAGATGCTCCACCAACCCTTGTCGAATACTAGATGGGTAAAGATGTCGGAGTCGCCGCACCACATGGGCAACCTGCCTTGCTTAGCCATGTCGGTGCATTTGGGATGGGTTCCAATTGCAATTAGGTGCTGTGGTGGTTGTCTAGCCAGTACTGGCAGAGGATGGGGTAGAATTCAGCCATGGAGGAGCACTTTCTTCTCTCTCCCACATGAACCCTAGCTAACCCAACTTAATTATTAACAAAAATGCAATAGAAAATTGCAAAATAAAGTTGTCAGAATGTTTATTATTCGTGTCAAACATCATCTATATGAATTTGATTATGTTCTTTATTATTATCTGAGTAGTTCAGATCATCCTGGGTATATCATCAGCCCTATTCTTCTTGATGGAGAAAAATATGGAAATTGGTCACGGTTAGTGATTAATGCGTTGAAATCAAAAAAACAAAATTGGCTTTATTGATGGAACTCTCATAAAGGCAGCAAATACCTCTACAGAAGCACATGCATGGGAGAAGTGCAACTCTATGGTAATAGCATGGATTTTTGAATGTGATCGACAAGAGTCTTCATGGATCCATCGCTTATGCGACAACAACTCGAGACATCTGGGTTGATTTGGAGGAACGTTATTCGCAAGGTAACGCCATCCGTATTCATCAATTGCGAAGGGATATTTAACTTACTGATCATGAGTCAAGGAGACATGTCGGTCACCACTTATTTTACAAAACTCAAAACTTTGTGGGACGAATTGCACGCTTACCTCACAATTCCTGCCTGTACTTGTGGGGTAGGAAAATATTTTCAGAAACAACTTGAAGAGGAGAAGGTACACCAGTTCTTGATACCCGGTCACAAATTCTGTCAACTGAACCATTGCCCAATCTGAACAAGGTAATACGGCATCAATTATTAGAGAAGAGAGGCAAAGATCTCTTACCTTATGGAGATGGAAGTCAAACCCATAGTAGAAGCGGCAGCAATGCATGCTGCTCCTGGAGGTCGTGATGGTAATCTTTTGTCGAAAGAGGGTGGCGTATGGCTCCGCTTTTGTTGTTACTCAAGACAAGAAAGCAATTTTGTGGCATCAAAGATTGGGTCATCCCTCATTCCATACTATGACTCAATTAACTAGTATTTGTGATTTCCGGTTAAATAAGGACTCTCAAGAGTGTTGTGATGTTTGTCATAGAGCAAAACAAACCCGAACCCCCTTTCCAATCAATCATAACAGAGCTGAACGCCCCTTCTCTTTGTTGCATTGTGATTTATGGGGATATTACAACACTCCCTCTTAATCTGGTGCTCATTATTTCTTAAGTATTATTGATGATTATAGTCGTTGTGTTTGGGTTTACTTGATGAAGGACAAAACAGAAACTTATCAATTATTTGTGAATTTTTGTGCCATGGTAAAAACACAATTTGTGTTAAATGTTCAACGTGTGCGTTTTGATAATGGGACTGAATTTAGAGGGGGGGCTTGAACAATTTTTCCTTGATAATGGGATTATTCATGAGACTTCTTGTGTTGACACCCCACAACAAAATGGTAGGGTTGAACGGAAAAATCGACATCTTCTAAATGTTGCTAGAGCTCTAAAGTTCCAAGCCAATTTACCAATAAGTTTTTGGGGTGAATGTATTCTTACCGCTGGATATTTAATTAATCGAACTCCCACTAAACTTAATGGATGGAAAACACCATATGAAAAGCTTTTTGAGAAGGTGCCTACTTATTCTCATGTCAAGGTATTTGGTTGTTTGTGTTATGCTCACATGTATGATAAGATTAAAAATAAATTTGATATCCGGGCGATTCAATGTATTTTTTTGGGTTATCCTCATGCTAAAAAGGCATGGCGGGTCTATGATCTTGCAAGCAAGAAAATTTTTACGTCCCGCGACGTTATTTTTTATGAGCATATTTATCCTCTTGCTAGCTCTGAAATCCCTTCCTCCTTACCAAGTCTAAATCAATTTCATAGTCCACCAACTTCCTCTGATGACTCATGTCCGTTGTCTTATCCTAACACCACAAATGATCCTTTGGCCCACACACATGAAACACCACAAAATGATCCTATGTCTACTGCAGGAGCTACCATGGATAATACTACGGACACTGTCCAGTCCACCACTCAAGAAGTGCCTTCTACCATTTAGCAACCCATGAGTGTTACTAGCCAGGGGGAGCCACACCAACAACAACCTGAGCAATGCGTTTCCTCTCATCGATCTCAGCGAATTCGTAAGCCACCCGCACATCTTAAGGATTATGTGTGCCATGCCATAAGCTCAACAGACCCTTCTGCTCACTTGCCGCTTCCGGATGCTTCTTCAGGTAATCCACACTCCCTATCTCATTTTATCTCTTATGATCGTTTTTCTACCCATCACCGTGCATTCTTAGCAGCAGTTACATCTATTGATGAACCCACTACCTACTCTAAGGGGCTATTTGTTTTGGGTGTAGAGAATGGAATGGAATGAAGTGGTGTTATAAAATTAAAAAAACTTGTTTGGTTGGGAGTTTTTGGTCCTCAACTTGATACCCAGGGTATCAAGTTCCTCCAAAACTAACACCATCTGATACCGTAGCCCCTCCCCCCTCCCCCCCCCCACTGGTTTCAAGTTCTGATACCCAAGGTATCAAATTTTTTCTTTTTTTTTTTTTTGTCTTCCCGTTTAATATCAGCAGTAAGCCCCTCTCTTACCTTCCACCAAGTCCATCACCAACCTGGTTTGACACCATGGCTGCCACCCTCATCTACCATGTTTACCATCAAGACCATCCTCCGTAAAGCCACCGCTACCACCACAAAATCTCTCACAAACACCACAAATTCGCTGACCACAAATTGACAAATCAATGGCGTGTGGCTATAGATCGAAGGTTCAAATCAATTCGCCGACCACCTTCGATTTGTTTCGCCGACCAACTTTGATTTGTTTCGCCGATCTTACCGATGAGAGTGTCGCTAGGTTCAACCTTTAGAAGAAAGAGAGAGAAAGTAGCTGGAAGCTCAGGCAACCATGCCTTCTGAGGAGATTTGGAATTGGAGTTAAAACATGGGTGGGGAAGGAGAGAGAAATATATGCGAAGGAGAGGAGAGAGAAAGGGATTGGTTGATTTCATTGGTGGTAGTTTTATTTTATTTTATTTTTCTTACTGGAGGGTTGTTTTTTAAGTTTCTAACTTACAACCAAACAAGTGGTAACAAGAATGAGATTCCTATTCCATACCCAAGAGTATCAAGTTTCATACTCATTTCATTCCACTTTGTTCAAACAAATGCCCCCTAAAGCTGCACTTAATTCCCGGTGGAGAGAGGCTATGGCCAAAGAGATCAATGCATTATTGAACGGTTCAAGGCACGCCTTGTGATTTTTGGAAACGATCAAAAGGAAGGCATAGACTATAATGAAATTTTTGCTCCGGTTGCAAAACTGGTGACAATGTGATGCCTTCTTTCCATTGCCATATCTAAGGGGTGGGAGCTTCGCCAAATGGATGTTAACAATGCCTACTTATATGGTGATTTAGACGAAGAAATATACATGCGACCTCCCCCTGGTTTCCGTCCTGCTCGTCCCAACATGGTGTGTCGTCTCAAGAAATCTCTATATGGTCTACGTTAAGCTCCGCGTCAATGGTTCTTCAAACTCTCTTCCGCGTTAAAGGACTACGGTTTTGAACAATCTCCCACTGAGCACTCCTTATTTATTTATTTATGCCAAGGACGATATTTTTTTAGCTCTCCTTGTGTATGTTGACGATATTGTGCTTACAGGAAATAGTTCTCAGCATTGCCAGGACTTCAAGAAATATTTGAACTAGCGATTTAAGATCAAAGACCTTTGTTAGAGATATGATATCGGGGAAATATTATGAGAATATATTTTCCCCATCTATTTAGGAAACAAGATATATATGATATTATATGTTTAGGATATTATACTAGTGATCTAATGTATTTAGGAAACTTGTATATTTAGGATATATTAATTGTGCTTGGAGAATAAGTTATTGTACTCTATAAATATGGGGTCTCCCCAGTTCAATATTAAGAATCAATATTATGAGCCTATTATATTTTAACATGGTATCAGAGCTTGTTCGATCCCGAGAACCTAAACACAAAAGCTTCCGCTATGCCGGTGGCGGACTGTTGTCCGTCCGCCACCGGACTACCCAAACATCCAAGACCAACCTACTTGATTTGAAGTTTTTTTTCTTTTCCCCTTTGATATGATGGCCTTCCACGGCACTATTGATGGATCTAAAGTGATCCAATATGACATTAATTAATGGTTATGATGAATGAAGACTCGCACGCAGTGGGCTTCAAAAGATGGCGGAGCTACTGTCTGTTTTTGCAGCAGTAGATGAAAAAAAGGTGTTCATATGATGTACAAGATCACCGATGATAATGAAATTGATCGACGATCATGGATGGCGCCGATTTGAAAGTATTGGAGGTTGCGACAAGAAGTTGACTTCTCCCTACTTGATGATATGTGAAGATTCGACGGACAGATTGAAGATTCACCAACTTGTGAAGACTCGATCGCGCAGATCGAGTACTCACCGACCAATGAATTGTGAAGACTCGATCGCGCAGATCGAGGACTCACCGAAGACAAGGACACTACGTATTGTATTGTCCCAATCGTAGCGTTCGTGATACCCTGCCGCTACGATTGCGGGAGGGTGTTAGAGATATGATATCGGGAAAATATTATGAGAATATATTTTCCCCATCTATTTAGGAAACAAGATATATATGATATTATATGTTTAGGATATTATACTAGTGATCTAATGTATTTAGGAAACTAGTATATTTAAGATATATTAATTGTGCTTGGAGAATAAGTTATTGTACTCTATAAATATGGGGTCTCCCTAGTTTAATATTAAGAATCAATATTATGAGCCTATTATATTTAAACATGTTAGTTTATAATGGGGCATAGTTCATAAAAAGGGTATATCGAGAAATAGTGGAACAAAAATACTTGCGTTTAGGAATTTTGGTTTTACGTTAAGCAATTTCGATTTGTTTTTGGTTAGATAGGCATAAAGGCTAGTACAGTATACATACACATGGGGAAGGGGGATTCGAATTCAAACCTGAGACCTAATATACTCAGCACTTCACTCTTAAGTCTTAACCATTAGGTCAAGACTTCATTGATTTTAAATAGTGCATTATATTTCAAAGTTGAAAATGCTTAATGGTGATTCTTACCTTCTGTTAAGCTAAATCATTTGCATTATCTATCTCCCAATGGAATGACTGTTCATGGATGAACGTAGGTTGAGAACCTCAATTATATATATTAGATGAGAAAGTCGTATGAGATCATCTTTTGGTGAGACGAGGTCATTTGTTCATAGAGTCAGTTGCTATCGTTCCAAATTAGTGACTCGAAGTAATTTGCGTTTCACTGTGAAGCAATCTCATTTAAGTTTTTAGGTAAATGCGATCTATATCTTTCCTAATCTCAATTCTCAATAATCTAATTCACTATTGAGCTTTGCGGTATTGTATTGACGGAATCCAAATCGAGGAGGTGAGGATGGCCGCATTTCATATTTGAAAGAACAATTAGATTTTGATTGTGCTCATGTATGAACATTTATAAAAGATAAAGGGAAAACACTCTAAGGTTCCGTTTGATTGACTTGGATAAAACTGATCTGAACTAAAATAAACTGAATTGATTTTTTTTAAACTTAGTCATTAACCATTTAAAATTCGACCACGCATAGTTAATATTGGACTCATTAGAAAGTATGCTTTGAGATCTTTCCGATGACATAATTATCATCATGAAATTATTTCGGAATAAAAAGTTATATGAGTTATAAAGTTACACATGAACTGAACTGAATTGAATTGAATTTAAGTAAAATTAAGGTGAATCAAACAGAGCCTAAGAGATCCATCATATCCTATTCCTTAATAAAAGTCTCATTTTCTTACTTTCTTCGGTAAACTAGCACTTGCTTCTCATAGGATTCATCAATTTCTACGTGTGTAGTAGTGGTACTTGATAGTCGTATGCGAACAAAACCTTCTTAAAGTTTGTCATATAATTTAAAGTTTCTTTATTGATAACTTTTTGCATTGTTATCCACCATAACCTAATTAATTCACTTCTACACAATAGTCGAAGAAGTAAATTAGGTTAGATAAGACTTAGGTCGGATAACTTCACATTTTGTGAATATCATATTCAGTTGAATTTTGAATTAATTGCCTCTATTTTTCGAGTCAGGAATCGAAAAAATTTTGTTAAAAAAAAATATCAAACTGAAAATGAGCCCGAGTCAAAATGTAACAAATCACGTAAAACCAATTTTGGTATCTTGTTTAAAACAAATAAACAAATCCAGAGACATTTATCATCTGGCCTATTAGCTCAGCTGGTTAGAGCGTCGTGCTAATAACGCGAAGGTCGCAGGTTCGAAACCTGCATGGGCCACTTTTTAAATCAACTTTCTTTTTCCCATTAATTTGGCATTTTCCACCTCAAACTGTCTCTCTCCTCACTCCCCTCATCTACTCCCCCCCCACCACCCCTTTCTCTCTCCTCTTCAGCTAACCATCACCACCATTAATGGCGGAACCTTCACCTCAAAACCCTAATTCTCAACCCCAATCACAAACTAAAACTCAATCAATAATCATCTTGGACCGCCCTTCCTCTTTCCAACCCCAACCTCCCACTCTCTCTCCTCAATCACCCCAACCACCACCTTCTCCATGTCCAGAATCATCACCCCCACCTTCATTTGGTCTCTTCTCATTTCAAAAACAACCACCAATAAGATTAACATCAGAATACGATAGTGATACTGGAATATTCTTCCAAAAACTATCCACCAAATTCTTCAATAATCTTGCTAAACTCAAATTCACTTTCCAAAACACTTCTAAAGGTCAAATCACTGACCCTCAGCTCACTCTTGTTACTAAATACCTCGCTATTCAGTATGATGTTGAAGAACAAAATGCTTTGGTTAAGGGGTTTCTTGATGTTGGACCTAATTTTAGACTCAAAGCTGCTCACGATGTCAAGGTTAGCTTTCTCTCTCTCTCTCTCTCTCTCTCTCTCTCTCTCTCTCTCTCTCTTGATTTTTCTATTTTGTTCTATTGAATTGGGGTTGTTTTGCTGTTTTGGTTGTGATTTGTGGGTCACTGTTGGAATTTGTGGTTGGTTGGATGAATGAGTTAGAAAATTTGTTCAAAATGTCAACTAATTTATGACATTTTGACTATGAGGAATGAAATTGCTAAAGTTTTAGCACTGGTTGGATAAATCAGATGAAGTTCTGTTATAAATGTAGCAACAAGGTGGTAATTTGTTTGGCAAAATGTCAAAGAAATGACAGCGAGGTAGGAAATTGGAGGCAAATAAAACTAGTTTGATCTCTGATAAGTTAGGTGATTTATTGTTCAAAATGTGGCAAATAAAAACTAAGAAGGTGAACTATGAAGCAAATTGTGAGGAAGGAAATTGGTGAAAATCCTACTTGTTTGATCTCTGTGTCAGTGGAATGATATAAAATTGAGTCCTGATTGTATTTTAGAAGTGGCATTCATTATGATGATTTTAGAAGTGACATTCATTATGATGATATATCTGAATTTGCTTTATGTTGACGTGGGTGTTTCGATGTTGGTAATCGACTACGATTGGCAAAAAGGGCAAAATGTTGGAGAAATGACAGTGAGGAAGGTTGTTGGCAAAAAATTAACTTGTTTGATCTCTATTCTAGCTGTGGGTTTTAATAAACAGGATGATTTTTTGTTCAAAATGTTGTGAGAAGAATGGTGAAATATGAGTGAGAATGTGAGAAACTGGACATCGAGGAAGGAAATTTGCCAAAAATAACACCCCTACTTGTTTGAAGAAATGTTTCGGCTATGGTTAGATAAATGACTTTATTTGTTCAAAATGTGGCAATAAGAAGGTGATTTATGTGGCAAAATGTTAGAAAATGGATAGTGAGGAAGGAAATTGCCGAAAATCCTACTTGATTGATCTCTGTGTCAGTTGCATGATTTACAATGGAGTTCTTCTGACTGTACTTTTTCCAGTGGTGGCATCCATTGAAATGAAATATGTAACTATATAAGATCATAGCTGAGAGTGAGAGATTATAATTCCCTACTCTAAGTACAGTAGAGATAAAGCCATAAAGGCGATTTTGACGTGACTTTGCTAATTAAACCAGAATAAAATGAAGAATGAAACCTACAGACCGCATTTTGGGTTATTGACAAGGAACTTCACTGTCGACTATTATTTGAAAGAGCAGAATGCACTGATTAAAGGTTCAATCCACCTTCGTTCCAGATTCCAGCTTAGAGCTGCTTATGATGTAAAGGTCTCTCTCTTTCTCTTTCTCTTGATAAAAATTAGTCGGGCTTGTGAGATTAAAATTCTTCTAGAGAACTTTTGCATTCTGCATATATTAGAACTTTGACTTGGATGCCTCATCTGCTGTACGAGTAAAGTACCCCGCTGTAGATCTGAGAGAAGTGCTATAATCCTTGACATCATCCTTTAGTTAAGGGTTCATCACGTTCTGCACATCAGAGGATTAAGGATCCTTTTTTGGAGCCATTCTCTTTTGTTCCCTGAATATTTCAATTTATTTGTAGTGGACTTGGCGCTAGGTAATATGTATTATTGGCCATGTATATAATAATACATACTAAGAAATTAGCGGACTAAAGGCCAAACTATCGGTAAACTTTTGTTTTTAACAAAATCACATAAAAGTTGGAATCTTATGCCAACTCAAGGGGCAAACGAGGGTGAGAAAAAGCTGTGACTATCGTTGTTTGCAAACTCTGTCTTGCATTATGTAGACTTGTAGCAACAATGTAGTAAGTAGTATCATTATGGGTTTGAATTTTGTCTAGCCATGGTTAACTTGGATGAGAAGTTATTATAGCCTATTAGCACGATGGAGTTAATTATTTTACGCTGTTACTCTGGCACGGCAGCGTTATAGTGGTTTTTGAGGCCACTATGGAATCATGCCGCAACAACCGGAATCCTTAAACATTCCCCAAAATAGTGAAATTTCCTGATATCGCAACCTTCACCACAATTGAAATTGGCAATTGCAACCGCTATTGGATTCCTTGGTTAGAACTGGAACTTCGTCTAAGTATGGTAATGGCTGTGTGATCTCCAGTTTAAGCTGAGAGGTTTTATAAAATATTTTGGGACATTTGGCAAACCAAGACAATATGGCTTCTTTTTTACCTTGGTACTATGTTACCACCTTAAGTAAATTATTGTCGATTACATACTAGTACCACATATTTATCTATCATCGGAGGGAAGATGCAGATGATAACTTAAGTAAGAAAAGTACTGCACACTCTATTACTCTGTATGACTCTTGTCATGTCTTGATTTGAAAGAGTTGCTCAGATTCATGTTATCATCTGATGAAAGATTAAGGATGACAGTTGTAATTAATTGTAAATATAGTGACATGTCTTCCTTGAATTTCAGGCACAACAAGGAGAAGTGACAATGGTTGCAAATCTTTCTGATCCAGGCTACAAATTTGAGCTGGCATCTGCTTATCCATCTGTTGGTTTGGTGAGTTGATTTAGTTATTAGAATTTTTGCTTGTCCAAATTAATAAGCTACTTTTAGATCACTAAGTCAGACTACTCATTTGAACTGGCATGTGTTGCTCATGTGACTGCTATTAGAATTTTCCTTCTCCAAATTCAGAAGATCTTTTCGACCTTTCTCTCTTCTTTTTTTTTTATTAAAGTGGAATGATTAATTGTAATTTTGTATAGGATCCATGGGCTTTTTGTTGTATGGAGTCAGTGGAATGCAACTTCTTTTAAGGGGGGGGGGGAGATAAGGAATAAAACCTTGAGGGGACATTTTGTTAGTGGGAATATGGAATCCCTGACTGCCAAAAATAAAACTTTGCCTAAGACCTAGATAAATAATGGAGACCCTCCAATTGTTCGTTCACCATCTCTCTGCTCCTGATTTCAGTTTTTAATTTCTTTTCTATAAATCGGATTTCCTGAAAGCAAGTTTGTTATATTTCTGTTCAAAGAGTTTTAGAATCAATATAATCGTGTTTGGTTTCTGGGTTTGATATGGAGCTCGAATTGAAAGTTCAGGGTTTGTGCGACAGCTGGGTAGGTTGTAATCCTAATCCGATGGATTTAGAAGATAAGAGCTACAAAACCAGCTGAAGACGAGGGGGGGAGGGGGGAAGAAAGCAAAGTCCATGTTAAAGGAGAGCTATTATTATGTTTCCTTTTACTTTCAGCTTTCGTCTTTTGAGCCTTGCAAATTTACATGAGTGATGCTAATGGAGAAGGTTTCCATGGCTGAGCTCTGTAAATTACTAAGTTATTTTTGCTTTTTCTCATTTTATTTTACCAAAGATTTTCCTATTTGAGCTCTTGATTTTAACTTCTTACATTTCATTGAAGAAAAATGTGCTATTTGCTGCAATATATGCGCCAGTTGAATGCAAATGCAAAATTCGTATTCTCATGAATTCTTTATTAGATTGATAGAGTTAACTTTATCTTTATGAATAAATGTAAAATTTAAAAATGAAAAAATAAATCTGCAAAATTTTTATGTCAATGGTGAAAGAAGGCAATAATAACAAGCGCCTCATGCATGTTTGATCATTTTATTTTTATTTTTCGAATAATTTTTGTGCATTAACTTGGAAAATATATAGGTTGATTTAAGGGTGTTTATGAAAACTAGCTACTTGATTGTTGATTCTCATCCAAATCCATATACCGAACACAGGAAAAAGTAATGGTAAATTTTATTCCATTTCTAACTCCCACATGCCAAGCAACGAAGTGGGAGTGACCAAATTATTGTCCCACTCTCACAGTTTTGATCCCAAATTCCACTAACTAAATCAGCTGTTATGTTACCTATTGGCATGGTTTTGCTACACTTAGTTTCATACTGTTCCCTTTTTTTCTTTTTTCTACCTTAATATTTCTGGTGTTTAACATTATTTAGCACTTGTGGTGCCCCTGCAGCCAAAGGCAACTCTAAAATTTCCTTATGGTGAAGTTTCTTTGGAGGAAAAAGAGGATGACGAAGAAAAGAGAATTTTGTCAATTAGTGGCATTGCGAAAGGTTCACTTCTTAATGGTGTTTGCACCGCTATTTACAAAGAAGAAAGCTTGAATCTAAGATATTCCTATAAGGTCAGTAGCAATACTTTGTGCCCTTTGGTTTAACTATTTGAAATTAATTGGAAAGTCCTTCCTCTCTGAGGATGACATGCTGGCTACCAATGGCAAGATGATCATGTTAAAGCCTGAACTCAGAGTTCGACCTTGTCATTGCTTGTTATGTGTTGCCTATCTCCTGCTCATGTAAGTTTAATTTTTCATACGTGTGCAGGATGAGGAAGTGTCGTTTATACCAAGCATTTCTTTGCCTTCAAATGCAGTTTCATTTGCATTTAAGCGACGTTTTGGTCCTTCAGACAAATTAAGGTTTATTCTGCACATTATTCCCACTGCATCTTTCAATACATGTTCAAAATTTATTTTCATTTGAATTATATTGGGAAGCAGACCAAAAAAAAAGAAAAACCGGGGCGGGGGTGGGGGGTGATTTTGGATCCAAGAAAATAAGAAATATCTCGACGAGTTTGCTAATTACTATCAACAAATATCTAAAAATGCACTTGACATTGACAGCTTCTTTCTAATTTGGTTTTACTGTATAAAGGCTCATATAGTCTTACTTTTGCTCCAATAATTCTGTTTCTAGTTACTGGTACAACTGTGATACCAACTACTGGAGTACTGTGTACAAGCACACGGTTGGAAAGGATTACAAGTTCAAAGCTGGGTATGATTCAGAGGTTAGACTTGGTTGGGCATCACTTTGGGTAAGTGCTGTTATATCTGTTATTTCCTTTTTTATTTTTATCTCTGATATTGGTATCATGATCTCTTGTTGTTCAATGGACTTGGCTAGCCATACAATGGGTGTAATATACACCCCACTAGGTGGATGCCCGTGAGTATGTCCGTGCGTTGCACGGATTGTGATTATATAATAAAATTAATATAACATGATTATTAATCTCATCGGAAAATCAAAGTGTAATTGTCACTTATGAAAAACTATTAGAAATATATGGATAAATATTTATATAATCCATTTAATATCATGAGTGCCATATAATAAGATTACTATGACTTTATAGGGCATCTTATCTAATTTCAAATCTTATTAGCATTTTCAATTAACTATTAATTAACTCATCCCATATATTACATGATCCAAGAGGTAATAGTTTCAAAATCTTTCTATGTTTGGTGTTGGTACGCCAATACTCTTATGTTGATATAAGTGTACAACTAACATTTCAAAGATATGATCCTTCTTTAATGCTAAAATCAGTTTAAACGTCTAATGTATACATAACTACTTTTCAAAAAATAAAGAAGTTTTAGGCGTAAACCATAGAATAGTAAAACATTTTTTAATGTTTGCTTGTTTTTTCAAAGTTATATGCGGTCAAAGTACTGCCTTGAAGAACGCAAAAAGTTCAATGTAATTTTATTTGTGGTCCGGAGGGAGTACATTAATAATTATAAAGTTGAAGGGAACATAAATTGGAGCCCTAAACTAACATGAGGGATCAGTATATTACGTACATTTATAAAATTATACGTGATAATGGTAAAGTTTCCTATTAAAGATTGGACCTAAAATCATTTTAGATTCATCGTTTATTTCTTTATTCTACACATACTATTTTTATTATATTTTACCTTGAGATTACTTTTTAAATTTTTATAACTAATATACGTATCTTTTCTCTTATTTTTACATTGCAACTCTTTAGTTGTGTCAGCTTGTCAAGCTAATTACTAATTACTTTTTTAGGTGGACGCATCTTATGTTGTAAATCAATAGAACATACTACAAATGAGTCTCATTTCAAAGGATATTTCGTACCCGTTCCAATGGTGTAAGAAATTTAATTTTTTAAGCGGTGAAACTAAAGTTATATGCTTTTTAAAATCTAGTAGTCTACTCTTTAATAATTTAGGAAAGTACAATTTCAGTATATATTCTATACCAAAACCTCTAATTAATAGTGTACTCAGGATTTAGGAAAGTACAACTTTAGTATATATTCTATACCAAAAAGGGGGATTGCTTAACGTAAATCCCAAATTGCTTAATGTAAATTTTTGTTCCTAAATTACCCTTTGCATAACACGATCGTAGTTGCCCTCTCTAGCTACCTTCTTCTCATTCTCCTTATTCATGGGGCACGCAGCAGGCTATTTTGCTACTCTAAATCTGTAGCAAATGAATTCAATGTTGATTTCCCAAATAAATTAACTTCATCATTCTTCATCATCATGGACCCTAATTATATGGCCCCCAAGCCTCCAACTAATTGAACAGCTGCACACATGCTCCTCCATGGATGCTAGCTCAGCCCACCGCCACCCTTTTTCGGGCCATCGAAAGGGTCGACTTAGCCAAGCAGGCACCACCGTCTATAGCGTTCGACCAACCACCGCAGGAAGGGCGAGGAAGGGCGTGGTCTGAGATATGAGGCCCTCCCCCCCCCCCCCCCCACATCTCTCTTTCAGGCTCCCACGCTCCCCTCTCTCTCTCCTAACCACCACCACCTGTCGATGACCACCCAACCAACGACCCCAACCGGAGGCCCCAGCCCCAACCACCTCCGCTTGACGCTCTTCATTGAGCTCTCACCCCCTCGCCCCTACCTAACCTCTTCCATCGAGCCGCCGCCACTAAGCCACTAAAACGCAGCGGCAACCACCATAAACCTAAAGAATGAATGTTCAAATTTTAGTTGTTACCTGAATGTTCTTTATTTTTTTTTTATCTAGTTTGCTGAATGAATTGCGTCAAATATATGTTAATTAGGGCCTAATATGAATGAATCAAAACATGATTCTGAGATTTGAGGGGAAAAAAACATGACTATGAGAGTAAGAAAATTTTGTTTCAAATTAAAAGGGTATTTTGGGAATTATTGTGACAAAAATATTTGCGTTAAGCAATTTGGGATTTACGTTAAGCAATTTCGAACATGTATTTCTATTTTATATTTATTTTACAATTTTATTACAATGACTCGCTTAGGTGAACGCCTCCAATGCTATCAGAAAATGCCTCTAATATATAGATATTATGATTATGATTATGTAGTTTGCAATCAAGGGGGTTGGGGGGTTTAAGGACATACCGGGGATGCTTTTTATATGGAGAAATGAAAATAAGTGAATAATTTTCTGAGATTCTTCGATTCCTGAAATTATTTGTGTTGTTTAAAGGGCCCTTGATCCCTTCTTGAAGCCTTTTCTTCCAGTCAATCTGTCAGCGTCATGTCATCTGTGATGTTAAGCCATTATTTGGGTTGTATACTCAGGGAAGGAAATATCTAGGTTCTTTTAAGTTTGGTTACTGTGTCCGGTCAGTTTTCTTTTTGAATGAACAAGTTCACGCAGCCATGATGAAGTTGATTCTTTTGCCCCTAAGGTCTGTTTATCTTTCAAGAAAAGGTTGAGAAGTAAAATTTGGAGAGTGTGCATCACAGGGAGAAATTAAAATATGAAGCTCCAAAGCGAAATTATCTTATTCAGAACATGTACAAATGCTCATCAATACAATGTTCTTCTGGTTTTAGGTTGGAGATGAAGGCGGAAAAGCAAAAACTGCTCCTATGAAAACGAAAGTTCAATTCATGCTTCAAGTGCCACAAGATGACATAAAATCTGCAGTTTTGATGTTTCGAGTGAAGAAGAGATGGGATATATGACTTGGTTCCAGCTTGAATGTTTTCTGCCAATTTAACCTGCATCATCTGTGAATTTGGATAGACAACCTGTTCATCTATAGGCAGTTCTTTTTTTTTTCCCAGCAAATACAAATCCTATGTGTAATTGATTGATAAGAATCCGAAACTGTTCTGAGAGAATGTAATTCTACGACAGAATGTCAGGAATACCTGTGAGAAGTACAGGTATGTAAATGAGGTTCTATTTAGTATTTGGTTAATGGATATGAATTTGAAGCAGGGCGAACTTCGAAACGAAAATGCTACTGTGATGCTTTTTTTATGCTATATTCGATCCTGGGCCAAAATAATACTCTAGATGTGAGGATCATATTCCCGAAACAGTTGATACTTGTGAGAATGACAGGAATATATGTAAATCCAAAATTACTTAATGTAAATTTTGTTTTCCTAAATACCCTTGTCATATTCCCTAATTCCCACCTCCAAAATCTCTATGTGAGTAGGTGTTTAGCCATTGAAAAACTTAATGAGTGTGATGGCAGGTGGCAGACTATGGATCAAAATTTACCACTTGTTTCTTCTGGGCATTTATTCTAAGATGGTTTGTGCATTGTGCCTCTTTGTTTGTTTGGTTTGTTTTCTTAAAATTTGTTTCCAGATCCAGTTGAACCTTCGGCGGTTTCCAATGATGCAAGGATAATGGCGGATGGTGGGTGGTGGGTGGAGCGTGACGTGGTGATGGGGAACGGCCAAGGGGCAACTGGGAGGTGGGGAGCAAAGGGGAGCGAGGCGATTGGAAGGTGGTTGCCGGCGAAAAGGTGGCCGGTGAGGGGGTTGTTGAGCATCAGCATACGGTGGTTGCTGGCGAAAAGGTGGAAGGTGGTAGGTGGTTGCCGACTCCTTTTACTGCTTATCTCAGACCCCTTCGACACCCGCCAACGCCGGACCCAGCCGGCCCATCCAACTGTCACCGTCCAATCATTGAACCCAGTCTCATGCCTCAACCAAGCCGCCGCCATGGCGCCATCCAACCACCACCCCTAAACCATAATCAATGAACAATTACAACAACAAAAAATTAACTATTACTTGATTGGTTAATTGAGTCAAAATAAATTGTCCATATTAAAACATAAAAGTATCATCTACTGAGATTTAGTAAATGAACCTAATGAATAAAGAGATCTGAGAGCAAAAAAATTGAGGGGAAATGATGGACTCTCAAATGAAATGAAAATGGTGTTTTGGGAAATATTGAGATAAAATTATTTACATTAAGCAATTCTGTATTTACGTTAAGCATTTCCGATTGAGATTCGTGAGAATGACAACTGACAAGCCAACTATATTTCATTCGTCCTAAGCCCAGATTAGAGCTCTCTCTTTAGCAAGGGATTTTTCTTTTTACTTTTTTTTATCTTGTGGTGATCAGCTTTATTATGTTAGTCAATAACCAACTGTTTAAGCAACAACCAACTGTTTAAGCAACAACCAACTGTTTGCGAGAGTAGTTGTTTTGAAACAAGTCTTCAATAAAATTAGTTAATGTACGATGCCATCTGATATATAGTCTAATATTGTACCATACCAAACCAAACCAAGAAAATCCAAAATCGCAAAATAAGAGAAGGAAATCGAGCCCTCTAAGAGAAGAGAAATAGAGAGGATCTCAACACTCTATTTACATGGACTTGCTGCTACGCCTGCTAGCCTGCTACAGTCACAAAGGAGCTGATATTTAGTACACATAGCTAGAGTCACAAAGGGGTTTAACCGAAAAATACCAAAAAATAACTAAAATATCAGGGGAGGCTGTAGGAACAAAAAAGCTCATGAAGTGCCTCTAGCGTCACATATTGCTACGTTCGGATAGCAAATCTCTTCTACTACCTTCAAAAGCCCGGCAAACTGCAGAATTGAAAAAGGTGTATCATTATTTCACAAGATACGGAGTACTTTTAAAATCAAACCCCTTGAAAGTCTTGAAATGCAGAATGGGGTACTTGCTTCCAATTGCACTTTTCATAACGATAATTGAAAGAAGCATGTCATGATGAACACCACAAAACAGTTAAAAGTAACATTCTGAAACGACAGTACACATGCTAGGAGCTTATGATTTCAGCAACAGCTCCCCGAGGCAGTCAAAACCCTAATGCAAGAGCTGCAGCAAAAGCTTGCTACTATGTGGGTCTAGTTTGTGCACATGTTAGTTGAAAGAGAGTCATAACTCATAAGCCATGCACATGCTGAGAAAAAAGGCTGCAATTAGTGAAATGGAGCATACAATTACAACATGACACCAACACACGTATAAGCTTTGCCTCATCAGGGCTCCTTATATCACCTATGTAAGAGTAATTGCGACTCGAAACATGAAACTGACAAGAATTCATTATTTAACCTTTTCAGGCATAACATGTTCAGATCTACAGAATATATTGAACTACTGAGTTTGACTGACATTTAAATTTTTATTTATTTATTGTATTTGACTGAGAAGTTGGGCTTAAGTTCTAGACTATTTTTGCTCTTGAGCGCTGGGAGGTTCATACATTACAACTACGTACGAGCTCGAGCAATGGAAACAAAAGGATAAATCTGAATACTTAGAACCTTCAGCTAGTGAATGCACGTCAGCCAATGGCCACAACCAGGGTCTGAATTAAGGCCTGAATAGCTATAGCCCACAGCTGAGGGGATCAATCTCTCAAAAAAATATGAACTAATTAAGATGAGCACAGAAACAAAACAAGATACACATATAGCCATATGATGATTAGTTGATTGAACTCCAATCAGAAAAAGTGAAAGTAAACGCAGGCTATTTACCTCTTCTAATTTTGTTGGCTGTCATAGTTTCCTCGTCGAACACCTTCTCTCGTTTCCACCCTGATGGCCTAAATTCAGAATTTCACCACCAACATTCTTCAACATCATGAGGTTCTCAATATACACACTAGTGTTGAAGCATTTAGAAGACTTAATATTCTTGACTTTCCACATTGAGTGACATAACACCCGACGTGTTCGCCTGAAAAAACAATTCCTTTCTATTCCTTGAGAAAGCAATAGGCCTCTGAATTCGCGATTGAGGAACTTTAAACAACCTCGTCCAAGATTCAACCACACCATACTCCTTCATGACCCAAATGTCTACGTCACTAAATTTATTAACCAGAAGACACAAACACCCATCGAGCACCGCAACACACAATTTGTGACAATTTCCATAGTCAGGCTGTGATACCTCACCAAAGCTATGGTCACTGAGATCAAAGCTAACAATCAAATAATGCACAACGACATCATCATCACATTGATTGACCCAATGTAAAGTTCCATCAACCAAGACACCATTTTTATTATCACGGGAATTGATCAAGTATGGAGGATCTTGAGCCCTTGTCCACAAATCATCCTTCAAGCTATAAACCATTACTCTCTCAAAAGCGCTTTCATCATAATCAGATATAAGAATCCTCATAAACTTATAGTCTCTAGAGATATTATCATACCCAAAACCATAATAGGAGCAATGAAAAGGTAATTCTGAGAAAGTGAGCGAATTGGGGAGTCTTTTATGGGTCCGATTTGTGGGGTTGTACAAGAAAACAGTGAAATCCAAATCAAAAATACATAAGCAGAGCAAACCATTGCAGGATCCCACCAATTCAGTCATACCCTGACCGACACTCCGAAAGGGATGATCAAGCTCAACGACACGGCCGGAAGTGTCGAAATCAGCTGAAGATGAAACGGATGTTTGAATTTGATTGGGTTAGGGTTTGGGCGAGATGGGGTTCAACGAAATTAGGTGAACTAATTAAATTGTACCATGATTTGCAAACGCATTTGAATTGCGTCAAGGGTTTTGCAGAAAATCGGAGGAATATTTTGATGAATACATCAATGGGAAGGTCCAAGAAATTTGCCATTGTGTAAGCAATAATGATATGAATTTCACACAATTATGGCACCAAAGTATAGTAAATTGAGCCAGATAAAACAACAATTAGAAATTGATTGAGTAAATCATGCAATGCAATGAAATAACGAATGAAGTAAAGAAAGGATAACAAAGTTAGGCTTTTAAGTTTCTCACTGGTCTGTTTGCGCTTTCCAGTTCGTCGCTACTACGAGAGAGATCACGAGCAATGAGAAGCCTACTGAGATTGTTTTTTGACCGCCTAGTTGCCTTATTTATACATACTAGTTGGTGGAACGCGTGCAACACGCGTCCCCCAAGTGGGTGAAAATTAGTTAAAATTTTAAATTATACAATTCGGAATATTTGTTGGAGCTAAAAGATCATAGAGGATGGTTAAGTCTTGACTATTTTCATTTATTATGACTTTCTTTACGATATAAACTATCCAGGGTAAGAAAAAAGGTTTCAGACTCTTAACTTAAATATTAGGGCAAATTGGCGAAAACCCACAAGAAGTTTGGACTTTTTGGCTAGAACACCCAAACATTTTCAACTTTGGCCAGTACCCCAAAAAAATGAAAAAGCCTTGTAATTCCCCCCAACCGACCATTTTAAAAAAAATTTGCCCCCTTTTGCCCTCATGTGCTTTGCACGTGATCATTAATTGCTGAATCCAATTAATGATCACGTGCAAAGCACATGAGGGCAAAAGGAGGCAATTTTTTTTTAAAGTGGTCGGAAAAGCAAGGTTGGGGGAATTACAAGGCTTTTTCATTTTGTTTGGGGGTACTTGCCAAAGTTGAAAATGTTTGGGTGTTCTGGCCAAAAAGTCCAAACTTCTTGGGGGGTTTTTGCCAATTTGCCCTAAATATTATGCAGCTCACATGTATAGCTTTTTTTAATCGCTTACATTAAAATCAAGGCTTCATTTGTTTGTTTACAGCCAACAACACATGAATTCTTTATACACACATCGATCTGTACAATTATTTTTTCCAATTATGCAATATTCTTTTTATAAAAAGAACTAATAAATTTAAGAAAAGTGTATACAAGACAGATATCTACATCCCATCTAACTACAACAATATAACCTCTCAGTAGTTAGTTAACTATAATACCTCACACCAAAAAATGTGTCTGGTAATAATTTATCACCCACTTCTATAAATCAGGCCAAAACCATGCGAAATTTGCACCCTCAAACTGATACTATTTTTGAAGTAGTTGCTTGCCATGCTCGAAATCTGTGGACGTTCTGAGCTCACCAATAGAAACTTTTAGGTCTTCAGTTGACGTTATCTGGGATCCACTCCATTTTGCTTGAATTGCAACTCTAGCTTCAACAAATTTTCTCATAATTTTCATATCTGGGCTGCAAGTAGAATGTGTAAGATGCTCAGCCATTATGAAGCTGTTACACTTCACACCGTTCAGCCAAATGTACCAGGGGAAAAGCAAGAGTAAAATGTCGATATCAAGTATTCATTTCAATGACCCAGTGCTCCTTGACAAGCTCTTCTTTTTTCACAATCCAAACACCAAATGCATTATCAGAAACAAAGACTTCATCAAAATACACCATACAAAATACAATAAACAGGCAGTCAAATCCTAAAAACAAGGCACCAAATACGATGACACGATCATTACTCATCCCACGATGATGAATCTACGAAGAAAAAAAGTGGAAATATTTCAGCAGTAATACACACCTTTCTCTCAGTGCTTCCACTTCCGCATCATCTCTATCCCTCTCTTTTGATTATGACACAGAAATTTCAAAATCGAGCAACCTGAAAACCACATTGTAATCATATCAGCTCCCTTTGAAAAGGTACGAAATCAAACTTTGTCATGACAATGAAGCTGAATTTACTTATTCAGTAACTATATCAAGTAGTTCAATCATTCTTCACACTTTCCAAACCAACACATCTGAAAAAAATGAAAGAAATAAAAATACGAGGATAGTTCATTATCCAAATATGTAACTCACTTCTACAAAACTTGAAAAGGAAAAGAAAGGGGAAAAAAAGAACTCCGCAACCAACACCTAGAGTCCTCGACGACCAGACTACTGCAAGATACAATGAAAGTCTATTTCCCTTATATTACAAATCTCTGTAGTTTTAACTGAAAAGTATCCATATAAGAGAACTTAATATTGTAGCTAGACACAGTTTGTCCGAGTTTACACAAATAAACAGCTAAAATCATAATTTCAGTTCTAACATTTCTAATCCTGTCTTTCACTTTAAATCCAACTAACTACATAGTTACTACTTATTGTTGATCGTATACTTTATCCAAAACATGATGAAAATAACTCTACGGTTTTTGCTTGCAAAGATACAAAAATTCAGTGCCTGAATCATGAGAAGTTGTCTCCTTTCAGGCTGCGACCAAAGGATAAATGAGAAAAGAACTAAGCAAATAACATCTGCTGGGTGGATAAATTATTTGTCTCACCATCTGTAGTTGGATTGTCTTACCATCAAGTTGAAGTGTAACTTCTTAAAATAAATAAAATTGGACCATAACTATTGTGTGGAGAGAAACTTACAAAATTAAGTACTCATTGAGTTTCAACAAACTGTCAACATGCGAAGCATACTGATAATTCAAAGCAATATATCGTAAATTAAAAAATTAAATAAATAAGATGATGAAACTGGCCAAATCAGATGCAAGTGTGCGAATGGGAAAAACAGAAACAACTTACAGAATAGTATTATGAGAATACAGGGAGCTTCAATCTCTCAACTCTCCTACCCATCAATCGCCCTTTATACTTCTTTTCCAAACTCTCCGGCGACTCACTGATCGCCTCCAACACAAAATCAATAGTGCTTATCAGGTGCTTTCGCTCATATTCTTGGAGAGCTGATGATGGATGAAGAATTGCAAGTCTGTCGGCCCTACCAAAAAAAAAGAAGCTAATTTGGAATTTCCAATCTTCAATTTCGGAAAAAGGAAAAGGAATTTAGATGATCGAATACAAAACATCAAAAAGTAAAAAATGAGTACCTCATAAATTCGCTGAACTTGAATTAAAGAAAAAAACCCTTCTTACTTCTGAGAATTCGCCACATAGTAAGAGAACAAAGGGAGTAAAGAAATAAGTCAATTAACCATAATAACATTAGAAGAAAAGTAGTATTCTGCAATCTAATTGTACAATGAGCAACAAAAATGAGAACTACTGCACAACTGACAGAATCCTAGAATAGAAAGATATCAAGCCAGAATACAATTCTAGTAATGTCTTCTATTCCTTTCACGTCACAGTCCATATTGTAGTCACTAATGCAACTCTTTGAGCCCTTTGCAGTGGAGTTCTCACCCTGACACATCTTACAAATCAACACAGTTCATGTGTACACTCCAAACTCTCCAAGTGACACCCAACCAACAAAGTACTGCAGATTATACCTCAGAAGACAGGATAAGCTGGAAAATAGGGGGCCAACAAGATTCATGTGGCCCTTGACAAAGAATGCATCCATCCCGCAAGTTGCACTCTCTCTTGATGAGGTTTTTGATAGCCAACATCCCTAGACGAGCATCTGATGAGCATCAAGCCAAGCTATGAGAGCATGTCTTCGCCTGCTCACCGTATGCTATGTGTAACTTTATGTCATCTGGTAATATCATTCTCGCTCAGAAAACCAAAGGAGATGGCATGCAATATTAAGAAGCCCCTCTCCTACCAAATGAAGTCTTTCCCCGACTTGAACTCAAAATTATGAGCTAAACTTGTTCACAAAGGCTAAAATGAACACACTTCACCCAAAAAAAACCGGAAAAAAGAAGAAGAAAGTGCCTAATCCAATAAATACGGGGCCAAGTTGTGGAGATTATACAATATATTATTGTCTTTTCACTTTGAAACAACAGGGTCCATTCTCAAACTACACAATTCAAAGTTCTCAAGATGCTGTCCAAAACATGGAAATGTATGAGAGGATTAATCCAACTATATTATGACCTTTAATTGCTCCCACAATAAATACCCCCAAAGCAAAAGCCCCTGGTTTTGAATGTTGTACCGCAAAACATAAACAATAGGTTGGAAACAAGAGCATGTGAATTCCATTAAAAAGACGTTTTTGGCATCCCCACTGAAAAATTACCAAGTACCCACAGTCAAACAAGCAACTTAGATAAAAATGCATCAGATTTTATGGCCTCATGATGTAACCAACACACTCTCATTCAAATGAGTGTGGATCATCTCAACATACACAGTCACATTACAAACGGAGATCACAAGCACCAAGAAGTGAGACAATGTCCATTAACCAAAAACAAATATCTTCGATAGACTATTGTACACACGAAACAAGCATATGAGAGAATACAAAAGATCAATCATAAACCATCGAAATTGAATGCAAAGGAGAGGGAATACAAAAAAGCATGTTAGGTAAATTGCATAAATGCAGCGGAGAGGGAAAGAGAATCAAAAAAGAGTCAAGGCGAGAGCTTACCTCATAATCACCACTACAGGGCTTCTAAAATCGATGGATACTTTTACCATCTACCTCTTTCAACCTCCCTCCTACCCGAAGTTTCTGTTCCCGTAGCTGATGCCTTGATATCACCTATTGAAGTTCGAAGACCGAACAAGTCAAGTAAGGGAATTTATGACATACACACGATGGAAAGAAGAATAAGCAAGTAAACCAAATTGAAAAACACGAAAAAGAGGGACATCCCTTGTTCTACTAACCAAACTTATCAATAAAAAAAAAGAAAAAGAAACCACTACCAGAGAACAAACAGTGAATTTATGTATACAATAATCAAACTGTAGGCATAACCAAGTCATTACTTGCATTGATTACAACAAAAAAAAATCATTACTTGCATTGATTACCCCCAAAAAGAAACACCCATTCATATATGAGTAACTTAAAACATCTCTTTTTATATAAATTATCGTTTTTTTGGGGGGAGGGGTGTTGGGAGAAATTGTTACCTGATAAGCAGTATGCCACTACTGCCCATATAGGATCTTTTTAAGTCGATAATCGCCCCTGAAAAAATAGGAGTAAGAATGATACTACACAAACAAAATAACCCAAAATGTTGCCAAACGGATATGAACTTTCTAATATAATGAAGCAAGCAACAGAATATCGCAAAGAAACAATTGGTCAACCCTAAGTCACAAACATGCTTTGAAAGACAACCCCAATTTAACAAAATTGCACCAATTGATAGAAGAGCACCAATTCAAACAGTATCCTCTACCTATGAGGAAACAAAAGGCCGAATTAAAAAAAAAAGAATAGCAAATTAAAGTAGAGGAAGAGGTTTTACCTGACGGTAGCGCCATAGTGATCGGAGAAGAGGTTGTCGAGGTGGCTGACATAATGAAACTGAGCATAAATCTGATGAGGTTGGTGGCTGGCTGGCTGCCATCTGGTGGTGGGGGTGGTGTATGTTGGTAATACTTATACCGACAAAATATTGTATGTCGGTAATACTTATACCGACAGATACTCCCTAACAAAGTTTGCAATACATTTCCTGTTGGTGAAAGTTATTCAACTGTATCACCTATTGGTAAAACTAACACTATAACCATTATAATATTGATCCCATATGCGTAGTTACAAATCTCCCTGCCGATACAAGAATAGGCCAAGACTTTTCAATGCACAAAAAGGTCAGATTTTATTTAAAATGCTCCAACAAAGTACTGTTACAAAGATATTGGGACTTCTAATAAATGTGTCAATATCTAAATCTCAGGCACATTAGGTATGGGATTATTTGAACACCCAAAAAAAAAAAAAGAATCAGCTTCATGATCACATTTCCTTCAAAGTCTACATATCTGCTGACAGTCATTGTGCTCATTTGGTGAAAATATATATCAACAGAATCCCTGCAAAAATGATAAACACTAAGTTACTTGAACTTTGACTCTAGGTTCCACTTTATAGTACTATACAGAGTAATTACTGTGCTTGGTGAGATACTAAACAAAGTAAATTCATTGAAACCTATCTAACATCCTATGATAACTATCCATAAGTCCAAATTATATTTAAACCACCATCTATCTCTTTTGGCCCATAAGCCTTACTTCATGTGTAGAAATTTATATCCTTGGACCTCATAGGCTTCTAAATCCTCCGAGGCCTCAGGATTTTACAAGCAAAGTTCACCTTTAGATGTAAAAAACTTTCATAATTGTTCATGGACAATAAGCAGTAAGTTTTGACTTACGATATACTACTCCAGGGAACATGCAGTACTTTTGAAATTAATAAAGTTCCTACACTTCCTAGACAACCATGATATCCTCTTCCCCTGAAACTAATACATTCTAGGAGCAAATTCCCCTGGTTGTACTTATCCATCTAACTTCCAAGTAATAATAAAGAGCTCATGATCAATATCTAGTATCCATCTAACTTCCAAGTAATAATAAAGAGCTCATGATCAATATCTAGTATCCATCTAACTTCCAAGTGATAACAAGAGATTAGCTAACTGGGCAGAAGCACACCTCTACATAGAGAGAATCTGAGTAGGACAACAAGGAGGTAGCTCGCTTGTAAGTCACCTTTTCTAGTGTAAATCTACTACTCCGCTGCTCTAGTGTTGTCACTGCTCACAGGCTGCTAGAAAAGACAAGTGATCAGTTGTGTTTGTGTATCAAGAATCTGAATTCTAAAAGCCACATCCTCATTAAAATATTACACTATAAGAATAAGAATGCTTATACTTTTGAGTTCTTATAGAAGACCAATTACCTCTATTTAATCCCATCGTCCAGAATTTTTTTTTCTTTTAATAAATCGGCCTGTCACCAACTCTGTAATTATATATGTACCATAACACTACCTAGAGGAGAGCTCAATTTCTCAGGGGAGAGAAGCTGCTCAGATGTGACCATAACAGAAGGATCACAAGAGTACCAACAGGACTAAACCAGGTAATGAACGAAGTTGATGATATAGTAGAGATCCAAGACAAACAAAAACATAATCATCCATAAAAAAAAGTACTTCAATCTTACGAGCGCAAGAGCAACAGCACAAAAAAAATTAAGTCGTAAATATGGCAAAAGTTAATGCACAATTCAGCTAGTGAGTAACTGGCTTGGAGTTAAAAGGGCCTAGGCTGTAAGTTTCAAGCTTTCTGCAAATCAATAGCAGATCATTCAATATTTCTAAGTAATTAAATGAGCACCATAGAGCCTTCTAGTTAAGCAAATGAACCAAAGGAAAGTTGAAAGGCATTGTAGTATGTAGGTTTCAAAGCTTGCAAGTACCCAAATGCCTTCCCCCCTCCTACCCAAACAGTCAGAAATGAAGTCAGAATTTTCAGAATTAAGTAAAACGTGATAAATTCACAAATTATATTGCAAAACCTCAGTTTCCTCACCTCAACTGATTCAACACCGTTACTTGCACTGCAATTGTTTTCTGTCTCTACCTGAATCAAAATTTATAACCCAAAAAAACCATTCCAAAATTATTCAGCAGAATCAAACTAAACTTACATGAATGGGCTCTAAGCCACTAAGTCTAATGATGTTCACTAAAAGAGGGAAAGCAAAATTAGAGGGAGAGAGGATGAGCGAGAACTCATTGCTTTTTATAACACAAATAGAAACAATTTAAATCAACATGTAAGAGAAATCAAATGAAAAAAGAAAAACTGAAATGAAAACCCTAACCTGCGATTTCTGGCAGCGATTTCTACTGATAGTGGCGGCAATTCCTCTGCGAAATTGAGCAATTAAGAAGTGGTGTGAGAGAAACCCTAACCTAGAACATGCAAAAATGAAGTGAAACTCTAACCTCGAAGAAAAACACATGATTCGAACTCAATTTACGATTCACAAACAAAACTCAAGCTAATTAATCCGAAATTTTGATTAATGAAACTGAGCATAAATCTGCTGAGGTTGGTGGCTGCCATCTGGTGGTGGGGTGGTGTATGTTGTGAGGGAAAGAACCATTGTTGTGGAGTGAGAGAGAGCTCAAAGAAACTAAAAGAAGATATTGTTTGGTTATGGTTATCGGTATGGGTCTGTACTGATCGTAGATGGTAGATGGTAGAGTGATTTCTGGAGGATTGTGGTTTCTACAAATCTACTCGGTAAGGTAGTGGGGAAAGGACGAAGAGAAGGTAAACGAAAATGAAAACGAAAAAGAAAACAAAAAAGAAAAAAGAAAAAACGGAGAAACAAAAAAGGAAAAATAAAACAAGGAAGGGAAATGGACTATTCATTGTGATAAAGGATTATAAACTACACCCGTCAAACGGGTCTGGTTTTGTTTGGGTTGGGTTTGGTCGGCCGGATCAATATCGCGTTAGTCAGTTATCGGGTTTGAACAAATTTTGTATCACCAATTTCAAATTCGTGCAGGTTTTTAACAGGTCGTGTTAGATTTTGTCAGTTCTAATTGCCAACAACCACAATCAATATAGGGCTAGTCAGTATAAATTATCATGTTTTTTCTTATTTGTGTCCTCTCAATATTGCCACTCAATATTGTATAGTATTTTTTTATGCACAACTTAATATTGTATTTAGGTGGTACTAATACTCCTTCCGTATTATTCTTTCCATTTAACTTTTTTAGGTCAAATTTTACGAATTTTGACCATAATTATGAAAAAATATTAATATTTACAAAGTAAAACTACTCTTATTAGATTCATTTATAAAAATTTTAATAATAGAATTGTAATTATTATTGATCAATGTGTCATCTTTGAGACAGTGGAAGCAAATGACAAAATATAGTCATAATTAAATTTACAAAATTATTGAATTCATGTGATAGATATATTTTTTAGTTTGTAGGATTATCAAACATAGACAAACTAAATTTCAGTTTTTTGCATTTTTTTCCTAATAATTAGATAGCTTGTATATATTTAAATGTACCTGAATATAGTTATTATTATTGTTTGATAGAATAATGTACTTGAAAAATTAGGTGAGATGGTTACTAAGTTGGTAACCTCACCCCCGAACTCCAAAAATACTCAGTTTTAGAGTATCATTCCGCCACTTTGAGGTTATTTAGTCATGTTCGGGCTCTATCGAACAATCTTTGGCAATCTTTAGTACAAAAAGTATGTAGTATACGAGTAAGTGTTGTTTAAGATCAACTCACATAAAAGTGGGGTAATTATTTAGAAATATAGGGGTCACTTACTATGAGTGGTGATCCTTGTTTCACTAAGGCCCTATTCTCTTCAACGGAATGGTGCGGGATGGTGAGGAACGAAACGGGACGACGCGGATAACAGAACGGAATGTGAAACAAAATGAAGTACAGAATGCGGAACAGAACGGCGCGCTACGGATCGGAACGAAACAGAACGAAATGCAACATGGAGACGACGAAAAGAACATGACCTAAAAAGTGACCCTCATTTCACCAAAAGTTATGATTAAACCGCCTTAAACAAGTTACAAGTCGGCGCGGGGAAGTAGTCATTGTGGTCGACGATGGATACCCTTAGGGCATGTTATTTTCAACCGGTTTCCAGTTTTGCCCAGTTTTCTCCAGTTACCAGTTACAAAATACAGTTTTGTCAAGTTTTCCCCAGTTTGACCCAGTTTTGCCCAGTTTTGTCCAATTTTGCCCAATTTTAATAATAACGATAACAACAACAACAATAACAAACTGCTACTACTGCTACTACTACTACTACTACTGCTACTGCTACTGCTACTGCTACTACTCCTACTGCTACTGCTACTGCTACTGCTACTGCTACTGCTACTACTACTGCTACTGCTACTGCTACTGCTACTGCTACTGCTACTGCTACTGCTACACTAATAATAATAATAATAATAATAATAATAATAATAATAATAATAATAATAATAATAATAATAATAATAATAATAATAAATAAAAATATATATTAATAAAAAAATAAATAAAAAAAATAAATAAAATAATAATAATAATAATAATAATAATAATAATAATAATAATAATAATAATAATAATAATAATAATAATAATAGTTGTTGTTGTTGTTGTTACTATAATTATTATTGTCAGTATTATTATTAAATTATTATTATTATTATTATTATTATTATTATAATAATACTAATAATACTAATAATAGTAGAAATAATAATAATAATAGTAATTATAATAATAGTATTTATTATTAATTATAATAATAAGAATAATAAAAATAATAATATTTTTATTATTATTAATATTGTTGATACTATTATTATTGTTATAGTATTATCATTAAATATTATTATTATTATTATTATTATTAATATCACTGAAAATTAAACAATTTTCAGTTTTTCTCAGTTTTTCCTAATTTTTCTTAGTTTCTCTCAGTTTGTCCCAGTTTTCCCCAATTTTCCCAGTTATCAGTTAGACTTCCCAATTTTCACCAGTTTTGTCCAGTTTCTCCCAGACCCAGTTATTAGTTCCATTTTCCAGTTGAAAAGAACGAGCCCTTAGTTGTGAATAAAAAAAAAAACAAACCGCCTTAAACAAATTTTATCTTTGGCTAGTCTTTAGAGCATCTCCAATGCAACATTTTTGGAGAGGTTTGTGAATTTAACCCTCCCCCCAAAAAACCTCTACCCATAGTGACAAACCTATGAACCTCTTTTTTTTACAAACCACCTTGTCTAAACAAACCAGGTTTGTGGTATAATCTATTTTTAAATTGGGTACCTCACCTATAGGTTTTTGGAGGTTTATACCATTGGGAGAGAGGGGTTAAATAAAGAGATTTTTTCAATAATGATGTGTCACAAGTAAAAATCCACTTAGAGCTTTGTAGCATTGGAGATGCTCTTAGTACATATATAATTATCAAAATTAAATTAAATAAATATTGGTCTTTTCTTCTTTTATTTTCCAGTTTACCCTTTTTTTCAGCCAACTTTTGATATCTTTCCGTTCCTTTGATTTTATTTGATGCCATTCCTTGATTCGCCATCTCTCTTTCCTCATCATACGATTCCAAATTCAAACCTCCCACAGTCCCACCCCCAGAAAAATCAAAAAAACTTGAAGATAGTACTAAAAAATAAAATAAAGTGCTGGGTATCATCATCTTCATCATTATTCATTCAAAAGCCAAAAATCTCAGAACATCAAACAAAAAAGCACACTTCTTTTGAGAAGTAGGGAAGAATTTTGAGTAAAAAACAAAACAATTGAGGATGTCAACCACCACCAACACCACTTCATTGTGGCTGTTATCTCTCTCCTCTTCTACACCACCCCTTAAACATCCTTCATCTTGTTCTTCAAGCCCTAATTGGAGCATCTGCTCTACTTCTTCTTCTTCTTCTTCATCATCATCTTTTCAACAAAAATGGATCGTGCCCAAGAGATCTTCTTTCAGCTCCAGGGTATTCTCTTTTCTCTTTCCTTGTGTTTTACTTCGCTAGAAATGATTATTATGGTGGGTTTTTTTTTTAGTTCTTTTTTAGACTTTTTTTGTTTCTGGGTAGTGGGATGAATTGGGTACTAGAAATCTTCTTGTTTTCTGGATAAGGTAAGTGGGTTTAGTTGGGTTTGTGTATTATAATTAAAAGTTTTCATCTTTTGTGGTGTTTTTACGCTTACTAGTGTAGTGTTTGCAAATTTGCTTGTCTCAATGTGCAGTAAGCAGTAATTTATGCTGTCTTAGTGGTTTAGTTTTGCTTACTAGTAAAAAATATCAAGCCAAATTGTAAGTTGGGGTGTAATGTTTTGAATAGATCTCAAATTTTTTGCTCCAAAATGTGTGGTTTAGCTTCAAATTGTGTCTGTATGCTGGATTCATGGTAGCATCAGTAGCTTATTTGTGCTTAACATAAAGTTATTGGGAAACACCAATGTGAAAATCTAATAACCAGGCAGTTATTGGATTCATGGTAGCATCAGTAAGCTTGTTTGATGGATTCATAGCTTCTGTGTCTTTCATAACATTTTGACACTTAGCAACTCTGGAGGATGGCTCAAAGTGTTACCTGATATCCCCACCGCCAACACCAGGTATATAGACTATAGAGGTTGGTAGTAGTAACCAATTTCAGGCCCTTCAGTGAGTTGGGTCAACTTTGTAGAGTTCCTATGGGTCTAAGTCAATAATGGGAGGATGGATATCCTGGAGATAATATTCGTCAGCACAGTGATTTGAGGAAGGTATTCTAATGAGATGTTAGATTTTTCATGATGCTCAGGTTGTGTTTGTTAAATCTTTATTTAAGTCAATTGGATCGAAAATTTAGGTCACTGATTAGATAATATTCATGCATAAGAGTAGGCTTGTTTGGTTGAGTTGCACAATCACTCTTGTTTGTTGAGGACAAAGTCACAAAGGTGCATATAACAATCTGTATGTTAGCTATTTCACTATCTACGAACGCATTTGATCTTGCAGGCTTGCAGCATCTACACATCTTTTACTTTTTGATTATGAACTTCAATGATCTTTTTATGCCCTTCATTGTGTTGTCTGGTGAATCTAACTTTAACTTCCTACTTAATGGCAGAGGTAAACATGTGTGCTAATTTTACACTTTGTTCACATCTATAGATCACTATGTTCATAAGACAACATATGGATATATATGCATCTCAGAGCTCGTTTTTGGCCTTCTCTAATATATATCAAGTTCTTAAAAAAGGTTTCCAGCCTTTGAGGATAAAACATTGTAAACAAATTTATTGCATGTGTTTCATACCTCTTATGCATTTTGCTTATGGACATTAAGAATGAGTAAATAAAGAAGGCAAGGGACAGATTGCTACGCATTGTTCAACTTTGGAGCATGTTACTTGCTTAGATGCTAGTTATTTGGCAAAGTTGGTTGTTAAAATGATGATGGCTAATTATTTTTCTTTAGGTAAGAATGATGATGGCTAATTATTTAAAGTATCTGGAAGCTTAAAGTAGATAAAAGAATACTCATCAACATCAACATTACCCTAGTGCCTCCAACGAGGCTCCCGCCTAGGCAGGGTAGGGGGGGTCGATTGTACGCAACCCTACCCCTGTGAGAGTCTCACAGAGAGGCTGTTTCCGTTTGACCCAAGATCTGAAGTGCGACAACGGTCGGCAACTTCACAATAAATAAGAAGTGCCGACAGTTTTACGAGTCATTTTTGCTTTAGTCCACTATATCCCAAAGCCAAAAATTAGTGAAGCTTTTGGCTCCACTGAAAGTGATGGACGCATAGATAAAAAACTACTATTTATGGTAATTCAGGGAGAATTAGTTGTAGATGGCAAAGAAGTTAGAGATGAGTCGAGTAATTTGAAATTTTAAGTGACTTTGGTGGGGTTGGGCGTTTGTAGTTGGTCCATCTTGATGGCTATTGTATCTTATTATCATCACGCATTTCTGCTGTGAGGACTCTTTGGGTAAATGGTATAACCACTTGTATTATGCTTCTAAACATAAGTTCTCATGTATTATTTTTGTATTATTATACTTCTATATATTATGCTGCATAACTTAGCAAACTCCATTAGGTGGATGTTGCAGTTCATCATTGTGTGTATTTACCTACCCTTCAAGCTATTTATTTATTAATTATAAAGTAGGGTTTTATCTTTCGTCATTCAAATGATGATTATGAAATGCTGGAAGGTTGGAGGTAGTAAGGACTAAGGGTCATGTAGAGTATCTGGCAGTCTGACTCATTCTTATTGACAATAACAATACTGTCTTGTGCTCCTTCAACTATTTGAGGAAACTTATTCTTTGTGTTGGATGTCAATGTCTTGCTTGTCAAGGTCATGTGTGCTTCAGTTTGTCTGTCATTTTACATTATGGGCATTTGGTTTCACTAATGATTTACTACCAGGGACTCTGTTTTTTATGTACTGGTATAGTGGATTGGTGCAAACATGAGGAATCCTCAGAACATGGACAAGGACGGACAGGTAATGAAGATGTCATTGGCATGTTTGGTTCTGACGAAGAGTCGGGCACCAAAATTCCAACACAAGCACAATCTATTGTAGAGGGGTCAAGCTCTGTCATGGTTTCCGAGTTCAAACCTGTCCGTGATGTTGATTACATACAGGTCTGGTTCTTATATTGAACCTATTTTTCTCCAATTTCTTTTGGTTGGGATCTGTTGAATATTCGAAGCAGTTTTGATGCTAAATCTACATTGTTATTCCAATGCAACTTGTTCATATTACTTTCTGATGCTTCTATCGGGAGTTGTGAAAACGCACACAAAAAATTCGCCTTATAATATTTTAACAGTAATTTGTAAATTTTGCCTTAGGGAAGAGGTGCAAGATAATGAACCCCACCTTGCATGCCAAGCAAAAATATCCTAAACTCTTGCTGTCATGGGGCGGGGGTGTGGGAGAATACATTTGAGATTGATAAGGATCACTTCATGTCCAGATCAAGGTCTCGATGACTCTCTCAACTCTCAAGTGGTATCAGGGTGGGTATCACCTCATCTCACCCTGTTAATGGGTGTATCTCGAGAAACCATCAAGATGCTGCCAACCTTGAGCATCTTGTGCCAGAATCACTTCAAACCTACCACCACTAGCTGGAGAATAAAATGCACCATATCCAGTCCCTTTTCAGTCTTCTTGAATATTGTGACTGTGCACTCAGGTTCCGCCCCATAACTCTGCCAGAATTCTCACATACCAGGCATCACTAGTCTCAGCTCTCAAAGCAAAGCCCTGTCAATAAAAAAACACAACTAGGAGATTTAGGCTCACATAGCCTCTTCAGTTCTCAGTCCATAATGTTTTGTAACTCGTCAAACAAGGTGAAAGAATCTTATTGTTACCAACTTTATAAACAACCTGATCTGATGATCAGCCCACAACAAAACTTCATGGAGCGGAAAGTAGTAGTAGTGATAAGCTTCATTCCTAAATTGTCTATTTCCTACTTTGCTTATACAATTGTCTGTCACCAGCTCATAATGTAGTTCAAAACTTAAGATGAAAGTAATGACTAACATCTATTCTCTTCCAAGTTTCACTGAAATTCCAAGTCATGAAAGAGTGGCACAATGAACTTCAGCTTGTGATTCAAATGTTTTCTATGTGGCATTTTCCTGTGTGGTGATCCTAGGCCAATTATTCATTGTTCTCCCTCCATCATCCGTCTTCTTCAAATATCTGCAGGAGTTGCTGGCAATTCAGCAACAAGGGCCAAGATCAATTGGATTTTTTGGAACCAGGAATATGGGCTTCATGCATCAAGAGCTAATTGAGATTCTTAGCTATGCGATGGTTATTACTGTATGTATAACTGAGTCTCTGAATTTTATTTCTGCTGTTTAGATTTGCTATACTGTATTTAACACTCACGAAAAACCTTTGTTTTATAGAAAAACCACATATATACATCTGGAGCCTCAGGGACTAACTCTGCAGTCATTAGAGGTGCTTTAAGAGCTGAGCAACCAGAACTGCTTACTGTGATTTTGCCTCAAAGTTTAAAAAAGCAGTCTCCCGAAAGCCAGGAATTATTAGCTAAGGTAAGAGTTTTCTTTCATGCATTCCGTCTGATACACCTGGTGATAATGGCTGCATAATAGTTTATTGTTATTCGTTTTATGGTTTTGTATGTGTTCTCTGTGCCCTTTTCATGTAGTTCCGTCTAAGGATGTTGCCTTGTAATTTGTATATATACAATATGAATTCTTCTTGTAACTCACTATCCTTTAACTGGCTCCTACCCTTGGTTTAGTACTATTTCTCATTCTGAATAATACACAGGAGCATGTACCAGTCATAAGGCCTCTTTAATTATTTGAATGCACAAGTAGCTTTCTGTGATGCTGCAAATTTTACGGGAATTAGAGTAAAAGATTATATTCTTGAGGTCCTTGCCGTCTTCCAAGTTCCATCTGTACTTGTGAGCATTATGATGGGTAGGAGAAGATTGAAACCGCACCAGGGGAGGGGTAGGAGAAGATGCCCTTCTCTTGTTTCCAGGGTTTGACTCTTGCATCTGATCCATGAAGGCGGAATAGTCACTATGCAATGCGACAACAAATTATCTTAGTGACCCTTGATCTGTTGAAAAATTTGTTTGTTTTGCAGTAGATATCGTATTTTGAAGGGTATTCTTCTCATGCATTCAGTATCTGTCTATTTTGAATTTGCAGGTGAAGAATGTTATAGAGAAACCTCATAATGATCACCTACCTTTGTTAGAAGCAAGCAGGTATGTACGGGTTCACACATCTTTACTTTTCATAGGTAATTATCTGAAAGTATACGGGGAAGAGGTGTCATTGGTGTGCTTTTGTGTAGTTGTTGTTACCACTGTTGAGATTTGCCAGAAACCAAGCCTACCTATTAAGGGAAAACTTGCTCTTATCACATATTCGGCATCCTTAGGTCAAATTTCTTTATATCTTGCTTTATCCAGCGACAAAATACAGCAATCAAAATTTTCATGACTAATGAAACCACCGTTTTCCTTGTACTTCATTCTTTTCCAGCATAAAATATTGTTTGGTCAACCCAGCACCTTGCATGATACTTCGCTTATGGTAGGGTATGGTAGTCAGATGTAGGGTATGAGCAGAGGGCCTGTTCATTTTAGATCCTGTATTGGTAAAACATCCATGGGCCTGCTACTCAGCAATTGGAAGTTGAGGACAATAAGATGAGACATTTGATTTTAAGTTAACATTCTCTCCAGAGTCTCCATCATGTCCAGTTAACTGAACTTGATTAGTTCTCAGTTTTAGTTCCTTTGATGATATCGTATGTATAGTTTGGTTCCCTGCATCCAGAAAGATATTTACCTGTGCTTTCTAAACCTCAAGTACCCATGTTGGAGGATTTAACTCTAAGACATGGGTTTGTACATCTTTTATAGGCCAAAAGAAATTTTAGTAAATGTCCAAGTGAACCTGGGCACTGGGCACATATCCATGTCAGAAATTCGCAGCTGACTCTGAGTAACATAGACCCAGTGATGGCGAATGGGGAATCCTCCCACAAACTCAACTAACTCTCATTAAATTCATAAACCAAAAACTAAGGAGGACAATACATTAAGGCCCTATTTATAAGCTAAAACATATGCTTGGAGAATAAGAAACTACCTAACATAAACCTAGGGAATAATCTAGAAATAAAATTACTTCCTAAACAAACTCTAACAAAACAGAACACTAACCCCTGTTTCCATAACATCTATTAAATCTTCTAAAGGAAGAATAAGAAGTAGGAAAACACCCTCGGGCCCATGAGTCATCAACACATGCCCTTGGATTTGGGCTTCTACGGTGGGGCGGGACATAATTTCTATCGCCCTGCTTATGATTATGACTTCCTGTCATATTTACTTTCTTCCAAATGCAGGCTATGCAACATGGATATCATTTCACAAGTACAGCAGGTGATTTGTTTTGCATTCCATGACAGCAAACTACTCATGGAAACATGTCAAGAAGCAAAAAACCTCCGGAAGATCGTAACTCTCTTCTACCTCGACTAAAAAAGCAAAAAGGAAAACATAATTCTTGTGTTTGTCTATACATTATTTTGGGGGTGGGAAGAGATCTGTCAAATGCAAAAGCTTGGTCACGCGTCTCTCAAATGGAGGTTGAATATGGGAACAGGGAGGTTGCTTAACATTGTTTTATAGAGTAGGTAACCACAAAGTCTGGTTAGTCAAATCTTGTTTGGGAGGTTGTTACATTGAAGAGGAGCCCATTTGCTCCTTGTCTATATATTAGGAAAGCTGTTATCCATTGTTATTTCTTTTGCAAAGAAATCATTTGTTAATTTTTGGGAATTGTATATTGCCAGAATCTCCATATTTGAATTTATCCAGGCCTCCACAAAAATATAGTACCTCATGTGCATCTGAACATGTAGAAGCAATGTTTTGAAAACCGGATCGGGTATCAAACCAGCGGCTCTACTGGTTTGATGGTTCAACTGGTTTGACCGGTTCAACCGGACTCAAAAACCGGGTGACGTCATAATTACAAAAACAAGTATATATATAGTACATAAGAAAAAAGGCAGAAGTTAAAAAAGAAAAAAGAGCTTTATTTTAAACATTTTACATTTTATATTTATAAATAAGGTTAAACAAGAGCACTAGAAAATTTAAAGGCAATAATATATATGGGAGTAGTTGAGTACCATAGAACAATCAAAGAAAGAATGGTCGCTGAGTGTGGGAAGCAAAATAAAAGTCCCACATCGACGGGTTAACTTATATTGACATCATCTTAGGTGTATAAAAACGCATGTGGGTACTTCTTCTTGCTGTGCATATGTGGCCCATCTAAAAGCTACTGGGTAATTAAGTATGGCCCAGTTGAAAATAGTTGAGCGCCAAATTCTGTAAAACCGCTCTGACCGCTCCGGTTTTTTACTCGTTAGCCGCGGGTTTGACCGATTCTTGCCGGGTTTGATCGGTTCAGAATTAGGCGGTTTATTTTGGCTAACCAGACCGGACTGGTGCCCGGATCCCGGTTCGGCCGGCCGGTCCGGTCCGGTTTTGAAAACATTGTGTAGAAGTATAGAACCCAAGGTTTTCTTTGCATGTGTGTGTCCGCGCGCACGCACAAGAGCGAGAGGGGTTGGTGTGTGTGTGGGCGCGCGTTTTGATTTCTGCTAGGAAAGCTTTTTCAGAGTACAAGCAATTTAAAGCATTATTCCCTTTTCATAAACCACCTTGGCCTCTTGGATCAGAAATCCTTCTAACTTCAAGTATGACAGTTACTCGTCAACCTTAATATACAAAACTTAGTTCAAGCTTGAGCAACTTGATTTTGTTGAACTCTGATGTTGTCATAACAAGTTGTCTTTTAAACTTCCTAAACTAACATCGACACCTAAAGGCAGAGGGTCAGGATCCTCTGTTGTTCTTGAAGGAACAGCAGAGGTACAGTTCACCCAATCTCATCTTAGAATTGGTCTCTTTTTTTAAACCCTTAGATTGCAGGGACTGCCTCTGCTGTTAACAGCAGAGGATCTGAACTCAAAGACAGAGACACATATTTCCTTGACTTCTTTAAGTACAGGGGTAAAATTAGTGGCAAAAAATTGTATTTTGAGCCAGATAAAATTGAAATTTTTAGGATATAATCCCAATTAAATATGCAATTTGGATGTTAGCTTGAATAACTTGGGATCTTTGCAAGTTGCAAGTGTTTAATTTTGAATTTTTTTAAATCTTTATAGAAATTTATTTAGGATTATTTATTTCTTTTTTTTCCTTATAGTTTTCCACTTTCTTTTTTAAAATGGCAATAGAAAATTAAAGGGATTGCTAAACTTAAATACCAAAATTACTAAACGTAAATCTCATTTCCACAAAATACCCCTTCCAGAATCCAATCCCTAATTTTTATCCTCCCTCCTCCCTTTCTTTCTCCTAGACCCCAGTTTAATTCTAGTTCCCTCAAATCTCGATTCAACCCATCATCTATGTTTTTCTTCTTCTTTCATCATCTATCAATGTATCATCCACCATCATCCACCATCATCATCCATCAACATCATCGAACAAAATTGTGATACTATAGTTCCCCAATTCAATTGTGAAGGGCTAATGCTTTTAAGCTCTTGTCATATGCTTTTCTAGGTTGCCGACAATTCTACTAAGTGATGTTTGCTTGAGTTGTGGCTTGTAGGGGTAAGTATCGACGCCTCGACGGAGGAGAGAAGGTTGCGTGGTATTGACTATTCACGTCTGAGCGAGCTTTTTCAAAAAAAAAAAAATTAGAATTAAGTAAGAATATTAAGAAGTGTTTTTGTCATTATTGGTGTAAAATATAACTATCATCCAACAAATATTGGTCTAACCACAAATCAAACCAAAAAAAAAAAAAAAAAAACTGGAGTAAATATTGGTCATGCTCATATATTTTGGTTTTTTGAATCAGAGCAAAGATGATAGAGAGATTAAAGAGTTTCAAACAAAAAGGGTATTTCAGGAAATATTGTGACAAAAATATTTGCATTCAGTAATTTTGGATTTACGTTAAGCAGTTCCAAAAATCAAAAACCAATAATTACCACAATTTTTGAGTTTTCGTTGTCGCCTTATCGGTCTACAAAACATGTTGACCTTTAGGGGGAAAAAAAATTCACTTCCAAATTAATTTCTTCCAAAAAAAGAACATAAAAACTAAAAATTGAAAACCACTCCGGAACGATTTCTTAGACTCGCGCAGCCATTTAATATTTATAGGGCAACATCCCAAATTTGAATGCTAGTTCTACTCGTTGCTTATTTTTTCTTTTCAGTTTGTTAAGATCTTAAAGGTGATATCCACAAGTGGGGTTCAAACATCTAGATTGGAGGAAAACAACGAGGAGGAAATTGGAATACGAGCAATCATCCAAGTTTATTTTGTTTAAAGTTTATAGACTAGCAGCTTGCTCACTTATTTGACTTATTCATGGATTAAATCGACATTCCACAAATACTTAGGGAACTCATTCTTCGTTTGGGTTTTGGACAAATAGGCAAATTCAAATCCAAACTCGAAGTGCAAATTCAAATAGTCTTCATTTTATTTTTTGATTTGTGTTAGGAGTCCATCAGTAGTTTGCACAATTGCACCAAATGCCAATAAGATGGCAATTTTGCTCTTAAGTTGCGTACACAGCCGTATAATAATCATCCACACACACAAAAGAGGATCAGTTTTTTTTCTTTTTTCCTGGTTCACATCAGGGATTTCCACCATCGGCCACAAATGACTATTTCCATGTGCTGGCTTGTAGGCACCTCAAAGGGTGGAACAACTGGCCAAAGAATCTAAAGTTGCTCCATCTCCAAGGCGAATTAGTAATCAGACTGACGTTCATCTGTGGAGGGGTATGCTAGGGGGTAAAAGAAATACAGCTGATCCCTATCTTGCGCCAGCCGGCAACAGAAATAACACTACAGTACAGCATTTGCACCAGTATAGTATCCTAGGTTTAGTGCTCCATTTTTTTCTCCAGTTCTGATCTACTTCTTGTCAGTGTGCCTTTGGAGTTCTTGTCGTCAGAATCTACTACTCTAGCTACAAATCTGAACACAGGAAACAAAACTTCTCAGAGAAGACTATAAATGAGCAACAGAATTTCCAAACCTTCTGGTGTCATGTCAATGTTAGGTTTATGGTGAAGAATGATTGAATTCATAAGCAGCAGCTGTCCTATTCTCTCCTGAGTCCTGACTTGTACAAAGGAGAGTTGTGTAAAGGCAAACCCTGTTATGGACATTAGGGTGAATTATAGGCGGAAACACTATAAATTACATTGGGAAGCATGACAAACCTTCAAGACAATTTCAAAATCTTCTGACCTTCAGTAGTGATTGTCGTCTGAGTAGTTGCCATCACTGTCTTGTTCATAGATCTGATATTCTCCATCACTATCTGCACCATGCAGCTGACTGCCAGTGGCTTCTGTTGATGGAAAACTTTCAAACAGTTCTTGCAGGTAGTTTCTTGAGATGTTCTCTTTGCCTAAATCTGAACCATGTATAGGAAAACATCTAGTAGTATTAAAGATGACAACTGGAAGAAACAAAACAAGAAGGATTTGCGTCTTCATTACGCTACCATCATCAAGCATAGATGGGCTTTGGGCTTCTGTGATCTGCCCACTGAGATAGTGGATGCCTTGATGCCCATGTTTTTCCATGCCCAAAAATAGATAAACAGTACAGTTGCACAGTTCTAACCCAGTTATGACCCGGGGTGGGGTGGGGGGGGGGGGGGGTCCAAATGTACGAAGCTTTACCCCTAACTAGTAGTGAGGTTGTTTCTTATAATCTGATTCTTTATAAGCAGTGTGAAATAGCTTTTAAGATAAGTGAAAATCAAGATTTGGCATAACGCAGCGCCCCCCCCCCCCCCCCCCCCCACTTTGTTTTGACAGTAGAAGATACATGGAAGTTGCAAGTTCACACAGCATTGACTATTGAGGATACAGGAATCGGATTGCAGGGTAAAGTCAGCATCCTCTCCACCCTAAATACATGCACAAAATTTACACGCCATCAGAAAATCATGTGACATAAGCATATCAGAAAGTGGAGGGGGAAACAGGAGATAGTTGAATAACACCATCTAGCCAACAACGGCCAGGCCAGCTATAAAGGGAAATTTAATTTACACAACAGATCTCAATTCTCACCAGGTAAATAGGATCATCTACGTCCAATTCCTCTTCAACTTCTTCATCCTCTATGTCATTTTCTTCATCCTCCTCCTCAGCTTTATCTTCCTCAATTGTCAGCTCTGGATTGCAAAAATTTGTCACTAACTGATAAAAGAACAAATAGCAGCGCCTACAAAGAAAAACAATTGAGATGCACTACAAGTCTACAACCTATCAACTCGGTGACTAGATCAGGGTAAGGTTGTAAACATCCGGATTCTGGACCTCCCCAGACCCCACCCTTGGCAGGATATGTCTATGTACATGCTATCTATATAGTTTTCTTTTTTGTCTTGTACAGCAAGCTACATGCTTCAAAAAGCTTTTTAGAATATTTAATAGAGCTAACGAAAGAAACGAAAAGGATATTTCAAACCTTGATTAACTTGTGATTCACCCTCATCCCCGGGCCTGAGGTTTGGTACTTGAAAACGCATCTTTTTCGACTTTTCAAATCTTTCAGAAACAGACTTTAGCACACTTTCGGCTCCATCTTGAGGAAAAATTAACAGGAACCTCACTGCTACACGTAATCTTAAACTATCAAGGGCGTATGACGTGAACCACCCTGTGGAACACTACAAATCATTGAAATTTTAAAACTGATAGCACACACATAATGTAAATGAGAAAGGGTTAGAATACAAATCGGACATACATGGCACTGTCAAAGCTTTAGTATTATAAAGCAGGAATTGAGTGTTTACAAACGTTTGTTGTAAGCATACTGATTATTAGAGATTTATCATACTAGTACTGTACCTATGATCATGTCTTGTTACAACGTTTGCAAAAGGGAGTCGGACACGGTCGAATGAGCCAATAAAAAAAAAGTTCATGTGCTATGACTTATAAGTTGCATGTGTCATTCAGTCAAATTTTAGTATGTCTTACAGCATGTGGTGGAGCGATAATAACATACAGGTACGCCATTAAGTTCCATAACCAGGACATCCAAAAAAACAACAGGTTCTAAAGCCTTATTAAAGCTAAAAAATTTCGAGTTTTGACACATGAAATCGAGTAACAAATCTAGGAGCCAAGGCCTTGGTAGCGAGCAGTCGCAGCTGAGTTTGTTGTGTAAAAGCCACTCTGAAATTCTATGTAACTGTATATTTTCCTAGCTAAGTTTCATCAAACATACAAAAAAATTTGCGAACAAGAGGGTACTAATAAAAACAATGAACAAAATCTGAATGGATATACAAGATACAAATACAGCCCAAGAGGTATGAAGTATAACAAATTTAGAATGAATTTAAAGCAGAGTGGCAGGAAAGATGGATCCTAATAGATAAACCTATAATAATTATAATTTATTTATAGGTACGTTATTGTCCTTCATATGCTTCACCTTTTAGACTAGCTATTATAAACAACTGAACATTGAAAGATGATGATAGTACAAAACAAAAGGCATCATTCGTGAAGCAAAAGATTACGGGAATAAAGCGATTCATATGTAGCTAATTCTGAGTTGCTGACAGTTGAAATGGTGAACTGGAAATTAATGTCATCATTGAGAAAGCTATTGGCAAAAGAATATGACAAGGAACATACAGAGCAAGCACTTAGGTTAGGAGGCTTTCGGATCTCTTGCTGAATGTAATCGTCAGCAAGTTCAAAAAGTTGCAAATATGTCTGGCATTTGTAAGGAAAAACTCGAAATGTGCATATATCCTCCCACTTGTGCTTCATTCTGTAAGATAAGTGTTCACTATATCAGAGATTCAACAAGTGAGAGGACAATTGAAAGTTGGTATCAAACAAAACATACAAAGCCAGCAGAGAGCAAACCTATACATCAAGTGAAACGCAAATCAAATACTTGTTACAAGAAGTAAAAGGAATTATGCCTCAAACTGCAAGCAAACTATCAGGAAAAGGCAGCTTTGCAATTATCATGATTTATCCAATATATATATATATATATATATATATATATATATATATATATATATATATATATATATATAGATAGATAGATAGATAGATAGATAGATAACAAGAAAGTATGAAAAGAGAGGACAAGTTATCCTGTACAAGAAATATAACTCTGAAACACCCATGCTGCTCCTGAATTTTAGTAGTTATTTCTATGCAGTCGACACATTGATATTCACTACAAGAATCTTAACAATGACATCCCCCCCCCCCCCCACACACAAAGTAAAGCCAAACAAAGTGGCATTTCTTCTCCCCTTTCAGCAGCTAGGCCCCAGGAGGTTGAGTTATAAAGCTAATAAGAGCACATTCTGGGGTCAATACCAATCGATTTTAAGTACAAGTCAACTATGTTGTGCAACCTCATATCCATCTTAGTTAAGGTATTATCCTAGGTTCTAGCACGTCATATCCATCTATACAACTTTGTTGGAGTTAGTAAAGGGATTTTCAGAGGCTCAAGGTAAAAACAGCAAGTTCTGCTTTTGGCTGTGCCTTTTCAGGCCCAAAAAGTACAAAATGTAATCTTTGACTGGTTACCAAATGTATAGTATGCCAGAGAAAGAGGAGGAACAGAAGAGCTGCAGACAAAGTCAAGAGGAACAAGTAGGCTGTTCACCTCTCCTAAGCTCTGTCAAAGGCTCAAAGCTTCAATTGACACAGAAGCAAGAGACAAAATTCCAAAGGATTAGATCCCTGTCAATACTCACACACTCCATGCAGCAGCATAGACAAACAAAAAGTGGTGATTTGACCTCATACTATACCGGAACATGAGTTTACAGAGGATGGCTTTACATGCCTCGTCTTGAAAAGGACTGAATCATTTTTATATTGCACATGCTGTCCAGTAATAATCATTGATAAGTAATTTGTCTTGTTTGTTATAACGACATTGGGATGAGAATCTGCCACATATGGAGAAGAAATTTGTGTAGAATTTCAAAGAAATTGGGAGGAGATTTTCAATGACATGGGCTTGAAGCTAAAGCCTCTTCAGTTACTCAATCGAATGAATTAGCTCAACTCTTTACTTCAACTATCTAATAGCTACCAGTAATCAGGTGTCTGGCAAATGATGCCGGTGGCTGTGATTTCAGAAACATAGCAGCAGGGGCTCAATGCAGCGAAGGAGAAAAAGATTGAGACTTAATACAAGGGAATTCAGAAATGAAACTAAATGGAAAAAAAGGACAATGAAGAAATTAGAGGAAAATAATTAATCGTAAAAAGGATCAAAATGGGGGAAAAAAAATTCAAAAATAATATTTTAATAAAGATTCTCCCGCCGGCGAGCTTAAAGGGTCTAAATGTCCATAATGTTTTTTTAATATGCCTATTTATCGCCGGAAAAGTTTAAAATACCAAGGTGGTTTGGACCACTTTTTTAAAATACGAATCTGGTAATTCGGGGGATTGTTAATACACTATTACTCAACCATCAATGGCAGTGGAAATTCCCACTGTGTAAAACCTATATATTATGTATTCATGTTTGACCATGAGGATTATAAAACAAATTTTTTTTATTGCCAGGCAGGAAAGTCATCAAGGAGAGCTTGTTGAGAATATTTTTGTGTTGCATCTTTAATACGAGCACTCTTTCAGAAAAGGATGAAGAGTTCCATTGTGCTTTGACATCTTCAGTTGAAGGTAGTTCAAACGAGCTATGTACAAGGTACAATCATTAATCTCTCGGCCTATCATACACACATATTTGTCTGTGCACTAACAAATATCACAGCACAAAAACTGAGGTGTTTATGGATCATACAAGCATCCACGCAGGAAAGTCATCAAGGAGAGGTTAGTTATGACACATCTCTAATTAAGACCATTCTTTCTGAATAAAATGAACAGTTCCGTTGTGGTTTAACATCTTTAGGTGAAGGTACTTCAATGAGCTATATACAAGGTAGAATCATTCTCTCGGTTGGATTGATACATGTCCATGCACCCAAAAGACCGCAAAAGAAAAACAACTGATTATCTATGCAGAGTTGAAGACTATTATTATCACCAATCAGGTCATTCTTATAAAATAGCATTTCAATTGAAAAACATATTGAAAGTTTAGTAAGTCTTGTGTAATACCAACTCATAATAAAATGGGGTCACTATTTAGACACGCAGGGACCACTTATAATGAATAGTGACCCTTGTTTCACTAAAATGTAACATCCGTCTCACCAAAAGTTATGAAAAGACCGTCTTAAACAAGTTTTTATGTTGAAAGTAAATCCAACATTTGTAATCAACAGAACAGGTATAAGGATCACTTACCCACTGCCGGCATCACAATAACCTCTCAATGGTGGTGGCACCCGAAAATCAATTCTTTGGTATCTGTTGAAGTTTTATTACATGAGTCAAGGCCATATAAATTTGGAAAAACAACAAAAAAAAGTTTCAGTCGACAAAAATTAAGACAACAGTAAATCCCAAACACAGGATATAGGCAAGCAAACAGACATGGAGAGAAAAGCAGCACCTGCAAATACATATCTTGAGCCACAAAATTACCCAACTTTAAAAATAAAAATAAAAAAGGAAATTTTTGGGTTTAGAACAAAGAATCTCAACCCAAACTTACCGAACCTAAAAACAGACAAAGTAGTGGGTCAAAATCCAACCTGCTCCGCGTCAAGGCATACAAAATGGCACAGATTGGCATACCAACAGACATTTAAAAAGTCACTATATCTTTTTGTTCCCTTCTTTCTCTTCATGCTCCCACACCCTATTCTTGACCTATCAGCCTAGTGACTAGTGCTTAATGCTGATCCTCATCAAGGTCTTTTCTAAAAGACTGGGGAAGGATTAGCCACTTTAAATCTCCCACTCACAGAATGCTTTTGTTTGGGGGTCGTCTTGTGGCGAATAAAGGTGGTGCCAAAAGTGAGGCATAAGGGGATAGAGAGGATGGCACTGAGGTTGGATTGTGAAGGCATGTGATAGGGTGATGACATGGTGTTGGAAAAAAAAATCTTTAGGGGAACGGCGGCCGTTGTGAATAATGGGGTGCTTTTCAAACGCATACCTCTTTTTACTGGTCCTTGAGGCACCTAGGGATTCATTTACCTCGTCTAGGGGGCTGAGGCAAGGAGACCTCCTACCATTCTTATTCACTCTTTTGGTCAATGTGCTTAAGCGGGGTATGGAAGTGGGGATGATTGAGAGCTTCATGGTGGGCAGGGAATGGGTGCATGTCTCACACCTTTAGTTTGCCGATGATACAATGTTTTTCTTGGTGGCTGACACTGATAAGTTCAAGAATGTTCTTATCCTCTTGCAGATAGAGTTACTCTCAGAAATGAAGGAGAATCTTAATGAGAGTAGCTTTCTCTGAAGAATGAAGGAGAATCTTAATGAGAGTAGCTTTCTCTAAAGAATGAAGGAGAACTCTGCCAACCACTCTAAACATCAACATAGCCATTGCTCGGTGCCTCCAAAGAGGTTTCCACGGTAAGAGGTTGGTTGTACCCAGCCTCATTCCCTGTGAAAACAGATGGGCTGTTTGCATTTGACCCTTGATCCGATGCGTGAGTGCGTGACAATCATCTGCAACTTCGCAATAAAGAAGTGCAAAAAACTTTGATGAGCCTTTTTTATTTAGATCCCTTATACTCTAAAGCCAAAGAGTAGTGAATCTTTTTGGCTCTATTAGAATTGGAGAACAAATGTCAAACCCTCTATGGTGAGTAAATCCCGAACAAGCCCGTAGTAGGCTACCAAGGGGTAAGGTTCTTTCAAAGATCCCACCCTACTATTTGAGTCACCACAATAGGTAAGTAGTATATCTAGTAGGTAAGGGCCAGCCCACCAATCAATGTGTCGCATGATCTAAAATTCTAGAAACATAGATTCCAACAAAAGAATCGAAATGAGGGAATTGTTTTGTTTTTTGATAGGGAAGTAATTATGTAACTAATGAAAAAGAAGCTACACTTGTGGGGAGAAGTTGGAGATCGACATGTTATGTTTAGAGGAAAGGGTATAAAACCTTGAGAAAGTGCTAAAAAAGGAGTATCTCCCTTCTAAAGATCTTTCCAAAATAAGATCCTATCCTCATCCTCAAGCCCCAACTTTGAACTTGACCAACAGAAGAAAAAAGCAATATACCGGGTGAGATAAACTTCCAAGCGCTGGCAAAGGTAACAATATCTTCCAGCATAAGCATCCCAATGGTTTTGGTGAAGATTACACTTGCTCCTATTAACCTTGAGCCAACAAGATTCTAATTCCAAGGGATAACACGAACCATTTCCTACTCAAGACAGAGTTCATAGACACCAAGTTACCAAGGGATCTTAAGGCTCCAATGTCGAAATCAACTCAAACGTCTGGAGCATGGTCAACACATTCTTAAAAGAGGACAGATCATCCAGAAAAAACAAAAGAAAAAGGTGCAACAGAAAAACTGAAACCTGGTCCCCTACAATCCGTACAACCTAGCCAAAGTTCCCATTCAACACGGACATTATAAGTGCCCATGTAACATAGAGTGCAGGGAGCCCATCCAAGCATGGACTTCAATGGATCTGATAGGTGGTCCAACATGCCGGATAGCAACAGGCATGTAGCAGACGACCTACATTTGTTGCGGAAAAGCAAAGCAGTAACTTTGTGTTAGTGCTACATGCTAGTGCCTGATGACAAGTGGTCCAACACTCCAACCAGCCCAAGGACAGACGACATCTATCTACAACGCTCCAATGAAGATGTCAGGAACTACGAGACAAGAACAACATGGGCAGATCCCCAACAAGGCATTAAAAGGGCAGCGCTTCACCCGAAGCTCCCACACAGAGAAGGTTGTCCAAGGCTGAGTGTTCGGCACAGTTCACGAGGTCAAGGAAGAGAGAAAGGGCTCAGGCAGAGGGTTGGACGCTAGAAATCAAGAGCCTTTGACTCAACGCCATGATGCGCCCCAAACAGAGAAGGTTGTCCAAGGCTGAGTATTCGGCACAGTTCACGAGGTCAAGGAAGAGAGAAAGGGCTCAGGCAGAGGAATGAACGCTAGAAATCAAGAGCCTTTGACTCAACGCCATGATGCGCCCTCCTCCTCCGATGGAAAGGAAGACCCCAGAAACGGTTGGGTGGAAGCCACAACCAACGGAGCCTGACAATGTGACTTGAAGGAACTCGTGAAGGGGTATGCAACTGCCTTGTGTGAGAAGATCCTTTAATTTTCCCCAAAGATCCCCTTCCCCGCTTAGACTACCTAGTGGAAGTGGAATACAACCCCTTGGACTCAGTCTTACCGCTCCAAACACCTAGTGGAGCTGACCTACACCCTTGGGCTCAGTCTTACTTACCATTCCGAACCCCTAGTGGAAGTGGCCTACAACCCCTTGGGCTCAGTCTAACCGCTCCGACCAATCCCTTAGGCTTGCCTGAACGCTCAATACGCGGCTGTGATGGCAAACCGTGAGGTGAGTCAACTAAAGCAAGCGAGACCAATGCAATCCCTCCAATCCCCCTACGTATCCTTCTACATCGACAGAAAGACGTTATACATTGGACCAGGTTGGCCATATGGGATGATGTCAGTGGAGGAGATGTACAAGAGAATGATCGAGCACGAGGCAAGGGCTGAAGCTAAGGATACAGCTCGAGCCAGAAGCAATGCAGCAAGGTTTAGGGAAGTGATCGTCATCCCTTCAGATTTGGAGGAAGATGAGACAGATCAGCCTAAGGTCGAGGAAGAACTCGACTCGACACTTTCATCCCCAGGATCTCCTCCATGCGTGCGCGTGCATTTGTGGGTTTAGAAATTGTTTGTGATGAGAAATTCTACCAAACATATGTCAAACAACCTCAATGACTCGAAAATTCTCTATAATGGAGTCATCAAACACATCACAACTTCTGCAAACACATCAAGAAAACTCCTCCAAACAGTTATTGAGAAATTCCTGTTCTGAAACAGAAACTGGTTACGAAGCTAGGCCAAAAAAAACCTTAATTGCTTTTTAATGCTTCAAAAGGATTGAGAAACTAAGGTAGTAACAAGCAGAAAGCATGTAATATAAATCCTTACAAGCGAGATTCAGGGTCTTTACGAGGATCATATCCCTTTCTGATCCAGAATCTATGAAACGGTCCACTCCCGAAGTAGTATGCAGTTCGAAAAAGAAGCCTGTACTTAGAACAGAATAATAGATGTGTCAGACAAAATCTTAAGGCATCCCTTCAGGTCAAAGCAGCTGGGGCCTTTAAAGGGGTGCCCCTTATAGGGGGCTTGTAATTAAATTTCTCTTTGTGAGAATCTCTTGTCCTGTTATGGTGTAATACTTTTTGGATTTAATAAAATTTCTCTTTATCTAAAAAAAGACAAAATCGTAGGTTATAAACAGTTATAGGATAAAAACAGTTGTATAGCAGCTTGATAAAAGCCATGAAAGATACCTCTTAAGCATATGGTCTCCACATTTGAGGCCTATTTTACTCAAGCGTTCAGATATGGAGCTTCTTGGCCATATGGGACGTTCATCAAACAGCCTAGACACAGCCATCTGCCATTTCCAATGATCTGTTTCTTCTGGTATGTGTTTCTCCCAATTTACTATTTTAGGAATCTGTATGATTGTTAAGTGCTACAAAGAAAAAGGTAAAGACAGATAATATCTTTCTTCTTGTAGTTATGGTCCTACTTATTCTAAGGGAATTAGGCGGTTTGTTAGTTATGGTCCTATGGAGTATAGAGGAATAGGATAATGCCTCCTTTTTCATTGACCAATTTAATTATAAAGGTCTAATGCTCCCTCAAGGTGCATGCTTTTGTTTGGACCCTGACAATGGGTAAGGTGAACAGTCATGATCTGGTGCAGTGGAGAAGACCTTTTAACTATATCCCTGGATGTGTGTGTGCTTTGTCACCGTGCTAGTGACGTGTGTTGCATCAGTTCCTGTATCTTGATTTTGCACGGACTTTGTGGGGGAGGCTTCTTGGTGCGGGGGAGTGTGTTTTGTTTTTACTCACACTATTAGTCTGTCATGTAGTAATTGGAGACTCGACAGTCTAGTGTATGAGGGGACAAGGAGAGAAAGGTATAGGTGTTGCGGCAGTGTGCCTTCTCAGCTAGTTTCTATTGTATTTGATGGGAACGGAACGCACAAGTCTTTCCAGGGATGAGAGGGATCTCCAAGCCTCTCGAGTTTCTTTGAGATTGGGAGGTGTACTTGGCTTCTTTACGGGCCAAAGCTGTGGGCGCTTTTAAGGGTGTGCCCCTCGCTGACGCCCAATGTCATTGGAGTGATGTGTAATCACATACTCTTTTGAGGACTACTTGCCCTCTTAGTTTGTAATTATTACATATTCTTTTCAATAAATAAATTTCTTATTAGATTGACGACAACTGAGCATTCCACCATTTGCTACCAAGCCAGACAACAACAACAACAACAACCCAGTAAGTGTCCCGCCTAGGGCGGGGTCTGGGGAGGTCCAGATGTACGCAGTCTTACCCCTAACTAGTTGCCTAGAAGAGAGACTGTTTCCGAAGCCAGACCTACTATGAAATACTATGAAATACCAAGCCAGACCTACTATGAAATACTCCAGCCAAGGAAATCAAACATGAAATGTAAAAACGATCTACATCGGAGAAGTGTTTCTGAGCACCAGATGAACAAGATTCAAACTCCTTACCAGAAACTCCCACATGGCTACTCCATGCTCAGAGTCATAGAAAATCTAGAGCAGCAACAAGGATATGGCAGAAGCAAAGTAAAATTAAGGACATCAATCTGTCTCTCCTCTCAAAAGAAAGGGAAGGAAAGAGAGAAAGGAAAATTCTACAAAGGAATTATTAGATTGTTCTCCTACTATCTAAACGGGTGGTCAAAGAGCTGAACCTTTTATTTTTCTTTTTTCCTTGTGTAGTAGGCTAGTAGCTATGAGCTTGCACAGATACAGAAAACTGATAGGGTAACATAACCGTCAGTTCACATATCCACATAATTATCCACTTATAAGGATATCTTTGATATTGAAATCAATAGCTAGACATGGCTCAATCTCCATCTGTAGCAAAGGAAGAAAAAACTTAATAACACAGGAGCATTAAGCAAAAGTGAAGATTTCCCAGTCACTCTGTAAAACACAAAGCAGATGAGCAGAAATTATGGCCGATACATAGTGAAAAATGGAAGATACGAGTGGTTTTTAGCCAATATGGGAAAATCTTATAAATGAAGAAATAAAAATTAAAAATTAAAAGAGGGAGGACAAGATCTCAATAAAAAAAATTCCTAGCCAAAAGAGCCCTCCACTGTCGCTGAATATCGAACACCCCAGAAAAAGTCCTATGAGCAAAAACCCAAAGTGATGGAAAATGACACCAATTCGTCCCACACCAAATCTTTTAGAGACAATGACTCCGAAAAATGCAATAGGTCCTCTCTGTATGAACCACAGCTCCACAACGCCTAAAACTCTTACCCTCCTTAGGCCTAAAACCCCAATATTCAACCTGGAACATTACCGACAAGCTCAAGGGTTGGATCCATCGATCCAAAAATAGTCTAAACAGCTGTATCCACACATTCCAAACAAATAGACAATACACGAACAAGTCATTTATTTTGTCTCCCAACCTCAAAAACAAACTGTACAAACCAACGAGATCATGTTATGTGGCTTCCTCTACGCCGCAGTTTGTTAATGTTAACTCTTTCAAGCACCACAGTACAAACCCTCCAAAAAAAAGCACAACAGTACAAAAGAAAGCACGGACCTTCAAGAGAACTTTTGCACCCCAAGCGAGAGAGCTACAAGAGACCCCATGTATAATGTGTTTGACAGCATCAAGCAAAATTAGCAAACTAGACAGCTTGTCAAGTTCCTTACCTTCAAAGCTCCTCATGAAATGGTGATTCCACGAGAGCAACACGCCACAAAAAAATAAAAAAGAGAGAGGCATATCATGGTACCAAGACAGACTCCAATGGCGTGTAAAAAATGAAGAAAAAGAAACATCACCCCTCCAACCATCGTCCCAATTAGGACCCTATCTCCAAGGCTAAAATTAAGTTGGAGGTTGGACCAAAGGAGAAGGTGTCATAAATCTGGAAAATAAACTTCCCAAGGACTAGCAAAGGTAACATCACTTGCATAAACATCCTTGATGGAGACCATACTTACTCCAAATAACCCTGAGCCAAAGAGAGACTGATCCAAACGAAACTGCGATAACCACTCACCACCAGGAGCAATGTTCTTGGACAGCAAGTTGCTAAGCCCAACCCTCCCAAAGTCTTAGGCTTACACACCCCAATCCCATGCAACCAAATGAACACTAGGCTTATCACCCGAACTACACACAAAAAATCTCCTCTCAAGCCTCCTAGCCACCCGTAACACTAACTTTGCACTGTGTCGCAATTTATCCCCTAACAGCATTAAGCTTCTTTACAGCCTTTATAGATGAAGGCAATCTAAGAAAAACATCAATAATACTTTCACAGAAGAATCGAAAGCCACTCTAAAGGATGCTTTAACATAGAAGCAATCAAAATATGACTTAGCTATTTCACTAACAAATTAGCTATTAATAGTTTAAAAGTATGATTGTGAGAAATGAGAATTGCAACAAACAGTTATTAGACAACACATTTGTTCAATTTTTTGAGCCTTGCCGTGATGTAGGAATATTTACAATCCAAATTCAAATATCCCATTGTTAGTGGCTGAGTTACTCGCAAGATAATTTGTACTTTATTCACTCACTCTCATCCAATAACAGGTTGATCACATTTTCATCACCAAATTTTAACATATAGAAATATTTACCTCCCAACGGTGTTCAACAACTCCCTCCTGTCTCTTTCTCGAACTCAAAGTGACTGATGGCCTCAACCTGTATAACATAGAAGGGTATCACTAGATAGACTAAACAAGCTTAACCTATTTTTAGAAATGCCATAAGCTAGTCTTTAGTTTAGACTCAATGCTAAATTCTATCAACATAACAGTGACGTAAACAAAATGGGCAAGACGTAAACTGCACTGGTCTCCTTGAACCCAGGGCATGCCAGGAATGCAACTTATGACATTTATAGGTTCCAAACACAAGTGAATGAAACTCGTGAAAGTGAAGAAGATGAAGGTATAACCTTTCAATACAAACAAGCACAACTAAATGAAAGAGAGAGCTATAGACGAAAGACAAGCATGCCCACATGGGAAACATAAAATGTTATCAATAGAAAGAAGACAAGAAACACTACATACATAATAACAAGAACCCTGATATCCCAAACTGTGAATCAGCTACATAGTTCTTTTTCCTGTTATTTCACTCTATTTGGAACCAACACTCCCATAATCAAAAGGGCAATATTCACCGTTCCAACCAGAGTCTCCTCATACAAGAATTTGAAAGTGGATATATTCAACCTTTGCCGTGCCTTTCCCAAATTATCCCATATTCAGACTTTCTAGCTACTTAATGAGTCACTAATATGTCTAAATACTTGCACTCAAGTGATAGGCCGCCATAACTGTCAGCTTTGCACTAGTCTTTGAATTAGCTTTATAACATCAAATACCACTAAGTATTAATCAAGAAGCACAATCAATTTCTTCAACTGCATTCTTATTCAATTACAAAGAATATGCAAAAAGAAAAGACAAGAATCATCCATTTATCTTACACTATATTCTCTGGAACATCTTTTGGCGAAAATAGTGGAGGTGCCAGGATCATCAAATTTTCATCATCTCTGTCCTCAAGATCTCCCTTTTCTATGAACGAGTAAATTCAGAAAACATACCAATACGTTTAAGGAACAAATTGAAGTTACAAATATTCTTATAAGGCAACTGATTTACCAAAAGGTCCCTTCACTTCAGCCGACTTTCCCCCTTTTTTCCGTGCAACATCAGTGTGAACTGCAACAACATGCTGATAATCTACCATACCTATGTGAGAAATAAAGTTTTGAAAGAAAACTGCATTAAATGAGGGCAGACTAGATAGCTTCTCAGTCTCATGGAGGCCAACCACCACCACCACCACCACCACCCCTTTATGTTCCTCACAGCGAATAAGCCTAAACTCTTATCAGATCAATTCTAGACAGCTCTGGAAGGAGAAGAATCGGCAAAACTGTAGAAAATACCGTATGCAATGGACTGCAAAAAGAAGCAAAATTCTGAAAATTCACAAGCAAATCAATTTACGAAAGTCTAGCAACAGGCCTTTCTTGCACTTTAAGGCATCTTCCTCGGCTTTCTTCGATGGGCAAGAACATACTGACAACCCTTGCGTACATCAAACTAAGATAACTTATCAGGGGCTTTCCCTGTTTGGCGAAGGATAGGTAAAGGTACTAGAAGCATGGGCAAGGACACCTTGGCAACCCTTGCGTACATCAAATTAAGGCAACTGGTCAGGGGCCAGGGGATTTCCCTGTTTTGGCGAAGGATAGGTAAAGGTACTAGAAGCATAAGCAAGGACACCTTGACAACCCTTGCATACATCAAATTAAGATAACTGATCAGGGGCTTTTCCTGTTTCGGCAAAGGATAAGTAAAGGTACTATACAACATATTAACTGATTAAGGCACTTAATATTTGCTACTAAAAGATAAAATAGAAAATAATCGGACACTACACATTTGAGTTGATAAAATTCTCTTGCTACCTTCTTCTCATTACATTACAGAGACCAAAATAAACTAGATATACAATATACAAACTGTATCAAGTATCTATGCAAGAGTCCAAGCAAACAGAGTGATTTAGAAAGGGAAAACAGTTACTGACCAGTAAAATGATAAGCATCCTGGATTCGAGCAACAATGTCAGCACAGAGGACATTTGAATTTTCAGACTTCTGTGTGGAGACCATGCTAGTAGAAGCAAGAGATCCTTTTTCAGTTTCAGCTGAATCAATTTTGGAACTAGAATCATTGGATTGGCTGCTGGCACAATTGTTATTTTGACTGCCACTACTATTCCTTCTGGATATTCTCAATAACAAACTGCTAGTAAGATGAAGTTGACCAAATGCAGGATGGGAGAATGGGTCCTCAGGTCGAAAACGTAGCTCCAACTTGTTTAAATTTGAGCTACGAACCTACAGAAAATGCTAAGCGGCTCAGTATTTGCAGAGTTTTAAAAGGGGGTGCTTGTGAAGAATTACCTTAGCAATTGCATCTGATCCGCCAAGGGTTTCAACAGCACGGGACATTGATGAAGGATACGCAGGGTAGTGAACTACAAACGCCTCCGTGCTTGGTAAATGCCCTGCCACAGTCCCATCTTTGATAATTCCCATTTCTCACAAGCTGTAATAATATGATGAAAAATACAGATCACATATCATTAGAAATTTCAATTCAATTTTAAAGAGAAATGCTAGTATCAAATGGCCTTAGGAATTCGATTTCAGATCTACTTTCTGTGTGGTCTTTCTTCTTTTTAGTTTTGCTTTTTAGTCAGGGCATTGTTTACCTGAAAGGGAGAGGGAGAGATATGAATAGGGAAAAGGATTAAACCAGTGGTAAAAACCAGAAAAATTTTCTAAGTATATCTTTGATTATACACAATTTAAAAAATCTATATAAACTAAAGTTAGGGGTAAGACTGCGTACATCTGGACCTCCCCAGACTCCGCCCTAGGCGGGATACCTACTGGGTTGTTGTTGTTGTTGTATATAAACTAAAGTGAACTTTTTTTAAAATAATAATAATAATCATGTCTTTTTCCCTATGACTACTCTGAATAGCCAAAATTTAAGCGAACCTATTCAGAAATTTCTGAACACAAATTCAAAGATAATTTGACCTAACTTTAGAATATAGACTACTTTCATGACCAAACATATCAAGTTTGGTGGAGCCAGAAACTTGGGAATGAGGGTACATCTTTTGTTCAAGCAGCTTCAAATGTCCTACTTCACATGTTATACTCATACTACCACCATCAACACAGCTGTACAGAAGCTCTTAATAAAAAAAGGTTATTTTCACCATAAGGGATTCACATCATAACACAAATAGCTACATTAACTTAATTATCACTAAATTCAAGAAACCAAATAATCCATGATGGTAAGTATCATCCAACAAATTCAACTCAAAACTCAATTCATAACATAATAATAACACTTCAATTAACTGAGCATTCAACAGAACACTTACAGAAAAGCATTTGAAATTGTCATTAATCAAAACCCAAATACAAACTTAATTCTGATAAATTTAGAACGAAAAACAAAAAACAAAACAACAAGCCAAAAGCCCAACGAAGAAACCAAAAAACCATTTAGTTCATGATGGTATTATCCATGAAATTCAATTCATGGCATAACATAAAGTTCAATTAACTCAGAATTTAACAGAAGACTTACACAAAAGCACCTAGATTATAATTCCATCAGCCCAAAATACAAGCTATAACTTTGATCAACTTATTTAGACTGAAAAACAAAATAAAGACAATTCAAATCCAAAACCCAATTGAAAAACGAAGGATATTTAGCAAAATAGTACCTGAAAGACAATTTTGAGAGTGAAAAAGAGGGCACCCAACTGGCATCTCGAGTTTCTATGAGGTGTCCATTGTGTAGTGAAGTAAACAGATGCCTAAGACTTTAGATAGAGAAACAGAGGGGAGAGATTTAGAGTGAGAAAAAACTGCAATGGTGGTATTTGCTGTTGAGGGTGACCAAAACCAAAAGCCGGGATACACAGAGAACTAGAGAAGGCGTTTTGGGTTGGGATCGCCAGCAACGGTTTGGGGCTCTGGGCTTGGTTAGTGTTAAGATTTGATTTTCGTTCTTGGCTACACGCCTACACCTAGGTGTACTCAACTTGTCTACACTATAGCACCAAAAAAAAAATTGTTTGCACTACACCCCACTTATTTTATTCTTATTTTTATTTTTAAATTTTTTCAAAATACAATCCAATTCATTACTATTAACCTATCACAAAAAAAAAAAAAAAAAAAATCTATCACTTTATTACAATACTAGTGCAATTGGCCCGTGCGTATCCATGGGCTAGATAGACATGAGCAAAGTACGCAAATGTGAAGGAAGAAAATGAATACTTTAATAGTAATCCATAGACATCAACAGAGAGCAACATGATATTTTATTTAGATGGATATGTTTTGGTCCTACATTTTATGACTGCTACTTGTAGGCATAAAAAAGTTCTTTCTATACGGATGATGAAAGTTCTAGCTGCCACAATCTCTTAGTCTTAGAGTGCTTTTGTGGAGGGTAGACAAATTTTGGATGCTTCTTTAATGGCTAATGAGACGGTGGATGACGCAAAGCGAAGAGGTACGAGGGGTGTTGTCTTCAAGCTAGACTTTGAGAAGGCTTATGATAGGGTGAGCTGGCGTTTTCTTGACATGGTACTTGAGAGAAAAGGTTTCGGGGTGCTCTGGAGGCGGTGGATTAGGGGCTGTTTTTCCGATGCTCATTTCTCAGTCCTGGTAAGCGGGGCGCCTAGGGAGTGGTTCTCTTCTTCTAGGGGTTTAAGGCAAGGTGATCCGCTGTCGCCTTTTTTGTTTACGTTTGTGGTGGATGTGCTCAGTAGAATGTTGGAGAGAGGTGTTGAGACGGGAGTCGTTGAGGGGTTGGAGGTGGGTCGGGAGAGGGTATACGTTTCTCACCTCCAGTTTGCAGATGATACTATCCTTTTCTTAGCTGCTGATATCGCTAAGTTCAGGAATGTTTTGACAATTTTGCAAGTTTTTGAGCTGATTTCAGGGATGCGAGTCAATCTTGCCAAGTGTAGTCTGGCTGGGATAAACGTGGATGATGACTTTTTGGCAACGACAGCGGGTTTGGCGCAATGTATTAAAAGGCGCGAGGCGCAAAGAGGCAATAGAGGTCCATAGAGCCTAGGAGCAAGGCGCAAGGCGAAGGCGCGTGCCTCAGTGAGGTGAGGTGAGGCGCACTAGTGTATGACAGAAAAAATGCTATAAAATAAACGTTTTTTTCATCAAAATCTATCTCAGATGCGCCTCACGTGCGCCTCAAGTGCGCCTCAAGTGCGCCTCAGTGAAATCGCCTCGCCTCACCCTCAAAAAGCGATGGGCTGCTGCGCCTCACGCCTCGTGCGCCTAGGCGTGCCTCAGGCGCGCTTTTTAAGACATTGGTTTGGCGGGCTGTCAGATACAGGGCTGGCCACTTACTTATCTAGGAGTGCCTTTAGGAGGTAACCCACATTCGGAGGCTTTCTGGGAGCCGGTTGTACAGCGGGTGTCCAAGCGTTTGGATGGATGGAAACGGGTGTATTTTTCATTGGGGGGTAGGATTACGTTAATCCAGTCTTGCCTTTCCAGTATTCCATTATACTACCTCTCGTTATTTCGGATTCCAGCAGGTGTAGCTCAGAGGATCGAGAGGCTCATGAAAGACTTCCTGTGGTCTGGCGTGGATGGGGAGAGAAAGGACCATTTGGTGTGTTGGGATAAGGTGTGTCGTCCTAAGGAGGAAGGTGGATTGGGTGTAGGAAGGCTGGTAGCAAAGAATGTTGCCCTTGTGGGGAAATGGCTTTGGCGCTTTCCACAAGAGCCGGATAGTCTTTGGCATCGCGTCATTCGGAGCAGGTATGGGATGCAACAAAATGGGTGGGATGCACAGTTTACTGGGACCTATACACATGCTAGCCCGTGGAAATTCATTTCGCAAGTCTCTTCCCACTTCCTTTCACATGTTGAGTTTGAACTTGGAAATGGTGCACGAGTTAGATTCTTGGAGGATATTTGGAGGGAGGGTCAGCCTTTTTGCACAAGGTTCCCTAGGTTGTTTCAGTTACCCGCTCTTCGTGATGGTGTAGTGGCAGATTTCTTTTCAATGCAGAGTGGTTCCTGGAATTTACATCTCCGACGTCCACCTCATGATAGGGAGATGGAGGAGCTCACTTCACTCTTAGAAATTCTGGGTTCTACTCAGCTTTCGGGTTCGGATGATTCTAGGAGATGGGTTGGAGATTCTTCGGGGGAGTTCTCTTGCAGGTCGGGATTTGGCGACACCTTTCTCTCGGTTTCCTCTAGCAGACTTTATTTGGAAGGCGAAAGTACCCATGAAGGTGAAGGCATTTGTGTGGACTTTGGTGCTGGATAGGGTCAACACAAATGACCTAAGGCAGCGGAGGAGACCCGGGTGCCTCTGTCACCTGATATCTGATTGTTATGTCGGTCTAGTTGTGAGACGTCTGCACATCTTTTTCTATGGTGTGATGTGGCAAATAGTCTTTGGCATCGGTTGATTCCGGGCGAGGTGTGGATTTATCCTTCTACTGTTGAGGAATTTCTGCAGATGCGTTTTCGTGGCTTTGGAGGTGGGAAGGAGAGGAGGTTGTTGTGGCGCAATGCCTATTTTGCGATTTTGTGGTGCATCTGGTTAGAGCGGAATGCACGAGTGTTTAAAGGGATATCAACAACTCCAGCGATGCTTTGGGAGAGAATCACCTATTTAGCTTCTTTATGGGCTAGGGCTGCTGGGGATTTCAGGGATTATACTATTACTGATATTCAGAGGAATTGGGGTACCTTATCCTCTATTCTGCTGTACATTTGAATTCTTATCAATATACTTATTCTTTCTCTAAAAAAAAAAAGTACACATATAATATGAGTTTATCACAAACTACTCTATATTTGGTAGCTGAGAAGATTAAAAAGTAAGAGTTACATTTTTCTGGTTAAGCGTACTAATGCTTTAACATTGGCAAAAAGGCTCACATAAGCACCATTTTACCTCTCTCTAAGTGGCTTATTTAAGGCCCAACAGTGATTATCAACACACCTGTTAGTAGGACATGAAGATAGTCAGCTACTCAACTTCAAACTTCTCATTTCTTTCAACTATCATGCTCCTCATTTGAATAAATTACAGAGAGGGGAGCTGCAAAATCCAAAACAAATCAACTACTAACATCATACATGTGTGTAGGTGTATAACCAACAATTTCATTGACAATTTCTTCTGTTTTTCCAATCAATATATACACTGAGCAAGTGCAAAAGGAAAACAATTATAAAAAAAAGAAAAAGCAGAATTACTACCGTTGCAAAATGTTAGAAGTGATCAACTACTACTTAATCATTAACATAATGATTGTCAGTTGTCATATATAGCTGCCATGAAACAATCTTGTTGTCTAAATTAAATGTAATGCGCCAAACGGCTCCGCAGAGCACGAGTCTAATTCGACCTAACAAGAACGGAATCACGCTCTGTAGGATTTGAACCTATGTGACCCGAAAGTAATTGCTCAAATACCTCTCGTTGGTTATCCAGTTCAATTTCAATGACAAAATTTTTAACACAACTACCACCAGAGCATACACACAAAAATATGACTCCGTGAAAATAACAAGATCCAAAAATTGTTGTGTTTTGTATTAGAGCACCAGATATATTCCAAGGGTGTTACATACAAGGTAAGCCTTGTATTAGAGCATGTACAAAGCTTCATTGAAGCACTAGTGATTCAGTTTCAGAAAAGAGTCTTTAATGGGGAAATTAAAAATAAATATTCCTATGAGAAATGAAACCACAAAGACTTGAAACTATAGTCTATATAGACCTTGAGGTACCATTTCATTGACTAAATAGCTGAACTCATCATACAAGTGTTGTTTATATACAATTCAAGATCCTCTATTCACAAAAAATAAATTCAAGACACTTATCTATAAATTGGCAGTTCTTATTCACATCACATGCCTTTATAAGAAATCACCAATGCAACACGAACATTAAACAAACTAATAAGGAGGAAAGAGAGAGAAAGAGAAAAACATGTACTATCTACCTCCTAAAGAAATGAAAAGAGGAGAGTACCCAAGATTTGTCTCAATTAAAGAACCTAAAATACAATTAAAGAACCTAATTTAAATGCATAATCAATTAAAGAACCTAATTTACCTATACCCGAAGAACAAACATGCCAAGCAATTTATGAGCATAAATTTTAATTGGGGAATTCTAACAAACACCTGGTATGCGACTTAAATTTTTCTGAATTTGAAATTCCAAGCTATTGTCTAATTAGTATAATAAGAGAGCAATACTGATGAAGTAACTTTAATCAATCAAATAATTATGAAATGAATTAGGGCATTTATCATAAAATTGGAAAACCAAATTAGGGCACAAACCTGATGATTTAGTCCTTGTTATTGGAGCAACAGGAAAGCTAGGCAATTAAACGGTCAAAGAATTAAAAAGGGAAGGAGGGTGGGATGAACAAAGCAACCACAGACTGACTGACGATGAAGGACTCGCCTAAGTGGGTTCTTTTTCTTTTCTATATAATTTTTTTTTACTACCTTTCAGCCCAGACCTACACGTTCGGATTCCGAAGAAAAAAAAAAAAAAAAAAATTGGATCGTGAGATCAAGACTTTTATACAGTACTAGGGTGCAGAGGGCCCGTGCATCATGCACGGGCTAGTTTATGCTACGTAGCTCATTCTAAATTTTATAGACTTATAGGAATAGGAGTACATACAAAGTAATCAATAGTACAGCTTTTAATATGCTCTTTGAACATATGTAGATATTGAGTACTTGAATATATATGTACATGATGTTAAAAAAAAATTGCAACTTCACCAATAGGTAGTAGTGACCACCGCTTTTAGGAGCTGCATATATACAGGCCAACAAGGAAACAACTAACTCCGTTTTCTTCCAAAAGCCAAGGGAGCAATTTATTCGATTTTCACATTCTCCTTGTGTCCTCTATGGAAAATTTGCAATACCAACATCCAACAGTTGAAATAGTTGCCAGTCTTGCGACAGACAGATTGCCAGACAAAACGTCATTACAATTTCAGATCAAGTTGCAAAGATGTCACAAAGATTTATGTAGAAAGCATAATTTAGGGGATCCAAATCAATTAATCTCAAAGCAACCTTCCCTCCTAACTGAACATTCTTGTGCATTTGACAGCCACCAAGAAGTGCACCCCAAACATACAAATCAAGCTTTACCAGCATGCCGCCAATAAGTTTTTCTGCCTCATCAAACAGGGCAGCTCGACTAAGTTTATCAACCATACATGGGTAATGATAAACACGGGGCTCAATGGAGTAAATACGCGTCATCATGTCAAAGCACCAGCGGCCTTCCTCTACAGGCCAGCATAGCACGTGCTGACAATAGCCCGACAAAAGTGACATGGTTTGGCTTCACTCCTTGCAAGTCCATCTCACTCAGAAGAGTCAAAGCTTATATTCCATACCCATGAAGAGCATAAACCGAGATCATGGCCGTCCATGTTAAAACATCCTTCTTTGTCATTGCTCTAAAGATTTCAGTTGCTCTATCTACATGTCCACACTTACCATACATATCAGATTGTCAATCAACGCTGTCGCAATCACCATTTCAAACTCCAACCCACTCCTCTTCAGATAACCATAAACCCAATTCCCATGGTCAATAGAACCCATAGATGCACAAGCCGAAAGAACACTGGCTATAGTAATTTTATCAGGTCTAACCACCTCATCCCTAGCCATTTGCATTTCCTAGAAAAGCTTTAAAGCAACCTTTGGTTGCCCATCTTGAACAAAACCCGTTATCATCAAATTCCCAGTATAAATGCTCATCTTCTTCATCTTCCTAAACATACTAAATGCTAAACCAAGATCCCCATTTTTGAAACACCCAACAATCATCGAATTCCAAGAAACAACATCCTTTTGAGGCATTTCATCAAACACCTTCTGAGCACAACCCAATGACCCACACTTAGACAACAAAGTGATCATAAAATTCTGAATATATACATCCTCATGAAACCCAAATTTCAAAACATGGGAATAAACAGCCATACCCTTGAAACCATCAAGCTTTTTAGTACACTCTTTTAAGACAAATGAGAAAGTAAGCCCATCAGGGTTAATACCATTTCTTAGCATTTGAGTATACAAATTCAAAACAGGGTAATAATCTAGGCTTTGACACAGAATATGATTTGCAAGCATAAGCTCTTATAAGTGCGTTATACACAAAAAGATTCAATCTTTCCAAATTATGGAAAACTTTGGTAGCATAAGGAAGTGAACCTGGTTTTGAAATGGCACAATAGAAGAGAAGGTCTTATTGAATCGAAAACCACCGCGTGCTGGTCAAAGACCTTGTAGACAACAACGACATCAACGCACAGCAGCAGAGGAGAGAGAAAAGATGTGAAATTCGACCATCAACAGCAAGCTGAGAAGGAAAAAAAAAAGAAAAGGAATTACCTGCATGCAAGTATTGTTCCAGTGAAGGAGGAGTAGCCGGCGAATTGGGCGACGGAGATGCTCGTGGTGGCGGGGACGGGGGCAGAAGAGCTGGTGTGATTGGAATTGGGAGGCGATGGTTCACACTCAGCTCCGTTCTACTTTGGCTTGGAAATCGAAAGAGAGAGAATGAAGAGAGAGTGTGAGATACGCAGTTTAAGCGACCCAAAGCAGGTGGGCCGTGCGCGAATGACTGAAGCGGACCAAGCGTACGAAGCAAAGCCTCGGATCCGTAGCAAAATAATTTCTTAGGCTAAGGATTTAGGCCCTTTTAGTATATGGAGGAAAAACCTCTATAAATTAATAATGTCGAAACCGCGTGATTTTATTAATTTAGAGAGATTGTGATTATTTAATTGATAAATTAATAATTTATTAATTTAAAAAAAGTTTTATCGATTCAACGAACTTACATTATTCTTAATACAGAAAACTCCAAATTAGCCAGATTGATATTTTAAAACTGCATTCCATACCAAGTGGACATTTTGAATAATTTCGGCGACGGATTGGCATTTTTATCTTTTGGCTCGGTCATTTAAACACAGTTAAGTCAGCGGCGGGGAATCTCAGATCATTTTTTGAATTTCTTACATTTACTCCTCATATATAGCATTTCTGGGCAATTAATAAATATTTTACCTTATTTTTTAAAATCTAAAATTTGAGGGGTTAGTATTTATTCTGAGTTGGTGGATTTAGGGGTTGTTCTAACCATCATTTGGGAGAGATAAAGTTAGGGTTTCATCAAAACAAATTTACATCAATTAAGCCTCTCTCTCTCTCTCTCTCTCTCTCTCTCTCTCTCTCTCTCTCTCTCTCTCTCTCTCTCTCTCTCTCTCTCTCTCTCTCGTAAAGGAGGTGTAATGTCAGAGGTAAGAATTTTAGGTGGGGTTTCTCTCTCTCTCTAGTAATGGAGGTGTAATGTCAGAGGTAAGAATTTTAGGTGGGGGGTTTCTCTCTCTCTCTCTCTCTCTCTCTCTCTCTCTCTGGTATGGAGGTGTAATGTCAGAGGTAAGAATTTTAGGTGGGGGGTTTCAACTGGCAATCATGGGGTTCCTTTAGTTATCTTGCCATGTGTTATTTTGGGTTTTTAAAGCCTTTTTTATGTTTTTAAAATTTGCACCAATTAAGTATAAATGTCCAGAAATGCAATAAATGAGGAGTAAATGTAAAAAATACAAAAAATGGCTGGAGATTCCTCGCCGACGACTTAATTGGGTTTAAGTGACTGAGTTACAAGGTAAATATGCCCATCTGTCGTCGGAATTATTTAAAATGCCAACTTGGTATGGAGTGTAGTTTAAAAATGTAAGTCTGGCTAATTGGGCTACAGAAAACATATAATAAGGAACTAATGAAAATTACATTGAGGAACTTCAAACAATGATTAATGATCTTGGGTACCATAGCAAAATGGATGTCAATCGCCTATTGAATTACCCGGGTGAAAATTATACATGTTCAGAGGTCCAAAGTTTATAAGAAATTGTAGATAGCATGGTTAAAAATCCTATTGAGGGTGATACAGAAGATGATACAATACCTTTGCAACCAATTACTCGAAAGGAAGTACTCATAGCCTCATAGCAGTAGCAACTCTTCAAAAAAATTTGTTGCAATATGAGAATGCAACACCTGAAACTTTTGGATGCAGTAGGAATAGTGAGAGATGAAATGCAGCTAAACTTAAATTTTAAGAAAAAACAAATAACATTAGAGTCATATTTCACTAATTTGTCCTAGTTATATTTGTACTTTTCTTTATAATTATTAATTTATAATTTCAATGGGACCTTAAATTTATATCAGGATCTTCCGGAAAAGTATTATCTTATTATTTTATCAAAATTATTAATTTAAACCCTAGGCATGAGTCGGGACCGAGCAAATTATTATCTTAGAGAGATTATTAATTTATCGAGTATTAATTTATAGAGGTTCTACTGTATAGGGTAGATGAAACCTGCTACTTCATTATGGAAAAGGCTACATGTACACTAAGGGTGCGTTTGTTAGAGCTGAACTTACCAGAACTGAACTGAACTGAATTCAATATCACTAAACTGGACACTACTGAACTGAACTGGATACAACTGAACTCAATTGAACACAACTTAATAATGTGAGACAAAAAATATGTTTCTGAATTCAGCACCACGGAATTGAACTGAACATCATTTAACTGAATTTGAAATCACTGAATTGACACATGAACTGAACTGAACTGAACTGACCGTGTAAGCTCTAACAAACGCACCCTTAGGCCATGTACTTTTCGTCGTTTTCATGCTACATTCAGTTCTGTTCCGCATTTTGTACTTCATTTTGTCTCACATTTTCTTCCATTATTCGTGCCGCGTCGTTCCGTTTCGTTCTGTTCTCTTCTGTTCCGTTCCTCACCGTCCCGCACCATTCCGTTGAAGATAACAGGGCTAAGTGTATGTTGCTAGATATACACAAAGCATCTGAGCCTTACACTTGGCAAGCTACTTGAATATTGGGTGAATCTCATTAAATATGGGTAAGAATCTTTTCAAATGAAATTTCAAATTAATTTTGAAATTTTAGATTTGAAATTCAAATGAAAAAGCAAATAAACATTTAATACTAACAAATTATAATTAATATTTATTTTAGACACTAGAAACTAATTGAATCAGATGACTCCCCCCCTCCCCTTACAATTTTCCGGTGACCTTGCAGGCCAGCACTCACGAAGCCCCACTGTCTCACCCGCACCCCCCTCTCTCCAACCGGCGCAACCCCTTCAAAAAAAATTCCGGTAATATTAAAATGCGGGACTTATTTTCCGGCAAAGATTAGAAATTTTCAAAATCAGTGAAATATAGAAATTCCTAGTTGACTTGAACACCCACAAATATTCATGCTTTAATATGTCGAGATAGAACCGAGAAATTTTATTTTTTTTTTTGTGGGTTACGCCTTTTTTTCCGATGAAGTTGCGGTAAAGTACTAATTTGGAAGTGATGTAATTTTGCTACCAAAAGTCTTCACTAATGTAAAATCCAAGTACTAACTAATTTTGCAATCAATCAGGGATGCATTTTGCTACCACGGACTTTACTAATATAAATACAAGAACAAACTAGCAATCAAGGATGCATTTTGCTACTATAGACTTCACTAATGTAAATACAAGTACAAACTAAATTTGCTACCAATGTTTTGACAGATGGGCTGCTTTTCATTTTAATGGACGTTGCCGTTAAGTAATTGGAGAAGTTGAAAGATAACCAGAAACAATGGAACTAGTTTTTTAATTTTGTTTATGTTTTCTCTCTCATGCTTTTTCCTTCTTTTATTTTTTTTATGGTCATTCACATTCCCTTTTCCGTTCTTTTTTTTTTTTTGGCTCCAAACCTGATTTTTTTTTTTCCTCCATTGGCCCTCCTATTTTTCCTCCACGAGCTGATTTTTTTCCCTCCACAAGTTGAAAAAAAAGATTCTTAATTATGGGCATGTGGATGATTGAGATTGTTTGTGTATATCTCCCAACATACACTTAGTGTACATGTACCATGGTCCATTCATTATGAGTGTAACCAATAAATTGCCAGGATTTTCGATCCATTTAAAGCATGTTTGTTTCGAACTTTAGAATATGTTTTTCTGTTTAAATTAGCATAAAACAAGTTTTTATTTATAGCAATTGTATTTGATATAATTAGGGGGGAACTGATTCTATGAATTGCAAAAACAAAAAAAGAAAAAAGATATGGACATTTTTTACTTCTAGAATCAGAATTAACATTTTCTTCTTCTTTATGGGTCAGTGCTTAAAAAATCGTGTTTCTTGGTGGTGTCGTTTGGAGTTACCTTTGGCGTGAGCGACAACTATCGCAAGTCCACAACCTAGGAGCTGAACTTGGACGCCGAGAACGTCGTCTAGAATGGTGGAGGATAGAGAAAAATGAGTTTGAGCTTGATAATCAATGATAGAGAAATTAGGAGAAGCAAATTTGAGTGACGATGCTGGTCTTCATAAACTATAATGGTTGTGATTGTGGGAAAGTGAAAGAAGTAAGGAACGAAAAAAAGGAGATATAATATTTCGAATAGTATTTTCAACACCCACAAAACAGAAAGAGCTAATTCTGTGTGAGACTAGTGATTAAAAAATGGGATCACTATTTAGTATTTTCGATCGTCTCCCTTATACGGTTGAACCTTTCTCCCTCTGGGTAAAAATATTGGCTGCTAAACTTTATGTTTGAAACTAACTTATTTGCTTTCCTCTCTTCATAAATGCTTTCTTTCAATCGTAAGTGTGGTTTATAATAAGGGGGTGCAGCAATTGTTGGGACTGTTTAAGGCATCTCCCTCACAAATCTAAACCCAGATTGGTTAAGAGCTCTGAGATTTGTTTGGCATGCTTCAGATACCCAAAAGTTGTAACACCCCCTGTTAGAAACAAGGCTAATGATAGAACAAACTTATCTCGAACTAGAGCTGATCATCAGGCCGGGCTGTCGGGTTTCGGGCCAAAATTTTATGTCCATATCCGGCCCTATCGGATTTTGGGCGGGCCAACGGGCTTTTTCGGGCCAAAACGCGATATCGTAAATTTTCTATATTTAAGCATAACTTTTGATCCCGATATGAGTTTGAGGTGATTTTTTTTTTCAATCCATATAACTTTTCGAGATCTACGCAACTATAACATCAGATTTGCAAAAAACTATTTTAAAAAAGTTTAAGTTAAAATTACAGCATGCAAATTAATAAAAAAATTCAAAATAAAAAAAATTTCGGGCTATTCGGGCCGGGTTTGCGGGTTTGACCTTCATCCCAAACCCGTCCCAAATATGGGCGAGTTTAGGTCAAGCCCGCGGGCCGGGTTTTTTTGATCAGGTTTATCTCGAACAAAAGCCGTGGCGTGATGAATCACTGCCCTAAAGTCGAATTTGCCCCCACACATACACTAGGGAATTTCCGGCAACCGACCTCCAGGGATACACGGAAACCAAAGCTTCGGTGTACTACGGTGCAATGGTTTTGAGAGTAAACTGAACAACTGCCAATCAGAAATAAGAGAAGAGAATGGAGAGAATGTGTTTTTCTGTATTTTCCAAAAGAAGTCAAGAAACAAAGTATATAAAGAGAATAAATATGTAATTGAAAATAATTAATGCGGGGCGGATTTTTAGGAAGGTAATAATGGGCAATTATTTCGTAACAGTTACAGAATCTTGTCGGTCAAAAGAAATGCTCTTCTCTTCTCTACAAATGCGGGACAATGGATTTATGGGTTTTACTGTTGTGAGACTTTTACTTTGAAGCATATCACTAAGCTTCATTTCCCACAATCCCCCACATGATTCAAAGAAAAAGTGGTAGAACAAGTTCATGGCAGTAGGAGGTCGCACGTTCCGATACTAATGTCTTGTGGACTTGAATTAGTACCTTGTGCTTACAAGTTTGCCCAACAACCATTTAGGTGGAAAAAATTCATTGAACCTTCACGGTATTTGTTCAGTACAAACTGCGCACTTGTTTAACCTCAAAATCAGATTTACTCTCGCGAAAAACATATATACATTAGCCCCTTACGTGCCTGGATATTTCTGTGAACGCTCTAGAGAGTCATTAGCCCAAATGCTCTCATAGGGGACGGGCAATTCCCCCACATTCACATAGGTGAGTTCATCAAGTGTGTACTGTCTCACACCACCTTACAAGGCTATGAACTCATTAAGAGCTAAAATGCTCAACCTCACACACATGACAATATACGAAAAAGTACTACATCATTTTATAGAGGAATGGGGTTTGTAGTACATGACTGGAGTTGTTTTATGATTTCGTTTGACCTCATTGAACCTGGATATATTCCAGGTTGGTTATCCATCACAATTCACTCCCACTAGGTTGAAGCCCCATTCCTAATGCTGACTCAAGCACTATCTTTCCACAAAGGCCTTTGGAAGAGGATTTGCAAGTTCCTCTCCAACTTAACACACTCGAGTGATATCACGTTATATCTGATCAGATTTTTCACAATTCCATGTCTAAGGCGTACTTGCCTTCTCTTTCCGTTGAAAGAATAGTTGTGGGCTACTCTATTAGCCACTTGACAAACACAATTGACAATCACAACACATGGATACTAGCGGAGCCGGTCTCCCCCACAATAGAATATCTGCAGGCAAACGTTTTAGCCATTCAGCTTTGTAACCTGCCACATTCTTGAATAAAAACTTAGATTCCATTGTGAAACTTTGCAACACAAAAATGTTTGGAAACTTTCCAAAATATAGCAGCACTAGCAAAAGTATTTCATCATTCTTGTAGATTTAATTGGCATGGCAAATTCCTTCAAACACAAGGAAAAACTTATAGTGCAAACTGAACCCAAATTAATAGTACCTTACAAATACTTCAATAAAATAATCAAAGTATTCCAATACTCACGATTGGGCTTATGAGTATATCTACTCAACCTGCATACGTCATATGCTATATTTAGTATGGTATAACTCACCAAACACTTCCAACACTCTTAACATATTCTCCTTGTAATACACTATTACCTCTAATTCTTTTCTAACTGAATGTTAGAATCATAAACGAGAGTAGAATCAAAATTGACTAAACTTTTTTTTTTTTTAATCTCAACTTTATGAGACTGATTCAAACTCAACCTCTCACAAGTTCTAGTGATTTTAATGTCAAGAATGATTTACAACATCTTTACCCATATCTTTCATAGCATAGCATGACTTCAAGAAAGTTCATATTGTGTTTATCACATCAATACTTATACTAAAAACAAACATGTCATCCACAAAAAGACAATTTGTAGCACATTTATGCTCATCATATTAATAACAACACAAGCATTATAATCATCAACCTTGAAACCATCAAAATCAATTAAAGTGCAATGGAATTTATCATACCATTGTTTGGGTGCATGTTGAGTAATCTCATGGCTTCGTTTTACCAATTTGAACCAATGCCCACCATGATTTCCTCAATCTAAGGGTTTTAAAACTCATCCCCCTTCGACGATTCAACAACAAAACTAAGAATAATTTTTCTTTAATTTATATGGTTACTTGATGCACTTTGTCTTATTGCAAATGTGTCATCTCTTACCATTACACACACAAAAAAAAAAAAAAATAATAAATTTTTGACACACTTGGCTTTCCCCAATATATTTCAACACGTGTCTAAATCATATGCCATGATAACATGCTATACAAATCAAGTTTTAGAGACAACACCCCAACAAGGGGAAATACATATTCACTTGTACAAGTATATATGTTATTAACTTGTCACATAATTTGCACCAATATACTCATCAAACACGACAAAGATGTCTATGAAAGTGCAAACACAAGTTGATGTATAACATATTAATTCAATAACCCTAGCATACACAAAATATAAAAAATTTAGAACCTTTGTTATTCTTATATGATATGCTATCATGAGTTCCTCGCATAGAGAACATAAAAATAATCGCCTCTTTCAATATATGATAATTTCATATATAAATAATATGGTTTATCTACCACAAACACATAGTGCCAAAAATTAGCTTATCATTTCCATATTGCATATAAGCTATACAAGAAATAAAAAATGATTTCACTAAAATCATCATTTTTATTCTCAAGATATCTCTAGAATTATATGTAACATTTTACGAGTATAAAAAGAAATATGCATAGACATTCAAATATCTTAGGTCTCATATAAAACTCACAAAGATTTCGGTAAACTAAATGTAATTAGTTATCCCCACATTCTCAAATAATCGGGTTCGACCAAATTATATTAAGAACGCCAACAATAAATATAAATATAGTTATACAACTTCCCTCACATGTTCTCAATATATATATCAACTCATCATTCTAATTGTAATTCCTTTGAAGGGAATATAATATCAATATACCACAATAGATAATATTAAGGAACCAACAAAATTGTGAATTTTGTAGCATGTTGTGAACTACATATATCATCCAACTATTCACATAATATTCCCAAATATTAAAAATTATCTAATCAACTCACAAAAAATTCGTAATGATTTTCAGATCAAAGAAACCATTTAATCACAGTAAATGAGGCTCAATTATAGTCCTCAAATAACTCTTAAACTAACAATTACTTGTTCTTGTAAACACACAAATTATGGGAAACAAAATATATATTTTTTTTTCTTTTGGTTCTCTCCCACACAAGAAGCTTGTAAACGTACTCTTGCCGAAATTTACCTCTTACTTAAGGATTTATTTGTCCAACAAAGCTATATAAACAAGTTGACCAGAAAATTCGCATAGTCAGACTTTGGCTTTCCAACAAGTAAATGAATATGCTAATGCCATACAAGTTGGTCCAACTAGCAAATTACACTACCAACCGTGCATATTCTAGATCCTGTAAATTCATAACTCTATATTCACATTGGATATGAATTAAATGTGGCACAAGAATAGTACAGAGTGTCCAAAAAAAAAAAAAAAACTCTATTAAGTAGCAAGGTTAAATATCCGTTACTACCACTTTAACGTAATCGCATCATAAAACAAAGGTTAATTACCCTTTACTTATACTAGCACTTTGGAGTAATATCGATATTGCATAATTTCAATTAATTAAACTCCATAGCTTTGTTAGATAAGAGACATGGTCACGCACTGTTAAAAAGTGAAGCAAGTGAACACTGACATTTTCTAATTCCGAATATTTTTTTGGTTTAACCACAGGTTCACCTAAGTTTTTGGGGTCAAGATTAATCCTGTTTGCACCGGGTCGGTCCATGAAGGATAAAATGCTCCCACTAAATAGTTTCTCCATTCACAAGATTCGAACCCTCAACCTTGCTTAAGGGATGAGAGTGCCAAACCACTCACACCAACCACTTATTGGTTCTAACTCCGAATATTGTAAATCAATAGATTGAACATCTTCATTATGTATAAAGCAATTAGGACATTATTATAAAATACCGGCTTCAAACTTTTCCTCAATTATAACAGTAAGTTTTATGACTCACCAAATTCTCCACTTAACTCACAAACATGTGTTAGAGAATCTTTAATTGCTATAGATGCTCAAATCAAACAATATTAAAAAAAAAACAAAAAACGTAATATATAGGAATGATTCACCAATGCTGAATTGTGATGCTGTATATAACCAATTAGCAAGGTCAGATTGAAGACCATCAATATCCACCTCCCTCATGTTAGTCATCACAGTAGGCCACACTATTGTGCAACTTAAATCATTCACATACGCAACAGAGAAACGTTTACCCATAAACCTAATCAGTGCATAAACACATGACCACATAGTCATATATATCTGACTCCAAAACTAGGCATGAATGTTACTGATCAATGTACTAGGAAAACGGCTTTCAAATTGTTGGAAATATAGGTATTGATCAATAACAAAATAATATATGAAAGATGAGAGTAGATGACTTATCAAACATTATCCCATCACCAGCCATAAAAATAAAAAATTCGACTTTAGAATGTTAGAAACAAGGCTAATGATAGAACAAACTTATCTCGAACGAAAGCTGTGGCGTGATAAATCACTGCCCTAAAGTCGAATTTGCCCCCACACGTACACCAGGAAATTTCCGGCAACCGACCTCCAGGGATACACGGCAACCAAAGCTCCGGTGTACTACGGTGCAATGGTTTTGAGAGTAAACTGAACAACTGCCAATCGGAAATAAGAGAAGAGAATGGAGAGAATGTGTTTTTCTGTATTTTCCAAAAGAAGTCACGAAACAAAGTATATAAAGAGAATAAATATATAACCGGAAATAATTAATGCGGGGCGGATTTTTAGGAAGGAAATAATGGCCAATTATTTTATAAGGTTACAGAATCTTGTCGGTCAAAAGAAATGCTCTTCTCTTCTCTACAAATGTGGGACAATGGATTTATGGGTTTTACTGTTGTGGGACTTGTACTTTGAAGCATATCACTAAACTTCATTTCCCACACCCCCAAAACAACAAGAGAAAGTCTTGTGTGAGACCAACTCATAGAAAAATGGGATCACTTTTTAGCAATGCAGGGGTCACTTATGATGAGCAGTGACCCTTACTTCATTGAAAAGTGACCCCCGTCTCACCCAAAGTTACGAAAAGACCGTCTTACAGAAGTTTTTGTGAAGCAACAATAACAACAATTCTCATTGGTTTCTGTGACACCTACAAAAGCAAACAACCCCTCTCACCCAGGATCTGAAAATTCTTTCTTTTCTGGCTACTTATCTTTATTATTCTTCCAACATTTTTCTCTTTTTATAGTTTGTGTATATATATACACATAAAATCCTTGAGGATTATTGCAGATTTACAGATCAGGTCCTTTCACTATCAATAAAAAGCTTTGAAGATCAGTCCGGTCCAAAGGCCACACTTTGCTTTAATTTGCCTTCTACGTCTTCATTGATCGATCATATAGTATAAATTAAAAAGACAGAGAGAGAAAAAAGAAAAAGAAATTCAGTCTTCTACGAACGTCTTCATCCCTAGATAGCTTCATCCTTATATCTATCAAGATCAGGTAGATTTTATTGGCGATTATCTCCCCGTACCTGAAAGCAAAATATATCTTCCGACATACACTTAGTGTACATAACACATGTATCATGGTCCATTCATTATGAGTGTAACCTTTATATTGCCAGGATTTTCGATCCATTTAAAACATCTTTGTTTTGAATTTTAGAATTAGTTTTTCTATTTAAATAAGCATAAAACAAGTTTTTTATTTATAGCAATTGTATTTGGTATAATTAAGAGGGAACTGATTCTATGAATTGCAAAAACAAAAAAAGAAAAAAGATATGGACATTTTTTACTTCTAGAATCATAATTTACATTTTTTTTCATCTTTATGGGCCAGTGCTTAAAAAACCGTGTTTCTCGTTTGTGTCGTTTGCAGTTACCTTTGGCGTGACCGCGTGAGCGACCGCTATCGCAAGTCCACAACCTAAGAGCTGAATTTGGACGCCGAGAACGTCGTCTAGAATGGTGGAGGACAGAGAAAAATGAGTTTGAGCTTGATAATCAATTAGGAGCGGATGTAATGAGTACGTACTGGTGTCCATGGACATTGGTAGGTAAAATAAAATTCTTATATTTTGTCAAAATTTAGGTCAAAATTCTCATAAAATGTATGAGGAGCACACCAAAAATAAGAAACGGTGACAACTGTAAAATAAATGGACACCGATATTAAAATTTGCTAGATCCGTCAATATAATCAATGATAGAGAAATTAGGAGAAGCATATATGAGTGACAATGATGGTCTTCATAAACTATAATGGTTGTGGTTGTGGGAAAGGGAAAGAAGTAAGGAACGAAAAAGGAGATATAATATTTCGAATAGTATTTCCAACCCCCACAAAACAGAACGAGCTAATTCTGTGAGAGACTAGTGTTTAAAAAATAGGATTACTATTTAGTATTTAGAAATGTAGGTTTACTTATTATGGGTCGCGATTCCTTATTTCACTCTAAAGTGATCATCGTCTCACCAAAATTTATATTAAGTCTACCAAGGCTATATTACGTCAACTATATTTACAACGACTATATTAAACAATTGTATTGCAACGACTGTATTAAACTGGAGACGTGTGAGTGTTTTATTGCCTATAGTTTGCATTTTGCGAGACATAAACAAATTGTAGGGCTAGTCGTTTTTAGTACACTTTGTCTTTCTTTTTCTTCTTTTTTTTTTTTTTTCTTTTGGTGTAAAATCGGCTAATGTATTGGACCACATTCAACAATGTCAATGGGTCTTGTATAAGGTCACCTCTATAGACATCATCATGATGTTAGACTTGTTTGAGGTGCATCACGTTGATGCGGCCTCATATTAGAATTTGCGCAACAATGTTGGCACACTTTTGCAATTAAATATCATGCAAGGCTGCTCCACAGATTTTACCACTCAACCGGCATGCAATACTCATACTCCTAAAAACTCAAACTAAACTACAACTCCCCACGAAATGCCTTATCCCCATTAAAAGTATCAACATCAACCCCGTTTTATAGATGCTCTAAAACTGTTTTCTATAAGTTTTCGTGAAAAAATCCTTAAATGATTTCCTGAAAAGAGGCTATTTTTTACAAAGTAACACTCAAATTAGGTCGGGTTAAAAAGTATTTTCCATGAGGGTGTCCACGTAAGCTCAAGAATTCACGAGTCTTGTTTGTTCCCCCCGTCCCACATGCGTAAGTCGTTGTGGTTGACAGCGTGTTTCCCCGTGTAAAGTCGCTGTCCACAACAACGACTTACGTGGGTTGAAATCGCTCTCGCCGTTAGCGAGTTTCTTTGACTTAGAGCGATGAATTTGCGGGGCAGAGGAGGCGAAGGACAAAGTTGTTAATGACGATGATGTGTTCAGAGGAAAGAAGTCACTCTCGTGGTTAGCGACTTTCGCCCACTGGAGTCGCCATTGCATTTGGCGACTTTAACTGTACCGAAAAAAAAGTCGATGCTCGTGTAATCCCAAGCCTATGTGGTAATAAATAGTCATAAATGCATGAGTGATTAAAAAGAAATTAAAAAGAATTTCATAAAAATAAGTAACATAAGTTACCCTCAATAAAATAAATATTATATATTAACTAATAATGTAATTTCTTTATTAAATGTGTTTTTTGGTTGATAAAAAAAAAATATTATTCGTTACTCCTATTATTTAAATTTATATATTGATATATGATTAAATTTGTTTTTTTATATTGATGCTAATAAAGGAGAATGATGAATAAGAACCTGTACAAGCTAAATTAAATTAGGATGTGAATACGAGAGCAAAGAATCAGCTTAGTGGCTTTGGAATGTCGCCAATGGAATAAGGTCGCTCCTAGTAAAGTAGCTCATAAACTAGTATTCGAACTCTTGAGTTCAGGACTTGTTACATTTGACTTACGACATTTAAGGTTCAGATGGAACTAGAAATTGCATTGTACTAGCTCACTAGCACATTTCTCTTAATATTTCCCCTAGTTATATATATGAACTTTGTGAGCTGATGTTTCTTGCCTGAAAAGTGAAAACGCCACTCTCAAATTCTCTCTTTCCTTTATGGCCTATATAATCTGGTGAAATTAGAGTGTTCCCTTCAGTTCTATGCTTGGTGGTTTGTCCTTTATAGCTTAGAAGAGGGTGGGTTCTTAATCCATTATCCAGATTGCTTGGTGGCGTTGCCTATATATAGTAAACTGGTGGTATATTATTGTTATTTTTCATAGCTTTGATAGTTCATCAAAAACCACGGAAACAAAATCTAGAGACAAGAAATGATGACCAGGCATCAGTGGCTGATCATTTTTCCAGTTGATCGTCTAGAGAGCAACTTGGAATCCCTTGCTTTCTTTCTACCAAAAAATATTTTTCGATCCATAGCTTTGATAGTCTTTGTTGTCTGGCTGAAAGAAAAGTTATCCACTACCTCAAGCAACCAATCATCCGTTCTTTGTCTGGTTTCGGAAATTGTTATATATTATTCAGCTCACGGTTTCCTTAGGCTGTTAAGTATGGCTGGTTATCCTTTATCTAAAATAGTAACTGTTGGTTTCTCTTCGTACTAGCAGCCAGAGGACAACGATCGTCTCCCTTGTACGGTTGAACCTAACTTTATGTTTGAAACTAACTTATTTGCTTTCCTTTCTTCATAAATGCTTTCTTTCAATCTGTCTCTCTCCACCCCCCTCATTTTGGTATTAACTTACTGATCTTTTGATACGCTCCAGGCGAGGAAATAATCTCAGGAGGACAGCGCGCGTATTCATGACCCAGTTCTCTTGGCGCAGCATGCTGAAGCATGTGGGATTGTTGTTGATACTATCTCTACTTATCTTGATTCCTTCAAGTAATAAGTTGTCATCTAGTAAATGTTTAGTTGTGACTTTTTATCTTCAAACCAAATAATGAGTTCCGACATAAATTGCCTCTTTTGTACCCTTCATTTGATTTGACTAATTTTTTTTGCGCTTTTTATGTATCTAATTACATTACATGGCTTCATATAGCTCATAATAAGATATAGGTCCATGATAATTGGTAGTGTTACAAGTACAGTGTACTTCCAAAGTGTGTTGTCTGTCTGATGACAATGGTTTTGCAGTACAACAACCACACAACAACAACAACCCAGTAAGTATCCCGTCTAGGGCGGGGTCTGGGGAGGTCCAGATGTACGCAGTCTTACCCCTAACTAGTCGCCTAGAAGAGAGACTGTTTCCGAAAGACCTACAAAAACTTTTTTTTTTTTTTAAATACATTTGCAAAAAGGATTTTTTTTTTTTAGTAATAAAAAAGCAATAAAGGATGATCAAAAGGGCAAGAGAAGTAAAGCAGTAAATATACTAACACAAGATATTACTAAATGAACAACATAAAGTGAAGAAGACACTACAGGCTATAAACAAAATGAATCAACCTCTAGTACTAGCCAATGCAAAAACCATAATCTAACGAGGATCCTTTACACGAATCCTACTACGCCATAATTTCCTATCTAGGACCAAGTCCTTGGTAAGTTCTAGAAGGGTCAAATCCTGCCTAATTACCTCTCCCCAAGTCTTCCTCGGGCGTCCTCTTCTTCATTTACAGTCTCTAAGTATAATTCTCTCACACCTTCTCATCGGTGCATCTCGATGTCTCCTCCTCACATGCCCAAGCCACCTAAGCCTTGTTTCTCGCATCTTGTTGTCAATATCGGTCACTCCCACCTTGCATCTCAACACTTCGTTCCTAATTTTATCTCTTCTTGTAGAGTTGCACATCCAGCGAAGCATCCTCATCTCGGTCACCCGCATCTTCTGCACATGCACCTGCCTCACCGGCCAACACTCCACCCCATTTAGCATAGCTGACCTGATGGCTGTACAATAGAATTTGCCTTTAAGTTTTAGTGGAATTTTTCTGTCACATAGAACTCCTGTTGCACTCCTCCACTTTAGCCACCCTGTTCTGATACGATGAGTCACGTCATCATCAATCTCGCCGTTGTCCTGTATGATTGAACCGAGATATTTGAAACAATCCCTCTTCGGTACCACTTCAGTACCAATCTTAATCTCCATATCCGAGGCAACCCCATCTCTTGTAAATTTGCATTCCAAGTACTCGATCTTTGTCCGACTTAACTTAAATGCCTTTGACTCTAGTGTATCCCGCCAAAGTTCTAGTTTGGCATTAACACCTTCTCTAGTCTCGTCTATCAAAACAATGTCGTCGGCAAACAACATACACCAAGGCACATCCCCCTGAATAGTCTTAGTGAGCTCATCCATAATGGTTGCGAATGAAAAGGGACTCAACGATGACCCCTGATGTAACCCAATATCTATAGAAAATTGCTCAGTTTCCCCTCCTGTAGTCCTGACCCTAGTCCTCACTCCTTTATACATATCCTTAATAACTCGAATATAGGCGACTGGAACCCCCTTGTATTCCAAGCACCTCCACATAACTTCTCTGGGTACCCTGTCATAAGCCTTCTCCAAATCGATGAAAACCATGTGCAAGTCCCTTTGTCTATCTCTGTAGTACTCCATAGAACGTCTAATCAGATGAATCGCTTCTGTTGTTGACCTCCCTGGCATGAAACCGAATTGGTTCTCCGAGATAAGAGTACTCTTCCTTAGTCTCTTCTCAATCACTCTCTCCCATAGCTTCATGGTGTGACTGAGTAGCTTAATACCTCTATAGTTGTTGCAGCTTTGAATATCTCCTTTGTTCTTGTATAGAGGAATCAATGTGCTGAGCCGCCACTCCTCCGGCATCCTTGCCGATTTGAGGATCATGTTGAAAAGCCTAACTAACCACAATAAACCTTCTTCACCCAAACTCTTCCATACCTCTATGGGTATCTCATCTGGTCCTACTGCATTTCCACTCTTCATCGTCCTCATGGCCCCTTTGATTTCTTCCTTCGTAACACGACGACAAAAGCTGTAGTTACAGTGTTGCTCGGATGTGCTAAGATCTCCCAACGAAATGTCTACATCCCCAACATTGTTAAAAAGCTCATTGAAATACCCATGCCACCTCCTCTTGATGTTCGCTTCGTCCACAAGAACTCGTCCTGCCTCATCCTTAATACAACGAACTTGATCCAGGTCTCTAGTCTTCCTCTCCCTAGCTCTCGCCAACCTGTAAACGTCCTGTTCTCCCTCCTTAGTGGCCAATTTTTGGTACAAGCTCTCATAGGCTTTACTGTTGGCTTCTGCTACTGATTTCTTTGCCTCCTTCTTTGCCGTTCTGTAGACTTCTCGCTTCTCCATCCTTTCCTCATCTATAGTGCTATCCCAGAGCTTTATAGGCAACCTTCTTAGCCTTCACCCTGGTTTGAATGTCCTCACTCCACCACCAGGATTCCTTCTTGCTACTTCCTATCCCTCTTGCAACTCCTAAGGTCTCCTTTGCCGCATTTCTAATGAGATCCGCCACCCCTGTCCACATTTGACTCGCATTTCCTTCTCTTTTCCAGATGCTATCCGACTCAACCTTGGCCTTAAATTGACTCCCCGAAGTTCCTCTAAGATTCCACCACTTGATTTTGGTACAATTATGTGCACTTCTCTTTCTCTTCCACCCCTTCATCTTAAGGTCTAAAACGACCATCCTATGTAGGGTCGACACACACGCACCTGGTAAAACCTTTGCAATCCATGCACAATCCTCGATCGCCACGCAAGAATGTAATCAATTTGGGTCTTAGCGGTGCTGCTTCTAAAAGTAACTAGGTGCTCTTCTCTTTTGTTGTAGAAGGAGTTGGTTACCATTAGGTCATACGCAGTCGAAAAATCTAATACCGATGTGCCACCATCATTCCTAACTCCATACCCGAAACCTCCATGTGCACCAAAATACCCATCCGAAGTAGCCCCTATATGTCCATTGAAGTCTCCTCCTATAATGAGTTTCTCACTAGGGGGAATCTGCTGAATAACCTCATCTAACTCCTCCCAAAAGCGACGCTTAAGTTGCATATCCAACCCTGCTTGCGGTGCATAAGCACAAATGACATTGAAGGTCTCCTCCTTCACCACAACCTTGATAGACATGATCCTATCATTGGTTCTCTTGACCTCTACAACATGTTGTTTAAGCTCCTTATCGACTAAGATCCCGACCCCATTCCGTTGACTCGAACACCCTGAATACCAAAGTTTGAATCCATTGATCTCTTTTGCCTTGGCGCCTGACCACCTCGTCTCCTGAACACACACGATATTAACCTTATATTTTTCTAAAACTTCCACTAACTATAGATTTCTTCCCGTGAGTGTCCCTACATTCCATGTGCCAAACCGCAATCTATTTGCCCCAACTCTCCCCCTTCGAGACCCAGAGCTCACCGGAGGACTAGCCCTAACTCTACCAATAGAAGTCAATGACGCCACACCGACCGAAAAAATGGTCAAGCAGTTAACTCAAATGGTTTTGCAGTATGATTGTGAATCTTTTAGTATGTTTGACTAATCTACCATGATTTAGATGTCGTTTTTGTTAAATCTACATTCAGATTTTTTTATTGGAAGAGGTTCTAGCTTTTTTTAGTTAATACACAATAATATTTGAGTGGTCTCACTTTTAATTTTTAGTGTATTAGGGGGCTTTGCATTGGAACTTGTTTTAAAGATTCATGTCTTCAAGTTAGTTGTTAGATAGCTTTATCATGCCTTCTAGCTTTTGTTAAGGATTTGGTATATCTCATTGTCACCTGGTTGGATGCCCTATAGCTGGTCTAAGGTGGGCTTTGGAACTTGTTTTATAGATTCAAGTCTTCAAGTTTTAGTTGTTACATAGCTTTATCATGGCTTCTAGTTTTTGCTAAGGATTTGGTATATCTCGTTGTCACCTGGTTGAATGCCCTATAGCTGGTCTAAGGTGGTTCGGTCTCGCTGGTGTCATGTAGCTGTGATTGAGCACATTCTTGAGTACTTCTATTTGGCAGTTGGATCTTGGATCTGTTAAGCTTTATGATGGCTCAAGGTTTTTTTTTTCCAATTGGTCATTTTAATGTTAGAACAGTATTGATCAATTTATCCGATGGAGAAAATTTCTGGAATTGCTTTTAGTTTGCTTGAAATGAAGATGATAGTGGTTGTCAATACTGTGAAGATAGACTTCTGTTTAATACTTTAATAGCTTTGATGGAAGGGTTATTGATATTTGGATTTTCAGTGCATTCAATTTCGAATAGGTTGTCATAATTATGATTGAACTCTAAATGTTTAAAGTTAGAATGGCAGAATATTAAGGGGCAGTGGGTGAAGGCTCTAACTATATATGGTATTTGTAAAATTGTATATCAGAAGTCTGTACAATTTGTCTCTAGCCCAAATTACGGAGCGACATAACGCAGAACTTTTGCCTACAAACGGAAAGAAAATACTTTTTCAAACTGCAGGCAATGAGAGATTTGGTATATTTTGGGTCTGAATAGTTATCATTCTGCTGGTTGTGTCTCTTTATCGGTTTAACTCCATACCGCTTGAGTGGCCCTGAACGGACTCGAATCTGGGACCTCCGGAATATTTCTCAGAGGTCTTAAGATGTTCATAGGAAACACATTTTAATTTTGATTGGTTTCTTTATGCCCTATTCTTTAATTTTTGTTTGGTCTTAGCGATGAGCCAAACTAGTGGTTGTTTCAGAAGCATCTAATACTGTATTATTTTTCTACGAAATTTTAATGTGGGACTTGTGTTAAATTCAGGTATGGTGCCCGGCCTCATGGTGGTTTTGGAGCGGGTTTGGAGATGGAGCATGTGGTCATGCTTTTCTGTAACCTCAACAACATCTGGAAAACATCTCAGTATCCTCGTGATCCCCGCAGGCTTGCACCTTGATCATGGCTGGTACCAGTTCTGCTCAAAATGTGTCACATTCACTTTGACTCAACTATCAGCTATCTTTTTGACATTGAAATCTTGAAGTGCACCATTATTACCTGTAGGTTGTTATGCTCACAGACAAACTGATACCTTGATGTAATCAATAGTTCCATGTGGTGTAGTTTCAACAGTACCTAACCCATTTTATCGAGATTTCTCTTTCTGCTCTCAGATATGCTTCTGGATGACCAGTCTTTGATACCAAGCTGTGTCTAAATTTAGTGCGCAGCTTACTGACGGGACCAATATAAGGGGTTTCTGAGGTTCATGTAAGCTTTTGGATTTTGTAGAATCGTAGATACTTCAGTAAATAGGTTGAGCGTAAATTATCCTGGAACAGTTTTCCTGCTTGAATGAGTTCTTGGGAGATTGAGGGTTGACTGTTGAGTCTAGGCGTAGGTTGGAAACTCTGAAAAATGTATTCATGTGTCCGGACCTGCAGATCTTGTTTCAGATAAATGATCACAAATTGGGAAATTTAAAGCTGTTTAGCGTAGCTTTTGGAACTAATATCTGAAAAGATAAACTTACAAGACCTCTGTTTTTAATATTTCAAATTCACACAGATCACTATCTCTGTGAAAACAACCTCTGACAAAAATTTCTGTTTTTATAGGGGGGTAATGCTGCCTACAACCGACCCCCTTTACCCTGCTTGGGCAAAAGGCTTTTTGGAGGCACGGGGGTAATGTTGATGTTGATGTACACATCGAGTTTTGAGTCTGTTTGCTTTCTGAAAGGATGCCTACTGGACTATATATTGGATGCCTTTGATTTATAGTAAACCAGTAGCCCTTGTATTTCGCAATTTGATATTCAAATAAACTAACATTCTCAACATTGCTTGATTTTAAGAAAGTTGCTCAATCCTGATTCTTGACCGAGGGTGGAGGTCAGTAGCATCATATCAGAGAACTATGGTAAAGTTGTGTTCATACACAGAAAAAACAAAAACAGAAACAAGAAGAGTTACTTCTAACAGTTCACAACTTTCATAAACAAGTCCCTCGAGAGGAGGCGCTCCTAGTTTCACACCCCTTTCTTATCTCATTAAAAAAAAAACCTTTCATAAACAAGTTCAACTTCCACACATTTACAACTTTCAGAGAGAACTTGAGCTCACTGAACCGAACGAGGCAGGAAAGGGTGTACTATATACAAGAGCAGTTTCTTAACGTACAAACCAACAATAAAAACTGTAAGACCAGGCTGTGGAAAAGTATGCACCAAGTTAAGATCACCAGTTTCACTCAAAAAAAAAAAAAAAAAAAAAAGAGGTTAAGATCACCAGTTGAAGCTTAAGTACTCAAAATGGAGGTTCTTTGCACCATGAATTGAACAAATCCTAGCAACATCATGTCGCAATCCCCTGGGTCCTGAAGCCATGACACCAATGTCCTTTCCTTTGGATTCTGACAATATTTCTGACCAAAAAAAAAAGGCGCGCGCACACACACACACGAAAAGTTAAACCAATCAATAATAATTTCCACCCAAAACCTGATATATAAACCAGAAAACGTTACTCAAAAACAAGTATTAGCTACTTACTTTTGATATTAGGTCTCCCTCCATAATACACCTGAGTAGCTTGAACAAGGGACTGATATGGAAGACTTTCGAGCTCCCTGTCCACGCCACAAAACCAAGACCCTGGAGAAGTCACAGGTGTTGGTATTTCCACATTATTGATCTGCTTCTCTTTTGCTGCATTTTTCCTCTTTTGCAAGAGAAATACTATGCTGCTGATGAAAATAATGCTAATGCACATAAAAGAGAGTTCCCATATGCACCAAATAGTGAAATGGTAGGTTCTGTTGGTATTATGATCAATAGGATAGATGTGGTATTGCGTCACCACGGTAAGGAGGATAAGGAACAGGACAAACGACGAGGAAATTATGAGGCAAAGGCAGAGCCAGCTGTTGGGGCCTAAGACAGGGGTGATGGGTGAGTCCAATGTGCTTGGCTTGAACCATTTGGTATGAACCAGCTTCTGGTCATCACTGCTGGGAGGTTCATTCTCCCTAGTCACATACGCTTCTATTTTTAGCTGGATCTTCGAGAGATCTGAAGGGCTGCTCCCAGTAGGAAGCAAGAGATCAAGCATGGTGAGCTCAGACGCATGCTTGAATGCACATATGAGCAGAACACTCGGAACATGGCTTCCCTGGGTGTAAGACCGATAGATGACTTCTCGAATTATGGGTATGAACGGGGTAATCCCACTGCCTCCGCTGATCAGTACAAGAGATTTGTGCCTAGACGAGTAGTTGAGTAATAAAAATCAATTAGCATGTTTTGGAAAGCTGATCAATACAACACTTATATGTGAATCTTTGCCCTTTGAGAAGAAAACAGCGATATCAGTGTCAGAGATGAAAGACCAAGGTATCGGCTTTCTATACTTACTTTAGGAAGCTGGTTGAAGCAGGTCCATACGGTCCTTCAACAGAGACTTCAAGCTTGTCAACCGAAGATGAAAGTTCGTTGCATAGTTTCGTAGTCCAACTCCCTCCACTCTTGAAGGCGATACTCAGCTTATCAGGCTCCATATTATCATTTGAAATCACAGTAAAAGGATGCCACTGTAACTTGGAAATTTTGGGCACATTTACAAACAAGTTACTAGTGACATTGTAACACACACCTGAATTAAGACAAGGCATTTGTGCTGTTAGAAAAAAAAGTGTACATCATTAGTGATTTAGCACTACTACTAGTTTAAATTAGTAGACAAATGTTTAGTCTCATTATTACCTGGGCTCTTGGAAAAGGTCATTTCAACAGTCCCACCAGGAAGAAGCCGAGCTGAGATAAGTCTAACACGAGATCGTGACTGCAAGAACCTGAGGTATCGATCGATGGTGAAGAGGAACAGGCCTGGGAGAATCTGACATAGCCAGGCAACCCCTATGTGCAAAATGTATAAGAAGGTTGCAAGAGTGTAAAGTTGATGGGTGTAGAAGAAGAGTTCAAACTTCCTTCGTCTGGTGTAAGCAAAGCTTGTTACCCACATTGCCAGTAGAACAACCCATGATATCAATCCAGGTAGATTTGGCACCCAATCTCTGGACCATGCTATCAGCTGTATGAGCAATTAATTAATCCTCTATAATAGAATTGCCTCTCCTATAATTAAAATTATGCATGATGCATGAATAAACACAAAATAAATTGTAGATGCTCTATATACATATGATGTTTGGTTAGTATATGCAGAATATAGAATCCAAACCTTTTGAGTGTATGACCAATGAAAAATTGCTACACGCACTCAGTGCATGTACGATGTCAGTCATGAACTCAACCAATCGCGCATTAATGTAGATTCTGTGGAGTTGGGATCAGTGTTTCTTTTAAACCTTTAAGCGTGCGAATATGAAGTGTGTGAGACTATAAAGATCACCAGCAAAATGGGACGCCATGTTTATCTAAAAAATTCCAACATGAAGTTATATATAGCTTTTATCAGAAGCTATTTTATCTCCTCCGATCCTATTCTGCATCATGTTCTCTTCCTTGACATTACTTGATTTTGCATATGGTATACACGATAACACGAGTGACGTGACAATTCATATGAGATTCTAAAGAAATAAGCTGAGCCAGGGGAATATGTTAGCTTAGGAACAGGCACTCTAAATAAGCCTGCAATTTGTAAGAATAAGACCATAACACGCAGGTGCAGCAGGTCTGATCTCTTAATCTACAGAATAGAGTTTTTGACAACCTTCAGTTTCACTACGCTTATAACTTGTGTAAAAGCTACAAGATGGTACAAATACAGCATACACCGACAAACCAAATTCAACATATATAGATTCTGACAATTTGAATGCATGCCAAGTTACTTACCTCAGACATTTGGTTGGTCATAGCCCAGTAGATAATGAAGCCAATGCTGTGTAATGCAGAAAGTACCATCACTACATGACCGACCCAGATATGATACTTGATGCTTGATTCCGACGTGAGCCCAACGAGGGGCAAAATCGAAGATAATCGAATTACAGGGAAGAAGAGAAAGGCCCAGGCAATATTTCCAGCATAACCAAGTCGCAATGACACACTCCGGAATGACGTTTGCCACCTGTGAAAATCCATCACCAATTAAGCAATCTTTAATTACCCAAGCTAGTAAAATGATTTTGAAGTTTACACCTAATTGCTGTAAACAAAATGATGACAAGGAACTCTCAGAGAGGATGACAAAGCTAAGGTTTATTTCTCAGCTCATCATATATGTTCCACATACATTCAAGTAAGACGTGAACCAGCAGCCAGCATGAGTATTAGTACTTACATTTTCTCGTTACGCATTGCCATGAAAGGATGCTTAACGCTGACATAGTAGTAGTTGCCAAAATGCCAACTCACGAGCGCGATAAACATTACAAAAAAGATGAGCTCCATTGTTGTAACAACCCCTAAAGGTCCCAATACAAGGAGTGGCCTTCTCAACGAGGCTAGACGATGTTGCTGGGATGCAGAACTGCACCACACAAAAAATTGTTCAAGATTGGCATTTTTTTTCTGTTTCTTTAGGAGAAAAGAGAAACAATAAGAGAATGGAACAAGAGCACACAGACAAACACAAGATCCTTGCGTGCGCGTGCAGATTAGATTACAAACCTTTTCAAGGAGGACTCCCTTTCCTTCTTTATATGAAGATATATGCAGCTAAGAACAGCAATCAGCATCATGGGAACTGTGAGCAAGACAAGATTTGTTCCTGAAAGTACAAGGAAGTAGAAATCAATAATCACTGATGACTTTCTCACTAAAAGAAAGTTTATTAAGAGAACCTGACAATCCTTGATTAAACTTTTGAGACAACCAATAATAACTCTTAAGTCAAGGATTAATTAGCTTTCTGCAGAAGTAATCATTCAAGCTCCCAAAAGAAGTTGCTCAAATGAAAGGGTTGGTTATACAGAAAAATGAATATAGATTTAAAACAAATTAGCATACATGGAAATGAGTATATATAATAACAACTTAACAAGGATATGTAACCTTTAAAATCGTTTTAATGATACAGAATCCTTTTTTTTCTTCTTTGAAATATATATGTTGAGCTTAAGACCAATACAGTTAAGAGTATAATTGGATTGTGATAATGCGAATTAAAGTGCAGAGGGAGTAAAGATGAAAGCAACCTTGGCCTCCGATGTATGTCGTATTGAAGCACTTTGATAGATTAGGAGTCCAACTATACTTGAAAAATTCCATTGGGAGAACAATCCATACCATCATCCACCCAAGGAACACCAAGAGGCATATCAGCTTCAGCATTGCAAGGCTGCTCATTTTCTCTTTTTATCGTTGCTACTTGTCAGAAGAGTGATCCTTAGACTTTACTGATGGAGGAAAACCTGATTTCACACTGCTCATATATATACTCGTAAACAGATGAGTAGGATACATCCATACACAAGTATCTTGCAGAAAAAGGCATGATTCTTGCAGCTTATGATCACAAGCTAAAGAAATTTATAAAGATTGGATAAAACAAAACAAAGAGAAAGTTCAATGTCAACAATTTCATTTATAATACCTTGTTGTGTAAAGTCAAACGACTGTGTAAACCCAAATGAAGCCAGCTCCTAGCTGAATGAAGGACCATGATCAAATTGCCCCAAATAACGCCTGCTATTGCCTATTTCTAGACCAAGGGACTCAAGGGAGTATATATATATATATTAGTAGCCTTCTATTTTGGTTAAAAGGATCATTATTCAACTCTTTTCATAAATATCTAAATGCTTTCGTGGGTGTGTTGGAAACCGTCTCTCTACTAGGCAATTAACTACAGGTAAGGTTTTGTACATCTGGACCTTCCCGGGCCTAGCTTGCTTTCGGTGGATACCTTGGTTTTTGTTGTTGTTGTATTTTGGTTAAATGGTAACAAGCTCACTATAAAATATTGCAGAAGTAAGCATAGGATTAGAAATAATCTCTGAGCTAAGAGAGGAACTACATACAATTACTATTTCTAGCAGTATAGTTTTGCTTAACGGGCTAAAATCAGAATAATATACTATAAAGTATGTTAATTATTCCTGTAACTGATAATTATTGCCCCCATTGACAGCAAAATATATCTATGCCTCAACTTTGACAACTTCTATTGATGTTGGTACAGTTGACTAATGCACAACAAGTTTTTCTGTACTGCACAAATACAGCGATGTACTGCACTACAATAATGGATAACTCAAAACCAAAGATATTATGCTTTCATTTTCTGAGAAAGTGACTTCACTAGATAATTTACAAAATAAGTTTATGTTGTATATATCAAAAAGTAAAGATGATATATAGGAAATTACAGTTTGTTTTTAGTTAAGCCTCAGAGATCGTGAACATTGACTCAGTAAGTCAGTATGACCACCCTGAAATAAATTGTACTATAGCAGCATGCAAACAATATCACGCAGTAAATAGAACAACTGACATTGTCTGCAGCTACTCCAGCAGCCACAATTTGATGGAGAAACAGCGAGAGCCTCCAATATAATCGATCGACAGCTGCGAAGAAACAAACAACCCGAAAAATCAGGAATGTGACAGAAGTTCCAGTATTTAAAACGGCAATTCAGTAACTTAAGAAAATCCTTTTCACAACTTTGCTATGTACACTGGAACAGATACATCACTGTAAGATATACAGAGGGAGAGGGGCGTGTTCAGAGGAAAGAAGTCGCTCTCATGGGTTAGCGACTTTTCCCCACTAAAGTCGTCGCAACTTTCGCCCACTAAAGTCGCCGCAACTTTAACCGTCTACCGGAACAAAAAAATAAAAAAAAAATATATATATATACATATATATATATATATATATATATATATATATATATATATATATATATAGAGAGAGAGAGAGAGAGAGAGAGAGAGAGAGAGAGAGGCTCGTGTATTCCCAAGCCTACTTGGACACCTTCATGGAAAATACTTTCTAGGAAATTTTTTATTTATGTGCTCTGAGGTTTCGCGTATTATTTTTTAGGTTATATGTGGTTTGAATAATTTCACTTGGGTGACACAATGTTTTGTAAATTAATTTCACATAGGTGACAAGTGATGACATAATTTAACTTTTGTTGACGTGTGAAGGGCGATTATCCTTGATGACCCCGATTAATATTACATTGATTAATGTACGTGTTAAAAATGGTTTTAGATTTTTTTACAAATAAATTGTGTTTTCGAAAATATGGTGTTTTGTAAATGAATTGTTGCAAAAAAGAAATAATTTAAATTATATTTTAGCACGTTAATCAATATTAATCGAGGTCATCAAGGATAATCGTCTTTCACATGTCAGCAAAAGTTGGCGAAAATTAGCCTCCGTCATCACCTGTCACCTATGTGAAATTATTTACAAAACCTTGTGTCACCTAAGTGAAATTATTCAAACCACATATAACCTAAAAAGTAATATGCGAAATCTCAGAGCATCTAAATAGAATTTTTCCTACTTTCTAACTTATTAGCCTAATTTTTCCTACTTTCTAACTTATTAACCAAGGAGGTGTGGTTGAGTGGTAGGGACTCATTCATCCTTAACCAAGGTCGAAGGTTCGAATCTCGCCTTGGGCATGGAGCAGCTTTAAATTCCTTGGCCAGCTGTCCCACCCTTTGAGGTGCCTACAAGCCGGCGCGGGGGATAGTCACTATGGTCGACGGTGGATACCCTTGGTCGTGAACCCAAAAAAAAAAAATAAAAAAAATAAAAAAAATAAAAAAAAAAATATATATATATATATATATATATATATATATATATATTGAGTCAATTTCGTGTGGGCATGACACCAAAGATGCCACGTAAGCGCCAAGTTCGTGTGGTGATGACACGTATGCCGCCACCTAAGCTTCTATCCAAGTGTGTCAAGCATTAATTAATAATCATTATTTGACTTCATAAATACAACCGATTATATTTATTATCATATTGTTTAGATTATAAAATAACATAACTTTTGTTAAGCAACTTTAAAAATTATAATTCCTCCATTGGATCAGGTTCTGAAAATACTTCAAAATGAGATGCATATGTACTATGTCTTATAAAGTTGGGTTCTTTTCGTGGGAGGATGACATGTGAGACGCCACATAGGAGGGATATATTCGTGTGAAGATGACACATAGGCGCCACATCGGTATACGTATAAAGTGAGTTCAATTCGTGTCGGTACGACACATAGGACGCCACGTAGGAGGTGTAAATTCGTGTGATGATGACCCCTAAGCGCCACGTAAGCAAAGCTTGCCACATAGCTTAACAACTCACCATCAAAGTGTCACTCATTAATGCCTTATCATTAGTTGGCTTTATTACGTATTTATTAGTTTTTTTTTTTATATTACAAAATAAAATAAAAAAACTTTAGTTACGTAAGTCAAAAAATTATAAATCTTGCTTCAATGAATTGGATTTGAAAAAATAATGAGATATATGTCTTAAAAAAATTGGATCATTTCCTAGCGATGATGACATGTAGGATGACACTTAAGAGGAAATGTTCGTGTAAAGATTACATGTAGATGCCACATGTGTACAACTTGGTTAAATAACAATAAATGACACTTCTAACAATGTCGGCCTTAACTATTTGGTGTTATATGTATTTAACTTGACCTTTAATATTTTATAGCATAAATGAAATTTATTTAAGTGGTACGTTCCTACATGATCCACTTAACTAATCTGAATTGGATTAAACTAAATTGGACTATTAATAAATTGAGAAAATAAAATCTTAGTATACTCGAAGAAAGGTTTATTAATCTTTATCTAAAAAAATAAAAGTTTCTCATAGGGTGTGGTTTTAGTTACCCTTCTTGCTAGAGTTCTCTGGCCGTAGGGTTTTAGAGAGGAAGAATAGTCTGGCTTTTCCCCTTCGTTTCTAGTCCTTTTCCAAGGATTTTTAGTGCTTGATCTCTAGCTCTTCCGTCACAGGGGGCTGTTGATGAGTACAATAGGCTTGAAGGGATGCTCGATTCTTTGCTTCAGCAGCAGGAATCCTACTGGCACATTCGGTCTCGGGTTGCGGAGGTTCGAGATGGGGATCGAAATATCTCTTATTTTCACCATAAGGCGTCTCATAGAAAGAAAAGGAATTTTATCAAGGGGCTCACTGATGATAATGGGTGCTGGCAAGTGGAAGATAAGGACATAACACAGATTGTGAATTCTTTTTATAATGGACTTTTCCAATCAGCTAGGCCAGCTAACTTTGAGATGGCTCTAGTAGGTATATGTTCGCGTGTGACAAATGAGATGAACCAGGCCATGATTCGACCTTACAGCTCTGATGAATTCTATACAGCGTTGTCCCAGATGCACCCTACCAAGGCCCCGGGGCACGACGGTATGCATGCTATTTTTTTCCAAAATTTTTGGCATATTGTTGGTGATGATGTTGTGGCATTTCTGAACTCTATTGTGATGGGGCGTGTAAGCCCAGCCTCCATAAACAATACACTGGTAACTCTTATTCCAAAAGTGAAGTCGCCTACTCTTATTTCTGAATTTAGGCCTATAAGCCTCTGTAATGTTATCTATAAGATTTTGTCAAAGGCTATAGCTAACAGGCTTAAAATTGTGCTATCTGTGATTGTGTCGGAGAACCAAAGTCTCTTTGTTCCAAAGCGGTTAATCACCGATAATGCTCTTATTGCTCTGGAACTCTTTCATAGCATGAAAACTCGTAAACGATCCAAGGGGACTGTTTCCATGAAACTTGACATGAGTAAGGCTTATGACCGTGTTGAGTGGAGTTTTTTGGAGGCGTTATTGTTACGAATGGGTTTTCATAGTCAATGGGTTTCCTTGGTAATGTCGTGTGTTACCAGTGTTACTTACTCTTTTATTGTTAATGGAAAGCCTCGTGATACTGTGGTTCCGACAAGAGGTTTTTGGTAAGGAGATCCTATCTCCCCGTATCTCTTCATCTTGGTGGCTGAGGTGTTTTCGGGTTTGATTTATAATGCTGTGTCTGAGAAACGGGTTCATGGAACGAAAGCTAGCCAGAATGGTCCCATTATTTCTCACTTGTTTTTTGCGGATGACAGTCTCCTTTTTACAAGGGCCAACCGACAGTCTCCGGACAGAATTTTTTTTTGGACAAGTCGGAGGTTTCTTTCAGTAAGGGGGTCACTACAGGAACAAAGGAGGAGTTGGGGGCACTTTTGCAGATGAGGGTCGTTGATAAACATGAAAAATATTTGGGTTTGCCTACTGTTGTTGGGAGGACAAAGAGTGCCATTTTTGCATCGGTGAAGGATAGGGTGTGGAAGAAATTACAGGGATGGAAAGAGAAATTGTTGTCTCGGGCCGGAAAAGAAGTCTTGATTAAATCTGTTATTCAAGCCATTCCGACTTATGTGATGAGTATTTTCAAGTTCCCGTCGTGTATCGTGCAGCAAATTCAATCTTTATGTGCCCGTTTTTGGTGGGGGCAGCGTGGTGCAGAACGCAAGCTACATTGGAAAAGTTGGGATTTTCTTTGCAACCCAAAATGCATCGGTGGTATGGGCTTTCGTGACTTGAGTGTGTCCAATGATGCACTCCTGGCCAAGCAAATATGGCGTTTGTTGTATCATGAGAATTCGTTATGTGGGCGAGTTTTGAAAGCCAAGTATTTTCCGAAGAGTGGGGTGCTTGACTCCTCGTTAGGACCTCGGCCTAGCTATTCGTGGCGAAGCATTTGGAGTGCTAAGGCCCTTCTTAAAGAGGGTCTACTGTGGCGTGTAGGTACTGGCAGTGTTATACGAATTTGGGACGACCCATGGTTAGCGGATGAATATGGGCTGCTAGCTACTTCACCTAGACCTGTAAGAGACGATGTTGTTACTGTATACGATCTTATTGATTTTGCTTCTTGCAGTTGGAAAATAAATATGATTGAGAGCATTTTCAATGAGCGTGATAAGCTTCTGATTCATGAGATCCCAATTAGTGAGAGGCGGGTAGCGGATATTTTGAGATGGGCTTTCTCTCGTGATGGTGAGTACACTGTAAGATCGGCTTACTTATTGGGAAGGTCTATTGATTTCGATATGGTGGAAGTTTATTGGCCTGAAATTTGGGACTCAAATCTCCCTCCTAAGGTGAAACATTTCCTTTGGAAGGCTGCATCGAACATACTGCCCACTAAATCTGTTTTGAAAGCTCGACATTTGCTGGTGGATGACACTTGTCCAAGATGCAATAAAGCAATTGAGACTATTTTCCACTATATTCTTGATTGTCCTCTTGTTCAGCAAATTTGGGAAGCTAGCTGCTGTGCAGATGCTCTTAAATATGATGGTACCAACAATTTTGCTGAGCTCATTTTTTTGTGGAGTGAGAAATTGGATGAAGCTCAGTGGCAAGCAGCTTGTTTTATTGCTTGGGGAATATGGTATAGCCGCAACATGTGGGTATTTCAAGCACAGATGACGCCACCACAGATTGTTCTTGATCGTGCTTGTCGACAGCTTGCAGATCACAATCTATTTACACAACGTCGCAAGGTAGTTGTGGTTGGGCCATGTCGTTCTGTGGGTGGCTCGGTTTGGATCCCACCTCCAGATAACTCTTTCAAGGTTAATGTAGATGCTCATGTTAACGAGGAAGTATGGATCAGCGTCGGCGCAGTGGCGAGAAATCATGTTGGTGAAGTGGTCTTTGCAGGTGTGAAACGGGTTATAGCACGATGGCCCCCTCTCATTGATGAATGCAAGGCTGCCCTTTTTGGCCTTCAAACAGCTCGTAAGCTTGGTTACAGTAAGATCCTCTTGGAGTCTGATAGTCTGCATTTTATTTCACATATTTCTTCTGGTTCTGTCCCTTTAGATGAAGTCGGTGTTGTGTTAGATGACGTTGTTAGTGTGTGCTCTTTTTTTGAGTCTGTTATTTGGTCTCATGTTAAGAGGGATGGTAATTCTGTTGCCCATTTCCTTGCCAGAGTCAGTCCGGTAGGTGTTGAGAAGATTTGGGTTCATTGTGGTTCAGAGGAAATCTGCCCTTATGTAACCATGGATAAATTATCAATATAAGATCTTCTACGCTTTACCCTCAAAAAAAAAATATTAATCTTTATCTCACTTAGGAAGTTATTTTGATTTTCGATAGATAATCAGGAGTCAATGTAGAGCACGGATATATCTGGTGAGGTGACAAGTGTCACTCTCCCATTGGCTTATACCCAAGCTATTAATTAAAATTTTATTTAAAAGGAGTTATTAGTAGTTGCTAAGCATAAATGAGAGAAAATAATATGGAGTGTTAATTGCTTAAATTAAAGTATTGTCATAAGTGATGTAATAGTTTAATGAAAAATTAAATGTGACATAAATGTATCAATAAGTACAGTTATGATAGTTATGATAATTTATTATTTCTGTTAACTTTTTTAATGGTAGAATGAAATCGATTTTTAGCATCCCAACTTCCACATTTTGATTAATTATGCACAAGTGATTAAATAAGATTTTGAAAAAATTTGTCTATCGTTTAGTTGAAAGTTGTTATTCATGGGTTAAAGTGTAGGTAATATGATATGCGTGTGATAACTAAGCAACTGGAACATGCCTTATATTTTTGAGGATAACTGCAGGTAGTGTGACAAGGGACACTTATTGAGTTACCACTCTTACGTCTTTAATAATATTAGATCACCATTTTTATTAAGTTTAATATTTGTTAGCATAAAAACACAGTACATGACAAGTTATATTTTGGGTAAGATTGCACGTGACAAGTTTCATATTTTGATTGGTTATTAATTATTTATTTTATTTTTGTTTTTATTATGGTGAATAAAGAGTTGTCATCAGTAAATATCCTATAATAATTGCTATAGCCTATTCATATTTCTTATTTTTCTTTAATGTTAGCATTACATTGTTAGTACAATCTAAAGTGACATTTAAGTCCAGCTTAAACATTTTTCAAAATAATAAAAACCGTAATTTGGTTGATGATGAATATTGGGGAATAAATGTACATTTTTTTTGGTGCATAAATGTACATAATATAAGAAGGTTTATATAGTTGTGGGCATAACCACAGGTAACGTACAAGTGTCATATTTTGATGAATAATATACTATTTTTTCCTTTTTCTAGATGGTGAGTTGTTACAGCTTTTTACCATTTGAAAGAAGAATATTAATCTTTCAACTTTTAAATTCTAATTAGTGAAATACACATTAACGAACAGGTTTGATACAACTGAGAACTATTGTTTAATAACAAAAATCATATTAGTTGGTATAAGTGTTGGTTATGTAAAAATTGACTATTATTTGTGGGGATGATTGTCGTTAATATGACAAGAGTTAAATAATTAATTAATTTTTATATTTGAGGGTATAAACGCAGGTAAATTAGATATGTGACTAAAATTTACAAGGATATGCAAAAATAAAATGACAAAGTTCACATTTGTAGTGGTAGTTTGTTAAGTTATATGTTTGAAATAACAAGTTAGGTGAAAAGTGAGAGATATATATATTTTTTAATAGGACTGTGTAAGTAATATGGCACGTATAGTATTTCGACCAGTCGCCATTTTTCATTATTCTTTATATATACATCTTTGTATAATTTTTTTAAAAAATCTACAACTTTATTTGAACGTATTAAAAATATAGTGATAAATTGACAGACCATGCGTAGCACAATTTTTTTAAAAAATCTACAACTTTATTTGAACGTATTAAAAATATAGTGATAAATTGACAGACCATGTGTAGCACAGGTTAACCCCTAGTAAATATACAAAGTTGAGTAGTAGAGGTGATAATAAATAGTCATAAATGCATGTGTGATTAAAAAGAAATTAAAAATAATTTCATTTTATTTTAATAAAAATAAGTTATTATATATATATATATATATATATATATATATATATATATATATATATATATATATATATATATATATATATATATATATATATATTATATTCACTAAGAATGTAATTTCTTTGTTAAATGTTATTATTCGTTATCCTATTATTCAACTTTATATATTGATAAAATAATTTTTTTTTTTATATTAATGCTAATAACGAAGAATGATGAACAAGAACCCGTACATCGCACCGGGCACGAAATCTAGTTACTTTATAAAATAGAATTGCTTAACGTACCCTTTTCATTTGCAAAGGCATTCTCCTTCTTATTTTTTTCCTCTGAGAAATCTCCCAATTATATTTCTTCTATACAATGAAATACACCTAAAATCTGATAAACACGAATGATTTCTTTAATCAAAATCTAATCTTTTATGAAATTAGATGATACTAAGATAATCAAAAGAATTATCTTATATATATATATATATATATATATATATATATATATATATATATTGTTTAGGATCTATGGTGGTTTGGTGATTTTAGTGGTGGTGCCTTGCTCGGTAGTTGAGGGCTCGAGGAGAGAGACGCCGGAGGGGTGGGGTGGGGCGACGCACAGGAGGGGGTTTGGGGTGGCTGGGCTGACCAGAGGGTAGGGACGGGGTTGGGGGCTTGGGCTGACGGGGGGCACCGACTAAGAGATGGGTGATCTGACGAGGGGTACGGCGGCAGGTGGGGACAAGCTCACGATGGGGGGAGGGGACTGAAGTGGGCTAACCAGGGGTGGGGTGGGTGGGGTTGTGGGGGTGAAGCCGTGAAGGTTGACGGGGTTAGGGATTTTGTTTTTTTCTTCTGATTTTCTGATTTTTGTTATTTATTTTTCAATTCTGTTTATTATTTTTTTTAAGGATGAACAGTGAACCGTTAGAGAGAAAAGAACGAGTGTGAAAAAGGGGTGAGAAAAGTATTAAGGGTATTATAGGGAAAAAAATTTGCGTTCAGTAATTTGCGATTTACGTTTAGCAACCCCCTTATAATATAGTCCTTTTTGAGGAAATCGTTTAAAATCTTTCACCTTGTAAAATAATAATTAAATAAAAATAAAATAAAATAAAATAAACAAGAACAAGAAAAAGAAAAAGGAAAAGCATGAATGATCCAAGCTCCACAATAATACTGAACAATTAGGCCCAAGCCCAACTTCCAAAACTGAAAAGAAAAAACTTCCAAAATCGAAGTCTGGCTTTTTTTTTTTTTTTTTAAAAAAGGCAAGAAAACCAAGCTAACCCCTCAGAAAGGATTATCGTATGAGGTCTGTTATCAATAAATTGGTGAGCGACTAGTCGAACGACGTCGACCAAAACAGTAATTTAGGACAAGAGCGACCAACATTGGCATAAAATCGGCCACCCCATTAGCTTCTCTAAAGGAATGGAGAACTTCTATTGTTTTCAAAGAAATGTAGGTCTTCTTTAGCATCAATCATATTTTTATATTTCCCACGGAATATGCCACTCCCCTCGTAGTGCTTTAGTGACCATTAAATTGTCTCCTTCAATAGTTAAATTTGTAATACCTCGATTTCTAGCTGCACGAACACCTTCTCTTAAGCCAATTGCTTCGGCCAACAAAATAGAACTTTCTCCGCAATGTCTTGCCCCCAAAGTAATCACATCACCCTGACTATTATGAATACTAAACCTAGCAGCTGCATTAGCATTATTCTTTTTAGAACCATCGAAATTGAGCTTTGCATAGTTATTTCTAGGTGTACCATTTAACATTTGTTCTACTCGCTTTCTTAGTTTTTTTCTTTATAAAAGCTTCTTGTGTATCAAAGTCAAAAACTTTGTTTGCTAATGAAGACCATTCTATGAAATTGTTTCGAACAGCGTAGGGTATCTGGGTGAGGGTTGTGGATAAACCTTCAAACTCAATCTTATTGCGAGCAAACCAAAATAACCACCAAGTGATTATTAAGAGAATAAAATCTAACTCAGAAAGCTTATTCCGAAGGGCATTTAACCTTTCTACGGAAGAGAGGGAGTTAGGGACTAAAATATAAAGCCTTTTAGAACATAAGGTTTGAACTTCATCCCAAACTTGAAAAAAGTGACGGCAAACAAAGAATAAGTGAAACTTGTCTTCAGAATGATGATTACAAAAAACACATTCTTGAGGAAGAAAAACAATACTTTGTTGGAGCCTATGTTTAGTAGGTAAACCGTCTAGACATAGTTTTCAAAGAAAAATTTTGATTTTATTTGGGAGATTAAGATCCCAAATCCAACTGAAATCACATTTTTTTTCTTATAGTTATCTTGTATACCCTGTGCTAACCATGTGCGTGGTTGACTTTGATGAAAAAATTACATCGCTAGAAAAACCCCAATAGTATTTGTCTGGTACCATATTATAAGGAATATGAATACCTTTAATAGTACTAATCATATTTTGCGGGATAATTCTAGATAAAAGGCTCTCATCCCAAGTACCTTCACTAGTTATAAACATACTAACAGGAATATCCAAATCAAAAAGAGGATCAGTCAAATTCTGGACATGAAACTTTTCTGCTAGAAGAGAGTGACAAGCCCAATTATCCTTCCAAAAACTAATGTTCTCACCATTACCAACTTGCCAACGAAGTCCTTGTTGAAATAATAAACGAACTTCAAGAAGATGCTTCCATAGCCATGACGTTTTTTTCCCCTTGGCATAATGGAAAATATCTTGACCACAGAGGTACTTGTGATTGACTAATTTGACCCACCTATTATTTAGTTCAGAAAGAATCTTCCAAATAAGTTTCATTTGCATAGCTTTCTTAACAGCTTCAGGCTTACGTAAGTCACGATCCCCTAAGTTCTTAGGACGACAAACTTTATCCCAACCAATAAGATTTGGCGCTTTACTATTAGGATCCTTATTCCAAGTCTAATTTAGAGAGTGAGGTCATCGGAAGAGTAAAACTTTGCATTGTATAAATTGGAGTCGTTGCAAGGTTTGCTTGAATTAGGGTGGCTCTGCTAGCTTGGGACAATGAATTTGCTTTCCACTTGAAAGGTGGCTGGTAGTACGATCTACAACATCGCTAAAAGTACTTGCATTGACTCTACTACTAATAATAGGGCAGCCAAGATACTTATCTAGGCAAGAAGAATGACTCATCTCAAGAATACCTTTGAACATGTCAATACTATTTCTACTAATGTTCTTAGTACATTGAAAGGCAGACTTATGGAAATTAGTTTTGTGACCTGACATACGACAGTAGTCATCAAGAATCTTTTTTATAGTATGAGAACTTTGGTTAGATGCTTCTGCAAAAATCATAATATCATCAGCAAAGGTAAAAGATGGGAGCTTATCTACACCATGGCAAATCTTAATACCTATGCTATTTGAGGATGTATCACTTTCACGTTGCAAACGTCTTGCTAAAACTTCTGCACATAAAATAAAAATGTATGGAGATAGAGGATCTCCCTGTCGTATTCCCCTAGATGAGGTGAATGTATCACATGGACAATTGTTAACAAGGACCGGAAAAGAAACTGTAGAGATACATTCTTTAATCCAAGATATTCAAATTTCGCTAAAACCAAATTTCCTGAAAACTTCGAGAATAAAGTTCCAATACAGTCTATCATAAGCTTTTTCCATATCTAATTTAATAGCAAGCCAACCACTCTTCCCTTGCTTATGTTGGAAGGAGTGTATAAGAACCCTCGCCTCTCCGGCGCTCCGCGGTGGAATTTAATCTTTGTATTGAAATTAATGGTTCTTAAATAATACGTCAATATGCAATTTAAATTAATTATGGGGAATAAAAACTTGCAAATAAGGAAGCCGCCACCAATTTTTAGGGAACCATTGGAATCCATCAAAAAGTGCACCCAATTCCTATTGGGAATTGACTCATGCCCATGGAGACTAAATATTGAGTTCCGGGGTGTAGGTACGAAATAAACAAAACGAATCTCATCTAAATCGCTCGTATAAACGGCCTCTACTAAGCTTATCCATGCCAAATATTTATTTACGCTATATGGTTCCAAATAAATCCGGTCGTTCAAGATCCTAAATTAACTAGGCGGGTTAGAGACTACCAAATTACCAATGTTATCACTTTGCACAATTTATATCCAATTCACATGCATACTATTATCAAGCATAAACAAGATATAAGAATAATAAATTGACGCTCCAACCTACCGTACTTTGCTAAATGCGCCAAATATTACATATGCACATCAATAAATTCGTTAGTAACTTCAAAGGAAGAACAATGCAAAGATATCAGCTTTATGCTAAAATAAACCTATGAGGTTGCTATATGCATGCAAAAAACTATAAAAAGATGCAAACTTGCATAAACTAATAAAAAGATGCTAACTTTAAATTAAACGCTGGCATCAATCAAGTGAAAGAACGAGAATGTCTCAGGATCTTTCTAGCAGTGATCTGCCCCTATAATTATATTTGCCCTTTCGCTTTCTAATGTTATTGTCATGTTGATGCTATATTAATATTAAAGAATAGAATCTCAAAAAGTTTCTTAAAGTCCCATTCTTTATAATTGTCTTTCTCGTACTGTGTAAACGAACTTCAAGTCTTAATTGTGTACTCAAGAGGAAGCGTCACAACCTAGGTTTGGGCCACCATTTCTCTCAATCTTAATTATGCATAATTATATACAAAGACCCAAACATGCAGATTTACTCAACCATAATAAAAAGCTAAATAAAACATGATTAATAGACAATAAATAAGAGATTTAATAAAGAATTTAGGCCCTCAGGATGGTTAACCTGGACGTTCTATTCGAACGGGACTAGTAGAATTGGAATTGCTCTTCAATCTTGGGTGCTAGGTTAGGTGCAATGCTTGCTTGAGTCTTCAAAAATCTGAATTCTCTTTGATTTGGGGATAATATGTGCTCTCAATGCTCTCAAAATTATGAACTGACCAACCTCTCTCAAAAGAGGGTGAAAAGGAGTATTTATAGAGTTAGGGGACGGAATTAAGGGCTTAGGGTAAGTAACCCGGCGCCAAAACTCGGCCGAGCCAAAAAACAGGCCCAGCGGCGACACGAAAGGCAGCTGGGGCCAGCGGCTGCCGCTGGGGCTCAGCGGCAGTGCCGCCGAGGCTCCGCGGCTTGCCGCTGGGCCCAGCGGCAGCCCAGAGGGCCCCCGCTGTCACGCGTGTGCCGCAGGACTGATAGCGTCAGCCGCTGGGCCCGGAGGCGCGCGTGTGCCTAGGGTTTTTTGACTTTTTGTGCTCAGTAAATTACGAATTTGCCCTTGGGTTGACCCAGGGGGTCGGGATTGAGCGGTTTTGACACAAATCTTCGAGACGCGATATATCTTGATCCGGGAGCCTGATTGAGGCAAGGTCAAATGTTTTGGAATCCTTATAACAAGGGCTATCCAAAGACTTAGGTTTCAAGGAATTTGGTCTAGATTTCCGAGCAATGTCCTTTTCTACTTACGTCCATGTTAATCCATTACCATCATCATCGGGCGTTGCGGTGCCAGGGGATGAGAACCAATTAGGGTATCTACAGAAGCCCCCACTTTGGCCGAGCTTGTGAAAGCGAAGGTCAAAGTATTTGCTAAAAATGCCTACAGTTTTTTTTGTTTGAAAATGCTTTATGTTAGAAAGAAAGAAGGAGTAGACTCCTGACCGCCTATGGTCAAGGTTACCTGCTTTGCGGGTGCTAACGCGATGCTAATTTTAATATCTTCGTCTTCAAAGAGCATTGCGTAGCTCTGCGGGTGCCAACATGACGCTAATTTTAATAGCCTCAACATCGAAGAGCGTTGCGTAGCTCTGCTTTGCGGGTGCCAACGTGACGCTAATTTTATAGCCTCAACATCGAAGAGCGTTGCGTAGCTCTGCTTCAGTGATGCATATGTCCTGGAAAATTGTGCCTGCAAAAAATTAAATAAAGTGTCTGTGCCTACAAAAATTAGATATGATGCCTGTGCCTGCGAAAATAGATGATACCGGGTCCCTAGGATAGGAAACCAAGTTGTGGGGGCAAAAAAGTCATTTTGGGTGACATGCCGGAATCTCCCGGTCTTCTAACGGTCGAGAAATGCAATCCCGCGTGGTATTTGAACTTGTGGGCCTGCCCGGTGAGAGGCGGAAGAGAAAAGAGGTTCAGCGGCCATGTGCAGGGCCGCCGAGCGCTGCGCGGCCTTATCGGGCCTGCTCAGCTTCTCAGATGACAGTGCGGGGGTGCTGAGAGGGGTCGAGCGGCCTGGCGGCTCTGCCGCCGGGGCCAGCGGCTGAGTCGTTGAGCCTGGGCGGCCTTGAACCGAGCCGCGGGCTGGTTCAGAGGCACGGATGGGGTTTAATTTGGGGAGAGCCGAATTTTGGGTCATTTCTTCCCTAAAAATTCGAGACTCTCTCTCTTTACCTCCATTGTTGCCCAAACTTCATTTCTTGCTAAATATTGCTCAAATTTGCTCCTTTTTGTCTGCATTTGCTTGGTTTTGCATAATCTTTGCGTAATTTGAAGTTTATTTGTGATTTCTCACAAATTTGGGGTGAATTTGATAGTGGGTTTGTGAGACCCTTGGAGAGAGAAAATCTTGTCTTCTCTATTTTTGCGTGTTGTTCTTGCTTGCTTTGCTCATCCTTCTTCATGGCTCTAAAATTGGCAAGGAAGAGGAGTAGGAGGACCAAGGTGCGGGAGGAGGTCGAAGAAATCGACATTTTCACCAAGGCTTTTTCCTTCTCATGTGAAGCCTTCAAAGAGGAAGCCCAATGTGGCTTTTCCTCAAGATCGATACACCCGGTTGGATAGGATGCCCGACATTGTTTGTGATCGATCGGAGTTGCTTTTCTGACCGGCGACTCATTTGAGCTCTCGGGCTTCCAAGTTCGTGGTAAGTCTCAAACTTTGAATTCATAGTTTTATGCATTGAATTTTAGCTTGTATGCTTTGCCTTGAGTTGGAATCTGTGTAGAAATTGTATGCAATTGTCAAGCTTGTAGCGCATGTGATCTTGCGCGGCTTGAACGAACTTAGAAACATGCCTAGGATTGAACATTTGATTGAAATGTGAACCTAAGGGGTTGCGAATTGATCATAGGAACCCGATAGGAATTTGAAGGCCCATGGCAGCTATGGCTCTGCAGTGAGACTTTTTAAAATCTTGCCCAAAGAGGTGCAGGATGCGGTTTTGAATGCGGGGTTTGGGCCCTTTTTGAAAGCGGCGGACTCGGTTGAGCGAGTCAAAAGGTGTATCGTCCGCTTGTCTTTGGAGCATTTTTTGGATACTACCAACACGTTCCATTTTCCTAATGGGGAGATGATGATCACTCCCCCGGAGTTTGCTATGTTGACCGGGGTACCTTGCGTGGGTACACCCATTGTCTATGACGTTTCCATTTGGAAGCATAAGGCGGAGATAGTGGAGCTTTTCGGTCCTTGGGGGAACACTTGGGGTCACCATTACCGTTCCTATAGCGAGCTTTTCGCTGCTTTGAAAGACACGAGGTATAAGAGAAATACCTCGGTGGAGCAAAAGGCGAGGATGTTCATCGCCTACCTCCTTGCCACTACTATATTTGGTGACAAAGGGGAGCGTATCATTGCTATTTACCTCCCGAGCTTGTTGGATTGGGAGAGAGCGAGAGAGTACAACTGGGGGTTGCCGGGTTATGCCAACCTCTTGAGATGTATGCGGTTTGCTTGCCGCGTGAATGATGAGGGATGCAAGCAGTCGACTCTTTCTCCCGTGAGCTTGTGCGGTTTTTGGAAGGTCTTACAGGTGCGTTTGCTTTTTGCATCTGTTTTGGTGGATTTGCATGATTTAAGTGTGTGGTGCTTAATTCCATGTTTTGATGTAGCCTTGGTTTTTTGAGCATTTTCCGGACATGGCGCCTACGGGCTGGGAGTTAGACTTCCTGGTTTGTAGGGCATGGCGTCATAGGGGGCATGCGCCTTTCCAGACTCTTCAGCAGTATAGGGAGGCCCTCCTGCGCCTAGACTGGCACAAGGTAAAGTAGCTTTGCTTTTCATTGCATGGATTGTATTTCTTAGTGTGGAAATATCTTATGTTGCATGCTTGCTTAGATTGACTACTTCCCATGAGCGAAGTATCATGATTTAGCTTCGGATGCTATCCTAGCATCTAGGGCGGTGGACTGCCAGAGGATCTTGATTGCGGGTCCGTTCTCTTTTGAGTGGTACTTAGGAGACCGGATCTTCCGTCAGGTTTATCCTGACGTGGCGGGCCCGAGGATTCCCTCGGATCCTCCCTCGACCATGTTCTTGGTGAGGTGCTTGTCTCGCGAGCAGGTTGCGGAGGCCATGGTGGGCTCGGATGCTATGCGGTATTTGAGGGAGCCTGCAGAGGACCTCGCGGGGCACTACGAACAGTTCCGCCATGATCGCCTCATGCCTTCATTTGTGGGTTTGAAGGTAAGAATTTAATGTTTTGATATTCTATGCCTTTCTTGTTTTGTTGGATGCTAACTTACGTTGCTTTGTAGGAGCCTCGGGTTGACGCCATTGATGTGGATATCCCAGACATATGGGTCCGAGGTCGGGACTATGGCGGGAAGGAGTGTTGGGGGGAAGTCCCCATGATGGAGGACCTTGATGAGGACATCCAGGGCCTTCCTCTTCCAGTTATGTATCCAGGGGTAAACTCGTAATTTTACCAATATGTGCGATGCTTTGTCGTTTTGCATGCTTGTACTGACTTTTCTTTGCGTAGCTTGACCGTGAGCAGATCGGGAAGGTCTTCAGGATGATGCATGCCATGAAGTCTTGGATATCCCGAGCTCTTTCGAGGGGTACTTGCTCAAGAGTTGACTTGGACAAGGTAAACTTGATTTTGCATTTTCAAAGTTACATGCTTCGAGAAATGTATCTTATGTATTTGGTGGGCTGCAGGTTGAGTACCGTCGACCCCTTTCTCGTCGGTCACGACAGGTAGTTTTGTCAGATGATGAGGTAGTGAGCTCTCCTAAGCGTAGCCCTTCGCGCGAGAGGAGCCCTCGGAGGGAGAGTCCTAGGGGAGAGAGTGTGCCTGCACATCGGACAGATCGTCCTGGTGGGAGTAGGATGACTCCGTTTGTAGAGCCTACTCCTATGCCTATGCCGATGTATCCTTCTTATTCCGGGTATGCGGGGTATCCTTCATATGGCGGTCTTTATTACCAGCCTCCTGTCCCTGCTCCTATGATGCCTACCATGCCTCCTCGTTCTTCGTGGGGGTATGATTCGAGTTATGCTGGGGAGGGGTGCTCGTACCGGGAGCATGCCCGACATTCTTCCTTTGATCCTAGCCAGGTCGTGGCGTCGATCTTTGGTGACGAGCCGCGGAGATTGGAGGATCAATTTGAGGTGCTCCGTACGGATGCTGGTGATGATTTTTATGATAATGTATTTGCGTGAAATAGATTCTGGACATTTGTGTTGAACAAACATTCGGACTTTGCTTGTAAATATTGCTTATTTATTCATCTCTGCATACAATTAGGCTAAATGCGAATGCACAAGTAGTCAAGCAAAAGCGCAAGCAATAGCCATGTAGCAAAAAATAGTACAGCCAAAAAGTTAAAATTGGGTGTACCCTATCCCCTTTAAAAAAAATGAAAAAAAGGAAAGGGGTGCAAAAATGAAATGAAAATAACAAGTAAAAAGGGATTAATAAAAAGACATAAAAAGGAAAAGATGATAATCATCCAAAAAGAAATAAGGAATTGTGGAGCTTCCATAAATAATAAAGAAATAATAGAAAATAGAAATAATAGTGAAAATAGGAAATTGAGCCAAATTGGAGTTCAAAATCGCTAAGGAAAGTGTCCAAAACCGGAGAAAAGAGGGTTGTCTCGAGAAAGTAGCCCGGCGGCCAAAGGGGGGCGTCCAGCGGCACGCGCGAAGGAGCGAGGGCAAAAATAGGGGCCGCCAGACTCAACGGCTGTGCCGTTGGGGCTCTGCGGTCTGCCGTTGAAACTCAGCGGCTGGGCCGCTGGGCCTTGGCTGCACTATCGGGGCCACTGAGCCTTTAGCGGCTGTCCCAGGGGCCGCTGAAGCCCCTTTTTGACGGGTTGCCTAATTTTTTCGTCTTTTTCGTGCGAGCCCTATATAAGCCTTGAGTTAGTCCGGTTTTGGGACATCACCTTCATAATTTACTAGTAATAGAGAGCTTTTTAAAGAGAGAAACCTCCCCATTAATCTAGATTTCAACCATGACAAGCTTTGAAGTTAAATTTGATAAGTGGTTACAATCTATGACGCCCGAGGAGAGGATGAGACTTGTGCCTTTTCACTTGAATGCTCTCTTCCACTTGAAGTAAGTTCAAATCGTTTGGAACCTTCTCGAGGCCGGTGTTGAATTTTGGGATGACAAACTCCATGTTTTTAGATTTGGGTATAATGAATTGTGCCCTCTTCCCGAAGAATTTGCCGCCATACTTAGATTCCCTCATGATCAAGCTCCCGCTACTCCATGGCTCGGGGCCAACCTTGAAGGTTACTATAAAAAAGTTATCTTGGCCTATCCCCAACACAAGCCTCCTCCGTTGCTAGGAGCGGTGAGCTAGACCTCAATGGTGTGATTGACATCTTTTTTCCCAAGGTAAGGGATGATCGCGATGAGACGTATTATAGATGTGCTTTTATCTTATATCTCTTGCATAGATACCTCTTTGTTGGTGGAGGTAATAATGGTAAAACTTGTATGCTTAGAATTGTTGAGCAAATTCAAAACGATTTTACCCCTATGTCTCTTGTTCTTGGTGAAACTGTAATTTGCTTGGACCGCAAGGTTCAAGAGCCGTCGCCTGGCGGATGGACGGGAAGCCCTCTTCTCCTTCAAGTGAGTGCTTGAATAAATTGCTTTGATAAAGTTTGAATCTTTAATGGATATCTAACTTTATGTTTTTCCTTGTTGTTTTTTTTGTAGATATGGCTCCTGGAGCATATGTGCTTCATTGAGAGGCCGGCTAATGCGCTCAAATATCAACCAAAGCAGTTTCTTGCTCGTCGGAGGCTTTATTATGAATCCACCATTGATGAATGGCGCGGGTACCTTAAAGCTTGCCCTTTGCTAAGATGGACTGTCAAGTGGTGGGGCCTGAAATCCGCTATCGGATGTAGCAAGGAAACGGGATATTATCAAGTCCTTGGCCTTCATAACTTGACTTACATATTTCCTAGCCGTATCATGCGGCAATATGGGAAACGCCAAATTATCCCACAAAAGGATAGTGTTGCTCCTGCTGACGGGCTTTGACAATTAGCATGGTGAGATCCTGGGAGTGTGCATGGGATCGTCGCCCTAAGTGGACTATTCCTCACATCAAGGCCCCTACGGCCATATCTCCGGCTTATGAGGCTTGGATGGACTGTAAGACCGCGGAGGGCCGTAGTGCATGCAGGAAATCCGAACAGGGCGATCTTAAGGCCCAATCGGTCAAGGCTAGCTTAAGGCTTTCCAACCCTAATGATCCTAAAGGGAAGGGTAAGCAAAAGGGGGTCAAGCATGTGAAAAGTGTCCTCAACCCGAAGGCCAAGAAAGTTTTAGCAAAGATTACTACCAAACCGCAAGCGGAGCCCCAAATTCGGGCCAATGATCATGACTCCTCAAGCGTCCCTCTAATGGAGGTTGAAAAAGAAGAGCCTTTGGTTCGAGAGACATGGGCTCCCAAGGAACGCGAAGTGGAAGGCCCAAAGGTAGATGAGCCCATGGAGGATGCAGTTCCTACCAACAAAGCTACGGAGTAGTCTATTAAGAAAATACTCTTTTGGAGCATGTCTAGCTTAGGATTGCCTTTTATTTGCTTTAAATTCAATAAGGGTGATGTGCCCCTTCTTTAGATTTAGATTTAATTTTTGCCTTAATATTTTGGGAATTGCCAAGTCTTGGTAATGGACTTTATTATTATTATGGAGACATGCTCATTTTAATATTGCAACCTTGTGTTTATTATATGCATATATTTTAACAACTTTTGAACGCGAATATGATGAAGGGGCCGGGCCCAATTTCAATTGGGTTGTCCTACGTATCCTTTTAGGAGAATCAGGCCACTCGTAGTTCTTATCCCTTTTTTTTTAACATTAAATCCCGTTTTTTTTTTTTTTTTTTTTTTAGGTAGCCTTGTATGGGCCTCTCGGAAGTGCTATATTGGGTGTATTGCCTAAGCATAGAACCTCTTTAATTGACCCATGTTTATCGATTGACTAAACTCGATCCTGTCCAAATCTGCCAATCTTGCGGCTCCACCCGTTAAGATTTTTGTAATAATAAACGGGCCTGACCAGTTGGGTCTAAATTTGCCTCTTGGGTAAGGGACATTGGCCCTTACCTCTTTAAGTACCAAATCTCCAACCTTAAGGTCTCTCATTTTGAGCCTTTGGTTAAAGTGCTTGGTTAGTCTCCTTTGATAGACTCTTACGTTGTGCAAAGCTCGTAACCTTTTCTCATCTAGTAAGACTAATTGGTCATAGCGGGCTTGGACCCAATCCACTTCTGGAATTTGACTTTTTAAAATGATCCGTAGAGATGGGACCTCTAACTCAATTGGCAATACGGCTTCCATTCCGTAGACCAAAGAGTATGGTGTTGCCCCCGTCGATGCGCGGACCGACGTTCTGTAACCCCAAAGTGCGAATGACAACTTTTCAGGCCAATCATGATAATTCTCGGACATTCTTTCGATGATTTTCTTGATGTTTTTGTTAGCTGCTTCTACTGCGCCGTTAGTTTGCGGCCTGTAGGGAGACGACTTTCGATGCTGGATCTTAAACTGGGTTAAAAGCTCAATTACTTCTTTCATGAAGTGTGACCCATTATCACTGATGATTTCTTGGGAACTCCATATCTAGCTATTATGTTATTTTTAATGAAATTAATCACATGCTTTGCTTTGAGCTTTGCGTATGATTGCGCCTCGACCCATTTGGTGAAGTAGTCAATTGCTACTAGGATATATTCGTGACCCCCTTTTCCTATTGGGGTTATCTTGCCAATGATGTCGATTCCCCAGGCCGAGAAAGGCCAAGGCGAGGTGAAGGTGTACAATGGACTTGGTGGCAGGTGTTGTAGATTTGCATGTGTTTGACACTGTACGCATTTTTTGACAAATTCACAGCAATCCTTTTCCATCGTGGTCTAATAATAACCAAGCCTTATTATTTTCCTAGATAGCATCATACCGTTCATGTGCGGTCCACAAACTCCTGCGTGTACATCTCTTAAGACCTTATGGGCCATCTCAGTGCCTAGGCATAGGAGATTGACTCCGTTTGGGCTTTTCTTGTATATCTGACCCTGTACCTCTATGAATTGGGCTGCGAGCCTTCTGAGTGCTTTTTGGGCTCTAGGGCTAGAATCAGGGGGGTAAAGCTGATAAACGAGTAGATTCTTTAAATCGGTGTACCACTCGTCTTCTTCGTCATGGAACACTTCCAAGGTGTCGCAATATGAAGGCTCGGATCTTCTTTGTACGCAGATGGGCATCATCCGAATAGTTTCGGGTATATTGATCATGCTTGCTAATTTAGCCAAGGCGTCTGCAAATTGATTATCTTCTCGTGGAAGGTATGTAAAGTGTATTTGATTGAAATATACTATGATCTTTTCTAAGTATTCCTGGTAGAGTGCCAAGGATTCGCTTTTAACTTTCCATACTTTGAAAATCTGGTTAATTATGAGTGAAGGGTCCCTATAGACTCGGAGCGTCTTAATGCCAAGGCTTATGGCGGATTGCAATCCTATTATGCAAGCTTCGTACTCTGCGCCGTTGTTGGTTACTTCGTGATCTAATTTGACTGAAATAGGTGTATATGCACCCTCGGGGGACACTATTAGTACTCCTACTCCATAATCCTTTTGGTTAGATGCTCCATCGAAATAGAGTTGCCAAGTCTCGGTGTCTAAGGTCATAACCCCTTCGTCTGGAAAGTGATATTCGTCCTTGCGATCTGGTTCGTGTACAGCTTGGTCGGCTAGATACTCCGAGATGGCATGCCCTTTTATGGTTTTTTGGTGTTCAAATTTGAGGTCGAACTCTGAGAGGAGGACATTCCACCTAGCTATTCTACCGTTCATGTAATACCCAGTATTTTTGCAGCATTAAAAAAAGGGGGTTATTTATTTATTTTTAAATTAATATGTTAGTAGTAATATTCTTTTTATTGTTAGATGATTTTTTTTTTTAAATTTTAAATGTGATAATAACAGTATTAACTAGATTATCATGTCTTTGAATAAAGAGATTAGGAAGTGAGTTTGAGATTGGATTTTAGAGTAGTATAAGTTGGATATAAAGCCTTTTGAATACAAATTCATTTAGGATAAACTCTTATGCGTATAATACATGTGGAACCAAGACAAAAAAAAAAAAAAAAAAAAAAAAAAAAAAAAAAAAAAAAAAAAAAAAAAAACCTTGCCCACTAGATACATATATGAGCCCATCAAGTAAACCAAAGAAAATCTCATTGAGGAGGAAAAGCCATTCCTAGTAACCGACTCTCTGATCCCTTTTATTCTCTCTCCTTGCCATTTAGTTTGGGGATTCATTTTTACCTCTGTCTATTTGTCTATTGAAGTCCAGCGAGCTCTATGGCTCAAGTAATAAAACCCCAGTAGCAACGCCAACTCCACGAGCTACACCACGCCCCGGCTCTACCACGAACCATCACTGACACCACCAACACCACGCTCCAACCACCAACACCACGCGACCACCACCCACGGTTTTCCACCATCACCACTCACGAACACCACCTTCACGCCAGCAGCCGAGGTGCGCCAACCACCAGGCCACCTCCAGTCACAAGAGTCGCCTCCCAGTTCAGCCGCATAGTTGCAACGGTCGTAGCTTCGAGTAGTGACCGATTCCTTCGATCATCCCTGTGTTTACACCAGAAAGTTGGGTATTCGATTCTAAACTTAATTTATGATGTTTTTAATTTAGAAATTCAGATTATTACATGCTAATTTTAGTCAATTGAATCTAGGGTTTGGAGATTGTGGAGTATTAGCTTATGGGTATTGCTAATTAGGAGTTTGCCTGCATCTAAGGTAACTACATCTATTACGTAGGGTTTATTTTACATTCGATTTGAGCCTAATTATGTTTATATGTGATTGAATTGGCTTTTGGTATGAAATTCGGAACCTTACAGTATATGTGGAAGTAGTATTTTAATATAATTCAGCTTATAGACTATTGTAAGTATCAAGTACTTCATAGCATGGTTCTAGTTCTAGTCAGTTCTAGTATTAGCTCTAGTTGGTTGTGTTACTAATTGTTTTCGTTATTGACTAGCGTAATATTTGTAATACGACGAATTTGAGGTTTTGAGATAGAAATTGCTGTTTTAGTTATGCTAAGAGGTTTCAAAACTTATTTATATATATGTATGTGAAGTTTATATGTGAGTTGGTGCGAAATCAACCTACTGGAACTTAAGCTAAGGCCAAGATGTTCTATTAAGTATCCTAGGTATTCTAGATGAATTATCATGTGTTTATCTATTATGATGTATGTAATTGCAAAGATCACTTGATCAAGTCTAAGAGTAAGAAAATTTAGCTAGTAGCCAATTTATAAATAGATGAATTAGTAAAGATGAGTTACAGCTAAAGAAAAGAGGGCTTGTTATCCTGTTCTTTATGTTCTATATGAATGACAGTGTATCAGACTACCAGTACAAGTGATAAAAGAAAGTAGAATGATTGTTGTTATGAAATGCTACTAGCTGATATGCATTATGTGTATTTTATATGAGAATTGAGAAGTTATGAGTCAAAGCTACTTAAAGTTATTAAGAATGTAAAATGAAAGATGGCAGTTTCAGCCCCTATTTGGGAAGAGCCCCCAAGATGTGGCTAGTTACAGATTAGAAGAATGATGTGTGTTTTAAATGGTAAGTTATGAGCTAAGCTACTCAAGTTACTAATACGTAAAGTGAAAGATGGTTTTGGGCAGTGTGGAACCTATGGGTACTCCGAATGTGTTATAATGAGTTTACGGGAGACGTCCCTGAGTTTTGAACTGTGTCCCCAAGATGTGGCAAATGGGAAGAGCCCCCAAGATGTGGCTAGTTACAGATTACAGATAACACATTTGGCCCCCAAGATGTGGCTTGACCCCCAAGATGCGGTCAAGGGTTTAAACGCCCCCAAGATGTGGCGGCCAGGAACCTAGCTCTCATATGCCCAGTTCAGTAATGCAAGACTAATAATAAAAGCTATCAAGATAACTAGAGTTATCTGAAGTGAGGATTCGTAATTTACTTGTGCTTTTGAGTATGATTAATGGTAGTATCTATAGTGCAAAAGCTATGGTATTTATAGACGCAAATAAACTAGATTAAAGTGTGAAGCATGTTTATACGTTTAGACTTGATTTGAATTTAAAATGATCTTTACGTACTAGATGTGAGTTACTAGCATTGCTGACGTTGCAAATTCTCACCTTTTTGCAGATTGAAGTTTATTTATAGATCAGTGTCAGTGAGGAACGCTTTCAGATCAAACGTATGCAAGAATTAGTAGCTGTTTATTTTAGAGTTTATAAAGTGTAATAAATAGACCACCTAGACTATTTTTGAGATTATTTTTAATAGTTTCAGTTGAAGAGCCTTACACTCATTCGTATGAGTGAGTGTGGCGGTAGCGCCCCGAATGTTATTAGAGTCTTCCGCTGGGTTATATGGATTTTGTTTTAATAATCTGTTTAAGCAGGTTTTTATAAGCCTTATTAGGCTGGGTAGTGTATTTACAAAAGGAACTCTGCCGGGATTTTCGGCTGGAGTCTGTTTATTTTTATTTCTTTATTTTAGTAGAAAAATTCGGGGTGTTACAGTTCAGTATGGGCTTTTCAAATATGTATTTCAAAGGGTTTTCTCTCGATCTTATGTGGATCGTATGTTGGAGCATGTAATGTCGCAGCTTTTTAGTTGTTGCGACCAAAGCTAGGCATGTTTTCTCTAGAGGCGAATAACGGGTTTCATATTTTAGAAATTTCTTGCTCACATAGTAGATGGTCTTCTCTTCCTTGTCTATTTCTTGGGCTAGCATGGCCCCCATTGACGTTTCTGTGACTGTAAGGTAGAGGATTAGAGGCATGCCTGGAGTGGGCAGTACTAGAACGGGTGGTTCGGACAAATAGGCTTAAATTTTGTCAAAGGATTTTTGGCATTGTTCGTCCCATTCTGTCTTTACCTCTTTTTTGAGTTTCTTGAATATGGGCTCGCAAGTGATGGTCAACTTGGAAATGAACCTGCTAATGTATTGGATCCTCCCTAAAAAGCCTTTTATTTCTTTTTCTGTTTTTGGAGGTGGCATGTCTATTATGGCTTTGATCTTGGATGGATCAATTTCGATTCCTCTAGTACTTATGACAAATGCTAGAAGTTTGCTGGATGTAATTCCGAATGCGCACTTTTTGGGATTAAGCCTCATATTGTACCTCCTAAGCCTGTCGAAGAACTTTTGAAGTGAGGGTACATGCCCTTCCCTGTCTTTAGACTTTATGATCATGTCATCTACGTAAACTTCAGCCTCTTTATGCATCATATCGTGGAGCATGGTTGTCGCAGTTCTTTGGTATGTGGCTCCTGCATTCTTAAGCCCAAATGACATTATTGTGTAGCAATAAGTGCCCCATTGCGTGATGAAAGTGGTTTTCTCTTCATCCTCTTTGGCCATCAGTACCTGGTTATATCCTGCGTACCCGTCCATGAACGATAGGAGGGCATGTCCAGCAGTATTATCTACTAGAACATCTATATGGGGTAACGGAAAGTCATCTTTTGGGCTTGCCTTGTTCAAATCCCTAAAATCTACACACATTCGGACCCGTCCGTCCTTTTTTGGGACTGGGACGATGTTGGCTACCCAATTGGGGTAATTGGCCACTCTTATGAAGCCTGCGTCTAGTTGTTTTTGGACTTCCTCTTTGATCTTAAGAGCCCATTCTGGCTTCATTCTTCTTAACTTTTATTTGACTGGTTTGCAGTCGGGCTTTAACGGGATGGTGTGCTGGGCAATGTTGCGGTATATGCCGGGCATGTCCTTGTAGGACCAGGCGAAAATATCCGTATAATTCTTTAGGAGTGTTACGAATTGTTCGCGTTAATTAGATGTTAAAGACAAGTCTATTTGCACGTGGCGAGGCTCGTCATTAGTTGCAATATTTATTGTCTTTGTTTCTTCGACTATTGAAGTCTTTCGCTCATGTTCGATTAATGCTTTAATGACTTCTTTTGGCAATTCCGTTATATCTTCTGAATTATTAGCAATGAGGCAATCCGAGTAAGCAAAATCGACACTCATAATATTAATAGAAGCAGACAATACATCAATGAGGTCATCACTAAGGACCTTAGCAACAACATGAATAGACTCAGAATCAGAACTGGGCCCTTCTGTAGGACCGTTGCGAATCGTGAACTTGTACTTGGCTCCCTCGACTGGAGTCCATCTTGTCTCGTGCTTCCAGGTGGTGCGGTCGGGCCCGATTGGGGCGATCAGCTTGGACGGGTCGAACCTTTCGTTAAAAAGCACAGTAAGGGGAAGTTCGTTTGTTGTCTCGTCGTATTGGCGACGTTCTTCGCCAAATAGTAGCCCAAAGTCGTTGGGTGCAATGTCATTAGCCCAATCTTTAGAGGATCGGTCCTCATTAGGAGGTATGGGTGTGTCTTCATTCATGGTGAAGCAGTCTTGAAATGCCTCAAAGCCTGAAACTAGGATCCCATTGATCGTGTATGGTTCAGGAAATTCGTAGTAAGGATATGGGTCGCCTTCTTGAAGAAATTGCCCATTGAGAGTGAGGGGATAAGGATCCATTCTATGTGGAACGGGCTTGTTGGCCGCGCGGGCTGCTTTCCTAGCCATTTCCTTGGATATGTAAGCTCGGACTTCTTGTCTTGTGGGCTTGTAGCCTAGCCCAAATAGATCGTTTTTGATCTTGGTGTTCCAGCAGGTTTGAACTACCTTGGGGTGAGGGCCTAGAGTGGTGCTTGGAAAGTGGCCTTGCTTTCTGAGTAGAGCATTCACATTGAGTGTGGGCTCTATTGTTTCTATGAAGGCTATCTTCTCGAAGCCCCATAACTCCTCATCTTGCTCATTATGCTCTATCTTTAGGACTGGAGCTTTTTCTATCTGGGCTACCATAGTATCAGCGCAGACTTCCAGCGTGGATCCTGCCAAGGATAGTTGTACCTTTTGGTGTAGGGTTGAAGCTACGGCGTTCAGCCCATGTAACCAGGGCCTTCCTAAAAGTAGGTTAAAGGTGGCTGGAATGTCAATTACATGGAACTGGACCATTTTCTCGAGTGGCCCAATATTGATGTTCATTGAGAAGGTGCCCAAAACGTTTCTTTTGGAATTATCATAAGCTCTTAGCCCTTGTGCGGAATGCGCGAGGTTGTTGCAATCTATTTTGGGTGTTCAGCGGTCCTCAAAGGGCACACATTTACAGCTGAGCCATTGTCGACTAAAGTCATAGGGACTTGTCTTTGTTGACAAATTATAGTCAGATAAAGGGCTTTGTTGTGGTGGATACCTTCAGGTGAAAGGTCTTTATCAGAAAAGGTGACGGGTGTGGATGACTTTCCTTGGACCAGGAGGTTAACTACCTCTTCAGGGGTGGCGTTTGGAGAAATGGTGGTTGCATTCAAGGCCTCTAACACGGCCTTTCTATGAGTGATAGAAGTGGTCAACAATTGCCAGATGGATATGTCAGCTTTTGTCCTTTGTAATTGTTTGAGAATGTTGGTCCCATCATCCTCTTTAGCTATTTCTCTTTGGGCCGGATCCCTATTGGGGATTGTTACAGGCTCTTTGGGTTGGATTTGGGCTGGGTCCTTGTAGATATTTTCGGGCCTGAACTGGCGTCCTGATCTTGTGAGGTAGTTTAGAGCTTTATCATCTTCTTCTTTCTCATCATCGGAGATATCATACCAAGCTTTGCCATTAGCTATGTCATGGACTTGAGGAGTCAATACGTCTTCTGGATCAGTATAGGATCCATTATCCTCCTCATCGCTATCCCAAAGGCCACAAATTTCCAGCGTGGGCCTTGAGCTTGGGTATGGTGGTATGGCCTGCCCAACAGGAGTAATCAGATAGGATGGATCAAACCTTTCTTCTATGTCGATGGCGAAAGAGTTCCCAAGGGGATTATTGTTATTGCTGGGTGGCGGCGCGTCTTTAGGCAATGGTATGGTGCCATTGTCAAACAAATCCTGAATTTTCTCCTTGAGAGTGTAACACTTTTTGGTATCGTGTCCACGCCCCCTATGGTATTTGCAGAATGCAGACTCGTTCCAATATGGTGATCTGTTCTCTACGGGTGGATCGGGAGTAGGCCCAATCGGGTGTAGATAGTCTCCTTTGACTAATTTGTCTAGGGCCTTGACATAAGGCATTACGAGGGGAGTAAACCTTCTTGGACGCCTGTCAGCAATGGCGTTCACTTCATTTCCTCTACTTGTGGAGGCATGGTTGATATTGGTGTATTTCTTATCCTTATAACCACTTGTGTTGTTGTTATAAGTGACCTTGTTCTTTCCTCTTTGGAGTTGGTCATCTTCAATGGTCATGCCTACTTCAGTTAGTTGGGCATAAGTGGTTATGGGTTGAAACTTCATGTGTTCGCGGTACTCAGATGCCAAATTTTGGACTAGCATTCTAATTTGATCCCTTTCAGATGGGCGATCAATCATTTCAGCGACCTTAGTTCTCCATCTTCTCATGAAATTGGTGAACCCTTCTTTGTCACCTTGCTTGGTGATATCCAATTCTCTCAATGTCATGGGAGGCAAGACATTGTCAGCATACCTTTCGAGGAACAAGGTGGATAAATCTTCCCATTTTTGCAATTTTTGGGTGGGCAATTTGAAGAACCAGGCCCTGACAGCAGGGTCCAAGGTTTGGGGAAAGAGGTGAACATACAGCTCTTGTTCAATGCCTCTAAGGCCCAATGCAGTGGTAAAGGCTCTAATATGATCTTGTGGATCATCAGTTCCTTTGAACGTGGGAACTTCAGGCATGGAAAACTTAGTGGGCAATTTTCCCCTGATGTGGGGAGCATAGCCTTCAGAATTGATGATCATGTTGTTTAAGACACGACTTTTGCCTAAAACAGACTCAAGCCTATTCAGTTTGGCTTGGAGTTCTTGGACCTCTTTAGTGGAGGGCTCAGCCTTTTCCTCGTTGGGCTTGGGCTCATCATCATCCTTAGTAGGGGGATCCAACTTAGCGACACGGGCTTCCATATCAGTGAATCTAGCATTCATGGCGACCATTTGGGCTAAAAGGTCATCCATCTTTTAGTCAGCGGTTTTCTCAGCATCTCCAGACATGGCGGACTTAGGTGAATTAGGTGGCGATGCTTGAGGTGACAGTGGCGGTGTGCGAAGGTAATCGAGCCAAATGGGGCCCACAAACTGTGCTTGCGGTGAAGGTTCGAACGAAAACTTGCGGACCAATCTCTTGCTGGACTCGTCCCTCTCCCACTTCCTAGGATCGGGATCTTTACTCCTACCAATTCTGGACATAAAAAAGGGTCGCTTAAGAAAGTAGACTCCACAGAATAAAGATTTTATTTTAAGACAAATGTGGGAAGAGAATCTAGCACTAATCCTCAACATGGTGATCTTCGGGAAAGACACGATTTTATGTAAATAGTATATTCTAGTCAATGATCTCTCGATTTAATTAGAATAAAAAGTACTCTTGACTTGCATATGTGATGAAATTCCCTAATTTAAGGAAAGAAGATATACTATTGACTTGCATATAGAAATAAGTAAGACTCTTTTTTTATTTTGTAAAAGATTATTGATGGGAATATATTATTTGCATGCAATCTAATTCATATGGAAAGGAACGTCTTTCTAATATGGTCACTAGCGTCATCGGAGTCATACAGGGATTTTACTTCCTAAAAAGAAAAGATCCTAAACTCTATTTGTAAACTTGACAAAACGCACAAGCAAACAAAAGGGAAATATTTCCTAACCAGGACTCAAAAAGAAATCCTAAGGAGGGATCTAGTCCTAATATTCTATGGAAACTAATCACATAACAAGAAAACAATCCATCATAATATGGCAAGTAATCAATTAGCACCTTGATATGGACTATGAGACTAATGCAATATTTGACACAATCTATGGTTGGATATGGTAACCCACGAACGGATGCGTTTCGTCATCTATGGGATGCATAGTAAAACTAAACGTACCGTTTTACACATCTCGAATGGAAACATGTAAATGCCATGGGGCGGAACACGATTATGTGCAAAGGTAATTCGGACATAGTGGGTCACCGGCCTAAGTCATAGACAATGCTCCAAAGGGTAAATTTTGTTTATGGAGTGGTGATGTCTTTCGACATCTTGCGATGATAACGCATGCAATATGAATGATATCGATGCCAAAGCAAAGAAAGTAAACACATACGGTAATTGAACCAAATAGCTAAAATAAATTATTGACATGGATAAATGTTTGAATTACACCCTCTTGTTAATTATCCCCAGTTGAGTCGCCACTGTAAGAACCCTCGCCTCTCCGGCACTCCGCGGTGGAATTTAATCTTTGTATTGGAATTAATGGTTCTTAAATAATACGTCAATATGCAATTTAAATTAATTATGGGGAATAACAATTTTCAAATAAAGAAGCCGCCACCAATGTTTAGGGAACAATTGGAAACCATCAAAAAGTGCACCAATTCCTATTGGGAATTGACTCATGCCCATGGGGACTAAATATTGAGTTCGGGGGTGTAGGTACCAAATAAACAAAACGAATCTCATCTAAATCGCCCGTATAAACGGCCTCTAATAAGCTTATCTATGCCAAATATTTATTTACGCTATATGGTTCCAAATAAATCCGGTCGTCCAAGATCCTAAATTAACTAGGCGGGTTAGAGATAACCAAATTACTTATGTTATCACTTTGCACAATTTATATTCAATTCACATGCATACTATTATCAAGCATAAACAAGATATAAGAACAATAAATTGACGCTCCAACCTACCGTACTTTGCTAAACGCGCCAAATATTGCAGATGCACATCAATAAATTCGTTAGTAACTTCAAAGGAAGAACAATGCAAAGATATCATCTTTATGCTAAAATATACCTATGAGGTTGCTATAAGCATGCAAAAAACTATAAAAAGATGCAAACTTGCATAAACTAATAAAAATATGCTAACTTTAAATTAACTAATTATGCATAATTATATACAAAGACCCAAACATGCAGATTTACTCAACCATAATCAAAAGCTAAATAAAACATGATTAACAGACAATAAATAAGAGATTTAATAAAGAATTTAGGCTCTCAGGATGGTTAACCTGGACGTTCTATTCGAATGGGACTAGTAGAATTGGAATTGTTATTCAATCATGGGTGCTAGGTTAGGTGCAATGCTTGCTTGAGTCTTCAAAAATCTGAATTCTCTTTGATTTGGGAAAAATATGTGCTCTCAATGCTCTCAAAATTATGAACTGACCAACATCTCTCAAAAGAGGGTGAAAATGAGTATTGATAGAGTTAGGGGATGGAATTAGGGGCTTAGGGTAAGAAACCCGGCGCCAAAACCCGGCCCAGCCAAAAAACAGGCCCAGCGGCCACACGGAAGGCAGCTGGGACCAGCGGCAGTGCCGCTGAGGCTCCACGGCCTGCCGCTGAAGCTCAGGGGCATGCCAATTATATGTTCCAGTCTATCTGCTTTGACTTATAATATGGCAGTCACAATAAAGAAAGCACCAATAAGAACCACCCGGGAAACATAAATAGCTTGTCATTTTCATCTTTCTCGTGTCTTATACTCTTGTTAGCTCAATTGTTCTTCTTTAACTTTAGTTTGGTAGCTTCACACTTTTAACTTGGCACAAGGGGGGTTTGAATCCTAGGGTTGCCACATCTGGGGCATTCAAACCATCCAACCACATCTGGGGGTCGGTTAGCCACATCTGAGGGCTCTTTATAACTTTTGACCACATCTGGGGGTCACTTAGCCGCATCTGGGGGCTCTTGGAACTGTTGACCACATCTGGGGGCTAGGACACATCTGGGGTCCCAGTTCAAAACTCATATGGAACGTCTCCCGAACTTTTCTTTTGTTACCCACAAGTTCCTAAACTACCAGGTGACATCTTTCACTTTAAATGATTAGTAACTTTTATTTAACTTTTTCTTTCCTTTATCTCTTATGACGTTTGCACAATACGTCATATACTTGCTCATAACATTCATAGCTCGTAGAATAGGAATACATTCTCATTCCTTTTCTTTCTCTTGATTCACTTCTTTACTTGCTTGTATATCACAACCTAGCAAAAATAGCTCAAACAAGTAAACAATTGGTCTAATACCTCATAGCAAACCTACACACTTTAACTTGTAAACTAAAGTCTTAACATGATCATTCTCATTTACATATAACTTATATAAATACACATCATAAGACGATAACTCACCATCATCAATCATTTGTTATAATCTACTACATCCCAACAAGGCTAATCTCAGTAAAAGATAACTAAATAGCAACCATTTGTTTACTCACACAACTTCATGCAATTCAGACAATAACTATCATGTCAGTACATCTACAAGAATTATAATAGCTCACGTTCTCTCTTTGCTTGCGTAAATAAGCTCTCAATTCAAGTAAGAACTATTATGTTCACACTTTACTATTAGGTTTAAGATGCAAATAAAACTAAGAAAAGAACCAACATATTTGCTCACACTTTATCATCACCTAAACTTATATCTTTCCATACACCAACTATAGTATTCTAGGCAGCATGTATTTAGGTTCCAAATACTCTAATCCAACTATAGTATTCTGGACAGCATGTATTCAGATCTCAGATATTTAAACCAATAGCCAACAATTTACTCTCTTCCTCTTAAGCATACTAAGCACGTAGATAACCTACCTATCAACAACAGATACATGTTTCCAGGTCAATAAACAAGACTAACTTACATACTCACGCTTAACATTAGTATCTACTATAATACTAGCTGAATTTACACAAATTACTACTATACCATAATTTTATATCAAATCAATCCAATTACTCATACACATAGTATACTCAAAACAACGGAACCGTACGAAATAGATTCAAGTTACCTTTAATCGAACCATCCAAAGCAATTAGGCATCATAATCCCTCCAATTAATCATCAAAACATCTAATATTTATGCATAACCCAAATCAGAATTTATACTTAAATAACTACAATTTCAGAACTAAAGAACCAATTAAGGGTTAAGGGTTTATGGGTACTCATCTAAAAACGATGTGGGCTGGCAAAATGAGTCGAGAACCACGGCCTTGTGGTCGACATCTCACAAAACAGCAGCAACAACGACAACCCGCGAAACAGAGGAGGAGAGAGAAAAGGCAGCGAAAATAGACCTTCATCAGCCAGGTACCAGCATCCGCAGTAAACTTTAGAAAGGAGAAGAGAAGTAGTGGCGGTGATGCAAGAAAATCGTGGGTGGCGGTGGTTCTGGGGAAAATCGTGGTGATGGTGGTAGTGAGGGTTTGAGCGTGACAGAGAAAATAGGTGGGGGTTCTATACTGATCAACATAAAAGGAAAGAAAGGCGGTGGAGGCTAATGAAGTCGGTTCTAAGGAAAACCCAATTAGCAATACAAGTCCACATTTACATATTAGCTAATTTAATCACCACCCAACTTTAAAAAGGAAATACTTTTATTTAACAAAACATAAAACTAAATTATGAAAATATGATAAATACTCGGGGTATTACAGGTAGGCTCTGAGAGTACTTGCTAAGACAGGATAAGCGCATGGCCCTGTTAATAACGCGTTGTCTATTGTGTAGATTAAGAACTCATGTATAGTACGAACATTCTTCTTTTATAGAAAATGTTCAACTCTAAGGTTAAAGGGTATGCCCACCTTAGAGTATGTATTATGCAGTATATACTCAATCACTAGTACAAAAACACCCATAGGCGTCGGTTAAAAACCCCTATAGGCGTTGGTTTTCAACCGATGTATACAAGGGTGACGCAAATTCCAAAGGAAATAGGCGTCGGTTCATCAAAAGAACCAACGCCTATTGTTTGTTATAGGCGTCGGTTGAACAGTATGACCGACGCCTATAGTCTGTTTTAGGCGGCGGTTGAACTATAGAACCGACGCCAATGCTAGTTATAGGCGTCGGTTATTTAAGTGAACCGACGCCAAATATCTGTTTTAGGCGTCGGTTCTCCAAAGACAACCGACGCCTATTTGTTTTTTGTTTTTTGTTTTTTTTTTGCGCAGCAACAAAATTAAATCTTCTTTAATAATCAGCCTATGTGAGATTCGAACCCACGTCTTTTATGCAATAGCACAATTGCTCTACCGTTTGAGCTAATAGGCTTCAAACATTAAATGATAAATAAATAAGGGGAATTCCAATTGGTGCCCTTTTACTATTGACTTGTCCAACTGGTGCCCCTAACACAGAAAGAAGTCTGGTCCGTGCCCTTTTTGTTTCAAAACGTACATTCCGTGTCCTTATTTATTGTTTTCCGTTAAGTAAATTTTATTTTCTCCATTTTACCCTTAATGAAACGCAGATAGAAGGTCATTAAACGACACCACACTCATTCACTCATACACTCCCTCTTTTCTCTCTCCTCTGTCACCTTCATTCTCAGACCTCTCCATTTTCGGATCCACTCAAAACCAAAACAAAATTCCTCAACCTCAATCACTCATCACTTCCATACTTTCAATTAATTTAATCAATCGAAACAATCATGAAAAATGGACCTGTGCGAGCTTTATATTTATTGTCAGTTCAACTGTGGTGAAAAAGACTTGGATCAGTCCTTTCTATTCATCATTTAGACTTGGATCAGTCGCCATTAAAACTGCTATTGAATTCAACTGTGCGAGCTTTCAATTACCCGAAACCCAGAATATTGCTGGAGGGTATCCCAAAAAAAGGGTTTAAACAATAAATAAATAAATAAATAAATAAATAAAAAGCTATAAACTATACAAAGTCTTTCTGTTGATGACCCCATCACCATTCAACATTACCTACCTAATTCCCAAGCTGTAAGTCTCTCTCTCTCTCTCTCTCTCTCTGACTTTTATTTTTTCCGTTCTTAAAAGTTCTGGGTCTTTTTCACGGCTTTAATTAATGGTTTCATGAGTATCTTTGTATTTGTTGGTAATTAATTATTACTACTTAGGGCTTTGAATTGTTCATTGTACTTTTCTGTTGTTATTTATCCCTTTGTTGAACAGTTCATGTACTAAGTGATAGGTATGTCTCTGTTCATGTCTTTATCAAAATTTCCTTTTCAAGTGCCACCCTCTCCTGTAATTGCCAATTTCAATTTAATTTCTTCGCACTATGTAATTGTTTATACGAATATGCTGTTGCTGCTTGTCAAATAAGATTCATCTATTTGGTGCTTTGCTAATAATACGTGGTGACAATTAATTTAATCAATCGAAACAATCAGGAAAAATGAATATAAAGGTTTGGTCAGTCCTTTCTGGGTTTTTTTGATCTGGGTTTCCAATTCCACCATTGACGAGTTCATTTGGGGATTTTTGAAGTTGAATCGTGAAAAGGAAAACAATCAACGGTGATGATTTGCTTTGGGCTATCACTACGCTTGGGTTTGAAGATTATGTTGAACCGCTCAAGATTTATTTACAGCGAAGAAGTGAGCGAAAAATCGAGCTTTTATAATGTCAGTTCCATTTTTGGGGGGAAATTGAGCAAAAAATGGGGGGAAAAGAAGAGGGACAATTTTGTCAGCATATTTTGCTCGAAAAAGACAAGGGACATGGACGACATTAAATTCAGTAGCCACGTCATCACTTTGTAACGGAAAAGAAAAAATAAGGAGACGGAATGGATATTTTAAATTTAAATGGGCACGGACCGGACTTCTTTCTGTGTTAGGGGCACCAGTTGGACAAGTCAATAGTAAAAGGGCACCAATTGGAATTCCCCAATAAATAATAACTTACAAAATGATTGCATATTATAATGTTGCAATCTCTGCAAGCTATTCTAATGCATGTATTATGCTTCTAAGTTCCCAAGGTACTGACTAGTGACTATCACCATTATCTTTTACCTTATATATACACAACAGGTTTTGCATTAAAATCTTAAGATCAACATGGATCATATGTACAATTCTTATCAAAAAACAAAAAAACAAAAAAAACGATGTTTAATACTAAATTTCAATTTAACACTAGTAACAGCCCAAACTGAATAGCATTTAACCCAAGAATGATCACAAATACATTCAATTCCATTCATGAAAGCAAAAGCACCGAAAAACTTTTAGCACCTATTGTCACAAGTTGCTGAGTAATTGATCAATAGATGCATAAAAGTGTTAATTATAAGAATAGATTAGATTGATAAAAGAAAACTATACTAACAAAATAAGTTGATTAAACTAGAATCAGAATAACAGCAATCATAAACCAGGAATGTCATACCCAAGGATGTTATTAGCTTTCGCCTTTCTCCACCTCTGCACCCATGCCCACTGCTTGTGCTCCCTGAAAAACATAAATTGAGTGTCACCCCCTAATTAACATAAACCTTAATTACCAAATGTTGAACAATGCTCTGGATATACAATAGAATAGTTATTCATAAGCTAACAATGGCCAAACTAGGTAACAGACTGTCCATGTTCTTAATGTCACTCATTAACAAAGTTTTGAGACAAATATTAAAATCTCTAGATATTATATACACATGGACATGGGGGAACAAAAATCCATCAGTTCTAAATCATGGTTTTCTCACGCATTAGAGTATAAGTATATAACTACAGTATAACCAAACAAAAAAAAAAAACTAGACTTGGTGGTGGTGGCAGATCCACACCAAGGCAGCAGAGGAGAGCACAATGGCGATTGGACCTACTAATACCTCAAAACATGCTGAAAACAATGGAATAATAATCCAGAAACTCCACAAATCAGAATATAAACTATAAATACCTCTATTCCAGAACACCTCAATCAACACACAACACCCTAACAGCCTGAACAACAAAGTAGAAGGATCATGAAGGCAAAGAAGAGAAGACCAAAAAAGTAGAACACCTGCAAAGGAGGAAACCAATAAATCCCTAAGTCAATTCTCAAAGCTAATCAGATTATCATACCAAAATCACATATACGAACCAAAATCCATATGGAGAGGGAGAGAGAGAGAGAGAGGGTACCAACTGATTCCAGAAGCAGGACAACAACCAAGAAAAAGTTTTTTTTTTTCACACTACAGGTTGTCAACCATTACAGTCCTTAATTCTGAATTGTCCAATCATCAACCAAAAGAGATAATTGAATTGAGAAAGTGAGGATGAAAAGTTTGATCACAAACAAAGAATAAGCACAATAGCATGGAAATTTCTAGCCTTGATGGACACAATGCAATGAAACAGTAGGCTTAAGATCTGTCTATCTACTGGAGTTAATTTCTAAACAAGAGCTAAATCCCCAAGTCTTCTTCTACTTAGGGTCCTTATAGCAAACCAAAACCCAATTATGTAACTGAAACTAGCATCAATTGTAAAATTGTAGCCTACTTACTATGGACTAAAGATCGGAGTATGCACATATGCACGAACATGTAACAATGTCTCAACAAATTCTCCCTAGTTTTCAGTTCATTCCCATTCTCGTGGCTTCAACGAATTAGGAGACTTTCCTTCTGCAATTTTTGTCACCAAATAAACTGACAAACCAGATTGAAATTCGAGAGCAATACAAATAAACTCTAAAGCCAATAAACCACACAGTGGCAACACATGATAGAGAAAGAAAATCCCACATCAAAACTAGGAGTAGAAGACCATAAAAGTTTAGTATTTGAAGACAGCAGGATTAATAATCTGGAACATACAAACCAAAAAAGATCTTCTCAAATAAACCAGTTTGATGTTCATGAGAATTAATAGCAAAAAGGAAACCTTTAAAATCTAACTTAAATAACAAATATAAGAATTAAAACTATTGGGGGATGACGTTATATCATCTAGTAAATAAGAGAGAAAATCATAGCTATAACAACAAAACCCAAGAAATTGAAACCCTAAAACGAAATCAGAAGAACTTGAAACACTATAATGAAACCCTAACATAAGACATCGACATCAAAAACTATTCAATGCAATTTAAGAAGAAAATCTATAGAAAAACAGATGATCAACTCAAATTTTACAATTCCGAAGCGAAACCACAAAATTCAATCTAATCAAACCGAATTATCAATTGGATCCAAAAATCGCAACTAAAACGTGTAATAACCCAAAAATTTAAACACTCTTATTAAATTAAAATAGTATATAATTAGCTTAAAATTTTTCGCTTAGCATTATAAATCATACTTAGCCAAGTTAACAAATCCATTAGCATTATAAACACCATTAACAAAACTAACGAATGCATTAGTGACTAAAATATGATCAATTAAATTAAGATTGAAATTAAACTTTGCTTAGTTAACTAAAGCTTACCAATTAAACTAATGTGAGAGCTAAGCTTAATTTCGGTTTTGCTTAAACTAAATTAATCTAACACTTAGACTAGCGAATGGATTAGGCCATGATTAAGGGAGTTTAACCTCACTTAACAAAATTCAGAAAAATTTCCTCTTTTTCACTATTCACTCATGCCACTCGCCATGCTACTTGTCCATTCACCAAGCACTTACTCTCCACTTGTCATCACCCCAAAGTTACACTATGTGAACATTTGCCAAGTAAGCTTATCAAGGAACATCCCATGTTCCATTACTATGTTGGAAATGAAGCTTTGCTTCATGAAGCTTGGTATGCTTCAAAGAAATATTCCCCAAAGGCTTGTTCATAAAACCCATTGTCCCACATTGGTAGAGAAAGGAAAGAGAAGAGACCTTATATATTGGTGTGGACTTTTAGTCTTTGAACTAAGAGTCAAGGGAAGACTTTCCCTCCACACACGCGCGCGCCGCCGCCGCCGTCCGGTGGGCCGGGCCGGGCTCGGGCGAGGGGTTGGGTTGGGTTGGGACCTTTTTATTATTCGGTCTTTCTTTTTGAGCGTTTAATTCCTTCGTTTGATTCTTTTGACTAAACAGATTTCGTAACCGTTACGATATCAATTCCCCATTATTTCCTCCCATAATATCCGCCCCTTTGATTGCTTTCGATTACAGGTTTTTTGCCTTCTATAAACATTGGACCTTCTCTTCATTTGGATACACACAGAACCCGAAATATCATCTATCTCAGTAAAGGTCTCTTCTCCTCCTTGGCAGTAGAATAGTTTACTCTGAATACCATCGCACCGTAGTACACCGGAGCTTTAGTCGTCGTGTATCCCTGGAGGTCGGTTGCCGAAAATTCCCTAGTGTACGTGGGGGAGCAAATTCGACTTTAGGGCAGTGATTCATCACGCCACGGCCATTGTTACAGATAAGTTGTTCCGTTTCAAGCTTTGGTTTTTAACATTCTAAAGTCATTTTTTTTTTATCATGGCTAGTGACGGAATTGTTGGTAATGTTAGTGTCAACGAAACTACTGGTAATGTTGTTATGAACGAATCTGTGCCTAATGTGACCCCTAATCCTGCTGTTGTTATACCATCCACTTTAGTTCATAACAATACTGTTGTGCCTTATGTGAGTACAAGTATGATGACTGCTGGTACAACCCCTATGTTCCCAAATTTTTTCGTTCCTGATATGTCTAAGTTAGATCCGTTTGATGGGAAGAATTATAATATGTGGTCGGATAAGATGGAATTTTTCTTGGGACAAATTGGTGTTGAGCATGCTTTAGTTGTTGATAAGGCTCCGGTTAATTCCACTAGAGACTTTGAGAAGGATAATAGGACTTGTCGTGGTATGTTGTTGCATTATATGACCACATCCTTATACCAGATTTATAGTAAGTTGAAATTGGCTAAGGAAATTTGGGATGCTCTTAAATTGAAGTATGGGACTGATGACTTTGGGAAGGGGAAATATGCTTGTAGTAGGTGGCTTAAATTTGAGTTAGTTGATAGTAAGCCTATGCTGGATCAAGTTCATGAGTATGAAAATTTGGTGACTGAAATTCTTGTTGAAGGGATGAAAATTTGTGAGGTTTTTCAAGCTAACTGTTTGCTTGATAAATTGCCGAAATCTTGGGAGAATTATGTTCATTCTATGAGGAACAAACAGAAAACTTTTACCTTCCAAGAGGTTGTATCCACATCAAGATCGAGGAACAGAACTGGATCCAGGCTAAAGGAAAATCAACCGAACATTCCTCCTCTACTGCTAACCTTGTTGAACAAAAGAATTTTGCAGGTAAACATGACAGAAACAAGGGACCCAAAGGGAAAGGACCAAACCAACTATATGGTAAGAATCAGCCCGAGATTTTCAAGAAGCCTTTCAAGGGCAATTGTTACAACTGTGGTAAGTATGTACATCCCGCTAAGGAGTGTAGAAGTGTTGCTGCTGTTGCTGTCAACAAACCCAAAGAGAACAAAGCCCAAGCTAACCTGACCGAGGATGTTATTGTTGCCATGGTGTCCGAGATTAACCTTATTCGTAATACTGTTGAATGGATCTTGGACACCGGGCAACAAGACATTGCTGTACCAACCGAGACATGTTCGTGGAGTATGTCAAAGGTGCTGAAGGAGAGTGTGTTTTCATGGGTAACTCTAGCACTACTTCTGTTGTTGGTAAAGGAAAGGTTCTTTTAAAACTTACTTCTGGTAAAACTATTGCTTTAACCAATGTTTTGCATCTCCCTGATATTCGCAGGAACTTAATTTCTGGTTCGTTGTTGAACAAAGCTGGGATTAAGTTAGCATTTGAATCTAATAAACTTGTACTCACCAGAAATGGTGAATTTGTTGGGAAGAGATTTTGTAGTGGGGGGCTATTTGTGTTGGATGTTGTGACTGAGAATAAAGCATCTACCTCTTCTGTTGTTTACATCGCTGAGTCTGTTTCATTATGGCATGCTAGACTAGGTCATGTAAATGTGGCATCCATTAAAAGGCTAAAACAATTTAGTCTTATTCCTGCATTTAGCAATACTGATTTTGATAAATGTGAAGTATGCGTAGAAGCTAAACATCCCAAAAAACCTTACAATAAGAATGTGACTAGAACTTCTACTTTACTAGAACTTGTGCATAGTGACCTTGGTGATTTTCATAGCCATGTTAGTAGAGGTGGTAAAAAGTATTATATTACTTTTGTTGATGATTATTCTAGATTTACCAAAGTGTATTTGTTGAGTTCTAAGGATGAGGCTGAGGATAAATTTCTTATCTCTAAAGCCGAGGTAGAAAACCAACTAGATCGTAAAATAAAAAGGCTTAGGTCCGATAGAGGTGGAGAATATGATTCAACACCTCTAAAGGTGTTTTGTGAGGCTAATGGGATAATTCATGAAATTACAGCTCCTTATGCTCCTCAACAAAACGGCATTGCCGAGAGGAAAAATAGGACCCTCAAAGAAATGATGAATGCTATGCTTATTAGTTCGGGTATGCCTAGTAACATGTGGGGGGAAGCTTTATTTTCTGCTTGCTTTGTACTTAATCGTGTTCCCCACAAGAAACTTGAGAAAACTCCATATGAGTTGTGGAAAGGTTTTGGACCTAACTTGAGTTACCTGAAAGTGTGGGGGTGCCTTGCGAAAGTCGGGATTCTTGATTTTCAAAGAAGCAAGATTGGACCCAAAACTTTTGATGCTATATTTATTGGATATGCTAATAATAGTGCTGCATATAGATTTATTCTAAAAGATGATTCCGGGTTTGGTGTTATTAAAGAGTCCCGTAATGCTGAATTTTTTGAGCATATTTTTCCTATGAAAGTAAATGAACAACGTGTCTTACCTGCTGCATCTTCATTACCTTCACATGTCAATGCTTCATCTAGTATAGAAGTTCAAGAGCCTAGGAGGGGTAAACGAATTAGGACTGAGAAAAGTTTTGGCCCTGATTATGTTACTACTTTCTTAGCTGAAATTGATGTGCTAGATGAAACTTTTGTGCATGCTTATATTATTGAAGATGACCCTAGGAATTATGGGGAGGCCATGAGGTCAGTTGACTCTAGTTTTTGGCATGAGGCCATAAATAGCGAGTTAGAATCAATTATGAGTAACAATACTTGGATTTTATCTGACCTTCCTCGGGGTTGTAAGGCACTTGGTAGTAAATGGGTGTTTTTCGAAAGAAATACCGAACTGATGGGACTATAGACAAATATAAGGTTAGACTTGTGATTCAAGGAAATTTTCAAAAGCAAGGACTTGATTATTTTGATACGTATTCTCCTGTTACTAAAGTTGCTACTATTAGAGTTTTAATAGCACTTGCATCTATTCATAATCTTGTTGTGCATCAAATGGATGTTAAAACTGCATTTTTGAATGGTGATCTAAATGAGGAGATATACACGAGACAGCCCGAAGGTTGTGTAGTTCCTGGACAAGAACATAAGGTATGCAAACTTGTTAAGTCTTTGTACGGACTTAAACAAGCACCCAAACAATGGTATGACAAGTTTCATAGTACTATAATTTCTGATGGTTTCATGGTGAATGATTGTGATGCTTGTGTTTATTCTAAATATGATGAGCATGGTTGTGTTATAATATGTCTATATGTTGATGACATGCTCATTTTTGGTACAAGTATTGATGTGGTAAACACAACAAAATCCTTCTTGAAATCATGCTTTGATATGAAAGATATGGGTGAAGCTGATGTAATTCTTGGCATTAAAATTACTAGAACTTCTGTGGGTTTAAGTTTGGATCAATCTCATTATGTTGAGAAAATTTTAAAGAAGTTTAAACAATTTGATTCCACTCCTGTCAAAACCCCATATGATTCTAGTATTCATTTGAAAAGGAATATAGGTGACAGTGTATCACAAGAAGAGTATGCTAAGATAATTGGAAGTGTTATGTTTTTAATGAACTATACTAGACCAGATATAGCATATGCTGTAAGCAGGTTGAGTAGATATACTCATAACCCCAATCGTGAACATTGGAATGCCTTGATTAGATTGTTGAGATATTTGAAAGGTACTATTAATTAGGGTTTGCACTACAAGAATTTTTCATGTGTTTTGGAGGGGTATTGTGATGCTAACTGGGTATCTGATAATGATGAAATTCATTCTACCAATGGCTATGTTTTTACTCTTGCTAGTGCTGCTATATCTTGGAGATCCTCCAAACAAACTTGTATTGCTAAATCTACAATGGAATCTGAATTTATTGCTTTAGAAATGGCAGGCCATGAAGCTGAATGGCTAAGAAGCCTACTTGCAGATATTCCATTGTGGGGGAGACCGGCTCCATCAGTTTCCATGCACTGTGATTGTCAAGCGGCTATAAGTGTAGCTTGCAACCATTCCTACAACGGAAAGAGAAGGCATATACGCCTTAGGCATGAAATTGTTAAGAATCTGATCAGAGATAATGTGATATCACTTGAGTATGTAAAGTCGAAGAGGAATCTTGCGGATCCTCTCACCAAAGGCCTTTGTAGAAAGATAGTGCTTCAGTCAGCACTAGGAATGGGGCTTAAGCCCAGTGGGAGTGAATTGTGATGGATACCCAACCTGGAATATGTCCAGGTTCAATGAGGTCAAACGAAATCACAAAACAACTCCAGTCATGTATTACAAACTCCATTCCTCTATAAAATGATGTAGTATTTTTCCGTATACTGTCATGTGTGTGAGGTTGAGCATTTTAGCTCTTAATGAGTTCATAGCCTTGTAAGGTGGTGTGAAACAGTACACACTTGATGAACTCACCTATGTGAATGTGGGGGAATTTCCCGCCCTCTATAAGAGCAGTTGGGCTAATGGCTCTCTAGAGCGTTCACAAAAATATCCAGGCATGTAAGGGGCTAATGTATATATGTTTTCGCGAGAGTAAATCTGTTTTGAGGTTAAACTAGTGCGCAGTTTGTACTGAACAAATACCGTGAAAGGTTCAAGGAATTTTTTTTCCACCTAAATGGTTGTTGGGCAAACTTGTAAGCACAAGGTACTAATTCAAGTCCACAAGACATTAGTATCGTAACGTGCGACCTCCTACTGCCATGACCTTCTTCTACCACTCTTTCTTTGAATCATGTGGGGGATTGTTGGAAATGAAGCTTTGCTTCATGAAGCTTGGTATGCTTCAAAGAAATATTCCTCAAAGGCTTGTTCATAAAACCCATTGTCCCACATTGGTAGAGAAAGGAAAGAGAAGAGACCTTATATATTGGTGTGGACTTTTAGTCTTTGAACTAAGAGTCAAGGGAAGACTCTCCCTCCATACACGCACGCGCGCGCCGCCGCCGCCATCCATCCGGTCGGTTGGGCGAGGGTGTGGGTTGGGTTGGGCCCTTTTTATTATTCGGTCTTTCTTTTTGACCGTTTAATTCCTTCGTTTGATTCTTTTGACTAAACAGATTTCGTAACCGTTACGATATCAATTCCCCATTATTTCCTCCCATAATATCGCCCCTTTGATTGCTTTCGGTTACAGGATTTTTTCCTTCTATAAACATTGGACCTTCTCTTCATTTGGATACACACAGAACCCGAAATATCATCTATCTCAGTAAAGGTCTCTTCTCCTCCTTGGCAGTAGAATAGTTTACTCTCAATACCATCGCACCGTAGTACACCGGAGCTTTGATCGTCGTGTATCCCTGGAGGTCGGTTGCCGGAAATTCCCTACTGTACGTGTGGGGGCAAATTCGACTTTAGGGCAGTGATTCATCACGCCACGGCCGTTGTTACAGATAAGTTGTTCCGTTTCAAGCTTTGGTTTTCAACATACTATTCACCTAAGCAATTAACATTAGAAGAGAGAAAAAGAAAACAAAATTAATTTTGCATGGAAGAGAGAAGGAGAGTGGATAGGTGAGAAGAGAGAGAGGAAGAGAGAAGGAATTTTTAGAGTTTTTAATTAAGAGAGAAAGGAAAAATAACCAATGAATAAAAGGGTAGCCATACCCTAGATCATCATTGTTTTCTCTTATAAAAAATATTACTACCAACATCACAAGTAATTGAAGAACCCAAATCTTCTTTTTCTCTTCCTCAAACTGGCAACACCACCCCCCAAAAACCACTCCATTTAATCCCTTGTCATTTCTCTACCAACAATCAAAGCTCATCTAACCCATTCAAACAAAGTAAAACTAAAATGAGGTAGAAAGAGAAATAGAAACCAAGAGAAGAGAAGAAGAGAAAGAAGGAAGAAAGTGGTAAGAAATAATAAAACAAACTCATTCATCCATTTATTTATTTTTGTTCTTTAATCTTTTGCTTAAACTAACTCTCTTTTGTTCTCTTCCTCTCACCATCATCACCATCACCGTAGTTCCACCCTCTTCTGGCAGAACCGACCCCGGACCACTGCAAGCACCACCATACCACCTTCAAGGTCAATAAACACTTTAACTTCTTATTTTCATAATTATTATTCATCACCTAGAAAATCCATGCTTAAGAACTCAAAACCCTAAAAAGTTGATAAATAACAAGATCATAATAAAAAGGGGTTAATCTTTGGAAAAGAGAAATTAAATCTAAGGATCTTGATAATCTAGAGCTAAAAATTCAAATTTACGTTCTTGCATGTTCATGGATCATCTACGTAAAACTCAATCTTGACTTATTTTGACTATTAACTAAATCATCTAGAAATTTCTTATTTTAGCTTGTTAATTTCGAAAAGAAAAAAAGGCCTAGAAAATAAGTTAATAGTCACTTAACTTTCGAAAAAGAAAATCTAAGGAATAGAACGAGATTAACTTAATAAAATTCAAAACATGGAAAATAAAAGAGACTAATATTATTTAGATCATTTATGGAATTTTAGAAGATTAAAAGGACTATTTTTGAAAATAAAATGGCCTAAGGCCGAAAAGAGGAAAAAGAGAAGAAAAAGAAATGAAATTAGAATTTTAGTTTTAATACTTGTAAAAAGTTTATATAAATCTAGGAGCTTGTGTTAGTGAGTAAGTGGAAGGAAGCTAGAAGAAGAAGGTGAAGTTCTTGAGCTTGGAACAAAGGTACTCTCATGTTCATCAAAACCCCCATTTTAATGAACTAAAAAGATAAACACTTGTTTTACTCAATTACATGCTACTTGAAATTTTAATGAAGTTATTTTGTGAAAATAAGATTATTTGTTTGATTAATTGTATGATGGCCGAATGGTATAGTGTTGGATACTTATGATTAATTACCTTGTTAAGTTGATTAATGATTGTGTATGGATTAATTAATCAAATGAGTTAGAGCATGAGTATTAGATGATTATTAACTTGTGATGTTGTGTGATTATTATATAGTGACCGAATGGGTGATGGATTATAAGTTGTGTGAATATTGAGATAAATAAATGATTATGAGACTTGTGTGTACTTGATGATGGTCGCATGGTTATTGAGATGATTGGATATGTTTTATGCTTATGGTGATAAATGAATGATTAATACTAAGTGTGTGTATATATTAATTTGGAGTGTGTGATGACCGAGTGATGAATGAAGGTTTATGAATGAATAAAAGTGAACTAAGTTTGGGAAGCATGAGACTTGTGATAATAACGAATAAAAGAGTCTGTGAAATAATAAGAGTATATGATTACACATATTGAGATGAATATGACCGATTAAGGGAAAATGAACTTGACTAACTAATCTTGTAGTGTGCCCCCAAACTTGTTACCCTTGGGATATTGAAGAGCATGTAGTGTGCACACTTTAATAAAATATGAGATATATGAGTTATGAGATATATGAGTAGGGTGACAACCCGAAATTATGATATATACGCCGATAGGTCGGATGAAATGATATATGATATGCTGACAGGCTAGATGAAATGATATTGTAGGGTTGATAAACCCGAGTGTAGGACTCTCAGAGTCTGAGTTAAGCAAGTTCTTCCACACTACCTAACTTAATAATATGGAAAATTTTCACTTTGGTGCCCCGAGGTATTTCATAATCACTTTTTAGTGACCAGTGTTTTTCCTATTTCCATTTTGGTGACCTAAGGTATTAGAAAAAGTTTTAGTTTGGTTGTTTCCGTTAGTCCCGTTAGAGTTTTCCGTTAGTTTGCTGACGTGGCTACTAATAAGTCAAGGTTATAATTGGCGCACATGTTCAATGACGAAAATACCCCCACTTAAGTTTTGTTTGTAACTGATGCTATGATTTCTCTTGTACCAAGCCTTTACAACTTTTCGATTGTCTGTGTGTTGAGAGGTCAGAGAGTGGTGTTAATGGAGATGGCTTTAAGAGCTTCGGCCGCCATTAAAGCTCCCCTTTCTTCTTCCCCATCTTCTCCCTCTCCCTCACAGAAAACCCTTCCCTCAAAACCCAATTCAAAATCCCAATTGAAACCTGCTCATGTTCTATTATTACGCACTTCCACTTCACTCTCTATCCTCAGTCTATTCACTTCACCTATTGAAGCGAAAGCTGTCACCCTCCCCAAAGAGGAGTTAGTCTCTTCTTTCGCCCAAGTAAGAGAAACCCAAAAATAAATTTAAAATTAACTTTATTGGTTTGTTTCAAGGGTTATTTTGGGTGCTTTGGGTTTGGAGAAATTTCAGTTATAATTATAAAAATGTGGGATTTTGAATTTTGATGGATGCCCATCTCAAAAAATTGCATTTTTTGTTTGAACTTTCGGGTTCAGCAAACATTTGACCAGGTTGCTGGTGAGGGAGGGAGGTGGCGCTGTGGGGAAGTGGTTTGGTAAGAAGTTTGTGGTGGTGGTTCGAAATTGGTTATGGCTGGGTTTCGAAGTGGTGGTTACAGGGTTGTCGCGTGGGGGTGATTTCTGGTTAGGTAGGCGTAGTGGTAGAGAGGTTAGGGGAGGGGTGACGAAGATGAGAGAGAAAGTGGGGGTTAGCTAGGTGGTGGACTGGTGTGGTGGTGTTGAGAAAAAACGTGGTGGTGTTGCGTGGTGGTGGATGAGAGAGAAACGTTGTGGTTGTGGGATGGGGGATTAGAGGAGAGAGAAAGGAAGAAGATGGGGATTGGGAAGAAAATGACTAATTACACCCTAAAAAAATAAAAATGCGTCGTCTATCCCCTTATTTAACGGATGAGTTAACGGATGAGATGGAAAATATGTAAGTGAAACGAATTTAGTTAACTCAGGTAACCAAAATGAAAATATGAAAAACACAGATCACTAAAAAATGATTATGCAATACCTCAGGTAACCAAAGTGGAAATTTTCCTAATAATATTGACTAACTCTATTTTCGTCTAAGCATTTAAGTGACTTGTGGCATATTAAGTTTATTTGTTATTTAGACCTCAAAGGTCATTTTCTGAGTAATAATAAGTATGAGTTTATTGATATTTGTTTGATATTCTTTTAGTATAAGTGGACGAAACATGATAATAAGGACAAACAATCTCTTCAAATATATTTATGAGTATTATTATGATTATTATTACTATTATTATAAATTAATGGTTGTTGATGCTAAATGTATTTTAAGTATAAACTAAAATGTATTTTACATGGTGGGGTGAGTTTACTTAGCTTTCGCTAATTTTCTCTTTGTTTTGTGTTTGTTCTCTTCGTATGATTTGTGTTGTGATACAGATTTGGGCAAGGGTGAGAGCAAAAATGGATGGCTATATTTTATGTTTTGTTAGTTCATATTTATGTTGCATAGTTATACCATGACTTCCGCAAATCGAAGAGAACTTTATGGAGATCGAAACGGCGCACGACTAGGGGGAGGGTTTGAGGTTCGAAATTTATGGCTATCTTCCTGAGTACATTAATGTTGGGTAGAGAAAAAGGTCTTAAATGGGTGTGCATGTGGATGAATGCGGAGTAGAGGAGAAGGTTGTTAATAGTACAATATATTTACAAGGATTGGTGACGTGTACACTACATGAAGATGGGTTGGATAGGTGACTTGTCCAATGGACCCCCAATTAAATTTGAAACTATTTCATTATGGAAAAAAAAAATGAATTTTATATATATAATATAAAATAACTAATCTACATTATTCTAAATAAAATGTGAAACTCATATATATATATATATATATATATATATATATATATATATATATATATATATATATATATATATATATATATATATATATATATATATATATATATATATATATATATATATATATATATATATATATATATATATATATATAGTTATTTTATGTAAAAAAATTCTACAACAATTTAAGAACGGATAACTCTTTTCAAATTATTTAAATAATTCTACAACACATGTTACATGCATACTTATGGTCATTATGGATATAAAAACGGGTTCGTAAACACAATTTTATACATTAACTAGATTTTATGCCCGTGCGATGCACGGGTTCTTGTTTATCATGCACACTCTTTTATTAGAAGAAATATGATAAATTTTTTTAATCATATCAATATATAAAGTTGAATAATAGGAGTAGAAAAGAACAATTATAATCTTTTTATCAAAAAAAATTAATTTAACAAAGAAATGACATTTTTAGTGAATTTATAATTTTTTTTAGGATAATAAATATAATACTTTGTTACTTATTTCTTATTAAAATATAATAAAACTATTTATTCTTTTTAATCACTCATGCATTTATGGCTATTTATTACTTACTCAATGCTTGGTGAGAGGCTATTTATTACCTATTACTTATAGATTTCGTGCCCGTGCGATGCACGAGTTCTTGTTCATCATCCACTGTTATTAAAATCAATATAATAATAATAAAAAAATAAGCACATCAATATATAAAGTTGAATAATAGGAGTAGCAAGGAACAATAATAATCTTTTTCACACATTTAACAAAGAAATTACATTTTTAGTGAATAAATAATATACCTTTTATAGGATAATAAATATAATACTTATGTTACTTTTTTTTATTAAAATAAAATAAAATTATTTTTAATTTTTTTTTAATCACCCATGCATTTATGACTATATATTATTTATTTAATGCCACCTTGGTGAGAACTCAATTATACATACATACTAGATTTAGAACGGGCTCTTATTTATCATGCATACTCCGCTATTAGAAGAAATATAATAAATTTTTTTAATCAAAACAATATATAAAGTTGATTAATAGGAGTAGCAAGTAACAATAATAAATTTTTTAACAAAGAGATTACATTTTTAGTGAATGTATAATATTTGTTTTAGGATCAATATATATATCCAAGCGTTGAATAGGTAATAAATAGCCATAAATGCATGAGTGATTACAAAAAAATTAAAAATAGTTTTATTTTATTTTAATAAAAAATCATTAACATAAGTATTATATTTATTATCCTAAAAAAAATATTATACATTTACTAAAAATATTCCGTTATTAGAAGAAATATAATAAATGTTTTTAATCAAAACAACATATAAATTTGAATAATAGGAGTAGCAAGTAAAAATAATAAATTTTTTAACAAAGAGATTACATTTTTAGTGAATGTATAATATTTGTTTTTTAGGATAATAAATATAATACTTATGTTACTTATTTTTTATTAAAATAAAATAAAATAAAATAAAATCATTTTTAGTTTCTTTTTAATCACCCATGCATTTATGACTATATATTATTTATTTAATGCCACCTTGGTGAGAACTCAATTATACATACATACTAGATTTAGAACGGGCTCTTATTTATCATGCATACTCCGCTATTAGAAGAAATATAATAAAATTTTTTAATCAAAACAATATATAAAGTTGATTAATAGGAGTAGCAAGTAACAATAATAAATTTTTTAACAAAGAGATTACATTTTTAGTGAATGTATAATATTTGTTTTAGGATCAATATATATATCCAAGCGTTGAATAGGTAATAAATAGCCATAAATGCATGAGTGATTACAAAAAATTAAAAATAGTTTTATTTTATTTTAATAAAAAATCATTAACATAAGTATTATATTTATTATCCTAAAAAAAAAATATTATACATTCACTAAAAATATTCCATTATTAGAAGAAATATAATAAATTTTTTTAATCAAAACAACATATAAATTTGAATAATAGGAGTAGCAAGTAACAATAATAAATTTTTTAACAAAGAGATTACATTTTTAATGAATGTATAATATTTGTTTTTTAGGATAATAAATATAATACTTATGTTACTTATTTTTTATTAAAATAAAATAAAATAAAATAAAATTATTTTTAATTTCTTTTTAATCACCCATGCATTTATGACTATTTATTACCTATTCAATGTTTGGTGAGAACTCAACTTTACATATATATATATTGATATATTGATTCACGCTCGTGCGATGCACGGGTTATTGTTTATCATGCACACTCTTTTATTAGAAGAAATATGATAAATTTTTTTAATCATATCAATATATAAAGTTGAATAATAGGAGTAGAAAAGAAAAATTATAATCTTTTTATCAAAAAAAATAATAATATTTAACAAATAAATTATATTTTTCGTGAATTTATAATTTTTTTAGGATAATAAAAATAATACTTATGTTACTTATTTCTTATTAAAATAAAATAAAATTATTTTTAGTTTCTTTTTAATCACTCATGCATTTATGGCTATTTATTACTTATTCAATGCTTGGTGAGAGCCTATTTATTACTTATTACTTATAGATTTCGTGCCCGTGCGATGCACGAGTTCTTGTTCATCATCCTCTGTTATTATAGAATCAATATAATAAAAACAAAATTAAGCACATTAATATATAAAGTTGAATAATAGGAGTAGCAAGGAACAATAATAATCTTTTTCACACATTTAACAAAAAAATTACATTTTTAGTGAATAAATAATATAACTTTTATAGGATAATAAATATAATACTTATGTTACTTTTTTTATTAAAATAAAAAAAAAGTATTTTTGATTTCTTTTTAATCACCCATGCATTTATGACTATTTATTATTTATTCAATGCCACCTTGGTGAGAACTCAATTATATATATATATATATATATATATATATATATATATATATATATATATATATATTGATTTGATCATTATCATGATTCATGAGAGAATTTAGATGGAGGACATGCTAGAGATGTTTGTACAGCTAACTAGCTCGAGTATGTGTGCCTTTTTGAAGTTGCTATAATCATTAGTAGACAGATCTTACTACATGATATGCTTACTTAGAACCGATAATAACTCTTCCCCACTTATTCGACTTTAAAGTTACTAACATCATTAGTAGACAGATCTTACTAGATGATATGCCTTACTTAGAACATATATATAACGACTCTTCTCCACTTATTTTACTTAGATCTTACTAGATGATGGAAACATGCTTATTTAGAACCGATAACGACAACGACTCTTCTCCACTTATTCAACCTTATTCGACTTTAAAGCTGCTATAATCATTAGTAGACAGATCTTACTATATCATAGGCCTTAGAACGAATTACAACTCTTCTCCACTTATTCGACTTTAAAGTTGCTATAATCATTAGTAGACAGATCTTTCTAATATCATATGCTTGCTTAGAGCCGATAACGACTGTTCTCCACTTATTCGACTTTAAAGTTGCTATATTCATTAGTAGACAGATCTTAGTAGATCATAGGCCTTTACCTAGTACTGATTTATCCTAGTTATATTTTATACATATAATTATTAATTTATATTTTTGATGGGACTTTATTAATTTAGATTCTATGTCCGAGTCGGGACCGAGCAAAATTTTTATCTTAAAGAGATTATTAATTTATCGAGTATTAATTTATAAAAGTTCTACTGTATATCCCTAGATCCTACAAACTGAATAAGACAAAAATGAAATCAACTAAACACTGTACTATACTTAGATAGTACTCCCTCCGTCCCATTATACAGGTCGTTTAAGGTTTTTGCACAATAGTCTCAGTAGTTTCATTTTACTAGTTTCATTTTACTAGTTGACCTTTATACTTTAAAAAATAATATATGCTTTATTGGAATTCTAAAATGACTTATATTGTGGGAAAAACTAATTTTGACGTACAACTCATATAATGGGACAGAGAGAGTAGTAATAATAATTGTAAAAGGGATACATTCAATTATTTTTCCTTCATTACAGTAATTTGTCAATAACTTGTGTATATCCAGTATTTGATAAGTTTATTTTACCTCTGATTTACATCCATGTAAGATGGGTAAAGAATACGAGTAGTTGTTCAATATTGCTGGGGCCCGTTTAATGCAAAAAACGAGCGGTACCTGGTATAATATGGGCCAAATATGGATAGGGTCCATTTTATAATATTTCCCATGGCTACGGATTGGGTTCATGGCTATAGATGTGAATAGATGCAAAACTGGGACACTTTTCAAATCCAAAATATCATTAACAACGGCCCATTCTTGAAATAAAGGGATTGTGGAACTCCTAGTATTGAACTCAACAATTGCACACACCTGCTTTTGCTTTGAAAAAACATCGCAAACGAAAACAATCATAGTTCTAAATATACTAGACAGCACAAAAAACATATGATTTACACTGTATGTTTTCAACCATTATTCCTTACCGAGTCTCCCCTATATGGCTGGCTCATTATAACACCATCACCATTGTGCGTTGAGAAGTTGAGATTATTATTAGGAGGTCCTAAATGCATGTGTAGTTCCAACACACCAGGTTTTTAACCACTTCGTAAGCATACTCAAATGTAATATAATCAAACAACATAATAAATAATGCATACCTGCATACGAGGGATTTCATGATTGTTGTTTCGAACTCCAGGGCCATTAAAATTGCCAACATGATGAATTTCACTTGTAGGAACAACAACTCCAGGGCCAACATTGTTAGTACGTTGCCATACCTGGAAGTAAATTGGTAATAACATCATAACAAAGCACCACTAATTCAAATTTAATCCACATTTTTGGTAATAACATCAAGTTAATGTAATAATCCTCTATGTAATACTATATAATATACTTGGGAATCAGTGGAGCTGATGTTTAGGAAGCTCGACATTCGTGTCTGGGAAATACCCCTTCCACCACCATTTCTCCCTCCTTGTCCTCTCCCCCTCGTTCTCTTCACCTGTCATTTTAGTTTGAAAATATTACTACATCAATGTCCTATTTAAATACAAGATGCAACAACAAATAAATACTTACATTTGTTGGGGGATGTGGAGTATCGGAATCTAAATCGAGGTCTTCAATCAATCTCGTCTTACCCTTGTTCATGTACTCAGAGAGCTTCAAGGGCCTACCACCCTTGGGTATGCCCTTTGCAGTTACCACCAAAGGGTCAAGATAGTTTACGACCGCCCCGATCCCTTCTTCACCATCACAAAGGGTTTCGACAGCGGAGGGGGTTTCCACCGTCCCCCCAAGTCAGCGTCAAGAGTTGAACATGCATTCCTTATAAGACCAACAACAAATTCACACTTTTCCTCCGAATGCACAGCACGGTCAACCAAGTGATAAAACTCTCTCTGCAACCTCTTTTGCCGCCTGTCAACCTTCACCCCCCCCCCCCGCCACTTGCTCCCAACTCCAACAAGCTTCATCTTGCTATGTGGCCGGGTCACATATCTTCTCCAACGTCGCATAATGTACTTTTTAGGTAACAAGGTCACTCTTTTTCTATGTAACACCATCATAGCATGCCTACAGAATAGGCCTTTCCATTTAAACATGTTACATATAGAATTGACATCAATGATACTAGAGTCAAAAAACACTTGGAATGGACGGGTTTTAGTTTTCCCACTCTTTCAGTGCTCTACTTCTGTAACAATCCACTCAATAACATTCCCCTCTTCTCTCACCATGTCAAGCTCACAATGAATCATATCTCCTTCATCTCGTCTTGTACTTTCTTGAAAACATCTATCGTGTAAGCCTTTTGGAATTGCACTTCCATAGGAAATTTTGTGACCGTTGGAATGATACCATGTAAACAAAGAGCATTAGCTTGGTCCTCTTGCTCAATCTTGTCCGCCAATGTTTCTTCAAACCTATCAACAAATGCTTTCAAAGCTGTTTTTTTGTGCACATAATCATTAAAGTAAGAATTCATTGACTCACTCCTTTGGGTGGAGGACATTACAGCCCAAAAATGAGTCCTCACATACACCAGCACCCATTTCTCCTTTCCTTCATAAAGGCTTTCAAACCACTCCCATCTCTTACCCAGTCTTTCCAACTTAAACTCCGCCACCATCCGTTTACAACCTTCCTCAAACTCTTCTTCTCTGAGGCTCATATACACAACATACTTGAATGTAAGAAGCATTTCATCATATCTACGATGTCCATCACACTTGTCTGGAAACTTGTACAAAATATGAAACGAACACCATCTATGCTTTACATCTTCAAAAACATTTCTCACAGCACCACCTATGCTTTGGCATTGGTCGGTAACAATTGCACCAGGCATTATACCATCTGTCATTGTTAACCATGTTTTAATGATCCACTCAAACGTAGCAACATCTTCTTTACATATTAAAGCACATCCTAATAGTATGCACTGGCCATGATGATTTACCCCGACAAAAGGAGCAAAGGGCATTTGGTATTATTCACCAAGTATGTGGTGTCGAAGGATATGACATCAGAAAACTCTTTGTATGCAGCCTTGCTCCTACCATCTACCCAAAACACATTTTTCATTATATTTTTATTGTTTGAATGTATGTCAAAGTAAAGTCATGGTTTTTCTTTTGCAAGGACAATAACAAGTTGTAAACAACATTTGCATCCCTCGCTTCCAGTCTTTTTCTCCTAATCTTGTCAAGGTGGTTACGAATATCTTTAGGCAAACAATTCATGTTTTGAGCACCCTTTGCATCATTCCTTGCAGCTTTCACACATTGTGCTATTGTAACTCCAGTACTTTCTAAAGATTCAACTATAATTTTGGTTTCTACATGAAGCACTCTATGTTGCTAAAAAAGTCTTGACTTACTAGGATCTAGTTCATAATTATGAACCAACTTGGTACAAGTTATCAACCATCGACCATCAGGCTGCTTACTTGCACTCACTCTAGCAGCACATCCTATCCTTGAACTAGGCTTTCTCCTCTCCCCTTTGCCCTCATCATGTTTCCTAGTGCCCGCTCTATGACAAGCAAACATTTGTTGTGATTTAACACTACCGTCTTTGGCTTTGTTCATTGAATACTTAACCCAACTACAACCTACACTCTTTCCATAAATGTTCAACATATTAAATACACAATCCAAGGATTTACACGTATGGCCAATTTTAGGAACCTCAACCCTTTCCAAATCATCCTCCTCTTCCTCACTCGAGACACACTCCTCCACTGTCTCCACACTACTTTCATTATCAGAGCACCATCCTTATCATTCATCTCAATCTAAACAAGTTTCTCAAATACATACATGCAACCATAGTATTAGTTTTCAACTATCATACACAGATTAACATATTTTTTTTGATACATAACAAGGAAAAAAATTCGACCTTAATGCAACAAAATCTACACTTTTCTACTTTCTTTCTACCTTTTATATTCACATTTATCACTAAAAATAGCGGTATAGTCCCTCTAGCATATTTTACTGATTCGACAAATTTACAACATCAACAATTAATCAACACTAGTACAGAAAGTACCTTGTGCGACGGTTCAAAACACTAATATGCGTCAGTTTTGAACCGTCGCATATGCAAGGGACGCACATGCTCAAGAGCATATGCGTCGGTACCAACCGACGCACAAAGGTTTTGTGCGTCGGTTGAGCAGAAGAACCGACGCACAAAGTCTGACTGTCGATTGATGTAAATAACCGACGCACATGCCTGTTATAGGCGACGGTTGTTTACCTCAACCGACGCACAAAGTCAGACTTTGTGCGTCGGTTCTTTTGCTCAACCGTCGCACAAAGAAGTTTCTTTTTTTTTTTAACGAAATTCTACAATTAAATGTCTTAAAACAAAGTAAGCCTATGTGGGATTCGAACCCACGTCTTTTGTGCTACAACACAATTGCTCTACCATCTGAGCTAATAGGCTTGGAAAATAAGAATAATTATACAACTTTTCTACAAAATAATACTTTCAAAATGATAACAATTCTATTACCTAACTTGTTTAAAGCAAATTTTCCATACGATCTAAGTTTCATAATATTCTTAATTCAAGCTGAAAATGCAGAATGATACTCTGAAATTAGCAGCTAAAAACAGGAAAAGAAGAGGGGTAGAAAAACAGAACCAAACTGAATCCATGTCACAATAATACTACACCAAGCTTCTCATCCACTCTTCTTTGCACAAAATAAAGGATTTGTAGAAAAGTATAATCATCAAACTGACCGGTAAAATGAGGAGCAACAAAGTCAGCTTCAAAGGAATCATCAAACTGATTCACCCACATTCCATCTTGTTCTGATTCTGTTCCCATCTATTCTGCTGCCCTCTTTATCAAATATATTTGAACCTAAAATCACCGTTATTACCCCAAAGGCCGCATAGAACTAAACAAACAAAATCAATCAACATCTTTGTACGCTTCATACATTTGTTACATCCTACAAAATGCAAAGCAAAATATATCTGCATAAACATATAACTTTATATGATTGCTTTCATATCAAATAATTAGTTCGACGTTACATTTACTAGTTAAATTCGTCCAAATCAGTAGGAACTTGGAAAACATGTGCAAACAACTAATTTTGGATATTAAAATGATCTCAAAATGATTTCAAACTACAATAAAACTTTCCCCCTCTCGTTTACATGAGTTCTACTAAGATAAAGTATTCACCATATGCAAATGCTTGAACTATAAACATGCACAAGCAGGTTCTCAGCCCTAGGATCAGGTTCATACATGATCATTTTTCCACCAAAAGTGTGCAAGCTTCGACCTTAAAAAAAGAATGCAATTGAGCTACCTTCAGCATGTAACATCTATCTTAGCCAAGTTCTCACTAACACTTACACTTAATTAGCAGCTCTTTTTATAGCGAGCAAAACCACAGTTCAACTTCAACCAGCAAATCAGGTCTAAATACAGATTAGAAAACAGCAGGTTTGTATCACTTCAATAACTGAAAACTAAGTTCTATTCAATGCTCTTTACTCCTAGTTGTCTGACCTTGATTCCTATCATCTAAGCTCACTAAAAACACAAGAACATGCTGGTAATGTTGGTTAACAAGTCCTCAGAAGCAACATCTCTTAAAACTATCAATAAAGCATCCTGAAAATCAATCTCCATACTCACATATAGCTCAGATTCAAATCAGCTATTAATCTATGGAATCCGACATTTAAGCTTTCATCTAGTGAATTCATTAGCAGTAGCCTCATCTAAACTGATATTTAGAACCATCAACCTCTAACGAACATGCTAACAGTACGTTAGGGGGTTGTTTATTAAGGTAAATGACACACAAAATAACTAGGAAATAAAACTAAACTACTAATCTAACTTCTAGTTACCATTATAACATCATCAAAGTACATGCTTAAACTCCCCAAATATGCTTCACTGAAAGAGGAACCTGCTGAAGAATACTTGAATTAGGAAAAGAGAGGAATAAAGATACCTGGCAATTGGGTATTGTAGGATATCAAAAACCGACACCTTTTCATTTCTCTACCACCCATAAACCAAAAATGTAAATGCACATCCCACCAGCATTATTCGGCACTGCCAATATCAAACAAAACAACTTAATTGATCATCGGAATGAAACAAGGGTGAAAACTACTGAGCAAACCAATTAGTTGATCATCTAACCCAATAAATCGAAACAAAATAGAATAAAATCAGGGGGAAATGAAAAAGGAAACTGGATACAAATTCATCTAACCCACCATAATGTTATATTATGCTGTATATAGACAAACAAGTATCCTCTGCAACCCTGATAAAAGTGCATCAAAATCTGCACCAAGGAAAGAAGAAACACAGGTGAGCAAAATTAACTTGAGGAAATTGAACACATTAACTTGCTTCATGAGATTTTCTGTATCCTTAAAAAAAAGTCAGGCACTGAGGATGCTCTCAGAAAGCCAATGCTGAATATGAGATGAATTATTTGTATGCATAGTAGCTCCAATAAAGTCTGATCCCTTGTTTGCTGCATAAACAGCCACATTCATTGATACTGCACAAAGAGGTAAGTGGTAACTGTCAGCTTTGCAACCTCTGAACACAGTGACATGTATGACACGTCACAGTAAGCCTTCAGCCAATTCAGTCCCATCCTGCAAATATTAAGAACACCAAATCAAGAGAATGACAAAGACATTCTGATATATGGTATTAAATTTGTCTAATCCAAATTTGGTTGTCTGCAAGAAGAATTTAAGCAAATCGAGGGAGCTGAAATGCTGAAATATGATCAAGTGCATTGTGGTGCAGTTGGCAACTTGGCGTAAATACAAGCATTGATTTCAGTAGGAACTTGCCACGACTGGTTTATCCTTTCTCAAACCAAAAATAAGAAATGGTGTATACATTCATCAACTTAACTGGCAGCGTTCATGTGTGACTGAGAAAAATCATTTAGACATTCAACATCGATCCTATGGCACAATAGAGGCGTAGATTGCTCAATGACGATTGAATATTGCAAAATATCAATCAGTAAACATGAGCAAGACGATCCAACAACTGGAGAAATCCAACATTCTTAGATTCATGGGAACTGTTTGTAACAAAATCTCCTCATGATTCATCAACTAAAATATTAAACGCTAACTACACTCCAGATAAAATGATAACAATGGCTGCAAAATTCTAAACCAAGAAAAAAATGGCTCCATACAAAGAGGAATGCACCGAACTTCTCAGTCAAAAAGACTGAAGCCCATATCCTGCACAGAATTAAAAAGAAGAGTTAGTTGGTTGTGTAATAGTGTAATTATTAGAGAATGTTTGGACTTTGGAAGATGATAGAGTTAATTTATCATCAACTTCAAATGCTAAGAGAAGGGAGTGTTGTGCATATTTAGATAGCTGAATGAACAATCAAACTTCAACAACTTTGGGAAATGGTTATGAGGATGAAAGATTAGCATGTAAGGAGATGTTCAGTCTAACGATTCTATCATTAGACATGATCAATGAAAGCGAAATTTGCAGTCTAATTTCAATGAAAATGAGTGAAAGAGAAAGAAATACTACATCATCTGATTCCTCTTTCTCCTCTGCCTTTTCCTCTTTCTTTGACTCAGCAGCAGCTGGAGCAGCACCACCGGCAGATGGAGCAGATACAGCGACAGCACCACCACCTGATGGAACAGAGGCCAGCTTTTCCCGACCGGCAGCAACAAGCTCTGTGATGTCCTTGCCCTTCACTTGTGACATGAGAAGCTCAACCCTCTCATCATCAACTTCACAGCCAACTGAGAGATTGTAGTATCCCATGTTAGAAATACTAAATTACCAAATATTCATTTCAAACTTAGTTACGGAATGTTGCACACTTCTACATAATAAAGTAATCGATGGAGAGTGACATATACCTTGATCATTCATTGCAGTGAAAATGATACCAAAACCCTAACTGTAACCCACAAACTGCAGAACTTCAGTAGCACAAATTCCACAACACATCAGAGAAGAACAAGCGTAGTTTCAATCCCAGAAACATAGCAACCCAACACAATTTTAGAATCAAAATCAATCGCAAACCAAGCAAACAAACTCAACAAACCCAAGAGTATAATATGAATGCAACAACAATAAATATATCCAAGATTTTCAAAACTTCAAGCTCAGACGCAGAATTAATCAACAATGAGCAAGATACACAATTTCGCACATATAAATTCGAACTGGAAAATTTCTTGACGACAACCCACTAAATCACAAACCCAGGACACAAACCAGACCATATCTATCCAGATTACAGGAAGGGAAATTTTCAGTCAAAAATTTTTACCTCACATTCGCAAATTTATATCCCGGAATTTAGAAGAGGGGCGGAAGAACAAGCCCAATGTTCGGTCGAGCTCTAGCTCTTGAACCCGCGAGACTCAGAGATTTGTCACGGAAAAAACCTTGAACAATTCAAACAATTACAACACAAACTTAAAATCACAAGCAAAATTACAAGAATTCAAAACCCTAGATTTACAAAAACATCAGCAAAAACCAATTTACAAGAGAAAGGGGGAAAATAGTCGAAAGTACCTCAAATTGATGCTTGTTATGGCTTTCTTGTTGCGAAATTAAGGTGATTGAAAGAGAGAGCAAAAGGGCGAGATCGAGCACAAGGGAGAGCGACGACAGTAGATCGATGAGAGCGACGACAGTAGATCGTGATTCAAACAATTACGACGGCAGTAGGTGGCGATGGCAGGGTGGCGATCGATGAGAACGACGGGTCGGTGAGAGAGAGCGAGAAGAAAGGGAAAGTAGAGTATGATGATGAACAGATCAATATACGCGAGAGAAGGGGAAAGGGAAAATTGGGGTGATATTTTTTTGAGTATGAACGACGGTTCATATTCCCAACCGGCGCATAACATAGACTATGCGCATCGGTCTTTCAGCTCAACCGTCGTCCATTGTAATCTGACAACCATCGCCCATTCGTAACACTTATTTACAAACATGTCACCGCTTTACTATGTGTAACGGTTGTCTCAACCAACCGATGCATATAAGGCGATGCATATAGTTATTTTTGTACAAGTGCAAATTGTTCCTGAGACAATCATAATAAACCAATTCTCAAGGTCCTCTTTTTCTTTTGACTCTAGTTGAACAAATTGACGAAATATTGGCCAACAGTTATCATCCCCCATCATTTAATCTAGCAAACTAATCATAAAAGACCCAATATCACTATCACAAATATTATTACCAAGTACCATCATTTTATCACAAAATAAACAACAGTTTTGAGTAGTGCTTTAAATGAACTCTTACCTTGTCTTTCACTTTCTTTACTTCAAGCTCGTCTTTATAAATCCTTAGGCCGCAAATCTTACTTCAAGAATACCATCGATCAACGTAATTTTACCCAATCCTTACCTCAGTTCACCGCCTAATTACCCCAATTTTGTTTTTGGCAACCCCAAATAACCCTAATTTTCACTCACACAATCAAAAGTTCCATGTTTGAGTTTCTAACTTTTCCCCTCAGACCTCAAAAACCCCAATTTTGTTCCCCATATTTCAGAACCCTAAATCTTATCACTCACAATCGCAATTTGAAAACCCTAATTGTTCTCATTCTCAATATTCCCCTCATCTGGAGTCGCTTGATATTGTAACTTGTTGTCCCACTCAATCGCAATTTCAACAGCAACAATCTGTTTGACCTTGAGCGAATTTAGAGTGAGAGTTTGGTAGAGGTCGCGAAATTGAGAGTTTGGGAGAGTTTGGCTCCTACTGTTGATTAATAGCAATAAACGTGACCCACACAAATCAGTAATTGAAGTTCAAAAAAAAAAGGAAAAATTCTGTTTATTCAACCACCCATTCACTGACACGTGGTCTCATATTATACGACGAGAAGCATTAACCTTCGAGATAGTGGGTAATCATTACAAGAGCCAAAACCCCCAATTTCTAGATAGAAAGAAGCACTCACTTTTCGCCCAAATTAATTTGGGGCTAATTCTAGGGTTAAAGAAGAAAATTTAGAAATAAGGCTTGACATGGTTCCCATTGACTGATTCCACAAAAGGAATTGCAAAAGCAATCAATTTGAGACGTTTCTTGAGGGGATTTCATTAGGGAAAGAAGGATTAAGGGTTCTTAGTGGGTGATCAGGGCTTTGGAGCTAGGTTTCTCAAGGGTTTGGGTTTTCTTTTTTTTTTTCTTTCGTTTCTCTCTCATCTCTTAAAAAATAAAAAAAAAAAAAACCGAAGTCTGGCTAAAAGTCTAAAACCCTTCATCACAGAACCGAAGCACACTCACTTCAAACCCCCCACCCGTTTCTCCGTCTCTCTCTCTCTCTCTCCAACAATGTCCACCGAGCCTTCAAACCCTCCACCACAACAACAACCACCATCAGAAACCCAACAACAACCCGAACTCAGCAAAAAAGCAGCCAAAAAAGAAGCCCTCAAACAAGAAAAGCTCCGCAAAAAGCAAGAACAAGCCGCCTTATCTGCGGCCGCCGCACTCGCCGAAGCCTCAATTTCCGACCCATTAGCTGACAATTATGGCGACGTCCCGCTTATCGACCTTCAATCGAAAGCCGTCACAGGGCGTCAATGGACCGAGGTCAAATCGCTCTCGCCCGACCTTAAGGATCGGTCTGTCCTCGTTCGAGGCCGGGCTCAGACGATTCGGGCTGTGTCGAAGAAGATGGCGTTTGTTGTGGTGAGAGAAAGTGGGTTTACTGTTCAGTGTGTTTTGACGGTTTCGCCTGAGAAAGTTAGTGAGGGGATGGTTAAGTTTTGTACTGGGTTGAGTAGAGAATCGATCATTGATGTCGAGGGTTTGGTTTCGGTTCCGAGTGGTCCGATTAAAGGGACTTCTCAACAGGTATATAATTTATTTTGCGTTTTTGATACGTCAATTGATTGATTATTGCATGAAGGTTCTGTGAAATTATGCTAGAATTGTATGCTATTGTTTGGAGTAGTAGTAGCTGTTCGAGTCTCGATTGGGTGAATTTGCGAATTTGGAGAAAGTGTTGGGTTTTAACTTGATCATGTCATATTTAATTAAACTAGTATGCGTGCCCGTGTGATGCACGGGCTGTCTCTGTTTAATTGGAGTTTTTTGGGTCCCCAACTCCCCATTGTGTTTAGTTTATATTCATATATAAAACACCTTCACAAAATTATTTTGGTAGACAAAGTTGGAGGTAATAGTGTTTGTTCCCTCTTATTGGAAAGAGCCAGAGCTACTTCAGACATCATTATATATCTACTAATAGAGCTCTCTTAATTCATTTCTAAATGCTTATATCTTTATAGCAAGCTATATATATAGTTCAACATCACTTTTTTTTTTTTTTTTGGCTTGGCAATAGAGTTTACATCACATGGGTCCAACAGGCCAAAGCAAACACTAATAACAAACTAATAGAGAAGGAAGAATAAAGGGGATCATACACTAAAACATATGGAGTACTCCGTTTCTGATACTTCTATTCTCCGTAATTGATTGGCCCCTTTTTAACTTGATGGTCATCATTCAAAAGCCTGCCTTCTTCAGTTCAATCTTGCAGCTCCTTTTGACCATGTTAATTTGAAAGACTGGCTTCCTCAACAACTCAGTACTCTCATTTCATAAGTGTAGTGTAGCCTGTAGAGTAACCTACGAAAAAAATCCACCCATCTAATTCAGTATGTCATATATATTAAATCAATGAGACCCAGAATGAAATAACTAAATGTTCAGTGGAATTGAAAAGACAGCCAACATACCAAATAATCTTATATAGCAATATTGGTCACTAACATTCATCGTCAAAAAGGGGATATGAAAGTGTTTTCTTGTTGTTGCTGAATTATGATATAGCAATATGCTTAGCATCATTATAAGTCTAGATACCTGCATTATTAATCCAGCATTATTTTATCGTCACTACAGAACAATCAAGGGATGCATGACCTAGAATTCAAGATCTTAGCAGATCCATAAATAATAGTTTCCTTCACATAAATCGAACCTAATATCTAGAGAACCACGATGCTAGTATGCTACTGTTATATTTTTCATGAATTTGTTTTCAGTCCCTTTAGTACACCTTGTATCATTTGAGATATCTCAACACCTAGTAAATGGTGCCCACCCACCTCACCTTGTTGACTTTCTTCATCAATCTGAATCTTCATTTCAACCAAAGTACCCACCCTCTGAAAGTGGACTACAATGTTAACCATAATCTCTTCAAATAATACCAAAACTACAGAAAAACTATGTTTAAAATACCCGGTGCCAATCCTCTAATCACACCCGTACCAAACCTTGTTCCAAAATCCAAGCCTTTCCAAGTTCTAAGTCCCAATATTCCTCAATTCACATTTTGCACAAACATACACTAAGCACAGGCATATGTAACACAAACTTTTATGGGGAAAAAATGAATTAATTGAGAACCCAGATGGGTTTACCTTTAACGTAGTAGGCCTTCTTAATTTCTGTGGCGTGGCGTCCACACTCACTCCCAGTAAATCATAATCCTCAGACTCCTTCACCAATTCCTACACAAATATTCACCATATAAACTCAATCAGATTTAATTTGCATCATGATAATTATGTTCATTCAACAACACACAACAATCCAAACACCAAAAACAAAGACAACCAATATGCTAGACCAAATTAGGTAACAAAAACATCAACATCAACATTACCCCAGTGCCTCCAACGAGGTTCCCGCCTAGGCAGGGTAAGGGGGGGTCGGTTGTACGCAGCCTTACCCCTGTGAGAGTCTCACAGAGAGGCTGTTTCCGTTTGACCCGAGATCCGAAGTGCGACGACCATCGGCAACTTCACAATGAATAAGAAGTGCCGACAGTTTTATGAGCCATTTTGCTTTAGTCCATTACATTCCGAAGCCAAAAAATAAAGAAGCTTTTGGCTCCACTGGAAAAAACAAAAACAAAAAACCTTCTCACCTTGTAGCAGGTGAATTAACATCCCTGATAATGTGGCTCGGTAGTGCTGCAGAGCCAATACTCAGAGGAAGACTTGATCACTTTAACTACTCAGGTTTTCATTCTATTTCCACTTTAAGTAGAACTGAAACATTAATTGTAAAAAAAAGTGTAGAACAAAAACTGAAACTGAATGATGAGCCATTACCACTACAAATCCTGTGGAAGGCGTCGAGTTGGCGGCGTGAGAAGCAGTAGATGAATGGATGGGAGATGTCAGAGGGCTGTCATGGCATATAATCCAGCAAATCGACATCCCTAACTAAATCAAACTATATTATTCGACCTACCCTGCATCGTTTTTTTGCCTTCTAGACTACCCAGAGTTTGGTGTTCTTTCATTCAATAAAGTCTGTTGAAGAAAGTCATTACTGTAAAACCAATCCATTGTGTTGTACCAGAGTCATTACTTGAACTTCTATATAGCACAGAAGAACATAAAGAGAGCAATAACGCATATTAAATTAGGGACTTACTACATTATTGATACATAGCAGGATAAATTAGTTGATATCAAACATCTTTCGCTCAATTCGTTCTTCTTTTCCTTTAATGTCGCTTGTTTATTTGTCTGTGTTGGGAACATCCAAAACACCTTTCCGAATCAGTAACAACCCATTAGAAATAAACATATCAAACATGAAACCTCCCTTAAACAGTAATTCATAACACACAGTTCGGCAATGATCCACGACTCAAAGGAATGATATGAAATACGGTACGATGTATCCGTAAACGGTAGAAGAAGATATTTCAAATTGCTCAATCAGGATTAAAATGGTGGAACTGGAAATTTTAATGTGGACATTCAATTAGGAATTTTATGAGACTTGCCATGATTAAACAAAAACTAAAAAGACAGAGCAACCAAGAGGGGGATACGCAATTTCCACATTCAGATTATTATCAGAACAATTGCCAATTTAATCAGAAATCAGAACTAAGTGATGAGCCCTTACCAGCCATGGCAACCCTTTCGCATCTCCTACCATTCATCTACTGCTTGGCATGGCTTCTCGGCGATGATGCGTTGCATCAGGGCTTATGAGCGAGAGAGAAGGTGAAGAAAGAGAAAGAGAGAGAGAGAGTTTGCTTGGGAGGAGGCGGTTTTTTTTTTTCTTTAACTGCTTTAGGAATTCATTGGCCAATTTGCACTGAAACAGGGTTTTGTTACTTTTGTAACTGATTGATTGTAGATTTATTAATTACCCCATTTGGTTTATTTTTTTTTAATTTGATGGGAGAAAGAGCGATGAATGGGAATTTGTTTGTGCGTTGCAATTACAAATTAGGGGTGGGTTGAATTTCTTTTTCTTTTTTTATTTTCTTTTGTTGGATGAGTAGACAAAGTATTTTACAACTAAGCGTCCATGTCATCTGCTGATTTGTTAGACTCTGGTTTAAAATTTGTATTTTAAACTAATTATATAGATGGCATGGGTTTTCTTAGAAAGGGTTATTAAAGGACAGGATGAGAGTATTTAAAGTAAAATGTTACCACTTCTTTATAGTGCACAATGTTATCTTGAGAATTTACCTAAAAATGGACGTTGTACTTGGAGCAGAAATATTCAATTTTTGTTTGAACTTGCTGATGCAATGTTGCAAGTTAGGTGATAAGAAAGAATTTAGGTGGTGCTTACTTGGTAGCATGTTGATTACAAATTTATGCACCTTTTCTTATAAAGTAAAGGTGTGGTTGAAAAGGAAGGAGGGGGAAAAAAGAGACATGGGAAGAGTGTGATTGATCATATCACCCGATGTAATCGTCTTTACATAGGCTAAAATTGACTATTGTGATTAGGAGTAATTTTTAAAGAGAAGGGTGAAAAGAGGGGTTTGGAGTAACAATGGAGGAAGAACCAGAAGGTAGGAATTAGGATACCAGGAGGATTAGAGACTAGGAGACAATCAAGGTAGGGGAAAAATTCTCAATGTACTCTTGTTACTCATTAATTATTATTTGGTATCGGAATGATCTTGGATAGCTAATCTGTTCGTAACCTAAAAGATAGAAAACACAACTTCATAATGAGGTTTCAGCTTGATGAACCTAGGCTTGATAGTTCAAGCATAATAACTGCGATGTGTACTTCACTTGATGGTCTTGCTATTTATTGGGAGTCATGAATGAATATGATCTATGCAGGTTGAAATTCAGGTCCGCAAAATATGTTGTATTAACAGAGCTGTGCCAGTCCTACCCATAGATGTTGTGGATGCTGCTCGCAGTGAGGCTGAGATTGAAGAAGCTTTGAAGGTAAACATCCACTTATTTATTGAATTAGTACATCTACTGCAAGTTGTTACGAGTTCATAATTTCAACCCCTGGGGAGGGATATTACATAATCAATTGGTGTGTTGTTAATCTGACTTGTTAATGCTAGATCTAAGATGTTTAATCTTAAAGACCTTATATAGTAGTGTGCTGGTTTTTTGAGGTTTTAAGAGGGTCAGAGAAGAAGTTGGACAGAAACTTATGGAGTCCAGTGACAGGGGACATGATGGATTACAGACAGCATAATATTTGCTCTACAAACTGCAGCTTCTAAGTGGTTTCATTAGTGCTGTATGCTTTTCCCATTCTTTTTTATTGTGGTTTTTTGATAAGTGATAAAGAGTGTCATGCTTGCCTTTGTATAAAATAAAACATCTATAGCTTTATGATTTCTTTTTGAAATATGTTATAAAAGGTTGTCCATGTTGCTGTATTAGACCAAAAGAAAGGGGGGATAATAATTAACTTTTTACACTCTGATATCCGTCATGATAAAGGTATAGCATAACCAGTACACTTGATGCCGTTGTTTCCCCTTCCCTCATCAAAGATATTCCGGTAATAGTATGAAGCACAATCACCCCCTCCTAAAAGTTATGGGAGGGGGCATGATTGTAGGAAATTGTATATTAATTCAATATTTGCATGGTTGCAGGAAGGCAAACAATTAGTTCGAGTTAATCAAGATACTCGTTTGGATTACAGAGTCCTGGACTTGAGGACCCCAGCTAATCAAGCAATATTTCATTTATCAAGTGAAATTGAACATGTAAGATACCCTTTTGAATGTAATTCCATTTGTTTTTCAGTTTATGATGTTTATGACAAGCTGTGGCAAACACATCCGTCGTTGGTATCCCTACAACTTAAGATTTCTTGTGTTTTGAGAATTTTGTGAAGTTATTTGATGAGAAGAATTAAGGAATGGATTTATGGAAGGAGGACGGAATTAATAGCTTCTACCTAAGTAATTCTTTTGTACTTTTAGAGGATAATGGAAATACTTTTGCAAGGATTGAGTAACCTGGATGTCATAGTTAGATAGTCTGAAAATGTTTGGTTTATCTGTAATTGCTATTTGGGTTGAGCACTAATGTTTGTACTTTAGAGAGCCAAGCATCTCTGTAATATGTCGCGCATTTACAACCAAAATATTTCATTATAGTTTGTTATTTTCTGTTTATTTAACAATTGGTGGCGTGGTGCTCTTAATAATTGGGGGGGGGGTCATATTGACTTCATTTCTTTCTTTCTTCCCCTCCATGTTAGTTAGTCATTTACAATATTTTTGCTGTTTTATGCCTGGATGTTACTTCATGATTTAATTGTACAGTTATGCTGGAAAGTCTAGTTGGGTCCTTCATTTAAGTTCAATTCTAATGCCATATATTTTTGTTGGCCTCCCATTTGATTTGTAGATATTCAGGGTGTTCTTGCGTTCTGAAGGTTTTCGAGGAATTCATACGCCTAAACTGATGGGAGGAACTAGTGAAGGGGGTGCAGCGGTTTTCAGACTTGACTACAAAGGCCGGCCTGCATGTCTTGCCCAATCACCTCAGCTTCACAAGCAAATGTCAATATCTGGTGATTTTAGGCGCGTGTTTGAGGTAGGTCATGTTTTTAGAGCGGAGGACTCCTTTACTCATCGGCACCTCTGTGAGTTTACGGGTCTTGATGCAGAAATGGAGATCAAAGAACACTACTCTGAGGTAGGATTGGTTTGTTGAAACCATTGGGCCAAGTGTTTGGTTATAGCAAAGATCAAAACCCAACTGAAATGGTGGTTGTTTTTTGCAGGTTATGGATTTAATTGACCACTTGTTTGTAGCCATTTTCGATGGTTTGAATGAGAACTGCAAGGGAGAGTTGGAAACTATTTCAAGGCAGTACCCATTTACTCCTTTGAAGGTATGAACTCTATGGTGAAACTCAAGTTGTGAAACTGCCAATTGATTGGTATTTCTCTGTTCAGCTGCATTTGTAGTTTTTTACTTCCATGTGGTACTTGCACATCTAAATATTACAGCATTTCGTGGGTGAATCTGATTGTTACGGGGATTTATGTACATACAGTATTTGCGGAAGACCCTACGACTCACATTTCAAGAAGGAGTTCAAATGCTCAAGGTAAGGGGTTATTTAGCTTTTTTCTTTAATTGTAGAGAACAACAATTATACGGTACTGTGTGCTCTGTACCTTATTGGGAAAAAGTAGTTGTAGCATCAGAACTAATGAAACCCTGAATATGAGAATTGAAGTTGGTCTTATTTTATTTTGTGTTTCTAAGATTCTTTGTACATCTTGTGTGTTCTTTGCTATCTTTTGGTGCATTTGGTTGGAACAGAACTCCCAGATTTTTGTTGGGGTGTCTAGACCTTTTCGTTTTGTTTGGGATCTGGTGGTGTACTTGGCTTCCCTATGGGCCAAGGCCTGAGGAGCTTTTTGTGGGGTGCCCCTCACTGACGTTCGACGTCATTGGGGATAATTGTAACTTAGTTCCTTTTTTGAGGACTTGTCCTCTTACTTGAATTTGTTCCACTTCCAATTTTAATAACCTTTTTCTTTATCTAAAAAAAGATTGTTCGTACATCTAGATTCTGGATTTCACAAAGGATCAAGGAAAATTGCAGTGTTATATGCACATGATGTACAATCTGGAGCCAACTCTTGTGACGTTGATAATTTTCATGCCGTTTAAAAGTAGCTGCCTTGGTCTAGATTTTGATTGATTCAAGTGCATCTGAAAATGATCTGCTTGTTAATTGGCATCCTTGAGAATCTTTTTAATGTTTGCATGCCCTTTGCTTATACATATTAATGTTTTGTTTGTGATTGACTCATTTACGCAGGAGGCTGGTGTAGAAGTTGATCCTCTTGGGGACCTCAACACAGAAACAGAGCGAAAACTTGGCGAACTTGTCCGAGAAAAGTTAGTAAATCTATATTCTTCTATCATTTTGCATTCCTTTCAAAATTATCGAGGAAGACGCAAGATGCTTTATATTAATATTAAAATGGAAAATTTGTCGAAAACTACCTTATAAAACCCTCTAATTTTTTTTTCTTCAAATAACTACCTTTTATGGGGTTTGAACTTTTAAATCACCAGCTCATGCCACTTTCCCTCCAAATTTTTAAAAATGACTGTTTTGACCCTGTGCCTTGATGCCCTTTATTTGAAATTATTTTGTTCAGGGAAAAACGGTCATTTTTGTAAAATTTGGCCGGAAAAGGGACTCGGGTGGTGCTTTAAAAATTGAAACCCCATGAAAGTTAGGTATTTGAGAAAAAAAGAATTTTAAAAGGTTGTTATTGCAAAAAGTTGGTTTTATAAGGTAGTTTTCGACAACTTTTGCTATTAATATTAATATTATGGCTTTTACACTTTCATACTTTATAATGTTTTTGACATAATTGACGGATATCATCTATAATTGTAGATATGACACGGAGTTTTACATACTCCACCGTTACCCAATGGCTGTAAGGCCATTCTACACCATGCCCTGCCATGATGACCCACTCTATAGCAACTCTTTTGATGTGTTCATACGGGGTAAGAATTATTTTTTTCCTGCATGTTATATTGCTGTCTTGAGTACCCACCCGATGGATACCCGTATCCATCTATTACTTTGCATTATAAAATACTTAATGAGTTATGATAGTAATCATACTATACACGCTTTATTTGTTCAACTCTTACTACAATAAATAAATTATTCCTTTTATTTGGTTGTTATAATTGTATTACACTGGTGGTAGATTGTTATTTTTCATAGCTTTCATTTTTGATTAAAAATCACAAGAACAAATCTTGAAAAGACCGTGTTAGAGGCTGATCATTTCTCCAATGATCGTGTAGAGCAACTTGGAATCCCTTGCTTTCTTTCTAGTTTCTACCTAAATTATTCTTCCATTTATGAGGAGATACACCACTTTTTTCGTTGTCTGACTGAAAGAACAGGAGAGGTCATAAAGAACTCTTTGAAAGTTGTCCACTACCTCAAGCAACTAATCATTCTTTCTCCGACTTCTGGCCTCACAAATTGTTATACAGCTCATGTGATTTCCTTGGGCTGTTAAGTAATTGCAGCTTATCCTTTATCTAAAAAAGTAATTGCTGGTTTTCTCTTCGTACTAGTAGCCAGAAGATGAACGATCCTCTCCCTTGTACAGTTGTACCTTTCTTCCTTTATGTTTGAAACTAACATATTTGTTTTCCCTGCTTCATAAATGCTTTCTTTCAATCTGTCTCCCCCCCCCCTGGTATCAACTTACTGATCTCTTGATACGCTCCAGGCGAGGAAATAATCTCAGGAGCACAGCGTATCCATGACCCAGTTCTCTTGGCACAGCGTGCTGAAGCATGTGGAATTGTTGTCGATACTATCTCTACTTATCTCGATTCCTTCAAGTAAGTTTTCATCTTTGTCATATAGTTAATATTTAGTTGTCTTGTGACTTCTTTTTTGAAACCAAAAATGAGTTCTGACTTAGATAGTTAGATTGCCTCTTTTGTACCTTTCATTTGATTTGACTAAATATTGTTGCGCTTTTATGTACTTAATTACATGGTTTCCTGTAGTCTATAATAAGATATAAAACCATAATAATTGGTATTTTCTAAAGTGTTATCTGTCTGATGACAATTGTTTTGCAGTATGCTTGTGTATCTTTACTATGTTCGTCTATCGTGATTCAAATGTTGTTTGTTAATCTACATTCAGTTGTTTTTATTTGAAGAAGTTCTAGCTATTTTAGTTGATATATAATATTAAGTGGAGTCAATTTTAATTATGTGCATCTATAGTTCAACTGTAAGTGTATTAGGGGGCTTCAAAATTATAGATTAGTCTTCAAGTTAGTTGTTAGATACTTAGATAGCTTTCATGCCTTCTAGCTTTTGCTGAGGATTTGTATATCTCTTTGTCCCCTGGCTGGATGCCCTATAGCTGATCTAAGGTGGTTCAGTCTTGCTTATGTCATGTGGCTGATATTGAGGGAGTGCGTGGCACATACTTGAGTACTTCTGTTCAGCAGTTGGATCTGGTTAAGCTTTATGATGGCCCAATGATATTTATTATCATTGTAATGTTAGAACAGTAACAGCATTAATGGATTTACCCTACGAAGAAAGTTTCTGGACTTGCTTTTAGTTCGCTTGAAAGGAAGATGGTATTGGCTGAGAATTCTGCGAAAATAGACGTCTGTTTAATAGCTTTTATGGAAGAGTTATGGAGATGTGGATTTTCAGTGCATTCGCTTGCGAATAGGTTGTCTTAATAATGATTGAACTCTAAATGTTTAATCTTAAAGTTAGGATGGTAGATCTCTGTTACATGGACTCGGCAAATTAAGATTAGTACCCGTGTCGACACGACACGACACGACACGGGTACTGGTACGGAATACGTGTCCAATCCTTCACTTTGCAATTGGACTCGGCAGATTACAGCGTTAAGCAAAAGAGAGAGAATGATAAAGGATGAGGGAGGAGAGAGAAGGAAATAACTGAAAAGATGAAAGTGGAGGGAGAAGTTCCGGGTGATTCGCCATTGCTGGATTGCTGGTTCTTCGCCATTGTTGCTTTTTCTCTCTCTTGTCTTCTCCATTTCTCCTGAGCGGCGCTAATAGTTGGAGAAGAGAAGTAGGGTTTACACTTTGTTGTGTCTCTCTCTCACGTGGGATTTAACTGAGCTGTAGGTCACGTGAACTTCTAACTTTATTTTTCTTATAAAACTCTGAAGCCACGTGAAGTTTTAACCTTGAAGTATGCTGTACTCCCAACGAAACTAAGTGGGCCTGGATCCTTAAAGCCCAGACACAGTCATGGCTTTTGACTTAAGGCTCCAATTAATCAAATACAGTAGTCCAATTATGATTTTTCAACTTCAAAATTAATTATTATTTAAAATGGTCTTTAAAAATAAATAAAAAAAGAAAAATAACTTGTGAATAAAGGATCCCCGCACCCGTGTCCAAATTTAGGACAAGGTCCCCGTGTCCCAATTTTTCAGCCAAGGCGAGTCCGACTCTCGGATACGCACCCGTACCCAACACTCGTACCCGAGTCCATGTAACATAGTGGTAGATTTGTCTTTACAAATGAACAACTGGGCAAAAGGCCACTTACAATGGTCTAAGTTGGAACATCTGGAGGATGACCTTCAAATCCTGATGTTAGTGCCTACTTAGCAAAAGATTGCGCAAGATCCATATTACATCAAGGCTTAAAACTAATAGAAGTAGAAAGAACTGACTTCAACACATCAGTACAGCAAAGCAAATTGCGAGAGCGCCAGGGAAATGGAGGTTTCCTGACCCCTATAAGGCTGTAACTACTCTTTTTTGCTTAGTATCTTGTTTTTCATATACTCATTTTTGTGATGTCATTCACAGAGAAGCTGTTTGCTTATTTTCTTAGTCTGTAAACCATCAGCTGTTTCAGAAGCATCCAGTATGGTACTGTATTATTTTTCTACGAAATTCTAATGTGGAACTTCTACTAAATTCAGGTACGGTGCTTGGCCTCATGGTGGATTTGGAGTTGGGTTAGAGCGTGTGGTTATGCTTTTCTGTAACCTCAACAATATCCGGAAAACATCTCTTTATCCCCGCGATCTGCGCAGGCTTGCACCTTAATCATGGCTGCTACCGGTTCGGCTCAAGATTTGTCGCTCACTTTGAGTCTATTATTGGCAACCTTTTTGACATTGAAATCTTGAAGTGCACCATTGTTAGTTGTAGGTTGTAATGCTCTCAAACAAATTGATACCTTCATGCAAGAAAGTTTATTTGTTCTTCGGATATTTCCATTTGTAGTGTCAACACTCAACAGTACCAAATCCATGTTCCTTCCCATGCACTCTGATATGCTTCTTTAAAGCCAATAAGGATCCTCTGTCCCACATTGTGCGTCAATTTTTTGTGTCACTCCCTTATTCATTTGACATGTCTGCTTTTAAATTTAATTTATTACTGTATTAAATTGGTGTGTATGACAAAATTACAGAGGACCAGGATTGGTATAAAATTTTGTCGGAGTATGTTTTAATGTAATTCCTGAAATGTCACTATACCCTGGTGTAATTTAACTATAAATTAGTATATATTGGTGAAACTTTTCCATAATAAATAATTTTTTTTGATAGAATCCATGATAAATAATTAAAAAGCTTTAAAAGTTATTTGAATTTTAAAAGGAAAATGTTATAGGCTCCGTTTGATTCATCTGGATATAACTAAACTAGAATGAACTGAATTGAATTGATTTTTTAAACTTAACCATTAACCATTTAAAACTCGTCCAAAGATAGTCAATATTAGACTCATTTGAAAGTATGCTTTGAGATCTTTCGGATGACATAATTATCATCATGAAATTATTTCGTAATAAAAAGTTATATGAGTTATAAAGTTTCCATGAACTGAACTTAACTGGACTGAACTCAATTTAAGTAAAATTAAGATGAATCAAACAAAAGGATAGAATACAACCACTTGTAGTTGTAGATTCCCCTCAAAGAAAAAAAAACACTTGTAGATAGCACGAGGCTAAACACTAGTTACTAAAAATAGCGTAGTCATTACTCACCAATATCAAGTTGCAACTTGCCAAATTCTGATTGGTGCATGGTTTAATTTGTTAATTTTTGTTTTGTCTTCTTATCGTTAACGAAAGTGTATAATTGGTGGACATAATAAAATGGTATCTCGTTTCCTGATCTCATAAATAAAACAAGTAGACCCATGATGTGCCCTACTTATTTGGACACACTTGTATTTAAAGGTCTTCAAGTTCTCAATTTGGTAATAACTTTCAAAACAGTCATTTACATAGAGAATATATGGAGTGTGTTAACAATCAAGGGTCCATTGATCTTCCTGCCTTTTCTGTTAACCAGAAATGGGACTCGTTTAGGCAGGAGTTTCACTCTCGTACTAGAGGTGAATATTCCATATATACGCCTCATACGAATTTTTGTGTATATATAATGCATGTATGCCCACCCTTTTTCCTTATTGGAATGATTTTTATTTTTTATTTGTTATTTTCACTTCCTTATTTGATAATATTTTAGTTTGTAAATACCAAACTGTCTCCCAAGTACGCAACCAATTGGCCCAAAATAAGGCAAGATCGACCTCTCAATTTAATTCCTCCAATACCTCATAGAATATAAGAAAACTTTATATTTTGGTTTTTGTGAGTTAGTACACCAAGACCAAATAGTACACCATTTAAATGGGAGGGGATCTCATAAACTCCAACCTTATATAGTTGTATTAACATCTAAGTATCCAGCCCACCCCGTCCCCAAATGAAAACTCGCCCCTTCTTTCTCTTTGTATCATTTGATGAACTGGTTCTCGATTATCATATTTTGTAAGTATATAACCAAATGAAAATTAATCAGCATTTTTTGTACTTCATAACGAAAGGAAAAAACACATGGAATGAGAGATAATGTGAGAGAAGGGTTGGTGACCGGCCTAAATGTCACACTATCACTTTCTCGATCGGATAACCTCATGTACTCCCTAAAAACACAACAAAATTAACATAAATACTAGTTTAAAAAAAGTTAAGAGTTAGCAATAATATTTTTTGTTCATATCAAAATTTCTACAATTCCAAAATTACCCGGCCACTTCTTACCCTCCTAAAATCAAAAGTTTAAACAATTAAAACCCACAACACATCCTTCTGATCTATCGTCCCCTTTCACAGATCTGGCCTTTTTTTTTTTTAATGGTTTATTGTGGTCAACAGTAGCTAGCTAGCTCGGTAGCTCCAAAAAAGAAATAAAAACATCAATATTAGCTGGCTGGAATTTCTAGTTGCTTGATTGTTTGTCATTTTGTGGGAAAGATAGTTGGGAGAAATGGGTATGATGGTAATTTTGATATTAAATTTTTTATTATTCTGTGTAAATTGTTCATATTTTATTACTCGCGTTGTTTACACGACGATAGTATATTCCCCTCCTTTTCATGCAGATTTAAGCATGTCTATGCCCTAATAATTTGCCAATTACAATGAACTAATAAGTTTTATTAAATTCACAATTATCAGATGGTTGGCAAAATTGCTGGAAGGAAGAAATGACGCCATGGGATTTAGGACGTGCTACTCCTATTATTCAACATCTTACTCAGACTGAAGCCCTTGCTAAAGGTAGAGCTTTGGTACCTGGATGTGGCAGGGTAAGTAATTACCAGAAATTTGTATCGATAGAGAATAATTATTTACCGCACTACTATCAAGATCTGATCTAATTAAAGTACGGAGTATTAACACATACTGATTCGTAGCTGACCTTTAATTCTCAAACCAGTTAGACCAAAGATCAACTGTTTTCACCCTTATATTTTCCAATATTAGACGATAGTCATTGAGGCATTAGCCTCTTGATTGTAAAAGGTGTATCCGTGTATATATGTGATGCATGCGTTTTTAAGTTTTTTTTTTTGGTTTACTATTAAAGGTATCCACCGTCGACCACAGTGACTTTCCCTGCGCTGGCTTGTAGGCACCTCAAAGGGTGCGACAACTGGCCAAGAAATTTAAAGCTGCTCCATACCTAAGGCGAGATTCGAACCCTCGACATTCGTTAAGGATGGATGAATCTATACCACTCAACCACACTTTCTTGGTTCATGCATTTTTAAGTTTATTACTCATATATTGCAGCTAACAATAAAGTGAGTTTTTCAGCTTGTGATGTAATTATTTGTAAAGTCATAAACTTATAATTTGTAAAGTCATAAACTTATAATGTTGGCTAGGTAGGGGTGTAAAAAAAACGGTAACCGAAAAATCGAACCGTAAAATCGAAAAACCGCACCGAAACTTCGGTTAATCGAACCTATTTTTTCGTTTAAAGCGGTTCGGTTAACCAAATCAAATATGTTTTCGGTTTCTCGGTTCGATTTAGGTTCACGATTTTGGAGATTTCGGTTAACCGAAAAACCGAAAAGTAATTTTTAAGCTTTTTTAAAAATATTTTATTATGTTTTTTATACAAACTTTAAATATAAAATTTGTATGTAATGTTTAATAACTAAGAATTCATGCAATTTATATCTCTTTATTATTTTGACTATGTCTTATCGAATCTAAATAGTAAATTTAGCTTCTATTTTTTTTAAATATGTTTAAAAGTAGTTATTTATACTATAAAAATCATATAAGTACGATTTCCGGTTAACCTTATAACCGAACCGGAAAAATCGGTTAATCGAAAGTCGGTTAACCTGTATTTTCGGTTACGGTTACGGTTCACGAAATTGGCGAACCGAAATATCTGTTAACCGAACCGAGTGAACATTTCGGTTCGGTTAACCTACCATGAACAACCCTACATATAGGGTTATGATGTGGAAATGATGGCAAGTGCCGAGCGTTACGTTGTAGGACTTGATTTATCGGACAACGCCATCTCAAAGGCTAAGGAGGTAACTTTCTACTAATATGTTGTTGGGAGCGTTTTATTCCTTTTAGATGGATAATTTTGGTTCAATATGCAAAATAATATTTCATTTGTTTTGAATTTATTTGTTATTTTCGAGGTCAAAGTTTGATTCTTCAACTTTTCTGTCTATAAAGATTATAAAAAAAAATGCTGTCTATAAACATTTATATTAGGTAATTTTATAACAAAACTAAGGATAACAATGTCATTTATATATTGTAAAATGAGGTTTCATTTATTTATGCAGAAAAGCGAAAGTGACAATTATTTTAAAATGGAGAAAGCATAGAGGTCATCCCGAAAAATGGAGAAAGTATAACCCCCTTTATTCTTTTTTTTTTCCCTGTTACCAATATTGATCCCGGCCACTAAATTTTCCTATTTTGGGTGCGTTTTTTAGAGTTTACATAACCAGTTTAGTTCAGGTTTTAATCCAGTGGTTTCAAATTCAGTTAAATGATCTTCAGTTCAGTTCAATGGTGCTAAGCTCAGAAACAAACTTTTTGTCTCACATATCAAATTGTGTTCAATTCAGTTCAGTTGTGTCCATTTCAATTCAGTAGTGTCCAATTTAGTGATGTTGAATTCAGTTCATTTCAGTTCCGATAAGTCTATCTCTAACAAACGCACACTAAATTACTGTTTTTTGGATCCTTGTTTTTTTCAATTGGTCGTTATTGAATGAACATGTAACAACATATTCATTATGATTTGTATGTCTAATATTATCGATCCCCATTGCTCTTATTAATCGGAGTCGTCTTTGTGATTGCTACACAGCTTGCGTCTTCATCACCTAATGCAAATTATCTTACTTATATACTTGATGACTTCTTCACTTGGCAACCAACTGAGCAGTTTGATCTCATTTTTTACTACACGTAAGTTGCTTGCTTGTATTTTGCTTTTTGTGTGCTCTCTCGTGTACTTATATCCGAACCCAAATATAAGTAGAAGTCTAATCCCTTCATTATGAAACTCAAACCCAGTCCTATCAAGCTATCACTGACTTGAGTAAAGCACTCCCGAAAGTACGGTTTAATTCATTGCTTAAATTTAAAAGGAACTGATGCTCTTAAAAGTTAAATTATGACAAGCTACTTGAAATAATTTATACGTTAGTAAAAGGCAAAAAGCTAGCTACCAATATTTTATTCCAGGATTGTTTTTCTTTCTTCCTACTATTAGACTAATTACACCTCTTCGTAGGTTATATAATATTAGTTAACACTTAACACCTATAAGTTACTCCTACTTAGGGTTTGTTTGATTCACCTTAATTTTACTTAAATTCAGTTCAGTCTAGTTCAGTTCAGTTCATGCGTAATTTTAGCACTCATATAACTTTTTATTTCGAAATAATTTCATGATGATTATTATGTCATCGGAAAGATCTCAAAGCATACTTTCAAATGAGTCCAATATTGACTATGTTTGGACAAATTTTAAATGGTTAACGGTCAAGTATAAAATTTTAATTCAGTTCAGTTCAGTTCAGATCAGTTCAGTTCAGTTCAGATCAGTTTTATCCAGATGAATCAAACGGAGCCTTAGCTGGTAAAACAACTATAAGCTGACTTCACCACTGATTGTGCCAAACAGAGTCTAAGTTCAAAGTACAATTCCCTCATCCTGTGCTAGATGCGAGTTTTTTTTTTTTCTTTTTTTTTTGTGGGTTTTGGCGAGTAGGAACTTTCTACTCCATTGGACGACTAATTAAGGGCTACCTTCAACACCATTCTTTTTTCTAAGGGAAAAATAAGACTTTCGTTCATTGAAAAATCATACGGCATATACAACAAAAATAACCTTTGAATATATATTGCATATATTGTATTAGTAACAATAAAAATCTATTAACCAGACAATTAATTGGAATACCTAAGTGCAATTTCCAACATGGAAAGTATTTAATCATATGCTTCATTTGATACATCTTTTCATCTTTTATAAAAGTGGAGATCTTCATCGCGAGAAACATAATTACTAAACTTGCCCATATTGTATAATACCATCTATCACATGTATATTTTAGTTCCGTAATTTATACATTCTCTACTAATCATTTTTTTTTTGAGGAAAAATAGAAATTGCATTAATAATAGGCTATACGGCATCTATAAACGATATCAAAGTCAATAATAAACGGATCTAAAACATCAGAAAACATTCTAATAGAAAGACTATCAAGCACTTGAGATTTGACAATTCCAAACGACTTTCTTTTTATTGCTGTTTTCCATATCACAGCCTATTTGCGGAAGACCCTGCCATAGCCTTGATGAATGCACCACTCTGAAATTATAGACTGCCTTTTGAAGAATAAGATTCGCAGTATACCCGTACGAACGAACCGAAGTCGCAGACTATCAACTTCACGTTCTACCTTCAATTCCGAACCATTAAAATAGACACTAAGATGTCCTGTAGCCAATAAGAAAAACCTCTGAGCAGAGGACACCCCACCGAACTCCATAAACCAGAAACTACCAAAGATCCCTCCAAAGATGAAGAGATAATCCTCACAAAAAGGAGTTAAAATTAACCTCAGAAAAGGAGTCAAAATGAACCTCAGAAAAGGAGTCAAAATGAACCTCAGAAAAGGAGTCAAATTTACCTCACAATTGATTTGATTGAAATCTCACCAAAAGGAGCGATTAAAACCTCACAATGGAGCGAATTTTATTGATCTACTCATACAAAAACCTAAATAACAATGGAAGAAAGGAAAAAAAACAAGTAGAAAGAGGGGTTTATCGCGGATAGATGACCAACAACAGCCCCACTTTCATACCCTATAAAGTTTCAAGGTATTGAGAGAAAAAAAAGAAGCTAGGATTTTTTGAGGGAAAATAAAAAATGCATGTTACATTCTCTACTAATCATAGATCGTCGCAACACAATCAATAGGCAAAAAAATCCTGGAGAATCTTATAAAAGAAAAAATAATAGTATGAAACACCTATAAATAATTCCACAAAGAAAGATGTTTATTTGAAAGTTATGACTGATCTGATCGCACGATACGTTATCATATGTATGGTCACGTTATATAAGTTTTTGTATACATAGTGTACCGAATCTCAAGACTATAATCAAACAATTAAAGATGGTAAATTATATTGATCAGGCATATTGAGGTTTGGCGAAATTATAAAGAGGTATATTTATATTTGACTAAATATATTGAGGTATATTGCTAACCACTTTTTGACTGTTGACCAAAGTCAAACTAAAATATTGACATAAATACCGCTAGTGGCTAGTATACCTCATTGAAAGTTTATAGCAAAATTTATTGTGCAATGATTTCCCACTTACTTTGCACTGCATGCTCGTATCACAAAAACTCGTATGAGGCGACCTCAAGGTGAGACCCTCTCTAACAAGCATGACGTTATGCTTATGTCATGCTTGGCTATAGAGTGAGCCTCATCTTGAGGCGGCCTCGTAGGAGACCTTTTGTGGTCGTATATCTTTTGCTGATTGTGTCATATCGTGCTCAAATTTGTTACCAAGATCGACATATAATTGACATCAAATGACTCTCATAACTTTAGATCAATAGCTTTTTTTGGTGCATACACAAGATTAAACTTGAGTCAATTTTGCATGATGAAAGAATTGTTTAAATCGAGCCACGAAATTTATTAATTTGTGGTTGTGCAGTTCTCTCAAAATCAAAAACTAAATAAAAAGGAAAAAAGTAGCAAATCATTGCACAATAATTTTTTTTTAAAAAAAAACTTTCAATGAGGTATACTAGGGGTATTCATGTCCAAAAATTAGTTTGACTTTGGTCAACGGTCAAAAAGTAGTTAGGAATATACATCAGTGTATTTAATCAAACGTGGGTATATATACCTCTCTGCAATTTCGCCAAATCTCAGTATACCTCATTGTAATTTACCCATTAAAAATTGTATACCTTCATGGCTTCATTTCATTTTCCTTGTCATATTTTTACTTTTTGTAAATATATATTTTATTTTTTGTATATACAATTTGGTCCCCTTAGGCTTATATAATTAACGGTATCTTTCAAAAAAAATAAATTATAACGGTAATGAAGTTATTTTGTGACGTGCATTGGGTTGCATGCAGATTCTTTTGTGCGAGTGAGCCAAGTATGAGACCAGCTTGACCTGGGCAAGTCGCATGGCAGTCGGCAGAGCTGCTCAAACCAGATGGAGAACTTATCACGCTCATTTTTCCCGTTATGTTTACTTGTTTCACTTCCCTAGCCACATATCTCTAATTATTTATTCCTGTTATCTCCTTCTTCTTCTTTTTTTCTTTTTTTATTTAAGGAAATCTCAATTATGCATGGTCCATGGACACAAACTTTCTCATAGACTCAAAATATAAGGAATATAGATTGTTAATTAATTAGGTTTTTTTTTTTGGTAAGTAATTAGTTGTATTACCAAAATGGAAGTATTACAAGTTTAAGAAAGGTACCCTTCTATCTCACAAGTTTTACCCCCCACATCAGGGAGGCTACAAATAGTGAAAGACAGTTTTCATCAGATCATTACAAGCTGGCAGCAAACCAATCTATATAGTATACAAGACTTATGATACCTGCACACAAATTTGCAGGTTTTTCGTCCTGTCCACTTAAGGACTTTCCATGCATCAACATTAGCAGTACTGACATGGAGCCAAGCTTTCAACAGTTCCCAACATTTCAGACTGTAAGGACAACCAAAGAAGAGGTGTTGTGAGGTTTAAGTGGCAGTTCCACACAGAACACACAAGTCATCAGTGCAGACATTTATCTTGTGTAATCTCTCTTTAGTTTGCAACATGTCAAGTGCAGCAATCCATGCTATAAAGTAGAGGTGGCAAATGGGCGGTCCAAGCCGGGGATGGGTCGGGTTTTTAGTGGACCGGGCTTAGTTATGCGGAGACACTGATTGGCACCACCAATACGCGTGTCGTGCCGGGCTGGGCCTAGGATACTGGCAAGAGCTGACCCAAGGTCGGACCGTTTGTCGACTTGTTGCGGGGCTTGGTGCCGGGCCTGGTTGTAGAGCCAAAGGGGGTTGAAGGAGGAGAGAGAGATGAACCTAATTTTGGGTTTTTTTGGGGATTGAGGGAAGAGAAATTCTGGTTGCAAGAAATTATAGAGGGTGGTGGAGAGAGAAAGGATGTGAATGGGGTTTCAATGTTTTATGGTGGTGTGATCTCGTCGGAGAGATCAGGTGTGATGGTGATGATTGATAAAGAAGGAGGTTTGCAGGTGAAGACTTTCATTTTATTTATTTTTTTCCGTTGGAAATTGATTGAGTGAGAGAGAGAAAGCAAGTTGGCCCCACTACGTGACAACTTGTCGACACGCTAGCTCATAAAAGTACACTAAATAGCTAGTTCAGCTACTGTAATAATTAATATAGCTTAGCTTAATGCTTATTTCTAGTTTCAACCCACAACCTTTCAGATTTAAATAGGCCAGTGGGCCGGTCCAAAGCAGGGCTTTTTACGGGCCTGTGCCGGGCCTGTTTATGTGGGCTCGGTCCAGTTCTGTATTATTTTTCAACCACTTCCAACCCATACACGCCCTACCTTAATCAGGGCCTGAAACGATTCTGGGCCCGAGCCTAATTCGAGGATGCACAACTAGACCCAGAGTAGTGTCGGTCCATAGCGTGCCTGGGTCTAGCCCGGCCCACTGGCCATCTCTCTATAAAGGCATGTTTAGGTTGATTAAGCCTATTCCATACCCAGTTAGCCCAAGAAATTTTCTGAACATTGGGAGACAACCACTCATAACTAGACCTGTAAAACGCGTCGACCCAGCAGGTTACGGGTCGGGTTGGGTCGGGTCGGTTACGGGTTGGTTTTTAGGTCGAATCCAATTTTTAGTTCATTTTACCGGGTTGTAAACGGGTTCGGGTCGAAAATGTTTTTTCATGACCCTAAAAAAAGGGTCAGATCGGATTTTCGAGTCGGATCAGCTTTTTACAGCTCTGCTCATAACCATTCTTAATTGTGTATTTCCCATTGATATTGCCTAGCCATTGCTCCTGAGCATAACCACTTTTGAACTTGTCTCTACTCTCACACACCTGTTTTCAGGCCCAGCTTGCTGATGGGTTAACATGATAGTCCCACCAGCTATCATTCTTGAGCGCGAGGTAGATGTGGTGCACCCATCTAACCCAAAGAGAGTCAGCTTTAGAGGCTAGCCACCACACATATTTCCCCATGGCTACATAATTCCATTTGAAGCAATCCATGATCCCTAAACCATCCTTTGTCTTGGGTTTACATATAAAATCCCATGCAATTATGGGAGGGGTTCTTGTATAAATGGCCTTACCATCCCGTAAAATAATTTCTGCATACTACAACAACTCTGTGCATAATTGTTTTAGGCAAGTAAACATTGTAGCCCAGTAAGAATGAAGTGTGAGAAGAACATAATTAGATTTTTTTAGGGGAAAAGAAATTTCATTAATTGAAATTCATACGACACTTACAAGAAGGATTGAATTCAACAAGAAATAGATCTAAAACATCATAATACATTCGAATGAAAAAGGTATATATATCGCACTAGAGATTCAACAATTCCGATCGGCTTCCATTTAATCGTTGTTTTTCATATTACAGGCTTTTCGCGAAAGGCTCTGCTATAGCTTTATTTGAATGCTCTGATCCGACATCGTAGACCAACTCTTGATACAATAGATTCGTCATCCATCAAAGTACTATACGAATGACAAAACGAAAAACTAACTATACTCTCAAAAGGAGAGAGACAACTGAACCCAATGAATATGACAAACTAACTCTCATAGATGAAGAGACTGACATTATTCGACATAATAAAACTAAAAAACAGAACAAAACAATAAAACGAAAAGAATTGAGACTTACCATTAGCAAAGTCGCTAATGGCTGCCCCCTAAACCAAAAAGGGGCTAGGATTTTGATAATTAATTATTTCAAACTTCTTATTCTACATTTATCGTTTTATTACTATATATCACCTGAGAATTTTCTAATATATCTGTGACTGAATATTAATAATTTCTTTTTGGATATGCCTCAAAGGAGTTGTGAGTGGGATAAGGAATGTCATGACAAATATAAATTACTCCTACTATATCTTTTTACAATCGGCCAACAAGTTTATCTTATACGTACGCTTGTAAATTAGATATGATTTGAAAATTTATTGCATATATCCAATATATACCCAACCCATACTGAAACTGAAAGAATAGTGATTGTGGAATACTCATTATTGTATTGTTCACCCGAATATTTTAGTTGCATCCGTGGTATATACAAAGCTCTAGTGGTTTGCGCACGAACCAAAGATTTTGCATAGAAAGAATATACTACTTAATATTTTGTTCTACTAAAATCTTTACACGCAAAATAAATAGGTAAATTATTGTAAACTTCGATTTCCTCATTATTGTATTGTTCATTTTAATATATTTGTATTGTAGAGGCATATTAATTAGTGTTATGTGCTAATTTTATTTTATTTATTAATGTTTATATGTTTTGGTGACAGATAAATGACTATGTGGGCGGACCTCCATATAAAGTATCAGTTTCAGAGTAATCTTCTAAGACGCTCATTTTTTTTTTTTTTGGTGGGATTCTATTATGTTCTTGCGGGTGTTTAATTCATATTTATGTATATACTATATATTTATTAATTATTAATTATTAGATACTTCGTGTTAGAGAAATTTAGATTGTTATTGTGCTTATGCATGTATTATATGCAGCTACGAGGCAGTACTTGTTCCTTTGGGCCTGAAGCCAATGTCTATAACCGATAACCACCTTGCAGTAGAATCGCGCAAGGTATATTAATATTCACAACAAAAGCCAGCATCACAAAACTTTATACATTAGTACATTTAATTTGTATATGTTGTCACATGAAATTTACTCATGATTATTTTTACACATTTCAGGGATATGAAAAGGTTGGAAGGTGGAAAAGGACTCCAAAATCAGTCAACTAATTTAAGTATAAGCTTCACATACTTTGAAATTTGAATGAAGTTTCAACTTGTTTTTATAATTTATTGTGTTGTCAATAAGCCAATGCAAGTTCAAATAATGTCTTAGAAAGGACTATGTTATTAGGTTTATTAACAAATACTCGCTTCTAACATGTAAGCAATTTACGAGATATTTGTCAATTATTAGTTATTTCAAATTATTCGCGTTTTTTATTTACAGTAAAGTCGTTAATGATCATTATTTTTTACATCAAGGGTATATTAGAATGAAACGAAATTTCTGTTTTTTTTTTCGAGATAAGAATCTTGATTCCTCCTTATCCTCGTCTGGACGAGAACATCTTTTCAGATATGCAATGTAATAATAATGTTAATATTTACGAAGTTGTCTTAAAGTTCGTTATCAAATCTTGTCTCTTCTTTACTATGATAATCGATCTCTAATCATTTGTAAATTGCTTTTGTAAATTGCTTGTACTAATCTTCTCGCTCATGAGATCATATTGCAAGTTGTGTTGTCTTTTGTTGGTTTTACATTTGAATGTTTAAAAATTTGATGGAAATTTTGAATGAGGCATATTTCGGGTTTAGTGAAAGTACATAAAATATAGATACATCTCACAAAATAAAGTAAGGTATAATATATTGGAAAGTTTACTAGCAACTTATGATTCAATGAAACTGCTGTGGTTGACCTGAAGAAGAAAATTTCTGGAACTACTGTAAGTTCAATTCTTGTGAAATGATCAAGATGATGTTGGGAGTTTGTTTTTTATGGTGTGAAGCGACTAAAAGAGAGTGAATAACCTCTAGCTAGGTACAGTAGGTAGGTACGGTCAGGCTAATTCGTGTTTTGCTAAACTTGAGAAGAAAATTGAACTTTGTAATACTTGCCAAAATAATTGGTTGAGGATTACAAAGTTCTGGTTTATTCCATTGAGTGTGATTATCGATTTAATTATTATCAAATATAAAAATATAGAAGTAGCTAGTGTGTAGTGTCATGCATATTCTGTAGTGTAATATAGTTAGCCATTAAATTTAGAACCCCAGGCGCAAAGCCTCAAAACTCTTCTAGAGAAAGAAAATGAAGAGGAAAAAAAAGCCACCAGAGAAACTAGCCCCAATCTCAACAGCACCTCTCTATGCCTTTCTTCCTCAAAGAATTCCCTGCTCAATCTGTTCTGTCTTTTTAACCAGACACAATTTCTTCCTCAATTTTCAATCTTTTGGGGGCAAATTTTTGCTAAAATTCCTATTAGGCCTTTAAACCCTAGAATCTATGATTCTTTGTTTTGGGCAATCTTCTATTTTAGCATATCATTTCCCAAACATTGGAGAGTTTTACATCTAAGTATTTCTTCTTGTGTGTTACAAAGACATTTCTCCATTCAAGGTTGAGCAAACCAAAAAATGGATTTTATTTATTTATTTTAATTTTTTCAGCCTACGGAAGGCATATATTGCTGATCTCTCCTAACCTTTTTTTTTTTTTTTTTTTTTAAGGAAAGAGAATTCGTTCATTCATAAAAAGCCATCCGGCATTTACAACGATGAATATCTCTAAACAAAAATAAATCTAACATAACCAAGTATAAATTTAAAATAACAATATGAATATGACTCCCACCATCACTGCTTGAAATCAGTGTCTTGATCAGTTCCGTCGATAAGTGACTACCAATCCAAACATCACTGCTAGAAATCGGCGTCTTGATCAGTTTCGTTGATAATTGACAATGCCCTGATATAGCAAAAAATATGTTATATAGTAAACGGGAGGTCACCGTCTTTTCCGTACGATCGGAGGTAAACACGAAACGTGCTGCAGCTATTTGGAAGACCAACTTCCCTTGCCATAGTAGATTGAACTTGTTTTCTTGATTCATCAAACTAAACCTAAAAATAGAAATTCGACAATCCTCCAACGAACGCGAAGAACTCCACAATCTCTCACCAAAGGAGAGTTTATTACTAACCATATAAAGAAAAACAAACTAAAAAACTAGATCAAAAGCAAGAAAATAACAACGGAGGGGTTAATCACCGGCAAAAATGCCAGTAATAGCCCCAAGATGATTGAGAAAGGGGGTTAAGTTTTTTTTTTGAGAGATAAGAGAGAGAGAGAGAATGGATCTTGATCTCTCCTAACTAATCAGTAGGAAGTAGGAAGTAGCAACTAGCAAGCATATTTGGCCGACAGAAAAAATGAATAAAAATGAGAAAAAAAAAAAGAGAAGAAAAGAAAAGCAGACCCATACCTCCCATTTAGTCCAAACATTTTGCCCAATTTCTCCTTTAAGCACCTCTAATTCCGTCCCCCTCAATGCTTTCCTCTCTCATCTCAATGTTTTATCCCCAGACTTTCCTTTTGTGGATCAATTGCTCGTTTCGTTTTAGATCAAAATTGTAGAAAATCTGTAATTCAAAGTTTAACTCTAGAGTATGATTCTTGAGGATCATTGGAGAAGCTTTAGAGCTAATTTGGTAGAGAGAAAATGAGAGGAAGGGAAAGGAAATCTAGTACCTTTTCCATGTTTGGTTTTCAAAATAAAAAGGAAAGGAAGGGAATTGATGGGAGAGTTTTCCTATGAAATCCTCTCTTTCATTTCCTCCCAAATTGGTGGAATTTGGACGGAAAGAGAGTTTAAAACTGTCATTCCTATCCTTTCCTTCCAATTCACATTAACCAAACAATAAAAAATGTTATTTTTCTTTCAATTCATTCTTATACAACCAAACGTAGGAAAGGAGATAGAGAATATCATCATTGATACAAAAAAAGATCTGCATTTTTTTTGATAGGGTGGAGGTTCTTCACCGTTTCCGGAAAGCAAATGTTGTACCTGACTATTTGGCCCATGTTGGGCATTCTTGCTTCTCTTTACACACTTGGTCAACTTCTTTTGACCAGTCCCTTACCAATTTATTGATAAGGGACACTTTAGGTTTAACCTTCGGGTTACCTGGTTATCTTGCCTTTTCAAAAAAAAAAAAAAAAAAAAAGCGTAAGAAACATAATTATTTTCCTTTCTTTTCTTTTCTCTTTCCTTCCCTTCCTTTCTTTTCCTTTCCAGTCTTATTCATGCAACCAAACAAGCTGTGTTTGGATACCAACATTTGATTTGAAAACCATGAATTCAAATCTAAAATTTGAAATTTTGCAATTCAGATTCAATTCCATTGTTTGGCAAAACAATAAATTTCAATTCAAAAATTTTGAAATCTGAATTATGTGTTTGGTAAATTAAGTAATTCCATTATTTGACAAGTGCAAATTCAATAAAAACACAATAAAATAACATTTGTATACACATTCAGATCTTAAAAACGGCCAATAATAATTACAACCAATTCTACCAGAAGAAAATTGAGAATGATCATTAAATTTACTATAGAAATCCTAATTTCAAATCGAAAATCACACTAATATTCAAAGCATAAACCCTAATTTATAAGCGTAAACCCTAATTTCAAAGCTTCTAGATCGCCCGAGAGAGAAAGCCATAGATGACCTTCATGGATAGATGCTTGCAGATCGCAAAGGGGGTGAGAGAGAAAGCCTCCATGGATGAAAGCATACATATCGCAATGGGGGGAGAGAAAGCCTCCATGGATGGAAGCTTACCGACGGCAAAGTGGAGGAGAGAGAAAGTTAAAGTGGTCGTGGTCTCAGGAGAGAGAGGGAGAGCAGAGAGAGGATAGAGGACCACCATTGATGGAAGGCTGGAAGCTACAGATCGCAAATGGGAGGAGAGAGAAAGTAAAGTGGAGAGAGAGAGAAGGATTTGGTCGACTGAGAGAATAAAGCAAGAATGACAAGAAAAAAAAGTGAATAAGAAGAAAGTCTTGGGTTGGTTTTGAAATTAGGGCCTTTTGAGAACGAATTTCAAATATCAGATTCATAGGCCTTTTAAAATTGGCGTGAATTTCGCCCAAATCCAAAGCTCAAATTGTTTGGGTATCCAAACACTAAATTTGGCTCAAATACAGAATTTTAAATAAAATGGGCCTACCCAAACAGAGCATTAGGAGATTTTATTATTATTTTTTATTTTTATTATCTATTTGCAAATTCCCCATCTTCTCGATGACCTAGTATTTCAGCTTTTAGTCTTTGGTTTATTGAAGCTCAAGTGGATTCTACTAGTCTCGATTCATTTGATTGTGGAAATTACCCTGCAGTAGTAGTGGTTGACAATTTAGATCAATTAATTTAGTCGGTTCTTAATATATTGATTGGCTGATTGCTCTTCCTTTTAAACTGTTGGCCACTATGGATGGATTATTTTTAACAATGGTGAATCTAGTGGTTGTCCTGTCGGTAGGCATGAGCGTTTTATGCTATTGGATCTCGTCGTGGCTTGGCTCTTTGCAGGATTGAAAAAGAAGAAGACGTAGTTGAAGTTTGAAGCCGATAATAACTCTTGTTCATTTTTTTTTTTTCTTTTTTTTGCAAGGTTTCATAGTTTATTAGCATTTTGTAGCAATTTTTAGCAGTTTCTACTAATTTCTTTCCTTCATTTACATTATAGATACATCTAATTTGGTCAAACATAGCCGAAAGATACTATGGGTAGCTTAGCTTCACATACAAAATTAGCTATAACTGTAGCCGCAAAACAGTTTTATACCATTACTAAAAATCATTTTCTATAATAAAAATAAAATAAAATAAAAGAACAAAAACATTATTCTTCCACATAGGATGATCTTTTATTCAACCTCAATACCCTAGTTAGTTGCTTCATCTCCAATGAAGGTTCGTGGGATGTCGAGCTTTTAGCTCGAGTGGTACCTCGGCTCAAGATATCATTCAGATTATTTTGGGTCTACTTGTTCCTTATAATGAGGTAGTTGATAAGGTATATTGGGGTTTTACAAGTAGTGGTATCTTTTCGGCTAAATCAACTACGTGGTTAGCGCAGGGAATTCAAGATAATTATAAAGAAAAATGTGATTTTAAATGGATTTGGAATCTCAGTCTACCTAATAAGACTAAAAAATTTCTTTGGAAATTATGCTTGGACGACTTGCTTACTAAGTATAGACTCCAACAAAGCAAAGTTTTTATTCCGCAAGATTGTGTTTTCTGTAAGTACCACTCTGAAGATAAGTTTCACCTCTTTTTTGAGTGCCCTTACTTTTTACAAGTCTGGGCTTCAGTCCAGTCGCTCCTTAATAAGGATATTTCACTTAGTATGCCTCACAACTTGTCCTTTGTTGAATCATTAAATTTTCTGCACAAGAATCTTAGAGAGTGGGATTTCATCCTCATTGTAATTACTTGGTGGATTTTTTGGTTCGTTCGAAATAAAATTGTATTTGATAACCTGGTTAACAATCCCACTCAAGTAGCTCATACTGCTAGAAAAAGTTTTGTAGAATGGAAGTCTTTAGAAGCCAAATTTTTTGAATTTGATGCTAACAAGGTTTTTCCAAAAAAAATTTCTCAAGAAACTACCTAGGAAAAACATTAGATGGTCTCCTACGAGAAGAAATTATGTCAAACTCAACTTTGATGGGTCCAAATGGAATAATAATCGAGCTGCAGCTGAGTTTTGTATTCGTAGCATGGATGGAGACGTCATTAGCTTGAGGGCAAAATCATGTGGAAATTGTTCAGTTCTTCTTGCGAAAGCTATTGGCCTTCGCGAAGGCGTTCGTGATGCAAGAAATAGAGGTATCCGCAACATTATAATTGAAGGTGATAATCTCACGGATATCAAAGCTTTGCGTGCAGAATGACTCATTCCATGGGAGATAGAGATTATTCTAATTGACACTAAAAAGGATTTACATTTCTTTGATAATGTAGAGGTCCTACATTGTTTCGGGGAAGCCAATCTGTTGCAGATTTTATGGCTAACTATGATCAAAATTGTGATAAATTATCTATTTGTTCGACCCCTTTCGACCGGTACTTAACCAAGTTATTGGATAAGGACGCTTTACTATAATTCTCTATTGAGGATTATCCTGGTTATTTTGCCTTTTCAATTTTTTTTTTTTTTAAAAAATGTGCATAGGCACCAATTACCATTAGTAGTAATTAGGTGAAATCGTGGAAACTAATATCTGAATAATTCTCTGCATTTGATGAATGTATCATGTATGCAAGTCACTCTCTCTTGTTTGTTCCAATGCTCTCTCCTTTTCTCTCTCTTTCCTCATCATCATCACTACTAGCTAGAGCTCCTCCGTTGGCGTGTAGGTTTCTCTCTCTTCCTCATCTGGCAACCACAACGCAAATTTTCAGGACTCAAGTGAGACTAATGGCGGACAAAAAACCCAAAGAGGATTCACCACCAACTGTTCGATTCAACCCTGCCGTCAACAAAATGCAAGAATTTGTCATTTCTGATCCTTCTGGTACTCATCAATTGTTATAATCTTTTCTTGGTTATTTGCTTTATGGGTTCAATTTCGGCTGTTCAATGGTTCTTGCTGTTTGAGTTGGGTTATAAAACATGTTTGTGGAACTTTGATGAATCCATATTTACATGTATGGAATTTTTAGTTAGAAAGTGGAAAAACTGGGAATTTTGCTTAGGTATAAAAAAATATCATCAACCCACTTTGTTTCTCGAGGTTGGGTTTTGGGATTTATCTGGTCTTGGATCTTTGATTGGAGGAGTGTTTATGTTGCTTAACATCACATGAGAAGTAGAGAACAGTTAAATGAGAGAATTGGTTTAGCCCGTTGTAATCTAAAGTTGAAATATTGTCCAATAGTGTGCAAAATGAGAACAAGTGATCTCAACATTGTGCATGTAACAAAGATAAGGTGGGGTTTGGGTGTTTTGAATGTGTGGAACCTTACCTGTCATAGAGGAGAGGCTGCAAATAAGTAAAAGATGATTGAATGAGAGTTTGATATAGCTCATTATGATCCAAAGTCGAAGACATATATGTTGGTGACCATTGAAGTGTTGAAAATATACAAAACTCAACAAGGGACCTTAAGGTCCTTAACCATGTTAATCAAAATTGGGATTTTTGTTGAGGAAATATGGGAGAAAAAAAATCGTTCTTTAAGGCGCTTAAGCAAGGAGAAAGGAGAATTAGCTGGAAAATACTTCCATTGGGGGAAAAGGACCTGAAATCAATGATTATGGACTATGGAGCTTTACCACGAAGAGTTTTATGCTAACATTGGGAAGGATTAGTTGTCCTAACTTCTAAAGGTTAGAGGAAGGGAAGGGGATTTTAGTTTGACACTAGGCCGCCGTTGAAACGGTAAGGCCTTGCTTAAGATTACATTTTGATTTTTTGTGTAGCTCGGTAAAGTGGGAAGTTGTGAACTGATTTCTTTTTGCCTTTCTCTTTTGCATTTTAGTGTACCTCTTAAGGAAAGTGGCTCATCCAAAAATATCTGCAAGTTTCTATGTAGAGCACTAAGTTTGGTGTAAATAATGATCAGTTGGGTGGGAAAGATGCTGGGAGGAAGGATTAACACCATGGGATTTGGGACGACCAACACCCATTCTTCAACATCTTCTTCAGACAGAGTCCCTACCTAATGGCAGGGCTCTTGTCCCAGGATGCGGTAGTGTAAGTAATGTTCTTACTACTATGATTCTGGATATTCATGTCTGCTCTCAGCCCTTATAGTACTAGACTAGTAGTTTTATTAGTACACATTACTACACAAGATGGTAATGGCGTCATATTGGCATAGGGAAATACACATATTGGCAGCATTCAGAAAACTTGATTTCATAGTGTGGATCTACGTGGTTATTTTATCAGTTACATCCTTTAGACGAACTCATATGTCATTGTGATTTGTGTGAATCTTCGACTAAGATGCTACTTCTACAAATTATTGGGTCTTTGCTATAGGTAAGGGCATTTGAAGTTCATGCTGGTTTTATTCCCCTCAAAAAAAAAGAGTTCATGCTGGTTTTAGTTTGGGCTCCACTTGGCCGCTCTCCTAGTTAATCTAGCTATCTTGTTTGACAAGGGATATGGTTATTATCTGGGTACAGATGTATGGGAACTTACTACAAACCCTTATTAGCTGATTTGCATTTAAGTGCTTTAGATTCCTTTACTCCTTGTGGCACATCATGTTTTTCAAGAGTTTGGATGCTTGATTGTAACATATCATATTGTCGATGGTATTCTTGTTTTCCTTGTTAACTGTTGTACATTGATCTAATACAGGGTTATGATGTGGTGGCACTGGCATCCCCTGAACGCTATGTTATTGGACTAGATTTGTCAGAAGTTGCCATAAAAAAAGCAGGAGAGGTGGTTTCTGTTCTCTTACTTTCTCGCTTTTTGTCTTCTCTTGACATCTTCTTTTCGATTAGCAAAGAAACAGAATGAGAGATTTCTGTTCTCTTACTTTCTCGCGTTTTCTCTTCCTCTGTCCATAGTCCGTACATAATACATTCCTGTAGATTGCAGCTTAGCATCTTTGTTAAGTGGGGTGGATTCAGAGTGGCCAAATTTGTACTATATACTCTTTCTGTTGCTCCTAATATGAAAATCCTAGCAAGAGGGAAAGAGTCTATATACTCTCAACTATAGACAGACCGGCATGTTTTCTTCAATTGGAAACTGTTTGAGTCTAATTCAAGCAAACTCCAGCATCCAACAAAAAGTTCCAACATATTGCACCAGCAAACTCCAACACTTTCCAACCAATTTCATCACACAAAATTAGCAAATGCCAGCAAGTTACAACAAAGGGCACGTTTCTTTTCAGCTAGAATTAGGTGTTGGAACTAGAAGTTGTTGGAACTTGTTGGAAAGTGTTAGAAGTTGCTGGAACATTTTGCCGAGTTTGCTGGATTGGAACTTGCTGAAATTGGCTAATTTTGTGTGATGAAATTTGTTGGAAAATGCTCGAGTTTGCTAGAACTTGTTGAAATTTTTAAGTGGTCTAATTTGTTGGAACTTGTTGGATTCCAACATTTCCAATTGAAAGGAACATGCCCAAACTCCCGACCCACCAAAAAGTTTGAGCAACATCCAACAAGTTTTTTAGTTCCAACACCCAAATGCTTGTTGAAAAGAACATGCCCATTTATTGTGGTGTCTACAATGTGGTTTCTTCTGCCTTGTATTGTACCAAATCAATCTATGGAAAAAGAGCATTTGTGCTTGAGGTGAAGACATTAAGCGTTTACATTTATTAGTTTGTCTTGGACAAGCAAATCAATATTAGTTCCTTTGGCTAAAGAATCTTCTCAACAAGGATTTCTTAACTTGAAGGTTGAAGCGCATGTGCTTAGGTTCTCAATGGAAATGTTGTAGGTATTACAAACTTTATGATATCTTTTTTCTTTCTATGGTACCCAATTATAGAGAGGGGGAAAACATTCAAACAGAAAGGATTCCTCAAGGAAGTATTTGGATTAGTGCCTGAGAGTATATGAAGAGCACCAAATGATTCTGTCCTCTTCTTGTCCCTGTCTTTTTAAATCATTGTATGTACATTGCAGTGACATTTAACCGTTTCAAATATCACAAATGTGTTGTATATATATTGTTTTTCTGCTAGTCACGACTTTCAGGAATATAGTTGAATAACATGGAAGTGAATATTCCGCGGGTTCCTTGTCAATGTAGGCTGTGACGGGAAATTATTTTGCAAGAAAATCTAGATAGTTGGATTTTTCTTAAGAAAACATGCACTTGAAAAACATTTCCGTCAAACCAAACTGGGCCTAGTGCTATGATTTCGTTCTCTTATTTCTCAGAAGGTTGTAGCCCTATATACCTTGCCAGGAGACTTTACTCTGCCTCTTGCAGTCTTTTCGATTTGCTGTTGTGTGTGAGTGTGTGACAAAGGGCTTCTGAAGTTAAAATGCCACCCCTACTCCTTTACTCACTCTATTTCCCTATTTGATACATATCCCTTTCTTTTCTTTTTCATTTTGTACTTTTGGCTACTCTAGTATACAGCCTGTGGAGTCTTCGAGTATGCAACCATGTTATTCCAAGCACCTGGCAGCTGAATGTAGTTGCTTGTTAAACATGTCCAAAATCAAGATTCATAGAGGTCATCCTCTGAGATCTATTCCAGAGGTTCGAGGTTTGAATCCCCTCAGGGCCACTGGAGACTTTCCTCGTCGTTAACTTTAGGGCTCATGGGATTAGTCAAGCAAAGCTTGGATGGCCATGTTATCTGAAATAAGATTCACAGTGGTCATGGATGGGAGTAAGTAGTGGTCATAGATGCGAGTACATTAGCTGCAGCAGTGGAGTCGTTGCCTGAAAGGTCCATACTGTATGTGAAATAGATGAATAGGCGGCGTTCTACAGATTCCGACAAATGTCTAAGCATTTATCCTTGGTCAAGGAGGTTGTCCTTTGAGTAGGTGTTTTACGTGGTTTGACTGTCCCTTTCTTCTTGATTGTTTGTGGTTTTTTTTGCTTCTTCATAGGTTGGTTTGAGATGGTTTATTAATGGGGGTTGTAGGTTTGTGTGTCTCATTTGGCTTCTAGGCTTGTCTTGGTAGTTTGTCGTTTTGGTTGGCTCACTTAGGTGTTCATGCTTTTAGCCGCGTGGTGTTGATCGTGTGTGTTTTAATTCGGCTCCTATGGGTGTATTAGCTTTGTCTCCTTTTTTCTTCCGTTTAATAAAATGGACTACGGAATTATCAAAAATAAAAACAAGCCCCAACCCCCCCCCCCCACCCCCCAAAAGAAAAAGAAAAAGAACTGTAAGAGATTGGTTTGAAGGCCATGGAACGTAATAAAGATTTATTAGGCTTTTGAGTCTAAAATATGGACACTTTCTGCGTTCTGGTTGATAGATTGCACTATCATGAAAAGGCATGGACTGTAGACTGCTTCTAACTTAGTTTTTTCTGTTTCCTTCTCTAAACAGCTCGCATCATCATCCCCAAATGCAAACTATTTTTCCTTTCTGCTGGCAGATTTTTTCACTTGGGAGCCAAGTCATTTGTTTGATCTCATCTTTGATTACACGTGAGCAATCCACTATATCCTCTAGAATTGCTATAAATGAATTATTTAGCATTCTGGTTTGAATCTGCAGATTCTTTTGTGCCATTGAACCAAATCTGCGGTCAGCTTGGGCATGTCGCATGCGAGATCTCTTGAAGCCAGATGGAGAACTCATAACCTTGATGTTTCCGGTGCTTCTCTACATCTGCTATTCATTTTTTTTTTCTAGTTTTGGTTCTCTTTTTCCAACTATTTAAATGACATAAAAGTGCATTAGTAATTCGTTCATTGATCTATCTTCACAGATGCATAAGAATTAGTAAACCAAACCATACTGTTAACCAAGTCACCGATCTCCGCCTTACAGTCGATTCAGGGTGTTTTAGTACAAGCCAGCCTTTTCCACAATAGCATACAGGACTCTGTTAGACCCTTGACTGAACAGAGCTGCATGCACCCTTGTACAAAAGGCCCCAGGAAGCCAAGATTAAAGTCACCAATGGCTATTTGTTGTGACTTGTGAATATTGTCTGTAAGCTTCTGGAAGTTAATTTGAGTACTTAATTGTGTCTTTGCAGATTGATGATCATGATGGTGGTCCGCCATATAAGACCTCAGTTTCTGAGTAAGTTGTGTCTCTCTTCTCTATTTCGACGGTTACTTCTTTGTCCTTTTGTTGGTCTGTACGTGATCCATTCTTTTCTTCCATCCAGTTATGAGGCAGTGTTGCATCCTGTGGGTTTCCAGGCAACATCCATTGTGGATAATGAACTTGCTGTTGCTCGTCGTAAGGTATCCAAGTTAGTTTTTCCGTAGTTAATAAGTTGATTTATGCTATGTTGAATTGCTGACTTTTATGTATTGTTATATACTCATATATGACATTTGATATGAGCAACTGATAAATTTTCCATTGCAGTTTTATTCTATCATGCTCTTAACATCCTTTTTTTTCTCTTTCGTCCCAACTTTTTGATTGTTACAATCATGTTTTCTTCTTGAGGGTCTTTTGGTCCCCCCCCCCCCCCCCCCTGTTTTATTCCCGGGTTGGTTTAAACCTCTTTTCACATGGCGTTCTGACTTAGGGGTACTATCTCCATTTCAGGGGAGGGAGAAGCTTGGGAGGTGGCAAAGGATACCACCAACAGTGTCTCGGCTGTGAGAATAGGTACAAGTCCTTGCACAGCGTATATATGACCAACTGCTGCATAAATTGAATGCTACTTTGTATGTTTATACTTAGATGTAAGCTTGTATCAATAATTATATGAATTTGAGCTTCAGGTGGATAGCGCAGTGGCGCATTCCCTACTCGTCAGTCGTCCCTAACAATAACGTGGGATCGAGTTTATTATCCTCAAAGAGGCTATATGTCACTCGTGCAAGTTTATATTAGATCGTACTGTATTAGTGAAGGACCCTTTAGAAAGAATCTAGGAAAATGGGCATTGGTCGGGCCACCAGACTACCAGAGATTGTGGAAATGCAAAATTGTCCATGCAGATCAAGTTCATGGCCTCCCACAAATGCAAGAACAAAACACAAGTCAAACAATTTAATATTACACAGTTTTATGATGCCTGGTTGGTGGGTAATGACTGACGACCTCGACAACTTCTCATCATTGAATTTGAAATCTTTTTGGATTTGATTCGATTAATCTAATCTAAAAACTCACCATATAATTCTATTCTACATATCCACAACTAACATTTCTTCTTTTATTGGAAGTTTTCTTTGTTACTCTCTGTTTCGAAAAAATCTTACCATTTACTTTTTAAATGTCAAAGTTTGATTTATGAAAAAAAATATAAGGATTTATAATGTAAAAATAATTTTGTAAGATTCATTTTTTAAATAGTACTTTCGAAAAATTATATTTTTTTTATAATTTATAAATGAATATAAATACACATATCTGCGGTTAAAGCAGTGCATTGAAGACCGTGAAAAAGTAAATGTTAAAGTTTTCCGGAACAGAGAGAATACAATATTCATCGCAAACAAAGTTTTTTGGATCTAGTTGAGTTTGATCATGAATGGCAGAATTAATAATGTAGTTTTAACTATGTCAAATGACATTTTAACCGGATTGTTAAAATCGGGAAGTTTTTACATCAAACTTAGATTTGATTTCTCCATCGACTATACTCCATGTTAAAGTTAACAAATGATAAAACACAATTAAGTTTTTTGGTAATCATCCAAATGTGTATGTTATGTGTAATTGTCAAAAATAGTGTAATTGATAGGATCTCAATTTTCCATGGTAAGAGTATAAAGCTACACCAACCAAGTAATGGGTTTTGATATCTTGTTTTATTCTAAATTGTAATTTAGAACATATATCTTTGTTTAGTAAAAAAAACATTATGATTTTCACGAGACAAGTTTTATCTTACATGACACATTAAAAGATAGTTTGAGTTTGAGTACAATAATACCTTAAGCTCTGCTATCCAAAAATAAAGAAGAAAAAACTCGACTATTCGTAAAGAAAATTATTAAACTCGAGGAAAAAAGAATCATAATACATTTAGAAAGCATGGTAAAATTTTATTCAAATAAGTGATCAGAGTTAAAAGTGTGCAGGACTCTCCATATAACCAACAATTGGTATAGTTGGTATTAAACTTATTAGTGATTACCAATGTTTGTTTTAGCACATTACTATTACTAATCTTTTCACAAGTGAAATTTAATCTCAATTTTGATTTTTTTAACATCGTTAATAACCACATGATATTAAATATAATATTATAATTATGAACGGTGCAACGCATGACATCCACCTAGTAAACATATATCTATATTTCCCTTGCATTATCTCATTTGACTATGAGGTTATCAAAGCTAGTAATCGAAACATTTCTTTATTTTTTATTTTATTTTATCTTATTTTGTGTGTGGTGAACACCCAAACTTATTTATTGGAGAAACTTAGCACCCAAAAATCAAATAATATTATAATAAAAGCCAATTTTCATTGATAGAAAATAAATAAATTCGAAAGCCAATTTTCACTGAACGAAAATAAAACCCATTAAATAATCTCTCTATCAGACTTTACCCAGGTAACGAACTTCAACTAAAAACATTCCTGTCCGTTAACCGCCCCTCTCTTCCCGCGTTTCCACTTCTCCCTCACAAACTCCTCCCCTTCCGACACACATCCCTCCCTTTCCATTTCCCCCCCCTCTCTCTCTCTCTCTCTCTCTCTCTCTCTCTCTCTCTCTCCCCTCAATTCTACCCCCCAACTAAGACTTTTTTCCCTCACAACAAAGACCAAAATTCCCAATCATTTCCAAACCCAATTCCTCCATAATCCAACATTGAAAAAATCAATCAATAAGTCTGAATGCAATCCGAAATCCAAAAAGTAGTCGTTCTTTTATAACTCGAATGTCATAATGGAGGACCGGCTAGATGAAGAGGAACGCGAGGCGTTAGCTGCGATTACAAACGCCCCGCCACATCGGAAAGCTCATTCTCTAAGCACCCAGCACCGCCACGGCGCCCCTACCGGACCCACCTCTGTCTCCGGTCCTGTCACCGGCCACGTCCACAGCAAGCGCGTCCACCAGCACCGCAACCACAGCCTCGACGAGGACCGTATCGCCACCCTCCACCAGCACTCCGACTCCGGTAGCAATGGGCCCTACTACGACTCGTCCTCCGATGACGACTTCTACCCGTACTCGTCAAACACCGCCGCTGGCACCGCTGCCGTTCGCTACGACCACTCTATCTCCCTCCCTGCCACCGTCTCCGCCGGCGGAGAATCCGGCTGTGGTGGCGTCGTTAGTGGTGGTGGTGGAGACGATACGGCGGCAATGCCGGAGTTTACAGCGAGCGGGGGCGGGGCAGGGGTATTCCGGGCACCGACCCGGGCTGCAGTACACCCGAGTCGGCCTCCGGCGCTGGAGCTGCGGCCGCACCCGCTCCGAGAGACGCAGGTGGGGCGGTTCCTGCGAACAATCGGATGCACTGATAAGCAGCTGTGGGCCGGGCAGGAGAGCGGGGTCCGGTACTGGGACTTACAGGACGCGTACGAGGCCGGGAGCGGCCTCGGGGGGCGGATCAGGCGGGGAGACGAGGATGCCGCCCCGTTTTACGAGTCCGGGAACACGTCGCCGACGTTGTGTATAGTGGTTGACCATGGGAATAGGTTGGTGTGGACAGGTCATAAGGATGGGAAGATCAGGTCATGGAAGATGGATCAAAGTTTGTCAGATGAGTCTACACCGTTCAAGGAAGGGTTGTCTTGGCAAGCTCATAAGGGACCTATTTTGTCAATGATCATGTCTTGTTATGGTAAATAAGTCATCTTGATTTCATTTATTTGTCCAAGAATTTGATTTTGGGAGTTGTAATTTGGGTTTTGAATCATAGGATAACATGAATCATCATGTTCTTGTGGGTGAAGGAATTGAAGGTGCATTGATTAGTCTACAAGGGGTGCAGATTATCATGTTGGAGTTTCTGTTGTTCTCCACAGTATGCAAATAATTAGCAGCAGGGGATTTTAGCAGTTCTCACTTCATTTCTTTGATACTCCTCTTTGCTTGTTAGGATAAGGTTATGTACATTTAGACTGTGAGATCATTGGGTGGTTATTAAAGTAGTATGTTTTCTCAGAAAATGAACAATAGAAATTGGCAGCATATTTTTCTGACAGGAAAAACCATATGTAAAAGGATTGGGATTTCAAGGAACTTAAACTTTGGTACTTCTTCTGGTTTTGCAGGTGACCTGTGGTCAGGATCAGAGGGTGGTGTGATCAAGATTTGGCCATGGGAGGCGATAGAGAAGTCGCTGTCTCTATCACCGGAGGAAAAACATATGGCGGCCTTGTTAGTGGAGAGGGCAAGCATTGACTTGAAGAGCCAGGTTACTATCAATGGTGCCTGTAACATCTCTTCTTCAGATGTGAAGGTTATATTGTCTGATCATGCCAGAGCCAGAGTTTGGTGTGCGAGTTCTCTATCCTTCTCGTTGTGGTACTCCTCTCACCTTTTGATCTTCTCTAGTTGCTGTCTTTTTCTTACTGGAACCCAATCAATAAGGTCAAGTGGTCTAATATTTGGTTTTTTTTTTTTTTGCAGGGATGCTCGTACCAAGGAACTTATCAAAGTGTTTAACATTGATGGTCAGATTGAAAATAGAGTTGAGATGTCAGTAGCACAGGATCAACCACCAGTAGAGGATGAGATGAAGGTAAAATTTGTTTCTACATCAAAGAAGGAAAAACCTACTGGCTTTCTGCAGCGTTCGCGTAATGCTATAATGGGAGCAGCAGATGCTGTCCGACGAGTAGCAACAAGAGGAACTGGGGCATTCAACGAGGATAACAAGAAAACCGAGGCCCTAGTTTTAACGGCAGATGGAACTATTTGGACCGGCTGCTCAAATGGCTTACTTGTACAGTGGGATGGAAATGGGAATCGCGTACAGGATTTCAGCCATCATCCTTGTGCTGTTCTGTGCTTTTGTACCCATGGTTCACGGTTATGGGTAGGGTATGCCAGTGGTGTGGTGCAGTTGTTGGATCTTGACGGAAATCTTATTGCAGGATGGGTTGCTCATAGTAGTCCGGTCATCAAGATGGCAATTGGTGGAGGTTACGTTTTCAGCTTGGCCATTCATGGTGGCATACGTGGTTGGCACCTCACATCGCCAGGGCCAATTGACAGCATAATACGCGGTGGGCTGGCTGCAAAAGAACTGTTGTATTCCAGACGAGAGAGCTTTAAGATTTTAGTGGGGACATGGAACGTTGGTCAAGGAAAAGCCTCTCCTGAAGCACTTAAGTCCTGGCTAGGTTCTGTGGTATCAGATGTCGGTATTGTTGTCGTCGGATTGCAAGAAGTGGAAATGGGAGCTGGCTTCCTTGCCATGTCTGCAGCTAAAGAAACTGTAAGCAGCTCTTTGTCCTTTACTGAAATTGACACTGACCAAATGACTAGTTAACTTAGCTGCATCTGAATTCTGAAGCTTACAAAAATCTTTTCAACTGATTTGCTAGTCAGTTTCCCTCAAGTTTCTTTTAGGAAATTCAATCCACATGATACTGCTAAATCGATATTGCCAGACCCCGTCAAATTCCATGAATTAAATCACCTCAGGAATAGATCCTGTTGCTACTATATACTAGTATATACCATAGACAGATCAGTTCCCTTGATCCTTAATCTGAACTTGGTGGGCTTTCAAGTCCTCTTCCAGAGGAATCTGGATTGTCAAAACCTCTAAAAGATAACAATGTCAGTTGACAATTTTAAACGAGTGTAGGCAAGTGGGTGGACTTAATGTCTGATGAAATTTTAATGGTATTAAATGGATTCCATCAACTGAGCTGGTAATGGTGATGGGAATTGGCACAACAACACGGAGCTTTGCTCCTTTGACTATTAGATATTTGCTTTTGACACCTATCCCACACCCCAGCTACAACTACAAAAAGAGCAACATTTAATTTGTTTGGAGTCTGTTGCTGGAAAGTGTGGAATTCATTTGACTGTACAAATCATTTCTATGCTCACTGTTCTGGCTGGCCACTAGTACTTTCGAGGAACTTTGTTGAAGCCACTGTGAATTTTCAATTTGTAAAGTATATGGAAAAAGATCATATTTATCACATGGGTGGTTCTTTAGTAATGTTTCTCGGACTCAGATACAACTGTCCAGTGTCCAATCAAGTGTGTGTGAAGGTGGTTACTGTGTTACTCAGAGTTGCTACGATTGTCCTATGTGTCGAGGTGCCTAGGTCATTTTCTGAATATTATTCTTGGTTTTTTGCCTAAATCAGTCTTCACCAATGTCTGAGTGTTTGACACTGGTACTTGAGTCTTGAGGTGAAACAAAGAGTCTGAGTGACAAGTTTTTTACATAGTTCTGTAAAGAAAAAGGATGTTTTATCATGAGTTCTGACATCAAAAAGGGTTGTGGAATTGCCCTTCACAAAATACTTTCATTAGAAAGTTATTTAACTTTTTTTGTATCGTACTGTAGGTAGGACTTGAAGGGAGTGCCATTGGGCAACATTGGCAGGATAATGTTGGGAGGATCTTAGATGAAGGTTCAATATTTGAACGTGTAGGTTCACGACAGCTTGCAGGCTTGCTAATAGCTATCTGGTAACTACATATCCTGACATGATTACTTTAGTCTAATATTGACCTTGCTTAACCATTAGCTGATATCTTTAGTCCATCTAAAAGTGTGGTCTCATTGTTGCCATGTTACAAGGTCATATTTCTTTTACCTATTGATGTTCTGACTTGAATTTCTGTTTTAGGGTAAGAAAGAATTTGAGACCACACGTTGGTGACCTTGATGTTGCAGCAGTTGCTTGTGGTTTAGGGCGAACAATTGGTAACAAGGTATAAGCAACTTCCTAATTCCTGAGCAGTGTACAAATATTCAAGATGTATGTTCTGTATGTAGTACGTGTATGCAAGCATGCTGTGGAGTTTCTTATTTTCTGTCTTCATACATGGGTAGACTTGTGTGATATGTTGCTTGGAAAGTGGATATCACATTCGTTGTCTCAGAAACATTTGTTTTCTAGGAACTCTAAGATACTCAAGGAAGCCCTCTCCTGTATATTACTAAACTTTAACTTTGAATCCCCCTTCTCTTTGACCTCTACATTTCCACGGTTACATCTTTGTACTACCTGTCTTTCTTGTGGTAGTGAAACTCAAATTGTAGAAAATAGAACTTACACTACATGCGCTACTTGAGATGTATTTTCTACACATTTTCTGCTAGTAAGCCTAATTTTTTGCCCTTCCTTCACTGTCTTCTGTTGTATTTTGGCCATTTTAGTCATGCTGTATCCAATATTAGCTTTGATGATTGCTCTCAGTTACAGTATGCTGCACTTCTGATACCATATATGCCTGAATTTGCAGGGAGGAGTAGGATTGAGGTTGAGGGTCCATGATAGGATTATTTGTTTTGTTAACTGCCACCTAGCTGCACATTTGGAAGCAGTCAACCGTCGCAATGCTGATTTCGATCATATCTTTCGAACTATGGTCTTTTCTCGGCAATCCAACTTACTGAATGTTGCTGCTGGTATGCGATGTTTGATTTTGTTTTGCTCTCTTGCATTGTGCATATATTTATTTTGGCTGCTTTATTCTTCTGGCTTCCCGTTGGTCCTGTCTCTTGCAGTTGGAACCTCTTCTGCAGCCCAAGTGCTTCGTACTGCAAACGTATGTGAAAATGTGATCAGTACTAAATTTCATTGACTTAATATAGTTTTTTCTGTTAATCTGTTGCAGCTTTGATTAGCCTCATAAGTTTTTGTCCATTTTGGTCTTCCAGGGCGCCAGTGGGAATTCTGACGAGGGAAGGCCTGATTTATCCGAAGCAGACATGATTGTGTTTTGTGGCGATTTTAATTATCGACTCTTTGGAATATCTTATGACGAAGCAAGAGATTTTGTTTCTCAAAGAAGCTTTGACTGGCTAAGAGAAAAGGATCAGCTTAGAGCTGAAATGAGAGCTGGGAAAGTTTTCCAAGGAATGCGTGAGGCAGTGATTAAATTTCCTCCAACTTACAAATTTGAAAGGCACCAACCAGGTTTAGGAGGTAAGTGTCTTTTAATTCCCCCTATGTCACAGAAATACCCAAGTGTTTTACTGAATCAGATGGGTTTATATTTGAAAGGGATTGACATTATGCTCTCTGTTGTCAACTTCAGTTGCTTGCCTTTCAACTTTCTGCTACACATCTACTTAATAGATGTCTATATTACCATCAAACTGATAGCTTATAAAGAGAGAGCTAGTCAGCTAAGCTTCTTTGATCACTGCATCCTATTTTTACAGGCTATGATTCCGGAGAAAAGAAGCGGATTCCTGCTTGGTGTGACAGAGTAATATATCGTGATTGTCGCTCTGGACCAGTATCAGAGTGTAGTCTAGACTGCCCCATAATCAGCTCAATCCACATGTACGTTTCTTGGGACTATGGTGTGTTTCTTGATAGTGGAGTTTATGCTCATCTAATTATTGTTCCCTTTTAACAGGTATGAAGCTTGCATGGATGTTACAGACAGTGATCACAAACCTGTCCGGTGTAAATTTAGTGTTCGTCTAGCTCGAGTAGATAGATCAGTTAGGAGGAAAGAGTTTGGTGAGGTTATGAATACTAGTGACCAAGTGAAGGATTTGCTCCAGGAATTTTCATATATACCAGAAACAACAATAAGCACAGACAGCATAGTTCTTAAAAACCAGGAGACATGCTCTTTCTGGATCACTAACACGAGCGGGAAAGACAAGGCTGCGGTTCATATTGTGTGTCAAGGTCAAGCCCCTGACCCTGGTGAATTATCTGATCTTCGGCCCAGAGGCTCCTTTGGCTTTCCTAGTTGGCTTGAGGTATTGCTTCTCACTCATTGCCAAGGATCCTTTTCTTTTCCTTTACAGTGAGCTATGCAGTTTTTTGCATTCGCTTTGTTCTAAATGTTGTGTTCCTTCTAATTGGTATGGATTTTCTATATTTTGGACACCAGAAGTATGTTTTTTTATCTCAAAGTTGCATATTTTTATAGAAGATGAAAATTAGGTAATAAATGCTGCATCTGCACTTGGTTCATGCAGGTTATGCCAGCATGTAGCATAATTAAACCTGACCAAAGCGTAGAAGTCTCAGTGCGCCATACAGAATTCCAGACACTGGGCGACTTAGTTGAAGGCATTCCTCAACAATGGTGGTCTGAAGACACCAGAGATAAGGAAGCGGTATTAGAAGTGCAAGTTAGAGGCACTAGCTCCTTGGAGACTAGAACACACCAAATCCGTGTACGTCATTGCTACTCGTCCAAGACATTCCGGATTGAATCAAGAACAAACAGCTCCAAGAGGGGAAATAACGGTTCCCAGCACCGCTCAGAGAGCCAACGGCATGGCAACAATTCTGACTTGGTTGATCGTGGTTGAGTGTCTCCAAGGGGGTCCTTGGAAAATCTCCCATGTTGAGGATAAACTTTTACAGAAGCACGTCTTGTTACCTAGGGTGCACCGGAAGTGTATTGACATCATCTTTGTAAAATGTCAGAGCATGTCTGTAAATACGCGAAGGAGCCAGGTCACCACGTACCTTGCTCAGAGCAGCTTCCATCCTCGTTTCAGACTATCAGCTGTAGCATGCAAATTCTTACACATTTATTAATTCTTTTTGAGGCAGGAATATTTTGTCCTTTCTTTTACCTTGGAAACATGGTGTAACTTTCAGAAAGATCTAGTTAATTTTGTTGTAAGAAGAGATAAACAAACAGATTACAGATCTAGTTAGTGCTAAACACTGCACTTTGTTAACCCTGAAATAGAATCTTTTTGCTTCGCTATGAGCTCTGTTGAAATCCTTTTGATTTTATTCTGTGTCCGTCTCTTGCTTAGATCAATGTCACATTGACATCAGTATATGATCAGCTGCTGTAAATTTCAAATTTAACAGAACGAGTTCTGAAACTGTACCAGCTTCACTCGTACAAACAAGACTAATAATGTACGTGCGCACAGACACGCTGCTTTCTGTAGACAACATCAAATTACTAGTTTACTAGCCTTCAGTGACTATGTTACAGCTGAAATCGGGGTTCACTGCTGGTCCTTCTCAGGCTAATGAAAAGGATCATTGCTAAACATAAAACAGAGCAGTTACAGCAGATTTACAAAACGTAACTCGTAGGTCATTGGATTCAGTTGACATTGGCTTACTGAATTCCTCAAAGTACATACACTCTCTTATATTCACTGCTCAAATACTCTGGATCTGATGCTACTGACATTGAATAGGAATGGGATTTGCTCTCAGCTTTCTTTAACCTTCTCGACTTTGACTCACCTAAACGGTGCATAATCACACAGTAGCACATGGAGCCCATTGTGGGGAGCATTATTGCAGCTCCAATGACCGTCGCCCATATCGCAAGCCACCTCGAATGCTTGCCCACCACCACATAAGAGAGAGCGATGAAGGCGATGGATATGCACAGACAAGCTACCCACATTAGTTTGTTTATGACAAACATAAGCTGTCTTTTTGCCTTCTCCTCAATGACAACCACAGATGTCTGAACTACAACAACAGCGAGTGATATGTACAATGCTATACTATCGAACACGAAAAATATAATGAATGCCTTTCTATCTGCTATTTCAGCTTGCCCAAGAGAAGCTCCCTTTTGTACGTGATCATAATACTGACCAGGCACTTGGAAAATAGCTGCGAAAGCAACAGACGCAATAAGAACAGCAACCACTGTGGCAGAGTTTATCGCATTGTTAAGGCCATTAATGTGAAGTTTCTTGAGCTTTTTTGCGATCTTCTGGACTCTTACTTCCGTTTGATGGGTTTGTTGTAGCTGGGACTTCACGTTATGTTTGATGTCACTCACAGATTGTTTAAGTTGCTTCTCTGTGCTTGGAGGTTTACCAAGTTCTTTGGCACTGGAGGCTCCGGCCTCTTTTAAGATGGAAGTCATCTCTGGTGGTCCAAACTTTTCAGCAATATCAAGCGCAGTTTCACCGGCCTTGTTGATTGCATTGATGTTTATGCCCTCAAACAATAGTAGGCAGCTAACAATCTGTACATAGTAACCAAATTAGTTCACAGGTTTCAGGCACTTAACAAGATGCAACTCCAAGCAAAATGCATATGCTGTCACCTACTGGTTTACACGTGTTACAATAACCAAATCTTCATTTGGATACCATGTATGGGGGCGAAAAATTTTACAGCATCATAGTGGATGAAGGAACTTTTACGACTTACTGCGCGTGTATGTGTGCGCGTGCATGAGAGGACAGGTTAGGAAAGGCTAGATTTAGAGTTGGGAGCCATAAAATGAAAAGTACCTGGATACGACCTTTCTTTGTTGCAATATGCAATGCTCTATTTCCCTGGTTATCTTCCAAACCCAAGACAGATGGATCAGGTTTAAGCAATTCGATTACAATGTCTCGATTTTGCCCTTTCACAGCCATGTGCACTGCAGCTTGACCCTTTCTGTCAGGCCTAAAGCCAATACATGGATCCTTTTGTAATATGGCCTTCACCACTTCCAAATGTCCCATTCTTGCTGCAGAATGGAGGACTGTCTTCCCATTGTTTCTGGCTATCTTAGCAAGGTTCGGGTCAGTTTCTAGCAGGAGATTAACAACGTCAATGTTGCCTTGAGTGGCAACAGTATGTAATGCTGTTGTGTTAGATGAATCAGCTGTCATGGCCAAATTAGGAAAAGTACGAAGAAGTTCCTTTAGCACCTCTGCAAAATCAACACGAATTGTTATGCTTCAGGCTTCAGCAGTAGCGCAAGAAGCAAGTACTACAACTCTTTAGGTAAAATCAAAAGCTACATCTTTCTATTTCAATCCTAGACTACATCTTTCTACATCTTCAGTTGAATTCGAGATTGACTGCAATCTGAGTTGTAAGATATCACCAAAAGCGGATGACTGAAGCGTAATATTCTTCTTCTTCTTTTTTATTTTTTTCATCTGAAGCGTAAATTTCACTTTCGCATTTTATGATGTGATTTCCACCCCAGGTAAACCTCAAACTAATTACACAGAAACAGATAGACTTCAACATGGAAAGAAAGCAAAACATATGCTTTCTCAAGTAAAAGTTTTCTTAACTTCGAAGTAAGTAAATAAAACCATAAACATGAAATAACACAATTTGTGCCAAGAACAAAGTCCTAGAGCTTCAAGAAATGTTGTCAATATACTTCAAAATTTATGAGCCATTCATTATTTGCCCTGTCTTCTCTCATGAAAGTGAAATAATCACACTCTTGTACCCAAGCAAGGAAAACCAATGTTCCACATTGCAAGCAAAGTCAGCATGAAGGCCATTGGTAAAAGCAAGAGGGCTGAGGAATATGCAATTTGACACAAGTTGAGACCTGCTAACTTGTCGTTACTAGATGTCTTTATCCACTACTATTGTCAATAGCTTATGTTATGCCCTCCCCTCCACCTCCTCATCCCTAACCCCACCACAACCGCCAAATAGTCCTTGTGCTTTTGTATGGAATCATAGCGATAGTGGAGATGAACTAAGAATCCAAGATGTCAATAATTCAAGACAAGTGACTAGGAAGAACAGGCATGGTACTACCAAAAACCATATATCCACTGCAATATGGTGGCTCATACAATGAAAATCCCATAGCAGCAGGAAGTGATCAAATACAAACCAGTACTATTGATTATAAACTCAAAGTAAAATGAATGTTTTAAATAAAGTAGAAATCTTACCAAGATGACCCTGCCTTGCAGCAATGTGAAATGGATCATAACCACTCTTTGCCCCTATGGATGCAGTATGCAAATCCAAATATTTCAAAAGCTCCCCTACCACCAAAGCATGTCCATTTTCAGCAGCAACATAAAGAGGAGTTTCCCCTTCCTGATTTTGCTTACATACCAACATTTTACAATCACCACTATCAGAATTCTGAAGCATCTCTTTGATTTTGTTCAGATTACAAGCTCTAGCATATAAATGGAGAGGCGTATCGCCCCGCTTTCCAGGTGACTCTTTGCTTTTCTTCTTCTCACTGCCACCAAAACTGAGATGCCTCTCCATGACCAAGTGAAAACTCTTCTGTTTTTCTAGCAAACCGCGAAAACTCTTCTGTTTTTCCATAACCCCACCTCCAAAACTAACATTCTTCTCCATGACCTTGCCAGAACTCTCTGGTTTATGCTTTTCCATGATTTTCCCAGAGCTCTCTGGTTTATCCACCCCATTTCTAAAACTAACTTGCTTCTCTATTTTTCGTCGAAAACTTGATTGTTTCTCCATTGTTTTGCCCCCTAGAATGCCCTGTTTCTCCATGATTGAGCCCCAAATTGCCAATCTTGGAAAGTCTCTCTTTTTATGGTCAAAAACCTAATCTGAAACTCAAATGCTTATCCTAATCCAAATTGAAATTACCCAATTCACAAATCAACAGCCTATATATTGAGAAACTGGCTATCATGATTGCAAAAACCCCTATTGACAAACCCACAAAAAATTCTCAATCTAAACATTCAAAATCAACAACTTTATGAGAAGCTAACTCAGAACTCACCATTCTTTCTACAGTCACTTCAGCAGTCAAATACAGCAATAGTCATCCCAAACTCTTAGTCAAAAGATAACCCAACTTGGTAGGTTCAATCTGCTTGCTGAAGCTGAATAATCAAACTTCAAACATAAACCCAAAAAGCTCTTTCTCCATTAAAACTTAAAACTCATCATATTTTGAGCAGATTGAGCTGAAAATCAATCATCCAAACATGCCCAGAAGCTCTAAAAATGATAAAACTTCAAACCCATCTGATATTCAGCCCAGGATAGAAGTACAAAATGAAGAGGTAGAAGGTAAGCAACAATTTTTAGAGCAAAATAAATGTTAGATATGATTAAAAGAGGAGCATCAAACTGCAATCATTTTGTTTTTTTATAAAATAAAAATTAAAATTTTGAAGAGTTTTGGTGGAGGGCTGCTTTTGTTTTGTTGCCTAAATGCCTAGTGTTGGCAGCACATGCTTTTTAGTGGGGTTTTTCTTGAGAATTTTGATTTGTAAAATGTGGGAAAAGTGGGATAATATCTCATTAAGGGGCCCAAAGGGTTTGGTGTAGGAAGTTGGGGAGAGGATAGAGACTTGAGAGTGACTGCCATGGCTGGCTGCTTAAGGTAAGACCAACAGAAACACTGTAGCAAACATCCCCATCTAATGGACCGCCATATGATTTCATGCCCAACCCGCAATTGACCCCAATGGACTACCGTCCATGAGACGAAGTTACAAGGAAGGTCTCAAAATTGAATTTATGTGAGTTTGTTCATTTGTTGGCACTTGGCAGTATTACAATTTTTTTACCGGGATCAATTGTCGCTCCTAGTCCTATAGATGGCACTGGATACGATTAGCACGAGGGCACCACACGAAGTAAAGAAGAGTTGTCTTCTATAGATCCCCGACACATCTTTTACACGGCACAAAGCAAGCACATACACAAGCACGGGCACAAATGAGCGGGGTTGGTCCTGATTTTAAAGATAAAGCACGGTCAATCACGACATAACACAACTAAAATTTAAAATACAAAAAAAAGCTTGGGCACGACACGCACGACATGACACAAGCACAAGCAGCGACACGACCTTGGCCTATCTTTTAGATGAGCCGGCACGGCACAACACGAAACACGACAACTATAACTATAAGAAAGCCACGCACGACACAACACTGTTCCAGAGCACGAATGTACGACACGAGCACGGCCTAGGCAGGACACAAAACCATCTTTAGTCACTCCTCTAAGTCCTCTCACATAACAATGTATAACTAATAGAGCTCACTCCAATTCACTCAAAATAAGGTAGTAACTACTTTACTTTGTGGGTGGGGGACCATTAATCCTATACCACCTAATAATTTCTCATTGCGAAATTAACTTAACTGGTAAACTTTTTTAAACTTGCTCTTTTATGATTTGGGTTTGAAATCAATCTACAGTATATCATAATATCAGTTTTTTTGTGATACCATTGTACAAAGGAAAAATAATACTCTAATAATAGGCCTCGAATCAACTCAACTTGTAAATTTGTAATAATAAACACTCTGAGTTGATCTTGTTCAATAGGAACTACTCATTGCTTGCTACATAGCACATCAAACACCTCTTGAACCTTGAGGAGATCATTAGGCATATTGGAGACATATTCATATTGGCAAGTCTTGGTATGTTAACTTTCAAATGCTATTTTGATTAGCTTTTTTGAAGAAGCCTTTGTTTAAAGGATGAGATATTATTTATTTTGAAATATGTTTTACACCCAAAATATTAGTTGCTTTTTAAAATTATCTACTATTAATATATTATCCTTTTACTGCAAACTTTCAAAACAGGGGGTTTTGTGCTCAAGAATGTAAAATGACCTGTTAGATTCTAATCATGTGGAGTATGTCAATTTGTTGTAAGCATCTCACTTGACCTGTACACAATTAAATCTATCACTGTCTATTTAGCAACTCTTTGCAATTATTCAGAATCAAATCATAACTCTTGTCTAGTTTCATCCTGTTAGATATACACAAAAAATTCTATAAAACGGTCTTTTGGTGAGACGATAGTTACTTTTCAATGAAACTAGGGTCACTGCTCACCATAAGTGACCCCTACATTTCTGAAAACTGACCCTAATTTTTTGTGAGTTAATCTCACATAAGACTTGCTGTGATTCTAATCATGCGGAATAGTATCTTAAAATTCACCTTTCTACTAATGACTGATATATGATAAAGATTAAAGAATTCATTCAACTGCCTTGAGAGATGTTTAAAACTAAACATATGATAAAGCAAACGTAAAATCAATCTATAATCGACCGATCTGAAACTACTTTTTGCGAGCCGACCTGGAAAAGTAGCATATAAAATAATTTTGACTTAAAAATCAATCTATAGCCAACCGAAGTGAAACTCCTTAGATCCACTTGTTTAACAAATCTAGTATAACGTGATTGTTATTTTCCGTCTTACGATTTACTATGATTTATGGCGCCTCATTTGACACTGGACTCAAGGGAAAAATTAGGAGCTCAACTAGTACAACATGCTTATGTACCCAAACCTCAGAGCACCAGCAGGCAGCAGCCGTGATATAAAAAACCAATCATAACCAAAAATTAGGTCATTGACAAGAAAACTCACCACACAGCCGTGACCAAGTGAAATTTGAGGCCTATGGGATCATCATCATTCCCATGTTATATAGGGCCTAACTAGTCCCACTTTCTTGCCAAATGAAAATAGTACACTAAAGTTTTCTTTTATCTCTTCATTGATTTAGTGGTGTGGGTTATGAGGTAAATATTACTCCGTATCCACTTATCTGTATTCTGTATAGACATTTTCATTTATTTAATTTTTTTAAAATCAAGGAAGCGAGAGATAACACAGCCTAATGCAGTTAGATATACACAACATTTAAGCCTTATACTTGGCAATATACTTGAATATTGGGTGAATCTCATTAAATGTGAGTGATAATCTTTTTCAAATGAAGTTTCAAATTGATTTTGAAATTTTGGATTTGAAATTCAAATGGAAAAGCAAACAAGCACTTAATACTTACAAATTATAATTAATATTTATTTTAGACATTAGAAACTAATTGAATCAGATGACTCTCCCCCTCCTCTTACAATTTTCCGGCGACCTTGTAGTGGTACTCTCGAAGCCCCCAATGTCTCACCCGCCTCTCTCTCTCTCTCTCTCTCTCTCTCTCTCTCTCTCTCTCTCTCTCCAACCGGCGCAACCCCTTCAAAAAAATTCCAGTAACATTAAAATGCCGGACTTATTTTCCAATAAAGATTAGAATTTTCTAAAATCCCACAAATATTCATGTTTCAATCCATCGAAATAGAACTGAGAAATCTTTTTTTTTTTCAGGGTTACGCCATTTTTTCCGGCGAGTTGCGGTAAAGTATTAATTTGGAAAAAATCTAATTTTGCTACCAAAGTCTTCACTAAAGTAAAATCTAAGTACTAACTAATTTTGCAATGAGGGATGCATTTTGCCACCATGGACTTCACTAATGTAAATACGAGTACAAACTAAAACTAACAACTAGTGCCTTCCAAATACATATCATAAATCATAACAGTTTTGCTACCAGCTACAACATTTACAAGTTTACAAATGAAAATTGCTTTGCTACCAATCCATACATTAACCATCAGTTTTGATTGTCATAAGAAAAAAAAATCGATAAACACGAAGAAAAACAAACCTGAACAAAGAACGGACAAACTCTCTTCGTCGGAAAATTAATCAGAAAAAATGGTGTAAAGCTTTGCCGGAAAACATGGGTAGAAAAGAATTATCGTATAAAATAATTATAAGTCGATAACAACCGGGCTCCTCTTTCGCTGGGAAATTCGCTTTTCGCCGGAATGTCGCCGGAGAGTAATCGGAGAAGTTGGAGATGACTGGAAACAATGGAGCTCATTTTTATTATTTCCTTTTTGTTTTCTCTCTCATGCCTTTTTTTTTTTTTTTGTTTTTCACATTCCTTCCCCCCTCTTTTTTTTGGGCTCCAAATCTGATTTTTTTTTCCCTCATTTGGCCTCTTATTTTCCCTCCACAAGCTTATATTTTTCCTCCACAAGGTGAAAAAAAATATTCTTAATTATTGACATGTGGATGATTGAAATTGTTTGTGTATATCTCTCCACATACACTTAGTGTATATGTATCATGGTCCCACGTGGATAGAAATATTATCATTTCCCAATTATGAAGTTTTGGGATTTAATTCATATCTCCGCCTTTGTTCCAACACCAAAAAAAAAAAAAAAAAAAATCAAGTTTAGGTAAATTAGCTAGCGGTCAATTAATATTTACAAAACTGAATCGAGCTCACAAACATATAATTCCTAAATTGAAATGAATAGTTTAATTGACAAGCCAAAGTTAGGTGATAAGATTTGACAAAGAAGCTAGGATAAAGTACCCAAACATAGGAATGCATCAACAATTCAACATACATTTATATAAGACTATATATAACTAAAGGCTTCAAGAAAAAACATAAAAAGCCTCTTTCTTTAATTTTTTTACATTTGAACAGCATGCACATAATAAGCATCAGAATGTGGATTTTAAATCTAGAGATTTTGATACAATTATCAATAACTTTACCAACTGAGTTAGCTGGTGATTTTCATATAATAATACAAGCCCTTTTTTCAGACTTTATCCTCCATACAAATTTAACGATTTTTACAAACAACTTCGAGGAATAACACGACCTCGATTAGCACCACGAGCATAGCTACAAGACGATGTTGCAGGACTATGTTTATAGGTCAATCTGATATCATGCAATGTTATCCCTTGGCATGGATTTGTCGGACTACAATAAAATGCCACTGCAATTTTGGATGATGATGTTCCTCTTATATTCCTGTACTTCACACCACTTACTTTCACTCCTGAATTCTGCCAACAAAAACAAATTCACATTTCTTAGTACAAAAACTGAGGAATTTGTTTTGCTCCCTTAATATTGTTTTGAGGTGAGGTGGTGCGCGCCGCAGTGGGGGACCCAGAAAAGTTTGAATATGGGTGCAAAATTTTTAAAATATATGCAAAATTTTTAATATGGGTGCAATAAGGGAAAAAATCATTGGATTTGTACCAAAAACAAGGTAAACTATACAATTTATATGGAATTTTTCCAAAAACAATGGTTACAATAGACCCCATACCACACTACCTAGGTCCGCCCCTGGTGCGCGGTGATGGAGGAGGCACAAAGATCGAGAAAAGAATTGAACGACCCTGGAGGGAATATAAAGTTACCTGATGAGGACATTGGTTATTAGGGCAATACTTTTGATCTATAATGATGGGATTATATACATTATCCATGATGAGGTTGCGGAAGGTGATGCGACGAACGTAGCCATTGCTAGGTCTTGCCCATGACTTTATTCGTACTCCATTGTCCGTCTTCGTAAACACTACCCCTGTCACTGTTACATTTTCAACTCCATCTTCATGTAGGCTGTTGCCCAAGCTACCAATGCTGCAAGAAGTGCGAATGGTGATTAGTTACTTCAACCATGCTTATTTACTTTTACACTAATTTGATCTGTTCAAGATTATTAATACGGAGTATTTTGGCTATGTTCTGCAAAATGTAGCATACAAATTCGTAGAAAAATAGTTGAAACTTGCTACAAAAAGCGTATAAACTAGATGTAGATGTAGTTGCAAGTGAAAGCAAGTACGGATAGCTTTACAAAATTAGTTGTAGCGGTAGCTGCAAATTGAAAATAATTTGATAAAAGTGTTTCTTGAAAAAACTATCTGCAAGCTTCAAGTTAAAGCTTTTATTAAAAAGTTATTAGCTTAATTTCGGTGCCAAACATAGCCATAAAGTAGAGTACTATCTGCTAGTTTTGGTACATTTATTATTTCTCATTAATGACACCCTACTTAGTCACTAAATACCCTAAAGACACTAATTAAGAACAGTAAATGTTGCTAAATTTGCGACATGTTAAAAAACAACTTTTCAATAATCAGGTGCAAGCTAGATTCCTAAATAAGCAATTGCTTTATTTGCCAACTCAACCATCACTTTTTAAGTTCTTTCAAGACAAATATTACTTCTACTTGAAATAAGTCATTATTACCTTGATAAAATCGTTACCTGTCACATGACGACAATCTTATACTAATATAAGTATTAAGGAAAAACGCATTTTCCAGGAGCATTAGTAACGAAAGTCATACCTAATACCATGGCCAGGGCCGCAAGCGATGCGTTGGATCCAAACATTCCTGGTGCCGGGGCCGAGGGCAATGCAATCGTCGCCGGTCTTAATGACACTGTTGTAAACAGTAACGCCGGAGCATGACTGAAGGTTTATGCCATCGGTGTTGGGGCTTCCACTTGGGGCTCTGAGTTTAATAGACTTGAAGGCTATGTTTTTGCCACCCTTTACACTGATATGTGACTTCTGGCTGTTCATTGATGTTAGTCCATTCACCAATACGTTATTGCATCCTATGAATTGTAGCGACTGCCCCCAAAAAAAAGATAAATTGTTAGAATATTGTAATTTTAAATATATTTAAATTAAAAAAAAATTAAATAACGCGTGATAGAAGAAGGGGCATTGATTATATTTATTGTTTGGTACGGGTGAAATTACTTAGAAACAAAAATAGTAAAGTAAATTATTTAATACAATACGTAATAAAATATTTACAAGTGTAATGTGTAGATGTCGAAAATTTTATTTTGGAAAGGAACCTAATTCCCTTATTTAATTTGATGAACACATTTTTTTCAAAATACATATGGTGCCCCTGTATTTTGGCCATTCATCTATATTATAACTTTTCACAAAAATTATTCTGTATAAAATAGAAAGAGCTGTAACTAAATTATTATTCAACTCGTGGCTCCCACTAACCTCAACCACCCCATTTACCAACATTAAGGGATAAACTGTTTTATTTTACACATATGACATGTGAGCCACTTTTAGCATATGAAACATTGGCTAAGCATAAGAGTGTTACTTCTATTTGACATGGGTATTTGCTACTCATTGTAGTGTGGTAGACAAGATGTAGACTAAAACATACAGAATAAGCGACATCAAAAAAATCGGGTGGGGTCGAGTGGTATATAGACTCATCCACCCTTAGTCAAGCTAAGTTCGAGGGATCGATTCTTGCCTAAATGGTCGTAATAAACTAGTAAAATCTTCCTAATGCATATAAGTAGATAAATAAAATGAGACAAAAAAGATCATGAGACGGTCTCATACCTGAGCTCCACCGTCGCAGTAACCATAATGACGTCTACAAGACCAATATGAAGCACCCCTAGCATCAATCGTCCCACCACTAAGAGTTATCCCATTCACCCTATAAAACATCAACCAATACCTTGCTTGGGCCAATACTTTATAATTTGCTGGGCCCAAAATCTTACCCCGAATTGAAATACTCATCCTACTCCTACAAGGCCCATGAAAATAAGTGGGCTGGACCACAAAACTCCCCTTAGGAACAGTAATTGTGGCGGGCCGGGTTGACCGACAAGCCGAGGCCCACGCATTCCGAAAGGCTTGGGTCGAGTCCGTTCGCCCGTCGGGCCTGGCCCCGAAACTCACCACATTATAAGCTGCATTTGATTTTGTTAAGAAGAGTACCAAAAGGGAAAGAATAGCACAATAATGTGTGTGAAGAGCTTTAACCATTTTGCTCTTCACAAAAGTTTTCTAGCTAGGTGATGAGAGAGAAAAAGAATGAGAGGGAGAGGAGGATTTGAGGTTTCTTGAGTTATATATACTATGGTATGATTATGATAAGTAATTTGAATTTAATTGATAAATGTGAGTGATTATAAGTCAACTTAAGTTAACTAGAAAAATGTTGTACGTACGGTGTCATTGCTTGTGTACTTGAATTGGCTTTGGGGAATTAATTAGATTCCAAACAGCACATAATAAAGAATGCAAGGAAGATATATAGTTTGCAAACCAAAAGGATTTGGTTGTCTACTTCTCGCTTCATGAAATGGCTCAATGATGTGGCCACCAATTTAAGTTCCAATCTTAGTAAAAATAAAGTTTTTCATGGCATGATGCCATCGATTGCACAAACACAAAAACTCGTATGAGGAGGCCTCGAGGTGAGGTCCCTCTAACAAGCATGACGTCATACTTATCTCATACTTAACAATAGAGGGGTCTTATCTTGAGGCGGCCTCATAGAAGACCTTACTTTTAGATTATAGAGTAGGGCTTGAACAAATTACATGCTCAAATGTTTAATTAATTGATGATAATATTAATACCATATCAAAAATTTGATTGATTCTCCAACCATCAGCTTAGACGATGTTTGATTGAATTGGTTCATTATTCCCGATTATGCATTTAACAAATGATTTATTTATCGCCTCTTATTTAATACAAATTCTCATTCAAATGTACAACTAACCTAAAAACCTAAAATCACGAGTTGATAAATGATTTTTTGATGTCTTAAGAATGTTCATGAATATCTTTTGTACTTCCAAGTAGTACCTACATGCTAATATGGTGGCTTATTAGCTCACTAATTTGGTTGTTAACACTCAAAATAAGACTGTAAGTTTGTAAGAACAATAGGTATAAATGAGCTATAAATTCTATAAAGTACGGACACTTTAGATAGGTGTTGTGTTGCGTGTCTGACTCTTCAATAGGACAGGACACGATACGATATCGATACCAAGACACGATACCTATTAACTTTTTTTTTCACCCTTAAATGATGCTTCCCGTGTTGGTGTCCATAGCAGTGTCAGTGCAACCTAGGCTATACTAAAGGACATTAGTCACGAGAATTTTACCCCGTTTTAGAATTGATGTTCTAGTTTTTAAGATCCACAGCCCATTTCGCACAAAGGAGGTACTCGGAGTGGAGGTAATAGGTTAATTTAAAATGGTATAATAGGAAGGTTCAGGTAGTGATGATCGTATTACTTAATCCGTTTTACCAAGATGTTTACACTTTATTTTTCAAGGTCAAAGTTCACAAACTTTGACCATGATTTAGTGAAAAAATACAAAGATTTATAATGTAAAAATGCTATTGTTAGATTCATTTTAATGAATACTTTTAAAAAATTAAAATTTTATAATTTATATATGTATATAATTACAATTATCTACGGTCAAAGCAAAAACGGAGGTTGTTAACTTTTATAATTGGGTCCATTAAGAGAAATTGGCAATGGGTGGAGTAACTCCCTTAGTTATAAACACCTCAAGGCACTCTTTCTTGACCAATGTGGGACAACCCACTTCAACAGCCCCGCCTCACGCAAAGACCCATCCAACTTGGGCCAGTCACACGCTCGTGGGCTAAACAGGGGTCAAATTAAACTACCCCGCCGCACAATTACCTCATTTGGGCTTCAACATGTGGGCCAACAAGGGGTCATAAAGGCAAGATCAAAGCCCGCTTTGATACCATATTAACTTTTATAATTGGGCCCATTAAGAGAGTGTTTATAACATAAAAGAGGTTCCAACCCAAAACCAATTAGCAATAGGTGGAGTAACTCCCTTAGTTATAAACACCTCAAGACACTCTTTCTTGACCAATGTGGGACAACCCACTTTAACAGAGGTAGTAAAACATATTGGAGGCAAAACAGGAGGTAAGAAAGGTCTGGTAATAGTCCCCGACCCTCTTATTTTTAGCCTATAAATCACACTACACACCCTCCGAAATTCAATTCATTACTCTAATTTAAGAGAAATTATTAGATGGTCTCGAATCATACTCTCAACTCTTACAATTATCATTTTTGGGGATTGAATTTCAGTGAGATGCAGTTGTTTTATGAGAGGTGAGAGCAGTAATCCCAAACTATATAATAATTCCTTCTAATTTCCACTAGGAAATAAAAAAAGTTCGCAACAAAAACTACAACAAAATGAAGGTTGTGTGGAGAAAAAATGACATGGGCTTACATCGCAAATTTGCAACTTTGTAACATGGGCGATTTGAAGCTGCATGACATTAGATAATTCCTCCTCACATGATAGAAAGAAGCCTTTGGATTTATAATTTTAGAAATTATAAAATACTTAATTTATTTTTTTGATAAGAAACAATGAATTGCCGTAAAAGGTTAGAGAAAACAGAAAAGAGGGAAGAAAAAATTGTACAGGCGAATTAAATGGAACCACATGGCACGTGGAGAGATGGCGGAGTAAATTAAGGCGTGACAGTAGTCGCACACATATTTTTCCTTTGCTATGTGAAGCTAGAGTAAAAAAAAAAGATTATAAAAAGGGAGGTAATTAATTTTGGTCACAAACCCAAGTATACCGGATCCTGTGCCAATGCCATCTTGCAAATTGGTTCAGGCGTCCAATGTGTTTATTTTTCAGGTGGATCTGCATCTCGATACGTCAAATACTACGACTACGAGGATGGACAAAAACCATTTGTCCACCACACATTACTTATGTTCTTGTACTATACTCGATGCGTCATTTAGGCCCGTTCTCTTCAAAGATATGGTGCGAAATTGTGAAAAATGGAACAAAATGGCGCGAAACGGAGTGGAACAAAACGATGCGGATGATAAAATGAAATGTGAGTCAAAATGAATTAGAAAAAGGGTGCAGTACGGAATAAAACGACGCAAAACGGAACATAAACGAAATACATCATGAAAACGACGATGTTAGTGTTTCAGTTACTATGGGCTGCATTTTGTACAATTTGGTTTGGTTAATGTGTTCTACTATGAAATATTTAATAGTTGTATTTTCAAAAAGTTGGCGTATGGAAATATGGAATAATGTACTCTATTTTTCAAAATTTGTCTACCCTCTACGTAGGCTATCTAGATAAGGTGGACCGAAAAAAATAAAGTAAAAAGATTATAAAAGCGGACTACTTACCCAACTAAGGTAAAGAAAGAAAAAGATAAAACCTTGAAATTTTGCAACGTCAATACACGAGCTATTGATAACATAACAGCCAAGATATAATAAAGTTGTTTCATTTCCCAAATTTAGGTCTGATAACGGAATTAAGTAACCGAGTGTCATTCAACCTGTTTAATTTGATAACACCGATGAACTACTCTTTTATTTTGTGTAATCCAATCCCCACCCCAACCAAGGAATCAATTACGGTTACCCTCCTCTATCATATACTACCCCTCTTCCTCTCTCTCTCTAGACGAAATGTGAAATAATGCCCAAAAAAAATGGACTTATGAATGACATTATAAATGACAAAAAAATTGAAACTACTTAAAATTAGCATTAATTTTTTTTTATCGATTACCATATTTTTCAAGTTATAGATTCAATTTTGTTTTTTCTTTTCTTTCTTCTTTTTTGGTTAAATAGCAACCTGAAGGCAATAATTTGCGAAGGCCTCTTCTCAAAAGAAAAAAAAAAGTACGTAAAAATTTTGCCGAAAAGGCCGATCTAAGGAAAGTCGGACTAAAAGGCCTCTTTAAGTGCATGGGTCGAAACATGTATTAATGGGCCACCATTGACCCATGTACTGTATATGGACTACTGGCTATATCCTGCCTGGGACCAAAGGCAGCAAAAGGACCAAGGCCCAGATAACATTAATCAAGGTACTTATTATATACTCCTCCTGTATATCCCTGGCCCCCTGGCCATTGTATTCTTCTTTCTTTTTTTTCTTCTTCTTTTTTTTTTTTTTTTTTTGTTTCTTTTCATTTTTTCTTAATGGGAGATATGTCAAATCACAAAAACTTGTTTGAAACGTTTTTATTGTAATTTTTGGTAAGATGAGGGTTACTTTTTAGCGAAATAAAGATCACTGCTTATTATAAGTAACACCTACATTTTCTAATAGTAATTCTATATTTTTGTGAATTGGTCTCATACAAGACTTGGTAATTCCAATTATACTACTTAGAAATTGTTGAAGTATGCATTTATCTACATAGAGCGAGGTACTGCTTCCTCTGATCCCATGTTGTATCAACGCGTGAAATATGCATGCACTCGTGTATCTGGTGTAATTCTCATGAGGGGTTTTCTCATTTTTTGTTTTTTTGGTTCAAACCAAGGGTATACATCGTTGACAACAGTGACAGTTTTCCTTGTTGGCTGGTAGACACCTTAAAAGAGTGGGACAATTGGCCAAGGGATTTAAAGATGCTCCAAACCCAATGCGAGATTTGAACCCTCTTGGTTAAGACTTAAGGGTGAATGAGTGAGTCTCTACCACTCAACCACATCCCCTTGGTTAGTTGATATATAGGTTGATAATAGCTTAGGTGCTTAACCATCATTTTCTTGTAAGTGATCTTGTATGAGACCAACTAATAATAAAGTGGCATACTTAGAACGGTATATAAACTCATACAAGACTTATATGTTGTATTATATGAACAACAATCATTGTTTTTAAACCAAACTTGGCTATCGTCTAGTCGAAAGTTAAGATTACACCGTCTTTTACAAATTTTTATGGTCTCGTGTTAAAAAAAAAAAAAAAAAAAAGAGACCATACATAGAATTTAATCAAGAAAATTCCCTATACAAATGCGTGGAAGATTTTATTCCGTCAAGAAAAAAGAAAGATGAAGATTTCATTCATTGGCCACTTTCCTTGAAAAAGTTGATTTTCATAATCCATTACTACTTGATACTCATCATGCTCACATGATCAATTATTTGTAAGAATTTGTCCTTTCTACTACCTCTTCTATTCTACTCCAAGTTATTTTATTATATTTAATGCATTATCTCTTATATATTTTATTGTCATAAAAACCGTTATCCATGTTATTTGGGGACCACAATGATGATAATAACAATTAACCAATCAAATCCATGGACGTACGTTGCCTTGTTTCAGGCAATTTTTGTTTGTCTATGAAGCATGTGATCGATTGCTGTTGACTTACGTTTCGTTTAATAGCTTATACTTGTATATATGTTGTTTGTTGCCGTTGGTTATGTTGGTGTTAGCCAAGCCACATGATATATATTATCCATAAAGTCAAACAGTTTTTAGTACTCTTTTTTTTATCATGAACTATATTAACAAGCAAGTTTGAGGATGATTTGGATTGGTGTAAATAATGAACACCTGAACTACACATTGGAAGATGTTAAACATCTGAGGGCTGCGTTTGCGGTTCACAATAATCCAAGGCTCTAGGGAGATAGGTAGTAGCCCTCAATGGGCCATCAATTTACCCTAAAATATAATAGAGTTTATATGGTCGCTATGACACTATTCATAGGCAACTAAATATTTAAAGAATGATAGAGTGACCTTGAAGGTCACCAACCTTTTCTTTAGCTATATCTTTGTCAACAATTATGTACTTTTATTTCTGAGCGGCGAAGAACATAGGAGGAGATAGAATATCATAATAGGATTGATGAGGAGATAGAATGAATGACCATAGAATTGGGTCAATTTCAACTCTAAAATTATCTTAGACATTAAAGAACGGACACAAATTCTTATATGACGCCGTCTCAATGCAATGTGAGACGTCTCAAACAAGGCATGACATCATGCTTGTTTATAGAGTTGGCCTCAGTACGTTAAGGCGGCCTCATAAGAGACCATTAAAAAATGAATTCACCTCAAATTCCTTATTTCAAATTCAAGCATTCAGGCACAACATGAGGCAATTCAACAACTAGGAATGAATCAATTGTTTATTTTTTTTCACCACCAAGGCGCTGACTTGTAGGTAGCTCAAAGGGTGGACAGTTGGCCAAGTAATTTAAAGGTGCTCCATGCCCAAGACAAAATTCGAATCCTCAACCTTAATTAAGGATAGATGAATCCGATCTTTACCAGTTAACCATACCTCTTTAATTGAATCATTTGTTGAGTACTTGCTTGCCTTGCGGAATTATTCTTGCATCCCATCAAGTTCAAGGTACCTAGCTCATAGCAGGAAGCATGTTTTAATTTGTTTAATTAATTATAATCTTCATGCATCATGCCTTATCCTCCTAACAGATGTCTTTTCGTGTGAATATATCATCCATGAAATTATATACACAACTATATAAAGCTAGTTGCCAGAGAGAAAGAGAGATAAGAGACATATTCCATAAATTACGTGCACAAATGATCATGTGAGCCGCCATGCATAACAGCATGTATTGGCTGCATGTGTATAAAAACAAGGTTGGGACATCAATAAAATATGTATGCATGCATGTCGGAATTTTGAGAATTCAAAGAATTTCGATCAATTTTTGTGTGTGTTTCATTGTTGGCAAAACCAAGCTCAAGACAACAGAATTCGAGATAAACATATAAGTTCGTTAATATGATGAAGCTTGGATACATGAAATAGACAATTAGCCGAATATGATACTCCACTTGGACATATTCCGTGTGAGTTTTAACAAAGCTGATCTTTGCATTCCCCCATTTCTGGAATTTGTCTAAAAGGAGTACAATTTGTTAGTTGTTGTTATAATTATGACAATGCTAAAGGTCATCAATAAAGAAACGAAAAAAGTGTGTTTTGTGATGTGTCAGTTGCCACATTATTGCTAAATTTACTAATTATCATATATTATGTTATTGGTTAAACTAAGCAAAACAAACCAAATAATAAATAAATTTGGGGTTACCTCAGTATTTAATCGATGATGACATCCCCTAAAAGCAAGAGAATAAAGCTAGATTTTTTTGAGAGAGGGAGAAAGATCAATGAGATGAGAGAGAGGGAGATCAATGGGGGGGGGGGGAGGTGGCCGGCAATGAAACAATTAGGAATAGATTATTATTTTTATTTTTTTTGGCATAAGGAAAGCAGTTTACATAGTTATACAATTCATACCATCTTAAAAGCCTTTTGAGCTAATGAGTGTACTACCTAATACATAGAACTAGCTAGAAAGCAGAAACACCGATAATTATTAGTTCTACGTGATAAATGTAAAGAAACCAATCAAGAAAATCAACTACAAAGTGATTAAAGCTCGATCTGTTTGATTCACCTTAATTTTACTTAAATTCAGTTAGTTCAGTCCAGTTCAGTTCAGTTTATGTTTAACTTTATAACTCATATAATTTTTAATTCCGAAATAATTTCATGATGATAATTATGTCATCGGAAAGATCTCAAAGCATACTTTCAAATGAGTCCAATATTGACTATGTTTGGACGGATTTTAAATGGTTAACAGTTAAATTTAAAAAATCAATTCAGTTCAGTTCATTTCAGTTCAGTTCAGTTCAGTTCAGTTCAGATTAGTTTTATCCAGGTGAATCAAACGGAGCCTAAGTAGCCAACACAATCTGAATGCATTGTTACACGGAGAAACATAAGAGATTGTACATGTACAATATTCTGCCAATGAAAGTCATAGTTCATGTACCTTACCAAGTTCCACATGGCGACTTCGATATGAATTGCTATTATTGAATCTCTCTTCGTATATACATCCTTTGTTCTCTCTTCATATATCTCTTATTGAGAAACATAAGAAAATGGTGCGGGCCGTACGTATAAATTTTTTTTTTGAAAAATTTGCAAAAAGGTTACCTGATATTTGAGCTAATTACGAAAAGGGTACCTGTGTTTTACCTAATAACAATTAGGGTACCTGTAATTTGAATTCCGTCTCAAAAGCAGTCATTTGGCAGATAGAGTTTAATTTATGTCACAATTTTTCACGTGCTCATCATCACGTGCCATTTTTAAAGGGTTTTAATGGTAAAATTATTAGTACACATTTGTAAGATTGAAAAACAAACTTTAGAAAAAAAATTTATTTACTCAAAACAAATATAAAATTGAAAAATTAATTCCTCTTCCACCCAAAACATTTTCCCTCCCTCACTCAAACTGAAAAATCGGACACGTGAACACGTGAAAAATCGGACAGAAATTAAACTCCGTGAGCCAAATGATTACTTTTGAGATGAAATTCAAACTATAGGTATCCTAATTGTTATTAGGTAAAACACGGATACCCTGTTTGTAATTAGCTCCAACCTCATGTACCCTTTTTGCAATTTTTCCTTTTTTTTTTATACATGTACAAATATTCCGCCAGTGAATGTCACAATTTATGAACCTTAATTACCTAGCTAGCTCGCTCCACATGGGACGACTTTGATATAAAATGATTTCGAATATACTACCTCCGTTCCAAAATAAGCTTTATGTTTGATTTTGTACAGTTTTTGAGACACTTTGATCATCAATAATTTTGATTATATAAATATTAAAATTTTAAAAAGGTGATATTGTGAAAGTATTATTAAAAATGAATATAACTAGAGTTGTTCACTATTCGGTTCAGACCGGTTTTTTGGACCGGACTGGATCTGGACCGATCAAGACCGGACCGGGTGAGATCGGTCTGAGTTTTGGACCGGGTAACCCGATTTTCGATCCGATCTGGTCCGGTCTGGTTCACAGTTGGTCCGTTCCGGACCGGTTTTTACAAATAAAATTTTAATGATCAACCCGACTCGCTGACCATTAACCAAAATTCCGGACAGATTCGATCCAGGACCGGTCACATTCGATCCGGTCCGGTCCCAGACCGAATTCAAGTGGTCCGATTCGGTCCGGTCCCAGACCGGATGAACAGCCCTAAATATAACAATCGTATTTTGATATTGTAACTCTTTATATTTTTCCACAAATCAATAGTAAAAAGTTATAAGCTTTGATTCAAAAAGTCAAACAAGATGCTTATTTTGGAGGGGGGGAGGAGTTTATAATCTCTCTTCATCATTTGGTTCAATGTGCATGGGAATGAAAAGTAGGGACTTGTATTTCATTCTAGTATTTAAAACTTTCTGGGAATTGTCAAATGTTGTTTTGTTGAATATAGGAAGTAGCCATTATAACAAAAATGTCATTTAACCACACTAAAAAGCGGGGGTTTACCACACTAAAAAGCGTGGAAAATGCTTTTTCCTACGCTTTTTAAAAGCGTGGATAAAATCAATGTGGATAATTAACCACGCTTTATATTTGCTACGCTTTGTAGTGTCACAACTTTTCCACGGCTAACTGCGTGGGGTTTAATATTTTCTCCACGCTTCTTATGGTCACAACTTTTCCACACTTATTTTTGTGCGTAATTGTGCTTTCTCCACGCCTTTACTCGTAGCAATTTTGTTGTTATTTTCAATTAAAAGCGTCGTAAATAATTGATCGGGAAGATTTTTGACATATAAAAGCGTCACAAATGTATCAAGTTGGGACAGGTTTTCCATGCACAGTTGCGTGAGAATCATTTGATTTTTTTTTACGACAACAATTGCTATAACCCGTTGTACCTGTTGCGTATCACACATATGTTATAAATTGTACCCGTAGCACTCTCCAAAAGAAGCGATAAATACATATATTTCATCATTAAAATACTCATAAATTATCCATAAATTATCGATACATAGAGTTCAAAAAAAGGGTTTAGTGACTATATCTCAAACGAAACTCAAGTTCTACAATTAATTCTTCCTATAACACCACTAAGTCTTTTCATAAGAAATACTAGAAGAAATTAAGCACTACTCTTGAATTTTGCCATCAACAGATCCAACGATTTTTTGACCATCAACATGCTGAAATTATCATGTCACCTGTCATTTGAGACATCCTGCATAATCATAAATGAAGAATTTAAACACCCATGTAATAATTTCAAACTCTATATTGGAACACAATAATGAAGATCAGAGTACATTTTGTTACAGGGTTCTGACAATGTATACCCCGCCTAGGGTTTAATCTGATCTAGAGCAAAGTCTATCATGTCTAGACACAATTTTATGCTTTAATCTGACCTAGAGCAAAATATACCATTCAGCGAACATTTATTACCAAAGATGGCAGCATCCATAGATATCACAATGGGATCCGATATCATCAACTTAGCATATAAGTTCAGATTTTATTAATGTTTTAAACCTGTATGGAGCAACGACAAGATGAAATCAACTTCAAACTAGATCATGGTATGATTGGATGGGTTTGGAGTTAGTAACTAACAGTAAAATAGTATGTGATAAGTATAGATCCTAAATTTCCCAAAAAGGAAAAGTACCATAACAAACAAAGAGACAAAACATCTATCCTTCATTTAAACACTTAGAGAAAACAGGCAAACTTTAATGTAGGCTAAAAATTTGCAGAATGTTTCAAGAAAACGTGTGCCGAATAAGATGCACTATGCTCACTAAGGTGATGTGTAGGACAGTTGGATATATATATGGGAAAGGGTAGTTGTCCCCAAGCATTCTTTCATGTTTTGGCTTCAAGACAAGCATAGACTGCTCACAAAAGATAGAATGGTTAGCAGCAGTCACGAGTCATACATGGATCGAGAGGTACTAGAGAATTTTCAGAAGTGAGACAAAAACTGTCAATTTGATCAGCAAGAACATCATTAGGGAAATTAAAACTAGACTTAGCTTTATATGCAGCAAATCACATCAAAATTTTCACAGCACAAGATCAATCATTAGCAATTGAAATCAACAGTTTGACCATCTAAACTTTAATCCTACTTCTCTACATTGGAACATTGATTTCTCTTCGTACTTGGCACCTTTAAATGCATAAAAAGTATGCTGGCAATGAAAATTCAGAACTAAAGCCTATTATAAACTTATTCAAATATTTTGAGTTAACCGACAACGTCACCTAGTGACATGTAGCAGCAGCGCAAAAGTACTGCAGCAGCGCAAAAGCGCGAAGGCACTGCAGAAGCAGAGCGGATGCACTGCAGCAGCAGCAACGCATAAGCAACGCAGAAGCACTACAGAAGCAGCAACACTGTAGCAGCACTGCATCAGCAGAGCAGTAGCACTGCATCAGCCGAGCAGTAGCGTGGCAGCAGCATCACATCAGACCAAGGCAATAACACATGCTGTGGTATGAGGAATTGATGACCAAACAAAACAGTAGCTTATATTTTGCAGTTTACTTTGTACTTAAATCAAATAAAAAAAACTTTGTAGTTTGCTGAACATGATTGCTGAGTTGCTGACCCTTCTTAGCCAATATGCCAGACATTAATTATATCACTACACTACTCCACTAAAAATCTACATGGTTTTTTCTTCCATTCACTGGCTTCACATTTTCATTTCTGACAAACCAAAAAAACAAAGTTTGCTGCTTGGTCACTCATCCATTTGTACCAATAGTCTTTTTAACACATACAAGAAATTAGTCTTTTTAACATATACATACAAGTTCATGTACACTTATCCATTTGTACCAATACTCCCCTCATGGTGCCTTTGTTGGTTCTTTAAGTTTCCAGCCATTAATAAGTAGAAATAGGGATAAAGATTCATGATTCAGGTCTGAATTACAGAACTTGAATACATTGTATAAACAATGCAAACTCATTACTTTAGTCACATATAGCATATCAAACTTATTAATCATTGTTCCATACATAAGAAACTAACTTTTCACTGAGCTTCCAACTTCAGAACATGAAAAACCAAACATTAAGAGGCTGAAAACAGTTCTAAATTTCACAACACTGAATAGAATGTAATTAAGCTAATTTTCTACCTTATGTACTTACAATCAAGTCTTGATTACTCCCTTCTAATTAGCCACCATGCAGCCTAATTTTAGCATGTGTTTCAAGTATATGAACTCATCAAATATGTTGTTTAAAACCATCAAGACAGATCAGAATTTCAACTCACAAAATTCAGCTTCTGAGTACAACAACCCATCTGTTTCATCTCGTAAAATGAGTTGCAACCATACCTTAATCTCCCCCCTAGTACTCATACACTCTCTACTGAGTTTTAGGTGTCTTAACATGCCAATAACGATATTTGAACATGGAAAGATTAAGATTTGACAACAAACTTTAGGTCTGAATTCCCGACCTGAAAACAGCGTGTGAACGCAGCAGGATGCTCACTTTAGCTCACATATACTCATCAAAAATAAGTAAACCTTGCTGCACTAATCATAGACATGATTTGCCTTGAATTTCCAGCTTCTAACATGCAAAAAGATGCATAAAGAGACTGAAATCAAATCTGGCACAACAGTCTGAAACTGTTATCAACTTGCCAAAGACATAACTTTTAAACCAGTAGAACAATATATCTTAAAGCCTTCTAACCCCAGATTTGCTAGCATGATTTGGTTGACAGTTTGGGAGACTAGTAACTCATAAAAATGATAAGAAGAAAATGAAACAAGTAGGAAAAAGAAACAGCAAAAACCAGTAGTAATGTCCTCAATGATGGACCATAGCCAAACCAAGGGCCAATCGTATGAGAATAAAACCTATACATTCAGAAAGTCTGCCCTTAATCTGCGCCCGTCATAATTTATGCTAGACTTTTAGCGCTCAAGCTCTTGCATACCCTTCTTTTTCCTAGACGTAATCTGATTACCTAATGCCACCTCCTTACCCATGCGATCAACAATTGAAATACCCAATGATATTCCTTGACAAGTGCATTTCCTCGCGCATCCCCCTCCTCACTACCAAGCGTATAACCTGGCAATGGAGGGGTCGGAAGGAGGCCATCCCCACAGTCAACTGTTGCGGAAAGTCAGGCTGCTGCAAGGGCTGTTGTATAGTCTGTTGGGAGACACAAAACGACCCCCTGAGGTTCCCATCATGAACAGCCCGTGGCTCAAAGAACAGTCCACCTCCTTCTCAGTAAAAAGAGCAACATCCCCCAAATCCATCGTAGGAGTCTCGGAGACATGAGAAGCCCAGTCCTCCCTCAAATTCTCCCTCCTAAGATCATCTAACAACAAACCAGTTTCCCCAGCACTAAAATCATTTGCAAAATATGAACTATCCCCAATAGAGAAATGTACTAAAACCCAAAACCCGGCAAACTCGCTCATATCTCACCACGAACACAAGTAAAATCGAGAACAGACATTATTTTCATCTCTATCAAGGGCAAAGACAGAAAATTTAGTACAAAATCAAACATTCCAATGCAAAAGAACACCATGTTACTCAACCCTACCAAAAACCCAATTCAGTTTCAACAATTAAAGAAACAATAACTCATAGAAAAAGATCACTCTTATGAACTTATAAGGTATCCAACGCCATGTCCATACAGAATTTTCAATTCCAACCAACATAAAAATTCACTCTTAGAAGGAAAAACATAAATCTCTGATAACATTAATCTTACCTTGTACTACTGATCAGATGCAAAAAAAATATCCAGACCTTGATCAGATGCCCAAACCTAATCCCCACAAACAGAAGAACATAATGCACAACCACAAAAGAAACTTCAATGGTTAATTCAATATTAGATATAAAAATGAAGTTAAAACCCTAATTGAGTAACAGAATTTCAATGAAATTAGATCATCACAGTAGAATTACAAAGACTTACAGATTTAGGACTCCAAAACGTTTCAATCTCAAAGCTAGCTTTGTAAAACTGAACCAATTTCGAATTCGCCTCCTAAATCCTCAATAATCGCGACTTGCACTCCCCCTCTCTATTCGCATGAGACAAATTCTGGGTTGACCGTGCTCTGTCACTCACTCTCTCAATTTCCCTCTCAATCTCTCTCTTGGCCTCTGAAGGTCTAGCCTTCTGGGTTGTTCTCCTTGGAATGGTTGTGGTGAGGAAGAACGAAACCTGATTAGTGGAAAGCTAATTAGGTTTTTCGATTTTTGTTTACTATAGTTCTGTGCATGAAGTTTCACTGAGGGGGGGGGGGGGGGCCCTAAATCCTTGAGGTCTTGTTTGCTAGATGTTAAATTTTAAAGACTGGGCCTTAACAAGTAAGTACACATATAAGATAAGTGAGGTTTCAACCCAAAATCAATTGGCAATGGGTGAAATAACTCACTTCCTTATATGTATGTTCAAGATCATCAAATCTTTCCATGTGGGACACAAACCCACTTCAACACCCCACATCACGTAGAGACCCATCATGGGCTGAAGCGTGGACCAATTAAAGTCTACTACGGGCCAGTCACACGTGCGTGGATCAAACAGGCCAGAGTTTAATAAAGTCAGGATAAAACCCGCTCTAATACCATGATAAATTTCAATGATTGGGCCTTAACAAGTGAGCACACATACAAGACAAGTGAGGTTCCAACCCAAAACCAATTAATTGGCAATGGGTGGAGTAACCCACTTGCATATATGCATGCTCAAGACCACTAAATCTTTCCATGTGGGACACAAACCCACTTCAACACCCCACCTCACGCAAAGACCCATCATGGGCTGAAGCGTCGACCAAATAAAGCCTACTATGGTCCAGTCACATGCGCGTGAGCTAAACAGGGGTTTATAACGGCAAGACCAATGCCCGATCTGATACCATGTTAAATTTCAATGATTGGGCCTTAACAAGTGAGCACACATACAAGACAAGTGAGGTTCCAACCCAAAACCAATTGGCAATGGGTGGAATAACTCAGTTCTTTATATGTATGCTCAAGACCACCAAATCTTTTCACGTGGAACACAAACCCACTTCAACACTAGATAACTGGCTTTACCACTATGCCAAATAAAGTACCTTCTGTGTATTTTATGAATAACAATTAATATATATTAAATAACTTAGAAAATAGTCGGCGGATAAACGACCTCTCCCGCATTATTTATAAACATCAGTGTTTGGGCTTTAGATCATCCACTTTCTAAATGTGTAGGAATTAGAACTTTCTAGAAAATTGAACTTCGTTCCTATGCTTTTGGATGTCAATCAAATAACGGACAGTGATTCTCATACACCTAGTGTATGATATACTCATTTTTGCTTTAGTGAAATTGGAATAATCATGTATTTTTTTCACTACAAAAGAGGTTTGTATGTTAAATTACTGCGGCGCCGAAGTATATCACGCCAAATTATTAGGAACAATCATGCATTTGTTAGTGAAAATCATATATTTATTAGGAACAATCATGAATGGGTTTTTTTGAGTATTTTTTTTAACCCATTGCTTTACAACTAATGAGAATATGCCAACACATTAATTAGAAATAATTAAGTGTATCATACACTAAGGGGATGTTTGGATTGGAGTAATGATTAAGTGGGTAATTGAGTAAAAAGTGTAAAATAGTGAGGTGAAATGGTGATGAGGGTAATAATTAAGAGGGTAATGGAGAAATGAAGGAAAAATGGGGGGAAATCATTACCCTAGGTGAAGATGGGTAACTATTATCCCCGAACGAGGGTAATCATTACCCTACTTTTTACAAAATCTAACCCCAGTATCTCACATACCTCTCATTTTAACCTATAAATTCAATTTATTATTCCCTTAATTATTACCCCAATTTAATCATCTCAAGTATATGACATTCATTTTCCCCAAACAACCACGCACTAAAACATGACAAGGCGAAACCGACTTTCACTAGTATTTGTGGAATAATGCGCCTCTTGTAAAACCAAGAAAATTGATTAAGTACATGAGAGTTTTATTGAAACGGGAATCTCACTTTCTGAGTTAGGCAAAAACCATACTTATACTATATAGCCTAATTTGAATGTTTGCCTAATTACTAGAAGTTCAATTGGCAGAAAGGAGAAATTGAGTTCTGATTTCTGTCATCGATCACCATTAATTTGGACTAAAATAGCCAATAGAACAAGTCAAAAGTAGTACAAACCCATTTCTGTGTTTGATTTTTTTACTGGTAAAGTTCCTTTATACTTGGAACTTAGAACTCAGGCGTTGACGTCAAATTGAATCAAAAAACTTAACATAGGAAGAATATAATGAAAATAATGGAAACCAACTATGTATGGTTGAGTGGTAGAAATCTATCCATCTTTTATCGAGGATTCGAATCACTTTGAGTATGGAGCAATCTTTAATCCCTAGACCAGCTGTCGTATTCTTGTAGATGTTTACAAGCCAATACGAAAAAATAGTCACTTTGATCGAGTATGGATATCCTGGTGTGAACCACAAGAAACGACATTTATAAATTCAGATGCGGGCCCCACAAAATCATAACGAATGAAATCCAATTGGTTAGGATGGGGGAGGCCGATATCTTCTCCGTCTTCCTCTCCATTTGTCACGTTAAAGCTCGCTTCACATGTTCAACAAAATGGGCCTTTGTTCATATTCTAAAAAACATTTATTTTTTTATTTTTATTTTATTATTTCAACTGTATGTGTCATCATATCGTGATTTCCTCCTAATTTTGTGTAAACAAATCATTTGATCTCTTTAGTAATAACTAATATGAGCTCAAGCAATGTCATTTAGACATACGAAAATGCGTTTAACATTAATTTGTTTAAGCGCCTAGCTATGCAGAGAATGTCCTTAATCTTTATATAGCCTTTTGGAATGTTTTCTCCTTTGCCTTGGGTGATTGAAACAAATGGAGTTCTTGTTCTTAAAATGGGGAGAATGTGAAACTTTAGTAATTGGAGTACTAATATAACTCGGGTCTAATCAAAACTCCTACTTAATTCAGGTTTTGAACTAAGTTAATTAGGTAGTTTTGAGTAGATCACCTATTTTCGTACCCCCCAATTAAACTAATCTTTTGTTTGTCAAACCCAAATTTTCATAGAAGTTTTTGTGAAGTGTCATATACCGTCACTCTCCATTTTGTATAAGTCCCTATTCTTTTCATTAATTAGTTTGGTGTGAAAGAGGATGGATGGGAACAGATTTATTAGTTGAAAAGGAACTTTTAGAACAAATCGATCGGTTCGTTGTGGAATGAGAATGAAGAAAAAAAACAGAACCTAAAACAGAACACAAGTACCAAAGTTATAAGCTAATATAAATATAAATTGTGATCAGTTTGGATTTGAATCCTTGGCCTTTCTTAAAGGATGAAAGAGTCGAACTACTCATACTAGCTACTTATTGGTAAATCGTGATCCGTTAAAGACAACCATTATACACAATGGCCTTAGGCTCCGTTTGATTCACTTGGATAAAACTGATCTGAACTGAATTGAACTGAACTGATTTTTTAAACTTGCCCGTTAACCATTTAGAATTAGTCCAAACATAGTCAATATTGGACTCATTTGAAAGTATGCTTTGAGATCTTTCCAATTACGTAGTTATCATCATGAAATTATTTCGGAATCAAAAGTCATATGAGTGATAAAGTTACACATGAACTGAACTGAACTGAACTGGACTGAACTGAACTAAATTTAAGTAAAATTAAGGTGAATCAAAGAGAGCCTTACTTTACTGTACAAAACATATTAGTTTGGTTATCAACTTATTATTCTTGGGTCATTATGTTTATGAATACAACTCTTATACCACACTACACCATACTTTTCCTTTCCAATGACTAATTACCTAAAGTCCTTGCATTATGTTCTTTTACCAAATTTCATTTGGACCTCCACAATTAAAAAAAATTCCAATTCATTTTCTCCTTTTTGACAGCCGACTTACATTATTCTTTGACATAGTTGTCTTAATTGGTCGAATCTCCACATTTTTAAAATGTCCCTACGAATCCTATAAATACCCCCCATGACCCTTTTCCTCATCCCCATCCTCAAGCAACAAATTCAATCTCTCTCCTATCCTACACAAACATAGTAGGATCATACTCAAAAGAGAGATCATCATCAAAACAAAAAAAGAGGTCCATAATGAAATTCCTCCCTCTTATTTTTCTCTTCCTTTACTTAAGTACCCAAACATCAGCTAAACCTAACACCTACAATGTGGTCACGTTTGGAGCCAAACCGGACGGGAAAACCGACTCATCGAAGGCTTTCCTAGCCGCATGGACCGCGGCTTGCAGCTCGGAAGCCCGGTCCACGATCTCGGTCCCTCACGGCCAGTTCATGGTTCGGACCGCCATCACTTACTCTGGCCGGGAGTGCAAGAGCAGTGGTATCACCTTTGTCATTAGGGGCACCATTGTTGTCCCGGCTGACTTCCGTGCCATGGCGAAGTCCGGTAACACGTGGATGTTGTTCGAGGATGTTAACAACGTTGCGATCTCCGGCGGCGTGTTTAATGCCCGAGGGGCCGGGTTGTGGGCTTGTAAACACTCCGGCCAGGGCGGGTGCCCCAGCGGTCTCACGGTGAGTAGAAAACTAAATGCTCTCTGTTGGGTATAATAGTCGTCTTGATAGTGTAATTTAAACCAACAACGTGACAATTAATTTCAAACGAAAAATATTTACATAAATGCCCTCCCGGTTTTGGATGGGGCTATACTAGAACTCCATTAAAATCACATGATCAAATTTAATTTGAACTAAAAATGTGACTATTAATTCCAAATTGATCGAAAATGATAGAGTATTTTAGAAACAGAGGTAGTAATTTAAATACCTTTTCAGTTTTGGATAGGGCTATTCAACTCCACTAGACTTACCTGCATGATCAAATATTGAAAATTAAGGGTCATTTTGGTAATAAGTATATTGAGGAGTTTTTAAAAGTTCATGATGTTGATTATTTTTTTAGTTGTTTAAGCCAAACTTGTCACCCTTTTGTAGTACTTCATTAGCTTCAGTTACACGAATCTGCTACAACTCATTATCTATTTATTTTACCGACTTTTGAATGATCCTTATCAACATAAAATAATCATGTGAAGTTACAAACTATGGTGTTAGAGTTGCTCACAATTGTTATAGTAGACTAGGGGGTATTGTTTTTCTTCTTGTTTAAATATGGGACGACTCACATGTGAACTTCTTAACTCTAACTATCACGATATACTTAATACGAATATTCGATATATTTTTTCTTTTAATTAATTTTTTTTGTTTTTAGATAATAATGAGCAAATTATATTTTGTGGTAATTTCATGTCTAACAGCATTCTAATTGTTTGTGGATTTGCAGACTTAGAGCTTCACAAATTCAATGAACATCGTAGTAAACGGTGTAACATCACTGAATAGTCAATTGTACCACATTGTTATCAATGGGTGTAAGAACGTAAAACTACAAGGTATTAAGGTGAAGGCTCCAGGTGCTAGCCCTAACACCGATGGCATACATGTACAATTGTCAACTGGTGTTACAATCTTAAGCTCACACATTTCCACCGGTGATGATTGCATTTCCATTGGTGCTGGAACCACTAACTTGTGGATTGAAAATATTGCATGTGGACCAGGTCATGGCATTAGGTAAATTCCTTAAATTACATTTACATTCTGGTCAGTTCGGAGTGGTTGTGAGTAATAAGTTTTGGTTTTGAAGAAAATTTTTTGGAGTTAGAATTGTTCTTCCTCATAATTGTCCACTAAATTTTTGATATTGGCAACTAAAAACCAAAAAAATAATTGTGCTTTTCAAAAATTAGCTTTTAATTTTCAAAAATATAAAATACACTTGAAAGTTGAAACTAAAAGTCACCCCGAACGACCCTTTTATATTTTCTCAAAGTTTAACCTTTTAAAGCATATATTTATATTTATATTTATATTTATATTTATAAGAGGAAGAACTTATGAGATTGTAAAATTATGTGCAGCATCGGGAGCTTAGGAAAGGACTTACACGAGGCAGGAGTACAAAACGTAACAGTTAAAACTGCTACTTTTACTGGCACAGAGAACGGAGTGAGAATAAAATCGTGGGGAAGACCAAGCAGTGGTTTTGTGAGGAATGTTCTCTTCCAACATCTCACCATGGTGAATGCTCAAAATCCTATCATCATTGACCAAAAATATTGTCCCGACCATAAAGGTTGTCCAGGGCAGGTAAGTCGTTTACAAGATCATACCACTTTCTTCCCGATCTCCTTTCCTCTACTTAAAAATGGTTTTCTGATTTTTTTTTTAATTTTTATAATTGAAATTTTGAATAGGTTTCCGGAGTGCGAGTGAGTGATATAACATATGAAAATATCCATGGGTCATCAGCTTCACCAATCGCCGGTAAATTTTTATTGCAGTCCGAAATACCCTTGTGCAAGCATAAAATTGAAAGATGTACATCTTACATCCAACAACCAAAAAGGAGCGCTTTCGTCTTGTAACAATGTAGGCGGATCAATCGATGGTACCGTTGAACCCAAAAGTTGCTTGTAGGAGCACCCAAAAATTGAAAAGAAAAAAGAACTTCTACAAGTCTAGTACAACTAATGAATTTTGATGCTCTCCTAGCTTCTATTGTGCCTCTCTCTCTCTTTTTTGTTTTTTTTTAATCTAGTTGTTGATAATGTAAATAATTCAGAATATGTAAATATTCCTCTTTGTATGTAGAGCATTAATTATATTTGTATTTCTCTAGATTATACTTAGAGTATTCTAGATAATACTTAGAGTATTCTAGATATTTAGAGTATTCTAGATTATACTTGCATACTATTGTAATCTTCTAGATTGTTCCATGTAATTACTATATAAAGAGACTAATACAACACTAATCCCTCAAGGGGAATTACACTCATTCTCATGGTATCAAAGCTTCTCTCCCTCAACCTCCCTCTAATCACTCTCTAAATTTCTCTCTAATCCCTCTCTCTCTCTCCTGTGCCTGTGTCCCCTCACTGTGAACCTCACCGCTCTCCCTCTCTACTCTTCATCCTCCCTGCTCCTCTCTCTCTCTCCAGCTGCTCATGGCCGAAGAAAATACCAACCCTCCTCCACCACTCAATCGTGAAAAGCCTTATGGCATCAATAATATCAAGGCTTATATACCCCTTATCTTGGACCTTGATGAACTCAACTATGATGCGTGGCGAGAATTATTTGAAACTCATTGCTTGAGTTTTGGGGTTCTTGGTCATCTTGACGGCACTTTCATTCCTTCGGGAGAAATTGACATAGAGTGGAAACGTCTTGATGGTATTGTCAAATTGTGGATGTATGGGACTATCACCAAGTCCCTTCTCCAAATGATTCTCAAGAAAGGCGGCACTGCCCGTGAGGTATGGCTTAGTCTTGAAAACCTCTTTCGCGATAACAAAGATGCTTGTGCCATTCAGCTTGACAACGAGTTTCGCAATATTGAAATGGGTGAGTCCTCTGTTCATGACTACTGCAACCGCATTAAAACCCTTTCTGACCTTCTTGCCAATATTGACAACCCTGTCCCGGATAAGAATCTTGTCACTTACCTTATAAATGGTCTCAATTCAAAATTTGAACATATGGGACCCATCATTCGCTACCGCAATCCTTTCCCCTCTTTTCTTCAAGCTCGTTCAATGCTCCTCCTCGAGGAACAACGTCTTTCCAAACCTCGACAAACCATAGCCTCCCACACTAATCACTCATCCTCCTCCACTATCCTCTTCACCCCTACCCTCTCACAACCGGAAGCCCAATCTACCCCACCACCCTCAATGCCCCGGCACACCGACAATAACAAAAAGAACAATAACAAAGGGAGTCGTAATGGTCGTGGGCGCCATAACTCCACACCACAACAAGCTAGGACCTCACAAAACGCGACTCAACTCGCACGACCGGTCTGGCCACCCTTCTACTGGCCGCCACCCTGGCCCGTAGCCCCTACTTGGCACCAGCCTAACACTTCAACCGCCACCCCTCAGCCTTCCTTGGCACGTGTTCCGGCGCCCTCCCCTGCGCCCGGCGTGCTCGGACGGGGCCCACACGCCACCCCTTCAGCATTCTCAGCCACCGTCCCACCACCATGGACCTGGTTTTCACCTGCGTCCGTCAACCAATATGCTGCTCCAATTGCGCCTACCACTTCCCTTCCGCAAGCCTTCAACCCTCTTTCTCTCCAGGATCCCGGTGATGCCGGTTGGTATATGGATACAGGGGCCTCCGCCCATTTGACGTCCACACCAGGTAATCTACATTCTGTTTTTAATAAAAGCATCACTAATTCTGTTATAGTCGGTGACGGATCCTTGATACCTGTAACTCATATGGGCTCCACTTGTTTACCCAATCCCAATCGTCCCCTTTACCTTCAGAATGTGCTTGTGTCCCCTAAAATTATTAAAAATCTTATTTCAGTTCGTCAATTTGTTAGAGATAATAAGTGTTCTGTTGAATTTGACCCCAATGGCTTTACTGTGAGGGATCTTTTGACGCGGAAAATGCTACTCCGATGTGATAGTGACGGCGACCTCTATCCCGCCACTCCCACACCTTCCGCAGCTCCACCTACCGCTCTCCTCACCACCAGCCACTCCACCTGGCACCGCCGTTTGGGTCACCCGGGCGACACAGTTCTCCAGTCTTTAGTTTCTAGGGGTTTTATTTCTTGTAATAAAAAGGACAAACATTCCAACTTATGTCATGCATGTCAACTAGGGAAACATGTTAGACTTCCATTTTGTCGTTCTGAGTCTGTCGTAGAGTCTCCATTTGATATAATTCATTCAGATCTTTGGACCTCTCCCATTTCTAGTGTGAGTGGAATAAAATATTATGTTATTTTTCTAGATCATTTCTCCCAATTTTTGTGGGTTTATCCTCTTCGCCGCAAATCCGATGCTTTCTCTAAATTTCTTCATTTCCGTGCTTATGTTCATACTCAATTTAATCGTGAAATAAAAGCTTTTCAATGTGACCATGGCGGTGAATTCGATAATACCCCACTTCATGATCTTTTTGCGGCAAACGGGATGGTGATTCGTTTTTCATGCCCACGCACCTCCCAACAAAATGGGAAGTCCGAACGGATGATACGCACCATCAATAATATTGTCCGCACCCTTCTTTTTCAGGCTCACCTCCCACCGACTTATTGGGTTGAAGCTCTCCACATGGCTACTCATCTTCTTAATATTCTCCCATCCACCACAATCCAAAATGACATACCTTTCTCTAAACTCTTCAACAAACCCGTCTCCCACTCTCATCTTAGGATTTTTGGATGTCTCTGTTATCCTAATCTCTCTTCCTCCGCCCCTCACAAATTAGCTCCCAGGTCCACACCATGTGTCTTCCTTGGTTACCCTGCTAATCACCGGGGTTACCGTTGTCTTGACCTTCAGACTCGTAAAATTATCATCTCTCGTCATGTCACGTTTGACGAGTCCGTATTTCCTTTTGCTTCTATTTCCTCCACACCACCCTCCACATATGACTTTTTGGATGTCTCCTCTGATATCTCACCTATCTCTCGCTCTCTTCTTGAGTCTCCGAGTGTTCCCCACCCGGTGCCACAGGTGGATACGCCTCTTCCCCCTCCGGGGGTGACTCCATCTCCGCCCACAAGCCCTACCGCCACCTCTATATCTCCCATAAATGGCCAGGGCTCTAATGAGTCTCCCACCCCTACATCGACCAACTCTACACCTCCTTCCCCACCACCTCCCCCTCCCCATCCCACTCACCGCATGGTTACCCGGGGTCAAAATGGAATTTTTAAACCTATCCAAAAACTTAACCTTCTTACCTCCACCCTTTCACCTATTCCTCGTTCACATATTCAAGCCTTCAAGGATCCTAACTGGCGTGCGGCCATGCAGGCCGAATATGATGCTCTTATTAAAAACGGAACTTGGGTCTTGGAACCCCGCCCTCCCGGGGTTAATGTGGTACGTTCTATGTGGTTATACAAGCACAAATTCAATTCTGATGGGTCCCTGGAGCGATACAAGGCTCGTATGGTTGCCAATGGTAAGTCTCAACGTCCTGGTATTGATTGTGATGAAACTTTCAGTCCAGTTGTCAAACCAGCTACCATTCGCACTGTATTAAGCCTTGCCCTCTCCCGTTCCTGGCCGATCCATCAATTGGACGTGAAAAATGCTTTTCTCTATGGGACCCTACAGGAGACCGTTTACATGCATCAACCCCCTGGGTTTGTTGATCCTGTTCATCCTGATTATGTGTGTCGTCTCCGCAAATCGCTGTATGGCCTCAAACAGGCTCCCCGTGCCTGGTATCAGCGATTCTCCGAGTATATGGCCCGCATCGGCTTCAAACATAGTGTCTCCGATTCTTCTCTCTTCATCTACTGCCACAAGAATGACATGTCATTCTTATTACTTTATGTTGATGACATCATACTCACAGCTTCCTCAGACACCCTTCTACAGCGTATAATTTCCTCTCTCAGTTCTGAGTTTGCCATGAGTGATTTAGGTCCTCTACACTATTTTCTTGGGATCGCCGCAACCCGCACCAAGGACGGTCTTTTCCTCTCCCAACAAAAGTATGCTCTTGAGATACTTGATCGTGCCAATATGACCAATTGCAGGCCTTGCACCACCCCTGTTGATACGAAGTCCAAACTTGGTCCTTCGGGTTCTCCAGTTGAGGATCCTTCTCTCTACCGTAGTCTTGCCGGTGCATTGCAATATCTCACTTTCACTCGACCCGATCTTTCTTATGCTGTCCAGCAGATCTGCCTCTTTATGCATGATCCTCGAGAACCCCATTTCAATGCTCTCAAACGCATTCTCCGATATGTCCGGGGCACCATAGATCATGGCCTCCATCTGTATCCATCCACTACCACCGGCCTCATTGCGTATTCTGATGCTGACTGGGGTGGATGTCCTGATACCCGACGCTCCACATCGGGGTATTGTGTGTTTTTGGGTACTAATCTTCTATCTTGGTCTTCCAAGCGCCAAGCTACTATTTCTCGATCTAGCGCTGAAGCCGAATATCGGGGTGTCGCTAATGCAGTTGCTGAGACTTGTTGGATTCGCAACTTGCTCCTAGAGCTTCATTGCCCTCTCACTCGAGCTACCTTGGTGTACTGTGATAATGTCAGTGCCGTGTACTTGTCTACTAATCCAGTTCAACACCAACACACGAAACATATAGAGATTGACATTCATTTCGTACGTGAGAAGGTAGCTTTGGGCCATGTTCGTGTTCTTCACGTCCCTTCCAGTTCTCAATATGCGGACATATTTACGAAGGGCCTTCCATCCACTCTTTTCAATGATTTTCGCTCCAGTCTAAGCGTTCGCCCTCCTCCCGCTCCGACTGCGGGGGTGTGATAATGTAAATAATTCAGAATATGTAAATATTCCTCTTTTTATGTAGAGCATTAATTATATTTGTATTTCTCTAGATTATACTTAGAGTATTCTAGATAATACTTAGAGTATTCTAGATATTTAGAGTATTTTAGATTATACTTGCATACTATTGTAATCTTCTAGATTGTTCCATGTAATTACTATATAAAGAGACTAATACAACACCATGCAAGTGATATTCGATCATGTTGTTTGTCATGAAGAATCATAGCATACACGTATAATAGGAATCTAGTTAATAGTTTAATTTTGGGAATTGGGAACTTTATTTATGAAGTTCATGATTGTAATAATCATCTGCATGGTGCCAGACCCTTCAAACTCGGTGTTTGGGTGCATGCTTTATCAATTTAATTTTAGTAGAAACTATTTTAAAGTATTTGTGGCGTACTCTATGCAATTGTATTTTCAAATGTATGTATACGCCTCATGATCTACTTATTATACGAACAAGAGAGCAAGTCCTTTAAAATAAAGAGGTTGTTGTGCTGAATTGCATGAGAATGAGAAACCGGAGTTGGAGAAGAAAAGACGGAGAATACTTTATTTACTCGTCGGGTAGCTTATCCATGTAATGTGATCGAACAAAGAAAATATGCTTGTGCATCTATTGGGACTCAAGTAAATTATTTTCAACTTTAAAAGTAAAAGATCAAAATCGTACATAATCAATTACCAATTTACACATCACTTGCAAAGACTACCCGGTGGATAAATAAATAATTCTCCATAAAACAGAGATCATGCACGGAATTAAGGGAAACATATAGGACAAATCTGCATTGGAAATGTACATATTTTCAACAATCATATCACACTACATGGCGGGAAATTAACTTTATTTGCTGTTAGTGAATATTGAAGAAATAGGAGTAGCAAATAGATGCACAAACTAACTTGGTTGAGTGTTCTTCTTCACACACACACACACACACACACAAAAAAAAAAAAAAAAAAAAAAAAAAAAAAAAAATTGAAAAAATAAAAATAAAAATGAAAACAGAAAACTTGGTTGAGTGTTCAAAGGAAATATGAGGTATTGTTCATCTTATATACTGCTAGACCTCTCCAAATTAAATGAAACTAGACCTTTGTGCTTGATTGACATTTGTATCTGACTTTCTAAATGTTAGTAGCACAAGGAATAAAATATGGGATCGGAGTTTGAATTCTATTGTCTCGAATTTACATTATTTAATTAAAACAAGTTCTTCAATCCTCCTTCCTGAATTCGTGTTTACATTTTCTTTTCTGTCATGTCTCATAATGATGTTTTAAGTTTTCTAATTTGGATTTGGCATTTGACAACATTGTCCTCACCTTTTGCCAATATGCTTGCTTTTATGCTTTTTCAGCAATTTATTCAGGGGTGTCATTTTGCCTCAATTTCTTTTTCCTAGGTTCTTTTGCATTTGTAAATGTAAACATGATTCCGAGACGGAGAGAGTAGAAAAGAACTGGAATTAAAGAAATCATGATTATTTAGAAGGAAAATCCTTTATAATTCACATATGATGAAAAAGCACTGTATGAAAGAATTAAAAGACTACTCTTTTACCTGGTTGATCGATAAACTTCAATAACTGGCCCTGTTCTCATCAATGGAATGATGCAGGACGGTGAGGAACGGAACGGAAATTGCAGCGCGGTGTGGAACAGAACGGAAATTGTAGCGCGAGACGGAATGGAATAATAAATATAACTTGTGTGGTACGGAACGGAACGGAAATTACAGTGCGGTGCAAAACGGAACGGAAATTGCAGCGCGGTGTGGAATGGAACGGAATGCAGCATAGAAACGACGAAAAGAACAGGGCCTAATTCAACAGTTATAATCAACGGAATAAAATTTACCTTGATGAACTTCAATAAGGTAAATAAAGTACAACAGAAACCACATATTGCAAATGAATAACATATGAAACTTATAACTATTAGACAACAGCAGTCGTATGATGAAAATCGAAAGGAACGTCGCGTTTGTTGGACGCCACTCTCTGAAGGGACTATCACGTTCTTCGTAAAGCTGATTTATGCTTCGACTTCTTTTTGTAGGTATGACCAAGAAGTAAAAAGCAAAAAAAAAAATGTTGAGCCAAAAAACAAAACAGATAAAACACATGCATGTACCGGTTTCTAATGGTTGACATAAAACACATGCATAGATGAAGGAATGAAGAATTTTAAGTCCACGCGAACTAATTTGTTATTCCATGAATTGAATACATAATATACTAACTGTATGTGCCAACAGACAAGTGATCATCAACGGCTTATCAATCATAGCCATGAACTTTTTTTAATGCACGAACCCAGGAGGCTGCTGAGTGCTGAACAAGATATTCAGAAATCCAATTGGCTGTTTGTTTTCCTTTTATAGTTTCATTTTTAAAGATAAAATAATAAAAATGTACTAATTAAAATAAATCAAATGGACCAAAGGTAGCATGTAGCGTAAAATTACTACATACATACATACTCTGATTTGCATAGCAATTACCATCATGTTCTCCGTTTATTCCTCCACTTGTCGTGCCACTCCACACGTTCAAGCAAAAAGCTATGTTTCCTGTTATTGTTTGCCCTCCCTATCTCATAAAATGTCCACATGCCAGGAAGAGGAAGGGGGCATCTTTCAGAGCCGCCCCCCAGAAGAGGGCAACCAAGGCGCTCGTCCAGGGCCCATGGCCGGAAGGGCCCAATCATGAACGTAAAACTAGATCATGTCTTTATTACAATATCTTGTGTGGACTTAGTTTACGATGTACCAAAGATCAAATCTTTTTAAAAAATGTCTCCCATATTCTTAAAAGATTTGGACTATAACCTCGATTTACTCTTTGATTCACGGCGGATTAAGTCCACACAAGACGTACAAAAACTTGTGTGGACTTAGTCCATGGTTGACCAACACTTGGAGTCACCCCCTACTTTACCTGGAGTCACCCCCTCTAAAATTGGAGCCACCTCTACTTCACCAAGAGCCACCCCTCAAATTTATACTTGGCACCAACCTACTTCACCTGGAGCCACCCCCTACTTTACCTGGAGCCATCCCCTACACCCACTAGGACTGTTCAAAAATATCCGAACCCGAGCATCCGATCCGAAAACCCGAATATCCGAACTGAAATTAACCGGAAAAGAGGATATCCGAAATTTCGGATACCCGAAAAACGGATATCCGAAATTTCGGATACGGGTTCGGATACCATTTTCCAAAATTTTCGGATATCCGAAAATATCCGAAAGAACTCAAAATTATCCGAAATATCCGAAAATTATCCGAAATATCCGAAAATTATCAGAAACTATCCGAATATCCGAAATATTTGGCTCACATTTTCAAAATATTAGGCACAAAATAGAATAAAAAATAAAAAATTTAAATATTTTTCGGATAACGGATATCCGACTATCCGAATCCGAAATTTCGGGTATCCGAAAATCGGATATCCGAAATTTTGGATACGGATTCGGATAACAAAATTTGGTATCCGAAATTTCGGATATCCGATTTTTGGGTACCCGAAATTTCGGATACCCGCAAATGAACACCCCCTACTTTACCTGGAGCCACCCCCTACTTTACCTGAAGCCACTCCCTACTTTACCTGAAGCCACTCCTTACTTCACTTGGAGTCACCCCTCAAAATTACTCAAAGTTACTTTACCTGGAGCCACCCCCTACTTCACCTGGAACCACCCCTTAAAATTACTTGGTCCACGGTAGACTAAGTCTACACAAAACATGCTCCATAAGACGAGCTGTATTTTTATTGGTAAAACTTGTAAGTACGTAAAATTATTTTTCAATAAACTAATAGGACATCAAATTAAATAAGGGTGCCAAAAACAAAAATCTCCCAAGTTGTAATCAAGGGAGGGGTGTTGTATGTTTTCTCTAATTTCTCCCTACAATCTCGATCTGTGACCATCTTTGGAAGAAGAAGAAATTTGCCAAAATTCTTATAAACAAATTAAAAGAAATTGAAATATACAATATTATTTGAGGTGATGCAACAATAAGTTAAAAAGGTTTTCAAAGTATGCCAAGATAATAGAAATAAACACGCATCCTTGGTGTTTAACGATGTACGTAGATATGACTTTCTTGGTCGGTCATATGTTATTTTCTCTAGCTAATCTATACAATTAGAATAACACACAAAGATTAAATCAGAGCTCGCCACATCAACCGTTGAATTGCCGAATGACGTGTCAATTTACTTATGACGTGTCATGTGACTCACGGCCAGTTAAAAAAGAAAAAAAGAGAGAGAGAAAGTAGCAACAATCAGACGTTACAAAAGCATAATGGAGTTTAATGACTTCATTCCATTCCGTTCATTCTCAAAAGTTGTCAGATCGACGTCATAAATCCAAAAAATTGAGTAGTAGTTAATTTCTCTCACATATTGATTAGGCAAAAAAAGAAGAAGTTAATTCCTCTCTCATAAATAGATGATGGAACCACACATCATCAATTCATATCGTCCTACCTTCCCATATGTTCAACGTTCGTATCTGGATCTCATCGTCGTCGTCCGCCATCTTTCCAGCATCTTGTACAACCAATCCTCATTTTGGTAAGGTTTTTCGTATTTCTTTTTGCGATTGCTAATAGACATTTGAGATCAACACCTTTTCTCTTTGCCAGATAACCCTTCCAACTTCAATTGAACTTGATCGTATCATATATTGATTTACATTGTTTTCTCTAAACAGTTATTCCAACTTGAATGTCTAAAAATATTTAATTTGATGTATAATCATAAAGTTACGTTCAAAAATAGAAAAATATCAACAAAAGAAAAAATCGCTTCCAAACATTTGGGAATAATTATGAGAGCTCACTATAATAGTAGAGAGGGTTTCGTGGTAGTTTTGGTGGCACGGGGTGGTGTGGAGTCATGCTCAGTACCCAAAAATCGTGGAGTACACATGCATAGTGCATAATTTTCATACTGGTATTTTGAGAGTTTGGAGAATTATTTTCCAATTGTTCCACCTCAAACTTTTTAAGTATATTATTAAGTTATGAAAAAATATTTTTTTTTAATATTTTTTTATAGATTGTAGCTATTTAAATTAATTTATAATAAACAAAATACGTCGAAAAATAGAAAACATATAAAAAATTAGAAATCACTTCAAAAAATTTGGGAAAAATTAAGAGACTTCATTATAACAGTAGAGAGAGCCTGGGGGTAGGTTTGGCGGTACGGGGTGGTGGGGATCCATGTTCAGTACCCAAAAATCATGGATTAGCCTCCGATATCCAGTAAGAAGTCCTTCAAGACTACCAAGAACCCGATAGCCTATCTCAGGGGTCTCCCATATCCCCTAGGGGTGTCTCGTGCGATGTGGTGCAAAAATATCTACCTTCGTTCGCGGCCTCCCGAATGCTCTAAAAACGTGGATTATAGTCTTCGTTTATGGCTTCTCGAAGCTCGTGTGTCATTTTTGCCCAAAATTCTCCAGAGGTTTTACCATGACTCTAGAGGACGCTTGGTGCCCCGAGAGGGTCATCCGGATCCCCGAACATTGATATCACCCATGCCTTTGGTGTTCCGACTCTTACACCAGTCAGGGTCGTCTTTGGGCATAGGCCGTAGGTGCAACTGCCCAGGGCCCAATGTTCGTAGGGGGCCCAAAATTAAAAACAAAATTTTATATATATTAAAAGCTTCAATTAGTGAATATAAGATTTATCGTGCTTAAGCGGCATATTGTGAAGTTTGCTGAGAGCTCTCCCTTGCGTTTCCTTGGCCCAGGTTCGAATCCAGCAAGCCTCAAGCCCTTTTGTAATTTTTATTTGCCTTATCATCTTTTCGTAGTTTTTATTTTTCTTATCCTTATTCATAACTTGTTTAGAGAATTACAACAATGAGATTACTAGCTAAAAAAAAAAAAAAACAAGCACAACTTGGCTACATTTATGATACAAAATTTTCTTTCATGGTAATAATTTTTTGAGAGGGATATTTTTTATATTAAATTATTAACTAGTATTTGAAAAAAATATTTTAAATGCAAATAAACTGGGGTCGAATATTAGCAAATCGTACTATTTTTACTTTCCAAACTTTATTACGAGTATTGTTTTTTCAATCGTTAGGAAATCTTCAGCTTTGATGGACTTGAGATTTGAATCCACGTATTTATTGAGACAAATAGCGTATGCATTACCACGATATTTACTATATTTCAAATAAAAAGGTTATTGTTTATTTTAGAAAAAAAAATTAAGAGGTTATTGATATCCTACATATAGGCTTGTGAAACAGATCGAACCAACGATCTTTGGGTCTGTTTAGTTCTGAGTTAAATTGTGGGTCAAAGTCGGCCACTTTTTAGTTCACTTCTCGAATTTCAAACGGGTTCGTGTTTAGAAAATTGTGTCATGACCTAAAAAAAATGGGTTGAGATGAATTTCGAGTCTTGTCAACATTTAACAACTCTATCTAGGGCCCCTCATTTTTTGTTCGCCCTAAGGCCTCTAAAATGTTAGGGACGACGCTAACACCAGTGTCCCGTAAAACGCTCTTCCAAGCCTATTAGGGACCGGATAAGCAACCCTAAGAGCCTCCCATGTCCCCTAGGGATGTTTCGTGCGATGTGGAACGAAAATATCCACCTTCATTCCGCGGCCTCCTAGAAGTTCAAAAAATGTGGATTATATCCTTCATTTTCGGCTTCTCGAGGCTCGGGTGTCGTTTTTTCGCAAAATTCACCGGAGGTTCTACCATGAATCTAGAGGACCCTCAGTTACCCGTGAGGGTCATCCAGATCCCGAAATTTCGATATCACCCATGCCTTTTGTGTTCCGACTCTTACACCAGTGTCTCGTAAAACGCCATTCCAAGCCTATCATGGATCGGATAAGCGACCCCGAGGGCCTCCCATGTCCCCTAGTGGTGTTTCGTGCGATGTGGTGCGAAAATATCCACCTTCATTCCGGGCCTCCCGGAAGCCCAAAAAATGTGGATTATATAGCCTTCGATTTCAGCTTCCGGGGGGCCGAGTGTCATTTTTGCACAAACATATCCGAGGGGTCTATCATGACCCTGGAGGACCCTCGATGCCCCAGGAGAGTCTTCCGGATCCCCGAATTTTGATATCATCTATGCCTTTGGTGTTCCAGCCCTTATATTAGTGTCCTGTAAAAACGCCTTTACAAGCCTATCAGGGACGCAATAACAGACACCGGGACCTCTTATGTTCCCTAAGGGTGTCCCGTGCGATGTGGTACGAAAATATCCACCTTCATTTCGGGGCCTCCCGGAAGCCCAGATAACGTGGATTGTAGCCTTTGACTTTCGACTTCCCGGGTCCCGGTTTTCCTTTTTGCCCAAACTTCTTTGAGGGATCTATCGGTCACCCTAGAGGATCTCCGTTTAGTTATTGATATTAGGCTTATGTATAGTCAGGCCCTTATGTCTGTATTAGGGCTTCGGCCCAGCTTCCCTTCTGTAAACCTATTGGTATATATTGTTAATAGTAAAGAGGTAATCCTCATGGAATTATACCACATGACATGGTATCAGCGCATAATCTCTGAAAATCCTAACCCTAACCCTCTCAAAATAGCCGTCCACAGCCGTGAGCCTAGCCTCATCGTCAACCACCGTCGCTGCCTTCTCCTTCAGCCGTCGGTCGACAAAGCCAGCCAGCTCGTGCCGCCGCTTGGATCTCCTTCCCTGGGCCGCGTCTTGAAACCGCTTTCGCTGCACCTCTCTCGTGCCCCCCGCGCTCCATCCATCTCCCACCTGCATGTTGTCGGGTGGTGGTAATCCCGTCACTTGCTCTCTTGTCCTTTCTTCTTTGCTTAATTACTCGTGTTTTGTTGTTGCTTCTTGTGTTTGTCATGGCTGCCCCTTAGCCACCACCACAAGCTTATGGCATAACCAACATCAAAACGTATATTCCCCTTCAACGTGACCTTAATGCCTTAAACTATGATGCTTGGCGTGAATTGTTTGAGACACACTGTCTTAGTTTTGGGGTACTTGGGAATCTTAATGGAACCTCTAAACCTACTGGGGATGATGATTGGAAAAAACTTGATGGCATAGTTAAAATATGGATTTATGGCACCATATCCCAAACCCTGCTTACCATGATCCTTAACCCCAAAGTCACTGCCCATAACCTTTGGATGTCCCTTGAACAACTTTTTAGGGATAATAAGGAAGCCCGTGCCTTTCAATTGTCAAATGAAATTAGTAACATAAGTATGGGTGATATGAATGTTCATGACTATTGTGCCCGTATTAAATCCATAGCCGACCTCCTTGCCAATGTTGATAACCCCATAACCGAGCGTCAATTAGTGATCTACACTATAAACGGGCTTTCCGACAAGTTTGAAAACATCACCAATGTCATCCAACACCACCAACCCTTCCCAACCTTTCTCCAATGTTGATCTATGCTCACCCTTGAAGAGCAACGACTCGACAAACAACCACGAGTCACCCCCCGTCATACCGACCACTCCTCTAACTCCATGATCCTATACTCCCATCCCTACCCCACTTATCCCTACCCTCCTTCCCCTCACCCCACGACTACCCCCCCTTCACCTTCACGCACCTACCCACCCCACCTCCCCAAGCCTACTACCACGCCAACCAAATCCCTCTCTACCCGACATCACCCTACCAACTACCGACCCATTACCCCTACCCGTACCCATCACATCCCAACCAACCCGCCCCATCCTCTCCCTCCAATCCCCAACTCACGGCCACCCCTGTCCCACCCAAGACCCACCAGCCCAAAGGCAGCCACAATCACAAGGGTAAGCACAAGGGCGATAATGGGCAAGGTGGACAGGTCTCGACGGGAGCCGCTCCTGCAACCGCCCAGCAGGTCGCACAGCCAGCACCCACCGCGCCGCCCAACCCCTCGTTCTGGTACCAGCCGGGAGGGTGGTCGTATGCACCACAGCCCCTCCCCGTGCCGCCTGCCACTGCTGCTCCTGCCGCCCTCGCCCCTACTGCAAACAACGATGGTGCGGGCCTCCTGGGCCCACGCCCCGGGTCCCAGCCCGCGGCCCAGCTTGTTCAGACCGCCCCTTTCGGCCCCGCTCCAGCGGCGTCCAGCCCCTCGTACCAGGTCCTACCCCCTTAAACCTGGTTCACAGCGGCCCCCACCGCGCCTGCGGTCCCCGCTCCAGCCGAGCCCACCACATCCTTGCCCCAATTATTTAATACTTTAACCTTGTAGGATCCAGGTGACAACGGTTGGTATGTGGACACTGGTGCCACGGCCCATCTCACGTCCCAAACAGGTAATCTGAGTACTATTTTTAATTATAGTCATCATAATTCTGTAACTGTTGGTGACGGATCCTCGATTCCTGTGACATGTATGGGCTACTCTCTCCTTCCCTCCCCTTCTCGTCCCCTCCATCTACAAAATATCCTTGTTGCACCACAAATTGTTAAAAATCTAGTCTCTGTCCGTCGTTTCGTTAAGAATAACCATTGTCGTGTTGCCTTTAACGAGTATGGTTTTTGTGTGTATGATTTTCAGACTTGGGCACCTCTCCTCCGAAGTGATAGTGACGGGGAACTGTATCCACTCACCTCCACCACCACAAATTCCAGCCATCCCACCGCCTTCCTCACCAGTACCCGCTCCACTTGGCATCGTCGCTTAGGTCATCCAGGCGATTCTACTATTCAGACTTTAATTTCTAATGGTTTGATTGAGTGTAATAAGGATAAACAATCAACTTTGTGTCATCCTTGTCAACTCGGCAAGCATGTTAGACTTTCCTTTTTCCCATCTATGTCTACTATTAGCTCCCCCTTTGAGATTGTTCATTCGGATATTTGGACCTCCCATATCCTCAGTGTGAGCGGAATCCGCTATTATGTCATTTTTTTAGACCATTACACTCAATTCTTATGGGTCTACCCCCTTCGTCGCAAGAGTGATGCCTTCTCTAAATTTTTGCATTTTAGAGCCTATGTTAAAACTCAATTTAATTGTGAACTTAAGGCCTTTCAATGTGATCATGGGAGGGAATTTGACAACACACCACTTCATGACCTATTTGTCGCTAACGGTATTCTCATCCGCTTCTCTTGTCCTCGCACTTCCCAACAAAATGGCAAGTCCGAGCGTATGCTCTGTACCATCAATAATATCATCCGTACCCTTCTCTTACAAGCCCAAATACCTCCCTCTTATTGGGTCGAGGCCCTTCACATGGATACCCACCTCCTTAATCTTCTCCCTTCCTCCACCATCTCAAATGAAATCCCTTTTACCCGTCTCTTCAAAAAACCCGCTTTCCACTCTCACCTGCGTATCTTCGGGTGCCTCTGCTATCACAAACTCTTACCCCGCTCCTCCCCCTATCTCTTCCTAGGATACCCCGCCAACCATCGGGGATATCGTTGTCTTGACTTGGCTAGCCGAAAAATAATAATATCTCGCCATGTCACTTTCGACGAGAATACCTTCCCCTTCTCCACCTTCGCCACCTCCCCCCCCCCCAACACCTATAATTTCCTAGACCTCGATAACGAGCCCTCCCCCCTCCACCACCTCCTTTACCCCCCCCAACGGCCCAACCCGCGGCCCAACCTACGGCCCCTCCTCCACCGACCAACCCCCACCCTCTCCCTCACCACCACAAATCTCCTCTCCCCCCCGTTGTCCCCTACCCACACGTCCCCCTCACCTTCCCCCCCCTCCCCATCCTCCTCCCCCCCTCCTCCCCCCACCCATAACATGACCACCCATGGTCAATTAAGGGTGTTCAAACCCAAGAAAGTCTTCAATGTTCATACTTCCACCACCTCCCCCCTTCCTCGCTCTCATGTCCAGGCACTCAAGGATCCTAACTGGCGGGCTGCTATTCAGTCTGAATTTGATGCTTTAATTAAAAATGATACTTGGACCTTGGAACCCCGCCCCAAGGGGGTTAATGTGGTACGTTCGATGTGTCTCTACAAGCACAAGCACAATTCTGACGGTACTCTTGAGTGGTATAAAGCCCGCATGGTTGCTAATGGCAAATCTCAGCGTCCCGGGATTGACTGTGATGAGACTTTCAGTTCGGTTGTCAAACCGGCCACCATCCGTACTGTCCTCAGCCTGGCCCTCTCCAACTCCTGGCCTATTCACCAACTTGATGTAAAAATTGTCTTCCTTCATGGTCACCTTCAGGAAACCGTCTACATGCATCAACCCCCATGGTTTGTAGATCCTGCTCACCCGGACTATGTGTGTCACCTTCGCAAATCCTTCTATGGCCTCAAACAACCCCCTCGGGCTTGGTACCAACGCTTTGCCGAGTTTATGACTCGCCTTGGTTTTTCACACAACAAGTCCGATTCTTCCCTCTTCATTCACAAAAATGGCCCACATACAGCCTACATCCTTCTTTATGTGGATGACATCGTCCTTACTGCCTCCTCAGATTCCCTCCTTCGCCACATCATCACCGCCCTTAGTGCCGAGTTCTCCATGATCGATCTTGGACCTCTCCACTACTTCCTTAGCATCACCGCCTCCCGTACCCCACAGAGCCTATTTCTCTCTCAAAAGAAATACGCCACTGAGATTCTTGACCGTGCACACATGGCTGACTGCAAACCCTGCACCACTCCCGTTGATACCAAATCAAAACTTGGTCCCGACGGCCCTCCTATGACCCTTCCCTTTACCGCAACCTAGCCGGTGCTCTTCAGTATCTCACCTTCACCCGTCCAGACATCTCCTATGGTGTCCAACATATTTGCCTCTACATGCATGATCCCCGGGAGCCCCATCTTCAGGCTCTCAAGCGCATCTTGCGTTACATACAGGGCACCCTTGAGTATGGTCTGCACCTCTACCCATCGACCACCACTGGACTCACCACCTACTCCGATGCTGACTGGGCCGGCTGCCTCGACAGCCGGCGCTCCACCTCAGGTTATTGTGTGTTCCTTGGTGACAACCTCCTGTCTTGGTCCTCCAAACGCCAAGGCACTGTGTCCCGTTCTAGCGCCGAGGCGGAATACCGCGGCGTCGCCAATGCTGTTGCTGAAACATGTTGGCTGTGCAACTTATTGCTAGAGCTCCACTGCCTTGTCACACGGGCAACTCTTGTATATTGTGACAATGTTAATGTAGTCTACCTCTCTACTAACCTGGTCCAACATCAGCGTACCAAACATATTGAGATCGACATCCACTTTGTGCGCGAAAAGGTCACTCTTGGTCATGTTCGGGTACTTCATGTTCCGTCCAGCTCACAGTATGCAGATATTTTTACTAAGGGCCTTTCTTCGTCTCTTTTTACTGACTTTCGCTCCAGCCTAAGCGTTCGTCCTCCTCCCGCTCCAACTGCGGGGGTGTGATAGAATATACTGAAATATGTAAATATTTAGTTATTCATATTAGGCTTATGTATAGTCAGGCCCTTATGTCTATATTAGGGCTTCGGGCCAGCTTCCCTTCTGTAAACCTATTGGTATATATTGTTAATAGTAAAGAGGTAATCCTCACGGAATTATACCACATGACAGCCTCGAGAGTCGAGACGGTCATAAGGGTCCCCGAACTCCTATTTCACTCATGGGACATGGGACATGGGCTCTGGGACATGGGACATGGGCTCTGGGACATGGGCCACACAGATTTTGTTTCAATAATTTTTTGATGTACTTAGTTCATTTTGATCCATTGTCTACTACGATAATATTGGAGATGAACTTTATAACAAAGTATTCTCAAGTTTGTTAATAAAAGGCTAATAATCGTTTCCTAAGCACTCGGTCAAATATAGATCAAAGTTTACAGTAGACTAATCATAATAAGTAGAAGTATAATGGAACAAACAATGTTATTCAGGGGTAGATACCTCTAACTTTTATAGAGGCACCACAAGCCAATGAACGAATTTTTTTTTTTTTGTCAAAGGCTAATACAGGGCCAGTGAATGACTATTACCATGACTTGAGGGCAGCCCTCCCCCCAACATTTTAATATTTACCCTAAATAAATTAAGAGTCAAGCTGCATGAACCTCTACAAATCTTGCCTTCGTATTGTTTTAGTTTTATTTACTAGTTAATCACAAAATTAGCAACAAAAAAGAAAAAGCAAATTATTATAACAAAGTTAAAAGCAAGGCAACCCATCAAAAAACATTAAACTTAAAAAAAAATCAAAAAGAGGTGAAACATCCGTTTCATCGCACGGGCATGCACACTAATTTTTGTATAAATAAGATGACTTGAAATTATCCAAAAAAGTTAAAAAGTTCTCTATTCCGTTTCTTCTTTCAAATATTCAAAACGTTTCTTGGTTAGAAAACAGAAACATGGCAAGTTAGTGTGTTCCAACTCCCAAGTCACAATTAGAGACCAAAATTAGAGCCTAGCGCCTTTCTTTATTGCCTCTCTAGGAAATTTTGTGCTTAGAAAGTGATCAACAAATGGAGTAATAACGAGATGAATAAAAGTAGAGGTAATGATCTTGTGTGCATCAAGCAAGTCCCTTGTACGTTTGTACGTTTGTACGTATGCCTTATCTCTCTCCCCACAACCAATGTGATCACTTATAACGTTGTGTTTTTCACGTTATTGTACACATATGACATAACCATCCACCCCCTTATCTCCCTCCATCTTTTCGTCTTCATGTCATCTTAACATAAACTAATTTAAAATGGTTTTATTATTGTAACTTTTGATGAGACGAGGGTCACTACTTTTCAATTAAATAGGGATCACTGTTCAGTGTTTACTATAAGTGATCCCTATATTTCACATAAGTGACCCCAATTTTTTGTGAATTGGTCTCACACAAGATTTGCTGTTTAAAAAATAGTTTTTCTACAAGTCTGAGAAAATAACAAGTTTTCCCCATGAGAGTGAAATTGAAAAATACCTTTATACAAGATGCATTTACAATATGTAAATCGGAATCATGTAAGATCGCATATTTATTTATAATTCCAATAAGTTAATGAAACAATGATATCAACAATAAAATTAAGATTAAAAATTAAAATGAGCAAATATGTTTAACCCTTAAATCGCACAGATGTTGTGCTTGAATATTTGTTACGGAATATTATTCTAGTACTGTTAGGAATAATATTATTCTAGTACTCTTAGGAATATTATTCTAGAGTTTTCATAACACTAGGACTCTTGTGCCTATAAATAGGGATCGATTACATCAATAATAATCAGGCATTCTATTATCTCACAATATTAATGTTGTGCTTCTTTTTTTTTTGGGTTCGCATCAAAGGTGTCCATCATCGACTACAATGACTATTTTCTCGCGCTACCTTGCTTGTAGGCACCTCAAAGGTGGAACACATGGTCAAGGAATTTAAGGTTGCTCCATGTTCAAGGCGAGATTCAAACCCTTAACCTTAATTAGGAATTGATAAATCCATACTCCCTACCACTCAACCGCACCTCATCGAATTAATTGGTGTGCTTTTCACGCCATTATTATACACTTATGACAATAAAGTCCACCCCCCTTATCAGAGAAATGTTTGCATAGTCCAGGAGCATTGCTCCCTCCTCTCACAAAATAAGTGGACCCCACTCTAAATTCAAATTTTTAATTTTCTATTTTGTGAGAGAGGAGAGCAGTGCTCCTGAAGTACACAATAATTTCTCCCCTTATCACCCTTCAGCTTTTCGTCTTCAACCAAGGTCATTACCGTAATTTCATTTCCACTTAAATATTCTCTAGCTCATAAAGTCAAAAACTGCCTTAAACTCTTAAACTCCCTCCCTTTTACCTCCTTTCAAATTCCTATATATATATCTCCCTCCAAACCCCCCTCTAACCAACTACAGTTTTTATCTCTTTCTCTCCCTCCCTCTCACACCATAAAACATGAGAACATTACTCACATTTCTTGCTCTCCTCACACTCTCTCTTCTCCCATCCCTTTCAGCTGGGGCCCGCCGTGGTGGACCCACCTACAACATCGCCACCACCTTCGGCGCAAAACCCGACGGGAAAACAGACTCATCAAACGCCCTCTTAGCCGCCTGGACCGCGGCCTGTAAGTCCTCAGGACGGCCCACGATCCAAGTCCCACCAGGTCGGTTTCTGATCCGGAAAGCGATCGTGTTCTCCGGTGGCTCACACATGAAATGCAAGAACAAGGGTGTTAATTTTGACATTAGAGGTACCTTAGTTGCTCCTGCTGATTTCCGGGCCCTCGGAAATGCACACACGTGGCTCGCTTTTATCGATGTCGTCGGAGTTAGTATATCTGGTGGTGGTATTTTGGATGGACAGGGTAACGGGTTGTGGAGTTGTAAAAGGTCTGGCAAGGGTGGGTGCCCTGGTGGTGTCACGGTAAGTCATTAATTTTGTGCTACTACTTCGCGGTTTCTAATGTTGTACCACGTTGTGTTACGAATTATACAATAATACACAGGGTCAATCAAACATTTTTTCGTGTAAAAGACTAAAATTCTATTAATTGATCATTGGGAATCTATTAATGTAGGTAAATTCTAACTCTTTTTTAGCTTATTTAGAGTTAAAAATTATTCCGAAGACCAAAACATATCTTTATTTAAATTCGGTTTATCGCTCATAATAAGTAGGTAGCTTTCCTAACTGAGTACAGTATTTAAATTTGGTTCCTATTTGCCATTGAAGAATGGACAGTGCTTGATCTACAAAAATGAAGGGTTACAAATTAAATATGTAATTATTAAATAAATTAAAAGTCTACATAGAACAACTCTAAGAAAAAAAAAGAAAAAGTTTTACAAAGAGCTCTGTTGCGAATTTTAAGTAAAATAACTGACATTCAAATCTCAAAAGTCGAAGATTAGACCATTAGTTTGTTTGACTGTGTTGACGGTTGAGTAGCCAGATATTTTCGGTTTTGCTGTTATGTTGCTTTTCTTTTTTATTTTTCAATTGTGTAATTAGTGAACAAGCATGAGTTTGATTGGTAAATTAATTCCATAACAAGCACAACTTTTTACATCATGCATGCTCTTATAAGATGCATTTTAATTTGGTAAAGTTACTGATAGATTCTCTCTTGTTTAATTTGTTATCTATGCTTGTGCAGAACCTTAGTTTCACAAAAGCTACGAACATTGTGATTAAGGGTTTAACATCACTAGATAGTCAATTGTACCACATTGTGATTAATGGCTGCAAGAACGTGAAAATCCAAGGCGTGACACTCTTAGCTCCAGGTGAAAGCCCTAACACTGATGGAATTCACGTACAATTATCAACTGGTGTAACAATTCGTGGAACTCGTATTGGTACCGGTGATGATTGTATTTCAATTGGTGCCGGAACTACTAACATGTGGATGGAGAACATTAAATGTGGCCCCGGCCATGGTATCAGGTATATAGTTAGATTTTGGTAAAATCACAAAAAACTTGTATGAGACGGCCTTATTGATTTAGTTACTAAGGGGTTGTTCTCTTCGTCTTCTTTTTACTGAACTTATCTGCACAATAGTGAACTGAACTGCAATTTACTGAACTGAACTGAATTGTTCTGAACTGAACTTATTTTTACTGAATCTACAATTACAGAGAGTAAATTTGTTCTTTGGTTTACCGAACTCTACTAAATTTTTCTGAACTGAACTTCTTTTTACTGAACTGAACTTCTCTTTACTGAACTGAACCGAATTTTACTGAATACTTCAAGGGGAAGTTGGGGAGAGGGCATGTTCTCTTCACCTTCTTTTTACTGAACTTATCTGCACAATACTGAACTGAACTGAATTTTTTTGAACTGAACTTATTTTTACTGAATTTATAATTACAAAGAGTAAATTTGTTCTTTGGTTTACCGAACTCTACTGAATTTTTTTAAACTGAACTGAATTTTATTGAATACTTCAGGGGGAAGTTGAGGAGAACAGGCAATAATAAGACTTTTAACGATATAACACCCTATTGATATATGTTGTTTAATTAATTTAATTTGCAGCATTGGAAGCCTAGGCAAGGACTTAAACGAGCCTGGAGTGCAAAATATAACAGTAAAGACAGCAACGTTTACAGGTACTCAAAATGGAGTAAGGATCAAGTCATGGGGAAGACCTAGCAGTGGTTTTGTAAAGAATGTGTTGTTTCAACACATCACCATGGTGAATGCTCAAAATCCAATTATTATCGACCAAAATTATTGCCCCGGTAAGAAGGGTTGCCCAGGACAAATGTCTGGAGTAGGAATCACTGGCATAACATATCAAGATATCCATGGATCATCCGCAACTCCGGTTGCCATAAAATTTGATTGTAGTGCCAAAAATCATTGTACAGGCATAAGATTAGAGGATGTAAAGCTCACTCACAAAAACAAACCAGCTTCTTCAACTTGTAATAATGCTGGTGGATCATCACACGGTTTAGTTCTGCCTAAAAACTGCTTGTAGCAGCTCTAACTAGCACAATTAGTCCATGCTGTAATATTTGTGGCATTGGATGATCGGACTACGTTAGGATTGTGAAGAATTATTTGGCTTGTAATGCTTATGTACATGCGTGGTGCCAGACCTGTAAAATCGATCGGTGATTGGATGCAAGCTTCAATTTGTGAATTGAAAGAATTTGGAGTAAGTAATCTCTATTGATGCAATTTTCTCATGCAAAGTTTTTCATTGTTAGTTGTCTTTGTTTCCCACCAGATAAATTGAATGGGAGGAACATCTTAGCTAGGTGCATCCAAGAATATGTGGTACACAAGAGGTCGGTTTGGCAATAGTCATTAGTTGTCATACACTAGTCTTAGGCTTTGTCGTTCTACTCAGCTTAATTTCACTTAAATTAGTTCAATTCAGTTCAATTTATCACTCAAGTAACATTTTATTAAAAAATAAATTCCTGACGATACCTGTATATGTCATTGGAAAGATTTTAAAACATACTTACGATTTGGACGAGATTTAAATGGTTAGTAGTCAAGTTAAAAAAATCAATTCATTTCAGTTAAGTTCAGTTCAGTTCATTTCACTTCAGTTTTTTCCAGTTGAAAAGAACAAAATCTTAGGCTCTGTTCTCTCCAATTTATGTAAGGGGCGAAACAATAAATAAATCCCTCCTCTATTCTAGTATTGAGAGAGAAAGGGACTCTAATCGAAGAAATACAAATATTCCGTTCCACTAAGCTAAAGAGAGCCATTTTACTCAAAAATAATCCGCATAGAACGCGGTAGTCTCTCCAGTTTCTTCAGGAACAGCAGAGATGGTACGGTCCTTGCAATCTTACTATAGGATTGATCTCTCTCTTTTTTGGGCTATTAGATTACAGGGAGGTTTAGAGAGTTGGAAGAGAGAGATGGAGAGAAGAGAAGACTGATCCTTTATTATAACACAGTAGTGAATCTAAGCTCGTGTTCGATCGGTACCTTAATTGTACAAGACACACAGTACTGATCGATCATACCTCCTCACGAAACCACTCCATGCCTTTGCCTCTTGCCTCTCTCTCCTCGGATACTTCGAACTCTTCAGGTTCTAGCCAATTTCGTGACAGGCTTGGGCGTGGCTGGTGGGTTTTGCCTCTTCCTTTCACCTGCAAATTCTGGTATGTGGTGTTTCAGTTCGTGCTCTTTTCCTCTCTCCATGGTTATCTAGTTTGAGGTAGTGGTGGGTGTTTGTTGTTGGCTTTGTATTGGTTACGTTGATTAGCCTGGTCGGTTTGGTTGGTTTGTGTGTTGTGTCTGTTTGGAATTGTGTTGTTTGTGGATTTCCAGCATGACTAGAATTCAAATTGAGGGTAAAGAGTTTGAGTTGGAATTGTTAGATGATTGTTTGTTGGTCAAAGAGTTTAGCAAATGGTGTGGTAGATGGATTCAATTTCATCAGTGGCTAATTGGTTGGGTGTGTGATATGCTGGAATCTTGTTCAAAATTAGTAGAGTTCAATCATCAAAGAAAATGTGGGTTTCTAAAATGGAGTATTTAGTCGGGTGTTAATCAATGGGGGTGGTACTTGGAATTGAGGGTGGTCGTGAGGGGAAAAAAATATTTTGTTTTTATTCCTGGTCGTGATGTTGTTAATCCATGGAAAACATTCGTTGATGCGTTTCTCCGAGTGGCTAGCGGTTCTAATAAGGGTAAAGTTGTTGAGTCCCCAAAGGGCAAATTAGGGGGTGAGTCTCTTGATTTAGACTTGCTTGTGTTTTGTAATAGAGATGTTTGCAACAATGAGTCGAGGTCTATTCTTCAATGTGTGGATAATTCGACGTCTTTCCGCGGGTGTGTTCAAGTATCTCTAAGGAGTATTTAACGGATGAGCTTTTAGTAGAGGTACGTAAGAATGACTATGATGTTTGCTACTCGGACGATAACTTTAAGTTGGGTGTTGATGAGATGCTTGTGTTGGAAAATAATAGGTTTTGTTATGCCTCTGAGTCTCCTAATTTATCCGGTCCTTTACCCGTTAGTTGTCGTGCTTCTAATAATTCGGTTGATGTTGACAATGAAGTTGGGCTTGAAGGGTCTATTTTGAGTCAATCTGGTATTAGGGGTCTGCCCGAGAAGTCTGTTTTGGGACACTTTGACGTTGATGTAGTTGATTCTGTTCCTCCTCCTTTTGGTGGGTCGAAGAAGTCGAGAAAGAAGACCCCTAGAGTTGCAGTGGTCTCCTTTTCCGAATCATCTCCTTCCTGTGGTGTTGAGAGTTTAAGTAACGTTTTTGCGGCTCTTCCAGGTGTGTTTGAGTTAGAGGAGTTACCAAATGGCATCGATATTAGCGAGATTGTGGAAGAATCAAATGAAATCAAATCTGCCATGCTTGATAATAAGTGCTCCATTCCTTGGGACTATTCTGACTTTGATGATGATGAGGGTTGGTTAATGGATGCTTTGAAACTTATTGAAAACTCCTCCGATGACGAATTCTTCAAGAAGTTGTATGAATTACAAAAGGAAGGGTTATTAGACATAGAAGAAAGAATTATTCGCATTCTTGAAAGTTTATGCAAAGAAGCCCTTCTTCAAAGGCTGACAAATGGATGAGTACCTTCTTTTGGTCCAAGTTGCAACTCCTTTGAGTTGGTGGCGTAGGTGGTATTGTTTCTCCTTTTCATCTTGATTAGTTAGGGTTTTGGGTTGATCCTCCATAGGTTGTTTAATTTCAGGTGTTTGTTTGGCCTTGTGTTGATCATGTATTTTGTTATGATGTTATGAGTGTCTGAGTTTGACGACATCGGGAGTATAAGCTTTTGGCTCAAATAGGCGTGTGTGTTGTACTCCAATGGCTGTATGAGCTTCAACTCTTTTTTTCTACCATTTAATAAAATTGACTATTAATTATCAAAAAAAGAGGTTAGGTGCAAGCAATGGAATCAAGAATCATATGCAATGATACATTATTAATACACATACCAAGGGAGAAAAATTAAACGAAAAATTCATATGCTAATAAAGACATTAAATCCAGTGGAAAATAATGCAAGCACGTATAAAATTAAATATACGTACCTAGGTCAACATATATAGATCACTGATCAGATCACCATCACATGCATTGTACTCGTACGTACGTGATGACCTCGATCTAATCTGCAAACAATATTAGCCTGAAACAAAGCCAACGTGCTCGATCTCATAGCTAGCTAACGACAACCATGGGACGGTTTGGTAAACAATATCTGTACAACTTGGTACGGTCTTAATTAGTTAGCTTGTGTACTTAATTAGTCTTTTTTTTTGTCTAAGTACTTTGATTAATTATTGTATATATTGTAAAAATTACTCAAACTTCACTAATACAAGCTATAAACAAAAAACATGAAAATAAACAAAATAAATAAATAAATTACAAGACAAGCAAGAAAAAACACATTGCTTTCGCAAAAGCCTCATAGGTAGTCTGACTTTTTAATGGAGCTAATAAGTAATAATTAAGGGGTTTCGTCAAAATAGCATATGCTTAGATGTTTGTAGTATTATAAAATACAGGTTTGTAGAAAAGATCAGGTTTTCAAATTAATAGTATATCAAAGATAAAATAAATAAAATAAAAAAACCCCTTTGAAGAGTTGTATAATTGGAGATGGTTTTAGAAGTAAAAGCAAAATACAATCCAAAAAGAAGTAAAAGCTAAACTAGATTAAAAAAAAAAGAGTTAAAGGAAAACTTTGAAATTTCGAAAAAGAAAAACAGGATGAAGAAGAAATTATCTATAGATTATAGAGGGTGTAAATGAGCTGAGTCGAGTCTAGTTGAGTACATTTATGCTCGTGCTCAGCTCATTTGTTAAATGAATAACAAATTGGAGCACCGGTGCTCGATTTGTTTATTATCGAGCAAGTTTTGACCGAGAATGTTTGCGAGCATCTCGCAAGTACACTACCTCGATCGTAGGTATTATAACCCATAATAATTAATACTAACAAGGCGATCGAGTATTGGAATGCTCGTACTCGGCTCGTTTAGTAAACGAGTATCAAATTATAGTGATTGTGTCGTGCTCGTTTCGTTTAGTATCGAGCGAGTTTTAATTTGCCCGAGTACGTTCGTGAGTAGCTCACGAATGGTCTGACTCGTTCACAGCCCTAACCTCTAATATAAATGAGGATATGTTGTAAATGTTATGGATCTAGTTGTGACGGATATAGAATTAGAATTTAGATGCTCTATCTAGTTAAGCACTTATGCTCTTAATTCAAGCACGAATTACGCATGGACTAACTTGGCTCTTATGCATATCTAAAGATCAATCATATATTCATGTTTGCAATTTAAGGATGCACCCATTGCATGTTATGAAGCATGTGAACGGAGAAGATCAAAAAATTGATTAGACATGTGAGTCTAGATACAAAAGCCGTAAATCAACACTTTAATTATGACTTATTATGAACGAATTGAACATGATCTATTGGTTCATATGAAATTTTCAAAATTCCTAATAAAAAAAGTGAATTGCTAAATACCGCCCCTTTTTACCACCTACCGCCCCCCCAAATTCCAATATTACTCTCACTCACTCTCACTCACTCATCTTTCCTCTCTTCCTCACTCTCACTCATCCTTCCTCTCTTCCTCACTCACTCTCACTCATCCTCACCACCACACCATCACACCGGCAACCACTCACGGCACCACCACCACCACCACCACCAACAACAACGGAATGTCAGGGGCTAGCGGCAGCGGCGGAGGCTTCGACGGCGAGGGAGGCGGCGACCGACGGCATCGCGGGGGGGTAACTTTTCGAAATTTTTTTTTTTTTTTGTTCGAATTGAATTTTTTTTGCCATGAATTGAATTTTTTTTGCCTTGAATTGAATCGCGAACTTATGAATTGAAGTTGTGTTTTTTTTTTTTTTTTTTTTTTTTTTTTTTGTGACGATCGTCTGCCGATCTCGACTCACCCTTGGGTGAGTCGTCTGCGACCGGCGACTCACCCAAGGGTGAGTCGTCTGCCGATCTCGACTCGCCCAAGGGTGAGTCGCCGGTGGCAGACGACTCACCCTTGGTGAGTCGAGATCGGCCGACGACTCACCCAAAGGTGAGTCGCCGGTCGCAGACAACTCACCCAAAGGTGAGTCGAGATCGACCGACGACTCACCCTTGGGTGAGTCGCCGGTCGCAGACGACCGACAAAAAAAAAAAAAATTATTTATTATTATTATTATTATTATTATTATTATTATTATTATTATTATTATTATTTATTGTTATTATTATTATTATTATTTATCGTTATTATTATTATTATTATTGATTATTGTTTAATTAATTAAAAATGTGAAATGATAGATGGGAGGAGCCGGTAAATCGGTGCCGAGGTTATTTAGTGAACTAGCTGGTTCAGGACCGCGTCACACGAGGACGCGCGGGATTGATGCCTCTGTACGGAGACAGAGAGAGGCAGTTCGGATGAGGGAGATGACTGCTGAGCAAGACGATTACGCAACTAGCGAGTTCTACTCCGAGGATCAGTCCATGGACGATGATCAGATTGGCGTCGAATCATCCTCAGATTGGCGCGTGGTGAATGGCAGAGGCGGTAGGTTTGTTAGTACTGGGTCGTCCAGTACTAGCAAACGATCTAGAGCCGAGGACGACACTACGTGGCTTGTTACAGAGCCTGTGCCCGGTGGGCCGGCGGATGATAGCGTCATACCGAGCTTCCTGGGCCACGTAGCGTCTCGTATGTGGAATGGAGAGACGAGGGGTCTCTTGAAGTGTCAGAACCGATGGACTGTCTGTCAGCGGCTGAGTCAGTGGCGAGCGGAGATGTCGGCCGAGATGAGGGCCCAGATCGAGGGGACTGGGTTATCACACCTGGCAGACATTATGTTCAGACATATTGACTTCCCCCTGATATCTGCATTCGTGGAAAGGTGGCAGCCGGATACGAACTCGTTCCACATGCCGTTCGGAGAGATGACGATCATGTTGCACGATGTATGGCATATTCTTCAGATTCCTGTAGACGGACAGCTCGTTTCCAATGAGGGACGGGATGGGCAGCTGCAGATGGCGGCCATGGAGGTTCTCGGGGTCACCCGAGATGAACTGATGTGTAGCCACTGGCAGGGCGGTGCGGTCCTCACGGAGTCGGTTTTTGAGCTTTGCCGTGAGCAAGTGGAGGACATCCAGGCGACAGCTTGGATGTGGTTACTTATTGGATCCACCTTATTTGTCGACAAGAGTGGTAACCGTATTAGACCCTCCTGCGTGATGGAGGTGATGGACAACGGTTTCGAAACGGTGCATGACTTCTCTTGGGGATCTGCTGCCCTCGCCTTCCTATATCGTCAGCTCGGTATAGCTAGTCGCGGGGATTCTCAGGGCATCTGCGGATGCCTAACTCTCCTCCAGGCATGGATATACGAGTACTTTCCCTGCTTCCGACCTCATCGGGAGCGGATGGTTGTCGGGGACGACGAGGCTCCCCGTGCGTACGTATGGAGTGCCCAGGCTGAGGGCAAGGACGTGGTTCGACTGCACTCCTTACGTAGACGCTTGGATCATCTGCGAGCGTCAGAGGTACGTCATTTAGTTATCAGTGTTCATGATTTATTTCGTCGTTTGCTATGTTTTTTTACTTCACCGTAACTTTCAACATTTCTACGTAGGTGGTGTGGCTGCCGTACGGTTCTAACCCGGCAGTATCTGTACCGAGGACTGTATTCATGGGGTGGCTACGGTATCGGGATATTATCGAACCGTACATGCCTGGTCGTTGTTTACGACAAATCGGGTACGTACAGAGTATCCCTTCCCCGATCTTTAGGCCAGACAAAGCGATCAGGTCATGGAGCAGTCGTTCGTACAAGGTTGTCTACCCCGAACGGATATCATCTGATGCCTGGCGTATGTTCCCGGGATTTTACATTCTTGGTCTCCATGGGTTTCATGCATCCACGTCAGATCCCACAGCATGTACGGATGACTACCTCGCATGGTACTACCTTCACTCCCACCCTCGGCTGATACGTGACGCTGCAGCACCTGTGATTCCTCCACGATCCAACAGCGATTATGTAAGTGATTAACTAAAATATATATATTTTTACGTATTACATATCTCTGAACTCACACTCATTGTTACTTTTTTGCAGTGGGTGAATCGTCTAGCCGTCTTATATGAGCAGGCCATTACTTTGATTCCTCCGGAGCAAGCGGAAGATTCTCGATCCCAAATGGACGAGTATATGAGAGATTGGCGGGCTGCCAAATGATGTATTGACCCTAGATGAATTTGTTATATATTTATATAAGAGTTTCATTGTTATTGTTATTTATTTGTGTTATTGTAATTTGTTGTTTCTTATTTACATTTTTTGTTTTATTGTAATTTGTTGTTTTATTTACCTTCAATAATCACGACCACTCTCCACATGCAAAATATAACAATCACACAAAAATGTGACAATGATATAAGTATAACAATCACGCAAAACATTCAATTACGTCGACCTCGCTAAACGATCCCAATGTGCTCTTCGCCTAACATACATTTGCTCCCAACCAGCGACACTATCAGAACGGGAAGTAAACCATGCTTTGCATATCGGAGGAACAGGGAAATCTGGGGCTAAATCCAGACGGATATAATGCATGTACGAATCACCTAAATGACACATGACAATTTCCCTACTTGGACGTGTAGCAGTCGAAGGTGCTTGCAACGGTAGCACTGTGTAACAAGAATATAACCCCCTTCCGCTGCCGTATCCGAATAACATAATCGTTGCATTGAAGAGGTTGGCAATCGGGAACAAATCCTCAATTACTATCATCCAGTGATCATAGTTACACGCACCTCCGTCCCACATAATACGGCGGTAACCAGCGTCGACCCCTTCAACGTATAGGGTTTCGTACAATGGTCGGTTGGCTAAGAGTTCGTTTGCAATGCAAACTCTCGTCAATCGCCATTGCTCTTGGTCTCCGAAAACGTAGTCCGCAATGACACGGAAACCGCAATTACCATCCCCAAGCACATCGAGATATCCTTCAATGAAAGGTATGATGATTCCCGGAATTTTGTTAACATGATAGAATTCAATGATATCTATTCCGTGTCCAGCTGCAAGACAATATAATAGAAAGTCATTAATAGTACTTATCAAAAAGTAATTAACAACATTATGTACATGTTAATAAATTATGGGTTTTCATACCAGTACTCCGCACGACGTTACTCGATGAGGATGAGGTACGACCACGCCCGCGGCTCGAACTGGATGACCTAGGGCGACCACGACCCCTCTGGGAGTACTCCCATGAACTAGGATCACGTCTGGTAGAGGAACTCCCTCTCGGTCGACCTCTGACTGTCGTGTTCGCTTCCGGCTCGACGTAACTCGCTTCCTCAGGATGAAGCTGCTCATTCATAAGGACAGATATGTTGCGCACAACTGCCGGGTCGCTTGAGTTAACCTCGTCGACCAGAGACTGAAAGTATCGATGGTCCTCAGATGGATGCTCAGTCATGTCAAGCGTAGCTATCTCCACTGCATCACTAATAACGAGTGTTCGCCAAAATTTGTGGACACTATTCAAGCTAATTGGCGTGCCCGTATCCGTGGCCGTTTTCAACTCACACGCACACGGGATCTGATGAGTGGATCTCAATACACAACCGCAACGATCAAATACTTGGTGACTCAATTCTCTCATCCTGTTCAGCTCAGCCAATAATATTTGTAAGCAGTAATGGGAAACATACCCGGTCAGATAGTTGAATGGGAAACCCGAGTACATCACACTTCTTCGTCTTCTGCACTCTTCAAGTGTGTACTTGATCTCAGTTATTTGTGACTCGATTGACTTGTTGACCTTGTTCCAAACATTGTCCAAAGCTCCAGTTGAGGAGTTCAACCATTGTTTTAGCGCGGCATGTGCACTCTCCACCCTGCAAGTCGTAGTGTTGCCAAGGTGTAGCACCTTATTCGTCCACGCAGCCACAAACATCTCTTTGTATCTCAGCCAGGTCTCCTCTACATAGGATATCACGTGAGGGTAATTCCTCCAACTAACCTTCATCGTACGCACTGCTCTATCGTACGCAGCTTCTGTGGAAGCTTCCATGATAATTTTCCACCTCCCGTTCTTGAACCTCTGCGCGACAAGCTTATCTTTTCCACAAAGTCTGTACACTTTGTCTTCAACGACTTTGTTAATGTGCCATGTACAGAGCAAATGGGCACTCTCGGGAAATATCTCTCTAATAGGTGTCATCAACCCTAGCTCACGATCGGTCACAATTGCTGTTGGGTGTACATCATTTCCAATAGGCATCCTCAACTTATCTAAGACCCACGCATAGCTTGCCTGAGTCTCATCCTTCATAATGGCATAAGCTATGAGGAAGTTCTTATTGGTTGGAGTCATCCCCACTATCTCAAGAAACGGCATCTTATACTTGTTTGTTTTGTACGTGGAATCTAAGCCAATCAACCAACGAAAAGACCGAAGTAACTGAATTGATGTAGGGTGTGCCATGAACACGTGAGTTACCTCATTAGTAGCTCGGTCGGCTCTTGTCCAATGTACGTACTTATTCTCCACAGCTAAATGATGAAACTGACCAATGACATCTCTCTCTTCAAAATCAAGTTTCCTTATACGATCTCTGTGGTTGTACACATGCCGTCTAGTTGCATTGTCCTCGGGAAATTTTTCCTTAATAGCGGCCAAGATAGCACATGGCTTTGTTTGTGCCGAAGTCATGTCACGAACGAGTTTCTTTGACCCAGGAATAAGACCACTCATCTGACGATATCCCTCAGGAAACACAGCAAAGTCATGGTTGTGCGTACCCCTAATCCCAGGCAATGTGACAATCATCCAACTACTGGACCCATACACTTGCCGAGCTCTTAACTGGAACGTACATTTACAAGCCTTTGTTTTCGATTTCTTCCGAGCAGCAGTATCTAAGTCTCTTAATTCCCCTCTGTAGCGTTCACCTCGATTGCATTTTAACAATTTTACGCTTCCATTCTTCTTGTGTGACGAAATTATCAACTCAAACCTGATAGTAAGGGCAATTTGTTTTGCCCAATTAATTGCATCTGTATCACTATCAAATAACTCATCAGTGACGAAATGCGTACTGTAATCAACACCATCACCACCAAACCGCTCCAAAGGAACCTAACGAAAACAATGTTAGCTTAATCCGTTTGGACCATGGAAGAAACAATATTAATAATAACAATAAATAATAATAATAATAATAATATTAATAATAATAATAATAATAACAATAAATAATAATAATAATAATAATAATAATAACAATAAATAATAATAATAATAATAATAAATAATAATAATAATAATAATAATAATAATAAATAATAATTAATTTTTTTTTTTTGGTGTCGGTCGTCTGCCGATCTCGACTCATCCTTGGGTGAGTCGTCTGCGACCGACGACCGACCCAAGGGTGAGTCGCCTGTAGCAGACGACTCGCCCAAGGGTGAGTCGCCTGTAGCAGACGACTCACCCTGGGTGAGTCGTCTGCTACAGGCGACTCACCCTTGGGTCGGTCGTCGGTCGCAGACGACTCACCCAAGGGTGAGTCGAGATCGGCAGACGACCGTGCAAAAAAATGCGCAAAAAAAATTTTTACCTTCGCCACCGTCGACGGCACTTCCTCGTCGCCGGCAGACATCCGATGTTGATGAAGGTTGGCTATGAGAGTGGGTGGTAGAGTGGGTGTTAGAGAGGGAGTGGTGTGAGAGTTAGAGAGGGAGAGGATGAGTGCAAAATTTATAAAAGGGCAAAATTGGAATTTGGGGGGGCGGTAGGTGGTAATTTAGGGGCGGTATTTAGTAACACCCTAAAAAAAAAACATGTGCTACCCGTACCGTTTCTGGCACAGAAAGAGTATGGTACGTTATCTTCTTACTCTTAATTCTTAAACGAATAATAGTGTCAAGAAGGTTTCACAAGAAATCCTCACATGGGATTTAATGTCAATTATTGGCAAACTATTTCACTAATGATTGTCCTTTTCATATGATCCTCATAGCATTCAACTTTTTCTCCCTATTTTACATTACCCCTCTAATAATCTTCAACTATTAATTGAGTAAAGTGTACGTTCGATCATCATCACCTAATTAAGTTCATCTTCAATTCTTTATATGGTTCATTGCAAACAATCTCTCTTCTAGGCGACTAGTTAGGGGTAAGACTGCGTATATCTGGACCTCTCCAGACCTCGTCTTAGGCGGGACATTTAGTGGGTGGTTGTTGTTGAAGGGCAAAAAGATCTCTATTGTTGAGCTTGAGCCTGATATAGTGGATTCGGATAGATCACTTATAATCCACTATCCTAATTTTCATCTGGATGACCTACATTGATATTTGATAAGATTAACCCACAGTACTATCCTAGCTAAAACAAATCAAATTTCAATGCATCCTGATACCGCTTTCTCAAGTTCTATACGAACTTTTTCTCAAAAAAAATAAAGGTGTTAATGAATGACAACCAAGTCATCCCCCACTACGATAATGTCAGAAATCTCGTGTTCAACAAGAAATATATTCAACTAATTAAACAACCGGCACAAGCATTGCTGTCATTAGGGAGTAAGTATGGGTACTAGAAGATGGAAGCAACCAGGCACTTGGTGTGGATGGGAGATCAAACATGTGATATTGCCTTATAAACACTTGGATGTGAGTTTGGAACATGGCAAAGAACACCACCGTATTCCATGCTGTTGAATGTTTGTACAACTAGTAATACTCCACTACCATAGTAAATAAGTACAACTGCATTCCATGCAGAGTTCCTCTAGTTTCTAAACACAGCCATAAATACCGAGAAAATAAGTTAATAGAAACAAGTCATACTACCAATCAGATTATTATATGAAAAGGTATTGGACAATTCTATACAAGTATGTTATCGTATGATTATGTAATTACAAAGCATTCTCCTAAGAGCACAACTAAAAGAACAAGAGGTCACATATACGTGGTAGTGTATGTGTATGTATCCTATATGGCGTTGCTGTAGAATTTGGGGTAATGACCAAGAAGAGAACTATTTCAGAGAGGGAAAACCTCTGAACAAAAGTACTCCTAGACCGCTTATAGCCAAGGTCACAACAAGGGGAAGAATGCCAATCGATACAGGATCAAGAACAGTTCCGTCTGACCTGTCATGGCGCGATCTTTCCCCAAAATACTCATGCAGGAGGCTGCTCAAACTGTCCAGCTGATGTATGATTTGGTGCTGCCCCCTTGATAGCATCATTATCTGTTCAAATGAAATAATCCCAATCATTAATATCGGTTAGCTAGAGTTTTACAATAAGCATACAGAAGGAAGCAATACAGGGTGGATATATCATATAGCGTACATCAGAGCAAAAATCACCATCATGTTCATAACCATTTGTTTGCAAGATTTCTTTAAAAACTCAAAAATGAATTACTGACAATTTTGATGCATCAGCTTTACCACTACATGTTCCTGTAACACATCAAGGCTAATTGCAATTAACACAACAAGCAACATTGGTTTTTATCCAGGTTTGTAGCATCATTTGAGAACATAAATATGGACATTTTGCATCAGTGTTCCAAGCTCATTTAGTTCCCTCTCAACTTCTTTTTCTACGTAGGTGAAGGTGCTATGAATTGCCACAATAGGTTTTAATTAACCACTAATTGAAAAGTACATGATTTAGCCACCACGTTTGTATTCATACTACGTCTTTTGGGTTCAGGATTGGAGACTCTGGAGAGAGGTTAAGCATTAAGCACTTAAGCCACCAAGTTTTGCTACATGCAAAATCCTACAGGTACCTTTAGTCAATGATTAGTGGTTCTCGCCCCAAATTATCATGACAATCTCAAAAGAAAACAAGGGAATTTCACACAGCATATCTGGTGTGACATATGCTTAATGCCAATATATCACATTGCGCCAATTTTAAAATCAATAAGTACGTCGACAATACAACAGTACAAAACTAAAGTTGGTTCTGATCTTAGAGAAAACAAAGTTGGTACCTCTTCAATAACTTGAGAGTCCTTTGCCAAGTGGGAAGAAGATGAGGAATGAGGTAACAGCGCACCAGTCAAGGGACCATTGCTCACTCCAGCCATTAGAAGTGGAGGTGCAGAGCCATTGCAGGCTTCAGACTGCACCGCCAAGTTCTGTTGGCTAGCTGAAACTCTCCTGGATGAAAACTTGGAATTGAGCTCTTCGATACAAGAAGTAAGTTCATCCATTCTCTCATTTAGTGTCAGAATTTGCTCTGAGAGTTGAGTTACATCTCCCTACACAAGAGCCCATCAAAAAGTTCAAAGAATGGATCTGATCATTTATTCTTTTGACAATGTCATGGAAGATTCAATAAGAAATGCAAGTACTACTGTCTATATACTCGGAGTCTCAGATGTTGGAAACTGAACATAAATCAAAGAAAAGGAAATGATTACTTGAACAAATAATATTTTGGTTAAGTTGTGCCTACTGACACAGCGACACAAACCTCAATTGTAATTAACATATGACTAGAAATCTATGTCACAAAACCACAATCAGAAATATCAGATTCTTTAACAACCATAGCACAGGAGTTACCATATGGGTAATAATCTAAATGATAAAAATACACAAAGTTTGAAGAGTAATGTTAACTAACTTGATTTGCAAGCCCTGCAGGCAATCGAGGGGCAATTCCATTGAAAGTTCTTTCATCCACAGCAAGCTTCGTTAACCTAGATACATGATTTTCCCGGTGTGTTGAAAATGAACGAGACATGTTACTGTCACAATATGAAACAGATGTGAGAAGGAAAACTGAATAAGTAAAGTTTCACCAAAGAATTCAGTAATTTGCAACTACCATATGCTTTCAACAATTAACAAAGTGGATATGTTTGCAATTACAAGAGTTCAAATTGCTTGTCAGAAAAATTAGATATTAGCTAAGCGTTCATTAAGCAGCCAAAATAAATGCAATGGGACTCTTATCACATGTCACCTAGCCAATGTTCTCTTGCCTTGACCTTTTATCCTCAGAAAACAGAATTTTACAATTAATACTTTTCCAACAAACAGTTCGAGACACTAATCGATTACCGGCTCAGATACTTTGTCCTCCTATCCGCTGAAGCTCGAGAAAGAGCTTCTTTAGGGCTAGAAGCTACATCATCCTCTATGCTGAGCTTTGTCTTCAAATCATCTGGTAGTGCCTGTAGTTATTTGAAAAGGTAGGGTCACTACGGCTCGACCACATGCAAATGAAGACAGAACACATGATATATTAGGAGTCATATCATACCATGACATCATTTACAAGCTTCTCTATCTGGATTTGTTCTATATAAGTTCGTGAAACATATGACCCATCCAAGCCCAACTGATCCGCTACAGATTTTACATATGAACGGTCTTTTCCTTGAACCTGAAGAAGAAGAAGGCAAGAGAAAGGTAAAATGAGGCTTCTCTATGCCTTGTAAACATGATAAAAACCAAAAGGAATACAGTTATTGACGACTCTAAACTTGAACAAGAGTGCAACAATCAGGACAACAAAACAGGTCCCTTTTGTGTTCCTTTTTCTAAAGAGAATTACATTGATCTAAGAAACTCTAAAACACACAATTATGAAGCTCCATATCTTCCACCCAACTACAAGAATGGTTAGCACCTCAGTCATGCATTGTCGACAGCATAAAACATTTGAAAAAGAGAGAATAAATAAATAAATAAATAAATAAAATTAGAGAAAGGATGCAATCATGCAAGAGGCACCTAACAATAGCCTAAAGGGAATACCAAAGTACTACTGTAGTCTATACAAAATCAATATACAATATATTAAATGATAAGAGTATACAAAAACTCTCTTAGATGGTAGAATACCTGAACGTACTTGCGATTTAGCTGTTCTAGCCAATCAATTTTCACAATAACCTTATCATCAGAGAACACATGGCTCCTCCTTTTTAGGATAGTGGCAATAGTGTATCCCAGTGCCATCAAACCGCCAAGAAGGCGGACACTGACTTCAAAAGTTATCCTGGGTGATATTATGAACGGACTGTCTGTAACCCATTCCTGAATCACAAAGTAGAACAGCTTATAAGGGGAAGGAATGGTCTCATCAGAAAACTCTGCTGCACTTAAACTATCAATAAGTAATTCTACTGAGAAATGAACCATGAGATGACTAATCATGAAATAGAATGACATAATCATATAGATTTATTAAGTAATTCTGCAAACAATGGAAAGTTCTACATTATATTGGGCCGCAATAATGTGGGAGTAATTTCCATTTGCTTCTTTGCATTCTAGTCTTTCTCCTCAATCAATGTGAATATTATAAACTCAAATCTAAAAGTAAAGCGCAACGGGTCATGGCCCTGGACTAATCCACATTTGGTTCCTTCCCCATACAATGTAGCACTATGTTTTCAGAGTGTGGAAGAACTTTCTAGTAGAAACAAGCTTCAGTAGAGAAGAAATACATAGTTTCAGAAGCTAGAACAGTGATGGACCCAGTCAGAGGACTCTTGGTGCAAAAATAATAAAAACTGGCAATATATTCGAAAAAATAAAGTAGTATCCCTTGATAACATATAAATATTAGTTGATACAAGCTAACTGTTTTGTGGAAACAAAAATAAAATAAAATAAAATAATAGTTTGAACAAAGAAGTAACTAATGAATGATATCGCAAACAATAATGTAATACTGCAGTTCAATTGGTACGACCTGTCATACTTTTCTAATCAGTAGCCGGTTTAATTGCTTATACTCTTTCTTGCCATTAAATCACTCAAAACAGAGAAAAAAAAACTCTTTTTAAGAAAAACCTTGAGCTAGTGAATCGGGTGCACTGCCAATTTGCTCAGGTTTGACTAGTTCACTGCCAGAGTTCGTCCAAAAGCCTGATGACTGGCCAGAAAAAATTCCCAGTGGAAGCATCAGTTTCATTCCAATTTCTCAAACTACAAAAACAAAGGTTCATGGGGATGAGAAATGGATTACAATCAAAGAAGAAAAAGGGCCCTCCACAAAAAGCTAATTACAAATCCCTCCAATGTCGCTATAAGTTAGTAAGAGACAACCCTTTAAAGGACCCAGCCGCTTTGGCCCATAATGATGCCGAACACACCACACTCTCTCAAACAAGCTCAACTGTCCTACAGCCTCATCAAAAATCCTAGAATTACACTCCAACCAAAGGCACCAAAAGATCGCAAGACAAAGCGTGTTGCACAATAACTGATGCTGCTTACTCCTCCATAACCCAACATACAGAACCAGCGAGTGCTGGACAAATTGTTGTGACAGGAAGAAAATATATACCCAACAACCGACTCCACAAACTACGAGTTTTATCACAATGCAAGGCCAAGTGCACACCCGTCTCACTACCATGGTGACGCAGTGCACACATCCGGCAACAAAATTCAGCCTAGTCACCGCAGCTGCAGCATAACATGAGTGTTAGGCCTGCCTAATACCAAAGTCCATTTGAGTGTCTGCGCCTTCAAAGGAACCTTAGACTTCCAAATGAAACTAGGAAGAGGAAGATGGGGATACTGGGATAGAAAGGTGAGGTTATGAATGAAGGATTTGCAGGAGAAGACCCCAGAGAGGTCCCAAACCCAGATCTGTAAATCAGCATTAGGAACAAGACGAATGGTGTCTAAAACACTAAGAAGAGAGATAGTTGCCTGCATCTCTATCATGGGGAGGCCTTCCCCTTCATACATTAAGGTCCCAAGAGCCACCGTTGCTAGAATAATTGACAGCAACTGGTGCCTCATGAAGTGAGGACAACTGATAAACCCGCCCATCTCAAAGAATCAACCCCGTTGTCCATGACCCACTCTATACCTGACCAGTGGAAATAATAAAGGCGATACCGAGAAATGAATTTCTACGGATAAGCATGTGAGACAGTGGAACCGACATGAGCATCCACCCATTATTGCAGAGGGAACGCCACAACCACTTACCCACCAACAAGATGTTCAGACACCATCAACTAAACCCAACCCCCTTTCCTTCTCGAGTCGGCACACTAAATCCCAACTACCTCCCCCCATCAGCCCCGTTCCTACAAGATTCCCACCCGATCCTCTCTTACCTATTAACTACTAACACGAATCTTAAATGAGAAAGGTACTAAAGAGGAACCCTCCCGCCTAACCAAAAATAAACAGCCTTCCAGCCATTGGTGGATCCAGAAAATTCTTAGAGTGGGTTTCCTTTCCTATGCTAAGTGGGGCACTTTTCTAGCTATTGCACAGTTTTGCCCATTTTTGGCCAAAGTGGATTCTCTTTCATCCCCTTGCGATTAGCGAAAGCATGGATCCGCCACTGCTTCCACCCATCCGCGACCCTAGATACAGTCGGCTCCCAAAAGAACACAAACCAGGGATTCCCTCCTAAGGGAACTTGAATGTACGTAATGGGCCATTGCTGAAGTTGACACCCCATCAGACTAGTAAAAGAGTGCAAGAAACTATCATCCGCTTTACCCCCACCACACTACATTCAAAAAAATTCTTCACGTTCACCTGACAAACAACCTCAAAGACCTGAAGAATGGTGACCACATTCGTAAGCCCTCAATCTCAGCCGAAATAAAGAGAATAGTATCATCGGCAAACTGAATATGGGAAACAGTCACTCTCTCCTTGCCCACACTAGACCCCTCCGCAAGCCCCCTGTTCACACCCCAATCCAACATCCTTTCCAAAACAGTATTACAGTAACCCCCAAAGTGAAGAGAAAGGCCAAAGTGGAGCCTAGGACCACCGGAAGAAGAAAACAACCAACTCATTAACCAACATAGAGAAGCTAGCATAGGACAAACAACCCCTAATCCACAAACGTTACTTACCCCTAAAACCCTTTCTATCCTTGAAACTATGTTATCTGGACTCAGGTATGTGTATGGATCCGAGTGTCCGACTTGTGGTACTACACTCCAGTAACATGCATGGCTAGAAGCTTATGTCATATAGCTTTAATGATGTGGAGTGGAGTTTGAATGGATCTCAACAACTATCAAAGTATCATGAAGGTAAGAACAGAGAGGAAAAAGGATTAAACCTCAAACATGAGACTGTATTTGCCATCTCTGTTCCTCATTCTCAGGTGTGACTGGCATGCTTCAGGATCTTCACCTGGAGGTAGAAGGTATATATCATATGTCTCCTCCCTAGCTTCTTTATGCTCTTCTGAAATAACTGCCTTGATCTGCTCCTCTGTCACAGTCCTAGTTGACTACAATAAGAGAAACCTCTTAGTGCTAGAGGCAGCAGGGATAAAAATATCAGTACAGGGTATTTAGCATCATCAACGTGCAAAGTGGATGACAATAGAATGAACTGTTGACCTTCAAAATGTATGTGGGGTTCTGAAAGCCGGTAAATGGATTAAACTTGTTGATAATCTTAATATGGGCTGTTTCGAGATCTGGTTCAATAAAAGCCTTGTACATAGGATACACCTGCCAGACACAACAACTATGAGAACTTCACAGCACATATAAAGCATAACGGATGATCTCATAAGTGAAGCATTCTCAGAAGGGACTTAATAACAAGTATGACAACCGTTTCAGAGATCTGATGAATTATTTCTTCAGGCTCCTGCCCAGCACGTTGAATGTCCCGCAAAACACGTTTCACTAAGTCAAAATGTACTCCACCTGTGATAGACACACGAAGATCCAGCAAAGGCCGCAATTTCTCACTCAATGCATAGATACCTTCGATGATCACAATACGAGAGGTAGGCACTTCAATAGTTCTGCAGATATGAGCAGGTGTTCAACAAAGAACGCTCAAAGAAAGGTCTTTCAAAATAATGACAAGCACAATAAGTATGTACTTGTTCACTCATAATGAAATGACTTTTAATGGAAACCCGAAGCCAAAATCTGAATCAATTAGTACTCGAAACTGAAATACATAAGATACGCTAAACCCTCAACATAACGGTCAACTTTATGCATGCAAAGCTTGAAAATTCCTACCAGCAGAGGAGCATTGTAAGAAAATGCTATAAGATAGGAAGCAGACATATATTCTATAATCTAAACAGCAGCCATGTAATTATGAAGCAACAAGTCAGAGACGGAGGGATTATCAGTTTTCTACCACTAGTGCCTATCTCGATTCATTGAATTCTTTATCTTCCACCATCCCAGGATTTGATAGGGAGTATTCCTCAGACACAGCTCTATCATGAAAACTCTTGATTCATATTCTTTATCTTTCAACACCCCTTCATCACTGTATCAAACTTGATTGAATGCACAAAATAATTAATTGAAAAGGAAACAATAATGACAGCAAACCTGTAGCCTGTCCGAGAGCTAGACTTGAAATCATATATTGGAACTTGAACAGGATTTCCAGCTTTCAAGCCACGGATATTTTCGAGCAGCATGTCATAATCTGTCAACCGTGGGTCTGTTCAAGATAGAACTATTGTTATTGTCATAATTTACAGAACTGTCGTAACATTACTGAGCATGCCAATGTCTATGACAAAAGAAAAGTACTACTACAATTTTGTACACTTAGATGAATGCTTAGATAAGGATGAATTGATAGAATGCATACGAATATTCCCATCCAATTCATGAAAGTATCAACATAGAAACATTTTTCTTACTAAAATAAGCAAATAAAGCAACGGTAGTACTGCCCGATATAACGGCAAACATGGTGTCTATCAGCTCTGTTCAGTCCTCGAATCTTCATATTCATAAGCAACCTATAGACTAAACTCCTGCAAATGAAGTAGCGAAAGATGCTAGATAGACCGAAACAGAACTCCTGGAGGAAGGTGGAGGCAGCCTAGTACTCGACAAATCCAAAGGATATTACTACCCATCAATGAAAAATGCATAGGGAATCTCCATAAAGAACAACAATTGAATTTGGCCATTTGATATCCATAAATGGCAACAATTTCACAAATTTCCACAAACATTATTACAGGATATTGAATTAAGGTTGGAAAGCATAAATCTAGAAATTCAGAAACAAAATGAATAGTAGGATCATGCTTTGAAGCCCATGTGAAGCTTACAACAAATATGAATAACTGGTATTTACCTAGACCTTACAAAACCACGCAGCAAACATCACACACACATTTATGAGCTGAAAGACGATCATATGCAGGTTTATCGACACTTGTAAAAAGGCATGTTAAAAGCATTCATAATTTCATATATTTTAACTTGTAGAATTAGTTAGATTCTTCCTTTCAACCCCCATATACCTGCATTCAATATGGCTATTCAAACACGAGCATCACACCTACATGATTCAAAGCTGTATAATTTGCTAATATAGTCGAGTCTGATTATTGAAAATGTATGCATTAACCAAAGTGTACAAGTACACTAGTTGACATTATCGCTATGTTCTAGAAGTGTCCGAGAGAAACAGCAAAAACGAGAAGCTATCAGACTAACCAGACATCTAGTTCTCAAAGTCAAAGCAACAGAATGCCTCACCATCAAAGTTCCCATCGATGATTCGACTAGCATCATTATAGTTATCCATTGATATGACACCGACACTGGGCATAAAGTCGAGCATCTTTTCCGTGAAGACGGTTTTCCCAGCACCAGATGGACCAGCTATTCCAACGAATATTATCCCATCGTTTTTCTGGGCTAACAACTGACAAGCACGAATAACAACAAAGAAACCCTTCTCAAATGACAAACGGCCTTCAATCGGGACAATCTCATAGCGATTGGAGTCCTTTCTCTTAATCAGCTGGACTTGATCTCTTAAAAGGCCTGACCGTGGCCGAGGTGATTCATACCCAGATGGAGCATCTACTCCCATTTGGAAGATGAGCACGGGAACTGTTAAATCCACAAGAGAATACAATGTCAATCAAGTGCATGGGGAATTCCTTTAGCACGTTAGTGAAATACATATTCTTGGATTAGTACATTGATTGGCCATAATTAAGCTCATTTTCCAGATCAAAATCTGGAATAACTCATACAGATTGCAGTGGCAGTATATAATTTGTGTCTTGTGAATCAACACCAAAGCTAACTACCGCAAAATCCTCAAACTATGACCAAATTGCTAAATACATGTTCAGAACTTGAATTATGAACAATGATATTCACTGCTAGACCTTCCCACACACCCTTAGTGGTAGGATGCAAACTGGTGATGCTTGTTACAGTTGAATCACGAATTGACAGAAATTCACTGTAACCTCACTCTTTCTATCTCGCACCCCCAAGCAGCCAAACATTTCCAAGAACAGAAGAGTCATTTTATGTCTTCAAACAAATTAAAGGGACAAAAAATTTGGCCAGAGATATTTCTTTATCTTAGCCAAAAACAAGACTAAATATTGAAAACAAAAAGTTCCAAACTATCCCTAAGTTTCCCCCTAGACAAGCCTCATTCCCAAGCTAAATGATCTCAAGAAAAAACATAGAATAGAAACATCATTATTTCACAACATGCTTAAAATCCATGAGTACCCAGAACTGATTTCAGCCCAATTGCAACCCAAACAAAACTTCAACAAATAGCTTCTGATCACTTAATTTCCCAATATTTCTGCATCAAATTCCAGAAATTCCATATAACCTAGGACATACTCAGCAAATTACCACTTAATGACAGAATCACAATTCACAAAGTTCCAAGAAAAGGGTATCAAAGAAACAAAATGTAACCCGAAAATAACAAAATTGAAAGATTGGTGATTAACAATACAGTGATACACCCATGAATAATAATAAAATAAATATTAAAGAAAAACACCCAGATAAACAAACACCCAAATAAGAGGGGGAAAATATGGAAAGATAGCGTTATATGATGATTAAAATATTTCATATATGGGATTGGGGGTGTTTGAACTGAGAGTACCTTGTTGATGAATTGAATTGTGCGCTATGAATCAAACAGTGGGATGATGATGATGATGATGATGATGATGATGATCAAAAAGGAAATATTTTTCGTGAACCAAAAGGGCAAGATCAAGGTGGCGTCAATTTGACTTCCCTGAACAAATATAAAGGTGACAGAAAAAAGTTGTAGGAGAGAGCGAGTGGCGACAAACAACGACCCAGTGTGTTCCAGTAGTGTATGAGAACCAGATTTTGCCAGATTTTGGTTTGTGCTCCAAGCGTTAGAGAGAAGAATCTTATCCATGAGATGACACGTTTCTTCTCAAATTGGAGGCGTTTGACCGGCGTTTGACAGTATCAAAAGGGAATCTAATACGGTAGGAATCTAGAGATATGGTTATATGGGGCGAGTAAAGGTGTATACCGTTTTTATTAGAGTCGGTATATACGGAGTACTAAGAAAGGCTAACTGGCTAAGTGAGTGGTGGGGCGAAGATGGATTTTGAAAGTTTAACCCATCATTGGTAGTGGAGCGAGTGTGTATTTGGTTTAGTATTCTAATAGCAGTATAGCACCACTAGTTCATGTTAACAGATTATGTAAAGATCCTAATATTATGTAAAGATCCCAATATCTATTACAGTAAAATTTAGCTTGGTTTTCCCCGTCTTTTAATTTTTGTCCCCCATAACAATTTTGTGATGGCCTTATATATTTATAGTTCTTTAAAGATGTTTTTTTTTTGGAAAATTGTGTGCCTAATAATTATATCATAAGTGGGTTAGTGGAAATCTACTCGGCGGGGTGGATTTCAATATGTCTACTTGTAGTGGGGCTAAGACGGGTGGGTGGAGCATATCCATGCTGGTGGATGGGGCGTGAATAAGGCATCCCCACAGCCGCTCTGCCTCAATGTCATCTCTACTTGTGTCTCCCCTAAAATCAAAATAGTAATTAACGACATCACCTTTAATCTAATGCTTTGAATAATTGAGAAGTTGATTAAAAAGTAAGTAAAGATTTGTCTATTTGGCACAAAGATTGCTCAATGTTATAAAATCCAAGGTTGTTATTGAGTCGGATAACTTAGGTTTGATTTTCCGTTGCCAAGGTTTGGTTAATTTGATGTTATTTTGTAGGATATTTAATGCATTCATAAGTAACTTGTGTATAAGTTGCATTGACTAGTAATGTTGAATTGAGTGATTGTAAAAGAAATTTGGTAAAATCAGTTGTTTTTTTATACTAACATCTATAATAAACAATAATGATGTCTATATAAGTATATAACTTAATTTGTTGGCATGCAATTCATTAGTTAGTTTTACTTTCCAATTAGAAGCTCGATATTCTTTTTAAATGATTTAGAAGGGCATGTCATTGTGGGTTTTAATGTTTTTTTTTATAAAAGGGTTTCAATGTTGTTTAGATGGAGAAGGAAATAAAAACAAGGCGCTAAAGTACTATCATTATAACTTGTTCTTTTTTCTAGACTGATCTCTTTGCTAATCTTGAGTTAATATAGTGCTAGAAGATTTATGTATATTAATACATACGTATATAGCGTTTTTCCGCAAAAACACAATGTCACAAAGATATCTAACACTTTTCTAAGAAGCGTTATAATATTACAACTCATGAATGAATTTTTTGAATCCATCCACAATAGAGTTGTTGTAAAGTTGATTTATGCGGGTTGCGGTCTGTACTTGACATGTTTGAGTTATCAAACGGGTTTGGGCGTGTTTTTATAAATCCACAAAAAATTTCCTATTAAAACCCACCATTTTTCAGCGCCATTCTGTAAATTAAATGTACCTTGGTTGCAACATGTGCACTTGACTTGACATGTATGTGCCATCAGACTTGACAGGTCTCCCCGATCAAAACCCTCCCTGTGTTAGGCCCTCCCGCCCATAAACAGCTATATCCAAGGTCCGGCCCGGCCCGAGGTCCAGACGGTTTGTTCCGTAGCGAATGGTCACCTTGACCGATTCGGTCCGGAGCTAGTTCGGACTTCAAACTGAACCGCACCATCAGGGCACCTTTTTTTTTTTTTTTTTTTTAAAAAAAAAGGGGCGACTAGTTCCCACTGTGTTTATAGTCTTACAAACGGGGGGTAACGGGAATCGATCCCCGGCTGATGCCACGAAATCAGGAGGCCGCGCCACTGCGCTGCACCTCACTTCCCCATCTGGGCACCTTTTCGTACATGACAACATGAGTGTTAGAGAATATTATTCTAGTACGATTAGGAATATTATTCTAGTACACTTAGGAATATTATTCTAGAGTTCACATAACACTAGGACTCTTGTACCTATAAATAGGGATCGATTATATCAATAATAATCAAGCATTCATATTATCTCACATGGTATCAGAGCAGCGACTTTTCTGGTAGCCTAAAACTTAAGCTTCCGCTAAGCCGCCGAATGGAGATCTTAAACCATATTCCATCCGGCGGACTACTAGAGTTTTTTTTATATAATCCACACAAATTAGTTTTTGGTTTCCTAGATTAAATTAAATTCCGTTGATCTCCACTACTAAATATGGATTTTTGATCTTAATTTCTACCCTACTCTCAAAACTCAGATCACGTCAAGTTCGCATGTCTCCAGCTCTGTCGTCCGCCGCCTGCACTCCTGTCGTCGCCGACCGCCGTCCGCCGCCTGCACTCCTGTCGCCGCCGACCGCCAAACGTCGACCCTTGCTACCGCGTGATTTGCTGCTGTCAATCCCTATAGTCTTCCGCTGACGCGTTCCTTCCTCTTACTCACGATTGGCTATGAAGCGGGTGACAACACGAGAGTTTTGTTTCGGTTAGATTTCATACTTGGTTGAACTTCAAGATCTCCATGTTTAATATATAGTGTTTTTCAATTATGTCTTTTGTAAACTCCAATCGTGGCGTCCGTTCATCTACCGCTACGATTGTGGGGGAGTGTTAGAGAATATTATTCTACTACGATTAGGAATATTATTCTAGTATCTTAGAAATAGTACTCTTAAACATATTATTCTAGAATTTTCATAATATTAGGACTCTTCTACCTATAAATTGTGATCGATTACATCAATCAATAATAATGAAGCATTCATATTATCTCACAATGAGCATTGAGCATAGGCTAGCAGCTAGCTGAGTGCATACCGTTCTTTTTTCCTGCTCTCAAAAGCCCTTGCCTTTGGTTAATCAGTCTACCAGAGTTTAACCCTGCTCTCTCTCTCCTCGGCGAAATCTACCGCACATCGAAGCGCACGAGCTTCCAAAAACATCTTCTGGTATTTCAATTTGCGAACTTCCAAACTTATTTAGGGTTTATTAGCTTCCAATTTGTATGCTTAAATCTGCTTAAAACCCTACCTTCTTACGCTCGAACTTATTGGAGCTTGAAAATGTCATCAAATTTGATTACTTTATATCATTTATTTATTTGCTAGGGTTTCGACGTTCCGATTGGCTATGAATTGTTAACCAACTACAACTTTGCGTCACCGGCATTGACATCGGTTTTACACGATGCCTAGGTATGTTAATTTCTTTGGTTTTGTGTTCTAGCTTTACGAATTACGATTCTTTTATGTTCGTTGTTTGAATTTCAATCTTGTTTTCCTTTTGCAGGTATTATTGTGATTACTGCGATACCTACTTGACTCATGATTCTGTAAGTAATTTGTGTATTTTGAATTTGTTTTTTCGGGCGATTTATGTTTTGATTCGGCACTCAGTATCTTTTGTTAGGTTTTCTAATTTGATGCTTCAATAAACGGGAAAAGGTTAATTCTAGAGGATTACAGAAATAGTACAGTAGTAGTTCCCTGAGGTATATCACTCAGTAAATGGAGGGTTTTGGGGTTGAAGAGCTTTATTAGGTTATAATCTGATTGTATTTGCTTTGCTTTTCTTGTAGTGTCTTATTTGTATATATTCTACGGCCCATATAATATTCACATTTCTCTCTGTTGGACTGTCACATAGTGAGATAATGTGTTTGTCCATCATTTTACTATCTTGCTGACTTGCCTTTTCAAATTTAACCTACTTGACCCTGAGTTCTCTGCCTTAGGCGGATAATTTGAGCTCAATTTTGATGCTAATAGATTGATGAGTCTAGTGTCGTGCTAGAGTTTGGAATGTGTATTTGTAGATTAGTGCTGATTATTTTCCTAGTGATTGTTTGGTTTACAAACAAAAACACAAAGAGTAACTTCATGAAAAAGTACACAATGCTGAATTATTTGATTGGCGTAAATGCAGCGGGAAGGAATCTGTTATCCGTAAGATGGGGGAAGTTGCTTACATAATCCCTCTAGGTAATTTCGTGTCAAGCAAACAAATTTTGGCACTTCCCATGGTGTCCTAATTCTTGGGAATTACAATTCTTCATGTGAATTACTAAACGGCCACTTATTATGGATTGGTATCATTGTGAATGTGATAGGTGGGATAATAAACCAAAAAATGTGCAACTTATGAAATGAGTTAGCTTAGACAGGATAATAAATTTTCTCCAACCCGCTTGACATTCAAATGGAGTTTAAGGAACCATATTCGTTTTTCTATTCTAGTCATACATAAGGGTTTACTGCTTTACGAATGAAAGTATCTGAAGGGATATGTTCCTTTTCTGTAAAGAAGGTGTGGGGCTTCTTGTGTTGACGTTATGTTGTTCTTTAATTTATCTTGCTATATGCGTCTCTTTTACCTGTCACCTATTATAATAGTCTCTAGTTTATCATTTGGGATTTGTTTCTTCTTCTGATTTGCGTTGTTGGTTTATCTGTTGTGCTTTCAGCCTTCTGTTCGGAAGCAACACAATGCAGGATATAAACACAAGGTAAGCAATAGCATTTTTTCCCTTCCAGGAAAGTAAGGCTTATTTTTTGGAGCAGAATAATTTTCAGCGATGCATGGACATGGTACAAAGATGAAAGATGCCATGTCAGACATATGCAAAGTCACAATTCTGGCATACAGAAATGACACTGCTGCCAATGCATTCATTTAAAGATTTCTTTTTAATATCTGTTTTATTCTTTGTTCGGATCCACGCGACATAGGGCTTCTTTTGTGTTCTTTCTATTAAGTACTGCTAGTACAGATTTTACTTTGCACGAAATGGGGGACCGCTTGTCGTTTATGATGGGTTGAGCTCTGTTTCTGATGTTTTTGTATCCTCATATTCAGGCAAATGTGCGGATTTACTATCAACAGTTTGAAGAGCAACAGACGCAGAGTTTGATTGATCAGAGGATCAAGGAGCATCTTACTGGGCAAGCTGCATATGGGCAAATTGGTGCTACATATGCGGCCTGGCGACCACCTGGTGTCAGGCCTCCTCTTCTTCCTGCACCTTTACCAATTCCAGGTTCTGTTCCCCCAAATGCCCCAATGGCCCCAGGCATAAGGCTACCTATGTTCCCAAGACCAGCTGGTCCTCCAGGTTATTAGATACTTTCAACTACTTCATCTTGGTTTATATTATTGTCCATTGTACTTGGTAGATTCAAATGATTTTTAGACGAATAAGCTGCACTACATCACTCTACAGAAATAAAGGAACTATCACTTGACGAAAGGTAAACATCTAAAGCAAAATAAGTGGGGGGTTTATTTGTGTCAATGACAATACTAGAGGAAAGATTAGGAAGAAGACAGGAATCCAGTGTGGATTTCTTGGAGTTGGAGTACCCTTATCTGATGGTACTTAGCAGGGAAGAATATTGAGGTATGAGAACAGTACACAATACAACAGGGCACTGCTATTTGTTCACACCTAGGAGTAGCCAATATGTCTACACCAACCTACCTTTTTTAATGAAGTCGTAGATTTATTGTTTTGAAGTAATAGCTTAATAATTATGACTTTAATTGTATTTGAAAAAAATTATTTAAAATTTTAAAGTTCAAAATTTTAAAGTTAAAAAACTGTAAGCTACGTGAGTGTAGTCACGTTAAGCTATTCCTAGGTGTAGCAACTAGTGCCTGTTTAATGCCTAACATTTCTAAGCTTCAGCTTATTGTATCTATTTTGGCAATGCGGTAGCCTATGTTTCATGGTTTGTTTCTCACCTTTAGTCCCCTTGTCGAACCCTTGACATTCGACCTGGGTATGGACATATGACTTCATGCCAAAGAAATTATGTTGGAATCGGATTCTAATGGTGCGTTTAAAGTTACATTACTTAATACTCAGGGAAGAAGGATTTTGTTTAGATAAGAAGTGAAGAAGGATATGTTGGAGGCAAACCATCTTGTTCTCTGTTCATTTTCTAGTGGACTTGTGATTGGATTGATCAAACTGGAGGGATAAGTAGTAAAAATGGATCTTGGAATTCTTGGATGCTTCTTATTTGTTGTAAAGTTGTAAACTCATGCACTAACATTGGCTTTGACTGTTACAACCTCTCTATTGCAACGTACTCCTGGGCCTTCTGGCCCTCCCTTACCTTGCATCTTGCAAAAGCTACATACACCTGGCCTTTCCTTACCCTGCTATCTCTAGTTGTTATGAGATAGTGGCAGTTGGATCCCTAATAGACGTGAAGATGACTATCCTTCTCTTTGTCTCCAAGACATGGGGATGTGAGTACATGTAGGCTGCACGGATATGGCTGGGAGGTGCTGCGCCCATGTTGGGAATGTGAAATGACGGACGCAATTCATGTCTGAGACGATATAGTTCACTCGAAATGTTTTGCTAGCAACATGTCTAAAAACGGTAGGGACATGCGTGTGACTGCTGGCGCATTTTCTGAATTTGTTTATGATACAGAATCTTACTGTTCGCTCTTTGGACCGTACAGCAGCTATGTATTCAGCTTTGCCTAGTTGGATTTAGGGTTCTGATCCATCTCTAGTGCTGTATAGGTTACCTTCCTTGCTTGAATTTCACAAATTGATTTCTAGCTAGTGGTTTCTCTTTCTTTTTCCTTCACTTAAAGCCTAAACCCTGTTACACTATACTACACAGCAAAAGAAAAAATTGTGTTGGTTTCCAGGTGGGTTATATTGCCTTGTCATGTTCTGCGTAATTGTGTTACAAGATTTTACAGGTACCTGACATCAGGAAAGGAATTTGCTTTTGAATTTGAAAACTTATCCCTCACAGAACATTATCACTGCTTGAATCATAAGTAAGTCTGACTTTGCATTCTCAAGCTAACTTGCAATTCTGAAATGTTCACAGTATATGGGACTGCTCCAGGTTCAGCACCATTTCCAGGACAACCAGGTGCTCAACCTCCACCAGTACAAGCAAATGGGCTACCAGGGCCACCTGCTATGACTGTTCCGACCTCAGTCCCAGGAGTAGCGGCCCCTGGTTCCAATGGTGCTCCACCAACTGCGTCACAGCCTATGTACCAGGGCGGTCCTGGAGGTGGAAGCTTCAATGTGTCTAATATGCCTGCAGCATCAGGTTATCCGTCTGCTGGTGGAAATGTTTCTTACCCAACAACCTCTAGTGCTGATACCTTCACTTATTCCCAACCACCAAACAGCAGTCGTGAGTCGCACTGATATGGTATGTTTCTGAATTACACTGTTAGCTTGCTTTATGAGTTTATGAGTTATAACAAACCTCAGCTTTATTCTCTATGAAAACAGAACTGGCTAGTTTATTCACGAGTCTCCCTAAAGTGAGATAACATAAGCAGTCTTGATGCTAAACAGCTAAAGTGAGCTACTTCCAAAAGTTTTTGCCTTCTTCTTTGAAGAAACAACTGCTAGAAACTTGACCCCTCCTGTTCTTCCCAAAGTTTGACAAGATGCAAAAACAAGGTTTTCTTATCCTAGTCCAGTTACCCAGTCATGCTATCTATTCCACACGTCCGTTATTGAAAAAGCTTTTGAAGCCTAAGACTTTTAAGAGCTTGTTTACTTACAGAAATTGAAAGCACTTCTCGTTACCAAAATTTCTCCAAGAATATGCTCTCTGAAGCGAAAACAAGGAGAGAGCCGGTTTACCACCATCCACCCCCCAATATTGTACTTCTTTGTGCATTCGATGCTGGCGACTGGTGTATTCTCTCTCTCCACGTTCCTTCTCTTTTTCTGCTTCCAGTCACTTTGCTACCGACAACATGCGTCGGTGGCTGGGTGGCCTTGCCTCGATCACAATCAACACATCCCAAGTACTCCTCTCTGGGATAGTCTTGATTTAGGGTTATGGTTTGAGAAGTAAAAGATCGATTTGAGTTTAGATCCACAAAAATGTAATAGGGGTTTGGCCGCCAAAAAAACTTCCATGGAGGTCGCTGGTTGTCGACAACTTCAGTGGTTGGGTTTCGTCCCCTATTGCTGTCGTTTGGCGCCTTGCAACCACCGTGTTGATAGTTTACCTGGCGGCATCCATGGCAGCACGAGGATGGGAAGGCATAAGGGGGTGAGATGGTGGAGCTGGATGGTAAAAATGAAAAATCTGGAACATTTTTTTTTTTGGGAATTGTGAATGAAAGGTTGGAAAGCATCAAAAGGATGGCAACTACTGTGAACCTTGAGGGGGTAGCTCAGTTGGTAAGACTTCTGAGATTTATTCCAGAGGTCCCAAGTTCGAGTCTCATAGCCACTGGAGGTTATCCTGGTCGTTAGCTTCAGGGCCCATGGGATTAGTCAAGTTAAGCTTGGATACCCATGTTATCTAAACATTAAAAGGATGGCAACCACTGTGCTGGTAGTTTATCTGGCTGCATCCATGGCAGCACGAGGCTGGGAAGGGACAAGGGGGTGAAATGGTGGAGCTGGATTGTAAAAAAGAAAATCTGGAACATTTTTATTCCTGATTTGTGAATGAAATGTTGGAAAGCATCAAAAGGATGTTTTCGGTTGTTTTCAAAGTTCCCTTGTATATTTGGAAAATGAGTGAACAGTTTCGGTTGAAAACTTGAACTTTTCATTTTGAACACTGTTTCAGCTTCTCCGTGTTCTCCAGGAATTTTATTTTATAATTTATATATTTATTTCCTGGAAAACAGTTTAAGTGAACACTGAACTGTCTAAGAATCTTTATCTGGTGATGCAGGATCTTTGACGCAGCAGAATAGGCAATTTTTGTTTCATTCCGGTTGCAGATGCTGTGGTTGAGTGCATGATTTGTGTTCGAATGTCCTGGAATCCTGGTTGATATTGAGAGTAGATCCCATTATTTCATATTAAGATGAGCAGGTTTAGGGGAATTGGCTTCTGTCATGGCAAGATTATCCGATACTTTCGTATTAAGATGAGAGTGGATTATCACTGTAGGCTGTAACATGCTGACATGGAGTTGTTCGCTTCTCTAGCTTCATTGTTGGTGAAAATTTAAGGGTATTGCCCTTTTGGTCTATATTGGGTAACTTATGAAATCCGAGAATGTGAAATTGACAGTATCTTTTCTTATTTTTTGATCTCCATGAAACTGACAATATCAATTCTTGCTTCTACTAATTACTTTCTTGAATTAGCTAGTTTAAAACCATAATTCCGAGACCTTGTTTCTCCCTGCCCCTTCTTTGGTCTTAACTATACTATTGAGACCTGTATAGTGATTTCAGAAACTTTGGCGATCAATCAAAGAACAAAACTAGGATTTTTTTTTTGTTTTTTTGAAGAGGAAGTTCCTTTCTCTGTGGGCGTGGTTAGAGGGCATTGTGTAGGTACTCCTAAGGAGGCTTTAACTCATGACCTTGTGTGTAAGTTGTAACTTGTTTACCTGTAAGTCAACCACATAGGGTACAAAACTAGAAAGTTGAAATGGCGCGAGATTACGGAGAATTTCTGACTTGCTAATGCAAATTTTCCCACTCTAATGCGTATGGTTTGCTGAGCAAATGGTTCGTCTATGGATATAATTTCTCTTTTAAGCCGTCTGGGGCAAATTTTTCTTTATAGATGTATGGGGTAATGATTTTGCCAAGGTAATGGTTACTTTTTTCAGAGCAAATGTTTATTGTATTTGAGACATTTGTCCTTTAATAGTAATTATTGACTTTATTGCCGTGGTAAAATTACTCTCATTGCCTTTGTGCAGTCTTTTTCTCAACATACTAGGTTAAGTCAAACGAGACAATCAATTTGGATTGAAGGGAGTACTTATTATTAATTCTATTAATAGAAAAATGAATGGGTATGGAAGAGCTCCAAACTTATGCTAAAAGCAATATATCTATATAAAATTTTCATATATTCATAGGGGGTGTTTGGATGTTGGCTTGTGGGGTGGCTTTTGATGAAATTGGATGTTTGACCAGTCCACCATCCAATATTGGTGTTTGGATGTTAGCTTGTGAGATTGGCTTTTGGGTTCCCACAAGCCGACTTTTGAAAAGCCAAGGAGGTTGGCTTATGGGTATTGGCTGGTGGCATTAATGTAGTCCAATGACATAATAGTCCAAGACTTACAATTATTTACTTCTATGCCATCAAAAACCTCAATCATATGAATGACCTTATTAGTCATTTTACACATAACCAGCTAATGTTACCAGCCAATGTTACCAAACATCTATTTCCAGACATTCAATGTTATCAGCCAATGTTACCAAATATCTATTTCCAGACATCCAATATTACCAACCGGTCAAATCAGCTAACCATACCAGCCATCGACCATTAGCCATCAGCTAACTACACCAGCCAATTTGCCAAACAGGGCCATATACACATGCATGTATAACTGGACTTAGCTTAGCACAACACCCCAAACGAAGAATCCGGGATTACATGATCCTATTATCACGTTATAATTAACGGTCATGTTTCCTTGTTAATACAACAACTAATTCAGCCAATCATTTTGACAAACTAATCCACAATGCTTAGTATGTCATTTAGTACCTTGTTACTTTCGGCTTACAATTAATCTAATAAACTTAGGGTGTTACTATTTACCGCTCTAAAATTACTACCTACCGCTCCTAGAAATTACAATTTTGCCCTTCTTCACATTTTCACCCACTCTCCCTCTCCCTCTCTAACTCACCCACCCACTCTCACACCCACTCACATTCACCAACATTCTCTCACCGGCAAGCAAGGAACGACCGCAAATGTCTTCCGGCGACCAAGAAGTGCCGTCGACGCCGTCCGAGGTAATTTTTTTTTCGCAGAAACTGGGTCGGGCGTCTGCAATTTCCGCCTGACCCATGGGTCAGGCGGAATCTGCATACGCCTAACCCATGGGTCAGGCGGAAATTGCAGACGCCCGACCCATGGGTCAGGCGGAAATTGCAGACGCCCGACCCATGGGTCAGGCGGAAATTGCAGACGCCCGACCCATGGGTCAGGCGGAAATTGCAGACGCCCGATACTACGAACTGGAATAAAAAACGAGTGAAGGGCAAAATCGTAAATTCTAAGGGCGGTGGTGAGTATTTTTGGGCGGTAAATAGCAATTCACTAAACTTATTACACCATAGACAAACAAGTAATTTGTGTGACTGGTTGTCTGGTTCAGTACTCTCATCCACTAAGCAAAGTTGAGGGTCCGATTCTTATGATGGAGAAACTACTTGCTGGGGCCTGGGAGCACTTTATGCTCTAATAGACCGATCGGATGCAAATATGACTAATTTGGCCCAAAAATTTCAAGGTGAACCCGTGGTTAAACCAAAAAACTTATTACACCACAGATTAAATTAAACTAGTGACCTTTGTATGTATATCTAATCTAAATTGCGGCGCTACCTTAGCAGCTTTCTTGTGACTGCAAAAGAAGCTCCTTTGCTTTATCCAAACTTCTATTCAGATACATTTTGACATGAAACTGAATTATTTAGCATACATAATTATCTATAAATAGTCTAATTATACGCCAAATATTCTTCATCTATCTCCATTTATACATCCTAACCTCAGTGAGCTTCATGAGAATAACAATGTTGCCAGTTTTCTTTATCTTGTTAGTGCTTTACCCAAGTTTTGCAATCGGATTATCCACATACAATGTGGTAAGTCTCGGGGCAAAACCCGACGGGAAAACGGATTCCACCAAGGCATTTGTGAATGCATGGAATGAGGCTTGTGGGTCAAAGGATAAGTCCATCATCTTAGTGCCTAAGGGAAGGTACTTAATTAGGCATGCTATCAAATTTGAGGGTACCAAGTGCAAAAGTACAGCTATCACATTCCTCATTAAGGGAACTATTGTTGCCCCTAGTGATTTCCGAGCACTTGGAAATTCCGACACGTGGATCTCGTTCGAGTACGTCACCGGAGTTACCATCTCCGGCGGGAATCTTGACGGCCGAGGTGCTGGATTGTGGGGTTGCAAGATGTCTGGCAAGGGTGGCTGCCCAAGTGGTGTATCGGTAAGGTTTAATTTGACTACGTCTAATTAAGGCCGTGTTTGGGGTTGGATAAGTGTGTTGAGGTCGGTTTGACAAGTAAATTTGATTTAATGGGTTAATTGAAAGGGGAATGCTCTTTAAAACTATGGTAAATAAAAGGAAATTTGGCGAAAATCATCTAAACTTTACAATTTTTTTGTCGAATCTAAATTTTGTCTGGTATCCCCTTATAAAAACGAATACCATGTTTAGTCCTCCATGTTTTACTATTCTGGCAAGACTTTGAATCTTTTATTTTATTTTTTTTTATGTGCGTAGATTTTATCCTTTACCAGCTCCAACAACATTGTGATAAGTGGGTTGACATCTCTAAACAGCCAATTATACCATATTGTCCTTAATGGTTGTAAGAATGTGAAAGTAAAAGGAATAAAAATATTAGCTCTGTTTGCATTCATTTGAGTGAGAAACTACACCAAGGATGTTTACATGTACAAAAAAGCTTCAACTCAAGCTTTTGAAGGCATTTACGCGTTTTGAATGCATTTACGCGTTTTAACAGCTCTTACGACTAGAGTGAAAGAGATTGAGTTCTTTTGTGTTGTATATTAAGAGAAAGCACCCAGATACTTTGTTTGCATTCATTTGAGAGGGCGTATGAGCAAGCATGATCGTCCCAGCTATGTCCCATCCTTTTCACCTGGCTCGGTAAATCAATCTAAACCCCAATTTTTTCTGTTTCATTTTAAGTTTGTTTTTGGATTTTTATTTAGTGGGTTTATTGATTAATTCAATTGTTCTAGTGCCCAATTGTGAATATTCAATTTGTTGATTGCCCATGTGATTTTAGTTTTTAATAGTAAATCAATCTAAAAACCCCCCATTTTTATAATTTTGTATGATTGTTCTTTTCAGATGTTTATTGGGTATTTATTTTAATTGGGTTATTGATTAGTGATTAATTCTATTGATCTGGTGCCCAATTGTGAATATTCAATTTGTTGATTGCCCATGTGATGTTTTTCCCCTATGTCGGTTTGTTGGTATTAGATAATTGATTTGTTGGCCAATTTGTCATTTGTTTTTAACATTTAATGATAGTGAAAGTACTCAATTAAGAATGTGTTTAGTGATGTACTGTTTTTCCTTTTAGGGCAAAAGCATTGATACATAAATACATGGTGTCTCTTTCATCTTTGGTTTGAAATGGTTGAAAATGAAATACTATCTGGATTTGTTAATTGATTAGAGTGTTCATTCTTCTCTAGGAAATGTTTGTTTCCTGCACTTAGTATTTAAACTTTCCTTGTACCTGAACCTTTTGGGATATTTGGAAATGAAGGATTGAAGGGTATATAATAACTACATATATAATTAAACCTTTTTCTTAGCTTGATGCTTCCTGATGACCTGAGCCCATATTTAATTTTATTTTTGAAAGGTATGAAAAAGTAATTAGGAGCAATCTCCTCTCGAGGGCTACTCCTAGTGAGTCCTCATATAATATATTATCTAGCTCTAGAGACATGGAAGAGTCCCATAGCTTAAAAGATAATGTCCTAGATTAGCCACCCAGTTTGCAACTCTATTGCCTTCTCTAAAATGTGGGTTGAGATTACTGGAATAGTTCTTGCTAAGTATCTTTTTGCATCAATATGATGGTGTTGTTAATCTTCCAAAGAATAATAATTTTTCCTTATTGTCTCCTTTGACTTGGATGTGTTTGAAGCCTCTAAGAATTGCTTCAAGGACTCCATTCTTCACTGTAATTGCTTCGGCGATGAGGAAGGAGGAAGTCCAATATTAGATGTATCCATGGTGATAAGTTATCCTCCTTCATTCCTGGTCCCATTACGGCACGTAGTAATCTACATATTTTCTTTTTTTTTCTTCTCTCTTTGTATTTTTGGGGGGTGGGGTGTGCGATATGGTAGGAGATGATTGGTGTGAATGATTACGGCTATTGATGCTAACCCAAAGAGCTCATAGACTGTTGCATTCTGATGTACTAACAACTCAGTTGAGATTCTTGGTTGCTGAAACCTGTGATAGTCTTGATAAGATTTTGGTGTTGAAAATAAAAAGACAACTTAGTTTGCAACTTTTTAAGAAGCAGACCTATGTGCTTTTGTAAGGAGGGGTTTGATGAATTTCTGACCAGAACACCGAGGAGGTCTTGAATCTAAAGGTCTGAGTGTCTGGTCGGGGCAACTTTTATTCATTGCCTTGTGAAATCTCTGTTACTGGAGCAAGAATTAAACAGAAGAGGTAAAGGTACTAATATAAAGGAAAAGAAGATAGAGAAAGCAGTGGCACTTTCATTTCCTCTGCTTAGGCTTTAAATTAATAACCCAAAGTCTTTCCGCTGTTTTGCTAAGAAAACGAGAAGACTTTTCATTTAGAAAAGGAAGAAAGAAAATATTGGTCCTTAGAGAGTGTCTGTAAGTGGCTGCTTTGGGCAGAAAAACTTAACTTACACAGAAGGTGTGTAAGAAAAGCATAGGTGTAGGATCAACAATCAAAAGGGACGTTTATGTAGAGCATGCAATAAGTGAAGGGGCTTTAGTGTTAGCATCTAACAATAATACAATATACACCAAGTAATGCATGTTAATATATTGACAACTTCAGAGGTATTAAGGGAGAAGGAAGGAGGCTAGATCTGGGCTCATATTGATTAAAATAAATAAAAAATGGTCGAGGTTTATTTTAGAAAGTCAATATTTACCATCATTTTGGGATAGAGGGAGTAATATATAATCAGGAAAATAAGTCTTCTGGTGATTATATATTTTCTGTGCCAAGTTGTACTGTTTTATCTTGTTGGATTAAGATCTATAAAGAGGGGTGATATGTGGAATAAGTGTGTGCCTCAGGTACCACCAAGCCCCAGTAGGCTGGAGTGAGAGGTCAAGAAATTGAGTGGAGGTAAACTGAGGTTATATTGTTGAGTGAACATGGAAAGGGTAGCATCATACAGTAGCTAGAGGAGATAGAGATGTTAGTGATTTGAATTCGTTGTAACCTGTTTGTTGCTGAAGCTGAAGTGCTGAACTATAGAGGATCAAGTGGGAGAGGTTGTGTAGCCATGACAGGTTCAAGTTCCATTGTGAGGAATCGTGAGAGGGAAAGGATATAAATGTGTTATCAGAGTTTGGGTGTCAAATAGTAAATAAAAGTATGGCAACATACTATGGGATACCTTATGGATGGTGAAAGAAACATCAACCAGAAAGAAGGTGAGGAAAAGTGGTGGTTGTTTCATTGATCTGTCTGATACAGTGATACTTCAGTTTTCAAATTTCTGTGAGCCCATCTAATGCCTTTGCTACAATATTTTTTTGATTCAAGTCATTCAGTTCTTTTCACTTCGGTAATTTTGTAGGCATGCCTGGGATGACAGCCTATGCTGGTTTCTATGAAGTTGGATCTCCAAAAGAGGGAGACACTGTGTATGTCTCTGCAGCATCTGGAGCTGTTGGTCAACTAGTTGGACAATTTGCAAAATTGACTGGTTGTTATGTTGTTGAAAGTGCCGGAAGCAAAGATAAGGTAATCTGCTCAGTGCCTTTATATATGCATCAGTGACGTGTAATACTTTTCCCGGTCCTTATTTTCTCTCATACTTGCCTTGATATTAGGTTGATCTATTAAAATCCAAATTTGGATTTGACGAGGCTTTCAACTACAAGGAAGAGGAGGACTTAGATGCAGCCTTGAGGAGGTGAGCATACATCATACATGCAAAAAATATTTAATTTGTACAATAGAACGGAGATTTAAATTAGCAATACAACAATATCAATGGAGTATTCCAGTAAGCCAGACTTTTACAAGGTCAAAAGAACACTTGCTAAAAGGAATTCTGAGTTTGGTAATGTTGAGAGAGGAAGTTGTCGTGTTGTGTTGGGGGGCGAGGGCTGCAATGAGGCTTTTTTGCCCTAATATTTGTTTGTTGAGTGCCATAGAAAAAGTTCACTGGTCTGGACCGGAACTTGAACAGCCCTAGACTGAGCATACCTGCATTACACATCTTTATTTGAGCTTATATATAACTTTGTGAGAAAAATGGAGATCTGAATCAGTATACAATAATATTAATGGACAAGATTCCAGTACCACACTTTACATGGTCAAGGGACCAAGCCATTGGCGGCCATAACTTCTTTGTGGTGAAGGACATGAGGGACGGTGTTAAGGGGAGGCTGGGGCAAACCTGAAATGAGTCCTTTTTTATCCTACTTTTTAATTTGTGAGAGTTCAATAGAAAGAGTTTCTTAGAGTACTACCTTTGTGGGGATCAACAATATAAGCAAATTTATGTTGTTGATCTACTGGTTTCTGAACAAAGCTCGGGAAACTCTGTATCCTACCTTTTTCATTTTCTCTGAGACAACTTCCCCAGACCACGCCATCAACGTGACTGACCCACTTCTATCCGAACTATATACTTTTTAGTTTAAGCAGTTCTGGTGGAATAATGATATATGTCAGAAAACACGTCCTCACAAATGCAAGTGGTTCAGGACTTAGGAAAATATGAATGAACTGATTGAGCTCCATTTGTCATTGATTGCAATTCGCAACACCAGCATGTTGTCTCCATTGAGTCAAACTCAGACCTGGGTTTGCTACTGCAGGTTGAAGCTTCTATTTCAATATAGACCTCCAAATTTCAAATACAAGATGTATTAGGGTGGTTTAGCTAGTGACCGTCTCATCTGATTTTCACAAAATAAAATTTCTTGCATTGGAGTTTACAAAGTGGTATTATGGGCTTTGATCCCTACTCATTGGACCATTATCCTCAAATTGTCCTGTGTTGTCCATCTTGACCAATGTTAGATAAATCGAACATGCAGTAATCTCGCTTTGATTTAGGTACTTCCCCGATGGCATTGACATTTATTTTGAGAACGTTGGAGGGAAGATGCTTGATGCTGTCTTGCTGAACATGAAAGTTAATGGCCGAATTCCTGTGTGTGGAATGATCTCACAGTACAATCTCCAGCAACCAGAGGGTGTTCACAATTTGTTCTGTCTTACTACAAAATGTTTACGTATGCAAGGATTTCTGGTTGGCAGTTACTATCACCTCTACCTAAAGTACCTGGAAATGATCCTACCACATATCAAGCAGGGCAAGGTTTCGTACGTGGAAGATGTTGAAGGATTAGAGTGTGGTCCATCTAGGGGTGTAACCGAGCCGAGTCGAGCCCGAGCCGCCCTGGCTCGAGCTCGGCCCGGTCATTACTGACTCTGGCTCGAGCTCGGCCCGGTCATTACTGACCCTGGCTCGAGCTCGGCTCGAAGCTCGCCGAGCTTTTTAGAGCTGAGCTCGTGCTCGGTGGAATAAGCTCGGCTCGGAATTATTTTTTTTTTTTTTACATAATTTTGATTTCTCTAATAATGAATACGTAAATTACTGATTTCTTAAGTTTTTTAAGCACAAAAAAAAAAAAATAGAATTTAATATTTATAAATTCCTTATCCTAATCCTGTATATCGTGCCCCTACTTGCACTTAGTGCAAATGACCAATGTTAGATTTAATAACAAAATTGAGAAGGGAGGAAGCAAACACTGCAGTACAAAGTTTGACAATAGTATTTAGTGGTGCTTTTCAAAGACGGAACAAAATCCAAATGATAAACAAATGAGCTAGAGGAAAAAACCCCCTAAAAAAACAAAGTCCAATTGACTTGTAACTTGTAAGCTGTAATAAAACCATAGTATCATAAACAAAAAAACAAGCTAACATATCCCCTCTCGATCTTTAACATCATCCAAAAAGTTTCCTGCTTCATTTAGGTAGATTGATCTCCTCGATTTGTTCCTCCTTGGTAACCTATAAGACATAAATATAAAAAAATGAAGATTTAGTATTTAAGGTTTAGTATGCTATAACCAAAAAAATTTAAAAGAATTACCTTCATTTTCTTCTTAACCCCATGGAGAACACGACACCAGTCTCCACCACAAAGTAATACTTGAACGGTCTCTGGAGCTAGTGAAGAACGATATGAATCAATGACCCTACCCCCTGCATTGAAAGTTTCCTCCGAAGCAACTGTAGTAATTGGGACCGCTAAAATATCACGTGCCATGTAAGACAACACACGAAACTTTAAATTATTCACACTCCACCATTTCAAAGCATCAAATGATATTGAATCGCCCTCAGAAATATAACACCCTTCATCAAGATAAATATCCAACTCAAACTTTTGACCTTGTTGAGTAGAAGTGTTTCTCAAATGATTGAAAACCTCATGCCAACCAACATCATCATCCACGTCAATACTAGTATTACTACTACCACTGCCATTAGCAATCACATCATCTCCTTCATCAAGATTAACAACATTATATACATTGACATACTCACTGAAAAGCTCATCTAAAGATGCTCTAACTTGGACAACTTTTTCTTTACATTCATAGGAAGAAAACATCTTACTATATACAAACTCAAGTCCACCCAATTTGCATCTAGGATCTAACACAGCACCCATAGCCATCAACAAATTGCACTCACCCTAATACTTATCAAATCTCTCTTTCATATTATTAATCATTGTTTTCATCCACTCTTCTTCATTATCATAATCTTTGTCCAACACCAATTTTATTCTATAAACCTCAGCGAGAAATAGGTTAGAAGTAGGATAATCCGAACCTGAAATAATATTTGTGACACTTTAAAATGTTTAAGAACTTCACATACTTTCATGACCTGCTTTCAATCATTCTCACTAGGACAAGAAGTATAGTGTCCATCACGTTCTGCATAAGAAGGGAATGCCTCCCTTAACTTGTACGCAGTCACCAACATGTCATAAGTCGAATTCCACCTAGTCTTATTTTCAAGCACTAACTTTCTATTTGGCAATTGCAATTCCTGAACAACTTCTGAAAACATTTTTAGCCTTGCTTTGCTTGCCCTTATATAATCAACACTATCATGAACCTTTTCAATAATTTTAGTTATGGAATCAAGACCAAAGCGAACCATAATGTTCAAAATGTGAGCAGAGCATCGAACATGAAAAAGTTTACCACCACACACCAACCTATTTGCCTTTGAGAATGTGCTTTTCAAACTCCTTATGCAAGCATCATTTGCGGATGCATTGTCAACAGAAATAGTAAACACCTACAACAATTTAATTAAGTAAAATTAGAATACCATATGATAAGTAAGCCCAGAAAAATTATAATATAAAAATACCTAAATTACCTTGTTCTCAATGCCCCACTCTTGTAAACATTTGTACATAGCACTAGCTAAATCAATACCTCGTCGAGGAGGAGGTAAGTGAAAGAAGTTTAGAACACGCTTTTGCAACTTCCACTTAGAATCAACAAAATGCCCTGTGATAACCATGTACTCCATCTTTTGAGGACTTGATTGCCATAAGTCTATAGTCAAGCAAATTTTATCAAGTTTTCCCAAAAGTGTCTTCAGTTTCTTCTTTTCTTGCTCATAGACTTTAACACAATCAACTTTTCCAGTTTGACGGGATACTTTCGACCAATCGGGATTTTTCCTCTTCATCATAAGGTTAAAGCCTTCCTCCTCTAATATTGAAAACGGGTGCTCATGCATAAGTATCCAATGGGCAGCGGCCTCTCTCATCCTTAACATATCAAACTTACCATCATGAAGCACTTGATGAGAAGGATCTACTCCAAATGAATCAACTGGCAAAAAGTTTAGCTTTTGTTGGCGTAACATGGCTATTTGTTTTTTGGGACAACGCTGAATATGTCGTGTCAGATGACTTGTGGGTTCATTTAACTTTGCGGAAAGGAAAGTGCCACAATGTTTACATTTTGTTTTCCGCTCACCATTCGGCAAAACCACTGGTTCGTCTAGGTCTTGCCAACATTTAGCTCTTTTTCTATTCCTTTGGAATGGATCCAAATCACCTTCATCATGCGTTTCTTCAACTTCAAAATCTTCATTATCATTAGATTCCTCTTCGTTTTCTATAATCAAATCATCATCTTGTTGAATAAGTGGAATTTCTGGATCTAAATCAATAGGTGACACGGTAGCCATTCTTTTGCAATATAACCTAACATTTTCAATCAAATAAAAAAATATTTAATACTCATTATAACTACATGAAGACAACAACAGAAATTTGATAAACCTAACATTGTCATCACAATCACAAGTGCCCATGCCAATTACTATCAAGTAACCACTGCCCTACTCAAAACAAGTTATTTTATATACAATATAGCTTCACATGCAATCAATTAAAGAATATAATAAGGTGACTAGATTGCATTGGAAGAAGGATATAAGACTACTTTATAATATATAACAATGAGAAAGAAAAAGACAAAAGAAAAAAAACAAAAAAAAACAAAAAAAAAACAAAAAAAACAAACGTAACATACATATATGCTATTGTCAGTATTGTGAAGTTTGAAGTATCATGCATAAAAGGAACTAAATTTATCAGTTTGTCTCTTGTAATTTTTGGCTTAATGATTATCAATTAAAAGTTACATTAAACATATTTCAACTTAAATTAATGTTATACCAATCCCAAGGAGCAAAGAGAATTACATATCATACCAAAAAAGCAAGCAAATACATACAGTAGTATCACACCAAAAAATCAAACAGCAAAAAAATTATGACTAACCTGACGCAGCAAAGAGGTATGGAGTGGCTTGGTGATTGATGATCAGGACTCGTGATTCGTGAATGGTATCTGGATTCTGAAGTGAGAACTTGGGAAGGGTTTGAAAATTGAGAGAAGTAGAGAACAACAAAGCTAATCTGTAACTGTCAGGATGTGCCTAGGTTAATAAAATAAGGAGCAAACCCTAAACAATTTACAATCCTGTATATACATAGGTTATAGAGTCACGTAGTAGTTCTGCGCCCAGGCCCAACATTTAAAAAAAATAAAATTCCGAGCCATCCGAGCCGAGTCGGCACAGGCTCGGGCTCGGCTCGGTAGCCTATCGAGTTGGCTCGGGCTCGGCTCAGGCTCAGGTCAAACCGAGCCCGAGCCGAGCTTTGACCGAGTCGAGCCCGAGGGCTCGCCGAGCCGGCTCGGCTCTCTTACACCCCTAGGTCCATCTGCTTTGATTGGCCTTTTTTCTGGCCGTAATGTTGGGAAGCAAGTTGTTGTGGTTTCTCGTGAGTAACTTGCATTCCGAGTGTTTGAATTATCCACTAGAGTGTGTAAGAGAGATTTTTATTTTGCAGAGAGTGTGTAAGAGATACTGATTGAGTAACATTGTGTTCGACGATATTATTTTACCTTATGAGCTCTATTATTATGAGAGATAAGGAAAATATATGAAGAAATACCTAATAAAATCTTTATTTTGTAGGAAACATCTATTATTATATGTTTTGCACAGGGACACCTAATAAAAATGAATACCTAAGTATTACCAGTTTAAATCACTTTCTGGTAAATTATTGTCTTTTGTCCCTATTTTACCCTTGACATTATCCTCAGACCTCACCCATTATTATGGTATAGCTGTGTAGGTGATGTATGCAAATACGCACTACCAGTATCTCATGGTGTACTATTCCTAGGGTTTCTAGAGAGCTTCTCTCTCTAGAAACCCTAGTTTCTCCAAAACTCTCTCTCAGTCGCCCCCAAGCCTCTTTCAAGCCTCCTTTTTTGTAGCTCTCTTCTCAAACCATCTCTCCTCCCTCACCTTCCTGCTCAAGCTTTTTTCTCCTTATTGGTTTCAGATCTGGTTATAAACCAAAAAAAAAAAAAAAAAAAACAGTTAGATCTCGTTTGATTCTCGAAAAGGTGTGAGAATATTGAAGTCTTCTCTCTCGCCATCGTCGTCGGGTCATCGGTGCTCGGAAAAGTACATGTCGAGTTTGCTCATCTTCGTCCATCCGGCGACCTTGCAAGACATGGTTGCCTGAAGATCATCCTCGCCTCATCACCGATTCTCGTCTGGAATTTCGTGGTTGTTTGGCTAAAGTCAATTGTATGAATCTCTTTTAGAATTTAGGGTTTCTTTGATCTAAATCTAAAAAAAACCTAAAGCCCCCCCAAAAAAAAAAAAAAAAAAAAAAGTCTGTTGATGGTGTTGAGAGGATTCTGGAATTGTACTGAATTTTTCTAAACGAACTTCTTTTTGCTGAGCTGAACTGAGTTGTACTGAATTGAATTTTAATTCAGAGAGAAGTTGAAGGAGCACGGCCTAAATCAGAACACACAGATAAAAACCTAAATTTTGTATCTAAAGAAAAAGAGAGAGAATTGCAATGGCAGTAGAAGAAGTGAGCAACAAGCAGGTAATACTGAAAAATTACTTAAGTGGGTTCCCAAAAGAAACAAATATTGAGATCAAAACCAGCAAGATTAGCCTTAAAGTTCCAGAATCATCCAACAATAGCATTCTTGTAAAGAACCTTTATTTATCTTGTGCGTTACATGATAGTCGTATTATGAAGCATGATAGAACCATCATTTTCACCTGGCTCGTAAAATTTACTTAAAACCTCCCATTTTTATACTCCGTATTATGAATGATTGTTCTTTTCAGGTGTTTCTCTCCTCTTGCAGAATCATGCCGTCCCTTGACACCCTTCCTTTATATATCCATAGTAAATAGGTAAGGCGGAGTTTACCGCATCATTTGTACCAGAGAGAATCTCATCTCCAAATAGATGATGAATTCCCAAGCAAAGGCCAGCAGGTGAGATACTCCGTCTGGCTGTCCCCAGCCCAAAATGGAGGTGGCTTCAGAATTGAAATGGCACCAAATGGTTTTCTTCCCTTTTGAACGGGCGGTTCCTTAGAAAGGGTAGGATCCATGGTATTTGCTTCTCTCTTTGCATCAAGTACGTAGCTCAACTTCCCACTTTCGATTGAGAAGCCCCAGAATATCACTTGATCATATTACCAGTTGTCCAACGTCATGGCAATAGCCAAAGCATCTCCTTCTGCTTCCTCGAACTTTCATCAAAGTCCCACAAACCAGTTCCCCGTCTTGAGCATAATGTCACGAGTATATTGTAGCACACAACAAGGCAAAAAGAATGGCAGAGACCTCAGCAAGCTATCAGGACAAAATTCACAAATGTCAATCATAGTACAGCACTTGAGCTCTTCTGTTTTCCTATAACTACATTTATGAAGTAAAAACGGGAAAAAGAAAAAAAAGAAAAAAGAAAAAAAAAACACATTTGTTTTCTGTTAGCAGGTCTGCTCAATCACTGGATGCTGCCGTTGTTTATCAACATATTCAACAGCTCTGTCCAATCCCCCAGGCCTTCACCCCTCCCGACTCTAGTGTGGTAGTTCTGACAAAAAAATTTATACAGGAAAAGAGTATCCACGGAGATACTTCGAATCCACACCAGACTCACGAACCAATGCCACACGTCCAGTTCTTGCAACCTGTATCCATATATAATCATCGACTTAAAATTCACAGATTATCTGCGTAGATCAAGAAAAATCCAATGCTAATAACAAAAGAGTGCATAGAAGCACTTTTACCTAGGTCCGATCAAACAGAAATACAGTAAGATACTACACACACAATTGAAAGAATAATTTTGGTGCCAAGTTGCAAACAGCTACAAGAAGGTTGACGTTCCATCCACATATTCCAGCAGGCAATATCGTTCATAATATTGAAACACCTACCTCACAGATCCCATAGGGCTCCATCAATCTCTGGAGTGCAACCATCTTGTTCACGTCTCCAGTGAGCTAGGAGAAGTCAGAAGAAGAATCAGACTTCAGAAAGGGAACAGGAGAAGCAAACATAAGCACATTTCAAATAAAGACTTGACAGGACAAAGATCAAGCTAATTGCACTAGTAGAATGCCCGTATCCCATAGTAGGATGCTTTATGGAGCTTCAAATATCATGCAGGCTCACTGTTTCTTATCTTTCTTGTTTTGTCTCCTCGTTTGGTAAGATTCCCCAGCCTACTGTCCAGTATATTCAAGCCCTACCCAAAGGTCATCCCAGCCAGAATTGGGCCCCTGTTGTGGAAATGCAGCTCGCAGGAGGTAGCATGGTAAATTGATAATATTATGAATATTTGTATATATTCAGCTCTGTGTTGAGCATTACTTAACTTGTTGGAAACCGGAATAGATTTATAAACTTCCACGGCAGGATTGTGTGTAGTGCTTAACATGCAAAATTTCACAGAAATCTGACACCCTTTTGATATCTATTTCGATGCTTATATTTTTACCGACTTGGTAGGTTTATAGAATAACCGTTTAGGAAGCAATGTTAGCTCAAAAGGATATTTATCTTTTCTTTTAGATGGAAATGCAATTGTGTTGATGAAGATTCCACAAGGAAAAAACCTATTAGTCCCAGATGCATTCAGCAATTGGTGTGCATGATGAGCATGAAGAATGCAAATGAGTCAATGGTAGGTTTCTTAAGGGTAGTTTCCAACAAAGAAGCTTTACACCAATGTCGACCTAATAAAAGAAAATTACAAAACAAATAGATCCTGGCACAGAAGTTTTACACCAACGTAGCCTATATATTTTTTTTGAATCAAATACATTTTCCATTTACCCATATAATGCATTAAAGAAGAAGCAAATCAGCAACAAAATCTGCACCCCTTGAAATTTCGCATTATATATAACTATGAACATCAACATCAACAGTAATATGTTGATGTTCATAGTTATATATAATGCGAAATTTTAAGGCATCCAACTGATGGAAGAGAAGACAAAGGAGAACATTTTATACGCAAAAAAAAAAAAAAAAAAAAAAAAAGAAAGTTGAAACACTCCAGGCAGTAAGGTTTACAAAAAGTGTACCTCAAGCGTTATGGTATGATCAGAGACATCAACCGCTTTAGCTCTAAAAATGCTGGCAATGTCAAGGATATCGCGACGAGCAGCGGTATTCACAGCTACCTTTAACAACATCAATTCTCGCTCAGCAAATGGCAGGTGTGTAATATCTCTAACCTGCAGCAAAAAACAAAAACTCACATAAATGATTCTAGAAGCACACTTACGACCCATCACTACTAGAAGAAGTTGAAATGGTAGAAGGCACTCATTCACTGAGTGAGTAATACTCAAGCCCCCAATAATCGACTCAGCTGCCCTTCTGAACAGTTTAAAACAACTGACTACTTCACTGATGCCTGCTATATGAGTTTATTCACTAATAAAATGATTACTGAAGGTTTTGGGATGGAACGATTAATTAATATAGGTAATACAGGTGCTAGACTTGTTTCCTTGTCAACCATAGTATCTGCATATGAGTTAATACAACATAAGGTGTCCTTAAGAAACGATGTTTAACAGCTGATATATGTGAGTTTGGAAGTGGCTCAAATAGTGACTTCATTAACAAAACTTTCAACATTTCAGGTGTACCTTGCTGTTGACAGAACACGAGAATGAAGATGGCCAGATCCTTATCAAAAACCTCAACACTACAAGATTAGATCATTAACAAGTGCAATAGCAACTCAAATGCCTACTTCACTACTCTGGATACACGTTCTGTTTGAGCCTTGTGCAAATCTCCATCGTAACCATCTAAAACTCATATTGAACCTATCGTTGAAACAATTGGAAAATGGAAAAAAGCATGCTTTTTGTGTTTCTCAACTGTATATAGATTGATAATGATAGCCAGAATTACATCACTAAAAAGCAGCAATGATCCAGTTATCCAATATCCGTACCTCATGAATATCAATAAGCTTGTAAAGTTGCTGCACCAATTTGCCAATTGATTCATCTGTACCAGGTACAACAGTAGTGATGCGAGATAGGCCCTCTCCTTCAGCACGACCGACGGCTAAACTCTGTTAACAATGAACAAGCATTGAATAGCTTCACACTTTGCAAAAGCACATTCTCCAAGATTAGGGCATAAATTGACAGCATACCTGAATGTTATAGCCCCTCCGAGCAAAAACCCCTGTAACAACATTAAGAACCCCAGGTTTGTCATTTACGAGCAGTGAGAGAGTGTGTGAGCGTACCCCGCTTGTCTGAACACATTCAGCAAAAAATTCAATTCACCCTGGGAGTAGTGTACTACAGATTGTCAACAAGTTTAGAAACCATTTAATACATACTGTCAGGTGAGATTTCTTTTCTTTGTTTACACATCAGAGAAGCATGCAATTCCAATTAATTTTTTTTATCGGTTCTTAATTTTTATTGAAGTCAGGTAGTAATGTAGAACTCCATAGTGCTAAGGCTTTCAATAATTCAGGACATACAGCATCATAGCCTATGGAAATGAACTCCTCTCCTCAGCAGAGCCAATTATAGATCCCCAGCAAACTCAATGCTATAGTCTCAAGCGTAGGCGCACAGACGTATCCACACACATATATAACATGAACTAGCAAATTGCAACACGTTTAACTTCTAGACACTATTCATATTCACAACATCTCAAAACAACCTATATAGATCAAGATTTCCCATAACCTTCACAAAGAGATGCTCCAGTGGTTAGGAGAATCGTTCCTCAACCACAAGGTTGAGTGTTTCCTTTTTATCGGCCTTTGTGCCTCTAAAAACAGAAAACAAATACAAAAAAGAACAACAGAAGCAGCCTCTCCAAGTACTCCCTCCACCTAGAATTACTAGTCACACTTAGGGCACAAGTACAAATTCTTATTGCAGACAAACCAAAAGATATCCACACAATCACACACCAAGATTACCTCATGCACACAATTGCTTCCATTAAGTTTAAAGCTCGCATCCAAACAATTATATAACAGCCTTCTAGACAGGTCTAAATAGAAGATATTTGTTTTTTAAAAGAATCTCTCTTAGATCTTCTGTTTTTTTTTGTTTTTTTTTTGAAAAGGCAAGAAATCCAGGATAACCCCAAAAAGATTATCCTACCGAGTCCATTATCAATAAATTGTTAAGGGTAGAATCAAAAGACGAAGACCAATAAGTGAGTGTGGGATGGTTATAACCAATATTAGCTAAATAATCAGCTACCGAATTTGCTTCGCGGAAGCAACGGAGAACTTCCACTTTATTGAAAATAAATAAATCCTTCTTGGTATCTATTAAAATATTTTCTATTTCCCAAGGAATATGCCACTCACCCCTAAGAGCCTTAATATTGGAACAATGCTGACCATCATTCACAATATATTCTTAAATACATAATATGGAACATGAATAACAGTAAATAATGAAGTTGAATTTGTACCACCTTCTAGACAGATATGAGTTTCATGATTGCTAATTGGATCTTTGTTTTCTGTTGCTTCAAGTATTAATATGTCATATTATCCAACAGTAGGAGCTACATAATGCAGTATAATTTGTACCACCTTACCATTAAACAATATCTCCCACAAGACTCCCACCTAGGACAGACTAAGGGGTCAGATGTAAGCAGCCATACACCTGTACAGTTCCCTTTTCTTTTCTTCTTTTTGGACAGCAATAATTTGATTTTCATTACTTTCAAAGATAGAGGGTTAGATACACTTAACAAAACTCAAAATACTCCTACAGTTTGTACATTCTTCCCATACCCCTACAGTTTCAAGGAGGCTGTTTCTGCTAAACAATGCTCCATTTGTTCTTTTCAAATATTAATTTAAATCTTTAAACATAAGTTGTTACAAAAACCACATCCTATTCAACTGAAACAACCTCCTGTCTTTGTAGATTTTCTCAGTTATACACCACTTACCTTCACTCATTAAACAATATTCAAACTATCATGTTTGTCTTAAAAAAATTGGGCCGGGGGGGGGGGGGGTCAAAATTGAAACATAAAGAGATTCATAGTGGAGAGGATTTGGGTCAAGCTCTATCTCAGGTTATTCTTGAAATCAAGCTAATTATTGCATCCAAACAAAATGAACTTGAAATTCCTTGTAATACACAATGATCAACAAAATTTGTTTCTTACATCTTCATCATTCATGACACCCCAGTGTGCATCGAGGACTTGAGAAACTGGGAAACCGTCATAGGGTTCCACAGGATACACATCACCCTGAATAAGATAAAATCCATCAGAAGAACAAATTGAAAGCAGTATACGTTTTAAAGTTAGATGCAAAAGGAAAAGCTTTGACAGTAGAAGGATGAAATAATCACTGGAAACACTTTTCCCTGGAGCGCTGGATGTTTGTTCATAATCTTTGAATAAACCTTACAAGACTCTCAGAGGAACAAGCAAGATAATCTTCTGTCGCAGTGTACAGCTCACTTCATTATCTAATCTATTTGGTTGAAATACAATGCTGGAAAGCTAGCCATCACAGTGCAGCCACATTGTCACATTGATCTGGCATTTACTGAGATTCTTTTAGGGTCTCAGCAGTCAGCATATTGGTTTTCTAATGAGGATTTCGTCAACTACTAAGAAGGATCTAACCCTTATGTTATTTGTTAAAACAGTAATTGACTCAAATTCCATTGCGATGATTCAATTACCCATTTACCCGCTGAACAATTTCCTTTTCCTCACTGAAATATTTCTTCTATAATTAAAAAAGGATGGCCCAGCTCCATGATAAAACAGTGGTAGAGTTGAAAGCTGTGGAACACAAAGTTAATATTTCAAGCAGAGGAATCTCCCAGTACAGTAACTACATGCTCCCTCTGCCTTAAATATTTCTCGTTTTAACTAACTTTTTTTGTCTCAAAATATCTGTCGTTTTAGGATTCAGATGTTGCAATAATTGCTAGTTTCCAAATTATCCATGGTTTATTACTCCTAGTTTCAATTTCCAATGCGTCTATTTCAAACTAAGTGAAGGGTATTTTGGCCAAACTATTTTATTATTTCTAGATTTAAGGACTCCTTAATATGTGTGCATAACCTTAAACGACGCATATTTTGATATGGGGTAATACAATTAATCCCCAGTATGGCAGTACAGCATTCATCACCTTTCTTTTTCCTGTTTTGAGGGATCGTCCATTCATCACCATGTTAGTAGGACATAAGTCTCTCAATTTGTTAAATGCTTAGACATTTCTCCCATTTCCAGCTCCCCCCCCCCCTTTCTTCCGGATAACCAAAAAAGAACGATATGGAGCTTTATACAAAACCCCTAAGTGTTACACCTTTGGCACCCACACAAATAGTGAAGTCAAGTGGCAAGAGCTCATTTTAGGGTGCATGATGCATGTTGTCAATTGTCATCCCTGACTCATCATTAGTGACTTTGTTTTGAGAAAGATATACCATTCAAACCACAAAAACCGCAAAAAAGAAAACCTAGGCTATGAAGAAGAAAGGGTTGTGGCTAGATCAGAAGGAATTGGATTAACTGACTGAAGTTATAGATGTGTCCATAAGCAACAGAACATACCTCCATGGACAAATCTGATGACCCAACATTAGGAGCTCCTTTTGAAACCCCAGAGAGAGCATCTACTGACCCAGCTGCTTCAAGATCAGGATAAGAAGCCGCAGAAAAACGCCAGAAAGGAGCATCCTCACCCAGCTTTTCCCTTCTCAATGCAATCTATGAGCAAAAATAATCAAGGAACATATTTAAATTAAGAGCCATGGAAAGCAATAACAGGTTGTTTACATACAATTGTGGGCCATTCTAGGTAATGTAGAAACTCAAAAGAATGAGAATCTACCTTTCCAGTACGAACAATTTCCTTGATTCCAAACTTACTTAGGTTTCTTAGCACGGCAACCATCTTTCCTGGATCTCCAGTGACCTGCATTTTCCACTTGCTAAGTTCATGATTTTTAAGTTAAAAAATACTGTGTCAGAGAAAGCAACTCAAAAGTAAAAATGTTAAGAAGATCCATATTATCTTATACAGTTTCCTACATTTGCAATGAAACGATAAACCATATTACACAATTACTTGTGAGTACAAATGCAGCTTTCTGATCTTCTAACCCCTAAGTAAACATACATCATTGTAACTTCTATAAAGACAAATGCGAAGGGAATCCAGGTCTTCAATATCTTTCGCATTTCAAACCTGAACAAATACTTTTTGTTACATTTTTACCTTTTTAAATGTCTCATTTTGAATTAGAAGCAGGGTACATGAATAGCTTTTAATCTAAACTATATAAAAATGACTACAAAATTTTGACATCGTAAAATAACACTTTTGGCACAATTTCAACACTCATTTCCTTTTGTCATTTAAATCATTATCACTAACCAAATGTCTCATACAACGCTTCCACCTTTGGCAGGATGACATCTTGCTATCGAAGACACATATAAAGTAGCAGTGCTATATAAAATTATGTCGGCAGCTCGTGTCGAAAAGAATAAGCCACTAGATGATACAAAACTGACATAATTTTGCTTAATATTTCCAACCATCACCTCTATAGTCAGAAACTCTTCTGCTATATCTACAATTTTGGCACGGAAAATGTCCACCAACCACATGATCTGCAGAGTGAGGAAAATAAAACAATAAGGTTCGACAAAACAAATTGAGGAAGTACGAAGAGTAAGTCAACCTAAATTCATAAAGCGGAAAACACAATTTAGTGACAAATAACAAGTAGTCATATAGTTGTTCTTGAAAGATCCGCAACAACTGAAACTAGCTAAGCCAGATAATATAGTATTAGTAATTCCGATATTTCACACAAAACAAAGATCAAGTAGTACACTAGTACCTCAGCACGATTCCTTGGATCAGCACTGACTTTAACAAGCATTAATTCACGTTCTACCTGGGGCTCCTTGGATATATCCTCAACCTGGTCACCATGAAGCTCTTGAGAATCTGTTTCTAAAATTCTGGAAATATTGATTCTATAAGGAAATAGATTTTCTTTGGGGGGCGGGGGAGGGGGGGGAGGGAAGGGGTAACCTTCAAAACATTAACAAGTTTCTGAAGCTGTTCCATCACTTGTCTCAGCACATTATCCGTTCCACAGACAACAATTGTGAAGAGAGCTTTGTCCTTGTTCAATCCAACAGCAAGAGATTCAATGTTATAACCCCTTCTGGCAAAGACCCCTGCAATTCGATTTATCATTCCACTTTCATCTCCAACAAAGACTGACACTGTGTGCCGCCTCACCCTTGGAATTATAACAAGCAACCAATAAGCATAAATGGCATGGATTCTAGAGATAAGTACATAAATATTCTCTACCAAGCAAAAACAAAGCAGAAAAAAAAAAAAAGAAAGAAAAGTGTGCAGTCCGTAACCCCATATACGAAAACTTGAGCATGCATGGCTCTATCCAAGCAAAAACAACGACAAAGGCTTATAGTTGAGTAAAAAGTTTTCACAATAAAAGGGGGAACTGAATTATATTACAGCATAGAGTAATGAACACATATTACATCATTCCGAAGTCTATATCAGGGATTGGCCCACCTTGCCATGTTGGGGCTGTGGTCATTTTGCCTATTGTAGCATGACGCTTGGGTTTTGCCTTGGTCATGGCTTAACAACAGATAGGCTAGGGACCACTGCCATGAATATAAAAAGAAATTCATTTTTTGGTCTCTAACAGCACACACAAGTACCCCCTCCCCCGCCAAAAAAGACCAATAACCTCATAGTTCTTTGATGTTTCAACACAAGAGACGTAGATGGGTACAGATGTAAACGCTTAATCCATATACAATAACAAAATATTATGCATCACATCTACGCGGGTGTTCACATTGAAGAGAAGAAACTATCTTCAACAATGCAGAATTTATCTTCAAAGCCAACTCAGATCATTGAGCTGAGACTAATAGGAGAAGGAGATCATTTATCACAAGCCAGATGTGTCACATCCAAATCCACCACCTTTAGCTTTTAGAGATAAGTAGCCGTTGATTTGTTTTATCTAGAAAAAATGGTTTTTACTCATTACAATTTTCTACAAATGGTAAGAACAATCAAGCAGAACTTTAACCAAAACCATCTCCATCACATGAATCCCCAAGTCCCAAATGTAAACAGCTATGGCGATACATTAAGCTTAATATATGTTACGAGTTTGTGAAAATTGCAACCAATACCACCAAATAACCAACTCCAAGAACATGTTAATTTAAAGAGCTTCATGAACCATCCAAAATTAGACTTCAATATTCCACCCTACTTCACCCTCCCTGTTATTTTCTTCATTTGTTTCAATCATTTGGGTTGGGTTTTATCTTCGAGAAATGAAAACCCCATTGCAGAGAAAGATTTCATATTTGATTTCATGAGGTCAAGGAGAGGAAAAAGGTACTGTCTTTGTCCTATGTGGCAAAGAAATACCATCCACATGAGTTTTTCATGCATTGCATATTCGAACTATGGCCATCTTAGTCATCAAATTGCATTCATAGAGTACTTCTGTATATACTTTTCAAGTGCTAACTAAAGAGGTGGAACCAAATAGACTCACACCTCAAGTCTTCAACCATGTCAAAATTTCAGAACCTCTTATTCAAGTACAAATGGTTGAACATTTTCAGAACCAACAAAATCTCAATCAACCAAATCAATATCCAATGTTGGTTAATCTAAAACACAATTTATTAAACAAATTGAACACAACCACAATGCATTCCAGCAATGCCCCAATCCCACATTTGATTAGACATAAATACTCAATAAATTAATCACCAATTCCAAGTAGAATAAGATAAACCCAGATTAGTAAATATTAAAATTTTGAACAAGAAAAAGAATATAATTATCAAAATGATCAAAAGAACATACTTTGATGTTGAAGAAGAAGAAGAAGGACCATTAACTGAAAAATCAGTGCCACTGCTTTGCTTTTCAACACTGCTTGCTGATACTACCAACTTATTGAGACCCAAGTTCTTCCCTTTTTTGGGATTAAACCCCACAACTGGGGATGAGAATAAATGGGTTTTTGCATTTTCCTGTTTAATCCCATTTTTGAGTGAGTGATTTAGGTTCGTTAAGAGGTGGGTTGACACAGCCGCCATTGATAGAACTCTGTCGAGCCGATGACAAATGGAGAGAGAGTGAGAATATTGGATATTGCTGAGGTTTTAGTGTCTGACTGCCCTTTTGCATTACTCTGAAATACTTGATGATCATGTAACAACTTCCATATATGGAAAGTATCGAATATTTTGAGGGCTAATGGGCCAGAACCTTATGCCCTGTTTGCCTCCAGCTCGAAAGTAAATCCCCAATTGGGTTTTGGACTTCCTCATGGCTATAATTACTGCCCAATTTGGCCATAAAGACTAAAGAGTGACCAGTAGCACCACAGAAAAGAAATAAAGTTAGAAAAAATATTGAAGAGGGCCAGCAAATTATTGCCTAACTTGGTCTTGCTGTGTAAACTCGATAAAATTATACCTCGAAAAAAAAATGAAATTTACATAATTTTATTTTGTTGGTCATTGTTTCCTTCTTATTTTCATTTTTTTAAGTCATAATTTCATTTTCTTCAACGCACATAATTTTATGGTTTGCATGCGTGGACTCCGGTCTAAGAAATAAGAATTTGAGTGGCATAGCAAATCTCTTAATTTATATACTTAAATCTTACGACGCGTAAAGAGGGTCATGTCGGGCTAGCATGCTGCATGACAAGACCCAACCCAATTTTGCAATTGACACGACAAAACATGGTATGAACTAGTGGGTCATGTTTGGACCAAACTTTGAGTTAAAACCCAATGCCTAAGCACAAAAACACACTAAGCAGTATGCCTCGCAAAAGTAATCAAAGATTGAAAAATATTTTTAAAAAAAACTTTAGACATGAGGGTTGGACTTAATTGGGATGCACGAGGCACGACATAGTTGGACGTACACCGTAAATTTTGATGGGGTAAGGAAGCACGACACGACACAACATGAAGTCCATTGACTGGGCTATAGATCATGCCTCCTAAAGGCTAGAGCTCGGAGCACGAAGGCACAACGCATGACAAATATAACCATATGTGGTGCGCTCTATACTCTTAAAAATGCTAATTTAACACATAAGCATAAATATCTACGTAAACTGTTTAATTTTATTAAGTACTAGTTTAAAAGCCCGTGCGATGCACGGGTTCATGTCAATATGCTCGTGTTAGTCGTGTATGAGTTTTTATTTATTTATGGATAAGTTGAAACAATAGTAAGGCTCTGTTTGATTCACCTTAATTTTACTTAAATTCAGTTCAGTCCAGTCCAGTTCATGCTTAACTTTAGCACTCATATAACTTTTTGTTCCGAAATAATTTCATCATGATAATTATGTCATCGGAAAGATCTCAAAGCATACTTTCAAATGAGTCCAATATTGACTATGTTTGGACAAATTTTAAATGGTTAACGGTCGAGTTTAAAAAATCAATTCAGTTCAGTTCAGATCAGTCCAGTTCAGTTCAGATCAGTTTTATCCAGATGAATCAAACGGAGCCTAAGTCGTTTGTGTTTGACTAAATATCTCAAATTCGTAAAGGGGGTAATATCCTGTTTGGGCGAGTTTAAAATGGTCATAGGTCAAATTAAAAAAAATCAATTTTGTTCAACTTAGTTCAATTCTATTCAAGTGGAAAGAACCGACCTTAGTTTGACAAATGGGGTCTCTCCTAAAAAAATTAACAGATAAAATTGTACATATATATCACCCATGACTTATAACTATTCTACACATCTTTAAAAATGAACAATTTATACATCTTCATATTCGCATCGTAAAGTATTTCAGAATGAGTTTCATTTATAGTATGTTTACAATAGTCATGCAAATAAGATTGTATCTAATATTAATCCCCGTAGATAATTTTAAAATGTAATAGTTAATAATAAAAGAAAAAAAAAACAAATACTCCGGGAGTAGATTCTAACCCGTGCATCGCACGGGACATTGAAACCATATATAAAAATTTTGAATTTATTGATGTATTTTATTATAATGAAGAATAGTGAATTTACAAAATAAAGTAAAAATAAAAAAGATGAAAGGAAAAAAGGGAGAAGAGCTCAACGCGTATATACATATTGATACTAACTACTATGCTAATGCGGTTAGCCATTAATATTAGCAATATTGATGCAAACCAAAGAAATAAAGAGCACTCCTCAATTTGAGATCTAAACATACACATATCTGCTTATAAACCATATATATTGAATTATTTATCAAACCATTGATCTAACAGTACGTCTTATAGAAAACATATTGTTATGCATGCATGACAATATTTAATTTAGTTTCTGTTTTAGTTTCCCAAAAAAAAAAAGTACACGCCAATATCTTAAAATTAAATATGGGTCTCAAAATAAGTAAACTTGATCTACAAAATTAAATAGGTCTGATTTTAAAAACCAAAGAAAATACTTAGTTTTTTTTTGCTCGTCAAAGAAAATACTTAGGTGAGTGCTAAATAGGAGCACCCACTATCCTAAATATTACTGATTAGCAACATATAAGTATGGTAGTTGTAGTTTTGTATGGTAGTTAACTATTACGTAAAGATATCATCTACTAATATTGTTATCTCCATGTCCAATCTATTTATTATTTTTTCAAATCATTTTTATCGTCAAAATATTTTCTCTATCCTAAATGCTATCACAGAATTAATGATACGATGAACTAACATAATTTATTTTTCCTTTAGCAAATCCAACTCAAAATTACAATTTTGACTTTATTTCAAATCACATATACGATGAATTTTCTAAACCTCTTCCCAATCCATTTATAAGAGTTAAATTGATTCACTATTGAAGTTCATTTGATTTTCCCTCAAAAAAATGTAGTCTGTCATTCTCTATAGTGCAATTTGATGAAAATTCCCTAAGAAATTACACCTTTTGTTCAGTACCCCTTAATTGTTGCTATTTGTTCAGTACTCCCTAATACGTTACTTCCGCCCTGTCACTCACTTCTTAAGTGATTTGCCAGCCAACTTTCATAAGTTTCTTCCCGAATTGCCCTCACGTGAGTGTCACATGTCATTTTTAAATGACTAATTCTTTGACCAATTTAATGACCCAATTTGTCCCTTTAATTAATCAACCTTTGACTCTCTCTCTCCATTAACATTTAACAGTAACATCTTTCTCTCTCTTCATCTCTGTGCTCTCTCTCTCTCCATCTCTTTCATCTTTGTGTTCTTCAACTCCAAAATTCACAAACTACGCGAGGCTCATCAAACACTGCTTGTAGATGAAGGTGACTTCTCCTTTGCGCTCTCCTTGGCTCAATTCTTCGGCTTCTCTCGAGATTGTGGTCTCTCATCTCATTCATTATTTCTCTATCTCTCTCTTTCTTCAGTGTCTTTTACTAATTCGTACTCCACTTCGTAATGTACAAAGTAGTTCATATGATGAGTGAATCACTACTTTGTTTTACTTTTTAAGGCCACAAAAATGAAAAAGGAACTCCATTTATGCAACTCTATTTACTGGACTTTTCATCATTCAATTTTAAACGCAAGCAAGGATTTTAAGTTGTCTTTTTGTAAATGGGAAGCAAAAAAATAAATAAAACGATAAAAATCAATTTGTGCCCAATAATTTCAGCAAAAATACTTCCCCAATTGAGTTTTTGGGTTTGACAGCTCCAATAACCAAGCTCTATAATGACAGATCCGCGAGCAAAATTTCAGAAAAACCAACTCAGATTTAGTGAGGAAACACCCAGAAATTTGAAACAATTCAAAACGCGCAAAACTTGGGGTTCCGTGCTAAACGCTTCAAACCTTCAATGGAGGAAATAGATAGGGAGGGGAAGGAGATAAGCTCTAGAGAACGAAAATGAGAGTTATTGCTTTGTATTCATCGCTAGTAGCTGGTGACGAATCCATTAGAGTAGAGAGGAGATCTGATGAAGAGATGAGATTTGGGGAAATTAGTTTTGTTAATTATTTATTTATTTTAGTTTAGTTTAGTTTTTCATTTTTTTTTTATTTTAGTTTGGTCCAATCATTTAAAACTCACATGAGGGGCACGTGAGGGTAGAATGGGAAGAAAATTAAGAGATTTGGCCGGAAATTCACTTAAGTGGTGATTTTCAGGGCGTTTGTAACTTTAAAGGTGATACTAAACAAATAGCAACAGTTAAGGAGGTACTGAACAAAAGGTGTAACTTTTAAGATGATTTTAACCAAATTGCGCTTCTCTATACTTGAATAAGAATGAAGTATGTATTGAAGAAAGAGTTTGGGCGCTTGTAATTTATTGCAAGCATCAATTGAATAGTGTTCAAACCTGCAAGAAACGTTATAAGAATTATTATAAAATAAAGTATCACATTTCAGTATCGAAATTACATAAAGTATCTATCATATCTGAGTTTAGAATAATGTACCTCTTCCAATTGTTTGAGCTCATTGACATGTTATCAAATTTATATGCCTGTAAGATGAACAGTATACACATTAATGTAAGCAACCAATCAATTGTATTTATGTTGCTACATCAAAGAAAGCATATCATATGATAATTTTATGATAGCATGATCAAGATTTTTTTAAAACAAAAGAGCATGAGGGACTTCTTAACTTTTAATTTGTATTCAATCTTTGATATTTGGTACGTATAACTACAAAAAGAACATAGAACAAAACAAAGCACAAAGCACAAAAGGAAAGATGCTTCACAAAATTAACAAAGAGGGGGAAGGAGACGGAAGAATAAGAGACATACCTAAACAATGAAGTTTGATGGGGTGAAAGTTTTGGGTGAGTTGCATTGGGCTTTATATAGAGCCGATAGTGGTAGAATAAAACTTGGTCATAGTAGTTGTTCCGATGAGAACTAATTCTGATTGTACTCAAATTCTAGAGTTCACTGTTCACCCAATTGCTATCGGAGTATTATCCTTTAATCACATCACTTTTTAAAATAATAGAATAAAAGAAAAAATAATGTATTTGATGATGTGGCATGTCTCAGAAGGCTTGAAAAATGCCAACTTTATATATATATAGAAGAGATTGATGATTGATTACTCATTTTTATAATAACTAACATTTTACACCAGTTATTTCTTTTCATTATCTAAGACTCCTAAACGTTTTACACCAATTATTTTTGCTATTTTTTTCTTTTTTCTTTTATTTTTTTAATAAATTTTATATTTTTAAAATCTAATTACGGTTTTAACATTAGATACGATCTTATACGTTTGTGTAAACATATTATAAATGCATCTCATTCTGAAGTATTTTTCGATACCAATATGAAGTATAAATCTTTTTATTTTTGGAGATGTGTAGAATAGTTATATTTTGTTTTGAATATTCGGCCAAGATCAAGTTATAAAGCCAAAAAAACTCTAACGATATATTGATGGGAGCACATATTAGTGTAGAATTGTAATTACATTAGAATTAGGATTCTAAGACTCTCAAACATTTTACACTGATTATTCCTTGTCTTTATTCTCGCTTAGGTGGCGCGCTCTTAAAATTCTCGCCTATGTGGTATGCTTCATTGCTCGCAAAATACGCCTCATATATATATATATATATATATATATATATATATATATATATATATATATATATATATATATATATATATTATATATATGATTGATTGATTGATTATCCTGAAAAAAAAATTCCAATTCAATTCTCTTCAATTTAGTTGTTTTAGTTGAAGAAAAAGAAAACACTACATCATAATTCATACCCTAGGATTGCACATGGACCATGGTCCTACACAGTGCAAGAGTGAGTACTCAACTTTGACTCAGTCATCACTCATTTATTCATCAATATGACAAGTTGATACCATCCCCAGACCATGTGTCTCATTTGCTACCCCGCCCTTCAACCTCTTTTCCCTGGTACCAAATTACCAACCCACATCACTTAAAAAGGATCATGGCATCCTATTATTTAGGATTGTGACTGGCTTTTTTCTTTTGACATTTAGAAGTTTTTTTTTATTAAAAACAAGTTTACAAGGAAGGATACAATTCAAAGAACCTAAAAACACTTGTCAAAGCTAAGCGTCATCGAACTCCAAACCCCGCCTTCTAAGAAGGACTGAGTTTAAGGGCATGTTCTTTTCAACTGGTTTTCAGTTTTGTCCAGTTTTTCCAGTTTGTCCCAGTTTTCACCAGTTACCAGTTACAAAATACAGTTTTGTCCAGTTTTTCCCAATTTTCCCCAGTTTGACCCAGTTTTGCCCAATTTCTCCCAGTTTAGTCCAGTTTTGATATTTTGACAAATTAAACATAATACTTAAATATCAAATATTTTAAATCAAAATATAAAAATAAATATATGCATAAATTATTAAACAGAATAATAATAATAATAATAATAATAATAATAATAATAATAAAATGACAATAATATAATATTATTATTATTATTATTGTTGTTGTTTTTATTATTATTATTACTATTAATAATATATATTATTTTTATTATTATTTAATACTAATATTAATACTTTTATTATTATTATTATTATTATTATTATTATTATTATTATTATTATTAATTTACTACTATTACTATTATTATCAATGTAATTATTAAAACTATTATTAATATTAAAATTATTATTATTATTTTATTATTACTATTAGGATTGCTATTATTATTATTATTATTATTATTATTATTATTATTATTATTATTATTATTATTATTATTATTATTATTATTATTATTATTATTATTATTATTATTATTATTATTAAGAAAACAATCAAAAATAAAAAAATTTAGTTTTTCCCAGTTTTTCCCAGTTTATCCCAGTTTCTCCCAGTTTCCACCAGTTATCAGTTAGACTTTCCAGTTTTGCCCAGTTTTGCTCAGTTTCTCCCAGTTACTAGTTGAAAAGAACGAGCCCTAAAATTGAGTCATGTGCTCCGGACAAAGCGAAAGAGTACAACATCAAAATACACCTCTACTAAAACTAAGCTATAAAATTAATTTCCCACTTATCCCATGTTTGGCAAGGTCATCCGCAATCACATTGGCACTCCTCGACCTAAATGTAATTGAAAGTTTAGGCCACCACTCCTTAGAATGTCTAATGAAGTTGAGGGCGCTCAAATCTAACGTTCTATACTTCTATGGGACTCCCTTATTATTTGAATTACTCCAAGTGACTATATTGCTCGAATATGATTCTATGATAATATCAAAATGCGCCACTCAGTCTTTTGAAAAGGATTAAAAAATAGCTTCCGCCACAGGTGCCAAGTCCGCTTGATTTATCTCCCATATTAGAACCCGACAGGAGAAAACACATTTAAACTTATTATTCCAATCTTATAATACACCTCCTATTTGCTACTCTACCATCTTTAACCGATGCGCCTACATTTCATTTCAAAGTGCCAACTTATATAATACATCAATTTTATGTGAGGAGAAAACATTAAAAAATTAGTGTGCGATAATACACTTGATGTGGTCTTTTTGTTATTTTTTTAATAGGTAAGGAAGGCGGGCTTTTTAGCTGTTAAAATATAACAAGCTCATAATATTGCCTCATAATATTGAATTGGGGAGACCCCATATTTATAGAGTACAATAACTTATTCTCCAAGCACAATTAATATATCCTAAATATACTAGTTTCCTAAATACATTAGATCACTAGTATAATATCCTAAACATATAATATCATATATATCTTGTTTCCTAAATAGATGGGGAAAATATATTCTCATAATATTTTCCCGATATCATATCTCTAACACCCTCCCGCAATCGTAGCGGCAGGGCATCACGAACGCTACGATTGGAACAAGACAATACGTAGTGTCCTTGTCTTCGGTGAGTCCTCGATCTGCGCGATCGAGTCTTCACAAGTTGGTGAATCTTCGATCTGTCCGTCGAATCTTCTCATATCATCAAGTAGGGAGAAGTCAACTTCTTGTCGCTACCTCCAATACTTTCAAATCTGCGCCATCCATGGTCGTCGATCAATTTCATTATCATCGGTGATCTTGTATATCACATGAACACCTTTTTTTCATCTACTGCTGCAAAAACGGGCAGTAGCTCCGTCATCTTTTGAAGCCCACTACGTGCGAGTCTTCATTCATCATAACCATTAATTAATGTCATGGATCACTCTTTTAGATCCATCAAACGGGGTATAAAAACAATGGAGGGTGATCATATCAAAGGGGAAAAAAAACTCTAATTCAAGTAGTTCAGTCTTGATATGTTTGGGGTTGTCCGGTGCGGACGGACAACAGTCCGCCACGGGCATAGCGGAAGCTTTTGTGTTTAGGTTCTCAGGATCGAACAAGCTCTGATACCATGTTAAAATATAATAGGCTCATCATATTGATTATTAATATTGAACTGGGGAGACCCCATATTTATAGAGTACAATAACTTATTCTCCAAGCACAATTAATATATCCTAAATATACTAGTTTCCTAAATACATTAGATCACTAGTATAATATCCTAAACATATAATATCATATATATCTTGTTTCTTAAATAGATGGGGAAAATATATTCTCATAATATTTTCCCGATATCATATCTCTAACATTAGCTCATTACATGAGGGGTAGGGATGACCTAAAGGCCTATAACAACAACAACTACCACCCTCAATATCAAATTAAGGGTAATGGATCTTGAACCCCCTAACTTAGAGGTTGGAGGGGTGAAAACTCTACCACTCAAACTCCCAGCGTGCTCACTTGGTGAGGTCTATGAAAATGAGTAGATTAAGATGGTTTCATGCGTGCTTGTGTCGTACCTTCGTGCTTTGTAACAGTGTAGGGTCGTACCATGCTTATGGTTGTCATGCTTCCTGTCGTGCCATGCATGCTCCTCCAAAAGGTATGTCCAGGTTGTGCATGTGCCCGTACTTGTGTCGTATCGTGCTCCTGCCGTGCGTGCTGTGTCCATACTTTTTTCAAGTAATATTAAAATTTTCACCGTGTCATGTCGTATCTGACCGTATCCCACTGTGCTTTCTTTTCAAAATCAAGACCCGTGCTTCCTCCGTACCCGTATCGTGTAAAAAGTATGTTTGATTATGTCATACCTCGTGCTAATCGCGCCCAATGCTGTCTCTGTATGACACTCATTTTCCTATTATTGTCTATAGTATAGCATCATAGGTCCATAGCAGCCTAGCAGGGTCAATGGGTGATCAAAGTCAATGGATACATAGCCAAAGTTAGCTTTGTCATTAATACCCGACCATGTCTTTGAAATTTCCTTATTGTGGGGCCCAAAATCCAATAATTAAGCAAAATGCCGGTACTAATAAATTCATTTCACGGTTGAACAGTGATTGTTCTAATGCCGTTGTTTTACGTGGCTTTGATTATCAATCAGACAATCACTAACGAGTGACGAGCAATAACAGTAAAGACTATAATAACGAGTAACGACGTTAACACTGGGCCCGCCAAACATGCACGTTCCTTCCTTCTTCGCCTTTGCGTGCCACGAACACCATCTTTTGGAGCCAACTCGGTTTACTTTGAAAGTTCGAAAGGCAAGAAGGAACCAATGGAACTAAACTTTAAGGAACTGAACTTTATGAAACAGAGCTCATACGGCCAGTTTAGTTTAGAGGTGATTTTATGTTAATTTAGAATTCTTGATTTAATTATATAATGTTCAATTCAGTTTAGTGATACGTGTTGAGTGTAGAAATATATTTTTGTGTCACATATTAAATTGTTTTTATTTCATCAGTTTAGTGGTGTCCAATTTCGTCCAGTTTCTTTCAGTTCAGCGATGTTGAATTTAGTTCAATTTAAATAAGTTCAACCCTAAAAAATACACTCAATGTACGATAATAAAATAAAACTGAATAAATTTGGAGAAATAATGATCAATGAACATAACATAGTTTACAGAAAGAGAAAGGCGTGGAATGCAAATATAGCATTGTAACAACAACGAAAGAACAAGAAGAAAGCAATGTTTTTGAATTTTGATACTAGGGTCATTTTGTTGTTGGGTTCATATGCTGTATAGTTATTATGAGAATGTATTTTTTTCATCTATTTAGGAAATATGATATATTAGACTATATGATTAATATATTATATGGTTAAGATATTAGAGAGATCTTATGTAATTAGGAAACTAGTATTATTAGGATACTAGTAGGACGGACTTGGAGGGCAAGTCATTAGGGTCTATAAATATGGGGTCTCCCCAACATCAATAATATAAAGCATTATTATGAGCCTATTATATTTTATCAATAGTTTTTCTGTCTCTTAACCAATTGCTTAATTTCCTAAAACTAGCTACCATATCGCATTGGAAAGGAGAATTTGTACATTTGTGGTATTGTAGAGGATCTAGATTTATAGTTTTGACCAATTATAAGGGTATGTTCTTTCTACTTACTCAATCATTGAGTTCAGTTTAGTTCAATTTAGTGAAAAAGAATACACCCTAACTCTATTACATTTGGAAACTCTTCATTTGATGAATAGTATTAGAGTTCGAATAATATTATGTATTAGAAATAATCAATAAATTCGGTAGCTAAAGTTTTAGGAGATTGAACTACTATTATACTATTTTGAATATTTTGGTCTTCCCTTATCCTTATTTCGTTCCTCTTCGATTGAATTTGATGTTAGACATCAACTGAATAGGATTAGGAGGCTCAGAAGAAAGATGGTGGTGGACTATATCTGATCTAGAAGATGAGGACGCGGATGAAAATGTAGATGATGAAGAAATAAAAATTGCTTGGATTAGCTTTTTGTGTTGTTTAATTGTAACTCAAATTTGCATTTTCCTTGTTTGTAGTTGTTGTGGTTTGCTTTGTATCTTGCGGGTGTTGGGCTGTTGGCTGAGAAAAGTAATCTAATGAAATCCTTTCATCCTTATCTTGGTAGTGTAATCGAGCCTTAGTGTTCTTGACCTTGTGATCATCTGTCTTGCTAAAAGAATAGTTAAATCGGGAGTGAATTTTTAAATTTTAAGAATCATATCAACACAACTTTCTTATTGATTGTAACCATACTAAATTGTAAATACCACACTCAATTACTTAACAATGGATTTTGTGAGAGTCAAACAAAACCCAATCCCAATAATTTGAAGCACTTGCCAATGTTGCCAATGTCATCCATGTGATCTAAACTTTAACAAAAGGAAGTAGTTGCCCATAAGATCTCCAATCAAAGAAAGCCAACAAAACCTTTGTCTACAATATTACCCTTTTAAAAAGTGTAACAACTAACAAATTGTAATAACCAAATGCATACAACATGAATCATCATTAAAACAAGAAACACCATCTATGAAAATATGCAATCAACATACCATGAATTAATTCTCTCAAAAATAAAAAAAAAATAACAAATACCATGATACAATAGTGCTAGCAATAGTACAATACATATATTAGTACCAATAAGGAAGAAAAATATAGATTCCATTACATTCCATGTCTCTAAAACCTTATTGAGTTGTTAAATTCCCATCCAAATCTCCAATCGTATATGCATAAATAATTATTGTTTTTTGGTTCACAATTAAGGGTATCCATCGTCGATTACAGTGACTATTTTCCCGCGCTGGCTTGTAAGCACCTCAAAGGGTGGGACAACTGGCCAAGAAATTTAAAGTCGCTCCATGCTTAAACCGAGATTCAAACTCTCGACCTTGGTTAATGATGGATAAATCCTACCACTCAACTACACTGGTTACATACATAAATAATTAGGCACCATAACAATGACTTGAATGAGCAATAATACAGTCCAATGAGGGCTGCTAGCTGCAGCCTCACCTCACAAGCTGACATGTGTACAACTTCTTCAAAAGTTGTGGCTTTTTGTAATAAACTCACACACTCTCCTCCATACCCATGTTTACTTAACTGAAATTTGATCAATTATAATTACCGGCAACTACATCGTTAATTCCGACGGCGTACAAAATAAAACCCTAAGATGGGAAGAATGAACCCAAAAACCTCCAAAATTTCAAAAAGAAAACCCTAAAATGGGAAGGGTGAACCCCAAAACCCCCAAACACCAAAAAAAAAACCCTAAAATGGGAGTCGAACCCGAAAACCTCCAAAATAAAAAAGAAAATCTTAAAATGGAAAAGATGAACCCCCAAAATCCTAAAAAAACACATTAAAATGAGAATAGTGAACCCCCCCCAAAAAACAAAGAAAAAAAAAGTGAATTTTAACATGTGTCAGCCTGTGGGAGTGAATTTGCAGCCTCATGATGAGGCTGCAGCTAGCATCATTCCAGTCCAATACACAACTAATGATGACCCATTTATAACACAATAAATAACAAAGAAGAAAATCTTGGCACACAAAAAGTAACGGTCTTTTCGGAGAAGCGAGTGGAAAACCAGCTACCCGCTGCTTTCTCCATTAGCCCTCCCTCCTTCTCACCATTTTCATACTACTCTCTCTCCCTCTCCTCTTCTCCTCCGGCGTCTCATTCGGATCTATCTATCTATATCGAATACCATATTTCCAGCAAATCCCACTTTTCTCTCTCTCTATTCACAATCATTGGTGCTCATTTCTCTTGCCCATTGTACATTCTCTCAAAAATTCCTGGCATTTTGCTCGTTTTCGAGTTGAGCTCTCGATCGAGCTCCCCTCTCCCACAAAAAACAAGAAAAAAAGAAAAATCCACCTCAAAAACTTATTTAGAAAAAAATGAAATGTGGGTATCAATTTTTTCTTCAAATTAATTGTAAAATTTTATTAAAAGTTTGAATCTTTTGACATGGGTTTGCTTTTCTATGGCAGAACAATTTCTGGGTAGCTCGAGTTAACCTCAAATTGGGTGTTTTAAGAGAAGAAAACCAAAACAAGCCAAACCCAGAAGAAGAAAAGAAAAAAGAAGAAGTGGGTATCAATTTGTTCTTCAATTTAATTGTGAATTTGATTAAAAGTTTGAATTTTTTGACATGGGTTTTCTTTTTTATGACAGAACAACTTCTGGGTAGCTGGAATTAACCCAAAATTGGGTATTTTAGCAGTGAGAAAACCAAACCAAACCCACAAACCAAAACCCAGAAGAAGTTCAAAGAAAAAAAAGAAAAAGTGGGTATCAATTTCTTTCTTGATTAGAATCCATCATTATCCAACATTGATTTTGAGTTTTCTGACATGGGTTTTGTTTTCTATGGCAGAACAATTTCTGGGCAGCTTGAAGTAACCCAAAATTGGGTATTTCAGTAAGAAAAAAACCAAACAAAACCCACAAACCATAACCCAGAAAAAGTGACATAAAAATGGAGATGGCAGCTCAATTAAGGCGAGGTATATCTCGCCAATTCTCAACAGGATCATTAAGAAAATCAGGGAGATTCAGCTTCAAAAGACAGGCATCATTAGACCCACATAAGCATAATCTCCGGTTCAGTTTCGGCCGGCAATCGTCGTTGGACCCGATTCGCCGGAGAGGTGCCGAAGAGCCGCTGACGGTGGTGCCGGAGAACCTCGACGCCACGATGCAGTTGTTGTTCATGGCATGTCAAGGGGATGTGAAAGGTGTTCAAGGTTTGCTTGATGAAGGGACTGATGTTAATAGTATTGATTTGGATGGAAGGACTGCTTTACATATTGCTGCTTGTGAAGGTCATGTTGAGGTTGTTAAGTTGTTGTTGAGCCGTAAGGCTAATATGGATGCACGTGATCGTTGGGGTAGTACGGTACACATTTACTCTCTAGATAGATTTTTTTGGTTGCAATTGTGTTTTCCTGTTTATTTTTGCTATTATTATTATTATTATTATTATTATTATTATTATTATTATTATTATTATTATTATTATTATTTTTAATGAGGAGCAAGTTCTGTGTGAGACTGTCTTATCTCAATTACTTTGTATATTAGGGAGTATAAAGAGTGAAACGGTGAGACGGTTTCATACAAGTTTTTGTGTTTTAATGTAAAATGTCAGCCGTTTAGCTGGTAAAGTCTTTGCGACTTTGCCATTATGGTTTTGTTAGTGATTGGGAATTGGGGCATTATTATGGACCATGGTAGTAGTATGACTTTTCCATGTGTCCATGTAAGGTAGGGATTTCTGGTATTTTCGGGGTTTTTGAGGATTACAGTATGAATGATGCTAGGTTGCAACCTCACTTCCACAAGCTGACACGTGTAAAATTCACTTTCTTTCTCCTTTTCTCTCTCCTTGTGGGCTTCACTCTTTCCATCTTAGGGCATGCTTGGAATGAGGGTAATGATTAAGGGGGTAATAGGTAGAATTATAGGCTAAAATGGAGGATGTGGAAGATGGTGGGTGTTAGATTTTGTGAAGAGGAGGGTAATCATTCCCTCCATTTGGGGAGTAAAAGTTACCCACCCTCCCCCTAGAGTAATGCATTACCCCCCTTTCTCCCTTCATTTCCTCCATAACCCCCTTAAGCATTACCCCATCACCACCTCCACCTTACTATTTTACCCTTTAATTTGATCCATTACCCCCTTAATGATTACTCCAATCCAAGCATGTCCTTAGTGTTTTCTTTTGGGGTTTTGGGGTTCATTCTTTTCATCTTAGGTTTTTTTTTTTTTTGGATTTTAGGGTTCATTCTTCCCATCTTAGGGTTTTCTTTTTTATTTTGGTGGTTTTGGGGTTCACCCTTCCCATCTTAGGGTTTTCTTTTTGGGTTTTTGGGGGTTTTGGGGTTCACCCTTCCTATCTTAGGGTTTTCTTTTTGGGTTTTTGGAGTTTTGGGGTTCACCATTCCCATCTTAGGGTTTTATTTTGTAAAATTCCATTGGCGAAGTCGTCGAAATTAATGGTGATGGTCGCCGGTAATAATAATTAATCAAATTTCAGTTAAATAAACATGACTATGGAGATGAGAGAGTGAGTTTATTGTAAAAAGTCACAACTTTTAAGGAGCTTGTACACATGTCAGCTTGTGAGGGTGAGGCTGCAATTTGCAGCAGCCTCAGGGTGAGGCTGCAGCTATCGGCCCTCTTACAGTATACTCCTCAAGTCAGTATGATTTATAGGTCCAAATATATGATTGATTGTACAGCATTTTCCTTTGGTGGTCCTTTTTCTTTTTCTCCTCTTTTGGTTGTTTCCATCATTTTGCTCTAGAACAACATTTCCCTAGGCATTACAGGAAGAGGGTTTATTGGGATTGAGAACATTCATATCTGGTGCGGTTATTTTATTCAAGGGAGAATTCAAAGTTTTTCCTAGTATTATCCATGGCATAAATATTTACTTAAAAATAATGGTTTGACAGTCCAAAATTATGACTTGGTCCCCAAAGAAGTGTCGTATAGCTAAAAACGATATGGTTACAATCATTAATAGTAACAAAGAAGTTTGACTAAGAGACAATACACTGTAACGAGCAAAAAAAAAAGAGACAATACACTGCAGCCTTAAAATAAGACTCATAATAATGTACTGTAGTTGTCTTTACCAAGACTTTTTGTCATGTAATAGGATTCTCATCTTCAAACTAGCCCTTGGACTAATTCTCCCAATTTTTATAGTGGAAAAAATGGCACTAGCTCTAAGATATTTTACTCCGTTGGGATTGAGAACTTGGAAATGAATTTGATTGTCCCACAATCGAAAACACAATGAGCTCAAAATTGTGAAATTGGTACGTGAAGTAATGGTATACTCAACTACTCACTACTTAGTAATCATTGTTCTTGGGGACTGGTCAAGTAACTGCAGTTTATGTAGATATGGGGGTGTGACTAAAGATTCTTGGTGGAGTATAATACAATCTTAAATTTGTTCGTCGCGAGCCAGTTCATTGGCAAATGAGATATCTACCATTTCAAATTTTCAACACTCAGAAGAAACCTAGAACTTTTTGATACTGTTGATTCAGCACTATTGTACATTTTATGCCACACAAGCTTGTCTAATGACTGACTGTTCGAAATGCACACCTGGATAATAAGTAGGATGTAGGTAAAAGAAGCCTGAAAAACTAGGGTGAGCTGTAGGTCACATTATCTGCATGGACTATCGGAGGAAATGTAGGGCTCAGGGAGCATATTGGGGAGAAGGGGATAAATCCATGCATTGGCCTTGATTAGATCTAAAGATTTAGTAAGAGTAGAAAGATCTTGGCATTGGGAATAGGGACTGAGCAGCATTTGCAATAGCAAGTGTTGTGAAGGCATGCCTTTGAGGCAGTGATTGTGCTGAAGAAAGGTTAAGTTTGGGTATATGGCCAGTACGTGGCATTTGCAATAGAGAGTTAGAGACTAAGTGGCATTTGCAATAGGGACTAAGCGGCATTTGCAATGACAAGTTTTCTGAAGACATGTCTTTGAGGCAGAGAATGTGCTGAAGAAAAATGTGGGCATATGGCTAGTACAAGAAAAAAGGAAGATTGGCTGAAAGCAATTGACAGTCTTCGCTTTAGGTAACTAATATAACAGCATATAGTTTGTCCCAAACTGCACAATTTCTCTTTTCTTTCTTTTTTGGGGATGAACCCTACCTTTTATTCGTTTGGGTAAATGGTTACCACATTGTTGTACTGATGTATTACCCTTTTGGCAATCCTTGCAACAGTAACATTCATATATTTTATTCTGAATGCCCAAATAGCATGATCAAACAGTTAGGAGATAGTAGGATTGCCATGGCTATATTTTGTAATTTCTTACCGTTCACTAAACTTTTTGTCAGGTGGTTATTTACATGTCTTGATTTCCTCCTGTTCAGAGTGAGAAATGAGCACTGATAAAGTGTTGAAATTTTACAGGCAGCTGCTGATGCTAAATACTATGGGAATATGGATGTCTACAACATATTAAAGGCTCGGGGAGCAAAAGCTCCAGTATGATATAATCGTCTCCCTGTTTCATTTTCCGTTCCTTTCTTCTTTTGTTCTTATGTTACATTGAAGGATGTGCATCTTTAAATGTATCTTTCTGTCAATGAATTTCAGAAAACTAGGAGAACTCCAATGGCAGTTGCAAATCCCAAAGAAGTCCCTGAATACGAACTTAATCCACTTGAACTTCAAGTTCGCAGAGCTGATGGCATTGCAAAGGCATGCTCTTTTCCCCTTCTATTTCAGTTAGTTTTTCCTATCTAAAGCCAAAGTAGTGGTGGTTTTGAGTTTTGACATACCCAATGACTTGCCCATCTTATTTAATTATCCTTTTCTGATCAGGGTTTTGACTTGTAAGTTGTCACCCTGTGGTAGTTTACAACAACATCATTCCTTCTGCTTGACTTTTCTTATACTTGTGCAGGCTTACTGTCGTTCTTCTTCCTTTTCACATAATCAATTGACATGTGTATATTTCTGGCAGGGAGTGTTTCAAGTGGCTAAGTGGAATGGTACCAAGGTTGCTGTCAAGATACTTGACAAGGAGAGCCATTCTGACCCAGATTCCATGTAATCTACCTACCATCTATATAATTTAGCGGTTTATTACATTTGGAAAGCCTTGAATGTTAGTGGATCACTTCTTTTTGTTCATTGAAGAACCAATAGTTTCTTTTGGAGGTTTCAAAAAGCTATTCACTCATGATGGTCAAAAACGTGCTTTTGCGCTGCTTCATTTATCACCCCTTGAAAGTCTAATTGATAGTTTGCCAGCTATGATTGCCATATCCTGATTGACATTCATTGCAGAAATGCTTTTAAATATGAGTTGACATTATTGGAGAAGGTGCGTCATCCTAATATCATCCAGTTCGTTGGAGCTGTTACCCAAAATACGCCCATGATGATTGTAGTAGAATTCCACGCAAAGGTAACTCCAATCTTGATGAAGATTTTAGTGCTTATGGCCTCTTTTGTTTGGATAATTTATTTTGTTTAATACTATTGTGATTTTGGGTAAGTAAGTTTATTATGAAATGGAGTTGTATTTCCATGATTCTCATATGTTGTATCTATATTCTTCACATCTCTACATACACACAGATAGGCTTATGCCAGCTTATGGCTTTCACATGCATGTCAAGGAAAATGGTAAAGTCACAGTATCAAGAACTTTGAAAACTCATTGAGAAGGCTTCATTCCATGACAATCAGATTGAAACCTTCCATGGTGTGCTTGCTCCCGATTTATCCAAAAATGACGTTAAAAGAGGGATACAACAAGTTTGTTTCAAACAGTTGAATAACTTGTTAACCAGCATAAATGTTTTTGTCATGCCATAACATGGTTCACGAGCTTTGTTGCATTACATATATTTGTGCTTTGGATTAGAGTGGGTAACTGGTAGCAATCTCCTTGGTATATCAAAAAGCGGTATATTACAGTTTGCTTCCCTCAGGTTTTGGAAATATCACTCCACATTACTGACATGTGACAAAACGCATTTATAATCCCCCAACTATGAAATATGTCACTGCGCACGCTCTTTATGCTTTTTCATTCTCATGTGAATGAGACTAAGAAATTTCTCCAGTCTTTCTTTTCATAGAGTGAAGGCTGGTAGTCTAGAGTCCTAGGTTAGTGTTCTATTTTGGCATCCTATGAAACTCTAACCTCTGCCCATAGTTTCCTCCCATGGCCCCCAGGTGGGGTGAATGGGTGTGTGACAGTAAAAATAGATGAAACAAGAGACAAGAAAGACAAGTGATTGACTACATCTTAGCTTCCCTTCAGTAGGCAACTGTTTTGTTCGCCCTTCACTGTATGCAAGTCTCAAAACCTAGGGGTGGGATTCATTCTGAATGCTTAGCAACAGATGGATGATGGAGTCTCCATTGGCTGGAGTTAACTGCATATTTACAAACTATAATTGACTTCATGTAATGCTATTGTGGGGTTGTTCCTCTGTGGGTTGGTCTGGTCTAGCCATGTATCTTAATTCTCGATTTGCCATTGTTTGTACTGACAATTTCTTTCCCAGGGTGATTTAGGTTGCTATCTTCAAAAGAAAGGGCGTCTATCGCCATCAAAGTCTATGAGATTTGCTCTTGATATTGCAAGGTACTTTCAATTTTCCGTAAAATACTTTTGAGAATTTAGGATGTCCCATTGAAGAGAAGTGAGAATGTTTTGATTGTTATCCAACTCATTGCTCTGTTCATTGTAGGGGTATGAATTACCTTCATGAGTGCAAACCTGATCCAATTGTACATTGCGATCTAAAGCCCAAGTAAGACAACCATATGCAAAAAAACACTTCTTATAAATCACTGGGGTGATAATATTATTTATTTAATAGTTGAAAATTTGGTAAGGTGCCAGAAATATTTTGCTCGATAGTGGAGGACAACTGAAGGTGGGTGGATTCGGTTTGGCACGATTGTCGAAGATATCAGCTGAGAAATTTAAGCTGGCAGAGCTGGGGGCTTGCACTAGTAATTCCAGTAAGTACTGTCAGTCCAGAATGTTGTTTGCGGGAAAATTCTTGTGATTAATTCTGAACACTGTATGATCACAATGTCAGTATTATGGCACTTTCTTAACATTTGTTGACAAATGATCTAAGGATGAGTAGATGATTTTTGCCTGATCAGCAATCTACTGCTTAGTACTAGAAACTTTCTTCTCTCGTGGCAATCATTTCTTTGTTAGAAAGTTAATTGGGACGCGGAATTTGCTGTTTGTCTCTCACTATAGTCTTTTCATATTTGTTTATAGGTATATATACAGCACCCGAGCTCTACAAAGATGAAATATTTGATAAGAGTGTGGATGCATTCTCCTTCGCCATCATTCTTTATGAGGTACTCGGGATATGACTGTGTAGTACAAATTATACTCAGTAAATGATACCATAAAAATAGTAAACAGAAGCGCCGCCAGTCACTGTGGTGGGGTCTGGCACGTTTGATTTACATAGCCTTGTCTTAAATTGCAGAAAGATTCATGTTATTTATGCATCAGTATAGGTCAGATATGAATATTTTTAGCCCTTTCATTTTGAATATTAAATACTGCATATATGCAAGCATCGATACTCAACATGGTAAATCGTTTATAGCATGGGTATCCGGGCTTTCCCTGACTCATATCATGGGCTGGAAGTTAACAACCTCCAGTGGCTCTGAAGAGGCTCGAACCTGGGACCTCTGGGACAAATCTCAGAGGTTTTACCAGCGAATTTTGCAAGCAGAATAATAGCCCAATCCTTTTTCCAAAGTAAAGTGACGGACGATCCTTTTTGCATTATCGCGTACAGTAATTTGCATTGCAACTGCTGTCGAAATTTGATAGAACGATACTCCGAAAGAGTGATATGATAATTATTTTCTGAAATTTTGTAGAGTTGGCATAGTTGAGCACTTATATGACTGATCCTTGACCTCTATATAATATACATTTATATTTCCTAAAAATTTGAAGAAATAAAAAGGAAGAAAAAGTAATCATAACAGGCTGGCTGTGCCACTCCTTGTATCAGTTGAGAAGTTGACATCCTGGAATTTTGATCGTAACTTGTAAGCTCAATAACAGAAGAAAATAAATGATTATGACATGTGATCTTATTTGCTTTTATTAAATAAGGTGGAACTACTTGTCAGCTCATTCTTCATGATCTCTTCGCCATTTTTTATTAGTTAGGGCTGCATGCATCTCGACCTCCCCAGATTGCGGCAGTGTGGTGGGATTACATCTCTGCTAGACTTTAGTAGTTGTTATTATTGTGTACTTGTTAACTCATTTTTATCAATTTGTTTTCCTTGCTTTAGATGATTGAGGGTGTTCATCCTTTCCACCCAAAACCTACGGAAGAAGCCATGAAGCTCATGTGCTTAGAAGGAAAGAGACCGCCAGCTAAAAAGTTGAGAAATTATCCATCAGACTTAAAGGAGTAAGTTTCTTTCATGCTACACTGACTGACATAACTGCTTCTACTGTTTTGATAGTTCCAGTTTTCTCTGAAGACCTTTTTCCTCTTCTTTTATTTTTTCTGTAAGAACTGGTATTTATGGGTCCCTGATGTATCTATAGTTTCCTTCCAAAAAAAGAAAAATAGAAGTCTCTGTGTAGTTGCTATAGTACTGTCTTGGATAATGGATAAAGATCACCTGCTTTTGGATAGTTGAAGTTCTGAAACTCAACGAGATGCAATGGGCAATGGCGTATTGATTTTGTTTCTATTCCTTTTTCTTGGGGTTGTGGCCGCTGCTTGGGCGGGTGGGTGGGTAGGTTTGGATAATGGATAAAGATCACCTGCTTTTGGATAGTTGAAGTTCTGAAACTCAACGAGATGCAATGGCGTATTGATTTTGTGTCTATTACTTTTTCTTGGGGTGGTGGCCGCTGCTTGAGCGGGCGGGTGGGTGGGTGGAAGAAGGGGGGGGGGGGGTTATCCTGTTCCCTTGAAAACTAATTATTGAAAATACAGCCAGGGATTTATCCCTTACCACTATCCAGTTGAATCGTGAGTAATATTCCTTTTTTTTTTCCTTCATTTTTCCCTTCATTTTTCCCTTTTTGAATTACCACCACTACTGCTACTATTGGACACTGTGTCTTTGCTTTAGTTCGAGAAAAAAATAATTTAGTTGATTTTGAATTTAGCCCAAAATTTATTGGCTTGAACATAACTTGTTAGTTTTTTAATCTTCTGTATAAAATCTCATACCTAATAGGCTAATATCCATAGTATCAAATAAGAATCAGGTACTCATCGAGCTTTGAAGTTGAATATCATTCAGCTTGACCTTGCTCGTTTTACTAAGAGTTGAACTTGAGTTCAAGTTGAGGTTGATTCAAGTGAAGCTTGAGTCTTGCTTGGACCTATTTGATTAAGAAATACTTGAGAGTTGGCTTCACTTGTTATCCCTATTCACCCCTGTTACTACTTCTTGATTTTCGTTTGAGGAATAAGAACATAAAAAGTCCCATTATTGAGAACTCATGTGCTTGCTTGGTCCCTGGGGCTAATAATGTGAATGCTGGGGTAAGAAGGTAGTTGTACTCTGTATCTTGGGCCTAAGCCCCTACCTGTGTCATATCTGGGTCCAATAATGGATTTAATCCTAGCACTAGTATATCTTTATTGTTGAGAAATTTCACTTTATAGCCATAATTATATTTGGTTCTTCTAGCTTACTCATTTTACTGAATCTTTTCATTCTCTTACCATTGGTGAGTACCTGTTGGAGTTTTTGGTAGCTCATGGCTGTATCTTGTTTTTCCATTTGATCAATGATAAAGGTCAAAAGATTGGCATTGTGATCTGGGTTCACTACCACTCTGCCGAGTGTCACATTGTTTTTTCGTCCAAACCCATGTCGCATGTGACAACTAATTTCACTTGGTTGCAAACACAGGCTGATTGAAGAATGTTGGAGTGAAGACTCTGCTGCTAGACCAAGTTTTGCTGAGATCATTTTACGGTTGGACAGAGTAGTTGCTCATGGTTCTAAACAAGGATGGTGGAAAGACACCTTCAAGCTTCCTTGGTTGTAAGGAGCAGTGGTGGAAATCCGCCACAAATTGGACGTGGTATGAATCTTTCATCAAATGTGTACGTAGAATGATTTTCTTCATCATTGATGATCCATCCTTCTTAAATACATGCAGCTTTTCCTAAAGTAATACTCCTTTCTGGAATAAATATCAGACATTTTTACTGAGGGGCCTCAAATAGTTGTCCGGTTTCTTGGTAGATTTTCTCGTCTTTGTTTTCCCGTACCACCTTTCGCTTCAGGCTATCTTAAACTTACTTATTAGAAATTCCTGTACCATCAGATTTGCACTATAGAACATAGCATAAGCAATCATTGTTTACGAGCAAGAATAAGTTCATCAAATTTGCTGTCCCTGCAGGGAATGGAAGAACGCGTGAGCTTGTACTGTGACTGTGATACACTGAGGAAGACCAGGATAATCCCCCATGAGAATAAATTGGAGAGCTTGCACATTGTACTTGTTATGATAAATTTTGGATGAGATAAATATCTGAACGAACGGAATCAGTATGTAATCATGGTGCTTGCATCACTTAAGTCGTTTTGTTTAAACCCTGTATCTACTTGTTTTTTCTTTTAGGAAGAGGCTGAAACAGTTTCTTTCCATGTATATTGCGTGCAAAAACAGTTACTCATATTGTTGATACGCATAAATAAGCAGCACATACTGTTACTCAAATGAGTTCTCCCTTTTCGGATCCTGCTCTTTTCTTTGAACACCTTTGCGTAAAGGCGTATTGATATCCGGTAATGAGTAATGACTATGACACCAAAAGGCCGATGGTCGGAGACAACAGATCAGTCTCTGATTTGCCAAACAATTCGAACCTGCTTTTCAATCAAAATGTATCCAATTTCTCAAGTTATTTTCTTACTTAGAACAATGTTCACCAAATTCAGCTTGTATGTTATGATGAAAGCTCCTTCAGTCTCTTAACTTTTTTTTTTTGGCTCGTCATCCTTCAGTCTCTTACAAAAACATAAGAGCAATGGATCATCCCTTACAAAAGTGGATGCTGGTCGGTCCTTCAGTTCATTAGCCACTAATTGAAAGTTCTTGCAAGATTAGGGGAAAAAAACGATAATATTTCGTCATACAACTGTGAACTTCCCCTTACATCCTTGGGACATCTAAATCTCTGGATCATTTCCAACAAGAAGTTTTGCCCAACCAGTCCCCGTCTTAATGCGGAAGTGCTCCCCCAACCCAACATGAGCCATCAACAGCCAAACCAATGTAATGAGCTCCCCACCTTGGCATAGCTGCTGAACATGTGTGGTGGGGTTGCATCGGCTAGCGGCATAGCACAAAAGCTCCACCCATACCTTGAAAGTCACCTCCCATTGTTTTTCCCCAAGTTTCTCCAGTTCCTTGGCCAACCTACATGCGTCGAACAACACTGATTTGCTCCTATCACCCTTCACTTCAATGGGTGCCCAGTCTGCTCTCACCTCAATTATCTTCTTACAGAGTTTCCGATACCTGACACCTGAGCGCTTCCAGTCTGTCGTCTTAGGTGCTGGTTTCTTATTACAACAGACGCAAAAGCAACAGCAGCTGAAGATGAGGTTCTTAACTCCACTGAGTAGCCAAATGAAAAATTGCGTCACTGTCTGAATCATTCCAAGTTGTCCTTGTGGGAGTTTCCTGCGGATGAATTTCTTAGCCTCTGCACAAGTGTCCTGGAATCGTACCTGTGCGATTCCTGCCACAGCAGAAGTCATTGCAGGCTGCCTGATTAAAAGATACATCATGTAATCTGAGAGCATCTCGCTATACTTGCAGAACTTATTGTTTTCACTGATGTCTGAGGTCGAATTTGAAATGCACAATCCTGTTGCGATGTGCCAAAGGAGTAGGCTTTCGTCGTAATCAACCTTGGTGGTCCAAGGCTCTAAGGTTTTGGCGTAATCAGCAAATCCATCGCCAACAAAAACAAGACCACCTCTAGCGTTGTAGGCTTTCTTGGCCTTTTCCTCCTCCTCTGATTCATTGGCTTTCTTCGTTACCATCTCGAATATTAGATCCCGCAAATCATCTTCGAAATCCTTGGGGGAAATGTATAGCATGTCAGTGAAGACATCCTTCACGCGCTTTGCCAAAAGGACCTTAAAAAGTCCAGGACGGTCATTAAGGCAATAGTAGAGCAAGTCGTACTGTGATATCTTCTTGCACCACACCTGCGAGGCCGGAGTTTTAACCACCATCCTCGTATGTTGCTCAAGAACATGCACCTACTCTTAGAATCTCTTGTGAAAGCAACAACAGCCCAATCTGAGAAAAACAGCGTAATAGAGGCCATCACATCCATGAAAAGGGCACTCCCTAGCAGCACATAAGTTATGTAGACATCAACCTCGTGGTATTTGCCTTTGCCCTGGAAGAAAAAGATCAAGAGACACGCAACAACAGCAGTAACAGAAAAGACACGAGTGCCTCCCCGCTCCTTTCTCAGCATATTCACTTTGGTAAAGAAGATGTCATAGATAAAGTTGAGCTCGATTTGGATGACCTTGAATGCATCCTCGGCTGTCATTCCCTCCGCAAGGAAAAACCCACGGCTTGATAAACGCTCTTCGAAGGTTAACATGACCTCAGCTATGAGACCTTTGAACCTCTCGAAAAAATAATGTGCTTTCTTGACCAACTCTATCTCTCTACTGTTACTCCCTCCCTGTCCGTTCTCATAATCTACTACATTATTACTGGTATTTGTAGCAGTATTTTGTGAAATTGTGGCACCATAATCAACAACCCTATTGCCAAATTTCTGCAAATTTGATATGATATTCACCGGGATATTAGCATCTTTCCTAGAAGCATATTCGTCCATAAGGGTGGCGTAGTTTGGTCCTGGGTCAGGCTCCCTCTGAAGAGAATCTCGAAAGCTATCCATACTAGCTTGATAAAGAGAGAATGTACGTTCAAGGTACTTGACACATCCATCAACAAACATGATGACGAAAGGAACCCAAAGTTTGTTCTTGTTCACATGAATTGATTTGTAGAAAAGGTAAACAGTGGCAAATCCCTGAGTGAGAAGCTGGAGGAAGTGCCGAAGCCACAGCTCATTATCCTCGAGAGCTAGAGCAGTAACGGTATCAGGGCCTCCAAGGTGTACTAGAAGGAATGGTGCCCAGAATACTAGTAAATCTGCGGTTTTGGTGGAGTCGTTTTCTGCTGGATTGGTGTTGATGATTAACCCAATTGCATAGATTGCAACAGCATCAGCTGACAAGTACAGCAGCCAAATGATGCTGCTAAATTTTCGCTGGCTTTTTCTCCAGTGTGCAAGAAAAGTTAAAAATGCCTGTATAAAGAGGCTAGCTAGGATACACAAACGGATATTCCAAGCGTCCCATGCATCCTCTACCGTCTTCACAACAGCAGGTGCCATTTCTCCTTGTCCTCAATTGCGCCTAAGGAAGCATACATGATACACAAAATACGATTATGCTCATGACTTCGATCCACGAGCAGTGGCGGATCCAGAATTTCCAATCAGGATATGCACAATTAATACATGATACAAATAAAACAGAGTCTAATTTAATTAACTTTTTTTTTTCGTTCATCAACTTCTTGAATTAGTGTAAACATAATTTTTTTTAGAGATCCACACTATCTATTTTGGACTCCTACTTTTCTTTTTTTTTTTAAATGCTAATGGAGCTTTCAAAATACACATTAGTGTTGAACCTTAGATGATGAGTACCAAATTACCAATTAATTTAATTGTAAATCAAAAGTTTGTCAAATTCCTGTCGAAAAAACAAGAATTAATAATGTCATATTGATAAACAAACTACAACAGAAGAAGCAATTGAGAGTGTGTGGGACCAGAGTATTAGTAATAGAGAGAGAGGGGAAGCTATAGACTATAGACCTATAGTCATGATGAGTTGATGACTCATGGTTACTTTTTGCCTTTCTCCTCACCGTTTCTCAGACCTAGCCAGACTATTTACAGGGACACAAAGAGAAGAAATAGAGATGTGTATGGCGCATACGTGTTGATGGGTATGCACTATGCAGTAAAATAGTTCTTTGGGCTTTCTACTTATGGGCCTGAGCACACAGGACAATTTTTTTTTTTTTTTTAATCTGGGCCATAGTGTCATGTAGATCCGCCACTATCTACGAGTGTCAACTTTTAGTGAGACGAGGGTCACGATTCATAATAAGTGAATCCCTACATTTCTAAATACTGATCTCAATTTATTGTGATTTGGTCTCACATAAGACTTTTTAAATAGTTTCATTGAAATTTGAAAAGTAAGATACCTCATAGATATTAACAAAATGTGACTTTTTATTGCAAAAATTTGCATGTGCCCAAAGTGAATTACTTCTTCAAAAGTTTTATTTGTTATCTTCCCCTCCTTAATACAAGCTCAAAGTTATGAACATTTTTATTACACCAATTATACTACTTACTTATTTGTCAGCTAAATTTTCAGCAAAAGTATATCAAAACTTCTATTGAAAAAACATTTACTCACTTACTTTCTTAAGAAAAAAGGAAAACTAAAAGGAGAAAATGCTTTTAATCATGATCACATGCCATACTCCCACTACCCAATATTTTGTTACTACTTATATACCTTATCAAGTTAAAGCCCACAAAGTAGCCTCGACCTATTAGCCAAACTCATTCTCCATGCCCTCCACACAACCACAAACATGTGATGAAGCCATCTTCAAACAGGTTGAATCTTTTGGTGGAAAATGAAGATTACAACAAAAGCAAACGAGGAAATCATGCTTAACCATCAAGATTGATAAAACAAAAATTGTCATTTGATCTCTTCTATTCATGTGATTCACTTACCCAAGACTCAAACAACTATTGTGCAAAGACTCGGTTACGAAAATTCAAACAATGTTTGGATTATTTGTGTAATTGTTTTAGTGGACATTGAATACTGTAATGGAGGCAATTCATAGGATTTTACTAGACATTGTAGCTTTATCTGAGTACATGATTGCGAGTTACAAGTTTTTGATTTGAATTTTTTTCTAAGTGTTTGTAGAAATTTAGTTTGGAGCTTTTTTTTGATTTTTTTTTTCTCCGTATAGTTATCTACCTAATTTTCAAAACAGACAATAGAAAACTAGAAAACAAAAGGGTAAGAAGAGCTAAAACTAACTCATCAACTACCATGAGCAAAAACCAATAAAAGCTTAATTTTCCAAACATCAAAACATACAGACAGATCAGAGACAGAGAGGAAAACAAACTAAACTCCTTTTCACATCCCCTTTATGTTCACAATCAGTAACTAGTACTTACAATGATTGCCACAATATTCCTATCAAAAAAAAAAAAAAAAAAAAAACGATTGCCAAAATAAGTTGAAAATCGAGAGAGAAAACAAATTACCTGAACCGAATAATTCCTCCTCTGTAACTTTCTCTGTCTGTTGACTTCGGCTTTTCCAGGCTTCTTAAATTTTCTTTTTTCTGAGAACACTGGCTAGACAACAAAATATTGCCGTTTTGAGCTTGTCAAATTGGTGTTGGGAAAATCAAATTGCAAAAAAAAAAAAAAAAACAAAAAAAAAGAACCCCCAGAAACAGAGAGAGAGTGGTAGAGCATCCGCTCTGTTTGCTGTTTGAACATATGCATGCGACAGATCCACAATTTTGTAGAATCGTAAAAGAAAAAGAATCAAAAGAATAAAGAAATTGAACTTCAAGTGATTGATCTATTGTTTTGTTCCATTTTATTTGAAGTAATCATTTTTCTAGAGTCACTTTTATTAGCAATCTATGAAATGTTAGAATTAGTTTTCACAAATAATCTCTCAATAATTTCAGTTTAAGTATCTCACATCTTGCAGGTAGGTAAAAACTACATTTCTTCAACTTTTATTTCTTCATCTATAATCAATTGCTGAAAAGATAAAAGTGAAGGGGTAGGGTTGCAACCGAGCCGACACATGCGTGAGCAACTCAAAACTCGTTCGATTATAAACGAGTCCAACACGAGTCCCATTTTGATACTCGACAAACACAATAATAATCGATTCGGCTCGACTTCTTTGCACCCTAAGGTAAGAACCACACACTTGAAACGAAATCTGGCATCTTCACCATTGTTACAGTTGTTTTCAGTAATAAATTAAAGAATACACATGACATTCAACAACGGCCCAAAGGCAATTAGAACGCCATTCCAAAAAAAAAAAAATGCCCCCGGCCAGATAAAACATCTTGTAATAAAAAAATTGAATGTTAGCTGTCACGTCCTCGTCTAAGGTATTGGATTATTGGTGATCGATCTGAGTGCAACGAGTATTGACTTTGCCCGTTCTCCCTAATTATTATTATGTGCAAAAGAGTAATGTGTTCGGTGTCTATCATTTGCCAAACAAAGAACAGAGTGTAACAAGTTTAGTTTTCTGGGCACTCTCTATTAGTATATTTCTGCACATACTTGTCAATTTTTGGCTTGTTACCAATTTCCCAATGTCAAACACCACAATCTCAATGTCAATAGTACAAGACGATCCTGAAGCCAATGTCAAGACAGATGCTGTCATCACGGAGTTAGCCAACATGGTCCATGACCTGAAACGCCAATTGCATTCAGGTCATGCTAATAATTTCAACACTAGTTCTTCTCATCCACAACCGCCACTCACCATATCAAAGCAACCTGCATAAGTCATTGGCATATTCGTATGGAAAGCAAATCGCGGATTTGCTAAGAGTCATTGACTCCAATCCTGCTACAGACTCGATCGAGGATCAGTTGAGATATATGACCAGCTTGACACCATACATAAGGAGGCTCTCTTGTGTTTTTGTCTCTTTGAAGAAGGTGCGGCGATGAAGAAGAGAGCACTCATCCACTGGTGGCTGGGACAAGATCTCATAACAACAATGGGTGGTGATAAGGTAGAAGAGGCTGCTGATAATATACTGAGCAAATTAATGGAGGTAGCAGTTGATTGAAAAGGCTATTAGAAAAGGAGAGAAAGAATCAACTACTTACAAGATGCGTCCTCAAATCCGCCCGGAGATCAGAATGCAGGTAGGCATCTCGGAAAAAGATGGTAAGCAACAAAGTCAGCGTCGTCGACCATTTGGTCGTCGTCATAGTAACTCAGGTAGTACATGTAAGGTGGGTCTGTTAACTAAAAAGGCAGGATCCTTGGTGGTAGCAGATATAAATGGTGAAATTATTGATAAGGCATCATCGGAGGGATCTATTGGAGGATTGTTTAACCCCGGTGAGGCCATCGTTAATATTGAATCCAAATGGCTTAACAAAATGAGGAGTTTGAAGTGGCTTCACTTGGGAAGGTGGTCAAGCAACCCACAGCAGCATATAGAAGTTGAAGATGTCACATTCTTGAAAGCCTTGAAACGCCTCAAGAAATTGAGGTATCTAAGCTTTTAAGGGATATCGACAATCATGGAGCTTCCAAATTCAATTTGCGAAATTGGTAATCTACGTGTTTTAGATCTCCCAGCATGTCATAATTTGGAGGTGCTTCCCAAGAAGATTGGACAGCTCAAGAATCTAACACATTTGGACCTATCAAAGTGTTACCTTCTTGATTACATCCCTAAGGAAATCGTATCACTAACCCAGCTGCGAGTGCTCGAAGGGTTTGTCATTAGTGACTTGGACAGCAATTCCTCGTGCACAATCAAGGACTTGTCCAAATATTTGGGGGCAACATTGACGAAACTCAGCATTAGTACAAGAAAGGCTTTTGCCAACTTCAAGGAAACTCCTCAAGCTAAAAATTGTATGGGTGCGGGTGAGCTCGAACAATGAACAAGAAAACACAGATGATGTGAATAAGTCCAATGTTGAGCAAGAAAGCAAGGAAGACAAAGGACTTCCTATCACATTGAAGAAATTGGAATTCGAGGCTATCCCTCGAGGCGTAGAATCAATCTTATTGAAAGGTGCTGCTGAAAGATTGAAGAACTTGGAGAAACTCTATATCGTAGGTGGAGCGCTGTCTGATCTTGACAGAATATAATAAGCTCATAAATATTGCTTCTTGTTATTGAACTGAGAAGACCCTATATTTATAGACTACAATAACTTGTTCCCCAAGTTCTACTAGTATCCTAATAATACTAGTTTCCTAATTACATAAGATCTCTATAATATATTAACCATATAATATATTAACCATATATCTCAATACCCCCCTCAAGTTGGAGCATGAGAGTCGAAAATGCCCAACTTGGAAAGAAGTAGATCAAACTGAGATTTGCCGAGGGCCTTTGTGAAAATGTCTGCCAATTGTGATGAAGTCGGCACATGACTGGGAGAAATCAAGCCATCAATAATCGCATCGCGAACAAAGTGACAATCCACCTCAATGTGCTTTGTTCGTTCATGAAAAACAGGATTCTTTGCAATATGTAAAGCGGATTCACTATCACAGAACAATTTTATTGCTTTAGGATGATGCACTCCCAAACTTAACAACAAACCTTTTAGCCACTTCAGTTCGCATGTGATTGCAGCCATTGATCGATATTCGGCTTCAGCTGAAGAGCGAGAAACTGTATGTTGTTTCTTTGTCTTCCAAGAAATAGGAGATTGTCCGAGAAAAACAAGCCAACCTGTCAATGAGCGACGAGTGAGAGGACAAGCAGCCCAATCTGAATCACACCAGCCCTCCAAGGTCAACTCACTATCCGCACGTAATAGAATACCCTGACCTGGAGTACCCTTTAAATAGCGGACCACTCGGAGAGATGCTTCCCAATGCTCAAGGCGAGGCTCCTGCATAAACTGAGATAAGATATGAACCGAATAAGCAAGGTCTGGGCGAGTGACCGCGAGATATATCAAACGCCCCACAAGCCGACGGTATGCCTCGGGATCCTTTAGATATTCTCCAGCAGCAAAACCGAGCCTGTGATTTTGCTCGATAGGAAACCCAACAGGCTTTGCCCCCAATAGACCAGTTTCTGAAATAACATCTAGTGTGTACTTACGTTGACATAAGAACAAACCAGATGTACTACGGGCAACCTCGATACCTAAGAAGTATTTGAGACCACCAAGATCTTTCATTTTGAAACAATCACTAAGATAGGCTTTGAAAAACGTAAGTGCAGCGGAATCATTCCCAGAAATAATAAGATCATCCACATAAACTAAGACATTAAGTTGAACAGCGCCTTTAGTATAAGTGAAAAGTGAATAATCTGAATATGATTGAAGAAAGCCATACCCTTTCAAAGCCGACACCAACTTCGCAAACCAACAACGTGGAGCTTGCTTTAAGCCATACAAAGATTTGCGTAGTCGACATACCAAAGACGGATCCGAACACTCGAAACCGGGAGGTAATTTCATGTAAACCTCTTCATCAAGATCACCATGCAAGAAAGCATTATGAACATCCATTTGATGTAATTCCCAGTTCTTTGAAGCTGTTATTGCAAGAAAGGCACGAACTGTAGTCATTTTGGCAACTGGGGCAAATGTCTCAGTGTAATCAATTCCTGCTTGTTGATAATTGCCCAAAACAACTAACCGCGACTTAAGACGCTCAACTTTGCCGTTCGACAAATATTTAGTTCTGTAAACCCACTGACTACCTAGAGGACATTTCCCGGGAGGAAGACGCTCCAAGGTCCATGTACCATTGTCCTCTAAAGCTCGTATTTCGTCTTGCATGGATTTGCGCCACTCCTCATACTTCATGGCCTCCTTAAAAGATTTTGGATCTTTACCCTTAATGATAGCTGCAAGGAACGTACGATAATTCACAGAAAAATTGTCACAACTTATATAATGTGCTAAAGGATACGGGGTACCTGAGGAGTGATTGGAAGAAGAAGAGGCGGAGGACGGACTATTAGCAAAAACCATATGAGTCACAAAATCCCGATGCAAGACATTCGGGAATTTTTCACGAAACCCACGACCCAAAGGAGGAGATGTAGGAGCATGAGGCTGCTGATCTGATGACCCATCAGGCGCTGGATGAGAAGAAGCACCATTGGGCTGTGAGTGTGCAGGCCCAGCTTCCGTTGGTGACCCAGCAAGAGGAGCAGAAGGACAAGGCTGGGTTAGTGGTGCTGGCCCAGTGTTCGTTGATTGCCCAGTGGGAGGATCAGATAACTGATCTTGGGCTACTTCACGCCCATTTTGAGCAGACAAAGTACCATTTTCACCTCCTTCAAAATTAATGTCCTCATAAATTGCCAAATTGTATTCAATAAAATCACTATGCACATCATGATTACTATCACATTTACGCTGAACATCATGATATGGAAATTCATCCTCAACAAATTTCACATCTCTTGAAACAAAAAATTCATTCGTATCAAGATCAAATAATTTCCAACCTTTCTTTCCATAAGGGTAACCCACAAAAACACACTTACGACTTCGACTGGCAAACTTATCACCCTTAGTCTTTTGATTGTGAGCAAAACACAAACACCCAAAGACTCTAATGGCATCAAAGGACGGAGGGTTATGAAATAAAATCTCAAAAGGTGTTTTATTGTGTAAAAGGGGAGTAGGTGTGCGATTAATTAAATGAGCCGCAGCTAAAACACATTCACCCCAAAAAAAAATAGGTAAGTGTGCTTGAAACCTTAATGCTCTTGCGACATTCAAGATATGTTTATGTTTTCTCTCAACTCTCCCATTTTGTTGCGGAGTACCAACACAAGATGTTTGAAATAAAATTCCAGTGGCACTAAAATAGTCGAGCAAACAATTAAACTCTGTCCCGTTATCACTTTGTACCACTTTAATTGTTTGTGAGAATTGTCGATCAACCATAGCAACAAAAGACATAAACATTTGAAAAACTTCTAATTTGTCAACTAACAAATATATCCAAACAGCTCTTGAATAATCATCAACAATAGTTAAAAAATATCGAGCACCACATGACAAAACATGACGATATGAACCCCATAAATCAATATGAATTTTTTCAAAAATTCGAGATGTTTTATTATCACTTATTGAAAATTTGTCTCTAGGATGCTTAGCATGCATACAAACTTCACACCCTGGCTTTAAACTGTCTTTATTATTTTGAACATGAGGAATCAACTTAACTACTTTTTCAGAAGGATGACCTAGTCGACGATGCCACAATTCCAAACTTGATGTTGCGGCAATGGTGGACACACATGCTGAAGCTTCTGGTTTGCTAAAATAATATAGTCCGTCTTTCCTAACTCCCATTCCAATCATCTCCTTCATTTGGTCCTGTATAGCACAAATAAGAGAATTAAATTGGACAATAGTGTGTAATTGGTCATTAAGTTGAGAAACAGAAAGTAAATTGCAACTCAGATTCGGAACATAAAGAACGCCGGTGAGAGTGATTTTGTCTGACAAACGAACAAAGCCAACCAAAGTAGCAATAACTTGTTCGCCATTCGGCAAACCCACGGGACACTCGAAAGTATGGGTGTCAAACAACCAGGCCAACTCCCCGGTGACATGATGAGTAGCACCGGTATCAATAATCCATGATGTCATATCAAACTTACCATTAAGACGAGTGTCGGGAACATTAGTATTACCAATGACCGCCGAAATCGCCTTCCATTGTTCGGCCGTAAACATCTGACCAAATGCGGAGACCGTTGGAGTAGTGGACGAGGTTGAAGAGCCATTACTAGTTGCATTAGCACGCGCCTGCCCACGACCCCGACCAGCAGATTTCTTCCCAGCAAACCAACCTTCCGGATAGCCAACAACCTCATAGCAATGACTAGAATCATGGCCACGTTTCTTGCAATGACTACAAGTAATATCAGCCCAACAACGAGAGGCTTCGTGACCCAGCTTGTTGCACTTAGAACAGAGAGGTCGCTCAGAAGAGCCACGACTCCGACCTGCCTCAGTACGGACAGCAAAGCCAAGAGCGTCTGGCGGTTTATGATCAACCACGAGCCTTGATGTTCGCACCCGTTCTTGGGTTACTAACTGATAGGCACGATCGAGACTAGGCAGAGGGTCTTGCGAAAGAATTTGAGTTCGTAAAGGCCCATAAAAATCAGGATACAATCCCATTAAAAAATCATGTAATTGACTTTGTGCTCGACGCGCTTCATGTAAACGACCACAAGTGCAAGCAGTAATAGAGCATGAGATTAATGGTTCATGATGATCTAATTCTTGCCATAAAGTATGAAGTTTACCATAATAAATCGAAACGGGCATCTCCTTTGTTTGCTCACACTTAGCAATCGAAGATTTCAACTGTTGTATTCGCGGACCATTAGTTTGAGCGTACCTTTGTTTAAGATGATCCCAAAAAGGCTTGGCCTCCCGAAATTTTGACAAAGAGGATCGTATTTCAGGATCAATTGTATTTGATATCCAAGAAATAAGCATAGCATTGATGGCCGTCCAATCTGACCGAGTGCATGGCGGCGAAGGAGCAATGATAGTGCCATCCAAGAACTCGAATTTGCGGCGAGCTTCAAGAGCAGTTTGGATATCGGCTGCCCAGCAATCATAATTATCAGACTTCAAACGAGTTGGGGTGATGAAGTCCCCTGGTCGATCCTGTGAACCGAGATAATAAGGAGAATTGGGTTTGATTTCTGGTGGCGGCGGTGGCGGAGGAGAAGCGTCGGCCATTAGGGAGGACGTGAGAAAGTTTAGCCTGATACCATGACAGAATATAATAAGCTCATAAATATTGCTTCTTGTTATTGAACTGAGAAGACCCTATATTTATAGACTACAATAACTTGTTCCCCAAGTTCTACTAGTATCCTAATAATACTAGTTTCCTAATTACATAAGATCTCTATAATATATTAACCATATAATATATTAACCATATATCTCAATAGATCTTTCTCAAGGGCGTCAGGGAAGCTGGAATGCGGTTAAGATATTGCGGTTCAAGTACCTCATGAAGCTACATATCGACTGGAGGCAATTTGAGGTCTTATTTCCAAATGTAACCTACTTGGAGATTCTTCGTTGTCCCAATGTATGCTATTTTCCATGCATGGAGATGGTATTTGGAGATCATCCGAAGATCTTGAGCCAATTGAACTCTGCTAGCTAGTTAATTTCTTTTCTTGCTTGAATTATGGAAGTTCTTCACATGTTTTGCTTGCTATCATTTAAGATTGAAATATGCATTATCTAGATTAGCAATTGTAAGAAATCAAACTTTGCGGAATTACTATATTCAGTAATATTAGAGAAGAAAAACTAACATAATAATTAAGATGCTTGCATTTCTGTAACCAAAAAAGATACTTGCATTTCTTCACTAAGGGCATGTTCTTTTCAACTATTTTTCACTTGCCTCCAGTTGGCCTCAATTATCCCCAAATGTCTCTAATTGTCCCATGTTATCAGTTAGACTTTCTAGTTGTCATCAGTTGTTTCCAATTATCCCCAATTGTCCCTAGTTTCCCCCAATTTAACCCAATTTTGTATGTTTAAGTATTTTAATAATAATAATAATAATAATAATAATAATAATAATAATAATAATAATAATAATAATAATAATAATAATAATTATTGTTTTTATTGTTGTTGTTGTTTTAATAATTATTATTAATAACTATAATTATAATATTATCACAATAATCATTAAAAAAATTATTAACACATGCCTAATAATATAATAATAATATAACATTTACAATAATTAAAATTTTAATAAGAAGATTATTTTTATTATTTTATAATAATAATAATAATAATATTTTTTATTTAAATTATTTTTTTAATTATTATTAATATTATCACAATTATTATAAAAAATAATAATATGGATAATGATAATAATAAATCCCTCCGTCCCAAATTATATGACAGCTTTGGGATCTGTATGTGAGTCACAAGTCCCAGAGCTGTCATATATATTTTGGGACGGAGAGAGTAATAATTATTATTCTTACTATTGTTCGTTATAGTTCTATCTATTATTATAAATATAATTATTATAACCATAATAAGAATTACAATAATAATAATTATTATCAATATTATTATTATTATTATTATTATTATTATTATTATTATTATTATTTTATTTATTATTATTTTTATTATTATTATATACAAAATTTTCAGTTTTACCAATTGTTCCCAGTTTCTCCTAGTTTGGCCAAGTTGTCCACAGTTGTTTCCAGTTGTCCCCAATTATCTCCAGTTACTAGTTAAACTTCCCACTTGTCTCCATTTTTCCCATGTTATCCCCAGTTACAAGTTTACAGTTGGAAATAACGAGCCCTGAAACCCACCAATGAAAGAAAAAAGAAAAAAAAAGGGCTAAGCAAAATCAACCTTTGATTTTATTTAGAGGTGAAAAATGAGTGACTCTGAACTTTCAAGAAAAACCACAATAAGAACCTGAATTTTGAAAAAACCACGATAAGGACCTCTGACCTATTGTAAACTTTTTTTTTTCCTTTCTTTTTTTTTTTTTTACACTCTCTATTTCAGAATCATGGTCTGCTACATTTGCTATTATTCTTTGGCATCTTTGGTGCGCAAGGAATAAGGGTGTAAGCAGTCATGCACATACACGCGAGCTTTATTTATTTTTATAAGCAGAGACATTTCTACTAACCTGTCTGCTTTCCAGATTGGATCCAATGTTGTGAGAGCAACTGATCCTGTGTTCACTTGGAAGGCTCCGTCACAAGACATGTTCAAACTTAATGTGGATGGTGCTTTCAAGGATAACCCTACGGCTGCTGCAGGAGGAGGTGTTATCCGCGACCATCAAGGTTTTTGGAAGTTTGGCTTCTCCATCAGATTCGACGCATCCAGTGCTGCTGCTGCGGAGCTCCTCAGTCTTAGGGAGGGACTTCAATGTGCTTGGAACCGCGGTTTTACAAAGCTGGAGGTTGAAACTGATGCACAAATGATTTTAGATCTAGTCAAAAATCCATCTGAAACTGTCTTCCACGAGCTTGGTGGGGTTATTAATGATATTGGGCGTCTACTTCACAAGAGTTGGATCGTGACTTTACATCATACGAAGAGATCCGCAAACATGGTCGCTCATACTTTGGCTGCTCGTGCCTTTGATGAAACTGAGCCACGTAAGACATTCATGTTCCCACCTCTGTGTGCTAGAATTGCTTATGAGAATGATATCCTGAGACTTAAACTGGATCAGCAACAGGGGGAGGAGCAGCAACAAGCTCAGAGGGATGCCTAAGTTTGGTTTCACTGTTCCCTACTATGTTCAAAGCTACAGTTATGCTCTTGTAATATATATGATGCAGTATATATATTCTGGTTATGTAACGGAAACTAGGTGTAAGTCCCTTATACAGGGCATTTTGAGGTACGGTAATATCCACAAGCCTGTCAAGAGGTTGTATTTTGATAGTAACTTCGGTTACTAAGTAATGAAAGTTTCCTTTGTGTGTAAAAAAAAATGACCTATTGTAACCGGTTATCACTTGTTTTACGTATTTTCAGGTGAATTAAACCGGTTACCATTAAAGTAAAAAAAAAAAACGAATATTTTTTGCAATTCACGACCTTCCTCTTTCTCTCTCCTATTGAACCCAGAAGCTTGACACCTTCATAATTTGCCAACATCCAAAATTTGTAAATCAAACTACAAACCTATCAATATCCCACATTAGTTTGTAATCAAAAACCACAAACTCAATCAAGAACAAAAAAACCAAAACCCACAAATTGATAGACAGAGGAAGAGTGATAGTGAGGAGAGAGAAATCATGTTGTTTTGAAGCAAATATCAATTCGTGAGGATTGCATATGAGATTGTTTTTCGTGATTCTTCATCCTCTACACCTTTGAAATTAGGACGAGATTGATAGTTGGATACTGATAAAAGCTATCAAACACTCACGAACTTAAAATTGGGCGTTGCGTCGAGTTGAAATTCTGGGCAATAGTTCATCATAATTTTTATGCTGGGTTGAAAATATTCCCTCATATCTTAATACACATGATATGCTTGATTGGTCTCGAATTATTGAAATGAAGAACGAAAATCTGAAATTGAGGGGAAGCCATGGATTCTGGATTTCGTTTTGGGTCGTTTTGACGATAGCGATTAATTACCACTGATACAAGCATTTCCTTTCTTTACACACTCTTTTTCTACTTGCATTTTCTGGGTTTTTTCTTCTTGTCTTTTCCACCATCGTGATGATTTTTTTTTTTTTTTTTGGTGCATATGAGGGGACGAGCCCCAAGAAGACAGCTACAGAAACAAAACAAAGAAAACAGCTAAAATAAAAAAAAAATAAAATAAATAAAAACCTTAAAGCAACTAATCTAGGCACACCACATATCGGGGCTAAGCCAACCCACTCACGTCCTCAAACAACAGACGACCACAAATTTGAACTAAGTTCACATCAATACCAAGAATCATGTTTTTGGCTTCCGCAGATGACTAGTCTAGAGATTTCCTGTATTGATTACTAAAACCATCCCTCAAATAAGGCAAAGCTGGGGGAAGAACATCAGACATGTTAGTAATTACAGCAAATTCTTCTGTTAAAGGGCATAATTCAGAGTTACCAAAATGAAAAACGTGCAATTCTGGATCCCAATAGTTCAATGCGGACCGAAGAAGGGCCACGGAATTTTAGTGGGTTTCAATGCCAGTAGGGTTGAAATATGATATGGAGCCAGTTCCACTTTATCTTCCACAGTCAGATTTTTGCACCAAGCATCAAACATATTTTCAAAGGATTTCGCCATGATAATAACTTGTGAAATTTAAGCTAAAGTCTGAAAAGAGATACGACATTGGACATCCCGTAAATCCTATTTATAAGCAAAAAGTCGGGCCAGAAAGTCAGAAGTTCGCAAACAGCCAGCCCAGAGCCATCAGCGGCTCTGGCCAGGGCCGCCAACGGCTATGATCAGCGCCGCTAGCGGCCCTCAGCAAAGGACCAGAGCCGCAAGCGGCCTTGCCCAGGGCCGCTTGCGGCCCTAACCTCGGCCCAGTCTGCTTTTTCTCCTGCCTTTGTCCGCCCAATTGGTCCATTTTACACGGGTCCGAGCCCAATTTACAAAGCACAACGCGGTTACAAGGTCCGAGATTCTCTTAGTTTTAATCTTTTTCTATTATCTTTTTTTTTTTATGATTACTTTTCTTTTTTTAGGGGGTATAATATGCGTAATTTTTGCTTTTTCTTTTGCAATTTTCACCTTATTCTTTATTTTATTCCCCTAAATTTTGTCTTACCCTTTACTGCATAACATGGTGCATACATAGACATCAGACGGGCATAATCGAGTCATAATAGCATATGCATAAAACAGGAGTTCGAGTTTCAAAGGCCAGAAGCTACAAATCGAGCCTACACTACTCAGTTGGGGCTATCATCACCATTGCTATCGGCTTCATCATCATCGGCAGGCTCATGACTAAAGTCCTCGCCCGAGTAGTAGAAAGAGTCCTGAGTGCTGAATGAGCTATAAACCAGCCTGCTGTAACTGGGCCTCATGTCCCGACCAAGCGCACACATGGGGGTAACCGCCGAAAACCCCGGTCCAAAAAGGCTCTCTGTAGCCTGGCTAGCAAAATCCAAAACCACATTTTGATGCGAAGGCCCAGTTTGAGGCACACCCCATGCAGCATCATCTGCCCAACCTCCACTCACAGGGGTCATGATAGGCCTACTACTCAAAGAAGGCTGGAAACCCGTAGTAGGAAACATCTCTGACACATGGAGGTGTGGATGAGATGGCCCAGGCACATCAGTAGGAGGAGGCATAGTCACCACCACAGTAGGGGAACGAGCAACAGATGGTCTACTCGCCGAAGAAGGTCTCGCCCACGAATGTTGTGGCCCCACTTAAGACGAATACTGCGACATCTGCACAATCAAGACAAGAATGTTAAACTAAGCACTTCACTTAGTTAAACGAAAAAGACAAAGTGCCCTTACACTTGCAGTCCCGGATCGAGAACTCTTTCCTCGACCCATCACCCGGGTATATCCTTTCTTCACCAAGTGGACGAGCTTGAAGACTTGAGAGGTTTGTTCCCGGTTCAGATACAAAAAAGAGAGACAAGAGACAGAGTCAGTATTTGAAAACAACACAAGTCAGAAAATAAGAGAGGATAAAAACTTACCCCCACACAATCATCGGGCAATGGTAAGCCCTCTGCCGCCTCTCCGTCACCGCTATGTAGGGGAAACTCCTATGTTATGCGACCCCCATTCTCACCAATATACCTCACCTCAGTACTCGGTAAGGTTATGCTTGGGGCTGACTACGAGGGACACTGGAGCGAGACCTCCTAGGCCCACGAGGAGCCACACGATCCGCCTACAAGGACACAAAAGTCAGTATGCTACAAATACAAGTTTAAGACATGAATCAAGGTTTTACCTCAGAAGTAAGGTCTGGCATCAGCGATCCAAGCAGTAGGCCAGTTTTTTTGTGGCAAAGATCAGTACCGAGCGCGCGGGATCAGACCCCTTGGTCCACAATTCAAAATTCAACAGTCGGCCCATTTCACGTTATCGTCTACTATCAAGTAAAACTAACCCGTTTATTTTGTAGGCCCCCCAAATGGAAAAGCCCAGGAATTTTCTAGCCCTATTCGTTTATTCGAAGCTTTCATTTATTTTATTCGAAACTATTCATTTATTCGAGGCTATTCATTTATTTTATTCGGGGCTATTCATTTTTGCGAGGCTATTCATTTATTCGAGGCTACTCACTTGGTGTCAGTCAATGATCGCAAGAGCGGTTACACTGTCCGATTATTCGAGGCTACTCACTTGGTGTTAGTCAATGATCGCTAGTGCGGTTAAACTGTCTTTTTTATTCGAGGCTACTCATTTGTGTCAGTCAATAATCGCTAGTGCAGTTAAACTGTCTTTTTCATTCGAAGTTACTCATTTTGTGTCAGTCAATGATTGCTTAAACTATTGCGTTTATAATATTGTCCTTTGTTCTTATATGTTTCAGTCAATGATTGCTTAAGCTGGTGCATTTAAACTGTTCATATATTTTCTAACCATTTACAACCGTCATTTTGATTGCGCTGTCTCTCGACTATTTCGTTTCTCGTGCAGGGACGGAATCTCGGCATCTGCCGAGTGGTGTTTAGTCACTGTTTGCTGAGGATAAAGCATTCTATACTGTTCACTCTCAAAGTGTTACTCTCGCTAAACTTTTTCATTTTCTCTGAATACAGGTCTCCTGCAGGCGGCAATTCCCTTCCACAAGCGTTGTTTGCCCCAACTAACCATTACCTTTATTCACAGATATGAGATCTTAGCATCCACCAAGCGCGTCTCAGTCAAGGTTTGCTTCAATATGCATGCATACTGTACACTCTCACACACCACGCGCACATCACCATCCTGCATGTCGCCTTTGAAATACTTTGATCTTTGCTTTTACTCAAGCTCGATCAAAGTGGGGGCTTCTGTTGATGCCTAAAAAGCATCGTCAAATTTCTCCGCAAAAACCCGATGATGAAAGGTGTAATTTGTAAACTTGAATGCTATTTTTGCTTTGATAGGTAAAATAAGGTCTCAAGTTTTTCCTCGATCACTCCTTTATTTCGATCACATTCAAAATCCTCGTTCAAGAGCTTTCCAACAACACCTCTTGTGTCTTTTTCCGACCCCCGGTTGCAAAGTTGCTAACCGAGGGTAAAATTGTCTTTTACCACACAAGGGTAAAACAGTATTTTCGCATTTTCGGAACATTAAAAATCCTCCGAAAATCAAAATTGACTGGATGTCGTCATTATGACAACATCCAGCTGGCAGCCCCACAGCCGCCAACGGCCCTGGCAAATGCGCCAGAGCCGCCAGCGGCTGTGGCGAGGGCCATCAGCGGCCCTCGTGTGAGCCGCCAGTGGCCCTGGATAATTTCCCAGTGCCACCAGCGGCCCTCGCTGGGTCTGCTGAGGCCCACCTTTTTTAAGCCCGATCTCTTCATTTCGGCCCTCTCTTCACCCGTCCAACCCTAATTCTTTCCCTATAAATACAACCCTCCACCCTTTTTTCAAAACACACAGTCTACAGTTGACAACCTCTATTCTCAGTTGAGTATCTCCCTCTTTCTTCTACAAAATCATTCTATTCTCGGTTGAGTACTCCCGAACTTCCCCCTCTTTCTTTACTTGAGATCTTGTTTTTACTATTCATTTGCTAAATAGCCTACAGTTCAGGTACTAAACTCTTCAGGGTTCAAATTAAATTAATTGCTTAAATATTTATGTTTTAGTAGTCAAAATATAGATATCATGCAAATCATGCTCTTTATTGCTTCCTAAATACTGTCTTTCAATTCTGTAAATAAGCATGTCTAGTTGTTGTAATGCTCAACTTGCCGATCAAATGTATGTATAAATAAGGGTCAATAATAAATGTTGTGATGGTTGTGATGAACCAATTAATAGTCTAAATCTAGGTTGTTAATCCGATTTGTGTGGGAATCATCTCTTTAAGTTATTAAGCAAATTTGAGTTAGTAGAGGCCGTCATACTACTGGCGAGCTTGGTGCCTAACACCTTCCCACCTCGTACCTTCGCCCAGAACCCTTTAGTCTTGGGTACTCATATGTTCTATATGAGCAAGAGTCTTTTTAAAAACATGATTAGTTCACTCTTTGCGCTACTGGGTTGTCCCTTCGGTTTGTACCTTCGGTAAAACGCCAATAGCAGATTTGTGACCTCTTTCATGGTTTTTATTCAATTCAAGTCTTTTCAAAAACTTTTCTACCTCGACGATGCCTTGAACTTATCTAAAACCCCCAACTTACAAATTTTCTATAAGGACACACTCCGCAGAAGCAAGGCCAAAAGTTCCCGGGTCCTTACACATGCCATTGATTCTCACTTATTCAATAAGTTCTTGTCACTGATTCCCACTGATTGAGTAAGGTCTTGCCACTGAATTCCACTGATTGAGTAAGGTCCACCAAGTGGAAAAGAACACACCCTAATGGCTATTCTCTTCAACTTCTCTCAGAATTATTCAGTAAAATTTAGTTTAGTTCAGAAAAATTCATTACAGTTCGATAAACCAAAGTACAAATTTACTATTTGTAATTGTAGATTTAGTAAAAATATATTTAGTTCAGTAAATTTCAGTTCAATATTGTACAGATAAATTCAGTAAAAATAAGGTCAAGAGAACAAAACTCTAAGGGCTCGTTTACTTACTTGCAATCAAATACAATGCAACTCAATCAATTTATAGAGTATATGTGAGTTAAAAAGTGAAGAAGTGGAAGGAGAGGGATGGAAAAAGTGGAGTTGATTGCATAATCCAATGTAATCACATGAATTGCTCAATTTTTCCAATTTAATGATGATTACTTTGGATGATGTAATCAAACTCACTTTTTCTATCTCTTTTCACCCTTTTTTTCCTTTTCCACCACATATTTACTCTGTAAAATAATTACATTGCATTGCAATTGATTGTAAGCAAATAAACACCACCTAAGTCCACACAATACTTGCTGAAACTTAGTTTGTACATTACTGTACATCACATAAGTTATAGTCTTAGAGAGTTGTTCTTGGAGCACCCCAAAAAAAATGCAAAATTTTTCCAAAAAAAAGGAGAAGGATACATCCACCCCTGGATTGCCAAGCCACTAGCCTATTGTGTCTATCTCTCTCCTCTATCATCACAATTTCTCTCTTCTATTTTCAAAAAGCAGTAATTAAAGTAGGTAACAGATAGACACGATAGGCTAGTACTGGGTTGGCAACCATATGTTTTAATGAAACATTTTCCCCAAAAAAATCACAATTTGGTGAAAACCCCCTAAAAAGTACTCACCTCCGTTCCACAATGAGTTTCTTGTTTCTTTTGGACATGGTAATTAATAAAAGCTGACTTTGGACCAAAATTTCCACTTTTACCCTTAACATTATCTCTCCTTTCCCATTCTCTCTCTCCTGCTACAAACCCCAAACTCCATTTCTCCACCTTCTTCCACCACCGCACAAAAATGGACTGAATCAATCCAGCCCATTACTCTTCTTATTACTTTGATAAACCATAAAATATCATAACCCATAGAAAATTGCCCAATTCCTTCCATCGTCCCCCTCTCAGCAAAATCCACAATCCAAATTTTAAAAAACCCCAACCACCAAATGGAGCAACATCAACTCCATCAAAGACCACCACCACCACCACAAGAAACTATCTAACGCAATCGCCAAATCCTTCGGTAAACTATATAACGACTGTCCGATCTTCCCTAACACCATCAACGTCTCCTTGTTCTTATTCTCTCCACCGTCACCGCACAGTCACCGTCGGCGCAGGAGATGACGGCAAAGGGGAGGTGTCGGCATCATGGATTCTATGGATTCTGTAGATCGTGGATGGATCTATGTTGTTTTGGGCTGGTGGTCGGTGATGTGATGGTGCTCGGTGATGGGGGAGAAGGAGAGAAGCAAAGAGAGGGAGGAGAGAGAAAGTGAGGCTGAGTTGAGAGAGAGTAAGAAGTGTGGAGAAGTGGTAGTGGTGGTGGAGAGAGAAAGTGATGTCACGGTGATGGTGGTATGTGATCAGAATTGGTGAGAGATAAAAAGTGGTGGTGGGGGTATGTTATCTGAATTGGTGATAAGTAGGGATGTAAATGGATACTCCATCCGCGGATATCCGCACTATCCGACCCGAATATATGGATCAAAACCCGAATAAACGGATCCTTAAGAGGGTGGTGGATGGAGCGGGTGACGGATCGGGTAGGATTCGGGTGGACAGTTTCCACCCGCGAACCCGACCCGCTAAAACCATCCATCACCCGTTTAATTAAAAAAAATATATAAATACATCTCGATCAGACGACGCCTAACCCTAACGCTACTTCTACTTTCACTCTTTCTCTCTCTTCTTCTCTCGAGCCAGAGCCAGTCACTCCCATCTCCCACTCTCTAACTGTCGCCGGAGTTTAGCAGCCAGCCGCCTGTCGCCGACTCGCCGGAGTACAGTTCTACGGTAAACTCTCTCTCCTCTTCCTATTTCTTTCTCTTCGGTTGTTCGAATCGTCTATTTTGTTGCGAAATTATAGATCGAAGGTTTTGGTTATAGATCGAAGGTTTTGGTTATAGATCGAAGGTTTTCTTAATTTTATGAGATATGCCCAGCTATTTTGTTGCGAAATTATAGATCGAAGGTTTTGGTTGCGTTTTTCGGATCAAATTGATTTGGTTTAGTTATATTGAATATTATGGTTTCGTTTCTGAATTGTAAATTTGAGTTTGAATTATGGGTTTTTCTTCAGAGGTTAGGGTTTCTGATTTGGTCATTATAGGCTGAATTCTGTTTTTTCGCCAAATTCTGTTTAGTCTCCTTTTGGCTGCCCTGGTGTTTTATGATGTTTAAAATGCACAGCTATTTATAATAGTTTTTTCTAGGCAGAAATGCTCAGCTGTGCGTCACCTGAAATTGTTTTGATTTGTGAATTAGGATGTGATGCTTGATGTTCTTTCATTAATCCAGCTGTTTGTTGCTGCAGCTTGCTCTAAGAATTGTTTATATAGCTGCAGGTGTATTTGCTGCGGGTTGGATAGGTAAAATTCACGTCTCTGGGTCATGTATTGCTGAAATATTGCATCTACTATTTGCATTTTATGATTTTATTTAGACATGAGAGCTAATGTTTCCAAATTAACAGAGGTTTCCTGTTGGATTCTTACTGGAGAGCGGCAGACTGCTGTCATCAGATCAAAGTATGTACAAGTATTACTTTCCCAATTGACATGAAGGAAATTGTGTTCTGATATTGCTTGTCATCATACCAATAATATGGTTTGAAGCTAAGTTCATGTATATTTTGGTTGATGTTTACTTTCTGTATTTGTTTTGGCTTTATTGGGTACACTTTCATTGCTTATTCTTCACTGAATTGTCATTACTCCAATAAATGGCTGAGTTGTTAATTGGGGTAGGGGTTTGTTCCCATACAAAACATTTTACTTGCCAAGCCCCTTACATTTTACCCAAACAAAATTAAAATGAGTAGGATAAAGGCTTAGGGTAAAAACTTTGTAGGGATTTTCTCTGGGGAAATAAAGGTGGGATAAGAAGATGGTCTTATCAGCTGAGCCTAAATCTATAACCTAAGAAAGAGGGATGAGTAACAGAGAAGTCATTAGTTAATATAAAGCAGTATTCGTTAAATGGTTATGGAAACTTGAAGATGAGCAGCATTCTTTGTGCCTGTAGTGTGACTGGTTTTTAGTTACCATCTGAGTGGTAGCATCATATGGGATACTCAACGCAAACAAGCTAAAACAGTTCTAGAGGTAAGGGATAGACTTGTCAAGGAGGTTGTTTGGGTCCGGTAACTTCGGGTTTGGTGCAGGTTGGGTTCTGGTTGACTGTTCTACCTTATAGATGAACTGATCAAACCAGGGGGGTATCCAGTTAACCATGAAAGCAGACTGGATTTACTAGTGTACATCTGTTTTCAGGAATGCAGTGACTAGTGACATGTTGCTGGCATAACATTGTTTTTTTTTTTTTTTTCTTTTCTTTTGAAGAGTCAACTTTCAACAATGCTCATGCATGTGCTACTATCTTGGAAGATAATGATGCGGTGGAAGAGGCAAGTAGCGGTGCTAGCAACACTAGTGACATTGTTGACTTGACTACGGTAATGTTCCTTTGATTTTCTTCTTTTATCATTTTTTATTTTTATAGATGTAAGTTTCTAACTCTTTAATTTCCCCTATACTAATAGGATACAGATGAAGAGATGGTAGATTTGTGAAGAGTCAGACATTGAAAAATTGAGTCCACTGTCTACTTGATGTAATAGATTAATAGTCAGTAGGCTAGTTATTTGACATTCGTGATGTGAGAAAATATTTTAAATTGTTGTTTTGTGTGATTTGGATTTTATGTATAATACCTTTTTCATATTTGGTTTGTATGAAGCTTTAATTAAGCGAGCGAAACAGTATTGCATGCATCCACCCATTGATAGATTTGATGCCTCTAAGTTCCCCACTAGGTTTGCTGGGCAGATCAGGAATTTCTCTTCTGAGGGTTATATTGATGGCAAAAATGATCGTAGGCTTGATGATTGTTTGAGGTATTGCATTGTTGCTGGTAAGAAAGCTCTTGAAACAATATTTCATAAATCCACCCTTTCATAAACAGTATTGTGAACAAATTGAAAACAGGAGTATTAAATCAAACATCACTAAACCGTTTATCACCCGATCCATCCGTTTAAACCACGGATGACGGATGGAGCGGATTAGAATTGGATGGTTCGCGGGTGATGGATGGAGCGGATGGAGCGGATAGATTTCGCGGATGGAGCGGATGATGGTCCACCCGACCCGAATCCGATCCATTTACATCCCTAGTGATAAGAGGTGGTTGGGGAAATTGGGGTAGAGATAACATGGGAGTGAGGCTGTAAAATAAGTAAGGGCAAGCTAGTCATTTTACTATAAAAAAGTTACTAAAAAAGGAAACAAGAAGCTGATTGTGGAACAGCCCAAAAAGGAATATTTGAAGCTCATTGTGGAACGGAGGGAGTATCTCTTTTTATCCAGAATCCCCTGAATCGTTGTTTTTTGTTCAGTACTCACTTATACGTTACTTCCGACTTGTCACTCATCCCTTACATGATTTGCCGGCCAAATTTCTTAACTTTATTGTCGATTTACCCTAACGTGACTCGCACATGTCACTTAAAATGAACCCCCCCTATTTGACAAATTTAATTACCCCATGGCCATTAATTAATTGACCTTTGACTTAATTAACAAAAGTAATACCCCTAGCTTGTTGATCAACAATGGCTTGGTCGAGGATGAAAAACGATACATCTTCGTTGTTAATGAGACGATGGACGAATCAGAGCCGTTAACGCTCTTTTTACCCAATCACCTTCAATGATTCCGATTCTCACTGAATTTGTCATAGTTGATCTCCGTAAATTTATCCTATTGGCGATGACATTATCGTGCTCAAAGATCCTCCATTGTTAGAGATATTTTTGAGGTGATATGAGCATCGAAAAGATCCATGATGATTTGGTGGAGAACATAGACACGTCATCTTCACTTTCGTAGAGAAAATTTGAACCTAATGTTTTGAAACGTTGTTCAAAACGACACAGGGGAACTTAGGAGATCAGAGAGAGAACAATGGTGATCGTTGTTATGGAGAGAGATTGTACGGAAGGAAGGAATAAAGGATGATGAGAGATTGACACGTGTAGAGGAAGATGGACGGTGGTGATTGAAGACAGAGGTGACGGTTGACATTGATGATGAATCTGCGAAAGTAGTAAACGGTTGAGGTTGGAGATTGAATTGATCGAAAGGATCAGACTGTTGAGATGAAAATAGTGATGAACATGATGATGAGGTGGAAAATCGATCTGGTGAAGATGAAAATGAGAGAACTGGTGTGTTTGAGCGTGATTTTGAAGATGTCGCCATTGATGACAGTGGAGAGAGAAAATGGAGAAAAAAGAGATGAAAAGAGAGCACACAGAGATGAAAACAGAGTTAATTAAATTGGTCAAACATGGGGTTATTTAAGTGACATATGCAGGTCACGTGAGGGCAAATTGGAAAGAGAGTTATGAACTTTGGTCGGCAAATCACTTAAGGAGTGAGTAACAGGGCGGAAGTAATGTTTAAGGGGGTAGTGAACAAAAAGCAACGATATAGAAGATTTTGGACAAAAAATAATGCTTTTTAGGGAATTTCACCAAATTGCGCCCAAAAAAATCCGAAAGCAGTCCAAAATTCAAAATTTATAATTTTCCCATTTTGGGGATCCTACGGCTTGTAAATCCTGATGTTGTGTCCAATTACCGGTGATGTATAAATGTGTAACGCAAGCCGCAAAGACCCGCATAACACAGGATCCTACCCTCCACCTTGACATGACCACCCGGCATTCTCAAAATCCCTCCTAAACCCCTCCGTTTTATTTCTCTGTCGCAACAACTCATATATTCATACACACCTCTCTCTCTCTCTGCATTCCGAATTGGAAAATCGCATGTTTCTTCATCTCTTGCTGTAAGTTTATCCTATTTCTCTCTTCCAATTTTGATTATTTTAGTCGCATTGCTTTTGAATTTCGTATATAGCTCAGTTTACTGCCTTTTTGAATTTCGCCGATTACGTCGTTTATTTTTTTTGATTGTGGTTGCTTAGAGTGTGTTTAAATGTTTTATAGTCTCCGATCATTTTTTTTCTTCATTAAATGGAGAATAATTGACTAATTAAATTAAAAAAAGAAAGGAAAATGTTTAACGAGAGCTAAAAATTAGAGAGGTTTATTTGTGTCAGTAACAAATTTCGCCAAAAAATTAAAATTAACGATGTGAAGTTAAGTTCAAATTTTTGTTGAAAATGTGGCTAATTTTAGTTTGGTATTCAATGATTTTACCATGATTTAGCGCCTGATGTTTCTCTGTTGATTTTTATATGATTTTTTTTTTATTGATTGATAGGTTTCTAATTTTAAAGAATATTGCTGTACAATGAAGAGTGGATTTTGGGAATATTGTGAGAAGGAATAAAAGTAATTAAAGAAATTTGTTTCCTTTCACTTTTGAGCTTGTACTAGTTAGCTTTTAGATGGATGATGGACATTTGCAAGGTTTGCCAGTTTCAATGCTTTTGCTTTGAATCATATTCCCATAAGTTGAAAACAGTTACCATTTCGATGGCTATACGACATGGTGAGTTTGTTTCACTTTTGGATACTTGTAATGATTTTTGATGGGTTTCATGATAAAATGAAGCAACATAATCCATTGTAATGGATTTGATTAAACTTTTAATTTTTAGATAACATGGGTATCCGGGTTTTTCCCGATTGATCCCAGTGCCGTGAAGTTATTCATGAAAACCTCTAGTTGCCCCTGAGGGGGGTCAAACTAAAAGGAAAGTATTTGATTACTATCCCGATAAAGCATTACAAACTCTTTTGGAACAATAAATAAAACATATGGAGATGTTAAATGATGAAAAGCATCCCCACTGAGCATGAATGTCAGAAAAGAAAATTTACCAGGACAAGTGGAGCTGTACGATATTGTGTCAATTCATTTTCATTGCACTGAATTTTTGTTTTGTTACTCTGCTCAAATTTGTGCTTACAGGATTTTCATTTTTCAGAGTGGTGTGTCTGACCGCCCTGGTTTGTTAGGTTCAGGCTTGGGAGATTTGAATGTGGTTTTCTAGGTGAGGGTAGCTTCTCTTGATTATGGCGGCCAGAGTTCTAGTGAGAAGAAGATATTTTGTTGACTATGTCAATGTTCATTTACGGTCCATCCAAAGTTTTCACAAAGCTAGCTATGGACAATCCGCTCAATATTTGGATTCTCAAAGTACAAGCTCTATTACAAGCTATGGTTCTTCCAGTAGAGATCATGTGAAGGAGGGAGACACATTTATATTTGCTAATTCTGAAAGTCATTTGTCAGAATTTTCTACTCTAGGAGTTTATAATTCTAAACCTTATGGACTTGGATCACATACTTACCAGTATAAGGGACAGAGAAATGCATTGCCAATGGCTGTAGGGTGGAAGTTACAGCCTATTCGCTATGCGTCCTCTGCCACTGCAGGTCAACCAGATTATGAGGACGATGAGGGAAATGAACAAGTTGCTGCTAAGAAGAAAAAGGAGGCCTCTCCGGAGGAATGTGATCAAGCTGTACTTGGCTTAAGTACAGCCAAAGCAAAAGTAAAAGCTAAATTGTATGACTCTCAAAAGGGTGCGAGGACTGTTCTATACAGAGCATGGACAACACTTTTAGGAATTGGTCCTGCTCTGAGAGCTGTAGCTTCCATGAGCAGGTTCTGGTTGATTCTTTTTTGTAGGATGTTGACTGATGTCCTTAGCCATTCCAGATGGTTGCTGAATTTTTATCTTGGATATGATTCTTGATGTAGGGCTGATTGGGCTAAAAAGTTGGTTCATTGGAAGGATGAATTCAAGTCAACTTTACAACATTACTGGTTGGGAACCAAACTGTTGTGGGTGGACGTGAGCATCAGTTCAAGGTTGCTCCTTAAACTTGCTGGTGGAAGGAGTCTCTCTCGAAGGGAGAGACAGCAGCTCACACGAACAACAGCAGATATCTTTAGGCTTGTTCCAGTTGCCGTTTTTATCATTGTACCCTTCATGGAGTTCTTGCTGCCAGTATTTCTAAAGCTGTTCCCTAACATGCTTCCTTCCACCTTTCAAGACAAGATGAAAGAACAGGTATGCTGTTGAGTGTTTTGACATGTATTCACTCATAATATATGGTGTTTGCGATTGCAAAACAATCACCCCCAGTTTTTTTTTCCAGTTATTATTTATTGGCATATAACCTCCCGAATTGTGTTCTTGTTGAGAGATTAATCCATTTCTATCTTTGTGAGTAGTATTATGGCTTTTTGGACATGTTTGAATATGTCAAAACATGTTTAGGAGAACAGTGGTCCTTTTTTTCTTTATCTTCTATTTTTTTTTTTCTTTTCAAGAGTCTACGAACAACAACTGGAATAGGTAATAATCTAGAAATGGTTAATCATCTTGTACGGTTATCTGCTAAAAAGTAAAAGAAGATAATTTTCAGCTGAACAACCTATTCAAAGAGCTTTACTTAACAAAACAGGCTTCTGTTTTATATTTTGTGCTGTGAGCAGAGTGTTTTTCCTAACATGGATCGCCAACTTGTAGGAAGCCTTGAAGCGAAGGCTAGTTGCAAGAATAGAGTATGCAAAGTTTCTTCAAGACACGGTAAAACAAATGGCTAAAGAAGTGCAAAATTCGCATACTGGAGAGATGAAGAAAACAGCTGAAGACCTTGATGAGTTTCTGAACAAGGTAGGTTTATAATTTTCTCTAGTTTTTTGGGCTTTCCCCTTGATCTTCATGTTATATTAACTCAAATATTGATGTAGGTTAGAAGAGGTGCCTCTGTGTCAAATGACGAGATTTTAGGCTTTGCAAAGTTGTTCAATGATGAACTTACTCTTGATAATATCAGCAGGTTCCCTTCTTTTGGCTCAAGTGTGATCTCCGTGGCTGTTATAAATTTTAATGCTGTAATTTCTTTGACAGTCCCTTGTGCAGTGCTCCGCCTCCCCCCCCTTTGTTCTTGTTGCTCATGCTGCTATTTTTGTGGTTTTCAGGTCTCGGTTAGTTAATATGTGCAAGTATATGGGTATCAGTCCTTTCGGAACAGACACGTATTAGCGCTACATGCTGCGTAAGACACTGAAGCGGTGAGTTCGACCCTGCATCATTGTAACAGGTTTAGTAACTTATCTGTTGGATATGTACAAGTAGAGATCTTGAGTGCCTTCTAATCTGATATAATCTGACTTAAGTATGGAGTTTGAGGTCAATATGGAGAACGAAACGACCAAGTCCATCTTCCTGAGTCTTGACATAAGTTGGGTTGTTTCTGGGTCAACTATTTTTGTAGAGGGCTTAGTTATAGTATTTGTAAACTATTGCTTAGTTAGATTATTCTAAAGAGCAAATGCTGAACTTGATGATCCAAGTCTTAGTTTATTGCACTTGACAAATAGTGCAGCTGTTGTTTAGTGGATTACTGCCTATACTGGATAGTATGCTGTCAATCTGAATTCTGAACTACCAACAAGGGTGAAAAGGATTTTAATTTCCCCTTTGTAAATATAAGGCATCATACGCCTACAAAGGTTACTGAGACATCATCTGTTGTCATCTTGTTGAACTTCTCTCTGGAAATCACTCTGTGCGTGCTGCTGCCTTTGTCTTACAACCTTTTTTATGAAGTATTTGTCTACATTGTTCTTAGATGTGATCAAACCAGTGTCACAAGGCAAACATTCTGGTGCTTGGAAAGGATACAAGAGCCAGTTATTGCTCAGCTAAATTATTGGTTATGCGGTGTGCTTAGTGGTACAGATGTCAAAGATCGGGGTACATTCTATGTAATAGTCTGGATCGCTGAATAACTATTTCTAAGAAACATAAACCAATTAAAATATGTGCAGTACCAATTTCATTGGTAAGTAACATATTCTAAGAGAGAGAGACAAAAGGTATCATTCCCTACTCTTAAAAAACCTCAAACAGCCAAATACCAAAAGAACTATAAAGTAGATATCTTTGGTGTATTTGAGGCCTAATTTGGGGAAAAGTGGTTACCTATGCTATATTTTGAGGTTCATGTTGTCTGAATTTTGCTTAATTCTATAAATTATACAGTTTAGTTATTTTGGAGTTTTAATCATAAAAGTACCACGATCCTGAAAGTGAGTTCCAAATCGTGGTACGCAGAGGGGCAAAGAGAATTATGTAACACTGAATTAATACCAGATATACAGACTGAAGTCTTGCATGTTACATTATCATCTGTTAGCATCCACCTATGCGTGTTCTATTCTTTGTCTGTCTACGTGATGTCTCTCTTGTGTCCATGAATTCCATTTTTCAAATATAATCGTGTCCGTGTATGCTGAGTATGTGGGAACTGTTTGATGTTCAATCACTAGGTTGTGGTTCCTTTTTGAGATGTTTTCGTTCTCTTGGGACGTTTCCTTACGATAAATGATGTTTATTGTGATATAATCATATATTACACATGTTTGATCAAAAGGTTTGTACTGAAGCTTCTGCTTTCCTTTTCCTTTTTTTGCCCTCTCTTTAAATTGCAACAATAGGATTAAGGATGATGATAGGTTGATTCAATCGGAGGGGATCGAGTCTCTTTCAGAGGCTGAACTTCGTGAAGATTGTAGAGAGCGAGGCATGCTGGGATTAGTTTCAGTGGAGGAAATGCGCCCACAGGTAAGGGTTCTGTTTTTTGTCTTTAACCTTGCTACTTTCCTTATTTTGAACTGTTGCCATCGTGGCGCAAGGCTGAACACACTGCTTGACCCAAGGGGGAGGAGAGAAAGGGATTGTGTATGTTAGTTTTGGTGGATGCCATCACTTAGTACTTACCCTCTATGTTTCTTGGATGGCTGGATATATGTGATTGAATTGCTATGATGCACATATTTGATTGGTACATTGGCTCTTTGGCTGAATTTTGTAATGTAAATAACAAATGTTGTTATCATAGGCTTTGCATCACAGGAACTTTCGAGAATGAAAAGATTTTCTTACTTTGATTAAGGTTTACCTTGGTAATTTCTCTCTTATAAAAGTGTGTCTAGATATCTTTGTCTCAAAGTTACCTAGATCTCAAATCTTGAACCTAGAAAAGGGAAGTCTATCTTTTATTTGACACCATTCAGCACAATGTGGAAATCACATAACTTTACAAATTGAAGTGATGTCATTTTCCCACTCCTTTAGTTTAATGGTATAGATATTTGTAAAAAGATTCTGCAGGCCGAGTAGAACTATCATTACTAGTGTGGTGGTTCTACGTCACTAGACTTTTGTACTAAAAATAACTGGTTGTTAACTTTTGTGTGCAGCTTCGAGATTGGCTGGATTTGTCTCTTAACCACTCTGTCCCATCTTCCCTGTTAATCCTTTCCAGGTTGTGTATTGCCGTATCCTATCTTATGGATTAGTCCAATGTTTTAAAAGGTGTGAGGCGCAATGAGACGATAGAGGTCCATGGAGCCTAGGGGCAATACACGAGGCTAAGGTACGCACCTCAGTGAAGTGAGGCGCGGCTGCCCCTGTAACCATTGATTTTTTCATATAAAAATGTACCGTGATATACTATGAGTCTCTGATATGGAGTAATATGTAGCAGTAGTATGGTCCCAATGAAACACTTAATCATCACTTGAAATTACATAATTTCTCCCTAAGAGCATCTCAATGCCCCTCAAGTGCGCCTCATCAAATTTATGTCGCCTAGAGGCAAAAAAAAACAAAAACTTTCGTCTCTTGCGCCTCAAGCGCACCTTTTCAAACACTGGATTAGTCTCTGCTCTTTGTTGAAAAATGATGATGCTCATAAAGAGTTTTTAAAGTTGAAAGTATCTGAGTTTTTCCTACATTGTTTGTTCAAGCAGGTCCTTTACTGTGTCCGGAAAAATGAAGCCTGAAGAAGCAGTGCAAGCAACCCTTTCTTCTCTCCCAGATGAAGTTGTGGATACTGTTGGTATTACATCTTTGCCCTCTGGAGATTCTGTTTCAGAGAGGAGGAGGAAATTAGAGTACCTTGAGATGCAAGAGGAGCTCATAAAGGTTTCTATTAACTACTCTTCTCTATCCATCTTCCTTTGTGTGTTCGTTGATATGACTAGGGTTTAGGTAGGGAAGGGATATCTATGTGGAAGATGATATTTTTAGAGTGATGGTAATCTATGTGATGAAGTGTTTTGCAAATGAAGTCAAATTGGCCATTGTGACTAGCACTAGATGTCAGGTACCTGTGCTCTTTGTCAATGCCTCAGGATCATCTTTAAATAATTCCCTTGTTATCATTAAACTAATTGTAGGAGGAGGAAGAAAAAGAGGAGGAAGAACAAGCTAGGATAAAGGGCTCTGCAATGGTTGAAGGGGATATTGCATTGAAGGAAATGAACATTGCAACAGCGAAAGAAGCACAAGAACAAGCTAGAAGAAGAGCACAGGATAAACAAGAGCAGCTGTGTGAACTCAGTCGCGCACTGGCTGTTTTGGCTTCTGCATCTGTAATTTATCTTAGAACCATCTATTTCTTCAGTCAGGTGATGAAATGATCTGATTCTGGTTATTACTAAATATTCATTTCTTGGCGTCATCTTTGCAGTCTGTAAGCAGTGAGCGTGAGCAGTTCTTGAGGCTTGTCAACAAAGAGGTACGTAAGATGATGAGTTATGACAGCTCTTGTTTTATTATACAGGTATATAGAGAATCGGTGCTGGGGTCTCTTTGGAGACATCTGATAAGTTAGAATGATACAGAGATACAGTGCTGGGCTTTTATTATCTATTGTCTCATAGGTTGGGGCTCAAATATCTGTTGTTTCACTAAGATGTAGTAGTGCATTCTCATTCCAAAATGTTTCCTTAGGAAAAGGGGGAAATCAAAGTAAGACTGGGAATGAAAGGTGGAAAAGCCTTTTCTGATGCGTGGCTTTCCAATCACTCGCCTTCTCTATGTTTTTCCTTTCTTTCTTTCTTTTTTCTCTTTGTTCCTGATATGTCCAATCTCTTGAAAGTTGAAAGTTGAAAGTAAACTGACAATTCTCTTTTTCTTGAAAGATGCTGAGTATCCCCTCTAGTTTTGTAGGTTTCTTTGTGCTTAACTGCTTGCACTGTGAATATGTGGATGCTCCATAAAGGTGAGACGGTCTGAGTTTTTACTTTCCAACTAGGATGTTGAGCTTGAATCGTGTTGGGGCTGGCATGGGGATGTTACTGGAGTGGAGGGGTATTCAATACTCTGGTTGGCTTATAGTCTCTGGGCCAGCAACGGACACAGAGAAAGCCAGAATTCCAGTTTTAATACACACACACACACATGCGCGCGCACACACATGCACACAAGGCAGTACCCGGAATGTAGTTTCTTAGGAAGTATCGTTGCCTCTGATTAGATGAAGATTGGTACCGGAGTTATACTAAAGATAGATTGTTTCAAGTATGTGGGATCTATCATCGAGAGTGGCGGCGAGATTGATGACGACATGTCTATATTGTTATGTATCAAATCATGGTGGTTAAAATAAAGAAGTGGCGAAGGAGTTTTATGTGATAAAAAGTACCACATAATCTGAAAGGTACATTGTTAGGCGGACCGTGCTCTACAGGGAAGAGGAAGAGTGTTTCCCATTAAGCAATGTCATGTTGATAAGCGGATGGTGGCCGAGATGAGGATGTCACATTGGATGTCCAATGTTACAAGAAGAAAAAAAATTGAGAAATGAAGTGAGGAATGAAGTGGTAAACCGATATTGAGAGTAAGAAGCAAGAGATGAGGCTCAGATGGTTTGGACATGTTATGAGGAGACATTAGGACACTCTGGTATCCATCTGCGAGAAGATTGTTCTTAGGGATTGTAAAAGAATAAGGGGGAGACCGAGGACAACTGTAGGGAAGGGATGAGGCAGAATATGGTCCGTCTATATCATACCAAGGACATGGCTCTTGCCTCTTAGTAGGAAACTTTGGTGTAGTAGGATCCTAGGAAGGAGTTGCTTGTGGGGATTCAGTTGATCCTAGGAACCTTTGCATGTGACACTTGTTCTTTGCTTTTGGTTATCTGTAAATCTCCTGGTACAGTTCCTACATGTACTTAGTCCCTTTCCTTTACATGCTTTGGCTTTATTGCTTCATTTTCGTTAAATTATTACTTATCTATTTATCCATTTCGTAACTTAATTTTATTTATTTATTTTGTATTCAAAACTTTATAAGAATTCAAAAATCTTTTTTTGGGACTATCAGAAAAAACCTCTTTACTAGCTTTGGATAAGGCTGCGTACATTTAGATCTCCTCAGACCCTGCCCTCGATGAACCCCTACTGGGTGGTGTTTGTAAACACAGACAAAAGGAGAAGTGTTGTAGAAGTACCAGCAAATTTGTAGCCTAAGTAACCTTCCAAATTATGACGTTTTTCCTTTTATACCTTCAACTTAGCCATATAAAAGAAGAAAAAGGAGAAGGAGAAACAAATCAAAATGAACAAAAATTCTTTATAAAGGCTTTGGAAGTAATTGGTTTTCATCTGACCAATGGACTAGCAAATTTGTGTATCTAAATCTGGGGCAGTTTTGAAGTGCACATGCCTCCCAAGGACTGTATGCTTTCTTTGTAATTCTCATTTCGCATTTCTGTAAATCCTGGTTCAAAATTTGAAATTTTGTTAACCCTGAGGGGGTAGCTCAGCTGGTAAGATCTCTGAGAAGTATTCCAGAGGTCCCAGGTTCGAGTCCTCTCAGGGCCACTGGAGGTTTTCCTGGTCGTTAACTTCAGGGCCCATGGGATTAGTCAAGCAAAGCTTGGACACCCATGTTATCTAAAAAAAAATTTGAAATTTTGTTTGATTTCAAATGTTTACAGATAAACCTGTATAATACTATGGTCGAGAAAGAGGGTATGGACAGCGAAGCCGATGCTTTGAAGGCATATAGGGCTGCTCGAGAAGAAAGTGACCATGCAGCTGAAGTGGCTATTGGTGACAAAGTCTCATCAGCACTCATAGACCGAGTAAGTTTCATTTATCTACAAACTTTTCTTCTGATGTCGGCATCTCCTAAATTTGTGTGGTTTTTACTGGTAGGTTGATGCAATGCTTCAGAAACTTGAAAAAGAAATTGACGACGTGGATGCCAAAATTGGTGATCGTTGGCAGCTACTTGACAGGTGTGTGAGAAGCTCAGATAATCTTTAGATACTTTTCTGTCCCAATTTCATGCATATGCTCAGGCCTCGGATCAATGATACAATATTCTTCTATCAGCTATCCATATTGAAGGGTCATTCATTCTAGGTTTGTTTTATGCTTGTGTTTTGATGAGATAGCTCTGTTGAGCATTTAGAGCTATGTTAAGTCACAGGCTAACAGCCTTCGTCTTTTCAGTTGACCTGCATTTAGAACTGCTGGAGAAGTATGTGTCGTTCTATGTATTGAGTATGTCAACTGGATTGCTTGACATACTTATGAAGTCCTATCCCAATGGACAGAAAGTGAGGGTGGTTAAATCATGTATGTTGGTTCTACTTCTGGTGCTAGTGATGTTGTGCCAGTGAACATGTTGGATGGTGGTTCAAAAGAACAAAAGATGCAAAAGAAGCTTTCCTTCTCTTTCCAAGACTTCTTTTCATTAAACCACCCCCCTTTTTTTTATTTAGATAACATGGGTCGTGAAGTTAACGACCAGGAAAACTTCCAGTGGCCCTAAGAGGACTCGTACCTGGGACCTCTGGGATAGAATTTCAGAGGTTTTACCAGCTGAGTTACCCCCTCAGGGTTTTCATTAAGCCACCCCTCTTCTTAAGTTCAAGTGTGTGGTGAACTAAATCAAAATGGATAATAAAAATTTGTTTCCTGCTTTTCATTGTTCTGAAGTAGCAGATAGTCAATGCATTTCCAACAGGAGTAACATTAAATAAGCCTCTATGTAACGGAAGGGTAAGGGTACGCACCTGCCTTCCTTTCCCTACTATGGATAGAAGCCTTGATGGTGTGGCATGGTACAATTAGGTTACTGTCTTTGGTATATTGGTGCAGCTCTTTTGGTACTTGCATGAGAGTAATGGGGATTGTTTCGAGTTCTATGTCAACAGCTATTCCTTTACATGTGAAGTTACTTTCCAGTTATGACCTCTTTCTACTCTCCTCTGCAGAATCATTTAGTTTAATAATAGTACGTCTCTTTGATACCTTGTCGCTTCTGTTAGAGACAAAAGCGCATGTGTTGGGTAGATAGACTATAGACATATAGAAGGCACATTAATCTGAGTGGATGAATAAGGTTGGGTTCCAAACCAACTTTGGTCTTATGAAAAATCACTTTGTGAAGTACAATGTGAAAGTTAGATGCTAGGGTTTTGTATGGTGACCACTAGACTAAACTTGTTGGCACTTCTTTTTACTGATTCTGTTCAACCTTAATGAAAATTGACATTGATATCGACATTTGTCTCTTTCTAATTAGCACCCCATCTATGCAGGGACTTTGACGGAAAAGTGACAGCTGAGGAAGTAGCTGCTGCTGCTATGTACCTGAAACACACTTTAGGGAAGGAGGGTGTCCAAGAACTGATTAGCAACCTTTCCAAAGATAGAGGTAACTATTTATGATACAGCTCTTCTCTTGTAATAGCTGTTGCGCCTGCTGTTTTCTGTTACTCGTGTCTGAGAGTATGTATATCATTTATGTATGGAACTTTATGCTAGTGCTAGGCTCCCTTATATCCGGCCCAGCAAACATATTTGGCTTATGAGTCAATTTTATTTTTTGGTCATTATTTTTCTTTTCGCGGTTTCATAATTGTCTTCATAAAATGTATACTTGGTCAAATCTGCTAATGCAAATTTGATTTATGACTTGGTTCGTAACAGAGGGAAAGATTCTTGTTGAAGACATCGTCAAATTGGGCAGCCGAGCTGATGATGAAAACACAGCTGAGGAGGAAGAGAGTAGAGCTTGATACAAAGTCTGCTTTTCACTTTGTAAAATTTTCTCTCCTTTTTTTTCTTTTTTGTTCAGCAGTGAAAGTTTCTATAATCCTTCGAGGAGGAAACAATTAAACCATAAATAACAGTATCTTGCTCAGAAGAATGGCTAACAAAACATCCTTCAAGTTTGAGGTTCCAGCATCTGCACTTGGTGTTGGCCTCGCCTTGTTTATAACATACATAGCAATACCTTAATTTCAAGTAGTAATTCCGTTGTAAACACTCCAATTGGAAGGTGCAGAAAAATGTGAAACTTGACTTGCATCATTTGTGACATAAATGGTGCATCATCGTGCATGTAATATGCATTGAAGAACTTTCCTACCAAAAGCAACGATCAGGTACGCATTGCTTTCAGTCCATATTTGCTTGTCAGCTTGAATGCATGTGAGGAATGAAGATACGTGGGGCACCTTAAGTTTTGTTACGTAGGTACTACTACTAAGTACAGTACATCACACTCTTGAACAAGAACTTCCATCTATGGTGGAGTTTGACATGTTCGGTTATTGTCTTACGATGTAAGTTGAATGAATGAAAGTTAATGATCAAAAAAAAAAAAAACATAAAAATGATATTCCAAATTACAATACACTGCCTCATCCGAAACATAGTTGGAGTAGAACTCTTTACTTCTAAATGGTGCCAATCTTTTTGACTTCAATGACAAAGATATAGCACTAATGAATTTATCATATAAGATCGAAGCTAGGAACTCAATAATCTGGCAACAAATTCTTCAATGTTCTTATCAGAACTACCACCATCATCCATTGCCTGTTTAGCTAGTTGCTTACACTTAATTACATTACCTTTAATCTCTTTTCCCCTTTTCCCTTCCATAACTTCTCGAATGCAGGACTCTAATTCCTTTCTATTTGCAATACCTTTCTCATTTACTTTCACTCTTACTCCGATTCTCCAAAATTCTGCTACACATTTCGCGTTAGTAGGCTGGTCTGCCCATTGTGGGAATGCCACCATAGGAACACCGAGACTTATGGCTTCCAATGTCGAGTTCCATCCACAATGAGTCACGAAACAACCTAATGATCGGTGAGCTAGAACCTTGAGCTGAGGGCACCAGTTGACAATTAGGCCTTTCTTAGATGTCTTCTCTTTGAAATTTAACGGAAGCTTATTCTCTTCGGACGCTCTAACAACCCATAGGAAATACTTGTTGCATTTTTCCAATGCCTTAGCCATTTCTTCCATTTGATCTTCCCCTAGGGATGTCAAACTACCCATTGATATGTAAACGACAGAGCCACTTTCCTTAGCATCAAGCCATAGAATGCAAGCATCGGTTTCGGGATTGAAAAGGCTAAGGCCATAGTCTCCGTCATTAGGCAAGTGCTTGTCAAGGTACATTGAGGGAATGGCTGGTCCTATTGTCTTGACAGGCCATTGGCTTGCCATCCAATTTACCACCTACAAGTACAAAACATGTTACACATTGAAAACTTTGGTCACTGACTCATTCCTAAATTACAAACTTAAATTATTCCTTGAAAACAAAGTTTACTCTTCTATAACATTGATTTATTATCAAAAGTAAGATCGTTTCATGGTAACACAGTCAAAATATTTTTAACAAATAACAATTTTATCTAAAATGCGAAATTCTTCGGATACTCTTCAGTCTGAATGTAATACTTTTAGTTAAGAATGTAACGATAGTCTCATGGTGAGATTGTCTTATATGAGTTTTTGTGTATAAAAACATAACATTACTAGAAAAAGTGACCATATATACTTTCAAGCTATCAACTATCCACACAATTATATACGATTAATTTATTTAATCCCAAAAAGAAAAATCTATAAGCTTACAAGTTACAAGTCACAATCCACAAAGACAAGGAAAGAGTTGGATAACGAGACTAGCTAGTTTAACAATAACATACCTCAATCTCAAGCTTGTCCACAGTATTAACAAAGATAAAATCTGCCTCTTTAAAGTTTGAGAATTGATCCAACACAATCCTCACTAGAGCAGGGTGGACACTAGGAGAGGACACAAAGCTAGGCAAATCATCAACCCTCAACAACCCTTTAATAGAAGGCAAGGAAACAAGAGAATTACCATTCATGGAAAATTTAAAGAACTTTTGGTAAACATGGTAATAAATGGAATTCACCACACAAGATTGAGTAAAGAAAGGTGCTCCCTCAAGGCCACAATTCATCACCACATCTAACACCCAAGGCATGAAAGCATCATATATGACCACTTTGGGTGTAGGATTAAGATTTCTTCTATCTTGCTTGTAGTGATCAAGGAGTTCCTTCAAACTTTGGCAAATTGAGGCTCGTAATCGCTCTAAATAGGGTTCCATGTCCCCTCCGTGGAAGCCTTCTGTGAAGCCATCCGAGATTCGAATGAAGTCGAGGTCGAAGAAGTTGGTTATTTGGGAAGACAATTGAAAGGAGATGCTAGTGGTAGTGATTAGAGTGACTTTAAGGCCTTTAGAGGCTAATCGTTTGGAAAATTGGAGCATTGGATTTATGTGGCCTTGTGTAGGATATGTTAATACTAGAACATGAGCTCCTCTACGTGGTCTTTGGTAAGCTTCTTTCCCTCCATTTTCAATCATTTCTTTCTCCATTGATTTACAAACTATAGAGGTGATGGAGAAGTTCTCTCTCTTAGTTTATTGTAATAAAGTAGAGACAATATGAGTAAGTTAGGTAGGTTCTTTCAAGTTTCTTTTGTTTTTTGGTCTTTAGGTTCTTTCAAGTTTCTAAATTACTAGTTTCCCCTGTTTGCAAAATTGCATCAGCCATGACTTAGCCATGTGTTCTGTTTTTTCAGGAACTAATGGAAATATATACATATAGATAATACTTCTATCGAAACCTTTAGGACTCAAAAACTAGTTAAGAGGGATTTATGAACTTGAACTCAAAGTTTTGAATACTCTTTAAATTATGGTTAAGCAATGACATTGTAAAAATATTTTCTTGAACATCTTTTCTTTTTAATTTTACTCTTTACATCAAGGATAAGCAATGATTTAGTTTTTGTTCTTTTTTCTTGGCCAAGAGTTGCTACCGTGAGTCTAAGGCTATGTTTGGTAAATTAGATGTAGTTGTAGCTATCAAATGTTAATAAAGAAAAAAAAATAGTAGAAAACTGCTAAAGATTGCTACGAAATGGTAATAAATTAACTGTAACTGTAGGTGAAAGCTTGTATAGATAGCTTTCACTAATCCAAAATAAACTTCCTCCATCCAGCGTAGAAAATGTGAAGTTCATCAATATATAAAAAATTATGAAATTTTCATTTAATTAAATTTCAGTGAGGATAATATTCTGATGCACGCACACTTATTAATTAATCGGAAACATTGTGTGCTGTTCAAAAAAAAAAAAAAAAAAAAAAAAAGGGAAAAAAAGCCTAGTACGACAGTACTTCAAATCATAATATCATATGCCAATCCTTAAGACATGATCCAATTCTTCTCAAATAAAAAAAAAAAAAAAAAAAAGACATGATCCAATGATAATAATTTTTAAAGCATATACTTATGAGATGGAATGCAAAAGCTAGCAGCTCAATAGTTGTGCAACAAATTCTTCAATGTTCTTATCAGAACTACCACCTTCTTCCACTGCCTCTTTAGCTATTTCCTTCCACTTAGTTGCATTACTTTTAACCTCCTTTGCACTTTCCCCTTCCATGACTTCTCGAATGCAACACTCGATTTTCTCCCTGGTCGCGATACCCTTCTCATTTACTTTCACTCTTACTCCGGTCTTCCAAAAATCCGTAATACATTTGGCATTAGTGAGTTGGTCCGTGCATTGTGGTATCGTTACCATTGGTACACCTAAGCTCGTGGCTTCTAACGTTGAGTTCCATCCACAATGAGTCACTAAACAACCTAATGAAGGGTGAGCCAAAACCTCTAGTTGAGGGCACCAGTTTACGACTAGACCTTTCTCTGATGTCTTCTCTTTGAAGTTTAACGGAAGTTTATGCTCTTCGGAAGCCCTAACCACCCACAAGAAGTACTTGTTGCGATTCTCCAAACCCGAAGCCGTTTCTTCCGTTTGCTCTTCACCTAAGGTTGCCCAACTTCCCATTGATACGTAAACAACAGAGCCACTTTCCTTAGCATCGAGCCATCGAATGCAAGCATCAGTTTCGGGCTTGAACATGCTAAGCCCATAATCTTTGTCATCCTGCAAGCGCTTGTCTAAGTATATTGAGGGAAGGGTTGGTCCTATTATCTTCACAGGCCATTTGGCGCTTGCCATCCAATTTACTACCTATCAATTCAATGACATTATTGTGCAACAGTTTTTATATGTACAATAATGTAATGTAAACAAACAAAGGACTATTTGCAATAATGAATTGAAAGATACTTTCAACTAGAGCTGGGCAACTGGGCAGGGACCCTCACCATTGGCGGATTTAGCAAACTAATTATATGGCTGCCAAAACTAACTTATTACGTATATAATAGGGGTGTCAAAACTAAATTGTTAGAGTATTTTAGTAATAATTTTCAAAAAAAACCCCAAAAAATAAGGCATTTTAGCAAATATTTCCAAAAACACTGAGTGCCCGGGACACCGGTGCCCCGGGCTAGATACGCCCCTAACCTTATGCCAGCCCGACCCGACCCGACCCGATCTTCAGTGGATATGTGCCATTCAAATCGGTAATTAGGCCGATTAATATGGGTCAAACCGACTTAAAAATAAAGCGGGTTAAAAGAAGAAAAAATATGTCGAGCGCTACATCCTTTTCCTTTTGCTTCTCTCTCTCCTCTCAGTCTCTCACTCTCTCTCTCTCTCCTCCCAGTCTCTCACTCTCTCTTAGACGTGCCTGTTGTGGTTATTCAATTATTCAAGAGAAGAAACAGAGCAAAAGAGAAATTAGCATGTGCGGGAGTTTGCCAAACAACGAAGATGGACGGCAACTCGGCAAGGACCGCAAGGAGCATTCGTTCGTCCATTTTTGTTTCTGTTTTGTCTTCTGAGTGCCATAGGAATGTCATCATGTCATTGATATCATTGTAGCCGGTAGCAAAAAGTTACAAAACCATAAACTGTCCTATGTTTTATGAGTAGATGAACATTTTATTTATTAAAGAAACCATTGATTTTTTCCAAGGATAATGCTAAAGCTCTCCACTAGAGACACAAAAAAGGTGTCTCTTATGATGTGCGGTTGCTACATTGCCAGCAAATAAATAAAAGAGGTTATAGTTAGTTATATTAGGAATAAGGCTTAAAATTAGGAAAAGTGTGGTAAAGTTAACTCTATTAGCAAAAACAATAAAGGAAGGAAATTGATTTTATGATTTTATATAGAAAATAAATAAAGACAACTACCTTGATTTTATTTCCCTCATATTGTATCTCCCCCTCTCTCTCCTATTTCTATTTTTGTTTTTTATTATTATTATTATTATTATTATTATTATTATTATTATTATTATTATTATTATTATTATTATTATTATTATTATTATTATTATTATTATTATTATTATTATTATTATTATTATTATTATTATTATTATTATTATTATTATTATTATCACTTTTTCTCTAATTTCTGCTTCTTTAATATTTTTCTTAAATTTTATTTTGCCTTACTTCTCTAATATAGCATTCAAATTAATCTCAAGTTCAAGAGAAACGGAAAAGAAAAAAAAAGTTATTTTCTTATCTCTTCTAAAACTTTATTCTGATGCTTTGGTGTCGAATACTATTCTCTATCAGTTGAGGAGTTGTACATGTTCTGATGTTCATACTATTGATATTTTTAATCTCAACTTCCTAAAAAGAAAAAAAAAAAAATCAAATTTACAATATTTATCATTTGAATAAGACCCAATTTTACAGCGTATATCTATTTTATTATTTAATTTATACTTAAACAACAAGTCTTGTATGAGGCTGCCTCAAGGTGAGGCTACCTCTATATACAAGCATCACGTCGGCATGACATCATGCTTGTATGAGAGGTCTCACCTTGAGGCCACCTCATACGAGATTTTGTGATACTTAAATTAATACTTTGAATCTAATAGAATCTCCAAATCTATTCTAGCATATCAACAAAAAAAAAAGTTAAAAACTAAACATTTACATATAAGTAGCAACTGTATCAAATATTCTACTTGCAACATTGTAAACTTTTACTTATACACCTTATCATTTTACTAACAGAAATTAAATTTTGCTGTGTACTTTTCAATTATTTATATGTTCTCTCTTTATTTGTTTTAACAAATTTGAATTTATTAGGACCTCCTAATTTAATATTTATTATAAATAATTTGTACCTCCTTATCAAATCATTTTATTTTATATAATTCATGAATTTTCAGTGAAAAACAAAATTTACTAGGTTGTTTATGATTTTACTTAATCTTTCCACCAATCAATGTACAAGCAGGTACTTTTTTTTTATTATATATAAATCATGAACGTTAGTCTAATTTTACCATCATTGTACAATTTTTCTCACATTTTTACAATCTGATCAGTAAATTTTTACTTTTTCCACCAATGTACAAAATATTTTTTTGATCAACCACAAGTCCAAAACCCTTATTCTAATTTACTATCACTGTACAATTTTTTTCTTATATTTTAATCCGATCATCTGAATTTGCAATACATACGCGTCCTAATTATTCTATAAGAATGGCAATTTTACTGCGTTACTTTCATTTCAATATATACAAAAAATAAAGGAGTATGACTATGATTACAAAAAGAATAATCACTAGAAAAGGATTTTATGCACTCTCCCATATATTACTTAATACTTGATTAGCCAGATTAATTTGTAAGATATGACCAATTTCAACTTTAAGTGTGGGTTTCATCACTCTACTACTAATCATTTTTTCAATCAGTTATATCATACAGCTTAATTTTATAATCATTGTACACTGTTTCTTACATTTTGCTTTTGAAAATCTAAATTTACAATACATGTATCCTAATTTTACTATAGGATTAAGAATTTTACCTTGTACTTTGTATCATCATATTTTAAAACACTTCACGCATGTTTTCCAAAATGAATTAATGATGACAATGATAATAAGAATAATCAATACAATGGACAAAATATTTGGGGATAATAACCTTTTCAACGACTATTTTTCTTCACACCACTAAAATAGTTAGAGTTTAGGGTTTAATTTATTCACAAAGAGATCAAATGTAATCAAAGTATGCACAAAAGTTATTAAGGACTATCATATATCATATGCTTTCTAACACTCTATCTATTTTGGTGTATTCTAACTTTTTAAGAGGAAGTTAGAGTTTAGAGGTCATCATTGTACTAACATTAGGGTTTAGGGTGAGTATTAGAATTTAGGGTTTAGGTTTCATATAACGGAGGGACTAATAATGATGACTTCAATATAGAAAATTAATATTAACCTTTCCTTAGGGTATAGGCAAGAGTTTAAGGAACATAGAGTATTGATTAAGGTTTAGGATTTAAGTTTTAAAGAATGAAGGTAGTATTGATTAGTTACACCATTACCATCCCAATTTTACTTCGTACTCTCTTAATTTTAATAGAAACGTTCATAATTTTACTACGTAGTTTCATAATTTTGCTTTAAATTCCGTCATTGTAACTTATAAAAACCGATGAAGACGGATGCTTATAGATTCATAATTTTACATTTTTTTGCAGCAATGATATATGTCTTCTTAGAAGACCCTCCTATCCATCTTTTAGTCCTACGTGGCAGACCAATGTTTACTATAGTTTGGCACTTTTGACTTCAAAAATATATTTAATACACAATTTTACTACAATTTCTAATTTTTTACTATAAAAGATGTCATTATTCATCTTTTAAGAAGACATAGATCACTAGGCTTCTTTTTTAGTTAGAGATACTTATATTTTATATAGGTGTAAAATAAATAATACTTTCTACACTTTCCATGTATGTTTATAATTACACAAATTGCAATCGTAATTATTATCTACCTTGTTGTTTCATAATTTTACTATGTAATATCAAAATTTAACTTTATTATGCTTTCGCCGTAGTAATTAGCTTATAATGACCGATTAAGATAGACACATCGGTTTGTAATTTTTCTTTTTTTTTAAGTGGTTCATGATTTAAGTTTTTAGTTGTTGCTAAACATAATTATAAATTCATATAGGCGTAAAATAGATATAAGTTATACTCTAATTTTAAAAGTTTATAATGTTGCAACATCCTTTTTTGATTTTACGCCATATTGCTTCTAATTTTCTACTAACTTATTAAGTTAATCATTATATGTAGGTCGTTAGAGTAGATCGAACACGAATTCGTGTTATCATGAAGTGAATATAGCTCAGGTTTTGTCGGTTGTACCAAAATGAACAAAGAATATGAATGGGAGGGTGTGAGTTGAATTTCTATTTAGCTTAATTGGTTTTGCAACTTCACTCCAAAAATAAAAAAAAAGCTTAATTTTGCAACTTGTCTTCTTCTTTTGTTTCCTAGTAGTACGTAGAAGGTTGCAATTGATGAAAAAATTGGAAGACCTTAATTTTTCAAACAAAACTTAAGATTCTTCCATTGAAAGAGTTTATTCTTTACTGAAGAAAAAGTAAAAAAAATAAAAATAAGATACTATAAGAGAGTAGATTAACTCTTTTTTTCTTTTTAATAATTGAGAAACGTGAGTAAAAATGAAGGAAATAAGTAGAAAGGGAAAAAAAACTGAAAATGTATAGATGGTAAAATACAAAGGTGGAAAGTAACAAAGATGGCAAAAATTTCAAATAGAATAATTTACTCCTATTTCAATGAAGAAATAATATTACACATTCCTTTTTAATCGCTTATGAGATTACAATTTCCTACTTTGATCATGTTGTCTATCATATTTGCAAAAAGCCCCTAATCTTTTTTGTTTTGTGTTTAAATCCTTATGAGATGGCAATTGCCACATAACATGGAGACACTTTTATTTGGTCACCAATAGAGCCCCATAGAATTATTATTTTTCCAATTATGCATCATATACAGAAACAAAGGTTACTAAATGTACATTCCCAATGACCGGAGCTACAACATATTTAAAAAATAAAAAAAATAAAAAAAGGGTCGGAATAGGCTGACCCGACCCATGACCCGGTCTGGTCCGCCTATGGTTTGGCCTGGTCCAACCGGACCCGGCCCATTTAATAAATGGCTCAATCCACCCAGTTGCCCAACTCTACTTTCAACCAAACAACTGTACGTGCACCTCTTATTGCAACAAAGTATAGCCCACGGAAAATGTTTGGTTGACCGAGTGGGTGGGTAACCCACATTCTCTTTGTATCTATCTCTCTCCTACCTTATATGTCATTTTTTGAAAATAGAGGAAAGAGAATTTGAAAATAGAGGAGAGAGATAGATACAATTGGAAGGTGAGTTGCTAATCCAGTGGGTGGATGTATCATTCTCCATAGCCCACTCGGCATCAGATCAGTGAAGATAAGATAGGAAGATTTTGGCTCACATATCATAAGGGATAATTAATATTTCCATTATCAGCAAAAAAAAAATACTCAATAGGACCACCTTTAACTGCCCTATTATTAGGGCATCCTTATTGACGTGTTTAGAGAGGAGAGAGAGTGTTCTTAGAGTGTGCCAAATCAATTTTTAGGATTTTTAGGCACACTTCAAAATAAGCACTATGCTTATTTAAGCACACTTGCTTAGACCAAAAAGGGGACCACAAAGGGGATGAAGGAAGAAGGAGGTGGAGACCGCATGTGGGAGATAATGGGTGGTATAAAAATCTTATGGGGTAAATGGGTGGAGTCTTTTAAGCACAATATGAATAATTGGGTGTGTGCTTATTTGAGGAAGGTGTGCTTAAAAAGTGAGTTGGCATAATAGTGTTTTAAGTAACCTTTAGTAATGCTACCAATAAAAACGCTCTTAGAGGCACATAAAAAAAGTGTTTTTTTTTTGTTTTTTCCGCTTTTGATTGTAGGGAGGCCCCTCAACCGTTTTTGGTATACATCTCTATCTAACTATAATTAGAGCCCATGGAACCTATAAAATTGAAGACCATTGTGTTTGGGAGGGGGAAGGGTATGGAAATGAACAAATATCTTACTGAAACACTACTAAAATTCTACACGAGTTGAACTTGGATTGGATAGCTTAATGATGCATTCTTTATTTGTTCACAACAATGACCTTACTTGTTGCTTGCTTTAAATTTCATTTCCAACAAAATTAAAAAAATTCGGAAAAGAAATAAAAATAGCACAAGAGTATATGTGTGAAACACAACAAAGTAGTAAGTACCACTAGACAATTATATGATAGCATCGTCTAAGATATAAGTTTACAATTAGTATTCAATGGTGAATATAACAGTGATATAAAAGCTACATGGCAACGGTGAATTACGTGGTGCCTAAACCGATGGCAAATTAACTTATGGAAGTGTCACATGGCAATGGTGAAATATGTTTTATTGTTAAGTATAGATATATATATATATATATAGATAAATAGATAGATGACATACCTCAGTTTCCAGTTTGTCTACGGTATTGAATAATAAGCAATCTGCCTCTTTAAAATTTGAAAATTGATCAAACATAAGCTTCCCAAAAGCCGGGTACATGCTAGTATTCGACACAAAGCTAGGCAATTCATCAACACTTAACAATCCCTTGATTGAAGGCAAAGAAACAAGAGAACCATTTATTGGTATTTTTAAGGCCCCTTCATAGACATGGTAGTAAATAGAACTCACAGCACAAGATTGAGTAAAGAAAGAGGCAGTCCCTAGCCCATATTTCATTGCAACATCCAACACCCAAGGCATAACAGAATCATATATGACCATTTTGGGTGTTGGTTGAAGATTTGTTTTGTTTTGGTGGTAGTGATCAAGGAGCTCAAGAAAACTTTGACTAGTGGAGGCAGGTAAGCGCGCCACATAAGCAGCTACGTCGTCTGTTGTTTCCCCTTTCTTGTACCCATCGAATATGGTAAGGAATTCGAGGTTCGATGAGTTGGTTCTATTGGAGGATAATTGTAAGGAGACGCTACTAGTGGTGATTAAAGTGACTTTAACGCCTTTGGAGGTTAAGCGTTTTGCGAATTGAAGCATTGGGTTTATGTGGCCTTGTGTAGGAAATGTTACTAATAGAACATGAGCTCCTTTTGTTGGTGTTTGATCCTCCATTGCACCAATATTATTTGACTATACTCTCGCTACAAAATACACGTGATTTAGCGACTGTCCAAAATGGAGTATGAGTATAAGTTATTATTAAAAGGAGATAGGACTTAGATTGTTATGGGATACTCTTACCGGTTTCTCCTATATATAACCATGTCATAAATCAGTAAGGATTTTCTGTTTCATTTTGTGTGTCATCTTTTATCCTACTTTCTTATTAATTCGACACATTAGCTTTTTTAATTTTTATTTATTATTAAATTGAAATGCATGACAAAATTACTAACGATTAGAATATGATTGGGACATAGAGTGGTACCTATAAGGGAATGGAAGATTCATATTGTAAACACCGCTGAAGATATTTTTTTTTTTTCAATTTTCAAGGATAAAAGATGTGGCTTTGGATTGATCATGCAACAACAACAACAACAACCCAGTAAGTATCCCGCCTAGGGCGGGGTCTGGGGAGGTCCAGATGTACGCAGTCTTAGCCTTAACTAGTCGCCTAGAAGAAAGACTGTTTCCGAAAGACCCACAAAAACTTCTTTTTTTTTTTTTAAATACATTTGCAAAAAAGGATTTTTTTATTTTTTTTTGGGTGATAAGAAAAGCAATAAAGGATGATCAAAAGGGCAAGAGAAGTAAAGTAGTAAACATACTAACACAAGATATTACTAAATGAACAACATAAAGTGAAGAAGACGCTACAGGTTATAAACAAAATGAATCAACCTCTAGTACTAGCCAATGCAAAACCATAATCTAACGAGGATCCTCTACACGAATCCTGCTACGCCATAATTTCTTATCTAGGACCAAGTCCTCGGTAAGTCCTCGCTTTGGATTGATCATGATGAGTCAATAATTAGAGAAGCAAAGGTTGAACTAGTGACACTTCATTCAATACTGTAGTGCACAGGGGCGGATACAGTACGGGACTCCGGTGTCCCGGGCAATCAGTTTTTTCAGAAAATTTTGCTAAAATACTCTATTTTTTGAATTTTTTTTTGAAAAATATTGCTAAAATACCCTAACAATTTAGCTTCGATACCCATATTATTTAGTAATTCAGTTTTGGCACTCATATTATTAGTTTTCTAGATACGCCACTGATAGTGCATTCAATATTTATATGACTAGTGTTGTTCAAAAATGTTTTAAGTTTGAAGAGCTGGTCTTGTTATTAGGTGTTTGGATGATCTAAGACATTAGATGGCCAATCACAGAACGTTGTGCGGATTTTGTACTCGGACATGATGAACAGTAAAGTTTTACACTACTATATCCAATCAAGTAGAGCCCATGCTAATAGCTCATGATCGATATAGATCACCTATCACGGAGATTTTTGGTTATCACTTATTAATAAGGAAGGGGTCAAGAAAATAAAATTTGAGACTCATTTTCGTGTCTCTACTGATAACCAACAGAATTATTATTTTGAAAATGAAAATAAAATAAGATGAAGTACAGTATCAATAATGGAAAAACTTGGAAGGAAAGACATGTAAAATTATTGATCAAAATATATTTAAGCTTAAGATAGTACACGTGTGTGATTCCGCACCTGCACGCACTTGCTGCATGCAGACACACACGCTAAAACTCCGTTTGATTCAACTGAATTTCAAGTAACTAAACTTAATTTAACTGAACTGAACTGAACTTAACTTAACTTAACTTATTGGCCCTGAATTGAACTGAACTGAACTGAACATAATGCTCCTAAACTGAACTAAACTAAACTGAACTTATTATTATTATTATTATTATTATTATTATTATTATTATTATTATTATTATTATTATTATTATTATTATTATTATTATTATTATTATTATTATTATTATTATTATTATTATTATTATTATTATTATTATTATTATTATTTAATTCACTATTTTCAAAGGTAACGTCATATATCTACAAGATAAATGCTACTTTTTCACACTTTTTTGTGGTAATTTTATTTTATCATCGTTGTTATCTCTTAAAAATGGTAGGGAAAAAATTTGGATTGAGTATCTCTATCAACGAACCAAAGAATACAAAAGTGAATTGAAAGTAATTCTACTACTTTACTAGAGTGAACCAATCAAGAAAGGTAACTAGGTTCATTTCTTTCATTTTTCCTTTTCTAATATTAATTATTTATTGATCCTTTCCCTTATCAAGTAACAAACCAATTGCCCCTTAATTTTGTTTCTTACTATATTATTATTGTGTTTAATTTAAAACACATATCTAATTTTAAAGGTATTACCACGCATTTTATAATAATAATAATAATAATAATAATAATAATAATAATAATAATAATAATAATAATAATAATAATAATAATAATAATAATAATAATAATAATAATAATAATAATAATAATAATGAAATGAACTGAACTGAACTGAACTGAACTTATTGGACCTGAACTGAACTAAACTGAGTTTAAGTAAAATTAAGTTGAATCAAACAGAACCTAAGTAGGAAAACTTCACAATTAGTACAAGTTTACAACGACGAAACTAGCAAATTAGCCCCAATACTTATAACCATTGTGCAATTAACCCTCCCAAGTTTCAATTGTTGCAATTAACCCCCACGAGTTATAGCTATAGTGCAATTGACCCATAACCTAATTTTCCGGCACAAATTTCACCGGAATTTTGACCGTAATCTGGTGACTTAGATTGAACATTAATTTCTAACGTTATCTGTAAAGCAAAAATTACACTCTAATGGTGTATTTCTAATTTTTGTTGATCTATATCTTTAGTGCCCGTCAATCACCATTACATAGTTTCTCTCTCTTCCCTCTTTCTTTTGCGTTTCTACTGCCTAAGTCCCAGCTCACCTTGTCTACCTCGGTGGCTCCGTTATCGTCAACAGATCATTAGATATCAACGCACTCTAGTCTAAAATTTGACCTGAGAATTCATAAAAAGGCCACTGTCGTACCGCCATAGACCCATCTTCTAGTTAGTCTAGTATGTTTAGAGGGGGAAGAGAGGGGGTGAAACTAGTTGAAACCAAGATCTTCGACCATGAACCTCCATTTGTTCATCAGCTTATCAACTAGTCGAATGTGCAAGCAAGTAGGCAAATAAAATATCCAATGTCTGATTGCCTTGAACAGCTTGAAGGTATTCGATTAAATGCTTAAAAGAAATGGAGATAGAACTTTCAGACAAAAATAATGTTTGGATATGAGCATGGCTTTGAGCTTGAATGCTTCGTTTCTCAAACATTTCTCCCACCAGTCAATTATAGACATGGGTTTGGTGTGGATATTGTGTGAGCAATGTCAGATTAGGCGAAAGTCACTTGTCCGATGGAAATTAGGCCGGAAAATTATATTAGGTGCTAATTACACTATTTTTATTACTTGTGGGTGTTAACTGCTACAAACGAGACTTAAGGGGGGTAAATTGCACAATGATTATAAGTTTTGGGGGCAATTTGCTACTTTCGCGAGTTTACAACCGTATAAGTTTAACATTTTGTGAACAACTGCGTACAATTATCAAAAATAAAATTAAAAACATGGAAGGAAAGACATGTAGAGTTTTTGATCTATAGATATTTAGGCTCTCCCATCAATTAAACACATGTAGAACAGTAGAAATATACCTGTTAAAAACTTATCCGATCTGTAAACCCGACTCAACTCGACCCGTTCTTTTAGGGTTCTGATAAAAAAAAATTCGACCCGAAATCCGTTTTGACCCTAACTCGTTAAACCCCATAATTCTTGGATCACACCCGATCGGTTCATGGGTTGACCCTTTGAATTTATCTTAATAATAATGAATAAAAAAGATACACAGGAATGCCTTTTTGACAAGTGAGACACTTTTCTAATATATTTAACAATCCTTTTTACATTATTTTTCCGAATTGGTTGCTCTTGTAATAACTTGAGGTGACTTATATTCACCCCTAATCAGCACTTCACTAATTGATTTCTTCTATATCATACTTAACACTATATTCATTGTCGATAGAAGGTAAGATAATGTAAAACTTTGCTTAGTCTTTCCTTTGAAAAAATATTGGTTAAAAAATTAATGAAGAATGAGAATATTAAATGGCGCTATTGATCTGTTGGGTCGACCCAAACTCGAATACTTTGAGTTAGAGTCAAGTATTTTTCAATCCGAATCCAAAAATGATCCGAGCCGAATAAATGACCCAACCCAAAAACAATCCTAACCTATTATCAATTATGACTGAACCCAAATTCGACTCGCCAGACCCATTTAACAAGTCTATAGTACATGTATTTGATCCCGCACCCCGCATTTGCATGCGCAAACATACGGTAGCTAATTAGAAAAACTTCGTTCTCAGTAGTCAGTAACAGCTGTATAAGTTTGACATTTTGTGAACACCTACGATATATTTAAATTCTTTTTAAACTAGATGATGCATTAATAATGGAAAATTTTCAAAGAAAAGATATGTAGAGTTTGATCTAAGAGTTTATTTTACTTAAATTCACTTCAATTTAGTTCAGGTCAATTATGTGTAACTTTATTATTCAGATAATTTTTTTATTCTGAAATACATTGATGATGATAATTATGTCATTGGAAAGATTTCAAAGTATACTTTCAAATGAGTCCAATATTGAATGTGTTTGGATCAATTTTAAATGGTTAACGATCAACTTAAAAAAATAAATGTTTCGGATGGTAGTATAACTAGTCTATTATATAAGTAAATGTGCATCTTTGCTAGATTGACACTTAGGCATCCATGTAGACGTTCCTATCATCATTATTTGAAATGTGTAATCCAAGGCATACTAACAATTAATGCAGTACATTCATACTTTAAATTTGATCCAAACTTAATTAACTCATGATTCAATGTATGTTGTTAATTTAATTAGTTTGACAATTAAGTGGTTAATTAATGTAGTTTGAAAAATTAGTGCCTTATTATTGTTGAAATCAAATACGAAATCCATATCGAGCTAAATCAAACTATTCCATTTGGAGTGAAATCGACATTCAAATTGGAATTTCCGTTTTGACTTGGGTTTATTATCTTTTCGGAGTTCCAACTTCAAAAATTCCAATCTAATTTCAATGCATCCATGTGATACATATAGTTTGTTTTTCTTTATTGGACCAGATACTGGAGCGAGTAAATTGCAATAAAAAATAATAGTAGTATGGTAGTAGTGGTGTTGGTGATCTTTTAGACTTGATATTGGAAAGTACACTAGATGTGATACCCCAATATTTTCTATAATTATAATAAATAGTTTCGGAGTTTTAGATCGTATATTTATTTAACGATTCGATTTACTCAAATTAAGCCATAATAATATTAACTATTATTATAGGAATTTCGGGATTCATAATTAGAAATTAGAGGGATTTAATTAAAATGGTTTTGTATATACATGAGGCTTATTCATATTGTTTTAATTAGTTTTAATTAGCATTTAATTAGTTTAAATTATTTTTAATTAACAACTAAATCAGAAAATTAATCCTAGGTCTAGTAGGTTTTGACTTTCATTGACTAGGCATCTATATAGGCTATGAGATGGGTCAGTGGATCAGTTTGCAAAAACTGAGCCAAAACCTCACAATTTCTCTCTCTCCTCTCTCTCTCCTCACACGACATTCTCTCTCTCTTTTCCCTCTCTCTCAGCCGCGTCTCCTCCCCCCCGTGCTGCCGGCCTTCGCCGGAGAACACCAGGGCCACCACCAAGGTGAGCCGCCTCCCCCCCTCTCTCTTACTTTCTCTCTCCTTCTCTCCTTCTCCCTCGCGACAACACACACTCTCTCTCCCCTGTTTTGCTCGCCGGTGGTCTGGCGCCACCGCCGCCGCCTGGCCGACCGTCGTGGGCGAACCCACCGGTCGCTCCCCCGCCCCCTCTCTCTCCTTCAGTCACTCTCTCTCTCTCTCGTTCTCTTTATCTCCCTCTCTCGCAAACTGTCTCTCTCTCTCTCTCTCTCTTGGCCGCCGGTCATCGGCGAGTCACCACCGCCGACCACGGTGGTCAGGGGGGTGGTGATGGTGCTGATGGGTCCTATCATGGGTCCCCTTGTGGGGGACCATGGTCGAGACTTGCACAATAAGTTAGGGTTTCGAATTGTATTTTCATTTTAATTAATTTCGTATTTTTCAGTATTTTTTTAATAATTGTTTTTATTTTTCTGTACTCGTTTGGAGTCCGAATCCAGATTTTCAAAAGCCTAGATTGGTTGGAATAAATCAAAGAATTTAATAAAAATATTAGTTTATGGTTTCAGTACTTTTTGGATTTTCATATTTACTGATTATGTCTCGGTAATTATTTTTAATTAGGACCAAACGGACAAGCATGATCGGGTTGTGATTAGCAAAGTTATCTACTGCATAGTGAGCATTTTTTAGGTAAGCGATTGTGCCTACCTCTTTTCAAAGCCCCATCAAAACTATTTTGATGTGTTATGTGCTAATTGATAAATTATTGTGAATTTAATATGCGAAGCATGATTAAATTATATCATCGTTAATTATGAGAATTGGAAATATATTCTTTGCTGTAAATATGAATTATATTGATTATGACAAGTTTATGAAGTTTCGTTAATTAATTAGTTCATATGCTAATTATTGAGCATGTATGGCGATGTTGATTTCTAATATTATTATGATATAATATACGTGCTATTTGGAATGGGTTATTATTGAGTGAAAATGAGCACCTAATATATCTTGATGGTTTATTTGTGAAATTGTAATTTTTGGAAATCATGTTTTACTGTCGAAGTGCTGCCGAAACTTCGTTAGACATATGTGAAGCATGATTATGATAATATGCATTTATGTCGTTATCGTCGTTATTATTATTCATTATCATGAGCATGAAATGAAGTAGTATGTCGTGGTCTCGTTGTACCACTAGGTCAATTAATGCAAGTATGTGAATTGAATTGTAAATGAGAATAAGACTCCTAATGGATCCCTAGGAGTAGTCGAGCAAGCGAGACTCATCTAATTGATGTAGTATAGGGATGCGTGATTCCCAATTTACTTTTTATGGACACCTCGTAGTGTGTTCGAGACGGATCGTTCCCCATCGTTTAATTCTCTACATATCGATTATTATGTTAGAGGTAGTGTGAGTATACACTAGAGTAAGTCCATGGCATGTCTATATCTATCTATGAACAGTATGGGTAATCGCTGTCTATTCGCTGTCTTATTTCTCTAATCAAGATGGTTTGTCAATTTGTGTTCGAATGATCACTAAAGCAAGAATTGCATGTAATTGAATATTTATGCGTGTGCTTGATTGTATGACTACTTGTGCATGCAAATGAATTTCAATGATTCTTCTAAAACTGAGGTAAGGTTTGCGAAAGTGTTTTTACTAGGTATGGACGACGTTTATTCAATTTATCTGATTTTTGTTTTCTTTTGTTTCTTCTCTTTTCTTCTGTACCTTATTTTCGTCACGGAAACCAAAGTGCAGGTGTAGCTGAGTGAGGACGATAGCTTGAAGTTTCTCTAGACTTATGATTTATTTTGGATTATGGGCATTTTGGTTTGTGCCCTTGAAGGCAAAGTTGTAACAATACTTTAATGGACTTAAGTTCACTTGATAGACAACTCTGATATTAATGTTTAGTTTGTTTAGATGTTTCTTTTGATACCTAGTTTTTCTTTCTGCTTAGCATTTATTCCTTAGTGATAAATATTGCAGTAACGCCTTTGGATTTGTGACGGTTCAGCGGTGTCGGGTTGTGTATAGCGACGTCTACGGTTTCCAGGAAATCGTTGCGAATTCGGGGGTGTTACACTAGATATTGGATTAATAACAATAAAAATAATAAACACTTTTGGCTATACAAACCAGCGGTTTATATCATGGATTCATGATTAAAGATAAATGAGATATTGTATATATATATTTTTTGTATGTTTCCCTACAATTGATGCAATATTGTAGGTTTGTAACATATTAAGGGAGATTCTCATATAAGAGAATTTTTGCATCCAAATATAACATATGCAAAAGGTATATAGAAAATTTGTACAAATGAGATATATTTTTAATATTAACACACAAATCATACATCATACGAGAATGTAACTAGTTTTATAAAGTGGTTTTTCAGCAATTCGCGTAATTGGTTTTTGACTACACTAACCTCTAACAATAAAATTAAAAGTCAAAAGAATTGGTAATTAAACTGTTATCAATAATTTCAACTGATATTATAAATAGTTATCACCAAAGATAAGACTAAATAATATATCTAAATCGATCCTTACCGCCATACAAACACTGAATAATTTAACAATATTGTTGTTGTTGTTGTTGTTGTTGTTGTTGTTGTTGTTGTTGTTGTTGTTGTTTGTTTTTTAGAATGGTATCGTCCCCAAACCACCACCAATCCCTGCAATTTATGTATGTACTCGAGTGTATGTATCCCAATTTACGACACTTGCTTAGCCCATATTTTTATTTTGGCCAAGCCCAACAATCCAACATTATTAATAACGTGGCATCTATAGACACATCAAGTAACATATACGCGAGTGCATATTTCAAGTGTTGCCCACCCACCCACCATCCATATGAGGATTTAAAGAAATACTTTCACCTAAATGCCCTTGAATAGAGTGCTCTGTTTGAGTAAATTATATCTTGGTGGTCATGGTGACACACTGAGTGATACATTCTTAGGGATTTTAATTGTTAAAATCTGATGTATGTAATTAGATATTCACAAAAATTTATATAAGACGGTTTTTCTATCACTTTTGGTTAGATGGGGGTCACTTTTCATTAAAAAAAAGGGTTACTGCTCACCATAAGTGACCCCCGTATTACTTAATACTGACCCCATTTTTTTATGAATTGGTCTCACACAATACTTACTCTTAGATATTTAACCAATAAAAAACTTCCGACGAAGTGTCATCCCCATAATTAGAAAATCAGTATGCCACACCATTGGTTCAATGGCGGCGACGAGTGGACTTCGTCTGGTGGTTTCAGTATTGGTGGGGTAAACGCCGGCAAGGTGGTGCGGCGGTCGGAGAGGATGTGGCTTTAAGAGGAGAAACACTGAGAATGGTGACAGAGGCAGGGGAGTGAAAGAGGGAGGCAGGAAGAGAGGGAAGAAGAGTGGTTGTGGGAAGAGGTTGTCCAACCGGTGGACAAAGAGAGAGGGACATGAGAGTGCGTGAGAGATTAGAGAGGGATTAAAAGCTCTGATACCATGTAAATAGGTGAATTCCTAATGTTGTATTACTCTGTTATCTTTATATAGTAACTACATAGAATAGCTTAGAAGATTACAAGAGTATTACATGTATAATTTAGAAATACAAGTATCCTCTAGAATCATAATCATAATATTTATATATTAGAGGCATTTTTGACAGCACTGGAGGCGTCTACCTAAGCAAACCATTGTAATAAAATTTTAATATGAACATAAAATAGAAATATAGGTTTTGGCATAAAATATATATTAAAGTTGTACTTTCCTAAATCGTTAAAGAGTACTATTAGAAGTTTTAGTATAGAATATATACTAAAGTTGTACTTTCCTAAATTGTTAAATATTAGACTATTAGATTTTAACTAGCATATAACTTTATTTCCACCGCTTAAAAAAAAAAATTTCTTACACCATTGGAACGAGTACGAAATATCCTTTAAAATGAGACTCTTTTGTAGTATGTTCTATTAATTTACAATATAAGGTGCGACCACCTAAAAAGGTAATTAGTAATTAGCTTGACAAGCTTACACAACGAAAGAGTTGCAATGTAAAAATAAGAGAAAAGATACGTATATTTGTTATAAAAATTTAAAAATCAATCACAAGGTAAAATATAATAAAAAGACTATGTGTAGAATAAAGAAATAAACGATGAATGTAAAATGATTTTAGGTCCAATCTTTAATAGGAAACTTTACCATTATCACGTATAATTTTATAACTGTATGAACGTAATATACTGATCACCCATGTTATTTTAGAGCTCCAGTTTATGTTCTCTTCAACTTTATAATTATTAATGTACTCCTTCCGGACCACAAATAATATTACATTAGACTTTTGCGTTTTTCAAGGCAATACATTGACCGCATATAACTTTGAAAAAACAAGCAAGTATTAAAATATGTTTTGATATTCTAAGATTTACGTCTAAAATTTCTTTATTTTTTGAAAAGTAGTTATGTATACATTAGACATTTAAACTGATTTTACCATAAAAGAATCATATCTTTGGAAGGTTAGTTGTACACTTATATCAACATAAGAGCATTGACGTACCAACATCAAGCATAGAAAGAATTTAAAACTATTACCTCTTGGATCATGTAACATATGGGATGAGTTAATTAAGAGTTAATTGAAGTTGATGATAAGAGTTTAAATTTCACAAGATGCCTTAGCTTAGAAAGTCATAGTAATCTTATTATATGGCATTCATGATATTAAATGGATTATATAAATGTTTATCCATATATTACTAATAATTTTTCATAAGTGACAATTATACTTTGATTTTTCGATGAGATTAATAATCGCGTTATATTAATTTTATTATATAATCACAGTCCATGCAGCGTACGACCATACTCACGGGCATCCACCTAATAATACAGAGACAGTTGATACTCTAATTACAAAGAGGAATATTTACATATTTTAAATAATTGTGTTCTTATAAACGAAAGTGAGTGTTTTTATAAACGAAGGAGCGATTGTTGATTACAACTAGTTTCATAACCGATCAAAATCAATGTATTATGAAGAAAATAAGTTTGAATTATTTTTTGACTACTCAAACATCTAACTAAGTTCAAAAATTAAGTTAAAGAGTGAGGAGTATTGATAACTAGCTAAATTGTTATCAATAGTCTTAACTGATATTAGGATTTTTTGGCTAAAACTATCTACCCTTTTTCTGACTTTGTCGAGAACACTCTAATTACCCATGTTTGTCTGGTACCCCCTAATATAAAAAAAAAAAAAAAAAACCAAGTTAGTACCCCCTAAGTTACTACTCAGGCATGAGTCTTAGTTTTTTGACCAATTTACCCTCACATGCTTGTCACGTGACTAATTCAAGTGACAATAATTTATCCCAACCGGTTTGAACCCATAATTAAAAAAAAAAAAAAAGTGGTCTAGCATTCCATTTTATTCACCCACCTACAATCATATCAACCCGTATCCCAATTTATTCCACCCCTACCAACAAATTCAACCCTAGAATTATTACTGAACCAAGCCCCCTTACAATGAATAAACCTTTTCAATTTCCCTCCAAAGCCAAAAAAAAAGCTCTGTACTTTCCCATCTTTGACTTGCTTTCTCCTGCTTTATCTCCTTTTCTCCCTTCCTTCTCATCTGATGTCAAGAGATTCTCAATAGATTCCCTCTGTAAAAACTTAGGGCCCGTTTGGCCTACCTTCTTCCAACTTCTCCTTCTCCTCCCAAATTTGTTCTTACTCACCCCCTTTTCATCCACTCCCTCCTCCATTTTCAACTTCTAAGAAGTTGAAATAAAGCTACAATTGAACTAGAAGGAGACGGTGGAATACGTAGACATCTCTGATAGCGAACCAACGCGTGACGAGGCCGCACAAGAGCTCGAGGCGCACAGCACTGGTGCGCACGAGCTCGAGGTGGACCAACCCGCTCACAAGGATCGAGATGATGATGTACCGATTGAACCTAACCATGACTTGGAAGCTAACGAGGATCCTGATTCTGAAGAGGAACCTACTGAGTGCGAACCTCAGGCTGACGATGCTCCTACTGACGAGCCAAGTGTTGAGCCTAACTCTGTGGATCTAGAGATGCGATTTGAGTATGGAGCTTGTGTTCCTGATTCACCTAGCATGCCAGACTTAGAGGATATTGGTGATGCAAGCGGCAACAACTCTGTACCTCCTTCGCCTCCTGCTGATGTGTCTCCTCCTGTGGAGCCTTTCTTTGCCACTTATGCCGAGTTAGATGACATCCGTGCCTACATCGATCGCGCATTCACTACGATCGAGCGTTACGAATACAAGAATAGTACGAGGATACACCAAGGTTTCTGGGTAGAACTCTTACTAGCTGGCTTACCCAACCTGCATCCTTGGAGAGGTCTCAAGGAGAAGTATGACGATGTGGTACTGAATAGTGGCTACATCAAAGAAGAGAAGTACGGCAAAGGCAATCGTTGGGCGCCAACTTTTCAGGGTGTTGGCAATGAGTTATGCTTGTCTGAGTTCGAATGGAAGGTTAATCACATCTTGGGGCCTGCTCCGAAGAACATCTGTGAGAGCTGCTGGTCTAAGAAGCGCAAACTTGTGGACAACTTTAGAAGGCGCTTCATGCCTCAGAAGTTCAAAGGTGATGAACATCCTTACACTCCATGTAGGGAAGTGAAGCCAAGAAGGGATGATGCTGATGATACGCCTCCTGGATCGAAGCAAAACCCAATTGTTGTTTAGCTATTTTGTTGGCTTGATTTAGTAGTTTTGTTTAGAAACATTATTTCATTTTTGTGATGGCCCTGCTGGTCAAGATTGGTGTGGTGTGTAGTTGCCTAAGCAACAAATATTTATAACTCTTATTTATTTTGCAATCTATTTAATTGCAAAACTATTTCATTTGATTATATGAAAGTCGTTATGATTCGTTTATATCATTGTTGTGTCACATATTTGCATGGTTGACCAAAAGCATGAATGCTATCTCTTATCGTCGTGACATGATGGGAAATCCATGTCGAATTTATGGCAATATGATTAAGTGTGATTGTCTATTGTCCTACTACAATAGTATGGAGCATCATTATGTGCATTATGAACATCTTTGTCTATTCTTATGAGACCAATGTGTCTAAGGTGTATTACATGCCTATCGAACTATTGTGCATGAGAACTGAGAACAATAAAGCAAGTATGTTGCTTAGACCTACAATGTAAGGTCGATCATCGAAACTTATATGCTATATGCTTAATGTCAAGAGAAAGGTTTCAATTACAACCTATTTCTCTCAATTAGACCTTAATAGGTCGAGATATGCAAATTGTGTGAATGGTGTTCATACCATTACTTTTATATTTCCAGATCGCAAAATGACAACCAACGCCGATAGAAATGCACGACTCGAAGATGGTACGTCAAGAAGAGGTGGAAACCGCACAAGCCTCTGCAGCGCGTAGTTTTCGAGACTTTGATGCTCTTAAACCTCCTACGTTCGAAGGTAGTGCCAATCCAACAAAGCTGGAGACTTGGATCATTGAGTTCGAAAAGTTGTTCCTGGCCACAAGTCGGCCTAACAACATGAAGGTTAGCTCTGCAACGTACTATCTGAAAGGTGAAGCCAACCAGTGGTGGAACAATGTGTGAACGGACTTGCTTGCGGCGCCGAACTATAATTGGGATCGTTTTAAGGAATCCATTCATGCTAAATTTTATCCTAGTGCTCTACGACCCCTTAAACAGCGTGAGTTTGAAGGGTTAAGCCAAGACAAGCTGTCTGTGGCCGAGTATGCTGCCAAGTTCAACGAGCTTGCTATTTTTGCTCCCAATCTGCTGACAATTGAAGCCGAGCGAATCGAAAGATTCGAGGATGGACTAAAATGGGACATTCAACGTTTTGTCGCTGGACAATCTGTCACTTTTTAGGAATCTTATGACAAGGCCCTGAATCAGGAGAGGATTGTTGGACGTCGTGACACGCATTTGGGTAAGAACAAGTGTGACGAAGGCAATCCATCGCAGTCGAGCAATGGCGACAATAGGCCAAGGCCTAATGGCAACAACAACTACCAAGGTGGTCAGAACCACAATGCAAATAGAAATCGTGACTCGAATAGTCATCGAGCTAGGATAATGGCTAGAAGGAATACGCCTTGTACTCGCTGTAACAAGACGCATGCTGGTAAAAACTGTCGAGGTGACGTGTTGCAGTTCTATGAGTGCAACAAGCCGGGTCACAAAGCTTCTGAATGTTGGAGCCGAGGTAGGAAGGGTAATGGGCAGAACCGGGATAACAACTACAATCGTGGTGAGAATAATAATGGCTATCGTGGTAATGGTGGTAACTACCGTGGAAACCGGGGTTCCAACAACAACAACAACCGCAACAATGCTGCTCCTGCTGTGAACAACCATAATAGAGGGGTTAATGGAAGAATTTATGTGATGAATCGCAATGAAGCAGAAGCAAATCCGAACGTGATCGCTGGTACTTTTCTTGTTAATTCTTTTCACGCTTTTGTTTTGTTTGATAGTGGTGCATCACATTCTTTTCTTTCTAAGAGCTTTGCATCTAAGATAGGCCTAGAACCTAGTTCAGTGTTTAGGGCGAACATTACGATGCCAAATGGGGTGAATGTTAATTGTAATTCGTTGTACGAGAAGTGTTCAATTAAGATCGCTGGTTTCGAGCTACCTGTAGACTTGATTCAGTTCGAATTGGGTGATTTTTACGTTATTTTGGGAATGAAGTGGTTGTACAAGTATAGGGCTAAGATAGAGTGCTTTGAACAACGCGTTTCTTTGCGAGGACCTAAAGATAAGAGAATCACTTATCGTGGAGTTGTGGTCAAGCCTAAGCTGAAGGTGATGGCGGCTATGAAGGTCAAAGAGTGCGTGACTAAGGGTGAAGCGATTTACCGTTGTCATGTGGTGGATACGAGTCGCGAGACGGAAGCTCCGCAGCCTATTCCTGTAGTTTCCGAGTACGCTGATGTATTTCCCAAAGAGATTCCCGGAATGCCTCCAAAACGCATAATCGACTTTACGATCGACCTTGCTCCAGGTTCTGCACCAATTTCGAAAGCACCGTATCGTATGGCACCTGCTGAGATGAAGGAACTGAAAACGCAACTTGAGGACTTGTTAGAAAACGGATATATACGTCCGAGTGTATCGCCTTGGGGTGCTCCTGTTTTTTTTTTTTTTGTACGCAAGAAGGACGGTAGTATGAGACTGTGCATTGACTAGCATGAGTTGAACAAGATCACGATCAAGAATAGATACCCACTTCCCAGAACTGACGATCTGTTTGACCAACTGTGTGGTGCGTCTATTTTCTCAAAGATAGACCTACGATCAGGATACCATCATTTGAGGATTTCTGAGCCTGATATTGCGAAGACAGCGTTTAGGTCGAGGTATGGGCACTACGAGTTCACTGTGATACCTTTTGGGTTGACGAATGCGCCTGCGAAGTTTATGGACTTGATGAACCGTACGTTCCACCCTTACCTAGACCAGTTCGTTGTAGTCTTTATTGATGATATTATGGTTTACTTGAGGAACACCGAGGAGCATGAGCAATATTTACGTACTGTCTTGGAGATTCTGCAAAGACATCAACTTTACGCCAAGTTGTCTAAGTGTGAGTTTTGGTTAGACACAGTATCTTTCTTAGGACACGTGGTGTCTAAGGATGGTGTAGCCGTAGATCCAGAGAAGATTCGAGCTGTTACAGATTGGCCAAGACCAACAACCGTGACCAAAGTTCGGAGTTTTCTTGGACTTGCTAGATACTATAGACGGTTTGTAGAAGGTTTTTCAAAGATTGCGCAGCCAATCACGAACTTGATGAAGAAAACGACAACGTTTGTATGGTCTGACAAGTGTGAGACTGTTTTCCAAGAGTTGAAGAAACGTCTTACGAGTGCACCTATTTTGACATTGTCGTTAGGAACGGAAGGATATGAGGTCTACAGTGACGCGTCTAAGCATGGCTTAGGGTGTGTTCTGATGGAACACGGAAAGGTCGTGGGATACGCCTCACGACAACTGAAGAAGCATGAGGATAACTATCCTACGCACGATCTAGAGCTTGCTGCAGTCGTATTTGCATTGAAAATTTGGCGATACTACCTATATGGTTCCACAGTCAAGATGTTCACCGTTCACAAGAGTCTCAAGTATATCTTTACGCAGAAAGTGTTGAACATGCGCCAACGGAGATGGCTAGAACTTCGGACGGAGTACGGGATTGATATCCAGTACCATGAGGGTAAAGCGAACGTAGTCGCTGATGCTTTGAGTAGGAAGACTCATCATACGTTAAACACTGCTTTAGTGCTTCCTAAAGAGATCATACGTGACTTGCAAAGTCTCGAGGTGGAGATTGTGTTTCAAGGTGACGTTCAGTGTACCTTAGCACATATGACTGTTCGACCAACGTTGCTAGAGGAGATCAAAGATAGACAGAGTGATGTTGAGGATCTTCAGCGGATTCTAAACCACAAAGACGAAGGTAGGTCCGAGGACTTCACTTTGGGCCAAGATGGAATTTTGAGATTTCGAGAACGTGTTTGCGTACCCAATGACCCAGCTATCAAAAGTCGTATTCTGGGTGAAGCTCATAATACGCTGTATTTTGTACATCCTGGTGGAGACAAGCTTTACAAAGATCTTCGCCAAGTGTTTTGGTGGAAGGGAATGAAACAAGAAGTCGTTGAGTTTGTAGCAAAATGTTTGACATGTCAAAAGGTCAAGATCGAGCACAAAAGACCAGGTGGAATGGTACAATCACTGGAAGTTCGTACTTGAAAATGGAATTCGATTTCTATGGATTTTGTCATGGGTTTACCTTTGACACAAAATAAGAACAACGCCATATGGGTGGTTGTAGATCGTCTGACGAAGGTTGCGAGATTTATCCCTATGCATGACACGTGGGAAACGGAGAAACTGGGTGACGCGTACGTCAAGGAGGTCATGAGACTTCATGGTGTACCTAAAGATATTGTTTCTGATAGAGACTTGAGATTTCTCTCTCACTTCTGGCAGAAATTACAAGAAGCTTTGGGAAGCAAATTGAAGTTTAGTACCGCTTTTCATCCCGCAATAGATGGCCAGACTGAAAGAACAATTCAGACTCTAGAGGATATGCTTCAAGCGTGTGCCCTCGAATACCAAGGTTCGTGGGATAAACACATTTCATTGATCGAATTTTCTTACAACAACAGCTATCATTCGAGCATCGATCGAGCACCATATGAAGCCTTGTATGGTAGAAAGTGTAGACCGCCTGTATGTTGGAACGACATTAGTGAGACTGCAGTTTTGGGTCCTGACATGATCCAGCAGACTGTCGTCATTGTGAAGGTGATTCAAACGAAGATGCGAGGTGCACAAGATCGCCAGAAATCGTATGCAGATAGAGGTGGCAGACCTGAAGAATTTGAGGTGGGAAGCAAGATACTTTTGCGAGTATCTCCTACCAAGGGCGTTATGCGTTTTGGTCGTAAGGGGAAACTGACTCCTCGTTACATTGGACCTTACGAGATCCTAGAGAGGATTGGTGAAGTTGCTTATCGTTTAGCTTTGCTTGTGGAACTTGAAAAAGTCTACAATGTGTTTCACGTTTCTCAACTGAAGCGATATGTACATGATCCAACTCATGTCGTTCAACCTGAAACGATCAAACTTGATGAGAGCATGACGTATGAAGAACGTCCAATCAAGATCACCGATCGCAAAGAGCGCTCGACTCGTGCAAAGACTGTTCCGATTGTGAAAGTTATTTGGTCCCGTCATGGTCAAGAACAGGCAACATGGAAAGTTGAATCCATGATGCGCGAGAAGTACGCAGAACTCTTTATCGAAGGTACTAATTCCAATTGAGTTTCGGGACGAAACCCTTTTTAAGGAGGGTAGAATGTCACACCTAGTAAATTCGTGTTTTATTTACCGCTTTGCACGAGTTGCATCTTCTAGCATTGCATGCCAATCCACTTAGATCACAACCATATTACACGCATTGCATTGTCGTTGTCCTAAAATCGCTTTATACCTTCGCATGGGTAAACTCGTTTAGTCATTGAGAAGTGATTACTTCATGTTTCAAGTTTCGGGACGAAACTTCTTTTAAGAAGGGTAGAATGTGATACCCAATATTTTCTATAATTATAATAAATAGTTTCGGAGTTTTAAATCGTATATTTATTTAACGATTCGATTTACTCAAATTAAGCCATAATAATATTATTATTATTATTATGGGAATTTCGAGATTTATAATTAGCAATTAGAGGGATTTAATTAAAATGGTTTTGTATATGAATGAGGCTTATTAATATTGTTTTAATTAGCATTTAACTAGTTTTAATTGTTTTTAATTAACAACTAAATCAGAAAATTAATCCTAGGTCTAGTAGGTTTTGACTTTCATTGACTAGGCATCTATATAAGCTATGAGATGGGCCAGTTGATCAGTTTGCAAAAACTGAGCCAAAACCTCACAATTTCTCTCTCTCCTCTCTCTCTCCTCACACGACATTCTCTCTCTCTCTCTCTCTTCCCTCTCTCTCAGTCGCGTCTCCTCCCCCCTTGCTGCCGCCCTTCGCCGGAGAACACCAGGGCCACCACCAAGGTGAGCCGCCTCCCCCTCTCTCTCTTCCTTTCTTTCTCCTTCTCTCCTTCTCCCTCGCGAAAGCACACACTCTCTCTCCCCTGTTTTGCTCGCCGGCGGTCTGGCGCCACCGCTGCCACCTGGCCGATCGTCGTGGGTGGACCCACCGGTCGCTCCCCCGCCCCCGCCCCCCCCCCTCTATCTCTCTCTCTCTCTCTCTCTCTCTCTCTCTCTCTCTCTCTCTCTCTCTCTCTCTCTCTCTCTCTCGTTCTCCTTCTCTCCCTCTCTCGCAAACACTCTCTCTCTTTCTCTCTCTTGGGCGCCGATCACCGGCGAGTCACCAACGCCGACCACGGTGGTCAGGGAATGGTGGTCGAGACTTGCACAATAAGTTAGGGTTTCGAAATTGTATTTTTGTTTTAATTAATTTCGTATTTTTCAGTATTTTTCAATAATTATTTTTATTTTTCTGTGCTCATTTGGAGTCCGAATCCAGATTTTTAAAAGCGTAGATAGATTGGTTGGAATAAATCAAGATATTTAACAAAAATATTAGTTTACAGTTTCAATACTGTTTGGATTTTCGTATTTACTGATTATGTCTCGGTAATTGTTTTTAATTAGGACCAAATGGACAAGCGTGATCGGGTTGTGATTAGCAAAGTTACCTACTGCGTAGTGAGTGTTTGTTAGGTAAGTGATTGTGCCTACCTCTTTTCAAAGCCCCATCAAAACTATTTTGATGTGTTATGTGCTAATTGATAAATTATTGAATTTAATATGTGAAGCATGATTAAATTATATCGTCCTTAGTTATGAGAATTAGAAATATATTCTTCCCTGTAAATATGAATTAAATTGAGTATGACATGTTTATGAAGTTTCGTTAATTAATTAGTTCATATGCTAATTATTGAGCATGTATGAAGATGTTGATTTCTAATATTATTATGATATAATATACGTGCTATTTGGAATGGGTTATTATTGAGGGATAATGAGCACCTAATATATCTTGATGGTTTATTTGTGAAAGTGTAATTTTTGGATATCATGTTTTACTGCCGAGCAAGCGAGACTCATCTAAATGATGTAGACTAGGAAAGCGTGATTCCCAAGTTACTTTTTATGGACACCTCGTAGTGTGTTCGGGACGGATCATTTCCCATCGTTTAATTATCTACATATCGATTATTATGTTAGAGGTAGTGTAAGTATACACTAGAGTAAGTCCATGGCATGTCTATATCTATCTATGAATACTGGGTAATCGTTGTTCTATTCGCTCTATTATTTCTCTAATCAAGATGGTTTGTCAATTTGTGTTTGAATGATCACTAAAGCAAGAATTGCATGTAATTGAATATTGAGTATGCGTGTGCTTGATTGTATGACTACTTGTGCATGCAAATGAATTTCAATGATTCTTCTAAAACCCATGTAAGGTTTGCGAAAGTATTTTTACTGGGTATGGACGACGTTTATTCAGTTTATCTGATTTTTGTTTTCTTTTGTTTCTTCTCTTTTCTTCTGTACCTTGTTTCCATCACGGAAACCAAAGTGCATGTGTAGCTGAGTGAGGACGATAGCTTGAAGTAGTTTCTCTAGACTTATGATTTATTTTGGATTATGGGATTTTTGGTTTGTGCCCTTGAAGGCAAATTTTAATGGACTTAAGTTCACTTGATAGACAACTCTGATATTAATGTTTAGTTTGTTTAGATGCTTCCTTTGATACCTAGTTTTCCTTTCTATTTAGCATATATTCCTTAGCGTCAAATGTTGCAGTAACGCCTTTGGATTTGTGACGATTCAGCGGTGTCGGGTCGTGTATAGCGACATCGACGGTTCCCAGAAAATCGTTGCGAATTCGGGGGTGTTACACTAGATATTGGATTAATAACAATAAAAATAATAAACAATTTTGGCTATACAAACCAGCGGTTTATATCATGGATTCATGATTAAAGATAAATGAGATATTGTATATATATATATATATATATATATATATATATATATATTTGTATGTTTCCCTACAATTGATGCAATATTATAGGTTTGTAACATATTAAGGGAGATGCTCATATAAGAGAATTTTAGCATCCAAATATAACATATGCAAAAGATATATAGAAAATTTGTACAAATGAGATGTATTTTTAATATTAACAAACAAATCGTGCAACGCACGAGAATGTAACTAATTTTATAAAGTGATTTTTCAGCCATTCGCGTAATTGGTTTTTGACTACTCTAACCTCTAACAATAAAACTAAAAGTCAGAAGAATTGGTAATTAAACTGTTATCAATAATTTCAACTGATAATATAAATAGTTATCACCAAAGATAAGACTAAATAGTATATCTAAATCGATCCTTACCGCCATACAAATACTGAATAATTTAACAATATTGTTGTTGTTGTTTTAGAATGGTATCGTCCCCAAACCACCACCAACCCCTGCAATTTATGTATGTACTCGAGTGTATGTATCTCAATTTACCATATTTGCTTAGCATGTTTTTATTTAGGCCAAGCCCAACAATCCAACATCATTAATAACGTAGCATCTATAGACACATCAAGTAACATATACGCGAGTGCATATTTCAAGCGTTGCCCACCCACCCACCATCCATATGAGGATTTAACGAAATACTTTCACCTAAATGCCGTTGAATAGAGTGCTCTGTTTGAGTAAATTATATCTGGGTGGTCATGGTGACACACTGAGTGATACATTCTTAGGGATTTTAATTGTTAAAATCTGATGTATGTAATTAGATATTCACAAAAACTTATATAAGACGGTCTTTCTATCACTTTTGGTTAGATGGGGGTCACTTTTCAATAAAAAAGGATTACTTCTCACCATAAGTGACCCCCGTATTACTTAATACTCTTAGATATTTAACCAATAAAAAACTTCCGACGAAGTGTCATCCCCATAATTAGAAAATCAGTATGCCACACCATTGGTTCAATGGCGGCGACGAGTGGACGTCGTCTGGTGGTTTCAGTATTGGTGGGGTAAACGCCGGCGAGGTGGTGCGGCGATCAGAGAGGATGTGGCGTTAAGAGGAGAAACACTGAGAATGGTGACAGAGGCAGGGGAGTGAAAGAGGGAGGCAGGAAGAGAGGGAAGAAGAGTGGTTGTGAGAAGAGGTTGTCCAGCATGTGGACAAAGAGAGAGAGGGACATGAGAGTGCGTGAGAGATTAGAGAGGGATTAGAAGCTCTGATACCATGTAAATAGGTGAATTCCTAATGTTGTATTACTCTGATATCATTATATAGTAATTACATAGAATAGTTTAGAAGATTACAAGAGTATTACATGTATAATTTAGAAATACAGGTATCCTCTAGAATCATAATCATAATATCTATTTATTAGAGGCATTTTCCGACAGCATTGGAGGCGTCCACCTAAGCAAATCATTGTAATAAAATTTTAATATAAACATAAAATAGAAATATAGGTTTTGGCATAAAATATATATTAAAGTTGTACTTTCCTAAATCGTTAAAGAGTAAACTATTAGAAGTTTTGGTATAGAATATATACTAAAGTTGTATTTTCCTAAATCGTTAAATATTAGACTATTAGATTTTAACTAGCATATAACTTTATTTTCACCACTTAAAAAATAAAATTTCTTACACCATTGGAACGAGTACGAAATATCCATTAAAATGAGACTCATTTGTAGTATGTTATATTGATTTACAATATAAGATGCGTCCACCTAAAAAGGTAATTAGTAATTAGCTTGACAAGCTTACACAACAAAAGAGTTGCAATGTAAAAATAAGAGAAAAGATACGTATATTAGTTATAAAAATTTAAAAAGCAATCACAAGGTAAAATATAATAAAAAGAGTATGTGTAGAATAAAGAAATAAACGATGAATGTAAAATGATTTTAGGTCCACTCTTTAATAGGAAACTTTACCATTATCACGTATAATTTTATAACTGTATGAACGTAATATACTGATCCCCTATGTTATTTTAGAGTTCCAGTTTATGTTCTCTTCAACTTTATAATTATTAATGTACTCCCTCGCTCCGGACCACAAATAATATTACATTTGACTTTTGCGTTCTTCAAGTCAATACATTGACCGCATATAACTTTGAAAAAACATGCAAGCATTAAAATATGTTTTGCTATTCTAAGGTTTACGTCTAAAATTTCTTTATTTTTTGAAAAGTAGTTATGTATACATTTGACATTTAAACTGATTTTACCATAAAAGAATCATATCTTTGGAAGGTTAGTTGTACACTTATATCAACATAAGAGCATTGACGTACCAACATCAAGCATAGAAAGACTTTGAAACTATTACCTCTTGGATCATGTAACATATGGGATGAGTTAATTAAGAGTTAATTGAAGTTAATGATAAGAGTTTAAATTTCACAAGATGCCTTAGCTTAGAAAGTCATAGTAATCTTATTATATGACATTCATGATATTAAATGGATTATATAAATGTTTATCCATATATTACTAATAATTTTTCATAAGTGACAATTATACTTTGATTTTTCGATGAGATTAATAATCGCGTTATATTAATTTTATTATATAATCACAGTCCATGCAGCGCACGGCCATACTCACGGGCATCCACCTAATAATACAGAGACAGTTAATACTCTAATTACAAAGAGGAATATTTACATATTTTAAATAATTGTGTTCTTATAAACGAAAGTGAGTGTTTATATAAACGAAGGAGCGATTGTTGATTACAACTAGTTTCATAACCGAGCAAAATCAATGTATTATGAAGAAAATAAGTTTGAATTATTTTTTGACTACTCAAACATCTAACTAAGATCAAAAATTAAGTTAAAGAGTGAGGAGTAATGATAACTAGCTAAACTGTTATCAATAGTCTTAACTGATATTAGGATTTTTTGGCTAAAACTATCTACCCCTTTTCTGACTTTGTCGAGAACACTCTAATTACCCATGTTTGTCTGGTACCCCCTAATATAAAAAAAAAAAACCCAAGTTAGTACCCCCTAAGTTACTACTCAGGCATGAGTCTTAGTTTTTTGACCAATTTACCCTCACGTGCTTGTCACGTGACTAATTCAAGTGACAATAATTTACCCCAACCGGTTTGAACCCATAATTAAAAAAAAAAAAAAAAGTGGTCTAGCATTCCATTTTATTCACCCACCTACAATCATATCAACCCGTATCCCAATTTATTCCACCCCTACCAACAAATTCAACTCTAGAATTATTACTGAACCAAGCCACTTCCCCTTACAATGAATAAACCTTTTCAATTTCCCTCCAAAGCCAAAAAAAAAAGCTCTGTACTTTCCCATCTTTGACTTGCTTTCTCCTGCTTCATCTCCTTTTCTCCCTTCCTTCTCATCTGATGTCAAGAGATTCTCAATAGATTTCCTCTGTAAAAACTTAAGGCCCGTTTGGCCTACCTTCTTCCAACTTCTCCTTCTCCTCCCAAATTTGTTCTTACTCACCCCCTTTTCATCCACTCCCTCCTCCATTTCCAACTTCTAAGAAGTTGAAATAAAGCTACAATTGAACTAGAAGGAGACGGTGGAATACGTAGACATCTCTGATAGCGAACCAACGCGTGACGAGGCCGCACAAGAGCCCGAGGCGCACAGCACTGGCGCGCACGAGCTCGAGGTGGACCAACCCGCTCACGAGGATCGAGATGATGATGTACCGATTGAGCCTAACCATGACTTGGAAGCTAACGAGGATCCTGATTCTGAAGAGGAACCTACTGAGTGCGAACCTCAGGCTGACGATGCTCCTACTGACGAGCCAAGTGTTGAGCCTAACTCTGTGGATCTAGAGATGCGATTTGAGTATGGAGCTTGTGTTCCTGATTCACCTAGCATGCCAGACTTAGAGGATATTGGTGATGCAAGCGGCAACAACTCTGTACCTCCTTCGCCTCCTGCTGATGTGTCTCCTCCTGTGGAGCCTTTCTTTGCCATTTATGCCGAGTTAGATGACATCCGTGCCTACATCGATCGCGCATTCACTACGATCGAGCGTTACGAATACGAGAATCGTACGAGGATACACCAAGGTTTCTGGGTAGAACTCTTACTAGCTGGCTTACCCAACCTGCATCCCTGGAGAGGTCTCAAGGAGAAGTATGACGATGTGGTACTAAATAGTGGCTACATCAAAGAAGAGAAGTACGGCAAAGGCAATCGTTGGGCGCCAACTTTTCAGGGTGTTGGCAATGAGTTATGCTTGTTTGAGTTCGAATGGAAGGTTAATCACGTCTTGGTGCCTGCTCAAAAATAAAGTTAAAATCAATGTATCATGAAGAAAATAAGTGTGAATTGTTTTTTGACTACTCAAACACCTAACTAAGTTCAAAAATAAAGTTAAAGAATCAGGAGTAATGATAACTAGCTAAACTGTTATCAATAGTTTTTATTGATATTAGGATTTTTTGGCTAAAATCACCTATCCTTTTATTGACTTTGTCGAGAACACCCTAATTTATCTATGTTTGTCTGGTACCCACTAATATAAAAAATAAATAAAATAAATACAGGTTAGTACCCTCTAAGTTACTACTCAGGCATGAGTCTTAGTTATTTAACCGATTTACCCTTACGTGCTTGTCACGTGACTAATTTAAGTGACAATAATTTACCCCAACCAGTTTGAACCAATAATTAAAAAATAATAAAAATAATAATAATAAAAAAGCGGTCTAGCATTCCATTTTATTCACCCACCTACAATCATATCAACCCGTATCCCAATTTATTCCACCCCAACCAACAAATTCAACCCTAGAATTATTACTGAACCAAGCCCCTTCCCCTTACAATGAATAAACCTTTTCAATTTCCCTCCAAAACCTAAAAAAAAAAGCTCTGTGCTTTCCCATCTTTGACTTACTTTCTCCTGCTTCATCTCCTTTTCTCCCTTCCTTCTCATCTGATGTCAAGAGATTCTCACAAGATTCCCTCTGTAGAAACTTAGGGTCCGTTTGGCCTACCTTCTTCCAACTTCTCCTTCTCTTTCCAAGTTTGTCCTTACTCACCCCCTTTTCATCCACTCTCTCCTTCATTTCAAACTTCTAAGAAGTTTAAATAAAGCTACAATTGGACTAGAAGGAGAAGTTACAAATTGTAGGTTCTCCTTCTCCTTCCACTTCTAGCTTTATTTCAACTTCTTAGAAGTTGGAAATGGAGGAGGGGGAGGATGAAAAGGGGGTGACCAAGAATAAAATTTGGGAGGAGAAGTTGAATTTGTGGGAGTTAGGCCAAACGGGCACTTAGACCAGAAAAGGTTGCAAAGGGAGCACAAAAGGACAAGGAGGAGGTGATTGAAGATTGAAGAAGGTCAGTGAGTGAAAAAAATATGTTGCAGATAGATAGATAGAGAAACAAGAAACTTGATTGCATATGGAGAGAGAATGGAGGTGAGGGGTTAAATTTCAAATGAATTGAGTGAGTGGACCTTTTTTTTAATTACAGGCTCAAACCGGTTGGAGTTAATTATTATCACTTGAATTAGTCACGTGACAAGCACGTGAGGGTAAATCGGTCAAAAAAACTAAGACTCACGCCGGAGTAGTAACTTAGGGGGTACTAACCTGGTTTTTTTTTTTATATTAAGGGCTACCAGACAAACATAGATAAATTAGGGTGTTCTCGACAAAATCAGTGAAAGTGCAGGTGATTTTAGCCAAAAAATCCTTGATATAATAAATAGTTATCACGAAAGATAAACTAAAGATTGCATTTAAATTGGTGACTACCGTCCTACAAATACTGAATAATTTAACGACATTGTTGTTGTGGTTGTCGTCGTCGTGATGTTAGAATGGTATCCCCTCTATGAGGATCCAAAGAAATATTTTCAACAAAATGCCCTTATTTAAGAGTCGTCAGTTTGAGTACTTAGGCTCTGTTTGATTCACCTTAATTTTACTTAAATTCAGTTCAGTTTAGTCCAGTTCAGTTCAGTTCATGTGTAACTTTAGCACTCATATAACTTTTTATTCCGAAATAATTTCATGATGATAATTATGTCATCGGAAAGATCTCAAAGCATACTTTCAAATGAGTCCAATATTGACTATGTTTGGACAAATTTTAAATGGTTAACGGACAAGTTTAAAAAATCAATTCAGTTCAGTTCAGCTCAGTTCAGTTCAGTTCAGATCAGTTCAGATCAGTTTTATCCAGGTGAATCAAACGGAGCCTTATTACATCTTGGTGGCCATGGTAACACATTATGGAGTGATACTTTGTAAGGGATTTAAATTCTTAAATGGAAATTTGATATTTGTAATTTGAAATTTAACCAATAATACAAAAAACAATTGACAAAGTGTTATCCCTATGATTAGAAAAATCGGTATGCCACACCATATACTGGTTCAATGGCTACTATAATTAAACTCAGGTTCCAATTTTGCTAGTCCTTTGAGCAACCCATCCATGCCTCATGACAATTTCAATATAACTCACAATGCCTTGTTGAATCATTGGCATAGATATTTCATTCATAAAACTAAACGAGTTGTTATTGGTTTTGTCAAAATACAAAAATAAGTAAATAAAAAATTCGTTTTCCGGACCCGTGCTCTTAAATAAACGAGAAATTTTTGTATGGTACAAATTCATTGTTTCTTCTCCAAAGTAAGTGCTCATTAATTTGAATTTATAATTGGCTTCACTTAATTTGTGAGAGGAATGACGACCAATGGTCCCGAACCATATAATAATTTCTCGTTATTTTAGTAACACTGGTCCAGGTAACGTGGAAAAATTGATAGTATATGATATCAAATAATGCCTTTTGAAGCTATATAAATCCAAATCATACCCAAATAAGTAAGAAAAAGCTACACCATAAAATTGAACTAGTGCAGATAGAGTATGGTGGAGCCGTGGAGTTAAGATTTATGAATTATGATGATACATACCCATCATGTCATTTTATTCACCCACCTACAATCATATTAACCAGTATCCCAATTTATTCCACCCCAACCTACAATCATATCAACCCGTATCCCAATTTATTCCACCCCAACCACAAATTCAACTCTAGAATTATTACTGAACCAAGCCCCTTCCCCTTACAATGAATAAACCTTTTCAATTTCCCTCTAAAACCAAAAAAAAAAAAAGCTCTGTACTTTCCCATCTTTGACTTACTTTCTCCTGCTTCATCTCCTTTTCTCCCTTCCTTCTCATCTGATGTCAAGAGATTCTCACAAGATTCCCTCTGTAGAAACTTAGGGCCCGTTTGGCCTACCTTCTTTCAACTTCTCCTTCTCTTCCCAAGTTTGTTCTTACTCACCTCCTTTTCATCCACTCCCTCCTCCATTTCCAACTTCTAAGAAGTTGAAATAAAGTTACAATTGGACTAGAAGGAGAAGTTACAAATTGTAGCTTCTCCTTCTCCTTCCACTTCTAGCTTTATTTCAACTTCTTAGAAGTTGGAAATGGAGGAGGGAGAGGATGAAAAGGGGGTGAGCAAGAACAAAATTTGGGAGGAGAAGTTGAATTTGTGGGAGTTAGGCCAAACGGGCACTTAGACCAGAAAAGCTTGCAAAGGGAGCACAAAAGGACAAGGAGGAGGTGATTGAAGATTGAAGAAGGTCAGTGAGTGAAAAAAAATATGTTGCAGATAGATAGACAGAGAAACAGGAAACTTGATTGCATATGGAGAGAGAATGGAGGTGAGGGGTTAAATTTCAAATGAATTGAGTGAGTGAACCTTTTTTTTTAATTACGGGCTCAAACCGGTTGGGGTTAATTATTATCACTTGAATTAGTCACGTGACAAGCACGTGAGGGTAAATCGGTCAAAAAAAACTAAGACTCACGCCGGAGTAGTAACTTAGGGGGTACTAACCTGATTTTTTTTTTTTTTTTTTTATATTAAGGGGTACCAGACAAACATAGATAAATTAGGGTGTTCTCGACAAAATCAGTAAAAGTGTAGGTGATTTTAGCCAAAAAATCCTTGATATTATAAATAGTTATCACGAAAGATAAACTAAGATTGCATTTAAATTGGTGACTACCGTCATACAAATACTGAATAATTTAACGACATTGTTGTTGTGGTTGTCGTCGTCGTGATGTTAGATTGGTATCCCCCCATGAGGATCCAAAGAAATATTTTCAACAAAATGCCCTTATTTAAGAGTCGTCAGTTTGAGTACTTAGGCTCTATTTGATTCACCTTAATTTTACTTAAATTCAGTTCAGTTCAGTCCAGTTCAGTTCAGTTCAGTTCATGTGTAACTTTAACACTCATATAACTTTTTCTTCCGAAATAATTTCATGATGATAATTATGTCATCGGAAAGATCTCAAAGCATACTTTCAAATGAGTCCAATATTGACTATGTTTGGACAAATTTTAAATGGTTAACGGTCAAGTTTAAAAAATCAATTCAGTTCAAATCAGTTCAGTTCAGATCAGTTTTATCCAGGTGAATCAAACGGAGCCTTATTACATCTTGGTGGCCATGGTAACACATTATCGAGTGATATTTTCTAAGGGATTTAAATTCTTAAATGGAAATTTGATATTTGTAATTTGAAATTTAACCAATAATACAAAAAACAATTGACAAAGTGTTATCCCTATGATTAGAAAAATCGGTATGCCACACCATATACTGGTTCAATGGCTACGATAATTAAACACAGGTTCCAATTTTGCTAGTCCTTTGAGCAACCCATCAATGCCTCATGACAATTTCAATATAACTCACAATGCCTTGTTGAATCATTGGCATAGATATTTCATTCATAAAACTAAACGAGTTGTTATTGGTTTTGTTAAAAAAAAAAAAAAAAAAAAAATCGTTTTCCGGACCCGTGCTCTTAAATAAACGAGAAATTTTTGTATGGTCCAAATTCATTGTTTCTTCTCTAAAGTAAGTGCTCATTAATTTGAATTTATAATTGGCTTCACTTAATTTGTGAGAAGAATGACGACCAATGGTCCCGAACCATGTAATAATTTCTCGTTATTTTAGGAGCACTGGTCCAGGTAACTTGGAAAAATTAGTAGTATATGATATCAAATAATGCCTTTTGAAGCTATATAAATCCAAATCATACCCAAATAAGTAAGAAAAAGCTACACCATAAAATTGAACTAGTGCAGATAGAGTATGGTGGAGCCGTGGAGTTAAGATTTATGAATTATGATGATACATACCCATCATGTCATATATGCTGTTACTATGCACCTTAGTCATTTCCATCGATCCTGGTCCCATTTTCGTTTAATCGTATTAGTATTCGTGGGCCGTGGCTACGAAAAATGAAACCTGATACCTCGAATCTGTATAACTACGCAGTTCCAAGTCTTCCAACCATTTTAGCACCAAAAAAAAGTCTTCCAACCATTTCAAAATATGTATGTACCATTCATATAGAACACGGCAAGTGGGTGGGGATCCTATGATCCCGACCTAGTATCCAGCGGATTAAAATGGGCCTCAGTTAAAAGTTAGATGGATCATATCAGGTCAAAAATGATCCAACCCACAAAATATTTTATCATTAAAAAAATAACACTTTTTATATTTTAAACGGGCTAAAATGGGCCGGGCCGGCCCATGATCGACCCGACACATACATAAACATGGCCGACCTGACCTGACCCATTTAATAAATTGATCAATCCAATCCGATCCGTTTCCCAGGCCTACATACATATAGAGATCAAATCCATATCCTACTTCATATATATATAGAAATATCTTTTTTACATTGTAGGATACAAGAGTCAATGATAATTATTAAATTAAGTTTGTATTTTACATGGAAAGATTTAGTGGCATTGAACTTATTTATTAATCGAGTCCGAGTGAGGTAATTCACCAACAACCAATTGGTTTATAACAAGGCATACAATAAACATACAACACATGATGAGGTAGAATATTTGTTAGTACTATTTACCTCTTGACTCTTGTATGTATTCTCTTTTTCAAACATCTTGAAGCTACTAGCTAGCGGTATAGGATGCATGCCACTTCTTAAATCGAAGTAGTACAAACATGTGAAATAAACTTATCAACGTTCCTATCCGAAGAACCACCTTGACAAACTGCTTTTTTAGCCAAGTCCTTCAATCTCTTGACATTTTCCATTATTTCTTCCCTTTTCTCTCCTTCCATTACTTCCATTATACAAGATGCAATTTCCTCTCTTCTTACAATCCCCTTATCATTTACCTTAACTCTTATACCAACTTTCCAATGATCTTCCACAAGTTTCGCATTCGTAGGTTGGTCAGTCCATTGTGGCATCCCTATCATAGGCACACCAGAAGCCAATGCCTCTAAAGTCGAGTTCCATCCACAATGCGTCAAGAAACATGCTATTGACTCGCTCGTCAACACCTCCAATTGCTTGCTCCATGGTACAAGTAATCCCTTCTCGCCAATCTCTTTCGTGAAGCATTTGGGCAGCTTGTGCTCTTCTGAAACTCGAACGACCAACAAGAAGTTGTAATCACTTGATTTTAACCCCCATGCTAATTCTTCCATTTGTTCCTTTGATAGACTAGCCATGCTACCAAATGAGACATAAATTACTGATCTAGGAGGCTTGGTGCTTAACCAATTTAGGTGCTGGAGCTTATCTTAGAGTCAAGGTGGTAAAGGCTTAAGCCATCTTTGTCATATTCAATTTGATTGTCCAAGTAAATGGATGGAATTGTTGGACCAATTGTTAGTATTGGATATTCCTTGGACATTGCGTCAATTACCTGAAATAGACCATGTTAATTATTATTACCGAAAGGGGATTAGCTCAAGTTATTATTTAACCCTACAAAGCAGTTTACCTACCTCATCCATGTGATGTGGACTACAAAATAAGCTTGGGTATTGAAATTTCAACAAAGATTTTCAAATTTAATAAACAAAACACCAAAAATTAACAAATTAAAAATTTCACACATTATCTAAGTATGTAGTTTATCCAGTGGATAAACTAAATTTTTTCCATAAACCCTATGCCAAAATTAGTATCATCTGAGTACAATTCCATATAAGGATTGGCAAAACGAACACTACAAGAATCTGTGTTATTAGCATGTGATTATTAGTGTCCGATAGTCAGGCCCGTCCCTAACATTTTAGAGGCCCCAGGTTGAATTCAAAATAAAGGCCCTAAGACATCAATAAATTTTTGCCTGAGTTTAGGATAGCGTAGTGTGTTGGTAAAAATATGAATTCAACTCATATATCCCTCGAAGTGGGATATTCCGTTGCTATTAAAATAAAAAAGCAGTTGTTACCAAAAAAAAAAAAATAGAAGTCATGAAACTTATAGGGCATTAGTTTCACTTTGAGCCCAAAAAAAAATTATATTTTATAAAAATCCGCCCAAATAAAATAATTATATTCACACGATAAGACATTTTTCAGTGTAAACATTTGACCCATCTTTTTTAGGGCCCATTTAATCTCACTTGTAGAAATAAGTATGATTTATATCAAAATTAAAAAGGTATGAAATAGAAAACCTTGAAATAAGATTGTTATTTACTTAAAAGATCTCTTTTTATTAGATAATAAAAAACACTTTTTACTAGACTTTTTTTTTTTTTTTGCTGAGAACTCTTTTTACTAGAAAATAATAATAATAAAAAGGAAAACGACTTTTTAATATAAATGGGATAAGAAATGAAAAAAAAAACTAAAAAGAATGAGAATGAGGGCCCTTGGATTCAAATCTGGGGTAAAGGGCATTAGTTTCACTTTCCTTCCAAGCTTTACCATTAAGCCACTACTATTTTAATAATTCATAACTTCACATATATATATATATATATATATATATATATATATTACATTTTGTATTTGTTTTTGGACCCCTTTGTGCGTTGGGCCCTAAGCGATCGACCTCGGGATCTATGCTCTAAAACGGCCCTGCTAATAGTTAATTCGTCGCTAATTAGCAACCAAAAGAAGATTTAGTACCAAAAATGGATGCAATTCCCTTCAAAAGGCAAATGAAAAAGAACAAAAGAAAATGACGGTTTTTAATGACTAGCTCTTTCTCCTCACCCTCCTCATTATTAGTGGAAGTACGTGGATTGTTATAAGCTAACTCTCTTTGTTTTTTAGTGACTAGTGACGTCCTAATCCAATAATTATCTTGAGGACGGTTTGGAATTATAAGATATGAAAATGACTGATTCTAGGTTAGTGAGAACAATTTTTAATAATTAGTGTTAGATACTAAAAGGTGCAAAAAGCCAAAAAATAGTTCGCTTTGTGCTCACTTTGTATAAGACAAAAGCCCCAAATTGTTCATTAATAAAATTCTCCAATTATCTAAAAAAAAATAATATTAATAAACGGGAAATCAGCTTTATAATGAACATCAAAGTATTCCTTCCATATAACCATCTAAAACAACACTCCTTTCTCTCTCTCTCTGCTTCCTCCCAAAAAAACCCTAACCGCATTTTGATTTAGGGGCTGTCATTAGCAATTCTTTACTAATGATAAGCCCCAATTCTTTTTGTTTCATTGTTTTGTTCTGTTTTTTAGTTTTAGTATCTCGAATAATATCAGTCTCTCCATCTGTGAGAGTTAGTTTGTCCCATTCATTGCGTTTAGCTGTCTCTCACTTTTTGAGAGTATTGTTAGTTTTTTGTTTTGTTGTTCGTATGGTACTTTGGCGGATCTATTTTATCAAGAGGTGGTCTACGATGTCGGATTGGAGCATTCAAAGTTATAGCAGAGTCTTCCGTGAAGAGGCTGTAATATGGAAAACAACGATTAAATGGAAGCCGATCGGAATTGTTGAATCTCTAGTGCTACATAGCTTTTTCATTCGAATATATTCTGATGTTTTAGATCTATTTCTTGTTGAATTCAATCCTTCTTGTAAATGTCGTATGGCTTTCAATTAATGAAATTTCTTTTCCCCTCAAAAAAAAAAAGTATTCCTTCCATATTTATAATAAAAATGTCTCTTGGAAACCGTGTAAACTTAAGCAGAAAGAAGAATAAGGAATGATGGGAGTCATACAGAAACATATTTTATTAAAGACAAAAGCAAAGTTCATGTTTTAATTTGCATTTGAAACTGAGTGGAGGTGATAGGGATATAACGATGAGCTAGCCAAGACCTTTAATTAAACAAACCCATATAGCCCTTAAAGCTTTTCTAACTCTCAAGGATATGTGACAAAAAATGGTCAGTAAGGATTTTTTATCTCACTTTATGAGCTATCTCTTATCTCATCCCCTTATACATTTGACACATTAATTTTTTAAATTTAATTTATTATTAAGTTGAAATGCATAACAAAATTACGGACAGTCAGAATGTAGTTAGCATATATAGTAGTACCTATAAGAGGACAGATGATCTGCATTGAAAAATGAAACCAAGACCATGTATCTTTTTGTTGAGAATCAAATACTATCCATGATAAATGTATAGAGTACAATACGATGACAATATAATAACATTGAAAAGCCATTTTTATTTACCTCGTCCTCCAAATCGTAGTAAGAGTTGACAAGCACAAAATCAGCCTTGTCCAGATTGGAAAATTGGTTCAAAACCATCTCTACATAAGCCGGATAAAGCTCCGGCGAGGCGACAAGTGACGGCATGTCACCAGCGTCCAACCGTGGCAACCCCGGGATCTCCACGGATGAAGAAACCGGTAAAGTCCATTTACCACTGTAAACCAAGAAGAAAATATAATTTACCGCACATACTTGGGTGAGAAAAGCAGCCCCGAATAAGTTGTGTTTCTTTGCAACATCTAAGGCCCATGGTAAAAATGGGTCATATACTATGCAAGTGATGGGGTCACTTGTAATAGCATGGTCTTGTATAAGACCTTCTAGGGATTCTGACCCAGAACCTTCAAGGCCGGCCAGGTAGGGACTTATGCTCTCGGCCTCTGCGACCCCACCCTCATCATAGCCGTCCGATATGGTGGCAAGGCTGACGTGGCCGTCCGAGGTGGGCTTATGTGTGTTGGATATGTATTCGGTGATGGTTAGGGTGGCCTTGACACCCTTGGAAGCTAGGCGCCTAGAGAATTGAAGCATGGGGTTTATGTGGCCTTCACTAGGATAAGGTACCAACAAAACATGACCTCCATTTTCCATATTGCTCTCTTCTCAGCTAGAAGCCTACATCCTAAGTTAATGGCCCATGTGCTTCTTATATAGCCCATCCAATATGGCCATCATCTTTTATATATATATAATTTTGGGTAAGAGCATTGTTAACGTGACATGTGTCACATTTTTAGTGGTTATCGCATTTTCTTTTCTTTTTTCTTTTTAATTTTTAATTATGCTTTTAATGGTGCTCTTTAATGTATTAAATAATGTCATAACAAAAGTCTCTATTTATATTAATACTTAACCATTTTTAAATATGGGTCATCAATTTTATTAAGTTTTACATTTGTAAGTATAAGTGTACTTAATTTGACCACTTTTATTGAGTTTTATAATTGTGGGCAAAGAAAGGTATTTTGACGTGGCAATATATTTTTGCTTTAGGGGGATAAGCGCGTGTAACGTGATAATGGTCACATATTGAGTCATCATTTTGATTCTATTATATATTGTGGGTATTACATGATTCTAAAATAACATAAATGTAATGCTTTAATGACATTGATTTGACAATTAGTTGTCTATAGTAATTTCTATTTTTTATTCAAGAAAATAATAATAATCTAGATTATATATATATATATATATATATATATATATATATATATATATATATATATATATATATATATATATATATAAGAAGTGTTATATATTCTTTTGTTATATAGTTGTGGTTATAAGCACAGGTTACTACAATGTCACATTTTGATATCTTATTATTATTTTTTTTTTCAAAGATGATAAGTAGTCACTAAATTTTTTCCTATTCGAAAGAAGGTTAGCCTTTCAACTTCTTATTAGCTAAACACACATTAGGGGACAATCTATCGAATCAAACCGGTTGTTGAGTAATAACAAAAATTATATTAGTTGGTATAAGCATCGGTTATGTGAAAAGTTACTAATCTTTCGTGGAGATAATAAAAGTCGCTAATATGACAAGGGATACCTATTTAACTAAATTTTACGAGTATATTGAGGGTATAAACATCAATTTGACACGTGACTAAAATCTGCAAGGATATGAACAAATAAAGTGACAAGGGCTACATTTAGAGTGAAGTTTAGTAAGTCATATATTTTTTGTATTGGAAACTACTTCTAATATACTTTATTTTATTTTTTTGATAAGTACTTCTAATATACATATGTATTACATGCATTTGTATTATTTATAAAAATTATTTGAACATATTAAAATATAATGATAATAGGATAGATCATGCATAGTTGTGAGTATAAGCGCAAGTAACTACAAGTATCACATCTTGATAATTTTTTTATTTTTTATTTTTATTTTTTTGAGATGGTGAGTCCTCACTTTGTTTTATTATTTTCATTTGAAATATGGTTAGACTTTCAACTTTTAATTATTTTTTTTTAATTTATACGAGGAACCCGCAGCCACTACACTTTGAGTGTGTACCGCATAAACCCCATTAAGTGATATTTAGAGTAATTTATATTATTATTTAATTATTTTGTCAGGGTAGCGCGACAGATATTTTCGAAGATAAGCCAATCCCTTAGGATATTTATAACATTTTGATCCATCCGCATTTTCATTAAAAAACATTTTTGTGTTTTTTAAAAAAACAAAATGAAAAATAGCTAAGCATATTAAAAATATAGTGATAAAGAATAGCCCGTGCGTAGCACGGGTAACCTCCTAGTTATTATTATTCTTAGGGCTGGTTTGGCATATCTCCCACAAATTTCAACTTCTCCTCCCACATTTATTCTTATCCACGCTATTTTCATTCACTACCACATCCACCTCCAACTTCTAGAAGTAGAAATAAATCCAGTAATGAAAGGAGACAGAGAAATTACAAATTGTATTTTTACTTGTAGTCCAATTGTAGCTTTATTTCAACTTCTTAGAAGTTAGATATAGAGAAGAATGAGATTATATGAAAATAAAATATGGTAGGCAAAAATAAATATGGAAGGAGAAATAAAAGTTATTAAAAGAAGGTAGGCCAAACTGGCCTTAATTCCCTTTGTCTTTACTTTTCTCATTCTCTTTGTCTTTTCTTTCTCATTCTTATCCCTATTCCCAATCCCATTCTCTACCCCCATCTTTTTTTTTCATTTTTATTCTTATTCATCCTATTTTCCCACCATTCACGTTCCATCATCATCATCATTATTATTATTATTATTATTATTATTATTATTATTATTATTATTATTATTATTATTATTATTATTATTATTATTATTATTATTATTATTATTATTATTATTATTATTATTATTATTTCTGAATCGTAATTCAGAGAATCTCTTATATACTCTTTTTTCCATATCAAAACAAAATAAAATATTTAATTGTTCTTCTATATTGAAATCCTATTAAATCGGGTATTTGTTACATTTTGACGACTAAAACATCGATCATATATAATCATCTACCTTTCACTACTAAATGTTAATTTACAACACTTTAATTTGAAGATAATATATAACATATCAAATCAATACATATTAAGTGATCCTTTGTTGTTAAATTATGATATCAGTGGTATTTGGTAAGATAGCTTTTGAAAAAATGGCAATAACAATACCAATGCTTAAAATAATATGAATGTTCTTTATAGAACTTGTATGGTGGTTATTGGTATTAATGTAGTCACCACAACTTTGCATGACAGTCGTTGATTACCATCTTGGTCAAACCATATCATTTATTGTACTGTGGTTGAAACTATGATAATTAAAATAGTTGGCAAGTGGTTTTAACCAATTCTTTAATCAGCCATAAATATTCTACCAATAGTCAACTTGTTATGGCCGATAGTATAACTGGTTATGACCAAACTAATATCAAAAAGTTAATCTGAATTGGGTAGTATCAAATCAAAATTAGTCTTACCCAATTTAGTCAAACTACTTAACGGTTGAGATTGAAATCGACTGCTGTAGTACATAGTTATGGTGACTACAATTTAGTGGTAACCACCATACAAATACACATGTTCCTGTAAGAACCCTCGTTTTTCCGGCGCTCTGCGTGTTGGAAATTATTCTGGTTGGAATTAATGGTTCTTAAATAATACGCCATATGCAACATGATTAATTGCGATGGGGAAAATAATTCGCAAGCAATGAAGTCGCCACCAATTTTTAGGAAATAATTGGAAACCATCAAAAGTGCACCCAATTCCTATTGGGAATTGACTCATACCCAAGGGGCTAAATATTGAGTTCGAGGGTTTTGGTACGAAATAAACAAAACGAATCTCATCTAAATCGCCAGAATTAACGGGCTCTACTACGCCTATCCATGTCAAATATTTATTTAAACTATATGGTTCCACATATATCCGGTCGTCCATGATCCTAAATTTAACTAGGCGGGTTAAAGACAACCAAATTATCTACCGTTATCATTTTGCACAATTTATATCCAATTTGCATGCATATTAATTATCAAGCACAAGCAAAAGATAAGAGCAATAATAAAACGCTCCAACCTACCACACTTTACTAAACGCGTCAAGCATTGCGTATGCACATCAATAAATTCGTTACTAACTTCAATAGAAGCACAATGCAAATATATCAACTTTATGCTAAAATAAACCTAAAGAGTTTGCTACATGCATGAATAAACATAAAAGGATCCAAATTTGCATAAACTAATCAAAAGATGCAAACTTTAAATTAAGCTAGCATGCATAGCTATTTACAAAGATCAAAACATGCATAATTATTCAACCATAATCAAAAGCTAAGTAAAACATAATTATAAATAATGAAGTGGCCGGGCCCAATTGCAATTGGGTTGTCCTACGTATCCTTTTAGGGGAATCAGGCCGCTCGTAGTTCTTATCCGTGCGTTTTTCAACATTAAGTCCCTTTTTTTTTTCCCGAGATTGCTTATCCTTGCGCGGGCCTCTCGAAAGTGCTATATTAGATGCCTTGCCTAGGCATAGAATCTTTTTAGTTGATCCATGTTTATCCATTGACTAAATTCAATCTTGTCTAAGTCTGCCAACCTTGCAGCCTCCACCGGTTAGAATTTTTGTAATGAGAAAAGGACCGGACCAATTGGGCCTAAACTTGCCTCAAGGGTCAGTGACATTGGCCCTTACTTCTTTGAGTACTAAATCTCCAAGTTTGAGATCTCTCATTTTAAGCTTTTGGTTGAAATGCTTTGTTAATCTCTTTTGATAGATTCTCACATTGTGCAAAGCTTGCTACCTTTTCTCATCTAGTAAGACTAATTGGTCGTAGCGGGCTTGGAAACCCAGTCCACTTCTGGAATTTAGCTTTCTAGGACGATCCTTAGAGATGGGACCTCTAGCTCGATTGGTATTAATAGTGCTTCCATTCCATAAACTAGAGAGTATGGTGTTGCTCCCGTTGATGGGCGAATGGAGGTCCTATATCTCCAAACTGCGAATGGCAACTTGTCAGGCCAGTCGTAATAACTTTCAGACATCCTCTCGATGATTTTCTTAATATTCTTGTTAGCTGCTTCTAGACCTGGCAATACTGACCCAGACCCGATAACCCGATCCGAATAACCCGACCCATGACCCGATTCAACCCGAATAGTAAGACCCGAAATTCCAAAACAACCGGATCCAAAGTGAACCGACCCAAAATTAGCAGACCCGATATGACTCGTACCCGAATCTGATCCAAACCAAAACTGACCCAATCCAAATAACCAAAAAAGACCCGAACCGAGCATAACCCGAAATTTATGACCCAAACCAACTCGAACCCGAACCGAAACTGATAATACTTTATTTATTTGTTTGTTTGTTTATTTTTATTTATTTCTTTATTTTTATTTATTTCTTTATTTATTTCTTTGTTAGTGTTTTAAAAATAGTAAAATTAAAATATTTTAAAAATATTGTGATTACACTCACCTATTAAAATATCTATTTATATAATTAATTTATATATTTGTGGCCCTATATGAGTTACTCTTACAAAAATTGCAATGCAATTGATTACATCTCCTTAACTCTGTTACACTTACTCCTATATAAATTGTAGGCACTCCAAAATATTACTCCCCCCGACCCAATTTATTGTCCACTTTGAAATATGTGACTCACAACATTGTGATGAGATATTGACTGAAAACGACGTGCAATCATTCTGATATTGACCTGACTTGTATCCGAACTCAAAATGGAGTAATGCAATTGGGGAAAACTGTACTAAAATCGAACTTGAAAAAAATTGTGATTGAAATCTGTCCGACCCATATCTGACCCGAAAAAACATGACCTGACTCGACCCAAACCCAAATATATCAGGACCGAACCGACCAGACCCGAACCCGACCCAAATGACCCGTTTGCCAGGCCTAGTTGTTTCTACTGCACCGTTTGTTTGCGGCCTGTAGGGAGATGACTTTCGATGCTAGATCTTGAACTGAGCTAGGAGCTTAATTACTTCTTTCATGAAATGTGACTCATTATCACTAATGATTTCTTGGGGAACCCCATATCTAACTATTATATTGTTCTTGATGAACTTAACCACATGCTTTGCTTTGAGCTTTGCGTAGGATTGCGCTTCAACCCATTTAGTAAAGTAGTCAATTGCAACTATAATGTATTCATGACCCCCTTTACCCGTTGGGGTTATCTTGCCAATGATATCTATTCCCCAAGCCAAGAAAGGACAAGGCGAGTTAAAATTATATAGTGGGCTTGGCGGCATGTGTGGTAGATTTGCGTGTGTCTGGCATTGTGCGCATCTTTTGACGAATTCACAGCAGTCTTTCTTCATCGTGGTCCAATAATAGCCAAGCCTAATTATCTTCCTAGATGACATCATACCGTTCACGTGCGGTCCATAGACTCCTCCATGTACGTCTCTTAGGACTTTATGGACCATTTTGGTGCCTAAGCACAAGAGATTAATCCCGTTTGGGGTTTTCTTGTATATTTGATCTTGTATCTCAATAAACTGGGCTGCGAGCCTTCTAAGTGTTGTTTGGGCTCTAGGGCTAGAATCAGGAGGGTAAATTTGATGCACGAGTAGGTTTCTTATGTCAGTGTACCATTCATATGCTTCATCATGGAACACCTCCAAAGCATCGCAGTATGAAGGCTCAGACATTCTTTGCACACAAATGAGCATCATTCGAATGGAATCAGGTATGTTGATCGTGCTTGCCAGTTTAGCCGAGGCATCTGCAAATTGGTTATCTTCTCGTGGAAGGTATGTGAAATGTATTCGGTTGAAGTACACCACGATTTTGTCTAAGTATTCTTGGTAGAGTGCCAAAGATTCACTTTTGACGTTTCATACTTTGGAAATTTAGTTAATTATGAGGGATGAGTCACCATAGACTCGTAGTGTTTTGATGCCAAGACTCGTAGTGTTTTGATGCCAAGGCTTATGGCGGATTGTAGACCTATTATGCAAGCTTCATATTCCGCGCCATTATTGGTGACCTCGTGATACAACTTGACGGAAAAAAGTGTATGTGCACCGTCAGGGGACACTATTAGCACTCCTACCCCAAAACCCTTTTGGTTAGATGCTCCATCGAAATATAGTTGTCAGGTCTCGGTGTCTAGAGTCAGAACCCTTTCGTCTGGGAAATGATATTCTTCCTTGTGATCAGGTTCGTCTATAGCTTGATCGGCTAGGTATTCCGAGATAGCATGCCCAATAGGACTGATCAAGCAAGATGGATCAAATCCTTCCTCTACGTCAATGGCAAAATAATTTCCAAGAGGGTTATTATTGTTGCTAGGCGGTGGTGCGTCTTTAGGGAATGGTATGGTGCCATTGTCAAACAGATCCTGAATTTTCTTTTTGAGAGTGTAGCATTTCTCGGTGTCGTGCCCACAACCCCTTATGGTATTTACAGAATGCAGATTCATTCCAATATGGCAATATTTTCTCTACGGGAGGATCAGGAGTAGGCCCAATAGTGTGCAAGTAGTCTCCTTTGACTAACTTGTCTAGTGCTTTGACATAAGGCATCCCGAGAGGAGTAAATCTTCTCGAGCGCCTATCAGTAATCGCATTCACCTCATTTCCTCTGCTTGTGGAGACATGATTGGTGTTGGTGTATTTCTCATCCTTGTAGCCACATGTTTTGTTGTTATAAGTGACGTTGTTCTTCCCTCTTTGGAGTTGATCATCCTTAGTGGTCATGCCTGTACTTCAGTTAGTTGGGCATAAGTGGTTATGGGCTGAAACTTCATGTGTTCACAATACTCAGACGCCAAATTTTGGACTAGCATCCTAATTTGATCTCTTTCAGATGAACGATCAATCATTTCAGCAACATTGGTCCTCCATCTTCTTATGAAGTTGGTGAAGCCTTCCTTGTCACCTTGCTTGGTGATGTCCAATTCCCTCAATGTCATGGGAGGCAAGACGTTGTCAGCATATCTCTCTAAGAAAATAGTAGACAAATCCTCCCACTTTTGTAGCTTTTGAGTGGCTAGTTTGAATAACCAAGCCCTAACAGAAGGGTCTAAGGTTTGGGGAAAGAGGTGAACATACAGCTCTTGTTCAATGGCTCTAAGGCCCAATGCAGTGGTAAAAGCTCTAATGTGATCTTGTGGATCATTGATTCCTTTGAACGTGGGAACTTCAGGCATGGAAAACTTAGTGGATAATTTTCCCTTGATATGGGGAGCATAGCCTTCGGAATTGATAATCATGTCATTAAAGACACGACTCTTGCCTAGGACGGACTCGAGCCTATTCAGCTTTGCTTGGAGTTCTTGGACCTCTTTAGTGGAGGGCTCAGTCTTATCTTCATTTGGTTTGGGTTCATCTTCATCCCTAGTAGGGAGATCCAACTTAGCGACACGGGCTTTCGTATCAGTGAATCTAGCATTCATGGCGACCAATTGGGCCAGAAGGTCGTCCATGTTTTGGTCTGTGGTTCTTTCAGCTTCTCCAGATATAATGGACTTAGGTGAGATAGGTGGTGAAATATGAGGTGACAATGGCGGTGTGCTTAGGTAATCGAGCCAAATGGGGCCACGAATTGTGCTTGCGGTGAAGGTTCGAATGACAGCTTGCGGATCAATCTTTTGTTGGACTCGTCCCTCTCCCACTTTCTAGGATCGTGATCTTTATTCCTACCAATTTTGGAGATGAAAATGCCCGTTTAAGAAAATAAGAAATAAATGGAAAACTCCACGAAAAGAAAGATTTTATTTTTAAAACAAATGTGGGAAAAGAATCTAGCATTAATCCTCAACATGGCGATTTTTAGGAGAGACGCGATTTTATGTAAATAGTATATTTCAACCAATGATATTAAATTAGAAATTATACTCTTGACTTGCTTTTTTGTAAGAGAAATTATACTCTTGACTTGCTTTTTTGTAAGAGGAATTAATACTCTTGACTTGCTTTATGGAGATAAATAAGACTCTTTTTTTATTTTGTGAAAGATCATTGACGGGAATATATTATTTGCATGCAATCTAATTCGTATAGAAAGGAACGCCTTCCTAATATGATCACTAGTATCGTCGGAATCATATATGGATTCTATTTCCTAAAAAGAAGAGATCCTAGACTCTATTTGTAGACCTGACAAAACGCACAAGCACACAAAAGGGAATCCTTCCCAAAATTGGACTCAAGAAAATCCTAAGGAGGGATCTAGTCCTAGTGTTCTATGAAAACTAATTACATAGCAAGGAAGCAATCAATCAAAATATGGCAAGTAAATCAATTAGCACCTTGATATGGACTATGGGACTAAATGCAATAGTTTGACATAATCTAATGGTTGGATAAGGTAACCCACGTCTGGATGCGTTTCTTCATCTATGGGATGCATAGTAAAATTAAACATACCGTTTTACATATCTCGACTGGAAAAATGTAAATGCCATGGGGTGATACACGACTATGTGCAAGGCAATTTGGACCTAGTGGGTCGCTAACCAAGTCATAGAAAATGCTCCAAAGGTAGATCCTATTAAGGTGTGGTGATGTCTTTTTCAACATCTTGCGATGATAACGCATGCAAGTGAATGATATGGATGCAAAGCAATGAATGTAAATGATAGCCCCTCAAGTGCACGAGTCTATCGAAGTAGTTAAAAGATCGTATCCACAAGGACTCTTTGATAGAGTACTAAATATCCCTAGATTATCGACTATCTAGACCGATTACAGGAGTTAATTGGATTGACTAACCTAAACAAACTAATTAATTAAAACTTAATAAAGGTGTGAAACAATAATAAAGGCAATTCTAGGATAGGAATCACCACTAATCATGCACATTAATCATTAATTAACCCCAAATGACCTCCAAACTTAATAACAAACCACTTAACAATTAGCAAAGGTATCACAAACACCTTCTTTTGAAGGGGAGTGATTTTTACCCAAACACAAACCAAGAGATCTATTTTTAGGATCCTAATTAGGCATGGGTTATATTAAACTAAGCTAATTAAATGGTCACAAAAGAAGTAATCCACTTTCGTTGTATTAACTCTCAAGCATCATTAATCAAGCAACCACTATCATCAAACACATTTCCATGCTTAACAATAGGTACAAATAAGATAAAATGTGGATCAAGCAATTTATCAAACACTTGGTGAGCACATGCTTAACATTGATAGAAATTTGGAATTAAACTTGGGGAAGGGGCAAACCAACAATGAAGAGCATGGATTAGGGCTACCTAATCCTAGAACTAATTAAACTACTCACTAATCATGGGATTAAGCAAGATAAACTTCATAATAACAAAACTCATTAACTTTCAACACCAAAGATTAGAACTTGCAAAGTATTTATAGAAAGAGAGAAGAGAAAGAAAACATACAACCAAATGCTAAGGATTAAAGAGTTGATTAACACTAATGACCAAAGTTTTACACTCACTAATTATCCTAAGTTCACTATTTGAGAATAACTATGAAGAACCCTAAGAGAGATTTCGGCTAAAGATCAGATCCCCCTAAAAAAGAATAAAAGGAGCTATTTATAGGCTGAGGGGTCGATGGCCAAAAAGTCCCAGAACCCCCCCCCCCCCACCCTCGAGAAAAACGGGATGGGCGTTTTTCTGAAGAGGACCGTTTTTTTCGGGCGGGCGACAGCGCTTCAACTCACTGGAGGGCCCGTTTTAAGGAGGTAGGACCGTTTTTCATCTTCAAACGCATATTTGATAGCCTTCTACTCGTAGTTTGCAAAAACGTAAAACATGAAAGTTGTAGCCCTCTTTGTTATATTTCCGTAGCACTTTTGATCGCTTGATTTGGACCACATATGATGAGTTTATGGCCAAAATAATGAAACACTGTCGAAACTTCTTTCTTGGTTCTTCTCGCTCCCACCATTACTCCTCTACGAAGCCCAAAATACCTATAAAAACATGCAAAAGCACACCAAACAAAGAAAAACATAATCTAGAAAATATGGGGTAAAATCACTACACTAAATGCAAGTAACATCCTACAAATTACCTAAAACCAATGCAAATGTACCCTAAAAACATGCACAAATACTTGTGCATCAAACTCCCCCATGCTAAACCTTTGCTTGTCTTCAAGCAAACACAAACCAACAAGACACACAAGATTCAAGAGTTAGCACAAAAATGGTTGAGAGAGATCACCATCTAGACCGTGATACCAAGGGGGGACACTAGACAAGGATATCAAGAGCATGAAAATCCATCAAGGGACACAAGCACACCAAAAGATCACATAAGCTCCAATATTCGACGATAATTCAAATAGTCACGAAGCATGAAAGCACTCAATCAACTCGATAATCTCACTCAAAACATGAAACAAATTAGTTTGATAGACCCTCACTTTAGGGAGTGTGGATCACTCAAACTCAAATGTGTTTGGGGGAAATGATCAATTGACACTCAAGATTCAAACATCGGTGGTATCTTACCATAAGCTTGTCTATCTTCTAAAATCTCTACCGTTAGATGACAACTCCATATGCAAAGATCGGAGGACTTTTGGGTTGAAATAAGGCTGAGGGCAAGGTGGGATATATTTGGGATGTGGTCTTAGAGTCAAAAAGACTTAGTGAAAATACAAACATCCTCTCAATCCTCGCGAAAGATCAAGGGATGCAAAAACATCTCCACAAATCAAAAACACCAATTTCAATCTTATGTATCAACCATTAAACTAACCTTCTTCAAAACATTCACAAAACTTTAATACTAGGAGTATCGGGGCAAGATGATTCCGATTAAGTGAGATATAAGTCCTTCTTCTACTCCTAGTACGTTTATTTGACTCTCTTTTTTTTCTTTTTTTTTTTTTGTTACAAAGCTTATTCAAGCTCAAAGTCAACCATCATCCCTCCACTCTTCACCAAAGCACCCCCATGCTCATCTTTTACTCCATTTCACAATTAAATACTCAACCCAATGAGAGAGACAACTTACACTAGTCTTAAACCCGGAAGAGGAAAAACGTGTTTGGGAAAAGAGGGCATTTAACATAGTTCATCAAGAAAAGGCACAAGCTCAAAGGGGCTCCAAAGGGTAAAGTGATGCATTAGGTGGGCAGTTTTGGCTTAAAGTAGCTTAAGAATCAAATAACAAATGAATGCCTCCGTCCTACCAATGCAAAATGGGTGTCAAGCACAATTTTGAATAAGAATTAAGGTAAGTTCTAGAAGATTAACCACCAATGTGAATCCAAAACACTCATGAAATACAAACAACCGAAAGAGATGTGTCGGTTTTTAAGGCTCGAGATCTCATCGGTCAAATGTCTATCACACCAATTATTTCACGATTATAAGTGAGATTATCAAGTGATTGAAAAAAGGTTTACATACAAAGGGCCAAGAGAATAAAAGCCAAACGAGAAACCATGCCAAACTTTCGGGATTGCATCTCAAAAGTATCATGCTCTCTACCACAAGTCGAATGTCGACTAAGAGTATCACAAATAATCATAAAGGGATCATCTCTCTATTTTTGGTATTTTTCGATTTTTTCATTTTTTGGGATTTTTCCATTTTTTCAATTTTTTTGACTTTTCATTTGAAATGCAACCTAGATGATATGCAAGCCTAAATATGCTCAATGCAATCTAAATGATAAATTCTACAAAGTCATGCAACTAAACGACCTAACATGCTTCTACACTAAACTAGCACATCTCTAATTACCAACCATAATCATAACACCATCATCACATCCACCAAATCACAATTCATCAAGTATCACTACAACACCACAATATCTCACCACCACAAGAACAATAATAAGATATCAATTCCCCCATGCTTAAATTTTGCATTGTCCTCAATGTAAAGGAAATAAAGTGAAAGGAGGGGAGGGGAGGGGAGGGGAGTACTTACAAAACAATTGGGGTGGGCCGGGTGGGAAGAAGAAGCGTCTCCTCGAGAAGTTTTTCATACCCTCTTAGCTGCTATTGAAGAACCTTGGTGGTGCTTGAAGTCAAAGGATTGAGGCGGGAGATTGAAAGCTTGCACTTCCTTCCAAATATGTCATTGGTTGTTCGAAACTTTTGGGGCGGTGACATATGATCTAATGGTGACTTTGCTTCTTTTCTCATTCATCATGTTCTTCTTTAATCCATCATTATAAGAAGTCAAGGCCCGTAACAACTTATCAAAATCACTTGCCCACATCTAAAAAGGACACAAATAAGAGATCATTGTCATAAGAATATAATCAAGAATCGTAGATCTCTTGAATTTGTCATATGCCCTTGAAAAGTCAAAAGAAGGACGAGAAGAAGCTTTCCACCCAATTGGCTTATGATTGTCCTCATGCCTCCCTTTAGGCATTTCATTCACTATAGGCTCATCGACCCGAAATGTGGAAGATTCATAAATCACAAGTGCACTATCGGGATTTACAAGGACAACTTCAAAAGACTTGTGAGAAGGGGAATCATTAAAAGGATGTAAGATCGGAAAAGAAATCATATCAATGTACCCGGTTGAGAATGGATCTTGATACTCGATATCACAAAACTCATTTTCTCCAGACTCAACAACAATCTTTTCTTCAATGCAATCCCCATTGTAGACAAACTATCCACTTGAGCTAGTTGGGTATCGTGCTTTTCAATGTGAAAGGGAAATGTATCAACTTCAGAGCTCATTTTTCTTATGAATTCTCCCAACTGCTCATTCATCATTTGTAACTCCTTAGTATCCTTTTGTGACTCCTCAATATTCTTTTGTGTTTTTTCAATGTAATGTTCAAAAAGACTCTCCAAGTATGACTTAGGTGGATGAAAACCATGACCATTTTAGTTACCTTGGTATAAGGTATTGCCATAATTATCATTTTCATGACTAAATTGATGCATATTATCCTCATGTCCAAAATAACCATAACAACTATAAGAAGAAATAGGCATATCATATCCATTCACATTCTTATAATCATAATATTGGTTGTTAATTCCATAATCATAAGCATATGAATTCGAATGATAATCACCATAACCCTCTTGAGGCCATAAAGTTCCCATCTCACTATTGTTATATGCCATAGTAACTTAAACCAAGTGACGAAAAAGATAAAAAATGAAATGGTCTAATCTAGCTAAATTCAAGGATTTCAAATATCTATCGCCGAGTCCCCGGCAACGGCGCCAAAAACTTGATAGCCCCGCAAGTGCACGGGTCTATCAAAGTAGTAAAAAGATCGTATCCACAAGGACTCTTTGATAGAGTACTAAATATCCCTAGATTATCGATTATCTAGAACGATTAAAGGAGTTGATTGGATTGACTAACCTAAATAAACTAATTAATTAAAACTTAATAAAGGTGTGAAACAATAATAAAGGCAATTCTAGGATAGAAATCACCACTAATCATGCACATTAATCATTAATTAACCCCAAACAACCCCCGAACTTAATAACAAACCACTTGACAATTAGCAAAGGTATCACAACCACCTCCTTTAGAAGGGGAGTGATTTTTACCCAAACACAAACCAAGAGACCTATTTCTAGGATCCTAATTAGGCATGGGTTATATTAAACTAAGCTAATTAAATGGTCACAAAAGAAGTAATCCACTTTCGTGGTATTAACTCTCAAGCATCAATAATCAAGCAACCACTATCATCAAACACATTTCCATGCTTAACAATAGGTACAAATAAGATAAAATGTGGATCAAGCAATTTATCAAACACTTGGTGAGCACATGCTTAACATTGATAGAAATTTGAAATTAAACTTGGGGAAGGGGCAAATCAACAATAAAGAGCATGGATTAGGGCTACCTAATTCTAGAACTAATTAAACTACTCAGTACTAATCGTGGGATTAAGCAAGATAAACTTCATAATAACAATACCCATTAACTTTCAACAACAAAGATTAGAACTTGCAAAGTATTTATAGAAAGAGAGAGGAGAATGAAAACTTACAACCAAATGCTAAGGATTAAAGAGTTGATTAATACTAATCACCAAAGTTTTACACTCACTAATTACCCTAAGCTCACTATTTGATTATAACTATGAAGAACCTTAAGAGAGATTTTAGCTAAAGATCAGATCCCCCTAAAAAAGAAGAAAAGGAGCTATTTATAGGCGGAGGGGTCGATGGCCAAAAAGCCCCAGAAAAACGCCCCCTCCAGAAGAACGGGGTGGGCGTTTTTCTGAAGATGACCGTTTTTTTCGGGCGGCCGGCAGCGCTTCAATTCACTGGAGGGCCCGTTTTAAGGAGGCAGGATTGTTTTTCATCTTCAAACGCATATTTGACAGCCTTCCGCTCGTAATTTGCAAAAACGTAAAACATAAAACTTGTAGCCCTCTTTGTTAGCTTTCCGTATCACGTTGAATCTCTTTATTTGAAGCACATATGATGAGGTTACGGCCAAAATACTGAAACAATGTCGAAACTTCGTCTTTGGTTCTTCTCGCTCCATCATTACTCCTCTACGAAGCCCAAAATACCTATAAAAACATGCAAAAGTACATCAAACAAAGAAAAATATAATCTAGAAAATATGGGGTAAAATCACTACACTAAATGCAAGTAACATCCTACAAATTATCTAAAACCAATGCACATGTACCCTAAAAACATGCACAAATACTTGTGCATCAGTAAACATATACGGTAATTGAACCAAATAGCAAAAAAATAAATTATTGACATGGATAAGTTTTGAAATTACACCCTCTTACAAAAGATCCCTAGTTGAGTCGCCACTGTAAGAATCCTCGCCTTTCCGGCGCTCTGGGTGTTGGAAATTATTCTGGTTGGAATTAATGGTTCTTAAATAATACGTCATATGCAACATGATTAATTGCGATGGGGAAAATAATTCGCAAACAATGAAGTCGCCACCAAATTTTAGAAAACAATTGGAAACAATCAAAAGTGCACCCAATTCCTATTGGGAATTGACTCATACCCAAGGGGCTAAATATTGAGTTCGGGGGTGTAGGTACGAAATAAACAAAACGAATCTCATCTAAATCACCCGAATTAACGACCTCTACTAAACCTATCCATGTCAAATATTTATTTAAACTATATGGTTCCACATAAATTCGGTCGTCCAAGATCCTAAATTTAACTAGGCGGGTTAAAGACCAAATTATCTATCGTTATCACTTTGCACAATTTATATCCAATTTGCATGCATATTAATTATCAAGCACAAGCAAAATATAAGAGAAATAAAAAACGCTCCAACCTACCACACTTTGCTAAACGCGTCAAGCATTGCATATGCACATCAATAAATTCGTTAGTAACTTCAATAGAAGCACAATGCAAAAATATCAACTTTATGCTAAAATAAACCTAAAGAGGTTGCTACATGCATGAATAAACGTAAAAATATGCAAACTTGCATAAACTAATAAAAAGATGCAAACTTTAAATTAAACTAGCATGCATAGCTATTTACAAAGAACAAAACATGCATAATTATTCAACCATAATCAAAAGCTAAGTAAAACATGATTATAAATAATGAAAGAAGAATTTAAATAAGAGATTTAGGCCCTCAGGATGGTTAACCTGAACGTTCTATTCGAACGGGACTAGAAGAATTGGAAACTAGGTTGGGTGCAATGGCTTGCTTGAGTCTTCAAATTTTGAATTCTCTATGATTAAGGGTTTTTGTGCTCTCAAATTGCTCTCAAAAATATAAACTGACCAACCTCTCTCAAAAGAGGGTGAAAGGGAGTATTTATAGAGTTAGGGGACGAAATTAGGGGCCTAGGGCTGCAGCCCCGGTGCCAATCTCGGCCCATACAGAAAATCAGGCCCAGCGGCTACCCGGAGGGTAGCTGTGGGCAGCGGTTGCCGCTGGGGCTCAGCGGCGTGCCGCTGGCCTAAGGGCTGCCGCTGCCACGCGTGTGCCGCCAGGTCGTTAGCGTCAGCCGCTCGACTCGGAGGCGCGCGCATGACTGGAAATTTTTGACTTTTTGTGCACACTAAATTATGAAAATGCCCTTGGGCTGACCCAGTGGGTCAGGATCGAGCGGTTTTGACCCAAATCTTCAAAATGCGATATCTCTTGATCCGGGAGCCTGATTGAGGCAAGGTTAAAGGCGTTGGAGTCCTTATAACAAGGGCTATCCAAAGGCTGAGGTTTCAAGGAATTCGCTCTAGATTTTCGAGCAATGTCTTTTTCTACTTACGTCCATGTTAATCCATTACCATTATCATCGGGTTTTGCGGTGCCAGGGGATGAGAACCGATTAGGGTGTCTCCAGTTTCTTATGTGCCATTTTACACAAATAGGTTATTAGAATAGCTACTTTGCCAAACACTTCTAATTAGAATAAGTAGCTTATTACCTTTCAATTTTCAACTCCCAACTTTTCAGATTTCAGCTTCTAGGTAGCTTTATTCGTTATGCCAAACATATCAGTGCCTTGTGGATGTCGCTCATATTGCTTTTTACCACTTTTCTTGTATTCGAACCTACGTGGGTAATGAGCTCATCCAATATATGCATTTTTTTTCGATTAAAATGCAATGATTAAATCAGAGTTCGCCACATCAGTCGCTGAATTGCTGAATAATGTCAATTTTACTTATAACGTATCATGTGACTCATGTCCACTAAAAAAAAAAGAAAAAAGTAACAACAATTAGATGTTACAAAAACATAATGGAGTTTAATAACTCCTTCATCCCCTTCCCTTCATTCTCACAAGTTGTAAGACGTTACAAATCCAAGAAATTGAGTAGTAGTTAATTTCTCTCACATATTGATGAACCAAAAAAAAAAACCTAATTCCTCTCTCATGAATAGATGATGGAACCACATACCATCAATTCATCTTCTACCTTCCCATATGTTCAACGTTCGTATCTAGATCTCATCGCCGTCGTCCGCCATCTTTCTGGCATCGTGTACAACCAATTCCCATTTTGGTAAGGTTCTTTATAATTCTCTTTGTGCTAGCTAATAGGCATTTGGTATCGACACCTCTATTTGCAAGATAACTCTCCAACTTCATTATGTTTAATACCACATATTGCTTTACATTGTTTTCTCTGAACAGTAGTTATACCAACTTGAATGTTTAAAACTATTTAATTTTAATTTTTGATTGAAAAATTACGCTGAAAAATATAAAAAATAAACAAAAATAGAAATCGCTTCAAAAAAATTGGGAAAATTTATGAGACCTCATTATAATAGTAGAGAGGGCTTGGGGTAGGTTTAGTGGCACTGGGTGGTGGGAAGTCATGCTCGGTACCAAAAACTTGTGGGGTAGACATGCCCATTGCATAACTTTCATAATGGTAGGCGCTTTATGTCGCGCCGCTTGCCTTCCTTTGCCTACAAGCCCTCTTTCAAGCAACTACCCACTAAAAAGTATTATAAGGTTTGTGGTTCTAACAGGAGTAGACATGCCAGTGTATAACTTTTATACTGGGATTTTCAGAGTTTGGAGAATTATTTTCCAAAAGTTTCACCTCAAACTTTGCAAGTATACTATTAAGTTACGGAAAAAGATTGTAACTATTTAATTTAATTTTTAATTAAAAAAATACGCTGAAAATTTGAAAAAATATCAAAAAAAATTGGGAAAATTATCAGACTTCACAATAATAGTATAGAGGGCTTTGGCGGCACGGGCTGGTGGAGAGTCATGTTTGGTACCCAAAAACTGTGGATTAGCCTCTGATGTCCAGTAAGAGGCTTTCAAGCCTACCAAGGACTCGATAACCTACCTCGGGGGTCTCCCATGTCCCTTGGGGGTGTCCCCTACGATGTGGTGCAAAAATATCCACCTTCATTCAGGGGCCTTCTAGAAGCCCAAAACATGTGGATTATAGCCTTCTTTTTAAGCTTCTCGGGGCCCGGGTATCATTTTTGCCCAAACTTTTGCAGTGGGTCTATCATGACCCTAGAGGACCCTCGATACCCTGGGAGCGTCTTCCGGTTCCCCAAACTTTGATATCTCCCATGCTTTTGGTGTACCGACTATTACATCAGAGTCCCGAGTAACGCCCTTTCAAGCCTATCAAGGAGCGGATAAGCAGCTCCAAGGGCCTCTCATATCCCCAAGGGGTGTTCCGTGCGATGTGGTGCGAAAATAATGACCTTCGTTCATTCCGAGGCCTCCTAGAAGCCCAAAAACGTGGATTATAACATTCATTTTCGGCTTCCCAGAGCCCGGGTGTCATTTTTACCCAAACTTTTTCGGGGGGTCTATCATGACCACCCTAGGGGTCCCTCCATGCACCGTGAGCGTCATCCGAATCCCCAAATTTTTGATATCACCGATGTCTTTGGTGTTCCGAGTCTTACATCAGTGTCTGTAAAACGCCCTTCCAAGTCTATCAGAGACCGGATTAACGACCCCAAGGGCCTTGCATGTCTCCTAAGGGTGTTCCTTGAAATAATGTGGTGCGAAAATATCCACCTTCGTTCCGGGGCCTCATGGAAGCCCACATAACGTGGATTATAGCCTTCGATTTCAGCTTCGCGAGGCCCGGGTGTCATTTTTTACCAAAATTCGGGGGGTCTATCATGATCCCAGAGGACCCATGGTGCCCCGGGAAGTTCATCCAGATCCCCGGACTTTGATATCACTCATTCCTTTGGTGTTTCAGCTATTACACCAGTATCCCGTAAAACGCCCTTCCAAGCCTATCAGGACCGGATAAGCGACCCCAAGGGCCTCCCATGTCCACTAGGGGTGCTCGGTGCGATGTGGTGTGAAAATGTCCACCTTCGTTCTGGGGCCTCCGGAAGCCCAAAAAAAGTGGATTATAGCCTTCGATTTCGGCTTCGCGGGGCTCGGGTGTCATTTTTGCCCAAAAACTTTTCCGGGGGGCCTATTATGACCCTAGAGGACCCTCGGTGCCCCGAGAGGTTCATGCAGATCCCTGAACTTTGATATCACCCATGCCTTTTGCGTTCCAACTCTTACACCAGTGTCCCGTAAAACGCCCTTCCAAGCCTATCAGTACCAGATAAGAAACCCTAAGGGCCTCGCATGTCTCCTAGGTGTGTTCCTTGCGATGTGGTGCAAAAATATCCACGTTCGTTATGGGGCCTCCCGGTAGCCCAAAAATGTGGATTATAGCCTTCGAGTTCGGCTTGTAGGGGTCGGGTGTCATTTTTGCGCAAATTTCTTCCGGAGATCTATCATAACCCTAGAGGACCCTCGGTGCCCAGATCGAGAGGGTCATTCGGATCCCGAACTTCGATATCACCCATGCCTTCAGTGTTCCGGTCCTTATAGTCCTATGTCTCCACCCACGACAATCCCCACAACCACCATCAACAGTTAGTGGAGTTACCAACCACTTGCAGAACTAGTTACGACAAAGATCCACCCACAACCACCCACCAGCCATATCCTCGAATTCTCTAACACAGTCACACATAAGAGAGAGAGAGAGAGAGAGAGAGAGAGAGAGAGAGAGAGAGAGAGAGAACAGATCGAGAAAGGAGGGAAGCGTGAGCTTGAGGAGAGAGAAATAGAGGAGTTGTGACAAGGGCACAAGGCCGTGGAAAAGGTCTCAAGAGTAACAAGGGAGGGGAGAGAAAAAATGGGGAGAGATGCATATGAAGATTTTGGAAAATAATTATTTTTAATGAATTTATAATTCTTTAGAAAGAAACTAAAACCAAAAGAAGAAAAAAAAAGAAAAATAAAAATCATATCATCTACCAACCAAACAACTTGTATAAGGTATGGGGTTATCAATCTATACCTTTGCAGTTTGATTCCCGATTGCATACCTATACCAATATCTGAACCAAACGACACATTCGACCCTATATTTTTTTTGTCGTCATCATGCCTTATTCCTCTCTATTTGTTTCGTGCATGCTATAATTTATGTTTTGTTCCACCTTGAAGTGCATTCATTCCACATATCATTTTATCTCATATTCTGGATCGTTATGCAATCTGTTTGGTTCTATATTGCTTTTTTTGTACTGCTCTGCACCATTTCATTGAAAAAAGTAGGACCTCTTTATATGGAAGATGGGATAACCGGAAAACCTAATAACAAATACCACCCTTCAATTATGAAATTGAGATCAAGAAGTCTAAATCCAAACTAATATATATGTTGGAGGGGTAAGAGCTCTACAGAGGAAGCTCCCACCTTCTACTTCATTATTAGTTTATTATTCTTATCTTCTTTTCGACACTTTTTTTTAATCTTGTTTTCCAAGGGTATTTATATTAGCTTTGGAGGTTTGTATGCAAACCAATCGGTTATGGGCACTAGCCTGTGGGAGAACCTCATAGCCGGCCATTTCGTCGGTTAGCGGTGCCGTCTGTGACACGTGTCACATGCCACTTGTTCGGTCGACTTTGCGTAGTGACGTTTTATACCATGCACTCAATTTAATTGTCCGATCATCAAGTGTCCAGAATAAGGTGAGTAATAGAAATCTTTATACGTGAAAATGACATAAAGAATAAGTAAAAAACACTTCTTCCGATTTACAGAAATATTTACGTTTTTTTTTAATGTTTGGATTATAAAAATCATTACGTTTTCTTATATGGCATTGTATTTGAGAATCTTTTACTATTTTACCCTTCCTATTTTCTCACCCCCATATGCCTATTTTTGGGGAGAATATGAAATAAAAAGGCAAATTTTGATTTTGCTGTTCAAACTCAGGAAAACATATCTCACACCACTACAAAAGCAAGGAAAGTAATTATTTTCTCTCTCTTAATACCCCATGTGATCTTTTAAGGATAAAATTGAAATTCTTGTGCTCAAATGTGTTTTCCTTAATATTTGTATCATTCTCCAAACGTCAAGATTCCGATGTGGACTGAAGTGTGATAAAAATATTTCAAACTTGTTATTAGAAAAGTATATGGGTGCGTGTTGTGGGTTTAAGAAAAAGAAAATGTACTTGTGGTGGGGACATTTAGAGAGTGAATGAATAGGATTTTGGTGGAAAAAAGGAGAAAAGAGTGTGACTAAGAAAACATGAGCACATGGGAAAGAAGTAAGGAGAGCCAAAATAAAAAATGAATATCAAAAACAATACTCCCATTTAAGAAAACGTAAAAAATTTCATGAGCCAAACCGAAAAAAAATAGGTCTATAAGGACTTAAACTTTGATTTGCTCCTATAGTCCGATTCATTCTATTTCGTAAGTTTCGATCAGGATCAAATATTGGAACCAAACTAATGAAAAGTGTGGAGTCTTATCCCCTCTATGCATAAAACACAAACACTATTTTTCCGGATAGAAAAACACCAACATTTATTTTTCTGATAAAAACAAACACCAATATTCTAATATCCGGATTCAAGGTTTTTTCTTTTCTTTTCTTTTCTTTTCTTGTTATAAGGACGCTTGCAATAATCCGCAAACCACATATGCCGGACAAGCTAATTCATCTTCAATAGGCTGACGGATTCAAGCAGATAAGGAGACTCTCCCTATAAAGAAGGTAGAAAAAGTTTCTATTCTCCCGGTACAGATGAGAATTTGGACCCGATAGGTTGTAACTTGCACCAATGAGGCACTTACCACTTAGGGTGTGTTCTTTTCCCCTTTTTGGATCTTACCTAATCAGTGAAAATAAGTGGTAAGACCTTACTCAATCAGTGGGAGTCAGTGGCTAGACCTTACTCAATCAGTGAAAATCAGTGGCAAGTCCTTATTCAATCGGTGGAAATCAGTAACAGGAACCACATTTCTACTCATAGAATCAGTGGCAAGACCTTACTGAATTAGTGAGAATCAGTGAAATGACCTTACCGAACAGTAAAAATCAGTAACATGACCTTACCTAATCATTAAAAATCAATAATAAAACTTTACCCAATTAGTGAGAATCAAGCCACGTTATCCTCATATAAAAGGTGTGATTAATGAAATTCATATATGTTTGTCATAACCTAACTGAAAACAAACAAGGACAAAAAGAAAGTAAAAGATCAAATAGGATTCCACCGTCCCACCCGCCCCCCACACTTTGTGTGGTGTAGTGACATTATTAGTACTTGGAACCAAAATTCAATAACCAAATCTAAAGAGATAACAAACCAATTGACACAATTAAATTAAATGGCTGCACACACACACACACACACAAAAAAAAAAAAAAAAAAAAAAAAAAAAAAAAAAAAAAAATTGCCCTCCCCACTTCTAAGACATTGAAAGCCTTGCACTTTTGTATCACCATCATCGCATAACATCCAAAAGAAAGAAAGATACCGATACCAAATCGTTTTCCCCTCAACCCAATTCTCAGCCAATAAATAACCCACCAAACTTCCCTTACTTTCCCCCACCACACACCCCACTCTTTTTTTTTTCTCTCTCTCTCCTCGAACACGCAACATCATCCTCACTGGGTCTCTGTTTCCATCGATTTTCTTCCAGGTTTTTTACTTTTTAATTACCTCAAAAAATAAAATTTAAAAATTACCTACGTTGTTTAGTTCTAGTGCAAGCTTAACCCATAAAATATTGCCATTATGCTAATTTATTTCTCAAGTTTATTTAATTTGTTTAGTGTTTTTTAATTGACTGTTTTTGATTACTTTGATGCTTATCAGGATCCACAAAGGCCATTTTTTTTTTTGTTGGTCCTCAGCTTTGGGGACTTTATGGGACATTGCAAATTGTAATTTTCAATTTGTTGAGGTGAGTTTTGCTTTCTTATGCTTAGAATTGTTATGACAAGTGGAAAATTGTTGTCCCTAAAAATAAAAAATAAAAAAAATAGAAAATTGTTGTGCACAAATTCAAAGCTAACCTGTTTTGATGGTCTTGTTAGATTAAATTTATGAAAATTTGGTTGCTTTGATGGGAACAACATTTATTTTCTTATATATGTGCATTGCATTCTGCGTGGAGAGGAAAAAAATGATAAAGAGCTTGTTTTAATTTGGTGAATCCATGAATGTGGAATGATTTTATTGTGTAAGAAATTTATTACAGTTCATTCACTTATAGAAGCAATTGATTTATTGTTAATTCAAGATACTTGGGTGTTTGTGTCTATCCACTCGTGTTTCCATATTTATCATATGTTTGTTATAATTATGAAGTATTAGAGTGTGTTTTTTTTCACTTATTGGATTTTACCCAATCAGTGGAAATAAGTGGAAGACCTTAGACCTTACTCAATTAGTGGGAATAAGTGACTGGACCTTATTGAATCAGTGAGAAATCAATGGCAAGACCTTACTCTATCAGTGGAAATCAGTGGCAGGAGTCACATTCCGACTCACAGAATTAGTGGTAGGACCTTAATATTACCGATGATATTAATTTAATGAGGGACTAATTGTTGTAGTTTGGAGTGTGAATTATGTTTGTAAATTTTGATAGAAATATGTTTGTTAGGTTGTTTTAGTAATCCAAAAATTATTTTGTTATTGAGGATTAATTGTGTTGTAGTTTGGAGTGTGAATTATTGTAGATTAGTTAGTAAGGCCTCTTAATATAACTGATAATATTAATTTAATGGAAAAATATTGAGGAGGAGGATGTATACTATCATGAATTTTCATAAGATCATACAATGGTAATGAGAATTAGCAAAGTGATATGTACTAGACTGCTTGCTAAGTAGTTAATTGAACCAATCAATGCAATGCCATGAAATTATTGCTTGCACTAATTGATATCAAAAGCTTGATTAATATCAAAACCACTATAACGGATGTCAATGAGGTCTTGACCTAGTGTTTAAGACTAAGGTGCTGGGTATATTAGATCATAGGTTTGATTCCCTACTCTTAAATTTTATCAGCCTTAGCGCCTTGTAGCCTGATATGACATCACTTATCAGGTTTTACTATCTCAGTATGCTTTTGATTTCAGTTATCCCCCATTGCATTGTATGTGCAACTAGTGCAAGCAATGCTTTGTATAATGAGTCTATGACAACTAGCATTAACTTCAAGCAGTTCACTTGGAAGACGACGGTATCTGGTTAGCTAGGTCATGAGTCAAATCAAATATGATCCTCAAATTTTTCTCATGTAGGATAGGAAGTGTAGGTATGAAGGATTGAGTTTTAAAATATATTTATATATATTTCATATATACAGATATAGATACAGTCATACAGATAGCTATGGTCCTATTAAATTAGACTAGCCAACTTGTTTTTATAATCAAATTAAACTATGTAATGTATCTTAAAAGGGGCAGATCTTAGTTTTATAATAGTGAGATACAATTGACGATTTTGGTTGGTCTGCCAAGTCTTTCCTAAGTACTCAGTGATTAAAAACTACCTCCACAGTCAATACATTTCACCTTTTATTGTTGATTGGTACCTGTGTGTATTCGATCATGGCTCGACATGATCTTGAAGTAAAGGTTAAAGACCTCTCATGATTTTATTTCATAGTTATTCATCCCCTCCTTTTTCTTTCTCTGATTTCAACTTTTGTATCATCTGAAGTCTTTTACTTTTGTGAGTCTCTTAGCTTTTTGGGTGACCATTTTCGACGGGGGTTCGACAACATAGTTTTTACTTCTTGCAGTGGTGCAACCTTGTGGAACAATACCACAGGTGCACTATAGGTTTGCCAGAGACTTTATCTTTACTGTGTCTATTTTGCTGGTTCAATGCGAGTCTGCTGTTCATTCTCTGTACGTCATATGCATTTTATGAGATAGAGTTGGACAGAGAACTAATTACTATCAGAATTCAATGACAGGTGTAGTTGATATTATGGCTTCAGCAATCTATGATTATTCACGGACATCCCCAATGAGTAATCATCTCCATGGGTCTTTTGAAATAAGAAAAGTGGAAGAAGCTCCAGCCAATATTTTACCTGTTCTGGAACTTCCTATCTCCTCCACCTCCACGAAAAGTGATATCCCTACTCCACCTCCCCTACCGGGATCTAACTTTCCCAAAAGGAAGTACCATGAGAGATCACGAGATCGTTGCTGCACCTCAAAAGAAGTAATAGATGTGTGGGATACTCTCTTCAAGGGTGGTTTTGGAGCTAATGTGTACATCATTACTGAAGACCAGGCAACTATTCCAGCCCATTTGAATATTTTGGTAAGCTTTTCTGTGTACCTGTACCATCACCATTTTATGCACTAGATCAATCTGTCCATTTCACGAAAGATGAGTTCTGAGTTCCTTAAAGTTTTTTGGAAGCATTGCTAATGATTCAATAACTATGACATGCATCATCATTTCCATATTAACCGATATATGGCTTCGTTACGGAGTGGAATCAAGGCGTTGAATTTATCAGTTCAGTTCCTTGTAGTTTCTTCATTTACATAGATAATTTTCTAATGATTTCTCCTAAAGGTGATTAGAAGTTTAGAACTACTACAATATGTTGAGGAAATCAATAAACATGCTTCTGTCTTCCTGCAGAGCATTGCATCACCTGTTCTGGGAAATTATCTCCAGGACTCAAAACCTAAGAATGGTGTTAGATATGTCAAGATTCCTGGGGTACCTCACGGAGCTGTCTCTACATTTATCCGATTTTTGTACTCATCTTGGTATGTTTGCTTTCTTTTCCTCATTGCATCGTATCCTGCCTGCAATCCAGAAGGAGTCAGCAAATTTTTCCAAGGCCAAAAACAAAAAAAATTTGTTTAGATGACATGAATACTCCGTGATTGGTAGCATCCTCCAAACAGATTGAGGCTATCAGGAGGAAGAGATTCAATTAGCATTCATGTTGTTGTATCTTAATTAGGAATGCTCGCACCTCAAAAAATGTTCCCATGGCCATGCTATTAGAAGCCATGACTGCACTGTAATATTTTCATATGGTTCCCTCACCCCCAAAGAAAAGGAAGAAGAAAAAGTAGTGATAAACAAATGAAAATCCAACTCTTGGTCTGAAGAAGTAAAAACTGCACATGTTAATATATTGGTCGGGTAAGCTATGTATCTAACTCCCTTTGTGTGTTTGATCATCTAGTAATTGGAGGAAAATTTTAAATCCTGACTAAAAATGTATATTATCACTCTTTACTCTTATCAGGTGATGGTCCACAACTTCATTAACCTGTCAGTAATATTCTGCAATTTCACATTAGCTGATGTATCTGGAGTAGATGATTGTAGCTATGTTACTCGGACTCTTCAATTCAACAAAAGTATCTGTTCCAGATCTTTGAACACTAGTAAACAATATGATACATGGACACTTCAAAGTAGACCCCAAAAACATCCTTAAAAAAGATAAATCCGACCCTCGTATCTACTTGCGAACCCAATTCTCTGATTCAAAGCCTGAAAAACATAGATGGTTAGGATTTATATTCTATATGTTACCCTTGTTTAATTTAGCTGTCTCCTGTAAATGCCTCTAAAAGGAGACTCTCCTTTGCCTATTTTTATTTGAAGATCAATTAATTGTCCTATGTAAATGTACCCTGCTTACTCTACAGGAAGCCACTGATGTAGTTTATGTGAAAATAAATAGGTACAAGGTTTGGGTGACATACTTTCTGTGAATTCTCTATTGTCAATATGCACTTTACTTATACATGAATATACTATAAAGTTTTGTGTTCTTTCCTTGATGCAGCTATGAAGAAGAAGATATGAAGAAATTTGTTCTCCATTTGTTGGTTCTTTCACATTCTTTTGTTGTTCCTTTGCTGAAAAGAATCTGTAGGCAATATCTGGAGAAGCACTGGCTGACCACAGAAAATGTCATAGATGTGCTCCAGTTAGCAAGGAACTGTGATGCACCCAGGCTTTCCTTCATATGTGTCCGCATGATTGTCTGTCACTTCAAAAAGGTTGCATCCACCGAGGGATGGAAGGTCATGAGGCGTGTTAATCCTGCACTTGAACAAGAGCTTTTGGAGTCAGTTGTTGAAGCAGATTCTGTAAGTGAACCTGTTCTGATATTGCAGTCTTTTGTAAATTTAGTTGAGTCACTAAATATCATGTAGTCTCCTGTTAGATTGGGTGACTTGTGCTGCACATCTTCCATATTAGTTCGTCAGTATAACTATATACTTTTTCCTTGTTATGAATTTTCCATATTTTATCAAAAATACTCTTTAAAAATACCTTTTCAAATCGTTTAGCACTGAACTATCATTATAACCTAATTATGTTGTGGAATTTAAACATAACAATTTCTCATAATCGGCATCAATAGGTTTGGATATGAGAGTATGAGACAAACAGGCTAAGGAAATGCAATTGTTAATGCTTTTCTTAGTATTCTAAATCATGCTAATGTTTCTTTCTCACAGAGAAAACAAGAGAAGCTGCATAAAATGGAAGAGAAGAAGATATACTTGCAACTACATGAGGCAATGGAGGCTCTCATTCATATATGCAAGGATGGTTGTAGTGCAATTGGCCCTCGGGACAAAATACTGAATGGAAGCCAAGTTGATTGTGGCTTCCCGGCTTGCAAGGGGATTGAAATGTTGGTCCGTCACTTTTTTAGCTGCAAAACCCGGGTCCCTGGCGGATGTGTCCAGTGCAAGCGAATGTGGCAACTTCTTGAACTACATTCATGCATGTGCAATGAACCGGAGTCTTGTAATGTTCCTCTATGTAGGTAAGTATGATGCGTGCTTGGGTAACACCAGATAGGGAGAACAGCAATACCTCATAATTTCAGTTCGTGCCAGAAAAGAAGCCAAATGTCTATTGGTATCCAATAGCCACAAACATTAGGAAAAGCTAAACAAGGAATACCTGATCTGCTGATCATGAAGAAACATAGCTTCTGGTGAAAGAGGCAGATTCTGTATTCAAAATTAGACAGCAAATCCAGATCATAGAAATATACCTCATAGATAGTTTTGTGCAATTTGGTTGAGATAGTGATTCATTTTTAACCTGATGAAAAGGAGGCACCACTATGGCAGTAACATTTCCTTCTCATTTCAGGCACTTCAAGGAAAAGAAGAGGCAACAGAGCAAGAAAGAAGAGGTCAAGTGGAAACTGTTGGTAAGAAAAGTGATGGAAGTAAAGATCACGCAGAGATCATTAGCATCACGCCATCACGGTACCTAGGTTCATCATGACCGTTGTAACAATCTAGAAGTACATAAGTTATACTACTTAGATAAGTCATTTGTACAAAATAGTGAGCCAGGCTAAAATATTACAATTTGTCAATCACAATGAATTAGTTATACCCTACACAGGAGGTATCATGAAATCCAACTCCCAGAAAATTCTGATAAGCCTGCATTGACACGACAGGAGGAAACAATATGTTGTTCACTAGTTAACAACGCTCTTGGACCTGTATTTCTCAGACTTTCAGGACAAAATTTTTGCCATCCATTACATTTAAGCACAGTTGTACGACTGACAAAACGTTGAGGTGGAGTGACGCATATTTCCGGAAAGCAATACGTATATGCATTGAGCTAGCCTTTTAATATTAGACTTAACAATAGTGTTTATTAATTTGGCAATAACATCATCCTATGCATTTTCATAAACTGAAGGCTGTGTAGACCCACATAGAGAGTTTAGTTTTCGGAAATTTTCTTCATAATAAAGAGGAAGGTGAATAGGTGATTCATGTGTCAGAATACAGGTTGTACTGACAATGTCAATTGCTGTTTGATGTTAGTTCAGAAATAAACGTAACCCATTTGATCATCTCTGTTAGGTGTCAACTGTTTGTCCTTTGCAAAGGCATGTCAACTACTCATATGAATATTTTCACGACATTGCTCAATATCTCAATTAAATGCAAAGACAAAGACAAAGACAAACCATAGGTACATGAAAGTGATGAAACCCTCGGATTTCTACTCAAGTAGTCGAACCTAATCTCCTTAATGGATCAGGGTGAGATAAATGGTTTTGGAATACAATCTAACAAGGTACTTGGTACAAAAGGTCCTATCTTTTTTTTTTTTCTTCTCCTTTTCCAGTGTCATATTGGCCAAGGGTAGTATGCATTAGTATAGTTGCAAAAAGAAAACAAAATTTGAAAAGAAGACGTCAGAAGTTGTCCAGTGGTTAGAAATATCGTCCCTCAATGTAAGGTTAAAGCGATTCCCATTGATCGACATGAAGGATGAGGGCCGGAGGATGCAGATGAGCCAAAGGGAATCCACAAGAGTATATGATAGGTGATGAACTCATTCCACCACTACCAGTACCACAAACACAAAGCATTTGATAGGGGAGGATTTTAGTGAAAATTGTATACCTCATTACCTCCCCTATTTTCCTAGAAATCTTTTGGAGGTCCAGGTAAGCAATGTTACCCTCACATCCGGCTATAATGAAGGAGGTTGTGCCGAATTGTGAGAGGGAAGAGAATAAAAATGAAAAAGACCGAGATAACCCACAGGCTTACACACCACATCTTCAGTGCTCTGTGTGGGCAAGCAGAGATGAAATCCCCTCCAATTAATTTGGTGGACAAACAGATATGAGATCCCCTCCAATTGATTTAGTGCAGTATTTGGTGTAGTAACTATCAAAACATATGGATTACCAAAAACTAACAAAACATATGAAAAACCATTTTATTTTTTATTTTGGTTTTTGTGAGTTACTACGCCAAGTCAATCTCAATCGGGTCAAGAGGGCCTTGTCAGAGGGGATTCTGCTGATCTGGGCTAGAACTACTCACACCTAGTCTATTCATCTGGATTAGTAAAGCCATCACATCAGCCAAAACTGCAAAAGTGGATCTAAATTCATTGAATGATTCTAACTCATCCAGTCACATAAATAGATATTCGATATCACTCTTCGCATCATCAATATACTTGTAGGTACATTAGCAATAGCATTGAACAAAGAAAAAGGATCAGTGTTTCTCTTCCCAATCTTAAACACTCGAGTCTGTGGGTTAAGTGTTAGAATTACAATGAAACCAGTTCGGGCTGCTCCAATAAATATGCCCAAAGCTACGCACCATCAGCAAGAGTCCGCTTTGTTATGCTGATATAAAGTACTGCATTTGATAAAGGGTGTTAAAACATTGATAAAAAGCAAACGGGGAGGGGATGTAGTCACAGAAGTGCAATTCGTTGTAACTACCATTGTTTCCTCGAATGAATGCATCGCCATATTTATTTTTCAACTGGCCGTTTACGTATTCTTCTGTTTGCTCCATTGCAATGTTCATATATCCATCAAGGCAAGCTAAAATACCTGTATACATAAATAAAAAAAATAAATAAATATTAGACTGATTCACATAACCCAGATTGAATGGAGATGCCCCTTGTCTTGCCCACTACCAGGTAAGCTGGAAATCTTTGATTCGCACCAACCCATGTTTTATCCATTGATACTATGTAACATTTACAACAAAAACCAAGGCATACCCTGGCACAACACAACTGCACATACCTCATCCCTCACTCCCCATAGTTGTGGTATACAATGTCCATCAATACACACACAGTGCAATATACTACTTTTGAAATGTAGGTTTTTACATTATATGCATAGGTAAAGATGTGTATTAAAGCCAAAACAGGCAATTCTTAGTGAGTGTGATACTACAATTCCATAGATAGTTCAGGAACTATAAAGTAATGAAGGTACCCTTTTCTCAAGATATTTTCAAAAATATGTATGTAAAGCGACCCACATCAGGTTTGTTCAAAATTGCAGAGAACAGTTATGGTTGTAAGGGTATCAAAATATCCTCCATCATAAATATTAGTGTGAAAATTCCTACAGCCATCAGTGTGAAACTAAATTACAAAGCCAAAATAACCTTGAATGTGTCTTTCATGTTTCATCTACTCATGAGGCTTCAATGACTAGTCTATCAACTGTCAAGCGCCAAGAGCCAAGTTAAAACAACAGATAAGCTTAACACCACAACACTTATTCTCTAATCTTGTTCAGTCATAAGAAGTATTCAAGTAATTCAATTTTCAAAATGCAAAAGTTTTCTCCTCCCTTGACATAGCCTACCTGAACACCCCCTTAAAGGCTTCAATAGAACCTCCCCCCCCCCCCCCACCCCCAACCATCCTGGAAAAGAAAAACGGAAAGACAATAGAACTGAGTTATTTGGTTTGCAACAACCATGTATTGTTCAATTTGTTTGTCCAAACAGTTCACATGAAATTTGAGCTTAGTATGCTCTGCTGCTTCAAACATCTTTTTTAAAAAGAGCTTCAAAAATCCCAATGAAGTTGATACAACCTTACAACCATAATAAATAACCGAAGAACAAACCACAAACCTAGTTAGGAATCAAACTGACTTCCTGATTGGTGAAAAGAGGGTGAAGTAAAAGTAAAGTGTTGAATACTTTTGTTTTAGTTAGGAAAGAAGTGTTGAATTCTAGTTTCACATCTTTTATTTCAAAAAAGATTGTTTTACCTCTCAAGCACATCCTACAGTAAAAAAGTACCTTCTTCATTTGGTAGTGCATCGAATTTTACTCAGCTTCTTGCAATGACGCTCATTAAACTCGATAACAAAAACTCTTATACATCCATGTCTAGAGGTTTAAAAATTGCTGGAACTATGAAGCACTTTGACAAATTTTTAATCTTGACACAGGAGGAACTAGGAAGTATAAAAACTGGGGTAAAACGACATAAACAATTGCATAGATATCTCCATTATGAGTAACAGAGTCATCCTAGCTCCACATTTGACATGGCTTACAGAGCAACATCATGTCTTTGAGATGTTTCTCTCTTCACACAGTCATCTTTCATAATGCAGGGATCCAGAGAGAAGATTCTAGATGTTTATGGCTTCCCCTCTCTTTGGTTCCTCATTGCAGACTTTAGTAGTCATACGATGTAATTTAAGAGAAAAATCCATGTCCTCATATACCAAATTCAGTAGGAAAACAGATAATTACGATCCCATCAAAGTTGGACCCTGCCCCCATAAACAAAAATGCCACTTCCCTTACTTGGTAAGGGTACTTCTACGAGTTGTCAATGATTTTTGTTTTAGATAACATGGGTTTCCAAGCTTTGCTTGACTAATCCCATGGGCCCTAAGGGGACTCGGGACTTCTGGAATAAATCTTAGAGGTCTTACCAGCTCAACTACCCACTCAGGGTTTACGAATTGTCAATGATATCCTTACTCAACCCTTTTCTACCCACATGTTCGGCTTATTTTCTTTCGACTAACCACCAAATGCAAAGATATTCTTGAAAATTCATGCACTTACTCAAATATTCAACACATAGCCAACATTACAATTTTTAGGAAGGCATGTGTATATTGAATATTGAGAACATCACCCAAGTATTAGTGCATTACCATATAAGAAGGGAAATTGCTAGAAATTCCACATACTTTTATCTTGATTTCAGCCCACTATTATAACCAGGACATCAGAAATCCCATAAACTATTAGTCTATTATTTAGCTAACAAAGAGTCAAGAACGCCAAAAATCAACAATTGCACCATTTCATTTCAATTCACAAATTGTTACCAGGATAATCTACAGCTCGTATTCTTCAGATTACCAAAATTAAGAAGCGAAAATACGGAAATTACCACGATAATCGACACCGGAGTTGAGCTTGACAACAACAGGACGACCCCTAATGGACTTAAGAAAATCAGCAGGCGTCTTCGTGTTAGCCGACCCTCTCTCTCCTCCTGTACTCATCTCTTTTTTTCTCTCTCTCACCAGCTAGCTCAGCTCTATTGAAACACATAACAACATCAAAATTAGGGTTCGTAAGGTGTGTAATTGGAAATCAGAAGCCCGAAAATAAACGAAAACATAATTCTTTCACAGGTAAATCACACATCTAACACAAAATTCAAATTAAATTGTACTATGAATTAATACGAAAAAGGATGAAATTGGAGAGTTTACCTGATTGAAAGTGTTCTTCAATTCAGAACTCTGCGAAGAAAAGAAGGGAAGAGAGAGAGGGGGTATGGCGGAGGGAAGTGAGGTATTTAGAGAGAGAGAGAGAGAGAGAGAGAGAGAGAGAATAAAAGCCCTCGGAAAAGCCCTGAATTTTACAGGACAGTGGTGGTGAACTGGTGAGTCACTTGACTGGTTACAAATACAATGAGAGCGGTAAAGGAAAAATAATGGTTCGAATTCTTATTTTTGTTAGGCTCACTTATTTATTTTTTTGAGAGGGAAAATAAAAAATGAAGCCCAACAAAAATAGGATTTTGGAACAATTATTTTCCTTGAGTTGACCATGGTTACTGTTAGACTCCATTTGGTTGGGTGGTGATTTTCCGTACGAGAGTAAGGGTGCGTTTTTTAGAGTTTATACAGTCAGTTTAATTTAGTTAAGTTCAGTTTAGTTTAGGTGTTAATTGATTTCAAATTCAGTTAATTGATGTTCAATTCATTTCAATGATGCTAAGTTCAGAAACGTATTTTTTGTCTCACATATCAAGTTGTGTTCTATTCAGTTCAGTTGTGTCCAGTTCAGTGTAGTAGTGTTCAGTTTAGTGATGTTGAATTCAGTTCAGTTCTGTTCTGTTAAGTTCATCTCTAACAGATGCACCCTAACTTAGTTGAATTGAGAACTTTTCTTATTTTATTTGAGATGTTGAATTGAAAACTTTATTGGTCTAAAAATAAGGTATGTTAATGTATTTTCTTATATTGTGGATAAAATAAGAACAAAATCATTTTGGATGCGTTTGATAGAGCTTATACGGTCAGTTCAGTTTAATTCAGTTTAATTCAGTTCAGTGATTTCAAATTCAGTTAAATGATGTTCAGTTCAGTTCACTGGTACTGAGTTTAGAAACATACTTTTTGTCTCACATATCAAGTTGTGTTCAATTCAGTTCAGTTATGTCCAGTTCAGTTCAATAGTATCCAATTTAGTGATGTTCAATTCAGTTCAATTCTGGTAAGTTCAGCTCTATCAAACACACCCTTTATAGATAAGGAAGTAAAATGTGATTTGAGTTGAAATTGGAATGAGATAAAGAGTATGTTAGGCAAATTCACCTAGTTTTAAATTAAAGTTACAGTCAACTTTTATCTACTGTTTCAAATTTCAATTATCAAATTATTTATTAGATTATTTTCAACTTTCGACTCTAAAAACAGCTAAATGTGAAACAACTGATGCAAACTTTCAATTTCACCTAGTAAAATAACTAATCTACTATAATTTCATAACAACTTTACTTATTTTCTACTGATTGCTTACCATATTCTTAACGACAAAATTTTTCTTTACCCTCGTAATTTCATACTTTCATGCTATCAAGTCTAGCATGCTTGGATTGAGGGTAATGATTAAGGGGGTAATGGAACAAATTAAAGAATAAATAGAAAGATGGAAGTGGTGATGGGGTAATGATTAAGGGGTTATGGAGGAAATGGATGGTAATGTATTACTCTAAGTGGAGGGTGAGGAAATGGATGGTAATGTATTACTCTAAGTGGAGGGTGGGTAACTTTTAACACCCCAAATGGGGAGAATGAATACCCTCATTTTCACAAAATCTAACACCCACCACCTCCCACACCCTCCATTTTAGCCTATAATTTTATCTATTACCCGCTTAATCATTACCCTCATTCCAAACATGCTACACTTGATAGCATGAAATATGAAATTACGAGGGTAGAGAAAAATTTTGTCGTTAAGAATATGGTAAACAATCGGTAGAAAATAAGTAACATCTACTCTGTAACCTCTTGCCCAAACTCGGGTAACATGTCCAAAAAAACATGTTTGTGTAAGATCTTGTCCAAAAAAAAAAAAAACAAATTCGTGTAACAGCTTGTCAATTTTTTTCTCGTGCAACATACTTCCTCCGTCTCATGAAAATGTTTATACTAGTTTTTTTACGGTCTTCAAGACACTACTTTGACCGTAAATAATTACAATTATATGAATATTTTAAATATAAAATTATGATTTCTCGAAAGTACTATTTAAGATGAATCCAACAAAAGTATTTCTACATTATAAATCTTTATATTTTTTAACATATTTATGATCAAAGTTTGTAAAGTTTGACCTTGAAAAAACTAGTGTTAACATTTTCATGGGACGGAGGAAGTATGTTGATTGTTGACCCAAACTATCCAAAATACACTCACCCTTTCCTCTTTTTTTTTTTTTTTTTTCAGATTCCAAAACAACAAAAATGTTCTCGGTAGAAGCTAGAATGGACATTCCCCTGCGCTTTTCCTGTAATTCCCAAATTCCCACCAATGAATCACCTTCTCAAATCTTCCTTCACCCTTCACTCAACTGCAAAAACCCATCAAAGGATCATCATATTCACCATCACTCCAAACCCTCATCTCTCAATTTCTCTCTCCTCATTCACCAAACCAACCAAAACCCATTTCACCACCCACTTCAAATGATCAAATCACTCCAAATTTCACCCATTTCAGGCCTTTTTCCACCAATAAATCAGACCCCAATGACCCAAATTCATCATCAAATGCGTCAAAACCAATTGATGCTGGCACTTCATACAGAAGACCTGTGAGTTTGTGGCCTGGGTATCGTTCCCCTGTCACAAATGCATTGTGGGAAGCAAGATCCAATTTTTTTTGACAAAGTTGGGGTTGATGGGTCAAATTCAAGAAATGGGTTGGTGTCAAAAACTCCATCTCAGAGTAGAACATGTATTGAGTACAAATTTTCATCTGATTTAGTGCTTAGAGAGCAGTATAGGAATCCTTGGAATAGGATTAGGATGGGCAAAATGGTTGAGGATCTTGATGCACTTGCTGGTACCATTTCTTTTAAGGTAAAATTAGTGCTTTTATTTTTCTTTACTATGTAATGTAATGTGATTTTGTTTTTAATTTAGGTTAGAGTAGCTTGTAGGGGTAGTGGATTGTGGCTTGGAAATTGATGATCAAAGCAATGTCAAGTCTTGGAGACTAAATACTGATGGATTAATAACTTATTATGAGGTGGGATGTTTTCCTTATTGGTCATGTTCATGAGTACTAAGTAGCTTCATAGCTTGTCTGGTTAGTGGATTGTAGCTTGGGTTATCTTCTTATTCTCTATTGTTTCTCTCCCTTTTGGTGCTTTTTGTAGGTGGTTGTTCACTTGTTCTTCTGTTGAATGGTTTGTTTGTTGTCCAGTGCTTTGTAATTGTAATGTTGCATCTATATAGCATGTTTATGGGTCTTTTACTGTTAGGTAGCTTGTATGGCTAGTGGATCGTAGACTGTATACTGCTGATAATGTGTTGAAATGTGTTTGAAGGTAGTAATGTGGTTGTTTGTTGTCCAGTGCTTTGTAATTGTAATGTTGCATTTATATAGCCAATCAATTGATCACGTTTATGGGTCTTTTACTGTTAGGTAGCTTGTATGGCTAGTGGATCTTAGACTGTATACTGCTGATAATGTGTTGAAATGTGTTTGAAGTTAGTAATGTGGTCTAAGAGGCTGACTGAGGCATAGAGAGTTGTGATGATTGATGTGAATGGTGTCCGGCTGGGTTGTCACTTTGTACCAAGTCAAACCCGAAACCTCACATGAGAAGCATAACATTTGGGAGTGCACTTGACGAATAACCACCTGGACCACCCATCATACATGGGTGATGTTGGGAAAAACGGGATAACTTTTTCCCTCTTTGTGTAATTAAAATGGGCTGAAAATAAATTATGCAGAAATATAAATAGATGAGGACACCGATATTTTTACGTGGAAAATCCTCCAAGGTGAAGATAAAAACCACGGAACGTAGAGTCCAGAAAAACTTCCACTATAACATAGTAGGATTACAAAATTTGTCGTCTCCGGCAAAACTAGATGATCTCTCACAAATAACCTCACCCACAAAGGATGGATTACAACAAGTATTATCTCACCAAACTGGTGGAACTCTCAGAAAATGAATTTGAGAATATATGATGATCTCAAATTCCCTCACTTTATGTGGCTCCCTTTCTCACTCTAAGAGTGAATTTCTCTCACAGGATTTCTCCATGTGTTTCTCTATGTTTTTCTCTAGCATATTCACGTACGTTTTATATGCTACATTAATGCTATAATTAACAACCTAAAAATAGAAAGAGTTCCCAAAAAAATAAGCTTTGCCGTTTTCTTCTCTCAATTGCATATTTTAGCATTAGCTTTATTTAGTTATTTGTTGTGCCCTCCAATTAAGAAGGGACCCCCAACAACAAATAACTAAATAAAGCTTATGCTAAAATATGCACTTGAGAGAAGAAAACGGCAAAGCTTATTTTTTTGGGAAGTCTTTCTATTTTTAGGTTGTTAATTATAGCATTATGTAGCATATAAAATGTACGTGAATATGCTAGAGAAAAACACAGAGAAAACATAGAGAAACACAAAGAAAAATCCTATGAGAGAAATCCACTCTTAGAGTGAGAAAGAGAGCCACATAAAGTGGAAATTTGAAATCATCATATATTCTCAAATTCATTTTCCGAGAGTTCCACCAGTTTGGTGAGATCACACTTGTTGTAATCCATCCTTTGTGGGTGAGGTTATTTGTGAGAGATCCTCTAGTTTTGCTGGAGACGACAATTATGTAATCTAGTGGAAGTTTTTCTGGACTCTACGTCCCGTGGTTTTTACCTTCACCTTGGAGGGTTTTCCACGTAAAAATATCGGTGTCCTCATCTATTTATATTTCTGCATAAATTATTTTCAGCCCATTTTAATTACACAAAGAGGGAAAAAGTTATTCCGCAAATTTCCCGTTCTTCCCAACAGGTAAGTGCGGTCCAGTTAGCTTCTTCAGCATACTGATGTTTTTATCTTCTTCAGTGGTTGGTTTCTTTTGCTTATCTTGAAGCAAACCGGCTTGGATAAAGTTTATTGCTTCCTAGCAGTTAGCTTGTAGCCGTTATGTGGCTTTCGCAATGGGTTGCCATTCTCAGGGTTTGCATCGTTCGATATCCTGACACTTGATAGTTAGTAAATGGTTAGCATGTATGCTTCAACTAAATTGATAACTTGGGAAACATAATAAGTTGTAAATTTCAAACTAAACATTAAACCACCTATAAACTTATTACTTCATTCCTCAATGGAACTACTCTCAGCTTCACACTCTACACCCATCACACCCTCGTTGTCAGACTCATCGTCAATGCATCTGACTTCTCCTCCAACCCACTCAGCCATCTCAGCGTATCTCATTCAGTGCAATGAATGGTCCTCAATGCAGTTTTGGACGTTGTTATCTTCTTCTGGTCCATTGGCATGTGGCAGGATCTTCCGTTATAATTTGTTTCATAGACTACTGACTGATGATAATAAGCATCTATATTGTATAGGAGGTTAGAAGTTTCTTCTTGCTAGATATCTTACTGGAACGTCTCCAAGTTTTTTGCACTGATATCAAAATAAAATTCCGGAAAGAGTGTTCTGTGAAGATCACATGTGCTTATCAATGGGTGTATGTTTGTTGACTGGTGAGCAGCACTGTTGCAACAATGATGGCGTAACAAGACCCCTTATTTTGGTAACTGCTTCTGTAGATAAGATTCTTCTCAAAAAGCCAATCCGGGTAGATGCTGATTTGAGGATAGTTGGCGCTTTCACATGGGTTGGCCGGTCATCAATGGAGATGCAGCTTGAAGTTTTGCAGTCCTCACAAGGTATACTATGTGTCACAATTTTATTAGGCTGACATATTGGTTATGACATTGAAGTATTAGATGTTTGTTCTATCAAAGCAATCAGTGGACTATGGTTGTTAGCTATATTGTCAATGAATGCAGCAGATGATAACTGATGTCATCTGCAGGATCTCATTTACAATTGCTTAAGTGCCCCTTGTGAGTGATTTGATAGTATTTTCTTTGTTCAACTGCTTGAAACTTTGACTCATCCTTCATGGCCCTCCCTCTCTCTCCTTAATGGCATGTCTATTTTGTAGATTCTTCACATATGTCAGATTCACTGGCTCTTGTAGCAAACTTCACTTTTGTTGCTCGAGATGCTGAGACTGGAAAATCAGCTCCGATAAATAAAATTTCACCAGGAACTGAACAAGAAAAATTGCTATGGGAACAAGCAGACGCAAGGAACAAGATGAGGAAAACAGAAAGAGAACAGCAGAAAAATGAAATAAACAACCAAACGGCAAGAAGAATAAATGAACTTTTAGCAGAAGGGCGAGTATTTGTTGATCTGCCCGCTTTAGCTGATAGAGACAGTATGCTTATAAGAGATACTTGCCTTCAGAGCTCCATAATTTGTCAGCCGCAGCAAAGAAACATTCATGGTCGTATATTTGGTGGATTTCTGATGCGTAAAGCATTTGAACTTGCATTCTCAACAACTTACACGTTTGCTGGAGCAGCACCTCGTTTTGTCGAAGTTGATCATGTTGATTTTGTGAGACCGGTAAGTGGCAACCTTCATTTCCGCGTAATCAGCTGTATTATTGCAAACTGATACATTCTGTTGGAGTTAAATGTGTGATAGTTGCTCTTATCTAAAGAAAAATAAATTGAAAATAAACATATGAGTATTATTTGCATTCTAATTAGTGTCATCTGCTGAAGGGAAGTAGGAAACTGTGCTAGTCTCACTGAACTGGAGTGAAATTATTTTCAACGAGGTTAGTTTGAAGGAATATAGAGGTGACTTTAGCAGTTTGAGGATTCATATTTAGTTCAACAAGGAGCTCATGCCTTTAACAGACAGTTGTATACTTGTATCAAACAATTTGGTAATAACATGATACCCGGTTCAAGTTGAGGAATTAAGCTCCGGAAAGTCATATTCAATTTGCTTCCGCTTTACTAGAACTGTGGGTAATGGGTATCACTGAAGGATTTGGAGTGAGAGAGAAAGCATCAGAATTTGATAACTTCAAAAGATTCTCATCCAGGATAACAAAGACTGAAGTGCATTATAATTTAGCTACTGAATGGAGGTCTCCTTCAATTTTGAGGTAGTAAACCAAAGAAACCCTTGAGTTAAGTAAGTTAGGTGATCCTTTATCACTGATGCAGCTCAATGTTCCTTATCCTTCAGTGGAATAGATTGCCTTCCAAAATCAGACTGATGACTGATGAGCAGTAAAATGTCGTTTCAGATACACTGCTAAATTTGATCATTTTGGTTCTTTTCCATTCTTAGGTCCAAAAAGACTCCCAAGCTTCCTCCATTTCAGGGATCTGGATTCTGGAACCATAATCTCCTTTATTATGACTATACAGTTAAAACATCATTGATACTTTTCATTCTACATTAGCTTCTTGTGTTATGCTCGAGGTGTTCTGGGGAATTTTCGTTTTTCAATGTAAGTTGCATGCCCCTGGGCCCTGGAGCACTGTCATATTCTAAGCTGGTTCAGACTGCCCCATTCATTGGGTAGATTATGGCGGATGGTGGAAGGGGGAAGCGAGAGAAAGGGGGTAGTTGTGTGGAGCACTGTGAAAACTTCTTTGTGAGATTGGGTCATTCACTAGTTTCCGCACCTCTCTCCCTAGAGGCATGAATTTATTTGCGTCTTCACACAGCTAAGGTGTCTCTTCAGTCTTGAATTCAGCTCATTGCAGCAGCATTTATTATTAATATTTTTGCTGCTACAAATTATCAATGGCATTTCAAAATCAAGTGTATCTGGTTTACAGGTAGATGTTGGAAATTTTCTTCGTATGAAGTCCTGTGTACTATATACCGAGCTTCAGAATCCAGATCAGCCGCTCATCAATGTGGAAGTCGTTGCTCATGTGACTTGTCCTGAGCTCAGAGTCAGTGAGGTAAGTTTTTGCTTTACATTGATTTCTACTCCTTTAGGTAATCGAAGTGTATCACCTCAAAGCTTTAACCATATCAAATAGAAGTAAGATTCTCGAAAGAAACGCACTACTTTCACTGTGGTCAGTGCACCATTTCTCTTGCTAATTGTTTGCTGTGTATGGTTTCTACCCTTCAATAGGTATCAAATAAGTTCTACTTTACCTTCACTGTCTGCCCAGAGGCCATGAAAAATGGGTTGAAGATACGCAGTGTTTTTCCTGCCACAGAGGAGGAAGCAAGGCGTGTGATTGAGCGTATGGATGCAGAACACTCACACGACGAATAATGATAAATCTTGACTTACCAAAAACAAATGCCCAAATAGCTAAATCACCTGACCAAAATTCTTTTGATCCCTCTACTTCGCCTGACAAATTGAGTGAAGCATAGTCTCAACCTGAATCTTGGCTTAAGCAAGAAAATCCATTTTCTTTTCGTACGAAGAAAATACAAATTTCTCTGGTGCTGTCTGTATTGAAGATTATAGTTAGACAAACTATAAATTTCTCAATATTTTTTCCGAAGTCCCAGACCGAAGGTTGAATGTGACTGGAATCTGTGATCCAGGTGCTTTAGTATTAATTTCACATGTACTATACCTTTAGTCTGTGCTCTTGCAATAATACTACAAATGTGTGAACGGAGTCTACACATTCCCGATGCAAGTTGGGGTCTGTGAATTGTGTTGAGGCATGGTTGCTTAGCTTATACTAAGAAGGAGGTACACATAACTACATCTGGGTTTTTAAATGGGTCGAGACGAGTTGAATATGCCCCGTTCATATTCATGACACATTTGTAGTTTAACTTAGCCGAGTTTGAGCATGAGCTAAGGTTTTTTTGTATCCTGAAAATTGTCTAACTTATACGGAGTACTATATAAGTATATTCAAACTAGTGAAGTATATATGTTCTCTAAATTGATAAGAATCCAAATACATTTCACATCCTTGATTTTCCACGTAGATGCATGTGAGAAATTACAAATTGTAACTTTTAACTTCTAGCTCGATTTCGGTTAGCAAGTTTTGTATAAGATCCTCTTACGGTGGATAAGGTGAATTTATAAATAAAAAATAAAATAAGAGTGACTTGTTTTTGATAAAACTTATCTCATCTTATTGTGGGGTCTTATACAAATTTTTGTAAATTTCGATTTCAAAAAGATAGAAGTGAGGATTAGAGGAAGAGGAGAGAAGTTAGATATGAGAATCTTGATTTACTAAAAGTCTAAAAGCTAAGCCAAAGTGAGTAAAAGTAGCAATCAAGACCACTATGCATATCCGTAAGTGGAACAGCCATTTTTGTTTCTATCTTTTTTTTCCGGTAAAAAAATTGCAAGTGAATGACGATCGAGACACCCCCGTTGTATTGTGTCTGGATTCTCGTGTTCAACAGTGAACATATTAGACTAACTGAACAACAAGGGGCTAGTATAGTTCTTAGAAGCCAGCAGACACAAGGCATTGGGGAAATAGGGATTTGAACCCATGACTTTACCTTACCAGACTATTTAGGAGTAAGTTTGAAACCATTAGACCACAAACCTTGCTGGTATTTTTGTTTCTCATCTAAGCATACATTGAGCCATGCAAAACGAGAAGGGCAAAAAGAAATTAAAATTTAGAGTTGAACCCAGCTCTTGGCCACCTATCAGAATTGAGGGGCCAATCATACTTTTTGAAAAGGAGCGCTAGTTAGCGCGGTGTGATAGACCGAGTGCTATTACCTTTTTGACAACATTTAGCCAATTAGTCTCCCTTTAATGAAAAATCCAATTAGACCATCATATCATATCCATATCAATGGCTTCTTGTTCCTTTATTGGTAGCACCATTAAAGGGTTAAACTTTTCCATCATTTCATGCACGTAATATATAATGCAATTATGAATATGCCCCAATAATGTTGGCTTTTGCTTACTTCGTTCCCATTATGAACCATGCTTTTCAAATATTAAAACAAAAAAGGAATTTGAAATTGTTTTATGGTACAAGTATTGTACACTGATAGACCTTAATCATTAATTAGTCATTGAGCATGAAATTTCAAAGGATATAATAAAGAAAATATCACTTTCAATGGTTTCAAAATTTTTGACAAGAAGTCTATGGAGAATATATTGGTCGAATGGTCGTCGAAAATGATTTAAAAGAGGTGTTTAACCCGCCCCACCATGCAAAAGGATGCTTGCATGCATGATTATTGATAACAACCTTCAAATTTGAAAATTTCAAGTGAGATAAGTCACATATACTATAAATCGATAATATAGAGTAGCAAGTTTTGTGTATTCCAAAATTAAACCATCAATAAAATCGCCCCAATCTCCGGGGTCTAAGGTAACTATCCCCAAGCTTTTACCAAAAATAACAATAATAGGAAATATCCCTTGTGAGTTGTGACAGATACCAACTCATCAGGAATCAAATTAAGTGTCATAAGTCCTAAATGATTGTCTGCCTCTTAAAGAAACAACTAACTGCAGTTTTCATTCATTAATATGGTCCTACAGTCCTGCAAGATATGCCTTGGGAGTAAATATAGTTGCTGAAGGATTATCCAAACAATTATTGGGAAGTGACAACTTCCTAACTTACATTTAGTTAACAATCATTATCAAGTTTTTACAAAATGTACAGAAACACATACAGAAGTTCCAAAAATCTTGGATGTGCCCCCTTATTAGATCCCTTACCATATATATCAATGCCAACTGAGATCATACACATAACACGATCTACCTCCAAAATCTCCACCAAGGATTTTGTACATCAAACATATATATATATTTCACATACAGATTGGCATTTGGATGAACCATGCCAATATATCCAAAATATGTGAACTCTTTGAGCCTAACTGAGAGCACTATGTTAAGACATGGCTTTCATCATAAGAGGAGCTATCTCTCTGCACCCCAGTAAACGTCGGGAAAGGAGGTGGCACGGTTGGATTTACAGACATAGGAAAGGCGCGGACTGAGCTGATAGATGTTCTCTCATTAATTTTTCCGACTTCCTTGCACACTTGTTCAAGAACACTAAGGAAATCCCTTACCACCATGAAGATTCTCAAAGGATGAGCCTCTTCCTTGGCTAAGTTACCGTGGAAGTATTCAGTTAACTCCTTTACCCTGGAGAATGCACTACTCTCCTGGGACTGAATCCTTACGATTGCCAGCTCCGCCTTCTTTAAGAAACCATTTATCGCCTCTGAGAATCTCTTGTTAGTCTCAATCCTTCCAGTTTCTTCTTTTAACTGCAAGACTTCATTGACTTTTATTATTCCCCGAGCTAGCTTTGCCACGTCAGTACTAAGGGTGTCTGAATCCATGGCTGCTGCTTTCTTTACATTTGTCAGCTCCCCTCCTAGACCAGATACAACTTCCAGCCCTTGCTTTCTCAACTCTATGTCGCAGTGTACTGCGTGTAGTGCAGGCTGGTTATGCGTTCTCGCTGCTGTTGATTCCTCATCTGTGTGGGAAAGGCGAGAACCTTCTGCTTTGATGATCTCCTGCACGACAAAGTGCAAGAGCGTAGTTTTTCCATCGGTTCCCTTGATATCTACAAGCTTGAAGAGCGTGTCAAGCTTAAATGCCTGGGCATCACCACGGTTTGTCCCAACGTTCATGCGGTTCCCTGTTTTGAGGACTGCTTCAAGAAGTTTCAGGAACATTCTGCTTTTTCTAAGTTCTTCACACGCTGCCTACAAAATTAGCATGCTAGTAAGTTTTCTAGTGTCTGTTACACTACCTCATCCATATAACCAAAATGATTTTGTGATACTAACAAGGGACCAAATGACATGATAAAACATGCTGTAATAGAAAAAGAATGACAAACCTTGAATAAAAGAGATGAAACATTGAATAAAAGAGTGCTTAAAACACTTTGTAGCATTGGCTTGATTAAATTTTAATCAAACCTTCATATGGCAGCAATGTGGAGGAAAAGTAAACTAGTGTAAATCCATAACAACATTAGGCTTACCTCCAATGTCTCGAAAGATTTCCTGAGATACTCAACTTCAGAATCAAAAGTTGCCATATACAGCATTGCATCGACTCTCTTGAATGCAAAAGGTATGTCAAGTACTGCCTTGAGAAACTTCTCTGCTGGACCAAGCTTCAAAGGGGATTCATCATTATACTCCTTGAGATTTTTTTCTTCCTCTTTTGTCGGAGCCATCTTTAGTAAACTCTTGAGAAGTTCTGTTCCAAGGGCATCTGCATTACCTGTTTAGAGGAAACAGAAGCCAAGTACACAACTGATAAAATGAACGCAAACAGAAAACTCGTTGCTACCAGATTCCAAAAATCCTAAATGTTATCTTCATTTAGTTGCAATTTGGGTCAGGAAGATTATGAGTTGGATTTGAAAGGACGGAGGGGACAAACAGACAGAGAGGTAGATCAGCAAAAGTTATCAATCAGCTCAGCAGGATAGTAGTGCAAACAACATGATGAGCATAATTTAGCAGATTCAATCCGTTTTAACGCTTACACTACTGCATTTAATAGGCCTTAAGTTCACCACCTACCAGGACTCGTATTTGTCTAATCATTTTTCTCCTCCTATCGTCCCTGCACTGTTGAGTCTGTTCTGGTGTTCTCTGCCAAGTGCCAACCCTCATAAAAAGAGGGGGGAGGGGCATAACAAGTTTTATTGCTTTCTGGACCACATTATGTTCACCAATGGCACAATCTTCAATAGACAGAAGATACTCAAATCACTCGATCTTCACTCCAGAGTTCTAAAGCTCATCACTGGCCCTCCCCGTTGATTGGATCAGCTCATAATCATATAGCACTCGAATGGGCGGACACGGATACAGATATATACATTGTAATTGCAAAGTAGTTAACCTGTTAACCTGGCCGAAGCCCTAACAGGTATTGTAAGTTAAGACCGAGGCTAGCTGGTCCAGCTTGCATTTGATCAGTTCTGCATTCCAAACCTACCAACTGGATGTTACATAGAAGAACACCAACTAGAATCAGGCACACATTCTCCAAAATGTTTCGTTTAATATTAGAGGAACAAGGATACTCTGGCGCGCGGATTATCGGGAGAATATGTTTTCTAGGCAAGTCAAAAAGCAGCCATCCTAGCCTTAGATTACCGGAATCAAACGACATAGTACTATAATTATAATATTCACCAAGACAAATACATAGATACACAAGCACAAATATTTAATAATCACATTTAGAAGAACAAGAAATAAGTATCTAACTGGCAAAACAAATTATGAAATTATACCTTCCACAAGTGCTTCACAAACCTCCTCCACTGTCACATTAAGCGCCCTCAACAAAATGGCAACGTTCTGAGATTTCTTCGGATCAAGTACTCGTGTCTCCTCGTTTAACAATGGCATGATCGACCTTCGAGTGCCATCCTTTGCCACCATACTTGGACCATTTGCCTTAAACAGTGTCTCTATCATTTCCTCATTCAATCTACACAATCACAACCATAGTTACTCAACTTCGAAATTTCCATCTCAAGCTCAAACGATAAATTAATAACAGCATTCTAAAACATCCCAAATGTCTGCAACATACTATAATACTCTTCATAATGAACTCCACTATTATAAGAAACACATTAAGATTAGAATTTGCTACACAGGTGACATTGATTAATTCCTAATGCACCAACTTCTTACAGTAAAAACTACCATAACATTTGAGCAACTTGTAACAACTAACAAACATCCTTTCATTTCCCAAATTCCTATTTTTTAAACTGTAACTAAAACTAATTACCAAAAAAATTGCAATTTCTTAAAAAAGCAGGAACTGTAACAAAATAGATGAAAATGACATGAAATGAAAGGAAAGCTTACTGGAAAGAGCCAGGTTGAAGTTGATCCCAAACCATAACTCTATCAGAACTAGCTCTCACTTTATCCCAATGCAATGCCTTCAACTTTGGCTTTCCAACTATTTCACCACTACTACTCCTTCTCTCTCCACCACCACCACCACCACCACCACCACCATTACTAGTACTACTCTGCCCCATATTCCCACTCCTCCTTAACGCCACCGGCCCTGATGGCGGAAACAACACCGGCGGTCCCATTCCCATCCCCATCTCCGTTCCCGAACCCGAACTCGCTGACGATCTCGCCCCCATCACCGGAGGAGGCGGTGGCGGAACAGGCGGCGCAACCGTTTTTTCCGCCGCTAATAGTTCCTGAATCTCCACCGACACGTCGGAAACCCTCGCCGGAGAAGACTCCATATTTTCCGGCGAGGAAGTTAAAAGCGAGTTATCTCGAAACGACGAGTTTCCTGACTTTAAACCCCCGGAATGACGTAAATTCGCCGATGATGACGCTGTTGGAGAGAAGAATTGCTCGTCTAATTCAAACCCTCTTTGTTGCTTTTGTTGCTCGTGAATTTCTCTCTCATTGAATTCAAAGCTAACATTGTGAAAGCTACTTTTGGGAAGAGGAGGTAGAGGTTTAAGCTCAGGGGACTCATGGCCACATAGCTTGAGATAAATCTCAGAGTGTTCATCAATGGTGGGGGGCTGAGGGGTTTGTGGTTGAAATTCACGGGAAGTCGTAGTTCCTACTGTTCCGAGGTAGAGGAATTCGGAGCTGGTGTTTGATACAGCGGTGGCGCGTGGGGGTTTAGGAGGTGGCGCGTGAGAGGTGATGGGAGGAGGGTGGTGGTTGCGGCGGCGGAGGAGGGTGGCGAGGGACAGGAGGAGAGAGAGAGCGAGGAAGGAGAGGAGAGAGAGAGTGATGATGTATTTAGGAGAGAGAGAGTGGTGAGGGGAAGAAGAGGAAGGGGAGTGAGTGGGGAGAGCGAGGGAAGAGATGTTGGCGGGGAAAGTGGGGATGGCGGTTGGAGGAGGAGGAGGGAGTGGTGGTGGAGGTGGTGAGGAGAGAGAAGGGAAGAAGGGGTTGTTGATGGAGGTGGGAGGAGAGAGAGTGGTGGTGGTTGTGGTGGAGAAAGGGATTTTGGGGAGAGAGGAAGGGGAAGGGGAAGGAGAAGAGGAGAGAGAAAGGGGTGGGATGAAAGGGTGGTGGAGGAGACGACGAGTGGTGGTGGTAGTTGAGGAGAGAGAGGGGATTGGTGAGAGGAGGAAAAAGAGAAGAAGCAGAGCATAGAATGGTGCCATTTTTGGTTTGGTAGCTCAAAGTCTGAAGCTTTATTGGCGAATGGGTACTAGCTACTTTGAGATAGAGAGAGAGACCGCCATTAATGGGTAATAGGTTTGAGAGAGAGGAGAGAGAGTGAAAGGAAATGATTATGGGATCATGTCATATGGAGAGGAGAGAGTAGAGAATAGCAGAAGCAGGGGGAGTGAAGGAGAGAGGAAGAGGAAAAAAAACCAGTAGTAGTAGTGTAGTACTGTGGAAGGAAGGTAAGACAGGACAAGAGGGGAAAAAAGGCGAGCTCACTTTTCAATATTTTTTCAACAGTTTAAGAGGTTATGTAAGTTTCAATGTTATTATTTTTTTCTCATTAAAAAAAAGGTACGCGATCGAGACACCCTTTATGTTCGGATTTTCATGTTCAATAGCAAATATATCAGACTAGCTGACAACCAGTACCAACGAGGGTTTAGTATAATTCTTAGAATCCAGCAGACACAAAGCATGGAGGAATGGGGATTCGAACCTATAATCTTGCCTTACCAAACCACTTGGGAGTAAACTTGAAACCACTAGACCACCACACTTGTTGATAATTTTCAATATTAATTATTCGGCCTTCATAATGCTAAGTTGATTGGATCAGTGCTTACGATGGTTATTCGGTTAGTCTGATATCTTCATGTTAAACTTATAGTCTAAATCTGACGTAGCGGGAGGTGCTTCGCCCGTCATGCACATTTCTATTAACAAGCAAAAAGAAAAGTTGATTTTGTGGGTGATTTATTTTTATTTTTATTTTTATTTTTGGTACTAGAATTTGACAATTTCTAATACAATTTGAGTAAAAGATAAAATTCCAGACATGGAGAACAATGAAGATATGTGAGGAAAACTTTATTAGCTCTCCTTTAGAATCACGTGTGGAGGTCACAAATGCGAGTGACTAGAGAGGCAGTGGCCATATTGCCAAACTCCTGAAAATAGCACTGTAGCAGTAGTGGGCAACTTACTAATAGGGGGAAGTACTATTACTGTTACTAAAGTCAAATTAAGGTTCAATGTGAAAAGAGAGAAAAAGAGGGGAAAAAGAGTAGTACTGTAGTTAATAAAGTATAGAACCCAGGACGAGAGTGAGTGAGAGAGAGAGAGAAAGGGAGGGCAGAAATTAAGGACGAGGGACTGACATTGACAAAAGGAGAGACAAACAGCTCTAGTTTCTTTCTATCCTTTTGGGATTCGTATTTCAATTTCTTGCATTCCTCGTGTTTATTTACTACTACACCGTCAAAAAAAATACAATATTACTACTACCAATTTACCACAGTAACAACAATACTTTGCATTTTTTTCCACTTATTTCCACTCATTCTTACCGATTGAGTAAGGTCGTCTCACTGATTTTCATTGATTGGGTAAGATTTTACCACTGATTTTCACTGATTTGGTAAGGTCATTTCACTGATTCTCACTGATTCAATAAAGTCATGACACTGATTCTGTGAGTAGGAATGTGGGTCCTGCCACTGATTGAGTAAGGTTTTGCCACTGATTCTCACTGATTAAATAAAGTGTTGCCATTAATTTCCACTGATTGGGTAAGGACTAATGTCTTGCCACTGATTTTCACTAACTGGGTAAGGTCCAATAAGTGGAAAAGAACACACCTTCAATCTCTTGTAAAACGGCCTCAAAGAGATATCACCTTTAAAACCAATCATGACGTCATGTTTGTATGAATACTCTCACCTTGAAACCGACTCATACGAGTTTTTGTGTAATCAGAACAATAATATCTGACTCACCGCTCTTTGATTTACCAATGTATGTATTCCCTCCGTTTCTCACTAAACTTCTTATTTGCTTTTTGGATGTCAAATGTTTGTAAAATTCTGACCGTAAATATATACAAAATCTCTATGTAACACCCCCGAATTCGCAACGATTTCCAGGGAACTATCGACGTCGCTGTACACGACTCGACACCGCCGAACCGTCACGAACCCAAGGGAATGCTACTGCAACATTTATCGCTAAGGAGTAAATGCTAAGCAGAAAGGAAAACTAGGTATCAAAGGAAGCATCTAAACAAATTAAACATAAATATCAGAGTTGTCTATCCAGTGGTCTTAAGTCCATTATAGTTTTATTACAACTTTGCCTTCAAGGGCACAAACCAAAATCCCAAATAATCCAAGGTAACCAATAAATCCATGGTTCTAAACAAACAGCCCACATTCAACCTTCTAGCAAACCATCCTCACTCAGCTACACCTGCACTTTGGTTTCCGTGACGGAAACAAGGTACAGAAGAAAACAAAAGAAAACAAAAATCAGATAAACTGAATAAACGTCGTCTACACCCAGTAAAAACACTTTCGCAAACCTTACGTGGGTTTTAGAAGAATCATTGAAATTCATTTGCATGCACAAGTAGTCATACAATCAAGCACACGCATACTCGATATTCAATTACATGCAATTCTTGCTTTAGTGATCATTCGAACACAAATAGATAAACCATCTTGATTAGAGAGATAAGAGAGCGAATAGAACAGCGATTACCCATACTGTTCATAGATAGATATAGACATGTCATGGACTTACGCTAGTGTATACTCACACTACCTGTAACATAATAATCGATATGTAGAGAATTAAACAATGGGGAATGATCTGTCCCGAACACACTACGAGGTGTCCATAAAAGTAACTTGGGAATCACGCATCCCTAGACTATATCAATTAGATAAGTCTTGATAGCTCGACTACTCCTAGGGATCCATTAGGAGTCTTATTCTCATTTAATTCAATTTACATACTTGCATTGATTGACCTAGTGGTACAACGAGATCACGACATACTACTTCATTTCATGCTCATGATAATGAATAATAATAACGACGATAATGACATAAGGGCATATTAACAATAGTCATGCTTCATATATGTCTAACAAAATTTCGGCAGCACTTAGGCAGTGAATCATGATATCCAAAAATTACACTTTCACAATTAACATCCAACAAATATAATAGGTGCTCATTAGCACTCAATAATATCCCATTCCAAATAGCACATATTACTATATCATAATAATATTAGAAATTCAACATCGCCATAATTAAACATTAATTAGCATATGAACTATTAATTAACGAAACTTTATAAACTTATCATACTCAATATAAATCATATTTACAGCGAAGAACATATTTCAAATTCTCATAATTAACGACGATATAATTTAATCATGCTTTGCATATTAAATTCACAATAATAATTAATTAGCACATAACACATCAAAATAGTTTTGATGGGGCTTTGGAAAGAGGTAGGCACAATCACTTACTTAACAAACGCTCAGTAAGAAGTAGGTAACTTGGCTAATCATAACCCGATCACGCTGGTCCGTTTGGTCCTAATTAAAAATAATTACCGAGACATAATTAATAAATACGAAAATCCAAACAGTACTAAAACTGTAAAATAATATTTTTATTAAATTCATTGATTTATTCCAACCAATATAGGCTTTTGAGAATTCGGATTCGGACTCCGAACGAGTACAGAAAAATAAAAATAATTATTAAAAATACTGAAAATACGAAATTAATTAAAACGAAAATATTAAACGAAACCCTAATCAGTTTTTCGAGTCTAGGCCATGATACACCAAGCATGGGGACCCACGACCTAGCCCATCACCAAGACCACCACCCACCGACCACCATGGTCGGCGGTGGCTCGCCGGAGCACCGGCAACACAGGAGCGAGAGAGTGAGAGAGATCGCGCGAGAGAGAGAGAGTTCGCGAGGGAGAGAGAGAGCGACTGAGAGGGGGAGGAGCGACGGGCAAGGTCCCATCGCGTCGGCCACTCCCCGACGACCACCCAGGCGCGGCCTGGTGGCGCGGCGGTGGCGCGACAGTCGCGCCTCGACGAAAACAGGGGAGGGGGAAAATAGAGTATGGGGAGAGAGAAAGGAAAACAGAGAGAAAGAAAGAGAGGGGGAAGGGCGGCTCACCGGTGGGAGGAAGAGGAGGCGGTGCTGGCCTGGTGGCCGGCGACAGCAGGGGGGGGGGAGAGAGAGAGAGAGAGAGAGAGAGAGAGAGAGAGAGAGAGAGAGAGAGAGAGAGAGAGAGAGAGGTGTGCGGTGGAGAGAGAGAGAATAGCGTGAGAGAGAGAGAAGAGAATTGGGGCTTTTGGCTGAGTTTTGTAAACTGATCAACTGACCCATCTCTTAGCTTATATAGGTGCTTAGTCAAGGAAAGTCAAACCCTACTAGAATTAGGATTATTTTTTGATTTAATTGCTATTTAAAAACAATTAAAACTAATTAAATGCTAATTAAAACCAATTAAAACAATATGAATAAGCCTTATTCATATACAAAACCATTTTAACTAAATCCCTCACTTTGATAATTATAAATCCCGAAATTCCCATAATAATAATTAATATTATTATGGCTTAATTTGAGTAAAACGAATCGTTAAATAAATGTACGATTTAAATCTCCGAAACTATTTACAAATGAATTATAAATCGATATTATAATTATAGAAAATATTGGGGTATCACATTCTACCCTCCTTAAAAGAAGTTTCGTCCCGAAACTTGAAACATGAAGTAATCACTTCTCAACGACGAAATGAGTTTACCCATACGAAGGTATAAATCGATTTTAGGACAACGACAATGCAATGCGTGTACTACGGTTGTGATCTAGGTCGATTAGCAGTGCAGCATGCAATGCTAGAACATGCAACTCGTGCAAAGCGGTAAACAAAACACGAAATTACTAGGTGTGACATTCTACCGTCCTTAAAAAGGGTTTCGTCCCGAAACTCGAATGGAATTAGTACCTTCGAGAAAGAGTTCTGGGTACTTCTCGCGCATCATGGATTCAGCTTCCCATGTTGCCTCTTCTTGACCATGACGGGACCAAATAACTTTCACAATCGGAATAGTCTTTGTGCGAGTCGAGCGCTCTTTGCGGTCGGTGATCTCGATCGGACGTTCTTCATATGTCAAACTCTCGTCAAGTTCGATCGTTTCAGGTTGAACGACATGAGTTGGATCATGTACGTATCGCTTCAGTTGAGAGACGTGAAAGACATTGTGGACTTTCTCAAGTTCAACAGGTAAAGCTAGACGATAAGAAACTTCACCAATCCTCTCTAGGATCTCGTAAGGTCCAATGTAACGAGGACTTAACTTCCCCTTACGACCAAAACGCATAACACCCTTGGTAGGAGATACTCGCAAAAGTACATTGCTACCCACCTCAAATTCTTCAAGTCTACGACCTCTATCTGCATATGATTTCTGGCGATCTTGTGCATTTCGCATCTTCGTCTGAATCACCTTCGCAGTGTCAATAGTCTGCAGGATCATATCAGGACCCAAAACTGCAGTCTCGCTAATGTCGTTCCAACATACAGGCGATCTACACTTCCTACCATACAAGGCTTCATATGGCGCTCGATCAATGCTTTAATGATAGCTATTGTTGTAAGAAAATTCGATCAACAGAATGTGGTAATCCCACGAACCTTGGTATTCGAGGGCACACGCTCGAAGCATATCCTCAAGAGTCTCGATTGTCCTTTCTGTCTGGCCATCTGTTGCAGGATGAAAAGCGGTACTAAACTTCAATTTGCTTCCGAAAGCTTCTTTTAATTTCTGCCAAAAGTTAGAGAGAAATCTCGAGTCTCTATCAGAAACAATATCTTCAGGTACACCATGAAGTCTCATGACCCCCTTGACGTACGCGTCAGCCAGTTTCTCCATTTCCCACGTGTCGTGCATAGGGATGAATCGTGCGACCTTCGTCAAACGATCTACAACCACCCAAATGGCATTGTTCTTCTTTTGTGTCAAAGGTAAAACCATGACAAAATCCATAGAAATCGAATTTCATTTCCAAGTCGGAACTTCCAGTGATTGTACCATTCCACCCGGTCTCTTGTGCTCGATCTTGACTATCTGACATGTCAAACACTTCGCCACGAACTCAACGACATCTTGTTTCATGCCTTTCCACCAGAAAACTTGGCGAAGATCTTTGTAAAGCTTATCTCCACCATGATGTACAGAATACGGTGTATTATGAGCTTCACTCAAAATCTGACTTTTGATATCTGGGTCATTGGGTACGCAAACACGTTCTCGAAATCTCATAATTCCATCTTGGCCTAAAGTGAAGTCCTCAGACCTACCCTCGTTTTTGTGGTTTAGAATCCGCTGAAGATCCTCATCACCACTTTGTTTATCTTTGATCTCTTTAAGCAGTGTTGGTCGAACAGTCATATGTGCTAAGGTACATTGAACGTCACCTTGAAACACAATCTCCACCTCGAGACTTTGCAAGTCACGTATGATCTCCTTAGGAAGCACTAAAGCAGTTAACAAATGTCGAGTCTTCCTACTCAAAGCATGAGCGACTACGTTCGCTTTACCCTCATGGTACTGGATATCAATGTCGTACTCCGTCAGAAGTTCTAGCCATCTCCTTTGGCGCATGTTCAACTCTTTCTGGGTAAAGATATACTTGAGACTGTTGTGATCAGTAAACATCTTGACTACGGAACCATACAGGTAATGTCGCTAAATCTTCAATGCGAATACGACAGCCGCAAGTTCTAGATCGTGTGTAGGATAGTTGTCTTCATGCTTCTTCAGTTGTGGTGAGGCGTAAGCCACGACCTTTCCGTGTTGCATCAAAACACACCCTAAGCCATGCTTAGACGCGTCACTGTAGACCTCATATCCTTCCGTTCCGGACGGCAATGTCAAAATAGGTACACTTGTAAGACGTTTTTTCAACTCTTGGAAAGCTGTCTCACACTTGTCGGACCATACAAACTTTGTCGTTTTCTTCATCAAATTCGTGATTGGCTGCGCAATCTTTGAGAAACCTTCTACAAATCGTCTATAATATCCAGCAAGTCCAAGAAAACTTTGAACTTCGGTCACGGTCGTTGGTCTTGGCCAATCTGTAACAGCTCGATCTTCTCCGGATCTACGGCCACTCCATCCTTAGACACCACGTGTCCTAAGAAAGATACCGTGTCTAACCAAAACTCACACTTAGACAACTTGGCGTAAAGTTCATGTCTTCGCAGAATCTCCAAAACAGTACGTAGGTGTTGCTCAAGCTCCTCGGCGTTCTTCGAGTAAACCAAAATGTCATCGATAAAGACTACAACAAACTGGTCTAGGTAAGGCTGGAACGTACGGTTCATCAAGTCCATAAACTTTGCAGGTGCATTCGTCAACCCAAAAGGCATCACAGTGAACTCGTAGTGCTCATACCTCATCTTAAACGCTGTCTTCGCAATATCAGGCTCAGAGATCCTCAACTGATGGTATCCTGATCACAGGTCTATCTTTGAGAAAATTGACGCACCACGCAGTTGGTCAAACAGATCGTCAATTCGGGGAAGTGGGTATCTATTCTTGATCGTAATCTTGTTTAACTCGCGGTAGTCAATGCATAGTCTCATACTACCATCCTTCTTCCGTACAAACAAAACAGGAGCACCCCAAGGCGATACACTCGGACGTATGTATCCCTTTTGTAACAAATCCTCAAGTTGTGTTTTCAGTTCCTTCATTTCAGCAGGTGCCATACGATACGGTGCTTTTGAGATTGGTGCAGAACATGGAGCAAGCTCGATCGTAAAGTCAATAATGCGTTGCGGAGGCATTCCGGGAATCTCTTCGGGAAACACATCAGCGTACTCGAAAATTACAAGAATAGGCTGCGGAGCTTCCGTCTCGCGACTCGTATCCACCACATGACAAAGGTAAATCGCTTCACCCTTAGTCACACACTCTTTAACCTTCATAGTAGCCATCACCTTCAGCTTAGGCTTGACTACTACTCCTCGGTAAGTGATCCTCTTACCTTTAGGTCCTCGCAAAGAAACGCATTGTTCAAAGCACTCTAACTTAGCCCTATACTTGGCTAACCAATCCATTCCCAATATCACATCAAAGTCCTTCAAATCCGCGGGTAAATCAGAACCAGCTATCCTAATCGGACACTTTTCATACAACGCTTTACACTTAGCGATCGATCCATCTGGCATCCTCATATTTGCACTATACACAGAACTAGGTTCTAAACCTATCTTACATGCAAAGCACTTAGAAAGTACAGAATGCGTTGCACCACTATCAAACAAAACAAAAGCGGAAAAAGAATGAACAAGAAAAGTACCAGCGATCACGTTCGGGTTTGCTTCTGCTTCATTGCGATTCATCACAAAGATTCTACCATTAACCCCTCTATTGTTGTTGTTGATGTTGTTCGGCGCGGGATTAGCAGTAGCAGGAGCTTGAACTTGGTTGTTCACAGCAGGAGTAGCATTGTTACGGTTGTTGTTGTTGTTGTTGTTGTTGTTGTAACCCCCGTTTTCACGGTAGTTACCACCATTACCACGATAGCCATTGTTATTCCCACCACGATTGTAGTTGTTATCGCGGTTCTGCCCATTACCATTCCTACCTCGGCTCCAACATTCAGAAGCTTTGTGACCCGGTTTGTTGCACTCATAGCATTGCAACACGTCACCTCGGCAGTTCTTACCAGCATGCGTCTTGTTACAGCGGGTACAAGGCGTATTCCTTCTGACCATTATCGTAGCTCGATGACTATTCGAGTCACGATTTCTATTCGCATTGTGGTTCTGACCACCTTGGTAGCTGTTGTTGCCATTCGGTCTTGGCCTTTTCTCGTCGTTATTCAATTGCGATGGATTGCCTTCGTCGCGCTTGTTCTTTCCCAAATGCGTGTCACGACGTCCAATAATCCTCTCCTGGTTCAGGGCCTTGTCATAGGATTCCTGAAAAGTGATAGATTGTCCAGCGACAAAACGTTGAATATCCCATTTCAGTCCGTCCTCGAACCTTTCGATTCGCTCAGCTTCAGTTGTCAGCAGATTAGGAGCAAAAATAGCAAGCTCATTGAACTTGGCAGCATACTCGGCCACAGACAGCTTGTCTTGGCTTAACCCTTCAAACTCACGCTGCTTCAGGCGTCATAGAGCACTAGGATAAAATCTAGCACGAATGACTACCTTAAAACGATCCCAATTAAAGTTCGGCGTTGCAAGCAAATCAGTTCGCACATCGTTCCACCACTTGTTAACTTCGCCCTTCAGATAGTACGTTGCAGAGCTAACTTTCATGTTGTTAGGCCGATTTGTAGCCAGAAACAACTTCTCGAACTCGATGATCCAAGTTTTCAGCTTTGTTGGATCGGCACCACCTTCGAACGTAGGAGGTTTAAGAGCGTCAAAATCTCGGAAACTACGCGCTGCAGAGGCTTGTGCGGTTTCCATCTCTTCTTGGCGTGCCATTTGTTGTGCCATGATCTAGACCACATCGGTCAGACCATCCTCGAGTCTAGCGATTCTATCGGCGTTGGTTGACATTTTCGCGAATCTGAGAATATAAAAGTAATGGTATGAACACCATTCACACAATTTGCACATCTCGACTCATTAAGGTCTAATTGAGAGAAGTAGGTTGTAATTGAAACCTTTCTCTTGACATTTAGCATATAGCATATAAGTTTCGATGATCGACCTTACAGCGTAGGTCTAAGCAACATACTTGCTTTATTGTTCTCAGTTCTCATGCGTAATAGTTCGATAGGCATACAATACACTTTAGACATGTAGGTTTCACATGAATAGACAAAGATGTTCATAATGCACATAAAGAGGCTCCATACTATTTTAGTAGGGCAATAGACAATCACACTTAATCATATTGATATGCTTTAGCACTTGGCTCACAAGAGAGTTGATAATGCTCAACAAAAATTTTGCCATAATTTCGACATGGATTTCCCATCATGTCACGACGATAAGAGATAGCATTCATGCTTTTGGTCAATCACACAAATATGTGACACACAATGATATAAACGAATCATAATGATTTTCATATAATCAAATAAAATACTTTTGCAATAAGATAAATTGCAAAATAAATAAGAGTCAAAAATATTTGTTGCTTAGGCAACTACACACCATCATCAAACTTGACCACGCAGGGCCATCACAAAAGTGGAATAATGTTTCTAATCAAAACGACTAACTCTAGCCAACAAAATAACTAAACAGCAACTGGGTTTTGCTTCGATCCGGGAGGCATATCATCATCATCATCCCTCCTTGGCTTCACTTCCCTACATGGAGTGTAAGGATGCTCGTCACCTCTAAACTTTTGAGGCATGAAGCGTCTTCTAAAGTTATCCACGAGCTTGCGCTTCTTAGACCAGCAGCTTTCACAGATGTCCTTTGGAGCAGGCACTAGAACGTGATTTACGTTCCACTCGAACTCAGACAAACATAGCTCATTGCCAAGACCTTGAAAAGTCAGCGCCCAACGATTACCTTTGCCATACCTTCCATCGTTGATGTATCCACTCCTCAGTACCACATCTTCATACTTCTCCTTGAGACCTCTCCAAGGATGTAGGTTGGGTAAGCCAGCTAATAAGAGTTCTACCCAGAAACTTTGGTGTATCCTCATATGGTTCTCATATTCGTAACGCTCGATCGTAGTGAATGCGCGATCAATGTAGGCACGGATGTCATCTAGCTCGACATCAGTGGCAAAGAAAGGCTCCACATGAGGAGACACATCAGCAGTAGGCGAAGGAGGTACAGAGTTGTTGCCGCTTGCATCACCAATATCCTCTAAGTCTGGCATGCTAGGTGAATCAGGGACACTAACTCCATACTCGAAACGCATCTCTAAATCCACAGAGTTAGGCTCAACACTTGGCTCGTTAGCAGGAGCATCGTCAGCCTCAGGTTCGGACTCGATAGGTTCCTCTTCAGGATCAAGATCCTCGTTAGCATCCAAGTCGTGATTAGGCTCTATTGGAACGTCATCGTCACGAGCATCAGGCGCGGGTTGGTCCACCTCGTGCGTGCCATTGCCTTGCGCCACAAGGGCAGTCGCGGCCTCGTCACGCTCGCCGTGTGTAGGCTCACTATCGGAGATGTCTACATACTCCACCTCGTTCTCGAGTGCAACAATCATCGCTCGTGGTTTTCTACCTCTAGTCGACTTCATCGCGGTGAAACGAGTAAATGCCATCTACAAAAGGGCAATCAAACAATAAGAACATTTAAATCACAATTAAGGTGATTTCAAGTAATTCCTATCTTCTAGGACTACTACGCTCAACGGCTTTAATTATATTTTATTTTCCCAAAAATGAAACTAATCTTTATTAATTCACTTATAAAACCTATTCAACCTTTTAAACCTAGGGCTCTGATACCATTTGTAACACCCCCGAATTCGCAACGATTTCCAGGGAACTATCGACGTCGCTGTACACGACTCAACACCGCCGAACCATCACGAACCCAAGGGAATGCTACTGCAACATTTATCGCTAAGGAGTAAATACTAAGCAGAAAGGAAAACTAGGTATCAAAGGAAGCATCTAAACAAATTAAACATAAATATCAGAGTTGTCCATCCAGCGGTCTTAAATCCATTATAGTTTTATTATAACTTTGCCTTCAAGGGAAAAAACCAAAATCCCAAATAATCCAAGGTAACCAATAAATCCATAGTTCTAAATAAACAACACACATTCAACCTTCTAGCAAACCGTCCTCACTCAACTACACCTGCACTTTGGTTTCCGTGACGGAAACAAGGTACAGAAGAAAAAGAGAAGAAACAAAAGAAAACAAAAATCAGATAAACTGAATAAACGTCGTCCATACCCAGTAAAAACACTTTCGCAAACCTTACCTGGGTTTTAGAAGAATCATTGAAATTCATTTGCATGCACAAGTAGTCATACAATCAAGCACACGCATACTCGATATTCAATTACATGCAATTCTTGCTTTAGTGATCATTCGAACACAAATAGATAAACCATCTTGATTAGAGAGATAAGAGAGCAAATAGAACAGCGATTACCCATACTGTTCATAGATAGATATAGACATGCCATGGACTTACGCTAGTGTATACTCATACTACCTCTAACATAATAATCGATATGTAGAGAATCAAACAATGGGGAATGATCCGTCTGGAACACACTACGAGGTGTCCATAAAAGTAACTTGGAAATCACACATCCCTAGACTATATCAATTAGTTAAGTCTCGATAGCTCGACTACTCCTAGGGATCCATTAGGAGTCTTATTCTCATTTAATTCAATTCACATACTTACATTGATTGACCTAGTGGTACAACGAGACCACGACATACTACTTCATTTCATGCTCATGATAATGAATAATAATAACGACGATAACGACATAAGGGCATATTAACAATAGTCACGCTTCATATATGTCTAACGAAATTTCGGCAGCACTTCGGCAGTAAATCATGATATCCAAAAATTACACTTTCACAATTAACATCCAACAAATATAATAGGTGCTCATTAGCACTCAATAATATCCCATTCCAAATAGCACATATTATTATATCATAATAATATTAGAAATTCAACATCGCCATAATTAAACATTAATTAGCATATGAACTAATTAATTAACGAAACTTTATAAACTTATCATATTCAATATAAATCATATTTACAGCAAAGAATATATTTTAAATTCTCATAATTAACGACGATATAATTTAATCATGCTTCGCATATTAAATTCACAATAATAATCAATTAGCACATAACACATCAAAATCGTTTTGATGGGGCTTTGAAAAGAGGTAGGCACAATCTCTTACCTAACAAACGCTTAATAAGAAGTAGGTAACTTGGCTAATCACAACCCGATCATGCTTGTCCGTTTGGTCCTAATTAAAAATAATTACCGAGACATAATTAATAAATACGAAAATCCAAACAGTGTTGAAATTGTAAAATAATATTTTTATTAAATTTTTTGATTTATTCCAACCAATCTAGGCTTTTGAAAATCCGAATTCGGACTCCGAACGAGTACAGAAAAATAAAACATTATTGAAAAATACTGAAAATACGAAATTAATTAAAACGAAAATATTAAACGAAGCCCTAATCGGTTTTTCGAGTCTAGGCCATGATACACCAAGCATGGAGACCCACGACTTAGCCCATCACAAAGACCACCACCCACCGACCACCATGGTCGGCGGTGGCTCGCCGGAGCACCGACGACGGAGGAGAGAGAGAGTGAGAGAGATCGAGAGAGAGAGAGAGAGAGAGAGAGAGAGAGAGAGAGAGAGAGAGAGAGAGAGAGAGTTCGCGAGGGAGAGAGAGAGCGACTGAGAGGGGGAGGAGCGACGGGCAAGGTCCCGTCGCGTCGGCCACTCGCCGGCGACCACCCAGGCGCGGCATGGTGGCGCGGCGGTGGTGCGACAGTCGCGCCTCGACGAAAACAGGGGATGGGGAAAACAGAGTATGGGGAGAGAGAAAGGAAAAGAGAGATAAAGAAAGAGAGGGGGAAGGGCGGCTCACCAGCGAGAGGAAGAGGAGGCGGTGCTGGCCTGGTGGCCGGCGACAGCAGGGGGAGAGAGAGAGAGAGAGAGAGGTGTGCGGTGGAGAGAGAGAGAGAAAAGAGAGAGAGAATAGCGTGAGAGAGAGAGAAGAGAATTGGGGCTTTTGGCTTAGTTTTGTAAACTGATCAACTGACCCATCTCTTAGCTTATATAGGTGCTTAGTCAAGGAAAGTCAAACCCTACTAGAATTAGGATTATTTTCTGATTTAATTGCTAATTAAAAATAATTAAAACTAATTAAATGCTAATTAAAATCAATTAAAACAATATGAATAAGCCTTATTCACATACAAAACCATTTTAACTAAATCCCTCAATTTGATAATTATAAATCCCAAAATTCCCATAAAAATAAATAATATTATTATGGCTTAATTTGAGTAAAACGAATCGTTAAATAAATATACGATTTAAATCTCCGAAACTATTTATAAATGAATTATAAATCGATATTATAATTATAGAAAATATTGGGGTATCACACTCTATGAGTTATGATTTAAAAGTATATGCATTAGATTCCATTTCAAATGTATTTTTAAAATATCAAATTTTTATGTATTTCACTTGTATGTTTTTATAAATACTGATGGTCAAAGTACAACATTGGGGACTGCCAAAAAATAAGTAGAAAATTTAAAGAGAAATGGATGGAGTATCATATACTACTCCATCCATTCCAAATTTTTCTTTCTATTCGTCTTTTTGAGGTTAAATTTTACAAACCATGAATTTAAGAAAAAATATAAAGATTTTTAATGTAGAAATTCTATTATTAGATTTATTTTTAATTATATTTTAAAAATATCATATTTTTATAATTTGTATAATTATTTTATTCATGGTCAAAATATGGTCTTGAAAGTCATAAAAAGTCAAGAAAAATAAGGAACGAAAGGTGTAATGTTTATAGAGTATACAACTATCTATGAGAGGGTATTATGTATGACCAACTAAGTGCAGTAACCCTTATTCACTAAATAGCGACCCATTTTCATCAAAAATTACCATACAAAAATGTCTTACGCAGTTTTTTAAATTTTGTGATATAGATTATAGGGGTTTTGTTTTTATTTAGGGTGTTTTTTTTTTGTTTTTTTTTTTTTTACTTCTTGGACCTTACCCAATAAGTGAAAATCAATGGCAACAGCAACACCTTACTGAATCAGTGAGAATGAGTGTCAGGACATTATCTAATTAGTGAAAATCAGTGGTAGGATCCATATTACTACTCACAGAATCAGTGGCATGACCTTATTAAATCAGTGGGAATCAGGGTGTATTCTTTTCCTCTTATTTCCACTGATTCTCACTGATTGAGTAAAGTCGTCCCACTGATTCTCATTGATTGGATAAGGTTTTACCACTGATTTCCACTAATTCGGTAAGGTCATTTCATTGATTCAGTAAGGTCCTGCCACTGATTCTGTGAGTAGGAATATGGATCCTGCCGCTGATTTCCACTGATTGAGTAAAGTCCTGTCAGTGATTCTCACTGATTTAATACGGTGTTGCCACTGATTTTCACTTATTAGGTAAAGTCTTGCCACTGATTGGGTAATGTCTAATAAGTGGAAAATAACAAACCTGAGTGGAAGGACCTTATCGTATAAGTGGAAATCAAAACCTTACCCAATCCATCCGAATCAGTGGGAAGGCCTTACTTAATTAGTGAGAATCAGTGAAAATAAGTGGAAAAGAAACTTTACGAATTTGCCGGGTGGGATATCTCCGATTTGCAATTATGAATGAAATATGTTACAGTAAAGGCAGGGGAGAGAGAAAAGGACGGAAGAATCTTGGGTAGTAAATACTACTCACTGTACTACTCTTGTAGAGGTTCAATTCATTTCAAACAGCTGGAAGTAAAAAAAAAAGGAAAAAAGATTGATTGATTGATGATAAAAATGATGACAATATGATATTTAGTTATTTACTATGGAAAATGTGATGAGCTGTGTAGTGTATGTAGTGTTTGTCTCTGTTTCTCCAAGAAAAAACCAACACGCCAAAAATGCATCTCGTGAATTAGTATGTAGTAAACTGATGATCTTATTTTGTAAGCTTTTCACGTACAAATTTGACAATATACAACTAGAAGTTACAAGTTACCAAATACCAACAATGCAAATTCATCACCCTTTGTTTCTGTTGGTTTTCTAGTGGTGTCTGTCCTGTTGGCCGGTGGCGGTGGGGTTTAATAAGTACCCAGGTTTGGTTTTTGTCTTCAATACTTTCTTGTATATCTATATTTCATGTATTGCTGTTTGTTTGGGGGATGTCATCAACTTTGGTTATACAGGTTTGATTGCCACTATCAACATCATCTCTTTAAATTTTGTGGAACCCACTCTCGAATCATTGCTTCCCTTTAAATTTTTAATCAAGTAAAGGATTCTTTCTACATACGGTGAGTTCTTTTTCCGGTTATTCCAACTGATTCTCACTGATTGGGTAAGGTTTTATCCTTGATTTTCACTGATTCTTACTGATTGGGTAAGGTTCTACCACTGATTTCCACTAATTCGGTAAGGTCCTGCCACTGATTTTCACTGATTTGGTAAGGTTATTTCACTGAGTCTCACTGATTTAATAAGGTCTTGCCACTGATTTTGTGAGTAGGAATGTGTGTTCTGCCACTGATTTTCACTGATTGGGTAAGAATTTGCGACTGATTCTCACTTATTCAATGTGATGTGTGGTCTTGTCACTGACTCCCACTGGTTGGGTAAGGTCTTACCACTTATTTTGGTAAGGTCCAATAAGTGGAAAAGAACACACCGTTATTGGATGCATAAGACTCTTAAAACTTGTAAGACTTGACACATTAGATTTTCACTAACTTTTTGGTTTTTAAGACTCATTTCAGACTCTTCAGATTGACACCCCAATGTTTAAAAGACTTTTCAGACTTTGACACGTTAGCATTCCACTCACTTCTTTTGCCAGCAGGCCCCCACTAGTAGCTTTGTTGAGCCTTAAAGACAGTTAAGACTCCCTTTTTTTGCTCCCAACCCAATGGCTTTAAGGCTTTCAAGACTCTAAAGCTCTCATAATACAAGACTTTCAAGACTAACAATGAGAATGCCCTTGAATCAGGGTGCGTTTGTTAGAGCTGAACTTACCAGAACTGAATTGAATTGAACTGAATTCAACATTACTAAACTGGATAATACTTAACTGAACTGGACACAACTGAACTGAATTGAACACAACTTGATATGTGAGACAAAAAAGTATGTTTCTGAACTCGTCACCACTGAATTGAACTGAACATCATTTAACTGAATTTGAAATCACTGAATTGACACCTGAATTGAACTGACCGTGTAAACTCTAACAAACGCACCCTCAAAAGTCTTTACTTTATAATAAGTTTTAATCAGTACTGAAGTTGCAATCAATAGAGGCCTATTTATAATCAGAGCAGTGTAACCAGATTATCGTGATACTTAGCAGTACTTGTTGAATCAGTACATGCTACTTATAACCAGATCAGTATACTTATTGACTCAGTACCAATCAGTAGTCTACATTACAATAAAAATCAAATCAGCTAGGATAAGTAGAAAAGAACGCATCCTAGGTACATCAAAAAATCTGGATGGTAAGCGATAAGTCGATAGAGATCTTCATCCTAAAAGTAATGCATATAAAGAAGAAGAAGAACAAAACCAACCTAAACGATAGCCATGAGAGGAACCAAATGCCAATTGATTGGATTCAGTTATATATTTGGAAATATGTTCAAGAAAAATGAATTTGGAGTAACTTAATAACAAAGTGAAAAGGAATGCTTTAAACATAAGAAACTGAGCTAATGAAGTCTTGACCTAGTGGTAAAGACTGAGGTCCTGGGTATATTAGGTCCCAGGTTCGAATCCCTCCACCCTCATTATATGTAAATTTATTGGATTGGCCTTAGTGCCTCCCTTGAACCAAAAAAAAAAACATAAGAAACTGAAATATAGAAGTTCGCGTGGCTTCCAAAAATTCGTGTGGCCTGTGCGGAGTGCTAGATAGTACAAGTCAACTTTCTATAAGTCTACACGGGTTGCGTGGAATTTCAAATGAGTCGTGGAGAATTATTGCGCATGTCGCAGCATTATTTGTGGTTGTTGACTTGCTGTATCCAATCTCTCTTAAACATTCTTTTGTTTCAGTTGTTCACTTGTTAATGTTAATGATTAATGAACCAAACTAGATTGGAATATGTGAGAGAAAAAGTGTAGCAGTTAAATGAACACCATTAAACTGATTATAAAATAAGTGAAAAAGTTAAAGTGTGTTTAGCCTCATCACCAATACTGTTAGTAGGAAAACAAACCCTCAGTTCCAAGAGCTTTTTCATATATCAGCTACAATCTGCTGAGATATTAACCATCCAAATTGAAGTCCCTCCCCTTCAAATAGATACCATCCACCCATTTTAGCCAAAGGTGGTCTTCTTTATGAGCAAGAGCCCATAGCAGCTTAGCTACAACTGCTATGTTTCGGGTTTTACAATCCTTAAAATTCAGTCCTCCATACCGCTTCTCCTTGCGCACATAATCTCATCCAACCAATGGTACTTTCTTGTGCAAGTCAGTAGATCCCCATACAAATTTTACAAACAGTCTCAATTTGCTTGATAATGCTTTGTGGCAGAAGATAGATTTAAGACCAGTAGATGTGAGTAGAAAGGAGGACATAACTTTACGCTTTATAGAAATTGCAAGGTTGGAAGGAGAAACTTCTTTCAACAGCGGGGACGGAGGTTTTGTTGAAATCTGTCATTCAATCCATTCCCACGTATGTCATGGGGGTCTTCAAGCTCCTGTTAACTTTGGTGCACGAGATTCATTCTCTTATGGAAAGATTCTGGTGGGGACAGCGGGACAACTCAAAATGGATCCACTGGAAGTCTTGAGATTCTTTGTGTAAGCCAGAGGGTGTTGGGGCCTGGGGGTATGGGGTTTCGTGATATTGCCGTATTTAATGATGCACTACTAGCCAAGCAGGTATGACGTCTTCTTCACGGAGAGAACACTCTATGTGGTCGTCTTTTCAAGGCTAAGTATTACCCGAAAAGGAGTGTCCTTGACTCGAATTTGGGACCGTGTCCTAGCCATGTTTGGCGTAGTGTGTGGAGCTCTAAATCTCTTCTTTTGGAGGGTCTATTGTGGAGGGTGGGGAATGGCCAAGACATCAACATTTGGCATGACCCATGGTTAGCGGATGAAGAAGGGCGGTTTGCCACGACCCCAATTCCGGGCAACAGAGAGATTTGTAAAGTGGCGGAGTTGATCGATTATGAAGCTGGGTGTTGGAAAACTGATTTACTGGAAATTTTGTTTAATGAGCAAGATAGAGACCTGATTCTCGCGATTCCTATCAGCGAGCGAATATCCAAAGATGTGCAGCGGTGGGCGTTCTCGAGAGATGACAACTACACAGTCCGAACTGGCTACCTACTTGGCAAAGGGATTGATTTTGATGAGTGTGAGGTCTGTTGGCCTGTTATATGGGAGACAGATTTACCACCTAAGGTTAAAATGTTTCTTTGGAGAGCAAGTATGAAAATCCTTCCTACAAGAGCACTTCTCAGGTATAGACACTTGCTGGATATAAATACTTGTCCTTTGTGTGAGCGGGAGTCTGAAACGACCTTAAATGCTTTATGTTCGTGTGATCTTATTAAATGTGTGTGAGATACTAGCCCCTGTGCTGCTGCTATTAACGTAGCAGAGGTCACGTCGTTTGGTGATTTGGTAGCAAAATGGAGGGAAGAGTTGTCAGAGGAACATTTCAAGCTTGCCTGCATCATTGCGTGGGGAGTGTGGTTTGTTAGAAATCAGTATGTCTTTGAGGAGAAGAGTACTCTAAATGATGTGGTGTTGTCAAGGGCACTTCGTCTCGCTGCTGACATGGAGAAACTCGAGATAAATAAACGAGTGCATTCACCTCGTGCAGCCTTAGCAGGGGGAACAGTTTGGGTTCCACCTAGTTCTGGGTGAGATCAACGTCGATGCTCATGTGATGGATGATAGATGTATTGCAGTAGTTGTGGTAGGAAGGAACGACTGTGGGGATGTTCTCTTAGCTGCAGTCCGCAGAACTTAGGCGTGTTGGTCACCTCTCATAGCAGAAGCCCGAGCTTGTGAGTATGATTTGAAGATCGTGCGTCGAATGGGTGTCTCAAAATCAGATTGTTTGGGTCTAATTTCTCACTTGTCGAAGAACTTAGTTGGTCTAGAAGAAGTAGATGTTATTGTTAGTGATGTGTTTTTTAATGTTTCTTTTTTCAATGTTGTTAATTTTTGCCATGTTCGAAGTGATGAAAACTCGATAGCCCATTACCTCGCTAGAGTCAATATTTGTGGAGTGGAGCAAATTTGGAATGGTTGAATGCCCGAGGACATTTCCCCGTACGTCCTTATGGATATAATGCTCTATTTCCCCTTAAAAACAAAAAAGGTACAAAAGACTGGAGGATTAGAAAATAATCTTTTTATATCTTAGCAATCATTTTAGAAGTAAAATGATATAAGCCCTTGTTTAGCTCCATCAATATACCACCCTCAAAGTAACTAATGATGGACAGTTAACAAAATACAAATCCTTATTTTTTTTTTTTTTTTGCATTTGCAATGTCGGACTACCTATATGCGACGAAGGGAGTACCGGCAGGAACATATCAAGTGACAATAGGTGAAAGTGCTGCAGTTTAACTTGAGCATTGTCAAATGCCCTGCTGCATTTGAGGGCAAATATCCATTAATCTCTGAGTCGAAGACAAAAGAAAGAAGCAAATCGGATGGACATTCAAGGCTCAAGCTTTAAGGGCTTCCCCAGCTTTCACAAGATCCTCAAGTGCCTTAGATATCTGTGCCTCATGCATGCCATCTAGGCGAACACCTCTTTCGACACCAAAGTCTACATAAAAAATTAATAGAGGTAAGTTTACAGACAACATTAGGGCAGATATTGTCAGCCAGACAACAAAGGGTGAGATATCCTGATTCCTAATGCCAAGAATGTGAAGACGAGAAATTGTGTAGCAACTAGCAAGTCAAATTTCCTTCGAATACCACTTTCACACATCAACTTGAACAGCTATTTAGCTAAAGGATAGTACAATACAAAAGAAATTGACATCTACACATAACATCCCACACCATTACCCCAGTGCCTTCCATAAACATAAGCTCCCGCCTAAGGCAGTGTTTTGGGTGGATGAGATAATGTGTACGCATCTTTAGCCTCAAATTGCAGAAAGCATTGACTGGCTTGCCACTTCTCAACAGAAAAAAGCAGCAGATTGCTGTGAGATTGCAGTTTCATCACATTGGTTCCTATACAACTATCATCTCAGATTTCTAAGTTTCTAACCATCAGCACTTCTGACTTTAGCTAATACCAAAGGGGCCATGCATAAGCAGCAAAACAAGCCAGTGTCAGTTTGGTCTGGCCTTGTTTGGCAGGACACTTAACTGTCCAATACTCCCTAGGCCCGAAAAAAAAGGGCATTCTCTTAGCCGAATCAACTAATGAAATACCAACTGCAACAAGAAGCCGACTCTCTCAAAGCCTCAACTAGTCAAGGATTTCCAACTTTTCAACTTTGAACTGAAGTCAGAATGATAATATTCAATGTAAAGACCATAGGACAGAAACAGCAAACGACGCATTTCAAAATTGTATTACGAGGATGAATGAAAATTGTGAAGAAAAATAGGCAATCATATCAATTTGTTTACAAGGTAAAACTCTAAGCCCCCATTGTGTCATGAGAGTTACTGAATATAATATTGTTCTTCCCATTCTTTAGAGCGCATCTAATGTAAACCACAGCATTGGCTCCTGTGGCCCTAAGAGCCCTCGGTCTTGAGCTATGGCAGCACAAGGTCAAATCCATAGTTTAAACGACAACTTTACAAGCTTTGGCGAGAATCACAATAGAAACCATTGAAGTTATAAGCATATAACCATTTATCCTTCACATCAAGGACCATGGCCTCCGAACTTGATAATCTATGTTCCTAAAATTAACAGGGAGATGGAGGACACAGATGATGGAACTAACACTAGACATTGAAAAATGACAAATGAAGGCAATCAGAAACCTTGAATTTCTTTCATAAAAAGGTCCTAGTATGTAACAAGAAGCATGGATAAGAAAGGAATATAGGCCAGTCACAGGCAAGAGAGTCTGACAACAGCCGAGGTAACTAAATGTGAACCCTGGATTTCAAAGATGCAGACAATAAACAATCTCAAATCTAGAGTCTGGTTCCCCAATAATGAACATATAAAAAATATATCCTTACATTTTTGTTGATATTTCACAATCATTTCGAACAGGTTGTATGATAGTAAATGGCATTTGATGAACCATCAGGAAATCACTAACAGACATGAACTGAAAGCGAAAACATGAGCTGAACTTTTGAAAGATTGCAGTCCTAAGTTCCTTACCATATCTGGCCCAAAGCTGAGGTTGAACCCCACGACATTCGCGAATCAAAATTGGGAGTTTGGGATTCAGTGTCTTGAGCTCCTTGTAATTCTTCTCAACAAAAGTTCTAACACACAGTTCATGAGTGAACACCAACAAGGTAAGCACATGACCGCAATCATGAGACGACAATAAAAACTCATTCACATAGTAATCAAGATCATATTTTTACATAACGATGCTGACCAAAAAAAAAAAACTAGCAGTTGGTGGCAAATCAACCAATAAATTCCAGTCACGCTTAATGGTAATAAGGGGGTACCTAGCTTCAGCACTTGCCGGGGACGATTGGCAAAGGAGGACCCGGAGCTCCTTCAAGTTCTTAGACAACTGTGCTCTCCAAGCCATGAGAACTGAGACAAGGAAAAATTTAATTCAATAAGGGCAATACAAAGGAGACTATGAGAGAAAGTGTACCAGGAATCACATTCACAGGCACATACAAATGAAGCTGAAATAATAGGAAATCCTTTGTATTACTCATAATGAAAAGCCAACCAAAATGGGGCAAATTTAACGCTTCAAAATCATCAAAAGATATGTGACAATCACAAATCAAACAAAATGACGAGTAATCTCCTTAAGTCGATTTAAGTCGCAAAATTTTAAGAAAAAAGATCATAACCCAGAACCCAAAATCACACCTTCAGTGAAACCCAGAACCCTAAATCGCACATTCGATGAAACCCAGAAACCATTAAAGAAAAAACAATCATTTAGGTAGAAAATCAGAACACTAATTGATTGCATTTGAATGAGAGAGATATTTTTAATTTGAGAGAATGGCGTTACCTGATTCGATTGAAGTTTGACCGTGTGAATCACCACCTCAACACAAGCTTAGGAGAGAGAAATGATGGAATCCCGTTTGAGCTTGGGGACGATGATCTGCGGTATGTGCTAGCAAAAGTGCCAATGTCGTTCCAATTGCTTAATTTCTTTTCTTTTTATTTTGAAAAATTTCATGCATTTAAAAGTACTCCCTCTAACCTAACAACCTCCAATGGTTGAAGGGGTGAGAGCTCTACTACTTTTTTTTCTCGTTAAAAAGATGGTGCAAGTGAATGGCGACCGAGGCATCTCCCGCTACGTTGTGTTCGGACTCTCGTGTTCAATAGCGAATATATCAGACTAGCTGAACAACCAACGCAAGCACTGACCCCGTCAACATATTTTGATCGTTAATTGAGATCAATACCTAATGTGTACAATCATTTGTAACGAGCGTAGGGTACACCGTACACAGAGCATCAAACGGCCCAATTTTATTAAGTGAAGACTAGGTGAGTTGGGCTTTTAATTTGGGACGCTGACTTTACTTTACAAATTGACACCGGCGTACACCAATTGGGTATAAGTGCAAGTACCTCAAAAAATTGGGAAGATCACTCCATGAGAGAAACCGGATGACAATTGATTTAGATTTTATTATACTCCCTCCGTTTCGGAAAAATGTTAACATTTACTTTTTGAAGGTCAAACTTTACAAATTTTGACCATTGATTTCGGAAAAAATATAAAGATTTACAATGTAAAAATACTATCGTTGGATTTGTTTTGATTAGTACTTTCGGAAAATCTATTTCTTATAGTTTATGTATTCATATAAACACAAATATTTGTGGTCAAAGTAGTGCATTAAATACCGTGCAAAAGTAAATGCTAACATTTTTCAGAAACAAAGGGAGTATATCGGAAATAGTTTTAAGAGAAAACAATTTAAAGTAACTTGAAAACATAGTGAAAATGAGAGCTTTAAACAAAGAAAAATGGAAAATGGAAGTTCGTGTGGCTTGCGAAAATTTGGGTGGCTTGGGCGGAGTGTTGGGTAGTAAATATGGGTGTGCAGAAATTTGGGTACATAGGATTGGAATCAGAATTGGTGGTTTCAAAATCGGAATCGTTCCAACCAATTTCAATTTCTAAAAATAGAAACAGGTATTAACCAATTTCAATTCTCAAAAACAGGAACTGATACCAACAAATTCCAATTTCAATTACTGACTTTTGGGAACTGGAATCGATTGGGTACCCAGTGGGTTAGTGATTATTAATTTATTAGTAATTATTAGGAACCGGTACCAACCAATTCCAATTCCAAGGGGTTAGTAATTATTATATGAATTTATAGAGTTAGGAAAAGAAAAATGCAAAAATAATCTTACAACTTCAACAACGAGATTTTAAAATTCAAATATCCATTATTAGTTTGAAACTTCCACTTTGAAAAATTCTATACGTTTTATATATTAAAATAAAAAATATTATTTATCTAAATGAATGTACCCTTTTAGAAAATGTATCTTTGATACTATATCATGTATCTAAAAATAACATTTATCTAAGAAACTGTAGTTCTTTTTTTTTTTTTTTCTCTCTCCCCTCTCTCCTCCCAAAAGAAAAACTACCATCTTCTTGTTCATGGTAAGCCTCAATACTTTCAATTCTTTCTGTTTTTCATTGTTTTTAGATGTTTTCTTTCAATAAAAATATCTCTTTATGTGAGAGTTGGTTTTGTCTCTTTATGAGAGTCTTTCTCTCACCATGTGTGAGTGTATTTAGGGTTACTATGTTAAAGGGATTCCAGTTAGTTTTTGAAATCTTTTTTATTTGCTTGGTTCGGGATTACAAGTTGGATCTTCTCTATCATCACGTGGATTTGTTTTTTCAAGCACCTGCGGCACGTTTCGTGATCATCTTCGATCGAAGGGATCATGTGTGGGCACCCCATAATTCGATGGAGCAGTACAAGACACTGACTTCAAGCAGTAGTGTTGGAATTCATTTTCATGTTATCATTTTAGATTTATACTTGTTTAGAGAAAATTGTCTATGTAGATACCGTCTGGCCTTTTATGAATGAAATTTCTCTGATCCTAAGATCAAAAAGAAAAAAAAAACATTTATCTAAAGATCAAAAATATCATTTATCTAAAGATTAAAAATATCATTTATCTAAAGATTAAAAATATCATTTATCTAAATGATAGTACCCTTTTCCTAACTCTAGTCTAGTTATTCCGTTTAAAAAAAAAACAAAAAACTCTAGTCTAGTTATAGTGTTGTAACCTAGAACCAAAATGTATCAGCCTAGTGGTTAAAGCCTTCTTTGGTTACTGAATACTACGAACAGAACTCAAAAAAACTCTCTCTCTCTAGGAAAACCCTCTCTCCCCTTGGGAGAACGAACCTCTTCGCAAGAAGAAGTCAACCAACTAAAGAGATCTACTCGAAAATTCAAAAGAGGTCGTTCCTCACCGGAGGCTGCTGAAGACGGTCATAATTCCGATCTTAGCCTTATTTTCATGGTGCCTGATACCCCTAACTCTCAAAACACAACCCTAATCCCAAGACGAAATAACTTGTCCTTTAAAGAAATTATGGCAAGGGCTGAAAATAACCAATCCCAATCTGAATTTCATACTCCAATTTGGGAAAGTGAATGGGATGATACTGATCTAGTTGATGACGTTGCACCTGAGTTTGATGATCCAAGATGCCCCACGATTCTACTCACGGCGGCTGAGAAAGAAAGACTAAGGAGGTCATGGAGGAAAGCTTTGATTGTTCGCATGCTACACAAGGGACCTGGGTTTAATCAACTACGTGATAAATTATACAAAAAATGGGCACTTAAAGGTGAGTTCAAAATGATCGACGTCGGATGCGACCATTATGTGGTTAGGTTCAAAAATATGGATGATCTCAACCACGTCCTTACACAAGGCCCATGGATCATTAACGACAACTATGTTGTCATTCGTAAATGGACGCCAAATTTCTTCCCTGATGAGGAACCAATCCTCTATCTCACAGCTTGGATTAGAATTTCAAGAATTAGTGTGGAATACTTTGACGCTACTTTTCTCAAAACTATAGCTGAAAAGGTGAGAAAAATACATAGCATAGATCGCACAACTACGGATGTTGCGAGGGGTCAATACACACGCCTTAGCGTTGAGGTCGATCTTTCCAAGCCTTTGCTTTCAAAGTTTTATCTCAAGAGGGGTTGGAAGTAAAGAGGGGCTGGAAGTAAAGAGTTCCTGAACACGATCAGGGAACTTATCACTATCCATAGGCCAGCTATAATAGTGCTGGTTGAAACGTGGATAAGCGGTGTACAAGCTGACCGTGTATGCAACCAAATTGGTTATACTGGTCAATTTCGTGTTGAAGCTCAAGGTTTTAGTGGCGGTATTTGGATACTCTGGCAACCTACGGAAGTACGAATTCAAGTTCTTCTTTCTCACCCCCAACATATCACGGTGGAGGTGCATGGAGGAGAGCAACCATGGGTTTTTTCTGCTATTTATGGAAGCCCAAATGTTCAAGCATGCGAAGAACTTTGGACTCAGCTTAGCAATTTTTCTCAAGCAAATTCACAGCATTGGCTTTGAGCTGGGGATTTTAATGAAACTCGTACCCTCGAAGAGTGTACTGGTAACTCGGTTGAAATGGAACGACGTTGTCGTTGCTTTGATAATTGGATTGAAGAAACTCAATTGGTTGATTTGGGTTACCTTGGCCCAAAATAAACATGGAATCCAGGCAACTCGTAAGCGACCAGGACGAGTGCTCGTCTTGATAGAGGGTTATGCAATATTTCTTGGAGGGAGCGATTTCCCGAAGCTGCAGTTAAGCATCTAATTGCGAATCGGTCAGACCATTGCCCACTTCTCGTTGGCATAAATGGTTTCACTACTATTAGTCCCAATAATCGCCCCTTTCGATTTCAAGCATCTTGGCTCCTCCATGAAGAATTTCAAACTTTTTTACAATCCACATGGCTTAAGAGGCACCTCTCCCACAAGCACTTGCTGCTATTACTGAGAAGCTAAAGGAATGGAACAAGGATATTTTTGGAAACCTCTTCAGACGCAAGAACCGCATCTGGGCTAGACTTGAGGGTGTTCAGATGAGGCTAGCTGAGAATACTACCTCGGGTCTCCTACGGCTGGAGAGACTTGAGGCAAGAACTTGATGAGCTGCTAGAACAAATAAACATTTTTTGGTTTCAAAAATCAAGACAAGAGAAGCTGCTTGATGGAGATCGAAATTCGAAGTACTTCCATGCAAGCACGATTATTCGAAGGAAGCGAAATAGGATCGAAACACTCCAATGAGATGATGATACTTGGCTGTCAGACCCGAAGGAACTACAAGAACTTGTCACCACCTTCTTTACGGGGCTGTATACGGATGAGGCGCCCCAACTAGGGCCATTCAATTTACCTCGGGGTCGTTTCCCTTCACTAAGCAACACGGAGTATAATTCCTTAGCAAAAAGATTTAACCCGGCAGAGATTAAAGACGCTATTGATTCAATGAGCCCCTTCAAGGCGCCTGGCTTAGATGGATTCCAAGCATTGTTCTATCAACGTAATTGGGATACGGTTAAGGATGAGGTTTGTGGCATGGTTGCATCAGTGCTTAATGGCGTGTCATCACCTGAGATTCTTAATGACACGCTTATAGTACTTATCCCAAAAATTGAGAATCCAGAAAAAGTAAGTCATTTGAGGCCTATTTCTTTATGTAATGTCGCATTCAAAATTATTACCAAAGCTATGGTAAATAGATTAAAGTCCATCCTTCCAAAGGTTATTGAGCCAACACAATTAAGCTTCGTGCCTGGGCGACAAATCACGGATAATATTGTAATTGTCCAAGAGCTTCTACACTCCATGAGGAAAAATACACGCAAGTGTGGGATGATGGCGGTCAAAATTGATTTAGAAAAAGCGTATGATTGCCTCCGTTGGTCATTTATTAGGGATACACTTCTTGAATTGGGCATTCGAATCTCACTCATAAATGTGATCATGGGATGTATTACGTCAACAAAAATGAGATTTCTTTGAAATGGGTCTATGACGGACGACTTCACCCTGAGTCGTGGTGTGCGTCAAGGTGACCCACTTTCTCCGTACATTTTCATTCTTTGCATGGAACGATTGACTCATATTATCAACGAGGCGGTGAATATGGGCGCCTGGAAGACAATCCAAGCCAGTCATGGTGGTCCTGATATTTCACATCTTTTTTTTTGCCGATGATTTGGTATTGTTTGGAGAAGCCTCACTAGAGCAGATGGGAGTAATTAAGGGATGCCTTCAATCTTTTTGTGAGGCGTCAGGGGAGCAAGTAAATATTGGAAAGTCAAGCGTATGCTTCTTGAAAGGAGTGTCAACTGACGTTACTAGTGAGATTGGACTGTCGGTTGGGATGAAGATCACAGATGACCTAGGGATATACTTAGGTGTACCTACGTCAAAGGGAATATCAACTCGTTCCAATTATGAACGTGTGCTGACCCGTATTAGCTCAGGGCTTGAGTTTGCTGGAAGAGTAACTATCTATCCATGGCGGGCCGAATTACCTTGGCCCAATCGACTATCTCGAGTGTACCCTACTACTCGATGCAAACAACGCTTCGACCTAGGTCAGTTTGTGATGAGATTGACAAGAGCATTTATATGGGGAAGCACTGAGGAAAAAAACGAATGCACCTTGTTAATTGGCAAACATTAACACAACCAAAAGGTCTAGTGGTTTAGGGCTTAGATCCATGAGGCAAACGAATGCGACGTTCCTTACCAAACTGGGATGGCGTTCGTTGACTGAACCCGAGAGCTTATGGTCTAGGGTCGTTCGAAGTAAGTATTGTGTGGAGAGGTGTGATGTAGATATGTTTACTCCACATCGCTCCATGTCCAATACATAGTGAGGCATGGTCGAAGCTTCACCGACCTTGAAAAGTGGCGTGCAGGCTGTCATTGGTGAAGGCCAGCAAACCTTCTTTTGGCTGCATAATTGGGCTTGTGCCCACCCTCTCGAGAATGACACTCTCCAGCCATTGACTGATGAGGAGTGGGGAAGGACAGTTGCTGATTATTGGGACAGGGAGCAATGGAGGTGGGACGAGTTTTCCCACAAACTACCATCGGAGACCCTTAACCTTATCGCATCGCATAAAGTAACTAATGCACTCAATGCACACAACAGGCTGTCGTGGGGAGGCACGTATTTAGGTAATTTCTCAATTAAGTCCGCACTTGAAATAATTCGTATAGAAGACGACCTCTCCGCAGATGCAAATTGAAAGTGGGTATGGAGAGTTGCAGCCTCCCAGCGAGTTCGTAATTTTTTGTGGCTCACTATACATGATAGCTTCCTTTCGAATACTAATTGGGTCGAGAGACACATTGCCACTGATGCTTCTTGTGAGTTTTGTGGCATTTTAAAGAGTCGGGTTTGCATATACTAAGGGATTGCCCAGTTGCGAAGGAGGTTTGGAATACTATAATACCTGCACATCTCAAGTCAAGGTTCTATAGTACCTCCTTAAAGGAGTGGGTGTTTGATAACATTATAGAGAATGATGAATGGTCGACTGTGTTTGCCATAAGCTTGTGGTGGATATGGCGATGACAAAATTTACGAGTGTTAGGTGATCCAAGTGATATTCCTCATAACAAGGGTGCGTTTGCAAGAGCAAGGGGGGTACGAGTACTTAGAAGCAGACACGAAAAGAAAGCTAACGCTGAGTGGGACCAAGCGCCAACGAGAAGAGACGTATATCCGATGGGAAACACCTCCCCTAGGGTGGGTGAAGCTGAACACTGATAGAGCGACCAAGGATAACCCCGGCCTAGCTGGTGGTGGTGGGTTGTTTCGTACTGATAATGGGGCCTTCATCTCAGCCTTTACTGCGAAAATGGGAGTTAGGTCATCACTGATGGCCGAGCTCACTGCAATTCTCCATGGGCTTCGCCTTGCGAAGCGAGCTAAATATTCTAAGTTGATCGTTGAGATTGACTCTCAGTTGGCCCATGACATGCAACAGGTGGCAACGCCAAAGTTCAGCTCTTACTATTTTATTTTAGAGCAATGCAAGGCCATCATTCACAACACGGAATGGGAGATCAAGATCGTCCATATATACAGGGAGGCTAACAGCGCTGCAGACTGGTTGGCAAATCACAGCCTTGTTATCCCAGACTCCTTCAAGGAGTTTGATGCACCAATCCTTAGTATGATGCATGTTCTCTTCGCGGACCTTGTGGGATTCGCGAAGCCTAGGATGATTTTAGTATAGCTTTATTTTATTTATTTTGTTTTGGGCGTCTAACGCCTTCCATGTTACCAAAAAAAAAAAGCCTTCTTTGGTTAGATGTAAGATAGTTTGGGAAGTGCAAGTTCTATGTAAGTTGTTTTAAATTCCATTGTTTGACTCATCAACTTCCTTGGAAATAGAACTTCGCTATGTAACTTACTTCCTATGAGAATAGGAAGTTGCTTACCTAGGGTAGGGTGGCTAGGTAAGTGGAGCTTCCCATGTTTCTCCCCCCAACTACACATTTTCCCATAAAAAGCTCATATCTATATAAATAAGAATAAGTATGTCATTTTGCATTTCTTCCAAGGAAGTCCATTTCATCAACCAAACAATATGAATTTCATGTAATTTCAACTTACCTATGTAACTTCAATTTTCATGGATTTACAACTTCCTTAGTTTATACACATGAATCAAACAAGGCCTAAGATTAAGGTGCGAGTTATGTTAGGTTTATATTAGGTTCTATGTTTAACAAACATCCCCTCCCCCGTACATTGTACTAGCTTTTGTGTCTAAGAAAAAAATGTTGTTACGTGGCGTGTGCTCATTTAACAGTCTCTACGGGCCTACGGCCACAATTAGATTCAACAAAGATCTTTGGACACCATATCGACTAATCTATTGACGCCATCTTTCAATATCAACTAGGAGGTTACCAGTGCTACGCACGAACTATCCTTTTATTACTATATTTTTGAAGTTTTAATATGCTTAGATAATTTTTTTTTAATAATACAAATATATTTTTGAATGAAAATGGTGATAATGAAAATGTTATATATATATATATATATATATATATATATATATATATATATATATATATATATATATATATATATATATATATATATATATATATATATATATATACTCATTCAGTTTTATATTATAGGCATATTTTGACTTGGCACATAGATTAGTATTAATTTCCAAAGATGAGAAATGGTAGGTGAAATTATCATGAAAAAGAAAGGGTATAGGAAGAACAATAATAAATGCTTCTTGAAAATTTAAATGCGCCTTATATTGTGAAACAAAATTGAATTAAAAAAAAACCTTATATTTTGAATTAACGGAGGGATATATCACTGATCTGACAAAATAAGAAAATAATAATATCTATTATTGATCACATAACCTGCCATTGTACCTTAAATATATAACTTAACAAACAGTCACTCTAAATGTGACCCTTCTTGCAACTTTCTTTGATAGGTCATATTCATAAAAATTTAGTCATGGCCCACGGGTGATCAAAATGGTGATTATAACCTCAACCGATTTGATCCGATCTGATTGTCCCTTAATATCATGTGTTTCGCTATTTAGAATTTGAAAGTTGAAAGTCGAAAGTCGAAAGTCTAACATTCTATCGAATGGAAATAAAAAAAAAAATCCCAAGGACTCACCATCTCAAACAAAAAAAATAAATTAATTAATTTATCAAAATGTGATACTTGTGGTTACCTGTGCTTAGAGCTGGCAAAACTCGACCCGATCCGCCCGACACCCAAAAATGTATAAATTATCATTATCCAAAATCGCCCCGACCCGACCCTACCTGTTCCAACCCGACACCCGATAATATTCGTTCTCCGAATTGACCCAAAATCGATAACACCCGACCCGAAGTTACTCGAAACCAACTCTACCCAAAACCCGAGTAAATCCAACTTATAATGACATAATATTCAAAATGACTGAAAACGTACTAACTAAACATACATGTATTCCTTATTATTGAAATTTTTCGCACAAATTTCAGTTTTTCATATTATTTTTAACTTTATATGCTCTAAAGTATGAATTAAACCTGACCTGATATGACCCGAAAATCGAACGAACCCGTACCCGACTTAACCGAAATCCAAACTAACCTGACTCGAGTAGACCAGTAACCCGACATCAGCATAAACCCGAATCAATCTGACTCAACCCAACCCGACCCGATTAATCTTCTGACCCAATATAACCCGAATCCAAAATGACCTGACCCAAACCCGACCCCGATCCGCCCGATTTCCACCTCTACCTGTGCTTATACCCACCATCTCTAATGGTCTGTGTAATTTCCCTTAATGTGTATTTCGTTTATTAGAATTTGAAAGTTGAAAGTCTAACCTTCTTTCGAATGAGAATAAAAAAATTGTGAGGACTCACCATCTCAAAACAAAATTTCAAAATTAATTTATCAAGATGTGATACTTGTAGTTACGTACATCTATCCCTACAAATATTTATCATCTGTACCTAATTTGAATTATTATTTTTATTTTTGAATTCAAATAGGATTTATTATAAATAATTAATAGTCAAATCTTAGCATTCTTACATAACCTAATGGGGGTTGCTATACGTAAATCGCAAATTACTAAACGTAAATCCCCATTTCCTACAATACCCCTAAGTAATTTTCAGCCCTTTCTCTCTCTTCCTTCCTTTTCTCTCAACCAATTTTCTCAAAACCAAAACCAAAAAATAGAGCTTCGGTGAGGTGCAGAAACTGAAGAACAAATAGCGAATTGTTTTTAATAGAAGCTTCAATTTTTTTATTCTCATTCGAAAGAAGGTAAGGTTGGATTCCTTCTTTACCCGTTTTGATTCCTCCTCAACTGGTTCAAATTTGTTGCTGTATTTGATTCCTTTTTTTTTTGGGTGCTTAATTTTCGAAGTTTAGAAGCTGTTCTTTAGTTTTCTGGGTTTCATCTGAGCAAATTCAACCCTTTTACGTTAAGAAAGTTTCTGGGTGGAAACATATTTGAACCAGTTGATTCGATTATATGCAGATTCTAATATCGACCCATATCTGGCCATCACAACTCATTTATAATTGCTTTGTGGATGGGTGAAATTGGATTAGGGTTTCCTTGAAAACAAATTGCCTTTCTTGAATAAGGAAAACATTTGAACGAAATTGATAACCATAACTGCAATCTTTGTGTATTAGGTCAACAAGGAAATACAAGGGGCTCTGATTCCTCATCCTCGTCTCCTCCGCGACCTGCATGCTGTAATTACTAACTAGCCGGCCACAACCCACAAAGAACTGAAGAACTGAAGAACTGAAGAACTGCCTGGATCGCAGGGGGGTCCTAAGGAGGCAGGAGGACAGAGATTCGTCGGCGTGGGGGTGGATTTCGATGGCGGTGGGGTGGAAGTTGGAGGGCAGCGTGGGTTGTGGTTTCTTGATTTTTGTTTGTTTAGCTTACAGAGAGAAAGCGTCGCCGGAGTGGTCGGGTAGAGGTTGGACGGCAGGGGTTTCGAGGCGTGGGGGGTGATGACGGTGGGTGGGGGTGCCTGCGGAGGGTGGGGCGATCTGAACTGGCGGGTCAGTCTGGATCTGGGGTGGCGAGGTCGGTGGGGGTGGGGCGGCGCTGGGTTGTAGGAGGCAGGGAAGTGGCTGACCGGGGGGTTGGACAACGCCGAGGGGAGGCGGGGAGGTGGCTGACCGGAGTATTGGTGGGGCTGGGGGGTTGATTTTTTCGTTTGTTTGATTTTTTTGTTGTTTTGGTTTTCAATTTTTTTTATTTCGTTAAATCCATCCTCATTAAATTTCATTATGAATTTGGACTTAATCAACTGATTCATCAAATTTGATTAGAATTTAGATTTGTTATTAATGTATAGAAGAAATATAACAATGGAGATTTCACAGAGAATAAGGAATAGAAAATTATGTGGTTTGCAAATAAAAAGGGTATTTTAGTAAGTATTGGGATAAAAATATTTGCATTTAGTAATTTAGAATTTACGTTAAGCAATTCCGTACCTAATTAGTTAACAATTAAAAACATTAAATTTGTACATTAATCCCATTTCAGATGGCACAAAATAAGAAATATAACATACTATAGCAATTGTTGTACGATATTTATTTATGACAACTCATTATTCTCCATAACATAAACAAAAAAGACCAAAAAAAAAAAAAAACTCAATCATTACGTGACTCTTATTACGTTATCTGAGATCTTACAAATTTATATATTTTATTTTGAAGTAATTTTCATTTTCGATCAAATGAAGTAGCAATTATAGTTATTTGGGTGGCGTACCCAAGTTATACTATTTTATAATTTTAAATAGTATGCTAATAAATATAAACTCATAAAATTAATGCACTTATATCCTTATTAATTTATTATTGTTATATTATTAACTACGGAATATATAACTTATAACAAATATATTAATTAAAACAATTAACACTCTATATTAATTACTCTAATTTATGTTTAATAATTAATACTAAGTCATATCACCTCTTAAAAAAAATGGAAAATGTATTTTAATTAATTACTTGGGTATAAGCCAATGAGAGGTTGACACTTGTAACCTCACCAGCGCTTATTCTATTTCTCTCTCTCTCTCTCTCTCTCTCCAATTAATTACTATATATATATATATAGTAATTAATTAAAATACTTTTTCTGTTTTTTATCGATATCATGCATACTCCGTTGTTAGAAGAAATATAATAATTTTTTTTAATCATATCAATATGTAAAGTTGAATAATAGGAGTAGCAAAGATCGAACAATAATAAAAAATTTATCAACAAAAAAAAAACACATTTAACAAAGAAATTATATTTTTAGTGAATGTATGATACAATTTTTTTTTTGGATAATAAATATAATACTTATGTTACTTATTTCTTATTAAAATAAAATAAAACTATTTTTAATTTCTTTTTAATCATCCATGCATTTATGGCTATTTATTACCTATTCAATGCTGGTTGAGAACTCAATTTTACATATATTGATGATTAGGGGTCTGTTCTCCCCAATTTATTTTTGTTTATTTCAGCAAATTTTTAACAAAGTTAAACAAAGTTCAACAAAGTTAAACAAACCAATATATAAACTAGTTACAAAAAACACTTGAATCAACAAAAATAAACAAAGTTCAACAAATTTCAATAAATTTAAATAAAGTTAAATAAAGTTCAACAAAATTCAGCGAAGTTCAACAAAGTTCAACAAAAATAAATTTTCACTAATAAATATAACTTTTTCAGTTGGGGAGAACAGAACTACATAGAACTCCTAAAAACGGCTCCCATTCCTTTGCGTGCCCCACAAAATACAACACGCCCACTTTCATTCTATTTCACCTTCTCTGTTCTATTCCATAGTTTTGAAACACTGCAAATAACGAAGTTCCTTTTATTTCATTCGTTCAAAACTTTGAAATGTTGTTTTCTCGGGCTCGATTGAATCATTGTCGATGGAGTTATTCTTATGCAACAGCAACATATCACCAATTGATCAGACCCAATTACCCTCTTACTGGGAAACATCATATTGCCAAGGTTTGACTTCATCTCTTTTTATATATTTTTTTTATTTTTCTCTTCATGCTATATAGTTTAGTTGATACAATAAAACTCAATGCTTTATGCTTTAGAGCTTGCTTTTGGTGAATTGGTTTATTGCTTTTGTTGTATTTTGTGTTTTGGTTGAACTTATTCTCACTTTGGGATTCATAGATTTAGTAGTAGCTGTCTGTGGGTTCATTAGAATTGGTTATTCTATTGTTCTGTGTATTGTCTTTAAATGGCTTGCATTTATTAGCTTATTGTTCAAGCTAGTATTGTTGTTAATAATTTTATTTTAGTATCATCATCTTCATTACTAGTTCGAGCTCCAATTTTAGTTGATTTCATTGGGGCAAGGTTCCATACATCTTACCCACTTTGTACTCCACCTTTTTGGAGGACATTCACTATGTTATTGTTGTTGTGTGTTGGTCGTACAATGAGTATAGATTTCGGTATCAACATAGCAATTGAGAGAATTGATATTCTACATTCTAAAATCAAATCGACTCGACACTTGTGGGTTCTTAGCAATACACCCTTAAAGTCTTCATGCTTCGAGTGAGGAAAGTCATAATAGCAAGTTTCTTAGAGAAGTTGGAGGCTGCACCTGCTCAATTCTGAGTGAAGCTGTGGACGTTCTAAACTGTTAAACTAGATTATTAAGCTACTCTCGCAAAGTGTATGTGATCACATCATTCACACTATGAAGGTTGTTTCTGATGGTGAAGAATGGTATCGAGGATCCATATTTCAGAGGTCTAAGTCCGTTTGGATTAGAGCTTCAACTTCTCTCTCATATCTTTCCTCCCCCACCTCCTCTTCCTCCATTCCTCCTCCACCTTGAACTTCTGAAAAGCCAAAATGGGGCTAGAACTTGAAGTTAAAAGTGCTTGACTCCTTGTCTTGAGATCGCCCGGTCTAGCATAATTGGCTTTAGGATACAGATAACCAATCTTTCGCCTTTTCTTCTTAATAAGAACGACCTTATGACGGCTGTATAAATTCAATACTAAACCTTATAACGGGTCTAATGCTTCTAATCCCACAAACATAGTGTCACAAAATGGTATCTTGGTTAGTTTTGGCTTCCGCTTGCCATTTTATCCTATAAATTTATTTTTTGGTTACAAAGTGCCTACCCTACTTTTTTTCACTTGTCCAAAATTGCCGGTCTAGAATTTTTACTTCACTGAAACCTGTTACTAATACTATCATTTTTTTTTGGTACTCTTCATTTTTTGTGAAAATGTGAACTAATATAGTTGGTATATTTTGCGTTTATGCGTGGACTTTGCCTTCATGACAGTCATATAATCTTTGGTGTTGTTACACCATAGTACGTACTTGTGTATGTCTTTATGTATCTCACATCAATTGATTTCTCTTGCATAAATCTCTTTAGGATACAATATCTGCTAATACGTAATTTTTTCTGGTTATCATCAGGAGGTGGGTTGTGCTGAAAGTTACATGTCGGGTTTGCGCCTGTCACATGAAGCTAGACAATATATTCATGTCGGTGCAGCATCTTCAATCGGGGTTTGCGTAAGTTGGTAGACTTGTTTCTCATGTTGCATATGATGATGTTATTTATTCTACTTCTGAAATGTCTCAGACCCATTGCTTGAAAAATAGAAATTAAGTGATGGATCAGTGCTCCCTACATTCTATAATAAGTAGTTCACCAGTCTTGCTTTTGGCAACTAAACACTAAATAGTTATTGTTATTTTGATAGAGAAGTGGAATAGTGGATGTGGTATTCTTTGGATGTCTCTGTTCACAGTGAATTTCATGTATGATACTTTTAGTTTGTAAGTAGTTAACATGTCAAAACATATTGTAACTTTAGCATATTTGCTGATATATAGCTCTCTGGCATTTGGGAAGTCGTTATTTTTTCAAACGAGCTAAATATTGAAAGAGAAAGAATGTACCAAAATGAATAAAAAGGGTACCATTGTGGACCAAACTAGATCAACAAGGAGTGCTTGGTTCCTGAGGACTCTGGAAGTACACTCCAAACAACGCTTCAATGAGTGCAAACAGTACATAAATCCAATATTCTTCCCAGCTTCCTTAATTGGTATCTTTGTCGTTTTCTTAGGATGTCTTAACGTTGTTGCTCATCAATGCTTGGTTTTTATGTCTGATCTTATTGAACTTTGTGTTCCCTTTTTTTGGTTGCAAATAGTGCATTATAATTAAATTGACGTGAGAACTAGTCTGGGCGAGTGTGCACCTTACAGTCATGATCAAAATGATCAATACATGCCAGCGGTACTGAATCAAAGTAAATAGTATCAGTACAAATGTTTGAATTAGAAGTTGCAAATTGAGCTAGTGAGCTAGTCCATTCTCTTCTCTATAGCAGTGGCTGAGTTGAACTTGGTCCATAGTTTCCAGCAGTTCCCTGCACTCCAGAAGAAACTTTGTGTTCCAACTTGTTTGCAATCAAAAGACATTCTTCTGTTTGTGGCATAATGAACCGATGTTTGTGGGTGCATAGTATTGGATTGAATGAGCCAGGGGATGTTGGTGTAGATACCTTCATGCACACTTGAAATTTTTGCTTATCAAATAATCTCATTGGCTATTTTGCACGAGAATTAGCCAGATGACCTTTGCTTGAAATATGCTTAATGAACCTGTCTTTATTTGTACCCAAACCGGTGAAGTCCTCATGTATTATCACGTCATGGATGAAGCAATTGATTGTCATTTTCATTTTTGATGTCTTGTGTAATGATGGAAAATGTAAGATCTAAGGAAAGGAAGTTATAACACTAGTATGAGAGTAGCATTGCAGCAGATAACAACCATGAGCATTACTTATGCTTGGCTTGTCTCTAGTGTTGCTTAAGTGGTTGATCCTGATTGATATACATGCATAGTTATCTTTGTTACCTTATGTACTGTATATCTGAAATGATGTTCATTACATAGCAAATTTACTTTACAATCTAAGCTCTGTATCAGGAATTTAAGTGTCAAGCTTCATTATCTTTTCCTTCTCTGTGATATGTCAATTTTGCTGATTTTCTCCTTTTAAGTCACCTACTTTATCCCTTGCGTCCTCTATATCACCCCAAGTCCCCAAGCTTTCTTTTCCAATAATTAGTACCTTGTCAACTGCACCTCCTTCTGGTTTTAGGACTGGAATTTTAGGTTGATGTCGATAAGTATTAGGTATAGTATACTTGATATCAATTACATTAGAGGGGAGATAAGGTTTAAAGGCATCAATATTGTTGATTTGTGGATGAGCTTTGATATCTACTATTCTTAGGTGGTATTAGTCCCATACCATTTATCTGCATATAGCATTTTCCTCACCAGTCAATATAGATTCTCATGCACTAATTAATACAAAGAAACAACTTGTTAGTGTGGAATCATATGGTTGTTCACCTTGCACTTACTAATTCTTCACTACCATCTACAATTTCTGCAAATGCTACTTCCAGGAGCAATCAGGTCCGGATCCATTTTCTCTTGTTGCTGATGAGTTATCACTTCTTGCTAATGGATTGCGGTCGATGGTCGCTACTGAGGTCTGTTTGTTCTCTTTATACTGTCGTCTTGCTGGGATGCACCTTGGACATTTACGAGTAAAACTGGTCAGAGAAGACAGAATGGTAGATCATAATATGTTGAAATGATTTGCAGGTCCCTAAACTTGCCTCTGCTGCTGAGTACTTCTTTAGAATGGGAGTAGAAGGAAAAAGATTCAGGCCTACGGTATGACTTACAGGCTCTTAGGAAAAGGAAAAAAATTCCATACATGGTGTTGTTTCACTTTCACCTCATTTCAGCTTCTTGGTTTCTAGTGAATTGAATCTGAATGACTGAATTCATTTCATGGAAGGGTTCTAGTACATCATTTGAACTCCTTTTATTTCTAGCATGGAAGGGTTCTAGTACATCATGTTGCATTCCAATGTTTTTCCATGACTCACAAAGATGTGAGTCACAAATGCCAATGAAGACAGTCAAAGTGGAACGGAAGGAGTATTATGTTATTGATCGATAGTCATTCAAGCATCTGTCTCACCGGTAATAATGTCTGCAGCATGATTCTCACAAATATTGTAACTGCTTATTTTCAGGTTTTGTTGTTAATGGCAAGATCTTTGAATATGGCTGTACCAGTATCCTCTCTGGATAGATTATCTACTGATGGGGCAGTTGATACCTTGGCAACTGAGCTACGCACAAGACAACTGTCTATAGCTGAGATTACAGAGATGATCCATGTTAGTAGTTTTAACATTCTTCCTCATTTCTTATCTTGATTCGAATTTGTACAACAAGATGTAATCTTTTGCGTTGATGAAATACACTTGCTGTCTGGAAGCTCATGTCGAAGAAGGCTAGATAGAGACAGGTTTTAGTGAAAGTGTGGGGCTATGTGTGTGACTTCACCTTTTTGTGCTCCTAATATTTGCTAGAAATCGAGGTGATTTCATGACTTGAATTAATACATCACTTTTTAGAAGAAGATTGTATAATTGTCTTCTTGGAAGTTGGAAGTGTCGTGGTTAACATATTATAAACACTTCCATGGAATGGGTGATATTGCATGTCTTAGTTTGTACAATAATTTGTCAGGAAAAGAGAAGAATACACTGCCACAAACTAGTGATTGTATCCAGGGCGACTATTTCATATAGTGGCTGGATCTCTACAAGAAAAAGATTAATAAAGATGGTGATATTAACTGAGTGGTCTCTGTGATTCGTCGTAACAATGGGAGCTCTGGAGGACTGATATTTGAAGTTATGCAGTTTTGATTCTAAATCTATGCAGTTGTAATGAATATATATTTGCTAATATGGAGAACTTGTTTTGACATATTTAGCGTAGCCCTTAGAGTGAGTAATCTGGTTATGTAGGAGTAGAAAAATGAAACAAATTTCATGGAAGGGGAAACTATCATGTGGCATCAGTTTTGGAGTGGTGAAGTAACAACTAAATTTTCCTACTAGTAATTCTATTAAAGAGGGGTCGAAAGGGAGGAGAATGCATGACTTCTTCTACTTTGCCGTGGTGGAGCATTATTTTAGTGGAGACAGATTACTTTTTGCAACAACTTGCTATTACTTGGCATTTCATTAGCTGATTGACAGGATAAACAAGACTTTGACATTATCATTGAAGTTCTCTATAATAACATCATGGATAACAATTGTTGGTGGCTGGCTAAAAGTAGTGGAAGTTTGTTTGATTAGTTGAAGTATGGACAATTACATATTCGGCAGTTGGTAAAATAATATGGAATATGGAAGAACCATTTGGGAAGCTCCCTCAATCCTCTACAAATACATACTGGTGTGCGGGAGCTGTAATCTCCTCCTGGAACCCTTCAGTGTGTATGGACGTACTCCTGCTCTTCTGGTGGTTTGGGGTGAGTGAGATGTTCCAGGGGAACCATGTGAAATCCTTTGTGTTTATCATTGCTTGCATTCATCTTATTTGTGTGTGCTCGTATTTTTCTCAAGGAGACTGCCAAAAACCCAAGGGCTATATTGACTGGTTCGGCAGTAACACGGTCACAACTCTCAACAATTGGAGCTGTGAGGTATTGGCATTGGGAGTTATGTGGTTTCGAAAGTTGATCTTGGCAGTTGTGAATCTGATGAGTGTATATTTGCTGAGCCACAGAATTTGTTTTGAGTTGACAACTTGACATATATATACCTTAGCCATTAGAGTGATTCTGGTCATTTGTGGGACGAAGCAAGTTCAAGCAAGGATCATGCAACATTAACTTAAGCAACCATCACAAACCTGCATAGTAAAATGCCCCTCTTACTTGTTTAATAATGTGATAGATATATGATATATCGCTTCGCAGTTGTATGCATATGTTTTGTCCCTCTGACATTTTCTGTCCGGAATTGGTTTACTTTTACTTTTTTGCATCCTTTTTCTGTGGATTGTTAAACTTTTTCATCTACTTTGTTCTTCTTTTGCTGCTTCTGTAAGATGCATGATCCTCATTGATATGACTTATTCCTCTTTAACTTGTCTCAGGTAGCTAGCCTCCTTCATGATGATGTCTTGGATGATGCTGAAACAAGGCGTGGCATTGGCTCATTAAACTCAGTGATGGGAAATAAGGTAATTGTTTTAGCTTCTGTTGCAGCATGTCATGGTCTCTCTATCCGGAAGTTGGCTAAAGGAATAAGTTTCCTGAACATGGTACCTGGTCTTTGTACTCCTGAAGTACTTTCCTTAACTAGAGAAATAAACCAAGTGTTTTGTTACTTGCTGTCTTAAATTATTAGAAGAGCAACATTAAAATTCCTTTCTTGAAAGCACAGTGGAAATTCATTTGCTGGAAGTAAATGCATAGCATTAGGTCCATAACTGAAGCCTGAGGGCTATAAGGTGTTCCCTGAAATGTACACTTCTAAGTTTTCTCTATGAGCTCTCTAGATGTTAAAACTTTTTGGAAAAAAATTAGTCTGGGCAATGATTAGTAATGACAAATTTACTGCATTGGTTTAAACTATAAAAGCTCTTCCTGAAAGCGTAAGTTTCGTCTGCTAATCTTTTGTTTCTTGTTGTAACATCCATTTTTGAATTAGCTAACAGAATAGCTGTTTGTCTATTTTTCAGCCTTCCATCATGACAGATGAATCATAAGTCTCATTAAACTATCCTTTTCTTCTTCTCAATCAAATTCCTTATCAATCTAGGGTCTACTGAAAATAACCTCTCTCCAATCGCAGGGGTATGGCTGCTATACCGTGAGTTGTGACCATCTTATAACCTGCTGTAGGCGGGAGCTCTGTGAGAGGCATTAGGGTAATGATATGGTATGGTACACGGATATGTGTGATTGTAGATATCTCTTATCTGGTTTGCTTCAAATTGGAAAAAAATTGTAAATATTAAATGATACACGCACGCCTGTTCGTCCATTATACAACTAATTCACTTATTAAGATAAAATCCTACAATTAATTTGCGGTTTGATAAATTTAATTACAGAAGAAGTCTAACAGTAAGAAACCTTGAACTCAAACCTGATTAATAATTCATTATAAGACACTGGAAGCTTATCAATCTCATTGAACTTGATTACCATACAATATTACATTTTGATATCAGAGATCTTCAATTACTATGCTAAAAGTTAGAAATATCTTGTGGATAAGGATTACCAATGGCTAATACCCAGGCAGTTGCAACTTATTCAGCCTCTTATTCTCTATGGTGCAACCGGAACTAACTTGAATAGTTCTTTGAGATACAACAGTATTCCTCTTACTAGCGGTAACAACCGATACAAAGAACCCTAAAAAGGAGAAAGATAGGTTCTAAGTTGTAGGCCTAACTTGGCTCTACGGATTATATTTCCAATGCTTTGCAGCCCTCTATTTATAGAGTTTTGGGTGTCTCACATGGGCATTTGGATAAGATAAGGTGGTTGTTAAAACGGTTACAGTTACGCATAAGCTTATCTAATAATAGAAACCTGACCTAAATTTGATAATCAAATTGCAGTAATTGCATAAAAGCTACAAGAGATGCACCAAAACATAAGTTAGTGTGATTCACATTTCAATTATCCTGCACTCAGATCATCATAATCATTTTATAAACCACTAAAGTCCAGCTTAACTACCTGAAGAAATCCCCTGTCTTTGTATTCGTGAAACCAGACCAGATTAAGCACGAATCACCAAGCAGGTGCTCAACACTTATTGAAGCTCAGTAACAGGAGCCTTGTGGATTTTTGTGTGTTTTCTGTCCCCTCCCCCTTTCTTTTCCTTTTGGTGCGTCTCTATGTGTAATCCAAATGGAAGTTAAGAGACTTGATAATAGAAATAGCCATGCTGAAAGGGAGGGGGGGTCAAGGTTTTCTCAGTAAAGAATGCAACAAGCAGGAGCAAAAGTTCAATGAATGAGTGGTCATGTTATATGGATTTCATTTTCATACATTTGCTTAAACTTTTATCCTGGACTTCTCTTTATTTACTTATTAGATTAGATTGTTGGTGAAGGTTTTTATTTATTTATTATTAGTATTTTAGATAAAGAGGAAGATTTTGTTAATGAAGTATCAAAGAATACAGTAGATGAGGACAAGATGTCCTCCCAAGAGAAACTAATTACACATTAACCAGTTACACTGGATTGTAGTAATGGAATGACCCCTAAATGCCCCGGAGGCCCTAGCCCATAAAGATGCTAGATAAGTGACTCTATCCCAAAGCATATCCATCGAGATGGTCACCCCATCAAAGACCCGGTCATTTCTTTCCAGCCAAAGACACCAAAAATCGCAAACACAGCACTGCACCACAGTAACTTCATCTCCTTCCTCCTTCCAAACTCCAAAACTCTATGCTGTAGGAACTCCGCCACACTAGAAGGGGACAAAGCATCCAGAACTTCCTACTAAGTTCTGATTTGAAATGGATCGGTTTTGATATCTGTTGTGATAATGCAAATAAGATTACATGCTCAGGTAGATGCATATTTACCACGTACACAAAAAATTCGAGTAAGTGGGTATTTTAGTATATGATGGTAGTTCTAAGTTTTAAGATAACTGCCAGAGCATTTGTTTTAAGAACGTTAAAAGAATAAAAGGTGTGGGTATTTGAGTCCAACCAGGTGCAACACAAGATGACCAGGAAAGCACAGTGCCACAAATTTGGCTCCTTACTGCCCAAACCCCTCTTGCACATCATCAAAAGTTTACTGGTCATAGCTAATTAATCCAAGTCTGCCCCACCACCGTAAAAGGCCAAAGCTGCCTTCAGAGGTGAAGATGAGTTGTTCTTGATGGCATGATATAGAATCGAGGGGATATTGACAATTGTAATTTGAAGCACAAAATCTAAAAGCATTAAAACATTTTCACTGGCTAAAAAGAACAGTTTTTTTAATATATTTTTTCTATAAAGGACTTATGAAAGGAGTTGAAGTCAAGAGAATGAATATAAAAAGTTTACCAAAATTGGAGATGATATTAGAAATGCACTTGTATTGACTGGCTTTACGTAAAAGTCTCTTGAATTTTTAAAAGATGAAGAAACTTGTTAATGTAGCTGTTCTTTCATACTCCATTGGTGTTGTAGTTATTCAATGTAATGAAATGGATCCCTTTCACATGTGCTCAATAAGTTTGTTTATTTGTGTACTGCAGTTGGCAGTTCTTGCAGGAGACTTTCTATTGGCTAGAGCCACTTTTTTGCTGGCCTCTCTGGGAAACACAGAGGTAAAGTACATGGTCCTTAAGAGATTAAAATGTTACCTTTTCGGTAAGAACAGGATTATTTGAAAAGAGAAAGTATTACTAGGAGGAGAGGACGAAGGCTTCTCTAGAGTAATAAAACCAAGAGAAATATATTCACCCCTAATCAAGTGATCCTTTTTTTTTTTTTTTTTTTTGAGCTTCTGGATGCAGTAATTGACATCAATCTTAAGATTTTTTACTACATCTCATGTTACTTCTTTCTCAAACAAAGTTGAGGTTATGGACCTGGTCTGAGTTCTCTTTTTGCCGCATGCACTGGCTTCAATGTTTCAAAACCAAGCTGTAAAGCAAAAGCTTGGGTTCTGACATTGCCCTCATGGCCTCAAAGAATTTGTCAGTAATTCGTTTGGATTCTCAAACTCGAAGAATCACATTTCTTTCGCAGTTTTCTTCTTTAAACGACTCATCATGGTTATGGCATCATCCTTGGATTCTGGTTTCCTTTGGGCTTTGGCTACCACTTCTCCGACCAGAGGATTCTCTGGGAGGTTAGTGCTACCCTTTCAATGATTCTTGGGGTCTAGTCTCCAATTCTCGAAAGAGACTCAATGGTGTTCAGGGAGTCGGTGGTTTCCTCATTCGACATGAAAATAGATTACTTACATAGTTTTTTGTGTCCTTGAATCTGTCTTTCCTTTAATTTTTCAGATTTCACATATACTTGTTGTAACCGTGCAAACCGCTACTCTCTTCTACAGGTTGTGTCATTGATGGCTGAAAGTTTGCATAATCTTGTCACTGGTGAAATGATGCAGAAGGCAAAGTCATCCAAGCATCGTTGCAGGTGTTGTATCTGGTCCTTTCTCCTATCCTCTGTAGCTCATTGCATTCTTTGCTTTAAAGAAACAAGGAAGTATATTTTGAGATCAGTTGCATGTGGTTCTGTGGACCATAACGCTCTTTTGAATATTCTGCTTCTCTTATGATTATTGTTATTCTATCCCTATTAGTCATTATTATTGACTTTGCTATTACCAATGTTTGTATCCTGATTCTCTCTTTGAGGGGTTGTATGAAACTGCTTATTGTCTTGCAAGGGTAAGGTTGCATACATCTTACCCTCACCAAACTCCACCCTGTGGCAACCTCCATTGGTTTTTATTATTGTTGTTGTGATAAGTACATACTCTTTCTGTGTATTGCTGTCCTATTTATGCTTGGTTAATGGTGATTATTTTCTACTGTTGCAGCATGGAATATTACATGCAAAAGACATACTACAAAACTGCATCCTTGATCTCAAATAGCTGCAAGGCGATTTCCGTTCTTGCAGGAGAAACTTCAGAAGTTGCCACACTAGCTTTTGAGTACGGAAAAAACCTGGTCAGTAATTTCTTTTAATTTGTCTTCTACAAGTTGCTTAATACGATTAAATCAAGCTTATTATGCAATTATTTTGTTGTACACGATTGGGTCTGTTCTCCCAAACTGAAAAACGTTTATATTTATTACTGAAAATTTATTTTTGTTGAACTTCGTTGAACTTTATTTAACTTTGTTGAAATTCGTTGAACTTTGTTTATTTTTGTTGGATCTTGTTGATTCAAGTGTTTTTTATAACTAGTTTGTATATTGGTTTGTTTAACTTTGTTTAACTTTATTTAACTTTGTTGAAGTTTGCTGAAGTTTGTTGAAATTTGCTGAAGTTTGTTGAAATAAACAAAATAAACAGAAATAAGTTGGGGAGAACAGACTAGTCATTATGTCAAATAAATATTTGAAACCTCTTCATATTTATTTTTAGATCTTGGATGTTTGTTTTATAAATGTTCCGCATAAAATAATTTTATTTATTATTTTTTATTTTTCTAGATACGTGGGTGTTAGGCAAAAAGCAGAGGCTAGTCAGAGTAGGTGCTATGCAAGTGCTTAATTGCTTGGTCATAAGTTGAGTATCGGATTTACCAAGTATGCCCAACCAATCATTTCCTTATCGAATTTTTGGTTGCTACCAAATTGATGTCCTCTACTTGTCAAAGGCTAAGTTGTACAATTACTAATTTACGTCGATTAGTTACCTGGATGGGCTTTGTAGTTGAACTGCAATAACCTTCAGGGTGTGTCTGCCTGTTATTTTACCACCATTCTCATTTCTGAAACCGAGGACACTCTCATGTAGTCTGCAAGTGTTGCAACTGTTAAAGACCTCTCTGGAAGACTGATTTTGATGATAGTATTAACTATCACAATCAAGTGCACTAGCCTTGCTCATGCCCTGATACATTGAAGCATTCATTTAATAGAATATGATTCAATCATGTGAATTCAATGTAAACATATAACTTGCAAGCCCATGTGTTGCATCTTGGTACCTCCATTGAGGTTTGTCGGAGTAAGCTCTGACTATTAAGTGGTTAATCTGTATATTATTGTTGATCTGTTTTCTATATGGCCTGATTGGTTCAGTGTTTCTGTGTCTGTTACCAGGGATTGGCATTTCAGGTGATCGATGATGTTCTCGATTTTACTGGTACATCGGCCTCACTTGGAAAGGGCTCATTATCCGACATCCATCATGTAAATATTTTCTCTCATTATGCTCGTATTACTGATTAAGACTAACCTGCTGAGAAGTTGTGCCAGTTACCTTTTAGGATAATGGCGGAGACAAGTTATTCTAGTACTGACAATGTGACAATTCTCCCTTTAATATTGTGGTTATCATTTCCGAGCATCAAGTAGAGATTGTGTTTTTTTTTGGCCCCTCCACTTTTAGGAACTATGTCCCTCATAGTGAATCATAGTTGAGAGTACACGTACAGTGATAGAATGCTAACTCGGAATTCTCCCAGATTACAACACATGTTCTTCTATGGAAGAACTGTTGTAATCTATTCTTGCAGACTACTCTTGGTTTGCAAACTAGTGTAGAATTTTTTTATTTTATTTTTTTGGTTTTGTTGTCATAGGCTGTAATATTTTGTTAGATTTGGTCGACCCTACACTTTCAACATTCTTCGCACATTTTGCTTAAAAGAATATTCTAAAGTTTGTTCTATTTTATGTAGGGCATTGTCACAGCTCCTTTGTTGTTTGCCATAGAAGAGTTCCCTCAATTGCGGGAAGTCGTCGAGCGGGGTTTGAAGAAGCCTGCTGATATTGATCTGGTAACGTATTATCTAAATATAACTTTACTTGAGAAGAGTGTTCTTCTGGATCCTTGGTTAAATAGACAACAGTAACAATGCGCAATAAAATCTATACGCAATTACTTGTGTTACCTTTCGAAACAGTTTGAAGGTTAATTCAGTACTACACTGCTACCATGTTTTTATCTTCAAACATAAGGTTCAGTATGGTGATAAAAACAAGTCATTGAAAAAGATCTGATACATTGCACTTTGTGTTTGTAGGCTCTTGGATACCTTGGAAGAAGTCAGGGATTGCAGAAGGCAAAGGATCTAGCAGCAAAGCACGCGAACCTTGCTGCTGAAGCTATATATGCTCTGCCACCTACTGATGATGAAGATGTTCAAAAGACAAGGCGTGCACTCATAGATCTTACCCATATAGTCATTACAAGAACTAAATGAATGAATAATTTACAATGATTTCTGGAGGTTTCCTCTAGGGATGCAATTCAGTTCAATTCCATTACAAAGTATTTGGAATGAAAATTTTGTTAATCCAATTCCAACACTACCAGTTTTGGAATTAGAAATTGATTCAATTTTGTTCTGAAATTGTGATACGAGCAGTATTCCATTTGAAATTTCAGAACCACCACAACTACTCACAAATATTTTTGTATTTATGCTGGAAATAAAAAGATATATGTATATCACTGGGTTTGTTGATTTTCCTAACAATCAATTGGAACTTCTTCTTGACGAGCCAAAAAAAAAAAAAAAAATTGGAACTTCTTCTTACCATTTCCGTTTGAGAATACTCTTAAGTACTTTATATCATCCTTATTTGTTTTTTTGTTTTCTTTTTTTGTGTGAAAATCTAAGGTCTATTTTTAAGTACGGACTTATAGTGATACGTTACTCCGTCGAGAGTGTTTTTTTGGGTAATCATAACAAAGAAAAGGTCTTTAAAATGTTATCCTTGTGCTACACTAATCTAAGTAGCTCCCTATTTTTCGCAATGGGATCAATTCAAAAGTTGATTTTGTATAAGATTGTTAGCAAAACTTTCCACATGTCACTACAAGTGCGCTCTTATATGTGTCTATATATGTGCTAAATTTATCCAATTTCATCAATTGTCAATCCCCTCTTTTTTCTTCTCTTGTTTTATGGCTTAATTTATGTAAGCAGAAATGAATTCCTTGATTGAAGGAGGCAATTTGAGTAGTATCCAACTAGATTGGGAAGATATAAAGAATTTTTGGTGTTTTGATGAAACAGTGGCTTGGTGGTATCCTTATTATAGTTGGATCACTGACAATCAGCTTTTTAGAGATAATGATGCTGATCATGAAGAAATTGTATGGGAATATGATGTTTGGAATCTGATGGAAATCAAAGAAATTCCAAATCATCCTCGAAAATAAGATACTTCTCTTCATGAATTACATCTAGTTAAAGACTAATTTTCCTTCATATGTTGATTTGCCAAAAGATCAAATAATATCAAACTCCCCAACTATTTTAACTTGATATAATGCATGTTATCTTTTATCATTTTGCAATACTGTACTGTAATGATTATTGAGTTTGTATATAAACACTAATTTTTTATTCAGTTTTTCCCCCTTTATGGATCATAGATCATACTTTTGAATTGATATAATGCATGCTATTGGCAACACTATTTTGTTCTAAGACATTGATAGATTAGGTTGAGCATAAAAAGAAATACATTGTTCATACAAAAGTTCAAATGTAAAAACTCATTATTATGACATTAAAAGTATTTAAAATCCATGAATCATTTAAAATGAAATAAACAGCACTTATAGATCCTCATAAGTTTATTGGGATCATAAATATAATTTGTGATAACCCAAAAATAATCACCATCTTAATTTTTATACCTAAAACACTCCATTATATTATTATATTAGGTTATGATGTATCAAATATATTAATAGGTATATCTGTTTACTAAACTTTCCAATGCCAAAACCTTTTCAATAAAACATCAAGTCTATTCCTCCTGCTATATGCCTTGACAATAGTATGAGATAAAAAAAGGTATCGACAATAGTGAATCTACAAAATACTCGTAGATCATAATCCCTTAAAAACACACACTAGCATGGTAAGATAAGTCCTTTCCCTAAAATTTTGTAGTTGTAGAATTTGCTTGTTAAAAGACTACTCTGAAACACATAGCTATACTTGTCAATTTTTATTTCGCATACGCATATTAACCAATTCCTATTTCCTACTCAACAAATTCAGATACTAATCCATTTTCAATCAACAAATACACGTACTTTTTAATTTTTACTTAACACACATACACATATGATTGGATGGAAGGACCTGACAAAATATGTTTTGAACCATACCAAAATAATTTATCTCATCTATTAACTTACTTATCGTGATAACTTTTTTTTTATCGAAAATAATTTATCTTAAAAAGTCGAGCAATGTTATATGTAGTGAATGTATTCATTGTTCCATAAGTCAAAGGGAATGATATATCATACTTGTGGAACATAACTTAGACTTGTTACTCTATAAACGGTAAGAATAATGCAAGGTATACATTTAAAAAAATAACTTTTGGTCAAAGTATGATATGAAAATTCGCATATAACACTAATTTGGGAAAGGAGGGAAGAGTGTTGCAAGGATTTCAAAAAAGCCTGTATATTCAGTTACTATGGACTATGGCCCGTGTCCCAAGCACAGACATTAAAATTGACATATGATTTCTCTTGAAGAAACAAATAATAATTTCTAGAAAAAAAAATTTCAAATTTTAGACCATTGAATAGTGACATAATTATAAAAGCTTTAAAATTTTCTGTTGGCGCCCGGTACTACTACATAAAAACTAGATCATCAACTAACATCAATGCTCGAAATTCAACAAGAACAAAAGTGTAATCACTAACGGCTTCCGCCCTTTCATCCTCCAACTTTGTATTGGGTCAATTTTAATTGGCTAAGAGTTACAATAAGATTAACTTTGATCTCTTGCAAGCGTGAAAACTATATGGAGGAAATGAAAACATTCAATTTCCATTTATACATTAAAAAAAGTAGAACCGAAACATCTCGATTTCAATTTAAAAGGTGGAAAATCAAGAAATTAGTTAGAGTATGTAAGAATTTCGCGGATAATAACTTTGTCATTAATGACTCGTAACTGAAACCGGTTGTTTATATAAGTTATGAAGTACTGAGGAATTTGATAAGATTCATAAGGGATTTGCACCAAAATTTTAAGGAAAGCAATTTTAAAACTTTTATTTTGAATGAACCATACACAAATACCAACATCTAGGTAGAACTTCGAATTTTGTGCACCCCAATTCAGCATGATGTTTAGATTGACTCCAATTTTAAGGTCAAAGATAGAGGGGGAGGGTGTGAGTATGAAATGGGAAAGTACTAGACACCTAACCAGATTATTCTAAATCAGGATCTCTACGGATTCTTCTCGACACAATTTAAAAAAAAATAATAGAAAAAAGATTAATAACTAGACTGGAAAATGTCCTCAAGAAAAACATTGCTAGAATTAGAATCCAAGAAATATACTCTTTAACTTGTACTTGATTAGAGTTGAGAGTTAAACTTATAGTTGATTTAGGTACGGAAGCTTATTTTGAATGTTGAAAAATAGAGGGTTTGATTTATTTAAGGTTGTCTCCTTTAAATTGAAGCATCGTGCATAATGTTGAATTCATCTCATGTAATCATGTAAGAGGCTATATAAGGAATGTAACAGGCTAAGGAATGGAAAAACTGAAATAGGGATATGAGGCGCCATATAAGAATGTCAGAATCCTAGCCGATGTCGCATGTCACTAGGGCTCATGTAATCATGTAAGAGGCTATATAAGGAATGCAACCGCCTTGTTAGGGCCCATATCTCATTTGTTCGGTCTTGGAATCTGATGAACATTTTTGGACTGGGTTTGTTGGACTAAAATTTCATTTGAAAAATTATGGTCTCAACTATCAAAAGTATGGAGAGAATGATGACTTAAATACTAGAAATATACTAAATTCTACGCACCTTCTGATAATCATAATCGTATTGTCTTCATTTTTTATGAATATTGGGAACGCAATATGTCATTTGAAAGCTAATTACATTGAGAATACATGGTTAATCTCATGTGGAAAATTTTCCCCGAATGAAAGAAAATCACCTGTGATTGTGAACCACGGTGTGTTGTATTGAGAATGTTGTTGTTGTCTACTAACTTCGTCGGATCACAACTTGTAGCCTTGATGTCCAATTTAGGCGAGTAAGGTGACCGTTGAAAGCTTATTAAAAGAGGAATTTGTGGAAATTGTGTTTGACACAAGTACTTGAGTATCAACATAAGATTCATAATTCTTAACTGTAGGTAATCATCATTTAGTAATTGAAAATGGGGTGACACTATTAAGTGTCTACAATATACGTTAGGCTAGAAATCTGTTCAACAATCGTCAATTTCGGACAAATGCCTTATATGAGCATTAGAAGCCTTTAAAAGAAGCAATAAGATTTGAGGTTACTTTCTCATATTCTCCTAAAAGAGATAAAAACTAAGAAACTCTATGTTGTTTTACTAACCACAAACACTATTTAAGGAGGGTAGGAAGAACAAGAAACTCAAAATCTTATATCCTCTTATAAGAAGTAAGCATCATTAAGCCTACAACCCTACACTAACTCTTCACTTTTCCCTCAAAAAAAAAAAAAACTTCACTAAATGGCTCGCACCAATTTCAACCCCACTTAATTTTTGTTTGTGTGTGCGTGTGTGCTATCTAAGGATATCAATTTGGGGCATAAAACTAGTATGGGTAAGAATTTGAATTTTGTATAGATCAGAACGGGGGGAGGTGAGAGAATTATGATTCCCAACCCCAAGTTTCACCGCACTTGAAGTGCATAGTAATAACGACATTAAAAATAAGCAAAGGAAAAAAGATTAAACTACATCAAATATCCAATGTGAACAATGGAGCAATGTAAGCAACAATGGATTTGTAAGTTTAGGGAAATGAGTCATAGTTCATCAATAGCCAACCCACTCGAGTTGCTCTACGATGAGAACAAATCAACACATTCTTATAGTTGGAATATTAAAAAAGGGGATCTTTTTCAAACGTCGGGCAATGACTAATACGTACAACACAAACTTGTTTAAGACGTGAATTAAATTTAAAATTTTAAACACTATTATGATGACGTATGTGGATATTAAGTCATTAACACGATGTGACTGACTTCTGTGATTTTGTCCACCACTCCAGATTTATGTCCACCCCATCTAAAAATTGAGCAACTATTGTGTGAGACCAATTCACAGAAAAATGGGGTCACCAATTAGAATGTAGAGGTCATTTATTATGAGTCGTAAGTTCTACTAAAATGTAATCCTTGTCTTACTAAAAATTACGATAAGACCGTCTTAAACAAGTTTTTGCACCAAAAATTTTGGCAAATTAATTATGAAGGTTTTCTTCATCGTTTAGGTTTTTTTTTTTTTTTTTTTTTTTTTTTTCACAATTTTCATTTTTTTACACTGAAGTCGTCCTCCCTCACCTATCCATCCTCTTTGGTTCTCGTTTCTCTCTCCTCCTACACCCTCCCTGCCCCTGCTCGCATCAATTTTATACTCATCCCTCCACTTCTCAACCAATTTTGCCCTCCAAATTTTCATGGCTTCCTATTGACCGTTGAGATTTCAGAGCCTTCATCAAGTGTGTGTATATCATATTCTCTTCAAATTCTCCCCCTTTTTTTCATCTGGGTTCTGATTTCCCCCCAAATTTCTCTGCTTTTTTTTGGGTTTTCTTGAATTTTTCTCATCTGGGTCTTTCCCAAATCTTGAATAATGGGGAAAAATCAAGCCTACAAAGCTATGCAGAGATCCAGGGTGGGATCAAGCAGTGCTGCTCCAGATGAGATTGATGATGGCATGGTTTGTACCCTTCCATAACATATTTATGTCCCATTTTGACTCTCTTACCTTTCTTGCCTAATTGCTTTTTTGGTTGATATTTTTTGTGTTACTTTGATGTTGAATGAGGTTTTGTGGGTATTTCAGTTTGGGTTCTTTAGTTATGGTTGAGGTAGTTTTAGTCTATGCTTAGAATGGTGAAGTTAGAACCCCAGTCTAATTGGTTGCAGAAATGTCAAATACTGGTATATGTTACCTTTATATTGATAGCAGAAGTATATGGATTGTAAAGAGCATGAGGTGAAAGTGACATTACCATTTCCAAGTGGGCATCAGCTTGACTAGAACTTAGTGCCTGCCTATGTGGGATAGGCTTAAATATTTGGCCACTGACATCAACATTTCAATATTCATGTGCTGTGGCCTCTAAGAAGTGCTGACTATAACTTTCCTATATCTTTCCGATCTATATACGACATGAATAAGAGAGAATGTGATGACTGATGTTTATATCATATCACCAGCAGCTTTGGAGCAAGCTAGTAAATTTGGTTTTCAAGAAAGGTGGCCTGTCTCTAAACCTTTTCTGGATGTATGATTGAGTCTATATGTTGCTGAGAGTGACGGCCATTGATAATGTTGATTTGGTCGGGCAAGTCATTTGAAGAATGGGATTGTGATAATCTCATCAATTGGTGTTAGCCTAGGGTTTGTATCTTGCAGTATCAGTATTCCCCTTTTTTGTATGCCGTAATTTTTAATTATCTGAGCATCTTATCATGTCGGTTGTTCTTGATCAAGCGAAGGCCTCCTATATTATCTTGTAAGGTTGGAAGCTTGTGTGTGAAATATAGAAATCCATCTGTTTGCCTGTTATGTTATTAAGGTTGAAGAGAAATCTAATACCAACACAGTCAGTAGCCAATTTAATTTTTAGAAATTATGCATCTAGTTTTGCACCTAAGTTTGAGGCTGCAATGCTATTCTCATTCTAGGGATACCATGGTTTGAATGAAGGAATATCCATCATTGGAGATGGACCTTATAAAAATCAATAGGGATACTATTTTTTTAATAGCTAAAGTAGAATTATGGTTGATTCTACCGTTTTTAGAGAAGTTGTTCAATTTACCCAAAACAAGCTTTTGCATGAGAGTGCAATATCACTGTAATTGTGTTTAGAAAGTTATTTGTTTTGTAGCTGTTGATGTAAGTTAGGTGGAGTGACAATCTTTTTTAAATGTTTCCTATACTCTTACTGATGAGGAGAGTCGCAGGTGGATGGTTCATTTCATACACCAGAGTGGCATGCTGCTCGTTTGGCCAACCTGAACACCTCTCACACAGTCACTTGGGAAGAGTTTAAAAAGAAGCAAAAGGTAATCTTTTCAGCTTGACATCATGCTGCTTTTTCTAATCTATTTTTTTCTTCTCCGATCCCAATGTTATTAACTTTTCTATTCAGATTGAATGTGGTGCTAATGTCTTAAGAAACTCTTTTCTATTTAAAATGAGCTGGTGCAACTTATGGTTTTCTTGACACGTTATATGTCATAGACTTAACTTCTGCTCAATACCATGTATTGCAATAAATAAAATAATACTACTTGTGCCAGCTACATAGATTTTGCTCACTTCATATGCTAACGTGACCTGAAAGGTTCATGTCAGGTCATTACCATTTTCAGTACTTATAACCATTGTAGTGAGCATCTATGTTTTATTGTTTGTTCGTCACTCTTCAGGATTGTTTTACTTATAAGGTTTTGAAAGTCCTTGAGTATTGTTGCTATCCTTACAAGCCTTTTAGTTTGTAGTCCTTAACATTAATTGCAAGATCCTTGGAAAATCACCAATGAGGCAATGACATAAGTACATAACGTTGTCTGTCAAAACAGTGCTCATGGTTGACTATGAAGGCTCAAAGATTTTATTCGACCATGCATTTCGAATCTGATTGTATAATCTTAGTAAGGGTGTGGTGACCCCTTGCCTCAAACATTCTGATTTAGGACTCTCTTCGGCTATCTGTTATTTCCAGGAAGATGCGTTGAAAAAGGGTGAGATGGAAGCTGACAAAGACAGGATGATGAGAACATACAGGGCTCAACTAGATGCAGAAAGAGAACGAAAGCTTGCTCAAGGAAGAAACCATTCTAGCAGCAAGTCAAAACGTAAGAAAGGTATAAGGGAAGACTAAGAAATGGAGAATGCTTAAAATAGAAAAACATGACTCCATGGTTAAGTGTTTTTTTTTGGGACTTTCATTCTAGCTATTTTTCTTTAGTTCCTTTTATCCAATATATAGCTGAGCTATGCTATGAGTTGCTAATTGGCTAAGTAGTACACATTTCATAGGTCCAATTCATAATTGTGACTCACATACTTCTGAAGTTGTGAGTCACAAATTACGAAGTGGACTTATAATCTGGGATGGAGACTGGAGGGAGTACTTTTTATTTTCAGATAAAAGCTAAGTGAGAGAAGGTGATGAAGGATTTTTTGTGGTCTGGAGCTGATGGCAGTAGACGAGATCACCTCGTTAGTTGGGATGTCGTCTGTAGACATAAGACGGAGGGCGGGCTAGGTTTCGGTACTTTGGTGTCCAAAAACATTTCGTTGGTGGGTAAATGTTTATTGCGTTCCCCTTTGGAGTCCAAGTCCCTATGACACTGGGTTATTAGGACTTAGGAGTAAGTACTAAGTACGGTCTTCAGCAAAATGGGTGGGATGCTCATGCTGGCTCTACTGTTTCTCATGCTTGCCTGTGGAAACTCATCTCTCAGGTTAGGTATCATCTTTTTTCTTTCCTGTAGTTAGTAATGGACTTCGTGTATGGTCCTGGGAGGATGTGTGGACTGGGGCTCCTCATTCTCTTTCAGATTTCCTCGGGGTTGGGGTTTCCTGCACCCAATGTTTCTCCGACTCGCCATATGTATGCCGTGTCGAGGGTTGACACGATACGACGCCGATGCCAACACTGACACGGCATACGTGTCGACGCGGGATTGCAGGATACGACCTCCGGATACGGAAATTCCTTGAACCAGGTCGTTTTTAGAACTCCAAATACCCAAGATCTAGAAATCAAAAAACCCTAGATCTAGAAATTGAAGCATCTGATGAAGAAGAGGAAGGTCGAAAGCATAGGGTTTTTGCTCGACTGCAAAAAACGAGTAGAAAGGTCACTTCGCCGGTCGGAGATAAGCCATCTCCGGCGCGGACGGTCGCCGGAGGGTGAGAGAGCGTGAAGACTGAAGATGTGTGGGCATAAAAAAAGGGTACTAAAGTCTAATGCGAACAATAGAAATAATGAAATATACGGCCTCGGTACTCAAAAATCTCCTAGTAAAATAATATAAAAATGTATTTTAAGTAAAGAAAGTAAACTCTCCAGAATTGACGTTGCTTTCTTTTCTAGATTTGTTCCCTCCTCACTTCCCTGTATTAGATTAATCTTTTTTTTACACTTTACCTTTTTTACTCTTTTGTCTTTTTCTGGTCCCTTTCTTTTTAACTTTTTACCCCTTTTTTGTTCCATTATTTTACCTCTTTCCTTTTTCTTCCCATATAAACTATTCAGTGAAAATGTGTAGTTATTTATTTTGAAATTATCTAAATTCTGCCGTGTCCTCGTATCCATGGTGTCGTATCCCCGTATCTTGAAATTTTGCAATTAACGAATCCGACACTCCGATCCACGTCGTATCAGATCCGCGTCGGAGAGTCTGAGAAACATTGCCTGCACCTATTGCGGAATTTCATGGCGAGGGTGGGTCTTAGGACCTTCTTTACGGAGATCCCCTCAGGATTGGGAAATGGAGGAGTTGACCTCGTTACTTATTGTTCTTAATGACATTCAACTTGGTTTAATGAGGATTCTCGGGTTTTTGTTGGAGATCCATCTAGGGTCTTCTTCTGCAAATCCTTTTTTAATATTCTCTCTTTTCTTTTGATAGTTTTATTTGGAAGTCGAAGGTTCCCCTTAAGGTGTGCGCCTTTGTTTGGACCTTGGTAATAGGTAGGTTGAATACTCATGATATGCTCCAGGGTAGGAGACCAGAGTGGGTCTTTCTAACGGATGTGTTTGTGCTTTGCAACAGAGCTAGTAAGATTTCTTTACATTTATTCCATGATGGAGGCAACTCCTTGGTATTGGGGGGGGGGGGGGGAGAGAATGTTCTGTCCAGCTACTTTTGTGCAACATTTGCAGGCAAGGTACCTTGGTTGGGGTAGGGGCAAGGACACTAAATTACTTTGGCGGTGCGCTTTTTTCGCCCTTTTTTGGTGTATTTAGTTGGAGCGGAATGCGAGGATTTCTGAAGAAGTGTTGAGGCCAGTTGATTCATGTGTGGCATCGGGTGGTTAGTGGTTTGTTTGGCTTCTCTTTGGGCCAAGGCAGCTGGGGCTTTTAAGGGGGTCCCCTTACTGACGTTCAACGTCTCTGGGGGGATTTGTAATTTTTCTTTCTTTTTGAGGAGTCCTTGTCCTCTTACTTTGCAAATTTGATTCAGTTTAATAAAGTTTCTCTTTATCTAAAAAAATAAATCACTAAGGTGAAGACTAAAAATAATATAGTCTGCTAATGGTTAACAATTGACCCCTTATGTCAATTTGTTTTTAGACGTGTATGTGTACAGTGTACACAAGGAAAAAAATTGTGCCCAATTCGGTAAAATGTCAACATGAGAGATTGGTGTCCTTTGATCAAAAAGAGAATGGTGTCCTTTTGCTGTCCTGATTTGGTGAAAGGGCCGACCTGCTTTGGTGGGATTCTTGAAATTGACTTGACCTGTTTACATTGGACTTTCTCCAAATGTTCTAGTGGACAGATTACCAGAATAACTGTGTGTGACAATACAATTGTTTTTGAGTTTTTGTTGAATTTCTATAGACAAGGTAAAAAGATAAAACAAAGTCGAGCTAATGCTATGATTCTGATTTTGCATAAATTTTTGACAGCCACTGTCATTGTTACATGTCTTTGGATATTAAGGTCCCAAGCTGTAATGTTTTCATTTAAGTACACGAAATCAGATAAAATTGATTGTCAATGAATTCAGTAGAACAGTGCGAACTCACCACTACATTATAGCAATTATGTAATTGGGTAATAGTCTCCATGTGGAAGTTATTTTATACCTTTGAACTAATGGAGGTTTCCTTGTGACAGATAAAGATAAGGACTCAAAGAGACATAGCAGCAAAAAGAGAAAGGTACATTTGGTTGATTGGTTCCTTTTACTATTATACATGTAGTTGCTTTATTCTAGTGAATATTTGTTCAGACTTCAGACTTCAAGTTTTGGGGACATGCGTTGCAAATTATCCCCGGCCATGACGAACAAAAATTGCCTTCCCTAGAGAATAATTTAACTTTTCAATGTGAAGCCTTCATTAGGTTCTTATACCGATTTGAGTATACCAGCTGGCAAGGATTGCATAAATAGGACAGTTTAAGTATATCATTATCTATGAAGCACTGGACCTTTTTACTGTTTTTTGGTTGAAGGGGAATCCGATATAAGGTAGGCAAATATGCTGGAGATATCCAAATAATTTTTCACTTGCCGATGAAAGCTCCAAAGAGTGTGAAGAGGGATCACACCTAAACCCCTGCAGGGACAAGCCCCCACACCTTTGATACTTTTAATACTGCAGCACTGAACTTTAGGATAGTGAGAACAGTTCAAAGTGAGCAACTGAAACTCTTTCCTACCATCTACTAGGTCTATGGATCCTTCCATTAGCATTTTGTTTTGTTTTCCTAAGTTGAGCCGTATCTCGTGTAAGATAAGCAACTTTAAACATTCATTAGTTATTTCCAACAAGCTTTTTTTACGTTGAAGACAATTCTTTGAATTGTATGTCTTGGAAGTGCAGTAAGAGGTCATGTTTGTATGACCAGTGGCATATCTCCATAGCGGTGCTTTTAGTGTTTCTTCAATAACTTCACGTTGAATTTTTTCGTCAAACATCCACTTAAGACGTTCTTGTTTGTTCACTTTGTGCCTTTGCAGTACTTGCAGTTGCACCTGTTTCTTCCCCCTAAAGTGGGACTACGTAGTGTTTACCTAGAAAGACAGATATTATCTAGTCATTAAGGGATCACACTTACACGTTCAAATGAGGTTGTTGTTGATGTCACACCATCTTTATGAACAACTAAGCCTATATACATGAAGTTTTTGGTAAACTTTGCATCCCTATATGAAGTTTTGGTGAACTTTGCATCCCTATTTTTAAATCTAAACCGATTGGAATATTTTCCCTTTCTAAACTTGCTTTTCTTATGTTCAGTCATTTGTCGGCTTAGGGTTATTCTATTACTACATTCCAGCGTAACTGGGCTAATTTGTAATTAGTTTCTCCTTGAAGGACATCTTGTCCTCACCTGCTGTATTATTTGATACTTCATTAATAAAATCTCTCTTTATCTAAAAAAAAGGTCATTTGTTGGCTTATACCAAAGACTTTTTCCCTTTCTTCCTTTGACCAATCCGGCTTAGATACCCCCATGTACTTGTCAAGTAAAGCCATATCTTCTAAAACAGCTTGTTCCTTGGGTAACTGTATGGGAATAAGATCAGCCATAATGTGCTACTGACAAAGGGTGTTGCGCTCTGACCGCACCAATATCACTATTTATCAGGTTTTGCTCTCTTGAATATTACTTGAATGTGTTCTAAAAGTGACACTTGTAGCTTTATGCTGAAGTGTTTTTGTTATATTTGAAGGCAAACCAACCGTATCCCGTTTTATATATCCTTGGGATAATATATTAGCCTCCCAATCGCACCTACGAACATGATGTCGTCAGACTGCCGTACCTGTACTACCTTCCTTGTAAACAACATTCACCTTTGCACTTGCAAAAAGAATTAAGGTTTCCCCTTCTCTCTCTCGAATTCGACCGCTATACTTTGTGGTGTTATAATATTTATTCAGTGGCCTGGTATGTAGGAGGTTTTCTGTGACTTTGGTGCATTTCTACTTGTTCTAGGCTTTATGCCTTTTTCCGCCAATAATTTTGTGTATTTATTTTTATCATTTTATACGATATTTTGTTGGGTCTCTTTACTTACCACGTTGATCTTTGCTTATGCCTTCCCTTATCTATCACTGTTTTTACCTCTGATATTGTCAATCTAAATATAATTATTATTGTTATCATAATATTTATCTTTCCACAATTTTATGGTGGTTACTACTTATACTTCCTCTTTAGTACTTTTTTCTTCCTTTCCTTTTTCCATTCTTTGCTCCGAATGATTTTCTCCAAGGATCTTTGAGAAATCTTTGCCTCTTCAGTGGTAAGGTTGTGTATATTTTGACCTCTCTAAATTCCGCCAGCCGCGTGGTCCATACAGGGTGTTGTGATATTTTACCTGGAGTTGGTTTAATTGGTTAATTGTCCTTTCATGTTTCTCCGATGCACTTGATAGGGTGTAACTTTGCTACCTGTTGGTTCAATCTGTAGCATTTCCTTATCTTCCTTTGGTCTTACGATTGTGATTCTGTTTCTGAAGGCTGTAATATATCTCATAAATCCTGCAAAAGCCCTTCATGTGTAGCAATATTTGTTACAATTTGTTTTGTGAAAGTTTTCAGATGTTTGTAGCTGCCCTTCAATTGTACTTTTCGTGTGTTCGAGCTAGAATTGCAGTAAATGCAAAAAATCTGAGTCATCATTGCTATCTATATTGCAGCACTCTAGAAGAAGATCCTCGGATACTAGCTCCTCAAGCTCGTCATCTTCTGAATCTTCAAGTAGTGATGAAGAAGAGAGGGAGTCAAAAAGGTCGAAGTCTAGGTCGAAGAGAACAAAAAAAGAAAGAAAGCATAGGTCTAGAAGCAAGAATTCCAGTAGTGACGGTGAAGACGGTGATGGTCCTTTACCGCTTTCTAGGTTCTTTGGCAGCTTGAAGAGCTGATGCATGAAAACATAAAGGAGTACTTTCAAGTTGTAGAATGTTACATTTGTCATTAACCGAAATTTCGATTATTCTTAGATTTACTTCATTTTCTTACATGGTTTCCAGAATACGTTAGTTGATCAGTGTCACAGTGTGGTATGCTGCTGTAACTTGTGTATTTATCTGAGAGTGCAGGGAATTCGTTGCGTGTGAAGACGCCAACCCCCCTGAAATTCTGTTCTGAAAAGTTTCTGATGACCTTAATTCTGGATGATTCTTGCATAGCTGTTCAATGTCACTGTGCTACAGTAATCTGAATCATTCGTCACAAAGCTCCCAGGGTATGCTGATACTATTGTAGTCTCCCCTGTCCCATGTAGCAAGATCACCTCTCTTCTTTTCTTTTTTTCTTTTTTTTTTTATCTTTCACAAAAACTTGTATAAGATGGTTAATAAGAAGTGACCCTTACATTTTTAAGTAGTGCCCCATTTTATTATAAGTTAGTCTCATACAAAACTTGCTCGATCTTCCCATCTATGCTTAACCTACTTACCCAGATATGCTCTCCCATCTTCGAAGAGAACCGTGGATTCGATTTCCTCTCTCATAAGAGGTTTGGATGAAGGTTGAACGAACAAAATCCAAAAATTAAAAGAAAAAATATAATGGGGGTAAAATAAGCAAATAAAGTAATGGACATGTTAATCAATGGAAGAACGTATATGGTGGAAGACAATTCTTTCTTTGCCAAGGAAACTATACTAGATCAGTGGATCTCTTTTATGGAAAAGTGCACAAGTTCTATAGATATCTTAGACCTGCATCAAGAAAGACCTAAAGTAGTGGAAAATTGTGCATTGGTCACACAATTATATATCTACTATTAAGATTCAATCTTAGTTGAAGATGTTCTATATTGTAGTTTCAATTAATGTAATTATCTTATTTGCGATTTATTACAAGATAGAATAAAGTTGGAGCTAATTTGCTCGCAAAGATCAATAACAATCCAATGAAATGGTATGTGTAAGACCAAAGCCAAGAAACTAACGAAAAAATATGAAATTAAATACTTTGGGAAGCTAAAGACATAATAGTTAGTTTATTGTCTTTGGAAATATCATATAATAATAAAATGCGCTTGTTTTTTTTTTTAATGAGATGAGCTCATTCAGTCTCAGCATTGTTTGGCGTAGTAGATAGCTTATTGTCTTTGGATATCATAGAGCATTAAATGCGCTTGTCCTTTTAACGAGATCGACTCATTCAGTCTCAGCATTATTTGGCATTGCACGACGCTGACATACATATGCGTATGCGTAATGTGGCACAAAATAAATTCCTTTATACTCGTTCAGTCTCATCATTATCCCTATATATATGAGCAAACACTTATAAAAAAATAAATAAATTATTATATCTATGTAGATTAACCACCACACATAAATCTCAAAATTTACTTATCCACTTCTCAATGCATAGAAAGTGGTAAGCTAATACTAACAATATTAATATTATTAAAGAATATTAAGAATAGCACCAACTTATAAAATGGTTAATGTTTACAATATATTTATAGATTGACAAAACAAGGGTATTAAATATATGGAGCAATCTCTTTATTTTAGGATGTTTACATACTATCTTCTTACTAACTACTAAATGCATCATTTTTTTTACCAACTATTAACTGTAACCCTCCTTTTTCTAAATCCTAACCTCCATCTCTAGAGAGTATTTCACATGTCGAGAATATGTCGATTATTTACCATTCTCGGCCTGCAATCTAATCTTTTATTTTTAATTTCAGTATTTTGAATCTTTTGATCTAATTTTCATGTTATTATCAAGTTTTAATAAGTTTTTCTCGCGGGAGTATTTCTATCTCTTTTAATGAAATTAGTTCTCTCATTAATGATCAAACATAAAAAGAAAAACAAATAAACAAACCTACAACATTAGTGATGCGGTGATGCCCAAGTCCACCCAATTGATAAACAAACATTTCTAGCGATTGGTAAAATTAAACATCATTGGAGCAAGTATTTAAAAGAAGCCCCCAAATAGCAAGTCGCATTTAGTCCCATTTTTATTTATTACTGTATTGGATACAACATACAAACATAAACCCCAATAGACGCTCGTTTGATTTATACAGAATGTCGAATAAGCCGAGTATCAATTATCAGGAAATTTTATAAAAGGGCTAGAACATTTAACTCGAGGCTCCACTCAAAGAAACAGGAGGAAATTTAACAGATGACATAACCAGATTCACTGGAGACGATTACAAGATCATATCCCTATTGAGAATGAAGAGACGGTCTATCAACGGCGATGTCATCTCAAAAACAAACTTCTGATACAATTGTATGCTTACGCGTACGTGATGAGAATAAAATTGAAGAGAGGGCAAATGGCCAACTCAGCTGTTTACATGAAGCTGGCAAAAATAATCCTCTAGTGGGGAAAATAATACATCCCATACCAACAACATTTCAATCACATAATGCCCTGAATTATGCACTAAATCAAATGGAAGGACATATAAGTCCACCTAGGTTCTAGACAGGACATAATATGTACACAAAGAAAAGATGACCAGAACGTACAAAGGGAAATAAATGATATTCGAAGCCACAATAATAAGATGCTGGTCTTCATTCCTGATGAAACTCAGGATTAAATGCGAGAGCCTCGCGGTAGATCAGTTCTCTCATCTGCTCTTCGGACAAAGCATGTTGCTCAAAGTCAAAGCTAAAAGGAGTCATGCATATAGGCTCATCACTGATGTCATGCAAAGAGTTCAGATACGGATGTGCAAGTGCATCTTCAACTGAAGGACACAAACATCAATGTCATGGCTAAAGAAAATACTCTGGAGATAACAAGTCCAACAGATATGCCAACAAAACTTCTAACAGGAAATCTTAAACCTTTTCAGAATTATAAACAACAGGATTAAAAAAAAAGTTTATCATAGGAAACTAACGTTAGGGGGGTTCGTGAGGTTTTGGCATACCTGTAATTCTCTGTCTAGGATCAAATGTCAACATTTTTTCAACAAGATCAATCGCAGCGGGCTGAACATGTGAGAACTTTTCACCCAGTGACTGTCTTCGATACTGAGGGAGCTGACGAATGTATCTTTTCGCATTTTCATTCAGAAATCCTAATTCGTGTTCAGAAGGGGTGCCAATCAGCTGCAATTTCAAATTTGAAAATAGTCTTTTAGCTAAGAGAACATTATACTGCTGTGACAACTAAAAAGGCAGTTCAAAAGCCTTGAGGATTAATACCTTCGTTCAATAACAGAAACATATGAGAATTATATATGAAAAACATGTCAGCCGTACTGCAAATGTAATGATAATTCATATACTGCATTGTCATTCAGCAAAGCTAGAACACAATTACATACATCACTTGCCACAAAGATGGTCATTCATAGTACTGAATAGATTAAGTATGTCTATTAGGAATTTTGGCACAGATGTTGTTCCAGATAAAAGAAGAAAACAAAAAAATTGTTTAGCATAAAGTAACTGGAAATGTACGAGAAATATAAAGAATTAAAATAGCAGCACAACAAAATGACCCACAATATACCTCCATGAGTAGGCGCAACTGGTGCACGTGATCTCTGCCAGGAAAAAGAGGCTTACGGTCCATCAACTCCATAAAGATACAGCCTACTGACCATACATCAATAGCCGCAGTATAATCTGAAGAATTTAACAGAAGCTCTGGTGCCCTGTACCATCTTGTGACCACATATTCGGTCATGAAATCTGTCTCTGATGTAACCCGAGCTAGTCCAAAATCACAAATTTTTAGATCACAATTTGCGTTAAGCAATAGATTGCTAGGCTTCAAATCCCTATGCAGAACATTGGCAGAGTGTATGTACTTCAATCCACGAAGTATCTGGTAGAGGAAATACTGCAACATGACATTTTCTCAAAGCTTAGTGTAAAGTAAAGCTCAACACAGAAGGAAAGGTTGTTCTCTTAGCACACATGACATACATAATACTATAATTGTACTTCTGTACCAAAATAAATGTCTACTTTCCTTTTACTAAAACATTTTACACATACTTTTTCAAAGTATCTGTAATTAAAGGCTCACTCTATTGCCTCTGAGAATTGGAGAATTCATTGGTACTGAAGGAGTAGAAAAAGGGACCTTGTTTTCACACTTTTCAGTCAAGTACAAACAGGTAGCCATTTTGGTAACATAATGCTCCCAGAAAGAATTGGAACATAAAGAAGAATTTGGATGGAGGGGGCATGGATTGAAGATTAAATGGAAGCTTCGAGCCAAGTTCCGGGTGATTATAGTCATGTGGAAGCTTAGAGGAAGCAAATAAGTTGAGGACTTTCACAGTCATGCTAGAGGTGCTTCGAGGTTCTTTCGTGACCCCTTCTAGCACGGGCTAGGTTAAAATTTCGCACAAACCAAGTACAAATGTGAACAAACAAGGTGATAAAGCATCTTTAAAAACAAAACTGAAAACACTATTTTGTTGATGAATTACTGCTTATCCTAGGAATACACTTTATCCTTGATATGACAATTCATAGTCATCCTATCCATGTACTATGCAAGGGAAACAAAACAAGGACTTGAGAGTTTAGATTAGTAAATGGGCCGAGTCACTTTCAGATCTTCTAACCAAATTTTAGCTTTCGCATAATGGATTATCTCAAAGTATTTGCAGCAAAGTGGATCTATTTGTTATGTTCATAAGAGAGACTACCCTGTTCTCTTCAACAGAATGGTGCGGGACGGTGAGGAACGGAACGGAAAGGCGCGGCGCGGATAATTCAAAAATATGTGAGACAAAATGAAGTACAGAATGCGGAACGGAACGGAATGCAACATGGAATCGACGAAAAGAACAGGGCCTAAGAAAAAATATATCACAAAATTACAACAAAGGAAATGAGGTATAATTCTAATTCCCATAGGACAAGCATACCCTCTTAAAACAAAAATATTGTATAACACAATCAAGGAGAAGAAGGCATCCTCCTGTCATCTACAAGATTGCCTAGTTTCTTGGGACATAAATATTAAATAATACACTAGCTCCTAAAGTCCCTCCTGTCTTGGCCAAAAGTAAAGCTAGATAAGTCACCCAATCCTGCAGAAGCTCAGGTGACGAATTGATCTCCAAATAAATTCTTGCATTTCCCTCCAACCAAATACATCACAAGGTTGATGATCTCCACAGCAACTATTTGCCCTTGACTTGCGCGGAACACAAAATCCTTATTTGTAGAAGCTCTAACACCAATGAAGGACACTCACAACTATCCCCAAACATACCACATAAGTGACACCAGAGATATCCTGCTATAAGACAATAGAGGAACACATGGGAGCAAGATTCATTACCAGAATTTCAGAGCATAAACATTTCTGGTAGAAGTGCTACCTCTAGTCTCCTCCTCTGAAGCATATTTATGGTGTTAAATTGTTTATCTTCCCTAAAGCCACATCCACACAATAGCCCCCACGGCCTCACCTTCAATAGTACCTTCGCTTTTCATAAGAAATTGGCAATGGGGAATGGAGCATATTGACACGAGGAACTAAGACAAGCAAGGAATGATGTTGATGAGAAAACCCCTGATGCGTCTTTCTTTGGCACTTAAGAATCCTCACGTCCAGAAAGAGCAAGGGTGACTGGTAGCCCAAGCAGCACAGTAAGCTCGTCCAACTCTCTCTCATAGGGAGATCTTTGTAAATGAAGATTACATGCACCTCTACCCTGACCTCGGATATGGTTGTCCCATAATATAACAAGCAATTTTATGAATCAATAAAAATAAATATCTACCTCTGTCTCCCAAACTCCTTGCGTGTTTTAAAGGTACAATTGAGAAATAATTGAAGACCCAATAGAAGGCCACCGTTCACCAGTGGAGTATTCCCATGATACAGTCGCTCAAATTGGACATTACTATAAATGACAGCAGAGATCATAAATGATAAAGACCCTATTACGTCAAGATTCTACTTAATTTGTAGGTTTGCACTGTCATACTAATCATGTGCAATCTCTTTCCCGCTCTTTCCCAACATAACTGAGATAGAACTCAACACCACATGGGGCACTTTTGGCCATGAAATGACAAATTTTGATGAGGACTCCCATACATAACAATAAGTCAACAAGTTTCAGCTACACAGAAATAAGGCAGATAGCACCAAAGGGATGTCAATAGCATGTAATGCATGGTGAGACAGAGCAGATCATCTTTCATGTTTTGACAAACTCTTAAGTATGATATCGTGAAGGGAAGGTTGACACTTTAGAACAGTACCTGACAATGCTCCTCTGATAATCCTTGGTTGGAACGAATTATTTGATGGAGATCAGTGTCCATCAGCTCATATGCAATGTATACGTCATTAAAAGCCTCCCTTCTTGGAGGAGGTATAATATCTCTTATCGCAACAACCTGCAAAACAGATGCAAAACAATACTACGTCACGTCACGTCACATCACACATAGAGTCCAATTATCAAGAGAGAACACAAATCAGTGAATAAGGAATCCTCAATGAAAGCACAACAGAAAAGATGATGCTTTCAATCATGCTGAACATCTGATGATCCAGCTCCTTGGAAAGCATAATTAGAGAGAACCCACTAGAAGAAAGGGAACCCATTTACTTCAAATGAATCAATAGGAAAAGGATCTTTAATAAACTCCATACAGCAGTTCTCTCTGAGTTCTAACTACCCCTTATCCCACCCTATGCAGGAGCCCCTTGTGAGAAACATTGGGTTATGCACTCTGCTATAACATCTCCCTACCTTCGAGCTGCTGAAACTGAAACTGACTTTTAGCTGAAGAAAAGTTCTAGTAAGGCAGGCCCAATATCGACCAATTGTAATACACTGATCAAAAAGGAAATACAAGAACACACTCTAGTTACACTCACTATCTCACTGCCACCAAACCATACAACACATAGATATACCATGCACCAAGAACATGGCCATTGCCAGATCTTTGTGTTCATTGCCCTAGGATTATTATAACATACCTTAGTTAAGGGTCCATTTTCTGGGTCTTGTCGTGTTTATCGTCTAGGGCATTTGTTGTCCTATATGGCTTGTGTTTGTTTTCAAATGCGCTCCTTGGTTTACTATTCTACTACTACCATCATCTTTACTACAGAAGTGACAGTCATTCAGAAGCGAACAACCTCCAGGTCTGCTTGTCTATGGAAGTCGTATGGGTAACGCAGAGTATTCTGTAGTATTGACCTTTCCAAACATGAGGATCGACTGTGATAGAGGTTTGTTTGGTTATTGTATGAAAAAGACGTCTCAATATCCTCAAAACAAGACAACAATGTCAGTTGATGATCCAGTAGTGAGTTGCTAGACTTGCTACTTATGTGGGAACCTCATCAAGCTATTTAGAGTTTTATTGGCATTACAGGCCAAGCTCGATTAGCACAAGAAAACATGTATGCTCAAAAGGAAGTAATAGGAAGAAGAAGAAGACTTCTAGGATAAGGTTAGAATAAGGTCGTGTGTGCATTTTGTAGTCTTTTTGGCAGCAACAGGTGCTAGAAACATTAACATAGACATGGTTGACCCAAAATTCAAGGTGCTTTACTCTGCTTTTAAAATACTAAGAGCAATTTTTGTTATTTTTCATTGTCTGACAAAATTTTAATCCCACGTTTTCAGTCAAGAGTTGCAAGTCTAGAAAAAGAAACACAAGGAGTAGAAATGCTTCAGAGTACTCTAGAACTAGAAATTTTAATACAAGCCAGAGAATGATTTGAGAATTTTTTTAATTTTTTTTTAGAGAATGACTTGAGAATTAGTCATGCACTGTGCAAGACTAGTTAGTTAGAGCTGATAGACAATGGAGAAAGACAGGGATGGATCTGTAATTCTGTATTATCTTTGAGCTTTCGCAAAAGAAAGAATAGGTGGAGGGAGCGAAAGATATTACTACTAAGATAATGCAACATTACTACATCTTAATTATTCCTATGCCATCAGAATTAGCGCCTTTGATTTAATGTACAAATTACATATGTTGTAACATTGGAACATTGGAGATATCTTTTCCACAAAATAGCCATCAAGGTTAGACCTCCCCCATCTATCTTTGTTTGAAAGGGCAGGGAGAAGGATTGGAAAGGTACATATAGTCAGAGGTTTTTAGATAAGAAAAGAATATATTATTGTGAAGAAACTGGCATTCTCGATTACACAGGGCTCACAAGCAGTAATGTTTTCCATGGACGAATGTTTCCCCATAGAAACCGTGCTTCCATTCCGCCAACACCTTGTGGCGAGTAAAGGAAAGAGAAACTTATCAAACTCGTCCCCAAGTCAAACATGCTTTCAAACCTCTTCCAGTTTCTGTAAGGTGAAAGGGGCTATAATAAAGAACTTGATAGTCCAATATTGGGATCCATGAAGAAAATTCGATGACAACAAAGAGCTACTAACATACTTGCAACAACAATGCAAATAGCATTCTAAAAAGAGCAATGCTAGATAAATTCGCATCATAACTCTCCTTTCCATTGGCAAATAAGGCCCAATATCAACAACCTAAACCAAAAACATGGCCACCTTCTATTAAAAGGTTACCTGCAGAACTAAGGAAAAGCAAGAAACTGAAAACATATCTTCAAAAGGAAAGGAGGATTTTGGATGACTAGAAAGCGGAAATGTATTAACCATGAGGGAAGTGAATAAGGGGGGTGTATCTAGCATACCCATTATAAATGTACATATGGCCACTAAGGAAGGATAGTCATTATTTACACTAGAAAAACCCCAATGAAGAAGATGACGAGACAGTTGTCAACAGTTTTGTGAGCAAGAGGATTATCAAAAAGAATAGTTCTTTCATCATATGTTAATTTATTGTCCCATCTTGGAAGCTCTTAAGCAGATTAGAAAAAGAGTAAAAAGATGATCCTATACTAAGGATGCCCAAGCACAAAGTACTCACATAGAACTACAGGTGGGATTGGTAAATTTCTTTCAAAAATCTCCTTTACAAGCCTCATACTAGAGAATCCCATTCTCCACCCACTTACAATAGGTGGGTAACTTTCCTAATTAGAAGATTTGATAATCAATTTTGTATAGTAGAGGAATCCCCAAAACTATTAGAAGAAGCATGCATCAAGCCAAAAATTCTGCACTTTGTCGAAACAGAAATAAATTGAAGCTTTTTACAATTGCCAGAAACCAAAATAAAAAAATGGACAGATTACAGAAAACCCATCCTGTTTAAAACAATGCTCATATGATTTTTTGTTATGTTACTTCTTCATCGTTAAGTATTAGCAGAATGTTAGTTTTTGCACAGTCTAATGCACCTCACGGTTCACCCACCTAATCTGAAATCCTGATCAATCGAGAACAGATATTGAAAGTTCAGCAAATAAAACTATCCTCCCTAACATTGTGAAGGGCCTGCACAAGCCCCTCCAAAGAAAAAGACAATATAAGACGCAATGGCAAAACGTTCAATCCTATCCTGAAGCCCAACCCCAGTAGTAGACCTCACTTATAGGTATTTTAATTCTGCTTTTGCCTACAGTACAATTCATATTGACAAATTTCAAATAAGCATGCTTTTGACTTTTGAATTATACTGTCTTTTTCACTCTTGTAATCTTTGATAGTCTCATGCCCTTTACATCTTTCTGCTGGACCAGCGAAAGGATTATACCTCATTTGAAAGAAGCACAAAAGAGATTCCAAAAATGCAACCATACCACAACAATAATCCACCATGTAATGTAATATTGATCTTTTGCTGACTTTGTATTCTAATTAAGACTTTCTTTAGAAAGAGCAACTAAGATAAGGTTATTTCGTAACAGTTTCCATCACACTCTGCATATCCCTTTCTGCCCTCCCATCCATCATAACGTCCAAAGCTTCATAACTCTAGCAAGCTCGTTATAAGTTCTTTAAAGTGAACCACCTTACAAGCATCTGTTGCATCTATTATCTCTTGCAGTTACTCCTTTCTCCATTTAACTACACATTTTTAACTACACGTTGTTGCGACTTGCGCATTCAAATGACCATCCCTCCTCTGGTCATATTTTGGTACTGCCGTACTGGACATTTATAGTAAGTCTTAGGCTGTCCTAGATTGAATCCGCCTCCACTTATTGCTATCATCCATCCCACACTAGTTCATCTAAGAACATCCACATACTCCAGTAAAATCATCAACCAAGATACTGTGATACATGGTCTTGTACTATACAATATCCAGAAAACGAGTTGCAATGCAACTGGATTCATCAACCTCATGGGCCATCATGACACAGGCATGCCTTCCGCACGTAACTGGTCTTGAGGAATATGTTACTAAATAGAAGAGTTGTCGGCTTGTCGCTTAGCAGCTGCCAGCACATTCCCTTTCTGTTATTTTCTAGTATGTTTATTTCATTTTCCTTTGCCTATACAAGGCATTCAGGGCCTCTGTATATTAACCAGAAATCATAATTAACTTCTCTCTAATCTCTAAAAGTCTCTCTCTGTAAGCTCCCATTATTCACCATTATTGTGCGCCATTATCCGATTAAGCTGCTCAGCGATTATTCTTTAACCCGCAATTGCTCCGCTCTTAATTAGTTCATTTCCTCGAAATTCATTTTGCAGTTCCTGGATTTTATCTTCCCATATCACATCATTACAGTGACTACTTGATCCAAACTAAGAACCCTGCTCAACTAACCTAAGTCACATGAACACCATATTTTAATCATCCTCCTCCTCCACACACACATCCAATCCGAAAAAGCAAAACAAAAACAAAAACAGAAACAAAAACAAAAAAGAAAAGAAATAGAAAAGGAAGACAAAAGGGGAACAAGCAAGAAACTACTAAAGATGGAAAGCTTGGTGCTTTGTTGTTCTTGATTATAAAAGCTATTATTCAACCACTTCAGTAAAATCAATTGATAATACTCATATATGGACCTGATCTATCACTGCCGCATTGAAGAGGATAAATAACAGAGAAAAGTTACTAAAATTTCTTTATCTCTTTAACTTAAATGTTAACCAAGGGCAGTCACAAGTAATGGAAATAACCCCAAAACCAATAGTAGATATTAATTATTGAAAATATGTTAACTCATGCATTTACTACACATTAATGAACAAAGAACAAATCATTGTCTTATTACTGTACAACAAAAACAGAAACAGAAAGTTGCAAGAACATGAATGATAATAAATAATAATAATAATAATAACCAATCATCAAATTCACTCACTGACGTTTTCATGATCCATATGCCTAAGAAGCTTGATCTCTCTTAAAGTCCTCTTAGCATCCACTTTATTATCAAAAGCGTTTGCAATCTTCTTGATCGCCACATTCTCATTTGTCTCCGAATTCAAAGCCGAACTACCATGAAATAAAAATATAAAAAAATACCCATCAACCCAAATCACATCTCCATCAAAACCCACCAAGGAATTAAAAAGATAAAATTGTAAAACGAGAGACAAAAGAAAAATAGTATACCAGACGATGCCATAAGCACCTTTGCCAATGGGCATAATAGGGGGTTTATATTTTGCAGTTACTTCAAAGATGTTGCCAAAAATGTTGTATTGAATGAACTTTCCACCATGGCTGAGAGTTGCTGGAATACTTATCTGTTGTTGTGGTTGTTGTTGAGGTTGCTGAGATGGGTCGGTTGGTGGTGCTGGAGGAGCTTCGGACATCTCGGTGTCGGAAGGTTGAGGAGGTTGATTTGCGTCCATTTTTGTTGTATGAGATTGAGATTGAGATTGAGATTGAGAGTGAGATTATCTCGTTTGTTCAGGTTGATTGAATAATGAACCCTAGAAGTAGGGGTGTAACCGAGCCGAGTCGAGCTCGAGCCGCGGCTCAGTCATTATTGACCCTGGCTCGAGCTCGGGCTCGGTGGAATAAGCTCAGTTCTGAGCTTGGCTCGGGCTTGACTCGGAATTTTTTTTTTTTTTTTACATTAATACATAATCTTGATTTCTCTAATAATGAATACGTAAATTACTGATTTCTTAAGTTTTTTAAGCACAAAAAAAAAAATAAAATTTAATATTTATAAATTCCTTATCCTAATCCTGTATATCGTGCCCGTACTTGCACTTAGTGCAAATGACCAATGTTAGATTTAATAACAAAATTGAGAAGGGAGGGAGGAAGCAAACACTGCAGTACAAAGTTTGACAATAGTATTTAGTGGCGCTTTTCAAAAACGGAACAAAATCCAAATGATAAACAAACGAGCTAGAGGAAAAAAAAACCCCTAAAAAAACAAAGTCCAATTGACTTGTAACTTGTAAGCTGTAATAAAACCATAGTATCATAAACAAAAAGACAAGCTAACATATCCCCTCTCGATCTTTAGCATCATCCAAAAAGCTTCCTGCTTCATTTAGGTAGATTGATCTCCTCGATTTGTTCCTCCTTGGTAACCTATAAGACATAAATATAAAAAAAAGAAGATTTAGTATTTAAGGTTTAGTATGCTATAACCAAAAAAATTTAAAAGAATTACCTTCATTTTCTTCTTAACCCCATGGAGAACACGACACCAGTCTCCACCACAAAGTAATACTTGAACGGTCTCTGGAGCTAGTGAAGAACGATATGAATCAATGACCCTACCCCCTGCACTGAAAGTTTCCTCCGAAGCAACTGTAGTAATTGGGACCGCTAAAATATCACGTGCCATGGAAGACAACACACGAAACTTTAAATTATTCACACTCCACCATTTCAAAGCATCAAATGATGTTGAATCGGCCTCAGAAATATAACACCCTTCATCAAGATAAATATTCAACTCAGACTTTTGACCTTGTTGAGTAGAAGTGTTTCTCAAATGATAGAAAACCTCATGCCAACCAACATCATCATCCACGTCAATACTAGTATTACTACTACCACTGCCATTAGCAATCACATCATCTCCTTCATCAAGATTAACAACATTATATACATTGACATACTCACTGAAAAGCTCATCTAAAGATGCTCTAACTTGGACAACTTTTTCTTTACATTCATAGGAAGAAAACATCTTACTATATACAAACTCAAGTCCACCCAATTTGCATCTAGGATCTAACACAGCGCCCATAGCCATCAACAAATTGCACTCACCCCAATACTTATCAAATCTCTCTTTCATATTATTAATCATTGTTTTCATCCACTCTTCTTCATTATCATAATCTTTGTCCAACACCAATTTTATTCTATAAACCTCAGCGAGAAATAGGTTAGAAGTAGGATAATCCGAACCTGAAGTAATATTTGTGACACTTTAAAATGTTTAAGAACTTCACATACTTTCACGACCTGCTTCCAATCATTCTCACTAGGACAAGAAGTATAGTGTCCATCACGTTCTGCATAAGAAGGGAATGCCTCCCTAAACTTGTACGCAGTCACCAACATGTCATAAGTCGAATTCCACCTAATCTTATTTTCAAGCACTAACTTTCTATGTGGCAATTGCAATTCCTGAACAACTTCTGAAAACATTTTTAGCCTTGCTTCGCTTGCCCTTATATAATCAACACTATCATGAACCTTTTCAATAATTTTAGTTATGGAACCAAGACCAAAGCGAACCATAATGTTCAAAGTGTGAGCAGAGCATCGAACATGAAAAAGTTTACCACCACACACCAACCTATTTGTCTTTGAGAATGTGCTTTCAAACTCCTTATGCAATCATCATTTGCGGATGCATTGTCAACAAAAATAGTAAACATCTACAACAATTTAATTAAGTAAAATTAGAATACCATATGATAAGTAAGCCCAGAAAAATTATAATATAAAAATACCTAAATTACCTTGTTCTCAATGCCCCACTCTTGTAAACATTTGTACATAGCACTAGCTAAATCAATACCTCGTCGAGGAGGAGGTAAGTGAAAGAAGTTTAGAACACGCATTTGCAACTTCCACTTAGAATCAACAAAATGCCCTGTGATAACCATGTACTCCATCTTTTGAGGACTTGATTGCCATAAGTCTGTAGTCAAGCAAATTTTATCAAGTTTTCCCAAAAGTGTCTTCAGTTTCTTCTTTTCTTGCTCATAGACTTTAACACAATCAACTTTTCCAGTTTGACGGGATACTTTCGACCAATCTGGATTTTCCCTCTTCATCATAAGGTTAAAGCCTTCCTCCTCTAATATTGAAAACGGGTGCTCATGCATAAGTATCCAATGGGCAGCGGCCTCTCTCATCCTTAACATATCAAACTTACCATCATGAAGCACTTGATGAGAAGGATCTACTCCAAATGAATCAATTGGCAAAAAGTTTAGCTTTTGTTGGCGTAACATGGCTATTTGTTTTTTGGGACAACGCTAAATATGTCGTGTCAGATGACTTGTGAGTCCATTTAACTTTGCGGAAAGGAAAGTGCCACAATGTTTACATTTTGTTTTCCGCTCACCATTCGGCAAAACCACTGGTTCGTCTAGGTCTTGCCAACATTTAGCTCTTTTTCTATTCCTTGTTTGGAATGGCTCCAAATCACCTTCATCATGCGTTTCTTCAACTTCAAAATCTTCATTATCACTAGATTCCTCTTCGTTTTCTATAATCAAATCATCATCTTGTTGATTAAGTGAAATTTCTGGATCTAAATCAATAGGTGACACGGTAGCCATTCTTTTGCAATATAACCTAACATTTTCAATCAAATAAAGAAATATTTAATACTCATTATAACTACATGAAGACAACAACAGAAAATTTGATAAACCTAACATTGTCATCACAATTCACAAGTACCCATGCCAATTACTATCAAGTAACCACTGCCCTACTCAAACAAGTTATTTTATATACAATATAGCTTCACATGCAATCAATTAAAGAATATAATAAGGTGACTAGATTGCATTGGAAGAAGGATATAAGACTACTTTATAATATATAACAATGAGAAAGAAAAAGACAAAAAAAACAAAAACAAACGTAACATACATATATGCTACTGTCAGTATTGTAAAGTTTGAAGTATCATGCATAAAAGGAACTAAATTTATCAGTTTGTCTCTTGTAATTTTTGGCTTAATGATTATCAATTAAAAGTTACATTACCAACACAGAACTAGACATATTTCAACTTAAATTAATGTTATACCAATCCCAAGGAGCAAAGAGAATTACATATCATACCAAAAAAGCAAGCAAATACATACAGTAGTATCACACCAAAAAATCAAACAACAAAAAAATTATGACTAACCTGACGCAGCAAAGAGGTATGGAGTGGCTTGGTGATTGATGATCAGGACTCGTGATTCATGAATGGTATCTGGATTCTGGAGTGAGAACTTGGGAAGGGTTTGAAAATTGAGAGAAGTAGAGAACAACAAAGCTAATCTGTAACTGTCAGGATGTGCCTAGGTTAATAAAATAAGGAGCAAACCCTAAACAATTTACAATCCTGTATATATATAGGCTATAGAGTCACGTAGTAGTTCTGCGCCCAGGCCCAACATTTAAAAAAAAATAAATTCCGAGCCATACGAGCCATCCGAGCCGAGTCGGCACAGGCTCGGGCTCGGCTCGGGCTCAGGTCAAACCGAGCCCGAGCCGAGCTTTGACCGAGTCGAGCCCGAGGGCTCGTCGAGCCGGCTCGGCTCTCTTACACCCCTACCTAGAAGTAGAAAATGTTTGGGGGTGAAGTGGAGGGATCTTTCCTGTTTTTGATCTCTCTATTCAGAGAATCGGAGCTGCTTTTGGGTGAATTTTTCTTTTTCTCTTTCTTTTTCTTTTTTTTAAGGAAAAAAGAGAAAACACAATAATATTAGTTGATAATTTTTTTTTTTTTGACCGGATGAAAGTTATCTTTTATATACTATGGAATTGTAAAAAGATACGAAAAAAGATTAAAAAATTTAATTAATGGCCAAATTCTATTTAAACCCGGTTTAGAAGGGAAATCTGCATCAACATTAAGTTTTAATGGATTAACTTGTCACATGCGTTTAAAAAAGGGCCAGATTGTTCAAGGATGTTCAGTTTTAGGACCAATTTAATAATTCGAGAAAGACAATTAATTTACTTCAAGTTAGTAATAAGAATAACAAGCAATCATAAAAAAAAAAATTCAGTTCATACAAACACAGTAATAACTCAAAACTCATAAAATCATTATGTACATTACACACTCAATACAACATCTTCACCCAAACACACACCCACTCTCTCTCTCTGGTGGTTGGAATATCAGTTGTAAAAAAGTTGGGAGGAGATGATGCCCAATTGCGCTATTTCAACGAATGAGGCGCAGCTCTTCCAATCTCTCACTGGCATTCAACAACTTGCTGAAGCTCATCGCTTCAAGGTTCTCCCTTTCCCTTACACTCTTAGTTCACTCATTTGTTCATTAAAATTTGATTAATTGAATTGAAGTAATATCTCCAGTTTTTGCTCATAAAACCGTAACAGATGGATGTTGGAATCAAATAAACCCCAAATAGAGAAAACCAACATACCCAAATAAAACAAAGGAAAATGCTTCATAGTTTGTGAAATTTTCATGGCCGATGATATGAATTGGGTCCTGTTTGATGGGATTTTTTGTTTTGTTCTGTATTAAAATTTCAATTTGTTGTTTGATGCCATAGGTAAAATTTGTACTTTGTCTTGGGTTTGGATATAAAAAAGTGGCCCAATTGGTTCTGAGAACAAGTCATTTCCTCAATTTGTGTCGACAAGAATCATGATTTTTTTAGTTTGCCTTGGCACTTTCACCCATTTCATATTTCCACATTACTATGGTTGGCTATGGTACCTTTTAAAGTCAGAGTTTTTATATGGACTATGGCATTGGGTTTAACACCAATGATCATGCTTCAAGGAGGGCTACGGGTGGCTATGTCACCAAGATATATGTTTCTTATGTGGTTCTAGTAGTAGGTTGTTTGGTGTTTTTTTGGGTGTATTGGGTTTTCCCATCTTCCGTTTTGGAGCTCTGGCCACCTTGTATTGTTGGCTAAGGATAAAGAGAATAAGATGTTATGGCACAAATGCACTTTTTGCAATTTCGTGATGCCTTTGGTTGGAAAGGCATGCTAGCATCTTCTCTAGGGTCACGTTGTCGCATGTCGCCCAAGCTACTCTGGGATCAGGTTACCTATTTAGCCTATTTATTGGCTAGGGCAGGAGGGGCTTTTGAGAGTTATTCAATGCCCGTAGTCCGACGAACTGGGCGAGCTTGTAAATTGTAATTACTCTGTCTTGGAGGACAGCTTGTTCTCCTCGAGCTATTTTTCCAGCCTTACTAATAGTATTTTTCTCTAGACTTAACAAAGAAAAAAAGAATGGAGATTTTTCCCATTTCAAAATGTAATAACTTTGTAATTTTGGAACCTAAGTTTGTGTGTCCCACACAAATGTATGAAAAAACTATGAAAGTGTGTTGAAGCAACATTGAATTGTAGAATGTCTAAAAAAGTTGTATGTGAACATGTAGCATCATCCCAATGCCTGTCATGACTCATGAGGATCTTACCTAGGGCAGGGTAAGGAACAATCGTCCTTGAGTTACTGTGGCTGTAGAAGCTTCACTGAGGAAAATGTTATTGGTATGTAACTTGCTGGAGAAAAATGAGCCATCTAAACACATTTTAAGTATACTCCCTCATGCCTCAACTATATGCCTTAAAAAAAATTTGGGTTAAGTTCCTTTCCAGCAACATATCACCTTTCAACTTGCTCATGATAATCTTTTCCACTGCCAGAACAAGACAATAACTTATGGACAGAGGGAATTGGGAAAGCTAGTTGGATTATTGTACGATCAAACAAAGCAAACGAACCATCCACCTAGTGCCTCTCATGAGGCTTCCATCTAAAGGTCATGTGAGAATGAATCTTTCTATGATGGCAGTGTGTATTAAAAAGCGCGCCTGAGGCGGGCCTAGGCGCACTAGAAGTGAGGCGCAGCAGCCCATCGCTTTTTGAGGGTGAGGCGAGGCGATTTCACGCACCGAGGCGCACTTGAGGCGCACCTGAGATAAATTTTGATTAAAAAAACGTATATTTTATAGCATTTTTTCTGCCATACACTAGTGCGTCTCACCTCACTGAGGCGCGCGCCTTCGCCTTGCACCTTGCGCCTTGCGCCTAGGCTCTATAGACCTCTATCGCCTCATTGTGCCTCGCGCCTTTTAATACATTAGATGGCACTAAGTTGGAAACTCATGAAGACATACGTAGGAATATCACTCTGTAACTGACATGATTTATACAATGTTTCCTCAAAGTAGTTTGTTAAGTATAATGGTACTTTTGCACATACGCACTTACGCAGTGATACTTGATTATGTCTGACAGAAAATGGAAATGTATGGCATTGTATCTAAGATATATTGCTTAAACATGTGCTGACAGGCATGGTTACTAGATCAGTTTGGAGTTCTTCACGACGGCAAAAAGCCATACCCAGGTGCCATATCAACATGTATGTTATGGTTGGTTGCTTTCGGTATTTGGTAAGCAAGTGTTACTAAATCTATTTGTTCACTCTGATAACATGATAGTGCTTCTCATTCTCGAAACACTTATTTGCAACAGTGGAAAAGCTAGCAAAAACTGGGGCCAAGATGGTCGTTATAAGTAACTCATCGAGACGAGCATCTGTGACAGTTGAAAAAATGAGAAGTCTGGGCTTTGATCCTTCTCTCTTTATGGGAGCAATAACCAGTGGAGAACTGACACACCAATACCTTGAGAGGTTGAATATCTTAACTTCTGTCATCGAAGCTTGTATCTTAGTATCTTAAAAAGAATAATTCATATATTAGAACGTGCAAGATTTCTAGGTCCTAGAAATTCCCAAGAAGACTAACAGATGAGGAGCGTAATGTACCCCTTTATTTGGGGGTGCCCCATACAGGGTTCTAGTTTGGGATCGGGTGCTGTAGTTGGCTTCGCTATGGACCTGGGCAGCGGGCGTTTTCAAGGGGTCACTTACCGACCTCAGACAAACAGCGAACTGAAGTTAGTGTTTTGCTGAGGACTTATTGTTCTACTAGGCTAGAAATTCCCTTACACAAAATAATTTTCTTGAATATAAAAAATAAAAATAAAAAAGTTCTTGTATTCATGCCCTTTTTTCCCCCCTTTTTATTTATTGGTGAGGGTTCTTTGAGAACATCCAAGTCTGAATGTCTGATGAATACTAATATATTGAGGGGAAATATATTTCCCTACTTACCACTTCTTTCCTATAGTGAAACTTTGCTTGATCTAGTCATCTAGAGATAACCATGAATACTAATCCATGCTTTTGCTCAAATATATTATAGGGAAATGGTACTGGGACACCCAAAATCCCTAGCTTAACTTAAGCATTCTTTATTGAGCAAATTTGTTTCTCCACATAGTTGCATGGTTATGTTAATCTGTTAGTGGTTGTATTACTTCTATACCTGTAACCACCATCATTGTCCTCTGAAGTATAAAACTTTTTTATTTTTTTATTTTTATTTTTAGATAAGTATAAAACTTACTTGAAGTTGCCCTTTTAATGTCATTTATTGATAGGCGGGATGATGCTTGGTTTGCGGCGCTTGGAAGGTCGTGCATCCACATGACCTGGAGTGACAGGGGTGCCATATCTCTTGATGTATGTTATATGTTTGATTAACTCTGCCTATTGCCCCCCCCCCCCTCTCGCCCAATAAATGAAAAAATAAAAAGGCTGTGTTGCTTTGGTTAGAGTAGGACAAGTGGTTCATGACTTCATTCTCTTGGTGCTTCCTTGATTCATTGGTTAGTCAGGCTAATGATATTTCTGAGAAATGAAAATTCTTCTTGACTGTCAATGGTGTCAATATTTTGTCAAAGAATTCCTCATTTAAATGGAAAGTATTCTTAGTGAAGCCAGCCTCTGTTTGACACGGTCATGATAGGAAGCGCCCAAGAAATAAAAGAGAAGACAGCAACCATGCATACTGTTAGCTTCTTATGCATCTCTTGTTGCAGGGACTAGACTTGAAAGTTGTGGATAATGTTGAGGAGGCTGAATTCATTTTGGCCCATGGCACTGAAGCATTGGGACTGTCCTCTAGATCTGCAGTTCCTAAGCAATTGGAAGATCTTGACAAGATATTGGAACTATGTGCTATGAGAAAAATTCCTATGGTGGTAGCTAATCCAGACTATGTAACTGTTGAGGCCAGAGCTTTACGGGTTATGCCTGGTAGGTTTTGTTTGATGTAATGACAATGTGGACTGTTAACTGTCCAAATTCTAAAAGCAATGGGCATGCTTATTTCTTGCTGACGCAACCAACCTTTTGACCTTCACGTAGTGTACTCAGCTCGCAAAACATTCTTTCTCAATTGTTTGTCATCTACGACTAAAAACTTCTGTTTTTTGTCTTCAATCTGTTGATTTCTTCTTTCCCATAGGAACACTCGCAGCAAAATATGAAGAACTAGGCGGTGAAGTCAAGTGGATGGGAAAGCCTGGAAAGGTAAAGTCAGACCTTTTATCATTCTCCTTGATGCTATTTCCTCTTCTACGTGCCAGCATCCTCTGTGTGTATATCAGAAACAGCCTCTGTTATGTATAAGGTTGGGTACATTTAAACCCCTACGCCTTCCCTGTCAGGACTACACAAGTGATGGTGTGGTGGTGGGTGAAAAGGATGACTGCTTTAGGGATGAATAGAGAGATGCATTTAACTGGAAGGCTCAGATCTCTATTCCCTTGTAGATCTCGTTCAAATCAATTTGATGGTTTATCTACCATATTAATACATCTTCCTGAACCCTCTAACTATAGTCAACTCAGGTCATAGTGCGAACCTAGGTTCTTGTTTTATCTCTGAACTTCTCATTATTTCTCATTATACCTGCACCTTAGTTATCTCTAATATTTAAAATCATCAAAAGGAGATTGCTAGTTCTGGCCTCATTTCATTGTTGATATCCACTTGATCTAGAATGTTGCATATTGAAGCCTAAATCCAATCTTGTACAAGTCACAACCCCTCCGCCCAAATCAGAAAAAGAAAAAAGCAAATGGAAGAAAATGAAGCCTAGTTATGTGACTGCCTACCCCGGTACACTCCCTTCTCTGCAACTAATGAATCTGAGACTAAACATGATTATGCAGATTATCTATGAATCTGCAATGGCCATGGTTGGTGTGGATGCATCTGATTGCATTGCTGTCAGGGACTCCCTTCACCACGACATAAAGGGTGCGAATGCAGCGGGAATGCAATCCATATTTATCACAGGAGGCATCCACGCAACTGAACTTGGACTCGATCATTTTGACCAAGTCGCAGAAGTGACAAAAGTACGAGATCTTGGAGCTAAATATGTTGCTTATCCCTCATATGTAGTACCTTCATTTACATGGTAAGATATGGCTTTCATCTTTTTGCTGCTTTGCGGATCAAAGTTAGGATCCACTCTCCAGAAGTGCTGTCCCAATATCTCTTCTGTGTGCTCATCAGCTCCTTTCAGTGGAATTTACATTGTGATTGTGAAGTAGGCGTAATCAAGAATGTGATTGTAATGTCTGAATATATATTGGATTTCTCTTGTAAGGCTATGTTCTCCTCGGCTTAATTTCACTTAAATTCAGTTCAATTCAGTTCAATTCAGTTCATGTGTAACTTATCGCTCAAATACTTTTTTATTCCGAAATAAATTCATCATGATGCATGTGTCATTGGAAAGATCTTAAAGTATACTTTCAAATGAGTCTAATATTGAATATGTTTGGATGACTTTTCATGGTTAAGTTAAAAAAAATCAATCTAATTTTGTTCAATTTTTTCCAGATGAATAGAACAGAGCCTAACACGTGCACTGTCAACAACTGATCGCCAAATGGTTGACAATGTCAATAACAGATGAATTTTGATCAGAAGTTCGAATAATTAGAATTTGTGTACTGTATTATGACTTACAGTGGAATGTATACAAGTACTCTGAAATGCTTTCCCTTCTAACACTTATATACTTGGCCAAAAAATTCAGTAAATTCAGGATTTCAAATATCACTTGTCGAGTTATACCAAGTATAACACAAAAACTCATTTAAGACGACTTTACAGTTTACATTGCAAACAAAAAATGCCACTTTTGGATGAAAAATTGTTACTTAATCAAACACATTTGATCGTCAAACAAATGCTGTTACTTTTTAAACAAAAAGTGTTACTTTTTGAATAAAAAGTGTTATTTGGGTCATCAAGGCGGGTTCAACTTTACATGGCAAAGTCACCTCTACATTGCATAATTTGTCTCATGTGATGTTGTTAGGACTTAGAAGACACGTTAAAATGGAGCACTATGGAGTTTGGACTTTATGCCTGATAACATTATTCCCTCTAGATCTTTCAAGTATGTCTAAGCGCTTGAATGGATCGGAGCTAAGGGAACTAGGGAAGTGGAGGATAGAGCTTTGCTACTAGTACTCACGTCTTTTTCTTTAGATCAATAGTAGAGGTCGTTGTTTTAAACCGGTCCAGTGCCTAGCACATTCCCAATTCCACCTCTTTTAAATGGAAAATGTTTGGTTGACCTTCTAGGTTAGCACATTTACAATTCCATCTCTTTTAAATGGAAAATATTTGGTTGACTTTCTAGGTTAGCAACTTTATTTTTATTGGGTGATTTTGTGAGTGACTCCTACAATTTGAATATAAATTATAGAATAGTTGTATCACAAACACTTTTATAAAACCCATCTGCTCAACCTATCATCAATGGCGGATCCAGGATTCCGTTCAAATGAGTGTACTCTATATATTTCATAGAAGGAAATTTAAAGAAAAAAAAAACCAAGTGAATTTCATAGAACCCATCTCCATAGCCTAGATCCGCCACATCATACTACTTTTTAGATTTATGATTTGGATTCTTTTACAAAATCGCCCAGTTTGATTTTTCAAATGATTTTCCTTAAAATTTTGTTCATTTGCTCTCTTCTCAATGTCAATGAAGTCCTTGGTATTCCAAAACGAAAAGTCAACTAAACTACTGACCGTTGACTAAATAAATAATGGATTTGGAATGCTTCTACTTAACTAGCACGCACGAAGAGGAACATAAAATATACTACTGACCCAGAGCTCATGGTTGTGTACATGTAACTCCTTTTAGCTGTTAGACCCACCAACTCTTCTCTTCCTCACTTGTTGTTAACTGGTAGTTAGTTTGACTTTTGAGTCTCTGAATAAAATCCTATTAGCAAAAAAAACATGGAAGAAATGATGCTTAAGAGTGATGTTTCAATGAACGAGGCTCAGTTGATCTTCCAGTCCTTGAATGGCATTCAACAACTCGCTGAGACTCGTCGCTTCAAGGTCTTCCCTTTTTCCTTACCATCTCTTCAATCTACTTACTATTAGTTGTTTCACTCATTTTGTCACTAAAGTTGTTGGTCATGTATATATATTTGTGAAATAACTTCACCATTTCTCACTGAAATTTTAACTTATTGGATTGTACTAGTAGTTTCTCTAGTTTTTGCCGTAGGAACAACTTTTTTTTGGTATTTTCTTAATCATTTTTTAAATTTCAAACTTGATGTCTGATCCTAACTTTAATTTCCCAAAGTTGTGTCCATAAGAATCTTAATTTTCTTTAGTTTGCCTTCTCTGCTTCCCCATTTTCGTATTCTCAAACTCCTTGGATTGGATAGACACCTCTTAAAGTGAGAGTCAAAACGACAATCATAGGCTTTAAAGGAGGCCAGTGTTGAAAGGGATAAGCTAGGAGTAGTTGGCTTATGTTAGAAGCAAAACTAAACAATACTGTCCGCCCAGTTTATCTAAGTAGTTGGCTTATGTTAGAAGCAAAACTAAGCAACTCTAAGGATTGTGTTAGAAGAAGTAATGCTTATTTGATGAATATGTATGTAAGAATATAAGAATATCACTGTCACTGACATGATTTATACCATCTTTTCACAAAGGCATTTGGTAGTTTGTTGGTGTGTTATATCTGACAGCAGAAAATTGAATTGTGTGGCATTGTTTTTAAGATGTATTGTTTAAACATGTGTTTGACAGGCATGGTTATTAGATCAGTTTGGAGTTCTTCATGACGGGAAAAAGGCATACCCAGGTGCCATTTCAGCATGTATGTTATGGTTGGTTAGATTTTGGTATCTGTAAATCAAGTGTATTCTATTGGTTTGTTCACTCTATAACATAATAAATTGATATTGTTTCTCATTCTCGAAACACTTGTTTTGTAACAGTGGAAAAGCTAGCAAAAACTGGTGCTAAGATAGTGATTATAAGTAACTCATCAAGACGAGCTTCAGTGACAGATGACAAAATGAAAAGTTTGGGCTTTGATCCCTCTCTCTTTCTAGGGACCATAACCAGTGGAGAATTGACAAATCAATGCTTACTGAGGTTGAATATCTTAAATTCTGCCATTAAATTTTGTGTTATGGTATTTATAAAGAAAATATAATAATTAGATCATGCAATATGTGATATATATAGACCGATGTCCTAGAACATATCCGAGTATAGCTAGGACTAACAGATGAGGAGCTTATCATTTTATTGATGTTGCTTGTATTTCTATAGGCGAGCTGATGCTTGGTTTGCAGCACTCGGACGATCCTGCATTCACTTCACTTGGAGTGACCCGAGTGCCATATCTCTTGACGTATGTTCTGTGTCTCTTCTTATAGACCTTGTTATGCACTAGTCAGGCTTATGGTATTTCAAAGAATTGAAATTTTATCTTGTGGATTCCAGTTATGTCATTATTTACCTTGACATTAACTCAATAACACTTCTCAATTAAATAAAAAGTATTTGTAGTAAGGCCAGCCTACTGGTTTATGTGGCGAATACTCTGTTTGATTCTGTTATTATGGGGAGAGCTCAAGAACAAAAGAGAAGACAGCAACCACGTATACTGTCAGCAGCTTCTTATGCATCTCTTGTTGCAGGGACTAGACTTCAAAGTCGTCGATAATGTTGAAGAAGCTGAATTCATTTTGGTCCATGGAGCCGAAGCATTGGGACTTTCCTCTGGATCTGTACTTCCTAAGCAAGTGGAAGATCTTCACAAGATATTGGAACAATGTGCTCTGAAAAAAGTTCCTATATGGTGGTAGCTAATCCAGATTATGCAACTATTGAAAACGCTTTACGACCTATGCCTGGTAAGTTGATTTTGAGGTTATGGCATTGTGGTCTGTTTACTGTCCTAATGCTTAGGCATGTTATTTCTTTGCTGACAACCATACTTTCGACCACCACGCACGTCATATTTCAGCTCTCATAAAACATTTTCTCAATTGTTTGTCTCCTACGACTAAAACTTCTACATTACATATTCAATTTGTTGATTTGTTCTTTCCCATCATAGGATCACTCGCAGCAAAATATCAACAACTAGGGGGCAATGTCAAGTGGATGGGAAAGCCTTGGAAGGTGAGTTTTGTCATGTTTTCCTCGATGCTATTAACTCTTCTATATACCAAGATCCTCTTCATGTGTGTATCGAAACAGCCTCTTTGATAGTCAGCCTTATTTATAAGGTTCTGTACATTTTAACCTCCCACACCATGCCTATCGAGACTTAGATCTCTATTCCCCTGTAAATTTATTTTTGGCAGTATAGAAATTACCATATCAATACATATCAATACCTTAATATAGTTAACTCAGGTCATGCTAAACTAGCTAGGTTCTTGTTATGTGACTGCCTTTTGGGCCTCTAATGAAGTAATGGATTTTGAAACTCATAACATGATTATGCAGATTATCTATGAAGCGGCCATGGCAATGGCTGGTGTGGATGCATCCGATTGCGTTGCTGTCGGGCACTCTCTACACCATGACATAAAGGGTGCAAATGCAGCAGGAATGCAGTCCATATTTATCTCAGGAGGCATCCATGCAGCTGAACTTGGACTCGATCATGTTGGCGAAGTCGGAGAACTGACAAAAATACAGGATCTTGCATCCAAATTTGAGGCTTATCCCACATATGTTGCACCTGCTTTTATATGGTAAGATATGGTTGTGCGACTTCCATCTCTTAGCTGTGTTCTGGGACCCAAGTGAAGATCCAATCAACACAAGAATGTACTGCTTTCAGTGTATACTGGATGCTCTTGTAACAAATTTCTTAGACATTCTTTAATTACAACAGTTCTCTTATGAATCGGCCTCATACGTAAGACGGCGAAAAGTAGATTTTGTGTTTTACTTAATCAAAGCCATTTCAAAACAAAGAAGCATACAAAGAATGGAAGGATGCCAATATCATATCCAACATTCATATCTAGCATCATTCACCTCCTTTTTCTAGTAACAATTGGGAATGCGTTTTCTGAGAACTTTTTTCTCTGCTAGTATCAACAACAGATTGATTGCCATATATTATTTGGCAACTCCAATAAACAGATTATAATTCCACAAATAATCTGATAAAGATAGTCTGATGAATTCCACAAGGAATTGGATCAACTCCAATGATCTGATGAATTCCAATCAGATTTCCACAAGGAATTGGATCAACTCCAGTACAGGATTCCGCAGTACACATTGTTGGAATAAAGGTGAATATTCAATTAATAAAAAACAGAAAGATCTTACTTGCAACAGTTGTTGTGCCGTGGACAGACCACTGTGTTAAAAGACGATTTCGCCGAGCCTCGGTGCAAGCTTCTAATGGCGGCCGTTCTCCAGGATTAACACAACTCCGATCACGGCGTGCACTCACAGTGAACGGATAGAGTAACAGTACCGAGTTGCTCAAACCAGAAACATTTTAGAGAGTTTTGTAAGAGTAGAAAATAGATGGAGAAAGAGAGAGTATTTTTCTGTGTCCCAAATCAGTTTTCTAAAGCTGATTTTATAGAGGAAAAATAACTAGTAGTCTGAACCATCAATCCTGGAAAACGAAAATAATAATTGCTATTTTACATAGAAACCATGGACAATCAGTTTTGAAGACCAAAACAATTTCGTGAATGCCCAACACAATAAATAAGGAAAGACTTTGTTGAAGTAACAATTTCCGATGCAATTTAAATAAACTTTGTGTAAAAAGATAATAACTCTCGCCCGAGCCTGGACGGGCGGCGGCAGCGGCGCGCACGCGCGCGTGTGTGGTGGTCCATACTTTCCCCTTTTCTCTTATTCAAAGACTAAAGGAAGACCCACATATATAAACCAAGTTACATTTTGTTTCCTCACCAATGTGGGACAAAAGCCTTTTACACAAAAACAAGTTTACTTCACAAACTTGAAGCTTTCATCCAACAATCCCCCACAAGGTTCAAAGTTTGAAGTTTTTCAAACAATCCCCCACAAGGTTCAAATTTTGAAAACAATTTTAACAAGTTTGAGCAAGAATTAGAGTTCTATGCATAAGTGCTAATGTCTTGCGACTTGAATTAACACATAGTGTCATTAAGCTAAGGCTCACATCCTATCAAGTGACTTTCGTCTTGAACTCAATAGGGAGTTTGCAAGTCCGCTGCTTAAGACACACACTTCACTCAAAACGATACATGTTACTCTGCGAATATTAGGTGGCGCGTTATACTGGCCATACGCCAATGCCTGGATGCTCATAGGTGCTCTAGGGAGACGACTCCGTCTCTCCCATAGGAAGCGGCCAACTTCCACACCTAAGTAGGTGGATCCCATCAAGTGTGTGTTACCTCACACCACCACACATATGTGGATATGGGTCCATTAAGAGCCAATTGCTCAACCTTCACACATTGGTAACAAGCACTACAACACTTTACAGGGATGGAAAATAAAAAAGTAGTGCTCCTGAATTATTAGTTATGTTACCCTTTGAACTTTACAAATGCAAAGTAGGGATCCATGAGTACAATTCACTCAACGGGTCTCAATCCCATCCCCTTAGATGATTCCAAAACCATCTTCTTACAAAGGCCTTTCGTTAGCGGATTCGCAAGATTCTTTTCGGACTTCATATAGTCCAGTGATATCACTCCAGTAGCCATCAGCTCTTTGACAACCTTGTGTCTCAGTCGAATGTGTCTCTTCTTTCCATTGTATGCACTATTCTTTGCAACTCCAATGGCAGCTTGAGAATCACAATGCATTGCAATCGACGAAGCTGACTTCCTCCACAATGGGATATCTGAGAGCAGGTTTCTCAACCATTCTGCTTCACAACCTGCCAATTCAAGAACAATAAACTCGACATAGCAGTACAAGATTGCTTACATGATTTCCAAGATATAGCACCACCACCTAGTGTAAAAACATAACCACTAGTGGAGTTAATCTCATCATTACCAGACACCCAATTGGCATCACTATATCCTTTCAACACAATAGGGAATTTACCATAATGTAGTCCAAAATCCATAGTACCTTTCAAATATTTCAGCAATCTTTTCAATGCATTCCAATGTTCATCATTAGGACTATGAGTGTATCTACTAAGTCTACTAACAGCATATGCAATATCAGGCCTTGTATAATTCATGAGAAACATCAAACTACCCATGATTTTTGCATACTCATATTGACACACAGGATCACCTTTATTTTTCATCAAATGAACACTAGCATCATAAGGTGTTCTAACAGGAACAACATCAAACGAATCAAATTTTCTAAGAATTTTCTCAACATAGTGTGACTGATTTAAAGACATACCAAATGGAGTTCTTTTGATCTTAACTCCCAAAATAACATCAACCTCACCCATGTCTTTCATATCAAATTTGGAACTCAGAAAGTTTTTCGTTTTGTTCACAATTAGCAAATCAGTGCCAAATAATAACATGTCATCAATATACAAACAAATAATGACATAGCTATCACCATCACATTTAGAGTATACACATGCATCACCTTCACTTACTACAAAACCAAACTCCTTGATAGTTTTGTCAAACTTTTCATTCCACTGTTTCGGAGCTTGTTCAAGTCCATACAATGACTTAACTAATTTGCATACCTTGTTTTCCTGACCAGGAACACGGAAACCTTCAGGTTGTCCCATGTATATTTCCTCATCAAGATCACCATTCAAAAAAACAGTTTTCACATCCATTTGATGCACAATTAAATCACGTATAGAAGCAAGTGCAATCAAAGCTCTAATAGTAGAAATTTTAGTAACAGGAGAATAAGTATCAAAAAAATCAATACCTTTCTTTTGAGTATTACCCATTACTATTATTCTAGTTTTGAATTTATCAATAGTACCATCAGGTTTCAGTTTCTTCTTGAAAATCCACTTGTTTCTCGAAGGCCTACACCCTCTAGGAAGGTCTGTCAATTCCCAAGTATGATTACTAAGGATTGACTGCAGTTCACTATCAATGGCCTCTTTCCAAAATACAGCATCAATGGATCTCATAGAATCATTATAACATTTGGGATCTTCTCCCAAAATAAATATAGAAATAAAACAATCATTCAACACATTTTCCTCAGTCAAGAAAGCAGTAATAAAGTCAGGACCAAAATCCTTTTCTTTTTTTACCCTTTTACTCATCCTCCTAGTCTCATCACATTTCTCAACTTGAGGTAAACAAGAGGAAGGAATATCAACATCACGTACAATAATATCATTCACATTATCAATATCTCGTGCAATAATGTCATTTACATTTGAATTCAAAGAACAACATTTTTCATGGGAAATACATGTTCAAAGAATTTAGCATCTCTACATTCCATAATATGACCAGATGCAAATGAACCATTAGCACTTTTAACAAGAAAACCATATGCAGCATTATGATATGCATAACCAACAAAAACACCATCAACAGTCTTTGGTCCAATCTTATCACGTTTGAACCTACGTACTCCAACCTTGGCAAGACACCCCCACACTTTCAAATATTTCAAGTTAGGAGCATGTCCTTTCCACATCTCATAAGGGGTCCTATCAAGCTTCTTATGAGGTACTCTATTCAAAACATGACAAGCAAATAAGATAGCCTCCCCCCACATGTTATCAGAAAAACCCGAACTAATCAACATAGCATTCATAAAGTCCGATTTTTCCTTTCGGCAATACCGTTTGACTCAGGGGTATAGGGGGCAGTCAACTCATGTATAACTTCATTTTCTTCACAGAATTTCTTAAGAGTATTAGGATCATACTCACCCCCATGGTCACTTCTAAGTCTCTTAATCTTATGGTCAAGTTGGTTCTCAACTTCGGCCTTATAAATTCTAAACATGTCCTCGGCCTCATCTTTGCTTCTAAGGAGATAAACCACAGTGTAGCGGGAACAATCATCAACAAAGGTAACGTAATAACGTTTTCCATCTCTACTAACATGATTCTTGAAGTCTTCTAAGTCACTATGAACTAATTCAAGCAATTCAGATTGTCTTTCAATTGAGGGGAAGGATTTCTTGCAATATTTAGCCTCAACACACACCTCACACTTAGAGAAATCAGTGTTACCCAAATTGGGTATCAAGTTGAGGTGTTTTAGACGACGTTTGATAGACGCAACATTCACATGTCCAAGTCTAGCATGCCACAAATCAAGAGACTCAGCAATGTAAGTAGAAGAAGTACTAGCAGATTTATTCATGTCATCACAAACAACATCAAGAATAAGTAAACCCCCCATTACATATCCTTCCCACAAATTCCCCATTTCTAGTAATAACAAGCCTTTCGGATTCAAAAGACAGTTTCAGTCCAGCTTTCATGAGCAAAGTTCCAGAAATAAGGTTCCTACGCATATCATGCACATGCAAAACGTTAGTAAGAGTAAGAAATTTTTCAGAAGTGAGTTTGAGAGAAATCTTCACTTTTCCGAGCACTTTGGAAGTATTGGCATTGCCCATAAGTACAGTCTCATCAAGCTTTTCATAGGTCTGAAATAGGCTACGGTTGACACAAATGTGTCGAGTAGCACCAGTGTCCATAGCCCACTCGGTTGTGTTACCAACCACGTTCACCTCAGTCACCATTACAACAACTGTGTCCTCCACAACATTGGCCTGGTTCTTTTCATCATTCTTCTTCTTGTTCTAGCAATCTTTGGCTTTGTGACCCGTCTTTCCGCATTCATGGCAAGTTTCCAGTGAATTTTTTATTAAAGACCTTTGGTTCTGCCTTGAATGGACTGGATCGGTGGTTGCCTTTTCCTTTGCCTTTGTACCTGTCAAAATGAGCAGACTTCGGTTCTACAAGGTTAACTTTATGATGGTAAACAGAAGTCCCATTCTCCTTGTCCTTCAAGCGGTTTTCCTCCTCAATTTTCAGGCAACCTACAACCTCCTCTAAAGTCATATCCTTCTTCTTGTGCATAAGCAAATTTCTATACTCCTTCCAAGATATAGGTAACTTCTCAATCAGAACAATGGCAAGAGTAACCTTCAGACCCTCAGATGCAATAGTAGTACACAAATTCTCATACTCATAAATCTGATCAATAATAGGTTTGTCATCATCTACTTGAAAATTCAGCCACTTACTAATCACAAAACGTTTAGACCCAACATCATCATTACCATACTTCCTTTCCAGAGCATCCCAAATTTCCTTAGCACTAGCATACTTCATATAAATATCAAGCAAAGCATTGGTCATGTAGTGCAACAACATTTCTTTACACACCTTATCATCCTTAGCATACTTAGTCTCATAATCAGTCTTAGCAGGTTCATCAGAAGGAACAGTCTTATCATCTAGCACATAACCAACATCAATTTGATCCAAATAAAAACGCATCCTAACAGCCCAACGCTTATAATTTTTACCATCCAAAGCCTCAATCTTAGACATGTCAGGAATAACCATTCTAGTAGACATGATTGAATATTCAAAATCGTCTTTTAGATTGTTGGAATAAAAGTGAATATTCAATCAATAAAAAACAAAAAGATCTTACTTGCAACAGTTGTTGTGCCGTGGACAGACCACTCTCCTAAAAGACGATTTCACCTAGCCCCAGTGCAAGATTCTAATAGCAGCCATCCTCAAGGATTAACACAACTCCGATCACGGCGTGCACTCACAGTGAACGGATAGAGTAACAGTACAGAGTTGCTCAAACCAGAAACATTTTAGAGAGTTTTGTAAGAGTAGAAAATAGATGGAGAAAGAGAGAGTATTTTTCTGTGTCCCAAATCAGTTTTCTAAAGCTAATTTTATAAAGGAAAAATAACTAGTAATGAGAACCATCAATCCTGAAAAACGAAAATAATAATTGCTATTTTACATAGAAACCATGGACAATCAGTTTTGAAGACCAAAAGAATTTCGTGAATGCCCAACACAATAAATAAGGGAAGACTTTGTTGAAGTAACAATTTTCGATGCAATTTAAATAAACTTTGTGTAAAAAGATAATAACCCTCGTCCGAGCCCGGACAGACGGCGGTGGCGGCGCGCACTCGCGCGTGTGTGGTGGTCCATACTTTTTCCTTTTCTCTTATTCAAAGTCTAAATGGAGACCCACATATATAAACAGTTACATTTTGTTTCCTCACCAATGTAGGACAAAAGCCTTTTACACAAAAACAAGTTTACTTCACAAACTTGAAGCTTTCATCCAACACACATTAGATCAATTTCACGTCCCGAAACCCAAAAAGGTATGTCAAAGATCTGTGGCCAAGATTAAATTGAAGACAAATGTCTAAATTCTAGACCTACACAGCACCCAGCGGAACTGCGGGAAACCCCTGGAGAAAATCTGATTCCTACTATAACAAATAAGTGGTGGGTGAGAACGGTTCGGCACTCTCATCTCTTAACCAAGGGCGAGGATTCAAATCTTAGGAATATAGAATCACTCCTTGCTGGTGCTTGTAGCAAATAAAAATGTGACCAGTAGAGCACAAGTTTTTTGGTTTCTTTCAACCCCCCACCCTTTTTTTTTTTTTTTTTTTTTTGAAAAGGCAAGATAACCAGGCAATTAGAAAAGGTTAACCTAAGGTGTCATTTACCAGTAAACTGGTAATGGACTGGTCACAAGGGTGTGACCACAGAGCAGGGACACTACAAGAGTGACCTAGATGAGCCAGATAGTCTGCCACTGCATTTGCTTCCCTGAAACAATGGAGGACTTCCACTCGGTCGAAAAAATGAAGATCCTTCTTGGTATCGATGATAATATTTTCGATCTCCCAAGGGATATGCCATTCTGCTCGAATTGCTTTAATCACCGCAAGGTTATCTCCTTCTATGGTGATCTTCCGATATCCTCGGTCTCTTGCCGCCTTGACTCCTTCTCGTAGTCCTATTGCTTCTGCCATTAATATAGATCCTTACCCACAGGATCGCGCCCCCATTATGATCGGTTCACATTTATCGTTGCGGAGAATAAAGCCTGCAGCTGCATCCAGATTATTTATTTAGAACCGTCAAAATTGAGTTTGACATATTCATATCTTGGGGGAGCCCATGACACATTGGGTCGTGGTCCTGACTTTTTGGCTTTCTTGTGGAAGGCCTCTTTTGTATCGAAATCAATATCTTTTTGTAACATGGCTTCTATTCATTGAAACTGAACTGAACTGACACCGCTATCTGACGAGGATTAGTCGTTAGATTATTAAATTGCACTTTGTTACAGGCAAACCAGAATAACCACCACGTCATAATAAGAAGGATTAGATCCCATTCAGAAAGTTTGTTTCTTAAAAGGTTAAGGCTTTGTATAAAGGAGAGGTCGTTATCAATATCCACACTAATCTTAACTCCACAGAGAGCGTTAACCTCTTGTAGAGTTTGGAGGAAAATAGGGCAATGAAAAAATAAATGGTACTCGTCTTCACTATGATAATTGCAAAAGACACATTCTTGAGGTATGAATACTTTACTCTGTTGTAACCTCTGCTTTGTAGGTAATCCATCAAGACATAGTTTGCAGATAAAGACTTTAATTTTTGGAGGGATATTAATGTCCCAAATCCAACTAAACTCACAAGGTGTTTGATTACCATCGGAGAGACCTTGTGCTATTCAAGTAGCCGATTTACAGGAAAAATCTCCGTTACTAGAAGGGCCCCAGTAAAATTTATCTGGGACTTCATTATAAGGAATAGGGATTCCTAGAATTGCTTTAATCGTGTCATAGGGAACCACCCAAGCTAAGAGATTTATATCCCATCCACCCATTTCCGAGAAAAAGCATTTTACAGGAATTGTTAAGTCAAAGAGAGGATCATCTGAGTATTCATCATGGAACATTTCTTTTAGCGGAATCTGAGAGATCCAGATATCTGTCCAAAAATGAATACTTTCTCCATCACCAACTTGCCACCGAAGACCTTTTTTGAATAGATGGCGGATGTTAAGAAGATGCGACCATTGCCAAGAAATTTTCTTTCCTTTATTTACGTCGAGAATGTGGCTATCCTTTAAGTACTTACTCTTTATGAGTCTTACCCATTTGCTATCTGGCTCCTTTATTATTTTCCATATTAATTTCATTTGCATTGCTTGATTGACCGCTTCTACTTTTCGGAGTCCTAGACCACCTAATTTTTTTGGACGACAAACTTTATCCCAACCAATTAGGTTTGCTGATCTACAATCTGGACTTTTATTCCAAAGGAAGTTTCTATTAGTTTTGTCTAAACTGGCTAGAGTAGTTGTTGGAAGGTAAAAACTTTGCATAGTATAGATTGGCGTAGCTGCAAGGTTTGCCTGAATAAGTGTAGCCCGACCAGCTTGGGATAAGGAATTGGCCTTCCATTTAGCTAAATGTGTTTGTGTGCGTTCAATGACATTACAAAAAGTCTGATCAGTGACCCGTTCGTTTATGATCGGGCATCTTAAATATTTATCTAGACTGGAAGAGTGGCTCATTAGAAGAATTCCTTTAAAAGAATCTATCAAATTTCTCGTAATATTTTTAGTACATTGGAAAGCTGATTTGTCAAATTTGATTTTTTGACCTGACATATTACAGTAATGGTCTAGAATGTTTTTGATTGTATGGCAGCTTTGATTAGATGCTTCAGCAAAAATCATCGTATCATCTGCAAAAGTAAGAAAAGGAATCTTTTCTGCTCCATGACAGATTTTGATTCCAATACTTTTAGTCGATAAGTCACTTTCACGTTGCAAACGGCGGGCTAGAACTTCCGCACAAAGAATAAAAATATAGGGGGATAAAGGGTCCCCTTGACGAATTCCCCGGGAAGGAATAAAGGTTGGGCCAGGGGCATTGTTAACAAGAACTGAAAAAGTTACTATTGAAATACATTCCTTTATCCAACCAATCCACTTTTCACTGAATCCAAACTTTCTAAAAACTTGAAAAATAAAATTCCAGTCTAATCTGTCATAAGCTTTCTCCATATCTAATTTAATCCCTAACCACCCATTTTTACCTTTTTTGAACGAAAAGAATGAAACATCTCGTGAGCTATTAGGACGTTATCCTGAATACATCTATTTTCCACAAAAGCTCCTTGGAGTGGATGAATTAACTTTGTCAAGACAAGCTTTAGACGTTCCGTTAAAATTTTAGAAATGACTTTGTAAATTGTCGTACACAGACTAATTGGTCTAAAATGATTAGCAGCCTGAGGGTTATCTATCTTAGGAATAAGAGCTATAAACGTTTGGTTAATTTCTTTTAAAATTTTTCCAGAAAAGAAAAAACCCTTCACAGCTCTTATAAGGGAAGGCCCAATGATTGGCCAATAGGTTTGAAAAAAAATGGTCGGAAAGCCGTCTGGTCCCGGCGATTTGTTAGGAGCTAAAAGGAAAACAGCTTGTTTAATTTCATCATCTGTAACCTCCTTTGTTAAATTGGCATTGTCTACATCATTGATCTCGACTTTAATATCATGAAGATCAATGTCCGTAGCGTTAAGAAAATTGTTATCTTTAACAAATCTTGTTTTAAATTCTTTACTAATTTCAATACGAATGTCTATTGGATCTGTAAAGTGAATGCCATCCTTGCTTTGGAAATCTAATATTCTTTTCTTACTGTTGCGGATAGTTGCTTTTGTTTGAAAATAAGACGTATTCCTGTCACTTAGGAGAAGATTCTTTTCTCGAGACCGTTGGTACCAATAAGTCCTATTGAAATTGATCAAACTTGCTTTTTTCCTTAGTAAATTATTTTGCAAAGTTTCCAATCTGGCATTAGACGGTGTTGTTGTGATTTTGCTTTGTACAGAGATAATTTGTCCTTCCACTTCTTTTAATTGACGCGAAACGTTTCCAAACTTGAATTTAGCCCAATTCTTTGAGAGCTTTTTCAAGTGTTTCAGTTTCTTAGTCAGTGGCGGAGCCATGTGTAATGCAAGGGAGTCTGGCGACCCCACAGTTATTGGGTCAGACTCTATAATCCTAGGGGGATATTACCAAGTTGCCCTAAACTTTACTCAAGAACTCATACCTAAAGGTCTCTTTAGTCATTCTTGAATTTTTATTCTAATCTAAAAATATGCTACTTCTCTTTTAACGTTAGGGTAAACATAGTTAGTAAACATATACAATGCGTTCGGTGTCGATTGATGGTGCTCCTATCAAAAAAAAAGAGAGAGAGATCTTTGTTCTCTCACATATTCACAAACAAAATACAACTGTAGAAAACCTATTCAAACTCCAATTCTCCAAAAGTAGAAAGACGACGACTAAACCTAATTGCAATTTGCACATTGAATAGTCAAATTAAAAGGTAACCTTCTACTGTTAGTAAATTTATTTCTTTTTACTGTATTGTTTCTCCTAATCTTAAATTCTTAATATATATAAATGGGAAAATGTTTGGTTGACCCAGTGGGTGGGCAACCCATATTTACTTTGTATCTATCTCTCTCCTACCTTAGACGCCATTTTTTGGTAATAGAGGAGAGAGAATCTGCAAATAGAAGAGAGAGATAGATACATAAGGGGAATGGGTTGCCAACCCAGTGGGTGGATATCGATGTATCATTCTCCATATAAGTGATATAAGAATACTAATTAGGAGATTAGTAGTTGTTATTGATTTGTTTATTTACATGTTATAGAGTTGGAATATTTGATTTTTATTTCCTGTAAGACCCCATACCCTTGAATGTCTGGCTACGCCACTGTTCTTAGTTAGTTGGAATAATTAGGATCCTTCGAATCTTACTCCCCATGCTTTCCTTACTAGAGATTCATAATCAACATGTTTGATCCAAACTAATTGAAACCTAATTCTTTCAACCCCTTTAATACCATCTAAAATTCCTCTTAGGACAATTCGCTCTATTTGTACTTTTTTTTTTTTAAGTTTCTTCAGCAGTGGAGTACTAATAATAGTGGACTATGTTGTGCTAGGGCAGGACCAACATGGGCAAGAACCATGGAGAGGAAACCAGAGGCAGGGGAGAGGACAATTATGCAGGGATACATAACCACTGCTACTACTAGTACCTCCACAACCGCCACTGACAAGCCAAAAGTAGCGAATTCTGGCGACGACAAAACTGTTGCATCTGCCGTGATAATGCCAATCGGCAAACCGAATAATAATAAATACTACCTCCGTTTTGTAAAAAACTTAACATTTACTTTTTCACGTTCTCAATGCACCACTTTGACCTTATATAGTTGTATTATATGAATATATAAATTACAAAAAAAATATAATTTTCTGAAAGTACTATCTAAAATGAATCTAACAATAGTATTTTTATATTGTAAATCCTTATATATTTTCATAAATCAATGGTCAAAGTTTACAAACTTTAACCTTCAAGAAACAAATGTTAAGGTTTTTCTGAAACGGAGGGAGTACATTACAACAAAGGCGAATGATACTAATATAAACTACATTGTAGAATCTGAGCCAGGATGTGAAGGTTTTGGTTATCTACGCGGCCCTGGGTCGTGTCGTGACTGCTGCCCTGGCCTGGTTTAACTTGCAGGATCGGAGTTATTATCGGCCTTTGCATACAAGGAGACTAGGATAATGCAAGCTGCAGGAACATAGCTGCATGCTTGCATCTGTTATTCTGTATTGTGCAGCGTGTAGACTGTGTACTACCTTCTGTCTTCGAGCTACTGTTTGTGTTGTCCTGATTTCTTCTTCCTGTGCAGTTTAAGTTATGGCACTAAGTTAAATCAAAATGAATCAAAGGTCTAAATTGTGTTGTGGATAGTCTTGTTGAGTAAGCTTAATAAGTCTTGCTTTCTTTGTTGTTGTTTAGAGTCCAGAAGTTGTACCGACATTGTACTCAAAACTGATGAAGTAATCAATGGTAGACCCAGAAAATTTAGAATTTGAATGTATAATTCTAAAACTGAGTGCAATAAGGAGAAAATCAAAAAAATTATACAAAAATATGAAATTTTATAACGGAATAAGGAAAAAAAAAAAAAAAAAAAAGATTGCAGGGAACCCATACCCAAAAAGATAGGTTCGCCCTTAATAATAATAAGAGGGAGAGTGTGTTTAGACTAGAAATTCTTTCCTTTTATCTTATAAAAATATCATTTTCTTGTCATCTATTTGAAAGTCATAATCTTGCAAATTCCATTAGTTATAAAGATTTTAGAGTACAAATATAATTTGTAACTTTTCTAGGCCCAATCAGTCTCAAGTTCAAAATGTACAACTATATTCTCATTCTTCCAATTGAAAAAGGCAGGGAATACAACAGGAGTCTTCCATGAAACTGAACAAAGGACTCGATCATTTGGACAAAGTGGCAGACGCAACAAAAGTACTTGAAGTATGACACTTATCCCACATACGTTGTACCTGCTTTTACATGGCCGGTGATAGAATATGGCATGATTGAAGAATATAATTATGTCTGATGATAATGATGTATAGCTTGATTAGGAATGTTATTATGTCTGAATGTGTAAGATTGCTCCTGTAACAGTTGAGAATGCATCTTCAGTTCAGATAATTATTTCCTCTGGCATGAACAACAGCTCACCAAATTGCGCGGAACGCAATAATATTACAGAGAAGTTCTATTCAGAAGTTCATATTTAGAAATTCTATTCAGAAGTTCATATTTTCAGTACTGTACAACGTACAATGCAATGTATACAAAGAGAATCTGCAGCCCTACAGTCCCAAGTTTTTTGATGGTGCACAGATATGCCATTGCCAGACCCGTGTAGTCATCAGGTAATACACCGCGGCATTGCAATATTCCGGGAGGGGATCCTTGTCCTTCAAAGATCCAACATACTCCTGCATGAAACTATTCTAAAACCACTACCTCAAGTAAGAGTCTACATGAGGTGTTTCAGGCAAACAAATGACCATATACTCATAAGATAGGTGAATCATACATCCACATACCAGCACTTCCAAATCAAGCTCCAAAATGTTCAAAGCATAAACAAAATAGAAAAATTGATAGGCAACAAGTTGCCATGATAGTGAGAAAAGAAAAATGGAATTACACCTCACATTTGTACAGAACTTAAGCATGAGCATGAACTCAAACTGAACCGCTGGCAACAGGCACATCTGCTGAAGTAGACACATGAGAATTTTCAGCTGGAACTTTCTGGCTAGGTTTCTTCTTGATACCTAACATCTTGTTTAGTGCACTAACATAAGCTCGAACGCTCGAGACAACAATATCCACTTCAGATCCACTCGCACTGCCAATAGAGGCCCCCATAAAAGTTTATTAAAGACAATTTGAGAACACACAATTTCCACAATACACCAATGTGAACACCCAGTAACAGTACCTGAAAGTTCGCTGAACCTTTTCCCCACTAGCATGGGTTGCTGTGAAACCATTATCTCCCCTTATCAAGACCCTGGTGGTAGCTATTGCATCTATGCCTTCTGTTACAGCCGATAAAGAGTACTCAAGCAGAGTCACAGGAACCTGTTCATGAAGACAGAATGAGATGCTCTATTTATCCAGTTACACTTGTTTTCACTACTTTTATAATACTTTTTCCTCCCTTTCTTTTATGGAAACAACAAGCCACTCTAGCCAAGTACTGGAATAAACATCAAATTACTTGCTTTCTTCAAGGAGGAAAGAGCATATAGAAAAGGAAGATCCCCATTAGATTGCCATGAACACCAAGCATGAAAGATTCAATTATTAGATGTTAAGTAAATAAATCTATACGGAAATGAAATAGAAAACCTTCTTTTCACAAGACGAAGAACAGGAAAGATGTGCATCACAGCACTACAGTAACTTGATATTTTAACCAATTTTCAACTTCCAATTCAGATAATTGAACGCTACGACTAATGTGGTCAAAGTGAGACTAATTCAGGCGAATGAAGTTTAAAAAATAAAACAAAATAAAATTATAACTTTAAAAAATAAAACAAAATAGAATAAAAACTTTTCCAACAATTTTATCAACTAACCGTGCTTCTGAAAAATATTAATATATGCACTTCCAGAGTACTCTTTGCTTGAAGATTAATATAGATGAGACATTATTACGGATTTAACAAAGTATAAAATACTTCTGTAGTGCCAACCAAAAATATGTATCCACCTCTAGAAGAAAGATGGGAGTTGGGACTCAAATATTGATAGATAATCAACCTTATCAAGATGCAGCCAAACTCAGATTGCCCAAAAAAATTAATATATACTCAAGTAAAACAGATTAAGGCTCCATTTTCACACCTTCACGATGAGATCAACAGCTTTGTATGCTGAGTCAACTGGGCCTGTTCCGACTGAACAAGCAACATGTTCATTCCCTTCAGCATCTATCAGCTTAACTGTTGCTGTTGAAAGTCCAAGAGTTCCGCAAGTAACCTGTCCCGCATCCATTAAAATTTAAACAAGTGATTCTTCAGCAAGCTTAAATTCAACAGCTCAAATAGGGCGTTTGTATTGAGGAAATTCTTATTTTGGATGCCCCAAGTTCTGGTGTAATAATAAAATAGGTATTGAATTGTGCTTTTCATATTCTCGCGTTGGCGCCGCAAAGTTTGAAAACATCCCTCACTTAAGGCCCAAACCCTAACTCCATTTGAACCCTATTAACATAATCATTAGGGCAGTGTTTTGTTAAGCGATGTGCCTGTTTGTATTATTGGTGTAATAACCTACCTCCCATATATGCATTTAAACAAACTGGAAACAAATAGCGAAGCTGAAAATAGGAAAATATTTTCCTTTTCTATCTGAAATTTGTTTCCTCCAATCTTGCCTCATATTTTATCAGTGTTCTCTCTAAACAACACTCCATTCCCCCTTCCCCCCCCCCCCCAATGAAAGGTGCTCCCAGGTGCACCAAACCCCCCAATGAACATCTAGTTCACGTCCAATGAAATATAGTTTTAAAAAATCACATTTAAAAAAGAACATACATTTAGTTATGCGGTGATGAATATTTGTTTACTATGTAGGTCAATCTTAATGAAAATTTCATAATAAAAAAAAAAAATCAACAAGATTTTTTGCCACATGGAGCGCGTGACACCCACGTGCACGTCCCACAGGTGCACCCTCACGGGTGCTCTCGGGAGCACCAGAAAGTTCTCTGTATTATGTTGTTGGGGATGATAAAGGACTGCTTCCAAATATAATATAACTAAATACTTAAGAAATGAAAAGTGATTCTCCTACCAGCCAAATAGAAGCATTAAACTACAAGTAGGACATATGTTTAAGAAAAAATGTATATTTTGTCTACAGTAAGGTCTTATGCCACAGAAAAGGGACTTGCCCTAGATAGAGGAAGAAGTTTAGAGAAGTTTTAGGCAAGGTGCAAAAAGATACTCCTTCTGTTCCATATAATAACTCCAGTATTCTTTATTCCTTATATAGCTGTCCTAAATTATATGTAGTTCTTTAAATAGTGGTCAATTTTACCCTTTCATTGGAACTAAAACAAGCATCAAACTTCATTGCATATTTACTGCAATATTCACCACAAGCTTCACCAGGCACTTTGGGAGAAACTTAAAAATGGTGCCAGTTTACGTGTAATAAATCAAAGTCGAGTGCAGTGAAGATTTCTGGGACAAACAGAAATGTTAGTGGAATAGGCTGTATTAATGAGGAGTATTTTATTCCCACCGCTATCCATTTTGAATTTTGCTGCACTATTAATGGTTAAACCAACTTGTCATAATTTCTTAATATGCATGATATAGTGAAGGGACTTATTATATGGGACGGAAGAAGTAATCAGTATTAGTCAAAGCTGGAATCAATTAGGCTGAGGTTCAGAATGGAACTCAGGTGGAAAGGGAAAAGCTGACAGTGAAAAAGGTTGTGAGAATTTTGCAACTGATTGGTTTCTTTTAATAACTCGAATAATCAAAAACACAAAAAAAAAAAAAAAAAAGCGCGAAAGTGAAAAAAGTAGCAAGAGGTTTGGTGAAGGGTGTGCAAAGGAGAGAGTAAATCTAGGATGATAAGGAAAATGAAAGGTGTGCATGAAGGGCATATGCATCTTTGTTCGCTGATGAAATCACTTTTCAAATAAAGACCTTAACAGATATGCATACATGCACCAGGTTGGACAAGAATCCTACTGCACAAGCACCAATGCACCAATGCACCAAAGCAAACCCTAGTGAAAGTAAACGGGATGACAAAGTTGTTGAGTTGAGGATATGGGGTTAATGCAGGAATGAATCAGTTTTATATAGCTAAGGATAGGCTCAAAAAGCTGTTGAAGGGTCTCATCAGCACTCATAAGTAAGGCTGCCTACTTACATGATTACATCAAGCTGATAATTCCCAAAGGGACAAAATTAATCACTAGGGTTACTTGAAGAACCAAACCCCGCTGTTGAGGTCCATCCGGCCATAAAGAAAGGGGTGATAGTGAACACACTTGAAGGGAATCTCCAACTACCTTTTTATCTCCATTATGTTATCTCCAAGTACATCTGCCATAACTTGCATCACTTCAGTGATCTTTCATCACTTTCAAAACGATTCCACCACATATAATAGTTACACTGCACAACAGTAAAGATTGTATCGGTTGCTTCCACATTCACATATCTTCGCATCCTTTCATTTCACAGTTTGGATATCCTCTGCTCTAAATAATTACAAAATGGTCCAATTTCGTTGGATCTCAGTAATAGTAGAACCTCTAAAAGACCCAGCAGCTCTAGCCCACAAAGAAGCTAAGTAGGAGGCCTTCTCCCAAAGCATTGCAGGAGAAACTGACACCACGTCGAATAACCGGGCATTCCTCTCCAACCAAACACACCCTAAGACTGCAAAGGAAGCATTACGCCACCACAACTTCTTGTCCTTCCCACCCCTAGACCCCAGGAATCATATCTGCAAGAATGACTCAACAGTTGACGGAAAAACCCACAGCTCACCGAACAACATACTCCAAAAGCTACAAGCCGTATCACACTGGATGAAAAGATGTAGCACTGGCCGCTGTCTCACTACAAGCTCGGCAAAGCAAACACATATCAGACTGCAAAGCCATCCCTGAATTCAACACCTTCTTCCTACGATGATTAATATACAACGACAACTAAAACTTTATTATTGTACGCATAACTTATGTATAGTAGCATAGTGATAAATTATGATTTACTTTTTTTAGTTTTTCCTTCATAATAAATAAATGCACATTTTTCTAGATAAGTATCAGTAGGACATGAACTGGACCCATGGATCCAATATCCAACCTTTCCTCATCTCACCAGGTCTTGTCTGGATCCATGTTGAACTCAATCCACTGCCATCCCTGTCTATAGCACTTGCCAGTTGCCAATCAAAGAGGTTGTTGCTTTAAATTATAGAACAATTGAATACTAGCTGTCATATTGCCATAGATTCGAGTGACTGTTTGAAAGACGGCCAATAAGATTTCAAAAACTTACTCTAAAACACTAGATAGTTTGGGTTATTTTCCCTTATCACAAAGAATATATTTTTGGGGCCCGTGTTTGACACGCCAATATGTTAATGGAGTTCTAAACAGGAGTTGGGTTCTGGACCCAGTGTGAGCATTTTTGTTAGGGCACCAAGGTGAGAACACAAAAGGCACGTGCTTATCGTATCACTAGAAATCTACATTAAACCTCAGGCACCCAAAATAAAAGTTTACTTTATCAATTAATTGGCACGTTACCTGAAGATCACCAAGTGACCACACCGAGTCTGGCTGGAAAAGCTCATCAATTACTAGCGCTTCAATGTCCTCATCCAAAACATGCTGGGAAAGAAATCATCAAAAAGATAGATAAGTTTACTGAACTACCAATCTACCATCAATGGTATCAAAAGTATAAGACTGTCCAAAAGATTCAGGATTTCAATTCATCATAGAAAGAGGGAGTTCACTTCAGCATCCGAAATACCAGGATATGGATTTCTAGGGCCAAAAAGTTAAGATTACGCAGTCACATGAAATCACAATTAATTGAAAGACAACAAATACAGGAACACTTATAATGTCACATATATTACTTTCCATAACTTGTCCTTTAGCAACTTCCAAGACTGTATTTAAGACCAAAGAGCAAGCTGGTATCATAAAAAGATAATGACCAAGGAGAAATTATCCTTACCTTTTTCTTCTCAGCAACAGATTTGAAGCGCCAAAAGACATCATCAAGTTCCTTGCCCTCAAAGAAGTAACCCATCTGAAAGCGAGAAATTCATCATCTATTGGACATGTGTAATTCAATAAATATCCATTGAATGAATATTAACCTACCTGCTCAAGTCTTTTTTGCAATGCATGACGTCCACTGCAGGGATAGCAGAAACCAATTGTTAAGTTATTTCATGATGTGGTGCACGATATATAATGAGACAAAAAAACAAAAAATTAAGCTGACACCGCACTCATGTAAGTCGACATGCGATTATTAAACTGACAAGAAGATGCAGAAAGGCCATCAGAATAAGTTCTCTAAAACACATAATTCAAATCTATTCAAGTTCGCCAAAGTCTCCCTATAACATCTTCGCAATAAAAAGAGCAAGTAAAAAGCAATACCAGCAGTTAACATTTTACGAGTACTGTTTAACCCCCTCTAAACCCCCCCCCCCTCTCAATAAAATAGAAGGGAAGAAAATCATAACAAGCTTCCACCTGTTAGGAAATAGCCTTTTATTCTAGTATACATTCATGAACTTCCCAGTTCTCACTTTGTTCACTTTCAGAAAATGAAGCCAGATATAAATGGATGATAAATGCTGCTTAGGATACAAAACTATATAAATCAAACTATTGTCCATCCATTTGAGACGGGGAAACAATGAAAAGTGGAAGTATAGATCTGTCAATATACGGGAATCATTTATACCAAAACAGGTTGCATGAAATCTCAAACCACTAAACCGTAGAGCTGCATACCTAAGTTTCCCAAGAACAAGACCTGATTCATCGGCTCGCTGAAGCCCTATATCTTCAGGAGACATGATCTCGTATGTACCTTTGTGTTTCAGCATCCCGTGCTATACATATAACAACCCCAAGTTAAATTCACAAACTATTCCCCATCTACAGAATACTAACAAGATAAAAGGAAGAAGGTAAGCAATAAATGGAATTATGAGGAAACAAATAACTTATTATTTTCCTAACTGTGGGTATTTGGAATAGAACAACAAATCTCAATTAGTTGCTTGGATACAAGCCCAAGCAAAATAAACAAGCTCAAAAAAAAAAATACCCCTTAATTGAGAAGAAGGCAGAACATATGAAGATATGAAGAAGTGTGCTAGGCACTGTGTCATAATGTCATGTAGGTTTATCATGTTGTCACTAGTTACCATATCAGGGGCAGCACACCCAATATACGTATGAGATTTCTCCCCATAAAGAGGATGCTAAGAATTGTAAGAGAAATTATCAAAGAAATAAATAAAGAGCAGTAGGATCCACCTGATGAGGGGGGAAATAAAGAACAGAGAATAGACATACAAAAATAGGTGTAGGAAGAAACTATGCAGCCCTAAGTTGCCGGCAGGAAAAAGGTTCTGGGCGGAACTTCTGTTAAGCTTATTTTACGGCCTTGCAAAGAGAATTGAAGGTCGAACAATTTTATATTCAAAAGAGAAGATTACTTAAGATAGATTCTTACATGCAATTGCAAACACGCATGTTTGAGGAAGACACAACATGCAAGACATCAACACACTCAAACAAAGAACTGAGCACAAAGCTCCACTTGACACACAGTAGCATGGAGAAAGTTTTCTGTTTAGATGATATCTTTTCTTGTACTAGCTCTGCATGTCAATAGTCAACTATAGCTCCTTGAGGCTGGAAAGCTACTATCATTTGATTTTCTCAAGTACTTTCAGTTTCAGAGATTTAGTATGTTAGCATGTTCATTTTTGCTGCATTCCATTGGTCTTCACTCTCAATTTTTCCTTAGCTACATTCTCATTTTTCAATACACTCACAACAACAACCCAGTATAAATCCCGCCTAGGGCGGGGTCTGGTTTTTAATACACTCAGTAACTATATAAACAAAATGCTACTCCTTAATTCTAATAATAATGACGAGGAAAAACTACGACAGCTTACTAATTAGGAAAGTAAAATATGGGATAGAGATGGAGGGGCTTTTAGGGGGTACTTGATCTCTGAGAATAGCCAAAAAAGCGCACCGCCAAAACTTGTGTACCTTTTCCCTCCCGAAACCAACATAATGAATCTGCAGAAGCTCGCCAATTGTAGCAGGGCAAACAAAACACTCACCCCTCACACTAAAGAGTCTATTTCACAAAGTCTAAGGCTCTAAGCAAGTAAGCATAATCACAGAGCAAGAACAAATATGAGCATGTCTCACTACCCCGGTTTCACATCACACACCCATCAGGTGACATAAGCCAAATGGGTCTTCTCTGCTGCAAGCCTGCAACAGATCATGTGTGTTCAGTTTGCCTATCACCAAAGTCCAAACAAAGCACACACCTCAAGAGGAACCTTGGACTTCCAAATGTTGGCAACAGGGATATGAGGATATTGAGAAGGAAGGCTAAGACGATACAGCAAAGATTTACAAGAGAAGACCCCAGAGGAGTCTCGAACCCAAACCCAAGAATCAGCAGTAGGGATGAGATGGATGATATCTAGAACATTGAGTAAGGAGGTTAGTTCCTCCATCTCTCTATCATGGGTCCGCAAATGAAGGTCCAAAGATTTATTGGTGCCGGAAGAAGAACAATCGGCACATCATGAAGAGAGGACAACTGCAAACCCAAAGGTACACGGAAGAGAATGAATTCTCTCTCTTCCACACATCCTCCCTCAAACCAAACCCGATTACCCTTACCCACTTTGTACCTGACTAGGGGAATGAAACCCTCCTTCACTGCTCTTAAACTCATTAATAAACAAAATTATATAAAGAAGAAAGTAAACTAAGAAGAACACTGGTTTAAACATTTTTGCTACTTCAATCAGTAGTAAATCACCACATTTTCATAGTCTATAAAAGTATTTAGTCATGTGATCAAAAAAAAGTATTGTCACGTGATCAAAAAAAGTATTTAGCCACATTCTAGAGTTAACCAGCCACATATGATTTCCGAAAATGGAGATAACAAGTCTATGATAAATAATGTATAGGATAACCCCAAATGAAAGTACAAAAGAAGAAATGTGAGCTTAACAGTAGGTTTTCTCAACAAATTGTAGGTGCAGCCTCAATATGGGTCTTACAAGAAGCTAACACCAACCTGGTGAATTCCACTTTCATGCTTAAAAGCATTAGCTCCAACTATGGCCTTATGAGGCTGTACAAGCAATCCTGAATATTCAGCCACCTAAAAGGATAACAAGCATGTAAAATATCTTTGAGTACCCACATTCAAGAAATTAGAAAAGTAATTTTGGAGAAAGGTTGATGATTACCATCTTGCTGGCCATGACGATGTGCTCAGTCTGAATCCCAGTGTAAAGACCCCCAAGTGATTGCCCACGGCATTTTAAGGTCATGACAACCTACTTTGGAAAAAAAGGTGGATGATGGAAAACATGAGCCTAGATATAAAGGAGAAATAGATGTAGCACCCAATTTAAAGTCACAAGCATTCAAATAAAGGTAAATTAGGTTTTCAAGTAACTGAACAATGCACACCTCTTCTAAAGAAGCATTTCCTGCTCTTTCACCAATCCCATTAATTGTAACCTCTAGTTGCCTTGCACCTGCACATGCCCCCTGGATTTAGATTTAAGAAAAGGTAAGCCCACCTTTTATTTTCCAAAGTTCTTATTGAGATCAAAACAGCACAAGAGTGACAAATGTTGACATACAGAAACTGTATTGGCAGTAGAAAGCCCAAGGTCATTCTGACAGTGCGTTGAGATGATGACATTCTCAATTCCAGGAGTGTTGGCCTTTATATCTGCAATCAATTGCCCAAACTCTTTTGGGACTGTGTAACCTACGGTATCAGGAATATTTAGAGTAGTTGCCCCGGCCTTAATAACTTCTCCTAGAATATGATAAAGAAACTCCCTATCTGACCTGAGACATAGATTAGAGAAAGGACCGATTAAATATACAACAACAACATTACCCCAATGCCTCCAAAGGACCGATTAAATATAATGAAAACAAAGTTGTATACAACAATATCACATTCCATCTTTAATATACAATTGACAACACAAAACACACAAGATGCACACAGATCTTTCAACCAAGAAATGAGATACTGATATCGATGAGCATAATGAGCTTCAGCACATATATTGAAGTCCTTGTTTCCCATAATAATGGAGTCGATGAAAATAAGATTAAATTTGAGTTTTATGTGGAAAACAATAAAAAGTAATGGCTAATACCCTGAATACCAAGGAACCATATCTAAGAAATTAGGCTTCATCTGTTTCTTCTTTAATTTATCAAATTTTTTGAATGTTGATACAAATTATGTCAAAACAATTTGAAAGGCGAAATATAGGGCCCGAAATATAGTTTTAATAGATTCGTACCAATGAAACCCTTGAAGTATCAACATCTGCTTCAGACATTTTTTGCAACATCTTTTCTACTCAATCCCACTTTCTTTATTTCTTGAAATGTAAGCAATTCTCGTCTCTTTTAGGTGGAAGATGGAACAGTACTTGAACCCAAGTCACTCCTGGGAGCGAGTGGGGGTGCACCTCTGAACCACTCATCTCAAGTCCCCACCCCAAACAGAGGATTACTAAACTCGACGAAAATGCCAAAGTAGATCATTAATTTACTTATCTGCTGTTAAAAGGGTCATTTCTACAAGGAAGCTAACGAAGATGAACTGCATATTAACACAAATCGCTGAAAGTTTGCATCTTCTCACATAACCATTTTGATATCAATAAGACAATGCCAGCAAAACTACATGCAAATGTAATACTTGCAAAGGGTAGTACTAGTACCCACCTCACTCTTTAAAAATATGATCTTTTCACACCATTATTAAAAGTTCCAACATCAATAGTTCAACACACATCCAACCTAAAAGAGACAAAAACACAGAAAAAAGAAACAATGAGATACAAAATGAGAGTACATACCTGCCAGCATCCTCGGGACTAAACTCAACATCTTCACACCCCAAACTCCTAGCATACCTAACCATACTCCTAGCAATCTCAACAACTTCCTCTCTACTCTTACACAACTTATGCTCCATATGAATCTCACTAGTAGCAATAAAAGTATGAATCCTAGGCCTCTTAGCATATTTAACAGCTGCCCAAGCAGCATCAATATCACCTTTATTACACCTTGACAACCCACATATCACAGGGACATAACCCTCCTCATCAATAGCATTTCCAACTTCAATGGCGATGGCCTTGACGGCCTCAAGGTCGGCGTTCGAGGCGGCGGGGAACCCGGCCTCGATAATATCGACACCAAGCTTGGCTAGCTGCCGGGCAATGTCAAGTTTTTGCTTTGGGGTCATTGAGGCTCCTGGGGATTGCTCCCCGTCCCGGAGGGTTGTGTCAAAGATTCGGATGTAGTTGGGGTCGGAGATACGGTTGGGGACGTATTGGGGACGGCGGTTCGGGACGGGGACGGGGACGGGGACGGCTGAGGAGCAGCGGATGGAAATGGGTCTGGTTGTGGTTGTTGTGGTGGTTTTGGAGAGGAGAGAGAAAGTGGGTTTTGGAGAAGAGAGAGAGAGGAGAGTGGTGAAAGGGGTTTTGGGGGTGAAAGGGTTTTTGTGGGAAATGTGAGAAGCGGTGAAATTGGGAGATGAGATCATAGAGGTAGCCATTGATGAGGGTTTTGAAGTTCTGTGTTTTTGAGGAATTGATGAGGGTTTATGAGAGGGATCAGGAGAAGACAAAGGAGAGAGAGAGAGAGAAATGAGTGAGGAATTTATAGGACAATGGCGGCTGTGGAAATGTTGATACTGTACTTGATAGGAAGAGAATCAAAAGATTGCATTTGATTTCGTATTTGCTCTATTTACAGTACTTTTCTTGAGGTTTTTTTTTAGTTGAAAGTATTGAAAGAGAAGATTTTGGATATTGACGATGATGCAATGACAAGGAATTGAAAAATGACATCCATTTCACCATTTGTTAGCTTTTGTTTCTGGTGATGAGCCCAAAAAAATAAAAAATAAATAAATAAATAATAAGGGGTCTTTTATCATGTTGTCTTGGTGATGGATCAAGTGGGTATATGTTCTTTTCATTTCACTAATTTAATCCAATTCACCAAATGTGATAGGCATTTACCTAAGGAGTATTAGAGTATAGCATATCTTTGGGGAAGGCAGCATAAAATTGCATGAATTGATAGATTTTTGGTGGGTATACGTTCCTTTCATCTTTGGGAATTCCAATTACAAAATGTTGATACGTATAGGTATATATTGTTGATTTGATATCCTAGTGTTTGCTATTGCATTGATTTGTTCATGTAACCTAATTTTTTCAATGGATTTTCATGACTCATGAGCTCATTCTCATTTTGGTAGAGGTATTCAATTGTATAATACTTTGAAGTTTCATATGTTTTGTTTGACAGTTTAGTCGTCTTTGTGTTTTCCAATGCGTTATATGTTTTGTTGTCGACGATATTAATGTATTTAAGTGCTCAAAATCTTTTTTTAAAAAACATGTCAATTTGTTGACAGAAAAGTTAGAAACCAAGTTACTTCCGACCCTTCTTTTAAAGTACTAATTCGCCCATTTGGGGTTAATAACATTGGCATGGAAAAGGTTGCATCATTCTTGCCAGAATCCAACACTCTTGCAATTGATACTTTGGCTGAAATATATCTTGGGTTTATATTGTCAACTTCAGAAGAAACTTCTATATCTAAGACTATGTATTCTACCAGCTTTATACTACTTAGCAGAGGTTCAAAGGGTTCTCTCCAATACTGGTCTGCAGACAAAACCAATTCTTGCAAAGTGAAAGGATCCAACAAACTCAGAGTGTTCCTCACTTCCGTACAAATCACAAGAGGACCAAACAACCCTAAGCTCACAAAAACCTTAGGGGAGAGATAAATTAGGTCTTCACAGTGAATAGAGCAGATTACAACAGGAATGGTCGATTTACGCCAAGGCAGGCATTTCCTTGGATCCAGGGATACCAACTGTTTTAGATTCTCGTCTGACTTAACAGGCACGACTTCACACAAGAACTCAATGAATTCCACTGCATGTCTCTTCTTAGAAAAGAAAAAATCAATACCCAGACGTGATGGTTTAAATCCTACAGGACGAACTCCCATTATCACATCAAGATGCTTATATATAAGTTGTCGAAAGGCATAGGAAGGACGGTAGCGAGGTCCATTTTGCCTCACTTGCACAACAACTTTACAATTATTGGGGCCAACAGACAAACAAGACAAACATGACTGATGCATAACAATGTACTCAATGGTATGTGTTCTCTCAACATGTAGCCTATGACCGACCTCTTTCTTAAGTCTCAGGTGGACCTTGAAACTCTTTTCAAGAGGATTACGGCAAATGAAATCTGCATCAACCACCATTAAGGAACTTGGCAATTTCAGTTTCTTTACACAAATCGATAACAAGACCTTGGATTCTCGAGCTCTCAACCAAGTTGCCGGGGGTTGGAAGTAGCTCTCACAATCAGGGCAATTAAGAATGTTGAGACGATTTGGTAGATCTTTGGTAATATCCCATTCCAAATAGATACACTTTTCACACATGTTGGCCTCATTAGGAGAAGTTAGTTTGCCGCATTTGCAACACAATACCTCGTCAATCATATGATTCATTGTAAACAAGTCTGCTTCTCGATTTGTCCTAGGATGAGAAGTTGTGATCTGGGGGTTAAAAAAAAGCATATAAATCAACCTTGAAGCCAATAGCCTTGAATCACAAAAGAGATATCTAGAACATTGAAGCAAACACACATCAAACACTTTAACATGTAAAACAATTTGGAGTTCATTTTAATAGAGTATCTTAGACATAGGAAAGGAAAACCAGAGTACATTAGACATAGGAAAGGCTAAAAGATATGTCCTTGGTGACATCTCTTTTTCTCAGTGTGTAATGCTGATGAGCAATTGTGAACAGGGACTCTAGCTATTCAATTGTAATGCTGAATAGCCATTTAGTAGACTCTAGCCAGCCAAAGTTGTTTTCTGATCAACATGAGAAACAACAAAGCCAATTGGTAGGATGCTAAATTAGCTAGCTAGTTCTAGGACGTATGGACAAGCATGAGTGTTTCCCTGCAGGTCCTCCTCTCCTTCTATAACAGACTTTCGAATTCTGTTAGTATATAACCCACCAAGCAAGCAAGCTACACCCTCTACAACACTAAAATTCAAATTCATTTCAGAATCAGTTCATCAGAGAGAAGAGAGAGAAGGGAAAGAGAGAAGAGAGAAGAGAGAGAGAAGAGAGAAGAGAGAGAAGGGAAAGAGAGAAGAGAGAAGAGAGAGAGAAGAGAGAAGAGAGAGAAGGGAAAGAGTAGAGAGGTTGGAATGGGCTTCTTTATATATTGAGTTTGGGCTTTATGACATGTTGAGTTTGGGCTTGTTCTTAATTTGTGATGATACGGTTGATAATGTGATGATGATGCTCTTTGCTTGCTTGCTTTTTTTTCTTTTTTTTTTTTTTCTTTCTTTTCTCACATGCTAAACTTTTTTTTTTAACCATTGAACAGTGATTTTTTTAATCAATAACTTGTCGAATTCATTGAAGAGCCTCTTTCTCACACGCTTGAACGTCTCCAAGTCGATGATTATAAGCACAAGGCTTATCTTAGCATTTTAATTTGTATGTTAGTAGGTGAACAGTGATTTATCCTATGATGAATATGTAAAATCATCACTTGCAAAATGTTTTAGTAGGAGGATCATCATAGAGTTGTGGCCTAGGGTAGGAGACACAACTAAAATACGGTTGATGTATGGCCTTATGGTTCTATTGAGCTCCAAAGAGAGGAGAATTAGAATAGATTGTTTTGGGATCTTAGCAGAGATCATTAGGAAAGAGCTTAGAGCTAATGAAACCTCTTTCCTAAGTAGTTTGATCATCAACTTTGGAATTGGTGGAGTGATTTTTGAAAGATCAATTGAGAGTTGGTCTTCTTTTGATAAGAAACCAATGTCTTTGGGAAGTATTGTATGTTGTGGGAATAAATCTTTTGATTAGCCTAATTAGGAAAGGACAAGAAGATGCATGGGGGTTGTTGTCCCTTGTCATCATGTACTCCCCTCACCTATGTCTACTACATTACACATTAGAGGCTCTTGAATTGTGGAATGAGGATCTCCTTCTTTCTAAGGTGGGGTCAATAGCTCTAGGAGCAATAAGGGATAGAAATTTTGATAATTTTGAGAAATATGGAGAAATCTTTGCAACCTATGATCTAGGCAAGAAACAAATAGTTTGGGCATGCTTATCAAGGCTTATGTTGGTCAATGTAGTTGATGAGATGAATTTTATTTGTGAGATGGCTTTGGTGATTGAGAGAGCATATAGAGGGAGTGACATATGGGGTATAAACTATAGCCTTGGTGGTAGGCTTTGTATCTTTGTAATTGAAGATTGGAGGGATGTAAAGACAAGGTATGGGACATTGACTATGCTTCATCACGTGTTCGTCAATGTAGACACATTAGTCTTGACTCCAATGACTTTGGAAGTCTTGGTGAGAAAACTAAGTGATTTAGTGACTAAGGACTCAATTTTACAAATCAAAACAATGGCTCTAAAATGTTTGATAAAATTCCTTGACTATACATATTATAGTTGGGATTTAAGCCTTTATAAATACTTGGAAGAAGAATTTAAGGGTGAGCTCTACGGAGGGGTTGATTAAGAATTGAAGAAATGGCTTAAGAGATGTGTGAAATTGGCTAGAGAAAATGGAAGAAGATTTTCAAGATTGATTTCATCGTAAATGTAATAATTGTATCCCTTGTGTTGGTTGTTGTATTTTTTATAGTTTTATGGTTGATTTGAACAATATATATAAAATAGCAGTGTATGTTTTCTGTTGTTTTATGTTTTATCCTTCCTCAATTAGTAGTGCATGAAGTTCATGGTCTCCAATTAGTAATAAAGTGTAGATATGGAATTCGGAGCCTTAATGATACAAATGTTACGCTAAGCATGTATTGCTTGACAAGTGTATAAAATGTTACACTAAACATGTATTGCTTGACAAGTGTATAAGATTATCGTATGCATAAATTCCAAGGCCAATAGTATACTTTCATGTATGAATTAAAGCATTTAATTAGTTCACTTCACTCAAAAAATGAAAACAACTTTTGATCACTTCCAAGTTCCAACTTTTAGAGTACTAATTTGCTGAAACATCCTTTGTTTCATCAACCAAACACAAACTTACAGCAAACGTAATCTTGGATCATTAGTTTGAGTTCATTCACAAATAGGCCCGTCAATAGGCCCAAAAACGAAAAGAAATACCGAATATATAACGGATGATGCAACTTCTAAACAACCAACAATGCTTTGGTTTATTGGTTGACGCGGGATATTATACTTTTTCCCGTGACCTATGTTCGAGTCTGTAGGGCCTCATTTTTTTTGTTTATTTTTTAAAAGTTTATGACTGATGGTGTTGTTTCCCATTTTTGTTTTTTTTTTAATTTTCTAATCCTTAAGCCCAACTTTTTTAGATATATTTATATATATTACACAAAAATTTCAGATTAATATATGTATACACGCTAAAACTTTGTTATCTTTAGCTTAATTTCACTTAAATTCAATTTTGTCCATATGTAATTTTATCATTCAAATAAATTTTTTTTATTCTAAACTAAATTTATGATGATACCTATGTTATTGGAAAGATCTCGAAAAACTTAGCATACTTTCAAAGTTTCAAACGAGTTCTATATTACATAGTTTGGACGATTTTTAAATGGTCAAAGGTCAAGTTTAATATAAAAAATCAACTAAGTTCTGTTAATATCAGTTCACTTTTTTCTATGCGAAAGAATGGACCCTAAGTCGAACCCCTAAACATACACTTATCAAGTATGGTAACTTGAAGTTATGTTACAGAGCACATAGTAATCTTTTATCGATAATACATAATATTTTATATTTAGAATCATCGGAAAAGTATTTTTGTAATAATTGTGAAAGAAAAAAAAAGGAATTATATAAAGCTTGTAGGAAGCGAGACCTTGAGGTCGAATAACTTGAGTTAATGGCATTTCAGTAATTTACACCCCAACCTCTAACCCTCCAAACCCTAACCCCCCAACCCCTAACCCTCCAAACCCTATCCCCCTAAACCTTAACCTCCAACCCTAACCCTCCAAACCCTACCCCCAAACCCTAAACCAACCCTAACCTTATACCCTAACCCTATACCCTAAACCCTATACCCTAAACCAACCCTAACCCTAACCCCCAAACCCTAACCCCCAAACCCTAAACCTTGAACCTTGAACCCTGAACCCTGAACCCTGAATTCTAAACCCTAAACCCTACAAACCAAACCCTAAACCCCAAACCATAAACCCTAAAACCCTAAAACCCTGAACCCTAAACTCTAAACCTTAAACCATAAATCCTAAAACCCTAAACCCCCCTAACCCTAAACCCTAAATCTAAACCCTAAACCCCCCAAACCCTCAAACCATAACCCTCCAAACCCTAACCCCCATACCCTAACCCCCCAAACCTAAAACCTCTGAACCCTAACCCTCTAAACCCTAACCCCCAAACCCCCAAACCCTCACTTCTCAAACCCTAAACGTCAAATCCTGACCCCCAACCCCGGGCCCCTCAAACCCGAGCCCCTCAAAATCTTAACCCCAACCGCGAGCCCCTCAAACCCTAACTCCGGGTTAAGACGACTTAGGGTTTCGGGAGCACCTGCCGTTACCCTTGATAAACCTAATTCTCGGGTTAAGACGGTTTAGGATTTGGGGATGCCCTAAGTACCCACCGTTGTCCTCGATAAACCCAATTCTCGGGATAAATTGGAGCACAGTAAGGCAGGGTGAACCCTAGTTCCGGTTTCGACCTAAACTGGTGGACATTGGGTATAACGCGTGTCACACTACAAACCCTAACCGCTAAATTATTTACATTTAATCGTCAAACAAAAGGTGTTACTTCCTGAGAAAGTGTTACATTTTGAATAATTATTTGCGACGGTCGTATCATGAAACAGTCTAACACAAAACCGCATAACTATCAATTACAAAGCATGTTTGAGGATCTAAAAGGTCTCTTGTTGATGTAGAAACTTTTACAAATTATTAAGACTGGTTGGGGGTCTGAATCTATAACTATCAATTAAACGATCTAACACAAAATCACATAACTATCAATTACAAACTTTTACAGCAATTACTTAAACGTTTGGGATATGAATTGAATCAAGTTCTTTTTGTACATCAAATCCCAAACTTCATTCAACAAATTAAGTACACACATTTCCAAAAAGAATGGTGAATGATTATTTTGAGCTTTTTTTTTTTACTCACAAACATGCAAATCCAACCTTAAAGAACGTTTGAAAGTTTAATTAGTTACTGTTGTTCAATTTGCTTTCCTCTCTCTCTTTGCTTCTCCATGGCCTGTTTCATAGCTTCTTTCCTCTTCTTGCTAGCTAGAATTTTGGCTTGCACCCCACTGATATTTGGATCCTTCTTCTCTTGATCCGTTGGTTGTGGCGGCGGCCGCCTTGCTGCTGCCCATGCATTTTTCTCTCCCAAGTTCAAGCCCAATACTGCACTGGCTATTCCCAAACCGATAATATTTCTGCATCCAAAAAATATAAATATGCTTATGGTTTTCCCTTGTCAAGGGTCACGACTCATAAAAATTTCTAATATCTCTACTCTCTTCCCATAAGTTTGCAAAGATGTTTGACGTCAGACTGTCAGTACTCTCATTATCTATCAAGGCATCATTGACTGTTTGAATTAAAGGCAATAAAAACAAACATTTTCATGCTGAAAGTTGGATAAAGATCAACTATAAAAACTCCATAAACCGATTCAAAAAATTAAAAATTGCAACAAAAAAAGAGGGAAGTGACGATATAAACATAGTCAAAGAACAAGATTATTTATATGAAAAGGTACATTATAGTATCATTGGGTGACAATGCCATTAGTAAAAATGATGATTAAAAACATGCTAAACAAATTAAACGTCAGCCGCAAGAAGATAGTCACTGTGATCGACGGTGAATACTCCTGATGTGAACTGTAAACCTCCCCCCCAAAAAAGTATGCTTCGGTACATTACAATAAAAATTCATAAACCTTATGCTCTCTTCTTTCCAACATTACAAAATTAGACACCAATGCATAATACTTTAAACACAAGATCGACTATATGGTAAACAGTACATAGCGTTAGACAAACCTGCGTTGGATAGCAAGTGAAGCCTTTTGGCAAGGCAATGAAGTTTGCAAATCCAGAGATGATGGTGGAGAAGTTCTGGTGTCAATAACCTTGGAGGATTTTGTTGTTGTGGTGGTGGGAATGAGAGTGGTAGGTATTGTGGTTAAAGCCTGGGCCATTTTGCAATTTTTCTCTCGTGTTTAATTTTGTTTTGAGTCAATTCTTCAACAATGCATGTCACAAAAATTAAAATGGATGTGTTAATGGATGGAGATGTCTATTGATTGGTTGAAATAAGATAAGGCTCTATATTGCGTGGACCCTCTTGGAGGAAGAGTTGCTTGCTTTATGTAATTTTTTTTTTTTTTTTTCTCGTCAACTTGTGTTTTTACTTGGATAGAAAGGCTAGTAAAGAAACATATAAACACGAGTTTAGGATGTGCAGCGTAATAATATATTGTATATCTCTTACTTATTTCCACCAATAACCTAAATTAGACTCTTATTTCAATAAAGTTGAAGGTTTCCTTAATATTCAATAAAATAAACATATGAACACAAGGGAAAACCCATGTTTAAAATCCACAATGTTAAGAACAACAAAGATCTCCTCATTTTGAAAAAAATGTGAAATATCATCAAAGTAATTATGGAGTCAGATTAGCAAGATTTATATAGATATTGCATATTAATCATTGCCATTGTACTTTCGCATGCTATTTATACTATATATTTCGTCTGGTACATAGGATGATAAGACATAGGAAGGCTAATGTAATGGATTTTGATTTATGTCCTCGATTAACTCTCGAAAACTTTATCAGCTAATCTAGCCAATGACCATATGTTGTATGATATATCACCTTAATTAGGCTTTTTTTCCGCTCACAAGTCATAAGTGGTCTTATTTGTACCTACTTTCTAATTGTTAGGACTATATATAATTGACCAAATTTAGACGGTTACTAATCATCTTCATAGTTTACAATGGTTTTTGCCTAATCTCAAGAGTTGGAACCTCTATTTATTAAGTGGCTTGTGTTGATATAAGTTTTCCATTTTATATTAGTCAGGTGGTGCCACATCAGCATAATGTAACAAATTGGAATGATATGATATCTTAGAGTGGGAAGGGAAAGAGTCGCCTCTGTTTTTATATTATTTATTTATTATATAATATAGATAATCTTTCTGTCCCTTTAAAAAAAGGCCAGGATGATCTCTACCCTCTCATTCTAGAAATGTTTACTTTTTCTTCAATTAGCCTGCCTATCTCATATTCTCATCCCAGGTAGGAAAAAGGTGAAAACTTCAGCGAAAACCAGCATTCCAATAATCCACTCGTCAAGTCGTCATGGTAATGCCAAACTACTCCAACCATGTAGCACATAGCATCATAATGGTGAAAAGAAAAACATTGGCTTCCTGGAAAGTATTTAGCAACAACAGAGATCCTCACTGAACAAAGCCGATTTCGTGTAATTCAATGAATCAAGAATGGTACAGGCATAACAAATAATACAACATGAATTGCAGCCAAAGAGAAAAAAAACTAGCTGCAAACAACATCACTATATGCACACCACCTACTCAAAGAACATTTAGACAGCAGAAAGGCTAGCCCATTTTCCAAGTTCGTAAGGGTCGCCGTAGTAATATAACTTAACTCTATTTGTCAAGTTTAGACCTGCAGCCAGGAATGAACTTCTGAACTCAGCATCGTCCTGCTCTGCAGGGTCGTCAGTAAATGCAGCAACGTCTCCGAGAAGTCTGAATGTGACTCTACGGGTTTGTATCTCTCTCGGAAAATCAAAGTACATTGCAGTCCCAGGCCTCGTCTCCGGTATTCGATATTCCGCAATGGTTACCATGTTATGAGATTCCTGCAACATTAAAAGTTACTAGTTCTGAACTCTGCATCTAGATTCAATGGATTGCATAATCCGAGCATCAGGATTCTAGAGCGAAAGAGCGAAGCTAGGGTTATGCCAACTAATTACTTCGAGTGAGATATGAAATGGAATTTTGTTCCAAATATAAACAGGCCATCTAGGATTTGGAAGGGCATCTCAGTCAAATATTTAGCATAATATATGCATGTAAAGAATATAGGCTTATCACATTAAGGTAAGAAACAAATTCAATGCTTACAATTAGTAGAGCAATGCAAATGATTGCCTCACATTATCCAACATGCAAATAAGTACATAAATAATCAATCGAGGCCTAGATTAGCAGAGAATCAGACCCACCCCCCACCCCCCACCCCCCTTTTCTTCATCCAAAAGCAAAGAAAAACATAAAGACTGTTCACATCCCACGTTCCCCTCATTCCACAGGATAGCACTGCATTACAATTGCAGCTTAAACATGAAATCTAGGGGCATGCTTGGATTGGGGTTAATGATTAAGGGGGTAATAGATTAAAAGGAAGGTATAGGAGGTGGTGGGTGTTAGATTTTTAGGAAGGATGGGGGTAATACCCTACTCCCCCTAGGGTAATGATTCCCCCCCTTTCTCCCTTCATTTTCTCTCCCCTACACCAAGTTGCACCACCCACCTATATTACCCTTTAATTTGCTTTATTAACCCCTTAATCATTACCCCAAATCCAAGCATGCCCTAGGCATTTATATTTAAAACATTTATGATCCAGCTTCCAAACAAAGAAAAAGCTCTGCTAACACAAACTACAAAGTCCATAGAAAACTGCTTGAAGCACTTGGCATGAAGATCATAATTCCCTTGGCATGAAGTGATCTGAAAGAAATAAGATCTTCAGCAATTAGTGGGGTTCTACAAGTACAATGTCTCCTTACCCCTTAGAAGTTTAGTCTCAGGCCTAGCAGCGTTTAACTCCTTCAGTAAATCTAGTTGGGCAAAGAAAATAAAAAAATCTATGACAGGTGTCTTCTTTGCCAATGCTTTTCCACAGAAACTGTACACCAGGATGATATTCCTCTTGTTTCTTTCACTTTGTCTGCCGGATGAGTATTTTCATTATATTAGATAAGCTGGTAGAAGAACTTGATCTCACCACTTTACTCATCTTCTTGAAGAGTGGGCCCTTGAGGGCTCCATAATTTTCTATTCTAGATCACTTTGATCTATTTCCGTAGCTCAATCCTTCACATTTGGTATTCACTCCTTTGTTTAGAAAGGCAAATTCCCTCCAAAAGAAAGTGATATGGAGGTTCGATCATCAAGAGAAGGTGCTAGGGAAGAACATCATCAAGGTGAAGTATGATGTGGAAGGTTAGGTTAGTGAAGCAAAAATGTCCCCTCTCCAAAATTTTATTATGGCTGGCTTGCAGCTCTTAAAATCTCTTGTGGAATTCAGAGTGAAGAGTGGTTCTAAAGTTCACCTTTAGCATGACATATGGTGGGGGAACCAACCTTTAAAGGTCTCTTTTCTGATTTGTTTAGATGGCATCCCTCAAGGATGCTATATTGCAAGAAATCAGAAGCATTGGGAATTGAACTTCTTTAGACTTTCTAAGACTGAGAGGGCAAGCTATCTTTGGGCCGTTGTACTCGTCAGTGCTTGCTGATCTTGATGGTGATGATTCGACGTACAGGGTGAAGCATGGCAAAGGTTACTATTACTTTCAATCAACATGGACGTGTTAGATAACTCAGCATTTTGTCTGAGGCTGATTGGAAAACGGCAGCTCCTAGTAAATCTCTTTTGTTTGTAAGCTTCGCATATGGACTTCGTATTAGCTGGTCCCAGATATATGCGGGCCTGTCCATCTACTTTGGAGGATTTATTAAAACAGAAGCCCAGAGGTTTCCATTAACAAAGGATAGAGTCATAAGTAAGTAAGGTGTGCTCCGAGTTTTCATGTTCTGGTAAGATCAAAGTGCAACCTTTGCCTCACTCCTCTCGAGGAAAGTTTTTCCCTGGCTTCTCTAACTTCTTCAACTCATGGAAGGTCAAGAGAATAGCTTAACTCTAGTTCAAAAAATTGGGGGATCACTTGATCCCTTCCTTCGTTTTCTAGGTTCATGTGTTTCCATTGGAGTTTGGTGACGGCTTTCGATCCACAAATTGTTTTTGTTTTTCTTTATCTTTAATAACATTATTCTTTTCGAAGAATGAATAAACTCTTCACTTATAATTTATAAATGCTTTTTTCGTACTGTATGAAGATTCTGCCAATCGCATGGACTTCCGATCCCGTTGTCAAGAGACTCCTACTTGAATCATGCAGCTTCAGCATGTCTCTCTATTTCGATTAACAAAAGTTTATTCTCCACTTTGTTTGTTAGTACTAGCCCTGTGCCTCAGCTTTATGAGCTTCCCTAGATGTAGGTACCAGTCACACCTCACAAAAGCATTAGCTTCATGAGCTTCCCTAGATGGCTAGATCCAGCTACCAGTCACACCTCACAAAAGCATTGGCAGTATCTTTCAGAAGTGACCTCAGTCCACTAAACTAAAGAATAATCTGAACTTGAACTGGCGGAGCTGCACCTAGAGACACTGCTGCTAGCTTACGAATATTGTTAAGGTATTTATATATTATTTTTAGAGACACTGCTGCTCCTCACTCACTCCATCTTTATTTCTCTCTCCCCTTCCTTTTTCTCTTTCTTTGAGGGACAAGATAGCCAGCTGCTATTTCTGGAGGAGTCTGCGGTTTCCTTGTTCTGTTGGTTTATGAGCATTAGCCCTAATTTGCCTCCTAGTGTGCGAATATTGTTAAGGTATTTATAAATTGTTTCTAGAGACACTGCTGCTCCTCTCTCACTCCATTATTTCTCTCTCCCTTTCCTTTTTCTCTTTCTTTGAGGGACAAGCTAGCCAGCTGCTATTTCTGGATGCGTGCGGTTTTCTTGTTCTGTTGGTTTATGAGCGTTAGCCCTAATTTGCTCTACACAGTGCCTTCCTTAAAAACTCAGTCTCAACCCAAAATAAGTAACAAATCATATTCAATGAGAACATTAGCCTTAGTTTGCTCTACACAGTCCCCTCCTTAAAAACTCAGTCTCAGCCCAAAATAAGTAACAAATAATATTTGATGACAAGAATAAGGGAAGCATGCAAGCAAACAGAGGCTTACTTGCTTAAAATACAGATACTATAGTGTCAACAGCCTCTCTGTGAGACTCTCATTCTCACAGGGGTAAGGCTGCGTACAACCGAACCCCCCCCCCCCTTACCCTACCCAGACGGGGAGCCTCTTTGGAGGCAGTGGGGTAATGTTTCTTTTTGGTGCAAGGGAGGGCTATGCCCTTCACTGGGGTAATGTTAATGTTAATGTACAGATACTATAGTGTGTAAGTTCATGCTTTGATACTCTAATGCAGGTGCTCAAGATTTAGTCACCAAATGATTAACTCGCAGCTGACTGGTGTTGTTATTTGGGCACAAGTATGCTACTCAAAATAAGTCAAGGTAGCTGATTCCACAACCAAAATTTAAGCATAGATACATGTAGCAAGAAGTTGCATGTAACTTTAGACATAAGAACAGCGTCAAGAGTTACCTGGAGTGCTGATACTTGTATATACAATACAGCCGGAGAAATATGCCTGTCTTCTAGAAGGCAGGCAGAGGGATCCCAGCTTTTCACATCTGAAGCTGGTGAATGAGTAACCCGAGGTCTGATTGCACTAAAAGCATCAAGACGAAAGCCAGCCAACATAGGTGAAGCAGGTAATAAATACTGCTCTAAGACAAGATCATTCTCAATTAATCTTTCAGCCTCAATCGGAACCTGAAACACAGAAAGGTATGTTTACTTTGACGGATTTCAACATATGATTTTGTTAAGAGATACAATGAGAATAAGACAGGTCATGCAAATCTGATACGAGATGAAGCATCATATGTACCTTAAATCTATTAAGCTGTGGTGCTCCCTCCAGCCAATTTGTCAATTTTAACTGTTCCGGACCTTCTGGTGTTGTAAGTCCTATGTCTTTTTTCAGTGGAGTGCCAACTACAAGAATCCGTTTTGCATGAAGACATGGGTCCCTTTCATCTATGCCCCCAAAAGATGCACGCCTACTTGGTTGTCCAAATGGATTCTCATCCAGTGACAAAAGGTTGAAATCTTTCCCCAAGTTCACGGAAGCTGAACCTAGCCGTTGAAGGCGTAGCATTACCCAAATGATACGACATCGGATAGGATTTTTAAAGGAAAACTTGACATGTCGAGGAACAGTTCCAACACCATCTGAACTTTCTGGTCCATAGTACTCCGGAGATGATTTTAACACAGACTGCATATCCCACTTTCCCAGGCATGATCTCTCTTCCTTGCTTATTTTATTGCTGGCCCAAATTTGTACCTATGGGGGAAAAAAGGAGCAACCTTAGTAATTACATAAAACCGACGAGAACTAAAAGGTAAATAAGTGAATACACCAGGTATAAGGTTTTCCTTTAGATAAAGAAAAAGTATATTGATAAGAATTCAAATGTACAGCCTAAATACACCACGTATAAAGTAATCACTATGTCTAGATAGGATACAATTTAGAGATGAAATGCTTTCCAAATTTTACTCAGTGCAGGCTGTCACTTATCCAGATTTAAATTCAGATCAATACCGGTGGTTTCACAAATATCTTACTCAAGCAACCTACTAAAGCCATAGTCATCCCAACAAGGCAATGAAAGAACAAAGACACAAATATTATACCACAAAGTTGATTAAACAAGGAAATTTAGTCATGAAACCAAGCTACAAGTGGGAAAACTGCCAAACTAGATTGCAGCTCAATGCCCTTTTGATCATAGCAAAATCATGCACTCAAGTTTCTGAGCAAGAATGAAATTTGAACTATTGAGAAACATAATGTTAAGTGCTCCTGATTACAAAAGACATAGAGAACTGCTGTCTGGGAACCATTTAAGAGTGCAACTTGCAATTTCTTACGGGGAGACTTACAGTAGGAGCATCTGCTTCTGAGTAGCCACATGGACTAGCCACTAGAATCACTCCATTGACATCCGAAAGATTTCCAAGAACAATGGCAAATTCAACAAAAGTGCAGTTTGAAGGAGCTCTCCAGTAGGAATACTGTGGTCCTGAATCCAGAGGAGCGAGTAGTGATAAGGGGGGAGCTGCTCCAACAGCTGTTTCGACCTTCCACAACACAAACACAGAAACATAATAAGATATTCGATGTATGGTCTATTAGACAAATTTGAAGATGCAGCCACACACAACAGCTGAAATTGTCACTCCAATAAAGCAAGTTATTTCTAGTTTGAGTAGACAACTAGACATAATGGACTATGGAGGAAGAGTAAGTTCTAGATCTTGTTTGACACACTTAAACATTCAACTGTAGGAGGGACATGAAATTCCTGAAAGATTCAACTTTAGAAAGAGCAACATACTCCTGGAGGAAAAAAGCAAGAACAGTTGACTGCAAGAACCGGTGAGCACCTAAATGATTGTTGTTTCAGACCCTCCATCAAGTTAGTTCAAGCTTGAAAGGGGGAGGGGGAGGATGCAGAGTCAAAAGAACCACCCCAACTCATTTGTAGGGGCCTGTATAAAGTAAATTAAACGGATTCTATAGTCGTTTAAATTGGTAACTTCCACTAAGTTAGGTCTGCGAGGCACCAGGAAACTGCTCCATAACCTTCACTTACATGAAAAGTGGTTTATGATTTGGTACAAACTGATCATCAATAGCAGCACTAACAATTGAGATATGAGAAACATCTGAATGCAGGGAAAAGTTTGGATTTCAAAAAGAAAGGGACCAACACTTTAATGTAACATTACAAGTATAGAAGCAGAGTTCAGAATATTTATAATCAATTGATGAAAACAAAGAACATCTTTCAGTTGTGCTGCAACGTAACATCAACGCTAGAATAATCCTCTTATTATTTATCAAACAAAGGGTAAGAAGCACGAAATGCAGCCAATAACAATTCAAACTACTCTTCAGCCTTCCTGCTGAAATCACACTTCCCTTTTCGAAAATGCCTGATTGGTCTGTTCTTCAAGCACCAGAATAGAGAGAGATACATGTTGAACCATTTTGCAAATAGATTTAAGGTGAATATCAAAAAAAAAAAAAAAAAAATCTAAGGGGAATTTGAAGCTTAGAAATATGCTATGAATAAAGCATGATACCTAGCATAGCGCATATGAAATTTCTGGCAAATAGCAGCAGACGAGATCAAATAAGAGAGAGATTTACCACATGTAAAAAGTTCGCGAATGGGAACTCAGCTAGGGATTCTTCCCCATTAAGTAACTTCTTGAAAACTCTACTAGAGTCTGGATCAGCAGAATCCTTACTCCTCTCAGCAGTTCCATCATTCAACGAAAATCCAAGGACATGGTTTAAAGATGTAAAGGCAGCCAGATTAACACGACTGGATCTTCTGGAGCTCAACAGTACCCTGACATAATCCAATACCAATGCATTCAACACAACATCACTGCAGCATTGTTTGCAGATAACCCCATCTGATGTACCAGAGTTATTATTAGTATAAATGTCAACTTGGCCGCCATGGCTTGATCCACCACGGCCTGATCCACCATTAGAGCTTAAAGATCCCCTTGTACTGTAACTTGCAAGTAAGAGTGCTCCTCTTCCAGCACAACAAATTTTACAAACTTTTCTTCCACAATGAGAACACAAAAAGAATGACTTTGAGGATTCTGCTGATGATTTTGTAGACGAGACTTGCACTGTCACCTCACTTTCAGCATGTACCTCACACATGCCACCAACACAGCTCTCCCCAAATCCAGAAACATTCCAGAAATCAACAACGTTATCGTCACTTATCCCAAGACCGATAGATGCAGTAATTTTGTCTTCAAGTGCTGCTTGTCCAGCCATTGCAAGAGAATTTGCAACTCGACATAGTCTTACCATGTATATATCATCAAGTAACAAGTTAGGATTTATGGAAGCAGGATCAGTGCCAACTGCCAATAAAGCCCTATCTCTATCTGCAGCAGAGAGATTTAACCGGAGACGTTCAATTTCCAACTTCATGGCTTCCATGAAATTTAGCTTCTCTCTCTGCAATGAATGAATAAATACATAAGTCTAATCTGTGGCTTAAGGTGGATGTTACCAGATATATCTTCTCTCATCTCTAATCACATTTCACAACCACTTCAAACTTGAAGTAAAAATTACTAAATTGTCTAATGGCTTTAGGTCAAGGCTGAGTTTGGACTGCCCTGCTTCTGTTGTGGATCATGTCATATAGTTGGTTTTGGGGCTGATAGGAGAAGAAGATTATGTGGTGCAATGCTTTCTTTGTGGTTCTGCAGTGTCTTTGGTTAGAGAAAAATGATAGTCTTTTCCAACAAATACCAACCTGAATTTTGCAATCCTCTGATAGGATTTGTAGCCAATCAGTTCCAACCTCACAACTAACCATACGGACTGTTCTGATATAAATAGTTTCAATATGAGTGTAGATGGTTACAAGCTGACACAGTTGCCAAACAGTAGGAAAGACAGATCAGGGACATTAATTAAAATAGTTGCCATAATCTAGATGGTTACGGACTGTTACTAGAACTACATAGTGCAAGTCCTACACTACATAGGCCAGCTAACTATCCATTTTGCAAATACGTTCAATCAAACCTCTAGATGGTGGAATCCTACTTCGGGGTTCACACCTCAGCACTTCTAGATTAATTGCATTATTAGATGAAATGCACAAAGTACCGTTAAAGATATTCTAATGCTCCAGAAATGACTAATTCTATTGCTGTGTCTCAGCTAAAGGTAATGCATTTATCTTGTGCCTGCATTGTTTTCCCGTTACAAGATTCAAATGTTAATGCTTCTTGTCCTGAAATCGGTTATCGATACCCTCAGGCTTCACCACTACTTTCACAATAAACAGCACTCCTTTTGTCCCAAAAAGATGTGTTAACTATTTATAGTGAACTTTGACAAATCACACATAACTAGTATAAATTTTGTACATGATACCCAAATAATAAAATCAAAGTATCTTATAACACGAATCTAATTATATAATTTTCTTATTATAACTCAGTACAGATTTATATAAAATAATAGTCAAAGTTAATTATGAAAAGTCAACGTTTACCACTTTTTGTGACACAGGGAGTAATAAATTAACGTACCATTTGTTGACCAGCAAGGGATTTTAAGCAGTTTACGTACTGCTTGGCCCCACCATCAGATGGTTTCACCTCCAGAGTTGGAGATGATCGAGAACCAGCTGCATCACCATAATGCTCATTGACAGGATTATCCAAAAAACTAAGCACGTCCATTGTCCCACTGTCCACCTTTTCAACAACAGGCAAAGGGATAGGTTCCGAGTGAGAGCCATCTCCAGTTAAAAGATCTAACCAGTTGTCAGATGAAGAATTAGGTATAGGCGGTGGTTGCACATTGTCAGTGGAGATTGAAACACCAGCAGGTGGAGCACTGACAAGAGAACCCGGTAGGGGGTCTAATTGTTTCTGGCAATTCTTTGCCTGCTCACGCAATCTTGCACCGTGGCCTTCATTCTTGAGAATACTTTTCCAAGGAAGTGACACTCCAAGCACCTCAACCTAAAAAAGAATTTCACCAAACTATCAACTGACATAGTCCACAACCCCTCCAAAGTAATTTCAAAACACAGCCAACATGCTAGAAAGATCCAAAACTAGTGTCAAGAAGGATCGACCCAATTTGTATATCTCAGGTACCCAGTAGAATAAACCAAAAGCAATAATTTGGTTCTCAAGTGGCTAAAAATCAACTTTGTAGCCCATAAGTCAACCAAATTGTATCTAATCCCATCGTTAACTTTTTAACTTCAGACGTAAAGCAATAACCACAATTTTTCACATTCAAAAAAAGAATTTTCACGTAGAACCTCATGAGGAGAAGGCAACAATTTTCATGAGAAACTACTTCTAGATCTCAGCAAAAGAGCAACTTCATCACCTAATTCCACCTATAAAAGCTCTATATTATACTTCCCTGGCATGCAACCCAACACTTGCTGCTCATTACACATATCAGTTCCAGCCAAATATTGCTAGAGACTGTTCTTGTACAATGAGGTCCATCACACGGTTGGACAATGTACACAACAACAAACCTGCCATCTCTTTAGTGCATTACCAGATCTCTGTTCAAACAAAAACTTTAGCAGAGAAGGTTACTGTCAGTTTTTCCCTTAGCTTCTAGTTTAACTTCTAAGGCTCAGAGAGAGAGAGAGAGAGAGACAGAGACAGAGAGATTCAGTCAGCAAAAAGTTAAACCATGTACTATATCCTGAAAAATCTGCAGTTAGTTTAGGGAAGCAAAAGGTTTGAAGATACCTGGAAAAAAAGAAAGAAAATCACTTCTTTGTACCTCACCGAGAGTTATTGGTGTTCTCCCGGAAACAGAAGGATAGAATGTAAGAGCAACAATGCGAGTTAGGAAGTCCAGTTCGCCCTCCAATTCCTCAAAATCATACAACAATGAGAGCCCGGCAGCATCTGTACCATTAAGGTGTGCACCAGCTCCAGTAACAGCCGTATCTTCTGCACTAACTGCTCCAGGCAAAGATATTAGAATATTTGTCCCACTTGCACATCGAGGTATGGAAGCTCCCTGAGAAGTATTCAAAACATAATGAGAAATAACAAAGCAGAACACATGCACAATCCAAAGTACAGTTGCATATAACAATGTTTAGTGTAGCCTTCATTAAGTACATAGATGAGAGGATGAGAAGAAACATAGACTTTATACATCTAACTGGAGCAGACATAGAGCTACTTATTGAGGTGGACACAAGATAAAAGAGGCCATTGTCCTTACCAATATTAAATAAATAAATAAATCAAAGAACATATCATATAAAACTACTGTCTCTCACAAGCACAGAGGCATGGAAAGGGAGTCGCTATGGTGTCAAACAATATCATCAACATCAATATCAACATCAACATTACCCCACTGCCTCCAACGAGGCTCCTGCCTAGGTAGGGTAACGGGGGTCGGCTGTACGCAGCCTTACCCCCCGGAGAGTCTCACAAAGAGGCTGTTTCCATTTGACCCAAGATCCAAAGTGCAACGACCATCAGCAACTTTACAATAAATAAGAAATGCTGACAGTTTTATGAGTCATTTTGCTTTAGTCCATTATATTCCGAAGCCAAAAAGTAGTGTCAGCCAGTCCAGAGGCTAAATCCAAACAACCATACTCCTATATACCAACCAGTCTTGAGGGTAAATCCAAAAGTAAGATCCACATTTCGAGCATGCTAAAATTTCATCTGGAGAGACATCAAATGCACATGCTAGCTGAGGAGTGAAGACTCAAGGGAAAACTTGCTGCCAGTATCAAAATCCATATGTCAGATTGTCAGGTGACGGAACATAGTTTTTGCCAAAAGGCTCTCCGCTCTCTCTTTTGGTCCTTTCTGATAAAGCCATATATCATCTAATGAATAATCCACAATGAATCTACCTAAAGTTTTTAATTCAGTGCATGCTTGGATTGCGGATAATGGATTAAGGGGCTAACGGATTCGATTATAGGCTAAAATGGGAGGTGGTGGGTGTTTAATTATGGGTAGAGGAGAGAGAAAGGAGGGTTTTTGTGACCCCAATTTGGGGGGTAACCGTTGGTACAATTCTTCCCCTTCTCCCTTTATTTTCTCTCTCCCTCACCAAGTTGCACCACCCACCACCACCTCCACCTTCCCCGTTATCACCCTTTAATTTGCTCCATTACCCCCCTAATAATTCCCTTCAATCCAAGCATGCTTACCAAAAAAAAAAAAAAAAAAAAAAAATTGTGGTCTCCTCACTATACTGGAGTATGGACTGTTCTCTTTGGAGACTATTGTTCAGCATTGGAATGCTTTATTTGCTCCCCTACGATCACTCAGCTCATCCAGGCTTGATCTCTTAACCTTGGAAAGGGCAAGGAGAATAGGATGCTATGGAGGTGTGCATGTTTTGCCATCTTTTGGTGCGTGTGGTTGGAACGGAACTCCCGGATTTTTGATGGAGCCTCTAAGCCTCTAGACTTTTTTTGGGATCGGGTGGTGTATATGGCCTCTCTTTGGGCCAAGGCTTCGGGGGCTTTTAGAGGGGTGCCTCTTACACGTCATGGGGCGATTTTTTAATTTTATTTCCCAGATTGTTTTCTTTGGGGAACTCCTTGTCCTCATATTTGTAACTGTTTACCATTTGATATTTCAAAAAACTTTTCTTTATCTAAAAGTATATGCATAACCACACGCACATCCCACTCCAAAAGAAGAGAAAAAAGGAAAGAAAATAAGAAAAGGAATCAATAAACAAAATCCCACTAAAAGATGGTAGATATGAATTCGTAATATGTTTAGATGAAAGAGACATATTATAACCAGTACCGCCAGAGAGGACAAGAAGTCCTCAATCAAGGCCAAATCGGGGGGGTGCCAACAAAGAAGCCAAATAAAATTCGATCCAAATATGTTTACTAGATTTTGTGGTTGTTCCAACTATTACGCTGCATGATGCACCTGTGTCTGAGTCTTATTCAAGGCAGGATAGCTCTTGGAACCTACAATGAGAAGGGCCATCGATGAACGGGAGATGCAAGAGCTTGATTCTCTGTTAGGGGTGTTGGTCAATGTTCAGCTTTCTGATCTTGATGGCTCTAGGGTATGGGTGGGAGACTCTACAGGAATATTTTCTTGGTAGCCCTTTCTGCAATTTACTATTGGCATCTCTTTACAGTTTCCACACTTCCCTATTGCAGATTGTTCTTTGGAACACGAACGCAAATCTTTTAATGTGCGGACCTTTGTGCAAGCATTGACGGCTTGGATGGATTCATATAAAAGACATGCGTCAACAACGACTTCCATGGCTTGCCATTTCCCCGGATTTATGCATTATTTGCTGTGTGCTTGCAGTGAGACTCCAGCGTATGTTTTCGTGCACTCTGATGTGGCGAGATTCCTTTGGGATAAGCTATTTGATGTGTTTGGGGAGGTTTGGGTATAATCGTACATTGTCTTGGGAGTTCGGTCAGATTCATTGTGGGCTTTGATACTGGAAAGGAGAGTAAGTTGCCGTGGTGTAATGCGCTCTTGGCTACTGTTTGGTACTTATGGCTGGAATGAAGTGCACGGGTGTTTTTTAGGCCCTCTCTATCTCCAGACCTTATATGGGATAGAGACACCTATTTAGCATGCTTATGGCCAAAGGCAGCTGGGGCTTTCAGGAGTTTCGCTATTTCTGAGATCCCAAAACTTTAGACTAATTTGTAACTGTTGACGTTGTTTGGAAAACATCTTGTCCTCTCTTCCGATGCTTTCTTTGCTGATTAATATACAAAGAAAGCATCGGAACGTGTTGAAAGAACTAGCTAGGCATCATCACGCATCACAGAGTTAAACGTGTACCCCTTCACGTCCTACCTTTAAATCCCCACCCAAGAACCATGCAGGGGAACATAAACCTGCCAAGGCAGCAACTAATCGCAAAAGGAAACATGGTCAGAACTGAGATAAGGTCTATAAACATAGGTAGCCCGCCGACATACTGTTCATTTATGGGACTTTGGCACCCTTTCTTATTGTGATGTAAAGGTTCCCAATGTGGAAGTATATTTCCCCAATTCTCATGTACACTAGAACGTGTTAACACAATTGCAAAGTCAAAGAGAGAAGATGTGTGACGCTTAAAATACAACAATTTAAATAAACCAACCTCCAAGACAAGTTTAAGCCCATCCAGATCTCGACCTGTTCTCACATCAACTGTTGAAGGAAAAGTCATATCATCTGCACCATGTGAGACAGTGAGAAGAAGTTGACAGACATGGCAAGGCTCACTGAGGTAAATGAAAAGTTCAACTACATCTGCTGCCTGAGGGCACACCTGTAACATGAAGATAGAAACCATGTAAAAGGTCAATGTACTTTACTCATAGAACCGATAAAATACAAAGACAAATTTCAAAAAGAGATAGCAACTGACTGAAACCAGAATATGATGTCTTTTTCTGCAAGATGTCAACATACCCAAACCAGTTCTTTTCTCTTGAAATTCAGTAGACCGGCAGGATCACCAGAATTTGGGAAAATGCTTGGAACAGGCTTAAGAAAGCAGGCTGGTGGTCGAGAAAATACCTGAGACAAGCAGTTTCTCATATCAAAAACAATATCTAGACAAGCAGGGAACATTTACCATTTCATATAAAATCCTTACAAGGCTGTAGAAGCAGTTCCTTCCTCCACAACAAAAATCAATATAATAGAAAAAATGTGCCATCATACGTGATTTCCTAGACCAATATCTATGTTTGGCAGACTCTTGACTTGATAAGCCACACCTACCTTAGATGAACACGCCAGAAACAAATACAGGCTATGCCTCTAACGCTGTTAGAAGGATCCAACAGCTCCTGCTGGCCTCGTAGACAAGAAAGAGGCCTATAATCTCGAAGGATCGATAACAGGGAACAAAAAGCAAGATCTTTGAATTAATTGGCAACCAAATTTCACTTGAGACTATTAAATGTTTAAAGCAGAATACTTTTTATGCATACTCACAGATGTTGTGAATAATATGCCCCCATGCCATGTTGATCAAATTTTACCTAAGTCTGAGCATAGTCCAGTAATATTCTCACCCTACCACCTAAGTCTACTGACATGTTGCTATTTAGCCTCTTTGGAGGCTTGGGGCAAAAGGAGCCTTTAAGAGATATTCTGTGGTGGAGGTTCAGCGACATTGGACCAATTTGTAAATAGCTCCTTTGTAGAGGACTTGTCCTCCTAGACTAAAGAGCACCTTTATGTTAAACTAATCATCTGAGGTCGTACAATGATCTGATCAACATTCAAATATGTCATTTTGAGACAAGCGAGAATAAAAACAGAAGAGTGCTACATCTAGATAGAGCGCAAATGCTGCCACAAAAATGACATAGCACTCAGGCAATACTCATCTTTCATAAGTTAATGCAGATTTGAGGTTGGGGGGGGGGGGGGGGGGCGGGGTGGTTGTAAGCAAATATAAGTAAAACGGAACACAAGTAACCACTTAACAAGCTTTATAAATCCAACAGGCAGACAACATAACAAAGAAATATGGACGCAGTGGTGACTGTCTCCTTTTTTTTCCTAACGACACATGCAAACAAGTTTATCAGAATAGTAAATCAGATCAAGCCATACTTTATCAAAGCTAGCACTTTCCAAAGAACTAAAATATAGCTAAGTCCATACAATGACATACATGCAAAGGAAAAAGCGCAATCGATGGAAGATGCTTAAACAGCCTCATCCCCAGGAACATCTCGAGCTGTTTCTGTCGGGAACTATCTACTACCGCATTTTTGTATCGTCTTTGTAGAGTGATCTTCATATTTTGTGCCGCAGCTAACTGCTTAAACTTACCACCACCTTCCTCGTTAAATATGCTTAATATCTGGCTATGCATAGCTTTAGAGCCAGTGTAAAGTGTAGCGTGTATGTCTCCAGCAATCAAAAACAAATCAGCGAGTTGTGAGACTGGTGATAATATGGTTGACCTCTTAAACTCGTCAAATGTCATATCAAATCTCTTCCAGGGTTTATCCGGGCATGGATGGTTCCATGTAGTCGTCCTAGTGTTATGATCTATAAAATATGTCTTCCCTGTCACTGCATCAGACCGTTTTTCCCAGCCTGGAGGAAGTGGCGCAGTATATCCACTGTAGTTGTCCACTGACTGAGAACCATATGCCATATCACTGTCAAGAGATATACCCAGTCGCCTACATTGCTCCACAAACACTTGCAAAGCTCCAAAATAACTAGCAGCATTTGTCCTATCCAAAGAATCAGCACAGTTGAAACGCAACACTCCATTTTGGCGTGACCTTAAGCAAAATGCACCTTCAAACTCATCCGTGCAGATGACTTCACCTCTACAATTGCCTATGCGCTGCCGTGTAGGTAGATAATCCCCTTCAGTAATGCCAATGGATACTGTAGGTGCTTTTAGGAGTCTCCAGAGACCTTCAATTGTCTGTTGCTCACCCTTCAACTTAACACTTGCATGCCAGTCATAATTCATTAAAAAGATTCTGGTGGAAGGAAGTTTTCCAGATGATCGAATAAAATTGACTGATTCCTCAAAATGCTGGACCAAGAGAGATTCTGACTTCCCCTCTGCATTCCTAAGCAAGTTAATGCAAACAATAGGAACCAACGGGTTTTTCTTCTGGCTCCCACTAGCAGCCAGATTGAAGTTTCGAGCATCATATCTCTTGCTCAACCTTTGATAATATTCAGCGCTGCCCTTGTAGGGATCATGTTCAGCAACATATATTTCTGCTTCTGCTGCAGTGATCTTTAGCTCAGCACCCCACCAGATAGGAATACTGCCCCTTCGCCAAATGTATACAGTGAAAGGAACACTTTGACCGGGTCTTTTAGGAACCCAAACAAGCTGTTCACATTCAACTTCATTCCCTGCATAATTTTGATTAACATGTGAAGGTAAGCACATGGCAAACAGTGTACGATGCAAAAGTATTCTCATACAAAAACAAATGCTAGTGTACAAGCTCTATAATAGGAAAATGATAAATACAAATATGGAAGCCCATAAGGGACATACAGATTATAACAGTCCAACCATGACTGTTCAAAAAATTTTAACAAAGATATAACAGGGACAAGGAGTACTATCTCCAAACTTATCCTAGAATTTCATTCAGAAACTTTCAGGATCCCTACACGAGAACTAAAAAAACTATATGAACATTTGGCTACGATATTTACAAGAAACAAAGGGCAGTTTTAAGATAATAGGAAAAATCTAGAAATTTTAGACTCAAAATAGTAAGTTCTATTATTCTCAGTGGACCACGAGTCCAAGTGCATTGACATTCCCAATAGAAACACCAAATCGATAGACTCTCATATTTTTAGACTAGGATATAAAAATAAAATAATGTTATATATTGTCATTATTATACCTGTGCCGAAACATGAATTTAACCCCCTTGCCAAGTATCGAGTACCAGGATGCAATCTGCTACGACGAGCAGTGAGAGCAATAACACCTTCTTGCTGACCTAAGCTCCCAAAGCTTCGACAGTCCGCATATCCCTATGGAATAATATGAAGCAAATGAGGGGAAAAAATCGAATGATATGATTAAAGAGTCTAGGAAAATGTTTTAGTTATTTGACACATAGAATATGGAAATACAGAAAGAGAAATCTTCAATAAACAGCTGACAAACTGGCGGATACAAGTCAACCCACAACAGGAAGAAGGTCCAAAATAAGAACAAGACGACAAAAATAAAGTGATCCTGAACATTTAGCATCAACAAAATGAAGAGAACCATTCCATAGATTTAACATGTGTTTTTAGATAAGAGAAAAAATTTATTAATCAAATAGTGAAAGAATACAAAGGGGAGGATAAGGTATCCTCAAAGAACAAAAAAGTATCCACAAATCACGCCAATGGCGTTGAATGACTGTGAGTGGCACCCCCTTGAAGGCACCAGCCGTCTTCACCCAAAGGGAGGCCAAATAAACTATATGTTCCCAAACCAAATCAATACTCTTTCCCGCATCAGAGAAAACCCTCGAGTTCCTCTCTAACCAATCCAAGTGCACCAAAGAATAGCTAAACAGATGCACCTCCACAAAATCCTGCCCTCCTTCCCCCTCCGCATAACAGAAAATCGCAGCTGTAGGAATTGACCTACAGTAGCAGAGCACACAAAAGGCTCCCCACACAACAGCCTATCCCACAAGGCCCTTGCAATACTACACATCACAAACAAATGCAAACAACTCTCCCGGCCCTGCCGACACATCACACACATGCTGGGAAGAAGACACATATGTGCCCTGCGCCGTTGCACCATATCACTAGTGTTCACCTTACCAAGAACCAAAGTCCACACAAAAGCACGAACCTTCAGAGGAACCTTGGACTTCCAAATATAAGAGGAAAGGGGAAAATGTGGAAATTGTGATGGAAGGCTAAGATGATGGAGGAAGGACTTGCAAGAGAAAACCCCAGAGGAACCTTGGACTTCCGTAGATTTAACATATTAAGTAATCCATTGGTAATAAACATAACCTTGCATCAATTTCCTCCACCCCATCCCCCAACCAAGGACAAGGAAATATAGAAAAACGTATTTCACAGGAACCAGAAAAGCCAAAGCCAGAACCAGAACAGAGCCATGAAGTACTGTACAGTTTACTGCTTAGGTCAAGTACGAGAAATGACACATAACAATGGCTTACAGGCTGCCAGTAACATGTTCTTTCCAAAAAACAAATAAAGGGGAGGGGGGAATGGTTGTTGCTGATCCACTTAAATTACTCCCTCCGTCCCAAATTGGCAGTACCCACTTCTTTTGGGCACAAAGATTAAGACAATGTGAGATTAATGGTTGATTTTATTTTATACCCCTAACTTCATTTCAAAAAGGGAGATGATTGAAGCATTTTGTGAGGGCCGCAGATGGATAAAAGGGACATTTGAACACAAATTTTTTGCCTCTAAAAGTAAGTGGGTACTTCAATTTAGGACTGACCAAAAGCTTCAATTTGGGACGGAGGGAGTATATACTACATACGCGCAACTGTTTAGGGAGTTAGTCGGAGAAACCAGCGGAGACACAAAGCTAACTATGTTGGCTTTTGGGCAAGGAGGATGAGAGAGATAAAAGATGAAGGGGCTCTATGCACAAGGGAGACATTGTGTGCTTGTTTGCTATTTTACATCATCTTTTCTCTTTTAGCAAATATATAGCTCGATACTGATGCAAAGGCATTGTGAAGTCTAGATTTAAAAATCTTTGTCTTATACTGATTTGTTATACTCAGTCTTTCATGGGTTAATAAAAATTATGAGCATGAGAGATGCGATGTCATGAAGCTTTAGGAGCATAAAATTAGAAACTGATAAATGCACAGAAATACTAATTCAGGAAGTGTCCTATGAATGTATGGCATGCAGTAGGGATAAGATTCATCCATCCATCAGCAACAATGCTTGCCATGGGATCTTCTTCTCCTGGTAGTGCCATGAATATAATCACGAATAAAGTAGTCTCAAACTAAATTCTAATTTGGTGATATGTAGGCTGCTGATAATCTAGAAACTCATTTAGTGATGTGATATTCTGTTCTCAAACTAACATCAGGATCACTTGAGAAACATGCTGGAAACCGGAGTGTTTCATAGATCATAATCCAGCAGTAAAAGTAAATTAGTTTAACCTGTAAAAGAACGACACAATGCTGAGGAAGCCCAATAATCTTGAAAGGTGAAGATAGCCATCCATTCCAAACAAATTCATCATCAGGCTGATCCAAGGGCATCTGACTAGGAAAAGGCCGTGTTATGTCCCTTGTCTCACAAAAGTAATGTTTCCCATCAATGTCGAGCTCTGTAAATTCTTGAATGTTCTTTGCTTCTCCTTTCCCAAGGGCTTGGGGATTTTGAAGCGAGATTTTGATCCATTGACTCTCCACCACTGTATAAATGCAACCTCCACCGGGCAAATTTGCAATGCTGGGAGCCAACTTTGTAGCAACAAGAAGCAAGCCAAAACTTCCAAGGGCTACATAACCTAAGATTGCCCTACCATATGTTGTACTCTTGCACAGCCACTTCGAGCCATTTGTGATGAAATCTATTGCTTCACGTTCGGACTTAAATACATCCACCCCGCACTTTCCAGAATAACGAAGTGCACCAGTTGTAGGATCAACATTGATTACTTGGGTGTCAGTTCTGGAGGACAAGCTGGCAACAATATATACTTCACCAGATTCCAAGGACAGAACCACTACAGATGTATTTCTTAAACCACCAACTGCAAACCCAGAAAGAAACAATGCATCAAAACATAAGATCAGTGATGTCAACAAAACATATCAGAATGAAAATTGATAAGGGAGTGAGAAATGGAATTCCTGCATTTGCCAACAAATACGAATTGAGACGCATAAAAAGGGTAGCATGTTCCACTGTGTGCATCAGCTAGAAAAAAGTCCTTTTTTCAGAGTAACAAAATAAAAGAGCACATGCGAGCATTTCTACCCTTCTGAAAGTAGCAAGGAGAAACAGTTAACATTTGTAGCTCCAGAACCCATGAAGCCAGCCTCGATTTCAGGGTATCATTCTTATGAATGGCATACAGCCATACACTACTGTAGACCTGTCAAACAGGTCGGGTCCAGTGCAGGTCCAGTTCAGTTGTTTTTCGAATTAGGTGCCTCTTTTTTTGGGTTTCGATTCTAAAAATATTGTTCTCACACCAACATATTCGGAATGGGTTTGGATAAATTTTTGGGTTGGGGAAAATTTTGCCACCTCTTGACTTCACAAAGTTATAAAGGGACTTCACGGACAAGATCATGCAGACTGTATACGGCTGAAGTTTGAAGTTAAGAATAAGTAATATTAGTGTAAAATAAACATAGGGGAAAGGTTGGAAGAAGAGGAAGAGCAAGTACAACTGTACAAGACAGGGACAAGTAAGTAAAGTAACACTCATGTGCAAACGTCTCATGGTGAGAATACTATCATTCATGGGTGAGGGTGACATTTAAACTATTAGGGGTGACTTTGAGAGTACTATGGATGACTGATAGATCCAGCACCCGTCCCACCATCAAACGAATGCACACAAGAGTTTGCATCCAAGTAAACCTAATAATTTTGTAGTTCTGCACATTAAAATTCCATTCTGTCCAAAGCCCAAACAACTGTAAGGGTTTTATCCTCTTCAACCTAGAAACTGGATACCTTAATTTACTTGAGTCAACCACTGATCAAACAGATTCTTAGGATGAGAGGAAACCCAAAAGAGGGGAAAGGGTTACATTCATGACCAACCGAGAAAGTCATCATTTAGTGCATAAACATGGTATCACCAGTATCACCCAAGCAATCAAGTGTGTTACATTGTCCAACAAAGAAAATAATCACAATTTTCAGCATTTTATAAACCATCCTATACAGCACTACTGAAGCTGCCAATTTGAGAAGAAAAAAACAATTCTTTGACAACAAGGGCAAGAACCCAATTTCCCACAACACAGTCACACATCCATATACAAATCTAGAAGCTAAAATTGAAAGATACCCAAATGCAGCAAATGCCCACCTGGTGATTCCATGTGACCGTTACTGTTCAAGCTCACTCCTTGTTGGAATCCAAAGATACTGTTTATGCCCCAAAGATCATACAACATACAATCTACAGCAATTTAAGCAACAATTAACCCAAAAAAGTCTTACTGATCAAAAAACAGATTCAACAAAAAGATGGGGCAAAAATTAGCAATTTCTCTAACCTGGGATTCATATGAAATCGTTGAGTGTGACCATCATTTGCCCAAATCAGGAGCCTTAACTACCCTTCACGATTCAGATTCAAATGGGCAATCTTAGCTCCTTTTCTTGATGGTGCTCCAAGCTGGAACGTCAAAGAAAAAGAATGGAAAATTCTTGATTGTATTTTTTTATCTTTTTTTTTTTTAATTTTGTGCAGTTGATTAAGGATTAATGGAGGAGCTAAAATGGCCCAGGCCCAAAAAAACTCGAAGAGCCACAACAGGTCAATAGCGGCTCGATTTCGGTCCAAGAAGTCAATAACCGCTTCTTCTCTTTCGCGGTTGCGCCTTTCGGTTTCTACTAATCTTCTTCACTTTTTTCTGCTTTTGCAACTTTTTCCTCCTTTTCACAACTTTGCTTCCAATTATATCATCATAAAACCAATAAGTATGTAGTTTGTATGAGTGACCGTCACCCTCATTAAGCAAGATCGAAGGTTCAGTTTTTGTAAATGGAGGAATTATTTATTGAGAATATTTTATCCCTTGTAGAGTGATTCGGTGCGAACAAGATTAATTTTACAATTTTATCTTAAAGGATTTAGGTGAACATGTGGTCAAACCAAAAAAATAAATTATATCATCATAAAACATAGGTCTAGAAAAGAAATTACATGTATTCATCTGTGGCACCCCGGAATTCCATAAAGTGTTTTGAGACGCTAATCTCAAGCAATATTGTAGAAAAAATAAATTCATATTGTTATTTTAGATCTGATAGTGTATTTGGTGGCGTACAAAAACTTATATAAAATTGTCTAATCATGAGATAACGGTTACGTTTTTAACAAAAGAAAAAATATCAAAAGAATGTTACATTATGAATATAAAGTGTTACTTTTAATTTTCTTACCATGTAGTGGTCTTACACGAAATCTTTTGGATAAATGAACATTTTTCTTTTTCCTTTGTCAAAACAAATATATTTCATTAGGACAATTTATCACTCATCTTCATCAAAATTTTAAATTACGAATATCATTAGAACACTATTCGAAATTTGAAAATTGCATCCTTTAGAAGTTATCAAATAACCATTTGTTTAGAAGAAGCCCAAATTTTCCGCTAATTACATGATCATGGAGGCTATACGTTAATAGATTTAATTTTTAACTTTTTGATTTGAAGATGTTGATCCTGTCTCTGATTTACAAGGATAGTTAAAAAAAAAAATCGTTTTAAGTGAAGAGTCTTAAGTTTTCCTTTTGCAGGGAAGGATAGTCTAAGTTGAAAACTATTAGGTAGGACTCTAACTAATTTAAACACGAGTGACATTCTTTTTAGTTTTTTCGTCCAACGGAGGCATGAAGATCATTACAAAAACTTTTTTGTATCATCCTACCAAACATCAATCAATCATATATATATATGTGGGCCCTTCTTCGTATGGTGCCGACACGTGGGATGCCACATAGGCGAGCCACGTCGTGCAACTATGACACGCAAGCGACACGTAAGCACAAACTTGTCATGCAGCATGACACATCATCCATCATTAATGTCTCATCATTAGTTGACTTAATTATACATTTATTAGCATATTTCTAAATTACAAAATAAAATAACTTTAGTAACGTAAGTCAAAAAATTATAAATCTGATTCCGTTGGATTGGATTTGAAAAATACTTTAAAACGATATATATATATATATATATATATATATATATATATATATATATATATATATATATATATATATATATATATATATATATATATATATATATATATATATATATATATATATATATATATATATATATATATATATATATATATATGTCCTATAAAAGTTGGGTTCTTTCGTGTGGTCATGATAGGTAGGACGTCACATAAGAGAAAATGTTCGTGTGAAGATAACACGCACATACCACATGTGCTCAACTTTGTCACATCACATAGTTTTAGTTGTACGGAATAAAGCGAGCATGTGCTATCAACTTTTAATTCACATATATCGTTAATGTAAAATGAGTTTATTCATTATTTTCATTAATTAAATTACTTATTAAAATTAGTGTACATATACTGTTTTTATTATATATCTAAACTTAGTCCAATCTCATTACAAATGAAGGTCGCATGCAAATATCATTTTCAAGAATTAGCATGCTGCATCCTATGGATAAAAATCTTTGCAAAAATAAAATAAAATATATTTTACTAATAAAATTAATAATTTCACATCAAATATATATAACATTATATTATTATATATATTTATAAATAATTATTTTACGAGCCTGTGCAAAGCACGGGGATAAAACCTAGTATATATATATAAAGGAGGCATTTTACGGGAGCAATGAGAGGCGTGCCACATAGGCGAGAATTTTAAGAGCACACCACCTAAGCGAGCAATATATATATATATATATAAAGGAGGCATTTTACAGAAGCAATGAGGCGTGCCACATAGGCGAGAATTTTAAGAGCGCGCCACCTAAGCGAGAATAAAGACAAAAAATAAAGGGTTTAAAACGTTTAGGAGTCTTAGCATCCTTATTAGTGTAAAATAAGATATTGATAAACTACTAGAGTTTTATGAGGGTTATAATAGATTTTCTTCATATATTTAAAATCATATATAGCGTTTTTTATACATCTCAAAAAATAATAAAATTACACCATCAAATTCGGATCGAAAAATACTTCAGAACGAGATGCATTTACAATATGTTTAGAACATATAAGTAATTGGGAACAATCAAACGTGCCACCTAAGCAATTAAATAATTAATAAAAATAGATGATTAGTGGTAAAAGATAAAGTTATATCAATCATCAATATTTATATATAGAGTTTTAAGGCACGCCACCTAAGCAAATATATTTAAAATTTGGAGGCATTTTACGGGAGCAATGAGGCATGCCACATAGGCGAGAATTTTAAGAGCGCGCCACCTAAGCGAGAATAAAGACAAAAAATAAAGGGTTTAAAACGTTTAGGAGTCTTAGCATCCTTATTAGTGTAAAATAAGATATTGATAAAGTATTAGAGTTTTATGAGGGTTATAATAGATTTTCGTCATATATTTAAAATCATATATAGCGTTTTCTATACATCTCAAAAAATAATAAAAATTACACCATCAAATTCGGATCGAAAAATACTTCAGAACAAGATGCATTTACAATATGTTTAGAACATATAAGTAATTGGGAACAATGAGACGTGTCACCTAAGCAATTAAATAATTAATAAAAATAGATGATTAGTGGTAAAAGATAAAGTTATATCAATCATCATTGTTTATATATAGAGTTTTAAGGCACGACCTAAGCAAATATATTTACAATTGAAAACAATTAAATAGAGTTTAATAATAATTAATATAGATAAAGGGTGGTATTAATGCGAACTGTAGATAAATAGAGTTTTGGATAAGAAAAAACACTAGATCAGTTAAACTGATAACAAAAAGCTAAAGAAAAAACAAGAAGCAAGCAAAATTGTAATTCTATTAGGACACCAATCTATAATTACCCTACATTATCTTTTACCTATTTACCTATTAAATATATATATATATATATATATATATATATATATATATATATATATATATATATATATATATAATGTCATGAATTAAGGTGCTTCACCTATAAAGTTGGGATCAAGACAGAATTTCATGATTTAATCTATTACCCTAAGCGAACAAAACTGGCTACAAAATGTAAGGCTTCTTTATAAGATAGGATAAACACCAACTTTTAATCTATTGCCCCAAACCCCCAACATTGCTTAAGTCCTCATGACAGTATCCTACGACTATTAATTGGGTTAACAACTAAAGATACCCTATGACTATGAGGCTTTAATAACCTTTCCTCATGTTCACATTTTACCTTTTATTAATTTGCCTCTGTACTTGATATCTGCGAGACTGTAAGGCCAAAAGTTGACATGAATATAACGGGAGACTAATGAAATTTGAGTGTTTATTGTATATCTATATTTATTGGCATGTTATGGTTCAAGGCTCCTCCAATATGATATATAGCGTTTGAACATCGATCTAACAACGATTTTAAAGTAACCATTTTCGTAGGCGCAATTTGGTTGAAAACCCTTATGGATTTGGAGGATTATGATAATTAATATCTTATTTTATTAAATGCCTCACATAATCACTTCTCCATTTTTCTGAACTTTATTCTCACTACATCTCCTTACTTTCAAGTTTTCTTATTTATTTATTTTATCAAATCTTGATGATCTGAGGGGCGTGAAAAATAAAAGAGAGTTCGACCTAAATCACTAAGGATATCATGAAACTTGCATTCTACATAGCATGCATAATTATAATCAATTAGAAATTATTCAGGAATTTTCAAAAAAGGCATGTTAGTCTGTATAGACTTCACCAAATGAATATTAATTTACTAACATTTCACTAAACCCGTGCATCGCACGGACTTTACAACTAGTTTACATAAAATAAAGAAGGGGTAAATCAAATATTAGATATGTATATTCAATAGCTTTGTCATAACAATTGGGTCAAGATAGTTACGAAAAAAAGAAGAAAAAAAAATTGGGTCAAGACCTCATCAGCTGGAGTGACCTTTTATAACTTACTATTACCTTGAGTGCGTCTAACAATTAAGCAGGAAATGTAAAGATTTTTCATTATCAAATATAAAAGGAAAGTATAAAGATTTATGTGGATCGGAGAGAATAATATGTGAATTGTGGATATATGTTTTAGACAAGAAACCTCAGTATTGTCCCAGTTTTGGGCCTCTGCATACTAGGCCGTTTTCTACCCTAGGCAACTAAGGGTCACCAATAGTCTTTCACCAATCAATATATAAATAAACTCACCACCAAGATCGAATGTTGATATTATCAAATTATCAACAGTCACTCAAACGCTACACCATACCACTGTTCTAAGGAATTTGAAAAGGTCTCATTCATGGCACTGCCAGGAGAAGAACAAGATCCAATGGCAAGCATTATTGCTCAAAGACGAATCGATATCAAAGCCCTTACTAGATCCTACGGAACCATCACCGTTCTCGATATTGATCTCGAACATCTGGCTCTCGTGCTCACCCATTGGATCAGTCCCATATATGCTTATAACGACCAATTGATTAACAGGCTAGGTAACGAAGCGGCCATTACCGAGTGTGTCAAGGCCATGGTGGATCTCTCTCTACTTATCTGCTACAATCGCCTACGTAAAATCGCACAACGTTACAGCTTATTAACATTCACTCAGTGCATGAATCTACGTGCTCCTGTCAGTCCAACTCTTGAGTTCCCCGCTTTTCTAGCATCAACACTCGGCTCTATAGGGCCTCTTCGACTTATCGATGGCACGCTAGTCATCTACGCTCCTTCAGCTGATCGTATTTGGGAGGGCTCATGCGTGTCCTGACCCTGCCTATGGCCGCTATAATCGGCTGATTGAAGGGCTCCGTTCCATTGGAGTTCGAATGTCTGAAATCCACAATGACAAGAGTTGTGATATTCAGGAGGGCTCATTCTACACCACATTTGTTACCAGCTACAAGGAATACTGGTGGTTTATTGAAGCTAGTGCGCTGCATCGCTCTCGTTATGATTACGAGGATGTGGCTCGTCGGTTCTTGACTGCAGGTAAAGCTGAGGATAGCAACCCATTTGCGCAAATGGGTTCAACTGCTGGTGCTGTAGGTGAAGGTGAAGAAGAAGCCAGGAATCATAGAGCTTATAGCAAGGACACTGCGTCAGCTTTCATTTTGCTCGTGACATCTCTGAAGACATAGTTTACGCTATCCTGCGCTACCGATTGCTGCGTACCTGAATTCATCTATCTTAAAGTTATATAACGTATCAGATCTTTGTTGAACAATTTACTCTGTTGAACTACTATTTTGGTCAGTAACTGTTACTGAAACTAGGTTTAAGCTGTGTTTGTTAATGTTACATAGAGTGTAATAACCTCTGTCTGCCAGTACAAAAGATTCTATCTTTTCAGATGAGCAAAGCAAATCCATTCAACTGAAAGAAAATCTAGCTACAAAATGACGGCAGGGAAGAAAAACAAAAACCCACATTGCCTTCTTCTAATCACGAAAATAAACAGTGTGCTAGTACAAAGATTTTAAGTCCCAACAATACAATCCTCACACACAAGACAACTCTCAGTGTCCCATCCTCTCCTCTCTCCTCCTAGGTGCACATGTGATGATATCGTCAACTCTGAGAAGCCCTTCAGCTGCCTCTGTAGCAGACAACAACACAGCCTGCTTCACTTTGAATGCCTCGCAGATCCTCAGTGCTTGCATATCTCCAACCTGCAATGATCCAAATTGGAATCAGATCAGAGTGAGGGGGAAAAGGGGGAGGGGGGGTTCAAGAATCGTGACAAAAGCAGTCACGTAGATTATGGATACAGATTGAATCAATAGAGCATTGCCCATATTTCAAAGGCTCAAAGCAAGCTATAATCAATGAATCCAATGCGTTGAAATTCAACTACTAACTAATGTAGAAGAGTCAATGGATGACATTGTTTACCAGACACGTTGATTAAATGAAATGGGGTGTGTACAACATGTCGTAATGTGCTATGTGCGGTACATGACTGCCTATATCTAGCTTTAGATAACATGTGGTTAAAAACATTAAATGATCCTTAACGATTGCCCTAGGGCATCCATTAGCAAAAACTATCCATTAGCTGCCGGCAATAAGAATGGTCGGAGACGATGTCGTTGGGTGATGATGCATCTACTGGGTTGTCCAATTTTGATGGTGGAATGTGTAATTAGAAGTGAAAATGGAGTGAAGGGCAATTTTGTAAAGTTAAAATCTATTGTTGCATATATTAATTTAAATTCCTAGGTAACAGAAACTATTCAATTCTATGTTTAATGAGATTTTGTGAAAAACTAAAACATTGAACTCAATTTACACTCTAACCTGTGCCCTTGGGTTTACTGGGTCGTTCAATTAAACAGTTCCCTTCCTAAAAGCTTTTAATTACTTTTAAAAAGCTTTTAGGGAAGGGAAATGGGTAAATTGAATGACCCACTAAACTATGCATGGATTAGTAGTGTAGGTGACTTTAGATAAAATGTGGTTAGAAGCATTAAATGATCCTTAACCATTGCCCTTTAGGCATCCATTAGCAAAACTGTACAAATTGGTATAGGCTTCAGGGAATTAAATAGCGTATCGCGGCAATGGTGGCGTGATTGGCGCACATAAGGAATATTTGCACTTCTAATTGCATTTTGGAATCTTTGCTTTACCATCATATTCAAACATAATATGTATTCAAATTGATTATAAAATGGATAATATTAGTTAAAATAAACTAATAATAGAGTTATAAAGTAATATGATTATAATTTAATAATCATACCGGAAAAGTAACGGTAAAAAGCGCCGCTTTCGCGTAATGTAACGGCCGTAGCGGCTGTTGTGGCATGAATGACTTCTCAACTTTGCATTGCGGTAAAACGCGTCGCAGCGAGCTCAAATCCTTTACATAGCGGCCGCTGCGTCGCGTAGCGGCCGCTATTTAGAGCCATGAAAGGCTTATAGCAGATCAACAATATAAACATGCATAATTGCATAAGTAGCAGTAAACAGATACAGCCTACTATATCAGTTCTCAGAACAGGAACTAAAAGTATACTTACAGATCCGGTGATCACGTCTATTCCGGAAGTGCAGCCTTCCTTGTGGTGCTCCGCACGGAGCTTTGAGATCAATTCAGCACTGTCCAGTCCAGCATTGTCTGCGATTATAGTAGGTATGGCCTGCAGTGCCCGTGAGAAAGCCTCAATAGCATGAGACTTCTTACCAGGAGTCTTTCTAGCCAATTCATCTATCTCCTTTGCCATCACCATCTCAGGCCACCCACCACCAAGCAAAACCCTGCTGTCATTGACCGTCTGCGACAGCACACATAGGGCATCATGCAAAGACCTTTCAGCCTCATCAAGCACATGCTCACTGCAGATAGACCAGAAGAAAAAAAATACTCAAAACTCCCGAAGAGAGACACATAGCAAGTCATAAGAAAGTAAAAACAAAAATTGTAGCTGTCAATAAAGAACGAAGATCTAATAAATGCAATGGTTGTACTGCTTGAAACATATTTACTTTGACCATATCTAGAAAAAAAAAAAGAAAATGTTTTCACATTTTTCACTGGAAAAGTCCCTACAACAGCTCCGGAAAAGTGATAGAATCTTATTACTCACTTCATAAATTTATTCTGAAAAGTATAGAAAATAAATTGGACAAAACTGTGTTACATGCAACTATCTGCATGCTAGGTAAATGACCTCCTGGATTAATTTGACGAAGCAAAAAGGGTAAACAGGTCAAAGGAATTGCAGATAAGCAACTACCTGCAACAGAGTTATATTTCTCTAATCAATCAACCATAAGAGGACCAAAACCACCTCCTAGTAAAGATTACCATACTGTGTAGCCAGTAACGAATTATAGGATCAAATCAGTATTGCTCCTGAAGGCTTTGCAAATGCTTTTATGTTGCCTTTGGTTTCAAACCTATTTGCTTAATACCAGAACAAACTCTTCCTCATGAAAAAGCAATTTAATAATCAATCTGGCCAACACCTCATTATTTGTAATGGTAGCCTACAAAGTTGGTAAGAAATCTAGTTGAAAAGGAGGGGCGTGCTCAGAAATTACTAAGTGTGATAACTATAATGCTGTCTATAAGATTCACTCGTGGTTCTATATGAGTACATGCGGAAATGGAAAATAACAAGCTGGACAATATCAAGAGCAACATAGCATCTGAAAGGAGTACCTGGCGCCTCTCAATACTATTGTGCATGCTTGTCCCAATTCAACACCAGAGAAGTGAATCAATTTATCTTCCCCAATCATAATTTCCTCAATGAGCTTGCAATGTCCAAGCTTAACTGATTCAGGACTATCAAATGTTGACGCAATCTCACCACCAGTCACCAGTGCAAGGCGCTCAATACCATCAAAATCAGCATGCTCAATGGCAAGGATTCCAGCATCTGCAAATAGTTCCTCTGGGAAATTGTAGATCAATTGACGATTGACAAAACAGTTAATGCCGTGACCTATAATCTTGTTCACTTTCTCTCTCATCTTCTCCTTTTCTGCAAACTCAATTTCTGCAACCTTAGCCATCGAATCAACACGGACGCGTGCCCCATAGATCTTCACTTTATCTGTGTCCATAGCTGTGTTTGCCACCAAAATTTTAGCATTCTCTATACGCTTAGGCTGGCCAACACCAATCTTCTTGTCCAATATAAACCTATAGAAGTCAAGAAGTTCATGTTAACCGAATGTCCTGTACTCCAGTAAATCAAAAATAATGCACAACACAGATCTAAGAATAAACGCTCGTATAAACTTAAATTATTAAATTATTATTAGTAGTAGTAGTAGTAGTAGTAGTAATTAATTAATTAATTAATTAATAATAATAATAATGTTGGTAAATAATGAAAAAAAATATGAAGGCGTCCTTTGTAAGCTTGAGTGTGCCAACAAGTTCTACAAAATAGGTATGAAAAGCAGATTCATCTGCAAGTGGCATTTATTTAAGATAAACAAAAATCCACAGTTACGAAGTCCTTAAAAAGCGTATCTATATGAACGGCATGTCAATCACGTGGTACACCTGGATAAGGAATTGCAATAAATCTGCAAGGGCATTTAGATTGACGGGGATTTTCCATGTAGCTAGAAAAACAAGTAGACGAACATTACAGCAAAGCCAGCACGTATGTTTCAAGCAATTATTTTGGAAAGAAGACGCACCCTTCATCTAGAAATGAATCTATGAGTGAACCTCCAGGCTTCTTAATAATTTGGATGGCCTCCAAGTTTGTGCTGCCCTGCGATATTTGGAAGACCAACTCGTTAAATTCACCACTAGGTAGTACAATGATTTTTTTACATAATAGGCTGTCATGTAAGATAGCACGTGCAGCAATAACACAAGATAAAGGATTAAATCTCTGAGGAGCAAGCTATGGTGATAAACACCCTACCAGATCTCGTTTGGTTTGCCCATATGGCCATAATTGATAGTACCACTTACTAGCCACTCGTTTAATGTGGTATTACACTAAGTAATAATTGTTATTCACTACCTTCTTCCATCCTTACGAATTATGATTATTAGTAACCCTACTCTTACAAGGCTCCCTTCCTTCAACAGAGTAACTAGGGGTACACTTTGATCCCTACAACTAAAAAGAGGTTTCCAATAGAATCCTGATCACAAATGCAGTGACTGTCTATACTTCAGTTGAAACAAGAGGTACAGACCAATTTAGTGAACAGTCTGATACAGTTGAACTAATCCAATGCTTGGAATATGTCAAAGTGACTCCTTCAGCACCATTAGAAACGGACATGCTACTTTGTCTAGCTCTATGTATTGCATATCCAATTGTAATATTATATAGAGTATATGCTTCACAACAATGATATGGTGTGGGTGTCTCTATAACACCCAAAAAAAATTCTGGCTTGTTTGATAAACTAACAAGGTGTTCCTACTTCCTTTCATAAAGGTAATGGAGTAGACACTCCAATAGTCTCCATGGCAAACTCTTCACGAAAATCAAGTTTCTGTAAAGCTAATAAGGAACTTAAAGAAAGAAGATGCTTTTGTATACAGCCAATTAGAAGTCTGAAGAGAAAGGCTTCTCACAGAGCACTCAGGCTTCTGAATTTCAGCTCGTCCATTGCTCATATCTAAATCAAGTCTCTCCTAACTATCACTTGTAAGTTGTAAGAGGGCAACAGAAGCAGTTTTCCAGCAAAATCTCTTAGAAAGAAGCTAGCCAACGAATAATTTAACAAACTATAAGGACGATTTGCAAATGTGAAGTAAGGCCCCTGGGCAGATGGCTTGAACCCCAACCTCTAAGGAAAGAAATTGATTTTCCCAAAGAAGATACTCTTCATGTGTTTCTTGGGTTTCAACACATTGAATAATGCCTGACGGTACAAATATGTCATTCATCACTATCCCAACATCCTTACTCAGTTGACTTTAAAAGACTACAGACCCATTAATTTCAATGGAAGCCGTTAAAACAATTGATTTGGAACTTTCGACCCACTAGGGTTAAGGTCTTAGTATACCTAGAAAACTTCATTGAACAAAACAAATCCTAGTAATGTTTTCACTCTTAATAGCTAGTAAGCTTTTCCACAATTTAAAAGACGAAATTTGCATTTATGTCAATTTAGCTTAAGAACATCACTATAGGATATTTAAAATTATAGGAAATTTTGATAAGAATAATCCAGTTTCACCAATTAGACAAAAATCATCCCAAGTTGGAAAATCTATATTATTAATCCAAAGTTGTCACCCGTCTCATAATATTGGTCCTATAGTAAACGCTGTTAGTCTCCCGTTAGTTTTTGTTGATTAGTGACGCAATTCGTGCTAATTATTTTGATTAATAATTATTAATTTAATAATCAGTTGGTTTGACATAAATTAGGTTTAGATATAAATTTAATTTCCTAATTCTTTTGTCAGACATTCACTCTCCCTCTTAACTCTCACTGTAATCAGTACCCACAATTCATGAATTGCCCACTGCCGAACACCTTACGCCATTGCCTACTAGCAACTGCTCACTTGTCAGACTTCATTTACCCAGAGTGCTTATATTATTGAAAAGCATTAAGAGGAATTTGAAATTGGGTTTTATTTGAGAAGGATTTTTAAACATTTAATGGATAATCAGGCAGTATAGAACGGGGGCGACAAAATTTTCGTTCATGGAGGCACATACAAAATGATGGAGATAAAGAAATTACTAAAGTCAAAGAGATAGAGTTTGAAATTAAGAGAGGTGGTAACAGCCCAACATGAAGTAATAAAGGTTCAACGAATTGAATCAATGGTGAAATCTCAATAGTCAATATGCTCAAGGGTTTTTGGGAAGTCATGAAAACCTTATGGCTCAGTGCAATAGAATTTAGATTGATGAAAAAGAGTGAAATATGGAGAGGAGAGAGAAAATGCAAATCGAAGGAAATTACAGAAGCAAAAAAATCTAGAATGAGGAGAGGAAATTAAACAACGAAAAAGGAGATAGGAGAGAGAAATGACGCCCAAATAAAAAGAAAACAGAAGGTAACGGAATGCTGATGGTGTTTGGTATTGGACCAATATTGTGGGGTAGGTGGCAACTTCGGATTAATGTCATAGTTATTTCAACTTGGGTTTATTTTTTGTCTGATGAGTGAAACTTCAGATTATTTACATCAAATTTCCCTAAATTATAAGATGAAGGATTTGAAGTTTAGCGACAAATGAGGGGTTGGATTACTTTGTGTTATTCAATAGGCTAGGGTACCCATCTTGATAAATGGTAGCACTAGCAAAGATTTTGACACGCAAAAAGGTCAGAATTTCTTGTAGTGGCCTTCCATCTACTTTGGTGAAGCTGCTGCTCAACACCTGTTTATTCATGGCATAGATGTCGGGGATGATATCATCAGCCATCTGTAATTTGCTTATGACACTTAATGGAGGATGATTTGAGGGGCTGTTATGACTATTCCTCCGCAATTTGCTGGTGACACTTCCCTTAGCAAGAACAGAAAGTGACCCAAAGGTGAAAGATCGACACACTAGTAAAGTTTATTCCGCTAATTTGCAGCACAACTCATATTCTCCTTCATCAATAGATCTACAAGTTCAGTGGGGCCGTTCAGAAACAAGGTTACTAAATCTCAGTCCAGTGACAGATCTGAGAAAACTTGGCAAGACACTCCTAAAGGATAACAAGAGGGATGTTCGGACAAACTGGCTGTAAGGAAATAAACATTGATGATGAAGTTGAACAATTTTCAGTCGATTGATGTGTAACGAATTCAAATTCTAAAGCCCCTTGAGCACATCATCGTCCAGGAACACCCTAGCTGGGCAAACATAAAAATTATCTTTGAAACTCTCCCTTGAGGTTACTTCTTAGCTAAATAACAATGACAGGAGACCATGAAAATGGTGCGATATTCTGCTGCTATACAAGAATTTGAGAGCACATCATTTGTGAACAGAATGAAAAACCAGACCAGTCAATAGTAACTCTAGTAAGCTGGAACAGGGCTAGAAGAACTGAGCCTAAGTATGTTTGATTGAAATTTATCTTCAGTTTATAGCATGTGTGCCCTGTTTCTCTGTTGTTTCAGGCTTGCATCACTGGCACTTTTAATGTTCTGGGTGCAGGCACCATTGGGCCCAATTTGAACTTTGGACATTTTGGCAGTTACTTGCCTGTTGCCTCCCAATAAACTTTTGTCTTTTTGCACTTCTAAAAAGAACAGGGCTCTATAATTAACCAAAAAATAATGAGCAGCACACGCCCAGATTATCTCAGACAAGCTTGGAAAAGAAGAGGCAAGCAAGTACAAAAAAAACATAATTCTAGCAGAAGCATCATAGTATATATTACTCTGTATTAGAAGGAAATAAGCAAATCACCTTAAGCCTCATAACTGCATCTACTGCCATGTTGGCAAAGTGCTCCTTGTCTTGGGACAATATTTTTGAGCTCAACGTAGTCATAGCAATGTTCATCAAGTCAGACCTGAATTTCTCTGCATAGCAGTAAGTTATCATACATCAAAGACAAATCATGAAGCACAACCACAAGAATACAAAAAAGTGATAGCTGATTATCTGTACCGGCATCTTGACCATTATCGACAACCTTTTTCAACAATGCATTGTGACCACAATCAGCTGCCATTCTATAACCTGCCAAACAAAATAATAATATAGAAATGACTCAGGTAGTCAAAACAACAAAAGATTATGTCCTATGAACCCCATAACAATAAATCAAGAGACGCGGAAGCTCAGCAAAATATGTTTCAGGCATTGATTGTATGCGTATATTAAGTTAATCAAACATAAGAGCAGTTGAATGAGAGACTTAGGAAGCACACTTCAAAAAAAATAAAAACCTTAACTAGTAATCTGGCCAGAAAATCAAAAGATGAGTCCCATTACATAAATGAGGAGGAACGGAGGATACATGATAGAATAGAATGGCAGCCAAGTAAAAGCACCGAGAAGGTCTTGCTAGGTTTTGACCATAGATCTATCCCACAATAGCTAAACATCAGGTGACTTCATACCAATGTTTTACTGCTCCCTCGTACTCATAATTGATATTTTTTTTCTTCGGTAAAGAACATATTACCTACAAATGGTCCGTTTATCAGTTCATATTTCTCCAGTAGTTTTCTCAATGAGCTCAATGGTTTATTTCCTTCTACTTGATGTGTACCTTCCCCAACCTTCATTGCTCAGACATATCATGAATCATCTCCTTCAGCTAGTGAAATACAGTTGTTAATGCTATCATATTTTTTTTTAATAATTAAGCAAACTGAGAGATGTGAGAAAGTATCACCCAGAAACTACTGCATTTACACAGGAAGAAATTCTTCATGAGTCTACCATAAGACATTTACACAGCAAGAAATTCTTCACGAGTCTACCATTAGTCTTAAAACAACTTGATAGCAAGCTTTACTAAACCATTGATGTTTCTTACTACCCTATTCTTGTGATTTTTCTCTGCTGGTTTTATTATACCTTTAGCCGTCATGGTCTTCATAAAGTAGTTGGGAGATAAATTACAGCCATCATAGAGACTCGCTAAGGTAATCATCAAGCCAAATATCCAATGCGCTGGAGAATATGGAAGCAGAATCAATTTAGAAGGTGTAGCTTCTAAATATCTCATAAAAAGGATGTGCCGTAGCCCCTATGTCGATGTCTTCCCTTCTTTGAGACAGAAGGTAGTCAATTATGGTTTCTGATTGGACCTTGATACTAAGTTCCTTTTGCAAGATATTCCCACCAACCCATGATTATTGTCAGACTCACAGCTAGAGCACTCGTATATAAAGATCTAACCACCTTGGTGTGGTAGTCTATGTTTAAAAAAAAAATTATGACGCCATGAGTGCTATAGAGGTTGTCCAAGCTCAATGCACAATACACAAAACAAAGAGTGTATCTGATACTTTGGCGTAAAAGGTGTGTCCAGGGATAATCCTGTAAATGCATGGACTTGGATTGGGGTAATACATTAGGGTGGTAAAGGAATTGGTTTATAGGGTAAATAAGAGGGTGGTGGATGGGTGGAGGAAGTGGTGGGTGTTAGGACTTGGTGGAGAAGGGAGGGAGGGGGGTTGTCAACTTGTCACCCTGGTCAGGGCTAGGGAATTATAATCTTTGAATTTCAATGGCCACCATCACCTCCACTACCCTTTTAATTACCTTTTAATTCATTCCATCACCCCCCCCCCTCTTTTAACCCCCACCCTAATGTATTACCTCAATCCAAGCATGGCCTATAGATCCTCTTTCTATGGTTTTGCGTATTCACTTATTCACAAGTGCTTTCTCCATACGGTGTGGATTGTTACACACCATAGTTGTAGGGAATTACCTCTTGTAGTTCAGGGGTGGCAGATCTGTAATTAGGGATCTTTTGGGCCTAATGACAATTGTAATATAATTTGATAAGCAACTTGTACTAGCACATAATATCCAATGTCCCTGCATCAGTCCCGGAGACAACCACATGTGATATGACACAGAGTTAGAAAACAGAAGATATGTAAACTGATATCCTCTTTTATAGATGTAGGTCGTCTATAAAGTCCCAAAAGAGTCATATTAGATGGCCAAGGAAATGATGATGCAACAATATGGGGATCGCAAATTTACTGCAAAGGCACCCCCCGGGCCACAATCCTTGGTGAAGTTGGGGCAGGTCTGGTAAAAGATATAGCTGACCTGAGATTATGATAAAGTAAACTACCACAGCTTTTCTCATTTACCTGCAATTATGGTCATGGGATGAATCTTCATTGCCAACAACTTTTCAGCCTCTCTTAACAGCTCTCCAGCCAAAACAACAACTGATGTAGTCCCATCACCAACTTCATCATCTTGTGTCTTTGAAATTTCTGACCTCAGATTAAGGATGACAAGCAGCAACTAGCTTCAAGGGACTAAAATCTCACAAAACAACGGTTTCTATAAAATATTGATAAGATTCATTAAATGTTATCCACCTGATCCCTCCAAAACTGCAAAAACTTAACAATCAACCTCTTTCATATTATTTTTTTTTTGTTTAAACAACAAAATCTGATATGTCCACGTAGCACATCATTGCTTCATATTCAACAAAACATTTTCAAGGATACCAATAAGAACTTTTGCAGCTGGATTATCAATATGAAGGGACTTCATGATTGTAGCACCATCATTTGTCACTGTAACATTTTGACCCCGACCAGTTGACTGCAAAATCTTGTCCTGTGTACATAAACACACATGCTCATCAAAAGTGACTCTTAAGCATCACATGTATCAAATTGTAGTGGATCAAGCATGCTAAAAAGATTAAAATTGAGTTCTTGAAGTTTAGATGAATCATACCATTCCCTTTGGTCCCAAAGTTGTCTTGATTAAGTCAGTAATTGCAATGGCACCAACGAACGTTGACTGGTAATAGAAACGACAAAAAATGTCAACCAAGAGGGAATACTCAAGCATGCAACACGTACAACAAAACACTTAGGGCTCGTTTACTTGGTTGCAATCAAATTCAATGCATTGCAATCATTTTATAAAGTAAATGTAGGGTGAAAAGTGAAGGAGTGGGAGAAGAGGGATAGGAAAAGTGGGGTTGATTGCATTATCCATTGTAATCACAATTGTTCAATTTTTCCCATGTAATGATGATTACTTTGGATGGTGTAATCAATCTTACTTTTTCCATCTCCTTTCTCCCCATTTTTCCTTTTCCACTTCCCATTTATCCTATAAAATGATTGCATTGCATTGCATTTGATTGCAAGTAAGTAAACACCACATTAGGGCAATCTTCAAATGACCATTCCGCGGTAAACTCCAATCCTAGTCTTATCCAACGCTATGCATCTATACCAGGACAGAATAAAAATGGTTCCTTTCATCATGTATTTAAGCACAAAAAATAACAATACCCAACAGCCCACACAAATTACTGTAAACTTGAGTAGCAACATCTACCCATGTGTTCATTCATGCTAATCTCATTTGAATCACAGACACAAATCAAAGTACTTCATCCTCGGCAACCATTTAATACTATGCAATAAACATAAATAATAATCAAAAGAAAACAAGTAATTATTTAACACCTATTAGTCTAAAAACTTAATTTAGGAAACAAGAAACTCACCATTCTAGCACGCTCTCCCTTTTCTTCAGAAGCCTCATCTTTCAAAATTCTATCAACCTAATCACAACACCCAGATCATACTCAAACTAAGCACAACGTTAAAACAAAAAAGTTCCACGAAAATAACAAATTAATAAAACCTAAAACATACCGCCATTTTATAAGGTTACAAATTAACTGCAACTTCAACCCGATTAAACCCCTACATAGAAAAAAAAAAAAACCATTAATCAAAGCAAATCATATCTAATTCAGCGTTTCCAAATCAAAAAAATTCCTCTATAATTAACCACCACTACCAAAAATGTGTTGCATAACGAAATGAAGCAAAACTAAGATTTCGCATAGATAAATTATAATATTATTAACACTCTCTAGTGTTGCAAAGATTCAAATTCAAGCTAGATCGTGACATACTCGAAGAGAGAGAAAATGTGCGAACGAGGAACTCACCAGAGAGAGAGAGAGAGAGAGAGAGAGAGAGAGACGGCAGTGAAGAGAGTAGAAATTTTCGAAAAGAGGTTTTGTGAGAGAGAAAAGAAGAAAGGGGAGGTTTTTGGTGCTGAGAGCTTGGGGTTTTATATGATGTGATGGGGTTATGTTTATTTCGGTAGGGGTGAGATTTGTTTCATTTGTGTTTTGTAGTTATGGAAGATGATGATGAAATAACGGTTGAGATTGATTTTGTGTAGGATTTGTGGAAAGGGTATTTTTATGGGATGTTTGTTTGTTTTGATTTTGTACGCTTTGCTTAGATTAGGGCAGGACTGAGCCCAGTGAAGTTGCGAGAGTTCTGGTGGGCTTGGATAAGGGTCACTTGAGAATCTGTACTTTGCCAAACAATAGTCACAATAACAATAACGATCTATACTTTTAAAATGTTTAAATAAGCAATTCGTATTGGCTGGATCAGGCCCAGTCCACGACAAAATAAGTTCTCCGCTCTCATGCTGATCCACTTCGAAATTAATCCAAATTACCCTTTTTTTTTTAAACTCATTCACTATTGTTAGATAGCAGCAGCCACGTGCTCTTGCTTGACTTCATTCTATTTTCCTTTCTTTTTTTTTCTTTTTTCTTTTTTGAGTGGTCCTTAAACTCCTTAACTTCCTTTCACATTTATTTGAAGTTTTATTAATTTTATTTATTTTTTATGAACTATCATGTAACGTATTTTTTATGAATTACTAGATTTCGTAACCGTGCGATACACGGATTCTTGTTAATCATCCTTTTCTTATCAACAAAAGAACAAATTTAACAAAGAAATTACATTTTTATTGAATATATAATAAAAAAAATTAGGGTGATAAATACTTTAATACTTATGTTACTCATTTTTATTCAAATAAAATCAAATTATTTTTAATTTCTTTTTAATCACCAATACAATATGACTATTTATTACCTATTCAATGTTATCTTGTTGAGAACTCAATTATACATATATACTAGATTTCGTGCCCGTGCGATGCACGGGTTCTTGTTTATCATCCTTAGTTATTAGAATAAATATAATATTTTTTTTAATCAAATCAATATACAATATAAAGTTTAATAATAAGAGTAGCAAGGAACAATAACAATCTTTTTATCAACAAAAAAAATACATTTAACAAAGAAATTACAATTTTAGTGAATGTGTAATATATAAATTTTAGGATAATAAATATAATACTTATGTTACTTATTTTTTATTAAAATAAAATAAAACTATTTTTAGTTTCTTTTTAATCATCATGCATTTATGACTATTTATTACCTATTCAATGCTTGGTGAGAACTCAAATTACATAAAATGTTTTAGTCATATCAATATATAAAGTTGAATAATAGGAGTAGCAAAGAATAATAATAATTTTTTTATTAAAAAAAAATATATTTAACAAAGAAATTACATTTTTAGTGAATTTATAAAAAAAATTAGAATAATAAATATAATACTTATATCACTTATTTCTTATTAAAAGTAAAATAAAACTATTTCTAGCTTATTTTTAATCACCCGTGCATTTATGGCTATATATATATATATATTAATTGGTTTGTTAACCATGAACTATTAAACTATTTCAAATGAACCTTACGCTTGTAACTTATGAACTATTAGGCTATTTCAAATGAACCTTTCGCTTATAGCTTATGAACTATTAGGCTTTTTTAAATGAACCTTACGCTTATAGCTTACCAACTATTAGGCTATTTCAAATGAACCTTACGCTTATAGTTTATGAATTATTATGTTATTTCAAATAAACCTTACACTTATAGCTTATGAACTATTAGACTATTTTTAATAAACCTTATATTTATTCCTTATGAACTATTACCCCTCAAAAAAAAACCCTATATGTACTATTATACTATTTGTAACGAAACTAACGTTTACACATTATGAACTATTAGACTATATTTAATGAACTTTACATTTATATATTATGAACTATTAGGCTATTTTTAAATGAATCTTACGTTTATACCTCATGAACTATTAGGTAATTTTAAATGAACCTTACATTTATAACTTATGTAAAGTATTTTAAATGAACATTACGTTTATGACTTATGCACTATTAGGCTATTTTAAATTAACCTTACGTTTATACATTATGAACTATTGAGATGTTTTATATGAATCTTATGTTTATAACTTATGTACATTATTTTAAATGAACCTTATATTTATAACTAATGAACTATTAGGCTATTTTAAATGAACCTTGCGGTTATACCTTATGAACTATTAGGATGTTTTAAATGAATTTACGTTTATCCCTTATGAAATATTAGGCTATTTCAAATGAACCTTGCGTTTATAGAATATGAATTATGACGTCTATGAGACTATTTTAAAGGCAAATGAACCTTACGTTTACTTATCTTATGAATTATTAGACTATTTCAAATGAACCTTACGTATATTAAATATGAACCATGACGACTATAAAGTTATTTTAAATGAACCTTACGTTTATATCTTATGAACTATTAGTCTATTAGGTTATTTTGAATGAATCTTACGTTTATACCTTATGAACTACTCGTATTAAGCTAATTCAAATGTAAGGATCTTTCTATACACTTTTTTTTTTTTTGAAAAGCCAAAACAATCGACCATTTTTGGCCATGAGTACAAAGGCTCGGAGGAAACGTAACCAAAGAAACAAGAATGAACGACTTGCCAACCCAAGACCAGCGTTACATGCTAGGTACAAAATCAAAACCTTTTTCAATCTTTTTAATTTGCTATTGAAAGATCCTTCGCCCCACCGAAACTAAATGCCGACGACACATGATCAAGCAACCAAGAGGGAGCAAAGGCAACACCAACACTCACCCAAAAAGGACAGCCCACCAACACCAAACAACCTCCCAAAAACGAAGACATCGAACCACTCATTTTGGAACTCGAAGCCACTAAATCAGAAATGAGTCGCCAAAGCTAACTGAAAACAAGTTTCAAAATCTTCGCCCACTCTCTTTCCTCCACCACCCAGCCAGACTCACCCTCCTCCCAACCACCTTCCAGCCCACCGCCCAACCACGGCCTAATCTCGGAATTGGTAGTATTTTCTCTCTTCTCATGAAGACAATGAAACCCCTTCAAATTGGGACTTGATGAGCACTAAAAAATAAAAAGGATTCTATCTACACTAATTTCATGAATTAATTTTTGATTTTGAGGCCTCAACAAGCCAATTGAAATCCATGGAAGTTTGACACGAGAGAGAAAATGTTTTAATTTATTGAGATATGCGAGTACTGTGACAGCGACAAGAGGGGAGTGAGAGAGAAATTTATGTGCGATTGACTTAAATACCCCCGCGTTAGTTGATAACTACAAATTTGCCACCGTGTCGTCTAGCCAAGTTAGATGGACATAGGTACATATAAAAAAAAAAATTAAAATAAGGATCTAATGAGCTCTTATGATAGGTTACTACCCTTTTAAACGAAATATCTTTATATGGACCTATGTCCAGCTGGCTGGACTTTAGTGGCAAATTGGTAAATAATCGGAAACTTGATGGCATTCTATCACCCGTTCTTACCTCATCTCTTTCATTGTTTTCTTATAGCGCATCTAATGAATCTTCCTTCGTCATATTCTTTCTCCATTCCATGAATTATTTTCTTGCCTTTTATGACTTCAAACGCAAAATATTAAATTGCGAAATGCTAGACCTGCATTCTTCTCAATTTTTATGATTATCCAACACCCATCAAGCCCCAATTTGAGGGGGTTTCGTTGTCCTCATGAAGAGAGAGAAAAGCAAACCAATTTGGGCAGGTGGTTGGGCGTTGGCTGTGAGGGAGGTGAGTGTGGTTGGGTGATGCTGTGTGGGGGGAAGTGGGTGAACGGCGACCGCTACGATGTCCATGGACCATTGGCTTAATGCACGCAGCACGCTAGATGATGATGATGAAACATGATGATTTCTTTTCTTTTTCTTTTTTTTTCATTCATTTTTTTGTAATTTTGATTTGTTTCATTTGATTTCTATTTTGTTTGATTTAACATTTGCAAATAGAAGTATAATAAGGTAATAACTAATGTTCATAATTAACTTACTGAATCTTCATAAGTAATACTCTAATAGTTCATAAATGATAGTTTAATGGTTCATACTCCGAATGTTTTTTGTCAAGTATAAACGTAAGCTTGATAGAAAATGATGTAATGGTTCATTAGAAATAATCTAATGGTTCATCAATTATAAATGTAAGGTTCATTCAAAATAGGTTAATAGTTCATAAGATATAAACGTAATGTTCATTCAAAATAGTCAAATAGTTCATAAGATATAAACAAAATGTTCATTTAAAATAGCTTAATAGTTCATAAGTTATAAATGTAAGGTTCATTAGAAATAACCTAATAATTCATGCCCTATATACGTAAGCTTCATTTAAAATAGCCTAATAGTTCATATGTTATAACAAAAAGGTTTATTTAAAATAACCTAATAGTTCATAATGGATAAATATAATGTTCATTTAAAATAGCCTAATAATACATAAACTATATACATAAGGTTCATTTACAATAGTCTAATAGTTCACAACCTATATATTATATATGTAAGGTTCATTAAAAATAGGCTAATAGCTCATAAGTTATAAATGTAAGGTTCATAAAATCAATCTAATTGTTCATAAGGTATGAACATAAGGTTCATTTAAAATAGTTTAATTTATAAGGTATAAACTTAAGGTTCATTTAAAATAGTAGAGTTGTTTATAAAGTATAAAATTAAGGTTCATTAAAAAATAGTCCCATTATTCATAAGGTATAAACGTAAATTTCATTAGAAATAGTCTAGTAATTCAAAACTTATGAATATAGGATTCATACTTTTTTTTTTTTATTTTTTATGAACATAGGGTTCATTAAAAACGGTCTAATTATTCATAAATTATAAATGTGTGATTTATTAAAAAGTCTAATAGTTAATAAGCTATAAACGTAAGTTTAATAAGTAATAAACTTGACGTCAGTGACAAAATTAATTTAAAGATTTCTAAATATTAAAAAATGCTCAAAAAAGGAAAAACAAAATCTCAAAAGAAAAAACACTTATAAGTTCACTTAAAAAACGACAAAGAAAGAAAGAGGAACATTTATTAAAAAAAAGTGGGTCCCTAAAGAAACGGTAAAAGAATTGAAATATGGGGGTGGGAGGTGGGACAGGAATTTCGCTTCGTATAGCTTGGCGTGCGCGGATATTGGACTGAGCCCGGTCCATCTATTTTGACTGGACACAGGTCCGGCCAATAAGAATTGTTTAAACGGTTTCCAAGACTTATTTACTTTTTTATTTTTATTAAAAAAACACTCAATTCAACTTTTCCAATTAAAATTAAAATTTACTCTATTCTTTAAAATAAAATACAGGTGAGTTCATCAATTACTTCCCCCCAACATCTTTAACTTCACCATGAAATTCTCACCTTCTTTACTCCATATAACCAGTCCTTATTCGCTGGACCTGCGTCCAACCAACATGCACTACTACAGAATATAGTTATAACATCACACATTTTACACCGGTTTTGCAAAAACTGATTTGTATAGTGAGGTGGTGACAATTTTGTAAATAAGTGGACATGATTTCACATTGCTTTTCTCACAAAACCGATTTCGTAGGTTATAACACCGATTTTTTTAGAAAAACTGATGTTGTATTTTCAATTCTTCAAATACGCTTTTTTAAAATAAAGCGATGTGGTAACGGCTTCTATTTATAAAATCGCTCTGTTTTATAAAACTGAAGTGGTATGTCTATTAAAAAAAATTAAAGTAAAATACTTCTACCCTTGAAAAAAAAAGAAAAGAAAGTAAAGTACTACTCTTGTGAATTAATTTTGGACTACCTGTAAGAACACTTGCCACCCAGTTCCAACTCGACAACCCAGTTCTAGATCCACTACCCAGTTCCATCTCCTCCTCTCTTAGCCAGCTACCCACCATCTCCGCCTTTCTCAGCCTACCCACCGTCTCTCACCGTTCCTCACACCAAAGCCACGCATTTTGGTATGACTGCGTGAGAGGAATCTTCTGAATATTGGGTTGCGAACTCCTGATCTGTTTTGAGTGAGAAATCTTCTGAATTTTGGGTTGGTGCTGGTGATATGAGCATTTGGTGAACCTATTGTGAACTGCCGGTCTGCTGCGCCCCAATTTTAGGTATTCATTCCTAAATTTTTAAATTTTGCCCTAAATTATTGTTTGGAAATTATGTTTCGATTTGATTTCTAGGTTTTACTTTTGGGTCAATTTGATTGAGGACCTCAATGAAATTGACCTCACCAACAACAATTATGGCCTTCAGCAAATGAGTGTTGTTGTCAAGGTTTCTCATCCTCGTACTGGATACACGCACTGAATCTTCAGAACCAATTTGAGGTACCTGTATTAATGTATTGATTAATCAGCATTTCTGTTGGTAAATCTGTCTTGGTTTCATGAAAATTTCTCTGGGTATGAAATGAAAATCTTACTACTGTATAATTATAGATATGTGTACTTGTTTGAGTTAATCAGTTCATCACAATTTCTCTGGGTCAATGCTCTATGAATGTCTTCCATTGTTTTTGTCTTTTTTATTTTAATTTTTAATCCTTACCCTCATCATCTCACTATATTTGCAAATGCAATGAAGAATATAGCTTGTTCCCCGTTTGATTCTATTTGTGTTGCTACTTGGAGACGTGAAATTTTGCAGATAGTTGTTCCCAAGTAACTGAAACCACTTAAACAACTAGAGGTTCAGATGCCATATTATTTATTGTTTTTGGTCAAATGTTCTTCTCTAATGAAAATTAATTTTATATACTTAGTGGCATAACTTTCATAATCCATATATATGCTAAGAGTTTCAGGGTACCTTAAAATTTTATGCTAGGAGTCATCCTCGAACTGCGCTCATGCTTCCTATGTTGTTGTGGCTTACCCTGTTTGTCAATTATTCATTGGAAGGTAGTTGGGAGTCCTCCTCTTATGTATCATCTGGGACGGTGAAGTAAGAGTCGAGCTTCAGTTGATTTTCACCTGCTTCATGAATCTCGTCTTAAAGCAGCTTCATAGTGGTTTTCTGGATATAAGCGGCCCATATTTACCACTACAGTATGTAAATGGTGTAATCTCCCACTGAAAATGATGTGAATTATAAATTTTGTAGCTTTAATTGTTTTTGAGGGTGTAAATTTTGTCAGCTTGCGTACAGGATGGCAAAGAGTAAGAAAGTAAAGTGGATGAGTTGAAGAACTGGGAGAAAGATAAAGAACAAGAGTGACTTGTCACTCTATTTCCATGACACACAACAAGTGGAAGGGTGAGAGTGTCAACCTTTTTAAAAGTCAGGCAGCCATGTGAGCTCTTTATTCCTTTTCTTTTTCTTCATTTGATTTTTTTTTTCCCTTTTGAAAGTTCATTTGAGATATTATTAGTTAAACTTACTTCATTATTTCTCCAATGCTGTGGAAATTTCACCTAATATCTCTAAACTCTGCAATTAAATGTTTGATATCTTATTTATATTCATGTGTGTTTGTGAATTGTGAGTGTATATTGGATGTTCCGCTAGTTTATCACTGTTACCTGCGATTTAAAGGCCAATGCTTACATATACAGGTACTGGTCTGGGATTTAGTTTGGGATACACTAGGTAACAATGGTGCTAGTGTTGTTGGATATAAGTGTTGTTGGATGTAAGTGCTGTTGGTGATTGTTGCAGCTAACGCTGCTGCTGGTTACCTGTTGATGCTGCTACACATTGTTGTTGCTTGCTTCCCTACTGTTGTTGTATCCATTGGTGCTGTTATTCTGTGTTTTGTGCAGGTTGTGCGATCTTTTAGGTAAATTTCTTTCTATAGCCTGTCTAATTTTTTACCCTTTGATTTCTAATTTGCTCTGGATTTTAGATCCATATCAAAATCGCAATTGTTGAATTTTAGGCTCATATAATGCTTAGGCTAAAATAATTAAAGTCTTCTGGTTTCTTATTTGAGGTTGTACCTTGTAATCTGAAAGCTTATTGTTGTACATCTATAAAGGATATTTATAAACCTAAAAGACGATGTTTGATAGCTGCGTATTCTGTTTTATGAAAAGTGGGTAATTTTCTTAATTACTTGATAATTTGTTTATTGCTGTTATATCTAAAAAATTTGTATGGTTTAACATTGGTGACTTGTAATATGTTTTCCTTTATGTTTCTCTGTTCTGAACATCCGGCCTGATTCTTCCGCTGTGGGCTTATGCATTATTGCTAGGCTTTTAAAACCTTCCATTTCACCGTATTACTTAATAGTATCTTGCTGTACAAATGAGGTCTTTCTGTGCACAACATGTTCAGACTTAAGATGTTTTGTTTGATGATCTAGTGTAGTTCTCTTACATGGCAAATCAGATTACTTTTCACTTGGAGTATCCCTATGAAACTAATACTCTGTGCTTTTGTGGTCGCAGGGGTATGTTTTCGTTTCTTGGTGTCAACTTTTTCCTACATACAGTTCGAACACATTGGGCACACCATCAACTTTCGGCCACTGCTGAATTATTATCTGTCATTCTTTTAGTTCAACTTCTCAAGGGTTCAACTGATTTGGAAATTTTTGTATAGATGTAAAATAAAGTACAATATTGACTTTTGTTGTTTGTTGGTGATATTAGATGAGAGGTTGTTGACTTGCCCACAAATATAATTGTATTTGAATTTTTGTACCCTATATTTATATGGTGGTAGCTTTTATTGGAATTTTTTTTTTTGAAAAAATGAAACACTTACCACATCGTTTTTTTATTAAAAAAGTGATGTGAAAGGCGTATCTACGAAATCAGTTTTCTTGTAAAATAGGTGTGAAAGATGTATCTACGAAGTCTGTTTTCTAAGAAAATCGGTGTAGAATATGCCCTTTTCACATCGCTTTTTTGCGAAAACTGATGTCTAAACCATGCTTCACACATCGGTTTTTATGTGGTAGAGTGTCTTTTCACATCGGTTAAAAAACCGATGTGAGATCCCATGACTTACAACACTGGTCACTTACACACCGATATTAAAACCGATGTGTATTGCTATAAAAAAATCGGTGTTGTATCTATATTCTGTAGTAGTGATGGCTGGACACAGCTCAATACGCGGTCGTTGAGCCTCAATGTTTCGCGGAACATTGTTGGGAAATTTGAATCTTCTTACCGTTCTCAATTTCGTTTCATTGTTTTCACCTGACAATAACACGTCACTTACTGCACACACACATTATGACACATGGCCCCACCAATGTGTAGTGTTGGCTTTCTCTTCTTCTTTTTTTCCTTTTCTTTAGTAATGTAACTCTTTTAGGTTCTCACAAGAATAGGCTGAATGTTCATTATGTATATACTAAAAGTTCATAAAATATATACTACTAGTTCATATAAAAATCTTTATACTTATAAATAATAGACTATTTTTAATGAACATTGCACTCATAACCGAAGAACAATTAAATTATTTATAATAAATATTACGTATATAACTCATAAACAATTAGATTATTATTAATGAACATTACATATATAACCTATGAACAGTTAGATTATTATTAATGAACATTACATATATAACCTATGAACAATTAGACTTATTTTAATGAGCATTGCACTCATAATCGGACTATTTTTGATGAACATTACGTATATAACCTATGAAAAATTAGAATTATTTTAATAAAAATTACATATATAACCTATGAACAATTTGACTATTTTTAGTGAACATTGCACTTATAACCGATGAACAATTAGACTATTTTTTATGAACATTACGTATATGACCTATGAACAATTAGATTATTATTAGTGAACATTACATATATAATCTATGAACAATTAGACTATTTTTAATGAACATTGCACTTATAACCGATGAACAATTAGATTATTTTTAATGAACATTATTACGTATATAACATATGCACAATTATATATGTAGCTTATTATTAGCAAATATGCTACTTTAAATGAGCACTACGTTTATACCTTATGAACTAGTAGACTATTTCAAAATGAATAATGACACTATTTTAAATGAACATTACGTTTATAACTTATGAACTATTAGACTATTCCAAATGAACAATCACACTATTTTAAATTAACATTGTTTGATTTTATAGCTTATAAACAATTGAACTATTATGCCATCTTAAATGAGCATTACATTTTTACCTTATAAAATATTTTAAATGAACCTTTACGTTTATCATTTATGATCTATTAAACTATTTTTAACGAACTGTACATTTATCGCTTATGAATTATTCTATTATTTTATTTTATAAAGTTAAAAAAAAAACTAATGTCTTCTTTTTTTTCGAAAGTAAAAAAACTAATGACTAAATGTCATCATCAATTCATCACAACATCGTAGCAATGAAATTCTCATTTCTCATTTCAGCCAAAATATGAACTCTCAAATTCTTACATAGCAAACTCACGCATCACTGCATCACCAATTCACCACCATCACACGCACACCATCGCCATGTTGCCGTCAATGACCCATCACAATTCTTAATCCGTCCACCAGCGGACGATTACAGCTACCCCACCGGCAATACCACCAGAGCCACCACCAACATATGATCGTAGCCAACGGTGAGACCACCATGAGTTTCTCCTCCCTCGCGCAAGCACTGTAGCCACCCCAATAGCCTCGATTTCTCTCTCTATCCTCATTTTCTCTCTCATCAAGCACTCTATTCCCTGGTGGCCGGTAACAAAATCAAAATGAAAAATATTCAAATTTGGTATTGATGAACCCTAAATTTTTTTACATCTAAAACTCCTTACTAATACAGGTCAATTCTGACATCATCCATGCTGATGTGGCAGCATTTGGTGGGTTCTTTTCCCGCTTAAACCAAACATCGTGATCCTCTTCCCTTAACGCCGTCTAATTCCTTTTCCCTGCATTGGAAATTTGGAATTGGAAAGCTTGCACAGTTCACTAGGGCTAGGAGACTGGAAAGTGGAAAGCCTAGAAAGTTCCCTTTTGAATTTTTCTCTCCCTCTTCAGTCACCCCGGACTACACTACAACTGAGATCGGCAGCCCACGACTATGAGCCATGAGGTAAAGGCTAAATCCTTTTTACTTTTTTCTTCTTTCTTTTTTTCGTTTCTTTGATAATTTGGCTCAAATTTTCGAATTTTGTGTTGGTGATTCGAATTTTTCTGGGTTTAAACTTGGATCGGAATTTATAGGCCATTCTTTTGATTTCTGGCATCAATCTTGGTTAGTTCAAATTTTCTGGGTGATTCATGATCTATTGGGTTTGGTTTTCAGGTTAATGCTTTTTCTTTTTTTTTTTCTTTTTTTTGTTGTTGTTTGAAGAACCGAGCATGTCTCCAGTAGATTTAGGAGATGGATTGTTTGCAGGATGAATGATTAAAAAAGTAATTGACTTGGTCAGATAAAATATGGAGTTGGAACAATGAAAACCTATTTTTGTTGCTGCCATTGAAGCAAGCAAACATTGAGCTTTTTAGGAAGAAATGACTTTGAATATTTTAACTCATATTAGGATAACCAATGACATAGGTGGTATTCCTGAATCTATTTAATGTAGGTTGCAAGAAATTTCATGTTGCTCCGAAGCAGATATTAATATGCAAGATCTATTCAGTATCAACTGGCATTCCAAAAATCATTTGAGACAGTGCTAGTGTATAATTTTTGAACAGAAGTCAATTTCAAAGCTTCCCAACCTCTCCTCTTGATCCTTGATTGGTAAGAGAGATCACTATACTATGGATGAATTAGAATTGTGTCCTCTAATTTGTCTGATATGCTTTGTGGTTGCTAAAAAGTTACGTAATTCAGCCTAAAGCTTTGTTAAAAGTGAATAAGGATGGATTTGCTCAAGGCACACGTATGTGTTAGTAACTAAGTGATTTGTAGCTTTATACAATTTGGGAGTGAAAAGAGATCTGTGCCATACATTATGTTGTTCAAAATTAAATACATTGATTGAAGCAATTTCTAATCTTTAGCTATATTTAGATATGAGAGTTGAATTAGCTTAATTTTCTTATAAGGTTCCTTACCAAGCCTATAATATTAAACATGTAGAATTTGGACTATTTGGTAATAATGAAGGGTCTAATTGATCATATGATTCATGTCCCAGTAGGGTATTATTAGTTTGTCATAGTATATTGAACTTGCTCAATTAAGTGAAAGCCTCATTTGGGCCTGATCTCATATACTATTACCCATCATCATCAACATATAATTTCTGTTTTTTAGAAGTAAATTGAACATTCTTTTGATCCATTCAATCGTGGGTCGGCTTGAAACATCATACTATGTAAATTGGGGTCGATTATTTATTATTACTAACTAGCACTTGGTTAACAAGCATAGCTTTTAGATTTGTTGGTTGGATTCTGATTGATTTTTTTTTTTTTGTATAACCTTTTGCTATATGTCAAGACCATGCTCATTCACAACCCAAAGCTGAAAAGAGGTGATTAAATAAACTTTTACTCAGGGTCGGTTTATTAGCAAAACATTCTTTTCTGTTTTGTAGGCCTGTATATTTGAGAACTTTGACGTGTGAATAATATACCCAGTCTATTGAGTTTTAGTAATTGCTTTTTTAAGGCGAGTTATTTTTACATATTCTGTGTCCATTATCTTCCATGGATATTGCATTGGCTTGTGCTCTACTTCTAATGGGTCCTGAAACTTGGCTGTGTAGCTTTAAGAATTTCCAAGGCATGACTCATATGTCCCATGCCTTGAAGCTGAACTTGCTCAATTTTGGGAGGAATTGGTGAGTCTGTCTTACACACAACTAACTAGAACATCTAGCTGCAGACTTTTAATAGTACATTTAGTTATGTTTGCTTATGGTTATTCTACCTTTCATGTGGCGGACTTGGAGAGGAAAGTGAGGCATTGTACGGAGCGCCTCGAGAAGATTATTACTTCATACATGTTAGCTAGATGAAATAGTTTGATTCGAAGTTCTGCATGTCTATGGTGATCTAAGCTTTGAGAAGTTTTGACATAGTTTTGCGTGTCTACGGTGATCTAAGCTTTGAAATGGTTTGATTCTAAGATTGATTGAGCAAGTTATGGACTCTTCTTTTTGTAAGCTAACAATCATGACAAGCACATAAGCCTTGCACATCTACTTTGTCAGGTGATTTCCAAACAGATCTTGGTGAAGCTCTAAGTTCCAGCAGAGAAGTTGTAGAACTCCAGTTACTGATAGTATATATGTCTGGTGCAGTGTGGAGGATCTCTTAGTTAAGGTTGAATCTCTCTCTTTTTTCCTTTTTTTTTTTTTTTTTTTTTTTTTCTGTTTTCGTTCCTTTTCGAATGTCATCACGTGAGCTTTTATTTTGATTGTTGATCTACCGATGTTGCTTTCTGTGAGATTGATATTCGATATGGGTTAAATTATTAGGAAAAACAAAATTTACTTTCTTTTGGTATGATGGTGACATTGAATAATTGGCTTCACATTGAATCATTGCTTAAGTTACAGATCCTTGGAGATTGTTGAAAAATGCAATCTACTTCTGCCATTCCCCAAAGTGGTTATAGGTGCCTGAGATCCTACTTACTTTAACATTTTACTTAGTCTCTGTTTTAGTCTTTTAGAACTTTATAACTACAGTGTTAGTATGAGCTTAGTGTTTAGAACATCATATTCTTGAGGAACTCGTTCACATACCTTATTGCTACCTGTCACTATCATGACCTTAATACTATGAGGCTTCGAGGTCGAATATCTAGGTCGAAGTTCTTAATCACTTTCTTATTGTATCACCATCATGACATTGAATACTATTTGTTGTATACAGCTATAAATTTGTCCTATTGTGTGTGATTTTGTTTTCTTAATCGTCATTAAGAGATCATATTATTTCAGAAAAATAATAAGCATATTTTTGATCGATCCATTCTGGTCAGTTCCATCTAAAGTACTTGAAAGTTGATATGATATCAGAAGTTGGACGACCCTTGGTTTCTATATTTCTGGGTTCTTGGATCTTGAATATATGAATATTTGGGTGCCTGAAGTTGGATTAATTCTTTGTTTTAGTGTGAAACAGAATTTGAATTGCACACCCCATTTATTGAAGTTTGGTTGATATGGGGTTGAGTTTATCTATGCCTTCTAGATTCCTGAAGGTTGTGATGTGGAGTTGAGCTCACCCAATTCTACTACCATTCTATAAAACGTTAGATCAACTTGAACTTCAGAATATGATATGCTGGGTGTTTCTTGCTATGCATTTAATGTTGATATGCATTGTGTTATGGAATTAGTGGAATTCTTGCTATAGTTAACTCTGGCATTCAAGTCAATATTGTTACAGAAATTGATGAAATTATGATCATTTGTGATATTTGGTTGGTTATCATAAGCCACCCTTTGTCATCGGTCAAAACACTAGTTACCACCATTGAAACGATAGAATCACTACTACAAAATGTACCCGTGCCAACACTTTACGAGCAACACTTTTAAAAATATTGCTATTAACTAAAAGTAGAAAAAGTGTTGCATTTACATATCTAATACAACACTTTTTCAAAGTGTCGTATAGTTATATGCAAAAGACAACTCTTTTTTAAAATGTCGTTTTTTTTATAGTCAAAGACAACACTTTATTAAAGTGTCACCCTTATCTATAAGAAAAGACAACATTTTTTTCAAATCTTGTCTTTCTTTGATGGCAAAACCAACACTTGTTTCAAAAAGTTGCATTTAATAAGAATTTTTAATACATGTGTGTGTGTTGATATATGTATGTGTCTTCTTCTTTTTTCAGGAAAATAAAAATAAATTGTGGATGACATTACTTTTCAAGTTTTACTAAGGCACTCATATTTAAAAATAAATAAATAAAAGTATTGAAAATAAAATACACATTTTTTCATTTATACTCCATCTGTCCCAAGTTTATCTTTACATTGGGCTTTTTAAGGTCAAAGTTTGTGAACTTTGACCACTTATTTGTAAAAAAAATAACGTTTTACAATGTAAAAATAGTGTTGCTAGATTCATTTTAAATTGTATTTTCAAATTATCATCTTATTATTAGTTCTATATTTATGAAATCATAAATATTCATGGTCAAAGTAGTGCCTTGGAGACCGTGAAAAGTCCAATGTAAAGATAAACTTGGGACGGAGAGAGTAGGTAACAATGAGGGCGTACTTTATATATTGTAATGGTTTTTATATGGAAATAAAAGAAATTTTTTGATGACAGAACTTTTAAAGTTTCACTAATGCGCAAATAGCTCACTATGATAGGAAAAAAAAACCTTATCTGTACCAAAAATACGCTCCCCCTACGCGCAAGCTGATTTAGTCAGCAATGTGTAGAAAGAAATATAGAGTAACAAGTGGAAACAAAAATATGTTAAGACGGTCTTATCCTAACTTTTGGTAAGACGAATGTCACTTTGTTGTGGAAGAAGGATCACATCTCATGATAAGTAACCCCTACATTTCTAAATATTGACCCTATTTTTTTTGTGAGTTTGACTCATATATGACTTGCTCATTAACAGAACATCAAAGTTAAAAGTAAAACAAATATATCTTTAGTCCGATATTTTACATGACTAGTTTGACTTTTTTGGGATAAGGCAATTAAATGTGTAAGTGAGGTTCTCACTAAAAATATACTTAATCATTTCCACCAAGATGTTTACACTGAATTTTTCAAGGTCAAAGTTGTGAACTTTGACCATGAATTAGTGAAAAAATACAAATGTTTATAATATAAAAATGGTATTGTTAGATTCATTTTAAAGAATACTAAGAATACTTTTGGAAAATTATAATTTTACAATCTATATATGCGTATAATTACAATTATCTACGGTCAAAGTGGTGCATTGGAGACCGTGAAAAAATAAATGTAAACATCTTCATAAAACGGAGGGAGTAACATAATTGAAGTATTGTAAAATTTATTTTAATTGATCGATTCCAAGTATTGGGCTATATATGCTTTTGAAACAGGTTTAGAAATCAAAACTTGTGAATGTGAGAATGAATTGATGATCGATGGAAGTCAGCGATCAATAAATGCAATAGAGAACAGTTAAATACATGTGCGCAGTGCGCCCCATATTTTATCACAAAATAGCAGTTGGCGTGCTGGCGAGAGCGCAATCCTTATATGCCTTATAACAAGCAGGTCACGAGTTCAAGTCTTGCTGGGAACAAAATTGCTAAATAGTACAATCTAAGGTCTAAGGAGTGGGCGTGTGGGTGTGGTGTACTAATGTGTGTGGGGCTGTGGAACCTGGTGCTGCTTAGGTTCACACATTTTCTTTTTTATTTTTTTAAAATAAAACAATTTTCTTTCAAATTAATGTAACTAGAATGAAGTGTTGTTTTAACTAAAAAAAAAGTGTTGCCTTTACTAAATATGAGCAACACTTCATCAAAGTGTCGCCTATTCACTAAAAAAATGTTGGCTTAGGCCTAAGGCGACATTAGCTAAGGTGACACTTCAATAAGTGTTGGCTTAGGGTTAATGCGACATTTTTAGGTCCTAATACAATATTTTAGGAGTGTTAGCATAGCCTCATTTTGTAGTAGTGTATCAATCTAGACATCTGATATTTTGTTATAGTGATATTTTTTTGTTAAAGTTAAAATGATATTGTTCTTTATGAAAGATGCCAAAGACAATACATTGCTTATTGATAAACTCCCTAATATATTCATTCGAAAAAAAAGTTCTATTATATGGAAGTAAACAACATAACTCTGAAACCCATATCATTAATAAAAAAAAAAACAAAACATACCAACCCATATCATTGATAAAAAAAAAAACATACCAACCCATATATATGCCCACACAGTTTATTTTCATGACAATACTATTAAAATATTTTTTATTTGATACTCGGTCTATAATTAGCGTTATAGAGTCTTATGTTGGGAACACACATTACATACTACGACTACAATTAGTTTTTTTTCCATTTAAGCCGTGCATCGCACGGGTATTAAACTAGTACAACAACTAAATTACTCACCAAACAGATCTAACCTCTAAGCATCCCTAGCATGCCACAATACAAAGAACCATTATTCTCAAAGTGCACTCCATCTGTTCGATCTTATGCCCCAATGAAAAATCATTTCAAGTAAATTTTCTTGGGTTTATGGTCTTTCCGGGTTCGAAAGCTCGCAATCTGGGCAAGGTAACACGAAGAACTCGTTTTGGGCGAGTTGACTTGTTCAAATTCTTTTCTGGGCTTGTTCGTAGTTTCTGGCTTTTGTTTGATAAATCTTGAAATTTTAGCAGATTATTTGCAATTGCTTGTTCGAAATTTGGGTTGTTCAAGTTATTGAGTTTTTGTTTGTGTGAAATTGTGGTGGTAATGGAGAAACGACCGGTGGTTAGGATGGTGGTGGTGGTAGTGGTGAACAATTAGAGGATGAGAGAGAAAGGAAAGGGTATTTTTTTTAAAATTTTTTAATTGGGAAAGTAATTAAATGTGGTTAAAAAAAAAGAAGTAGATAAGCATTAGAAACTTCATAAAGGCCTAGTAACCTGTTACTTCAGGTCATAGGTCCTTATTGTAGCATTTTGAAAGTTAGGTCCTTATTATGGTTTTTTGGCAAAGTTCAGATCCTGAATTGACCCTTATTCCCCCGGTTTGCTATGGAGTGAATTTGGTACTCCAAGTACAATTTTAAGGGTGTTTATGGATGGTTAACCGTACCGAAATCTAAAAGTATCCCAAATTTCAGTTTTAGTTTGGTTACCGAAAATTTGATTTTGCTATTCTTTTCTGAGCATAATTGGTATCAAAAAAAAGTAAATCGATTACTTGATTTTTCGTTCGGTTACTCGTTTAACCAAATTCTATTTGCTTTCCATTTTTTTTATATTCTAGCATTGCTATTGTAACTCGACGAGATAAATTTTTTAATAAGTTTGATAGGCAAAGTATTTATAGATCTATGGTAACTCCCCACTTTAATACTTAAGGACCAAAAACATGCCAGTTAATAGTAGTGTAATGACCATCAATAACATCACACACTATGACACCATGAATCCATCATTGAATACTGTAACACCCCGAGTTTTTTCCACATCATTGGTATACTCCCTCCGTCCTATAATTTTAGTCCCCTATAGAAAAGTCAACTTATTAAGGAAAAAAATTAATAAATTACTTAGTTTCCAGATTTGCCCTTCGTTGAATTACTACGTATTTGGATTGAATGACTCCTTTTTGTTAGACTCCTTTTTTTTAGCATCATTGTCTCTTTAGTTGCCATTAATTACGCCAAGCAAATAGAAGGTCATGTTACTACTGGCAATCAACTCTACAATTACAAAAGCTATTTGAGGGAGAATTTTAGCGGGTAAATAGTTTTCCAACTTTTCAACATGCAAAATGTTAGGATTAGCACCAAATTTTAAATTGATTAGCGCCTAATCTTCAAAACAAAATTTTGGCAATGGAGGGAAGATTACCACCAATTTCCCAAATTCAAATTTTGATTGAAATTTTTTCCCACTTGATTTACTTCTATAAATCTGTGATGAACAAATCTTTAATCAACCCAACCAACCCTTTCTTTTCCAAAGCTCAAAAAAAAAAAAATGATCTCCATCCCAATTCCCATCCATGGATCTCCAGCCTAGTTCATCCAAAAAATCAAAGAAAAATTTGTCAAATGACGAGCGCGTACAACTTTTCCAAGCTCTCTTAAGGGATAGTGAAAATGAAAAACTAAAAAAAGGGAGCTTAAGTACTATTGCTGCATCTTTTAATGTATGCAATAAAACTGTTTCAAGAATTTGGAGAAGGGGGTTAGAGCTCATGACCAATGGATCTATGGTTGACGTGTCCTCAAGATTTATAGGAAGAGCAGGTCGTAAACGAGTTACCATTGATTTCTCTGAAGTTTCTAAGATTGCCAAATGACGTAGAAAGACAATCCGATCGCTTGCTCATGCTCTCAATGTGTCAAAATCAACACTTCATCTACGGGTCAAGGAAGGTGCTCTCAGAAGGCATACAAATGCAACAAAACCACATTTGACTGAGGCAAATTAGGTACGAAGGCTAAACTTTTGTCTTTCCAAACTTCATCCTCAAGGTCCATCTCAAATTTTTTTGTTTGAAGACACGATGAATGTCATACATGTGGATGAAAAATGGTTTTACTTATCCAAAGAGTCAGAGCGCTATTATCTACTTCCGGAAGAGTGTTATCCGTATCGTACATGCTAGAGTAAACGATTTATTCCAAAGGTCATGTTCCTCGCAGCAGTTGCTCGGCCAAGAGTTCATACATGCTGTAATGAGAAATTTTCTGGTAAGATTGGCATATTTCCATTCATTTTCAAAGAGAGAGCAAAGCGGAGTAGCAAGAACCGACCGGCGGGTACACTGGAAACTAAAGCTACGGCCGCTGTGACAAAAGATATCTATAGAAAATGCTTGATTGAACAAATTATACCCGCTATTCAAAATAAATGGCCCCGTTGTTGTGCACCTACCACAATTCGTATTCAACAAGATAACGCTAGGCCACATATTGATCCAACCGATCCTCTATTTCTTGCAGATTCACAATCTAATGGTGAAGCTATTTGAGGGCCATTGTTTTGATTTGTAATCGTGAATTCTCAGCCACTAATTCACTCAATTTTCTCACCAAGATTTCAAAAGTTATTGGAGTCAACACTAGTGTCTCTACATTAACCGCCAAATAATAAAGGATTGTCAATGTACCATACATAGCCTTTATGTCCCTCCACTATTTTATTAGAAAGGTACAAAGTCTAACCACCAATGAAGTATTTTATACCCCATATATCGCACCCTCCATGTGCTCTCTCAATCACCAAAATCATCTTACAAATAAACATAAAGTTTGCTAAGAATGCACAAGCCATTTATTTTTTTTACCTAGATCATTTGTTGCAAAAATTTGACCATATTTCTCAATATCATCCAAATTCCTCCCCTTTAGTGCTCCTAGAGTTATCGACCCCACCTTACATAGAAGGATGTTATTATTCCACAAGTCAAGGGCCTCTAAAGTGTAATTTATGAGGCATAAAGGGGGAGAGTACATGATAATAAGAGACAACAACCCCATGCACCAAAAATTTCATTTTGCTTTCTTTTCTAACCCTAATTAGTATCGAAAACAGTAAATCGATTAACTGATTTTTCGTTTGGTTATTCGTTTAACCAAATTTTATTTGCTTTCCATTTTTTTTTTATATTCTAGCATTGCTTTTGTAACTCAACGAGTTAAATTGTTTAATGAATTTGGTAGTCAAATTGTTTATAGATCTCCATATTGTAACTCCACATTTTGATATTTAATGACCAAAAGCATGCCATATGGAACTTCATAGGCAAAGTGTTTATAGGTCCATATAAAAAAAATTGAAATTACATTTTATTGGGGCCTTGTAATATGCAGCCTATGTGGCCCAATAATAATAAAGGATCATTGTTCCAAACCCAAACCCACCAGCAACCTAAGGATACATGTCTATAAATACGAGGAGTAGGAGGAGGTAGGAGCTTTGAAAACTACCTTATTCACATCACATTTACTTTCCTAACTAACTTGACCTTTGGAGAAGGATTCATCACCCACCATGAGGGTAATTCGACTTTCCTTGCAAGTGACGTTTAGTGTTGCCCGACGAAGAACCCAACGGCATGTAACACACCGAATTGCTAAGTTGACACCAAAATTTATGATATTTACAGAGTGAATATCAATTATCTCAATTGTTAACAATAACATATATGAAACCTTGTCCCATACAAAGTAGGGTGCTTTCTTTTTTTACACTCACATTGAAAACGATTCAGATTCAAACAATAAGCACTAGTATATTATATATTCTCTACTGTTTATAATTTTTTTGGCAATAAAAGTAATAGAATTACTACATTTACTACAAATGAACCATAAAACTACAAAAGTAAAACATCCAGTCCAATGTTTTTACTTTTTGGCAACAAAAGTAATACAATTACTACAAATGAAACAAATGAACATACTAAGCAGACATCAATCTTGAAAATCTTGTTGAATTTTCTCCAGCCAACTCCAAGCATTTCTCAAAAAATTCCTTTAACTTTTGGTCAACACCTCCATAAAGCTCAACCTTGAGTTGTTCTTCCACATACTCGTAGAGGCTCAAATCCCAACTATAGCATGTGTAGTCTAGGAATTTTCATAGACATCTTAGGGCCATTGTTTTGATTTGTAATCGTGAATTCTTAGTCACTAGTTCACTCAATTTTCTCACCAAGATTTTCAAAGTTATTGGAGTCAACACTAGTATCTCTACATTAACCACCAAACGATGAAGGATGGTCAATGCTGATACCTAGCCTTTATGTCCCTCCACTCTTCTATTAGAAAGGTACAAAGCCTACCATCAAGGCTATATTTTGAACCCATATGTCACACTCTTCATGTGCTCTCTCAATCACCAAAATCATCTTACAAATAAAATCTATCCCATAAAAAACATTACCCAACATAAGATTTGCTAAGAATGCACAAACCATTTGTTTTTTACCTAGATCATTAATTGCAAAAATTTGTCCATATTTCTCAATATCATCCAAATTCCTCCCCCTTGGTGCTCCTAAAGTTATAGACCCCACCTTATATAGAATAATGTCCTTATTCCACAAGTCAATAACTTCTAAAGTGTAATTTATGAGGCATAAATGGGGAGGGTAGATAATAACAAGAGACAACAATCCCCATGCATCTTCTTGCCTTTCTCTAATTAAGGTAACAAACACATTTATGCCAACAATGATGCTTCCCAATGACATTGGTTTGTTATCAATGGAAAACCAACTTTCAATTGACCTTTGAAAAACCTCTTCACCATTTCCAAAATTCATAATCAAATTACTTATAGAAGAGATTTCAATAACTTCAAGCTCTTCGCTAATAATCTCTCTTAAGATCTCAAAACAATTTATTCTAATCCTCCTATCTTTAGAGTTCAATAATAACATTTGCCCATACAACAAGCCTCTTTTGGTTGTAGCTCCTACACTAGGTCATAACTCTATAATGATCCTACTAGTAAAAGCCTTTGGAAGTAATGATTCTAGGTATTCCTCATAAGAAAGGTCATTGTCACCTACTAAGACATATACTAACATAGTAAGGTAAGCATTGTCACCTACATACACACTTTTGGTTGGATAACCTATCATGAAGCACAATCCATACATTCACATACTCATCAATAGAGCTGGTAAAATTTGACCCGATCCGAGAACCCGACCCATACCGACCCGAAAATTTTGGGCCTTGAAAGAATTCCGACCCGAAATCTGATACTTACCGAACCCGAAAAATCAACATTTATTGGGTCAAACCCGAACCCGCTCTGGGTCGACCCGTTGGGTTGAGGCTTTCAAAACAAGACATATCAGCATGAGAAAAGCTTATGACAAAAAGCTTAATCATATCAGAATTTCTTACATATCAACCAATTTTGACATATGTAGTTTCATATTTCTCTTTAATAAGAGTTTTTCTAATCCTTGTGGAACGATCTTAACTAATTGTTACATAGGTAGCGGTTTGATACTTCGTATGCATTAGTAAAAACATAATAACTTGTAAAAACTTTACGAAATAGTTTTGTTGGACTAAAGATCTCCCCATTCAATATTGGTTAAGGAAAGTATTTTAGTTAGAATATAAGTCTAGTTTATGTAAAGTATTGTTGAGCAAGTCAAGCATATAATATTGTTTAGATATTATTTAGTAGTAGTTTCTTAATTGTATTAGGAGTCAAGTTAGATTAAAGTAATCTATTTGTAGTCTAGTTGGGGCTTATATAAAGAGGTCATAGGAGAAGGTAAAAGTATGAGAGTGAACGGGGGATTTGTCCCCGGCTCCATCAGTCTAGCCAGGTGGTTTGAGATGTTCCCATCACCAAGTCAAGTATGTCAAGTGCCAAAGTATAGTAAAGTTTAGCCCGTGTTTTCTATCCCTCAAAGTTAAGGAGGGGTTTTCCATGTATATCTTGTGTTCTTTACAATTATGCTTCCGCGTGCGTTATAGTCTAGTTAGAGTCCGCATCAAGTGGTCTCTAAGCAAAGAGAAAAGTCCAACAAGTTTTCAAGTAGATTAAAACCATACATATCATGTCTAATAACATTATAGTGTGCAACTTTTTTATTTTAAAGTTGAAAATAAAATTAATTATGCAATTATAACCTAATTAAAAAATAAATGCACAACCTGTTGGGTCGACCCGAACCCAAACGCTCTGGGTCATGAACAAGCATTTTCCAATCCGAAACCGAAACGACCCGACCTGTAAATGACCCGACCTGAACCCGACCCGTTTGTCAGCTCTACTCATCAACCTTACTTAACAGATAACATATACAGCGGAAAAACACTAAAAATTCGAAGCGTTACCATCGTATTTAATGTTCAAGTTAAATACAAAGCTAAAATAAAACAAATGTTAATGATTCCAAACAAAATAAGTAGATAATTAAATATTAACTATTTTTCAATTCTAAACTTAAAACAAATAATCCTTAAACGAATAAATATTATTAAACAATTAACTCCCAAACAAAGGAATTAATACTAATTACAATAATCTCCGAATAATACATTAAAGAAATGTCTAAACAGAATAATAAACTGTTTTGAGAAGATTACAATCTTCTTTAGTCGCCTTCACTAGCTCTCAACCACGAGTTCAAAAATCCTGTCAATCTACTGCCCCATAGAAACGAATTTCGTACAGGTTCATCATAGGCCCGTCATTGAAGAGAAATGGACAACAAAAACACATAAAAATAAAAAGATCCAATCAGTTATGCTGAGTAATTCATAACCACACAATTCATTTAAATACCGCATTTAAGCCAACATGCTTAATAATAATAATCATACTTTAGTAAGTCAAAGACAACATATTTTAATTTAAAACACACAACAAACCACCAAAATAATAAATCAATATTTATTATTATTCATTAGTCAAGTCCATTAGAGAGAAGAGAATCGCATGAATAGCCAAAACCAACCGCGGTCGATTCAAAAGGATCAATAGTCCTGTGCATATTAGCAAAATGGGATCAGTCATCCCGGAGTATAGATGACTCCTAGAAGTACTTCCTTTGTTGCTAAGTATACCCTTAGATTTACAATAAGAAGTGTTTCTCAAAACTAACTTGCCTGATTCTCATGTATGGACACAAGTTCTGCAATACATTGGGGCTATACCCGCAGTTATAGACCTGCCCAATGTACCAAGTGGCAAATTCTCATATGCGTCCCTTGGTGGATCATTACCAAAGAAGTCTTAACTCTCAATTCATTTTCATAAGGTGATGACATGGTCACATAATTAACATAACTTGGCATTTCTCAAGTAACTCATCTAAGTTACAACATGAACAATTATAGTTCACAAATCCGATGGAAAAATTTACATGAATGATCATCAAGCTCTAATTCACCACCACCTCGCAAAGATCCACTTTCGGGTTTCACTATTTTGTCCACAAGCTCAATAGTCAATGTTCATCTCAACTTATTGAAACAACATGCTTACTAACATGATTCCACATACTTACCAACATGATGCAATTAGCGATAGACTATATTACTTACTAACATGAACAAATATTCACATACTTACTAACATGAACAAATATTCACATACTTTTAGTTCAATATCCACAAATAATTACTCCACGTAATTACAAAGATTAACATGTATCATATAACATGAATCTCAACAAGTAGTCATAGCTACACATAGTGAATTTCCAACATAGTTCATCATGCATTTACTATATCATTCATCTCATAAATCTATACGAATTAAACATAAGGAAATAAAATATTCAATTATTCATTTGTCATAACAAATTTCAATATGAATTATATTCTTAATTCATAACAACTAGACAATGAATCACATCTCAATTCAAATCTAGACAATGAATGTACCTTGAGCAAAAAGGCAATTCCAATTCAAATTACGTAAACTCCCTTACGTTCAAGTGCGGTCCACGGTTCCTAACAAAATCCATAATTTATCCACAAGTCAATACCTTAACTTCTAAACCTCCAAATTAAGCATTCGGGATGGTTTAGTACATTAAACTTAAATAATTAAAATGTTGGAATTTTAATACTCATGCATGCTCAATGATTTTCAAAACAAAACTTTCATAAATCAAATTAGGGAATAATTCAACTAAACCCTAATTGAAGTCAACACTCAACAAAAGTCAAACATCACCAAAATAATACCACCACCACCAGCGGGCCCCCACCACCAGCAGGCTTGCTGGTGGCCCAGCTTTGCGTCGCGTAGGTCGCAGCCGTATGGTCTCCCCCCCCCCCCTTTTTTTGTTAATCCATATTTAACAAATTTAAACCCTAATCAAATATGAAAATAAACATTAATTATAGATTTTTAATTAATTTCATAGAGCTTCAAACGTTAATAACCCTTTTGATTCAAATTCAATGTAAACATCAAATTAAACCCTAAACATGATTCTAACATGCAAATCATTAGAATCTAGCAACCCTAGGTTAAAACACAAATTAGGGTTCACTCAATAACATGCAAGGGTTAAATAAAAACTAGAACTTGAATCAAAACAAAGCTTTAATAATTAAAAACTATTTTAAAATCCCTTACTTGAAAAACAAACCAAGATTGAGCAAAGATGATGAATTATGAAAGGGAACCAAAATTTCTCTTTCTTTTCCCCCTTGGTTTCGGTCGAACGTGTAGAGAGAGAGAGAGAGTGAAAGTGTGGTTTTTTTTTTTTTAGGTTAAGTAGATGGATAAAGGGGAAGTTGAGTGGAAATAGGAAATCACTTCTTCCTTATCTCCCTCCAACTTCCTAAATCACCTCCAATCAAACTCCTCCAAAATCTTTACTCAAAAAAAAAAAAAAAAACAAAAAACAAAAAAAAACCTCCAAAATCAAAAAATTTAGGAAGGAAATTTTGAAAATAATAATCATCAATATAGCCCCATATTTTCGGCTAGGGTGCCGAAAATTAGGCCCAAATCTCGCACAATATTTTCGGCCAAAACAGAAAATATTAGCCCACGGTTCATTTTAATTATTTTGGCCCAATTAAATTAAATTAGGTCCAAAACTAAAACACATATACTAATTCGGCAATTTAAATACTCAAGAGCCCAAATTAATATTTTTCTAAATCCAATAATTCACATTTTTCTTTTAAGTAATTATTATTCTAAAATAAATAATAATACGGGGTATTACAAATACTCCTTTTTTGTGATAGTTTACTTTCCGTTTTGCTTGCTTTGTATTTAATTGCTTGACTTTTATTTGTTTGGCTTGGGGCTTGTTCCTAACAACCCCCCTCTCGCCACACCCACAACCTCTACGATCACGAACATCGCGATTCACCTCAATAAGACAATTCGACGGTGGCTTATAAGTTATAACTATTAGGATTCCCTTTTAACACATACAATTTACTTTTATTCTTGCTTCCCTTCACCATAACCAAGATACCCCTGGTGACTCTCAGTATACCGTACATTCATATTGATGAAGTATTCACGCTCATCAAAGTCTTCTCTAACTTGTGATGTTCCTTTTGATTTTAGGAAAGTGACTCACACTGGTGAGCGACTTAACTTTGCCATTGTAAGCTTTACTTTAACTTCACTAACACCTTCGACTTTAATTTCTCGTTGTTGGGCGACGTCACTTAGCTTCCACGTTTGCAACTTTCTCATACACACTAAATTATTCTCTCCTCAATGCAAAAATGGCAAATATTTCCAATGGGAGACATCGACGTTTGATGATTATGTGAACCTATGTGCCATTGTGATTTGGAGTCTTCAGGTCAAATGGTAGAAGACAACATCCACCCTGACTTCTTGTAGTACGTATGCATATAAATGGTAATGAACTTACTTAAAATGAGATGAAGGTGCACATAAATCGTACGAGAGATAATAGTGCATATGACTGGTATTAGTTCTTAGATTGAGATTGACTTGGCTTTGTTTGGATGTTAATGGTTATCTTGTATTAGCTTTTGATGTTTAGCATAAAGGTCAAACTTAGACGTTTTATGATGAGGAAATTTGAATTGATGCAGAGAAGATGATGTAATTGCTTTTTCTAATCTATGTTTTTTAGCCTACAATATGATAATGTAATAAACGATGTTTGTTACATATGAGTTATGACTCTCCTCATAACAAGGTTGTGCTCATAAAAATCTAGATGCATTCATATTGCAACCATGAAAGCAAAGCAGGGAAAGAATATTGGGTCGTATTCGCTCTTCACATAGCATCTTTTGACAACATACTACCCATGAACACAAAGCCACAAAAACATCGCAAATAAACTTTATAAACAAAACCTAAAATAATCATAATCATAATCGTATCTAAAGCTAGAATAATTAGACAACCGTGATCAGATATTAACAGCTCTAAAAAACAGAAACAATTCCTAGAGGCCAAAGCAAAGCCTAAATTCATGTTCCAATCCTATATCAGTCAAAGCAGCCTAGAAGTTTGAATGTATCAATTAGTAAGGTTCAAATCGTAGCGTATTCGGATCGGAAATTTACAAACTGGAGATCCAGGTTCCGAACCCCATTCATTTTCATTATACAAAAAATATTAATTTTAATAAATTAACAAGTGACAAGTGATTTTTTAGTTAAGTTGCTTTTGTTGTGTGTTGAATCACGTCATTAACAATCTATTTGTTAAATTTTTTTACATTTAGCCAAGTAAAATATACTACACGACAAAAACTTATTTGAGGTATATTCAACCTTTAAAATATGAAATTATCCCATTTTAACTTTTTGATGTAATTTAGTTGGACTTGATACAATTAGTAAGGTTCAAATTTAAATATAAAGTTGAAATTTAAGGAAAAGGGGAAAAAATATAAACCTAAACCGGATACGGATATCCGCCGACCCAATCCGCTTTAATCAGATATCTGCTTTAAAGCAGAGCTGATACGCATCAGATTTTTACCGATCCGGAAAAGCGGATATCCGCTCCATTTTTTAAAAGAGGAGTGGATATTCGGCTTTGCTCACCCCTAAAATCAAGTGCAATACTTATGTCTGAACCATCTCTAACAGCATGACAGTCACTTTTGTTGCATTTTCATGCTCAACACTAGACATAAGTGCAATACTTATGTCTGATCCATCTTTCTTTTTTTTAGAAGAAAATGAAGTGTCTGATCCATCTTTAGTAGCATGCTAGTCACTTTTATTGCATTATCATGCTCAACACTAGATATAAAATTAATGTTATATGAACATCTAATGAACTGACATGACATTCTCAACATTTACTAAAAGTCATAAGTATCTTCATCAATTAACATGATTCAAAAAAAGTCTATCATGTATCACGTGATCCCCCCTCCACTAGAGGTGGCCATGGGCCTGTCCAAGCCGGGCTGGGGCCGGGCTTCTAGACGGGCCGATTTTCCTCAAGGTTAGGCACTAAACCGCACCGTTGGCCGATGGTTAGTGCCTGGGCGGGCCTGCGGGCCTCAACAAAGTTGTCCCGTGAGTAGTCCTGGTGGTGGGCCTAGTGCCGGTCATGGTTCCGCTTTTCCGTTTAGGGTCCTAAGTCCGCTGCCTGCGGACACTACAGTCATATAATTTCTACAAACACCGGGATGTAATGCCGTTGTATCCGTCGTTGTCATCGCAGTGAGTTAGAAAAGTTAGAGGAGGAAGATAACATGGTGGAGATATTCTGGTCAAAGAGTCTGAACCATCTATTTTTTTATTGTTTTGATGAAATCATTATCCCTGACTACTCCACGTGATGTTACAGACTTGTTATGACTTCACTTTGTCCAATGTCCATTGTATTTTTTGTAAACTTTTTAGTCCATTTGCAAAATAACTGGTTTGGAAGTACGTTCATGGCCCAAATATTCAGATAGTCCCATAAATATAGCACGGGCCAGTCAGTGCTTTTTACGGGCCCGGTCCAGGTAGTGTTTCATGGGCCGGTTCTGGGCTTGTAACGACTTTTGGTTTCTCATGAACAGGCATACACTACTTTTTAGTGGGCTAGTGCTAATTCTGGGCCTGGGCCTCTGGACACCATGCATGGGTCGGCCCATTACGTGCCTGGGCCAAGCCCAGCCCAGTGGCCACCTCTACCCTCCACCAATGAAAAAAAAAAGAAAGGAAGAAAGAAACTGACCAATATAGGGAATGTAAAATGGAGAATGGATGAGCATTGAAAATTAAGTTTTGAGACATACCATACGCATATTGTTTTGAGATGCTGCAGCTAGAGCAGATGTAAGGGTTGACATTGATACTGTACCAGATTTGGCAATAAATGCAGAGGTCATGTGCATTCCTAATAGGTCTAAGGGCATTGGCCTTATCGGTCTTCGAAGTCCTTGATGAGCCTCCGAACGATCAACGCCATTGCATCTAGTCCCAAAGTATCTATAATTCTGACCAACATTGCGAGAAACCTATGTTCCAAAGTAGTGAGTGGAAGGGGGTCACTAATCACAATAGTTGTAAACCCAGGAATCAAGCTATAGAACAGAAGGTAGTGAGCCAAAGGAGCAAACATGTAGAAAGCTACTTAGGAGTGAGGTCATGCACATACTAGCAATCATTTAGAGTTTCTGTAAAGCATGGAAGGATCAGAGCATGCTTGCTTTTGTTGCTGCAAGTGATTTCCGCCTCTCCTGATACCCAAATGTTGTCCATGTTGTCCTTGCCTCTGAAGGTGGTAAGGCATTATAAAGTTTGGGCCTCTTGGACGCATTCCAGGAAAAATTTGCTGCTGAAAACCATATTCTGCAGGCTGTGGGGGAAGCACACCATGAGCACCTTGGCCAAAATAAACATGTTGAGGTGGAAGCCTAGATGCCCCAGGAAGGAAGGTTGGCATCCTTGAAGTCAAAGGTACTATCTTCCTTGTGCTCGAATTTGAGCAAAATGAGACTGAAAAGGATTAAGGGTAAGGGAGTACTTTCAAAATTGCATCAATTCATACTCAGTTCTAAACGATCAACACCAAAGAGCAAAACTAGTCATAAAACCATAATCCTCCTCTTAACACAACCAATCAACATTCAAAGGCAACTAACTATCAGACATATAAATTGCTTAGCACTATAACTCTGTGACTATTTCAATATTAAAAAAGGAAGATAATCTTAAGCTGCTTTTCTCTTCTCATAAGTCACAACAACAAAAATAGAGTAACAAAAAAGATAAAGAATGCAACAAATTGAACATCTTCTTATATGAAAGCCATAACACAACACGATAATGCATTAGAATCTACATTAAGCAACATGAAGACCTTAAAAACAAAAGCAAAATGAAGATCCATTTTCCACTGATTTATATGTATTGGTATCCAAGAATGTAATAAAAGAGGTCAAGGGTGCATTGTACACACGAGTCAAACTAAGAAATAAGAAGGGAACTAAATTGCTGACATAAATTAAATCGATTTTGGTTCTTCAAGTGATATAAACAAAAGATATAACAGAATATATTTGAGAGATCAAGGGCGCACCCAAGCTACACAAGTAAATTGTAAGAAATAAGGACTCGAGTTAGTTTATCGAATGAGAGAGAACTATGTTAAAATAATGAAAATACACTTGATTGGCATTACATTTGATTGCAGCCTTGTAATATGCAGCCTAATTGGCACAATAGTAATAAAGGGCCATTGCCCCACATTTACTTTCTTATCTACCTTAAGCTTACTACCAAAGTATCTTACTTGACCAAATGACCATTGGAGTGAGATTCCTTACCCAATTCCGAGGGTAGTATGACTTTGTATCCAATTACCCCCGAAACAATACTACTACCATTCAGAATAAAATTTACTTGTAACTTTGCTTTTTCTTTCTTCTTTGTGTTGGGCAACATCAACGTAAATAGCTTTCTTCCAATCATCTGACTATTCATTTCACTTATCTGTCACAGTTTTTAACACATTATTATAGGAGGTATTAGGATGAGGGAGGACTATTTTATGAAATGTAAGGACAAATCAAAGTACCTTAACCGATGTAATAGTTCCGAACTTTGAAAATAATTTCTTCAACTTTTCCTCATTGATGCTATCATTAAGAGTTTTCAAGTAAAATTTGGCACCCTTCATTTTTCATAACGTCGGACCCTTTTCTTGTCCAAATTTGGCTTTCAACTCTGCTACTCTCTCTGCTTTTGTTTGAGCTCTCCCCACAAGCCTAACCTTGTCATCGTGATTGGTCCCAATCAAGTTCTCAACGGCTGAATCAGGACTCTGAAAATTCACGAAACCAAAACACCTAGACTTCCCACTTGCATCCTTCATTACAACTGCATTGGTGATGGAACCATAAATGTTAAAAATTTTCTTAAATTCTTCATAAGTAAATTCTTGAGTCAAAATTTTCACATAAACATTAGCAAATTTTGGCTATCAATTAGAACCATGTCTTTTCTGTCGCCTTTAAAAAATCCCTACATAAATTTGTTTTTCATTCAACAACATGCCATTTAACATATTCATTGTAGTTTGTGCTGCATCTTCCCGCTTCTAGTGAACAAATCCATACCCTTTAGATTGATCATAATTCTTATTTTAATGTTATAAATTCCAATAAAAATTCACTTCACCTATATGTCTATTAGGGATGTATCTAATATACTATTGCATTAATAATTCAATAAAAATAGTTTATATGAAACCAAATATATTTTATAAAAACGTGCATCACACGGGACGTAGCAGGAAAGAATTTTTTTTGATTTGAGTATAGAAAGGGAGAGATACATAGATTAGGAACTTCGTAGCAATATGTGACATATGCGAAAAATTTGTTGCAAATTTATAGAAATAAAAATATTTTAATTGTTAAAAACACACGAACCATACATCACACGGGGATGTAACTAGTGATTCCTATATCTCTACCTCTTATCACTTCGATTCAGTTCAATTTAATTCGTCATATGGAATACTTTTAAAAATACTTTCATTTGAGTTTGATATTCGTATTGAAAAACTAATTTCAGTTGAATTCAGGTGAAAACAAAACCCAAAAAAAAAAGGGAAAAAGGAAGGGAAGAAAAACAAAAAGAAGGAGATTGGGAAAGAGATGATGCCAGCAGTCAACGTCCTCAACGAGCAGCATCACAAACGAGAGGCAAAGAGGGGCTTAATAGATTAAGCCAACGGTTGGATAGGCCACACGATTTCACACCTCATATCATATTCCATCATCTCTCCTGGCTAATGTTACATTTACATCTATCAAGCTTGTCATTTTCTTAGTTTTCAAGGAAGAAAAACGGAGATACTGTCATTGGTGACTAAACTTTGAGGAACCCATTTGGGCGAAAGGTTTCAATTTCACAATTTTTTTGATGGGTCTTGTTGGATTAGCTTTTCTTCAATTTTAAATGAGATTTTAGAAACTGGGTTTGTTTTCTTTTGGGAGTTTTCTGGTCCAAAAGGCAAAAAATGTTGCCAGTATGCTCAGCCACGCCTTGCTCTTCTTATTACTCTCAGGTAAGATTATGGTAACAGAAAAAGAAATCAACTTTAAATTATATATATGTTGCTCAAATGTAATGAATGGTTATTCTTCAAGGATGTTGGTGATTTGGGTAATTAGTAGTAATACAATGTTGATTATGCTGGATTTGAATGTTGTTTATTGTTTGGTTAGTTGGGATGTTTCTGATCATTATGTATATAGGTGTGGGGAAAAGCAGGAGTTATAAAAACAGAAATGCATGATAATTGGTGCTAATTAATGTCAATTGCAAGAAAAATAATTGCCCTTTGGCTTTTCTTAACAGTGGAGAGCATCAGGCATTGATTGATGATGCATCTATTTGTATTAGAGGAGTTAGAGAGATAAATATTAGTTTACCCACCGAGTAGTCTACCCGGTTGATGTGTGAATTTGTGATTGGTTGGGTTTTAATATTTTGTTTCTTAAGTTGAAAATATTTTATGTGAGTTCCAATGTTCATGCTTATATTTCTTGTCCACATCACATGGGTAGACTACCCGATGGGTAAACTAAGCATTCTCCGAGTTAGAGGACCTTGCTCACAAAACTTTGATAATTCAACTGTCATTTTTGTTGTTGTTGAAGGAATTCAACTGTCATTTGGCTCTTCTAGAAGTTACTATAACTATCAACTCTTTTAGCATTTTTAATATTCGCTGTGTTTTAACAATTCTTATGGTGCAGATATTCTTAAATGATGGATTCCGAAACTTGTATCGAACCCAGAAGGTGCTTGATGTTAGATGCGTTTCAGGAGATACTGCTGTGTCAAGCTTGTCGGGTGGAGTTAGTCTTCCACGGGTTTCTCTTCAAAAAGAAGCTACAAGCTCTCTATATTCGGAATTTCTTGGAAGGAATGCACCATTGCCAAATGGATGGCGATATGCTACAAGAAAAGTAAGTGATTCATTTTTCGCAGAGGGGAAATATCTGAAATACGTGGAGGAATCTACTTCGGCTGCAGTACAAGAAGAGCAATTATCAAGCACCTTAGCTGACAATACTGACATATTGTTGGAACCTGCAATTAAAGAGCCAATCTCAATCTTGGATAATGTTGCCGACAGCACTGCCAATACTCCTGATGCTTTTAGTGTGGATACTGATTCACTGATGACTTCTGCTGATGGTTCTGAGAATGTAATTTCTCAAATGAACGAGTCGGTGGGAGGTTTAATTAGTAAGGGGGAAAGTGCATTGAGTAGCACCGTGGATAAAGTTACTTCAACCATAACAGGAATTGTGAAGGACAGCAATGAAGCAATCGAAAATCTGACCAGTAAAATGCTCTCTTCTGTCAATCAAACTGGTGAAGTAACTGGTAATAAATTAGAAAACTTCCCAAGCGAGCTAAAGGAGGCCAGTAGTAAAGCTGGTGTTGTTGCACTTGATTTACTTAGGAAGACTGTTGTTGTGGTGGAAGATTCTTTGGTCAGGGGGAGTAAATTTGTCTATTATTTATATGAGTCTTCTAAAGAATTTCTGCCACCAGAGATCCAGGATGCACTTATTTCATTTGAGAAGAGAACTAGTGAAATTTCAAGGCCAGTCGGGATGGTTTTCCTGCAGGTAAGGTTGCCTCTTACTTTTAACTATTCTTTGAGCTTTGGATTGTATAGACCAATCATCATGGCTTGGCGATTCTTTTTAGTGTTCTAGCTCTTTATCATTCATTCGGCTTTTCATTAATGGTGAGAACATTGATCTTATGTACCACAGACTTTCATTTCATGATCTCTTTTGTAGAGGATACGTAATAAAGTATGTATTTCTACTAAAACATAGGGGTTATGGAGTTACTCTGCAGCCACATGCTTGTTTGCTGCATGGATGAATGATCACTGATCACCATCCACATGGCCTCATGTAGACGACATCATACTTGAAAAATGTTATGGGCTAATAGTTGTTTTGCAATTATTGATGTAGCTGATATTTCTTCTTATTTTTATCTATACTCTTATATTCAGGTGTACTCCGCTATTGAAGGACTGGAAAGAAGTTTAGGCTTAGACCCTTCGGATCCGATCGTCCCATTTGTTCTTTTCCTGGGCACTATCTCTACTTTATGGTATTGATATCCTTTTGCACCCATGAACTCTTTTCTCTTGTCATGGCTTAAGATGGTTTATGTTTTGCAGTAAATTTATGTTATGCATCAGATTCGTGCAGGACTATATATTGGGTGGTAACCTATAGTGGCTATGCTGGAGATCTGTCTCCAGAAGTGGCTTTCAAGCTCTTGATGGGGAAGGATGATACTATCCTTATTGATGTCAGGCCTGAGGCAAGCTACTGTAAAATTCTCTAGCCTTTTCTTTTTTTCTTTCTTTTGTGGAAGGAATTCGATGCCATTTGTGATTACTCTGCTTTTTCAATTACCATCCTCATTATCTGTCAATCCTTAATTTCCCTTCGATTACTGTTTTGTAACTTGAAGTTTATATATTTGTGTAAATTGTTTGGTGCCTGATAATGTGGTTTATACACTTGAAGGATCTGAGGGAACGTGATGGAATCCCGGATCTTAGACGTGCTGCTCGATTTCGATATGCCAATGTATCCTTGCCCAAGGTTCGGCTAACAATGTCCAGATGTCTTCTCTTTAGAACTTTAGTGCACATACTATAAGCATCACTTAAGTTATCATTCTTGATTTGGAATCCAACGATAGTCATTGTATACTGAGTTGGATCATAAAAGTGTTCTATATGGTGGATGGATTCTCACTTGAATGAGTTGAATCTCTGTCTTGTCAGGTTGATGGATCTTTAAGGAAGTTAATGAAGAGCAGCGGGGACCTTGATGACACTCTGATAGCCATAGTAATTCGGAATCTCAAGAATGTTCGAGTATGTGTGTAGCCTTTTTTGATATAAGAGAACATGTGATACTAGACTAGTATCAATTTTAGAAAGTAGACCACATACGAACCTTTTGAAAACTAAATGATATAAATCATTAAACACAGGCATCCTTTATCTACTCTTTGATTAATCGTTGGCAAGTGGTTACTACTATGGATATTCCTTTTTGCTCCTGTCATTTTAGGAGTAGTAGAGATTCGCGTAGCTATAAAGTATAAACACATAAATATTAATCTTCATTTGATTTTGTTGTAACTTCACCTGAGGATATGGGTGTTTACTTGTGAAAAATTTCCATATCTAATCATATTTTTACCTCTCTCAGAAAACGAAAAAGGCAGTTCATTTCCCCATCCAGCATTCTGAAACCTGAAACAAATAATATCCGGAATAGAGTTTTGTTGTCTGGGTTAATTTATTATCCATCTTGTTTTTCATTGCCACTGATATCATCCTTTCTATGTGTTTTTCAATGCAAAATATTGTTTTTGGTTAGTTCTGAAAAGATAATTTTCTTGGTCTTCTGATCAAGCATTGTTCAAGAGATGTATAATAATAGCACAAATAGTAAGCATACATAAATGGTGACTTGATGAAAAAGCACTATGGATACAAAGAAAAAGGCTTATCCATATTTTCTCATTACACACTTATTAGTCATATGTTGGCATATATTTATGCTTACGAAAGTCTCTCGTAATGAGTCTGTGCTTATAGGACAGGTCCAATATCATAGTTATGGATGCTGATGGAAGTCGTGTGAAAGGCATCGCAAGATCTTTGAGGAAGCTTGGGATTAAGGTAAGCTATCTACATTCTAATTTTAAATTGTCATATTTCATTCTATAATCAATTGCTAAATGATCAAAAATTTAAAACTCAGGGTTTCTGACAGACATGACAGAATATCAAATTGGTTTAGGAAGAGTAGTGCATACTTGTCATCTTAGTACAAACTGATTTGAAATGACACATGCTTTGAGGCTTTCTTGTTTATCTACTCAAAGCAATCTGCTCCAAACTTGGCTCCCTTTTATTTTTATTATTTTTTTCCTCTGTTTTGTAGAATGCACTTTTCAGCTTGTCACACAATTGTAACCCGTTGTTCTATGTTGGTGTATTAGATATCTAAAAGTTGACAAGATTCATTTGACTTTATTAAAACGATAGAAGATAATGTCTTCGAAATTATACCTTTGAATTGTTCTACCGAATCGTATTTGGTGTCTTGGTGATACCTGTTTGCGTTCTAGGTTTTCAAGTGACCACCCTCTATAGACTATAAGTATCCGCACTGGAATATTTACCTGAATTCTCCTCAGGGCCACTGGATGTTTTCTTGATCGTAAATTTCGGGGCATTGGGATTAGTCAAACCAAGCTTGTATACCCATGTTATCTGCAAAAACAAAAAAAAAAAAAAAAAAAAAAAAAAGGGAAGAAAAGGAAAGAAATGTGTACTTGAATCTTTATACATGAGGTTACAACCTAGGACATTTGTCTGTCAATTAGGCAAACGAAAGAAAAAGAGGGATTCAGCCAAGACATAAAAATTGCAGGAAGGGATTACTTATTTGATTTTTTTGTAAGAGTAAATGCAATGATACTTTTTTTCTTCATGAATCCTATTTGTTTTTCCCTTTATTGGCAATTTATTTATTTATTTATTACTTCTGTGCTCTCAAGATATTCTTGACTTGTGGAACAAATCTTTTATACCATTAATGTTTTTCCTTTTTCTTCTTTATCTGAATAACAGAGACCATATGTCCTCGAGGGTGGCTTCCAGTATTGGGTTAAACAGGGACTCCGTGTTAAGGAGCTGAAACCTGAGTCAGCAATTACCATACTCAATGAGGTAGTGTCCATGCAGTCCCTTTGTAGTTTGTACACCCTGTTTCTGTTTCTTCTCCAAACCCCTCCCCCATGCCTTGCCCCGGTAAGATAAGGAAAATAAGTTTGGTCAAAGAGGGAAAAATTAAAACACTGAGCCAAGCTGAAGACCAGGTGTCTGTATGCAAGAAGAACCAAAAAACTGAAAAAATAATGCCTGTTTAGTATTAAGAAAACCCTTCTCATTTCACATTCCTCATAATTGACCCTAACTCGAACTCTCAAAGTGTTTGACTTGTTTATTGCAATTTTTCTTCCTAGAGTAGAGTAAATACTGAGGGTTACATCTTGTCACTTCACGTCAGGTCATCAAGCCGTCGTGTTAAAGCACCTGGGTTTTAGAGATGTCCTCATAACTCGTGTCTAGTTGGATCACGTGATGTTGTAACTAGTGCTAATTGATGATCCCTTCTTCTCCTAGGCTGTACTAAGTCATTGCTTTTTGTATACTTCTCTTTTATCTAGCAAAGAAAAAGAAAAATAAATCGAACCTTCTGGGTAACAAAGCTAGTACAATGCAGATATTTGTTTTTTTTTTGTTTTTTTTGATAATTAGATATTTGTTAATCATCTATCCATTAAATCTAGCAACTCAAATTCTATCGATGATCCCACTTGTCAAAAGAAAATCTTTGAATTGCACCTACATGCTAACTGTAAGGGAGAGCTCGTAAGGTATAGTTAATACTCTTATGTCTTATCCAAGAAAAAATGACATGTAAGGATCACTCTCCTTTTGTGAAGTTGTGTGTGTCTCAGTTACAGCTTGAGCGGAGTGTTTACTATTCTTGCAATTAGGCCCTGCCGCCCTGGTGCTTAGATCTATTACTTTTTATTATTTTTTCTTTTTTACCATCTTCATGGCGTATGTGAAAATACTGAAAAGATATGTGTGCGTGTAACTCTCCCCTCCCCCACCCCCACCCCCACCCCCAAGAAAAACTTTTTTCATTATGATTTATAACTGCGTTGTAAAATTTTCAGGAAGCCGAGGCAATCCTGGAGGAGTTAAATCCCACTCCTGTGCAACTCTTGGGGATTGGTGTGGTATGATGAGTTGGTTTACTTTAAACAAAACCAAATCAGATGCACGATCATAGTTTCTTAAAAAAAAAAAGAAGATAAATTAGTGTGCATTTCTGGAGCAAAAAAGTAATGTGGATCTCATTTTAAAAAAGTTTTCACTTATTGCTGCTCGTTTGCATATCTAATTAATAATTGTTTCAATACAGGGTTCTGTTGCTGCATTTTATGCAATACTAGGTATGTTGCTCTGATTTTGAATCAAACATATGAAAAATGATGATCCATGTCGCAAATTGCAATAACTTTCCACCGTGGCCCACAATCAAAGTAAAAGTTATTGTAGCAAAGGTTGAGTCACTGTTGTTCCAGTTAATTGCTGGTAGAGTAGTTTTAAGGATTAGCTACCAAGTATTTATCCGCGCTATTGTTATGGTTGTGTGAAAAACTTTAAGTGCTTAGTAGTCGTGCCACTTTCTTTTTTCTGGAATGTGTTTATTATATGTCCTGTATTTTGGTGTTGGTTTTGGTTGTAGTAGAAGTCATTGTGCTCATAGGTGAGATCATTTATTCGCATCCCATGTTTGCAATGAGAGGATCCCTTTGGGGACAGCTGATCATTGCTAAGTGATGGAGAGGTACTTTTATGTTAGTGCCTTGAATGCATTTTAGTTTTACTGGTTATTTTTTTCCCTTTTGATTTTTGAAAGCTGGCCTGCCCCTGCGCAGCTCATCTTGGGTCGGATCCATCCGAGCAGTTTGAAATGGGCCCCCATTCTCCCAATAACCTGGACCGAAGGTCCATCTGTTGACTGCTCTCCATTCTCCTTCACAGGGAAATATGGGGCTGCCAGGTTTGAGTTTGGGAGTGTGGTTGGCAAATGTTACAGGTGAATGAGGCAGATGCCTCACAGTTAGGTTTTAGCTCATACGTGCACAGACAGCAATTTCAGTATCTTTAAGTGAGAAGTTGTTCCCAAAATGGAGCAAAAAGTCAGATGTTTGTTTCCCTCTTCCTGGAGTAATAGATGTACCTTCATTTTATATTTCTGTTTCCTGAACATATATGATAAATGAAAACTGTTATTAAGTTCTCTGTACATTAACTACATTCTACTAACTGGGCATCACATGTTTTCAGAGTGGGAGAAAACTCTACAACTCATTGGTGTTGTTGCCATTGGTCAGGTATAAATTTCGTTATCCTAAAAAAACATTGTCGTGACTGTGAAATAGAGTTCATTCTTTTGTGATATCTATTTAATAGCTAACAGAAAAACTGGCGATGGTAACATCATCTTCATAGAAAACAAAAACAATTCAAGTGAGATATGATTTTGAGTCCTCATTTTTCAGGAACAGTGAATTGAATTTCACGTCTCTGGGCTAGTTTTCAATTATAGTGATAGTTCATGCTACAACATTCAGGCCTGAACCTTGAACGGGTCAAAAAGAAATCCTTCTGAATATTTCAAACCTTGCCTTCAAAGTTACGTAGATCAAAGTTATGGATGACATGAATATTCTAGTAGCCAGTAGGTAATGGGAAGTAGTGCAACTAAATGTTGATGTTAGATGTTAGATGTTAGATATGTAATAGTTCATCTAAAACTGCAGTTCTTTCCATCAACCTGTACTCAATGTAAAACTGGAAAAGGGAGATAGCCGACTGATGTAGCAATTGGGTGTTTTCTATCATCATTCATTAATTCTATTCTGGTACTGTGCCTACAAGCAAATTAAAAATTAACAGGAAATTAATTATCTACATGACAAGTTGACATTTTGGTTATGAAGTTCTGGTTCTTGATTCTCTCTCTCCATACTAGACTATCTACCGCCGGCTGGCTTCTTATGAGGATCCTGAAGATTTCAGAAAGGATATGAGGTAATGCCTCCTGAACTGTGTATTACCTAATAAAAGCTTTATTGATGGTATTCTGGTATATTGCTTATTAGTTTTTTTTGTCCACGTCGTTTTTATTTTGAGCTGCATACTGATAAAGCATGGTTATTAGTTAAGCCTTAGTGTGCTCGTCTTCTGATCAAGAATCTTTTTTGGGAGGAGCTTGGTGCTTAACTGGCCTTTGTTCTCCTTGGTGGCTCTCAGAGTGATGAAGGGCATATTAATGTTTGTCTGCTATGTGAATGAGAAAATGGGGTCTTCTAGGGTGTTGGCTAATATAAGAGACCTTGACCCTTTATCTGACTGCAGCTTTGGGTATCATCCCTTCGCGTACTAGCCAATTTACTAGGTCAATTTATGGTTCCTGGAATCCTCTTCTCGCCTTAACCTCTTTTTCTTCACTGGTGCGGTGGCTAAATGAGTTTCCTTTCCTGCCTTAGTTCAGCAGTCTCTTTTAGACCTTGTTCTAATGATTTCTCTGTCCTCATTCAGTCTTGTCCTATAAAGTGGGGCCTTAGTCCTTCCAGATATGCGGATTTGTGGACTTCATACTGATTTGGGAAGTTGGTACCAAGGGTTGTTGTGGACTTGGGGGAAGTCTGAGGTCCAAGAGTATTATTTTCATCGTCTATAATATCATATTTCTTTTTTCTTTAGATAAAGAGAGAGTATATAGAAGTGAAGGGTCAAAACTAAAGTACAAGGAGGAGGAGAAGATGTCTTCTACGACCAAAAGTTACAAATTAGCCCAGTTACGCTGATATAATCATATTTCTTAACCTTTTTTCATGTTGGGTCAGGCAATAATAAAATGGTTAAACTTGTTTTGGGCATGTTGCTTTATACTGCTAGCAATAGACAGTGAGAAAGTATTAAAAAAAAAACATTTACTAAGCAGTAAGCAGCAGACAATGAGACCTCTTGTACCTTTTTCAAAACTACTCCCTCCATTTCATACATAGGCCGTTTAAGGTAGTGACACACGAATTAAAAGCTACTGTTAAAAATAATCAGCCCTAGCAAAAATAAGTCAAATTTAACTGCCTTACCAAAGACAGGTAAGCATTTGATGAAGTAATGTGAAACAACAGTAAAATAGCTTGCATTAAGAAACGAAGGATTTAGTTGAACAAACCTGCTTTTATTTATTTATTTATTATGATACTATTACTACCTAAAAGACAATCCCTTTCATTTTTCTTGATGTCAAGTATTTGAGGGCTTTGATCCCTTCTAAGTACTGTCAGGCTTCATCTTCTTGTTTGCTGAATATAAGGTTTTCACGTACGAGTTTGGCTTTCGGATAACCATGGTAACTAGTTTTGACTTTGATGCTTCTACAAGGTTGTTGCTTTCTCCGGTTACACTTGGAACCCGGGCTGTCTCTTGGGCTGCTAAAAAAGTAGACACTAACGGCAATGGGCTGCCATTGTCACCTTCGTCAACAGATGTTCAGAGCCGGGTCTTACAGGCTGCTGCTAAACATGAATCCCAGCCATTGGATGATGAAGGATTGCAGGATGCATCGCTGGATTCTAACACTGTCCGCAATGAAAATGTTGATGTGTCCGAGGCATAAATTTTCAAAGTTTTCCAGGTCCTGTATACGGCGGGTTAAGAAGTCAAGTTGTAAATCCTCTGCTGAGTATTGAGTTCTTGAATGTGCATTTGATGGAAGGAGTTCTTCACTAGGCACACACACATACTACATGTTCCTCACTGGGGATTTTCATATCATATTTATCTTTTAACAATCCTAACCAGTTACTCCCATGTATTATTCCTAGTAGTACTGTAGAACATTTCCTATAAAAAAGACTACTACATTCCAGAAACCAATAAATTCAATTTTATTCGACTACAACACAAACATTATTTGCACATCAAGTTCAATTACTGAGACAATTGTCTCCCATATTTTCATATGGATCAACTCAAATAGGTTTGCTTGAGATGTTTCACATGATATGTAAAAAAGATATTATCTTTGAATTTATATTCTTTTAGGTGTCATCTTGCACCATGAATGTAACTTGAGATTTTCCGCGTCTCTCTAAATCTAATGAAGAAATGATAGTAGCTCGTTGTTTACATATTTGGTTGCAAAATTTTACTCATATTGAAACATTGAAATCCTTTTTCCTTGGATGATCAAGAGGTTACAGAACCACAATTCCATCAACATGAAGTTTTGTGAATCAAATCAGTTTTTCAGATAGTGAATCGAAACAGTTGGATGCTGTGAATCATTTCGGTGGATCTAAGAATCACAATTTCCACAAGCAAAAGGAAGTAAACAAAATTCAACATATAAGCAATAGAATTTCATTGAAACAATCCCAAAATGAACCAATAACAGTCTTAATAGACAAAAACCAAAAAAAAAATTACAAATTACCAGCAACATATAGGAGTACCTATATAATCACACAATCCCATTTCAACCAATATCACTGATTAAAAACCCAATTCAATACCAAATCACCAAAATTCAGAACCATTTTCCCACAAATCAAACCTGTAAAGGCCAAGGAAAGTTCTTCAAATCCTCTTCTTTTGCACTTCCATGATTTCCATTTCCTCCATTATCAACAAAAGCATTATACCTCAACACAAAAGCCAAAGTCATAACAACCCATTCCAAACAAAACATCAAAACACACAACCCACCAGCCAATTTCAGTATCACAGCACCATCATCTTCTCTCACATATGATTTCAACGCCCCAAGGAAGTTCCCAGTGGTAGTGAAGATCAGGATCGAAACCGAGCCCTGGAAGATGGCAGTGAGGACAGTGGCCACCATGTGGAATGCATACCAGCGGTGGGAACCACCGGAGGAGGCGCAACCCGAGACCGCCCCCGCGATGGTGATGATGTGGAGGAGGATGAATAGGAGGCCTACGGCGGAGGGGAAGAGGCGAAGAGAGAGAGTTAAAAAGATGCAACTTGAGGCTGCTCCTAAGAGGATGTAGTTACATACAAGGAAGAATTTGTGGGTTTTGTGGTGAGATGATGAGATATTGCAGTTTGGGTTGTGGATATGGATACCCATTTGGTGTTTTTTTGGTGCCCAGGTGATTTGATTTTGGTAATTTGTTGGGGATTTTGTGGGTTTGATTTTGATTTTTGGAGGGTTTTGGGAGGAATTTAGTTGATTAAGGGTTTTAGAGAGAGAAATGGGATGATGATCAAGGAGTGAGTGAGGGGAGAGAATTATGAGTTAAATCTTATATAGGGGAGCAGAGGGCAACGGTCATATTTGGAAATGATGAGTTTAAGGGATCCAAAGCCCCAAAGGTGAGTACCGTTGTCCTTAGGAGGAACTTTTCAAACGTAACGGCTACTTCTCAGTTTTTCCTTTTTGTGATTGGTTGTTGGTGACCAATAAGATTTTAGAGAGTTGGTTTAATGGGGGCCATTTGGATTTGTTTTTATTATTGGGAAGATTATTATGAAGCATATTTTCAACTCATTTCATGCGTTAACTTGTGATATTTACAAAAAAGAAATGCGTTAATTAAGGTAATAAGTCTTGTGTAGGATGGATCTATCTTATGAAGCGTTGAAGGGAGAGGGAAGAGAAAAAGAGAGGACATAGGAAAATATAAGAGGCCCTATCATAAAATTCGCCCTATACAAATTTGTGAAAATTATGATTGATTTTGGTATCCTTTTGAAATGACCATTGATCGTTTAATTGATACAATTAAATCAACAATAATGTTATTATCGAGTTATTAAAGTGGTTATTGTCTATTTTTCATTTTCGTGTGAATGTTACTCTTAATTGTTGAATTTCTTGATATTTAACAATCAAGAGTAACATTCACAGATATTTAACAATCAAGAGTAACATTCACACAAAAATGAAAAAAAAAATATCAAAATTAAAATAATCATAATTTGTTCTTGAGAGATAAAATAAACAAAGTTATTTGGCTAGTTAGGATGTTTATTTTGTTATTCGATTATTGATGAAATCTTCCAAGAAATAAGAACATAACTTATAGAAAGAAAAGCGTTTGTGTAGTGAATAGCAAATACAAAGAAAAACAATATATATGAGTGATTATTCTTTGTCCATTTTGAATAATTCTAGCTCAATATCATCATTTTTTTTCTTCATTAAATTAGTTGGTGGATACACAAGTGATGCACGAGACTCCAAGTAGGTTATACTTAGGTGTGAATCAATGAGAGGGGCTACACCGTTAGCAGTCTTAACACTATTATAAAGACAAAACATATTAATCATACGGAGATTTTTGGGTTACTTCTTTTCAATAGCATTTTTTTTTTACATACTACTGTTATTTCTAAAAAAAATTGCGGCGAACCAATTTATATGACTATTTTGGTTATGGAAATTGCCAATTACCAAAATCTAACGAGACTTTTGCATTTATTCTATTTTCCCACCCACGCATGACAAGTTAAAACCCTCTCTTCCGTCATGTTTGTTTTCTTCTCCATGACCCCTCTCTTTGTTTTAATCCTTTTAGTAATAAAAATGAAAGGGGTACCAACATATAGCTTGCCCTTCATTGATACCATATACTAAAAACCCTCGGTATGGAATGTCATGTTTGAGTCATAACTTTTTCTATAGAAGAGAAATAAAGTTCGTCATTACAACACACACTAAAACTGGTCATGAATAAGATGACCTAGTAAACCCAACCTTGAAAAAGAGTGGACTTGGATAATGTGTATTAATGAATTTGTCAGGCCCCACACTCGACCTAATTCCATGTCCAGCTCAAACCCATTTTTGAACAACTCTAGTGCGAATTAGAGTCTGTTCTCCCTAACTGGAAAACGTTTATATTTATTACTGAAAATTTATTTTTGTTGAACTTTGTTGAACTTTGCTGAACTTCGTTGAACATTATTTAACTTTATTTAACTTTGTTGAACTTCGTTGAAGTTTATTTATTTTTGTTGAATCTTATTGATAGTTTGTATATTGGTTTGTTTAACTTTATTTAACTTTATTTAAGTTTGTTGAAGTTTGCTGAAGTTTGTTGAAGTTTGCTGAAATAAATAGAAATAAACAGAAATAAATTGGGGAGAACATACCCTTAGTGCTAATGATGAGTTGAACAAACTTAACTGGCATGGTAATCTCTTGACGATACACCTCTAGGCTCTAGCCATCCGCATGTACAAAGTTAGTCGATGGTTTAATCAACTCTATTGATAAAAGTGATTAGCATAACCAATATCATTGCTATAAATCTACATATTGGTTGGCTTCGTCGATAATTGACAATCAAAATCATCGACTTTTCATATATTGCATAACGTACATTGTAAGGATGGGACACCTACGTGTTTTTCCTATGATCAGAAGTAAGCACGAAAAACAGTTGCAACTATTTGTAAATACAGTTCCCCTGGATATGGTAGATGACATGTAATACGAGAAATTATTCAAAAGAAATTACCATATATAATCCAAACTGTCTATTAGGCCATGTTCTCTTCAACAGAATGGTGCAGGACGGTGAGGAACGGAACGGAACAGCGCGGCGCGGATAATTCAAAAAAATGTGAGACAAAATAAAGTAAGGAATGCGGCGCGGAACGGAACGGAACGAAACGAAACAGATTGGAACGGAACGGAACGGAATGCAGCATGGAAACGACGAAAAGAACAAGGCCTTAGGCCCTGTTCTCTTCAACGGAATGGTGCGGGACGGTGAGGAACGGAACGGAACGGATTGAAACGAAACGGAACGGAACGGCGCGGCGCGGATAATTCAAAAAAATGTGAGACAAAATGAAGTACAGAATGCGGAACGGAACGGATTGGAACGGAACGGAACCGAATGCAACATGGAATCGATGAAAAGAACAGGGCCTTAGTCTTTCCTTATACATAAAGATAATTATAAAGTTGTTCCTACTCTAAGTGGGAAGTTAAAGGGATGTTTCGTCGTTTACGATTAAATTTTATTTATTTATTTATATATTTTTTTAATGATGGGTGGACGGCCCCACCTAACCTATCTTGTCTCGAGTTAGTAGCCAACCCATATCAGAGGTGATCGAGCTAGATGGTTAAAGGCTCCCTATTCTCTAACCCGCCCCACCCCACTCCACTCCTTATCAACTGGTTCAAGACCCTTTTGTTATTAATTGCCATTCCTCATTTTTCCTAAGTCTTGAACCTCGAACCTCTAAGTTAGAAGGTGACAATAGAACCGCTGAGAAAAATGCCTATTGGTTTAGGGCAAAAAATTCTTAGAAAACTGAAAAGCTCCATGTTCCCCTCTTGGGTTAGAATTATTAATAAGTGGGCTTGTAGGAAAAATAATTCCTTGTTTCGACCTAACCAGCTTATGGGCCATATAAGGCCATCATCGGGTTTCAAGTTACCCAAACCCAACAACTGAAACCCGACAAAAATAAGTTGTTCTATGGACCCAAGACCCAACTCCTTAAAACCCTAAACCCTAAAAAAACTCAGCGTAGCTATAAGTAACAAACCTCAAAACCTCTGTTATCACTCTCTAAAAACTCAACCTAGCCTCTCTCTTCTCTCTCTGCACACATTTGTTTAGAACAATGGCACCACCGCAAAGAGGAGGAGGTAACTCACTTAACCCTACTTCTATTATTCTCCATATTTGACTTGTCTTCTTTATTTTTAGCTTCAAAGTTTCAATCTTTAATTCGATTAATCATCATTCATATAGTTACTTAACTTGTTCATGTTATAAATTTTCGAATTTTCTTTTCTGGGTTATCCTCAAATGTTTAGTTTAGTTTAGGTTTGTTATTTGTTTCAAGCTGACCAACTTAATATCATAGTTGAATCAGTTATACAATACAAATGATTTCAACTTGCTATTAGTCTTGTTTGTTTTTCCTGTTAATCAGGGTCACTCATGTCATTAGTACTGGGTTTTTTTTGACATAAAAGTCGTGTATTTGCCTTGCTATCACAAACCATTCAACTGTTTGTTCTTTATCTTTTGGGTGGAATTTTCCCTATTGGATTCCCTGTTAATTGAGTGGCTCAATAAAGACTCAGTTTTGTTTATGCTTTGTTGGGTTTTAAAATCTTCAGCTTTTTAGTCCAGATTTTAAACTTTCTATAAAGGGATTAATTATAATTAGCACATAGTATGATATTAGTAATGATTATCCCTATTCATTCATTGTGTTCCAGTTTTTGCAAATAAGACCCAAACTTAATATTGGTTATTGTTAATTCATTCATTACTTTTTGTTGCTATTTTGTGCAAATAAGACCCATTACTTAGTACTGGTTATTTAATTTTTTAGGACGAGGAGGTTTTGGTGGACGTGGCAGAGGAGATGGAGGGGGTAGAGGAGGAGGCCGTGGTTTTGGACGTGGGCTTGGAGCTAGGGGTGGTATTTCAAAGCCTGGAGGCCGAGGTTTCGGCAGTGACCGTGGTGGAAGAGGGGGCCGTGGTGGAAGAGGAGGTCGTGGTGGAAGAGGAGGAGGCATGAAGGGAGGTAACAAGGTTATTGTTGAGCCTCACAGACATAAGGGAGTGTTTATTGCCAAGGGTAAAGAAGATGCTCTTGTCACTAAGAACATGGTTCCTGGTGAATCAGTTTACAATGAGAAGAGGATCTCTGTGCAGGTAATTTTATGCCCTTACATTAACTTTGACATAAAATTTATTGTAGATAATGTTGGTTTGGAACAATATTTAGGAGATTGTTTAAGTTTTGTAGTGTTCTATGATTGATTGTGTGGTGTATATTCATTATTCTAAAACGTTGTTTATAATCTTTATATTGTTATTATTGTGCAGCAAGAAGATGCTACTAAGATTGAGTACAGGGTTTGGAATCCCTTCCGTTCAAAGTTGGCAGCGGCCATTCTTGGTGGTGTTGACAATGTTTGGATTGTAAGTGCATGTTCTGGGTGCTTCTTTCTTTGATCTGTTTCTTGTGCTTTTTAAGTGATATTTGATGTCTATTTTTACTGATGTAACTTCTGAATTTCATCGGCCAGCAACCCGGTGCTAAGGTTCTGTACCTTGGAGCGGCTTCAGGAACTACTGTGTCTCATGTCTCTGATATTGTTGGACCTGTAAGTACCTAGTCAGATAAGATGGTGCAAATCACTTTGTTATTGCTGTATTTAAGTTAGTTTGATTGAGTTGCTTCTTTGCACATTACAGGAAGGTGTTGTCTATGCAGTTGAGTTTTCACACAGAAGTGGTAGGGATTTGGTTAACATGGCAAAGAAAAGGACCAATGTTATTCCCATTATTGAAGATGCTAGGCATCCAGCCAAGTACAGGATGCTTGTTGGCATGGTTGATGTAATCTTTTCTGATGTTGCTCAGCCTGATCAGGTCTGCTTCTGAGTGATTTTCTACCATTGATCTTTCTTTCTACAAAGTTGAAATTAGCTTACGTTGTGGGTCATTTATTGTGAATGTTGTGTTATTTCTTAACTGGTTGCTTGTTTGATTCAGTGTAGAGTTATTTTTCTATTTTCTTACATGGGTGTTTTCATATATTTTTCAAATGCATCAGTTTTCAATAATTTCATACTTTGGCTTGTTGCCTGCTAATTTAGTGTTTTATGAAACAAAAACTTTAAAAAGTTTTCATTTTCTTCTGATGTTTTGAGCATCTTGTTCAAGAAATAATGTTTCAATGTAGTTTTATTTGTTTTTTCGGTTGTTTCACAAACACTCAAATCTAGTCTTTGTGATTCTAAAACTGCTCAATAATCATGCACATGGTGAGTAACTCGGATTCCCCTTCACGACTTACTGGGTGATGTAAACTCCGATTATCTGATGCGCTTTTTGTATCTTTCTATCTCAAAATTTCTTATTACTCTCTCTCTCTCTCTCTCTCTCTCTCTCCTCAGGAATTCTTTTAGCCTCCTCTCGTATTTCATAATTGCTGTGTCCTTCTGATTCTGGTTTATGATTTGTAACTTCTTTCAAATTCTCTGATCTTTTGATCTTCAAATTGCTTTATTTGTTCAATTGTTTTACAAACACTGAGATGTTTTTTTATTCTTCAAACCCTCAATAAATCATGCACATGATGAGTAACTCGGATTCCCCTTCAAGACTTACTGGGTGATGTAAATTCCGGGTGTCTGATGCGCAGAATTGATTTGTTTTTGTGTACTTCGATTTCTATCTGTATTTTCTTTTGACCTCTGCTTTCTCTAACTTTTTTGAAAGGAATCTTATAACTTCTCTTACTTGAGCATTTTCTGTGTCCTAATTCTAGTTTATGATTTCTCTTTTCCTTGGAAGTCATTCTTGGACTTCCACTTTGCTTTTTTGAAGATTATAGTGGTCTGTCATTTGTTTGTGCAATTAAGTACCCATTGATATGTAGTCCTATGCTGTGCCTCCCCTCCCCCTAGCTCCTCTTGTTCAATAATGTTGTTAAATCCTTACAAGTGCTGGAAGTAGCTTTTCAGAATGCAAACATCCTTGTATAAGCTGTTCTTTTTCTGAAAAATTGCCCATTCTTTCTTTTTTTATACTTTTGGTAATTCATAGTTTGGCAATTTTGAAGATACTTTGACAAAAACACATGCCTCGAATTGCATAAAACATTGCCAACTTTGTATTGCATAGTTTTATAGTTTTATGCAATTCGAGGCATGTGTTTTTGTCAAAGTATCTTCAAAATTGCCAACTTTGTATTGCTTAATGCTAGGTTCTACCATGGTTGAAATGTAAGAATGTCTTTGCTGCATGTCTTTTACTGTTCTCTTAACTTGTCCCCTCGAACGAAGCACTGACTGTGATCTGTGCAAGGTTGCTTAAGGAATACTTTTGGTACCATGAAAATCTATTCACCCTTCAAATTCAATTTAGTATGGTTTGAGAGAGGGGGATGGGTGAATATGAAAACATGGTTTGTTGTAACCCTTAGTTTGTGGATGTGAAGATTGCGTTATATTTTTATCTGGAGGTCCCCCTGATAATTTTAGGGAACAACTATGAATTTCCCTTTAGTGGGTCCCTCTCTTCTGTTCTTCATACTATCCTCATTGCAGACGTGTTTTTGAGTCTAATCCTTATATGGCCCTCCTTTTGCACTGTGGAGACCAACTTTTGCTGGGTATCCTGGAAAAGCAGACTCTTAATGGTTGGGACACCTTAGAACATTGTTATGAGATGTCTAGAGTTTATGTAGAACACTAAAATGTCGAATGCTGGGTGTAATTAGGCTTTGGAATTTGCTAGACACTGTGTTCAACTCTTCGTATTAGTTTCTAGTCTTAATTGTTGGCACATCTTGATGTTTGATGATGAAAATCAATTTTTTCTAGTTTTAATGTTTCTTCATGTTTATAGGCTAGGATTTTGGCACTCAATGCATCTTATTTCTTGAAAGCTGGAGGCCACTTTGTTATCTCGATCAAGGTATGTTCTTTCCATGCAGAGTTGGTTTCTTGATTTCGGCTGTAAGCTATTGCCGTATCTTTAAGTCTCCTTTATACATGGTTTATCTAATCATTTTCGTGCTCATCCTCTAGGCAAACTGCATTGATTCAACGAGCCCTGCCGAGGCAGTGTTTGCTGCGGAAGTAAAGAAGTTGCAACAAGAGCAGTTCAAGCCCATGGAACAGGTCACTCTTGAGCCATTTGAGCGTGATCATGCTTGTGTCGTTGGTGGTTATCGCATGCCTAAGAAGCAAAAGGCTGGTGAAAAGTAGACTAGACTTGTTGAGATGATGATGATCCAAACTTTAGCATAGGTTGCAACTGCTGTTAACTTTTGTACACCTATATTTTTGCTATAGTATGATGTGAGATGTGAAGTATCAGCAGCCAAAGTTGTTTAATGTTAGTTTAGATGATACATTTTTGTGTACTTGTTAGCCTTGTTTCACTGCTATTTAAATGCCTTAATTTGCCGTAACTTGAGCTTTAGCATTCGATAAAGCAGCAAACTCAGCTGCTTGCCTGCTTCAAATGTCTTCAGTCTGCAGAAAACAGATCTGACAAAAACAAAATTGTAATGGAAGTTTTTTGGTATATTATACAGTCATAACTTATATATGAGAAGTCTTGTCTGAGATCAACTCACATTAATCATTAAAATGTGGTCAGTACTCTCAGTACATAGAAATGTAGGGGTGACTTATTAATTATTATGAACCGTGACTCTTGTTTTACAAACAAGTGACCATAGATTGTCCCATAAGTTTTTGTGTTTATGTATATACGCTTTTAAAAAAGTATTTACTACCAGATTTATATCATAATGCACGTGTTTCTAATGATTAAAAACATCATCTTTTAAAAAAAACATTTATATATATATAAATCTTCTGTTTTGTTTTAATTTTATTTGGTCCAAAATAATAATCCTACAGAACATGCAGTTTCATGGATGTCCACGATTTTAGAGTATGATTCCGTTGACCCAGCTAAATCATTGCCGAGTGCCCGAGTTTGTTTCGAATTTCTTTTCTTTGGTATTTTGATTTTTTTTTTGTTTGTTTTTTGAGGGAAGTATGTTTTGAGTTTTTATTTTTGATGACCTTTGGCGGCTCGGATGGGATGAGTATTTGCATTTCCGACCCTTCACAATCTTTGTGATTTGTTTTCTGTTTTTCAATCAACGTGTAGGATAGTAAGACATGGATGTATTATCATTTATTCGTGTAGGGATTTGCTTTCCGTTTCCTTGAGAAAACCTGGTTTTTTCTCTTCTTCTTTTGAGGAAAGGGATGGGTAAACGGTAAACCTAGAATTTTCAAGGGGCTTTAACTAGGGGTGCAAACGAGCCGAGTCGAGCCGAGTAATTCTGTGTTCGTACTCGGCTCGTTTATTAAACGAGCATTATATTAGTACTCTTGCTCGGCTCGTTTCTTATCGAGCGAGTTTTAAACGAGCCTTGGCCGAGTTGTTCACGAGCTACTCACGAGCAGACTATTTTTAAAGGCAATATCGCTCATGAAAATACAAAACGAGCCGAGTTGAGGAGTGCTCGTGCTCGGCTCGTTTAATAAATGAGCCTTGAATTGGTGCTTGTGCTCGACTCGTTTATTATTGAACGAGCTTTGACCGAGCTTTGTCCGAGTATGTTCACGAGCTGCTCGCGAGTGCATCGGCTCGTTTGCACCCCTAGCTTTAACTCTATAAATTGAAGGAAACATGTGTACGGTGTATCCATTCATAATGCTCCATCAAGGGTTTTCTTTTAATTAAGAAAGTAGCATTGCAAGATGGAGACCTTTATATTTGTTTTTGCTCATCATTATGCTCATATTTTTATTTGTGACGTGAAGATGAGAACTGTTATAGTGTTCGTCGTGATAGATACAAAAAGTAGGGAAAATGTCATTTATTAGCTTCTTGTTGAAGTGTTGAATATGTACTACTAACATGCATACTAATTCTTCTTTGAATGGAACATAATGCATAATAATTAAGGAGATTATTAGTGATAGTTTTTCTCCCGTTTTTAGAAAACCTTGTGCATTAATACAGATTAGTTATTAAACAAATAAAATTGACTAAAAAGGTATGTAAGAATACAAACTTGAAGCACTAGGATTATAAAAAGCATCCAAGTGCTCCAACAAGCATAGGTTTAGTGGAGCAGAATGTATTAAGATTATTTCAAGGAAAGATCGAAAAAAGCAACACTTTTTATTCAAAATATAACATTCTTCTATTATCTTTTAGTCCTAAAAGTAACATTATTTTTTTTATCGCAAAAGTATTATTTTTTAGTCAAAATATAAGGATCTTTACTCCTTTTCACGGTGAAAATCATATGATAACACTTTTATTTCTTCTTAATTATGGGTCGGGCATGGGACCAAACCAGAAGAACCATTGACCTATCATCCCCATATGCATTATCCTCTTATTATCCCCCACTATGCTCAAGTATCCGGCCACATACACAACATTCACGGACTACTAAATAGTGAAGGCCAATACTAAAGACAAGTTGCTTAATAGTCGTACTATGAAAATGATGGGTTTATGATTTTACTGTTTGGCCATCTAAATAATCATCTTATTTGCCCTCCAGCTCTCAGAAGTCAGAATAACAAAGGAAAAAGAGCCACATCGTAGACCAGTTTGGATCATCTCTATGGAGGCCTTTATTTAGCAAATGGAGGGTGAGATCTCCTTCTAATCTAATTTTAAATTAAAAAAGTTTAAAAAAACACAAAATAAGAGAAGGAGATCTAGCCCCCATCTAGGAAATGGAGAGAAGGTTTAAAACGGAGGGACAAGCATCTGAAGTTTGGCCAGAAAAAGAGACCGATACACAGAAAGAGAGAGAGAGAGAGAACAGAAATGGCTTCCTTAGTCAACTCCTATGCCGCCCTCTGCAACTCCAAAATAGAACCCCGAGAAGTTAGGAGCTTAACCCAGTTTCGTGTAGGACAACCATCATCAGTCACCTGCAAAAATTTCAGAAAAAACTCTGCTCCTATTGTCTGCAAAGCTGTTTCTTTACAGCCTCAGGCTGCCACTGAAGGACTTAACATCGCTGAAGATGTTTCTCAGGTGATTAATTTGACTCTTTTAATGTAAATCCTTAATGGGGTTTTCTCATTTTTGTAATCTAGAAGTGGGTTTCTGTTTTTCTTAAAGTGGGTCTTTGTTTTTGATGTTTATTGGAACGTGGGGTTTTGTTTTTGTTTGTAGTTTTGAACTCGGTGCTTTTCATTTTTTTGGTTGATTGAGCAGATTGTTATTTTCTATGATGAATTATTGAATTGTTGTGCATTTTGAATTCTGTACACTGTTTGATATTGGGGTTTTGCTTAAGTTGACTATTCTGGTAAATGTTGAGTTATTCATTTAATAGTGTCTCGCTTATGTGAATTGGGAGAATCTTACCTGGATTTGAAGCTTTTGCTGATTGAAGGGTTTCACTCAGATTATTTTCTCATCGGATTTTGGTTCAGCATCCTTTCTTAATTATTATAATTTTCTTGTGTTTTTATGGGTGGGCAGTGGCTACTTTGGACCAATGAATGGTAACTAATACTACTACATATTTAGGTTTACTGTCGGAATACCATTGTATAAAGGGTTGTGGGACTATTGTAACAAATGTGTGGAATTTGAAAAAAATCCTTACTATGCCGGACGTGAATTCGAGGGAGATGCTGGAAAAATGAGATTGATTACACCATCCAAAGTAATCATCATTACATGGAAAAAATTGAGCAATTGATTACATTAGATAATGCAATCAACCCCACTCCTATCACCCCTTCAACTTTTACCCCACATCTACTCTATAAAATGACTGCATTGCATTTGATTGCAAGCAAGTAAACGAGCCATTAGTTTTAATCTAAAAAATAGCTAACTGATTAAAGAATTCCAAGTTTAAATTCATGGGACTTGCAAAGAATTGGCCTTTACTTCGTCGTGTAGGAAATTTGTCTTTTTAGGTTGCGCAGTTAGGAAAGAGAGAGCAAACACAAGAAGAAATAATATCCAATCTTGGAATAGCCTAATCATCGTGCCTTCCTATGTTCTTCTCCACATTTTGACCCAAGTTCAGTCATTGCTGTCAATTTACAAGTTCAACAAGCACATCTAGGACTTAATAAAAAATGCAGTTAGATGATGTATTGCTGCCTGAAACCTCAGGCCACATTGTGAATTTCTCTGTCTTTCTTTACTCTATACATTTTGTTTTTGGGTGGAGCGGGGGTGTTGTTGCTGGTGCTTTGTTGGTCGTGAACACATTGTTCCATATTTCATAAGAAGCAAATTTGATATAACTGTTTTGCGACTCAGGGAGGCCAAATGATTGTCATCAACTCGTGTTTTTTTATACTTGTTTGAACGCTTAATCTATAAAATTATGTGTATGTATGCTTCCATTGTTGCCTCTGTAAATTTTCACGTTTTTCTTTGTAAATTGAGGTATGTTTTGCAGCATCCGTATCAAATTTTATTTTATGTTTTGCATTACAAACCTTATGGTGAAGTTAAACATAACAACTGTTTTGTTTGCATTGCTACTCTAGCTAATTGGAAAAACTCCAATGGTGTATCTGAACAAAGTTGTAGACGGATCTGTTGCAAACATTGCTGCCAAACTTGAGAGCATGGAACCATGTTCCAGTGTCAAAGACAGGTAAGGGGAACCCCCAGCCCCTCTATTGGTCCAGTTGCTTGTATCGAGTGCATAACTTGTATCTCTGGCAAGCTGATGTGTTTATCCATTACCAGTTTAATTAATTCTTCTTCTGAAAGGTACCTTGGTTATTGATCAACTTACTGAGCCCCCATCCCCCATCCTGAAATAAAATGGAGCTCTGTCAACTGTTTTTTTTTTTTTTTGGAAAATACAAAATGAAAAGAAAAATTTCCATTGAAACATTCCATTGAGTTTGCCCCGGAAAAGAGGGGAGTAGAGGTGTTCAAGAATAAACAAAGCTTACTTTGGTACATATCAATCCAGAATAGCCTTTGTTTCACCGTATTTACATTGTTTTGCTATTGTGATTGAAGAACCTGTATTTTAAAGAGAAACTTGCTATATGTGCTTGAAGATTGGGATACGTATGTACTCCCTCCGTTCCACAATGAGCTTCCTGTTTCTTTTGGGCACGCATATTAATGAAATCTAACTTTGTAACACAATTGCCACTTTTGCCCTTAATTTTATCACCCCTCTTCTCTCTTTCCCCTTTCCTCTGTCCACCCACTTCCACCACCTTCGTTCAGTAATTTTTCCGGCGAACTCCACCGCCTCACTTTCTCCCTTTTTCAACGGTCCCTCTGTATCATCTCTCTGGCACCAAAATCGACTTAACCAAACGACACCCTCTTGGCCTCTTTCTCTCTCCTCGCTTCACACCTCCACCCTCCCCAAATTAAAAGATCAATTAGCTAGTAAAAACCCAAAAACCTAGATCTGCTCCAAAGCTACATGTGAACACCAATGAAACCACCAAACTCATCCAATTTTGGATGGTCATGGAAACGGCGACGAAAAACAACAGAGCATTGATATGATGCGTAACTCACATCTTTTCCTTCTTTTTTTTTGGTTTTTTTAGTTTGTTTGTTTTTGGTTTTTTATTTTAATTGTTGGGCAGGGTTATAATGGTGGAATTGTGTTGATAAAATTGTGAAGGAGATGCCCCTCATGTGAGACAGACTTGTGAGAGAGAAAGTAAGGGGCGTGGAAGTGGGGGTACTGGTTGGTGATGGTGGTGGTGGAGACTGGAGAGATAAAATAATGGTGGTGGTGGTGGTGGTGGTGGTGGTGGAGAGATAAAGTAGTCTGAAATGGTAGGAAGGAGAGAGAGGGGAATCTGAGGAGAGAGAAAGAGTGAGGTGAGCTGAAATTAGTGGGGGTATTCTAGTCATTTTGGTAGAAAAAAGTTACTCAAAAAGGAAACAAGAAGCTCATTGTGGAACAACCCAAAAAGGAATACAAGAAGCTCATTTTGGAACGGAGGGAGTATATTCTTTGTTCCCGTTTTACCATTAGCTCAGGTTGAGTAACTATGTAATATTCAAATTTTGTACTATTAATTTCAGCAAATTAAATAGAACTTGAGCTACAAAATTAAATTTCCCTCTCAAATTCGAATTTGAGCTACATTTTGCGCCTATTCAACCTGAGCTAACAGTAAAACGTGAAAAAGGGACTATAATTTGACTGGAAAGTGACTTACAATGGTAAAACTTTGGGAATTTTTTTATGTTTCGGTGTATTTTTTTTTTTTTTTAATAATAAGGGATTCACTGCGAAATGTGGATTTTATTAGGTGTTTCTCGCTAAATTTCCTTTAATTTATGGTAGCAAAGTGATTATACTTATTAAAGAAAGCTGTAGATGTCCTGATTTAACCCTTTCCTTTTTCATAACAGGATTGGTTACAGTATGATTACTGATGCTGAGCAGAAAGGAAAAATTACACCTGGAAAGGTATGCTTCAGGTCTTGGACATTGATATTCTGGTCATGTCACTGTGCATATATTAAACCAATTGGTCCTTGTTAAACTATTTCCTTTCCTTTTGGACATAAGAGGGTTGATTTTTCTTCACTGAGAGGCTTCAACGTTAATTGCAATCATTTGTCATTTGTGAATTTTGGCTAGATGGCTCATGTTTCTTCTGTGAAGTAGACTAACCATACTTCATTAAATCTGGTGTTAAATTTGAGGTAATGGCTTTGCTGCATTATGGAATCCTGTGCAAAGTTTCATTTAATTATATCATTTTGGGCCTAGTATATCTGGTTGGGTTGGCTGCCATATTATCTTATAGTATTTTGAGTCTTCCTTTTGAATCCAGACCAATGGGGATGGCATTCTTAGATGAATTTGATTCGTAAAAAGGTTTGGTTGTGTCCTGAAACTTGTATTTCAAACTGGGTCTTTATCATCCTTGAAAATGTTTAAGCAGCAAGGATCCAAGGATTGGGTTTGGCTGTGGATCCGAGGATCGGACGTTTGGACTTCTCTAATTTTTAGGACATTTTTCTTCTCATTTTTTTAAATCTAATGTGAAGTGACAGAGTGTCATATCGTATCCCAGTGTCCAATCATCCGACAGGGATACTTTGGTTGAAAACTGAAAAAGGGAAGAGTCCAAGAAGCGAGAAGCATAGGTTTAACCATTGAGTTTGCTGCTATGATGGACTTGATCTCAAAACAACAAGTGTTATGATTTAGCTAAAATGCTAAATTTGCCTTTTCAAATGTGACTCCTATTTTAACAACAGTAGTTACCTTCTGTTAAATAAGTGGTCCAATGTTTGTTCGTATTTCAAAGATGAATCAGGCAAAAATATTCGTCGGTATGTTGCATACTCTAAATATGAACAGACTGAGTGATGGAAGAGTGGGATAGAGAGATCCCAATGCAGAAAGGTTGTAAAGAGATTTCGCTTCTTTACCAACATCCAATACTTTGATATGATAACAAAGTAGAAAACATACAAACGCAGGCCATAATTTAGGAATTGTAAATTGATCATGTTATTATATTCAAGTTTACTAAATGCCCTTCTTTGTGCATGTTCTAATGGAACCATGAATAATTTTGATTAATTCTCCTGTATAGTCCTAATGTTTTATTGTTTTCTACCATCTAGACTACTCTAGTGGAGCCTACTAGTGGAAATACGGGCATAGGTCTTGCATTTATTGCTGCTTCAAAAGGATATAAACTTATCTTGACTATGCCCGCTTCGATGAGTATGGAAAGGAGAGTAATATTGAAAGCATTTGGTGCTGAGCTGGTCTTGACTGATCCAGCGAAGGGTATGAAAGGAGCTCTTGAAAAGGCTGACGAGATTTTGAGGAAAACTCCTGATTCCTACATGCTTCAACAATTTGACAATGCTGCAAATCCCAAGGTGTGTTCAGAAATATCTTGTACCTTATTGTCTGGCTCTAATAGTCATAATGTCATCCTAGGGAGTGCAACAGCAACTACAACATCAGAGAAGGCAGATGGAGTGGTGGTACTACTTCCACCTTTCGACTCTCATTGCTCACGACTTGGGATCCTCCTCTTTATCCCCCCAAGTTGTGAGCTGCTCCTTACAATCTAAAAAGAAACATCACCAATGTCAGCATCTTAGTATGAATTGCGCCTTGCGGTCATCAATGAAGTCGTGATTATTGTGGCATCACATCAAAATGTTCTCTAACTAGATAATTGCTTGCAATGTGCTAAAAAGATCAGAGTCACAATTGAAAATACATATTTTTTTTGGGCGTAAATTTTCTCCTGAAAAATACTTTTAGCATTTGCATTACTGTTCCATAAGTGCAATGAGAGGTTATAAGATGTGTGAAATCTGAAATTTGGGGTGAACTTCTCTACATGTTAAATGCAGGAGTGCCTACAATCACAATGACTAAGTGGGCAATGATTTGTGCATGTTACTCTACATTTTTAAACCCCTATTATGTAGCAGCTGTTTGCATATTGACAAACTAAAATTCCATTAACAGCTTCATGTTACATAAGAATGCCTAGAAGTTAGAACTGGTTAAAGAGTTTGAACCTCTGAAGGTAGGAGCTCTAGCCATAAGATGGACAGTTTGTTACTAACAACTGCACGTGTTTTTTTCCTTTCAGTTTTTGTTTTTTTATGTAATGTTTGGTTATTTATGTTCTTCCACTGTTTCCCTGAGAACCATAATTGGATATGTGATGGTCCCCAGGGATGATTCTATGCCATATACGTGTCGAGCTCCAATTGTATCAATGCTCATGTTTCAACATTTATCAACATAAAGCAGTTTCTTACTTATATGTATTCGGAGAATATATAATTTATCAGAATTCGCATAACCATCATTTGTGCAGATACATTATGAGACAACAGGTCCAGAGATCTGGGAAGATACAAAAGGCAAAGTGGATATTTTTGTTGCAGGCATAGGAACTGGAGGGACCATCACTGGGGTTGGTCGATACCTTAAAGAGCGTAAACCTGGTGTACAGGTACTAACATCCTCAATAGTTATACTTCACAAGTATTCTCCCATTGGATAGTTCTGTTTAGAGCTTCAGGATGTTTTATGGGGGCGATCAACTCAAAAGCCTCTTCATAGTTTAAACATCCCCTTTTAAACCTCTGTCACCTTTTACCTAATTCTGAGTTTCGTAATGTGTTAGGTTATCGGTATTGAGCCTACTGAAAGCAACATACTTTCAGGCGGAAAGCCGGGTAAGACAAGATAAATCTGGTGTCTTAAATGTTAATGTATTTAGCATTATGTTTTAATTGCTGTTCATCTTGTTGATGCAAAGGTCCGCACAAGATTCAAGGACTTGGAGCAGGTTTTGTCCCCGGGAATTTAGATGAGGGTTTGCTTGACGAAGTTATACAGGTGAAATTCTTGTTTGCCTGCATATGACTCTTCTCTCATCTGCTTTTGAGGTTGTTATTTCTGTCAGACTGACGAATTCCGTGTTTTGACTTTCTTGATTATCTTTGTGAGTTCTTAATGGAACGGTCTTTTGAAGAAATATAATCTTTTGGTATCAAGACAAGTCCATGCTAAATTGCTAATCTAATCTCTGTTATTTTCATTCTCTTTTCAAGAATGTTCATGATTGATTTTGTTCGTGTGAGTGATTAAATTTCTTCTCTTGTAATGTGTTCTGAAGTTCCGCTTCTTCTTCTTCTTCTTCTTCTTTTTTAAATATTTTTATTTTATCTTTTTCTTTTGAATGTAATTGATTATTCTATATAGCTCCTATTTATATGGCTTCTAAATTGTTGGAATCCTGTTCGGTTATATGTTTTCTCTTTTCTGTTTTCCATTTTACCTCTTTTGGAAACAATAGTTCTAGATTTTAGAGGCTCCTTCAAATTTACATACATATCAAATATCCTTTAGTGTTCTAGATTATGCTGCATATCTCAAAACCGATATTAGCGATATTTCTTCTATGAGTAGCTCTGTTGTTCTTGTGACAAGATGTAGTTTATATGCTGAAGCTCTGTTGTTGTCTCAGGTATCTAGTGATGAAGCTGTTGAATTTGCAAAGCAATTGGCACTAAAAGAAGGCTTGTTGGTCAGTACAACTAGAACATTTCACGTATCTTTTGTGGTTATAGTGCATCTCTTACTGTTCTGTTCAATTACATATGTTGTTTGTGTTTCTGTTATGTAAAAGTTATGAATCTTTACATTTATATAGTATATTCTTGAAGTCAATATGATTTATGATATGCAGAAGGCTATGGATTATAGGAGCTTATGCTAATAAGAGCTTGCTTTTCTCAACCTTTAGTTTGGGGATCTGGTTCATACATACAAGAACCTTACGGATGTGGGACTGGTAGTGATGTTAAGCTTTGGTCCATGTTTCACTCTCTCCCTCAGCAGGTCCCCTAACCCATGCATAGATTTGGGATAGGTTGGGACTTAAGATGCCCTCCTCACCTCTAATAAATAAAGTTAAACAAGATCTGCAGAAATGATCTTCCTGTTAAGACACATTAATAGAATATTGGTTAAATATGAATATCGAATATAGACCTATTGCATCATGATCAGACATGATTAGTTTCATAATATTCAACAAAGTTCATTGAGTGGACGAATTAAGAAAATAGCTATGGAAAGTACGTCTTTTCCTTGTTTTTTTTTTCCAGATCAAAATTTTGATTGCTTCTATTTTTCTTTGGGCATTCCAGGTTGGCATTTCTTCTGGAGCAGCCGCAGCAGCTGCAGTCAGGATCGGGAAAAGACCTGAGAATGCAGGAAAGCTTATAGCTGTAAGATCTTAAATCGTTATTACCTTTGAACTGAGTTCTTAAACCTCTCTCACGCAGGATCCTTTGATATGAATCATCTTCAAGTAGAAACTTCCCCCAAACTATTTAAATTCATCACTGGATTAAATGCATGGACAACTTAAGCTCATGATTTACAGTATTACCAGTTGGCTTTCATGCCTACTACAACTCACCACACAATATCTTTCTTTGTTTTTTTTTTTTTTTTCCGTGTGTATGTGTGTGTGTGTGTGTGTGTGTGTGTGTGTGCGAGCTTTTGTCTTTACTTTTCACTTTATTCCCGTCTTTCTTTCTTTTCCTGGTCACTGTTTAAACTCTATGTCATTGACTCATTGTAGACTTAGCAACTCTGCGAGGCATAAGCTTATCCTTCGTGTGATAACTAAAGATGAGCATTTTATCCTCTTCTTGATAAAGCCTAGATAAAATTAAGCCGGAACGCTTTTTATGTTGTTACCCTTTACACAGACTAGAATATAATGTATAGATAGCTATGCTCAGTTGCGTACGTATAGGCTTCATTCCATTTTTGGAAGTTCAAAGGATAGTTTTTTAGACCAATGACTCCCATCTTGTTTGACATGATATAGCCCTTGGGATTTAAAACAGTGAATATGCTAAATTGAATGAACCTGTCTGTTATGGAGGGCCATTTGCCCTTTGTCTGCCTTGCTCGGCCAACTCTCAAGCTTAGTCCTTGGAAATAAGAGGTCATGTACCAAGTTTTCTCTTTGTTTTGCTCTGGCAAATAGTGAGCCATTTTGTGATACATACCAGTCTGCCAATGCTGTCATCATCACCATTTTCCCCAGATGTCAACCACCTCTGATTTCCACCCTCTGACCATGACAGTGAAACAGGCAGCATGCCCCCAAAAGAAGAAGCAACAACAACATAAAGCAAACTAGTTGATCTTTTCCAGTTACTTTAACTTGACCCTCCTTATCTTGCCAAACTAAGCAATTAGATAATCCAGTATCTCGAAAGTTTGTTGATATAAGAAGTGGTTATGTTATAAATCGCCATCCTGTCATTAAGTCGAGCTTTTGACCCTTTTACATCAGTATCATAATCTTTAGAGTCTAAGGTTTTGAAATGTCAGTGTTCAGTCAGTAGAATATACTATTATGGTGTTGAAGCTATCTCCATCAGTCAAAAACTATTGTTTTCCTTTCTTTTTTGGGATCATAGCTCTCAGAAGTCGCTGTTTTGGGTGGCGATATTGGTTTTTTCTCCTCCCCTCTCTCCCCCTGGTCTTTATATAGCTCAATATACATTGCGTAATCTATGTTTCCTCACCCTCTCCTTGAATTTAGTATGTTTCAATACGGTCCATAATTAGCGATATTTCTATATTTGCAGGTTGTCTTTCCAAGCTTCGGTGAGCGTTACTTATCATCTATTCTATTCCAATCCATCCGGGAGGAGTGTGAAAACATGCCAATATCATGATAAGTGTTTGCTTGAAGAGGCACTGTTTTGCTTGTTTCAAATAAACACCTATAGAGCTGTCTATCTGCACATCTTTTGAGTGCTTGGACATTTTCTTGTTACACCTCCTGATTGTTTGCTACTACTAGAGAACATGTTCAATCCTTGAGAACTAGAGTTGGATATGTGTTCCTTTGATCTTCCCTGTATTTATTTGACGACATCAATGAGTAATAAGCTTAGTAATGGAAGATGAACCTACACGCGGAAGATCAACATTCTTTTGCTCCATGCTTTTACAATGTTTCTTTATTTTCATTGTCTCCTTTCATCCCATGGGGTGATTTGGTCCTACTCTTGTAATCGTGGAGGAGTTTACTATCCAAAGGAGGAGTCGGACTTAAAATTGTACTCTTTGCATGCTTAGCATGCGTTTTCTTATGAACTATTAATGACTATAATTATCGTAAAGAAAAAAAATGAGTTTTCTATCCAAAAGTCAGTTAAGGAAGTTGCCCAGTTCCCACCACACATTAATGCTTTTTTTTTTTTTCTTTTTTTTCTTTTTTTTTTTTTGGTAATGACCAAGGCCACAGATAGTGTGGTGCTTTTAAAGAGATGTACATGGAACTGTGGTCCATGGGACTTTAGTGAAAAGTTGCATTTGCTTTTAGGTAGCCTTTGAGGGCATTTCCTTTTTACAGCATTGGTTCTTGATCAAGTCTTTTTATAACAGCACGTTTGTGCTTTCTACTTGTACGTCCAAACTTTACGTGCATTATATATGAAGCCTATAGGAACTATAAAATGGGGGACTTGTTTTATAAAGTTTTATCCTTAGTGCATTTGTTGTCGGACCTGTGGAAACTCCTATACAGCAACCTCACCAAACCTGTACCCATCTATAACAATGTGAAGAATGTGAGTAAAAAACATAAACTCGATTCTTATGGTCTCAAATCATAGGGGGTGGCTTTCTTTTTTTATTTTCCTCTTTCTTTCTTTTTTAAAAATTTATTAATCATTTTAGTATGTTCTGAAGAAGAAGGATAAAAAAGAGACCAAAGTTGCCTTTTTACTGTCGTCTTTTTTTGGTAAGACGCCATATTGAATGACAAATATTTGGACAAAGTTACCATCTAAAATGATATTTTTGCGTGGATATGCACTTGTGAAATAAAGATTCTCACATTCGACCATACATGAATACAACATGAATTCGTACATAACTTTGTTTATAAGAAGTTTTGGCCAAGTCGTATTAAGTTTGAGTTATACGTGGTGTTCTTGTCACGTTTGAATCATGCTAGTGTATCGTGTCTTGGTTTATGTACAAATGTCCTAGCTCTATTGAGATTTTATGTGTGTGTGTCGTGTTGTTTGTAGAAAGTACACACTCGTTATCTCGGCTGTCAAGTGAATTTTGGATAGTCTTACACACCCCAGTGCTAATCCTCTCGTCCATTTTCTAGTCGTTTATTTGTCAGTGCATGTAAAGTTTTAACAACCAAGGGCGGTGGTCTAGTGGTTTCAAGCTTACTCCCAAATGGTTTGGTAAGGCAATGTTAAGGGTTCAGAATTCCTATTTTTCCTATGTCTTGTGTTTTGCTGGCTTCTAGGAACTATACTAGCCCATTATTGGTGTTACGTTGACGGAGTCAATGCTTGCGAGAGTCCGAACATTACGTAGCGAGAGCGCCTCAATCGCCATTCACTTGCATCCTCTATACTCTACATCTGTACCTGTCTAAAACCATTCAGTTTTTCCATGTGGGACAACCCACTTTATATTTATATTCTTCACATAGCAACATCTGGTGCTGCCAATTTTTGGGGCAAGGAATGCCTCCCTCAGTCCCCTCCCACTATGAACTATATAGTGCATTGTCAGGCACATGCATGCTCTCTCTCCTCTCTTCCCCATTATACAAAGCACTATAGTTAAAGCTTAAAACTACCAATAAAATTGCAAGTGGGAGAGTTTTCAACTTTTCACCAAGCACTATGCAAATGTGAAGATATGGTGTGGTTATTATGTGCACATTTGAATAAGAAGAAAAGGAAAGAGATCGATAGGGATGACTGACTTGGTCAATCCAATGAAGATTATGTTTGGTAGATGTTCGCTCCGCCGGCGCCAACTCATGAAACGCTAATCTAGATAAATAGATGGGCCGTTTAGTTGAGGGCAATAATTAAGGGGGTAATGAAGTAAATTAAAGTGTAAAATAGTAAGGTAAAGTGGTGATGATGATAATGATTAAGGGGCGCGGTAACGGAGAAAATGACTTGAAAATCATTACCCTATGGCACTACAAAAAAAATGAGTTTTTCCAACATGTTCATATCTGTCGGTAAAAGACAATTTTTTGTTGGTAAAAGCTTTTACCAACAGATATTTATCTGTCACCTAACTGTCGGTAAAATTATTACCGACAGATAGTAGTCTTCTGTTGGTTAAAGTACTACCAACACATGTTTTCTGTCGGTGATAGTTATACCAACAAATAAATTTCTGTTGGTAATACGACTATACCAACACAATCGTCTGTTGGTAAGACTAATGCCAACAGCTAAAAATACGCATATGGCTAGAGTCGGCTATAATTGTTGGCATTACTAACCAGCACTGTATGTCATAAAAGAAATAGTATTGTACAGGATTTTTTGTTCAGAACTACCTTGTTTGGGGTGGGTTTTGTGACTTACTACCTTAAAAGTTTTTTTTGGTGGGGAACTACCTTAGAAAGCCAAAAATCTTGTTGACCAGTACCTTTGACCATATTTTCGGGTATATTTTTCTGAAATTCCGAAAATGCCCTCACGTGAGGCGCACGTGAGAGCACTTAAATGAAACCCCCCCTTTTTATTCAGTTTTAAGCCCTTTTTATTTCTTCTTCCCTATCTCCATTGAAGGATCTCCATTGATGGCCTCTCCTCAAGTTCTCTCTCATTCTTCTCTTTTGCAAAATTTCTGAACAAAAAATCCTTTATTCTTTGACCAGTTGCCCTCAGACCATATATGTTGCTGAAAACATAGCCTTTCTCCTCCTTGGGTAAGGCAAATAAAAGCATCACAATCTCATTTCTTCATGGGATTCATACCTCTCTTGCCACAGTCACACCATCATTAACAATTTTGGGGGAGCCATACTTGCTCTCCAAAACAACATTCCTCCCTTTCGGACCAAGAGTAACACCAACTAAATCCGCAAGCTTATTAACACCTGCCTGTTGTTTAGGATTGAAACAAACATTTCAGTGTGGAAGACTAAACAATTAAGCTGTAATACGAAAATCCACGACCTAGTAACTTACCTGTAGTTTCCTAATAGCAGAACCATTCTTGTTGAAATGCAATTCTTTTGCAGAAGCTTTAATTCTAAAGGAACATCTTTTCCTGTGTACCATTTCATTTGGATTGCCCCTCAAAGAACTAGAAGATATGCAATCCAAAGAAGACAATTTGTGTGATGAGACCAAAGTCTTCTTGTCAACTGAGTGGCTTCCTGTGGATAGCAATGATCCTACAGCAGACATGGCTGTGAAACTTGATGCCATTTATTTACAATCCTGATGAACAAAACAAATCCAACTTCAATAACGACTATATGTATTATCCCCAAGGACAAAGCAAGTATACCATTTAGAACCACTTTAAATTCCATAAACAGGTATACCCAATTTCTTCTGTGGAGTGATACCCTAAATGCTTAGGCCCTTGTTTTAATTTAACCTTTTATCAATCTATTTAAGTCTCTAAACCTCAAAACTGAATATTCAACGACTGCCATTAAAACCCTGAAGAACAGTGACAGGATAAGGTTATCTACACAGAAATTTCAGATTTAGCATACAAAGACAAAATCTTTCACCAGGTGATAACCAAAAATGACATACCAATTATACTAGTGTTTAATACTGTCTCTGTCTCAAACAATTGTCTTTAATTGGTGAAAGTAAGATGAAATGGCAAAGAATTTCATGAAATTCCCAGTGAATGACAAATGGGTAAGGAAATATAAATATCTAAGAACAAGCCAGTGTGCTTGAAATTTAGCTTTGATAATACATGAGTGAAATGGCCATCAATGGAGATCCTTCAATGGAGATAGGGAAGAAGAAATAAAAAGGGCTTAAAACTGAATAAAAAGGGGGGTTTCATTTAAGTGCTCTCACGTGCGCCTCACGTGAGGGCATTTTCGGGATTTCAGAAAAATATACCCGAGAATATGGTCAAAGGTACTGGTCAACAAGGTTTTTGGCTTTCTAAGGTAGTTCCCCACAAAAAAAAACTTTTAAGGTAGTAAGTCACAAAACCCACCCCAAACAAGGTAGTTCTGAACAAAAAATCCTATTGTACATATATAATGTCTCACACATATATTAACCTATGCCAACACTTCATTCATAACTTGATCAATAGTGTACTTACAACAATTGTTCCCAACACCCAATTAAAAAAAAAAATACAAACTCAAAACAGAATTTCTGTTTCTAAACACTATGTGCAAATAAGCAAACTTGCTATATAGATCACCAGAAACAAAAAATCAAATGACTTAGAACAATGCTTCATCTTCTAGCTCCATTTTCTTCATTCTTGACATCTTTTTCCCAAACTTTCAAGGGGGAAAAATCATTAGATAACCCCTACAAAATTACGAAAACTAAGTTACTAGAAATTCAATGCAGCAATAACTTATTTATTTTAGGTGCAACGCACCTGCAATATATTAGTTCAACATCGACATTCAAACATGAATTACCTCGAGTGTAATACAGAAACGAGAAATAAAATCCATACGAAGCTGCTGAAATCATTTATACAAGAGCAATAAGAAATCAACAGCCGCATAAAAACAGACTGCAGACTTCAAAACAGCCCCACGCATTTAGCGTAGCATGCATTTGGTCTCTCAATCAAGTTCAATAATCTACTGAATACTATTTTAAACTTGTCTCTTCATCTATCAAATATTAACGAAATGTATCAAACCAGGAGCATGAACTAAGAACAATTCAGAAACAACTTAAACATTTGATCACACGCTGAATACTGTTGAATCCGAAACTAAATACTTTCAGATCTGAACATAAATAACCCCCAAAACCACTATTAACACAACACATATTTAGCGCAAACTAATTCATAAACAACTTAAACAGTTGATCTCAATGATCAGAACATGGCAAAAGGGTCCCTGTTCTTAAACAATAATCGGATGAGCGCTAAACTATAACATTGGATAAGTTAATATTAATGTAAGAAAGTTCAACCTAACAAGTAATGGAGCATAAAACAAGCCCAATTTATCTAATTAAGTATACTGTGAGGCTAGGCTAAACAACTAAAGTATATCAGAATTGCCTTTGGGTCAAACAAAAGGGACTAGGCTATGACACAATTGATAGAACGACCTACTGCAACATATCAAAATTACAAAACAACAGTCACCAAACCACTAAAGCAGCTATAGGCACCAGAGCAAATCAAAAATGTTTGTTCAAGAAACTACATGTTTCGTTTGAAGGGACAATCATAACCCCAAATCTGTGTATTACAATACAAACACAGGGCAATGTTACTAGCTGAGATTTCAGCTCTTGGAGTTATTATTCTAATCCGAATTTGTCTTTGACAGTCCTAAAAAACAATATTCCAAACAGAAACCAACACCAATTTGGTAAAAGTACCAAAAAGAAAAACACAAATCAGAACCCTAACTTACAATTCAATCTGAAATCTATCAAATATAGGCGAGGTTAGGATAAATGATTACAGGGAAATTAAAAATCTTCTTCAAACAAATGAGCCTCGCAGACAAAGAAAAAATAAAATAAAAGGAACACTGAACCCTAATTCGAAATTAGGCTCACAGCAAATTCTGAAATTCGATCCAAAGCAATTGACTTTATAAAAGAAAAAAACGACGAATTTTGAAGCCTATTTCGTGGAACTAAGATGTCAATTCAAACATAATATAAGCAAACTATCTCAAAGTCGTAAATTAAATTATTGGAAACAAAATGCGGGGAAATATAAAACAGCCTAAGTTTTACAATTTGCCCAAAAATTGTAAAAATTGTCAGTCATTGTCATATCCTCTCTTATTGGAGGACCTTTTATTGGTCACTAAACAAACTACTATTGTATTATTGTTAAATATACACCAAGAGGCCCAAGAAATTACCAAACTCTTGAGACATCAAGACTTATCAACACCACTACAGGATCATGGGTAAGACAAGAGCATAAGTTCGATTCTCTATCCTCACTCCTTATTTATATTAATTATTTAATTAATTTGATATGTTTATTGTTAAACACAAGAGTCTTAATATAACATACCTCTCTTTTTCGACGAGAAAAAACATTTACCATATGCATATGCTCCCCTCAGAGTCCTCCAATCACCCTCTTTAATCAACATCCACTTGTCAAACGAAATGAATTAAAAGATGATCACGTTCCTGCCTTTGGCATATACTATTATGTAGTAGTTTTGGTCGGAAGCCTGCGTCAACACAGAGGTAATTAAGATAAATTCTGAAATTAAAATTAGGCACTACACGTTACTCCATAATTTGCACAATTGTACAGTATTTTAGAATATTATCCTAGCTAGTCTTGCACCTGCATCCCTCTTCCTTCTCTGGCCTGCCTCAATGTGTGGGATTGTTGAGTCCTTTCGCGAATAATTCTCATACAATGACATAAGGGTGGGTCTGTATGGGCCGGTGCGAGCTTCCGGTTATAAGCCTTTTGCCAAGAATTGAACTACCAACAAGGGTGGTGGTTTAGTGGTTCCAAGCTTACTCCCAAATGGTTTGGTAAGTCAACATCATGGGTTCGAATCCCCATTTCCCCCCATGCCTTGTGTCTGTTGGCTTGTAGGACTATACTAGCCCCTTATTGGTGGTACGTTGGCGGGGCCATTGCTTGCGCTGGTTGTTCATTAAGTCTGATATGAACGTTGTTGAACACGAGAGTCATATTGATGTAGCGGGGGTGACTCAGTCACTATTTACTTGCACAAAAAAAAAATAAAAATAAATTGAACTGACCTTTTGTCATAAAATTCAACCCCACAACCAATTTTACTAGTTCTTTAAGATCTAAATATATATGACGTTAGACATGCGCCTAATATTACCTCCGAAGTCCTCCCAACCATATAATAAGAAGTATTATTACTTTTTTATTTAATCTGATGACCTTCCTGTGACTCCTGAATCCTGATCATCTGCTCCTAAGTTTAATTATAAATACAGCTTAGTTTGGCTGTGCTTTTGCCTTCCAATCTTTCTTCAACATTTCTTATTGCAACCACCATATTTCCTCATCTTTTCCACACATCCACATGGAGCTTAAACCCATTGATCCCTTTCCTTCCACCAGGTAGACAACTCTTCCCCTCCTCGCTCGATCTTCCTTAATCGTGAAATAAGGTTGTGTACATCTGAATCTCCCGATCATATGTGGAAGCCTCGCTCCATGCACTTAAAATTGTTTTCTCTCTTTTTTTTTTTTGGTACACATGATATATGTGTATGTAGACGTACAGGATACACTGATCTCTCGGAGATTTTACCAACTAAACTAGCTGACATCTGTTATTACGCGTAACTGGTTGTTTTGGCCATAAGCATAGGATGATTATACTAATAATGAATAAATGTGAATGTGAATGCAGGTGGTGGGGAAAGGAAACCATAGCAATAGTGACAGGAGCAAATAGAGGGATAGGATTTGCCCTTGTGAAGAGATTGGCTGAGTCAGGGCTCACTGTTATCCTCACAGCAAGGGATTCTACCAAAGGGGACCAAGCTGTGGACAAGTTGCGGAGCCAAGGCTTGGGGGACCATGTTCATTTCTCTATCCTTGATGTATCTGAACCTGACTCTATCAAGGCCTTTGCTTCTTGGTTCAAGGACAAGTTTGGGGTGCTTGACATTATTGTGAGTTTTGCTCTTGCTTACTTCTTTTTCTTTCTTGTGTCAACACCCTTTTTTTTTCTTTTTTTTTTTTTTTTTTTTTTTAAAAAAAAAAAATTACAAGAAAGCTATTCTCATGCATGGCACAAAAATTTCTATAAGACGGTCTTTTCGTAATTTCGGTGAGACGAGGGTCAGTACTCACCTTTGAAACAATGGGGTTAAGGTTCATAAAAAGTGACTTATCAAAGCATTCCTAAATAGTGATCCCATTTCATTGTGAGTTAGTCTTACAAAAGACTTAATACTCTCCTCTTTGAGGATAATAAAACTCAATTCCAGATCATTATTAAAGATGCGTCACTACGGTATCCAATTCAAATTGGTTTCTTTCTTGTGTCAACGTCTTCGTGTTGGAGGTACTATTGCATTTGCATGCCTAGCTGGCAATTATTATTATAATAATATTAATGTCATGTTTACATTAGCACAAGAGACAAAGATGTATGCAGCACAACAGGCATGGATTTTATTCTAACTATATAGCTAAGCATGCAGTATAGTATAAGGATGTCAAAATATTCTCTGCCCATCACGAGTAGTTTATACAATTTCAATATTTCTGAATGATGTACAAGGTATGAATAAACTGGAGCATTCACACATATTACTATATATATATGTTGTCAATTATATCATGACCAAGAGGTCAAGAGTCAAGACTGACTTGATTAGATCTCAAATCCCACAAGTTACAATTCTATTTTGTATGTTGACCCTAATCCCACAAGTACTTCTTGTGATTATTGCCTATGAGGCTATGACCCTTCAAATATTGTCAAACTATTCATCATTCTTTGCCTAGAAATAATTTTTAATCTTATTATTTAAACATACATTTGGACATTTCAAAATATTCTAACTCCAAAAACTTATTACGAGTAAATTTCAATTCTTAGAGGAGTCACTTTTCATAATAATTGAGGTCACTTGTTTTAAAAAGTGATATTATTTTTATAGAAAGTGGCTCCATTGCACTATGAATGAGACGATTCTATACATGTTTTTGTAAAATAAACCTTAGATATATACAGGGGCATCTATTTGAGAGGCACCGGTGGTCGCGGACACCAGTTGTCAAAAAAATTCCTTTGCAAAGTTTCAAATTTTAGGATGAAATTCTAGTAAGATCTATTAGTGGACACCGTAAATAAGAGACTATCAATATATATATGTAAAATTGAGTTCTCACCAAGCATTGAATAAGTAATAAATAGCCATAAATGCATGGGTGATTAAAAAGAAACTAAAAATAATTTTATTTTATTTTAATAAGAAATAAGTAACATAAGTATTATATTTATTATCCTAAAAAAAATATAAATTCACTAAAAATGTAATTTCTTTGTTAAATATATATATATATTTTTTTGATAAAAAGATTATTATTGTTCTTTGCTATACCTATTATTCAACTTTATATATTGATATGATTACAAAAATTTATCATATTTCTTCTAATAACAGAATGTGTATGATAAATAAGAACCCGTACATCGCACGGGCAATGACTAAAATATAAATGTACACCTATAATAAAAATTGCTAGATCCGCCACGGGATATAAATCAATGCAATTATTCAATATAAACCCTAAATATACTACTAGGTTTCAAGTACTAGCTACCAAATAGGAGTACCAATCTACCATATGTCTCCATATGTGAGACAATTGCATTATATGTTTCCTCTTTCCGATAGTTTAGTGGTCTACATGGGTTTATAAACAAACCAATTATTATATGTGATTGACTACTAATACATTTCGAACAGTAATGACTAATGAGTAATGTATGGTCCTTAGGCCTGCCCTTTTCCTGAGCAAAATGGTCGGTGTGTCTATTTTGGTTTTACAGCACTACTACTTGATACTCAGTACTTGAGAGTCTTGAGACTACTTTGGTCTATTTTAGGGGAACTAGTGTTTTTTTTTTTTTGGGTGCAAGGGGAACAATAAGTTTAGTGGTATATGTTAGACTGTTAGTGATATGTTTAACATAATTATATTGTCATAGCTCACAAGTAATACTCCCACTGTCCCGCAAAGTATGCATTTCTTTGAATTTAGTAAAAAATAAGGAAACATTATTAAATGCATTATTTTCTATAAATTTTATTTCTTATGTATGAATACAACTTGAATTTTTTTTGGCATATTTGGAGTTGTAATGAAAAATTATTGAGTTGATTTGCAAAATTTTGGGACATCCATTAAAAAAAAGATTTTGCAAACTCTCCAATGTCGTTAGAAAGTTTACACATAGTGATACACTGAGACATGGCATATGGTTTGATCTTTGATGGTAGTAGAGTATATGTAGTTTAATTTATTATTTTTTTCTTTTTTGGAGGGGAAGTATATGTAGTTTGATTATACTCGAAATGTCGGTTCCAAATCTGTCTTGTTTAATTGAGATATTATTTTTTTTATTGCAGGTGAATAATGCAGCGGTATCATTCAATGATATTCATGGAAATTCAGTGGAATTTGCAGAAACAGTGATGAAGACCAATTTCTATGGTCCAAAATTGTTGATAGAGACATTGCTGCCTTTCTTCAGATGCTCACCTTATAAAAGTCGCATTCTTAACCTCAGTTCAAGGCTTGGTCTCGTTAGTGTGAGTTCCCAAACTTGCACATAATTACTTAAAAGACATGATCTGTGATCTGTGATCAAAAGTATACGTAGTAGTGAGTTCTTTTTCACTTATTACTTAGTAATTGATTTAGTTCAGTTCAATTCGATTCAGTTTAGTAGAGTTTAGTTCAATATATTTCGGTTCATTTCTGCGGAAAGTTTCTTAGCTACTAAAATACACGTATGTGCTAATAGACACCACACTAATTTGGATTTGGATGATCTATCCCACTTTGTGTACCACTTAAAGCGGTTAAACGGGTCGGTTAGGTCGGGTTCGGGTCGGTCAATCTCATTATTCATGTTTGAAGTATGTTTGTATTACAATTCTAAATGAACTTTCAAAACATGAAGTCATTTTTTGTCGTTTCTCCGGTCGGGTTTTCGGGTTTGGCTCTTTTATGCCTATTTTAGTGGGTTCGGTCTGTTTATCTGATTTGCCCCGGTTGTAATGCAAATCTTTGTAAACTTTTAGTGGGCTTTCGAGCTATCAAGTTAGTTTTTATTGGTTATTTTCCTGAGTCGAAACATATTTTGACTACAGCTCTCTTACCACTCCTTGTTTCAAACACATGCTGATTATCGATGATTTTGTCAAATTATCGCAGAACGTTAAAAACACAGAGGTAAGAGCAATACTAGAAGAGGAGGAAAATCTAACAGAGGATCGAATAGAGGGGGTGATAAGCTTATTTCTCAAGCATGTAAAGGATGGGACATGGGAAAATCAAGGATGGCCAAAGACATGGACAGATTATGCAGTGTCAAAGCTAGCCTTAAACGCATATTCAAGGATGTTAGCAAGTCGATTAAGAGAAAACAACATTATTGTAAATTGTTATTGTCCAGGTTTTACTCAAACTGGTATGACAGGAGGTAAAGGCAGTCGCACTGCTGAAATTGCAGCCAATATTGGAGCTAATCTTGCTCTATTTCCTCCACAAAATGTCCAAACTGGGAAGTTCACTATGGGCCAAAGTCTCTTTTTGTATTCTAGATTTTGAAAATGGGTATTTTTATCGATCATTTATGTGACTTGTTTGGTATGTCCTATTGATGATCAATGTGTAACAATTGTTTGAGAAAGAAAAAGGGAGCAATATAATATCCTCTCCTTTCTCTAATACATAAATCTGTCTTGAAATGATTACACTCAGATTTTAGTGAATTTTTGATGTTTTACATTGGGCATGATAAATATATGTTAGGGATTCCAGTTGGGTGAGCCATTATAGTATTACTTCCTCATAGAGGACCATTGTTATAGAAGAAATTTATACACAAGAGGTGAAACAATGTTTGATCTGTTGGTGAACAAGTTACCTAATTGTAATAGCATAATTGGTAAACATATTTTGTAATATTGCAGAGTACTAGAGACCTATTACACCATCATATTTAGAAGTAATAGATGAGTGAGAGTCTGATTATTATATTATTAAGATAGCCCCTCTCTATTAAGGCCCTGTTCTAGATCTTTTCGTCGATTCCATGCTGCATTCTGCTCCGTTCCGTTCCGTTCCAATCCGTTTCGTTCCGTTCCGTTCCGCGCCGCATTCTGTACTTCATTTTGTCTCACATATTTTTGAATTATCCGTGTCGCGCCGTTCCGTTCCATTCCGTTCCTCACCGTCCCGCACCATTCCGTTGAAGAGAACATGACCTAAGCTTTTTTTTTACGCAGATTTTATATTTTGTGAGTATTTTTCTTGCTCGTCATTCTAATTGGACAAGTCAATTGTCCCTTGTGTCCTGATTTTCGTATGTGGCTTTACCTTTTGCCTCAATCACTAGTAGAAAATTCTTATAAGCCCTGAACTCACACAAAAAAGAAAAAAAGAAAAAAAAGAAAGAAATGAAATGAAAAAAAAAAGAATAAGATTTTCAAAAACCTCATGGCCAAAAAAAGAACAACACAAAGGGACAAAAACCGCATAAATTTGCCATTCAACACTGCAACTACAAACTACTTACAAAGGTTGATACGCATCGATCGCCATTTGCTCTCCAAAGTATCTCCGTCGGTTGCCGCTTCTTGAAGGTACCCTCTCTATCTCTCTATCTCTCTATCTGTTGTAATATGTTGGTACATTTCAATGGCGTTTATAAATATGTACTTGAATTTTTATGTAAATTGATTATTTGAAAACCCCATTTTGTTGTTAACAAAACCCATTTCTTGGACATGAAGATGGTAGAGAAATTTGAAACATGTGTTATTTTAGGCAAACGAGATTACAGGACATTTCTGTTGACTTCATTATCAAAACCCTAATTTTTGTTTTACCAATTTGGTGAAGTTGAAGTTCTAGTTATATCTTAGCAGCCTTTGTGATTTTTATTGTCCTATGCTTTTGACTTTGTGTTAATTAGTTAGGCTGCAAAATCGTTTCTATAAACTAGTGTCTTGAGATTGTGAATCCAAAAAATGAAGGCCTGTGATTGGTAATTTGGTATGTTGTTGAATTGTCGTGTTTGCTTGATGTTTTGATGTAATTGAACTTTGAGCGAGAAAGCCAAACTGAGCTGTTTCTGAATTCTTGTGCTTAATGCTAATGTAGAAACAATGTTACTCTGACTTGGCTATTAGTTTCAAATGAAGATACGTGTCCAAGTGCTGGACTCGCCCATTTTCTGAAACTTTTGTGTGTTATTGTCCTAAAATGAAGTGTCTAAGTGTCTATTCCCATTTTGGAGTGTTAAGTATCCGACACGGGTACTTGGGACTGTTGGGAGGAGATGAAGTGTCTAAGTAACATAGTGCGAAACTCGTTGAAGGTCTCTTTTTGCCAGCTTGCTTTGGGATTTAGATCATATTCATTCCACAAAATGAATGCAATTTAGAAATGTTCTGTCTGAAATTAATGCAGTATCAAACTGATCTAACCCTGTAGAATTGGGTGCCTCTTTCTTTGAGGGGAGGAGATAGGAAACCGTAGCACCTTTTCAGTCCCAGCTTTTCCAGGTTTTGCCCATTTTTGAGCAACAATTATTGAGTTCTCTTGGCTTAGTTATACTTTTCACTCAACTCTGCCTCAATTTAGGTGGCTCCCTACCCCTTGAACAAAAATAAGGATCGGTGACTTTCCTCTTTTGTTTCACCAACGACCATTTGTTGTCTGATTACCAATCTGGATAATTTTGCTCAATTAGTCATATATAAAGGAAGTGCATTAGTGAGTTGTTTCTATTCCTGTATATCCTATCCCTAAGGTGGGATTGAAGATAGAAGGGGCATGTACTTGCTTGGAATATATTTTCTGCTTCTTGTCTTAGGGAAGGCTCCATATGTGACTAAGGGTGGTTTTTACTTGGGAAGTTCGTTTCTGTAGTATGTACAATTAAAGTGTGGGAGTAAGGCATGATGAATGTTCAAGTCATACGGGCTTTGATGAAGAAATGAAAAGGGGTTAGCGATTGTTTCCCTTGTCTGTACTGTATTTTCTATGGAGTGGGTGGATATGTGGGTGTTTTGCCGCTGCGTGGATTTGGTACTAGGTTGTGATTCAGTTACGCTGCCCATCCCTGCTCATCTTGTGTGGGTGTTGTCTGAACCTTCCCCCCCCCCCCCTGCCCCTTCCCTTGCCGAATGTCGTGCAATGTTCTCCCTATCTGGGGGACCTTCATTATTTACCTTTAGGATCCTTGGTGTTTCTTGCCGTTTTTTAGGTTCCGGAAGATTATTAGTCTTGTAATGGTGTTAATATTTTAAGGGGCAACTTCTGCTCCTCGTGACGTAGTAGCCTGAGGAGGGGCCTTATAATCTTACGAGCAGATTTGCTCCTCTGGTTCCTTGGAGTTCCGACACCAAGTTATGTTTTTCCAGGAGCCCTACTTGTCATGCATTAGGCTCTCCCGAGATGGGAGTCCAAATGCTTATCAATTTTTTACCTCAAGAATATTTTAAGTAAAAAAAAGAAAGCGAAAGGAAACTAACAAAGCTGATCTAATAGTTATTGACTTACTCCAGGAAACCCTGAGGGGGTAGCTCAGTGAGTAAGACCTTTGAGATCTATTCCAGAGGTCCCAAGTACCCACTGGAGGTTTTCTTGGTCGTTAACTTCTAGGGCCATTGGATTAGTCAAGCACAACTTGGATATCCATGTTATCTAGAAAAACCTAGTTATTGACTTACTCCAGGATGATATTTGAAAGAAGATATTAGTTTAAAAGCTACTCTTAAATCCAAAGGCAAACAATGTTGTCAGATAATAGATATGTAGTTCATTCTGAGGATTAGTAAGGCTCCATCTTACAATTATTGGCGAAAGAGGGAAGCTGATATCTAATAATCAAAACAGACAAAAAGTACCAAAATACTGTTCCAGTGAATACTAACTTAGTACTAACTTAGATATCAGCTTCTCTCTTTCGCCAATATCTGTGAATGGAAGTCGTGGGTTTCATCATCATCTGACTTGGCCTCACTTTTGAGCAAATCACTGCTTTGTTTTATTCTCGTTGTTTAGCTGGGAATGGGTAGGATGGGTTTGTTATGGAGTTTCTTCAGCAGCAGGATATCCAATGATGATTGGTTTGCTAACTTGTCTTGGAAAGAAAATGACCTGACATTGGCAACCTTTGTGTGTTTAGTGTGGATAAGTGCAATGCCTTTCATTGAGAAAAAAAAAAGAGGATGAAGAAGAAATATGGCTCGGGCTGCTGGGCAGATATAGGAACCATGCACAAGACATGCTTTCTTAGGGCATAGAATTTGACCTATGCTCCTTCTATGTCCTGATATTTAGCATCTTCCATCACCTGATGTCAATTTCATTTCTTGTTTTCAATGTTTGTCTTTTGAGATCACTCTCTAGTCTCCTCTCCTCTCTTATCTGTGTGTGCGCATGTTTGACTGTCAACTTAGTCATGTACTAATGAGGTTTTTTTCCCGTTGCTGCTACGTCTTGTCCCATGGTTTGCAAAATACTTTTCTGATGAACTGCAACCTGGAAGTGGTTAAGCTCCTGTAAGGGGAAAGTGTTTGAGAATTAAAAGTAATTTGTAATCCCCATCTAGAAAATTGTTTGCTAATGTTTGTTCCCATTTATGAATGCTCAAGGTTTGCACAGTTAGTCTCTGTTAATTTGAATTTTAAGCTGTCCAGTGGCATTGTGTCGAAGTATGATCTTACATTTGCTACATGATGTAAATTTTTTTTTATTTATGCAAACATGACAAATTCTGCCTTTATTCTTTGAAGTCTTCACTTTCCTTTTCTCACTGAATTGGTTACTGGTTTTGACTCTGTCGTTGCAAGGATATGAAGTAATAATGTTTGGTGAGTGGTGTGACTAGTTAAATTAACCAAGTGAATTAATTTGGGTAATTTGCAGATTCAGAGGCTTCTCTAAACAACCAATAACTCACTTTCCATGGCTGGGCTTTCAAGATTTAGTGCTCTTGCACCCAAAACTAGGAACCTGATAGTTGCTGGGGGTCTGACATCATTTGTCTTTGGAGTGTACTTCTACACCATGAGAGCTGTTGGAGGAACCGACGAACTTCAGGTTGCCATTGACAAATTTGAAGAGCAAAAGCACAAGAGTGAGGCTGAAGCAAAGTAGGCATCCAGAGAGCATATAGAGAGACATGTTTCAGAATAAAACTTCTTCAGCAACTTTGTACTGAAAACTTTCGAGCTTCGTGAACACAGGTCTGCTTACTTCCCATCTAATGGTCTATAACAAAGATGTGTAGAAGCATCATGCTGTAGATTCAGTCCTTAGGCACTGTACAGTTTATTCTTGTTGTGTTGAAATGAAGTTTTGTTAGGCCTCTTTGATTTTCATGTTTTAGTGAGAACATTGAACACTATGTGTTCCTCCCGATCTTCATATGTCTGACTGTTGATCGGTTGTCACACTGGCTGTAGACTTTCAGCTTGTATGAAACCTTAGCATGTTAGCGGTGCCCCTATCTGAATGGTGAAGTAATTGCATTTACTCATTGTCTTCTGTGTTTGGTTCCAACTTTTAGAAGAGCATGTACTATGTATTTTCTGAATTTGACATAAAAATTTAGAACATAGGGGTTGTGATGTTTGTTCGATTAAGTATGATAGTATTTGTCATACTACATTTGTCGATTAGTTCATGTTACTTTAATCGACATACAAAAATTCATGAACGAGCATGTATGAGGATTCATAGATGTGGCTATACAATGTAGTGTTTTAGATTACTAAGTTATTTATATTCGCAGATGTGTCCTCTCTCTCGTCTCTAGCACCAAAAAAAAAGAACTTATAAGGCAGCGAAAACAACTGATATTTATGTTTTTTTTACACAAATTTACTAGAAAAGTGATATAAAACAAGTGACACTTGGGGGTTAAAAAAGGGTGTTACTATTTACCGCCCTAAAATTACTACCTACCGCCCCTAGAAATTACAATTTTGCCCTTCTTCACATTTTCACCCACTCTCCCTCTCCCTCTCTAACTCCCTCTCTAACTCACCCACCCACTCTCACACCCACCCACATTCACCAACACTCTCTCACCGGCAAGCAAGGAATGACCGCAAATGTCTTCCGGCGACCAAGAAGTGCCGTCGACGCCGTTCGAGGTAATTTTTTTTCCGCAGAAACTGGGTCGGGCGTCTGCAATTTCCGCCTGACCCATGGGTCAGGCGTCTGCAGATTCCGCCTGACCCATAACAGACGCCCGACCTTTTTTTTCGCAGAAACTGGGTCGGGCGTCTGCAATTTCCGCCTGACCCATGGGTGAGGCGGAATCTGCAGACGCCTGACCCAGGCGGAAATTGCAGACGCCCGATACTACGAACTGGAAAAAAAAAACGAGTGAAGGGTAAATCGTAAATTCTAAGGGCGGTGGTGAGTATTTTTGGGCGGTAAATAGCAATTCACTTAAAAAATAATACTTGCATATCTAGGCAAAAAGCCATACTTTTGACCGTTTCATGGCAAAAAAATTCATACTTTTCATCAAATAATGGACTATTTTTTTGGACTAAGTATTTAGTCGCCTGTTTTTACCTGATCTTCAGCTTTGTTTTTAAATAAAACAATAAAATAAAATAAACCAATTCTGATTGTAGGGTAAATTTCATTGGGGTATTCTGAGGTATGGTGAAAATACAGAAATGTAAACTCACGTTTGACTAAGTACACTGCGGTATACTCTGATGAGATTCAGACCACCTTTTGTTGATGGGCACCCTTGACTAAAGTCAAACTAATCATAGGACCCTTTTTTTTTTTTTTTTTTGAGAATAGGCAGAAAGCCGAGATTTTTGACCTATTACAAGTTTACAAGGGTGGGGGTGACTTAAAGGTTCATAGCAACAAATAAGACTCTTAATCCTAAATTGAGGGTGATGAGCCTTTAAATATGGGGGTGAAAGCTCTACTACTTGAGCTTCCACCTTGGGACTTACATTTACGCCGGTCACTACATGATAGGAAAATGAAGGAGCTTGTTTCCCTCGTGAGTGTTCTTAACTCTACTCTCTTCGTCCCTAGGGATGATTCTAGGACTTGGACGGGTGATCCTTATGGGATCTTCTCTTGCAAGTCCTTCCTCTACCATATTACTCTTCCCTCTCAGTTTTCCCACTTTCTCTTATCTACTTATATTTGGAAGTCTAAGGTTCCATTGAAGGTGGATGCTTTTGGGTGGACTTTGGTGCTTGGTAGGGTAAATACTTATGACATGCTAGAGCGTAGGAGACCAAGTTGGTCCCTTTTATCGGGATTTTGTGTGATGTGTCGTCATAGCGGGGAGGATTGTTTGCATATGTTTGTGCAGTGTGATTTTGCGTATAATTTATGGGCTAGATTGTTGTGTGGGGAGAATTATGTGTGCCCAGCCACGGTGGGCGAACTCTTACAGATACGGTGCGATGAGGAGGAGTAAGGAGGGGAGATTGTTGTGGCGATGTGCTTGTATGACATTACTTTGGCGCATTTGGTTGGAGAGAAACTCCAAGGTTTTTTCCAAGACTGAGAAAACTATTAATTATGTTTGGGATCACATAGTTTACTTGGCTTCTCTCTGGGCTAAGGTGGCGAGGGCCTTTGAGGTCCATCACAACTCAAGCTCTATATTTCATTTTCTAACCTTTATTTATTTTTGGTTTATTGCTTGCTTAGATGACATTCCTATGTGACGCGATGCTCGTGGGATGCACGCAGTCAAATTTATATGTTTTGTTGTTTTTATTTTTCTTTTATTAGTAAATATCATACTTTAAAATTTATTTACTGAAATTAATATTGTAACATAATCGTACAAGTTTATTGTAAACATATTATGAATGCATCTCATTTCGAAGTACTTTTCGATACGAATATGATGGTGTAAATATTATTATTTTTAAAGATGTGTATGATAGTTATATTCGAGTTTGAATATTAGACTAAGATAAAGTAGTTATGTCGTCAATAAAACTCTAACTATTTAGCAAAATTCAAGCTCTCTTTTTCATTATCCGAAACTTTATTACTATGAAACTTCTTTATATTATATATTGATTGATATGTTAAAAAAAAAATTATTCGGCAATTGATTTGTGTATACAAATTACTAAGTTACTAACATGTGAAAAATCTTATTTTTCTTTTCTTATTTCTATTTCTATTTATTTTTTATTTTTTTTGTTCAAAGTATGTGTTATGAGTATGTGTTACTTTAATTTTATCGTTTAATATTCTCTCTTATGTGGCGTGCTCTTAAAAATATCGCTTAGGTGGCTAAAGATATTTGTTCATTTTTTATGTCCAGCCTTAATTTTACTGTTAATAATATTATTATTACTTATTTACGAGAACCAACATATACATGCGATCTTACATATTTCATATATCGTATATGCATCTCGTTCTAAAGTATTTTTCGATGTGAATTTCATGGTATAAAAGTTAATATTTTTTGAGGTCGGTAAAAAAAGTTATATCTGATTTCAAATATTTGACAGAGTTCTTGTATAACTCTTATAAAATTCTAGAGGTTTATCACATCTCAAGAATCCTAAACAGTGGGGATTCTAGAGTCATAAACGTTTCACACCAGATATTTTTTGTCTTTATTCTCGCTTAAGGTGGCGCGCTCTTAAAATTCTCGACTACGTGGCGTGCCTCATTGCTCCCGGAATATGCCTCCTTTATATATATATATATATATATATATATATATATATATATATATATATATATATATATATATATATATTGATTTAACCAGAAGAGCCTACAACGCTGTCATCTTGAATCATCGCGCCACTAAACTCCCACTATCTAGAAGCAATTAGTATTCTCAAGAAACCACCTGAAATTTCATCCCCAACACTATAAATAACCTAACACCCCATTCCCCTTCTCATCATCCAACGAACGAAAAAATCAATCTCTAAGTCCTCACAGCCTTTTATCAAAAACAACTACAACCTCTCCTACACTAGCCAAAACAACAACCAACCCAACAATGTCTCTGATTCCAAGCTTCTTCGGAAACCGACGAAACAACAGCGTCTTCGACCCCTTCTCCCTCGACATCTTCGACCCTTTCCAGGCTCTCTCCACCACCGGCTCTGCTCGCGACACTGTTTCCTTTGCCAACGCTCGGATTGACTGGAAGGAGACACCAGAGGCGCACATCTTCAAGGCGGACCTGCCAGGGGTTAAGAAGGAGGAGGTCAAGGTCGAGGTTGAGGATGGCCGGGTGCTGCAGATAAGCGGCGAAAGAAGCAAAGAGCTGGAAGAGAAGAATGATCAGTGGCACCGCGTTGAGCGGAGTTCTGGCAAGTTCATGAGGAGGTTCATGCTACCAGAGAATGCTAAGATGGATGAGATCAAAGCGGCTATGGAGAATGGAGTGCTAACTGTGACAGTACCAAAGGCTGAGGTGAAGAAACCTCAGGTCAAATCCATTGACATCTCTGCCTAATTAGCGTTCTGAGAATCAACTTTACAAGCTCAAGGATGAGTTTCATTCTATCTTGTAGAAGAATTTGTAACCTTGTTTGGTATGTGTGAACTGTGAAGTCTAAAACAGCTTACGTGCCTGTGCTGGTGTACTGTGTTGTAAGGGAGAAATCAATGTGCTTGCGTTAATAAAAAAAAAAAAGGTTTTTCTACAAAACATTAATGTGATTATGTGAAGCATTTTCTAACTTGACACCTTTTTCGAGTAATAGAACTTCCAGATCATCAAATGAAGGCGACTGTGCCAATCAAGGTAAAAGAACAGCAAAGTGCTTTCCTTAAACCGTCTAGAAACGCTGAGAAAGGTCAAGAGATATGTAGCCATATCAAATAATCCAATCTTCCATTCACATAAACATACAATGATGTTGATTCATCCTAAATCATGCCTCCACCAAAAGAAATACTAGAGCGAACACAAACTTTAGCTACCTATTTCCGAAAACATCTCCACGCTCACTTCTGTCGTAATAACTATTAAGGTATAACACCTAAACAATGCCCCAATGCAAGAAGATTATCAAAACAGAACTTACAATATGGGGTGATTTACTGCTGTAATTGTGTTCATCCTCATCCCAAAAAACCAAGAACCCTGATGTGATATTTGCCAAGATCTTAACTTTTATTTAGCATAGAAATGATTAAGTCGATACGATCAGCCACCTCCAATGGCCTCAGATGCCAAGATGTGTCTTCAGTTTGTTATTAAGGTGGGGTAGAGTTCTGACACTTTCGTCAATTGACTGGTTAGCACAGGACTCCAGGTCGTTCATTGCATTTGATTGACCGGGGTTGAGCTTGGACGTCTGGTATTTGTCTTGACACACCATTAAGGATCTTTGCAACCTTTCCTGTACAAAATAAAAGGCATCTGACTAAGAATGATGATCAAGGCAAACTTCAATATACAATTTATCTGAAGTTCTTGGGACACCAAGAGAATTCCCCTTGTCCTTGAAAGGAATATTGATCATACATTCGTGATCACCAGAATGAGATGTGAATTACCAGCAGAAATACTTATGAATATGCAAGTATTTCATGCAAGAAAAGGAAGTTTGTTTAACATAATCAACTCTTTCCTACTACCCACAACTATTCATAGTACAGTATATGCACGAACAGATTCTAAGCAATGAGAGATTGCTCCACATGCTTGAGGGCTTTGAATTTCAGTACACTTTTCCCCAAGATCAAGAACTTATTAAAACAATATAGGTCTTAGATTTCCACATGACAACTACATCTACAAGGGATTCGCTTCTCACATTCAAGCATGATTCACTAACAGAAAGTGCATCACACATTAAGCATGTGCACATATTGCTCAACAAACAATCAGGAAAAATATAGATATGTGGGATCTGCACGAGAAAGGTGCTAAACTTAATGACAGCAACAGCTACACTTGTCAGATACCTTGCGGGGCGTGGAGAGATTTTGAGAAAAGTTCTCAGCAAGGAAGCTGAACTTGAATGTTTTTGCTTCATATTGCCCTAGTTCAAGTTGAGGGAAGAACTAATTCGCCGTTTGATCTGTGAATTACAAACAGCCTCTCCCTTCGGAATTGACCACCAACAGTTGAAGTTATGATACCAAAACAACATATTATCATAGACCTAGCATCCTTAATTGACCCATTATACTATCGATCCGTGTTGTTAATTTAAACGAATTTTCTTCTCCATAATGTCACTGCTAATGATTCCACTATCTATCAAAGTTAGACAAATCACAAATGTCATTTGAGAAGGCCTCATTTATGAGGTTAGTGCAACAAAGGAAACCAAAAAAAGAAAAAGAAAATGTGAAGCCAATTAACAACCTAACCACCCCCATTTTCCTGAAGTGTTAAGACTGCTAACTTATTTGGGCACCTGGGTTAGGTTTGATTCTTTTGCCAATCAAACACAAAGTATGGATTTGCGTGATTTCAAACACATTTCTGTACCAGTCAGGACTCAGTCGTGACCAAAGCTTTCTTGAGACGTATAATGTAGACGAATACATAAAGGTCCAAAGGCTGATTTCAGAGAAGGGGACTTGAAACTCGCTTACTGCAATAACAAGTGCAGAAACTGTCATTATAATCCAGAGAAAAGTAAAAGCGTGAAAACGGATCTGCTATCCTAAACACTTGCTAACGTCCTAGATAGAGCACTACTGATTCAGTGATTACAAGAGCCAGAGCCCCTTAATCAGTAACTAAGGAGTCCTTGCTTCCTTCGTGAAAGAATGGAAGGCGATGTAACAAAACTTCAGAAAGAGACTCCTATTAAATAACCATAACTTGGATTGATACTACCAGGCTTGAAGAAAATTCTGACAAATACCTGGATAAACCATATCATGAGCTAGCTTCCTTTGCCCTTCACCTAGATGAATGAACTAGATTTGACATCCCCTTTCTTGAGTGGGAACATCCAGTTAGAATTCTAACTAGACCTTAAACTCCAAACCAGAAAAAAAATGGTCTACCAGTTTTCTTTATTCTGCACTTGAGCTTGCTGAAGAACTAGAAATGCACGGAATGATGAGAGACGGAATATCATTAGATTCGATCTCTATGGACAAACCCTTCTTTCATATGGATACTCCTATCAAGACTAGCTGGAAGGCCATTTTCTAGCAGAGGGACATGTGCTCGCCAAAGAAGCAAGCGAAATCAATGCAGGTTTGAGGTCATCAGTAATTCCTTCACTTCAGGGGCAACTTCGCAATCTCTTAAAGCTAGGGAGAATAATAAAAAACATGGTACTCCTAATTTCACATCTTCCTCAAAAGGAAGGGGACTTAGCTACAAGTTCAAAAAATTATGGGACTGGGAAATCACAAGGCTGAAGATATAGGCTGAGTCTTGCTTGGAACGAGGCTTAGAGAAAGGTAATTTTCGAGAGAGATGATCACAATGTTCTTTAGATCAGCAACTCCAAGGATAGAGAGCATGAGCGAGGGTAGAAGTTAATTACCAAATTTATCATCGCTTATCAATAAAGGGTGTACTGGAGAAGACAGATCGCCAAAATTGCATAAAGGACTAATTAGCTTGTACCTAAACTGAACTTTCAAGTCAAATAAATAAAACACAGGCACACAGCTAATAACGGAGGAAAAGAAAATCACAGCTGTGTTACTTGCCTCTCAATGAGCAGAATATTGCAGGTGAACTTTTAGATTAAAATTACGCTCCTCAAAGCATGTGAGAAATAGTTATACCAACTAATCATGAATGCCAGTTAAATAACGATTCCTTGTCTTGCAGATGAGCTCAATAAACGGTATGCTTAAAGTCTGTTAAAACATACCCAGCATTGCATCTTTATTACTTGGATCCACTTTACATTTAATGTAGTTGAGAAATTGCAAGATGGCATCACATTCAGTCAAAATTTGTAAGCCTTGTGAAATTTCCACCAAATGCCAAGTGGCTCCCAAAGCGATACTTAGCAGGCTATCGGCAACTGTTGTTAATTACTCAGAAAGAGAACCCTCAAAATATAGGGAATAGGGATATTCTTCTTTTCAACACTATCAAGTTCTAATTTTACAATCGAGTTCGTGAGGTCCAATGCACACAAATCGGAGAAACAATGGCTAGTGTAGCTCCTATAACTATCGGATCCATGAAGTCAACAGCCTTTCCCCAACTAGCCAAAACAACCAAAATATTGAGGAATGCACTCGAATTTACAAGAAAAACCCACACAGGAAACTCAAAAACAAAAATTTTAACTTCAAGCATGGACTTACAAGAATGCATTAAAATTGACATATAGACAGTGGAAACCATGTACTCAATCCAAATAACAGGTTCTACAAGCAGTTGAAGGAAATCAGGAAAGGCTCAAAACAATAAGGGAGGCAAGAGAGAGAAATTACCTGAAAGGCAGCCATCTCATTCTCAACAAGTTGCTGAGTCTTCAAAACCGGGACACTGCAATGCTCAACACAGTTGCTTATTTCCTCGCTATTTCTTCTCCTATCGAAGCATTCATAAGCACATTTGAAGTATGCTTGCTGCCCATTTCAAAATTACATGTTAAAAATCAAATCTTTTTGCTTTTTTGGGGGGAAATTTTCACACCCACAATCCATTGTAAATAAAAATACACCATACTTGCTTGATACAATAAGCCATAACAATTTCAGAAGTACAGGAGATCTCCTTTTTTGTTCTTGGTTATGCATGCATCAATTTACTAGAAAAATACCCAGAAAGGGAGGGAGAAAAAAAAGGAGAGAACCTGGAGAGTGAAATTGATATGATCTTGAACACCAGAAAGTTGGGCTTGTGCAGATGAATTTACTTCATTGAGTTTCCTTCTCAATCTCTCTGTCACAATTTGTTCTTCAGCTGCTGCTATGTGGTTATTGTGATTCATCTCTCTCTCTCTCTCTCTGGTCAAGACAATGGGAGGGAAGAGGGTTTAGGGTTTTTCGGTTTGCCTGTTTGCAATGTGGAGTCTTAAGGCGCGCCAACAAATCAACAGAGCAGGTGTATACCAAATTTTCCATAAATTAATATTAGATGATGTCGGACAAAGTAGTTTTTGGAATGATTTTTTTTTGGGAATTACCTTGTTTGATGCGTTTTTTTTTTTTTACTTAGACTCTGCTTGATTTACCTTAATTTTACTCAAATTTAGTTCAGTTTAATTCAGTTCAGTCCAATTCAGTTCAGTTCATGTGTAGTTTTATCACTCATATAACCTTTCATTACGAAATAATTTCATGAGGATAATTATGTCATCGGAAAGATCTCAAAGCATACTTTCAAATGAGTCCAATATTGACTATGTTTGGACGAATTTTAAATGGTTAACGGTCAAGTTTAAAAAAATCAGTTCAGTTCAGATCAGTTTTATCCAGGTGAATCAAACGGAACCTAAGGGCTCGTTCTTTTCTAATGGAAACTGGAACTGGTAACTGGGAGAAACTAGTGAAAACTGAAAAGTCTAACTGGTAACTGGAAATATTGGGAAAAAATGGGTCAAATTGAAAAAAACTGAAAAAAACTGAAAAAAACTGGGAGAAACTGGAAAAAAATTAAAATTGTTTAATTTTCATTGTTATTAATAATAATAATAATAATAATAATAATTAATAATAATAATACTAACAATAATAATAATAGGGGATTGTTTAATGTAAACGCAAATTACTTAGTATAAATTTTTGTTCCAATAGTACCCCTAACCAGTTTCCCACCCCTTTCCCCTTTCTCCTCTCTCTCACTCCCCCTCTCCTCCTCTCTAGCTCCTCCTTCTCCCTCTCCCTCTCCTTTTCTCTGAGTGGCTGCCAAAACCTCACCACCACCGACCACCACTGACCCCCACGAACCACCACCACCAACCCCCACGAACACCCGCCATCGACCCTCACGAACCACCACCCTCCAACTTCTCAACCCACCTCTATTTCCGAACCATCACCACCCCCCACCTCGGCACCCACCTTCAAGCCCGACCACCCCGAGCCCAGAAAAATCCGACCACCACAACATCATTGCCACCTTCTCTAACCACTAAACCACCACAAACTTTAAAAAAAGGGGAAAAACCTCCCCCAGGACGCATTACCCCTGACCCGTAACCGTCGTCGGCTTCGATTGCCCCCCCTCCCAACTGCGCCTCTCTCCCCCTCTCCCTCTCTCCTCCCGCTTCTCTGGCTCTCTCTTTCCGTCCGCCTCCCCAGCCCCCACCCACCACCAGCCACTCCAGCCACCACAATGAATAATCTAAAACAAAATCTAATTCATTTTTTTTGTTTTGAGTAATAACAAAGTTTAATTTTAATTCCAATTGTTAACTCAATATCCTCCCTAATTTCATTAACATTATAATCAAAGAAATCATTCATGTGTTAATTTAATTAGGTCTTTACATTGAAATTACAATGAACGGGTTTGAGAGAAAAAAGAATTTGGAGAAGGAAGTTACATTGTAAATGAAAGGGTATTTTGGGAGTATGGTCTCAAAAAGATTTGCGTTAAGTAATTTTAGATTTACATTAAGCAATTTCGTAATAATAATAGCAATAACAATGATAATAATATTATTATTTTTTATATTTATTATTCTTATTATTATTTATTATAATTATTAATAAATACTATTATTATTTCTATTATTATTAGTATGATAATAATAATAATAACAAAAATGATAATAATAAATATAATAATAATAATAATAACAATAACAATAATAATATTTTGTTGGGGTAATATCCCAACTTGTTGGGACCCAATCAAAAGATAAAGAGAAAAAGAAAAGAAAAAGAATTAGAAAAGAAATAGGACTGTGATTGGGCTTAATGTCTTTAAGGGTTAGGCAAGCCTTGATTGATTATATAAAGAATCACTAGATGCAAAACGGCAGAAAGGAAGACAGCCGAGATAAGAGGAAAAGGGTGTGAGTGGTGCACACCAAATATGAAGGGTTGCCGAGAGAGGGAGGTCTCTTTTCGGTAGTAACAGAAAGCTCTCGTCCATGGTGAGGGACTTGAGAGTAGGAGATATCTGATCAGGGGGAGATCTAATCGGAGAGACTCTCAAGTGGTGGTTTCATGTATGTGGTGGATGATCGAGGTGGAGATAGTTCCGACACAGGAATAGACGGTATTCCGGTTCATCGGCAGGTATTATGGTGAGATCTCTAGCTTCCGAGAGGGTACTAATTAGTAGACGTTACTAGTTGTACTAGATGTAGAGATAATGTATACTTGTCGTTTGGCATAGTGTTTGGATCTTGTTGTACTCCCTTGATTATCATAGTGATTATACTTTAGTGCGTGGAGATCCGCACCGTGGTTTTTACCCTTTGTTGAAAGGGGTTTTCCACGTAAAAATATCGTGTGTTCGATACTCTTTTATTGTTTGTGTTGTGTGTTTATTTTTGTGCTGCGCCTATTTCCCCAACATATTTAATAATAATACTAACAATAATAATAATAATAATAATAATAATAATAATAATAATAATAATAATAATATCAATAATAATAATAAAATAATTTTATTTTTATATTTATTATTATTATAATTATTATTATTATTATTATTATTATTATTATTATTATTATTATTATTATTATTATTATTATTATTATTATTATTATTATTATTATTGTTGTTGTTGTTGTTGTTGTTGTTGTTGTTAAAACTGGGCAAAAGTGGACGAAACTGGGCAAACCTGGAGAAAACTGTATTTTATAACTGGTAACTGGTGAAAACTAGACAAAACTGGAAACCAATTGAAAAGAACATGCCCTTAGCCCCTTGTATTTTTTTTTTTTGTGGGAAACTATCTTATAATGTCATATTCTTTGTTGACCCATACCCAAGACCATTATTTTGGTTCTAATTTTTTTAAAAGACCAAATACCCCTCATTAAAATCAAACAACCCTCCCCTTTTATTTTCTCTTTCCTTAACCCCTTTTTTTGTTGCCCACTAAAATCATAATTGTCGGTGACAGGCTCGAGACTCCCAATTCCCACCGCCAATGCGATGACAACTTCTTCCTCCACCCCGGACATGCTTCTTCATCAATATCATCATTTCAACTCAGACTCAATGACCACCGTCGCCACTGCCATGACGACTAACTCGGTTGGTGGGTTTGATGTCGGTGATGGCGGGTCCGCTAATCGCGAGGTGGCATAGACAAGAGACACTTAGCCTACTTGAAATCAAATCTACAGGGTGGTTTGATTTTAATGAGGGGTATTTTGATCTTTTAAAAAAATAATAACCGAAATAGTGGTCTGGGGTATGGGTCAACAAGGAATTTTGCATTGTAAGGTAGTTCTCCACAAAAAAAAAAAAAAAAAAATTATAAGATACTAAGTCACAAAAAACGCATCAAACAAGGTAGTTCCCTCAAAAAATCCTTTTTGGAAGTTTGATTAGATCTAATTTTCAAAATTTACACACAAAGTGTCAAATAAAAAATGGAACACTCAACATCACGGCTAAGTGAGGTCAAGTGACCATAGATTGTGGCCGGAGAATAGTTAAGTTGGTTGTGAAGTTGAATTTCATGACAATGGTCATGTTCAATTCTTATTAGGCCTTTTGCTCATCCTGAAGTTGTATCCGTCACTTCGGCGTACTTCAATTTGAAAATTGTTTAGCATTTTAGCTAGGATTTCACATTTGATTAAGAATATTGATGTTAAAGGTTTAGGGTCAGAGGTTGCCGATGAGGTCGCTCTTGGCTCGACGGGGTTATTGTTGTTGTGGTGATGGTGACGGTGACGGTGGCGAGAAGGGAGAGGATAAAGAAAAACTAGTTGGAGGATTTTTTTTTTTTCGGTGATCAATTATTGCACATAGGAGAGAGAGAGATATTCTCTAGTTGGGTTTGAAACTTTAGTTGAAAATGTTTGAAATTTTGTGTTTCTCTTTTCTTTTCAATTTACTTTTTCATCCAATAAGAACCTGGTACATCACCAAATAAGAGTGTGTATCATACACACAGACGACACAGTGTATAGAATATAGATATTACTTCGCAATGACGATGCTTTTAATTATAAGTCCTAATTATTGTAGCATCTTATAATTTTGTGCAATTTTCGATTGGTAGGTGTATAACATTGTCACTTCAGTGACAATGCTTCTAATTATAAGTCTTAATTATTGTAGCATCTCATGATTTTGTGCAATTTTCAATTGGTAGATGTATAGAGGAGTTTGAGCCTCTTAATAGTACGAACAATAATTAATCTACTAAAACATGGGATCGTATCTCGAAATATACTTTTAATTTACCAAAAGTTAAGTCATGATTGAGGATGTTTTCTCTCGTGGTGAATAAAAGAGTCATTAGAGATTCAACGTCACAAAATCAAAAATAAATAAAATAAATTGAGAAATCATAATTAGACTACTTCTAAACAAGTTAGAATAAAGGAATACCGTAGCTTAGTTGTATAGATGATTACAGACTAACCTTCCTATTCTATTTTTAGTCTCACTAGTTTGGAAGTCCGTGCGATGCACGGATTAAGCATAATTACTTTATTTATATATTTCTAAATTATAAATTAGTTTTTTTTTTTTGTAAAGAATTATATAAAGTTTCTATTTTTAATCTTTCTACAATCATTGAGTTGTAACATGGCTCTCTATTTTCATTTACAATTCTAATCAAAAATTTAAAATCAACTACTTATAACAAATTGAAGTATGCTAAGACACTTCATATACACTATCCATTAATGTACAATCACAGAGTGATAATCAAAACATGGGGATGCATCAATAAAGTAACAAAAAAATTAGCCCGTAAGAGAGATCTAGACCATAAATGTACTTCAATGAAAAAGAAACCTATCTAAAACAATAATAAATCTAAAAATGGTTTTTATTGTAATCCTGTCACACTCCTTAATAAAGTTAAGATAATATTATCCCCTCAAAAAAAAAAAAAGGATAATATTGTACTCCCTATAATAATGTTCATAAACTGCATATGAAAACAACGGTGTAATTCGTTACAATTTTATTAATATTAAAAACTACGCTTTATCTAATCCCTTTCGATAGAACATTCTTTCTACTCAAGTAAGAGATATTGATATGCTATGTACTATTGCTCACTCCCTGTAAATATATAGAGTCATATCTTTAACTATGCATGAAACTGAAATAAATAAATATTCAACACATTGAAATTATGTACAAATTTGTTAAATGGAAAACAATAGAGTCGTTATTTATTGGTACATAAATTATATAGAAAAGCTAAAACCTTATATTGAATAGGGGGGAATTGTAGACATTGTCATTCTTGAAACTGTTTTATGACTCCAAAACCTACGAAACATAATTTTTAGTCAAGTTAATAACCTTCTTAAATTAATTGAAATTAGTTTACAACTAACAAATATAACAATAAAACAATGAGAGTTCATTTACAATAGGAAGAGAGAAGCAAAACCATAAATAACTAAGAAAAAAAACAAATAACACTATGGGGTGGGGAAAGTATGACTTAGGGTTTGTTTTCTTCACATTCTTTTTACTAAACTTATATGCACAATTCTGAACTGAATTGAAATTTACTAAACTGAACTGAATTTTTCTAAACTGAACTTATTTTTATTGAATTTACAATTAGAAAGACTAAATTTTTGCTTTGGTTTACCGACTTGTATTGAATTTTTCTGAACTTATCTTTACTGAACTAAAGTTAGGTTTTGATCAAAACATGACTATATCGTTCCAATAATAATATTAAAAACCATGTAGTTGTGATCCATTAACATAAATTAGAGGAATCACCTTATATGAAGTATTCGATCATAGATATCAATTGATGGATGGTGAAAATATGCATGCCTACACAAATATAATATAATCAATTAGCAAAGCATATGTATGTGAATGGGGTGCTTTGAGTTGGAGTCTATATATTAGCTTTGAGTCAACAATTGTTTACAACAATTAGAACTCTATGGTAGAGGGATGTATATCCCGTAGAGATTCCTAGCATTGTTATAGTTCTATCATACTTTCTTTTTCTTTTTCTTTTTCTTTTTCTCTTTTTAAATGTTAATCTTAGCTAATTACTCGTGATTCCCTCCCTACTATTGATTTAACACATACATTCATAAATATCAGTTATGTATTTTTAATTTATAAAGTTTTAATTTAATAAAATTATTTAGGTGACATGCCTCAAAACTTTTAAAAAATGTCAGTTTTAGATACAGACATTAATTGATTGAATGATTCATTGGTTTGTTTTTTTTTGTTTGAGGATGTGGCGCATTCTACGTTTGTTTTTAATGATGTGGCGTGCCTTATTACTCTCGAAAAATGATTGTTTACCTATATGTTCTAAACATATTGTAAATGCATCTTGTTCTGAAGTATTTTTGGATCCTAATATGATGGTGTAATTTTTACTTTTTTTTGAGATGTATAGAAGACGTTATATATAATTCTGAATATTTGACAAAGATATGTTATAATCCTTATAAAATTCTAGTAGTTATCTATATCTAATTTTATACATGTAAGGATGCTAAGACTCCTAAGCGCTTTACACCAGTTATTTTTCGTCTTTATTCTCGCTTAGGTGACGCGATATTAAAATTCTCGCCTACGTGGCACGCCTCATTGCTCCCGAAATATACCTCCTTTATATATATATATATATATATATATATATATATATATATATATATATATATATATATATATATATATATATATATATTGATTAATCTCAAGTGGTTGTGCATCAAATACTTACATATTTGCGATTAAAGTTACTATATAACTACCGCCATATGATTAATGACAAATATAAGTCCAATAGCAATCATGTTAATTTTACCGTACACAATATTTGTATTTGATATCAAATAAGGTCATACACTCATAAATATCTTTACCTAGCATTTGTATGGTGGTTACCATTAAATTATAGTCACCATAACAATGCATTACAACCGTCGATTTCAATCTCAACCGTTAATTGGTTTATTTGACTAAATTGGGTAAGACTAATTTGGATTTGATACGACCCAATTTAGATTAATTTTTTGACGTTAGTTTGGTCATAACCAGTTATATTATCGGTCATAACAAGTTGACTATTGGTAGAATATTTATGACTGATTAAAAGAATTGGCTAAAACCACTCGCCAACTATTTTAATTATTATAGTTGCAACTACAGTACAATAAATGATATGGTTTGACCAAGATGGTGATCAACGGCTGTCGTGTAAAGTTATGGTGACTACATTAATACTGGTAACCACCATACAAGTTCTATATATTTACCTTCTTTGAGGGTATGTCCATATATATATAGGGGAAGAGTCAGGTACAAACCCCTCTTAATAAAACTGTACAAACTAATAGGAGCTATTAGATCAGTTTGATCTGACGGCCCTCAAAACCCTCGATTTTCTTAACTAGTTGCCAGTAAAAGAAATAATGAGAGACAGAAAACAGAAACCAGGCACAAAAAGTCGCGTTCTCTCTCATCTCTTTATCTCTCTCTTCTCTGTCTGCAATGAAGCTTACCCCCAAAATCCATGGCTTTCGACGAGATATAGTCGCCAAATTGCGCAATTGATTACATGTAAATGTTCTAAGGTATGTTTCGATGTATCCTTCAATGCGTATTTCTATCTGTATAGTATTAGCCCTCTCTCTCACTCATTCACTGACCAAAATAGTGCTCTTTGATTTAGGGTTATAATGTGTGTTTAATTTACTCTCAAGTTTCAATATGAAGTCTAATTTTGTTATTGCACAAATGCTTTTCAATTGATTTCTAATTAAGATTCTGCCAGAGTTTTTCGTTTGTTTGTTTTCGAATTTGATATTCATCTTCTTAATATTATGCTTTTGGTGTGCGATTATGAGTTGTTACTTATTAGGGCGTCAAATTCTTATTATTCTAGGGTCCATTCGATATGAAATGGATGACTTGGAGGACACTTATTTATGAGAGTTTTAGTTCATGGTTTGTGTTTCCATATTTGATGATATTCATTTAAGTAATACCATTGAATTTGATGTTACAGATTTCCTATCTACTGATATTAGGGGGAAATAGAGGGAAGTAAAAGCATTTCCCATATACAAAAACATGCCTGTTTTGAATGGTGTACAGCTAAAAATGCGTATGAGAATAAGGGGGAGGAATGTACGAGGGGGAATATATGGAGCAAGTTGATTCATTGAAGTTAAAGTTCAAATTCATTGAAAATAATATGTGGATTCATCAAAAGTGACCTGTTGATTCAATAACACTGAACTGTGGATTCAATAAAATTAAAACGCAGATTCATTGAATATGAAATGCATTTTCCTTTAAAATTGAACTACAAATTTGGAGAAAATAGTTCAAATTCATTGGAATTCAAGTGCAAATTCATTGAATATGAACTACAGATTCGTTTAAAATTGTATGAGTGTGTGACTAGTCGTTTTTTTTTTTCTTCCTTCCTTTTTTTTTAATACCTCTTGATGGGGGGTAGAAGATGTCTAGTATACAGAGCAAACAACTAGTTAATATGTGGCTCATGTGTTTGTGAAATAATTTGGAACCAGCAGCTACGTAAATGATGGTGTGGAGCCTTTGGGTAGCAAGGAATGAGTACACTAGACCTTTCAATCAAATTCCACCCTCGATGATAAAGTGTTGCATAAAGATCGAAAATGACTAGACGGATACATGTCATCTTTGTGAAGACAACCAAAACAAGTGGAGCAGGTGAGATGTGAATTGATGTGATGTTGCTGATTTAAGTATTGTTGATGAGAGTAATTTTATTAATGAACAATCTTGCATTAGTTTAAATGTGGATTTTAACGATGGCCTTTCAATTTCATGTATGGGGTAAAAGCTACTCAGAATCTCCCTGTGCTAATACTCTGCTGACTGGCACAACTTTGCATCTGTTGCATTGCAGAAACCCATAATTCATCGATTATGAATTTATTCAAGGTAGAAACAGATGACTTCATTTTTATTTGGTCAATTAATATACTTGATGATTTGAAGGGCAATTGTTCATGAGAAGAATTTATATGTATGTTCTGTTTTTAAATTAATTTGATTATTCTTGATTCAAGGAGTGCCATGAAATTTTAAACTTTAGATTACCATCTTCTTCGGGAAAACAGAGAGGAGTATAAGTGGTTCACAAACAACACAATGTGCCTCTTTATTTTGATTTTATTTTGTGTGTGTGATCCATTGTCTAAAGCTTTGTTGTTGGGAAAGGTGTAAAGGGTATCTATCTAACTTGCACTTCAGTTTCAAGGTTGAAAGGGGTGTATGATCAGGGAATAAGGAAGCAACTAGATTCATTGAAACTAAACTGCAAATTCATTGAAAAAATTACGCAGATTCATTGAAAGTATATTGTGATTCATTAAAACTGATTGCAGATTCAATGAACATGAACTACTAGGAAAGCAAATGGATTCATTGAATCTAAAATGCAAATGCCGAAATTGTGACTCAATTTTACGTTCTTAACCCAATATGTCTCTCTCTCTCTCTCTAAGTGGTGTTTAGCTCTCTTTTTTGTAGATTTTTTTTATTTAAAATTAGAGCTTCATTAAACATGTAATACAATGTCATTAAATATATTGCATAGCCATGTAGTACAATGTCATTAAACATATTGCATAACTTCATTAGGAATAATGCACAACTCCATTGAAAATATAGGCAAAACTTAATTGAAAAAGTAGCATAGGTTTGTTAAACGCGTAACACAACTTCATTAAAAATGTAGCACAACTTCATTAATACGAATCCGAGCTTCATTAAATGTAGCACAAATTCATCACATATGAAATAAACATTCTAATTTTTAAGAGACCCTTGTTCATGGCATATTTTAGCCTATTAGCTCAAATGGTAGAGCATTTGTGCAATGGCACAAAAGATGTAGGTTCAACTCCTACATAGGCTTACAACAATTTACTATATATGTTTCTTCTTGTCTTTCCTTTTGTTATCTACATACTGCAATAATTTTTCTTCTTCTGTTTTTTATTCTGTCTGCAATTGAGGTTGATAGGTGTTCGAAAGGGAACCCAGGGTCTGCACGGGCAGGTGATACATGTGTTTCGCTATGGTTGTGGTGAGTGGATTTAAGGTTTTGTGCTCAACTTGGGTGTTTCTACAGTTACCAAGTCCGAATTGATTGCTCTATGAGTTGGATTACGACTTGTCAAGGAGATCAGAATTGGTAACCTCGTAACTGAGTCAAATTCAAATGTTATGGTCCAACTAGTGAAGAATGGCACGGAAACAACAAGTTATATAATGCAGCTGGCATCTCTTCGTCTACTGGTAGCTCCCCAAGTTTTAATTTACGTCAACAACGAGCTGCATTTCAAAAACCCTTGGGGGGGGGGGGGGGCAGGGACATCATCTACTGGTAGCTCCCCAAGTTTTACGTCCCTTACCATTGTACGATGCAGCTGGCATCTGCTGCATCTCTTCGTCTCGTTCTATTGGTAAATAAATAGGGCTACGCTCTCCCTCTTTCGTAAAAAACAGCAGACAACAGCCAACAACAAAAGCAGTCAGCAACAACAGTCAGTGCAACACCAACAACCGCTCAATTCACTTATTTGATACAACTAACATCTTGAAGATATCCATTGTCAGACTTGCATACTGTATACTAAAATCAAATCAATTGATGATAAACCTATGTAGGATTCGAACCCACATCTTGTGCTGGTGCACATGCTCTACCGTTTGAGCTAAAAGGTTTGAATTCAAATAACTACAGATAGCAACCAGCAAAAGAATCAGACATTGATATCAAACTCTATGCACCTTTCCTTCATCTTCGCATGTCAAATCTGTATTTTCTATATAAATTTAATAACTTTAGCTCACAAATTAGATGCTCACTTGCAAAAACAACCATAAGGCGTCATCGATAAAATTTATGCTTAAGGGCTAAGACCACTCGTTGATAGCAATTTGCAAGTTACATGGTTCCCAACAATTGGTCTCAATCAACAAAATCAGCAATTGGACTCAAGATTAAAAACAGTCATCCTTAATTATTTTCACCTTTTTTCAAATATTGTTATTATTTGTTTTTCGCAAATGACATGATCTTCTAGCAGTAGTCAACCTCTAATGACTTCAAGTGTAGGTCTTGAAAAATATAAGAAACATAAACTTTCTATTTCAATGCCGAAATCATTGAAACTATGCTGGAGATACATTTAAATTATACTGCATCTTCATTGAAACTAAACTATATTCATTTATCCAAGGATGAAATAATTGATAGAGAATATGTAAGAATGCATAATCCATAGATTAAAGGAGGACATGTAGGAATAAGGGGGATGAGCGTATGAGAGAAAGAGGGAAGTGGTTTCTAATCATAAAAGCGAGGGAAAAAAATGAAAAGAACAGGGAGGGACCAACAAAATCATAGTTACGAATCTCATATCCACGAAGGCATGGAAAGTGGGAAATGGGCTAAGAAAAGAGAAAACTTATTCATATAACTAGGGGTGCTATGGAACTTAGACACAAACAAATGCAAGATGCATGTTGACTAAACAGTTAAAGCACTCAAAGCTACATTCATAACGATATAAACAACCGCTCATTTAGACAGAAAAGCAAATTCATATATGCTGAACTGGAGATTCATTACAACTGAAATACGAATTCATTGAACATGAACCACAAATTCATCGAACCCAAGTGTACTTCCTAATGAACTAGTAAGCCAATATATAGAATACTGCACTTTCGGTTTTAATACGAGACAGTAATCTAATGTTGCATCCAAAGACCATGGCTCAAAACAATAAGGGAGGCAAGAGAGAGAAATTACCTGAAAGGCAGCCATCTCATTCTCAACAAGTTGCTGAGTCTTCAAAACCGGGACACTGCAATGCTCAACACAGTTGCTTATTTCCTCGCTATTTCTTCTCCTATCGAAGCATTCATAAGCACATTTGAAGTATGCTTGCTGCCCATTTCAAAATTACATGTTAAAAATCAAATCTTTTTGCTTTTTTGGGGGGAAATTTTCACACCCACAATCCATTGTAAATAAAAATACACCATACTTGCTTGATACAATAAGCCATAACAATTTCAGAAGTACAGGAGATCTCCTTTTTTGTTCTTGGTTATGCATGCATCAATTTACTAGAAAAATACCCAGAAAGGGAGGGAGAAAAAAAAGGAGAGAACCTGGAGAGTGAAATTGATATGATCTTGAACACCAGAAAGTTGGGCTTGTGCAGATGAATTTACTTCATTGAGTTTCCTTCTCAATCTCTCTGTCACAATTTGTTCTTCAGCTGCTGCTATGTGGTTATTGTGATTCATCTCTCTCTCTCTCTCTCTGGTCAAGACAATGGGAGGGAAGAGGGTTTAGGGTTTTTCGGTTTGCCTGTTTGCAATGTGGAGTCTTAAGGCGCGCCAACAAATCAACAGAGCAGGTGTATACCAAATTTTCCATAAATTAATATTAGATGATGTCGGACAAAGTAGTTTTTGGAATGATTTTTTTTTGGGAATTACCTTGTTTGATGCGTTTTTTTTTTTTTACTTAGACTCTGCTTGATTTACCTTAATTTTACTCAAATTTAGTTCAGTTTAATTCAGTTCAGTCCAATTCAGTTCAGTTCATGTGTAGTTTTATCACTCATATAACCTTTCATTACGAAATAATTTCATGAGGATAATTATGTCATCGGAAAGATCTCAAAGCATACTTTCAAATGAGTCCAATATTGACTATGTTTGGACGAATTTTAAATGGTTAACGGTCAAGTTTAAAAAAATCAGTTCAGTTCAGATCAGTTTTATCCAGGTGAATCAAACGGAACCTAAGGGCTCGTTCTTTTCTAATGGAAACTGGAACTGGTAACTGGGAGAAACTAGTGAAAACTGAAAAGTCTAACTGGTAACTGGAAATATTGGGAAAAAATGGGTCAAATTGAAAAAAACTGAAAAAAACTGAAAAAAACTGGGAGAAACTGGAAAAAAATTAAAATTGTTTAATTTTCATTGTTATTAATAATAATAATAATAATAATAATAATTAATAATAATAATACTAACAATAATAATAATAGGGGATTGTTTAATGTAAACGCAAATTACTTAGTATAAATTTTTGTTCCAATAGTACCCCTAACCAGTTTCCCACCCCTTTCCCCTTTCTCCTCTCTCTCACTCCCCCTCTCCTCCTCTCTAGCTCCTCCTTCTCCCTCTCCCTCTCCTTTTCTCTGAGTGGCTGCCAAAACCTCACCACCACCGACCACCACTGACCCCCACGAACCACCACCACCAACCCCCACGAACACCCGCCATCGACCCTCACGAACCACCACCCTCCAACTTCTCAACCCACCTCTATTTCCGAACCATCACCACCCCCCACCTCGGCACCCACCTTCAAGCCCGACCACCCCGAGCCCAGAAAAATCCGACCACCACAACATCATTGCCACCTTCTCTAACCACTAAACCACCACAAACTTTAAAAAAAGGGGAAAAACCTCCCCCAGGACGCATTACCCCTGACCCGTAACCGTCGTCGGCTTCGATTGCCCCCCCTCCCAACTGCGCCTCTCTCCCCCTCTCCCTCTCTCCTCCCGCTTCTCTGGCTCTCTCTTTCCGTCCGCCTCCCCAGCCCCCACCCACCACCAGCCACTCCAGCCACCACAATGAATAATCTAAAACAAAATCTAATTCATTTTTTTTGTTTTGAGTAATAACAAAGTTTAATTTTAATTCCAATTGTTAACTCAATATCCTCCCTAATTTCATTAACATTATAATCAAAGAAATCATTCATGTGTTAATTTAATTAGGTCTTTACATTGAAATTACAATGAACGGGTTTGAGAGAAAAAAGAATTTGGAGAAGGAAGTTACATTGTAAATGAAAGGGTATTTTGGGAGTATGGTCTCAAAAAGATTTGCGTTAAGTAATTTTAGATTTACATTAAGCAATTTCGTAATAATAATAGCAATAACAATGATAATAATATTATTATTTTTTATATTTATTATTCTTATTATTATTTATTATAATTATTAATAAATACTATTATTATTTCTATTATTATTAGTATGATAATAATAATAATAACAAAAATGATAATAATAAATATAATAATAATAATAATAACAATAACAATAATAATATTTTGTTGGGGTAATATCCCAACTTGTTGGGACCCAATCAAAAGATAAAGAGAAAAAGAAAAGAAAAAGAATTAGAAAAGAAATAGGACTGTGATTGGGCTTAATGTCTTTAAGGGTTAGGCAAGCCTTGATTGATTATATAAAGAATCACTAGATGCAAAACGGCAGAAAGGAAGACAGCCGAGATAAGAGGAAAAGGGTGTGAGTGGTGCACACCAAATATGAAGGGTTGCCGAGAGAGGGAGGTCTCTTTTCGGTAGTAACAGAAAGCTCTCGTCCATGGTGAGGGACTTGAGAGTAGGAGATATCTGATCAGGGGGAGATCTAATCGGAGAGACTCTCAAGTGGTGGTTTCATGTATGTGGTGGATGATCGAGGTGGAGATAGTTCCGACACAGGAATAGACGGTATTCCGGTTCATCGGCAGGTATTATGGTGAGATCTCTAGCTTCCGAGAGGGTACTAATTAGTAGACGTTACTAGTTGTACTAGATGTAGAGATAATGTATACTTGTCGTTTGGCATAGTGTTTGGATCTTGTTGTACTCCCTTGATTATCATAGTGATTATACTTTAGTGCGTGGAGATCCGCACCGTGGTTTTTACCCTTTGTTGAAAGGGGTTTTCCACGTAAAAATATCGTGTGTTCGATACTCTTTTATTGTTTGTGTTGTGTGTTTATTTTTGTGCTGCGCCTATTTCCCCAACATATTTAATAATAATACTAACAATAATAATAATAATAATAATAATAATAATAATAATAATAATAATAATATCAATAATAATAATAAAATAATTTTATTTTTATATTTATTATTATTATAATTATTATTATTATTATTATTATTATTATTATTATTATTATTATTATTATTATTATTATTATTATTATTATTGTTGTTGTTGTTGTTGTTGTTGTTGTTAAAACTGGGCAAAAGTGGACGAAACTGGGCAAACCTGGAGAAAACTGTATTTTATAACTGGTAACTGGTGAAAACTAGACAAAACTGGAAACCAATTGAAAAGAACATGCCCTTAGCCCCTTGTATTTTTTTTTTTGTGGGAAACTATCTTATAATGTCATATTCTTTGTTGACCCATACCCAAGACCATTATTTTGGTTCTAATTTTTTTAAAAGACCAAATACCCCTCATTAAAATCAAACAACCCTCCCCTTTTATTTTCTCTTTCCTTAACCCCTTTTTTTGTTGCCCACTAAAATCATAATTGTCGGTGACAGGCTCGAGACTCCCAATTCCCACCGCCAATGCGATGACAACTTCTTCCTCCACCCCGGACATGCTTCTTCATCAATATCATCATTTCAACTCAGACTCAATGACCACCGTCGCCACTGCCATGACGACTAACTCGGTTGGTGGGTTTGATGTCGGTGATGGCGGGTCCGCTAATCGCGAGGTGGCATAGACAAGAGACACTTAGCCTACTTGAAATCAAATCTACAGGGTGGTTTGATTTTAATGAGGGGTATTTTGATCTTTTAAAAAAATAATAACCGAAATAGTGGTCTGGGGTATGGGTCAACAAGGAATTTTGCATTGTAAGGTAGTTCTCCACAAAAAAAAAAAAAAAAAAAATTATAAGATACTAAGTCACAAAAAACGCATCAAACAAGGTAGTTCCCTCAAAAAATCCTTTTTGGAAGTTTGATTAGATCTAATTTTCAAAATTTACACACAAAGTGTCAAATAAAAAATGGAACACTCAACATCACGGCTAAGTGAGGTCAAGTGACCATAGATTGTGGCCGGAGAATAGTTAAGTTGGTTGTGAAGTTGAATTTCATGACAATGGTCATGTTCAATTCTTATTAGGCCTTTTGCTCATCCTGAAGTTGTATCCGTCACTTCGGCGTACTTCAATTTGAAAATTGTTTAGCATTTTAGCTAGGATTTCACATTTGATTAAGAATATTGATGTTAAAGGTTTAGGGTCAGAGGTTGCCGATGAGGTCGCTCTTGGCTCGACGGGGTTATTGTTGTTGTGGTGATGGTGACGGTGACGGTGGCGAGAAGGGAGAGGATAAAGAAAAACTAGTTGGAGGATTTTTTTTTTTTCGGTGATCAATTATTGCACATAGGAGAGAGAGAGATATCTCTAGTTGGGTTTGAAACTTTAGTTGAAAATGTTTGAAATTTTGTGTTTCTCTTTTCTTTTCAATTTACTTTTTCATCCAATAAGAACCTGGTACATCACCAAATAAGAGTGTGTATCATACACACAGACGACACAGTGTATAGAATATAGATATTACTTCGCAATGACGATGCTTTTAATTATAAGTCCTAATTATTGTAGCATCTTATAATTTTGTGCAATTTTCGATTGGTAGGTGTATAACATTGTCACTTCAGTGACAATGCTTCTAATTATAAGTCTTAATTATTGTAGCATCTCATGATTTTGTGCAATTTTCAATTGGTAGATGTATAGAGGAGTTTGAGCCTCTTAATAGTACGAACAATAATTAATCTACTAAAACATGGGATCGTATCTCGAAATATACTTTTAATTTACCAAAAGTTAAGTCATGATTGAGGATGTTTTCTCTCGTGGTGAATAAAAGAGTCATTAGAGATTCAACGTCACAAAATCAAAAATAAATAAAATAAATTGAGAAATCATAATTAGACTACTTCTAAACAAGTTAGAATAAAGGAATACCGTAGCTTAGTTGTATAGATGATTACAGACTAACCTTCCTATTCTATTTTTAGTCTCACTAGTTTGGAAGTCCGTGCGATGCACGGATTAAGCATAATTACTTTATTTATATATTTCTAAATTATAAATTAGTTTTTTTTTTTTGTAAAGAATTATATAAAGTTTCTATTTTTAATCTTTCTACAATCATTGAGTTGTAACATGGCTCTCTATTTTCATTTACAATTCTAATCAAAAATTTAAAATCAACTACTTATAACAAATTGAAGTATGCTAAGACACTTCATATACACTATCCATTAATGTACAATCACAGAGTGATAATCAAAACATGGGGATGCATCAATAAAGTAACAAAAAAATTAGCCCGTAAGAGAGATCTAGACCATAAATGTACTTCAATGAAAAAGAAACCTATCTAAAACAATAATAAATCTAAAAATGGTTTTTATTGTAATCCTGTCACACTCCTTAATAAAGTTAAGATAATATTATCCCCTCAAAAAAAAAAAAAGGATAATATTGTACTCCCTATAATAATGTTCATAAACTGCATATGAAAACAACGGTGTAATTCGTTACAATTTTATTAATATTAAAAACTACGCTTTATCTAATCCCTTTCGATAGAACATTCTTTCTACTCAAGTAAGAGATATTGATATGCTATGTACTATTGCTCACTCCCTGTAAATATATAGAGTCATATCTTTAACTATGCATGAAACTGAAATAAATAAATATTCAACACATTGAAATTATGTACAAATTTGTTAAATGGAAAACAATAGAGTCGTTATTTATTGGTACATAAATTATATAGAAAAGCTAAAACCTTATATTGAATAGGGGGGAATTGTAGACATTGTCATTCTTGAAACTGTTTTATGACTCCAAAACCTACGAAACATAATTTTTAGTCAAGTTAATAACCTTCTTAAATTAATTGAAATTAGTTTACAACTAACAAATATAACAATAAAACAATGAGAGTTCATTTACAATAGGAAGAGAGAAGCAAAACCATAAATAACTAAGAAAAAAAACAAATAACACTATGGGGTGGGGAAAGTATGACTTAGGGTTTGTTTTCTTCACATTCTTTTTACTAAACTTATATGCACAATTCTGAACTGAATTGAAATTTACTAAACTGAACTGAATTTTTCTAAACTGAACTTATTTTTATTGAATTTACAATTAGAAAGACTAAATTTTTGCTTTGGTTTACCGACTTGTATTGAATTTTTCTGAACTTATCTTTACTGAACTAAAGTTAGGTTTTGATCAAAACATGACTATATCGTTCCAATAATAATATTAAAAACCATGTAGTTGTGATCCATTAACATAAATTAGAGGAATCACCTTATATGAAGTATTCGATCATAGATATCAATTGATGGATGGTGAAAATATGCATGCCTACACAAATATAATATAATCAATTAGCAAAGCATATGTATGTGAATGGGGTGCTTTGAGTTGGAGTCTATATATTAGCTTTGAGTCAACAATTGTTTACAACAATTAGAACTCTATGGTAGAGGGATGTATATCCCGTAGAGATTCCTAGCATTGTTATAGTTCTATCATACTTTCTTTTTCTTTTTCTTTTTCTTTTTCTCTTTTTAAATGTTAATCTTAGCTAATTACTCGTGATTCCCTCCCTACTATTGATTTAACACATACATTCATAAATATCAGTTATGTATTTTTAATTTATAAAGTTTTAATTTAATAAAATTATTTAGGTGACATGCCTCAAAACTTTTAAAAAATGTCAGTTTTAGATACAGACATTAATTGATTGAATGATTCATTGGTTTGTTTTTTTTTGTTTGAGGATGTGGCGCATTCTACGTTTGTTTTTAATGATGTGGCGTGCCTTATTACTCTCGAAAAATGATTGTTTACCTATATGTTCTAAACATATTGTAAATGCATCTTGTTCTGAAGTATTTTTGGATCCTAATATGATGGTGTAATTTTTACTTTTTTTTGAGATGTATAGAAGACGTTATATATAATTCTGAATATTTGACAAAGATATGTTATAATCCTTATAAAATTCTAGTAGTTATCTATATCTAATTTTATACATGTAAGGATGCTAAGACTCCTAAGCGCTTTACACCAGTTATTTTTCGTCTTTATTCTCGCTTAGGTGACGCGATATTAAAATTCTCGCCTACGTGGCACGCCTCATTGCTCCCGAAATATACCTCCTTTATATATATATATATATATATATATATATATATATATATATATATATATATATATATATATATATATATATATATATTGATTAATCTCAAGTGGTTGTGCATCAAATACTTACATATTTGCGATTAAAGTTACTATATAACTACCGCCATATGATTAATGACAAATATAAGTCCAATAGCAATCATGTTAATTTTACCGTACACAATATTTGTATTTGATATCAAATAAGGTCATACACTCATAAATATCTTTACCTAGCATTTGTATGGTGGTTACCATTAAATTATAGTCACCATAACAATGCATTACAACCGTCGATTTCAATCTCAACCGTTAATTGGTTTATTTGACTAAATTGGGTAAGACTAATTTGGATTTGATACGACCCAATTTAGATTAATTTTTTGACGTTAGTTTGGTCATAACCAGTTATATTATCGGTCATAACAAGTTGACTATTGGTAGAATATTTATGACTGATTAAAAGAATTGGCTAAAACCACTCGCCAACTATTTTAATTATTATAGTTGCAACTACAGTACAATAAATGATATGGTTTGACCAAGATGGTGATCAACGGCTGTCGTGTAAAGTTATGGTGACTACATTAATACTGGTAACCACCATACAAGTTCTATATATTTACCTTCTTTGAGGGTATGTCCATATATATATAGGGGAAGAGTCAGGTACAAACCCCTCTTAATAAAACTGTACAAACTAATAGGAGCTATTAGATCAGTTTGATCTGACGGCAAACCCTCGATTTTCTTAACTAGTTGCCAGTAAAAGAAATAATGAGAGACAGAAAACAGAAACCAGGCACAAAAAGTCGCGTTCTCTCTCATCTCTTTATCTCTCTCTTCTCTGTCTGCAATGAAGCTTACCCCCAAAATCCATGGCTTTCGACGAGATATAGTCGCCAAATTGCGCAATTGATTACATGTAAATGTTCTAAGGTATGTTTCGATGTATCCTTCAATGCGTATTTCTATCTGTATAGTATTAGCCCTCTCTCTCACTCATTCACTGACCAAAATAGTGCTCTTTGATTTAGGGTTATAATGTGTGTTTAATTTACTCTCAAGTTTCAATATGAAGTCTAATTTTGTTATTGCACAAATGCTTTTCAATTGATTTCTAATTAAGATTCTGCCAGAGTTTTTCGTTTGTTTGTTTTCGAATTTGATATTCATCTTCTTAATATTATGCTTTTGGTGTGCGATTATGAGTTGTTACTTATTAGGGCGTCAAATTCTTATTATTCTAGGGTCCATTCGATATGAAATGGATGACTTGGAGGACACTTATTTATGAGAGTTTTAGTTCATGGTTTGTGTTTCCATATTTGATGATATTCATTTAAGTAATACCATTGAATTTGATGTTACAGATTTCCTATCTACTGATATTAGGGGGAAATAGAGGGAAGTAAAAGCATTTCCCATATACAAAAACATGCCTGTTTTGAATGGTGTACAGCTAAAAATGCGTATGAGAATAAGGGGGAGGAATGTACGAGGGGGAATATATGGAGCAAGTTGATTCATTGAAGTTAAAGTTCAAATTCATTGAAAATAATATGTGGATTCATCAAAAGTGACCTGTTGATTCAATAACACTGAACTGTGGATTCAATAAAATTAAAACGCAGATTCATTGAATATGAAATGCATTTTCCTTTAAAATTGAACTACAAATTTGGAGAAAATAGTTCAAATTCATTGGAATTCAAGTGCAAATTCATTGAATATGAACTACAGATTCGTTTAAAATTGTATGAGTGTGTGACTAGTCGTTTTTTTTTTTCTTCCTTCCTTTTTTTTTAATACCTCTTGATGGGGGGTAGAAGATGTCTAGTATACAGAGCAAACAACTAGTTAATATGTGGCTCATGTGTTTGTGAAATAATTTGGAACCAGCAGCTACGTAAATGATGGTGTGGAGCCTTTGGGTAGCAAGGAATGAGTACACTAGACCTTTCAATCAAATTCCACCCTCGATGATAAAGTGTTGCATAAAGATCGAAAATGACTAGACGGATACATGTCATCTTTGTGAAGACAACCAAAACAAGTGGAGCAGGTGAGATGTGAATTGATGTGATGTTGCTGATTTAAGTATTGTTGATGAGAGTAATTTTATTAATGAACAATCTTGCATTAGTTTAAATGTGGATTTTAACGATGGCCTTTCAATTTCATGTATGGGGTAAAAGCTACTCAGAATCTCCCTGTGCTAATACTCTGCTGACTGGCACAACTTTGCATCTGTTGCATTGCAGAAACCCATAATTCATCGATTATGAATTTATTCAAGGTAGAAACAGATGACTTCATTTTTATTTGGTCAATTAATATACTTGATGATTTGAAGGGCAATTGTTCATGAGAAGAATTTATATGTATGTTCTGTTTTTAAATTAATTTGATTATTCTTGATTCAAGGAGTGCCATGAAATTTTAAACTTTAGATTACCATCTTCTTCGGGAAAACAGAGAGGAGTATAAGTGGTTCACAAACAACACAATGTGCCTCTTTATTTTGATTTTATTTTGTGTGTGTGATCCATTGTCTAAAGCTTTGTTGTTGGGAAAGGTGTAAAGGGTATCTATCTAACTTGCACTTCAGTTTCAAGGTTGAAAGGGGTGTATGATCAGGGAATAAGGAAGCAACTAGATTCATTGAAACTAAACTGCAAATTCATTGAAAAAATTACGCAGATTCATTGAAAGTATATTGTGATTCATTAAAACTGATTGCAGATTCAATGAACATGAACTACTAGGAAAGCAAATGGATTCATTGAATCTAAAATGCAAATGCCGAAATTGTGACTCAATTTTACGTTCTTAACCCAATATGTCTCTCTCTCTCTCTCTAAGTGGTGTTTAGCTCTCTTTTTTGTAGATTTTTTTTATTTAAAATTAGAGCTTCATTAAACATGTAATACAATGTCATTAAATATATTGCATAGCCATGTAGTACAATGTCATTAAACATATTGCATAACTTCATTAGGAATAATGCACAACTCCATTGAAAATATAGGCAAAACTTAATTGAAAAAGTAGCATAGGTTTGTTAAACGCGTAACACAACTTCATTAAAAATGTAGCACAACTTCATTAATACGAATCCGAGCTTCATTAAATGTAGCACAAATTCATCACATATGAAATAAACATTCTAATTTTTAAGAGACCCTTGTTCATGGCATATTTTAGCCTATTAGCTCAAATGGTAGAGCATTTGTGCAATGGCACAAAAGATGTAGGTTCAACTCCTACATAGGCTTACAACAATTTACTATATATGTTTCTTCTTGTCTTTCCTTTTGTTATCTACATACTGCAATAATTTTTCTTCTTCTGTTTTTTATTCTGTCTGCAATTGAGGTTGATAGGTGTTCGAAAGGGAACCCAGGGTCTGCACGGGCAGGTGATACATGTGTTTCGCTATGGTTGTGGTGAGTGGATTTAAGGTTTTGTGCTCAACTTGGGTGTTTCTACAGTTACCAAGTCCGAATTGATTGCTCTATGAGTTGGATTACGACTTGTCAAGGAGATCAGAATTGGTAACCTCGTAACTGAGTCAAATTCAAATGTTATGGTCCAACTAGTGAAGAATGGCACGGAAACAACAAGTTATATAATGCAGCTGGCATCTCTTCGTCTACTGGTAGCTCCCCAAGTTTTAATTTACGTCAACAACGAGCTGCATTTCAAAAACCCTTGGGGGGGGGGGGGGGGCAGGGACATCATCTACTGGTAGCTCCCCCAGTTTTACGTCCCTTACCATTGTACGATGCAGCTGGCATCTGCTGCATCTCTTCGTCTCGTTCTATTGGTAAATAAATAGGGCTACGCTCTCCCTCTTTCGTAAAAAACAGCAGACAACAGCCAACAACAAAAGCAGTCAGCAACAACAGTCAGTGCAACACCAACAACCGCTCAATTCACTTATTTGATACAACTAACATCTTGAAGATATCCATTGTCAGACTTGCATACTGTATACTAAAATCAAATCAATTGATGATAAACCTATGTAGGATTCGAACCCACATCTTGTGCTGGTGCACATGCTCTACCGTTTGAGCTAAAAGGTTTGAATTCAAATAACTACAGATAGCAACCAGCAAAAGAATCAGACATTGATATCAAACTCTATGCACCTTTCCTTCATCTTCGCATGTCAAATCTGTATTTTCTATATAAATTTAATAACTTTAGCTCACAAATTAGATGCTCACTTGCAAAAACAACCATAAGGCGTCATCGATAAAATTTATGCTTAAGGGCTAAGACCACTCGTTGATAGCAATTTGCAAGTTACATGGTTCCCAACAATTGGTCTCAATCAACAAAATCAGCAATTGGACTCAAGATTAAAAACAGTCATCCTTAATTATTTTCACCTTTTTTCAAATATTGTTATTATTTGTTTTTCGCAAATGACATGATCTTCTAGCAGTAGTCAACCTCTAATGACTTCAAGTGTAGGTCTTGAAAAATATAAGAAACATAAACTTTCTATTTCAATGCCGAAATCATTGAAACTATGCTGGAGATACATTTAAATTATACTGCATCTTCATTGAAACTAAACTATATTCATTTATCCAAGGATGAAATAATTGATAGAGAATATGTAAGAATGCATAATCCATAGATTAAAGGAGGACATGTAGGAATAAGGGGGATGAGCGTATGAGAGAAAGAGGGAAGTGGTTTCTAATCATAAAAGCGAGGGAAAAAAATGAAAAGAACAGGGAGGGACCAACAAAATCATAGTTACGAATCTCATATCCACGAAGGCATGGAAAGTGGGAAATGGGCTAAGAAAAGAGAAAACTTATTCATATAACTAGGGGTGCTATGGAACTTAGACACAAACAAATGCAAGATGCATGTTGACTAAACAGTTAAAGCACTCAAAGCTACATTCATAACGATATAAACAACCGCTCATTTAGACAGAAAAGCAAATTCATATATGCTGAACTGGAGATTCATTACAACTGAAATACGAATTCATTGAACATGAACCACAAATTCATCGAACCCAAGTGTACTTCCTAATGAACTAGTAAGCCAATATATAGAATACTGCACTTTCGGTTTTAATACGAGACAGTAATCTAATGTTGCATCCAAAGACCATGGCCATAAAAGTCACTAGTAACTCAAAGAGGAACGCTTGAACAACAAACTATTTCAAAAACCCCAACTTGAAGAATGACATCTAGTTGTATCAAACAGAATCTTTTTTTTATATTTTTTCGAGCCTAACTATTTGTGCATGAAAATGTGCAAACTTGGAGGTCCTCAATTCCTCCAAATATTCTGATTACTACACATTTATATTGTGCTTCACTGAATTTTGATAATTGTAGAGAATAAGGGTCATATGGCCATTTTAGTATTTCATAAATTTCACAAATTTATACCATTAGAGATGTGCCAATACAGCCAGTTGTGGTACTAGATTAAGAAATATGACTCCATAATCATATAATTGATGGAATTGTGCTCTCGATTTTTTGAGAAAATTTCTACTATCCTAATTAAACACCAAATCTATACACTAACACATAACCGCAAAAACCTTCAAAAGCCAGCACAAAAAATACATAATCCATCCAAATTAAGCACATCAAACTAGTTAATATCAGTTACCATATAAAAATATATAGTTAATTAACAAAATACTCCACTTAAAAATCACAACAACCTTAAATCAAACAGTCACTGACACATTCATTCACTCTCACTTGACAAAGATATTCAACCCTAAACTTTTCGCACAAAATTAAGCAATCACAAGAAGAAATACATACCTTAAAGTTGATAGAAGAAGTAATTTTGAATTCGCTAAAGTATTCCGTCGATTAGGGTTCCATATTCAAGGGCAAGAGGGAGCCCAAGACATAGAATGCGAGTTGAGCTTCACAGAGATAAGGAGTTTCAAACTGAGGAGAAAGAAGATTGCAATAACGCAAGAAAAGCCGCCTCAAAAAAATTTAAACCAAAATTGCAATGTTGCCTAGTAGTATTACGGTTTTGCCATTAATGAAATGTTAAATCCGCACGTTTCATTAAACTCTGCGGGCTCTTTTGGACCATTGATCGGCTTGATCGAACAGTACACACACACACACACACACACACACACACACACACACATAGGTGGAGGCTCCTATACAAACCCCTCTTAAAATACAAACCGCACAAACCCAATCTGAACCTTTGAATTTAAAAATTAAAGACCAAGATCTTTTATAAGGCAAAAAGAGGACACGCCGGTAATTAATTAAAAAGATAGGTACAAGCTGATCAATTTTTTCAATTAAATGAGAGGCATTTTCGTATTTTTGTGCCTCCATTTTGTATTCATTTGCCTCCATTTTCCTCATCTTCACACTCTCTCCTCACCTCCTCTCTCCGGCGCACCCCATCTCCGGCGGACTCCCTCTCTGGCTTTCTCTCTCCGTCGAAATTTCTCTATTCTCGTTGTGCTCTCTCTCTCTCCATGTCACGCTCCTTGTTGCTCTCTCTCTATCCTCGTCGCTCTTCGTCACCAGAAAATGCCATGGCCGCCGCCCACCATTCCATGGCGGTGACCATAGATCGGAGCTCCCCAACCTCTGATATGTGGTCTCCGATCATGGAACCATGGCCAACGACCTTCGAACGTCTCCGGCGACTCTCTACCTTTAATTCTGACCTGGTGGTGCGTGGGGGAGGGAGGCAGTGGTGCTGAAGTTAGCGAGTGAGTTCGTCGGCGGAAGCCGACCTCACTGATGGCTAGGTGGTGCTACTGGTGTCTGTTGGTTGGGCGAGCTCAGGGCGGTGACGGTGGCGGTAAGGCAGTGGAGGACGGAGGTGGTTGATTTTTTCAATGAATTTACATTAAATTTTTAATGAATATGCAATTTTAGTTTAATGAATCTGCTAGTTTAGTTTAATGAATCTGTACATATTGATTAATGAATTTGCATATTAGTGTTATGAATTTGAAAACAAAAAAGAAAAGAAGAAGAAGAAGTGATGAAGCTCTAATTATAGTGTAATGAAGCTATAAGGTTATTTTAATGAAGTTCTACTTTAACATTAATGAATTTAAGAATTGACCCAGGTTTGTATGGTTTGTATTTTAAGGGGGGTTTGTACCTGATCCTTCCCATATATATATATATATATATATATATATATATATATATATATATATATATATATATATATATATATATATATATATATATATATATATATATATATATATATATATATATATATATATATATATATATATATATATAAGTGAATCCTTTTCGTGTGGCCACGACATGTAGGATTCCACGTAAGCGCCTAAAATCGTGTGGGCGTGACACCTAAGATGCCACGTAAGCGCCAAGTTCGTTTGGTGATGACACGTATGCCGCCACCTAAGCCTCCATCCAAGTGTGTCAAGCATTAATTAATAATCATTATTTGACTTCATAAATACAACCTATTATATTTATTATCATATTGTTAAGATTATAAAATAAAATAACTTTTGTTACGCAACTTTAAAAAATATAATTCTTCCTCCATTGGATCAGGTTCGGAAAATACGTCAAAATGAGATGCATATGTACTATGTCTTATAAAGTTGGGTTCTTTTCGTGGGAGGATGACATGTGAGACGCTACATGTGAGGGATATATTCGTGTGAAGATGACACATAGGCGCCACATCGGTATACGTATAAAGTGAGTCCAATTCGTGTGGGCACGACACATAGGAAGCCACGTAGGAGGTGTAAATTCGTGTGATGATGACCCCTAAACTCCACGTAAACAAAGGTTGCCACATAGCCTAACAACTCACCATCAAAGTGTCACTCATTAATGCCTTATCATTAGCTGGCTTTATTACATATTTATTAGCTTTTTTTTTTCTATTACAAAATAAAAAAAAACTTTAGTTACGTAAGTCAAAAAATTATAAAGCTTGCTTCAATGGATTGGATTTTAAAAAAAAGTATTCAAAATGAGATATATGCCTTACAAAAGTTAGGTCATTTTCCGGCGGTGATGACATGTAGGATGACACTTAAGAGGAAATGTTCGTGTGAAAATTACATGTAGATGCCACATGTGTACAACTTGGTTAAATAACAATAAATGACACTTCTAACAATACCGACCTTAACTATTTGATGTCATATGTATTTAACTTGACCTTTAATATTTTATAGCATAAATGATATTTATTTAAGAGGTATATTCCTACATGATCTACTTAACTAATCTGAATTGGATTAAACTAAAGGCCGTTGTTATTGCCAGGTCGAAAAATAGTAATGCCAGGTCATAAATTTTTTGGGTTGACAAACTTGCCCTCTATGTTAATAAGGCAAAACCCATGATCTCTCTCAACTATCTTTAATTGCCTCATTTACAAATAAAATTATGGAAAGACAATAGGATTAGAATCTTCCAACTCCACTAATTTTGGCAAAAGAAATGGAAAGATTTATTTTTTAGAAACCGAATATATAGATTGCTAGTGTCCGTTCTTCAACTTTCGTTTTTCTTCTTCAATTTGTTGAAGCCATTAACCATAGCATGACAGGGAAGATTTGATCTTAAATCCACGTAAAAGAATGAGCATTGTTGATTTAAAAAAAATTCAAACACCAATCGTTACATATGGCAAATCACCAACCTGTCACTCTATCTCTTTGACCTGTCTTTCCCTTTTGTTATAGCTTCCTTCCACACTTTCACTGATCGTTAATGGAGTCTTGTTTTGACTCTTAAGTGCTGCCATTCACCACCTACTTTGATATTTCTATGAGGATTTTATTGAAATGAAGTAATGAACTACTCTAACACTAAATTCCCATTAAAACTTTTAACACCCAAAGACACCAAATGGGTACCTTAGAAGATGACATAATATGCAAAAGTTTTAATCAACTTTCTAAGGTCCGTTCTTCAACTTTCTTTGTAATTTCAAGATGGCCATAAAGATACATAAAAATCAAGCTCAATGTTACAAGTAAATAAAATCAAGCTCAATGTTACTTACATATTTCACTTACAATGGGATCTTTTGTGATTAGAATATGGCTTTCATTATGATTCAGTTATTAGATACTCAATATATAGTAAATGACAAGTGCTGACAAAACAATATTATGAAGAGAGAATATGAGGCTTTCCTTATTAATACGAAGGGCTGAATTGTCAACTCAAATAATTAATAGTTTGGCATTAGTATATTTTGACCTGGCAAAATAGCGGCCAAACTAAATTGGACTAATAATAAATTTAGAAAATAGTCGTCTTAGTATACTCAAAGAAATGTTAATTAATCTTTATTTTTTTTTCTTTTTAGAATTTTGATGTAGGCTAAAATTATGTTTATAAATCAATCTTTTTTACATTCATTCTAATTTCTAATTTTGATGTAGATCGATTTAAATGGACATTTCATACCAAAAATATTAAAATAATCAAATGTAGAATTAGTTGTGCAGTATAAAACAGGCATGAGATATCACTTAGGAAGTTATTTTCATTTTCGAGAGATAATCACGAGTCCGTGCGTAACATGGAGATAAAACTAGTATCCCCTTATATTCTTGTCATGTGATATTCAAGAATAAAGTGACCAAGATTCGATTTTTAAATCTCAAAAAATGTGATTTACCAAGAGCCTCACAAGTCACAACCTAAACAAGGTGTACTCACGAGTCAAGAGACTCAAGACACTCAAGAGAGTGAAAAGTAAACAATCAAGATTGGTGAGCTCTAGACTCTAGTAGTTGTTGATGTTGCAAAACAGCCACAAAGTAGAAACCACAAAATTAGTCAATAATAATAATCAACTAGTCAATGATAGTAGTAGAGTAATTAGTAAGTGAATTAACAACAAAGCCCCCCCAAAAAAACCCACCATTTCCAGCAAATGACCAACAATCACCTTCATCATCATCAAACCACCATGGCAACATCCCAAACCAATAACGAAACCTGCAAAAACGTCCCTCACCTTCTCTCCTCTTTCATCGACACCTTCGTTGACTTCTCCGTTAGTGGCCTCTTTCTCTCTCCTCCAAACCCTAATCCTAGCCCTAAATTGCAAACCCGCTACCCTTCCCCAGACCGTCTAATCGCCATTGGAGACATTCATGGAGACCTCAAGAAATTCAAGCAATCTCTCCTTCTTGCCAAGCTTATCGACATTAATGGCGACTGGTCTGGTGGCTCATCTACTGTTGTTCAAGTTGGTGACGTACTTGATCGTGGTGGTGACGAAATTAGGGCTCTTTATTTTCTTGAGAGATTGAAACGCCAGGCGATTAAATCGGGGGGTAATTTGATTACTATGAATGGGAATCATGAGATTATGAACATTGACGGTGATTTCAGGTACACTACTGTTGAATTTTTAGAAGATTCTTCTGATTGGATGAGAATCTTTTTATGGTTGGTTAATTTGATGAGAATCTTTGTTCTGGTTTAGTGAAGAGAAAACATTAATGTTAATCACTAAAATAATCTGATTTTGTAGTGTTATCATTTTGGTTATTTTAAGTTACATAACTGTTGAATTTTTAGAAGAATTCTCTGATTGGGCGTTTTAGAGTTGGTTAATTTGATGAAGATTTAGTGAACAGAAAACATTAGTGTCAATCACTCAATTGATTTTCTGATTATTTAGTGTATGTCATACTGTATGTATTATGACATTTTGCATATGTCAGGTACATCACTGTTGAATCTTAACTTCTTTTTTGTTGATTTGGCGTTTTAGAGTAGGTAATTGAAGGAAAAACTTGGGTTCTGTGTTAGTGAACAAAAAGGATTAATGTGAATCACTAGAATGATTTTCTGATTGTTTAGCATATATGGTATGTATTATGACATTTGTTATTTTAGGTACTATACTGTTGAATGTTCAGAATAGTTTTTTAATTGGTCGTTTTGGGGTTGGTAACATGATCAGGAAGGTGTGTTCTGTGTTAGTGAAAAGAAAACATATCGTAAATATCTAAAAGAATTTGTTTAATTGTTTAGTGTATGGTATATGTATTATGACACTTTGCTTATTTCAGGTACATAACTGTTGAATCGTTAAAAGAGTTCTCTGATTGGGCGTATTGGTATGGAGTTGGTAATAAAATGAAAAGTTTATGTTCTGGGTTGGGGAAATTTGGGAATCATCTGTTTGAGGGTTTGCCTGTGGAATTTAAGGGGATTAAGAAGGAGTTTCATGATGGGATTAGGGCTAGAATTGCCGCGTTACGACCTAATGGGCCATTGAGTACTCGGTTTTTGGCGGATAATGTGACTGTTTTAGTAATGGGGGAGAATGTGTTCGTTCATGGGGGTTTGCTTCCTAAGCATGTTTCTTATGGGTTAGAGCGGATTAATGAGGAGGTGAGGGATTGGATTAATGGCGTTCGGGGGGATTTGAACAGAGATATTGGAAGGGGCAGAAACTCGATTGTTTGGTTAAGGAGGTTTTCAGAAGAAATGGCGCAGAATTGTGATTGTAAAACACTGGAGCATGTTCTTGCGACAATTCCTGGGGCAAGGAGGATGATCATGGGCCATACAATTCAAGAGAATGGAATTAATGGAGCTTGTCAGAACCAGGCAATTAGGATTGATGTGGGCATGTCAAAGGGGTGTATTGATGGGTTTCCAGAGGTTCTGGAGATTGATAAGAATTCAGGGTTGCGGGTTTTGTCGTCAAATCCTGTACATCAGGGGAGTTACGTAGCTAGAGTTGTAAGAAGTGGTGGAAGAGAAGGACTTGGCCTGTTGCTCGAGGAGGATAAACGGAAACACGTTCAAGTTAGAGCTTGACTTTCGCCAAGTGAACTATGCTGTGAAGATCTTTTGGTGGAATCTGATCTACCTGAAAGATTATAGAGCTAGTTGTACTAAGTGGTAGGAGACAGGTACTTGAATTGTTGCTCGAAGAGAATAGACAGGAACTAGCTGAAATTAGGTCTTCATTTTTATCAAGACCATTCGTTAAATTTCGGACTTACACCAAAGGACAGATTGACGACGCAACTACCCTGGAATTCGTTTGTGATATGACTTATTTTACTGATTCATCTCTTGTAAAATTATTGAATTTTGGGCATTTGCTGATTATAGAGATTTATTATTTGCTCCAAGTAGGGAGCCTCTGCACAGTACCAATCGTTTTGTGGGTACATTGCTTAAATGACTGTTACATTTTGAAGGCTAAAGCATCTTTATGAAGTGTTCTCCCCCAGTAAATCACTTTTGTTTCTTTCCAATACTTCTTTTATGGTTATAAAGACATGTTATCATCCATTTGGTCAGTTGATGTGAGAAAAATGCTGGTATCGATCTCTTTGCTTTCCGAGGTAATCTCGTTTGATCTTTCCAGCCCCTGCGATGGAATTGAATCTTGTAATGCCCGAGCTTTCTGTAGACTTCTTGAATATAAGGGTGACTTTCATTTAGAAAACACCCGTGATCTTCCTCAACAATAAGGGTGACTTACCTGTTGTATACTAGAGCTGTCAAAAGCTGACACGACACGAACCGGACATGAATGTAACGGGTTAGTGTTGAGAGGTTTCGACTCGTTTAATTAAATGGATCGACACGAGCAACATATTTAGTTAAATGGGTTAGGTTAAGGTTGACATTTCCGACACAAAAACAACCTGATTACGACACGTTTAATTTTAATTATCAAATTTAAGTTCAAATAATTTGTAATAAGGAAAAAAACACAATAGAATCTCACATATCTTGTGCATTTTAATAATTTTAGATTGTTGAATATACACTTATATGGTTAGAACTTTAAATTTGTAGGTAAAATTTATGTTTTTTCTCATATTTCAATTAGTTTAGAATATAAGTAAAGATAAACAGGTTAACTGGTCATTAAACAGGTAACACGATTATTAAACAGGTCAGGTGCAGGTCAAGGATTTTCGACACGATTAATAAATGGGTTAGATTTGGGTCAAGGGATTCTCGACACGTTTAACCTTGACACGAACACGAACACGACACGACCTGAACTATTTGACAGCTCTATTGTATACAATACATAAGTCTACAAAAGTTTTGGCATTACAAGAGTTGCAAATCTCATTACAAGAGATTGCATTAACAATAAAGTAGTAAAGAGTTTCTAGAGAGAGAAGCCCTAGTTCCCCAAAGCCGGTCTTTCAGCCGCCTCTCATACTCTTAGTTTTTGGCCTCCTTCAAGCTCTATTCTCAAGCCAGTAAACCATCTTCATCCTAAAGAACTTCTCTAGCCTCTCATTTTTAGCAATCTTCATCTTTCCTTTTCAGATATATACAAAAATATCAAAAAAAAAAAAATTCAGATCTCGTTTCTCTCATCTTTCGGGAGAGAGATGATAATTTCTTGAAGATACCCTTCCTTACTCAATCTTGATTGAGCCTTCAAAGTTTAGATCGCGGTCGGTTCGTCGACCTCTTTCTTTAGCTTTCCATTAGTCAGGTTTGATGTGAAATTCTTGAATTTGGTTTTATCCCTCATCCATCGTTGGGTTTGGTCTCTTGTTGGGCCTTTGTTGTGTAGATGGGGGTGAGAATTCTGATCTGAAATTTGATGTCTTCAGCTTGTTGTTGAATTCCATTGCTCTCCTGGCTTTCAACTTAGGGGATTTCGGCATCGTGGTGGTGTTTTTTATCACAGGTATTGCGCTGCTGTTTCGATCTTGTCGATCAAGCCATGGTGTTTGCATTTAGGAGTTTCTCTTTCTTTGTTTTCAAAGAGGATTTTGAAGTAATGATCCTCTTTGGTGGTCCTGTGTTCTTGAGCCGATGAACAAGATAATGCTGGGAGCAGAAGATGTTTCATTGTTAGACTTTTTCTAATTTTGTCTCATTTTTTAGATTCCCTTTTTATTTGTTTCTTGGCTGTAATTGTCCCATTAGTCCTTCACTAATCTGTTAGTGGAGGTCACTTTAGGTTAACCTCTAATGGAGGTTACCTAATTGTCTTGCCTTTTAAAAAAAAAATAAAATAAAATAAAAAATTAACAACAAAGTAGTATACCAACAAGGGTGGTGGTCTAGTGGTTCCAAGCTTACTCCCCAATAGTTTGGTAAGGCAAGGTCATGAGTTCGATTCCCCATTCCCCCCATGCCTTGTGTCTGCTGGCTTCTAGGAACTGTACTAGCCTCTTGTTGGTGCTACATTAGCGGGGTCAGTGCTTGCGTTAGTTGTTCGCTGTTGAACATGAGAGTCCGAACATGATGTAGCGGGGGTGTCTCGGTTGCTATTCACTTGCAACCCTCCTTTTAACGAGAAAAAAAACAAAAAAACAAAGTAGTATGTTGGCGAAAGCTGACCCAAATTTGAAAGGTGAATTATTAATCGAATCGGAAAGATTGGCCTGATCTGCTGATCGATTTGTACTAAATCTGACTCGACTAACTCGTTAGCCAGGTTATATACATACCAATAAATCTTGTATAAGGCCGCCTTTATATACAAGTATGATGCGTCATGACATCATGCTTGTATGAGAGGCCTCACCTTGAGGTCGCCTCATAGGAGATTTTGTGATATACATATATAATACCAGGTGGATGCCCGTGAGTATGCCCGTGCGTTACACGGACTGTGATTATATAATAAAATTAATATAAAGTGATTATTAATCTCATCGAAAAATCAAAGTGTAATTGTCACTTACGAAAACCTATTAGTAATATATGGAAAAATATTTATATAATTCATTTAATATCATAAATGCCATATAATAAGATTACTATGACTTTATAGGGCATCTTATCTAATTTAAACCCTTCTCATCAATTTCAATTAACTATTAATTCATCCCATATGTTACATGATCCAAGAGGTAATAGTTTCAAAATCTTTCTATGTTTGATGTTGGTACGCCAATGCTCTTATGTTGATATAAGTGTACAACTAACCTTGCAAAGATATGACCAATTCTTTTATAGTAAAATCAGTTTAAATGTCTAATGTATACATAACTACTTTTCAAGAAACAAAGAAGTTTTAGACGTAAACCTTAGAATAACAAAACATATTTTAATGCTTGCTTGTTTTTTCAAAGTTATATGCGGTCAAAGTACTGCCTTGAAAAACGTAAAAAGTCTAATGTAATTTTATTTGTGGTCCCAAAAGGAGTACATTAATAATTATAAAGTTGAAAGGAACATAAATTGGAGCCCTAAAATAACATGGGGATCAATATATTACGTACAGTTATAAAACTATACGTGATAATGGTAAAATTTCCTATTAAAGATTGGACCTAGAATCATTTTAGATTCATCGTTTATTTCTTTATTCTACACATACTCTTTTTATTATATTTACCTTGAGATTGCTCTTTAAATTTTGTAACTAATATACGTGTCTTTTCTCTTATTTTTACATTGTAACTCTTTAGTTGTGTCAGCTTGTCAAGCTAATTACTAATTACCTTTTTAGGTGGACGCATCTTATGTTGTAAATCAATAGAACATACTAAAAATGAGTATCATTTTAAAGGGTATTTCGTACTCCTTCCAATGGTGTAGGAAATTTAATTTTTTAATTGGTAAAAGTAAAGTTGTATGCTTTTTAAAATCTAATAGTCTACTCTTTAATGATCTAGGAAAGTACAACTTTAGTATATATTCTATACAAAAATCTCTAACTAATAGTGTATTCTTTAACGATTTAGGAAAGTACAACTTTACTATATATATTCTATACCAAAACATATAAGTATTTCTATTTTATATTTATATTAAAACTTTATTGCAATGGCTCGCTTAGGTGGACGCCTCCAATGCTGTCAGAAAATGCCTCTAATATATAGATATTATGATTATGATTATGATTAGATATTGTCCTGATTTTATATGTCTTACGGTGTTTAATTAAAATTTTAATACACAAAAACTTATATGAGACGGTCTTATTGTAACTTTTAATGAGACGAGGTCACTGTTTAGTGAAATAAGGGTCATTCTTCATAATAAGTGACCCCTATAATTTAAAACAATAATCCCATTTTTTTTATGCACAAAGACTTATATAAGACGGTCTTTTCATAACTTATGTTGAGACGGGGGTCAATGTTCACCATAAATGACCTCTACCTTTCTAGATAATGACCCTATTTTTCTGTGAGTTGGTATCACACAAGATTTGTTGGTTTTTATGAATTTGTCTTACACAAGACTTGCCCTAAAGTAAGTCTTGTGTAAGACCAAATCACAGAAAAATGAAGTCACTATTTAGATGTCACTTATAATAAGTAGAGATTCTTATTTTATTGAAAAGTGACCCTATCTCATCAAAAATTATAGGAGAACCATCTTATAAAATTTTTTTTGATCATTTATTGGGGGAAAGTCTAGATAAATCACTAGTTTAAATAAGTGTGGGCTAAGTTGAGTGGGCCTTAGCCCTTAATTAACGTCATAGTAATGCAACCACATGTACTCCCATTGTGAAGGCCCAGAGACAATATATACCGTCAACTTTGTTTGGCTACAAAAGGCGAAACTAAGTTAGGGTTTCCATCATCACCATTTACTTTGCCGTTACTATATATACAACCCGATTTCGACAACACCTCAACAATCACCATTGAATTGAATAAACCTCCGATCTACATTGCTGATTCTTGTTTGTTGTTTCAATAGTAATTTTCTTTTCTCTTTTTTGGTGTTTATTTATTGTGTTTCTCTCTCTCTCTCTTTCTTTTCTGGGTACATAATATCATTAGCAAATTGAAAAAAAAAGCCAATTTGCAGAGCAAGATCGTCAAAAAAAAGTGACGTAAATCTTGCATTGAAGGTTGGCAATATCAATAAGCGGTTCTCCGTGCCTATTAAATCTCTCTCGTTTTGAATACGGCCTCGAACAAGTCGCTACATTTCTTATCTACCCAGATTTATTTTCGTTTTTTTTTTCCCTGTTAGCAAATTTAATTCGTACTAGAAATTGAGTTAAAAAATTAGTATCATGTCACTAAAATTAGTGTTAATATGGGTTTGATTCAAATTATACCCATTTGATAGAAACTCGAAATTGGGTTAAGGTCTTAATTTGTTTGTTTGTTTGTCTGTCTTTGAAAAGGGTCACATGAATTAGCTAATGTTCTGGGCTAATTAAGATAATCCTCTAATTAATAAAAGGAAAAAAAGCCAATTTGCAGAGCAAGGTCGTCAAAACAAGTGACGTTAATCTTGCATTGAAGGTTGGCAATATCTAATAATCGATTCTCCATGCCTGTCAAATCTCTCTCGTTTTGAATATGGCCTCGAACAAGTCGTTACATTTTTCCCTGTTCTGTTGCATTTTGATTATAATTGGAAAATAGGTTCTATATTTGTTTGATACCAATATACTATATGTGTTGACTCCTGTACGGCCTTTCGGATTTTCATTCCCTACTGAATTAAAGAGCCAAAAGACAAATAAAAGATAGAGAGCTACCCCTACAATTTTGGAGATATAACCTTATTAAAAACTAAACAAAATATTGCACCAAAAAAAAACTAAACAAAATATCAAAATCTAGAGAGCAAACAATGAAGATTGAGAACTACCCCTATAATTGGAGAAATAATCTTATCAAAAACTAAACTAAATATCAAAATCTAGAGAGCAAACAATAAATAAAAGCAATAAAAACAATAAGTGCAAGCCGAGAATGGGAAAAAACTCAATCATTCTCTTCTGAAAATAGGTCTTGTGATAGACTTATTATACTTAGGCTTGGGTAATAGTGTTTAGGAGGCACAGGGTTTCATTCAATTTTACCTTTCTACAATCTTCTATTCATAGTACTCAGTTTTTTATAATCACTAGTTGGTGGAACGCGTGCACGCATCTCCCCAAGTAGATTAATATAGATTAAAATGTTAAATAGTAAAACGGTTTTGCTAACCATTGCTCTTAGGGTAAAGGATAAGCAACATTTAATATCTCTGACTACCAATTGTCTAATAACTCCTATGTCTCCTACACTCCTATCTATGCCTAATTTTATGGCTTATTTTACTACCAATTTTCCTTTCCTAGAAGTCTTAACTACTATTAATTAAAGGTCTTTCAACTATTCTCAAATCAGCTCATTTTCCCAATTTTCATATTCTCCATCCTGTAAGAATAGTCCCTTTGATTTTTTTTTTTCCTTTTTTCCTCCCATTTTCATACCACATTTTCTTTTAACATGTTGAACTTCAACTAGCACTTGGATGAGCGTCTATTTCTTTGTTCTTTAGATGAGTCTAAAATCTTTAGAGCTTGTTTTTCAGTTCGATGACAATAAAAATCACGTCTAACAATCCTATCGTCTTTTTTCACAAATCGATCCCACCGCACAACAAATCCATGGGTCTTTGCATAATTTCCATAAAATATATATGCTTCTTCTTGATTAGGAAATATCTGAGCCACAAATGGTACCAAATCAAGTGATGTAGATCCTTCATCACCAGGGGGCTTAGCTCATTCAAATCAAACAAATCCATCTGGAATTGAAAAGAACAAAAAAAAAAACCGCAATTGAGAGTAATTCTAATGTTGAGGTTAAACTACCATCAAGCATTCAAACATCTAAAAATCTAGTGGATAAAAATAGTCTATCAAAACTTTAATAATGGTAAAGAGCTTCAGCATATTAAAAAAAGGATAAAGAGCTTACCTTTACTGTAGAGAAAGAATGAACATCTGCATAAGAAGATGAGAAATGGAGGTGAAAGAACTATTTTTTTACGGGAGGGGGAAGATAGAAATGGGGGAATGAACTGATTTGAGAATAGTTTAATGAAATAAATATAGTGGTGAATTTTTTTTAATAGTAGTTAAGGAAACTAGTAAAGGAAAATTGGTAGTAAAATAAGCCATAAAACTAGGCATAGATAGGAGTGTAGGAGTCATTAGACAATTGGTAGTTAGGGCCCGTTTGGTTTAAAGAAGTGGAATGGATTTGGTATGGAACCCTTAGGTATGAAATCGAGACTCCATACTTGTTATATGTTGTTTGGTTTAGCTAGGGTATGGAATCAAATCTAGATTTATTTTTCATTTGTATTATTATTTTCTTTAGACAATCCTTTTTATTTAGATTAAAAAAAAAAAAAAAAAAACCCCACAAACCCCTTTCTCTCTCCTCTCTCCCTCAAACCCAGTTTTGATTCAAGCCATTGTTGCACAACCAAACCTCCGTCGCCGGCGAGACTACCTCCACCCTTACCCCAGCCTCGCCGCCTCCGCCCTCTCTCTCCTTGCCTCCCCTCGTTTTCTCCTCCTCTCTTTCTCCTCGGATTTTAGCCCCACCCCTACGAGAACCACCAACCAACCATTACATCAGCCCCACCAACCCCACTCAGTCCCCCCAGCACCAAACCACTCAGCCCCACAAGCCTCAGCACCACGAAACCACTCAGCCCCACCCCTGGCGACCAATTCTCACGAGAAGGAGAGAGAAAGGGATGGTGGGAGGTCCAGGAAGGGTGGTGGTTGGAGTTTTTTAGTGGTGGGCTGGTGGTGAAAGGATGGGTCGGGATTGTGGACATGTGGGGGCTTGCATGGGGCGAAGAGAGAAGGTCGTGGTGGTCGGTGGATGGAGGCGGTGGTTAGATGGGCGGAGGTGGTGGCCAGACGGACGGTGGTAATGGCCTGCCAGTGGATCTGTGGTGTGGGGGTGAGGAGAGAGAAAGTGGACATTGTTGGTGGGTTTGTGTTTTTATTTTTGATTTGTGTATCTATTTTTATTATTTTTAATGAGAATGGGAGGTATGAGTTTGATTGTTAGAAATTGGGGAGATTGAAGTGGTGTTAGTTTTGGGGAGACTTGAATCCAGAGGGATTTGAGTTCCAAGTCCAAATGTAGCCTAACAAACACAAGGAATGGATAAAGTGATTCCATTCCATTACTTTAGACCCAACCAAACACCTTAAAGATATTAAATGTTGTTTATCCTTTGCCCTAAGGGCAATGGTTAGCAAAACCGATAGTAAATCATTCTAATTATCTGAGTTATTAATTTTAGTTCTACAATTCACGTGATAAGGATAATGATATTGTAATAGTTAAAAATGATTGTTTGAACTAAAAAGATTATTAATGGACTTGAATTTGTGTCATAATTGATTCTTTTATTATTACTTTCCTTACAACGTTATAATAAAAGAATCATGTCGCTATTGGCTTTGATAATACGAAGCTAGCAAATATTTCTCTTTGAATCTCTAGACTAAAATTTAAGTTTCAGCTTTTGGTAGAAGACAACCATTATACATAAAGTATTGACTCATATAATAAGTCGGTCCAACCAATGTGCTTCTACCCTCTAATTTCTTTTGTCCATATCAATATGGACCAATATCTAACGCAAATTGGTTAGCTTATTTCTTCAAGATTTTTCTTAAGCAAATTGTACTTGAGGCACCAATCACCTTTGAGGCATAATAACTTGAGTAATAAACGATAGAGAGAAAATGGACAAAACATTCATAATGAGGGGCTATGATTTATTGAACTCGAAAGGGAATCATATAACATAGCCATATTACACTCTTACAAGCATTTGTCATTGAATTAGCTTGCTAATGAAGGAAAATACGTTTAATAAAAAACAAATCCAATATTAAAAGTAGTATATTGCAAACCAACAATGATGGTTCGAACACTCAATTACAATTTCAGTAACTGTTACCTCTTAAAAACAAGAAAATCAACAAAAATTACACTATCTCACAAAAGCTTCTAAGTAATCTGTACAAAATTTGATGCTAGCAACTATTTGCAAAACACTTCTTTGCTTCTCCATCAAAACATCAGTTTTTTCATCCTTCACAAATCACAGTTCATATTTGAAAGTTACCAGATCATCGCTTCTCCATCAAGTCACCAGATCATCCATTCTCCTTCTTTTCCCAATCTGCTTACCTTGTGATGTGTAGCAAACTATTTCAATTTATGCTTCAAGGCTTCATCCCCCAAGCCTATATGTACAATCACATCCACTGAAAACCAAGTTGCAACTCTACCTCAGCCACTTCACATTTGAATACAATTGGAACTTTCTCATATGAGCAGCAAGCCAAGCTATGAGAGCTAGCATGTTTATTTGTAGAATTATAAAAAAAAATACCAACGACTATATTTTTTTGTGATCTATAAAATGAGACCAAACTTGACATTTTTTGGCACAAATCTGAAAATCATCTATTTTCTCTCTCCTAAGTTTCTTTTATTCCTCTAAAAATTCATATTTGCTTTAAAAAATCATATTTGCTCTAAAACTTTTCTCTTTTCTATATTATGAATCCTAATTCTTCTAGTTCTAGTTCATCTTCTTCTTCTGATGAACAACGAACACTCATAAGAGGCATAAATAATGAAATTGAGGAAATGATTGAGGATGTTCTTCAAAATCATATTCCCCGCCTTCTAGCACCCGCCCCTCAAAGGCGTAGGCGTAGGCGTGCTGTGATTGAGAGAAATCGTGAACATGGTCACGATGTTGTTATGGAGGACTATTTTGCGAGTTCTCCTTTGTATCTGCTCGATATATTTCGACGAAGATTTCGAATGCAACGCCATGTATTTGTCCGTATAGTAGAAACCTTGAAGGCGGATGCATGAGATACTTACTTTCAACGTCATCCGAATGCATGTGGTAGGCTGAGTCTTTCAGCTGAGTAAAAATGCATTTCAGCAATCCGTATGTTAGCATATCGGACTGCAGCCGACTTAAATGACGAATATCTAAGAATGAGCGCAGACGTTTCTCGGGTATCCCTTCTGAGATTTTGCGAAGGTGTCATTAGAAATTTTAAAGATGAGTACATGAGAAGGCCTACACCAACAGACGTGGAAAGACTGCTTCGCAAAGGGGAGCAACGAGGTTTTCTAGGCATGATTGGAAGTATCGACTGCATGCACTGGGAGTGAAAAAATTGTCCGGCTGCTTGAAAAGGCCAATATGCAGGTCGAACTGGCAAGACGACTCTCGTTTTGGAAGCTGTTGCTTCGTATGACCTTTGGATCTGGCATGCATTTTTTAAAATTCCAGGTTCGTGCAATGACCTCAATGTGCTTAATCGATCTCCAGTATCTGATGATGTCTTAAATGGTGTTGCACCACCTGTTTCATTTACGGCCAGAGGTCACACTTACGACATGGCATACTATCTAACGGATGGTATCTACCCACCTTGGGCTGCATTCATCCAAACTATCCCAAATCCACAAACCCGCAAGTTAAAAAATTTTGCTGATATACAAGAGGGAGTAAGAAAAGACGTGGAGCGTGCTTTTGGTGTGCTACAAACTTGATTTTCCATACTTCGAAGACCGTCACTTACATGGAATGCAGATATATGTTGGAAAATTATGATGGCTTGCATTATAATGCATAATATGATAGTGGAGGATGAAAGACCCCCTGATCATATTCTAACAACTGAACATAATATCAACTTTGAAGATAAGGGAGAACCTGACAACGTGGAAGATGTGAACGACGAAGATGATGCACCGCCCCGCCGGCGTTTGGATATTAATCAGTATATGGTTATGAGACAAAACCTTCGCGATAAGGAAAAACATTTGGCCTTGAAAAATGACTTGATTGAGCATATATGGGTCAATTTTACAAACGAGAGTTGATTGAACAAGACGAGCGTTTCGGACTTTCGGTGTTGTTGTATTTTTACATCTATGTTGTTGTTTTATTGTATTTTTACATTTATGTTGTTGTTTCTTGTGTTTTTAAGTTTTATTGTTGTTTTATTGTATTTTTAATAAGTTGTTGTTGTTTACTTGTATTTTTAAAAATTAATTAATTTTAATTTAATTAGTGTCGATTTTTATTCAAATGTATATTAAATGATAATTTAATTTATTAATAAATTTAATTCACTAATTCAATAGGATAAATAAAAAACAAAACAAATACATAAGTTGGAAGGAGAGAGAAAATGTGGTGGGGTATAGTTAAAAGTTGGAGAGAGAAATGGATGAACATCACATTTGAGTTCATGGATAAAGTTGCATTTTGGTGAAGTTCATAGCTTGAGTTCATGGTGAGGTGGAGGAGTGAGAAAGTAGGAGAGAGAGTGGTGAACAAACATAAATGAGTTCATGGATAGCCATGCTCTTAGGAAAGGACTGGAATGGTGGCAGAAGGAAAGGAAAGGAAAACGAGAAGGAAAAAAGAAAGAAAAAGGAAAAAGGCCTAAAAAATAAAAGATCAGGTACTATTCATTGTCAACTGTTCAATTGAACAGTGCACCGAGCCATTTTCTCTTTTAGAAGGGTAGAAGGATTAGAAGGGTAGAAGGATTCTTCATTCTACGGATTGTTGCTTAATTTTGCTAATACTAGCCTTCTAATCAAACTGATTTTGCTAACTTTGCTGAACTTAGTTGATGCTTCTTGACAAAAAAACAAAAGACTGCTTAAATGGATTCAAATCTCACAACATTTGAGTTTGTTTTGGAGAGCCTCGCTAATCATAGCCATTTGTTCATTTCATCTGGTGAAGATTTGTTCATTTCATATTCACTAAGGTAGTAAAAAAAATAAAGTTTTTGTGAGTTTTTCGGAAACCGTCTCTATACTAGACGACTAGTTAGGGTAAGATTGCGTTCATGTGGACTTTCCCAGACTCCGCCTTAGACGAGATATAAACTGGGTTGTTGTATACCTAAGGATTCAGCAATACTTAGGATTTTTCTGCAGTTCACAATGAAGCTAGTAATTCCAGAGACATCATCACAATTCACAACCACAAACCATTCTGTAAAAACTTTAGTAGTCATCAATATCATCATAAAACAGATTCAGAAAATTAGCCCCGATCGACCTGTCTGTTCCCAATTTAACACACTAACACAGTAACGTACAGAAGAAGCAGCATCAGCACCACAATTTTTGTACTTGTAGAGTCGTAGTCAATAACATCGTTCCATTGCCATTTGAAGAAGTTTAAGGGTATGAAAATCCGTGATCTCATTCATTACCAAAATAAGTGAACTTCCATTCTTTGTAAATCACCCCTTTGTGCAATGTGCTGGCAATACTTAAACATAAGCTACAACCAACAGGTGATTTTGGACTTTTGGTTGTATATTAGTTTTTGCAATACTTGTGATCAGTGGCTAATGTAGATATGATTTTGGTTGGGGGCGAGGGGCAACAGATGGAGAACAATTTATTTTTTTTGATAATTAGGTACAGTATTCTTAGGCCCTGTTCTCGTCAACGGAATGATGCGGGACTGTGAGGAACGGAACGGAACGGAACCGACATTGCAGCGTGGTGCGGAACAGAACGGAACGGAAATTGCAGCACGAGAAGGAATGAAATAATAAATATAACTTGTGGTACGGAACGGAACGGAAATTACGGTGCAGTGCAGAACGGAACGGAACGGAAATTACGGTGCGGTGCAGAACGGAACGAAATACAGCATAGAAACGACGAAAAGAATAGGGCCTTTCTAATCATAATCTTCGAAGTGAAGAAAATACAAAGAATACCAAATGACTAAACCAAAGTATCAATCTTTATCATTCCCCCAACTTCTAAGAAGGGTTGAGAAAGACAAAGAAAGCATCTACCTCAATTGAAAGAGAAAAGAGAAATAGATAGAGAACAGTTGAAGTTTTAATAGGAGAAAAACTCCAAAAATTTTATAATTATCTCGAATTTTCCAAAACTTTGTCGGGGCCCAACTCCGACCCCGAAAGTCTAGATCCTGCAGAGCGTAGTTGTATGGTTGAACAAATTGTAAGTGGAATTATAAAATCTGTACCCAAACTAGGCGCAACTCCATGAACATGAATAAGGATAAAAGGATCCCCTCCAACACTTCTCTTGGCATCCCGTCCAATAAAGCAATCAATGTCATCATACCACATCATCTGCTCATTCCAAAAAACATCCAACTCTAATTCTCTCCCCCTTCCCCCCTTTTATTTTATTGTTATTGTGAGTTACCACACCAAGTAGCACACCATTCTATTAGAGAGAATATCACTCCAGAAACACGAGTACACGACCTTTGTAAATCATTTGTTGATTTTTTGGGTTAACCTTTTTCGTTCTTACTACTGTTTCTTTTTACAATGAGCAAGTAAAATCTTACTGTTGGTACTTGATGTTGAATCTCCATATAATTTGTAGTACGTCCAATTATTTATTAGTGCAGGTAAACCGGTAAAGTATTTAATGTTGTCAAGCTTCTGCCATTGTGCTCATATGTGCAGTGGCCTGTGTGGTTGAAGACTGAGGCCTGAAGTGATGGCTGATGGGCACCACCTGGGTTTTCGAAGGGGTCGGGGGAACAGAAAAAGGGGAGGCTGGTTTCCCTCTTCTTCTCTTCATCCCTTTCTAATCAAGGGTATTTTGGTAATTTAAAATAGGGCATTGTATTTATCACTCTCTTCGATGTCTCACAAAAACTATTCTTATGGTGGTCACATTGGAGAAATAGGGGTCTGATCGTTCTACCAATAAAAGAATACCCTACTCACAGTAGGTTAGTCTCACACAAAAACTTGCTCACACGCATAGGCCGTCTAAATGTGGGACGACTGTCTTATTGTGAGCAAAAAAAATTTACTTTGGGAGTGAACTACTTGTTAAGTAGTGACATCAAAAAGATTTACTTTGGGAGTGAACAACTTTCTTCTTCTAAGTCACATAGGACATTATCACTCATATAGTTGTCTTAGTCTTATCATAAGACTGTCTTTCGGTATGCAAAATAGGAGTTGATCGGTTCGCCAAAATCCAAACTAAGCAGAAAAAATAATTTTTCTGTTTGTTTTTTTTTACTGAACTTTTATATATATATATATATATATATATATATATATATATATATATATATATATATATATATATATATATATATGGTATAAAAGAGCTATTTTCATTATCAAAAGGTCATGCAGAATACAAAGCGTTCATACAAAACTCAAAAGGGAGAGAAAACATGCATAAGGCACCATCTAGGATGGGTACTTGTGTCATGGTTCTCAAGCCTTTAGGCCTCGTTTACTTGCTTGCAATCAAATGTAATGCAATGCAATTATTTTGTAGAGTAAATGAGGGGTGAAAAGTGAAGGAGTGGGGGGAGTGGGATGGAAAAAGTGGGGTTGATTGCATCATTTAATGTAACCACAATTGCTCAATTTTTCCCATCTAATGTTGATTACTTTGAATGATGTAATCAACCTCACTTTTTCCATCTCCTTCCTCCCCCTCCTTCATTTTCCACCTCACATCTACCCTATAAAATGATTGCATTGCAAGCATTTGATTACAAGCAAGTAAACACCACCTTAGAGTTAGCAGATTAACAGATTCTAGCAAATAACATACTATCCTTAGCCTAGCCTTAATTCTCTTAGGCCTAACAAGACCAAATCAAATCTTAAGAATCGAAATGATCTGCTCAGCTAAGCTGATGAGGTTAGGTTGTTGTTGTTTGAAAACAACACTATTCCGTTTTATCCATATGGTGTATACAGCAGCATCACAACCTTTCAAGGACCTTCCCAACAATGGAACAAGAAAAACAATAAGTGAGCACTAGTCTCATCTACAGTCTGACATAATAGACATTTATTGTCAGGAATAAGACAGTTCATTCTCAGCAACCTATCTCAAGTAAGCAACTTACCATGGAGAACATGCCATAGATAAATGGCATGTTTAAATGTTTTGGCAAGGTGTATATTTACCCCAAGCAATGTCAGTATATTTGAAACGACTCATCTCACTAATAATCATATCGTAGCCCTTCTTAATTGTATAATTGTTATTTTTACAACAGGGCAATCTTCTGAATTGAGGAGTTTCTTCCAGTACCAACTGCTATCTGAGGGTAGCTAATATTGGTAATTTGGTATAGGTCTTTCCCCTTGAGGTAGATAGTATTTACCCATTTGACCCACAAGCTATCTTTCTTGCTTGCTATGGGCCATAACTGGCCATAATAAGTGCTTGGCAATAGCAGCTTTTTATTCCAAATCTTGCAGTTCTTCACATTAAGACCATCATACTTCTTGGGGAGACAGATAGTATCCCACGCAATCAAATGGACTAGGCTCAACTAAAGTGAATTTAATAGTAATACACGAGAAAAAGTATGTCATTATACTAAACTAGAGTGAACAAAACTTGATTATTTTTTTTTGTACTAAACTAGAGAGAACAAAACTGAATTGTCCGTGTTGGGCGGACAAACTAAACTATACTAAAAACACACACGCAATTAAACGATAATTTTGTTCCAAATCATTGGAGAATGTTTCTTATGTGGTGTTTTGAAAAATAAAAATTCTTATATGAGGCCGCTTTGGATAACTTTGATATTCAAAGGTTGGCTTTCACCTCATATTTCAACTTGACGCATATACTAAGAGCAGGACAGTCTATATAAGGAACTCTTCACTATATATGTTGTGGATAGAAGAAGAGCAAACAAACACAAGAGCCTAAACCCCCTCTCCCCAAAGCCTTACTCGTACAAGTTACAACAATGGCTCTGTATCTCAACTCAATTTCCACTCCATTTCAATGTCCAACAAGATTACCTTCTTTCTCTCTCCCCAAACCCAAAGTGCCCAACTCTCCCAAGTTTGTTATTGTGGCATCCACTCTCACCAGGTCTTCTCCTAATAAGTAAGTTTTCTCTGTTTTTCTTTTGTGTTTTTTACTCATTATCTTATTCCTTCCATTATTGTCTTCTTAATGGGTGATCATTAACTTTTTCTGGGCTTGTGTTAATTTTTGTCACAAACATTATCTTGGTTATTCTGTTTTTATTATGATACACTGACCTGCTTGGATTCGTTTTCAAAATTTCTGGGCGCGATGACAAGGAGTGATCAAACTCCACGACCTCTAAATGTGTTGAAGTGGGTTTGTGTCCTACATGGAAAGATTTGGTGGTCTTGAGCATACATATAAGGAAGTGGGTTACTCCATCCATTGCCAATTGGTTTTGGGTTGGAACCTCCTTTATGTTATAAACACTCTCTTAATGGGCCCAATTATAAAAAAATTAACATGGTATCAGAGCGGGCTTTGGTCCTGCATTTGTTAAACCCATGTTTAGCCCATACGCGTGTGACTGGCCCATAGTAGGCTTTATTTGGTCCATGTTTCAGCTCATGATTGGTCTTTGCGTGAGGTGGGGTGTTGAAGTGGGTTTGTGTCCCACATGGAAAGATTTGGTGGTCTTGAGCATACATATAAGGAAGTGGGTTACTCCACCCATTGCCAATTGATTTTGGGTTGGAACCGCACTTGTTAAGGCCCAATTATTAAAATTTATCAAAATGTGACAAAGTGACCCCTCAACTTCTCATAATAGTAGTATAAATCGAATCCACTGCAATTTCCCCTCCAAAAAATCGTCGGAATTATAACATGATGCAATACAATACTCTAAAAAGAGGAAAACCAATTCAATGGTGAGATTACATGAATTGCACCTTTACTATTCATCATGAAGGAACAATAGAGAATCCTTACCCAACAATTTGTTAGCAAATTAAATACCCTCACTTAGTAGTATAAGTTGACCTATCACTACAACATTCGAGTGCAAACAATTTGATAATAAATAAAAACGCCCTATTAAGTTATTAAAAGGAAACATGCAATAATTTTTAATATACCCTATTTAACTCGTTGTCTTACCTTTTTTTAGACGTTATTTCAAAAGCGTGTGCATCTCCACCATTTCCATTCCCCTGACTTGGTTTGGTGCACCTGCCACGACAGTCAACCCTCGACGAGGTTAAGGAGCAACACTTCATTGACATTTTATTACTACTCGACAAGGTTAAGGAGCAACACTTCATTGACATTTTATTACAACTCGACGAGGTTAATTAAGAAGCAACACTTCATTGACAAATGTTGCCGCTTTGCTTTTCAACATTTTCTTCGTTTTCAAATTTTGTCCAAGCCCCGTCTCACTCAAAGCTTTTAAAAAAAGTAATAAAACGAGCTCAAGAAAAAAAAAGTAATAATACTTTTTAATCAAATTTCAAAATGTAAGTAGTTTTTAGATACTTGTTAAGTTGTTAGATCAGAATTATTCCCTCCGTCCCATAATATAACTTGTTTTAAAAAATTGGGTTTTTCCATTTTATAAGTCATTTTAGAATTACAACAAAGCATTTATTATTGTTACCCATTCTACCCTTGTTTCACATTACTTCATTAGTTGTTCATTTTCTTTGCTAAATTTAAAGTCAAAGGGTAAACAAGTCAAGTTAAATTATTTTTGTTAGAATTGAGACTATTTAATAACTTTCTTAATTCATGTGCAAAAACCTTAAACGAATTATATTATAGAATGGAGGGAGTAATATTCTTTGCTCAAAATGTAATCGTTGTCACATTGTAAAACGTCTTATATATTCCGTAATTCCATAAATGCAAACAAATCATTGATAACCAGATTCTGTAACAACAAAAAAATTCGCGATATATAACTCCATGATTTGTTCTGAAGATTCCATTATACTACAAGAAAATAGAGTAGAGGGGAGAAAGGGAGATAGTTACATTTTGCCACCCCCGCGCTTGGCGCTCACATGCTCCTTCGTACCACTTAGGGGTTGCAAACGAGCTGAATTGAGCTGAGTATTATTGTGTTGAGTGTATTCATGCTTGGCTCGATTGATTGCCTCTACGTCGAGCAAATTTGGTTAATTTTTGTGTTATATCTGCCATAATCTCTATTATTAAACGTGCATTATATTGGTAATCTTGCCCGCCTTGCTTATTATCGAGCGATCTTTAGACGAGTTTGACCGGTCTTTGATCGAATATGTTCACGAACTGCTCGTGAGTACACTAACTTTAAAGGTATTATGAATTTATGACCCATCAAAATACTAAACGAGTGGGGTTGAGGAGTGATCGTGCTTATTGGCTTATTTATTAAACAAGCATTGAATTGCTGGTCGTACTTGATTCTTTTATTATTGAAGGATCTTTACCGATAATGCTCACGAGTGAATGTATCAAGTCGTTTGCGCCCCTAAATTGGGTATTACCCATAAAATACTAAGCCATTTTAAATAAGAAAAAAAGTAGACAAAAGGGTGCGGGAGAGGTGTATGTTAGGTGAGCAGAAAATCCGGCGGGTACCCAATACCGAAATCAGAATTGGTTAGAAACCGGTGGTTCCGGAACCGGAACCGGTCCAACCAATACCGATTTTCAAAAAAAGGAATCGGTACCAACCAATTCCAATTCTGATTCTTGACTTTTGGGAATCGGAACCGGTTGGGTACCTGGTGTATGGAAATAGGATCTATTATATATATATATATATATAAGTGAATAAGCACAATTGCTAGAAGGACACGTAGGCATCCACATAGGCGTTCCTATCATCATTAGTTGACACGTGTAATCCAAGTCATACTAACAATTAATGCAGTACATTAATATTTTGAATTGATCCAAACATTATTAACTCATAATTCAATGTATGTTGTTAATTTAATTAGTTTGACTATTAAGTGGTTAATTGATGTACTTTAGAAAATTAATGTATTGTTACTGTTGAAATTTCTGAGGATTAAGTACAAATCTGTACCGAGTCAAATCAAACTATTCGATTTGGAGTGAACATTTAGATCAACATTCAAATTGAAATTTTAGTTTTGCCTTGGGCTTATCTATTCAGAGTTCCAATTCTAAAAATTTCAACTTAATTTTAATGCATCCATTTGATACTTACGATTTTTTTTTTCTTCTAATTGGGTTGGATACTAGAGTAAATTGCACTACAAAAATAATAGTAGTATGGTAGTAGTAGTGGTAGTGATATTTTGTACTAGATATTGGACACCAGATATTGGAATAAATTGCAATAAAAATAATAAACAAGTTAGGCTACACAAACCAGCGAATTTATGTCTTCAAAATGATAAAATGAGAAATTGTATATTTTCTGTATTTTGCCCTACAATTAATGCAATATGGTTTGTACCATATTAAGGGAAATGTTCATAAAAGATGATTTTTGTATCCAGATATTACATATGCGAAAGATATTTTAAAAATTTGTACATATAGAAATATTTTATTTAATATTAAAACACAAACCATGCATCGCACAGGAATGTGACTAGTTGTTATATAAAATGAAAAAACAAATACCAGTACACTAATAAGATTGAAAGGCTCAATGCAGATTGAGATAATGACGAAATGTATGCAAATTGAGATCCAGAATGTCATATAGAGCTAAAATTGAAGTCAGCTGATAGTTTTGCTTCCCTTAACTAAAACTTGAAAGGAAAAAAATGTAACAGAAACAAGTTAAGTGATTTCAAGAGTAAGTTAATGCAAATTGAGATCCAGAATGTCATATAGAGCTAAAATTGAAGTCAGCTGATAGTTTTGCTTCCCTTAACTAAAACTTGAAAGAAAAAAAATGTAACAGAAACAAGTTAAGTGATTTCAAGAGTAAGTTAATCAGCAGTGGAATGAATTCGAAGTACAATTAGGAGGTGCCAATTGTTGTTATTTTTTTTATTTATTAAATATAAAGTTATTTGATGTTAAAAAAAATTAAATTTGAATTTTAATATAGATTTGGGTACCCAGAAACCGGTGGGTATTCGGTGGATCCAATTCCAATTCTTAAAAATTAGGAACCGGTACAACCAATCAATTCCAATTCCAATTCTTAAGCATTAGGAACAGATGTCAATTCCGATTTCGGATAATGCAATATCCGGTGGGTACTCAGTTGCGCTCACACCCCTTACATTTGATGTCCCTGGTATTGGATAGTTCGTCGTTTTCTAGGTAGGGCACGAAACCCGAGTCTAATTGGAATAGCTTAAATGCTTGACCTCATTCACTGCTAGTATATTGATGTTAAGTCCAATAATGGGTTAATGACTACCAAACCCGAAAGATTACTAGTGGGTCATGTACATAATACATAAACCAATGGAAGGCCTACTGTTACTTGTTAGAGATTATGGCAAGTCAAATGAGTTAATAAGAGTGTTCTAATCAACTTAACTCGTGATCATGTATTGCCACGTCTCACTTGATTATATGGTGTTCAACCTTCAAAAGTGCCCTAAAATATTGGTAAGTTCACAAAAATTATCTAATTGCTTTGTGTCCATTGCCAAAAAAAAAAAAAAACGACATCTGATAATATTAGAGATAAGATATTGACGTCTAGCTTTCGCTATTGTGATGTTGATAGTAGCTAGTCAATTTCAATCAAGTTGAAATTAATGAGAAATGTCTTCTCTCCTATGAACTGCTCATGTAGTTCTGCCACAAATGTTAGCAAATATTATCATACTTTGTTGTTTACTTTGTTGTTTTGAATAAAAATGCAATTGATTATCTTGATTGCTACTTCCATTGTGTAACAACTCATTCAAACTGGAAAACCTTGTCAAAACATGAAATTATACAAGAATAAGCTAGTTTCAGAATTACTCGCTATTTTTTTTGATAGGATGTAAACCTGTACAATGAGTTCTATAGTATTTGTTAAAAGAATAAAATACAATAAAGCACATACAATTACTCACTAATTTTCAAGTTCCATGAGCAAATCCTTCCTCTCTAGAACCCTAACCTTTAGTAGAGAATATTTCTAGGCCGGTAGGCCATTTCCGACATCTGATTGATGTTTTCCACCGTGTTTAGCCTTGATTTCCAGCTTCATTTCATTTTGAGTGGAATAAATTTCTCTCCCTTTGTAAAATTTGAAGATCTTCCATGGATAAGGGCCATAAGGCCTTCTGTGTTGCTTCACCTTTGCATTCAAACACTAAAAGCACACTTTCCAGTACCTGCAGACATGAGCTTGTCTCTTCATTAGTTTAGCTTCTTTCACTTCTCATATATTCCCCTATTTTCCTGTAAGGCTGTAACCATAATAGTCAAACAAATCCAAATTATGGTATCAAGAGAGGAACTTGAAATACTTTTGTTACATTATCAAAATCTGAAAGAAGAGCTCAATCGTATTGAAGCATGCACCATGCATTGAATGGACAATCAGAGTATAATGGACAAAGGACAATCAGGGTCAATCGTATTGTCGAACAAATAACAAAGTGCAAACTATTCTGTGTTGAAACTGTTGAAAGTAAGAAATGTCTCTATGAGGATTGAGGGCTGTAAAAACTGTCTGACAGTGGTAGTCTAAATGAAGGAGAGTCATTGTCCAGATGAACTTAAAATTTGGGGAACACAGTGCAAGAATGGACAAATGAAAGCATACATATTCTCTCTTGTACCCTAATGAAAGGCATGGTAGGCTAGGCTGCTAATGCTAGCCTGTTGAACCTACTATGAACTATATATCTATGATTATTAATTGGAAACATAATATTCCCTTGATATTTCATTAGGGTTTTGTTCTGATTCAGTTGCTTTCCCTCATTGTAGAGAAGTGGAAAATATAAAGAAGACTTTTACCCCTCTACGCGAGGTGCATGTTCAAGTAACACATTCCATGCCACCTGAAAAGATTGAGATATTCAAGTCTTTGGAAAATTGGGCTGAGGGAACCTTTTGAGCTATTTGAAGCCAGTTGAGAAGTGTTGGCAGCCACAAGATTTTCTTCCCGATCCAGCTTCAGAGGGTTTTTATGACCAGGTAAAGGAGCTAAGAGCGAGGGCAAAGGAGATTCCAGATGATTATTTCATATGTTTGATTGGGGATATGATTACAGAAGAAGCCCTTCCAACTTACCAAACAATGCTTAATACTATGGACGGGGTCAGGGACGAAATAGGCGCAAGTCCTAGTTCATGGGCAGTATGGACAAGAGCATGACAGCTGAAGAGAATAGGCATGGTGACCTTCTCAACAAATACCTTTATCTATCTGGCCGTGTTGACATGAAAGCCATTGAGAGAACAATTCAGTATCTTATTGGTTCAGGGATGGTGAGTGCTTCTTATCCTAAAATATCAGTTTCTCAATAAGCAGACTGGAGCAACTTATGCATCCTCACGAAAACACTATCAGTTTTTTCCACATTATTTTTCGAATTTGTTTTTACACCTTGACAAAAGATTTTCATTTTGATTTCCCAGTGAATTTTAAGAAGATAAACAATTCCAAAAGTATCTTTGGCTTATTCCTAAGTAGAAATTGAGATTAGTGAAAAGGGACCTAGGAAAGGGCCAACGTTTACTATAGGGAATTCATGAATGTATTGCTTCTATTTTAGGACGAAGAGATGTTTTTGTGGAGGGCTTAGAAGGTAAATTAACTTATTTCCAGAACCAAGGTCATATTGTTTTCTTACTTGAACACAAACTTCACTAAACTAGTCTTCCTTAAATGAGACACACTGTTGATCTTAGCTCCAACAGATCAAATGAGGCCCTTCTGTGATTCATGCAAGTGTACACATGTGATGGCCATGGCTGGCATAAGCTATCCATGTGCTGGAGTGACAATTGAGCCATGGATAGACAATAAGTTTAAGTCAGCTTATGTTATGCAGCCATTAGCGCCAAAGCGGACCAAGATTTCTGGAGGATCGTACTAGTTGTTGAGTTATTGGGTGGCAAATAGTAATGGTTATCCAGTCTACGCACCATCCCCTGCAGTGCCGACCAAATGCTTAATAGATCCATGAAGCTGGGTTTTAGCTGCTTGGTTGCTTTGGCAGGGCTATGTTAAGTATTGCTAGTCAACTTCAGGAGAAAGTTGACAAAGAGAGCGCCAAGGAGTAGCAGATGAATAGACCTTTCCATTTTGCTTTTTAAAATGGAGGTTGAATCAAACAGAGAAATATGTCAGCTAGTAATTTAGTGTGTCATGTTTTGTGGTCTCTCCTTTTCCCATTTAAAACTCCTGTCAGCCTTTTGGATCAGCACTCTGATATACAAATGTCTTGCAGGACCCTAAATTTGAAAACAGTCCTTATCTTGGCTTCGTATACACATCATTTCAAGAGAGAGCGACCTTTGTTTCCCATGGCAACACAGCAAGGCTTGCTAAAGAGCATGGGGATATCAAGCTAGCACAAATGTGTGGCCTTATCGCTGCAGATGAGAAGCGACATGCAGCCGCTTACACCAAAATAATGGAGAAACTTTTTGAAATTGACCCTGATGGAGCGGTTCTGGCTTTTGCTGACATGATGAGGAAGAATGTCACTATGCCAGCCCATCTCATGTATGATGGCGGTGATGATTATCTGTTTAACCACTTTTCCTCGGTTGCTAAGCGGCTTGGAGTTTACACTGCCAGGGACTATGCTGACATAATGGAATTTCTGATGGGAACATGGCAGGTTGAGAAGCTCACTGGTCTCTCACCTGAGGGACGAAAAGCTCAGGACTATGTATGTAATCTACCCCCGAGAATCAAAAGGTTGGAAGAGAGGGCTCAAGGGAGGGCCAAGCAAACACCTTCGATTCCTTTCAGTTGGATCTTTGATAGACAAGTTAAGCTTTGAGCTCATGGTCTGAGATTGGCCAAGCTAGATTTTAACATCCACCTTGTGGCAAAACCATAAGTAGAGGTCTGTTTATTAAGGCTACATCGTTGATGCTGATCTGATGGTTGCCTGTGAAACGGTGTATGTTGGAGGAAAAGCGGCTGCTCGTAGAGACCTTTGAACTCTTTGAATGGATGTGAGTAGTAGCATTTGTTTTTTATAGCATGTATATTCGTTGGTCCTTTTGTATTGTGGTCTTGTCTCTGTTTACTAGGGAACTCATATTATTAAAACAGGAGCCTCTAGGAGAGGTGGTGCATTCTGCTTCGTTTCTTAGATGTTTAAGCTCTCTACAACCTAAATTTTACATCTTTGATAATTCAATCTCTGTAACATGGAGAAATGAAGGCTAAGGTATAAAGTATACCTACCAGAGGTTTATATTTACCTGCTTTTACTATAAAGTTCACTGAGAAGTTTACTCATTAAAGTGGTTCTTCAGGTATGAATTCAAGGAGAAAATATTTCTCTTCCTTTTCTTTAGTTGTTGGGTTGTTTATGTTTGCATGTATCCAGTGACAGGCAATTTAACACTGCTATATATCCACCAATATACTTGTACACAAAAACTTGTTTGAGACGGTCTTATTGTAATTTTTGGTGAGACGGAGTCACTTTATAGTGAAGCTAGGGTCACTGTTCATAATAAGTGACCCTGCATTTCTTAATAGTGACCCCTACATTTCTGTGAGTTGGTCTGACACAAGACTTACTCATACTTGTATCACTTCTTTAAAAAAATCCCGAACAATCAAGGTCTAGTATATATCCTCATAAACTGAACCAAGAGATGATAAAACAGGGAAAGGCATATCCTCATAAACTGAACCAAGAGATGATAAAACAGGGAAAGGCCAATGCTAAGTGGTTAATAAACCGACTTACCAAAGATGATATCAAAACACATGTGCTCCCCCAACAAGCTACACCAATCTACCGAGATACTGATGCAGACGATTTACTTTAGATTTGAAAGAAGCAAGATCTTCATGATACCCTGCAATAATAAATCTACAACACAGCTTATCAAGGGGGAAGGCTGAGTTTCCTTTTTTTCCCCTTTTAAGGTATTTTGGTAATTTCAAAGAAATAGGGTATTGTATTCATTAGTACTCAAACTTGTATAAGATGATTTTATCGTAATTTTAGTGAGACAAGGGCCACTTTTTTTTTTCTTAGGATCACTTAACATAATTGCAAGGACACAAAACTTAAGTATATGGTAAGACGGTTGTTGGAAATTAAATAAATACTTTTCACTTCAAAAATAACTCAAATTGTATTGTGTGTTGCTTTTGATCACTGTAGAACGTAGGTCTTGTTGACCCTGTGGTTTCGGTTCTCTAGGGACCAAATTCACTTCAAAAAAATATTTTGGGTTTATTCATTCTTTTCCCACTATACTGAATTAAAATAGATTGAATAGGAATTGTATGGAGGCAAATTAAATAGTAATATGAGATAAAAAGTACTTCGTATGTCATTAGATTAAATTTAGGTTGAAGTGAACAGATTCACTTATTGAGTAAGTGGAGAAAACACACATTACTTGATTAATCGGTTAACCGGCTAATTTTAGTCCAAATCGGTTCGGGCAACATGTTTCTGAGGAGGTGTTTTAGAAACTAATTTTTAAGTGTTTAGTTAGCTTGACATAGGGCTGTAAACGAGCCAGAGCACTCGTGAGCTGCTCGCGAGCGTACTCGGTCAAAGCTCACTCGATAATAAACAAGCCGAGTACGAGCACCTATTTGATATTCGTTTATTAAACGAGCCGAGCACGAGCATCCCAATACTCGGCTCGTTAGTATTATAAGACCTAACAAACTAGAGTACTCGTGAGCTACTCGTGAACATACTCGATCAAAACTCACTCGATAATAAACGAGTCGAGCACGAGCACCAATTTGATACTCGTTTGATAAACGAGCCGAGCATGAGCACAGATATTATTTTTGCATGATAAGGCAAATTTGAGATTATTCGTGTCCAATTTTCCTATAATTATTATTATTACTCGCCGCGGTTGACATAACGTGTCTAATTGGAAATTTGGAATAGCTTAATACTGTGTTCTCATTCACCAATCACCGCTTGTGTATTGAAATTAAGTCCAAGATAATGACTACCAAATCTGAAAAGATTATATTTTCATAGCTAACTGTGGTCAGTCTATATATATTTAAGGGATTCCTCAACTTGTTGTAGACAGCAGAGCCCAAATTCCCCTCCCTCAAGCTTCCCATAGCTGTACCCATACAACAATTAATGGCTCTGAATCTCAACCCAATTTCCACCCCATTTCAATGTCCAACAAGATCACATTCTTTCTCTCTCCACAGAGTCCCCACCTCTCCCAAGTTCTTTATGGCATCCATCCTCAGGAGCTCCTCTCCTAAGTAAGTTTTCTCTCTTTTTTCCTTCTCTATCCCCCCCTATTGGTTTTTTCCTCAATTGTTTCTTCCTTTTGAATGCTTATTGGTCTTCATCCCATTGTTTTCAATATAGGTCATCATCTTGTGTAAATTTTTTGTCATAAAACATCATTTTAGTGCCTGTGATCTTCTTGTTATTCTGTTGGGTTTTTATTGTGATATATACTAACATGGGTATCTTGGCTTCGTTTTCAATATTTTGGTGGCGCGAATATTTCATGGTGGAAGTACACTCCATGACTTTTAAATAAAGCAAAATGATCCCTCAAATTCTCAATTCACATAGTATTCTAAATCGACCCCATTGCGATTTTCCCGCCTAAAGATCGCCGGATTTATAACTTGACGCCTCTATTACATGGATTCGGCTGGAAGTGTGCAAGGTGGATATGTGTCTAAGTGTCTGACTCAGCGATATTTTAAAATTTTAGTTTGTTTTTGGCCGAAAATAAAGTGTCAAGTGTCCATATCCTAGCATCGAGTATCCGACAGGAATACTATAGGTGAAATGAAGAGTCCATGTAAGTTGTAACATAGCCTTACGAAAACCTTAAATGTTTCTTCTTTTTCGAAAAAATATATCTATATTATTTTTGAAAGAAAAAATCTTGTGTAAGACCAACTCATAGAAAAATAGGCTCACTATTTACAAAGGTAGGGGTCACAACTCATATCTTATGAGCCGTAATCCTTGTTTTATTAAAAAGTGACCCTCGTCTTACCAAAAGTTAATATAAATTCGTCTTAAACAAGTTTTTGTGTTTATTGAATCATTTTTTAGACAAAAAAATACACTCACTTATTATATGTTTCACCAACCTTTTCTCCGTTCTTTCGATTATGCCAAGTCCACTTCGCCGGGCAACAAGCTAAGGAAAGGGAGTATATGATTTTGCTTTGTGGGCGATCACTCGGTGTCACTACGTCTGTTGCCGTTGCTGCTGCTGCTGCCGCTTAGCCTTTCGACATCCTCTTTGACTTCTCCTTTGCTATAATGTACATGTCCTACAGTAGCGCACCTAAGGAATATGGAATTTGGATGCAAAAGTTTAAAAATAGGTGCAATAACAAGAAAAAACAAAGGATATATACAAAAAAAATATATATGGAATATACAATAACAAGGAATTTTCCAAACAAAAAACCGGTTGCAAGTGACCACATAACTCGATCGGCTATATTTGACAAAACTAGTTGTAACCGTCAAATGTAAATTAAGGATATAAATTAATAGAAAACTGCTGAAAAATACTACAAAATGTTAACAAACTAGTTGTAGTTGTAGCTGTAGCTACAGGTGAAAGCTTGCAGGGATAGCTTTCACAAAATTAGTTGTAGCTGCAAAATAAAAATCTGATGGCAAATTGTTTGGTAGCATAGATTAAAAAACACTTACTGCAAGCTTCAAGTTGTAGCTTTTATTGAAAAGCTAGCTGTTCGTGCCAAACATAGATCCACCCCTGATACCCTCACTCTCGCTCAAAGCTTTAAACAAAAGTTTCATACACAAAGAATTAAATTCCATAAAACGAAATTATTGATAATTTAAGTCTATATAGCAACAAATTATTATTATTATCATCATCATCATCATCATCATCATCATCATCATCATCATTATTATTATCAAGTTTCAGCCATGTGCCAATATTAATCGCAACTGAGAAAATTCCCGGCAATAATCCCAAAATGAAATCTATGTGTCAATATTGCACCCAAGCTTGATGGTGTCAATTGTCCGTTAAAAATTTATGAAGGGGCAGCCAAAATGGGATTTAATGTTTATTTTTAATTATTTAATACTTTTTCTTGACTCTCTCTATCAGTCTTTTCCCAGTTCCCCTAGCTTTGCTTCCCTGCGACATAAAGAAAGCCCAAAAGAGAATGCAAGCAGAACATGAACACAATAAAACCTCGTGATGAACAAGAACGATTTTGATGAAACAGAGAGATAGAAGACCAACAAAAGAAAATTGAAAAATGATGAAACAAAGAGAAAACCAACAAAAGAAAATGGACATTTGTATAGGACACTATACAAGTACAAAACACCAAATTGAAGAGCAAAAGCTCGTAGAAATAATATACTTTAGTTGAGAACTGAAACGCCAACAAGAAAGAAGAAGAAAATTTTAGCAATTCAGTCCGAAAAAGCTTCAAACCACAAACTCGAGAATGGGCAAACTCAACTCTTCTCCCTCATCAAGCAAAAAATCGGCATCTGCCACACCAACATCGCCGCCCCCATGTCTTATGTTAATGATCTCATTGTTGAATAGTGTTCAATATCTAGCAAGCCATCCTTGACGAGTAAAGGAATGGAAGAATTGATGAGTTAATTGCAACACATGATTATGGAGAAGGGAGAAAGAAGAGGTCGATATTTTAGGGTTCTTCATCCAATTTGGTGAATTGAAGAGAGAAAAAGAGGCAGAGTAAAAAAAAAAAAAAAAGGAGTAGGAGTAATTGTCAACGCCACGTCGCCAGTCACTAACGACATTCTTAACGCCGTCCTCCCGGGTCCATTTGTAGCACACGAAATACAAAGTGGGATTATTGATTACTCTAGTATTTTCTCAATTGGGATTATTTACGGCACACGGGTGGAACTTTGGATTATTCAAGGAAAATTTTCCTTTTTATTATATTATTATTATTATTACCACATTATTATCATTATTATTTTATTATTATTATTATTTATTATCAGGAAAACTAATGCTAATAATCGTAAATTTGCCTCATGGTACGAAAATAATCCCACATATCATTTTGTCTCAAAAATAATCCCGAAAATTTCCCACGTTAAATGAAAATTGTGGTGCTAAATTTGTGGATCCGAATTGGAATTGTCAAGAAGGATTTTCTATATAGTGTCAAATTCACATCAAGAAAAAGAAACAATTATTATGTCAAAATATTTGTTATGTCAAAATATTAACTTGGGGAAAACTAGAACAAACTGGAGAAAACTGGAACAAGGTGAAACTTTTAACTAGAAACTGAAAAAACTGAAACAAACTAAAAGAAACAGGAGAAAACTGAAACTTACTAGAATCCAGTCTAAAAAAATATGCCCATAATCGCAAATCAATCGCAGATAAAACAAAACCCTAAAAACCCCAAATTTTTAGACATATAATTTCATAGCATAACACCCACTAAAATTCAAAATTCGTTGTTATTTTGCCTTGTTTAAAGTTTCAAAATCATAAAAAGCCTAAATTACGTCTCTCCTTTTGATACCTTCCCTCTGAATGTCGAGGACAAGTGGAAAATTCCCTCCATTTTTAATGAAGCATTACACGTTAGTAACGGTGTTAACGTCAATAAGACTGTTTTCATATAAATTAATATGGGCAATTATTTGGATATTTTTGTACGATGAGGTAAATTTGAGATTATTAGTGTCCGATTTTCCTCAAAATCTTATTATCACTCGCCGTGGTTGACATAACGAGTCTAATTGGAAATTTGGAATAGCTTAATATTGTGTTCTCATTCACCAATCACCGCTAGTGTATTGAAATTCCATTACACTACAAGAAAATGGAGAAAACTCATAATATCCAAGAGAAAGGGACCCTTGATGGACCCACCAGATCCAACCACCACTTTTTTTTTCAAAAAAAAAAAACTGTTAAGATTGAAGTACAAGTTAATTAGCGTACAACTATACATTTATCAACATAAATGAATGTCCATCACCACATAATATACCTTCACCAATCCTAACAAATGAAAAATCCAATACGGTTGACATATGTAGACGAACATTGAATTCATTTCCGCACAATAAGCGTTCATCACCCGAAAGTAGATATTTATAACGATTGACCAAAACGTTCATCACTATAAAAATACAAATTCATAACAATTGAACTAGACGTTCATCAGAATCATCACAATGAAAATTCATAACTTCACAACTAAATGTTCATAAAAAATTATTTTTCTAATAAAAATTTATAGTTATGACTTATGAATTTACTAAAAAGAAGGGGAATTACTAAAAGAACAAAGAAAAATCAATAAAGAAAAAAAAAGTAAAATGATAGGCCATAGGGGCCGCAATATTTAATTTGGGGCTCTCGTGTTGTTTTCATTATGGGAGTACCCATATGGGTACAAAGGGTGTACTGACAGGACGTTTGGAGATGGGAATTGAGGTGGTTTTAACCAAATTGCGCAAAAAATTATCACAATTCCCTTGTTAAGGTAAATGGGAAGGGGATTCTGTGGGAGGTAGGGGATAGGGATTATTTTGCCTCCTGATGTGAAATCAGTAACAAAACGGAAATTAACCTTTGATAGTATCACACAAAGGGATCTTGTTCAAGAATCACTCAAGAACAACTCACGAATCACTCGTAAGGGTTTCAATCTGAATCACTCAGTTTGAGGGGTAAATACTCATGTATTCAATTATTAATCATCAAAGCACGAGTTTACAATAGCAACGCTCTCCCCTATTTATAGACAAAGAAATCTAAAGCTATTCGCAATCCTAATCCTAATCCAAATAGGAAACTAACTATAACTGATTACAATTGTAAAACGAACTAACTAACAGCTTTCCTAATTTGATGGACTCCTAATGCTACTAATAATCAGATTACTACTTTCCTAAACATATTCTAACTAATTAAGGAAATAGTCAAACGAAATTAAACTTGAATAGCTAATTCCTTGGCGCCCAAGGCTAAAACCGCTGGAACAGTTTCCTTTTGCCTTAACGCCACTTCTTTTCAGTTTCTAATCAACTTCTTTCCACTCTAACATAGTTACCTCACGTTTTACCTCACGTGGCATTATACTCTTGGCAATGAGCAGCTCAAGATCAAGCATTAACGTTTCAAGAACTGGGTTCTTGGACGTTCTTGATTCATCGTCTTCTTGCTTGTCCTTTAACGTACTTGCTCCTGCATCAACCTCCCCTTCTTTAAAAGAATTTGCCCTCAAATTCGTATTCTCTAAGTAAGGGCTAAGATCACCAACATTGAAGGTTGAGCTCACGTTTTCGTACTCACTAGGAAGATCAATCTTGTATGCATTATCTCCAATCTTCTCTAGGACTTGAAAAGGACCATCTGCTCGAGGCATAAGCTTGTTCTTGCGTCTAGAAGGAAATCTTTCTTTGAGCAGGTGTAGCCAAACTAAGTCACCAGGTTCAAATAGAACTTGCTTTCTTCCCTTGTTAGCTCTAGCTTGGTACCTTGAGTTCATCTTCTCTACTCGCGCACGAACTTGCTCGCAAGTCTTCTTGAAAGCTTGCTGTCTTGCCTTGGCATCTACATTGATAACATCATCTCTAAGCAAAGACACGAAGTCAATAGGCAAATAAGGATTAATGCCATACACAATCTCAAATGGAGAACGACCCGTGGTAAAGCCAGGCGTTCTGTTATATGCAAACTCCGCATGTGCTAGCTTAATATCCCAATCTTTTGTGCTTCTACTCACCAACCCTCTAAGCAAAGTACCAAGGGTTCTATTTGTAACCTCGGTTTGCCCATATGTTTGGGGGTGATGTGAAGTACTAAAGAGTAACTTCGTCCCAACGAGTCTCCAAAGTGTCTTCCAAAAGTAACTCAGAAACTTAGTATCTCGATCCGACACAATGGTCTTGGGAATGCCATGTAGCCTCACTATCTCTTTATAGAACAAGTCAGCAACATGAGAGGCGTCATCGGTCTTGTGACATGGCACAAAGTGCGCCATCTTGGACAATCTATCAACAACAACCATCACGGCATCTTTTCCCCTTTGAGTTCTAGGGAGTGCCACAATGAAATCCATGCTCACACTCTCCCAGGGAATGCTAGGGACCGGTAATGGTGTGTATAACCCTTCGTGAAAAGCACTCTTGGCCCGTTGACATGTAGCGCATCTCGTCACAATAGCGTGTACATCTTTGAGCATCTTAGGCCAATGAAAGTGTTCTTGTAATAGCTCAAGGGTTTTAGTTACTCCAAAATGTCCAGCTAATCCTCCAGAGTGAACTTCTCTAACCAATAGCTCACGTACAGAGGACCTAGGAACACAAAACTTGTTCCTCTTGAATAGAAACCCATCTTGTATGAAATAATCACCATGCTCCCCTTCTTTGCAAGCTCTAAATGACTCAGAGAAATCAGTATCCTTGTCATATAGTTCTTGGAGATGTTGAAAGCCTAGGAGCTTCGTTTCAAGTGTCACAAGCAAGTGGTTTCTTCGTGAAAGAGCAACCGCAACAACATTGCTCTTCCCATCTTTGTACTTGGCCGAGAATGTAAAAGATTGTAGAAACTCTACCCACTTGGCATGTCTAGGGTTTAGTTTCTGTTGGCCATGAATATACTTGAGAGCTTCATGATCCGAGTGCAACACGAAAGGCTTAGGCCTTAAATAATGGGACCAATGCTCCAAAGCTCTCACAATTGCATAGAACTCTCGATCATATGTAGAATAATTCAAACGAGCTCCATTCAATTTCTCACTAAAATAGGCAATAGGACGTTTTTCTTGAATTAAAACAGCGGCTATACCCACCCCACTAGCATCACATTCAGCTTCAAACAATCTATCAAAATCTGGTAACGCTAGAATAGGTGCTTGACACAACTTCTCTTTGACCTCAACAAAGGCCTTTTGCGCACTTTCACTCCAATTAAACTCTCCTTTTTTCATTAATTCAGTAATAGGAGCAGTAATGGAACTAAAATTGCATATAAACCTCCGATAAAATGATGCCAAGCCATGAAAACTACGTACCTCATGTATATTGGTTGGAGCTGGCCATGAAGCCATAGCTTCTACCTTGGACGGATCAACATGTACACCATCTTTGGACACAATGTAACCAAGGAATATAACCTTAGGAAGCATGAAATCACACTTCTCTAGCTTGCCAAAAAGTTGTTGTTCCTTTAGCTTCTCAAATACGCGTTGTAGATGTACTAGATGTTCCTTCTTGGTTTTGCTGAATATAAGAATATCATCAAGGTAAACCACAACAAATTTACCAAGGAATGCTCTCAATACCTCGTTCATCAACCTCATGAATGTGCTAGGAGCGTTGCACAAGCCAAAAGGCATTACTAACCACTCATACAAACCATGTCGTGTCTTGAACGCGGTTTTCCATTCATCTCCCTCCTTGATTCTCACTTGATGGTATCCAGCTCTAAGATCTATCTTGGAAAACAACTGGGAACCATGTAGCTCGTCTAACATATCATCTAATCTTGGCATAGGGAACCTATATTTGATTGTGATATTGTTGACAGCTCTACTATCAATGCACATACGCCATGTCCCATCTTTCTTAGGCACAAGTAACGCAGGAACAGCGCATGGACTTAGACTTTCTCTCACATAGCCTCTTTGCACAAGCTCTTCAACTTGTCTTTGTAACTCTTTGGCTTCTTCGGGGTTATACCGATATGCTGGTCTATTTGGAAGTGGTGCTCCAGGAACTAGGTCAATTTGGTGTTCTATGCCACGCATAGGAGGTAAACCAGGGGGTAACTCCTTGGGGAACACTTCTTTGAACCTCTCTAACAATAGGCGTAACTCAGGATCATAATTGGGATTGTTACACATGTTAGGTTCAAACAACAACACTAGGTAGCTCATAGTTTCACTAGCCACCTCTTTTTCCATCTCTTTCTCTCCTATGACCATTACACGACTCGCCTTTTTACTAGCCTTTGCTTCTTTAACTTGAGTGGCAGTCAAGGGTAACAATTTGATTCGTTTCTGGTTATGCTCAACAGTATAGATATTGTTTACACCATCATGACTAACTTTCCTATCAAATTGCCAAGGACGACCTAACAATATATGACAAACACCCATAGGCAGTACATCACACCATAGATCGTCTTTATAACACCCTAAAGTAAAGCAAACTCTAGCTTGTGTAGTCACTTTTAACCCTCCCCCATCATTCAACCATTGCACAGTATAGGGTTTAGGATGACTTTTAGTAGGCAAATCAAGCTTATCAACCATCTCTTTAGAGGCAACATTAGTACAACTCCCAGAGTCAATAATCAAATTGCAAACTTTACCTCTAACCTTGCAGCGAGAATGGAATATTTGCTCCCTTTGGTCGGACTCATCATCGGTCACAGTCGTATGTAGCAACTTCGTAAGGATTAGGGTCTCTCCAACCTCGGGTATACCATAATCTTCAATGAATGGCTCTCCATTATCTTCATCACTATCCTCGGTTATGGGGATAACAAACGAGGGTTCCATCTCTTCTAGCTCAGCGATGGTGAGCGCTTTCTTCGAGCCGCACTCATAGGCATAGTGTCCATATCCTTGACACTTGAAACAACGCAGTTGGTTCTTGTCCTTAGTAGCCCCGGCTTTGCCTTTGTCTTGAGTTACGGGCTTGCTAGGGATACTTGCGCTCTTGGAGAATGTTGTATTCTCTCTCGCGTTGTATTGATTCCGAAAATTTGTATAGCCTTTAATCACATCTCGAGCAACCGGTTTTGCTCCTTCTCTTGCTTCTCAATCTTGAGAGCGATCTTGCACACGTCCTCAAAGGTTACGTAAGGAACAAGCCCTACCTTGCGCCTTAGAGTTGGGTTTAGACCTTTGATGAACCGTGCAATCTTTAACTCCTCCTTCTCCTCAAGATCACACATCATGTGCATATGTTCAAACTTCTGGAGGTAGTCTTGTACACTTGAGGTTTCTTGGCTTAAGGACGTAAGTTTCAAGAACTGTTCTTACTCAAATTCTTTAGGCAAAAATCGTTTCTTTAAATATTTCTTGAGTTTGTCCCAAGTCTCAATCTTTGCTTTCCCGTCCTTCTTGCGTCGAGCCTTTAGGTTTTCACACCATAAAGAAGCATGCTTGGTGAGTTTAAGCGTGGCTAACTTGCATCTTCGCCGCTCATCATACTCCTTGTATTCAAAGACTCTCTCCATAGTTCTAAGCCAATCAAGAAAGGCCTCTGGGTCGTAGGAACCGTCATATTCACGAAGTTCGACTTTCAAGTTCATGTCATCATCATAGGGATGTCGTGGTTTAGGAGCATCATTGGTTCTAGCCCCACTTGTGTCTTCAAACTCCTCATCGAAGTCGGGGTCACGGTTGTGGTTTCTCCAATGAATTCCGCGCATCCTTGTCTCCATGTTCTCCCTATCTTCTTGGTTTCTTCTTTCCATAGCAGCCATCCGCTCTTCTTGAGATTTGAAAGACGTCCTAAGATCCTCCATGGTTGTTAACAACTTTGCTAGTTCGTTGGGTTCACCCATAGCTTCGGTTGTAGGTTTCTTGGGGGTTTCTTTGCTGTCTTCTTAAACAAAGGGTGGATCTTGCAAGAATCTTTCTCTAAAGCTCGCTATGGTGTCGTGTTTATGCTCAGGACCGTGGGTGTTTAAGCTTAAGAAAGCTCAAACCTTCTGCTCATACCAAGTTGATGTTAAATCAGTAACAAAACGGAAATTAACCTTTGATAGTATCACACAAAGGGATCTTGTTCAAGAATCACTCAAGAACAACTCACGAATCACTCGTAAGGGTTTCAACCTGAATCACTCAGTTTGAGGGGTAAATACTCATGTATTTAATTATTAATCATCAAAGCACGAGTTTACAATAGCAAAGCTCTCCCCTATTTATAGACAAAGAAATATAAAGCTATTCGGAATCCTAATCCTAATCCAAATAGGAAACTAACTATAAAACTTATTATAATTGTAAAACGAACTAACTAACAGCTTTCCTAATACTTAATGGACTCCTAATGCTACTAATAATCAGATTACTACTTTCCTAAACATATTCTAACTAATTAAGGAAATAGTCAAACGAAATTAAACTTAAACAGCTAATTCCTTGGCGCCAAAGGCTAAAACCGCTGGAACAGTTTTCTTTAGTTTCCTTTTGCCTTAACGCCACTTCTTTTCAGTTTCTAATCAACTTCTTTCCACTCTAACATAGTTACCTCACGTTTTACCTCACGTGGCATTATACTCTTGGCAATGAGCAGCTCAAGATTCAAGCATTAACGTTTCAAGAACTGGGTTCTTGGACGTTCTTGATTCATCGTCTTATTGCTTGTCTTTTAACGTACTTGCTCCTGCATCACCTCCTTATCCCACGTTTTCATTACCAGGGTATTTAGTCACAGGGAATTAAGCATCTCATTCAAAAGGACCAAACTACCCCTCATTAAGAATTGAAGTTTGTTATGTTTTTGTAATTGATGGGTATATTGGTAAAATAATCATTTTATTCCCAATCCCAAACCCACTCACCAAACATGAGATATATTTATCCCTAGTTTATTCCCCTTTATTCCCCATCATACATAGTCACATACCAAACGCCGCGTGAGGCATTTCATATTTTTTTTTGCTTAACGTGAGGCATTTCATATGAGAAAGAACAAATATAAGAGAAAAGGGAAAGGGGAAAAGGGAGACAGATATGTCAAGTGTATTATACTAGAGTGTACTTTTTTTGTATAAATGATGTATAACAGATGTATTGTGAAGGAAAAGGAAAAGGAAGTAATTAAGTTTGTCGGTGCCACTTCATAATTCCGGATGATGGTTGATTTATATTCTTATGAGAAGTTAAGGGAATAATTTGCTACGATTAAAAGTCGCAAAGTTTGATTGCACAAGTCACAATGTCCATAAGTAATGTGATTATTTGTAATCTTTGTGCTTTTCTGGGTGATCATTGTTGAAAATGAAAGGTCTCTATGAGGATTGAGGGCTGTAGAAATTGTCTGACAGTGGTAGTCTGGATGAAGAAGAGTCACTGGCCTCATGAACTTATTTTTGGGAACAAAGTGTCCCTTCAGGTCATCACAAATAGTACCTAGACCCCAAGGGTTTAGGTAGCTCCAGCCTCAATAAACCTAATGAAACTATGCCCCAGTAAACTGAAACTGTGACTAAAAAATAAATGAAACTCAGATCGTTTCATTTCCTGAATTATAGTTACATTCTGAGTTCCATTAAAATATATTAGTGATAGTTTCATTTTCTTCAAGGCAAAGTTTGATAGGATCCACACGGCTATGTGGGCTCGAGGTCTACACAATCAGAATTCTAATGGTAGCCTAGCATGTTAGAATCTCCTATGAACAATATATCTATGATTATTAGTTGGAAACATAATATTCCCTTGGTATTTCCTTAGGTTTTTTTTCTGATTCAGTTTCTTTCCCTCATTATAGAGAAGAGGAAAGTATAAAGAAGCCTTTTACCCCTGCATGTGAGGTGCATGGTCAAGTGACACATTCCATGCCGCCAGAAAAGATTGAGATATTCAAGTCCTTGGAAAATTGGGCCGAGGATAACCTTTTGAGCTATTTGAAGCCAGTTGAGAAGTGTTGGCAGGCACAGGATTTTCTTCCTGATCCAGCTTCAAATGGTTTTCATGACCAGATAAAGGAGCTAAGAGAGCGGGCGAAGGGGATTCCAGATGACTATTACATAGTTTTGATTGGGGATATGATCACAGAAGAAGCCCTTCCAACTTACCAAAAACTGCTTAATACTATGGACGGGGTCAGGGATGAAACATGCGCAAGTCCTAGTTCATGGGCAAGATGGACAAGAGCGTGGACAGCTGAAGAGAATAGGCATGGTGACCTCCTCAACAAATACCTTTATCTATCTGGCCGTGTTGACATGAAAGCCATTGAGAAAACGATTCAGTATTTGATTGGTTCAGGGATGGTGAGATCTTCTTCTCCTAATTTATTAGTTTTCTCAATAAGAAGACTGGAGTTAGTTATGCATCCTCATGAAAAACACTATCAGTTTTTTCCATTAGCTCCCAAATGCTTGATAGATCCATGAAGCTGACTGGAATAAGCAGACTGGCATAAGTTCAATTTTGATTTATGTTATGTATCCATTAGCGCCTAGTGGACCAAAATTTATGGAGAATTAAGGTAGAGACAGACCGCAATAGTGGTTGAATTATTGGGTGGAAATGGTTTTTATTCTACGCACGATCCTCTGCATTACCGCCCAAATGCTTGATAGACCATGAAGCTGGGTTCTACCTACTTGGTTGGTTTGGCAGGGTTGTGTTAAGTATTGCTAGTCAACTTCAGGAGAAAGGTGAGGATGAGAGCACATCGGACAAGAAGATGAATAGACCTTTACATTTTGCTTTTGAAAATGGAGGTTGAATCAAACAGACAATATATTGGTTGGGGCTGTTATATATATGTCAGCTAGCATTTTAGTGTGTCAAGCTTTTGGTCTCTTTTTTTCCCATTTAAAACTTCTGTCAGCCTTTTGGATCAGAACTCTGATACATAAATGTCTTGCAGGACCCAAAACTTGAAAACAGTCCTTATCTTGGCTTCGTATACACATCATTTCAAGAGAGAGAAACCTTTATTTCCCATGGCAACACAGCAAGGCTTGCCAAGGAGCATGGGGATATCAAGCTAGCACAAATGTGTGGCCATATCCCTGCAGATGAGAAGCGACATGCTGCCGCTTACACCAAAATTGTTGAGAAACTTTTTGAAATTGACCCTGATGGAGCGGTTCTGGGTTTTGCTGACATGATGAGGAAGAATATCACTATGCCAGCCCATCTCATGTATGATGGTGGTGGTGATTTTTTGTTTAACCACTTTTCCTTGGTTGCTAAGCTACTTGGAGTTTACACTGCCAGGGACTATGCTGACATAATGGAATTTCTGATGGGAACATGGCAGGTTGAGAAGCTCACTGGTCTCTCACCTGAGGGACGGAAAGCTCAGGATTATGTATGTAATTTACCCCCGAGAATCAGGAGGCTGGAAGAAAGGACTCAAGGGAGGGCCAAGCAAACACCTTCGATTCCTTTTAGTTGGATCTTTGATAGACAAGTCAAGCTTTGAGCTCTTATGGTTTGAGATTGGCAAGACCATAAGTAGAGGTCTGGATATTAAAGTTACATCTTCTTTGATGCTGATCTGATGGTTGCCCGTGGAAAGTTGTATGTTGGAGGAAAATAGGCTTCTTGTAGAGACCTTTGTTTTTAAGTATATTTTACCTTTGTACTCTTTGAATGGATGAAAGTAGTAGAATTTGTTTTGATATCAAAATTTAATACTCACATCCATTCCAAGAGCACAAACATAAAATATACTTAGAAGCAAAGGTCTCTACAAGCAGCCTATGGGATAGAGTGACATATTTAGCTTCTATGGGGCTAAGGCAGGGGCTGCCTTTAGATTTTATTCGATAACTGAGCTCCATAGAAACTGGCAAATTTTGTTGTGATATTTTGAGGAGGAAACTTGTCCTCTGCTGCTGTTTTGGCAGATTTATTAATGCAATTTTCTTTTATGTAAAAAAAGAATTTGTTTTGATTTCATGGTTATTGTGGTTTTGTATCTGTATACTAGGTCACTCATATTAATAAAACAGGAGCCTCTGGGTTGTGGACAGGTGGTGTTTTGTGCTTCATTTCTTAGATGTTTAAGCTCTCTAAAACCTGAATTTACATTATAAATAATTCGATCGTTGTAAGATGAAACCAAGATTTAGTGGGTTGACATGGAAAAATGAAGGCAAAGGTATAAAAAACACCCACAAGCAGTACCTATCAAAGGTTTAGATTTACATGCTTTTACTATAAAGTTTACTGGGAAGTTTGCTCAATAGGTTGCTTGAAACTTGTCTACTACTCATTAAGGTGGTTCTTCAGGTATGAATTCAAGGGGAAAACATTCTAACTATGAAGGAGCATGACTAGAAGAGCTGCATTGACCAAACCTATAAACCCACAAGCCCCCTCCTGCTTCAGTATCTCACTGGTTTTGAGTTCGACTGCTCAACAAATTAAGATTACCAAGCCGTCCCCCTTCAGTATCTCACTGGTATTTTGATCAGTAAACATCATCTTATCTTATCTTATCTTATCTTTTCTTTTCTTTTCTTTTCTTTTCTCTTCTTTTCTTTAGTTGTTGGGTTGTTTATGTTTGTATGTATCCAGTGAAAGGCAATTTCACACTGCTATATATCCACCAATTTACCTTTTTTTTTAGATAAGAAAAATTTTATTAATCAATTCAGAAAAGAATACAAAAAAGAGGATAAGGCATCCTCATAAGCAATCAAAAGAAACTACAGATCTCACCAATGGCGTTATATAAAGGTAAGCGGAACGCCCTTAAAAGCACCCGCCGCCTTAGCCCAAAGGAAGGCTAAATAGACCACACGGTCCCAGATGTAGTCTATAGGCTTCCCAACATCCCGAAACACCCCAAAGTTCCTCTCCAACCAAATGCACCATAGGATGGCCATACAGATACACCTCCAGAACAATCTCCCCTCCCTCCAGAACAATATCCACCAATATACTTGTATCACTTCTTTAAAATTTTCTAACAATTCAAGGTCTAGCATATATCCTCATAGAATTGAACCAAGGGATGATAAAACAAAGAAAGGGTCAATGCTATGTGGTAATTAACCGACTTACCAAAGGTGATATCAAAACGCATTTGCTCCCAAAGAATTAAGCTACACCAATCTACCGAGATACTGATGCAGACGATTTGACTTTAAATTTGAAAGAAGCAAGATCATGATACCCTGCAATAAACAACACAGCTTGTCACACACTACAGTCTACAAGAAATTAAAGGGGATCAAAGAGGGTGTTTTGTACCGTATCAATCAGATAGGGCGATTTGCACTTGCCATAATAAAAGAGTACCAAACAAAGCCATTTGTTTTTTCCCTCTTTGTTCACATCAAATAGGGTGATCATAGAAAATGGCCTTGTGGCATATTTACATTGTCTAATAGAGTGTTTTTTTCAAAATAATGCCTTCGAGCTAAAAGCCTAAAAGAAGAAAAATGCCCTTCTTGTTAAACAATGCCCTTGTGCTAGGTATCAAAGAGGGCATTTTCAACTATCCTCTTTCGAAAAAGACAAGGAGGGCAATCATAATCGTCCTCTTTGTTACATAAGACAACGAGGTTAATAGGACAATTTGAGGGTGTTTTTTTGATCTCCCTCCTAGCCTAATAGGGTTTCTTCTTTTTTTCAAGTAGTGACAACAGAATAACAACAGTCAAAGTGATATTCAAGGAGTAACTATGCCATTAGAAATGGAAATTGAGGCTTTATTGCAATTTTGGGGATTCGGGAAAACAATAATACAACGGTTTTCTAGTCTCCGATAATAATCTCTACTTGAACCAAACTCGTCAAAGTGAACCAAACATAGCTAATTAATACAGAAATTGATTTATCTGGGTTAGTAAATATACAATACAACAATCATTGTGATAAGAACTTTCGGCTATTGATTATCAATTCAATGGATACTGTAAATTGAAGGGCAACGCATTATGCAACCAATCAATGAAGAGTTAAAGGCAATTGAAGAACTTGAAAGACAATTATTCAATTGAGCGGAAGTATAGTAGTAGTAGTACAGTGACAAACCTGCTTGAAAACGAATGGGAGATGGCCGCTGGGGATGGAGGAGGGTCAGCTGAGTTCAATTGATCAATTGTAACGTCTCAATGGGCCAGTGGTGATATATCCAATTCCTTTGTGTTCGTCAACATTTCTATGTATAATCGGACTAATACGTTTTACAAAGAGTGGTGCTAAATACCACTACCCACTTAACTAAACATCACCCTATCATGAGATAGCACAATTACCCTTTTTTTAATTTTCCCCTAGTTTTCACCTTCTCATTCTCTCTCTTCATTTGGTCTCCTCTATCACCCAGAATTCTTACCCCATAAATTCAACAATGTTGGATGATTTTTCCAACTATGAAGATGATTTCTTTCGGATAATACTATCTATCATATTCAGTGGTTGGGCTTTCTTTTCTTTTTTTTAGCAAATGATAACTTAGCTAAGAGTCTTTTTTATAAACATACACTATGTAAATTAGCAAAAAAAAGGTGTGCTGGATGTGTGTTCCAACACTCTTCAAGGGGTGTTGGACTTTGTATCCAACACCCACTTCTTAGTGCTGGACTTTATGTCCAACACCCTCTTCTTAGTGCTGGATTTTGTGTCCAACACCCTTCAAATTTATGTGTGCATCAAATAAGGAATATTTTCAAGGTTACGTTAGTGTAAAACATGCCTAATTTTTAGTACCTAAAATCATATATTTTGAAGCTACCACAAACACAAAACTAAATTAAAACTAAAGTTGGGGTATAACAAGTAAGATTTACCCAAATTGACTCATCGCAAGTTTGTCAAAATAAATTCTGGACTAAGTTAATCCATATTAAGCTTGAATGACAGAATATGAGCAAAATGCAAAATAGGTTCATAGATAATGCTATAATTACCCAGAAGATTCATGGCCAAAAAAAAAATAAATTAATATGACATATGATAATTTGGGATGAAGGGGGTGCCATAATCGAGGAATGACACCCATTGGTCACTGCCGGAGTATATAAACGACAGGCACCAGGGGGTGTCGTCAATCGAACACGACACACATCCCTCTCAAATTCTAACCATAATACATTCAAAAACCCAAAAAATGATCCCAAGTTACCTCTATTGTTCAACCCATCAGTTCTTCAAGAGGGGAAAAAAAGATTTGAGCCCTAAAATTTAAATAAGGACAAAAACAATTGTGGGAAAGGTGCAGGTTCACTGAATTTGTCTTAATTAACATGCCTGAGAATTGAGATCGTGAAAGAGGTGAGCAGCGAGATCGAGCTGTTCATGCCCATGGCGTTGCGACTGATGATGAAGACCATGGACTAAGGAAGGAGAGCAGAGGCGAGTGATGGAGAGAGAAAGGGGAAGAACAAAAGAAGATTTTCTAATTTTGAGCATTCATATACTAGAGGGTATTATAGGTAGTTCAGGTAAAAAAGGGGTGGTATTTAGTTAAGTGGGTAGTGGTATTTAGCACCTATGTTTACAGAAACTTGCGTGGACTTGGTACACGGTGGACCAATATTTGGAGTCACCTCCTACTTTACCTGGAGCCAATCCCCTTTAAAAGTGGAGACACCCCTACTTCACCTACAGCCACCCCTCAGATTTATACTTGGCATCATCCCTACTTCACCTGGAGTCACCCCCTACTTTACCTGGAGTTACCCCTTACTTCACCTGGAGCCACCCCTCAAAGTTACTCAAAATTACTTCACCTGGAGCCACCCCCTACTTTACCTGGAGCCACCACCTAATTCACTTGGAGCCACCCCTCAAAATTACTTGGTCCACGGTGGACTAAGTCCACACAAGACATGTTGAATACGTTTTGAGATGTCTATTACTAGATTTTGGGATTAGTAGCAAGTTATCGACGGTGCTCATCAAAACACTTAGGTCATGTTCTTTTTAACGGGACGGTGAGAAACGAAAAGATGCAGATGGTGAACAACAGATCGACGGAAAATGGAATATAAAATGGAGACGACGAAAGTAACAAGATTTATTTCACGCGCGGATAGTGAAAGTCATATTCATCTTTTATTATTTTAAATTTGTACTTATTTAGTACTTTTTATAAAGTAACAAGGCCTTATTTTATGTTTGATCCATTATCTTGTTATTTTAGATATGTATTAAAATTATTTTGTCAAAGATTATTACTCGTATGTTCTAGAAGGGCTAGTCTACTCGATCTATATGTTTTGCTTAGTAACCTTTTGCGTTGGACATAGGGTTGTGTTTCACAATACTGAATAGTGATTGCACCAAAAATAATTAGTAAAAAAAAAAAAAAAAATACTTCGTATAAGACGATGATCTGCAGTGGCGGAGTCAGAAATGAGTTCAAGTGGGTTCACTTCCTTGTAACGTATAGGACAATTTTTAAATATTGTAAAAAAAATGATTTTATTAAGGGGTTTTTTGGCAAAAAAAAAATCGAAGTGGGTTCACATGAATACTATGTCTTGAACACGCATCCGCCACTGATAATCCGCTAACGCCACGTGTATATGTTAATCTCTACATACCACCAAAAATAATGAGTAGTGACAAAAAAAAATACTTCGTATAATTTATGAAATGATGATCTGGTAACACCACATGTATATGTTACATACCACCAAAAATAAGGGGAAGGTTTTAGAATATGTGAAAAAGAATAGGGGAAAAAAAAGGAAATGAAAAGTTTCTATTGGCTCTAATATATTAAGTAACACGAGGTAAGCAATGGTAGCATAAAATTAGAAAAGGTTCGCAAACAATGAAGTAAGTATACTTAAGGTATGTTCTTTTCAACTCGTTTTCAGTTTTATCCAATTTTGTCCAATTTATCTTAGTTTGTCCCAGTTTTTACAAAATAGTTTTGTCCAGTTTCTTTCAGTTTATCCAATTTTGATATCTTGACATATTAAACATAATACTTAAATATAAAATATTTTAAATCAAAATATAAAAATAAATATAAGTATTCTACACAGCCCTTTCTATCTCACGTCACGGCCTGATCATGGATTGTCAATCTCGAAGACATGTACAAAGTCTGCCAGTCGAAAAGTATGGATTGTCATTCAAACTGCATACATCTGCTCCTATGTGACTCTTGGTCGCTGCACGCCTGCACCAATAGTACAAGAGTGGAAATCTTGCAACAGAAGGAACCATTAAGGATTCCATTAATTTTGCCTTAATTTTAATCGTCTTTCACATTTGTATTGCACTAGGTGTATGCTCCGTGCGATGCACGGGCTTGTAGTTTACATTAGAAAATATATTTTGAATGATATCAAGAAAATAAGTTAATGATTTATCAATACCGTCTATAATAACTAATATAGAAGTTACACGTACAAAATCAAAGTTGTGCTATGTGAGTATAAACTTGCTTATGTAACATACAATAATAATTGTTTAGATTTAAATGATAAGTTAAATTTATATATTTTCATACTTTTAAAAAAAATCAAATAAATAGTTAAATGACAGATTCACAACCGTGCACCATCTTGATATAATGTCCTTGTGAAATTTATACATTCATGTGCTTATTTAGTCCATAAATTTATCTACCGAGCTTATTAATAGCCAATATACTACTATTGGTTCTTATCTCTCTTTGATTTATATATTTTTTTTATATAAAATTACTTATGTGTCATGTAATGTGTCATGACAACGATTTGATCCATGTAAATAAAATAATTTCCTTTCTTTTTTTATAGTTGAAAGAATTTATTGAAGAAAATAGTGTTTAAACCTACTTTATTCACATTATTTTACCAAATTAGCTTATTGCTCCATCTCCATGAACTATGTACTTTTGTTGGGGTAGAGAATCAGTATGAAGATTAGATGCATATATAATACGTTAATTTATTAGTTAGTTTTAAAGTCTTTATGTATTTATTACTTTGACTACTTTACCTTATTAAATTCTTATATCTAGTTTTTGGTATAGTTTAGTTTAAGGTTTAATTATGTGCATGTATCATTCACTCAAATAAATAAATAAATGTTTATGTATCCTATTTATTAATTACTACTATATAATATGGTTTATATCCTCATTAATTGGTTAACTTGGCATTAGCTTTTGAATATAATGATGATTGGACATGGCAACATGCAAAACACGTGTGAATACAATAGCGCTATGATCAATTTTTATATAGGATCATTTTATAGTATGTTCTTTTTTCGAAAATTCATACGCCAAAAACTTTCTTCAAGAAAATAGTTTAAGTGATAGGTTTATAATTAAATACCATTTTCACGTCCTCAGTCAATCGAAATATTAATACCTCTACGTGCTTGTGTAACTCTATAACTTTCTACCATGCCAAAACCCATTACTAACATTTTTGTTTCTCTTTAGTCTACATTGTATTAAAATTATTAATAATATTTTTTTCATATAAAAAAAATTTATGTTTAATGTCATGTATTATGCAGCAGTTGTTTGGATCCACATGGCCAAACTAATTTTCTATTTTTCTAATAAAAAGAAATTGGTTAAAAAAATAATAGTTATATTTACACCAATTTTACTTAAATGTCATGTATTATATAGCAATTGTTTGGATCCACATGGCCAAACTAATTTTCTATTTTTCTAATTAAAAGAAATTGGTTAAAAAAATACAGAGTAATAGTTATATTTACACCAATTTTACTTAAGTATTGTACTAATTTACTACATTTATCCATCATCATGGAGAATCACTTATAATTTTGTTTAATGTCATGTATTTATGCAACGGTTGTTTATTGGGGTCCATGTAGACAAATTAATCTTTTATTTTTCTAATTAAAAAAAATACTAAAAAAAATAATTATGTTACTTAACTATTCTACTAATCTATATACCAACTTCCTGGAGAATCATTAAAAATTTCATATGTATAATCTACCAAAAAATTAGATTCGTTGTACCTAGTTTTTAGCATAATTTATTTTAAGTTAATGTATCATATCTATGAAATTAATAATGTTCATGTATCGTAATTAATTAGATAACATGGTTCATGTATTGTCATTAATTATTTGGATGACATGGCATTGCCTTTTAGATATGATGATAACTGGAATAGTAACATGACATGACACGTGTCGATATATATATATATATATATATATATATATATATATATATATATATATATATATATATATATATATATATATATATATATATATATATATATATTAGATTTAGCTATTTTTTCGTTTTCGTGTTATCATAATAAAGTTTCTTGTTTTGTTCAATTCTGTAAATTGAGTTCTCTATTCTGTTGGCATTATTCTACAAGTTCAAATTTGTCTCATACTCAAACCAAGGGGTATTGTTAAGTGGTAGGGACTCATCCACCCGTAACCAAGATCAAGAGTTCGAATCTCGCATTAAGTATGGAACAGTTTTAAATTCCTTGACCAGTAAATTATCAAAAAAATAAAATCCCTTAACCAATTGTCTCATCTTTTTTAAGGCACTGGCCGACAGTGAATACTCTTGATGTGAAGAAAAAAAAAATCGTCTCATACTCACTTCACCACATTCTATTGAAAAGAACCAAATGTTACTTGTTAGTGTCCTTCTATTGCAATTGCTCATTTTGAATCATTTCATTTTTGTAAGTTGATCAACTTATCATACACTAATATCTTCTTCTTTTTTTTTTTTAAAGATAGCATGGGTGTCCAAGCTATGCTTGATTAATCCCATAAGCCCTAAAGTTAACCAACACTAATATCTCCAAGGCTTGAACCACATGATTGTATACTGTTTCAAAATTCAAATCCGAGCTCTTGTTTCACATTTTGATCTTCGATCCTTTCCAACACCTCTTTTTTGGCACCACCACTACCGCCACTTCGATTCTCTCTCCACGTCACCGTCGGACCATCAAAATCCTCTCTTGCGCAAATCATTCTATTATCATATAGAATTTTCTTTCAGTGTTTTTTTATAGTCTATATAATGCCCTCTTGTTGAGAAATGTAATTGAGTCGAGTTGAACCCGAGCTAAGTTGGCTCAAAGCTCGACCAAGGGTTTTTCTTTTTCTTTTTTGGGCTTATGCAACAAGTCAAGTATTATTATGCTTAGGCTCAAGCTGATCCAGGCTAGTGATTCTGTTCAACTTAATAAACTCTACTAAGATGCAATAATCCAAATGTTAACTGTAAGAAATGGACAAATAACAAGGTCAATTTGGGTGATGGAAATCAGTTTCACTCTTCTACTAGGGCAGTCTTCTACTCATTCTACTGATTGTTGCTCAATTTTGTTAATGCCTTCTTCCAAATCAACTATTTTTACTAAATCTACTGAAATTTGCTGATTTTTGTTGACAATTACTCAGAAACATCAACAAAAAAAAGAAAATGAACTGCTTGAACAGATTCAAATCTCACAACTTTGAATCATACTCACTACTGTTTCACAACTACAAAAAGGGTATCTTGCAATTCACAATCAAGCTATAGTAACTTCAAAAACATCATCACAACAACAATACCAATTTTGCAAAAAACTTGGAATAACAAAGGACCATACTTACATAATTTAACAACCATTAACTATCTTGCAATTCACAATCAAGCTAGTAATTTCACAACAACAATACCAATTTCACAAAACCTTGGAATAACAAATGACCATACATAATCATCAGTATATAGTACTAGATTTCAAGAAAAGAGCCCCATTGTTTAACACCCATCAATTATAACACATACATAAGTTAACAATTCTAAGAAATTAAGTTCCACAAAAGTTAACAGAACCACATAAAGGGCACACAAATTAACAATACTAAACTAAAAATTACTACAAATACTTCTAATTAAATAGTTAATTAAACAGAAGCATTAGAACCACCACCTTCAAGTTGAGGCCAACAATCAATGACATCTTCTTCATCTTCCATTTCAAGAAAATTAGGTGTGTCAAAATCCTTGATTTCTTTACCAAGATAAGTGAACTTCAGTTCCTTATAATTGAGACCCATTTGTTGACAATACTCAAACATAAGCTTTGCCAATGGAGTTTCACGCTTAATGCTATAAGTCACTTTTGGGGTGTTTAACTTCTCCACTGTGATCTTCACTCTTGTTGCACCACCATTATTGCTCTTGTTAACGCCTTTTGCCCCTGTTGTGATTTTTGAAGCTGTGACACTTTTCCCTTTTGCAGATTGTTCCATTGGTAAAAGAAAAAAAATAAGCAAGGATATAAAATTTGAAGAGATGATAATATTTGCAAATGCCCTAATTCATGTCATTTTTTCACCCCCCTTGCCCTGCCCTGCCAGAGGTTCTTTTAATAAGAGGGGAAGGAGAGGTAGGGGTACGATTACCTAATTGGCTAATAGTCCCTCCGTCTCAAATTACTGTATCGGTTAACTTTACACGATCTTCTAGACAACACTTTTATCATTAGTAACTTTAATTTTAGAAATATAAAAATTATAAAAAGTTGAATATAATCTAAATTGAATCTAAGAATAGTATATTGATCTTATAAGGCTTTGTTTGTCTCAACTTAATTTCACTTAAATTCAGTTTATTTCGGCTTAGTTCTGTTCATTGTAATTTTATCAATCAGATAACTTTTTATCCTGAAATAAATTCATGATGATAACTATGTCATCGAAAAGATCTCAAAACATACTTTCAAATGAGTCCAATATTAAATATGTTTGGACGAATTTTAGATGGTTAAAGGTCAAGTTTAAAAAATCAATTCAGTTCAGTTCAATTCGTTTCAGTTCTGTTTATTCCAGATGAAACAAACGGAGCCTAAATCTTCATATATTTTTTCACAAATCAATGGTCAATATTTGTAAAGTTTTACTCAAAAATTCTAATGAGTACATCAATTTGGGACGAAAAGAGTAATAATATAAAATAATTGATTTTCACTTTTTTCCTGTTTTTTTTTTTTAAATTTACACGAAACACCTAATCCGAAATAAATCCTCCAGTATTACCACCCGAATTCACTTTCTAGTCAAATCATAATTGTTTGATACCTTAGCACTTAGCTCAACTGGATAACTATATCATATTTATCATGTCTTGTGTGGACTTAGTTCACCGTAGATTAAGGCACATGAGTGTAAATATTTTGAAACATAGAGGGTATTTTAAAAAAAAAATTAATCTTTTGTTTCACCATGGTCCATGAACTAAATCCACACAAATTTTTGCTATCATATTAAAGGTTTTATTTTTAGTACTTTTTTTTTTGTTTTATAGAAAATAAAAAAAATGGATTCAAGAAAATCATGACACATGTCTGATCATTCCAAATAGTGACACATTGCGAGGGTGAACTCCCGTTAATTGTTTTTTGATTTAAAGAAAATGTTTATAGGTAGATTAGTCTCTCCGGTAAGGAATTTTTTTTGTTATACTTTTTTTTTTTGTTTTATAGAAAATAAAAAAAATGGATTCAAGAAAATCATGACACATGTCTGATCATTCCAAATAGTAACACATTGCGAGGGTGAACTCCCGTTAATTGTTTTTTGATTTAAAGAAAATCTCATGCCCCATTTTTTTATGAATTCAACTTGTCAACTTTTAAATTTTATTCACACACTGATAAAATGTGGTTGGAACATAAAATATACATATAATAGGACAAAATACCCGTATTGTAGATAGATAGCCTGATCTACGTACTACAACCTCGTTTTTTCGTTAGCAGTGCCAAATAAGTCTCATAAAAAGAAAAAACTCACAAATGGAAGTTTTGTGACAAATGGTGTATTCGGCAATTAGTTTTTGGGTAGTTATTAGTGGTTTGACTAGTTCAAATTATTGCCTATTCTGATTTGTTGTGTTCGGTAATTAGCTTTTAGTAGTAGTTGTTAGTGGTTAGAGTAGTGTTTTGTAAAAGCTAATAAAATTAGCCTTTCAACTCCAAAGGCTAGCTGTTGGAATTATTTAGGCATTTGATCCCAATTCTATCCCTTTATTTTTAATACAAAATAATAATAATATGTCATTTTATTTCTTTTTACATCAATCAGCTAACCAAATCGCTAACCTTACCGAACACTCAACCAAGGTAACAACTACCAGTTACGTACCGCTCATGACAACTAATAACTAGTTCAACAGCTAGCCACTAATAAAACAGCTAAGACTACAACTACAGCTAATTACTAGTGTTTTGACCCGTGCGCTGCACGGTTGTATCTAAATTAATTGAACAAACAACACTTATTTAAAATTTTAATGTTTATCAAATAAAATAGCTTATATTCTAACAACAATGTTTGCAAGAAAAATAATACTCCCTCCGTCCCACTAAGTATGCAACTTTTTGAAAATAGTAAAAATTAATGGAGCATCATTTAATGTATTGTCTCTCATTAAATTTTATTTTTTTATGTGTGTATACAATTTGAATATTTTGGCATATTTGGAGTTCTAATGCAAATTTATTGAGTTGATTTGCAATATTTTGGGACATCCAAAAATAGAAATATTTGCATATTTTATGGGACGGAGGGAGTAAATTTGATCGATTGAAATATTTTTTAGGATTGCATTATAAATTTCGGTCAAAACAGAAAAAAAAAAGTGTATTATGGTTAATGATTAACAGATTCTTTTTTAACTTATTCTTCCAAGTTTTGCTCTCAGAAAGAAAATAGTTTAATACCGATAGAAAATAACTTATTTAGTACATATTATCTAAGAATGATGGGTTAGCAACAATGACATTTGCGAAAATAGATAATATTATTTAGTGCTAGTGTAGAGCTTCTCTTAATAAATTAAAAAACACCAATATATCATTCTCCCTCTTCTTCTTTTTTTCCGGTGGTGATAAGTGGAAAGCATTTCAATGATTATGTATGATCAAAGTCATCTTTCAACGGTCCAACAATTTCAGCTCCCCAAAAAAAATAAAAATAAAAAGATACAATGGCAAAACTAAACTGCTAATTGCCTTCAACTATTTTGATGTCTAGTCTCTAGTAGTCATTTCAAAAGCAATTCAACTTAGATAGCTTAACACCTGAAATTCGCCTCTCAACCTGACAATACGTCTTCACCGTACTCCTATGAAACCTATTGGTTATATACAGAATCAACATTGAATTTTTATTTTTTTTGCATTCTCTACCGCAAAGACAATTAGAGTACACAATACATCAGCTTCCACTAAGGCTAAACTCACAGTGTACATCAGCTTCCTTCTCCAAGTAGGCTCAACTTTCTTCCACAATGCTAATGAAATTCCTAAGCCTTCAAGAGTACAACTTACATTACAAAAAATTCAGCCACCACTTGTCTTTCAAGTGTTTCTTTGCACAATTGTGAGATAGGGTAGTGAGCGCCTCACCAATTCACCATTGTCCAACAATGTGTTTGGCCAATGTAAACTTCTGTGGCTCCAACCCTGCCATCATTCTGTTCAAATAACATTTTAAAAAGATAGTTCTTATGCTACCAACATTACCGGAGATAAAGTCATCAGACAATCAATAATATTCGCCTATCAAGAAACTAAGAATTACATAGCTACATAACACATCTATCAACATTAGTGGAGACAAATCAAAAGGCAGACTCATCAACCTTGAATAACTATAGCTCAAACATTAGAGTTTTAGATAAAAGAAAGGAAAAAAAGAGTACATACATCATACATGTGCTTCTCAGAAGGAATAGAAAGAGGGAAATGGCAGGGAAGGTGCCTTTTAGCTGGAAAATGGTGGGTACAACATTCAAATTTATCACGGAGTCATAGCTACAACAAATCCACTCCACAAGCCATCCAACTAAAATTATCTTCAAATAAAATCCTGCAAAGAAAAACTATATGTAAAAATAAATACAAGTAATCAATAATAAGCAATAATCAATACAGCAAAGAAATTCATTGCACATTCACCAATGTCAAAAAAATTCATCAAATAAGAAATGCCTACTCGCGATTATAAACAAAAGGAGACTTTCACATATTGATCACAATTTAGCACCACAAAGTATACTATTGATCACATGAGATTCATTGAAAAAGTAAAAAAGTACACTCAATCTCTAATATATGTGTTCTCTTTCCCAAAACTGATATGGGTCAAAGTGCTGGAGGGGAAAAAGAATTAGAGCCCTTGTGTTTTTTCCAAACCGCAGAGATTGTGGTAATTCGTATAATTTGGCTCAAACCTTCCCAAATTCAAGAAAGCAGAGAATTATATTTTCCTCCACATATTATTATCCCAAAGTTTTCAAATAAATGCATATATGAAGAAATTGCGACTCATCCTGTCAATAGAAATAGAGTAAAGGACTTAGGGTGGCAGATGCATTTGGTGTTTCTGAAGTACAGTATTTCTGAAAACCACAAATAAAACTTTTGCCAACAAAATAAATAAAATAAATAAAACATACCAGGTTTTTGGCTACAATAAGGTAGGTTGTAACATAGTTGGAAAATAAGCTCTTTGCATTTCTCAATTACCCTAATCAACAAAATCAGGGTTCAGATTATCAATTTCCATCAAACAATCAATCAACAGATGCGATTTTTTTACTAATGATTGCAAACATACTTATTCCTGAACAAATCATTTTAAACATCATATTGATAAGATATATTAATTTGCTAATAAAAATGAATATAAAAGATATGGATCATTGGACTGACTTGGATTTTTTGAGGACAAATGAATCAATGTAATACAAATCTGATGCAGTGTCTAAGACTAAAAGTTTAATATACTCTATAATCTGATGCTATTGTCTAGACCAAAGGGTTACATTATTAATCTGAGTTTTGAAACATAATCGAAGAAAGTAATAGAGGAAGAACCTTGATAGTTGTTCAACCAATTCTCATAGTGACCAGCATAATTAGCACCTTCCAGCAAAGTATTTCTGAAAGAGCTGCAGCCTGCAAGACAAAAAAAAAAAAAAAAAAAAAGGAATTAGAAAGTGGCCATCAATATTTTACACGTTCAACAATGAGAAAAAAATAAATTAGTGACCTATTTTTTTGGAACACTCTCTTTAGTGGAACTCCAAATTTTGAATCCATTTGTTACTAGTTTACGTTTCTTTACCTTTTATTTATGCTTTGTGGTAACTTTTTAATTAAACTCCTATCATTTCTCACGTTAGTTTTTCTTTCCTTTTTTTAAATTTTTTTTTTTTTTAAGTTGGTGATCTATTTTTATACAATCACTTTCTTTTATGGGACATTAAATTAATTTTTTAATTTCTTTTAATGACTCATGGCCAAACTCATAAGGAATTGACATGTGGCCAAACTTATAAGAAGTTGACACATGACTAATCTATTTTCTCTCTCTGGCAGCTTCTTTGGTATTAGTATATAGAAGATAGATATAGATAGATAGATTGCCGAACAGACCCAAAGTGTCCCTCTCTTCCACTTTCCTAATCAAATTAGTACCTAACTCCATTTTTGTGCTTTTGGTCGCTTTATTTGGCTTTTTAGTAAAGTTCATATTTTCAATTATAAGAGTTAGTTTATCTCTTCTTTTTTTTGGTTAAATTACATTGAGGTATAATGAGGTTTGGAGAAATTACAGAGAGTTATATCCACGTTTGACTAAATACACTGAGTTATACTCTTGACCACTTTTTGACCATTAACAAAAGTCAAACTAATTTTTGGACATAAATACCCCTAGTATAACTCATTGAAATTTTATAGAATAATTTATTGTGCAATGATTTCCCACTTACTTTATATTGTATGCTCGTATATCTTTTACCGATTTGTGTCATGGTGCTCAAATTTATTACTAAGATCGACATAGTTGGCATCAAACTCTCATAACCTTAGATCAATAGCTTATTTTTGGTGCATAAACAAGATTAGACTTGTGTAGTCAATTTTTCGCATGGTGAGAGAACTATTTAAATCGAGCCGCAAAATTTATTAAAACTAGTTGGCAAAAGTTATATGAGCATGCAATGCAAAGTAAGTGGGAAATCATTGCACATTAACTTTTTTTAGAAAATTTCAGTGAGGTATACTAGGGGATTTATGTCAAGAAGTTAGTTTGACTTTTGTCAATGGTCAAAAAGTGATCAAAAATATACCTCAGTGTATTTAGTCAAACGTGGGTATACCTCTGTAATTTCTCCATAAACCTCAGTATACCTCAATGTAATTTACCCTTTTTTTTAGATAAGAAAAAATATTTTATTACAAATGGATGAGAGAATACATAGGGAGAGGATAAGGTATCCTCTAAAAATGATCAAGCCCAAATGTCTAAAACAAAATGAAGATATAACCAAAAACAAGAGTCTACATCCTATGTAAAAAACCTCCCTATAACCCTTGCCCGTCATAATTGACATAGGATTTTAGATTTTCCAACTCCCTTCCTAGACTTAGAATTGAGAGTGGTCTTTTTCCTACATCACCAGCTTCCCTAGTAGGGGTGAGCAATGGGACCAAGTACTTGGTTTTGGATCCGGAACCGGTCAGGACCCGGCGGGTTCAGACTTGGAACCAGTCCCACCGGGACCAGTTCTGATTCCAGAATTTCGGAACTGGTTGGAACCAGTACCAGTTCTGGGTACCAGTTTTTGGGACCAGGTACCCGCCGGGTACCCGCAGGACCAATTCCAAGAACCAGTTTATGAGTTTCATACTTTGATGTGACATTGAGTTTTATTAATTATTGTTTTGTATTTTCGTTTTTGGTTTATAATATTATGATATTAGGTAAAATTTAGTAATAGATGGTTCATTAAAGAGAGTTGTATAAAATAATATTAAGTTTTGGGGAAAAAAGAGAACCAAAAAGTCTAGAAAAAAGTGAAAATGGTTACTTGGTCCCGGAACCGGTACCCGCCAGTTCCAGTACCAGTTCCCAGATTTCAGGATCCTCCAATACCAGTTCCAGTACCAATTCCCAGATTTCAGGATCCGCCAGTACCGGTTCCAGTACCAGTTCCAGGTATCTTAGACGGGTACCCGGCCATGCTCACCCCTATTCCCTAGAGTCGAGAGTGGCCTCATTTCCTATGTCATTACCCTCCTTGGCACCGAAAGTAGTTTCCTAGCCTCTGACATTAGTAAGGAACATCCCCTCCCAAGCCAATACCGCATTGTCATTGTCATATGGCCTCCTTGCTGCCTAGAGTATAGCGATTCAGAATGCTAGATTTTTGGTTTTGGCAAAATCTCGTCACCCTCAGGTTTCCCTTCCCGAGATGTAGCATCTTGCTGGAACCATTAAGCATCTCTAAACCCTTAGAGGTATTTATTTCCCTCCGACCCTGTAGGGTGTTTTCCACACATTCGTTGTTGACAAGAAAAGTGTCTGCATCTCTTTGCGAGCCAATAACCGCACCCTCATTAAATAATTGGGTGTCGTGTAGTTAGTTTATCTCATTAGTTAGAAATAATCTGGTACTCTTCTCACTTTCTAAGAGGTTGTTTGTTTTTCATTGGTAGTAACTAGTATGACATTATTTAGGCTATGCTTTACTCAACTTTTTTTCTTAGTTCAGTTTAATTTAATTAAATTCATGTGATAACTTATCAATAAAATAATATGTGTTATTTGAACGATTTGTCGATTTCAACACATATTTTCAAATCAGTACAATATTTTTATACGAAAATCTTAAATGGTTAAAGGTTAAGTTCAAAAAATTAATCCAATTTAATTAAGTGTTTTTCAAGTGAAAAGAACTGACCCTTACTTTATATACTCCCTCCGTCCCAAACTAATATTCTCATTTGACTTTTTGAGTTAAACTTTATAAATTTGGACCATTGATTTGTGAAAAATATATAAAGAATTATCAGATAAAAATACCTTACTTAGATTCGTTTTAGATTATATTTTCACAATATATATCAACTTTTAATTATATTTATATTTGTATGATTAAAGTTATTAATGGTTAAAGTATCATTTTAGAGACCGTGCAAAGTCAAATGAGAAGATTTGTTTGGAACATAGAGAGTATTTTTCAATTTTTTTTTTTAAGAAAAAAAGCAAATTTAGGAATGATTTTGAGTAGCCCTATTTTGAGATTAGACTCCCTCACTGGTCACTCCCACTTGTGATTTTTTTTTGGTTACAACTCCCACTTGTGATTTTATGAAAAGAAAAAAAAAGAAAAACCCTTATATTTCCCCCTCAAACAAGGTGTCATTAGCTAACTGATTACTTTCACATTACGAGGTTAATCCCACCTCATATTTTGCAACAATTTGACGTCAAATTTGCATTTTCAGAGCTGGACCGTCTCTGTTTTAGTAACATTCTCTCTCCTCCTCAACAACCTGTGGACACAAGAGAATCAAACAAACCCCAACAGCCGAACAACAAGAAAGAGCTGAGAGAGCAATAGCATACAGAATCCTAAAACCCCCTTTCTATCTCTCGCTTTCCATCCATAGCAACCAACAATGGCTTTGAATCTCAATCCAATCTCAACCCCATTTCCATGTCGAAAGTCTCCATCTTTCACCCTCCCTAAAATGCCCTCTCTCAGATCTCCCAAGTTCTTTATGGCCTCCACTCTCAGCAGCTCTTCTCCTAAGTCAGTTCTCTCTCTCTCTCTCTCTCTCTCTCTCTCTCTCTCTCTCTCTCTCTCTCTCTCTCTCTCTCTCGATATCTCCCTTTTTTACTGTCTTTTCTGATTCTTATTGATCTTTATACCATTGTTTTGTTGATGGGTCATCATTTGATTTTTCTGGTGTATGTGCTATCTTGTGTTAATTCTTGTCACAAATCATCATCTGGGTGTCTGTGATCTTCAAATTATTCTGTTTTTAATGCGATTTCCTGACATGGGTGATGGGTATCTTGGCTTCTTTTTCAATTTTTTTGTTTTTTCCTTAATTTGTAGCTCATGGGTATTTGTTTTATTTCCTGGGTTTTGGCTATTTTGTCTTAGTTTGGCATTATTTTATCACCTGGTGCTTGTGATCTCCCTGATTTTGTAATTTTAATTCGATTTTCTGATATGTGTAATTTTGCAATTTATTTTTCATTCGATGCCACTTGTATTGATTGTCTATCAGAGATGATTCACTTCTCAGCTACAACTGCAACTTGTTAGTTTCTGATGATTCTGGTGTTGCTGTTCTTTATTTTATCATATTTTTGATATAATTTATGTTATTATTTATTAGAGTTACTTTTGAACAGTTCTTATTTATTATATTTTCCATAGGAGGTGCTGCAAATTATAGTGGGTGGGGTCGGTCGGTCCAATTTTCCTCCCTAATTCTGTGGTCTTCATTTCAGAAGAAATTGTGGTATTGGATAGTTTGTCGTTTTTAAGGGGGTTTAAAGGAGGCTGAACTTTTGCATTATTTTTTATATTTTTTTTCTGAAAATATAGAGCCTGTTGTTCTCAAAGTTGTTGAGATTTTGGTTTGAATGTATGATTCTTGTACCAAATGTGTGATGGTGGACTGTTAGTGGTCGCATTTATTTTGTTCTCCTGAAATTAAGAGTGTTTGCTTCCTTATATCTTGTGTACTTATTGTATTTAGTGTACTATGTAAGACTGTAGCTCTGATAGTTTTGATCAAGAAAGCCTTCTAGGATTGAAAAGGATGTTTATGATCACATAATGGACAGATACTCTGATAATGAAATTAGGAGTGATGGCAAATGACTCTCTATCTACCTTTGCAGGAAGGAAAGGAGAGGGCTGAAAAGTAGATTATGCAAAGAAATGAAAGGAAAATTTAAAACATATCCAAAAGACTTTGAAGAGGGAAATGATGGGCAAACAAATAACTAAAGGGCAAAATATTCGGTATTGAAATGTCCGTAAATTGGCAAAAAAAAAGAAAGAAAAAGGGATGGGTGATCATTGCTTAAAGTGAAAAATGTCTTTTTGAGGGCTGTAGAAACTATTTGACAGTGTTAGACTGGATGAGGAATTCATTGGCCCATTGCCCCGATGCAGAAGAAAGGGTTTTGGCTTGATATCAAGAAGTCAAGAACCAATGGGCTTGAGGTTGTTATTTGTGTTGAGTTTGGTGGGTCATTTGATCCAATGATTTTACTAAAGTTGAATCTGTTTATAATGTAAAGCTAGTGGGTTGAGACGAGCCTTGCGATTTATTTGTTGAGCTGGAAAATATTCATATTTATTGGGCTTTGTGGCCTTGGAAGCTTCAGAGAATTAGACAATCAGAAACAGGATTTAAGATCTGTTAAACTTAAATTTTGGGGGGAAGCAAAGTGTCCATTCAGCCCCATGATGTCTCTGAGGTCAAAAGGGGAGATGTTGGATGTGTCAGCCTCCTCAGTGCAAGTATACATATTATCTCTTGGACCCTAATGATTATGAGGCATGCTAGGCTGCTAATGCTAGCCTGTTGAATCTGCTATGAACCATATATCTATGGTTATTAATTGGAAATATGATTTTCTTTTGATAAATCATTAGGTGTCCCTTCTGATTCCATTGCTTTTCCTCATTTTAGAGAAGTGGAAAGTATAAAGAAGCCTTTTACCCCTCCACGTGAGGTGCATGTTCAAGTAACACATTCCATGCCACCTGAAAAGATCGAGATATTCAAGTCCTTGGAAAATTGGGCTGAGGATAACCTGTTGGCCTATTTGAAGCCAGTAGAGAAGTGTTGGCAGCCACAAGATTTTCTTCCCGATCCAGCTTCAGAGGGTTTTTATGACCAGGTAAAGGAGCTAAGAGCGAGGGCAAAGGAGATTCCAGATGATTATTTCATAGTTTTGATTGGGGATATGATTACAGAAGAAGCCCTTCCAACTTACCAAACAATGCTTAATACTTTGGATGGAGTCAGGGATGAAACAGGCGCAAGTCCTACTCCATGGGCTGTATGGACAAGAGCATGGACAGCTGAAGAGAATAGGCATGGTGATCTTCTCAACAAGTACCTTTATCTATCAGGTCGTGTTGACATGAAATCCATTGAGAAAACAATTCAGTATTTGATTGGGTCAGGGATGGTGAGATCTTCTTCTTCTTCTGAATTATCAATCTCTCAATTAGCTGACTCTAATAAGTTATGTATGGGTCTGTGACTATTGTTTACCTATTATTTAAATTGTTCCTCTTTACATCCCAACAATAATTTTGCTTTCTGTTCTACTGGTGAATGTTTGAATCTTTGGCCTATTGCTAAGGAGAAATTGAGATTAGCCAAAAGGAACCTAGGAAAGGGCTAAGATTTAGCATATACTAGTCATTCTATATTTGGGAAACAGAGATGTTCTTGTTGAGGGCTTAAAAGGTAATTAGCATTCCTTTTATTTATTTTTTTGGGATCACCAATTAGCATTCTTTTTAAGGCACTTTATTACATGAATAAAAACTTTACTATTTTGTGAAACTGGTTTTCCTTAAATGAAAGCTAGTATCGGTTAGCTAAAACAGATTATGAAGCCCTTGTGAGAGTAAGTACAAGTGTTCACATGTAATGGCCATGGCTGCCATATGCTGTCCAAGTGCTGGAGTGACAATTGGACCATTGATGGTGCTGGGTTTTATTTGATTTTGTTATGTATCCATTTAGCAGACCAAGATTTGTGAAGATTGAAGGTAGAGATGGATAGCCTTAGTAGTCTAATTCTGGGATGGCAATGATTTTCCATTCTACCATCCTCTGCATCAGTTATTACCACACAAAATTTTGATAGATCCATGAAGCTGGGCTCTAGGTTGGTTGGCTTGGCAGGGTTGTGTTGAGTATTGCCAGTGAATTTCAGGAGATGGGAGATGGAGTGAGAACCAAGAGGAAGGAAATGAGTAGACATGTGCATTTTGCTTCTTATAATGGGGGGGGTGCGGGTGAATTTGTTGGATGGTGGTTGAGTGCTAATGGTGCACCTTTTTGAGGACCTTAAGGACATCTGTCTGCTCTATTTTGTTTTCTCCGATTATGGAGTTGTTGTTCGAGCTTCGAGCAATAGACCGTTTCTTTGTTGTGGTGATGTCGTAGAGTACTAGATGTCCGTATAACTACTACTTCTTTTCAAGGAAATTAGATAAAAGCCCCCTGACCTCTCAAGTGGTAATCACTTGATTTCCTGTGGATCCACTGCTAAACAGACCCACCTGTCCATGAGTGTGCATCACTTGCGTGAAGGCGCACATTAAAAAGCTAAGAATCTAACTGACAGTATCGAGTAAGGGTAGCTGGTATGTTTCATCTATGTATTTAAGTGTGTCAAGCTATGTCTCTTTATTTTGATTTAAAACTCCCGTCAGCTTTTTTGATCAGCACTCTCATGAATGTCATGCAGGATCCTAGGACTGAGAATAATCCTTATCTTGGCTTCATATACACATCATTTCAAGAAAGAGCCACCTTTGTTTCCCATGGCAACACAGCAAGGCTTGCCAAGGAGCATGGAGATATCAAGCTAGCACAGTTGTGTGGCATAATTGCTGCAGATGAGAAGCGACATGAAACTGCTTACACCAAAATAGTGGAGAAATTGTTTGAGATTGATCCTGATGGAACGGTTCTGGCTTTTGCTGACATGATGAGGAAGAAGATCTCTATGCCAGCCCATCTCATGTATGATGGTCGTGAAGATAATCTGTTTGAACACTTCTCTTCAGTTGCTCAGCGGATTGGAGTCTACACCGCCAGGGACTATGCCGACATATTAGAATTTCTGGTGGGCCGGTGGCAGGTTGAGAAGCTCACTGGTCTCTCATCTGAGGGACAAAAAGCTCAGGACTATGTATGCAATTTACCCCCAAGAATCAGAAGGCTGGAAGAGAGGGCTCAAGGGAGGGCCAAGCAAACACCTTCGGTTCCTTTCAGTTGGATCTTTGATAGACAAGTTAAGCTTTGAGCTCTTATGGTCTGTGATTAGCCAAGCTAAAAGTTAACATCCCCTCGTCGCAAAACCATAAGTAGAGGTTCGGATACTAAAGTTAAATCTTCTTTGATGCTGATCTGATGGTTGCCTATCAAAAGGTGTATGTTGGAGAAAAATCGGCTGCTTGTAGATACCTTTGGTTCTATGTTTTACCTTAGAACTCTTTGAATGGATGTGGGAAGTAGAATTTGTTTCGATATCATGTTTATTCGTTGGTCCTTTTGTATTGTGGTCTGTCTCTGTTTACTAGGACACTCATATGGCAATTTTGAGTATGATGATTTTAGCCTATTCCTTTGATATTCTCCTTTTTAGTACGAGTATGATTTTACATAAGTTTACAATGGCAGTTTTCTGATCTGGGTTTTATTGCATCTTTTTTCAAAGCGTATTGGTATATTGTTTGGTCACATTGATGTCAATATCCATGTGTTTGCAGACTTGAATCTCGCAACAATATGGCTAATAATTACTATTAGTTAATGCTTTTCTTTTGAAACTATAATAGATACTTATAACATTCATAAACTTCAAAAAAAAAAAACCAAAAAAAACCCAACAACAACTATAGGAAAAACGATTACTATACTCAAAAATCCAATTCATCAAGTTGTCTCTTTTTCATCATCCCAAGCCTTTTGCGTTGATGTTCATTGATTTGCTTCTCTTTAAGCTCTTGCAAAAACCTCTTGCAACCTTCATTGTATTCCATCATCTCCATCTCCATCCTTTCCTGAAACTCCGCAGTACGCTTCTTGTTCATCATCTCCATGATTTGATAACGTTCTTTAAGCTCATCTTTCTCCAAATCCAACAACTCAAAACCTTCCTTCAACATCTTCTCTTTCATATCTAACTTCTTGTGCCTCAAGTTGAGTTCTTCTTGTAGTTTCTTAACCCTTTGTATGACTTCATTGAGCTCTCTCTCCTTTGACTTCGCTTCCTCCACACGACTTGACAACGATGTTTCATGTTTGGACCTTGGTGAGCGTACTCTGCCATTGACTGGTGAGCGCCGTGATGGAGGAGGCATGAGACTGGATGCTGTCGAAGACGTCCTCGAGATCAAATTTGTCGAAGATTAATGAAGAAGAAGAAGAAGAAGAAGAAGAAGAAGAAGGATGATGTGGTAATCGAATTGAAGACATGACGTTTTTGGTGTAGAGATCGATATTGGTAAAGATTACTGGTTAATCTTTGTTAAAACCGGTGATATGGCAAGCTACGGTGAGAAGGTGAGAAGTCATCTCAGCCGTTGATCGCTCTAATCTAATGGCCCAGATTACACGCGAGAATTAAACTGGGTGCTGGCAAAATTGTAATAAAACTCGATAATATAAGTCGTAGCTTAGCCCGCAGAGAGAGAACAAAGAAGAGAGAGACTACAAGGGAGAAGAGGAGCTTCAAATGAGAGATTAATTTCGAAGGAAAGAGATTGAGCTCATCAATTGTTGCAATTTTGTTTAGATTTTCGATTTCTAGGTATGGTTTGATCGAATTTTTTACTTTCTCCGATTTCTTATGTTTAATTTTTGTCTACATTCAATTTCTAGGGTTTTTCGGTTGTCTATATAGATTTCTAGAGTTGTTTTCGTTGTCTATGTTGAATTTCAGGTTTTCAACAATTTTCTACTCATCTTTTCTGTTTTGTTGTTGAATTTCTACTCATCTTAGTCTGCTTTGATGTTGTACTAGTTAACATCTCCGGATTTGAGATTGAAATTTTGAGCTAGTTTTTGATTTGCTACAGAACTAACATTTCCTTGTTTACAGAGTTTTATCAATCGAAATAAACTGCTTGATTTACTATTGTCAAGCAATTCGACATAAACACTTCAGAGGGACATGGTGCATCTGATATGCTGTTTTTCTTTTCTTCCTTTCTTTTTCCTATTTTTTAATTCTTTTGTATCTGTTTTGAAATTCATGCCATCATAATTTCCTAGGTGTAGATCTTTGCCTAAGTTTCACATAGTCCGCACACCGTTAGTTGTCAAAAAAACTTGTAGCATTACTCTAGGGATTGTCAAATAGATGATGATTAGAGGGGATGTAATCATGTAACTCAGAAGATGAAGATGAGATGATTGATGAAGAACTGTACCACATTTTTTGTGGCACAACATGAAGTTTATACAGTATGTTGACTTTAGACATATCTAGTGAGAAATTGACTTTTAACTAATCAAGCAGTTTGATTTTGATGTTGTACACTTGTACTAGTTAACATCTCCTGTTTTGCGATTGATATTTAGTTGATGATGTTAATTTTGGTCATGTTCTTTTTTGCTCATTTTGCTCTCAATATTTCATTTTGATGTTTATTTCCTTCTACAGATATATGTGCCTATGTTCATTCTAAGTGACCCCTATGTTCATTCTAAGTGACCCTTTAAATTAGCAATGTACATAGACACTTGATCATATGACAGACAATTTAGTGTTTTGTAATTTAACTACTTCTGCAATGGAGTGTTGTGTATGAGTATTGGCATTGTGTTTCACTATCCTTTAACTATAAGTGACCTTGCATGCTCTTAAAAGTGACCCATCTTTGTGCTAGAAGTGATCATTTTCTCCATCTGGTTTATTGTTTTTCTACACGGGTTAAGATCATGGAACCTGGAAGCAGATTGTTCATTTTGTGATAACATATTGTTCACAAGCTTACATGCAATTGTTCATAAGGTTTGAACTAGATGTTCATAGCAAAGTATAAATGTTCATTAATGAATAATCAACAAAGTTCAGCCTTTTTCATTCTCACTACTATATTACAATGCTCGTTGTGCTCTAATTCGTAGTTCATCTTTTCAGCTGCAATTAATGGGAAGATCAAGGCTTGCCGTATGATAATATAGGCTCTAAAGTAGACTACGATGCTCCTGGCCATGGGTATTAGTGTAAAACATGCTTTACAGTGCAGTAGGTATGCTTTCTAGCTCCAACCTAGTCTTACAAATTATCCCTAGCTCCTTTTACAATTGATTTATAAGTGATTCAACGTAGTTTTAAAAGTGACCCCTAGCAAATTTTAAAGTGACCCCTCAATTTTTCAATTTGATGTTTATTTCCTTCTATAGATATCTGTGCCTATTCAAATTTATTATCAGTATGTATTTATTCTTGTTGATTTTAAAAGAAAAAGTATTAAAACTCATAGATGGTTGAAGCTATGTTCTTGATGATTGGAATTTCGAGCTACGTTTTTGTTCAATTTTGTCTTTTGTTCAATTTATTGTTTCTTTTTGTTAATTCTTTTTCTATTTTGATTTCAGCTATTGTTATGTGTTCTCTCACTTTTCTATCTAGATTTTGGTTCAAATTTGGTTTATTGCTATTGTATCCTTGTTTGATTTTGATTCTTATTAAAGGGAGTTACTGTTGTATTTTATTTTAGGAATTGCTATCTTCTAATTTGAATTCAATATAGAAGTGAGACTTTGAGATTTCTTCCATTGTAGAACCAAAATATTATTTTCTGTAAATTCCTAGCTACACCATTGTGTGTGGATGGGGTCACTATATAGAGACCAAAAAATAGGCAAGTGACCCCTGTGTCCAGTATAATTGACCCCTGTGGTTAGTATAAGTGATCCCTGTGTTCAATATAAGTGACCCTTGTAATAGCTCATTTATAGTGACCCCTATTGTTAGTTTAAGTGACCCATGTTCTTAATTTAAGTGACCCCTATTGTTAGTTTTAGAGATTGAAGTGGGTTAATATGCTGTGCTGTGAACTATACTGCCTATTGTTTGAATGCCCCTATTGTTTTTATTGCTAGCATAATGTAAAGCTTAGTATATTGATAAAGTGATCACTTGGTGAACTTGAAGTGACTCTTATCTTCAGCATAATTGACCCCTTAGTTATTATCATAGTGAATTCCTTTCAATCTTCCAGTTATCATCAGAAGTGACCCTGGTGAATGATGCTATCATCAGAAGCCACTTTCTGGTTGAAGAAGATATTGTTCCTCTCCCTCTAAATGCAGTAGGTCAGTGTAGATACAGTTGAAAAAACAAATCTCTGAATTTTATTTTCCTTCTAGTAGCCCTTATTAAGCAACCCTTGAATTATAGAAGCACTAGAAGACTAACCAAATCAGTTCTTCACTTTGTCCAACAACTCCTTGCTTCTGTCACAAGCAAAAAAACAATGTGTTGCCAGCCAAAGAATAAAGCTTATCTTGTTGAGGTTTACTTATCTTTCTTTCACAATCTTATAAGTGATCCAACATACAATCAAAAGTGACCCTAATTCTTAAATTGTAGTCTATGTAGGATTCGAACCTATATTCATTGTGCAAAGCACATTGCTCTACCAATTGAGCTAATAGACTTCCATCAATACCAATAGGGACTTATGTATAATATGAATTTGATGCAGTACAATGAAGTTTTTTTGCAAGAAAGTGAGCCGTGTTTAACTTAAAAGTGACCCGTGTTTAACTTAAAAGTGACACCTATATAGCTAAAAAACGACCCATGTATAGCTAAAAGGCGACCCATGTATAGCTAAAAAGTGACTGTCTGACTCTGCATCACAGATCTATTAGATGAAGTCAAGTGATTCCTATAGGTAACAAGTCACCTTTGTAGTGCATCCACTGACCGTTGGTCACCATATATCTTGTGTGGTGTTTCATTGATTGTGTTTATTTCAAACAGAGCAAAATGGTCTATGATGCACATTGTCATTTACTTTCTAATAACTAAAAATGACTCCTCTTACATTATTCTGTAAGTGACCCATCATAGTCTTTAAAGCGACCTCTCTCTTCGTTTATTATCCTGGTTTGTACGTTTTATGTTGTGTTTACTCGTTAGTTCTGTAATATATCTATCGTTCTTTGATCTATTCATCGTTGTTGGACAATAAAGTGAACCCTGTTTAACTCAAAAGTAACCCCTGTTTAACTATGAAGTGACCCATGTAAACTATGAAGTGATCCTTGTTTAACTATAAAATGACTATTTTTCAGCCCAAAATGATCCCTCTCCCTTTTTGTCTGGTTGTTGTAATTGTAATAGAAAGTTTGAATCCCTGCTATCCTTACTTGCTTCCCCTTATAATCGTCCTAATAGAGGATGTATAGCCCATCTACGCCAACTTCCATTCAACCTACCCCATGATCTTATGGCTCTTGTTTCTTTTCTTGCTTTGCTTGCTAGAAGAACTAATAACTGGGAATTCAAGTTATGTTTTTCATGCCTTGACGGTTCTCCATTTGGATAGATATTTTGATTTTAGCTGTTTATGCTCTTTTCTTATGAGGGGGCTTTTGCAAAAGAGGCTCAATTACCAGTGGAGGTAGCAAAGCTCTTTGCAAATGCTGACTTGATTTGTACATGTTGCGAGCCTCGTATCTCCCTATAGGAAAGACTGTGATGCTTGTCGTGCAATGTTGCGTGATGTAAGTTTTATTGAGGCAAGTTTATTGAGTAACTTTCTTTGTAGCTTGATGCTTTTCTCTCCAACCATGAGGTGCTTACATGTTGACATATTTACAAGTTTTAGCGCTCAACAATGAGTAATACAGTTAGTTTATAGGCTATAAGTGACTCTGCAAAGTGTTAGATATGATCCCTCCTTTTTAGTCTATTAGCTCAATAGTAGAGCGTTTGTGCAATGCACAAAAGATGTGGGTTCAAATCCACATAGACTTCTTCATATCAGTATAGCTAAAAGTGATCACTCTTCCTTTTGAATGATCAGCAATTAGTAATTCAGTTAGTGTGTGCTTTATATGACCCTGCAAACTGTTAAAAGTGACCCCTCTTCCTTCTCAAAATGACCCCTCAAAACATAGTGCAATTCATAACATAACAGGTGCCCATGGGAATTTTCATACAGACTATAACAGTTAGACATACATGCCCATGGGATTGCCATCATACGACCAAAAGTGACCCAAATTGTCAAGTAGTAGCCTATGTAGGACTCGAACCTACATTCATTGTGCAAAGCACATTGCTCTACCAATTGAGCTAATAGGCTTCTATATCAATACCAATAAGACATAAGAATGTTTCTCGTATTTAGGTTAAATTATTGGAAAATCAAAATAAAATGACCTGATGCTCATCTCAACTCTTCCAATGATAAAAAAAAAAATTGATAAATATCTTCCAAATGCTCAACTCTTCCAATGTCGAATTTCTCGTAAACAGCTTGAAACTTGGCAAAATCCTCCTTCAGTGCAATTTCACACTGCCAAAGGATAACATAACTCCAATGAATTGATGCTTCATTGTAATAAACTTTTGTAGAGCACAAAGTCTGACTATGTTTTTGCGTCAAACGTCTTTTGGCTTTGGCAAAAGTTTGCGTGAGAAAATGTAAAACCATTAGACAACTTTCCTCAACAGAAAAGATCAAGCATTGACAAGCCAGAAACACAAATGACCTCGTAGAGCCTTACGAGTGACCCCAACAACACTTACGAGTGACCCTCAAGATAAAAAGTTTCCTGCCAACAAACCTCAGAGGTGCATCAACAAATCTTTTCCCTTGTGCTTCAGGAAGTCGACGAAAAAGTGTGTTCTGTGAAAAATTGAATGACCTTGTTTATCTATAAAGTGACCCTTGTTTAACTATAAAGTGACCATTGTTTAACCTAAAAGTGACCCTATTCAACTAAAGAGTGACCTTCATAATATGTCAATGATAATAACTTTAGCCCATTTTCCAGTATTCTAGCAGGTGAAATTGCTTGATCAAAGTTACTCATAAACCCATCACATGCCTTACACATACACTTCAAGTGACCCATCAAGTGCCTAGCGGTAAGTCAGTGCAAATGTAATAAGCATCACCTCTTTTAACCAGAAACATAAGTTTCCTACATGTTACATCTTTGACTTTACAATAAGCATCTTCACCCACCATATAATTCGAAGTAACAAAGCCCATCAACTACCCAACCACCACCCCATGCTCTCAACTCATCCTCTCCCACAACTTTGTCTACACCTCGCTTCTACTATTGTTAAACGCAACTAGAAGCTGTGTATATGTATTACTATTTCAAAGTAGAAAACCAAAACTGTCAAAAATTGTGCTATGAGGACCTTCTTTGACTCGCTAAGGTATCATCCCCTGACTAATTGCAGTACCTAAAATCCAACCTATAGTTAAAAGTCATCATAATTTCTCTTAAAAGTGACCCTAAACTCTCATAAAAATGACCCTAAACTCTCATAAAAGTGACTGTAAGTTGTGTTACAATTATACAAAATATTCTTCACAAGTAAACTAACACAACAAACTGTTAGATGAATATGAGAATATCATAGCCAATAACAACATGGTAATTAAAGAGTCTTGAAAGTTTATTACAAACTCATGAACAATAAAAGAATATAATAGATGGGCAAAAGTGACCCTTTCTTTCAATATTAGTCCTTGCAAATTGAAGCAACACACTCGAAAATGACCCTTTTTTTACCCATTCACACAAAATCAAAGATTGATACTATCAAATTCAGCAATTGTATCAGAGAAACTGGAGCAAAAACGAAATCATATCAAAATTTAATTGAAATAAAAAATCACATCATCAAATCAAAAATCAGACCATACGAATTTAATTATTGACAATTGATGTAAGATCGAACATATACCTAATTTCACGAGAGAAAGCTTGGCTCCATTGGAAGAGAGCTTCGTTGAGCTTTAATGGAAGAGGGATAACTTCATTGGGGCGAAACTTAGGTTTCCGTAATTACGAAAAAAAACTGGAACAAATTCCTCCAAATCAATTGAGAGTTATTGAGATTCTTAAAATCAATGGAAAGAGAAATTTTCGTGAAGTTGTTGCTATGCGAGGAGAGAGAAAGCTTCATGAAGTAATTGCTATGGAGGAGAGAGAAAGCTTCACAAATTTTTTTGCTACGGTAGTATGAAGGGTTGACAAAATTTGTTGAGCAAGGAAAAACAAAGTTTTGCTTATTTACCAAAATGCCATTAATGAACCTGATTAGATATGCGCAATTGGATAGCTGGGATCGACTTCTCACCATCTCACCGTGGCTTGCCATCTCACCAGATCCCTACTCTCTCTCTCTCTCTCTCTCTCTCTCTCTCTCTCTCTCTCTCTCTATATATATATATATATATATATATATATATATATATATATATATGGTAAGAAGGATAAACGATTAGGAGATCCTCCTTTCGAGGGCCACTCCAATCGTGTCCGAGAGTAAAATATTACGAAAAGCGATAGTTGGATAGTTAGTCCAATGGAACTATCGGAGATAGTCGTCGCATGTTTTGTCATCCAATCCGCTGCTCGATTTGCTTCACGGAAGTTGTGTTGAATGCTATAATGGTAGATCTGTTGTAGCAAATGTCTTATATCCATGATGAGGCTAAAGATTATTCACGGAATGTTGCTTTTCCCTTGGAGTGCTTGGATTACTATTTTGTTATCACCTTCAATAATTACATTTCTAATGTCTAATGATATGGCTTGGATTAGTCCATTACGCAGTTCCATTGCCTCTGCCACCAGAATTGAAGCATCCCCAAGAAATTCGCTTCCAGCCTTTATAAATTTCCCCTCCTTATTACGGATAACGTAACCTGCACCTGCGCAATTGTCTAGACGCGAGCCATCAAAGTTGAGTTTTGCAAAATGGATCGGAGGTGGTTCCCAGAGCAATTCTATATCCAACACGGTGTGGGTAAACAGTAAATCCCACACCGGTGGACCTCATCATAAAATATTTGCACTTTTGACCTAAAAGTTATAAAAAATTAAAATCTTACCCCGCATAAAAATAAGCTATTCCCAAAAAAGTAAGTATAGAAATGTCTCTGTTATAATATTTAAAATACTGTTATAAATTTTGTTGTTCGTATTTGTTATTTAAAGTACTGTTATTTACATAAAAACTCTGTTATATCATTCGAAGCTCTATTTCGTGTTTAGTGTATTGAATTGGTATCAGAGCCAAGTAGTTAAAATCTGGATCCTTCAAGTAGTTGTAATTATCCTCATATAGTACATAGTCCAGAAGGATCTAATAATTTGGCTCCACATCTAAATTATATAACTAATTCTCTATTAGAAGTTAAGCACGAAGTTGAAAAAAATCAAATTAGAATTAAAAGCCTTTAAAAAATTAATTAAAACTATACATCTAAGTTTATTAAACGAAATTAGACATAGTAATAAAGTAAGGCAAGGGAAGAAAGATAACGCTTGTGCATCATTTATATATCCATATCCTTCCACAAATAATAATAAAAAACCATTTCTAATAGCCGACCTACCAGTAGAACTAGAAAGCTCAGAAGATGAAAACGATGGAGAAGTATCAAGAGTACAGCCTGACTGAATTAGAAGAACTATTCGATAAAGAAGAAAATCCAGAAGAATTAAATAAAATTATGGATGCAATCGTTGATAAACAAGGAGTGTTAAGTGAAGGTTTTGAAGAAACCAATAATGTTGGTTTAGAAGAAGACATATACCAACAAATGAGTTTAATTAGACTAGAGGAAATAGATACCATACCTCTAGAAGAGATCAAAAGAAAAATAGACAAAAAGATAGGAAAAATGATTATAGAGGAAGAAAGTAATGAAGTTGGAGAAGAAGTTATGGAAAAAGCTTTTGAAAATAACTTTGTAAACAACCTAATACCAAAACCAGAAAATTTTGGAGAGTCCTCTAATAATAGTTATACCAGAAGTAGAACTATTCCTGGAAGAACTAGTAATTTTGGCTTTAAGTTTATGCAAAATCCACAGGTTAAAGAAGAGGTAAATCTTCAACCTATTAGCCAAACTGGATATATGTTAAACCTAGATGGTGTAAGAAATAGGGAAGAAGTATTTGAACAATGGAAAAAGAGTATGAATAGTGTACTCAACCTAAACACTACATGGACTTCAGAAAATTTCCTAAATTATCTAGAACATAGTTTTTCTGGCACTATAGCTGACTGGTATGACACAATAACCGAAGTTGCAAAAAATGCTTTAAAAAATATAGCAACTCCTAATGAAATGTTTAGAACATTATGCAAATTCATACATGATGAATTTATTGGAATTAAACCAGATTCCGGCGAAAAGATTAAAGAATGGCAAAGAAAACTTATCAATCTTAGCATATATGATATGAAATATGTTGAGAACTACCTTGAAGAATTTAGCCAATATTATTATAAATTGGTCGGAATGAAACAAATCTTGATATGTTCTATGATAAATTTACCTTATCCTATGAATACATTAATCAATGAAAAATATAAAGAATCGAGTGACAAGGAAAATGTTGTGGATACATTAGGAGTAAGAATTTCATATCTAAGGAAGTGGATTAATGACCAGTGCCTAGATATCCAAAAACACCATAAAATGAAAAAACAATTACTAGTATGTTGGGATACTCCAAACCAATGGGGTTATGACCCTGAAAAAAGAAAACGAAAAAAGTTCTATAAGAAAAAACATTTCAATAAACAAAGGGACGAGAAATATAAAAGAAAATATTATAGGAAACCTCATTCAAATACAAGAAGATTTTTCAGAAAATCAGCATATTGTCCTTAAGAAAAATCTAATTGTAAATGTTGGTCATGTGGCGAAATAGGTCATTATGCAAATGAATGCAAAAATAAAAAGAATAATAAAATCATAGAAGCACTTGGAAGTTTAGACTATGTTGAATTGACTGAAGATGAAGCCCTTGAATTAGCATTAGGAAATAATAAAGGAATAATTGAAATAATACAATATCCTGATGAAGAAGTATAAGAGAATAGTGACTACGAAACCAATAATATGATGGACTGTGACGAAAATAACCAAATATCCCTAGGAAGTTTAAAAGGTGGAGATTTTTCAGTGGATGATGAAGATCAAGAGATTGTATCAGAATGGATTCTTTCTACAATCCAAAAGGATAATATTTATAAAAAATCAATAGTTGAATTTAAAAGCAAATATGTATGTGAATAAATGGAAGGAGATCTAGAAATAAAAGATTGTGAATTTGATGCCGGAGTAATAAACCTTATCAATTGGAAAAATATAGAAAAACACAACCGAAATAAGAAGTATCGATATATTCATGTTGGAAGTGTCAAAATACAAGTATCACCTTTACAACATTTTGGAAAGGACATAGATCTTTATGCACTACTTTGTGATATTAGACACAATAAATTTCAAGATCAGATAATTAGTGGGGTAAAAACTAATCTATGCCATGGGTCTGTACTCTGTAGGGTTTAATTGTAGACCAGGATATTATGTAAGCCTTAAGAATGCTTATGCTCATAATTTCTTAACCCTGAAATTAAAAACTGTCGGAATGAACATGAAAGATGGTACATTTCCTATACGAGTATTTTGGAAAATAATATATAAATTAGATAATACCATAGATCCAAGGCAAAAATTAACTATGGTAGAAGCTGAAAAATTTGAATGTTTAGCCCCAAGACAAATAATAAAACCTATAAAAACTAGACCTAAAGATATAAGATTAGATAGAAGATGGATTCCTAGTTTTGAAAGTCTCTAAGAATGTCATTAAAGTTAATGAATCAGGAAAAATCACTATAAAGCCACAGTTATTTAGAAGCCAAAGTGTAAGAGAAGAAGGACAATCTTCGTTTAAAAGAGAAAATCTCGAAAAAGAAGATGATATACAAAGTGTAACAAGTAATTTAAGCGGAATGTGTTTTGAATCACCAAGAGCTAGTGTTGATGGTTCTAGTATGGACGGAAGAAGAATCATAGGATATAAAACTAGAACTTTAAGCGAGCCTATTTATGAAGAAGAAATCAGTTTACAAATGGAATTAATCAATACAACTGAATTAACCAGTACAAATCCAAATATTTTTTATATTCCTATCAAAATATGCATAGAAAATTATAATAAATATGAATTATGTGCATACATAGATAGTGGGTGTTCAGTTTGTTTTGGAAAGAAAACTTTGTTTCCCGATTTTCTTTGGAAAAAAGCAAAATATCCTATGCAAGTAAGAATAGCGGATAATAGTGTTATGGAACATAATGAAGTCATAGAAAAATTACCTATAGAAATAGGTGGAATACAATGCATAATACCAGTATTATGGGCTACCGATCAAACCTCTCATGATTTGATTATAGGTAATAATTTCCAAAGACTTTACTCTCCATGCACTCAAACAGTTGAACAATTAATATTTACTATCAATGACCATTCTGTCCCTATTAAAAAATTAACTAAAGGATATACTCATCAAAAAATGGAATTTACGCGCAGCCAGCGTGGTAATAGGGTTACTCCTACACAACGAGAAGTTGCCCTAACAATTTCATTACTTGAGTTATCAATCAAAGACCAGATTGATCAACAACAAGAAAAATTATGTAAAGAACTCTACTCAGATAATCCTTTAAAATTCTGGAATAAAGACAAAACGTTTGCTAAAATATCTTTAATGGATCCAAACACTATTATTCGGGTAAAATAAATGGTGTATACACATCAGGATATTAAAGAACTTGACAAGCAGATAAAAGAGCTACTAGATAAGGGATTAATAAAAAATAGTAAAAGCCCTCATACAAGTCCTGCCTTCATGGTAAGAAATCATACAGAAGAAAAAAGAGGTAAAGCTAGAATGGTTATTAATTATAAAAAATTAAATGATAATACTGTCTTTGATGGATATTATATTCCTAACAAAACCGTTCTCTTCAATAGAATTCAAGGAGCTTCTTGGTTCTCTAAAATGGATTGTAAAAGTGGATCCTGGTAGATAAAAATGGAAAAAGAAAGTATCCGCTTAACCGCGTTTAGTACTCCTCAAGGACATTACGAGTGGATAGTTATGCTTTTCGGTTTAAAAAATGTACCTCAAATATTTCAAAGAAGAATGGATAATATCTTTAAAGACCTTAATCATTGTTGCTTAGTTTATATTGATGATATTCTTATATTTTCTAAAACAATTGAGCAGCACAAAAATGACGTATTAGCAGTAACACAAAGATGCTTAGATCATGGAATCGTCATTGGAAAAAGTAAGTGCACCTATGTTGAACAAGAAATTGAGTTTTTAGGATTAGAAATAAAAGCTGGTCAAATTATACTACAAAAACACATCCTCGAAGAAATAGATAAATTTCCAGATAAAATTGAAGATAGGAAACAATTAGAAAGATTTTTAGGATGCCTTACATATGCTTCTGATTTTATAAAAGATCTAGCTAAATTAAGAAAGCCATTACAACAAAAACTTAAAAAAGAAATTAGTTGGACTTGGATGACAAATGATTCAAAGATTGTTCAAAACTTTAAAAAGTTATGTAAGAATCTTCCGGTATTAACATTACCTACGGATGAAGATAATCAAGTTCTCGAGACAGATGCTAGTAACGAACATTGGAGTGCAGTATTAAAAATTAAAGAAGGAGAAAAACTTTGCAAATACTGTAGTGGGAGTTTTAATAAAGCCGAGTGCAACTATCCTACTATGGAAAAGGAAATTCTTGCAGTCATTAGAGGAATAGAAAAATTTCTAATATTTCTGGCACCAAAAATGTTTTTAGTAAGAACTGATTGCAAAGGAATACTTGGTGTTGTTAAAAAGAATTTATCTAATATGCAAGCGCAAGGGAGGCTTCTGTGTTGGCAATTATGGCTTAACCAGTTCGCTTTCGCTGTGGAACATATACAGGGTTCAAAAAATTCTCTAGCTGACAGTTTAACTAGAGCGTTAGCTAATGGCGAGGAGAAATCAGAGACAAAATAGACATCAGGAAGAAAAGGACTATGTAGGGCTAACACAAGCCAAAAAAGATGTCCTTAAGACAGAAATATCAAGAGCTTTGGAGTGGGTATCACCCTCTAGCAGATCACTCTCAGACATTCTAAAATATCTCGCAACCAATCGTTCTCGAGATGGAATGCTGAGACTTAATAGTTATATGGTACAGAGATTTTTAAGTTTGGAGTTACAAGATAAGATTCTTCAGTGTCCTCTTGATATACAAGATAAAATACGAAACCATTTAAATGATAATTACTTCCGGGAGTGGCACGCCGAAGTAGTTAATCGGAAAACCCCATACTATGATATGTGGGAAACATGGACTAGATTCATTGATTATCCAGATAATATTGGAATAGCTCAGCTCTCAATAACAGCCAACACCATCTGGGCAAAAGACGAATTATTGAAAGCATGGGATTATGGAATGATTTATTGTTTCCAAGGAGTGCCTAAACCTGATGGACCTCTCTTCAACAAATTTACAAAATTCCAAAAATTTATTTTTAGGAGAATTTATCAAGTTAGGCAGAAGGAATTAATATGGGTTAAAGTAGTAAACGCCATGATCGAGATGGAAGAAGGAAAGATAAAACCAGCACATTACTTGATCAAACTCCTTGATCCCTGGCATTACCCAACTTGCCAACTTGAGTGGATTAGTGTCAAGCAAACAAGAATAAATAATCCTACTGAAGCTAGAGCTGTTGGTTTCTTTCAAATTGCAAAACAAACCTGGTCTTTAGTCCAAAGTGGATATAAACATATTCATTATGGAAACACTACTCTTATTTACCTTCCAAAGTGGGAAGAATACTTTAAAATAGAAGAAAAAGAAACTGATTCCCTACACAAATAACTTGAAGAAAATGAAGCGAGAAAGTGTTTATCTGAAGAAGGAAGACAACACTTATTTGACACATATATGTGTTGGGATCAAGAATATGCAATGGGCATGGTTGATAGTATTAATGAAGATTATGATGACGATGATTATGCTGATTGGGAGAACCAAATTGGAGATGAAGGAATCCAAAATATGATGATAGAATAGGCCCCATGTCTCATGCTATTCTGAAAAGTATTTGTATTATTATCAGACAAAATCCACTACTAGCAGAAAAAATCCACTATTATAATCTTTTACTTTGTTTCATGTCAAGAGTGTAATAATGGTAGAGTAGAAGACATCTTCTACAGTAGGAACCCTATGTAATTTTCTCTATTAAAAAAGGAGTTGATGCATTGTGAAGGGCAGAGTCTCTTGGGCATTCTTGAATACTGAATAGAAAAGATTTGGCTACGCAAACCTCTCTCAGAATCAAGTTTCTCTAAGAGAACGTAACAGTCTATATACACCCTTCTATAGTATTGTAAGCTTTCAGTTTTCTTCTATAATCTTTCCTCAGAAGGGAACGTTATCCCTTCGAACCTTATATCATAAATAATATGAGTTCTTGATTTAAGCCTCATCATTATTGTCTAAATATATTCTTAAAGACTACGGTCCGAGGTAGGAAACGAAACGGATCTGTGATGTGCCTGATCTAAGGAAGGGGTGGTTGAGATTAGCAACCTCTAGAAATCTGAAAGCTATAAAGAATACTGGAGGATTCATTACCAACTAAGTTCAGGTAACGGTCGAAACTATTTTAATTATATGTTTTATGTGTGAAGCATGGTGGGCCTTTAACTTATAGAATACATATTATGTGTGGTATAAGTAGTAGATTGTGATAATTAGTATCATTAAAAGTCATTAATTAACTTATAAATGTGTTTTAAATCCTTTCGTAAAATACTTAGCATCACTTTATTAAAATACAAGTACTGTATTAAATATGCTGTTATATTAATATTTGGTCTATTATATTTTAAAGTTATTACTGATAACTATTGGGCCAAAGAGAAAAGTAACCAAAAACATCAAGGACCAAAGAGCAAATAAAAAGCAAGTATGTGGGAACACTATTCCACCACACAGTGTTGGATGTAGCAAATCTCGTGGTTCCCATGAAACTCGGATTATAGAAGGTTTGCAAGGGGACTTAGAACTGTGTGGAGCAGGGGTAGTATAAATTTGATACTCTGAATCGACCTAATTTCCCATTCAGTGCATAGTGATTTGGCCCTTATTACAATCTGCGTGATATTTGGTTGTATGTTTTGGGATATCAATTCATTCCGTGCTTTCCAAATGTACCAAATCAGATAAACACTTTTGTTTAAATCGTCGAACATATGCTTGGCGCGAAGTTCATTCCACCATTCAAAAATATGGAGTGTGTGATCTTTATGAGGTATCCATCCGCTATTACTTGCTTGTTGCCAGATTTGCTGCTAGACGGTACAAGACGACAGGAGATGAAAAACATCCTCTGGTTTCTGGTTGCACAGGGGACATAGATTATCTACATTAAGGCTTTTTTTGGCCAGTGTAGTACGAGTAGGTAATCCATCATGAAACAGTTGCCACAGAAAAATTTGTAATTTTGGTGCAATATCAAGTTTCCAGATCCATTTGTGAGGCCACGATTGACAGTCGTGTTTATTGAGACCATGACATAACCAAGTGGCAGTTTTGATGCTGAAATTACCCGAGTCAGGGGCCCAACAGTAATGATCCGGGGCGTCACTAGAGGAAATTGGAATGCCTTTTATAGCATTAACTATAGATATGGGGACGATTTGTGCTAATTTGTGCAAGTCCCAACATTTATTAGTTGTTATGAAATCACTGACTTTACTATCAATATGGGGAATGTCCTGTATATTTAGTCCCAAGTGGTTAATAAGGTTAGTATCAAAAACCCAATTGTCTTTCCAAAAATAAATATTTTGACCAATACCAAGTATCCATCGAATGCCTTGTTGTAAAACATTTCGTTGTTTCAAAATATGTCTCCAAATTCAAGAGTCATTGTTTTTTGCCTTGAGAGAGAAAAATTCATGTTTCCGCAAATACTTGTGTCGAATAACAGTAACCCATATGTTATTGTGTTCTGTTAATATTTTCCATCCTAATTTGGCTAAGAATGCCTTGTTGACAGCTTCTATTTTTCGGAGGCCTAGCCCAGAGTGTATATATAGAGTAGCCAAAGACTTTGATTGATTCTAGGCAACTTTGCCAACTTTTTTTTTTTTTTTTTTTTGAGAGGAGCCAAATTACTTTCCTAATTCTAGAGGAATTTGGACAGGTAACTATTTTACAGCTATTGTAATTGAGTAAATACCTTCCTTTTTATTTATTTATTTTTTGATAATATAAGTATTCAAGTTTTGCTTGACTAATTCTTTTCTAAAATTTATGCAATTAAGTAAATACCTTCCTAATATATACGCAATTGAGTATATACCTTCCTAATTAGATATCCATAGTATGTAGGTATACAAGTCAGTGAAACAACAAAACATAGTGAAATTTAATACTCGTACCAACAGAATTGTTGTGATAAGTTAGATATTAATCTTGTTTGGAATCTAAACATTGTGGAATCTTTGTTTTACCTCATTCAATTCATGATCACTTCACATTACATCTCAAATGGAGATGAAAAATGGCAATAGATTCAAGTTTTTTAACTGAAAGATGCTAATATGGTTTCCAAAGCTGAATTTGCATATTTGCCTACTGACTGGTAATGGAACAGTTTTCTGCCTTCTTTAAGAAGATCAAAGACGAATCGGATCAAAGACTTCAGTTTCACAGTTAGAATTCCTAAACATAAGAGCATCTGTTGATTCCTGCTAATAAATGATATGTTCGCGGTTGAACACAAGATTTTGAACATATTGTAGCGGGGGTGCCTCGGTCACCATTCACTAACACCCTCTTTTTGACGATCAAAAAATACTAATAACTTATGGTTCGCGAGCCAAAAAAGAAAAGAAAAGAAAAGAAAAAAGAGATACATTCTTTCACATCCCAAAACATACAGAATTGGAATTTGACACAGACTGATTGTCGTAAAATATAAACATCCTTTCACAGTCAAAGTAACTACAAGCCATCACATCCTACATCACCTTTATTAATATACAATCAGCATTTGTAATGTAATTCATTATATCAGCACACACAAGCACAAAAAAAAGGAGGTGAAATAGAGAGAAAAAAATCGAGACACATACAAAGCTCAAGGTAGGGGAGCATTGGGAAAAAAAGGTAACAAAAAGAATCACACAAAGCGGTTAAATGGCTTTCTTCCTACTGTGGCAGGCATAGAAACTGTTGAATCAGCACTCAGGTTTCCTACAGATTGCGTCGATGATTGGTTCTTCCCTAGCGCCTTCTGGGAACCAGTTTCCTTGTTGAAGAACAAGGGCCCTTTGTTCCACTTGAAATCTTGACCTAAAGGAAATGACATCCTCCTTTTGGACTCATCGACAGTACTAGCTGGGCTGCCTGGTATCTGCTCCTTGCCACCCCTCACCTTAGCCTTAGCAGACATAGTCGGGGACATGTAGCGTGGAGCTGAGAAAGGTGGGCAGCTCGTGAGGCTATCATCATCTCTAAATGCTGCCCCATTAAAGGGTGAGTTTGTTGCACTGCCTCTGCTGAATCTCTGTTGAAGCCTACCAGGTGGCGTGCGTGCCAGTTGTGTCCTCGAGGGTATGGAGGACCTGCTGGATCTCGGGGTCGGAGTATCAAAACTGTCGAACCCGAGACCTGGTTGTCCGAAGTTGCTGGAGTGGGGCAGTGGGCTAGCCTTAAAGTCCATAGTTGTCCTTGTCGGGGTCAAGTGAAAGCTCTTTACAGCTGGGCTCTGAGAAGGATTTGTTGGTGTCACTGGCGGTCCCTGGCGTTGCTCTAACCAGTTCCACCAGTAAGGGAATCCTCCTGATCGAAGATCCCTTAGAGCTGACTGGGCCATTTTTGGAGTCGCTTTCCCCAACTAACAATTAACAAAAAGAAGACACAGTGAGTTAAGACTGAAAAAGGCAGAGCCTGTTACATTTAGTTAACTATTGAGATGCTTTAATGAGCTACAATTGGCTTAAGTTATATGAAGCTATGTTACTTAGACTCGAGGACAAGTATCACATAGGTGCCAATCCGAGGATTTAGACTTTGGCTATTTTGAGGGAGTTGCCTTTGTTGTGGGTCTAATCTGAATTCTGAAGTGCCCAAGTCTGAGTAACATAGGTATAAACCAGGTGGTTGTTCTTAGACAATGTGTTATTAGTGGGCAAGAGAGCGACATAAGAGAAGTGGTTTCATATGATACTGAGCACAGAAATAACCATCCTATATGCTAAAAACAGGTTGGGGAGGGGAAAAAACCTGATGGGAGTATGCATAGGCCATCGCTCTTTCTCTCTTCACAATTGCGTCAAACTTCCTCTGCATCCTTGCCTCTATTTCTTCTTTAGTCAGTGTGCTGTCGTCCCAGTCATCCTGTTTTCAGACAAACAATATATCATCTATAGAAACATCAAAGTCAAAAAATCATGCGCTGCAGCACAGGTGATAAATTTTCTAATATCAAAGAAATGGGATCACAGTCTGGAATAGGCCAGTTCTTAAATTGTTGGTGACTACACATTAATATTAACAATACCTCGGTGCCTCCAAAGAGGCTCCCACCTAAGCGGGGTCAGTTGTACGTTACCTTACCCTTGTGAGAACAGAGAGGCTGTTTTCATTTGACCCTTGGTCCGAAGTGCAACTACCATTGGCATTCACAATAGATAAGAAGTGTAGACATTTTTATGAGCCATATTGATTTAGTCCATTGTATATTTATATTCCAAAGCCAAAATGTAGTGAAGCTTTTGTCCAATGGGAATGGACAGTTAAATCGTCGGTAACTAATTACTGATTATGCAGACACATCATAATTCCCAATATGAATCATAGTCATATTGTCATGTTCCTCTTATTAACTGGTCTAAACAGTTTTTATACAAGATACAGAGGCATGCAGTGATGCAGCTGAGTGGGAGGAAGGGAAGTCCATGCCATATAAAACTAATTGCAGAAACTCAATGGATGATGATGGCAAATATAACAAAAGAAGGGAAGTATTTCCCGATGAACTTACCAAGTTCCACTTGCTAAAGATGCCTTCTAGATCCTTATCATTTTTAGACAGAGCCTGATGCTGTAGTGCCTGGTTTTCTAACATCTGTATCCGTCGTGACTGAACTTGAGTTTGTACTCGAACAAGTAATTGCATGCATTTTAACGCATTTGCTGTTTGTCGCTTCACACTCTGGCCTTTTACCACTGCTTGAAGCCTCACCAGACCTCTCAAAGCCCTGTAGCTCCTCCGTGCCTGAGTCATCCAACAGAGTTTTATGTCAAATGTGGGCAGGAAAAGATCTATCACTAAGGCATCGTTTACTAGGTTGCAATCAAATGCAATGCAATGCAATCATTTTATAGGGTAAATGGGAGGTGAAAAGTGAAGGAGTGGGAGGAGAGGGGTAGGAAAAGTGGGGTTGATTGCATTATCCATTGTAATCACAATTGCTCAACTTTTCCCATGTAATGATCATTACTTTGGATGGTGTAATCAATCTTACTTTTTCCATCTCCTTCCTCCCCTTTTTCCTTTTCCACTTCCCATTTACCCTATAAAATGATTGCATTGCATTGCATTTGATTGCAACCAAGTAAACACCACCTAAGTCTACAAAGTCTGCAAAGTGCAAGAAGATGTTACAGAGAAGATCCCCTTTCTGAACTTAGCAACAAGCAAGTCCTGTATAAAAGGTTATCTTGCCTTTCTATTTTTCCCAGTATATTGAGGTGGCTAATGTAAATTGAAAATATGAAACAGGCTAGTTTGTAGACAGGCTGAATATTGGAATTCCATCCCTAACAGGGTCACTAGTTTTCCAATGGTCCCTGGGTTGTCCTATCAGTGATTTCTTTCAGTTGGAATGATAACTGAAGTAATCATTGGAAATGCACAATAAAAGCCCTTCTTAAATAAAAGTACAAGTTACCATCCATAAATATTAACATTGGGACATGGTCTAATATATTTCAGTAACTCCACTCCTACCAGTGGTATAGGTAACTTTACATGTTTACATGACATGCCATAGATCTTTTGGAAGTATCTCATGTTTCTTGTTTAAGATACATCTCTTCAGTTAAGCCTCTACTGCATATGCTGTCTCTGGATTCAGATTTTGGTACGGAAATCACGGATACATGACAACAGCATAGAAGAACAGAAATACCTCAAAATTAATAGTCTGAATGTCTGATAGAGGGAGAACGGTTTAAAACATAAATGGGATTGAATGGAAATTGGAGGACAAACAAGACTGCATTATACAAGGCTCTCAACCTGTGACAGACTGCATGAACTACTTCCAGCAATGAAATAGTTGATTATAAAGGGAATTACACACGCAAAATAGGCATACCCATTCCATGATCTATCTATACGCTTCAGCACTTCTCAGCCAATAACTGGTACAAATGAAAACCAAATTAAAAAGTTGTTTAGATTACTCACTGTATAACCTCTATAGGCTGCCTGGATTTTAGTAGCGGAAATATGCTGGTCCTTTAATTTTGGCTCCCGTCTGTGTTGTTGAACAAATCTTGGAGAAGGAGCCCTAGCCGGAGTAGCAGCCTTTACGGGGATTGCAGCTCGTGGAGGAGAAGGTACCCTTTGTGGCGGAGGGGAAGTCACTCGAGGGGGAGTTGGCTGAGCAGCTTCCCGTGGAGGGGAAGCCGCCCTCAGAGGAGTGGAAGTCCTAGGAGAAGCAGCAGCCTTCAGGGGAGTGGAAGTTCTTGGGGGAGGAGGTGGAGGTGTTACACGAGGCGGCACCTTTGGTTGTTCTGGTGGAGTCGAAGGCCTATAAATCTGATGCTCCCTTTCAGCCTCTCCCAATATTTTCTCAATGCTGCTAGGTTCTCTGAAAAGAGGAATGAATGAATGACCCTCTCCATGTTTATTCCTTCCAAGCCCTTTCTTCTTCTTCTCTTTTGAGCTTTTTTTCTCTGTTCCCTGTTGAGCAATACCAACAAAAACATGGAGTGTTTTTTTTTGCTTGACAGGAAAGTTATTCAATTTCTCTAAGACCGTGTTCAAAGCATTTTGAATGTTCAAATGAAACTTTTATACTGACCAGAATCCAGATCATGCATAAATCACAGCCAATTAACCAAATAATACTAATTTCCCAAAGCAATCCTAATACCGATACCAAATAGAAGTTATGAAGACAATCATCAACTGATTCTTGGAATAACTATATTTAATTTAATTTTCTTAAGTATCTGCATAATGTGCACATATTAGAATGTAGGACTGATCTGATTCCATGGCTTAATTGAATTGACAATGATGAACAAATATAGTAGATTCAGAAGCAGTGAAAACTACTCACATCAGTTACTTTCTCTTTAGAGCTATGGGTAAAAACCCTCTTAATTGCTGAAAACCAGCTTCCTTTCTTTCCCATTTTGCTAACATTACTGCAATTCACTTGCTGCAACACAGAGAAACACAAATAAATTAGACTGATTCATATGCAAATAAGAGACTGAAATCACATAAAATCTTGTCTTCTTTTACACCAAAGTTGATATGTAACAGATAGAAGGCACTAAAACAACAGTAAATCCCTACTTAATAATGCATCCATATGTGTAATCGAGTTTCAAATAAATAACTTCCACAATCCACATCGAGTCTAAATACCCAAATACATGTATACAACATCATACTTGAACACTTCACATTGATCCAGAAACAGAGAAATGTCACAGAAAGTTGTTGGGTCCGACCCTTCGACCCACACCCGTTTCTAAAACCTGTCTCTTAGACCAAGTAACACAGCAATACACATGGAATTCTAGGGGCAGAGTTGACAGATTCTCATAAGAAATGAAACAGAGGAGGCACTTGGAAATCAGGGAACAAACCCTGGATATAAGGTCAGAATTACATCAAATTCCCAGAATTTACAAGCTCAAATTTCACAGCAATACAAGGGTGGAAGCTAAATTAAGGCTACCATGAAATTTTGAACACCTCATGAAAATGAAAATTCCATGTACAATTAAGGATTCAAGAAGCATAATCTCTGGTACTGGTGTTACACTGTTACTTCTACAGTCCTACCCATGAAAACATAATTTGAAAAACCACAAAAGGCACAAAAACATAAAATTCCAACAGCAAAAAATTTCACTTTTACCAGTCTAATTCAAACATATGAAATTACAAACCTATATGTGCTGAAATTGTATGATTTGCTCATCAGAACCAAGAACAACAGACATGCTATCACTTCACAAAAACAGTAAACATTTTCTAAGGCCTAAAAAGCTGTAAATTTCACCCATCACCGATCCCCAGAAAAGCTTTAACCTTTGGCAGAAACCCAATTATTAATATCAATAATTAACCAAAACCCACAAAAATTTCCAGCTTTACTAAGCTTAATCATACCTAAATAAGCCTTCAGAACCTTCAAAAAAGATGAACCCATAAAGCTGTTTGAAGAGAAATGAGCTGTTGGTTTCCTGTCACTACTAGCTTTCTCTCTCTCTCTCTCTCTCTCTCTCTCTCTCTCTCTCTCTCTCTCTCTCTCTCTTCTTCCTCTTAGCCCACCTCTCCTTTCCTGTACAGTTTGTGCTTTTCTCTCATGGGGGGAGGTTTTCAGAATTTTTGTAATAACAGTAATTTATCAATTTTTATTTTTTTTTTAATTTTCACCTTTTTGGGTTGTTCTTATTACTTTCTCACTCTATAAACTTTGAATCAAATTCCACTTCCTCACCTTTGAAGAAGGAAAAATCATAACTTTTCCATTCTTCCCCCTACCTTTCACCTTTTGTGTAAGATTTATAATTTTTTTTCTTTTGGGTCTATGATTATGATTTATGAGGATGGATGGGTTAGAGAGAGAGAGAGAAAGAGGGAGATAGGAGAGAGAGAGAGAGATGGGGAAGGTTGGCTACTCTGTCACTCAATGTGGCCAACTTCAACTAACTTTACTTGAATGGTAAGACTATTTGTGCCAACAAAATTCTTGGTTATTGAACGGTTAGGTTTGATTATTCTTTTTTCACATAACCATTATTACGTTACTCACCATTTGGTGTCAAATGAAGGTAACAATGAATTAGTACTTGCCTGTCTCACCAAAAAATAATAATAATAAAAATGAATTACTTGCCTGATGTCAGTGTTAGCTACTAAAGTTCTAGAAAATTGGTAGTTGAACTTTTGGTTTGATATCCCTGAAGGTTAAGGACAAGCTTATGAATTTTATTTTTAATAAATGGGAAAAACTTTTATTTTTATCTCTTGAGTGGTCTCATAAAATGAGACAGGTATCACTTTTTTCATTCACTGGTAATTTTTCACCCGCAGATGTTATTTTGTGATATTTATAATTTTATATTACCTTTTTACTTTCTGAGCTTTTAAAAACACATTTATCAAATTTTCATCCACATGTATTATATTTTTGCTTAGACACACGTATTACTTTTTGTTCAATCTCTTATACATATTATAGGGTAAAAAAAAATAAAAAATACCTCATCAAAACTTGTCGATTAATTGATAAATTGATAATTACGTTTAAGATTCCTTTTTTTCTGAACCTATTATAAATTTCTTTTCAAGATAATAAAACATGTCCCACTTGACACTTGAAAAGTTATGTACATCATTGTGTCTATTCATAGTAAAATTCTATTTTTGGTAGGCTGTTTAGTTGAAAAATATGTGAGGATGAGAAATTGATTTAATTCATAACATAATAAGTAGATTTTTCATTTTTAGGAAGTTCTCAGAATTTCTACTTGTCCAAATTAAAATACAATAATTGAATTCTAAAGATATTGTATACCAAGTATATCATTATCTGAAGCCATGTTCAAGGGCCTTAGACAATTCTGAATTTTTGCAAATCCCTTACGTAACTATTCGGGTGGTTTTGAGTTTTTAATTTTTACTTTTTTGAAAACTAAAAACCACATTATTGAAACCACAATTTATGGTTTCCAGTTTTTAGTTGCGAATTCTAAAAATAAAATAGACAATTATAAATGGGAAAAATTTTCAGCTCCAAATAAAATTTCTATGAAGAGATACAAGATTTTGAAAACTAAAAACTTATTGCAACCGCCCCGAACAGGCCAATGGTTCACATTTCAGCGCTTGATATTCCTTTTTCTTATTTTGGTCCAACTCATCGAATGTCCATGTAGAATGTTTGTTGTACCATGGTGATTTACTTGTGTATAAGAAAGAATAACTACTCCATGTCATGTGAAGAGAGTAATCATCCATGGTTAGCTATGCATTTGGAATAGCTCTATTTATGTAAATTTTCTCGTCGGCTTGTTAAGTTAATGAAATCTGCTAGTGGTTGCAAGTAAATGAGGTTTTAAACTTTGTTCCGCTTGGATTAGGCACCTTTTTTGGTGTGCTTAGAGAGAAAAGAGGGTGTGCTAAGGGTGTGTTTAACCAATATTGGAAATTTTTAGGCACACTCTCAAATAAGCACAGTGCTTATTTAAGCACACATGCTTAGAGAGAAATCTTGGGACCACAAAGGGGTCTTTTAAGCATAATACATAATATTTGGGTGTGTGGGTAGGGCCTTTTAAGCAATCTAGGGATAATTGGGTATATGCTTATTTTGGGAGAGGTGTGCTTAAAAGTGATGTGTCAACTTAAATAATGTTTTAAGCAACATTTGGTAGTGCTACCAATAATGATGCTCTTATGTGTCATCGCTTATTATTAACACTTTTTTGTTATCACAGAGTACGGAGTATAATATAATATTTTAAAAATAAGATTGAGTAAAATTCATTTTTTTTGAGGGGAGAGTAAAACCAATTTTATACTTCATAATGGTCACATGAGTTTTCACACTTGACCAATTATTATAAAATTAGTTAAAGTTATTGATGAGTTCTGCTACATCTAATTGTAACTCATTTTTTTGCTTTTTACACTATTTGCTAGATGTTATCATGGTCAACACCTATTAGTCTATTACCCAAACAATTATTCTCTTATGAAGCTCGTCGCTCCTACCAATCTGTCACTCTCTTTGCCTGGCTAACCAATTAACCAAAAGCGAAGTATCACCTTTCGCCCAAAGATATCACGTTTTTACCCCAATTTGCCGCTCTTTTTTTTTCTTTTTAATATCACTTTTTTAGTGTTTTGGATATCTAAAAATACTAGTACTCACCTTTTTTTTTTGAGGTGAAAATACTAGTATTACTTTTTTGTGTAATGTTTCACTTTTTTGCTCACATGTCACTTGTATTGGACGCCTCATGTATAAGGCCGCCTTAATGATATATTGGTCTTGACCAATTATAAGATTAGCTATAACCTATTAACACTTATTTTTAACTATTTTGAGCTATACTTATGTAGTACTGTAATCTTTCTATATATAAATGGTACGAGTATATGAATAACATATGTATTTCTACTAGGGCGATTTGTACCGTCTGTAGATAATTAAAGCTTAGTTCTTTTGGTTGTTAACATTTTACCACACCTTCGGGCTTCGTTTCCCTTAAGTTTCGTTACATTACTCTAGTGCGTTCTACAAGTAAGTTGTGTTATGTTCAACATGTTCAATCTATGTATTATTATTCCATTTTGTTTCTTTAAGACAATATTGCTTGAGAGAGGACTCCGTCAAGGGGATTCCCTGTCTCCGTTCTTATTCAATCTTGTGGCAGAGGTGTTAAATTGTTTGCTTAAAAAAGCAATTCACTTAGGCGAGCTCAAAGGCGTTTGTGCTTCCCAGGGAGGTGTGATTTTTTCCCACCTACAGTTTGCAGATGATACAATAGTATTTTGTCCAGGAGAGAGGAGATACTTGGATGTGATCAAGATGGTGTTATTTTCTTTTAACCTTGCCTCTGGATTGAAGATTAATTTTCACAAGTGCTTGTTGATTGGTATAAATTTGGCGGATAAATGGGTTGCAAACACTGCTGCTGCTCTGCATTGTCAAGCCGGAAAACTTCCTGTAAATTACCTTGGTTTGCCTTTGAGGGCAAATCCTCGAAGTTTTGATTTTTGGAGACCAATTATAGAAAAAAATGGAGGAAAGGCTTGCTTCTTGGAAAGGGAAGTTGTTGTCCGCAGGGGATCGGTTGACATTGATTAAATCATGCTTGGCCAATTTACCTCTGTACTATATGTCGTTGTTTCGAGTACCTGTGAGAGTGGCTAAGTGTATCACAAAAATTCAAAGAGATTTTTTCTAGGCTGGGAATATTGAAGGGCGGAAACCTGCTTGTCTTGTGAATTGGGATACAGTTAAAAAAACCAAAAGAACTGAGAGGGTTAGGCATAGGTGACGTGTAATACCCCGAGTATTTATCGTATTTTCATAAATGATATTTATATATTGATAAATAAAAGAAATTGCTTTTAAAATTAGTGGGTTATTAAACTAGGTTTGATGGTGTTCTGATTTTGGATTAGAAAAATTATTACTTGGGAAGTCTAAACCGACTTCACTTTTTTTCTCCGCCTCACCTCCTCCTTATTAGCATAACTTGTCAATTTCTTCCTCCTAAAACCCCTTCTTTTCTCCTTCACGATACTCACGCACAAAAACCACGAAACACCACCATCACCTACGATTCTCCATCTCTGTCACCGCCATCTACTTCACTTTCTCTCTCTTCTCTAAAGTTTATTGCTGGTTCTGGTACTTCGTTGTCAAGGATCGGAATTTTCTCTCTCCTCTCGTTCTGTTCGCGTGAGCCAGCCCTTCTCGTGCTCTAATTTTGCTTCGTCGTTGCTGTGCGATGGTGCTACCATGGAATCCGGCGGACACCAGCATCCCAGACGCCACTGGTCGTGACCCTAGCCTCCACGAACGGATTGGTTTGCGAAACCCTAAACCCTAGTTTGGTATTTATTAAATTAATTTCTGATTGGGGTATTAATTGATTCAATTTCTGTTTTATGCATATATGTTGGTTTTGGATGATTGAATTGAAGGGATTATGTGATGCCTAACTGCTGAAATCGAATTAGAGGTAACCCTTTCTATTCGATTGGAATTGGATGTTATTTTCTTTTTTCTTATGTATGAATTGGATGCTTGATATGTGATTAATATGTGAACCAAATCACTATATGTTGGATTCTGTAAATTTAATCATGAGGTTGCTTTTGCTTGTGTTTAATTGGTTGGTTTTTGCTAATTGTTGATGAGTATATGTTTAAATGTTTGTATAAACTGTTATATGCTGATATGAACTATCATAGGCTGAAAATGCCATAGTACTTACTGTTAGGTATGCATTGGAACCTTGTATGCCTTGTAGTTTCATTGTTTGAGCAACATCTAGATTGAGATGCTAATTAGTTAGAGTAATTGAAGTATTAAGAGGCCGATGGCCTTAGCATTAAGGTTCTGAGATACACAATAGATAGGAAACATAGAAAGACCATGATTAAAGTAAGATTGAGAACTAAACCGAGCTGTATGATTCTTTGGGAACCCGTGCCATATGGTGAATCTTGTTTTGTTATTGATCCGAATTGGGTATGTGGAACGAAATGAGATTATGAGAATGAAAATGATTTGATATTGATCTTGGTTTGAGGCTCGTAAGTTGTTAGTCTCTTTAGCTATTGACATATGGGTAAGTAGCCTAAGATTATTTTTTAGGTAATGAGCATTATTTTTATGAAAATGGTTACATGGTTTTGAATGGGTCCGAGAGTGGACTTTTGAGTGACTGCGGGCTATGTTATGAGTTATGGGGCCTATGGCCGAGTTATGAGAATGGTTTTGCATCTGCAGGTTTTACCGCCAGTTCACTTCCCACATGGTCGAGGCTAGGAGCTAGTGACAGAGAGCGATTGGCACATACTTTTGGTAATTGAGTTATAGATGATATGGAGACTATTTTGTGATTTATGTGACTTCAAGGTCATAGTTGACCTGAGTTGGAATTCGTTGTTCATCTCTCTATTTTATGAATTGAATTATGACTATGTTTCGATAGAATGTTTGGTTACTCAGCAAAAGCGGATTGGTTGCTTTTTGTGTTACGTGTGTGTGCGTCCATTTTTCTTCAATGGTGGGCCTATGATGAGCCTATGCGATATTCGATTGCATGGTGGAGTAGATTGCTTACAGGTTTATTGAAGATCACTACTGGATGATCATTGTGAGCAGACCAGAAGATTAGTCTTTTTGCTTCTGATTATATTAGTTGGATTGATTAAGTTGTAAGTTGTAAATCTTTAAAGTTTGTTGGTCTGTATTGAGTTTTGTAAGGTTTACCTTGCACTCATTCTATGAGTGAGTGTGGCAGTGATGCTCCGGATTTGGTTAGAAGTCTTCCGCTGTCAAATTGGATTATTTTGTTGTATTTTTCTATGTAAGCAGGTTTATAGAATGTCGATAACTTGGGATGTCTATTTACAAAGGAAGCTCTGCCCGATTTTCGGCTCGAGTTTATCTATTTTTGTTTATTTATTATTTAGAAAATCCGGGGTGTTACATGACGTGAGGGGGATGAACTGTGCGTTTTAGGGAAGTGGATTTGGAGACTTATTTCTAAAGATACAGGTATATGGAGAAGTTTAATAGAGGAGAAGTACAATCTGAATGAAATTTTTTCCATTGAAAACTTGTCTATTCCTAGAAAGGGGGGTGTGTGGAAGGAAATTGTTACGTGTGTAAAAAAGAATAGTGTGGTGGTGGAGATATTTAAGGAGAATTAAGTTGTAAAACTGGGAAATGGTTTAACTGCTCGTTTCTGGCATGATGTGTGGCTTGGGGATCAAGCGCTAGCCGAAAAATTCCCGAGATTGTTTACGCTTTTAGTAGAACCGAATGCAAGGGTAGGAGACATGGGTGTTTGGGATGGTTTGATGTGGAGATGGAGCTTTACATGGAGACGTAAGCTTTTTGTATAGGAAGAACAACTCAAAGAATCACTTTTGCATATCCTTCTTGCTGTTCAGTTAGACCCAGGAGAAAATGACTCAATTGGGTGGAAGCTTATCATTCTCTGTTAGTTCTTTAAGGCATGAAATCATTAAAAGAGAAGCAGGTACAACAGTTTGTGAGGCGGTCAAGGGAGTATGGCAAGGATTAGCTCCTCCAAAACCTGAATTATTTTTGTGGCTTGCGTGCTTGGGTCGACTGAAGACAAAAGATAGGCTAGCAGGGATGGGTTTCGACTGTATTACTGATCTTGACTGTGTTTTGTGTGACTCAGTTGTGGAAAGTTGCTACCATATTCTGATTCATTGTAACTTTGCAAGAGAATTATGGTGCAAGTGGCTTACGTTGTGGGAAATACAATGGTGTGCACCTGCTAGCATGATGGATTTCTTCACCCAGTGGTGCTCATTTGACAGTGGGTAAGCAATTTATTAGAAAAGTTCATATTACCTTCATTTTTGTCTTGGCTTGGTCAATTTGGAAGGAGAGAAATGCAAGGTTGTTTGAGGGTAAGAATTGTAATTCTGAGGAAACTTTTGAACTGATTTTATTGAGGCTGGGGTGGTGGATAAAGGCATGGGATATCAATTTTCCTTACTCCCCTCAAGAGGTGAGTAGAACTCCAAAGTGCCTTAGACTATTTGAGCCTGTACCCCCGCCAAAACCTGTACTAAATTGGGAAAGCCCGAAGGTGGGAGTGTTGAAATGGAACGTTGATGCTTCAGTTAAGGATGGGAAAGCGGCTATAGGCAGGGTTTTACGGGATTGGAGTGGAAAATTCAGGTGTATCTTCTCATGTCGTGTTCCTTGTGAGGAGATTAACCAAGCGGAGGTGGTGGCTATTAGTCGTGCCATTTCTGAATCAACTTCAAAGGAATGGTTGGTTCACTTCGACATTATTGTTGAATCAGACTCGGCTAACGCTGTGTCTTGGTGTAATACTACAACGGGTGGCCCGTGAAATGTGAGATTTGATTTGAACTTTATTAGGCGTATGAAAGGATGGTGGTCCAAATTTTCCATTGTTCATAGTCCGAGAAGCTCAAATGCTATAGCGGATGGCTTGGCAAAATTAGGTGTTAACATATAACACGACTTAGTTGCCTGGTTCTAAAATTTGAGTTCACAGAGGAGTTGTATATGAATTGAAAAGCTGTTATGTTTTGTAACTACTCCGTTGTGGAGTTAATTTCAATGAAAATTACCCAATTATAAAAAAAAAAAAAAAAAAAAAAAAAAAAAAAAAAAAAAAACATCTTATGGTTTTCACACTACATAATCAACCCTGTATTTAGGAATAATTATGGTAACTAAAGTGAAGAGGTCAAATTACTACCTTAGTCAAACCATGAAATTTGAAAGATATATCTATGGAATTTTAATATTATTTTGACAGGAGTAATTTGTTTCATTATTCCATTTCCATTCAAAGAAACGTGTCTCCTGGCGTGTGTGAGTTATTAATTAGCTTTTGGCGCCCGACATCATATCTACTTGTTGAACCGTTTTCCATTCATTCTGATTTCTCTTATACGCTGACCACCCCACCCCAAGTCAAAAGAAAAAGGGACCTTTAGCCCTGAGGATCTGCGGTTTAATTTGGCCTTTTGGAATTCACTAGTCACCTACTAATCATAATTAATTAATTAATTGTAATGTGTTCATGTTGTTTACCATCTGGTCTAAATGGTAGTTAGCCTCAGAGCAACTAAGTCGTTCGTGTTGTTGGATTTCATCACATGTCATGTATTTAATTTTTAGGGAGTATTTGGATTGAGATAATGATTAAAGGGGTAATACAGCAAATTAAAGTGTAAAATAATAAGGCGAAGTGCTTATAAGGGTAATGATTAAGGGAGCCACCGACAAAATGAAGGGAAAATGGGGGGGAAAGCATTATCCTAGGGGGAGGTGGATAACTATTAACCCTCAAATGAGGGTAATCATTATCCTTATTTTTACAAAATCTAATCCCACTATCTCACATACCTCCCGTTTTAGCCTCTAAATTTAATTTATTATCCTGATCTTAATTATCATTACCCCAATCCAAACTTCCTCTAAGTAAAATCTTATGTTTGATATTGAATCTCCAAATAAATTAATATGTAGTAGGTCCATTGTTTAATAGTACTCAGATAAGTATATTAATGTGGGTAATTCTGGCCTAAGAAAATTAGCTTGACGTTTGGGACAGTGACAAATTTGGGGCTGCTGGCTAGACATTTGGACAATGAGGATGTGACTAGGGAGAGTCGAGAGAGAGAGAGAGAGAGAGAGAGAGAGAGAGAGAGAGAGAGAGAGAGAGAGAGTTGTAACTTTGTAAGTTGTAACATCTAACATGTGAGAAAATAGGTGCATAGGATCCTTAACCAGCCAGTTGTGTGGAGTGTGAAGCATGATTGTCCTTTTTTATTTTTTATTTTTTTTATGATCATTGCCTCTTAACTGCTATTACTTTAAAACTTTACAACCACCCCTTCTCCCTTTCTCCTCGTGTGTGATTTTTCTTTTTCTTTAATTTCTATTTCCTTTCTGATACTCATGCGAGCTGAAGTAGTTATTAGTAAATTCCAATTCAGTTTAGTAAACAGAATTTTAGTTTTATTTGTGAAAAGAAGTTTAATTCAGAAAATTTTAGTTCAGTTCGATAAAACGAAGTGCACATATAAGAAGTTCAGTTTAATAAAATAAAGAAGATGAAGAAAGTAAGAAACGAGAGATTGAGTTGAAGGGAAAGGGTATCAAGTTGTCAACTGAGGGTATTATGAGAATTGAAGTATTTGATCTTGTGGCTTAATAATAATAATAATAATAATAATAATAAAACATATGCATTAGCAATGCATTTGAGTATCTTAAAATTTTCATATTTTTTTTTTTACTAATAATTGTCTTAATTGTCATTCAATTTGCATCGTACTCTTGATATGACAATTGTCATTAAAAAAGTAAGATACAAGTTGAATGACAATTAAGATACCTCCCAATATTTCAGGTTAAACTCTTATTATATTGATTAACTAACCTATCAAACATGTTCTGCCGAAATATCTAACAAGTCATCAACCTCCTGAATAAAATAACCTCCACATTAATGTAGAACAACAAACTTCTTCTGCTGATCGAGAATTGTTTTTGTCCTCGTACAAAGATCACACGCACGCATGTGTGCAATCAAATTTGCAAAGGCATGCTATTGCAGTATAACGGTCCAAAAACAACAAGATCTTGAATCGTGACACTGACACACACAACCAGTTATTAGTTCATAAAATTAATCAAGTTCTATTCTCTCCTCGCTACCTACACTCTCTTTTTAATTAATAATCACATGTTAACAATCCAAATGATGATCCTCTATTCCTCTTCGTAAAACTTGATTCAGCTTAAGTTTTGTACTTTGTAACAGACAATGCTTGACCTACTCACTAAAAACAACCTATATCTTAGAACTTTAATAAATACGAGTAAGTAATTTTCAATTAAAGAAACGAAGTGCCAAAAAATAACCAATGAATATCTCACGCATCACATAGGTAACCTACCCAGTGGATATGGTCAAATTTTTATCCGTTTGTAATTGAGACGACCTCTTCAAAATGACAACACATAATAGTGTAAAATAATCTTGACATTTATCGTTGAAATTAATGAAAGATATAAAAGTCGAAAAAATGTCATATGTGATGTTATAAGTTGTTGAGTTGAGTTTTTTGCCCCTCATGGAATGATGTAATATAATGGATGTGAGGTTGTTTATAACCAAGTGATTTATTATGCCATTGCCAAGATTTATATAGTGAAATGGGCTCACTAAATAAAGGCTTAGTTCTATGAAATTTAACTTGGTATTGTACGTTTCAGCCCCAAATTAAAAGTAACACTCGCATGTGGTAGGATATTGAAGTGAGTTTGTATCCCACTTCACCCATTGCCAACTGGAAGATAATGTAACACCATACTAGAAAAAAGAGAGGGAGAGGGGGGGGGGGGAAGAAGTAGGGCATTATTACCACAACTTTAATTTATCTACAATAATCCCCTCTATTTTATTGTTACACAATTAATAGTCAAAGCTGCATCATCACCAAGGGTATTTTGGTCAAAATATAACAGCATTCTTTTTTCTTTTTTTTTTTAAAATAATTTTAAGGGGTTACCAGTACCGGGTGTGTTGTTTAAAGTTTAAACGGTCAGTTCAGTTCAGTTTAGGAGTGATCTCGTGTAAATTTAATGATTTCCAGTTGAGCTAAGTGATGTTCAGTTCAGCTAAGTGATGTTCAGTTCAGATTCATACTTTTTTGTCTCACATATCAAGTTGTATTCAATTCAGTCTAGTGGTATTCAGTTAGGTTCAGTGATGTCCCGATCAGTTCACTGGTGTTAAATTCAATTCAATTCATTTCAGTTCAGATAAGTTTAGCATTAAAGAATGCACCCTATGTGATTCGATATGGACAAGTATAATATTTTTGTCATTAATAGACATTTATAGAGTGTGTTCATTTCCACTTACTTAATAATGAGTACATTTCACTTCAATTCAGTGATCTAATTTTGCTTTCACAGATTACTATTGATCAGCTTACTTCAATAGTATTCAGTCCAGTTTAATTTAGTTTGGTGAAAAAGAATCTCGGCTAGTGTAACAAGTATTATGTTAAGAGGGAAAAAAATGGCATCAAAGTATTAAGGGGATATTTGATGTACACAAAATTTCGTATGAGACGGCCTCAAAGTAACAATAAGAATTCATTACATAAGGCAACCTACTAGTTGAAGAAAGAATGCATCTGAAAAGGCAAATACTAAAAGATGGGGGTTGAATATATAAAACAGAGGAAACATCAAATAAATATAAATTTAATTTTGGCTGGGAAGAACATTTTGCAGATGAGGGAGCTAGCAACCTAACTAAGCACAGATTTGATAGTTGATCTAGATAAGCTAACCACTTTGTCTTTCCCATTAAGTTCCTTTTTCCTTTTGCTCTATTGGAGTGCCTTATAAGTTATAAGTAAGCCCATTATTTAAGGCATTTCTACATTCATATGTAGCACAGAATAAGTAGCTAAGGTTGTTATTTTAAGAAAAGTAATAAACACTAAACAATTGTTGTTAGCTCTTATGAATACCACGTTTGTTTGGTGGGTGCTCTCAAATATAGTATTTAACAGAGAAGAAAAGAAAGAAAGAGATACTAGTAATAACTATATGCTTGTGAGTGGAAGAACCTTATAAATTAGGCTTCAGAATCTTAAGCAACAGTTCCAATAGGCTCAAAGCTTGTCTTTTTGCACCAACCCTTTATTTTTATATATGACATTCATATGGTCATATGGTATTAAAACTAAATTCGCACATGGTGGTATAATGTCCGATTTGAGTCATAACTATTTCTCTATATAAGAGAGAGATTCTGTTAGACCCTCATTATAACACACATTACTGGTAGTACTTGTACAAAATCAAGTATTACTAATGCAAACACTTTTAAGTTATGTCCAGATTCAAACTACTAACCTTAAGTAAGTGGACGTAAACCTTAATTTCTCTTAAACCCATAACACTCATGTGCTCTTTCAAAAACATGCTTGGAACAATTGTGACCAAATGCTTTTTCTTAGGCTCCGTTTGATTCACCTGGATAAAACTTATCTGAACTGAATTGAACTGAAATGAACTGAACTGAATTGATTTTTTAAACTTGACCGTTAACCATTTAAAATTCGTCCAAACATAGTCAATATTGGACTCATTTGAAAGTATGCTTTGAGATCTTTCTGATGACATAATTATCATCATGAAATTATTTCGGAATAAAAAGTTATATGAGTTATAAAGTTGCACATAAACTGAACTTAATTGAACTGGACTGAACTGAACTGAATTTAAGTAAAATTAAGGTGAATCAAACAGAGAATTAATCTTTGTATCATCCTCAAGTGTAATGAACCGGAGATCGAGAATAGTATTCGGTTATTCTATCTTATTATCTATTATTACTAGATTTCTTGCCCGTGCGATGTACGGGTTCTTGTTCATCATCCTCCGTTATTAGCATCAATATGAAAGAAAATTAGTCATATCAATATATAAAGTTGAATAATAGGGGTAGCAAAGAACAATAATAATTTTTTTATCAACAAAAAAATTGCATTTTTAGTTAATATATAATATTTTTTTTTTGGGCAACTTATGTTACTTATTTTTATTAAAATAAAATAGAATTATTTTTAATTTCTTTTTAATCACCCATGCATTCATAAGTATTTATGAGTATTTATTATCTTTATTTATATGTGTTGCAAAGTAATGTTTATAGTTTTAAAATTTCAAGTTAGAGTGGTAAGGAAGTATTGTTAATCGTTTATTATCTCAAAGTTTGTTTTGTGTTTCTCATACTTTTTTAAATAGAAAACTTCATTTTTGTCTACTAATTTATACATATAAAAATCTATCTACAAAATTGTTGTTTAACCATCCATATTTTTGACCTGAAACTACTATTTTCACTCCTTTTTTGGGCTATTCCATCACTTTCCCTTTTTTTTCTCAATTGGTTAATTAGGTAATAAATTTAAAGTAACAAAATGGAGTACTGATAGCATACATATCAATTTAAAAACCCATATGATTGTGATGCACGCACATTTTATGCTATAAACTCTTTTATTTGATGAGAAATATAGTAAAAAAAAAAGGTAAAAATATGTATAATTCAAATAAAATTCCCTTTTTACTTACTATGCTTTTTGTTTATGATAATCGCCCTCCAAAAAAAAAAAGGAAAAAGAAAAAAGTTAGCAGTACATATACATTGATGGATTATTCAATCGAGGACGTCCCTTCTCGTAAAATGATAGTGTTAGTTTCCCTGTGGTTATCTTTCTATTACCGTAGTTGGCGTACCTATACACGCTTGTTGATTTTTCTTAGGATGAATGTAAAGTTTGATTAGAAGGATAGTGGAGAGATATGGGATGAATGAACCTAAATGAATTCCCACTTAAATAATAGTACAAGTGATACTCCAAAGGTTGAGTCTACTAAATGCATTAATGTATGATACTCCACGTTCTAAGTATTCTGGAAAATGAAAAAGGCATTCATTACAGTAGTTTCAGTTACAGTTGTCTCTTTATCTGTCTCATTAAGTGACATTCTTATTGCCGATTTTATTTGCTCTTATTTACTTTCAATTCCTTTGCTCTTCATCTACCTCACTTACTTTTATTTGCTCTAAATGCTAGTTTTCATTTGTTATTGTTATTGGGCTTTTATTTGCTCTCCACCTTTAGTGGTTCTTTTCATTATCACATTGAATGAATTCAATGCTGTTAATGTTGAATTTTACGTTTAGTTATTTCATTTTAATGAGTATATTCTTTATCTAATTTAATTTAAGCTCACATTTATAACTATTCAATGCCACCTTGGTGAGAACTCATATATATATATATATATATATATATATATATATATATATATATATATATATATATATATATATATATATATATATATATATATATATATATATATATATATATATATATATATATATATATACCCACTATCTTTTCTACCCTTTTTACTCACCACCGCCTTTCTTTTCGGAGTACTTTTCTTTATTTCCCACCATGGATGACATGCAACATTATAGAACTACTCCAAACAGATCTGCAACTAAATTTGAGGAAGAAACATTGTCATGAGAGAATTGTTGATTTCTGCTTCGGTTGTGGAAAGATGGGCCATGATAGTCGAGATTGCAAACTGGAAGCACTACTCGAATTCACAGCTCCGGACAAAAGCTTCAAATCTCCATGACTGGAATGCTCCTCTAAAACCAGTACCAGTTAGAGAAGAGCCAACTGAGACATGCTAAGAGAGGAGGAGGTGAGACCAATAAAGCCTACCAGCTACATTCAAGTTCGAGGCGATGTGGGTAAGGGATCCAACTAGTCATGACACAGTAGTAAAAAGGGCATGGAGAGAAGAATTCAGAGGATCACGAGGATTTGTTTTGAAACAGAAAATCAAGAGCGAGCACTAAAGATCAGTTGAAGAAGTGGAACAAGGATCACTTTGGGCATGTTCAGAGACAAATACGTGAAACAAGTGCAAAACTTGATGAATTTCAGAAAAATGGCAGTGTGTTGATTAATAAAGATGAAACTGACCTGTGTGCACAATTGATTGAACTCTACCAGCGTGAAGCATCTATGATGAGGCAAAAATCGAGAGTGCAATTTTTGAAAGAAGGTAATCTCAATACGAAGTTTTTCCACACTTCTACAATAACCCGACGTAGAAGAAATGCCATTGATGCCTTGAACAATATTGGTGATGGTATTTGGAAACAGGATAATGATGAAATTATTAATGCCTTTGACAATTATTTTGGTGAATTATTTACTTCTGTAGATTCCAACCATCCTCCCGAGATGGACAATCTCTTTGAGAGATGTATCACTAATGAAGAGAATGATTACCTGTGCGCTATCCCAACACCTAATGAAGTCAATGCAGTAATTTTTTCTATGCACCCCACAAAATCATCGGGGCCCGATGGACTCCCAGCATTGTTCTTTCAGGAATATTGGAGCACTATCCATAAAGAGGTTATTGAGATGGCACAAGAGTTCTTCAGAATTGGTTTCTTATGGAGAGCCCATAATCACACCCATGTCGCACTGATTCCTAAGACGCCACGAGCTTTATTAGTAAAAGAATTCAGACCAATAGCACGTACTATGTAACGTTGTATACAAGATTATGTCGAAGATCATACCAAACAGACTGAAACCTCTTCTGGATAAAATTGTGAGCCCGTTCCAAGCAGCATTCGTGCCTGGGAGAATCATCTCAGACAATACCATCCTCGTACATGAAATTATTCATACCATGAAAAAGCATAAAGGAAAGGGTAGTTTAATGGCTTTGAAGATCGACATGGCAAAAGCTTACGATAAGTTGGAGTGGAGCTTTTTGCTATGTGCAATGGGTAAGATGGGTTTCAATGAGAAATTTGTTGGTTTAATCAACCAATGTATTAGTACGACCTCATTGTCATTGCTCATTAATGGCAGCTCTAAAGGGTTTATTCAGCCACAACCAGGGCCATCCCTGTGATTTGCAAGGCCCTGTGCTAAACTTGATAATGAGGCCCTAGTTTAATTTTTTTTTTTGTGATTAAATCAACTTCAATTATAAACATGAAAAATAATACAAAATGTAAGTGCAACTTTAGTTACCAACATGATTTTTTTTAAAGGGACCAACATGAAATTAGTACAACAGTACCAATACAAAATCGTCAAAGTTATACAGAACATTGAAATTTTAAGCTCAAATATTGTATGTAGTTCCTCTTGTTTTGTAATTATATCTACATTCTTTGTATTTTTCTTAACTCTACTCTAACTTTCTTCCAATTTTCTGAAAATTATTGGAAATATTCCATTCTACCTTCTTCTTTTATATGGATGAGAAAGAAAGGCAAAACGCCTCAACAGGTGGAACAAAAGAACAACTAGAAAATTGAAAAAAAATAGCAACAATACTGAACCTCAAACATAAAACAAAGATAATAGCTATTGGGCACCATTCAAGGAAGAGAAACTCCACACAGCAGAACCCAATTTTACCTATTTGCTCTCCCTTTTCTAAAATACATCAGATTCAATATAATTAATAACTGGAAATTCAAAAATAATACAATGAATTACAATTAACTATATCTTATTAAAAAAGCAGAACCTTAAACCCAAAAACATGATGCACGTTTACCTCCCACAAGTTGCGTTGCGGTCAGCCGCTTGACGACGTCAACTCTTGGTGGATTGGAAAAGTAGGTTGAATTTGTTACTGTAAAAATAACTTCAAATTGAATCCAGAATCCTTTGAGACTAATCAATTCGTATTCTCCTTCTCACACAGTAAATAACTTAAATAGATGAATAAGATTTCTGCCATTGTCAATGAAAATCAGTTTTGGGAAAGGTGAACCGACAACAAGACCAGAGCACTAATGGACTCATTAATTACTTATTTGGTGAAGTAGTTAAGCATTTCTGGAAATTGAATCCATTAATTACGTAATTTACGCTTACTGCCTTTGCTTTGCTTCTTAATTGTTGAACGCTTTTTTCTTTATATGAAAGGACAAAGCGCTAAAATAGAAAATGGGGCCCCAAAAAATTTGGAGGCCCTGTGCGGTCGCACGGTCTGAACAGGCCCAAGGACGGCCCTGGCCACAACCTGGAATACACCAAGGTGATCCTGTGCCTCCATTCCTTTTTGTCTTTGGAATGGAGACACTTTCTAGGATTATCTTCAAAGCGCAAATGGAGAAATGGAGAATAAGTTAAAGGGTATTGCTATTGATAAAAAGTGTGACGATGTGGCTCATCTCTTGTTCGCTGATGATTTGGTGATATTTGCAAGGGCTTCCGAATCTAATGTTGATGCAATCAACGAGGCGCTTGATAAAATGGAGGAATGGGGTGGGTTGGCAGCAAATAAATCTAAATCTGGAGTATTTTTCAGCCCAAATACAAAGCATGAGGTGAAGGGTAGATTGAAAGAAAGACTCAACTTGAAAGCCATGGACAAGGATGCAATTTATTTGGGCAATGCCTTTTTTTCGCAATAATGGGAAAAATCAAAAGTTATTGTATTTGAAAGAGCGGTTGCACGACAAGCTTAAAACATGGAAGGCAAAATCTTTGTCTTTTGCTGGGCGTACGACAATTATCCAAGTTGTTGCATCCGCAATCCCCAGTTTTGCTATGACTTCGAATTCTCTGAGTGAATCCCTCTGTAAAGAGATGGATTCATTGATCCGCGACTTTTGGTGGGGAAAGACTGACCATCGAAAAGGGGTGTATTTGAAATCGTGGGAATCAATCTGTATCCCAAGGAAGTTTGGTGGTCTAGGACTACGTAAAATGAAAGAGCTGAATAAGGTGCTACATGCGAAGCTGGCGTGATATCTTTTTAGTGATGACAACAAATTGTGGGTGAAGATATTCCAACAAAAATACTGTGGGAGGTATGGATTTATGCACGTTTCTCCTCTCCCTTCTGATTCCCAAACTTGGAAAGATATCTTGCGTGACAGGGATGTTATTAGTGCGGGTGGGTGTTGCTTAGTTGGTTATGGAAGAAAGATCAATGTATGGACGGACCCTTGGGTCCCAAATCTCGAGGGCTTTATTCTCGTCGCCAAGGAGGGTGTGGAAATTGTGGTATTTAAAGTGAGCGACTGTATAGTAGAGCAAGAATGGAACGAGGGACTTGTAAGGGGTCAATTCGAACTTGAATTTGCTGCTGCTATTTTACAGATTCGACTCCCTGTTTCCAATGTGATGGTTTTACTTGGTTGAGAGAAAGGCTTGGTGACTTCTCAGTAAAAAGTGCATACAAATTAATTACAGATAGAATTTTCAGCCATGATCACATGGAGCAAGGCTTTTGGAAGTGTGTGTGGAAGCTTAAAGTGCCTCATAGAGTTCGTATTTTTATCTGGAAAGTAGCATGGAGGGAAATTCCAACGAAATCATCTCTAAAAGTGAGAATGCCATGGGTCATTGATGAATGTTTGCTGTGTACTGGTGACCACAAGAATGAAGAACATTTGTTCTTTTTTTGCCCCTTGGCTAGAATAATTTGGTTGCAAGTGTTGGGTCTTAGAACTAACTTATTTGCTGATTGAGACCTTTACAAATGGCTGAAGGAATTGATCCTGCAAAACTCATCATTAAAGTGCAGCATGAGTAAAGATCAAAGTGAGGAACTCGGGTGCAAAGCGGCAATTATCCTTGATACTTTATGGTGGATGCGTAACCAGAATCTTCACAACGGAGATGATATTAGGCCACAAGAGATTGTCGAGTTGATCGTAAAGAGATGCAGAGAAGCTGAGATGGGGTGGAATGAAAAGCCACCTTTGAATTCAAGGCAATCTGATGAGGAGACCATTCCCATTGCAATGGAAATTCCTAGTACAACTTTTGTGGATGCTGCAATTAGGAATGATGGAGCAACAACTGCACGGGTTTACATTGATCATAAGGGCAATTTTGTGGCAGCAGGTATGTGGTGAACACCTCCAATCCAGCTAAAGCAGAGGCCTATGCAATCCCTGAAGCACTCAGCTTCATCCATATGAAGAAGCTCTCCAGGATTAGAATTCTAAGTGATGCAAAACTCATTGTAGATGACATAGCTCGTGGGCCTCCCTACCCTTGGAAGCTGAGAGACACTCTTAAAAATGTTTCTGTTTTGCTTTCCTCGTCTTCCTCTTGTTTAACTTTTGTACCTAGATTAGCTAATATGTTGGCTCACTCTTTTGTGGCATGGGCGGCGTCCTTTAAGTTTGTGGGTATTAAGTACCTAGAGGATTTCGACCCGATGTATGTCCCCTAGGTTATGTATTTGTGATTTTTGTTCTCTTTTAATACAAACAAGCAACGTTTGACGAGCCAAAAAAAAAAAAAAAAAAAAAAAAAGGTCGGGCTAAGCCTGGGCCTACTGGGCTGCATTCCAAACCAGGATTTCCAAATCTCCATCCACTCCAATAGATGATGGCATGATTGCATGAATCATGATGCTAGACACTAAGACACCTAAAAGATTACATACTTTTTTTTTTATACGAGAAACTCACGGTCACTATTTTTAGAGTGTGTATTGGATAAACTACGAGTATATATATAATAGGTTGCAAACCATATACACCAGGCAAGCCAACAAGATAAATCTTGCAGTCAGGCTCAACAAAGAAGATTTAATGAGATTTGAACCATGATTTTTGCCATAAAATCCAACCTCACAAGAGTCATAATCAACTTTCCAGGACACCTAAACGATTACATGCCCAATCTTTGATCAAGACAAATCAAATATACACTTAATATATAGAAGTAAAATGGCTAAAACAAGGATATCCCAAAATATAAAGCTTAAAAAACAACATAACACAAAGCAATTACACTAATTAACCCACCCACATGAGAAAAAGCTCCAAAAAAATTGCCCATTTTCCCTTCTTTTTTTTTTTTTTTGATCACCATTTTCCCCTTCTTTTAGTAGTTAACATTAGTTAGAAATCTCGTCATCATCATCTTCAGCTAATACCATTCTACTAAGAGGGCTAGGACCAAGTTTTTTCCTTCTCATTGCAGCTCTTCTTTTCCTAATAACATCCATTTGATTTCTCCTTCTAACTTGCATCATTGCTTCCTCTTCAATCACAAATCTCCTCATTAAAACATCATCAGTTAAAGATTTTCCTCGAAAAACTCTCCTTCCTTCAACGCTATGTCTTGCACTCGAAACCCTCATTTCTTGACTGGTAATGGATGATGATGATGTAGGAGGGTACGGTTTCGACCTCGGGTAGCTATAACTTCTTCTTGGAGGAACCTCTGCAAAGACCTCTGTGTAGGATGATATTGGAGCACATAAGCATACTCTTGTAAAGGAAGTGGCTACCTTAAGAGATGTACATTTTCTGAGCTTTTGTTTGTTGGGATTTGGTTGTTGAATTTCTGTGGATTTAATGGTTTTCCATAGGGTTGAATTTGTGCTTGTTGGTGACTTGAATATCACTTTCCATAGTGTTGTCATATCTATTGCTCTTTGGTACCAAGGCTTCCTGAAAAAAGTAGGGAAAATAGAGACAATTATGTAGGGAAAAGGCTTGAATTGTACTTATATTCTCTTTCCATAACAATTAATGACATTACTTTGACAAAATTTAGAACACCCCTCTCTAGTATAAATAAACTATCATGTCTGTAAGAGTCTTGACTCTTGACCACGAACAAAGCAATTATATTTCTGTCCAGATTTGAATTTCACATATGAAACGTCAAGAGTCGAAAGCTTACTCGCCTTAATTTTACTTAAACTCAGTTCAGTTTAGTTCATTCATCAGTTAAGTTCAATTGATCATGTAATACTTATCACTCAAATAATTTTTTATTCTAAAATAAATTTAATTTATTTTTTTTTTTTTTACTTTTGGACTCTAAGGTGTTGGTCACGGACTCGTGGTTTCAATTTCTGATTGCTCATACCTTATAATTTTTGCCTTCTTAGAACTATATACTTGCCCCTTAATAATGCTATAATTACTGGGGTCAGTGCAGAGTGCTTACATTGGTTATTAGTAAGGTAGAGTATGCTTAGGCTTAGCCATACACCAACACCAACACCTTTCTTTTCTTTGGGAAAATAAAAAGAAAAACTGCTAATGATAAAATTTCTCCTAAATTATCAGGCCAAAATAAAGATCATTTATTGAATTTCTACTAACTAGTCATATATAAATGCATGGTTTTTGAGAGTACCTTGTTTTTGAGTTCTTTGGATCTTGCATGAACAGAGCACCCAAAAGAAAGAAGCACTCTTTGGTGACAGAGCAAGCTCATTTGCATAACCCACAAAGCCAGAGAATGAAACACAGCTAGAGAGAGAGAGAGAGAGAGAGAGAGAGAGAGAGAGAGAGAGAGAGAGAATATGAAAGAGCTTTAGCTTCAAAATGTCAGTTGGGTTGGCAATGTGATGACCTTCCTTTTTTTATTACTTTTTTCTTTTTAAATCAACAAGCATCAACTTCTTTTTTAAATTCATGTTCTATTAATTTTTATTCAAAGAAAGAGATTCAAAATGCACCAAAAGGAGAAAAAAGCAAAGCTCCCTATCTTAACTTCCTTTTTCTTTTTATATTTTTATTATTATCAAAATAAATATATAATGCAAATGGATTAGCAATAATTAATACCTTAGCTAGCTTGTTGTGGGCGTGGAAAGTATTCACACCTTCCTTTGGTAATCATGTTCAAACTTCTCTGGAAAATGCCGTTAACAATGCCGTTAGTGACTGACATTAACAATTACTCCTACTCCTTTATTTTTTTTACTCTGTCTCTTCTCTCTCCTCAATTCCCCAAATTGGATGAAGAATCCTAAATTATCGATCTCTTATTTCTCCCTTCTCCATAATCATGTGTAGCAATATATTAACCCATTAATTCTTCCATTCCTTTACTCGACAAGGATGGCTTGCTAGATATTGAACACTATTGAACAATGGGACCATTGAAATCGAGCAAATCCATTAACATACGACATGAGGGCGGCGATGTTGGTGGCGGTGGTGGTAGAGAGGCAGTGAATTAGTTGTGGCCGTGTGGGAGATGGCAATCTTTTGCTTGATGAGGGAGAAGAGTTAAGTTTGTCCATTCTCTCTTGGGTGGGATTCCAAATTGGGTATGTTTTGTTTATGGGGGGTCTTATGAGAATTGAGAATGAAAAGTAGATGATGAGAATTTGTGGTTTGAAGTTTTTTGGGACTGATTGCTAAAATTTTCGTCTGGCATTTCAATCCTCTGTTTTATTATTCCTACGAGCTTTTGCTCTTCAATTTGGTGTTCTGTACTTGAATAGTGTCCTATATAAATGTCCATTTTCTTTTGTTGGTCTTCTCTTTGTTTCATCATTTTTCAATTTTCTTTTGTTGGTCTTTGATCTCTCTGTTTCATCAATTGTTCTTGTTCATTAGGAAGTATTATCATGCTCATGTTCTGCATGCTTGCATTCTCTTTTGGGTTTTCTTTATGTTGCAGGGAAGCAAAGCTAGGAAAACTGGAAAAAGATAGAGAGAGAGAGAGAGAGAGTCAAGAAAAAGTATTACATAATTAAAAATAAAAATTAAATCCCATTTTGACCGCCACTTCATAAATTTCTAACGGACAATTGACACCGTCAAGATTGGGTGCAATATTGGCACATAAATTTCAATTTGGGATTATTGTGAGGAATTTTTTTAGTTGAGATTATTATTGACACACGGCTCAAACTTGGAATTATTTAGAGCTAATTATCCAACTTCTCTTGTCTATTTATGATTATGGGCATGAAATACTTGTTTGGGGTTGGGACCATTTTTTGTAGTCCTTTGCTCCCATGGCCCATGTGATTAAGATCATGGATCAAATCCTAAAAGAAAAAAATGAAGAAGATCATGGATTAAAATTTCCAAATATTTCCTTAGATAATATAACTATACTCAAACAAGATTTTTATAATACTAAGAGCATCTCCAATTCAAGGTTTTTATAAGAGGTTTATGGGGAAATTTTTTGGCAAAATTTGTATAAATCGGTTTGTCTGTCTAGATAAATATGGTTTATAGGGTTATGATGTGACACATGTAGAAGCCTCTCGGAGGTTGGTAGCATTACAAAATAGAGATTTGTGCAAATGAGATTTTAAAATTAATGATATGTCAAAGATAAAAATTTTAAAAAAAAACCCCTTAAAAATTATATTTGTAGTATTGGAGATGCTCAAGCACTTGCTTTGGATACTTTAAAAAAAATATTGGCTTTGGCAATACAGAGGATTATGTTTTGTAATATACTCACTATTGAACACATATATTTGTCCTTTGATAATCAATAGAACTTGTGTGGGGTGGATCTATTCCATGAGGTGTGGGAGGAACAGAGGCCGATGAGAGAAAGAGAGTAGAGACATGAGGGGAAAATGTGAGAGACCTATCGACTATCGCATACAGTGGCGTATCTAGGGGGGTACAAGAGTCGACCCTCTTTTTCGGTAATTTTTTTGTCAGTTTTATAAAGTATATATATTATGGAAGATATTTTGTATCATAAATACTTGTGTGGAGTATTGGTAACTTGTAGATTGCAGGTTCAAATCTTGGAAGCAACTATTTTCTAACTATTTTTCTTCTATAATTCTTCCCCTCTTCCATTTTTTGATCTAATCCGTACCACTTTCTTAATTTCATACATTATACGTGTTTTATTTTATTTTTTGATATTATCCTTTCCTTTTTTTAAGTTTATACATCATTTGTGTATTATTGTATACCTCTACAATTATACAATTAATAAGTTCATAGGCTGAGTGTCAGATGAACCCATATTAAAAAAAAAAAAAAAAATCAGATAAACCCATATTAAAAAAAAAAAAAAAAAATCTTCTCCAATATGTATCCCCAGTACTAAATTCCTGATCGAATACGCTACTGATGATCGCATAGGTCCGACCTATAAAAAAATTTTGTGCTTGATGATACTAAGAAAGTTTTTGGTTGGATGCAGGATGGTTATAATAATTTAGTTTAATATTAACGGAAACATAACAATTATGGAGCATAACACACCCACAAAGGTGGGCATTTCTTACTGGAAACTATACATGAAAATAATTTTTTCAGAGGAAGGCATCATGATTACTTATTGTGGGTGATTATTTATTATATTCCCACGAGCTCACATAGAAAAAGGCTGCTGCTTATAATTAAAAATAAAAATTATGATTGAGGATGCTGGATCAGTGTTATCGGAGCACAGTACCAGCACCCAATCTTGTTAAGTTAATAATACCAAATCCTGTAAACAACATAACAACTCAATATATAAGTGTGAAATGTGATGGTGCATGCAAAATTTATTTAGCAGTGTATATCATAATGGTTAAAAAACTTATATCCAAGTTATATTATTGTTTGCAATTACTACTACATGTTCCTGAATGACTATTTGTTTTAAATTTTATTTTCTGCTTTCTTTCGATTATGTTTGGCACGAACAACTAGCTTTTTAATAAAAGCTATAGTTTGAAACTTGCAGCTGATATTTTTTACTCTCTGCTACCAAACAGTTTGCCATATGATTTTCAGTGTGCAGTTACAACTAATTTTGTGAAAGCTATTCCTGCAAACTTTCACCTACAAGCCTACAGCTACAGCTACAGCTACAATTAGTTTATTAGTATTTTGTAGCAACTTTTAGCAGTTTTCTACTAATTTCTTTCCATTATTTACATTTAACAGCTACAGCTACAACTAATTTTGCCAAATATAGCCTTCATCTTAACTTTAAATGGTAGATCGGATAGTTCTCTTATAAGGCGACCTCATGCAAGAGACAGCCAAAAGTATTACCTTTTTGTTAAGTAGCCGATTTTTTACTCACACAAATCACGCCTTATGTCCTATAAGTTTTTGTGTTTTTAAATAGTTAGCGATTATGTATGATTTCATCGCTGGATAACAGTGTAGTAGATCGAGCCTTTTCTTAATAATAATGACTACATGCAGAATTAAGCTCTTGCATCAAGTAATCTCAATCTGGGTGTATAATTTGAGTAACAAAAGATGCACGCATATTACCAGTAATTGGAATATCTCTACTCAAATTGACAACATTAGAGAGAAATGATGATAAGGTATTGGACAGTCATTTCCTTAAAAGATGGATTGTCTCCCCATGGAGTTAAATCACACAATACTTTTGTTGGTCAAAAGGCAAAAACAATTATGCAGGTGGTTCGTATCAGCTTAACCTTTTGCTTTCTTTACGTTGTTTTGTAGACCATGCATATTATTACCCGCTTGGGAAAGCAAGGAGCCTCTAATCAATAAAATTGAGCAAACAATCAAAGATCACAAAATTTTGTATGAGGCGGCCTTAAGGTGAAGCCCTCTCATACAAGCATGATGTCATACCGACGTCATGCTTGTATATAGAGGTAACCTCACCTTCTCATACAAAACTTATTGATCAAAGATAAAGGGATGTGATGAGCGAGGACTAGTTAAAAATAATACACTCTTAAAATTTTAAGATCTATGTCATGTAAAATAGCCAAAGTTTTTATAGTTCCGATTTCATAGTAAAATTCGAGAATAGTTTGTTTGGTATCATTTTCAATATCTAAGACGGTCTTATTGTGAGACGTCGGTTAAATTTTGAGCTAAAAAGTATCCAGAGAATATTACATTTTGAATAATTTTGATTATCTTACTATAAAATTACATTTTGAATAATTTTGATTGTCTTACTATAAAATTATTTTACACACTATAGTTTGGATACTTTGCAACACGTTATTTTCCTATTTATATGTTCTGTAAAATAAATTGTTGACCTCGTCGGCATTAGGTGCTCCCATAGACTAGGAATTTGAGGAAGATAAATAAGGGGGATAGAAAAACCACAAACTTTCCCTGTGGTAATCAGTAAAGATCTTTAGTCACACCAACTTTATCAAGTGTTTCAGTCTTTTTCAAAGTTGCCTGAGGAATGAGGATAAGTTTCATCTGTCAGATGACACTATCAGGACACCTCCTAAGGCTGTGCTAGGACCCTAAGAGGTAATAATTCAGTATATGCATTTACCATCTCTGGTCATTAACTCACCTTTCTGTACAATAGCTGACATTTTTACCAATTTTCTTCTGAAAACTTTCAGTATGAACAGAACAGCTGAATTCTTCTCTGAGTCTGATGCATTAGGTGCTTCCATAGACTAGAAATTTGGACAATGTAAAATGTGAAATTTAGTTGCACCAAAAAGAAAAAGAAAAAAAGCCTGTGTTTAAATGCCATGTGACATGTCATTTCTCACCTCAACATCTTAAGGTTTATGTATGTCTTTTCTTCAAAGACCCTGAAAATAGTTCAGAAGGGACTCTCAGAGCAAGCCTTTTGAAGGCATCCCCATTGAAGGTTTGTGGGAGAGCTCTGAATTAACACCATGATGGTACGTTTCCAGAGTGCAAACATGATGGAAGAACAAAGGATTGTTTGTCCGTTAGGTCTGCCATCGACACTTCACCTGAAAATTTCACCGTACATTATATTACAATCTGTCACATTGCTATTGCGCTCTACTGAACATAAACAGCATTTATCAATGAGCAATTACGAAACTTGAATATCATTCCCTCTTTACAGTCTCATTCAAAGCCCTATCATCTGGCATCTGCCAGGAAAACTGACAGTCTCAAGGCCTTGCATCAGTGTCTGTTGATTCACACTAATACTACAGACCATCGAACAACTTTTCATCATCATCACCGGAAAAACAGTGATCACATGCGATTGGGTAGGTTCACTAAAAGGATAATTTGTGCTAAATGGAAGGCTTCCATTTAACATAGCTTCACTTCGCTTGAAGCCGTTTTGTGGGGAAATACTCTCAATCAAATCAACAAGAACTTCCGCAATGCATCAGCTATCATCCCCGCAACAACCGGAAATTATTGTCTCCACATGCATTTGAATAGAATTCTTAGTTACTATCTGGCTCGCCTGAACCTTTCATATTCCAACCAGGTCCAGCTTTGCGCTCCCCTCGTTTTCTCTTATTAGGAATCTGTATCTCTGTAGTAAGACAAGATTCTAAAGTTGACTTGTCCTGAGCCATGGTATCCACAGTAATAGGGTCAGCCACCAATTCAGTGCTGGCTGGAAGACTTGACATGTTCTGCTCTTTGTTTTCTGGGTCTTGATACCCTTCAATGGATTGATCAATAACTCCCTTGGATACGTGTCCATCTTGTAATTGGTTTTGCAGTACCATTGCATCATCCAAAGTCTGCAGATCAACAGCACAAAAATAATCACATTGAGATTCAGAAGCAAAACTCTCTGACTAACAAGGATTGTGATTATATTTGCAACTAGCAAGTCTCATATGATGGACACAATTCACAGTCCACAGAGGAACAAAGGAAGAACCTGAGAAAAGTGACACGAAATGAGCTGATAATTCTCTACCTATTCACATCAATGATTTGCAAAGAATAAAACAGAATACATGCCAAAGAGCAGCCAAACTTTTACTTTTATCCAGATGTTAAATCAACGGTATAATCATTTTTCTGTTCAGGATCATATTTAGTAGAGTTTATAAGCCAAATAACCTTCAGTGACGTACTTGACATGTTACAACAAGCAATATTAGTATTTCGTAATCATAGACAAGATTATGAAAGAAAAGCTTACATTTTCACCTGACTCCATAATCTGTGACTGATGTACGGTAACATCTGCAGCAGATAGTAATCCAACTGTGCTTTCTATTATGTCAGGAATCTGAGTTCCCTCTCCATAACCTATGTCCTCGGGCAAATCCAGATCCCCAATTTCAAAATCTGGTAAATGCTCAGATGGAACATATATGGGACCAATGGACATAGTGTCCCCATTACCAGTAGAGAAAGCAGGGCTTTGGGCAGCACTAGTCTGAGCATCATAAGGGGCAAGAAGACTGAGATTTTCCGAAGAGGAGAACTTCACACCATTTTTTAGCATGACCATATCAAGATGTGTTCTAAGCGTCTGAACTTGAGATTGTACTGTTTCAATCTGTCTCAGAATCTGCTCCAAAGAATCCTCACCATCTCTCAACCAATCATCATCCACGCCAAACTCATCATTCTTAGAATATGACTCTGAAATGAGCAATACCCACATATGATTTTTTTCCTTAAAAGGGAAAATATGAAATCAGAAAAAGTAAACACATGAAATTTATGTTATTTTATTTTTTTGTGAGGGAAAATACATACAAAGATCATTACAATACAAACACATATGTGCAAATTGCAAAATGACAAACAGATATACGTTTAGCAAAAGAACCAACTCAACCAATTGGAGGCCCAATCAATTAATTATATTTTCTAAAATGCCCCTTCACAAAAATGCCCTTTCGGCTTAAAGCGTGAAGGAAGTGCCGTCCTATACCTTGTGATCAAGGGACTCCCAAGATTAGAGCTCAAGACCTTGAGGTTCTTATTGCTCTTATAACTGATAAGTGATAACACAACAACAACAACATGAACTCAAATATGTTTGTATCCCGCCGGGGGCGGGGTCTGGGGAGGTCCAGATGTACGCAGCCTTACCCCTGACTAGTCGCCTAGTAGAGAGGTTATTTCCGAAAGACCCAAGAAAACAGTTTTGAATTATAGAAAAAGTTTTGAATTTTAGAAAACAGTTTGCAATTAATGAAATGAATATAAACAGAAAAAAAAGAGAATGAAGGGATGCATATAAACGCAGGGGAATGAAAATCTAGAAGTACATAAACAGTAACCAATTAGAGCATGGCTATCCATGTTCATCACCAAGTTCATAGAGCAAGAGAGAGAGTGGTGAACAAACACAAAGGCCACTATCCATGTTCATCACAAGTTCATGAGGAGAGAGTGATGAACTTGGGGCAAAATGTTCACCAAACGGGCTTGGGACGAACGGGGGGAAGGGTCGTTCATGGGGTGGGGACCGTTGCACAGGTGACGCGTGTCCCGGGGGGGACTGCGCATCTTTAATATTTTTTGAGTTCAAACGCTGCAAAAAGCAACATTCAGCGTTTGAACTCAAAAAAAATTAAAGTCGCGTGCGGCCTGACACGCGCGTCAGGTCGCCTGTCCTGACGCGCCACGTGTCAGGCCCTGGTTGGTCTACCCAAAATTAATCCGTTGCAATTTTGCAACGGCTATAAATAAAAAAAAATCTAAAAATTATTAAAAAAAAATACCAACGGCTATATTTTCTTGTGATCTATAAAATGAGACCAAACTTGACATTTTTTAGCACAAATCTGAAAATCATCCATTTTCTCTCCTAAAATTGCTTTTATTCCTCTAAAAATTCATATTTGCTCTAAAAATTTCCTCTTTTCTATATTATGAATCCTAATAATAATTAGTGTCGATTTTTATTAAAATGTATATTTTAATGATTATTCAATTTGTTAATAAATTTAATTCACCAATTCAATAATATAAATAAAAAAGAAAACATATACATAAGTTGGAAGGAGAGAGAAAATGTGGTGGGGTATAGTTAAAAGTAGGAGAGAGAAATGGATGAACATCATATTTGAGTTCATGGATAAAGTTGCATTTTGGTGAAGTTCATAGCTTGAGTTCATGGTGAGGTGGAGGAGTGAGAAAGTAGGAGAGAGAGGGATGAACAAACATAATTGAGTTCATCGATAGCATGCTCTTAAAGACTCTACTTGCATAATAATAGAGAGGGAGGGGATGAGCACCAATTAGTAAAGGGGCAACCAACATGCACTAAAAAGACAAATGCTACACCTCTAAAGTAAAAACACCTAATAAATCTGGGCGGTGCAACGCATCCTCTAAGTAGTGTCGTGACTCTCATCTATTTGTATTCTACTACGCCAAAGTTTCCTATTAAGGGCCAGATCCACGGTAAGCTCTAGAAGGGCTAAATCCTTCCTAATCACCTCACCCCAATTCTTCTTAGGCCTCCCTCTTCTTCTCTTACAGTCCGTAAGTATAATCTTCTCACACCGCCTCACGGGAGCGTCTGGGTGTCTCCTCATAACATGTCCAAACCACCTGAGTCTCGTCTCACGCATTTTCCCCTCAATGTCTGCCACCCTCACCTTGTCACGCACCACCTCATTCCTGACCTTATCTCTCCTAGTGAGGTTGCACATCCAACGGAGCATCCTCATCTCAGCCACCTTCATCTTTTGAACATGCGCTTGTTTAATATGCCAACACTCTACACCATAGAGCATAGCTGGCCTAATAGCTATGAGGTAAAATTTACCTTTTAATTTGAGTGGTATCTTATCGTCGCAAAGGACACCCGAAGTACTTCTCCATTTTAGCTACCCTGCCTTGATACGGTGGGCTACGTCTTCGTCAATTTCTCCGTTACTTTGAATGATCGACCGCAAATACTTGAAGCTCTCTTTCCTTGGTACCACTGCGGTGTCAATCCTAATCTCCAAGTCAGAGACAACCCCTCCCCTCGTGAAGCTACATCCCAAATACTCTGTTTTTGTCCTACTCAATTTAAAACCCTTTGCTTCCGGAGTATCCCTCCATATTTCTAACCTGTTGTTAACACCTTCTTTTGTTTCATCCATCAAAACTATGTAGTCAGCAAACATCATGCACCAAGGCACATCTCCTTGAATACTCTTAGTGAGTTCATTCATAACTATTGCAAATAAGAAAGGGCTCAAAGAAGAACCCTAATGGAGTCTTATGTCAATCGCAAAATGGTCTGTGTCCCCTCCCATCGTCCTCACTCTAGTCCTCACACCTTCATACATGTCCTTAATAACTCGAATATAGGCAACCGGGACTTCCTCCTTTGATAAGTGATAACATGTGATGGAATCAACTCAACCAAAAACTTAAGCTACTAGTTGGACGCCAAATCAATAGTTATATTTCCTAACAGCTTCCACCATACAAGCATTGGAAACAAACAAAAACAATGGAATCAGTGGACAAGCAGCAGAATTTGGAGCTATGCTATGAAAGGAAACCTTGTGTTGAGGAAGAATACACTAGAGTTGCCTATTTTCCCATTGGGAGGCATGTCCTTCTGGATCAAATGATGGAAATTAGCGACTGACGGAACGAACGCCTAGTGTTAGCTTCTCTGATGGCTACCTCTTGCTTAGGAGTAGAAAATTCCAAAAAGGACTGGATAGGGCCTGTTTCAGTCTCCTTGAACTGCGTTAATGGCTCCATGATGTCGTTAAGGATTACATTACTTGAACATTAATACCACACAAAGACCATAAAACAGAAATCATATGTCTTCCACATAATTTTTAGATTCAGCAACATAGGCAAACTATATTAGCTTCACACAGCTTAGCCAAGATGCATTTTGAAACAAAATGCAGAGCACTTTGAAAGTGGAATTATATAAGTGTTTTCTCACATATTGTATACAATTGAATCTTTATAGGTATCTGTTTTAATTTGCTGGAGAAGGCCTATATATACTCTCCACCCACTCTTCTACCTTCTACATGGAAGACATTGCACAAATTAAATCCACCTGACCTATGAGAAGAAGATGAATTAGAAAGCCCAAGAATAAGATATCGACTAATTTAAGGTGTCTAGAATTATAGGTGTTACAAATGATCTCTTTGTTCCCACAAGCTTCTTCTGATAGTTTTCCTTAGAAGAGAACAAGAGACTTCTGGCAAGGGTTTGACTAGATCTAGAATGGTTTATCAACTTGAAATTTCTAGTTTGTCTCTCCTTAAGCTGAGGGGCTTTGAATATCTTTCTTCCATTCCATTTTTAAAGCATAAGTTTCATGAAAACACGAGTTGGAGTTTTAAAAGAATCCTTTTAATACCACAAAGTAAATAGTTGAAGTTACTTCATTGTTTATTTGACAAGGATTTTCAAATCTAATTAAACGGAAAATGATGTGACTAAACTTAAGAGTTCAAGCACTTATTAGTACTTTATAGAGCCTGTGCAACCATATCGATTCACTACCCCATCTTGTTGTGTAATTTTAAATGCCAGTCCACCTCCACCTCAATGAGGCGCCCAAAGAAAATAAGGGGAGAAAGGAGAAGAGAAAAAATATTTAGCAATGCTTACTGTATGCACAAATCATCATATTCTTAACATATAGTGACCAAAAAAATAATAGACAGAAAAGAAAAGAAAAAACAAACAAAGGCAACTAGAAGATGGACCCAGGACCAACATATATGCACAAAAGCATGCTAAAATGCAGTGTCATTAATTTTCTAGCGTTCTTAAAGGAACATCAATTCGAGTTGTTTGTTAAGTTTGCATATTAACCTTTTTACATAGGGGAGGAGATAAAATCTTACACCGTTCATAGACTGGTTATATGTTTATTGCACCCTTTCCCCATTTTATTTAGTTATCAAGGAGCCCTTTCCCCACTTAATTATGTGTTCTATATGCATATTTTACTTTCTCAGACTCTCACCGTTGTTAACTCCAGCTTGATGTTTCATTGTCACCACTCCCTACACTTGAGTTTTAAGTTTTAACACTTAAGCATACAATTGCATAATAGATGACAGCTGGCACAAAACTCAATTAAAGCTCTTGCACATTAGCAATTGTAAAAAAATTAACACTTAAGCCCACAATTGCATAATAGATGACAACAGGCATAAGCCTTCACTGAAGCTCTTTCACCCGGTATTCCCCTTGCTCTTGGGCACGTGTGCCAGGCACTTCTATGAGGTTTTTCGATTTTCTTCTCTCTTTAAGGAGATTCTCTCCTACACTGTGGCACTCTTCCTCTTTCTTTCCTAAAACGGATCGTCTTTTATCTTTAAAGAGAGAAAGAAGATTTCGAATTATCCAAAAAGATCTGAAGAATAATATCTTTGGCAAGTAATACAATTGAATGAAATACTTACCATTGATATCAGGATAAAACCTACCCCCGCCCCCAAAGCCTGAAGACATCCACCCACCCACCACCAATCCAATAAGGGATGATGCAGTTTCAATAAATCATTTAGCAGCTGAGATGACATAATCATGATAGGTCATTAGAAAAGATAATCATATAAGACGGTCTTACCGTGGGACGACTATTACATTTTGAACAAAAAGTGTTAATTTTGGACTAACAAGTGTCAAAAAAATGTTACATTCTGAATAAAAAATGTTATTCTTGAACTTTTTAACGGAAACAGTCTGATCTTATACAAGACCTTCCAGATAAATCAGCTGAAAAACAGGAATTTCCCTTCTGAAATTGAAAATTTTCCAAATACAGTATTTTGTTAGTCCCCCGCTTTTTTAATACCTTGAATATTACTGTGTAAGAAGTCAACTGTATTTAGTTATTCACAAACGCCCTCAATGTTTCTGATAAAGTACATAGATATCCTTTTCAACTTTAACATGAAGAAACTACCTTTCAGCCATAAGGCCGTAATTCTCAAAGTAATACACTTTGGGTATGTTTGGCAAATTTCAGCTACATTTTATCTTTCTGCTAGTCTTTCAACTCTTAGCTAAACAGTTTATCAAATTATTTTCAACTTTCAGCTCCAACTTTTTTTTGGTTTGTTTCTATGGCAAGTTCCTCTTTGGCCGTGGCTAAAGGGCACCTCCTAACGCACGGCCTCGGGTATTCCACGAATTAATTCGCGTAGGTGCTCCCCAGGAGGTTCGAACCCATGACCTGGTGTATAAGTTGCAACTTGTTTACCAGTGAGCCAACACCTCTTGGGTACTTTCAGCTCCAACTTTGAGCTCTCACAAGTCACAACTAGTTTTGAGAAGCTACCCGTACAAGCTTTCACCTTCAGTTACCACTTCACATAAACTTTCACTATTTTTCTATTAATTTTTTAACCCTCATCTAAGTTTCAGTTAGCTTCACACTAATTGTGCCAAAAATAGCCTTTCATCTCTCTAAAACTTAGTACTAAAATCCACAGAAAGTCCAGCAATGCCTACCCCTCCATAATCGAACAAAAGCAACATGACACCATTTTATATCTCAGATGGTGTTGATCATGAGAAAGGTCATTTTTTATCTTCATTTCAATGACACCCATAAATTAACTAAAAAAGGAGTTCTTACCTAGATTACCAGTATCATCAGCAGTTGAAGTGCCATCTTTATTATCTGCAAAAAACGTACTAGTATCATAACCGAGACAGGGTAATCGCCATCATACAACGTAATATTAGAGATAAAACGATAGTTCAGGGCATAAAAGGTTAGCTTTATACCAAGATAGGAGAAAAGCTGGTGATGAGACATATAAGAAGAGATATCACTCATATTTTCCACAAGTTTTCGTTTTCTTCTTTTCATGGGCTTCCTCTTCATGGAATGATTGAAAAAAGGAAATGATTTTGAACAAAAATCTGATGTATATTGATGAAGCTCCAGCATTTTAGTTTGGTCATTTGCTTCAAGCTCACGGGAATAGTTTTGTGCTTGTGACTCCAATTCCTTTATTCGCAATTCTGTCCATTTGCACCTCCACATAAGTGGACGTACAAAACTCCTCCAGTGATTTGTCAATTTTTTTTTCCTGATATATTACAACAATTTAAAAAGATATCTGGATCACCATAATGACCTGAGCATATTGGAAAATATTATTATGGACTTTTATAGTAAATGTTGCAGCACTCTTCAGAAACTAACATACAGAAAAGTAAAAGGGATACAAAAAACTAATGGTATTGGTACACATTTTCTCATTCCGCCACAGACACGAGTGTAAAATTACAATATACTAACAGGAAGTATCACCATATTCACACCAATGAAATAATGGTGAAGGGAGCTTTCCATTTTAGCAAAGGGATTCTCAGAAGGAATTTTCCTAACATACTGTTAAGAAATATGATGTTATTAATTTAGTTGGATAAAGTAATGTGAGGGAAGCAACATAAGTATGTTATTAACAGGAAATAAGTTGTAAAAGCAAGAGAAATGAGGAAAAAGATGTGTCCTACAGACATCTTGAAAACAACCAGACTCTGGGAGTTCCATACAGATTGAAATGAGACATGTGCATTGCAGTTCAACGGCACAGTCAAAATCACCAGATGCAACTTAAAATTCTTATACAAGCACAATGTAGTCATCAAACGGCTCACAACTTGTAAGTTCTAGGTGAGTTACAGCATACTGTAGTACTTTTAAGACAAAATATTCAAAGACATTCTGCTTGTCTCGCTCTATAAAGGTCAAGCGGCATATCATGATCTCTCCGGCCTGGCCAGTGGTGGGATCCATATTGGGTGCCTGCTGTTACTTTTAATTATGAATATGGCTAGGAAGCTAGTAGCTTGTTTCTAAGAGGTGATTCAGCATGTTTGCATACTTTATAATGTTAAAAATGAAAAACACAAAAAAAAAAAAAAAAAGAAGCAGCTGAGTTAGAGATGCCTTTGACAAAAGGGTCGGAGCTTATTAAAGCACACGAGTTTCAAGCAACGTTGATGCTTTTAGAGTATCTACAAAGATGACTATAGGGCTTTTTACTCCTATTAAGTATTAACTACATCAGGGTTTGCTACAACACACAGCTTGTCATTGGACGTTCTGGACTTTTATCCCATGTATCTCCTTTCTTTTTTCCTCAGGTCGACTCTTAAATTGGTGAATGGTTCTTGGATCAGGTTTCTGGGAGGATATATGGAGAGGGGAGCAGCCATTTTGAACTAGATTGCTGCAACTTTACCGACTGTCAGAATGGAATGAGGCTCAATTTCTGATTTATATCTTAGTGCAGATAATCCTTGGGATCTTCATTTACGAACATCTCACAATAGAGAGAAGGAGCTTACTTAAATCTTGGGATTTTGGACACCGCTTGTGTTCTAGCAGCGCGGATACTAGTGTGTGGAAGGGTGACTTGTGTGGGGTTTTGTCCTCAGAGTCTTTTTTAGTTTGCTTCGCTCACTTTCACAAGATGTGGGGTTTACTTAAATCTTGGGATTTTGGACACCGCTTGTGTTCTAGCAGCGCGGATACTAGTGTGTGGAAGGGTGACTTGTGTGGGGTTTTGTCCTCAGAGTCTTTTTTAGTTTGCTTTGCTCACTTTCACAAGATGCTCCAATTTCTATCGCAATGTTCCTCTATAAAGAGGAGGTCAAAGATGAGAGCTTTTGTGAGGATGATTGTTTTATAAAGAATCAACACTAACGATGTGCTCAATAGGGAAAGACCAAGTATAGCTATTTTTCCAGACATGTGTATGCTTTGTTGTGCTATTAGCGAGTCTTGGAGGCACAAGTTTCCTTCATTGTAATATAGTCCAGCATCTTCTCTGCAGGCTCTTTAGAGTTCTATGAAAAGATTGGGTTTGTCATCCACCATCTGAGAGTTTTGCATATCTATTTTGTGGGTTTTGGGAGTGATAAGGAGAAGAAGCTGTTATGATGCAATGTTTTGTAAATAAAGAGAAATGTATATTGATTTGTGTCAGAAGTAATGTCAAAATGCAGTTCTCGCAAGTTCCCAGTGTATCTGGCTGGATAGAAATGCAAGAATATTTTCTTAGGTTTCTTGTCATCTAAGCTAATGTTGAAACGGGTGGCATACTTGGCTTCTATATAAGCCAAGGCGGGAAGGGCTTTGAGGAGCTACGCTATTTCCAATGTCCAAAGAAACTGGATTTATTTGTAAATGTAACTGTGTCAGAGGTCAATTTGTCCTCTTTAGCTGTGCTTCCAGCATCATTAAGATAGCTAGTTCATGATCAAGGTGGCTAGACCCCACTTCAGGGAAAGAAAAAAACCTCTAAAAGGGTTACTAGAGAAAGAGAACGATTGCTGTTGGCTTGCACTAGGGATACCAGTTGGGCATGCCTCTTCTACTGGTGTGCAATGTAAACTATGTGAAATAAGTATAAAAAATTATAGCAACCAAGGTTTACAATAATACTACTAGTTGCAACAACAAAGTAATATATAAATATATAGAAAAGAATCAAGAGGGACAGCCAATATTTTGCGGCATGAGAATAAGAGCAGGAACCAACCTCATAGGAAAAACACTACCATAACCGTCCAACATAGAACCCAAACCACCATCAACACGAAATTCGGACTCCACTTCAGCATCGCTTGTCCCAGAAACATTCTCACTTCTCGATGCAGTATCACCAAATGAGCTGGAATTTTCAGTGGCATCTCGATCCACAGGATCAGGCATCCTGATAGCACTGCTACTCATGGGTTCAGTTATATCAGCATAAGCATCTTGAGCAGTTTGTGGATTATCCAGATTTCCATCCAGGAAAGCTTCCATTTCACGAAGAGTGTCCTCATAGCTCATGCACCTCAAGCCTTTGGTCTTCGGCAGTGCTACCAAACTTCCAGACTCCTTGCGGGCTACCATTGTCATTACTGCATCTGCTTCCGAGAGAATAAGTATCCCCAAGACCTAATTGAATACTAGTTGGAAATTTTCAGCCTTTGTTCAAAACAAACGACTCCAGCAAACTACAAACCCAACCTAATTACAAATACCCAGCAGCTAAATCCAAGTTCGCTCCAATAAAAGATTTCAACTATGATAAAGAATTTTATTTGTTACAACTTACAATAGTGTAATCACCACAAAAAACAATCAAGTTTTGTCACCCTCGAAACGTTCAAACACTCATACATAAAACAATTAGAGATCATAAAGCATTGGCACCCCAATATTTCCCAATTAAACGACAAAACAGCCCCCAAGAGCAAACAGTGGAGAATACAAAAATTCAAAATTCTGCATGTTCATGAGCTTGCAACAAAAACAAAATTGAACGATCACAAACAAACAAACCCAACAAACAAAGATATAACACGACAAAAGAACCAAAAGGGGTATTCAAAATTCATATTAAAAATATAATGAAGAAGCAGGGGAGAGCTGCACAAGCTAGCAATGAAAGATAATCAAAATTGTACAACGAATGATGATGATAATTGATAAAGCATTTAAAGAAAAGAGAGAGAAGGAAATTACCAGAGGGGGAGATGGAGAGAGAGAGAGAGAGAGAGAGGCTGGAATGAAGTGAGTTAGCGGGGGTGAAGTTGAAGTTTGGCGGCTACAAGACCAGGGAAGAAGAGGAGGTGACGTCTGAAGGGAAATAAGAAAGAGGCTACAACATGAACGTTGTAAAGAGAGAGACTCACTAGAGTTGCGTGAGTTTGTTTTATTTATAAAACCTAAAGTTCACATCAAGGGACCCTAGAGGGGTTAACTCAAAGTTATAACTTGTACATCAGGTTATGGGTTTAAATTACACTGAAATACTCGAAATCGTGCATTACGAGGTGCCCTTTAATCATGCCCAAAAAATAATGATATTTCTCTTTGCCAAACCAAAAAAAAAAGTTCACTTCAAGGGGCTACTTTACTGGAACTATTTCCCAAAAAAGTGTTATTTTACAAATAATTCTCAGATTAGGCTCGTTTAGAAAATAATACCCAATATTATGTACACATAGACCTGGATCACATGAACCGCGTAATTATTTTTTTTTCGGAAAAAAGGAAGTAAGTCGCTCTGGGGGAGGTTTACTTGGGAATTAGTTGTAAATAAACATCACATTCTATATCTTCTTTACTTTTAAATATTTTGGGAATTTTTTTTTTTTGTTTTTGGATTTGAAATACCCGTATACAGTAAAAGATATATCTACTCTTTATAACTTTATTTTATTTTATTGAAGAAAATAGTAAGTAGTAAAGTGTGTTGTGATTCAGTGACAATGTGGTAACTTTAAAAAAGATCACTATTATAAAAAAAAATGTTCTTTCTTAGCTGATTCAAGTCACACAAAGGCATATCTCATGATAAAACTCAACAAACACGTAAAAAGTGGAAGAACAGTGTGCTTGGAAAAAAATCACTACAATTACAATTATGTGCCTAGCCGATACAAATCACACAAAGGCATATCGATGGATAAAACTAAACAAGTACGTCACAAGTGGGAAGAGAATCATCAACATAATTGTGCTAAAAAATCTGTATTTGGTTTCCATAGACAACTAGTTATCTTACACTATAAGTGTGTATACTATAGGTGTATATACTATAAGTGTATAGAATCTCCATCACAATCACGTTAACATGTCTCTCATGCCCCATGGATGTTAGTTCATTCATCTTGCCCTCTTGATCATCGTTCAACCAAAATTATTGTGAAATTCATAAGCATTATTGTCATATATATTCAAAAAATAAATGTAAGTAGCAAAACACTAAACAGGAAAAACTGAAAAATTCTTCCTCTTTTCATTTGAATTTACTAAACTTACAATTAATCAAAAACCTATTAAACAAAAATCTTGAAAACAATTAAACAAATCGTTATAGTAACACGCTACAACTAAACTTTCAATAGTTACAAAAAATAATCAACGATTATCTTGAAGTTAATGTCGTTCTCAAGATCAACATGGAAACTGTTTCAATCTACTTTCTTGTTGTGAATAAGTCACGATGTATCATTGTAGATTCACCATGAGAAATAAAAAAAAAAATGGACAAATACACACATAACACACACACACCAAAAAATAAAATAAAATAAAAATTAAATTAGTAAAGTTGAGTAATCTTTAGCTACCTATCAAAGCATTAAATCATTTGCAAACTCTTACCTAATTTTTCAAAGCATTTTAAATTAAATTATTTATTGCACACTCAACAAAATCAATCAAGGAGACACAGACCATCTTCGTATATCAATTATTTTATTATCCATCTTAATAATTAGGTAAGAACAACATGTAAAATCTACCAATAAGAAAGAGATTTCAGCCTTTCCATACAAATAAAATATTTTCATTAAATGAAAGTTTGAGATTTTGCACTTAATTTTTAGTGCTAAGTTAGCCACTTACATGTTTTTGGTGATAATTCCTAATTAATTTTCATTTGGTTTTTTTGTCTAGTTCCATCGATAGTGATGAACAAGAAACTTTATTCTCGTGAATGACGTGATAAAAGGGTTTGTGTGTTAAGGGGAGACATTGTTTAATTAGTTGCAGACATTATTTATGCTCGGTGAATGGTGAAGGGTTTGTGTGTTAAGGGGAGACATTGTTTGGTTGCAGACATGAATGATATGGATCGAAGAACATTGAAATGCTCTAGATCATGGAGGGTGGCCAAAGTTCAAGGCGTCATTGATGATACGAGATGTCTTGATCATTGAGTGAAAATTCATGACATATTATTTCAACTGTAACATTATAGGAATATGCCCAATTCATGCCAATAACTTGCAAGACTCATCATATTAAGACTATCGTGATAAATAAAAGAGAGTAAGACCATCAAGTTTACAAGAAGGATTTCCTCCAAAAGGTTCATTTTAGAAAGTAATACCCAAATTATGCTGAGTTACAAAGTAATTTCCAAGAGGGTGTCTGCGTAGACTCGGACAAAAACGATCCGCAAATTTTTCTTTTTGCTAACAGCCACAAAGTCGTTGTCAGATAGAGCGATTTCAATGGTCATAAAACGTTGTCTCCGACAGCGACTTTATCTAATGTCGAGATGAAGTTACCGTAACTCGTTGTCACTAACAGCGAGTATTGTTCCATTGACACGATGTCTTAGAAAGCGACTTTATCTTCTGCAAAAATCAAAACAGAGCACTTTTTCATTTCCTCTAGTTCATTGAAAAGCCCATGGCACTCCACTTATGCCCAACAAACAAATTTGCCAATCAATTGAATCCAAAGCAAACAACCCATATAATAAATTGATATAAATTCAAACAATACTTGTTAATACATTGAATTTGAATACAATAAAAGGGGCGAAGAAAGATGACGATGGCGTCGTGGTGGGCTGTTTGTGAATTGTGATGGGCTGTTCTAAGCACCAACAGAGGTGGTGACGTAAGGCAAGATTAGCGGACTGACCGACGGTGAAGAGGGGCCTGACAAGATGAAGGTGAATACTAAGGCTGTAGCACTAAATGAGCGAGTGTTAACGAAGTCGATTTTCTTTGATTTGAAAAGTTTCTCGGATAAGTCGTTATGTGGGAAAACGACTATGATGGTGAAAAGTCGCCATCGTGGACAACGTCTTTGTGGCGGTCAACAAAAAAAAAAAAGACGGCTTGTTTTTGTCCGATTCTACGTGACACCCTCCAGGTAATTATTTTGTAACCCAGCCTAAATTGGGTATTAATTTCTAAAATGAACCTATATGAGGAAATCATTCAGTTCACAATATTAATTACAAACTAGCTTATTTAAGCAATGTAAGTTTTGGATGTACCATGCGAATCAAGTTAAGGTTTTCTCTTATTTGCGGATCTCGTGATTATGAAATTGTTCATTGTGAGTGTCGTGCTCTTGTCATTGCCAAAAGTTATCTCGTAGGTAGAAAGCTCGTGTTTTCCTTAATTGTCATCAAATCATACACCTTCATTGACGAAATCAACAATTACTATAATAGGGAATTCAAGCATAATTTAGCATAAACCACAAAAAAAATGATATTACAAGTTTCATGCTATGATGGTGACCCGACCCCTAACTGAAAACTGAAATGGTTGGCAGCCACTAATAAGTTGGCCTCTCATTTGCTCAAAAAATGATTTACCATAATTTGATTAACTGACTAGTGTTGAAACACTCATTAAAGAGGTGCACATGAAGAAGCCTTTTAATTAGCAAAAACCAGAAGAAGCCTTTAATCAATAATTTAATAGAGTAGGTAGTAGGTCGTAGATGTAAGAACTCTCAGCTTTGATAAGAAGCTACAGTTGCTCTCTCCCCCCCCTCTCTGTCTCTCACTTCTCGGTTTTCCTTACAACCCTAATTTCTGCGGTTGCTATCTTTTCCAAAAGTTCTGCCGCATGGACGACCAGGGCCATTCCAAACATTTTCTAGGCCCATGGGCGAAATAAATTTGAGGGATATATATATATATATATATCGGATTCGGGTCTTTACAAAAAAAGATTTTTTAGCAACGTAAACGAAGCGATATATTGACACATACTTAATGAGTAGCAACATAGTGATAATGCTCGCAACAACGAAAAAAAAAAAAAAAAAAAAAAAAAAAAAACAAAAAAAACAGCAACGACACATTGATAATAGCAACAGCAGGGCACATGGCACAACATCATCAGCATCATCAACAGCATAATCACCAACAGAAACAGCAACAACAATAACCAACAACACCAGCCAACATCCAACAACAACACCAACACAGCAACAACAGTCAGCAATTCAGCACAAGCCGCACAACAGCCAACACAGCAGCCAGCACAACCATTTTTGTGCAAATTGGATTCAAAAATCAAAATGGGCAAGATTCACAAGGAAAACACAAAGAAAAAAAAATAATAAAAAAAAAATAAAGCAATTAAAATTGGGCAAAATTTGTGTAATTGTAAAATACCTCAAATTGAAGAGTTCTTCACTTGTTCTTGTTCTCCTTCACCACCCAACCTCACAATACACCCCCAATCACACTGTCAGAATTAAAAGAGATAAAGAAAACAAAACAAAAAAATCAGAATTAAAATTATAGAATATGAAATTAAATTAGGGATTTAGGGTTTAGTACCTCAAAGGAGAGAAATTGAGAGCTTCCAATAGATCTTTTAGTTTACTTTCAATTCAAGATAGGTAATGGAGATGGATAGACAATAAACAACTGAAGATGGGATGATGATTAATAAAACTTTCCCCATCTTGTGCCCATATATAAAGAAGCAAATACAATCGTTGTATATGGGGAAGGAGAGAAGTTGATTGCAAGGAAAATTTGTTCAAAACGGCCTTCGCGACTCCATCTCTTCCTTCTTGAATCTCGCTCTCTTTCTCTCTTTCTTGTTCAGTGTTTGTGAGGAGTAATTGTAGGAGAATGAGTGTTTGTAGGCGAAGAACGCTTCGTTACCTTCACTTCCACTTTCCCAATTGCAAATGCTGAGAGTCTGAGACTAATTTAACTCTTGTTTCTTTTTTTTCTTTTTTTTTTAAATCACTCAAAACAGGTACAGCTGGGCCCCTATTTTCCGTGGTCGCCCCCACTGCCTATGCTAAGAAACAAATTTTTTTTTATATGGACCTAAGTCCATCCAACTTGGATGGACCTCTGATGGCATTTATGTAATTTGTGCAGACCTCAGGTGTTTTAATATATATTTTCGGTTTTTCTTTTAATTTTTGTTATTTCTGTTTTTATGGATTCCACGCTCCCTCTTTCTCCTCTCATATTTGCTCTCTCTCTCTCTCTCTCTCTCTCTCTCTCTCTCTCTCTCTCTCTCTCTCTCTCTCTCTCCTCTCGTACGCTCTCTCTCTCTCTCTCCTCTCGTACGCACTCTCTCTCTCTCTCCTCTCGTATGCACTCTCTCACCACAACAAATTTATGGAATCAGAAATTGAAATTCCTGCTGTTGATTGTGCTATGGTTGATAAAATAGTAATCTGTGAAGAAGATTTATCATCTAAATCGGTTGTTGCTGAAGCTGAGCAAATTGATCGTGATTTTCTTGATGCTCAAGCTGATGGAGTAATGCTTGATCAAATTCGTGATGCTCAAACTGATTTAGCATTCAATTCTGTTGATGGAAAGGCTGTTGATGAAAGTGATGAACAAATTCTTGATGAAATTAGGTCTGCTCTCTGTTCTTCTTCTTATTTAGGTAATTATCCCACCTTTCTATTTGTTTTTTTTATTTTTTAGATAGTCTGGAAAAAAAAAAGTTTGCTAATAATGTGTTTTTGTCGATTAAATCTTGTTAGTTTAATTTTCTCAATTCATTAGATATGATATTTACTATTTTTCTCTGTTATTTTCATATCTGTTATGCTCTTAGTTCATCTGTTAGTTCATATATTACTTGATTCCATAGTTCATTTATAATGTATGTTTTGTTCATATCTATTATGTTTTTGTTAGTATATTTGTAATATATAATGTAAATTTCTTAATCAAATACCTTTTTTGGTTTATTTACTTGATTTGTTAGGTCATATACTTTGTATGCTTTTGTCCATATCTTTTGAATTGTTAGTTCATACAGAAAACTCATAGTTCAAATTTTTTTGTGTTAGTTCATTTTTGTAATGTTTTGTTAGTTCATTTATGTTTTGTTTGTTAGCTCATTGTATGTTAATAGATGAATCTATTAATCAAATACCTTTAGGTTATATACAGAAAACCAGTAGTTCATTCATAGAAAACAAATAGTTCATTCACAGAAAATCAATAGTCCATTCACAGAAAACCAATAGCTCATTTTCATAGTAAATGAATAGTTCAAATATAAAAGGACAATAGTTCATATACAGAAAGTCAATAGTTTCATAGCCAAAAACTCATTGTTCATTCACAGAAAACTAATAGTTCATTCACAGAAAACTAATAGTTCATTTCTGGTATGTTGTTAGTTCATTTGTAATGTAATAGGTGAACCTATTGATCAAATACCTTTACGTTTATTTACTTGATATAATAGTTCATTTTTTTGTATGCTTTGTTCATATCTCTTAAGTTGTTACTTCATACAGTTCTTATCTTGTTAGCTCATAAATAATGGTTCATATTTTATGTATGCTTTTTTCATATCTTCTATCTTCTCTGTTAGTTCATTTCTCTTTGTTGTTAGTTCATTTCTGTTTTGTTGTTAGTGCATTTCTGATAGATTATTTGTTCTTCTATTGTACAGGATTGTGTGAGAAGTTAAGTTTAGTTGGTAAAACTTGCCGAAATAGTGAAGAAGCTTACAGTTTGTATAATGATTATGCTTATAGAGTTGGATTTAGTATTAGGAAGGGCAAAGAAAGGGTTAAGGCTGGGACTAATGATATTGTAATGAAGTTGTTATATTGTTCACGTAATGGAGTGAAAGATGCCAAGCGTAAGGATACAAGGTCTTATGCAAGGATTGATATTAGGACTGGTTGCAAAGCTTTTGTAAAGTTTAATGTTGACTCACAAGGTATTTGGACTTGTACTAAGCATGAGGAGGAGCATAATCATTCTTTGTGTCCCTCTAGTAAAAGACATCTTCTTCGTTCTCAAAGAGGAGTGACAAAGAATGATTTGATGTTTCTTTTATTGTTGAAGAAAAGTGGAGTTCCTATTTCTCATGGGATTAGGTTGCTTAAGAAACAAAGTGGGTTCTCCACATCTTTCGTTCACTTCTAGGGATGCTTATAATCATTTAGCACAACATAATAGGATGAACTTTGATGGCAGCGACACAAATGAACTAATAGCAACTTTTAGGAAATGGAAAAGCAATGAAGAAGATTTTTTCTTTGATATCGAACTTGATGCTGATTCAAGACTTTGTAGCTTGTTTTGGAGGGATGGACAAATGAAGAAATATTATGATTTGTTTGGAGATTTGATAGTGCATGATACTACGTATCGCACTAACAAATACAATATGATTTGTGGGCCATTTGTTGGCATGAATGAACATGGCTCGAATATTATGTTTGGGTGTGGGTTACTTTTGAATGAGAGGATAGAATCTTTTGTATGGTTTTTTGACACTTTCTTAACCTCAATGGGAGGAAAGCATCCTGTGACATTCATGACGGATCAGTCGTCAGCAATGTCAGCTGCTATAACAGAAGTGTTTCCTAAGTCAAGGCATCGTCTTTGTATATGGCATATTGGTGAAAATTCTAAGAAGAATATCTAAGATTTAAGGAATCAGGAAGGCTTTGTTGATTTGTTTAACTATGTTCTGAAGTACACTGATTCAGAGGCTGAGTTTCAAGACAAGTGGACTAGGTATGCTTCATGAAATTGTTTTCTTTTTTGTTTGTGCTCATCGCATCTAGATTATGATTTTTGAATGATTTAGTCTAAATGATATAGAGTATGTTGTTTGTTCATAATGACCTATGGTATAGTTCATATGCATTCAACCTATAGTTCATACATAGTGTTCTGATTGTTCATTCACAGTGTGATGATTGTTCATTTCAGTGTTCTGTTTAAGCATCAATCTGTCAGGCTTGTTCATATTGAGTATGTTGTTTCTTCATTATGACCTATGGCATAGTTCATATGAATTTAACCTATAGTTCAACCTGTCATCCTAGTTCATATAGAGTATGTTGTTTGCTCATAAGTACCTATGCCATAGTTCATATGCATTTAACATATAGTTCATTCAGTGTTATATTTAAGCATCAACCTGTCAGGCTAGTTCATTTAAAGTATGTTGTTTGTTCATTATGGCCTATGGCATTGTTCATATGCATTTAACCTATAGTTCATTCACAGTCTTCTAATAGTTCATTCACAGTGTTCTGTATGTTCATTCACAGTCTTCTGTATGTGCATAGATTGTATCTATTTTTTCTTAACTATTGTTTTGTTTTGTTTTGTTTTTTTAGGTTGGTTTCTAAATATAAATGTCACAATAATTCCTGGTTACAAAAGTTATATTTAGTCAAGGAGAAGTGGTGTCCAACTTTCAATAAGGATTTTTTCTCTGTTGGTATACTATCTTCTCAACGGAGTGAAAGTACTAATCATTCATTGAATGATAGAGTTCAGCAGACGACTGGACTTTATGCTTTTTATGGTGCATTTACTGATATTGTTTCTGAATAGAGGAGTAAAGAATCCGATGAAGATTTTCGATGCTGGCAAGGTTTACCTGAGATGGCTGTTAATTCTGCAAAGCTTCTTTCCCATGCACGGTTGATTTATACAATTAAGGTTTATATTCTTTTTGAAGAGCAGTTCATGAAGGGCACTGCATGCCGTCAGGTTTGGGTTAAGGTTGAGAATAATATCACCACTTTCCATTCCAGATGTTGATATAATAAAGCATGAAGTTCAATTCAATGAACTAAATCATTCCATTTTCTGCACCTGCAAGCTCATCTCAGAGTGTGGATATTTGTGTTGCCATTGTTTGCGCATTTTCAATATAAATTGTGTGGAGTCAATACCCGATGTCTACATCAGTCAGAGATGGTTGAAGAAGAAAGAGCACGAAAGTGAAGTTGTTGATATGAAAACTATTTCGTCATTAGATAGAGGTATTCAATCTGGTTCTGTTTGGAGGACACATATGGTTAGGAAGTTTGTTGTGTTGCTGTCAGCATCTCAAGATAATATCAAAGCTCAAGGTTATTGTGAAGAAGCTTTCAATTCAACCAAAGAGAATGTGATTAAAGAAGTTGGTTCAATCTTTTTCAAAGAGACAATTTCTAAAGGGCTTCGCGCTGATTGCAGTGTTCAAAACCCGAGTGGTAGAAGAGAAAAAGATGACGATAATAGACGGAAGGTTGGTATACTTGAGAAGAAGTTCAAGCAAACTCGTGCACGCAAGAGGAATGCTTTGAAAACTGCTTTGCGAACAAAGAAGGCTGTGAAGTCAACATTGAGTCCAACTGTATCTCCATTGCTTCAAGAGTATCTTGTTCATCCTGCTGATGGCGGTTCTGAATTTAGTCATGGTTGCAATGCCAGCTCGAGACCTCTTCCAAATCCAGCTGTTAATTGCTAGTTTGTTTCATTAATTTTATAGTTTTTTCAGAGAACCAATCATATTTCTAATGTATAGCACAATAAGATGATATTGTGTTTTGGAAATTTAGAACAGTTTTGGCATCATTTTTGTAGATGATGTTTGAATGATTTAGTTGATTTTTTGTTTTTTTGGAAGTTCAATTACTTACACTGGATTTTGGTGGATGTTCATCACCTATATACTGGATGTTCATCATGAATATACTGGATGTTCATCTCTAACAACCTAATAATTCATTCACATTATTCTTATAGTTCATTCTCATTATACTTATAGTTCATTCATTATTCTTATAGTTCATTCACATTATGCATTTAGTTCAAAATAGGGATGTTGTATAGTATGTATGTTCATTTACAACACCTCTATAGTTCATTCAAAATCCTGGATGTTCATCATCACTATACTGGATGTTCATTTCCAGTATATTAATAGTTCATTCATAATAAGCTTATAGTTCATGCACAATAGCTCTATAGTTCATTCACATCCCCCTAATAGTTCATAAGCAAATTTAAGATAAAGTTTGACAATTCCAAATGGTCATTCAGATTGTGCTTATAGTTCATTCACATTATTCTTATAGTTCATTTCATAATAGTTGATGTTCATCTTGAATATATTGGATGTTCATCTTCAGTATATTAATTGTTTATTCATAATAAGCTGATAGTTCATGCACCATGAACTATCTAAGCTTTCTCCCTTTCTTCTTGTCTTGACTCTCGTTTGTAAATAGACATCCCAAGTTATCGACTTATATAAAAATCTACTCAAAGAAACAGTTGCAACAAAACCAAACTTTACAACGGAATATTCTAACCATAAAGTACTAAAATAATAAACCTGCTAGAATGTACTTGATGTTTATATCATGTCTAAAACTTCATTCATGTACTCGATGTTCATACAAGTTCTGCTTATAGTTCAGACAGAGTATTTACAAAATCCAACAGCGCAGCAGCACCCACAACTAAGGTAGAAAGAAATGACCAGCAGTGCTGTTTTAATGTATATTTACAGCATTTAAGTTGTTCAACACTAAATGTTATAGAAATTCAACATCAGAGACCAATTCACAAATTTTTCAATGAACTATTTTTAAAGTTGCTTGCTCTTTTCTTCTTCGTTTCATCATCTCTTTTGCATCTTGAAGGAGACAAGTTTTGAATTGGTTCAGCTCATACATCAGCAGCCTTGTGCAGTATTTGGACCTCAAAATCATCAAAGGCATATGCTGAAAATGAACAAGAAAAACATAAATATTAGAATACTATTTTTACAGATTTCAATTTAAATTACAGGTTTTAAATTATTTTGTAATCTTACATTTGTCTTTTTCAGACCAGACTTCCATTTCTTGTGATCTCCATGGTATGTTTCCATGTGCCTCATGAGGTAAATTCCACAATCAGTCTTGTTATCTTCATCTTGCCATGGAAATTTCAAAACATGTTCATCAAAAGACAGTATATCAGCCCCCTTCTCAATCCCCTTCTCTATCAAATAATTTGCATAGGCTATCACCTGTGTATAAGCCATTTGAAATAGTAATGTTAGAGAAAGAATCATATTCGTTTCATGTTTTTTTTATTAAGTTATAATTACCAAATCCTTTGCAAAATCTTGATATTTGTCAGCAGAGGTCACACCACTTGGTGGTGGACTGTTGTCGATTATCTCATAACGCTCTTTCTTGAAATTAATACAGACCAAGAAGTAATGGTCATGCCTACAGACGGGAAAGAAGACCTGTGCAGGCAGCAATTATAATTAAAGATAGAATGCAAAACATCTGAATGCCGTTATATTTTTTAGGACTCAGAAAAGTGTTATTGAGTTCTTACAAGGTCAGTATCTTTCAAGTCCGGGGTACCATAGTAATCTAACTCCATTTCCAATCTTGACACATATTTGGCATAAGCTATCCTTGCTTCTTCAGTTTGCATTTTAATAACCGAGGCATCCAACATAACCTGTCAAAACAAAAATGCAGCTGTTAATTCAAAAGAAATGAACATTTTGATAGTAAGTTAAAACCATCATGAAACATGAAGCTATAGATATGCAGCTGTTAAGCTGATTGTTCATTCACAATAAGCTGATGTTCATTTACAATAACCAGACAGTTCATTCACAATAAGCTGATGTTCATTTACATTTAACTGATTGTTCATTCATAATAAACTGATGTTCATTCACAATAACCTGATGTTCATTCATGAAAGATGGAGCTAGAGATATGCAGCTATTAAGATTGTTCATTCACAAGAAGCTGATGTTCATTTTCAATTAGGTGACTGTTCATTCACAATAAGCTGATGTTCATTCACAATAAGCTGATTGTTCATTCATGAAACATGGAGCTATAGATATGCAGCTGTTAAGATTGTTCATTCAAATCAAGTTGATGTTTATTTTCAATTAGTTGATTGTTCATTCACAATAAGCTGATGTTCATAATAAAAAAGGTGATTGTTCATTCTTAGCTAAACAAAAATACAATCTTAACGTTACTAGCTCTCAGGTAATTTTTTATTCAAAAAAAAACTTACATGTAATGCTGTTGTGAAGAAAATGCGATTTGGCTTCGAGACGCCATGCTTTTTGTTTTTGAAGTTCAACCTTAAAGACCATATATCAATTAAATCGTAGTTGATGTGCGATCCAAAATTGAAAGTGCTGAAGCATTCTCTTGAGATCCACCATTCTCGGTATTGAAACAGAAACTCGCTGGAAAAACAAAAATATTAATAACAGTAATTTTATGCTTTTTTTAAAATGAAAATAAGTTTTTACAGCCACTTACTCCTTTGTGTGGTTCAGATCATCGTCACAGAACACAAACTCCATTAAGAGTTTATCATTTGCAGTGACATTTTCCAAACTCTTGCCTTGATTGCTTGTCCAGAAAGGAGAACGCAGAACCAAGGGAAGGTTCTTTGGAATTCTCTTTGGCCGCGGATTAATTTTCACTTCATCTTGGCTCTCATCATCAGAATACTCATTGTCATCTTCTTTTGTACTGCAATCACCTTGTGTCTACATTGGGGGTGGAGTGCAAAATTCATCCTTTTGTGAGACCAAGGGAGAAGGACGGAATTCCTGTGTCTTTGTCAATTATTTTTTGAATCTCACTAACAGGTTTGCTTCTTCTGTATGAAAATTTAACTTCAGGTGTCCTTGTTGTTTCAATACCCTTTTCCTTTTCTGCTTCATAGATTGTTGTTTTTCTTTGCGATTTTGATGTTGGTGTTTCAGTAGCCTCCCCTTTGTCTTCTACAGAGATTTGTGGTTTTTGTGTACTCTTATTGATGGTCTTTTCTCTCACTTTCTGTTCTCTCACTTTCTGTTCTCTCTGAACTTACTGTTTGCGCACTAGTCCTTGCATGTGATGTAGGTTTCTCTGTAGCACCAACAGGATTTGTGTACTCAGATGGTCTTGTTTGCGCAGACCTCTATTGTTCACCAACGGTATCCTGATTCTCTTTGGCAGTACTTACTGAATTGCTACCAGTTGTCTTTAAAGCACATTTGAATCCTGTATCAAATGCCTTATGACATTCTGTAACAGCTTCCAACATCACAGGATGATTATAAAAATCATCTCTAGTAAACCAATCATCTGCACCACCGTTTCCATCATTGTTTGGTTGTGCTTGACTAGAAAAGAACTGCGCAAACCTGTAAGTGCAATATCAATAGACAGATTAGTTTATAATCAGTATTGCAATATTGAAGTACGTTAGTTTAAAATATAGGCATAGCAATGCAAGTATAAGGTCCTAGTCAATAAGCTAATTTTTATACAGATAGTTCATAGCAAGTAATTCAAATAGTTCATATATAGAAAATTAATAGTTCATTTACAGAAAACAAATAGTTCATTCACAGGAAACCAATAGTTCATTTACAGAAAACAAATAGTTCATTCACAGAAAATCCATAGTTCATTCACAGAAAACCAATAGTTCATTCACAGAAATCCAATAGTTCATTTCACAGTAAATGAATAGTTCATTCACAGAAAACTAATAGTTCATTCACAGAAAACTAATAGTTCATAAGCATATTTCAGTATGTTCATCAAACCTTTGAATGTGTTGTTCAAGCCAGGGATTTGACCAGCACCAATTCCACCCTCCTTCATTAATTATGCTAAAACAGTAATACAACCAGCCATGGTCTTTAGTGTGGAACTGAACCTCTGAGCGTAGCTCTGCAAATTTTTAAGAACATTTTCAATGAATCTGTTATTTATTATATTTTACCTAAGATAAATCTAACCAATAATCAGCTAGTTCACTCACCTCTTGCGTACTGGCTTTTGCTGTATGTTCTTCTACTCTTTGTGGATGATCATTTTCCAATTCAGCCCATGGTGCCACTTTACCTTTCCCAAACCCTGAGACAAGCTCTGCGTCTATTCTCTTTTTGATTTCTGCTTTGTTCCACCCACGAATAACTGGGAATGTTGGCTTAGCATTGGGATCCGGTAATCCGTACTTCATTCTCTCAAAGTAAAACAACTGTATAAAAGAACAAAATTCATTAATAAGTGCTGCAATAAATAGTTCATACACAAATGCCTGATAGTTCATTCATAACAGGCTGATAGTTCATGCACATTGTGCTTATAGTTCATAAACAAATTTAATAGGTTGGATAGTCTGTCAATGACAGATGTTCATTCACAAACAGCCTATAGTTCATTCATATTAGTCGATGTTCATCATGTAAACAAAGCTGTAATCAATAGTTCATATAAAAAAAGGCTGATAGTTCATTCCAAATAGGCTAATAGTTCATCCAGCTTGTGCTTATAGTTCATCAAGTTTGTCAATCACAGATGTTCATTCACAGTATACATATAGTTCATCTACAGTATGCTTATAGTTCATTCACAGTATGTGCATAGTTCATTCACAGTGTACTAATTTTCATTTACAGTATGCTTGTAGTTCATTCACAGTATGCTTGTAGTTCATTCACAGTATACTAATAGTTCATTAACAGTATGCTTGTAGTTTATTCACATTATGCTTATAGTTCATTCACATTATGCGCATAGTTCAAAAGAGAATTTAAAATCTTGGATACTTACCATGAGAAATATAGTAGATCCCGTGAACCACGTTTTTGTTATCTTCCAATCAGTTACACCTTTTATCAATGAATTGAAAATGTAGGTGCACCAATCATAGTTCTTGATATCATCAACATCCAAAGCAGATAGCAAAATCTTGTATTTGCTACATCGATTCTTGTGACCATTCATGAGAATATTATCCATGTATACAAGGAAGTCTCTCTTGAAATTGACTCCATAGTCCTCCCTCTCTCTCATCTTTTTTGCTATTTCAGCAACACTTGGTTGAACGTCCACAACCTTCCATCTAATTCTCCATTCTCGTACCAAATCCAAATAGTCTTGAGGATCCTTGCCAAGTCCCTGTCCTTCCAGTACCTCTTTTCCTCCATATGGCAAGTTCAACACCCTCCAAACATCATAAGGTGTTACAGGAAGTTTTTCTTTGTCCAACTGTATAGTAATCCTTCCTAATTCAAAGTTGTCAACAAGGTACCTTAACAACTTTCCATTAACTTCATTGAAATTCAAATCCAGAATACTACCAACACCTATTTTAACAACTGCTTGACGTTGTTGATCATTTAGTTTCCTTATAACATCAAACAAACCAGATGGAGACATTCTTGTAGGTAGATTTCCCTTATCTACTGGTCTCCTTTTTGGTTTTTTTTTATGCTTGTTCTGCATCAACAATTTGGTTCTCTTGTTCTGCATCAACAATCTGGTTCTCTTGTTCTGCATCTTGCTGCTCTTCTTCTTCTGCCATTGTTAGTTGATTTTCTTCATTAACAAGCTCCTCATGTTCTGCATCTTGCTCCTGTTCTGTTTCTTCTGTATTTTTCTGGTCTTCTGTTTCTTCTTCTTCGCTTGAGATATCCTCTTGTGTTTCTTTTTCTGTTTTGACTAGACTGTCATCAAATGACGCCGCACGTAACTTTTTATGTGATGGTGGGCAATCATCACTATCATCATCACTTTCTATAGTTTCAATTAGGCTTCTCTTTGCTCTACTTTTCATTCTTTTCCCCCTTTTCTGCAGTTGCAATAAAGTTTCCTGGACTTCCTCTTCTTCAATATTACCAGGAGTTTCCTCTTTCCGAAAGTTAGGATTCTGAATCACAAATAATATTTAAAAAATATTAATTAAGGCAAATAGTTCATTGACAATAGAAAAATGGTTCATTCACAACATCCAACTAGTTCATTTTATAGCATTTCATATAGTTCATCATAAATATATTGCTTGTTCATTCACATAACCCAATTGTTCATTATTGTGAAGCAGATAATTCATTCACAATATACATATAGTTCATTCACAAAAGCTGATAATTCATTGACAATATACTGTTTGTTGATTGAGAATATCATTTTGACAATTGATATTATCAATGATAATTAATCTACCATGCAACATCAAAGACAAATGACAATTGACACAATAGTTCATCATAAATATACAATATTCTTATAGTTCATCATAAATATACAGCTTGTTCATTCACATTAACCTAAAAGTTCATTGTTGTTAAGGTGATTGTTCAGTCACAACAACTAGCCAGTTCATTCAGAATAAGAAGATAGTTCATTCACCAAAGCCAGATAGTTCATTCACAATAAGCTTTTGCTCATTCAAAATATCATTTTCTTTGACAATTGATTTCTGAATGAATAACTAACCTAGCATGCAACATCAAAAGGCAATTGACACAATAGTTCATACATAGCATTTCTTATAGTTCATCATAAATATACTACTTGTTCATTCACATTAAGCTAATTGTTCATTCACACTAAGCTAATTGTTCATTATTATTTAAGGTGATTTGTTCATTCACAATAGCTAGCCAGTTCATTCAGAATAAGCAGATAGTTCATTCAACAAAGCCAGATAGTTCATTCACAATAAGCTTTTGTTCATTCACAATATCATTTTTTTGACAATTGATTTCTTAATGAACAACACTTTCTCAACCAAATTCTTATACAAAAAACTAGTACAGAGCACACAATTCATTTTACTTATAACTATAGTTCATCACAAACAAACACATAGTTCATTATTTTCATTCAAAAACACTTGAGTTCATTCAAAGACATAATATTATACTCAAATTCTTAATAACAATTTGCAATCAACAAGATAATTCATAAACTAGTATCTAATAAAATATTCAAAACCCTAAAAATCAAAGAAGATGAAATTTGTGTATCTCTTACCTTAGTTCTCATATTATTTCCCCTTAAAAATCGTTTCTGAATCTGAAAAATAAAAAGGAGAGAGATTAAGATTCGAACACTATAAAAATAACACTATTAAACAACAATTGTTTAACTTAAAAATCGGAAATTAATAATGAAGTTCATACCTGTAGAATTAATAGTGAGAGAAAGTGAGAGAAATTGTTAATTTTTTTGCGAAATCAGAGAAAAATCAGGAACTGGTTGTTCGTGATTTTGGTGAGAGATTGTGGTGAGAGATTAAGTGAGAGAATTTGAGTGAGAGATGATCGTGTTTGAGTGCGAAGAACGGTTTTCAATTTTTTTGTGTTTTTTCTTCAATAAACAGTGGTGAGAGAGAGAGTCGGGCTTTTTGTTTTTGTCATGGGCGCGCTCGCGTCTCTCTCCAATCCAAATCCGCGTGTTTCCTGTATTGGACTGGGCCGGTCTATCCAACTTGAATGGACGCAGGTCCAGCCAATACGGTTTGAAGAACGGGTCTGTGGACGACCACTAACGCTGAAACTTCGTTAGTGATTACTGGTATATGAACGGAAACTCAATTTTATCTAATTTTTAATTTGTTCCGTTTCTAGTGAATTCAATTTCTCTTATTTTGATTTTAGCCCTCCCCCTTTTCGATTTATGTGTTTTAGGTTTGGTGTTGAATGTTGGTGTTCTAGAAGTATTCATTGCATTGGAAATAATTCATATCACTGTTGAAACATTTATTATGAATTTCTCTTATTTGTATGTAAATAAAACAAATACTGTACTCCCACAAAATCATATTCTTATTATTATTTTTCTAATTTTACAATATCAACCATCTATTTTTTCCTCATTCAAATCAACATCAAAGAATAAAATCCAGATTTCTCAAATCTCAATTTTTTAATAGTTGAACAAGATCCCTGATTCCCTTTGCCTCCCTGGAACTTGTGAACATTATGCCAATCCACTCCATTAAAGAGACGTTACAATTTGTCACAACCACGCCTTTCCTTCCATTTTACCAAAATAACCCCAACCATCTCGTATCTACCATACAACTCACCGAGGGCAAATTCGTCATATTAACCGTTACCCCCTCAAAAAAACCACCTGATTTTCCACGTCGTTGTCTTAATTCTTTTTCTTTTCCCATTTCTCCCTCCAAAGTCACCAACCACCTCTTTTGACGCTTTATCTCTCTCTACACTCTCTCTCCTCTCTTTCTCTCTCTAACATGCTCGTCGTTTGCTCTTCTTCTGCTTCTTCTATCATGGGATTTGATCATCGACATGAAGAAGGTCCCGAAAACCCTAGATTTCGTCCTTTCAAAACCCTAACTTTTTTCAAATTCTTCTAACCCTTATTTTTATCAAATAAATAATCTTTCTGTTGTTGTTTATATAATAATCTTCGATTTCTTGAAAAAAAATCAATAAAATGCAAATATCGGCGAAGATGATCGATACGGCACTTGATTCTTTAGTGCCGTCTTTATGGGAGATTGAAGTTACGGTTGTTACTGCTGTTTTTGTGATTATTGCTTACTGGTATTTCTCTCTTGGTGATGGTCGATGTGATGGTTTTGATGATACTGGCGTTTATCGAGATGTTGGTGAGAGAGATAAGGTATATGATTATTTCATTGTTTGTTGTAATTAGTTCAATTGGTTGTTTTTTGTTTTGTGTATGTGATTTTAGTTTTCTTGATTGGGACCTTGTATATGTTCGATTGGGGAAAAAAGGGTAGTAATCCAAAATAAGAAAGATTCTTTGGCGAAAAAGGACAGTATGGTAGTGAATTAGTAATTCAATGTGCATATTTATGCAATTGGGTTTGTTAATTCTCAGTGTCGGCCATATTTTGATGCTTTATTGTGTCTTTTTGCTGGAGTTTTAGTTGCTACTATTATTTGGGATTTTGTTTTGAGGAAAAAGAGTGCTTTTTGTTCCTCTTTTTTGAAAGTTCTGGTGGACTAAGCTCATTTCCATCTGTAAAGTGTGCTATTTTGGGAATTGGATTGTGAGGCAATGCAGTATCAATAAGTTTGTTCGCCCATGGCAAATGATTTTTACCAGAAGCTATTGTAGAGGTCCTAAGTTTAAGTCCCCTCAGGGCTTCTGGAGGTTTTCCTAGTCGTTAACTTCAGATCCCATGGGATCAGCCAAGCAAAACTTGGTTACCCATGCTATCTAAACAAAAAAAGATGCTCTGTGCTTGTAGTTACTGCTAACAGCTGTTGTCAACAGAGTCATCATAATGTACTGTATTACATGACTTTAAATGCAGATTTGTTTCCTTTGATGGATATTAATTCTAGGATCTTTACGGGTATTAACAAGCCTACTGAGCTTGTTTAGGACTGTGTGGTGCATTTGGCTTCGTTATGGGCCAAAGAGGTTGGGGTTTTGAAGGAGTGTCCTTCATTCATGTGCAGCATTGTTGGGGTGATTTGTAAATAGATCTTCTTTAGCAGGTTTCCCTGATTCCTTTAGCAGATTTTATTAAGAAAGCCAAGGTGGCCTTGAAGGTTAGGGCGTTTGTGTGGACTCTAGTGCTTGATAAGGTCAACACGAATGACTTGAGGCAGAGAAGGGTGCCTGGGGATATTTTGCTACCTCATATGTGTTTGATGTGCCGGGCTGGCACTTGGCAGTGAGACGTTGACTCATATTTTCTCTTTGTTGTGAGGTTGCCTGTTATCTTTGCTGTTTGGAGAGTTGTGAGTTCCCCCTTCTACGGTTGAGGCGTTCTTGCAGTTGCGATTCCTGATTTTTAGGGGTGTGAAGGAGAAGAATCTGCTAAGACGCAATGCGTTTTTGGCCGGTGTATTTGTTGGAGAGGAATGCTCGAGTACTCAATGAGGTTTCCGTTTCTCTTTGTGATGGGTCCGTCCCTGACATTCCGGAGGCCCTGTGCTAGAAGTAAAAGTTAGGCCCCAACCCCAATATTTTTTTTAGAATAAAGCTTTTTTTTATCTACCTTTTGATACGAGTTAGCTCCTTTTTATTATATTTATAAGCACTCCACATCCCAAACGACAAAAAAGAGAAAGAAAAAAAAAAGTAATATTCCTAGCAAAGAAGCAAACCGTGACAGTAGTACTGAGATAAACCTACGTAATGACATAATGGAGTTAAAGAACAAGCACACAACATATTATAGACATCTACCTTAAAAAAAGAAATACAATAAGTTTGCTATTCGCATTCAACAGTGAAAAAAGCCCTTCAACAAATAATAAAAAATAAAAAAATAGGAAATTAGTAAAAAGAGGAAGATGGGAACTTACGCTATTCACATTCTCATCCATGGCGAGAGGCGTCAATTCCACCAGCCTATTTTTTACTCTCTTCTCTCAATCTCATAATCAACATTCAACACCATCCCCTCAACAATTCAATTTCTTTTTAAAAAAACCCCAAACTAAATTAGTGGGAAAGGCACAAAATAGAGAAAGAGACACAATTTTACAAGTTTCTGAGACTTGTTCTTAATTTCACCTTAGATTTTCAGGTTCGAATTTACAGGCAATAATCTACAATGACAAATGAGGGTGATTTGATGAATAAGGTAATATATCATCATTTATGAAAGCTTTGGCAATTGACAGTTATAATGGAGCTCTGTCATCAAAATCTATGGTTGAAGAACTAGGGAACGATTTACAAGGAGTCAGGAGAGAGACGGTCAAGGATGAGAGAGAGAGAGAGTGTGTGTGTCTGGGGAAGGTGAGAGACTTGTGGGGCAGTGAAAAGTCATTTTTTTCTTTTTACTTCTCAGAACAGTTTAACAGAGGAACGCTTAGTCGCTTACTAAAAAGACTTTTTATGTATCAATTTTTTTTTTACTCAAATTGGGGCCCTGTGCAAGTGTGAGGCCCTGTGCGATCTTCCCACTTGCACAGCAGCACAGGCCCAAGGACGGCCCTGCTGTGGAGAACGCAACTTAGCTTCTTTACTGGCTAGACCTGCGGGGGCTTTTCGCGATTATACTATATCAGATGTCCAACGAACGTGGGCCATTATGTGAATTGGACTATTGTCGGCCAATATTTTTTTTTTAAAGACGATACCTTTTATACTTTATTCTGCTGTACATTTTTCATTATCAAGGAATTCCTTTAAATATACGAACTTAATTGAGCCTGATTACTGAAACAGAACATGAACATAAGTTATTGTATTTGTACCTATTCAAGTTGTGTGAAAAATTTATATGGTGCAATTGAAGGGTTTGGGGAGATGTTAATAGTGACTGGCACTCGTTGTTGTGAATTGATTTTTTATGGCTTTGCGGATGCTGGTTCGCTGTTCGTGTGCTTTTTTTATTTAATTTGTATATATAATCTTCAACCTAAAAATAGGAATGTTTGTGTAAAAAATTGGAAACATCTGTAACTGATGCTATGCTGTGTTTTTGTTCTCCTTTGTCACCATATTCTGGAAGTGCTCCCGGGTTTTATATGGTCGTTTATGGATATGGTTTAGTAATAAATAATAAATTTGAAAGATTTCTGTGTTCGAATATCTCCTCCTCGCTTTGTGTGTAAATGGCATTCTACATTTCTACCGAACTTTGTGGGGGCATGCTTTAAGTTGTTCTTGTTTGATAGAATGGAGTAATTTCACTTTTTTGACATGCAGTTGTGGTATTATTTTGTAGATTGGCCATCTGAAATGTGATCCTCAAGCTGACTCGGCATACTTGATCAAGGTATATTGATGCTTCTGCCACACTTTTGTAGATTGGTCACCAATGAGTTGCACTCTTCTATTTGCTGTTTTCTTCTAATCATTCCTTTGCTCCTTTGCTATTTTATTTCGAATGCAAAGTTTTTGTAATACCAAGAATAGTATAGTAATTACTACTTTCTGACTAGCCATCTGTTTCTCCATTTCACTGTTTGGTTTTGTAACACTATCCGATGGTTTTATATCTTGTTTCAAACAGTTATATATACTACTTGTGCATCAAAATGAATGGCTCACTTGAAGGTGACATGACAAGGCCACATGGGTTCTAATTGAGTGGATAATAGTTTGAGAAGATATGTATAATATTTATTTAGCTAAGTAGTTCTAAAATATGGTATAGAATGGAGGGAGAAATATTAAGTAGCTTGAGAACTTGGGGCATATATTAAGCTTATGTTCTTGGTGTTGTCCAAATTCGCTCCCCCTTGAGCAGACACCTTGACCTTCTATCTCCGCAACACCACTCAGTGAGGTTGCTGCCAAATCTGGATCTTCGTAGTACCTTGCCCCTGGGAAATAGCGTTTGCTCCAACCCTCTCCCCCATCCCTTGGTTTTGGACAGTTGTCTTAATATTCATCCCCTCTGCATCACAACTCTCCCCCTACCCTTCCTCTCTCCCCATCAGATTTTTTATTTTTTATTTTATCAAAGGCATTCTATATGGAATTATCCTTTTCTAATTATAAGTTTATTGTCTTGTGTGACTTTTCAGGTTGGACTTTTGGCAGCCAAGAATCTTATTGCTGCAAATTTGAATGGCACATCAGATCCTTACGCCATCGTTACTTGTGGTACAGAGAAAAGATTCAGGTGAGTAGAAGTATGGACTTTAATATTCCCCATTTTGTGGATACAACATCATACTATACCTAAAGCAAGGAAGGTGTTAATGTCTTAATGAGTCTCCTGAAGCTGGTAACTTCTTTTGAAAATGTGTTAGTCTGACATATTAAGGACATATATTCTGTAATTCTGTTTTAAGAATAGGTTTTGCTCTTTTAGATTCTTTGGTTCTATGTGTCACTTTGTAATAAGTGATGATATTTCACATATAGAAACTAACTAGAAAGGGAAAATTTCAGTGAGCTACTTTGAGGTAACGATGAATTACAGTGAGGTACCATGACCTTTTGCTAATATCTACGAGGTACCATACTTTCCAAAGTAATTTTAGTGAGGTACCTTTTGGAGCACTTTTGGTGAACGGAAAAGTGACATGGTATAATTTTGTGCCTAAGTTGCCCCTAAGCATAATAAGAATTTCTTTGTATGCTCTATTTTAAGTAGTTTAAAATACACAATCCTTTTTCATTTACACTTAAGAAAGCTTACTCGAGTGCAACTTTGAAATAAAAAATGTCGAGGTTAACGAGCATCCTTGGAACAATAAATGAGTAAAAAGACTATATAGAATTTTATATGGGATTTGTTTTATTAAAAAAAAAAGTGAAATTGTACTGTGCACATTGTTTAAGCAATAAACAAGTGCCTTAAATCAAGAAAGCCCTAACCTTATTAAGTTAGCATTTTTTACTTTTTCTTTTGGGTATCTTCTAATTAAAAAGGTCTTTTTGGCTAAGGGTATATTAGTAATTACACCTTTTCACTCTAAACAATAATCCATGATACCTCATAGATATTACTAAAAGATCATGGTACCTCAGTATAATTTATCAATAGTTCATGGTACCTGAGTGAAATTTTCCCTAGAAACTATTATTCATTAGTTCGAGCCCCTCAGGGCCACTTGAAGTTTTTGTGTTCATGAACTTCATGGCCTATGTGATTAGTCGAGCAAAGCTTGGATACCCATGTTGTCTAAAATAAAAAACTCTATTATTCAGTAATTAAAAGTATAAAACCAGTGAGTTCGAAAAACAGAGTACACAACTGGTTTTAAGTTGAAAACAATGTTTGTTCACTCTTATCTAAAAAAACAATGTTTGTTCACAAATGTAATTGAGTCTTTAAAAAAAAAAATTAAGAAAATAGAAAAAACTATAGAATTGAATTGAAACCTTATTTGTCCTCTCATATATCATTGTGATTCTTCAATTTTAGAAAGTTAACATGTTTAGGCTCTTTACATACCACTTTAATAGAGCTTTTCCTTAATATGGAATTTTGTAAGTAAAATGTCTTTGTATATCTTAAATACTTTTATAGTTAGTACATTTATATGAAGAGATATATAAGCCCTTATATTACATACATTTTTTTTTATTGTTCGATATATAAACATTGAAAACAACAAATGGGAAAGTGATCAAAGTTTTCATGAGATTGCAATCTCTTGAAGACATATCATGTACATGCCCAATTTTGTAAGTTGAGAGAAGAAAAAACTAAGGTAAAAGAATAGGAATTTTAGTGCAAAGTTAGCAAAGTTAAATTTAAATTAGCCATTTAAAAATAGTTGGATTTTGGAATATATGTATTCTTATCATATGCAATCTTAATTTTGAAGCTAAAAACAAATCTCTTGTGTTAATATTTTATAAAAGTGAATTTACTTTTTTACCTCTTCCTTACCCCCCCCTCTGCTTCTCTCTTTCAACCTATTTCCAAAATATAAGTTCCTCATTTTAATATCAATTTTGACTGAAAAACAGGTTTTTCTAAACTAGTGAAGAAAACGAAATCGCTCTATTGTTGTTTTTGTAAATGTTAACTAAACAGGTTCTAAATCGTTGTTATATCTTGCAACTATCTCATCTTTGGAATTCCAATGATATAAATCAGTGCATTAGATGTAGGAGGTGCCTTGTAACTCAGATGGTTCGAGTACACTGAAGAATGCATCAAGTCATTCGGTTATGCGCGTCCTACTAGCTATGTCAACTATGAGATCTTTGTTAACTGCCAACTCCCTTTATTGTGTGTGTGCGTTTGTGTGGTTCTAAATCATTGTTATATCTTGCAACTATCTCATCTTTTGGAATTCCAATGATATAAATCAGTGCATTGGATGTAGGAGGTGTTTTGTAACTCAGATGGTTCGAGTACACTGAAGAATGCATCAAGTCATTCGGTTATGCGTGTTCTACTAGCTATGTCAACTATGAGATCTTTGTTAACTGCCAACTCCCTTTATTGTGTCTGTGCGCGTGCGTGTGCGTGTGGGGAGGATTCAAATTTTAGTGGATTAGTTGAAGAAGAAATTTTTATGGATTGATTTCCCATTACGGCAATGTTTGCTCTTTTTAGAAATTATCTGAAATTTTCAACCATGCAGTCATATTTACTGTCAAGTTTCAAGCATAGTTTTGCTTGGAATACTAAAGGGTGCAAGGTATCTAAGATGCTGTTTGTATTTTTTAATATGCAACAAGAAGTACCACCTATTGAGATTCCAAACAGAGGGAGATGTGGAGAGCATAATATATGTTAAGAGAACCCTCAAAATATATCTTTCTGATTATTTATATTATCTATGCATCCGTCTGTAACAGATTCTGTACTCTTAGCTCGAGTTTGATGAGTGTCCAGCAGAACTTGGCTCATTTGAAATCATTTCCTTTTGGAGGATTCCTTGTCCTCTCTTGCTGCACATCTGACAGTTGTCAATTAAAATGTACTTTCTTTTCATGTAAAAATGGAAAAAAAATTTGATGGTGTATTGGGAGAATGGGAGTAGCAGGGTCAACCAACGCATCTTGGATCATGTTCTTTTTCTGAAAAATATCATGTATAACTGTTGATTGTTCGGCTGTGATTTTTCTTTTTGGTTCATGATTTGGTACTTTTCAGACACCACGATGGTGATCCAATGGTTATTCTCTCTATCAGGGGACAACAAATGTCCTGATAAGCTATTGTGGTTGTGCACTTGTGCTAATCCATTTCTTGTCTTGTTCATGCTGCAGCTCAATGGTTCCTGGTTCAAGAAATCCGATGTGGGGAGAGGAGTTTAACTTCTCTGTTGATGAGCTCCCGGCCCAGGTAGCTTCAGTGTTTTGCAATTGTCTTATCGAATACAGTGCCTATCTTTTGTAATACGAAGTTCGCTTGTCAACTGTGGATAATGTGTGTTTCCTTTAGTCATCATAGCGTGCTTCTGTCACTAATTGATATGTTGATAAAATTCATCACACTTAGCCCTAGCTGGTTGTGGGATTTAATTTGAATATATGCTTCTTTTTTTGCGATTCTGTGGTGTTTATGACTGGAGAGGAATGCAAAAATATTTTCTAGTGTCACCCGAACTTCTATGGAATACGGTGACTTATCTAGCATCTTTATTGGCTAAGGTGGGTAGGGATTTTAGAGCTATTTCATTATGTATAGGCAGAGGAACTGGGAAAATTTGTATCTCTTCTGGAGGACAACTTGTCCTCTCTTGTTGCTTTGGTAAGATTAACATAATTTTCTTTTATCTCTTTATCTAAAAAAAAAAAGCAAAACATAATGTTCTTATAAATGAATGGATCTCTAACGAGCTAGCAGTGACGTAAAATGTCTCTTGTTTAGTATCAACTCATTGTTTGAGATGGAATAACCAGGTGGAATGGTGTCTCTTGATTCTCGAAACAAACCTCTGATTTGTAAGATGTGTTTTAGACCATTTGAAGAGAAACCACCCCATCTTTCCTCTAGTAGTGGACAGTACCTAGTCAGGTTTGTGTGGGGAGCGAGCAGGAATAAAACAAGACCACCAAGTAAAACTCGACATTTCCAGAAAACAGACAGCTTTACCCTTTCCTTGCATCATGTTTGCTTCCTATAAATCTATCACCTTTTCTATCTCCTTTCACAAGTGAAGGGATCTTGGTTTCCTTTCCTATTTTTGTAGATGTTCCGGACTTAAAAGTGGAAATTAAGGATTTGCTCAAGCTGAAGTTTCTTCCAGTCATCGATATTTACTTGAAATGTCAATCAGGACTTTTGTGTACAAGCATTATAATTGGGAAGTCAATCCTGGGAAAGCTAATAGAATTCTTCTAATCTGCTTTTGTCCTTCGGGATCCAGGACTGGGGCGGGGTTGACTGATCAGAAAGCTGAGACGAGGAAAAAAGAAAGGAAAGTTTTTGGATAAAAAAACAAGTATGTACTTCAAGTTCAAGACTTGAGCTAGTATCGAGTGCTCTGCAAACATTTTGGGGCTGGGGTTGGAAAGGTGTCGGGGGAAGACATATGGGCTATGGAGGCTGAAATTTGTTGTACTTTTGCTTTGATGAAATGGATATTAGACAGTGGAATATGTATTTGCTGTTGTTTCTCACAATGATATGTGTATGTCCCTAGACTCCTTTCCTCTATAGTCAGGCGGTGGCTAAAGTTTTTTGCATTTTTTCTCGGATACCTGATTTACGGAAATGTTTGTGCAGATTAATGTGACAATATATGACTGGGACATAATTTGGAAAAGTGCCGTACTTGGTTCAGTTACGGTAGCTGTGGAATCTGAGGGTGAGACTGGTGCTGTATGGCATGCACTAGATAGCACTTCAGGAATGGTAGATTCACTCAAAACTGCCTCAATGTCTTGTTGAACTTTTGCATGAGTTCTTGCTTCAGTTTGATGCTAATGCTGTTTATTTTTGTCAGGTGTGCCTTCATTTTAAGACCATCCCAATAAAGTCTTCCAGGTACTATTTGCTGCATGTAACTGATTAAAATGCACATTGACCATCTCTTTCATATCTTGAATGCCTTTAGTAAAAACGTAACTTGATTTAGTACAAGTTAAGTGCTTGGTGCTTGAAGCCAGATGGGCAAGTAACAACTAGCACTTGTGCATGTTGAGCCTTGCCAACCCAAGCTACCAAATGTTGGATCTTGCCAGAAAATCATCGCTTTAAGGTGAAACTTATAGGTGCCTTTTGTTTTCTGAAGGCTTTGCTAATGAGGTTCTGCTCTTGCTTATTGTAGCTAAATAATGCTTTTATTTGTCAATCTCTGACAAAGCCACAAGAGAAGGTCTCTGATGTATCTCGAGGTTTTAAGCTTTAAAGGGGAAAACTTCTGGTTGTTTTGTTTTTAGTTTTTGGGCCGAGTATGGTGGTCATTACTGGCATTCTTTACCTAATTTTTTCCAGCAAAAAATTCTGGGAATTGTGCACAGCTGCATTTGCGAGACATGTGAATGAGTTGCCTTGTTAAAAGAAACATTTATGTTCTTGTGTTTCATAACTGACTGAATTTTATTTCTTCAGGGCTATAAATGGCTATGCTGGACCCAATGCTCAGAAGAGGATTTCCACCGATAAGAAAGGACCGACCGTGGTTTATCAGAAACCCGGGCCTTTGCAAACAATGTTTGACTTACCTGCTGATGAGGTGAGTTTGTAATGCACTTTGAACTTATACTCCTATTCGCACTGTGAACCAATGTAAATACACTTCCTGTTTTAGCTTGCCCAAAAAAGGTCACTTTTTTTTTAATATTGTCTTGCACTCTGAACTTATACCCTTATTACTTGTCTTTTTTTTTTTAGATAAGAATTTTTTTATTAAAGAATAAATTGGAATATCACAAAGCTAGAGGACAAGGAGTTTGTATAAGAATAATAAAACAGTCTACAAGTCAGCCCACACACGTTGCACATCCGTGAGGGGCACTCCCCTTAAAAACACCAGCCGCCTTGGCCCAAAGAGAAGCCAAGTAGACCACACGATCCCAAACAAAATCAATTGGCCTGCTAACGCCCTCAAAAATCCGTGAATTCCTTTCTGACCAATCACACCACAAGATGGCCATATAAAAGCAGCACCACAACACCTTACCCTCCTTCCCCCGCCCCCTACTCCCAAAGCGCATCTGCAGAAACTGACCCACTGTAGGAGGGCAAGCAAAGTACTCCCCCCTAAACAGCTTGTCCCATAAGGACCTGGCAAAGTCACACATCACAAACAAATGCAAACAACTCTCACTCCCTCGGCGACACATCACACACATGTCTGGGAGTAGCACCCATCCAGGCCTCCTCCGCTGTAACAGCTCATGTGTGTTCAGTTTCCCCAATACCAGTGTCCAAACGAATGCTCGTACCTTCAAGGGGACCTTAGACTTCCATATATAATTTGCTAAAGGGAAATGGGGGTATTATGAAGGAAGCCCAAGATTATGAAGGAAGGATTTGCTGGAGAATATCCCAGAAGACTCCCCCACCCAAACCCGAGAGTCATCACTAGGGATGAGCAATGTAGATGGCGAACTTCCTTTTTTAGATTGTATTGTTTGAGATGGAGGGAACATTCTTAGTGGTATCTTTAGATAATAATTTTTACTATTAATAGAAACAAAGCAATAGATAACTAGTTACAAACTAAGCGGATAAGGAGTCCTTTAAAAGACATTTTAATATCAAATTACCCTAGTGGCACGGCTTGTCATTGATAAATAAAATACCCCCTTAAAAGCCCAACCACTTTGGCCTTCAAAGAAGCAAAACACACCACCTGAGACAAAACTTAGTAGAATGGGAAGTCCTCAAAGTATGCGGAAACTCTGCTCAAACTGTAGGCACTAAAATATCTTTTCAAAAGCAGATCTCCAAAGTAAACTTTTCTCCTCACTGCCAAACCAGAATGTAGCACATCTTTGATGTCCAGGCTGCATCTGTTGGATGATTGTAGCATCAGACCCAAAAACTCCCCCATGACACCAGAAATTTCTTATCTTTAATGTCTGTTACTCTGGGGAAGCTGGAGGAGTCGTGACTGATGCTGCTAGCTACTCACTGTGGTCTTTTGTGCAGTTAATTTCAGTTTATTGCAGCCTTGTGATTCACATTTGCCAATTCAATTATTTTTTAAAAATTTTTCCTTCCATAACTTGATGATAAGCTATGGCAGGTGGTCGAGCATAGCTATTCTTGTGCACTGGAGAGGTCATTTTTATATCATGGTCGTATGTATGTTTCTGCGAGCCACATTTGCTTCCACTCAAATGTTTTTTCGAAGCAGATGAAGGTTAGTCTTCTTTCTTTACCCCCTTCCCCCCGCAACACTTGTGGTCCTGTATAAGTAAATATACCATATTTGGAAAATTGTTCACCTTAACCGTATCATGGTGCTGCTTTCTAATGCCTTAGAGCATCTCCTTGATTTATTGGGCTGGGAAAGGGTGACAGGGAAGTGGATAGTTTTGACGGTGAGCATAACAGGGAGGGCCCTTGTGATGATGAAGTCCTTTTGGTTTATCTGTCGTCTGAGAAAGTGTAAATCCACATCCACAGGTTTTGTTCGATGGTGTTTGTCCTTGGAAATTCATCTCCCAGCTGTTTTCAGTTTATATTCCTCTTGTTCGGTTTAGCCTTGGCAACGGGCTGAGGATACGGTTTTGGGAGGATCCTTGGGGAGAGGACCAACCTTTGTGTTTGCGTTTTCCCAGAGTTTATCAGCTATCATTGCTCCATGAAGCTACTGTTTTGGAGTTTTATTCGTCGGCGACAAGTTCATGGAACCTGCATTTGCGGAGATCACCTCAGGAGTGGGAGATGGGGGAGGTTTCTTCTTTGCTTGAGCTTCTGGATCCAGTACATCTTCAGGATAGGGAGGACTCTTGGAGATGGATAGGTGACTCTTCTGGGGAATTCTCATGTAGATCTTTTCTACAGTGGTTGCGTTTGCCTGTACAACAGCCCAACTTCCCTATTGCGAGGTGGCTGTGGAAGGCAAAAGTTCCCGCTAAGGTTCGAGCTTTTGTGTGGACGTTGGTGTTGGACAGGATAAATACTAATGACCTGCGTCAGAGGAGGAGGCCAAACTCAGCCTTGTCACCTGATATTTGTTTGCTTTGTCGGGCTAGTAGTGAGTCCTCTTCACATGTTTTTCTGAGTTGTGAAGTGGCGCAGACTCTTTGGAGTATATTATCTGGTTACATAGGAGAGGTTTGGACGTACCCGGATACTATGATGGAGTTCTTGCAAGCAAGGAGTGCAGGGCTTGGGTGGAGAAAGGAGAAGAAACTGTTGTGGAAGAGTGCTATATTTGCAATACTTTGGTGCATCTGGCTAGAGAGGAATGCTAGGGTCTTTATTGGTACTTCCATGTCAGTGGATGCGTTGTGGGACAGAGTAGTCTATTTAGCTTCGTTGTGGGCTAAAGCTGCTGGGTGTTTTCTTAGCTATCCTGTTACACTGGTTATGCTTCATTGGGCTGATTTGTAAATAGCCTCCTTTTGAGGACTCCTTGTCCTCTTAGGATGTAATTCTGTTATTCATACTATTAATAAAACTTTCTCTTTATCTAAAAAAAAATAAGGGGGAGCGGGTTTAAGGATAGTGAATGATGCTGGTTCCCAAGCAAAGGTGTGTAACAAACGTGGTCGTGGCAAGTCTTCCTCTTCACCCTAGGTACGGGAGGTTGGCTTGATGGACCTCGCAGGTCTGACGAGGATGTATATGTAAGTGCACCGACTGGGGGCCTGACAGCGTTGATTTGGTTCCTGGCATGAACAGCCGAGCTGAGTCATTGATAATGCCCCTGTCATAGGTTTGTGCAAAGAGGAGACTGGTGCTGAGGAGAATGGCTTTACCCTTGAACCCCTAAGGGTTGGGAGGGATGGCCGAGGTTCTCAATCTCTCTTTCAGGAGTTAGGGTGCAGTTTGTTAGTCCCACTGGTTTGATATTGGAGGTTATAATGAGGAAGAAGAAGAGGCTGAGGGGAGGCTTTGCAGCAATTGTCTCCTTTCATTAAATATGAAATATGCTGTTAAGAAGGGGCATTGCTTGAGGGGTACTCAGGTAGGAATGAAGGCGCTGAATGAGTTTGTTTGGGGCTTGGTGACCTCTCTATTTTTGCATTCTTTATTTGGAGATACGCATGCGCATGTTGCTAATTTTATTAGGGGTTTCTTTGTTAGTTACGCAGCTCTAATTCTGCATGCGCTTATTGCGGATCTTTTTTAGGGGTTTCTTTGTTAGTTATGCGGTGGGCTAAGTTGCTGTGGAGGTGTGCTGTTTTTGCAGCACTTTGCTGCATCTGCTAGAGAGGAATGCTAGGGTCTTTTCTGGTATATCTATGTCTGTTGACGTGTTGTGGGATAGGGTAGTCTACTTGGCCTCCTTGTGGGCTGAGGTTGCTGGGTGTTTTCGTAGCCATCCTGTTACACAGGTTATGCTTCATTGGGCTGAATTATAAATACTCTTTCGAGTACTCTTTGTCCTATTAGAATGTATTCTGTTTTTGTCACTATTAACATCTAAAATGTTATGCAGTGCGTTTGGAGGGTTTTATTGTCTTGATTTTTTCTTCAGGAGGACAACTTTTCCTCACCTTTGTACCTCGTTCGTATTTGATCTCTTTATGGGTAATTGCATAACGTCGCTGATAACTAGCATGATTGGTCAAACTTTGCAGATTTTCTGTATGGATTCACATACGCTGTTTTATGTCACTACCAGTGTCACATAATTCGCTCCACCCCCCTGCGAATTGCGTTCCCGAATTGTCGTACCGCGTACCGAAAACACAATTCGCTGAACCACTCCCTAATGCACTGGACAACTTAAGCAGCGAATTACGTTCCCGTACCCCTTCCACATACCAAAACGTACTATGTGTTATGTGACACTGGTCACTACCAGTAGGCCTTTGTAGCTGACTCCACCTGATTTTTCCTTTAACAAGCAATGGAGATATTAAAACAGCATGCTTGTTCACTATAGCTTTACTTGGTTTTTGAAATAAAAAACTTAATTTGCTGTATCAACATTATTTGAAGAGTGTAACAGCATGCTTGTTCACATTTCAGATTAGTTGTGTAGGGTTCTATCTTTAGTATTAGCGTCTCTCAATTGTTAGAGGACTTGTTTTCTGTTGATCCTTTTAACGGATTTCGTTTTAGGCAAAGCTAGATGACACTTGCAGCTACATAGTGTTCTTACTGCTGTAACATGTCCAATTTTGCAGGTAATTATTCCTCTCGAAGACATAGATGAGGTGAGTTCTTCTCTTCATGTTTCAGTTATTTACTACTATACACTGATTGCAAGGAGTGCTAAGTTGGCTTGATTTGTGACATAACTTGTAATTCACTCTAGATTCGAAGAAGCCAACACGCTTTCATCAATCCCGCTATCACAATCATCCTTCGGCTTGGTGCTGGTGGGCTTGGAGTACCTCCTTTGGGAAGCCCGGATGGTTAGTGAATCTTCATGCTCTGCTTGTACTTGATAGTCATAGTTTTCGTTATGCCTTTGGAATCTTTTGTGGAGTTTGGTAGTCGCTCACATGATACCTCTTGCGTGCTTTGGGACCTCTTGGGGCATTTCATAAAAAAAAATGTTCTGAAGGTCTTAAAGAAAGTTTGTTGTTCTTATTGTTTTTCATTTTTGTCTTTCCCTCTTTTTTATGTTATGTCGGCATGAATGGACTCCTTTGTTTTTTGTTGGCACAATCCATGCCAATTAGCTTTATTTTGCAGTTCAAAACTGGTCAGTTGTCCAACTAGTTCTGTAATGCCACTTCTGACATCCTGTTGTGGCACTTTATTCCTTAGCATTAGAAGAGTCACTAGTAAGGCACTGGCTCTCTGCCTGGAGCAGGTAGCAAAAAGACTTTTGATAGTGTTTACTTATTTTCTCCCAAATAATCGTGAGATTGCAAATTAAATTACTTCCTTTGTCTGGAAATAACATTAAATATTGCAAATTCAACCTTTTTTTTGGATCCTGTTATGTCGGATGACACTCCTTTTGCTCTAGTAAATTTACTACATTTTATTATTTTCTTGTTTTTGATCATCCAGGAAGAGTTAGGTACAAATTTGCATCTTTTTGGAATAGGAATCACGCTTTCAAGATTTTGCAGCGTGGTGCTACTAATTTTCGTGTAATGATTGAAGCGGAAAAGAAGGTTAGTTGTGCTTACTAGTGATTAGGCTCTCCTTTTCTGCTTTTTATAAATGCAGTAACTTTTATTTGTTGCTGAAGTTTTCATTTGTACATTTGTTTACCTGTTAAAGACTCTTTTGCACATTAGAGTTGGATATTGGATTGATGCGGTGCAGAGGATTCTGTATTTAGCTCCAAATTGATTCACAAACACCATTCTTATAGAGATAGAGGATGTACCTTTACATTATGGATATCACTTTGACATATTTCCGCATTCTCTGAAATATGCAACTCTTGGACATTCCATTTCCCTATAAGGACCAGATTTCAGCCAGCTTATTTTTAGTTCTCTCGTCATATGGATGCATTGACCTCCTTCGTCTTGTAAGTTGTGTCAGTCTATATCTGGATCATAGTTTGAAACACCTTGAGGTAAGGAGAGATGAAAATAAAAACAAGTGAGGCCTCTAAGTGAGTGGCTTGTGTTGTAGGCTGTGTACAATCATTGTTTGCTCTCTTTTTAGTATCTTTTTTTCAGTGGTTTTTCTCCCCTATTTAAGTTTTTTCTTTTAAGAGATATATGTATAATTTGATGTTTGGTTGTTCAGATGAGCCTATAATTTGTCTCAGAGGGAGGATCCACGTGGGCTAACTATATTCGAAAGTTTCTGTTAGTTGTCTTGTTTAGTGTTGTAAGCTGAGGGAAATCTAGAGAAGTATGCCAAAACCCCAAACATAAGAGGATAGCTTCCTCAGGTGTAGAAAACGGAGAAATTGCAAGAGTATCACGCCATAGTAGTAGTGGATGTCTCCCACAACCCATCAAACAAATCTGCAGAAGCTTCGAAATAGTAAATGGCAAACCCAACATTTACCTGAAATCCCAAAACTTTTACAAGATAGTTGCTGACTCATATCACAATGATATGCACACATCTTGTTGCTAGCACGACAAAGCACACAAGTCAGGTGACTTAACATTCGCGGCTGCCTCTTCAAGAGCACATCATTCGTGTTGATTATCCCAAGCGCCAATTTCGACAAAAGCTCTCATCTTGAGAGCGCCTCCAGTTTACTAAGGAAGGCATAAATAGGGACAAGGAGAATACGAGCAAGTGTTCTAAGGCAGGCTAGATAAGACTTGTAGGAGGACACCCCTAGGTGTAACCTTTCCACACCCTAGTGTCGTTGCTGCCAGGAAAGAAAGGATTTCAAAATCCGATTCAAAGAAGTGTGCTCCTCCACATTTATTATCATGTGGAGACCCTGTAAAATGGGATCCTAAAAGTTAGTTGCACTACTTTTTAGATAAAATAAATTGAGACTCACGGCAATCTGACAACCGATCGAGGCGCTGAAATTCAGTGCAAAATGTTCAACCTCTCCACATAATTTCCTCTAACAACCTCTAATACCTCACTTAAATATGTATCAAACTAAATTAAATTTGATTAAACTATCATATATTCTTATTACCCTAGTGCATCTACAAGGTTCTAACCTAATCGAGTAGGGGGCTCTGATGCATGGAGCCTTATGCTTTAACCTTGTATTAGAGAAAGGCTATATTTGTTGTACACTTGATTTGTAAATGAGCTGTCTCAAATTTACGCTTGTGCCATCTGAGGCTGGTGCTGAACTGCTAAGGGGAATGACTTACTCTTAGAGATTTTAGGAAATAAGAGGGATGACCGAGATCTGCAGTCCTCTTTGATGTAAAATTGCCGTGCATATGTCCAAGTGGTAAATCTTCTCGTGTATAAGTTTCTTCTAATTTGGTTTTTGAGAGGAAAAAAAGAGGCTGGAGAGGGTGAAAAGGGACAAGATGTTCCTGATAGGAAGGTAGAATTGAAAATTCTTTTGGTGTGATGTTTGGGGCTTGTGCAGTTGTGCGGTAGGAGTGGGGAGATAGTTGGTTGTTGAGAAGGTTTGTAGAGTTCTGTTCTTTTGTTTGTTGCAGCGGAGGACTTCTCGTCTTCTCATTTGCTCGATTCTTGTTTAAATAATTATTTTCTCATCTTGAAATATTGGTTGTCTGTCTGTTACTCCATGAAAAATAAGTACAATACAATTGAGCAGGGACCAAATATCAGTCAGCTTGCGACTCCGGCAAGGACGTAACAGCTTTTGAGCTTGGCGATCAGTGCAACCTCTATACTTAATAAATTGTCTCATTTCTTTGTCATATCGATGTAGTTGTACATAGCGGAAAAGAGCTGATACATCTGAAGCAGTTGACACACGCGAGATGGCCGATAAAACGACCGATTTTCCGCGACAGTTGTGACTGTTATGCGACATCTGTAACACTATTGCTACCAAAACCTTCCATATATTTCCCTGTGATTGAGCCATATTGATTTAGGACATTATATCTAAATCTCCAAAAACTGTTGGTAGCGACTCATTCAGTTGTATAAAGTAGAAGACATATCAGTAAAAGTAGTTACCTTTATTTCTCCCTTCTATTCTTGACAACATTTTTTCAATCCCGCTTAATGAGTTCCTGAGAACCATGTTGGAAATAAGTGCTTATGGGAGGAACCTTAACTCATCTTTTAAATCCTCGAATGCATATGAAAAAAACTGTTTCTTGTTAAAGTTATCATGTCTTTTTAATGCTGTTTATTGGATTACAGTTGATAGTTCCTATTATTACAAGGTTCCTTTATCATTTTTTTGATAGTTATTTACTTTAGTTATATTTCTCTCTAGCCAACTACATTTGGAAGTCTAAGGTTCCTTTGAAGGTGCATGCCTTTGTTGGACTTTGGTATTAGGTGAGCTGGATATACATGACATGATATAGCGAAGGAGACCGGGGTGGGTATTGTTCCCAGATGCTTGTGTTATTTCTCACCGGGCTAGTGAGAGTGCTTTTTGTTTGTTTGTGCTTTGTGTGTTCACTAGGTCTTTTTAGGCTAGGCTGTTTCGAGGAGAATGTATTGCTTACCTTGCCCTTGTAGGGTTGAACAGTTTCTGCAGGAGCGTTTGGTTGTAAGGGGAGGAGGAAGGAGAGTAACTTGTTGTGGCGTTGCTTGTGTTTGGCTATTCTTTGGTTGGAAAAAACTCGAGGGTTTTATTGGTATCGGTGAGCCTGCTGAATTTGTATAGGACCAAGTGGTGTAGATAGCTTCTCTTTGGGCCGAGCTTCGGGGGACTTTTAGATGGTTTTCATGTCACTAGAGAGATTTGTAGATATATTTGCCTTTCTGTATTGAAAACTTCTTGCGCAGGAGCGTTTGGTTGTAAGGGGAGGAGGAAGGAGAGTAACTTGTTGTGGCGTTGCTTGTGTTTGGCTATTCTTTGGTTGGAAAAAACTCGAGGGTTTTATTGGTATCGGTGAGCCTGCTGAATTTGTATAGGACCAAGTGGTGTAGATAGCTTCTCTTTGGGCCGAGCTTCGAGGGACTTTTAGATGGTTTTCATGTCACTAGAGAGATTTGTAGATATATTTGCCTTTCTGTATTGAAAACTTCTTGCCCTCCTTTATTGTACTTATTCACGTTATTTCTTTAATAATAAATTTCTAATCATAAAAAGGTTTTGTGCTTTAGTGATTAATGTATAAAGATGAATACATTTGTTATTATGCTCTTTCCCTGACCTTTGGAAAGGGATAATGCCTAATGCCTTGATACCCTTGGTGAGCAGGCAACAGCACTGTCAGCACTTCGCGCCCATAGCAGTTCTGTTCGAGTGGGTAAAAAACAGCCCAAAAATGTTGAAGAGAGTATACCCGAGATTGATAAGTTTCAGCCATTTGTCAAGGACGAAGTCCTTGTTAGTATATATAATGTATGGCCCAACATATTTGTGTGGAGTTTGTAAGTTTTTGCTTTTGCGATAATGTAACTGATTGAACTTATTTCAGGATGTTTTTCCATGCACAGCTGAGAAGTTCTTCAATTTGTTGCTGAGTGATGATTCAAACTATACAAATGAGTATCGTTCACAGCGGAAGGATTCTAATGTTACAGTAAGTACCTTTCCATAGTGTTCTTCTTGTCAGTTATTGACGCAAGAAGTAAGAACAGGTTCATTTGAACTTTCTTTGTTTGAGAAGTAATGGAGCAGGGTTTCTGCTCCTCGCAAGATACTGCAATAATTAATCTGAATGCTGTCCTAAGGTTCTGTCTGCATTCTCGTAAATTGTGGTCATTTGGCTGTGCATTAGCTGGAGCCATTGAATTCAAATGTTGCCAAGTTTTTTTTGTTATGCATGTTAACTAGTATTAGCATGTGGTGACATTTGTCATGTTAGGTATTAGAAGAACTGCTAAAGGTTGTTAAATTTACTTGAGTTTCTAGACAGAGAATTCTTGGTCTGTTCAGCTTCAGAATCTAAGCTTTCGACAAAGATTTTGTTTAATCTATCTATAAATTGCCAAGTTTTTTTTTAAAGGGGAGAAAAACATTTTTCATGTTCAGAGATTACTTTAAATAGATGGCAATTTGTCATGTAGGTTATACAACATAAGATGGTTCTTAGTCAGTCAGGTTAACATTTGAAAATCTGAAGTAATTTGTTTTAAATGTGGTGTTAAGCATTCATGTTGCAAACTTGCAATTGTAAAAAATGTTAGTTTTGGTATCAGATATTATTTTTGCTGTTCGAGTATCATATGATGAGCATATCCTTCCATAGAAGTTTGTTAGATACTTCCTTGCACAGGTCCACATTGAGGCCTGTTAGATTAAAGTTCCACAAGATTTTGTTCAAAGATAACTCTGTTATTGTTCTAGAGGTTGAGAGGCTGGTAACTACAGCTGCACAAGATTCTGTTCAGAGATTATTCTGTCTTATTTGTTTAAACTTTCTGCCTCAGATGCCTTTTATCAATGTATGTGTCAACTTTATTCTGTATCGCCCCTTTGAATAGTCAAATGTACAATCAGGTGAACATATACGTATGTGTTGCGCACTAAAAATTAGAGGCTAAAGTTATCTAATATTAGTGCACATGTTTGATTCTTGGAAATTGACATGCATTCTCTTCTTTTTCTCTCCATCTCCAGATAGGTCAGTGGCATGCAGCAGATGAGTATGAAGGTTTAGTCAGGGAGTTGACATTTCGCTCTGTGTGTAAGAGTCCTATGTGCCCTCCAGACACGGCAATGACGGAGTGGCAACATGTGGTTTTATCTCCAGAGAAGACAGTATTGGTGACCTTTTTACACCATACTTTACATATCTGGATTCTGGAACTATTATTTATTTTCCAACTTTGTAGTCTGATCAATATTCCTGCTCTCTTTATCAGGTGTTTGAGACAGTGCAGCAGGCGCATGATGTTCCGTTTGGGTCCTACTTTGAGGTATGCCGTTTCTTAGCCATAGGTTATGACTGAGCTTCTTGACATCCACATTTTCCCCCAAAATGAATTGAGATGTCTGTTCAGTGGTAGAAGTTTGTTTGTCCTTTAATTCATGACTATGCTGCAGACGGGAACAAAAATGAAAATGGGTATGGGAAGGGAACAGGTACATGGGAGTGGCAATCTCTTCTACAATCAAGAAATAGATGCGGCAAAAAAAAAAAAAAAAAAAGCTTCAAAAAAATTCCAAAAGCTTTTTTTATAAATTTACTTTTACCAATGTAGTTCAATTTAAATATAAGCCTCAATTTCTTGTACAGGATTGAGCTTTATGGGGACAACAAATAGTAAACGAAGATGCAAAACTGAAAAGGCAACTCTTTGACTTTCCTTTTGACTAGATTTAAAAAGAAAAAGTAATATAGTTATCCACTCAACATCCATCTCCACAAAAAGAACATCCCTTACCATGGAGGGAGGAAGAGAGCGAGAGAGAGTTGGAAAAGTCAAAACCAGAATAAGTCAAATGAACATGAGCTAAAAGCTGGCGCCTCCCTTGGATGCAATGCATCCGAACTTTCCCTCTAATCCAAGGAATTTATGCCTCAAAAAATGGAGTGACCTTGCTATGGAGAAAGAGTTAGTTTTATTGTCGGAGTTGAAAAAGTCAAAACCCAAATAAGTCAAATGAGCATGAGCTAAAAACTGGCGCCTGCCTTGGACGCAATGCCCGCCATTTTATAATTCAACATATTGAAATTATTGTTTGCTTTTTCTCTACAGGTGCACTGTAGGTGGCGTGTTGAAACTAATTCCAACTCATCCTCCACCATTGATATAAAAGCTGGTAAGGTTTATGGACATATATATCTGATCTGTTCTTGTCTTGCTCGTATTCTATGTATTATGTTGATTGAGTGATCATACTACAGGCTAAAGCAACGTGAATATGTTCATTAGTGTAAGTTAGGAAAATGAAATTCTGTTGCATGTATTTTATTGGATGATTTTCTCTGTTCATCTTCCATTCCAGTTGCCTCTTATCTTTTGCTGTGCTTTATAAATTCTTGAACCTGTATGCTACACCTGTTATGATAAGCAAATTTGAGGCAAAGTATTCTGAACTGAAGGCAGTGTTTGAGTTCATCCTTATGCAAAGATGAACCTCAATTACATTTCCTTTGTACTGCTATGACATTCTTTAATAGTAATTTGGGTTGGACAAAGTGTTACAATCTCAAATTCGTGATTCTCATTTGAGAGTAGAATATTACTTGCAAAATAGCAATGCCAAACTATATACTTCAAGGATGTTCAGAGTTCTGAAGCCCTTGGTGGAAGAGTTTAAAGCACAACCAATGCTTTGATCCCCCCTCTTTGGTAGGCAATTATCATGTTTCTCTTGCACGGCTTTTGTTGCCAATCATTAGGGTCTTTCCTTCTCTGCACTAGGCCACTAGGCCTCTCTTTCTGTTTGCGATTGATGTTGTGATCAGACTTTTATTGTTCTATATAATTGTCTAAGAAGAATTTATTAAACCCTTTGTATTCCATTCCTCAAGAAATTATGCATCAGTTTGAAACTGAACTTTGAATACCAAAATCTGTTCTCACGTCCTTGACACCTGCAACAGGTGCTCATTTCAAGAAATGGTGTGTTATGCAATCTAAAATTAAGGCGGGAGCTATTGACGAGGTATGTTATATCTCGTCCTATTTTTCGTCATTTCTTACAAGGCAATATCCAACCAGATACTGGGGAGGCGATGAGAAAGTTGTAATCTATTTTTTCTGTCTACATTAAATGCAGTACAAAAAAGAGGTGCGTTTGATGATAGAGGCAGCTTCTACTTATATAGATGCCAATACGAATGCTGATGGGGTTGACAAGGGTCCAACATCTGCTTCAGTATTACAAGAAAATGCTTGAATTGGGTCAATTCGCATTTCGTCAGTGAGTCATTCGTGATACAGCTGATGGTGACACGGCTGCCACTCCATAGTTTGTATTTATTCCCTACCCCCCAAGTTTTGGTCTCCAATAACATTTGATTATAGAATTACAGGTGGTGTCAAATGTCAATATTAGTTTTCCATTTTTGTAGCAATTTGATGTTTATTGGATCGCTGTATAAATGTAAATTCGCCCTGTCTCCTTAGCTATGCTGACGGTGGTGGTGGTTCTTGTACTGATAACATTCACCTTTATCAGGTGGTGTAACCTGTACCAGTGTAACGAATAGTTCTCTTCATGAACTTGGGAAACAATAACTAATTGTTGATCAAAATTTAGCTCCTTGGAATCAGAATGGCGTTATCACTCTTTTTTTTTTTTTGCTTTTATTATTATTATTATTATTATTATTATTATTATTATTATTATTATTATTATTATTATTATTATTATTATTATTATTATTATTATTATTATTATTATTATTATTATTATTATTATTATTATTATTATTATTATTATTATTATTATTAATTATGGCGTATTTACATATTATGTATTTGCTATTTCGTTTTATTCTCTTTTGTAACTGTTCATATCAATATTAATCTTCTAATCTTTAATGTGGGAATGTTTCCTGCTGGGCTTCTTGGCAGTTGAGGTGTTAAATCTCATCTGTTGGAGCCGGAGGGCATTTTGAAAGAGCAAGAACGCAGCAGTCATTCATAACCAAGTAGCAGCCCACCCATCTGACTCCCTGAAAGTTAGTAGTGAACAAAAAGCAGCCAGAAACATTGTTGCCATTTTAGAAATTGGAAGAGCATCTATCGTTTGCTTATAACTTAGGAAACAGAATCCTGCTCAGCTTGGGCCTTCGACCGCCTTTGTCAATATGCACAATCCAATCCCGCCTTGGCGCCTTCCCTTGACATGTCTTCAAAATGAAGTTTTATGGACAATGCTCTCAGGCATTCTTAGTAATCAGTTCAGTCAGTCTATCCCACAGTGTCAGTAATGTTCAAGCAAAACCTTCGCCTAGTAAAGCAAATATTGAACAACTTCAGATAGTTCTGCCAACTAAAACTGTGCCCTAAATAGGTCATCAATCAGAATAATACCAATTTGGTGCTTCGAATATCACTGTGAGCTGAATATTAACTTCTCAATGTATTTTAGACCTAGAAGCTACAATTTACAAAACTCGTATGTACAAATGACAACTTCACTCATCTCACTCCGCTAATGATTTCACTAAGAATCCCAACCAAGCCGCCACTGATCAATTGGGCTGGAAAGGGGGAACAACAAACAACAAATACTTTGATACTACCACTAAGTATCTGTTATGCCAGCTTCAGCTTCCGCTAAGCTGTCTGCACAATCATTTAATAAATAATCACATATCTCCAGTAGCTGATCAGCGAGGGGTGGGATGGATGGATTCTTGCCATCATTGTACAAATGTGCATTATGGGTGATTTGCCATACATCTCGTCGAAATTCCTCTCGGTCCTTGTATTCAAGTCGTCTAACCTTCTCCTTTATGGTGGAAAGGTCCATTGGGTGCTTTATTACGTTCAGATAGTCAGGAGCATCCTTCTTGGATACAGGTTTTAGGAAAAGATACGATACATGGCTTGCCTTTTTAAGACCTTCGACGATTTTCTCCAAAATGTTATTCAACCCAACCTGTCAATGGATTAAATAAAAATTTGCACAGTTAGAAAACAGCAATTGAATAATAATAAAACCAACATTTATAGGCAATGATCTTGTTTATAAACATAACAGCACAAATAGACAACGTTGCATGACACCATCCATCACCACCATACATATGAAGCACTCTTTAGACAAAAAATATTAATGAATTGCAATTGGTAAACATAATCGATTTGAAGAGTGAAAGATGGGGAACGACACCTCTCCTCCTCGACGCCGTTTAGTTGGTGGGCCATGCTCTGCACCGTACCGCCCCAACTCAGCAATGGTTTTCCTCTTGGCAGTCCTGTCCCTCTCTGGCAACAATCTGTTATTCTGATCTGCCCTAAAGTCCTCTAAATAGTCATCTCTTAACTCAGTTGTCCTCTTCTTTTTCATCTTTTTCTTGTTGGCTTTCCGGCGTTCTTCTTCCTCCCCTTCTCTACGTAAGTCTTCTTCATATTTTCTCAGTTCTTCTATTCTATCACGCTCCCTCCTCATTTCTTCTTCGATGAACATTCTCGCTCTTTCTTTTTCAATTCTATCTGCATGTCTCCTTTTCTCTTCTTCTTCCCACATTCTGACTTCTTTTTTTCTCCTCCTCGTTGCTTCTTCAGCTATAAACCTACAATCTTGCTGTCTGTTTGCCCCAAACCCTGTCAAATCGATCATCTTCCTCGTTTTTCTGTACTCAACATCAGCACCTTCTTGGCTTATCTGGTCTAGATAAATAACTTCCTTCGGCTGTTTAATGGTAATCTTTTTGTGAGTATGGTCTTTGCCTGTTTCACTGGGTGGCCGAATTTTAACATTGAGCTTATGAGATTCAACCTGAACATCATCAGGCTTTGTTTTGTTGCTTACTATTTTAATAGCCTTAAGTGCTGACTTATTCCCAGTTTCAGCCTCAGATGTGCTAGGCTGCTCCAAACTTTGAGAGGGAACAGAAGCAACTCTATCAGTAACCTTATCAGCAGAGGCATATCTGACTTTCAAAATTTTGCTCTTCAAACTAGACTTTTCCCTTACTGGAGCCTCAACCTGAGCAGCTTTCGCCACATTTTTAGTCACAAGCTTCTTGGATGGAACCTTCTGCTGGGACTGAGAAGTTTCCTGAGGAATAGGTTTAGCAGATTCCTTTTCCTGATCCACATTTGTTGTCTGTGCTTCTGGATCCTCTCGATACTTGGGGCAGTTCTTGTTGGTCCTCATGTGGCCGAGCTAAATAATACGAATAATGTCAGGAGATCAAAGTTCACCATATCACAGAGGCAACAAAAAATAGATGATCTCAAAGACAAACCTGTCCACAGGCACCACAAACAAAACTCTCCCTCGCAGATTTCTTTTCCTTGTATACCTGCAGCAAAGAAATGAAGTAGGTTGCATATCCTCTATGAAAACAGACAGATCGTTCACAGAGACACTGACTCCTTTATGTGTATATTGCAAACAACTTAGAACCTCAAGCTCAACTACAGTGTGTGTTGGGTATGGAATATATGTCTACACATGCATTTCAGTGCGTGCATACACACAAGTGAATATGGTAAAAATGATTCACAGAATGATCTTTAAAGTTTATGGAGACCCATCTTCTGAAATCTGAATGCCTATTAAAATGAGTCAGTCTTCCACAAATCAAACAAACATATCACCAGTTATTGTGTTCTCAAAGATTGAAACCATACAGTTTCATTACTGGGGTTTAAGATTTCCCTGTCACATAAAAATTAATTTTACCATTTCCAAGGCTGAATCTCATAGAAGATAATCATAATGATAATTTAGCAGCAGCGTAGTTAAACACACCAGATCTAGTGATGCACCTCTCCAGTACGGAGCATTTCACTAAGAAACAAATCTCCAGGGTGCCTAAGTGATTCTTTTTTAGATAAGAAATTTTTTACATTAATATTACTGTAGAAACAGCTGAGGACAAGATGTCATCTCAAAAGATACAATTACAGAACAACCGAGATAGAATAGCTACTAAAACCGCTCCCCCCCCCCCCCCCCAAGCCTTGGCCCATAACGTAGCTAACTAAGTAACCTGATCCAAAGAATAGGTGACACCAAAACTCAAGAGAAGACCCCAGCATTTCCCTCCAGCCATAAACACCACAAAATTGCAAAAACAGCATTGCACCACAATATCTTCATCTCCTTGTTCCTCCCACAACCAGCAAAACGAGTGCAGAAATTCTACAACAATTCGGGCACCATCCAACATTTACCCAAGACTTCAAGTAGTTTACACCAAAGGTGCCGCGCCACCACACAATGAAGAAAGATATGGGCAGAATTGCAGATGTTTCATTACTAGCATGGCAAAGCATTTACATATCTGGTGAAATAGCCATCCTTTGCAGCACCTCTTTCGTTTTACTCTCTCCAATGACAAGGTCCACACAAAAGCCCTCACCTTCAATGAACCATTGCCTTCCAAAAAAATTTGGAAATAGGGAAAGGGGCATACTGAGCAGGTTCACTAAGACAGGCCAAGAAAGATCTGGATGAGAATACGCATGAGGTATCACCCTTCCACACTCTCATATCCTCACTGCAAGAAAGCAAAGCGGAGTCCAAAATCCCAAGCAAAGATGTAAGTTCTCCTATTTCTCTATCATGCGGATCCCTCCGTAAACGGAGATTCCAAGAATGAGAAGCACTGTTCTAAAAAGCGGACACCTGAGCCTCATGCAAATCTGACAAACAGTACAAACGGTCTGCTGTGGAATTTTAAGAATGGGTGCCTAAGTGATTCTTAAGATAGGACATTTCACTAAGGAACATTCACTAAGGAACAACTCCATTGTACAGACGGTCTGCAGTTACCACACTGGTCCAGTTTTCAAAGCTATGATCATGTCCATCTTACATATAATTACCAAATCATAATACAACAGGAAAATTTTGAATTAGATGTCATATAATTATACAACACATTAATACTCATAAATGTTAGCAGAGACACAGTGCAGCAGCAGCTAATTTACCTTAACCCCCTCGGTCATTATTTTGACTTTTTTGTTCAGTAAACTCACAGGCATTTCATTCTTTTTTGCTGCTTTTACTTTTGCAGACATTGTCTTTTTCGATTGCAACTTCTCCACCTGCGACCACCAAATGAAGATTAATGTGGGCTGTTTTTTGCTCAACATAAACAAGCTCATGACAAGAGGCATTAAAATTGTAATCAAGATAAAATGCCCTTGAGAAGGACCAAATTAGCCTGTACACCAATTACCTCTAGATCAGCATTTTGCTTTGCTATCATGAGACCATCAGATACTGCAGGTACATCTGTATGCTTGACCATAGTACTGGGCTTTTTCACTCGCTCTGCAGTTTCAACGCCATAACTCGATTGAGGAGCTTGCACCAGTCCAAGCACCTCTCCAGTAGGTTTAGATTTCTTCTTCTTTTTCCATTGCGCCTTGTAATCTGCAGGAAATTGTTTCTTGTTATGCTTTTTCAATCCAGATGCAGCATACATATTTCAAGAAAGTTGCCAAGGAACTGGCTGATCAGATAGTAAAAAGAAGTCATGAGGAATGATGTGTGTGGTGCATGGCTTCTCTTTCAATTCATTTGCAACCTGCCTGTGGGTTTTTTCCTCATATTAAGGACATCATACATGACAGATCTTCAATTCAACTGTTGTACATTAAAGGAGAATTCGAAATCCAGGAAAGGGAACAATTATCATTTGACACACCCATAAAGAAGGTAGATAGGTCACGCAATCCCAAAGGAGTGCAGGTGTAACGAAATTTAGAAACCCGAGAAGACCCTTGCATTGCATGCCTCTCCAACCATATACACCACAAAAAATTGCAGCAATTGCATTACACCATAAGCTTCTTCTCCTTGTTCCTCCAGAAACATCCAAAACAAATCTGCAGTAATTCCAACACCCTTGATGGACACACCGACACACCCAAGGTTCACCGAAATCTCCAAAAAATTAACACCAAAGGTACCATGCCATATCACCATGGAAAAGATATGCACAGAAATCTCATTATTAGCAAGGCAAAGCAGACACATGTTTAGCCATCCCTGGCTTTCTCTTCTGAAGCAAATCATTAGTAATGATTCTTCCCAATGCTAAGGTCCACACAAAAGCTTTCACCTCTAATGGAGTCTTTGCTTTCGAAAGGAATGTGGTAATAAGGAAAGGGGCATAACGTGCAGGTGCGCTAGGCACGCCAAAAAAGATTCGAAGGAGAACATCCCTGAGCTATTACCTTCCATACCCTAGTGTCTTCACTGTCAGAACTAAACATTTGATGCACACCAATGCTAAGTTACTTGGTCTCGACTAGAGGTGTCCCGGACAGGTGCCAGACATGGCAACATTTTCTGATTGTTTTCTGTTTTTTGACACAATTTGTAAGTGCCTGTGTTACATACCCATATCGGGTGACATGAGTATTTAGATGAAGTGAAGAATCCAAGTAAAAAAGCATTATCCTGCAAGGAATACATGCTCAAGAAGCATAAATTTATACATAGAAAAATACACATGCTTGAATCACAAAACATACCGTCAATAAGCATCCTGCACAGCTCTGCAGCTTCGGCTGCTTCATCTTCTGATTCCTCTTCCAACCGAGCCTGGGATGAATGTCTTCTCATTTTAAGCCCTTTAACACCATCGGACTTGTAATTTTTCATCTCTAAGTTACCCTCTTCCCCTTCCTCGCCTTCTTCTGCATCAAGTAAATTTTCTAGATCTCCAGCAAAAGAATCTAGGTCACTATTCGCTTCAGCGTCGCTCTCGTTTTCATCACCCTCAACAGCTGAAAGAGAGAGAATCTGTCGATCCCAAATTTCCTGACATTTTTCTCGGGTCTGCTGCTGAAGCTGGAGAAATGACATTCGCTGGCCTCGTGCATATTTACTGATTGTTGTGGGGTCAACCTTGACTCCTGAGGCAGCTTGCTCACTTGATAGCTTCCTTATCAAGGCAATTCGGTGCCAACGAGACAGTTTCTCAATTTGTTCCTCAGGAATGTTGAATTTCAAGAGAACCTAAGGATAAGAATAGTCCCAAACATTAGATATTAAGTAAATTTTAACCACTCTAAATTTTAATCTCTGTATCTCACTTTAAAGTGGCAAACTTGTGAAGAATCAACTTATGAGGAAGTGTCATATGAATAAGTATAGAACGAAAAAAGGAAAGTGAGCCAAACATCTAATTTGCAGTGTGAAGCATTCTCAAAAAGGAAAGTGAGCCAATTATTCTTATGGCAAAGGCATATACTGCCACTAAAGTAACCAGATATAACATCAGGGGTCTAACACAGAAAACACTGTTTTTAAGGCGATGAAACTTCACTAACAAAGTAATAAAGGCTTGGTTATTACTCCCAATTTTGTAAAATTTAGTATCTAATATGTGATTTTTTGTCATGAGATGTACATCTTCTGCAGAGGTACATCAAAACCTAACACAGAGAACGCAATTTAAAAGACAATAAAAACATAATAGTTTTTACCCCCCACCCCCAATTATTTTACAAAAAGAAGGGAGCAGAACTGCAGAAGCAGTGTTAGTCTTCTGTTTCCCTGTCCTTGAGCCGGATAGGGTAATATGGATCTCAGAAGGGCTACAAGCCAGCAAGTGAAAGATGCATTTTCCTTCTTCCTCCTCTAAAGGGGGCTGGAGGTGGGGTTCAATGTGTGTTATTTACAGGCATCACATAAAAGAACAACAAAAAAAATAATAATCAGAATATAATAAAAGTAAGAACAGAGCTGAATTCTAATATTGAAAGACAATATATATATAAATTGTTAATAAAGAATTTACAAACCTCTCTTGCAGCCTCCATGCTCAATCTGCGAAGATCAGCATCTGTCCCTGTTACAGTAGAGCCTCGAGCCACAGCTGGCTTTTTCTTCACTTGGGCATTCGATATCGGAGGCTTTGGCACAATACGGACGTAGCTGAAGCCTAAGCCTCGACCAGATGGATCACCAACACCAGAGATCTCTAATCGCTCTATATTTCCTCTATCCTGATACAGCCCACAAAAAATGATATATCTACATTTCATAATAGCGAACCAAAGGAACATTTTGCTTATAGCTAGCTATCTATTCTATTGTCTTCCACCACAATGCACAAGAGGAAACATACAAATCCCATCAGAAACCATACAATATGATGGGAGCCTTTATAATTCAAGTACATGCAAAAAGTGCAAAGCAATGAAGCAGCAGAAGCAGCCTGGGATTGATGGGCCAGGAATCAAACAGATTGAGCGAGGTAGCACGAAGGGGATAGTAGGCACATTGAAAACCCATGATTTGCTGCAGCGAACGAGATCTGGTTGGGTTTTGTCTTCATATGGGTGCCCTTTATAACTGGGCTAGCAGGACTTCTTACATCTAAGTTTACAGTGTGCGTTCGCTTAAATTACTGGCGGAGGCTTTTAGATGTGAGGGAGGAGTTTTATTTGCCAAGCTACTATTATGCAACAGCAGGTTCAGTATGTTAACACTGGGAAGAAGTAAGGAAGCCAGATTATTATGGTGGTATAAGTTTTTCGCCATTTTCAGGTGCATTCGGTTAGAGCAGGATGCTAGTATTTTTCTGAGTATGTCCAGGCTACTTAACTTTGTATGGACCGAGCGGTTTATTTGGCTTCTTACTGGGCCAAAGGCTTAAATCTTCTGGGGCATTCATGGGGTGACCCTTACTTACTCAACGTCATTGGGGTCACTTGTAATTAGTAGCTACTTTGCGGACTCCTTGCCTCCCTAGGTTGTACACTTTTAATTTTCTTTCGGCGTTCATATAAAAAATTCTTGTCTAAATATTTTTTTTCTTTATCTTGAAAAATGATAAATTAAATTTGAAGCCTTAAGCAAGGAATTTTAGGAAAAAACTAATGTTCTACGCCATCTGAATGAACAAATTTATTTTTCTTAATTCACTACACCAAAGAGAATAACATCACGAAGAGACTGAGTGCTTAATGATACAGTCATCCTAGCAGCAAAGGAACATCTTCCAGCAGCAGAACAAGATCAAATAAGTGCATTACCTGGCTCGTACATGCAACAAAATTTGCACTCAGGTTCCATGGAGTTATCTGAAGTTCTCTCTCAATATGTGATGCAGCAGCCAGAGCAATTGCTTCATCAGGGAGCTGATTCATAGCAGACGAAAGAGCAGCTAGCTGCGTTGGCCCAGTTAGATGTGCCAGCCTCGTTATTCCAAGACGTTTGAGACGATAAAGACCTGCCTGCATGCTTTCATATGTGCAAACCTTGGCCAGAAAACAGAGAGAAAAATAAGGGAAACAGCCAGAGTTCAATAAAAGAAAATACTGGCAAAAACTGTAATAATTTAAGCAGAAAATACAGAATTGGGGTTTGGTGCAGTGGCACCACTCCCACCTTCCACCCCCGAGACGGGGATTCAATTGTCATCCCCAGCAGTTTGCGATCCCCTTTACCCTCCCCCCAAGCTGGCGGGACCATCTTACCCAAAAAAAAAATTTAAGCAGAAAATCATTTCAAAAAGGGACAAACTTCAATTTTAATAAGACACAAGCTAGATATTCCAAAATAATAGGTCTCTAGATATCTGGAACCTGGGAAGAAAACATCATTAATGGTTTGAAACTTTGAATGTGATAGGAAAGGCAAATTTCCTAGTATATTTAACGAACTCGTTTCCCTCCTGGGTGTCCTCCACACTAGGCTTCTCGTCCCTAGGGACGATTCTCGGACTTGGATTGGGGACTCCTCTGGGGTTTTTTCTTCCAAGTCCTTCCTCCATCATCTTAGCCTTCCGTCACAGTTTCCACATTTTCCCCTTTCCTCTTATATTTGGAAGTCCGAGGAACAAGGTTCGTACTTTTGTGTGGACTTTGGTGCTAGGTAAGGTGAACACTAGTGATATGGTGCAACGGCGGAGGCCACATATGTGTCTTCTTCCCATCATGTGTGTGATGTGTCGGCAAGACGGAGAGAGTTGTTTGCATTTGTTTGTAATGTGTAACTTTGCGAGGGCTTTGTGGGATCGGCTGTTGTGTGGGGAGCCTTTTGTGTGCCCTGCTACTGTGGGGCAATTCCTACAGATGCGTTTTTCTACTATGCGGAGGGGGAAGGAGGGTAGGATGTTGTGGCGGTGTGCCTGTTTAGCTATTCTTTGGTGCACTTGGTTAGAGAGGAACTCGAGGATTTTCTCTGACGCCGGAAAGAGTACCGATTTAGTTTGGAAACATATAGTTTATTTGGCATCCCTTTGGGCGAAGGCGGCTGGTGCCTTCAAGGGGGTGCCACTGACGGTCATTCAACGCCATTGGCGTGATTTGTAGATACTTTATTCTTATTTTTGTTCTTTGAGGATACCTTATCCTCCATTTTGTATTCTTTCACTATTTGATTAATAAAAAAATTTCTTATCAAAAAAAAAAAAAAAACAAATACTTGCAAAACAAAAATATGGTTTTCTTTCCTGTGCCACTTCTTTAGTCTAGCAGATAACAAAGACTTCAATAGTTGCTTCCTCTTTCTATTTCTGATATTGTTTAGTTGCCTGACGACAGTATATCCCTGATACCTTGATTCCCATGCAATTTGTAATACTTTTTTTTTTTAGATAAACAGAAAGATTGTTTTAATGAAGTGTAAAAAATTACAGCAAAGGAGGACAAGACGTCCTCCGAAATATCTAGTAACAAATCAGCGCACCCCAGTTATGCTGAATTTGAGTGGTGTAATCCCCAAAAGCCCCAGAAGCTCTAACCCACAACAAAGCTAGATAAGTGGCTTTATCCCACACCAGCTCATCCGTAATAGCCACATCATTGAAAACCCGTGCATTCCTCTCGAGTCAAAGACAACAAATGATCGCGAAGATTGCATTATACCACAGCAGCCTTATCTCCATTCCTCTCCCAACCTCCACAACCCGCTCCTGAAAGAACTCCGCCACACTGGAGGGATGAACCCATGTCTCCCCAAAAATCCCAAACAACCTATTCCACAACCACCCAGCAAAATCACAAGTGCAAATAGCATGCAGGGTAGTCTCATTATGTGCCCAACACATAAGACAAACATCCGGCGAAAGAGCAACTCCTGGCTCCTCCTTTAGCGAACATCATTAGTATTCACCCTATTCAGTGCCAAAGTCCAAACAAATGCTCGTACCTTCAAAGGCACTTTTGCCTTCCAAATGAAATCTGCCATAGGAAACTGGAGTATATATGGGCAACCCATATATACTCCTAATAACCCTATGCCAAAGACTCCGATTCAAGAGGGAAACGACACAACCACTTTCCCACAAGAGCAATATTCTTATTTACCAATATGCCTAAACCCAAACCCCTTTCCACTTTGGGGCAACGCACCCGAGCCCAACTCACCAAATGCTCTCTCCTTTCTCCATCAACGCCTGTCCGCAAAAAATCTCTCATCAACTTCTCAATGCACTGCGCCACCGCCACTGGTATCCGGACCCAGGAAAGATAGTAAAGTGGTATACTGGATAATCATGATTGAATAAGTGTGATCCTGCCACCCAGAGAAAAATAACCACGCTTCCACCCATCTAATCGCTTAGAGATCCGTTGTACCACAGGCTCCCAAAAGCTCTCTGATCGTGGGTTTCCACCCAAAGGTACCCCTAAATAAGTAAGAGGCCACAACTGAACTTGACACCCTGCCAAACCAGCGGCTGCAGCAAGGATATCCCCATCGACATTGATCCCAGCTAATCTACACTTTGCCAGGATTATTTTATTTTTATATTTTTTAAGATAAGAAGAAATTATTAAAACTGAGATAATGTTACAGTGTAAGAGGACAAGGAGTCCTCACAAAGAACGGAAAAACATAAAAGTAATTAAGGAAATCCTCATCACCATTGATCCCAGCTAAACTACACTTTGCCAGGTTTATCTTCATCCCAGATATCAACTCAAAAATTTGCAGAATCATTAAAACATTCTTAAACTTGTCAAAATCAGCAGACAAGACAAGAATAGTATCATCTGCGAACTGTAAACGCGAAGAAGGCTCAATTTTTTGTTTTTCATCTTGAATCTTGAATGCTAATATCACCTCCAGTTCAAGCAGGGGCTTGTGCCTCATCCTATTCCTAAATGTACACAGGACACAGCACTAAGGGTGTGTTCATTTGAAGAAAACAAGGAAAAGCTGCAAAGAAGAAGAGCTCCTTGATGTTCTAAACAAACAAGATGGCCGCATTTGAGAATACAGCTTCAATGTGACTCGGAAATTGTGGTCACTTGGATCCAGGTTTTGAAATCGCGGTTTTGGTCGTGTTCACGGTAACGGTCACCACATTGTGAAAACATAGTGTTACAGGTGCCGTGTAATGGGTCACGGCTATCGCGGATTGATAGTTTTTATCGGTTATCCCGGCTATTTATCGGTTGTATTAGCCATTTACCGGCTCTTTATCAGCCCTGCATCGGCAGCAACGGCAGCCATTTACGTACCAGGATTTAGCATATCAGCAACCTCAAAACTGCCTGCCGATATTTCGTACGCTGCTTGACTCGCACATGTAGGTAAAGACTTTGCCCTGGTGGCAAACTATTGGGATAATTGATGATATCCTTCTGGTATTGCTAATTTTCTTCTTTTTTTTTTAGATAGAGGAAGTTTATTACAAGTATGAGAAACACAGTTACATCCTAAGAGGACATGGAGTCCTCAAAAGAAGGCTATTCACAAATCAGCCCAATGAAGCATAACCTGTGTAACTGGATAGCTACGAAACACCCAGCAGCTTTAGCTCACGGCACAAGGAAGCTAAACCCTATCCGACAACGCATCCACTGACATAGAAATACCAGAAAAGACCCTAGGATTGCATTTCCTTTCTAGCCAGATGAACCTAAGTATGGCAAAAAGAGCACGCACTCTTCCACAACAGTTTCTTCTCCTTTCTCCACCCAAGCCCCTCACGCCTCACTTGCAAGAACTCCATAACAGTATCCGAGTACGCCCAAACCTCACCTATGTAACCGGATAATCTACTCCAAAGAGTCTGCACCACTTCACAACTTCAGAAGAACATGTGAGAGGACTCACTGCTAGCCCGACAAAGCAAACAAATATCAAGTGACAAGGCTGAATTTGGCCTCCGCGAGCAAAAAACATTTTTTTTTTTTGATAAGTAATACTCATTTTATTCATAATCAGCTACAAAAACAAGTAGCTACTACTACACTCCCATGAGCACAATTCTATAAGAAGCATCATTCAACACCATTTCCCCACCTTCTAGGAAGGGTTGGAAATGGGTTGCAATCATATGCTATAGACAAGGCTAAAACAAAAATATGCTCCTGTTGAACTACTACACAATCACAGCAACACATATAGACAATAATACAGTTATAACCAGGCAATGAAATCATTCTCCCTAACTACTCCTTGCTTTGCGAGACCGTCTGCGATTTGATTTGCACTCCTTGCTCGGTAGGTAATAGTGATCCTCTTCCATTTATCCGCGAGCAAAATACATTTAGACAGATTCCCGCGAGCAAAATGGTGAAGCAGAAGCATTTAGCATGGTTTTGTATTTTCTATACTCTTTACAGATTCTTTTCTGTTTAGGACAAGTCATTCAAGTTTGTATTCTGGTGGAGGGCTACGAACTTTGGGTTAATTGATGAAATCCTCCTTCTGTTGCTGTTTTTGGAGTTGGACAGATTATCCACAAGCCAAATGGTGAAGCAGATGCATTAGCACGCAAAGGGGGTGGGGAGGGGTGAAGCAGATGCATTAGCACGCAAAGGGAGTGGGGAAGGATGAAGCAAATGCATTAGCACGCAAAGGGGGTGGGGAGGAGTGAAGTTTTGTAAGCACGGTTTTGAATTTTCTATATTCTTCATGGATACTTTTCTGTTTAAAATTAGTCATGTTTGTATTCTGGATGAGGGCTCTATGATTTGTGTTTTTAGACATTGGCATAAGTTGCCTGATTAAATCATTTCTCACTGTGCAACCAAAAAAAAAAGTAAATAAATAAATAATCTGTATCAGAAATGAGAAATCTCACTGTTTCTGGTGTCACCATTCTTCTGAGCTCCTCCTCTGGAGGAACGTGGAAATTGCGTCTCATGACCCAATGCAACTGCCCATTTGGCCCTTTCTGGTATGCAGATAAAAACAAATTTATTAACAAAAACACCAAAACCTGAACTAATAAAAAATGGCAAGCTTATAAATGAACATTCAAAAGGAACCCAAAGGATGACAAAGTTCGAGAAGTATATGAATGCTAAAATTTAGACGTAGTCAAATGAAATCATCATAAACAACAAACCATTCCCCCCCCCCCCAACAACTCCAAAAACACACGGAAAGAAACACAAAGAGCCACCTGTAGATCCGCGCAATGCTTCAACCTTTTGCGGAGAAAGGGTTCAGATATGTTAGGGAACTGTGCAGACAACTCATCAGCACGAATGCTTGGAAGCATGCGTTTCTCAGCAGCACAAAACTCACGATACATATACACCAGAAGCCTGTTCATTATATACGTTTGAAGACCCTTGGCACCAGGAGACATAACTTCCATGTGAGGTTCCTTCAATAACAGCGAAACAGATTAGACTGAATGATACTGAAAAGCAGTGTACAAAAACTGCGAAATAAAATATACACCTGCATGATAGGAGTATAGGAGACGGTGCAGGGAAGAGTAATCACTTTATAGGATATTGCAAGCTACGACCCCCATAAATAAAAGGTACAATGAAATAACAATTATGTACTTATAAAATTAAAAAGTTATCATGCCAAAACGAAAGAGCAACAAATGCACCTGCTGACCAACAACATGAATCTTGTCAATACGTCTTATGGATAATTTTCCCTTTGCTGATCGAACCAATAGGTAGTCAGTTGAAGCAAGTTTATGAGGAAACACAGGTGCTCTATACATGTTTGTCTCGAGGCATGATTGACTAGAGCCAGGTTTTATATCTCCAAGAAAAGGGGATTTATCAGCAGGATCCAGTGTGAGAAGCGTTCCCAGACCACTATTTGTATTCCGTAACATATCGCCAGTTTGATCATCTGAAAACGATTTCTGATAGTAAGTGCAAAGTCTTGCACCCATTCCCACATTCCCTAAAAGCAAAGGCCTTTCCTCACAGTACCTGCAAAATAGTAGTGATACTCTTTAGCAGCCTCACCATCCCCACATATGATAACCACATAGGTGTTGCATCACTAGTACAACAGTTCAAGGGAAATTGTGCTTAACTAGTACTATACAAACCTATGATGCTCGGACTCGGGTACGGGTGTCGGACTCCGGTATGGATCTAAGAGTCTGACACCCACAAATCTAATTTTGAAGATACGCAGACACGTTTTATAAGTGTCCAAATCTGAAATATGGACACGGGGATATGGCAGTTTAGGAGACATCTTTTTTAAAGTACCGAAAACCACTAAGCTTCTGAGACTAGTTAAAAATAATAAAGGAAATTAATGCTTTGAGTCTTGAGAAACGTAAAAGGCAGAGAGAGTTAGATGTGAAGGAATGGGTCAAAATGGTGGGGCTACAACTTTCCGAGTTTACTGTATAATATAATAAAAAAATAATTAGTACAACTATACCATTAAATCATTAATAAAAGACGAAGTACAACTGTACAGAAGCACAGCTGTCCTTTATATTTGACCACATTAAAGTAGAACAATAATATCAGCTTTCTTTTCTCTCTCTCTCTCTCTTCGTCTCCCTCAATCAGTTCTCTCTCCTGTAAACGCGTGCTGCCTAACCTTGCTCCATCTCCTCTGGCAAACAACATCTGGAAATGTTCTCCGTCACAGGCAAAAGCAAACAGCCAAGTCCAACCCATATCCCGTGTCGGCACCCGGGTCGTGTCGTGTCGACACAGGTATGGCAGGCCAAATAGACGAGTCCGAGCATCATAAACAATATAAGGAACAGACATCACCCCAATAAATATGGAACACATTAGTTAAGCACTGAATAGAGCAAGAGAAAGAGGATATATGAAGAGATGATAAAAGAACACTCGGTGTGCTGTTTAAGCAATGAAGTCCCATATGAAACCAGGCTTCCTGCATCATAGACACAGGGCTTTTGCATGAATACCCGTGTTTGGCTACCACTACAAACTACGAAGACATCATTTTAAACAATATCTGCATTTTGGCACAATGGTTAAATAATTTATTAGTCTGTAGTGACCCTTATTTCATTACTTATTTTTCCCTAATGTGGTTACATTGGCAGAGGCAGCCTATACTAGCTGGGGGTAAAGTTGCTTACATGTGCATCTCCCAGACCCCGCCCTCGGCAAGATTCAGATCTATTTTTTTTTTTCCAGATAGCATGGGTATCTGAGCTTTGCTCAACTAGAGGGATCCATCCTGACTCCTGAGTAATACGAGCTGTTATTACATTATTGATTAGATATAAAATTCTTCCCTCTATGGCTAAACCAGCCATAAATGACATGCAGAGGCTCAATTTTGAATACAGTTTCAATCCAAGACTAAAGCCCATGATAAGCAACAATGAACAGCAACTGGTTCGATCTTATCACAAATCCTGTCATGATTATGAACCAAAGTAAAATTAAGCATGGAGTAGGTGATGATCAAAGATGAGATGAGTTTGGAGAGTCTTAGGTACACTCACTCTTTGACCTTTGCAGTTCTAGTCTATGGCAGTTGCAAGAGAGTAATTAAGTGCTTTTCCGTTATGATCATATATCTGCCTTCAGCCAACCCATGTGAAATGTGTCCTTGCTTTAGTTTGCCTGTGACACCTAATTCTTTTTCCTTTAGACGGGTGCTTGGTTTGGGGGTCAAGTGTTAGGACTTACGAGGGTAATGAAGTGGATTAAAGGGTAAAATGAGAGGTGGAGGCAGGGACGGGCTATGTATTAGATCCTGCATGATAGCGGCAAAGCTTGGAATTGCAGGTGGAGCTTTCCTTAGTTAATATAAAAACCCACTTGACAGTAGCCTTGTAGTGCTTCAGTGGTGAAACTGTACTAATCTAATGGTGGTGGCTTATGTACGATTCTAATTGGCAGCAAGTTTTCCTTCTTTCTTTCCTTGTCTATTTTTTTCCCTTATTATATTATGTATTGAACTATTGACCCCACTACGTACAAGGTCTAACTCCACCACTGGGTGGAGGTAGTGGTGAGTGTTAGATTTTGGGTGGAGGGGATGGGACTCAAAGGAGGAAGGGTAATAGCTATTCCCATATGGGAGTAGGGGTGCAAACGAGCCGAGTCGAGCCGAGTATTTCTGTGTTCGTGCTCGGCTCGTTTATTAAACGAGCATCATATTGGTGCTCGTGCTCGGCTCGTTTCTTATCGAGCAAGTTTTAAACGAGCTTTGACCGAGCTTTGACCGAGCCGTTTCATATTGGTGCTCGTGCTCGGCTCGTTTCTTATCGAGCGAGTTTTAAACGAGCTTTGACCGAGCTTTGACCGAGCCGTTCACGAGCTGCTCGCGAGCACACTAATTTTAAAGACAATATCACCCATGAAAAGACTAAACGAGCCGAGTTGAGAAGTGCTCGTGCTCGGCTCATTTAAAAAACGAGCATTGAATTGGTGCTTGTGCTCGTGCTCGTGCCCGTGCTCGTGCTCGACTCGTTTATTAATAAATGAGCTTTGACCGAGTATGTTCACGAGTTGCTCGCGAGTGCATCGGCTCGTTTGCACCCCTATATGGGAGGAGTTCCCCTACCCTCCCCTAGGGGAAGAATTCTCAAGTTTTTCCTTTCTCTTTCTCTCGCCTTCAGGTGTCAGATTTAAGTTGGCCATTTACCTATGTGGGTGTTCAAACCCTTGGTTGGGTTTCTCGCAAAGCTGTGGTTCTTTGTCAGGCTTATGATTTCTAAGTAGTGAAGGTTGTGTTGGCAACAGGAGTAACATCGTCCTAGGCCGACACAACTCCCTCCCTCCCCTTCTTCTGCTAAATATAATGAAAGAATCCGGTGATGCTCCTCCTAGAGCTTGCTTTTGTTCTTGGGCAACTGCCAAAGAGAAGATATCTATCGAGATCTAGCCTAAAAGAAGAAAGTTAAGTCTGGCAAGCAGGTGTAGTCTACGCAAACAAGAGGAAAGGAAGAATAGGCAACCTCTTGTTCTCCGGGCTTGGGTACCCTAACAGAGGCATTTAAATTTCTTTTGGGGGTTTCTTCCGTTCCCCTGAGAAACATCAACTATAAGCTAGTAGGCTAACCTAAGTGATAGTTACTTCATTAACATGTCCATTAAGAAAACATGTCTGTTCCACAAGAGTAAATCTGAAGCAAGTTACTTACTCCATTAAGAAAACATGTCCATCTTTTACTGACAGATCAGATTTCTTCTTAAAAGCTCCAGGCGGGCGCAAAGACTTGTTTTCACTAGGTAGCTTCTGTGCCATTGGCAATAAATGTATCTTCGTACGAACAAGATGAAGCAATGAATTAGGTCGTACATTCTGCTCAGCAAGAGTTCTCTGGTCCTCTAGCTCTTTTCCAGAATAAAATATTTTGACAGTTTCAGTAAGTCTGAAATCTGCAGAAAAGATCAGACAAGAAGAATTAACAGTTAAAAATTCAGCATTACGCAATACCTACATTTATATCATGTAGAACCATCAACCGACAGATCCTTTTGAAATCCAAAACAAGAAGACTAAAGGTAGCTGACCAAGTTTCTTTGAAGCTTTTGCTTTGAAGGAAGTGATTGTCTCCTCCGTGCCCACATGGATTTTGCTCCCTTTACCACCCAGACTCTTTAGAATAACCTTCATAGGCCCTCGTGTGGGCAGCTTTTCTTGTTCTTTAACAGCAACCTCATTGTCACGAGGATACCATATTGCCTTTGGACGATGGAAGTTAGAAATCTCTTTGCTGCAACACAGCCAGAAGCACACAGATTAAAAAGGTACAAAGATTTTGCATGGCAACAAACATTCACCTACATAGGCAAGACATCAATTCTGAATATATCTGGCTAAGGTAAAGCTACTTAACAATAACTGAACAGTGTTAACACCAGCTAAATAATACTGCATTTGAAGTTCTTAATGACGGGCCTAGATAATTAGAATCATTTACTGGACTGCTGTTGTGTTGTTGTATGAAAACATTCTTTCTCGCTATGTAAAAGGTAAGTAAGGGAATGGGTCATCTGCTCATAGTGTTAAAACATTTATTTCTTCTCTTTTTTTTTTTCTAAATTGAAGTGTCCATCTGTCATATACTCATATCATATGCTTGCGTCTGAAGATCCCATACGGATACTTTTGTTGAAATCAAGAATCCGATACAGAAAAAAAAATAAAATAGATACATAGAATCCTTGGATCCACACCCAAACCCAATCCCCGGATCCCCGAGTTGAGGAACATATATATGACCTAAGTTCTTACCTTACTTCTCAGATATATGTGACACATGCTTACAACTCAAGGGCAAGTACAGCATGAAATAGAAGATCAATTGAAAATAAAGGCAATCAAATCAAAAATCCCGTCTTACTTGCTCAATTTGGGTTTCATTGTTTGAAGCTTCAATGCAGGGGCCGAGTGCAAGACCTTAACACTATGAGCAGCTCGTTTTTTTGAAAGTGTCTTCAACTGCGGAGAGGTCTTCCTATTTGAATAATACTTATCATTACCAATATTAAATCGTCCACCAGATAACACCACATGACCAGGTAGCTCGAAAGAATCAGCACCAGTTTTCCCATTTCGTGTCATAACCATAGCCCCAGCATGAAGTTGGAGATGCTCATAGTCTTTATCGTCTGAAATTTCAAAGACCATCTGCTCATCTTGAAGATCTAGGATCAGCTTTGGTTTTCCAATTGGCTTTTCGGACTCCCATACTATATTCTCGATCCAAGAACCTTCGATTAAGTCTTTATTCTGTAACGTAAGTCGGTTAAAACGCTTCATAAAGTCAGGCTGTTGATGGTCCTCCGATGCAACTTCCTTCCTCTTCTCAGATAGACTTGAAGAGTCCACTTCCAGCCTAGACACCAACCTCAAGAGTTGAGGATGATGCATGCCCTTTGAGTCGGAAATACTGGACGACATAGCAGAGTCTCTGAAACCAAATGATTCCAGTGACAAGGAAGACGAACCAAGACGACATTCATTATCCTTCTCATCTTGTATAAATTGGCTAACAGAGCGATGATTGTGAGGCCTAGAAATTATTTCTCTTTCTTCATGAACAGCAGATTCAGAATCAGGCCCAGAGAGTTCACAACTTTCTACAGATTTCTCACTCACTGTAGGAGAATTGCCCCAAACAATTCTATCTTCCCACTCCTGCTGATCAAGTGAGGAGAGGCACTTCTGCCCTTTGTCAGAAAGATCAAGCATCAAATCCTGTCTCATTGGTTCTGCACTTCGACAAGGGTCTTTCCTCGTATCATGAACAATTTGAGTTCCTTGTGCCAGATCAAACTTAACAAACTCAGTATTCTCATCCATAAATACTTCATGATTGTCTTGCACTTCCTGTGAAGGCTTTCTGTGAGAAAACAATTTGCAAGGTCCTTTGAGGAATGCCTCCTCATCCTCCTCAACCAAGTGGGATGAATTCAAAGATGTATACCTATCTAAAGAGGAGAAAGTGCATCATTAGAAGTAGTCCAGTCAATCAAAAGCCCAGATGCTTGAGGAATATTTACAAACATACAATTCTTTTAAGGGAGCACATCAAATGACAGGAATGTAAATAACTAAGATTATAAATTGAACAAGCATCATGCAATCGCCCCTCCTAGCTAGCCCCAAGGGAGTCAAAGAAATGAATGCATGTCGATACCGTGTCAACCATGCATCATTAATGACGTCCTAATATCATATAAATTGGTTACTTCACAAATTAGCACCTTAAAGAATACCTCTAGGAACAGAATATTTGTGTCCCCTCCTTACAGCCCTCTTCAATGGCTCATTGACACCAAAAATTTCAGAGAACCGCAAAATAGGCATCCCATCCTCCACACACAAAATAGGCAGTGGCGTCAAATTGTTAGCATCAACAGTATCACAAGACACCGCAGGTTCTTCCTGATGAAGAATGAAACAAATTTAGAATACTTGAAAGAATATATAGAATGGGGTATCGTCATTTCACAGAAAACCATATGATATGTAAAGACATTTATTTACTTCTAAATTCTAATCTTCATTACATCCCAAAAGTATCATGTTTACGAAAACGTCTCCTACGAGGTGGCCTCATGCCTGAGGTATCGCTTTTCTGTCTGGAGAATCACTTTTCATGGACGGTGGTATCACTTTTTGGCTCACATGTATAACGCCTCATGCATGAGGCCGCCTCATATGAGTTTTTGTGCACGTCCACTAATTTTGGGTCATTTCTAATATATACTATGTGTTGCCAATGGATTCACAATAAGAATAATTTGAACTTTTAAACAAACTTTTTCCCAAACAGGAAATTATAATAAGTAACTAAGTCATTAATAATAAGAAATATTTCTGCAAACAAAAAAGCATTTAGACCTAGTCACTTAAGGTGTCAAACAAAACTGAATGGCAAAAAAACCATTTCCATGCTCATCACCACAAACACCAGAAAATTGCATCACTGCACACCGCGACAACCGCTTATTCTCCTTTCCCCTCTCAACTCCAACATGCCTAGTCAAAGGATGTTGTATTATGGTACCAGGACAACCCACTCCTCTCCCAAAACAGCAAAGAGTCTCCAACACACCAATTGAGCCAGGTCACAATGTAAGAATAAATGACACAAAAGACTCAGTAGATACATAACAGATCACACAAATATCCGGGTACAACGTCCAATCAGGCCTCCTTGGCTGCAACATTTCATTAGTGTCAAGCTGTCAACTTCACCAAGAGCCAAGGTGCCAGACAAAAGCTCGCACCTTAAGGGGGACTTTGGTCTTCCAAATCAAGCGATGAGCCCGGATAGGGGGATGATGTGATGAAGGCTAAGGTGATGAAGAAAGGATTTGCAAGAGAAAATACCAGTAGGGTCCCCCCTCCAAAGTCCAAACCCAATAATCCTGTGAGTCAGTAAAATAAATGGTATCTAGAACACTAAGAAGAGAAGCAATCTCTCTCATTCCCACTCCTGCGGATCTCCCTCCGAAAATGGTGATCCCATGATCCAGAATCGGTAGAATTAAAGTCCATAACAGATGCATTATCCAAAGTGGATAACTGATAACTTGATAAAGCCCGAGGAAAACCTGGAACAGAACAAAGTGTCTCCATTCCAAGCAACCTCCCAGATCGAACCCAATGTCCATTGCCCAACTTATACCTGACCAAAGGAAGAAGGAAGACGATACCTACAAGACGATCTTCCAAGGACAAGTATGGGAGACAGACGAACCAGAAAAAGCATCCCAACCACTCTGCAGAAGGCCGTGCTTGCTCCTACTTTAGGTCTACACACAAGATCCTAACTGACAAGAATGGTCCCTCATATTCTCCTCGGACCCAAACCATAAGAAATCTCTCATCAACTTTCCAACTGCTTGGCAACTCCAACAATAATCCTAAAAAGGGAAAGATGGTATAGGGTGATACTAGTGAAACACGAATGAAGGATAATAATCCTCCTACCCAGTCAAAAATACACACCTCTGCACCCATCCAAACATTTGGCCACCCTAGACACCACTGGCTCCCAGAAAAGACTTAGAATGAGGGTCCTCACCCGATAAGTTTTCCTCAAAACCAAGCAAAAGAAATTCAAAAGAGTTTGTTGGGTGTTCGATATCTGATAATTATAGCAATTTTACAGAATAGAAAAACAAACAAAAAGAATTACAGAGAAAATAAAGGTAATAATCATATACTCGAGACAGATTACAACTTAACAGATAGGTAGTCCACTAAGAACTATCTAAACATAATAGTGTGCAAACGCTTTGTAATCAACAAATAAATCCTGAAAAGCCCCACCCAGATTACATGAGCCCATACAGGAGACTCAATCAGACCCAAATTAATTAGAGAGAGTAGCAAAAAATATTAATCCAGAAGATATTATACGGTCAAGTGTACCTCCTGAAAATCAGCAAAACCAGCAGCTATGTCAGTCTGAAAGGGACAATTCTCTTCGTTATAAAATTTATCATCATCCTCAACCTGCTCTGAAATAGTATATCAACAGTAAGTCTCATAAAAAATCAACCCCATTGCAATCAGAAGAGAGAGAGAATAGTTATCATCATGCAACAATTACTTTTCAGCATTACTAACATCTAACAATCAGCAATAATACCAACTGTGTTTACATCCTCTCTTGAGGAGAGAAGGATTATCTTCGAAATGACAATTTCCAAGTGAGTCAGGCATCCACACCCCAAAGAAGGGAAGGTATTACAGAAATAAATAGCCCGTTGGATAATATATAACCATGTCAGAGTTTAATCTCAAAATTTTCACTGATAGGTCATATTTCTTGGAACTAACGTCCAAAAGGATAGTAATAAATAAAAACCAGTGTGCAATTCCAGTGTGCCAATACAGATTAAAAACAGAATCCCAAAGGGAAAACTCCAAAGCGATTTTCCCATTAGATGGTGTTCTTAGGCCGATATTACCAAAACCCAACTTTCCTTTCTTCTAAGGCCAGCAAACTCTTACCAACCCAATTAGATGATCCATAAACTTCTCCCCAGTCCCTCGTGAAAGGGAAGTCCCCTTGTAATCTTCTGAAGCTTCCTGACAACTCCTACAGAAATTCTAAAGAGGGATAAGATATAGAAAGGAAAGACAGCCCAAATTAATTATTTACAGCCTCCAAAAGAGCGGTATGCACCGTTCATATACATCCTCTAAGCAACCATTAATTTAGCAGGTCCACAGAGAAATGGCAAGAAGGAAAGTAAACATCAACTAAGATATGTGCTGCATATAAGTACAAGCCAAAGCATTACTCCATAGCAAACAATTGTAACAAATGTCAAAAGTTTCAAACAAATATATGCACTGAAGTTATGAGTTTCAGAAAAAACCTGCATGGACTCCTGAGTTGTCATCCACTCGTTCAATTTTCTTTTCATCCTCTTGATTCAAAGCTGAGACTGGCAAAGAACCAATTTCAACTTCAGATTTATGAACCTCTGTCTCAGATTCCTTGTCAACATCCTCGTCCTCATCATAGTTTTCATCATCAAAAACAGATGATTTCTGCTCTAAGATAGCTGCTGAAACATCAGACGACAAATATTCTCTTTTCGGCAATAAATGATCCTCCTCAGTAGCCGTCTCAGTCTCTGGACCCTCATACTGCTCATCAATGTCTTCATAATCAACTGCATCTTCAGCTTTTTCATCATAGTCTAAACGTGATTAATAAACTGAATCAGATATCAGATCAACATATATGAGATATATAGTCTGAAAATTGCAACGCGCTAGTTAAAAATTTAAGCAACTTTTACGTCATCAAGAACTTATTAGAATCTTGTATTAATGTAGGCAACACACCAATTATTAATAGGGCACACAACACAGGCTATTGCCACATCACACAAATGAAATTATAAATATTCCTTAAACAAAATCACATCGCAGAATTTCAATAAATACTTGTTCATAATGTTGCTTCATCTTTGCTTCTCCAGACCCTGCCTTCAGGTGGGTCGTTACTGAGTTCTTCTTGTACATTCCCAAAAAATGTCTACCAGATTAAACTTGCTGTCTTTAATTTTTTTTTTCTACATAAGAAAAATTTTATTAATCAAAATTTAAAGAATACAAAAAGGAGGATAAGGTATCCTCATAAGCTAATCTGAAGCTAAACAAAACATCTACAAATCTCGCCGATAGCATTGAACTACCGTGAGCGGAACACCCTTAAAGGCCCCCGTCGCCTTAGCCCCAAGGGAGGCCAAACAAACTACATGGTCCCAGACATAGTCAATTGTCTTTCCAGCATCGAAAACCCTCTAGTTCCTCTCCAACCAACTGCACCACAGGATGGCAAAGCAAGCACACCTCCACAACAACCTCCCCTCCATGCCCCTCCTCATTGCGACAAATTGTAACTGTAAGAATTCTCCCACCATGGCTGGAGACACGGAACTCTCCCCACAGAGCAGCACATCACAAACAAATGCAAGCAATTCTCCCCATCATGACGACACATCACAAAATCCCCGGTAGAAGTGACCAATTCTACCAACCAGACCTCCGGTGTTGCACCATATCATAAGCGTTCAACCTAACTAGCACCAAGTCCACACAAAAACACGTACCTTCAAAGGAACCTTAGACTTCCAAATATAGTGAATAAGGGGAAATGTGGAAATTGTGTGAGGAGGCTAAGCTGATGGAGGAAGGACTTGCAAGAGAAGACCCAGAAGGATCCCCAGTCCAAGTCCGTAAATCGTCTGTAGAGACGAGAAGAGTAGAGCTAAGGACACTCGGGAGAGAAACAAGTTCTTCCATCTCTCTATCATGTGGAGATCGGCACAAATGTAAGTCCCATGACTTGAGAAGAAAGCAGACACGGGCGTCCCGTGAAAGGTGGACAGCCGATAGACCCGAGGATAAAAAACTTGTTGTCTTCAATCAGATCGAAAAGCGTACGAATCAAACTTCCTAACTCCCTAAACGTGGTGAAACCAACACTAGGTGCACGTGGTGCATTCCAATCCCGGCAATTACGACAATAATTATTTCTAGCATCAAGACACAAGGCGCGACGGTTGACTTTGCATATGTATTGAACAACTTTTCAATTTAATAATAAGGGCTGATAAGGCTTTGACGACTACCCAGCTAATATCTGACAATGCAATTCACAGGCAAATTTGACATTTTTGTGCAATATAGGCACCCCAAGGTAACAAAATACAACATGAGATCCTCTATATATGGGTACAAACTAATTTTTCAAGTAAAAAACATTTCCACTGATGGAAGACAATATTACAGCAAAGCAACATCGATGTCCTAAATTAACAGAATTAAGACTTTAAGAGTGTCAATCACGCTGTATCTGTATATCGCACAGCGCCAATACAAGAAGATCTCCTGAAGCATATAACAAAAGAGAAGCTAGGAAAAAGAAGACAAATATCCGGAAGCATGTAACTAAAGAGTAGCTCACGTGCTAATACAGTGGCTAAATTTACACAAGATCTTCAGTACATCACCTTCTTCAACAGCAGCAACAGGAGCTTGAGGAAATTTTCCTGACAACTAGAATTGGTAAAGCATCAGTAACCGTGTTCCGCAGAAAAAAAAAATTTATCATTATTCTCACATGTGATATTAGATAACAAGTGGCAGAGAACGTAATTCCATACATCCATATCTGTAAGCGATTGTCCCAGTTTGTCAGCGAGTGCATCAAGATGCTCTTTTGCATCCTGTAAACAATCACAATCAACATGTAAAAAGAATGTTCTACAGAATTCATTGCATACAGCTGTATTTAAAAGATTACAGAGATGCCTTCTGGCAATAAACCTGTCAATGGTCAGCCACTGAAACATTCACATAATTCAAAATGTAACAATCTCATTTCTAAGAATAATAAATGAATAACTTCTTTGTGACACTCCACGACCCTTCATCGCCGTCTTTATTCTTATCTATGTAAGTTGGAGATGAATAGATACAGGATCATTCAGTATGTCATATTATAGAAGCAAAGACATCCAAATTCCCACTCAAATGGACACTCTGGCACATCTAATGAAAACACATGTAATAGTTCAAGTAAAGAATTGCAGTAACATATGTTATGTGGGCCTCCTATGCATATGGGGAAGAAGAGTTTATATTTGACGACTAGAGAAGCAAAAATGACTACCTCGTCAAGGTAATCAACTTCAAGTTCGCCCGAATTGTCAACATTCCCAAACATAAATCCAAGCAGCCGATTCCCCCCACCAGCTTCCTCACAATCTTCATCATCATCTGCCACATCAACAAACAGTGCATTGAAGCCAAGTCATAAGCTGAAAACAACAAGCATGTGTAAACTTAACAAAGATGAGAGCTCACTAAAAGATTTCCCAGATGGTGAGTTTGCACATAATAGCTTTGGGTTATTATTTCAGGACTGGAGGAGCAAGGACACGGGCTGGCCATTCTTTCAAAGTTAACAAAAGCAACATGACACCAAATAATCAACGGGGGTAAAAATCCTTAAGACTCTGTAACATGTCATCTAAGTGTCTTTTGGCTTCAGGGATGACAGTTTACCTTATTATTCCCAAGCATAACTACCAGTTTCATTCAGGAGGAGCCATTTTACACCAATGGAGAATAAGGGATTCTTCCTAGACTACTCTTGTTTCCTACAAATCCATATAAACATATAATGACCCCCTCAAGGCCACTGGAAGTTATCCTGGTCATTAACTTCAGGGCCCATAGGATTAGTCAAGCAAAGCTTGGACACCCATGTCATCTACAAAAATATAATAACCGAGTGAACTCCCATCCCCTTCCCTCGTGTCACTCTCTACAAAATGATGATGTGGCATCCTTAACTAACACATTATAGTCAAGACAGTTAGATACTTAATATTGTTTCCATTTAAGAATATGGAATGATCTTTTTGCATGGGCATGAAAACGTCTCTATAATTTTCTAATTCTTAAGGCACCCAGTTATAAAATACAGTACATGGTATAGATTGCACCTGCGACATCTTTTAATTCATGTGAAAATCTTTCCTAATTAATTAATAACTCACTTTGTTATACTTACTCGCACACAAAAGCAAGTATTGACTCATCGAGAATGAAAACTAAAAATACATGAAGACTTCATTTTGGAGCCAAAAACTAGTTCATGATAGTAAAAAAAAGAAACAGAATATCTTTTGACTTAACCAACTGAAATCTAAACAACCAAAAATTTTGAGCAACATGAAGAAGAACAACAGAAAGTAGTAAAATGTAATCTCTCTTGACCAACTCTTTTAGAAATTAAATGGCAACAAAAGAACAACAAAAACTGGCAGTTAAATTAACTTAACTAAATATTACCTTAGTTCGGGGAAAAAAAAAACTAAATTAAATATTACCTGAATCGCGGTCATCATGAGCAGGGCTTCCTGACTCAGAACCCATATCAAAAACTCCTAAACCCAATCAATCACTCAACAAAAGCATTGCCCTAACAAAACCAAAAAGAAAAAAACCAAAATCAATGATCAATACATTCATCCAGTGACCAAAAGCAAGCACACACAATGCAAAAACAAAGAAAATAAACTCTAATTTTTCACAATTTTTTTGTCAAAATTAGAAAGATAAACTCAAGTTCGTCATTCCTTCGAAGCTCAAACACCACAATTTCAACCAAAAATCTGAAGAAAAATGGAATATTATATTACCTTCGGACCTTCGGTGCCACAGCACCTAATTGCTGAAGGAATCGAATTGGAATTCCACGAAATTTGGAAGTGTGATCGAGCTATAATATTATTATGAGTTTCGGAAACCCTAGAAATTTGGGGGCGAACGGGTTTTTTTTTTCGTCGCCGGTGACCGGAATCCGGGGTTTACTTTAGCGCGGGATCGATAAATCTCAATTGCTCTCTCTCCCTCTCTCTCCTCTCCCTCCTCTCCCTCTCTCTCTCTCTCTCGTTGTTTCTCTCTATATATGTTCTAGATTTCTACTACTTTTATAGTGCGCTATAACAATTTTGGTTTTGGTTCTGGTTTTTTTTTCTTTTTTTTGTTCTTTTCTTTTTGGCTTTGAGGGCGGTGGGGTCAGGGCCCAGGACCAGTGGTGCACTGGTGCACTTAGCCGCTAGGTAGACCTGGCAAAGGAATCGGTCAGGTCGGGTTCGGATCGGGTTAAATATGAGTTCGGTTTTGGGTTACTCAACGAGTTTGATAAATGTTGTCTTACAACTTTCGGGTTCATGTAGGATTCGGGTCCGGTCATTTCAGTCTCGAGTCAAACGGATCGGGGGTTTGAACCTTTTTGGGTCGGATCTGTGGCGGGTCGGGTTCGGGTCGGTTATCAGGTCGAGTCAGTTTTTAACAGCTCTACGCCTAGGTAAGGTGTAGCCTTTTTTTTTGGCGTTTGGACTACACGTTCAACTAAACTCTCTGAGTCATGGCTCATGATTAATCTGTTCGCATACGATTGATTCACAAAAGGGTAAAGTATTAATAGGTTTCAATAAGTACGGTCTACATTCCAGATGATAGTGTCAAACCACTCATATCAACCACTTAGTGGTAGGTCTCTTCCCTAGAACTCTCTTCCCTAGGCACTAACAATAATATCGATACCAATTCATCACAAATCCACCATCAACCCCTCGGAATCTAATATATATATATATATATATATATATATATATATATATATATATATATAGATAGATAGATAGATAGATAGATAGATAGATAGATAGATAGATAGATAGATAGATAGATAGATAGATTTTTGGGTATAAGCGTTGGTAAGGTGACAAGTGTCACCCTCCCATTGGCTTATACCCAAGTAATTAATTAAAATATTTTTAAATTTTTTTAAAGAGGTGGTATAGCTTATTAATTATTAAACTTAAATTAGAGTAATTAATATGGAGTGTTAATTGCTTTGATTTATATATTGTCATTATTTATGCAGTTAATAATATAAAAATAAATAATAAATCAATAATGACATAATTGCATTAAATTTATGAGTTTTATAAATATTAGCATTTTTTTCATATAATAAAATAATGTAACTTTTTATTGGATCAGAAATGAAAAATATTTCAAACTAAGATATATCAATTTGGGTAAGAACGCAGGTAACGTGACAACAAGTGTCACCTAATGATTGAGTTTTTTTTATCTACATTTTTTGTTTTTGTTATGGATAAATAAATATCATATGATAATTGCTATAGTATGTTCATATTTCTAATTTAATGCAACCTAAAATGGGATTAATGTAAAACTTTAGTCCCTCTCATTTTCACAAAAACTTATATAAGACGGTTTTTTTTGTAAGACTTACCCGCTCATTTTTGGGTTGCAAATAAAAGCGTCTTGAACTCAATGGTCTTCTTATGCATGTCGCTGGTATCAAATAGCTACTCTGATTAGTTGGTTTGAGTAGATGATAGCATTTAGTTGATTATCCTTGATCTTTGGTAAAGTTAGTTATTTATTGATAGTTATAATGACTAATAAAGACATGTGTTGTAATTTATGTATCATTTGTTATTATATTATTTAAGTCATTTGGAAATAGCATTCTGATTTAAAAAAAGACAAATTAGTTAATTTAGGTTTAAATAGTATTTTGCTTTTCTGTTCCTTTCTCTCTCCCCCATAATAGTCTCATATATTTATCTAGGTTTTGAAAAATAATTTACTAAAAATTAAGAATCATATCAAACCAAAGTAACGAAAATCAAAAGTTCAGCGAAACAGATTTAAAAAAAAAAAAGATAATCGGAATTCACCTACAACTCTCTTCCATAGGCACTAACAATAATATCGATACCAATTCATCACAAATCCACCATCAACCCCTCGGAATCTAATATATATATATATATATAGATAGATAGATAGATAGATAGATAGATAGATAGATAGATAGATAGATAGATAGATAGATAGATAGATTTTTGGGTATAAGCGTTGGTAAGGTGACAAGTGTCACCCTCCCATTGGCTTATACCCAAGTAATTAATTAAAATATTTTTAAATTTTTTTAAAGAGGTGGTATAGCTTATTAATTATTAAACTTAAATTAGAGTAATTAATATGGAGTGTTAATTGCTTTGATTAATATATTGTTATTATTTATGCAGTTAATAATATAAAAATAAATAATAAATCAATAATGACATAATTGCATTAAATTTATGAGTTTTATAAATATTAGCATTTTTTTCATATAATAAAATAATGTAACTTTTTATTGGATCAGAAATGAAAAATATTTCAAACTAAGATATATCAATTTGGGTAAGAACGCAGGTAACGTGACAACAAGTGTCACCTAATGATTGAGTTTTTTTTTATCTATATTTTTTGTTTTTGTTATGGATAAATAAATATCATATGATAATTGCTATAGTATGTTCATATTTCTAATTTAGTGCAACCTAAAATGGGATTAATGTAAAACTTTAACGTTTTCAGTCATTAACTAATTAGGTAATGTAAGGATGCTAAGATTTGACTATTAATTGTTTACAATAAATCCTATTTGCATTCAAAAATATAAAAATAAAAAATCAAATTAAGTAGAGATGATGAATATTTGTGAGAAAAGATATACGTAATATAATAAGTGTTACATAGTGGCGGGTATACTGCATGTATTGACAAGTATCACATCTTGATATATATATAAGTAGTTATTACTATGTTTTGATCCTGGTTAAAGTAGTTGGTATCAAAGCCAAGTTGCGGTAGTGATTTATTTGCATAATTATCATCTAGTTTTATATCTTTGCATCTAGTGTGCCCGGTAAGGCGTTCGTAAACTGAGTAAAGCTGTTGATCAGCCCAGGCTAGGTGGTCCCAGTATCGGCATTCCCGTCGTTCCCACATTAGAGTTAAGATATCAATTTCTAGGTTGTTCTTATGTTTGTACACCATGGCTGCACGGTTTAGGAGCTGGTTTAGTCCAGGTCATAATTCAAAGCAATCTGACATAGTTCAAAGTAGCGAACTTCATGCTCCTATAGATTACAAAAATTGGACAATTCCAGAACAAAATATCGAGTCAATATATAAAATAAGATTAGCTGATTTCAAGACTGCATTTTCAATCAAAACTCATGAAGAAACTATCAGCATCCAAGAAGAATTTCATAGCATTCCTTTATTATCCAATGTTGCTATTCAAGATTATTTAAAAAGAGGATATCGTTATATGCATTATGGTTTAATTCAAGTAGCAGTTAAACCTCTGGTTCGAGAAGGTATTGATGCTCCTATTTATCTAGCTTTACGTGATAAACGTTTAAAGCGTTATAAAAATTCTTTACTTGCTATGATTCAAACAAATATTTGCAATGGCCCTATTTATTTCAACTGCACTCCAAATTTTTCTGTTGATTTAACAGATCCTTTAATTAATGAATCTATGATTTTGGATGTTTATTTAAAAGGTGATGAATTTCACAGTTTGTGCAAAAACTTTGCAATTATTTACCGGATTTATTTTAGACTTATGTCTTCTCATTTAAATCCAAAATTCAAAATGGGTCCTTCACTTAAAGAAGAAACAGTGATGCTTCATGTTGAAGCAGAAGGGCTAACCGTTTTTGTCCCTAAGAAACTCAAATGGGATGAAATCACTATTCCAGATGAATTTCAAATCACTCAACCACAACCTCCAAGAAACCTTGACAGAAGAGATGTTTCTCAAATCATAGAAGACTCTGATGGAACGGTTCTTCTTAGATTCAATTCATTTAGAGAAAGACCCTCAACATCAAATGCTTCCGAGAATTACAGAAGATCTTTCTCAAATTGTTCCTATTCAAATCCCATAAACCCATCCTTTAAAGTCAAGTTTCAATCACCACTTCCAGAATACACACAAAATTATTCTCCTCCATCATCCCCTACATCCACACAAATGAAAGGTGACATCATGGTAATATCAAACACAAGCTTTGAAATTGATCATTCCTTTCTCCAGGAAGATTTTAAATCATCCTCTCACAAAAAAGAAAGAGACTGGTTTCTTTCTTTTGACCAAACCAGTCAAGACAAGATCAAGACAGAATGGTTTAAGGACATTCTGAAAATGCGTGTCAATATTCCTTTCTTTTCATGGTTTATTACATATTCTTCAAAAAATGGAATATACAACCCTTATTCTTTACCCAGCATACAAGTACAGACAAACCTCTACAAAAAATGGCACCACACAGACAACCAAGTAACTACTTCCATCCATCCTCCCTTAACCTCCATAAATATTTCAACATCCCATGGAGAAGTTGCTGCGACTCCCTTTAAAAAGGGAAGGGAAGTAGACGACAAGTCAAATGTCTGTCTTGAAGATATCAGAAAGGTCTACCAACAAAACAACTATTCAAACCAGATACTCCACACTACAGCCGGACAAGTAGATCAAATCTCCACAAAGATTGACTCTATAAGACAAAACCCAATAACCTCAAACACAAAATTTTCAAATGATATTTCAATACCACATTTCCAGCCAAGAAGCCTACCCCTAGAAGCTGAGAAATTAGCTATTCTTCCAAATAACAGTTTATTGAATAAAATTTCTCAAAACCTAAACAACCTATCCAAACCAAGTACTTCAAAAATCAATTGCCTTGATGAATGCCAGAACAAGGATGAAAGTGAATTGTCTTCATCTTCTGATGCTGATAGCCCACAAAAAGTCCAAGAGATAGATTACAATTCAGAAATAAACAAGATTAGATCTTGGAAAACCTCCACAAAAAATTACTATCGAAAACCAACACCTCCAGATATTCAATTTGAAGAAAGATCTCAATTCCAAAGCCGCTCATTTGATGGTCAAAGTGTCTATGAATGGAACATAGATGGGAAAGCAAAATATGAGATTATTAATATGCTACAAGAAATGGGAATGACGAGAATAGCATACAGAGCTGCAGCACCACGGATGACTGAAGAAAGTGTTGCAACATTGTTAATCTCAGGTTTCACTGGTCAACTCAAAAATTGGTGGGACAATTACTTATTCCTCCAAGAAAAAACAGAGATTCTGAACCATAAAGTTTCTCAACAAGACGAACAGGGAAACGTAGCAGACGTCAGTGATGTCTGTGATTACTTAGTAGTCACTATAGCCATGTACTTCATTGGAAATCCAAAAGAAGAAATGACCGCTTCAAAAGTCATTTAAACAAATCTCAGATGTCCAACCCTCAGTGACTACAGATGGTATAACGATGTCTTCATTACGAACGTCTTGAGAAGATCAGACTGCAATGCTTCATTTTGGAAAGAAAGATTCATTTCTGGACTTCCAAAACTATTTGCAGAAAGAGTTCTGGTCAAATTAAAGTCAGAAACGGGATTGGAAGAAATTCCATTCGAAAATATTTCATATGGACAATTATTTGCCTTCATTAAAAAAGAAGGATTGTCCTTATGCTCAGAACTCAAGATCCAGTCCAAGTACGGGTCAGAAAGAGCCAGATCAAGAAAAGAACTTGGTTCATTTTGTGAAGCCTTCGGAGTGGAGAAAATACAAGCCCCATCTGCTGCTAAAAGAAGAAAACAAAAGATATTTTCTGATAAACGCACCAGAAGATATTTCAAAACAAGACCAACCTCTTACAATTCTCAACCATACCAACACCCAAAGCAGAAACACAACTCCAAAAAACAAACCCACAAAAAACCAACCATTGTTTGTTTCAAATGTGGCAAGATAGGCCACAAAACCAACAGATGCTCCCTCAAGAAAAAGATTAATGAAATCTTTTCTCAAGACCAAGAATTACAAGCCAAACTCATGGCCTTACTTATTTCTGATGAAGAATCATCTGAAAGTGAAGCATTCATCAACCAAATCGACAATGAATCCTCAGAAGGTGAATATTCAGATGATGAATCTGCATTAATCTGTCCTACCAAGACGATTAATGTCTTATCACAGAATAAGGATGAAAAAGAATTCATTTTTGATCTTATTCAGAGAATTGATAATCCTGAAACTCAGGCTCAATACCTCCTCAGAATAAAAGAACTTATTGACAAAGATCAACCACCTCCTCCTCAAATTACAGAACCTTTCAACATCTCAAAAGTTTTGACAAATACCCCTCACCAAATGTCTTTCGCCAAATTACAGTCAGAGACTTGCAAACAGAGGTAAATTCCCTAAAATCTCAAGTCAAAATTTTTGAAGAAAATATATTTTCTCTAAAAACTAAAGACCTTGAACTTGTTGCTAAATTTGCTCTCTTAGATTCAAAAATAACTGATAGCCATCAAGCCTCTTCGACCTCGAATTCTCCCAAACAAACTCCAGAAAATGCCTTAATCCAATCTGTATCCCCTGCTGAACCTTTAAATGAGGAATTCCTCAGGATAATCAACAAAATATCCTTTCAAAAGTGGTATGCTATTGTTACCCTAATAGTACAAGACTTCCGGATAGATACTGTTGCACTAATTGATAGTGGAGCAGATCAAAATTGCATAAAAGAAGGATTAATTCCTTCAAAGTACTATGAGAAAACCAAAGAACAACTCATGGTCGCCAATGGCATCCCCCTTCATATCAAATACAAACTCTCAAAAGCAACTATCTGCAATGACGGATATTGTTTCAAAAATGCCTTTACACTCACTCCTGATATCAGTAATGATATTATCCTTGAGACTCCCTTCATCACCCAAATTTATCCTTTCTTTGTGAGCCAAGAAGGAATTAGTACCAAAATTATGGGAAGAGTGATCACCTTTAGATTTCTTTCTCCCATAAAACAAAAAGAAATCTCCCAACTACAGAACAACTCTGTCTATAAACAAATTAATCTAATTCAAAATAAAAAGTCTCTCATTTGTTCTTTAAAAGAAGAAATTTCTTTCAAAAGAATAAATGAACAGCTCCAAAATCCCTCCTTAAAAAGAAAAATCTCCATGTTAGAAGAAACCTTTAAGGGAAAAATCTCCATCTTAGAAGATGGCAAGCTATACTCTCTGTTTTTTATTTCGATATTGAGTACATTCAAGGGAAGAACAATTCCTTACCAAATTTCCTCACAAGAGAGTTTTTGCAGAACAAGCACAGTGATCAAGATGAGTTCAAGAAGCAAGAAAAAAGAAGTCAAAAAGGAGAAGGAAGTTCAAAACAAAATTCAAACCCCTGGTGACTATGCAATGGCAACAGCACCACATCCAAATATTCAAGTACCAATTCAAAACAATTACTCTATATTACAAGAATTTCCTCCAATTTCTTATCATCAAGCCCTCAAAACACCTATCTCCAATACAAAACCAACCTTAATAACAACACCAACACAAAATTCAAGCCCCTACATCACCAAACAAATTCAAGAACATATTACTCTAACCACATTCAAATCAGTACCACAAAATCCAGTCGAGTCAATGAACCACTTGGTAGAAAGGATTTTTTCCCCAATGACACAGTGGTGCACTGATGACACCAGAAAAACTCAACAATTTTATGAGTTAATTTTGGTAGACTCAAAGTCCGCTATAATCACCCACAAGAAGAACCAGGCCAACTCAAACCTTGTTTCTTATTCCAAATGCATCATTCAAAAGGTCATTACTGCGAGAGAATGGGGAAACTCATTCCAAGAAAAACAATTTTCAATTAATTTTACTCCAAAAACCTATAATTACCATGACTACCAGATGGCATGGCACATGACCTTTCTTTACCGACCATTCAACCATTCATGATTTTTCAATTTCAATCACCAAGACTTATCATTTCCTATTTGGTTCTACCACTGGTGGGAATACTTTGGTCCTACTCCTGAGATCCTTCCCCCACCAGCAAAATAGGGATGGTTACATTACAAAACAAATACAAAAGGGGAAGAGTATGTTAAACACATATTTTTCCACACGGAATTTAAAATATCATGGATTTTCTGCTAGAGTTTCAAATATCACCAATATTTCAAATCTCCATTACCATTATCACTAGTTCGCGAATTCAAGATAAAATGGTGGGATCAATTCGATGTTAGATATTGCTCTATCGACAATGTTCGAAACTGGCTCGAGAATGGGAAAAAAGCAGTATTTGGTTCATCATCTGCTTTTACTATTCAAAAGGACAAAAACAAATCTCCAACACAGTCACAATCAAGTCAAGGATCGCTTTCTAAAAATCAGATCAAATTATTCAAGATACTTGAAGACTCCCCCAAGCTAGCAAAACAATATGTTCAATATTTACAAGAAAAAGGGGATAGTGACGATGAGAAATCTGAGAAATCATCTGAAGGATCCTCAACGCAAATTATGTTAGACTCTCAGGATCCATTTGATTTGTAGACTTTAAAAAAAAATAAATAAAAAAAAATAAAAACGTTTTATCTTTCATTGCAGGTTTTGCCACGAGTTAAATTGGCCGACATTCAAGAATGGGAAGATAAGATCCAAAAACAAAAGTCAGAGGTTGTATCATTTCAAAGCAGAAGAAAACAACGGCCTAGTTTTTGCCGACAAAAACAAGGGCCCAAAATTTACCAATATTTCAAAAAATGGTTGATGCAGATTCAAGACTTAAAGAACGGTCATGATCTTGCCGACATTTCAAGCAAATCAGGACCATTACTTCAAGATAGTCGTTTTCATTTTGGAGAAGAAAGGCTACAACTCAAAGCGCTATAAATAGAGTAGAATTCCAATCGAAGAAGGCAGAGTGAATTTTACACTACTACTTCTCTTTGCATGTACTCATAAACTCTCAAATAATTTTCTATAATCTTTTCAAAGTTCCAAGTTTGTTCTTATCTTCAAGGTTGTTTTAACAGTCTTATTTCAAAGTAAGTAATACAAATCTTTGTTATTCATATATTATCTTCTATTATTATTATTATTATTATTATTATTATTATTATTATTATTATTATTATTATTATTATTATTATTATTATTATTATTATTATTATTATTATTATTATTATTTATTATTTATCGTATAATGTTTATTACTATGTTTTGATCCTGGTTTAAGTAGTTGGTATCAGAGCCAAGTTGCGGTAGTGGTTTATTTGCATAATTATCATCTAGTTTTATATCTTTGCATCTAGTGTGCCCGGTAAGGCGTTGGTAAATTGAGTAAAGCTGTTGGTCAGCCCAAGCTAGGTGATCCCAGTATTGGTATTCCCGTCGTTCCCACATTAGAGTTAATATATATATATATATATATATATATATATATATATATATATATATATATATATATATATATATATATATATATATATTTTCTGAGATGGTGAGTCCTCACAATTTTTTATTCTAATTACAAAGAAGGTTAGACTTTCAACTTTAAAATTCTAATTAGCGAAACATACAATAAGAAAAGGTATACCTACCATTAGAGTTGGTGGGTATAAGCGTGGGTACATGTATCACATTTTGATAAATTAATTTTTTTTTTCGAGATGGTGATAGTCCTTGCAATTTTCTTATTTTCATTCGAAAGAAGGTTAGATTTTTAACTTTCAAATTCTAATAAGCGAAACACATATTAAGGGACAATCAGATTTGGAATCAAACGGGTTGTGGGTATAATCACCATTTTGACACGTGACTAAAATTTTCAAGGATATGACCTATCAAATAAAATGACAAGTAGGGTCATATATTGGAGTGGCTGTTTGTTAAGTTATATATTTGAAGTACAATGGCAGGTTAAGTGATCAATAATAGAAATTATTATTTTATTATTTTATCAGGTTAGTGTTACATATTTTTGAAGATACACTAATTACTTAGGATGCATATACCATTTCGATTCATCACCATTTTCATTCAAAAATATATTTGTATTATTAAAAAAATTATCGGAGTATATTAAAAATGTAGTAATAAAATAATAGTACGTACGTAGCACGGGTAACCTCCTAGTATATATATAAAATTGGGTCATGATAGTCACTGCATCGACACGTGTCATACCACATCTTGTCCAGTCATCATTATATAAAAAGTCAATGTCAAGTCATCAATTTAATTAAATTAAGTTAGGATACATAAATTATTTTGTCTAATTAAATTAGGATACATGAACATTAATTTCTTAAATATGATACATGAACTTAAAATCATATCATATATCATATATATAATTATAATTGGGTCCTTATTCGTGTGGTGCCGACACGTGGGACGCCACATAGGCAAGCCACGTCGTGTGGGCATGACACATAAGCCGACACGTAAGCACAAGCTTGCCACATAACATAACACATCATCCACCATTAATGTCTTATCATTAGTTGACTTAATTGCATATTTATTTGCACATTTCCAAATTATAAAATAAAATAACTTTTGTTACGTAAGTCAAAAAAATTATAAATCTGATTCCACTGGATTGGATTTGAAAAAAATTTCGAAATGAGATATATATGTATATGTATCCTATAAAAGTTGGGTCATTTTCATACAGTGATGACACATAGGACGTCACATAAGAGGGAATGTTCTTGTAAAGATGACACAGTAAACACCATATGTGCACAACTTTGTCACATAGTTTTAGTTGTGCGGTATAAAACAATTATAAGGTATCAACTTTTAGTACACATATATCGTTAATGCAGAATGAGTTTATTCATATTTTTCATTAATTCAATTTCTTATTAAAATTAGTGTACATATACTGTTTTTATTCTCTATCTAAATTTAGTCCAATCTCATTACAAATGAAGGAGGTATGAAAATATCAAATCAAGAATTAGCATGCATCCTATGGATAGAAATCTTGCAAAAATAAAATAAAATAAAATATATTTTATATAATATTAATAATTTCACTGAAATATTTTAAGCATTATTTTATTAAATGTATTTAAAAAATTATTCTACGAGCCCGTGCGAAGCACGGGAATAAAACCTAGTAAAACTAAAAATTAGGTACATCAAACTTAATTATTTGGATACATGAACATTAATTTCATAAATATGGTACCCGGACTTAAAATAAAAAATACTTAAACTAAGTATAACGAATTTAATAAGTAAGGAAAAATTGTCATAAACAATTACTGCATAAAGACTACAAATAAAACTAACAGATAAAATTCATGTATCGGTAAATTCTGACATTTAAATTTTCTAAGTGATCCTCCATGAAATGGAGAAATATAGTAGTTTTTTCTTTAATACTTAGTAGTCCATTTTATTAAATGGATAATAAAAGTAGCATAAACTCAAACACCCATTAGAGTCGTAGCTCATACACTCATGGAAGCCGTAACTCATACACCCATAGAATCCAAGCAAAACGTACGGCCAGAGACATAAATACCAAAGAAATATAGTAGATTATTAGAATATTTAAGTAAGGTACATGTAACCATAAGGTAGTTGTAAACATAACTATTTTTATCAATTATTTTTTTTAAATAAATAGGACATTAATTAAGTTGTCCACATGGATCCAAACAACAGCAGCATAAGGCATGACATAAAACATAAATAATTTTACGCATAATACAATGTAAATCAAGAGGAACAATAACCATTACTAATGGACATTGATTATGAGAGGGTATAGACTATAGAGTTATGGAATATAAAAGCATATGGAGGTTTTAATATAATGATTGGTAGAGCGTGTAAAGATAGTAGCTATAAACTTGTCACTTAGCTATTTCTTGAAATTTGTTTTACAGTATGAGATTTATTTATTATCTATTCGGATCTAATCAATTGAGCATGTCATGTAAGCTACTTTAAATAACACACACAACTTTGATTTTGTATTACTTAATATTGTTTACTAGATATTTTATATATTGATAAATCGTTAATCTCTAATTAAAAATTAAATAAAGTATAAATAATTTAAAATAAATTTCTAATGATAAACTACAAGCCTGTGCGTGCATGGCACATTTGTCATCTACATAAGCGCCACATTGGTTGCCATGTCATTGGGGTCAAAACATTAAATGCAACATTTATTGACTTTTTAATGCTTATATAACAATGCTTTCAAGTTCAATGATACCCCCATTAAGTGTAGTTTTCAAAAACAAAATTTCTAATGATAAACTACAAGCATGTGCATCGCATAGGCTAACTGCTGCATCAAGACATGACATCCAAATAAGCGCCACATTGGTTGCCATGTCATTTGGGTCAAAACATTAAATGCAACATACACTAGATACAAAGAACTTAATAATGGAAAATAGTCACAACTCACAAGTATAAATGCATAAAGATTTTGAAACTAATAGGTAAATTCACATATTATGCATCTCAATCTTCAAAGTGATTTCATATCCTAACAAGAATACATGATTCACGGAGATGCAGCAATATGGTAAACTGATAAAATAATATGAATAATGTAGGTTTAAACACTATTTTTTTCAATAAATTTCTTTTAAGTATAAAAAAAGATAAGAAATTAATATATCGACATGTATCAAATAAACGGTTGCCATAACACATTACATGACACATAAATAATTTTACATAAAAAAAATATAATCCAAAGAGAGGTAAGAACCATTGTGAGTTTATCATTTAACTATTTTTTTAATAATTTTTAAAAGGATATGAAATAAACTTTTTCATTTCAATCCAAACAATTGTTATTGACATGTTACATAAGTAACTTTACACTACACATAGCACAACTTTGGTTTCGTACGGGTAACTCCATATTAGGTATTATATATGGTATTGATAAATCACTGCCCTATTTTCTTGATAACACTCAAAATGTTTTTTTTCTTAATAATAAACTACAAGCCCGTGCATGACACGGGGCATACACCTAGTATTGATAGAATTTAGATCACATCATCACAAAATCCATCATCAGCTACCCTCCCTTTGGCAAAATTTTAAATCACGTGACATCACCAAATTCATCATCCCCAATACACGCCAGCTAGAGGGTTTGTCGAATCATCCCCCACATGAGATGCGTAGTAAGGGTTGCCTGAATTGCAATTTTCAGATCTTTTAAAAGCAAAGAGGGAGATAGCGAGTAAATTTGGGGGGGGGGGATGGGTAATGGCATAACAGTCGTCTCACAATGAGAATGTCTCATATAAGTTTTCATGTCAAAAACATCTCAATCTAAACGCTGGAGGATAGTAGCTTTTTCATATCCACATTTATGCACCAACAGTAAGAGAATTTGTGTTGTAGCATTACCGTGTTTAAACTTAACCTAGTAGTCTAATATGCAAAAGTTTATGATCCCTTATATGATCGCTCCAAATCAGGTTAGCTTAACCCATGCCCACTCCGGCAAGCCTTTTACCCGAGATGACACATATAGAAAGTAAGCACGAGCGCAAGCATGAATGAGAGGACATCGGTCCAAGCCCGTGCATTAATATTGGAAAAATTAGTGATCAAGTACGTGCCTTAGTAAAAAAAAATTAATAAATGCATGCCTGGCACGATACAAAATCCGACCACAAGCACGACACAACACTGCCTCAAAGTAGGATGGGCCAACACGAACACGATCAGGCATGACTCGAATCCATCTTTAAGTTAATCAAACTCCACATTTACCGGAAGTGCTTGTAGTAGACTAAGCAAGAACCATATTAAGCGCTGGTTGTTCAGCTAGTCTGATATGTTCGCTATTGAATACGAGAGTCCGAACATGACGTAGTGGGAGGTGGCTCGGTCGCCATGCACTCGCACCCTCTTTTTGACGAGCAAAAAGCAAGAGCCATATTACGTTGTTATGAATACATTAATTTCTCTCAAACTGAATAACTATCCACCATCATAGATAGAAATTTACTTCGAAAGGCCACATGATATGAGTAGTGTCTAACTAGACCAATTGTGGCCCACCAACAATCTTCCATTTGTACATATGATTTTTATCCTTATTACTAAAGTATTTCATTTTCTTGACAAAAAGAGTTTTAATACTGCAAGTTTAATATTAGCTAATAACATTGCTTTAAAATATACGCCTTCGAATAACATTAGATAAGCAATGGAGAAAAATATTAGGATGCGCAATAGTTTAGAGTGGGTAGTGTAGCGGCTCGAACCCCACTTATCCCAACAAAGACCTCAATCGAGTCTCATATCCCTTAAAGGAAAAGACTTCCTCGATATTATAAAAAAATAACAATTACAAATTACGATGGAGGGGCAGCATAAGGAAGTTGAAAGAGGGAAAAAGGAAAAGTCAACAGAATAGAAGATATGAAGTATTAAAATTGAACCATAATGAGCAATGAGGCATTAGTACTCCAGAGTCACTTGATCTATAATTGCCATTCAAGATTCAGAGAAATAATGCTTCCTAAAGAAACAGGTACATGATATATCAATTGAAATATGAGATGGTTATCATACAATAAACATAATGCCTTGGCCATTCCCACAACCATATCAATTTGGAACAATTCTGAGGCAGTGAATCTTGGTACTGAACCTTTAGCAACAAGGGCACATTACTAACACTAGGTCATTTGGTACTGCAACTATGCTTCCTCATTTTAGCTAGCTGCAGATTTGAGCTTTCCTCGTAGAAACTGTAGTATGTGCTCACGTTTCCAGTTGTCAATTCTGCAAAGAAACGAGCAATTGTTATTTATTTTCTTACTCAACAAAGAATTAAAAGAATGACAAGTTAAAAAAGTACATATAAAAATTGGCACAGACAGTTCTACTTGAGAGCATTATAATGTTGCAGAACCATTAGAGAATACTGGATGATGCCTCATTAACCAACACAATGCCTAGCCTAAGGGCAACTTCAAATTACGTAGAGCTTCCAAAGTGCCATCAATTACCATTTACCATATCACAGAAGTGTCAAGTTTGATATAGCAAGGGCTTTGACTAATAGAAGGAAAAAGCAATTTAATTAGTGTGTTTAGAGGAGCAGCTGGTTAGGAATAGGTCTGATGAATTAGGCAGTCAAGACAAATGCTGGAAAGCCTGCTCTATCCATGGTAATTGGGACCAGGGATTACTAATCCAGCTAACAAGCTGTAGATGCATTCATTTTTGTTGTCTCTCTTTTGCCTTCTTTTACAGCTGTATCACTGCCAATGGCTGGACCGGCTAATGCTTTGGCAGCCTAGAAATTCCTAGGGCATCAAGAAAACATCACGAACATCTCACGATTACCCCGAACAATTAGAGCCTAGCAATCAGAAGAAATGGAGCATAACTTACCTAATGGTTTCAGTATGTTCACCATTATCATCCAGCATAATCATCTTCGGTGGGGAGTTGAAAGAATATTGAACTTTAACAGAGGGGAATTTTTCCTTCTCTTCCTCTATAAAACCAACAATCTCAGGATAGAAGACCAGCTTTCTCATGCAGACCTCTAGTAGTGCACCAGCATAGGTAATCTGCAACGGACGTAAGTTAGGCCCTTGGAGTTTCACTTGTCCTTCTAAAACACTATGAATCTTATAGTGGAAGGGATGAAACTCCATCACTTTCCTCATTCCAAGTTTTTCCAGTAATTATGCACGATGAAAGGGCAAATACAACAGTAGGCTTAGACTTTTGATATTAACCAAGTTAAATAAACACATATTCCTCCAGTAGCAATTTCTTCGTGCATGCTAAATGTAGAAATCAATTCCTTTTGGACCGTGAAATGCAAATTTGAAACAGAAGGCGTAACTTGGTGCAGATGTCAAGTAACTAGAGAAGTTGTTCTTGATCAACCGGTTCAAGCCAGAAGTAAGGCTAACAGAAAGTGGAGACATGCAAGTATCTAAGTGCCGAACTGGAAGCTGAAGAAATTACTTGTATAATGTAATAAATACCTTGCTCATTGAATCATCAGAATCCTCCACGCAACACTTCAAGCAGTCAGATACAAGTTCTGAAATACGATTCATAAGACCAGCATTATTAAATTATTATATAAGCAACGACTCTAGATATCAAAAGACTAAACACTGTAATGCTACAGCCTACAAGTAGAACAGTAAAAGCAGCCAACTGTTTAGAATACTATAGATAAGGTTGTCAAATAGAAGTGCAAGGGGAGGGGGGAAAGAAGGTAAAGAGAGAACCCTCAACCATCCCACCTACCCAGGGTGGGTGGGTTGTGCCTTGTGGAGGGCCTGGAGGCCTCCACATCCATTGTTGCAAGGTCTCCATACAATCTTTTGCAGCCACAATTTTCTTGCCTAGTAATTAACTCATTAATCCTTTCTTCAAAATAAGGTTTTGTTTAAAACGTCTTGTTTTTTATGGTTTCCAGTACTCACCAGCGATCAACACAAAATACCAGCACTCACCAGCACTAATCATCACATTATTAGAGCAAAACCAGCACTTGCCAGCATACACCAAAAACATCCAATACTCACCAATACAAAAGCTCCAGATATATTAAACGAAGCCTACATCTAGGAGCTTGCTTCACTGCTTGGCATCTTAAAGACTTTCACTTCACTGGAGTGGTGGTGATGACTCAAGGTCAAGGCGGTGGATTAGGGATTCTTCAGGAGAAGTTTCTTGCAAATCCTTTCCTAGGTGTTTGGGAACATGGTATAGTCCTTTTCGTACGGCTAATTCACTTTGGCGGGCAAATATTCCACTTCAGGTATGGGCATTTGAGTGCACTAGCTTTAGAATAATATACGCACATGAGTTGCGTCAATGGAAGAGACCAGGATTGCAATTTCACCAGGATCTGCTTACTTTGATAGGGTGAAAATGAAACGCCGGCATCTCTATATATGGAACGTGATATGGCTTGGAATCTATGGAGTAGGTTGTTTGTGGTGTTAGGTATGTCGTTGCAGTGTTTTGGAATTTGTGATGATGCAGTTTGTAGGATTTGGGCGGGAAAAGGAAAGAAGATGTAGTGGCATAGCTGTATTATGGTGCATTTGGTTGGAGAGGAATGGGCATTTGTTTTCTGGGTCTTCCCTATCCATTAAATTACCTTGGGATAGGATTACTTATATCTCTTATTTATGGTCTAAGGCAGCAGGGGCCCTTCAGGAGCTATTCTGTTTCACAGCTCCATGTGAACTGGGCCAAGCTGTAATTAGCGTATACTTTAAGGACAGCTTGTCCTCTTTGCTGTATTTCTGTTTTGATTCCTTAATACATAAAAAAACAAAGGGTCTATAAGATGGCGAAGAATGCACACTGCCACACCATCCTCTTCTCCTTTTTCCTCCCAAGGCCAGAATACCAAATCTGTAAAAAATGAGTAATGGTGGGAGGGCAGATCAAGCACTCTCCCCCAATACCAAAAAGTCGACACCACAGAGTCTGTGTAAACTGGCAGTGCAAAAAAAGGTGCGAGCAAGACTCACTAGCCTCGTTACAGAGCACACAAACATCTGGAAAACTTGAATGTTTATGAAGAAAGGAAACGCGACGCTAAAGGGGACAATTTGCACAAGCATCAGATTGTCAGGGAAAGATTATTATGTTCAAAGTAATGCTATTTGTAACTATACTTGTTATAACGTAGGAAGAAATTGCTACAGAGGGGGGGGGGGAGGAGTCTTTTAATGTAAAGGCAATGTGACACTACCAAGATGGTTGTTGTAACTTGTAAAAAGATCCAAAGTCCCATATGGAATGTGGACCTATAATGGCGACTCTGAATGGAAACAACAGATCCAGTAGCCAAGCACCTCTAGTTGGAAAAGGTTTGGTTTAGCTTGTTTTATGAGAGACACTAGGCAAATAAGATGTACAAACAAAGAATTATTCGTCAGGTTCCCGATCCAAGGAAAAGTGATCTACAAAATTTAGAACATTACTACCATAGAACATCGTAGCAAAAGGAACAGAATTTAACAGCAATGGGGATAAACATCAAGCAGATGGACAAATGAGTCTAGAGAAAAATACATTATCAAAGCCCATCGTAAAGTGGGGCCCTATTTCACAATGTCAAGTATGAAGCATGAACCACGGACAATAGCCTCACCCTTGATAGTGCAGCCATTAGACCCATTACCCAAGGCAACTCATCCAAGTCAATATTATTAACGCAGTACACTCGTGAATAACATATATGGTAAGCACAAAATTTACATAAGATGGTCTCACCGTGAGACAACTGTTAGATTTTAAACAAAAAAAGTGTTACTTTTGGGCTAAAAAATATCAAAAAAAAGTTACATTTTGAATAGAAAGTGTTACTTTTGATTGTCTTACCATGGGACGGTGTTACACAAGACCTTCTGGCTCAGACCAATGTTTTCCTAATGGCCACCATGGTTCATGCTTGCCAAAAATAGTTTATGAGACAGGTGTACTAAACCATGCAATAACACACCATAACATTACCCCAATGATTTACAGAAAAAAATTTAGAGTCTACTGAGAACAAGATCTACTGTGGAAGATATCTAAATCCTCAAGGTCTATTATCCTGGTTGCAAATCTAAGACAACTGCAATTTTAGAATCACTCTCAAACTACATCCTTAACTACCTTAAGTTTTTCTAATCTGAAAGCCCCTTGTATTTCAGTTACGTTAAATCAATAATCCCCAGGGGAACTGAGAAAACCCTAGTAACTAACCTATATCATGCCAAATGCAACCACCACTAGCACCAGGACCCAGTTTTCCACTAGCAGCCCCATCTAGATTCACCTCATACCAACCAATACGGGGGCACGTTCCACTGCACACCGTCCCTAATTAATCTAGTGGAACCTGGTCCCCTTGTAAGTGGTACCTCCTTTAAGTACTTTCATAAGCTGAATTCCAGTTTCATAATCGTTTTCAATTATTTACTTACCTCAAGCCCACCAATAAGCATTGTTCATTACCGGCCACCTCTACAATCTGAGCAGAGGAATACTAAGCTTGCTTAAAGCACATTGCATTTCTACAAGTCCAGATACTCCAATACCTAAACCAGCTAGCAAAATGGGATTCCAACCCTGACCATCTGCACAGCTTTTAGAGAGACTTGCCAGGACGATATCCACTCTTGTAAAGTTTTCGTATTACAAGTCACAACTCAAGAACCCACCATCACAAAAGCCCTTCCCAAACTTGTTGTCAAACAGAGTGGAGAAACAGATTTTCAAATTTTCCTCATTATTGGAACAGAAAACTCACCTTTTATCTTCAATTAATAATAAGAATGCAGTGGGACAATGTAAATTAAACATTAATCCATTGTAATTCAGAACTAAAACTAGCCACGTGACACTTTCTCAGTTAAAAGGATAAAAGCTATGAGACACTCATGACTTTGCAGAAAGGAATAGGACAACATTTTGTTTTCCCTTTAACGGCCATAACATCAAATCCTGGACAAACTCCATGGTGATTAGCCGAGTTTCACTAATCATAAATCATAATAGGCATGTTGTGTATTAAGAGCTAAGCTAAACAAACCCTGAGGAGTAAGCTCAGCTGGTAAGACCTTTGAGAAGTATTCCAGGGGTCCCAGGTTCGAGTCCCCTCGGGGCCACTAGAGGTTTTCCTGGTCGTCAACTTCAAGGACCATGGGAATAGTAAAGCAAAGCTTGGACACCCATGTTATCCAAAAAGAAAAAGAGCTAAGCTAAATGCCCGTGCCTACTAATGAAATCATTTGCCAAATAGTTTGAAGCTCAATCATATGATGAGCTTGTTTTAACATTTTGGCTTCTTGCCACTGGTAAGGCTCTAATGTACGAGGATGCGCCATCTCTCACCTAATGACCATAGCATAATCTATAGCTCCTTTTCTTCACTCTAAAAGAAGAAAGTGGGATAAGAGGTATTGAGCCAACAGATGAAATAAATCTGAAAACTCAAGTCCAAAAAGTTCATCAAACAGCCCATTCATAGTCTAAATTTCACTAGCTACCATAGGTTTATCCCTTAGGAAGAAGGACCTGTGCTGACTTTCTACATTAACCACCAAAACCAGCCCTTGAGGGTTGAGGCACAAAACACATTGTTATCCAACATTGCCGTTTTTGCCAAAACCACTAACACAACTTACCCTCCTTCTGTCCCTAATTACACATCCCTCTCAAATTTGGGTTATTTCCCAGAGATGTCAATATCCCTAACAGAGTTTTGTGTCCGTAACGCCTAACGCCGCAGCAGCTGACCCCGTTTTAGTCAAGCCCTTTGGGTCCGTTTTAATCACACACTCATGATTCTTTAAGGAAACCGCTTCATAGATTTGAAACAGCCCATTCTATCTTTTCTAAAGGAACAGAAAAGTAGCTATTCCACATGATAACTAATTAGAAAGGGGAAAACTCTAGTTTTCGAGTGATCTTGTCACCTTCCTCTGATTCAAACCGAAATGCATCCAACAATCAATAGAAGATAGAACAACACATAATAAACTTATCACACAAAAAAAGAAAACCAAAGCTTTTAATCACTCTCCTCAACAAGCAGCACATAGCAATAACTAATCATTTTCTCATAGAAACGTGATAAATAAAAATACATATTCACCCTAATCAAACCCAACAAAACACAGTAAACTTAATCCCAAATCTCATCAGCAAATTCACTCAAACCAATCAATAAAAAGAAAGTGTTCTATGATCACATACAAGACACCAAAGAAGAACCCTAAACGGGAATATGATTAAATTTCAGATATACAAGAAAGAAAAAAAGATTAGACCTTGGTCTTTGACATACTCGGCCAAAGTTTTGCAATCAGAGCAGAGAGCCAGGCCTGTGAATCCCAAATTCTCGCATTCCTTGGAGCTAAGTTGTTGTCCCATTGACATTGTTGCCATTACCAGCATCAATGGCACATAATATATCACCCACTTCATCTCTCTCTCTCTCTCTCTCTCTCTCTCTCTCTCTGGGACTGTGAATGAATTTCTTTCTCGTGAGGAATGATAAGACAGTTAAAGAGTGGGAGAGTGGAATCTGATTGAAATTGGTTTTCGTTTGATCTGGAGTATGTGGCGGGGCAACTGTGCTAGCCCATTACATTGTTCAAGCTACCTTCCTTTTCCATCCCTCAAGAAAAAAGAAAAGGAAAAAGAAACCCTCTTTTTACATTTTTTTTTCTTTTTAAATTGTTGTATAAGTGTTTTTTTAAATTTAATTTTAGGTTAGGAAATTGTTTTTTGTGAACTGTTTTACAAAATTCTCTTATAGTTATGGCCTCATCTTGATCATTTTTTTATATGCGGTGGCACTATGGTATTCGGTTAACTTGTTCACAACTATCACGATATACGCATGGGCCGAATGGAGTGAATAATAATATGTGAGGAAAAAGTATTTCACTGAACTAATAACTACTAAACTAAACTGATCCGTTTTAGAAAATACTGGAAAAAAATACACCATTTGTGAATTATTTAATCTCAATCTTTCCCTCTACGGGATACTTCCTGGGTCCTTGTTGTTAAAAAACTCATATAGTATTACTTAAGTTATCCTTTCAAATTGTTCAATTTTTCCATCAAGTACATGCATAAAAAAAAAAAAGAATTTTTATTTTCTTATTTGTTTTAAGATTCGTATACACAGACTACTGCCAATGAGTATAATTTGGATTTTCGAATTTGGGCTAATCGAAATCCAACTAAAATTCTTAAAAGTCTAATTCAATCAAATTTGAATTATATTTTTCCCGATAGTTCATATTCAAAATATCTTACACTAGTTTTTTAGTCTAAGGAAACCCAATATGCAAAATCAAATTTTATATGCCAATTTAGTTAGTTGCTTAATTCACTATACTTTTTTAGAGGATGGGAAATGTCTCAATAAAGTTACGCACGTCAATGATTCAATCGTGTTTCAATGTATTAATATTCAATAAGTCGCATCTATATATATATATATATATATATATATATATATATATATATATATATATATATATATATATATATATATATATATATATATATATATATATATATATATATATATATATATATATATATATATATATATATATAAAAGTGGATATTGCATGTTGTTAGATGGACACGGAGGTATCTATGTAGGCGCTTTCTATTATCATTATTTGACATGTGTAATCCATGTCATTCAAACAATTAATGTTTTATATTCATACTTTGAATTTGATTCACACTTAATTAACTCATGATTTTATGCATGTGGTTAATTTAATTAGTTTGACTATTAAGTGATTAATTAATATACTTTTGGAAAATTAATGTATTGTTATTGTTGAAATTTATTTGGACCAAATATAAAATTTATATCAAGCCAAATCAAACTATTCGATTTGGAGTGAACATTTAAGTCGGCATTCAAATTGCAATTTTAGTTTTGACTTGAGCTTATCCATTTGGAGTTCCAATTCAAAAAATTTCAACTTAATTTCAATGCATCTATTTGATACTTATGATATTTTTTTTATTGGACTGGATACCAGAGTAAATTGCAGTAAAGCAATAATAATAGTAGTATTGTTGTAGTAGTGGTAGTGGTGATCTTTTGGACTGGATATTGGACACTATATAGTGGAGTAAATTGCAATAAAAATAAGGAAAAATAATCAACAAGTTTGCTATGCAAAGCAACAGATTTATATCATGATTAACGATGAACGAGATATTGTATATGGAGTATTTTTTGTACTTTGTCCTACAATTGATGCAATATTGTAGGTTTGTAGCATATTAAGGGGATAATATGGCATATGCTTATTTATAGTCCAGAGATGACATATGCATGCGAAAGAGTTGATATATACATTTAAATTATTTTATTTAATATTAACACACAAAACCGTGCATCGCACGGGAATGTAACTAGTTTTAAACGAAATAAAATCAAACTAAGGCACACAAAACAATGTATTTATGGAATAATAATGATAAATTGACACGAGTATCTGATATACCTAATAAACATGTCTACACTACTAGTTTTGTGCATGACCTCATTGGTACTTCCAACCGTTTAAACTTTAAAGGCGCGCAAGTGACTATCTTCAATTGTTTTCATTCAAAAGAAGTGTATGTAAATGGTGCACTCACACAGTCACACTAAAGGAAACAAAATTAGTATAAGCCCTTGGAGATTTTGAAATAGGGCATTTGAATTTTATCATAAATGTTGTTGTAGAATGCAGTTATTTTTACGAGTCACACTTATATAATGTCCAAGATCAGAAGATGAGTTCTAATATGTAAATACAAAAGACATGTAGCATTTCTGATCCAATTGATTCAAAGTGATGAATCGATAGAATAGAATGTAAATTATTAACATGTAATACTTTCGTAAACACATATATAAATATGTTCAAGTGACTCAAAATTTCACAAATTTTAGTAAACACTTGTTCTTCCTCGATATATATGAGACTTTTCTTGTTTTAAAATTTATTTACCAATTTCAAGCAATCTGACTAAACGAACCACTGTCCGAAAACCCCTCTCATAGGTCATTTCCAACTTCATCCCCTTCACCAAGCTCAACATTCCAATATTTTGACAATTTGGGCTATTCAAACTATACAAAGTTATCATGGTCTCAGTCAAACATATCATCCGTATTTCCCGGGGTTTCTCTACTTAGTATATCAATTGAGCTTCAGATACCTCTGGAATGAAGTTTTCATATTCCCTTCTTTCTTGATGAAGATCACCATAGCTCGTCGTACCCTTTTCTTTAAGAGGATGTCATATTATTTTAAAGATCGCAAATTTCAATCTTCAGCTATCAAATGACTCACAACAGCTTTAATCATCTTGTCATATACGTTTTAGAATTAATATGGAAGATAAAAAGTGAAATTTACAAAAAGAAAGTCAACAAAATTTGGTTACTTTTAGTAAAAAAAAGGATTACGTTAAAAACAAAAACACTACTACGTTTAGCAAATTGTTTGGTGTCATTATCATGTGGAGCACGTTTTAGGACTTTTAGTGATCACCACACCAAGAAGTGTTTAGTCATTTCCAACATTTTCCTTGACTAATCTAGGGGCATTTATGTCTTTTAAGCTCTCGTGTTCTCAGACCCCACTAGGCCACCACGAGTTACACACCTCACCTACTAACCTACGCAAGTCCCCAAAAAACATTAAAGAAAAAAATAACAGCAAAAAAAAAAAGAAACAAAAAGAAAAGAAAGAAGAAAAGTATCCAATACACAACAACAAAATCTCTCATCAAACACCGACAAATACAATTTCTCATTTATCATTAGGAGCTCTCTTTCTTTTTTTCTTTTTATTTTCCACTGGTCTTCTTCAGCTCCTTTTTATTCAGAGAACCACAAAAATTTGATCTTTCGTATCGTTTCACACTCACTGATTAATTGGGTTTCAGGTAATTATTTTTTTAAAATGTTTTATTTTCTGTGTCTGTCATTGAATGTATTATTGATATGTTACGATTTTGTTATTGTTTTTTACATGATATCTGAACATGTGATGTTGGTTTCAGTTCTTGTATGGAAATGTCTGGATTTGTTATCAGATATGGTATGAGTTTGGTCTTCAGATCTGTGTGTTTATGTGAAAATGGGTAGTTGAGAAGAAGAGAGAGAAAACTATGTGAGGAGAGATAAGAGGGGATATAAGGGTTTTTGTTGTGAAAAATGAGATTGCCCAACAAAAAATTGATTTTTTGGGTTCATAATTTTTGATGGGTGGTTGATGAAATTTAAGTGTTTTTTCTATGAAAGGGACAGTTTGACTTCATTTCTCATGGGGAATTTGTAGTTGGTGAGATTGAAGGAGTGTGCATGATGGAAAGAACCCAGAATAATGTCAATAGCTTCAAACTCAATAGATGAATTGGGGTTTGGTTTGAGCTTAGAAAGTTTGTAATGAGACAAAGAATTAGGAATTAGAGGTGAGGGAAACATATGAGTGAAGCGAGCACCCTTAAGGTCACTAGAGGTTTTCCTGGCCGTTGACTTCAGGGCCCTTGGGATTAGTTAGGCAAAGTCTGAACACGCACGTTACTAGTGTTATAATGGTTGAGGGAGTGAGGAGTAGACAAAGGAGAACATAGAAGGACGTAGCAGAGCGAGAAGGGGTTCCGGGAAAATAAAGAATAGAGGGGCGAGAGGGGGAGAGCTTATAGATGGACAGAGATGGAAGGAGGTTAATTGTTTGTTTGCGAGTATTGTGATGCTTGGCATTACAGGCTAATTAGGATACTTAACCTAACTAATAGTGATCAGTTCTAACAATTATGGCAATTTAATCTCACATGTACTCCAAGTAACTTGTAACTATAACGAGACAATATGAAAAAGTATTGAAATGGCTGGTACCAATAGAAGGCTTCTCAAATGCAGAGAGAAATCAAATCACCCCCGTCCATTTCTCTCTTATTTTTGCATGTACTTAATCTCTTTGGAAGAATAGACTCTTGGCTCTTGAGCTTAGACTGCTCAGAAGATATGTTACATTAAGTTGCACTTGCTCACTGATAAACACAGAGGATTTGCATGGATTATGGTGGGGAAAGGAATGCAAGACTTTTCTGGGGTAGTTCGATAGCTCAATTGTTGCAGCTGATCAGATCTAACAATTCCAAATTGCTGCAAGATCTTTTACGGTGTTTTTCATCTGATCAAATATAAGGAAGTGAAGGCTTAGTTTCTTATCATATTTTGTGTCAAACTTGCTTCTAATTTGGAATAAGCTCTGAGGTTTCTGTGGTTTGTTGTCTTTTGGTTGGTCTAGTTGTTTTGCCAATGCTGTGTCTGCTCTTCACATCCTTTGTGCTCTTTCTGGCACATTAATGTTCTGAAGTCACTATGTTGCTATCTCTAGCAGGCCTTCTGTTTTCTTCTTCTTTTTTTTTGGTTGGGTGGGGCTCAGTCGTTACTCCTACACATTGGATATGGTCTGTATCTACAGTTGGAGCGGCTTCTCTGCTCAAATGCTTATGGTTCCTCCTTGTGGAAGTGCCTCTTGTGTCTTTGATGTGATGTTTAGGCTATCTGTAGAAGAGAAAATCAAATTTTATCATTTCCCCAAAAAAATAGAAAGACAAGAGTAGGGATGGCAACCCCACCTGCACCCGATGGATATCCATCCACCCGACCCGCTATAAATGGATATGGATTGATGTAAATTGATATGGATATGGATATGGATATGGATATGGATGACCTTTACTCATCCATTTATCCACCCGACGGATATCCATATCCATTTATTTTCTTAAATTCTACATTATTTTTACAAATATACTATATAATTCTTCGTTTTGTTCAACTTTTGACTCAAAAATTAAAACGTCCTCTATTTTAGGTGGTAGAGACTGTACAAATGATAAAAGTTTAGTCGTTCAAACTTATTCTAATTAGAGAAATTCAAATAATTTTTGGTTATAAATGTTTTTCTTACTTGATTATTTAATGTAAAGACTTACGCCAATGTTTCATCAAAAGAAAGGCGAAAAAATTTATGCGCATGTGTGTTATTGAAAATTTAGAGAGACACAATTTAATATCCAACGGACATCCAGTTATCCACTTCATCAACGGATATGGATATGGATATGGATGGATGATTTGAACTTTAAATAAATGGATATGGATATGGATATGGCTCCACCCGATCCATATCCTATCCATTGCCATCCCTAGACAAGAGAGAAATATACCAAGTCTTCAAGTAAATATATCATGAAAAATTAAAACTCAACAAAAGAAAGGGTCCCAAAGGCTCTTCAAGTTTGCCAGAGGTCAATCGGCTAAAGTTAAGCTGCCGAATATCTCAACACAAAAGGAAAGGCCTCTAAAAACACATGAAACAAAGAGTGTGTTTCAAATGGCAGAAGAACCAAAACGTAGCAGATACGATGTTGCAGTTGTCTTAGTATGAGTATGATTGAATTTTTAGTGACACTGCTGCAGCAAATTTGTGTTTTAAGTGCAGGTCTGCCTCTGTTAAAGGCAGAATGCGCATATATGCTCTGTATGTAGTTTGTATCTGCTGTGTGTCACCAGTTATGTAGACTGTATCCTCATGGATGATGATTTCAGGCTAGATCTTATTGTAACCTTGCATTTGCCACATGATTGGGAGCCTTCGTAAGGCCCTTTGCAAAAGGTGCTTTTGGGGTTCCTACAATGATGCAGTTTGTAGGGTTATTCCAGAGGATAGGAATTATTATTTTGCCCAAGTGTGTGTTGCTATTATTGACTTGGAGCTGGTAATGCAGATGCCTAATATCTGTATTATTAATATATCTATGTTAATTAACTTCCCCCTCCAACCTACCCCAAGAAAATAATTTGATGCTTATTATGAGTTTTGGGAGAACTTTCTTCCTGACTGATTGGATTTATGAATTGGGATTTGTCTTGATTCATGTTTTTATAATTCTGTTTAAGGTTTTGCATTATTATTTATTTTTGCTGAGAAATTGGGCATTCACCAAGCTAATTCATTTATTTTAGGGGTAAGATTGTTGTTTAAAGCATTTAATAGTTTGGAAACTCTAGTTATATAATGTGATGTGCGTATTCTCTTAATGACCACATATATTACAATATTCTTGGGGTTTACACAATGTACAAACTCCTACATTCCTCTATTTGATTAAGTAGGTAATATTGTTCTCTTTCTTGTTTCTTGATAATTCCTCTAAAAATATAGATATTGCCTTCAAACTTTTGTGATTGGTCAACATTAGCAACAGCAGTATTTGGCAATATTCTCTTAATTATTGCATATGATATAAGCTTGCTACCAAATTGATATTTCACTATATTATATTCAAGACTGATTTTATGTATGTATAGGATGGAAAAGCAAACATTGAGAAGTTTGAAACTAGAAAGGAGAATTTGATGTACCTGAATGTCTGCTTCTCATATGGAAGAAGAGAAAACTGAAGTTTTCTAAAACCTTTGCAGTGGAATAACAAGGGAAGAGAGACTGCGGCCAGTCAGAAGAAAGAAGAAGAAGAAGAAATCGAAGGAAGAGAGAAATGGATCTGCAACCTGAAGAGCTGCAATTCCTAAGGCTAACAGACATAGTCAAGGAATCAACCACAATACCAAAGCTAAGCCCAAGGACCTTCTACCTCATAACCCTATCTTTAATATTCCCTCTCTCCTTCGCCATCTTAGCCCACTCGCTCTTCACTCACCCCATTCTCACACGCCTCCAGGACCCGGAGGTTCCTCTCCATGTCCAGTCCCACGAGTGGGCCCTCCTCCTCCTCTTCCAGTTCTTTTACCTCCTCTTTCTCTTCACGTTCTCTCTCTTGTCGACAGCCACTGTCGTCTTCACTGTGGCCTCCCTCTACACCTCCAAGCCTGTCTCCTTCTCAGCCACCATGGCTGCAATCCCTTCTGTCTTCCGCCGCCTCTTCCACACCTTCATATGGGTCTCCCTCCTCATGCTCCTTTACAACCTCGCCTTCATCCTCCTCCTTGTCCTGATCGTTGTTGCTGTTGATACCGACAGTGCCTTCCTCCTCTTTTTCTCCCTTCTCCTCGCCTTCATCCTCTTCCTCTTTGTCCATGTCTATATCACAGCCATGTGGCACCTCGCCAGCGTAATCTCCGTCCTCGAGCCTGTCTACGGGTTTGATGCCATGAAGAAGAGCTACGAGCTCCTCAAAGGGAAGGTCGTAATGGCTGGCTTGTTTGTCTTTGGGTACCTATCACTTTGCGGGATGATCAATGGGATTTTCGCGGCAGTTGTGGTCCACGGGGAGTCAACATCAATTTTCGTCCGGATTTTGGTTGGTGGGTTCCTTGTTGGGGTGCTGGTGATTGTCAATTTGGTAGGTTTGTTGGTGCAGAGTGTGTTCTACTATGTTTGCAAGAGCTACCACCATCAGAGTATTGACAAGATTGCCCTACATGATCACCTTGGTGGATACCTAGGGGAGTATGTGCCTCTCAAGAGCAGCGTTCAGATGGAGAGCCTTGATGTCTAATAAGGGGAAGATTGTATGTCCGCTGTGTAGATTTGATCTGTTGTAGAAAGGAAAATGTAAACAGAAACAGATGAAAGAGTAATGGAGAGAGAATGGGGGATTTTATAGTGCTGTCTGCTGTCTGCTGTCTGTAAGTTTCTCTTTTTGTGAGCACTCTTGAATTGTTATGGAATAAATGCTTTCTTACCAAATTTCTTGCTGTTCAGTAACTTCAGTTACATACATTTGCATTAAAGCATAGATCTGCATTGAAGCTGCATTTTGTAATGAGTATAGAAAATTGCCTTTCCAGTTCTGAAGCTGTTTCTGTGACTCAGTGAGTAGAAATGTATGGTTGAAGAAAATATATGCTCTTATGCTTTGAATTCCCTGTTGAACTACAAATTATGTTTGTCTTTGTTTTGTGTGACTACTCCCATTACGGAGATTCTTCTCAATGAATTAGGATGTGGAAGAATTGGGGAGATTATATGCCATTTTTTTTTTCCCGAGACCAAGGGAGGCACAAAGGCTAGTACGAAGGCCAAAGCTGTTTTTTTTGTTGAATAAGCAGAAGCGCCATATAGCTTTCCACGAATTGTAAAAATTTACTAGTTTTTATCCCCGTTCTACGCACGGGCTCGTGTATAACAAATTTTTTTTTGTAGTGGAAACCGACATGCTAACTATTATAAATTTTATGTTTCATTAGTATATTAAAGTCAATAATGATGATGCATTAGTCGATTGTGACTTACTGGATGATTTGCATATGTGTCAACTTACATGTCAATGGCACACGTATGTGGCTCGCTTACGTGGCGTCTCACACGTCATCATCACACAAATAAGGATTCTATTGACCAAATATACCACATATGCATCTCAATTTTTCATTTCCGATGCAATGACGTAAAATTTATAATTTTTAGAGTTCTATTACAAAAGTTATTTTATTTTATAATTTGAAACAATATGCTAATAATTATAAATTACATATTTAATTACTGTATTAAATTCAAGAATAATAATGCATTGATTAATGATGACATGGTGGATGCTTTATCTATATGGCAACTTACGTGTCATGGCTGCACGATGTGGCTTCCCTATATGGCGTCCCACGTGTCGGCACCACACGAATAAGGATCCAATTATAGTTATATATACTAGGACTTTACCCATGCTACACACGGGCGACCCATATATCTCTATATTTTTATGTTTAAATAAATTTTTGGATTTTTAAGAATTATACATAGGTATATAAAGAATAATAATGAAAAATAGTAATTGGTTGAAATGTTACACATGTCATACCACTCATCATTCTCCAATTAAAAAATAAAATAATATCTATCACTTGTAAGTCAACTTGCAATTGTACATCATAAAGTGTAATTTAATAAATTGTCACTCCAAATGTGACCAATGTCATTATATTTAAGCATATCCTAAACAAAATTTATGTCTAACATGTGTTTATAATACCTTCATATATTTAATGCTTGTAATATTAACAACGATTATCCCCACAAATAATAGTCAATTTTCACATAGTCTACGCTAATACCAACTGATATAATTCTTGTTATTAAACAACCATCAGTTTGGTTAGACTGACCCTTAATGTGTATTTCAGTATTAGGAATCTAAAAGTTAAAAGACTTACCTTCTTTTAATTGGAAAAGGGAAAATAATATGTGATTCATAAAAATGTGACACCTGCACGTTACCAGCGCTTATACCCACAACTATATAACCCTTATTATATTGTGTGGATCGTTTATTCCCCCAAATATTCATCATCTGATCTATACTCAATAACAACTTTTATTGTGTTGAAAACATTAAAACTGGACATTAAGGCTATTTTAGATTAATGTAATTCTATCTAAAGAAAACAGAAGGAATATGAATAGGCTATATCAATTACTATAGGATGTTGATAACTAATTACTCACAAAGATAAAAATAAAAAAGAGAAAAATAATTAATGTCCAATTAGTCAAATATCACCTACCATGTAATACCTAAAAACTATATACAACTTGAAAATGATGACTTTATACGTAACCATTGTCACACATGCCCTTATCCCCGTAAAAACAGGCAAATAAATATTAGTGACATGTTTGTTGTTACATGACCTACGATTATTATCGCCACAAAGATTAGTCAAATATCACCTATCCCGTAATACCCACAATATATAACTTATTAAAAATAATGACTATATTCTTATCATATTACACACACTTATCCCCTAAACATATTGCCACGTCAAAATACTTTTTAACACAATTATAAAACTCAATAAAAGTGGCGACATTAAGTGCTTTTAAACTCATAAATATTAAAATTAATAAAAGTGATGACCCAAAATAGTATTTAAATTAAAAAATGGTCAAATATTAAATAAGGAGTTTTATTATTACATTTAATACATAAACTTTATGATCACCATAAAAACCATAATGACAAAACAAAAAGAAAAAAAAAAAGCAATAGCCACTAAGATTGTGACACATGTCACATAACTGACTCTCTTATATATATATATATATATATATATATATATATATATATATATATACTAGTTTTTTTACCCCGTGCTATGCACGGGCTCGTGTATGTTGTATAAAATATTTTAATATGTTTTTTATTCTCTTTCTATTTATTTTATCTTTATGAAGTGCAAAATAACCATAGTTACAAAATTCAAAAAAAAAAAAAAAGATAAAGAAAATAAAAATTAAATTGTGTCTAATTAAAGGTAACAAATATTTCAATCATTGTAAAAAAAGAATGTTATGTATAACACAACAAACGAAATCCCAAAGAATTATATCAACTTTGTCAATATGATTATAAATAAGTAGCATAGAGTGGGTCATTTATAGTTTTTTTTTTCTTATTACTTCAAATTGCCACAACATTCACACTCAAACGTAAAAAGGAAAAAAAGAATCAATTATAAATGAAACTTATTCAATATAATAACAGTGAAAGTAGTATTTTACTAATGTCAATTCATGTGTCAGCTGTCACTATGTAACTTACTGTTATGTGATTAACTTACATGGTAGTGATCAATATAATCATTTGAACCCACTAAACAATTTAAAAGTAATACTCATAATAATGTGTATTGATTGAATTTAGCTCTTCGTTTTCTTCGTGTTTATAATTTAAAAGTGTTTTTAAGTGTATAATTTGTGGGTGATGTCTGAAAAATCGTATGTCATCCTTACACCAACTTGCCATCTGCGACTCGTTCTATGTCAACGCCACACTAAATGTTCGTCCAAGTAGCATCCTTAATATGTATTGATTTATTATAAGTGGTTTTATTGTATAATTAAAGTTGTAATTAATTTGATGACAAAACTCTAATGTTGATGATGACTGGACATCCGCATATCATCCCTACACTGTTGGCATCTGCGGGTTATACACATGTCAACCCCACATCAAACTATCTTGCACGTGGCATCCCTAATGTGTACTGATTGAATGTAACAGACACTTAGTTTTCTTCACAACTAAACTTTAATGTGGAACATGCACATGTCATCCCTGCACCAAATTGGCATCCATGTGTCGTCCCCATTTCAACCTGACACAAAAATTTCGTCCACATGGCATCCCCGCACAAAATGGACCAAACTTTATCTATATCCGACGTATCTTTTCTCATTAACTTATTTCACAGTTTCCCTCAAACCAAAAAAATTCTACCGAACACTATAAAGTCAAATTTAGGACATATGTATCTCATTTTAAAGTGTTTTCTGCACCTGATCCAATGATGTAAGAATTATGATTTTTAAAGTTGCGTAACAAAAAAAATTTATTCTATAATTTGAATAATAGAATGATTGTTATACTATGTTGTATTAATTAAGTGACATAATTATGATGCATTAATGCTTGATCACTTGTAATATTAGCTTGCATCACGACTCACATGTCATCACCACATGAATTTGAGCACTCACATGACATCTCACGTGTCAAGCTTCGTTTTTCTTATACATAAATATTAAACATTTATTACAAAATGAAATAAAATGTTCATAATATATTTCGGTTACTAATTTGTGCTTACGTGGCGGCTTTTATGTCATCATCATACGAAAGTGGCCGCTTACGTGGCATCACATGCGTCCTCCTCACATGAACAACGTCCCTACGTTGCGTCCCACGTATCATGCATAGACAAATTGGATTCACTTTGATATGAACCCACTAATTTTATGTCCGACTCGTAAATAATTTCAATGAGATTAACCAATTACGTAATAATTATAATTTTTTAAATTGCGTTAAAAAAGGTATTGTAAATTATAATATAAACAATATGTTAATGAGTCTCCCAAATTACCAAATTGGTCCTTTAAGTGACCACGTTTGGACAATCAGATCCTTTAAAAAAGACATGGGACAAATTGGTCCTAAAAACAGTTAATTTGTGCAGATTGCCTCTCAAAACCGGAATCTTGGGAATCTCATTTAAAAAATTATTTTAAATTGATTTTTCGTATTTTTGAACTAATTTTCGTAAAAACTAATTTCTTTTCTTTCGTAAATACTAATATGGGAGAAAACCATCTACTTCACCGGCTACCAATCCTGTTTGCCCTCCACCTACTGCAGTTGTGATGATGATGATAGAAAGTCTTGTTCAAGCTCTCAAAGTGATGACATAGCTGATGATGTTACATATAAGACGATGGACCTTAGAGAATTAGCTGATGATGATAGTGAAATACTTAGTGAGTTGATCAAGAAGAAGGAGAAGAAGAAGGGGAAAGCAAAAATGTTTCCAGAACACAATGAGGGTGGTGGTGATGATGTACAAGACAATGAGAATGGTGGTGATGATGTAGAAGACAATCAGGGTGGTGATGAAGATAATGAAGGGAATAATGCAGTTCCATTTGATATTGAATCAGACAACTCAGTCCAAAAATACGAAAATTAGGTTTAAAATACGAAAACCAATTTAAAATCATTTTTTAAAATGAGATTTCCCCAGATTCTGGTTTTGAGGGGAAATCTGCACAAACTAACGGTTTTTAGGATCAACTTGTCCCATATGTTTTTTATAGGACCTAATTGTCTAAACGTGGTCACTTAAAGGACCAATTTGGTAATTTGGGGGTATATTATGTGACATTAACTAAATCAAGTAATGATGATGCATTAATGCGTGTGACACTTGGATGACTTGCTTGCGTGACGGCTTATGTGTCAACCCAACATGAACATCGCTCTTCTACGTAGCAGTTTACATGTCAACTCCACACGATGTGGCTCGCAAGGGTGGTGTCCCTATGTCGTCACCACACAAATAATAACCCAATTATATATGTGGCGACTTAGGTCTCAGCTCCACACGAATATGACCTCTTACATGGTGCCTATATGTCATCTCTACACCAACATGGTGCTCTTTTTTGGCATCCTACATGTCACAGAAAAGACCTAACTTTATATTAGAGTCAAATATAGGACATAGATATCTCGTTTTGAATAATACGTTGTTAAAAATCAAATGTGATATTTCATTATTATAACTCAGGTAATCGATGAGGATGCATTATTGGATGAGACATGCATGTTTCTTAGTCGGCAATCATACGTATCAACTCCACGCGAATATGGGTCACTTAATTGACGTATTCTCTATCCTCCACACACAAAACGGATCGAACTTTAAGTGTGTAGGTCAAATATATAACATATATATATCTCATTTAGAAGTACTTTTTAACTCTGATCTAATTAAGTAAGACATATATTTTTTAAATTGCGTAACAAAAGTTACATTAGATTATATTTTAAACAATATGCTAATAAGTAGAATATGTGATTTTAACTAAGTCATGTAATTAATGAGGATGCATTAATGCGTGTGACACTTGGATGATTTGCTTGCTTGGCGGCTTATGTGTCAATCCAACACGAACATGACCCTCTTACGTGACAGTTTACGTGTCAACCCCACACGATGTGGCTCGTAAGGGTACTATGCGTACCCGTGTCGTCACCACATGAATAATGACTAAGTTATGTGGCTACATACTTACGTGTCAGCTACACACAAATATGATCTCTTATGTGACGCCTATGTGTCATCTCTACACCAGCATGACACTCTTATGTGGCTTTCTACGTATCGTAGAAAACGAGCTAACTTTATATTAGATCAAATATATGACATATGTATCTCGTTTCGAACTATTTTTCGATTCAGATCCAATGAAGTAAAAGATATAAATGTTCAAGTTGCGTAACAAAAGTTAATTTATTATATAACTTGAACAAATATGCTTTGAATTATATTATGCTGTATTAATGAAGGCAATGATGATGATGAATAAATGCATGACACATATGTATGAGTTGCTTAGGTGGTGACTTATGTGTCAGGTCCACATGAACTATATCTTTTACGTGGAGCCTATATGTCATGACAACACCAACTTGACCCGCCTAGTTACCGTCTCACACACACACACACACACACACACACACACACACACACACACACACACACACACACACACACACACACACACACACACACACACACACACACACACACACACATGATGTGGCACCTATGTGTTATCTTCACACGAACATATCCCTCCCATATGGCGTCCCACATCATATCATCCCCACACGAAAAGAACCCAACTTTATAGGACATAGTACATATGTATCTCATTTTGAAGTATTTTCTGAACCTTATCCAATGGATTAAAAATTATAATTTTTAAAATTGCGTAACAAAAGTTATTTTATTTTATAATTTGAATAATATTATAATAATTATATCATGGTGTATTTATGAAGTCAAATAATGATCATGCTTTGATAATGACCCACTTGGATGGGTGGCTTAGGTGGCGACATATATGTCATCACCACACGAATTTGGCGCTTGTATGCCATCCCATGTGTCGTCCTCATACCAATAGATGCTCTTGCGTGGCGTCCTACGTGGCGTGCACACACGTAATTGACTCAACTTTAATTTTATTTTATAGGACATATGTATCTCATTTTGAAGTACTTTTAAAATTCAATCTAGTGAAGTGAAATTCATAAATTTTTGAGCTACATAACTTAACTTATTTCATTTTCTAGTTTGAAACAATATGCTAATAAATATAATAAACTCAACTAATGATGATGCATTAATAATGGGCGACACTTGGATGCTCTCTTAGGCTTTACTTGTGTGGCGCTTACATGTCATCACTATACTATCTTAACCCTCCTTGTTGGCATCCCACGTGTCATTACCATACGTGTAACACTCAACTTTAACACTCCACTTGGATCCCGGCTTAGGTGGTGACATACATGTCATCACCACATGAATTTGACGCTTGTGTGGCATCCCACATGTCGTCCTCACACCAATAGATGCGCTTGCGTGGCGTCCTACGTGGCGTGCATACACATAATTGAATCAACTATATATATATATAGGTGAAGGCTCCTATACAAACCATCCTTATGATACAAATCGTATAAACCAATCTGGACCGTTACATTTACATAATCAAAGGCCCAGATTTGTTATATTAAAAAAGAATGCGCTGGGAATTAAATTAAAAGATAAGGGCAAGTTGGTCTTTTTGCGCATAAATTGCCTTACCAAAAGAACTGTTTGTAATCATCGGATACCATTTTTCGATCTACTGTTCATCCTCTCGCTCTCCTCACCAATTGTTTCTCTCTCCTCTCTCCCCCGCATTAACTCTCTCTCACATATCCGGCGACCACTCTCTCTCCTCACCACTTCTCCGACGACATTCTAGCATTTCCGACAAATTTTATGCCTTATTCTGACCCGTTGGTGCATCGGTGAAGGAAGTTGGTGGCGATCTCACCGGTGGTTCCATGGGTGATGACTAAGGCTTTATGTGCGTGAGAGAAGAGATGGTGGCGCTGCGGGGGGACCTTTGCGGCATAAGGTGACCTTGCCGGTGGTTTGGGCGACCGTGGGGGTGGGTGGTGGAGAGAGTGAGGGGAGGAGAGAGAATGTGATTCAGTTGGAGGTGGCGCCAGTGGTAGTGGTGATTGGGGGTGGGGACAGTGATGGTGGTGGTCGGAGGTGGCGGCAGTGGTGGTGGTGGAGGGAGGTGGTGACAGTGGTGGTAGTGGTGGTGGGAGGAGAGAGAAATTGGAATTATATTTTAATGAAGCTCTGATTTGATTTTAATGAATTTGTAATATTATGTTAATGAAGCTGTGGTACGATTTTAATGAAGCTGTAATTTTATGTTAATGAAGTTGTGCTTTGTCTGTAATGAATATATGATTTATCATAGCTGTCAGATCAAACTAATCTAAGAGCTTCTATTGGTTTGTATGTTATATATATATATATATATATATATATATATATATATATATATATATATATATATATATATATATATGTGTGTGTGTGTGTGTGTGTGTGTGTGTGTGTGTGTGTGTGTACGATTTTAATGAAGCTGTAATTTTATGTTAATGAAGTTGTGCTTTGTCTGTAATGAATATATGATTTATCATAGCTGTCAGATCAAACTAATCTAAGAGCTTCTATTGGTTTGTATGTTATATATATATATATGTGTGTGTGTGTGTGTGTGTGTGTGTGTGTGTGTGTGTGTGTGTGTGTGTGTGTGTGTGTGTGTGTGTGTGTGTGTGTGTGTGTGTGTGTGTGTGTGTGTGTGTGTGTGTGTGTGTGTGTGTGTGTGTGTGTGTGTGTGTGTGTGTGTGTGTGTGTGTGTGTGTGTGTGTGTGTGTGTGTGTGTGTGTGTGTGTGTGTGTGTGTGTGTGTGTGTGTGTGTGTGTGTGTGTGTGTGTGTGTGTGTGTGTGTGTGTGTGTGTGTGTGTGTGTGTGTGTGTGTGTGTGAAGGCTCCTATACAAACCCCCCTTAAATACAAACCTTACAAATCAAATCCTGACCTTTAAATTTTAAGATCAATGGCCCAGATTTGTTGTGGCAAATAAAGGAAATGGGCGGAATACTTAGTAAAGTCAGGGGCAATACTGTAAATTCGCGCATCACTAACCCCATGTAAACAAACTGATTTTTTCTCATTTCCTATTCATTTCTCCTCCTCCACACCCCTCACCCGACAGTTTCTCTCTTCTCACAAGGCAAGTTCTCTCTCTTCCCCCGGCAGTCTCTCTCTTCTCCGTTGACTTTTCTCCTCTCCAGCAAGTTTCCTCTCCTCTCTGGTGGTTTCCTCTCTCTCATCTCCGGCGGTTTCCTATCTCTCCTCTCCCTTTTCTCTTCGTCATTTCTCTCTCCGGTCAGATCTCAAGTCGCCACCCACTATTCCATGGCCGGAGACCATAGATCGGAGGTTTCCGACCTCTGATATGTGGTCTCCGGCCATGGAGCCATGGTCGGCGACTATTAAACATCTCCGACGAGAATTTTGGTTTAAAGTAGACCCGGTGGTGCGTGGCGGGAGAGGAGGCGATGCTGCGGGAAGGTCGCCGGTGAGATCGCCGGCGGGAGGCGACCTCATCGGAGGCCTTGGTGGTGATGCTGGTGTCAGGTGGGAAGCAATGAGGTAGTAGTCGGGGCAGCCGCGGTGGTGGTTGGGGTGACGGGAAGAAAGAGTTTGGGTGGTGGAGAGAGATTGAGAGGAGTATGTGAGGGGAGGAGAGAGAATGGTAGAGTGCTGGTGTGACGGTGGCCAAACTGGTGGTGGTGGGGTGGCAAGGATAGTGGAGGTCGGACGTCGTGGACAGTGGCGGTGTTGAGGCGGCGGGGACGATTGAGGTTGGGAGGAATTGATTTTTTAATGAATTTACATTAATTTTTTTTTAATGAATATGTAGTTACAGTTTAATGAATCTGTACTTATTAAATAATGAATTTGCATATAAGTGTAATGAATTTGCATATACGTATAATGAATTTGCCCAAAAAAAAAAAAAAGTACAATAAAGTTGAAAAAAAAGATGAATATATGGTTATAGTGTAATGAATTTGTAATGTTATGTTAATGAAGCCATGATTCAACATTAATGAATTTATATTTTGATTGTGGTTTGAATGGTTAATATGGAGGGTTCCTATGAGAACCCATCACCTTGGTTAACTTATATGCATAACTGTGTTAACTTTTATGTAGGATAGGGTTAACTTTTATACATGACAGGGTTAACTTGTACTTATAACAGGGTTAACTTTTGTACATGAAAGGGTTAACTTTATAACATGATATGGTTAACTTTTATTAATAATAGGGTTAACTAATAAACTTGATAAAGTTAATTATTGGAATTAAACCATTTTCCTCTCACACTCTCTCTCCTCCACACATACCACCGTCAGCCAGCCACGCCCACCGCCAGCTCCGCCCTGCCGCCAACCAGCCAGCCACGCCCACCGCCAGCTCCGCCCTGCCGCCACCCAGCCAGCCACCGTCTGGATCGCCTTCGGCCGGCAACAACAACGGCCCCAGCCGGTCTCACTCTCTCCTCCCCCCACGCGCCACCCCACCCTCCCTCTAATTTTACAAACCCTAACCCCTCATTTCTCTCTCCTCTCACGCAAAAGCCAACACCCACCCTACCCCCGCCCAGGCCATGGCGTAGGCCACATCTTCCAGGCGACCTCAGCGGCGGCCTTTCCCCCACTCCCTCACCCTCCCTTCGCCGGAAAAAGTAACTAAAACAGCAAAAAAATCAGAAAAAAAAATCAAAACGAAAACACGGTTGAGGAGAGAGAGAGAGAGAGAGAGAGAGAGAGAGAGAGAGAGAGAGAGAGAGAGAGAGAGAGAGAGAGAGAGAGAGAGTCAGGATTGTGGAGTGGAGAGGAGAGAGCGCCGGTGGTTGAGGAGAGACAACGCCGGGCCGGAGACATGCCTGAGAGAATCAAATGCCGGCGGTTATGGCCAAGAGAGAAGGTGAGGAGAGAGAATGTGACGAGAGAGAGAGCTGAGGTGAAAAAAAAGAATTAACATACTAGGACGCGAATTCTGAAAACTACCCTTCATTAATTGAGAAAAATGACGACCATGTCCCCGTCTTTTGCATTAATTCCTTCCGTGTCCCAGAATATATATATATATATATATATATATATATATATATATATATATATATATATATATATATATATATATATATATATATATATATATATATATATATATATATATATATATATATATATATATATATAAGGGTAGTTTTGAGAATTCACGCCCTAGTATGTTAACACTTTTTTTTTTCACCTCAGCTCTATCTCTCCTCACATTCTCTCTCCTCACCTTCTCTCTCGGCCATAACCGCCGGCATTCGATTCTCTCCAGCATGTCTCCGGCCCGGCGTTGTCTCTCCTCAACCACCGGCGCTCTCTCCTCTCCACTCCACAACCCTGACTCTCTCTCTCTCCTCAACCGCATTTTCGTTTTGATTTTTTTTCTGATTTTTTTGCTGTTTTAGTTACTTTTTCCGGCGAAGGGAGGGTGAGGGAGTGGGGGAAAGGCCGCCGCTAAGGTCGCCTGGAAGATGTGGCCTACGCCATGGCCTGCGCGGGGTAGGGTGGGTGTTGGCTTTTGCGTGAGAGGAGAGAGAAATGAGGGGTTAGGGTTTATAAAATTAGAGGGAGGGTGCGATGGCGCGTGGGGGGAGGAGAGAGTGAGACCAGCTGGGGCCGTTGTTGTTGCCGGCCGGAGGCGATCCAGACAGTGGCTGGCTGGGTGGCGGCAGGGCGGAGCTGGCGGTGGGCGTGGCTGGGCTGGCGGTGGTTTGTGTGGAGGAGAGAGAGTGTGAGAGGAAAATGGTTTAATTCCAATAATTAACTTTATCAAGTTTATTAGTTAACCCTATTATTAATAAAAATTAACCATATCATGTTATAAAAGTTAACTCTTTCATGTACAAAAGTTAACCCTATTATAAGTACAAGTTAACCCTGTCAGGTATAAAAGTTAACCCTATCATGTTATAAAAGTTAACCCTTTCATGTACAAAAGTTAACCCTATTATAAGTACAAGTTAACCCTGTCATGTATAAAAGTTAACCCTATCCTATATAAAAGTTAACCCAGTTATGCATATAAGTTAACCAACGTGATGGGTTCTCATATAAACAAGGGTTCTCATAGGAACCCTCCCCTATATATATAGGATCAAGTTCAGGAGTGAACCCCACTGTATATGCGAACAGTACGAACTTACAATATCAACCGTCGGATCACTAAATCAATGGCTGAGATCTTGAACACAGGCTCGGTGGCATTCTCGTAATAACATCGAAGTTTCTTTTGCCCAAAAAAATTAAAACAAATTGCTGCTACAGTACTCAATGCTCAACTATTCTCGTTCGTCCTGAAGCCGTGCTCCACTCTTTCTCTCTCCTCAAACTCTACCCAAGAACTCTAAACCCTAGCAAATCGAGGCTGATTTCAAATTGTGAGGCAATTCAGATTGCAAGGTATGAAATTTTTTGTTAGGATTTGGGTTCTAGTTTTTTTTAGGGTTTCTGTGGGTGTTATTTTAGGTGAAAAGATTGATTTCTCTAACATCTTGGTAGCTTTTGTTCCTTTTAAACCATAGAATTTTCCGTTTGGAACTTTAATGTTTGTTTTCTTGGCGAAAATGGAGAATAAATCAAGAAGAACAATTTCATTTTTGGAGCTGATTTGTTGGTTGATTTCTCATATGTCATGAGATATAATGAGATCCTTCAAAGAGCTATCTTCGATGAGTATTTTAGGTACCAACATTTATATTTAGATTATTTAGCTCAGTTTTGGGGGATAATTAATGGATTGATTTTAGGGTTTTATGAGATTGTTGTTTGTTTGATTATGTAGGTTTGAGCCTTATCTGAAAAATGCTTATAAGAGGTTTGTCATGGAGCAGAAGCCTAAGTTTATTGCTGATGATAACCCTAACAAGGATGTTAATGTCGCTTTTTTCAATATTTCTTTGGTTAAAAGGTAGGTAACTAAAATTTTCACATGATTGTGTTTTATTAGTGGTAGGAAAAATCGGTTCTTTGAGTAATTAACACTTAACACGCGTATGGTGGTTAAATTAGTTTGATTGCTTGTAAATTTTGTACTTGGGGTTGAAGTATATATTTATTTGAGCCTTAGAGATGTCATTTGAGCTGAATGTGTTTTCACTGGATTTTGGAATATGGAAATTGAGCATTAGTAATTTGAGCTTGAAAATAAATGGAAATCTTGGTCTTGTTAGTTAAACTTAATTTAGTGTACTATGGATGCAGAGTAAGAGAGTTAATGACATCAGAAATAGGGAGATTAGTATCTGTGATGAGAGTAGTTACTCGGACTAGTGAGGTTAGACCAGAGTTGCTCCAACGCACTTTCAAACGTTAGTATGTTTGAAGCTTTTGTTAGTGATTTCAAAAAATTTGCTGATTAAAATGTTTTAGTTTAGTTATTGACAGTGTGTTGGTGAGTGGCTACTGCTCTTAGCCTCATAGTTGGCGTCCATGGCTTTTTATGCTGTTGCTTCTTAGGGCTTGTCACTTTTTTGTCCTTCTCTATACAATATTATTGCGATGGGCAATTGAGGTCAGCTTGCTACAATTATGTTCTGTTTTTTTTTTTTCGTGGAATCATTCTTGGGTTTTTTTTTTAAATTCATTTCAATGCCCTCTGTTATTATGGAAGTTTGGCAATAGTAATTGATGGAACTTCTGTTTAGTACGAGTTTACTAACATTGTTGTCATGTTTTCAACTGGATGTATTTTTAGGGGGTATAGCTTTTACGGTGTGGTGGTGGTCACCATCTCCTAAGTAATATAACATCCACCCCAAAGTAACAGCAGGAGCCACCCCAAAATATGAATCAGAGCCATCTCAAGATTAAAACGGGCTCTTGAGTTTAGTTTTCTGTTATTGGTTTATATTTACTAACTCTAGTTCATGAACGCAAAGATTAGAACTGGCTCTCGAGTTTGTAAACCAAACGAGAACTTATATTAGCTATAGACATGTCTTCTGGTTACCTCCGCTTTGTATGCACATTATTCTCCCGATGTGCACATTATTCTCCGTATATGAAGTCCCCCCTAGTACACTGATGTGCTAAGGTTTTTGGTTAGTTTCATTGTGTTAGTCAGTTGAGATGGATGTAGAAACTCCAAACTTTTCAGAGCCACCCTGATCTTATATCAGAGCCACCCTGATCTTATATCAGAGCCACCCCAAGGTGTAAAAAGTTCATGAAGGATTTGAACCTACACCGGTGCTTGCACATGCTCTCTTTGTAGCTATAGACATGATGGTTAATTGTCACATTTTGCAGGTTATACGTATATGGAATTTCAAAATGGGCTGTCATTTGAGTCAGAGATTTCAACAAAGCCCATTTCCTGTAAGTTCCCGGAAGTGCCAGAAGGTGGTGGTAGTCTGATATGTCTCTTATAAATGATAAACAGTCATTGAGAAGAATGTCTGGGTTTCTGTCATGCTCGGATGATATGTGGAAACCTGAGTATATGATAGTTTTTTTCCCATCGGTTTACTGTTGAGGTTATATAAGAATGTCTTTACACTTCTATTTAAAAACCTGAAGGTATGAGTGCATGAATGATATCTGATAGTCATGATAATCACTTTATGTTGTTAAAGGATGCATACTTTATGGTGCTAGATGAGGGAAGTTGATGTCCTTGCCCTTGCTCTTCCAAGAATTGAACCTTCACCTTGTGAATGAGGCAGAAGGAGTCAATCAGTGGGCCTTACCTTTAGGCTTTAGGTGCCATGAAAATTTGATTCTCATTTAGGATTCAGTGTTCATGAGCTGCTGTTAACATTTTATTCATCTTATCCTTTTTCTGCAGATCCACAGAAGGACGTGTGCGTAGTTACTGGACATCCTGCAAAGTAAGAACTCATTCTACCATTTGCTCTTTGCCTCTTTCATTGTAAAAAAAGGGATTTAACGTGCCTACTATGGAGGTTTTCATTTATAAGATTGTGAGCCCCTTGACTGCTTAAATCTCTGATCACAAGTGCTTCGTTTCTTCTACCCTGTGTGGTTATGGGTAAGGGTCAAAGGGCAAAGGTAGTGAAGGTGTTTTAAGTTTAATAGCTTCAAATGACAGCCCATTTTTTTTTTTTTTTTTTTTATTGTAATAAGCATTGTAAATTTGAAACTAGATGTCGACCACATGAACCATCATCTCCAAAGTAGGTATCGACAACCTTTATTTCTACATTTAAGTGTGTAGTTTAAAGCATTTAATTGGCCTCTTGTCATTTATTGAGGTGCCAATTGGACTAGAAAGTTGGTTATGACTTCAAAATAAATATTTGTTTTTTTATATAAGGGGTTTTTTGGGTGGCTACAAAGTAACTTAGGGGTGACTCCTTATAAGTAGTTGGGGTGGCTTCATTGAATATTTGGGGTGACTCCAATGTCCAAAGTATAACAAGAGATTTTTGTTGCTAATATGTTATGGGGGTGTCTCTAGGTTTGTTGAGGGGTGTCACAGAATTATTGAAGGGGCAGCTCTGATTGTAGAATTTGGGGTGGCTCTATGCCCTGAGTTGGGGTGGCTCTATGGGTTAAAGAACCTCATTTCAAAGAAACCTCCCAGAAAGATTTTCACTAATGTTGTGCATATGTGGTTGCCTGTAATGTCTGCTTGGGCTATTGAGTGGGGGTTAGCATGAATTTGACGTCTGTGATATCAATGGCAAAATGATAATCGATGGAAAAATGATAATTGTTTTCACTGACCTTGTGCCTATGCTCCTTGTAAATGTGCTTAAAGTGCGTGATGGTACCCATGTATTATGTGAGTGAGAACCACCTCTATATTCTGTCGGAGCCTAGCTAAACCGACTGTAGCTACCCGCCAGCAAGCCAAGCAGAGAACTTCCGGCCTAAAAGAAGGATCCAATTCAAAAAAGAGTGATCTTCTCATGCACAGGATGCTTTTGACCTTATCGATTTGTCTTAATTGATTTAAGGTCCCCCTTATTCTACGAGAGACCATTGTAGTTAAAGAGAGGCATCCCATTATGTGAGTCACCCCTATATTCTAGCAGAGCCATCCCACATTTCAATCAGAACCACCCCTATATTCTATAATTGCAGCCCTTGTAAAAGAAAAGAACGAAAACAGTGTCATGAATTGGATGAAAAATATAAAGATTAAGTAGCTCTCAATGTATGCTTTCCGAAAAAGACAGAAACAATCGAGACTTTACATAATGTATGCTTTCCAAAAGAGACAGACAATTGGGACTTTACATAAAAATATGCTTTCCATTTCTACTTAACTTACTACTAGCTCCATTTATGATCAAATATCTATCTCAATACATATATTGTTGCCAAAACAGTTAATCAAAAAGTACCTTTATTTTGTTACATGAAGCTGATTGAGTCACCCTTTCAATTGTAAGGATGCCACAAAAAAGTACCTACTGTCCAAAATGTAATTGGGGTGGCTCTACTGAATTTTTGGGTGGCTCTACTGAACTTTTGGGGTGGCGCCAGTGAATCTTTGGGGGTGGCTCCAATGAATATCTGGGTTTCCTCCGAAGTGTGAAATGGGTGACTATAAATATTAAAATTTGAGTAAAATGGAGAGTATCTGTTTTTAACTTTTAAAAAGTATGGATTGTTTATTTGGTGGTTATGTTTTTTGCATAATTTTTTCATTTGTTGTATTAACTTTTGTAGTTTTAAATGATGGTTTATGAATTCAAAATAAATCTGTAATTTTGACGTGGCTCCATACAATGATGGGGGTGGCTCTATAGTGAATGAAGGGGTTGAGTTGTATTATAAAAAAGATTAGATAGAGTATGTAAGTGATATTTGTAGTGAGAGGTTTTTAGGATGACTTCATAAAATTAATAGAGGTGGCTCCAAATATTAGGGTGGCTCCATACAGTGCATATGGGTGGCTCTATACAGTGTATATGGGTGACCTCACATTTAGTCTATTAGCTCAATTTGGTAGAGCGTTTGTGCAATTGCACAAATGGTGTAGGTTCAAATCCTACATAGACTTATGCTTCTGATGATGTTGTTTTGTGCTGTTGTTCTATACTGTTTCTGTTCTGTTCTGTGTTGTTGCTGCTGCTGTCTACCGCTATTTGCTGATTGCTGCCAGTTGTTGTTTGTTGGTTGTTGTAAGATGTATGTTGCTGGTTGTTGTTGCTGGTTGTTGTTGTGTAAGTTTTGTTGGATGCTGACTGTTTTTGTTGGTGGTAGCTGCTGGTTGTTGCTTTTGTACTTGTTCAGATAGACTTAACTCAGAACCATGACTGCACTAGAATTGGCGCAAAAGCTTTAGATGTGCTTGCAAATTACAGCAAAGTATGCAACTTGACACAAATGACTTAACTCAATTACAAATAATACCAAAGTATGCAACTCGACATAAATGACTCTAAAATTCTCGTGAGCCTATGTGGGATTCGAACCCACACCCTTCATGCTCTACCAATTGAGCTAATAGGCTTGCAATGGCCAAATATGATAAAATGTTCAGAACATCTGACTAACGAATGATGGAAGGCTCATATTGAATGATGGGAGGCTCATACTGAATGATGGGAGGCACCCCCAATATCAGAGCCACCGAGGTTTATATTGGAGCCATCCCAATCTTATATCGGAGTCACCCCAAGTTAAATTCAGAGCCACCCCAAGTATACTAAGTATAAGTAGGATTTGAACTTACACATGTGCTTTGTAAATGCACATGCTCTACCATTTGAGCTAATTGACTTTAAACTATGCACCAAGTAAAAAATGGATCCAACATAGTTACCACAACAAATGATTCTCAGGTTTGCTCACCTCTCCACCATACCATGTAACAAGAGTCATCCTCGATCTCATTTGAGAGCCACCCCCGATCTCATAGAGAGTCACCCCTAATCTCACATATTGGGTGCCTCCTAAATAAATAAAGTTTGAACAAAAATTTACAAGAAACAAAATAGTAAAGTACCTCTGAGGTTACACTATCATAAAGAAGAAAGAAATAGATTCTAAAGCTAACTCTAAAGCATCAGACATTCATTCAATAGAATACATTGGGTGGCTCATAACAACAAAACCAAGCTAATGCAAGGAAGTTATAACGGCCCAAAGCATGACATATAAATTTGTACAACCAATGACAGACCTTGTGAGTTGCAATAGTTAACCCTGTAGAAGGAACACAAAGGATACCAAACAGCTGAAGTCTAGTTCTCACATAAAAAATGACTTCAGAAGAGTACACCATGGATAATAACCAATGCAATCCTTTGACAAAATCTTAGAATGAAAAATGTGAATTTATTGATTTGGAAACTTCCTTGTTTGCTTCTCATGATTCTCTATAGGGCACACATTTATATCAGTAGGGAAAGGCAGTAAAATAGTGCAACTTACTTGGACTTGTCCAATTACTAAGTTCTACAAATAGACAAAAGACCTCTGTACTTCCCTCTCACGCACAACATATCTATTATTTATTATCTAATATATATATGTAAAAGTGGATCATGCACGCTGCTGCATTGACATGTGGCTTGCCACATCACCATGTCCAGTCAGCATCTTATCCAAAAGTCAATATTATTTATGTCCCCTAATTAATGAAATACATGCATGCACACACTATGTAATCTAATTACAAGCGGATACATGAATATAAACTTCATAAATACGGTACATGAACTTAACCTAAATTATACTAAAAGTAGACATGATGAATTTAATAAGGGAAATAGTCACAAGTAATAATTATTTTTTAAAAAAATGATAGAAACTATGTATCGGTAATATTTATACATACATCTCAAAATTTTTAAGTGATTTCATTTCATACCTCAGCTAAATATATAGTAGAAAGTCAATATTGGGAAATTACATGATTACACACCATGGAGATGGAGAAATATAGTGTTTCGGTAGAATGTGTGAATAATATAGTTGTAAAGATAATTAATTTATTTAATAATTATTTTAATTTTAAAAAATTAGAAAACTAATTAATAATATCTCTACATGGATCCAAACAACAGTTGCATAACAAATGGGATGACACATATAAGAAATTTAACATCAAATATAATGTAAACCTACTGTAGTCAAAAAGAAAAGAAAATACGATGAAAAGCAAAGATGGATAAGAATCATTTGTAGAAAGTTATGTAAATAAGTAAACACATGGGGGTATAAATATATCAATTGAAATAGTATATGGTATATGGTATGTCAAGATGATAGTTATGAATCTGGCACTTAACTATTTTTTGAATAAAAGATATGAATTTCATTTATCCCTTTGGATCAAACAAGTATTTCATGTCAAATAAGCAAAATTACATTACATAGCTATAAATTAAAAAAAAAAATAAAGAAAAAAAAAACATTAGACAGTACCGTACAACTTTGATTTTGTGTAACTCTATATTACTTGCTATATACCTAATTGATTTATCATTCTTTAGTTAATAATTTAATAATAGCATTGAAAAATATATTTTCTAAAGATAATTTACAAGCCCGTGCATCGCATGGAGCATACACCTAGTATATATATATAAGTGGATGTGCACAATTGCTTGATGGACAAGTGGACATCCACATAAGCAAGGCACATCCACATAGCTTGTCATGTCATCTTTATTTAACATGCATGAACCTACATTAATACATATTTTCTTTTATTAAATAATATAAACTCTCCAAAAGTCAAGTACATGTATCTTACAAGTACATTTCATTAATTTCTTTTATAATAATACATGCATATAATAATCACAAAAAAATATCTATTTGCTCAATTGAGTTGTTGTATGATTAAAAGTGTGTTATTATAACTTAAAAATTTGTATCATCCTAAGTTCAATGTTATTCCACACATTTTCTTTTTGTATGGTTTATTTTTAGCTACGTTTCATATATTCATTATATGATTCCAAGTTTGTGCCTCGCATGGCGCATATAACAAAATATAAAGAATTGCTATATTTACATGTAGGCTTCGATATGTAAGCAAAATATTGACATGTCATCAAATACTTAAGTTGCATGTATCTAATCTTATTTTACTACTATTAATTATATGATCATAAATGTATTTATTTAAATTGTGCAATGCACAATAATGTATTAGCTTTCAATGAATGGTATACATGGTTGTTAATTAATTAAATATAATTTTCCTACATCCATTTGATACTTAGGGCATCCTCTTTTTTGAACTGGATACAGCAGATTACTGCAGCAAAATTAAGTAGTAGTAGTATGGAAGTAGTAGTGGTGGTGGTCTTTTTGACCGGATATAGAAGTAAACTGCAACAAAAAATAATAAACAAGTTTGGCTATACAAAATCAGTTGGTTTATATCATGATTAACAACGAATGAGATATTGTATATTTTTGGTATTTTGCCCTAAAATTGGTGTAATGTGGTAGGTTTGTGCATATTAAGGGATCGAGAGGTTCATAGAAAAGTATTTTTTGTATCCATATATGACATATGCCAAAGGTGTCTTGGAAGTTTATGCCGATAAAGATATTTTATTTAATATTAACACACAAACCGTGCATCGCACGGGAATATAGATGTTGCACGTTACTTGATGGATACGTGTGCATCTACATAAGCACTGCCTACTCACATAGCTTGACACGTCATCATAATATTAAATGCATGAATTTACACTAATGCATGAACCTACATTAATGCATGTATCTACACTAATATTAAATACTTCCTTAAAGTTTTATATGATACATATGCATATAACAATAATAAAATGTATATATTTTTCTATTGATACATTTTATTTTGGCGGATACATGCATGCATGCTTTAACAATAGAGCTCACTATATTCGACTCAAAGTGTACATTGTTACTATTTGAATTTTGTTATTTCCTCTAACGGTAATATATATAGTAGACATGATATGTGGATTAGCTTCCAATGATGGGTATACATAGTTGTTAACTAATTAAACATAATTTCATTGCATCCAGTTATACTTCGACTTTGATTCTTTTTAACTGGATATTTGGAGTAAACTGCATCTAAAAGTAGTAGTAGTGGTGGTTTTTGGGACTACATATTGAACACTAGATATTAGGGTAGATTGCAACAAAAATAATAAAGATTTGGTTATACAAACCGGTTTTATATAATGATTAACAAGAAATGAGATATTGTATATTTTGGTATTCTACTCTACAATTGATATAATATTTTTGGTTTATGTACGATATAAATTAAGCGAGAGATTCATAAAAGAGAATTTTTGTATCAAACCATGCATCGCACGGGAATATAACTAGTATATCATAATATTGATGACCAATATATAATCCACAGATTTGGGTTCACTATACTGTTGACCGTAAACAAAAATATTTTTCTGAGAGCATCATGTTCGCTATTTTTGGTAACAGAAGGCAAAATTATAAAGCATAGTGGGGAACCATTATAAATACAGATGATTCTTATAACAAACCAATAAGAGCAAAAATTCCATTTTCACCACTTTCGAAAAGCTGATTATGAAATGCTCCTACAAATTTGTTGGTGTAAATAAACATAAGAGTAGGCATATTTGATCCCCCAACAAACATGAGGTGGGATAATTCATCATTGAACTATTAAGTCCATCTATTCTATCCCTACCATACATGGAGTCATCTTGAAAAAGGAAGTCATCCCTATTTCTCAATGTACTTAGTACCATTTAAAAAGAGAGCCACCCCTGTATTTGGTGAGAGCCATCCATATGTTCTTAAATTCTAGGCAAATTCTAGGCAGATTATCCTGCAGCACATCTACTGATCATCCTGTAAAAGAGACTCTCATAATTAACCTGTGTTTTCCAGATTCTGACTGTATCTTCAGCCACAATCACAAAAGAAACTTGCATCGTTTCTTCTAGGTAGATCATCCTGCACATCTACAAAAAATGCACATCCTTAATTCCCAGTTCACTGCACGCCCAATTCTCAGTACTATAACGCAATCTCGAAAAAGATATGCAATTGTCTCTGTAGAAGAAGAGCAAAATAAACAAACCCATTCCAAACCTATTCAAATTGGCTTTGACAGCTAGTGCACTATTAAGCATTCCCCAAACAAAAGTCTTCCACTTAGGCAAAAGAGAGCTAGCCCAAAATTTCCTCTTATGTTCCTCAAATAAATGCATTCCCCAAACAAAAGTCTTCCACTATTAAGCTAGTTGCTGTAATGTTAAGTCAAGAAGGATCTACAATAATAAACTCTTCTTATGTTCCATCAGACTCATCCCATAATAAAACTTAACCCACTTCAAAAACAAAGTCAAGTAATGTTCTAAAAAAGTTAACCCTATTATCAATAATAGTCAACACTACTATGAATAAAAGTTAACCCTACTGAAAATAAGAAGTTAACCCTATTGAGAATAAAAGATCAACCCCACTATGAGATAAAAGTTACGATGCAAGGGCTTTGGGAAATTGCCCACAGTAGGCACAATATGCAATACAACAAAGTCCCTTGAACTAGTGTCTGAATGCATACAATCAAGCCTCTGTAGTTGAAAAGTTAATCCATGAGCTGAGACATGCAACATTCAGAGTTGCAACATGTTACGTGCATAAGGAAGCTTTTAGGCAAAAACTTTCTTCAGCTAATATTACATGAGGCGACCAAAATTTGCCGGTTCTAAATACTCTAGATAGTGAATCCATCACAGGCCGGGATCAAAAAGGCGAAATTCTGCTACAACACAGATGAGAAAACTACCCACCCTGTGGCATGTTAAAAATTCAATCAAGATATCTTTTCTAGTAAAAGTGTTGTCAAAATGAAACTCTTAATCCGAGACAAGGACAGAAATTGGTGAATTGATTGAAGAGAATTTTTCCCAAAAACTTGTGTATATCTAAGATATTGTGAGCTGTGTTAGTGTGTATTTAACAAGAACTCAATATGACTCAAAACAAACTTTCTATCATACTTCACTTTCCCCCCACTGCGACTTGATAAAACTGAACCACAACCACAGGATTGTCATCCACTTAGGATTATCGAAAGAATTAACAAGCAGCAGCTTATCACTCCATCTGCTATCAAAAATGTTCCTGTTACTACTATCCTTAGCTTCTTCTTTATAGTATTTTTGATAGATGAACTATGTTTTTCAATTTCCAGTTTATCAAGAGTTTTTGACTTGTAAAAGGGTGAGGTTCCTGCTATTTTGCTGAAACAGGTGTATGTAAATACCATGTCACAAATTGGAGAAAGCAATAAAAACATTACTTTTTCCCAAAATAAAAAGTTAACCCTATTGAGAATAAGAAGTTAACCCTATTGAGAATAAAAAGTTAACCCCACTAGGAGATAAAAGTTAACTCCACTATGAGATACAAGTTAACCCTATCATGTATAAAAGTCAACCCTATTATGTATAAAAGTTAACACTACTTTTCCAAAGGGGATGTGTATTACTACTATCTTTGAATTACCTACTCCGAAACAACACAACAAATGCTTCAGTATATTATACGCTAGCTAAAGCTTGAAAGCCTACCACAAAGTAACCTTGTTCTTATCAAAAGTAATAACTAAACAATGCAAAAGCTACTGAAGCCAATGAAGACCATTGCTTGTGTTAAATAATTTGAGAGAATATGAGATCATTGCTGCTCATTTATATGGTGTAGATTATTCTGTTAACTAGTGGTCATGGACTCAGTAAACTATATCTCTCCTCTCCACTTACAATCTTTTGAGACACCTTACAGGCATCAAATTCAATTTAGATAAGAATGCCTCAATTGATTCTTAAAGGCGGTGTACATTCTTCCCATTCTACTTCTCCTAAAAGGGGCGTCTTTTCTTGCTCGAAATAATTCATGATCAACCAAGTTCTCCTTTAGCTTAAGCTAGATGGGGCAATAAAGGATTTAGCAAGGTTACTTCAATGCCCCATCAAGAGTCAAGTTCAGATGCACTGAAGTTAGGCAAAAGTGAATTTTCCACAAGAATACGAGTGACCAAGACCTTGTTTTTAACAGTTTCCATCAATATAGCTCAATCCGGGCCAAAAATTGCTAAGGGGAACAACCAAGTACTATCGTAGAGTACGTAGACACAATAACAATTAGTTATTCCTGAACTGTATTCACTAATTCCTTCATATTTATCACTCTTTTACAATCTTGTTCATCAAGACATTTATCGTCTGATGCAAAATCCCTAAAGCAATTAGGATATCTAGAGCTATTTTAGATTAGAGCAACAGGCATTGTTACAAGTTTTTTTTTTGGTAGAAATTGAACAATTAAATTAAGTGGAAATACGAGTTCTGGATCTTAATGATCCCATACAATCCAAAGAGTAGATAGTCCTACAAGACAAGGGGACTTCATGAATTACAGTAAGACAGTTAAAAACAGTTTCAAATTTCTGGGTCTCCTTTGCCACCGCATCCGCCAGTTCATTTTGCTCCCTAAATACATGGAGGAACTTCAGCGTTTCCAAGTTCTTCATCCAATCCCTGCAGTTGCAAATAATATTGAAAAGATATCCACTGTTAGTTGAGTGTGAATTGAGCAACTCCACTGCTTTCATGGAATCAGATTGGATAATAACATGAGTCCAATTTCTTTGTATGATGATTTTCAGAGCTTCCCTAATGGCAATCAGTTTTGCTGTAAGTGCATCCAGCACTCTGATCTTCATAGTGAAACCTTCCTTCCAAAGATGGTCTTCATTTCTTACTATCCCTGCAATTGAAGCTACCCGTGAAGTCTCATTGAAAGCTGCATCACAATTTATAACCTTCCAACCCGGAGGTGGAGGTTCCCACGTAACAATTTTTTTTTTTCCTTTGTTCTGGAGGGCTTGTGAGATTGTTGAGTCAGAGCCCAAAATCCCATGTCTTGGCTTTTACATTCGCAGCCCAATTAGTTTAAGGTTGGCTAGAGTTTCCAAAAACGAAATCATTTCGTTTCTTCCACAGGTTCCAGATCATAAAGGAAAAGAAAATAGGCCAAGGGAGGTCATTGATGGTGTTGGTGGATGTGAGGTTGACATGGAGCCACTCTTTAAGATTTTCAGTAAAAACGGTATCAGACAAGTTATATTTTCTCCACAACAAAGCAGTAGAGGGGAAATCTCTCACAACCTGCAAAGTATTTTCAATGTTGGCTTTACAAATAGTGCACAACGAATCTGGCAGCATTCCCCTTTGAGCTAGGGTACAGTTATGGGCAAGTTTATCATACCAAGCTATCCATATAAAAAACTTAATTTTTGGGAGGGTGGGGATATGCCAGATCCAGGAAACATTCTCATCATTATTACCCTCCTTGACCAACAAATCATAGGCTTTACCAGAGTCAAATTTTTGTCATCAAAGAGCAAGCACACAGGGAAATCCAAGCAGTCATTTGAGGGGATAGGAATAGACAAGATAATATCACACACATCACTGGGGAGCACATAAGAGAAGGCCTCCAAATTCCACTGACCATTCAGAATGCAGTGACTAACTCTCAAATCCCAATCTTTAGGTTGCAAAGGGCCCTCAATGAAAGAGCAGAGGGGCCCAAAACCCGTCCAGTTGTCCTTCCAGAGGAAGATGTCCTTCCCACTGCCAACAATCCACAGGTTGTTATCTTTGAAAAGATTCCAACCTTTACCCAAACTTTTCCAGATATGTGAACCATTCTTAAAAGAGGCATGATTTTTCCTTTTCCAAATAACAAATGCAATTTTATTTTTTTAATAAAACCTTGTGGCTGAATGAATAACAAAATCGCAAAAACAAAAGGAAGAAAAAACAAAACAAAACAAAACAAAACAAAGAACAGAACCCTAGTTCAATTAATTTTATCTTGAAATTCAAATAAGCCTTCAAGCAATTATGAATGAAAGCCTCTGATTTTGACCTGGAACTAAATGAAATTGTAGCAAATCCTAATTCATAACAATTACAACTTGAGGGATATCAGAGAGAGAGAAAGGTGAACCTGGAATAGAAACTTACTGGTTTAAGAGTGAAATTTGAAGCACGAAATCGTTGGACTCAAACAGAAGAGTAATTGGACGAATATAGAAACTTCTTCATGCCCAACGTTAATGGAGTCACGTTGTTGGGCGGTGACCAGAGTGAGAGAGAGAGAGAGAGTCGCGTGCGTTTGAGAGGAGAGAGTCAGAATAGTAGACAATGTTTTTTTTTTCTTTTCTATACACGAGATGGACATTCGTATAGTTCACACTTAGGATAGGTTCGCACCAGATCTGGACCCCATATATATATCGGGATCATATGAGAACTCCTAATTATATGAGAACTATAAGAACCATCATAACAGGATTAACTTTTCTATATAATTGGGTTAACTTTTATACTTAAGTGGGTTATACTTAAGAGGGTTAACATTTATACTTAACAGTGATAACTTTTAACCGACGCCATTAATGCCGGTGGGTATAGATAGCAAGAAACAAGCGAGAGTTTCAACTAATTAATTGTGGCCTTGGTGGGTTCTTTTTGTTGACAGAGGTGGGTGAGCTGGGCTAGTTTCATTGGTCCAATTACTTTAAAGTGCTGAATCCCCACCCAATGTACTGCCGCCAGCCACCAACAAGCATACAGTGGTCAATCGTTGCCATTATTTCCGGTGTCGGTGCCATATATTGAAGCTCAGATGTTTGCTCCACGAGGCACATGTCGGAAAAACCGATTGAGCATCGTCCATCGTCAAAGTTATCTGCTCTACATGGTTCTATTTTCCGGCATCTCGGAGGTGGCACCACGGGAGACTACCGTTTGCCGGCACCGGAACCGGAACCATGTCGGCCATGGCAGTGGTGAGCAGCAGTGAACAAGGACAAAGGGTCATTTATTGGATTTTTTTTGTTTCAATGTTTTTAAAGTCATTAGCTTTGACCTTAGAATTACGAAAATGCCATTAAGGAGCATGTGAGCTGCACATAGCATCTGTATTAAGTGATGAGAACACAGCTTTTGGATCTAATTTAATGGATGGTTCAGATGAGTTTTCATGGTTCTCATAGAAATATGAGTTCTCATGGGAACCCTCCCACATATATATATATATATATATATATATATATATATATATATATTGCTATTTGTTCAGTACCACTTTTAATGTTACAAACGCCCTGAAAGTCACACCTTAAGTGAATTTCCGGCCAAATCCCTTGATTTTCTTCCCATTTTTACCCTCACGTGTCCCTCATATGACTTTTAAATGATTTGACCAAATAATTAAAAACTGATTTGACCAAGCTTTTATTTATCTATTTTGTAATTAAATTGTTTGACCAAATAAACCCAAAAATTTTCCCCTTTCCCATAACACTCGACTCTCCTCTCTTCTTCCTCTCTTCTCCCTCGATCTGTTCTCCCTCTACCATTATTGTGTTTTCTCCACTTTCTCTCTCTTTCATTGTCGTTATTTCTCTGCCATCACGAGGTAAAAAATCTTCTCATCTTTTCTTCCTCTTCTCCTATTTTATTTTCGTATGTTTCTCTCTCTTCAATTTTTTTCCCCCATTTCTGACTGAATTAGGGGTTGTTTGATTTTCTTTGATTTTGTAAGTTGAAAGATATGTCAAGCTCCAATTCAACCCATTCAGAGAGAGAGCGAGATGACAAGAGAGAGAGAGAGAGAGAGAGAGAGAGAGAGAGAGAGAGAGTGGGTGAAAATTAAATGAATTCAATTTAATTCATTTGTTTTAGTTTATTTAGTTTAGTTATTTACATTTCTATTTTTAATTATTTAATTATTTGGTCAAATTATTTAAAAGTCACATAATGGATACGTGAGGGTAAAATGGGAAGAAAATCAAGGAATTTGGCCGAAAATTCACTTAAGGTGTGACTTTCAGGGCGTTTGTAACATTAAAGATGATACTGAACAAATAACAACGATTCAAGGGGTACTGGACAAAAAGTGTAACTTTTTAGGTAGTTTTCACCAAATTGCGCATATATATATGATATATGATTTTGTGCTAGTACTAAGCAGAAACCCACCTAACATTTATTTCCCTGTTTGGATGTTGTGTACTACTTAATTCAGGTGACTTAATTAGTTTCTTTCTCTCTCTTTTCGGTTAACTTTCATTTGAAGCATATTTATATTTTGGAAAATATAAGTGAGGTACATTGATGTTAGGTTTTACTCTTTACAGGATAGAATATTAGTTCTGAAATCAATTACTATAAAGTTCAGAGAAGAGGATAAGTTCAAGTTGAGAGAACTTACGCGCCAAATGAGGCCTTATTTTACATGGTTTGTCAAGACAATAACCCAAATTATTAGTCTAATATAATAAAGAGAAGGTGAAAGTTTTCGAATGTAAGGTGTTTTTGTTATCCACTTTCTAGGTTTATTAACTTGTAGAGTTTTAGAACTTTGGCTTGATCTTATGGAGTTTTAAGTTTATAATTTTTGTGTTCATATAGCGTAATACTAGATGTTACTCTTCATATACCTTATTTATCGAATAAATGCTTTCTTACCATTATTTCTTGCTGTTCAGTTACATAGATTTGCATTAAATCTGCATTTTGTAATTAGTACAGAAAATTGCCTTTCCAGTTCCTTAAGCTGTTACTGTGACTCAGTGACTAGATATGTATAGCGCCATGTAGCTTTCCACTAACAAAAACCCACCTAACATTCATTTCCCTGTTTGGATGTTGTGTACTAATTCAGGTGACTTAAGTAGTTTATTTCTCTCGTTTTTCGGTTAACTTTATTTTGAAGCATATTTGTATTTTCTTTTTTCGGTTATTGATCGTGTTACATTTTACTCTTTACAGAATAGATAGTTCTGAAGAAGTTGAGAGAAGAGGAGAAGTTGAAGTTGAGAGAAGTTAAGACGCATTATTTTCCATAGCTTACCATGCCAATAACCCAAATATTAGTCTAATATAATAAGGCAAAGGTAAAAGTTTTCAAATGTAAGCTGTTTTTGTTATCCAATTTCTAGGTTTCTTATTTGAGGAGTATGATGTTTGAGGAGTTTTAGACCTTTGGCTTGATGTTATGGAGTTTTTAAGTTTATAATTTTTGTGTTCATATAGCGTAATACTAGTATTTACTTGTCTTGAGTTTAAGCTCATTTGGTGTATGCAATTCTTGTTTCTTGCATATGTTGATACGATATGATGGACCCATGTGACGAAGATGAGAGAAGAAGCTGAAGTTTGATAGAAGTCCGGCTAAACAATAGTTAGAAAAAAAGAAAAAAAAAAACAAAGTAAACAACCATGAAATGACCATCAAAGCACATTCTTCTGCGATTTTAATACATTTAGAAAAGTATATATGTGCATTTCTCAAACGGAACTGCTTAACGTAAATCTTAAATTACGAAACGCAAATCTTTTTATCCTAATATTTTCCAAAGTACCCTTTTTAATTGCAAACCACATTCTTTCTCCTTAGTCTTTATCCTTTGAGAAATCTTCGATACCTAATTCTTGTATTCGATCTATAGGTTAAAAAGAAACCTAAACTTAATCAATATGTATGTTTCATTTGACCAAGATCATAAATTTGATGGAAGTAATGATGACATCAGGTACTTCATTAATCAACACCCTTTTCTTTTTAAAGGCAACACCCTCTAACCTAGTCTCTGTCTAATCTAATCTCTAGTATACTTTGAACTATCTTCATGTCAAGAATTGAATTTGAACTTTTCTATTTTCTTGGAGTAATTAATTGATTTACTATGGAGTATTGATTTGCGTAGGTTTTCTGGCAAGTGGCGAGTGGAAATGGCCTTTGCTTGGGTCTCAGATGATGGGTAAGACGATACTGACTATTGAGCAAGAAGGTGAGGGCGCTAGTGGGGTGGATGCTGAGCGAGCAGGCGATGAACGAGCAATTGTCGAGCGAGAAATAGCATATTCCGTTGGCTATTGCCATGCCCATTCGAACTGCAAACCAACTCCAAATGGTCACTTTCTTTTGCCATTGAACAACAGTCTAAACATTCTAGATATGGGCATGAAAATAAAAGGCAATCTAGAAGAATTAGAAATCAGATGGGTTCATGGGGATCGGATCTGTTTCCCCTTTGAAACTCAAAGGCCAAAGTTGTCGACAAAATGAACGGAAAATGTATATTATCCAACCCTCAAAGAAGGAGGTAGAGAGAGAAAGGGGAGGGAGAAGGGTAAGGGAGTTTGGGGGCGTTTCGGGAAAAGAGAATTTACGTTTAGTAATTGGGTATTTACGTTTAGCAATCCCCTTCTCAAATTATCAGACCAATTCCTCAGTAGTTTATTTATACAGGCTCTTTCATTTCCCTAGGGAAAAATTGTGCATAAATAAGAACAAAATTTATATGTTCCACCAAATGCCGATCAATACCCCAGAGAGATTTGTACTAGTATATGCCAATTGCCAAATTTGCAACATCAATCTTTTAACGATTTACTTGCAAAAAATTCTAACATGTAATCTCCACTTATTATGATACTAATTTCTTCTTATTGCAAAACTCCAAAGTGTTCTCATCCATCCTCTCTAAGACAAAATGTCCAAGTATCCCATTATTCTCTACCAAGTTTTCCTTGCACAAAAATTCCTTACTTGAAGCTCTTTGAGGGTCCAAATTGTAGTCATGTACAAAGACATGAGTTTTAGCACTTCTAGCAGAAGCTTTCTTGCTCCTTGCTAGGACACCGGCGGTGAAGATGGTCGACATTCGCCCTGGGGCCGTTGGCCAGTGGCCACGAGGCCCGTCGATAAGGATCACATCCCAATCGATGTCGTAAAATTGGTTGGGGAGGTCGTTCAAGCCTAACTTGCACTCGGAGAAGAGCAAGTTTTGTACTGGTCTACACTCATTGTGTGTTTGTTCTTTTACTGAAGATATTAGCTCTTTGTATTCACTTTGCTTTGTTGTGTATTGTACATCGTAGGCTTCTATCTCTGGGTGTTTCTCTTCCATGTAAGCAGCGTAATACCTGCATAAATAGTGACGGATTAAGTTATTTAATTTGTAGAAAGTCTTAAGTTTACAAGGTCTGGTTGAACTTAAAATTTTGAAATACTAGATTAGACATACAGTTGTGTGCTACTCTACACTACCACCCTATTTGTGGAGTAGTGTGAACTGGATAAACTCCGGGTATGTGCAATAGCCTGCAAACCACACACGCCAGAAAAACTAACAAGATAAACTTGCAGACATGCTCACCAAAGTAGCCTAGTGAGAATTGAACCCATGACCTTAGCCGTGAAATTCAACCCCACGACAAACTACGCTAGCTACACCATTCAGGGCTAAATTATTTAGTTACTCTAACATGTTTTACCCCTTATGATGACACCTTTTTTTGGCAACTAATTAACTAGCAGCAACAAACGTACGGAGTATCCCTTTGTAATTTTTAGAATCACTATTCTTGTTGTGGTCCTAAACTTGAACCATACTCTAGTAATAACTAGCAAAACTAATCAAATACTTCAGTATAATGTATAAAGATCATGTTGATTTAGTAGTCCTATACTTCTAATAAACAAATGATCAATCACTTAAATTTAACTGCCTAAGCACACAATAACTTGCTGAAATGGTATTAGTGAAAAGAAATACTAGAAGTACCAAGAACATGATTAACTACATTAGCTAATTAATTACCTGTTTTCATCAATGTACACAGTTCGTCCATGGCTGTTAAGAGCACGCCAAAGAAGGGTCTCATGGGTCAACCCAAACACAAGAAAGTTACACGGCCGTGTACACCGACGTAAAACATCAGAAATGGCCTTGAGATCGGAGAGCCCCATCTTTTCAGTAGTGTTGGCATTGGAAGCATAGTGGAGGAGCGTGCTCATCACGTGCTTTGGTAGCGGGGATCCGCCGCCGAGCGTGGCGGCAGAGACGGAGGCTCCACCGATGGCGGTGGTGGCGGAGGCGGTGGAGGAGGAGGAGGTGGTGAAGGAGTCACGGGTGTAGATGAGGGTAAGGAGGAAAATGAGGGTGAATAATGAGATGAAAGCTAAGAGCCATAGCCTATTTGAGCTACCTTGTTTTAGGATGTAAGGGTGTAAAAGGATTAGTTTTGTGTTGTTGTTGTTGTTGTGAGTTGTGTTGTTGTTCTTCATTTTGGCAATGAAGAGAGGAAATGGTAAGTGTGATGTTGGGGTGTGTGGTAAAAGAGAATGAATATGGGTTGTTTTTAAAGATGGGTTGTTTAAGAAATGATAATGAGACAAAGCATTAAAGAATAGGAGAGGTAGGAGGTTTGTCAACAAAACTTTAGGGTGAGAAACTTGGAGTGTCAAATATGGGTAGAGAGTGAGATTGACATAAGAATGGAACTTGGAATAGTTCATATACTTTTATAGTATGACTTAGGAGGAGGATTATGATGAAAGATAATCCCATTTTACCACGTGGAATTCAAGGCAAGATTATTAGTAATTTCAATCGGCTAATCACACATTAACACATAAGACATCTCGTCAATTATTTCAATAGATAAACATGATCTTGTTAGCGCAATAGCGGAGCCAAAAATTTAGATTATCAGGGCGAAACGTAAGATATAGACCTTCACCGGATATTTTAAGGACAAATTTTATATTTCGGAAGAAAGTTTCAGTAATTTTGCATGGTTGCGACCCCTCTTTACCCCTTTGGCTCTGTCATTGCTTATACGAGTCTATATGATACGACATATCATTTATGAATTTATGATTAGTCGATCAGTTCATTTTTGACATGATGATAAACCATCTAATAATTTTCCAAAAAAGTTACTTTTGCAAAGATTTAGGTGAAAAATAAATAGTTTTTGTAATTGGAAATTAGTGATGTTAATTTCATGAAGCTAGGGAGTCATGGTCATCAAGATGGGAATTGAGAGCTGATAATAAGGGTGGTGGAATGACTTACAAAATTGGTTATGATTGAAACGGCAAAGTGAAGAAAACCAATAGATGTGTACTGGAAACCAGCAAACAGAAAGGCCACAAGTGCTTGTCATGACTTGTTGGCCATTTCTTAGTAGTTAGTTGAAGGGTCCTGCTCAAACATTTTATTGCTCCTACTTTGGTATATCTCATTTAAAATCTATCATCAAATTAGTAAGCTACGAACAGCTAGTTAATTAATGTTCTAGAGGGCGTATTAAACTTTTGAATGTTCTCAAAAAAAAAACAATTATGAAATATTGAAAGATATATCAACTATAAATCTGTGATGATAAAAAGTTGTTGGTAATCAGAGAACCACTAATTACTTTTGTCAAATGGCATGTGAGACATGAGAAATCAGGCTAAAAAGTTTGTTACTGCTAGTAATTTTGCTACTATTTTACAAAGGTTGTGTCTTGTGTGTGGTTGGATGGGAGCTGTTGGGGCAAACCGGCAAAGGTATAAAATGGGAATTATAAAAGTCCAAGTTTTATTTGATACCAATTTACAGAAAAAATGGGATCATTATTTAGAAATTTATAAGTCACTTATTATGAGGTGTGACCCTTGTTCTACTATAAAATAACATGTTTGCTATATGATACCAATGAATTTACTAAACCTCACCAAATTAGTTTAAATTAGACACAATTATCCTTTTCATTTTTTCCCCTTCCCCTTGCCCCCTCTTCCTCTCTCTTCTAAGTTCTAACCCAGTAACCCACAAAAGAGAAAGAAACATTTTCAATGTGACACCGTCCCTCTCTCTCATCACCATCGTCCCCTTTATTTATGTCGACGATTAACGGAGTTTGCTAGTGACCTTTGTGAATATTTGATGAGTTCATCCCATTGCTGGTACTATTCCATATGTTGTTACATGAGAAGCTAATGAATATAATAAAGAAGCTTCATGAGACACTCATGAAGCTCACGGATGAACTTTATGAGAGTCTCATGAACCTCCTAATCTGCGAAACTTTTGTTACGGCGACTTGCAAAAACTTTTTCTTAGGGCAGTTAATACTAAACAACACCACGAATGAGACTATACTAGCTCAAATTCGTCGCCAAATTTTTTTTCACGTACTATATATCATCCATCATATCTCCAAAGATGTTGTCATTATCATCCATCATTAAATTGTATTCAATATGTTGAATCCAAAAAAAAAATGGTTCTTTTTGATAATTTTTAGTCTATTGAGAAGTTTCAATTAGAGAAGTGGTGAAGAGAGTAAAAAAGAATCTCTTTACCTTTCATAATATATGTCAATGTTGTTTTAGGAAACCTAGGGTAAAAATTGTTGACATTTAATAATTTGGTGACTGCGTTTAGCACCACCCAAAAATAACCCTCATCTTATTAAAAGTTACGGTAAAATCGTTTTAAACAAGTTTATGTGAATTATACAATACTCACATTTGCAATCATATTGAGAAGTCAAGTTTAAAGTTGGATCTTTGCCAATTTTGAGCTACTTAAAATCTTATCATGAATCATAATCTTCCAAAAACATCATAAACAAAAAAGATGGAGGCTACTTTGGTTAAAGAAATAAATAAATAAAATTATAATCTTTCAAAAACTGGCCTGTATCTGTTAGGGAATATTATTCTATTAGAATATTATTCCCTAACAGTATCTTGGTGTAATTTGTGATGTTTTGAGTAATATGAAAATGTTTTTTGCTGTCATATTTTCAACTCTACCTACTCGAAGAATTGAAGGCAAAGAATTTGACAGGTCCCAAGATTACTTCCAGGAACAAGGGAGGACATCAATGAATAGTAACGATAAGGTAGGACTATCACATAGGACGTTCGTGTACTACTTTATTCAGTGGCGGAGGTAAGGGGTGTCAAGGGAGACCCCTTGCTCCCTCACTCCTACCAAAAATCAGAATTTTTATTTGTAGAAAAAAAAAAAAAAAAATTATTTTGTAAGTAAATTATACCCTAAATTTTTATTTTTCTTAAAATTTTTGCACTCCCATTGCCACTTCTCTGGCTCCGCCACTGACTTTATTCCATATCGGTGTTAAATTTCGTAATAGTTATACAATAAAAGATAATTACATTTTACAATAAATTGATTAAATCATGTCAGATTCAACTTATACGTTTTCGTGTCGTGTTCATTTTTCTCTCAATAAGACTTGATTCAAACCCTGCAATAACATGAGGGATGAAGTCAGGCTGCAACTGGTACGCTTTTGACTCCCATAAGTGAAGGGAAAAGAGTCTGAGACCAATTAGTTCAGCGCCAATGCAATCGATATTACTGCTTTCAATAAAGCTTGTTCTCATAGTTAACATTTGAATTTTATTGATAGTAAAGTAATCTAGCCCATAATTTGCATCACAGCGAAATACTCCCCTCACCTTCTAAGAAGATTTAAGGATGGATACACAAAATCATATGCATATAAGGTTAATAAGCATATGCATAACAGCATAAGTTTATTGATTCACTGCATGCATCATCAGGCAATTTGCAACCTTTGCATAAATACTCATTTTGCGAACTTCGTTCAACATAGTTTACACAAAAGGTTGATACACTACAAATTTCGGGTGATCCACAAATTACCCCTTCAATCTAGGAGCTCCTAGCTGAGATGGCTGAGTTAGGTGCGTCCGTGCGTGCCCCAGCTTACCTATTATGAAGAAAGGGAAAGAAGAAGAAAAAAAAGAACAATTTTACAATGGCTCTAGGAAAAAAGCCCCGAGCACTAGAGCCAGAGGTGTGGGTGTTTGTCGATATGCTGTAAGCTGCAAATGCTCACTTTCTCCCCATGAATTGGACCACCATTCGGGCTATATAAATGTAATTGGCAATTGAGCTGTGCTTTGGAGAATCTTGAGTTGAGTGATCCAAGTTAGATCAAAATTACGACTAGAGTGAATTTGCAGAGGTCAGTCCAGGGATCTTGGGGAAGTGGATTTGATGGGTGCCCAAATATCTGCACCGTTGTTGCGAGCCAATCCATCTGTACATGAGATTGGTACAAGACACAAGCCTTTGCTTCTTAAGCTATATTGTCCTGGCCCCTGTGAAAGAGAGAAAAAGTAAGAACCCAATGTAAGTTGGCCAGGTAAAACCAGGATATGCAAGGAAAATATGTAGCTATTGTAGAAGACCATGCAGTCCCACGGATTCAATAGTGTAAAGCATTAACAACATTCTAAAACGCGGCAACGTAGACTTCCAATGACAAGGATCCCTAAGAATTGGCAACTTCATGATATACAAAGCTTTACGCCTAACCAGTCGAGATCAGTAGAACAGAATCATATCACTATCGAGTCAAAATACATCAACTCTCATTACTCTTCACCAACAATTTGGCATATCCTTTAGGGGGGATTTCACATCAAACTGAGTCATTCACCCAATGTCTGTAACCGTGAATAACCATTGAGTCATTTCCAGCTCCAAATCTCCCAAGATATCGCTATTTCCTTCGCCAAAGAATAAAACCAGAATGAGACATACAGAAACTTCTCTAAAACAGACCAACTTGTACTTTTCAAGCCATATACTGCCAAATCAAAATTCAACCATATATGATAGACATTGTTGTTCTTTCAAGCAACTTCACACAAATATGAAGCTGTCTCCCCTGTCTTGAGAGCCAAACCTCAATAACTCTTCTCTGTATGAAGAAGAAAACAAGGAAGCAAATGCATGCAAAAAGCCAGTGTATGGCATAGAACATCTTCAACCCTCATTCTTATGCTGCAGTTCAACTGTCATTGGACCTTAAATATGATTGAGATTGACCCCTAATCAAATCAGACCACCTTGTATAGCACAACCTTAATATTTGGATGTATCATTCAAAGAGCACAATCCACAATCCTTTAAGTTATCATCCCACACAGGCCATAGACCACAGTCCCCACATCAACCATATTCACGTAACCTAATTGCACCTTCTCAAGCCAGAATAATGATCATTTGAATTCTCCGTTTCTGTGCATGGAATTCCATGTAAAATAATCGTCCACAGTGGTGCATCTGGTGATCCAATAAGTTAAAGCAATTGCGCAGCAGCACAATTCAGCAATGAACTGCACTTGAGTCCTCCAACCTGTGTTGCTGGGACTCTTGATCCTAACCTAAAGTACTTTGATCCTAGACTAAAGTACCTAGATCCTACCAGTACAAATTTAAATGAACCTTGGGCACTTCAATTACACCAATAGAAGATTTGTATTCATTAGAACAGCCACCTCCAACCATTGGGTCCACACTCATCTGATTGTAATCTCCAATCGAATGTCCTATTTTCAACTTGGTGGCGTATTATAATCTCTGATAATAGCAATGATCCTTTCTAAAATCTTTAAATCATCATTAAACGCTAGTAAGCAAAAACTCAGCCAAAGAAGAAAACATCCATGAACCAAAAGCAATAAAGGATGAAGTCTGCTTGATTGAACAAACACAAGCGTATTAACATCATCTTTTGACAGCATACATGAACACAAGGTAGTGAAAAGAACCTCCCTATATTAAGAAGGAAAATGTTTGGTTGACCCAGTGGGTGGGCAACCCATCTACACTTTGTCTCTATCTCTCTCCTACCTTAAATGTCATTTCTTGGAAATAGAGGAAAGAGAATCTGAAAATAGAAGAGAGAGATAGATACATAGGGGAGTTGGGTTGCCAACCAAGTGGGTGGATGTATCATTCTCCTATTAAGAATGACGGAACAACACAATGTCTAACTGCATTCAGTGAACTTCAAAACAGTTATGATGGCCTTAAAGTATCAATGTATCTAGGTCTCACGGAAGCTTACCTCCATATTTGTAACAGGTGTATTGTATAGATAAGGAGCGCTTAAAACCTACAAACACCCAGAAGATCTAAAAGTCAGGATTAACAATCAAACCAAACTAAAAAAAATAGAAAAAAATATGTCGTAAGGAAACAGAGAAGAAGGAAGGTGAACCTTCACTTGCTCTTGAAGAAATTTGATGTAATCCATTGCCTCTAGCAGAACGGAGGCAGTATCAGTCTGCATCATAAACATGATACTTCTTGTCATAAAATTTATCAAGAACCCACAAGTCTTAGCATGGATATTAACAAGTTGTGGTTGCATTTGTACACCTTGTCGTTTCATTCAAGGGCCAATAAACCAAGGTCATGTCATGTCAAACTTAGAAATATTCATACCCCAAAACCCACAAAACATTCACACACAAAATTTGAAGATATAGTACGACTATCACCTTGCCATATGGTGACACAAGTTGTTGAAGAGCTGCTATCCGTTCTCCAAGTTTTTCTTTTCTTTCCTGTAGAAACAAACCAGGTGATGTTTAAAAAGATAATAAAGCCAACATGATATCCGTCAAGCTTCAACATCCCCACCTATAAAAAGTCCATTTTTCAAATTCACACTACTTTATTCAGCTAGAGGTGTATATATAGAAGTGTAAGTGTTAACATGAATAACCGACCTTGCTAGACATTGATAAATCAACCTTTTGTCGCTTGGATGCAATTGATCTGAGACTTTCCTCGTCAACAGACCTGGCACTCCTTTTAAGTTCAGTCATTTTACAGCTATATCCTTTCCTGGTACAAGCAATACATAAGAAAGAAATCAATAAAAATGTGACAGCACCCAGCGCATATGATTTCAATCTTCATATTTGATTGCATACTTAATTGTGAAATTCAACTAATCAAGTTTGCATCTGCTACAGAGTCCGCCTAATCAGTATTAGTCCAGACATCATTGTTATCCTTAAACCTTAATAGTCAGTAAAGGCAACATAGAAAAACTGCTAAAAACACCTTCCACATTACTCACAAATCACAATATAACTATCACAAGAACATATTCACAGTTGTGACCAGCTTGAATCCCTTTCTGTTTCGACTACGTATGATCATACTAAAGACTGAGCCGTACATTTTTCATCTGGGTAAGAGGAAATGCTAAACGCGTAACATTTTCCACCAAATAGATATAACTTGCATACTTCATCCCTTTAATCAACAACCACCCAGTAAGTATCCCGCCTAGGGCGGGGTCTGGGGAGGTCCAGATGTACGCAGTCTTACCCCTACTAGTCGCCTAGAAGAGAGACTGTTTCCGAAAGACCCACTAAAACACTTCATCCCTTTAATATGCGCCTCAATTCTAACAAATTTCTATATTACATGTAGTATGGGTTAGTGCGCGTGGGCGTGAGTGTGAGTGTGCACCAGGTTTGACATTCAGAAAATCAGGAGTGAAGCAGAATTTTAAATCATAAATTCAAATAGATTATTGTTTCCAACAAGACCAAATAAGAGAGTCATCTTTCAGGTCATGCAAACTCAATCCTGTCCTTTAGAGCATAAGCCCCGAGACACTAAACGCACCCGAATTCCGGGAATTTTGGACTAGAACATCCACAAAATTCAAGCCAACGAGCAGCCTCGTCACATTACATATCAGAAATATAACTACAGTTGACAATAAATAAAGAAAATTAAGATGATTTTGACTAAGGAAACATCCTAGGTAGAACGCAGCCATTGAGATTTGCATGTTTTATTTTATCAAATGCCTTTTATCAAATGCCTTCACACAGGGCATAATAATCAATTATGAAAAGCCACACAAACTTGTGCCTCCATATCAAGTAGACTAGCCAATTTGGATAAAACTATTCCAACCCATAAAGTCAGCAACTTATAATATAAAAGTTAACTACAAACAAAGCAATCCAGTCAAAGAAGAAATTTCAGCATAATTGATGACACAGCCCAATGATATATTGCTTGTTGGAGATTAAGAACATTATACATCCAAATCCCAAAAGATAAAAGAATATTTCATGTGTACACCTACAAACCGACCATACTTACTATTAATAATGGCAAAACAAATCATCCACAAACACTTCCTTTTCTTTTGTTGTCACTCATGAATCACCTCAACTAATCCTTTCAATATTTAACATAAAGCAGACAAATTAAGTGTGTAGGATTTTAATAGAATAAGCACTCTAGCTAGTAGCACTGATACAATCCATCCATGTCAGCTAAATTCTGAAAATCAGGTTCATTTGTTTATACACTATTGTCCTGATCACTGTAATTCAGCTCTACATTACAAAATTTAGCAAAAGTTAAGTCCATTTAGAAAGAAAAAATGGATGCAAATTCTAAATTAGCTACTCTTGTTAAGTTTAACAAGATCAAAACTTTAAACTTGTTTAGCTACATTTTGGATTCACCCCATCAAAGGACATGCAAAGATAACCATATAAAATACTGAATAACTCAAATTTACTAGGTGTTGACAAAAGGGTTTTGGCAAGGACTTGTATTTGACAAATGGGCCCAGTTAGTTTCATGCATTTGATTATTTTGGCCAATGAAGTTTGGTCATCTACTTCAGTCAATAATTTCAGGCTATACAACACATGCATATTGATCAGAAAACTCAAGGCCCCAAGTGTCAGTAATTTTCTGGATTTAGTGAAAACAAAAATAACACTGCCAAATTAGTGGTCCTATCACTCTAAAGCTCTGTTCTTGGTGATCAGAACTCACGGGTAAAAGGAGGATTAGCAAAAAAAAATGAAGTTTTTTTTAATTTTTATTTTTTACCTCTCTTAGGTGATTTTCTTGTCATGCATGAGACAATCTGTTAACACTTCTTGTTCTTGAAACTATGAAAATGAATTATTCACCAAATAAACTAAGGCCAGAAAGTAAAAATGATCACAACAATAATCTATTTTCCATGCACCTTTTGTCAAAGAAAATAAAGAACATGTACTATAATTCAAGAACACCTAGAAAAATCAGAGACAAGTTTGATATGGAAAGTGGACAGAAAGAGAGAGAGATGAAAACTTACAGAAATTTTATGTGTCAGCATTGCACAAAAGAATTTTAGAGCACAAACTTAATGAATTCCTCACTTTCTTCTGTCTTCTTATAAACCCTCTCCAAAACAGGGCTTAAAACTATGAAAAGTAAATAAAGGTTGAAACTTTATTGGCAGGCAAATTCTTCAGTTAATCAACAGAAGTTGAGCAAAAAAGCAAAATTTTGGTATCAAAGTTTCAGTTTTTACTTCTGGGTTCAACCCAAAAAAAAAAAAAAGGTATCAAATTGGTTAAAATTCTTCAATTGAGTTATCAAATACCCAGAAAAGGCAGAATTCTTGATGGGTTTTAACAAGAAGTGGCAGAAAAATGGAGAGAAAAAGAGGTGTTAGATGAAAGAGAGGGGATTGAGAAGGTTTTGTTTGGGTTTATATGAGTAGCATTTATAAATACCATAAATAAATGAAGTGAAGTAACAGAAGGAAACAACAAATTTTTTGTGAGTTTTAAAAAAAAAATTAATTAAAAGTGTATGTATGTGCAAATGACAGCTAATTTCCAACCATATAAAGTAGTTATGAGGATTTAAATTTAACCCCCCCCCCCCCCCCCCCCCCAATTTCCTTTCCTTGTTTGTGCTGAAGTCATTTGATTTAACTTGGGGTTGAATATGACCAGTTTTCGGTGTTTGTGGGAAAACGACTCCTTTTATGTCTTACGCGCTCGCGTGCTGGGATGGCTGGCGCGCTTCTCTTGCCCTTTTTATATGCAAAAATAAAAATAAAATGTTTACACTATTCTTAGGGGAAAAAAATAAAAACAAATTTAAATAAGTAAGAATCATGTTCTTGTTTTGTTGGGTTATCCAAAAGAAAAAGTCATTTCTTCAATTCTTCTTCTTTTTTTTTGTTTTTTTTTTTTTTTTTTTTTTAGATTTGGCTGGATTTGAGTTTGAGCCATTGAGGATTTGAGGGTGCATTCTTTTTCACTGAAATGAACTTAACTAAAATTAACTTAACTAAAATGAATAGTAATTTGTGAGACATAATAGATCACTAAACTGAACTGAGCTGAATTAATTGTTGAGTAGGTGAAAAAAAAACACATCCTGAGCCAATGTCTCATCAACTTATTTTTCAAGGAATGAAACATATGTATGTGTTTTGTCTCTAATTTTTGAATCGGCGTCAAAACAATCCACTTTTGTCAACAAATTATTGATGATAGGTAATCTTTTTATACCAATTGATCTTCTTTATTAGGTCCTTCAAAAAAAAACGAGAACCTTTTAGTTCTTTTTAACTTCTTTTGGACCTCGTTTTATTTGTTATATTCATCCTATGAGATTTTTCACAACTCAGATCAACCACACAACACCACTTCCCAATTCTTTATAGCCTCCCCCCTCCAAATCCTACAATCCTTATTATTCGAACCTTGAAATTAGGAATGTAAATGAGATGATGCACTCGTGAACATCTCGTAACACATATTTTGTCAAAACTCACTCAATTATAAAAGAGTCAAGCACGAGCAATAATTTAAGGCTCGTTTAATAATAAACGAGTCAAGTAAATGAGTCAAGTACGAGCATCCCCTTACTTGACTTGTTTAGTATTTTGATGGGGTTATAGTGCCTTTAGTATACTTGTGATTAACTTGGCCAAAGTTTCATCAAAACTCATTTAAAACTCCTTTAATAATAAATGAGTCAAGCACGAGCACCAATATGATGCTCGTTTAATAAACAAGAGCTTGTTGAAAATTATTCAATGACGAATTTTCAAGAAACTATACAAATTTCAGTATGAGGTGGGGGAAATCAATATGAAGAAGAAATATATTCGCATTATTGAAAGTCTTTGTAATGATGGCATTTTTTGAAGACGGGCAAATGAATAAGTACCTCATATTGGTGTTTTAGGTGGCTTACATATCTTCTTTTCTTGTTTGGATTGCGATATTGGTTTGCTTCATATGTTGGATTTTAGTGGCTTTTTCAATGGGCTTAGTTGATTTGAGATTCTCCTTCCGTTCGTAGGATTATTGTATTGGAGTTGTGTCTTTGTTTGGCTCATTTAGATATTTTTGTGTTTGTTTTGCTGTTTTTAGTTTGAATTTAACAGGTGTTTAGGCTACATTAAGTTTTGAATTTTTGCTACCAATAAGTGTATGAGTTTGGATTTCAATATATGTATGAGTTTCGACTCTTTTTTCTTTCATTTAATAAAATGGACTTCTAATTATAAAAAATAATAATAATAAAGGAGCCGAGTACAAACGAACACAACAATACTCGATTTGGCTCGACTCGTTTGTTCCCCTACTTGAAACACATTGTTCATACAATCATCCTATAGTAACAAGGAATCTTCAGATCTAAAATTTTAACCTTTTATTATATTACTCTCTAAAAACTACTTCATACTTTTTATTGTAATCGTGATTTAATAATTCTCAAATGAAACTGTTTTTCATTTATTTTGATGAGCCCTAATTAACTTACTATTTTTAGTTAAAATAATTCTCCCTTTTACTAGCAAAACCTCACCCTGATCAAGCAAATAAAACGAGGGTAAAAGAAATTATTATGAAGCAAAACATTACCCTTTCAGAGTATTAAAAAAATAGCAAAAATTCACCTAGCGCGTTTTAATATTTGTCGAAGTCAAGATGGATTCATGCAACAACAACTCAATGATGATTGTGATGGGACATAACTTACATATGTACATTTGTCTTACCTAAATTAAATTAGAATTATTAGGTAATAAGATTACCTTGATTTCACCTAAATGGAATACGGAATGGACGAGCAAAAAAATGAAATACAAAATTAAAATGATCAATTTATTTAATTTTCTTATTTTGACTGGGGGAGAGATATATACTTTTTCCTAGTTAGACGGGGTGAGAAAGAAATACTTGGAAATCAATATTAAAATCGGAACCTGTTCAGATATAGTGGTTCCAAAATTAGAATTAATTTGACAAAACTAATTTCGGTTCGTAAAAATAGGAACGAGTATCAACCAATTTCAGGATATTAAGTTAATCATTGTACATTATGATTGTAATAAGTATTTAGATTGTAATATTTGATTTTAATCTTTTTGTATTTTTGAAATTTGATATTTTTTGGTATGACATAATAATTGTTGTTTTAATTATTAAAAAATTTGATTTTAAAAATAAGAATTTTGATTGTATTATTGATTTTAAATTTTTTGTATTTTTGAAATTTGATTTTTTTTGATATGACATAATAATTGTCGTTTTATTTATTAAAAAATTTGATTTTAAAAATAAGAATTTTGATTGTATTATTGATTTAGGTATTCATGAGTCAGACGGATCCAATTCCTAAAAATAGGAATCGCTAGTAATCAATTCCAACTCCAATTTCCAAAAATTAGATAATGCACTACTCGATCGGTATTCGGTTGTGCTCATCCGGTGTACTCTTAGGGCCTGTTTGGTTGGGGCAAATGGAATGGAATGGAATCAACAAATCTATTTTTAGTGTTTGGTATGCGTATTTGAGCAAGCAACTTGAATCCCTCAGGATTCAAAATCCCCCAATTCTAACACTACTTGGAACTCCCCAATTTCTAGTGGTACCAAAATGATACCTCTCCTTATCATTAAAAAAAGTAAAAATAAAAACACAAATCATAAATAAATACGTAAACCCACTTTCTCTCTCCTCACCACCACACCACAGATCCACTGTTTGGCCATCACCATTCACCACCACCCGTTTGGCCAGTGGCCACCACCTTTTCCCGTCTAACCACCGCTCATTCCGGCCACCACCACGACCATCTCTCTCCACCTCACGCAAGCCCACACAACCCCGACCCAATCCCTCTCACCACCATCTCTCCACTAGCCCACCACTAAAAAACTCCGACCACCACACTTCCTTGACCTCCCACCATCTCTTTCTCTCTCCTTGTCGTGACCCACCCCCTTTCCCTGGGGTTATGGTGGTGTGAGAATTGGTCGCCAGGGGTGGGATGAGTGATTTCGTGGTGCTGGGCTAGTGGGGTTGAATGGTGTGGTCCTCGTGGGACTGAGTGGTTGTGGACTTGTGGTGGTGGCCTAGTGGTGTTGGTGGGGCAAGTGTGATGGTGTGACTGAATGGTGGTGGTGGTGGCCTGGTGTGGTTGGTGGGGCTGGTGTGAGGAGGGTGGTGCCCGGTGGTCAGAAGATTTGTGGAGGAGGAGAGAGAAAATGGTTGGGTTTTTATTTAATGGAATTGCATCTTTAAACAATTAAACAAAATTACATTTCACAACAAAAATACATTTTTTTATTTCATACCATCACTGAACCAAACAACCTATAACAAGTATGGAGTTCCATATCATATCTAAAAGTTTCAAATTCCATACCAAATCCATTCCAGTTATGTGAATCAAACGACCCCTTAGTATTTACTATTTAGTGGAGTGAGAGTCCTTCTGCCCAAAAATAAAAAAAAGGAAAAAAAGAAAAAAGAAAAAGAAGTGAAGAGAGAGTGACAAAGGTCAAATCCGACCTCAAATCTTGATGTTATGCTCAAACTTAAGTCACAGGCTCACAGCTTGAACAGAATAGAAAAGAGAAAGATGGAAAAGAGGCCCACGAATCTCCGCGACCAGAGCTCTCAAAAGTCCACGAAGGCCGTAAAATGGACCCCACTTCTGCTTACCATTGTACAAATTAGTAAGTCTGTAGGACCCACGCGCTTTTGCTCTTGTCTGTTACTCAACGTCCTCGTCCTAGCTTTTTCTTCTTTTATCCCCTTTTTTTTTCACAAAGTTGTACCATATCAATTCCTCAATACCTATATATTGAATTTCTACAACAAACAAGAACTCTCTAATGAGGTGGCATCATACATCAAATTCAATAATTTTTTTTTTTTTATGGATATGTCACTTTTTATGTATAATAGTTTCACTTTTTATGTATAGTAATTTTACCTTTTTTTGGCTCACATATATCACGTCGACCTCGCAAACAAGTAGGGTGGTTCGGGTTCGGGTTCGGGTCGGGTCAATTTTGGTTCGGGTTATCAACTAGTCGGATCATTACGGGTCAAGTTATTGTCAGGTCAAAATTTTCGGGTTATCCATCGAGTTTGACAAATGTTGTCTCACAAGTCACAACTTTTGGGTTTGGATTAGGTCATTTCGATCTCGGGTCAAACCAGGCCGGGTGATTTCGGGTCAGTCAACCGTCATCGAATCGGGTCAATTTTTGCCAGTTGTACGTCTCATATGAGCTTTTGTGTTTTTACAAAGCGCTACAAACTTTCCAATAGAAATAAGAGCATCTCCAATGCTACAAAACTCTAGAGAGGTTTTTTTCTATGCTCCGAAAAACACCATTTAGATAAACCTCTTGTACACTATACCACAAACCTCTAATATGTTTATTGTCCATACCACATCATAACCCAAAAACCAGGTTTGTCTATTGTGTAAAAGTTGGATTTTTAGGTTTATCACTATGAAAATGAGGTTTTTTTGAGAGGTTTTTCTCCCCACAAACCTTCCTACAAACCTTGCATTGGAGATGCTCTAAGTAGGGACGAAACAACCAAATACAATTTTAAAAAAGAAAATAAAATGTTATATTTGGTGTGATAGAACACCCCCCCTCCCCCCCCCCCCCCCCCCAATCCCCCCTTAAATTTGTATCAATTTATAGAACCCTTATTTATGGCTGAAGACTAGTGCTGATGAACACACAGTAATTGAGGCACAGAGCATGGTTTAAACACATCTAAAGAAAAGTTGAACCAGAAAAAAAAAGTAACAAAGATTTGCACGCCCAGAGAAATAGTGTCATAAAACATTCCTGTCAATATGATTGAATATTTTCGACATGTCTCTTTCCCTACCAAATTCTGTATGTATATAGAGATATAAACTCACTAAACTCATCAATATTACCGATTATGTACAAACTGGACTTGTTGCTTGCTTTCAATCTTACCCAAATTAAATTATTATCTTTAGAGGTGCTTAGCAAAAAACCAAAGAAGTCCTTCCATGCATTTTAACTTGTCGATTCCCTTCTAAAGTACTTAGTAATTATGTTCAAACATATAACCTCCTATGGTCATGACTCATGATGAGTAGCCATATAAGAAATTAGTAAATTCAATAAGTGAGACACGGGATGTGTTTGTTTCAACTTAATCTTTTCAATTACATGACAAATAGCTAAATGGTGCTATGGAGCATCCCTACTTCTATGAAATGAACGTTAACTAGGTGTGGACAATGCAAACTTTAGATTTGGATGTATTCTTTTTCACTTATTTTTACATACCGTTTAAATTAAATTAAATCAGATTAGATCCGTGGAAGTCATTTATACAGTTAGATCAAATCAGTGAAGACCACTTATCTGGTCCATTCAGGTCACAGTTTAAAAGAGCCAAACACTTGCAAGGAAGTTACTAAACTTTTGATGAACAAATAGTCGAGCACTCAGCTGTTCAAGCTTGCACATCTCTAACCACAAGATAGTCAGGCCATTATCACATTTCCCAACTCTGATGAGTTCATGTGATGTGAGCATATGAACCCTTGTCTAACTCAACTTTTCCGAAATCTCCAACCTCCTAGTGTCGGCCTCCACCTAACTCAACCCATCTCGAGCCAATCGCCTTGCTCTGCCTGAACCAACCCCGGGAGGCTGTTCTAGAGACCCTAGGTTGGATGCCTTATGAAGTTATGATACAGCTATAAAGTAAAGATATATAATGAAGATCCTTCAGCTAAAGATATTGCAAGAGTCACGACCTTCAGGATCATACTGCTCAGCGTATTTTACCAACATCAACATACCTGTATATATTGCAAGATATCTCAAGAGGTAAAGCATTTTGTTCAATGAGCACATCGGGATTCAATTAGGAATTTCGCCATTGTGGCCAATTTCACTATACCATCCCAAGGATTTTAATGTAATCACATTTCCGCAGCAAGTACAGGGAATCTTGACATCGGTTTCCTTGTTTTCTGGAAGGATCTACATGAAGAAAACTAAAAAGCGAGCCAGCTTAACACACTCAACTTCTAACATTTACACTTTGTTGAAGTGCTGCAGCTCGGAAGGGGTAAAAAACAGGATGATTTGTAGCAGCAAGTTGTTCTGCAAGTCTGGCATGAACACGGTTGCTGACTGTAAATGATGCTCCGACGAAAGGCAAGGGTCACATGCAGTCGATATCTCTTGCCCCTTTGGAGCAAAATTCATCAGACTTTAATCTTTTGCTTTACTTTGTCCATATTTATGGCTTAGCCCTGGTACCAGAAAGGGGAAATTTCATAAGTATCAAAATAATATCCCAAAGTTGAACATCAAAAACGAAGATAGCTAACTAAGTATGACATCTGGAAACATAGGCGGGTCAGATAATTGTAGCAGAGTCCATGAACCATAGACTTTACTTGTTTAATGAATAGTCAAGTAAAGGCTATTTTGTATATCACAACATCAACATCAACATTACCCCAGTGCTTCCAAAGAGGCTCCCGCCTAGGCAGGGTATATCACCTTCAACATTTTCCATCCTTAATTTCGATGGTAAAACAAATCTTCCTTGTTTAACCCACAACTCCATTTTCCAGTTTTGCAAACAGGATGGCAGAGACATGACCCTTTACAACGGGATGGCAGTCATCCTCCTTAAATGAATCCCTCTTTGCAAAACTATGGTTCACACAAATGTACAAAACTAGTGGTCAATGTAATCTCAGATCATGTAGTTCTTCAAATGACATCTTCGATTCTTCCATTCAATTAAATGAATCCAACTCCAACATAGCACACTCTACAACTGAATCATCAGTTTTCAGTCATCATTCCTAACCATAATTCAAATCCAAGTCAGGCACCTAATAACTTAGTCTGCCTCTCGAACCTCTAAATCTAAAGACTGACACCAAATTCCTTACAATAAATTCTTCTCGGGCATGCTCGTAAAAAGATCTAAGAAAATGATGCTAAATGCCCGATGTGAATCAATAGCAAACACATAATCCCCTTTCCATTAATACCAGCTGTAACTCCATATGCATCAGAAAAGTAGAAAGCACTTTCCGCAAGCTCCCTTCTTCACCAGAACCCAGCAGCTATTTGTCATGACATCTTACACTAAGGATGCATACTTCTTTTCTTGTCGTTTAATGAGCTAAGAAGTATATTAGATTAAAGCTTATATTTTTATCTCATCACACACAAAAGAAAACAAACAAACCAAAAATATCATTAATCAAAAAGATTTAGAGTCAATTTTAGCACCTACGATTTAAAACAATTTCAAAAACAGTGATGCTAGAGAGCAAACAGAAAGTCTTTTGTAAAGAATGGGGTGAAAGTGACGTTTTAAAGCGTTAGAAACGATCAAATAAAGTACTAGTCATCAACTATTGGACTCAAAAACATGATTAAGATTGTGACCAGTAACATCATAAACAAACAAAATGGTAACTTTCCCTTTCACGCGATACAAATAATTGGAAAAAGAAAGGGGGAAGCCCCAACTACAAGACCTGGTAAAGTAGCAACTAACCTGTCTTCTCCTCCTTGTGTGTAAAATATACCAAGACCGCGCAAGAACGTAGCAAGGAAGAAGAAAACCAGCAAGCTGAAGGACGGAAACCTGAAACTGCATTATTAATTTATCATACAAAGTGTTAGCAAATTTCCTTGGAACTATAGACAGACAAATTAATCACATTAAATAATCGCCTCTTGTATGGTACTACCGTAGCATAGCTAAACCCAAAAAAGGGATACAATGCTTTTGAGCAGTTTCACAAGAGCAAACTAAGAAGCTTGAAATGACTCAGAAGAACAAAAGCTTGTTTCATAATGCAATCTACATGATCACTGGGGATAACTTAGTATGTACAACATTCTGCGCCAGGAAACCTAGCATATACCATATTTCCATAATCCACAGACAAGACACAAGAGTTACTAGTATAGGGTGGCATTATGAGGATCGCATTTTAACTCCCTTGCCCCTTCTTAAAAAAAGAAAAATGGTGTCTCCGTTACCCGAGTTACAGCACGTCTTAATAAGTGTTTCGATTTACAGCCTTGGATTGGAATAACCCTAAAAAGTTTCCTACCCTCACTTTGCTTGCACACTTCAACTTGACAGGCACAAAAAAAAAAAGGAAGACAACAGACGTTCTAATATCTACAATCATGAGGAATAACATATGCATCTTAATAACTTACATGAAAGAATGCTGAGTATCCTTGCAGCAACCCAAAGTCTCTTGTAATCATCAGTACTTGGTGTATCAACAAGACGAACATCAACTGCAACAGTTAAACCATATCTCAAGCTTTAGAAACTACAGTAAAACAATCTCAATAATGATTTGATTCAAACTAAAAACCAAATCATGAATATGTGGCCTTACTATTATAGCAACAGATCGTAAACATGTGACGTTTCCAGCATTAGCGACAGCATACTCATCGTATTCTGATTCCAGTAATCGGCGTTCAGCAGAAGCTAAAGCAAGAAAGTGTTGGTCATGAAAGCCAAAATGGTGACTCCATGCTTGTCTGCCAAGGTAAACATACCAAACACATTAACTCGTACGATAATAAAGTGATTCATGCCAAAGAAACTCGCATTACGCAAAATCAAGCTTGGAATTAACCAATTCTAGATTTCTACTACATCCAAGGAAAATACTTTCTCAGCAGATCAGCTAACTTCTACTCATTACTAACTTCCACTCATTAAGCATAATTCACAGTAACTCACATAGGACTGTGTGAGAGAGAAGATGTGTAAAAAGAATGCAGTGACGAAATGAATATTGAGGCAATCGCCAACAGCTCACTGTAGTCAATCGTCAACATGCTTTACTTTCAGTAGAGTGCAAATACCATCTTCCAAAAATTAAAATCTTTTTATAAAAATAAAAAAAAATCAAACATCTTCACTCATCTATTATCATGTTCCTTTTACCGATCTAATTCAAACATCTTCACTCATCTATTATCATGTTCCTTTTACTGATCTAACTGCTAGTTATTCATAATAAAATAAAATGACCATAGACCAGGCAAGGATCTAGTTATTATTTCCCTGCTGAGTAATTTTATTCTAGTAGTTGCTATTTGCAATTTATTTCAATGTCAATTGCGCAGGCATGGATACCTCTTGCAAGAGGAAACCCTGGCTAAGATAAGCCCAAGTAGGCTTCCATCATAAGACTTGGCAAAAGAAAGATCAATTTGCTTACTAACCCCTCCCACACCCAACCAAATCCTACATCTGTCTTATGCAATACAAGTGCAAACTTGCCTTATATCCTAACCAAGTACTTAAGCCAACAATTGACAAAACCTCAACTACAAGAAAATGCATTATGGGAGTGTGTGACATGAACACAAAACGCCGACATAAATGCTCATTTGGTAAGAACCGCCAAAGTTCAAAAATTTACCTGATATCAACTGCCATGACATCAGAACTAGGCTTCGGAGGGGGGATAGAATAGTTGGGTGTGAAGACCTGCAGAACCAAACACCACCGCCATTTACTATGTATTCACCAGAATTCATGCCCCTAAAGCCAGAACTTAAATGAATAAATAAACAGACAAGAAACAATAGAACCAAGAAATTCTGACCTGACTGCATATCTCACAGGTGATATCACCTTTTTTGTTGCACCATTTCTGAATGCACATCCTATGAGCAAACTGTTCACAAATGATCAATTATTTTAGCAGACTGTAAACAAAATCATCCCCTAAAGACTGCATAGCACACTTTATAATATCAACAGAAGCACGACGTAACGATGATATTTCAGCTAAAGGCCAGCCACAAGCATAATTAATGTACATATACATACTGCATTTTGGGTTTCAAAGTGGATAAATGAAGGATTCTATGGTACAGATATAATTATGACATGGAAGCTTCACAGAGGAGCAATGCTCTTAGACAATGCACCACATAAAAAGACACAACACATACATACTACATTAGAGCCATAAAACTACATGAAGTTAGCTTGCTAATTCATTTTTCATTTACAAATTTACAAAATACCTCAACAGCAAAGCTTAAGGGCAAAAATGATAATACTGAGAGTATTCTACTGTTCTACATACATTACATAAATAAATAAATTGGGGGCAGAAGCAAAGCAATAATCATCCATCCCTAACCAAAGATGAAGCATTGAAGCCTAATTTTAGCCAGACCAGATGTGCCTAAACAATTTGTTTAGGATAAATAAACAGTATTACTGCAGCAAAGAAAAAAAAAAGGCGCTCTTTATTAATAAAGAAATAAGTAATTAACAAAAAGAAACAAGTAATCAACAAAAAGAAACCGCCTAAAAGATGAAACCTTTTTCCCATAATGTTCTTATCCAAAATTAAAAATTAAAAAAAAAAAAAAAGAATAATCTTCCCATAATGTTAACCATCAAACACTGGGTGCTGCTCGAAAACCCAGAAAAAGAAAGATCAGAATTTTCTTTTAAAATAGTTACAGGAATCAAAAACTAATAAACCCATGACCAATATCAGGAGTGGTAATAAAAATTAAATTAAAAAAACAAATTTGTGCGGAAAATTGGGAAAAAGAGGTAGAAATCCATAGCAGCAAAGGCATAGCACTTTAGCAAACAAACCAATTTCAAAATCAAACAGAAAATTAATTACATACACCCAGAATTTTGGAGGAAGAACAAAAAAAAAAAAAGAAGTATATAACACTCAACACCAAAAGCAAAAGTAGAAATAAACAAAGGACACCCACATGGTAATAAATTGAAATAATAAAAAAAAAATACCCAAAATAAGCAAAAATCAGACACAAAAAGTCAAAAAAGAAAATGAAAGGATAAGGAATTAAAAGTTTGACCTTCAAAGTGCCATTACAAGCACAAGGAGCTTCCAAAGAGTGTTCATCATCTTCTTCTTGACAAATCCTACACTCTCTCACTTCTTTTTTAGAACACCCTTCACCACCACTACCATTTAAAGCAACCAACAAAGAAGAAGAAGAATCACTCAAAGTTTCAATCTTTTTCTCATTTTCTCTCTCCACATCACAATGAAATTTGTTATTATGATGATTTTGCCCAGAAATTATAGAAGAATTTCTCTCAACTTCATTTATAGAACGTAAACAAGCAGTTGATGATATTATCCGATCCACACAAACCATAAAATCATTCACCATGATTTTGTAACGCTTAAAATTGTTCTGGGTTTAGTTAGTTTTTTTGAAAGAGAAATTAAAAACAGGGGATGAAACAGGGAGAGAGAGAGAGAGAGAGAAAATATTTAAAGGAGTAATGAAATGGGTTTGGAGTTTATTGAGGGGGTTGCTTTTTCTATGAAAAGTGGGAGAGTGGGTGGGGGGGCGGAATTTACGAAAGTTGGGTTTTTTTTTTTTAATTTTAAATTTTTTAATTTTTAAACTTTTAAACTTTTTTAGTATTGGACAAAATTGCCCTTTAGTGTGCCATAATATGAAATTTGAATTTTATTTGATATTTTTTGGGTGTAAAAAATGTAACTTCTTTGGGAGTGGAAAATATCTGGGGGTGTGGTGCAAGTGCAACAACTGGCCTGAAAAGCAGAACCAATTGATGATCAAGAAATTGACAGGGAGCTGGTAAAAGTGGTTCACCTAGCCACTCTCTTAATTAACAGTCAAAAGTCTCAAATCTCAATACATGTATGTTCATTTTTATAGAAAAGGTAAATTATCATCACAAATTTCTTTGCCAATCCATATTATAATGTTCAGTTTACTTTCTCTACATTTTACTATAAATGTTGTTTATGGTAGTTGATTTATGTTGATATCTACTCAATTTTTGTTGATCTTTTTGATTAAAAGATTACCTGTTTTTAAATCATCTTTATGCTACATTTACTTTCGTTCGGTGTAAAAATTTATGGTTCATTATGTGTTGTAATTTCTTTTTTGTTTCATTTTGTCTAATGTTGTAATTTCGATTATATTTCGTTTCGCATTGTAATTTTTGTTTTGTTCTATTTTGCGTCTTTTCGTTCTACACAATTCAGTAACAAGTACACGGTTAACTTTATGAAAAAAAATAATTGGTTTTTACTTGTTTTAGTTGAAGTTTATTCTTTTTCTAATGATTTTCAAAAAAAAAAAAAAACAACGAAAATCACACGGTAAGCATACGGATTACTACACATCTTAACCATAAAATCATAATTGATGTGAGAAAAGAAATCGATTGAGATTCTTATTCCTTGTATACATAAAAATAAAACAGAATTAACTAAAAATTTTTAGTGCTCCTTTTGGTTTCAAAATAAGTTTTGTGTTACAAACTTTTATTTAAAATGATTGTCACCCTATAATAGCAGGGTTTGTTCTCCCCAATTTATTTCTGTTTATTTCTGTTTATTTCAGCAAATTTCAACAAACTTCAGCAAACTTCAACAAAGTTAAATAAAGTTAATCAAAGTTCAACAAATTTAAACAAACCAACATACAAACTAGTTATAAAAAAAATACTTGAATCAACAAGAATTAACAAAAATAAACAAAGTTCAACGAAGTTAAATAAAGTTCAACAAAGTTCAACGAAGTTCAAAAAAATTCAACAAAATTCAACAAAAATAAATTTTCAATAATAAATATAAACGTTTTTCAGTTGGTAGAACAGATCCCTGAAAAACACTTTATTCACGCGTCACTAGTGAATAGTGATACTTTTTGCAAACCAAAAAAGAACGATACATTTGGATTAAAATATGATACTTTTTTAAACCATTAACTACTGATAATTATGGACTAAAAGAAATGTTCTTCGAATGTGGCAGTGCCATACATTGGACATGGCTAGCATGGGCACGTACATGAATGACATATAAATCAACAAAAGTTTTGTAATACTATTGGTGATATTAACAAAAGGTTCAATACAAACATTAAATAAATTAGAATCAACAAAATAACCAATTCAAAATAAAATATTTTTAAAAAATCAGCAAAGTTTAGCAAAAACAATCAAAGAAAAAATAACATGAAGAAAATAGTAATAACACTATTACTCTCTTATCTTTCTCGCTCACATAGTCACATACTCGCATTTCTCATGAGTTACATTTCATTAAGAAAATAGAGCACTTTAGTCCTCTCTTTTAATCTATTGATATGTGTATATGACCTTAAGATGAAACCAAGTGATTATAAAATAAAAACAATATCATTGAAAAGAGGCAAAGACTCCCACAAACAATATGATGTACGCCATCATTTGTGGCTTGATTCACAAGAATTACTAATTATTCCCACTAATTATATATGTTGTTAATGATTTTAATGAATTATTATGGTGTATGCAGTACGATGTACCTGTGGTTAAGTGGTTTGCTTTATTTTAGTAATACTACTATTCCATGATTCTTAATAGATGATGGCTAATATTGACTTTTAAGGTGAATTATGGACAATTATCTAAAAACATGTTGAATTATAATGTGACAACATTACTATTATATATTTGTCTTTAACAAGATGCTCTCACAATAATAATAAAAAAAATTATGAACTTTGTCATACATGTTAAATTAACGGTCAAATATACGATCGAAAAAACCGCACACCTTAATTAGAAACCGTAAATTGTACATCACTATACGTGATTTAATTAAGACGAAAACAACTAATAATATACCCATATTAAGGGAGAATGGATCGAAACTTTGAGCTGAAACTTTAAAAAATGTCGTAGTTTTTATCATATGGTTTAAAATAGTGGTTGTTCATGTCATATATTCATTTACTACTACGAGTGTAAAAATTAAAATATGATATGCATTGTTACTTTTATGGAGTGGGTAAACGGTAATCATCTACTTTGTTATCCAAATTTCTCTAAAGTAAAAGAGGAGATGAGAATTAGATGATGGAATGCTACAATGAAGAAAGAGACGGAAGGAAACATAAAAAAGGCAAGTCAAACTAATGAAGGCATGGGCAAGTAATGAAAGGAAAAGTTATGGACCAAATGAAAGGTGGAAAAAGGAATTAATGAGATGATATGTTGTGCATGATTGTATCGGAAAGTCTATAAATAATTAAATATAACCTAAATATTACATACTGTTTTTTATTCTAATACATTACTATTTAGTTAAGTTAAGTTCGATTCAATAATAATAATAATAATAATAATAATAATAATAATAATAAATACAAGTTCACGATTGATGGTATGAAAACATAAACATCTTCATCCTCCAACACAAGTTTCATAATATCAGTTTTCTTTTTCTTTAATTTGAATTTTATGGGTGTATTTGTCAGAGCTTACACGGTCAATTCAAATTAGTTTATATGTCAATTCAGTGATTTTCAGTTTAGTTAAGTGATGTTCAGTTCAGTGATGCTGAGTTCAAAAACATATTTTTTGTCTCACAATAAGCTGTGTTAAATTCAATTAATTCCAGTTCAGTTTAGTGGTGTCTAGTTCAATAGTGTTGAATTCAGTTCAGTTTAGTTTTGATAAGTTTAGCTTTAAAAAGCACACCCTATATAAATTTTTTTTCCAATGAGCTACTAGGGAAAAAGCATAAAATATGAAAATAATAAATTTTGTGTACAATATCATTACTCTTTTGAGGACATTATTATTATTATTTTCTTTTTAGAAGTCTTTGGAGGACTTTAGAGATTAGAGTTTGATATATTGGTAGAGGATGCGTAGTATAATTTTTTATTGCGGAGATGTGTAGATGCGTAATCAATTGACAAAATAATAAAATATCATCGTAGAAAATCTCATCTAATTCATGTATCTACTTGATTACTTGATTGACGTAATCCAAAGCTGACGATGATAGTACGTGTAAAATTGGCATGTGCATTAAGCAAAGATGCAAAATGCAAAGTTAGGAAATAAAGGGCCAAAAACAATGACACCCTTATCTTCTAAATTGTGTTACTTTCTGTTATGGAGGTTCCACAAATATCCACATATTCATGTACTAGTCCTAATAGATATGACATAACCCAATGCTGATGTTGATAGTACTTGGATATGGAGAAGTCTATAGGTGTCTAATTTTAACATTACACCTTCCCATTCACCATTACTTCCCATTATTAGAGGAATTGATAGTGTTAGGTTGGGTCGCTTCGATTTGGCTCAATGACTAATCTGACGCGCGGCTATTTCGAGATCAGGGTGAGAAATGAGAATTGAAATGAGAAATTGTCAATTCTCACCGAAGTACTCCGATTTGGATCAGTTCATTGGGTCATGAAAGTCATATAAGGATTTTTTTTTTCTTTGTCAATTATTAAAAACGAAACTTAAATTGACATGGAAGACTATGCAAGTATGATAAAAAGTAGAGCTCTAAATTCAATTCCACAATAGGTATATACTTTTTTCAATCTATTCTTTTTCTTTTTCTACAAAAATATAAAATGCATAGTGACCCAAAAACCCATAAGTCCATAACAATGTCATATCACCCCAAGTATAAGGTTATGTTTGGGGAAAGTTTAAAAATTATGGGTCCAAGAGTTTAATTTTAGATGCTTGTGTGAGAGTAGCATATAAAAAAAAGCTACTAAGGCCCTGTTCTTTTCGTCGATTCCATGCTGCATTTCGTTCCGTTCCGTTCCGCATTCTGTACTTCATTTTGTCTCACATTTTTTTGAAATATCCGCGTCGCGCCGTTCCGTTCCTCACCGTCCCGTACCATTCCGTTGAATAGAACAGGGCCTAAACCAACAACTTATAAGTTATTTTGGAGTATTCTCAAATAAATTCTAAGGCCGGGGTGTAGAACCTCGAAATTCATTGGAGCCTGAACGTGAGAGTTCTAACAACTGAACTTAGTGGCGGAGACAAGGAGGACTAGCAGAGGCTGTGGTCCCTCCCATAATTCTAAATTCGAATAAGTATTATTTGCTATATGTTTAGAACATACGTGAAACCGAGCTCAGTTGATAGCGTTGCTTTTTATATTGCTGCTGCTCTGTTATAACCCTCGAGGTCAGGGTTTTGAATCCCGACTGCTTCACCGATACCATCTTTGCCCCCAAATAAAAAATTTCTAGCTCCGCCACTGACTGAACTCCTAACCTTGCTTACAGCATAAAACTGACTAATGGTTTCCCTCATATATTAATGCTTTGTAATGTCATCGTCATTTGTCAATGCAAAAGCAAAATTCAGTGACTATACATGCACCAAAACTTGTAGCTTATATTGTGATTGTTCAATAGCATGAAAACAACTAATATATAATTAAGTTAGGTCATACCGGCCACTTGAAAATATTGCATCAAACCAAACTCATTTGCCAGATCTATCTGAAATAAAGCATAGATCTTTGCTCCATAGATCATAGGCAAGAGGATCGGAGAGCCCTTCCTACTATCAAACGGACTCATGCAAAGTGCTTATTTATATGGAACCGAACACTAAACAAAAAATCTCTACTATATTTTGAAAGCCATCTTCTACCTCACCCCTTATGTATTTGCCATATCAAAATTGTTTATTTATCTAAAGTTAAAATATATTGATGCTAAATACTTAGAGGGTTGAGATTTGGAGTATTATTGGATAAGAATATAGTTAAGATATAGCATACAAAAAGGGATAGGTGATTTGATTACACATGATAAATAAAATGTATATTGATAAGTTCATGAAGGTGATAAAATGAACTCAACTAGGTTGGCAAAATAGTTGATCACGTCGGGTTCGATATAGAATGATAAGCTTTTTCGAATTCGGGTTCTACTTTTCATATTCTGGTTGGATCACCTTTTTTTATCGGCTTTAAATTCAATCATCGCAAAAAGCCAAACATGGTACTAGTATATTAAGGTGAGTTTTCCCTCAAAAACGTTGGGTTTGTCAATGTATAACGAACTAGATTGCTCTCATCAGTTGTGACTTGCGAGTCCAATGATTTATTTGTCCTTATTTTTTCTTCTTCTAATTTATTTTTTCATTTAATTTTAGTATAGTAACTAGAGTTACAACTATAATAATAAATAGAGTTATTACAACCTAATTAGAACGTATAGTTCTTCCACACATTGAGAATTTTTTGTGCTTTCATTCTAGTACTCGTAGAAATATCTATTTTTTTTTTATAAGATGAGTTATGGTTTGGATAAATTATTAAACATAAATGAGTCAAATTAATACAGGGTGTTAATGACTTTTATTAAATCAATGTCATTATTTGAGTAGTTAATGATATAAATAATATAAAAATAATAATAACCAAAAACTCATATAAATATAAATAATGAAAAATTAATAATAACCAAAAACTCATTTGAGGCGGCAAAGTTTTTGTTAAAAAAATAATAAAAGTATTAATTACTACCAATAGAATAAAAATTATTAAATTTCATTTTTACAAAATAATATTTTAATTTTTATTTTAGAATGAAATAGATTTTAAACATTTTAATTTTTGCATTGAGTTTTGGATAAGATCACATGTAACGTTCACCGTCAAGTAATGGTTGGTTATTTTTTATTTTTTTTTTTTTTCTTTTGTGTTATGTGGAGTAATGAGTTGTGATTAATAAATATCATATAATAATCGCTATGGTCGTTCATCTTACTTAATGCAATCTAAAATAAATATCATATAAATATTTTAACGTTTTCAATTGTGAACTAATTAGATAATGTAAGGATGGAAGATTTGACTATTAGTTGTTTATAATAAATTCTATTTGCATTTGAAAAACAAAATATAATTAGGTATGGATGATGAATATATGTGGGAATAGATGCACGGAGTATAATAAGGGCTACATAGTTGTGGATATAACCGTATAAGCGTTTGTAACTATAAGTATCACATCTTGATAAACTTTTTTTTTTTTTTTTTGAGAAGGTGACTGGTTAGTCCTCCCAATTTATTATATCCGTTCGAATGAAAGTGAGACTTTCAACTTTTAAATTCTAATTAGCGAAAGACACATTAATGGACAATTAGAAAGGATCAATCCGGTTAAGGGTATAATCACCCGTTTAACATGTGACTACAATTTTCAAGGATATGACGACTCAAATAAAGTGACAAGCAGGGTCACATTTAGAGTGACTATTTGTTAGGTTATATATATGTGAGGTACAACGTAGAATGGCAGGTTAGGTGATTAGTAACTAATAGATATTATTATATTGTTATATTATTATTTTAGGAGATATAGATATTTTTGGAGATAACCTAACTAATTATGACACATATAACATTTTGATCTATCAGCATTTTCATTCAGATATATATTTGTATTATTTAAAAAATTATTAAAAAAAATTATATAAGCATATTAAAAGTATAGTAATAAAATGATAGTCCGTGCGTAGCACGGGTAACCTCCTATTCAATATCATATATATATATATATAAAAGTGAGTTTATTTCGTGTGGCCACGACACGTGGGACGCCACGCAGGGGCCTTAATCGTGTGAGGACGACACGTGTGATGCCACGCAAGCAGCTCTTTCATATAGTGATGACACGTAAGCACATGCACGCCACGTAATATAACACATCATCCGCCATTAATGTCTAATCATTGTTTTATTTAATTATATATTTATTATCATATTCTCAAATTTAAAAATAAAATAACTTTAGTTACGTGATGCAAAAAAAACTGAATCTTACTCCATTGGATTGGATTTGAAAAGTACTTCAAAATGAGATATATTTGTCCTATAAAAGTTTTTTTCCGTGCGGTGATTACACGTGGGATGCCACATAAGAGAGAATATCCATGTGACCATGACACATATGCACAATTTTGCCACATAGCCTAACAAATCATCATTGAGTTGTCCTAAAGTCATTATTACTCCACATAATCATATATTTATTAGTATATTATTTCAAACTACATAAAATTGAGTCAATTTCGTGTGGGCACACCATGTAGGCCGCTACCTTGGAGACCCAATTTCGTGTGGTGATGATACCTAAGCGCCACGTAAGCGGCCACATAAGCAAGTCGTACAAGTGTAAGTAATAAATGTGTCTTTATTCATGACAGTCATATAGTAATTAGATATAACATCTATATTAATTAGCCTATTTGTTTCAAATTAGAAGATAAAATAACTTTGGTTACGCAATTGTAAAAATTTAAAGTTTTACGTCATTGCATTGGTCATGAAGAATACTTCAAAATGAGATATATATGTCCTATATATAAGCTTATAAAGTTTGACATCTTTTAGGGAAAGTTTTATAGAGGCTAAGGATAAAATACGTATAATAACCATATTTGTAAGACATTAATTGAGTTCCACACTAAAATTGGGTCCTAACTCAAGTGGTGATATAAAAGTGAGTCGATTTCATGTGGGCACGATACGTGGGATGCTATATAAGCACTCAAATTTGGGTGGGCATGACACGTGGGACGCCACGTAGAGGCTCAAAGTCGTATGACGATGACACCTAAGTCGCCACACAAGCAAAGTTTGCCACATAACATAACAACTTATCATCATCCAAGTGTCTCCCATTAATATCTCATTATTAGTTGGCTTTATTACATATTTATTAGCATTTTTTTATATCACAAAATAAAATAATTTTAGTTACCTAAGTTAAAAAATAAGAAATCCGACTTCAATGGATTGGATTTACAAAAATTTTAATATGAGATATATATCCTATACAAATTGAGTCCTTTGGGTGCGGTAATAACATGTAAACGCCACAGAAGAGGGAATGTTCGTGTGAAATGATCATCCACATAAATTAACAAATATCACCAAGTCCCACATGATCATCCAAGTTCAATTCACGTGGGCACGACACGCGTAGGACGCCACATAGAGGCCCACATTCTTGTGACGATGACACCTAAGTCGCAATATAAGCAAAACTTGCCACATAACCTAACAACTCATTATCCAAGTGTCACCAAAAATGTGTTATCATAAGTTGGATTTATTATAATTTATATATTAGCATATTTTTATATTAGAAAATAAAATAACTTAGTTACGTAAGTCAAAAATTTATAAATCTTAGTTCAATTGATTGGATTTGTAAAAAAAAATAAAAATCAAAATGAGATACATATGTCTTATACAAGTTGTATCTTTTGCGTGCAGTAATAAAATGTAGACGCCATATAAAGGGAATGTTCGTGTAAAATGACATGTTAGACGCTACATGTGAACAACTTTGTCACATATAGCTTAATAAATATCATCCAAGTCCCACATGATCATCATAACTCGAATTTATTATTGATTTATTTTTATATTATTTCAAACTAAAAAAACATAATTTTAGTTACATAACTCTAAAAATTATAAATCTTACTTCATTAAATTGAATTTTCTTTTACGTTTTGGAATTTTGAGGTAGGCCTCATGTTCATAAATTAATCTCTTTTACATTTATTCTATTTTAGATATATATCGATTTAAAAAGATATTTCATAACAAAAAAAAAAAAACTAAAATAGCCAAATGTAAAACAGACATGAGATATCACCTAAAAAATTATCTTCATTTTCGAGAGATATTAACGAGTCCGTGCGAAGCACGGAATTAAAACTAGTATATATGTAAAATTGAGTTCTCACCAAGCATTGAATAAGTAATAAATAGCCATAAATGCATGGGTGATTAAAAAGAAACTAAAAATATTTTTATTTTATTTTAATAAGAAATAAGTAACATAAGTATTATATTTATTCTTCTAATTTTTTTTTATAAATTCACTAAAAATGTAATTTCTTTGTTAAATATATATTTTTTTTATACAAAGATGATTATTGTTCTTTGCTACTCCAATTATTCAACTTTATATATTGATATGATAAAAAAAATTATCATATTTCTTCTAATAACAAAGTGTGCATGATAAACAAGAACCCGTGCATCGCACGGGCATGAAATCTATCTAGTATATATATATTTTTGGGTAAAATCGCCGGTTATGTGACATGTACCACAATCTTAGTGGCTATTGCTTTTTCTTTTTTGTTTTGTCATTATGGTTTTTATGGTGATCATAAAGTTTATGTATTAAATGTAATAATAAAACTCCCTATTTAATATCAGTTCGCATTAATACCACACCCCAATTTAAGCAATACCACACCCCTATTAAAATAATGCCAATATTACCCTTCTCTTAATTTGTCTTATAAAAGTTTTTCAGTTTGTCGTCATACAATATTTCTTGCAAATCGTTTAACAAATCACTACTCAATCACGATGATAGAGACTAACGATGACAACGATAGTTATTTTGAAATATATTCACTTCTGAATTCAAGTTTAAATTAGAATTTAAAAAAAAAAGTAGAAATCGGAGAGCGTACAATTGCGTCACATTTGGACGCAGGATTGGAATACCCACGCCAAATTAGGCGCAGGTCTCTAACTACCCACGCGGCCACGCCCAAATCAGGCGCAGGTTTCTAAAAACCTACGCCCAAATTGGGCGCAAGCTTAATTTTGTCAGTTCATTGATGCACGAAGCGGCAATCCATCTAAATCTATTGCACTGCATCATTGTCTAGACTTAAAAGAACTTAATGTTTGATACGCAGATATCAATCAACAAATCCCAAAGAAACATCAATCACTTTCTAGGATTTTGATTTGCATCAGCATTAAAACAAATTATGCAAATAACAAACATATAAGTTTAGGTGGTCGGAAGGTGGGCGGCGGTGGGGGCAGGTGGGTGGCAGGTGGTCAGAGGGTAGCCGGCGGTGGGCGGCAGGTGAACGGCGGTGGCTGAGTGAGTGAGTGAGTGAGTGAGGGTGTGGTATTGTGGTGTTGTGCGTGTTTTTGTGTTTGTGTTTCTCTATTCTTTTTTTTTTCTTTTTATGTTATAGGGGTATTTTGGGTAGTTTTGATTTAGGGGTGTAGTATTGTTTTAAATAGGGTGTGGTATTTAGCTCACTCTTTAATATTTGACCATTTTTTTTTAAATTTGAATACTATTTTGGGTCATTACTTTTATTAATTTTAATATTTATGAGTTTAAGAGCACTTAATGTCACCACTTTTATTGAGTTTTATAATTGTGGGAAAAAAGTATTTTGACGTGGTAATATATTTTAGGGGATAAGCGCGTGTAATATGATAAAATAGAGTCATTATTTTTAATAAATTATATATTGTAGGTATTACGGGGTAGGTGATATTTGACTAATATTTGCGGCGATAATAATCGTAGGTCATGTAACAACAAACATGTCACTAATATTTATTTGCCAAATTTTACGGGGATAAAGGCATGTGTGACAATGGTTACGTATAAAGTCATCCTTTCAAAGTTGTATATAGTTTTTGGGTATTACATGGTAGGTGATATTTGACTAATTGGACATTAATTATTTTTCTCTTTTTTGTTTTTATTATTTTGGTGAGTAATTAGTTATCAACATCCTATAGTAATTGATATAGCCTATTCATATTCCTTTTGTTTTCTTTAGATAAAATTACATTAATCTAAAATGACCTTAATGTCCAGTTTTAATTAATGTTTTCAACACAATAAAAATTGTTATTGAGTATAGATCAGATGATGAATATTTGGGGGAATAGACTATCCACATAGTATAATAAAGGTTATATAGTTGTGGGTATAAGCGCTGGTGACGTGCAGGTGTCACATTTTTATGAATTACATATTATTTTCCCTTTTCCATTTAAAAGAAGGTAAGTCTTTTAACTTTTAGATTTCTAATACTGAAATACACATTAAGGGTTAGTCTAACCAAACTGATGGTTGTTTAATAACAAGAATTATATCAGTTGGTATTAGCGTATACTATGTGAAAATTGACTATTATTTGTGGGGATAATCGTTGTTAATATTACAAGCATTTAATATTTAATTACGTTTTATATGAAGGTATTATAAACACAGGTTAGACATAAATTTTGTTTAGGATATGCTTAAATATAATGACATTGGTCACATTTGGAGTGACAATTTATTAAATTACACTTTATGATGTACAATTGCAAGTTGACTGACAAGTGGTAGATATTATTTTATTTTCTAATCGGAGAATGATGAGTTGTATGACATGTGTAATATTTTGACCAATTACTATTTTTCATTATTCTTTATATACCTATGTATAATTCTTAAAAATCCAAAACATCATTTAAACATAAAAATATAGAGATATACGGGTCGCTCGTGCGTAGCACGGGTAAAGTCCTTGTATATATATATATTTTTGGTAAGAGCGTCGGTAATGTGACATGTGTCACGTTGTTAGTGGGTACTATTTTTTCTTTTCTTTTTTCTTTCTATTTTATCATTATGGTTTTTATGGTGATCATTAATTTTATGTGTTAATATGTAATAATAAAAGTCTCTATTTAATATTTGGTCATTTTAAAATTTAAATAATATTTTGGATCATCACTTTTATTAATTTTTATATTTATGAGTGTAAGAGAACTTAATGTGACCACTTTTATTGTATTTTATAATTGCGGGGGAAAAAAATTATTTTGACGTGACAATATATTTTAGGGGATAAGTGCGTGTAATATGATAATGGTCACATTTAGAGTCATTATTTTTAATAAGTTAATATATTGTGGGTATTACATGGTAGCTGATATTTGACTAATATTTATGGCGATAAGCACATCTCATGTGACAACAAACATGTCACTAATATTTATTTGCCTAATTTTACAGGGATAAGCGCATGTATGACAATGATTACATATAAAGTCATCATGTTCAAGTTGTAATGTAGTTGTGGGTATTACATGATATATAACATTTGATTAATATTTGGGGGGATAACCGTAGATTATGTGACAATTAACATGTGACTGATATTTGTGGAATAAGAGTAGGTATGCTGTTTTGGGTAAAATTGCAAGTAATGTCACAATTTGATTTGACATTAATTATTTTTCCTTTTTTATTTATATTTTGGTGAGTAATTAGTTGTCATAAACATCCTATAGTAATTGCTATAGCTTATTCATATTCCTTCTTTTTTCTTTAGATAAAATTACATTAATACAATCTAAAATGGTCTTAATGTCCAATTTTAATATTTTCAACATAATAAAAAATCTTATTGGGTATAGATCAAAAAATTAATTTTAGGGGAATAGATCCACATAAGGGTTATATAGTTGTGGGTATAAGTGTAGGTAACGTACAAGTGTCACATTTTGACGAATTACATATTATTTCCCCTTTTTCTAGATAGTGAGTTGTCGCTACTTTCCAACTGAAAGAAAATAAGTCTTTTAACTTTTAGATTCCAAATACTGAAGTACACATTAAGGGGCAGTCTGATCAAATCGATGGTTGTTTAATAAGAAGAATTATATTGTTTGGTATGAGCATATATAGGCTATGTGAAAAAATCCAAAAATTTATTTATCTATGTATAATTTTAAAAAATCCAAAAATTTATTTGAAGATAAAAATATAATGATAAATGAGTTGTTCGTGCGTAGCACGGGTAAAGTCCTAGTCTATATAACTTGTCAAGAAACAACAATAGATTGAAAATTTTCACCAAAGCATATTCATGACGTTTCACTAATTATTGTGAGGTATACCACCAAAATTGAGTGACAAGAGTAGTGTTAAGGCAATTGAGAAGTTTTCAATTTATTAGTTGATAGTATTGACCTATTGTTGAAATTTTCTCATGTACAAATGATCAAGGAGGGGGAAAAAGGGGAAAATAAAAATAGGAGAATAGAGATGAAAAGTAGAATCAATTTATTTTTCTTTTATAATTTTAAAGGGATAGTGTCAAATTTAAAGGACATGTGTGATATTTTTAACAAGTTTTATTATGAACCGTGACCACGACTTCACTAAAGAGTGACGCTCATCTCACCAAAAATTATGAAAAGACCATCATATATATAGAATTTATTTTATTTTATTTTTGTTCAGATGAGTCACAAATGTCAGTATAATATACGTATGGGGAAGGGGGATTCGACATTGAAATTTAATGTACCCAAAATCTCAGTTTCAACCATTAAGCCAAGACATCTTTGATTATGATATTATTTTTATGATAATTTACATAGTGCATGATATTTGAAGAAAAGTGAAGAGGTCCTTTTAAGTAATTATACATAATTGTTAATTAGTCAACTTAGGTGTATACTCTATTATTAAGTATTATTGTATATATGTATGTTAAGATGGGATCCTATCCTAGTTAAATCCACCTGGTGAAGGTGAGCCGAAACAATAATTGGTGATGAAATGGATAAGAGAGCTGGCGACAAGGCAAGTTGGATAATGCAGAAAATGATGTCTGGGTAGTACTAGTATTGTAATCATTGTTATTCATGTCATCATGTGTGTGTGACGCTAATTATTTCGCATGTTCCGTAAACCAAACATTATACTATACTGTTCTCCCCTTCTACCTATTAAATTTGATTTTAATGCAATTATTTGATTTGAAATCTTAGGCGTTGAATATTCCTCAACTCTGTTTCTTCAACATTATTCGCGCTAAATCCTTCCATCAGATTTAGGTTCATCTAAGTTATTAGTAGTAGTATATAGCTTAATGTAAGCACAAAACACTTGTTTAAGTTTGTCTCACACTGAGAGAAAGTTATTTATATAAAAGAAAAGAATAACTTGTAAACAAGAAATCACCCTTTTTTTTTATAAGATTAATTGTGTCTTATTGTGGGATAGTCTAATACAATACATTGTAATATAAATACTTTAAGAATAAGTTTGGAATGAGGGTAACGTATTTACGTATTCTGTGTTCGTTCATTTCAACTAAAAGCTTGTGACTAGTAACTGAGAGCAATTGGGGACAATTGCGGACAATTGGAAAGTCTAAAGGCTCATTTGTTTCAACTAAAACTGGTAATTGGGGGCAACTAGAAAGTCAAAGTGGAAATTAGGGACAATTAGGGACAACTAGGGATAACCGGGTCAAATTGGTAGAGACTGTAAATTTTGTAATTTTGAATATTATTATTATTATTATTATTATTATTATAAATTGGGAGAAATTTGGCAAAATGGAGAGAAACCCAACTTTAGCTACGAAGTTCCACTAATTCCATGTTTATACGTACTCCTCTAGGATGGAAAAAAACAAAAGGCATCAAGGAAGTTCCTTTCTTTGTAAGAATATGAATCCATCTCGAATAAGATTAGTTATAAATTGTGAAATATACATAAATACTTGTATGACTGTATTTTTTACTCTCATTGTTTCAAAATTTTATTTTCACTTGACTTTTTAAGATCTTAAATTCAACACTTTGATCACGAATAACTATTTTTACGTACTCTAATCATAAAATTTATAAAATTGTGCAGAATGAATCTAGAGTATTTATGTAGATCCCTTCCTATGACGAGAAAAAAAAATGTTAAAAATTTTCATGGATCGGAGGAAATAATTCATACGATCAGACCAGCCAAATCAACTTGGGCAACCTATTGGGCCTTAAGTCAAAAACCCTCTTTTTTTTTTGAAGTGCTTAGAGTCATAACAGGTCATTTACATGGGTTAGAATGCCCGACTTGAAAGGCATCTTCGGATCCTACAAACAACTAACCCAAAGGCCAAAACAAATCGGATCGTACTGCAACACAACAACATTCGCCTTCAGCTCTCCTCTCTCTGCTCATCACCTTCAGGTTTTTCTCTCTCTTGTTGACGAGTTCAAGTGTTCAACCTACTTGTTACAAAGTGTATATATTCTTGTCAAGCTTTATCAAATTTCATATATTCTTGAATGAATTCTGAACTCTTCATGAAGTATTCTTTTGTTTTTCCTAGTGTAATCACTTGAAAATTGAACTACAATATTCGAACTGGTATATGACATTTATGATAATTTTTTAATTTTTTATTTTGCTTGTTTGGCTACTGTGATCATTAGGTTAATTGTTCTATCGATGATAATTGTTATCCCATTTATAGATTGATGAATGTTGTTGAATTTTTTTTTTTTTTTTGGTGCAAAGAATGTTGTTGAATTTGAAAAGCAATGGTGTTCATGTTAAATGGGTACTGTGCTTTTGTCATTTGATTCTAAAAAGTATTGATTTTTAATCTTTATTGTGCATTTGTGCTGAACTTGATAAATTGTGTAATTGTATACATTTAATGAGGTACTAACTTGCCATGTCAAATTATGAACTATTAACAGAAGTTTAAGCTGCATTAGGTCTTGTATGATCCTCTTTGAGGATGTGAGTAGCATCATGTTTGTAGTCACTATTTGTTAATTTTGTACATCACTGAAATGGAATGACTAAAGTATTAATTTGAGACTGAATTCTGTAAAATGGAAAGTTTGGAGAAGTTCAATCAAATCACTAGAGGTTTGAGTGTCGTTATCCAGTTCTGAAGATTAATAGTTGAAATGCTGTTGGAAGAGAGGTTAGGGGAGGACTACCCCTTTTGTGTTACTAGGACTAGGAGGAGTGGAGGACTATTCAAGCCAATTACAAAAATATAAGTTCAGTTCTAATATCTTATGTTAGCCAATTTCGTTTTTAACATTCTATTTTTAAAATTTTTGCAGTGTATTGGTTATTCTGTAGAGAATATTCTCTTAGCGTCGAATGGCAGCTGTAGAGCCTCCACCACCAGTGGAGATATTGGGTACTTATTTTTACCACTTACCTTTTTGCTTGACTTTGGTATTCAATTTGTCGACTATCATAGATAATAAACACTGTCATTTTCTCATTAAGTGCGAGATCAAGAAGGATTTTCTATCTGTAGTGGGCCGCCCTTCGACAATGATCAGCTGAAATTCAAGTCAGGAAAAGTTCCTTGCACTAGTGCGACATTTAGTGAGGATGGCTCTATCCTCATGGTGCTTAAGCCTGACTGTATTATTAGTATTTTGGATTGCAAGAGTTACAAAGAGATCAGATCCATACAAGTTCCAAGCCTTATTGCTGCGACCTTGTCACCTGGAGGGACTTATTTTCAGACATTTCAGAAACCCTCATCACCTCAGGATAAAAATGTGACCTTGTGGAAGGTAGAAACTGGTGCTGCTGTATACAACCTAGCTCAAAAGAATATGACAAAGACCACTTGGTACGTGTGATTGGCTTAACTTCAAGTTTGCTGTTCTATTATCTAGAAAGATGTGTTTATATTAGCTTCCTGTTGTCAAATGTTCCAAGTAATTGTTCCCTTTCTCAAAATGTTTCTATGACTCATGATAGAGTTTGTTATTTTGAATTGGACTTTACATGAAATTAGGTTTAACTTTTTGATCCCTCATATTGTCATATAGGACGAGAAAGTCAGCAATGATTTTATGTATTTTTAACCCTTTCTTCACATGAAATGCGAAATTTAGCCCCTAAATGAAAATGTTTGTGCTCTATGTAGGCCCTCTATCTTATTCAGCACTGACGAAGCTGTTGCATGCCGTCTTGCCACAAACGAAATACAATTTTTCGATTCTGGTGACTTGTCCAAAGGCTTTGTTTCTCGCCTAAGAATTCCTGGAGTAGCTGCTATTCGACTTTCCAATCAACCTGGGTCACATGTTGCGGCTTTTGTTCCAGAATCCAAGGTTTGTCTATGTGAGCTACCTCGTTTTTAGATCTCAACGGGAAGATGTACAGTGAAAATGGAATCTTTGCTCTGAATTTCAGTATTCAGAATTGATCGATTAGAGAAATTCTTGCATATTTCATGTCCTGGAGTTTGAAAGCTTAGTCCCACACGGACTGATGGAGACTAAATAAACAATGGGTGCATAAGTAAACTATAATTTTAACACGTTTGTGCTATTGTCTTGACCATTGTGTTTGAACCAATAACACGTTTATTGTTGAATTTGATATCGTTTGTAGATGCCGTATGGCCTATTATTAATACAATTCCTATTTTCCCCTAAAAATAAATAAAAATAAAAATAACATGTCTACTTTAGCTTGCCATACAGAATCAGTTGGGTGTCTGACAAGGAGCCAGTTGTGTTGGATTGAGCTTAATAACCTATGTGCTGCAGTATTTTTTATTTTATTTTAGATAACATAGGTATCCAAGCTTCTTTTTTTTTTTTTTTTGCTTGACTAATCCCATGGCCCCCGAAGTTAATGATCAGGAAAACCTCCAGTGACCCTGAGGGGACTCGAACTTCCTACGCGCTGCACTTTTTGATTGCTTTTCCTATAAAACAATAGTGTAGAGTGAGGGCTCTAACTTCAAGTGTCCAAAGGATATTTAAGCAAGGAGGCTTGTTTAACCTTGTTAAGTCAGTCTTTCAATAATTATTATTGTAACACAGGCATTTAACCCATTACTAGACAATTCTTTGTCAAAGATGGATCTTCCTTATTCTTGTTATTCTTCTGTAGGGAGTTCCTGCAAGTGTTCAGATATTTGCATGCGGAAGCGATATCTCAAGCCAGCCTCTTGCTCGACGCAGCTTCTTCCGATGTTCAACCGTCCAATTTCATTGGAATAAAGGCTCTACTGGGCTTCTAGCTGTGGCACAAGCAGATGTTGATAAAACCAACCAAAGTTACTATGGAGAATCAAAACTGAATTACTTGACAACAGATGGCGCTCATGAAGGCCTTGTGCCACTTCGTATGTCAAATTGATCATATATTTTCAATAATAAATTGACACTATTCACTGAAGATTGATTGCTTCATTATTCCTACAGGCAAGGAGGGGCCAATTCATGATGTTCAGTGGTCCTATTCTGGTTCAGAGTTTGCTGTTGTTTATGGGTGTATCCTTTTCAATTAAAATACCTGCAAAGAATTTGTATGTAATCTATCAACAGATTAGATTGCATGGAACTAAGGATGGCAAATAGGTAGTGTCGGGCCAAGATCTTGTTTTGGTCAATGTTAAATGGGTTGACAAGCTCCCGACCTGTGTATTTAATGTGTTGGAACTTGGCAACACTTCAAACTGTTCGATAAATTGGTAACAACACATGTACCTCAAGAATAAAATAAAGTGATCATACACGGTCTGAAATTGTTTACAATGCTTAAAATTGTTAAATATTCCAATCCATTACATGTTTATTCTAGGTGAGGTAGACATGAAAACGACCTACTTCAATAAACTGGTCGGGAGCAGGTCATTTTCGTGATGCGGATCTCACACCAACCTAACCCATTTATTAGGATTAGACGTGTCACTTTATTGTGTGAATACCTCTCTTGTCCACTTCTTGTTGTGTTCGTATCAACTTTGGACAGCCTTACATGGAAGGGGATAGTCTAATAAAAAGAGATGAGTAATAATATTGAGCTTGTGTGGCTTCTGAGTTGTCGCTAAAACAAAAATAACATCATATGGTAACATTACTCGTCATTGACATAGCTAAACATTTCTTCTCTTATTATACGTGATGTCTTTGTAGCATTTCCTTGACGCAATTCAGTCATGCCTGCTAAGGCGACAGTGTTTGACAAGAAGTGCAATCCACTTGTTGAGCTGGGTTCAGGCCCTTACAACACCATCAGATGGAATCCGAAGGGAAGATGTATCCTCCACTTAGCTGATTTATTCCACTTTTTTTCTCCAACTTCTCCTTTAATCTAAAATTTGAGCTACAGGAATTACTTGAAAGTTTGCATCCTTAACCTCCATATAGTCTTGTGCTTGGCTGGTTTTGGGAACTTGCCTGGTGATATGGTATGTTGAACTGGTGTCTCTTCTTAGGTTTTGTGCCATTAAAGTTGCCATTAGCATATGGTAAATGTATACCTCTTATCTGAGAGTCTATAGTGCTTACTACAGAGGGTCATTTTTTCTTCCTGTCTATTAGGATTCTTGTCTTATTTTGAATAGTAGCTGCCACAGTCGGTAAGGCAGCTCACTGTCTCTCTTCTTCTGCTTCCTAATATCTGTTTTTGTATCTCTTGTGCGATTCTTCTTTCAGTTCTGTTCATATGTTGTTGAATTTTTATTATTCAGTGCCTTCAATCTCCTTAAATGTTTGATTGAAATGTTGGGCTGGTTTTGTCATGTCATTAGTTGAAGGGCATGCCCATGGAGCTGCAATTATGAAGATTTAAACCAAACCATCCTGTAGGAAAAGCCGTTTTCTTGTCTAGAACTCTATATTACGCATAATGCTTTCTTGTCTAGTGCATTGGTGCTGCAAGTTAGAATTCTCTGAGATTGACTGGAAATAAGTTGGCAAAGGCACTAAACTCCACCACCTCTCTCAATCTTGTCATTGGTGCCTAAATATGAGAGGCTAACTCTCACACACCAGATAATGTCGGTGGGAGTATTTGGAAAATGGACCAAGTAGAATGTTTTTCTTGGTGTTGTTCAGGCAGGTTTCAATGATGAAGGTGGATGTCTATACAAAGCTCAAGTTTAGAAGGTTTTCCAGAAAGAAATTGTTAGCTCTTATCATCTGAGAGACTACCCTAGGGAGTTGATTCAGGACCCCTGATTGAGCTGGCAACACTGACACTGTTCATACTTGAGCAAGGGAGCTTTTGATACTCATATCCTACATTGAATCTGAGAGTAGTGCTAGCATACATCGGCGTGAAGGCACACAAACGTAGACTTGCTGCATCACAATTGTCAATTTCAGACACGTGGAAGATTGCATTTAGCTGCTAATAGGGTGAATAATTTCTAGCTTTCTCCCCTGCTGGGTAAAGCACATCCACAACATCACCAGTCTAGTAGATATATTTGAGGAAATTTAAACTAGTTTCTTTATAGCAATGCTGGCATGGGTGACTATTGCAATTTTGTTTTGGAGTAGTCATGTTCATCAGCAATACACAGTGTTTGTTTTTGTCCCCCCCCCCCCCCCCCCGTTCTTTTTACAATATCAGAACCTTATCTTTGTCTTTTGCTTCAATCTTGGGATGCCCTGGTTTGCTACGTAAAAAATTAATGACAAACACAGGTGAATTTGTGAAATCAAATGGATATAATTTCCTCATGCATGCACCTTTGGGAGTGTTTCAGGCTTTTTGGGACTGCACAGAGAAGAAGCAGCTTGGTACAACCAAGGCTGAATGGTCTGTAACTTATGAGTGGTCTCCCAATGGATGCTATTTTTTGACTGCCTCTACAGCACCAAGACGGCAAATTGATAATGGGTAATGCTACCTTACTGTTTTGTCTTTTGTGAACTTCATGATTTTGCAGAGGATTACAATATCATGCTACTTGGTTACCAGAATATAGTTTGTATGTTTGACCGTTGACGCATTAGTAGGAGAAACTATGATAATTTGATCTGTCTGTAAAATTTCCTGTTCTTCTCATTACTTGGATGCTCTACCTTTAGGCTCTTTTCCTTCACTCTTCTTTTTTCTATTTTTTTTTTTTTTTGGGGGGGGTGGGGGTTGGCGGTGGAGAGTTTTGATTCTGTAAAATCACCCATTCATTCCCCATGTATTAAATAAGTTTCTCCCAAGATGTGAGTATTCCTCGCCTTCCAAGCATGTGATGACCTTTTTGCAGCCGATCACAACTATGTCACTTCATTCATGTATCCATGAATATACATTTAAACTTTCTAGAAGCTATACTGCTACCTCACTGGAAATTTTCACTATTTTCTGCACGTTATCAATATGTTCCCTTGTTAGCTTACATCAGCTGTTATGTTGCCCCAGTTTCCTTGATTGTCAGAATGGAAATGGAAAATAAAAGTTGAATATAACACAAAAGTTCTATAGAATAGAAAAAGGCATGAATAATAACTAATCTAAAGTGGCAGACCAAATTTGCTGCAAGGGGTTAGCAAATTATTTTCTTAATTTTTGGATGAATGAATTGATAAATATTCCTTTGTGCAATGAAGGATTAAAATTTTCTACCACAATGGATCATTGTACTACAAGAAGATGTTTGACAAATTGTTCCAGGTTAGTGCGAAAAGGAAATGCTCCCTTTTATTGTCCTGCATTATGTATAATTTTTCTGAGGTCCATTGTGTCTGCTTTCTGCCACAGGTTGAGTGGAGACCAGAATCAGCAGAGATGTTTGGTGATATCAGTGAACTTATAAAATCTGTTGGTTCATTAAAGATCGAAGAAACCAAATCACAAGGTTCTTCTCTTGCTTATTACACCTGCTTCTTATCAGAAATGTTTACTGTATGTGCTTTTGGTTGATTATGAGAATGGTTCATTTAGGATCAGGGTCAAAATCTTCCTCAAGTGCTACAAAAACCAACCTGGCAAACCCTCCACAGAAACCTTCTGCATATCGTCCTCCTCATGCTAAGCAGGCAGCATCTGTTCAGGCAGAGGTATTTTCGAACTACCTTTTTTTTATGCTACTGATGTGATATGTTCACCTCTTCAATTATTTTTCCTTTTCTGTAATAGACCTAAATGGTAGTTTAGGCTTGTTTATGCGCTCAATGTCACATTTAGAAGATCACCTGGTTAGGTGTAGACTTTGAGTACAACAATGAACATCCAGGTATTGCTTTGAAAGGTCGAAATATAGGTAGTTTTCTGTTCAGAAAAGGCTAAAAAACTACTACTACTATCTGGATTTTGTTTTGGGTCTTACACGCTCATATGTCTTGATACTTTCTGTTAAAGCATGTTATTTTCAACTATTTATAAATTGGGTATCTTGCAGTCATGTGATCATTATATGACACTGTCAGTTTCCTTTTGCCTCGTGTTATTTTTATGATATCAGAGGCACCTTTTCATTTCTTAATTGTGCATCGACTTCGGGTTCTATATAGATAGTTTCTTTTCTGCCTTGTTTCCCAACTCCAAGTGTGTACAACAGCTCTTATAATGTGTTTCAACCGGTTCTGATCACTTCTGAATGATATTCGTGGAGCTTGTAAATGCAATTTTCCCAATTACCTTCAGAATGATGGCTGATACCTACCACTGAAACTCCATGAAGTTCCTATCAGATATCTGCTATTTTAAGTGAAGGATCATTTAAGAGAATTTTAAGCGCTCTGATCTAGGAGCAACTGTATATAGGTAGGATAGAGTTGTATGTACCTCCGGTACTGAGGAGGATGAAGATATTAGAGTTGGAACATATGCGCGTATGAATGGACAAGAGAGGGACTTCTCTTGTCATGGGAAGTCAAGTCTTTGGTTCTTCACTGACATTTTATGCTGGTATACTTGAAATGTGATTTGTTAGTCAAATTTCATACGATCTGGAATGTATACTCTGTGTCTAATATGCATTTTGTAAGTGCAAAATACAGCTATCAGCCTTTGCAAATGTGCATATGAATCTGAATTGTAGGCCTGTCATTTTTACCATACAAGCTTATCCATGCAACCTGTGTTTCTAATACTCTTCAATGTTTCCTGTCTTTATGTTGGCAGCTTAAAGGAGGAACGCCTACACAGTAAGTACCCTTATTTTACATTGTTTGTAAACAGGTTATCTCCAGGCGCTCTGTTTTTGTAACATCTTTTGTGACTTATCGTTGTGCTGAATTCAGAGAATTGAGCAAAAATGCCTTGAGGAACAAGAAGAAAAGAGAGAAACAACGTGAGAAGAAAGCAACTGACGGCTCTTCTGCTGCTAATGATTCATGATTGTGTATTGACCAATGCACAGAGGGGCGATAGAGAGCGATGTAAGATAGACCTTCAACTTGTTTGATGGAGCCAGAATGCAGGCTGCTAGTGGTCCTTCACAACCAGCACTACAATTTTGAACGCAACACCCGTGGAATTTTTCTAATGCCGAGTGATTTTTCAAATAAACACAAAAATTAATTTTGTATCCTCTTATACGACATACTGATGTACTGGAATTCTAGTTTGGATCATAGATAAAACATAAAAGTATTACGCTGCTAAAGCTTCAAGCACTATGATTTTGTAACCTTATATGGCCAGTCACTGACTCACTGTGACTAACATTGTACACCACTACATACAGTTAAGTGTTGAGTTATCAAATGTTCCTACAAAGCGACTAAGATCTTTTGATGATTTAGATTTTAGAGTTTACGTACAAACATTTTATCATAATACTCTCTCCGTTCCAGATAAATCTTTCCATTTTGAGGGGAAAGATTTATTTGGGACAGAAGGAGTATACGATTAACATAAATCATATAAACGATCTTATATGAGACATATTATTGTGAAAACTAACTTGTCAAAAGATCATTTAAGAAAAACAAGGTTCATGTTCAAGAATCCCAACAAGAGGAAGGTATAAGCCATTCAAGATCCCTAACAGGAGGAAGAGATTATAGAGATCCATAGGTTGTTACCCTTAAACTGTTGCACATGAAATTTTTACCTCAATTCACTATTGAGGCTCCGTTTGATTCACCTGGATAAAGCTGAATCTGAACTGAACTGAATTGATATTTTAAACTTAACCGTTAACCATTTAAAATTCGTCCAAACATAGTCAATATTTGACTTATGCTTTGAGATCTTTCCGATGACATAATTATCATCATGAAATTATTTCGGAATAAAAAGTTATATGAGTTATAAAGTTACACATGAACTGAGCTGAACTGGACTGAATTGAAATTAAGTAAAATAAAGGTGAATCAAACAGAGCCTGAGAAAATTATAAAACATATGCATGTTTTAGAGGTTAGAAAGGAAATTAGAAATTAGAATACATCAAATTGCCAAATTGGCATATCAATGTGGTTGAACTCAGTACAGGACTGTATCATGTTCCGCCTCCATTATATAATTTACGTAATGATTTCTCTTCTATCAAGCATAGATGTCTCTTCTTTCTTCTTCTTTTTGTGGGTTTTTTTTTTTTTTTGGTTGTTTTTGATCACATCAAACAATATGTATAGAAAGAACTTGAAGCATGAAATAGTTTGGACAATGTGATTGGAAGTTGAACAAACATGTATAGGCAAGTTACTGAAGAAGTATCTACGAGATTATAGAGATCCCTTCATCCCTAGGTTGTTACCCTTGACTAAGCGTGATTACAGCTCTATTGAGAAGGATGTGAATGCTTCAAGTACAAATGTGATATTATTGTCCTCTTGTGCAAACAAGGACGACGAAAAATAAGCCAGGCACGTTCTACTACAAACATTTTCAAAATTTAAAAGTATATCTAATGAGAGATTAATGAAGGTAAAGACTGCCATGCCATGGAGACTCCCCAGAAAACTACTCTAGTACACAGGCAGCAGCATTATCCGAACTGGGTATTGGCTCTTCAAATTTTCAAGGCTGTAGTCCATGTCCCCTGTACACTTGGGTGCTTTGTAACATGTCTTGTCTTGAGCTTCACTGCCTTCCTTCCAGTGGCATTTCTCAACCTGGTTGCATGATGTAGTACGTCTTCTGGAGTCATGTTCTTCACGCAAATTACTCGCTCGTTCTTGTTCCCTATTCATAGAGCATAACGATATTGAGTAGAAAAAGAGAACTTATTTACTTAACTTGTCAAATAGGAAAAAAAAAGTCTCTTGTTCCTTTGTGGGGGAGGGAGTCGGGATGAGCACCAGCGTAAAATCAAATATCCAGAAATTAGCAGTTAAAATCTTGTAACATGGACTCACGTCGGCACATATTTTTGTTAAAGAAATTTCACATAAAAGCATATAAAGTTATATGAACAGAGTGAAAGTTTTGCAACTTCCTTCAAAGATCTTCAAAGATCAATAACATTAACTTGACCAGCTAGATCTTCCAATCTTATTTGAATTTTGAATAGATGATGATCTGGTGGGCAACTGATGGCAGGATAGCACTGGGAGCAGAAATCATTCACAATCCAATTCAGTTTTCAGAACTGACGAAATATAGCCATTGCAATGCTCACTCCCCTACTGTCAAATTTAACTCTCAAAAAAGCAACAGTCAAATTTAACTCCCCCACTGTCACCAATGCGCTCCCCAATGTTTGGAAGGCTAGTAAAGATGAATGCAAATCATAATCCACAGCATATTTCCACGTTAGACAAGCTCATAATATATTCTAGCATGGTACTCATCCATGAATACTACTTCTAGATTTAGGTTACTATCCTACAAAAGCTGCTGAAAAAAATACAAAAATAGAAAAAATAGTGAAATCTCTTCAACCATCAGAAATGGCTTAACCACAAGAGGCACAGACCATAGACGAAGCCAAGCATCTAAAGATCAAACCAATGTACCACTAACACACATCAATAGTGTTATCAAGAATCTCCAAATGGACAACAATTATCAGTCCAGATATTAGGTTCCATGTAAACAATAATGTGCGCAGCCCTGCCTGGCAGGGTGCAGGCAAATGTCTAGTTTTATCTGTAACAGAGAGCACAAGAACCGCCCCCCCCCCCCCCCCAAATAAATAAAAAAAAAACTAATTGGTGGCGAAGGAGAGAAAATGTGAAAACTTTGTTATTTTATTTTTATTTTATTTTTACGATAACATGGGTATCTGAAATTTGCCTGACTAATCCCATGGTCCCTGAAAGTTAACGACCAGGAAAACCACCAGTGGCCCTGAGGAGGCTTGAACTTGGGACATCTGGAACAAATCTTAGAGGCCTTACCAGACCAACTTAGGGGTTAAAATGCGAAAACTTTGTAATACCAATGGGAAAAAAGGTCCATGTTTTGAAGTAATGACTGAACTGCACATTCATTGCATTGTAAATTTCTAAAAAGTGGGGAAAAAAAAAAGAAAAAAGAAAAAAAGGCCAAACACAAAAATAGGTAGTTCTCCTATTTTCTCTCACTCAGGCAACAACAATGACCAAAAACAGGAAAAATAGAGAAACAGATATACCATAACCAGTTATTTGACTTGGACAGGGACATTTTAAAGTGGCTTGATAAATAACATACGATTCCAAAACCTTAGACTTCATCACCTTCTCACTGATGAATGGAAAAATAATTGTACAGAATGGAATAGGTAGGGTGTCGAAGGAAGTCACTCACAGTAAGACCCCTTAAGATGGGGATGCTGTCCACGGATGAGCTCTGTAATAATCTCCAACTGTGGATTGCTCTCCTTAAATGATGGTAAATTTGTTTCCATAAAAGCCCTGGCAAATTCAAGAAGTCATATGTTTCAGAATTTAAATGCACTGAGTACAAATTCTTTTGTTTAATACAATATCCACACACCACCATGTGATTTTCCCCCTTTGTTCTTTAGAGGGGGAGGTGATTAACGATATATTAGGGCACTAATTCAAGAAAAGAAAGAAAATGTTACATGCAAGATCCAAAAAGGATGAAATAATATGATTGTTACCAAAATTGCTGGACGAGCTCTTATTATATTCAGCTTATGTATTCCAATTTCCAGGTAGCTTTACAAGGGTTCGATATGGGTTGCTAAGAACCCTACATAAGCCGGTCCAATATAAAGACCCAGTCCCTACAAGCTTCATGCCGCAACATGAAACGCTTATGTTGTTCCTCTGATCTACTGTAGATACCTCTTGAGAACATAGTAAAAGGGTCTTAATTATAGTCTTGAGAGTCCACCGAGAGACCTCAGAGGCTCCTTAATCACCCCTTTATTCTCTTTCTTGCTACTTTCACCTATTATAACATCCAAGTATTGCCCTAAGTATTGTCCATTGAGGCTCCTCATCCGGGCTTGTGGGACCCTTTTCTTGGTCTCACAGATTGACTTAAAAACATTTTTTTAGAAAAAGAAAAAGGGTATTGATGAATCATCAATTAAAATGTACAGCAAGAGACAATATCTACAAATTGACACAAAACATGCAGACTAACTCAATACATGCATACTTTTATGGGGCTTATTAACTAAGCTTCACATAATCATTTGGTTAAAGTGTAATGCTAGTCAACTGTTTTCTCCATACATCTTAACCAACCCCATCAAAGGTCATACACTTGGCACAAATGGACACCTATTCAGAAACTAAAAAACTTAATTTTAAATGAACAAGAAGTTCGGTCAACTCCGACAACCCCTTTGAAGTGCCACTGGGGGTCAACAGGCTCACTGGTAATATCGCTAGCCAATGGCCACCAGTATCAGGGTGATGTTTCACCATGAAGTTTTAACTCCAGAATCAAGAATTCCATGTGTTCAATTGGTAAATAAATCAAACCTACACCCATGAGAGTGAGAGAGAGGTAAGCATTCCAGATCAACCACTTCCATCATGCTAGCACTATACCACCGCCATCTCCATGACCCTCTCATACAGCCTCCCTTCCCCTCTGGGTCCGGGACACTAAAGCTCTCTCCCCTTTCTACATGTGCCCCACCTCTTCCTCCTACATTCACCAGACAGAAAATATTAGGGGATATAGGTGGCAAGATCAGGATTTCGATGGAAAATCCAAACTACTAAGAGGACAGATTAGGTCACTCAAAGTCAAACTCAAGGTGATGGTGATGACCATGCAGGAAAACGCCAGAAGAGATAGAAAAGAGACATAGATGTGGCAAGGTTCGGTGTGGGAAAGGGCTACTGCCGAGCAGGGAAAAAGAAAAGCTGTTGCATAAGAGTCTCGCAGAGAGATAGTTTTATAGGTATAGGGTAATGCGTCACGGGCTCATGGCTATCCCACTGTAAATTTTATGGGCCGCAATCTACCAGATCAGCTGTATCAGTTGTTTTTCGGCCTTACGCTATGGATGGATAGATATGACAAATACAACAAAGACATTTGAAACCCTACTACATATCGGGAATTTTGTTTATCGACAAATTCAAACACCGATACATATCCTCTGATACTTAATATCCCTCGTGTGGAGGCGGGAGATTTACTAAAACTGATGGGAGAAAGGGGGTTTGGTTTGATAAATACCAACCAAACAACATTCTTCAACTCTAGTGCCACTCCTGTTTAGCTACACTGATTTCATTTCTTTCATTGGAACCATAAGCCATCTAAGATCCCATACATGGACCAAGTTGTTGGACTAGAAACTTTATAGCCAAAAACCAACCTCATTTCTACACCATAAATCCCCATCCCCTTCCTCTCACCACTTTGACAGCCAACCTCTCTGCACTGCCACTTGATAGAGCCCAACCCCAACCCTTTCTTCCCTCTCCCCCAATGCCCCCCTCACTCCCACCTCTTCCCTACAACCCCTCCTCTCCATTTCCCTTTCAAATAACCATCATGAAGCACAAAATAGTGCTAGATGACCACATCATGTAGGTCTACATGGTGATAAGTGGCCACTGAATTTTGGGAGATGCCAACTTATCTAACCTTGGATATTTTACCTTCATTTATATTTCCGTGTGGTGGTGGTAGTTGTATATAAGCAGTTCTAGTATTGGAAGTCTCTCACACAGCCACACTGTGCTAAAAGAGCCAAAGGGTTGGGCAATGATCTTGATATCTATTTATTTATTTCTTTTCTTTGAAATTTTGATTCCTGAGTTTGGTTTGAGGGGTGGGGGGAGATTTAAGTTAAACCTAATCCATTCTGATTTGTTCCCCCTCCTTTGTCAACCAAATAAAAGGATGCACTACTGTGATTCCCCAAGCCCTTCCCTATATCTAAAATCACTTAGTGTTTCAATGCTCTATTCTTCCTATCAGTGGAAGGTCAAACCCTGATCCCTTCATTACAGCAAGAGAAAGACTCAGACACAATAAGCCTTTAACTCAGAAGTCCTCTCACTCCAAGTCCCTCTCAGAAAGGCTGATTCTTAACTGACAACCCACAGGAGCAATGCTTGGTGAAAGTTTACCACTTTCAACAGTGAGAAGTCTGAGAACTATTGTGCAAAATTATTCTGCTAACAAGATGCAACAATATAAAAATGCATCATCTGCAGATATAGAAAACACACGAATCATACATAGCATACTCAATCTAAAAGGCCTAGTAGATTGAAGACAACCTCTCTCCACAGCCCGCAGAATTTACATATGAGCAGTTACAAAGAAGGAACTTTCTCCATGCACCCCAAACGTATTGACGGGAAGAATATAAATAGCTAGCTCTAAAAATCCACAACTTTTCGAACATTTATCTGCTTCCGCGAAGTTGATCTCCTTATAACCAAACCAGCTTGCAGCCATCACAAAACAATCACTCAAATAGGTAAACACCCCTTCCCCCAAACAAACAATCACCAAATAACAAAATTGCTATATAAAATGGACTAAGGTCACAACTTAAAAGGGCTAAACATCATATCCTAAAGTAATGCTACCACACTCCTCATCCTAACCCAACTACCACAATTCAGCCTTTAGATGATTGGCTATGATATGATAGATACTTTACAATTAGACTAAATACTATAGGAACTCCCTGAACATAAACCGGTCAAACATCGGCAAAGGTTTGTCAATTAGGATAGTGAAAATTTTAAAATTCCATGTGGGTGCATAAAACTTGAAGTTCAACAGCTGCAATTACCATAAAAGACCTCATTTTTGAACCATGTAGATCAAGAACTTTATTTCCTGATGGCCAACCTATCTTATATAATCAGAACTAAACAGCCAAAGTCATATGGGTAAGATCAAACAAGAAATGACATCAAATGGTAGAGTAAATGAAAGAGATTTCTAGCAATGATACAAGTCAACAGAAGATGTTAAAAGGGCAATAACGAAATACCCATGAATTAAATCACTTGCAAATATTAACCCATTAAAGAAACCAAAAAAAACAAGGAAAAAAGGAGCAAATTTAAAGGCAAGCAATTGAAGACAGATGTGAGAGAGAGAGAGAGAGTACCTTATTCCCCTGCTACTTCCGCCCCAATCACAGTAGCTGACGATTAGTTTCTGAAGCTGCCAAACTCCTCTCAACGCCATTGTAATAGTTCAAGTGAATTAACCAGATTCTACAGAAATCTCGCAAGAAAGCGAGTATCGGCTACTAGGGTTTTAGGGACAATGGTGGTCTTCTAAGTTAAACCCCAATAGGAACTGAGATGAATAACGAGTGAGTGAGTGAGTGAGTGAGTGAGTGAGTGAGTGACCACACGACTTGTTTCGTTTTTCTTTTCTTTTTTCCTTTTTCTTTGAAGGAGAATGAAGATTAACCTATTTTCAGAAATTTTTTTAAAGGGAAGAAAAATGAGGATATTGTTAAAAGATAGCTCAGAAAATAAGCAATAGTGAAAGTATATTGGTAATTTTTATTACTTTTATCGGAGTAAATAACTATACTGCTATGGTAAGATATAAACTCTCAACTAATTGTGAGTCATTCGCCAAATTTACACGTGAAGAGTTACAATATTTCTCATATAGAAATAGAATTTGAAATCTTGCCGTAGGTTCAATTATCCTCATTTTTCCTTCCCCTTAAAAACAAAACAAAAAAACTTTGTTAGATACTTATATAGTTAGATGCATAATTATTGCGAATGAATTACGAGTATTATAGAAAAGATAAATAAAAAAAATATTCTACAGTTGATGTCAATAACACGGAGTTGTTACAAAAAAAGAAATTTGGTTCCTAGTATTCGTTATCACGAATTTGGATCATCTTATGCAAAATATCCAACATCGAAAGTGTTCTCTAATTTTATTAAGCGATTGCGATATGATCAAGTAATGTGGCAAGAATAGAATCATTGGATGAAGTCTACTTGGAATTTGTAGTCCCTCTATTATTCATCTTATAACTTGTGTTAAACTTTTGATGTCACTTATGACTTTATGAGTATTAAGTTTCTAGTGTTAGTAAGTAGTAACTACACTAGTTTGTTTGAAATAAATTTACTGTATTTATATAAAGTTTGATCTTCCTGTTACTCAATTTTACTTTTCACTAGATTTCGTGCACGTGCGATGCACGGGTTTTTGTTCATCATCCTCTGTTATTAGGATTAATATAATAAAAAAATTTAATCACATTAATATATAAAGTTGAATAATGAGAGTAGCAAGGAATAATTATAATTTTTTCCACACATTTAACAAAGAAATTACATTTTTAGTGAATAAATAATATACCTTTTTTACGATAATAAATATAATACTTATGTTACTTTTTTTATTAAAATAAAATAAAAGTATTTTGGATTTCTTTTTAATCACCCGTACATTTATGACTATTTATTATTTATTCAATGCACCTTGGTGAGAACTCAATTATATATATATATATATATATATATATATATATATATATATATATATATATATATATATATATATAACACTTGCAACAACAACAACAACAACAACCCAGTAAGTATCCCGCCTAGGGCGGGGTCTGGGGAGGTCCAGATGTACGCAGTCTTACCCCTAACTAGTCGCCTAGAAGAGAGACTGTTTCCGAAAGACCCACGAAAACTTTTTTTTTTTTTTCATTTTCAAAACGGTTTTTTCGGGTAAATTGTTCAATATATATATAACACTTGCTTATGTGTAATTATACCTGGAGAATATTAGCTAGCTTAGAGTTTTCGGAGTCATACACTCATACTAGAGATAAGATTTATGAACTCCAAACCTAAGGAAAGAAGTTAAAAAGAAAAAAGAGACCTAGTTTATGTACATAAAGATGGATACATTGAATATAAAGATCATTTGAGAGAATTAAAAGTTCAGTAATATCTTTTAGCGCAATTTAGTGAAAATCACCTGAAAATTTTCACTTTTTATCCAGTACCCCCTGAATTGTTGTTATTTGTTCAATACCACCTTAAAAGTTGATTCCGCCTTGTGAGTCCCCCCTTAAGTGATTTTCGGGCCAAATTCATTACTTTTCTTCCCGTTTTACCCTCACGTATGCTTTACAGCTTTTAAAATTTTCTTGGCTCCCCATAGCTTCCCCTTCTCCCTAATTGACAATTCCCCCTAATTTTCTCTCTCCTCCTCAATCATGGTTTCCCCTTCTCTCTTCTTCCCATCCATGGTGGTGGTGATGGGGATAAGGAGGGAGAGAGAGTAGTGGGGTTGCTGTTGGTGGAGACGGTGGTTGTTGTGGAGTAAACGAGGAGGTGTATTCTTGTTTGAGAGGTGATGAGGAGGGAGAAGAGGAAGCCTTGGTGGAAAGGAGAGAGAAAATTAGGGGGAATTAGGGAGAAGGGAAAGCCATGGATGGGGAACCAAGAAAAATTAAAAGCTGTGAAGCATACATGAGGGCAAAACGGGAAAAAAGTAATGAATTTGACACAGAAATCACTTAAGGGGTGACTCCCAGGGCGGAATCTGTTTTTAAGGTGGTACTGAACAATAACAACAATTCAAGAGATATTGGACAAAAAGTAGAACTTTTCAGGTGGTTTTCACCAAATTGCGCTATTTTTTAATGTAGTTACAAAACCTTACTGAGTTTCCCAATCTCTTGGTTTGATATTGATTTGATAAATCTAAATGTATTTTCTTTTGTAAAGTAGGAAAAAGAAATAAGCACAAACCATTTAGTCCTCAGTGTCGGCTTTGGATTTTCTGTCCACCATTTCCAGTGGAGCCAAAAGCTACTTTACTTTTTGGCTTCGGAATGTAATGGACTAAAGCAAAATGGCTCATAAAACTGTCGGCACTTCTTATTCATTGTGAAGTTGCTGATGGTCGTCGCACTTCGGATCTCGGGTCAAACGGAAACAGCCTCTCTGTGAGACTCTCACAGGGGTAAGGCTGTGTACAACCGACCCCTCCTTACCCTGCCTAGGCGGGAGCCTCGTTGGAGGCACTGGGGTAATGTTGATGTTGATGTTGATGTTGTCGGCTTTGGATTTTGTCCCCAACCACCGACAGAACAGATCAACAGAACAGCACCAGGACGCTCACACAAGTCACATTCAATTGGAGAATGTTTTTGATGCTGCAGAAAATAGATGCTGAACCAAGAAGCCTAAGGAAACTTCAGCAGCATACATGCCAGCCCAATTGCAAGACATTAGTAATCAACTAATCAGCGATTCATAGTAATACAAGTAGCATATTAAGTGAAATAGTGTCACACAACTGCTCTGATTACAAGTAACATCCTTTCTTTTCCTTTTCTACAAAGGCTTACATACAAACCCTAAAGTCAACTGCATTAAGCAGACTCAACTTGCTTGTATCTGGCAGGCTTGGATCAAAAAAACATGGACCCGAAAAGCCGCTATTGCTAATTAATTACACACTCAACTAAGCAATATCTTCTTTCTACAATAACCAATAACACACCGAAAAGGCTGCTGTACAAAAACTGATCGTGTGTTGCTGAAAGACACTTAAAATCATCTCCCAGCAGCGACCAGAGATTTCTCCTCGCTGTCTTGAGATGATCTCATGGTTTCCGGTGAATATGGACTCTTTGTGTTCGTGGAAGATGAGACTGGTTGTTTGGATGCAGCTTTTGCGACTGCTTCTGCATGAACTTCATGAGACCTGGGTACAGGTACAGGTTCCACTTCGGCAGGCTTTGGCGTGTAGGTGAACGAGAGATCCTTGTTAGCGGACAGAGCAATAAGCTCCTTCTCCTCTAGCCCCTTTGGTGGCCCAAAGCTGCACCGATCTGGACCATACTTGGCCAAAGCATCCTTGAATTTCTTGATCTGAGAGCACCACAAAACACCAAATCATTTATTTGAATCTATACTCTTACACAGGGGTTTAGAGAGAGTAAAGAGTAAACAATCATGGCGAGCACATGATTAATTGATAATCACCTACACATAACTGAGAAGCCCCTGAAAGGGAAACAAATTTGGTAAATATTAATGACCAAATCTCATCATCTCGTAGTGTAGTACTTATACTTATAGATGTGCTTTCCAAGTACACACCAACATATTAGTCGTTAAATGATTAGCGTTCTCTCACCAAGTAGTACTTTTGCACCCTCACTGTAGTGCCTCCCACAAGACTCTTTCCTATAACATGGGGTCAAGCGGCTCTTACACATTCTCATTGTTACTAGGGGACGGCAATTTCTTCAATCTTTCGTTTAATCCCTCAGATTTTGGAGATAAAAAAAGCCACATGAATGTTCATTTCACATCTACATTATTCCACACCCTATATCATAACTAAACAAGGGAACCTCAATGTTTAAAATGCCTCACCCACTCCATTCTCAGAAAAACGAAGAAAATATGAATAGAAGACAAAGAGAAAGAAACGATACAAACTTTATGAGCATGCAATTTGCTTTAGAGAAATAAGAACTAACCGTGGCATTGGTACAACTGAAGCTGCAAACACGACCTTCAGCACCTCTATAGAATCGGAAGAAGGGAAGAACATGCACATTAAGGCTGTAACACATGGATTTATGTTCCTCATAGTTAACTTGAAGAAACTGTACATCTGGGTTCATCTCTGCCAATTGACATATCTGCAATGATTGTACTAAATTAGGCTCATTTCCTTCACTGATCCTTATTCTATGAAACAATAATCACAAAGGAAAAAAGCAGAAACACTATATACTCTAGGCAATAAGTTACCTTGGGATGAAGAGCTTTGCATCCTCCACATCCAGGAGAAAAGAAATCAACCACAACCAACTTGTCTCCCGCGTTTTGTAAAGAGTCCACTAAATCTTGTGCAGATTCTACCTCTTTCATGTTCGGTTGAAGTCCTTTCTCCCACCATTTTTGTGCTTTCCCAAGGCTAAGACCCAACTGCATTCATCACAACAAAATACTGAGTATTGATAACTGTAACACAACCGATATCAACCTAACAGGGAGATAAAGCCTACATTCTTCAAAAGCATTCATAACTTTAGTTACTTCCACTGGTTTAGATCAAATAAAACGCATTTGGTAAGAGTAAGATTTGATCTAACAGATAAATGCAAAGTACTGAATTAGCATAAAAAGGGCAGGTAGAATTAACCAATTGTAAACGTATAAGCAGAGCAGCTAAGTTAAATCAAGTTCATTCATTCATTCTCACATACTATACCAAATCCCTGAATTTTACTTCAAATACTAACCAGTAACCACTACCCTACCTCAAAATGGATAGTGAGCTAAATCTTAGAATTCTCTAACAAATTCAATTGATGGGCATATATTACCTACCATTTCAACAACAAAAAGTTGGGTAAAGACAATTTATCCACTCCCAGTTTTATTACATTCAGTCAAAGATACCAAAAGGGGTTCATGCTTCATGGATAAAAGAAAACTACAGTACTCCTATATACTAAAAACTTATAAATAAAAATCATTATTGACCCTTAATCATCAATTAAATATCTAATGATCAAAACAACAAAATTTAAGGAAGTGCTAACAGAAATTAAAACATAGGCGACTAAATCAAAAAGGTAAAGTAAAACCCAGATAATATCTAAAAATACCTTAGCTTCAATTGAATGAGGGTTTCTCCTTTTAGAAGACCAGAGCCCACCGTTTTGATCAACAGATATTCTTAATCCACCAAAATCACTCCTTAAAAACCCAGGATTACTAGCAGGAACCGAGCATTTCATGGGCAAAATCTGACTTTTCACATGACAATTATGATGAGAAATTGATGAAGAAAAAACACTGGATTTGCTAAGAACATCAGCCATTATTTTTTTAATTTCTTTTTAACAAGAATGAAAAAGACCTAAATTTGATGAAGAAGATGGGATCAATCGAAAAAACGGAGAAAAGGGTTTTTAGTAAGCTTTAAAGAGAAGAAAAGGGTAAGAGTCAGAATTGAAAATGAACTTGAACAGAGCACAATCACAAATTTTCTCAATGGAGGAAAAAAATAGGTATATTCGCCTTTACGTTTTCTGTTTTTCCTCTCTCTCTCTCTCTCTTAGAAAATGAGAAAAATCCACTTTGCTTCTAGAATATGTCGGAGATGATGGCCGTTGGTGTGGCAATTGGATTAGGATCTTAAGGGCTTAGAAATGGACACATGTCCTAGGTTTAGGTGAGTTTTGACATTTTTGTCTCTGGATAAGTTTTTTCTTTTTTTTATGGGTTTTGTAGAGGTGGATAATTTTGTTTTTTTTTATTTTTGGGGACTGTGAAATTTAAGAGGAGGTAGAAAAAAAGAGGATCACCCAAAAAAAAAAAAAAAAAAGGATAAATCCAAAATGGGGAAGTGGGGTGAAAATGAAATCATATCCAATTGTTTATGACAAAAAGGAAAAAGAAAAAGAAATCCTATCCGCTTGATGAATTTATGGCTAATGGATGATGCACGTGAGTGTTATGCGTTGCAACACGTTGCCCTTGACATTTCTTTCTTTCTTTCAACATATATGAATCAAAATTGCTTAACGTAAATCTCAAATTACTAAACGCAAATATTTTTATCCCAATCTTTTCGAAATCACCATTTTTATTTGAAACACAACTATCATACCCCTTAGGCTCCATTTGATTCACCTGGATAAAACTGAACTGAACTGAATTGATTTTTTAAACTTGACCGTTAACCTTTTAAAATTCGTCCAAACATAGTCAATATTGGACTCATTTGAAAGTATGCTTTGAGATCTTTCCGATGACATAATTTTCATCATGAAATTATTTTGGAATAAAAAGTTATATGAGTAATAAAGTTACACATGAACTGAACTGAACTGAACTGGACTGAACTGAACTGAACTGAACTGAATTTAAGTAAAATTAAGGTGAATCAAACAGAGCCTTATTCTTTTTCCTCTCTAAAATCTCTCTTTTGTTTCCCTTTTTCTTTGTAACTGACTAAATGAAATCGTCATGAACTATATTTTTTGATATGAATGTTTTTGTTTTTGTTTTTGTTTTTTTTTTTTTTTTTTGTCCTGGGCCATTACGTTTTGGAGATTTCTTAAGAAACCCAAACAAACAGCAAAGTGATATCATGTTATACTTGTACATAATTAAATTGTCATATGCAACATTGAATCTTTCTTCCAAGAAAATGAATAGGACAAGCTTCTAACTCATAAGCAGAACAAATTTGGACATTGCACATTCTGGTGATTGAAATTTATGGTGATTAAAGTTTGGATCAGATATGGTACTAAACTTAGATAAAAGAATTAGGAAGAGAAGATTAATTCTAACCAGAACCATGTAAAAGTAGGGAAAAATAAATAAATAAAAAACAAATTGAAAATTTAGCACAACCCCAGCCCCCGCAAACCTCCCTAGCCTACGCCATGTTCGGCTATGCCGGTAGCCCCCCCCATCTCCCCCCACTCAGCCTCTTCAAACCACTGCGCTTGAAGTAGTGGACGCCACCGAGTTCGCCCGCCCGACTCAACTCTTTTCGGTGTTGGTCTGAGAGATGGTGACGTGACACGTGGTGCTTGCGTGAGGCTGCTTCAATTTGTATGGGGAATCACAATAGGTTTGATGATGGTGAATTGAAATGATTTGGAGAATTTTAAGTTGAATTTTGCAGTTCCAACACAGTTCCGATCCGTGAGAATAGAGAGAGGAGAAGAGAAAAGGCTAGGTTGAGAAAATGAGGAGTGTATTATGTGAGGGGTATTTTGGGAAAAATGATTTGCGTTTAGTAATTTGGGGATTTACATTTAGCAATCCCCATATGAATGTGAGGTTATTTTATTTTTTTGGTTTAATTACAGGTTCATCTAAGCCCTTTGGATCAAGACTAATTCGAGGCTATGTCTATATGTGTATAATGGATCATGAATGATATGATCAATGTACGAATGAATGGTGACGATTGGCTTGGAATTTTGGGTGTTTTTTCGACTAAGAATTTTACATAAAGTAAAAATTTTGCGAGTTCTTTCTTATCAGCAAATAAATGGTGACGATTGATGAGTGCAAAAGAAAATGAATGGTTCATATGGCAACCCAAGAAATGGACTTCTTTACTTCTTTAAAGTTCTTACTTCATATGTTAACCCAACAATTTTATAAATACACCCTATAAAGCGACAGGTAGAGGAGAATCATGTTCTTTTCTCTCTAAGTCCCAGTTCTCTAAGATTTCTCTACTTTTCTGACTCCTTCCAATTTTTCGAAAATTATTTGACTAAACGAAAGTAAAGAAAAATACATAAGTACACACATCCTTTGACCCTAAAATAAAAGTAAAAAAAAATAATTTCCACTTCAGGAGCGTATGTGTATGTGTTTAAAGTTTGAAACATAGACATAAAAAAAATACAAAACCCATAATAATTTAATAATACTGAAAAGCTACAGAACGAAATCATTTTAATGCATCACGTAATATGTTGCGTTCATCATCTCTTGACATACAATTTATCAACTTTAATATTTTTTTCATTCCTCGATCGATCTCGGCAAATTAATCTATGTCGTGTAATTAAGGAAAAATATAGGCATCTTCACATACGTGTTTCTCATAGTCAAATAAGTTTCTTTGTGTTCCAACATTTCATCAAATAGTCTCGATAAATTTTATAATCATTAGGAAAGCTCATTATAGAATTAATCTTTTAAGAGTACCAGATAGTCCGTAATAAGTGACCTGAAAAACATTGAACAAAACAGACAAATGCTCTAACCGTCACATAATTAGCAAGCATAATTTTGTTAACGTGTTCCGCCACAAATCTTCATTCAAATTGTCTTTTAAATGGATCTCAATAGCTCGAATAACTCGTGGTAACTCATCACGTTGTTTAAGCACATTTTTGGCTATCAGTTTGATGCGTGGATGATCCATTGTTTCACCTACACTATCACGAAACAACTTGCGAACATATCTATTGACAAGCTATTGACATTGCTTTTCATCTATCTCCATCAAGTTGAAAATCAACTTTTCTCTTATTGCTTGTCAGCACAACCTACTCCTTAAAAATATTCCAATTATGGAAGTTTGGAAGTTTATTTTTGATGTGCATTCATAATGTTTCAGTAATGCAAATAAGTTCATATGATTTTTAGCTTAAGATCTGAACTTACGACCGAACCTTACACAACACAACATAACCTATTGTAACTTATTTAATAGTTTTGGTTGTAATGAATGATTTCTGCGTGAAATATTTTCAGCGTTTGAGGGAATTTTGGGAGTTTGAGGGAATATGAGGTAGATTACTAAATTTTGTGGTAAAAGTACCAACACAAGCCTCCAGTATCTACTTCGGTCTATTTGCAACTTGCTCAATTTTAGAGTTACTTACACAAGTTACCTCCTTTTACTTTTTTTTTTTGCTCGTCAAGTTACGTCCTTTTACTTAGATCATCACCTTAGCATCCGTGATTTATCAGAGTTTAGGATGTCTAGGATGACGGACTTGAAACTCTGCGTAATAAGTGATTGTGGAGAGCTGCTAGCAGTTGTAGATGTCAAAAACACCACGAACTAATCCATTCCGTTTTTAGAATATTTAAGTATCAACCAGTTATGGAACTTGAAAAGGATTTGGGATGGTCATGTTGTATCGGGAAGTCTCGCAAAACTAAGATACTTGACAGTGTATGGATGGCCAAAGTTGAGGTATGATCTTTCATGATCTGTCCTTGAAATGCTTATTAACCTAGAAGAGTTGGTAATTGAGGATTGTGAATCCTTTGATCATATTGTTATAGAAGAGGAGGAGGTCATGTTAGCAACCAATAGTTTTGTAGACTCGAGCATCGCGTGTGGCTTTCCTGTTCTTCGTAGCTTGAAAGTATTAAAACTTCACTATCTGCCGGAGTTGTGTGACATTTGGAAAGGATGTTGGCCGCCTTTGGAGTACATTAGCTTTTACAATTGCCCCAAGCTCATAAATCTTCATATGGAAGCAAATGATGCCATGAACATCAAAGAAATAACAACTGATAAGGCTAGAATATATTATAGATAAATTAAATTGTATTTAGAATACTAGCTAGCAAAACACTTATTTTTTTGGGGTGAATTAGGATGTGTATCTAACATAAAGTAGAAGATAATTAATAATAAAATTTGAGCTTGAGTAGGAAACTTGGCTATTCTTATCTCCAATCTCCTTTATAAATTATAATCTCTCTGTCTAAACCTCATTAAGCACCATCTGAAATTTTATCTTTTTTTAGTTTGAGTTTGACGGGAAGTAGGAAACAAGTATTTTTTAAGCACAAAAACATCATCTCATACTCACAAATTAGTGTGTATAATATGACTTGATAATATATTAACTACATCCCAAGATATATCAAATTATTGATTTAAGTTCTCATGTGAAAATGAACTTTGTTTTTATTTAGTGAATTATATCCAACATGCTACCAACACATCACATATAACGCGGGTTTAAAAACTAGTATCTATATAAGGAAGATATTTTCTGACAGCATTGTACGCGTGCACTTGAGCAAATATTTTGGGCGCGTCCATCAAAGCAAACTTTTTAGAGTTATTCTACCTAAACAAGCTATTTAATCAAAAAATTATTTTATTAAAAATTAAAAAATATATCAAGAAAATATGTTTATTCATACATTAGTAATAACTAGGTGGATGCCCGTGCGTTGCACGGACTGTGATTATATAATAAAGTTAATATAACGTGATTATTAATCTTATTGAAAAATCAAAGTGTAATTGTCACTTTTGAAAAAATATTAGTAATATATGGATAAATATCCATATAATTCATTTTATCATGAATGTCATTTAATAAGATTACTAATAGGGGCATCTTATATAAATTAATCTCTTATTAGCAATTTTAATTAATTTTTAATTAACTCACCCCATATATTAGATGATCCAACATCCAAGAGGTCATAGTTTCATAGTCTTTCTATACTTGATGTTTGTAGGCCAATGCTCTTATGTTGATATAAGTGTACAACTAACCTTCCAAAGGTATGATCTTTTTTTTATGCTAAAATCAGCGTAAATGTCTAATGTATACATAACTACTTTAAAAAAATAAAGAAGTTTAAACGTAAACCTTAGAATAACAAAAACAAATTTTAATGCTTGTTTGAATTTTTTTCCTTCAAACTTGTATAAATTAATAATTATAGAGTTGAAAGGAATATAAATTGGAGCCCTAAAATAACATGGGGGATCAGTCTATTACGTAGAGTTATAAAGTATATTTGACAATGGGCAAGTTTCCTATTAGAGATTAGACCTAGAATCGTTTTAGATTCATCGTTTATTTCTTTATTCTACCCATACTCTTTTTATTATATTATAACTTGAGATTGCTTTTTAAATTTCTATAACTAATACACGTATCTTTTCTCTTTTTTTTCCTAGAAACCTAAAATAAATATCCACCCTTCAAGGGCACTTTCTCTTAGTAATATGCAAAAGTAATAAATAAATAACTAATGTCTAGCTAGGATATAAACTAAATATAATTAGCCAATAACAGTGGGCAATATATCTATACTGGAATAATTGGCACACTTGAGCTTCTTGAATGTTTTTTCTTTACTTGTGATTGCATTATCATCTCCTTTTAAATCATCATTCTCTATCTCATCATGAAGGCGCTTTGCTTGATCTTCTCCTGAAGTGTCCTTATTTTCCTTACTATGACATGAACAATTGACATGTAGTATACTTGGGTCAAAGATTTTCATCACAGTGAAGGTTTGCCTTGATGCCTTACGGTTGTATGGTGTAACTTTCACTTGGAACACATAAGTCTTGCACATGTTACTCTGGATCAGCTTTGGAATTTAGTCCTCCTCCTCATCATCAGCATCATCCTGTGTATAAGTTTTTTATTATTATTTACAATTAAGAATATAATAGGTTGCATAAGTATTCATTCGATAAGTCTATTTGAAATTCAAGTCTATTAAAAATACCTTGTTAGTAATGGCTTCCTCGTATAGGCTACTTGCATCTTGCCTTACGATTCTTTTCGCCTCATCATCGAAAACCACAAAGATTATTGATCCCGTACATTCTTGAACATCAAGCTCCAAGCGGTACCTAATTAATTATCGCAAAATTATTCAAAGTACAATAATAGCATGTTGTTGACTTTAAAACATTAAATTTCTCCAAATAATTTGTACCTTGCTAATGGGTTAATAACAGATTTCTCACAATTGTTACACCAAATATCTATTCTTCTTGGACTTAGCTAACTTTTACATGCCGGACATGAAACATAGTACCATCCATTATTACCGAGAACTCTAGCCACGTTTGCTTGGATATAAAATATTAAATCCTGTAATAAATCACAAACCAAAAAATATGGGTCAATGTGAAGAGAGATCAAATTTAATGACTAGAAAAAAAAATTAATTAATTTGGGACAATATGGAGTTAGGAAAAGAGTTTACCTTGTCCAGAATTAGTTGGCTTTGTGCAAGTAGTTTAGAAATTGCAATATGTTTAGATTGAATTTCCTCAAGACTCGTTGAGATCTTGTTCAGTTGAAGTGTTCCAATATTTGATTTTGTGTGGTTCTCTCTGGAGGATTTTTTTTCTAAAAAAAAGACAGCAGTATTTAAAAATATAATAGTTGATTAACATATAGCCTACAATACTGCACTATTATGGAGGTATTAACCTCCATTGCTTCATTAGCTCCTCAACCTCTGAAACATCTAGGTTTATAAATACTTTGCTTGACAATGAAGTACGCAAAGAGAGGGTTCCTATAGTTTCACGATATTCAATTTTAGTTACAAAATTAAACTAATATAATAGAAAAAGCGAGAGAAAGGTGCGTCAAAGACTAACAAAATTTAAGTACGATATGAGTTAAATAGTAGGTTACCCTTAAACTCCTTCACCATAGTAGAAGGCACAATTACTACCAAAGGTATGGTAGTGTCAGTCACTTGTTGTCTTTTTTGGGTATACTCTTCACGAAAATTCTCCCATAACACGACTTGTACTCGTATTTTCCTATTAATATGAAAATTTAATTTAAAAAAATTCAACAAATTATACACACATTAAACTCTAGTTTAGATATTTCTACGTACCCGAGATTTTCAATTTCAATTACTACATAGTCACCATAAACCGGGTGAGTATTTTGGGCTTCATTCACAAGTACACCTATCACATCTGAACAAACATAATGGTGATAGAATATGTAAAAGGTAATTCGTCAAAATTAAATAATGACATATGTAGTTTGAGTTGAAATTAACATACCAGTAAGTGTTTCATTGCCACGTCGTCTTTCCAAGTTATGGAACTGAATGAAATCAAATCGATGCCTTGGGATAATACTATTCTCTTGAGGTACCTGCCTTACGATAGTGTTGGAAAAAATCTGATCATAACCTTATTGTCACTGACAACCCGATATTTTTCCTTATTAGGTGTGATCTCAAAGTTCTTGATTGTGTAGATTCCCCCTTCAGTAAGTTTTGGACGAAAAGCTTAAACAAAATTCCCTTTTATTGTTGTATGTATATACTCCTTCTGCATAGATAAATGAAAAGAGTAAGAATTTTAATAATCAAATTAGTTGGCCAAAGAATAATTATTGATGTGTAAATATATACCTCTTCGTCAATCAAAATCATGTCCATGCTAATAAGATTCTCTTTATTTTTGATATTCATGACATCCCAGAGTTTTAAAACATGCACTTTTATTCTCCAACTTGCGGATGAAATTGATAGAACTGAAATTTAGCAAATAATAACTTTTTAAACAAAATTCGAGAAAATATAAATAAACGGTGTATGAAAAAATAACCTGGAGGGGGCCATTGTTATATATTCAAGGTGAGAATGAAACTTTTGATTCAGGTGAAGTTAAATGTGAAAGATGCGTCAAATACTCCTATGCTTTCATATACACATACATAAAGAAGTTGTAGCTAGTTAGGAGACGCAGAATCTGTTGTCAAATCTATTGTAATTTGTTGTTTTTTTTTGTACTTGTCAGCAGTAGTAGCTACTTAGGAGACATAATATAGTAGTTTTCTGATGTGACTATAACTCTATTAAGAAGATGGGGATAATATATCAAGTTATCAGTTTCTCTCATTCATCTTATCTTTTCATTATTTCTCTTATCTTATATCTATTTTTTAATCATAAGGAGTCTTCAAAGGGGAGATCAAAACACCACATGGAGATTGATGCACGTGGCTGTACAACACTTGGAGGTCATTTATTATTATTATTATTTTTAATATGTTAAGAAAATAGTAAAACACTAGGAGATCATTAACTTGTATGGCACTTGAAGCTGGATTTTATACAAATGATTATTTTTGGTTATTAGCTTTTAATAGGATTGTTCTACATTTATCTCTTCATGAGTTTTAAATTTGTAATAGGATTCTTTTTTACATTAATCTCTTCATTTTTGTTTATTCTTTGCTTTTGTAAACGTGGTTTTGGAGTCTGTAGTTTTAAATTTGTATTCATTTTGTTTATTCCTTTTCTTATACTTTTCCTAATAATACATTTGCCTATGTGACATAGCTATAAACTTTCGAAAAATCCTAGCTTCACATATATAAAAGAGATTGATTGCTTGATTTTGATTTTGGTTGATCATAATTTTACATTTTGCAGGTAGCAAACCTAGCAATCTCTTACACATCCTTACCCAACTCCATCAATTCACATGCGAACTTTTTATTTGACTCAAAACTTAACCCGTAACTAACCTAACCCGAGTACAAAACTAGTTTGGTCGATCAGTTTGACAGGTGTATCAGAAGATTAAACATACAAAACGTTGTTGACCTTGACTCCTATAAAAACAAAAGAAAATTAAAAAAAGAGACTAGCGGTTCATATTTCAATTCCTTCCTTTGCAAGTCGAGAGTGAGAGCTGATCTGACAACCTCATTTTTTCTCTTGCCAATTTTCGTTCCAGGTACCATCATATTCACTTTTTATCTCTTCTATCTTAATCTCATTTCTCTTCTCAATCAGATTAAAATTACATTTGATTTATTTACATATATTCAAACTGTTCATCTTCATTTTTTCTGTCTTTTACTAGTATTTTTGTTCTTGAAATTCTATTCAGATAAGGGTTTTTTCTGTTAATGATGATCTCCCACGACTAATATTTGACCTGGGTATAGGAAATTGAAATCAATAATATACTGTAATGTCTGGGATTGCTAGTATTTATGATGTTTTGGCGGGTATTTTTGGCCGTTGGCATTGGGGTTATAAATTGGAGTTAGTTCGTGGTCAACAGCAAAATAGAGATACCCTTTTGAATTGTGGGATAGTTTTTACTTACAAATCATTGAAAAAGGCAACAAAAAACTTCAGCAATCAGTTGAGGCAAGATGGATTTTCATCATGTTATAAGGGTACTCTAAAAAATGGGACTTTAGTGACAGTTGAGGTACTGGATCAATCACGCAGTAGGGATTTGGATTTCATCTCAGTGATCAGGATGATGTCCAAAATCAGCCATCGAAATGTGGTTGAATTCATTGGGTACTGTATAGGGGGTAACCATAGGATGATTGTATATGAGTTAGTTGGGAATTATGACCTTGGCCACTTGTTATTTAATGACAAGGGAGAAAGTTATCGCGAACTAAACTGGCAAAGAAGAGCTTCCATCTGCCTTGGTGTTGCTCAAGGTATCAAGTATCTTCACCAGGGGATTAGTCCCCGTATTGTGCATTGTGACATTAAGCCGAGTAATGTACTCCTTGATGACAACTTCGAACCCAAACTTACAGATTTTCGGTCAGCACAGTCAATCGATGATGATTTATCACACAAGTTCACCAGAATTGCTGGAACGATTGGCTATTTAGATCGGGAATTTGTATACACTGGAAGATTGACAGAAAAGACCGATGTTTATAGTTTTGGAGTTCTTATGCTTGATGTCATCACTGGTAAGAACTGTTTTTCTTTCGAGAAAGACTCCACGGTGGAGTGGGTTTGGCTTTGGGAACTAAGAGACAGTGGTCAGCTTCTGGAGATTGTTGATCCTAGACTATCTGAATTTCCGGAGGAGGAGGTGGTATGCTTTATCAACACTGCACTCCTTTGTGTGCAACAAAATTCAAACCTTAGGCCAATCATGTTTGAGGTTTTGCTGATGCTCTCAGGAGGCTATGACTTCAGTAAGAAGGTACTATTGAATCCAACAGTCTTTGCGGAGTCTGATGATGACCTTATGAATAGCCCTTCTGACAGTAAGTTGTTTCTACAACTCAAAACTTTTTTTGTAGCCTTAATGGTTGTGTATGCCTTATTATGAGCTTTGGTTCTTTTTTATTTACATAATAACACCTTTGATTTTGTGGACCAATGAGATTTATCACAATATTGCTTTCACAAAAATGAGAGTGTGTTTATACAATCACTGCTTACTCTTACAAAATTTGAATACCAGTTCGTCAGATCAATTCTACCTGTTATATCCATTGCCTATGCTACTCAGACTCCCTGAAAGTGTTGGACTCCTTCACTCCTTAAAAGTGTCCAAATGGGTGTTTCATGTTTTATAGTGGTTAGTTGTCACGTAAAGGACCCACCATAACCAGTGGCAGATCTAGAAAACTAACAATATGGGTGTCAAAACTAAGTTATTAAATAATGTGGGTGCCAAAACTAAATTGTTAGGGCATTTTAGTACAATTTTCAAAACAAAATCCAAAAAGTAGGGTATTTAACAAAATTTTCCAAAAAAACTGGGTGCCCGGCCCGGGACCCTAGTACCCCGCACTAGGTCTGCCCCTGACCATAACCAAGTATCCAATCTCCATTCGTGATTCGGCCATATGTCTGACATGGATGCAGCAGGAATTTATCTAACGCAGGCGCTTTTTGGTATTTTCTACTAAGGGAGACCAATTGCGGATCCAGAAATCAGGTCAAGTGAATTCACTTTATTATAACACATAGGACACTTCTTAAATTAAATATATACAAAAATAGTCTTAAATTAAATACATATATAAAAAAGTTTATAAAGGAATTATTTCGAAAAAAAACCCACTTGGGCAAGCATACATCCGCCACTAGGAGACCCTTCCTCTTCCCCTTCCCCTTCCCTCTCCTTCGCAACTTGCAACTCCTTTTGCATTTCCCCATCCCTGCCCTCCAAATAAAAGAAGAAAAGAAAAATCCTTGTCCCATCATCCTTCCAAAAGAAATTCAACAAGGGTTTATAAAATATGTTTGTTCTTCTGTGTTTCTGCTAATGTAGTGACAGAAGATGAGGACCTGCAAGAAGAGGAGCTGTGCAGATGAGTACCCTAAAGCAGTACAAGGTAACATTGGATTTAATAAGTCAGCTGGATAGCAATGTTGTATGTATGAGGTGGGGATAAAATAGGTACAATTAACAGGATAGTATCAACTCCAGAAATAGTAGTAAAGAATCATTTAGCAGGATCTGATTGCCTTTTAAGATTATAAATCACCTTCTTTCCAGCCAATGTTCTCAAGAGCCATCATCCCAATGATTCAGCTCAGCAAGAATACCACCTCAATCAGCCCACTTGAATCTTCTCAGACCTCGGTTTCGTTTCAGATCACATTCCATCGAATCAATGTACCTTGTCAGACTAGCGTAGAAAGGCATGCATAGTTTGATTATACTTCCTCTTTAGTTTACACTTGTGTAATCTTCACATTAATTTCTCACAGGTTCAGCTGAAATTGTCTGAGATTCTCTTAAATTGATCAAACTGATGCTTATTGGACCAACAACCATATGGCACGTCCTCTGCTGTATGTTCATGTAAGAATTGCAGAGTTTGAACAAACCTCAAGAGTGAGAAAAGAGGTACTAGCTAATTTGGTGACTTACTTGCTTCATAGTGGCGCTCTCCCGCTAGAATACTGTGGAAACACAAGCTGCTCCTCTTTGGTTTGTACACAAACAGGCTGTGTGCACTGTATTTTTGCAAGGGCCAAACAACAAGACTAGATTTTTGTTAAGATTTGGGTAATGTGAACTTCAGCCTCCCTGCTAGGCGACTAGTTAGGGGTAAGGCTGCGTACATCTGGACCTCCCCAGACCCCGCCCTCGGCGGGACATTTACTGGGTTGTTGTTGTTGTTGTTTGGGTAATGTGAACTTATGTTTGTAAACATTATTGTATCTCTATTTTTGTTAGACTATATTTTTGTTGCGGGCGAATCAAAGAAAATTGGAGAACAAGCAGAAACCAAGAAGAGCGAAGACGAGCCTCCATCGATCTCTGCTACACCGCTCCATGAGTAACTACACTCTAAATTCGCAAGCCATTGGATAAACCCTCCCTAAGAGCTGAAAATTGCCTCAAAAGAACATCCAGAAGGAGACTCAAATCCAAAGGCCACAGTCTTAATCAACATCAACAAAATTGCCTCAAAAAGGAAGCTTACCAGCAAAGCAACACAGATTGACCAAGAACAAAGACAATCAACTTACTCCAACAGAATGCAACAATTGTTTTCTTCCCCTCTCCTTTACCACAAAATGGATCAGGAGAAACTAGCCTCCATCATCTTCCTCTCTAAACACTGACCTCCACATACGAGTGCTTTTTTCAGGCCGAAAATGCCCGAAACTAAAACCGAAACCGAAACCGAAACTGGAATCAGAACCAAAATGGTTACCTTAAGATTCAAATAATTTGCTCGACTTTCCACTCACCAGTGAGTTGAAACTATCATAGTAAGTTGTTAACCTGGTAGGCGTATAGTAATTACTATACTCATGCGGTCAAGTCATGCCAGTAGGCAGTAGCCCATCAGTAAGTTTAAACAAAGAAAAACGATGATGTAAAATTTAGAACCAATCAATTAAATAAGTAGCGGGTGGGTATATGCAAAAACAAATAATTAATTCTTATTTATATATATTAAATATTGAATTGTAATATTTGGTTTTATTTACATTACATTATATGTTGGTATGATATTATAATTTATTTTTTAAATTAATAAAATCTAAAATTATTTGATTTTTAAAAATAATTTTGTTGTGAAACAACTAAAATAATAGAGAGTAGAGAGTAAATGGGAGAGACGTAACTCATATGTATATAGTACAAGAGAAACTAGGATTTTGTTTTATATGCCTAGAGCAAAAACCCTAATACAAGATATGATATCTAGCTACAATATCTCTATTTTATATACCTCGTTAAGAGTACATTATTGTAGAGATAGTCTTATATTGTCTTATTCCATATGTGTGAGAGACTGACTCGTTAAAAACATAGATCCAATTTTAATTCCAAGTTCGAATTGTGTTATATAATTGCGAATTTAGAAGGGTCAGGTTTATCCCGTTCTTGATCAGCTCTAGAGTATGTTTAGTAACTCTTTTGTGTAAAAACGAAGAAAATTCGGAGGCTGGAGTTTATTGGGCTCAGGTCGGTAGGTGGACCGGTGGTTGTTGGGTAAATTGAAGCTGTTTGCTGGATTCTTTGATTTCTTTCATTCATCATTCTCTCTCCTCTCCACCACAAATTCCATATCAGGTACACCATCTCTCTCTCGCTCTCTCTTGAAATGCAAAAGATAGTTTTTCTTTAATTTAGTCACTGTTTCTGCTTATTTATTTATTTATTTATCTATTGTCCTCTTGAAATTCTTTTCAGATATTTGTTCTTTCTCTTTGAGATAATGATAATTCAAGACCACCCATCATTTTTGAACACTCCCCTATAAGTTGATTTGGGTATTGGAAATTGAACTGATATACACTGCAATGACTCGTTGTTTTGGTGATTTGGGTGGTGGGAGGAGCTGTTGGGGTTATAAACTGAAAGTGGTACGTAATAAACAGGAAATTGAAGATGCCCTTCCCAAAAGCATGACAATTTTCTCCCTCAAAACATTGCAAAGGGCAACAAAAAACTTCAGCACTACATTAGGCATGAGTGGAGGATTTTCAAATTATCGTAAGGGTACTCTTGATAATGGGACTGTAGTGGCTATTAAGGAACTTAGGCAAGGGAAGGGGGACAGTGACGACAATGACTTTATCTCATTGGTCAAGACTATGTCGAGAATTAGGCATCGGAATGTGATTGAATTGATTGGATGTTGTATGGAAGGTGATCGAAGGATTTTAGTGTACGAGTTTGTAGGAGATAACAGCCTAGATCAGTTGTTATATAATGCCAAGGCAAATCCAAAGGATACTGCGCTAAGCTGGTCTACGAGAGTGTCTATATGCGTTGGTGTTGCTCGTGGTCTCGAGTATCTTCACCAGGGGATTAGTCCATGTATTGTACATCGTGACATTAAGGCTGCTAATGTACTCCTTGATGACAAATTGAACCCCAGAATTGCAGATTTTGAGGTAGCACATCTCATAAATGGTGATATTTCACACCATAGCGCCCCACTTGCTGGAACATTGGGCTATATTGCTCCAGAATGTTGGGGCACTAGAGAAGTAACTGCTAAGATAGATGTTTATAGTTTTGGAGTGTTTCTACTTGAAGTCATCAGTGGCAGGAATGTTGTGCAATATAAGAGAGATAGTAGTGGCACTACTTTGGTGGATTGGGTGTGGGAATTGCTAGAAAGAGATAGAGTTTTGGAGATTGTTGATCCAACATTGGCTGAATTTCCAAAGGAGGAGGTGATACGCTTTATCGACGTTGCACTGTTTTGCGTTCAAGAATCTTCACACCTTCGACCAAGCATGTCCGAGGTTTTGTTGATGCTCTCCGGAGGTTACGACTTCAGTAGAAAGGTACTAAGAAAACCAGTGCACTCTCGGCGGTCGAGCGCATCTGAAAATGATAAGTACGCATGTCTAGAGTTCAATAGTCCTGCTCATCGTAAGTTACTGACTTATTTCTGGAATATTTCTCTTTAGCCTGAATAGTTACATATGCTAATTTAGCTTGCTGCTTGTAGAGTTTATGTTGAACGTTAAGCTGACAGAGTAATAAGGAAGCCTAGATGATGGCACATAATTATCCGAGCTGGATGATAACAGCTTATGACAACTTTCTGTTCTAGATTGATTAGGGCTTGCATGCTTCTCAAGGAAATAAGAGACTTGCTATCTTTCTCCATTTTCTTCATCAATTTTGACTGCTTCAGTCTTGGAAAGTTCTAATCAGATTGAGTATCTGGCTGTCAAGCTGCCAAAAGTACTTAAATAATGCTAAAGAATTAATCAATCGGGGGGAAGCTCGCTTTAGTGGCATATTGTCTATACAGAAAAGACCGAAAATGTATTGCTGTAAAAAAGAAAATCATGCTAACATGTACATACATCTGAAAAATGAATTATGATCCTCTGGCCTCTTTTAATTTTTATATTTGTGAAGCTTTGCTCAAAATGTTTGGAGTTGCGAAAACCTCTTAAAAGTGATAGATAGGGCAATTGGAACCAGTATCACATGGTACGTGGTTTCACATGAAGGATGCCACCAATGAGTGTATAACGTTTTTTCAAAATGTAAAATATGTTTGCTTCTATGTGTAAATCAAGGAACCAAAAAGCAGTTGCTACTTGACATAGCAGCCTCTTTCTAGTAGACTTTGACCTTACTGCGAATGCAAAATGATTACACCAACAGGCAACAGCCGTAATCCTTGCAAATTACCTTGGTCGGCTTATTGTGCGTGTTTGGGATTGAACTACCCCTATTCAAAATCATAACCTTAACCACTATATGGTTCCATAATGTGAGTGTTTTCTTGTGTCTTTGGGTTGTGGGTAGTTATGCCTTGGCTAATAATATTGAAGGCCTGCAAACCAGCACTAGAGTTAATACTTTCTGTGGTAGGAATAGAACAGACATTTCTGCAGTATGCATATCTAGAAAATTGGAAATGACCCAATCTGCAGGATCAACTATCAGGATTCAGGAACATACTCCTTTTTGCTTTATGGTGCATGTCTTGCACCGTTATGTTTTGTAGAGCTTATATTCCTTGTTCCAGTTGAGAAGTGAGAATAGGTGCTGCGTTCCTGCTCATTGGTGATCAGCAAGAGCAACAGAACCAAATATCCTTTTTAGGGGCTGATGGGAGCAACAAAGCAAAATACTACTATGTTTTGAAGCCTTGACCTCTTGCGTGATGAAAAGCTCCTTAACACTAAAAACCAAATTTAGCTATAGCTTAAATGATGCTTATGAACAAAAAAATATGTTACAAAATGAGAGAGGATTAGATACTTTTATCAATCATTATGATGGTGAAATGGGGAGGGGGCAATCAGAGGGTTATGTAAGCCTCCATTTGTAGATCCATGGGGAGGGGGAGGCTTGAGTTTTGGAGGCCTGAAAGCATTCCAATATCAAAATCTTATTTTTGTGATTTTGTGTTTATGATAACTTGTTGAACCTCTAACTCAGGCTAGGGAAGACGGTTAAGATTTAAGAATCTCCAACTCACCAAGGCAATGAGCGAATTATGGGGTGTAATCCACAAAGGCAAACATGGAGTTAAGAACTTACTAAGCAATTCATAAATCCAGTTACAAACTTCCAAAGAGAACTTCGAGAAATATTTGCTACCTCATCAGTCACTCAGCTGTATAAATCAATTACATAAGACACTATTAATAGTGAAATAAGCTTAGTTTGCACAAGAAGAGATTTACTGGAATAAGAAAACTAACAAAAAAAAGTAGGAGACTTCCTAGATCCTATGCTAACTAAAATTGGGAAACCAAATATTAGACTAGGCAGTAACTAGCTAGATTAGCTTAAAGATATTAATTCCTATAACTAAAATGTAACCCAGAACAAGAAACGCCAGCCTTGGTTGCCAAGCAATGTGTATAGCTGTCTGCATTGTTCCATCGTTGCTAATGACACTCCTGATGAGTGATGAGCTGGTCCTTGGGTTGTTCCTTGTGCTGATGCTTACACCATCAAGAACTTTGGAAAACTTATTCTAGGAAGGCCCACAAGCGACTTCACTTATAATCTGTTTATCTGAAGGAAGAGTAAAATCACAATGTCCATTTTCAAAGCAAAGAGTTAAGTTTGTCAAGTTTCTCCTAGTTGAACCATGTAATCTGAGGCTAAATCTGCTTCTCAAAAACAATGATTCTTTTGATAATTTCCAAAAGATATATTCACTTCTAGTTTCAATGATGAGATGTATTTCTTATTGCGGATAATGTGGGTGTCCAGATTGACCAACTAATCCCACGGACCCTAAATTTCCCTGCCAGGAAAACCTACAGTGGCCCTAAGGGGGCTCAAACTAGTGACCTCGGTAATAGATCTCAGAGAGCCTCCCACTCAGGGTCAATAATGAGCTGTAAATCTTCCAAGTAAAATATCCATTCTTAAAAGTTATGTAATCATCTTCAATAATGATTTCCAAAAGCTAGGTTTTGTTAATTACCCAACGCCTTCTTGAAAAGGGCAGTAGCTTTGACCGAATTGGAGAATTTTAACCACATATTTATCCCCAGTACATTTTATGAACCCGTGACTGTACAATTAGGACAATGGACTAAATCTAATGTCTCATGGAACTGTCCTTTCTTCTTTTGTAATCGTGTGGTAGAGAGCAATTGATGTTGTTCCAATCAAGGGTGTAATGTAAATTGCCTTAATATTAAGAGTAATGGCTGCATAGCTGCATACCTATGACCCTTTTTATATCCTGCCATAGGCTAGCCTTCAGTAATTCTTGGGTAATGGTATCGTACTATGGCTATATGGGATTATTGAAGTTAAGCTTAGTAAAACCAAGGGCTTTCTGGGAGTCTTCTTGGAAGGGTTTGGATGTAGCTTATCTCTGCTTTACAAGGAATTTGATGTGTCTCCGGCTTGGATGCCATCGTGGTGATTTAGTGCTCATTGTGCATGTGGTCATTTGACAAATTCTATACTTGTTTAGGCTATCATACAATCTTATATTTCTTTAAGACAAACAGGATTCTTATGCTTTTTAATCTTTTGCTGCAGATAAAAAGTCAGGGGAAGTGGAGATAACTGCGGCAAGTAATGTTGCTTTTTCTTCAACTCATGCAATCGCCCAAAATTCTACATTGTTAGCAAGTGAGTTATTTGAAACGGCTCCGAGTGGTTCAGTTCGCAAAACTAAAGACAAAATGATACGTGGAGCCAAATTTGAGATAGAAAGTGATCTTGAGTCAGATACTAGCGAAGCAGAACTAGTGCAGATGTCACATGATCTGGAAACTGAATTATATACATCGATTGAGCCAAAAATCTCTTCTAGAGTTTCTGAACTGGAACCACGTGATAAAACTGTTGTCAAGCCCGAAAAGATGGGTACTTCAACTGAACCTAATGTTCTCGTACTGAAAGAAGCAGATAAGGCAACAGAACAAGCGCCGACATCTCATCATCTACAAGCTGAATTATACAGATCAATAAAGCCAGACATCTCCGATGCAGTAACTATATCTGGACCAAGTCTTGAAACTTCGGTCAACCCTGAAATAATGATGACGACATCTACACAGACTCATACATCCTTACACAGTGAAGCAGTTGAGGAGATTTCATTAGCAGAAGCAAGAGAGCTAAATGAGGTTCTTTCACTACGAAAGGCATATTCAGATAGACCAATACATTCTACTGTAGAAAAGATTTTAGAAACCTTGAGAGATGATCAATCCAGAAGAATTTGTCTTTTTGGAAGAGGTGGTAGTGGCAAGACTAAAGTACTGGAAACCTTGTTCCATCATCCTGCTGTAAGGCGCTTGTATGACCAGGTCATTTTTGTGACTGTCCCCAGGCTTGCTTATCGGCAGAAGATACAAAATGAGATAATACAACAATTGTCATTGAATGTACAAAAATCCAACACAGAAAATGAAAATGCAGCTCTAATTCGCCTCGCCTTAGCTAGCAAGGTGGTTCTGTTGCTTCTGGATGATGTTTGTGAAACAATTAACTTGCATGAAGTTGGGATTCCTAACCCTGGTTCGGAAAATAGCTGTTGGTTGGTATTAGCAAGTAGATCCATGGATATTTGTTATCTAATGGGGGATAAGGAAATCAAAATGGAGGTTCTGTCTACTGTGGAAGCTTGGGATTTGTTTCACTGTCAAGTGGGAAGCATAATAGAGTCGCCAGATATTGAGCCCTATGCTCGAGCAATTTGTGAAGAATGCCATGGTATCCCATCAATAATTTCTGCTGTTGGAAGTGCCTTAAGGGTGGAAAGCAGTGTTGTGCAATGGAAGCTTGCACTGGAGAGTTTTCAGATTTCTAACAAATTTGACGCAGAGAATATATTTTCTTTGAATCCACAAATAAAATACTGTTATGATAGATTGAAGGCTCATGATGTGAAGACTTGCTTCCTGTATTGTGCATTATTTGCAAGGGACAAAGAAATTGATATTTCTATGTTGGTGGATTGCTTTATCAGTGAGGGATTACTTGGAGGAAGGACAGTAGTTGCATATAAAAAGGGACATGATATTGTGGGAGATCTTGTAAACTCTGCTCTGTTAGAGGCCAGTGACAATGGTCTTATGGTTAAATTGCATAATGTGATAAGGGATTCAGCCTTGGCAATCCTTTCAGGCATAGAAGGTTATCACGTACTGATGAGATCCTATTTGAGCCCAAGCCTAGTATCAAAATCAGAAGATGTTCAGTCCTTTGGAGAAAGTGGCTCAGCAACCAACTTGGTTGACATGGAAGATAGTTCTAGCATCCTGTTGCCCAACATTCACAAGTACTTAAGTGGAATTGGTTCTCAACTGAAGGAACCACCATCTTTAGAAGAATGGGAGCAGGCTACTATGATCTGCTTGACGGATACTGGGTTATCAAGTCTACCGAGTAAGCCAAGTTGTCCTAATCTGGTAGCATTGTGCCTTCAAAGAAACAGCTGCATAAGGGTCATACCAGCATCCTTTTTTGACAGTATGTGTACTCTCCGAATTTTGAATGTCTCCAGAACCAGAATCAAGGCATTACCTGACTCATTTTCTCAGCTCAAAAACCTTGAAGTGTTAGTTTTGCGTGATTGTGAGCGCTTGTTTATGCTTCCTCTATCAATTGGACTTCTCAAAAGTCTTGAAGTGCTTGATCTTCAAGGCACTGCATTAAACAATCTGCCTAACACTGTTGGTGAATTAGCAAGGTTGAAACAAATGCGAGTTTCGTTCTATGGTTCTATAAACCACAATGAATACAAGAAGCTTCCAGCAAAGTTGATCCCAGATGGAATAATTATGAGTCTTGACCTGAGAGAACTTAGAGTGTTTGTATACCCCGGAGATCCGCGTTGGAAGCTGAGTGCATTGGATATCATAAAAGAGGCCAAGAACCTCAAGTTGTCCACCCTCTATTTCCACTTCCCTAAAGTAGAACATCTCAAGTATTTTTTGGATGAAACACAATCTTGGATAAGAAGAGATTTGAGATTGTTCAATTTTATTGTTGGGCATGATTTCAAGCACTTTGTATCTAAGATTTCAGATGATGCAGAGTTGAAGTATAGTGAAGAGAAGAGATGCTTGAGATTTGTGAATGGTGAAAATATACCTGATGCAGTTGTGGACATACTTATACATGTTACTTCCTTTTACTTAGATCATCACCTTACCATCCATGATTTATCGGAGTTTGGGGTTGATAGAATGCAGGACTTGAAACTCTGTATACTAAGGGATTGTCCAGAGCTCGTAGCAGTTGTAAATGTCAAAGAGTACCACATACGAGTCTTCCCATTTCTAGAATATTTGAGTATCTACCACTTGTGGAACTTGAAAAGGATCTGGGATGGTCATGTTGTGATGGGAAGTGGTGAAATGAAAAGTCTTGCAAGGCTAAGATACTTATCAGTGCATGGATGTCCAAAGTTGAGGTACGTTTTTGCTTGCTCGATGCTTGAAATGCTTGTTAACCTAGAGGAGTTGGTAATTGAGGATTGTGGCTCCTTGGAATATGTTGTTATTGAAGATGACAAATTCATGGGTGATAATGCAACTAGTAAATTTGCTGATTCAGCAGTAATTTCTAGTGACCGAATCATCCCTAGATTTCCTGTTATCCGTCGCTTAAAAGTATTAAAATTACATTATTTACCAGAATTGTGTGGCGTTTGGAAAGGATGTTGGCCACCTTTGGAGTACATTAGCTTTTATGATTGCCCAAAGCTCAAAAATCTTCATATGGAAGCAAATGATGCCATAAGCATCAAAGAACTAAAAGCTGATAAGGCTTGGTGGGATATGTTGGATTGGGATGACTCTGTAGTGTCCAGGATACTTCATGAGCGTGTTAACCAAATCCACATTGATGATTTGTAGATAAAAGCAGTACAAAGATCGAGGATATATCCGCCGGCCAATCAGAAGCAAATGATTATGTTAACCATTTTTTGGTATTTTGCTGTAATACCTTGTAGCTTCTAACATGATAATTGTACTTTTTTAATGTGGTATAAGACATCCACTAATAAAACTCTACAATGTATCTATTTATACACCCTATTTCCAGGGATGCTTTCCCATACAGGCAATTAGACAACCCTGATCTGCATTTATAATTCACGGCATCTTCCCATTTACAGGTTAATTTGTGATCTTGGGAAAGGTGTTTAATTTGTGATATCTTGCTTCTTCACTTGAGTTGGGATTATGTTTCTTTTTCATAGCACTTGTCATTTGATGCTTGTTTTTCCCCTTCACCTTTTTTTGTTGTAGCTTCTCCATGTTTTCCAGAGTGAAGCTTTTCTAATTTGAGTTTTCAGTGTTTACAAATCACAAATGGAAGCAACATTATATTGACCTGTTGTGAATATTGAAAGCTTATATATGGCATAATTACTGTACTGGTGGAAACATCATGTTGATACTTGATTCATGATTGGATGGAAAACATCACGAGTCACAAATTAAGGTGGAGCAGAACTTCTAAGTCACCATCAGAAACAAACAATACACCTTTGTGATACACAGTAAATGGATTTACGTTATTCAGTACATTGAAACAAGGCTTCCAAGCCGGGCTTGTGTACACGGAAAGAATGCAAAATCGAAATCAACACATGTTTCTCTTGCTTCTTCAATCGACACATGTTTCTCTTGCTTCTTCAATCGACAAGACCGCTTCGCTTTATGAGGAGAAACCTTTTCTTCGTCTACAGAACAGAAGTTGTCATGTCCAATTTCAAGTAAAAATGTTGGAAATGGAAAGAAAGCCTTAAAATTATCTACTGCATCTGGCCAGCCTATCATAGACAGTGGGGAAATACCAGAACAAAACCAGGTACCCAGCACATGATGATCTTGAGTAATCTGAAATTTGCTCCCAGCATACCTTCTATCAGTCAATGCTTGTGCCTTTTCCTCACTTCGACAGTCACATAAATGACAGAATACCCAGTAGTGAAAATAATCATCCATATCCTTCAGATCATCATCCTCCACTTCGAAAGACAAACTAAGCAGGCATCTGTGAGATTGTGACCCCACCAGTTGCATATATGATCAACCCACCTCTTCCTTTCAGCTGCAAACTGTTTCGGAATAATCTCAAATTTTCCTATTTTCATCATGCTAACGTCAATAAGCACATCCTTGGCCATAACATTGCAACTGAGACATCATTAAGGCTCTATCAGCTTTAAAGATTAACAACAAATACAAATAGATAGGGAGGGGGGATGAACATCAACCATAATGAGGAACAGCAGCAATCTGGAAACCTTAGTGCAATGATGAAGGCATGCAATTTTACCCTTTAGCTCAAACAATTTTAATTAGCTGTCCATTGCAGAAGCATGTTGGTTCAAATTCGAATACAAATGAGATACACGAGAGTTATTGAACATTTTGTTGCATTGAAGCCAGTATTACAAAGGGAATTAAGAATGATTGATCCCTTTTCTATTGATAGACATGGAAGCGGCACTAGAAATTTCGCTGAGAAACCAACATCACCTCCTTGATTCTCAATACATTCCTGGAGTTGACAATTTGCGAGAAAGATACAAAAGGCATTATATTGCAGAGTCCTCGTAGTCCCAGTCAGGCTGCCAATACCTTGGATACATATAAGTGATATGACAGTGAGAGGTTAGGGTAATTGAAACTGCCAAAAAAAAGACACAGATAAAGACAGCAAATTGCGAGAGAGATGCAAAAGGCATCATGTTGCAGAGTCCTCATAGACCCAGCCAGGCAGCCAACACCTGGATACACATAAGTGATATGACAGTGAGAGTTTTGGTAGTTGAAAATGCCAAAAGGACACAGATGAAGGCAGCAATTTGCATGCTTGTGCTGTAATGAAAATCTATTCATTCAGAAAATGACAACAAACAATCAAGATTTTCAAGATTCATAAGGCTAAGTTAAAATGTTCAACAGAACATCCTACCTAAAACTTTACAGTCAAAGACAAAAGCACAGAAACATGCATCCGCTCATAGTATGTAACATATATATTTTTTTTTTCCTTTTTTTAAAAGGGTGTTGTAACATGATTTAAACAACAAAGCAATCTAAACGCATGGTCTTACAGTATTATAATTCTTGGGGAGCTATAATTTGTAGCACAATGAAACAATTAAACTTTACTAGGCAACTGATTACCAAAAATCAATCAACCAAAGTCCTAGAGCCACTTAGAGCCCTCGTCCACAACGTACCTTCTTTGGCTATACTAAATATGAAGCTAATTCCCTAATAAATCCATACATTCAATTAGTCACAACTATTAGTACTTAAGACTGTTTACGCCTTTCGTAGGCAACACATCAGTGGCCACATTTTGTCCTTGAATGATGTTAATGATTATAAAGCCAGCTAAAGCTGAGATGAAGGAAATCAGTTTCGGAATTTTTTTTCCACTAGGCCTAATGTTTTTTAGTCTTCTTGCTGACCCAACAAAGTGCATTGACAGAGTTACCTTCGACCACCATTTCATGCTTATGTCATTGCTCCAGCAGTCCTGCTGCTTGGTCATGGTAAGAGCATGAAAGATCTCCAAGCCCTAAACTTTTCAGGAGATGTAGTGTATTCTGAAGCTCCACTTCTCTTAAGCATATACAAGTTTAAACCTAAGCTCTCTCTGCAAAGTAAATTAGCCCTACCCCCTTACAACCCCTTCCCCTTCTCCCTTGTGTTTCAGAGCAAAAACTACCCAAGAACGACCATTGTTGTATGGACTCCAAGAAAGAAAGCCTCAACCCTTGGATGCCCTTGTCAAAATGGAAAATCCTTAATCATACATATTGGCAAGGCAGGAGAAAGAAAGCCTCAACCCCTGAAGCCCTTGTCAAAATGGAAGATCCTTAATCATACATTTGACATTACATGATGCGAGTGTGCATAGTCACCACACACCTAAAAGTGCCTACGTTCTGCTTGCAGCCAATACAACCACAGTCTAACTTGCACGAGATTCCACTAAGACCTCACCCATTTATCTGCTCGACCAAAGGCAGCCTACCCCAACCCCACCAAACTATTAAAGGTAGACAGATGGGGTGAAATGACGCGGCCTATAGAGAGTTGAGTGAACTCAAGGTATATAAATCAGCCCCCCGGCAAAAATTATTTATTTTGGCCTTTATACTGTTAAGAGATTGTAACTTGTATCCTGATACAATTTCATTGTCACGTTGATCCACTGGTAATATAGTAGTTCCATGTAACAGATTATAGATATACCCTGTAAGTCAAATATTAAGTACTTATAACTAGAGTATATAGTGCCTAGTACACTTAAAAGCAAGACTGCAAGAGTAATATTATTGCCATTACCTTGTGGAAAATTCCTTCTTCTACGAAATGAGAAATCAATCCACTATGAAAATAGTCAATCTATGACATGGGAAGGTAAAAGCATTCCTGTAGACCTGATAAGAAAACAATGGCAAGACCAATTTCAATGTAAGCAACAGTACCATTAAATAAGGATAATGATACAAGACATGAAAATAAAGGTTGAGAAAAGATCAGAAATACTAACCAATATAAATAGAACTAAGAATGAAAACTAAGATTGCTTTAGTTAGTCATGCTGTTACACCTTAACCAAAGTGACAAAACGCTGGAGATGTGTTTTGACTTCTTCATTTAAAAATAATGCTTCCCACCAAGCTTCACTGCAATGAATACGACGTAGTTTCATTGCGTTCATGGTACCCAAGCATAGACGGACCAACTTGTCACATCGAATGATTTCTATTTTCTGTAGATCACGCCATTCAAACAAATCACTAGAGTGTAAGCTGACAAGGGCTTCGAGCATGACTAGCTCTAGCTTCTTGAGCTTGGGAAATAAGCTGGTCTCACTAGTCTGACTGCCCACTTCAATTATCTCTGTAACCTGCGAACAATTTTCCACTCTCAAATATTGTAACTCACGGAGATGCTTGGCCATGTCTGCTGAAACTACTTTGATCATATTCGGACAATCACACAGTGTCAGAGTTGCTAATCGAGCAAAGCTACCTCCAGAAATGGGGCCGTGGCAAATGTGATTTAACTGTTGCAGCTTGCATAAATGTAGCTCCTTAAGCCACGGGAAGGCTGGAGTTTCTGGCATATGACTATCTACAATGTTTGTCATTGTCATGCATTGCTTTACCAGGCATATTTCCAAGCATTCCATCCCCTCAATACCAAAGTCAGAAAAATTTCTAATGCTCTGATGACATATGAGTTCGAAAGCGGAAGCTCTTGTAAGAACCTCCTTGATTACTATTGGAATATCTTTGCCACCAGTGTATTGAAGAAACCGTCGACCTGAGCATTCACAAACATCAAATGGAGACAATTTGATGGTATTATCAGTGCCAACATAAATATTAAAATTAAATGATCTGAAGTTGTTGCCAGGTTGAGAAGTGTCATTCCTCCAAGAGATGCTAGTTCGTGTGAAATATTCAAGAGATTCAGTGCTTGGGAAATAGAAAGAAAGAGTGTTTAGCTTTCGTAAGTTGGCCATTTCTGTTATAATGGTTGGTGCGATCGTATTCCATCTTGCCTTCTCCGGATCTGCATCAATAGTCAACTCTTCTAATTGGAGAAGTCGTTGGATGACTTTGGGCGGAACTACATCAGTTCCATTGGTTGCAATGTGGTTTTGTTTGTCTTCAACACTTATAAATGAGAGTCGTAAACATCGAAGACAACTTAGCTCTCCTATCACATTGGGTAAACCAACAATCCCAGTATGACAAATATCAAGGATTTCAAGATTTTGTAGTTGTTCAACCTCTTTAGGCAAATGCACCAGTTTAAGGCAGTGATTGAGATAAAGCCCTTTAAGGTTGGTCAAGCTGGAAATAGATGGAGGTAAGAACATGATGCCTGTGCCACACAAGTCGAGAATTTTAAGGGTGGACATAAAGTGAAAGAATGAGGTTGGTATGTCTGATAAATTTTCATTGCTTTGTAAAATCAAAGTAGAAATCGTAGAGCATTCAGGCCTCTCAGGCAACTCATCTACATTGGACTTCACCAACGAGACCACTTTAGCATCTATCCATTTTCCAACCGGAGAGAGATTCTCTAATTCTTCACTGTCTCTCGCCACTAATCGAGATTTAAGCTCATAAGCCATTCTACGAGCGGCATTTCTGAACAAAATAGGCATCTTGACATATGTGCTTCTACATCTATCAAATAGGCATCTATCTATCAGAAACTCCAAATGTGAATGTCCTTCTTCACGTGTTTTACTAAATGTTTCACCGACGCAAATCAGATCCTCTGCCTTCCAACATTCGATCAAATAGTCTCGATAAATCTCATGGTCGTCGGGAAACGAAGCCCCATATAGCAAACAATTTTGACGAGTTTTAGACAAATCTTCGTAAATTACTCTAAATGCATTGAACAAATCATCCATATGCTTCAGTTCAAACTTCTTTGGGGAACTTAGCTTAGATAATGTGTTCCGCCACAAATCTTCATTCAGCTTGTCTTTTAAATGAATTCCAACTGCCCAAATAACTTGAGGTAACTCACCACATTGTTTGAGCACTCTTTCGGCAATTGGCTTGATGTTTGGATGATCAACTACATCGCCTACAACATCACGAAACAACTTGCGGGCATCATGTGTTGACAATTTCTCCACTTTGATATCTTCATCCACCTCCATTTCGTTGCAAATAATCCTATCTCTAGTTGCCAGTACCACTTTGCCTTGTGACTGACTCGCATCAATCCCTATGTGACGTAAATTAATGTTCGAGGAAACTTCATCCAGGAGGAGCAAATACTTCTTGCTTTTTAGTGCTCTAGATATCGAATTTGCAGCTTGGTTTTCAGTGTCAATTCCTTCCACTGGCTCGTTCAACCGTTTCAGAATAGTCTGTTGTATATGATGAACTTTCCCCTCTTTCGACACTGTCACCCAAAGCACAATATCAAAGATGTGAAGTTTTTCCACTTCATCATTCAAATTTTCCAGAATCGTTGTTTTACCAACCCCGGATATTCCCCATATTCCAATTTTTTTGATGCAGTCATCTTGAAGATACTCTAGTAGCTTTGCCACATTTTCATGGAGGGAAGGAAAATCATTTAAGTTTTTGGCGAACTTCATCTCCACCTTATCTGGGCGTCTTTCTGTCATTAGAACATGTTCAGTATTCATACGAACCCCGAGATCAACTACAGCCTTGGTCATTTTAACAATTTCTCTACTAAGCGTCAGACGAGTACGTAACTGACGAGGTCCACAAGTAGCCTTACTAGACTTTTCATATCTGGTCTTCAGATTGTCAAAAGCTACTGTCATTACCCTCACATCTTCCAGCCATGTGGAACATTCGTGAGACTTCTCCTTTGTCCCCTGATTTCTTTCAATCCTATATTTCACATCCTTCTCGCGGGCAAAGAGATATCTTGCTTCCGTATTAAGGTTCTCAAAATTTTGACCCAGGTTTCTGATATAGTCGTATTTCCGCTTCAGGCATTTGTATATTCCTTGCCCAGCATCTGTTGCTGGACCAACTAGTGATCCAGCTGCTTGCCCAGCTCCCCCAGTCAATATTGCTGTCCCCACCGAACCACTTGACATCCTTAGCCAACGGCTGCAGAAAGAATTGTTTGATTAATCACTGTTTATCTTCTATATAGGCAACATAAAATCAAATAACTTCACCTTTCAAAGTGCTAAAGGTGGAAAGCTTCTAATCAAGATTACAAGGTACATGAAAAAGTAAAACAATCTGGCATATATGTAAGTTCTATCTTATTTCAAATCGATGATAAATACATATTGGTACCCAAGTCATGCATACATTCCATTGTTATAGGTTGAAAATATAACGATAATTTCTTTGGAAGGAATGAAATTAGAACGATATTAGTTTGCCTGCACTAACTGGTTGTCATGAGTCAATGAAACAAATTCACAAGATGGATGTCATGAGTATATTGTTGTATTAAAAAGTATGTACAATCAGTTGAATCTCCAGACATGGAATTTGGCAGCAAGTTTAAAATTTTTGGACAGGTAAAAATCATGTAGAAAAAGAAAATTATATTTACAAGTGTAAACGGCACATGCTGCCTAATAGTCACTTGTGCAAAATCTCTGCAGTAAATCTGTTTTTCTATTGTTCACGATAGACAAACCACACTAATCTCTATCTAATCCAAATTGATCCTGTCACTAAGACATTTTTCACTCAAAAGGACTTCGTTTCCGAAACTCTTCCAGCCTCAGAGATTGAGCCAGAAACTAAATCCAAAACCCTCCCTTTACATTACCTTTGTGTACAGCTTGTACCCAAAAATAAATTTGGGTAGTGTGTTAAGCTTATTCTTTCCCAATCACAGCTTTCTCAGTGTTCAAGAACGGATCATACTGTTGAATTTGATATTTACACACATCAGATGCAATATTTGGAACAATGTGACTTTCTCTGCTTGTATACATAACCTGACAACCAGCCACCAGTCAGCTCATCCCCACCTACCCCCAGATTCCTTCCTCCCACAGACCATAACTATCCCTTCCTCTACTTCTCAACAGTTACATCTTTGCACATCTGCAAAGTATGGGAGGACTCTAAAACTAACGACCATAACTATGGACACGTCTGAAGAATCTGTACAAGGATCTCAACTTCGATCCGCCACAGGCACAGTGGTTGCAACGACAGCAGTCCAGTGTTCATGATCGAAGAGGGAGGAATGCTGGCACAACTAAGGGGCCGTTTGGTTTGGGGTAATGATTAATGGGGTAATGGAATGAATTTATAGGCTAAAATGGGAGGTATGTGAAGTAGTGGGGGTTAGATTTTGTGAGAAGGAGGGTAATGATTACCCCCAATTGGGGGATACTAGAAACCCACCTCTCCCTAGGCTAATGATATTCCCCCATTTTCCTTCATTTTCTCCATTAACCCCCCTTAATCATTACCCTCATCACCACTTCACCTTACTATTTTAGCCTAAAAATTCATTACATTACCCCCTTAATCATTCCCCCAACCAAACGGCCCCTAAGTTTTTTTGAGTATAAATCAGTATTACAGGACATCTTTTTATTGAGCCATATACATTGCAAATGACCCATTTAATGACTGCCCCCATCATCACGGCTATAAAACTGGAAGATCAAAATGTTCATGTTGGTTTCAGTTCTCATTTAAAATTTGGTTTATTGATCATAAATCTATTGATTAGAGCTTAGAGTATGTTGTAAACTATGACATGTTTCCTAATGTATGTTGTTGTTTAACATAGAGCTTGAAACAAAACCACCAACCAAGGACTGACACAGCAGGTGCGGTTTACCACATAGTTTCTCTTCTCCACTAGTGTCTACAAACCCATGCAAAAATGCTCTAATCAAGTTTTACATTGCTGTCAACAACCAAACACAACTCTTCACTAACAGGTTTGGGAACAGACTCAAAATGAGGAACTTCGGATTCAGTAATAAGTTTATAAGCTACCATGTAAACATGCTCATAAGGTCGTGGACCAGGACACTGGGGAACAATTCATCATGGATAGACCAAAATAAACTAAATGACTACATATACAATAGTAATATTTTCTGGAGAATTCCAAAGTGATATTACAGCAAAAACAAGGTTTACAATTAACTTGAGTTCTGACAATCATCAATTTAACCCAGAAATTGGTAGTAAGTATTACCAGTCCTTTTCCTGGTTCTGCATAATATCATCTCCTACATCTTTTTTTTTTTTTTTTTTTTTTTTGCTTAGAAAAGTAATTAGAAAACATTCTATCGGAATTAATTCAGAACAGCCAAAATCAGATAGATGAAATTGCAACAAGTAAAATGATAAAAGGGCAACATTTCAACTTTATTTTTGATGGATTAAATTGGAAGAATCTAGTGGAGCAAGTAACTACATATAAGGTAATTACCATAGTGCAGCAAATTTTTGCACAGCAGATTTCTTTCACTGGTTTTTCTTTTTTTTCTTTCTTTTCAAATCAATATGGCAGTTCATACATATGGGCAGCCCATTCCTTTACCAACACATATTCCCAGAACAAAATAAAATCAACTCAGAGAGAGAGAGAGAGACCAAACCTGAAGAATAGATGGTGATTGGTGTTCTCTTGTGGAGATTGGAGAAGCTGCAAATAGGCACCAGAATAAGGTTCAGAACCCAATTTTGACTTAACTTAGATAATAATCTTTTGTCTCCAAAACCAAAAGGGCTCTGTCAAAAGAAGAAGTGAGGAGACTAAACAAAAAGATGGTTTTTTAATAGAAAGATTGATGAAAATTGGGGAGCTTTTTGCTGATGAAAATTGGGAAGCTAAAGCTTTGGGAGATGGTGATGAAATTGGCAAATTGCTGGTTCTGGGACTTGGGCAACTGTATCAAGTAAACTCTAAATTACAGTGAGAGTCGATGAACAACTGGACCCGCATGCAAGGCTGGGAATTTGGACGTTGCTATGATTGGGAGATTTTTAACAGCAGGTTTTGTGTGGACTTAGTCTGTCGCGGACTAAATAATTTTGAGGGATAGCTGCAAATGAAATAAGGGGTGGTTCCAGATAAAATAGGAGGGTGGTTCCAAATAAAATAGGAGGGTGACTCCAGGTGAAGTAATTTTGAGGGGTGACTCTATGTAAAGTAGGGGGTGGCTCCAAGTGAAATACAGGTGATGTCAAATATAAATTTGAGGTGTGACTTTAGATAAAATAGAGGTGGTTTCACTTTTAAAGGAGATGGCTTAAGGGGTGACTTCAGATAAAATGGGGGGTAATTTCAAGTATTGATCCACACCATAAACTAAGTCCACCCAAATTTTTGTATACATGTATTCATACCAAGTGGGCTACACAACACACACGTTCTGGAGAGAGGCATACATACCTGCCAAAAAAAATATCCACACCCTCTCTCCTCTCTCCTCTCTCCTCTCTCCTCTCTCAGACTCCTCCTACTTCTCAGTTCTCAGTCGAGCTTCACGCCATCGCCACCAACAGATCTCTTCCCTCTCCTCTCTCTCTCTCCCTTGTGCTCTCTCTTTATCTCGACCAACAGCCCGCCCCCACTCACGCCCCACCAACGAAAATCCTTGAGTTTGGTGCCAATTTCTCAACAAATTGGGTCTATCTTTTTCGGCGAGCCTTGCTCCGGCAACCACCGCCTTTGCTTTCACGGTGAACTTCTCTCCTCTTCTCCTGCTTTGTTCTGTTTTGAATGATACGACATGAACCCTAATTTGGATTTTATTTATTTAATTTGTGATTTAATTTTTTCAACTGATATTTGTAATTAGTTTAAGTATGAACTCAGATTATTTGTTTTGAAATTCTGAGTTATGAGCATGAAACACAAGCAAAGGTTCCAGAAAACCCTAATTTGAATATTATATATTGATTTAATTTCTCATGTAGTTATTTCAATTGATTTATGTTATTAGTTTGAGTATAAACTTAGATTATATGTGCTATAAAAGATTATAGCTTTATGGTAAAAGATGGTACTTTATAAGAGTTGTTGATGGTACAATTGTGGCTCCAAGCTTCTCAAAAGGGAAATTATTATAGACACGATTTGGAATTTGGGACTGAACCTGTTTAATTTTGAGGATTGGTTCTGATTTCTTTTCGTGAACTGGGTTAATGTATTTGCTGGTTATTTTGTGGATTTGCTTGCTTTATATGAAGTACTGTTGGAGTTGCACTCATGTGATTTATTTCTAGTCTGTGATTTGATCGCAACTGGACATTTGCTTTACTGTTGGTAAACTTATGTTGGTGAGTTCTATTGAGATATTTTTGTGAGGATTGAACTGGACAAGTTGGGTTTGTGTCACACTTTGTTGATTCTGATGTAGTGGGCTAAATAGACTGTGGTTGTTTGTCTTGATTCGTTTACTGGGCTTGTTGATTATTAGACTGCTTGCTGAAAAGAAATGGCCATTAGAGTTTTGTTCTGCAAAATCGCAAAAAGGGTGAAATTGATTTCTGGTTGTGATTTGTGGAACTTTGCTGTATACCTGTTGTATTTCCTTGGGTTCCTGAGATTACGAGAAAAAAATGGAGCTTGTTTGCTGGTATACCTATTTGTGGATTTGGTTGAGTTTGAAATTTGGGTTCTGAAATTTGTGAGCTTTAGTCTTGTATCTGCTGTGTTTTGTGCTGAGTATTGGAAGTGTTGTTTTGGAATTCTCATGCTGGAATTATGGTTTGTGCAGTAGAACCTTGATAAAGTAATTTGTTGTGAAGCTACGCTGTCTTTCAGATCTATTTGGTGGGCAAAAATCGATGTTACTTCAGGTTTCTTTGTCCTCTTCTCTGTCTTCCTCTTAATTGTTTTTTTTTTTTTTGGCTTATGCAATTGATGATGTTGTTTCATATCAGAGAAGAGTGAACGAGAAGTATGAAATGGGTAATTTATATTTGCTGCTCTTCTCGTTAATTTTTGATGATGCAACTGATGATGTTGTTTCATATCAAAGGAGAGTGAACGAGAGGTTGAAGACAATTAAAGAACGAGAGGTTATGATAGGTTCAACGTCTTAAATAGAGCAATCCAGAATAGAGCAACATCACATTAATTGCGATTATGATAGATTGTCCTTTCATGTCAGGTACATCTTGGTTTTGAGTCCTGGATGTAGATTAATTGTTTCTTTCTGGTCATGTCTCGCTTTTGTTGTTTTAGAGGTTTTGTTTAGCTGCTTTTTATCTGGTTTTGTATATTTTATGTTTTTGGTGCAGCACCTCTTTGATTTTAGTGAGGTGCTTATTGGGAGTGGAACTTAATTATCAAGTCTGGTGCGAGCTTCATTTCTACTTGAGCATTGAATCATTTCCAATGTTGTATTGTATTTTCAGGAAAATATAGAACCAAAATCTAAGAAGGCCAACTATATGGGCAATTGGGCATCCACATGCACCTTTTATGTCATATCTGGTTTATCTAAAAAGGGTGTCTGATCTATGTGAGGTGTAATTTCCCTTTCCTCGCATTCCCCTATTTTGACTTGAAGTATCGGAGACTCATGGTATATTAGGTTGTGCAGGAGGTACTTCAAATTAGAATGAAGAATTTGTGTAACATAATCTCTTTATGTTTTCATGGTTTTGAGCTGTTTTTTAGTTCAATTAATTAATGGCTATTTTTGCTCACTTTAATGAGCGAAGTGTTAAGTGCTAGTAGTGATATGCTATTCCTAAAATTTGAACTCTCTCCGTCAAGGCACAGCCTTTGGTGAAAATGAAACATCATCCTCTTATTCTTATAAATATTGTGGATGTGATGTTGCTCTAATCTGGATTCTATGCCGTTCAGATTTAACTTTATAGTTGTGTAATTTGTCACATAACCTATGTAGAATTCCAGTCAATATGGTATAATAATATTTGCATTCCAAAAATCCTAGGATTTATTACAAAGTATTAGTTTTCGGAGTCTATTAGCTCAGATGGTAGAGCAAGTGCTATTGCACAAACAAGGTGGGTTCGAATCCCACATAGGCTGATTTTATTAAAATACTGCTAATCTTTTCACCAGGAAAAGAAAATATGGAATAGGCGTCGAATCTTTATAAGAGTTGATGTTACTCCCTCAATCCCAAATTTTTTTACCCACAACCATCATAATTAATGTTACTCCCTTGAACATACTCTTTTATTTATGTAACTCTGAAATTGTGAATTAAAAACTTCTTACAACATCACGTTAATCCTATAACTATAGCATGTAATATTAGATACTGTTATATTGTTAATTTATACCATTATAGTAAGAAAGTGTTGTATTATTTTCAGTAATAGTTTGTCTTTCATATTGCATTTACAAAAATGTGTGTGGACTTAGTCTATGGTGGACCAATACTTGGAGTCACCCCCTACTTCACCTGGAAATGGAATCACCCCCTTCTAAAAGTGAAACCACCTCTACTTCACCTAGAGCCACCCCTCAAAATTACTTGGTCCACGGTGGACTAAGTCCACACAAGACATGCTGATTTGCATTTGGGTACGTTTATACAACGCTTAATGGTTTGGACTTAGGAGTCCTCAAATTGTACATGCAAGAATATTTAGTTAATAATCGGACTAACTAGCCCTGATTATAACTACAAACGCAAATATAGAAAGATAACTTTTAGTGAAAAAGATACTGGCATTTTCGTATTACAGTAGTATAAATTAACAATATCACAGTATATATTATTATAGACCATTATTTATAATCGTATGTCATTAAAGATCTCAACTTAAGCCTTTTTGGCGTCGGTTGTCTTAAATGACTTATGCATATAATCAAGTCATAGGGAACCAGTGGCGGAGGTAGGAGGTGTTAAGGAAGACTCCTTGCTCCCCCACTCCTACCAAAAAATCAGAATTTTAATAGGAAAAAAAGATTTTTTTTATTTGGTAAGTATATTATATCCTAAATTTTTACTTTTCTTAATTTTTGCACTCCCATTGCCACTTCTCTGACTCCGCCACTGTAGGGAACGCATATAGGTAGAGGTCCTTTTGATAATTAATGATAAGTTAATGTGTTGTTTACGTTTTTAATATAGCAAGTAATGCTTTCCCCTCTTTTTAATGAAGACCCATGTATAATGAATCTTAAGATGTGCCCTTAGAGCACATGATAGAAAACTCTTCTTGATACTGGTAAAATTTATAACATAATGGTATAAATAATCACAAAATTATATTAGTTTTTTCACTACGGTATTATTCGTTATCAAACTCATTTCTCAAACAGTGACGCACAAATTTCGTGCGAAACACCTAAGTCATGTAACAAAATCATGTAATTGTTGTGGGAATTTTATAGTGATGTCTAAACCATGCGATTTGTGACATTGACCTCTTGGGCCTCAATAAAGATTTAAAGGCTTGCAAAGTTGCAACATGACCTCACGGTGATCTCCTCTGTCATGAGAAGATGTATGCTCATATTTACTGTGTTATAAGCCACAGGGTAAAATGAAAGTAAAACCCCCAACGTATGAATATCTTATTCACTTCAAAAAAGAAAAACGTCATATACTCTTATTTCACTTCAGCTGTTTTAAATGTAAAAGCATTTTTTTTAGTAAAAATCATATTCATGCGAAGAAAGCCAAAATGTATGCAACAAATAGGTCATCCATATCGAGTGCATCACTGTGAGAAGGTTAATGTGTCCGTTGTCAATGTCGGTTGCACCCACAATTTAAGGGAATATAAGACAATCACGCTTTGAACGAGGGCGTGAAATCGTTCGGCCACATAAAATTTGGTAGGAAGAGGTCATATCAACATGTAGTTATCCACAACCAAAAGTATTGTTAACGGTTTTTCACCCAAAAAAAACTTTTTTTAATTTAACATCACTTAGACTCCATGAATATGGTCTATGACCACGAAATAGACCACTTTTTTTAATAAAAGTGATTGTCCAAAGCCGGTAGCAGTTGTAGATGTCAAAGAGCACCACGAAATAGGCCTTCCGTTTTTAGAATATTTAAGTATCAACCACTTAAGGAACTTCAAAAGGATTTGGGATGGTCATGTTGTATTGGGAAGTCTTGCAAGGCTAAGGTACTTGACAATGCATGGATGCCCAAAGTTGAGTTATGTTTTTTCTTGCTCCGTACTTGAAATGCTTATTAACCTAGAAGAGTTGGTAATTGAGAATTGTGAATCTTTCGAACATATTGTTATAGAAGAGGAGGAGACCATATTAGCAACCAATAGTTTTGTAGACTCGAGCATCGCTTGTGGCTTTCCTGTTCTTCGTAGCTTGAAAGTATTAAAACTTCATTATTTGTCGAAGTTATGTGGCATTTGGAAAGGATGTTGGCCGCCTTTGGAGTACATTAGCTTTTACAATTGCCCCAAGCTCAGAAATCTTCATATGGAAGCAAATGATGCCATGAACATCAAAGAAACAACATTTGATAAGGTTTGGTGGAACTTATTGGATTGGGATGACTCGGCAGGGTCAGGAAGACTTCATCAGCGTGTCTCCCAAATTCACATTGATGATTTATAGGTAGATAAAAGAACTGAACATGGAAGGTTGTAACTGGTATACATCAGAACAAATTAATGAAGTTAACAAATCTACGAATCATGGAAAATCATTTATACTTGTGTTGTATTTAGGGGGAATTGTTGCCTTGCTAAACAAGGTGAGTATTGAATGAAGTTCTATTATGTAATATTCTATTTTTGATGATGTAATATGTACTCTTTAATTGCACAAGTGTAAGGTAAATAGTGTGTAAGCACGAAATAGACTTTTTTTTGCTTGTCAAAAAGAGGGTGCAAGTGAATGGCGACCGAGGCATCCTCCACTACATCATGTTCGGAATCTCGTGTTCAATAGCGAACATATTAGACTAACTGAACAACCAGCGCAAGCACTGGCCCCGTCAACGTAGTACCAACAATGGGCTAGTATAGTTCCTAGAAGCCAGCAGACACAAGGCATGGGGGAAATAGTGATTCGAACCCATGACCTTGCCTTACCAAACCACTTGGGAGTAAGCTTGGAACCACTAACCCTTGTTGGTAAGTACGAAATAGAGTTAGAACAATACAAATAGTGCTTGATTTGTCTCCTATTGACCTTTATATGTCTTTCATATTCCGTTTCCACCAAATAAAATAGCGAGAAAGATATTTTGTGCAATCATTTATGCCTACATATGCGTGTTTAATATTCGACATTGTTTTTTCCATAGTTGATTTCTGAATAAATTACTCTAAGCCAAGAAAATGTTCGTCTATTATGGCAGAAAGATAACATCTTTATAAAAACAAAAAAGAAAATATAGCAATTATAATATCGCACCAATTAGATATTAATTTCAAAAATAAATTTATATCAAATATTAGAATTCAAATAATAAGATTGTAAATTAAAATTTAAATAACGAGTATAATCCTTAAATATAATCCTTTTGAAATCAGTTCGTATTAATACCACACCCTTTCTCAATTAATACCACGCCCCTTAAAAAATAAGATAAATTTACCCTTATTTTAGTTTTACAATCAATCCCCTCCCATTTCTTCTTCACGGCTTCACCCATGTATAGATTGCCATAGGAATAAAATAAAATACTAATGTAAAATAAGCACCTATGTAAAATAACACTGTTGAAACTTGATATCCTTCAACGTTCTACAATTCCAGTAGAGAAATGGGCAACTCCTGCCAAAAATATGCAAATAATCCTCTCACATGAAGAGAGATTCAAGTAACTAGAAATTTATCACCTTTTACATACATTCAATTCTCACACTTAGCAACCGTGTATTTTCTCTCAATTATTCCCAAATGATTGGGAGAAACAAAACTGATCGAGTAGTCAAGACAACAAGTGATCCTAACGATGGCACTGAACAAACGATGTGCCTGAAGTGGGCGTAAGAACTGTGCGCCTAAAGTGGACGCATGAACTATAGCGATGCGCTTAAAGTGGGCGCATGGACTATGACAATGCGCAGGGACTATGATTGCTGGCTTTGCTGCAGTGTGAGTGTGAGGGGTTGCACTGATCGAAAATCAGGGGGAAGAGGAAGAGGAGGTTTAGTTTTTTTTCCCTCTTTTTAATCAAGGTTATTTTAGTAATTTAATAGGATAAAGGTGCGGTATTTATTAAAATAGGGTGTGGTCTTTATGAAAATGGGGTGTGGTATTTAGCACCTCCCTTTGAAATCACCCTAATTTATTTCCAATAGAAAGAAAGGTCTAGTAAATTATTTTCAATAATCTCCCCAACTTGTGTTAGACAACTGGACTTCCTTAGTTGTGATGGGATTTATCATATGGACCCCTAAGGGATTGAGAATGAGATGATTAAAAAATTTAAACAAAGGTTTGTAGTGGATAATAATTGTTGTGTAAACTCGGATAGAGATCTTACTGATATCCTTCCAGAGATCTCTATACAGGATAATATCTTTTTAACGAGTGAAGTCCTAGACTCCGAGATTAAGGAGATTGTTTTCCTTCTAGCACCAAATAAGTCTCCGGGTCCGGATAGTTTTCCGGCTAATTTTTTCCAGAAATAGTGGGATATTGTTGGACCTTCTGTATGTAGAGCGGTCAAAACTTTTTTTCATTCTGGAAGACTACTTAAAGAGATTAACCAGACCTTTATAAAACTTCCTCCTACCCTTATAAAAGAGAGAATGACTCTTGGCACTATTCATTTGAACAGTGTACAATGAATAGTCCCTTACACCTCCTCTTTTTCTTTTCCCTTGTATTATTATATGTTGGTTGTTCCATTTTGCCTTTTTTTTCCTGTTTTAACACCTTCCTTTTTCTTCATCCCCTTTTTTTTCTTTTCATTCCCCTCGCAAATCACAAAACAGACAAGAGTACATCGCAGATGCCGTGAAATCCCTCACAAAAATGAAAAAAATCTGGTTTTGTGGATTCTTTGTACTCTCTCCCATGCCTTGACCCATGCTGCCTAAACCATGTCTATGTCACATCTGAATATCTAATTTGTTTACTTGCCTCTCTCTCTCTCTCTCTCTCTCTCTCTCTCTCTCTCTCTCTCCTTTGCAAACCTTACAAGGTTCTCCTTCCAATAGAAGAAATGGGGTTGATGTTTTAGAGCTGATCTGAAAAGAGTTTGCTTTGGTTTAAAAATCAAAGCATCGTCATCTGATCGCTAAATCGGCCCATCAATGAGGTTGATAAGGAACATCTAATTTGGAAATTTCATTGAGGTTTAAATTAGCATCCCGTTTTTCCCCCAAGTTTCTGATTTCTTTCGTTCTTTTTAGTGCTTGTGAGAATCCTCTTCTCAATTTCAGTTAATTTGATTTCGATGTTTTTTCTTTTCCATGGCAGGAAACAAGCATCGCCCTTCCTTTTTGTTCTTCTTTCTCAGAAGCTAATGCTAATTCTCCTTCAAACCTGGGGTTACTCTGTCTTCATCTCTTCTCTTCGAAAAGGTGGCTGTGATTTTTAAGCATCAATTTCATGCTAAATATTTTTCTCATTGTTTTGGCGTGGATAGTCTTTGATAGTTTGAATTTGTTGAGTACAAGACAGGTTTGGCGGCTGTTTTGCGAGGATCGAAAATGGAAAATTATTCTCAGGAACGTTCTCAAATCCTCAATACTTACACGGGATGGTGTGAAAGAGATCGATCGGAGACTTGTTGTCAAAATGTACCTTTCTCTTTTCTTTATTCATATTTTTTCCTTTGATATGGCGGTTTAATGAATTTTTGTGTGGTTCTGTGAATTTTGCTGACTGCAGGAGGAGTTTGGTGGTTCTACGCCAAAGTATGAAAGGGAAATTAATTCTCAGAGTTCCAAAATCTGCTTTAATCGCAAGGGAGAGCATTTCTGAGAAAGATTACAGACATGTTGATCCTATAATAATGTACTCGATCTTCTCTCTCCTCTACCCATATTTCCATTTCTTCTTTTTGTTTATGGTTTATCAGTCATTAGTATATAATCTACACCTTTATTTTAAGAAGAAATGGTCTATTCCATTGAATTTGCACATTTTAGATATCCTTATCATAATTTTGGAAACTGTAGCTCTTTCTGTGGTTATACAGTTGTTATATTAAGGCGCTTGATAATCTATGGGAACGTAGTTGGATAGTCTGTCCAGTTTCATTCTATAGAAGAATGAGTAGCCTAACACATGAATTAAAATCTATGAGCATGGGCTCTTTTTGTTTAGTTTTAGCTGTCATGTCAGGTGTAGCTTTCGGTAAAATCATTTATGAGATAATTATAAAGTTGTGGGAATTTATGGGACATTTTGATAACTAAGTTTGGTTCGTCAAACTTTGTTTATGAGACAATTATAAAGTTGTGCAAATTTATTTGATTATTTGTATTTTTGTTTGATGGCAGTAGATTTCTTGGATTTTCTTCATTACTATTGAATATTAATCATTACTATGAAGGTTTTTTTAGAAGGCCTTCTAATGTTGATGCCAATTTTTACTCGAATTTCATCGTGTATGCCTCCGTTCACAATAGATCACTTATGTCTGATAGCATTGCATATGCTTAAGAATCTTCGTAATTATATACTTCCTTTTTCTAGAACAATAGTTTGATCATGGCACCCTTTGGTGATGGATTCTATAGGTGCTTCTTCTATTTGTTCCCTATGATGGATTCTACAAGAGTTTGCTTATTTCCTCTGTTTTTCTGTGTGTTTCTTTATTTTTTGTTTTAAGGAGTTTTTTTTTTTTTTTTGGGTTGGGTGGTGGTGGTTTGTGGTTGATTACTTTTACTAACAATTTAGTAAAGATAATACAGTTCTTTCATTCATATTGTTCAGGGCTATCAACATAGTTGAAAGTGAGGTGTAATTTTCAATATTTGAGTTTCCTTATGCTTATGTTATTTCCTCTCCCATCTATTCTCCAACTCCATCCATACTAGATTATCTTAGAACTGGATAGAATTTCTAGGCCCATACAGTGGGGGGAGGTAGAAGTTGAGCAGGTGATGCAAATTGTCACCGTTAGAGCTTACTTTTCTTGATAAGTATTTTGGTTTTCTCTTCTCTGTTTTGTATATATATGCCCTTTGTTGGCTGATACTCATATGAGTTTATTTTGTTTTGTTGTGTTTTTCTGTTTTCTATTACGTTGAAGGTATTATTTTTAATGCTTAATTCACAATCTGGTTTTTGTGATTCTCATTTTTGTCTCTTTGCTTCAGTTAGTGCATGTAGTTACCTAACTTGTTTTTCAATTTAGCAGCTAGAGTGTGACAACATGTCAAACCTATATATCAATATATTAGCGCATTTAGAGCACAAATGAGGTAATATACTATATGCTTTTGTATATAAGTAGAGTTGTTTTTTTTTTTTTGAAATGTCAAACATATTATGCTTAATTCTCATGCTTACATATTTTGTGCAAAATACCCAAGTAAAATCTATCAAGCGTTTCACTATGATGGGGTGTCACATGATGGAGATGAAAACTGCCAATGTAGGTTGGCGCACTCCAATGCGGGATTTGTGCAAGGGTTGTTAAGGTAGTGAGGAGCAGATGCAAACTTCCGGAATTCAGTAGGTAGTTGTATAGGGGTTCATGTGAAAGGAGTTGTATTATTGTTGCTTAGTCAGAACCAATTACCAACTTTTTTGAGTTATGCTCCTTTCTCATTCCGAGTCCTTGGATGGCTATGGGGTGGGGCGAGGTACGGGATGTGCAGGGCTATTTGGACAAGTTCATGTATGGGTGGATTGAAATCACATTTTGGAGTTTAATTTCATTGTTATTATTTACATTTTTTTTTTACAAGTTTTCTAATTCTGAGAGTTACCAAAGGCTGAGATTGGTTGTGAATGAGAGGGTAGAAAATAATAAATAGGAAAAGGCTATATCCAAATGAGCAAGTTTTGTTTGAGACCAACTCACAGAAAAATGGACTCATTATATAGAAATATAGGGGTCAGTTATTATGAGCCGTGATCCTTGTTCCACTAAAAAGTGATCCTCGTCTTACCAAAAGTTACAATAAGACCGTCTTAAACAAGTTTTTGTGTATCCAAATACCTCAATAGATAGAGAGATAATTTGCTGGTTGGATTATGTCTCTTGCAGTGTCTTGGCAAGCAACAAGGAAGATACAAAAAAGGAAACAAATTTATGACTCACTAGCAAAGAATGGGGATCCTGGGATGGGGACTTTAATCGGATGGGAGAAATGTATATAATCAGAGTTAGGAGATCGCAGATGGAATAGAAAGAGAAAGTAACACTTGGAATTTGTGCCAAAACCAGTAAAATCGGTAGTTTTACTCCAAAAGCTGATTCAAATAGGGATCTGCAAGTGTCTGAGTTAATTGATGTGGAAAAGGACTGTTGGGATGAAGATAGGGTCAAGGGTGTATTCTGTGAGGTGGAAGCTGCTGTTTTTTTGGACATTCAACTGAATATTGGACTGCCAAAGAATATTATTCGGGTGGGCCAAAAAAAGGGAATATTTTCAGTCCAATTCGGCATACTGGTTGGGACAAGCACATCATTTCAGGGCGCAGGCCTCATCAAATTAGTCTAACGACCAGCAGTTGTGGAAGTTAATTTGGGGGCTAAACATTTCTTTTAGCGTGCTTGTTCGGGGAGTTTGGGGGTGTTCCGGAATTTACAGACATATTAGAGATTGTGTGTTGTGGCCAAGCGATATGTGCTCCATGTTATTTTCAACTGCCAGCATGTTAGAAGTTTTTGGGATAAGAGCTCATTCGCTGGACCATTGCAGATGTTAATGAACCTTGTTTTACGAGGACTCTCGTGGTGTTTGGAAACAAGAGCTTCTCCTGTGTGGAAAGCTAGGAATGATCTGGTGCTTGCTTCACATGGCAAAATATGGAAGTCCTTGTCGGCTTGTTCCCGGTTTCCTTCACTCCGTGAGGGAGTTCTGTACCTATGGGAAGCAAGTTGTGCCCACTTATCTTATGTGCTCGAGATAATAACTTGAGTTCAAGTTATTTGGAAACTGAAGCAAGAGAGAGTGTCTTGAATTAGTCAGCCAAGCATTGTTTGTAGTCATAACTCATTCATGCTTAAAAAGCCAAGCTATGTTAGAAGCTATGGAGCATAGTAAATAGGGACCTATAACTTTATGAATATGGATTCACACAGAATTGTTACCTAATGATTGTAGCTAAGATTTTTGTTTAAGAGGGTTTTAAAGGACCAATACACTAGCAGGTAGCATATGATCAAGCCGATAAGGACACAATCTTGAATCATTCCTCAAAAGAGGTCTTGAACCTTATTTTGCCCTAGGTTTTTGTTTGTTTGTTTTTTTTGGATCTTGTTCATGTAAATAAAGTGACAAATAATGAAGCAAAATTGGTTAAGAGTCTAGGATATATGTAACAGAAACAATAGTTTGGATGTATATAATATTTTACTCTCTTTTTGTGTGAATAATAGGATTCAAGTTTAATAATTACAAAATGATTTTATGGATTTGTAATTACTATGTAGCATTTTAAATGATCTTAACTCACTTGGGGGGACGCGTGCAACGCACGCGTTCCACCAACTAGTATCCCTAAAATTGATAATCCCTACTCAGCAAACCATTTTAGGCCAATTAGTCTTTGTTCCACTTTTTACAAAATTATTTCCAAGATAATGTCTAACAGATTAAAACAAGTTATAGTTAAGTTGATTTATCCGCTTCAAGGGGCCTTTGACACCGACAGATGCATTCAAGATAATATTTTGATCACACAAGAGGTTTTTCACTCTTTCAAGTCTAAACAAGGCAAAAAAGGTTGGCTTGCTATTAAATTAGACATGGAGAAAGCTTATGATAGATTAGACTGGAGATTTATTTATCAGGTTTTTCGAAAATTTGGTTTCAATGAGAAGTGGATTTCCTGGTTAAAAGAATGTATATCTACAGTATCTTTTTCGATCTTAGTTAATAATTCCTCAGGCCCGACCTTTATCCCATCCCGAGAAATTAGACAGGGTGATCCTTTGTCGCCGTACACTTTTATTCTTTGTGCAGAAGTTTTGGCTAGGAGGCTCCAGAGAGAAAGTAATATTTCCTCTAAGAGCATTGGCATTAAAATTTGTAGAGGGGCAGATGAACTCCTTTTCCTCACCTTTGCAGATGACACTATGATTTTTGCGGAAGCATCTAGTCAAAGTTACCATACTATCAAAAGAATTCTGGATGAGTATTGTATTATGTCGGGACAAAAATTTCATAAGTCAGCATTTCAATGCACTAAAAATATTAATAGAAGTTCGATAGATACTTTTAAGGGGATTCTAGAAATGAACTACTCGGTGAGTCTAGATAAATATTTGGGTTGTCCCATTATTAACGACCGAGTTAATGCTAGTACATTTATTGATGTTATTGACCGTGTCTAAGTGGAAAGCCAATTCGTTATCACATGCAGGTAGAGCAACTCTTATTCAAGCTAATTTGTATGCCATGCCTATTTTTACGATGCAAAGTTTTACACTTCCTTCAACATCTTTGTCAAAATTGAATCAGATTAACCGCAATTTTCTCTGGGATAAAGCTCCTGATAGTCATCGCCCGAATCTCATTGGTTGGGACAAAGTGTGTCGGCCAAAAATCTTGGAGGTTTAGGTCTCCGTAAAGCATGTGCTATTAACAAAGCAATGCAAATGAAGTTGATTTGGAAAATTTTGAAGGATCCTAGTAACAGATGGGTTAAATTAGTTAGCAACAAATATCTTAAAGGGCAAAAATTATTCGATTATTCCAAAGAGAAGAAAACTTCATGGCAATGGAGTAATTTGTTGGAAGTGCATTCATTATTTAAAGAAGGTATTAGATGGCAAGTTGGGAATGGTGAGAATATCAAATTCTGGAAGGACAACTGGGTTTGTCAATTTCCTTTACAAGATAAATACCACTCTGTTGACCCAAATGATCCATTACGTGATCTAGATATCCCGGTAAGTATGTTTATTTCCTCTCATGATGAATGGGATTGTTCGCTTCTCTCAAGAGTTCTACCTAATAATATTGTCAGGTTAATCATAGGAATTCCAATTTCATTCAACACAGTAAGTGATAAATCGTATTGGGGTTTATCAAGTACTGGAGAGTTTCCAGCTAACATCAGCAACTTGGTTAGCCCAGGGTATCCATAATCAGTATAAGACTAAATGCAATTTTAGTTGGATCTGGGAGTTAAATTTGCCAAATAAAATCAATATTTTTATTATGGAAACTGTGTTTGGATGGTCTTCTAACTAAGCATAGACTCCAACAAAGTAAAGTGTTTATTCCTCAAGAGTGTGTTTTTTGTAAGCATCATTGTGAAGATAAGCTTCACTTATTTTTTGATTGCCCACATTTTTACAAAATGTGGGACGAAGTCCAATCACTGTGTAGTAAAAGACTTAACATTTTAGTTCCCGACTCCCTTAACTTTGTGGAAATATTAAATTTCCTTCATGGTCTCCTCTCAGAATGAGACTTTATCCTCTTAGTGCAAAGTTGGTGGTTATTTTGGTTTACCCGTAATAAGATCATTTTTGATAATTTGTTTATTAGTCCTGTTCAAATTGCACATTCTGTACGTAATAGTTTTACTGAGTGTCATTCCCTGGCGACTCAGGTAGTGGACTTTGATATTAAAGGGGCTTTTTCTAAGAAACAAGTTAAGAAAGATCCTAGGAGCGATGTTAAGTGGAATCCTCCGAGAAGTGATTACGTGAAGATAAATTTTGATGGGTCTAAGAAAAATAACCTTAATGCGGCGGCGGGATTCTGTATCAGGGATGAGTCTGAGGAAGTTTTGGTGTTAGGAGCTAAGCCATGTGGCGATAGTTCAGTTTTAATGGCAGAAGCAATTGGACCTAGAGAAGGAGTGAAGGTTGCCCGGTCACGAGGTTTTCCTAATATCATTAGCAGTCATTGAGGCTCTTAGGAATGAGTGAAAAATTCCTTGGGAAATAGAAAATATTTTAATAGATACTAAAAAGGATTTACATTTTTTTAACAGAGTGAAAGTTATTCATTGCTTCCGCGAAGCGAATTCGGTAGCAAACTTTATGGCCAATGTGGGTCAGTCTGTCGGTTCCTGTTCTCTTTGGTCATGTTCGTTTGATCAGTCTCTCACTGAATTACTAGTGAATAACAATTTAGGTTAATCCCTTAGAGTTAACCTTGGCTTCTTTGCCTTTTCAAAAGAAAAAAAAAAAAATGGGCAACTAATTGAAAATGAGCCTATATACTTTACTCAAAAGTCCAAAAATTAATATAATAAGCAAAAATAAGCTGTACACTACTCTAGTCCAGTACTCTGTCATATGTTTTCTTTTTACGAGCCCTACACAGCTACACTGCCATATTTTATGAAGGGTGATACTTATACAATTGTTGTATATTACAACTTTTTTTTGCACCAGTGAGAACTTGACATGTGTCAAGTGAAAAAATAAATAGGAGGAAAAGGGGGTAAAAGGGGAGGGAAAAATTTGGGGAAAAAGGGGGGAAAGCTTAATGAAAATTGGGCCCAAATTTCCCCAAAAATAACTTTCACCCAAAATTTCAGAAATTCATTACTCCGGATAGTTTGACAGATCTCCGGCGACCGGAATTTTTTTTGTTGGTGGTCGAAAATGGCAGATCTGCATAAGTGCAATAGCTAGGTTCGGTTATTCCGACGGGGATTTTGGTTTTTCCGGCGCCCGAAAAACCTTGGTAACATTTTGCTATTTTACATGAAATTGAAGGTGTGAAGATGTGCGATTTCATGGACAACGTCATGGTCGAGAAAGAAATCATTAGAGTAAGTTAAATTTTGCTCCAATTAAATGTTTATTTGCTAGATTATTAATGTTTTACTTAGAAGTATGGATATGCATGTTAAAGCCGTAAAATTGAAATAAACATATACCTAAATTGATAGCACTATTAGAAATGTGATCTAAAATGTTGGTTGCCCTTATTTGCTTCAATGAATTGAGTTTGCCATAGATTCTGCAGAAGAAAATGGATGGAGAGAGAGAGAGCATTTTTCGTATGTCTGGAATTAATTGGTAACAACCACAATAAAATAATTGATGGCAATATAGTGTGGTAGAAAATGTCAAAAGCTAAGTTGCATTGTTTGTTATGCTATATGAGTAGTAACAACAATGATGGTATTGAGAAAGACAGAATCCATGCATAGTTGTTTGTCATGAGGTAGTTATTATAGGCACATTGGGTAATTTTATTTGTAACAACATAAAAGTATTGTATACTAAGTAAAATCAATACTTCATTGCAGAATTTAGAAGACGATTTGGGTGTAACTATTGACTCTAATGAGGAAATAGATACAAGGGACCTTGAAAGGTCTCTGTCAAAGACTATTGTTGTTGTAAATGGTGATGAACAAAACACAAGAATTGAGAAAAGTGTGGAACCAAGGGTAAGTGATGAATATACAATTAATTTGTAAACATATTGTGAGTAGACAATAGATCATATTGCCAATATTAGTTACTTTTTATTAGGAACAAGTGAATGAAAATAAATATGAAATTTAAGATATTTTGAATGGTAAGTCCCAAGAATTTGTTTGAAAGATTTAATTATATTTTGTTCTGTTGTCACTAAAAATCCCCCTTCTATATTGAGCAACAACTTTCGAGTAAAAGAATAAACTTTTCTTCCAAGCCATTTCCACTACAACCATCCTCCCCATCTTTCATATTTAATCTTTCTACATATATGGGTATTTTTTCTTTATATTACTAAGAACAATTACTAAGAAGAACTATGACCATATATGTTACTCACATGTCATGCTTCTTAAACTTTATTATTTAGTAACAAATAGATGACATTCAGAATTACGACGACTTTATTACTAATAATTTGAACAAGCTCTCTCTCTCTCTCTCTCTCTCTCTCTCTCTCCAACACCTCCACCTCTTGAAATACAAATGCAGCATACATCCTGAAAATTTCTATTGTACATTTACTATGAGAAAACTTGCTGCTTATTTCCCGACGCTCTCACAGAAAAGAAAAAAACGCATCAGCTTGCATTCTCCACCAACACTTTATCAATCACACAGCTTCATTGTGCCATAAATAACGTTCTCGACAATTTGTCAAATAAATGTCCAATAAGCAATTAGTCATTTTTTTAGTAACAATAATTAAGTACACTTTCAACAAAATAACAGTCTGGTTTTCCAATCAATTTTGCCAATTTCATTGAGATAAATAACCTGGTAGCAGTGACCATATAGAATAAAGGTTTTCAACATATGGGGTTTGTCCATTTACTAGGAACAACTAGGAACCTAAGGATAACTATCTCTATCATCTCTTTACACTTTCAAGGAACACAACTTAACATTATTATTAGTAACAAATACATGTCATTTAAAATTTATAAGCTTCTAATTTTTTGGGAACAACCTTTGAAAAAAATATTAATACTCACCGCCGTCAACGAACGCCTCCGATTGGTTGTGCGGCCTTTATTTTTCGATTTGCAACCATCTGTACCGCAACTTATATCACCGGTCGCCCAAATCTGTCAATTTGTTTGCCGGAGATTTTGATGTCTTCGCCTGAGATTTCGCCGTCTCATTTTTCTTACTATGAAATTAGGATCCCCATCTCCAACAAACTTCGCCGGAGATTTCGCCGTCTTTCCCTGAGATTTTCGAGTGAAATCGGCTGAGATCTGAGCTTTTTTTTTGCTCTCGTCGGAGTTTTCCCTTTCACCGTAGCCATACCTTCACTAATTTTCCTTCCCTAAAACTCTAATAACTTTTGAATTTTGAACTAAATTTGTTTGAATTTTGAATGAAATGTCACTCAAAATGTTTTACCTTTATTTTTCTCTTCTTTACTAACCAACCAATAAAAAGGTGACAACACATTAATAAAATTGTTGTAAGATACAACAATTGTATCAAGTTCATTTTCCATATTTTATCCATCAATTCCCAGGTCTGTTTCTTTGTTCTTTTCTATCATTTTCTTTTTCTCTCTCTTCATATCTTTTTTTAATTTTTTATAATTCTCTCTCTTGATATCTCTTTCTCCAAGAATTAAAACTCAGCCCTCTATTACGATCAGATTACTCTGCTCTGCTTTCTCTCCCCTGTTAAACTCAGATCGATTCTCAAACAAGTGCGTCCCAGGCTGCCACATCAAGCTCACGCTCAAATCAATCCATCTAGGCACTAGGCCCGTGGTCCGGTCCAAACCTGGGTCAGCCGCAACCAGGCCCACTGATACGGACCGGCACTGACCATTTTTTGGCAGTGCGTGTCTGTGCCTCCCTTGGTCCAAGCCCGGCCCACCATAAAACCGGCCCATGGCCAGGATAACAGGCAGCCATTGCCTATCCCTGCCACTGTCAAAGTCCTCCTATATCCAACAAAATCCGACCCATTTGGTGTTCTCCAATCATTTGCCACTTCCATTGGTGACATTGTAAGTGCCCACAATTTTTGTCACCTTCAAATGCAAAACTTTCAATTGCCCATTTCAGTTGTTTTCTCTATTTCAAATACCCAAATGGTTAATCAATTTCAAACAAGTTTAATAACAAGTTTTGAGTTTTTCTAAATTGTTTCACTTTATGTTTCACTTCAGGTCATTGCCTTTTCTTTGCAACAAACGAAGCAAATTGGAATTGGTATGATTTTATGGCATGCTATCGGTTGTCTCATCATCATTTCTGCTCATTGTTGACTGGATGCTTGGGGAAAAGGTCGTTATTCATGCATTCAATTGGCAAAAACTTGTGCAATTTGAACAGACTACATTTATTCAATTCCCTTCCAATTTGCCATGTTAAGGTAAATTCAACTTATTTACTTGGATAAGTAGAACATGAGAGTGTAAAGTTTTTTTTTTCTTTTTTTTGGGGGGGTTCTTGTTTTCTGGGGTAGAATATATTCACATAGGAGTGTGTTAGAAGCAATATTTGTGGTAATTGAGACACGATTTTTGACTGTTAGCATCTCTTTAAGTTTGACATTTTGCAACCTTGTTCTTTTTGTCTACTGATGTCACCTGTTATAAGTTGATTTGGATTCTTATCAGTAACACTGTCTGGTATGATGTGGGTATCCTAAATAAATCATATGTACCATGTACATCATATTTTTAGTGAATGGAGGAAGAATACATGATTTGGCTAGATGTGTGGGGAAGACTTTGTCAGGAGCTAGCTAAGGAGAACGTAAATAGTCTGATAGTGCTATGCTACTATCTACATTGTCAACTTGCACCTTTATCTTCTAGAGCACGTTTCCTGGAGAGCTCCACTGTTAAGCCAATGCGCTTGGCTTGGCCAGGTGGTTTTATGGGCCCGGAAGTGTGGAGGTCAATGCTATGCAAGTCAGAGTGCTACGTACAGGACGCACTTCATATCCAGTGTGAAGCAAAGTGCTATGAGCGGGAGCCACCTTTGGAATCCGCATTGCCTATAATGGGTTTACATATTGTTGTAGGACCTGATGAAGGGAAATTTCATGAATAGAGGTGATATAACACCAAGAGCATAACTAAAAAAGTTAATACTTAATAGTACTACACCCGCACTATAGATTGCTGTGATTTGTTTGGAAAATTGTATTGAAAGCTATTAAGGAATGCTTAGCTACCAAGAGGTAGCCAGGGTTGTAGAACTCCGAACTGTAAGCTAGTCGAGAGTGTAAAGTGCTATCTTTGGGAGCCAGCTCTTGATTCTGAGTGTTGGGCTGAATGCTATATGTAGGTTCCACTTCTAGGATGACATCAAGAGCATGGTTAGGGAGAACTTAAAGGATGGTATTTTGGAGTATTAGTTGACCAATTACCTTATTTTTTGAAGGCTTTTGGTGATTTTATTTGTGAAGGCCTAGAAGGTAGTTTTGGGGGTGTTCCAGAGATTCCCTAGCTGATTGAGTCTTGCACCTAAGGCTAGAAGACATACTTTAGTGAGGACATCGTGAAAACAGGAAAAAAGGGATGGTGGTTGGTGATTTCATGGTGTTGATTGAAAGTTACTTGATGGAATGACAATGCTATGCTTGAAGGAGATGACCCCAGTGTATTAAAAAGCGCGCTTAGGCGCACTAGGCGTGAGGCGCAGCAGGCCATCGCTTTTTTAGGGTGAGGCAAGGCGCACCCGAGGCGTACCTGAGATAGATTTTTATGAAAAAAAAGTTTATTTTATAGCATTTTTTCTGCCATACACTAGTGCGCCTCACCTCACTGAGGCGCGCGCCTTATGCTTGCACCTTGCGCCTAGGCTCTATGGACCTCTATCGCCCCATTGCGCCTCGCGCCTTTTAATACATTGGATGACCCTCTTCTTGAAGCAGTACATGGCATTGGCTTTTCCCCAAGGCTATTTTAAAGTTGAAGGTTCATCCACTGAGTAGGTTCCAAGGCAAATGCCAAAGACATTTGCTTTGGACATGAGAGGTGAAACCTTAACCCAGCTTGCACTCTAGGTCTGATGCATCTGATTTGCACATTGTATAAGTCAAATAGACAGACTCAAGTGAACTCTCCCACTTGTTGAGCAAAATCACTCAAGGGCAAGGCGACATATATTTTTAGATAAGTGAAATTTTTATTAATCAAATAGTGAAAGAATACAAAATGGAGGATAAGGTATCCTCAAAGAACAAAAATAGAGTATCTACAAATCACGCCAATGGCGTTGAATGACCGTCAATGGCACCCCCTTGAAGGCACCAGCCGCCTTCGCCCAAAGGGATGCCAAATAGACTATATGTTCCCAAACTAAATCGATACTCTTCCCCGCGTCAGAGAAGATCCTCGAGTTCCTCTCTAACCAAGTGCACCAAAGGATAGCTATACAGGCACACCGCCACAACATCCTACCCTCCTTCCCCCTCCGCATAGCAAAGAAACGCATCTGTAGGAATTGCCCCACAGTAGCAGGGCACACAAAAGGCTCCCCCCACAACAACCTATCCCACAAGGCCCTCGCAAAATTACACATAACAAACAAGTGCAAACAACTCTCTCCGTCTTGTCGACACATCACACACATGCTGGGAAGAAGACACATATGCGGCCTCCGCCGTTGCACCATATCACAAGTGTTCACCTTACCAAGCACCAAAGTCCATACAAAAGCACGGACCTTCAGAGGAACCTTGGACTTCCAAATATAAGAGGAAAGGGGAAAATGTGGAAACTGTGACGGAAGGCTAAGATGATGGAGGAAGGACTTGGAAGAGAAAACCCCAGAGGAGTCCCCAATCCAAGCCCGAGAATCGTCCCTAGGGACGAGAAACCTAGTGTGGAGGACACCCACAAGGCGACATATATATCACCCCCTTTCCGTACCATAGGAGGAAGCCTCATGAGAGGCATAGGGATAATGCAAATTCTCTGAGTAAATATTTCTTGGGCTATTGGAGTTCAGTCTAGTTTGGCTTAGGAAGCACTTATATGCTTGGAGAAGAAGGATACAGAAATGTGGGTCACCCATGAGTGGAAAGCTGGGTCCATTGACAATCTGGTAGGCTTCATCAAAGGAAAGTAATCTGTCATAGTTTGTGACGAAGTATGATCTTCGGTAAATATATATGTTCTCTTATGACCCTTTTGTATAGCTGAATAAATGCTTCTTGCAGACCATAATCTCTTTTGTTGTGATCTGTTTTGGAAAGCCATGGTTAAATCCTAGTTTTGAGACTTGCTGGTTTTTGAAGTGGCAATCATTACCCTGGCTTGCTAATAGTTGGAGACCACCTTAAAATGGTTGGGCTATGAGTCGTAATATTTTGATTGAAACCAATATAATATTAATGTGTTCAGGAGAGATAAGGAGAAGAAGATGGTTTGGCGTCATGCTTTTCTGGCAATCTTGTGGTGTATCTGGTTGGAACTAATTGCAAGGGTTTTCTCTGGGCGAAATCTGCTACCTGATCTTGTTTGGGATAGGGTCACCTTCTTAGCTTCTTTGTGGGCTAAGGTGGGAGGGGCATTTGGGAGTTACCTTATAGCTGATGTCCAGCGTAACTGGGCAATTTTGTAATTGTAACTCTGTTTGAGGACATCTTGTCCTCCCCTTTTCTGATTTATTACAATTATCTTTTATCTATAATTTTTTTTTTAATGTGTTCAATCTAGAATAGAATGGCGCGCGTCAATGAAGCAGTCATCTTTATTTTTATCTTTTTTGAATTTTTAATTCCAGGGCTGCCACTTCTGTACCTTATTTCTCATCTCTGCTTTATTACGACTCACTCTCAGTATAGTAGTTAAACCAGCTAATCATTCTATGAGGAACTCTCTTGCGAACAGAACATCTTCTCTAAATCATATTTTCATATTCTTTCTGACATCTTCCTAAGTAAGCCGCAGTGACTAACAACAACACGAGTGCAAGCAGCAATAATACTACGTTCCCTCCTTCTGGTCTCCTCCCTTTGAAAGCTCTGTCTGTTTTGAATGTGTTTCAAAGCTCATGAAAAAACCACTCGAAACAAAGAATGGTGAAACCATATGTTCATAGAAGCATAATCTTCCAGGACACAACAACTAGTATGAAAAGAAGTGTCAAGCTAAGCCCGTATGTCTTTGGCTCCTAGTTATAGGAATTCAGCAAGTAGAGATAATGGAAATATGCTCCTCTGTTTCTCACTCAAAAGAGTTCATTGTAATTTATTCTAAAAATTTGCTGTAAGCATATATATACTGGAAAGGCAAGCCTGATTACGTTGGGCCAATGGATGGTGTAAGCTATATCATAGTTCTCTTTGCAAGGGGCAGATTGCAATTGCATGGGTGGAAACACTTGTTCATGGTGAATCCGATGTTTTACACAAAATGTGCTGCAAAGGACACATAGTGACGAGATAGGCTTATGACACCATTATGGAGTTACTTGACTCCTGGCCCAAGTTTCATTTCCCGAGCCGCTATGTTGACTGTATATAATCTGTATCTCACTGCGTTATCCTTGTAACATCTGTCTTAATATCTACGTCCAGGGATTCTCCAAATTATCTCAAAGCTTAGAAGCGGACGTTGCAAGATCTCCCTATGTTTCTTCTGGTAGCAATGTGGAAACCTCCACGGGAAGTGCACAAAGGGTAGGACAATGCATGCTTCTTAATCCTGTCAATTCCACTGTGGAAGCAGTAAATAATTCTCCTGCAAATGGGAGGGTGATGCTCATTGACGGGACAGCTGTAATTTACAGAGCCTATTACAAGCTTTTAGGTATTTTTTTCTTGCGCATTGTCTGCATCGTTGGTAGCTGCTTATCTTCTATGTTATTGGTGATATCATTTGTAAACATGTATTATAATTTGGACATAACAGTTGCAAGTTGGATAACTTTAATATTCTAAATTTAGATCTATGTGGTGCATTTGGCTTGAGTGGAATGTACGATGTTTGGTGGGGATTGTTTGTCCTTATCTACTTTGGGATAAATTCACTTAGCTTCTTTCTGGGCTCGGCCAACAGGGGCATTGAGGAGCTTAACTATTTCTGAGGTCCAACAAATTAGGCCTATTTGTAATTGTTTCTTTGGAAAGGATATCTTGTCCTCTTGTGCTGTACATTTTATTTCTTATTACTACACACGTTCTCTTTATCGGAAAAATAACTAGTAGAAACCAAAGTTCAGAATACAAGTAGTAAAATGAAAAAAACCTTGAAATTCGGTGCATAGTACGGCGTGCCACACAAGTTAGTAAACAAAACCTACGATTCGTGTGAATTTTTGTTTTTTTTTCCCTTGGAAACTGTCAATTGCACAAAAGATGAAAATATAATCAATTAACTTATTTGTTCCATTGCCTGTGAAGAACAGAAGTTGTTAATTTAGTTTCTATGTATTGACTTGGTCCTTGTTACTTTGAAGTTCCCTGTAAATAAATTCCACTTTTAGGACATTTTGTATTGCTTGAATGCATATCCACTGAAAATAATTGTACTGTATTTCATGTTGTGATTAGCAAAATTGCACCATGGCCATCTTTCACATGCTGATGGCAATGGAGACTGGGTTATGACGATATTCACGGCTTTATCTCTTGTAAGTCATCCTTTCCTCTCTCGTCTCATATGTATTAGGCTGACAAAATGCTTTATTTATTATTATTACAATTGAGTTCTTCTTTTGAATCTTTGTAATCTAAGTTTTCTTTCAGGTCTTATCTCGTGTGGGTTTTCTCATCACAACTTAACCTTTGGATGTTAAGTTTTGTGATAAGAGAACTTTTAATTTGTAACCACAAAAATTGCAGCACAATTTAGAAGACTTGGAGTTTATTTGTAAATGGAGGCCTAGGGATGCAATTGACTACACTCTCGGAAAAACAATCCAATCTTGTGGAATAGCACTGTGGCTACTCGAGAGGTCCTTTCGTTAGCTCTAGCTGCAACACTCAGATATTTGCAGTAAGCACATAGGACTTTTATGCACACAGCACACCTATTGGGATCCCAAATGCTAACAAGTGATACTTGGGGATACTAGTCAGACAAGACTAATTTTCCTTTTTATAAATAACAGATCGAAATGATTACAGGAGAACAAGAAATCTTCCTAGATTACAATAAAAACATAAAGCTTGCCTATTAACGAAAAGATTCCAAGAAAGACCCTATGAGAAAAAAAATCCAGAAAGAGGCATAGAAACTATTTTGTTCCACACCAAAACACCTGGGAGATCCTGGATGCAGAAACCTGATTGTTCTTTCTGCTCTAACACATAAACCAATGCAAATATTGCACACCCCCAAAGTATCTCCCCCGCCTTCCTAGGCCCACAGCACACACAGAATTTGAAGTCAATGACAAGCTCAGCACTCCTAAACCCCAAATCATCCTTCCATGTATCCCATGTGAAAGGGGAATTCTGTTGCCTACCCAACCTAAGTACGTTTGGTAACTTCCCCAAGACCTCGAACATACCAACTAAGCACCTTCATTCCTAGACTAAGTGATCACACACTATTTCCCTGAAAAGGTTAGCAAAGTTGGCTTTGGGGTTGTACTTCATGGCAAATGTCATGGGTTCAATTCCTACTAGGCCTCTTTGTTGAGCCTCTCTGCAAGCTTATCTTGTTGGCTTGCCCAGTGTCCGTGGTTTGCAGGCTATTGTACACACTAGTGGTTTATCCAGTGCACACATTAAGTGTAGTGGCTGCTGATTACACACTATTATAGTACTTATTGTTGTGTGGCTTTTGGGGCATATTTCTCTAGTTTGCAATAAGTTTGGTACTATTTTATTTCCCCTTTTTTTCATCTTCATTGTCGCCATCATCATTATTTATTGTTCTATCACCTTCTCAGCTATAATAATACTGGTTTTTTATCTTGTTTTTTAGTGTGCATTTTTGCATTGTTATTAAGAAGCTCTTTAGCATTTTTTTACTGCCTTATCAGATTTGATCTCATTTTCCCATTACAAAAATTTATCTTATTGTACTTCAGGGCCCATGGGAATAGTCAAGAATAAAAAAGCTTGGATACCCATGTTATCTAAAAAAACCAAAAATTTATATTATTGCGATTCCGGTATGGCTAAAGTTCATCTCTTGTGCAGATAATTGATGTACTGGAGTTCATTCCTTCTCATGTAGCGGTATGATTATCTCAATGTTCACTTTAATACACTTTTTTTTGAATGTTATGCTTATGCCTGATACTCCTTTCCTTTCCAGTGCTGATTGAATATTTTCACTATAAAGCCTCAAGTTGGATTCCCATTGGATGTGATCGTGTGAACACAATTATGCTTGATCTATAAAAACTCACACCTTAGAGGTTTTGATGCATGGAACCTTTCAATAGATACTTGTAATGTGGCCTGTTAATATTGAGAATAAAGGGAAGACATTTGATTAAAAACTTCCTCCTGATCTAGACACATACATCTTTGAAATACAATTTTTTAAAATTCTTTTCAGCCTTTTCTAGATAATGTCTTAATCTGAAGACTTCAGGGTTGATTTATTTTGGCAATTTTGTGAAGCAGAATGAATGTTGTAAAAGAACATGCTTACATATTTTAAGAGTTCTGGACAACAACTAGGTGGTTTTGGTTGTTAGACTACACATGTTTGGAATGAAGAGCGAGATGTAAACTTATGTTTAAGAGCAAGATGTAAACATGGAATTAATTGCGGTTTTATTGCGTCAATAGAAGCCTGCTAAAGTTGAGATTACACCCCTGTGGCACTGGCGACATATGGTTTTATTTCAAATTACATGACTCATACACACTTACAACACAAAGGGAGGGAGGGAGGACTTAGGCCATTGGAGAAAATGGTTTTGAGTCTGGCATCTGGATTTGTATTGAGTCTGAGTGACATAGGAGGAAGGAAGAGAAAAAATGCCTGTGGCTGTAGCAGAGTGCTTACTAGCTCCAGGTTATATCTTGTACTATAGTTCAAAGCTTATGATTGTTAACGTAACTCACTTTAATATTAGTAACTACAGCAAATTATATGATAGCCTTAACCCTGAGTGGATAGCTCAACCAACTGGTAAGACCTCTGAGATTTGTTCCAGAGGTTCCAAGTTCGAGTCTCCTCAGGGCCACTAGAGGTTTTCGTGGTCGTTAATTTCAGGGCGCATGGGATTAGTGGGGAAAGCAGTTACCCATGTTACCTTTAAAAAAAACCCATGTCAATTGTCATCGTGGTACTAGAATATTTATTCTTATGCTATTTTCAGCAGCAGCTAAAAATTATCAACCATGTAAGTCCAAGTTTGCTATGGTAGCTTCAATTGCCAGTTTGCTACATGCGCTAGTCTGCGATATAGGAGAATTCTGATGTTAATGGCTTTGCCTTCATTTCGTGAGAATGATCAAGAATATTGAGAGGGAAAGGGGTTGATACGGAGAAACTGGTTATTAGAAGGAGAATGATATGAAAAAAAAGACACAACACGTCAAATTCTTTCATCAATAGTCCATCAATATTACTGTCAGAAAGTTGGAACAGAGTTGTCTAAACAGCATATGTGTAAAACGGGGAAAAAAAGTGTTAGTTCTATAAAGTTTTGATATTGAAGTTGAAAATACTTCCAAATAGTGACTCTTAGGAAGTTGATGCCTGCAGAGAGTTATGTGACACTAACGTCATTGTTATTATCGTGAAGCTGTGACTGTAAATTTGACCTTGTCCTGAATCACAGTTTTTTATTTGGGGGGGGGGGGGGAGGGGGGGCTTGCCCATGGTTGGTGACGTGATGCTCTATCCTGAACTAAATCCTTTACTTGCAGAAGGCCTGGAGAAAGACTGTAAAAATAAATAAATTTGAGTCTAAAATTTGAAAAAGGAAAAAAAAAGCAGAGAAGTCATTTGCGGCCATCCCAAATTAATAAGGACTGGGAATACTGTAATGGAAAGATGTATTTGTTAGAATACTAATTTGTGCATATATAAGTTATAATGTGAAATTCCTGATATGCATTATTTGTGTAGTAGAATAAGTTCTTCGAGACTAATGCAGTACGTAGAAAGTAGAATATATCTTATCCTAAGTAAGGAAACTAGAATATTATTATTGATTTGCGTCATTTACTTTGGTGTGGTCCATGCACACTAATATGTGACTCTCATCTGTTGCACTAATTTTGTGCAGGTGGTGTTTGACCATATTGGTGAGATTTTCAGTCCCTCATTTTGTGTCTTCTGCGGCATTGTATCCTTTCGGAGTATGAGTGGATGCATGTTTCTGTGCTTTTGTCTTTGACTGTAACGTTTTAGGTAGGATGTCCTGTTGAACATTTTAACTTAGCCTTATGAATCTTGAAAATCTTGATTGTTTGTTGTCATTTCCTGAATGAATAGATATTCACAGGCTTCACTGTAATATTGAGAGAGCGCTGTGATTTATAACTCTATGTGAAAAGGCCGAATCCTGATAATTTTAAAATTGTAAATTTCATTTGGAAGTCAAAGTCCCTTATAAGGTGAAGGCTTTTGTTTGGCAGCACGTTTGGAGACTTTGGACATAATAAATACTAATGACAAGCTAGTAAGCCGGATCCTAGTGAAGTAATATCTCCTGATTTGTATGTTGTATGTTTGAAGAATGGACAAACTGCTAATTACTATTTTACATAGTGGGATAGCCTCTCGGTTGTAGTGTGAGTCAAGTAGGAACTGGTTCTGCCCAGCTACAATTTCTTTGCATTTACAGTTACAAGTGAATGATGCTGGGTTTTTTTGGAAGCATAAGGAGAAGAAGTTCATCTGTCAGTGTGCTTTGTCTGCTATTCCATAGGTTATTTGGTTTGAGATCAATAATAGAATCTTGGTGAACATACTTTGCTTCTGATGGTCAATGTCTCAGCTCTTATTCCAGCTGAAGTAGTGGTTCTCAGGAAACTTATGATTTAGTATGCTTTGATGATAGGAGAATATTTTAGAGTAGAGCTCTCTTCAGCTTACAAATGACCTGTTTCTTGGTGTTTACTGTTTCTCTCATGACATCCAAATGAATGGTAGCACTGAAGTGTTATTTACTTATTTTTACTTCTTCATTTCCTTAAGGGTAAGGTTGCTTGCATTTGAACCCTACCTGCTCCCGCCCTAGATAGGAGCCTCGAGAGAGACACCAGGGAATGCTATGGTATGATTTCCTTGGCGATCAGGATTTGGGGTGTTTTTGGGAGTCAGGGGGGAGGGGTATGGAGTGGGAGACATAGAAAAGGTCTGGCAAACAAAGAACTACTAGGTGCATTATCTCCTGTGGGTTGTGGCTGGCTGTGTTGAATACTCAAGAACTTGAACATTGGTATGTACATTTGTAACTTTGTTAGGTCAAAACAAGCATGATTTGGAGAGAAGGGCTGACTCGGACACCTGGATGTGTACCGATCCGCGTTGCACACTTTTAGCCGAGTCTGTCTGACAGTCTGGTAGTGATTAGACTGCTAATTATTGGCACTATTAGTTCAAATACTTTAGGGCACTGGTCTAAGGAGTTGGCTTCTTATTTAATTTTTATATGAGAATGTCATTTCCGATTTTAATTTTTTTATTTTTTATGGTAAAGGAAACCCAAGTGAAATGAGAAGGGCGTCTTTTCAGTTCTCCTGTTTTTTCTTTCATTATGGATATGGTAACTGCTCTGGTTATCATCCTGGGCTTGAAATTTGGTTAAGCTTTGCCGGAAAACTTTTTAATGTCAGCGAGACAAAGAGTATACCCAATCCTAGGTGAATTATAATCGTATAAGTAGTTTGAATCCATCTCATTTGATTTCAGCCTGTGGAAGCAGCATATCCTGCTGTTTCTTGGGTCATATGGGATGCAAACATGTTTGCAATTTTTTGATAAAAGACCTTTCTGGTTTCAGGAATTCCCTTTGGTGAAACTTCTATTTCATCAAAACAAAGTGTAATGTCAAAAGGTATGTTTTTTAATACCTTCTTATTTTCTTTCTTCTAGTCCCATAGTCAATCAGAGACAGAGGTGGAGTGGGATCAAGGGGAGAGAGGTGAAATGCTTTATGTTTTGACTTTTGACGGATTCTTCAGTTTTAGTTTGTTGAACATTAACTTATTTTGAAACAACTTTGAAAATTATCAATCATTTTGAAAATTGTTGTTCAAACCTTATTTTCTGTTGTTGTACAATACTGAAATATTTGGTGGTGACATTGATGCCTGTCATATGGAAACATAAAATTTATAAATTATCAATCATTTTAGTACTTAGATAAGTTGGTAATATTGAAAGACACTGCTAGATATGCCCTTTGTACACTTTTCAGATATAGGAAGTATATAAATATGTTAGTGGGATTCAATGGTACAGCAAGAGAGGAGAAGTTGTCCTCTACAGAGGAACACACTACAGATATTCCCTTTGTACATTAACTTTCACTTCTTTTATCCTAAATAAAAGGAAAACTCTGTGACCTTGTATTGATTGGTGTAGACACACACACACTACAGATATTCCCTTTGTACATTAACTTTCACTTCTTTTATCCTAAAATAAAAGGAACACTCTGTGACCATGTATATCAAGGCTAAATATGGATCATAAGTCATAAACTGCTCACTGCTTGGCGTGATTGTAGTGAATTGTGGTTATACTGTTAACCTTTTCTTTGCTCGCCCAACCAGGTCTTCTGCTTTTTCTTTGCACTGTACTTTGAGTTGTGTGTTGTCCCCACATTGGCTGATTAATTATCGGTGGAAGAGAAATAAGATGCCTTCTCTGTGCTTGCTGATTCTCAAATTTTGCTGTTTTCTTCTCTGTTAGTGATCAATGCCATGTGGTGAAACTATTTTCTGTGATCCACTGGTAGGGGAGGACTGGAAGTAAGAATGTGACATTTTCATTATTGTTCTTCTTACAACAAATATACAATTACTGTATAAAATTTTAATGAAGTTGCTTGCTGAGTATGATCCTTTTGTTTTTCTTTATAATGGAGAAAGTTCCGTGTGGTATTTAGAGTTCTGAAGTCCGAATGAGATGGAATTCAGCTGTTTCTGACATAGAATTATCGTACAGAAAATTTTGCTCTTGAGTGTTGTTCTTTTGGCTGAATTTCCCTTTTCTTGTTATTGTTTCTGAGAAGGCTTTTGCTTCAGCTAATTGTTTCTTTGGCTATGGTTCTTAGTCTGAACTCTGAAGAGCTGTAATCAAGATATGTGTGAGAAATCATAAGTTCATAACAAACTTTTGCACCAGTAGACTCTAAATGCTAAAGAAGGCAAAATTCTTTTTCTACTTTTTTTAGTCTTCATTGTCATTCTATATTTAAGATCATTATAGTTTTGATATGTTTTATTTTGAATCTAAGGGTAAAAGTTGCAAAGAGAAGGAACACTGTACATCAGATATATATTGGAAAAAGCAAATCATCATGTGAAAAACAAAGAACATCTTTGAATACATGCAGAAACTCTTCTGTAAAGCACGGCAGCTTATCACTAATTCACTAGGTATTCTAGGACTCCTGGAACTCCCTTCCTTTGGTCACTCTTGGGTTCCCCTCCTTTCCAACTAGACTCCTGGCAACCTGTCGAGGGATCTTGGTTCCATGTGGACCTTTGCATCTTGAATCCTTACCAAGCTCATCAACAAGCTCCTCGGCAGCCACCCAGCAAACACCTATTCTGGCAACAACCCTTTTCTGAAAAATATTTTGTCGATTACACTTCCATCATTGCTCCTTTTCTGATAAAGATAAAGTATATATTAATAAAGTTTCAAAAGTACAAGGAGTACAAGATGTCCTCTACTACTAAAAGTTACAGATTAGCCAGTTACGCTTGATAGTAGTAATTGAATAACTCCTAAATGCCCCTACAGCTCTAGCCCTAGCCTATAATAAAGCTAGATAAGTGACCCTATCCCTCAACAAAGAAGCCGAAATGGTCACCTCATTGAAAACCCGTGCATTCCTCTCCAGCCAAAGACACCAAAAAATTGCAAATACAGCATTGTGCCACAAAATCCTCCTCTCCTTAGCCCTCCCAAAACCCAGAAACCTCATTTGGAGAAATTCAGCCGACTTCAGTCATTGTTCTTGAAATATAACATCTATCAAACGTCGTCTCCTTTTACAAGTGATCTTTTCCCCTCATGGCAAGGCAAGGAAAGGGATGAACAGACGGAGATTGAACAATTTTTCGGATCGCCTGTTACGGAAGGATTATCATTCCTGTCCCCTCTCGCTCTACCATAAGAGCAGTCGTAATAGATTCCCCTTTTTTCCTGTAATTCCATATCATCCTAGTCTCTTCCTTTGGGCAGCTTCTGGTTCCTTAAGATGTTTCTCGAAACCTCATGACCTCCTAGATATTTAGATCTTTTCATCAATGGTGCTTGTTTTGTTCCTTTACCATGGTGCAGTTGAATTTCTAGGTTGAAAATGGATTATGATTTCTATCTGTAAAAGTGAGTGAATAAATCTTGAGGGCACCAGGCAAAATGTCAGTGTATGCTATGTGATTGTTGAGCCCTTAATTCATGGGATTCAGAATCTCATATATGGGCTTATTGGGATTTATAATGTAAAAACACATTCTTTTAGGCCCCACCACGTAACATCCTATTCGTTTTTGGGATATGTGATGTAATACAATATATTCACTATGGATGCAAGCATGTGTTTTCAACTTGTTTAAATGAATACTGTATCTTACATGTTCGATGATACTTAGATTCTGATGGTATTTGCATACTTATTTTGAAGGCATAAATTTTCGCCATACCATGTATCCATCATATAAGAGCAACCGTGGTCCTACACCAGATACTGTGGTTCAAGGGCTTCAATATCTAAAAGCTTCTATGAAGGCTATGTCCATTAAAGTAATTGAGGTAATTAAATCAATACTACAGCTATGCATGATCATGATTCTTTGCCTATTCTCTTCATGGTGCCTAATTGTGCTGTTGAATTTGACACAGGTGCCAGGTGTTGAGGCTGATGATGTTATAGGGACTCTTGCTTTAAGAAGTGTTGACGCTGGTTACAAGGTTGTGTACTCGTGTATAAGCTACGGCTCACCCTCATTATGTTCTTGAAAGATAGATCGCAATCTAAAATGTCTTTTGAGTTTGATTTACATGATGATTCTGGAATAAAGTAGGTGTATCTATCGCTGCCAAAATGATTGGGAAATAAATTTACTGGGGAGGGTGATCCAATAGCTCTTTCTTCAATTCACCTATTTATAATATTAACAGCCTGTAGAAACATTTGGGAATTTCCAGAACACACTATCGAAGATGTATGTTGACTTCTTAATTTTTTTTGTGGTCAGCATAAACATCATTCAGTGCGTTCAAATATTTACTATTACTGATACATTAAGACAATACTATGACAGGTTAGAGTTGTCTCTCCAGATAAAGATTTCTTCCAGATTCTATCGCCTTCCTTGCGTCTGTTACGAATTGCTCCTCGTGGAGACTCGTGAGTATTGTTATTTTTCTCTTCTTTTTTGTTTTTACTTTTAACCTGGATCACCATAGCTGCTAGTTTCTTATAATCTACGCTTTTAGTGGTCATGATATCCATTGGTTTGCAAGAGTGGTTATATTCTAACAGTAACATCAGTCAACTTTTATGATCTCTTAATGGAAATTGGAAAAAGCTTCTTATGGATACCATTGCATTATTGGCTATGTTTGGCAAAATTAGTTGTAGCTGTACCTGTCAAATGTAAATAAAGGAAATAAATTAGTAGAAAACTGCTAAAATTGCTATGAAATGCTAACAGCTGCATGTGAGAGCTTGTATTTATAGCTTTCACAAAGTTAGCTGTAGTTATAGCTGCGAATTGAAAATAATGTAGCAAACTGTTTGGTAGCAGAGAGTAAAAAACACTAGTTGTAGCTTTTATTGAAAAGCTAGTTGTTTGTTCCAAATATAGGCAATGTCTTACTCGAAATAGTTGTGCTAATTTTATAGAAGTTATCAGATGGAAGGTTCATGTAAGATTGTTTAGAAGTAAGAATATATTTTACTTGGCAGAATGCCTATCTAGAATGCACAATTTTACCAACAATGAAGATGACAAATTCTCAGGGAAGTAGGAATCAAGGAATTAAGGGATGCTCCAATAGCATAGTGTTGGTGTCTTTACTTGCTTCGTCAAGTAGACAATATCACTAGCTACTAGCAAGCACAAAGGCACGTCATCTAGAAACCTTATCAGCCATCCCATTTCTAGCAAAGACGTAAGGCAGACTAGGTGTAGCCTGATATTGATAGGAAAGCACTCCATGTTTCTTTGTAACATAAGTATACACCCATAATTTGAATATAGCAATCAGAGCTTGTTTTTCTCCAAACACCTAGGCCCTTTGCCACAAGCTCTCCTATCCATGCATTTTCATGGTTTGTGCTTTAGTCCTTGTATCTTTCTTCATTTGCGGCACCTCTTTTTCTGTTTATGCTTTACTACATATGTCTTTCTATGTCTTCACTTTACTTTACTTCAAATTCAAGGCCTTGAATTAATTAATTGTTTATCTAATTATCCCCTTTTTCTTGTGTGCATTACTGTGAATCTTTTGGAAACAACCATTTTGCTAGTTTCGACATGTCAGGAGTAAGACTGTATACATCTTGAGCTAGTCAGATCCTGCTTGAGGTGGAATCTATACTGGTGTTTTGGTTGTGGTGGTGGTTGTTGTAGTAATTTTCCTAGCTCAAATGTGTCCTCTGTGTAAAAGCAAATCTGTTTTGGACTTGCATGTGTCAGTGCTCTTACCTTACCCTAATTAACTTCTGCATGTATTCTGTTAGTATTGTTCTTCCCCCTGGCGAAATGGTGTTTTTGTCATTTTAATTTGGTTTGTTCCCAAAAGGGTAGTTTAGACTTCAGCATGATTGCTTTGATATGATTCATCTAGCTGATGGAGCCCATTTCCAGTTCTAGACTTTGCATCTATGATATGTATTGAAGACAGGACAAAATGAGGTCGTTTTATATTTTTCTTGTTTAAAAGGTGATGAAAGTAACACAATGAAAAGACGAGGAATATCATGAGTCTTTGGGCTGTACTTGCCTGAACCGAATGGTTTAAACTGTTAAGTGAAACTCAAAAGCGAATATGGGCTAACCACTTGTCAGGGCTGTCTTAAAGGTTTTTGCATCTTGCCATGTCAATGCAATACTTTGCTGAAGGAGAAAAGTTACTCCTAACGTATGTTACGGAGTCACTCGTCGGGTAAATTAGATAGCAGATGCACAATTAACGTGATTTTCCATACGAGTCACAGTAGCGGTGCAGTTGTCATGGTTTTTTTTGTTATTTTTATTTTCGTGAAAATATGATTTACTCGGTTCTTTCAGCTTTGCTAAAAGCTAAAGTACATCATTATGCCCTTAATGTCCACACACTAACAATGTAGCTGTGGGCTGGTGTCACTCCGTGATGTGCTCTTGACTAGGTTGAGGTGAAATTGTGATGGGTTTTTAAACCTGTTAGCCCATACATTGTGGTTTTCTGTTGTAAACTTGAACATAAAACTTGACATAAATTAGTAGTTGTATACTTAGGCTCCTTCTTTTCAACTGAAAATTGGTGACTGGGAGCAACCAGGGACAATGTGGGGCAACTGGGAAGTCTAACCGAAAACTGGGGACAGCTGGGGGCAACTAGGTAAACCAAGAGAAACTAGGAGCGGCTGGTGGAAACTGAAAATTTTGTATTTTAAAAGTGTTTTCATAACAATAAATAATAATAATAAATAGTAATAATATTATTATTTTATTATTTTAATAATATTATAAGTAAAATAATAATAATAATATTATTATTATTCTTATTATTATAATTATTACTATTTGAATTATGATAATAATGATTTTATTAATATAGTAATTATTATTATTATTATTATTATCATTATCATTATCATTATCATTATCATTATCATTATCATTATCATTATCATTATCATTATTATTATTATTATTATTATTATTATTATTATTATTATTATTATTATTATTATTATTATTATTATTATTAAGAAAACACCCAAAAATACAAAACTGCGCAAAGGTTGGGCAAACTGGGGGCATTGGGAATTCTAACTGAAAACTGGGAACAACTGGGGGCAATTGGTATTCAAGTCATAGGAAGATGAGTTTTGCCACTGCAAAATATATTGTGGAATAAATGCATTTGAGTTTTCCTGCCTCGATTATTTGCAAAAATTTATAATCTTTGCTATCTGCAGGATGGTCTCATTTGGCCTGGAGGATTTTGCCAAAAAATTTGGGACACTAAAACCGTCTCAGCATGTTGATGTTGTTGCACTTGTTGGTGACAAAAGTGATAACATTCCAGGTTGGTTTGAACTGCTCTACAATATCCTATGAAAGACTATTAGTGATGTAGTAGTATTATTGTTTGACTGTCACTGAGATTCCAAAATGTTTTAATCACAATCTAATGCAGGGGTAACAGGAATAGGGGATGTCCATGCCGTTCAGTTGATTACAGAATTCGGATCTCTGGAGCAACTGCTGTCTAATGTTGATAAAGTTCAGCAGCAAACTATACGAGAGGTAGTTGTTACTAACTTCCACTGTGGCATGCTAAAAACAAGTATTTCTGATATTGTGTGTTGGTAGGTTAGATTAAATGACAATAATTATTGCGGTAAGGGGATTTAAAATGTCTCTTATAGCAGTCACCTCATCCCATGCACATTGTGTGTTGTGTGTTGCTAATGTCATGTTTTCTGTGTAGCTCAGGAGGTATTTCTGCATTGTTTCATTACTTGTATATGAACGTCCTACCACCTACTGTATCTTGGGTCATTTTATCATTTTCTTTGTTTTGTTTTTTTTTTTTTTTTTTGGGGGGGGCGGGGGGGTCATTAACTCATTTGAACGCCAGAAGAGGCTTGCTGTGTTATTGCAGTGCGACACAGTGAGCACCTTCTTGCAATTAATTAGTATGCTGTAAGGGCGTTTTGGAACATTTGAATTTTCCACATACTTAAAGAGGTTAGAGGGTTTCCTACTTAATATTTGTTGTGGAATGGTTAATAGGAAAAACCATCTTATACATGTGTTGTTTGTCTGCCGTCAAACTGTAATGTGTTTGTAGCCTTCTGCAGCTGTATGTAGGGGATCTAATGGTAGAATTATCAGGGGGGAGGGGGGGGGGGGGGGAGTTAATGGTAGAATTTTCAAGTCTCTTCTGGGATGATCTGATCTGTTTAACGTGATCTTTCTATCATCATTTTTCGTATCTGTCATGGAGCCCTTTAGCTTGATTCCCGATATCAAAGCTAGATTGAGAGCTTGTAATGCTCGAGTAATTTCATGTGGTAGTTTTGATGATGGATGCATACTACAAGTGACACTTTAGATGTCATTGCCTAATATTTTCCACTCTCTTCAATGGTTGTAGTGAAAGCTAATGTATGTTCCATAAGGTATGGATTATCTTGATGCAACTGTGGGCATATATCTGCAAGCCTATTGGTCTCATTCTACATAACACCGTTCTTGTGTAAAACAAAAATCAGACTCATGTATTGCAAATGGTTGTATCATGTAGTGCTTATTTTCCTTGATATTGACTATGGTCTGCCCAGTTTATCATGGTGAAAGGAGAATACTCATTATTTTCTTGATTGCTTGTTTGAAATACGTAGGCTCTGATAGCAAATGATGAAGTGGCTCGCCTGAGTAAAGACCTGGTAATTCAATTTGTCCAAGTTTATCTTCATCTTTTAGTCAGTGTTAGCTTCTTGTATGTGATAATTTCCTTTCCTGCTACACTGATGATAATGATGAATTGCCTATCTATCTTGTTTATACAATAATTTACTGTCGAAAAGTATTTAATGGGACTATTCAGCATGTGACATAAACTTCAGTGTAGAGGGGAAGGGGGTAGGGAATGGGAATATGAGAAACTACCATTTTTATCGCCTTAGCTTAATAAGGGTGGTACAGACATCTTTCCTAGACCGTTTGCCAAATTGCTGAACTACAAATCAGGTTATTCAGAATTAGGTTTCACGGCTTTCTGAATGCTATCCATGGTTTCAATCCCGAGACTACATAATTTTCTGTCGCTCATTATCTGAAATTGAGCCTGTTGCATGGATGTAGCAAATATGTAAAGGAATTCGTAAATGTACGCTTACAGTTCAAGCTAATACCTCAATAGGATAGGTGGTGCATGGGCATTATTTATTAAGAAATGTCTTCTATATACTCCTCTATTGTATTATTTTTTTGAAATGGCGTTTTAGGGACTGGCACACGGTCAAGAAAATTTACATTGTTCAACAGTTTTTAACTCTCTTATTTCACCGTGATTTCGCTTTTAATTTGCACTAAGGTGTTCTCTTGAAATAGGAACCAACTTCGCACTGGTTCCTTCTCTCTTGAAAATAGGAGCTGGTTCGCTTGAAACTAGGATTCAATCCTAAACAAGGCAATTGAATACTTTACAGGACATATTACCATGCAGTGCAATTTTCATTATCATTTCCATTATATCATTTCTTCAGAAAATAGGTTGTTGGGGGTAATTGCACAGTTTGGAGATTCTTTTACTTCCCGTTTTATACCCATAAATGTTAAAAGATTTTGACTGTTGAATAAAAAGTATGATATGATATAAATAACCTAGAATGATGAAGTGCATGCTTACGGTGATAATTGTTCCATAAAATTGACTTATAAAAGTATTACAGGCAATGCTCCGGTCTGATCTTCCTTCTTACATTGTCCCGTTTAGTACGAGCGATCTGATATTTAAAAAGCCAGAGGTTTGTAGACATCACTCTTTACTCTTTAGTGCCTTTTGGTTATTGAAGTTATCTTTGGTGAAACTATACTGTGGTCGATCATGCCTAGATTGGTCTCTGATGAGCACGTAGTGTTGCAGAACAGCTGCTCTGGGAAATATGTGATTCCCTGTTGTATGATGATGCTCAAAGAGAAATTGTTTATCATTTTCTCATGAGATGAGGAATGTAATCCACTTATCGCCAGGACATCGAATAAGGCAAAAATGTAGACCCATGTATGGTAGAACGAATTACCTGTGTTTGTCTATGTTATGGAATGTTCTAATTGTGACTGCGCGGGTACAGGATGACGGAGAGAAGTTCAAGAGCTTGTTGGCTGCAATAAGTGCTTATGTAGAAGGTTATTCAGCAGACCCAATCATCAGAAGGGCGCTCTACTTGTGGAAGAAGCTCGAGAAAGAGAAACAGTGACAACCATTTCTAGATGGTTCCCTACAGATCCTGGCAAATTGCAGCGATTATAGGATCCAGGAGGATTCATAATTCATTTCTTTCATTGAATCCAATGATATCCCAATTGTAAAATGTATATAGACAATTTTCATGAATTTCCTGAGATCACAATTTGTAGTTACACCCACACCATTGTATGACCAAATTATGCTCAGAAGAATTGAGTTCTACAACAACAACGACAACCCAGTAAATGTCCCGCCGGGGACGGGATCTGGGGATATTGTGGCTTTGGCGCGGAAAAATCTTGTATTTTGTGGCTTTGGCGCGGAAAAATCTTGGATTTTGTGGCTTTGGCACGGCAAAATTTGTTATCTCAGAGTTTCAAACTGCTATAGATGAAAATTTTATTCTGTTCTGATATCCATTGTATTGCTCTTAGCGCATGCTTCATAAAATAGTCCCATTCACCAGCAAAATGCTGTTGGTTGTAAATCGCAAATGCTGTAAGAATAGCTGTGCCTGTTACTGATTTGGACCACCTAGATATCTGGTATCACAAACAGAGTAGGTAAAAGCAGAAAACTGCCAGTTGCTCATCATTTTATTCAGCTTGGTATACCAGTCTAAACAAAAATTCTTCCCTTCGAAGTATGAATACTTGACTACCATTTCTCCTCCAGCACAGAACACAGATTTTGACATCAACTACAGTGCAGAGCGAGATGGTTATCAGCACAGTTCTGCTTTAAGAAGTCATTTTCTAGATAATTCTGCAATACCCAAGGTGCAAGCAGAAAAAGGATAGGAGAATGCCTCGAGAAAAGGAGCTGCTATGCTTAAGAGTCATCACTCGTAGCCTCAGGGTCAGTTTCTTCATCTGCGAGTTCCATGTCAACAATAGCCTCAGGCCCAGTTTCGTCATTTGCAAGTTCCACTTCAACGTTAAACCCAAATTCATTTCCAGGCATGAAAGACTCGTTCAGTTCGTCCTCGGTCTGGGTTGTGCTGATCTTATCGTCCCTCACAGCAATATTTTTCTGGAGTGAAATAGAAATAGGATATCAGTGGGAACCATATAAATGAGATCAGTAGAATAAACTTAGTCCAAGTTACATGCCTCCTGCACATAACTTGCCACAGCTGAGGTAACTATTTCCCGAATAACAAACTTCCTCACACGCTCTTTGCCAAGTATATCAACAAGCAAGTACGTTGGAACCTGCACAATTCTGCGGGTCAGTGATCTAGAAGAGCAAGACATGGATTCGATGAAAGTTAGGAAAGCATGGTGAAAGAAAAGGGAAAGCATAGTGCATTGTGAATAGACCACACAGACTGCTAGCCCTTCTTTTTTTTGCTAGTCACACAGACTAATAGCTATGAAGGCAGATAAAAGCAGGATCCGGACCTCCATGGGTGTTATATTTTTTTTGCTCAACCTCCATGGGTGTTATATAGTTAGATAAATTAACTCTAATTTCACCATTTCAATATAAATAAAAGCTCATCTATGTTATCATTCATAATCCCACATAAAGCATAGGGTGACACGTAGTGAACAAAGCACCCAAAGTTCTGTTATGCTGGTTGTAAGTGAAATGTTCACCAGGTGGAAAATCATGCTTTCACCCAGAATTACCAGGCATCTAGACAAGTTGTTTCAGATTCCATAATGTCAAGCTACTTCACTGAAATACTATGATACATTTAAAAAGACTGTCGATGCTATAGCTTCCTAAATCATGGAGTTTATAAGGATATAAACTCCCTCCAAGTTTCTTCCCTTTCAAATCAATGCAGATTGTTCTATGGAAGGTATCACTCTATCTCATATCCCCTGGAGGAATAGGTAAACCTTTTTGTATTTTCTAAAATGAGCTTTAAGAGGGCCAGAGACATAAAACCTAAACAGATAATGTAATAGTGGGATCTAGGAGGCCAAGAGATATATGTAATCTCAACCCTACAAGCAGAGAGCTGTTACACAGGGAAGTACAACATATCTAAAGATTAAAGATGCCTTTATAAAAATAAATACTTGGCAAGAGGAACTCCAACAAATTTATACCTTGGATGTCTTCCCTGGATTTCTCCCCATGCAGAAGCAAAAGGCAACAGAGTCAGAATTCTCCAATTGAGAAGTTAGTAAAGCTTCTAATTAACCTGAACATATATAATCATGAAAATTAGTTGGTCAAAAATAAATCAGATAGTCCTTTGGCCTCCCTTCAGATAAAGGAAAAGGAAAAAGAAAAAAATTATAATTCGTTTGCATCCTCCATGCAGAAAATGCATATCTATGAATCATGAGCATGACAGACAATATCCTACAAAATTCCAAATCTAAGGATGGTCGGTCATCAATTTCGACAAGTACTTTGTTTCAGAATGCAATGATTGCTAACAATTGGATGGATTTGGAGAATGAACGATGCAGATATGAGATGGCTTTACACAATCAAGCTTCACCTACTTGAGTAGCTCCTACCTAGTTGGAAATATGTGGCATTTGTGAGAAGGCTAAGTACAGATGATAATATGATATAAACCACCAACAGAGAGTGGAGATGTGGACTTTGTACAATAAACCAGCAGAATAAGTTAAGCGTGTCTCCATTCACAGAAATGGAGGTAATAGGATTCCTCATACTCATTGAGCTTATGAAATGCCAACCTAAAACATGTAAATAAAGAGTAGTTTTCTTACTAAAACATTGCATCGAATAAATCTATTTACCTCCTTTTTGACGGCGAAATCCAGGAACCACTGGCGCTGAGCGAGCTAATTTTGCCAAGACCACATCAAACGCCTTCTTTGTTTCTTTCCCAGTCAAGTCCACTCTCAACTAAAAGAGGAAAGATAGTGATCAAAGACTTATGCCTATAGAGAGCCTCAACCATTTTAAGGCTTACGATGCACAACAATTAACATCCTCAGCAGCTCAGATGCACCTTACTGGACAACTACTGTATTGCAATTGACAAGATCTAAATCGAAATGACAATATAATTTATAGAATTAGCATATAAAGCACACAGCTTAACATCATAATGGTATTTATTGCTAGAAGGTGCAGACGTTTTAAGAACAACTACCTTCAGCACGAAAATTGTGGAAATTAATACAGAATGGAATCTACATGATTCACCTTCATCTTGTCAGTATCTTCTGATTCAACAACTATCTCAATATTTTTGAATGTAAGTGTCCCTTTAAAATCTGTCATAGCCGTCTGTAAACCTAAAAGACAAAAGATTATTTTTGTAAGTAAAACAATCAAGTACAATAAGCATGGAGGTACAATATACAGCATGGAACTGATAATTGAAATCCAGAACCACCTGAGCCAACTGAACCAACAGCAGAGATTGGCATCAAAATACTTCTGTGATCTCCTCCTCTTGGTTGGTTAACAAATGAATGTCTAATAGTAAATAGAACACATGGGCAGTTATAGATAATTTACTCAACAGAGCAGTAAAATTTTGCTACACTATAATAGTTAAGGAATGCTTTGCCAGGCTATAATGTATCTTTGCACACTCACAATGTAAATAAAATGGCAGGGGTGGAGCATATTATCAGAAGCGTATTCACGGTACAAAACTAAAAGGTAAAACTCACTTCTTCCAGGGTTCTTCTTGGGTAATACAAAATGCTAGACTGTGCTGCCCAGGGACAACATTGCAGAAAGCTGCAGTAGACTGCAAATCAAGGGATTCAAGAGATTGGTGACTAATAAGCATATAATTACTAGCCACAACATTTATCTAGGTTCCATCAAATATATTAAAAGCAGGTTTAAAGGCACATTATGCTATAGATAGATCATAGATAGGCTTAAACACATGAAAGACTTTACATATTGTTTCTTTCGATATCATTGTTTCTTCACAAAAACTTGTTTAAGACGGTCTTACTGTAAGTTTTGGTAAGACGAGGGTCACTTTTTAGTGAAACAAGGGTCACGGACTCACGGCTCATGATAAGTGACCCCTACATTTCTAAATAGTGACCCCTACATTACTAAATAGTGACCCCTTTTTTTTGTGAGTTGGTCTTACACAAGACTTGCTCTTGTTTCTTTAGATTCCATATTCCTTCATTCCACAGTAACTTCCTTTCTCTTATTACATGTCCCCAATTGACTGTTCTTCTTCAACATTAAGTTTCACTACTCTCACTATGCCAATTGAACTGCCACATACCATTAGTCAAATTCTCATTAACTAGTTTCATAGAGTGAAATGTCAATGACATTGTGATGGATGAAGTACAATTCAATATTGCTCTATCTACTTAAATTAAGAACATCCAGCATAACCAAATGCAAAGGCCAATTGAAACTAGGACATGGTGAAATTTTAGTTACAAATTCATTTTCACATTTTTTTCAAGAAGCAAAATCAAATTAACAAAGGAAGTAATCTAAAATGCCACTCCAAACAAAACCACATTCTTTTCTTTTAACTCATAACAATAATCTCAACCAAACAGCAAACAAAATCATGAAATTTCTAAATTCTAAGGCCCTTTTACCAAAATACAATCACAATTATAGTGAAAACAAGAATACCCATTTCAAGATAATGCGTGGCTGAATGAACCCATAACTGCAAATTGTCTTTTTTTTTTTTTTTTGTGCTCATCATGGATAATTTGTAGATAATATAGACAAGCAAAGAAAAGGGTCTCAAACAAAAAAGAGAAAAGAGACAGTAATAATATGAATTGAATTGAAGGGTGTTCTTACAATGGAGGTTCGCAAGGGATTGAATGGTGACTTTAAGCAGATAGCGGGTGTCATACTTGCAATTTTGCTTTCGTTCTGCGTTTGAACCGAATTGGCTGTGCTTTACCTCTCCAACTTGGTAGAGTAGCATGGAAAAACTCAACTACTTTAGAATTATCCTGGGAAAATCCTGTTGGTGTCCCTCAACTTATAACTTATCCAAGTAGTGCCCGATATATTTTAAAAATTCAATTAGTGCCCTCAAGTTATCCAAACTATATGGGCCGTTACGTTTTTATTGGACTGGTGTTAACAAATTGTATTTGCCGTCCCAACTTTTCTTCACTCTTATCTTTTCTTTTTCCTTTCTTCTTCATACTTTGCTACCATCCTAGTTCACTCTATGGCTTGACTTTGGATCTTAGTTTTTCCCAACAACTCCAATTTCCTCTCCACTCTTCTCCTTTTCACTATAAATAATTGTCCAATATGTAGGACCCTTTAATAATATGAAATACCAATAATCATATGACCGAATTTGCTTTTTTTTTTTTTGGTTTAGTTTCAACTTCAATTTGAGCTTCTTCTAGGTTGGAAATTATTGTGCAACCTACGGAAATGTCATAACTTTGCTTCCCTTTTTCAGTTTTAACTCCATTCTTCTCAAGGTTCTCTTTCTCTCTCATCCCTCCACTATTCAACTTTAATTGGCTTGTTTTGGTTCCAACGGTGCCTGTTTTCTCCGAACTTTTATTGTGCACACAGGTCTTGGACTCTTGGAGAGCGGCTGATTTGTGTACAGAGGTGATAAACGGCAGTGGAGATGAGTGGAGGTGAAGATGGAGGAGGAGCTGGGGAGGGATGGAGCCATGGATGAATGAGGATAGATGGTGAGAGAGTTATGGCGAATGGAAAGAAAAGGGAAGTTAAAGAGACAAGACAAAGGGGACTGGGTTTTGGGGTTTTGCTTTTTATTTATTTGCTTTGTACATTTTCATTAAATGGGGAATAAAAAAAAATAGTAACGTCAGTTCAATAGAAAGGTAATGGTCTGTACAGTTTGAATAACTGGAGAACACCAACTGGATTTTTAAAAAATACTGGGCACCATTTAAACAAGTTATAACTTGAGGGGCAACAACATGATTTTTCCATTATCCTTTCTAGCATCAGCCTATTTTGGTCCTTCCACTGTCTCTCTTATGGTTTTTTTTTCTTTCTTTTTTGTCCTTATGATGAAATATACCTTCCTTTTTTGTTTGGTTTTTTATGTGAAAAGGGAACAATCAAGTAGTAATTTTAGCATTAAGAGGGGAGATTATTGTGGTGTGGAAAATCGATTATTGTGGTGTGGAAAATCAACAATGTCATTATTGATGTTAGACGTATGTTAGCAAGATGTAATCATGTTATTGCAAGTCATATGCACAGTGAAGGTAATCAAAAGGCAGATTGAATAGCTAATAAGGTCCAGGGCCGTTTCTAGACATAGGCCTCGAGGGCGACCGTCTAGTGTCCAATGACTAGAAGGGCCCAATGAAACAAACGGAAAAACGCTATATAGGTAAACTCGTACAATTCATGAACATGAAAACTAATCTACTTTAGCGGTTGAATGGCTCTATCATAAAGCTTCTTGTCACTTGACTTGAGATCAAGTCTTCGTTGGCCTCATTTTATTTTATTTTTCCAGCATTTCGTTCCTTCTCTTGTGAACTGATCATTTCAATGGTTCTTCTTTATATTTCTTCTTCAAGCTTTGAGACTCTGATCAAAGTAAGATATATGTACACACTCCGTATAGTAACATACACCAATTTTCACTGTTTTTTCATTTCTCACTTCTTTTTTTGTGTGAAAAACCAATTATATATACTTTCGGGGCCCTCATTTTTATTTCGCCCCTAAGCCTTTAAAATGTTGGGAACAGGCCTGATAAGGTCATCAATCTATTCGCCGGTTTTGCTAGACATTATCTCTGAGCTTGATTACCTTTTACATCTACGTAGGCTAGCAAGTCTCGAGATGAGAGTTTTTACCTTTTTCCTCTTCTCTTACCTTAATAATAATAAACAACAACAATAATAATATCTTTTGTGTGTTTCTTGTTATGGTTTATATATGTTTTTTCCTTAGTTCTAAATTATTTACTTACAACAACAACAGCAACAGCAACAGCAACAGCAACAACAACAGCAACAGCAGCAACAGCAACACCAATAGCAACAACAACAATAGCAACAACAACAACAATAATAATATCTTTTGTGTGTTTCTTGTTATGGTTTATATATGTTTTTTTCCTTAGTTCTAAATTATTTACTTACATTTGATCTTTGACTAGCTACTAATATGATGAGAAAACATTATTTGCAATACAATAGATTTACTATTTGTTAGATTTTCGATATTTCATATAATTATTAGTGCATGTGTAAAAGTTATTTATTTTATACTCTCATGTAACCGATGATCTCTTAATGGGTAAAATTTATAAGAAACTTTTATGACGTATTTTAATTTTCTTTGGTTTTTACTATCAACTTTCTAAATAGTTCTATACATATTCACTTCTGTTTTTATTATTAATGGTTTATTTATCTGTACGTTTTGTGTAAAATGAGTTATCACGAAATATTCAAAAAGTCATCCAATGACTTAATAAAATACCTTAGAATAATTTAAAATTTATCACGTCTCAAAATGACACCATCTCACCCAAGTTTTTTACTTTACCTTTTTTGTCTTCCCATCTTTTAATAACAAACATTGAGTTGGCTTTTCATTGTTTATTAGTACTTTACCCGTGCTACGCACGGATGACTAATTTATCACTATAGTTTTTTGTTTAAATTAATTTCTGAATTTTTTAAAATAATATATAGATAAATAATTATAAAAAATAATGATTGGTCAAAATTTTACACATATCTTACCACTCATCATTCTCCTATTAAAAAAATAATAATAATATCTATCACTTGATTCATTTGTTACTTAACTTGCAATTATATATATATATATATATATATATATATATTGAAAAAATTGTCACAGCAAAAGAGACCCATGTCATTTTATTTAAGCGTATCCTCACAATTTTATGTCTAATATGTGTTTATACCGTCATATAAAACTTAATTAAATATTTAACGCTTGTCATATTAACGACGATCATCCCCACAAATAATAGTCATAATATACCCAGTGATATTTTTTTTTATTAAACAACTATCGTTTTGATCAGACTGTCCCTTAATGTATATTTCACTAATTTCAATCTGAAAGTTGAAAGACTAATCTTCTTTCAATTGGCAAAAAATAGTGACAACTCACCATCAAGAAGAAGGGAAAATAGTAAATAATTCATCTAAATGTGACATTTGTACGTTACCAGTGCTTATTTCACAAAATTAGTCGCATGTTAATTGTCATGTAACCTGTGCTTATCCCCGCAAATATTAGTCAAATATCACCTACAATGTAATACCCACAACTATATTATAACGTGCAAATGATGACTTTATATGTAACCCTTGTCACATTACATGCGCTTTTCGTGTAAAATTAGGCAAATAAATTTTAGTCAGATGTTCGTTGTCACATGACCTACTCTTATCGCCTCAAATATTAGTCAAATATCACCTACCACGTAATACCCTCAATATATAATAGAATCAAAATGATGGCTCTATATCTAACCTTTATCACATTACACACGCTTATCCCCTAAAATTAAGCAAATATATATTGTCATATCAAAATTATCTTTTTGTCTACAATTATAAAACTCAATAAAAGTGGTTAAATTAAGTGCACTTATACTCATAAATATATAATTTAATAAAATTAATGACCAATATAGTATTTAATTTAAAAATGGGTCAAGTATTAAATAAAGAATTTTATTATGATATTTAATACATTAAATTAAATATCATCATAAATACCATAATGACAAAATAAAAAGGAAAAAGAAAAAAACACAATAACCAATAAAAATGTGACACATGTCACACAACCGGCGCTCTTACCCAAAATTATATATATATATATATATATATATATATATATATATATATATATATATATATATATATATATATATATATATATATATATATATATATATATATATATATATATATATATATATATATGTTGTAGAAGATTAGAAATAAATATAGATATAGATTAAGAGTTTCAAAAAATCATAGCAAATCATAAGTTACTTCATAGCATCAAATCTGCTTTGAATGCTTCTTTAAACCCTCATTTATTCGCATAATTGATAATATCATGAACTATATTTTAGTCTTTATATGTTATTTTTAACACATTATCACGATCGTTGGTGGTTGAAAAAAAAACTTCTAAAAATTAGAAAAATGCCAAATAAAACGAAAAAATGAACATATTATATGAATGGCTAATTATTACTACTCTTATCCAAATAACCATACTACAATTAAGCTAGCTTCTTAATTATTACCCTACAAAAAAACTTCCTAATTACTACCTCGTACTAAGGAGTATAATTATCAAAAAGTTAATAACATCTAATGATCTAAAACTCTAAATGCTAATAAGCATAGAGGTAGAGGGAAGGCCAAATATAGCCTCTCTCTTTTGCCTCTCCTCTTCCTCTCTCAAATTCTAATTCTTATTAGAACAAATTTTCAGGCCGGGAGAGTCGATTTAGGCCATTCCCGGCCTGTGATTCATGTTTTCCATCTTCTTTTTCCCAATTGATTTCTAGTTTTTGCACTCTAAGTGGAATAAATTTTCTATCCCTTTTGTTGAGTTATTAGGGATTTTCATATTTTTCCTTTTTATAGGATCCTCTCTTCGCCTATTGGGCGATTTAGTAGCAAGTAATATGAATTTGGGGACCGGATATGCACAAGATCGATGGTATATATCATACAACGTTTTGTGAGCAAACAATTATGGTACTTGTGGTAAAAATCTCCACTTCCGTTAAAGATGAAGCATCAAAGGAAGCACATGGTTACTATGCATGTTGGAAGTCGCGCTCGGGTATTCTACTCAATTGTTTTGTTGACAAATTTGTTATTGTTACTATTGATTTAGTATATTCTAGGATTATTTCCGATATAGATGTCGTATGGTTTTTGTATGAATGAAAGTCTCCTATTCCCCTTTTAAAAAAAAAAATATATAGAGTGGAGGCCAAAAAAGCTTTTGGACGATAAGTTGATCCACTGTGATGAGCCCCACCACTACCCGCGGCTGCACCTGAGCCTCCACCTTTACCACCACTTCCTCCTCTTCCTTCTCCTTCAGCACTTCCATGGCTGCCATCTCCTTTTCCGCCAGCATGGCCCCCACCACCGCCACCGCCACCACCACCACCTCCGCCTTCGCCACCACCACCTCCGCCTTCACCAAGTCCACGTCTATTGATCACGTTTATTGGTATCCGATCATCTCCCTCTGTCGTCTTCATACATTGATTTTCATGTATAGCTGCACAATGGAGTACAAACATTAGTTATTATTATTCATAATTACTCCATACATATAGGTCGTTAGGGATTTTATTTCGCACTTAATTTTAATAGTCATTGCAAGAACAACAAATAAATAAAGGAACATAAGATTTATGTTATTGCATGGAGAAACACGAATAGAGGAAGAGGACAATTCGATTTAGCTCAATGATTAGCTTTATTCTCTTCTGAGAAATTTATTCAAAAGTCCATAAAGAAGTTGAAGAGAACATAGCCTTAACTTTTGAAAACAAGTACGTCCTTATATTATATATACTTGTTTGAGTAATATCACCGGTTTCATCTGTTTACCATCCCTACAAATAGTATTAGAACTAAATGTCAACCTGTCTTGATATACAAATACAAATTAACACATGTGGTTTCTAAAATATTCAGTTTGAGATCGTTATAATTATAAATTGATACACATGTATGAATGTGATCATCGACATGAAAGTAAACTAAAAACACAGAATTACTGTGAGCCATTCGATCTACTTTAATCAACGTCCAAACTTAACTCCGGGAAAAAAAAAAAAGCGCGGATCAGAGGCTTTGTTAATGGCAAAGTCGTAAAAACGAGCAACTATCCAGTAATTTTTTATTTTTATTTTTAAAAACAAAGTTAAGAGGCAGTTTCTTTTTTCTCTCTTACGACTTAGGGCATGTTCTCCTCAACTTCCCCCTGAAGTATTCAGTAAAATTCAGTTCAATAAAAAGAAGTTTAGTTCAGAAAAATTCAGAAGAGTTCGGTAAACCAAAGAACAAATTTACTTTCTGTAATTGTAGATTCAGTAAAAATAAGTTCAATTCAGAAAAATTCAGTTCAGTTCAGTAAATTTCAGTTTAGTTCAGTATTGTGTAGATAAGTTCAGTAAAAAGAAGGTGAAGAGAACAGGACCTTAGTAAGCACAATTTTCTCTCTCTTCATTGTTGCAACACTTCAGTATTAGAAGCTTAACTCCCAATCTCCCATTCTCTCTCATGCACTCCTTATGGCTCTTGATTAAAGGACCCTAATCGACAGATTTTTGTATTGAATTCGAAGTCTACTTCTTCTTTGAAGTTCTATGAACTTTAAGCTATGTATTTTTCCATGTATTGCTTAATTTTGAATGGAAATTTTAGGGTTGAATAGTTTTGCTAAGTGAGAGTGAATGAGTGTCTGATCTGAGGTTGTTGTAATTTTTTAGTGTAGTATTTTGTTAATTAACTATAGATTGTGTGATAAACTGATAAAAGCATATTTGATATGCTTAATTTTGATAGGTTATTTAATGTTTTGTATTTGTTTTTTAGGATTTTGTGGTTATGTGCTTGTGTGTAGGATTGTTAAAACTGAATTAGGTTTCTCACTCTTTTATCTCACCAGTTTACTGAAGTTTGAATGTTATGGACTTAAATTCCCACTTGATACAACATAGCCTATCTACAAAGGAAAAAACAAAAATTAGCCTCATCAGTTAGCATTCGTAAAAAGGTCTGAAAAATTAAGTTAGACCAACTACTGACAATTGAGATGCATAAAAGCTAGTTTGATATGCTTAATTTCGTTACCTTGTGGTTCCATTGAAATCTGGTAGGCTATGTAGTACTATGTGGTGGTAGAACACAACTTATAAATTTCATCCCTTTTGGCCTCCAAAACTTCTGGTGCTCTGCCTTTTTACTCCAAAAGGGTGTGATGCGAAAAATTGATAAAGTTTGTAGGGCGTTTATGTGGGGTATGCAGGAAGGTAAGAGAAAGCACTGACTTTTTTAAATGGCAATGGGTTTGCTGATCTAGGAAATAGGGGGGTTCGGTGTGAAATAGGTGCTCAGTTGGAATGAGTGTCCTATTCTAAATGGCTATGGAAGGTTGATAACTATTTGAGTGGGTTAAGGTTAATAGATACTGAGAGGTCAGTCCATTTGGGATATTCAATGTAAACAAGGGGATTCATGGAGCTGGAAACAGCTTCTCCATGTGCCAGATGAATTTCTCTTCAAGGCTGGTGGTAAGATTCAATCTCAGGATGTTATGAAAAATTGGTGTATTGGGGAACAACTCAATGTTAGTAAAATCTATCAATACTGGCAAGGAGATGCTGCAATTGTTTTATGTTCGGTTATCTTTGGGACCATGCCTCAATGCCTAGACACTCTCATATCACTGCTCTTGATGTACGTAACGCTCTCCCACACTAGACAATCTCAACAAACGAGGGTATGCTATGGTTAATAGATGTGACTGCGCAAAGTTGATGCGGAATTTGTGGAACACTTGTTCTTTGAATGTGTTTTTTCTCATAAAGTGTGGAAGGAATACTTGATTAGATTGAAATGACTAAAGTACCTTCTACGTTGCATCAGACTTTGAGATGGTTCCAATGCATCAACCGGGGGAAGGAATTGGGGAAAAAAAGGTGGAGAGATGCGGCTTTACTACTGCTATAGTATATGAATTGTGGAAGGAAAGGAATGACAGAATTTTCAGAGACAATAAGAGAGCTATTTCTAAGAGAACCGGAATATGGAGTTGTAATGATTTAATCAACAATACATACAGAAACCTTAATTCAACAACTTTATAAGGGCAATTCAGATTGTGTGTGTATTCCAAAGTGCCATGTTTTTTTTGTCACGAGGATCAAGACTGTACTTTGTTTCAGATGAACTTATGATTTAGTTTTAATGAATTTTCACGTCAATTTTAATGAATTTAGGATTCAATTTTAGTGAATCTCCATTTCAGCATGAATGAATTTACCTTTCAGTTTAAATGAATCTGCATAATTTTTTCAATGAATTTGCAATTTAATTTTTATTGTAGGCTTGCGTGCTTGTTTTACCTATTTATAGAAATGATTTTCACATGATATCATCTTGCGTTTGTTTGTGTGATGAACATCTCTTTTACGTTATTGATGATGACTTATGGTTGCTTTAGAAGGTTAGTATCTGATTTGTGAGCTAATATTATCAAATTTGAATAGAAAATATAGAAATTGACATGTGAAGGTGAATGAGAGGTGTGCATAGTTTGATATTAGTATCCAATATTGTTGCTGGTTGCTATTTGTATCTATTTGACTTCAAACCTATTAGCTCAAATGGTAGAGCATGTGCACCTGCACAAGATGTGAGTTCGAATCCTACATAGGTTTATATTCAATTGACCATGGATAACTAGAGAATGTTGTACCAAATGAGTGACTTAAATTGTTGTTGGTCCTGTACTTTGTTGTTGTTGTTGTTGTTGTTGTTGTTGTTGTTGTTGTTGTTAATTGATGTCTGCAGTTGTTGTTTGTTGTTGTAGTGGTTGTTGTCTACCCTTGTTACTGGTTACTGGCTCAATTTAGTGCTCATGTTGCTGGGTTCTAGTTGCTCATGTTGTTGGTTGCTAGCTGTTCATGTTGGTGCTTGTTGTTAGGTTATTATAAATGGTGGTTTTCTAGCTATTGTATTGATAATATTTAAGATTAAGTTCCTTCCCATCAAAAATTAGTTTGTAATGACATTGGTCTCTGAAATTAACAAATATTCTTTCTATGTCCATGTTGTGGAGCATCATTGGCTTTTATTAGGGGTGTCTTGGTGGAAACAAAGTTTTCACCAGAATACAAATAGTAGTACAAATGGCTCTATAATGCTTTCGCACCCACAAATTCTGTACCAATGAGTACATATCAACAGACTCTCGGAAGCCTCTATTACATATAGAATAGAAACAGGAAAAGAAACATCATTGCAGTATGCAAATAACAAAAGGAAAGACAAAGAAACATATATTCAATTGTTGTAAGCTTATGTAGGAGTTGAACCTACATCCTTTGTGTCGTTGCACAAATGCTCTCCCATTTGAGCTAATAGGCTAGAATATGCAATTATGTATATGAAGTATGAACAAAGGTCTCTTGAAAATTAGATAGTTTGTTCCATATGTGATGAAGTTGTGCTACTTTTTCAGTGAAGCTCGGATTCATTTTAATGAAGTTGTGCTACTTTTTTAATGAAGTTGTGTAATGCGTTTAATGAAGCTATGCTATTTTTCAATGAAGTTTGCCTACATTTTCATTGAAGCTGTGCATTACTTTTAATACTACATGTTTCATGAAGCTCTTTTCAATACATAATCTACAATACAAACTCACTATTTGTGCGCTCCAGACAACTTATATCCTCCATCAAGAGAAATTAAAACATAAGGAAGGAAAAAAATATGACTAGTCAAACACACACAATTTTCAATGAATCTGTAGTTAATGTTCAATGAATTTATACTTCAGTTTCAATGAATTTGTACTTGTTTTCCCATAATTTGCAGTTTAATTTTATATGAATATGCGCCTCAGTTTTGATGAATTGATGAGTGCATAATTAGAGCTATTTTCAATGTGATAAACACACTCATTTGATTGGTTTCATGGTAATTATATCATTTCTTCGTGAGATTTTATGATTATTGTGATAAAGATGACTAATTGGGGTATGTTTGTGTTTTGATGTGTTTTTAGGACATTTTGAGACCCCGAGGCTTGGTAGAGATTTTGGAGATGATTTGGAGTCGCAATCGTCAAAGAAGAAGTCAAGGAAAATGCTTTAGAGAAAGCCAAGCAAGAAAAGAAGTGCAAAAACAAAGTTCTAGGCAAAATTTCACTTGCACGACCATGCGAGTGTGAAGGCTAAACCTTGCATGACCATGCAAGTAATTCAGTGAGCTCAAGAAGGGTTGCACGTCCATGCAACTTTCCTTCATATTTTTCGCACGACCATGCAACCTGCCGGAAATCGAGATTTCAACGCGTGACCTTTGCCATTCCTTTCGCTTTTCACTTGGATCCGACTAGAGACATTTTGGAGGTTATAAAAAGAGGAAGAACCCATCTCTTTCACCACCATCTCTTGGCACCCCTTCATCTCTGTCATAGTTTAGAAACACTTTTATGCTTTCATAGATTAGAATCAAATACTTGTTTATCTTTGCATTTTGGAGATTGAAGTCATCATTTGAAGCTTTGTTCATGTTCTTGGTTATTATCAATTGAAGCACTTTTGGGTATTTCTAATCCCTACTTTCTCTTCCCATCTCTCTATTTCTTTTAGATTAATTTCACTTTAGTTTATGATTGTTCTTGAATTGTTGTTCATTCATGTTTAATTTAGTTTTCTTTGTTTGCTTATTGTTCTTGAATAGTATGAGTAGCTAATTCCCCTTTATCTAGGGTTGATGTAGCTTGATTGAATTGCTTGATGTTTAATTAGATAATTGGAAACTAGCATGTCGTTAGAGTGTTGCACAATGATTGATTGTTTGTTTATTGTTTATGATTGGTGATTAATTTAAATTCGAGAGAAGAATCTTAATCGCCCGAACTCAATCTTTCATCAAGTTTGCCTAACCACGAGAGTAGGTTAGAATTACTTGGGGCTTCTTGGATAGAATTATGTTCTTCATGTTCTTGATATTTGTTTGACTCCATGAGAATAGGTAGTTGAGTTTTATATTAAGTTTCGCCTTTAATTCTTCGGGAGAAGGTTTTAGGTTCTTTGTCCGTCCTTGCAACATTCGACATGACATGCTAGTTGAAGTTTATTTATCCGCATCAAGTATTTTAATTGAGTGAAATCAACCCTAGATTCTTTAGTCTTGCTATTTTCTCACCGTTATTATAGATTTAGTTCTTTGCTAAAATCACCAAAAAAACAGCTATTGATTGCTTAGCTTGTTAAATTTAAGAAACCTTAGTATTTGGAATCGAAAGCTCTCTGTGGATACGATATTTTATTACGACGATATACCCGTGCACTTGCGGGCCTATCATGAATCCACTGTTCAGTTTTAATGAATTTGTTTGTTCTTAAGTTTTGATGAATCCACAATTGAGTTTTGATTAATACACGCTGGAGTTTTAATGAATCCACAATTCACATTTAATAAATCTGCACATATTTTTCAATGAATTTACATTTTAATTTCAATGAATCTACTTGCTTCCATATTTTCTTCATACGCTCTTCCCCATTATTCCCTCTTACCTCTTTTTAATAGCAAACCATATTCATCAGAGACACATTTTGATTTATGTCAAAAGTTTTTACTCCCCTCTATTTTTCCCCAAAATTAGTAGTTAGGAAATCTAAGACCAAAATTAGTAGTTAGGAAATCTAAGACATCATTAAACAATACTGCTTAAATCAACATTATCAAATTTAAAAAAGAGAAACCATGTATTAGAAGTGTCCTCCAACTCACCTATATTATAGCAATTGACCTACTGAACAAATTGATGTCCTACTAAGTAATAAATCCTAATCGTCCCCAAAGCATAACATTAAGAACGTCAACATCAAATTCGTAAACAAACAAATATACAATTGACCATTCTAATCGTAATTAATTAGAAACCAATTGGAAGTCATTTGTGAAACAAAAAAAAAAATTAGACTTCATATTGAAAATTACAGCAAATAACACACACCATAATCCTAAATCAAAGAACACTGATTGGTACAAGAATGAGTGAGAGAGGGTCGCTACTATATAGATAATTATACGAAAAATACATCGAAACCTACCTTAGAACATTTACAATGTAATCAATTGAGCAATTCAACGCCTAAATCTCGTCGGAAGCCATAGAAGTTGGGGGAAGCTTCAATCGTATAGAGAGAAATAAGGGAGAAAGGTGAGAAGGAGAAAGAACGTGACTTCGTTAGTCTGTTCTCTTTCTCTCCTAATTTCTTTACCTTTTTCTTTTTCTAGCAACTAATTAAAAAACACAAGGGTTATGTGGGCCGTCAGATCAAGCTGATCTAATAGTTCCTATTAGTTTGTACAGTTTGTACACTAAGGGGGGTTTGTGTATATATATATATATATACACGGTATAAAAGCATGAAAAAAATTTGCTCTCTCTCCAGTCCTCACACTCAGTCACTGTGTTCGTGCCCTCTCCTTTGCCCACCAGGCCACCATTGATATTCCTCACCGGCGAGTGGGCTGTCTCCAGCGAAGAACACCGTCTCTTGCTTGTTTCTTGCCTATTCAACCCTGAAGAAGGTCCCAGTATTTGTGGTGGGTTTCCTCACTGGAAACGATATGTCAAATTTATGAACAGGATTGAGGTATTTAGGCCCCGTTTGTTTGCACTCTAGTCGGTTTCATCAATCGATATCGGGAATCCCAACCCGAAAGTTAGTGTTTCATCCGATACCGATAGTCAAACCCCTCGAGGTATTGGTTTCTGATACTCCCCTCCCCCCTCCGGACTTGTACTCTGGTATCAGTATCAGTCTTTTATTTTTATTTTTTTCATCCTCTCATCCTCTGTTACTTATCCGCATGCTCCCAATTTCACCATTGCATCAATTCGCAAATCCAAAACCACCCAGAAATGCAAACATGATAGAGTAATGGGAGCTATTTGACAATGGTCAATCTAGATACTAGTATTCGAATCTGGAGATAAGGGGTAAATTCCAATTGGCCAATTGCTATGAGCATCAGATGGGAATGAGGAGAGAGAAATGGAAGACGATCATTTTATTTTTATTTTTATTTTATTAGTTTTTGGGGAGTACAGGGAGGAGGGTTTCTCTAATTTGATGGTTAGAGCTTTCCCTCTTTGATTTGAGATTAAATTAAAATGCCCCCAAAAAAAGGTTTGAATAAATCAAAATTAAGAAAAAATGGCAAAACTATCCAACCAAACAATTGGAATGAGGTATGGGGTTCCCAATCCATACCTCCTTGGTATCACTTTTGATTTCAAACCCATACTTGTTTTTTAACCAAACGCCCCCTTAGTTATTCTCTCAAACCCTAAATTGGAGCTTTTAATTAATTTTTTGTTTACTGATCTTCAATTTGTATGGTGTGATTTCATTGGTTGTGTACATGTCTCAGATTCGTTTTTTATATGTGAAATTAGTTGTGGTGGAAAACATCAACATCAACAACAGGTTGAGAAAAGTACTTGATTTGTGGAACCCTAAACTACGGGGCTTGGATTTTTTCTTTTGATTCATTTTGTTGGAAAAAGATGAAACCTAAATTATTAATTTGTAAAACTGAATCTAACTCTAATCTTATATATCTAATCGTTAATTGGTTATTGGGAAAATTTATATAAACCAAAATTGACATGAGTAGCTATTTGATGAACTTAGTCTACTTGAATTTCATGTATCCCCTTGTGCTTGAGTTTGATGTCTCCATTGACTGTTCAAATGTGTGTAAAGTTGTCCTTATGTGTTGAATTAGTTGGGTAGTAGACTAAAAGTCACCTGGTTTGTTTCCATTTGAATGGTGCCCAAATCCTAAGTCTTGAATTTGCTATGTACAATTCAGCTCATTTGTCTAGTTTTTTTGTTCGTATTGTCAGCTTTGGCTACTCCTTGGGTTGTTTTTGTTCCTTTTTTTTCATTTTGTATAATTTTGGGGACACAATTGCATTTCAATAATTTGCCATGAGCTGTTTTGATTCCTTGTAGTTTTGATTAAATAAGCTATGGATTACATTAACTAGTAAGAATGGTGCAAGTTAAAAATAATCTCTCTTTTTTGTCACCCCTTTTGTTAAAAATATAAGAGAAATGGCTTGGTTTTCATTGCTTTTCTGGTTAACTTTCTTGATGTTTCTGGTTACCCATATACAGTTAGGACTTTATAAGCCTATTAGCTCAATTGGTAGAGCGCGAAGGATATGGGTTCGAATCCCACATAGGCTATCCTAGTTGGTGTGTAAGCCTATAAGCTTAACAGTTAGGCAATGATGGAATTTTAAATTTGGTGTGTAAGCCTATTAGCTCAAGTTGTTGGATAAATGAATACTCAAATGCATACAGAAATTAGTCACCATTTGTTGCATGTAGCTGCTGCTCTTTTTCGGCTGTTGATGTCTGTGCTGCAGTTGTTGCTGCTGTTACTGTTTTTTGTTACTTTAGTTGCTGTCTGTGCAGGTTCAAAGCTTGATCTATACACTTGGGACTTTTGACAAGCTAAAAGATCGATCTTCTTTGAGTTACAACAAGATTGAGGGATTCCGCCAATGCTTAATAGTTGACATCAGGTAAAGGCTCCTTCCACTTTAATTTCCCCTAGATCTAGCTCCATATTTGCAAAGTGCAGAATTGGTGGAAGTGCAGGTGGCCCATACCAAAGCACTAAACCAGCTTGTGGCTGTGCTGTGCATGGTTTTTCCAGTTCACTGACATTCTAATAATGTTAAATGCTCATACAAAAAAATAAATAAATAAAAACCACCAATTTCATCATGAATTTATTTCTATACATCGTATAACATGCAGTGGAATGCTGATGCAGGTCGGTGATGCACTTTGTCAAAGACGACAACTCGCCACTCGCAACAACACACAAAAGTATTTGAGGTGCAGCTGTTGCTGCTGTTATTGCTGTTGCTAGAGTTGTGGCTGTTGCTGTGCGTTGTGCTGTTGCTGTGCATTGTTGTTGTTGTGCGTTGCTGTTGTTGGTGCGGTTGTTGTAACCTGTTGCTGATTTGGGGTCATGGTAAGCTTCGGATTAGCTCTTTGGTAATGGTACTTTTTTTTTTTTTGGGATTCTACCTTACTAGCAATGTTTTTGATGTGAAACAACTTATTTGTATTCAGTTGTTCAGTTTTCATGGGGCCTTAGAACAAATTTAGGATTGCTTCTATGATGTTGGGTTCATAATAGACTTCCAGGGCTCTTGGGTTAGTCATTCATTCCATTCCTTTTTGCTTGTTTGTGTGTGCGTGCTTTCCTTATTCGATTCCTGAATCTGTTGTTTGTAATTATTTACCCATGGCAACAGCCATCAACAACAACCAACAGCAAACACAGCAGCAACAACTGCAGCACAGACAGCAACAAACAGCAATAACAGCAGCTCAGACATCAACAACAGATAACTGGCAGCTAGGATAGCCTATGTGGGATTCGAATCCACATCCTTTGCACTCTACCAATTGAGCTAATAGGCTTGTAAAGTCCTAAATTTACATGGGTAACTAGAAACACCAATACCTCTGATTACTAGAAAAGCAATGAAAACGAAGCCACTATTTTTCTCAAAGGGAAAGTAAAAACACCAATAGCCAGCATGCAGCAACAATTAGTAGCAACAACATACAACAACAGCAACAATTAACACCAGCAGGCAGCACCAGCAACATGTTTAAGAGATGGAAACACAATACGAAAATCGAAACACACATGTCAAATTTCATTCTAATTCACTACTGCAAGTCAATTACAAAATTAATCACTAAAACAACCGCAAAAACAATTAAGTCCCAAAAAACTATGTGTAAAAGAGATTATACAACCGAATTCCAATTGGGATACAATAAAGTGATGCAAAATAAAAGAAAAAGAAGCATGTACTTACCTGCAACCCTTGCCAGACACTGCGGGCTATGGTTTAGACCGAGGATCGACGACCTTAACTCGGCCAACGGAGCGATTGAATGAATTGACTGTACCGTCGCGAGAAGAAGAGAAGCGGTAGAGCAAGGTGTGGCTCCGTCAATTTGCACCGCCATCGTCAACCGGGCCAGGATTGATTGCAAGGGGAGAGACGAAGGAGGTGCGATTGCAGAGGAGAGAGTGAAAAACCATTCTTCTACAGTACTATTTCCTTCTCTACGGGACCACAAAGTTAAGAGTATGTGTTTGTGTCAGGGCTTTAGAAGAGAAGGCCACATTTTACTCTCTCTCTTACTCACTCTCTCTCTTCTGGGCTTCTGGCAACAAAGTGACGGAAGCAGTGGAGTAACAAATTTGAAGTGATTTTTTTACTAATCATGGATTCAGGTTCAGGAATCAGTAATCACTATCACGAGTCCCTGTTTACATTAAAAAAAAAAAAGACATTTAAAAAAGTAAAGTATCTAATTATATATATCTATAATCTACACTAACGTCTTTTGGATTTTATTTTTTTAGCTAGAAACACTTTTGGATTTTACAATTAGTAGCTTTTATCTCTTTTTCCATGAGCAATCAGTTATCTTTTTGAATTGTACTCTGCAATTTTATTAGATTATACTCTAATCTATTAAACGATTTTACCATCGAAACGAGGCGGTAGGGACTGTATTGGTTTGAGAGTCCTGAGTGAGGCACACAATCAAAATTTAGGGTTCAAAAATTCATTGTTACAAAAATATGGTTAACGATTTTATAATTGTGCATACCCAAATCTCAAATCCTGAATCCGTCTCTGGCGGTGTTGGTGGCTTGGTGCAGATTGGAGAGATAAAAGGTGAGGTGAGGAGAGAGAGTGAGGGAGGAGAGAGAAACACCATAGACCTTTCACATTTGGACGGGTGGGGTGACGAGGTTGGGTGATTGTGTGACATTTTTCTGTGAGGGTGGTGTGAGGTGAGATCACAGTCTTTTTATTTTTGAAGCAAACGGTCCAGATTATTAGTTCACCTAGTTCGTATATAAGGCATGATTCACACCTTAACCTTATATATATATATATATATATATATATAATATATATATATATTAGATTAGATGAGTATAGCTCTAGTGAACAAAAATATCCGAGATAAACGCTTAGTAAAAATCTGTTGGAAGTTTTAGCGTGGTTTAGAATTTTATTTGACACACTTTTAATCTTAATTGCTTGAAGTCAAAGTGTTGTCCGATAATAGAGTAATTTATTTATGTGCCAATTTTACATGCTCTTGCAATTTTTATCAAACACTCCTTTTTATTAAAAAAAAAAAGGAAAATAAGAAAGAAAATAAAAAAAGAAATCATATCTCCTACCCCTTTCTTTTATCTATAAGTTAGATTGACCAAATATCTATTTTGATATCTTAAAATTTGAACAACCTCCTATTTTCATGGATATTAAGTTGGCTTATGGACCTAGAAAATCTCTGAATTAGGCCACTTGAAGCTATTAGGAGTTAGGAAATCCTAAGCTTGCAATTTTTTTTTTGGAGTTTGGATGAGGCACAAAGGTCAGTACAATATACATATATGTATCCAAATTTGGGAAAAGAGGGATTCAAACCTGGAACTTTTCGTATATACCCAGCACCTCAATTTTAACCAGTAGGCCAAGACATTCTTGGTTACGCTAAACTTGTATTAAAAATAGCTGAGAAATTCATCCTTAACCAAGGTCGAGTGTTCGAATCTCACATTGGGCATGGAGCAACTTTAAATTCCTTAGCCAGTTGTCCCACCCTTTGAGGTGCCTACAAGCCAACGCGGGAAAATAGTCATTGTAGTTGACGGTGGATACCCTTGGTCGTGAAACAAAAAAAAAAAAAAAAAAAAAAAAAAGAAGCTGAGAAATTGCAACGTGGCCAGCGGCTATGGCTCACAAAGTGATCAAGGAAGTATAGTGGGAGCACTTTACCCCTTTATAGGCCGACCCGGTGCAAACAAGATTAGCCTTGACCCAAAAGACTTAGATGAACTTGTGGTTAAACCAAAAAAAAAGTGATCAAGGAAGTAAAAACCAAATGGACTCTGATTAACATATTGTAATGTTGAGTTTAAAATTGCAATTATGTCCCTCACACCAGTGACCAGCCGTCTAGCACCACCATCCATCATTTTCTTAGTATGTTTGGGAACTTCATGTTAATAAGTAAATTGAAGCAAAACTAGAGAAAACTATAAAAATCTTTAAATTTGCTTTGTTTGGTTGTTAGTAAGGAAAATTGTGGAAAATTAAAAGTATGAATATCTGAGGAAATCTCCTAGTTATAATTCCTCAATTAGATTTCCATAATTTTCTCCTCAAAAACGATGGAAAATCTAGGAAAATCTGAGAAAATCTAAAAAGAAAGCCTTTATTATACAATAAATTTCTACAATAATAAATCAAACAAAAGAAAACTGTGTAAATCTTCTACATTTCTACAACAATTATACTGATGAACCAAACAAGTGAAATTGATAAGATTTCCACTGTTTTTCTTTTATGCAGAACACGCGTACTGTTGTATTGGAAGGAATTTGTTTCTTTGGCTTTGGTGGTCAAGTGGCAGAACCAAAATTTGTGTGGGCTTGAGTTTTTAGTTTATTATTGAATTATATAAGGGTTTGGATGCGAGGATGAGGTGGAAGCATAATTGGTAAGTGTCCTACTCTCATAACTTAGTGGTCAGGGGTTCAAATCCTCATCTATGTAGGGAGAATAGAATCTCTTCTATCCCTCTTTGTAGGGAGAGTATCCTTCTTATTTGAGCCCGTCAGCTCAGCACGTGTGGTTTGCGGGCTATTGCATGCGTCCCTGTAGCAGGAAAAAAAAAAGGATTTTGATGCACTTTTCTTTTGGAGCACCAAATTAAATACAAAATACAATGCCAAATGCTAGGAGGGATATTACACATTTACACTCCCAATGAGACACAAAATTAGGACACTAAGCATTCTAAGCTAAAGCATGAGAAACATAATATTTATAGCACCAACTTCAAGTTATAGTGACACAATGAAAGGCCTACAAAACCAGATGAATATTTACTTGACATTATTAGCATGCATATACTTCAACCAAGCCATCCTCCCATAATCGTCTGGTATGCATAGAAAAAACTCTCTTCTCACCAAATCCCTCATCAAAGAGATAGCATAGCACCACAAATCACTACACTTAGACAAGCCACAGCCAGTTCCCATGCGGTTGATAATATTGATTGCAGCAACGACACTAGACCCAACTTGAGTATTGACAAAACATGGAGAATTAGTATCAGGCTCCATTAAATCCAAAGTACGACTACATTCCTCTTGCCCTTCTGAATCTTTCAAGCGAGAAGAAATATGACTACATTGTGAAGTGTGAACTAACATATTCTCCTACACTCTCATCATCACCATTACCCTGTACTTTAATTACACCATTGTCATCACCCCTTCGTACATTTCCCTCCTCAAGATTTAGTGGTTGCACCACATTTAGATTTGATGGATTTACAATGGTTGCCACACAACCTGCCCCATTTGCAAATCAGAACTCCAACTATAAAATAACAATAATCTCACATAAAATTAAACAAAAGGAAGAAGAGCACTACACAAATCCAATCTAAAGTAAAAGAAATTGCAAATAAAATTATACAAAAACTCACATAAATAGAATCTCATATAAAAAATGTGAAAGAATTTGTTTTAAAGAACTTTGTAATGGATTAAGAAGTAGAAAATCAAACAAATAGGAACAAAAGAAAACTCAAGTCAATGTCACTACTGTTGGAAATGTACAAGGTGGTAAAAGGGAGAAGGGAGGTGCCGTCGCAAATAGTGAAACTGAGAGAAGAAAAGGGGGGGGGGGGACTTCAGATCTAAGCCTAAAAACAAAAAACAACAAAAAAGTTTAACTGAATGGGAGAAGCTGATCAAAAGCAACGACAGACAGAAGGTAAGGAAGATGAGTGGTGACTACTGAAGGTAAGGAAAATGAGTGGTGACTACTGAGGCACTTCACTGTGAAGTTCATGGGGATCAGGAAGGGGTTATAAGAGAGAACTTTACCAACGATTACATAGGTATAAACACAGAACATTTTCTCTCATAATTTGCTCTCTAAGAGAGGAATAGAATAGCTTTGCAAAGAGCTTTGGTTCCCTGTCTTTGAGCATTCTCACTGGGACAGAAAAATGATCTGACACAATATAGTCACACACCATTAAGATTTTCCCGACAATTATTCATACTTGGAGCTTAGGAGAGTTATCCTAAGCTTGAATTTAACACAGATGAGAAGTTGCACGTTGGCCACCTATTTTCCATTTGATATTCAAGATAGAAGATATGGCTCACAAAGTGATACCAGTTAAACCATCTGGACTCTGATTAGTAGATTGTTATCTGATTTCAAATAAATCCTACACACCAGTGATCAGCAGTCTAGCACCATGACACATTTATCACTTGATCCCTTACAATGTTCTGTTTCAATCACTCAAATTTTTAAAGAAAAGAAACATACAGAAGGCCAACAGCTAGTTCTGTCTTCCCCTACAAATTAGAGATTTTAGGACTTTGGTTTTCTTTCTGCAGAGACAAGGAATACTCTACTAGAACCATTTTTATGTACTGTTGCTGCAAAACACGCCCATTATACTGCAAAAGAAAAAACTCCATTGGCAAGAGCTGCATATGGATCTCTACTCCTAATCAGTTTTGATAAGTAAGGATTTCTAAAGGATCCCCAAGAGTGATCAGAATTCGGAGACACCTCAAGGGCTCATACTCCTCCCATTCTTTGCTTTAACAGAACCCAGAAGGCCATCCAGTTAACCAAAAGAAAACTGCTCTTGAATCAGATACCTTTCCAATATCAATAATTACAACATCGAGCTAACAGTTCTTTGAATCATCCCATAGCAATATCCCATTAACCGAATTTATCAAAGGTCCACCTCATTTAGAGGGAAGCTAAGAGTAATGAAACTATTAACAAACATCAGTCTGGTCCCTGGGGTTAGAATTGAAGTTAAGGCATAAACATCTTGAAGCTAAGAATGAACTAGGAATCTGGGATGAAAAGAACTGATTCACAACAGGATCGTGCATCCTAACGGTACTATCACAACTTCACAAGTACATTCACCACTCAAAAAACAGTAAGCTTGATCTGAGCTATTCCCGAGAGTAATTGCACCCTTGGATGGTTTAAAACATCGAAATAAAGGCTCACATCTTCCACACAGGAACTTGACAAATAATCAAAATACATTTGTTCCTCGAGCAAAAACACAGTAGATTCTTGTATCCAAATTCTAAAACATTTAGTTCCTCTGCGTTTTCAACAATGGAACACTAAACATCTAGGACAATCTAATTACTAATAACTAATTACAATTAATTGCTACACAGATCACTAATTGGTAATAAAACGGAAAGGAACAAATTTAAACACCCATCTAATTCTAATCTAAGCTTAGAACATCAAAATTTCAGCTCCAAACCCTTTTACTCATGAGGGAATGAATCACATATAAATTGCACAAAACAACATGTATTCAAAGTTTAAAACTATACCAAACCATAATTCTTAACATAATAGTACTAATATCAAACCAAAACCTTGCCTTTCTTGGAGCTCTTCTCAGTGACAGACTTTGCCAATCCCATCTCTTCTTTCTTCCTCCTATCACCAACAATCCCACCACTACCCACTTCACCTTTTTCGCCATTTATCCCATTCGTGTCGAATATAGGCAACGCCAACGACTCCGAAAGCTTCAAATGCAAAGCCCTAACATTCTTCCACTTCTTAGGAACAACTTCAACAACCCCATCAACAGCAGCCACAACATTCTCCACAATTTCCTCTCTCCTCATTTCAACCCCAGCAACTCTAATCACACAACAAACACTACCCTCTTTCAATGTCAACATTGTTGAAGCACAAAAACCCTCAATCTGTTCTTTCCAATTACTCTTACCCAGTTCAATCCCAACAGGACCCTTTTTCCTTTTATAAAAATACCTCCCCAAAATCTTAGGGAGAGTTGAAATCATACTCTTATCAGCCATAAAAACATCATAAGAGTCACAAAGTTTCTTCTTTTCATCAAAAGATTTGAAATTTGACCTTAATTTGGAGAGCTTGATGACATTTGAAATTGGTAGGTTCTCGTTTTCAATTTTCTGCTTTGAGGAGAGAGAGAATTTGTCTTGAACTAAGAGACAGATTTTGAAGGTGGGTGAGTGAGGGGAAAAGAGAGAATGTGGGACAGGGATTTTGTGGGGGTTTTGTAGGGTTCTGAAATTTTGTGGGATTTTGTTGAGGGTGATGACTAAATAGAGGAATTCATTATCTGAAGAAGGGTTTTCGGTTTGGGGGTTTGATGATTTCCACTTTAGTAGGGCTTTGATAGCTCTTTCTATTGTTTGGTTTGAGATTTTTGAGGTTGGTGTTTTTGATGGTGCCGCTACCTCCATTGTTAGCCTGAGAGAGAGAGACAGAGAGAGAGAGAGAGAGGGGGGGGGGAATGAAGGGTTTTAGTTGGGGTTTTTCAGTTTTTGGCGACCTCCTTGATCCTTTAAAGAGAAGAACCAACCCGCTTATTTCCTTTTTTTTCAATTTAAATTGCAAGGAAGCCATGAGACTATGGGTGTGTTTTTTTTTATTTATTGGACCTTAGGGTCTGTTCTTTCAAATTGAAAAATGATTATATTTATTACTGAAAATTTATTTTTGTTGAGCTTTGTTGAATTTCGTTGAATTTTGTTGAATTTTATTTAACTTTATTTAACTTTGTTGAACTTTGTTTATTTTTGTTGAATCTTGTTGATTCAAGTGTTTTTAATAACTAGTTTGTATATTGGTTTGTTTAACTTTGTTGAACTTTGTTTAACTTTATTTAACTTTGTTGAAGTTTGTTGAAGTTTATTGAAGTTTGCTGAAATTTGTTGAAGTTTGCTGAAATAAACAGAAATAAGTTGGGGAGAACATGGCAAGACCTTACTCAATCACTGAGAATCAGTGGTTAGACCTTATTGAATCAGTGAGAATTAGTGTTAAGATCTTACTCAATCAGTGAGAATCAGTAGTATAACCTCTCAATGAGAATCAGTGGCAGGACCTTACTTAATCAGTGAAAATCAGTGGAAATAAGTGGAAAAGAACGCACCATCTATCCCAAGTATGGATGGCAATGGGGCGGGTATAGGTGGATACCGTCCCGCATCCGCCCCAATTGGGGCGGGGATGGGGGGCGCTTGGTGGGGATGGTTTTGGAAATGTCGACCCGTCATGGGTAGTGGAGCGGGGATGGTTTCCGTCTTATACCCGCTGAATACCCGCCCCATCTTATATCCGCCTACCCACCCCGCCTAATACCCAGATAGAAAATAAAATAGTCTAAAACCTACTTGTAAAACTCAAAAACAACAAAATAAAAAGTGACTGTCCTAATAAAAGCGTAGTCAGTCAGTATTTCTCCTAATTTCTCGAGAATTAACCTAGCTGTCGTTACTATACAGTCACAGCCTAACAAGACACCAGTCTCAACTCAAGTCTATCACCTCTGACCGTGGTGGAGTTGCAAATCTTGTGTTTATTCATCTTCCCCAGTAGACCCCACTCCCCTTTGCTCCCCCAATTTCTCTCTCCTCCCTTCTTTACCTTGCTTCTGTACATGTCATAAGTTCCCCAAAATCTCACAAAGAAGACCAACAAAAGTAAATTATTGAACTTGAAGATGGAGAACCCACTGGCCCAATTCAATTTGGGACATGAGATAAAGCCATAAAGATTACTTCTTTTCTTTTTCACTTTAAATCTCTCATTGTTAGAATTAATTTTATTCTATTGTATTGTATGTGGATACTCGTCACGGGTAAGTGGGGCGGGGGTGGATCTGGGGGTCTCAACACGTGGTGGGCATGGGGCGGGTAGCGGATAGAGAGTAGCCAGGTGGATATGGGTATGGATATACCTATATCCATCACCCTACCGCCCCGCCCCATTACCATCCCTAACCCCAAGCATTTGCTTAGGTACAAGTGGAGGACTCAATTGCATCGATACTTCTAAAAGGTACAACATCCTATTTTCGATGCTTAAAATCTACAGAATTTTTATCCTATATTTAGAGATACTTAATCGATTCTTTTTAGACATATTTTTCTTTTCTTATCTATTTATTAATCGTAAAAATAGAAAAACATACTTATAAAAGGATGTTTGAATGGATTTTAGTTCACATTGTCTTAGTTATTTACATGTATTTGTTTCCTATTTATTTGAGAAACACTATTCCATATCCGTATCTGTATTTGTACCCATTTCCGTATCCGAATCCATATCCCTGCAACCTAGGTAAATTTCAAGTTCAATTTTAAATATTTTTTCGTTTCTGCTCTTATATTCTCGCTGTCAATTTGAGATTTTTTATTGCATCGCTACTTATGTGTTGCACCGCTCCATAGAACTTTAATTCTAAACGTGGACCATCCTCCACTCTTTCCCTTCTAGTGTTCTGCTCAAAATCCCATGTCGAGTCAATAACAACCCTTTTTCCTCATCAAAATGAAAATGAGCAACCACCTTTAACTTAGCCTAGTTGGACGTTACCATACTAATACCCAGCTATGAAGTGTTCGAATTGAACCATAATTACTTTCCTAGGAGAGACATTATGATGAGAGAGAGGTTTACAATATGTAATAAGGTACCTCATAAAAAAAAAATCCAAAATATAAACCACAGGCTGAATTTTAAAAAACAATAAAATTCGATGGAGTCGTGCAAGACATCGATTTCAAGCATTACTGTTGGGAAATATTATTAGATTGTTATTTTAAACCAGTTCGCATTAATACCACACCCCTTTTAAAACAATACCACACCTCTAATAAAATTTTGCCAAATTTGCCCTTCCAAATTATAATAGTAATAAGAACATAAAATTTGTCGTTATACAACACTCTCTGCGAATCGTGTTAACACTTTACGATTCAAATCAACTGTTTAATCAATCTTAATCACGATGACAACGAAAGACAGTCATAAAGACGATTATTTTGAGGTTCGTTCTCGTCTTTTAGTGTTTTTAATTTGTGTCGATTATTTTTTATTTTTTTCGGAAATAAAAAATACATGCGCCCTGTTCAAATGCAGGTTTCCCATCACCTACGCCCAAACTAGGCGCAGGTACTACTTACGTGCGGCCAAACTGAGCGCAGGTACTACTTATGTAACACCCCGAATTTTCGTCAAATTTAAAACCATTTACAATCACGAGTTGCAGCGGAAAAACCCTAGAAATTCAAAGCGCTACCGTCGTATTTAATGTTCAAATTAAATACAAGGTTAGAAAGAAACCAAATGTTTAAATCCCAACATACATACTACATAATTAAATAATAACTATCTTTTCCAACTAGACTTAAAACAATTAATCCAAATAAAATAGGAAATAGTAAACTATTAATTCTCATGCAAGAGAATTAATCTCAATACAATAATAAAAATCTCAATCTTAAAGAAGTTACAAACTAAACAATAAAATAAATATTCTTAGAATATATACAATCTTCTTTCGTCGCCTCTCCTAACTCACACCACGAGCTACAAAATCCTGTCAATCTACTCCCCCATATAGACGAATTTCATATAGGTTCATCATAGGCCCACCATTGAAGAGAAATGGACAACAAACACAAGTAAAAAGAAAAACAACCAATCAGCTACGTTGAGTAATTCATAACCACACAGTCTATTTAAATCTCCAAGTTAAGCCAACATGCTTAATCAAATAGAAATAATAATCATGCTTTAAGAAAATAAACACAACATGCTTTAAACTTAAAGACACGCATAAACACCAAATAAAAAATCTCATTCTTTATTATTATCCATTAGCCAAGTTCCTTAGAGAGAAGAGAATCTTAAGAATGTCGGAACCAACCGCAGAAGGCTCAATAAGATCTTAGTCCCGTGCACAGTGTCAAAAGAGGGATCAACCATCCCGGAGTATAGGTGACTCCCGAAGTACTTCTAGATGTTCCTAAATATGCATACCCTCTCTCAACCCTTAGGTTTACAAGAAGAACACTTTCTCAATAAAACTTTACTTGCCCAATTGCTTACTGTATGGATACAAGTGCTACATTGGGGCTACGACTCGCAGACATAGACCTGCCCAATATATCTCAATGACAATTCCCATTCGCATCCTTTGGTGGATCTCTCACCATAGAAGTCTTAACTCCCAATTCATTTAATATGGTGATCACATAACAAGTAAAAATCACATAATATTGGCAATTCTCAAGTAACACTTTATGGTTACAATTTCCGATGGCATTTTACATGAAGGGCATGTAGGCCTCAATTCAAAACCACCTAATTCAATACCTTTAAATACGTTCCAATAGTCAAAGTTCATTTCGACTTATTGAAGTAACATGCTTCTAACATAATCCACATGCTTACTAACATGATACAAAAATAGCAATACAAGCTATAATCCAATTGAACACAATTATTAACATAATTTTCGTTCAACGACACAATAGGTCATGCATCTCCTCACATGAACATCAACAAGTAGACATTGCTACACAAAGTGAATTTCCAACATTTTACATGCATTCACTAACATAATTCTATACGAATTATCACAAGGAAATAAATATCAATTATCCTTTTTTCCAAAGTACTCACAAGTCCAAATATGAATTATCATTCTCAATCAAATACTAGACAATATGAATATAATTTCCACTAGGCATAAATTATGACAACGAAATTACATAATTCATCTAGACATGAATTACGACAAAGAATTTACATAATTCACCAACTAATACTAGACGATGAATTACCTTTAGCAATAAGGCAATCTAATCAATCAAACAACGTAAGCTTCTTACGTTCAAGTGCTTTAAAACGGGCCCTAACAAATCCACAATACGCAAATTGTCTATACCTTGACTTCTAAACCACTTTATTAAACTTTAAAGATGATTTAGTACCCTTAATGAAATTAATTAAGTTGCTGGAATTTTGGTTACTCATGCATGCTCAAAGTTTCCAAAAACAATTCACATAAACTAAATTAGGAAACTTTCCAAAACCCTAAAACAAGTCAACAGGTCAAAACAAGTCAACCACCAAAACACCACCAACATCAATCACCACCGGTGGGCCCTGCTGGGCTGCCGCCGGCAGGCAGCCGCGACAGCCGCACAGCGGCTGCGCACGGTGCAGTCGTGAGCTGCGCACGACCCAGCCGTGTGCCGCACGGTAAAACCTTTTTTTTTTTTTTGTTAATCAAACTTAACAAATCCAAATCTAATTAAATCCAAATAATTAATAAATTTCCAGATTTAATAAATCACAAGATCCAACCTTTTAAACTCAAACTTTGATTCAATTCAATAAAACAACAAACCCAACCCTAATCATGATCCTATCATGCAAAAACAATAGAATTTAGCAAACTCTAGGCAAAACATAAATTAGGGTTTACTCATACAAAACTAGGGTTTATAAAAACTCATACTTGAATCAAATTTAAAGCTTTTAAGAATCATAAATAAGTTTAGAACACTTACTTGGGAATAAGAAGGATTAAAATTGAGAAATAAGATGAATTGTGAAAGAGTGTCAAATTCTCTTCCTTCCTCCTTGTGTTCGGCCGTGCGTCAGAGTGAGAGAGAGAAGCCTTTTTTTTTTTTTTTTTTTTTTTTTTTTTGATTTGATAAAGAGTCAGTTGATTTAGAAGTTGAGTGTATTCCTTCCTTTCCTCAACTTATTCTTTCCTAAAACCTCTCCTAAAATCATTCCACTAACCAACAATTTAGGAAATAAATTTTAAAATAAAATTTCTGAAATTCCCTCACCATATTTTCGCTTAGGGTCGAAAATTATGGCTCACAAGGCCAAGCCCGAAAATATTAGCCCATAAAACTCTTTTATTTAATTTGGCCCAAATATAATTCAAAACCAAAACCCAATATTAATTAGACACTTTAAATATTTATGAGCCTAATTAATTATTTAAATCTGAAATTGTAGTTTCTTTTTAAATAATTATTATTCTAAAATAAATAATAATACGGGGTATTACAACTTACATACGCTTAAACATGGCACCACATTTCATTACAATCTAATAGTTAGGTGTGAACCATTGATATAATAGTCATTGTAAACAAAGCTCCATATTTGTGAAGGAGTACATATTCATTACGATCTAATATATTGTTCAATGACACCTGTCACTTGGTAGATAAACCAATCACTCAGTAAATGACACATAACAAAGATGCTGGTTGCATATTACTGGTCCCAAGTAGAAATTACTGTGCTAGTCTACAAGTGATCTATAGTGATCTGCCACACCACACAAAGCAATATCCATCCTTCTCTCTTCCTCTTTCTCTTCTTTTTTGCTCTTGGGGGTGGTAGGTGGGCGGTGGTGGGATGGTAGATGAGCGTAGGTGAGCGACGGTGGGGCGGTGATGGGGGCAGATGGCTGGGTGAGTGAGTGAGTGAGTGAGTGAGTGAGTGAGTGTGGGTGTGGTATTGTGTCTGTGATTCAATGTGTTGTGCGTGTTGTGTGTGTTTTTGTTTTTTTTTTTAATATTTTTTATGGATATTTTGGAAAGTTTCTATTTTGGGGAGTGGTTTTGTTTTAAAAGGGATGTGGTATTTAACTCTCCTTTTAAATTTGCAATTGTTTTAAAGAAATTTGTATTTGTAAATATTTTTTGACATGTAACAATTTCTGTTTTCCTTAATCACAAAATAAAACAATTTTTTTTTAATATATCACGTGCGTTGCACGAGAATGAGAAATTACTAAAAACCGTTCTCCAAGCAGCCAAAGTGCAAAACAGCTAAATCCTGAATCCTCTCTCTCAGTCTGTCTCTTTGATCTCACAATCAAGAAAGAGAAGAAAACTCTTCCAACTTTCCAAGTCTCACCTCACCAACAAAAATCTCAACCCCTCAGCGCCCCCGTGATGCCACCGGCGCCACCTCGCAAAGCCACTGGCACCGCCGTGGGATCCGCCGTCTCAGCCTCTCCTTCACCTTCCGTCAAGGTAACTCCCCCTTTCTCTCTCCTCTCAATTTCACTCACACAACTTGATCTACTTTACATCAAAATTGACAATTCTATTTTTTCCAAATTTTGGTTAATGGGTATCTTTAGATTGATCACTTTTATTTGTGTAATTTTGTGGGTATATTACATTAGGCGCCATTGAATTCAGACTCGTTTTTGAATGAACTAACGGCGATGTTTGAGAGAAGTACTGAGAAGGGTTCAGTTTGGGTTACTCTTAAACGATGTAAGTTTGCCAAAATTGGACTTGGGTTTTTGTTTGTGTTTTCTGTGGGTTTTGTTTTGATATTTTTGTGCTGCATTGTGGTGATTATAGCGTCGATGAAATCAAAGGTGCAAAAGAATAAGATGATAACTGCTGGGCAAGCTATTGATTATAGATGCTTAATACGAGCTACTGATGGCAAAAAGACGATTTCGACTACGGTACTTTTACATTATTTTCTTTGTTTAGGACTTGTTTTTGTTGCTTTATTGCATTGTTGTGATGTTGGTGTAGGTAGTTGATTGAGCATCATGTTGGAGTTAATGCGTGTGTGTGTGTGTGTTAAAGTTTGTTGGCGTTTAATGATATTTTGACTAATGATGGTGTTCTAGACATGGGTTTGTGATGGCCTTTTGAATTTTAACAGGCCACCAAAAGGGTGTTGCATTTTGCTAGTTTCTGAAGTTGGTAATGTGAGATGATGAACTTTTCGCATGTTTTGGGAAGTTTTTGCATGCTTGTTTGGTCTAAATTGGAGGGTCTGTATGTCAGGTACGTAAGGTTAGAGAAAGGGTCCTTGTAAAAGTAGTGCAAATCTGCCATGATTTGTACAAATTAGATGAGAGTTTTTATAGTGAAGGTAGGTGTGAGTTATCTTTCTACTCACCATATAGTTGTAGTTGTCAAATGTACTTACGCTTCTGGATAGACTTTGATAACGTCCATTGTTTTGTTTTGTATGAGGTGTTGATTTTTGTGTCATATTACCCCAATTGAATGCAAAGCCAAACAGGGGGAAAGATTTGCATTTTTGTAGTGTGCAGATGACTTATGTTTCTAGTGAGGTTTATAGGTTTTAAGTTGGAGGGCATTTAGCGGACATTTTACACAATCATCTTAGCTGTGCTTCTACTTGCTTGTATCAATGAAATGATTTTCAGCGTTTGAAGTGTTTGGCCTGCTTGGCTGCATAATAATTCACCCCCATCTTTCAGAGTGGAAATGAGCAACTCAAACTTGAACCATTTTCTATCTCCATTAGAATGTTTGATAGGAGAATATCTGTAATAGAAGTTCTGGATACAGCTGAGTGGTTTTTTAGCATCTTTTTATATTTCAGGACATTTTCATTGTTATGAGTAATGTTTCACATGAGAGTAGCGCAAGAGGGTTCAAGTTTAACACCAATCTTGTGGGCATAGGAGTAAGTAGAAGTTTGTTTGGGGAATTCTAATTAGTGTCACTATTACTCACTAAAATGTTCTTCAACATGAATGGTTCCTTGCCAATTCTTGTCGGCTCGTTTCCTGTTTCAAGCTTTGGATCAAACAATCATGGTTATATTTTTTGTTTTCAAAGGTTTCTTTTGTACATTTGACACCTTTGTAACTGTTATGGGAGCATTGCATATTACTTGTTCTTCATAGATTTGCTTGTCGCTGGACTATTATCTTCTAAATGAGCATTAGACATAATGAACCCAACTCAGAAACTAAAGAATGGGGGAGGAATATGCTTTTAATCTGTCTTTAGATTGAAGTTTGGTGCCATGCTACGAAAAATAGACCATATTCGAGGGATCCAACATTGATTAACATACTGAGATTACTGCAGTATATCTGGGTCATATTTCTTGTTGAGAGGGGAACATTATTGGAAGTTTAATGCCTTTCGGACTAGCTCCAAGTGTTATGATTATGGGCACTTACTACAATTATGACAAATGTTGCGAGCCATTTAATGGAGAATCAATGACGTGGAGAAAGGGTTTAAATTTAGGGAACAAGAGGCTCATCTTGTTATGGGAAAGTATGTACGTATTTTGATGTAGGTGCTATTAAATCATATTTTACTGGAGACTAATTTGGGAATATTTGTGCAAGTTTAAGTAACCATTTATAGTTAGAATTACTTTAGGAAAATCTTAAGTTAGCGTAGGAAATATTATACCAAGTTTTGGTTCCTGATTATTGAGAATTTATTGAGAACTTTCCTACAAGTTTCTTCATATACCTACTCTCTCCTTTTGTCTCTCTTTCACTCACAAATTTCCGTTTAAATCTCCTCTTTTCATCCCTCCCTTTTCACTCCTGAATTGTTCTTCTTTTGTTAGATAAAAGAAAACTATACTGATAAAGCTGTGGAAGCAGCAAAGGAGACCAAGATGTCTTTGCAAAACTAAGTAATTACAGAATCGCCCAATTTCTTTGGACTCAGAGATCAAATAACTTCTAAAGGCAATTCCTTCTCTAGCCAACAAAGAAGCTAAATAAGTGACCCTATCCCACACAAAAATAGCAGACAAAATTCTCCCTGAAAGGATCCTTGCACTCGTCTCCTACCACATACGCCAGAGGATCGCAAAGAAACAGCCAAAGAAGCTTCTTCTCCTTCACTCTCCCAAACCGCACCAAACGGACTTGCAAGTAGCTCCAAAATAGCTTCTGGCAGACCCAATCCTCTCCTCTAACACCAAAGAGTTTGCACCAAGGAAGCCCTGCAAAGCCACAATGAAGAAAGGCATGCAGAAACGACTCACAATTTGCGAATTTCGGGAAATATCCTAGTGATTTCTTCCTACAGCCTCTATCTCTCTCTTAGAATCAAAATCCTATCTCTTCTTTGCCCCTTTGAATTCTTATTTTTTCTCTCCCTCTTTTCATATTTCCTTTTTCTTCTGTTTTTGATGTGACATTGACTAATCATGGTGTGGCTTGATCTCCCCTCTAGGAGCATCTTGTGTTTCGATATGTAATTGATGTCTTGTGATTCCGCCCATATTCGGTTATTCGTGTACTCTGCTTGGTTTCATGGATGTTTTTTAGGTTTAGCATAATCTGATATCTTATTCAAAACAACACACCCATACTGCTTGTTACTCGTATTGATGTTTCCTTGTGAGTCCCAAATAAAGGGGGAGAAATTGAAGTGAATATCATGAGTAGTTCACAGTACTCAGCCTTGCAAGAGGAGCCTCATTCCTCATGAAACTTAGTGAGAAAAATGTTGTATCTAAATAGCAATATAGCATGCATCTTTTCATCAGGAGAGTGGATGGGGCAACATCACTTTTTGTGTGAAATTTCTTGAGTCAGGCACTGAAGGATTTTAATGTGCCTTGGCATGTAAAATCAGCTGCTCATGCAACATTGAGTGTTTAATAATAATAATAATAATATTATTATTAATATCATTATTATTATTACTACTACTACTGTTATTATTATTATTATTATTATTATTATTATTATTATTATTATTATTATTATTATTATTATTATTATTATTATTATTATTATTATTATTACTACTACTTTTATCACTATTATTATTATTATTATACGGACTTTTTAGTCACAAGGTAACTAAATTTTTGAGGTGTCAACTTGGCCCTTGACATTTTCTTCAATGATCATCCCAGTCCACCTCAATAGTTGGACCAAATTCTAGTACACTCCTTACGTTGTCGTTTGGTCCTGAGAAGTTGTGTAAAGTATTTAATGGGAGAGCAGGAGAGGCAATCAGTCGTATTGCTGTGATCTTAGCCCTTAGATTTGCACGCTAAAGGCATGTTCTTTTCAACTGGTTCTCAGTTTTGCCTAGTTTTGACCAGTCCCAGTGTTCCTCAGTTTTTCCCAGTTACCAGTTACAAAATACAGTTTCCCCCAGTTTCGTCCAGTTTCCCCCAGTTTGACCCAGTTTTGCCCAGTTTCTCCCAGTTTTGCCAGTTTTAACATTTAAACATATTAAACATAATAATTAAATATACAATATGTTATATCAAAATATAAAAATAAATATATGCATTGACTAATATTTAAACATGACTAAAAAGTCCTTATAATAATAATAATAATAGTGATAAAAGTAGTAGTAATAATAATAATAATAATAACAATAATAATTTTAATAATAACAATAATAATAACAGTAGTAGTAGTAATAATAATAATGATATTAATATTATTATTATTATTATTTTATTATGATTATTATTATTATTATTATTATTATTATTATTATTATTATTATTAAACACTCAAAAATATAAAATTTCCAGTTTGTCCTAGCTTCCCCCAGTTTGACCCAGTTTTCACCTACGTTACCAGGACTTGGCACTTTGTGCCAACGTACCCGTGTCGACACGACACGACACGGGTGCTGGTACGAAATCCGCGTCTGACACGGATTTTTACAGTGCGACACGGTGGTCGGCTATTGTAGAGGCCATAGAAGGAAAGAGGACAGAGAGGAGAGAGAAAGAGATAGAGAGGAGAGAGAAACATATTTGATACAACAGATCTGACTTGTTTCCGCAGCAATCAACAATTACTTGATCCTCTCTCTCTCTTCTCTCTCTCTCTCCTCTCTCTCTCCTGGAAGCGGCGCTCATAACGTGAGCCATGAGGAGTAGGGTTTCTGTTATTACGCTTAAAAACTCAACTGCCTTTGAGTCATCACTTATCACGTTGTGCCTGCCAGTATCTTTGCTCCAACTTGGGCCTTGCTAAAAGTAGTACATCACTTGGGCCCGACTAAAAATAATACTCCTTGGGCCCAAATAATATAAACAACAAATACTCCATCTCATTTTTCTGGTACCCATTTATCTATAGAACAAACTTATAATTTTCAAATAAATAATATTTCAAACTTACTAATTAAATTCTTATTTTAAAAATATAATTTTCAATAAAAAAAATATATCTTCAAAAAGCCGTACCCCCGCACCCGTGTCCAAATTTAGGACAAGGTCCCCGTACCCGTGTCCCTAATTTTGGACATCGTCCCCGTGTCCTTAAATTTTGAACCATGACGAATCCGACACTTCCCGACACCCGTACCCGAGTCCTGGTAACATAGGTTTTCACCAGTTTCTCCCAGTTACCAGTTAGACGTACCGGTTTTCACCAGTTTTGCCCAGTTTCTCCCAGTTACCAGTTACCATTTCCCAGTCGAAAAGAACGAGCCCTAAGTTGCCCGAGTCCCCTCTTAAGTCTCGTCCTACACTTAAAGTATTTTAGTCCACTTCATCCTTAGATACCTGAAAATTATGTAGTACGATTATCCATTCCTAAGGGTTATCCCTCTCTTAGCTTAAGTCACTAGCTTAGTATAGGATGGACTGTGGATTTCATCAACATTAGGCTTGAATAACAAAGTTTGAGTCCATTCAAACAGAAAAAACAAAGTTTGAGTCCGCTCAGGGCCATTGGAGGTTTTCCTGGTCGTTAAGTTTAGGGCCCATGGGATTAGTCAAGCAAAAAGCTTGGATACCCATGTTATCTAAGAAAAAATAAATTACTGGTCTGCCTCCATTGTCTTATAGAATAATGCAACTGTCAAATTTTAGAGAAGTTTGAGCAAATTATAATGATTTTGAATTAATCATGAAGATACCGTGTAGCTGCGTGTCTTGCAAGTGGCTTACAATGCATTTTAAGTGTGTTCATCACTCACATTCCATTCTGAAGTGTGGACAAAGAAACTAAGTTGGCCTTAGAAACCAACTTAAGTTGGTGTAATTGTGAATATGATGCCGCAAACCAAAGCCAAGAAACTTAGTTGGCCTTAGAGGCTTAGACACCAACTTAAGCTAGCGTGAATATGACGCTACAAACCAGAGCTAAGAATTGAAATATTTGAAGTCGGAACATGATTTATATGAGGAGTGTCAGTGGCCCTAGGTCTAGATGGAGACTTAGTTTCTGGTGCAGAGCCATTATAGTACACACATTCCAAGTGACTGCATGCTGGTCATGGTGTGTAAGTTAGTAACTCCCTGAGGTGCATGATGATTGATGCCAGAGAATAGTCACCTTTATGGCTCTGCGTGAGGCGATTTCCATGACTCATGAGTCATGGCCCCTGGGGCATGTTAAAGCATCCCAAGTTTGTGGCGCTTCTTTCAATTGCTTTGCTTTTAGTTTTTCTTTCTGGAAGTCATATACTGCCTCCATTCACATATACTAAACTTTGAAAGGCATGCGTCAGTCTTTGTTATTGTTTCTGGCAATGTTCACTTGCATCATGTGCACAAAACCACTCCCAGTGTTGTTAATATTTTCACAAAATAATCATCGTATCACTCATAGATTGTTAATTTATACTTGGCATCTCTAGGAGTAACATTACCACACTACATTGCTCACATGATGTATGGTCTTTAATATAGATGCCTCTGAGTTACTACATCTAGCATCCCTAGGAGCAGCATAACCAGTGTGGATCTAAAAAACTGATTGAACTGAGTAGACGACTCGAGTTACTACATCTAGCATCTCTAGGAGCAGAATAACCAGTGTAAATCTAGAAAACTGATTGAACTGAGTTTTTGATAAGTAGGATTTCTTCCATTCTAAATGGCATATATTTGAATGAAGGGTAGAATTAGAAAGTCAAGTCTGTTACTAGGAGATGGCTGGATGTAGTTGTAGCCAATTGCTGGAAAATTGTTGGCACAAAGTTTTTGATAAGTAGGATTTCTTCCATTGTAGATGGCATATATTTGAAGGAAGGGTAGAATTAGAAAGTCAAGTCTGTTACTTGGTGTTGGCTGGATGTAGTAGTAGCCAAATGCTATTTTCCATCTTTGAACAAATTTTCTGTAACAGGGTATGAAGTTATCTATCTACAAATGGACAAACCCAGCAAAACACTGTTTTTCAGACACTTGTCTGGTGAGGTGGCAGATTCTTCTTGGTTGAAAAGAGAGAATTGAAAAGAAAAGGGAAAACCAATATTAATGACATTTTCATTTGAAATTCAAATGCTATTAGGTTTTGATATTTCAATTGAAATCGTTTGAATTTGAAATGAAAATGTTGTTAACATTGGTTTTTGCTTTTCTGATCCTCTTTAGTACCCTTTCTCCAGTAATTGCCACAAATCCACAATCACACTTTCAGATTATTGAAGGCACGTTTTTTAATGAATAACCAATTACAGGCTATGTTTGGCGAAACTGGTTTTAGCTTTTAACTAAAGGTGTGAGCTATTTTCTACCCCAAAAGCAAAAGCTCTTTTAAAAGCTGTCAAAAGCTCTCTGCGAAACATAGCCAAACTGATCAATTCACCTTCTTATCTCAAAAAATAAATAAATTCCACCTTGTTCAACTTCCTAGCTCCACTCCACGTCATTCCTAAAATTCTTAATTCAATTTTCTCTTTCCTCCATCTTCCGCAAACTCTACCACAATTTTTTTCCACCAAATTTCTGATTTTTTCATCTTTTTGGTCAATCAATCACATAATTCCTTTTCTTCAGAAGGACCTTCAATTTGGTAAATTTTTTTAATCCTCTAAGTGAACATTCCGGTATAGCCATCAGAGTTTCGAGACCCACCACCACCCGTTCTTCCTCCAAGCACGATCCCATTCTTAGAGAAACTACAGAACTCCTTAGTAATATGGAACGAATTTTCCAATATTGATTGCGATTTGGATTGTTGAGAAGGGGGAGAGTTCTGATGTTCGATTATTGTTGGGGGGGTTTGGGTAACTCGGGAAGGGGAAATGGGGGAGGTTGTTGTGGAGGAGAGGAGTGGGACGAGGATACTTTTTTTTTGCTTTCTCTCTCTCCCTCGTTGTGTGTTTTGTCTGGCTGGTATTTTAAAATTTGCTGTTAAGAGTTTGTGGGCGGCATGAAATGGAGGAGGCAGCGGTGGGCTGGATTTGGAACCGTTCTACCTGAAATTTTCTCTCTCCCAATACACCCATTCCCTCCCTCACTGAAATTTCACTGCCACCTGTCAACTTCTCAGTGGTTACTGGTTACAAAAGTATATATTACACCGTGTGTATTGCTAGTACGGTCCATGTACAAATATTATAGGCATGTGCTACTTTGTTCTTTTTTTTTTTTTTTTTTGATAATTAGGCATTCTTTAGTATTAATTTTCAATCGAAAAGATCAAAGAGTAGAAAATACTCCAAATACAAGAACGCCTATTGCACTCAACATTGGTAGCATCATTCAACTGCTTACTCCCACCTTCTAGAAAGGGTTGAGTGAGAAGTTGCAATCATGTGCTAGGAGAGGCATCAACACACCCTAAAAAAAAACAAAACATTGAAAAATCTACATTACAACCATGCCACAAAATCTTGAACTCTTGAAGTACCCTGTTTTGCAAGCCCATCCGCAACAAAATTTGACTCCCTTCGTTGATGGATTACTCTGATTCTTGGCCAGTCCCTAATCACTCCCCGAATGTAATTAAGATTGAATCTTGCTTCCCATGGTCCACCTTCACTCGCATTGCACCACTGTACTGCATTAAGTGAGTCGGATTCTATGATTATATCGAAAAACATCACCCATTCTCGACACAAGCTACTTTGTTCTTAATTTTAATTTATACTACATCACCCTGATTCTGTCACTCTCCCTGGAAAGATAAATATTTTCGAAATCTCTGCCTGACAGATGATTGTTCACCTTGTCAACTGTTCTCATAAATCTATTTTTTTAAAATTTTTAACTTTTGTTAGATTGTGCTTTAGATATGTTTGATAGAGCATTGTTTGTAAACTTTCAGTTATCCTTCTGCATAATTTTCTGAAGAGATGTAATCATGTAATTCTCAAATTTTATTTTCTATGTTAGGTTGGTCCCAAGGAACACCAGCGTTTCCAAGCTTCATATGCAACTATTCTCAAAGCGCACATGACTTCTCTAAAGAAAAGGGAGAGGAAAGACAAGAGGAAGGCTGCTGATTTGGACAAGAAACCAGAGGGTTCGAAGAAGACATCTGCCAAGTCTTAGTTGTAATTTTTTCTCATAGCTCTCCACATTTAAAAGGAACGTTGGGGTTTTGGTTCCCCTTTTATACCCTTGGAATTTTGAAAAGAGAGGAAAGTTAGGCATCCTGCAGAATTTTGGTCCCCCTTTTGATTATGATATGAATTCCTTGTTCTGGGAAGTAAAATAGTGATTTTGTTTCATATGATGATTGGTGCGCAAAGTTGGTTCTTTTGACACTTAAATGTCCTTAGTGTTGCTAGTTTGCAAGATGGGATTCAGTTTCATACACAGATACACCTCCCATATTAATCGCCTTATTATCATGTTACAGTATTAGTTTTCGATACAGCTAATCATTAGAAGCTTCCCATTACAATATGTGGCGTTTCGAGGTGAGAAGGAAAAAGAGCTTATCCTGGAATGTTAAATACTATACAGGTTTGAACTGGGAGAATTCATAACTAAGGTTGAGTAGTCAACTTTGTCATCCAAGTTAATTCGATCTTGTTTGTGCTGGAATTCTTCAGAAAATGGTGGACAAGAGTACGTATTAGCAGTCAAGGGCTTGATTATCGCTCACTTTTTCCAGGGATGTGCTTGTTTATGTTATTTTTTGGCTTAGGTTGAAATGCTTGCCTATTGTCTGGTCCTAATGTGGGACTTACAGCTAACATCGACAGATGGGATATTACTTATTGCAGTTCAAAGTCAGTGAATTATCCGCATAACATCAATTCATCATACTGTACAGTCACCTTTGATGGGGGAAGTCCTTTCCCTAAGTACTTTTCTGGCTTAATTTTCCACAAAAATTAAGAACCATATAAAGAAAATCTAGTGAAACAGTATTAGATGCCATCATACTCAAAAGGGCGCCTTTAATTTGAAAAATTCGGCATAATAAATATCTAAACACTTAGAGTATGTTCTTTTCCATTGAATTAAACTCCATTAAAATAGCAAATGAGGACCCATGCATGATGGTGTATTTGGATTGTTATGCGAACATTTTGGTTTCCGGATCAATTCAAGATATCATGATTAAACTAATCGAACATGGAAAATTCTCCCTACAAGGTTTTAACAGACTGTTATATAAGGATTAGTCCACTTATTATGGAGTAGTAGGGATGTTTTGCATTTTTGCAGGTGAAAATCTTCATCACTAGTAGACCTGGGCAAGCGGGCGGGGTCTCTGTAGTCGATCCGTCTCGACCCGCTTACCATTGTAAATAGGTGGGTCGAAATAGGCCGGCCCATTTAAAAGTTAAGCGGGTCATAGTGGGTCGAAAATAGACCGACACATTTAATATATTTTTTCATTAAAAAATACTTTTTAAATTTTAAATGGACCAAAACGGGCCAGCCTGACCCGACCCGACCCGACCCACTCTCAAACATGTCCGACCCGACCCGACAAGTTTCCCAGCTCTTAATCACCAGTGAAGAAAGTAAAAGTCTAATGGGAATTTTACATGCGTGAATAAATATACCATACTTCATTAGCCATTAGTTTTGAGTCTTTGCACCAAAAAATAAAAAAGAAGTGAAATCTGAGTCTAAATTGCACAGCAAACTACCATACTTTTTCTTCCCTTGTTCACACTAGGAGTATTCACTATCGATTACAATGACTATCTCCCCTCACTAACTTGCTTGTAGGTACCTCAAAGGTATGACAGCTGGCCAAAGAATTTAAAGCTGCTTAATGAATCAATGCCCAATACTAAATTCGAACATTCAACCTTAGTTAAAAATGGATGAATCGCTACTACTCATCCACACACACCCTTTTATGACTATATGTCTATATCGACTATGAGCTCAATGGTCTTCCATGCAAGATTGCTATACAAGACTTTAGTATCGAGATAACTAGATTGAACAAGTGAAAGATCAACATCGATGGAGACAAACCAAAATAGACCTTTGCCGTGCCTAATCAACCAAAAGAAAAACTTGCACATACAAAATTCATAGACTTTTCTCCACATACCACCCTTATAAATACCCCAACATAAACCATATGATTTCCTCACCAAAAACCAACCAACTAACAAATCATGGCATTTCTGTTCAAAGCTACCTTGCCCATACTATCTTTGGTCCTAATCATATCAATCTCATCAGTCCCAGCCTCATTAGGAGCGGTGGCTGATGTTGTAACTCAGGCCTTTTTTGATGGTATCATAGGCACAGGTCCTGCTACTTGCCCAGGGAAGAACTTCTACACTAGAGACGCTTTTCTCAACGCCGTCGGTTCTTACGCCGATTTTGGTTCGGGTTCAGATGATGCTTCTAAGAAGGAGATTGCTGCTTTCTTTGCCAATGTTGCCCATGAGACTGCAAGTAAGTCGTCCGTTTTTTTTTTAATTTATTTATTACTCTCTCCGTTTCAAATTTATCAATTTGCGATATTTTGATTATTAATTTAAGAAAAGAATACTAAAAATTTACAAAGTAAAAATATTATTAATAGATTTAGTTTTAATAATATTTTCAAAATATCACACTATTATTCATTATAGCTAATTTAATAAATAAAAAGGGATCGTCACTATTTAGAATTACATGGGTCACTTTTTAGTTTTTATGAACCGTAATGACCTTTGTTTCACTTAAATGTGATACTCATCTCACCAAAAGTTAACAAAAAAAATCATCTTATAGAAGTTTTTGTGTTGTTATAGGTTTCTGCTACATAGAGGAGAACAATGGAGCAGCTACCAACGATGCCTACTGCACACCTAGCACACAATATCCTTGCACTCCCAACAAGAAGTACTACGGAAGAGGACCCATTCAACTCACAGGGAACTCCAACTACGGCGCTGCTGGAAATGCCCTTAATTTCGACGGACTAAACAACCCTGAAATAGTGGCTACTGACGTTGGTATCTCCTTTCAGACTGCTTTGTGGTACTGGATGACGAACGTGCATTCGGTTGTTGGTCAAGGATTTGGAGCCACCATTAGAGCTATCAATGGCGCTCTTGAATGCGACGGCGGGAACCCAGCTCAGGTTAACAGCCGTGTTCAGCTTTACCAGCAGTACTGTGGCCAGTTTGGGGTTGCTCCCGGTGATAATCTTACTTGTTAAGAGATAATGTGTATTTTGGCATCTCTTGTGGATTATAGTTAAGGCAAATGGGTGAATAATGAAAGATAATGTAAATCAGTAAGGACCGATCAATAAAAAGGCAACATTTGTCCCTGGTTTGTTGAACCATTTTGTGTAGTAAGTTTTAGGAAAAAATCGGCCGGTAATGGCTCAAATCCGCAGGCTAAAAAAAAGCTTGACGCTGAGAAACTGCTCACTCTCGCGCGAATTCGATCCCTGGACCCCAGGCTGGAAAACAGAGCCATGACCTGCGCTCCACTCACATGGTTCTTGTTATTATCGTGTTATGTATTATATTTTAACTATATATGCCGAGTTGAAAAAAACAGAGTTAGCTGATGAATTAATAAATTCCGCAGCTGATTTAGCTACGGATTTATTAATTCCGCAGCCAATTTTTTTTTTGTTTTTTAAATTTCAGCAGTGGTGGAATATTAATTTTCCGCCGCTAATTTGCGTCGGAATTTTAATTTTCACAACAAATTATTCCGTCACTAATTTAGCTACGGAATTCATTCGCAGCTAATTAGCGACGAACTTTGTAATTTCCGCCGCTAATTAGCTACGAAATTAATTCCGTAGCTATTTCCGCAGCTATTTTTTGATTTTTTATTGTAGTGCTTGTTTTGTATGGACTTAATTAGTCTATTCTCTATCTTATGGACCAAGGATACTAATACAAATATTTTGAAATATAACTAAAGTATATTTAAAAGAAGATTTAGTTTCTTCTCTCTTGGTCATCCATGAACGAAGTCCACACAAATTTCTTTCAACACAACAATTCTACAAATTAAATCTGTCAAAAAAAAAATTAATTCTACAAATAGCACATTATTGCTATTACTCTTTTTGTGGACATATAAAATAAGCAACTAAATATTATGTTAAAGTACGTGAGAACTAGAGTTCCACATCGAAATATTTGAGGTGGAAACATCAACATATAAGTCAAGTGAACTACTCCTAATAAATATATATGTTGGTGTTTTTTCCTCAAATATTTCGATATGCAACTCTAGTTCTCACTTACTTTTACAGAATGTGGTATAATGCCACGAACGCTTCACCCTCCCCACAGGAGGTGGTTGCATGCCGTAGATCGCCCCCATGAGAAACATGTGGTTTGTAAAATGAGTCACTTTCAAAAATAGTAACGAATCCTTGTGTATTTATAAAAAGTGACCCATATCTTATCGTAAAATTGTCTCCTTCAAATTTTTATGATCATAGATACATACCCCATGAGACCTGGCCTTTAGTTTTGTTTGATTCTAAAATGCACCGCATTCTGTACTGCATTAACTATTTATTTTGAGTCGTCTCTATTGACTATGAGCTAAGTTCAATGGGCCTTGTTCGCTCCCTTCAGGTCATCGGAGAAGTCATGAAAAAGCATGTGAATTGCTAAATACCGCCCCAAATTACTACCTACCGCCCCTATAAATTACCCCTTTGCCCTTCACTCATCCTCACTCATACTCATCCTCACTCAAACTCATCCTCACTCAAAGCAAAACCACCACCACCACCACCACCACCACTTATGGAAAACCACCACCACTCACGGCAAAACCACCACCACTCACGGCAAAACCACCACCATTCGAAATGTCAGGGGCTAGCGGCAACGGCAGAGGCGGCGGCGACGGGGACGGAGGCGGCGAGCATAGCGACGCGGGGGTATAGATTCGAATTTTTTTTGCTTTATTTACTCTAATTGCTTTGATTTTTACGAAATGTGTTGATATAGGAGTGTTTTTATTCGCGGTTTATACACAATTGAATTGAATTTGTGTTGTTTGAAGTTGTGTTGATTGATTTGTGAATTTTCGAGTTCGTCGGAGTGGTCGGGCGTCTGAAAAAGGCGACTCACCCATGGGTGAGTCGCCTGTAATAGACGACTCACCCATGGGTGAGTCGAGATCGGCAGACGACTCGCCCATGGGTGAGTCGCCTGTAGCAGACGACTCACCCTTGGGTGAGTCGAGATCGACAGACGACTCACCTATGGGTGAGTCGCCAGTCGCAGACGACTCACCCAAGGGTGAGTCGAGATCGGCAGACGACCGACACAAAAAAAAAAATATTATTATTATTTATTATTATTATTATTATTATTATTATTATTATTTATTATTATTATTATTATTATTATTATTATTATTATTATTATTTATTGTTATTATTATTTATTGTCACACGAGGACGCGCGGGATTGATGCCTCTGTACGGAGACAGAGAGAGGCAGTTCGGATGAGGGAGATGACTGCTGAGCAACACGATTACGAAACTAGCGAGTTCTACTCCGGGGATCAATCCATGGACGATGATCAGATTGGCGTCGAATCATCCTCAGATTGGCGCGTGGTGAAGGGCAGAGGCGGTAGGTTTGTTAGTACTGGGTCGTCCAGTACTAGCAAACGATCTAGAGCGGAGGACGACACTACGTGGCTTGTTACAGAGGCTGTGCCCGGTGGGCCGGCGGATGATAGCGTCATACCGAGCTTCCTGGGCCACGTAGCGTCTCGTATGTGGAAGGGAGAGATGAGGGGTCTCTTGAAGTGTTAGAACCGATTCAGCGTCTGTCAGCGGCTGAGTGAGTGGCGAGCGAAGATGTCGGCCGAGGTGAGGGCCCAGATCGAGGGGACTGGGTTATCACACCTGACAGACATTATGTTCAGACATATTGACTTCCCCCTGATATCTGCATTCGTGGAAAGGTGGCAGCCGGATACGAACTCGTTCCACATGCCGTTCGGAGAGATGACGATCATGTTGCATGATGTATGGCATATTCTTCGGATTCCTGTAGAGGGACAGCTCGTTTCCATTGAGGGACGGGATGGGCAGCTGCAGGCGATGACCATGGAGGTTCTCGGGGTCACCCGAGATGAACTGCTGTTTAGCTACTGGCAGGGCGGTGGGGTCCTCACGGAGTCGATTTTTGAGCTTTGCCGAGTGGAGGACCGAGTGGAGGACATCCAGGCGATAGCTTGGATGTGGTTACTTATTGGATCCACCTTGTTTGTCGACAAGAGTGGTAACCGTATTAGACCCTCCTGCGTGATGGAGGTGAGGGACGGTGTCGGAACGGCGCATGAGTTCTCTTGGGGATCTGCTGCCCTCGCCTTCCTATATCGTCAGCTCGGTATAGCTAGTCGGGGGGATTCTCAGGGCATCTGCGGATGCCTAACTCTCCTCCAGGCATGGATATACGAGTACTTTCCCTGCTTCCGACCTCATCAGGAGCGGATGGTTGTCGGGGACAACGAGACTCCCCGTGCGTGCGTATGGAGTGCCCAGGCTGAGGGCAAGGACGTGGGTCGACTGTGCTCCTTACGTAGACGCTTGGATCAGCTGCGAGCGTCAGAGGTACGTCATGCAGTTATCGGTGTTCATGATTTATTTCGTCGTTTGCTATGTTTTTTTTACTTCACCGTAACTTGAAAATTTCTACGTAGGTGGTGTGGCTGCCGTACGGTTCTGACCCGGTTGCATCTGTACCGAGGACTGTATTCATGGGGTGGCTACGGTATCGGGATATTATCGAACCGTACATGCCTGGTCGTTGTTTACGACAAATCGGGTATGTACAGAGTATCCTTTTCCCGATCACTAGGCCAGAGAAAGCGATCAGGTCATGGAGCAGTCGTTCGTACAAGGTTGTCTACCCCGTACGAGTATCATCTGATGCCTGGCGTATGTTCCCGGGATGGGCCATTCTTGGTCTCCATGGGTTTCAGGCATCCACGTCAGATCCCACAGCATGTACGGATGACTACCTCGCATGGTACTACCGTCACTCCCACCCTCTGCTGATACGTGACGATGCAGCACCTGGATTTGTGATTCCTCCACGATCCAACAGCGATTATGTAAGTGATTAACTAAAATATATATTTTTTTACGTATTACATATCTCTGAATTCACACTCATTGTTACTTTTTTGCAGTGGGTGAATCGTCTAGCCGTCGGATTTGAGTCTTGCATTACTTTGCTTCCTCCGGAGCAAGCGGAAGGTCCTCGATCATTTATGGAGGAGTATATGAGAGATTGGCGGGATGCCAAATGATGTATTACTTATATGACCGTAGATGAATTTGTTATATATTTATATAAGAGTTTCATTGTTATTGTTATTTATTTGTGTTATTGTAATTTGTTGTTTCTTATTTACCTTTTTCGTTTTATTGTAATTTGTTGTTTTATTTACCTCCAATAATCACGAGCACTCTCCACATGCAAAATATAACAATCACACAAAAATGTGACAATGATATAAGTAGAAAAATATAACAATCACGCAAAACATTCAATTACGTCGACCTCGCTAAACGATCCCAATGTGCTCTTCGCCTAACATACATTTGCTCCCAACCAGCGATACTATCAGAACGGGAAGTAAACCATGCTTCGCATATCGGAGGAACAGGGAAATCTGAGGCTAAATTCAGACGGATATAATGCATGTACGAATCACCTAAATGAGCTATGACAATTTCCCTACTTGGACGTGTAGCAGTCGAAGGTGCTTGCAACGGTAGCACTGTGTAACAAGAATATAACCCCCTTCCGCTGCCGTATCCGAATAACATAATCGCTGCATTGAAGAGGTTGGCAATCGGGAACAAATCCTCAACTACGATCATCCAGTGATCATCGTTACACGCACCTCCGTCCCACATAATACGGCGGTAACCAGCGTCGACCCCTTCAACGTATATGTTTTCGTACAATGCTCGGTTAGCTAAGAGTTCGTGTGCAATGCAAACTCTCGTCAATCGCCATTGCTCTTGGTCTCCGAAAACGTAGTCCGCAATGACACGGAAACCGCAATTACCATCCCCAAGCACATCGAGATATCCTTCAATGAAAGGTATGATGATTCCCGGAATTTTGTTAACATGATAGAATTCAGTGATATCTATTCCGTGTCCAGCTGCAAGACAATATAATAGAAAGTCATTAATAGTACTTATCAAAAAGTAATTAACAACATTATGTACATGTTAATAAATTATGGGTTTTCATACCAGTACTCCGCACGACGTTACTCGATGAGGATGAGCTACGACCACGCCCGCGGCTCGAACTGGATGACCTAGGGCGACCACGACCCCTCTGGGAGTACTCCCATGAACTAGGATCATGTCTGGTAGTACTCACATGGCTTTGTTTGTGCCGAAGTCATGTCACGAACGAGTTTCTTTGACCCAGGACTAAGACCACTCATCTGACGATATCCCTCAGGAAACACAGCAAAGTCATGGTTGTGCGTACCCCTAATCCCAGGCAATGTGACAATCATCCAACTACTGGACCCATACACTTGCTGAGCTCTTAACTGGAACGTACATTTACAAGCCTTTGTTTTCGAATTCTTCCGAGCAGCAGTATCTAAGTCTCTTAATTCCCCTCTGTAGCGTTCACCTCGATTGCATCTTAACAATTTTACGCTTCCATTCTTCTTGTGTGACGAAATTATCAACTCAAACCCGATAGTAAGGGCAATTTGTTTTGCCCAATTAATTGCATCTGTATCACTATCAAATAACTCATCAGTGACGAAATGCGTACTGTAATCAACACCATCACCACCGAACCGCTCCAAAGGAACCTAACGAAAACAACGAAAACAATGTTAGCTTAATCTTAAATTCAAACGTCTATCAAAACCGACTGAACCAAAGGACAGGCGTCTACAATTTACGCGTGGACCATGGAAGAGGCGAAAATCACGGACGCCTGTACCATGGTCTAGGCGTAAATCTCAGACGCCTGAACCATGGTCCAGGCGTCTGAGATTTACGCCTAGACCATGGTACAGGCGTCCGTATTTTACGGCTCGTCCATGGTCTAGGCGGAAATTTCAGACGCCTGGACCATGGGCTGGTCGTAAAACACGGACGCCCGTGCAAAAAAAATGCGCAAAAAAAAAAATTTACCTCCGCCACCGTCGACGGCACTTCCTGGTCGCCGGCAGACATCCGCGGCCGTTGCTTGAGTGAATGTTGATGAAGGTTGGGTATGAGAGTGGGTGGTAGAGAGGGAGAATTGGTATGAGAGTTAGAGAGGGAAAGGATGAGTAAAAATGTGAAAAAGGGCAAAATTGGAATTTCTAGGGGCGGTAGCTAGTAATTTAGGGGCGGTAAATAGTAACACCCAAAAGCATTCATGCTTGTATGGTAGACTAATAAGTTCGCATCATAAAACAATTTCAAAATAAATAGAAGTTTTCTATTTTTTATTTTTAAAAGAAAGCATCAGCAAGATTATAATCAATCTTAATTTGCGTATAGGGAACAAGTCAAAGATGATCAATATTAATTTCAGTAAAGATTCTCTTTTTCACTTTGTGTGTCTCACTCTCTTTTTAATTTGTATAAGCTTTTAAATTTATTTTATTATAAAATTGAGATGCCATGACAAAATCACGGATAATTAATATATATTTAAAATGTAGAGTGGTACACAAAATGAGGCAGGTTAGAGGATTAGAATTGAAAATAATTTATCTTTGTCGTGTCTGATTTACCAACAGAAAAACGCGCATATCCCAAATTCTTAGACTTATTTTTAACACCCTTACAAATACCTCACCATATCCTGATGATTTTCGGTGAGTAATATTGTCAAGATAAAAGTTACTCCTTTAAAGGCAAATGTCTCGAGTAGAAAAAATATCTGCTTTATAAAAAATAATTATTATCTTGGCAAAATCACTGCCCATAATTTTCTCCCCAAAACCAAACAAAGTGAAAAAGAAAACAACCATTCTCATGACATTTCTCTCCAAATTATCCTTGCCCACACTATATGTGGTCTTAATGATATCATTCTTATCACTTCCAGCTTCATTATTTGCCTAGAAACTGTAATTGTGCCCCTAACTTTTGTCGTAGAAATTTTGGGTTATGTGGACTACAAATGGCTACTGTGGCGTGGTATTTGTATGTTGGTTACCATTGTTTTGTAAGGGTGCCTGCGATCTTTAGGATTGAACTGATCTGAAATGAATTTAACACCAGTAAACTGAATTAAACTCTTTAAACTGAATTGAACCCCAATTTTTCTATCAGACAAAATATACGCTTCTGAACTTTACACCACTGAATATCATTGAACTTAACATCACTGAACTAGTCTGGTAAGTTCTAAAGAACACACCCTAAGCACCATAATAATATGGTAAGCACCAACATAATAAGCTAAGACCAATTTCATATTTGATACTAACCGAATTAGATTAATTTTCTAGCTTTATTTTGGTTATAACAAGTTATAGTATCTATTAAAACTGGTGGAAGTAGTTTAGTTACCAAATTTTGACTCCATATTTTTATTTTTTGGAACTTTTAGTTATCAGCTTGGACAATTAAGCCCAATTATGCCAATGGTAAAAACAAGTTACAAGACATCAATAAATTTTTAAAACTACACTTTTATGATATATATTGGGTTTGATCAATTATGAAATTAGTTGTAACAATTTTCACTCACGTTTATTTATATAGTGACTACACAAAACCGATAACCACCGTATAAATAGTCTATATATTGTGGCGGCTCGATGGCTAACTGAGTGTACTCCTAGAGTCCTAGTAACGTGTGAGGTATGTTACTTACTGCCCATTCAGGGGCGGATCTATGCATAGAAGTATGGGGTCCAATGCACTTATATTTTTTGGAGAAATTGCATATAAATTGTACATTTTTCCTTATTTTTTGTATGAATTCTTTTATTTTTTCCCTTATTATACCCATATTTAAATTTTTGCATCTATTTTAAAATTGTTACACTTAAATTTAAATTTTTCTGGATCTGTCACTGTGCCCATCAGTCTAGTTTCGGCCAGTAACCTGACAATACTTTTATGTCCGATCCGAATGTGGGACTTCAACTACATAGACTGGATGGCATATTCCAGTTTTAAGTCAGTGTATTATCCGCATAAGACATAACAGATAGGCAGATAGCACCAATTATCATACCCTTAAGGTCGCCTATAATTTGGAAAAAATCATTTTCCACAAACATTAATTAATTAGGAAGAACCAAAATGAAGAAAATCTACAGAAACCTGGAATTAGATGCTTTTCTATACTCTTTAAGTCAAGGCCGCCATTAATTTGGAAGAACTCAGACAATGATATCTATATAATTGACTAATATGGAAAGGGATTGAGTCATTTAGATATGTATTAATACTAAAATTAGGAAATTTTGTGAGGGAAAAATGGAAAAAAAAAAAAAGGGTTTTCACTTTTAGGCATATGAGCTGTACTCATCACCGAGTCTAGGCACAATGTTGTAAGACTTCTTACCTTTTTTTTTTTTTTTTTTTTAGGAAAAAGACTTCTTACCTTATGAGTCACAACAATGTGAACTTTCTTCAAAACCGACCTAAAACTTATTTGAGTCCAAAAGAAGCATAAAGATAAATAGAAGATGGATTAGAATCTTCTCTAAAATACCATTTTTCGCATTTACATATTATAAATGTGAATACTTGATGATACTTGTCATATAATAATGTTATAGTAAAAATATGTTTTCAAAGATTAATAGTAATTGGAAAATTTACCTTGTTAATGTCGATTCTAATTACCCAAGAATTGTGCTTGAATCACGTACTAATGCTACGCCTACTAGTCAGAATTTCAATTCTAGAAGGGGGATTAGAGAGATGGGAAAAATGGGGTGGATTACACCATCCAATATAACCATAATTGCTCAAGTTTAATCAATATACAGATGTAATTAATCTCACTTTACTCATCTCTCTCCTTCCTCTTCTTCCATTTTCATCTCACATCTACTCTATAAGATATTGAATTACGCCCATTACTTTTTCTTTTTTTTTTTTGAGTGAAAAATTGCGTACATTACTAGTAACAATAGTAAGTAAATGCCACATTAGAGTAATGGTTTTATTATATATACTAGATTTCGTGCGATGCACGGGTTCTTGTTTATCGATATCATGCATACTCCGTTGTTAGAATAAATATAATAAATTTTTTTAATCATATTAAAATGTAAAGTTGAATAATACGAGTAGCAAAGATCGAACAATGATAAAAAAATTTATCAACAAAAAAAAAAAACACATTTGACAAAGAAATTATATTTTTAGTGAATGTATAATATAATTTTTTTTGTTCGATAATAAATATAATACTTATGTTACTTATTTCTTATTAAAATAAAATAAAATTATTTTTAATTTTTTTTTAATCATCCATGCATTTATGGCTATTTATTACCTATTCAATGCTTGGTGAGAACTCAATTTTACATATATATACTAGATTTCGTGCCCGTGCTATGCACGGGTTCTTGTTTATCATGCATACTCCGTTATTAGAAGAAATATTATAAAAAATTTTAATCAAAACAATATATAAAGTTGAATAATAGGAGTAGCAAGTAATTATAATAAAATTTTTAACAAAAAAGTTACATTTTTAGTGAATGTATAATATTTTTTTAGGATAATAAATATAATATTTATGTTACTTTTTTTTATTAAAATAAAATAAAACTATTTTTAGTTTTTTTTAATCACCCATGCATTTATGGCTATTTATTACCTATTTAATGCTTGGTGAGAACTCAACTTTACATATATATATTGATATTGACAAAACAAAAAACTCATTTAACAAAGAAATTATATTTTTAGTGAATGTATAATATAATTTTTTTTGAATAATAAATATAATACTTATGTTACTTATTTCTTATTAAATTAAAATAAAACTATTTTTAATCATCCATGCATTTATGGCTATTTATTACCTATTCAATGCTTGGTGAGAACTCAATTTTACACACACACACACGCACGCACGCACGCACGCACGCGCGCGCGCGCGCGCACACACACACATATTGATATTGAATATAATACTTGTGTTACTTTTTTTTTATTAAAATAAAATAAAAGTATTTTTGATTTCTTTTTAATCACACATGCATTTATGACTATTTATTATTTATTCAATGCACCTGGGTGAGAACTCCATTATACATATATACTAGATTTCATGCCCGTGCGATGCACGGGTTCTTGTTCATCATCCTCCGTTATTAGAATTAATATAATAATAATAATAAATTAAATCACATCAATATATAGAGTTGAATAATAGGAGTAGCAAGGAAGAATAATAATCTTTTTCACACATTAAACAAAGGAATTACATTTTTAGTGAATAAATAACATACATTTTTTAGGATAATAAATATAATACTTATGTTATTTTTTTATTAAAATAAAATAAAAGTATTTTTGATTTCTTTTTAATCACCCATGCATTTATGACTATTTATTATTTATTCAATGCCAATGTTTGGTGAGAACTCAATTTTACATATATATATATTGATATTGAAGGAAAAAGACTCTTTTAACAATGATTTTTTATTTTTAGTAAATATATAATAGTTTTAAGGATAATAAATATAATACCTATGTTACTTATTTTTATTAAAATAAAATTAAAATATTTTTAATTTCTTTTTAATCACCCATGCATTTATGAATATTTATTACGTATTCAATGCCACCTTGGTGAGAACTCAATTATACACACACACACACACACACACACACACACACACACACACACACACACACACACACACACACACACACACACACACACACACACACACACACACACACACACACACACACACACACACACACACACACACACACACACACACACACACACACACACACACACACACACACACACACACACACACACACACACACACACACACACACACACACACACACACACACACACACACACACACACACACACACACACACACACACACACACACACACATACATATATATATATATATATATTGATATTACTCTAATGTGGCATTTACTTACTATTGTTACTAGTAATGTACGCAATTTTTCTTAAAAGTAATTTTCCGATCAACCAAAAGCTAAAACTACTCGCAATTACAACTACGGAACTACCTCTAGTTTTTGAGAACATAGCTTAACTATTAGGCAAGATTGACATGTTGCGTCAAGCAAGGCTGCTTTTCAATTGGAAAAATGAAAGCCAACTATTCGGTTGACCACAAAGTATTAATTATTAAGTTTTCAAAGCTAGCTCTATCTTTCGTCCCCTCTAAGACTCGATCTTGATCAACATAAATGTTGATTTTGTTGCCACTGCCAGTGGTGTGCAATTTAAGTATTTGAAGATAAGAGATGAGTACGCATACATAATGTATTTGGATTGTTAGTATACGGATCGGATAAAACTATTGGAACATTGAAAATTATCCCAATTCCGTTTTCATTTTTAAAACCCAAACAGAAAAAAGCAAACGCGGGTTTAGACTCTTATATAAATGATGATCGAGACACCCCCATTATGTCATGTTCATACTCTCGCGTTGCCCTTTCAGTTTAACATACGGTTATATAAGTATTACACTTATTATTATAGTAGGGATGTTTTGCATTTTTGCTGGTGAAAATCTTCATCAACAGTGAAGAAAGTCTGATGAGTAAATTTTACTGTACATGGCAACATTGGGTCTCTAATAAATATAGTAATAACCCAATTCCCTTGGTGTAAAGTTTTGTATACAGCTTCTTTAACCAAAGTTTTTACTTAATTCTATTAAGGTAAGTCTATCGTGTCTCGTGATACCAACTTACAGTAAATAGGAATCACATTTAATCGATATAGAGGTCTATTAGTGAAGACAACGATCCCCTGCTTGTTTGTGTAAAAAGTATCTCTCATCTCTACGTCAAACAATCTCGCTCATACAAATAATTATATATCGTGAATAATATATTTTGATTATTAGCAATTGATTCTAAGTCTTTGCACCAAAAAAATTTGAATGTGAGTCTAAAATGCACAGCAAACTACCTACCTTAGTTCCCACCAAAAAAACAAACTACCTACCTTAGTTATTAGTTTTTGAGTCATGACTATCGATAAATTATGAGCTCAATGGGTCTTCTTTGATGATTGATGATGGGGGAAATTTTAAAAAATATATTCATTCTGATCTTGAGGGAATTTATATGATAAACACAATTTTAATATAAAATGTGAACTTCACTTTAGCAAGATTATTGAGTACTATACAAGACTTTAGCATCTAGATAGAAGTATAGAACAAGTCAAAAATCAACATCGGTGGAGACAAACCAAATTTGCCGTGTTTAATCAACCAAAAATTAAAAAAAAAAATTGCACATCCAAAATTCATAGACTTTTCTCCACATAACACCCTTATAGATACCCCACAATAACCATATAATTTCCTCATAAAAAAAAAAACAACCAATTCAAACAATTTAACCAAATCTTGGCATTTCTCTTGAAAACTACATTGGTCCTAATTATAACACTCTTGTCACTCCAACAACAACATTACAACAATATTACCCCAGTGCCTCCAAAGAGGCTCCCGCCTAGGCAGGGTAAGGGGGGGGGTCGGTTGTACGCAGCCTTACCCCTGTGAGAGTCTTACATAGAGGCTGTTTCCGTTTGACCCGAGATCCGAAGTGCGACGACCATCGGCAACTTCACAATAAATAAGAAGTGCTGACAGTTTTATGAGCCATTTTGCTTTAGTCCATATATTCCAAAGCCAAAAAGTAGTGAAGCTTTTAGCTCCAATGGAAATAGTGGACAACTCTTGTCACTCCCAAGTTCAATATTTGCACAAAACTGTAATTGTGCACCTAACTTGTGTAGTAGCAAGTTTGGGTTCTGTGGCACAACATGTTGGAAATATAATGTATTGATCAATAACAAAATAATATATAAAGGATAGAGTAGATGACTTATCAAATAATCGTTGCGCCGTGGTATGAGGGTCACTGCCTTGAAAGCGATTTTATTTTGGTATTGATTAATTGTTGAATATTAGACCCCTTGCGAATTTAAGTAGCGGTCTTTTTGAGTGGTGGAATTATATTCAACATGTATGAGTTTGTGTGCCTTGGTAGAATGATAGATAGTTATATTTGATAGCTATGTGATTTGTTGCAAGTCCCTGCCAAGTTTTATCATTTGGAATCAGTAATCTCAAAATCTTTTTGTGATTTATTATACTCTTTCACTATCCAGTTCTTGTAATTGGTGGCTACATACTAATTGATCAGTTTACATATTACGACGCTAGTGTTTATATGTCATTTTATAGGGGTTTATCTACCACCTTGAAAGTTAAATAGATGAAAGTGGAACCGTTATTTGCCTTAATCACTACAGTAGGCTCATATGTTGATTCATTCACCGAATGAATCTAATTAATTATTAGTAGTTGGCCTATGGGACTTTGTCCTTAAATGAGATTATCACAAGAATATTGGTTTTTGATTTTTATGATTCTTTGTGAGTTTGACTATACCGAAACTGAGGCCATAAGTTCTTATTATTTTACGAGTATGGAATTATGGACTAGAGGTGTATATGTGTAATGGTAGGAAGTTTTATTGTGATATATAATGATTAGCGTATAAGACGAATACAATTGCAGTTTTTAAAATTATAAAATTGAGACATTGCTATGATAGTATGATCACTGGGAACTCATGCCATTATTGTGAGTTATACCTACCTTATATTACAATTTTAAGAGGCCATATGAATATCTAGTAGGTAGAATGTGGTATGGTAAGGAAAAACCAGAATACTGGCCATGGATATTTTTAAACTTGCTACTTAGATAGCTTTTGGGACACTGGTGTTGTATTCTTGTGTGACTTTTCAACCTTTTACTATCCAAGAGTATTTATTAAGCCTCATTTATTGGGATTAAATGTTGTTCCTTTGATCTGAAAATCGTTACGGGTTTTTGTGAGTTGTATTAATAATTTCTAAAATTATTTAGGAATATTATGTAAATAAGTGGATGTTGTTTGTAGTTCACATCCTACAAAATTGACACCATTCAATTATTTGAAATTATAATTTGTGTTAGGATATTTAGTATCGTCTTATATTTCTGTATCAAAGAAATTGCAAATTATTTGGTGAGAAAGTATATGATTTTTGGTATGTATATTGAGAACATGTGGGGGAAGTTTTGTGTTCACTAACTACGTGTTATACATATTGGTGTTCTCAATATAATTTGATCGAATTCGACTTTTTGAGAATGTGGGGGTAACTAATTAAAGTTAGTTTACCGTAATCTCTGTGGGTTCTTATGGGACCTAAGATATTCGAATGTGTATGTATATATATATCTTTTATGCTCGTAAAATATTACATATAATTGTAGAGATATATTGAGCATTAAAATGTTTTTAGTGAAATCAGTAATTATTCTCATGTATAGTATCTTATATGCGTTGAGGAGACAATAAGCGAATGTTTGACACTGAGTACATTTATGGTTAATAATAAACCATGAATATCGTATGAAAGATATAGAATATTCTCCGTTTTTTGATGAGAAAAATCATCAATGTTCTTTATATGTGGAGATACTATTAAAAGAGGTCCATATTATTATTGTGTATTGATTACGAGAATTCATGGGAGCATATTACACAAGGTTCTAAATATTTTTTATTTTGTGTATGCTAGAGTTATTGAATTAATTTATCATTAATTTGTGTTTGCTGTCGGATCTTACTCTGACTTCGCTTCGGGTTCTGGTGATGATTCTAAGAAGGAGATTGCTGCTTTCTTTGCCAATGTTGCCCATGAAGACTGGAAGTAAGTCGTTATGTTTTTTTATTTATTTATGCACTCGATCATATACCTTGTGCTTCAGCATACAAACTTATTTGAGACGGTCGATATGACCGTAACATAAGGCTGCTAATTGCACCGCGTCAATAAAAATGCCGCGACACATGCACTTTATTTTAAGGAAAAATAGTCCTTTTTTTTTCTAATTTATTCTTTCACGAGTCACAAGTGTATATAGGAATAAATTAAAGGTGATGACCTTGGCATAACAACATAACACTGGTTATTATTTCGAACACAATCATATAGGAATATCTAGGTAGAATTTCTCCGTGGAAAACAAAAACAATAAAGGAAAAGCATGTACTTGTAGTACACGGTTGCTAAAGTAAGTGGGGACTTTGCACCCAAAAAAATAAGTGGGGACTAAAGTTTCACATTGGAAGAATTGAGAGAGAAATATTAAGTTATAAGTCAAGTATGCTACATACTTTTCTTCTTGTCAATTGATTTTTAAGACAGACCTTGACCTTTGCTTTACTTGTATGTGGTGTTGCTCCTCTTCTAGATAAGCCTTATTCAGGCCTGTCGGGAGACTTTCTCCGTGAAAAAAAAAAAGTAGTATAAAGGAAAATCATGTACTTTTACTACATACAGTAATATTAATCCATAAATTTACCTTCTGAAAAATGAATTAACCTCTTGTTTTGTTCAAGGTTTCTGCTACATAGAGGAGAACAATGGAGCAGCCACAAATGACGCTTATTGCGACAGCTCGAATACACAATACCCTTGCACCGCAAACAAGAAGTACTACGGAAGAGGACCACTTCAAATCTCATGGAACTACAACTACGGTCCTGCAGGACAAGACATTGGATTCGATGGACTAAACTCCCCCGAAACCGTGGCAACTGACGTTGTCATCGCCTTTAAGACAGCTTTGTGGTACTGGATGAAGAATGTGCATTCAGTTGTTGGTCAAGGATTCGGAGCTACAATCAACGCTATCAATGGCGCTATCGAATGCAATGGCAAGAACCCAGATCAGGTTAACAGCCGTGTTCAGCTTTACCAGAAGTTCTGTGGTGATCTTAGGGTCGCTCCTGGTGATAACCTTACATGTTAAGAGATATATGTATTATTGTGTAGTATGAGTATCTATTTCTGATTATAGGGTAATTTGGTGAATAAACAAAGATAATGTCATAACCTAAGAACTTTACGAGTTCTTATGGTGTTGTATGAATGAAGCATTGAAGCATCAATAAAAATATTACATTTGTATTCATGGTTTTAATGAAGCAATCTGTGTATATATGTTTACTTAATTTTCATATCTCGCTTCCTCAATTTGTGTGATACTTATTACAACTTTATGATGTAATCGAGTCGGGGCATTCGTGAGTCATTTGTGAACGTATTTGGTCAAAATTCTCTCGAAGCTCGTTAGATAATTAACAACGAGTTGAGTACCCACACTAATTTGATATTCCCTCCGTCTCATAATGTAAGTTGTTTAAGGTTTTTGCACACGAATTAAGAAAGTTATTAAATAATCTCAATTTTAGCAAAAATAATTAAACTTGACTAGTTTACCCCTTGACTTTAGATCTAGAATTAGCAAAGAAAGTGAGCAATTAATGAAGTAATGTGAAACAAGGGTAGAATAGGTAATAAATAATAAATGCTTTGTTGGAACTCTAAAATAACTTACAATATGTGAAAAATCCAATTTTTCTAAAACGACTTATATTATGGGACGGAGGGAGTACTTATTTAGTAAACGAATGCATCCAAGTACAATTAACCTAGCCCATACTTGGTCGATAGTTTTATTATGGCTTATAATTCCTAACAAGTTGTTTATACGCAAATTGCTTGCAAATATACTCAGTCAAGAATTCTTTGATGATGATTATCAAAAAAAAAGAATTCTTTGATGATAAAAGGATTTTTTGTTAAAAGTACCCCTAAAAAACTTAAGTGAGTGAAAAAATATCCCAATAAATATTTTGTTAAAAACATCCCTAAAAAACTTAAGTGAGTGGAAAAACACCCCAATAAATATTTTTTTTGAAGGAAAACCCCAATACCGCAAAAATGCTCTGTCAGAATTAGCAAAATATTTATTGGGATTTTTTTCCACTCACTTAATTTTACTGTTTTTTTTCTAAGATACCTACAACATTTTCCCCTACTTGTTTCTCTCCCTCCTCTAGTCCTCTCTCAAGTCTCACCCCCTCTAGCTCTGCGTGTTTAATCTTCAATGGAATTGGAAGTTACGTCCAAGTCCAATCCATTGATATCTTTGAGTTTTCTTTTGGGAGAATCCATTGATTACCAAAAGTATTGAAGAGAAGACTAAACAGAGGGGAGGGGTCACGATGTTGGAAAATGTTTTTTAGTAATTTAAATTTTAAAATAAATGTATTTTTATTATTCTGCCATTATGTTGGGTTTGTCATTTGTTACAATGAGTTTTTTGACTTTCTCAAATGCCTACTATCACTTCTATAATATTGGTCCACTATATCACATTTAGTTGAAGTGGTTTAATGAGTAACAAAGTTACTGTTGCTGAAGATTCCATGCGCCCACTTTCCACCTTTTTCTAAGGCTTTGTCCTAATAACCAGGGAGACTAATCAACCACTTTGACTGGCTAAGTGTTTCAAGTGTTTTGTGATTCTATAAATGAGTTTTACTATGATTGCCGAGAGATACACAGCTTTTGCACACTGAATATTTTACTATCTAAATACTACAGTTGGTATTTGCTTATTGCTATTACTCTCGGCCATAAACTAAAACACAAACTATTATATTCCAGTTTATTTATTTTATAAGAGCATTTTGGTGTTCATTGGTTCGGGGGTCTTTCGCTGCAATCGAACGATTTAATGGGTTGACGTATTTTGGGAGAGGAGCGTATTAAAATACAAAGTACCAGTACAGTGGAGAGATCACGAGTGGAGGGTCACAGACAAGTGTTTTTCTCTCTCCTCAACTTTCCGCTGCCGCCCCCGCTCGCCCTCCAACCCCCACTGCTCGCTTCAGCTCAATCCCCGCACTGCCCTACTCTGAATCACCCAATCCAGCCAATAGGCAGAAGCCCCACCCAGCTTATTGAAATCTACCATCTGTATACCCTAACGAGGTTACCAATTTAAGAAAAGTTCATTTTCAGTAGTATTGTAATTAAATTTGGTAAAAAAAGAATGGTCAATGTTATCTGCATAAGATCATTTTTAGTGTAAAAAACTATATCCTTCATCATAAAGATTGATTTAAAATGTGAAAAATAATAAAATTGATTACAGAGGAAATAGAATAACTAAAGGGAGAGGTTTCGCTTTCAAATAAAAAGAACGTTTTGCTTTGAAAGGGGTAGTGGAGTTGGTTGTGGAGTTGAAATTTCATGACAAAGGTCATGGGTTCAATTCCCATTAGGCCACTTTGTTGAGTCTGTCTACAAGATTTATCTTGTGGTTTGCAGGCTATTGCATACACTCAGGGTTTATCCAATACACACTTAAAGAGTAGCGACTGAGGGTTCCTCGTATCAAAAAATAAAAAGAATATTTTGGAAAACATTATGACAAAAATATTTGCGTTAATTTTAGATATACATTAAGCAATAGGAATTCGCAACTAAATATACTTCTATATGCACTCATCAAGTTTGTTGGGATATACTTCTATATGCACTCATCTGTTCGTTGGGGTGTTATATAAACATTTAGAGTTTGAAGAACAGTAATTAATTATCTTTATATCTAGGGGGTTGGTAAAGGATCAATAGAGTCATATATGTATGTATTTGTGCTTATTTTTTCAGGACGGCAAGAAAAGACTCACCTAGTTCAACATATCTGTATACCCTAATAAATATAAGCACGGCATGATACGATACTGTTATAAAATACGAAGATATGGTACGAGCACGACACGAAGCCATCCCAACATGTTACATTCGGTGTGATCAGTATGGTGATCAAGCAAACACTATTCAACATTTTTTTTTGGGTGCAAAAACACTATTCAACTTTAGAATGAAGTATTGCTTATAGAGTTATATATACTCCTTCCAATCTAAAATCTTTTGTCTTTTTTTAAGGCTAAAGTTTACAAAATTTAATTATTAATTTAAGAAAAAGTAAAAATATTTACAAAGTAAAAATACGACTATAAGATTTATTTTTAATTATATTTTCAAAGTATCACACATTATTATAGTTATAGTTGTAGAATTATAATTATTCTTAATCAAGTATTATTTTAATAATTGTGAAAAATTAAATGAAAAAAAAATTTGGGATTAAAGGAGGATATTTTATGAAGTATAGTATAGTGGTTGACAGAAATCGCAACCTCAAATGATGCCAATGCCAGATGCCAGATGCCAGATGCCAGAATAGAGAACTGAGGACCAACTCAAGTGTAGGAAAATAAAGTAAAGAAAAAATGTGCATCAGAAAGTGCCAAGAACTTTGTACTCCATACATCCCCAATACAATTATTAAGCCCAAACTTTTGACCCATGAAAGTCGGGCTCAATCTCGACCATGTTCTGGATATCTTTTGGGCACAACAATTAATGATAAAGGAATCTCGAACATTTTTTTTTTTTTTAGTAAAGAATCTCGAACATGTTAATGAAACCCTTATTAACTTCCTAGCTTGTTTTATCAGTCCCGTTAACGAATTATCCGGATAACTTATTAACATCACCAAATTCAAATAGATTGAGGAGATATTTTTAATGATATCCAATCAAATTAATACTAGCCATAAATATTCCTTGTACAAATAAGTAAGAAAAAAAAATATATATATTTTTCATTACCCAAAAGGAAGAAAGACATTTAATGATTGACTTCCATTATTAACGGAGGCAAAAATAGCAGTATATAGATAGCTATATAGACAAGGCATGTCATAAAGAATGGAGATAAGTGAAGGAGCTACAATCTAACAATTTCATTCAATCGTATAACAACAACAAAAAAAAAAAAAAAAAAAAAATAGAAGCAATTGCATCATGATTCATGAATCCATGATCATCCCATAAGTTTCACAAAAAAAAAAAAAAAAGAAGAAGAAGAAGAAGTTCCACAAAAGGTACGAAAGAGTACCACCACCAAGAGAAAAAAAAAAGAAAGTCCAAGGCGAAAAACGTGAGCCAAAAATGACGATGCTGCTAGAAGTTTTCCTAAACAATGAAAACTAGTTTTGGAAACAATGATTAGAAAGTGGAGCCAATATTTTCATTTAATATTCCATTAACATAAAGCTGTCATTAAATTTGTATGAGATCTAAATTTGATACGGCTGGGCAAAGTAGCCAAATATGAGTAATTGTCAATTAATCCAGTACAGCAAAGTACCCAAATTACCCTCCTGTTTCGGAGTTCTTTTAGGAGGGTCGACTAGAAGTGTGTCGAGTTGGGGGAGCTCCAGAATCGAAGATCTAAACATGTGAACTGCAAAAGAGAACACATGACTGCCCCGGGGTGTTTTTCCGTAAGGGAGCCCCTCCGACGGTCAAGTCAGAAGTTTGCAGGTCTAGAGAGAGAAAATCCAGAGAGAATCTTAAAAGGTGATGCTAGAGAGAGAGAGTAATTAATTCCACCTGAAATGAACAATGACCGTATTTATAGGACATCAGCTTTAGGACACAGAATTCCGTACCCTGTCAGATGTCAGGCGGAAACCTCAGCGCCTCGGAAAATGGGCCTGCCATCTAGAATATTCATGGGCCAGGCTGGTCAGATCACTCACGCTGACGCGCTAAGGAATATTCCCGTAATTTTAGTAGATTCTGTCATGGCCCCTTGAACGCCACGTGTCGGCTTACGATTGGCCGTTTGACTTGTGGACCACCTCTGGTGATGTGGCGGTCAAGGTACAGTCAAAATCCATATTTTGGGTCCCAACATTTAGCCCCTCGGATTATGTCAAAGGAAGACCTTGAGTTTGGCATGATTCGAAAGAAAAATGTATACATGGGGGGAGTCCTTTTTTGGCCTGAAGTGGGCGAGTCCTCTTTTGGCCTAAAGTGGGCGAGTTCTCTTTTGGCCTGAGATGGGCGAGTGCTCGACCAAGGACAGCCCTCCTTGAGAGCTGATGGTTGGGCGAGTCGTCTTTTGGCCTGAGATGGGCGAGTCCTCTTTTGACCTGGAATGGGCGAGACCTCTTTTGGCCTGAAGTGGGCGAGTGCTCAACCAAGGACAGCCCCTCCTTGAGAGATGATGGTTGGGCGAGTCGTCTTTTGGCCTGAGATGGGCGAGTGCTCAACCAAGGATAGCCGCTCCTTGAGAGCCGATGGTTTGGGCGAGTCGTCTTTTGGCCTGAGATGGGCGAGTGCTCGACCAAGGACAGCCCTCCTTGAGAGATGATGGTTGGGCGAGTCGTCTTTTGGCCTAAAGTGGACGAGTGCTCAACCAAGGACAGCTCCTCCTTGAGAGCTGATGGTTGGGCGAGCCGTCTTTTGGCCTGAGATGGGCGAGTGCTCGACCAAGGACAACCCTCCTTGAGAGCTGATGGTGGGGCGAGTCGTCTTTTGGCCTGAGATGGGCGAGTGCTCAACCAAGGACAGTCCCTCCTTGAGAGCTGATGGTTGGGCGAGTCGTCTTTTGGCCTGAGATGGGCGAGTGCTCAATCTTGGACTAAATAAGTCCCTAGGAAAGTCCAAGTATCAGTGGAATTTGACGAAGGCGAAATGGTGTTTAAGGTAAACAAAAATTAAAGTAGTATCAGTGGTAATCCCAGAAAATTTTGAAAAAGGGTGCAAATTTTAGAATAGGGGTAAAATTTTTAAAATAAGGGTGCAATAAGAGTAAAAAAAAAAAAGAAAAATATTACCAAAGAATAGAAAAAATTGAACATTAAAAGACAAAAAAAAAAATAAAAAATGGTGGTGCAGTGGTCCACCCATTTATATGCGAATTAATGGTTTCGCCACTGAGTAGTATACTTTTAATTTTTCCCAAAATAGAGGGTTCAGGCTAGCAGATACATATGTAGATAAGTGGTAAACCAAAGCCTTTCACAAAAAAATTGTATGGATTGGCATCATGTATGAGGCGTGATAGCTGTTGTGTTGAATCAACTCAACAAAAAGTTTAAGCATACGGTTGGAGACCCCATTATATCCTTTAATACGCTCCCTCACCCGAATGCCCATACCTAGTGGGTGTTGCATAGGGGGGTCTCGGATCTCCTCAAACCTGTTGAAATATAATATTCCACCTAGGTAATAATGACTCCCACGATTCAAACACAAGACCTATTGATCATCGGTAAATGTAATACTACCATGCATGCATGATAATTATATTTAATAATTGGATTCATTAAAAAGGGTGTTTATAACAATAAAAAGGTTTTAATCCAAAACACATTGGCAATGACAGGAGTTACTCACTTGAATTACCTAGTTAGATCAACATAGTATAATGAACTTGGAAAATGGCAGTATTACTATATAGACACTACTAGAAATAGGGCTTTTACGACGGGATTTCCCGTCGTAAACGATCAACTACGACGGTATATACCGTCACCCCTCGTAGTACACTACTAGAAAAAGAGCTTTTAACGACGAAAAAATTTGTCGTGATAAGGTCATTTTACCGTCGTTATAGCTATTAACGATGAAATAAATGTTCATCATCGTTCGTCGTAATTGATTCCCTCGTTAATAGTAATAACGACTATTTAAAGTGGTTCGTCGTGAAATTTAATAATGACATGAAATATATTTGTCGTTATTTGTACTCTTTAACAACGAACAATTTAATAACAATGATGAGAAAGTTTCTCGTTAAATATTCGATAACAACGGCCAAATTTTGTTTTTTTGGTTGATTACAACATTATAGTAATAACGGCCAAATATTCGTTATTGGTTTGGACCCGGAATAACGACCAAAATTTTCATAATTAAACATCATTATTAGAGAGATAGCATCTGTAAATAAACTCATAGGTTTTTTTTTTTTTTTTTTTTTTTTTTTTTTTTTTTTTTTTTACATTCAACCTGTTTTGAAATTGAAAAAATGCACAAAGAAAAACATAATAAAAGTCACCAGATTTTTATTGAACATCAACAATAATCTGAAAAATACAATGTCAACCAACATACGTTTAAGCTCCTTATAACACGCCAACAAAAAAAGAAATATCAACATCAACTCATTATTCTTGTCCATAGAGACACAATTTAAACATCCTGGCAGGGAGGGGATTGCCGCCAACGCAAAGACGTGTTAAGCTGAGTGGTAATCATCACTGAACACCTACAAACAAAATCACACGACAAGCTAAATAAGTATTTCACAATGATAATTTAGAATCATATAACATAACCACCATCTACATTTCAATCAACATGTTCACCCACGTACTCCACGTCCCCCACAATAGCTACCGTACAAGGGAGAAAGAACCAAACTTTTAATTGAAAACAACACCACCAGCAACAAACAACAGCGGCAATAGATGGCAACAACACACAGCAAACAACAAACAGCAAACAGCGGTAACTAACAGTAGCAGCGATAGACATCAAACAGCAACAACTAGCAGCAGCAGCGATAGACAGCAAGCTGCAACAACTAGAGTAGCAGCAGCGATAGACAGCAAGCACCAATAACTAGAGCAGCAGCAGCCAACAATAGCCAATAGCAGCAAACAACAACATAAGCAGCAACATAAGCAAAACCACAAAAGACATCGCCGAGTAAGTGGCGCCAGAATGTTTTCTCGAAATATTCTCCTACTCCACTTCTCCCATTATAGATACACTACAAGGAAAATGCTATACAGACAGTTACTCCAAAGAAGTCATGTCTAATAGCAAACTCCAATTTCCAGCCAGATTAGAACATACCAACACCACATTTTCTCTTCAAAATGTTTCAACATATGACAATCCATAACTAGAACAATAGAAAATATATGAATGAGATAAAACACAAATAAATAAATAAATAAATAAATAAATAAATAAATAAAGTTCTGACCTGCAAATCATTCATTCTCCTTCAGAGAAATCTTTGATGTTCATCCATTTCTTTACAAACTGCAATTATCTCAAATTACTGTGTCAAAATGTACCTGCACGAGGGAACTATTACTTAAGCAAATAAAAAATGCTAGTAAACAGACTTGATGGCACTGTAAAGCACATAAGAATTGTTCCTAGGTTACCTGCTTTAATGTCCACTTTGTGAGATGGATTCCTATCAGTTCCCAACGCTTTCTCATCCAAAAATCATGATTTGACACTCTAGAATCAGAACTGAAAATACAGAATAAAAAAACAACAAACTCAAATGTAATTGATTTTCTAAGCTAAAAATATAGCAAATTATTATATCTAACAAATAAACTACTGACTCCAAGTTTGTATCAGTAAAAGGATCTAGAATCAAACTGAAACTAAAACATGACTCTCTCTAAATACATATGAGTTATAAGATGTGTCTCATGTCCTGTAAACCAGCAAAAGTCAGTTCCATAATCAAGGAGTTCAAATCAGAAAATGGTACCACCAAAAACCAGCCCCTTAGGCAAAAGAAATTGACGATTTGCACACATAGTAGTTTGTCCTATTTATCTTATTTAACCACCACTTAGTTCAGTCTTTTAGCATTGAATTCTCAACCTTAGAACACTCCAAATATAGTCTGCAATTGTATATTTTTGATCTAAAATTTCAGATCAAATCCCATTCACATACATGGGCAAAAACACCTACTAACTTGCAGAAAACAAGTCCTCATTGATCTGTATAGTTACCCCCATACATGTGCTGCATTTTAATTAAGTTTTCAGCATTTTAACAATTAACAAGGAGAATTCATCAGAGCTATCATGCAATCTTCAGGTCTGAATACAGCAGTATCAGAAAAACAGTGTAGAACATAGGGAAAATCTTCCTTTACCTCACAAACATCACACCAGACTACTATAGCAGTATATAAGATGTGTCTTGTTTAAAATATATCTGACTAGTTGAACATGCGCGAGCTTAAATTCCAAGGGAAGAAAGCAATATAATGAGTAGAAAGAAAAGGTGTCCATGAATTGCTTACCCAGGCATGCTCAATCTCTTGTTTTCCTAAACGTAACTAGTTTAAGCCACCCACACCAATCAGCTGGACCTGTAAGATGAGTTGAAACATCATATAGGACTAGATATGTGGTACTCATAAAATCAGATAAACGAAACTTATTACAACCAGCAACAGGTGAGCTCAAATTACAATACAACCTATGAGGGCAGAGTACAGCACAACTCTACTGTACTTGGGTGAATTTCAGGCTGCAAATAGTCCTTGAAATCTATCTCATTCATTATTTACTTACTTGGTCAGCACTTAGCGAAATAAAGGTTCAGGGGACAGAATATAGTTCACAAACACCAAAAAGGTTCAGAAGGTAGACAAACAAAATACGAGAGATTCAGAACTAAACTCTTCTGAAATCAAGATAACAAGCTCTTGCAGTAGCATTTTCGTTTAGGTTTAACTAGCAGAACAGAACTCCTATCACACAAGCAAGGAAAGTTTGTTATTAGCAAGGATAGGACATGATTGAGTCATAGCATAAATATGGGAAAGATTAATGTAAAACGTAATATCAAAAATTCAGACCTGAGACACAATTTTTCGCATATGAGGTTCAAAGCCCATGTCTAGCATCCGATCTGCCTCATCCAACACAAGATAGGTTACTCTACTCAAATTCGTGTGGTTGGATTCCAACATATCAATCAATCATCCTGGTGTTACAGTCACTATTTCAACACCTGCAACGGAAATAGGATATACGTTTAAGAAATCCAATTGAACTACATGACCAGATCTCGTAATACAAAGCTTTTTTTAATTACTAAAGCCTGAGTACCACCTAAACAAGAGGCGAAGTCATGCATGAAAGTTGCAATATGATGCAAAGCATCTCAAATTTCCTTGTCACCTCTCTTTTGATGGACAAAGTCATCCCAAAAGCAGCACCTACCATTTTGGAGATCACGAACTTGAGGTCCCTTAGGAACCCCACCATAGTCCATATACGCAGGTATTTTTAAGCCTTGATGAAGCACTAAACTTAGAGCCTTCTTGTCATAGCCAATAACAGAATGGTTTATATAGCATTTAAAGGAAGACATGCAAATAGAATCAGATAGAGGTTTTTTTACACAACATTGGCTGAGCATTGACATGAACTACGGCAGGCAGTAAGTAAGCAAGTGTTTTGCCTGATCCAGTTTCTCCAATCACAAACGAACAATTTACAGATCACAATTTCAGGAGTATAATTCCCAGATTGTAGTTCAACAAATAACCCAATCATTCACACAAAATATCCCGTTTCCACAACAAAATATCCAATGAACTACAGAATAGATACCACATTAATACTCAGCAATTTCACACACATTCGAACCCAATAGAATAATAAGCTCAAGATCACTACAAACTCAGAACAATGTCAATTTCTCAGAAGTCCAAATCAAAATAGTAGTACCAATGTGAGGGCAAAACATCAGGTGAATTCACATACAGATTATCAAAGTTGGTAAACAAACAAAGGAGCTAAGAAGTATTTGGATCTTGTGTTTGAGGTGGTGCAATCACTTTTGTGGATCTCTCAAAAGGGGTTAGCTTTTTGTGTGAGACCTGCTCTGATACTAATTGAATGCACTTCATAAGACACAAGAAAGGGGTTTCTGATGGAAAAGGACCAAGCACAGGAATGGTGTTCCCTTGATTGTTCCTATTGGACAAAATATAGTGCGGAAACGTGATAAAGATAGAGTAAAGGAGACACGATATTTTAGCGTGAAAATCATCCAAGGCTCAATTTGGATGTAAAACCACGACCCACCTTAGTGGGATTTCTCAAATACTTTCTCTTATTATTCGAGCCAAACTCATGTATATAGCTTACACTCCTAAGAGTAAGTACACACGCACCAACAAGCTCTTGTTGGCCAAAGAGTTACTTCTTACTCACTTTAATGTGTTTCACCTCCTTGTTACTCCACACACTTGATCTTGTGATTTTCACTCAACAAGCTAACTCTAACTTGGATTTACGCTGAACTCCCTCAAGCTTGCAAAGTTCACAAACTCCCTCAAGTTTTGAACTCACTTTTTTTACACAACTCCCTCAAGTTGGCAAGGCTCACAAACTCCCTCAAGTTTTGAGCACTCTCTTTCTCCCACAACTCACTCAAGTTGGAAAGGACACAACTTCACTCAAGTTGCCAAGCACTCAACAACATACTCACAAGTTGCCAAGCTACAACTTCACTCAAGTTGCCAAGCCCTCACAAGCTAACTCTAGCTTGGAAAACACTCTAAGAAAATAATACAATTTAACTTTTGAATGCTTCTAGCAAAGCCAATGAAAGGTTACGAATAAATCCTAAGTGCCAAAGAATCGGATTTGAGAAGTGAACAGTGCAAGGGAACAAGTGCTGGAGCAAGGTCAGAAAACTGTTTTACTTCACTAGAAAATATATGACGATTTTACTCAAGTGAAGGAAGGAGGATTTTGGCTTGAAAAGTTTTCAATGAAACTTTGGGCATTCCTCCTTGTAAAATCAATAGCACAAGCTCCCACTTATATAGCAGATGCCACAAGCACTTTATGTTAAAGTAGCCAAAAGTTAAAGCACTCAAAAATCAACTTTAGACAATGCTAAAGCTTTCATGTGATGTCTAGCCCACATTTGGGAGCCAAATGTTGGCTAAACCACCAACCAAGAATCTTTGCCTTGGGTAGAGTTTTATTGACAAGCTTTTGGCATTTTTAATGAAAAAGCATAAAGTGAATCTTTTGAAAACAAAACCTTAACCCATGCTAATACTTTCATGTGATCTTAGACCACATTTAGAGAGCTAAATGTTGGCTAAGAAATCAGATGAGAATACTTGCATTGGGTAAAGTTTATGGGATAACTTTTGATATTTTTTATGAAAAAGCATAAAGTAAATATATTGGAAATCAAACCTTAACATAAGCTAAAACTTTCATGTGCTCTTAGGCTACATTGGGGAACCCAAATAGCCTTTGAAAATCAGAAAGTTTAAGCACATGTGAAGGTTGCTTGTTCAACATAAAGTTAGCACAAGACTCCATAAAAAGATTCTCATACAGTGCTTTATTCTAACCCATTTTAACACTCAAACTTTTGTCTTGTAAATCAATGTTTTTGTAGCTGGAAATCTGGTGAATAAACTTAAGAAGCCTTCAAAAACATTTTAAAGAAAAGTTGAGTGAAAACCAAATTTTTTATTTATAATAAAAATGTTTACCATGTCTGGGCAGGGGAACAAGGTACTGACGATGATCCCTTTGCACCAGAAACCTCGGTTTTGATTTTTGTTCCCAAAATCAATTGTTCAATTTCTATGATTCTGAATATAAGGAACATACAAGACATCTAGGAAGTCAAACACTTGATCTTCATTTGTGTCTTCATACTTCCTTGGTCTTGTCATCATCTAGCCATCCTTTAATTGTGTCACTCCTTTGGTTTCCATAAGCACATCTTTGAACTCCATGTATATTGAGCTCTACCTCTTTTGGGCCACAACACATTGCTCATACAAGACATTAGTACATATGTGCATAAGCTCATTGGTTTGTCAATCATCAAAACACATATAGCTCAACAATTCAGGCGTACACGGCCAAGATGGGCCATGGGACGTCCCTCATGGATGAGCTAACGACAATTCTGTATGGGTTGCGTATTGCGAAGCGTCTTCAAATTCCACAATTGATTGTCGAGACGGACTCAGAGGTAGCCCATGACATGCTCAAGGCCCCAACTCCTTTGTTTAGCTAGCCCTCATTTCTTCATTCTGGAGGAATGCAAAGAAATTATACAAGGAAACTCGTGGAGAGTCAAGCTACAACATGTTTACCGCGAAGGTAATGCAGCTGCGGATTGGCTAGCTAATCATAGCTTAGCTATCCCTGACACTTTTAAAGAATTTGATGCCCCTATCCCTAGTATGATGAGTATTTTGTTTGCGGACCTTACTGGTTTCGCAAAGCCTAGGATGATCTCGTTGTAATTTTTTATTTTTAGTTGGGCGTCCTAATGCTTTCCATGTCACCCAAAAAAAAAACACATAGTTATTCACATTTACTGCGGTCAAACCGATCATGATGGGTGGTATGGTGTTTAATTTCTTGTCGATTTCATGTCAATTTCAAAATATATAAATTTAAAATAAAATTAAAAAAATTATATTCCAAAACAGTTTGATGTATAATCGTGTCAAATTTAGATTAGTCGTATTCGGGGCGTGTTGTCCGATCACCTCAGTAATAAGTGCTTTGGGTTTTGCTAACGTTATTTATTTCCACACCCCACCATTTCAGAAAGATACTGTGCCATTATTATCTTGTTTTCCTGTGAGCAGAAATGGGCAAAATAAATGTCCCTATCATTTGCTGCAAAAGTTAGCACAGCTAGCCAACCTTGTCTTCATGTTCAGCCTTTGAAAAATCATGAACCATGCCAAAAGCACCAATCTGTGTGCTGGTAGTACCCACTAATACTACCACTCCAGATTAAATTTCAAGAATTAAGAGTTCTCAATTTCCCTATTTTTTTAGTATTTCCTTTTTTTTATGATCTATATAGTCTTTGATTGTAGGTTAAGGTTACGGAAAAAAAAAATTGTGATCAAAAAAAAAAAAAAAGGTTACGAAAAATTAGGCGATGAGCGTTTTATCTGCATCATAGACCCTATGGGTTAGAAAATATGACAAACATTGAACTTATGTTTGAACTTTGAAGTACAAATTCTTTGCACAATACATACATAGTGAAGTAACAATGTTTTCTTTATTCAATTCTACATGATACAGTGAGTCTAGGATCTTAGCCCCTCAACATAAAACAACGGTCTTTTGTATGAAACTGGAATGGTCATTTTCAATGGATATAAAGATTAAGAGAATACTCATCTTCCATTTTCCAATGAGGCAGCCAAAAGACCAAAGACTTGGCTATTGTTGGAAGAGTCCATGTTGTTGCCATTGCTGTAACTCGAATGATTTTTATCTTCTACGGTCTCACTAAGCAAAGATGTAGTCTCCTCTTTGATAACTTTACCACTTCCAGTTGACCACGGATGTGAACCATATATTCCTCGAATTCTTTGTAGTTCCATAGCGACTTCCTTCATGGTAGGTCTTTCCTCGCCTTTCACCTTCAAGCATCTTTGAACAAGATTTGCAACTTCAATAATCTGCTCAATTGCTCCATCGTCCCTCAATATTATATCATCTAGGATCTCGTTCAAGCGATGTTCTACATTCAATTTGCGAAGAAACAACATTGTAACACATCTCTCCTTCTCAGGTCTTTTATAACAAAGTGCTTTGAGTCCAGTCAAAAGTTCCACAAGGACAACACCAAAGCTGTAGACATCACTCTTTTGAGTTAGTTCACTTGTTTGTAGGTATTCAGGGTCTAAGTAGCCGCATGTTCCAAGAACGACTGTAGCCAATTGGTCTTGATCCATTGGGACTAGCCTTGAAGCACCAAAATCAGATACTTTCGCAGTGTAATTTGCATCTAAGAGAATATTCGCGGACTTCATGTCTCGATGAATTATTGGAATAGAGATTGTGGTGTGCAGGTAAGACAAGACATCCGCAACTTCTGACGCTATTTTCAGTCGGATATTCCATGTTAACATAGATGCCTTCCTTTCGTCATGCAAATGGTCATATAGTGTCCCATTGTCGACAAATTCATAAACGAGTAGGGGTACTTCTGTCTCCAGACAACAACCTATAAGCTTGACCACATTTCGGTTATTGAGTTTTGATAATACAATAACCTCATTGATGAATTGGTCACATTGTTCTGGATCTATTTTGATAGACTTTTTTATGGCAACTGCTTGATTTTTGTTTGCTAAAACTCCTTTATATACCACCCCAAAGCCTCCTTTGCCAATGATGTTGTCGTTACTGTATTTGTTGGTGGCATTCTCTAGTTCTTCAACTGTAAATATTTTCACCATGTCAACTGATACATCTTGACCATTAGAGAGTTGTTGATTTAACAAGTCCCCACCATTTTGTCGAAAATAGCTTTGTCGTGCTTTGATGAGTTGATTTTTCTCATATTGCCAATACATCCAAACGCCTATCACTAATGAAGCGAAGACACTGCCACAAACACCTAAACAAAATTTCCACAAAATGACATTGTGATAAAGATGCGTTTAAATGACTTAGATTAATAATTTGTGACTCTGCATAAAATCCGATTCAATCCAAATCGAGTGGCATGCGGGTATATATTTTAGTTAATTGTCTTATTAGCAAAGTTATTATTGTTACTATTAATTTAGTATTATTACGATTATTTCCTATATAGATGCCGTATAACTTTTCTATGAATTAAAGTCTCATATTTTCTTCTAAAAAAACAAACAGAGAAAAAAAGATCCTTAATACGCCTAACCAAAGTCAACCCCTACCTCCAATTTAACTAGCCTGACCCGATTGCCCCTTCTAAATTAACAAGCTATGTAGCATGTCTTCTTATCATATTCATTTAATAAAAGATGGTAGTATGACCCTTATTTGTAAATTGGGGTTTGGGGTTCACCCTCCCCTTTAGAAGTTTCAAAATCTTCGCCGTCGCCGCCGTAGGAGTTGAATGGAGCTGTAATGGTGGATGGGAGGTTGAGCATTGTTTTTATTTTATTTATTTTATTTTATTTTATTTTTTGGAAAATAGGGAGTTGAATTAATTTCAGTTCTATTTTTATATGAAATGAAGAAGATGAAGGGAAGGGAAGTTCCATAACAGTAAAATATAGCATTAAATATTTTTGCTCAATTTTCAAGTTGAATAAGAATTATACTTCTAAAATTAATACAAATCCCTTTAATAAATGCCCTTAATCCTGTGCCTAAGGATATATATATATATATATATATATATATATATATAATTGAGTTCTCACCAAGGTGTTATTGAATAGATAATAAATAGTCATAAATGCATGGGTGATTAAAAAGAAATCAAAAATATTTTTATTTTATTTTAATAAAAAAAGTAACAAAAGTATTATATTTATTATCCTAAAAAATTATATTATTTATCTACTAAGAATATAATTTCTTTGTTAAATGTGTGAAAAAGATTATTATTGTTGTTTGCTACTTCTATTTTTCAACTTTATATATGAATATGATTAAAAATAATTGTTATATTGATTCTAATAATAAAAAAAAAAATGAACAAGAACTCGTGCAATATATATATATATATATATATATAAGTTCTCACCAAGGTGGCATTGAATAAATAATAAATAGTCATAAATGCATGGGTGATCAAAAATAAATAAAAAATACTTTTATATTATTTTAATAAAAAAAATTAACATAAGTATTATATTTATTATTCTAATGAAGGTATATTATTTATTCGCTAAAAATATAATTTCTTTGTTAAATGTGTGAAAAAAGATTATTATTGTTCCTTGCTACTCCTATTATTCAACTTTATATATTGATGTGTTTAAAAAAAAAATTATTATATTGATTCTAATAACAGAGAATGATGAACAAGAACCTGTGCATCGCACGGGCACGAAATCTAGTATATATGTAAAATTGAGTTCTCACCAAGTATTGAATAGGTAATAAATAGTCATAAATACATAGGTGATTAAAAAAAGTTAAAAATATTTTATTTTAATAAAAAAAAGTAACATAAATATTATATTTATCAATATCAATATATACATGTATAATTGAGTTCTCACCAAGGTGGCATTGAATAGGTAATAAATAGTCATAAATAATGCATGGGTGATTAAAAAGAAATCAATATATATATATATATATATATATATATATATATATATATATATATATATATATATATATATATATATATATATATATATATAATTGAGTTCTCACCAAGCATTGTATAGGTAATAAATAGTCAGAAATATATAGGTGATTAAAAATAAATTAAAAATATTTTATTTTAATAAAAAATAAGTAACATAAATATTATATTTATCAATATCAATATATACATGTATAATTGAGTTCTCACCAAGGTGGCATTGAATAGGTAATAAATAGTCATAAATGCATGGGTGATTAAAAAAAAAATCAAAAATAATTTTATTTTATTTTAATAAAAAAAAGTAACATAAGTATTATATTTATTATTCTAAAAATATATATTTCACTAAAAATGTTTTTTTTTTGTTAAATGTGTTTTTTTGCTGATAAAAAGATTATTATTATTTCTTTGTTACTCCTATTATTCAACTTTCTATATTGATTTGATTAAATTTTTATTATTATTTTGATTCTAATAACAGAGTATGATAACAAGAATTCGTGCATCGCACGGGCATGAAATCTAGGTTTTTAAATTTTTTGATCTCAATGCCTCAATAGTCAATACGACACTAACTTTCATTTAACCGATCAATTACTAACATGTGTAACATCAGTGTGTCGTTATTTATTTTAATTATATAGAAAAGACGATATGAATTACTACTAATTAGGAGGGAGAAGTAGATATCATACTCACCAATGACAATGAAGGCGACAGGCCCTTTATCACGCACACACCGGTCACTCTTCGTGCCAAACCCATGAAAGCCCTTTGGGCATTGGCAAGTATAATTCCCAATAGTGTTGATGCAGTACTCAGGTTTCTCACAATCGTCTGTTTGATCAATACATTCATTGATGTCTGTAAAAAACATTAGAGTTAATCTATCGACTTACTTCACGGTTCAAGGTAAACAAAAGTTAAAGGTATACTTTTAGTTTCCCCAAAATAATGGAGGGTGGAGGCTCGCACATACATATGTAGATAAGTGGTGAATCTAACCCTTTTACAAAAACTCATATGAGTCAGCCTGCCAATGCATGATTCGTGATATCATGAGTTGTGTTGGAACTAATTCAACCAAAAGTTTAAGATGTTATATCACTTAATACGCCCTCCTACATAAATGACTATTGGCCTGGGCTTGAAGTGTGGATGATGCACATGTCGGCCTCTTCATACCCAGTGCTGATAATTTTCAATTAGGGAATAAGGGTTTCAGGATTCGAACACATAACTACCTCTTGATCATCTGTAACTCTTATACGATGATAATTGTAATAATTGCAACCTATTAAAAAGAGTGTTTACAACAACAATGATATTTTAACCCAAAACCAATTGGCAATGATTGGAGTAACTCACTTAAATTACCTAGGTAAATTAATAAAGTATAATGAACTTGGAAAATGGAAGTTTATTACTACTTAGAGTTTAGAAAAAATGACTAGTACATACCTTTGCAACCGTCATTCAAGTATGGATTACCGGAGTATCCTTGTACGCATTTGCAATGATATCCGACACCAAGTGTTGTTGAATCATCGCATACACTATTTCCCTTGCACAAACAATTCTCATTTGCTTGAGCCGCTGAGCAATTCTCCTTTCCAATCCTCCATTCCAAAATGACCGGGACCATGAAATACTCCGGAGGCTCCCTAGTCAAGTTGACAAGGTTGAAATTGGCGAGCGCATCATTTGCGACGACAAAAGCAGTGCTACAAGGATTGAAGGAGCTCACATTTGTATGGTTATCATAGCTTCTAGCATCGATACTACTGACGTAGACTACACCATCAGGAATATCAGTCTGGCAACAACCAATACCCGAGCATGTGCTATTAACAACGTCCTGTGGGGTGTCGCACATGGTCATACATCCGGTATTATATGGCCTGGAATACCTCTCGCCTGAAAACCAAGCGTAAGTGTCACAACCAATGGCTGCAAACTTGTTATCGGAAATAGAAATTGTGAAGCTTCCGTTTAGGGAGGGAATATTGTGCCTAATTTGGGTGCCATTCTTGTCATAACACGCAACAGAAGCATAATTACTGACGCGTATCTTACCCTCCAGTAACACGATGTGAAATGTCTCCATATTAATACCGTAGAAAGGTATTGGAGGGCTGTATGTGTCGTTGCAAGTGATCTTAAAGTCACTAGCCGGGTGGTTGTAGAAACACCCCTCACCAATACCGAAGGGGTATGGGATATGAACGTTACCACACTTGTTAGGACAATTTGGTAGGCTAATCATTTGGGGTGATGTAGCACCTATTAGTACTACTACAACTACGGATATGATGACCGAGATTTTTATAACAAGGCTGAAACCCATTCTTTCGGGTAATTAATGATGATGTTTTTGTAACTCCAAAAGGAGAATGAGTAGATTTTGTAGTTCAGTTTGACGAATATGAAACTATGTTTATGGTACATATATATATTGGTAACAATTTTGAGTTGCCGGAAAGATACATATCTTTGCGTAAGCTCCGCTATCCGACCCACGGAGATTGAGTCGTCGCGCTAGTCAAGCACCTACTGTGTGGTTCTTGAACCTTGAAAGTGACACTAAAAATGGACCACAGGGTTAAAATGGAAAAAACAAAATTGTAAAGACTCATGGCCATGGAAGAATTTAGGGTTTTTCCTTTTCTAGTTGGTGCCCTTGTGGTTCTATCTTTTCTAGTTGGTGCCCAAAAGTTGTGACATAATCCAGATGATGTCCTTCTGAAATTAATCAATTAATCTTCGTGCCAATTTTGAAGACTTTCCGTTACATCTTTTTGCTATGCCGTTATTACCCTTATTGAAACACATGAAAATGGGAACAACACGACAGTTGTCCTTCTCCCACACCATGAACTATTCAAATCCCCCCTATTAACACCCGTAACCATACTCATATTTACTTATCTCTCTCACTCCTACCAAATTTTCTCAAAATTTTCCCTCAAATTCCAACAATCACATACGAATGATAGTTTGATACCCCATCTTCATGACCATAGAATGCAAACTTTTATGGTTCAAAGACTCAACCGTCACCCGTACCTCTATTCCACGCGTGGCGTACTACCAGTGGAAAGTTGTCTCAAGGGAGATGAAGATGTCCTTAATAGACCCTTTGCCTTTGAGATCTCTACTGTGATGGTTGCAACTTGTACCATGTTTTTTTTTTTTTTTTTGCTGATTCTAATAAGGAGAAAGAAGAGTGCAATGGTCTATTGTTTGGCCTTTTTTAGTTCGATTCCCATTTGGATTTTTCTCTCTCCTCTTTTGTTTTTCTTTTTTACTTTGTGTGACTATGTAGTATGCACTACTCATTTGGATGGTAAATTGTTAATTATATTTCTGGAAAACAAATTGGTAAATTATACTTCTGGAAAACAAATTGGCGAAAATAGTGGGATTTGGGAGGGAAAAGGATAATTATGTCTTTGCATAATCGAGATGCTCCACCAAAATGGCTCAGATACAAAAACAATGCATCCTCTGTTTGATTTAACGAAATATTCTAACGGAATGTTCCCTTTTGGTTACATAATGAATGACACCACAAACAAAAGAGATTGTGTCATAACTTTTGGGTACCATCTAGAAAAGATAATATCACAGGGGCACTAAATGGAAAAATCCAAGAATTTATTATGAAAAACAAAAGATATTTAAACGAAACTGATATTTATTTGAATTTCAATTGAAGGCAAAACAAATGTAAAGGAGAGTGCATATAACTCTTGTTTCTTTTCCCTTTCTAAAAGTCGAGGGTTCGAATTTCGTCTTGGACATAGAGCAGTTTTAAATTCCTTGGCCAGCTCTCCTACCCTTTCGAATGCCTACAAGGCAGCGCGAGGAGAAAGTCATTTTGATCGATGGTGGATAACCATGGTGTGAAAAAAAAAAGTTCTATGCTATTTCTTTAACAACAGAAGAGGATCCAACATAGCGTATATCTTGGGAAATTGTTTTCAACCGAAACTACTTTGAAAAATATATTTATTAATTATTTATATATAAGAAAATCACAAAATAAAAATAAACAGAAATAACTTTTCTGCTCATCAAAAAAAGGGTGCAAGTGAATGACGACCGAGGCACCCCCTGCTACGTCATGTTCGGACTCTCGTGTTCAACAGCGAGCATATCAGACTAGCTAAACAACCAGCGCAAGCACTGACCCCATCAACGTAGCACCAACAAGGGGCTAGTATAGTTTCTAGAAGCCAACAGATATAAGACATTGAGGAAAATGAGGATTCAAACCCATGACATTGCCTTACCAAACCACTTGAGACTCTCAATCCGAAACATGACCCGAATCAACCCGAACCCAAATATACCCGGACCAAACTGACCCGAACCCGAACCGAGTACAGTGCGTGATAACCCAATTCAACCCGAACTGGACCCGACCCCAAATATACTCGACCTGACCCGAACCCGAACCGAAATTAAAAATAACCCGAATCAGACCGAACCGAAACGATTCGACCCAAACCCGACCCAAATGACCCGTTTTCCAGATCTACTTAAGAGTAAGTTTGAAACCAGTAAACCACCATCCTTATTTATAAACAGATAACTTGAAGAGAATATACAAAGCCATATAATCACAACTTGTCTTAATGTTCCATACGGCTAACGGAGACTCCGTCGTCAGATCAACTGTCCAGCTTTTCTAAGTCAAGCAAATGTACTCACTCGAGCACTTGGCGTCAAGGGTCATCCAAGTGGTCCTTGAAAGTGAAAATACTTAGCTAATGAACCATAACAGGGAAGGCCCACTGGTTTACAGGGGAAAAGTTTTTTTTTTTTTGGCTACACAAAAGCGGAGGGAGGGGGGGCGGCGGCAACCAAACACACTTATAATTTGTCCTAACTAGTTTTTAAGCCCGTTCAATGTCTGGATTGTGTGTCAATAGCACGTTGAACATAAGTCGTTAAATAAAAACATAATTTATTGCGTGAGATATATTTTCCTTATATTTCTATTTTTAATATACATGTTGATATAAACGCTGCTTCTATACTAAAATGTTTGATATTGAGGGCCTTACCACCACCGGATGTACAAATATAATACTTCCTTTATCCCTAAATCAAGTTATATGTTACAATTTTGATGACCTCCGACCTGACAATTTAGCGTTCGATTTGAATTCAAATATTATGTTGATATTATTCTAAAGTTTATTTTTCGTTTCAATTTCTTAGTTTTAATGTATTATGGTTCTTTTTTTTTAAGTGTATTAAGGTGGCACCTAATTTTATTAGTTGCTTAATCGCTTTGAAAATCTACAATAATAAAAGTAAGAGAAGTAATTCTTAAGTTTGAATATGTTTGGAGAATTTCTTTGTCAATCCGTATTAATGTTTATTGTGTTTTATAACTAGTTTCATAAGAAAACCCATAAGGGAGTTGTAAGAGCTTGTTAGTTGAAGGCCCTAATAACACTTACTTCTAACGTCAAGCTTCAAATTCTCAAGTAACAAAACTGAAGTCCTTTTAAAAATTAAGAATTAGATTAATATTTAGTGGAGATCAAAATTAACATAAAGATCAAAAGAAATCATGTCTAGCTAGATGTTACTATTACATGATACGAAATTCTTGTATTTCTTAACTTTACAATTCAAAGTGCAACAAATAAAAAAACCAACTTGAGAAGTCTAATAGCCAATGTACATAGTAGATAATAAGAGCTAGAATTCTATGAATTGGCAAGTGTAACTCAAAAGAAAAGTTAATTTGCGCATCTCCTTTCCTTTGATGCCAATAGAGATTTTCAGCTTTGGCCTTAATCACCCATACAAAGAGTTCTATTAGGTGGAAAATTTTGATATATATATATATATATATATATATATATATATATATATATATATATATATATATGATAAGGGTCACATACAAATCCCCCTTAGTATACAAACCGTACAAACTAATAAAAGCCTTTAGACCACTTTGATTTGACGATCAAAAATAAATCATAAATTCATTAACAAAAAATTAAAACTTCATTAACAAAAAATTACAAATTCATTAAAATCAAACCACAGATTCATTAATATAAAATTACAAATTCATTAAACTCAAACCACAACTTCATTATACTATAATTGTAGCTTCATCATTTCTTTTGTGTTTTGTTTTTTATATTTTGCAAATTCATCAATATCAATATCAATATAATATATGTATATTTGAGTTCGCACCAAGATAGCATTGAATATGTAATAAATAGTCATAAACACATGGGTGATTAAAAAGAAATTAAAATTAGTTTGATTTTATATTTTAACAAAAATAAGTAACATAGGTATTATTTAATATCCTACAAAAATATATTATATATTCACTAAAAATGTAATTTCTTTGTAAAAACTATTTTCTTTTTGTTGATAAAAAATATATTATTGTTCATTGCTACTCCTATTATTCAATTTCATATATTGATATGATTAAAAAAAATATTATATTGATTCTAATAACGGAGGATGACAAGAACCCGTGCATCGCACGGGCACGAAATCTAGTATATATATATGTATAATTGAGTTCTCACCAAGGTGACATTGAATATGTAATCAATAGTCATAAATGCATGGGTGATTAAAAAGAAATTTAGAAATAGTTTTATTTTATTTTAATAAAAATAACTAACAAAGATTTATTATCCTAAAAGATATATATTATATATTCAATAAAAATATAATTTCTTTATTAAATGTGTTTTCAATATAAATATCAATATATATATGTATAATTGAGTTCTCACCAAGGTTGCATTGAATAGTCATAAATATAATCTTAAACTAAATTAGATAAAGAATAATAAATAAATAAATAAATAAAAGAACAAATAAACCTCAAGAGCAAAATTAGACAAAGAGAATATAACAATTAACATCACTTAAACGTGGAATCACTTAACAATAAATGAGAACTTCACCAAGGTAGCCAATCAATAAGGAAGAAAATCACTAAACTTGGAGAGCAAATGAAAGCCCGTGGTCAAATGAAAATCAGCATTAAGAGCAACAAGAAGTAAGTGAGGTAGATGAAGAGCAAAGGAAATGACAGTAAATAAGGGCAAATAAAATCAGCAATAAGAATGCCACTTAATGAGCCAAATGAAGAGACAAAAAAAAAAAAAAAACTGAAACAGAATCTAAGGGATACGAGAGATCAACAATGAGAATAATATCTAATGAGGTATTTGAAGAGAAAGGGAAATGAATTCATAACATAATGTCCCAATGAATTCCATAACCCTTCAACGTTTAATTTATTTATAGTATATATATGCCATGACATCCTGATTGGTAATCCACCATAACGGTGTTTGTCAGAGACTCCTCTTCGCATTTGGTAAACTTCGACAAGTCCTTCAAACTGATTTACCGCATGCAAACCACAAAACCCTCCAATTCTGACCTGACATTCATTTGTTGTGTTCTGCAGGTGTCATTAGAGCTTCATCACTTACTAGGATCCATGGCTACAAATGCTAAAAGGTAAGCGACACGCTGACCACACACCAGTATTGTTTACCTATTCAGATTACATAAAGATTACATTATTCACAGTTCTAAAATCTATTCTCTACAACCATTCCAGCAAAGATAAGGAGAGAACTGACCGTGTCATCATGTTCTCTGGACTGAAAACCGGGGTGTGCAAATCAAAAGTGACAGCAATGATAACAAGGAAGATCACCGTCTCAACTGGGCAACCAAATAACCTAAGCACTGATTTAATCCTTTGTGATGAAGAGGTAATAAATTTAAAATAACTGTATAGAGCAACCCAATTTTGTAGTAGAACAATAATTACAGCTTCCAAATCTGTTGACATTTGGCTCAGGGGAAATTTATACACTTGGTTATTTGGTCAAACTTGATGCACCGCATCCGGGAAGAGTTGAACGAAGGTGGAGTTTACTACATCGAAAACTTTGCAGTGAAGAATAACAAGGATACAGAATCTGCAAGGATCAAGATTTAATGATATATGCCCATGCCGGCACGCGGTTTGGGATAGCAGACTCAAACACAAGCATATTCAATCGTTACTTTTTTGATTTTGCGAGTTTCACAGACTTGGAAAACTTGAATTGGGACTATCTTATTGGTAATTCCTTCTTCTTACAAACTTCTATACATAAATAGTTCAGGATAAGATACCTTTGAAGATTTAGTCCCAGAGTTGGTACACTTTACTTTCCTTTCGGTCCTTTCAATATGCAAGGGGAAATAGTCTATTACCTGCAATAATGATAAAAACATGAAACACATCAACTGCAATGTAGTGAATAAGCAAATTGAAAAGCATAAAAGACAAGAATTACATAAAGTAGAGGGAATTTTTTTTGGTTTGGTCATCTCTATAACATGCGGTCACTTTTCAGACGGGGAGTGATGAGAATGCTTATCTGTATATACTAAAAACATTATAATTCATCATAAATCTGCTGCAGATGTGATTGGCTATGTGCATAATGTTGAAGAACCCACCATAGTGAATACAAAATCAGGGCCCCGTAAGTTGTTGAACGTGTTAGTCCTGGATCTCAGGTAATGTCTACAATACATGTCTCATTGACACTTTAGTTTATGTAAAGCATATATCTTTAATGCTATCTATTTGGCAATGGATATTAGTGGAGACACCAAATTGATCAGCCTCTGGGGTGATTTCGGTATGGAATTCAAGAAACAATATGAAGCAGCCAACAATAGTTTCAACACCGTTATCTTCACCTCATTGAAGATCAGATCATATATGAGTAATTTTTAAATTAAAGTTATCTAGATATTTCATATACTCGAACAATACTACCAATACTTTTGTAACATGAACAAATTCCCACTTCCAGGGAAGCCACAATTGAACAACACAAATTCCTCTCTACTATATTTAAATGATGACGTTCCAGCCATAACAGAATTTTGTGAGAACTTCCGGTAAGCCCAAATTTATACCACACATACCCTACAAATAACAAATATTTATGACCTGACTTGATTACCCACAAATTTCCACCACAGGAAAAGTGATTTACATGCCAAGATACAAAAAGGAGACTTGACACCATCCGTGGAAAAACCTCCAGAATTGAAAAGGGTGCCAAAGAGTGTACTCGAAATGGTCAATGAAGCCCGAAATTCTGAAGCTGAGGTATGAGTCCAAAACCCTCTAACACTTCCTTCTCACAATGTAATTGTTTTGGTAATAAATAAAAAACTCACCAAAGGTTCAATCACAGCAGAGCTCATTATATCTTTGCCATGCCAAAATCATCGATATTGGCGTCAAAAGGAGCAGGTGCTACATTTCCTGCACAAATCCCAACTGCTTAAAACAACTTAAAATGGAAGAGAATCGTCACTACTGTGAAACATGTGAAAAGTTTGTGAAGTTCCCTATTGATCGGTGAGCACAAACGAATGCAGTACAAGTAGTTTCCTAACTTAAACTATACCCATCTATTAAACCCCTCTCGATAACTGCAGTTACAAAATTGAAGCTCATATTGAAGATGAGTCGGCCAGAACTGTTTTAACTATTTTTGACGAAGTCGCCAACGACCTCCTCAAAATATCTGCAGGCGAATTAAAGAAGCTGAGCAAAGTAAGCATCATAACTCATCGTCGACTATTTATTCATATGGTAGCTAACTTATTGATTTTGAAAGTATTTGAAAAAGTTCTCTATTGTTAAAAAACTCTATTTGTTTTTTTTGGCTGAAGGTTGGACAAACAAATGAACTGCCAGAAGCAATAAAGGACCTCATTGGGCAGGAATTCACTTTCCAACTTCGGCGAAATTCGTTCCTAGACATCCCCCCATATGGAAACTTCGCATGCGGCAGAATTTTCAAAGATAATGTGTTAGTGTTGCAAAATGGTATACAAAACCCCCCCGTCCAAAACAAAGTAGAGGAACAGACAGGAGTTGTTTCATCCGTAGACCTCAGTGTTAAAGGAGATTTAACCCACACAGGCAAGCTGAAAAGGAAAATAAACCACTGCCCTACAGGTGATGAAGCTGAAATGTCAAAGGAGGGAGATGCGGCCTTCAAAACAAAAACACCCAAGCAAGAACATGAAAAGAAGAAACTACACAGCATGTATGAAACTTAAATCCAAAAAAAAAAATACTAATGACTAACTTTTTCCTTTTCTAACTATAAACTTTACTTTCCAAACATTCCAGGCCTCGACCACCCAGCAAGACAGATGAGCAGCACAATCACCAAATTTATGTGGATGAAGATGCCAAATATGAGGAAGTAACAAATAAGAAAACCAAAAAGAGACTAATGTAAGAGTCAGAGTACTTACAAACTAGAATTTTGATTCTAAAGCATCCATTTAGTTATATGTCTGAGTTTACATGCAATTAACTATCAAAATTGTGAAATTTTGCAGACTAGAAAGCGACGAAGAAGAGTGCTAAGGAAGAAGCTGGATACTTGAAGTACGTGATTCTTAAATGCGAGAAGAATCATCTCTGCGAACAAATTGCTGATGAAGAAAAATAAAAACATAACAATGCTATTAGAATTTATGTTTAGCACTTTTAAAATGTTTCTTAGTTTATGATAGTTCTGAAAGATGTATTCGTCCTGAAAAGATTTTGATATTTCCAATGAAAATGAAAAGGGTTCATTACAATATTCTCACAATGGTTATTTAAATGAAAGCTATTACACCTGAAGGTGTGAAATAAGCACAATTCTACAGCGCCTGAAGGTCATATAGTTCAACAGCTACACGTTGTGATTTACGCCATATCCCACTACCTAACAAGGAATTTCCCAAACTGACAAATCAGATTACCCCAAATTCATTACAAGATTTCCCATAGAATGAATTGTGTTGTTTCAATGTATATACAACTAAAAACAATGAACTCTCACACACAGACATACACACAAAAAACAAGGAAAAAAAAAAAAAGACAACCCACACCCTTAATTCACATACAACAAAAGCTGCCACAATGGTATACTCAACTTAAGATTGCATTCAAGAATTCAAAAAAAAGGAAAAGAGGAAAAGAACTTATTCTAGCCTAAATAGTGGGCTGCCAATGAAGTGATGAACACACAATCAAATAACTGCGGACATCAGGACACATATATTTGGGCAGAATGACACCAAAACCCAAAAAAAATAACTAAAAACCAATGAAACACAAACTCCCTATGGTAATCTGTAATTGAGGAAAACCACCAATTATTTACATGGATTACATTTAAAGGTCATTAAAGTCATTGTAATAAAAAATTAGAACTTAAAAAATCATGCAATATACTAAGCCTACTGTAACTACTACAATGCAACCGGAACCCTTCACTTTATAGAATCTGCAGATTGAACCTTATGATTCACTAAAGTACAGAGAAATATCAATAATAGTGCTCATTTCCAAACATTATGGTTGGATAAACAGTTCTCATTCAATGGACACAAAATAATAACTGCAGCTCAACTGATATAAGGAAAATCAATGTCATCACCACATAAGAAGTCGAAGAGACAAAGAAGAGACAATGTAACTGACACAGAATTTAAAAAGAAGCATTAATACTCAGTAGTCAATTTACAATTCAATGAGGCCTCTGTATGATTAACTATTAAACCTTATATATACTCAAATACTCCTTCACTTTCTCATCTCTATCCAGAAAATCTTCACATAACAGACAATCTAATGGGTTTCCCCAACTCGACGCACCCATTACCGGACACTAATTTGAAAACACACCATTCCCACAGCATGGAACCCAATGAGTTACTCAATATGTATCAGAAATCAGTTGCAGGTCAGACGCGACCACAAATTGCACAGGCTCAAGATCATATTGGAAACACACAACAGAGATTTGTTGGTAAGCCCCTAACAACTTCGTATGAGGCAGAAAAAATTATAGTTCAAATCAAAATTTAATTACATGAATTCTAGAAATCAAACTGCATATTCAGTAGATCACCCAAAGCACTTTTGTCTTACCCTCCTTTTTTGCTTTATAAAAATGTCCTAAGTCCTACATGGTGAAGGGCTGCACTAAATTTACATACTCTGCATGTAAATGTTTGTTTGTTGAAGGATGAATTAGATAAGGAATCTAAGAATATTTGGCATGCAATACAGGTTTAACAACGACGCTGCTAAATCAAACCTTTGGCACCCGTGGACACTTGGAACACAAACACTTGCGAAATGATCCCACTCCTACGACAAGCCCAACCTCTGGAGTCCATGAGTTGCCAATGAACAACAGCAGAACGAGAAACTTAAAGCAGACTGCACAAAGCTTTGTTGGTAATAATCATTTTCCCCACTCAATGCAGTCGTACAGCTAATTACATAATTCCTAACAACCATATTTACTCCAATAACGTAAGGAATACCAACAACACTTCTAAATGAGACTATAGTTTAAATCCAATCAATTATTAGAATTGAAGAAATTAAATTCCATACTCAGTAAATCCCCTAAAAGAACTTTTGCCTAGGACTAATTCTTTCCTTTATATAAATGTGTTAAGGCCAGTACGGTTAACAACAGTATAACAAATTTCAACCATTCATGCAATGGGGCATAGTATACTCTGCATGTTAATGTTTATACATTCAATAATGAGTTAGAAAAAGAATTTCAGAATATTTCGCATGCAATGCAGGTTTAACAACAACACTGCTAAATCAAACATTCCGCATACCTGGAGTTTTGGACAAACAAAGCCGGCCAAATGAGCATGCTCCTACGACGTCCACAACATCTGGAGTCAATGAGTTGGCACTGAACAACAGAAAAACGACAAACTTAAAACAGCCTACACAAAGCTTTGTCAATAATAAACATTTACCCAGATCACTGCAATTGTACTGCTAATTACATATTTTTTATACAAACATATTTTCTCCATTCATTTCAGGTCTAACAACAACGTTTCCAAATCAGACATTGAGGTCGCATAAAACTAAGTCGTTCACTCAACCTGTGTCAAACAGAGCACCAAAGACAACAATGTTCAAGCCAAAGCCAATTGCTGTAAACAACTTCAGCCTGAATATGGGACAACAGGCTAACTCAGACCAACCAACACATCAAAATTATGTCGTTATGTTGCCATGTTCATGATTTTTCATTTCACTTAAAGCATATTTCCCATTTCCCAGCCAAATGCTTCATAACATACACATTACCCAAATCTAGGCACTTAATATAGATTGGGGAAATCATTATAGAATGTTAGCAACAATAAGTTGTCTTCTCATATTAAAATGCTAGCAACATATGCCTACTTCTCATCATATAAATTGAATTATATTCAACAGGTTTCACAACAACAAAACTTCAGAATTTCTTCAACCAACCATTTAATGGCAAAGCCACAACTGATATGACGCAGACAACTACACCGATGCTGACACTTACAACAATAGCTAACAACCAGTCTGCAGCATCAACAACAGAACCTGATGCCTCGAATGCAAAGCATAATCTAGCTAAAACACAAGGAAAAAGAACAGCGCATGAGAATAAGGATCTCAATGAAGCAACACAAACTACAAGACAAAAAAAGAGAAAGAAAAGCAATACCATGAGGAAACAACGCAAAAAGACAAGGCCACCAGGTATACATCATACTCATTTACATAGGATCATTAACTAAATAGTGATGCAAGTTACTGACATGAAATACACAAATTGTAGGCTCCCCCGTAGAATATTGGAACATGGGAAAACCATCATATGAATGCATAAACTGTGGAGCAATGATGTGGTTTGAAGAGAGAGCAATGAAAGGGAGGAAAAGACAAAATGTGACGTTTTCTTTATGCTGCCAAGAAGGGAAAATCAAGCTGCCCCCTTCAAGAGAGCCACCCGAACTGCTTAAGAAACTACTTGACTACAAAGGAGGGAGAGAGAGCACAAGGTTTCGGAAGAAGATACGACTAGCAAACAACATGTTTGCATTCACATCAATGGGCGCTCAAGTTGACAAAGACATCAACAAAACAAGAGGTCCATACATCTTCAAAATATCCGGCCAAAATCACCATAGGATGGGATCGCTCCTGCCCCCAGATGGCCAGCAAGCCAACTTCGCACAAACATATATATATGACACTGAAAATGAGGTTATGAATAGAAGAAAGGCTTTGAAAAAAGAGAAAGAAGATGGGGACATCAACGACAAACTTATCGAACAATTGATCAATATGTTTGATGAAATTAACCCAATTGCAAAGGCTTTTCGAATGGCGCGAGACAGGTTTAAAGAGAACCCATCATTAAACTTATCATTGAGGCTACTTGGCCAAAGAAGTGGAGACAATAGGCAATACAATAGTCCCCAGGCGTCAGAGGTAGCATGCTTGGCTGTTGGAGACGTTGGAAAAGCTGATCGTGGGAAGGATATCATTGTCCAACATAAATCCAAAGGCCTCCAAAGAATTTCAGAATCCCACCCCTCCTTCATGGCCATGCAATATCCCCTGTTATTTCCGTATGGAGAAGATGGATACCACAACAAGTTGACATATAAAAAAAACAATGGGAAAAGGCAAACGAAAAGGGATAAAGTCACTATGAAAGAGTTTTATGCATATATGCTCCAACAACGAGTTTTGCAGACAATGATTTTGATCTTAGGAGGCAGACTATTCTTCCAATATATTGTTGATGCCTATGCAGCTATTCAAGATGAGCGGTTGAGATAAATTCGTAACAAACAAGGTCGACTGAGAGACGATTTATATCACAATGTCAACGATGCCCTACACAAGGGGGACGCAGATGCAGATTCTATTGGTCAAAGAATAATCTTGCCGCCCTCATTTACAGGCGGACCGCGTTATATGGTCCAAAAACTCCCAAGACGCTTTAGCAATCTGCCGATGGATGGGAAACCCAGATTTGTTCATCACATTTACCGCCAATCCAAATTGGCCAGAAATCGATTACGTGCTCGAAGCAATCCCAGGACAGCCAAGCTGTGATCGACCAGATATTCAAACAAGGGTTTTCAAAATTAAGCTAGATCACCTTATGAAAGATATCACAGATGGTGAGCACTTTGGTAAAGTCAGGGCAGGTAAAAAACCTCAACAAATTCTTTATAGTTTAAGAATTATCTAATATGCTTTTGAAAAAATCTAACATGTAATATGTGACATGCAGCTATATATACAATTGAATTTCAGAAACGTGGATTGCCACATGCACACATCTTGCTTTGGTTATATGAAGACGCTAAATGCAAAAAACCCGAAGACATAGATCAAATAATATCAGCCGAAATACCCAGCCAACCAAATGATCCGGCCGGTTATAAAGTTGTATCTCAATAGATGATGCATGGCCCATGTGGACACCAGTGTCTACGAGATGGTAAGTGTATCAGACACTTCCCCAAACAATACACCAGTGCAACATCTATAGATGAGGAAGGCTATCCAATATACAAAAGAAGGAAGACAAGCGAGGTCGTAACAAAGGGAAATGCTATCCTGGACAATTCATATGTTGTTCCTTATAACAGAGAGCTACTATTGAAGTATGAGGCCCACATCAATGTTGAATGGTGCAACCAAACAAGAGCTATAAAATATTTGTTCAAATACATAACAAAAGGTCCAGATCGAGCAACTGTGGTTGTAGAACAGAATAGGGGACAAGATGAAGACTCACCTCCCCAAACCAGACACGTAGCAGATGAAATCAAACTCTATTTGGATTGTCGATACCTCTCCTCATGCGAATCCTGTTGGCGCATTTATGGATTTGATGTTCACTACAGGATTCCTTCTGTTATCAGGTTGGGCTTCCACCTGGAAGATGAACAGTTTGTCATATTCAATGACAAATCAAATTTGGAGGAGGTAGTAACAAGTGAGACAAGCACAAAAACAATGTTTTTACAATGGATGGAACGTAACAAAGTTGACCAACAAGCAAGGGAGCTAACATATGCTGAGTTTCCAACAAAGTATGTTTGGCACAGTAAAGACAGAGAGTGGAAGCCTAGACAGCAGGGAAAATGCATTGGAAGAATATCATACACACATCCAATGAGTGGTAATCGATACTACCTCAGAATATTGTTAAACAGAGCAAGAGGCCCAACTTCATACGAAGAATTACTCACAGTAAAAGGAACAAAATACAAGGATTTTAAAGAAGCATGCTCTGCATTAGGCCTCCTAATCAACGACGAGGAGTGGGACAACGCTCTTAAAGAAGCACACTTTTGGAGCTCTGGGACTTACCTCAGGAAACTATTTGTCTTGATAGTCATAAACTGTGAGGTAACCAATCCACAGAAACTCTGGGAAAATAACTGGGACTTACTTTCAGAGGATATTTTGTGTGAGAAAAGGAAGGTCTACAACCAACCAGAACTTATTCTTGATGAAGAACAAATAAGAAATTACTGCTTGCTGGAGATTCAGTTGCTGTTCGAAAGATATGGAAAATCAATTAAAGATTATGATGGAATCCCCGCACCTAATCCTGCGTTGACGAACAAACTAAGCAACAGACTCATACGAGATGAATTGAGTTACAATGTTTCAGAACTCATTCACCAACACAACAAGAACTTCCAAATGCTCAACGAAGATCAAGAAAAAATATATCACGCGGTCATCCAAGCCACAACAAAAGGCAACGGAGGGATGTTCTTTATAAATGGACACGGAGGCACTGGGAAGACATTTCTATACAATACAATAATAGTAAGACTCAGGTCAGAAAGAAAGATAGTATTGGCAGTTGCTTCATCAGGTAATTCCATTGAACCTCTAACTTAAAACCCTATAAAAACCTATACTCTTAAATTCAAGAACTAATGTTGTCTGCAATACTGCAATACAGGAATAGCATCATTGCTATTACCCGGTGGGAGAACTGCACATAGCCACTTTGACATTCCAATTGAATTGTTCGAGAATAGCACATGTGGCATAAAACAGAAAACACATCTAGCAGATCTCATGATTGAGGCATCACTCATAGTCTGGGATGAAGCACCAATGATGAATAGACAAGCTTTTGAAGCGCTGGACCGAACTCTACGTGACATCATCGGGAAAAAATATCCACAATGCAGACACATGAAGTTCGGAGGCAAGCCTGTGGTACTTGGAGGGGATTTCAGGCAAATTCTTCCAGTTATTCCCAAAGGAAAAAGACAACAAATAATAGACGCATGTATAAATCACTCTACACTGTGGGATGAATGTCAGGTATTCCATCTAACAAAAAGTATGAGAGTTAGTGAGAATATTCAAAAGCAAAGTATCAGAGAAGAAAGAAAGGCTTTCAACAAATGGATTTTAGACATAGGAGATGGTAAAACACCAGCAATCAAAAGAGGTGATGATGACGAACCAACATGGATAACAATGCCAGAAAAGTTTCTTCTCAAACATTCAAACAATCCTATTGAAACAATAGTCAAATCAACGTATCCTGAGTTCCAAGCTCGCCAGCATGATGATGAATATCTAAGAGAACGTGCAATACTGACACCACTAAATGAAATAGCAGATGAGGTAAACAACTACATGTTGCAGCAACTCAAGGGAGAGGAAATTGAATATCAAAGTGCAGATGAAATATGCCGGGCTTCTCCAGACTTTGAAAATCAAGAAAACATGTATCCTGTTGAATATCTCAACACACTAACATTCTCTGGATTTCCCCCACATATTTTGAAGTTAAAAGTTGGAATGCCTATCATGCTGCTGAGGAATATAAATCCAACAGCAGGATTGTGTAACGGAACTCGACTGATAGTCACACGACTTGGAAAGTATATCATAGAAGCAAGAATCATAACTGGGAACAGATGTGGACAACGAGAGATAATACCCAGAATCACATTGACATCACCAACCACCAAAATACCCTTCATTATGAAGAGAAGACAATTCCCTGTTAAACCATGCTATGCGATGACAACCAACAAGAGCCAGGGACAATCACTCAACCAAGTTGGAATATATCTACCGAAACCAGTGTTCAGCCATGGACAACTATATGTTGCTGTTTCAAGAGTTACACAACCAGAAGGGCTAAAAATACTAATTCAGGATGACACCGAAGATTTCAAGGACAAAACCAAAAACATTGTCTACTATGAAATTTTCAACAAGTTAACAGCGCCAGACAACTAGAATCAACAACCAACATTGTAGCCTTCATACTATGGTTATTTTGGACGTTACACAACACAGCTGGCTTTTTAAGTTGCTTCTTTATTCACATACCCAATAAAAAAATTATTTATGTACTTACTATAACATGAAAAGCCTCAAGTACTCGGCATGTCAATTAAGCACCCAATCTCAATGGGAAAAACAACTATATCAAATGGTTTGTGTCATGTTTAGAGATCATTACCGACATCTATATAAAAATACTAAGCTCCCAACTTGAAATTTTAGCTTTCAAATTCAAGTCAAAAAACCAACATATACAAGGATTTGCAGTTAACTAAGTAAACACCCACCACCCCCCAACCAACAAAAAAAAAAAACAGACAAAGCAATCTCTCATCATTCATTTCAACTTCTACCGCCACTCCTTCCTCACAATAACTTCCCTAAGAAGTACATATTTCATTCCATAGTACTACTAAACAATACAGAAACATGAACCAACACTAAACCGTGTAAATTTACACAATTTAAGAAAACATGTTACCTTAATGGAGTTACCTGGATAGTTCAATAGGGGGGGAAGAATGCTCCCTATTACAACAAACTCAAGGTAACCAAAACAGATACACACATCACACAAATAATAGAACAACTACACCATACCCAAGCGATTTACCACTACTGATCATAAACTAGAATGCATACAAACATACCCCCCCCCCCCCCCCCCCACCCCCACAAAAAAAAAAAAGAAAAAAAAAAAAAAAAAAAAAAAAAAAAACGTATAGCAAAGTCAATCTTATCTCAGTCACAAAGAAGCCCATTGTGGGGTTGCCTGTGAAAGAACTCAAACAAAGAAGCCCATATTAGGTAACCAACAAATCTTCTCTCAGGCATTTTAACAAACAGTTGGCGGGAAGCACCCAATTGACCACACTTCACAAAAGCACCCAACATGATCTCCCAAGACACCACATCAAAGCAAAAACACGAATCCAAGAACATTTTAGCAGCAACAATACGACACAATTTGCATAGATACTAATAATTACAAAAAATAACACATTTAAAACATCCAAATTCAAAAACGCAAGGAAAAGGGATAAGAAAATGAAAGATTTACAAACACACCTAACCGACGCCAATTACGATTGAGAGATAACGCTGATCTGCCAAATACACGAACTGAACGTAAAGAAACAAAGAGAAACAGAGTAAAGTAGGAATAAAAGGAGTTATTCTCACCAAAAAAAAAAAAAAACAATAAAAGGAGTTGGTTTGGATGGGAATCGTACACCTTTTTTAAATCACCACTGCCAATTCCAACAATTTTGTATCTCTTTTCTTGGTGTTTTGGTAGTTTTGTCATTTCTTTATCAAATAAGGCAGATCAGGCACTGGGTTCCAGTTGGTTCCAGTGATGGAATATTGCAAAAACTAAATACAGCTCCAGATACCAAAAATAAAGGAATGAATAAAGATTAAATAAATACAAATACAAAGGAAATACAAACAGAGAGCAAAAATTCTTACTCTCCCAAATAGCAAACGAATACATTACTATTTCTCTTCAAAGTAAGTGATATAAAATTAGGCCCTAAAATTAAACAACGGTTATTAATCTTCCAAATACCAAATCATTACATTAACATAACTCTTCAAACTAATGGCTAAAAACTCCAATCAACATATCCATTTGTATTTGGACGGCACAGTACTCACACGTCACTAGATCATGATGATTGGGAGTGTTTCCAACATCATTATGCGTAACCCAATGACCATCACCGCTCTTTGCACAAATCTTCTTTAGAGGAGGAGCAAATGGTAAAGGCCTAATAGTCGTCATATTTTCGAGCCAACCACGATAAATCGAAAGCATCCTTACACCGTCTTCACGAAGAGCCAACTCCAAAAGCATAATTAACCCATCCACACTACTAAAGCCGAAAAGAATCATACCTAACACAAATCGAGCAAATAAAAAACCTTTGTCCGAAGCCATCTCAAGCTTCCATCTTCCGAGCTCCACGTTACGCCTCTCAAAATAATTATAAATATCAAAAATCGTAAGGGCATATGAATCAAAAATAGCAGCAACCTGTTCCACATCAAGTTGACTTGATATCGAGAGTGTAGAAAATGGGCGTAGATAAGCCATAACCAGCCGAAAATCCTGCCAAAATACAAAGTTACCAAAAGTATAGCTTTGTTATTGCTCTTTGTACATGTAAGGCCAAAATATCAAAATATATATATATATTATATATATATATTGATTCTCAACAAGGTGGCATACCGTAATCATAAATGTGATATTAACCCATATTAGATAAACAAAAATACAAAAAAAAAAAAAATACACTAAACGTAAAAAAAACACAATTAGATGAATAACACAATCCCCTACAAAAAAAAGATGAATAATAATAATAATAATAATAATAATAATAATAATAATAATAATAATAATAATAATAATAATAATAATAATAATAATAATAATAATAATAATAATAATAATAATAATAATAATAATAATAACAACTCAACGTGGAAAACAAAATGAAAGTCAGCATCAACATTATTCAATAATCATTAAATGTGATCCTCAACTGCTTAGAGGAAATAAAATGTAAGTAAGTGAGGTAGATGAAGAGCAAAATAAAAAAATAAAAAAAAGAAAGAAGGCAAATAAGAGCAAATAAATTCACCAATAACAATGGCAGTTAATGTGGCATAAAGAGAGGAAAAAAACTGAAACAAATTGAATGGTCAAATGAAAGTTAATTAGAGACATGAAAGACGTTACCTCCCTCTTCTCTCAACTAATCAGTGTCTCTCTCTATTTGCTCCAGAAATAATTGCACCCAAGGAGAATACGAACCAACCCATTTTAATGTCAGCCAATGATATATATACCTCTATTCACATGAGGTTGACTACATACATGTTATACAGAATAATGATATCACAATTGCAATTATGATAGGACATATAATATGGGAAAAGTAAAAGCCATAGGTGGCATCAAAATAAGAACAAAGTGAACTACACCAATAAACAGATGACAAGTCCGGGTCCGTTGTGTCTACCCAGTTTAAATCAACAGATTTGTGTGGAACATGGTCCAGCACACATAAACATATCACCAAGAAATACCACCAGTCACATCGATCCGCTTCAACTCACCTGCAAATATTGTGCTATAGAACTACAACTCCATTGGCTAACATCTCCATAGAATTGAAAGGCATACAGCCTTCAATTTAACAAATTTAGAGTTATGAAGAGGTGGAAAATTTGTAAGCTGATATATCCATAAATCTAACAAATGGGATATATACATCCAAATACAAATTAAAGCTACTATATTAACGTCCCCATATTTTTTGCCAGAGTTCTCATCAATGTGGCGATGAATAGTTAATAAATAGCCATAAATGCATAGGTGATTAAAAAAAATTTAAAATAATTTGATTTGATTTTAATAAAAATATCAATATCAAATATCAATATATATATATATATATATATATATATATATATATATATATATATATATATATATATATATATATATATATATATATATGTGTGTATAATTGAGTTCTCACCAAGGTGGCATTGAATAAATAATAATAGTCATAAATGCATGGGTGATTAAAAAGAAATCAAAAATACTTTTATTTTATTTTAATAAAAAAAGTAATATAAGTATTATATTTATTATCCTAAAAAAGGTATATTATTTATTCACTAAAAATGTAATTTCTTTGTTAAATGTGTGAAAAAAATTATTATTGTTCCTTGCTACTCCTATTATTCAACTTTATATATTAATGTGATTAAATTTTTTTTTTATATTGATTCTAATAACAGAGGATGATGAACAAGAACCCGTGCATCGCACGGGCACGAAATCTAGTATATATATGTTTAATTGAGTTCTCACCAAGGTGACATTGAATACGTAATAAATAGTCATAAATGCATGGGTGATTAAAAAGAAATTAAAAATATTTTGATTTTATTTTAATAAAAATAATTAACCTACGTATTATATTTATTATCCTAAAAAATATTATATATTCACTAAAAATAAAAATTCTTTGTTAAAAGAGTTCTTTTTCTTCAATGTCAATATCAATATCAATATCAATATCAATATATATATATATGTATAATTGAGTTCTCACCAAGGTGATATTGAATAAATAATAAATATTCATAAATGCATGGGTGATTAAAAAGAAATCAAAAATACTTTTATTTTATTTTAATAAAAAATTAACATAAGTATTATATTTATTATCCTAAAAAAGGTATATTATTTATTCACTAAAAGTGTAATTTCTTTGTTAAATGTGTGAAAAAGATTATTATTGTTTCTTGCTACTCCTATTATTCAAATTTATATATTGATGTGATTAAAAAAAATTATTATATTGATTCTAATAACAGAGGATGATGAACAAGAACTCGTGCATCGCACGGACAAGAAATCTATATAATTGAGTTCTCACCAAGGTGGCATTGAATACGTAATAAATAGTCATAAATGCATGGGTGATTAAAAAGAAATTAAAAATATTTAGATTTTATTTTAATAAAAATAAGTAACATAAGTATTATATTTATTATCCTAAAAAATATTATATATTCACTAAAAATAAAAATTAGGGAACAAAGAAACCCTAGCAAGCAGAGCCTCCCCAACAAGAAAACCCAATCACCTAATCAAAACAAAGAACAATTAGGGAACAAAGATCTGTAAATCAGAATCCCTGTGATCAATACGCACTCAATTTGAGGAAAATCAACAAAATCTGCCACTCGCAGTCACTCAGAACTCTCACCAAACCCTAGGGGTTGAGAGAGGTTTTTTTTTTTTTTTTTCGCCAGTTCGGGATCAGTTCTGAAAATATCAATGTAAATACTAAAATAAATTAAGAAATGGCTGTCACTATTAAAGCAATGATTCCACCACCAGCACCTACACATTACAGGAGTAATACATGTTTATCCATTAATAATGATCATCAATGGACAATATAATGGAGGGAAAGGAGAAAAAGTGAGACGCGTTTGCTACTTTAATTAAGGCCCCATTTGAATATGTAAATTATAATCACGTTTTGAAATTATATTAATATGATCTCTTGAATTAGTTGTCTCACAATGATACCTTTTAAACTCACTTTTTTCGTAAAGAAGCTCAAAGAGAAATCATTGATTGGTTCCGGACCATTGTTATTCCCTTCTGTCACAAAATGGAATAATGGTCCAGGATTTGATAATCTCTTGTAACTCATCAACAAGTGAGTAAAAACTTCAGCAGTGAGGTTCAACCCAAAATCAATTGGCAATAGGTACAATAACTCACTCGATTATAAGAAACTCAAAATCACGATGTTTTTTTCTTTATGTGGGACAGAAACTCACTTCAACATTATATGATATGAGTAACGTGATAAACTAAATGCGTCTAATGATTTCCCACCCATGATTTAAAGCGCAAGTTATGCTGTAACTTACCTGCCGTAACCTTAAAGGCTGTTGTAAAAGCTTCCAATGGTGTTAACGCAATATTCCCGCTTCTCGCAGTTGTTGAGGTCTAGATTACACTCATCAACATCTGGGAAATTAAATTACTTAAATTTAGCTAGTGAACCATTTAAAAGTTGACAATACTTCAATCTTATATATAATCTACCCAAAAGATGATGCTGGTTGAGTTACAAGTAAACAAGTTACAACTTATATACCAAGTAATTCGTGGAATACCTGTGGTCGTATGTTGGGAGGTCCCCTCTAGCCACGCCTACCAAACCCTTAAAAAAATGTCTTATGTATGGTCCAAATAGAAGGAATGAAATATACCTTGGCAGCCGTCTTTCAAGTATGGATTACCGGAGTAGCCAGGTAAGCATTTGCAACGGTAACCATCATAATAAAGCCCTGAAATGACATATACTGTTTCCCTTGCACAAACAATACCATTGGCTTGAGCCGTTGAACAATTCTATGTTCCGATCATCCAATCCACTACCACAGGGAGCCTATGATTCTTGTGAGGTAGCCTAGTCAAGTTTGCAAGACTAAAACTCAAGGCATCCTTGGCCACAATGAAAGCAGAGCTACAAGGGTTGAATTAGTTCACATTGGTATGGTTATCGAAGCTCTTTGCTTCAATATTGATCTCGGCTATGCCTGTTAGATATAGGAAATTGAGTAGATATTAGTATTACAACTAACAATATCAATAATTGCATGATCAAAACATAATTACATCATAATGTATAGTACCATCAGGGATAGGTGTTTGGCAACAACAAAGACCGGAGCATGTCCAGTTAGCGACATCCTTTGGAGTGTCACATACAGTCATGCATCCAGTACTATAATTATTCCTCCCATGTCATGTGCCTCCAAACCACGCGTAAGTGTCACATTCAGTGGCCGCAAACACATTCTTGGTGGTTGAAACAGCGAGTCTTCCCATTGTCAATATAGACTCATGTTCGTGGATTTGGGTGCCATTCTTAGCAAAACATGCATGAGAAACAAAGTTAGAGATACGTATCCGCTCTTCCAATAAATCAATATCTAACACCTCCAATGGACCCATGTTACCATACATCGGTATTGAGAGGTTTTTATGTGGAAGGTGCTTCCAAGTAATCTTGTACTAGTCACTATCATCACTAGGGCTGTTGTAATAACATCCCTTCCTAAAGCCAAACGGAAATGGGATAGTCACGTTGCCACACTTCTCCGGACATCCACTCAAAACCAAATTGGACCGACCTGCCACCTCTCCGACCACCAAGACTACTAGTGTGGCACCGATGACAAACACAAAATTGCTCAAAACCATCATCGCTCTTCTTGTGTGTGTGTGTGTGTGTGTATGTATGTGTGTGTGTTAGACTCTAACCCTGTAGTAAGACCTAAAGACACTTCTTAACTTAATGAAATTAGTGTTGATAGAGGTATATCTATATGTATGTATATATATATTGGACCATAAAGTAAAGTAGCTATACATAAAATTGACTTGGTTGGAAAGCACTTGACCTTGTGGTAAGATGCCATGAAACCAAATTATGTTCATTCTGGTTAAATATTTAGGTATGTTTGTTTATCCAAGCATATGGAACACGCAGGTGTGAGCGTGAATACATAATTGAATATGAAGTGATCTCCAGGAAAGGAGGAATAATGAGTGGGTTGGTGGCTTCAACCCATGTACCCAGCTAATTAAAATAAGAAAAGCAACCACATGAAGTGGTGTAATCCTTTCCCACTCAACTTCATATATACTCCTGTTACAGTTAACCTGTATGTAACCAAGCCTTGAGTCACTAAACTCACACCAAAAGGTAACTACAACCAAATTAAACCCAAGGCCTCCAGTTCTTCACAAAAACTCGTATGAGGCAGCCTCAAGGCCAGATGAGACGCCTCAAACAAACATGAAGGCATGATGATGTCATACTTGGCTATAGAGGTGGCATCATCTTGACTCGGCCTCATAAGAGACCTTTTGCCAGCTCTTTCGGGAAATGGAGGATCCAAACTCTCATTATGTAGCTTACGTGTGTCAGAGGATGGACCATTTATACAAGACCATGTTATAATCTCTCGTGCAAACCAGTATAGGCTCATCTACTTACTACTACACTCATTTTGCAAACTAATTTATCTTGTCATATATTTAATATTTTTACATATGTACACACTAAGAAATGAAGAACTATTATATTCATAGTCAATAGATATTAAAATAACTTAAAATGCCAAAACGTTATTACTCCCTCCATACCGTATTTTGAGTTAACACTCATTTTAAGAGATGGTCAATTGGCTAGGATCTCCTTAGTATTAAATCTTAGTATCTTACAAAAAAGAGAGAAAAAGAGGAATAACGAAGAAAAATGAAAGATAAAGTGGGCAAAATAACGATAAATATATCTTGAAAATTGTTGTGTGCATTATTTAGTTCAGGGAAACAAAATTAAAGTAAAAAATGCAAACTAAGGGAGTATACATTAAGCTTCATTCTAACCTATTTATTGGATATGAGGTCAAAAAAATCATTAGACAACTTTTCTCACCCAGTGGATCAACCCGAACTGATGGGTCTACCATTTCCCAATTGCAACTTGAAAATGACCTAACCTCAAAACTATCCAAAAATCGGAGTGACCCAACCTAAACCTGATCTCCCGACTTGATTGACGGATCTAGTATCAGCATAACGACGATCCAATTACCCATCAGGCCTGACAAAAGGAATAATAATCATCTTCCGTGTTCTAAAGACGCCAAGGGGCTATTAATCTGGCTATTTGAAGACTCCACAGTGTTTCCCCTGCCACACCCATCATTATCCACCCTTATTGTTTCACTACTCAGTAGTGAACCCACTCTCTCTTCTGGATGTAGTGTACTACTTCTAGACAATGAATGTGAACCCATAGTTCCTCGAATCCTCTGTAGTTCAGTTGCAATTTCCTTCATGGTGGGTCTCTCGTCACCTTTTAATTTCAAGCACCTTTGAGCAAGATGAGCAACTTCCATTAGCTGCAGGATTGCTATGTCTTTTGCTATTTTGTCATCAAGAATCTCATACAAACGATCTTCCTTCAAGTTCCTAAGAAAGAAATTAGCAAGACATCTCTCGCTCTCAGGTCTATCATAACAAATTGCATTCGCTCTTGTCAAAAGCTCCACAAGTACAACTCCAAAGCTATAGACATCGCTCTTGTGAGTTAACTCACTCGTCTGTAAGTACTCAGGGTCTAAGTAACCGAATGTTCCAAGAACCACAGTAGCCAAGTGGTCTTTGTCCATCGGAACTAATCTTGAAGCTCCAAAATCGGACACTTTTGCTGTGTAATTCTTGTCTAGGAGAATATTTGTCGACTTCATATCTCTATGAATTATCGGGACTGAGATAGTTCCATGCAAGTAGGATAAAACCTCAGCGACTTCTGATGCTATCCTTAGTCGAGTATCCCATGTAAGGAAAGATGCCTTTCTTTCATCATGCAAATGTTCGTATAATGTCCCATTGTCGACAAATTCATAAACAAGTAGAGGTACTTCTGTCTCCAGGCAACAACCTAAGAGCTTCACAACATGTCGATTGTTGAGTTGGGAGAGTAGAATCACTTCATTGATGAATTGCTCACATTGTTTTGAGTCCACTTTGAGGGACTTTTTGATAGCAACTACTTGATTGTTTTCTAGGATCCCTTCATAGACCACACCAAAGCCTCCCTTGCCTATAATATTGCCATCGCTATATTTGTTGGTGGCTTTCTCCAGTTCTTCAATTGTGAATACTCTGACCATTTCAACTGATACATCTCGACGAGAGAGCTTCTGATGTAATAAGCGACCACCATTCTGTAAAAAGAAGCCCTCTCTTGCTTTCGAAAGTTTCTTTTTCTCATGTTTCAAGTACAGCCAAACGCCTATCACAATTGAAGCAATGATCCCACCACCAATACCTACAAAATTATTTCCCCATCACTTAAACTTTTCATGACACGATATAAGGTGTCCAAATCCTAGGAGCATCCGAGCATACCAAGGTACATGGAAGCCTATGTACATAATTGATACTTAAAAGCTTTCTAAATGCTGGTCGGGCGGCTAGGCATGAACGTTTTGTCTAATGGGGTTGGATGGCAAGTGAGTTTGGGTCGGGCTAACATATGGGGACTTAAATTATACAAAATGCTAATCCATGTCTATTTTATCTCTTTTTCAAGGTAGAATCGGCGGAGGCTAACTAATGAGTCACCACACCTGGCCCATGCACATATTTATCTATTCACTCTTCAAGCTTGATGTGAAAGATCAAAGATGTTTATGTAAGGGCATGTAAGAGGATATATAGAATCAAAGTTGGGCTACTATTGGTTTGATTAGGTTTTCTCAAACTACCAACAAATGTGATTATAAAGCATTACGTAGATAAACTTGGGAATTAGGACTGATTTATGGGAAAAAGCACAATCATGAGAAACTTATTCACACTTACCCGTGGTGACCTTAAAGGCCTTCGAGAAAATCTCTTTATCAGGAATGCAATGATCAATCTTTCTGCCACTCCCATGGAAGCCCTTTGGACAATGACAATGAAAGCTTCCAACGGTGTTAATACAGTACTCCGGTTTCTCACATTGGTTCAGGTGTAGATCAGCACACTCATTAATATCTGTGGAAAACACATACGATCACCAATTATTCGGATGCTGTCCAAAAGTGTAACTATTATGTCAACATAACCTCAAACAACTTTCGGGGAAAACAAAGTAGGCCTATCCGAAAATAGCAGCTTTTGTGTTTCAATGCAATAGCTCAAACAATTTTAGTGAAAATGAGCAGACCAATGCAAACAAGTTTTGAACAGTCTTAACAGCACAATTTCCAAAGATTTTATTATCAACTCCAGTTTAATGCCTAGTAGTATATTTGATTCTAGTGAATAGCTCAGCAATGTTCAATAGATCAGTTACTTGAAGCCTCAGAAATTTTCAGTAATGTATCCCTTAGTAATTTTCAGCAGCTTTTGAAATTTTCAGTAATGTATCCCTTAGTAATTTTCAATAGATCATTGAGGCAACCCACAACCAATATACTGTTCGGTTCATCTGCTGCAAATTTTCAGTAATGTATCCCTTAGCACTGCTTTGTCTAATGCCATTACTACTTAATTATGTTTTGGTCAGAAAATCTGTTTTAATATATTAATAAAAAAATACCGTTAACTTTTTGGAGTTGCAAATTCATGTGACTAATAGTCAGCGTCATTACTTTGATACAATTAGCCTTTTTTTCCATGACTTGTCATGGGAAAGTTGACAATTACGCCAAAGTGAAAAGAAAAAGTTAGTGTGTAAAGATAAAGCTTTTTTTTTTTTTTTTTTTTTTTTTGTGACAGGTGTAAAGAAAAAGCTGATTCAATGTGAATTGATCAAAACTAAATGGACATGAAAAGTGTTCTAGTTCAAGGAAAAAGGAACAATTACCTTGACAACCGTCCAGCAAGTATGGATTGCCAGAGTATCCCGGTAAGCATTTGCACTGATAACCAGCTTCAAGCATCGAATCTTCGCATACACTATTCCCCTTACACAAACAAGTCCCATTTGCTTCAGCAATTGCACACTTCTCCGTTCCTATCATCCAATCAAAGACGACTGGGAGCTTGTTAACCTCCTGGGGCAAGGCACTCAAGTTTGAGAGGCTAAACGTGAAGGCACCTTTTTCCACGACGAAAGCTGCGCTGCAAGGATTGAAGTAGCTCACATTGGTGTGGTTATCAAAGCTCACAGCTCTAATCTTGATGTACGTTACACCATCTGGGATGGCGGTTTGGCAACAACCAAGACCGGAGCATGTGCCATTAGCAACATCCTGTGGGGTGTCACATACAGTCATGCATCCTGTACTGTACGCCCTCCCATGTCGGGTACCTTCAAACCACGCATAGGTGTCACAACCAATGGCCGCAAACATGTTCTCTGACGTTGAGAGAGTGAATCTCTCCATTGCCAGCTTAGGATAGTTGTGGCGGATCTCAGTGCCATTCTTGGCATAACATGCATGAGAAACAAAGTTAGAGATGTGTATGTGACCATCCAGTAACCCAATCTGTAACACCTCCATGGTACTACTATACATGGGTCTTGGAGGGGTAAATTTTTCGTCGCAAGTGATCTCGTAGTTGATATCATCACTAGTGTGGCTGTAATAGCACCCCTTTCCTATACCAAATGGGTATGGAATAGCAACATTACCACACTTGCTCGGACAACCTACAAGACTCAATTGGAATGGATTCGAAGCTTCTGCAACCACCAAGTGTAGGGTGGTGAAGAGTTTTAATGTAGTGGCAGCAATGAGCAACAAAGAGTTGCCCAAATCCATTGTCTATTTTCGTGTAATTATGTGTGTTTATGAAATACCGACATGCACAGAATTCACTTGATGAAACTATATATGGGGCATAAAGTAGTTATAGTTATATTAATGTTGCATTGGCCCATTGGGAGAAACATGTATAAGACTTTTATGGTCAGGGCCGCAAACAACGTTCATTTCACAGTTCTTTCTGAAAAGTATAAAAATGAGTGGGTTGAAACATGCTACAGCATTTACTATTGAATATTAGTAACATCTTGCTTTCGGTAAAGGATAAAAATGAGTGGGTTGGTTTGGTGTCATTTTTAAGCCAACAGCAAGCTCAAGCTTATGCTTCATTAGTCTTCTTTTTTTTGTTTTTTTTTTTTTGATGAAAGTCTTTTTTTGCCTCATTAGAAAGTTGGCCGGACAAAAGTATTAGGAAGAGAAAGAGGCTGAAAAAAGAATTATTATTAAATCAGCAATTCAGCATCTAATGATTCTAGTGGCCTTCAATCAGCACAAACAAATCCTGAGCCTTAGTACGCTAAAAAAAAAATAAAAAATCCTGAGGCTTAATGATGCCCTCCACCCACAAAGAGGAACATTTACAATCCTAGAAAGAAATTATGCTTTATGGTCAATAATAATATAACAAACAAATTAGCTTCCACCAGCAGGTCGAGCACCCTTCTTAGCTAATTCTCTGCCCTATGAACCACCTCCTACGCAAGCGGTTTCTCATTTTCTGAATAACAGAAGTGAATAATTTTCTATCATTAAAAGTATCCCCATTGTCTATTGCTCTTGTTCTGATTGTAACTAGTGATATTTTTTTTGTTTGAACCACAGGTTTACCTCGAACTCTTTGGGCCAAGATTAATCATGTTCGCACCGGGTCGTCCTACGAAGGGGTGAAGTGCTCCGAACAAGCACTTTATCCATTCTGAAACTGAAAGCAAATGCTATTTCTAAATAGCCAAATGGACCACAAAGTGCAAAACAGAGTCATTACTCATTAATCACCCCTGTTACAAAGCACCTGAGCATACTAGGACATTGTATGATCAAATCCTTGACCGTGGGAAGAAGACACCCAGAAACACCCCACCGTCGCATAACTCCTATAGTCCTATCCAACACTCTAAGGTATCGTTTGGTTCAAAAACTGATATCGGTTTGGAATCGGAATTGAAATCCAGGAGGTATGGACTCACAACCCGATTCCTAATGTCACTTGTTTGGTTGCATATTCATATTTAGACATTGTTTTATTTTTATTTTAGAAATGTGTAAAACAAGTAAAAAAAACAAATCACTCCTGACCCCACACTCATAATCATAACTCACCAAAAAATCACAACTTGGTGATCTCCGTCCCCCTCCCTCCCCTTTCTCTCTCCTATTTTTTTCTTTTTTCTTTTCTCTCTCCTATCTCTATCTCTCTCCTTAGACATGGTTATAGATGATTGAACCTGAATTTTCTATTTGATCTTCTAATTTGGGCTCACATCTGAGCCCTTTCGTATGTTACATCTGTGCTCAATTTCTTTTTTTGGTCAGTAGTCATCAATTTTTTGGGGAAATTTTTCATGGGACATTGTTGGCCTTCTTTAAATTCCTCTCTTTCTCTCTCTCATCCCGCACTTCCTTCCACCACCATAAACTGGATCTCATTCTCTCTCTAACTTGAATGAAGGAAAAAGAGAAGAAATAAATTCAAAAAGTGGTAGTCGATGAACACCGGAAGCCATGGGACGGGCTGATTTGATGGTGTGGGGGCAGAAGATGTTGGGGAAAACTACGGTATTTACCTACAATTACAACAACAGATAATCGGAAAAATAAAGTGCAAGAACCCAAAAATAACACAAACAATTTTACGTGGAAAACCCCTCTCAATTAGTGGAAAAACCACGGTGCGGATCTCCACGCACTAAAATATGATTCACTATGATAATCAAGAGCACAAAGGCAACAATCACAAGATCAAACAACAAGTAGACTATCTATCTTTGGTACTAGTACAAATTGACAAAACCCTAGCTCAATTTAGTACTCCCACAAATCCAAAGATACACCCACAAATACCTGTCATTGATCAATGCGAAACAATGTCTGTTTGTACTGATGATCCCCTCAATTATCACCTGCCAAGTCTTCACAGCGATCCACCTTTACCGGAGCTCTCAACCTCTCACGGCCCTCTCTGTGTTTTTCGTTGCTTTGGACTTTCGTTCTCCTGTGATAGAACAACCAAAAGACCTTCGTGTCTTTTCTATTCTGTCAACCTCCAGTAGCTTCTCTTGGAAGCTTAATACCCACCTTATGTTCCAGCCACTTGTCACACTTGTGGCCCAAACAAACCATAAGTCAACAACCAAAACCAAAGCCCATTTCTTTTGGTCACAAAACCAATTCAACGCAACATTCTTTTCTTCTGTTTTTTTTTTCCTTTTTCTTTTGTTTTATTTTATTTTCTATACAAACTAAAAATAAAATAAAACACAACTTAATAATACTATTTGGTATTTGGGGCGTTACCTCAACAGAAGAAACCCAAGGAGGTGGGGAGTTTCATAACCCGATACTTTTCTAATTTCGGCAATCGGTATGGGGGGTGGATTTTTGGCAACCAAACAACTGGTATGGATTTGACAAGCTCAAAACCGATAGTCGATACCCATATTTGACCAAGCAAACGACGCCTAAGATTTCGTTCGCTCCGGACTGGGAAGACTTGGTCGTCATTGACTCATTGTCCCACTTTTCCAAGTCAAGCAATTGTACACGCTTGCTGATAATTACTCCATAAATGGCTTCATCCATTTTGCTCCTTTTTGAAAGGGCCATCGTACCGTGGAATTGAAAAGAGAGGCCGAATGACTTATAGAAAATAACAAAAATTAAGATTGTCTTATCAGTGTGCAAGTAGGATGTACTCTACGTTACATGTCTAGATGTCCTTCACAAATTATTATTTTATTTTTTTTTGGTAATCCCAAAAAAAATTGTTTGCCAGAGATAGGCCTTACTCCATTTCGTCCACTGATATGGAAGCTAAAATTTACATACGGAGTACAAAAGAGAAAACGAAATCCAACCTGAAACTTAGTGTATCCAATACATTAAGTAAGGGAAATGTTTGGTTCCCCTAGAGAAGAAAAAATATGAAAATAGATTTCATTGAAATCTATTTTCATATATATATATATTTATATATATATATATATATATTTTTGGGTGTAAGTGCTGGTAAGGTGACAAGTGTCACCGTCTCATTGGTTTATACTCAAGTAATTAATTAATATTTTTTTTAATTTTGTAAAGAAGTGGTATGGCTTATTATTAATTTTTAAACATAAATTAGAGTAATCAATATGAAATGTTAATTGCTTTGATTAATATATTTTCATAATTTATGCAGTTAATAATAAAAAAATATAATAAATCAATAATGATATAAGTGCATTAAATTCATGAGTTTTATATTTATTAGCATATTATTTCAAATTAAAAAATAATGTAACTTTGGCTACCCCACTCAAATAAATATAACTGCTACTTTATTGGATCGAAAATGAAAAATACTTCAAAATAAGATATATTAATTTTGGGTAAGAACGCAGATAACGTGACGGCAAGTGTCCCCTAATGATTGTTTTTTTTTTTTTCTTCTTTTTCTAATCTATCCTTTTTGGTTTTGTTATGGCTAAATAAATATCCTATGATAATTGCTATAGCATGTTCATATTTCTAATTTAGTGCAATAAAAAAGGGGATTAATATAAAACTTTATCGTTTTCAATTATTAACCAATTAGGTAAAGTAAGGATGCAGAGATTTGACTATTAGTTATTTACAATAACTCCTATTTGCATTCACAGAAAAAGAAAAAAAAAATCAAATTAGGTAGAGATGATGAATACTTGTGAGAATAGATACACGTAATATAATAAGTGTTACAAAGTGGCGGGTATACTGCATGTAATTACAAGTATCACATCTTGATAAACTATTGTTATTATTTTTGGAGATGGTGAGTCCGGACAATTTTTTTTTTATTCTAATTACAAAGAAGGTTAGATTTTCAACTTTCAAATTCTAATTAGCGAAACACACAATAAGGAAAGGTATACCCACCATTAGAGTTGGTAGTATAGCGCAGATAACTACATGTATCACATTTTGATATATTAATTTATTTTTTTTCGAGATGGTGATAGTCCTCGCAATTTTCTTATTTTCATCCAAAAGAAGGTTAGATTTTTCAACTTTCAAAATATAATAAGCGAAACACATATTAAGGGACAATTAGATCGGATCAAACGGGTTGTGGGTATAATCACCATTTTGACATGTGACTAAATTTTATAGAATGACAAGTAGGGTCATATATTAGAGTGGCGGTTTGTTAAGTTATATATTTGAAGTACAATGACATGTTAAGTGATCAGTAATAGAAAAAGTTATTTTATTATTTTGTCAGGTCAGATATTTTTGGAGATACGCTAATTACTTAAGATGCATACAGTACAACAAAAATTGTCTCTCATAGCGCTTATTTTTATGCATACATAGCGCTTTTGAGCGTTATCTAGGCTGACGTTATTAAAGGGGTATCCAAAAAAAGCGCTATATATGGCATCCCAACCATAGCGCTTTTTTATAAAAAAAGCGCTATGTATATTTCATTACACATAACACTTTTTAAGAAAAGCGCTATGTATATGAAAAATATTCATAACGTTTTTCTGGACAAGCGCTATTGTAGAGTTGCTTTTTTGAAAAAAGAAAATAAAATCAATTTTTTTTTTTTTGCACATTCTCATTCAACCATGAAGAATCTCTTTAATTCAATATGAACATTTCAAATGCTCAACTTTGACTCCATTGAAAATGAAGTTCATACAAAAGTCAGAATGTTCACCATTTTCATCAAAAATCAAGTTAGTATACAAGGGAAGGTACTAAAACACTTGCAAATTAAAACAAACGATGCGTATCTAAACCAAGAAAAATATATCAAGTACAAGTACATCCGAAAACATATTGTCACTCTTGATCTCTATCTTCATTAATCCCAGCTTTAGGGTAGGAAATATGTGCGCTTTACTGCAAAAGAAAACATCACAGTAAAAGCAAGTTAGGATACAAATTAAACACGGGAAAATCAGAGACTAATCCGAGATTGCAACAAGGCCTAACAACATATTTTTAAACTCTGATCATGCTGGTTGTTAAACAGATCTAAGCTAGGAGTAACAAAATAAGATGCTCCATTGACTCAGAGCTTCGATGCATGCAAACAACACTAAACATGCAAAGATCCCAGATTTTGTCAAATAATTAATACTGTCATTGTGACTTAAGCTTCTCAAAAGAACCAAGAAAAACAACCATACTACCATATATCAAGTAGTGACAGTTTTTTGACTACAAGTAGTGACATTTGCAAATAACATCAACAAGCAAAAATAGAGCAGTCACTTGCTAGCATAACAGGAGAGCACTTAGCAGTGTGTTCTCTCCGACAGCATCTGTGAATATCGAAACAAAAGTTACAAACATGATTATCAACCAAGAGGGGGAGGGGGGAATTCTGGGCCTATAGTTACAAAGTAATGCAACAGATTGTAATCTAAGAAGAGAAAATTAAAAAAGACATATCCAAAGCAACACAAAACAGAGAGTATTTTAAGTTACATCCCATCAGCAATAAATTTTCTCCAATATCCTCGTATATACATTTACTCCTGTTATAGCAAAAATAAGTTGAGATACCTCATTATGATCATGAACTAGCATCAATTGCAGTAGCTAAGATTTAAAACTTCCCAAATTTTCCCCCAACTGCTCTTACAGCTTGCTCTGTAGTCTTTAGTGGGTCCTTTCTCAACAATCTAAACAAAAAAAAGAAAAACAACAAAGCAAATGTTCATAGTCATAACTACTAAGCAAAGAAAGGATGTTAAAAATTGTACCAATGCATGGTGCAAGATTTATAGTCTCACCTCAATATTTCCCTAAGACTATTGATACAGAAAAACCAAGGTTCTTGACAATCCACTCAAACTGATTTAACTCATGGAATTTGGTTCTCTCTTTACAAATGGAGGGCCTTATATACATTTGACAATAGAAGCTGAGTGTTACAATAGGGAAAAAAATTCATGACTGAAATAGAAAAAAAAAATCAGAAGATAATAAAATTTGAAAGAAGAAAGGAGCTGCTTGGACAGCAGCTCAAGTGGCTGTCCATCTCTTCTTTAGCCAATGAAATCAAAAAATTCAACAAAGGTATCTCTTCATATCCAGGATAGATAGCAAGCATTTCTCTTCATGAAGCAATATGACAATTGACTAGCATTAAGTATAGAAAGAAAGATCAGAAAAGGTCAAAAAACTTTGATTACTGCCTAGTCAGAGTAGTCACCAGTAGTACAATTGATTATGATTGAAGATTAAATTCATTTAGTTTTCTTTGCTTATGTGAAATCTTTCAGAATTTCCCAAGGATAACCCAAACTCAATTAAACTCATATTAGAACTGAATTCAAGCAAGCTTATGCCCATTGTCTGACCTGCATTGCTACCATGCCCAAGATATAGATTCATGATGAGAACTCTTTCTCTTTAGAACTCCTTTGGACTTCTTTAGAGTAATAATAATCAAGGTCTCAGCAAAGGAGGTCACAGTAAACTATTTGCACAATTGACCAATTTTTTTTCTAAGCTTTAATTCAATGCTTGATTTGATCAGCTTGTCAGAACACCAAATTTGCACAATTCTGACCTGGTTGTGTAATCAGATTATGTTCATGCTTCTTAGCTGTCATTTCCTCTTGCCATTCTTCCAAAATGAATGAAAATTGTCTGAATATTTCTACCTTAACAAGAGAGTTGCAGAAGAACCCAACAGATACTACAATTGGACCCAAAAGGTCAAAAACATTCAGTTTTGGATTTGTTCTAACATGCTTTACAAATCAGGCATTGAAAAGGGTTTTAAGGCTTAACATCGAATTACAAAAATGGTCAATGATTCAATTCAACATATTGACAGTTACAAACTTGGGTTAACATGCATTGTCATCAATCACAAGTTAACTGTAGCCCAAGAAACAAAAACACCAACAAACCGGCTAAATTCTAGAACCCTAAAGAACAACAATACTGAAAAAATTCGCAAAAATAAGAACTTACCAGCCGTGAATCCAGCAATACCCGCACATCAATTAAGAAATTTGGCAAAATTGATTACACCCAGTACAATCCAAAAAGCAATAGGCGTAGTGAAGGCCAAACCAAGCACAACCGCAACCGCAACCGCAACCGCAACCAAAGTGATCCTAATTAACCCTGAATTTGGGGTATTGGGGAAACAGCGAGGAGAGAGAAAGAACTGCGATGAAGCAGCGCAGATAGCCGCGTAGGGGGAAAAGATGGTCGCGCAGGGGGAAAAGATGGCCGCGCAGGGGGCAAAGATGGAGGCGGCCGGTAGGGAGGCAGGGGAGAGAGTGAAGGTGAGAGAGTGAAGGTGAGAGAGAGAAGCAAATGGAATTGAATTATCGATGGTGGGTTGGGCACTCTCTGAAGTCAGATACTTACTGTCTCACAAAAAAAAAAAAAAAAAAAAAAAGACAGAGAAAAGTTACACATAACACTTCCTCAATAAGCGTTATGTTAATAATTCCCTTGTTTAACACTCATACCTCTAATAGCACTCGTCCTTAAAAACGATATTGCTGTTAGAGTTTGTTGTCTATTAAACATAGCACTTTTTTAGAAGCGTTATTGAGGTTATTTTATAAAATTCCCACGTATTGAATTATAGCACTTGCTTCCCAAGCATTATGTTTCAAGTGTTATAAAAGGCCAACTTTGTTGTAGTGATATAACATTTCGATTCATCACCATTTTCATTCAAAAAAATATTTTTATTGTTAAAAAAAATTATCTAAATGTATTAAAAATGGAGTAATAAAATAATAGTCCGTTCGTAACACAGGTAACCTCCTAGTTGATATTGAAGACCCTATATATAAATATACAAGACCCCTATATATGGGGTAAAACATTAATACAAAATATTCTAAAAGATCCTCATAATATAATGAGAATGTTCTAGATACACAATAATATTCTCTAATAGAGAGAAATAGACACAAAGAGGAGATGGGTTATTAACCCAATAGGTCAACCTATCATTCTCCATAAATTAAATACAATGGGGGTGGAAATTTTAACAAGTGGATGCGGGACGGATCAGAAAGGCGGAGATCATGGAGTCAATTTACAAAATTTAAGACAAAATGAATTACAAATAGGGTCCAGTGGAACGAAACGAAATGCAGCATGGAAACGTCAAAAAGAACATGTCCTAATTAAATAAGCCCACTCCTCACACATAGAAAAATACAAATACCAAAAATCAGATGCGAACTTCCAGAAATATACATGCTCTGTATATATGAAGCTAGTGAGAATCATAACCGATCATCTGCCATATTCTATCGGGGCCAAGAGGCTTATGACTTGGCTGTTATTGGAAGAGTCCATAATATTGCCCTTGCTGTAATTCATGTCATTATCTACCCTTAGAGTGTTACAAAGCGAAACTGGAGCTTCTTGTTGGAGCATTTTTCCAGTACTTGACCACTTATGTGATCCAGTCATTACTGTGATGTTCTGTAGTTGCGTGGCGACTTCCTTCATGGTGGGTCTCTCCTCGCCTTTGAGGTTCAAGCATCTCTGAGCAAGAGTCGCGACTTCCTTAGCCTGTTCGAATGCTCCATCATCTCTCAATATAATGTCATCCAAGATCTCGTTCAAGCGACCTTCCATCAATCTTCGAAGAAAGAAAATGGAAAGACTTCTCTCATTCTGAGGTCTTTCATAAGAAAGTGCTCTTTCTCGAGTCATAATCTCAACCAAGACAACACCAAAACTATAGACATCGCTCTTCTGAGTCAATTCACTTGTTTGTAAGTATTCAGGGTCTAGGTAACCGCATGTACCAAGCACCACAGTCGCTAAGTGGTTTTGATCCATTGGGACCGACCTCGAAGCACCAAAATCAGACACTTTCGCTATGTAATTTTTATCTAAGAGAATATTTGTGGATTTATGTCGCGATGAATAATTGGGATAGAGATTGTGGTGTGCAAGTAGGATAAAACCTCAGCGACTTCCGAGGCTATCCTAAGACGAATATTCCACGTAAGGAGAGATGTCTTTCTTTCATCGTGCAAATGGTCATATAGTGTACCATTATCGATAAATTCATAAACGAGTAAAGGTACTTCTGTCTCTAAACAACAACCCAAGAGCTTGACAACATGGCGGTTATTAAGTTGGGAGAGTAGAATCACTTCATTGATGAACTGCTCACTTTGTGTAGCGTCCACCTTGAGGGACTTTTTAATGGCAACTTCTTGGTTGTTTTCTAAGACTCCTTTGTATACTACACCAAAACTCCCATTCCTATAATACTACTAACAATATATTTGTTGGTAGCTTTCTCCAATTCATCAGCTGTGAATATTTTGATAATCTCAACAGCAGGTACATCTCGACCAGAAAGCTTTTCGTGTAAGAACTGACCACCATTTTGTCTAAAGAAGCTTTCTCGTGCTCTTATTAGTTGCTTTTCCTGATGTTTGCAATACAACCTCAAGGTCATCACTATTAAGCAAATGAGGCCACCACCAGCACCTAAAATATACAAGAGTTGCGGTAAAATTTTTATGGAAATAGTGATAATAATTTCAAAAATTGGCATAGATACCGATATGGAGAAACAAACTAAGGGCTTGTTTACGTGCTAATAATGCAATGTAATCACTTTATAAAGTAGATATGAGGTGAAAAGTGGAGTGGGAGGGGAGAGATGAGAAATGTTGGGTTGGTTATTGCACCGTCCAATGTAATTACAATTGCTCAACTTTAATTTTTTTGCTCAACCATCAAATTTAATGATGATTACTTTGGATGGAGTAATCAATCTCACATTTCACATCTCTCTAATCCATCTACTTTCTTTCCACCTCACGTTTACAGTTTACTCTATAAAATAATTTCATTGTATAACCAGCAAGTAATCGTCATCGGAGTGCATTTGCCATTGTAAAACCTCAATGTAATAATCAAGCCATGATATGAAAAATAGAGGATCTAAATTAAATTAGAACATCTTTGGGTTAGATTGTGAGCAACTTCTCATTTTCTTTCTATTTTTCCTTACAAACCAATCCCTCCACCTCATCCTCCCTCTTCCCCCCCCCCCCCCCCCCCCCGCGCCATTTTCAACTTCTAAAGAATTTGAAACACCCCTAGGATCTCCTAGAAGCCCCAAAAGTAGAAGCACTGGAAGCAACAAGTTGGAGCTTCTACATACTTTTGGGTCTTCCAACTTCCAATGAATATTTTCAACTTCTTAAAAGTTGAAATTGGGGGTAAGAAGAAGGATGTGGAGGGAGAGGTTTGTGAGGAAAAAAGTAAAAGTTACGTACAAGTTACGCCAAACACCATCTTAATCAGTGGGAATTAAGAAATTATTCACTCACCTAAGAGGACTTTATAGGGTGTCGAGAAAGTCGCTTCACAATGGTTACTCTTCCTGCCAAGACCATGAAAGCCCTTCGGGCACTGGCAAGTATAACTGCCATTAGTATTGACGCAATATTCCGGTTTCTGACAGTCATTTTCTTGAGCACATTCATTTACATCTGAGGGAATAAATACATAATGTTAGTTGCATTTGGTTTCTACTTCCATAGTGGAGCCTACTCTTATTCTCTTTCCAACCAAAAATCATAATGGCTTTAAACTATTTAGGAGCCATTTGGTTGAGGATAATAGAGTAAATTAAAGTGTAAAATAATAAGATAAAGTGGTGATAAGGGTAATAATTAAGGGGAATAGTGGAGAAAATGAAGGAAAAATGGGGAAATATTATTATCCTAGGGGGAGGTGGATTTCTACTATTCCCCCAAATTGGGGGTAATCATTATCCTCCCTCTTACAAAATCTAACCCACTATCTCATATAATTTTCGTTTTTTAGCATATAAATTTATTTTATTACCCTCTTAATCATTACCCCCAACCAAACGGCCCTTAATTTTTTCAATTTCAATTATTTTAGTAGTAAGACTTCAATTAGGGCAATTTACTTTGGAAAATTGATGAATGATGATTAAGCTGATTTATGTTTGAAATTGGGTTTGAGTTAGATTTTTGAAATTTGGATTTCAATATTAAGAGTTTGGTTATTTTTATTTATTTTTTTTAACCAGAGAAGTTTGATAATTGTTAGAAATTAAGAGAGATTTAGATTATTTTGAGTTTGAAATTGCTCGTTAGAGATTAAATTGGATTTTGGAATTGCTTGTTTGAGTTTGTTAATTGTTACTAGAACTAAATTGATATATTGATAATTATGGCGATTCGATTGACATTTTGATTTTTTTTTTAAATGAAATGTCTTTGAATTATTATTTTGTTTATTTAATACAAAGAATTGGACATTTGCCAAAAACATTTCCTCCAAATAACTTGTATTGTCCTCTTTAATGAACTCAGTTACTCTCACCAGTTCATGAAAATCTTAACATTTGCAAAATGGCAAAAAGACCAAAGAAAACACATTTGAGCACAAGAATTTCAACTCTACACTTAAGAGAGCACATTAGGTGCCAAGAGAGAGAAAACAATATTTTGGGTGAGAAAGGGAGGAGATAGAGTGGGGAGCATAGGCACATGGGGGTGAGAAGATAGAAGGGGTAAAATAGGAAAGGGTTCTCAAATACAATATCATATAAAGAAACGTCAAAATTTCCGTGGTCCAAACATAAAAAAAAAAAGTGTAAAGATTTTCGTAAACCGGAAGGGGTATAATTTTTAATGTTATTACTTTATATATTATTATTAAACTTTGTTGTAGATAGTATGCTTTTAAATTTATATTTTCTGCCACTAGTTTTATTGACCTTGTCAAATTTCGTTTTAATTGTAGCACTAATTAATTCTGAATAGCTATCAAAGGTACGTAATTTGTTGCTTTCAAGAAGCTAGCTACTAAACAATTTATTTTGCTATTATCCTCTCTCGTTTATGCAATAAACTAAAATAACATTTGTGGTAGCTTAGTGGTTGAGGGCTTCAAGCTTATGTTTATTTGTCCAATGTCAGACATTCAAAATTGGATATTACTTGAAGGTGCTTGGATTAGTAATACATAACTTTATACAAATAGATGGGTTAGAGTTGAAAACCCATGAGGTTATTGGGATAGCTCATTCAACTCATCATTATTAGCACTGGTGTGTGCTCCTGTGACAGGCTTTCTCTCTTCTAAGAAAGTAGTTATGATTCTACTGGGCATTCCATAGCGGGAAGTGCTAGTATGCAATGGTAACGCTCATCTACGCCAAGTTATAGGTGGTTGTCTCTTCCTCCCTTTAATGAGGAAAAAAACTAGAAATATATTTTATGACTAGTGCTCTTATTTTTGTAAGACCTATTCAATTAATAAAATATAGGGTCACTAGTGATTCCTGTCGCTTCGACGCTTCATATGACAGCCGTAATTTCCTTATGTACCTGTGTCATGAATCCAGTAGCCTGATTAAACCCAAATCTCCATCTCCAGTCCCCACCACCGCTCTCTCTCTTGAAATCACAAACCACCGCCTCCATTAGCACCACCGAGCTCCATGCCGCGATCACCGTGCTCCGTGCCGAGACCACCGAGCTCCGTGCCACGCAGGGGCGGAAACAGGGGTTGGCCAGCGTCGGTCATTGCCTCCCCCATCATCCAGAAAAACTATAGATAAAACAACTGCAACTTAGAATCACATCTTGTAATTTGCTCTTCTGGCAAAGTGTTGGACCCATGTTCAACTTGACCTGATCTTGGGCGACAATTTTTCTTTTTTTTCCCAGTGCGTGCACCTTAATATATTTACTTGCCATTTCTTCCTTTAATTTCCATATTTGCCTTTCGTCCTTTCTTTAGTCCATTGTAATATTTGTTTCAATTTTTTCTTTCTTTCTCTTTTATGTATTTTTTCTTTGTTCTCTTTCTAGTTTTTTTTAATCACTTTGTACTCTTATTGGCTTTATTTTGTTCCTTTAATTACTTTTGGACTAAGACGATTTTATATAGGTTTACCTTCTTACAAAATTCAATTTTTTTTTGAGTAAGTACTAGAAATGTCTGCATACGGGATATCGGATAAGTACTTACCAATTATATTAAACTGAACTAAACTGATTGGGTAAGTTCTAAAAAACGTAAAATTTATTTTGAGCAAGTTTCTTAGAAATATATTTGGTTTTGGCCCCTTAATGAAGAATTTCTGGCTCCGCTACTGGTGCCACGACCACCGTGCTCCGTGCCGAAACCACCGTGCTTCATGACGAGACCCCCTTGCTTCATGCCGCGACCACCGTGCTCCACGCCACCACCAGCCCAAAGACGACTCCACCACCATCAAAACCCTACCTCACTTTCTCTCTCCTCTGATCTCCACCACCTACTACATCTATCTCCCCAACCAATTTAATCACCAACAAAACCCCACCTTACTTTCTCTTTCATCTAATCTGGTGGTTTCTTGGTGGTGGTGGCTGGTGATATGGGGTTTGTTGTGATGGTGGTGGTGGTGATACTGATATATGGGGGTTATGGTGGTGGTGGTGATATGGGGCCATGGGGGTTTTGGTGACGGTGGAATAAAGCATATGACAGTGTTCAAAAAAAAAAAAAAAAAACAAAAAAAAACAGATCATATGACACAAAATGCCGTCATATCATATGATGGGTATCAGCACCCATTTGGAAATATAAAGCTCACTTATTATTAGCAGTTACCCTTGTTTCACTGAAAGTGACCACCATTTCACCAAAAGTTACGATACCAACTTATACTACTATCATAAAAGTTGATTGAATGAGTCAATGGTGCAAGTTTTGTGTTTTGTGTTTTTTTTTTTTTTTTTTGTCAGCCTATCATTATCATAACTAAAGTATTCCGATGCTCTCCACATCGATTTCTTCTTCTTCTTTTTGTAAATAAAATTGAATGAAAGAGTTATTATTTACTAATTAGTGCAAGCAATGTTCATCACAACGACTTGTACTTGGAAAATTCAATGTAAATTGACATCAAGGAAATGGACTTTGGAGAAAAGAAAATGGTACCTTGGCAACCATTTATCAGGTAAGGATTAACAAGAGTACCTTGGCAACCATTTATCAGGTAAGGATTACCCGAATATCCGTCTGAACATTTGCAACGATAGCCAGCATCAAGTGCTTCTAAATCGGCACAAGTACTATTTCCCTTGCACAAATAATTGTCATTTGCTTGAGCCTCTGTAAAATTCTTTGTTCCAATTGTCCAATCAAAAACAACTGGGAGCTTCTGAATCTCATCCTTCGGAGTTAAGTTGGTGAGGGTAAAGGAACTGAGCACGTCCTTTTCCACAACAAAAGCTGAGCTACAAGGATTGAAATAGTGGCTCACATTGGTATAGTTGAAAAAACTTGAAGCTTTAATAGTGATGTTCCAAACACCATCTGGGATGGCCGTTTGGCAACAACCAACACCGGAACATGTCCGGTTAACAACATCTTGTGGGTCGTTGCATACGGTCATGCATCCTGCACTATATTTCCTGTTATGTCGCGTGCCCAAAAACCACGCGTAGGTGTCACAACCAAGGGGTGCAAAAACGTTTTTGGAAGTCGAAATTGTGAATCTCCCCAATGATAGTGTAGGCTTATTGTGCTTAATTAGGGCACCATTCTTGTCATAACATGCACGAGAAACGTACTTAGAGAAGGTTATATGACCCTCCATTAACGCGATGTTTAGGACCTCAATGTTAGCATACATAGGCCTTGGAGGGTTGAAAGTTTTATTGCAAGTAATTTTATAGTAGTAGTTCTCGGCATCAGTATTTTGGTGGTAATGACATCCTTTTCCAATCCCAAATGGGTATGGAATATCGACGTTACCACATTTGCTCGGACAATTTGCCAAGCTCAATTTCGACGACACAGAATGTACTCTCTGCAACCACAATGGCTACTATGATAAAGATGGCCTGCAGTATCTTCGCAGTAAAATTTTGTGACAAATAGTACTGTAAACTCATTCTCTTGGCTTATTGTGTTGTGTAATTTTGTGTTTGATGAAATGATATGTTATAGTACTAATACATACAATAATCTCTATTTATATACTCATGACAAACAAGTAAATTGGATGTGGTCCAGGCAATGGAGAATGCGTCGTACTCCGTGATCTACTTAATGTTCAATGTCAAACTCATAGATTTCTTTTGATTCCTTGTTCTATTGATTGAGAAATTTACATCAGAATATACTTAATCAAATTGAATACTGCGTATGTATGACTTTTTGGTGTCTGGTAATAGGCAAGGGCTTCCGATTAGGCCATATTTTCTTCAACGGAATGATGTGGAACAGTGAGGAACGGAACGGAATAACGCGTAACAGAAAGACGCGGATAACGAAATAAATTTTGAGATAAAATAATGAATGAAGTACAGAATGCGGAATAGAACCAAGGCGCGGAACAAAACGAAATGCAGCATGAAGACGACGAAAAGAACAAGCCCTTAATGACCAAGTGACACTTCGGGAAAAAGGCATACAAAGAAGGTCAATCTTGAATAGAAGTATTTTAAGATTAAATCATACCCCTACTATTTCAAACTTTTCTTTCCATTTGATATTTTAAGGTCAAAATTTACATTTGACCCATCAATTTTTGTTAAAAAGACTTACAAAGTAAATATATTTTCATTAAATTTATTTTTAATAATATATTCAAAATATCACATTATCATAATTTTTACAATCATAGAATTATAATTATCTATGGTCAAATATTTATCTGGAAAACTGTCAAAAATCAAATAGGAAGAAGAATAAGAAATTGAAGAAGCAACCATCATACTAATAACTTATTCCCTCTATCCTTGGGGTCATCCCTTCCCTTTCTCTCTCAAAAAGAAACTCCTAGCCTCCCCCTCCCTCTTTAAATCATCATGAAATTACCACCAGCGCTTTTCTAGCCCCTCCGTTATTATTTCCTTTCCTTCAATAATATAGGTTTTTAGGTTTGATTAAACCTATATTTGGTGAGAGTTTGTTGAGTTTTCGTGTTTGTCGGAGTTTCGTGGAGTTTGGTTTTTTGGGTTAGATTTCATGAATTGATAAGACATGTTCAACTTGCTACGCCAATGGGATATTTACTTTTAAATAGTTGCAACACATTTAGTGGTTACCTCCGAACGTAAGGAAAATGCATTGGGGTTACGCTTAATTTATATAGCTTATTCTATACTAAGCAGCCAATGATTGTGATTTGATGACTGATCTTCAGTTTCGATGCCGCCGATCAATACACCGATTTGTAGTACTAATGTTGAAATTATTAGTCTTATTTGGAGAAAGTTTGAGAAAGTTGACCAAGACACTGATTTCAAGGAGTGATTGTGGAAGCAAGTCATATTCATTTTATTATTTTAGATTTATACTTGTTTAGAGATATTCATCTTTGTAGATGTCTGATGAAATTTTATGAATGAATAAATTGTGTTTTCTTTCAAATAAATAAAATAAAATATTAGATTAAAAATTTAGGAGAATAAAAAAAGAAACAAGAACGATTCAAGAAAATAATAATATTGAAACAAGAAATTTTGATGATGAATGAATGAAAAACAAACCTTAAAGTCAACAACGTTTTTTTTAAGGTAAGATGGTAAGTACATTTGTTACTAAACATTATCTTTTTAGTCCAATATAATTATTTTCAATAATGTCATAACTCATACGTCTACTCACCAAGTCACGGTTACATAGTTTTTTTTTTCTTTTCTTTTTATCATTTCCATTCCTGTTATTCTTGAGCAAGTTTTGTGTGAGACTAATCCACATAAATTAAAATTGGGTCACTATTCAGAAATATAGAGGTCACTTATTTTAAGTTGTGACCCTTGTCTCACGAAAAGTTACAGTAAGATCGTCTTATACTGATCATTAGTTACTGAAGGGTTATAAATATATCTTTGTTCGAACCAAAGAGAATGCGCGTTCATTTGATCTTGATCCTTGTGGATCGGGAGTTTGTAATCTTATTATAATTAACATGAAAAGGTTAAAGTTTGCAAAATTTGAGCTTAAAATGTATATTGTTCAGAAATTAGTGGTTAAAATTTTGGCAATTTGACATTATAAACTCATGAACTAATAGGGACATTCATTTATTTCGGACGTGTGAGCAAGTACAGAGCACATTTGACAAACTTCCCATTTTGTTATGTTAGTATGGACCAAATCAAGTGTTTTTCTTCACAGTGGTCGATTAAGACCTTTTCAAAATGCTAGCAATCAAGTACTAGCAAATTAGCAATTGTATAACTACAGAGATACAAGCCAATTATGGAGTATTCATATTGATTCCATCATAGTTCTTGATGAAAATAATGAAAACATCACATATCACACACAACTATTTATGTATCTTACGAGAGGTGTATCCATGGCCGCTTTTACTCATCATATCCAAAGTATGGATCCTCATCTTCCATATTCTAAAGACTCGGAATAATGGCTACTTATTATCTGACTACTAGAACAGGATTTGTCGACCGCTAGGCTTACTGTGTCACAAAGCAAATGATCACTCTCTTCTTGGTGCATGGTGTCATGTTTAGACCAAGGATGAACTCCTATCACTCCTCTAATTCTAAGTAGTTCCATGGCGACTTCCTTCATGGTGGGTCTCTCCTCGCCTCGCAATTTCAAGCACCTCCGAGCAAGACAGGCAACTTCATTCAACTGCTCGATTTCTCCATCGTCTCTTGCTAATGTGTCGTCTAGGATCTCATGTAAGCGATTTTTGTTCCATTTCCGTAGGAAAAACATAGCAAGGCATCTCTCACTTTCAGGTCTATCAAAAGAAAGTGCTTTCTCTCTTGTCAAGAGCTCCACAAGCACAACACCAAAGCTATAAACATCGCTCTTTTGGGTTAACTCACTAGTTTGTAAGTATTCAGGGTCTAAGTAACCACGTGTTCCTAGTACCACTGTAGCTAAGTGATCTTGGTCCATTGGAACCAACCTTGAAGCACCGAAATCAGATACTCTTGCAACATAATTCTTATCTAAGAGAATATTCGTCGACTTGATATCCCTATGAATGATTGGAATAGAGATAGTGGTGTGCAAATATGATAAAACCTCGGCCACTTCTGATGCTATCCTTACTCGCATATCCCAAGTGAAGCACGAAAACCTTCTCTCGTCGTGCAAATGATCATACAACGTTCCATTGTCGATAAATTCGTAAACAAGTAGAGGTACTTCCGTCTCCAAACAACAACCTAAGAGCTTGACAACATGCCGGTTATTGAGTTGTGATAGTACAATCACTTCATTGATGAATTGCTCACTTTGTTGAGGATCTACTTGAGGGACTTTTTTATGGCAACAACTTGATTGTTGGCTAGGATCCCTTTATAAACCATACCAAAACCTCCCTTGCCAATGATGTTGCTTTGACTATATTTATCTGTGGCCTTTTCTAGCTCTTCATTTGTGAATATTTTGATCATGTCAATTGATAATATATCTTTACCTGAGAGCTTTTCATGTAACAAGTGACCACCATTTTGTCTAAAGAAGGCTTCTCATGCTTTCATAACTTGCTTTTTCTCATGTTGCCAATATAACCAAATGGCTGTCACTACTAAAGCAATGATTCCACCACCAGCACCTACACATTATAATACATGTTTATACATTAATACTGATCATCAATGGACAATATAATGGAGGGAAAGGAGAAAAAGTGAGACGCGTTTGCTACTTTAATTAAGGCCCCATTTGAATATGTAAATTATAGTCACGTTTTGAAATTATATTAATATGATCTCTTGAATTAATTGCCACACAATGATACCTTTTGAATTCACTTTGTTGTAAAGAAGCTTAAAGAGAAATTATTGTTTAATCCCGGACCATTGTTATCCTCTCGTCACAAAATGGAATAATGGTCCCGAACCATGAATTCGTTAATCTCTCGTAACTCAAGAAGTGAGGTGAGTAAAAACTTCACAAGTGAGGTTCAAAACAAAACTAATTGGCAATGGTTGCAGTAACTCACTCGGTTATAAGAAACTCAAAATCACGATTTTTTTTTTAATGTGGGACAAAAACCTACTTCAACATTATTTGATATGATATGAGTAATGTAATACACTGAATGCGTCAAATGATTTCCCATCCATGATTTAAAGCGCGAGCTGTGTATATCATTAACACTAACCTGCGGTAACTTTAAAGGCTGTTGTGAAAGTCTCCTTGTCAGCAATACAATGATCCGTCTTTGTGCCATTCCCATGGGAGCCCTTAGGACACTGACAATAAAAGCTTCCAATGGTGTTTACGCAATATTCCGGTTTCTCGCATTTGTTGAGGTCTAGATTAGTACACTCATCGACATCTGGGAAATCGAATTACTTAAATTTAGTGAACAATTTGAAAGCCGACAGTACTTTAGTCTTAAAAACAATCTACCCAAGAGATGGGTAGCTTATTGGTAAACAAGTTACAACTTATACACTAGGTAATGTGTTAGAATAGGCGCCCTTAAAATTAGGCCACGCCCCAAAGAGGATTGCAAACCCCAGGAAAAAAAAAAACTTATATATGATCCAAATACAAGGAATTAAACATACCTTGGCAACCATCTTTCAAGTATGGATTACCGGAGTAGCCAGGTAAGCATTTGCAACGATAACCACCAAAATAAAGCCCTGAATCATGACATATACTGTTTCCCTTGCACAAACAAGTACCATTGGCTTGAGCCGTTGAACAATTCTCTGTTCCGATCATCCAATCCACTACCACAGGGAGCCTATGACTCTTGTGAGGTAGCCTAGTCAAGTTTGCAAGACTAAAACTCAAGGCATCCGTGGCCACAATGAAAGCAGAGCTACAAGGGTTGAAATAGTTCACATTGGTATGGTTATCGAAGCTCTTTGCTTCAATATTGATCTCGGCTATGCCTGTTAAATATAGGAAATTGAGTAGACATTAGAATTACAACTAACAATATCAATAATTGCATGATCAAAACATAATTACATCATAATGTATAGTACCGTCAGGGATAGGTGTTTGGCAACAACCAAGACCGGAGCATTTAGTCTTAAAAACATAATTACATCATAATGTATAATACCCAGTGGCTGCAAACACGTTCTTGGTGGTTGAAACGGCGAGTCTTCCCATGGTCAATATAGACTCATGTTCGCGGACTTGGGTGCCATTCTTAGCAAAACATGCATGAGAAACAAAGTTAGAGATACGTATCTGCCCTTCCAATAAATCAATATCTAACACCTCCAATGGACCCATGTTACCATACATCGGTATTGAGAGGTTTTTATGTGGAAGGTGCTTACAAGTAATCTTGTAGTAGTCACTATCATCACTAGGGCTGTTGTAATAACATCCTTTCCTAAAGCCAAACGGAAATGGGATAGTCACGTTACCACACTTCTCCGGACATCCACTCAAAACCAAATTGGACCGACCTGCCACCTCTCCGACCACCAAGACTACTAGTGTGGCACCGATGACAAACACAAAATTGCACAAAACCATCATCGCTCTTTGTGTGTGTGTGTGCGCGCGCGCACGCGTGTGTGTACGTATGTGTGTGTGTGTGGGGTTCTAACCATGTAAGACCCAAAGACACTTCTCAAACTTGATGAAATTAGTGTTGATAGAGGTATATCTATATGTATGAATATATATACTGGACCATAAAGTAAAGTAGCTATACATAAAATTGACTTGGTTGTAAAGCACTTGACCTTGTGGTAAGACGCCATGAAACCAAATTATGTTCATTCTAGTTAAATATTTAGGTATGTTTGTTTATCCAAGCATATGGAAAACGCAGGTGTGAGCGTGAATACATAATTGAATATGAAATGATCTCCAGGAAAGGAGGAATAATGAGTGGGTTGGTGGCTAATGGAAAATGGCTTGGCTTCAACCCATGTACCCAGCTAATTAAAATAAGAAAAGCAACGACCAAAAGTTATGAAGTGGTGTATTTCTTTCCCACTCAACTTAATACATACTCCTGTCACAGTTAACCTGTATGTAACCTAGAGTTGTCAGACACGACACAACAACACGACACGAACTGGACACGAATGTAGCAGGTTAGTGTTGAGAGGTTTCGACCCGTTTAATTAAATGGGTTGACACGAGTAACACGTTTAGTCAAATGGGTTAGGTTAAGGTTGAGATTTCCAACACGAAAGCAACCTGCTTACGACCCGTTTAATTAGAATTGCCAAATTTAAGTTCAAATAATTTGTAACAAGTAATAGAAACTCACCTATCGTGAGCAATTTAATACTTTTAGGCTATTGAATGTACACTATATATGGTTAGAACTTTTAATTTAGGTAAATTTTTATGTTTTTTCTCATATTTCAATTAGTTTAAAATATACGTAAAGATAAATGGTTTAACAGGTCATTAAACAGGTAACACGATTATTAAACAGGTCAGGTGCAGGTCAAGAAGTTTCAACACGATTAATAAATGGGTTAGGTTTGGGTCAAGACATTCTCGACACGTTTAACCTTGACACGAATACGACACGACCTGACCTGACCTATTTGACAACTCTAATGTAACCAAGCTTTGAGTCACTAAACTCAAATCAAAAAGTAAGTACAACCAAATTAAACCCAAGGCCTCCAGCTCTTCACAAAAACTCGTATGAGGCAGCTTTAAGGCCAGGTGAGACGCCTCAAACAAACATGAAATCATGATAATGTCATACTTGGCTATAGAGGTGGCATCACCTTGACACGGCCTCATAAGAAACCTTTTGCCAGTTCTTTTAAGAAATGGAGAGGATCCGAACTCTCATTATGTTGCTTGTGTGTGTCAGAGGATGGACCATTTATACAAGACCATGTTATAATCTCTCGTTCAAACCAGTATAGGCTCATCTACTTACTACTACGCCAAGTCTATCTTAACATCAACTTTTGGAAACTAATTTATCTTGCCATATATTTAATATTTTTTACATATGTACACACTAAGAAATTAAGAATTATTATATTCATAACCAATAAATATTAAATAACTTAAAATGCCAAAACATTATTACTCCCTCCATATCATATTTTGAGTTAATTAACACTCATTTTAAGAGATGGTCAATTGGCTAGGATATCCTTAGTATTAAATCTTACTAGTATCTTACAAGGAAGAGAGAACAGGAATAACGAAGAAAAATGAAAGATAAAGTGGGCAAAATAACAATAAATATATCTTGAAAATTGCTGTGTGCATTATATAGTTTAGTGAAACAAAATTAAAGTAGAAAAATGCAAATTAAGGGAGTATACATTAAGCTTCATTCTAACCTATTTATTGGACATGATGTCAAAAAAATCATTAGACAACTTTTCTCACCCAGTGGATCAACCTGAACTCGAAACCTATGGGTCAAAGTTTACCATTTCCCAAAAATGACCTGACCTCAAAACTATCCAAACTCGGAGTGACCCAACCTAAACCTGATCTCCTGACTAGATTGACGGATCTATTATCAGCATAATGACGACCCAATTACCCATCAGGCCTGACAAAAGGAATAATAATCATCTTCCGTGTTTTAAAGACGCCAAAAGGCTATTAATCTGGCTATTTGAAGACTCCACAGTGTTGCTCCTGCCACACCCATCATTATCCACCCTTATTGTTCCACTACTCAGTAGTGAACCCGCTCTCTCTTCTGGATGTAGTGTACTACTTCTAGACAATGGATGGGATCCCATCATTCTTCTAATTTGCTGTAATTCTGTTGCAATTTCCTTCATGGTGGGTCTTTCGTCGCCTTTTAATTTCAAGCACCTTTGAGCAAGATGAGCAACTTCCATTAGCTGCTCGATTGCTATGTCGTCTTTAGCTATTTTGTCATCAAGAATCTCATACAAACGATCTTCCTTCAAGTTCCTAAGAAAGAAATTAGCAAGACATCTCTCGCTCTCAGATCTATCATAACAAATTGCATTCGCTCTTGTCAAAAGCTCCACAAGTACAACTCCAAAGCTATAGACATCACTCTTCTGAGTTAACTCACTCGTCTGTAAGTACTCAGGGTCTAAGTAACCGCAAGTTCCAAGAACCACAGTAGCCAAGTGGTCTTTGTCCATTGGAACTAATCTTGAAGCTCCGAAATCGGACACTTTTGCTGTGTAATTCTTGTCTAGGAGAATATTTGTCGACTTCATATCTCTATGAATTATCGGGACTGAGATAGTTCCATGCAAGTAGGATAAAACCTCAGCGACTTCTGATGCTATCCTTAGTCTAGTATCCCATGTAAGGAAAGATGCCTTTCTTTCATCGTGCAGATGTTCGTATAATGTCCCATTGTCGATAAATTCATAAACAAGTAGAGGTACTTCTGTCTCCAGACAACAACCTAAGAGCTTCACAACGTGCCGATTGTTGAGTTGGGAGAGTAGAATAACTTCATTGATGAATTGCTCACATTGTTTTGAGTCCACTTTGAGGGACTTTTTGATAGCAACTACTTGATTGTTTTCTAGGATCCCTTCATAGACCACACCAAAGCCTCCCTTCCCTATAATATTGCCATCGCTATATTTGTTGGTGGCTTTCTCCTGTTCTTCAATTGTGAATATTCTGACCATTTCAACTGATACATCTCGACCAGAGAGCTTTTGATGTAATAAGTGACCACCATTTTGTAAAAAGAAGCCCTCTCTTGCTTTCAGAAGTTTCTTTTTCTCATGTTTCAGGTACAGCCAAACACCTATCACAATTGAAGCAATGATCCCACCACCCAATGCCTTCAAAAATTAGACGAGCGAATTGATCATGATTACCATATGCTTAGCCTCGTATAATTGTATATCAATAATTTCAAATAATTATTTCGCAAACCGTAAATTGAAAATGACTCCATATTTTGGCATATTGTAAAACAAGCATCCTATATATGAGGCTAATAAGGTCCAAACCCTTATTAGTCATTACTAATCAAGACAACGGATGACATGACAACTTTTCAACTTTATGACTGGATTACGGAGTATATAGTAGTGGACCCAAACTTCACCAATCACTTAAACTTTTGCTTGACATGGTTTTTACATGACACCATATGAGGCTAATAACATCCAAATCCTTGGACCCTATGCAATATACAAGGAAGCCACACATCTGACCTGCTATTCAAATGTAGATCAGGCTAGCCTGATATTTTTGTCCAATGGGGTTGGACGGAAAGCGAGCTTGGTCGGGCTAACAGACATGGCCTTTAAGTATACAAGAAATCCATGTCCGTGTTAACTCTTTTCCAAGGCCAAATTGGCCCGTCTAATGGGTGGCTCCAGTTCCACCCATTAACATATCTATTCATACTTCAAGCTAGATATGAGATGTTTATGTGAGAGCATCTAAGAGGATAGAATCAAGTATGGGCTACCCATCAACTAGAAGGTTTAATTTAATTAGCTAGGTTTTCTGAAACTATACCAGCAAATATGTGACTACGAAACATTTCATAGATATAGTTGGGACTTGGAAGTTAACACTGGAATAAAAAAAAGTGCAATTACACGAAACTTAAAAAAGACATACCTGTAGTGACTTTAAAGGCCTTCGAGAAAATCTCTTTATCAGGAATGCAGTGATCAATCTTTCTGCCACTCCCATGGAAGCCCTTTGGACAATGACAATGAAAGCTTCCAACAGTGTTAATACAGTACTCCGGTTTCTCACATTGGTTCAGGTGTAGATCAGCACACTCATTAATATCTGTGTAAAACACATACAATCACCAATCATTCGGATGCTCTCCAAAGTTTTAACTATTATGTCAACATATAAGCTCAAACAATTTTGGGGCAAATGAAGTAGGCCAATGCAGAGTAAAACACATACATGTTTCAACTTTTGCGTTTCAATGCAATAGCTCACAGAATTTTAGTGCAAATGAGCAGACCAATGCAGACAAATTTTGAACCAAAGTCTTAACAGCAAACTTACCAAAGATTTTATTAGTTAAGCTAGCTAACATCCGTTTAACACCTAGTAGTATATTTGATTCTAGTGAATAGCTTAGCATGTTCAATAGATCAGTTATTTGAAGCCACAGAAACAGGAAAATGGCAATTGGACTTATATTTAAAGGCTTTTGCAATTCACAAAACTAAAGATATGCTCCTTACAATGCTATTTCAATGAGGCAAGCCACTGCTTTGTTTAATGGCATTACTACTTAATTATGTTTTGGTCAGAACATATGTTTTAATATTCTAATTAAAAAACGGTTAATTTTTGGAGTGGCAAATTCATGTGACTAATTGATGACTAATAGTCAGAGTCATTACTTTGAGATAGTTTAGCCCTTTTTTCCATGACTTGTCATGGGAAAGTTGACAATTACGCCAAATTGAAAAGAAAAAGTTGGTGTGAAAAAAAAAAACAGATTCAATGTGAATTGATCAAAACTAAATGGACTTCAAAATTGTTCTAGTTCAAGGAAAAAGGAACTATTACCTTGACAACCGTCCAGCAAGTATGGATTACCAGAGTATCCAGGTAAGCATTTGCACTGATAACCAGCATCAAACATCGAATCTTCGCATACACTATTCCCCTTACACAAACAACTCCCATTTGCTTGAGCAGTTGAACAATTCTCCGTTCCAATCATCCAATCAAAGACGACTGGGAGCTTGTTAACCTCCTGGGGCAAGGCACTCAAATTTGTGAGGCTAAACGTGAAAGCACCTTTTGCCACAACGAAAGCTGTGCTGCAAGGGTTGAAGTAGCTCACATTGATGTGGTTATCAAAGCTCACGGCCTTAATCTTGATGTACGTTATACCGTCTGGGATGGCAGTTTGGCAACAACCAAGACCAGATCATGTCCCGTTAGCAACATCCTGTGGGGTGTCACATACAGTCATGCATCCTGTACTGTACGCCCTCCCATGTCGGGTACCTTCAAACCACGCATAGGTGTCACAACCAATGGCTGCAAACATGTTCTCTGACGTTGAGACGGTGAATCTCTCCATTGCCAGCTTCGGATAGTTGGGGTGGATCTCAGTGCCATTCTTGGCATAACATGCATGAGAAACAAAGTTAGAGATGTGTATGTGACCCTCCAATAACCCAATGTGTAACACCTCCGTGTTACTATACATAGGTCTTGGAGGGGTGTATTTTTCGTCGCAAGTGATCTCGTAGTTGATATCATCACTAGTGTGGCTGTAATAGCATCCCTTTCCTATACCAAATGGGTATGGAATAGCAACATCACCACACTTGCTCGGACAACCTACAAGACTCAATTGAAATGGATTTGGAGCTTCCGCAACCACCAAATGTAGGGTGGTGAAGAGTTTCAATGTAGTAACAGCAATTGGGACCAAAGAGTTGCCCAGATACATTGTCTATTTTGGTGTAATTATGTGTGTTTATGAAACGGTTCACAAAAAACACTTGATGAAACTATATATGGGGCATAAAGTAGTTATATTAATGTTGCATTGGCCCATTGGGAGAAACATGTATAAGACTTTTATGGTCAGGGCCGCAAACAACGTTGATTTCACAGTTCTTTCTGAAAATATATGGGGTACCCCTATTTTTTTTGTTTTAATTTCCGAACATATGAAAAATGCTACAGCATTTGTGATTGAATATTAGTAATATCTTGCTTTCGGTAAAGGATAAAAATGAGTGGGTTGCTTTGGTATTTGGTGCCATTTTTAAGCCAACAGCAAGCTGAAGCCTATGCTTCATAAGTCTTCTTTTTTTTTTTGATAAAAGTCTTTTTTTGCCTCATTGGAAAGTTGGTCAAAGTACCAGGAAGAAAAAGAGGCCGAAAAAAGAATTATTTATTATTAAATCAGCATCTAATGATTCTAATGGCCTTCAATCAGCACAAACAAATCCTGAGGCTTAGTAAGCTCAAAAATAAAAATAAAAAGCATCCTGAGGCTTAATGATGCCCTCCACCCACAAGAGGAACATTTACAATCATAGAAAGAGATTATGCTTTATGGTCAATAATAATAGAACAAACAAATAATAAATAAAATTGATAGAGATTAGCTCCCCGCCAACAGGTCCAACACCCTTCTTAGCTAAATCTCTGCCCCTATGAACCACCTCATTAGCAATCGGTTTCTCATTTTCTAAATAAACAGAAGTGAAAATATAGTTCTATCATTAAAAGTGTTGCCATTGTCTATTGCTCTTGTTCTGACTCTAACTAGTGACATTTTTTGGCTTGGCCCACAGGTTCATCCCGAGTCCTTTGGGCCAAGATTAATCATGTTCGCACTGCATCGTCCACGAAGGGGTAAAGTGCTCCCAGCAAGCACTTTCTTCAATTCACAAGAATCGAACCTTCAACCTTGCTTAAGGGATGAGAGTGCCAAACCATTCACACCAACCACTTGTTGGTTAACTAGTGACATTTTGTGAATCGCTTTCAATTATGACTTTGATTGCCGGCCATTTCTGATGGGACTTGAGGAGTGTGTGAGACCATGCTGATAGGTTGCCAGTCGAACACAACTGCCACAACCTACAGCGCTATGTTTCCGACTATGGAGGAGTAGAGGACCCAACAGTACTGGATTTTGGCTAACCAGAAAGGAAGGACCAGGGAGGTTGCCACTTTGAATTCATTGTAGCAGGTTTCTGTATTACAAAGTGTTCCAGCCATGGCTACAACAAGCCGTTGCCTATTGTTCCCAGGCATGCATGAACAAAGCCTTAATAGAATCTCAATTGAATATTTCCAGCAACACACTATCAAGAGAGACATTCTGAAAGCAAATGCTATTTCTAAATAGCCAAATGGACCACAAAGTGCAGAACAGAGTCATTACTCATTATTCACCCCTGTTTCAAAGCACCTGAGCATACCAGGACATTGTATGATCAAATCCTTGACCGTGGGAAGAAGACACCCAGAAACACCCCACCATCGCATAACTCCTATAGTCCTATCCAACACTCTAACTGATAGAGCAAGTAGAAAATAATCAGTCTCTTCCAATTTATGACAGACAGCGCAGAAACAATCAGACCCAAAGAAAGGATCTCCTCAATCCTTAAAAGTCGTATTTTACATTTAATAGTACAAATTCTACCAAGAGCTGCTTGCTAACAAAAAAAGCTGGACCTTTTAAGGTATTTTGGCTATCCAAATGATAAAGGCAAACTGCCAAGTCCCAGTTCAAACCATCATTTTGCTGAAGGAATCTATAGGAACATCTACAGAGATCTCACCAATTTTATCAACTATCCATACTAAGATATCTTGATTCCCCCTGCATAAAGACAGAGGAAATGGAATTTAAAAGGGAAATATGCTCTTCGGATACCGAGACTCCCACTTACACCAAACCCATAATCATCCAGCTAAGACCCCATGTCACTAAAGGTATTTTCTCTGTGAAGGCTAAAAGCAAAACACCTGGGATATGCAGATGCCAAAGTGGACTAATATAGCCAAGGATCTATCAAATTCTGGTATAGTTAACTGAAATTCTGGGATATGCAGATGTCAAATTTACAGCTAACTGAAACCATCAGAGGTATAATTCACTAACAATGATTATGTTTTAGGACATCGGTCCTGCTATATATCTTCACCATTCACTCCCTCTACCCAAACTCTCTCTGTCCAATAACTCCATTTGTTTATTGATCCTAAAAGTACTGTTAATTAATATATCAGTAGTATAAAATTCATATTGTCAAAAGTCAAACAATTAAATGTAAGTTAAGACTACAGCAATGCTAGTTGGTTAGACTGAGAAAAAGAGAATCCCACTTGGAAAAGTCATGTGACCTTACCTTATAAGCTTTCCAATATCCAAGTAGAACACCTAACTGGGCGACAATCGGTCAAAACCTTCATCCTCAATGCCTCTCTGTGTTCACAAGGGTAAGGCTGCTTACAACTGACCCCACCCCCACCCCACCCCCCTCCTACCCTGCCTGGATAGGAGCCTCTTGAAGGCACTGGGGTCATGTTGATGTTGATACCATCGAAACTTTCATCCTCATTTCCGAGAAGCAGAAAATGATAAGCACGGTAGGAAGTGGGAACGATCCTGCATAGAGTCCAGCATGAACCGATACTCGAAGCGTCTCGAAAATTACGATGGAACCAACCACAGCATCCAGAAGATCTATGATGATAAGAAGAGGTACAATATCGAGTTCACGGAGGGCAATACAAACTCCCACCCATCCTTGAGATCATACTGCGAAGGCTGAGAATCAAGATTGATGATGAGGAGAAATCCTTATCCATAGTCTTGTTGGCCCTGTTGGGTAGCATCTTAGCCACTGAGGAGAAATCGGTACGAGTATGGAGAAGCATCCATGACTAGATGAGTTCCTACCTCCACAAAGAGGCACATGTATAGAAATTTTGGCCTTAAGTTAGCATCATTTCCCAGTAGAGCTGAAGTCGTGGCTTCAACTGCAGAGCATGAAATGTCTGCATAAATGATAACTGCCTTATGGCTGGAGAGGAATTCGTGCAGCCAATTGGGGCACAGCCATTGAATGAGGTGGTCTAGGGGCACCTAGGAGCACTCATCGACTGAAGTTTAGTCCAAGTTGGGACCAAGAGAGCTGGTGGTGGAATCAAGATTTGCCGTATCCATGATCTTGTAAGGGATCTTTGCGTCAGAGAAGCCAGACGAGATGTTTTTTCACGAATCCTCTATCCCACCATCACTCGGAAACAGAGTTAGGAGGCTATTTATCCACCGTAAGATAGCCCAATTGATCTTACCATGTACCAAAAGGCTCGGACCGTTCCTTGGTTCCAGCAGTCCTATGCTTCATCATTTATAATCCAAACGCAACGAGAGAAGATCTACAACGAACATATACTTGCTAAGGGTCCAGATCTGAGGGTTACAGTCGCTCGAGCCCTTTAACGAGCTCGTCAACTTGAGGTATTTAAAGATCTATCATTCTTCCTCTCATCTTGCAGATTCTTCATTCGAGCTTTGGGACATCCAATGATCCAAATGCAGTTCCTCGAGGGTAGCAATTCATTTAGTGTTACTATGGAATCAATATTAAAGGTGCAATGATCACAGCAACACATTGTTAGACAGGGCTCTGTGCTTTACAGCAAGTACACTACATAATCTAAGCAACCTCTAATGAGCCCCCAAGTCCAAGCTTCCATCCAGCCTTCTTAGTGTTCCATAGACGCTATCAAGAACAGATTCTTTCCCCACTTCAAAATTAGTACTGTGTGAGGCCGTCTCCCTCTCACTGCAGTTTCACACCAAAGTTACTACTGATCTACCTTGTTTGTAATCATTGAAGATGGCAATGCCTTCTCACAAATGTGTAGTGGGGGATCAGCCAGCAAAAGTTATTTTTTTCCTTCTAACACTACCATGATAGTGCTGAATGCCTCCTCTTTTAATTCGTGTTGTACAAATTTTTAGCCATTTCCTGAGCTTCATAATTCTTAAACCGTTGAAGCTGTTTGGGGAGTCCTTGATTGAAAGCAATGTATTATGGAATTTCACACCCTTCATTTGGAGAATCTGGAAGGCGCCAACTGTGATGCAGAGCAGAGGACATTTGCATTGTCCTAGCTGCGCCATGCCTTGGTTAAACGAAGTAGTACACCATTTGGTGACCGTCTCTTCGAGCTCTTGAAACATGTAGAAGTGATGTTGCCATGAATCGATCTGGAAGGACAACTGCAACAACTGAAACAGGGAAACAAAATCAGTTACAGGCTGCTAGTCTGTTCTGGTTAAGCATAAGCTCCCAAAAAGAGGCGAGGCTAAATCTGCTTACACTGCACGTTTCTCAAATTCTTGTCACATATTCATTCTAATTCTCAAGCCGCGTTCTAATAATGTGAATCGTATGTTACAAAAACACAAAACAGATAAGGAAAAAAAAAAAAGGCTAAACAAAATTCCAGTATGGATAACTTAGGTGCTACATATCCTGTCCCTGATATTTCCTAGGTTACTGTAACGCATTATGAGGGAGTTAGAATAGAAAGAGAGCTTGCGCATTGTTTTATGTAGATGTGAGACATTGCATAGTTACACACAGTTCTCTATACTCTATTAGTCTATTTATAACCCCACCCCCCTCTCAAACTGATCGGACAGGAGCATGAACAGAATTGGTTTAAGAAAACAAATCTGTTACAAAAACAAAGGCTTATAGTGAATGACAAAATCCCTATGAGCTACCCGTACATGACCAAAATGATAGTCAACTTTCACATGCTTCTTCGGATCATGCAAGATTACATTAGCCGTGAGGTATGGGCCACTGATGTTGTCATATAGAACACAAACAGGCTGCCGAAGAATTACACCAATTTGGCAAATAGTTGGGCCAGCCATTGTATAAGTAATGGATCAATACTCTGCTTATGCCGAGGATTTTGAGTTACTCCTGCACCAGATATAAGATTATTTCCAAGAAAATGACACATGCATAGGGCAACCAACCCACTAGCATAAGAGTATGCCACAACCAAGATTGAATTCTTATACGACCGAAAAAATACACTGTTATCTGCAGTGCCCTGTATAAGTTCCTATATATTCTCTATTCAGCACCGAGATAAGTAGTACGATGGGCACGCATAGATTGAGGTAACGCATTAACCATAACGGTAATGTCAGGCCTCACTGTAGGGTAAGCAATGCACCTTTCATCCTTCTATATTGAGAAGAACCTGCAAGTAAGCCTTTGCCATGAAGGGAAAACATGGTACCGGAGACAAGAGGAGAGCGCACTGGCAGTACTACAAAAGGTGAATATCACTGTCTAGTTTCTTTCTACATCCCAAGTCATTTATTGAGGGAGGGACATATACGCGGGCAACATAGTACAAAGGGATTTTCTACATTGAACCGACTTGGTAACATAACTTTGTACATCAGTTCCCAACTTCCCACAGAACCAATTTTACTATGTGTCCTACAGTTACACTTGTGTTACTAATTGAGTAATTGTGTTAATAATAGTGTAACTATAGAGTTGATCAGAATGTTAATTATATAGCAGCGGAGTTTACAATTAGCAACAGGGAATCGAAACAGAAAACAACTAAGCTCAGATACAAGCTACCCAACCATCTGATTGTGCACAAATAGTTGACCAAAATTCCTTTTTATTTACAACAAGAAACACATGTAATTGCGAGAACAAACTAAGATTTAGGTAAATGTGCAAAAGCAGCTCCAACTGTATGGGCCAAATTAGTCATTGACAAAGCTTTTTTCTTTTCCTATGTCACAAGGGAGCAACACTCAAACCAAAAAAAAAAAAGACTTGTTTTTCATTCTTCTAATTTCCACCCACATGATTGAATTTGTCACCAAAATTAACCATTAGCATAGTTTGGAACATAAAAGGATACAAACTGCAGAATTACAGTAGAAACTAGTGCTGACTATAAGATTTCTAGATTAAAAAAAATCAAGACTATCTAAGGTGCACCCTAATTTATGTTTACAGGATACATGTAGATAATCCACCAAAAACACTCAAACATCAAAAACATTATAAAAAAAAAAAATTGAGAGAAAAATAGAAAAGGGTATTCGCTACTGGTCCATAACACCATCTGTAAGTCACTATTTTCAAATCAAGTAATTTCCCACAATTCCCAAATGAGAGAGAAAGAACAGAAGATTTCTAAAAATACAATAATTGTTAAGAGTTATAGAGAGAGAGAGAGAGAGAGAGAGAGAGAGAGAGAGAGAGATTACCGGAAAAAGAAGGGGAACAGAGGGTCACCGACTCACCGGTGATGGACTCGGCGGGCAGCAGCGTGGGTTCAACGGGGCACCGACAGAGTTTGGGGACCCTGGAAATGGACTGGAATAATAAAAAAAGTTTTTTCTTGTTTTTCAATCTAGCAATAAAAGTTTTTGATTTCCCGAGAAATCATTTTTAACTTAAACTATTTCTTCTTTTATTTGATAAAAAATCAACTATTTGAAAAAAAAAAATTAATAAAAATGTAAGAACTTGTTTAAGCCAGTCTCTCCATAACTTTTGGTGAGACGAGCACAACGGCACAAATTCTTACCTAATCTCATGATTAGAAAAGACCCTAATCTTATCATGGGGTGATACTAGGTGTGCAAGTGGGGGATGGGGGAGGAGAGAGAATGGTGAGGAAGGAGAGAGAAAGGAAGAGGAAGGAGAGAATGAGTATGGAGGTTCTAACTCTTGAGATCATGATTGAACCATTGGCACACAGTCACTTTTTAGTGAAATAATGGTCACAACTCACAATCCATAATACATTAATAAGTGATCCTTACATCACTAAATACTCCCTCCGTTTCTCCAAGATGTTTACACTTTATTTTTCAAGGTCAAAGTTCACAAACTTTGACCATGAATTAGTGAAAAAATACAAAGATTTATGATGTAAAAATGCTTTTATTAGATTCATTTTAAAGAATACTTTTGAAAAACTATAATTTTATAATTTATATATACATACAAATATAATTATTTACGGTCAAAGTGGTGCATTGGAGACCGTGAAAAAAAAAATGTAAACATCTTCATAAAAAGGAGGAAGTAAATAAATAGTAACCCCATTTTTCTATGAGTTGGTCTCACACAAAACTTGTTCTTGAGTTGATGCCCCTTCAATTATCTTTTTGTCTCCACAACAACATTCCAAATATTTTTCATCTAACTTTTCGCGAGTTTGGAGAATAATATAAAAATCTGTTTAACAATACAACACCCTATTTTTAAGATTTTTTTAAATTATTAATTAGTTTGCAATTATTATTAAGAATAATTTAAAAAACTTTTCAAATTAGAGTTAAAGATATGAGGTTGTATTTATTAGGTCGTTACATGTAAAGTCGAAAAGATTGAATTAACCCCATCTTTTCCTCGACATAAAAAGTAGACACTTTATAAACTAAAGGAGTCATCAATTGGGAATATAATGTAAACATTGCGATGAGTTATCAGAAATGTAGGTTGTGGGTGGCTCTTTGTGTAGAAACGATACAATCAGAGTGATTTTGACCAAATAATCTATTAGGGGTGGACTCTTAAATAAGCTCCCTACCATATAGTGGATTTTTTATAAGAAAAAGATATAATTCGACCTGAAAATTCAATTGTACCCATGAATATTCTCTCCAATTACTAGAAAAGGGGGCTAAAGATCTCAAATACCCCTAGTAGAATTCGAGTTCTAATAACGGGTTTGAAAACATACTACGTTGAATGTCACTAAATAATATGTACGTGTTTGTTAAGAAAGTCAACAATTATACAGAAGAATCGATGCCTCCTACTAAGTTGATAGTTGAAAGTAATAAAACTCTTTTTAATTTTCGTTAGCTCAAGGCTTACTAAACTTTTAGGAAAAAGAAATTGATTTTCAAAAAATTTTATTATCTCATCACCCATCAACCACTCGAACCACCTTGTTTACTTGAAAATGCTGAGTGGATTAAATGTGGGTGATGCCCCATCCAATCTAAATCTTACCCATTAACAACCCTACCCAATTTAGTAAGCTTGTTTTGATTTTAAATAAAACTAATAAACTTTTATTGGATATGTGTTTAAAGATTATATTTAGTATAAAGATTTAGTATAACCTTTTTATATGCGTAAGTGGTATATATATGTAGTAAAAGTTCATGATGCAAAAATTGAAGTATGGATCGGACATGTAGTTATGCAATATAACTTTGGATCACCCATTCATATAGATCATAATTTGCAATGCAAAATTCATATCAAAAAGTTAACCCTTCTCATTTTCTGATATTCTCAATGTAATTTGCATAACATAATTATGCAAACAAAAACCTTCATTTACATTTAAGTATATCAAAATAAAAAATTAAAGAATAAAAAAAATGATCTCTACTAGCAATTTGCGCAAGGCTTGAAAATGCTAGTAAAAGAACCAAAGCAACCAAAATGCTAGTCCAAATAGCATGTCGTCATTAGCTAGTGACCAGCACCACGACCACTGGGACCTGATGACAATCGCTCAAGCCAATAAGTCAAGACATACTTTCCCTTGGCATGTATCGAATCGTTGTTATCAGCGACATTGTTGAGTTCAGACAACATTCTTATAGCACGGACGGAGGTGGCAAGGCTTGAAAATGCTAGTAAAAGAACCAAAGCAACCAAAATAAAGCTCTTGCACTTGTAACTATTCATGGTTAGTGTATCTTCTCACTTTCTCTTTGTGTAATCTTAATTCCTTATTTCCTTTCAACAATTTTTGTGCAGTGTCACGTTGCTTGTGCAAGATGTTTAGATGAGAGAGATTTTAGAATGGTATTTGGGGTATGGTTTGAATATGTTTGGGGTGCCATTTGCAGTATTTATAGTAGTTTGGTTGGAGGGATACGTGTGTAATTTAAATATGGTTGACGAGAACAAAACATGGTACTATATGGTATGTACTTTCTTGTTGACCAAGAATGAGTCATTTCATATGCTTTTGATCATTTCTTTGGTCTGCAATGAGGTCATCTCACGCGGGTCCGGGACTCATTCCTCAATTTAATTACACCACTGCTGACTTATCATGCTTTTCACAATTGCACCACAATACTCTCGCATTTTTTATGGTCCAAGGGGGGACAGACGTTAGTACAATAAATCTAAATCTAAATCATAATCATAATCATAATCATAATCATAATCATAATATTTATATATTAGATGCATTTTCTAACAACATTGGAGGCGTCCACCTAAGCGAGCCATTGTAATAAAATTTTATTAGAAATATAAAATAGAAATATAGTTTTTGGTAAAGAATATATAATGAAGTTGTACTTTTCTAAATCGTTAAACAGTAGACTATTAGAGGTTTTGGTATAGAATATGTACTAAAGTTGTACTTTCCTAAATCGTTAAAGAGTAAACTATTAGATTTTAACTAGCATATAACTTTTCTTCCACCGCTTAAAAAAATAAATTTCTTACACCATTGGAAAGAGTACGAAATATCCTTTAAAATGAGACTCATTTGTAGTATGTTTTATTTATTAAAAAAATTAAGTGAGTATATAAAATATGCATAATTTTTACAACTAACGATGCATCCACCTAAAAAAAATAATTAGTTTGACACAAATAAAGAGTTGCAATATAAAAAAAAAATGAGAAAATATACGTATATTAGTTATAGAAATTTAAAAAGCAATCTCAAAGTAAAATATAATAAAAAGTGTATGCGTAGAATAAAGAAATAAACGATGAATCTAAAATGATTTTAGGTCAAATCTTTAATAGGAAACTTGACCATTATCAAGTATACTTTAGGCTCCCCCATTTTATTTTAGGACTCCAATTAATATTCCATTCAACTCTATAATTATTCATGTATACAAGTTTGAATAAACAGTTAAGCAAGCATTAAAATTTGTTTAGCTATCCTAAGATTTACGTCTTAAACTTCTTTATTTTTGAAAAGTAGTTATGTATACGTTACACATTTAACCTGATTTTAGCATAAAAGAAGGATCATAGTTTTGGAATGTTAGTTGTACACTTATATCAACATAAGAATATTGAGGTACCAACATAAAGTATAGAAAGACTTTGAAACTATGACCTCTTGGATCATATAACATATGGGGTGAGTTAATTAAAAATTCGTGATAAAAGTTTAAATTATATAAGATGCCTCCTATAAAGTCATAGTAATATTATTAAATGACATTCATGATATTTAATGAACTATATTAATATTTATCCATATATTACTGATATTTTTTTCAAAAGTGACAATTACACTTTGATTTTTTTTATCAGATTAATAATCACATTATACTAATTTTATCATATAATCACAGTTCGTGCAACGCACGGGCATCCACCTAGTATCTATATATTAGAGACATTTTCTGACAGCATTGGAGGCGTCCACCTAAGCGAATCATTGTAATAAAATTTTAATATAAAATAGAAATATATGTTTTAGCATAAAATATATATATATTAAAGTTGTACTTTTCTAAATCGTGAAAGAGTATACTATTGAAAGTTTTGGTATAAAATATATACTAAAGTTGTAATTTACTAAATCGTTAAAAAGTAGGCTATTAGGTTTTAGCTAACATATAACTTTACTTCTCCCGCTTAAAAAATTAAATTTCTTCCACCATTGGAAAGAGTACGAAATATTCTTTAAAATGAGACTCATTTGTAGTATGTTTTATGGATTAAAAAAAAGTATGAGTATATAAAAGATGCATAACTTTTACAACATAGGATGCCTCCACCTAAAAAAGTAATTAGCTTGACATAACTAAAGAGTAAAAAAAAATAATAATAATAAAGAGAGAGAAAATATACGTGTATTAGTTATAGAAATTTTAAAAACAATCTCAAGGTATAATATAATAAAAAGAGTATGTGTAGAATAAACAAATAAAAGATGAATCTAAAATGATTCTAGGTCCAGTCTTTAATATGAAACTTGTACATTATCACGTATACTTTTATAACTCTACGTAATAGACTGATCTCTCATGTTATTTTAGGGCTCCAATTTCTGTCTCCTTTGACTAGAAAGATGACAACTACGATAAACTTTGATTTTTTTGTAAGATTAATAATCACGTTACATTAATTTTATTACATAATAACAGTCCGTGCAACGCACGGGTATCCACCTAATATAGAATAGAAGATAAGTTGTGAAGCGAACGCCTATTGTTGATGTCAAACAACGACAACAAATTAGCCCAAGTATAAGTATTGTCGCAACAGAAGTCTAAAACAGGAGGACAATAAACAAATAACGACTGGCTTTGAGGGAGTTCAACTCCATCATGTACAACATTGCCTTAATGTTTTTGCACACAGATTATCTAGACGATTTTCTATTATACAGTCTTCATATGTAAGATCAGAAATAATAAATGTTCAGGTATTTCCTCATTCATAATAATCTAAAACTTTATACCGTAGATTAGATTACTATAAATGAGGAAGTTTATAAAATAGCTTGTGCATAGCACAACTTTGTTTGGTGTGTGTGCTTCTATTTTTTTGTATATGTAAGCATGTAACTTATGTATATTGCTTTAGATATTTTACAGGAACACAAAAAGATTATGGTTGTTAATTTATACTTAAACAAGAATGATGTCAGCTGGTTATTGTTTTAGTAGAAAGTATGTAAATGTCATATATAAGTGTCTTTTCCTAAACTAAAAAATAAAATTTCGAATAATGCAAATGAGAGTTTAACTTTTGAAAAGTATTTAGAGTTTTATTGACCTTATAACTTAAAATCTTTGTCAAATATTCAAAATCAAATGTAATATTCTACCATCTCTGGAAATAATAATATTTACAACATCCTATTCGCAACGGTAAGCACTTCAAAATGATATGTATTTACAATATGATTAATAATAAATGTATAACATTATATTCAAAATCCGATAATGTTAATTCCCTCAAATATATTTTAAAATATGATATTGAAGAATAAATTAACAAAGTAAATGATGAAAATATATAGAACTTAACCCATGCATCGCACGGGCATGATTACTAGGAAAAAAAAGGAGATACGAATCTGGAATCTAATATACCCAAGGGTGAGGGCCTCAATCTTTACCAGTGAGTCAAAGACCTCATTGGCTAATAATCATGCATTTTAAAAAACTATAGATATTATTACTCGGCCAACAAGCATTGTGTGAGACCAATTCTCAGAAAAATTGGGTTAATATTTAGAAATATAGAGGTCACTTATTGGTGAGAAGTGATCCTTGATTAATTTATTGAAACGTGACCTCATCTTACCAAAAATTACAAAAAGATCGTCGTATAGAAGTTTTTATAAATATTACTCTACTCCCTCCTCAATAATAAACTTTTGCCAAACCAAAGTAGGTATTGCCTCAATAGTTATATCTTCACATTTTCTTTGTGAAGGTCGGATTTTGTACTTCAACAATTGAGTCCTAGCCAGCTGGTTTCCAGCTAATAGGTTGGAATTCCCTGTAGGGTTAATTAAGCTGCCCCATGGGGGGTCTATGAGGAGCATGTTAGTTGTATGTTTAAAAATAATAATAAAAATAACTTTTCCGGTTAAATCTTTACGGTAGTTTAAGACGGTACTATTAAACATCCGTGTTAAATTTTTGGTAAAAAGATATTTATAAATTAAACGGAAAGTTGTGTGGCAAAATAATTAGAGGGTGAAAATGTAATTAGGAAAGATTTTGCGCAATTAGTTTCTCAGGGGTGGATTTGAGAATACGATCTCCAAATAGAGTTTTTTTTTTTTTTTTTTGCAAAAACACCCTACTTTTTAGTTTTTATAGTACTTTGAAACAAATTCTAATATGATGATAATTTTTTTATTCTCATTGTAAGAAAATATATGCTAGATAAAATTATGAACTTTTTTTTGAATGAAAGGCCATAGAATGACTTAGCTTTCCATTAATTGAATACGATCATCTTGCAAGACTACATCAACCTTTCTAGAAAAAGACACATTCCAAAACGCCAACCTAGCTCCCATGACTCCACATACGCAAGCTCATAAGCGACTCTATTACCACCTCTATAAGTAAACGACCAAAATACACTACTCAAACTCGACACTAAAATAAGAATATCATCTATAACAAGATCGAAAGTACTCGACCCTCTACTAGTAGAATGCAAAGCATTAAACACCGACAAGTTATCAGTTTCCACAATCATTTGCTCAAAACCATACATGCTCGCTAGCTGCACACCAAAATAGACCGCTTTTGCCTCTGCAACTGCACTGTCCCAGTCTTCCTCAATCTGTATTATAGCACCTACCAGTGGAAATCCATCAAGATAAAATTATTAACTAATAATATCATAAAAATATCTCTCAAGATGAAAGTGTTTTACATAATTAATGCTAATTTCTGAACTCGGACTCTTTTTCTCTCCTTTTTATTTTCAGGTAGGGTAAAAATGGTAGGAAAGACGGAAAGTTATTTCTCTCCTTATTATACCAACACAAAATCTCGTATGAGGCGGCTTCAAGATGAGACCTCTCATACAAGCATGATGTCATGTCGACATCATGTTTGTATATAGAGGTAGTCTCACCTTGAGGCGGTCTCATACAAAACTTATTGTTATACCAATTTGGTATTTGTTTGCAAGATTAATTAAAAATGTGAAAGAAAGAAGAAGAAAACACAGTAGTAAAAAAAAAAAGACATGTATATGTAGTTAAAAAATTTTAATTGTAGTATACTATTTTAAAAAAATAAATAAAACAAATGAAGAAGGAGTTTACTTTTTTGGGTCAGAAAATAAGAATGAGTTTGCGAGGAGAGAAATGAATTGTGATGCTGCCTTTCATGAATAATCTTTAGATAATTCGGGTTAGTGATTGGATAACAAGTTTTCATAAAAAGATGTGGGTGCTAAAAAGCACATACAGGTAAAGTGTTAGCAATTAAGCCATGTTCTCTTCAACAGAATGGAACGAAATGGCCTAAAACGGAAGGATGCGGAAATGAAACAAAATGTGAGACAAAATGAAATAAAAAATGCGGAATGGAACAAAATGAAATGACACGAAACGAAACAAAACGGAAAAAAATGCAACATAAAGACGACAAAAAGAAGAGGGTCTTAGATAAGCTCAACACTACCAAAGTGAAAGCTTACGGATACTCAAATATAGTCAAGAAGTAGAAGTAGTCCCATTCAAATCTTCCACTGTTAGACACATGACCAACATTTATCAATTCAAAGTACACTACTAATTTCTAAGTACCTTTCAAATCTCATTTAGGAATGCGGGAAATTAATTGAACTCCTCAAAGCTAGAGAACATCAAGATCAGAAAAGTCAATATGTTTGGCCAACGGCTGGCCGGCTACTTAACTAACCACAAAGTGGAATGTTTTATTGATTCCTATATCAGATCACCCTCTAACTTTATTTGTAGACAATTTTATTTGAATGATCATGTAATTAAAGGGGACTGCTTACTCTAATATTTGCATTAGTACTAATTTCCTGGGAATTAAATTCGTGATACCCACGTACAAGTTAGGGTGTGTTCTTTAGAGTTTATTGTGTCAGTTTAATTTAGTTTCAGTTCAGTTTAAGAGTGGTCTCGTGTCGATTAAATGGTTTACAATTCAGTTCAATTTAGTGATGTCAGATCAGTTTAGAATTATACTTTTTGTCTCACATATCAACGGGTATTTAGCTCGGTTTAGTGGTGTTCAACTCAGTTCAATGATATTCAATTCAATTCAATAGTTTTAGATTCAATTCAATTCAATTCAATTCATCAACCACGTGCCCAAAACAGATTACGGTGGTGTATAATTTCCGTACGGATTGAGGATATGGTGCTGTTACTTGTTGATAAAGATTATTACTCCATAGTTAGTCATTTAGCTCCACTGGTCAGATCATGGACTGTTAATTAGTGTTAAATGTGTCTGCAAAATGTTTGGTACAAAGTCAACAGGGAAAAATGTTTGGTAGAAAGTCAACAGGGAAAAATGTTTGGTAGAAAGTCAACAGGGAAAAATGTTTGTTGCTTTTCTTGACGAAGAATATTGACGAAGATTAATTAGTTTTCTTGATCAAATTGGAATTGAAGTAGTCTATTCTATATACTTCTGATATCCGACATCCCGTTTGGGGGTAGGCGAACCAAAGCGATGAGGTCACTCTTTGTTTTTTTTTTTTGATTTGGTAAAGAGAATTTTTTTTTGTTTTTGGCGTGGTTAAAGCCTAAAGGGCACCTCCTGCAACACAGCCTCATATATTACACGAATTAATTCATGCAGGTCATTTTCAAGAGGTTTTAACTATGACCTGGTATACAAATTGTAACTTGTTTACCAGTGAGTCAACCATCTCTTATGTAATGAGGTCACTTATTGAGAGTATAGTATTATATTACAACAAGTGGTATACTCTATGCAAATTTCAAAAGGGTAGCGAAATTTGAGCTAATTGCAAAAATGATACTTGTGCTTTCACTAATATTAATTAAGGTACATGTGATCTTTAAATTGTCTCATTTACAATGTTTTTGACAACGGGGTTACCTGTTCCGTCCAAATTATCATGTATTGTTGATCACATGCCTATTAGGTAGTCTTTAATGGTCACGTGCCTATTAGTTAACCCTTTAATTAAACTTAAATAATAATTTTTGCTCAAAAATATTTTTTGGGTTTTCAATTTTACGGCTTACAGTCACAAGCAAAATGACCATTAAGGGCTAACTAATAGGCATGTGATCAACAACATTGTGATAATTTGGTCTGGAATAAGTTTAACCGTCTTTGTTTGATTCAAGGTGGAATACACCTTCACCCATGCACATTGGAAGAGCAGAAATAAATTTGAATGCTAGAATCTAAAGTACCTAGAGCCTTAGTGCTTGTTTGGTTAATCATGGGAAGTGAGTTCCCGTGGAAAGTGCTAATTCATGGGAAGTATAAATTCATGTTGATTGTTGGGAAGTGCTACTTAGTTAGGGTTTTAAGGGAAGCAAGGTAAACAACTTCCCGCATTTTGGGGGAAGTCACTTTCTGCAGGTTGTAGCATCGTCCTGTGTTTTTTTGTCAACCAAACAAGAGGTAGATTTCCGTACCACTTTCCATGTTTTTGAAGTGTCAACCAAACAAGTACTTAGTTTACTATTGACAATATACTCCCTTCGTAAACTGATTTAGGCACTTGTTTTCCCCTTATACCCTCAACAATAATGGTCGAGGATACGGGGTAGGGTAGATGTAGGTTTTAAATTTTACAAAACTGAGGGTAAAATTGTATTTCACTAGGAAATTGTTTACCATAAAGAGAAATGGTACATAGGCTTCGTTAGATTCACCTGGATAAAACTGATCTGAACTGAACTGAACTGAATTGATTTTTTAAACTTGACTGTTAACCATTTAAAATTTGTCCAAACATAGTTAATATTGGACTCATTTGAAAGTATGCTTTGAGATCTTTCCGATGACATAATTATCATCATGAAATTATTTCGAAATAAAAAGTTATATGAGTGTTAAAGTTACGCATGAACTGAACTGAACTGGATTTAAGTAAAATTAAGGTGAATCAAACAGAGCCATAGAGTTTTACAAAAATATCCCAAATAGACAAATGGTAGAGTTTCATAAAAACGGATTGAGTAATATCTATCTTAAATAAAATAATTTCATATATCTTCCGTCCAAATAGTACAATAGTTCTACATAATTATATATGTGCATGCGTACAACAAAAGAATGAATAAATAAATTTGGGTATTACAGAATAATGAATCCCATAGGAGCAAAAGAAATAAAAAATAATTAACTATCCAAATTTTCTGCCCAAGGACCTTAGTCCTTACCTACACTGTATGTACGTACTACATAAACGCTAGCATGGCACTCTCAGTGGCCGCCGCCACCGCCGCTAGGTCCCGAGGACAACCGCTGAAGCCAGTGAGCCATGGTAAATTTCGCCGTCTCGTAAACAGAACTTTGCTGATTATTATCATCATAAGCGTTTACAAAATCTCTCGGTATCAACCTTGTAGCACCAACAGAAGCAAAACTTGAAAAGGCTATTATGAAAATGAACAAAAAAGTGACCAAAACAACATTTCTTTTGCTCTCCATAACTTTAACTAAATTTTATTTTGGCTTTGTATTGGCTAAAACCTTTTGTGCTCTTTGGTTTGTGTTTTTTTAGATTTGCAAGTTTTGTGTTTGCATTGATAAAGTTGTGGCAACGTTATGGGGGTATATATAGACATAATAAGTTGTGAGCTTGCAAAATGGTTTTGACTAGAATTAATTGGTATTACTTGTTGACCAAGAATATTAATTTGTAGTCTAAATTAGAGAGTATCTATATAGGTTGAATTAGTCAAGTTCTATGATTTATATTTTCTTGCTAAGTTGCATTAATTATTTTAGTACTGGTTAGGTGATACCAAAGCCATGACGTCACTCACTCACGCGGTAGTTGGAGTCACACAGCAGCGCTGACTTTGTCATGTTCTTTCAATGGCTATTGGCATGTATGGACTTGCTTCCTTGACGAAAAAGGCCGGTTGAAGCCAAAATGAAAGTCGGAATTTTGTTACCGGAAATTTTTTGACTCTCATATTTGCCGTAATTTTGGGAGATTTTACTGAGCCGGTGAATAAACCAATTTAGCAACATTTGGTGAAGGGTCCGGATTTTCTCCATTTCCCACCATTATTTGAATTGGATTTTAATTTCGGTAGGATCTAAGTCTACTCTAACATGGGCTTGAGCTTGGCTAGGTTGGGACCAAGCGACCAATAAAATAAGATCATTTGATTTTTTTTTTCGTGATAAAAAAAGAGTTTAATTTCTTATACCTTGCTTTTACACAAAAACTTATATAAGATGTTCTTACCTTAATTTTTGGTGAGAAATGTGCCTACAAATGATGACCTCAAACTTACGAATTATAAAAATGAAAAAACAATTAGGAGTCATCATAATTAATTGGGAGTAGAGAGAATCTCGTTGGATTTTAATTAATTGGTGCCGTGGTATAAATTAGGAGTTCTATAAATTACGAGTAATATGTTTAGGCCGTTGAGCCCAATGGATTTAATGTTTGGACTTTATAAGGGGTTGAGACTTGAGTCCTCTCCTTTATCTCACATTGAGATTGCCTTATACGAAATTTTGTGTAGTCCATATAACTTTCAGAGTATTGTCGGTTTATTGATGGTTAATACTTGAGAGAAACACAGACAGAAAAATGTGTAGTGTGTACCTGGCCATTAAACTTCGATCCCAATTGAAAAAACATGGGAAGGCTCGATTCCCGCCTATTGCTGCCGCTATTCACGTAATGTTGGTGTAGCTAATTTCGTGCTCTTTGTCATGGATGCCAACCATATGTCTAATTATAATACTCCCAAAAAAATACTCCTACGAGGCAACACTTTGACCATCAATAACTATAATTATATAAATAATAAAATTAGAAAAAATTTATATTTTGAAAGTACAGTTGAAATTGAATCTAAGAATAGTATTATGATATTGTAAATATTCATAGTTTTTTCACAAATTAATAGTCAAATTTTGTGAATTTTGACTCAAAAAGTCAAACATAAAGCTCATTTTGGAACGAAGGTAATATAATATGTCAATTTAAATATAAAAAGTTAAGTAGTAGAAATAAATAGCTGTAAATGTATTGGTTATAAAAAAAATCAAAATTAATTTCATCTCATTTTAGTAAAAATTATAAATTCAATCTATCTAAAAAGAATCACAAACTATATTGAAATAAATAAATATGATATATTGAATGAGGATGAAGTAGAACCATGCATGACACGAGCATAAAATCTAGTGTGTTTATACAGTTGAGTACAAGATCATCAGAAGAATTATGTCAACACCAGCTAATTTACATAAATGAGTATTGTACAAGATCGTCTTTGAGATCGTGAAAAGTCAAATAGAAAGAAGATTTTAAGGAACGGAGAAAGTATATATGTTTAGCGTATGTGGTCTACATAGCCTAAATCTGTAATTTCGATCGTATGTTTACCTTTACGAGTATTTATGTTATTGATGGAAACCAAAAAAGTTAATTCAAGGAGTAGCTAATTTAGTGTACTCTTATTAAGGCTCTGTTCTCTTCAATAGAATGGTGCGGGACGGTGAGGAACGGAATGGAGCGGAACGAAACAGATTGGAACTAAACGGAATGGATCGAAACGGCGCGGCGCGGCGCGGCGCGAATAATGGAAGAAAATGTGAGATAAAATGAAGTACATAATGCGGAACGGAACGATGCGGAACGGAACGGAACAGAACGGAATGCATCATGGAAACACCGAAAAGAACACGGACTAATAAGTACTAATCCAATTCATCAGTTCATGAAAGTGGAGGAGAAGCTAGGTCCAAATTTTCCAAACACCAATAGAACAAATTAATCAGAAGCTATAAATAATCATCACTATAATGAGTTTGAATAAGGATTAATTTGATCCATTACAATTTATTATAAGTATCTTAATTATCAAAAGTCTATACATAATAACATAAACAAATTGAATAAAAGAATAACACTAGGTACGAGCTCTGCACTTAATTGCTTCTGTATCTACTAATAATCCTTGATAAGGCTGATGATTTAAAAGCTTCTTAAGTCTTATTAGTGACCAGCACCACCATCATTAGGTCCTGAAGCTAATCGTTGGAGCCAAAATGACAACTTGTACCTCGCATTTTCGTACAAATTAGAAGAAGACATCATAGATATACCGCCATTGTTAGAAGCAAAGTCATCCATTATCGGTCTCGCCTCGCTTACAGAACAAAGGCATGAGACTGCAAGAATCACCATTATTGTGATCAAGAGAGTGATACTCATTTGCTCAAACTTCATGCTTGGTTACCAAAAAAAGCTCTGTTTTTGTAAGGAGTTATTGATGCTTTGGTTGAGAAAGTTATGGATTTATGGTGATATTATAGCCTATATTTATAGCAAGCTTTTACATGCATGGGCAATATATTTCAATGGACCAACCATTTTATTAGGAATTGAATTAGTCATCGTTCTATATTTTAACTTGGAATTTTATCATAGTTTTCCTTATTTTGAAGTTTGAATATTATTCTACAATTTAGCTAGCAACTACTACGAAATTTCTACTGGATATGAATTCAGAATTTTTCAGCAAAGGCGGATAGCCATCTAACTATATATCGTTACTAACATTCATTAATTATGGGTCAAATGTGAATAGTGCTAAATGCAGGACATTTGAATTGACCATTGATCTTTAGTCTTTTCTTTTCTTGCTGCTTATTGTGTTTGAATGGACTCAATGGTTATTGGTTAGTCAAAGCAAAGCAAGAACATCGTCACAGGAAGCAAAGCAAGAACATTGTATTTGAGGATTGAGGGATTAACCCTGAGTCCCTGACAAAGCAAGTGACAATGTTCATACTTCATACGCATCAAAAGGACGGCGGCCCAGAATAAGAAAAAGAAAAATAATTAGGCAAATGGGCCGATCAGGTTTGGGTTGGGATCGAGTTATTTAACAAGTTTGACATGCATCATTGTGTGGACTTATTGTGGGCTTTTGAATTACATAGCTTTCAGTGGCGGATGTAAAAATCAAGTCAAGTGGCTCCCTTATAATATACTAGTTTTATCTTCGTGCTTCGCATGGACTCGTTAATATCTCTCGAAAATGAAGATAACTTTCTAGGTGATACGTCATGTTTGTTTTATACTGCACAACTAATTTTACATTTGGCTATTTTAATTTTTTTAGTTTGAAATGTCATTTTAAATCGATCTATATCTAAAATAGAATGAATGTAAAAAAGATTAATTTATGAAGATAATTTGAGGCTTACTTCAAATTTCCAAAACGAAAAAGAAAAATCAATCTAACGAAGTAAGATTTATAATTTTTAGAGTTACGAAACTAAAAATATGTCTTTTTAGTTTGAAATAATATAGAAATAAATCATATAATAGAGTCGAGTAGTGATAATCATGTGGGACTTGGAGATGATATTTGTTAAGCTACATATATGTGGCAAAGTTGTGCACATGTAGCGTCTAACATGTCATTTTCACACGAACATTCCCTTTTATATGGCGTCTACATGTTATCACCGCAAGAAAAGAACTCAACTTGTATAGGACATATATATTTCATTTTGAAAGTTCTTTACAAATTCAATCAATTGAACTAAGATTTATAAATATTTGACTTACGTAACTAAGTTATTTTATGTTTGTAATATTAAAATATGCTAATATATATATATATATATATATATATATATATATATATATATATATAATAAATCCAACTAAAATGCTAATATATAAATATGTAATAAATCCAACCAATGATAACGCATTAATGGTTGACACTTGGATAATGAGTTGTTAGGCTATGTGGCAACCTTTGCTTATGCGGCGGCTTAAGGTGTCATCGTCACACGAATTTGGGCTTCTACATGACTTCCTACGCATGTCGTGCCCACATGAATTGAATTTGGATGATATTTGTTAAGTTATGTGGCAAAGTTGTGCACATGTAGCGTCTACGTGTCATTTTCACACGAGCATTCCCTCTTATGTGGCGTCTACATGTTATCACCGCACAGGAAGGACCCAACTTGTATAGGACATATATATCTCATTTTAAGAAAAAATTCAAATCCAATCCATTGAAGTAGAATTTATAATTTTTTAACCTACGTAACTATTTTTTTTTTGTAAAATAAAAATATGCTAATAATTATGTAATAAAGCCAACTAATGATGAGACATTAATAGTGACACTTGGATGACGATGAGTTGTTAGGTTATGTGGCAAGTTTGGCTTATGTGGTGTTGCTTATGTGGCAGCTTAGGGGTCATTGTCACACGAATTTGGACCTCTACGTGGCGTTCCACATGTCATGCCCACAAAAAACTGAGTGCTTATGTGGCATCTCACGTGGCGTGCCCACATGAAATTGACTCACTTTTATATCACCACTCGAATTAGGACCCAATTTTAGTGTGATATACTCAATTAATGTATTATCAGTATGGTTATTCTACGTATTTTATCCTTAACCTATATAGGATTTTCCCTAAAAAGGGTCAAACTTTATAAGCTTAAATATAGGACATATATACATCTCATTTTGAAGCATTTTTCATTTTCAATGCAATGACGTACAACTTAGATTTTTTATAATTGCGTTACCAAAGTTATTTTATTTCCTAATTTGAAATAAATAGGCTAATAATTATAAATATTATATTTAATAACTATATTGATGTCAAGAATGAGGATGCATTTATTAATGTCACTTGTACGACTTGCTTATGTGTTCACTTATGTGGCGCTTAGGTGTAATCACCACACGAAATTAGGTCTCCAATGTGGCGTCCTACGTGACGTGCCCACACGAAATTGACTCAACTTTATATGGTTATCCTACGTGTCTTATACACTTAACTTCTACGAAAATTTATAGAACATTTATATCTCATTTTAAAGTACGTTTTAAATCCAATACATTGAAATAAGATTATAAATTTTTTGAGTTACGTATGAAACTTAAATTATTTTATTTTCTATTTTGAAACAATATACTAATTTATAATAAAATTAATTAGGCTATGTGGCAATCTTATACGTATACCGATGTGGCGCCTATGTGTAATCTTCACACAAACATATCCTTCCCATGTGGCGTCCCACATGGCCACATGTCATCTTCACACAAAAAAAAATCTAACTTTATAGGGCATAGTACATATATATCTCGCATTTTGAAGTATTTTTCGAAGCTGATACAATGGAGTAAGAATTATAATTTTTAAAGTTACGTAACCAAAGTTATTTTATTTTATAATTTGAATAATATTATAATAATTATATTAAGTTGTATTTATGAACTCAAATAATGAATATTAATGATTGATCCACTTGGATGGGTGGCTTAGGTGGCGGCATACGTGTCATCACCACACGAATTTGGGCGCTGCGTGGCATCCCACGTGTCGTCCTCACATGAATATAGACGCTTGCGTGGCATCCCGTGTGGCGTGGTCACACGAAATTGACTCACTTTTATATATATACTAGTTTTATATCCGTGCTTGACACGGACTCGTAAATATCTCTCGGAAATGAGAATAACTTCCTAGGTGATACCTCATATCTGTTATATTCGGCACAATTAATTCTATATTTGACTATTTTAAAATTTTGTATGAAATACCCTTTTAAATTGATATACATCTAAAATAAAATGAATTTAAAAAAATATTAATTTATAAACATAATTTGAGGATACTTCAAACTTTCACAAAAGAATAAGAAAAGATAATTTAATTAATGATAAGATTTTTATTTTTAGAGCTAATTACGTAACTTAAGATATGCTATTTTGTAGTTTGAAATAATAAGCAAATAAATCATACAATAAAGTCGAGTGATATTGATCATTTGGCACTTGGATTATGATTTGTTAAGATATGTGACAAAGTTGCACATGTGACGTCAACGTGTCATCTTTACATGAAAATTCCCTCTTAAGTGGTGTCTACATGTTATTTATCACTGCATGGTAAGGACTCAACTTGTATAGGTCACATATATTTTCATTTAAAGCCTTTTTCAAATCCAATCCATTGAAATAAGATTTATGATATTTTTGACTTACGTAACTAAAATTATTTTATTTTTTAATATAAAAATATGCTAATAAATATGTAATAAAGTTGACTAATATTGAGGCATTAAGGGGAAACACTTGAATGATAAGTTGTTAGGCTATGTGGCAAGCTTTGCTAATATGGCGACTTCGGTGTCATCATCACAGGATTTTGGGCCTCTATGTGGCGTCTTTCATGCCGTGCACACACGAAAAGAAAAAGAGAAATATTTTACTAATATATTTTATAAAGACATTAAAAATTTATGGCATGAAATTATAAATATTATTTGTGAAATACATTTAATTTTATGTTAGCAAAAATTTTACCATAGGATGCATGCTAATTCCTAAATATAATAGTATAATTTCATGTCTTCCTCATACGTAATTTACTTCTAAATATCCTTTTAAATTGATCTACATCTAAAATAGAATGAATGTAAAAATTAATTGATTTATGAACATAATTTGAGCCTACTTTAAAATTCCCAAAGAAAAAAAATAAAGATAAATTAATCTCTCTCTAGTTAAAAAGCAGTCTCTTATTGAAATTGAATTTTTGGTAATTGAATAAAATCAATTAGTGGTGAGCAAAAACCTTCCATTTTCTAAAGTTATAATCAACATTTGATCCTAAATATTTATTTCTCAAATGTGCTAGGTAGTTCAACGTTCGTAAATTTCAACATAACTTATAAGGTGTGTTACTTGAATCTTACTCTTCGTTTGCGTGGCATTTATATTACATAAGTATGTCTAAAGTGCTATATTAAAGTCTCAATTAATTTGCTAAGAAAGCATTGGAGTAGATGATGAGTTGACGTTCATGTTTCATCCCCCACACGAAATGTTCGTCCATATGGCATCTGTATATGAAAAATGACTCCGTTTTTCTTATAAATATAAAATATTTATTAAAAATTGAATTTAAATGTTTAGAATATGTTTTCGTTACTAATATTCAAGTGTGATTTTCAACTAATATAATATAAATATGGATATCTTAAGTGTCTTATCCAATTAGTTTATACCAAACCTTTTCAAAACCAATATAATCAACTATGATTTATAATTTTTAGATTTATGTAACTAAAGATATGTTATTTTGTAGTTTGAAATAAAATGCACATAAATCAAATAATAAATTCGAGTAATAATGAACTTCTGACACTTGGATTGATCCGTTAAGCTATGTGGCCAAGTTGTGCACATGTGGCATTTACGTGTCATGTTCACATGAACATTTCCTCTAATGTGGCATACTACATGTCATTACCGCATGGAAATGACCCAACTTTTATAGGACATATATATCTCATTTTGAAGGTTTTTTCAAATCCAATCCATTGAAGTAAATATTTATAATTTTTCGACTTATGATGAGGCATTAATAAGTGACACTTGGATGAAGAGTTGTTAGGCTTTGTGGCAAACTTTGCTTACGTGACGCTTAATTAGGTGTCATCGTCACACGAATTTACACCTCCTATGTGGCATCCTATGTATCGTGCCCACACGAATTGGACTCACTTTTATACTATACCGATGTGGCACCTATGTGTTATCTTCAGACGAACATATCCCTCCAATCTGGCGTCCCACCTGTCATCCTCACACGAAAAGAATCCAACTTTAAAGGACATAGTACATATGTATCTCATTTTGAAGTATTTTCCGAACCTGTTCCAATGGAGTAAGAATTATAATTTTTAAATTTGCATAACAAAAGTTATTTATTTTATAATTTGAATAATATTATAATAATTATATTATGTTGTATTTATGATCATGCATTAATGATTGACCCACTTGATGATTGTCTTAGGTGGCGGCATATGTGTCATCACTACACGAATTTGGGCGCTTGCGTGGCATCCCACGTGTCATTCTCAAGCAAATATTAATGCTTGCGTGGCATCCCACGTGGTGTGCCCACACGTAACTGACTGAACTTTATATGATAATTATTATAAATTGTATCATAAAAAAATATTTTTTTAAAAATAAAATTCAAGAGGGTTCAATTGCATCCACTCCCTTGAGAGTGGATCCGCCACTGGTAGTTTTTATGGTTGTTTCAACCGGGTCTCGGGTCTCGTTTTCGAGTTAGACTTTTTAATTGCATGTAATAACTACGACGCGTTGGGTCGGGTCAAACTAAACTGATCAGTATGAGATGCATTTATGTGTAAGTTTTTAGTGGATTTTTCGAGTTTAGTTACTAGTTGTTATATCGGGTCAGATTTTATCAGCTCTAAATGTAATGGATCCTAGAATACTAACACCGGATCCATTATATGTAAACAGGACTAGATCCACAGCTTAGGACTCGAAGTTTCGCGGAAATTTTCCACTGAGGGGGTTTCAGTTTTGTGTCTATTTCATGAAGCTAGCTAAATAATTTAAGTACTATCATGGTACAACACCTAAAATTGGTATTGGGGTGACCTATAGCAATTACTTATTTCCTCGTCTTGCATGCAAATGATGGTTTTGATTCGACTTCTGAAAAGTATCTGAAATCTATTAATTGATACGTTGAGAAAAGGAAATTAAGTGATGGTACTTGCTAAAACAAAATATGTTACTTCATAAATACCCTTGCTTTTGGCCATCAAACTCTTCCCAAAAGGGAAAAAAAAACATCACCATTCACAAATAAAGAATGAACCTATTTTTCGATAACTCGCTGTGGTCCAATATCCGATACATAGGAAACTTAATACGAATGTACAATAATATCTTACAAATCACCGTCACTTTAGCCGACTGTGAATATCTATGATCTGAATCCAAAAAAGAAACAACTTACAAATCACTATAACATAAGCTTAAATAATTCAAAGGGTGAATAGTTCAGTAAGTATCAACTATGGCAAACCAAAACACATCAGTTGAAACACAAACACCCATAGTATGCCAAATATGCTTCGAAAATGAGCCCCTAAGAAAAGATAAACTCAAACACAACAAGAACAAGAACAAAAAGACAGAGTGTCACAAAACTCACCTCTATTGCCAAGAATGCATAGCCAAACACATTCACTGCAAAATCCAGGACAAAATCAGTGAGATCTGGTGTCCGGGGGACGGGTGCACCATGACCCTAGACCACATGGTCTATCGTGAGCTGATTTCCCCTGCCATTTTCGTCGAGTGGTGTGATCTCTTAGCGGAATCATGGGTTGCTAAGAACAGCAAAAGGCGGTCTGTGTGCCCCTCGGAGACATGCTCGGAGGTTGTGATTGATGAGTGTGGTAGAAGAACAGCAAAAGAGGAATGTTCTAAGTGTAAAGAGACGTTTTGTTTTGGATGTGGGCAAAAATGGGAGGATCATCATCAACATAACAATTGCTCATATGAAGAGAGAATTTTTGTCAGTGCTGCTAGGCATTGGAAATGGCAACGATGTCCTAATTGTAGCTTCTTTATTCAACTTCGTGATGGCTGCAAAAACATCAAATGCAGGTTAGTGATCTAAATTTGAATTATTGAGACTTAATTTACATGCGCCATAGTGATCATAATTCATATGTATGATTACATTAAAAATGATCAACTAAAAGCAGAGTAGTATAGAGAAAGCTGTAATTTGGTCTTGTGGGTTCATTAAAAGTTCACAAATTTTGGGTAATTCACCATGAATTTCCTTTGGATCAATTCCAAATATACACTAAATTTTTACTCATTCAATCTTTTTTTTTAAAGTTATATCTTGGGTCTCAAATCTAAATTCCCAAACAATTTGGTAATTTGAGAAGATTTATTGTCTTACCATATATAGAAGATGTGTTTTGATCACAACCTAGGCTTAATCACCTCAATTATTTGGCTAACTTAATTGTTCAATTGCTCAAACTTACTAATGGAAGATTATTTTTTTTTTTGGTCTTTGCCAAGGGTATCCACCATCGATCACAGTGACTAACCCTCTCGCCCCAACTGTCAGCGCACTAAGCGGTAGGGGGCTGGCCAAGGGATTTTTTCCATTCACAAGAGTTGGGATTCGAACCCCCAACCACTTGTTTAAGGGATGAAGTGCTGAATCACTACACCAACCCATCTTGGTTAATGGAAGATTATTTAAAGCTGCTACAGGAATCACAAGTACCCATTGGGTTTTTCATAAAAGAAACTTTACCTTTAAACTAGACTCCAAAAGTAATCAAAGTGGTTCATTATCTGAGTCATTTCTCACCACTTTTGTCATTAACAGACAATTAGATCTTTTCAATATGAGCTCTTGATCAAAACCCATTACAGGAAAGTGATGTTTTATGTGGTACAGGAGTGAGAACAAGAACTAATTGTTCAAAACACACTACTTTTTCAGTTTTTCTAGGATAACAACTAACCATTGTACTGTTAGCCAAATATTATAAACTTGCCAGAAACTTTTGGTAGATTTTGAAACTTGGACTTAATACTTGCAACAATGAAATCTATTGAGGCATCGTCGAAGGTCTCAGGTCTGAGTCCCCTCTCCCTAGGCCTAAGTTGTGGCCGATGTAGCTAGGAACAAGGGGTACTTTTGCTCCCCTGCGTACCCACAACAAAAATCAGAGTTTATTATGTGAAAAAAAAAAATGTATATTACACCTCCAAGTCCCCGATCGTTCAAATTTTGTACCCGGGTCATATTTCTGGATCCGCCACTGGGTACGCTAATATAAACATCGACAGTTTCTGATATATGAGCAGAGCATCCTGTTTTCTTTCTCTCTTTTCGGCACAGATATATAATATGAGCATATCCCTTCAAATCATTAAGAACTAATACAATGACACTTCAAATAATGCAGATGTGGGACTTCATTTTGCTATCGTTGTGGCAAGGATTTATATCACTGCTGTTGTTGGTTAAACTGTCAAAACTGCATGTGGGAGTGCTTCGGTTTATTCCTTATACTAATTTCTTTGATTGCACTTCTTACTATCTGGACATCTTCCTAAAATCGCATTGTCGACACGAACCTGATCTTAAGAGTTATGACTATGCCTCAAGCAGTGAAGCTCAATCAGAGCAACTACATACCCTCTAAGGGTTTATAAAAGACTTGATTTTGATGTTTCTAGATGAAGTTTAAGGCTTCTCTTATAACAAAAACTTTACAGTTCTCATATTTGTATGTTTTATTGTAAGTTTGTAGTACTATTAGAAGTATGCTCTACATTTTGCCTTAGCATTTCATGGTTCTGTTTGTTGGGGTTGGAGCCGATCGAATACGTCGAGTGGTGTTCCGAGGAGGTCGGGACTATTTTGTGGTTGTAGATAAGAAAACGCATGAAATAAAACCTATGAAAATCAACTTTTTCATATCTGAGATCTATGGTGGCCTTACCTTATAGATGGCTCTGCTTGACCTGTTTGAAATAAAACCACCTATATAAATGCCAAATTTCAGAACCTGAATAATGCTACTCATTTGAAAACAGATAAAAGCATTATTGCCATTCTCATATACTCAAGCTCCTACACATGATTTTGCGACTATACATGCTCCTCCAATAGAAGCTTGGTTATAGGCTTATAGCTAGCTTATCAACTTCCTATCGTTCCATGTCCCCTGTTTTTCCCAACTTCTAGTCAAGAACCAAACACGTTAAAAAGTGACAAGCATTGAAATAGCTCGGCAACTTCTTGTCACAAACCCTTGTGTGTTGTGTCCATTCTATCAGAAATCTTAGTGATGATAAGCACTCCGTTCCAAATTCTTCTTTACATTTGATTTTTTAACGTCAAAGTTTAAACACTTTAACCATTTGTCTATTATGTGTCCTAAGGGTACATGATAACTAGCAATTAATACTATTATTTTTTGTAAAATATGTACTAATTTACTGAGCATAATCGGACATACATCGAAAGTTTACAAGACAATTAATACAATATTTATAGTCTACCAAAAAATGCCCTTTCATAAATTAGGAAGAAGAAAAGTCACTTGTTCAGTCGTTCACCATTTATGCCACCAAATAAACCACCATACCTCCCGTCCACCTCATTTTTCGGCACCACCTTATTCCCAACAACCTATGCAACAACTTTCCACCACCACAATCAAAAGAAAAACTAGTAGAAAGGGGATGGATGGCGAACCCTAAGAGCTAAATTACAGCAAAATAATAATAAATTGTTAACCCTAAGGGCTTTGGGGGTTCAGGATTAGTGTTCAATTACCACCGCCGCCGCGGCGACGGTAATCAATCCTTAACCCCCAAACCCTAGGCAAAGGTGTAGAGTTGAGATGGTGATGATCTACGACGGCGACGCATTTTGTGGGGCTGATCGCTGGTGGAAGCAGATCGTGGGGATGGTTTGTAGATCGAGACTCGCTGTTGGTAGATAGATGGTGTGGTTGACCTGCTGGTGATCGTAATTTGGGTAAAGGGAAAGATTTAATTAGAAATGGGATGGGTCTGTAATGGTATGGTGGTGGTAATGGTATGGGTTGTAATTGGGGTTTGGGCAAAGAGAGAGAAAATGTGTGTAATGGTGATGGTGATGGATGGTGCTGTTGGATGAGAAAATGGAGGAGTAAAAAATGAGTGAAAGGATTGATTAAGGGTAATATAGGCATAAAATGGCTGTGTGTGTGAAATGTATTTAATGAGGCAGTGCCGATTTCCATTTTAAGTGCTATTAATTGCTAGTTATCATGTGCCTTTAGGACATAGGATAGAAAAACCAATTTAGGGAACAAACATATTTGGTATGCATGCGTGCGGTAGAACTTGACAAATTACGAGTTCAAACTTTACATACAAGACACAACTAATAATTACAAATTACAATACTACGTACCTAACAGGAAAACAATTAGGCCATGTTCTCTTCAATGGAATGGTGCAGGACGGTGAGGAACCGAATGGTGGAGAACGGTGAGGAACAGAACGGATTGGAACAAAACGGCGCGAAAAATGAAACAAAATGTGAAACAAAATGAAGTACAGAATGCGGAACGGAATGACGCAAAACGGAACGAATTAGAACGGAACAAAATGAAGCATGGAGACGACGTAAAGAATAGGGCCTAAGTCTCTTATGAGGACGTCTCATGGGAAGGTCACCTTTATAACCAAGTAAAAAAGAGAAGCTAAAACAGGTCAAACAAACCAGAGAGGACTCACCTGGTCGCTTTGTGCAAAAGAGTCCTGAGCACCAAAAACATATAATAGGAGTCCTAGCTGGGTACAAAAACCAAATCATAGCACAATCATTTAAGGGTTTTTTTTTTTTTTTTTTTTTTTTTTTTTTTTTTTTTGTTTCAATATAGATCCTCTAAAGTCAGCTGACCTACGCAATACACATTAACACAACCACAAATTAACTATGGGGAACCAAATCGCAGTAGAAACTGCACCACCCACAGAATGTCAAATATGCTTTGAAACCAAGCCCCTAATTAAACAATGCCAAAAGACTCACCTCTGTTGCCAAGATTGCATTTCTAAGCACATCCAATACAAAGTCCAAGACCAAATTGACACTATACAATGTCCGGGAGATGGGTGCACTATGGTCCTAGACCCCAAGGTTCACCGTCCATTGATCCCACGACATGTATTCGTCGAGTGGTGCGATCTCTTAGCCGAGTCATGGATCACCAAACATAGCCGAAGGCGATCCGAGTGCCCCTCGAGAGCATGCTCGGAGGTGATCATTGATGAGTGTGGTAATAGAGTAGCTAAAGTGGAATGCCCTAAGTGCAAATCGGTGTTTTGCTTTGGTTGTGGACAATGGTGGGGGTATCATCATTTGTTAAATGCTCATATGAGGAAAGCATTTTCATTAGTTATACTAAGGATTGGAATTTGCAAAGATGCCCTACGTGTAGATTCTTTGTTCAACGTCGCGATGGTTGTAACATCATCAAATGCAGGTTAGTCTAGCTAAGATAGTTTCGAACTATTGCACCATAACCAACCGGAACAATGCGTTAAATACGTTCATAGTTTAGGGTCTGTTCTCCTTATTAGCTGTTTTTGTTAATATTTATTGTTGAATTTTGCTGAACTTTGTTGAATTTTGTATATTCTACTGAATTTTGTTGAATTTCGTTGAAATTTGTATATTCTGTTGAATTTTGTTGAACTTTGTTGAATTTTGTTGATTCAAGTGATTTTTATAACTAGTGTGTATACTTGGTTTGTTTAACTTTGTTGAGTTTTGTTTATTCAACTAAATTTTTTTCTAGTTTGTTGAACTTTATTGAATTTGGTTTTCTACTGAAATTTGCTGAAGTTTGATAAAATTGGTTGAAGTTTATATATTCTGCCGAATTTTATTGAAATAAAAATAAGTTGGGGGAGAACAGACTTTAAATCATTATGATGACTGTGGATACCAAAAATTTACGTTCACTTTTTTTCTTTTTTTTCCCCTTCCGTCCAAGCTAAGTAATGGAAACTGATACAATAACGACTCTTGAAATGCAGATGCCGCACTTCATTTTGCTACAGTTGTGGCCACAGAGTTGCAGTTCATATTTGTCATCATTGTGCGACAAAATCATTCAGCAGCCGCGTCATCATATTCATATGTATTTTGTACATTTCAATTGTATGCGCTTCCTATTCCACAGGAACATACATGCCCAATAGTCTGCAACTTTGGACATTTTTTTTTTTTTAATTAAATTGGAATGTCTAGGTTTTTCAAATTTATGTACTAGTAGTCCTATATATATGTATACTATTATGGTTGTTTAATTCCTTTTTTCTTTTTTTGGGTGCAATGGTTATTTAATTCTGTTCACTCTTTTTTTCCTTTTTTTTGGTGCTATGGTTGTTTAATTCCACTTACGGAAAAACATAAATTACTGCAGTTATTTACGTGTTAAATCCAATTTAACCAAAAATTTAAACTTACGATCTGAGATTTCAGTCAATATTATATTTTGTGGCAATTCTATTGTTTTGCACATATAGGAAGTTGCTTGGAAGAGCCCATTACAATACGAACACACCACTCAACCCACGCACAATTACCCCCACTTATATGTCAAGAACTCCAGTAGAAAAAGCTAAAACCTACTAGATCTCCAATAGAGCAATGTTTACGGATAGCAAAAGCCCCGCAATAGACGCCAACAAGGGTGGTGGTTAAGTGGTTCAAAGTTTACTCTCAAGTGAACTGGTAAGGCAATGCCATGAGTTCAATTCTTCATTCTCCCAAGTCTTGTATCTATCGACTTTTAGAAACTATACTTGCCCATTGTTGGTGCTACGTTGACGGGATCGGTGATTGCTTTGGTTGTTCAGTTAGTCTAAAATAATGTTCACAGATGAACATGTGAGTCCAAACATGACGTAAGGGGAGAGCATTGGCCGCCATTTTCACTTGCACCCTCTTTTTTGAAGACCAAAAAAAGGGGAAAAAGGGACTTGCATCAGACATGGAACTGAATAGCATGAAGAATTGGGGCACCAGATTGGAAATTGACTAGTTTTGGGACATGGGCGACGCTCGTAATTAGTATGTTGTTTATGTGTTGTAGTTCGTATTTGATTTAGTATGTGGATTTTTTTTTTTTTTTTTTTTTGTGAATAAAAAGATGACGTAAAAGTTCTCTTCAATAATTCCACAAAGTGATTTTAGCAATTAGATTATAAATAGACTACTCATAGTGAGCCTATTACTAAACATAGCTATGCACTCTTGGCAATAGATACAGTATTTGCCCTAACCAACCACCCTAAATTCAGGGAAGCACTTAATTGTAGTGGTAGCTAGCCCAACATACAAATTCCTGTTTCGTTCCTTTCATAAACAATAATAAAAAAATCACTGTTTCGTAAAGTATAAAAAAGCATTCAAATTCCTAATCCGATTATATCTATGATAGAAATCCGAGTCCGTTAAAAAACTAATTCACTACCAAGTCTACCAAAACATTAGTCGATTGAGATAACATAATATAAGCTCAATCCTATACTAATTAAGCCCTCATTATTTCTCCTTTTTTGTTCCCACAAACAATCAACAATGGCAAACCAAACTGCAATAATAGAAACAGAAACACCCATGGTAGTTTGTCAAATATGTTTCGAAAACAAGTCCCTAATAACCAAACAAAAAGTGAACAACATCAATAAAAGGGCAAAGTGCCATAAAACTCACATCTATTGCCAAGATTGCATAGCTAAATACATCGAATTCAAAGTCCAAGACAATAAGATTGGTGATATACGATGTCCGGGAGACGGGTGCACGGTGACCTTAAAACCCATGACATACCGTCCGGTAATCCCACCACCCGTCTTCGTCGAGTGGTGCGATCTTCTAGCGGAGTCATGGGTGTCTAAGCAAAGCCGAAGGCGGTCCGTGTGCCCTTCGGAGGCTTGTAAGGAGGTTGTCATTGATGAGTGTAGTAGTAAAGTAGCTAGAGAGCAATGTCCTAAGTGCAAAGAGGCGTTTTGCTTTGGATGTGGCCAAAAGTGGAGTGATTATCAACAGCATAGCAATTGTTCATATGAAGAAAGGACTTTTATTAGTGCTGCTAGGGATTGGAATATGCAAAGATGCCCTACTTGTAGATTCTTTGTTCAACGTCTTGATGGTTGTACTATCATTAAATGCAGGTTAGGCAAATCTGTGTTTTAGTATTAGCTTGCTACTCCATACCAATCATTATATATGTGCAATTGTGCAGTGACGGATCTAGAAAACTAATAATATGGGTGATAAAACTAAATTATTAAATAGTATGGGTGTAAAAACTAAATTATTAGGGTATTTAGCAATAATTTTCAAAAAAAATCGAAAAAGTAGGGTATTTTAGCAAAAATTTCTGAACAAATTGGGTGCCTAGGGCCTTGGTGCACCATACTACATACACCACTGTATATGTGATTGCACGGGATAAAAACTACTTCATCGTTCCAAAATCAACTTCCTTTTGACTTTTTGAGAATCTTTGATCATTAATTTAAGAAAAAGTATAAAGATCTACAAAGTAAAAGCACTCCTATATTAGATTCATTTTTAATTTTCATATATTAGTTATAGAACTATAATTATTCATACTGGTAAGAGTGTTCTCTTGAAAACCGCTAAAAAGTTAAATGGAAAAGTGATTTTGAAACATGGTGAGTAATACTCAATATAAGAAGCAAGGGGCACAATTTAACTAGCTTAGGAAGAGGAGTCTTAAATGATACTTTGTGTCTTTCTATTTCCATAAAACTTTAATCTGGTCACATAATTTGAGTTTAGTGTGCAACGAAAACAATCTTCATCAACCTTAACATCTTGTTGTTTAATCTTCTGTAACAACCTGCAAGCTGCAATTAATTGATGATTTGTTCTTTTACAAATAAACTTATTATACAATGAATATATGAAATGCAGATGTGGAACTTCATTTTGCTACCTTTGTGGCGACACTAATGCCTATCGGTGTCGCTGTTGGAGGAACTGCAACCGCGTTTGCACAAGCTTTTGTTTGATGTTTTTGCTAAATGTAATTTTTTGGATTGTATATGGTTTTGTTATACTCTTCAGGTAAATCCAAGATGACAAACAGTTCGGATAGTTCTTTTTCTAAATATCAACAATTTTGATTGTACGTCTAGGTTCACTACAAGAAAAATTACATTTAGTGGTATAATTTTTATTGGTGAAAATAATTGTCCCACAAGAAAAATGGCTACTGTGGTGAAGTTAAATTTGCCACAAGTTGTATACACTTTTGTGGCAATTTAGAAATACTGCCACAACCAATGAAAAAATTAATTTCTCTCCCCCCCTCTCTCTCCTCACTCAAACCAGAGCCTCTCTCTTTGGCTCTCTTTCTCTCTGTAACTCTCTCTTTCTCTCTCCTAGGATCAACAATAGATTCTTTTTTTTTAATGACAATCATGCACTGTTATATTATAATAGAGTAGACGTAAGGGCAATAATGTAATTGTACATAATTACTGTTTAGTAAAAATAGAATGCCAGGGCTCCCATATTGGGTAGAGCCTCATAGTATTCTTCACATGGTATCAAGAGCCTAGGGTTTTTCTTTTTGTATTCCCCACGTTTTTCTGCCCTAGCCTACCTTCCTCCTTCCATGGCAACCCCACCTCAGACGCCTCTCTCCTCCGGCCAACCGACCTCCATGGGTGATGTTTCTAGCAGTGTTTCTACTCTGGTTCCTTCGACCGTCGAGACTACCCATCCTGTAGGTGTTCCTATTCCTACAGCGCCTGTCATAAGCCAATTGTTTGACTTGCCTCCACTGCATCCTCCCCACGTGTCTCAGCAACAAGTTCCTATGCCCTCGTTCTCATGGGTTCCTACTTCTGTTGCACCACGGCGTCTCTTTCAGAACACCGTTTATGAGGTTGGCTCCTCCAGTCATGCACCACCGCCTCCGTCTCCCTCTGTTTTCGCTGGTCCGTCATTTGCTGGACATCCCGGTGCGATGTTTGGACCACCTGGCTTTGGACAGTCTTTTCCAGGTGGTGCAATTCCTTCTTCTGGTGGCGGTAATGGTGTCTTTCCTTCTAACCTAGTATTCTCTGCTCCTAATGTTACTAATATTGTAACAACTAGATTAGCTACTGTGGAGGATTATTTGAGTTGGCGTACACAATTTGAATCTTTCTTGGTGTCTCAAGGTCTCCTTGGTATGATTGATGGGTCCATTCCTTTGCCTTCTGTGTTTATTTTTGATAATCACGATCGTGAAATAATTAACCCCGAGTATTATAGTTGGTTGAAAGTGGATCAAACTGTTCGCTCTTGGGTGTTTGCAACTCTCTCACGTGAAATCCTTGTTGAAGTCCATGATCTGAAGTTTTCTGTACAAATATGGGAGCGGTTGCAATCACGTTTTATGTCTGCTAGTTTAGCCCGGTCTATGGAGTTAAAAAGATCGTTGACTAATGTTAGAAAAACAGAAAGTAAATGTATGGACCAGTACTTACGCGAGATCAAGATAATTGCGGATAGTCTTGCTGCGATTAATTCTCTAGTTTCGCAACATGACCTTATTCAGCACACTATTATGGGTTTAAGTGCTGAATATGAATCTCTTGTAACTGCTGTCACTCACTTTCCTGATACTTTAACCTTTGATGAGTTACGGGCTAAGCTTTTGCTTCAAGAACAGCGGGTTAAGTTTCTGCGTGACGGTGATAGTGCTCTTTCACAACATCAGGCCTTTGTGGCCACCTCTCAGCAGGGTTCTACTTCATCCAATTCAGGGGGTGGTTCTCAGAATACTCAAAGGAATGGACAACAGCAGCAGTACCGTGGCCGTGGTGGGCACCGTGGTCGTGGTAATAATCGTGGTCGTGGCAGGGGGCAAGGTCGAAGCCAAAATCACAATCGTGGACAGCAGTCCGGCAATAGTGGTGGTGCTAACCAAACACATACACAAACACAAACTGTAGGTTCAGGTATGGCATCTTGTAATTCGGTTGTGTCATCGAATAGTGCTTTAGCCCCTTCGAGTACTGGTACTAATAATTTACCTGCAGGTTCTTCATCAGTAGATGGTGTCTTTGGGTCCACCCCACCCCCAGTTGTTTGTCAAATATGTTTCTATCCAGGTCATACTGCTGTCCATTGCCCATCTCGTTATTCCACTCCCTCTGCTCCCGCCCTTGCTGCATTGCCATCTGGTGAAAACAACGAGGCAGTGTGGTATCCTGACTCGGGTGCCTCCTCTCACATGACCAACAACGAAGGTATTTTGTCTTCTAAACGTATTTACAATGGACCAACGAGGATTCGGGTAGCAAACGGTACTACCGTCCCTATTTCGCATGTTGGTAATGTGTCATTAAATTCTAATGGACAACCACTGGATTTAAAATCTATTTTGCATGTCCCAAAGTTAAAATATAATTTGATATCTGTTAAGAAATTGTGTGAGGATAATAATTGTGATGTGGGGTTTAATACTTCTTCTGTTTGTGTTAAGGACCAAACTTCGGGGGAGGTTCTTCTTCAAGCTTCCAGTAGGGGTAATGTCTATCCTATTACTACGTCATCGGTGTCCAAGTCTCATGTGTCTCCAACTAAATCAGCATTCCTTACTGTTCAAGATCCTGGTCCTGTATGGCATCGTCGATTGGGTCACTGTGGTGGTCGTGTTTTGGATTCTCTTAGCAAGAGTAAAGCCATTAGTACGGCTAGTCGTTTTGATCATGATTGTGTCTCTTGTCGTTTGGGCAAATCGCATCGTTTACCTTTTCAGGATGTTATTCATACTTTTGATAAACCTTTGGCTTTAATACACTCGGATGTTTGGCAATCTCCCGTACTCTCTAATCTTGGTTTTCGTTATTATGTTTGCTTTGTGGATGACTTCTCCCGTTTCACATGGATTTATCCAATGAAAAGAAAATCTGAGATTTTTACTCACTTTTGTAATTTTCAAAAATTAGTGGAAAATATGTTTGATTGTAAAATCAAGATATTTCAGAGTGACGGTGGTAAAGAATTTGATAATAATCCTGAAAAATTGCATTTTCTTGAACATGACATTCTTTTCAGAAAATATTGCCCTGGTACCCCAGAGCAAAATGGTGTTGCAGAACGTAAGCATCGTCATATTCTTGAAATGACACGTACTTTGCTTGTTGATGCTACTCTACCTGCACAATATTGGGTAGATGCAGCTTATACTGCAACATATATTATTAATCGATTGCCAACATCCAACCTAGGTGGTATTTCCCCGTTTAAAAAATTATTTCACAAACCACCCAATTACTCTTTTCTTCGTGTTTTTGGGTGCGAGTGTTTTCCAAATTTTTCAGCGTCATTTTCTAATAAATTATCTCCTAGGTCAGTTCGATGCATTTTTCTTGGCTATGCCCCTGGTTACAATGGGTATCGATGTCTTAATCCTACTACTGGTCGTGTCTACGTTAGCCGTCATGTTCATTTTCATGAGTCCAAATTTCCCTATAGTCAGTTAGTTCCATCTCGTTCTACTGACATTGATCCGAGTGCTCTTCTTGGGTCATGGTCTCCCACAGTCACATTGGATTCCATTGCCCATTCCCCATCCTCCTCTAGTCTTCCGCTCGTGCCTCCCCACGCGCATAGTCATGTCTCCTCGGCTCCATCCCCTGCTACAGCGTCTACCCCTGCTGTTATTGCACCCATGTCTTGTGACAGCCCTGCTGTCCAGTTAACATCCGCTCCTGTGGCGGTGCCCATTGAGTCTAGTAGTCCTGCGTGTGAGCCAACGTCTTCCCCGTCGTCCCTTGACGTTCCCACGCCTACTGTCATAACCAGTCCTCTGTCTACTTCCCCAGCTACTAGCTCTATGTCCAGCAGCACGTCTCCCTTGTCCATGCCCACCGAGTCGTCCCTTGTCCCACCTGTTACCCATCCCCAAAATCAGCTTCGTGGTGTACCCCGTTCCCCTATTCAAACTCGGTCCAAGTCTGGCATATTTAAGCCTCGCACTATTTTATTTCTCACTACAATTGATACAGATATGGAACCTACTAATTACACACACGCTAAGAAAGATCCAAAGTGGCGTCAGGCTATGGCCGAAGAATTTACTGCACTCATTACTAATAAAACATGGGACTTAGTACCGTTTGATGCTGAAAAGAATTTGGTTGGTTGTAAATGGGTTTATAAAACGAAATTTAACGCTGATGGCACGGTTGAGAGGTATAAGGCACGCTTAGTTGCCCTTGGTAATCATCAACAGGCCGATATTGATTTTTCTGAGACCTTTAGCCCCGTTGTCAAGTCCACTACTGTTCGTCTTGTTCTTACATTGGCTATTTCTTTTGGTTGGGTTATTCGTCAGTTGGATGTTAAAAATGCTTTCCTACATGGTTCTCTCACAGAGGAAGTTTATATGAAACAACCTCCGGGTTTTATTCATCCTCAATATCCCAATCATGTTTGTCGCCTTCGTAAAGCTATTTATGGACTCAAACAAGCCCCTCGAGCTTGGTTCCATAGGTTCAGTAGTTTTCTATTAACACAGGGCTTTATTTGTTGTCAGTCGGATAACTCAATGTTTGTTTTGCGCAAGGGATCTCACATACTAATTCTCTTATTGTATGTCGATGATATTATTATTACCGGCAATTTCCCTTCTTTTGTGCATACTTTTATTCGACTCCTGGGTACTCAATTTGCCATGAAGGATCTGGGGGATCTCCATTATTTTCTTGGGGTACAGGTGGTGCGGACTTCTAGTGGTCTATTTCTATCCCAACATAAATATGTCTCTGACCTTCTTCGTCGTTTTAATCTTCACACTGTTAAGCCTGTTCGCACCCCACTTCCTTCTCGGACCACTTTGACTCTCACTGATGGTGAACTTCTTGCAGATCCCACTGAGTATCGTACTATGGTAGGAGCTTTACAGTACTTGACCATGACACGACCTAATATTGCATATGCTGTACATTTAGTTTCCCAATTTATGCATGCTCCCCACACCACTCATCTACTTGTTGTCAAGCGCATTTTCAGGTATTTGCATGGAACATTGGATCATGGCTTATGGCTTCGCCCCACCAAGGAGCTTAATTTTCTTGTGGCATATTCAGATGCGGATTGGGCTGGATGCCCAAATAGTAGTCGCTCTACTACAGGCTATGCTGTGTTTTTGGGAAAGAATTTAATTTCCTGGCGTTCCAAGAAACAACCCACTGTCTCTAAGTCGTCTACTGAAGCTGAGTATCGTGCTCTTGCCTATACAGTTGCGGACACTTTATGGATTCGGTCACTTCTCGTTGAGCTGGGTATGTCACTGACGCGACCCGTTCAGCTCCTCTGTGATAACATTTCTGCTACCTATCTCACAGCTAATCCCGTCCAACATGATCGCAGCAAACATATCAAGGTCGATTATCATTTTGTCCGTGAACGTGTAGCTCATGGTGACTTAGTTGTTAAATATGTACCACTCAGTTTCAGCTCGCTGACATTTTTACTAAGAGACTGTCTGCTCAACGTTTTTGGTTTTTAAAGGACAATCTGTACGTGGTTTCCCCTGCACAGATTGAGGGGGTGTAATAGAGTAGACGTAAGGGCAATAATGTAATTGTACATAATTACTGTTTAGTATAAATAGAACGCCAGGGCTCCCATATTGGGTAGAGCCTCATAGTATTCTTCACACATCATGATCAACAATATATTCATGAGCTTGTATCTGATGGCAAAAATGGCCACTCAGAATTGATTCAGTAGCAAAATTGAAATCAGATATCATAATGAATCAAAATTAGGGTAGTAGACTCACGAAATCTTGGATCTCTTCCTTAACAATGTAAAATGGATCTTGATTGGAGGACATTAGTAAAAAAATGTAAATTAATTATGAATGAAAGGTTCGGTTATGTGGGTGAGCGATGTCAAGAGAGAGAATTGGCCTTCAATCAATTTGTATAGAGGGGAGTCAGAGCATGAGGAGCAGCACCGGCCATGAGAGGAGGGGTAGAGAAAAGTGTGACTTTTCCATTGTTCGCTGTGTTTGTCCCACATCGATAAATCATAAGTGATTTACTTCCTACCTCTTCTATAAATTAAACATGGGACTGGAAGTCATAAGTATTGTAGAACATGGCCCAATTTAGGCTCGCATCTATTAGACTTGGCTTTAACAAATTTGTCAAGTTTGGTTTTAAAACATTATTCTTTTTAAAGGAAGTTCCAAAGTTATAACAAAATTACTCCAAAAAAAAAAAAAAAAAAAAAAAGAAGCAGCTTTGATGACCCAAATTAGGCTAAGGAAATAATTTTAATTTGTCACAATAAGTTTTTGTGGCAATTTACATTTTGCCACTAAAAGGTTTGGTGGCAATTTACATTTTGCCACTAAAAGGTTTGGTGGCAAAATTACAATTTGCCACTATAAGTTTTGTGGCAAATGAAAATTTGCCACTATAGCTTCTGTGGCAAAATTTATTTTGCCACTTATAAGTTCGTATACCGTGGCAAAAATTAAAAATGACACAAAGGGATGTGTCGGATTATTTGTGGCAACCTTGTGGCAATTTTTTATTTTGTCACAAATGATTTTTGCAGCAATTTTTTGATCTATTGTGGTAAAATAAAATGCCACTAATCCCATTATTTTTTGTAGTGGTTGTTTTTCAAATTTATTATATGTAGTACTATTCTTGTATGTCTTGATCGGAAAGTGGTAATGGGAATGTGAGATTTTGGTAATGTGAATGAGATTTGTACGAGGGAATAGGGAATTTTTTTAGTTTATGACATTTTTTGTTTTTAGGGGGAAAAGATTTTATTCATGGAAAGCCATACGACACTTATAAGAAAGATTGAATTCAACAAGAAATAGATCTAAAACGTCATAATACATTTGAATGAAAAAGCTTTGTAGCATTTGAGACTTAACAATTTTGACCGACTTCCATGTAATCGTTGTTTTCAATACGTACTACATTCTTTTCATGGAAGACTCTGCTATAGCTTTGAATACTTTGATCCGACATCGTAGACCGACAAATTTGTTTGTTTGTGGGTATTAGATTTGTGAATAGATTGGGGATTATAAAGTTAGCTTACAAAAATGCCATTAAAAAAAGACAATATACACTCATTTTTAATGGGCATGATGGTAATTGACTTTAAAAATTCTATTTTCACCTTCAATTTCCACCACACTAGGGGACTTAAAATGTGGAAATAAAGACATTTTTATCCCCATCCCTACCCATGGTCTCTCTGTTCCCGATCTCTTATCCCAAACATGGGACTTAAAGTCTTAATTTTCTTATTCATATCCCCACTTTCTATTCTCACTAAACAAATACCTTTTTTATTTTTTTGTTGAGTGGACACTAAACAAATACCTTGTTAGTTCTATGCGTTATGTTAATGTTATTTCTAATGAAACTAGTTTGAAAGCCCTTGCAATACATGGTTTACGGTAAATATCTATAGTTAATTTTTTTTATTTGGTTATAGACACTGAAGTATCTACACGCCAAAATAATAACGGTGCACATTTTATATTTAACTTGCTGAAAATTAACTTTTAGTTGATTATAATTTATAACCACACACATTTTTATTTCACTTGCATTACTGTAAAACGGTACATGTTGTTTAAAATTAAAAGATACTTCAATTTTGTGATTAAAAATAAATAAATAAAAGATAAACCCGTGTGTTGCACGATTCTTATTTATTTCCTATATTTATTATTTTTAACTTTTTTGACTGATCTTTGATACAAAAATAAAAAATAAAAGACTGGAAATAGAAAATACATTGCAAAATAACATAAATCAATATGAAAACTTATATCCGCTCCTACCACATATGTATTCACACAAAAATACAAATAACATAGTCTAATATATAGACGGTTATAGTTTGAACAAAAAGTGTTATTTTTTGGTTCTATTTCAAAATCTTTCACGAAGTTTTTATGTTTTTTTTTTCTTCCTTATTAAAGGCGTAGAATATATATTCTCCCTGTAAATAGGGCATTGGAATCTATTATTTTGAATTTTTGAGTGAGATGATATATTGATTTAATTAATGAATTCGAGAGTTATTCTCAAACCCTTTAAAATAGATATTGATTAAAAATAAAAACCTTGTTAGTTTTAATAATTGGTTAACACCCCTTTCGATTAAGTGATTGAATTGAACACTCTAAGTTTTGATGATTATTGGCTTATAACCCTAGAACCTGTTGAGTTAAATTTGAGTGTGATTCGCATAAATTAACAACTTCATACCCCCTCTAATTTCTGTTTAGATACATACAACAACAAATCCACAAAAAGAGCTGGCATTGTTACCTAACTTTTCTGTTTTCCTATAATAAGCAACACCTCTCTCTAGTTAGCTAGCTCTAGGCAATCACAATCAACTATGGCAAACCAAAGTGCAGTAAAAACAGAAGAAGCATCCATAGTATGTCAAATATGCTTTGAAAATAAGCCGCTAAGCAAACAAAAATTAAACAACATCAACAAAAGAGCAAAGTGCCACAAAATTCACCTCTATTGCCAAGAATGCATTGCTAAACACATTCACTACAAAATCCAGGACAAAGTCAGTGGGATTCGATGCCCGGGGGACGGGTGCACCATGACCCTAGACCACATGGTCTACCGTGAGTTGATTTCCCCTGACATCTTCGTCGAGTGGTGTGATCTCCTAGCGGAATCATGGGTCTCTAAGCATAGCCGAAGGCGGTCCGTGTGCCCCTCCGATGCCTGCAATGAGGTAGTCATTGATGAGTGTAGTAGTAGAGTAGCAAGAGAGCAATGCCCTAAGTGCAAAGACAAGTTTTGCTTTGGATGTGGGCAAAAGTGGGGTGATTCTGATCAACATAGCAATTGTTCATATGAAGAAAGGATTTTTGTTGGTGTTGCTAGGGATTTGAATATGCAAAGATGCCCTAATTGCAGATTCTTTGTTCAACGTTATAGAGGTTGCAACATCGTTAGATGCAGGTTAGTCAATTTTCGCTCTTTCATGGCTATTATTATTGACGGAATATGCAAGTTTCAAACGTGCCCTAATAAGTATGTAATATGTATAAGTATTTTTTACCCTATCAAAATTAAAGTGAAAAAAGGAAAATTGCTTTAAAAACAAACTGAAATATGGGATTTCAAATGTACGTAATCCCTAACACAACCTATTTTTGGAGATCAAACAAGTCAATAATTGAGTTTGTGATTAGAGAAACTCCACATCTGAACCATATATACTTCCAAAATGATGGAATTTGCAAAATTCGAGACGCATTTCACATTACATCATGAATATATGTCATGGGCAATATTTGAGGTCTCCACTGATAATAGAAATTTCGGTCGACACTTATTAGGATGAGTTTAAAAAGGATAATCAAATTAAGAAGAAGTTTCAACAATCAATACAAAGAAAGAGTCCAAAAAAGGCGAAACTAGACGGGAAAAAGAATCTGAAGCCCTATAGAATTATTGTGTAGCTAGTATGAGTACAATATTATAGGAAAAATATATATTGCTTCTGATTTCAAATGACTTAAAATGAACTGGCCAGAAACAATAGCTGAATTTAGAAATTGGAGTTGATAATTTTTATTGCCAGCACCCATCTAGGTACACCTATTTCGTCTTTATAAATTAGGCCAATTTGATTTGTAGATCACAGCCACTTATTTTAAGGTTCACTCCAAATTTTAAGAGGTCGGTTTACCCATAAGCATCATTTATTTTTTTATTTGATCAACTTTTTTTTATTTAATTATTTTTTTTAATTTTTTTTGCACCAAATTTTTTTTTATCATCCCTTAGAAATGATCATGAAAGCTGATCCAATCAAACTTGAAATGCAGATGCGGCACTTTATTTTGCTACCATTGCGGCGCTGCTGCTCGTCATTGTAATTGTTGGATCACCTGCTGCCACGGCATTTGCTGTTTGTCGTTTTGCTTTCTTTTAATCGCTGCGTTAACTTGGTTGATAATTTTGTTGGTACAACTCATAGAACATAAGGTAAATCTATAACATGTACCAAACACTAGCTAGCTAGTGTGAGTAGTCATTGTTTTAAATTTGAGTGATGTTGGTTGTATTTTTCTGGGTCAATTTATCATTCTCCTTTTTTAATTCCGCAATAACATAATCTAGTGAAGTTATTTAATGCCCAATTCAATGTAATTAATTCTGGGTTTGTATCACTTGTAACTTTTGCTGATTCACATACATGTTTAATTTAGTACCAGCATTGAAACTAGGTGTTGATATTGCCTAAAGCCCTGTTCTCTTTTCAATTTTTTCTTAAAATATTCAGTAATTTTCAGTTCAGTTTAGCAAAAACAAGTTCAATTCAAAATACTTCAGTTCAGTTATGCAAAACGAAGAACAAATTTACACCTCCTCCTTGCAAACAGTAAAAAGAAGTGCACTTCTGTAAATTTTAGTTTAGTTCAGTAAGTTTAAGTTCAGTTCTGTAAATTTCAGTTCAGTCCAGTCAAATGATGTATTATTAGCAATAAGTAAACGTCATCTAAGAGTAAGTGCTTGATCTTACTACAAATACAAGCATGATCGAACATGTATGGTGGTCTAATCTTATTTTTAAAGCTTGTATAGGATCGGAGTTAATTAATTTCTGATTTGAGATGTGGGTTATTGATCAAGAAGTAATTTTTGGGAAGTGCGGTTGAATTTTATGTCGTGTAGCAAAAAATTTTTCTTTTACTGCTCTATATCCCCCGATAACTGGATATTTGTGTCACAAAATAACAATAATTTTGCACAATTTTTTACCGTTTGAACGGCCTCCTCTAATTTTATGGGTGTTCTCATTTTTGAGGAGTTTTCTCCCAAGTGTGAGCTTTAATTAGATTCTTTGTTTGCTTTTTTGGATATTTTTAACACAATAGCACAACCTTTAGACGAAAAAACAAAAAAAAAAACAAAAAAAAAACAGACAGTCCGTCTTGTGAGAGGCGGCTGTATGCGGTAGGGCCACTTGCGTGGATATCAAACGCGCGCTAATACTGGGCCGTGCTGCCCAGCAAATTCCGTTTTATTTTTTTTTCGCGCCCGCAATTGTTTTTCTGCTTGTTTTTATAAGCTTCCTACCCTTTACACAAATTCTTGCTGGCGCAGCTGGTTGGGGCTTTGACCTTTGGTGTAAATGGTGCATGTGTTGCGACTGAGCTACACCCAGGCTCGAGCCTTCCATCAACCGTTTTCTTTTGTTTTCTCTTTCTTTACTGTAGTATTATTTTGTCACTTTGTTGTCTTATAGTTTCGGTTAGGCCATATTGTTGCTTTGTGTAATATTCTCTTAGAGAATGAACTTATTCAAGTAAGAGGGATTATAGGAGGGAAAGATTAATACATTTTGTAGGGAAAAAAAAATTAGTTAGACCTTGAGAGAGAATTTAGAAATTAGATTAATCAAAAATTGCGGAAAACCATTGAGCAAAGGTAGTTTTTAGAGATTTGCGTATATCAATGGAACAACACTATACATTTATGGCTACATGCCTAGATCTACATAAGTTTCTTTTTTTTTTTCAATATATATTTATATTATTTTGTCAACATATAAATTTTATTTGTAGTATGTTGGCATAGCGATTTTGTTTTACAATCTACCATTAGTAGATGCGACATTGTATAACCAAATTATCTAAACTCATCATTGGTCATTTATGGCATGGTCATGTAGTTGCATAAATAATGTATATTACATAATTTAATTATTTATTTTGATGGTACATAAATAGTGTTAGCTTGTGTGACATACACATAATGGTAGATTATTACTCAAATTAAATTTCATATGTTGCACCCAGAAAACAAGAAAATTTATACTCATAATTATAGGCCCTCCGTAGTTATATCAAGTAAGAATTCTTGTGCATGTTGAACTCTTGAACATATAGATACACTTCTATAAAAAACATATAAATAAGCATATTAAATTAACGTAAAAATAGTATCACCAAAAAAATTAATGTAAACATCATCATTTTCACAACAAAAGTTTGAAATTTAAATAATTCTAACTAACTTATTTCCACTTTTTATCTTTCAAAACAAAAGATAAATTTATTTAATTATATACGATTCTATTGGCTTGTGTAAAAAACAAATTTATACACAATGTGTATCATACCTTTTTCCTATTAGTATCCCTTTGTTGGTGTCAACTAAATTTGTTGTAGTGTTAATTTATTGGCTTGTGGTATCTAATTATTTTGCTATAATGTCATCTTTGTTCCATTTTAGCGATCTTTTATTTTTCTTCACTGTCATTTTGTTGTATTATAGTGACAATTTTTTAAACTCCTGTATCAATTTATTTTTTTGTCATGGCACTTATTCATAAGCTAATGCTTATTTATTTTCTTTAACTCAATTTCATTGAAATAAGTATAATTAAGGCTTTGGTTTTATAATATGGAAAATAATGATAAACACTTTGATATTGGCTTAAAATGAGCATTGAATAAATAAATACGAATAAAAAAAAGTTCAAATTGTTTCAGTGTTAATTTTTTTCCTTGTAATGTCAGTTTATTTTAATGTAGTGTCATTTTTGTTGTCTTGTAGTGTCATTTTTTTTCCGATGTCACTTTATTGTATTGTAGTGTCAATTTATTTTTCTCTAGTGCTACTTTATCATCTTGTGGTGACAGTTATTTAAACTCTATCGTCTCCTTTCATTGCTTTAAATTCAGTTCAGTTTATATATATATATATATATATATATATATATATATATATATATATATATATATATATATATATATATATATATATATATATATATATATATATATATATATATATATATATATATATATATATATATATATATATATATATATATATATATATATATATATATATATATATATATATATATACCTTTTTTATTTTGTGGTTTCACTTTTTTATTTTCCGGTGTCACTTTTATAGTTTGTTAAAAGGTAATATTTTTCCATTGTAACAAAACAACAACGCTAACCAACACTTCCAATTTTTCACCTTTTGACACCTCAAATTATTTTCTTGTATTGAAGCGTCATTCTTTTTACTCAGAAGTGTCAGTTTTTTGTCCTAAAGTGTCAGTTTTTTTATGTGAAAGAGTGACTTAGTTTGTCATGAGGTTCACTAATAAATCATATGATCATTAGATTAAAAAATAATCAAACAAATACAAAATGAAAGTCAAACCAAAAACAAAAAACAAAGAGTAAAGTAAAAAAAAAATGCAAACTAAACCAAAGGGAAACGGGTTCAAACACTAGTAAAATGAAGAAGAAAAGAAATGAGATCATAATCATCCATCCATACAGAATGAGATCATAATCATCCATCCATACATGATGTGGTGACGATGATGATGATGATGATGATGATGATGATGATGATGACGACGATGGTGACGATATCCCCTTCTAGATCTCCTTTCCAGTTCCCACCCCCCAATTCAAAATCAACCCCAACGGCCCAACCCCAACCCACGCACACTTAGTAAACCGTAACAATCGTCAAAATCATCCTATTGTTATCATCAACAAGTATCTCGGCTATTATTCGAGTCGATAATTGATCAATGTCGCCGTGTCTCCAACGATGAACCCAACGACCACAATTTCAAGTGAGAAGGGGATGGGGAGTGATGGATAATTTGCTGGTTTCTGGCAGGAGGGGATCGAAGAGGAGAGAGAAAGGAAGGTCGATTGCGACGGTTACTGAATACTGCAAGTGACAGTTTTCTTCAAAATTCTCTGAATTTACGTCAGATCTTTTGCAAATTTCTGCGTAACATACATTCTTCCTTTACTGATATTGATTACTTCTGAGTGTACTTGAGGCCCTGGGGTGCTGTTTTTTCTTCCGTCATCATGGCGGATAAGTTGGAAAAAGATTGGAAAAAGCTTCGCCTAACGTCTGAGGAGGAAACAGTGGTTGTGATGAAAGAAAAGAAGCTTAATGATGAGGACAAGCGTATCTCATGGAGTCTGGCTGGTCGTCTCATGACGCAGAAACCTTTCAACCGTAGAGTTTTCAAGGAAACAATGCGTAAGTTATTTCGTGCTCGTGCTGACCTTATTATTAAAGATTTGGATTCCCGTACTTTCATTTTCCAATTCTTTAGTGAAGGGGATCGTTCTTTTGTTCTAAATCATGAACCTTGGTCTTTTGATAATCACTTGTTGGCTCTTAGAGAGATTAAGGGCTCTGATAAACCTGATGAAATGCAATATGATAGATCAAAATTTTGGGTCAAGGTTTTGAATGTGCCCTTTGGGGGCCGTGACTTAGATACGGCACAGACTGTGGGTGGCTTCATTGGCAAATTCATCGCTTTTGATCCATCTAATGACTTCGGATGGGACGGGACGATGAACGTTAGGGCTGAAGTAGACATTACAAAACCTTTGAGAAGGGGTATGACTATGGCTTTTGAAGACACTAAAGGGGACTGGCTTCAATTTAAATTTGTCATGGGACTTACTTACATTGCTGTCTAGAGAACGAGATGATCCTTGGGTATGTATTGGGGATTTTAATGAGACTTTATTTGCTAATGAAATGTGTGGGAGAAATGATAGATCGGAAAGACAAATGCAGAGGTTCCAAGAAGCGGTGGATCGTTGTGGTTTGCGGGATGTGAGATTCTCGGACCTATTTTTACTTATGATAATGAACGTTGTGGGGATGATAATGTTCAATCCAGATTGATCGTGCCATGGCCACTAATGAATGGCTTGATCTTTTCCCGCATTCTCGCCTGATTCATCTTGAGCGGGAAGAGTCTGACCACTCTCCTATTAAACTGCATTGCTTTGGAGAGGAGTCTGACCGTAGAAGTCCTCGTTTATTTCGTTTTGTACAAATGTGGACTGAAAATGAGAAGTGTGAAGAGGTTGTTCACGATGCCTGGCTGCTTGGGGGTCCTTCAACACTTGGTAAAATTAGTACATGTGCAGCTGAGCTTGGATCTTGGAGTGAAGGTGAATATGGATCTTTATTTCGTGAATTAAGGCGCAAGTGACGCAGGTTAGCCAAACTGAACCGAGGTGGTCTCAATGAAACTCAGATGATGGAACGGAGGCGATTGTTGGGTGATATTGAAAATCTTGTTCGTGATGAGGAGCTTTATTGGCGTCAACATTCTCGTGTTTTGTGGTTATTCTCGGGTGACAAGAACACGGCTTTCTTTCATCGTAAGGCCTCGGCAAGAAAACAGAAAAATTGTATTAAGGAATTGAAGAATAGTTCGGGAATCACAGAATCTGGCAACTTAACTATTGAGCGTATTGCAAATGATTATTTTACATTGCTCTTCACCTCGGCTCCTATACACAATATTGACGCAGCATTGCAAGGGATAGCAACAAATCCTTTGCCACCTGGGATTAGAGCTGTCAAATAGGTCAGGTCGTATCGTGTTCGTGTTCGTGTCAAGGTTAAACGTGTCGAGAATGTCTTGACCCAAACCTAACCTATTTATTAATCGTGTCGAAAATACTTGACATGCACCTGACCTGTTTAATAATCGTGTTACCTGTTTAATGACCTGTTAACCCATTTATCTTTACTTATATTTTAAACTAATTAAAATATGAGAAAAGACATAAAAATTTACCTAAATTAAAAGTTCTAACCATATATAATGTACATTCAATAGCCTAAAAGTATTAAAATGCTCAAGATAGGTGAGTTTCTATTACATTATTTACTTGTTACAAATTATTTTAACTTAAATTTAACAATTCTAATTAAACGGGTCGTAAGCAGGTTGCTTTCATGTTGGAAATCTCAACCTTAACCTAACCCATTTAACTAAACGTGTTACTCGTGTCAACCCATTTAATTAAACGGATCGAAACCTCTCAACACTAACCCGCTACATTCGTGTCCGGCTCGTGTCATGTTGTCGTGTCGTGTCAACTTTTGACAGCTCTACCTGGGATTAACCATACGTTTATTGTTTTGATCCCAAAGAAAAAGAAGCTGAAGGCCATCACAGACTTTAGACCTATCAGTTTGTGTAACGTGGTCTATAAATTGGTATCTAAAATGCTTGCTAATAGATTGAAGGTTTTCTTATCTGATATTATTTCCCTCAATCAAAGTGTTTTTACTCCTTGACGGTTAATCAAGGATAATATAATGATGGCTTTGGAAATCTTTCACTTTATGAAATCCTGTCAGTCTAGTGAAGGTTTTAGTGCTTTCAAGTTGGATATGGCCAACGCCTATGATAGAGTTGAGTGGCATTTCCTAGAGGCGGTTTTATTTACATAAGTTTGGTTTTGATGGTCAATGGAGAAATCGTGTCATGGCTTGTGTTCAATCTGTCTCTTTCTCAATTCTTATTAATGGGAAGCCATCTTCTACCATTTCTTCTGGAAGGGATCTTCGGCAAGGTGACCCTATCTCTCCATACTTATTTATTCTTTGTGCTGAGGCATTTTTTGGTCTGATTAGGAGAGCGGAGGAGAGGGGTTCTCTCACTGGGGGTGTGAATTTGCTCTTTGGCTCCATCTCTCACGCATCTTTTCTTTGCGGATGACATCCTATTATTTTTTAAAGCAATCCCAGAAGAGGCGGAGGTTATTCGAAATATTCTGACCCTTTATGAGGGGGCATCAAGTCAACACGTGAGCCTTGAAAAATCAAAAGTGTCTTTCAGCAAAGGTGTGGGTCAAGGTGCTCGTGATAATATTGTGCATATTCTTGGTGTTGATGAGGTCGAGAGTCATGATCGTTATCTTGGACTGCCTACCACGGTGGGACGTTCCAAGAAAGCATTGTGTAAGTCTCTTAAGGAGCGAATTTGGCATAAGTTAGAAGGTTGGAAAGGCTTATTGTTATCAAAGGCGGGTAGGGAAGTGATGATTATTGATTAAGGCGGTGGCCCAAGCAATCCCTACCTATGTGATGAGTATTAGTAAGCTTTTTCAATGAGATTCGTTCTATGATTTCTCAATTTTTATAGGGACAAAAGAAGAATGAACGTAAGATACATTGGCTCTCATGGTCTCAACTTTGTAAATCCAAGAGTTCGGGTGGCTTGGGTTTGCGAGATATGCGATTGTTTAATTGGGCACTTCTTGCTAAACAAGCGTGGCGTCTTATGAATGGGGGTGGTGGTCTCCTTGGTGAGATGCTACGTGCAAAGTATTTTCCTAATGGGGATTTTCTTTCATCATCCTTAGGTAGCAATCCAAGCTACTCTCGGCGAGGGTTATATGAGGCGAAATGGGTACTTCAGAAAGGGATGTGTTGGCGCGTCGGCAATGGTGAAAGTATTGATATTTGGTGCGACCCATGGCTCCCGGAACCTGGTTCTCACAGAATTATAACTCCCAAGGGTGATAATGTGACTCTCCACAAGGTTTGTGATCTGATTGACCCTATTTCACGAGCCTGGCGTCCTGATGTGGTTAAGGGTAATTTTTTTCCTGTGGACTCTGAACACATCTTATCTATCCCTATTAGTATGCTGGTGATAATGTTTTTTGGGCTTGGGATAAAAGAGGCCTTTTCTCTGTTAAGAGTGCATATCATGGAATTTCTGCAGCTACTAATTATGATTCCATTGCTTCTACCTCCCCTGTGGATAATCTCTTTGGGCGAAGTTTTGGAATTGTAATGTTCTCCCACGCAACAAAATGTTCTTTTGGCGAGCCAGCTAAGAAGCCTTGCCTACGCGTGCAGGCCTGCACCGTAGGATCGAGGCAATGAGCAACAAATTTAGTTGGTGCCCAGGTATTCTTGAAACAGATATCCATGCTATTCGTGACTGTCCTTTCATAGCTGCAACATGGGATATTTATGGTCTGTCTGTCTCACATGATAGGCCCTGCCCCTCCTTTAGAGATTGGATTGAAGAGCTCAAGGAATCTCTTGATGCAGATGATTTCAGATTATTTTGCATTTATACTTGGGCAATTTGGTAAGCTCAGAACAAGAGGATATTTGAGGGATTCATTCGTTCCCCGGAGGAGATTAAACGATATGTCGAGAAGATTTTGGGTGAACTTGATCGTGATGGTGGGACGAGGACTTTGGCTGCTGCTAAACCAAAACTTAAAACATGCTGGGTACCTCCTTGTGATGGAAAAATCAAAATAAATGTGGATGCTGGCACTTTTGGGGAGGTGGGTTCAATGGTGGGTATTGTTTGTCATGGATTCCCAATAGTAGGTGCAACTATGAATTTTATTGTGAACTGGAGTGTAGCTGTTGCAGAAGCAAAAGCAGTGGTCTTGGAGTTACAACTTGCCTCAACCTATGAATTCAAGCATGTTGTGATTGAAACAGATAATCTGGAGGTTTACACCGCTCTTAGTAGTTCAAATGCAGGAGCCAGTAGTTTTAGTTTAATTGTTGATGATGCTATTTCCCTTGTTTCCTGTTTTAGTAGTGTTAATTGGTCCTTTGTTAAACGTAGTGGTAACTCTTTAGCTCATGAGCTTGCACATGCGCAGCCTGGTAGGTTGTCGATTTTGGGATATGTCTTTCCCAAACAATGTTGTTGTAGCAATTTCGTCTAATTTGGAAAAATTAATGGAAGATTGATGACCGTTGTCGGTCTTTCACTCAAAAAAAAGAAAAAAGAAAAGTGGTTATGGAGTAACTATCAAGGATGTCTTAGTGATCTAGTGTTATTATAAGACTGAGGTGTTAGTTCCGTTAAATCCGAGATTTAAATCTCCTATGCTTTATATATATGTATATTGTATTGGCCTTATATCTCAACGGTATGAATCAACAAACATACTCTTCTAATTGGAATAACTAACAATGTGATTTAAAAAAAAAACACTGGATAAAGGTTGTGAAACGTCATCTGTGACGATTCCTCCCCTCCTCTCTTTCCTTCTCTTTTCCATCTACAATGACAGTGTTTCCTAATTAAGAGTTGGCCTGGACTACTGTAGGAGTAGGATTAAATTAAGATATGGATTAGGACATTATTAATTGTGATCAGCTGGACTATACAATAATACCAAATTGTTAAGGTAGATTTGACTTCGGATACAAATAATGTTTGAGATGCAATAATTATTATGATTCCTTTCAAAATAAGTCTTGTCTGAGACCAAATCATAGTAAAGTGGAGTCACTATCTATTAGATTTGCAGGGGTAATTTATTATGAACCGTGATCCTTATTTTACTTAAAAAAATAATCCTCGACTCACCAAAAGTTAAGGAAAGACAGTGTTATAGAAGTTTTTTTGAAAAAAAATAGATATTTTAGTATTAAGTATCAAGTGGTTGTATATTATTCGTTGCAAATATCATATTCCAAGTTTCCAACCACTATATAAATTATGTACATGATTGGAAATTAAAGGTAGCCACTATGCCTTAATTTATGTCTAAAAACATATATAGTACATGCTATAAATAGACTTGCATGTATGTGCTCCTCTTTATCATTCACAAAACAAACACTTCAGTTACACTAAAGTGGTAAATTCATTAGACAAGCTAATAAGTAAGATGAAGTTAGTGAGTTTGCTATGCTTGGTTGCCTTTGTGGCAATAATAGCCACAAAATCTCAACCAACTTTGGCTGATCGCCAAATGATTCATCCCCTTTCAAACATCATGCTTGAAAATTCTGATAATGGTGGTCTAAATTGCGTAATGCCTGGACAACAATGTGGTGCGTTCGACAAGTGTTGCCCTGGATACTACTGCACTGATTTCGCCTGGGGTCAGTGTGTGCCAATGAGACCATGCATACCAACTGGTTATCCTTGTGGTGCCTTAGACCCTTGTTGTAGCGGCAACTGGTGTGATGGCTACTTTGCGGGTACCTGCCATGCACTCTAATAAGACTTCGGATTATGTGCATCGTCTTTCTACTTATTAGTAACATACAGATTGATAATGATGATAACTATGTCATTGTCTGTATGGTTTCTAAATAAGATGCAAAAGTCATCATTGTATTTTTATTTTTGTTGTACATGTATGTGTGCGGTAATTTATTTGGTTTTTATATGTCGTGTTAGTTGTTATCTTATTTCTAGATGTATTAAAGTTGTGTGTGTATACCCTCATTCCATGAATTATTAAGAGCAATAATATATGTTTATTGCTCCTAATACGTTTCATATGCATGCTACAAGTTCTTATTCCCTGCCAGCTAGTACTAGAAAAAAATCGATTGGGGTTAAAGAAATTTGTCAAAAATCAACTATTATATTAAAATATTGTTATTATGTCAGAATCACCTAATTGAATTAATTTTCTTTTTAACAACCCACCTAATAAAATACTTTTAATCAAATATAGTCATCTAATATAATGTCCTTTTTTGGCCGCTATTAGTTTTAATTTTGCCCGTGCTATGCACGGGGTATTATGAATTTAGCATATAGTAAAAAGGAATACATACTCGATCTAAGGAATTCAATTGATTGAGTACGCTGATAGTTCGGGTGACAGCCGAGGACTTGTGAGTTGTGACATTCAGTTTATTAGAACTTGTATGGTGGTTATCAGTATTAATGTAACCACCACAACTTTGCACGACAACCATTGAGCACCATCTTGGTCAAATAAATCATATCATTTATTGTACTGTGGTTGCAACTATAATAATTAAAATAATTGGCAAGTGGTTTTAACCAATTCTTTAATCTGTTATAAATATTCTACTAATAGTCAACTTGTTATGACCGATAGTATAACTGGTTATGATCAAACTAACATCAAAAAGTTAATCTAAATTGGGTAGTATCAAATCAAAATTAGTCTTACCCAATTTAGTCAAACCAATTAACGGTTGAGATTGGGATCGACGTTTGTAATGCATAGTTATAATGACTACAATTTAGTGGTAACCACCATACAAATACTATTCAGATTATAGAGAAGTTCAAGCAGAAAATACACTAGAATTAAAATGAAATCCCAACCTTAATTAATTCTAGAATAGTAAATCTAAATAATCAAAATGACAGCAATGTAGGGAACTAATAGGCATGCATCAATCAATGAAAAATCTACGGTTTAAAAAAAAAAAACGGGTGCACGGTCTGCAGCAATTGATTTTCTTGGCACTTCGTGTAGTGTTAGGGTTATAGCCGTTGTTATTATCCACATTCACAACTTGTCAATTAGTTCTGATTATTTAAAGCAAATTTCTCATATTTTCAATCTAGAAGTAGCTTTCACTTTTGGCATTGCACAAATCAAAAAAGTGGTGGTGTTATCTAAGATTAAAAATAAAAATAAAAAAAAGATAGTAGTGGTTATTGGCTAGGCTAAAATAATTTTCATGTATACATATGTTTATGAACACTTAACGTTTTGTCAAAATGAGGACATGAACATGACGCGCAACAATCTAAAAAGTTTGGATTTTCTTGGCACAATTTATAAAGTTGGATCATTATTAATGGAATATGGGTATCCGGACTTTAATTTGTTTGACTAATATCATGGGTCTTGAATTAAGAACTATAAAAATTGGCCCTACGGGCAGCCTTATCGCAACAAGAAAAAAGGGGGGGGGGGCTTAGAACACTGTTGTATGCTTAAATCAGTGTGTGTGCGATATTTGGATTTCTTTAGCTACTGCTTAAATAAGCAGACTGCTTATTTAAGCATACTAGGTGAGAGAAAACGGGGACCACAATTAGATGGGGAAGGAAGCTGGGGACAGCGTGAGGGACACTGAAATGATAATTGAAGCGCGTAATGGATAGGCGCCTGAAGTAAAATTGGGTCTGACTTGCTTCCAGTAATAGCTAGACACATGGATCCTTGTGGGGACCGCCCACATGCAACTCTTCTTTTATTTCCAGATTGATTTAGCTTTGGGTTTGTATTGTATGACACACGTATAAGTTCTACTTTAGCTACTTTATATTAATATTAGTATTCATAATATATTCCGAAAATAAAATTATTTTATTAAAAAATATATATTTATCCGAATTTAACACTAGTTAAATAATTCATAATATTTAAATATTTTTAATAGTTTTTTGGAGTTAATATTGTATAAAAATCTTGTGGGGTATGTGAGTGGGCCTTTTAAACAACATAGGGATAATTGAGTGTGTGCTTATTTGGGGAAGGTGTGCTTAAAATATAAGGAGAGAGAGTTCAATAGTGCTTTAAGCACACTTTGGGTGTGCTAGCAATAAGGGTGCTCTAAGATTCTAAGAAGACTCGAACATGGAAACTGTGGAACACATATAAGAGATATTTTAGCTTATTATTTCCATAGTCTTCATGCTGTATTCTATTTTGCATCATTCCGTTCTGTTCCATTCCGCGCTGCATCACATTCTATACTTCATTTTGTCTCATATTTTGTTTCATTATTCACGCTCTTCTTTCCGTTTCGTATTGCCCCTTTTTGTTGAAGAGAATGGGGCCTTAGAGCATCCCCATTGAAGCTTTGTGGGCAAGCTTTTTACAGAGCAAAATGCTCAAAGCTTCAATGGGGGAGAAGCTTTGAGGAGGCCTGGTGTTAGGTTCCACCCTTTACACCTTGTAATTTATTGTTTTCCTTTACTTTCCTTGTAATGTAACATGTCTCTAAGGCGCTTCCTGCGTGTTGACCCTTGGACATGCCTTTAAGCTTTCTAGTTCTTTCCTAACATGTCTCTAAGGCGCTTCCTGCTTGTCGACCCTTGGACATGTCTTTAAGCTTTCTAGTCTTTTTACTTTTAGGAGTAGATGTTGAGTATGAAAGTTATGCACTCTTGATGTCTACTTTTGTCAGCATGAATAAAGCTCTAAGGACCCTTTATGGGGGAATCAGTTCTCCATATCGATGTATTGATGTCAATGTTTGTTGTTGTTAAATTGTATTGATTGCTTTCATCATCCAACCCCTCTCTCAAACTCCGTCCCTCCCTCACTCTCTTGTGTCCACGGACACCCCAAAGACGTTCCTTGTGTACGGCTAGCACTCTTGCCGCTAGGAGACAAAAGCACGCCACACGTCCCACAACTTGAAAAGGCGGATCGTGACACCTGGCACAAACCAGTCGTGTCTGCACAAAGCGGTTGTGAGCCAAAAGAAAAAGGAAAAAACAAAAGACGTAAACCGAATGAAAAAGGACGCGTGAAATGAAACAACAAGGGCTGGGAGTTTTGCGTGATGGTCAGGCGCCTAGCTGCTGGAAATACCACTGACGCGCGCGGGCCCTACCAACTTGCAGCTGCTTTATTTTGTTTGTTTCATTGTTTTTCTTTTTTGCTAATCTGTTTGTTTCATTATAATGTTCCTATTGGTAACAAGTATTTTCTTTTTCTTTTTTTTTTAAGAAAAAAATTACTTCTGACTTCAACAAATAAATATTATTATGTACCCTAAAAAAAACTAACTAAATAGAAGGTTAGTTTTGAGGGTGGAGGCTATGCAAAAAGCTAAATGAGGTTTGTTTAATGGGATAAAAGGTTTAATGTAAGAGGTTTGTGACATAAGAATAAGCTTTCTAAAGGTTTTTTTCAATGGGAAGATGAGGTTTGTAGAAGAGAGGTTTGTGGGATGATGATGTGGCATGATAAAAATCTTTCCCACAAACCTCTTTGATGGGGATGCTCTTAGTAGTTGAGCTACCTATTTAAGGTTTTTCTTAAAAATATTAAGGAAAATCCTATTGGTGCCCCTGTACTCTTGACTTGTCCAATTGGTGCCCGATTGTTTTTCTAAATCCAGTTGGTGCCCTTCTACTTTTTGTTTTCTTCCTTATCGTTTCCCACTTTGCATCCCTAGTTAAATCTTCTGTTAAGTACTCCATCACCAACTTCATCTTTTCTCTCTCCCTTATTTTGCACCCCAACCCATATGAAACCCCCAGAAGCAAAACTGACAAAGAAATTCCATTATTGAGCAAAATAATGACATGAACTTGTGATAAAACCTCCAGAATGTCACATCTAATTAACAAATCAATAGAATAGAAATTTGCCCATCTAAAAAGGGGGACGATTACCCGCACCAAATCCCTGATTACCGATATGAAATTCAAAGAGATGTAACACACATGATTAAGCTTCTCATCTTTCTTCTCCCCCACCAAACCCAAAATCATACCTTACTAAAGAGGAAGACGAAGAAGAAAAGCAACCAAGATAACAATATATATTCACAATGAGACATCATATATACAGTAAGATCGCTTATATATAAAAGAGATTGTGTCCTTTGGAACAAAGGGTTGGGGGTGCGAAACAGAGGAGACAGATAAGAAGAAGAGGCGGGGATGCTCAGGATGTGGGTTTTAGAGGGAGGAGAGAGAAAGTTTAAGAGTCCATGGACATGAAACTAGTGATTGGCAAACAACAGGAGTACAGTTAACAGACGAGTTAACTTGGATGCAAACGTGAAAAACGGTTAGGACGAGATAAAAAGGAGAGGAGCACCAGTTGGACTTATAAAAATCTCTGGGCATCAATTAAACAAGTCAAGAATAGAGGGGCACCAATAGGATTTTTCCAAAATATTACTTGTATAGAGATCCCCAAATTACCAGATGGATATATTTAATGATCCCTTTTTACCAGATTGGTATAAAAAAATTCTCCGGTACCAAATAGGTATATAAAATGACATGGGGGCGCATATTGGTCCAACTTTTTGCCGCCGGTGACGTAAATGAAATAAAAATATTTTCTGGACTTTTTTTTTCGTTTTCTCTCTCCTGCCCTTTTTCTTTTTCTGTTCCAACGTGATTTAACCAATTTGGGACTCAAAAAGTTAGGGTTCTTCATGAAAAGGGGGCTGAGGCAAATTGAGGCTACTTCAGGTGAAATTGGTCAAGTTTTTTCCTCAAATTTGGTCGACTAAAGTAATCGAATCAAATCAACGAATAACTAGGGTGATTCTTGGCTTGACAACGCCTATCTTGTCGCCATAGCTCCAACAAGGGGGTAAGTTATCGGCTTGGGTTAAATTGTGAATATTTTTAAATGTACATGCTGAATTACGTGTTTGCTTGAATGAACTACCTTTAATTGAATTGAATTACAGGAGAATCGTGGCTCAGGAGTCAATGCCTTTTGTTGCATTAGGCTTGGCGTAAAGTTGTTAAAAGTGAGGATAACGTGGTCTTGAACCAGATTGTTTGATGTCAATGACTGAGCTCAACACTGCTATGAGGTTCAGAAGATGTTCAAACTACAATGTTGGTGGTTATATGGTGTGGCAGTGGGTTGATCCTCCCCTATGTGAGACATCAAGTAAATTGATTTCATTGATAATGGATGAAATAATGTGGTTGAAGACAAAGCTGAGGCTGGTGTTGGGAGGAATCATAATAGGTGTGTGTTATTGTTGTTGTAGTAGCTGCCTTTTGCTTCATGTATGCTAATGCTATGAAGGGGAAGTTGTATGGGATGGTAGTGTTTGCAACATATAGTTCTGTTTTGGTATGCTTTGTAATGGATAAACCCCTGTAAATGGAAATAGTATTCTATAAACCCCTCAATTGTGCTTTATATTCAGCTGGAGGCAGCACATGATCCCTTCCAATTCTGTTTTTGCTCCCTTTGGGTCTACCTCTCTTCTTCGTAGCCATGTTAGTCTGCCCTTGTTGAGAACATTCCCCTTGATCTGAACTCTGCAATGCAACATCATGATTCACTTCAAGTTTCAAGCATCATTGTAACACCTCGTATTTTCAAAGGGAAAAAAAACCAAAGCGAATAAACACGTGCCAAAAATTTGGCAGAGTATCTTTGTAAATAGACATCCCCAAGTTATCGACATTTCAGAAACCTGGTTAAAAGAAAGATACAACAAAATAAAAATTTACAGCGAAAGACAGAAAATGTGACACCAACCCATGACAGCCAGCCGCAGTAGACCAATCACAATAACAACAACAAAGTTTCAAACAAACTCTAAGCAAGAAATATATCTTTTTTGCTCAAACATTTTTTTTCTTCTTTCTAACTCGAATTCAGAAATGAAAACGCTAATCATAGTATAGAAAGAAAAGAAAAAGAAAGAAAGAAAAAGGAGAGAGGTTACCTCTGGCGGTGGAGGCAATGGACAACCTTTCTTATTGTGCTTAGTTGACCCACACCTACTGCAATGTGTAGGTAAGCCTCTCCTACAGTACTTGCCTGATTTCTTGCTTGGTTCATTAGGATCCTTGATTCTCGCTGTTTTTCTTCTTCCAGGTTTCCTCTTTATAATATCAGGAGGCAGCACCATGTAGACCTTCTTGATTCCAAAAAGTTGCTCCAGGCACAGGTTGTAACAAAGAAGAGTAGGTGGCTACGTAGTTGCCAATGGTATACCATTTAGCCAAATAATCTTCAGGTTGGTGCTTCATATACAAAATTGCAGCCATTCCATGTGCACATGTATGCCAGTAAGGTCCCACAAATTACAAGAACAAGCCTTTTTCTTTAGATCAACAGCATGCCCGATTCCCCTATGCACAACCTCAAAGCCTGTTTGGTTATCCTCACCATTCCATCTAACTTCACAATGACATTGCTCATTGTAAGCCTCTTCTAGTTTTTGGCTAATCCTTGGAGCAACCCCAGCAACAAATTTCATAGCATAATTCTTTTTCAACCTCATTCTTTCCATTAGTGCTAGCCTAATATCTTCTAACATGCTTACTACAGGTTTGTATCTAGCTAGCAAGATAAAAGAATTAAAGGTTTCTGCCATATTGTTGTCTACACAATCACAAAATGAATGGCACAAGAACTGAGACTTACAGAACGTTTCTGGTTCATTATACATAAAATCAGTGTAAGCTTCCTCATCCATTTCTTTTAAAATGGCAAGTTGTTCCTCAATTCCCCTATAGAGCTTGCCTTGACAATCCTCCAGAATTGTTTCTCAAGTTCCAAACACTTGTGCTTCTTCCTCCAATTTGTGAAAACATGCCTAGCACACTGTCTGTGCTCCACTTTTGACCATATACTATGTATGGCTGGAACCAAACCTTGCATATATATATAAAATACTAGTTAGTTTTTAGCCAAAATTTGTTGGATTTAATTAAAAAATAATCACATATTAGTTTACCTTCTGCATATCAGAAAACACTGTCCATCCTTCTCCTTGATCCATCTTGAGATCTTCAGAAACTAACTTCAAGAACCAATTCCAACTATTTGTTGTCTCACCTTCAACCACAGCCCAAGCCACGGGGAACATGTTGTTATTCCCGTCCCTACCCACAGCACATATAAGCTGGCCCCAACATGCATGCTTCAAAAAGCATCCATCTACACCAAAAATAGGTCTACAATTTTCCAGGAAAGAATTCTTAATCGCAGCAAAACAAATATAAAACCTTTGAAAGGTTTTTGGTTTTCCTGGCTCATCGTCAAGAGTCTTAAGAACACAATGAGTCCCTGGGTTGGAACTCACCAACTCCATCAAATAAGGCTTCAAAAGACCATATTGCCTCTTCATTAGTGTATGCACATCATTCAAAGCTTTTTCTTTTGCCCTGTCACACTTCCTAATATTCACAACAACTTTGTATCTATCTTTCATGTCCCGAGTTTTGAAGCTAAGAGGGAAATACTTTTGTCCCGAGTTTGGTTCATGGGAAGCTCCTTGCTATGTAATAACCATAGTAGATAATAATTACCATTGCCAAATTGTGGCTTTAGCTCTCTTCAAGTTTTGGTCTGATTAAAACTGATCTATGGCTATGGAGTTTTGTTATTGATTGGCTGTAAGATTTGGTGACGTTTCATTCCATTGTAAGTAGTTTCCGAGATCGATGGCTCGCCATTGTAAGGTAAGAGTGAAAGCGGTAGTAGCGGTAGCAACGGTGGTGTTTAAGTGTTCAAACTCTTTTTTTTAAAAGGTCAATATGTCATCGGAAAAGTTCAAAATATCAAGTTGGTTTGGACCCTTATTTTAAAATACCAATTTAGTAATTTGGGGTGCACTTGCATGTCGTTTTATATACCTATTTGGTACCGAAGAATTTTTTTTATACCAATCTAGTAAAAAGGGTCACTAAATATAACCATCTAATAATTTGAGGGTATATAAATTTCTCAGTCATAAGAAGTGGAAAGATCCTAAAAGAAAGCGTGGTTTTTATTTGACAAATTTCAGTTGGGATTCTTGTACTATAAACCTTTTCATCAAGTTGTGTAAGTGATTAATCTTTTTTTATATTCTAACTGGTACCCTCTTGTTTATGTCAAAGTTCAAGTTTATCAATGACCATTATAAGTTATTTTTGTTAAATTTGCGACCAAAATGATAATCTGGCATTGGTCTATTGATTTTTTTTTTTTTTTTTTTTTTTCTGTTCTGTGAAGTATTTTTCATTTATGGGTAATTTGAGGTCTATAAAGATAATAACGTAAGTGACAAATTTGACCATTTATGAGGTGAATTATTATTAAGTCAAAATGAGAAAAACTATCGAGTTAAAATACCACTTTAAGGATGAATTTAACAATAATTATCAACAGTGGCTAATAAATATAGGAGTATCAACTAAATTTCGAAAAAATATTGATCACCATTTGTAAAAGTTATAACTTCAAAGGTACTAGCTGAAATTTCCAGTTCCCTCGAAACACAAAAAAAAAAAAAAAAAAAAAAGAGTTAAAAAAAAAAAGTTTAAATTTTCCTTTTTCCTTGTTCTTTTCTGCACCATTGGACCGCTGTGGCGCTGTCTGGCGTCTGATAATGACAATTATCTATCTTCCTCAAGAGCGTTATCCGTTTACTCGATACAACAACTGTACTTTCATTGCTCTACAGAAAGCTTCAGAAATTCTACAATGGCTGCTTCATCTCTTCTCTTTCCTCTCGGTAAACCTCTCTCTCTCTCTCTTTCTCTGTGTGTGTGTGTGTGTGTGTGTTTGTGGGTGTTCCTCCTTTTCCCCTGGCTATCTCTTCTTTAGTTAAACTCTTACAAAGTTTTAATCTTTTTGCTTCATTTTTTTATTCCATAATAGCATTATCTACTGAAGTTATTGGGTGTTCAATTCAATTTGAATCTGGGTTTGTGTCATATGTAACATCTTCTAATTCATAGTAGGTATGTAGAAATCGGAACTCGGCCCTAATTTTGTTTAAGTTATTAATTTTAGTTTTTTAAGCTTGATTTTGCATCTGTTTTTCCTATTATTTTTTCTCCTCATTTTCACAATCATTCATTTGGAAATTCAGAGAGGGAAAGAAAGAGGGGAAAAAAAAAACAAAACTATCTACCCATTTTCTCATTTCAGTTAAGGAGCGCTGAGGTGATGATATAGGTTTAAGGGTTCTTTATGGGTATGGGACAATGACAATGTGTGTATTTTCCTTTCTATTTTATCCTTAAGAACATGATGTTGCTTGTAATGGAGGATTTTCTTTTAGTCAATTTGTCATCCCATGTTTGTTGTCTTACATATGTGAATGCTATTTGGTTCCTTTATAAGAATTAGAGTTGGCTACTCATAAGCAAGAGTTCTTCTTTTGGGGATAAACTGATTGCCTGGGAGGCTGGGACGACGGAGTGCTCAATTCATAAATCATGGCCCTTATGTCGTGGGCAATCACTATGAATAGCTGTTATCCGACTATGTTCTAGATATCAGCAACCATAGAATTTGTGAAGTATAGGGTCTCATATTTTGCTAGTTTTGCAGTGGATATAAGATGATGTCTTCAGTCCTTGACTACTAGCACACCTGAATATTAAGGACATACTGAGTAAAAGTTTGATATGGAAATTGTTTATTCAGATTCGCTTCTCCACTTGTTTCTGACTCTCAACTCAACTTAAGCTTGATTATATCTGTTATTGTCCACCCACTTCAACATGCCGATGAACACTTCCAAAGGGCTCATGCTGTGTTTAGTGATGTCAAACATTACAATCAACCAGCTAGACCAAGGCACAAAGTTTTGGCATGTGTTATCTTTGTTGTGCGCATAAGAGAATCTACCTGATTGCCCCTTACAGATCTTGTTTTGTGTTCCTTTTTGGACTACTAAGAGAACGAGGTGAGATTGAGCATTGTCAAACATCTATTTCGTGACTGAACTCCTCATTCTTTTTTTCTCAAAAGTTTTTGAGTCATTACTTATTGACCTTGATATGCATTAAAGTTGAGCAGAACTACTGCAATTCTCCTCATTGAATCTATATGATACTTTAGAAGATAGTAGTTATTTTTTGCATATAGGCATCCTTCAAGAAAGGTGAAGTGTGATTAAGGTGCGCTTTTACTTGACAATACCAATAATGGCTTCTTTATTTATAGGTTCTGCTGCAGCTGTAAAAGGTCCCACCAGCCGTCATACAAAGGCTGTAGAGAATACCCAAAGACTTATTATTCGATGCTCCAATATGAAACATGATTCTGAAGCGTCATTGATAGTAGGCCATAGATTGAATATAGTTAAGCGCAGGGATGTTATTGGGTTGATTCTTGGGGTTTCTTCTCTCATCCTAGATTCGCGTGATGCCAAGGCTGCAGGCTTGCCTCCTGAGGAAAAGCCAAAAATATGTGATGATGCTTGTGAGAAGGAGCTTGAAAATGTATGGTGAGATTACCTGTCCCTAGTATTGAGATTCTTCAACTTCTTTGGCTAAATCAGTGATACCATTGTGTTTTACATAAAATGTCATTATTCATATCCTGAGAGGTTTTGGTTGCATTTGCTTTTTTTTTTGCTATGCGGTTGCATTTGCTTGGTTGTTGGAGTCATTGAGTGGCCAGATGTTGATGAACTGTGTATCCATCATTGCCTCACATGTGATTTCTTTTTTTCTTTTTTTCTTTTTTTATTTATTATTCTGATCACCTTACAGCAACCTGCATGTTCCATAGAAGTACCCAACCTAAACTACCCAACTCATCAATCTAGCTTATTAAATTTTAGAAAGTCTTTTTTTCAGACATTTTTCATACGGAACTAAACCTAGGCTCTGATACCACTTTGTAACTCCCCTGAAAATCTGATATTCCATTGAAAAAGTGTTGGAAATTGGGGGTGTTACTGACTTCTAGTATTTCCTTTGCATTTTCAATGGTAAAAGTACTTGATAAAAGACATGGCTTGTTATTTGATAGAGCTTATGATGAATGACTAAATAAAGGGAGCGTAGATGTTGATTATCATCACCCACAATTTGATTGATTTCTAGCCTATATCACAAAGCTAATTCAAATTTTGGCTGAGAGATTTTGGTCTTTGGGTGCGTGTATTATGTCTTGTGTTTTTGGGTGTTCAGACTGGAGTTTTTTGAAAGTTGCCAGTTTTGTTGCTGAAGTTTTCTGGAACTTTTTGGTAACTTCTGAAGTTTATTCATCAGTACTGAACGATATTGGTTTTTACTAATAACAAGAAAAATTAAGGCGCATAAAGAAGATCCTTACTACGGAACTGACTTACTGACAAAAGAGAGTTCAAGAACAGGGCCAGCAGTGATCCTTTAATACGTTTTGTGTTTTTTGGTACTGATATCTGTTGGACCTTAAATAAAGTGATCCTTGACTAATCTGGCCCTCATTCAACACAACTAGTATAAGATCTACTTCAGGAGGACACAGCTAATTCCAGTATAGATTGCAGCCCTTCTTTATGTCCTCCTGAATTTCATAATTTTTCACAGTTGCTTCTGATGGTGCCGTAGGTGTAGGAAATGGAGGGGTAAGGTCATCCAATAGCATTCATTAGTGAGAAACTCAATGACTTTAGAAAAGACAAGTACGATGACCTTCCAAATACACAAATATTCTGTAAGTTCTTAAAGTTAAGCATTTTCCTTTTCATTGATTCTCAATCACCCTGTTCTTGTGAGAATTGTGCTCTTTTGTACATGTAAAGTCATAAGATCTGGGAGAAGGAAAAAAAGAAACAAAGAGGGAGTTAACAAAGCTAACAATTTCGTTAGAGTTCTTTCAGTGGCTTGTTCATTCACTCGTCTTGTGGTGCCTGACCTCACAACAATGCAGCAGAAGTAGAACTGTATAAATTTAAGTTGATAGCAAGTTTTGTACATGGATATTGCCTGATATTTTTATAATATGATGAAAGTTCCAAGTTTAATTTGTCAAAGGTACCCATGGTGACCACAGAATCCGGATTGCAGTACAAAGACATCAAAGTTGGTGGAGGACCGAGTCCACCAATTGGCTTTCAGGTATATATATCTGTGTATGTTCGATTGCAAAATTTCAGGAAAAACGTAAGATGGTGATGTCTAGTTCTGAAAGTTAAGATGTATAACATCAAAAGATAAATAAATCAGAAGTAGCAATACAAGCACTTTGAGTTGACTAGATGTTGTCCGCTGCTCTACTAACATCATTAAGTCAAACATGATTACATGACAACTTAAGCTGTGTTTTATGGGAGTATAATCCAGAAAATGCTTAAACCAAGGACTTGTCAGTTGTTATGCATTAGAAATCAGGATCAAGGGATTATAAGAATAAAGGTTCCATTGAACAAAACCTCGACATCCATTTACTTTCGAGATGCTTCATGATGCATAACTTGTAAATCTGCGAGGAACTTGTGTCTCAGCTATTTCCAGAGCAGTTCTATTAGACTAGTACTAAGTCCATAGGGAAACATCTGTCATTCTGTTACCTTTTTAGTTAGAAGAAAAGCTTAAGGGTTAGAGCTCAAAAAGCGTCTAAGAAGAAGGGTATTGCTTGTGCAGTTTTGCAGCTGTGTGAATTAATGTGATCTTATTTTAGGTTAGGAAAAAAATGTATTTTTCTGTTGCCTGAAACTGAGAAATTAGCTTGCTATTAAAGAAGAAATTAACGTTCTATTAAAGTTGTCTGCCTTGCTAGTTTTATGTGACTTCATCAATGCAAGCCCTGATTGCAGGTGGCCGCAAACTATGTTGCAATGGTTCCTTCTGGACAAATTTTTGACAGGTAATAGCAAAGTTTTGTGGTGATATGTACCATTTTTGTCAAGTGATCGAAATCTGCAGTACAGTACCCTGTCATGACCTAGGAAAAAACTTAAAACTAGGCTGTTGGATGAAGTATGAGAATCAATGCATGTATTCCTCTGTTACTGCCAACGTAGCTGATTCATTGATTCTCTCCAGCATGCATTTATGTGTTACTAGGAGGTACATGAAAGACCCAGTTGAGGATTTTCCTGATACAGTTGCAATTAGTTACTTGTGCAGCTTTCTTTATGATCCAATGTTGTTGGTAATTGTTGATATGAATTTGTTGTTGCAGTTCACTTGAGAAGGGGCTGCCTTACATATTTCGAGTTGGCTCCGGCCAGGTAAATTTCTCAAACATGCTCTCTGGACAATTTTACATTTCATGTGATGTTAGCTAGGTTGTACTCTTCTGTTTATTTTCTCTGGTGCAGAACTATTAACACAATATGTACTCTGGAGATGCTTGAAATTTTGAACACTTCTTTCAGATGAACAAATAGTTACAAATCATCTGAAAATTTGAGTGGCCAACCACATGATGGTAGTGATTCATCAATCACCATTAATTAACTACGCTGTTGTTCAATAATGCCTAACAGGTTGTCAAGGGACTTGATGAAGGAATCCTTAGCATGAAAGTTGGTGGAAAGCGCCGACTTTACGTACCAGGATCAGTAAGTACTGCACTTGATGCGCTATCCTTTTCTCTATTTTTTGGCTGCTTTCAGATCTTTCCTGGAATTGGTAGGGCATATATTCAAGATTTTCAAATTTCACTTTGAAGGCTTAGGCTTAGAAACAAGATTTTATACTCTCTGTCTAAAAGTTCTCAGAGAAACAGAACAACAAGAGGCAGAGCCCTTATGAAACAAACCAATTGAAGTTCGACTGCAGGTTTCTTTGTAATTTTTTTAAGTTTAACCTTTGGGGAATCTTGAGACTTGAGGGGGCAGGGGAGCAATAATTCTATTTCAAAATTGATTAATTTCTCTCTTTGTTTCCATTCTTTCTTCATTTTTTTAATATTTATTCATCGGTTGAACAGTTGGCATTTCCGAAAGGCCTGACTTCAGCGCCTGGAAGGCCTCGCGTTGCCCCAAACAGTCCTGTTATATTCGATGTGACCTTGGAGTATATACCAGGTTTGGAGTTAGACGAAGAGTAACAGTATAAGAGATCAATGTACCAATCCTCCCCCATCCCGTAAATTGAGGGGGCGTTGTCATTTCCCTTGTATTTTCTGGTATAATGATGTAGCTAGCTGAAATTCCAATTCTTTTGTACATCTTTTTGAGGTCTTAATATCAATATATATGAATCTGGCTCATATATTGTATTGGCTTTGCATGCATTGTTGTTATATGAATCTGGCTCATATATTGTATTGGCTTTGCATGCATTGTTGTTATATAAAAAGGGGTCTATTTAATACCACCCACAATAAGCCATGTGTTCCATTTTTACCCCTCTTTTAATTTTCATTTATTTTTTCTCTCATCTTCACTCACCCCCCACATCAACCATGTGCCATTCTCTCTCCTCATCTTGACCACTCTAACCACCGTCCCCCACCCCACTACCGTCCACCGACATTTCGACAGTCCGGCTAATTCAACGATATGTAAAAAAAAAATAAATAAATAAACATTTCGCTCCGCACCTAAAAGCGGAGCGAGATCTTTGAAACATTTTTTTTTATTTTTTTTAATTTTATTTTTTTTGCATATGCTTTTAAAAGATCATTATTATTATTATTATTATTATTATTATTATTATTATTATTATTATTATTATTATTATTATTATTATTATTATTATTATTATTATTATAAGCAAAAAAGATAAAGAAAAAAATCAAGTCTTGCTTCTCGCTTCGCACCTGGGCGTGGCGCGAGAAGCCCGATTTCGGTGATTGACGGCGGAGGAGAAGGAGAGAGAGGGGGGTGGATGGATGGATGAGAATGAAGAAAAGACAAAGAGAGAGACGTGGTGTTACGGTGGCCCGGTGGCGGGCTGCCTCATGATGCTGACCCGTCGGTGGTCATCGGTGGCCTGTGGGGGTGAAGGATGGTGATGGTCCGGGGGTGGGGGTGGGGGGAAGGTAGTGTTGGTGCCTTGGTGATTTGAGGTGAGGAGAGATGGGAAAATTAAAATAAAGGTAAAAACGGAATACATGGGTTTTGTTGGGTGGTATTAAATAAAAAGTATGGTGGTATTAAGGTGGAATGTAAATGCTAAATGTTGAGGAAATTTTTTGAAGGACATGGGTTGGTGGCTTGGAAATCTTTTGAGGCGAGCTACACGCGCTTAAAGACTTGATCAGTTCCTATATGTGCAATGCACTGGCGCATCTATAGATCCCCATCCCCAAAGGGATGCCTATGAATTCACTTGGACCAAAATATTGATTTTATCTTTTAGAAAAAATATTACAATAGCTAGAAGGGTGTCCCAATTAGTTTATGGAAGAAAATCCTCTTTTAAGAACTTTTTAGATCAGCCACATGCAATGGGAATGGTCAAATCCGTCTTTGGGCTACAATGGAGTTACTTCTTGATGGACCATGGATAAGGACTAAGGTAAGGTCATGTATTTTCTCCCTTGTAAGATGTTGACATATCCTCGATTTATATACATTTCTCTTGTGAAGCATTGAGTTTTCCTCCAAAAAGGACACATACGCTCAGGGTAAACAAGTTGGGTTAAGATTAATTCCGATGAAGTGATAAAAACACATTAATTTAAATATGAAGAGGTAGAAAATTGTGTTTTACACCAAATCTTTATAATCGGGTCAAGTTCGAGCCAAATTCAATTTATATCAGATCTGTATTTCTCCCACTAACATCGAGTCTGTCCAAGCCACTAAGCTCTATTTGTTGAGTCTGTCTACAAGATTAATCTTCTTGACTTGCCATGTGGTTTGCAAGCTATTGCATACGCTCAGGGTTTATAAGTTTATCTAGTGTACACTCAAAGAGTAGTGGTTGTGACCCGCGGCTTGCTTGTATCCAACATAAAAATAAAAAATAAATAAATAAATGGAGTCAGTCCAGTATTGTCAAAATGTCAATACTCCACTTCATTTTAGAACACTCTTGTTCAACTACCTTGCCAGAAGCCACTCATATCTTTCTAGTTTTCACCTCACCGGCTGATAGGCTCACAGCTCACTCATGTGGTTTTATGTCTCAAGTCCCATAGTTGCGAAATTTCAGAGAGAGAATCAAATAGGAGAGAGAAAGGAGAGAAAAAGAAACAGACTGATGACTGATGACTGATGACTGATGACTGTGATAAGGAATTGAAAAGCTTCGTGCATTACCGGCGACACACATTACAGGGTCAGGAAAAAAAGTTTCTTTTTTGTCATTTGTCTTGTCCTTTTTTTCTTTAAATTATTGTTTTGCTCTTTTCATGTTTTGTTCTGAACTGAATTACGTAGAATTAGCATAAATTTGCTTTCGCTGAGTTGGTTAAGCCCATTTCGTAAACTGTTTTTTCAAACTTTAGCTCTGATTCTGTCAATTCAATTTCATGATCACAAATCAAGAATCGCAGATAAAGAAAATTTGATGTTTTTGTGTGCATTTTAAATGTATTTTCTAGTTTGAATTGTCAAATGTAGATCATAATCCAGAGCAAAATCAACACTTCCTTACTCGTACTGTTTTTTTTTTGTTTTTTTTTTTTTTTTTTTTTTTTTTTTGGGGGTCTGTTTTAGAATTGTGTATGTAATTTGCAGATTAGGGCAAAAAAGATCAGAAAACCCATTTGAAAGAATTATTCAGTTTGGTTCGATTTTGGGACCAATGGACACCCCTAGGAATCCAGACATTCGTTGTCATTGGCATACCGAGGACAATGAGCTCTCCTTATATATAAGTTCATGGTTAAAACACTCCTATGGACACAATAACAAATAATGGTCAGAAAAATTATGCATTTTGGAGTCGAGTCGCGGAGTACTTTGAGAAGATTCGTAAATATGGATCACCAAGAACTTGGAACCAATTGAAACCGAGGTGGCATCAAATGAATCGGACAATCAAGAAGTTCGCGACGGGTATGACCAAGTTTTCGAAAAATGTGGGAGTAGTGAGATTACTGAACAAGAGATTGTGGTGAAAGCTCATCAAAAGTACAAATCTCGAAATGGTGGTAGACAATTCAAGTTCGGGCATGTGTGGAGATTGTTGAAGGATGAACAAAAATGGAAGGATTATGTTAAGACATTACGGGACCAAGGTCATTCGAAAAGAAAGAAGGCATCTGAATCTGAGGGCTATAGGTCGTCATCATCTGAATCTGATACGGGAAAGAGTGAGGATGTTGCAAATCCTGATACACGAAAGAGTGAGGTTGTTGTTGCCAATCCTGATACACAAAAGAATGAAGATATTGGCTCCTCTGAAGTGCGTGATGTTCGCCCTACGGATAGAAAAGTTGCGAAAAGGGAGGGAAAATCGAAAGAGGATGGAATATTTGGTGAAGCTTTCACAATCTGTGGAAAATCGAAAGAGTTGCAAGCAGTTGAATCTGTGGAATTGAGAAAAGTGGCTGCCATGGAGGAACTTGCACGGGCCTAATTGCTTGATGCACAAACTAGACAGATGGAGGCAGACATGCAAATCATTTACAAAGATATCTCTTCCTTGACACCTGATCAGTTAGAATTTCATGTTCAATTAGTCCACAGACTTAAGCAAAAGTACCTTATGTGATTTCATGTTTAACTGTAAACTTGCTAACTTTTCTCAATCATGTAATTTCATCATTTTCATGTAATCATTTTATAATGTGGAATTTGAAGAATCTTGGATCCCAGTTCCTACTAGCTCGTAATTTCATGTAGGGCAGAGGAAATCAGAGTTTGATAATTGGCCTAAGAAATGTCGTCAGCAATTGTCTGTCTAGATTACCAGCTCTCTGATGCAAGTTCAAATCAATATCACCTGTTGCGAACTTGCTAAAATAAACTTCCCGGTCTCATTTGTGCTCGCAGTTCTTGCCTTTCGAGGTTACTAGTGGAGACGAGTAAATTGCTATGTTGCCAGTGCACAATGCAATTGCTGCAGGATCGCAGTCTATGCTTTCTGTTGATTCAGAGAGTTGGTGATAGCCCCTCAAGGCAGCCTTTATGATGGCATCTTCATTCAGATTGTTTTCTTAGTTGTCACAGACTCGCAATTCATCTGTGAGAAGTGAGAACTTGGCATTCCATAATTTGATTGGTTTGATCTACATTGGAAGTCTTTCCTGGATCCTTGTCTTTCCTTAAAACTGTAAACACACGGGTGACACGGCCGTTCCTCTGAAGGGAGATTCCCCTAGTTTTGAGTTCACAATTCAGATATTCAAGCTTTATGGATTAGTAAGATGTTTATAATTATAGATTGAATTTCGTTTTTGCTCATAACTCAGCTCAATATCTGAAACACTAGCAAACTGATTTCAAGTTTCAACCCTACAACAAAAATCAGACACTACCACTAGTCCACTACCAGCTCCACCCTCAATTATGTTTCATAACTCTAATACAGCTAATAACATGATCTAAGATGAAATTAAATCTTAAAGGACCACTTCACTTACTTTATGGTGAAACAAGCCATTACCATCATTTTTAATCGGGTTGCTCCGTTGCTAAGGCCAGAGGAACCCGAAACTCTTCCCTTAATAGGCATTGAAGAACATGAGGGTTACTTTTTAACTCCAATCTGATATAAACTAAAAGTGTAGGCTCCAACAATACTGAAAATGAAATGCTTCATGTTTAGAGATGACCCTTTAGATTTTGAATTGAAAGCACGGTCAGGCGCGGTACGGTACGGTACGACAGGGCACGGCAAAAGTTTATATAATATTTAAAAAAAGCCTTGGCACGGCCTGATACAGGCACGAGCATGGCCACAGCCTGGGCCTACATTTTGGAGAGTCGGCACGGCACGGCACGGGCACGAATCATGACAACTATAAGCACGACACAACACTGTTTCAAAGCACGAAGACACGGCATGAGCACGGCACGAAGCCATCTTTACTCATGCTTCTAAGATCTAACCTTGGTGGTCATCTCAAACCTCCTGAGGAGCACCTATACGAATTAATTCGTGGAATACCCGAAGTCGTGCATTAGGAGGCGCCCTTTAATCACGCCCAAAGAGAAATCAAACCAAAAAAAAAAGAAATAAAAAAAAAAGAAAAAAAAGAAGAAGGTACTTCTAAGCTCCAACCTGTTCAGCAGTCCAGGTCAACCAGACAGACCCCAACCTTTTTTGCTAGCCCATACCCAATACTTTCCACTTCAACCCAACCAAACCTTGGATTGACACACACGTTTACCCGTCAAGGAACAGCATATCTTGTGTGGACTTAGTTCACAGTGAATCAAGTAATTTTGAGGGGTGATTCCACATTAAGTAGGGGGTGGCTCTAGGTAAAGTAATATAATTTTGAGGAGTGACTCTAGGTGAAGTAAGGGGTGGTTTCACGTAAAGTAGGGAGATGACTCCAAGTGAAATAGGAATGGTACCAAGTATAAATTTAAGGAGGGGCTCTAGGTGAATCAGGGGTGACTTCACTATTAAAAGATGGTGGCTCCAAGTAAAGTATGGGGTGACTCCAATTATTGGTCTGACTAAGTCCACACAAGTTTTTGATACCAAATTGGCAAATTGTCTCATATCCTCTCTCTTTCATCTCTCTCTCACCATCCTACAGGGGTTCCACAAACGCCATTAAAATGGGCACTCTCAAACTCCAATTTACCCAACTGGGTATCTCTCAGAACCCCAAGATTGAAACTTTCAACCATAAAATTAAACACAGCCTAAATCCCATGAGGGTTCATGTGGGTTCCTCTCCTTATAATAGAAGAATATCATGTGGGTTGAGAAATGTTGGACCTAAAAAACCCTTGTGGAGGAAAAACCATTTGTCCACTGAAGCCATTCAAGCTGTTCAGTTACTCAAACTTGCCAAAACTCCCTCTAAATTAGAGCAGGTTTTCAATACCAAGCTCATCAGGTTATTGAAGGCTGATTTATTGGACACTTTGACTGAACTTCAGAGACAAAATCAACTAGATTTGGCTTTCAAGGTCATACTTTTTTCCTTTTTCTTTTTTTTTCAGCTTGTGTCATTTATTTATGGATATTTGTTTGATGGTTCTAATTGGGTATCTCTTGTTTCTTAGTAACTGTTATCTGAACTGTAGCTTAGATTGAATTTGTTTGATAGATGATAATTGATTGATTGATTGTTCCCCCTGTTATTGAGTTAAATTAGTCTTGGAGAAAGTTTTGTGACTAGAAAATCCAAATTTCATGTTCGAGTTCACGGCCATGGAATTAGTCAAGCAAAGCTTGGACACCTATGTTATCTTAAAAAAAAAAAAAAAAAAAACCATATTTCCGGACTTGATTTCAGTAGGGAACGATTTGCTGCCAATGGGAACAAAATGGGAGCTGAAATTGGCACACTATATTCAATTTTAGTTGTCATGTGTGAATATAAAGACCCGAACAGAAACTGGCCTAATTATACTCATGGAAGGTGTGTTTTTGTGCTTTGAGTTGTCATTGTTGTAGTAATTTCTCAGCTATATGTAGTACTATATTTGTATCCTTTCCTGAGATTCTATGTTCTGGACATTCTGCAGTTGTCAAACGTCATCTTTTGTAACTGATTCTATGAACTGAAAAACAAGATAAATAGTTCCAAATACAGAAGGTTGTTATCCAACATAATAAGACATAATCAAATGTGCATCTTAGAGGAGAGCAAAACCCCACTAGCCATCACCTTCTTCACCACTCATCACCATTCACCACCACCATCTGATCCGTCACATCCGTGATATGCTCAGTAGCATATAAGTGCGGGGTTTAATTGCCGTGTGCTATGCTCAGTAGCAAATAAGTGCTGGGGTGTCATTGCCGCATGTTATGCTCAGTACAGTAGTTTATAAGTGCTGGGATGTCATTATGCATCTTTCATGGACAATTCCTTTGTGTGCTTCTTCTTAGAGTTTGCAATAAGCTCTGTAGTTATAGTCCTTATATTTTGGTACACTCTTTCCTAGGAACTTGGCCCTGCTGAAAGAAATTCACATCTTAGATGAACTTAGACATAAATTTATAGTAGGATTCCAATATGTTATACGTTATGAGTTTTATAGCACTGGTATGATATGGTTCCTTTTCCAATAGCTAACTATTATTTCTAAGCCTTGAAGCATATCATGGTTATTTGATCAATTTAGTTCTCTAGGCCATTCTAACCATCTATAGCACTCTCAACTACTCCATTTTGTTTTCTGTTTTCAATCTCATCTGAAATGAAATCAGGGCTATAGGTGTTCAACTTTGTGAAAAAGGAATCATGGTATACACCGGATGTTTCTCTATACTATGACATGATTCTATTGCTGGGAAAAAACAAACTGGTTGATAAGGCTGAAGAGCTTTTTGGTGAAATGAAGCAAGAAGGTTTACAACCGGACACACGTGCATATACAGAGCTGATCGGCGCTTATTTCCAAGTAGATATGGCAGAAAAGGCTATGGAAACCTATAATCAGATGAGGTCTTCTGGTTGTGCACCAGATAAGTTGACCTTGATGATTATGGTAAGGAATTTGGAGAAGGCTGGAAAAGAAGAGCTTGCAGCGTCTGTGAAAAAAGACTTCGAAGAATATGTGGATGATCCCGAGAAGTTCTTAGAAGAAGTAGAAAAGAAATATGCACGAGATCCCATATTAGTCTGATTGCCTCGTCTCATTTCTAAGATATTTGCAAAGTTATCACTCATATTTCGATTTCATGTGATTCAGTCATGGAAGATCGAATGATCACTACATGCAAATTTGTATACAGAAATTATGGCACCTAACATACAGAGAAATAGAGAGAGGGTCGAGTCAAGTAACATAGACAATCTCAGAGTTCATGGTATTCTCTCTTGGTCCCATGAGCTTCTTGGTACCTGTCACTGAAACCTCCTCCGTAAAACGGCCATGCCAAAAACAAACTTCACATACAAATCATCTTTGACACGGCTTAGCCACTGGAATCATGCAATTCTCCAAGATTTTTTCCTCACTACACTGCCAAACACACCCAGAAACCCGGAATGAACGCAAGTATGACACTTATGTAGAATGGTAGGCTTAGAAGTCTATCTAGAAACCAACTCTCTGGGTAAATTCCATCAAGCCTCTCTGTATTGTCTTTTCTTGGTACCCTTGACTTTTGTTGCAATAATGTCAGGTAGAATTCCTACAGGTACTCAACTGCAGGGCTTTGATCCCTTGGTGTACCAAGGAAACTTAAGACTTTGTGGGGCCCGACTACCAGCTTGTCCTAAGGATGGATCTCCCTGAAACCCAGGGGCAGATAACGGTGGTGAAAATCAAGACGCTGATGACGAGCTTCTAAGCCTACCATTCTACATAAGTGTCATACTTGGTTCATCTGGGTTTCTGGGGTGTGTTTGGCAGTTTAGTGATGAAAAAGTCTTGGAGAATTGCATGATTCCAGTCTCTAAGCCGTGTCAAAGATGATTTGTATGTGAAGATTGTTTTGGACATGGCCGTTTTACGGAGAGGTTTCAGTGACAGGTACCAAGAAGCTCATGGGACCAAGAGAGCATACCACGAACTCTGAGATTGTCTATGTTACTTGACTCGACCCTCTCTCTATTTCTCTGTATGTTATGTGTCATAATCTCTGTCATTGTATTCTTCATTCTTTTGAGCATTATTACCTTTTAGTTAGGCGTGTGATATGTATACTTTTGGATAATAAAATGGCAACTGCACTTGAAAGGGAAGTCATTACATTCTCCCCTACTTTAGTTTCTTCTTTTCTTATGTTATCTAGCACCAATGTAAAAGGATAGTATTAATTAGTATGCTTGAAACTGTTTGCATTAGCTGATGTTGTTGTGATTATGGCTGAATGTGTTGTTAATCTAATCATTACAATGAAATGGTGGTAGAATTGTGTTTTAGAGAGAAGAAATTTTCTCTGTATTACTTTCGATGAGAAAATTACAGAATGAATCAACTAACTGTACAAGAACATAGACTGGGTCTATTATATACAGCTGTGCAAGAAGAAGAAGCTAACACACTCACAAACTTTAACAACCTGTAACAGAAGATGCTGACGTGGAATAAATAACAGACTGTAATAACAAAGAAGCGTTATGAGGCGCTTGTGAGGTTGTGAGGCGCAGTACAGGAACCTTCAGCAGCAGGGGAAGGAGTATCAATCATGATCACCCATCTATTCCTTCTTTAATAATAATAACATTTACTTACGTGGGGTAAAAAAATTTACTTAAAAAAGGTAGGTTCATCATGGCAAGATATTTGCTCGAAGAGCTTATGTGTAGCCATTAGTACAGTATTTATTAGTATGCAGACCAACAGGTAATGGGTACAAGTCGTTGTACCCATCTATGTCTCACATTCACGTGGAATTTAGACATAAATGGGCCCTCTGCTGACACCAAAAAAGTACAAGTCCAAGTCCAAGCACCCAAAAACTTGTAATTGGTATCATTAAATCTGAAAAAAGGATGACAGGCTTGGGTTGGCAACAAACCTATATGATTCACAAGCCTTGAACAATTAACCAGAGTATAAAGACATTGTTTTGTCATCAGAGTTTAGGGCATCACTGGATAACAAGCTAATCATGCAAATTGCTTGCTTACCCTTCCATTTGTTTCCTGCTAACTTTAAAGAACTACAATATTTGAAACCTCTAGGGAATGATATTAAGCAAACCGATCTACTTTCCTCGGTGTTTCCTTTATCTGTTAGATCAAATTAAATCACAATCACAAGGACTGACAAAATGTAACAATCAAGCACCAAATCGCCACTGATTACATATCAGACTGCCATACAGAACTTCGCTGAGATCTAGTAATTGACACGAATGGTACAAGGCCGCATTAACAACTGAGAGATCGATCTGCCCATTTGGGGATAGCCATTAAAGGAATACAGCAAGGGAACATACAGGACCAAACTTTAGAAAGAAATTTGTGTAGCTTCTACTAGCTAGCTAGCTAAATGGCTTGGACAGCTGTCGAACATGGTATGCCACATGAATGCTCTTGAAAGCACCATCTCCAGCTCTTGGTCTGCCCAATTGAGAGTCGGAAGGTGTTGAAGGAACATAACCATTTCTTGGAAATCAAGCTTCATGAGCTTATCCGACCACTGACAGGAACATGATAATTGTCAACATCTTGGTATTAAGTGAAACATCGAGGAATGCAGATAAAAATGATGAATTCAGGATCATTTGATTCATCATTTGACATTTATCTTCTAGCAAGATGATGAAGACTCCAGTTTTTGGACATCCAAATATGTGCTGATCATCAAGAAAATGTGACTTACTGTCAAAAGGAAACTGGCTGCTATGTACACAAGAAAATCTGGAAGAGCATCTCCTTCAGCAAGGTATGTATCCCAAAGACGGTTGACAAGGTGGAACGGTATCTACCATTACAATGTAATCTGTCAAATTGTGCTAGCAAAATAGTATAGTGTTGGAGTTACGACAGTATATTAACGTGATATCTGTCATGGACCCTACTTTTTATATTCTTCTATAATAATTATAGTATAATTCAGGATGCATTCATACAGGAGCCAAAAAGTATAAATGAAAAGTAAAAACAAGAACATAATAACTTAATGCGGAAGCGAACCTCACGTATTAGAAGACAATTGAACCATCGGAATGCAAACTGAAGGAAGTCAAGCCCTTGCTCTTCAATGTGTCTTGAAACAGGCTCTGCTCCAATTTTCATGAGATCAGAAATATAGCAAACTCGAAATGGATTTTGTAGAAGTTGTAAATGGATGATTGCTACACTACAGTATCCACCTGAAAGGCCACAAAATAAGTGGCCCAAGCCCAACCCAGCAACCCCATCCACATTGGCAAGGTCAGTTGGTCTTCCCCTCCCCCCTCCCAGACACACACCCCACCCCCAACTATTGAACCACCAATAAACCTCCAACTCAAGTTGGGGCTCCCTGGATTCATATCTAGGGAGTGTGGGAGTGGGATACAAGAGAAACAGATGACCAGTGAGGAGTTGGTCTATATAGGTTAATGAATTGGCAATTATTTTCAACTATGGACTGTAATGAACTACACCAAATGTCATGATAAATTATCCTCTACTTATTTATTGTATGTAGTCATGCCTTTTGCCCTTCGAAAAAGAAAAAGATTGTACTAACATCTTTTTAATAAGGGCCTTTGCAACTACAGAGCTAAGTTAACAAACATTTCCAACTGCCCCCGCCCCTAAGCACGAGCCTTGTGAGAGGCGCTCAGGGTATGGTAATGATAATGGCAGGGCGTGGTAATGGCATACAAATGAAATCAAAAACCATTTTAGAAAAACTCACCAAAGCAGATAAAAAAAAAATTTAAATGAGATAAAGCACCATATTATTCAAGTTACAACAGTCATATTGACCATAGTAGCGGTAAAAAGAGGTTTTTCTTACAGAAATCTCCAAATTGAGAGTTTAACACTTGAAAAAAGATAAACGAAAATTAAACTAAAACAAATAAGTAAACTAGATTTCAACCAATAGAGCATTTCTTTCACAGAAACTGCTTATTGCTACTCTGGTTTTCACCTTGTCAGCTGCTTATTTAACATAGCAAGCCCATTGATGTTTTAAAAAAACAAAGGGGGTTTCTCAGGTTTGAAAATTTCTATATCAGATTAACATTCTATTATGATATGAGAAAAATAATGGTTGAGAATGTTATTGCCTTTCTATATGGTAAAATACGAAAAATCTAATGAGGGTCCCACTCAAATCAATGGGAAAGAAAATGTTCATTAATTTATGAAGACAGAGTCCTTCAATATGAAGAAGCAATGCAGAAAGCCACATCAACATCATGGACAAAAGGAAAAGGCATTATGGCAAATGAATAAGTAGGGGATCAAGAGGTAAGGACACACCATCAATCCTCCGGACCAATTCCTTCAGTTTAAAAACAAGCCTCTGGATTCCTGGTTGAGCAAATGTGTAATGGTCTTGCATACCATCAAGCAACTTTGAGAGACACCAATAGCAGTCAGCTTCTACATTAGCAATTGTCTCTTCTGACAGGTCCAAAGTTGACCAATTATCAATGCTTCCTTCAAAGTATTCTGACAAGAATACAACCAGAAATGGTGTAACAAGATCATTTATTCCTTGAACGTATCCACTAGCAGGATGCCGAATTGCCCTGGTAACACAATACAACATGCTCAAATGAGAAATAGGAACACTTCAGAAGGTCCTTAAATGAGGGCAGCATCACAAATAAGAACGGAAGGCAAGCAACACTTTTAACAAACAACCACAACCACTCTCAGTAGTCTGTACATGAATACTTTTGAACATATATACGCACAAACTGTATTACTCCACTAGTAACTCAATGAGCCTCTTCCTCTTATAACGAGAATAGTTTGTCTTGACATAGACATACGATCGACAGAAGATATCCCTAACTTTAGAACAAATAAATGGATATAGAAATCACTACAGAGTACAGACCATGTGTACAGTATCCGCTCCAAGGATTTCTGAACAGCTTCTTGTTGAAAGAAAGTTACATCAGGTACAGTTCTGGGACAATCAACCGCAATCTATCAAGAAAAAGAGAGAACTATAAACACACAAATTTTACCATCTGTATCGACAAGCACATGAAAACAAACAAAGATTAGATGCGTTGATTAAACCTGACGGAGCATGTTGATTTCGTCATCTGAACGTTCGGTATCTGGAATATCATAATACTGTGCCACACAATCATGATACTCAAGACGCTTCCTCCTCAAAACTCCTTCCCTTCTATCTGAATTAGGTGGTGCATACCCCTGTTGTCAGTTCATACTCAAACTTATAAACAATAAATTACATTCAATTCACATCTAAAACAAATATACAAGGCACAAGCAGATAGAAACCTTTTCAAGGATTAAAGCAGCTGGCATTTGACCACCAGGTTAGGAATTAACCCGAAAGATGTAAAATTTCCAAAAATTCAGATTACAAGTCTAACATATTTAAACACACAGATATTCTGAAAATCTAAGACTACATATTTTATCACCGAATGTATGGCTCGCTAACTTGTATATATAGCAACATGCAGTTTTTTCGTCATGCAAAACTTCATAGGAGTAACCATAAAGAGCAGAGACTTCAGAAAAAGGTTGCATTACAAGCCCCAGGGCCCCCAGGGACAGGGGTCACTTGATTGTGGAGATAGCTCATTCAGCAAACAAGTATCACAATTTACAAATATAAACTGTCAATGATGAGGCTTAGCCTCAAGAAGTACAAACATGGACAAGCAATGATTAACAGAAACCCCACACAACACTAGTAGCAACAATTATATCTTTTAAACTCCAGAGTTACAGCTGGAGGTTGGGGATTGATATCTTGATTTTCACAGAGCAAAAATTTGCGCTAGAAACAACCAGCCAGTGCGCCATCTGTTTCAATTATTATTTGAATAAGTAATAACCAAGCAAAAACAACAATTATATTGTTAGAGTTACCACACATATATTTTCATCTTTTCCTCCGAATCTTATATGGGTTTTTAGACAAATTCCAGCACATAACAAGGTCACTATAAAACCCAACTTATAGACTGGTTAAGAATGTCATTCATTCTTCTATGCATTATACCTAACACATCATTTTCATTTTACTTTCCATTGCAACCAATTATTAGAGCAAAAATGATCCCGGACATTTTGGTAGCCTATTGATACAAGTGTGAACTTACCAAAAGAAGTCTCCAAACATTAGGACGCATGTATGATGGCACACCACTCCAAGCAAGCTCACGCAACTTTTCTGCAGAATGGACAACAAATTATTGGATGGAAATTCGATGAACATTATATCAGTATTCATATTGGAGTTCAGCCCATATAAAGCAACAGAAAACTGTTAGTGGTTCTTCAATGCACACTCTGGTATCAACTGGAAATGGAGAAACCTTACAGAACACTCACAAACTGTATTCAGACCATTTGAACATTTTGAAGTGATCCTTGATGCATAATTAGTGCGAATTTAGCAGTCAACAAATTGTAACACTCAATACTCACTAAACAAATTCAGAACTACTAATGAAATAAACCCGAAGGGGGAGTATCTGATAGACCATTCATCTCAACATACAAAAGTTGAACAATGATACATAAATTCATGCAGAGACGAATGTATACTTCCAGGAAAGAAACACCATCCCTTAACACGTACGCATATTATAAGGAATCCACTTGATCATGCTGTAGAACAAGAACAACGCTAGCTTGAGGCAAATCACACTTATGCTCAGTAAAGTCAGAACCAAATAACAACCAGACTCCTTAAAGAGGTCTCACTAAAGCAAAGATATTACTCCTCATATTTAAAAGTAATATAAAACCTATTAGTCAGGAAACAGCAACAAAAACTCCACAGGTTTCTTTAATGACACCTTACAGAACAAGCTGTAGTCAGACCATTTGAACATTTTGAAGTGATCCTTGATGCATAATGTAGTGCGAATTTAGCAGTCAACAAATTGTCACACTCAATACTCACTAAACAAATTCAGAACTACTAATGAAATAAACCTGAAGGGGGAGTATCTGATAGACCATTCATCTCAACATACAAAAGTTGAACAATGATACATAAATTCATGCAGAGATGAATGTATACTTCCAGGAAAGAAACACCATCCCTTAACACGTACGCATATTATAAGAAATCCACTTGATCATGCTGTAGAACAAGAACAACGCTAGCTTGAGGCAAATCACACTTATGCTCAGTAAAGTCAGAACCAAATAACAACCAGACTGCTTAAAGAGGTCTCACTAAAACAAAGATATCATTCCTCACATTTAAAAGTATTATAAAACCTATTAGTCAGGAAACAGCAACAAAAGCTCCACAGGTTTCTTTAATGACACCAACAAGTGAAATACCGTCTTAAAAACACCCTAGTAAGAATAGTATATTAAAGGTATAGTATAAGAAAGTTTGGCTTCGGTTCCTTCTTGGCCTTAGCTTGTGCCTACCCATGTCCCTGGGATTTCCTGCAGCTGTAGATGAGAACCACAGCAGGGGAACTTAGCTTACCTACTCGTAGTCGTGCAGCATTCATTATAAGGTTTGTTCTTCGAACGGGCTACAATCCGATGTATACTTCACTCAATCAAGAACATATTTAACATCAGGCTAACTCTTTTATAGAAGCTTTATGAAGAAAGGAGAACCTAAGACGGCAGGAGAAAAGAGGCTCTGCAAGAGAGGATGGAAGGTGCCAAATGAGGGATTTTAAAATAGCCCATGAGCTCTAGTACCAGCCTGTGATTTCCTTCTTTTCTTTTTAACTTCCTTCTAGCTAGTAAGCAAATTTTTAAAAGATAAAAGGCAACATGTAACTATGACCACTATATTGAGCGACTTAAATTGAATCAAGAGAGCGCATATCTAGGTAACTCGTGCTGTCGTGCAGCTGTATACTCTGTTCTCGTTTATCACTATGTAACCACAGGGAATTAAGGCAGCAACTCCCTAATATTTAAAGATCACATGAGCAAGCAATCTCCTATACCTAATATAACAGTTGGTGCAGAGAGCTCCTTTTTGAACTTCATGATCCTTGCTGAATCTGTAGCTCTTGCAGTTATCACAGATTTCTGTGAGTCTCTGGATGTATCAGTAGTGGATACAGGCTTTGACTTACTTACAGCCCCGTCGGAGTATGTATCATTTGTGCTTTGCTGTTCCTGCATCAAGTCAATAAATTGAAATTATAGTTCGGTACTATGAAAGTGTAGTGGACAATTGGACATACAGCCAAGAAAAAGGAGAAATCCCATTCATCTTGCCTCGCCAGCGTTTTCTTCCTGCTCACTAGGTCCAGCATCATTTTGCGAGAAACTCCTCGCATACTCACCACGTGGAGATCCATGTATACTTGAGGTATCGAAAGGTTCTGTATGGCGACTCAGCAATACCTTACCAGGAAAACTACGACCTTTGAGCAGCCTGCATTTACTATATTGTAAGAAAGACACCATGGAAATGATGGCTACACGAGGAATTTAATGATTACAATGACTGAACCATGTCCTTATTGTCAACAGAAATGGAAAGCCCTAAATCTGCATATTCCAGTGTTTCTATTAAGGAAAACAGACCACCAGTAGTGACTTACAACCTTAATGAAAAGGGAAAAGCAAAGTTATATCGAACAGAAGATGGAGCCGTGGATTGAATCACATGATCACTATAATCGTCTCAAACAACACTCTATTCACATACACAGCTATTGGTCATTCTTACCTCACTTGTAACTTACAAACAACTTCAAGTTGTCAATGGAGAAAGGTGAAATCATACACACCAATGAAAGAATTCAAATTTCAAGCCCTCCCTCCCCAACCAACATCAACATAATAACAAGAGGGTAAATGAACTAGCCAAAGATTGTATCACAGTAGCAGTCAGGACAGACCAGAAGACAAAGCGGAACTTCTCTGAAAAGACCCATAGAAACCCAATACTGGTCATTTAGATCACAAGCTTATAATGACCCATATACTCTTGTCACATATTTAACTTCTTTGACATTTTCAAAGGAAAATTCAAGTATGGGAAACAACTCACATTCCTTGGAATAGCAAATGAGATGAAAGGAACAAATGTGGTGTATCTAGGAGAAACCCACTTGCCTGTGCTACACTGATTTATTTATTTATTCATTTATGTTGTTTGGAGTGGAGATAAAATGAAATTTTAAAAATTCTAGGAGTAGTTAGCAAAAGGAGATAAGAAGAAAAAGATCCAAGCACCCTTTTTTCCTTTCATTTGATAAATCATTAAATTGGATCAGACATGATTTAACAAATGAAGCTTCGTTTCCGGATAAATCTAACCAACTAATCTGAATTCTGAACTGGGTGTTCATCACAATTTGGCATAAATCACGAATACCCAGAATTGATTCTCTCTTATGCATCACACAATCTTAGAGATCTAAGAAAATTTTCCAGATGGGTTCTTAATTATAACACAAAAAATGAAAGAAATTCCAAAATTTTGATACTTTTATACATAGTAACGATCAAACATTTCAAACAACTGGGTGATGTTTAAATTATAATCCAAGATAAATAGGCAAAATACTTACCCTTGAACACTCTTGAGAGTTTGGTTGAAGCGAGAATCGAGAGTAGAAATGTCGTCTTTATCTTCAGCTCGGTCGTTGGAGTTAGTATTGACAGTGTTCTTCATTGCTGCACTTCTGTGTAACGACCATTGTCATGTGCCTTTTTTCTGTATTTATGGCTTTTTATTTTTGCTCAAACCTGAAGGGAAGTATCAACAAAGTTTTTTTTATTTTCCCAGCTTGGATAGCCAGCAGAAAGTCATCAGGTTTTTCCTGTCGGCTTTTTTCTTTTCTTTTGGAATATTGTTAGAGAGGTAATTAAAATAGAAAATATATTGATAGTGGTAGAGAGTTTTTTTTTTCCACATGATATATCAAGTATTTTCAATTTAAAATCCAAAAAATCCGACTTGCAAATGATTTGAATCCAATTCTAACCATATTGTTTGACAAATGAAATAAGTTTATGTTAGATTGGGTTAGTGGTTTGTGATGCTTAAGATTATTCTCCACAAAATTGTTGTCATTTGTAGATGTTTTATTTGGGATGACAATTGACGAGCATAAGAGTGTTTAAAGAATCGAGGATATTATAACTCTAGCACAATCGTGTGAATGTTTGGACGAGTATAGATTGGAGCTGACACCCTTTTGGTTAAGTAGATCAATCCTCTATAAGCAAGAAACTATGTAAATTGAAGTTATGATGCTCCATAAGATGGTTATTTAGTAATTGGAAAAAAACTTGTTTTTGATGGTGATTAATGGAGAATCTGTTATATGAGTCATTTATTCAACTAAGAGGGCTGCTTATTGGCTTACACGTTGTTTTATAACGTCGATCAACACTCCGTGAATTAGACAGTTTTAACATCTCCAAACACAGTCTCATTTGCTGGTTGATCATGTTTGAAAGGCTGTATGTAAGACGACACGGTTGAAAGCAATTGGGGTATGCAAATATGTAATAATGGCCTATGCCCTTTGTGTGGCATGATTTCTGAAACCATTTCTCTCCTTTTTTTCTTTTGATTTTAGTCGACCTTGATGGCAATTTGGAAAAATACTTATAATCTTAATTGCTCTTATGTACCATGTGTGGAGATATTAGGATGGATTTGTAAGGAGGGTCATTTGGGTAAGGTTAGATTATGATCACTTTTATTGCTCCTCTTGCATATTGATTGAATATGCAAGAATGAATCAATTAGCGGCACAAAATCTTATTCGACTTGAATGATTGTGGACCAAAGCTCAAATGTTGCTGGAAAAAAAGTCATTCGGCTTGAGTGGTTGTTTAAAGATGTTGGTTTTGCAATTTAAGTCTTTTTTGGATCATTATAAGACTTAGAATGACCATTCTAAAATGCCCCTCTCTTCCCTAAAATGTTACGTTTGTATTTGGATTATAATAATAGTTTAAGAGAAAATTTGAGACTAATTTACTAAAGTTGTTTTTTGGTTTAATATAATTTTCGTATGAAAAGAAAGAAAGTTTTTTTTTAAGGTGAAAAGAAAAAAAGAAGAAGTTAAATATTGTATATTGTTAAGGAATACTCTATTTTCCAGAACTAATACCATTATAAGTCCCTAAAGTTTGCGTATACGATGGTTTTGGTCCCTGTATTATTATTTTGGTGCTTTAAGTCCCTGCTATCAACTCTTGTTAGTTTTTTCCGTTACAGAAAGCATTTGTTGTTTCTTTTTTCTGAATTGGGCAATAATGTATTTACGATGGTGGCCTGGATTTGTCGGTGAAATTGAAACCCTTCTCCGACGGCCTGACCTATTCCCTCTCTTGTTTCTATCATCTCAATCTTTCTCTCTCTCCTCCTATCCCTTCCTAATTTCTCTCACCTCCTAAAACCTCAAGTTAGGTTCGGTAGGTGGCATCGGCCGTCGATGATTGACTGTGACCAGTAACCGTGGACGACGGAACATCCATATAAACACAAGTGGGACCCATAGAGGAAAACATCAGCGGAGTTTGCGGGTGATGCTGAAGATGATGAAGGGGGTTGTGGGGGTGAGGAGAGAGAAAATGAGATTGGAGTTTGTATGGGTGGTGGATGGCCGAGGAATTAAGGGCATCCAAATATTGCTCTGTCCCCTTCTACTCAATTGCCAATTTTGCCAATTCCTTAAATTTTTTCTCTCTATCCAATCATTCCCAATGCTTTCCCAAAATTGAGCCTTTGGGCTTCGATTACATGCTTTGGTGAAATCCATAAACTCATTTGTAGTGGTGAAGGTGAAGGTGAAGGTGAAGGTGAAGGTGATGGTCGATGGTGGTGGATTGGTGGTGAATAGTGAGATGGATGGTGGTGGTCTGGTGGAATTTACTTGATTGCGTTTTTCATATTTTATTTTTTTAAAGTCAAAGTCATTGTTGTAAATAATTTTGTTTTATTTTTTGTTCTTTGTATCTTAGTCTTTTGGACAGAATGTTAACGGATGCAAATTAAGGGACTAAAAGCACCAAAATAATAATACGGGGACCAAAACCATCGTGTACGCAAACTTTATGGACGTATAATAGTGTTAGTTCCTATTTTCCAATACAAATATGGACATGGTGTACTGTTTGAAGAATCTATCCTAAAACCCGGAACCAAATCAGTCAGACCCGTTTTGCTTAGCAGTTCCATTTAATCCTAGAGAGAGAAAACAGGTCCCCCTATCAACCCCAAAAGGGAAAGTTCCCATCTCTCCTACCACCACCCCCTTATTTTTTTGTGCAAGGAAGGAGAGAGAAAAGAAAAGACACTGTCTTTCTTGCAACAGAGCACTCATTTCACTGAAAGAAACCCCCCTCCCCTCCAATAATTATTTAGGGTTCCAAAATGGTGCTTCTCTTTGATGTAAAAATTCATCAAAAAATCTATATTTAGTACTCACCCAGAAAATCCCAGAAACCATTTTGGTCATTTTTGGGTTTCCTTCATTGTTTTGATTGGTAAAAAACCCTAAAGCAAAGATTTTTCTATCTTGGTAAAAAGTTGCATAGACAGAGAGAATCTTGTGGAATCAGCCGTCAACAAATCATAATTACCCATTTTCTCTCCCCTTTTCTGGCCTGGTTTCCTTTTCCCATTTGAGGTACACTTCTCCATGTTGATATATACTGATCTTTCTTTGAGTTCTTCAACTAATGCTGCATTTTTCCTTGATTGCCCATTTATTATTTTTGGTTTTTGAGGTACCATAGTGTTAAATTTGTTATTTTTACTCTATATTTTGGGTGTCTGCAATGTTTTGAGCTGACCCAGCTTGGGAAATGTAACTTTGAAGTTGATTTTGTCTGGTTACTGTTGTAATATTGTTTCTAGATGAGATAAGTTATATGGGGTTCTTAAGCTGGAATTTGTGATTCTAAGTATTAAGCTTGTTTTGGCAGCCTGGATTTTTAGTTTATCTCATATTAGCTGTTAAGATTACAAGTTTTGTTGAAAATTTCATCTTTTCGTCTTGGCCAGTTAGGTAGTCAAGTAAAGGTCTTTCTGAGTGATTAATCTAGTTAGTTCCTGTTTCAGAGCAATCTCAACTGATCTTGATTGTGTTTGGGTTTTCTTATGATATGTTATGGTTTAATGAGTGGTAGTATGTTCATCTTGCTTGTGATTAGAAGAGCACATTACATTAGAAATGAAAGCTGCCTAATCTTTTAATTTGACAGGCATTGCCTTATGGGTTGGATTTACAGTCCGGATAATATCCTGAGGTGACAGTCTTCAAGGATCTCGATGTTGCCGAATGGTTAGGTGCACCATGGACTATAGAAGAACTGTGGATCGGCTTAAGGGTATATAGATTTTGCATTTGATTTGTATTTTGTTTGATGTTAATAACTTAAATATGGTAATCATGGCTTGTTTCTAATTTATGGCACAACTACTGAGATGTATCTGTCTATCTGTATAAAGCGGTTATATCTTGTCCACACTCTATTGCATTGTTTATCTTTTTTACCTAATTGTTTTTCTGGGAAATGTAATTATGTCTTATGCATCTTGTCCAAACTTTAGAGCATTGTTAAAATTGTTTTTAATAGCTCGTTATGAATGAAGGTGTTCTGCTTAATGTTTAGCAGTACAATGGGATGAAGATCTTTCTTAACAGTATGTATTCTACTGTTCATTCTAAAGAGGGACCATTCTTGGGGAAAACATGTGTAGTATTCTATGTCTTGGCTCTTGAGTTCATATACTTGAAAAAAGATGTCTGGTAGTAGTTGGTTGTGTATCATCTCTTCGGGATAGTTTCTCTTGTGCTAGATGTTATCGTAATACTTGGCTTCTGTTGTTCGAAACTCAAAGGTTTCTGTAATTTCACTTGTATCTTGTAGGTGTGAACTTACATGTATGTAAAGTCCAGATTTGAAAGTGTACCTTTTAGCTAAATCAAACCCCTATAATTTTTTGTGTTTTTCAAAGCTATTCAATTTGTACCTTCTGCCTTGTCTTCTTATATTCCATCTTCCATGTGCATTAAGTTTTACTTTGTTATGTGGTTGCAGGTACTTTGTGTCAAAGGTTTCTGCTATTTACCATCTGGTTCTCCACTTTTGAAGATGCGGCAGCCTTGAAAGTGCTAGCCGAACAAAATCATCTGCCTTCCTATCATGAGCTTACTAAGTCACCTAGTACAGGGCTTTTCGAACCTATTCAGATATCACCTTCTGCTATTCCACAGTATCCGATTCCCTCAGAATCTTTCCCTCCACTGTATCCTACCTTTCCAACCACATATGAGCCAGTGTTGACAGGGAAGTGCCCTGTAAACTTCTCTGCCATATCAAGCATCATGGAGAAAACTGCAGCTGATTGTTCTCCAGATTTAGCACCCCTTGTAGGAAATGTTATATGCTGTCCACAATTTGCTAGTCTACTTCATATCTTCCAAGGTCACTACAACACAAGCTCTAATAAGTTAGTTTTGCAAGATGCTGTTGCTAATGATTGTTTTTCAGACATCATTAGTATTCTAGCCAGCAGAGGGGCAAATAGCACAATACCAGTGCTCTGTTCTGTTAAACCATCAAATCTTACTGGGGGATCCTGTCCTGTGAAAGATCAGAAGTCATTTGAGAAAGTAGTGAATACAAGCCAGTTGTTAGATGACTGTAGTACTGTAGACCCTCTGAAGGAGTGTTGTAGACCAGTTTGCCAGCCTGCTATTGCTGATGCTGCGCTTCAGCTCTCAGCAGGACAGCTGACAACCAGTGACGACATAAGTGGTGTTGGGGGAGCTGTGAATGTTGATGTTCTTAATGATTGTAAGGGGGTGGTTCATTCGTGGCTTTCCAGTAAACTCTCAGGCGATGCTGCCAATACTGCATTCAGGATATTAACATCCTGCAAAGTTAACAGAGGTACTAAGGGCTGATATTTGTACCACTGCATACTATGCATTTATCCTTAAATGCAGAACCCGTAGTCTAGATGATGCATGATATCTTTATCACATCAGCTTATGTGTCCTTTGCGAAAAGTTCTAACTGGAGGTAGTTCAGCTGTTTGGCAAATGACAAGTGAGACATGGTTAGGATTGCCATACTAACTGATGGGTATTGCTAAAAAATCTCCACGCACCCGTCCCCCCAATAAAAACCAACAAAAAAATTTCTTTGTTGGATCAATAGCAAGTTTTCCAGCCATTTCTTTGTCCTACTGTGGAGTTCAATCTCATTAATTTGTAAATGCTAGGTTTTCTCGCTCTCTTGGATAGGCTTTCTTTTTTTAGGGAGGCTGGTAGTTGAGTTCTTGTGTCCCTATTTGCTTGAGTTAAGCAAGATGAATGTGGCAATTTGAATTGATCATCTTTCTTGTGTTCAAAGATTGAAGACAGATCAGAAAGCAAGATCTTAACAGATGTTGTGCAAAGTTGAAAAATTTCTGGTTGATGTTTTGTAATGTTACGTTTTAGTTATTTTATTCCTCTCTACAGACTACAGAGCAACGACTACTTAGTTTTGGCATGGTAGTTTCTCTCTTCCATTTTTTTTTGTTCTGGGGGTAAAAATACGATTTGGTCTCTTACCCATCTCTTCAGCAAGTAAGGACAAGAAAAGAACTTTGTACTTGGATCTAAGGGTAGCTAAATATCTGGACTGAGGGAATTTTATTACCCCTTCGTGGAATGTCATTTTGCATAGTGTGTGGTTTATCATGTATCATTATAGTGAACTACCACGTCCATTTATTGTAAAAGGAATGTTGCAAGCCTTCTGGAAATGTGATATGATGCTGTCAGTTGTCTTCAGTGGAATTTCGGTGGACATATTTCGACAAGGGCCATTCCCTCCCATGTGCGAAGTCTCTATTTTTGGGTCTTCGATGTCGCAGCTGTAGGTTTACTTTTGAATAAAATGACTCAAATTTTGTTTGACAGTGGGCAATTAGGATAGAAGAAATATTTAATGTGTATTAGATGCTATTATCTTTGATAAATGAGAATTTAAGAACAATATTTTCAGTCTCTTGTGTATCACTATTGAGTCTATGATCTTTGAAGGATAAATGGCCTTCCTGTACCTCTGAGATTTGTTCCAGAGGTGCCAGGCTTGAGTCTCCTCAGGGCCTCTGGAGGTTTTCCCTGTTGTTAACTTCAGGGCTCATGGGATTAGTCGAGCTTAATACCCATGTTGTGCTATGCAGGAACTGAAAATGGAGCATTAGAGTAGATTAGAAATTATCCATATAATGAAATACGGTGGGAAAGAGCTCTCTCAGGTGTCCTCTCCATGTCTTGTTTTACCTGTTTCATGTGAAGAAATGATGTGTATATTTGTTGTGTTCCATATAAAGACGTCTTCGTAGCTCGACCATCAGAAATGTTGCAAGACACATGCTATCTTTTCATTGGTTAAATCCGGTTTCCCTTTCCTTGTTGTGTAAGATCTCGGGACACTGATATTGACAAGTCTAGGGACAGAATAGTAAACAGGTAGTTTGTTTCACTATTGGAATGAAGTACTCTTTCCATGTTATCTGCATTATATGCAGCGAACTTTCTCGCTCTGGTGAAGAGTTACTGGCAAGTTCTGATCATTTTGCAGAAGACCCACTTATTTGCTAATTTCTGAAGTTTGGAAATTACTGAAAATTGTCTGTGATGAACTTCTCTATCCTTATAGCGACATGAATTTAAGTTATAGCCCCAGGGAAGGATAGCATGGGTATGTGTGTAATGTATCACTCAATTCTCTAGGAAGAGTGAGCAATATATTTTATAGTTGGCATGAATACATGGACACAGCATCTTGTTTCTTAGAGAGGCATACTCTGTAGAACATCGAATTATATATCCTTTGAGAGCCATTGTTCAGTTTGTACCAGGCAGCTATTGATTACTGATTTCCATGTGCAGTTTGTCCTCTGCAGTTTAGACACCCATTGGAAGTAGTTAATGCATGCCGTAACATGGCTGCCCCTAGTCCTTCCTGCTGCAACTCATTAAATAGCTATATTGATGGGATACAGAAGCAAATGTTGATCACAAACAAGCAAGCAATAATCTGTGCGACTATGTTTGCATCCACATTACAGAAAGCTGGTGTTATGACAAATGTTTATGAACTTTGTGATGTGGATTTAAAAGATTTTTCTCTCCAAGGTAAGAAGTTTTACCCTCCCCTTGCCTGTTCAAGCTGACTTCTTCCTTACCCATTCTGACTTACTGTTTTCCATTCCTGCTTTGTGGATCTTTTGCTGGGCTTTAGCGACGGCATTTGGTCAGCAAGGTTTGTACCTCTCTCTTCTCTGAGCTAGTTTCTGATTTCTGATGCCATATTGCCATTACATATTGACTAATGTCCCAATGAACTGATTTTCTATTGATTCTTATTGCTCATAGTGTATCAATTACTAAACCTTCAGCACAGACCTATTTCCTTATGTGAAGAAAGCTTCTCGTTTTTTCGTCTCCTTCTTTTTCTCTTTTCATTTTTAGTGCGGGTTGGGGGTGTGTGCGTGTGTGTTGATATGAGGCTCTACATTCAGTTCGACTGTAGGTTTTGTTTTCTAAATTAGCTGGTGGAATCTGCCTCTAACTGTTCTCTAGATATTGCAGGCTGTCTACTTCGAAGTTTGCCTGCAGATGTAGTGTTTGACAACGTGTCAGGTTATAGTTTCACTTGTGACTTAAATGATAATATTGGAGCTCCGTGGCCTTCATCATCTTCAATGTCATCCTTGTCTCTATGTGCTCCAGGTAAACTTGCAGAAACCCTCTTTTAAGATCTAGATTTTTTAGTGGACTCAATTATCCAGCTACAGTAAGGTGGAGTTTGCATTCTACCATCCCTTTTCATTTGTAAGGAAAATTGTAGTTTTCTTTCTCAAGTCAGCTTACAGCCTCCAGGCATTGAATTTTCTTTCTCATGAAATGTCCCTGTCTTGCAATCAGGATTTTGCTAAAAGACTCCTTTAAGGTTGTTTATATAAATTGCATGTAAAAATAGTTGCCTAATGGATTTTGCTGTGCATGCAGAGATGTCGTTGCCTGCACTACCTAGGTCAAAGCATTCAGGAAGTCCTGGTATGTACTATAATATTTTTATATAGCATCTTATTAAGTTATACATTCTCTCATTCCCACTACCATCCCTTTTTTTTTTCGGTAGACTATATGTGGTTTTGGTTACGCTTAAGGCCCTTGACTAAAAGTATATATTTGCAAATAACATTTGAATTGCTGAAATTTAATTGTGTAAGAGGAACTGAAAGTTTTCTTGCTGGAAGTATGACCTATGTCAAATGTCGAGTGTTGTGAGTTATTTAGGTTTAGCATTTATTCTTGACATCATGTCTCCTCCGATGTTAATCTTATCCGTACCAGGTAAAATAAAATGAAACAAGACGTGTGAAGGACACTAGAACTATATGAAGTTGTCTTTATGCGTGAAATAATACCGTCTTATCTTGCTATCCCCCACTCCCCCTCCTACCTTCTATTATCTTGTAAATAGGGTATCTCCATATAAAATTAGCTTTTTGTTCAAATTGCTGACTATATGTCAACTAGTTGCTCAAGTGGCTGACATGTTTACGCAATGCTATATTTCTGCAGGCCGTTACGGTGGTAGATCGGAGTATCTTGCACTGATATTTTCAGTTTTTGTGATCAGTGCAATTTTGTACTGAATTATATATACATAATGGTATATCTTTTGGTTGGAGAGGGAAGTTCGGCGGGCTAGGGCTATCGGGTTTTATTGAGGCATTCAGGGAATGTAGTTTATGGCTAGGTATCCATGTATATTATTAGATGATACTTGTTTCCATGTATAGCAGTTGCCTTTTTCTTTTTCTTTTGCTATTATCTTTGTCTTTCTGTGGTTTTATGTCATGTGGCCAGATTGGCTTGGTTTAACCAATGTGCATTAGGTGTGAGAATGTAGACCCTCCATCCACCAATTCAGCTGTAGGAGAATGCTTGGAGGGGACAGGGTGTGGTCATAATTGGTCTAATTATAAGTTGATCATTGAGGGACTGGATACTTCTTTTTAAATTCTGCACAATGATCTGTGTAAAATCAGACAAGAATGTGAAAAGCAGTGAATTGCTAACTGGCAAGGTGAAAATTGGACCAAGTTTTCATGGAGGTGCATGTTAACTTTTGGGAATTAGATTGATTTTTCATAATTCTTGCAGAACAAAGAGAATTTTTTTTTTTTTTTTTGGGTCCACAAGGCCTGAAAGAAGTAGTTGTGTAGATGTATAACAAATATATGGTTTGAAATGGTTCGGTTAGTTGGGTGGTTGTCTATCATAAGTTGGATTCAATGTGAAGCCACCTCAATCAAGCATAATTTTACGTTGATGTCACTTTTGGCAATAAATATGACCTTATATGACTTGGGCAAGTGGAAAAGGCTCCTCTAGCCGACTCGTCACGACCCGCCCCATGAGTGGGTTATGACCCGCTTACATTATAAATGGGCGGATCGATATGGACCGCCCCATTTAAAAGTTAAGCGGATCATAGTGGGTTGCAATGGGCCGACACAATTAATATTTTTTTTTTTATTAAAAAATACTTTAAATTTTAAACGGGCCGGCCTAAAAAACACTTTAAATTTTAAACGGGCCGGCCTGACCTGACCCGCCCCACTCACAAACATGTCTAATCCGACCTAACCCTTTTATTAAATGGGCCGACCCGTCCCTACCCGCCCAGTTGCTTAGCTCTATATAAGACCCATTGATATATATTTAAGGGGAACTAATAGTTACTTGTGTTTTTGGTAGGGGAATTGGCAATTACTTAGGAGATGTTTAAGTAAGTGAATTGCTAAATACCGCCCCTTTTTACTAGCTACCGCTCCCCTAATTTCCAATTTTATCCTCACCCCTTTTCCTCACTCACTCTCACTCATCCTCTCTTCCTCACTCACTCTCACTCATCCTCACCACCACACCATCACACCGGCAACCACCACCACCACCACCACCACCACCATGTCAGGGGCTAGCGGCAGCGGCGGAGGCTTCGATGGCGAGGGAGGCGGCGACCGACAGCATCGCGGGGGGGTAACTTTTCGAATTTTTTTTTTTTTTTTGTTTGAATTGAATTTTTTTTGCCTTGAATTGAATTTTTTTTGCCTTGAATTGAATTTTTTTTGCCTTGAATTGAAATTTTTTTGCCTTGAATTGAATCGCGAACTTATGAATTGAAGTTGTGTTGAATTTTTTTTTTTTTTGCGTCGATCGTCTGCCGATCTCGACTCACCCTTGGGTGAGTCGTCTAAGACCGGCGACTCACCTTTGGGTGAGTCGTCTGCCGATCTCGACTCGCCCAAGGATGAGTCGCCGGTCGCAGACGACTCACCCAAGGGTGAGTCGAGATCGGCCGACGACTCACCCTTGGTGAGTCGAGATCGGCCGACGACTCACCCTTGGTGAGTCGCCGGTCTCAGACGACTCACCCTTGGTGAGTCGCCGGTCTCAGACGACTCACCCATGGGTGAGTCGAGATCGGCCGACGACTCACCCTTGGGTGAGTCGCCGGTGGCAGACGACCGACACAAAAAAAAAATTTATTATTATTATTATTATTATTATTATTATTATTATTATTATTATTATTATTATTATTATTATTATTATTATTATTATATATTATTATTATTATTATTTATTGTTATTATTATTATTATTATTTATTGTTATTATTATTATTATTATTATTATTATTATTATTTATTGTTATTATTATTATTATTATTATTATTATTATTATTATTATTATTTATTGTTATTATTATTTATCGTTATTATTATTATTATTATTATTATTGATTATTGTTTAATTAATTAAAAATGTGAAATGATAGATGGGAGGAGCCGGTAAATCGGTGCCTCGGTTATTTAGTGAACTAGCTGGTTCAGGACCGCGTCACACGAGGACGCGCGGGATTGATGCCTCTGTACGGAGACAGAGAGAGGCAGTTCGGATGAGGGAGATGACTGCTGAGCAAGACGACACTAGCGAGTTCTACTCCGGGGATCAGTCCATGGACGATGATCAGATTGGCGTCGAATCATCCTCAGATTGGCACGTGGTGAAGGGCAGAGGCGGTAGGTTTGTTAGTACTGGGTCGTCCAGTACTAGCAAACGATCTAGAGCGGAGGACGACACTACGTGGCTTGTTACAGAGCCTGTGGAGGGTGGGCCGGCGGATGATAGCGTCATACCGAGCTTCCTGGGCCACGTAGCGTCTCGTGTGTGGAATGGAGAGACGAGGGGTCTCTTGAAGTGTCAGAACCGATTCAATGTCTGTCAGCGGCTGAGTCAGTGGCGAGCGGAGATGTCGGCCGAGATGAGGGCCCGGATCGAGGGGACTGGGTTATCACACCTGGCAGACATTATGTTCAGACATATTGACTTCCCCCTGATATCTGCATTCGTTGAAAGGTGGCAGCCGGATACGAACTCGTTCCACATGCCGTTCGGAGAGATGACGATCATGTTGCACGATGTATGGCATATTCTTCGGATTCCTGTAGACGGACAGCTCGTTTCCAATGACGGACGGGATGGGCAGCTGCAGATGGCGGCCATGGAGGTTCTCGGGGTCAGCCGAGAGGAACTGATGTGTAGCCACTGGCAGGGCGGTGCGGTCCTCACGGAGTCGGTTTTTGAGCTTTGCCGTGAGCAAGTGGAGGACAACCAGGCGACAGCTTGGATGTGGTTACTTATTGGATCCACCTTGTTTGTCGACAAGAGTGGTAACCGTATTAGACCCTCCTGCGTGATGGAGGTGATGGACGACGGTGTCGATACGGTGCATGACTTCTCTTGGGGATCTGCTGCCCTCGCCTTCCTATATCGTCAGCTCGGTATAGCTAGTCGCGGGGATTCTCAGGGCATCTGCGGATGCCTAACTCTCCTGCAGGCATGGATATACGAGTACTTTCCCTGCTTCCGACCTCATCGGGAGCGGATGGTTGTCGGGGACGACGAGGCTCCCCGTGCGTCCGTATGTTAACTTTTGGGAATTAGATTGATTTTTCATAATTCTTGCAGAACAAAGAGAATTTTTTTTTTTTTTTTTGTGTCCACAAGGCCTGAAAGAAGTAGTTGTGTAGATGTATAACAAATATATGGTTTGAAATGGTTCGGTTAGTTGGGTGATTGTCTATCATAAGTTGGATTCAATGTGAAGCCACCTCAATCAAGCATAATTTTACGTTGATGTCACTTTTGGCAATAAATATGACCTTATATGACTTGGGCAAGTGGAAAAGGCTCCTCTAGCCGACTCGTCACGACCAGCCCCATGAGTGGGTTATGACCCGCTTACATTATAAATGGGCGGATCGATATGGACCGCCCCATTTAAAAGTTAAGCGGATCATAGTGGGTTGCAATGGGCCGACACAATTAATATTTTTTTTTTTATTAAAAAATACTTTAAATTTTACCCGTGCCGGCCTAAAAAACACTTTAAATTTTAAACGGGCCGGCCTGACCTGACCCGCCCCACTCACAAACATGTCTGATCCGACCTAACCCTTTTATTAAATGGGCCGACCCGTCCCTACCCGCCCAGTTGCTTAGCTCTATATAAGACCCATTGATATATATTTAAGGGGAACTAATAGTTACTTGTATTTTTGGTAGGGGAATTGGCAATTACTTAGGAGATGTTTAAGTAAGTGAATTGCTAAATACCGCCCCTTTTTACTAGCTACCGCTCCCCTAATTTCCAATTTTACCCTCACCCCTTTTCCTCACTCACTCTCACTCTCACTCATCCTCTCTTCCTCACTCACTCTCACTCATCCTCACCACCACACCATCACACCGGCAACCACCACCACCACCACCACCACCACCATGTCAGGGGCTAGCGGCAGCGGCGGAGGCTTCGATGGCGAGGGAGGCGGCGATCGACGGCATCGCGGGGGGGTAACTTTTCGAATTTTTTTTTTTTTTTTTTTTGAATTGAATTTTTTTTGCCTTGAATTGAATTTTTTTTGCCTTGAATTGAAATTTTTTTGCCTTGAATTGAATCCCGAACTTATGAATTGAAGTTGTGTTGAATTTTTTTTTTTTTTTTGCGTCGATCGTCTGCCGATCTCGACTCACCCTTGGGTGAGTCGTCTGAGACCGGCGACTCACCTTTGGGTGAGTCGTCTACCGATCTCGACTCGCCCAAGGATGAGTCGCCGGTCGCAGACGACTCACCCAAGGGTGAGTCGAGATCGGCCGACGACTCACCCTTGGTGAGTCGCCGGTCTCAGACGACTCACCCATGGGTGAGTCGAGATCGGCCGACGACTCACCCTTGGGTGAGTCGCCGGTCGCAGACGACCGACACAAAAAAAAAATTTATTATTATTATTATTATTATTATTATTATTATTATTATTATTATTATTATTATATATTATTATTATTATTATTTATTGTTATTATTATTATTATTATTTATTGTTATTATTATTATTATTATTTATTGTTATTATTATTATTATTATTATTATTATTATTATTATTATTATGATTTTTTGTTATTATTATTTATCGTTATTATTATTATTATTATTATTGATTATTGTTTAATTAATTAAAAATGTGAAATGATAGATGGGAGGAGCCGGTAAATCGGTGCCTCGGTTATTTAGTGAACTAGCTGGTTCAGGACCGCGTCACACGAGGACGCGCGGGATTGATGCCTCTGTACGGAGACAGAGAGAGGCAGTTCGGATGAGGGAGATGACTGCTGAGCAAGACGACACTAGCGAGTTCTACTCCGGGGATCAGTCCATGGACGATGATCAGATTGGCGTCGAATCATCCTCAGATTGGCACGTGGTGAAGGGCAGAGGCGGTAGGTTTGTTAGTACTGGGTCGTCCAGTACTAGCAAACGATCTAGAGCGGAGGACGACACTACGTGGCTTGTTACAGAGCCTGTGGAGGGTGGGCCGGCGGATGATAGCGTCATACCGAGCTTCCTGGGCCACGTAGCGTCTCGTGTGTGGAATGGAGAGACGAGGGGTCTCTTGAAGTGTCAGAACCGATTCAATGTCTGTCAGCGGCTGAGTCAGTGGCGAGCGGAGATGTCGGCCGAGATGAGGGCCCGGATCGAGGGGACTGGGTTATCACACCTGGCAGACATTATGTTCAGACATATTGACTTCCCCCTGATATCTGCATTCGTTGAAAGGTGGCAGCCGGATACGAACTCGTTCCACATGCCGTTCGGAGAGATGACGATCATGTTGCACGATGTATGGCATATTCTTCGGATTCCTGTAGACGGACAGCTCGTTTCCAATGACGGACGGGATGGGCAGCTGCAGATGGCGGCCATGGAGGTTCTCGGGGTCAGCCGAGAGGAACTGATGTGTAGCCACTGGCAGGGCGGTGCGGTCCTCACGGAGTCGGTTTTTGAGCTTTGCCGTGAGCAAGTGGAGGACAACCAGGCGACAGCTTGGATGTGGTTACTTATTGGATCCACCTTGTTTGTCGACAAGAGTGGTAACCGTATTAGACCCTCCTGCGTGATGGAGGTGATGGACGACGGTGTCGATACGGTGCATGACTTCTCTTGGGGATCTGCTGCCCTCGCCTTCCTATATCGTCAGCTCGGTATAGCTAGTCGCGGGGATTCTCAGGGCATCTGCGGATGCCTAACTCTCCTGCAGGCATGGATATACGAGTACTTTCCCTGCTTCCGACCTCATCGGGAGCGGATGGTTGTCGGGGACGACGAGGCTCCCCGTGCGTCCGTATGGAGTGCCCAGGCTGAGGGCAAGGACGTGGTTCGATTGCACTCCTTACGTAGACGCTTGGATCATCTGCGAGCGACAGAGGTACGTCATTTAGTTATCGGTGTTCATGGTTTATTTCGTCGTTTGCTATGTTTTTTTACTTCACCGTAACTTTCAACATTTCTACGTAGGTGGTGTGGCTGCCGTACGGTTCTAACCCGGCAGTATCTGTACCGAGGACTGTATTCATGGGGTGGCTACAGTATCGGGATATTATCGAACCGTACATGCCTGGTCGTTGTTTACGACAAATCGGGTACGTACAGAGTATCCCTTCCCCGATCTTTAGGCCAGTCAAAGCGATCAGTTCATTGAGCAGTCGTTCGTACAAGGTTGTCTTCCCCGAACGGATCTCATCTGATGCTTGGCGTATGTTCCCGGGATTTTACATTCTTGGTCTCCATGGGTTTCAGGCATCCACGTCAGATCCCACAGCATGTACGGATGACTACCTCGCATGGTACTACCTTCACTCCCACCCTCGGCTGATACCTGACGCTGCAGCACCTGTGATTCCTCCACGATCCAACAGCGATTATGTAAGTGATTAACTAAAATATATATTTTTTTACGTATTACATATCTCTGAACTCACACTCATTGTTACTTTTTTGCAGTGGGTGAATCGTCTAGCCGTCGGATTTGAGTCTTCCATTACTTTGATTCCTCCGGAGCAAGCGGAAGGTCCTCGATCATTTATGGACGAGTTTATGAGAGATTGGTGGGCTGCCAAATGATGTATTGACCCTAGATGAATTTGTTATATATTTATATAAGAGTTTCATTGTTATTGTTATTTATTTGTGTTATTGTAATTTGTTGTTTGTTATTTACATTTTTTGTTTTATTGTAATTTGTTGTTTTATTTACCTCCAATAATCACGACCACTCTCCACATGCAAAATATAACAATCACACAAAAATGTGACAATGATATAAGTATAACAATCACGCAAAACATTCAATTACGTCGACCTCGCTAAACGATCCCAATGTGCTCTTCGCCTAACATACATTTGCTCCCAACCAGCGACACTATCAGAACGGGAAGTAAACCATGCTGCGCATATCGGAGGAACAGGGAAATCTGAGGCTAAATCCAGACGGATATAATGCTCGTACGAATCACCTAAATGACACATGACAATTTCCCTACTTGGACGTGTAGCAGTCGAAGGTGCTTGCAACGGTAGCACTGTGTAACAAGAATATAACCCCCTTCCGCTGCCGTATCCGAATAACATAATCGCTGCATTGAAGAGGTTGGCAATCGGGAACAAATCCTCAATTACTATCATCCAGTGATCATAGTTACACGCACCTCCGTCCCACATAATACGGCGGTAACCAGCGTCGACCCCTTCAACATATAGGGTTTCGTACAATGCTCGGTTAGCTAAGAGTTCGTGTGCAATGCAAACTCTCGTCAATCGCCATTGCTCTTGGTCTCCGAAAACGTAGTCCGCAATGACACGGAAACCGCAATTACCATCCCCAAGCACATCGAGATATCCTTCAATGAAAGGTATGATGATTCCCGGAATTTTGTTAACATGATAGAATTCAGTGATATCTATTCCGTGTCCAGCTGCAAGACAATATAATAGAAAGTCATTAATAGTACTTATCAAAAAGTAATTAACAACATTATGTACATGTTAATAAATTATGGGTTTTCATACCAGTACTCCGCACGACGTTACTCGATGAGGATGAGCTACGACGTTACTTCTTCGTCTTCTGCACTCTTCAAGTGTGTACTTGATCTCAGTTATTTGTGACTCGATTGACTTGTTGACCTTGTTCCAAACATTATCCAAAGCTCCAGTTGAGGAGTTCAACCACTGTTTTAGCACGGCATGTGCACTCTCCACCCTGCAAGTCGTAGTGTTGCCAAGGTGTAGCACCTTATTCGTCCACGCAGTCACAAACATCTCTTTGTATCTCAGCCAGGTCTCCTCTACATAGGATATCATGTGAGGGTAACTCCTCCAACTATCCTTCATCTGACGCACTGCTCTATCGTACGCAGCTTCTGTGGAAACTTCCATGATAATTTTCCACCTCCCGTTCTTGAACCTCTGCGCGACAAGCTTATCTTTTCCACAAAGTCTATACACTTTGTCTTCAACGACTTTGTTAATGTGCCATGTACAGAGCAAATGGGCACTCTCGGGAAATATCTCTCTAATAGGTCTCATCAACCCTAGCTCACGATCGGTCACAATTGCTGTTGGGTGTACATCATTTCCAATAAGCATTCTCAACTTATCTAAGACCCACGCATAGCTTGCCTGAGTCTCATCCTTCATAATGGCATAAGCTATGAGGAAGTTCTTATTGCTTGGAGTCATCCCCACTATCTCAAGAAACGGCATCTTATACTTGTTTGTTTTGTACGTGGAATCTAAGCCAATCAACCAAGGAAAAGACCGAAGTAACTGAATTGATGTAGGGTGTGCCATGAACACGTGAGTTACCTCATTAGTAGCTCGGTCGGCTCTTGTCCAATGTACGTACTTATTCTCCACAGCTAAATGATGAAACTGACCAATGACATCTCTCTCTTCAAAATCAAGTTTCCTTATACGATCTCTGTGGTTGTACACATGCCGTCTAGTTGCATTGTCCTCGGGAAATTTTTCCTGAATAGCGGCCAAGATAGCACATGGCTTTGTTTGTGCCGAAGTCATGTCACGAACGAGTTTCTTTGACCCAGGACTAAGACCACTCATCTGACGATATCCCTCAGAAAACACAACAAAGTCATGGTTGTGCGTACCCCTAATCCCAGGCAATGTGACAATCATCCAACTATTGGACCCATACACTTGCCGAGCTCTTAACTGGAACGTACATTTACAAGCCTTTGTTTTCGATTTCTTCCGAGCAGCAGTATCTAAGTCTCTTAATTCCCCTCTGTAGCGTTCACCTCGATTGCATTTTAACAATTTTACGCTTCCATTCTTCTTGTGTGACGAAATTATCAACTCAAACCCGATAGTAAGGGCAATTTGTTTTGCCCAATTAATTGCATCTGTATCACTATCAAATAACTCATCAGTGACGAAATGCGTACTGTAATCAACACCATCACCACCGAACCGCTCCAAAGAAACCTAACGAAAACAACGAAAACAATGTTAGCTTAATCTTAAATTCAAACAATATTAATAATAACAACAACAATAATAATAATAATAATAATAATAATAATAATAATAATAATAATAACAATAAATAATAATAATAATAATAATAATAACAATAAATAATAATAATAATAATAATAATAATAATAATAATAAATAATAATAATAATTTTTTTTGTGTCTGTCGGTCGTCGATCTCGACTCACCCAAGGGTGAGTCGTCCGCCACCGGCGACCAACCCAAGGGTGAGTCGTCTGTTGATCTCGACTCGCCTTTGGGTGAGTCGCCTGTAGCAGACGACTCAGCCTGGGGGAGTCGAGATCCACAGGCGACTCGCCCTTGGGTGGGTCGCCGTTCGCGGACGACTCACCCAAGGGTGAGTCGAAAATCTCAGACGACCGTGCAAAAAAAATGCGCAAAAAAAAAAAAAAAATTTACCTCCGCCACCGTCGACGGCACTTCCCGGTCGCCGGCAGACATCCGCGGGTTGCTTGAGTGTTGATGAAGGTTGGGTATGAGAGTGGGTGGTAGAGTGGGAGAAAGAAAGGGAGAATTGGTGTGAGAGTTAGAGAGGGAGAGGATGAGTGAAAAATTAATAAAGGGCAAAATTGGAATTTTGGGGGGCGATAGCTAGTAATTTAGGGGCGGCATTTAGTAACACCCTTAAGTAAATGGGATACAGCTTGAGCTTGGTTGGTGGTAAAAGATGACTACCTAAGAAGGTTGAACGGCTATTCAGAGTTTAATAACGAAAATTTCTCACAATCAGATGACACGAAAGCTAATAGGCTGTATTATTTTCCACATCCCCACCCAAATATTCCTACTGATTGGGTAGGTTCTTGGCATTGATTGTTGTTTATTGGGTAAAAGTTTTGCCACTAATTTTCACTGATTTAGTAGGACATTGCCACTAATTATGTGAGTAGGGATGCATTCATTATTTCATTTGCACTAATCTAATTCGATAAGATTATATCACTGATTGGGTAAGGCTTAATATTTAGTGTAAAAAAACACACCCTAATTGGACGCACTCATTGAGAATGAATGTAATTAAGAAAAATGGAAATTCTAATGTGCCGATAAACATGTTAAGTTGTTAACTACAATGAGTTGTAAATCCAATAAACATTGTGACCTGTGAATTGCACAATTAAATGGGTTGAGATGCAATTTGTCTCTTGTTCAAAGAAAAATTGTGTGTGTTTTTCCTTCCAATTACAATTAGTTAGTATGTGGAAAATTAAGTTAATTTCTCTTCAACTGCATTTGCGAACGATTGAAGTGAAACAAAAGAAGTAATATAAATCTACAATTAGATCCAATTGGTGCCAAGCCAATTTTCCTTCGAGTTTCGCTTGTTGATCACGTTTCAGGGCCATGTTTTCAGAGTAAAGGAAGTAATACGAACACAGGACACCATTGTAAGTATGCAATTTAACAACACAATGGTCGATCAATGCAAGGCAAAATATTTGCAATTGCAGTTGCAGTTGCAGTTGTGGAGTAATTGCACAACTCCATCAAAATAAGGTAACAGGTGACAACATACTAGGAAAAGGAAGCGTATCACCAGACAGCTAATTTCATTCCACAACATATCTTCAGCAGGAGCAGTTATAGTTATACATACAACAATAAGGTTTTCTGGGTTTTTTTTTTTTCTTTTGGGGAGGAAGGGGGGTTGGGGCTGGATTGGAACAACAGCAAATTTATTGTTCGGTTCATTCGACCAACTGGAACTACATTGAATCACAGCAGCAAAGCAAACTGATTATTATACACGAAGTACAGACTTGGAGAAATAATGGATCTGCAACCGACTTCGGTCTACTTCAGTAGTGCAGCAGGGAAAGGCGTTTGTTACCTTTAAGCATTCTGTGAGATTTAAATTAAGCTCACTGGCATGGAAAATTGTGGCATCATCTACGTGCATTAACCCCATACATTATCCCAGGAACCACCAGAGGCAGCTTTTGGTCCCTCCAAGAGTCGCTGCTGATCCATTGCCGTGTTTGGTGCTGGCAATGGGAGGCCATTTGGACCTGGAGGGGCAACCTTTTTGGATTTCCTTCTTAAACCTAAAATTCTCAAAACGAATCTAGCCAATTCACCGTATAACACACCTCCTCGGTCAGCTAGCTGCAGTAACAGTGCTATGTCTCGTTAATAAGAAATATGGCTTAGAAATGAATTTGCACTACAGATTATGCACTTTGCTGATGATGCATATGTAGCTTTGTGAAATCATTTTAAGTTCCATACTGTACACGAAAGACTCAAAGGAGGCTAGCTAACTAGATAATCAATATCTGGTACAGCACTGTTTCATATTATCTTCAGAAGAAAAGTATAAGACTATGGATCTGGAAGATGGAAGTCAATTATAGTCTCACATATATTAAGTGCTCATAGAGTTGGGAAATCCGAGTGACTGCAATTGCACAACATGGCTACCATGATCTTTTGGTTTTACGCAGAACCCTTGGTCACATACACGGATCTCGAGATGGAGTGGAAGAGGACTCGTATGTGCACTTTGCTACAGAAACTGTCACTATCTAACCGAAAACACTGGATAATGTGGACATAAGCAACAGGCATAACATATACTAAACTACATTTTAATTGTAATCCACGCATTGCATGTGATGATCAAATGAATAAAAAAATTTATCCGACAATAATAGTTAAAATACTGTGTTACAACATGACAAAGGTGCTAGTATAATGAGTTCGTACCTGTAGAAGTGCTGACATGAAAAAGTGAACAGCTTGTGTGTTCTGATCTACAAGAAATGATATCCGCCCGAAAAAACTAACAACTCCTTCCATCTAGCATTATAAGTAAATAACAAGGTGGGAAGAGTCAGTAACAGCGTACTGAAACAAAGGCATTTCACTAAGAGAACTCATGACAGAACATCGCCCTCCAGCAATTTACAAATGTAGTGCAGTGAGAATCCATTCTATGTTTTGTATGATGCTTAGATTCCACATAGTTATTGAGATCTACCTAGTTTCCACACTTGTCTCAGATGTAATTTGTGGAAAGAGTACTTACGATTTTACATTGGACGGTTTTGAATCGTGCTGTACACTTTCTTACAGATGGTTTTAATTTTCTCAGTTTTCATGTTACACAATAAACACACCAGAGCCTAATAACAAGATGAACATCTATGCGAAACCTTCTCTAACACCAGTATGCCTTCAGTCCCAACTATTCGTACCCATCATCGTTATCATTACCTCAATGCCTCTCAAGAGGCTCTAGCCTCGGGCAGAGTAAGGGGAGTTAGATATACACAACTTTCAACAGAAATGCTGGACCAAATATAAAGCTTGGACCAGTTTGTGAGCCAATTTGATTAAGTTCACTATAAGTGTCAATGGTGACTATTCGACTCCATTGAAAATGATTCCATCGAAAAAGAACATGACTACTTGTTATCAAATTATATGTCAATTCTAATAGCTCATATTGAGAAGTTCATCTCAGCACCATTATTAACCATATTTTGTGGCCATTTGGCATGATATAATCATCATCAAGAGTATTTACATTAACATTCAGCACCAACAACTAAGCCTTAGAACCCAAATTCCATCAATCTAAGCATGGCATTTTCCATGTTAACACCTCCTAACTTCCCACTTACGGATATTCCCTTTAAAGTTTGTCTGTTGATCTTTCCTTTTTCTTAGAATCCATTCAGTTGCCACAAGGCCCACAACGGCTGCTTTTCTAACCCAGGTAAAAATGTTGAAGCAAGACGACCAGAATAGCTTGGTCAAAAGGATAAATTTAAATACATTCCATGAAACATAAAAATCAAGCACAAATCATGTAAAAAGGTACACGTGAAAGATCTATGATCATTGATCAACAACAAGACTTCGTCAATTACATGCATACAAACTAAAACTCATCAGAAATTCCTCAAGTATCAAGACTCATCCACAAACAGCCCAAGGAGCCAGCAGTCAAGAGGTTAAGATTGATTAAAGGTTGTACTTACCACACGGAGAAATGAAATCCAAAACCCAGGAGGGGATGGAGGTGGATTGTTTGGATCTTGAGGTCCCAAGGGACCACCCATGCCCATTCCATAGCCACCCATGGGTCCTCCAAGAGCGCTGTTGTACATTCCCCCTCCATACATTCCAGATCCAGAACCATAAAGCCCACCACCATATCCTCCTCCACCATATCCCCCTCTATACATGCTACTACCATAGGTTCCTCCTCCATACATTCCTCCTCCTAATCCCCCACCATATGAGCTATTATACATTCCAGAGCCAAAACCGGAAGAGTTATAGTTCAGGCCAGAACTCAGGCCAGAATTGTATCCTGCATAAAACTTATTTCATAAGCTCAGAAAACAAGATAAAAAAGAAACCTGTAGAACAAAAAAATCTCAGTGGAACAAACAAAACTACCTCCATAGCTGCTGCTTCCATAATTATTCTCCCAAGGTCTCGTTGGGAGAGGCCTGCCAACAGCATTAGTGTTCGGATACGTACTTGGATTAGAAGTAGAAACGATTTCTCCAGGTTTTGCCGTCCCTGAAGCTTGCACAACTTCACTGGTGTTACCAGGTGAAGAGGGTCTGAACGGTGCAGGACCAGATGATGAGGAGCCTGCTCTTTCCCAAGGTTTTGGTGGAGGACCGGCAGCTGCGCAAAGCAGAACAATTATTTGCATCGTGAAATTTTTATAATACCAACATACAAAAAGACAGTGTAACAGCTGAAGAACTCAATAGAAACAACCTCATTCCACAATAGTTAGCTATGTTGGCATACAGATGGTCCAATACCAATGCTCCTTCCAAGACATCAGACAATATGAGCGCTCAAAAATCCTTTATCCCTACAGCCGGGAAATCACCAGATGATCCAAGAGCGATATTCCCTTCCCTTACAAAGCAAGTGAAGCCCAATCCATACTCCAAAACAATGGTAACCGCCTTGTTTTGTGAGAGAAGGGAATATCGGTCCTGAGACCACCTAACAATTAATCCTCAAGCCCAGAATATCTGTCCCCCTCCCCCTCAGCTCCTTATACAGATGGTCCAATACCAATGCTCCTTCCCAAGATCATTAGACTATTTGAGTGCTCAAACATCCTTTATCCCTGCAGCTTGGAAATCATCAGATGGTCCAAGAGCGACGTTCCTTTCCCCTACAAAGCAAGTGAAGCCCAATCCAATCCATCCCCCAAAAAAATGGTAACCGCCTTGTTTTGTGAGAGAAGGCAACATTGATCCAGAGACCACCTAACAATTAGTCCTCAAGCCCAGTATATCCCCCCTCAGCTTGTTATACAGATGGTCCAATACCAATGCTGCTTACCAAGATCGTCAGACAATATGAGCGCTCAAACATCGTTTATCCCTACAGCCCGGAAATCATCAGATGGTCCAAGAGCGACGTTCCCTTCCCATACAAAGCAAGTGAAGCCCAATACAGTCCATCCCCCCCAAAAAATGGTAACCGCCTTGTTTTGTGAGAGAAGAGAACATCAGTCGAGAGACCACCTAATAATTAGTCCTCAAGCCCCGTATATCTGCCCCCCCCCCCCCTCTTCAGCTCATTATGCAATCAGGTTCTCCGATAGAGTGTCAAACTTTCAATCCAGTGACCTTGAAAAAGCAAAACAACATAACCAATAGAGAGCTAAAAGCTGTGTGTATATGGTTATGATTGTATTTTCCCTCCATTATAGAATCCTCACCAACATTTCAATTTTCAGGTAAAGAGTGGATGTTAGGCACGGAGGGAAGACTCGCTCTCCTAGCTGCTTTCCAAAGCCCTGAAGATTCAGATCCATCTATGATTCTCCTTTAATAGCTATCGGCAACTGTTTCTTTCATCTTCGCTCTTTTTTTTCTTTTTCTTTTTCTCCTCCCCCTCTTTACCCAACTGCAAATAATTTCATGCCTTCAGTCAAACTCCAAGAGATAATCACCTTGAATAAGTAATCTACCCTAAAACTCTTCAACCCCGCTCTCTTTTCTTTTTTAATCCCCATCTCCCCAAACCCCCAAAAAGATTAAACACAAGATTTGCAGAGGACAAATAGCAATAACAACAGCAGCAACTCTATCAATTGTAATCTTTAATAGCGAAATCAAACCCTAAAACCCCTAATTTACACTAAATTTCACGCATCCAAGAAACATAACCCAAACCCTAAAACCCCCTAATTAACACCCAATTCATGGACAAATCTTAGCTAAACAACGATTAAAATAAATTATAGCGAAAACTATCAATCATATACACGCTTTTCACCAAATAGAAAACAAATTGCATAAATGAATTTATAGATCATTATCAAAAGCAAATCCCTAAAAGTTGGACAGCGAGAAATCAAATAAACGCGAGCAAAAGAAAAATAAAAATAAAAAAGATTCAACAACCTAATTGATTGAATTTGGAGATGAGGAAGATGAAACCCACCTCCTTGTTGACTTGATGTCGCCATTGGCGACTCTCTAGAAGATAGGAAGAAAAAACCAGAAGATAGGGAGAGGAGAGAGAAAAAGGAGATGGGGAACGAATAAAGTCAAGCTTAGCTTGTATCACATTCACAAATCACCAGCATATATTTGCACCAAAAAACAATCACCAGCATATATTTATTTATATTATTTTTTTTTGAGTGAATATTTATTTATATTTTAAAAACAACAATAAAATATGGGCATTAAAATTTTGGCAGCCGCGTTTTCTGAGTTTATTAGGATTTAGGACTAGCAAAGAAAAAAACAAATTGACTTTTATTTGTTTCGCGAGATTTTGTTTTTTTTTTTTTTTGAGAATTATCTTACTGTAGATTCTACACTTTCCTCAAAAAAACAATCTTAGATTCTCGACTAGCAAATTAAAATAGCCTTGCTTTTTCGCATTAATAAAAAATTGTACTTTTGAAAGAAAAAAAAAACAAATCATAATCATAATCAATTAATCATTAATATATATATATATATATATATATACTCCCTCCGTCCCATGATTACGTTGTCAATTACTTTATCGCGGACTCCAAGTCACAACTTTGCCCATAAATAACTATAAATCTATAAATATAAAAATTATAAAAATATGATTTTTCAAAAGTACTATTAAAAATAAATCTAACAATAAATTTTTACATTGTAAATCTTTATATTTTTTCATAAATTAGCGGTCAAAGTTTATAAAGTTTGACCACCAAAAAGCAATTGACAACGTAATCACAGGACGGAGGGAATATATATATATATATATATATATATATATATATATATATATATATATATATATATATATATATATAAAGGAGGATATATATAAAGGATGCATGATATATATAAAGGATGCATATTTCGGGCGCAATGAGGCGTGCCACGTAGGCGAGATTTTTAAGAGCGTGTCACCTAAGCGGGGATAAAGACAAAAAATCAATCAATTAATCAATGGCTCTGTTCGGCATAGCGTTTTAAGTAGTGGTTAGTGGTTTGACCAATTCAAACCTCTATAAACCATTGTTATTAGTGTTCGGTTACCAACCAAAAGGGAGCTGATACTAGAGGTTGAATTGAAGTTTGAGAAACGTTAATAATATTAACGTTTTACAAGTTGTGGGTAGCTTTTGATAGTTTTATTCCAATATTATCTTCCATTTCTTTTTCAGATTTTCAAAGTATATCCCTATTTCTAAGCCCCACCCACGTAGACACTAGACAGTAGACACCCAATTCCCCCCATTGTATCTCTTACTCCCACGTAGATTCCTATTTTATTTCTTTTTTTTTTTGGGTGTGATCCTATATTTATATTGTTGTTGTTCAGTATCCCGTAATAAGAAGAATTAAGATGGAAGGTGGCAAGGAAGGAAGGACAAGAAAAGTAAAAACTAAACTTAATTATTTTGCCCCTTTGGCCTAAAGGGAAATATGGGGACTTTGCATGAGCAAGGTCTTTAATTTTAAAGAGGAAAAAAAAAGGCATATTTTGATCAAAGAACCTTTGATGAGTTTCACAACTTTAACCAAGATTAGTTTGCATGTCTATTTATGTCATTTTACAAATTAATAGCTAATCAAACAACTAGTTTTACCGAACATACATTTTCATTAGCTACATAAACCGCTAACAGCTAGTCGTTGATCTCTAACAGCTAACCACTAACAAAACAGCTAGCAGTTAGTGTAACAGCTAACCGCTAATAGTACAGCTAGTTTTGCTGAACAGACCCAATCATCAGTCAATCAATGTATATATATAAAGCCGACATTTTTCGAGCCTTTTGAGGCATGCCATATAGGGCAAAAAAAAAAAAAAATCCAATTATTTTGTGTGTTTTGATAAAATAAAAAAAGTTGAGAAATTGAGATGAAGTTAAAGTCTACAAATTATAGTGTGAATAGGAAACCCAACAAGTTAGAGTTAGAGTTAGAGTTAGAGTTAGTGTGTTAAATTGTTAATAGGAAACCTTATTAATTGTTATATACTAAATACTGTAATTTCCAAACCTTCGTATGTGAACCCAGCCCCCTCCTCCCTCACACCACATTTTCCCCTCCCTCCATGTTTACTGTTTCACATTAGTTTGTATTATATAATAATTTAGTTTATTTTTATATTATATATCTTCATTATTCTTGACTTCCAATTCATCTTTTGCAGGGTTTTAGAAATAAGTGAAGTGCTTAAAAGTGGTCAATGTAAATACTTTTGAGTATGCGCTTTTATATAAATCGCCACAACTAATACCGCTTTGCTGGCCAGGTATTATGTTCCCATTGAGTTGATTCCTCTATTTTAGCATTATACAAATTTATGATACATTCCACATAATATTAATGAAAGCTTATTGTATATATGTTTTTTCTTTGGCTTCCCATCTAATGTTTATACATGAGCATACTGTCTAGTGAGTATAGGTTTCTTCGTTTCTCTTGCTCCTTTGCTGAATCAATATGTATTTCCTCCCATCTAATTTTTTGGTAATTGTTGTTTTCTTCTTCCCATCTCATATTATGCATCTATAATTTTCATCCCTTTGGTAATCTACATTGTGAAATTATTTATACGACTAACAAGTAATATTTTGTTATGCAGATTTTGGTTTTGTGAATTCAATGTCCTCTCATTCTTCCATCCCAAATATTTTTTTACTCACCGGGATAGTCTATACTATATTTTGATATTTTACTTTTTAAGTTGAAAATAATTTATTTGAGTCTCAATAAATAACCTTATTTTCTTTGTCCACGTCACTCAGGTAGACTACCCCGGCCCGTGGATATACAAAGCATACTCCCCTACGTTCCTAATTAAATTAACTTTTGATAAATTTGATTTGAGTTGGGAAATTGAGCAAAGGCGATGTCTAACCCATCCTATAGCTCTATACTTCGATCATCATTATTATCATTCTTTTGATTTTTCTATTGTTTATACCCCATATTCTATAATGTTTTACCGTTAGTACACTTTTGCAAAGTTGATTTTAGTGATACAAACACATGTGGTGATTCATCTAGGATTATGAACTATGAAACTGAGAGGTATTAAATATTCCTGATTGATTTCTTTGCTTTCGCATTCTTTTTTTTTCATATTGATTATTATAATAGTTAATGTATATGCTATGTTGGCTTGAAATAAATAACTATAGGCAATCATATTATTTAAAATAAATAATAACTATATTAATGCATGCATAAAAGATAATTGTCAATAGAATGCTGAATTGCGATCAATATAGGAGACTGAACAAATCTTTAGATCACTTATGTTTTGACTCCTTTTTAATCACAATTTCCTTTTTTCCTTTTATGATGTTTGGGCTAATAAAATAGTATTTGACATTTGCAGAATGCAGATTGATGTGGTCTATCATTCTTCTTGAGGTATAGTTCTTTCCTTTTTTATTTTTTTGTACTAATAATTTTTTGCATTGTTATCCAGAAATTGCTAACATTGAAGGTTAATACATGTTCATCATTTACATGTTTTAGTTTATTTATATGCTTCGTAAGTTGGTAATAATTATATAATAAATTAACAATAATACAAAGCATTGAATTTGATTGCTACTATTCTATCTCAATTGTCTATATATCTGCTCAACAACGTTTTGCTTCCGCTACTCCCTCTCCATACTTTAATTACATTGTTTAACCAATTCAACCAATTTAACTAATTAAGTATTTCATTTATTGGTTGCAGGTACACTGTCTTGTCATTATCATACAATAGCATGATGCAATTTGGATCGGTGAGTTTTATCAGCAATTTGCCAGGCCATAATCTTCTTCTTTTGACAGATTGGATGATTGTGTCAACTCTCACTCTCATATATATTATACCATAGTGTGATCTGGCGGTTTATTGTTTCCTTTTACTTTCTTCGTTGACTTCTCCCAACTTTGTGTTGTACAATTTTATTTTATTTTATTTTGATAGGAAAAATTTACAATTTATTTTTTTGAGATGGAGATATGTGATACTTATGAGGAAAATAAAAAACGAAGGTTAAATCTAACCAATAATTCATGTCTCAACTAGGTATTTTTATGTGAAATATTTTTTTCCTCTCCAACCAATAATTCATGCTTTATCTTTCTAATATTGTGCGATTTTACACTTCTAGATGTGATTTTTCTTTCCTTTCCATTTCAGTTTACAAGGTTAAAGATTAAAGAAGGGAGCAAAAGTTTGCTTTGCATTGTCTACCTGTAATCTGTATATATATATATCCCCGACAGGGAGTATGTAGCATCATGTGATACAGTGGTGAATCAAGAGTGGCGTGTGTGAGTTTTTTTTTATATAATTTTTCCTTATTAATAAAACTGCAAGTCATATATGTGAGATCTAGACCAACTCACTGAAAAATGGGATCACTTTATACCGTAAAAGTTTTTGTGTTAATCCAATGTATCCATGTATCAAAAGAGAGTGTGTTAATTGGTAAATTATAGATTTCGGCTTTAGAGAACTATAATAGTTTAGTCACTTTTAACTTCTGCCTATATTGTTTTGTAGGAATAAAATGAGTATCTCTCTTAGGGCCTGCTCTGCTCAACTTCCTCCCGAAGTATTCAGTAAAATTCAGTTCAGTTCAGTAAAAAAAGTTCAGTTCAGAAAAATTCAGTAGAGCTTGGCAAACCAAAGAACAAATTTACTCATTGAAATTGTAGATTCAGTAAAAATAAGTTCAGTTCACTAAATTTCAGTTCAGTTCAGTATTGTGCAGATAAATTCAGTAAAAAGAAGGTGAAGAGAACAGACCTTTAGTGATTGACTTATAAGTTGAAGATGGATAATTAAATTGTTAGTTACCTTGATTCTTGGAAAATTAATCTCTAAATTTTGTTGAATTGCGTACGCTCATGAGTCGTGATAGGTTACATCATGATTTGTGTTTTCCAAGGGGTAATATAAGTATTCTAGCTAGAGTTAAACACGAGTGTACATATATATTAAATATAAAGGTTGTTTGAGTTTATTAAAAATAATAATATATAAATACTAGATTTCGTGTCCGTGCGATGCACTGATTTTTATTTATCACCCTCTGTTATTAGAATCAATATAATAAATAAATTTAATCATATCAATATATAAAGTTGAATAATAGGAGTAGCAAGAAACAATAATAATCTTTTTTATCAAAAAAAAAAATATTTAACAAATAAATTATATATATATATTAGGATAATAATTAAATATAATACTTGTGTTACTTTTTTTTATCAAAATAAAATAAAAGTATTTTTGATTTCTTTTTAATCACCCATGCATTTATGATTATTTATTACCTAGATTTCGTGCCCGTGCGATGCACGGGTTCTTGTTCATCATCCTCTGTTATTAGAATCAAAATAATAATAAAATTTAATCACATCAATATATAAAGTTATATAATAGGAGTAGCAAGGAACAATAATAATTTTTTTCACACATTTAACAAAGAATTACATTTTTAATGAATAAATAATATACCTTTTTTAGGATAATAAATATAATACTTATGTTACATTTGTTATTAAAATAAAATAAAAGTATTTTTTATTTATTTTTAATCACCCATGCATTTATGACTATTTATTATTTATTCAATGACACCTTGATGAGAACTCAATTATTCATATATATATTGATATGTGATTCGAGTGTGATAGAGAAGATTCAGGATTTGGATGACTTTTTTTTACTTGGAAATGGAGTTGATGGAGTTTTGTAAATTTGAGAATTAAATCTAGGTATACTAGAGACTATTAATTAACGGTAAAACTAGATGAGCATGGTAGGAGCCTTGGAGAAAATATAGTTCTTAATGCATATTTAGCTTAATTAGCCGATGACTGTGTACCTAATCTTATTAAGGGGGAAGAGTTAATTAAATTGTGAAATTGAAGATTACCATAATTGAATATAAAACTGTTCCTACTCTTTTCCTTTGGAGTATTAATGTTTTATTAATCAAAGTACCATGAGAGTATCATTGTGAGTATTATTCTTCTTTTTGTGTATTTTAAGGAGAGAATGATTTTTTTTTATAGATAAATAAGTTTAAATAATAGTTTAAAATTTAAAACATATTTTATTTATAAAACATCATACATGACTAACTCGAGCATACTGACATGAACCCGTGCATCGCACGGGCTTTCAAACTAGTATATATATATATAAAGGAGACATATTTCGGGCACACTGAGACGTGCCACGTAGGCGAGAATTTTAAGAGCGCGCCACCTAAGCAGGGATAAAGACAAAAAATAATTGATGTAAAACGTGTAGGAGTCTTAGCATCCATACCAGTTTTAAATTAGATATTGATAAAACGATAGAATTTCAATAGTCTTATAATAGATTTTCGTCAAATATTCAAAATCATATTTACCGTTTTCTATACATCTCAAAAAATAACAAAGATTACACCATTAGATTCGGATCGAAAAATACTTCAGAACGAGATGCATTTATAATATGTCTAGAACATATATATATAGACATGTTTTGGGAGCAATGACGTGTGCCACATCATCAAAGAGCCTAGGACGCGCCACTTAAGCAAATAACAAAATAAAGATAATTATAAAAAAAAAAATACTAAAATTTACTACGTTCTTGACTAGGAGAGCTTTTAAAAACAATCGAAGTCCAATAAGAAATAGATAAGTCTTTATATTTGTAGATAAGTAATAATAATAAAATAATATAGAGCTTTTAGATACTCTATTAACCAATGTTACGATATTGGCATATAATTGAATCGCATTACAAGTCAAATTGGAAGCAAATTCTACATTAGAAACATAAGCAAGCACACATAGTGTAATCATAGGTGTATTCTATTTTGAGGAAAAGGAGAGTTAGTCAATTGTGATTGGGAGTGTGCGCCTCCTCAGCTCTTGATTGATGGAGTCGTGCGCTATATGACATGAAATAATAGATATTTATTTGATAAATACTAAATGAATAACCATGTTATTTATGTCCCTTGATTGGTAAATCATATGCATATTATCATGTAAGCATACGTTTTGCATAGAAGTATGTATGAGAATCGTATTCGATGTAAATATTTTTGTGTAACTAATGATTGTACTAATGTAAAGGACAAGATGTTACAATCCTATTCCTATTAAATAATAATAGTTCAATATAATTATCAATTAGAATCTTATTCCTATTAAATAATAGTAGTTCAATCCTTTTATCACATAAAATCTTAAACAAAGTCGTACCCCCTCCCCAATCACTATAAATAATAAGCTCTGCCTAATATCAATCGTAAGTCAAGTTCTGAAGATTTCTGATTCCGTTAAAGCTCTGAAGAATTTTTTGCGTAACTAAACTAGAAATGAGAAACTAAAACCATTTCTAGGCTCTGTTTGATTCAACGGAAGTTCACGTAACTGAATTTAACTGAATTGAATAACTGAATTGAACTTAATGACATTGAACTGAAATTAACTTAACTTAACTGAACTGAATTTTTATAATTATTCTAATCCCCATAATTATTTATTATAATTATGATAATTATTATAATAATCATAATCTGAACTAAATGGACTAAACTAAACTTAATGGCAGTGAACTGGACTGAACTGAACTGAATTGAACTTAATGACACTGAACTGGACTGAAATAAACTTAATTTAAGTGAAATTAAGTTGAATTAAACATAGCCTTAATTTGCAAGCTTTTCAAAACACAAAATTTAAAATTACTTGGGCGGCTGAGATCAGGTTGATCTCGAGTAAGTGGGTGTTTGATTTTTTTGTGTGAGATAAGTGGGTGTTTGATGATGATAGTGGAAGTGGTGCTGAGCTTCTAAAAGATAAAATTAGAACGGGAAGTAGAGGTAGTACATGGTAAAGTGGTAAGTCACAAGGCTTTTTCTCTTTTTCCCCTTTTTTTTTCCAATTTTGTTGTTATTGCAAATTGATATAAATGAGAAACTAGAAATGAGAAACTAAAACCATTTTTAGGCTCTGTTTGATTCACCTGAATTTCACAAAACTGAACTGAAGTTAACTGAATGACACTAAATTGAACTGAATTTAATTTAACTGAACTGAACTGAACTGAACTGAACTGAACTGAATTATTATAATTATTCTAATCCTCATAATTATTTATTATAATTATGATAATTATTATAATAATCATAATCTGAACTAAATGAACTAAACTAAACTTAAATATTTCGGGCGCAATGAGGCATGCCACGCAGTTGACAATTTTAAGAGCGCGCCACCTAAGCGGGGATAAAGACAAAAATTAATTGATGTAAAACGTGTAGGAGTCTTAGCATCCTTACCAGTTTTAAATTAGATATTGATAAAACACTAGAATTCCAATAGGCTTATAACAGATTTTCGTCAAATATTCAAAATCATATATACCGTTTTCAATACATCTCAAAAAAATAACAAAGATTACACCATTAGATTCGGATCGATAAATACTTCAGAACGAGATGCATTTATAATATGTTTAGAACATATATATAGACATGTTTTGGGAGCAATGACGTGTGCCACATCATCAAAGAGTTTAGGACGCGCCACTTACGCAAATTACAAAATAAAGATAATTATAAATAAAAAAAAACACTAGAATTTACTACGTTCTTGACTAGGAGAGCTTTTAAAAACAATCGAAGTCCAATAAGAAATAGATAAAACTTTATATTTTTAGATAAGTAATAATAATAAAAAAATAAAATAGAGCATTTAGATACTCTATTACGATATTGGCATATAATTGAATCGCATTACAAGTCAAATTGGAAGCAGATTCTACATTAGAAATATAAGCAAGCACACATAGTGTAATCATAGGTGTATTCTATTTTGAGGAAAAGGAGATTTAGTCAATTGTGATTGGGAGTGTGCGCCTCCTTAGCTCTTGATTGATAGAGCCGTGCGCTATATGACATGAAATAATAGATATTTATTTGGTAAATACTAAATGAATAACCATGTTATTTATGTCCCTTGATTGATAAATCATATGCATATTATCATGTAAGTATACAGTGTGCATAGAAGTATGTATGGGAATCGTATTCGATGTAAATATTTTTGTGTTACTAATGATTGTACTAATGTAAAGGACATGATGTTACGATCCTATTCCTATTAAATAATAGTAGTTCAATATAATTATCAATTAGAATCCTATTTCTATTAAATAATAGTAGTTCAATTCTTTTATCAAATAAAATCTTAAACAAAGTCGTACCCCGTCCCCAATCATTATATATAATAAGCTCTGCCTAATATCAATCGTAAGTCAAGTTCTGAAGATTTCTGATTCCGTTAAAGCTCTGAAGAATTTTTTGCGAAACTAAACTAGAAATGAGAAACTAAAACCATTTCTAGGCTCCGTTTGAGTCAACTGAAGTTCACGTAACTGAACTTAACTGAATTGAAGTTAACTGAATTGAACTTAATGACAATGAACTGAAATTAACTTAACTTAACTGAACTGAATTATTATAATTATTCTAATCCCCATAATTATTTATTATGATTATGATAATTATTATAATAATCATAATCTGAACTAAATGAACTAAATTAAACTTAATGGCAGTGAACATGGATTGAACTGAACTGAATTGAACTTAATGACACTGAACTGGACTGAAATGAACTTAATTTAAGTGAAATTATGTTGAATTAAACATAGCCTTAATTTGCAAGCTTTTCAAAACACAAAATTTAAAATTACTTGGGCGGCTGAGATCAGGTTGATCTCGAGTAAGTGGGTGTTTGATTTTTTTGTGTGAGATAAGTGGGTATTTGATGATGATGATGGTGGAAGTGGTGCTGGGCTTCTAAAAGTTAAAATTAGAACGGAAAGTAGAGGTAGTACATGGTAAAGTGGTAAGTCACTAGGCTTTTTCTCTTTTTCCCCTTTTCTTTTCTTTTTTTTTTTTCCAATTTTGTTGTTATTGCAAATTGATATAAATGAGAAACTAAAACCATTTTTAGGCTCTGTTTGATTCACCTGAATTTCACGAAACTGAACTGAAGTTAACTGAATGACACTAAACTGAACTGAATTTAATTTAACTGAATTGAACTGAACTGAACTGAACTGAACTGAATTATTATAATTATTCTAATCCTCATAATTATTTATTATAATTATGATAATTATTATAATAATCATAATTTGAACTAAATGAACTAAACTAAACTTAAATATTTCGAGCATAATGAGGCGTGCCACGTAGTTGAGAATTTCAAGAGCGCGCCACCTAAGCGGGGATAAATACAAAAAATAATTGATGTAAAACGTGTAGGAGTCTTAGCATGCTTACCAGTTTTAAATTAGATATTGATAAAATACTAGAATTTCAATAGGCTTATAACAGATTTTCGTCAAATATTCAAAATCATATATAGCATTTTCAATACATCTCAAAAAATAACAAAGATTACACCATTAGATTCGGATCGAAAAATACTTCAGAACGAGATACATTTATAATATGTTTAGAACATATATATAGACAAGTTTTGGGAGCAATGACGTGTGCCACATCATCAAAGAGTTTAGGACGCGCCACTTAAGCTAATAACAAAATAAAGATAATTATAAAAAAAAATACTAGAATCTACTACGCTTTTAAAAACAATCGAAGTCCAATAAGAAATAGATAAAACTTTATATTTGTAGATAAGTAATAATAATAAAATAAAATAGAGCTTTTAGATACTCTATTAACCAATGTTTCGATATTGGCATATAATTGAATTGCATTACAAGTCAAATTGGAAGCAAATTCTACATTAGAAACATAAGCAAGCATACATAGTGTAATCATAGGGGTATTCTATTTTGAGGAAAAGGAGAGTTAGTCAATTGTGATTGGGAGTGTGCGCCTCCTTAGCTCTTGATTGATAGAGCCGTGCGCTATATGACATGAAATAATAGATATTTATTTGGTAAATACTAAATGAATAACCATGTTATTTATGTCCCTTGATTGGTAAATCATATGCATATTATCATGTAAGTATACGTTGTGCATAGAAGTATGTATGGGAATCGAAAAATTCTTCCACGGTTGGCAACCATTGAAGGATTTACAAACCATTGTAGCATGGACAATCTCAGCCATCCATTTAAGAATCAAGAGATCATAGCCCTTGATTGTAATATTTATTTGATTTGGTCAAAAGTATTTATATTATATATGCTGCAATATTAAAAATAGGTATTGAATTTTCGAAAATCAATATTCGAATTTTAGAAAATAAAAATTCCATTTTTCGAAAATCATTTTTGAAAATTATGAAATTAATTTTCCCAAAAATCGGAAAATTGGAAAATAGGAAAAAAATAATAATAATAACCAAAATAATAAAAGGGCTATGATTTTATTAATTTGCTTGAATCTCATAAATCTTTGAAGGTTGAAGCTCACATCCTTTGAAGTTTGAAACTCCCATCCTTTGGAGGTTGAAACTCCCACCATTAAAGGATCATTTGAAGCCTTCAACCTTGCATGAGGTAACCATAAATGTTGAAAATATTTTAAGGCTTCACAAAAAGGAGGCGCATGAAGTCTCGAACTCGTGACCTCCAAGCACTAAGTGAAGCACTTGACCACTGTGCCACAATGAGTCTTTGGTTAGTTTGAGCGAAATACATGTATTTAATACATACTGATCTGACCTTATTTATTGAAGCCTATTAAATAGGCTACATTGGGCCTACACGTATTATTGCCATAAACTATTGCACTATTTGTTTTTGGGCTTGATGACAGATTATATTGGAATGAAGCCCTTTAACTTAATCATTATTATTTTAATAATAATAATTACAATAATAATAATTTTCATTATTATTATTATGAAAATTATGAAAATTATGAAAATTATTATTATTATTATTATTATTATTATTATTATTATTATTAGTAGTAGTAGTAGTAGTAGTAGTAGTAGTAGTATTAAAATTATTATTGTTATTATTATTATTATTGTAGTATTGATTCAAATAAATATTTAAAGTCTCAAAATTTGTTAATTATTATAAAGTCTTAATGTTAAATTTGTGTTGACATTATATAGGGTACATGTAGAGTCTAGCTTATAGGGACTATGATAATTGGTTAATGTTCAATGGTTAATGTTGAATTTCCAATGCTATAGTGTGTAGTGTATAAGGTCTAGGGTATAGAGCCTACTATATCGAATCTCCATAAAGTCATTGTAGACTATGGTATAGGCCATAAGGTCTACGGTATAGGGTTTAGGGGCTATGGTTGATGGTTAATGTTGAATGGCCAATGCAATAAGGGTGTAGTATATAAGGTCTAGGTTATAGTGTCTATTATGTCGAACCTACATAAAGTCAATGTAGACTATGGTATAGGCTATAAGGTATACGGTATAAGGTTTAGGGGCTATGGTTGATGGTTAATGTTGAATGGCCAATGCAATAGGGGTGTAGTATATAAGGTCTAGGTTATAAGATCTATTATGTCGAACCTACATAATGTCAATGTAGACTATGGTATAGGCTATAAGGTCACGGTATAAGGTTTAGGGGCTATGGTTGACGGTTAATGTTGAATGGCCAATGCAATAGGGTGTAGTATATAAGGTCTAGGTTATAGGGTCTATTATGTCGAACCTACATAAAGTCAATGTCGACTATGGTATAGGCTATAAAGTCTACGGTATAAGGTGACGGGCCTATGGTTAATGCTTAATGTTGCATGACCAATGCTATAGGGGTATAGTGTATATGTCCTAGGATATAGAACTAAACTATTCCATTCATGTTTTATTTAGTGGGTTTATCTAATGGGTTTATCAAATCTATTGCATTTGTGTTTACGTATCGAATCATGGTTACTTTTCTTTTTAGTAATTAATGAAAAATGTTCCTAAAGGATTATGGTTTATCACATCTATTGCATTTTGAATTATGCACGCTTGAGTTCTCTAAATCGATTTAAGTTTGTGTTGAATTATTGATCACTCACATTTACCCCTCCCCTCAGTCTGTAACACCCCGGATTTTTCTAAATAATAAATAAACAAAAATAGATAAACTCGAGCCGAAAATCGGGCAGAGTTTCCATTGTAAATAGACATCCCAAGTTATCGACTTTACAAAAACCTGCTTAAACAAAATATACAACCAAAATATACAAACTGACAGCGGAAGACTTCTAACCAAATCCGGAGCATCACTGCCACACTCACTCACAGAATGAGTGCAAGGCAAACATTACAACTTTGAACACAACAAGTATCTTTAAACAATCTATTAATTACATTCAAAATAAACAACAATGTAAACATCTTCATAGCTCTGAATCCACTAGTCCATTTAGATCTTCACAATCGAACAACCTGTAAAACATACTCCAATCTACTCCCACATGCAATCGAATATCGCATAGGTTCATCATAGACCCACCATTGAAGAAAAATGGACGCACACACACGTAACACAGAAAGCAACCAATCAGCAAAGCTGAGTAACCAAGCATTCTACCGAAAAATAAATAAAAGCACTAGGATCTCAACTCAGGTCAACTATGACCTTGAAGTCACATAAATCCCAAAAATAGTCTCCGTAACATCTATAACTCAATTCCCAATAATTTGTGCCAATTGCTCTCAGTTACTAACTCTTAGCCTCGACAATGTGGAAAGTGAACTGGCGGTGAAACCCGCAGATGCAAAAACCTTTCTCATAACTTGGACATAGGCCCTCATATCTCATAACATAGCCTGCAGGCACTCAAAAGTCCACTCTCGGACCAATTCTCATAAAAATGTAACCATTTGATAAAATACTGCTCATTACCTAAGAGTCAACGTCTTAGGCTACTTGCCCACATGTCAAGCGCTAAAGAGACTAACAACTTGTGAGCCTCAATACCAAGATCAAATCTTTACTCAATCGTATTCATAGTCAATACTCATAATCTCATCATTCTCATCTCAAATACCCATTTCGAGTAGTAGTATAGTACACAATTACGGCACGGGTTCCCAAAAGTTCATATTGTCCTCGGTTCAAGTCAATGTATCTCTAAGTAACCAACTTACTATCAATTGCCACCTGATATTCTATTTTACCTAAACTATTTGGTAAACTCTATTCATTCACTAAGATAAAAGCTACAGCCAGCCAACCTATCACTAATATAGCTTTGTCCAACAACTTGGCAGCAAGCATTGCTACTAATCCAGCATAGCAAGATTGTTCACATAACAGCCAATAATCATAGCAAGTAAATGTAACCACCATATTCAGCATAGATCATTCATTCATTCATAAATAGCATGCTATAATAACATAAATCAGAAAATATAATTCAACAGATAACACTTAAATCAAGCACCCAGTCCACACATAAAAAGGAAATTAACATTCATCTCCAACCGAATGGAAAGGGTTACCTCTAAATCAAGCTCCAAAACAATTACCCATCAAAATCTCCCCAATTCAATCATCTAACATCTAGCATATGCATATATAATCAAAATCAGGACTTAATAATCGAAACCCTAAAAATCAGAGTTTGGGGTTTAGGGTTTCTGGAATCAAACCCACGAAGAGGACGAACTGGGCTTGAGTGGTGACCCGCCCGTTAGTGTGGTGGCAGCAACCAGCAACCATCGTGAGGCAGCAGCAAAACAAAACAGAGACGAGGCAAAGAAGGCTCTCGCAAAACAAAACGAGGAGAGAGAAAATCGCGCCTTCAATAGGTAACTTCCAGCACCAGCAGATAACTCTACAGAAATGCAGTAAAGTTTCGAGAAGAGAGAGAAAGTGGCGAAGATGATGGTGATGCGCTGAAGAACCGTGATGGTAATGGTGGTTTTGTGCGTGAGAGAAGACCAATAAGACTAGGGGAAAATAATTGATGTCAAAATAAAAGAAGCCTTTAGTAGTAAGGGAAGGGCGGTGGAAGCGGTTCTACAAGGATCCAACACGTTTCTAATATAACACAAAGAAAGTAAATTTAAACACATTGGATACATATATATCTAGTCAATAAGTACATCAAATACACTCTAAAATAAATACCTTTTATTTTATAAATCAATAATTCATTTTCTGAAAATATAATAAATAGTCGGGTTATTACACACTTGCTCCCTCCCAAACCATAGTGGATCCATCTAGTTAAGTTAGTCGATAAATTAATGTACGTTAATGTCATCCTGGATATATATCGATGGTATTTTTTGATTAGAAAGAAAGTGTTTATTTAATTTTGACTGAAATTTAGGGAAATTCAAATACCATACTTCCCAAGAAATATGCATATTGCAAAATAATTTGAACATTTAAATAGTTTAAATTGCAATCTTATTTTTATCATCGAAATGTCACTAATTTTTGAAAATCAACATAATTGCGCCAAATCTTTCAAAATTTTAAAATTGAAATTAATTCCTAATCAAGGGGAGTAATTTTTGAAACTTCCTAACCCCCCCACTACACTGTTTCTCTCTCCTCTAACTTTCATTTTCTTCTATTCGCTTCTAATTTATTTTTCTTCTATTCGCTTCTAACTTTCTCTCCCAAAACCCTGACGGTTTCCCAAATCCGCTTTCTTCCACTTTCGAATTTCTCTTCGAATTACCTTAATTTGTCCCTCCTTTCTCACAGTTCATCGGGTAATTCATGGTACAATCACCTACTCTCTCTCTCTTTCTCTCTCTCTCTCTCTCTCTCTCTCTCTCTCTCTCTCATTTATTGTTTTGCCTATTACACTATATGTTTCGTTTTCTGTTTCTGTTTATCTTTTCGAATTAGACACGATTAAGGTGATATATGAGTGTATTGTGTGATTGATTTCGTTGTTGTATGCTTACAGATTTGTATACGCGTGTGAATTTGTGTGTACTTTCCCAGTTCAATTGATGATCGTAAGTAATTGGTGTTGAAATTAAATTGACAGAAATCTGAATATTTCAATCTTTACTGATTTTTGTGTTGATTTTAATTGTATTTAATTCTGAAGAATTGTCTGTAATAGTAATACGTGCAGTTTCGTCTGCTGTGCAATTGAATATTTCATAGATTTTGTAGATGATAAGTGAATAGTTCACTATTTGCTAAGTTGGGAGAAACAAGTATATTTTGCAGTTGTCTATATTTAGTTGGAACAAAGTTGTGTGGTTCATATATAATGTTGGTAAGGCATACATCCTTTATGTACAGTTAGAACTAATATGCATTTTAGTTATGACTAGTAATGAGTCAAAGAATGAAACAGAAAAATAGAGAGTACCATTTATTTTGTTAAACCATTTATTATCGTGTTAAATTGAAGAATGGTAAATCAACTGGTACTGTTGTCAGTTAGTCATGCTGTTAAGCTTCAATAACTCAGTGTTATGTATATCTAAATGAATTTGATCAACTATTAATTGCGTGTCCTACTTATATTCAGGTATTCAATTCAATGGCAAAACAAAGTGGTAAGAGGACCCAAAATCAAGATGGTAGGAGGCCTTTAACTCGTGCTGGTAAAAAAGCAAAGACATATGTAACTGCTACCCAGGAAGAAGGTAATGCTTGTGTTGTGACATTCAAAGATGAAACGTATCGTAATCTGTATTTGAAGAGGTTTGCAGGTAGAGATATTTGCTATGGTAGACATGTTAACTTTGATTCATTTGTTGATAATGGATTGGAATTTGTTCATAAATGGTTTGAAACTCAAGGGTGGGTTACATTGATGGAATCTGTGAAAAATATTTATCCTAACTTAGTAAGACAATTTTACCCCCATTTGGACACAAGCAATGCCAATGTTAATGAATGTGTTATTAGAACTTGGGTACAAGGTAAGGAGATTAGTTTGACTGACCACCAATTTGGTGAGATTTTAAATATTCCTTCTGAGGGGATATATGATTTTCCTGGAAAAAAATGGAGTAGACATGAAAGTTTTGATAAGGATGAGTGCATTAGGTTATTGTTGGGTGATAATACTGTGTATGGAAGGGATGTTAAGCCTGGAATGGATGAGTTGGACTATGATGTGAGATTGCTGCAACTCATTCTTAGTAAAACATACATTGCTAGGGATGGGAATATGAATTCATTGACATTTCTTGATGTGTTTATGATGTACTTTGTCCTGAAAAATATGAAATTGAACATGCCTCGAATAATGATAAAATACATGTTGAACGCCCAAGTTCAAGATAAGGTGAATCTCCCATATGGCTTGTGGTTGACTTACATATTTCAGCACTTTGGTGTTGATTTTTCAAAGGAGCCTGTGGTTCGTGTTGAAAAAAATGTGGGGCAATCTGGGACAGTTATTGATATTCGAACCCTCACTAAGGACATGAAGTATTAACAGAATGATCTTGGTGAATGGATTAAGGGCAGAAACGGTTCAGTTAGTGGAGTGATATCCAATAAGAATGTACAGGGTGTGGAGGACACCTTTTGAACTGTCCTCGTACTAGACAGCTAGTTAATGATACAAATCTATTATTGAACAAATGTATTGTGAAGCTTGAATTGGTAGAAGAGATGTTGAAGCATGCATTCCCTGATAAATTTGACAATAATGCTATGAAAATATTGAATGATAAGGCAACTGAGAGAGCTTGTCGTGCTCTTGGAATTGCAGCTGATCCTGCCCCATCCGAATCAGCCTCAGGTAAGTAATATATGTTATTCATTAAATTTTACTACAACTTGCAGTGTATAAAGAAACTGATGTATTTACAATTTTATATTCTGCAGCTACGAAAGATTCAAAGACAGATGATGAAGAACAGAATTCTAATGAATCTAGCTGAAGGAATGCAAAGTAGGTGTGAAATGGAGTTGGTTTGTTGGGGATGTCCATATTGTAAAACTTTAGGATATTTATTTTGTTTCAAATGTATGGTTTGTGATATTGGGTTGAACGAAAGTTGTGTTTAGCTTTAACTATTGTTGTGACTCAGCTATTACTGTGTTTGTCATGAAAATGTTTTTGCTAAGGGAAATGAATATGTGTATGAAAGATGATCTATTACTGTGTTTATCATGGATATGTTCTGGCTGTTGATAATCAATGTAAAGTCAGGTTTTGGCATAGAAAAAATTTATGTATGAAAGATGATGTATTACTGTTGATCTATTACATAGCATACTAAATCATGAATGTGTCACCCAAAAATACATTCTAATTTTCATAAAATAATTAAATTCCAAATAACCCGTGATCCAATTCTCGGTTAGTGCAATATCATACCCGGTTGGTTCAACGTAAAATTCAGATAAATTAGAATACGGTGCAATCAAATCCAATCCCAATATCATAAGAACAAGTGCATCCAATTCTAATTTCATGTATTGAAATACCCTACCCGGTGGTTCCAATTCCAATTATAAAGAATTAGAATCCGGTGCAATGAAATCCAATTCCAATTCATAAGATTTAAGGACCTGTGGATCCAATTGTAATTTCGGGTAGTGAAATACCGTACCCGTTGGTTTCAGTTCCAATAATTAAAAAATTAGATACCGATTCAACTAAATCCAATTCCAATTCATAGGATTTAAGAACCCGTGGAACCAATTGCAATGTTGTGAAACACCGTACCCTGTTGTTCCAATTCCAATTCTAAAGAATTAGAACCCGGTGCAACTAAATCCAATCACAGACAATGAGATTTAAGAAGCCGGGGATCCAATTCCAGTTGCAAAGAATTATAATCCGGTGCGACTAAATACAATCACAAACAATAAGATTCAAGAAGCCGTGGATCCAATTCCACTTGTAAAGAATTATAATCCGGTGCAACTAAATCCAATCCCAATAAATACGATTTAAGAAGCCGTGGATCCAATTTCAATTCCAATTCCAACTGTAAAGAATTATAATCCGGTGCAACTAAATCAAATTCCAAGTCATAAGATTTAAGAACGTGTGGATCCAATTCCAATTCCGGGTAGTGAAATACCGTACCCCGTGGTTCCAATTCCAGTTCTAAAGATAGATTCCGATGCAACTAAATCCAATCCCAATTAATAAGATTTCCTCCCCCTTGGATCCATTTTCAATTCATAATAGTTATACTCCCATGTTCCCAAACTTAAGATTATTGTTTTCACGGTCTCTAATGCACTATTTTGACCTAAAAATTTTGAATTGGAATGGATATATAAATTAAATTGAAAATTATTTTATCCAACACTAATATTCTTAATGTATCTAGCAATAGTAGTAAATATCATTGAAACTTTGTACATTGTAAATCCTTAAATTGCTTTTTCACTCAAAACATCAAAAGTACATATTGAATATATTGAATTTCCCTTATATTTTAATTGTTTTATTGGTACTAACTTTGAAAGTTTTGAAGTGAATTTTGAGTTATTTTTACTATACTAACCTTGGCAGTTTTGATTTGTACTTTTAAAAATTTTCTAAAGGTTTACATTTTTTAAATTTGAAATTGGCTAAAGGTTTACATTTTTTAAAGTTTTTAAACTTGAAATTTGGCTAGTGGTTTACATTTTTTGAAGTTTTTTAATTTGAAATGGGCTCCTAAACGTGATATGTTTTAAATTTTAAAATTTGCTCCTGAAATTGACATGTTTTTAAATTTGAAATTGGCTCATAAACTTCACAATTTTGATTTTTTTTATTAAATTTGAATTTCAGTTTACGAATTTGAAAAAGCCGGACTATTAAGGTAATTGAGTTTGTTTCCTTAACTAACTCCTATTAGACGTGGAAAAAATAACTAATTGGAGATATCGAATATTATCTTTGCTTGAATTTAGGGAAAATATGTTACATTCCCTATTAGGGTCATATAGTTAACAAATTGCGATCAAAAAAAACAAAAAGTTAACAAATCGTGTATTTTTCAAATTCAAATAATGTTTTCTCGTTTCCCAAAACCCTAAATATTTTGAGTATATAAATATTGAAGGCAGTTCTTATAACCTAAACACACATTAAACAATCTTCCACGATTTGCCATTGCTTCTTATTCGTATTCATCTACGTTGTGGCCACAACCTGATGAAGACGTTGACACTGTTCAAACTCTAGTTTTAGGATTCCCACCAAGGAATATTACGTCCTATATGATGCGCAAGTGTAATTGCAGGGATCCCGTAATTATCACATGTACAAAGCCTGCCCCTATCTGTATACCAGAGTTTAATGTCAATGGCACAATATTTTATACATATGGCAGAAATCCTTTTTGTGTTAGGGAGTTAATTCTATATCCAGAGGATATACCAGAACCTCTACGAAGCTTGCAAGTTTTGGCGGGAGATTATCACGTGCCAGCCTATATCCCCCACCTTTCTGATTTAGAGAGCGAAGAATTTCCAGATGTCCGTATCAACTACTTTGTGTGGAAGATGGAGTATGACGGAAGACATGGTTACGACGAAGTGGTTCCTGATGGTCTAATCAACTACCTGGATCCTTCATTCATCATTGATGCTACATTCATGATGGATCCAGTGTTTATGGGAGATCAACCTATTCGTATTATTATGAGGAGTAATACAAATGGGTTGCAGCTAATTCAGACTCCATTGACTCAGATTAGAATATATGCATCCTGGAGGAGGAATCCCACTGGAAAGGGTAGAACGGCGGCAATGGAATTGGAGGGTTCATATAGATACTTGTATTACCGCCAAGAACGTAGTGTTATTGACATGGAAAACTTTATATCGAGTATAAAATTTGTGAATGTGAGTTCAATCCCTAAGGCCACAAACCTTGTGGTTTGGAACTGCAGGGGTATTACAAGAAAATCATTTTTTGGAAATCTTCAACACATCATTAAGATTGGTAAGCCTTCTGTTTTAATCCTTGAGACAAGGTCCAGCGGTAAAAGCACATACGATGTGTTGAGCAGTTTCCGAAATAGGTTTGATAGATACCACAATACTGAACCCCTAGGATTAACTGGAGGAATAATAATTTTATGGAATTCACGCTATGTGAACTTCCATGCTAGGGAGAATTTTCAAGGTTACAGTGTTCATGGAGATCTTCAGGTGAAGTCATATTTTAAGCAAATTTCAAAAGTTTCATTTCAGGTTCTGACCAACATTGTGTTTAGTTATAACCAAAGGTTTGTTTTTATTTTGCAGACCCTATTAAGAAGCAAGGATGAGGATTCATGACTTAGGAGATGCTTTTTGATATCTTGTCTACAGTTTAGTTGATTTTTGCTAATATTTGACTAAGAAAGATTGTTTTATGTTAGAGGATTTCCGTACTTGTCAGTTTTATTTTATTGGCCTTGTAACTTGTACGGATATAGGGCCCAACATTATTTCAATATCTATCAGGTTGGGTGTTATTATAAAATGCGAACCCAAATTTTTGAGTAATGTTGGACTAGACTGTAAATGGGCTTTGCGTGAAGTTGGTTAAATGACCCAAAAAGGGTGTCGCTCCAAGCGTCCCTCCAATTTCCTCCAAGCGTCCCTCCAATTTTCCTCTTATAAATAACAATGCTCCAACCGCTTTTAAATGCAACCCAGTTAAAGCCAAAAAAACAAAGAACATATAACCCTTTTAACTTCCCCTTCTCCTTCTCCTTCTTATTCTTCTTCTCATTCTTCTTCTCCTAATCCAATTGTTTCTCTCCGTCAACACCGACTTAAAAGAAGGTATGTCTCAACTTCCTCGTTCATAAATTTAAATCGGCCATTATTATTTGAATTTGGAATGTGTTGCATGTCTAAGTTTAGTCATGACAAATTTAAATGTTGCCCCCCCCCACTTAATATACTAATTTTTATGGTGAAAACAATGATCCGTGCTCTGTTCTTGTGATTTTGATGTACTCTGTTATAGCCCTGTATAACGATTTTGGTTAATTTGTGATAAAAATTAATAAAAAATTGTGCTAAGTTTGTCTAAATCTTGACTTTTATGTGTATATTACTTTGCATGTCAGTTTTTTGGCTTTCTTTTTATCAATTGAAATTCATAAGTTTTGCAAAACGAATTTTGATTGTACTTTTATGGCTGGTTGATTAGAATAATTTTTGGTTGTACTTTATGGATTGTTGTATGAAATAATTGTATTGTTTTGAATTGCAATTTTTGGTTGTACTTTATGGCTTGTTAATTATTGGGTTTTAATGCACTACCGTTGGTTTGCATGTCCATTAAAAATCAAATTTATTTTTTTATTTTTTATTGCCAATCGAATTGTACTTTGTTTTGGTGGTAGGAAGGAAGGATTTAAGAATTTTAAAATGGATGTATGAGATTCATTTTTTTCTGTGAATTGGTAAAATTAGATTATTAGAATTCTGTATGTAGTAGTCATTTAATTTAGACAACTTCACAAATGGAATTTACATAGGTGTATGAAGTGTACTTAAAGAGTTAAGTAGGGAATATTAATAGTGGCAACCAAACATATAGACAGTTATTACTATTGTCGTAAAATGAATTTAGAAATATCAAGTGATTCTGGGTGTAAGTTTTTGATGTTGACATGTCAATTTGAGATGTGCACTTTTCATTTGTCAATAGGTTAGGATGGAAGGTTCATGCCCCATAATCAACATCCTTGGGATGGATGATGTGTTGGTTGAACACATTATTCCAAAGCTACCAAAATGTGGCAAGAGGAGTTTTGCTCAGGCGTCAACACAATGCAACACTATTGTTAAGGAGGCAGAAAAATTGAGAACGAAGGGTTAAACGTCGATATGAGTACTCTTGAGCAAAATGGAATAATTTCATAATTGAAGATATTATTGCTCATAAAGCACTCTGGCTTCGCAAGTACAAATGCCATGTTGGTGAGGAACTTCTTGTCGACACTAAGCCATATTGGAGTTCAACCTGGTAGAAAATTAGAGGAGAGGTTGATGGGGTAGTAGTAGTTGTTCTGTAAATCTTGGTCCAACCAGATCCTCCTTTTGCGTAGCAAAAAGTTGTAGTTGTTTTGTTTTAGTGTGTTTTGAATGACAATGGTTGTAACTATTAATATATCTTGCTATAACTGACAATTACTAGAACTACTACATGTATGTTTTTTGTTTGTGTCATGTATATGCAATGGGGCTTTTGAGTATTTGTTATTTTGGTGATAATTGTATGAAATATCATTTTTGCAATTGGGCTTTTGACTATGTAGGTTGTGTGTGTTATTATGGTGTATGAAATAGCGTATTTGCAAGTGGCCTTTGGACTATAGAGTTTGTGTGTTATATTGTTGTATGAAAGTTCGATTTTGCAATTGGGCTTTTGACTATGAAGTTTGTATGTATGAAAATTCGCTGTCAATCCCTAAAAGTCTGAAAATTGAGCTTCCAAAGATAAAAGATATTGATATCTCTTAAAAGTAGATCATATGTCACATATTTGAAATATTGAACTAAAACATCAATATGAAATTATTTTATATTCCTCTTAACAAAAATAAAAAATCATCTATTGTTAGGGATGACCAAGTTAGGGTTTAGTAGTAAACGCAAAACACAAAAAACCCCCTCCCCTTCCCAAGTCTTTATAAAAGCTCTGTACCCTCCTCATTTCCAATATAACCTCACACTTTACCCCTCCCCTTCCCAAGTCTTTATGGTTCAAAATAGCTGTAATATAACATCACATTTTACCCTCCTGCTCCTCCTCCTCTCCAATTGAATTCAATCTCACGTATGTCTCTTCCATTTTATGTTCTATTACTTGAATTTTCTATTCTGAGTTCCTATGTCATTTGTGCTTTTATATTTCATTTGTGTGTGTCTTGCTTGAAACATAACATTATTAAATATTAGTAGATTTCATTTATTAAGGATGATATTTCTCTAGTGCAGGATGGAAGGGTCAAACGACGTGTTCAACTTCCCTGAAATGCAGGGTATTTTGGTGGAGCACATAATTCCGAAGCTCCCTGGATCTGGGAGGTGTAGTTTCGGTCAGGCTTCTAAACAATGCAACGCGCTGGTACACGAGGCTGAGAAGCTATTACGTTTAAAGCATACGGTTGAGTACAATCAAAGAGAATGACGTAATTTCCTTGTCGAGGATATAATAGATCATGATTCACTATGGCACCGCATGCACGACGGTCATGTTGGTGAGGAACATTTTATCAACGCATTGCCCTACTGGTTGACGTCGTGGACTTCCTGATAGTGATAAGGAGAGGAAGACAATGTAGTATTGTTAGTGGGAATTGTCAATTGTAGTACTTTGGTTACAACTATTGTCTACTTTAGTCATGACGGATGAATGCCATTTATGGAAGTTTTTGAAATGAAGTCAGTGTTATTATTGCAAGTGGTTGATGTTCTATTATTGGTTATACTTTCACTGAAAATGGATTTTATTATTGCAAATCAAATTTGGGATATTAAGTTGTTTCTCAAGAGTTAATAATTTGGATAATTTTAAAATTATAATATTCGTTTAAGACTCCCTCATTTCCACAAATAAATATTAAAATTTTAAAGTCGGGGATGATTGATTCATTGTTTGGAATAAAATTCAAGTACAAACTCTAATTTAAATTTCACAAATTTCAATATTATTGTTCACAATTCCCAAAATTTAAATTTCAAACGACATTATTGTTTCGATAAAATTTTAAAATAAAATATCTTTGGAAACGGAAATTGTCGTTAAATTCAAAAAAAAAACAAAGACGGAAAATAATCCAAATTTAAAGAGAGTTAGGGTTTTGAAAAAGTTCAGCATCATTTCTCAAAAATCCCCATCTACACAATATCAACTTTAAGTCGTCCTGTAGAATAAGTCAATCATATAAGTTTTCACCTTATTTCGATTGATAGGGTTTTATTATTGTATTCTTCTGAATTGTGTTTGTTGTTATTTTGCTTTGGTGGTTCATTTGTTTAATTTGGCATGATATTAAGAATGTCCACCGCAAATCAGATATTATATCTATGTGGAAGGGCTCCAAAATTGGTAAAATCAATGACTCGATTGAACCCGGAACGAAGGTTTCTTGCTTGTTGTGACTATGACCATGAAACTAGAAGGAGGGGATGCAGATACTTCAGTTGGTATGACGAAGATATCACTACATGGCAAAGAGATGTCATTAATAGGCTTCTTAGTGACAAAAGGACTTTGCAAGCCAATGTGATAGAACTTAGATCAGACCATACCAAGCTGTTGATTGAGAATGAAAGGGAGAGGGTGAAGGCCAAGAAATTTAAGGAAGAGATTAAGAAGATCAAGAAAATAAGATCAATGGTCCACCTTGTCATGGTCATTGTTTTCTTTTTGATGGTTGGTGCGGTGATGACAGCGATGTACAATTACATAAACAACCATTGACAACAGTTTACAAATTTAACTAGCTGCTCTTTCATTGGTTATAATAAAATGTGTATTAGGCGTGACGAAAGTTTGTTTTAAGAAGGATTTATTGAGTTTGGGAAATAAAGTTTTGTTTTCGTTTTATGAGATGAAGGTTAACATTTACTAACTTTAAATACTGTGCCTGTGATTTACGGATATGGTAAAGATTTGTTATTTTACTTTCAAAAGTTGTAAATGTTGATTTACTGATTGGAAAAGTAATCAAATTAAGGATGGAAGTTGTAGGTTCATTAAATGCACCCAAAAGATGTGACCCTTCAAAACTCAATAACCATCTATAAATATGGGCACATGTCCCAACTATCTAAAGCACCAATTCAGTTCATTTCATTACCATCATTTCCTTCAATTATACTCTTCCTCAAACATCAATGGAGAGGTGTGCCAAGAAACAGAAAGTTGATGGTGACGAGTTTGTCATGCCTGACAGTATTGCCATGGATGACATACTCATACATCATGTGTACCCCAAACTCCACCTTTTTCGCCCAGATTGTCTTGATTTCTCTCTAGTTTGCAAGAGGTGGTATAAAATTGCGAAGGAATCTGAATATGGATACAGGAAAAGCAAGGCATGGATTGGGGAGCAAGGTATGATGAGTTTATTCGCAAGGACATCCTATAGCATGATGGAGTTTATTTTCGTCATGTGTTTGGGTATGTTGGTGAGAAACCGAATGTTATTGATCCCCATTGGGTGATCAATGGATGGTAGGATGAAGTTACCCCAGAATAAATGTACTTTACTTCTATTTTGGGAAGAAAATGTTTGGTTTTCAGATATCAGTAACATTAAATCTTTCATTTTATGTAATTCTGTTTGGAATATAAAAGCAAAGTTTGTATTAGCAACATGTCCACAACATTTCAATTTCGTTTTGTAATGTATAATGATAGTTGTAACTAAGATATATATTTGTGATAACTGAATATTGAGCACTTGAACTATAGAACAAAGTGGACCACAAACCAATTACATTACAGACGTTAATAGATTACTACATTAAACTAGTCATTGAAGAAAAAGGTGCCAGAACATAATTAAAAGCAAATAAAGCAAAGTACATACACAACTACAAATAACCATCTAAACACATCTGGTATATATTCATATAGCAACACTTCACGGTAGATTTCCTTTTGCACCGCCATCATGATAGCGTGCCACGGTGGTTGAGACAATCTATTACATGTGTGAGGTCTCGGGTTCGAGACTCATGCCTTACTTTTTAATAAACTTATGCGTAAAAACCTAATAAACTCAAGTGTTGCTTCAAGTCATCTTCATGAGTGCGTCTTCTTCTTCCCTTTGAAGTCTTCATCTTCTTCCCTTTGAAGCCTTCAAATTCACCTTCATCAATGGTTTCCTTCTAACATGGATGGAGCTTCAACCTTGAACAATCAAATAAATGATAAGGATGAAGTCCTTATTAGCCAAATTCATAAGTGGTTGATTAAATTGAATAATCACCTTTATTTACTATTTCGGTTATTTTTATTTATTTTTCCAATTTTCCAAATTTTGAGAAAAATTAATTTCGTAATTTTCTAAAATGATTTTCGGAAAATCGAATATTTATTTTTGATATTCGAATATTGATTTTCGAAAATTCAATACCTATTTTAAATATTGCAACCTAAATAATATAAATACTTTTGACCAAATCAAATAAATATTACAATCAAGGGATACGATCTTTTGATTCTTAAATGGATGGCTGAGATTGATCATGCTACAATGGTTTGCAAATCCTTCAATGGTTGGCAACCGCTAAAAAGGCTTCGATGGGAATCCTATTCGATGTAAATATTTTAAGGAAAAGATTTTGTGTAACTAATGACTGTACTAATGTAGAGGACATGATGTTACAATCCTATTCCTATTAAATAATAGTAGTTCAATATAATAATCAATTAGAATCTTATTCCTTATTAAATAATAGTAGTTCAATCCTTTTATCAAATAAAATCTTAAACAAAGTTGTACCCCCTCCCCAATCACTATAAATAAATAATAAGCTCTGCCTAATATCAATCATAAGTCAAGTTCTGAAGATTTCTGATTCCGTTAAAGTTCTGAAGAATTTTTTGCGAAACTAAACTAGAAATGAGAAACTAAAACCATTTCTAGGCTCCGTTTGATTCAACTGAAGTTCACGTAACTGAACTTAACTGAATTGAAGTTAACTGAACTGAAGTTAACTGAACTGAATTGAACTTAATGACACTGAACTGAAATTAACTTAACTTAACTGAACTGAATTATTATAATTATTCTAATCCCCATAATTATTTATTATAGTTATGATAATTATTATAATAATCATAATCTGAACTAAATGAACTAAACTAAACTTAATGACACTGAACTGGACTGAACTGAACTGAATTGAACTTAATGACATTGAACTGGACTGAACTGAACTTAATTTAAGTGAAATTAAGCTGAATTAAACATAGGCTTAATTTCCAAGCTTTTCAAAACACAAAATTTAAAATTACTTGGGCAGCTGAGATCTGGTTGATCTCGAGTAAGAGGGTGTTTGATTATTTTTTGTGTGAGATAAGTGGGTGTTTGATGATGATGGTGGAAGTGGTGCTGGGCTTCTAAAAGATAAAATTAGAACGGGAAGTAGAGGTAGTACATGGTAAAGTGGTAAGTCACTAGGCTTTTTCTCTTTTTTCCCTTTTCTTTCTTTTTTTTTTTCCAATTTTGTTGTTATTGCAAATTGATATAAATGAGAAACTAGAAATGAGAAACTAAAACCATTTTTAGGCTCCGTTTGATTCACGTGAATTTCACGAAACTGAACTGAAGTTAACTGAATGACACTAAACTAAACTGAATTTAATTTAACTGAACTGAACATAACTGAATTATTATAATTATTCTAATCCTCATAATTATTTATTATAATTATGATAATTATTATAATAATCGTAATCTGAACTAAATAAACTAAACTAAACTTAATGGCACTGAACTGAACTTAATTCAAGTGAAATTAAGTTATTAGGCTTTTTCTCTTTTTTCCCTTTTCTTTTTTTCCAATTTTGGTGTAATTGCAAATTGATAAAAATGAGAAACTAGAAATTAGAAACTAAAACCATTTTTAGGCTCCGTTTGATTCAACTGAATTTCACGTAACTGAACTGAAGTTAATAACACTGAATTGAACTGAACTTAATTGCCCTAAACTGAACTGAAAGGAATTATTAGAATTATTCTAATCACTATAATTATTTATTATAATTAGGATAATTATTATAATAATCATAATCTTAATTAAACTGAACTAAACTAAACTTAATGACACTGAACTGAACTGAACTGCATTTAATTTAAATGAAATTAAGATGAATCAAACAGAGCCTTCGTTTGCAAACTTTTCAAAACACAAAATTTAAAATATTGCTGAACGGCCCTTACATTTTCAATTTCAAAAACAAAAGAAAAAAGGGTGAATACAGTATATACTTCGTGTGATCCGTTTTCCACTTTCTTGTTCCTTCCTTTTTTTTCCTTTTATCATTTGATTTTTGGATACCAATTATATATATATAAGTGGATGTTGCACGTTGCTTGATGGACACGTGTGCGTCTACATAAGTAATGCATACTCACATAACTTGTCACATCATCATAACATAAAATGCATGAATCTATACTAATGCATGAATCTACATTAATGCATGTATCTACACTAATATTAAATACTTCCTTAAATTTTTATATGATACATGCATATAACAATAATAAAATGTATATATTTTTCTATTGGTACATTTTGTTTTGGCGGATGCATGCATGCTTTAACAATAGAGCTCACTATATTCGAGTCAAAGTGTAAATTGTTACTATTTGAATTTTATTTGTATTATTTCCTCTAACGGTAATATATATAGTAGAAATGATATGTGGATTAGCTTCCATTGATAGGTATACATAGTTGTTAACTAATTAAACATAACTTCATTGAATCCATTTGATACTTCGACTTTGATTCTTTTGACTGAATATTTAGAGTAAATTGCATCAGAAAGTAGTAGTGGTGGTGGTTTTTTGGTTTAGATATTGGACACTAGATATTAGGGTAAATCGCAATAAAAATAATACAGATTTGGTTATACAAATCAGTTTTATATTATCATTAACAAAAAATGAGATATTGTGTATTTTGGTTTTGTACTCTACAATTAATACAATATTTTTGGTTTATGTACGATATTAATTAAGCGAGAGGTTCACAGAAGAGAATTTTTGTATCAAACCGTGCATCGCACGGGAATGTAACTAGTTTGAATAGAAATAGAAAATATTAAAAATAATCATAATAAAAGTTATTCGTAATGGGTTGATGACGATCCTTTATTGCATAAAGAATTTCAAACTGATTAGTATGATTATGGGAGGTTGAAACAACCAAAAAATAATTAAAAATGATTACACATATCACCTCATGCAAACCCGACCCAACACATGAAAAATATAACATAATATTTAGGATTATCAATTGATTCAAGTTCAAACATGCTTGGTGTCGTAAAACACTACCCCGGGCATCGCACGGGCTTAAAAACCAGTATCTATATATAAGAGGTATTTTCTGACAGCATTGGAGGCGTCCACCTAAGTGAGTCATTGTAATAAAATTTTAAAATAAATATAAAATAGAAATATATGTTTTGGTGTACAATATATACTAAAGTTGTACTTTCCTAAATGTGATACCCCAATATTTTCTATAATTATAATATCCTTTATAATTCATTTATAAATAATTTCGGAGATTTAAATCGTATATTTATTTAACGATTCGATTTACTCAAATTAAGCTATAATGATATTAATTATTATGATGGGAATTTCGGGATTTATAATTATCAAATTTGAGGGATTTAGTTAAAATGGTTTTGTATATGAATAAGGCTTATTCATATTGTTTTAATTGATTTTAATTAGCATTTAATTAGTTTTAATTATTTTTAATTAGCAATTAAATCAGAAAATAATCCTAATTCTAGTAGGGTTTGACATTCTTTGAACAAACACCTATATAAGCTAAGAGATGGGCCAGTTGATCAGTTGCAAAAATTGAGCCAAAAACCCCAATTCTCTCTCTCTCCTCCCTCACGGTTTCTTTCTCTCTTTTCTCTCTCTCTCCACCACACACCTTCTCTCTCTCCCTCTCCCTGCTGTCGCCGGCCACCAGGCCAGCCACCGGCCTCCTATTCCTGCCGGTAATCCCCCTCCCTCTCTCTCTCTCTCTTTCTCTCTTTCTTTCTCTCTCTTTCATGCTCTGTTTTTCCCCCTCCCCTGTTTTGCTGAGTCGCGACTATCGCGCCACCAGGCCGCGCCTGGGTGGTCGCCGGTGAGTGGCCGACGCGACTGGGCCCCGCCCATCACTCCTCCCCCTCTCAGTCGCTCTCTATCTCCCTAGTGAACTCTCTCTCTCGCGCGATCTCTCTCACTCTCTCTCTCCTCCGTCGCCGGTGCTCCGGCGAGCCACCGCCAACCATGGTGGTCGGTGGGTGGTAGTCTTGGTGATGGGCTAGGTCGTGGGTCCCCATGCTTGGTGTATCATGGCCTAGACTCGAAAAACCGATTAGGATTTTGTTTAATAATTTCGTTTTAATTAATTTCGTATTTTCAGTATTTTTAATAATTGTTTTCATTTTTCTGTACTCGTTCAGAGTCCGAATACGGATTTTTAAAAGCCTAGATTGGTTGGAATAAATCAATAACTTTAATAAAAATATTAGTTTACAGTTTCAGTACTGTTTGGATTTTCGTATTTATTAATTATGTCTCGGTAATTGTTTTTAGTTAGGACCAAACGGACAAGCGTGATCGGGTTGTGATTAGCCAAGTTACCTACTGCTTAGTGAGCGTTTTTTAGGTAAGATATTGTCCCTACCTCTTTTCAAAGCCCCATCAAAACTATTTTGATGTGTTATGTGCTAATTGATTATTATTGTGAATTTAATATGCGAAGCATGATTAAATTATACCGTCGTTAATTATGAGAATTTGAAATATATTCTTCACTGTAAATATGATTTATATTGAGTATGATAAGTTTATAAAGTTTCGTTAATTAATTAGTTCATATGCTAATTAATGTTTAATTATGGCGATGTTGAATTTCTAATATTATTATGATATAATAATATGTGCTATTTGGAATGAGATATTATTGAGTGCTAATGAGCACCTACTATTATATTGGATGGTTTATTTGTGAAAGTGTAATTTTTGGATACTTTGATGTACAGCCGAAGTGCTGCCGAAATTTCGTTAGACATATATGAAGCATGATTATTGTTAATATGCATTTATGTCGTAATCGTCATTATTATTATTCATTATTATGAGCATGAAATGAAGTAGTATGTCGTGGTCTCGTTGTACCACTAGGTCAATCAAAGCAAGTATGTGAATTGAATTAAATGAGAATAAGACTCATAATGGATCCCTAGGAGTAGTCGAGCTATCGAGACTTATCTAATTGATGTAGTCTAGGGATGCGTGATTCCCAAGTTACTTTTATGGACACTTCGTAGTGTGTTCGGGACGGATCATTCCCCGTTGTTTAATTCTCTACATATCGATTATTATGTTAGAGGTAGTGTGAGTATACACTAGCGTAAGTCCATGGCATGTCTATATCTATCTATGAACAGTATGGGTAATCGTTGTTCTATTCGCTCTCTTATCTCTCTAATCAAGATGGTTTATCTATTTGTGTTCGAATGATCACTAAAGCAAGAATTGCATGTAATTGAATATCGAGTTTGCGTGTGTTTGATTTTATGACTACTTGTGCATGCAAATGAATTTCAATGATTCTTCTAAAACCCAGGTAAGGTTTGCGAAAGTGTTTTTACTGGGTATGGACGACGTTTATTCAGTTTATCTGATTTTTGTTTTCTTTTGTTTCTTCTCTTTTTCTTCTGTACCTTGTTTCCGTCACGGAAACCAAAGTGCAGGGGTAGCTGAGTGAGGACGGTTTGCTAGAAGGTTGAATGTGGGCTGTTTGGTTAGAGCTATGGATTTATTGGTTACCTTGGATTATTTGGGACTTTGGTTTGTGCCCTTGAAGGCAAAGTTGTAATAAAACTATAATGGACTTAAGTCCGCTGGATAGACAACTCTGATATTTATGTTTAATTCGTTTAGATGCTTCCTTTGATACCTAATTTCCCTTTCTGCTTAGCATTTACTCCTTAGCGATAAATGTTTCAGTAACTACCCTTGGGTCCGTGAAGTTTCGGCGCTGTCGAGTCGTGGACAACGACGTCGATAATTCCCTGGAAATCGTTGCTAATTCGGGGGTGTTACAAATGGTATCAGAACCCTAGGTTTAAAAAGGTTGCATAGGTTTAATAAATGAATTAATAAAGATTAGTTTCATTTTTGGGGAAAGTAAAATGTAATTAAAGCCGTTGAGCGCAGTAGTCCTAGAAGCTAGGAATTACTTGAAATCACCTTAATTGTGATTTAAATGTTCTTATTGTTTGATTGCCCTTTTTTAGATGGCAATTACTCGTTTGACCGCGATGAAATCGACTAGAGGTAGAAAACCGCAAGCGATGATCGTTGCACCCGAGAACGAGGTGGGATACGTAGACATTTCCGATAGTGAGCCAACACATGACGAGGCCGTACCCGAGCCCGAGGCGCACGACAATGGCGCGCACGAGCTCGAGGTGGATCAACCGGCGCATGATGCTCACGATGATGACGTACCGCTTGAGCCTAACCATGACTTGGAAGCTAACGAGGATCCTGATTCTGAAGAGGAACCTACCGAGTCCGAACCTGAGGTTGACAATGCTCCTGCTGACGAGCCAAGCGTTGAGCCTAACTCTGTGGATCTAGAGATGCGATTTGAATATGGAGCTAGTGTCCCTCATTCACCTAGCATGCCAGACTTAGAGGATATTGGTGATGCAAGCGGCAACAACTCTGTACCTCCTTCGCCTACTGCTGATGTGTCTTCTCCTGTGGAGCCTTTCTTTGCCACTGATGCCGAGCTAGATGACATCCGTTCCTACATTGATCGCGCATTCACTATGATCGAGCGTTATGAATATGAGAACCGTACGAGGATACACCAAGGTTTTTGGGTAGAACTCTTACTATCTGGCTTACCCAACCTACATCCTTGGAGAGGTCTCAAGGAGAAGTATGATGATGTGGTACTGAGGAGTGGCTACATCAACGATGGGAAGTATGGCAAAGGCAATCGTTGGGTGCTGACTTTTCAAGGTGTTGGCAATGAGCTATGTTTGTCTGAGTTCGAGTGGAAGGTAAATCACGTTTTAGTGCCTGCTCCAAAGGACATCTATGAAAGCTGCTGGTCTAAGAAGCGCAAACTCGTGGATAACTTTAGAAGGCGCTTCATGTCTCAGAAGTTTAGAGGTGACGAGCATCCTTACACTCCATGTAGGGAAGTGAAGCCAAGGAGGGATGATGATGATGATACGCCTCCCGGATCGAAGCAAAACCCAGTTGCTGTTTAGTTATTTTGTTGGCTAGAGTTAGTCGTTTTGATTAGAAACATTATTCCACTTTTGTGATGGCCCTGCGTGGTCAAGTTTGTGATTTGTGATTTGTTCTTTCTCAAAGAAAAGTTTGTGATTTGTTTATATCACTGTCGTTGTCACATATTTGCATGGTTGACCAAAAGCATGAATGCTATCTCTTATCGTCGTGACATGATGGGAAATCCACGTCGAATTTATGGCAAAATCGTTGTTAAGCATTATCAACTCTCTTGTGTGCCAAGTGCTAAAGCATATCAATATGATTAAGTGTGATTGTCTATTGACCTACTAAAATAGTATGGAGCCTCTTTATGTGCATTATGAACATCTTTGACTATTCATGTGAAACCTACATGTCTAAAGTGTATTGTATGCCTATCGAACTATTACGCATGAGAACTGAGAACAATAAAGCAAGTATGTTGCTTAGACCTACGTTGTAAGGTCGATCATCGAAACTTATATGGTATATGCTAAATGTCAAGAGAAAGGTTTCAATTACAACCTACTTCTCTCAATTAGACCTTAATGGGTCGAGATGTGCAAATTGTGTGAATGGTGTTCATACCATTACTGTTATATTCTCAGATTCGCGAAAATGTCAACCAACGCCGATAGAATCGCTAGACTCGAGGATGGTCTGACCGATGTGGTCGAGATCATGGCACGACAAATGGCACGCCAAGAAGAGATGAAAACCGCACAAGCCTCTGCAGCGCGTAGTTTCCGAGATTTTGACGCTCTTAAACCTCCTACGTTCGAAGGTGGTGCCGATCCAACAAAGCTGGAGACTTGGATCATCGAGTTCGAGAAGTTGTTTCTGGCTACAAATCGGCCTAACAACATGAAAGTTAGCTCTGCGACATACTATCTGAAGGGCAAAGCTAGCAAGTGGTGGAACGATGTGCGAACTGATTTACTTGCAACGACGAACTTTAATTGGGATCGTTTTAAGGTAGCCATTCGTGCTAGATTTTATCCTAGTGCTCTACGACGCCTAAAGCAACGTGAGTTTGAAGGGTTAAGCCAAGACAAGTTGTCTGTGGTCGAGTATGCTGCCAAGTTCAACGAGCTTGCTATTTTTGCTCCTAATCTGCTGACAACTGAAGCTGAGCGAATCGAAAGGTTCGAGGACGGATTGAAATGGGATATTCAACATTTTGTCGCTGTACAATCTATCACTTTTCAGGAACCTTATAACAAGGCCCTGAACCAGGAGAGGATTGTTGGACGTCGTCACACGCATTTGGGAAAGAACAGGCGCGACGAAGGCAATCCATCGCAATCGAATAATGGCGACAAGAGGCCAAGACCGAATGGCAACAACAGCTACCAAGGTAGTCAGAACCACAATGCGAATAGAAACCGTGACTCGAATAGTCATCGAGCTACGATAATGGCCAGAAGGAATACGCCTTGTACTCGCTGTAACTAGACGCATGCCGGTAAGAACAGTCGAGGTGACGTGTTGCAATGCTATGAATGCAACAAACCAGGTCACAAAGCTTCTGAATGTTGGAGCCGAGGTAGGAATGGTAATGGGCAGAACCGCGATAACAACTACAATCGTGGTGGGAATAACAATGGCTATCGTGGTAATGGTGGTAACTACCGTGGAAACGGGGGTTACAACAACAACAACAACAACCGCAACAATGCTGCTCCTGCTGTGAACAACCAAGTTCAAGCTCCTGCTACTGCTAATCCCGCGCCGAACAACAACAACAACAACAACAACAACAAAAATAGAGGGGTTAATGGTAGAATCTTTGTGATGAATGAAGCAGAAGCAAACCCGAACGTGATCGCTGGTACTTTTCTTGTTCATTCTTTTCCCGCTTTTGTTTTGTTTGATAGTGGTGCGATGCATTCTGTTCTTTCTAAGTGCTTTGCATCTAAGATAGGATTAGAACCTAGTTCTGTGTATAGTGCAAATATGAGGATTCCAGATGGATCGATCGCTAAGTGTAAAGCGTTGTATGAAAAGTGTCCAATTAGGATAGCTGGTTCCGATTTACCCGCGGATTTGATTCAGATGGATTTGAAGGACTTTGATGTGATATTGAGAATGTATTGGTTAGCCAAGTATAGGGCTAAGTTAGAGTGCTTTGAACAACGCGTTTCTTTGCGAGGACCTAAAGGTAAGAGGATCACTTACCGAGGAGTTGTGGTCAAGCCTAAGCTGAAGGTGATGGCTACTATGAAGGTTAAAGAGTGTGTGATTAAGGGTGAAGCGATTTACCTTTGTCATGTGGTGGATACGAGTCGCGAGACGGAAGCTCCGCAGCCTATTCCTGTAATTTCCGAGTACGCAGACGTTTTTCCCGAAAAGATTCCCGGAATGCCTCCGCAACGCATTATCGACTTTACGATCGAGCTTGCTCCAGGTTCTGCACCAATTTCAAAAGCACCGTATCGTATGGCACCTGCTGAGATGAAGGAACTGAAAACACAACTTGAGGATTTGTTACAAAAGGGATACATACGTCCGAGTGTATCGCCTTGGGGTGCTCCTGTTTTGTTTGTACGGAAGAAAGATGGTAGTATGAGACTGTGCATCGACTATCTCGAGTTAAACAAGATTACGATCAAGAATAGATACCCACTTCCCCGAATTGACGATCTGTTTGACCAACTGCATGGTGCGTTAATTTTCTCAAAGATAGACCTGCGATCATGATACCATCAGTTGAGGATCTCTGAGCCTGATATTGCGAAGACAGCGTTTCGGACGAGGTATGGGCACTACGAGTTCACTGTGATGCCTTTTGGGTTGACAAATGCGCCTGCAAAGTTTATGGACTTGATGAACCGTACGTTCCAGCCTTACCTAGACCAGTTTGTTGTAGTCTTTATCGATGATATTCTGGTTTACTCGAAGAACGCCGAGGAGCATGAGCAACACCTACGTACTGTTTTGGAGATTCTGCGAAGACATCAACTTTACGCCAAGTTGTCTAAGTGTGAGTTTTGGTTAGACACGGTATCTTTCTTAGGACACGTGGTGTCTAAGGATGGAGTGGCCGTAGATCCAGAGAAGATTCGAGCTGTTACAGATTGGCCAAGACCAACGACCGTGACCGAAGTTTGAAGTTTTCTTGGACTTGCTGGATATTATAGACGATTTGTGAAAGGTTTCTCAAAGATTGCGCAACCAATCACGAATTTGATGAAGAAAACGACAAAGTTTGTATGGTCCGACAGGTGTGAGACTGCTTTCCAAGAGCTGAATAAACGTCTTACAAGTGCACCTATTTTGACATGGCCGTCCGGAACGGAAGGATATGAGGTCTGCAATGACGCGTCTAAGCATGACTTAGGGTGTGTTTTGATGCAACATGGAAAGGTTGTGGCTTACGCCTCACGACAACTGAAGAAGCATGAAGACAACTATCCTACGCACGATCTAGAACTTGCTGTTGTCGTATTTGCGTTGAAGATTTGGCGACATTACCTGTATGGTTCCGCAGTCAAGATGTTTACTGATCACAAGAGTCTCAAGTATATCTTTACCTAGAAAGAGTTGAACATGCGCCGAAGGAGATGGCTAGAACTTTTGACGGAGTATGACATCGATATCCAGTACCATGAGGGTAAAGCGAACGTAGTCGCTGATGCTTTGAGTTAGGAAGACTCGACATTCGTTAAAAACGGCTTTAGTGCTTCCTAAGGAGATCATACGTGACCTGCAAAGCCTCGAGGTGGAGATTGTGTTTCAAGGTGACGTTCAATGTACCTTAGCACATATGACTGTTCGACCAACACTGCTTGAAGAGATCAAAGATAAACAAAGTGGTAATGAGGATCTTCAGCAGATTCTAAACCACAAAGACGAGGATAGGTCCGAGGATTTCACTTTGGGCCAATATGGAATTATGAGATTTCGAGAATGTGTTTGTGTACCCAATGACCCAGATATCAAAAGTCAGATTCTGGGTGAAGCTCATAATGCAACGTATTCTGTACATCCTGGTGGAGATAAGCTTTACAAAGATCTTCGCCAAGTGTTCTAGTGGAAAGGTATGAAACAAGATGTTGCTGAGTTCGTATCGAAGTGTTTGACATGTCAGAAAGTCAAGATCGAGCATAAAAGATCAGGTGGAATGGTACAATCACTGAAAGTTCCGACTTGGAAATGGAATTCGATTTCTATGGATTTTGTCATGGGTTTACCTTTGACACAAAAAAAGAACAACGCCATTTGGGTGGTTGTAGATCGTTTGACGAAGATCGCACGATTCATCCCTATGCACGACACGTGGGAAATGGAGAAACTGGCTGATGCGTACGAACCTTGTTTAATTCTCTACATATCGATTATTATGTTAGAGGTAGTGTGAGTATACACTAGCGTAAGTCCATGGCATGTCTATATCTATCTATGAACAGTATGGGTAATCGCTGTTCTATTCGCTCTCTTATCTCTCTAATCAAGATGGTTTATCTATTTGTGTTCGAATGATCACTAAAGCAAGAATTGCATGTAATTGAATATCGAGTATGCGTGTGTTTGATTGTATGACTACTTGTGCATGCAAATGAATTTCAATGATTCTTCTAAAACCCAGGTAAGGTTTGCGAAAGTGTTTTTACTGGGTATGGACGACGTTTATTCAGTTTATCTGATTTTTGTTTTCTTTTGTTTCTTCTCTTTTTCTTCTGTACCTTGTTTCCGTCACGGAAACCAAAATGCAGGTGTAGCTGAGTGAGGACGGTTTGCTAGAAGGTTGAATGTGGGCTGTTTGGTTAGAGCTATGGATTTATTGGTTACCTTGGATTATTGGGGACTTTGGTTTGTGCCCTTGAAGGCAAAGTTGTAATAAAACTATAATGGACTTAAGTCCGCTGGATAGACAACTCTGATATTTATGTTTAATTCGTTTAGATGCTTCCTTTGATACCTAATTTCCCTTTCTGCTTAGCATTTACTCCTTAGCGATAAATATTTCAGTAACTACCCTTGGGTCCGTGAAGGTTCGGTGGTGTCGAGTCGTGGACTGGAAATCGTTGCGAATTCGAGGGTGTTACACTAAATCATTAAAGAGTTACTATTAATTAGAGGTTTTAGAATATATATTAAAGTTGTACTTTCCTAAATCATTAAAGAGTAGACTATTAGATTTTAAAAAGCATATAACTTTAGTTTCACCGCTTAAGAAATTAAATTGCTTACACCATTGGAACGGGTTCGAAATATCCTTTAAAATGAGACTCATTTGTAGTATGTTCAATTGATTTACAATATTAGATGCGTCCACCTAAAAAGGTAATTAGTAATTAGCTTGACAAGCTGACACAACTAAAGAGTTACATGTAAAAATAAGAGAAAAGATATGTATATTAGTTATAAAATATTTAAAAGCAATCTCAAGTTAAAATATAGTAGAAAGAGTATGTGTAGAATAAAGAAATAAACGATGAAATCTAAAATGATTCTAGGTCCAATCTTAATAGGAAACTTTACCATTATCACGTATAATTTTATCCCCTTATATAACATTATGTAATATACTGATCCCCCATGTTATTTTAGGGTTCCAATTTATGTTCCCTTCAACTTTATAATTATTAATGTACTCCCTCCGGACCACAAATAAAATTACATTGGACTTTTTACGTTCTTCAAGGCAGTACTTTGACCGCAGCATATAACTTTGAAAAAACAAGCCGTCATTGAAATATGTTTTGCTATTCTAAGGTTTACGTCTAAAACTTCTTTATTTTTTAAAAAGTAGTTACGTATACATTAGACATTTTAACTGATTTTACGATAAAAGAATGATCATATCTTTGGAATGTTAGTTGTACACTTATATCAACATAAGAGTATTGGCGTACCAACATCAAGCATATAAAGACTTTGAAACTATTACCTCTAGGATCATGTAACATATGAGATGAGTTAATTAATAGTTAATTGAAATTGATGATAAGAGTTTAAATTAGATAAGATGCCATATAAAGTCATTGTAATATTACTATATGGCTTTCATGATGTTAAATGGATTATATAAATATATTTATTCATCCATATAGTAGTTTTTCATAAGTGACAATTACACTTTGATTTTTTTTGATGAGATTAATAATCACGTTATATTTGTTTTATTACATAATCACAGTCTGTGCAACGCACGGGCATACTCACGGGCATCCAGCTAGTAAATAAGAAGGATGGATAGTATTTTATGACAGAGTTATAAAATTTATCTAGTCTCACTAGTTTGGACTATAATGTATCAAGTTGTTGTTGATAAGAAACTTTTTAGGATAATTCGTTAAAGAGAACATATTAGTATTTCTTATTCTCTCAAAACAAAAAGGAAAAAATAAAAAATGAACAAGTTTATAAAATATAGTAAAATTATTTGAAAAAATATATATATGAAATATAGTTGTCGAAAAGTTTTTCCTTTTTTATTATACATGACTTTGTGTCGTTTACTTCACGAAAACAAATACAAGTTACTTTTAGAGTAATGGACACTTGATACTAAAGTTATGAGAAATAAGATATCCTTTAGGTAAAGAATTAGCAATTTCTTATCCGTTAACCTTGTGTGGTGTGTCACTATACGACTTGTGTTATGGTACGAGGCTTGAAGTACTTGTCCACTAGATGAACCTATGGGTCATGGCATCACAATTCGCAATATACGGTTAATGAACTAATGCGTCTTCCTAAGAGCCGTGAAATCTATAGAGTTGTGGTCATATTTAGACATTTGGAAGAGTGTGCATATGAGGGATTTATAATGATGATTGTATGAAACAATACAATAAAATGCTCGTCAATAGTTATATGGTTAGATGCGTATGTAATATCAACAAAATAGGTTATAAAAGATAAATGTGTTATCAAGTGAATATTATGGTGTAGAATGAGATTACTAGCATTTGTACTCCTTTTGCTTATTTATTTCTTTTACTTATTCACAAGTACATAGTATGAAATATCGCACCAGTGATAGAAGTTTATTGGAGAGAAAGATAGTAGACGTTTCCATAAATCAAGGAGGAAAACTGTTTCATTTATTTCTTTAGTTATTCGCTATTAATTTTTTAATATATGTTTTGAATAATTAGTGGGTTCCTAAGATAATAAAAAAAAATATATGGAGTATATAAAATTCCATGAGTTGGATAATGAAATGAAATTTTAAAATAGTGAGAAAGTGGGAGAGAGAATTGAGAGCGGAAGGGATATTATTTGCTGTCAAACTGATACTGTCGTTTTGTATGGAGCACGAGAATGGAAGGGGTTGCTTGCAGAACAAGGGAAAAATTTATTATTATTATTATTATTATTATTATTATTATTATTATTATTATTATTATTATTATTATTATTATTATTATTATTTTAATGTATTATGAAATATAGCGGTTATAGCCTATACTCTTCAATAATACTCTTTTCAGAAATCGTACTTTCAACTTTTCTTATGTGTGGTCCTTAAGCATATGATAAATATGAATAATATTTTATTACTAGGTGTGAAATTTGCATGAAATGAGGTTAGGTACATTTCGTTGTTTATTTCAAGGTACATTTCACTTTTATCTAGTAGTACATCCGTTGAATTTTTATTTTTTTTCCTAAGTGAATTTCATAACTATCAAACAAATAAATGTGACATTAGAAAAATTGTAGAGTATCACTATGTCAAAATGTAACAACTTTTTGATTTTCCAATAATTTAAAAAAAATTCAAAGTTTTAACATATGATTAAAAAGTTTAAAAAACGGTTTGATAACCATCTTGGTCAAAACTATTGGCTATCATTTACAATTACGATTCAACCTTTTACCAAATCGGTTAAACTAGAAGGCGGGAAAAAAGAAGAAATTAAAACTCAAAATATGTTTGTGTGGCCCAAAAAAAAAAAGCAGAGCTCCGTTCCCTTAGCCATGTGCACAGTACACGCTCAATAAGTGAAACAAGATGTTAACCTCCGCAAGAAGCTTATAGAGCTTGTTGAAAAGGAGAAGGTTAAGAGACTAGCTGGAGATGCTAAGTATAGAAAGAATTCCGTTCGTTACTCGACCACCTATAAAATGTTTTGTTGTTGGGATGAAGAAAGTTCTCACAACTCTCAATTTGACAAATAAAATGATGCAGTGACGATCTCGCCCAAGGAATTATCAAAATTGTTATATTTTGTTGTGGAAGATGTGCATCTGGTTTGGGCAAGTAGAATAGAAGTATTGGGATTTGCATAATTGCGTAACCGTATCACATAAATGTTTAATCAATATATTGGTAAACCGAGATTTTCAATACAGTTATGGTTCAATTTTTTGTCGAACCAAATTTTTTGGTACGGTTAACTGCATATGCACACCCCTATGTATGAAATTATGTGTGTTGCTTAAGCAAAGAAGACACTGATCATGGTCTCTTCAATGGACGAAATATCGTAATAGTGATGCCATTCTCATTTGCTACATATTCTCATTTTATGCTCAATTTTGTATACTTGAGTCTCATTCGATTTTATTTTCAGTAATACTTGCTGCCCCATATTGAGTATTTTCATTTGCTTTATCCAGTTTTTGTTTTCATGTGATAGTTGCTCTTAGGCTTTTTTGTCTAATGATTTATGCGCTAAAGATACTTATTGATACTAGTTACATGATGATAACTAGAATGATTGAATACATGTCATCTACGAGTGATGGTATATGGTGGAGTACAATGTTCAATAATCATTGTGAGTTGATATATGATACTTGTAGCCTTGTAGGCAGTGGACATTGCTTTTAATGAAATTAACCTTAATTGAACTTATATCAATAAAGAAGAAGAAGAATAAACCATGTTCGATGTCGATAATAATTAGTTGTTTCATTTTGTCTTTTAATTTTTCAAGCATGTCATTTAATTTATTAACCTGCTCATAATTTAAGAAGTTATCTGAATCTAACATATTTACACATATATAAATTTTTACCTATTATTTGAGTCTTCTAATCTTGTCTTTTATAAATTCAATCATAAAATTCAATTTCTCTAATATAAATTGTAATCTCATTATCTCTGATTTTTTTTAAGAGGCACATTACTCCATTTGATTATATGATTACATTTTCTGGTGGAAAAATTATTTGAATATATATGTTTTCTGTGAGAATTATTTAGATATTCTGAATAACTTTTTTGGTGTACTATTTAGCAACAACCCACTTTGGAGTTTGGTCTACCTTTCAAGAAACAGGAACATTCCCCCTTTGTCAACGATTACAAATTTGATAAAAAAAAATTAACAAAAACCCCAAAAATAAAAGAAAACTTAAAAAAATTTCACAGAGAGAGAGAGAGAGAGAGAGAGAGAGAACGGTCTGGTGTGTGTGTAGATGGCGACGGAGCTCGTCAACCGATCTATGATATTCTTCACAAGTCTCCTTTCAATCAACGCCGTCTCTTTTAAGGTGATTGCTTCAACATTTTCTCTTCTTTGCGCATTTTATTTTTATTTTTGTTGTGTGATGTGCTACATAATTACTTCACTTGTTTAGATTAATTGGGTTGATCGGATCATCACATTTTTTTGTTATATGTTATTCTTTTTAATACCCAGGATGCATTTTTGTTTTTTATTCTTCTTGGTCTTACTGGGTTGAATCTGATTTATAGGAAAATGGAAATAGTTGAAGAAATTTTGGGACCCAAAATAACAAAGGTGGAAAATTGACTAGGTATGAGCAAAATTTGATCTTCAAAATAGGGTTAGATTATTTACTGATCATTTTAGTTGATTTTGGGTTTTGTTTGTTTTTGAGCACTTTTGTGTTGATTATATGCAGCTGCTTTAATAGAAGATGAGATGAAGTTTCTGTATTTAGCAGTCTTCTAAATTTGATAAGTTGTTGAAATTAGTAACTTTGTCTAATATTAGTTTTTGGTGCCATTTTAGAGATGGGATTAAAAATGTGCATGTGATTACATTCAATGCTTGTTTGTCTTGTGAACATGAGTGCTGTGAATGCATGCTTTCTGGGTAATGTCTTATTATTCAGCTGTATTGTTTGTTCAATCTTTGTCACTTTGTAGGGTGAGAGGAGGTAGAAGTGTGAGACTGGTGATGTCTGTTGATTGCCTCGACAAGCAATGGGGTTGCGGAAAGCCAAGTGCTGTGAATTTGCAGAGAGTGAGTTCTATGGTTTGCGACATAGGAGACCCTTGCCTTCATCAATCGCCTATAAAGGTTGTGATGGCAGTAAGACACTTTTGAGCAGTTTTCACACTTCTTTAAGGGCATTGAGGCCTAAACTACTGATTTGAACCACACAGTGTGTGCCCAACTTGTGAATTTTGTTATGATCTGTTTCATAGTATATCATAAGTTCTTAACACCAACCAGCCTGCTCATGAAGTTCCTAGTTCCCACGTGTGACGGGTTCCGAACTAGACGAATGTAGCCTTACTTGTGCAATTGTAGTGATCTTGATATGACCCATTGAAAAGTATCATTTGGCTAGCTTATGTGATGGTTTGTATCCTTGACTATTAAAAAATCGTTATGCACACTTTTTCCGCCTTGGCAGTTGGTAAAGTGATTCCTACTGTATGATTTATTTTGTAATTTGTAACACTACTTAGCCTATTGCTGTCAAGGAGGGAGGGGGTGGGGGATGCCTAAGGATCTCACAAGTATCCAAAAGTGAGCCTGCATCCATAAATGGGGTTGGGTTGGGGGGATATACGACATGGGCTCAGCTGCGATTGAAAGGCCATGTGTTAAATGAGAAGTTATGGGGTAGAAAAAGGAATGAATGGATGAGCGTGAATAGAACCAATGGCATTGGAAAATGCAGAAACATATGTGGGTATCAATTTGAGGTAAGTAAAAGAGAGATTGGAGAAGGCTATAAGGGGAAAAATAATCCATCACATGCTCGAAACCCTTCCAAGATCTCTGAAGCAACCTCCATAATATGGTTCCCTTTACAATTTGACAACATGAGTATGTGAGCCATTATGGAAGTACTCCCTCCATTGCATTGCAATTGTCATATGTTTGGTTTGGTTTGTTCCAAAAGACTGTCGTGCTTGGTCACTTTAAGGTATTGGTTGTAACAGTTGGACATTTTTACGTTTAGTCAGTACTAATTGCAGCAATTATTGAACTTGATTAATATCAAGGTAGTTTGGGTAGACATTCTTAATTGACATAAGTTGGACGTGCAATTGATGTATTACTTAGATGTGAGTTTTTCATCTATGACAATCATACTGGGATGGAGATATATACACCATGGAACCAGCTATCAAACTAATTGATATTATCCAAATGTCCTCTTCATCTTTTTCTTCATGGGCGAGTCCTGGCTTTCTGGAGATGAGTAACTAGTACTATATATCTTTTGGATATGTTGTCCATTTACTATTATGGTTCACACGCAGTTTGAGTAGATGTTCATCAAGCAACAATTTACCTTGCCTTGATCTTAATAATGGAGCATAGTTGTAAGTGCCGGTAAAAGCTGAAAATAAATGATAGATAAATAGAGGGGGCGGAATCAAGGCAGAGCTTCTCTTAGTCAATTGGAAACTCTCTACATTTGATTGGATTTCCAAATTAAGAAGGAACCTGGTAGGGCAAGTCCTGCGTAGCTGGTTTCTTTTATGTTTACCAATGCCGTCACCGTTTTTAGTATTTGGTGTATGACCTTATACAGAATTATTGTTGTATATTTTTCGGATTCTCTTTTCAAATACACTTGGATTCTCTTATTATTTTTGTATGGCCTTTCATTTCGTTTATCACAGCATTTACTGATGGAAAACACTAAATACCAAAAAGGAAATTGAAAGCTTGTATCTTATACACATTTTACATTAAATCTAATTGGTGTTTCTGACCTTATAGCAGAGATGGGTATGGGAAATTTATTTCTATTGCTTTTGGAGTTCGTTACATTTCCTTCTATTAACTGAGGATTTCTCCCACATTGTAATTGAGCAAACAACCACAGAGAGAAAGAGAACAAGTTGGTGGCCATTGTTGCTTTGTTACAACTGCGAGTTCCCTGCTGATTATGCATTATCAAACTATCATTGATGCATCATGGAGTTCACCTTTCGGCTTTTCTGACATTGCAGGTAAACAAAATGCTTAAGCCAGACAAGTGGCAGACAGTTTTTGACAGTGATGGCAAGGTTCTTGGTTTTCAGAAAGCACTGAGGTTGATTATACTGGGGGTGGGTTTTTCTACCTTATTCTTTCTATTTTCCTTTTCTGGAGAAGCATCCCAATATGGTTATTGTGCATGTGTTACCTTCATTTTATCCACATAATATCATTCACATGTTTAGCCTATTTATATCTGAATAGGATATTTAGGTGTAGTTTTTTTTCTTTTCTCTTCCTGCTGACTTGCCATGCAAATGTTCATTTGTTGAATGTGCAAAGAATTTTCTGTCGAGCTGTATGAAGTAGACCAGAAAAAGGCATGTGAATGGAAGCCTTAGAGGCTTGGTTGTAATGTTTCAACAGTTTGGTTTAGTAAATTGAAAAGCAAACTGCAGGTGTTAGTGGTACATCAATGAAGTTATCAACTTTCATAAGTCCAATCGGTTATCTTGTCAGATCTGTTGTCATTCTTTGTAGAACTTCCAAGTTGTGTTTGTGCAATCTGTGATTAATGTTTTTGATTTTGGGATATTGTACTCAGATCATTTTCCATCAGCTTACAGTCATAGAACTGTAATCTTCAATTAGGAACCCTTTCAGAACTCATATGGTCAAGCACAGCTCTTAGGGACGTTGAACAACTCTTATAGTATACTCCTCAGACCATTTTGCTTGCTTGCTTTGATTGCGGTCTTCTAGGTTGAACATTGACTATAATTTACTATTATGATATATCAGTAAAAAGTCAGAATCATAGTTTCATGATTGCGCGTCTCAAAATGAATCTACCAGTAATGATATCATATTCTAGATTGATGTAATTTTTGGTAAATAGATGGTCAAAGTTAGTAAAACTCTACCTGAAAAGTCAAAGCCATGCAAACAAAATGAAGTGGAGGGAGTATGATCGATTGATTTTTAAATCCTTGACCTGTGTTCTTTTGCTTATGCCTTTGTTTATATCTAACATTGGCCTGTCTGTAGATCACGTTACTTGCAATTTTGTGTCACTACATTAATTTAATTCAGCTACATCCCTTCATCTTGGTATATCAATGATTGCACTAGTAGCCTATTCATGCAGATTATGCACGATAATTTGGTCTTAACTATGTTGGTTTGTTTTTACATATATGTCAATAATTGGAGTTAAACAACCTACTTATGCTGTCACCTTATATGCTTTTAGATTCGTACTAATTAATGTCGCATGTGTAAGTTCTACTGAAACATATCTTGATTGGCTAAGGACTTTGAATTTCCTGATAAGATCTAAGTTTTTTTTTTGGGGTGACACATGAGTGCTTGAGCTCTGCATTCAATGCAGCGTTCTTTCAGAATTACAAATTGGACATCATTGCGTAACAAAATTTAGGATAAATGGCAAAATATTATAGACTTGTGTACATGGATCTTGATTTATGCATTATCATTATTGTAGCTCGTAGGATTGTGGCATACGAGTTTCAATCCTCAAATTATGGCATGTGATTTGCTTTTCTTAAGAGTTCTAAGGCTAGTTTTGTACTTTCTTGTTTGTCAATTAAGAGATACTTTTTAGTTTGCTTGTCATCTTATTGTATTCATTCTTCTTTCTATGTATATCTGTATGGCGTTATTACCATAAATTTGCTATTTTATTCATCTGTTTATAGCATATATCATTGTAAAATTGTTAGAAAATTCTTACTATGTTAGCTTTCATTGTAGGGTGTGGATCCATGTATAAGGTCGGAAGTATGGGAATTTCTTCTTGGTTGTTATGCATTGAGCAGTACTGCAGAGTACCGCAAACTACTGAGAGCTGCCCGAAGGTTTTTACTTTACTTTTGACAGCATATTCCTGTCCTTTTATTGTTCATTGCCTAATATTGTTTTCTAGTGGATCTGTAATCCATAGTTCTCTGGGCTCACACCAATTGTCTTTATTAGTTGTTTCTCTGCATTTTTAAGTAGATGGGGAATTATTCATTTGCAGCAGTTTCTTTGATTAAGGAATAGTTTTATTAATCTCTAGTATGGCCTGTTTTTGAGTTTTGGCGGTGGGGAGAAAACAAAGATAACAAGTTGCAAATATGCTGAACTATAAGACAAGTGGTTGAAAAATATGATGTTGGCCGTGGATTGATTAAATAGTGAGCACTTTTGTGCTGCAGTGAACCAACCAATTGATAAAGTCTAAATTTATACCAGGGCTTTGGAGTAGGTTTTTGTTGTGTACCTTGAGCCTTGAGGATATGCTTTTCTTATCCCTTAAGTCTTGGTGCACCTGTGCATCAGAATTTTTGAATCAAGCAGGAAATGAGACTTAAGCATGCTTATCTGGCTGTTTGTGCAAGTCTGCAAGATAGTTTGAGCTTTTTCTCAAATGTCTGTGCCATGTATGCACTTTCCTTCATCCGAAGTGGATGTCCTAGCAAACTTCTTGTGCTGGTTCGGTTTGCTTTTCACTTTTAGGGACTCCACGTCCTCTATCTTTGCATTGTTTTACTTTGATCTTTAATGAAAAAATTTCCTAGCTAAAAGAATAACGTCCTAGCAGACTCTTCATGGATAAGTAGTGTGCAATTAATGATGAAGTTAGTATGAGATTAACCAATAACGGGAATAGTGAAATAATTGATTTAACTTGTTTTTATTGAATAATTTAAAAAATACCAAACTAAGTAATAGGACCATCGTTATGGGATGGAGTGAACTACCCTTTCACATTTTACTAAAAACATATCCGTTGGGGTGAGTACTTGACAAACTTAACAATAAGTTGATCATATATGTTCTCCTCTTCACATTTTGAACCTCTGGTTGACCTGATCTCTCACCGTCTCACGTGTAATTTTTCTCTCCCTGTCCCCTTACTCGTCTTTTGAAAGTTGAACCGGAGATTTTCCTAATTTTTGAGAAGATTAATATGGCTTTCAAGCCTGATATTTTGTGTTCAGTTTGTTCTTGTATTTTGGTATAATGGATTTTCAAATCCATTTTCAGAATATGATCTTTGTGTTAAGATCTTAGCCTATTAGAAGTACTTCTAGAAACTCCACTTCACAGTTTACATTGATTTAAATGTTGATGGAGTTTTTAGAAAAGCCACTTCACAGTTCACATTGATCCAAATGTTGACGAAGTTTACATCTCCAATTTTGTGCGTGAAAAGTTTGCATTTTTACTTTGTTGAAGATATGATGGAGTTGTGAGGAAGGTAAAGTACAGTAGAGTCTTCACAAAGAGTAAGGTTTCTATTGATTTTTGAATGAAACAAGACGTCCCAAAGGCCAATAAAAGTATTGTGATTGGCTTAGAATATGTTTAAGCCTAGATGTACGTAATGGAACATATATATTGTTCCATATTGCCCTAGTTTTTTAATTTGTTGACTTAGCTAATTCGCTTTCTGTTTCGAGAAAGTTCATAATTTGCAGTATCGTCCTCTGTCCATGTAAGTTCGGCCATTGTCCAGAATGCTACCTCTCCAGCTTAACTAATTCCTCCTTCTTATTCAGCTTGCTCAGGTTATTGCCCCATTAATTTAGAAGCAGGATTTGTGTGATGCCTTTATAGATATTGAGATGACATAACTCATAAGGTTATACATTGAAGCACCAATTCAGCTTTTAATAAGGATCTGTGTTGCACCATTATTAAAAGCTGCTTATACAGTTGGCAAAGCAAATTGGCCTGCATCTGGCCAAAAAGAAGACTAATAGAATGTCACTGCAAATGACTTGTATGTTGATTCATAATAGGAATGTCAGAAAATTGATAGCTCTTATTTTTATGTTTAAATGGCTTCTCCTATTTTTGTGGGAAGTCAAGATCTCTTAAGACCAATATCTTTTTGTAGAAATAAACTCATCACAACTTTGTATGGGCGCTTATGATTGGTTATATAACATCACTTGCTTTTATGTTAGGATGAATAACCCCTTTTTTGAAATATATCATGCAGGGAACGATATGAGGAACTAGTGAAACAGTGCCAAAAAATGCATTCAAGCATTGGAACAGGTTCACTTGCTTACGTTGTTGGTTCTAAAATTATGGATGTGCGAACATATTCGAAAGATGATGGAAGAAGAGAAGCTGATGGTGAAGGAAGAGAAGCTTCTGAGGATAATACTAACAAACTTAATGATTACTGTGATAGGAATAATAACTGTACAGATGCAACATACACATGCCAAAGGGAAAGCTCTAGTGATTCTTCTGACATTGTCAGTGTGAGAGAAAGCACTGACAGTGCTGCTTATGATTCATCTTCTCTTATGCCTAGCCCGGCAAAATGCAACTATAGTTCCTTGAAAGCAAGGAGACAAGCACATAGATCTCAATATCCAGTTGACAATTACTTTGATTTTCCTGCTTTACCTGTCACGGATTTGTTTGAAACAAGTGATGAAGGTGAGCAAGAAAGCCAGTCACATGACGGACATTCTACTCAATGGAAATTGAGACGTGATGGCGAGTGCATGCACAGTTTCCAGATTGATAATAATGAAGAATTAGTTATTGAATCAAATGGTTCATTACCTGAAAGTGTCAGACAGTCTGTCAGTTCTGAAATTGAAATGTCTAATGGCCACTGTCATGAACCTCATGAACAAGTGTCACGACCTGATATTCTGAAGTACAAAAATAAAGTACTGAACAGATTGAGAATATCTGACGTGCCAGAAACGGCGGAATTGTATTCAAGCAATTGCCAAGGAGGTGGACCTAGTGAAGATAAAGTATCTGAATGGCTGTGGACACTGCACCGAATAGGTAATGGAAAATTTAAAAGCCGTGTTCATTGTTTTTTTCTTTTTCTTGGTCCCTTGAAGTGATTTTTACTAAGTGGACCATGTTTGCTGTCAGTGGTCGATGTGGTGAGAACTGATAGTCATCTGGAGTTCTATGAAGATCCAAAAAATTTGGCGAGGATGTCGGATATTCTTGCCGTTTATGCATGGGTTGATCCTGAGACAGGATACTGCCAAGGTTATGGAGTTTCCTTGATTACTCTTCTGATATTCTTTCCCTCCTTTGATCAGATTCAAATGTTCATATTTATTCTTTGAAACAAGTTTAAAGTGGTTGAGCTAAAACTATGGTTTTCAGGTATGAGTGACCTACTGTCGCCGTTTGTTGTTCTCTTTGAGAATGATGCTGATGCGTTTTGGTGCTTTGAGATGCTTCTTCGCAGAACGGTCAGAACCAAACTTTGCTTTCTCTTTTGCTTAATTATCAGTGTCCTGTTTGTCTAACTGTTCTTGTCACACCTTCAGCGAGAAAACTTTAGGATGGAAGGACAAACTGGAGTGATGAAGCAGTTGCAAACACTATGGCATATATTAAAACTCACAGATAGGGAAATGTTTTCACATTTATCCCACATAGGTGCTGAAAGCCTTCACTTTGCATTCCGTATGCTGCTGGTGCTCTTTCGCAGGGAGTTAACATTTAACGAAGCCCTTTGTATGTGGGAGGTTTGTTCTCTCAATTTCAGATGCTCATTCTGGTCTACAACTTGTTTTATCTGTGGCATTGTGTTATACTTACGGGTCTCCATATTAACATCAGCAATGTTTCAATGTTTATTTTCTTGTTGTAACTTGTAACCTGAGAGCAACTGGATGGTAGAGATATGGTTGATTCGGAACCATCTGGTTGTAGTCGAACGTAATGAATCACTATACTTTTGACTATGCAGCTCTTAGGGCTCCATTAGAAATGGACACAGGACTGTTTTTTGTAGCCTAATAGGTAAAGCATGCACAAGATAGAACTAAAGAAATGAAAATTAATTTGAACAATAAAAAAGTTGGGCCATTTCACAATTACCATGATTTCAATTGGATACTTTAAACAAAAAATGCAATTTATTATAAATTGGTAATCTGAGCTTTTGGTGTGATTTAAATGTTGTAATTTGTCGTAGATCAACAGCTTGATGCACAGTTGGCAATGCTAAAAGTTTGGACAATTTATGTGAATTTACACAGTTTGGATTATTATTATACATGGCCCAAAATTCTGGATTATTAAATTCAATTTCTTTTATATTATAAAGAAAAACAAAGCTTCCATCTGGTGAATAGTCAACGACAACATGATAGCATCCTCACACCTTGTAATTTACAGATTAACATTTGTTGAAAGTTGAAACCTTATGTATCTTTGTTTAGACCATATTCTGTAGTATAACATTGGACAGAAGATAAGAAACACTACAATTTCAAAGATCCATAATTGTATCTATATAATTATTCCCCCCCTAATCTGGAAAGTTGGAATGTACACATTTTGCGTGTGTTTCTTTGTCATTAATATAACCATTACTGCAGATGATGTGGGCTGCTGATTTTGATGAATCCGTGGCTTGGAATCTAGATGAAAACTGTCTTGAGCCATTAGTGCTGCAAATTCCAAATGAGCTAGGCACTGATGTTGGAGAGGAAAGGAAGGAGACAGATGAGGGCAGTTCAAAGGGTGGCTCACAAGGAAAACACACAAATATTGATCATGCCAGCTCGGATGATGCTGTGATGAAGTCATTAATGTCTAATCATTCATTTTGTGGCTTAACTCGTACCCTTTGGTCACGGAATGATCGCATGCATGTACGCACTGGGCTCTCAGCATCAAGGAATGGGGAAGATGAACTTACCGTTTTCTGTGTCGCAGCAATTCTAATATTGAACCGTCACAAGATCATCAAAGAAACCCATTCAATTGATGATCTGATAAAGGTGATTAATCTTGCCTGTTGGGAACATGAGTAGAATCCTTTTTTTGGTATTCAAATTAATAATCCTAGGCATCGCATAATGTATTCGTGACATAAGTGACTCTGTTTTAGCTCTCCCGGGGGGGGGGATTGAGGTTCTTATGCTGCAAATTATATTTGACGAATTGTCACAAAAAAGTGCTATATGAACCATAACTTTTGTTTTTGTACATTATTGCAGATATTCAATGATAATTTACTGAAGATAAAAGTCAAAAGGTGCATACGAACAGCGATCAAGCTCCGGAGAAAATATTTCTACAAGGTGCTGCTGCAATCCTATTAGTCTTTTTGGTTTAAACAATTTGACGTGTTCTAACAATTGCCTAGTTAAGGGACATGTACTTCCCATTTACGAAAACCTATGGTACATATGTTGGCTGATGAAATTGAATGCAGAGAATTTGCTAGCTTGCCCAATTGTCCTGCATCTCACTTGTGTTATTAGATGTAGCATTCTTGTCGCATTTCTTCATGGAATCCTTTGGTTTGCTTTTTGTGCTTAGTGTTTCCTGTCCACCCCCCTTTTGTCTTTTATTTCCCTATCATTTTTCTCTTTGCCCCCGCCTGAACCCCTTTTGGTGCCTGTCACATGGTATGGTATACCAGGGGTGTGCATATGCTTTTTCTCAATTCTATCTACTCTGGTTCAGTAACGGAACTCTAACACATTCGTAAGTCCATGCTTAAGAAGTTGTTATTGGTATGTCCAGCGTATGTTTCACTCCAAAGTAGCAGCCGATAATGGTTTGCCAAATGCATCCATGTTGCTATTGTCAGCAATATCTGTATGTTTTGATCGGATTTGATCCAAGTGTCTAAGCAGTACATATGACTATATGAGTACTTTGGTAATATTGGTATAGAATGAAGAATCAGGTTACCTGTTGTATGTAAAGTGATACCCTTTATTTATTTTTATTTTTTTTGAAACTATTATTATTGTTTTTATGGTAGGGTGGCGGTTGAGATGGGTTTCCATATGACGACTACCTTTTTTTTAAAATCCCCCCCCCCCTTCATGTTTGAGGACCGTCCTTACCTTGATAATGACTACCTGTCAGTGGGCATGTGATAAAAAAGCACGTTCCTTGAGCCTTCTGCTGAGTCATTAATACAGCACTTGGCAGACAGATCCTCTATCATATACATATGTAATCAGCGAGGATCCTGTTTCTTCACAATCAGCTTTCAATATGTGTGTATAGAGACAAGAAATCAATATTTGAATCAATATGCCAGCAGTTTTGCATCATAAGCTCTAAGTTGGCTGCTTGTTTTTGGTATCTACAGTATATGCTTATGCCTTTTAGTTCTTTCCATATGCATAACTTATCTGCTAATAACTGAGCCCTATTTGAAACAGCTGATCAAAAGCAACAACCCATCATCTCAAAGTGACTCTCTGAATTAACTTGTGATGTATAATCCCCTGGAAAGGCTGAGCCATTGCACTTGAATTCTTGCTGCTTCTGAGAGTGTGAATCTGCTTGTAGATACTCTTGCATTCTTTATGCTGTAGCTGTGAGAGTGTGAATCACTTTCACTATGACAAGGTAAGTGAATTCTGGTTCTACCACCCTTTGCACTAGAAGTGTTTGTGATTTTCTGCGAGCAGGATGCGTAATTGGGTCACTGCGAGTCTAAGATAGTTCTGGATTGAAATTGTCGCGCTTTCTCTTTTTGAAGAGTTAGTCACGAGCTGTCACATGAACCAAACATTAGGCTAAACTGGCTAAAGATTCACATTTGGTAACTTGGCAATGACGGGCTTTTATTTGTTTTCTCTGACGATCTAAGTTGCTGGTATATGTTTGTTGGTCAGTTGGACTTTGTGCCTGTTTCTGTGCTTTCAATAATGATGCAAGGATAGGATTGTATTATAGCATATATTTTTTACCTCTATCAGCATAATGGAAGTGTTCTTTGCGTGGAACATGCTGATCTTGTATATTTTGTCTCTTTTAATCATTGCTTGTATCAAAAACATGTTTGAACTAATCTTTATAAGGCACTTATTGGGAATATGAGTAGCAAATCCCCTCTCGCTTAGTTGCAAAAAATGCTGACTGTTCTCAGTGTTTGCATTTTGCTGGGACTGCCGGTGAGCTGTATACAGCATTAATTGCAGACAAGATGCAAATATATCTCTATGGAGGCAGGCTAATGTTGTATCAGATATATCTCTCGCTATCCCTTAGTTTTTCTGTCTGTATGATCTTCCCACATCATTCTTGAAGATTTTACCTATGGAGTATTCTCTGTTCTCTTGTTCAAGTCACATCCGATTTTTGTGTTGTCTCATTAGAGTGCTGTTATCGGTGGAAGAAGGATTTTAAATTTATGTGGCCTGCTTTATGGAGCAGTTTAGTTGTCGCATGCCTCTATGGCTGTATCATCTCGTGTCTGTGGACGACAAAAGGGGCAAGTAATGGTATCAACCTTGCTTTTAAGCCAGGATAATATTTACTTGGGAAGTCAAGGAGGGGCTATCATGGAGCACAGTTTGTAGAGGGTTTATGTCGGGTTTGGTATGATTTCTGTTTGTGTACTGATGAACTTTATCTTCTTCTGCTGTAATTTCTGGTTTGTGGTTTTGTCTTGCTCTCTCCCTTGGTCTTTTCATCCTGACTCCTATTGCAACTTTAACTATGTCAGTGACTCGGTGGTCAGAAGTACGAGTTTCATGCACCGAGTCCCTTTCATTATTTTCCGAAGGACTTTGGTTGTTAATGGCACCTTATTCGTACAGTAGCTGTGCTGTAACAATGACTTTTGGCAGGGTGCTGCCTTTGCTTGTTCTCTTAACCTATAGCTTTGTTGTATAATTGTTGTTTTTTCCCCTTGCAATCAGTTGGAGTGAAGGCTCCCTAGGCGTACGCAAGTGGAACTCAGACGAGGTGGCAGCCGAAGCTTCAGCTGAATGTTAGTTCTCTATAACCGCAGAGCTAATAATTTGGTAGCACAGTTTTGGTGGTGTTATCATTCTGTACTCAATTCATGAACACAAATGTATATGAAAATCAATTTATGGTCTTTTTTAGAGATGCCGTTCCCCACAGCCCCTGACCATTTCTCGCGGTTAGTTTTCAAGAACCCTTGCTCATGCTCTCTTTTTCTCTTCCATTTTCTTTGAAACTTTCTACATCTTCTTGATGATCATACAGGAAATCTAACATTAGTACTACGTATTTAAAGTAACGACCACCGGATTTAGGAATCAAGAGATTCTCTACTGGTTAGAAATATCGTCCCCAACATTTAGGTTGAGGGTTCGATTCCTACAAAGACCTTTGTGCTACAAGCCAACAAAAAAAAAAAAAAAAAAAAAAAAAAAACCAAAAAAAACAAAGAAACGATGGGATTCATGTCTTTTTGACTATGAAATGGTTAATGGAAGTCTAGGTTTTTTTTTTTTTATGGGAGATTTATATCTACGGAAAGTTTGAATACTAAGTGTAAATTTTAACTAAAAAATGTAGGGTTATCTTATTCGTGGCGCAATCCTGGGCACGAAGAAAGAGCTCCATTAGTGCCTCAAGTGACATCAGCCAACACATAATCATTCAAGTCAACTATCACCTGCATCATATATTAGTATATTACCATTCTGTTCCGTTAACTCCCAAGAAAGAGCTCACCACAGTTCACAAATATGAAACCCTTTCTAGTCACCAAACTCACTTCAATGGGTGCTAATCAAGAAGAAGAATGTGAGTCTAAAGAAAACCAAGATCTCAATTCTTCACAAAACCAGGTAGGAAAACTTGATCTATCCACCAAAGTCCTATACCAAGGGTTTTATTTCTACTCATGGCGTCTCCCCAATATCATGGCCTTTCAACAACACTTCCAACAACAAGACACTGACATCATATTACCCTCCAAGCCTAAATCCGGCACAACTTGGTTGAAATCCTTGATCTATTCCATCGTTCATCGTACCTGTTTCGCCAATTCAAATTATCATCTGTTGCTTACTAAAAACCCACATGAACTTATACGTAACTTTGAGTTTAATATATATTCATTAGAGAGAACAAAGGAGGAACGAAATGTGATCTCATGACATCCCCTAGAATCTTCTCAACTCACCTACCCTATAGCGTTCTTCCTGAGTCAATCAAGGGTAGCCAGTCCAAGTGCAAGATTGTGTCGGTGGCTCGAAATCCATTTGACACTGTGGTTTCTTTTTGGAAGTTTGAGACACAAATAGTTGGAGGGGTCCTTGAAAATGCGTCTTGTGAAGGTTTTGTGGAGAGCTTTTGTAGGGGTGAAGAGCTATTTGGACCTCATTGGAACCATGTGTTAGGATATTGGAACGAGAGTTTGGAGAATCCTAACAAAGTGTTGTTTCTCAAGTTCGAGGATATGCAAGAAGATGGGGTATCGGACTAAGAAGTTGGTTGAATTCTTAGGATATGGATTTTCCGAGGAGGAGGAGAGACAAGGAGCTATACAAGAGATCTTGAGGCTTTGTAGCATTGAACATTTGAAGAATTTGGAGGTGAATAAGACAGGATATTTTAACCCACATCGTAAGAATAGTTCCTACTTTAGGAAAGGTGTGGTTGGTGATTGGGTCAACCATTTGAGCCCTCCCATGGTGCAAAGGTTGGATCAAGTGATGAGAGAGAAGTTTGTTGGGTCTGGCTTGGAATTCAAGATGTATCCTCAAAAGTAATAGTCCTCAATCTACATCCATCACTTCTATAAATAATTGTAAGCTCAGGTTTCTGCGGATCTATATATATAGACGAGTGGTAAGATACTCCGTTAATTATTGTTATGACATTGCATAATACACAACCATATATATCTATTCGGCTTATTTAATCTTCAATTCAAGAAGCTTGTTATTTAGTACATCACTAATTTAAATACATTATATATTGTGTAATATTATTATTGATATAATAAAAACCACTTTTAGTGCATATCATTTTATTACTTGGAAATCATTGTCCTAGCCCATCGCGAATAACATCCAACACCACCTTATACCTTAACTACCTGCTCCTGGCGAGTTTTACGCTCTAGAAAACAACAATTACCCGAATATTCACCGGAGTATCTATCCCCACCAGCCGCAGCCGCAGCCACAGCAGCTCCCGCCTCGCCATCATTACTACTAGTAATCTAGCATCAGCCTCAATTCAAACATCATCACTAATATACTCCACAACAACACTAAAACAATGAAACTTTTACGGGTATCCATAGTGATGAAAGCTTTCAATTCTTTTTGTTTTTCTTAAGAATAAAATTATGTATCAATGGGGAGGGCAGATTGGAGGTACCGGTAGTATGAGAGCACTTATGAGATTGTATAGTTAAAAATTATAGAGTAAGAAAAAATTGTAAGGCCAAAAAAAGAGTGCATCTTGTTCAATGTATGAATTTATGAAGAACTATAATCACTTGAATTTTGCTATTTAGAATTGAATTTAGATGAAAAAAATGCATTGAAACGTACATTAAGTCTTGTATGAAATCAACTCACAGAACAAGTGGTGCTTCAATCATGTAAACAAGTCCCAAAATTGCCACCTTATGCAAACTGATAATTAATTTTTTTTTTGGTAGGAAGGAAGGCTAACTGATAATTAATTTGAATTTAAATGGGAGGATAGTTGCACCAAATCCATAATGAATGACTCTAGTATGACAAAAAGGAGTCTTGTATGAGGCCGTCTCAAGGTGAGGCTACCTCTATATACAAGCATTATGTCAGCATGACATCACGCTTGTATGAGAGGTCTCACCTTGAGGCCGCCTCATACGAGATTTTGTGATGACAAAATGTATAGGTTGCTAATCTAGTTATCTTTTATGATGGCGAGTCAATCAAAAGTAACACCTTTTATTCGAAATGTACCATTCTTTTTATACTTTTTAGTTAAAAAAATAAAATAAAAAACTTTTTGTTAAAAATGTAGTTAACAATTGTCTCATGACTCACAGTGAGACCATCTTATATACTTCATCCGTTTCAAAAAAGGTGGACACCTGCTATTTGAAGGTCAGTGTTTGAGATATTTGATCATTAATTTGTTAAAAAAAATATATAGTATTACAATGTAAAAATAATATTGTTAGATTCATTTTAAATATTACTTTTGAAAAATCATATTTTTATACTCATATAATAGAAGATATTCACCTTTTCAACAAAAATAAAAAATAATTCACGGTCAAAGTAGTATCATAGAGAACGTGAATAAGTTAAGTCTCAACTTTTTTTCTAAGAGAGGAAAAGTAAGTTTCTATGAACTAATAAATTCTAGGGCTCACGAGTCACAAGTCACAACCTCATTACTGACAGACCACATCTTCTTTTCGGTTCACCTCTAGGAGTAATTGTCGCCCTTGCACTTAGCCTCCGTTCTTTTTAACCACAAAAGTTGAACTGAACTGAACTAAATTAAATTGATTTTTTAACTTGACATTTAACCATTTAGAACTTGTCCAAACATATTAAATATTGATCACATTAAAAAGAATGCTTTGAAATATTTTCAATGACATAGACATATCATAAATTTTATTTTGGAATAAAAAATAATTGAATGATACATTTAAACATGAACTGAACTAAGTTCAATTGAATTGAAATGAAATTAAGATGAGTAGAATACAAAAATTTGTGTGTACTTAGTCCATGGTGTACCAATACTTTACCTGGAGTCACCCCTCTAATAGTGGAGCCACCCTATACCTCACCTGGAGCCACCTCTCTAATAGTGGAGCGATCTCCTACTTTACCTGGAGCTACCCCTCTAATAGTGGAGTCAACCCCTACTTTACCTGGAGCCACCCCTCAAATTTATACTTGGCGCTATTCTTCTAATAGTGGATTCACCCCCTACTTCACATGGAGCCATCCCTCAAATTTATACTTGGCGTCACCCCTCTAATAGTGGAGCCATGCACCCCATACTTCACATGGAGCCACCCCCTACTCTAGCTGAAGCCAATATCTCTAATAGTGGAGTCACCCCCTACTTCACCTGGAGCCACCCCTTAAATTTATACTTGGCACAACCCTCTAATAGTGGAGCCACATACCCTCCATTTCAACTAAAGTCACCCCCTACTTCAGCTGAAGTCACCCCTCTAATAGTGATAGGGCGCTGCCTTTGCTTGTTCTCTTAACCTATAGCTTTGTTGTATAATTGTTGTTTTTCCCTCTTGTAATCAGTTGGAGTGAAGGCTCCCTAGGCGTACGCAAGTCGGACTCAGACGAGGTGGCAGCCGAAACTTCAGTTGAATGTTAGTTCTCTATAACCGCTGAGCTAATCATTTGGTAGGCACAGTTTTGGTGGTGTTATCATTCTGTACTCGATTCTTGAACACAAATGCATATGAAAATCAATTCAATAAGTTTTGTATGAGACCGCCTCAAGGTGAGGCTACCTCAATATACAAGGATGACGTCGGCATAACATAATGATTGTATGAAAGGGTCTCACATTGAGACCGTCTCATACGAGATTTTGTAAAATCAATTTATATTCTTTTTTAGAGATGCCGTTCCCCACAACCCCTGACCATTTCTCGCGGTTAGTTTCCAAGAACCATGCCTCATGCTCTCTTTTGTCAATTCCATTTTCTTTAAACTTTCTACAACTTCTTGATGATCATACAAGAACTTGGAAGTAGAGTTCAAAAAAACCTAGACAATGGATGTAGCATTAGTATTTAAACTATGTTTTTAAAGTAATGATGAGATTTAGGAATTGAGAGATGTTCCATTGATTAGCAGTATCGTTTCCCAACATCAAGGTAGAACGTTTGATTCTATCAAGGTCTTTATACCCCTACAAACTAGAAAAAAAAAGTAACAGACAAATTTATTCAAGCATAGTTTGTACCAAGATGCGATCATGAATCTTACCCAAAGTGCTCTACTAAAATCACCAGCATAGCCCTTTTTGAACAAATCTATTTCTACGGAAAGTTTGAATACCTAGGAAAATTTATAACTGAAAAGTGTAGGGTTATCTGATTTGATTGCGAACAAAAAATGGATGTTGAAGGTGGATTTTATTTATTTTATTTAATTAATTAATTAATTAATTTTTTCTGAGAGAAGGTTTGGGTGTGTTCTATTCCACTTATTTGACATTACCTAATCGATGAGAATTAGTGCCAAGACCTTACTAAATCACTGATAATAAGTGACATAACATTACCCAATTTGTGTAAATCAGTGGCATGATCTTAACCAACCAGTGGGCTCAGTGAAAAGTAACACATCCATCCTCACAGAATCAATGACAAGACTTTATTGAATCAGTGAGAATAATTGGTAGAACCTTACCAAATCAGTGTAAATCAGTGGCAAGATCTTACCCAATTAGTGGAAATTAGTGGCATCACCTTACCCAATCAGTAATAATCAATAGTAAAAAAATTACCCAATCAGTGAATCAATAGAAATAAGTGAAAAAACACACTTGAAGTTCATATTGGTCACAATACTCGAAAATGAAATCTTAGAATGACACCTTCCCGATGTTGAAATTTTGCGTGGCGCAATTATAACGGACCCAAAATATTTGTACTAATATTCACTCAAAGTGATTTTACAACATTTACACTCTCACATTATATTTTTACTCACATACTACATTTTATTCTCATAATATCTCTTGGTGTGAGTACTTAACTCCACCTTATCTTTATCCTTTCATATTTTGATGGGGTTTTTATCTCTATTCTCAACACTCTACCCACTACTCACCAAGTCACCACAATTATTCACTACTCACCACACCCAATCAGGTTGGCTATCTCTCTTTTTATACCTTCTTAAATAGGTCTCTAGAGTTTTCTAACCTTTTACCTTTTTCTAGATTTTTCTACACATTAAGCTCTTAATCACCAACTCCCTAGAAAGCTCTTAACTAAATATCTAAATTTTCTCCAAGCTTTTTCTAGATTACTCTCAATTTCGAACACCCAACAAGTCGACACCTATAATATATAAGAATACCCCTACCTACCACACCACTTGAGTAGTACTAAATAAACAAACAACACCATATTGTAAATCACTGAGAATCGGTGACATAACCTTGCCCAATTAGTGGAAGTCAGTGGCATGATTTTATTCAATTAGTGGGCTCAGTGGAAAGTAGCACATCCATACTCACAGACTCAATGGTAGGACCTTATTGAATCTGTGAGAATAAGTGGTACAACCTTACCGAATCATTCTAAATCAGTGGCAAGATATTACCAAATTAGTGAAAATTAGTGGCATCACCTTACCCAATCAGTGATAAAAAAATTGCCCAATCAATAAGAATCAATGAAAATAAGTGAAACAACAAACTTGAAGTCATTTTGGTCACAATACTCGAAAATGGAATCTTTGAATGACTCCTTCTCAATGTTGAAATTTTGCATGACGCAATTGTAATAGACCCAAAATATTTGTACTAATATTCACTTAAAATGATTTTACAACATTTACACTCTCATATTATATTTTTACTCACATATTTTTTGTTCTCACAATATCTCTTGGTGTGAGTACTTAAATCCACCTTATCTTCATCCTTTCATATTTTGATGGGGTTCTTATCTCTATTCTCAACACTCTAGCCACTACTCACGTGTCACCACATATGCTCACCACTCACCACTCACCACTCACCACACCCAATCAGGTTGGTTATCCCTTTTTTTTATACCTTCTTAAATAGGGCTCTAGAGTCTTCTATCCTTTTACGTTTCTCTATATTTTTCTACACATTAAGCTCTTAATCACCAACTCTCTAGAAAGCTCTTAACTAAACATCTTGATTTTCTCCAAGATTTCTCTAGATTACTCTCAATTTCCAATACCCAACAAGTCGACACCTATAATATATAAGAATACCTCTACCTACCACACCACTTGAGTAGTACTAAAGAAACAAACAACACCATATTGTAAATCACTGAGAATTAGTGACATGACCTTACCTAATTAGTGAAAATCAGTGACAAGATCTTATCCAATCACTAGGCTCAGTAAAAAGTAGCGCATCCATACTCACAGAATCAATGGTATGACCTTATTGAATCTGTGAGAATAAGTGGTAGAACATTACCGAATCATTGTAAATCAGTGACAAGATATTACCCAATTAGTTAAAGTTAGTAGCATCACCTTACCTAATCAGTGGTAAAAAAAATTACCCAATCAGTAAGAATCAATGAAAATAACTGAAAAAACACACCTGAAGTCTTTTTGGTCACAATACTCGAAAATGAAATCTTAGAACGACCCCTTCCAAATGTTGAAATTTTGCGTAACGCAATTGTAATGGACCCAAAATATTAGTACTAATATTCACTCACATTATATTTTTATTCACATACTTTTTGTTCTCACAATATCTCTTGATGTAAGTACTTAACTCCACCTTATCTTCATCCTTTCATCTTTTGATGGGGTTTTTATCTCTATTCTCAACACTCAAACTACCACTCACCTGTCACCACAATTGCTCACCACTCACCACTCACCACACCCAATAGGGTTGGCTATCTCTTTTTTTATACCATTTTAAATAAGGCTCTAGAGTTTTCTAACCTTTTACGTTTCTCTAGATTTTTTTACACATTAAGCTCTTAATCACCAACTCACTAGAAAGCTCTTAACTAAATATCTAGATTTTCTCCAAGATTTTTCTAGATTACTCTCAATTTCCAACATCCAAAAAGTCGACACCTATAATATATTAGAATTTAGAATACCCCTACCTATCACACCACTTGAGTAGTACTAAAGAAACAAACAGCACCATATTGTAAATCACTGAGAATCAATGACATGAGCTTACCCAATTAGTGGAAATCAGTTGCATGATCTTATCCGATATGTGGGATTAGTGGAAAGTAACACATCCATACTTACATCAGGATCATTGGCATATCCTTATTAAATCAGTGAGAATAAGTGATAGGACATTACCAAATCAGTGACAAGATCTTACCCAATTAGTGAAAATTAGTGGCGTCACCTTACCCAATCAGTATTAATCAGTGGTAAAAAATTTACCCAATCAGTAAGAATCAATGAAAATAAGTGAAAATACAGACTTTTCATTTTGGTCACAATACTCGAAAATAGAATCTTAAAATGGCACCTTCCCAATGTTGAAATTTTGCGTGGCCCAATGTAATGGACCCAAAATATTTGAACTAATATTCACTCAAAGTGATTTTACAACATTTACACTCTCACATTATATTTTTACTCACATACTAAATTTTATTCTCATAATATCTCTTGGTGTGAGTACTTAACTCCACCTTATCTTTATCCTTTCATATTTTGATGGGGTTCTTATCTCTATTCTCAACACTCTACCCACTACTCACCAAGTCACCACAATTGCTCACTACTCACCACATCCAATCGAGTTGGCTATCTCTCTTTTTATACATTCTTAAATAGGGCTCTAGAATTTTCTAACGTTTAACCTTTCTCTAGATTTTTCTACACATTAAACTCTTAATCACCAACTCCCTAGAAAGCTCTTAACTAAATATCTAGATTTTCTTCAAGATTTTTCTAGATTACCCTCAATTTCCAACACCCAACAAGTCGACACCTATAATATATAAGAATACCCCTACCTACCACACCACTTGAGTAGTACTAAATAAACAAACAACACCATATTGTAAATCACTGAGAATCAGTAACATGACCTTACCCAATTAGTGAAAGTATAATCTTATCTAATTAGTGGGCTCAGTGGAAAGTAACACATTCATATTCACAGAATCAATGGCAGGACCTTATTGAATCAGTGAAAATAAGTGATAAGACCTTACCGAATCTGTGTAAATCAGTGGCAAGATCTTACCCAATTAGTGGAAATTAGTGGCATCACCTTACCCAATCAGTAATAATCAATAGTAAAAAAATTACCCAATCAGTGAATCAATAGAAATAAGTGAAAAAACACACTTGAAGTTCATTTTGGTCACAATACTCGAAAATGGAATCTTAAAATGACACCTCCCGATGTTGAAATTTTGGGTGGCGCAATTATGGTGGACCCAAAATATTTGTACTAATATTCACTCAAAGTGATTTTACAACATTTACACTCTCACATTATATTTTTACTCACATACTACATTTTATTCTCACAATATCTCTTGGTGTGGGTACTTAACTCCACCTTATCTTCATCCTTTCATATTTTGATGGGGTTTTTATCTCTATTCTCAACACTCTACCCACTACTCATCAAGTCACCACAATTGTTCACTACTCACCACACCCAATCAGGTTGGCTATCTCTCGTTTTATACCTTCTTAAATAGGTCTCTAGAGTTTTCTAACCTTTTACCTTTTACTAGATTTTTCTACACATTAAGCACTTAATCACCATTTCCTTAGAAAGCTCTTAACTAAATATCTAGATTTTCTCCAAGCTTTTTCTGGATTACTCTCAATTTCGAACACCCAACAAGTCGACACCTATAATATATAAGAATACCCCTACCTACCACACCACTTGAGTAGTACTAAATAAACAAACAACACCATATTGTAAATCACTAAGGATCGGTGACATAACCTTGCCCAATTAGTGGAAATCAGTGGCATGATCTTATTCAATTAGTGGGCTCAGTGGAAAGTAGCACATCCATACTCACAGACTCAATGGTAGGACCTTATTGAATCTGTGAGAATAAGTGGTACAACCTTACCGAATCATTGTAAATCAATGGCAAGATATTACCAAATTAGTGAAAATTAGTGGCATCACCTTACCCAATCAGTGGTAAAAAAATTTCCCAATCAATGAGAATCAATGAAAATAAGTGAAACAACACACTTGAAGTCATTTTGGTCACAATACTTGAAAATGGAATCTTTGAATGACTCCTTCTCAATGTTGAAATTTTGCGTGACGCAATTGTAATAGACCCAAAATATTTGTACTAATATTCGCTTAAAATGATTTTACAACATTTACACTCTCATATTATATTTTTACTCACATATTTTTTGTTCTCACAATATCTCTTGGTGTGAGTACTTAAATCCACCTTATCTTCATCCTTCCATATTTTGATGGGGTTCTTATCTCTATTCTCAACACTCTAGCCACTACTCACGTGTCACCACATATGCTCACCACTCACCACTCACCACACCCAATCAGGTTGGTTATCCCTTTTTTTATACCTTCTTGAATAGGGCTCTAGAGTCTTCTATCCTTTTACGTTTCTCTATATTTTTCTACACATTAAGCTCTTAATCACCAACTCTCTAGAAAGCTCTTAACTAAACATCTTGATTTTCTCCAAGATTTTTCTAGATTACTCTCAATTTCCAATACCCAACAAGTCAACACCTATAATATATAAGAATACCTCTACCTACCACACCACTTGAGTAGTACTAAAGAAACAAACAACACCATATTGTAAATCACTGAGAATCAGTGACATGACCTTACCTAATTAGTGAAAATCAGTGACAAGATCTTATCCAATCACTAGGCTCAGTAAAAAATAGCGCATCCATACTCACAGAATCAATGGTATGGCCTTATTGAATCTGTGAGAATAAGTGGTAGAACATTACCGAATCATTGTACATCAGTGACAAGATATTACCCAATTAGTTAAAGTTAGTAGCATCACCTTACCTAATCAGTGGTAAAAAAAATTACCCAATCAGTAAGAATCAATGAAAATAACTGAAAAAACACACCTGAAGTCATTTTGGTCACAATACTCGAAAATGAAATCTTAGAATGACCCCTTCCAAATGTTGAAATTTTGCGTAACGCAATTGTAATGGACCGAAAATATTAGTACTAATATTCACTCACATTATATTTTTATTCACATACTTTTTGTTCTCACAATATCTCTTGATGTAAGTACTTAACTCCACCTTATCTTCATCCTTTCATCTTTTGATGGGGTTTTTATCTCTATTCTCAACACTCTAACTACCACTCACCTGTCACCACAATTGCTCACCACTCACCACTCACCACTCACCACACCCAATAGGGTTGGCTATCTCTTTTTTTATACCATTTTAAATAAGGCTCTAGAGTTTTCTAACCTTTTACGTTTCTCTAGATTTTTTTACACATTAAGCTCTTAATCACCAACTCACTAGAAAGCTCTTAACTAAACATCTAGATTTTCTCCAAGATTTTTCTAGATTACTCTCAAATTCCAACATCCAAAAAGTCGACACCTATAATATATTAGAATTTAGAATACCCCTACCTACCACACCACTTGAGTAGTACTAAAGAAACAAACAACACCATATTGTAAATCACTGAGAATTAATGACATGAGCTTACCCATTCATTGGAAATCAGTTGCATGTTCTTATCCGATATGTGGGATTAGTGGAAAGTAACACATCCATACTTACATCAGGATCATTGGCATATCCTTATTAAATCAGTGAGAATAAATGATAGGACATTACCAAATCAGTGACAAGATCTTACCCAATTAGTGAAAATTAGTGGCATCACCTTACCCAATCAGTATTAATCAGTGGTAAAAAATTTACCCAATCAGTGAGAATCAATGAAAATAAGTGAAAAAACAGACTTTTCATTTTGGTCACAATACTCGAAAATAGAATCTTAAAATGGCACCTTCCCAATGTTGAAATTTTGCGTGGCCCAATGTAATGGACCCAAAATATTTGTATTAATATTCACTCAAACTGATTTTACAACATTTACACTCTCACATTATATTTTTACTCACATACTAAATTTTATTCTCATAATATCTCTTGGTGTGAGTACTTAACTCCACCTTATCTTTATCCTTTCATATTTTGACGGGGTTCTTATCTCTATTCTCAACACTCTACCCACTACTCACCAAGTCACCACAATTGCTCACTACTCACCACATCCAATCGAGTTGGCTATCTCTCTTTTTATAAATTCTTAAATAGGGCTCTAGAGTTTTCTAACGTTTAACCTTTCTCTAGATTTTTCTACACATTAAACTCTTAATCACCAACTCCCTAGAAAGCTCTTAACTAAATATCTAGATTTTCTTCAAGATTTTTCTAGATTACCCTCAATTTCCAACACCCAACAAGTCGACACCTATAATATATAAGAATACCCCTACCTACCACACCACTTGAGTAGTACTAAAGAAACAAACAACACCATATTGTAAATCACTGAGAATCAGTAACATAACCTTACCCAATTAGTGGAAGTATAATCTTATCTAATTAGTGGGCTTAGTGGAAAGTAACACATTCATATTCACAGAATCAATGGCAAGACCTTATTGAATCAGTGAAAATAAGTGATAGGACCTTACCGAATCTGTGTAAATCAGTGGCAAGATCTTACCCAATTTGTGGAAGTTAGTGGGCATCACCTTACCCAATCAGTAATAATCAATAGTAAAAAAATTACCCAATCAGTGAATCAATAGAAATAAGTGAAAAAACACACTTGAATTTCATTTTGGTCACAATACTCGAAAATGGAATCTTAGAATGACACCTTCCCGATGTTGAAATTTTGGGTGGCGCAATTATGACGGACCCAAAATATTTGTACTAATATTCACTCAAAGTGATTTTACAACATTTACATTCTCAAATTATATTTTTACTCACATACTACATTTTATTCTCACAATATCTCTTGCTGTGAGTACTTAACTCCACCTTATCTTCATCCTTTCATATTTTGATGGGGTTTTTATCTCTATTCTCAACACTCTACCCACTACTCACCAAGTCACCACAATTGTTCACTACTCACCACACCCAATCAGGTTGGCTATCTCTCTTTTTATACCTTCTTAAATAGGTCTCTACAGTTTTCTAACCTTTTACCTTTTTCTAGATTTTTCTACACATTAAGCTCTTAATCACCAACTCCCTTGAAAGTTCTTAACTAAATATCTAGATTTTCTCTAAGCTTTTTCTAGATTACTCTCAATTTTGAACACCCAACAAGTCGACACCTATAATATATAAGAATACCCCTACCTACCACACCACTTGAGTAGTACTAAATAAACAAACAACACCATATTGTAAATCACTGAGAATCAGTAACATGACCTTACCCAATTAGTGGAAGTATAATCTTATCTAATTAGTGGGCTCAGTGGAAAGTAACACATTCATATTCACAGAATCAATGGCAGGACCTTATTGAATCATTGAAAATAAGTGATAGGACCTTACCAAATCTGTGTAAATCAGTGGCAATATCTTACCCAATTAGTGGAAATTAGTGACATCACCTTACCCAATCAGTAATAATCAATAGTAAAAAAATTACCCAATCAGTGAATCAATTGAAATAAGTGAAAAAACACACTTGAAGTTCATTTTGGTCACAATACTCGAAAATGAAATCTTAAAATGACACCTTCCCGATGTTGAAATTTTGGGTGGCGCAATTATGACGGACCCAAAATATTTGTACTAATATTCACTTAAAGTGATTTTACAACATTTACACTCTCACATTATATTTATACTCACATACTACATTTTATTGTCACAATATCTCTTGGTGTGAGTACTTAACTCCACCTTATCTTCATCCTTTCATATTTTGATGAGGTTTTTTATCTCTATTCTCAACACTCCACCCACTACTCACCAAGTCACCACAATTGTTCACTACTCACCACACCCAATCAGGTTGGCTATCTCTCTTTTTATACCTTCTTAAATAGTTCTCTAGAGTTTTCGAACCTTTTACCTTTTTCTAGATTTTTCTACACATTAAGCTCTTAATCACCAACTCACTAGAATGCTCTTAACTAAATATCTAGATTTTCTCTAAGCATTTTCTAGATTACTCCCAATTTCCCAACAAGTCGACACCTATAATATATAAGAATACCCCTACCTACCACACCACTTGAGTAGTACTAAAGAAACAAACAACACCATATTGTAAATCACTGAGAATCAGTAACATGACCTTACCCAATTAGTGGAAGTATAATCTTATCTAATTAGTGGGCTCAGTGGAAAGTAACACATTCATATTCACAGAATCAATGACAGGACCTTGTTGAATCAGTGAAAATAAGTGATAGGACCTTACCGAATCTGTGTAAATCAGTGGCAAGATCTTACCCAATTAGTGGAAATTAGTGGCATCACCTTACCCAATCAGTAATAATCAATAGTAAAAAAATTACCCAATCAGTGAATCAATAGAAATAAGTGAAAAAACAAACTTAAAGTTCATTTTGGTCACAATACTCGAAAATGGAATCTTAGAATGACACCTTCCCGATGTTGAAATTTTGGGTGGCGCAATTATGACGGACCCAAAATATTTGTACTAATATTCACTCAAAGTGATTTTACAACATTTACACTCTCACATTATATTTTCACTCACATACTACATTTTATTCTCACAATATCTCTTGGTGTGAGTACTTAACTCCACCTTATCTTCATCCTTTCATATTTTGATGGGGTTTTTATCTCTATTCTCAACACTCTACCCATTACTCACCAAGTCACCACAATTGTTCACTACTCACCACACCCAATCAGGTTGGCTATCTCTCTTTTTATACCTTCTTAAATAGTTCTCTAGAGTTTTCGAACCTTTTACCTTTTTCTAGATTTTTCTACACATTAAGCTCTTAATCACCAACTCCCTAGAAAGCTCTTAACTAAATATCTAGATTTTCTCTAAGCTTTTTCTAGATTACTCTCAATTTCCCAACAAGTCGACACCTATAATATATAAGAATACCCCTACCTACCACACCACTTGAGTAGTACTAAAGAAACAAACAACACCATATTGTAAATCACTGAGAATCAGTAACATGACCTTACCCAATTAGTGGAAGTATAATCTTATCTAATTAGTGGGCTCAGTGGAAAGTAACACATTCATATTCACAGAATCAATGGCAGGACCTTATTGAATTAGTGAAAATAAGTGATAGGACCTTACCAAATCTGTGTAAATCAGTAGCAAGATCTTACCCAATTAGTGGAAATTAGTGGCATCACCTTACCCAATCAGTAATAATCAATAGTAAAACAATTACCCAATCAGTGAATCAATAGAAATAAGTGAAAAAACACACTTGAAGTTTATTTTGGTCACAGTACTCGAAAATGGAATATTAAAATGATATCTTTCCAATGTTGAAATTTTGCATAGTGCAATTGTAATGGACCCAAAATATTTGTACTAATCTTCACTCAAAGTGATTTTACAACATTTACACTCTTACATTATATTTTACTCACATATATTTTATTAGAGCTGGCAAAAACTGACCCAACCCGACCTGTCATGGACCCCAGGGAAACCCGATCCGAAAAGTTTTAAACCCGAAAGGACCCGACCCATTATGACCCAAGATCGAAGTGACCCGACTGGAACCCGAACCGAGCCAAAAAGTTGTGACACAATATTTTTCAAACCCGTTGGGTAACCCGAAACGAACCCATATTTAACCCAATGTATTCGACCCGTATTTGACCCGACCCGTTTTTAACCCCACCCATATTTGACCAGACCCGAACCCATCTTGACCGACCCATTTGCCAGGTCTACTTTATATTCTCACAATAGCTCTTGGTGTGAGTACTTAACTCCACCTTATCTTTATCATTTCGTATTTTGATGGGTTTCTTATCTCTATTCTCAAAACTCTACGCACTACTCACCAAGTCACCGCAATTGCTCACCACTTACCACTCACCACACGCAATCAAGTTGGCTATCTCTCTTTTTATATGTTCTTAAGTAGGTCTCTGGAGTTTTCTAAACTTTTACCTTTCTCTAGATTTTTCTTCACTTAAGCTCTTAATCACCAACTCCCTAAAAAGCTCCTAATTAAATATCTTAATTTTCTTCAAGATTTTCTAGATTACTCTTGATTTTCAACACCCAACAAGTCGACACCTATAATATATAAGAATACCGCTACCTATCACACCACTTGCGTAAAACTACAGAAACAACAACACCATATTGTAAATCACTGAGAATCAGTAACATGACCTTACCCAATTAGTGAAAATCAGTGACATGATCTTTCCTAATCAGTGAGCTCAGTGGAAAATAGCACATCCATACTCACAGAATCAATGGTAGGACCTTACCGAATCATTGTAAATTAGTGCGTGGCAAGATATTACCCAATTAGAGAAAATTAGTGGCATCGCCTTACCCAATCAGTGGTAAAAAATTTCCCAATCAGTAAAAATCAATGAAAATAAGTGAAAAAATACACTTGAAGTCATTTTGGTCACAATACTCGAAAATGAAATCTTAGAATGACCCCTTCCCAAGTTGAAATTTTGCGTAAGCAATTGTAATGGACCCAAAATATTTGTACTAATATTTGCTCAAAGTGATTTTACAACATTTACACTTTCACATTATATTTTTACTCACATACTTTTTGTTCTCACAATATATCTTGATATGAGTACTTAACTCCACCTTATCTTCATCCTTTCATATTTTGATGGGATTCTTATCTCTATTCTCAACACTCTACCCACTACTCACCAAGTCACCACAATTGCTCACCACTTACCACTCACCACACGCAATTGGGTTGGCTATCTCTCTTTTTATACCTTCTTAAAAAGGTCTCTAGAATTTTCTAACATTTTACCATTCTCTAAATTTTTCTACACATTAAGCTCTTAATCACCAACTCCCTAAAAAGCTCTTAACTATCGAAATTTTATCTAAGATTTTTCTAAATTACTCTCAATATACAAACATACCCCTACCTACCACACCATTTGAGTAGTACTTAGGAAACAAACAGTCCCATATTGTAAGCATAAATACTATCAGCTCCATTACTGCCTCAAGTGACATAAGCCAACACATAATCATTCAAGATTTCAAGTCAACTATCACCTTCACTACAAATTAGGGCCACTTAGCTACGTACTACGCATCTACACACTTGCACAAATCTGTTAAAGATATGGAACCCCTTGTAGTCACGAAAGAAGAAGCAACCTTAGAATGTGAGTCTAAAGAAAACCAAGAGCTCACTTCTCAAAACCTGGTGGAAAAACTTGACCTATCAACTAAAGTCCTATACCAGGGGTTTTACTTCTACTCATGGCTTCTCCCCAATATCATGGCCTTTCAACAACACTTCCAACCACAAGACACTGACATAATAGTGGCCACCAAGCCTAAATCCGGTACAACTTGGTTGAAATCATTGATCTATTCCATTGTTCATCGTACGTGTTTCACCAATGCAAATCATCCGTTGCTTACTAAAAATCCACATGAACTTATACTTAGCTTTGAGTTCAATTTTTATTCATCAGAGACGAGGAAAGAGAAACAAAATGATTTATTGACTAGTATGACATCCCCTAGGATCTTCTCAACTCACATCCCCTATGCCATTCTTCCTGAGTCAATCAAGGGCCAGTCTAAGTGTAAGATTGTGTCTATGGCCCGAAACCCACTTGACACTATGGTTTCTTTTTGGAAGTTTGAGACGCAGATAATCGGAGGGGTTCTTGAAGATGCGTCGTGTGAGGATTTTGTGGAGAGATTTTGTAGGGGCGAAGAGCTATTTGGACCTCATTGGAACCATGTGTTAGGATATTGGAACGAGAGTTTGGAGAATTCTAATAAGGTGTTGTTTCTCAAGTACGAGGATATGCAAAAAGATGGGGTATCAGAGATTAAGAAGTTGGCCGAGTTCTTAGGGTATGGATTTTCCATTGAGGAGGATAGACAAGGAGTTATACAGGAGATCTTGAGGCTTTGTAGTATTGAAAATTTGAAGAATTTGGAGGTGAATAAGACAGGGTACATTGACCCACATCTTAAGAATAGTTCGTACTTTAGGAAAGGTGAGGTTGGTGATTGGGTCAATCATTTAAGCCCTTCCATGGTGCAAAAGTTAAATCAAGTGATGAGTGAGAAATTTTATGGGTCTGGTTTGGAATTCAAGATGTATCCTCAAAAGTAATAGTCCTCAATCTACATCCATCACTTCTATAAACAATTGTAAGCTCAGGTTTCCGCGGATCTATATATATAGACGAGTAGTAAGATACTCCGTTAATTGTTATGACATTACATAATACTCACCCTTATATATAGGAGTTTTTACGATAGGTTAACCGTACCGAAATTGTGTTTGATACGGTAATCGAAAAAATCGGTTCGACTTATTTAATGTTCGAGAATACATTTATGTATTGTGTAATATTATTATTGATATATATAATAAAACCACTTTTAGTGCATATCATTTTATTACAGAGTACGTAGCTTAGGAATCATTGTCCTAGCCCATTGCGAATAACATCCAACACCACCTTAACTACCCCGCTCCCGGCGAGTTTTACGCTCTAGAAGACAACAATCATCAGAGTATCCGCCGGAGCATCGTCCATGTCCACCAGCGAGCCCGCAGCCGCATCAACAGCTGCCGCCTCGCCACCATTACTACTAGCAATCAGTGCCGGCTCTTAGCAGGTGCATGTGGAGCACTTTCACAGGGCCTCAAGTTTTTTGGGGCCCCAAATTTTAAAGTGGGTCTGACCTAAAAGACTTAAATTTGAAGTTTTTGAATCTGAGTCGCCTTTTCCATTGGGTTATAGGAATTACAAATTTAGTTTTTGATCATATTGTATTACTTATTCTATTTTTCAATTGGTTTATGTGATGTGATATTTTCCGGTTGTCAATTGCAAGTAACTTCGAATGATTTCTTTTTTGATGAAAAAAAAGAAGAAGAAAGTGTCTGCTCTAAAGTTTGAAGACCTAATTTTAAATTTTCGCACATGGCCCCATAAAAGTTGGAGACGGCCCTGCTAGCAATCTAGCATCGGCCTCAAACACCATCACTAATATACTCCACAATAGCACTAAAACAATGAAACTTTTACGGGTATCCATAGTGATAAAAGCTTTCTGATATAAAAGGTGATTCTTTTTCTTTTTCTTAAGAATAAATTATATGTATCAAGCTATCAATGGAGAGGGCGGACTTTTGAAGGTACTAGTGGTAGTATGAGAGCACATATGAGATTTTATAGTTAAAAAATTATATACATTAAGAAAAAATTATAACGCCCAAAAAAATGTGCATCTTGTTCAATGTATGGATTTAAGAAGAAAAATAATCACTTGAATGATCTGCTATTTAGAATTGAATTTAGATGAAAAAAATGCATTGAAACGTAACATGCAGACACTACAAATTCATAAGATGACGGGACCCGGACAAGTGGTGCTTTAATAATGTAAACAAGTCCCAAAATTGCCACCTTATACAAAATGATTTTTCAAAAATATTTCTCAAAATGAATCTAGGAAAATAATAATAATTTTTATTATAGATTTTTATATTTTTCAAAAATTAGTGGTTAAAATTTATTTCAGCAAGTGTTGTATGTGAACAACTCACAGTAAAAAGGGGTCATTATATATAAATGTAAAGGTCACTTATCGTGAGCACTGAGCAATGACTCTTGTTTCACTCCATTCGTTACAAAATCTGTTTCCTACTTCTTTTTGCACGGAGTTTAATAGGAGTTGATTTTGGAACAAAATTTTCTTGTTTGCCCTTACTTTAACAGGAGAGGGTGTGTGTGGGTCGGTAGTGGTTGGAAAATAATGATGGCAAGAAAAAGTAAGAGTAGATGAGTCTTTTACACCTCAAAATCTTACTAAAAAAGGTAGAGTGTAGGAGAATTTGGAACGAATATAAAAGAAAAGTGGGAATGAGATTTCGGAACGATGGAGGGAGTATTAAAAAGTGACTTATCTCATCAAATACAAGACTTGCTCTTCATAAACACAAAAACTTATTTGATACGGTTTTAATGTAACTTTTAATGAGACGATGGTCACATTTTAGTGACACAAATGTCACTGCTTATAATAAGTGACTCCTATATACTTAAATAGTGACCTTAATTTTTTATACGTTGATGAGACACAAGACTTGCTCATCTTTAAACGAAGCAAATGGTAAAAATAAATAAGGAACACATGGATCCCTCATCTTTTTCATTTGGTGATTTCACAACTTCGGATAACCCCAACAAAATCTTTTCAGTTTATTTTCCATTTTTAAAATTTTTATGATATGAAATTTAGGTGTCATCTTTGGAGCTCTCACACCATGCATGGACGCCACGTCTTGACATTAGAGATCTCAAATGCAAATGCGTGATAAACCAAGATCGAAGTGGAAAACAAACAACCAAATAGCAAAACTCTCAAATTAAAATGGCATCAAAACTAAGCCCAGCGTACGCTTATACCGTCGTTTATGTGAAAGATGTTGCCAAATCTGTGGAGTTTTATGCCAAAGCTTTTGGTTACAATGTCCGCCGTTTAGACCATTCCCACAGGTTAGCCCTTTGCACTCCCTTGATTATGATTTATTGTGATTGTAAAAGTATCCTCTCTTTTTTTTTTTTTTTTTTTTTTTTTTTTTTTTTTTTGTTTGTACGTTTGGGTATTTGCATGTTTATTAGGCTGGAGGATTATTGATTTATTTCCATGGTTTTGGTAAGATTGTCTCATACAAGTTTTTGCGTTTGTTACTTATGATAAGGAATATGACATTGATTGAGCCTTCAACCATTAACTTATATTTTTGGTTGAGTTGGTTCCAATGAACATGGTTTTAGAGTCAGATGACCAAGAGGTTACGATGCATTATCCACACTTCAAGCCTAAGTTTTTGGTTGAGTTGGTTCCTAACACATTTTAGTAAGATTTATAGAATGACATGAGACAGTACACCCTAGTTTCTTCTTTTCTTTTCTTTTTTCTTTTGTCGGCTGGCTTTAATTGGAATAGTGCATCCGTGGATGGATGATATTATTATCCCCTACATCATTTTGCGCATTAACACAATACAATAGATTTGTGTATGTTACCATCTTTTAAGTTGATTACAATTTGTAGAATAATATGGGAAAAAGTCTTGTGTGAGACCAACTCATAGAAAAATGGGATCACTTTTTAGCAATGTAGGGGTCACTTATGGTGAGCAGTGATCCTTACTTCATTGAAAAGTGACCCCGTCTCACCAAAAGTTACGAAAAGACCGGCTTGTAAAAGTTTTTTTTGATAATGTGGACAGTTTTATGCAAAAATGCGGAGAAAAAGCAAATTGATCATTAGAACAATGTTATTAGATTGTTTACTTAATGCTTTCTTTTACTAGGTTTTTATACACGCACAAAGCTAAGGCCGATAAGAACCAAACTATTTACGAAGAGAGAGAGAGAGCACCTCTTGATTTCTAGATATTTATTCCTACTCTCAGGCATGTTTGGAATAGGGGTAATAATTAATGGGGTAATAGAGTGAATTATGGGCTAAAATGGGATATGAGGGAGGTGCTGGGTCATAGATTTTGTGAAGAGAAGGGTAATCATTACCTATTTGGGGATAATAGTTACCCACCTTTAATTTTCCCCTCGGTTATGAATCCCTCCCTTCTCCCTTTATTTTCTCCATTACTCTGATCCCTTAATCATTACCCCACCACCTCCTCCATCTTTCTATTTTACCATTTGATTTGCTCTGTTATTCCCTTAATGATTATCCACAATCCAAGCATGCCCTAAGTGCTGGTTTGGTTGACACTTAAAAAACACCGTTTAGAAAAAAAAAAACATAGGAAGTGCTATTTATTAGGGAGTGTAAATTTGTCTCTCGTTAGATGACAAAAAAAACACAGGAAACTAATTTCTGCAGGAAATGACTTTCCCCATAATGAAGGAAATTGCTTACTAAGTTCGGAGGTAAGTGGCACTTTTCATTTTAATTTTCATGAATCTACAATTCCTTGTTTTCAACCACACAACAATGAGTACTTTCAATGAATTTGTATTTCTCATGAATTAGCACTTTTATGTTAATTTACTGTCCATGTTTAACCAAACAAGCACTTAGACTCCTTAAGTCTTTTTTATTGCAGATATATATGGAATATATTATAAAATGTATAAATATATTTTATATATCTAGGCAATTTTAATAATCAAAGAACTTGGATAAGACCATCTTTAACGCAACTTAATATAATTTCTGGGAGACAATGATCACTTTTATAATAGTAGAATAATGGTCTCTGCTCATCATAAGCGACTCTACGCCTTTACATAGATCATAGTGACCCTATTTTTCTATCGGTTTGTTTCACACGAGACTTGCTTGAAATAGTTAGAACGTGTGGTATATGTTCTGGTATATGTGACAACTCTAATTTCGTTTATCACAATGGTAATTATTTGGAGTGTTGCAGATGGGGCGAACTGGAGAGTGGGCACACCACAATAGCATTCACACCAATTCATCAACATGAAACTGATGAAGTTACTGGCACAGTCCAGACAACCCAGTCTAAACGCGAACGTGGACCAGTTGAAGTCTGTTTTGATTATGCTGATGTTGATGCTGCTTTCAAGGTTATATAACTGCTATATCGTCTCCCTTTTTTTCTATTTTTATTTTGGTGTTTTTTTGTCTTTAATTTGATGATTTAATTAATTTGTTTAAATTACTTTGTATGTTTTGGGATATATATGGATCAGAGGGCTGTGGAGAATGGAGCAGTATCAGTGAGTGAGCCAGAGCAGAAAGAATGGGGGCAGAAAGTTGGCTACGTACGAGATCTTGATGGCATTGTGGTGAGGATTGCGAGCCATGTAGCACAAACCTAAGGACTTCGGAGTAATAGTTGTTATTACACAAAAACTTGTTTACGACTGCTTTATAACCATTCGAAAATACAAAAAGAAAAGAACTACTACTAGTTATTATTATGAAATAATAAAAGTAATAGATATATATTAAATGTCTGAATATGTACTAAATTTCCATAGAGTGTGCAAATAAGTACTTGTGTTTCTCCATTTATAGAAGGTGAACTCTTGTATGTTGTAACTTTGCAGTATGTAGTTAAATTTTGTAATTATTTTCGAGTTTCTTTGGTTGAGCAAATAATCTTTATCTTTAATTGATTATGCCATTAGAAAAACTTTAAGTATTATTCCTTGCAAATTCCTAAATGTATGTATGTGATTTCTGTTGAATTGAATTGATTATGTTTGGAAGGATGCTTTAAATTAGTTGATTGTGGTTGCTCTTTTGCTTAATATTTATCGGATCAAAATAGAGTTAAAGACTCAAAACAAATTTCGATAAGGCTCAATAGGGTTTAGTGGGATTTGAATCATGATATTGATAGTGGTAAGGATGTTCAAGACTTAGGGCATGTTTTTTTAGACAAAATTTTAGTTTTTCCCAGTTTGTTTCAGTTTGTTCCAGTTTTCAGTTAAAAACTCCAGTTTGTTCCAGTTTTCTCCAGTTTATTCCAGTTTGTTTTAATTTTCTCCAGTTTATTTCAGTTTTCTCCAATTTGTTTCAGTTATTCCTAATTAATATTTTGACATAATGAATATACTAATTAAGTATTATTTATCAAAATAATAATAATAAATATAAATTGCGTATGTTTTTTCACTTTTAAAAAATGCCCATTTTTTTTATTATCTACTCTATCCATCCCAAATTGATGTACCCATAATAATAATAATAATAATAATAATAATAATAATAATAATAATAATAATAATAATAATAATAATAATAATAATTAATAATTAAAAATAAATAATAGTAATAATAATAGTTTAATTTCATTCTATTAATATTATTATTATAATATTTATTTATGATTATTATTATTATTATTATTATTATTATTATTATTATTATTATTATTATTATTATTATTATTATTATTATTATTATTATTATTATTATTATTATATCCCAAATGATAAAAGAAATTCATAAATGCAAAAGTTTCAGTAAGTTCCAGTTTTTTTCAGTAAGTTTCAGTTTTCTCCAGTTTTTTCCAGTTTGTTCCAATTTCTAGTTAAAAGTTTCAGTTTTTTCCAGTTTATTCCACTTTGTTCCAGTTTTCTCCAATTTGTTCCAATTTTCAATTTCCAGCCTCCAATCTAAAAAAACATGCCCTTAGAGAGCCTACCACACTACTAGTCATGATACTTGGTAATTTTTGTTTTATTTATCTCACGTCACTTTTAAGTTGGTACAGTGTACATACGTTGGCTAAAGTACCTCGAGACTTGCCACTTTCATTTCTTAATCAAAGGTTGAGAGTTCGAATTTTCGGCATGTGTTGTCATGTTTTGTACTTAGGGGTCACAGATAATTGTGAGGGGCAGTCCTATGGCCCCTAAAAAGGTCTTAAATAAGGTCGAGGACTATCTTAGAGCAGGTCGCTCCCTATTCGAACCTACTCCTCCACCCCCAACTCCGATTTGACGGTGGACTCGGTCAACGGTGCTAGTCGGTTTTTAGTGACTTGATAGAATTCCACACCTATGCACAATTCGACCAACTGTTAGACCTTTTCGGGAAGTTGGTAGTGCTTTTCGATGCGTGGTTCAAATTGGCTATCACGTTGATAATTAACCTTGCTATTGGACAAGGTCTTTTTGGGCGTTGTGTTGGGATCGATGATACCTTCACTTTAACGGGTACGGTGCGGGGGGGGGGGGTTTTGAATACTAGTGATTCGGAAAAAAGACATTCATTCGATTGATGTAAACAAGGTACAAACGGGAGGATTTAATGAATATGATACACTACATTACGTTTAATCTACTCCTAAACTACACTACACTAGAGACTACATTAATCTACTCCTAACGCATCATTGCGGTGAGACTCAGTCTCCAAACGAACGGCGGGACTCCTCCCCAAACAAACCGCCACTTTGCGGTGGGACCCTGTCCAATTTTCTTCATTGCTCCGTCGATCCTATTTATAAGAAAATAGGAGAGTCCTTGGTCTTCTAGTAACCACCCATTATTCAATCATGGGTGGAGTATAGTCAACCGCTATCCCATATCCTTCTTTGAATGGTTAACACATTCACTTCATGGGTAGTGCTTAATTGGGTAGTTTTTGTAGGAAATAACTACCATGGCTAGTGTATTAGTGGGTAGTGGTAAGAGATAATGAAAGTTGTGCATTTCAACCACTATCTTTATTTTATAAACAATAATATATTTTCATAATATATTTTATTCGAATTGTCGGTCTATTCGAATATATCGATAGATTATTTTTCGAGTGTAACAGAATGGAAACACGATTTTTGTTCAGGACACTTTTTTTTTTTTTGGCTCTAAGGGAGGGATAGAAAGTACAATAGATTTAGATACAACGGGGGAGGAAGATTCGAACCTAGGATATAATATACTCAGAGCTTCATTCTAAACGACTAGGCAAACAATAAGTCTTTTAAGGCGTCCTTAAGATGACGTCACCTCTGTAACCAAACATACATTATGCTGACATAATACTTGTATAAGACGCCTTACTTTTTTTTTTTTTTTTTTTTTTGAGGTGGTGAGACGCCTTACCTAGCACGTAGTAGTACTAGTACCTCATTTCTAGGATGAACTTGTGCTTCCAAAAAAATAAAAAAGAAAAAGCAAAAAAAAAAAAAGAAAAAAAAGAACGTACTCGTACACCGTCGTAGTCGCACTCGTTAAAAACTCTAGTTGCTGTAGTTCCCTCTTCTTTTGCGGACCATCAGTGATCTCCTCTCACCTCTCTCTCTCTCTCTCTCTCTCTCTCTCTCTCTCTCTCGATTGACACTCCGTTTCCGTTCTCTTCAGGTTCGTCTTTTTTCAAATCCCAAATTTCCGTTTTCGTTTTTAATGTTTCGACATCTTAAATCATCATCATTAACATAACGGTATTCCATCTCAAATTTATTCCTTTTCAAATTTTAATTTATTCTTTTCGATATGATTTTCTCGAGTTAGGGTTTTCTTTTTCATCTTTGATCAGTTTGTTAATTAATCTTTGCAATTCATACTCGATTATATTCTTCATGGTACTTTTTGTGGATATATTGTTTATGTAATTGCCGAATTATCATCTTGTAATGAAGTGAGATAATGTTGAAGGAATTTACCTGATATTTTCTTCAAATTGATCAAAAACCTGATTTTTGTTTACAATATATGAATTATGAATGTAAATGTAACGTTATGTTTTATTGTTGCTTTTGGCCGCTAAATTTTGTGTCAAAACTGATATTAAATCTAATATTGTGTCCATTGCTTTGCAATTACAGGGGATTATTATAAAGTTCTATAATTTTTCATCTGTTCGTGGCATAGGATTCTCGAGGGGGTTAAAATGGTAAGATTTTCCTCATTGGAAGATATATCAACAATTTTACATGTTTCTAATTTGATCATATTTTTTCGCTTGTCTAATATGTGGAATATATTTGGAGTTTATTTGTATTTGGATTTTGGAGTTTATTTGGGAGAAGGTATTTGTTAAGCTTTTCCTAAAATGGTGAATTGGTGATCAGTCACATTGTAAGTGTTGTAGAAGCTCCCATAGATAGTGTTGTTGTCCCGGTTTTTAACAAATAAAATACTTACTTGTTTCTCCCTAGAAGAATTTCGCTATTCGTATTCTAGGCCATAGTGAGAAGAATGTTTATTATAATAGTAATAAAATGAGTGACATGTATAGCCTGTAGGAATCAAGAGATGCTCCAGTGGCTAGCCATATCGTCCCCAACTGTGAGGTAGAGGGTTTGGTTCTTATTGGCCTTGTGCCTCCTCTAAGACCAAAAAAGATAAAGAAAAGAAAAAGAATAATACTGGAACTCTGGAAGTGTTTTAGGTTCCTTTAAATTTTCATCTCAATACCAGATGTGACATTATTTTAGGATGGATGGAGTATCTCTTGTGAATTGCTAAATACCGCCCCTTTTTACTAGCTACCGCCCCCCCAATTTCCAATTTTATCCTCACCCCTTTTCCTCACTCACTCTCACTCATCCTCTCTTCCTCACTCACTCTCACTCATCCTCACCACCACACCATCACACCGGCAACCACTCACGGCACCACCACCACCACCACCACCACCAACAACGGAATGTCAGGGGCTAGCGGCAGCGGCGGAAGCTTCGACGGCGAGGGAGGCGGCGACCGACGGCATCACGGGGGGGTAACTTTTCGAAATTTTTTTTTTTTTTTGTTCGAATTGAATTTTTTTTGCCATGAATTGAATTTTTTTTTGCCTTGAATTGAATCGCGAACTTATGAATTGAAGTTGTGTTTTTTTTTTTTTTTTTTTTTTTGTGACGATCGTCTGCCGATCTCGACTCACCCTTGGGTGAGTCGTCTGCGACCGGCGACTCACCCTTGGGTGAGTCGTCTGCCGATCTCGACTCGCCCAAGGGTGAGTCGCCTGTAGCAGACGACTCACCCAAAGGTGAGTCGAGATCGACCGACGACTCACCCTTGGGTGAGTCGCCGGTCGCAGACGACCGACAAAAAAAAACAAAATTTATTTTTTATTATTATTATTATTATTATTATTATTATTATTATTATTATTATTATTATTATTTATTGTTATTATTAGTATTATTATTATTATTATTATTATTATTATTATTATTATTTATTGTTAATATTATTATTATTATTTATCGTTATTATTATTATTATTGATTATTGTTTAATTAATTAAAAATGTGAAATGATAGATGGGAGGAGCCGGTAAATCGGTGCCGAGGTTATTTAGTGAACTAACTGGTTCAGGACCGCGTCACACGAGGACGTGCGGGATTGATGCCTCTGTACGGAGACAGAGAGAGGCAGTTCGGATGAGGGAGATGACTGCTGAGCAAGACGATTACGCAAGTAGCGAGTTCTACTCCGAGGATCAGTCCATAGACGATGATCAGATTGGCGTCGAATCATCCTCAGATTGGCGCGTGGTGAAGGGCAGAGGCGGTAGGTTTGTTAGCACTGGGTCGTCCAGTACTAACAAACGATCTAGAGCGGAGGACGACACTACGTGGCTTGTTACAGAGCCTGTGCCCGGTGGGCCGGCGGATGATAGCGTCATACCGAGCTTCCTGGGCCACGTAGCGTCTCGTATGTGGAATGGAGAGACGAGGGGTCTCTTGAAGTGTCAGAACCGATGGACTGTCTGTCAGCGGCTGAGTCAGTGGCGAGCGGAGATGTCGGCCGAGATGAGGGCCCAGATCGAGGGGACTGGGTTATCACACCTGGCAGACATTATGTTCAGACATATTGACTTCCCCCTGATATCTGCATTCGTGGAAAGGTGGCAGCCGGATACGAACTCGTTCCACATGCCGTTCGGAGAGATGACGATCATGTTGCACGATGTATGGCATATTCTTCGGATTCCTGTAGACGGACAGCTCGTTTCCAATGAGGGACGGGATGGGCAGCTGCAGATGGCGGCCATGGAGGTTCTCGGGGTCACCCGAGATGAACTAATGTGTAGCCACTGGCAGGGCGGTGCGGTCCTCACGGAGTCGGTTTTTGAGCTTTGCCGTGAGCAAGTGGAGGACATCCAGGCGACAACTTGGATGTGGTTACTTATTGGATCCACCTTGTTTGTCGACAAGAGTGGTAACCGTATTAGACCCTCCTGCGTGATGGAGGTGATGGACAACGGTTTCGAAACGGTGCATGACTTCTCTTGGGGATCTGCTGCCCTCGCCTTCCTATATCGTCAGCTCGGTATAGCTAGTCGCGGGGATTCTCAGGGCATCTGCGGATGCCTAACTCTCCTCCAGGCATGGATATACGAGTACTTTCCCTGCTTCCGACCTCATCGGGAGCGGATGGTTGTCGGGGACGACGAGGCTCCCCGTGCATACGTATGGAGTGCCCAGGCTGAGGGCAAGGACGTGGTTCGACTGCACTCCTTACGTAGACGCTTGGATCATCTGCGAGCGACAGAGGTACGTCATTTAGTTATCGGTGTTCATGATTTATTTCGTCGTTTGCTATGTTTTTTACTTCACCGTAACTTTCAACATTTCTACGTAGGTGGTGTGGCTGCCGTACGGTTCTAACCCGGCAGTATCTGTACCGAGGACTGTATTCATAGGGTGACTACGGTATCGGGATATTATCGAACCGTACATGCCTGGTCGTTGTTTACGACAAATCGGGTACGTACAGAGTATCCCTTCTCCGATCTTTAGGCCAGACAAAGCGATCAGGTCATGGAGCAGTCGTTCGTACAAGGTTGTCTACCCCGAACGGATATCATCTGATACCTGGCGTATGTTCCCGGGATTTTACATTCTTGGTCTCCATGGGTTTCAGGCATCCACGTCAGATCCCACAGCATGTACGGATGACTACCTCGCATGGTACTACCTTCACTCCCACCCTCGGCTGATACGTGACGCTGCAGCACCTGTGATTCCTCCACGATCCAACAGCGATTATGTAAGTGATTAACTAAAATATATATATTTTTACGTATTTCATATCTCTGAACTCACACTCATTGTTACTTTTTTGCAGTGGGTGAATCGTCTAGCCGTCGCAGCTGAGTCTTTCATTAGTTTGATTCCTCCGGAGCAAGCGGAAGATTCTCGATCGATTATGGACGAGTATATGAGAGATTGGCGGGCTGCCAAATGATGTATTGACCCTAGATGAATTTGTTATATATTTATATAAGAGTTTCATTGTTATTGTTATTTATTTGTGTTATTGTAATTGTTATTTACATTTTTTCTTTTATTGTAATTTGTTGTTTTATTTACCTCCAATAATCACGACCACTCTCCACATGCAAAATATAACAATCACACAAAAATGTGACAATGATATAAGTATAACAATCACGCAAAACATTCAATTACGTCGACCTCGCTAAACGATCCCAATGTGCTCTTCGCCTAACATATATTTGCTCCCAACCAGCGACACTATCAGAACGGGAAGTAAACCATGCTTCGCATATCGGAGGAACAGGGAAATCTGAGGCTAAATCCAGACGGATATAATGCTCGTACGAATGACCTAAATGACACATGACAATTTCCTTACTTGGACGTGTAGCAGTCGAAGGTGCTTGCAACGGTAGCACTGTGTAACAAGAATATAACCCCCTTCCGCTGCCGTATCCGAATAACATAATCGCTGCATTGAAGAGGTTGGCAATCGGGAACAAATCCTCAATTACTATCATCCAGTGATCATAGTTACACGCACCTCCGTCCCACATAATACGGCGGTAACCAGCGTCGACCCCTTCAACGTATAGGGTTTCGTACAATGCTCGGTTAGCTAAGAGTTCGTTTGCAATGCATCACTAATAACGAGTGTTCGCCAAAATTTGTGGACACTATTCAAGCTAATTGGCGTGCCCGTATCCGTGGCCGTTTTCAACTCACACGCACACGGGATCTGATGAGTGGATCTCAATACACAACCGCAACGATCAAATACTTGGTGACTCAATTCTCTCATCCTGTTCAGCTCAGCCAATAATATTTGTAAGCAGTAATGGGAAACATACCCAGTCAGATAGTTGAATGGGAAACCCGAGTACATCACACTTCTTCGTCTTCTGCACTCTTCAAGTGTGTACTTGATCTCAGTTATTTGTGACTCGATTGACTTGTTGACCTTGTTCCAAACATTGTCCAAAGCTCCAGTTGAGGAGTTCAACCACTGTTTTAGCGCGGCATGTGCACTCTCCACCCTGCAAGTCGTAGTGTTGCCAAGGTGTAGCACCTTATTCGTCCACGCAGCCACAAACATCTCTTTGTATCTCAGCCAGGTCTCCTCTACATAGGATATCACGTGAGGGTAATTCCTCCAACTAACCTTCATCGTACGCACTGCTCTATCGTACGCAGCTTCTGTGGAAGCTTCCATGATAATTTTCCACCTCCCGTTCTTGAACCTCTGCGCGACAAGCTTATCTTTTCCACAAAGTCTGTACACTTTGTCTTCAACGACTTTGTTAATGTGCCATGTACAGAGCAAATGGGCACTCTCGGGAAATATCTCTCTAATAGGTGTCATCAACCCTAGCTCACGATCGGTCACAATTGCTGTTGGGTGTACATCATTTCCAATAAGCATCCTCAACTTATCTAAGACCCACGCATAGCTTGCCTGAGTCTCATCCTTCATAATGGCATAAGCTATGAGGAAGTTCTTATTGGTTGGAGTCATCCCCACTATCTCAAGAAACGGCATCTTATACTTGTTTGTTTTGTACGTGGAATCTAAGCCAATCAACCAAGGAAAAGACCGAAGTAACTGAATTGATGTAGGGTGTGCCATGAACACGTGAGTTACCTCATTAATAGCTCGGTCGGCTCTTGTCCAATGTACGTACTTATTCTCCATAGCTAAATGATGAAATTGACCAATGACATCTCTCTCTTCAAAATCAAGTTTCCTTATACGATCTCTGTGGTTGTACACATGCCGTCTAGTTGCATTGTCCTCGGGAAATTTTTCCTTAATAGCGGCCAAGATAGCACATGGCTTTGTTTGTGCCGAAGTCATGTCACGAACGAGTTTCTTTGACCCAGGACTAAGACCACTCATCTGACGATATCCCTCAAGAAACACAGCAAAGTCATGGTTGTGCGTACCCCTAATCCCAGGCAATGTGACAATCATCCAACTACTGGACCCATACACTTGCCGAGCTCTTAACTGGAACGTACATTTACAAGCCTTTGTTTTCGATTTCTTCCGAGCAGCAGTATCTAAGTCTCTTAATTCCCCTCTGTAGCGTTCACCTCGATTGCATTTTAACAATTTTACGCTTCCATTCTTCTTGTGTGACGAAATTATCAACTCAAACCCGATAGTAAGGGCAATTTGTTTTGCCCAATTAATTGCATCTGTATCACTATCAAATAACTCATCAGTGACGAAATGCGTACTGTAATCAACACCATTACCACCGAACCGCTCCAAAGGAACCTAACGAAAACAACGAAAACAATGTTAGCTTAATCTTAAATTCAAACAATATTAATAATAACAATAAATAATAATAATAATAATAATAATAATAATAATAATAACAATAAATAATAATAATAATAATAATAATAATAACAACAATAAATAATAATAATAATAATAATAATAATAATAATAATAATAATAATAATAATAATAATAATAATAATTTTTTTTTGTGTCTGTCGGTCGTCGATCTCGACTCACCCTTGGGTGAGTCGTCCGCGACCGGCGACCCACCCAAGTGTGAGTCGTCTGTTGATCTCGACTCGCCCAAAGGTGAGTCGCCTGTAGCAGACGACTCACCCAAGGGTGAGTCGAGATCGACAGACGACTCGCCGTTGGGTGGGTCGCCGGTCGCGGACGACTCACCCAAGGGTGAGTCGAAAATCTCAGACGACCGTGCAAAAAAAATGCGCAAAAAAAAAAAATTTTACCTCCGCCACCGTCGACGGCACTTCCTGGTCGCCGGCAGACATCCGCGGGTTGCTTGAGTGTTGATGAAGGTTGGGTATGAGAGTGGGTGGTAGAGTGGGAGAAAGAGAGGGAGAATTGGTGTGAGAGTTAGAGAGGGAGAGGATGAGTGAAAAATTAAAAAAGGGCAAAATTGGAATTTGGGGGGGCGGTAGCTAGTAACTTTTAATCCAGTAGTCATCACTTAAACTTCAGTCTTCCAAAGTTTTTTCTACATTCCCTTCTTGGGTATGCATCATGATTTTGCTTGTTCTTATGTTGACATGTTACATGGCTGCTTGTTAGTTTGCTGAAGGTACCATATAAATCATGTGCTTTAGGGTTGTGAAGCACCTAAAATAGCATTATAAGTGCACCTCCTTCATTACTAAATGTGGATCAAAGTAAGGCATTATAAAATACTGTTTTTTTAGTATTAGTGAAAAGATAGAAACAAGAAAAGGAATAGAAAATTCTATAGCAGTCAAATACTGTGATGTGTTCTGTATATTTTAGAGGACAGCCAAGTTTGTCCTAGACGCTTACCGATCATTTCTGTAATACGTCGTGATTCTTGGAACCCGTGTCGTTTCAGGAACACACCTATTTACTCTGCTGTATTTCTCATTTAATGGTAAGTGATAAATAGGAACATTTGTCTGTACTGACCATTTATTTCTGACTGTTGCAGGTTGTTCTTGCAGCTTCCATAATAAACAAATCTGGAAAAGGTAATTTTGTTTACTAACTTCATGAATGAATACAACAACGATAAAAAGAAAACAGGGGGAGAAAAAAAGACGAGTTTTCTTGCTGTTTCTCCTTGGTCTATATTGTATTATCAATTATGTGGTGTACATTGATGCTCAGTCCTGAAAAGTCAAGCTCAATCTATATTTTTTGTTCCACTCTTAATGACTTAACTGAATATAGGGGTTGTGGGTGCTTTTTGTTGTTGAGGTTATAAGTTATAAGTTATAACTTAATAAACTTTTCTGTTGTGGAGATTTGAGATAATTAAATCTGAAGGGATACATGGAATGGACTTTCATTTGGATTCCAACCAAGGAAAAAGTAAAATATTCAACTTGGTTGACAAAACTTCTGAGGAGTCATAACTCATCCATAGGAAATGACTGGATTTAAAGTTGAGGCTAATATCAATTAAGCATGTGAATCACCGAACCTTAGTGCATAGTATAAGTCTGAGGACCTGCCTTGAATTCGATTGTTGTGGGTTTAGTGTACAAACAGTCTACTGCAACATGATGACGCGCTTATAGATTAATGTAATAACCGTAAAGATGCTAGATATTGTGATGCCAATGCCAAGGAATCTATAACTTACTTTAAAGTGATTGAAGAATACGTTCTCTCTTGATTATAGCTTTATTGTGGAAGATAGAACTTAGTTTATCAAACGGTCAAGCCCATTTTCATGGCTTCTCTTTCAACCTTAGAGGCCTGTGATTTAACAGCAGATTATTCAAGTTATTCGATAAAAAAATTCTAGAACGACTCCTTAACCATTTTCCTTGCAGTACTTGTCTCGAGGCAATTTGTGGACATGTCACGGATAAGAATCGAGGGATTACTTGCCGCTTTCCCCAAATTGGTTGGAACAGGAAAGCAGCACACTTATGTTGAGACTGAAAATGTTCGCTATGTCTACCAGCTAATTGAAGCTCTTTATCTGATTGTTGTGACAAGCAAGCAGAGTAACATTATAGAAGACTTAAAGACTCTGACACTGCTTTCTAAGCTCGTATCCTTTCTGCTGACCGTTACAGAATTAGTATATTTAATGCTTTTGAGCAGTTTTTATTATTTATTTGCAACTCTCTTAGCTGTAGCTTTTGTGGGTGGTGTTCTGGTGGATTGTACAATTACTTTGCCAGGAATACGCGCCATTATCCAACAACAACAACCCAGTAAATGTCCCGCCGAGGGCGGAGTCTGGGGAGGTCCAGATGTACGCAGCCTTACCCCTAACTAGTCGCCTAGTAGAGAGGCTGTTTCCGAAAGACCCACGAAAAACAATTTGATTTTTGAAATCAGTAGGAAACATGCAAAGGTGGATATTAAAACAAGTGAATGCAATAAGAAGTATATAAAAATAATAATAATAATAATAATAATAATAATAATAATAATAATAATAATAATAGAAAAGATAAATAAATAAATAAAATAATAATGAACAAACAAACCAACAAATAAATAGCTAAATAAATAAAAATCTACACCCTCCATGTAGTATCATCTATGTGAATCCTACCACGCCAAAGTTTCCTATTAAGGGCTAGATCCTCGGTAAGTTTCCTATGTTGAGACTGAAAATGTTGGCTATGTCTACCAGATGTACGCGCCATTATCCACTTTTGTTAATTCCTTAACCATATATAGCTACCTGAGTATGCTTTCTCATTAGATGAGGAAGGGATTCTGAAGAATGCGTTTGACGAAATTATTATTATTATTTATTATTATTATATCCATTCACTAACTGGCCTTATGACTTGGAGATCCTAGGTTCATTACTAAAAGCTATATGGCGGAAGGAGGGGATGAGAGTTTCCGTAGGGAAAATTAGTAGTGGATTGTATGCCTCTGATAGTACTAGTGGACAACCAACCTCATGCCATGTAATCTACCAGTTGGCTAATAGTACTTGGATAATTACAATACAAGTCCCCCCTCCCCCCTGCTATTCGTTTATGGTCCCTTTCTAATAGTGTCGGTTTCATCTTCAAATATATAATTTGTCTTGAATATCTTTTTACTTATAAGTTATACCGATGATACAACCAATCCCATTATCCATGTGTAGCATTATCAATTTATCATGTCTTTCTTTTTTTTATTCGTTCGCATTTCAGTGTGCTAGTTTGCTACTTTGGGGTTGGGGAAAAGGGAATTGTAAGTGTGGGCATGTAGATTTGGGCTTGAAACCTCACATGGGAAGGTGGATTTCTATCTACTAAGCTACCCTATGTAGCTAGCTTTTCATCTCCTTGTTAAAACCAATCTATCCTCACTGACTCAACCAACTAGTACTGATCCTTTGGTAATTTTCCAATAGTGCCAGCCAGAAAATAATGTCGGACTAGCGACTATGGTCTTGAATGCTTGTTTACATAGAATTAACATTATGGTCTGTTGGGAGGGTGGGAAGTTATGCAGCAAGTTCTTGTAGGCCATGGGTTGTTACTAATTTTCTTTCCAGGTATTTGAAGTTAACATTGCGCGGAAGTAGAGGTTTGTGGTAGTTGAGCTATTGACTGACAGTTGGAGGTTGCATGATCCGAGAATGTCCATGGAAGAAGGGAGGGTGCTTTTTATTTTATTTTATTTTATAAACAACAGTGGAAGAAGGGAGCGAGGTTGTACTCATTTTCTTTCCAGGTATTTGAAGTTAACATTGCGAGGAATTAGAGCTTTGTGGTGGTCGAGCTAATGACAGTCTGAGGTTGCTTGATCTGGGAATGTCCATAGAAGAAGGGAGGGTGCTTCTTTTGTTTTAACAACAGTGGCAGAAGGGAGGTTAGAGGCTATCAGAAATGAGTTCACTTTAGGCATATGATGAGCTGAGATCTTAAAGAAAAATCCCTCATTATTCCCTTTCAAGATGATGGAGGCTGAATCAGAACTCATGATATGCACATCCTCTCGTCTATGATGAACGCAGTGCTTGTATCATATTAATAGCATTTAGAATAGTCCAGCGGTTTGGGGCTTTACTTGACTGATTGTGGTACTAGCTTCCTTGTGGAACTTGAAAGAGATTCAGATTGTTGTAGTCACTGAATAAAGATAGTGTCAAATTGTGCTTCCATGGCCTTTGAGCTTCTAAAGTATCCTGTGAAGGATTACTGAAGTTAACAATAGAGCAAGATTTGGCTGTACAACATCAAGCTATAGCCTATACTTCGATTTCAGTAATATTTCACTGTCTCCACCTTGGTAGGCCCTCACTAATATCTAGGTCAAGGGCTGCTCTCATTCTGCTGGTTTCTTGTTAGTTGTTCTTTTACCAAGATGAACTTCTTCCCCAGTCAACTAATCCGTATGTGTCATTAAGCTTTATATCATGGGCTGAGAGACAATTGCTTGCAACCCTCCTTTTCATCCTTTGTACATGTGTGTATTTGGAATTTTGGATGATGGAAGCACACCCCCCCCCCCCCCCAATCCAACCCTAAAAAAGGGTATAGAAAGGGTTAGGGACCCAAAAAAAAAGTGTGTTAAGGACTCACTTGTCTAATTTTTGTCAATAAATCCCACATGTCAATGTTCTAACAGTGATGGGGAAAAAGCTGAATGTGTTTTGTTTTCTTTCCCTGTCTCCAGCACATTTGACATTTTTTTTTTCGTTTTTTTTATTATTGGGGTGGTAATCAGCTAGTCCCTCTACAGCTGCTACTGCTCCACTTAAGGGTCGTGGAATGCAGCTTGGGAAGACCCAGAGGACAAATCAGTTCTTGCAGTCCTTGAAAGCTGAAGGTGAAGACATTGTTGAGAACATGCAACCAGAATCTGTGACTGCTGCTCCATCACCTTCTGACCCGGTTACATTAACTGTTGAAGAGAGGCTTAGTGTGACACTCAAACGAGATGGTGGGGCTGGCAAATTTTGATGTTCAAGGAACCTTGTCACTTCAAGTTCTCGAGGACAAGGATGCCTACATTCATGTTCAGGTATTACGCTAATGCAGTTCACACCCAATCTGATTTGTGTTAAATATTTCTCATGGTTCTGAAAGAAGATTGTATCCAGTTCAACGTTGCTATGTCTTCTTTTCTTGCAGTAACATAATCCCTTAGTCTAATTGAAGTTGATGTTGTGAATGTATAAGTAAGGTATAGCAATATAAATAGCAACTATTCCTTAGGCGTCTTTGCACTCATGTTGAACTTGCTCGATAAAAAATGAATATGTATGTTTGCCAAGCTAATAGTTTAAGTAATTTAGTGGTCAATAGTCATTAGCAGTGCTACTATGTTTTCAGTATAACCGTTCTGTAAAGGATTGGATAAAAGAAGTGTGTCTGGTAACTTAAAACAGTGCTTGAGACGATTCACATATAGTTTTCTCTCGGATGCCTCCAAATGCTTTGATTATACTTAAACCGCCTACTCTTAATTTCTTTTGAACTGTTGTTTTGCATTGTGTAATTTTTTCAGAGCAATCAGCTTATTAACTTCCTACCTCATTATTCACACTGGCATCACTAGGTTGAGTCTAATGGAAACCCAAGCATACTGTTCAAAACTCATCCCAACATCAACAAGGAACTGTTTTCCAACGAAAATATCTTGGGACTCAAAAATCCTGATAGGCCTTTTCCTACCGGCCAATCTGGAGAAGGTGTTGGCCTTTTGAAGTGGAGAATGCAGAGTATGGATGAGTCAGCTGTTCCATTGACAAGTACGCTCGATTTGCAATGTATCTTTGATTGAGTTTGAGGATCATCATAAAATAAATACTACTTTCACTGTGAGCTAATTGTTTAAACTAACATTTGCAGTCAGCTGCTGGCCTAGTGTTTCCGGGAATGAAACTGATGTAAGCATTGAATATGAAGCTTCATCTATGTTTGATCTGCAAAATGTTACCATATCGGTGCCTCTTCCGGCACTCAGGCAGGCCCCAAATGTGAGGCAGATAGATGGTGAATGGAGGTAAGTTCAATTTTTCCATGATTTATTGTTAAGAGTTTAAGACGTATGTTGTCTGTCAGTCCCCTCCCCTTTTTCTCTTGAAGAACTTCTCCTCCTCCCTGTCAAAATCAGGGACAACATGATGTATGCATAGCTGTTGTGATACTTCCTGGATGAAACGTTCATAGCCACAGATACGAAGTTTCAAGAATCATTTAAAGAGGATGTACTAGATTAATCAATAATGAAGCAATGTATAAAAGCCGGCACAGAATGATTGAAAATTCTCATGTAATCTTGAAAATTTTGGAGAAACAATGTCTGTTATCAGTATACTTGCTAGCTCCTTAAGTAGTGGCCTACGCATCTCAAGTTTGTGTGAGCCACAAAGAGTGGAGAGACCATATGGCCATGGCCAGCTGTCAATGATATAAGCTCCCGCAATATATGAGAGAGATGAGCACGGGTTGTTGTAATATATTTGGGAGTTTGTTTCCTGTAAAGTACCGAGTGCTATAGTTTCTATAATGTCTATGAGGTGAAAAAATTGTGTGATTGATGTGTATGTATCTCGAAAGTGTTATACAAGTTATGTTAGTAATACGATCATATTTACTATCCTTCATTTCCTTATCCACTCAGATAGTCAGATGTAAACTTTTTCCATGTTCTCTTACAGGTTTGACAACAAGAATTCGATATTTGAGTGGTCCATAGCATTAATTGATAATTCTAATCGTGGGTGAGTAACTCGATCACAGTACTTTTTTTACATGGTGTTGTCCTAGAATCTAGTCTTTAACCTGACAGCAAGCTCTTATCTTTTGGCAGTGGATCAGTTGAGTTTGCTGTTCCTGCCACAGATCCATCAGTCTTCTTCCCTATTTCAGTGCAGTTTACTGCTACAGATACCTTCAGTGGATTAAAGGTTCGTATTCACATTCTCTGATGATCAATCTGCATCCCCCAGGCCCCTATCCCCTAGATCTTTAAACCAATCTATACTGATGACTTTTATAAGGGGTAGCGCCAAATTTTGTCAAGCACGGTACTTGCCATTTGTATATTTATTTGTGCATGCATAATTCCCGCTGATCTATTTCATAGTCGGCTTATATGTGCTTGGGTGAAGCATTTAGGCATATAGCTGGGCATGTTGGTGTTTCTTGCTTGTGTGGTCATGTTTTATGAATTCGAAGATCAAGAAAGTTTTGAATACACTTTGAACTGTAATTTAAAGTACATTATCATTGACAATGTCATAACTCATAACCCTGGCATCTGAAGGTTGAATATATACATCTCGAGCTCTCATTACATCTTGTTCTTGCGTGTTTTGTAGCTTCAGGATAATGCTTATTGATCTGTGGCTTTAAAATCGGTTCTTTTATAATTTATTCAACCATTACTGGTTGCCCCTCGATAACCTCTCCGCTTAATGCCTGCAGGTTGTCAATATCATACCACTGAAAGGTGGCTCACCACCCAAATTTTGTGGGAGAAGCCAACTTTGTGCAGAGAATTACCGAGTGGTGTGATCACTGGCGATTGTCTTCCAATAATTGTTGACTGTGGTGCTGGTCGGAAGTTTTACAAAGGTTCAGCTCTCAGGACAAATCCCTGATCTCTCTTTTATTCTTTCAATCTTTGATCACTGGCCATCGTCTTCGAATAATTGTGAAGACTTAAGAAGCTATAAGTTGCACCTTTGAATGATATACATCTTGAAAATTAGATACCACATTACCTTCCATACAACTCGTTTTTTCTATTATTGCTATATGGTCTAATTCTATTTCGCATAGATCAATCACACACATTCACACAGTATACATCAGATAATAAACAAAACATGAGTATATTTACTTATGTCTAAAAACCTTTATTAATATTTATTTGGCTTTCAAAAGTTCCAAATTATTCAATAATAATAACAATATCTAACACAAAAACAAAATTACTCGTTACATTTAATATAACATTATAATCCCTACCCTAGTACTTTAGGTAGAGGGATTAGCTATTAGTGGAGTAACAATGCCTCCTAATCTCTCCTTGATTTCCTGTTAGGACCTTATACGACCCCATTCGAGCCATAGAGAGAGCAAAAGCCTTCTTAAAATCCGAAAATCCAGTGACACGATCAGCGAACTCTTGTGTAAGTTCCATAGTGTCATTTCCATAATAAAGCTGTTGATCAACTGCAAGGACAGCCTTGTGCGATAAGATGTTGGTGTAGTAGCTATTTGTAAACTTATATTGTGCCCCTGAGTCCTTGTTTAGGTACACTAGACCTTCATGTTCACCAATCTGTTGCTTCTCTGGACATTGCTTCCTTAATTCTTCTAGCATTGGTGCGTCGATGCTTGGGTCTGGGTTCCTTGTTCCCTCGAAATTGTATAGGCGATCACGAAGGTAACGACATCTGGCTTTGCCCATTGAGTGTGCTCCTGGAGATCATAGAAAGTTTTATCAGTCTGTTACTCTTTTTTGGTTCAGTTTAGGAACATATATGTATCTCAAAAGTGTGATATATATTACATTTTTTTTAGAGAAAGGAGATTAGAGGCTTTCATTATAGTAATATTTACCTAAGAGTGTGGTCATATCCTGAACATCAAGACCCCTTGACTGAAAGAATGCAAGTGCTTCTTCATTTGAAATGTTTGGTGAAGGAAGGTCCACAGATGAAGCTTTTGAAGAAAGCCCATCCCTTCTTCCTGTGAGAACAATGTAGGATGGACCACCCGCCTATCGAAGATATGAATGGTTAAAATATCACATTGGAGTCAGTGAAAAATCAAGTAGGAAGTTTAAAAGTGGAACGGATGGTCGCTTACCAAAGCCACTGCATCTCTAGTTGCAATTTGAAGGATATCAGCACAGGAGACGGCTCCAGGACAATATGATTCAAGGACGGTTTTGATCCTATCAATGAATACAAATCCTCCAAGTCCTATGTTTTGTGGTGCTTTCTTTTCAGTGTCTGGACCATTTAAAAGGATTGACCCATCGCAACCCTGCATCATATATGACATACTTGTTAATCAGAATTTTCTAAGTTCATAGAAAGTAATAAGCACATTTAACTAGACCAATGAAATAATGGTACATGATATTTAAGTAAGTTCATCACTTACTGTAACTTTTAGTGTAACTTTTAGTGAGACGAGGGTTATTTTTTAGCGAAACTACAAGGACGATTTATAGTAAATGATTTTACCCTATTTTACTTGAGTTGATCTCACATAGCAAACAACTAGTAGCACTATTCAACATAATACTACTGTAGTAATAAATGAGACACGTGACATGGCTGATAATGCATGTATGAAGGGTCTTTCTGAACAGATAGATCATTATAGGGATTCGTGTCACATCTGATCAGCTAATTGCTGTAATGAGTTGGTAATTTTCGAATTCCAGATCTTTTCTGAAGTGTATTTTATTGTGACTTTTAAAAAAAGAAAAGTAGACACCCTGGAGGTGGTTTCATTCAAAAGCATCCTATATATAGTTTCGGAAAAAATGTATGTGTATCATATGGATATACTAGTACTATTTTAATTAGTGTAGTAGTACTTGATAGCTACAACATTATTGGTAGCTAGAATATGGCACACCTACAGGCTACAGCTACGACATTTTATATACAAAAGGTCTCTTATGAGACCGTCTCAACATGAGACCACCTCTATAACCAAGCATAATATAAGCAAGATGTTATACTTGTTTGAGGCGTCTCATGTTGAGGTCGATACACAAGTTTTTGTGATTCTCATAATATGTAATTAGTATAATGTACTGCCACTCATATTACGACTGCAAAATCTATTCCAATAATCTATCGTAATTGATTAGTTAACTAAAGTAATGATAGGGTACTTTTGGTACTCTAGACTTTTAGTGTTTGGTAAGAAAAGGTAAACGTTTAGGTATTTATGAGATGGAGGGAGTAAAAGAAAGGTAGACCAAGATGACATACCGAGGCCATACAATCTGAGTAGACTAAACGGAGTAGTTTGGCTGTGATGGTTTTGTCATTCTGCCAAAACATCTGAACTTGGTGCTTAACAAACGGCTCTGCATTAGCACAAGTGTTGGTCTTCTTGTAGAACTGGCGGGTCAAGCCTTGTGGCGGTAACGAAACCGCCCCCTCGACGACGTTTCCGATCAACGAACCACCTACAAGGGCAAGAGCCGCTAGAGAAAGAAGCATACTTGCACCTCCCTCCATTTTCTCTTACAACCCGAAAAAATGAAAATGTTTTTGTTTTGTGTTTTAACAACTTAGAAGGCTTTACTACACTGAGTTTTGCACTGGCTATTCTCAGTGCTTTTTATAGACCTTTGATACAATGTTGCAATTTTACTCTACATTTATATTTGACAACTTGTCCTTTGAATTAATATTGTGGGTGGTGGATTTAATTTTACGTTGCATTAAATTTGCTTCAATATTTGTTAAATTCGTAATTAATTGTAATATATACATATTTGCTTGTATTTGAAGGTTTTTTTTATTATTAGGGTGTTTACGTCGGCCAATGTGTTTTAACATTCTCCTAAGTCGCCATGTTATGCAAACGTATATTGTAAGCACAATTCACATGAAATAATATAATTTTTCTTTTACGAAAAATTTGTTTTCTTTTGCTTGGTTTTCATCATAATTTATTATCCACCAATAATGCGCAACACGGTTGCTTGGCCTGCAAAGTAGAGACCCACTGCCTACTTTTTTTCTTCCTAATTAATTTTTTTCATTGACTACCTCATTTCTATGGTAAGACATTAAAAAGCATACTCTTCTCAAATATAGCTAAATGATGTAAATATGTAATAAATTTGTCTTTTCCCGTTGATGACGAGGTTTTTGTTTGATGGTTAATATTAAGGCTCTAAATATAATAGATTCTAGGATGGCATCGCCCTTTACGTTTTATTTTATTGGTTTTTTTTGTTCTCTTCAGTGGAATAGTGCGGATTGAAATAGAATGGTGCGGAATGACCCAGATAATGGAACAAAATGTAAAACAAAATAAAATACAAAACGGAATGACACAGAACGGGATATAGATTGAAAGCGGCAAAAATAAAATACAAAACGGAACGGGAAGCAGTATGGAAACGACGACAAGAATAGGAATGGCGCCCTAGCCTCTCCTGGTCCCTGGACAATACCTTGTATTACCTTCCCTCCAAGGCTCCTTTGTCTCCCTCATCGTCAATGCAAATTCAAATCAGATGTTCCATCCATTTGAAAACATAGTACCCACCGATCCAATGTCAAACCCCAAAATTATACTTATAAAATGAGATGCTAATAAGGTTTGTTACTTTGCTTATTATCCAAATTCACCAGTCAGCATTTCATAAACAGCTAGCTAATAACAGGCAAGTTAAATAAAACAAGTTGCTAAATCCACGTTTGACCAGACCAAATAGTTTGGCCATCCTTCATTTCTTCATTATAATTTTGTATATATGAGTATATTTCACTAATACGCCAAGGCAAGTTATCTTCATTTCATGCCTATTTTCGGACAACTAATTTGATAATTGATGGGGTATCTTGGAATTTTTTTTCCATGTTTAATTATGCTTGTTTTTTCAGATTGATTTCATTAATTTCCCACAGGATATGAGTGAGTATTCATACCTAAAGCTCCCTAGAAAAATTATTGCATGGATGGCCCTGTACCCCACCAAAACTCTGTTGAAAGTATACATATGATAATAACAATGTATTAAGGGATATAATATTGCCCCAAATGACCAAATTGATATATTTAATGAGCACAAATGGATAATATGGTATAAATAAAATCACTTATGACATTAGGGTATTAAAAAATATAATAAAAGGCATATACTCCCATAGAACCGGAATCTTGTGTACTTAATGGGAATCTACCCTATTAAACTCTAATTAATCCCTTTTTTTCCATTTTCTCCCCCTTGCTTACATATTTTCACCATTTTCTTACTATTTCCCTTTTCCCTTTATTTTTTTCCAAGTACCTTTCTTTTTCCCTCCTCTAATTTTCACTCTGCCTTCCCTTTCTGTCACTCATTGTTGCAGTGGAGAGGTGACACATCCCCAAATCATAGAATTCGTCCCCCTAATTTGCTTTTCACTTTGCTCGAATGGCTTCTTGCAGTTGTGGAAGATCGCAGGACAACAACAATAGGGGTCATAAGTTAATTGAAATTCGAAATGTTTTATTATTTTGTATAAATGGCAGGTTAACTGGATGAAGGATGTTTTTAGGGTAATTAAGGATTGGGACTGAACAATTTGCGTTGCATTAAGAGGTGGAATGCTGCAATAAATTCTTAGGGATGAGTTACTTGAACTGAGAAACCGTGAAACTCAAAAGTACCCATCACTTTAGTAATGTCAAGCTATTCTGCTATGAGGTTGAGTTTCTTTATGATTCTCTTTCAAAAAGGTTGAATATTTACTACGTCACCCATTTTTTTTACAGGCTTCTATGTTTTCACTCTCTGTCTCTTCACCTCTCTGCCATGGAGGTTGAGTGCAGTAAAGAAGAAAACTACCACCTGCTTTGGTTTAAAATGAATGAAGGAAAAGGGAAAACGTGAGGAGTGAAAAAAAAAATGAGGAAAAAGGAAAGGCACTGGAGGAAAAAATAAAGGGAAAAGAAAGAAAAGATAATAGGTAAATAACGAAAAAGGGGAGAAAATGGTGTGATTTCCTCAAATATACATCATTCACAAATTAATTCCCAAATTAGCTTCGGTTCAAAACTATTTTCCCACATATACACCACGTAGGATCGGACTGTGGCCTGGAAGCGAATTTAATTTTTTTTTTATAGCGAAAGGCAAAGCCGCTCTGGGCCACAGCGGCTTTGCCTTTCGCTAAAAAAAAAATTCGCTTCCAGGCCACAGTCCGATCACTAAGTTTTTTTTTTTAGCGAAAGGCAAAGCCGCTGTGGGCCACAGCTGCTTAGGTAAGCCGCTGTGGCCCACAGCGGCTTTGCCTTTCGCTAAAAAAAAAAAATTAAATTCGCTTCCAGGCCACAGTCCGATCCTACGTGGTGTATATATGGGGAAATAGTTTTGAACCGAAGCTAATTTGGGAATTAGTTTGTGAATGATGTATATTTGAGGAAATCATTCGAGAAAATGGAAAAAAAAAGGATTACTTAGAGTTTAATAGGTTAGATTCTCATTAAATACACAAGATTCCAATTTTATGGGGGTATATGCCTCTTATTATGTGTTTTAATATCCTAATGTCATAAGTGATTTTATTTATACCATATTGTCCATTTGTACTCACTAAATATACCAATTTGGTCATTTAGGGTATAATATTGGTTGGACCTCGAACTTTTAGCTTAAAGTTTTGGATCCGTTGGTTTCAACGCATGTATGATATCATAGCAGTAAAGACGAAGAGGTCTCGAATTCAAATTCCGGGAACCCCCTTGCTCCATGTATAGTAGAGTTTATTCTTGTAGTTGAGCCTAGCTTCTACCATATCCACACTTCAAGCCTGAAGGTAACTCGTGTGAGTGAGTGTATTAAGGGATTTAACATTAATTGGACTCTAACCATTAGTTTAATCTTTTAGTTAAGTTAATTTCTGGACACAATGTAATGAAAAAATGCGAATAGTAAATTCTAGAATGTTCTTTTTTTGTGAAGATTTCCCATTAGAGGAAAAAATAAAGTTTCATTTATCAACCTTCATGAGATATATACTTGATATTATTGGTACTTGTTGTGCCAATTTCCATGAGGAAAAATGTGATTTGGTGTTGTGGGTAAGGTAATGGGTTTTAAGTGTTTCTCTTGATCTGAGCAGGGTTGTGTAGATTGGGTGATTTCAAACGAGGTGTCAATTTCATCACATAGATGGAGTTGATGTTATGTAAGACGCTCCCTTAAGGAGACTGCTGCCAAGGCAGGTTGTTTTCTTATCGTACTTTTAATAACTGTGTATTTTTGACTTGTCTATATAAATTATTTAGGGGTATTACTATAGTTAGGGTGTATTGTCTAACTTAAAACCACTGAAAATATGAGATTTTTTTTTTTTATATAAGTAAACTAGAAACTAACCGATAAATTTGAAAAGACTGTACAAAAAAAAAAAAATCCTTAGGAGCTTTCCCAGGAGATTATATTTTTAGGGGGTGTTGTGAGCATGTTTTGTCATAAATTCTCTAATTAATGAAAGAAAGAAAAAAAAAATTGGGAAAAGGTGAATTATTATAAATGAGCAAGGAAGGTAAAACGGTGAATTTATTTCTTTTTCTCAAAATACACAAACAATGACATAAAGTTATGTTGTTTTCGCTTTTCTACGAATAGTCGTTATTTTTTACGAGTAACTTTTTTTTTCTTACAGTCTGTATGGGTTTTGGGTGGGAAGGGAAAGGAAGGGAATGAGGGGTAACAGAAGGGAAGGAAGGATAATGATGGTGAAATATTTCACCTTGTTTGGGAGTTTAAGTACGGAGGATGGAGGGGAATGAAGGGGAACCAACTACCATCACTTAAAAATTCATCTTCCCTCCATTCCTCCCTAATTTTGGAGGGGAGGGAGAACAAAAATTGAATTAATGGAGGGGAACTGTTTCCCTTCATTCCCCTCCCTTTCCTTTCATTCTCCAACTCCCAAATAGGCTTTTAGGTAAGAAAATCCCACCTAATAAAAGGGAGATAGAAAATTCCTCATTAAATGGGAGATAGGATTCAAAACAGAGCATTTTCGGAGTTCAAATAAAGGGGTTACCATCTCGATTCCCATCCCAGCCTCGATTCTTAACTCCGTTATACACCTCAATAATTAAGAGTTGTAGACCTCAAATTTGAATTATGTATTTCCATTTCCCGTTCTTGTATCAATTCGTCAGCAAGAATCAATTCACCAAATCATCATAAAATGATTAGGAAGTCAGCAAGTATATCACCAACTCATATACGAGTATCACTGATCTCGATTTGTTCTGTTAATATGCTGCCTTTTTCCTCTGTAATCGTGACAAAAAGACCTTTTCGTAGATCTCCATATCTAGCCTCTAGGTAGAAGCAAAGTAGATTCAGAGAATATCCCATTAACCCATGTCCTACCATACCACGCACATACTGCTGCTAATTTATCTAGATTAACTTTTATGTAAAGCTAAGCTTGAACTTTTTTTGAAGAACTATACACGAATGTCAGTTTTTGTGTGTTTTAAAGGACCTACTCAAAAAGCTAATATTTTGAGGGGAAGAAAAACTCCATTAATTGAAAGTCATACGATACTTATAAGAAAAAATGAATTCAACAAAAAAAAAAAATCTAAAATATCAAAATACATTCGAATGAAAAAGTTATAGAGATGCAACAATTCCGACGACTTTCATTTAATCGTTGTTTTCCATATTACTGCCTTTTCGAGGAAGACTCTGCTATAACTTTGAATGCTCTGATCCGACATCGTAGACCACCTCTCGATATAATAGATCCACCAAAGTACCATACAAAAGACAAAATGAAAAACTAACAGTACTCTCAAAAACTAAGAGACAGCTCAACCCAATGAATGAGACAAACTAACTCTCACAGATGAAGAGACTGAAATTATTCGACATAATAAAACTAAATAACAAAACAAAACAACGAAACGAAAAGAATTGGGGCTTACCACTAGCGAAAAATCGCTAATTGCATCCCCTAAACCAAAAAGGCGTTAGAGAATATTATCTAGTAAATCTTAGGAATATTCTAGATTAGCATAATATTATAGAGATTGTGTGTGGGATTATTCATGTTATGCTAATCTAAAATATTCCTAATATCTACTAGATAATATTCTCTAACAAAAGGGGCTAGGGTTTTTTTCGGGAGGAGGAAGAGAGAGAAAAAAGGGAAAAGGGGGCGTTCCTAAGGTTAGTGCTTACTCAAAAAGCTAATATAGAGTGTTCTTTTTCATTGATATGAGTTGAATTGAACTCCACTGAACTGTATAGTAATATTTGAGGAAAAAAAATAGATCACTAAACAAATCGAATTGAACCAATTTTAATATAAGTGGAAAAAAACATGGACAACCTTTGTTGGTACATAAAAGTTCTATTAAATAAAAGCTTTTAGTTGAACAAAAAAAAACAAAAAAAAAAAAAAAAAAAAAACTTTTAGAGTTTTCTCTCAAAACGAAAGCTTTCAGTGTTTGTAGCATTTTATATCCCGAGTCCCTAAATGAGAAATGAGTGTTGTGAAGCGCCTAAGAAAAGAGTTAAGAGAAAAGAGAACCATAGTTATTTCCCTTCTAACGGCAGAGATAGGATTCCCTTCCGTCGTAGTGCTCAATAATGGGAGCACCATGTCTCTCATAACGATCAAAACGAGCTTCCTATTAAGTTTATTAATAGGAAAAGGAACCAAACTCTCAAACTTCCCCCTATTGTATATCAGAAGGCTTTGAAGGGACATGATGTGAGCTTCTGCAAGCCTTCCTCCTTGTCTTTGATGGCACTTAGAATCCATAAGTCTATTAAGGACGATGCCCATGACATGTACATTTCATCCTGTACCTCAGTTGAATCCACAGATTCCAACATTGTGGAGACAGAGGAATCTTTAAGTATTGAGGTTGTGATGGAAAATGATAATGAAGCCTTCGAGGTCACTACCTCTGTGGAGAAGAGAATTGTCATCACTCATCAACGAGGAGGTTGTGATGGAAAACAAGGATGATGCTCAAGAGATGAACACAACAGGAAAGCTCAAGGGTTACGCTGTTGAAGAAAAATCCACCCTAAGTTCATTGAATGGTTGAAGTTTGCATTGCAAGAATCTGGGCACCCCTTTCTTCTTTTCTTCAAAAACCAAGTCTTCATCCTGGTCGTGGACTACGCCGCACAATCGGCATTATATGTCCAAGTCGACTAAGCATCCGGGGAAAAAAGATATTTGTAACCAAACTTGTTTTTCTAATAAGTTATGGTTTTACAGGAATCAGAGTAATCCCAAGCGCAAGTATGCTTCAACTTCCCAACTTTTACACGAATTTTCAAGTGGATGAGATCGGTCGAGTGGTCTCAGTTGGAGATGGGATTGCACGTGTTTATGGATTGAACGAGATTCAAGCTGGGGAAATGGTGAAATTTGCCAGCGGTGTGCTCGCCCAGCGAGAAAGGCCCCGACCCTGCCCTGCCAACCAAAGAAAGAAGAGAAAGAACTTCGTATTTTGTTTCTAGGAGTCTTAACCTTGAATGCTATGGCAGTAGCACTAGGAAGAAGTATATATAAATGTTTAGTTTCTGCTTGTACTAGCTCTGGCTTAAATAACCTTAGCTTAATGATATAATATAAGAATTTGTATTTCCAGTTGCAAAAAAAAAAAAAAAAAAAAAAAAAAAGAGAAACAAGGGAGTATTTTGTAGCCCATGATTCAGCCACAACAAGACCATACAAAGGTTTAATTTTGACACAGATATTATATTGTGCAAAGGTTAATAATAACGGTTGTGTTTTTTTCACTTATTTTAAAATCAGTTTCGTTCAATGATGATGAAATACTTTTTCACTTATATAATGTTATTTAGTTCAGTGGTATATATTCCATTTAATTTATTCAGATCAGTTCAGTGGAAAATTTCACGCTTATTATGTAATCGACTTATCCACAAAAATGCAAAGTCATCTAATGAATGGATGACAACAATCGCGAGACTATTTGTTGATACAGAAAGTAAAAAGCATGTCTTGAAATCAAATTTAGGTTATGTGCATATATAATACTTTCTCATGATAAATTGATGTATAATGCTACAATAACTTTTGAAGAAACAAATAGTTTGAGGCAAGTTTGGTAATGTTTGAAAGCTTATATTACGAGACATGTATGCTTGTAAATAACACGCATGAAAATGGATTTGCTTTGATGTATGAGCATACATGTGTATGATTTAGGACTCCAACTGATTTGTGAGTTTTCCGACTTTAATAGATGTGTGAGTTTTGAGTTTTTTTTTTCTCTTTTTTTATTAACTATTAAAGTTCACAATTATTACCAAAAAAAGCAGGAAATAGTGTGAAAAGAATGGAGCACGATTTATGTTATATATAAGTGAGATGTATATATGCGTATGTGTATACAAATTATCATCGCAACCAATAATAAGGGTATGAACATATACTATGATTTCCATTAACACATCATTTTTGTTACGTAGTAATTATGTTGAACAATTATGCTTCTTAGCTTATTCCCCTCAAAAAAAAAAAAAAAAATTAAAATTATGCTTCTGCTTGAATCAAGGCAATGTCAAAGTCAAAACCAATTGACATGTTAATGATAATAGATCAAAATCAAACAATATTTTGTAAATCATTTCACATCATCCTTTGACCTTTGATGTTATTTAATACTAATTAGTATCATACTCTAGCTATTAACGCGAAGATGGCTAAATGACCAACTTGCAAATAGCAAATAGAATGTCTATCTAGCTGTAAAAAGATAATCAAGGTGACTTCATACACCAATTTGAAAAATCGAATTGCTTGTATTTGTCACACGATCTGGTTGGCACTTGGCAAACCGACCAAGAGTAACTGACTAACAGCCATTTGCAATCTTCATATATAACATCATGTACGTACGTACTTTTCAAGGAATTAAGTATGGCTGTTTATATCCTCAAACAAAAATTAAAAGCATGGTTATCCTAGGTTGATAGTACACGGTAGCACACAGTGTTTGGCAACGCCTAATGTGGCAGCTAGCCAGCTACCTCTATACCTTTACTTCATTTTGAAAGATGTATAAAGAGATGACCATGGCCGTGTCGTGCCATTTCATCGAATCGTGTCGTGTCTTCGTATTTTACGTTTTAGGAGGCTCAGCTCACGACCCACATGTGACCTCGTACTCAAGGCTATTTATTATCAAATATTTGTATACTTTATTACTTTTTTTTATGTGGGTCGTGTCGTGTCAAGGCTTTAAGTTTTTCCATAATCTGGCACAAGCATGGTTCACGATCCATTAGTTTATGTCACATGTATCGTATCATGCTGAGACTGCGTCCGTGTCGCGTCGTACCAAAATCAGACTGGACTGTGCCATGTAGCGTGTCATCCCAGCCCATGCATGACCATCTTAGTTAGGGTCGTAGTCGTTTCTAAGGGTAGGCCCTAGGGCGCGACTGCCTAGGATTCAACCTTAGAAGGGGTCCAAAGAAAAAAAAAACTCACAAAAATAACGTATATTTATATAAGTTGCACTAAGAGCAACTACAATGGTGACTTCTTAATGGGTCAAGTAGGAGTAGGGGTGAGCATGGCCGGGTACCCGCCTAAAATACCTAGAACTGGTACTGGCGGATCCTGAAATATGAAAACTAGTACTGGAACTGGTATTGGCGGATCCTGAAATCTGGGAACTGGTACTGGAACTGGCGGGTACCGGTTCCGGGACCAAGTACCCATTTCCACTTTTTCAAAGACTTTTTGGTTTTCTTTTTTTCCCAAAACTTAATATTATTTTATACAACTCTCTTTAATAAACCATCTATTACTAAATTTTACCTAATATCATAATATTATAACCCAAAAACGAAAATACAAAAACAATAATTAATAAAACTCAATGCCACATCAAAGTATGAAACTCATAAACTGGTTCTTGGAATTGGTCCTGCCGGGTACCCGGCGGGTACCTGGTCCCAAAAATTGATACCCGGAACTGGTACTGGTTCCAACCAATTCCGAAATTCTGGAACTAGAACTGGTCTCGGTGGGACTGGTTTCAAGTCTGGACCCGCCAGGTCCTGATCGGTTCCGGATCCAAAACCAGGTACTTGGTCCCATTGCTCACCCCTAGGAGAGAGAGTAAGGTCAAGTGAGAGTCACCATTGTGGGGGAAGGAGTCAAGGGTGATTTTTCTCTCTCATAGGGTTGCATGAGCATCTACAACCATGACCCCTTAATTAAAAGGGTCAAGACTTATCTCTCTCATTCACCTCACTTTTCCACTCAAAACTTGACTTCTTACGTTTCATGACTCTTTATCCCCATTCATGACCCAAGTCACTACACTCTCTCTCCTACATTTTCTAATCCCCACCAGATTTTGGGTTAAAAGGAAGTGCCACGTGGCACATTTTGGTTTGCTGAATCAAGTGACTCTTAAAATTGGGTGGGGACCAGAAAAATGTAGGAGAGAGAGTGTAGTGACTTAGGTCATGAACGGGGATAAAGAGTCATGAAAAATAAGAAGTCAAGTTTTGAGTGAAAAAATGTGGTGGAGAAGAGAGAGAAGTCTTGAACTCTTGACCCTTTTGATTAAGGGGTCATGGTTGTAGATGCTCTAAAAGAACATGAATGTAATGTTGGTTTTCTGGTTTGTGGTTTGTATGGCACGAATAGGAGCTAGTTTTCTTTTACATGGGTTCGAATCTTGTGGGCCTTAATTTGCTTGTTGTAATTTTCTAATCTATTGGGCCTCAATTTAATACTGGTCAAGCACATACCAAATTTGCAACTTTGGGTTGCATCCTACTAAAATGTTGTCACTTGCTCTTTTTATTTCAAAGTTTATAATTAACCCTTAATTTGAAAAAAATTATAAATGTTGAAATATCTCGTTAGTTTCATTAATATTGCTTTTTAAAAATCGTCTTTTAAAATTTATTAGTACATTGTAATTATTTACAATCAAAGTAATGTATTGGACTTGACAACATTTTATTGGTTAACAATATATGTTCATAAATAATTTTTTTTTTAATTACAAATTGGGGCGAACATAAGTCACTACCTTTTTCTTGGCTTTTACTTTAAATCTTTTTATTTCATTCTCTTTGAAATTCAAAGAAGCCTATTTTTTTGAAGGATATAGGGCTATTTTTGACATGTACTACCTTAACTTTTTAAAATAATTCTTTTAGATTGCGAGTTGGGTTGAACATCACCAACTGCCATTGTTTTTCCATTTCTCACATTTTTTGTGCAGTAAAAAATTGATTATTCGTTAGTTATTTAGGGTCCTTATTTTTATTTCGCCCTAGGACCTCTAAAACCTTAGAAACGGGCCTGATCTTAGTGTAACACAACTTTAATTAGTTGTACAAAAAATAAATTGATGGATATTGCTAAAGCCTAAAGTCGTCCTTCTAGACCAGTCTAAGGAGCCGCAGGATAGGTGGTTAGTCACTAGTGGCTATCCCACTACTAGCAGCCAAGTAGCTAACCACATTTTCTGCTAACCAAAAACTAAGGTGTAAGTGAATGATAACGGAGTCCTACGCCATGTGTTATACTCTCATGTTCAATCGGGAATATATAAGACTAACTGAAAAGCCAACGCAAATACCGACCTCGTCAATATAACATCATCAAGGGGTTAGTTACAAGGCATGAAGCTATTAATTTAACCACATCAAGACTTTGTTTAATACATCTTTTTTTATTTTATTTTTATTTTTTTTATTTTTATGGTAAGGACTTGTGAGTACACGTAAATGTTGATATTTACTCTCAAAATTTTATTGCACCAAATAATTTGATGATTAGTATATTAATATATAAGTGCTCCTAATGAAATCAGGACTCAAATTGATTCTAAAAAATGACCTTTAAAGAGCATCTTATAACTCCAATGTGACTTCAATGAACATACTAATATGAAGAGATCAAAGAAGAAGGCACAAAAGGAATATATTAGTGATCAATGGTGCAGCATGATCGCAGAAAATGTGATATCGATGTAGTCGTAGAGGAGTCTTTCGGTCTTAATTCTTTTACTAAGAAAACTCCGAAATCTTTATTTGGATATATGAATATTTAAGAGGAGTTTGAAAGTGTTTTTAATAACCAAAAGCTCATTTTGTGAAGCTATTCATGATTTTTCAATCAAAAATTTAAGCGACTCAAAAATACAATTACTTCTGCCAAACATAACCTAAATCCATTTAACATTTTTTTTTGGGAAGAAATCCATTTAGTTTAAAAAAAAAGAAATCAACTTGGTTAAAAGAGAAAGAAACCCACTTTGGAATCAAATTTGAGGGACAACCAAATACCTTCCATTCACCCAGCTCTCTAGGCACCTTCGTTCACTGTTCCTAGTTCACCAATAGCATCATTCCTTGCAAAAACAAAAGAATCTTTTATAATCTCAATATATTTAATTTTGTATTTTATTAGTACCAAATCACTCAACTCAGGAAAACAAATTGTTGTTTATTTAGGCTCATAAAAATAAATAAATCCCAATTGTTTTTGTTTTTGTATCTCACCTTCTTTAACCCTTCTCCATTTTTCTCTCACTCTCTCTCTTCCGTACAATCCTCGGTTCTGTGTCTCCCTTTCCATTCTCTCCTCTCATAACTCTTTTGAATTCTCTTTGTCACTTTCTTTTTCTTTCACCTCTTTAAATTACTCTAATAAAACCACCAAAATCTACCCAAATTGAAGAACACCCCCATCTTTAGAAATTCCACCTGTTTTGGGCAAAAGTTTGACAATTTCTCATCTGGGTTTTGGAATTTATGGCGGGAAATCCATTGCTGGCGGGCAGAAACAGCAATTTCTGAGGTTTTTCTCAACTGGGTATTTGTTAAATTCCTTGAATTTCTATTTAATTTTTCATGGCAGCAAGTGCAAACCCATCTGGGAATCACCACCAAGAACAATCCGCCTTCAATGGTGGGGTTGTTCCTTCAACTTCAGCACCCAGTAATGGAAATGGAAATGGAAATTCAGGTCAAGTTGATAATTCTAACACCGCTTCAGCTATGAAACATAACCCTGGTATTGAAAAAGATTGGACTCATGAGGAGCAAGCAATTTTGGATGAAGGTCTCATCAAGTGAGTTTCTTGTTTTTACTTTCCATTAAATGATTTGTCTCTTTTATTTATCTTTTGGGGGAATTGAAGACTGATTTTTTAGCCCAGGTTATAGTATCATTGTTTGTACTGAGGTTACTTGACATGTTTATGGAGTGTATTTTGTTGGTTGGTTTGTGTTTGAGTCTAATTGATTTGGGGTTTGAGAGTTTCTTGAAGGGGTTATCTTGCATTTGGTGGTGCTTAAGTTTAGTCTGGTTTATAAAGGATGCTAAATTGCGTTGGGAATTTTGGGTGCTACCCGGAAAATTGATGGGTTATGTAGCATATTCCGTGAGATTGATTCTTGGTGGATTTGATTCAGTGTGTTTTGTTGGCTGTTTTACTTCAAATTTTAGTGTCTGAGAACCTTTATTGTGGGACTATATTGCATTTGGTGGAAATTAATGTACAGTTCAATTATGCTGAAGATTGTAATTTGGGTTGGGAATTTTGGTGGCACTTGGATTCTTTGGTGGACTTTTAATCAGTGAATTGCTTGTCTAGTAATTCGAATCTTCAACTACACATAACCATAAGTACTAGCTTGTCGATTCCTTTTTATAGCCTTTTCTGTTTGAGTTGATTGAGTTGGCTTATAGTTCAGCACTACAACTTAAAAGTTCAGCACACGATGTTTACGCAGAAAGTGAAATTCTTTTGAGAGTTGTTTTACATTTATTTGTCAGATATCCTTTGCTCAAGATTGTAAGATATCTATATATTTTTTCCCATATCACTACCCCAGTACGGCAATACCCCACCTGGCGAGAGCCTCTTTGCCTCTTTGGAGGCACTGGGGTAATGTTGATGTGGTTTGATCCTTAGCCCACTGCCTCTCATGAGGATCTCGACTTCGGCGTTGTGGGGTGATGCTCAATTGCATGAATTTTACTTTTAGAGATGCTGTTTCCATTAGAGTAGACCCTTGATTGGAAATGCATTGACTTTGTTAAGCTTCACGAGAAATAATAAACACGTGACTGTAATGAGCCGTTTTGATTTAGCCCAAAGCTGAATGGGCTCTGTTGGAAATGAATGTTTTGCTAAGGTTCTAAACTTTTAATCTGGCTTGAGAATTTGGTTCAACCTGTAATCTTGTGGAGTTTCGTAGTTTATTGTGTCCAACATGTTGCAAGGAGGTTTTGGACTTTGAAATGGTAGATGTTCTTTAATTTTATGATGTTAATTTTGTGTATCTTTTGGACTCTGAAATGGTTAAACATGATGTTGCAAGGAGGTTTTTGGACTCTGAAATGGTAAATGTTCGTCAACTCCATGATGTTATTTTTGTCTTGTTTAACCATGAGGGTAGCTCAACTGGTAAGACCTCTGAGAAGTATTCCAAAGGTCCCAGGTTCGAGTCCCCTCAGGGCCATTGGAGGTTTTCCTGGTCATTAACTTTAGGGCCCATGGGATTAGTCAAGCAAAGCTTGGACACCCATGCTTTCTAAAAAACAAAAAGTTATTTTTGTGCTGTCTCTCTTTTCACCCAACTTTCAAGATGTTCCTTTAAGTGGTGGCAATTTTTTCTGGTTGTCTTTTTCATTGTTTGAGTTCAGGGGTAGCAGCGTTGTTTTTTCTTTTTCAGAAATTGAAGCAGGTTTAATTTCATGTGCGTATTTATTTTTCGGATGAACATTAAGTATTCTGATGCGGTGTTTTAAAAAACAGAAAAATTGTTACTTATTTGTGTCTATTCATTCTTCTGTTACTTTTTTCTTTAAATCTGAATCTCTCTACTTTGGTGTCTCTATCTATGTAGTTGCTCTAAGTTCTGATGTGCCATCATTAATATTGTCTTTCTCTATAAGCTTCCTCACAAATTTGCTAAGAGCTCAACTCGCATTATTATTAGTTACATGCTGCATCACTGGTCATACTGCTGAAATTTGACATTGGTGAACACCCATGTATGGTTCTTGGTTTATTGTCACCGTTCAGTACAACTTTCTGAAGCTTAAAAATACCTAACGGTTAGGTATTAACATTCAGGGAGAGTTGATTTCTCAAGTTCTTGATCTGTTTGAAGTAGGCTATTGCGATCTAGAATCTAGATCCCTCAATACGCAATAGATTGCTCATTGATCCTAAAGATTTACACTTTCAGGACTGCCTGCAGGTTGTTGTTCTTCCTATATTGGGACTACTCTGGATCAATAAACATATGACCTTATCTAGTACTATAGGTTTATCTCTCTTACCCTAAAAAAAAAGGGTTTATCTCTCTTAGCCAGTTCTAGCATCATTGTTATCATATATTATGGAAACGAAGGTACAACTTTGTATAACATTATGTAACTCCTTTTCCGGAAGTTGGATGTTAGCAAGCAATTTGCTGTTCTTATTCCCTTTATTTACTCTTGATGCTTGCTTAGAAATTTCTCCCACTTAGTTAGTGTGTCACTGACTCACTGCTCAACCTGACCATTATTGCTTGTTATATGATGCAGACATGCTTCGGATTCAGGCATAATTCGTTATGCTAGGATTGCTATGAACTTGCCAAATAAGACAGTTCGTGAAGTGGCATTGCGCGCTAGATGGATGAATGTAAGCTCCTGGACATTTCTTTCAAAGCAGATGGTGGATCTTACTATGATTTTGTCTAAAATGTGAAGCTTTTAGAGAGCTAGTGGTAACCTATCCATGAATAAATTCAGATTCTTTTTACGATGAAGTCTGAAAGGGAAAAAAGAACACTAAATGAAAGGGATTTATATGCATTACGAACTTCGGAAACCCGACTACTCGTCATTTCACTTGTTAGGATATTGTCATCCCTAAAAGAGTGAGATCAATATCTTTTCTTTGTCCAGTTATTTGAACCTCAGCTTGTATTTCATTGTTTTTCTTAAGCAATTGCAATTGCAAATGGTTACATAGTGCATCTTCAGCTTGAAACAAAAAGTCAATCACTTATGGTATTAATGAAGCCAGTAGTAAAGAAGTGGGTTAAAACAGTGAAAGCAAAATCAAAAGAATAGAAGTAGCCATCATTACTTCTCAATAAGCACCCTTTTCAAACCTCTCAACTAGTGTTGTGTTTCAATTTTTCTCTTTTTCCATTGGTGATTGTGTTGGGGGATATTACCTTGTGGGGAGGCCTTTTGTTGTGTTCAAACCTTGTCCAAAAAATTCGGAATGGACAAGAAGGATAAAAAAGCTTGGATTGGATGCTTACCTGCTGGCTTCTCATGCAGTCTGTTGGGATGTGTGGTGGTCCTGGTGGAGAATTATGGTCGTTGAGGATAAACATTTCCTTCCTTCGCCGTCTAAGAATTGTGCTTGGTTGTGGTTTTACTCCGTGATCATCCTCTTTCTTTGCTGGGTCTCAATAGAATTATGGAAGGTTCTTGATCTGGAGAGATTTGTTCCTTATCCTGTCAGGAAAGAACAGCCCGTTTTTGTTGTTTCATTAGTTGCTATCTATTGATAGAAAAAAACTTACCTATACCGTCACTGTTTCGCCCTCTTCAAAATTGAAAAATCTACAAATGATTATGATCTTTTCCGACTTAGAATTCTCAGAAACATAAGTTGGCTCAACTCCTATGCTCGGGAGTTAATAAGAATTCAAGTACCATAGGATCTGTTAATAGAGAAAACTATGGTTTGAAACTGATGATTCGGAACCATTTGTTCTGACCTAAGAATGATCTTCTGTCTAACTTCACACTTGGAAGTATTGGACATTATGAAGCGCTGATGTGAATAGAGTCATCTATGTTACTTGAACTCAGCTCCAAGTAACAAGTTGTTGGACTCGATCATTTGTTGCAAATTTTACTTGTTTGTCTAAACTAAAAGTGTCATATGTCCATATGCATCTCAAATGTTGAATATCTGACACAAGTAGCAAGGTGAATGAAGAGTTCAAACAACTCAGAGTGGCATTTAACTTACTAGCATCATCTCTCCATCCTCCAGTGTGGTGTTCTTGGCAAGAGGATTACGCTTCTTTTTCGCTTCCTTTAGAACTATTTCTACCAAGATAACAAGGTTATGCCAAAGTCAATTTCCTGATATCTCTTTGGGCTTCTCTAGAAGGTTAATTTTGCATTGTAGCCATAGACGTTCGATTGCAAGTGCCTTTTTCTCTTAGCACACAAAAGAGAAAAACCAGGTTTTGTGATGATCAAGTGAGAGCACTGATAACCAAAATGCATCCCAAATAAGAGAGGTTGCAAAATAGAATTAATGAGATCAGAAGCACACACTACCAGCTTCTTGAAAACCTTGATCAATAATGTCATATATTACCATCTAAGTTGATCTATTTTGTCTCTCTTTTTTTTCTTTCTTCTTTTAACAGAAAAAAGAGATCAGCAAGAGAAGAAAGGAGGATCATACAAGGAAAAACAAAGATAAAAGGGTAAGTTGGTTACTCTGGCTGAGATGTGGTTTTCACATTCCTATTATCTGAGATATTCTTTCTATTCTCGTGTGAATATGTATCGTATCTCCCTCTTAATACTTTTGCCCACACTTCAGAGTTGAGAAACAAAAATTCATATATCCTTCGATTTGAAGATTGCAGTGCCCTTTATCCTTAACTTTCATCATCTTGCCAACTTTTCGTGTTTGCATAAGTCCGTTATTTTTCTTTTTTCCTTTTTTGTCTTTTTATTAAAAATAAATTTTGGCTATGCATAGTGCTTCGTCATGGGTTGTGAAAGGACACCACATTTGCTTTACAATTTCCATTTTTTCGCTTAGGTTGTATTTCGGAGAACTGGGATTTGAGTAAAATTCCAATTACTTGTGATGAACTACCTCCTGTTGTCTTGGAAAATATGTCCCCTTAAGTGGATATTGGAATACATCACCCCATAGTGGTTTCCTCCCTCAAGCCTTACCCTTAGCTGGAAATTAGAATGTTTCAGAGCTTTGCCGATTTCTTCAAGGCATTGTGAAAATGCTGGAAATAAGCTATTGAGCTTTCTTGATCAAAAGGCTTGTTTCAATGCCAACAAGGATTTTAACCATCATATATTCTTTTTAAAATTTCATCAGTACTATCAAGTTAAAAATATGAGATCTCTTTGTCAATGAATATTAAAAATATACAACCCCATGTGTACTGATGTCTATGCCATTTATGGAACGGTATGTATCTAATTGCTTGGCGTCTAACAGGAACAAAGTAATCCTTCTTGGCCCATACCCCCAGCCCTGTTTGATTGTGACTGGAGGATGTTAGAAAACCACCACCTTGAGCTAGTTCTGAGTTAAGTGAGAAACTAATGCTGCAGTTCTTTGTAAATGGAACACTTCTTCTTTGTTTTCCCCACCCCTAGTGTCATGGTATGTAATTTTTTTTAAAAGTGTGTTTGCTTCTTGTTGATTTCTACTGAAAATGTACACACTCTTGCTTGCTTTCATATTTCTTTTGCTTCTCTTGAGCATTGAATTTCCTAACTTCATTCATTCTTTTTTTTTTTTGCTCGTTCCTAAGTTCATTCATTCAGTGATGCTGCGTCCACCTCTTTTTGTATTACCTATTTTCCCTTCCTGATTCACTCTTTCCCCTGTCTCTGTCTCATTGTGACTTGCTCGAGTTGTTTCTTTTCACATTCAGTTGTGTGTCATTTGTTAAATATCATAATCTTGGTTCATTGAAGCAACTAGCAAGTATGAAGCATATTTGACGGTGAATCAATTCAGGGTATTTTTTTTGAACTGATCTCTGTTTTGTTTTGGACCAAAATAGTCCTGAAAATGACTTGCTACTTTGTCTGTCTCTCTGTGCATGCTCGTCCCATGCCTGACTCCGGTGTCTTGGTATCTGCATACTTGAGATTTGAGAATGGTGTAGTTACACTGCATATCTTGACCTGTTTAGACTAATAACTCCCAAGGATGACAGAATTTCATTTTATTTGCTTTTCCAGGAAAAAGTCACTGATTCTTCATCAAAGTCATCTCAGTTGGCATCCCGACCTGGTGGTCATCCTTATGTTATGCCTGCAGTTTCTTTAGATAATGATGATGGCATATCTTACAAAGGTGAGTTTCCCCTCATCCATATCCTTGTCCCTTTTTTGGGACCCTGCATATCTCATGCTAGTATGTGTAGGCTCCTGAAAGAGAACAGAGGGTCTCCCCACCCTTCCTTCACCCGTGTGGTTTTCTGTTCATTCTCAGCCTTAAGCAACATTTATCACTTTTAGGACGAGGCATGCCCTTGCTGGGACCGAGTCTTTATCTTTTTTTTTCCTTCTTTTCTCTTTTAAGTGAATTTACCTGTGACTTAAAAATCTCATTAACCCTACCCTTGTAGCTACTATGATGTTCTTTTTTTTCTCTTTTTTTGTGTTTTTGTTATTGTGATCCTGACTTCTTCTCTCTTTCTCCCTTGGATTTTTCCATGTGCTACTGTACAATTGACTGATTGATATTTCAAATCTAAAAATCACTGTTCAACGCGCAGTTTAACTTAGGATGCAGTTAAGTCATCAACTATACGCTAATTCGGTATTGGTAACTTTTATGCTTGACACTGCATGGTTAGTCTTACTTTCTTGTCGTTTTCTGGATGAATGAGTCTGGAATGTTCTAATTCCTCGTTTTTTTTTTTTTTTTTTATTTATAATTTGTACACCGGGAAGTGAGGAACACCCGCTCAATAATCTGGTGTTTTCTATTCAATCCATTCTTAAACTGGTTTTCTATGTACGAGTAGCTCATATTTTCTACTGTTGAGCTCTTGAGTTGTTATTTCTTCATTGGGGGTGGTTTACTTGGTGGTGGTGGTGGTGCATTTAGTTTGTTTTTCTTTTGAGCTGTTTTGTCTGTCCTTTTTCCGGGGGGGGGGGGGGGTTCATGTGATGATTATCCATATACGGCAAGATGCTTCTTGGGACTGAGCTCATTAGAAGCAGCTCAGAGAGACGTAAAGGCTCAGTTTAGGCTGTATTGAACTATTATGTCAAATTGGATTGTAAATTTATAGAATACTAGATCGTAAATTTTATAGAATATTGAAGCTAAGGTGATAGTGATACCTAAAGAACCCTAAAAGCCTACTTGCCAGACTATATAGTAAAGGTTAAATTTACCTTAGCAATGACTGCACCAATTTTTGCCCTTCATTATTGCTTGAACTTACCCTTGTTGTTTGCAGCAATTGGTGGTGTTCCTGGGGAGCTACTTGAGCAAAATGCACAATACTTCCGACAAATTTCTGCCAACTTTTCTTCTTTTCAGGTAAATATGTAACTATTACTACATAAATGTTAGTTGAGCGGCTTCCCTACCGCTTTCTTGTCATTCCTGCATGCCTGATGATGACCTGACCTTCAAGATCATCAATCTCCTTGGTGTATCTGTCACAACACAAATATAAGTTGAAAAACACATTTTTCTCCTTACTTAACCTCGTTCCCTGTCTCCTGTCCCAGATGTGCATTCTGTGTCATACACGTGATGCAAATGTTCTGCAGGGCATTGGTTTGAGTAACTGAGTCATTTGGGAATGATAAACCTCAAATATTGATTGTTAGTACTCCGTAAAAAAAAGTTCCCCAATCTGTCTTGGATGTCTTTAAATTACATGCAAGAAACCAATCCTTTGTTCTGAAATTCTCCTTTAACTTTTTAGCAGATACAAGACAATATCAGTCTCTTTTGCGAAGCACGGGACAATCTCACGAAAATAATGAACAGGTAGGCGGCATTTGCCATTTTGTTATCTACACTATGTTTTGAATTATTTATCTGGAAAGTTCTTGATGAGTTCTGATCTTATATTTCTCACAAGTGTCCATCGGTCATTGTAACATGGACTGTCAACCCAAATATGGTAGGCCACACTGTTTATCTTAGGAACAAAAATGCTGCTATATTTATTTAAGCAAATCAAAATGAAATTTGGGGGACAACAACTCAGTACAAGTGTGGATCCAGAGGGTTGGCTCCACCCTGTTTTCAGGAAGCTCTCCGTATGACTTGTGCTTCTACTGGGAAGTTTCATATATAGTCAGCGTGTAACGTGTGAGAGTGTCTGAAGGTTTGATGTGTGTACTTCTGGATTAGACTGAAGAGCCCAAATAGGAAGCCACTTGCTTGTCCTCCTTTTCCTCTCCCTCCGATTTATCTTCTTTTATTTTATTTTTGGTTGTAAAGAGAACTTTAGGCAGTGTTGCTCAGAAGATTGGACAGTCTATGCTGCCCTTTTAATCATTTAGGGGGGTGAGCGTGTCTCAAGGTCTGATGTGGGTACTTCTGGATCATAATGGAGAGTCGAAATATGAAGTCACTTGATTTTCCTCCTTTTTCTTTGTTATTTTATTTTTCTTTTAAAGGAAACTTTTTGCTGTGATGTTGAAAAGGCTGGACATATGCTTCCTGTTTAATCTTTTTTTGCCAGGTCTTTTAACAAAACACAGATTTTGATCATTCAGTCTTTTGTTGCCGTATTCTGTGTATGTGAAGCCACTAGAATGATTAGGTTGATATGATAACTCATTCTCGTGGATGGTTGAATTACCTAGATTACTTATCTTTTGTGTGGTTATGGAAATTCTAATTGGCTGATCTATCCCTTGCATGATCTTACTTGCAGCATGAACGACACTCCGGAAATAATGAAACAAATGCCTCCGCTGCCAGTGAAGTTAAATGAAGAGCTAACAAACGCCATCCTCCCTCGGATGAACCATCATTTGCAGTCATAATAGTTTTCTCTCAGCTTTTGTCAGCTACTCAGCTCGGCGAAAATGGCCGATAAAAAGCAGCTTAGCAAGATATGCCACCTCTCAACTCGAATGGGGAAAATAGGGAGCCAGTAGATGTTTCTTTCCCTTTACAAAGGTGAACTATAGTTTTTGTCCTTTATTTTAAAGTTTTCTTTTGATATCTTTCATGGTCAGGTATGTAGTTTGTGTAGCTCTCAATAGTGACTATTGGAAATTCTTGCAATTAGAAACTAGAAGCTAGATAAGCAATAAATTTGGTAGGTCAATTTTTAGCCTAATTTGTATTGTCGATAAGTGATTTAGGTGTTGGTTATTATGTTTCTCAGTGATTATATTTCAAGTACTAATTCATTTGTTAATGATGCATTCTTTGTTCTACTTCTACATGATCCCTCTACACGTTCTCTTTCCAAGTCAATCTCATAGTCAGTTTTTTTATACCCACCCCTACTACATTTGTAACAGAATCTACCAGGTAAATCTTGCTTTGTACTGAACCATGGACATATTGGCTCATGCATGAGAATTTGTCCCATGAATTGGCTTTATTTTTTAATTTGGATATGTATGCTTGTATTCTTAAGCTCCATGAGTCCATGATAATGAGAATGCATGCGAGGCATTTTGTTTCGTCGTTTTAAGTTATGTTCCTGGGAATGTTTGAGGTCCTCTATAGGAGGGCAATGACATAATGAAGTTGTGCATCCATGAAGAGGCACATCGAGACTTGTTTAAAGCTTTGGATATTGAGCCAGACAAGAAAGATGTCTGAAGGGAAATGAACCATGGTGGGAATTGTTTGAAGCTTTGCCTTATTTCGGAAAAGCTGCTCTGGTGTCTTGAGTGATTTAAACTAGAAAAAGGCGAAAAACATGTTGGGCAATGGAGCTTGGAGAACTCTTGGAGAGGTGAGGTTCAACCCATAATGGATGCTCTATTTATGATTCTTGTGCCTTTTCTCATGACAGAAGTGATGGAAAAACTTGAACACCCATGGAGGTTTGGATTTAGTATCCAGACTTCTCTTGCTGATTACTCAACAATCGACTACTGTGACAAGGGTCCTCAAATTGAGGAGGTTAGTCCGAACAGTCTGTTTCGATCCTCTAACCAACAAGGGTGATGCTCTTTCCTTCATATCTCTACCTCATTTTACAAAAATACATGTTTCAGGGAAATAAGAGTTTTATCATCATGGTCAAATTTATGTCGACTATGAAAATTGGCATTCTATTCTTCAACCAGGAACATAAAAAAGGCGCCGAAGGCTCCATATTCTATGGATTGTGAAGTTTCTTCTGGACCCTGGTTCAAGTGGTTGTCTTAGTGTTGAGGAATGTGATGCCTAGTATAAGACTATAGGTTAGAAGAATTCCTGTCTGGTGTAGGATTTGGTAGCCACAACTCAGGCAACACCTTCATGGATGAGGTTTCAGACTATTATTGCATCGAACTGTTGCCTACCGCCTTTTTTATGTCTCTGGTTTGATCTATTTATGTTCTTGGCAACTTCAATGTCTCGGCAAGGAGGAAAAGGGCTCCCGCTGCATTGTCTGTTTTTGCTTTCGACATGCATCCATGCGACTTTTCGACACGAGCTGTACGGGTAAATTTCATTATGTTTCTAACAAGTGCTGTGATCGCAGACACCTGATTGGAATCAACAGGAATAGGGAATTGGTAATCGTGCCTCTCACAATTTGCGAAAATCGAGCCAAAGCATTGGGTTGGGATTCCCCAAAGGGCGAAGAAAGAGATCAGGTCCTCCATTTACTAAATGGAAGCTTTTATTTTCTGATTCAGAAAATGAAGTGGCTCCTAAACCGTGAAAGTATACAAGTTAATATGAACTTGTAGGATAAAAGACGGTGTAACAACTAAATACGGACCGAAGAAATGACAAATAATAGCATTTGTGTGGGAGGATGGTACACCATGAAATTGATTTGGTTTTTGAGGTTGAGCTCTCAACGAATCTTACAAATCGTTCTCAAATCACAAGACATAATTGTGTAAGTGTGCGGTGTGCCCACATTACTTTTTAAGTTTTAACAAAACTTTCCCTCTCAAGTCTCCCACTATCAATTCTCTGAAGGCTCCTTCCTGCTCGGCCCTAACTTCTTCTGGACCCTTATGGGATCATTTTCACCAATGATTTCTTTTGGCCTTTTTCATTCTCTCTGAACATAATAACAATAAATAAAACTTAATGATACTTCTCTTCATTTAAGGAAGAGGCAAACGGTGGCATATTTAAAAAGTTTTTAATGTCCGTGCAAATTCAAAATAAAAGGGCTAAAAATTTAAATGAAGTTACCTAAAATAAATGTTTTCTCAAAAAAATTAGTATAACAAGGTGTGGAAAAAAAAGTTGGGGTCACTTCACCCCATATCATTGACTCTAGCTAGGTCCACCATTGTCCACTGGGTTCATGGTTGCATCGCATGTTCAAATTCTACGACACCTATCCGAAACCAGCCTGTACAAATAAAATATGTCAATTAAATATTCAAAATATATTATTGCTAAGTAAGCTTTAAGTTTCCTTATTAGGTTCTTCTTAAACAACTTAGGTTATGGAAGAACGAGTTAATTTGTGTGTGTGCTCGTGTGAGCTAAGAATATCCTTTTAATGCATCTAACTCATGGCCCATTTTCGCCCGAAACTGGATTTTTTTTTTCTGAAATTCCTAAAAGTGGGAGTTGACTAATCTCTATAACTAGATTAAAACACAATGATTAAATCAGAGCTTGCCACATTAGTCGCTGAATTGCCGAATAATGTGTCAATTTACTTATGACGTGTCATGTGACTCATGGCCAGTAAAACAAAAGGAAAAAAAAAGAAGAGAGAAGTACCAACAATCAAATGTTATAAAAACATAATGAAGTTAATGATTCCTTCATTCCCTTCCCTTCCCTTCATTCTCACAAGTTTCTAGACATTATAAATCTAAGAAATTGAGTAGTACCTTATTTCTCTCATATATTGATGAGTCAGAAAAAGAGAGAGCTAATTCCTCTCTCATGAATAGATGATGGAACCACACACCATCACTTCATCTTCTACATTCACATATGTTCAACGTTCTTATCTGAATTTCATCACTGTCATCCGCCATCTTTGCGGCATCGTGTACAACCAATCCCTATTTTGGTGAGGTTGTTCGTGTTTCTCTTTGCGATTGGTAATAGGCATTTGGTATCTACACATCCTCGCTTCGCAAGATAACCCTTCCAACTTCATTAAGTTTAGTACCATATTTTGCTTTACATTGTTTTCTCTTAACAGTTATACAAACTTGAATGTTTAAAACTATTTAATATAATTTTTAATTAAAAAATTACGCTGAAAAATAGAAAAATATCAAAAAAATAAAATAGAATTCTCTTTTAAAAAATTGGGAAAAATTATGAGAACTCACCATATAGTAGGGAGGGTTTGAGGGTAGGTTTGGTGGCATATGGTGGTGGGGAGCCATGCTCAGTACCCAAAAACCGTGGAGTTCGTAGACATGCCCAGTGCATTAACTTTCATAATGGTAGGCGCTTCATGTCGTGTCGCTTAACATCCTTCGCCCACAAGCCCTCTCTTAAGCAACTACCCACTAAAGAAGTTATTCTAATAGGAGTAGACATGTGTTGTGCATAATTTTCAAACTGGGGTTTTGAGAGTTTGAAAAACAAATTTCCCAAATTTTCACCTCAAAATTTTCAAGTATATTATTAAGTTACTGATTTTTTTTTTAAAAATTTTTCGTAGATTGTAGCTATTTGATTTAATTTTTAATTAAAAAATACGCAGAAAAATAAAAAAATAGAAAACCACTTCAAAAAACTGTAAAAAAAATATGAGACCTCACTATAATAGTAGAGAGGGCTTGGGGGTAGGTTTGGTGGCACGGGGTGGCGGGGAGCCATGATTGGTACCTAAAAATTGTGGATTAGCCTCCGATGGAGTAAAAGGCCCTTCAAGCCTACTAAGAACCCGATAACCTACCCCGGGTGCCTCCCATGTCCCCTAGCGTGTGCCGTGTGATGGGGTGTGAAAATATCCACCTTCGTTCCGGGGTCTCTCGAAAGCTCAATAAACGTAGATTATAGCCTTCATTTTTGGCTTTCCGGGGCTCGGGTGTCATATTTGCCCAAACTTGTCCGGGGTCTACCATGACCCTAGAGGACCCTCGGTGCCCCGGGAAGATCATCTGAATCCCCGAACTTCAATATCACGTTACCCATGTCTTTGGTGTTCCGACTCTTACACCAATGTCTCGTAAACCGCTCCTCCAAGTCTATCAAGGACTGGATCAGCAACCCCAAGGGCCTCCCATGTTCCATAGGAGTGTTCCATGCGATGTGGTATGAAAATTTCCACCTTCGTTCCGGGGCCTTCCGAAGGCCCAGAAAACGTGGATTATAGCATTCGTTTACCTCTTCCGGCCTTCGGAGGCCCAGGTGTCATTTTTGCCCAAACTTCTCCGAGAGTTTATCATGAACCTAGAAGACCCTCGGTGCCCCGGGAGGGTCATTCAGATCCCTAAACTTCAATATCACCCATGCATTCGATGTTCCTACTCTTACATTGGTGTCCCATAAAAACGCCCTTACAAGCCTATTAGGAACCCGATAATGGACTCTGAGGGCCTCCCATGTCCCCTAAGGGTGTTCCGTGCGATGTGGTGCAAAAACTTTCACCTTCGTTCCTGGGCCTCCCGTAAGCCCAAACAACGTGGATTATAGCATTCGTTTTCGGATTCCGGGGGCCCGGATGTCATTTTTGTCCAAACTTCTCCTAGGGTCTATCATGACCCTTGAGGTCCCTCAGTGCCCCGTGAGGGTCATCCAGATACCCATGCATTCGATGTTTCGACCCTTACATTGGTGTCCTGTAAAATCGCTCTTACAAGCATATTAGGGACACGATAATGGACCCCGTGGGTCTCTTATGTTACCTAAGAGTGTCCCGTGTGATGTGGTGCGAAAATATCCACCTTCATTCCGAGGCCTCTTTGAAGCTCATAAAACGTGAGTTATAGCCTTCGTTTTTGGCTTCCAGGGGCTCGGGTGTCATTTTTGCCCAAACTTGTCCGAGGGGTCTACCATGACCCTAGAAGACCCTCGGTGCCCTAGGAAGGTCATCAGGATCCCCGAACTTCAATATCACCCATGTCTTTGGAGTTCCGACTCATACACCAATGTCTAGTAAAACACTTTTACAAGCCTATCAGGAACCTGATAAGCGACCCCGAGGGCCTCCCATGTCCCCTAGGGGTATTCCGTGCGATGTGGTGGAAAAATTTCCACCTTCATTCAGGAGCCTCCCGGAAACCCAAAAAAGTGGATTATAGCCTTCGTTTTCGGCTTTCGGGGGCCCGGGTGTCATTTTTGCTCAAACTTCTCCGGGGTCTTTCACCCTAAAGGACCCTCGGTTCCCCGGGAGGGTCATCCGGATCCCCAAACTTCAATTTCACCCATGCATTCGAAGTTCTGTCCCTTACATTGGTGTCCCGTAAAAACGCCCTTACAAGTCCATTAGGGTCCCGATAATGGACCCCGAGGGTCTCCCATGTCCCCTAGGAGTGTTTCGTGCGATGTGGGGAGAAAACTTCCACCTTCGTTCTGGCGCCTCCCGGAAGCCCAAAATACGTGGATAATAGCTTTCGTTTTCGGCTCCTGAGGGCCCGGGTGTCATTTTTGCCCAAACTTCTCCAAGGGGTCTATCATGACCCTATAGGACCCTCAATGCTCTGGAAGGGTCATCCGGATCCCCAAACTTCGATATCGCTCATGCATTTGTTGTTCCGGCCCTTACATTATTGGTGTCCCGTAAAAACGCCCTTACAAGCCTATTAGGGACCCGATAATGGATCCCGAGGGCCTCCAATGTCCCCTAGGGGTGTTTCGTGCGATGTTGCGCGAAAACTTCCACCTTCATTCCAGGGCCTCCTGAAAGTCGAAAAAACGGGGATTATAGCCTTCGTTTTTGACATCCGGGGGCCCGGGTAACATTTTGCCCAAACTTCTCCGAGTGGTCTGTCAAGACCCTGGAGGACCCTCGGTGTCCCGGGAGAGTCATCCGGATCCCCAAACTTCGATATCACCCATGCATTTGATGTTTCGGCCCTTACATTGGTGTCCTGTAAAAACGCCCTTACAAGCCTATTAGGGACCCGATAATGCACCCCGATGGCCTCTTATGTTACCTAAGGGTCCCGTGCGATGTGGTATGAAAATATCCACTTTCATTTCGGGACCTCCCGAAAGCCCAAAAACGTGGATACCTTTGATTTTCGGTTTCCAGGGGCCATTGCCCAAAGTTCTTCAGGGTGTCTATTGTCACCCTAGAGGACCTCCGGTGCCTCGAGATGGCGGTCATCCGGGTTCACGGACTTCAATTTCACTCATGGGATATGGGACATGGCGCTCGATAGGCGCTGGGACATGGTTCACCAAATTTTTGTTTCAATAAATTTTTGATGTACTTATTAGTTCATTTTGATCCATTGTCTACTATCTTTGGTAGAAGAACTTTATAATAGAGTATTCTCAAGTTTGTTAATAAAAGGCTAATAATCGTTTCCTAAGCATTCGATCAAAAATAGATCAAACTTTACAATATGACTGATCATAATAAGTAGAATTATAATGCAACAAACAATGTTATTTAGGGTTATATCCCTCTAACTTTTATAGAGGCAACCCAAGACAATGAATGAATTTTTTTTTATGTCAAAGGCTAAAAGACGGTCAATGAATGAATATTACCATGAGTCCATGACTTGAGCGTATGAGAGCTTCTACACACAACACTGTGTGGTGCAATAGTAACAGCACACGAGTGGGGCCTCGTAGAGAAAAAAAATCGAAACTGGCTAATACCAATTTGGAGGAGAGCTGGAGAGTTGGAGAGCTAAAGAGAAAATGACTAAAGTAATACAAGAGCCATTCACCTTCATTGGCCCCCATTAACTGGGAACATCTTTTTTATTTATTTATTTTGGGTTAAGGCGCATACGTCAGTTTTGTAGTAAAAGAGTGCTTTATATTTTTATTTTGGGTAAAGGAGTAATTAAATGATGCCAACCAATTAATATAGGAAAATATATTGTGATGATCAATTGTAACCTTAAAAGTATTCAGTAGTTTTATTTATAGTTATCTAAAAAGCTATTTTTTATACTCTCACTACTTATATAATAAAAATATAAAGCACGTCACTATGTTACATAAAAAATCGTCAATAAGTCTTGTATAAAATCATTCTTATTTTTCAAAAAAGTTAGCTTGTCCCACCTGAGACGTTTTTATACAAGTTTTTATGAAATTTTTATGCAGTGCAAGTTAACATGGATATTTGATCATTTTTGTAAGTGTGTGTGAAACACAAGGCAAACGAAAAAAAGAATTTCATTTACGTACGCAATATGTCGATTTTGACAACTAGACTTATGGTGTGTTTTTTTTTTTACTGATTCTAGCTAATCTGATTTGTGATGGATAAGTGATTGCCACAGATCTAATCTAACTAGGTAAGTGGTTGTCGTCAATCCTATTATATTGATCTGATATGACTTCGCAAAATGGTTACCATAGACTTGATATCATGGTAAACCTGAACCACTTTACCCTCGCAATCATTGTACGTGCCACAAACAACTCTGATCTCGTTGTTTTTTAGGATTGACATTTATTAGACGATGCACTTGCTATAAAGGTCATTGGAGAGTGGTACGGTATTATTAAGGATTGAAGAGAGAAGCATAAGTGATCACCAACTATCCAATGTATTTTTTAAAGTGGTTTTTTTTAATTTTTTTTAAATTAATAGTAGTAGTTGTATTCATTATAATTTTTATTTTTATTATCATACCGCTAGTAATTTTGAGCCCAAATAGTAGGTGAACAGTAGCCAATACAGTTTGGTTCTCTCGCGAAATCTCAAATTAAAACAAGTAGATACGCTTTCTAAACACTGGGCACTCTTACTAATGTCGTTATATCTATTTATATATAGATATAATAATATTTATACCGTTATGAAATAAAAGCGCATTTTTCGAATGGGCAATAGGTATGAATATATATTAGTATGATAATATTTATACCGTTATACATATTAATTGTACCGTCATATATATATTAATATGGTAATATTTACACCATTACATATATACAAGGGTCGGAGCAAGATAGCATGTCTCATTCCTTCATTATTAAAAAAAATCGTTGGCCTGTAGGTAATCAAATCATTATTAGTTTGTTGTAATTTTTAGTTAATATCCTCCAACTCTAAGCTTCCAAACCCTAACCCCATAAAATATACCCTATGCTCTATACCATTTACCCTAAACCATATATCCTATATTCCTGAATCCTAAAATCCTAAAACCGTAAATCATATATCCTATACCCTAAAACCAACCCCAAGCCCTAAACCATAAAACCCTAAAGCCTAAATCCCAAAGGCCCTAAACCCCAACCTTAGATTAAAAACGGCTTATGGTTTCGGGATGCTCATTTCCAAACCCTAAGCATTGTTTCCACCTCTAAAATATTAGATACCCTAAGGACAAAATAGAGCATAGTAGGACAGAGTGAACTCTAACCCCAGGATTCACCTAAAGTGGTGAGGAATGGGTAAAATGTGGGGCCCAAGTTCAGTTCAAGACCGTGCAAAATACGGGGTTATAACTCGTGTCTATATGTAATGTCGATATATTTCGAAAATGTAAAATGCGTCATCTAAGTGAGCAATTTAAAAATAAAAGAATAATAATACATAACATCAAATTTCTGACTCAAAAGGTTATAATCTTAGAATTATCACTCTTTTACTTTTTATTAATTCACTAAATACATAGTGATCAAAAGTTCACTAAATATATAAATCCAAGAAGTTGTACCAAAAAACTAAATGGTCCAGAGTAACACCAAAACATTTACTCATTCTTTATTTGAAGGTACAATAAGGGTGCGTATTTTTCTAATTATTTAATAATCGGTTTAGTTCTGTTTAATCTAGTGACATATATTTTCTCTCACATAAGTTTGAGTATATTGATTAATATGTTAAAAATAGCTTTATTTGACAATTGTTTTTGAGTATACTAATTACAAAGTTACTAACGCGTGAAAATCTTCTTTTTCTTTTTTTGTTCCTATTTCTATTTATTTTTATTTTTATTTTCAAAGTATGTGTTATGAGTATGTACTCAATTCCATATTACCATTTAGTTCAATTCTAAATTCGGTAACGTAAGGAAGATTTGTGGACTTCCTTAAAAGGAAAGCGTAAGGAAGAACCCTGGACGGAGGGAGTATTATATAAAGAAGTTTCATAATAATAAAGTTTCGGATAATGCTAAAGAGAGATCGAATTGTGCTAAATAGTTAGAGTTTTATTGGCGTCATAACTATTATATCTTTGTCTAATACTCAAACTCGAATATAACTATCCTACACAATTTTGAAATTAATACTCCCTCCATCCAGGGTTCTTCCTTACGCTTTCCTTTTAAGGAATCACAAATCTTCCTTACGTTACCGAATTTAGCAACTTTTGAGTGACTAAAAGTCTACAATGCCCTTGTATTTTTTGGGGAAAAAAAATTCACACCCAAGAAACTCCACGTCCCCACCACCCTCCTCCAGCCCGCACCCACCACGGCCCCACCTACACCACAAAAAACTCACCACCAACCCCTACCTCCACCAGCCCTTACCCAGAAAAACCCCATCAACAACCACCCTGAAACCCCACCAGCAACCCCTCCGAAAGCCCCTCACCCACCGCAACCACAAAGCCCACCACCCCGAAACCCACCCCACCACACGGAAATCCCACCCCCAATAAAACCACCCCGAAACGCCACCTATTCTGATCCCGAAACCCAACCCACTCCCACCCAAATCAAACGAAAATTGATGAAAGAGAGAACGAGAGGAGAGAGAAATGGAGAAGGGTGATGGATTCAGGGGGTGGTGAAGGTGAGCGTGAGGGTGAGAAAGGTTGCTGGTGGTGGTTTACAGGAGAGAGGAAAAAAGACCACTTGCTTGGTAAGGGTATAGTGAGAATATTTGTGCAAAAGTTTGATCTCCTTGGTAATCGATCGATTTTCTTATGTAAGGAAAAACCCGAGACGGAGGGAGTAATATTTACACCATCATATTCGTATCGAAAAGTACTTCGAAATGAGATGCATTTATAATACGTTTACAATAAAGTGTAAGATTGTGTTACAATATTAATTTCAGTAAATAAATTTTAAAATATGATATTTACAAATAAAAGAAAAACGAAAACAACAAAATATATAAATTTGAGCCCGTGCATCCCACGGGTATCGTACCACATAGAAATGTCATCTAAGCATGCAATTAAACAAAAAATAAATAAAGGCGAGGAAACGAAATATAGAGCTTGAGTTGTGATAGACCTCTAGAGTTTTATAGGAGTTATATTAGGTCTCTGTCAAATATTTATAAAATCAAATGTAACTTTTTCTACATTTCTAAGAGAATAATCTTTTATTAAGTCATCATATTCGCATCGAAAAGTACCTAAAACGATATTCATTTACAATATGTATAAGAAACATGTAATATTGGCTTGAAAATGAATTTGAGCAAATATATTTTAAGTCCGTGCATAACACAAGTTTGATTACTAAGTTGCATCACCTAAGCAATTAGTCTCAACAAAAAAACTAAAAGCAAGTAGCCAAAAGTTGACATGAATGTAACAGGAGACTATGAAAGTTGAATGCTTCATGTATCTAAATTTATTGAGAGGTTATCGCATTGATTTAAGGCTCCTCCATATGATATATAGTAATTGAACATCGATCTAACAATGATTTTAAAGTAACCATTTTCGGAGGTGCAATTTCGTTAGCACCCTCACTATATAGCATGCATAATTATAATCAATTATAAATTATTTATGATTTCTTTTTTTAATAGGCATGTTAGTGTGTGTATTTTACCAAATCAATATTAATATACAGACATTTCACTCAACCCGTGCAACGCACGGGCTTTAAAACTAGTATATATATAAAGGAGGCATATTTGGGGAGCAATGAGGCGTGCCACGTAGGCAAGAATTTTAAGATCGAGCACGCCACCTAAGCTAAGAAAATGACAAAAAAATAACGGGTGTAATACGTTTAGGAGTCTTAGCATCCTTATTGTTTAGGATTCTTGAGAAGTTAATCACTAGAGTTTTAATTAGAATATTTAAAATCAGTTATTACATTGTCTATACATGTCAATAAATAAAAAAAATTACACCATCAGATTTGGATCGAAAATTGCTTTAAAACGAGATGCATTTATAATATATTTATTAAAAAGTAATATTGCATACGACGGTTAATTAAATGAACCCAAAATAGAAAGCGTTTATATTTTTTACTATTAAAAATGATAATTTATAAATAAATTAGAATGAACAAATATGATGAAACCTTTTTCGGGAGCAAATAGTTTTTTTGATAGTAGGGAGCGAAGAGTTTTTTTGATAGCAGGGAGTAAAGAGTTAATTAAGCAAATAAAAAATATATAGATAATTATAAATAAAAAAAATGCCTATGAGGGAGACACTACTAGATTAACTAAAAGACTAAAAAGAAAAAAAAAAAAAGAAAGAAAAAGAAACGGCTTCTCATAATTAAAGCCCAATGTAATGGATTCACCAATCACAATCGTAAGTCAAACTCATACATGTTTGATTAAATAATAATAAAACTCTTTACTTAGAGAATCCTAATCCTTATATGATTAAATAGTAATAGTAGAATCTTAATATCAATCATATTAGCGGTAACCCCCTCCAAAAACCCTATAAATAATACTATTCACCAACTTTTTTTTGTACAAATAGCCCAAAGCTTAGAAACTCGAATTTTTTGGTTCAAAATTTCAAGATGCCTTCTGCAAGGTAGTAATTTCTCTATATAAATTGTTTGATTTTTTTAAAAACTAATTTTTAAATATTGATTGCATATATCTTAATGTATTAATTACAACTCTGATCTTTTAATTTACTCAATGACAAGAACACCGACTGAAGGATCAAGTTCGCATATCTAGACTTTGGGACATAATTAATTTCAAAACTGATTATTTAATGAGTCTTGATATGATACTCATTAAATAAGTCTTGATATGATACTCATTGATGAGTAGGTAAATCTTAAGTAATTTGTTATGTCCCTTACAAAAACATCTATCTTTCAGGTGATACAATTTTAACATCTTTTTTATTGATTTTAAATGCAAAGAGCCTACATATATGTTATTATAATTTCAAATTATGCTAAGAATTTCAGCGCGAAATTAACTTAAAATAAAATAGTGAAGATGAGATTTGGAGATGGAGAAGCATGACAGTCGAAATGATAGTTGGTACTTATGGTGATGATGAATGACATTAAACTGGATGAACAAAGGAGAGAGAAAAGGAAATTAAAGGAGTGGTTGGATTAATTTTTACGGGTGAAAAATTGAAATGGTTGAGGTGGAGTAAATAGTGGAGACAAATAAGACAGTAATATCAATCATTGTCAGGAAGGTAATTAACCCATTCAAACCCGTACCCATCACGTAAAATATATATAAAAAAAGTAATTAAACTTTTAAATTAATGTTTTTTTGGTCTGAACTTTTAAATTAATGTTAACTCTCATGTCAAAATAAATTTTGTTTTATTTAGGCTGCGTTCTTTATAGTTGAACTTATCTACTGAACTTAATTCAACACCACTGAATGGATTGAACACCACAGAAATAATTTGGACAACACTTAATATATGAGACAAATTTTATAACTTTATAAGTAGAGTATACCTCTAACTAGTTCTAACATTATATATTCTCATAAGTGTTAAGATAATCTTTGCATGAGTAAACATTGAGCAATATTAGTGTAACCAATTTCACTATCACAAAAACTCATTTGAGACAGCTTTATACAAGAGGCGTGATATCTATGAGCAAAACAAGATTCTTAGTTATGTGAGTTATACATTACTTTTCCATATTTTTTTTATTATTGCTTTTATAGTTATAGCTAGGTTATAGGTTATTAGCGAGTATTTTCACTTAGAAAAAGTTACAAAATATCAAATGTAAACATGAATTTGAAACTATGGAGTATAAAAGAATAGCTTAACATAGTGAAAATATACAAGTATATTAACATGAACCCGTGCATCACACGGGCTTTAAAACTAGTGTAAAAATAAACTTGGGACATGGGAAATAACATTATTTTTTTGAGTTATTCCTTATCCATTATGTATGTACGTTAACATTATTTTGCTCAAAAAGATATTAATTAACAAAAAGAAACAAAAGGTTGAGATAGTTAACTGTGCAACGGATGAAAAATTGAAACCGTAAATAGCTACAAAAAAAAAGTTGGAAGTCTTGCATATGTGACCACTGACAAGTCCAACTTCAATTCGGAGTTGCTGCTACTATCATATTACTAATCGTAGTATAACTTAATTGATACGATTTGACAAAACTTATCAACGTTGTTAAACACCAAATAAATAAAAATCAAAGTTTTACTCAAAGACCTTTACTTTTGATCATTATTAGAGTCCTTTTTGAAAAAGAACAACCAGCTCAAACAATTTGCAAGTACTTTAACACAAATTTCTTACAAGTAGTCATGCAATTGTATTTTCTGACTTTCTGACCTCATTGATCACCTCCTCCTTCAGCTAAGCCATTGCCTTTATATGCTTGTTTCACGTTGCACATACCAGGAAGTTTCAGCTTGTTTTCTGGCAGCCAACATCATAATAGAAACCAAAGTCTAATTGAGGACCTTATGAGTCGGTTTCATGCATAAGGTATCACGTTTTTGTCTAGTTGAAGTATCACTTTTTCACTTTTTTTTACTCACGAGTGTCACGCCTCATGCATGAGACAATCTGTGAGTTTTTGTGTATAACTCATGAATCATCCATATATGCATAATTTAATTAGTTGAATTTTTGGTAAAGTTACAAGCTTTCTCAAGATCATTGGAACTAAGTAATTCAGTGCCCAGTAAAGCACAAGATTCTCTTACAAATACATGTTATAATCCAAGTTTATTACTATCTTTAGGTGAAACTTGTTGATTTTACACATCTTTCTACTTTTTTCAATTTGTGGGCACCTTTTTCTGTGTGTTTCTGGTCAAATAATGGGAACTAGAGAAGGAAACAAAAATACTGTGCTTTACTTGCTCAGAAAACATTCTCTTCAGTTCAGAGCTTTTTGCCCTTTTTATATCTTTTTGCCTTTTTTTTTACTTTGGAAAAGGACTTGATCATATTAAGACTCAACTTAAGCAAGTGATGATGGAGCAAAGGAAGACAGAGCTTTTTATTTTCAAGTGAATTGAACTCTGTTTTTATTTTTCCACTTTTTAAAAGAAACTATTCTTTGCTTATATATAGCATTGCATTGAACTTTGAAGCTACAGAAAACTAAGCTATGGCTACTTAAACTTAAAAGTCCCTTGTTTGCTTTCTAATTTTTCATCATTCAAACTCCTCTCTTTTTCTCTCTCCTCTTAGAAGTGGCTGATGTTGGTAAATATCATCTCCTGGAATTGATAGATTTCTAAATATGGCATATAAGGGCATGTCTTATTAGTTAATATATATATTAATGATGTGTTTTTTTAAATAATTATTTGTAATATTTATTTTATTTTATTTTTGTATGTTTCTATGGCAGGATAATAAAGTGATGAAAGGGGGTTTTAAGCATTGCAAAAAATGGGCAGTGCATCTGATTGTGGTGATCATCAGCTTAAACTTGGTTCTTTCAGAAGCTGCTACGTTATTTAGTACTGGCACTAGTATTCAGTCAGGTATATCTTTTTTTGGCTAATTCAAAACATAAAGTTCCCTAGTCATGCTCTTACAAAACTATCATGCATGCAAATTTAGCAATGACAATGAGACGAGGCAAAGACAATGTGAATTAATACGTGAATTTGGTGCATGAAGATATCTTTCAAGGGGTGGATAAAATTACAACTGAAGTCCCCCAGGTGTTTCAGTTTACAAAATTAGGAACTTTGAGCTAGAACTTACGAAAAGAGAAACTTTTTAATATACTCTTCGGAAACTTCTGATAAGAGAGTTTGTAAATTGATTTTTTCAAATAATCACAAACAAATCTTCATATTTGATAATCACTGTTCACAGGTAGAGGATTGCTACAATTACAAGACACCTCCAACAGCCCATACCAACCAGATGATATTGCCAGGATAGATCCACTAAACAACTTCGAGAAATACAGAGGTGGCTATGACATCACAAGCGAGCACTACTGGAGTGTAAGCCTCTCCTGCCTCTCTCTCTCTCTCCCCCTCTCTCTCTCCCCCCCCCCCCCCTCTCTGTCTGTCACTCTCTCTGCATGTCTTCTTCATTTCCATGGCTATATTCGCAGTCGACGATATTTACAGGCATCTATGGTTATGCCATTGCCCTGTTATGGCTTCTCGCGGGCGCAGTATACTCCATCTACCTGCTAGTAACAGCTCCATGCTGCCGAAGCAAGAACAGAAAGCTGAAAAAGAGAGTACCATGTCACAAGCAATGTCATCTCCTTCCCCTCATTCTCACCACCATTTTAGCAATCCTAGCAATGTAAGCCACTCAAACCATTCTGAAATGCCAAAATACAAATAACAAGTACCTGGAGTTTAATTCCATGTTTTTTGTTGATGGTTCCTGGACAATTTGCAGAATTGCATCTGGGGCAGCTCTGGGAGGAACCAACCAGTTTCATTCAAGAGCAAAGACAATAATGAGCATTATAATCGACACTGCAGATCAGGCATCCAATACCATATACAATGCAACAGGAGCAATGAGAAAGATCAGTGAAGCTTTACAAGCTACTGATGGTGTTGCTGATGCTTCTAATTTCTTGGCTTCAACATCTGACAGGCTCGATAATGAAGCAGCTGACATAGAAAGGCAGGCTCAGAAGAACAGGCAATTAGTTGGGAAGGGTCTCACAATTCTGTAATTCTCTCTCCTAATTGCTCCTTTCTTCTATTCAAATATGGCCTTCAATTTCTCATCCATCAGAATTTGTTTGGGTTGCAGGTACATTCTGACTACCGCAACAATATCCTTGAACCTGGTTGCTGTCATTGCACTGTCAGGTAATGCACAATATATAGAGTAGAAACATGTAGAGCCATACGACAGAAATGAACACAAAAAAAATTATCAAACTTGATTCTCTTCATAACCTAATCTCACTGTAAATGATGTTTTTGCCATTGCAGTTTTTGGTATATTCAGATTTAGACGCATGCTCACTATGTAAGCAAACTAAATCTCTGAATACCTCGCAGTAACTATCAAATATTATTGGCAATGCGATAGTGATCAGTTCTCCATCTTTTGCAGGCTAATCATTCTATGCTGGCTCCTGACAATCCTTTGTTGGGTATTCTTTGGGGCATATTTCTTCCTTGAAAAGTAATGCTTCAGCTCAATCCACTCCATTTTGCATTCATTTTTGAAATTATCATATAGCTAATGAGAGAGCACACATTGGGTAATTCTGCAGATTCTCGGCTGACACATGCACTGCTCTTCAAGACTTTCGACAAAATCCTGATAACAGCAGCTTAAGCTCAATCCTGCCCTGTGATGAGTTGCTTTCAGCAAAGCCAATCTTATCAGATGTTGGTCTCGGAATCTATGACATCGTTGACCAGGTAATTGACACATACACTGCATCATGACTTCTCTTCTTTCTGATTCACAAACACAAAGTCATCCTGTCTGAAATACCAAACTTGATCTTAAAAATATGATTTATCACAGGTAAATGCAAATATATCTTTTGCAAAGAGCAACTCATTACCAGATCTCAAGTACATATGCAATCCTTTCTCCGGAGCACCTGATTTTCTGTATCAGCCAGAAAATTGTCCATCTGATACAATTCAAATAGGAGATATTCCACAGGTATGCCAATCACAGAAATTGCTCTCCCAGAATTTAATGAAATATTTTTGTCGCAAGTCCAATCAATGACAGTAATTCCATATTTTTAGGTACTGAAGATGTTTACATGTTCAGACACCAATGGGATAAGTTGCAAACAAGAAGAATTCCTAACTATCAGCGAGTACAACATCATACAAGCATACACAACCTCAATACAAATCTTGCTAGATGCATATCCAAAAATGGAATCTCTAGTAGATTGTGAATTAGTAAAGAATGCATTCTCAGATATCCTAGTAAATCAGTGCAAGCCCTTGAAGAGGTACCTAATGACAACACTAGTCGCAATGTTGTTGCTTGCAGTGATGATGATGGTATTAGTCCTGTTATGGGTAAGTACCTCTCATCACGAGCAAAGGCATCATTCCTCAGATGGCTCAGTGAAGCCGAATACTACAGAAGCAAATAATTTTGATCCTGAAGCAGCTAGTCAATACCAAGTTCAGAGGCCTTACTGAATTGCAAAGATACAATAAGAAATCTTAGCAAAATAAATACACTCAAGGATGCTCAAAAGAATACAAGCTGTAGACTGTACAGTATGGAGGACCACCACAAAGCAGAAAGCCAGACAGCAACATGGTAGTATGCAGCAGAGTAAACATATAGTATAGTCTAAACAAATAGTATAGTCTGACATGCAACATTTTTGTAGTTGCAAATTTCAGTTTTATGTATAATTGTATATAGGATAGGGATGGGCCATATAGTCTTGCGCCGAATATAAAACACGGGGACCAACCCCATAAAAGGAATAGATATTCACCAAGCAATTCTGTTTACGTTAACAGTTTCCAAGAGCTAGCCCAGGCTTTTAAAGAATATGTTAGTTTAACTTCTCTTCCTTTCGAAGGAGATAGAAGGACCAAAGGTACGGATAATCCGTGCACAACTATAGGATTTCTTCAATTATCAACAATAATCCTTTAAAGGGTAGGAAGAAAGGCGTGTCACAGGAAGAAGTGCAGCAGAGAACAGTTGATATCACAAAATCCAAGAAAACGTCCGCCAAAGAACACGAAAATACTGACAGATACTTCACTTGAATTTATTGAACAGAATCTATTATATCATTATAAGACGAGAACAGCATACTTCATGTCAATAAAGGTCGTGAAAAGCAAACAGAAAGTCCATTCAGGCTATTTGTAAAAAAGCTCTATTTAAGTTACAAATGGAATTTACAAACTAGTGAGCGGATTCAGAAAAGCAAATACTCCATATAAATAGTGACTGAACTTTTACCAAAAAAAAAAAAAAAAAAAAAAAAGCAAACGCACTTGACAAGCAATATCTAGACAAAAAGAACAATAAAAGAAAACAAAGAGAGCGGCCCCTCAAAAATGAAAAGAGAGAGAGGGAGATTCCTAACGATCATGCTTAAAAGAACACTATGCTAATTCAAACTCAACAAAGGATATTACAATTGATCCACCAAAAGAGCAACGAGGAAATATGCAGACACTTGGGTTAAAAACGAAGACATATGCTCCTGTATAGATGTATCATCTGGAAGTTCTCTATAGCAAACAGAATATTAGTCCAACAAAGATATTACAGTTCTAAGATGTGCAAGTCACTTTTTTTAACTTCACTACGATCCATGACTTAAGTAGCTATGCTGCAAAACTTTGAGCCAAGACTTCAGCTTGACCTGCCTCCATCTTGTGAAACAGATTGCCCTGTTGATTGCTGCAAACAAGATTTGGCAAGGTAAGGGCATATATTCTGATATTATAAAGATAGTCTCAAACCAAATACTTGAAGTTATCAAGATGACGTGTAAACAGTACAAAGATGTTGTCCTCAACTGGTTCCCATGTTAAGATAACAGAACAATCAGAACAGAGAGAACATCTTTGCGAAAGTTATAATAATAGAGAAGATAGAAAAAATATGTTCTACTACATGGAAGATTTTCTCAGAACAAAATCTTAATACTACTCTCCAACTCCGAGGGTCGAGTTACAACATTAAGCACAAAACTCTTTGACAAAAATATGACTCACGAAATCAAGATGTCCAAATTATAGAAATAAATAACCATTATATAGTCTAGAAAATGTCCAACTTCTCAGCAACGAAAAGGATACATAGGACTTTGATTTATAAAAGCAAATACATCTGGATCTGGTTAACGCATGGAACACACTTCAGCATAAAGTTCTAAACGATATTACCATTGCCAAAACAAAAAACAGCACACAGACATGCATGCACATACAAAATGGTAAAAATGAAAATGGGAAATACACATAACATTGATGACTTAGCAAGCAAGTATTCACAAGCTTCTCTATAACATATTAGCATCTCATGGCCTTCAATAACCTAGACCAGATTAATAAGAAAGCTTGACCACTACTTTGCATCTTGCTTTCCTCCTTTCTTCTTTTTTCTTTCCTTTTCTTAGAGGGACTTTGCATCTTTCTTTGTTAGTTGTATCACAGATCCTATCATTTAGACACTAATTGCAGAATTCTCCACCCATTCAAACTTAACAAAGTTCTCTTAAGGATCTGAGTGCCATCCTCCTCAGCCTCTACCCTTTTGCTTTTGTTTCCCTAACTCCTTCAGGCTACTAATTTCCAGCTCCTAGGCTGGTCACCTTACCTTATCTAGGCATACTTGAGAGCATAGCACATAGCAGCAAACAAAATATCTCCACTACACAGGTTACCATCCATCACACGCCCAATTTTAGAAACAAAGCAAATCCACCAGAAACCCACCACAACATTGGAGCTGATTTTTCCCAAAACTACATAGATGTTTAGGTCGGTCCAAAACCACCACAGCATGTTTCAAAATTTCAAAAGTCACAGGCTAAATGTTTTAGCCTTGTGCTTCATCACACCTAGTACTTGGCATGGTTTCATATGAAATTTCTAGGCTTCCGAGTCAAAATTGCACTCCTCTTGACAAGTAACAGGTTTTTCGCAATAAAATTGGACAAGGAAGAAACATCACATACAAAGATGAGTTCAGACATGCATTTGGAGCATCTTAAAGTGTTTATCAACATAAACTAGGTGGTTTTCAGCACAAAAAAAAAACAAAGAAAAAACCCTAACTCTTACACATTATTCTTGGTTCTAAAATGACCTTTGTATCTGTCGTACATTACTCTCTCGAACCCTATTCCTCATTTTGTCGCTCAAATTTAAAATACCCGAATCTCAACACTTACACATACACAAAAGAAAAGGGAAGAATCATCAATTTCATGACCATTCACTTAAATAAAGCCTAACTTGATTGCTTCCTAGTGCTTCACTCACATGCTTTATTGCCTCAAGTAAAAACCCTCACAAAACCACCAACTTACAACATCAGTGTACAACATCCCTCTAATCCATTAACTAATTATCATCAACTCTTGAGTTCCAGAACCAAAATAAAATAAAATAAAAGAATACCCACATTACAAATGTGATAAAACATGAACCAAAACCAAATGCAACCCTGTTCTAAAATTTCAGCTCTGTCACTATATCTTCCCAAATTCATTCCAAAGTCCATTGGCATCAATGCCATATTTGCATTACATCACCACCAAGATTGACAATCTTCTCTTAATAAAATTCTGATAAAACTTGGTACTTTCAGTATCTGTCAATAATTTTTGTTGAATTTTCTTATCCCAACAATCAAAGTGAATTAAAACGTCCAATGTAAAAACCCTACTACCTGAAATTCCTTAACCATAAGCACGATCGCCTTGTACCATAAAATCTAGGTCTAATTATAAGAAGAAGAAGAAAAAAAAGGAAAATGAATAAACAAACAGTACCTGAAGATTAGGAAATTCTAGTTGCAAAATTCTAGTCTTTAGGGCACCAAAATTGTCATCCAACTGCGGAATTAAACAAAAGTAGCACCAAATCAATAAACAAATAAAAACGAAAAACAAGAGAAAAAGCAATGAATGAAATTGGAGAATAAAGAGAGAGAGAGTAAAGAGAAATACTTGAGACTGAAGATGGTTACGGTGAGAGGAAAGGTCACGGTTAATCAAGTAAAAAATTGAAGCTCCGGTGATGAGAAACCCTGAACTCGACCATATTACCCTTGTTCTCATCATTTTTCTTCTTCTTCTAGAATGAAGAGAGAGAGGAGAGAGAGAGAGAGAGGAGAGAGAGGAGAGAGAGAGAGATGCAGTGATGGGTATTTTGGTGGAACCTCCAGTAGCACAGCCAGTACCAGACGGCAGATACCAGGCGGCAGTCAATTTTCGTTTTCTTTTTCTCTGTTATTATTCATTCCTTTCTCAGTTTTTTTTTTACTCTTTTTTCGTTTTTCATTTTTATTTTTATTTTTATTTTTATTTTTATTTTTTCTTTAAATTTGCCGAAAACACCCAATAAATATAAGTTTTTGTAAGTAAACACCCTAACAACAAATTCCGCACAAAACCTCCTTTAAGGCAGAGTTGATAAAAGATTGGGGCGAATGCAACCGGAGGTGACTTGTTTATTAAGCCCATGAACGAGGTCGACAAGCGGCTTTAGGCGAGACTCGCTGGCCGAGTAATCGTTTCATCCTCCGCTTTTCTTTGACTCTTTTCAACTTGGTTTGTGTTGGTGGTAATCGTGGTATCATGACAGAGTTAGGTTACACACACATTTATCCATATTCGCCCATTTTTTCTACCGAATGGACGGGCGTTATAAGCTGACCCGTCCATGGTCATCTCTATTTTAAATGACAAACAACTTGGCGCATATAGCAATTTAGCAAAGCGATTGGGATGCTACTAACCATTTTTAAACTTCTACTCCAATATTACCCCCAGTTTAATGTCACATGTCTAGCACATGACATTCCCTAACCCGTCCCCTTTAACATTCTAATTTTACTCCCCTCCATGGTAAATGAATTTTCCCTTTTTAAGTTTGAAATTTAATTTGCTCCATATAAATCCCCTGTTTAAATTCAAAAACATCCCCCCACAAATAGGGTTAGCAATGGGGCAGGGCGGTGGTGGATATAGGTAGATCCATTCCCATACCCGCCTGGGTATTTTGATTCCGCCACCAGCCCCATCTCCGCCACGGGTTGGAGATCTCAAATCCACCTCCGCCCCACTTACCCAGCGGGTATCCACCTCCGTTCTATTTATCAGGAGGGTATTCATATCCGCTTTATACACGCCCGAAAACAAACGAAGCCCACATCTAGATTTAACTCAAATTCACCCTAAGATAATTTGCAAGGAAAAAATTGAGCTTTTTGATAAACAATAGCAGCAGACAATTTTTATATATTTGGTGAAATAAGATTTTATATATTTATTTTACATTTTTTTATTTTTATGTCGGTATAAGGCGAGGCAGATGGGTATGACGCGGGACGGGTTAGCGGGTATAAGGTGGGGCGGGGCTCCGACAGGTATCCACTGGGAGAAGAAGGCAAACCACCTCCGCCCCATCCCCGCGGCGGTTTTGCTTTATCAAAACCATCCCCGCCCCAACCCCACCTAGCACTCCTCCATCCCCGTCCTAACTGGGGCGGATGCGAGGCGGTACCCACATATACCTGCCCCACTGCCATCCCTACCCACAAACATCAATGTGAATTCTAGAACATCTTCATCACTGCAATTCAAGAATATCCCCATCATTGCAATTCAAGAACATCATCATCTCCAACATCAATGTGAATTCAAGATGATGGAGAGAGAATGAGATATTTACTCACGTAAGAACACAAGTGCACAACAATCATAAAGGTTTATTTCCCTTCCTCTTTTGTAGAACGGTGTTACACAGTACAACTAGGAGAGGAGCTGAGGAAGTATTTTGTCTGCGTCGCAAGTGAACAAGCAGAAAGAGCAACTGAAACACTAAAATGCCACAAATGGCAGCACATTAGGAATTCAAGAATCAGTAGTGTCATTTGTTGGACAAACAGGGAAACTATTGAAAATTGAAGAGGGTGGTTAGGTATGCGACACTAACGATCGAAGTTATGAAGGGGCACAGTGTACAAGAAATCTCTTATTCTGTACCAGCATATACAAACAACTACACAAGACAGAAAATTCCCAAAGCGGCACTGCCATGAAGGAGAATGGCGGTGTATCAGTATCGCAAGAAACATGAGAAGAAGTTCTGAAAAGGCAAATTCCATTGAACATAATATTAAGTTACAAAGTCATCAGTAAGATAAAGAACAAAGTTCCTCGTATGAACTTTTAACGATGAGAAACTTATTTGAACATTGTAACTAAGGCAAGGCACACTTGTATGGAATCTAAAGATAAAAGTAAATGTTTCTGAAAAAAGCTTTCTGTATCTGATGACTGATGTTGAGTAGCCAAACCGAAATATATTCTAAGATCATGTGTTGTGATTGAATCTGCAGTGCTTGGTGTTGTGGCTGAACCGCATCAATACTGTGTGTGCTGATCATCTTTAATCTCTAGTCTGCGGACAGACTATTGGCCTAGCAATCAACAAATGATCTTGTAGGCCATCTAAGTGACAGAAAGCATGCAACCGGGGTATGTGATAAGCGGCATAACACATTCAGAACACAATCTTGAAATCTGTCACAAGGGAAGGGGGTAATTCGTAAGGATACCAGATCAATTAATTCTAAGCGGATCTATTCGCTGTTCATATCATATGGAAGAAATTTCAACAATCAGATTGTCAGTCATCCAATATTATGAATACGGTATGGTTTCAGTTCCAGCTTTGGCAGTATATTCACCTGTTTTTTCTGCCAATCATTCGCGACACCAACACTGTCATGGCTCAGAACTTGTCAGATCGATCCCTTGTCTCTCCTTTGAATGAGACTCCAGATTGCGATATAGAGAAGAAGTCCATCTAGTAGATGCACAAGCATCAAAAGGGATACTGTATACCTGAGTTGAGTGACCAATGTCAACATTTACCGAGCAAACAATGTAAAAAGCATAATCTTTACCAACATGTAGAACTGTTTAATTACACAGAAATAGCAAGAGGCAAAGCAGCATACGTGTGTTAATCTGCTACGAAATGACATAATTGCAAAAAAAGATATGTGAACATATGGTGAGATATGATAAAAGAATTTTATGGTGACAGAATTCTAATACAAAGCTTGACCTAGTTGATGGATGTTATACCTATGTATAAGAGTATAAGACACCAGATATTATCCCAAATGCAGAAAAGTTTTTCAAGCTTTATATTTGAGATCTTTGGCCAGTCAGTCCTAGTAGGTTATGTTGGGATCTTCCTACCAATCCGAAATATCCCATATACACAATTGTTGTATATATGGGATGTTTTACCTATGCTGCTCATTGACGCCCCTAAGGATTTCAACTACAAAGAATTCACCTAAAAAGCAACCTTGTATAACAAGAGCAATTGGCCTAGGCCTACGAACAGACAGCGCACCAGCTGATTAACTGATTAACAGCTTGCAAATATAGAAGTGTAGTCCTGCAATCACTGTTTTAGAAAACCATGACAAAAGAAAATATCTGTATCAACACATAATTTACCTAAGCTGGATCCATTGATTTTAAGGTATTTGATATCAACAAAAAGGAAACATCAGAATCAAAAGAGGGGGAGGGGGGGAGAGAACATATAGACATAATTATTCCGTGTGTAATACTAACAAACAAAAGTATTATTGTGGACAAGGAAGTGAAATCTGACATGGTCTACAGAAACAAAACTTAAGATTGTCAAAAAATCGACAAGTGACACACCAGCATTGCCATTTTTTTTCTCAAAACTATTCATTAATTACAAGATTGGAAATGTGTTGAATGTACGGCCAATCCTCCCCGTGCGAACTTTGGCATCTTCGCATCAAGTCCTTTGAACAGTCCCACACCTCAAGTTGCCTGAGGGAGGTGAGACTCCTAATCCATTCTGGCAATGATTCCAGTTCTTTACAACCCCTAATTACAATGAATTGGAGAGAGATCAAGTATTGCATTCCATCGGGCAGATTGACCAGCTTTGGTAGACCATCTAGTTCCAGGAAGCGGAGGCTCTATTGAAGCAACCGCCAAGGGATGCTTAGTCTTAGACTCCTCAGTCTGTCGCAGGACCGAATTACCAGACACTGCAGGGAAGGCGAGCAGCTCTGGAACACCTCCCCGACTTCTTCCAAACTCTCCACCTGCGTGTCATCTAATATTGTCAACTCGGTAAGATACTGAAAAGCCACTGTTGGCAGCCCTGACTTGAGACCTCTCACATTGTCAGTAGTCACCTTCCTCAATTTTGAACCCCTACCTGTGTCCTTTATAACTTGTAGTCTTTTATTGAATTTGTGCAGAGTCAGATCCTCCAAGCTGGGACAGAGAGGAACCCATGTCAACTCAGGGCATAAACGTATCGACAATTCAGTAAGACGGGGAAACAATGGTGATAGACGCGGTTGCCTACTGCTGCTGCTGCTGCTGCTGTTGGCGATGGTGCTATCTTCAAGGAGAACCTGATGTTGCTTCCACCATCCTTTCATCTTTTGCAGTTGCTCCAATTCCAGTTTTTCAAGGGACGGAAAGAATGGTAAACCTGCGGCCCTTGCAGCTGACCCTGAAGATGCATGACTGCTTTTGCTACTTGTATTCTCCTCCATGTAATTTAAATTCCTCACATATTTAACATCCAACCATCTTAGATGATGCAACTTTCCAAGCAACGGCAGGTACTGCAAACTATTACAGTCTGAAAGCTTGATCCTAACAAGATTTGGGAGAAAGTGAGCCAGGTTATCTCCTATTGTCCAACTCGGCATTTTCTTACCATGGTACCCAGCACATTCTAATTTTCTCAGATTGGTATGCGGCAGTAAGTCTTCCAGCAATTTTTTCTCATAATCCCCTCTTTCGTTGCTCTCTTTGTGCTCAAACAGAAAAGAAATACTATCAAGATGTTGCTTGCTCCTCAGATATGCTCCTGATCCTTCCTTACTTTCTTCCTTTAACATATGTGGCATATTGATCCAAATGTCAAGAATGCCTTTCAGGTTCGTGAGGGCTTTTAGCTCTTCCAGCTGATCAATAACACGTTGCTTTGGACTTGAATTTGCCTCACCCACTACAAAAGTTGGCAACCACTGAAGAGAACTCAGCTCACCCATGCCCGGTGGCATGTGAGTCAGCTCATTGCAATCAAATATATCCAGGTGCCTAAGCTTAACTAATTTGCTCAAATCATTTGGCAATTCTTTTAATCCCAGACAGGACTCTAGTATTAAAGTCTGCAGATTAATGAGCTTTGTAATCGATTTTGGGAGCGCCCCTAAAATACTATTATGTGAGAGATCGAGATACCTTAGTTGTAGAAGTTTACCTATGGTATCCGGCAAACTTTTGCTAATTGAATTCTTCAAGCCCAAAGTCCTCAGGCACGTCCAAATTTCTACTAATGTACCCACAGGTAACTCATGCAACTTGTGCTTCTCATAAGTTAATACGAGAAATGTACGAATCTTAGTCATAGTAAAAGATCCTTCTGTAAAATTGCCTTGAACAAGAGAAACTGATAGGCCTGCAAATATACGGGTTATATCGAAGTAATAAAAATATCGATCCAGAGGGAGCATGCGATTCCAAGTACTAAGTTTTCTTAGATTAACAAGCTAAGCAATAATCAATTGGTTTGTTGGATTAAAACAAATAAACTAATCACTAATATAACAGAAAATAATAAGAAAACGAACCTAAGGTTGATTTCACTTAGTCAAGATCGTAGATGCGGATAAACAATTATCAACTAACATGTCATGTCGAATGTGGCAAGGACGGAAATATGAATTCTAAAACCTTATCTCGAAGCGAGAAAGGAATACTTAATATAATTCTCAACTACCTATTCTCATGGAGTTAAGAAAATATCAAGAGCATGAAGTATATATATAATTTCCTTTCCAATAGTCCCAAGTTATTCCAAACTACTCTCGTGATTAGGCAAACTTGATGAATGTTGAGGTACGACAATTAAAAAGCTTCTCTCGAATTTGACTTAATCATCTAATATACGCAACAAGATTACAATCAAACATTATGCAACAATTCTAATGACATGGCAATTTCTACTTATCTAATTTAGCATCATAGGATTTAATAAAGTTACATCAACCCTAGATAAAAGAAATTAGCTACTCATGATCTCTACAATTACCGCTAAGTACGTAATGAAATTCATGCTAAAATCAATTAAACTAAATAAAGCAATTGAAATAAGAAGCACGGAGAGAGGGGGAAATAGAGAGTAGAGATAAGAAATAAACCAAGTCGCTTCAATTATAATCTCCAAGAGGAATAAAAGAACGCTTGAACTTGAATAACGAACTAATAAAACTCTTAAAATCTACATTTTATTCTCACTACTAGTAGTCTAGAAAGCATAAAGTGAACTAGGAAAAATAAACTATGGAAAGAGATCCCCTCAGATGGGATAAGATGTGATCCTATTCATAAGAAAACACTAAGACGAACCTAGACGATTTACACATTGTAACCTCCTAAACAACAATAAGTCACCAACATAACTCCCAAAAGAGTTAAAGTCACTAGTAACTCCATTTCAATGTCTAGATGCATCCAAGAAGGTATCCAATTGTAACGACCCGAAAATCAACCCTGCTTACTTAGCCATCTAATACGTCTTTAGCAGCGGAATTAGCATAATTAACTCCCGGAGCGTCACCGCCGTGCTCACCCGAGGGCAAACACAAGGCTAAAAATAAAAATAAAAGAATACAACTCAGCGGAAGCCAATATACTATGTGGTCTATTTACAACTCGACAAACTTTATAACTGGACCAATTAAACTTTTCGTGAACGTCTCTCACAACAGAAGTAACCAATCAATCTCAGTTTGCGATAATCTGCAAAAATGTGAGATTATAAAACATCAGCAAAAGCTGATAACCCGCATGACTATACAAGGAGGGGAATGCTCACATAGCATTTTAATTATAAGATTAGACTAGTATTATTTTTATTACCTTATATGTTTTAAAACATTCCCTTAATAGATCACATATGTATAGATTCTATTAACATAAGCTATGTAAGTCCTCCCTATTGTTTAGAAATGATATAATTAATTTAAAGAGTTTATAAATATTAATATTTTCGTATATTATGTGTATACTAATAAATACGAGTATTTCTTATACAAACCTTCACTCATCGAATGACAATCCGATTCACATAACAGACTCGGCCGAATATCCAACTAAGTCATACCAATCATCAACCATTGCATACATAACATTTAGCATCAACATTTGAGACATATAATATTAATAATAATCTCATCAATAAAATTTAAAGGGATTGTCTTTCCCATTTCTTCTAAAATCATAACTCGGTATTTCACAATACGTAGAACATAACTAAACGTTCACAGAGTCTTCAGATTGCTCAGAAAATGGCCTTTGAGGTGTTTACCAAATATCAAGATTTATTTTAGAGATCAACAACATACCATAATAAACAATAACTCGACATGATCGTACTAACTAAAGGTTAGCCAATTTTATAGTTAGCTGGTATGGAAGAGCATGCATGTTTAAGGCTTCAATATTCCTTAAACCATATCATATCTCATAAACATGGACATTTTGTCCTTCAATAATCATCTCATTTCATATCAATGGGCTCTATGGCCAGGCATGATAGCCTATCATATCATTGGGCTCTATGGCCAGGCATTATAGCCTTTCATTATAGTGTGCACACTCCTCAAACATGCTCTTCAATATTCCAAGGGCGCTAATATTGGAAACATACCATAAATTATCTTTTATTAGTGATCAAACAAATTAATATTTTATCTTTCACTTAAATTGGGATCAAGTGATAACTTGATATACCCTAATTTAAGTTATTCGTGACTCTATGTCATTCGAACCTGAGTATAGTCAAACCTCGACATTATTCAATCATCATCATCATCATCATATTCCAATCATCTCATTTCACAATCATATACAAGCTTCTCGTATAATAAGTCTATCATACATCCAATCGGTAAACATAATCGTTCCATATCATCTCATAAAAGATAATCATCACACCAATGTTCATTCATTCGACCAAGGGCAAAATCAACAAAGAATTTCACATAATTTACCAAGAAATACATTCAAGTACGTACTTACTCACCAAGATACTAATTGAAGATTCAATCCACACTTCATATACTAGCACTCATCCAAATATAAAGCTTTAACCATAAAAATAACCTGTGTATTATATTTGTATACTTTACCATCATAGGTTAAGCCACGACATCCATACAATATTAATAGCCAATATTTCTATTAAATCACCATTTTACTATTCACATCATTCAAAATGGCATTTCTCTAATCTCACAATAATCATTCTTTCAATCAACAAGTCACCCAAACAAACCTCATGACAATCACTTAACAACAAGCCATTTTAACTAATTAATAGACCAAAATAAAATCCATCATGATCCATTTGAAGACCCTATTCTAACAAGTACTTATCACCCATTTAATTTCTTATATCATTTAATGAAGCAACTAAATAAACACACAAGTGATTATCTAAATTTATTAACCAAAATATAATTAAGTCAATTAATAATCATGGTCCTTGTATTCTATACTCCTTACTTGTATAGCTTATTTTATTAAGGTAAATAATGAAACTAATCTCTAACATACTCTTATCTTTTATTGTACTTATATAAACATATGAATGCATTTAGAAAATACTTTTGTGGGGTTTAAAAGTGATAAACATAGATTTATATTAAGTTCTTACTCTCCTCACTAAGTCCAAAGTAGTTATAGCCTAAATTGTTCAAGAATTATAAGTAAAACAATAACAATCTTTTATAAGTAACTTGTTAAATATGTGTTAACGAAGGCTTTTGGGCTCAAGATTGTACTAGCTAGTTAAATGAAGTGATTTTACTAACGTCTTGACATATATAGGTAGAGGCTAATGCAAGGTTTAAGTAGCATTTTACAGAATGTAATTTCGATAACCGAGGTGACCACAATCGTTCGCCGAAGTAGCCCCGACGATCATCTTATGCTGTCAGGTTTCTGCCCGTAGAAATAGTTGGGTTTTAGCTTAGTGTTGTTGATGACTTACACAATTAGTCTACCACCAATGGGTGGTCTTACTATCATTTATTGGGGATGTAAGACAGCCGTAAAAGTCTAGGAGGAAGGTGGTTTAATTTGTGATGAAGGGGAAAGAAGTGGTTAGTGAAGTTTATATGATCTTCTCTTTTCCACAATACTAGCTAGCTACTACTTAAATGAAAGATGGTACTGACTCAATGATCTTTATTAACTTGGGTGTTCTTGGAGGAGTGAGTAAAAAAGGAATAAAAGGATAGACGATTTACTTTGCCTGATTTAATACTTAGAACATGCTTACTATTTTTCATATAACACTCATATAGATCACCCATCGTATACATATACTAGTATAGAAACTTAGATAATTTGTATTATGAGAGTCCTAATCATAATTTCAGCACTTATACTGAAAGTTACTTATCAATTATTCTTGTCTAATACCCACCTAATTGACATAACTAATCCTAACGATGTAAACCCAATCTCACAGTTTATATAAGTCTAACCGAATTATAAAACTTGTATACACATTTGATCTTCAACCCATCAAGCATAAAAGTAAATCCATAATCTAACTATACGCAAACTACTAAGCTAGCACTACCATATTACTCAAGCACGATAAGTTTTATTTTTAAACTCCATATAAAATTTGTCTAGCTTATAATTGAGCCTATCATCAACTAATACACTAGCTTAGTATACCAAAGGTATAATGATTTATTGAACATAATTAAGGTAAATAGATTCATACCCATCACTCAAAAATGAACAAGTGAATAATTAAAATCAAAGTCTTTGTATAATCTGTCATATACAAGTTCACGTTTTACATCTATATATACACATATCAATGTTCATACCCATTTATACTAGTATTCAATTTAATCAAGAACAAATAAAAGAAACCATATATTCATGTATCAAACCCGCATTTACAATCTGCCGAATACCCATACTAGCATACTAGTATTAGTTTTATCTTAATCAAGTTCTAGTATAATATCACATACACACATCTAACACTCTAGCTCTAAGTATAGTAATAAAGGTTACCTCAATGATCCACATACTTACGCCATTCGAATCCTTCAACCCGATTCACAACTCGTAGAGACAGAATTGAAATCAAACAAATTCAAATCAGAATTTATAATTTTGAATACCCAAAACATAACATTTAAATCAAATTAATATCAAAACTAATTTGAGTTTTAGGACTTAGCACAAACCAGCAAAAAGAAGTGAAGATAGTGGAAAATTGGCTCACGGTGGCCGTGACGGGAGCAAGGAGGTGGCTGGTAGTCGGCCATGGGCTCGTGACGACGGCGGCGAAAATTTCAGAATTAAGGTGGGTGAAAGAGGATACAATGGATTAGCAAAATAAACTCAAAACCCATAAAAACGAAATTGAAATTGGGATTAAGAAATTACCCAATTGATTAAACACAACGAGTAAATGAACAATGGTGGTTGGAGGATTGTGTCGTCGAAATTCATGGTGGAAATGGCTTTCATGGTTTCGCACAAACCAACTAACAAGAGGAGAGAGAAAATTCAAAATGGGAGTGAAAGGGAGCAACAAAAGCTTTCTTATACTAGTAGAATGGAATCATATTTTTAGTTTGCTAAATTTACAGCAAGAGATGGAAGGAAGTAGTGAAGGAAAAATGGTGGTGAATGGTGATGTCGAAAATGAAGGTGGAAGATATGGAATAGTTTATTTGTGATGATGGTGTGTTTTTGATGAAGGAAGATCAGTAATTTTATAAAAGGGGAGTTAGGGAGAGAGAGAAGATTAAAATATTGAATGGTTTTATTTTAGCCAATAAAATAATGTGGTGAGAGGGAATAAGTGGTAGAGCGTATTGTTAACAAGTGTCACACATGAAGTACATAAATCAGCACAAGTGTCACCTTTTTTTTTGTAATAAATGAAATCTGAAAATGAATAAAATAATATATAATTAAATAATCTATTTAACTCTCTAATAAATAATTATTAGTTTAATAAATTATTAGATTATTCTCTAAGCATACTTAAAAATTTCGGGTTATTACACCAATGCTCTCTTCAATACTCTTCACAACTTGCTCTTGCTTTGATTATGTTGAGCATCCAAAGAGAATCCTAAGTCCCTTGCATATGGAGTTCAATTTGACCCTAAAATCACAATAAAAATACCAAAATACCAAAGTAGTAATTCTCATATAAAATTACTCATAAATCAGTAAAATATAAGAGAATTTACGTAAACATAGGATAAATGAGTGCGGTCTACACATGAATATTAGCACTATTTACGCACTCATCAGAAACATGCCGAGTTTTTCTATCCAAGTCGCTTGTGAGGAAATTCACCTCACAAACCTCCTTTCTTGCAACTTCTTGAGCAATATCATGCATGAGATCATGCATTTTGTATGAAATTTCATTAGTGAGTGCATCTTTTTCCACATCTTGGAAAAAGCATCTCCGCAGCAAAATAGAAAAATATTCCTCAGCGGCATCTTCTATGCTCTGACCTTCATCCAGTGGAAGAACGTAGCCTTGCGCCATCCAAAGGCTAATCAGCTTTTCCTTATGTATCATAGAATCCTTAGGGAACAGTGCACAGTAACTTTTTAATGGGGATTCAAGATGATCATAATTCATAACTAAGCTTCAATATAGGCAATATGCCATTATTGTCTTGTCTGATATTGGCCAATCCCACCTCTTGGAATAGAAGCCACTTATCCTTACCCTGACCATAGAGAAGACTTCCTACCACTTTTGTAGCAAGAGGAACATTTGCACATTTTTTAATAGTGTTTTGGCCAATCTCAACCAACTCGGGCTGATCTTCCCCTTGTTTGAAAGATGTCCTCTAAAATAACGCCTTGAATTCTTTCCCGACAAACCTTTTAACTCATACATAAGCCCATCTCCCACAATTCTCGATGTCTCTCTGGATCGCGTAGTAACCACAACCCAACTTCCTGGCAGACTTCCGGTAACACCTCTCGAATTCGCAACGATTTTTCGGGAACTATCGACGTCGCTATCCACGACTCGACACCGCCGAACCGTCACAAACCCAAGGAAATGCTACTGCAACATTTATCGCTAATGAATAAATGCTAAGCAGAAAGGAAAAACTAGGTATCAAATGAAGCATCTAAACAACTAAACATTAATATCAGAGTTATATACCGAGTGAACATAAGTCCATTAAAGTATTATTACAACTTTGCCTTCAAGGGCACAAACCAAAGTAACCAAAAGAAATAATAAGTCTAGAGAACAAGCCCACAATTAAACACTTCAAGCTATCCGTCCTCACTCAGCTACACCTGCACTTTGGTTTCCGTGACGAAAACAATGTACAGAAGAAAAGAGAAGAAACAAAAGAAAACAAAAGGTTGTGAAAAGACAATCTAAAGATACAAAAATATCGGCTCTAAGTGTCGCAAAAAAAAAAAATCAGTTTGGAGTAGTTAGAGGCGATAAATATTACGTGCCGGCAAACAACTGACGGAGGCAGAAAGGCGTGACAACTGACACGAAAGTTGAACATGCCGAATCGAGATAGGCTAACGACCGCCGAGTTAGAGCCATTATCATCCAACAGACAACTAGTAGAGACATAAGGGCGTGGCGGCTGAAGGAAAAGTATGATCTGTCGAAGTTGAAAACAGAGGCAAAACCAAAGGTATCCTACTAGAATGCAGCTCGAAATATGACCTGACCACTCTGTATCCGGAAAGGCATTGATTGGAATCCCAAAACAACATTGTCTTCTGCTGGAGGCGACTAACTAAGGTTTTGTCCAAATGGCCGACCACGAAGGTCGCAAATGAAATTTAGACCCCAAGAACCGCGTGAAAAACCAACCTCAAAGTCGTCGGGCAAGAATTGCATTAGTAATGTAAAAAAAAGAAGACTGGAAAGGGAGTCAAAACCTGCAAGATACAGAAAACACACCCAAATGTCACATAAATATCGGCCAAAATAACCGCAAAGGAGTTGGCACCGCAAAGCCGCATAAAAGACGAAGTACCTTGATTCATGATTGTCAAATAATCTAAAGAAAACAAAACTCTGTAGAGTTGCAAGATGACCAAGGTCGCAACAATAGTGTTAAAAATAATGGAAAATAAATTGGGTTAAATAAGAAATAACCCACTCACAAGCCATTGCCGGTAACAATACTAATTAGATAAAACAAAAAAAATAAATAAAAAATAAATAAAAAATAAAAAAATCGAAAAGTAGTGAAAGTTAGAAAAAGTCGTGATAAAAGACAAAAGTAATAAAACAAATGAGATATCGGAGGAGAAAACCTATTAGTAGGTGGCGGATAAACGTTAAAGCGAATATGTTAGATGGAGAATAGCATATAAGGCCGTCTCCTCGAACTGAAATTAACAAGATTAAGAAGGCAAAGAAAAACTGAAGCAAGCTTTATGCGAGAACTCATAAACTAAGGACAACAATCCGAGTAAACTCACGAACCTTCTAGTGCCTATAAGCTCCGTAAGCTTAGGGGCTAATGATTGGGGGTTGGTAAAGCTTTTCCCACATGTCCAATAAACTAAGCTCACGAACCTTCTACTACCTATAAGCTCCGTAAGATTGGGGACTAATGATTGGGGGCTTGTAAAGCTTGTCCTACAAGCCCAACAAACTAAGCTCAAGAACCTTCTAGTACCTATAAGCTTTGTAAGATTGGGGAAATGATTGGAGGCTTGTAATTGGGCCCTTAGCTAACTTGGGCCTAGCCCAATAGAAAGGCTTGACCTAAACTCCATCATCATCATAGTAGTACAAGACCCCCAATAGGGTAAGGTAAGAATCAACCTCTCTCACTCTCTCTCTACATCTACTTCTCTACATCCATCTTTATCTCATCCTCCTAACTTGACCATTAAAGGGGGGATTCCTCACCCACCCCCGAGGGTAGTTTGGCTTCTCTTGCAGGTGATGTCAAATGCCCCACTCTGGATGAAGTACCGGCGGCTACAAGAGAATACTTCCCCCCAAAACACCATCTATGTTTGATGTTTGGGTTCTTTGGCCTGTCGTTTCTAGTAAGCTATGCCAGCATCTTAAAGTCGCAATACTCCATTTTAAGACTTGCTAAAATGAGGCTGCCTTTGGCCAGTCCCCTTGTGGGCTATGTTGGTGATTCCACTAGGAATCTTAATTGCTAACAGTTGATAATTTGTATGATTGCAGAGATAAGCAGTAGCGTATCCATTCAGACACAACAAGTGATACACAGAGCAGTTTCAACTGATCAGAGTGACGACTTGCACATAGTTACCTCTTTTAGGAGTCGCAGTTCTACACAGCATGCAATAGCCTTCCTGTTTTTCTTCATTGTTCATAATGAAGGCAAATCTCCCAAATAAAGCACCAAAGCTCCAAAAACACACGCTTTGTCTTCAGTGGCTAGATCAATCCCATCATCCAATGTTCCAGAAAACATACTTTATTTAATTTGTTCACCTGTTATGTATAACAAGAAGAATTGGCCTATCAAAGGACACTACACCAGCTAATTCACAACATACATGCACCTTTTACTTTGTTTAAATTTGAACACTCATAAGTATATGAGCAAACCTTAAGCTAACTTTATTTCAGCACCAGAATGTACAATGTATAAAGAAATCTCTCACTCTTCTAAAACTCCTTAAAGATATGAATAACAGAATTGCCTCATAACCATATGCATCAATATGCAAGGAAAATGAGCAACATACAGAAACCTATCCTAAATAATTCTCCAGATTCACCCTTTTACTTGTTCCCTTCTAGAAGAGAAGAGTAAAAAACCCAAACGAACGTTCATGATTGTTATTATAGGTTATATAAGAGGGAGGCAAACAAAAAATACGTGAGTTATGATGATTGGGAGGGTTGTTACCTCCCTACTCCCGAGTTTAATAGATGCAGATATCGTCAGGTCCATCATCACAACAAAAAGAACCTCATGGATCCCATTGGCTGCTACACTATGAATTTGCACAAAGCTTTATGTAGAGCTCAATTTCTGAATCACATCTACATCAAAAAGTTCTCAAAAACAAGGAAATGTGAAGTGTGAACATCCACCTGGTTAACATACAGGGATATATTAAGAGCTTTCAGCATGGCTCACAGAATTATCATCAGAAACGTTGCAGAAATAAAGTCCCACCAGTGCTATATCACTAGCAATTCAGTAACCACAGTTACGAGTTAGCAAAAATAGATTCAAAATTATTGAACACATCATAGTTCACATTAGATTTGAAAGTTGAAACAGGACAGGTTGACACAAATTATTGAACACTTAATACAAATAAAGTGAACCATACTTGAGAAAGAAGATAGAGTTGGAAACATAGCTTGATATTTTTAGGGTTTTAATGGATGTTTTATTACATGTTATTGAACCTAAGATGACAGATAGAGAGAACACATATTCCATTTGTCAATACTATTTTTCTATTACACGATGGGGAATGTGTTGAATGTATGGCCAGCCCTCCCCGGTGGGACTTTGGCTTCTTTTCATCAGGTTCTCTGAACGGCCCCTGATCTCAAGTCGAGTGAGGGAGGTGAGTTTCAGCAGCCAATTGGGTATTGAGTGCAGTGCTTTGCAATCCTTAATTACAAGAGATTCAAGGGAGGTCAAATTTTGCAATCCCTTGGGCAGATTCACCAGCTTTGGGAGACCTTCTAACTCTAGGGAACAGAGGCTCTTAGAAAGGTATGGCCATGGCATGCTGATACTCAGACTCAATTTGTCGCATCTATCCAATTTCAGAGATCGCAGTGAAGTGCAGCTCTGAAAGACCTCTTCTACTTCTTCCAAACTTTCCGGCAACCTCTAAGTCACGCCTTATTATCAATTGTTGGTAAATAATTGTCACTGAAACAAAAGAGGAGACAAATATTTGAGGAATGTTGGGCGAATATCAATTTAATGTAAGCTGTGGCGTGAATGAGATCACTGCCTTAGAAGCGAAATTCGTCCTGATCACAGTGCAAATCAGTATAGACGTCGCCCCTCAAGGTTACACAGCGCCTCTGTAAACAGTGCACTCGGTTTACAGAAGATGGAACTCGAAAAGTATGCTCAGAACCAGAGAAGAAATTTTTTGAGAGAGAAGAAGATATTTTTGTGCTATGTAAAACAGCTGAGAAGAACGCTTATTTATTAACACAAAATTGAAGCAGTTTTTCAATAACCCACTGAGATAATGGGGGAGACAAAACAGGGAACGTGCAAACTGGTTTGAAACGTTTAAACGTGGATTGGACTTTGTCAAACGAAAAAGTCTCATAAAAACTGGACTCTCGAATAAACTTCGCCCAAAAAGATGGGCCACACCGCACCGCGACGCGCGAACCGAACCGAGCCGGACGGACGGCGGCGGCTCGCGCGTGGGGAAGCCCAACTCTAGCCCAATCCATAGGGGGTAGTTCTTCAAACCAATAAAGGAAGCCCTTTACTTATAAACATCTCAAAACTTCTTTGGTTTTCCAATGTGGGACATTTTGCTTTTCACACACCCAAAACAAGAAAGAGAAAGACCAAAGAACATAAGCTTAAATTTAAACAATGGCTTCCAATATATGTTTGCATTACCAACAATCCCCCACTAATGCAAACGAAAAACAATGGTTCTGAGCATAGGAAAGGTTTGACACTTAAATGTTGGTGTCTTACGATTGAACCAACACATAGTGAAAATTAGGTAGTTCCCTCATCACGAAAGTGAACGAATCTGGAACTTCCACGATTTGAGAACAAATCCTAATAACACATATCTCACCTTAGAATTTACGAGTTCCGCGATAAAAGCAACATACAATAGCCAAGTATCCTTGGGAAGCTCATGAGTGCTCAAGAAAGACAGCCCATAGTCTTTCATAGAAGGAGGCCAACCCTTCACACTCACGTAGGTGACTTCATCAAGTCTATCTCAATACATAGACCACCCAAATAAGGGCTATGAAATCATTAAGAGCATTAAATATCCTCAACCTCTCAAATCAACGGTGAATCCATCAAGTCCGTCTCAAATAGGACCACCCAATATTAGGGCTATGAATTCATTAAGAGCTCAAGGCTCAACCTCATATGTACATATGTCATAGGAATGGGAAGTAGTGTACAAATATGAGTCTTTCCACCGCTTCGTTTGACCACTATTCTTGTATAAACAAGATGGGTGTCAACCACGGATTCCTCATCTAGCAAGGCTTTAGCCCCATTCCCCTCGACGAATCTAGGACCACTTTTCTACTTAGTCCTTTAGTTAATGGATCTGCTATGTTCCTCTCGGACCTAACATACTCCATAGTGAGTACGCCCGTCTCAATTAATAACCTCACAGCATCATGTCTAATTCGAATGTGTCTTTTCTTGCCATTATAAACTATGTTCTTGGCAACACACATGGCAGACTGTGAGTCACAAAGTAGAGAAACTGGGGGAGTTGGTCTCCCCCACAATGGGACATCAGCCAGTAAATTTCTTAACCACTCAGCCTCTTGACCCGCTAAGTCGAGTGCTATAAACTCGGATTCCATAGTGGATCGAGCTATACAAGTCTGTTTGGCAGACTTCCAAGATATTGCAGCACCACCTAATGTAAATACATATCCACTAGTGGAGCTCACCTCGTCGTTATCGGTTACCCAATTACCATCACAATACCCCTCTAAAACCCCGGGATACCCAACAAAGTGTAATCCCCAATCAAAGGTACCTTTTAGGTATTTTAAAAGTCTCCTAAGAGCAATCCAATGATCTCTACTGGGGTTATGGGTATAACGACTAAGTCTACTTACAGCATAAGCAATATCGGGTAGAGTGTAATTCATTAGAAACATTAAACTTCCAATTATTTTAGCATATTCAGGTTGTGATACACTATTTCCTTTATTTTTACATAAAGGTATGCTAGCATCATATGGAGTTTTTACTGGCACGACATCAAAGCTATTAAACTTCTTTAATATTTTCTCTACGTAATGTGATTGAGACAACGTGAAGCCTTTATGGTGTTTTATGACTTTAACACCCAAAATTACATCTACTTCACCTAAGTCTTTCATTTCAAACCGAGAGGACAAAAAACTCTTAGTTTCATTTATAACATCTATGTGTGTACCAAACAATAACATGTCATCGACATACAGGCAAATAATTACACAATCTTTACCAAACATCCTTGAGTACACACAAGTGTCAGACCCATTAGCTACAAACCCAAAATCAAGAATAGTTTTATGAAACTTTTCAAACCACTGTTTTGGGGCTTGTTTTAGACCATACAGAGACTTCTTAAGCCTACATACTTTTTGCTCTTGTCCAGGAACTACAAATCCTGGAGGTTGCACAATATAAATTTCTTCTTCTAAATCGCCATTTAAAAAGGCCGTTTTAACATCCATTTGATGAATAATTAAATCGTGAATGGAGGCCAAAGCAAATAAAGCACGAATAGTGGCGATCTTAGTGGAAATACCAAATTTTTGAGGAATGTTGGGCGAATATCAATTTAATGTAAGCTGTGGCGTGAATGAGATCACTGCCTTAGAAGCGAAATTCGTCCTGATCACGGTGCAAATCAGTATAGACGTCGCCCCCCAAGGTTACACAGCGCCTCTGTAAACAGTGCACTCGGTTTACAGAAGATGGAACTCGAAAAGTATGCTCAGAACCAGAGAAGAAATTTTTTGAGAGAGAAGAAGATATTTTTGTGCTATGTAAAACAGCTGAGAAGAACGCTTATTTATTAACACAAAATTGAAGCAGTTTTTCAATAACCCACTGAGATAATTCAAAAAGATGGGCCACACCGCGACGCGCGTGCGAGCCGAGCCGAACGGCGGCGGCGGCGCACGCGTGGGGAAGCCCAACTCTAGCCCAATCCATAGGAGGTAGTTCTTCAAACCAATAAAGGAAGCCCTTTACTTATAAACATCTCAAAACTTCTTTGGTTTTCCAATGTGGGACATTTTTCTTTTCACACACCCAAAACAAGAAAGAGAAAGACCAAAGAACATAGGCTTAAATTTAAACAATGGCTTCCAAAATATGTTTGCATTACCAACATCAATTGTGCAAGAGACTGAAAAGCCTCCAATGGCAAGCCCGATTTCAGAACCCTCACGGTGTCTATAGTGAGCTTCTTCAATTTGTAATTCCAGCATTGGACAGCGATGACGAAGATGAATTCGATGACATGGGCCCCCTATTCTGATCCTTAACCGTCATTGTGATCACTTGCATCCCTCCATTGAAGTATTTCAAATTCAGCTCCTCGACGCCAGGACAGAGAGGAATCGATGCGAACTCAGGGCATTTGCGTATTCTCAGTAGAGAAACACGGGGAAATAAAGGCAATAGACGCGGCTGCCTACTGCTACTTCTGGTGGTGCTATTATCAAGGAGGAGCTGGTGCTGCGGATCATGATCTCTCCACCATCCTTTCAATTTCGGCAGAAAGTCTAAAAGAAGTATCTCAAGGGAGGAAAGAATGTAAAATCTGCCACTGTTGTCATCGACCCTGAAGATGCACAAGCACCTGGGACACTGTCATTGCTACTGCTACTTGTATTCTAAATTCCTCAAAGATTCAACATACAAGAATCTTAAATGACGTAGCTTCCCCAAGGATGGGAGGTATTTCAAACAGTTACATGAGCAAAAGGAGATGTGAACAAGATTGGCAAAATAGGTTCCAGAGTTACCTTCTTTTATCCAACTTGGCATCCTCTTGCCATTGTACCCCTCCAAGTTTAGCTTTCTCAAATTGGGATGCGGCTGCAGGTCTTTTAGCAATGCTTCCTCATAATCCTCTGCTCCATCACTCTCTTCGCTTTCCCACATAAAATGAATGCCTTTCAAATGTTGCTTGCTCCTCAAAATATCCTTCTTGATTACTACCATTTGAACTTTTGCAGCATGATTTTTGGGGATCCTGATGCGGAGTTGGAGATTGCATTTCAGGCTAGTGAGACCTTTAAGGTTTTCCATCTGATCCACGACACCTTTCTTTGAACTTGAACTTGCCTCGCCCACAACAAACATTGTTAGCTTCTGTAGACAGTTCAATTTATTCATGCCAGATGGTAACTAAGTCAGCACATTGCAACGCTTTATATCCAAGAGCCTAGGCTTAACCAATTTGCTCATATCATCTGGTAATACTTTCAATTCAGTAAACCTTTTAGTTTTAGGATTTGCAGATTATGCAGTTTTACAATTGATTTGGGGAGCGCCTCCAGATGATAATTATATGAGAGATCAACGAACCTCAAATGCAGTAATTTACCCATTGTATCTAGCAAATATTTGCTATCACAATATTTCAAGTCCAATGTCCTCAGACACATCCAATCAGTTAATCCATCCAGAGGTACCCGACGAACATGTCCGAGTGGAAAAAATGTACGAATCTTAGTCTTAGAGAAAGATCCTTTTGTACATTTGCTTCTATTTACAAGTGTCAGATGCCGAGTATTTCTGTGCAAGTCGGTTGTCATGACATTCACGGCACGAACCTCATTTCCAGCCACTTCTTGAGCAATATCGTGCATGAGATCGTGCATTTTACACCCGTCGACTTTTCCATAAAATCCCTTTGTTGTTACATCTTGGAAAAAACATCTACGCAACAAAATTGAAAAGTATTCATCGGCGGCATCTTCCAAGCTCTGACCTACATCTGGTGACACAATATATCCTTGTGCCATCCAAAGGCTAATCAACTGTTTTTTATATAAGCGAGAATCTTTGGGGAATAATGCGCAATAACTGAAGTAACTCTTTAATGGGGATTCAAGAAAGTGGTAACTAAGCTTCAACACGGGCAAGATCCCATGTTGGCCAACCCCATTTCCTGGAATGAGAGCCACTTATCGATGCTCTGTCCATAGAGAAGACTTTCCACCACTCTTATAGCAAGAGGAATATTAGCACATTTTGTGACAATCTTTTAGCCAATTCCAACTAAATTAGACATGTTTGCTTGACCTACCTCTTGCCCGAATGTTGTACTCTCAAATAGACACCATGAATCCCCCTCCGACAAACCTCCTAAGTCATATGTATACCCAACACCTACTATTCTCGCTGTCTCTTGGGAACATGTAGTCACCACAACCCAACTTCCAGTTAGATTTTCCTTTAAGAATTTCCCTAATTTAAGCCATTCATCTCGATTCTCATTCCACACATCATCTAAAACAAGCAAGTACTTCTTTTCGACTAGTAGTTTTCCAAGTTAGCCTTGCAAAATATCCAACGAGGAGCCATCATGCTTCATATGTGTTGCTGATTCCAGAATCTTACCGAGAATGCCTTTCACATCCAAATGTTTCGGATCTTCATCGAAGACACAAGCCCACAACATCAAGTCAAAATGCTTTTTGACCCTTTCATCATTATACACGAGTTGTGCGAGAGTGGTTTTTCCCACCACCACCCCCCGATTCCCACTATAGTAAGGAAAGAAACATCTCGTTGGACAGTGGAATTCAACAACCCACCAACGATGTTCTCCTTGTCATCGTCCCTCCCAATAATATCTTGCGCATACACATAAGAACACGTCTCCTCCCTTCTCAACCTAATAGGCTGAGAGTCAAGCTTAAAGCCAAACTGGTTATGGTCACTAGCAATGGCATCCAACCTCTTCCTAACCTCCTTTACCCCTCGAGACAAATTACGAGCAACACCAAGATCTTTAAAACGGAAAAAGAAGAGACGAACCTTTTCAGAGACTTTACGACCTTTTGCAAGTTGCATCTTCTTGCGCTCAGCAAGAGTAACGAACTCGTCAATAAGGCCATCAGTGTCATAAAGCGCATCCTTGAGCTCCTCAATGTAGCACTGAGCTTTATTGGAGAGCTCGTGCTTAGCCTCAGCATCCTGGAGCACAGCCTTGACAATGGTGACAGTGCGTTTAAGGTTCTCAAGCTCAGATTCATACCCCAAAAGGAAGCACATTTCCCTGAGCTGAGAGCACTGAAGGGCGGCAAAGAGAGTTTGAGCGACGGACATAACTGTTTCGACGTCCATTGTTTGGCTTCAGAGGTGATAAACAGAGTAGCAGTAGGAGAGTAAGGGAAGGAGAGAAAAATGTGTGATTATTGTACATAACCAAATAGTACAATGTATATTAAGTAGAATAAGTAGTGATTGCTAGTCACCACATAATCAAATATCACTAGTATAATAAAGACCAAACATGTTCCCATGAAAGTGACCCAACACTCATTACTCATTAGTCATTAGTCATTTTGGGTAGAAAAGTAGGCAAACTGAAAGTGAATCTCCTCAATCACAATTTACAACCAACCATAATAATATGATAATATCTACTACCAATCTCTTACTAAAGTTAAAAAAATAAAAAATAAAAAAATAAAAAATCAGTCAATTACCACTACAAGTCTACAACTCAGGAATCAAGGTTCAATTCAATGAACTAATCTGCCTTTCAAATAGGGACCAGGACCACTACACGAGGGCAGCGGGCCGGGTCGGGCCTACCAACTACCTCCGTTTTATAAAATTCTAAACTTTTATTTTTTTACGGTCTTTAAGACACTACTTTGATCATAAATAACTACAATTGTATGAATATAAAAATTATAAAAATATGATTTTTTGAAAGTACTTTTGAGAACGAATCTAACAAAAGTATTTTCATAATGTGAATCCCTATATATTCTTATAAATTTGTGGTCAAAGTTTGTTAAGTTTGACATTCAAAAAGCAAACGTTTAGAATTTTATGAAACGGAGAGAGTACTACAATAATTCAAAGGTTATGGTCGGGTCACCGAATGGGCCCTCCTTAAACTTAAACAAAAAAAAAAAAAAAAAAGCAATACACAACACAATCAAATGTAGATAGTTCATACTTGTACGCAAATTCTAGTACAAGAATAAGGGTTGTTCAGTCTTACCACAAATTTTGCTGGCTCTTTCTCTAATTCTCACACCAGCCTGTCCGGCATATCAAATTAAGGTGGTGTTTGGCCTAACTTGTGAGGAACTTATACTTTCCTCTCTATTTTTCCTCACAAATCACCCCCTCCACCTCCTCCCCACCCCCATTTTCAGCTTCTAAGAAGCTCAAAACACCTATTGGGAGGCCCAAAAGTAGAAGCTCCAATTTGTTACTTCTACTTTTAAGGCTTCTAGGGGGTGTTTTGAGCTTTTTGGAAGTTGAAATTGAGAATAAGGAGGAGGTAGAGGGGGTGGTTTGTAAGGAAAAATAGGGAGAAAATGAGAAGCTACCAACAAGTTAGGCCAAACATGCTCTAAATCAAACACACAAATTCAAATTAGTTAGTAGATCATCAACTGAGAAGCTGAATTGAGGGTGATGATGAAGGAGGTGAGTATATTAGAGTAGATAGACTTAAATAGGATTGAAGATTAGGAGAGAGAATTCTTTGTATTTTGAGTTTTTCCGTTTTTATTTGGGTTTATAGTTGCAATTTCGAAAATCATTTAGGAACAAACCGGGTCGAATAGACCTTGGCCTTTTTTTGGGTTCGGTTGAGGCTCAAAGTGGCTTAAAAGGCGAATACAATATATATGGGGTTTCGAGCCTCATACCTAATGTACTCGCCATTTTAGTCTTATTCAGTAGGCATGGACATCCTTTTTTCAAAAAATAAAATAATAGTATCATAATTAACCCATCTAAAAAGACAACCATACTAAATTTATGAGGACTCTTTTCTATCCACACATTGTGTGAAATTTTAAGTTCACACAAGCAAATAAAATTGTGACACATTGCAAATGACAGAATCTTATTAGGGAAGAGTATTTTACGATGGAGGAAATTGTAGGAGGTAAAAGATTTCACTTAGGAGGGAATACTTGGGATGGGAGAAAAACTAAAAATAGTAATTAAACGTTTTCTAAAAATAAGGAGGAAAAAAAAGAGAGCAAAGCGTTTACATGAATCTGTGTTAGCTTTTGGCAGACCAAAAGAAGAAGAAAAAAACCTTCGTAGCAATCAGAATGTTTTTTTTTTTTTTTTGAAAAGAGCAATCAGAATAATTGAGCAAACTTCATTGTATTAAAAATTTCCCATTCATTGAGTTCAAAAGAAAAAAAAATATTCACAAACGCACTAAAACATTATTGCTGACATTACCATCGTCCATGGCCATCACCAGATGATCTATTTATTTAGCAGAATAAATATTGAGCAATTTGAGTAAGGTCAATCATGAAGATTAATCAATTAATAATTCAGAAATTTTCACTAAAAACCAAAGGAAATTTTCACTAAACGTAAATTGTAAATTACTAAATGCAAATTCTCCCTTCCAACAATACCCCTAACTAGTTTTTTTAGTCTTTCTCTCTCTTCCTTCCTTTTCTCTCAATCAATTTTCTCTTTCCCTCTATCTACCTATCCCGTTTGACCGGAGAGTGGTGCGCCTAGTGGTAGAGGCACGGTGGCTAGGTCTGGGCAATAGGTGGTGGGGTTGATCGACAGGGCGTTTGGGGTGGATGACTGACTGGCTGTGGGGGGAGGGAGTGGGGTTCTGAACGGGGGAGGGCGGCAAACCGGCGGGGAGAGGGGTTAAGTTCTGTTTCTCAATCGAATTCACTACCAGCGTTAACCATTGGATTGAATTCACCACACGAAAAAAGGTTAAATCCCTTGTTATTAGATTATCCTTAGCAGGTAATCTAACGCGTGCATATCACTTGAGTAAGATTTTATATAATAATTCAGATTTTACGGAATTGAGAGTTTGTCACTGCAAGTTTAAGGGGCCAATTAGATTGCCGTCATTGAAAATTCTGCAGATTTTGTTTGCTGATCTTAGTAATTCATCGTTAAAGAATATTTTACTTCCCTGAATATTATCGTTAATATGATCAAAAATTTAATCTTGAACAAAGAAATCATCCATGTTGATTAGAGTTTAGATTTATTTTCAATATATAGAAGGAATATAATAAGAGGGATTGAGAGGAAAAAAATTAGGTTGGAGAAAGGTGCTCTGAAAATAAAAAAAGTACTTTCGAAAGTATTGCGTAAAAGATATTTGCGTTCAATAATTTAGGATTTACGTTAAACAATTCCGAAAAACAAAATGCAAAAATAAGTAGGATTGGTTAGTGCTCACCTAAAATCATGGCCGTAAAAAAAATAAAAAATAAAAATACAAAAGTATTTCTTATCCCTTTCAACAACCGTATGTTTTTAAATTCAAACCATCTGGATCAAATTTCAAATTCTCAAAATTTAAAACTATTTCAAAAAGATTTCATATATTTTTATAAATAAAAATTTATTGTTTTTCATTTTTCTTCATTCCTATTGGCCCGTGTAAAAGTTGTTTTTCACACATAGTGCGGCTGTACCCTTTTCTAATTTATGAAGGACAAAAATATATTCTATAACTATAACAAGTTTGGTCTAAACTTGTTTATTAGTAAATGAGCGGAGCTCAAACACTAGAAGGTGGATTGTGTTCGACTCATTTATGTTCGACTCATTTAAAACTTGTTCAAGCTAATTTAAAACTCGTTATATTATTTTATGATTTAATATATTAATAAGATCAATATTTTTTATAAGTTTTACCAATATATTTTTGAAAATTATATGTTGGTTCATAAGTTAGACTTTTTCAACGAGTCGAGTCGAAGCTTGATCTCAAAAGATATTATCGAGTTCAAGTGGCAGGAATGAGGTCGAAGGCTCGTTTACAACCCTACTAGTGATCTACAATCATTCGAGCTTTGCACGAACAATAGAGTGAGTCACTGACTGTTGGGAGAAAACTACGGTATTTACCCACAATCACAATAACAGATAATTGGAAAAATAAAGTGCAAGAACCCAAAATTAACACAGACAATTTTTACGTGGAAAACCCCTCTCAATTAGGGGAAAAACCACGGTGCGGATCTCCACGCACTAAAATATAATCCACTATGATAATCAAGAGTACAAAGCCAACAATCACGAGATCAAACAACAAGTAGACTATCTATTTTTGGTACTAATACAAATTGACAAACCTAGCTTAATTTGGTACTCCCACAAACCCAAAGATACACCCACAAATACCTGTCGATGACCGATCGAATACTCTGATTATCTTCACTCGAACAAGCCGAATCAACCGTGAACTAGAACAAACCTCTTTGAAGAAATCCTCTATTTTTCTCACTATGTTTGTCTCTCTCTCACCGGCTCTCTTTTTTCAGTTTCGGCTGTGCTTGCTATGTCACGGCTTTTCTCTTGTCTCGGCTGTTCCACAAATAAAAGTCTTGTGCCTTTTATTTTCAATCATCAACTTAGCTTCTGTAGGAAGCCACACATCACCGCTAAATGGCATATGGGCCTAACAAATAAAATAGCAAGTGTAGCCCATAAACGGACTAGCACCCCACGCAACTCCAAACCGAAAACGATTCGGTTGACTTCAGTCCCTTTCTTTTATTTTTGTTTTTCTTTTCTTTTTTTTTTATTTTATTTTCTTTACAAACCAAAATAAAATAAAACACAACTAATAATAATACTTGGTATTTGGGGCGTTACCTCAACACTGACCCACAATTACTCTGTACCATAACTGCAGTTGCTAAGCACCATAACCGCAGTTGCTAATAATTAAGAATGATGTATTGGAGTATAGTAATACCAACTGCTCAAAAGCAAATTAGAGGAGAGTTCACTCCTTCAATTGAACATATAACTTAGATTATAGTTAGAAATACTTGTAGCATTGAGAACTTGGTTTGTCTAATGTAATTAAGACGATCTATTTGTATGGTATACAAAACAACAATAGGGGTGAAAATTATGAAATTTCTCAAACTTAAAAGAGCATTTAGCAAGCAAGAAACTGCTTTCACAATCCATCATTCAGTAGCGCAGCCAAAATACAAAATGCTCATAGAATCAAGTGGTGAACTGAAACTGTAGTCATGGTCTTTTGGTTAAACTGCATACAAACTGTGTCCTGATCAGCTTCAATCTCGAGTCCATTGCGGATAACTGGCCTAACAATCAACAAAGAATCAAGACATTTGGAACCAGCTTTTGAAATCTGCAACAAGGTAACACGGAAGTTCTTACGATTCCCAATTCACGAATGAATTGTTAAATGAAAATGAAGTCCTACTGTTCTGCTTAAAACATCTTGTATCGCCTCTGAAACTTGCCATTGCTGCAAATTAGTCTGAAGGTTCAACGCTGTCATCGCTCAAAAGCTGTATTGTACTCAGTTCCTTGTCTTTAATTCAAGTTAGATGCAGAATCACCATATAGAGCGATTAGGTAAGATTCCATCGATCTTTGGTCGAGTCCACAAGAGTTCAAAGGAGGGCATTGCACTAAAGTCAACATATACTGACCAAACAAACTTGAGTTCTGCATACACAATCAAATGGGTAAGGGAAACTATGCTTACGACATCAAACATTCTTTTGACAAATAAGAGTCATTAAAAGTGTACGTCATTTGTATTGATTATTCATGTATTCAGCCAATTAATATCAATTCTTTGCTGCTTACTAAACGTAACTCTTGTTTAACAGGAAGCTTCCAAGAGACCTCAAAAAGCACAATTTTGTCAACATGTATCAGAGTTCAACTACACAGCAACAGCCGACAGGTAGTGATAGCAGAAAATGCGTGACAGAACTATCAGAGAAAATGATAGAAAAATGACAACAATTCGCAAGAAGAGCTGATATTGTGTGAAAGAAAAAGTCACCCTAAAACATGTAAAAAATCACATTGGGACCAAAAACTGTCATTGCAAAGTAATATGAAACTGTCATAGTGAGATTTTGTTACCCGAATTTTTGCCTAGGTAAAAAGAAGCATTAACAATTCTGGGATGTTTTTCTTCAATTTTCCAGCTTAATGGCATATTTCAGAAATTATCAAAATGTTAAACTTCTTTTAGTTACAAATGAGACACCTCATAGCAACTCTTGTTAACAGGAAATGCTTTTCCAATCAACAGACACCACACAACTAACAGCTCGCGATTTCCTCTTGAACTCACATACACAAGTATTTCCTGTTTCTGGTCCGGGGGAAGGGGGTGGTGAAGAGGGACAACAAACAAGAGTTTCAGAGTTCCAGTTACTTTATCCACAAACCTCATCTAGGACAAGTAGCTAGAACAGCCAAAAAATACTCTGTAGATATATAACCTGTCCTGTAGCCAATTAATCCCATGGTACTAGTGAAAAAGAAAGGGTTCATTAGCATAAGTAAGCTGGTTCAACGGAAAACAAAAATCAAAATTAGATGAGTAGACACACTCCTAGATGCAAACTGGTTCAAGAGTTTACCAATTGGTCATAAACACACTAGCAGATCCAAACTTGTAGTAAACATGTCCACAACAGATTGCAATACTAATAACTTTGTTATTAGATTGCCACCATAAGTAGTGATTGAGCACCAGAAAATGGAACAAGTTTGCCCTAGATAAAACTGAAGTGAACGAAACTGAATTGAACTGATCCAAAATGAATTAAATTTTTAAACTTGACATACATTTGGCCATTTAATACTCGTCCAAACATATTTAATATTGGACTCATTTGAAAATATGCTTTCAAATCTTTCCAATGACACAAGTATCATCGTGAATTCATTTTGGAAAGTAAAGTCATCTGAGTGATAAATTACACATGAACTAAAATTAAGCTCTGGAGAACAAAATATAGTTGAGAAGGATTTGGAAGGATTTTTCATCTGTCTATGACGATGGAAAGAGAATGAGAGCCGAAATGCCAAATTTATCAACTTTTAGTTATAACGTTCCGTAATTAGGACATGGGAAATATGCTGAATGTGGGGCCAGTCTTCTCCAGTGGGACATTGGCATCGTCACTTGAGGCCCTTCGAACAGGCTTTAACTTCAAGTAGGGTAAGGGACGTGAGCTTTGGCATCCATTCCGGCAGTGATTCCAGTCCGTGGCATCCTTTAATAAAAAGGGATTGGAGGGACGTCAAGTATTGCATTCCTTTGGGCAGATTCACTAGCTTAGGGAGATCACATAACCCAGGAAGCAAAGGTGATGAAGGGACCGCAATGGCATGCCATCATGCTCCTCTTCCCTTTCAACCTTTCTCAGATTCAGGTTGTCACAGGACATAACAACCAAGGACTGCAAGGTTGATGAGCAGCTCCGAAACACTTCCCCTACTTCTTCCAAACTCTCCACCTTTGCATCTTCGTCTATTGTCATCTCAGTAAGGCACTGAAAAGCCCCCATTGGCAGCACCAATTTGAGACCCTCACGTTGTCTATAAGCACCTTCTTTAATTTTGAATTTCCAGAATCCAACAGCGACGTCGATGGCAACGAGGATGATGAATTTGAAGAGCAAGCGGGGCCCCTTTTCTGATCCCTAACCGTGTTCATTATTGGTTGCAGTTGTTCATTGTAATCTCTCAGAACCAGTTTCTCTACGCTCGGACAGAGAGGAATGTATGTCAATTCAGGGCATCCCTTTATCAACAATCGAGAAAGATGGGGAAACGATGGCAATAGACGTGATTGCCTACTGCTTCTGGTGCTAGTTTCAAGGCGGAGCTGATGCTGCTCATCCTCATCAACTCTATACCATCCTTTCAACTTTCTTAATCCAAACAACTGAAGGGATAAAAGGGAGGGAAACATTGATAAATCTGCCGGCATTGCAGAGGACCCTGAAGATTCACAAGTTCCTCGGTTATTGCTACTGCTACACGTATTCTCCATGTATTCCAAATTCAAATTAATAATGGACAAGTGTTTCAGATGACGCAATTTTCCCATGGACGGGAGGTGTTGCAACCCATCACAATTCCATAGGGAAATCTCAACAAGATTGGGTAAAAAGGCTGCAAAGTTACCGTTCATCCAACTTGGCATCTTCTTGCCACTGTACGACTCCAACTTGAGCACTCTCAGATTGGGATGCGGTTGCAGGTCTTCCAGCAATGCTTCTTCATAATCCACCCTTTCCTCCCACCCTTCTTGTTCAAAGTTGATCTCAGTATGATTGAGATGTTGCTTGCTCCTCAGATATCCTCCGGCACTACCAATTTTCCTAACATATGGTGCATTTTCAGGGATTCGGATCTGGATGCTAAGATTGCCTTTCAGATTACTGAGAGGTTTTAGGTGTTCCAGCTGATCAACAATATCTGAACTTGAATTTGTCTCACCCACCACAAACATTGTGAGCCTCTGAAGACAGCTCAACTTATCCATGCCGAGTGGCATATGAGTTAGCTCATCGCAACCAAATATATCCAAGACCCTAAGCTTACTCAGTTTGCTCAAATCATCTGGCAATTTTTTCAATTGAGAGCAGCAATACATTTTTAAAGTTTGCAGATTATGTAGTTTTGTAATTGATTTGGGGAGCGCCTCCAGATGATCATTGAATGAGAGATCGAGATACCTCAAATGTAGCAGGTTACCAATAGTATTTGGCAAACTTCTAATGCATAAAGACTTCAAGTTCAGCGCTCTTAGGCACATCCAATTTCCTAGTAACGTGCCCACTGGTAACTCAATATTCCTGCAAAATCTAAGAAATGTACAAATCTTGGTCTTGGTAAACGATCCTCTCATATATTTAATTTCTCGATCAAGAGAAATATGCCGAGTTCCTTTCTCCAATTCGCTTGTCATAAAATTCATCACGCAAACCTCCTTTCCCATCACTTCTTGAGCAATGTCATGCATGAGATCATGCATTTTACAGGAGGTAACTTCACTCGTGTGTTTTTGTTTTTTCACATCTTGGAAAAAGCATCTCCACAAAAGAATCAAAAAATATTCTTTGCATCTTCTATGCTCTGACCTTCATCCAGTGGCACAACGTAACCTTGTGCCATCCAAAGGCTAATCAAACTCTCCTTATCCATCACATAATCTTTTGGAAACAATGCGCAATAACAGAAGCAACTCTTCAATGCGGATTCAAGATGGTGGTAACTAAGCTTCAATATAGGCAAGATACCATTTTTGTCTTTTCTGATTTCGCCCAACCCAGTCTGCTGAAATGATTGCCATTTATCCTTGTCCTGACCATAGAGAAGACTTCCTACCGCTCTTATAGCAAGAGGAACATTAGCACATTTTTTGACAATCTTTTGGCCAACCTCAATGAAATCAGACATGTCTGCTTGATCTTTGTCTTGTGCAAATGTTGTCTTCTCAAATAGATGCCAAGAATCCTCATCTGACAAACCTTTTAACTCACATGTGTGCTCGACACTAACAATTCTTGTTGTCTCTTTGGAACGCGTAGTCACCACAATCCAACTTCCTGTTAAACCCCCTCTCAAGAATCTCTCCAACTTGAGCCATTCATCTCGATTCTCATTCCACACATCATCTAGAACAAGCAAATACTTCTTTCTGACTAGTAGTGGTCGAAGTTGGCCTTGTAACACATCCATCGAGGAGCCATCATGCTTCCTCTTTGTGGCTGATTCCAAAATCTTACTCAGAATAGCTTTCACGTCCAAAAATTTCGGATCTTCATCAGAGACACAAGCCCACAGCTTCAAGTCAAAGTAATTTGTGACCCTTTCATCATTGTACACAAGTTGAGCAAGAGTGGTCTTGCCCAACCCCCCCGATTCCCACAATAGCGAGAAAGGAAACATCTCTTTCGACACTAGAATCCAACAACATACCCACGATCTTCTCCTTGTCATCATCCCTCCCAATAATATCCTGGGCATACACATAAGAACAGGTCTCCTCCCTTCTCAACCTAATGGTTCCAACGTCCATTGTTGGGTTTCAGAGGTGATGAGCAGGCACAGTGATACAAGCAGGTAAGGGACAGAAAAGTAGTTAGGATTATTGGACTTTTCATATAGACTATAGAGTATGTTGTTGTACTTCCTTGGTTACTTGGTGGATGGTGGTGTCGACCACGTACGCAGCATTCCAAACAAGGAAGCTTTAATGGTAGTAGTAGACTAGTAGTACTAAAGAGTCAAAATCGACGACTCTTTCTGTCAACTCAATACATTTGTCATATGCTATGCAGGACAGTAGGACACTACAACAGGAGTAGTTTATACGCAGAGCATGTAATAGGAACTTGGTTCATTATTGGACCCGCTCTTAGGGGGCAACTCTCATCATGACCCGGATCCAATTAATTCGCGCTAACTAACAATGTGTTGGCCTAGCGATTAAGATTAAGGATTTGTTGCCTAGTGGTTAAGATTAAGGGCTCGTTTACTTGAATGTAATGGTGATTACAATGTAATGAACATTTTATAGGGTAAATGTGGGTTAGAAAATGAAGGAGGGGAAGGAGAAACATGGAAAAAGTGAATTTGATTACAACATCCATTGTAATCACAATTGTTATACTTTAGAATATGTAAAGATGATTACATTGGATGATGCAATCAAGCTCCCAAATCTCATATTTCTCTTCCTCCTCTTTCCTTTTCTATCCACATTTGCTCTATGAAATGATTGATTACATCGTAATCATCATTGCTTATAAGTAAACGCCACCTAAGAATGACCTCAATTATAACCTTTGGGCAAACACATTCTCAGTTCGCGCCAATTAATTGAAGTAGACATGAAAACGGTCTGGGTTTCCCTGGACCACCCATTCAAAAGAGGTTCACTAACTCACCAGTCTAGACCTGGGCAAATGGGAGGGCCTGTAGCCAACCCACTGTGGTCATAACCCGTTTACAGTAGTAATTAGTAAATGAACGGGTTAAATGGGCCGACCTATTTACAAGTAATATTTATTATAAAAAACACTTCAAAAACTTAAATGGGACAACATGGTCCGACACGACCCATGACCGACCCATAAAAAACAGGTCTGACCTGGCCGACCCGACCCGTTGACCAGGCTTAGTCACCACAGGGGATGCCTGGTAGTGCTATTGACGGGTCGGGGCGGGTCGCCTAATGGGTCTGTTTTTTTATAATTATTAAGAACATATAATAATACACAATGAAATGAAATCAAATACAGCACATAATAGAGCTGATTATTTGCGGGCTCGGGCTGGACACGGGCCGGGCTTTTGACAATAAAATGGTCCAACGGGCCTAAAATTTGTTACCCTTGTCCGCCCATCAAAGCTCAAAATTGTTGTCATGGCCCGCCCTATTAACGGGCCGGGCTTGCTCATGGACTAACGGGATTTTAAAAAAAAATATTTTCAAATTAAATTTCAAGAGTTTTTCTTTGTTTGCGATAAATAATTTTATTAATAGTATGTAACTTAACTCCAAAATCAAGCGTACTACTCCACATAATCATGATTTTGATATTTTCTCATACAAAATAAGTCTTAACAACACACAAACAAACAACAAAGCTCACAATTTTTCAAATAAAAAATATTAAATGGGCCGGGCAAGCCCGCCCACGGGCCATTTTGTGTTGTCCTTGTCCACCCATTTATTTAAACGGGCCGGGTTAAGCCCGCCCATTAAATAAATTTTTGCCAAAGACCTTGTCCATACCAGCCCAAATTACGGGCCAAAATAGTACATAATTAGGCTTTTCGGGTCGTCCCGTCCATGATCAGCTCTAGTACATAATTAGGACGAGGATTGTTCTCTAACCTCAATATATAAGTTTGAAGTTTGATTCTCCGTATATGATCAAATAATCAGCCAAAATAGTAAATTCGATTTCGAAGATGATCAACAAGACTCAAGAGGGATGCAGCAGCTCATCAAGTGGCATCAAAGCTATGGGGAGACTTGAATTGAATTGGGCAGCAAGCACCCCACCCGACCCGACCCATTCTCATTATTAGTATGGGGAAATTGCCAACCAATTCAAGAATACCAGAGAGAAATTCATGAAAGGCTGCAGCTTTTTTCAGTATTTTCTCATCAGTTGGGTCTTGAAAAATGGCTGTATGGCCCTATATCACTGCAAGAGAGAGAGAGAGATATTAAAATCAAAAGGTTTGGGGAAAGGAAAATTCGAATTATTTCAAATTAAAAATTGGATTTAAATTATTAACACAAGGGTAAAGTTGTCATTTCACTATATGTATAACAAATCACTAATACAAACATACTATGCCGAAAAGCCCTTATGCTTTAAGCAGCTGAAGTCTGCTGATCCATAGGTACTTGTGAACGTAAAACCTGTGTGAAGTTATAATGATCACTATCAAAGAGGTTTTAGTTTACTAGCAGAACACATTCATTATTAAGACCTTGTGCCTTTTATGCATGAACTCTAGTGATCTACAATTACGCGAGCTTTAACCAATTAGCAGAGTTAAACTCTAGTGATCCCATTTTCAAGAATCCCCCAATGAGGCAACATAACTGAATTTACTAACAATAATGAAGAATTCACATTCAAATTATGTCACTACTCACAAGTCACAAACTCACAAGTGCTCAAAAGCAGGTCTAGGAAGCTCTAAGAACTGTAGCTTGTTATAGATTTATAGTACACAGTAATGTAGACATAGCACATAAGAGTTACATGGGTTTTCCCCGTACAGAAGGGAATATCTACTTGGATATCTGTAAAGTGTGCAGAACAACGCAAAGTATGTTCAGTTTCTCTAACTTGAAAGAGAAACAGCTATAAACTGTTTTCACAATCCAAGGTTAAGTAGCCAGGACAAGAAAATTTGTCATATGATCAAGATGCTTTAACTAAATCTGCAGTGCTTGGTGTTCTGGCAGAACTGCACAGACAACAGTCAAAACACTATGTGTGATCATCAGCTTCGATCTCCGGTCCATTGACAGATAACTGGCCTATAATCACCAAAGACCTTCTCTCCCAAATAAGTAGCAATGTCGCAAGCACCTGAGAAACGTGAAAAGTCAATACATGTAGAAAATGATCTTGAACTGCCAAAAGTTCTTGAGGATTTCTGTTCAACTTATATAATGGGGAAATTGTTTCTGTTAATATCTTACTGGAACAATGAGTCACAGTTCTATGTGAATTATATCTAGGAGCTCAATCTGGAAATTTCAGCTTCGGCAGAAAATTCACCTGATTATGCTGCCAGTTATTTTCGAGGTCCTACACCATCATACAGGCTGAAAATTTGTTGTCAGTTTCTCCTCTATCCATCAAGTGAGATGCAGAATTTCCATATAGAGCAGAAGTGCATCTAGATAGATAAGCATCACATCGCCATTTTTTATGGGTTGATTACTAAAATCACAATTTAGTGATCAGACAAACAACATTGTGCCAAGTTAAGTGCATACACCTGAAAGTGGGTAACAGAAAAGCGAAGATAAAATGCTAGGACCTATTTTCTGACAATGAGAGTCATTACCTAATGTTGCCAACTGTATTGACAATCTATGTGTGCTTCCAGGCCACAGCAGTCCGTTAGCTCCCTTGCTGCTAGAACAAAAGCAAAAAGTAGTGTTAAACATAAACATCAAGGTGAATGGATTTGCTAAATTTCTTTTCTTATCATACGGTAGCTGAAAAATTGCATAATTTCTACCATCACGTATCAGAGTCCAATTACAAAGCAGAAGATAGTGACAAAGCATGTGTTTTCATTCTGCTAATGAAATTGACAGTAACTGATAAACAGAAATGTTAGCACTCTAGGTGAAATTATAAGCGATTGATGCTGACAGAATTGTAATAGGACTACATCTATGTGTACAATATCAGAGGTTTTATTTGAAATACTAGCAAAATTTTCCAACTACTTTGATGGATCTTCTTTGGCTTGTCGTCCCTAATAGGTTACGTCGGAACATTTTCTATCATGCCAAGATATCAATTGCCAATAATCGATAAATTTGCACTATTTCAGATATAAGAAACAGCTTATCCCTTCTAACATGGAAATTTTAATTAACTACACAACAGTTTATTGAGATCCAACAGATAAGAGTGAGGACACTTCAACAGGTTCACTGTATTTGGGAGTTGGAATAGCACCAGATTTTTTAGTCTCTTAACGTGGTCTACATGGCATCCAATTATCTTCCTATTTCACAAATGATGTGAAAAGCTCCATAAACATACTCTTTTTCTCAGTTTGTAGATTAATCCCCTGCTCCTCATTTTGTTGCATGTCTAGATCAATATCAAGTATTAGCATCTCAAAGAAAGGGGGGGGGGGGGGTTGTAATCTCTAATGTTGCAGAATACATACTCTTATTAACTACTAATGATTATCCTTCATCGATATGTATCCGTAATCACTACATGGGGGATGTGTTGAATGTATGGCCAGTCTTCCCCGTTGGAACTTTGGCATCTTTGCATCAGGCCCTTTGAACAGGCCCCAACCTCAAGTCGACTGAGGGAGGTAAGTTTCTGCATCCATTCCGGGAGTGATTCAAGTGCTTCACAGTGCCTAATCATAAGGGATTGAAGGGAAGTTAAGAATTGCATTCCCTTGGGAAGATTCACCAGCTTTGGGAGATTATTCAATTCCAATGAACGAAGGTTCTGATGAAGGGACCGCCATGGCATGCCATCATCCTCGTCTTCCTTTTCAGTTTTGCTCGGTGTCAGACTCCTCAGATTATCACAGTAAGAAATTTCCAGGGACTGCAGGGAAGACGAGCAACACTGGAACACCTCCCCAATTACTTCCAAACTCTCCACCTCCACGTCATACGATATGTCCATCTGAGTTAGACAGTGTAAAGTCTCCATTGGCAGCACAGACTTGAGACCTCTCACGTTGTCAGTACTCACACTGCGTAGTTTTGAATTTCCGGAAGTGGATGTTGAGTTTGATGAGCAAGTAGGTTCTCTTTTTTGTTCCCTACACATGCTCTTTATTACTTGCAGCCCTTCATTGAAGTCTCTCAAAGTTAGCTTTTCCACTTGTGGACAGAGAGGAATTGATGTCAACTCAGGGCATCCCCATATAAACAATTTGGAAAGACGGGAAAACAATGGCAGTAGAGATGGTTGCCTACTGGTGCTGCTACTGGGCGTGCTATCATTAAGGAGTTTATGCTGCCGATCATGATCATGATCATCTCTCCACCATCCTTTCAACTTTGGCAGATCGTTTAGTTCCAACTTTTCAAGGGAGGGAAAGAATGCAGAAGCTTCTGTGTTACTGCTACTGATACTTGTATTCTCTATGTACTCTAAATTCGACATTTCTCTAACATGCAACCGTTTCAGATGATGCAATTTTCCCAGGGACGAGAGGTACATCAACCCATGACATTCTCCAAACGAGATCACAACAAGATTGATTCCAAAGTTACCTTCTTTTATCCAACTTGGCATTCTCATGCCACAATACCCCTCCAACACTAACCCTCTCAGATTGGGATGCGGCTGCAAGTCTTCCAGCAATGATTCTTCATAATCCACTCTTTCCTCCCACTCATTCTGTTCTAATACAATTTTGAGAATATTGAGATGTTGCTTGGTCTTCAAATATCCTCCTTGACTACAGCTTTTCTTAACATATGCTGCATTTTCAGGGATGTGGATCCGAATTTCAAGACTGCCTTTCAAATTAGTGAGAGCTTTTAGTTCTTCTAGCTGATCCACAACACATTGTTTTGAACCTGTATTATCTTCACCCACTACAAACATTCTCAACCTATGAAGACAACTCAACTGACTCATGCCCGATGGCATATGAGTCAACTTATAGCAATTATATATATCCAAGAGCCTAAGCTTAACCAGTTTGCTCAGTCCACTTGGCAATTCTTTTAACCTAGAACAAGAATTTAGTTTTAATGTTTGCAGATTATATAGCTTCGTAATTGATCTGGGGAGAGCCTCCAGATAATTATTGTGTGAGAGATTAAGATACCTCAAATGTAGCAGTTTGCCTATTGTACCAGACACACTTTTGATACTAGACCCCCTCAAATCCATTGCCCTCAGGCGCCTCCAGTTTTCTAATACTGTATTCACAGGTAATCTGTTCTGACAGGAAAGTTGAAGAAACGTGCGAATCTTAGTTTCAGTGAAAGATTTGAAAAATCCTTCTATATATTCGCCTTGCATAGAACACACATGTCGAGTGTGTCTATCCTGCGTGATTGTATTTGTAGCATGAAGCTCCTCTCCTGCAACGTCTAGAGCGATATCATGCATGAGATCGTGTATTTTACAAGACAAGATTTCACCAAGTTCATCAATCTCCACATCTTGGAAAAAGCATCTTCGTAGCAAAATCGAAAAGTATTCCTCAGCAGCATCTTCTATGCTTTGACCTTTATCCATTGGCACAATATAACCTTGTGCCATCCAAAGGCTAATCAACATCTCCTTGTTAATCTCATAATCTTTAGGGAACAATGCGCAATAACTAAAGCAACTCTTCACTGGGGATTCAAGATGATGGTAACTAAGCTTTAGTATAGGCAAGATACCATTTTGCTCTTGTCTAATATTGGCCAACCCGTTCTTCTGAAATGAGACCCAATTATCTTTCTTTTGACCATAAAGAAGACTTCCTACCACTCGTATAGCAAGGGGAACATTGGCACATTTCTTGACAATCTTTTGGCCAATATCAATTAAGTCGAGTGGGCTTGCTTGACCTTCCACATGTCCGAATGTTGTCCTCTTAAACAGATGCCATGAGTCGTTCCCTGACAAACCTTTTAACTCATATGTGGGTCCATCTCTGATGACTCTAGCCGTCTCTTTGGAGCGAGTAGTCACCACAACCCAACTTCCCCTTAAACCTCCCTTCAAGAAGTCAGCCAACTTAAGCCATTCATTGCGGTTCTCATTCCATACATCATCTAAAACAAGCAAGTACTTCTTGCTAGCTAGGAGTTGTCGCACTTGACCTTGCAACCAATCCATTGAGGAATGATCATGCTTCTTTCCCGTGGTTGATCTAAGAATCTTGCTGAGAATGTCTTTCACATCCAAATGCTTCTCATCAGCGACACAAGCCCACAATCTCAAGTCAAAGCTATTTGTGGCCCTTTCATCGTTATACACTAGTTGAGCAACAGTTGTTTTTCCCAATCCCCCCATTCCCACAACACTAAGGAAAGAAACATTTCGTTGGACATTAGATTCCAACAACATACCAACGATCGTCTCCTTGTCATCCTCCCTCCCAATAATATCATTTGCATACACATATGAACTCGTCTCCTCCTATCTCAGTCTAACAGGCTGGGAGTCAAGCTTAAAACCAAACTTATTATGGTTACTGGCAATTCGGTCCAACCTCTTCCGGACATCCTTAACCCCTTGGGACATATTGTAAGCAAAAAGTGGGTTGAAACGAGATAACAAGAGACATACTTTTTTGGAGACTTTGCCACCCTTCTTGAGCTGCTTATGCTTGCACTCAGCCAGAGTGAGGAACTCGTCAAGCAGATCATCGGCATCAAAAACTGCATCCTTTAGGTCTTCAATATAGAGTTGTTCTTGTTTGGAGAGCTGTTGCTGCTTGGCCTCCGCGTCAAGAAGCACTTTCCCGACAATCTCAACAGTGCTTTGGAGTTCCTCAAGTTGGGATTTGTAGCCCAGGATGGAGCACATCTCCCTGAGCTGCAAGCACTGCAGAGCATCAAAGAGAGTATGAGCAACAGACAATACTGTTCCGAACTCCATTGTTGGATTCAGAGATGAGCAGGTAGTTGCAGAATATGGGTGATACGGGTTATAAGCTATAGTAGCATAGCAATCACTTTGTTTTGGTTTGGTTGCTCTTACTGGTGTGAGGGGGCATCTCTATCTCGTTATTGTACGTACAATAGACTCCTCTGATCTCAACTTTACTAGCACAAGAAATATTCAACTCCTCGTAATGCTCCACCATGTGGAGAGCAGCATCTCCAAGAAAAAAGATTTGACTTCCTTGGTATTAAATTTAACTGTATGGCTATGGTCATTATTCAGGCTTGACCAGCTAAGCCTAACATTATACAATATGCAGCATATTCAATAGCGCCGACATTCAGCCACCGGCAACAGCATCTCCCAGAAGAGATTCATCAGTGTTGCCGAGCCGCCCTATAAAAATTGTACTACTATATTACTCTAGTACATGCATAACGACTTGACAAGTATTTTAATTCGGAGGGGTTTGCATTGGCAGGTTAGTAGGTTACAATGTTTTGCTTTCAGTGAGGAGCAATAGCAAACAAGCTACTTGTTGAAATGGGTTTGTGTCTACCTTTCAGAGTTCAGATCAGCATCTGAATTCGGAGGGATTCAATAAATTTTCAATTTGCTGGTTCAAACTTCTCTTTGGTTGCTTTCAGAGTCTTGCTATGGTGGTAAGTATTGTTTATCCACCAATATTAGAAGTTACATCTTAAGACTTTACACACAGTTATATCTCAAGTCATTAAACACAGTTGGTCGCTGCCAACACAGTCAGGTTTTTAGCAGTTACTAGGGTACGAGATGTGATATCAGAGACATGCATTACTACGTCTCAATGTACAGAGATTTTTGCTGACTGACAGAACATCGTCGTGCTTTTTCGAATGTTGTAGGGTATTCTGTATTTGCGTGTTATGATCTTCTTTTTCTCTCTTGTAGGGGAAGACAATGCTGTTCTAGTTTACGTTGTATGTGTTTCTGGGTGATTTTTGGTGCTTGGTCTTTTGTTGTAGGAAATTGCGAGTTTATCACCCTGTTCCAGCTCTTGGTGACCTTGCGCGTTGGCATATTGTTGAGGTTGCTGGTGTGAGAAATTCGCTCTCTCTCTCTCTCTCTCTCTCTCTCTCTCTAACTTTCTCTCTCTAGCGCGCTCTCTCTCTCTCTCTCTCTCTCTCTCTCTCAACTTTCTCTCTCTAGCTCTCGCTCTCTCTCTCTCTCTCTCTCTCTCTCTCTCCCTCCCCCCCAAGGTCGGTGATCGCCGGCCGCTCTACAAAGGTCGGTGACCGCCGACCCACTAGGGGCTGAATAGACCTCCGAACACTTCGTCGGAGGCTTCAATTGAGCACCGGCGAAATTTCATCGCCGTGGAGTAACCGCGGTGGGCCTGAGAATTCGAGCCCGACGACCTCGATTTTCTGGATCTGGAAAGTCGAGCTCGACGACATCGCCGTGAGGCCCCAAATTGATCTCCGGCGAAATTCCACCGCCGAGGACCTACTCCCCCCAGTCGGGAGGCCGGAGTACCACCATCCCCTCCAGTCGGGAAGCCGTCGACAATTGCTGACCCACGAACAGCATCCCACGCAGCCGTGGTAGGAGAAGCGACCATCGATTTTTGGGCCGAAAATTCGAGCACGTCGCCACCGTCCTCTGCCCGGAACAAACCCCGCCGGAGACAGGTAGTAGCGCCGTGGTAAGCACCGGCGTACCCCTATCCTCCAGACCCGAGGCCCCCGCTGAAACCCTGTGGTCTTTATCCACAACTTATTTTCCAGTCAGACCCCTTTTTGCTTGGATTTGACCCTCACTTTATCATTTATTTATTCTTGTTGTTGACTTCTCTGACCCTAGCACGTGAAGTTTGCTGTTTGGTATTGATTTTTGGAAACTATTTTTGTGTGCTACTATTTCTCTTAAGTGGAACCTAGTAACAAGTCTGTTTGTTTCTGTTTTTGTTTTTGTTTGTATCTCTAGCCTATTTATTATTATTATTATTATTATTATTATTATTATTATTATTATTATTATTATTATTATTATTATTATTATTATTATTATTATTATTATTATTATTATTATTATTATTATTATTATTATTATTATTATAATAGTAGTAGTAGTAGTATTTAACTAATAGTTTTGCGGCTACTAATATTAAGTTAGTTGTACCATTGTTTCGGTTGTTATTATAAGTAGTACTATTATTGTTTGTTGTTGCCTTTGTTGTGGTATTTGACACTATTATTATTATTATTATTATTATTATTATTATTATTATTATTATTATTATTATTATTATTATTATTATTATTATTATTATTATTATTATTATTATTGTTGTTAGCAAATTTTGTTTGCAAGCATAGACGTTGTTTGTTATATAGTTACGATTTGCGTTACCTAACCTTTTGGTGCGCCAGTACTTACTTAGTTTCATGGCTTCTCTAGTTATTATTTTGAGCTAACTGCTTGACCATTTTTTCGGTCGGTGTGGCGTCTTTGACTTCTATTGGTAGAGTTAGGGCCAGTCCTCCGGTGAGCTCTGGGTCTCGAAGGGGGAGAGTTGGGGCAAATAGATTGCGGTTTGGCACATGGAATGTAGGGACACTCACGGGAAGAACTCTAGAGTTAGTGGAGGTTTTAGAAAAATATAAGGTTAATATCGTGTGTGTTCAGGAGACGAGGTGGTCAGGCGCCAAGGCAAAAGAGATCAATGGATTCAAACTTTGGTATTCAGGGTGTTCGAGTCAACGGAATGGGGTCGGGATCTTAGTCGATAAGGAGCTTAAACAACATGTTGTAGAGGTAAAGAGAACCAATGATAGGATCATGTCTATCAAGGTTGTGGTGAAGGAGGAGACCTTCAATGTCATTTGTGCTTATGCACCGCAAGCAGGGTTGGATATGCAACTTAGGCGTCGCTTCTGGGAGGAGTTAGATGAGGTTATTCAGCAGATTCCCCCTAGTGAGAAACTCCTTGTAGGAGGAGACTTCAATGGACACATAGGGGCTACGTCGGATGGGTATTTTGGTGCACATGGAGGTTTCGGGTATGGAGTTAGGAATGATGGTGGCACATTGGTATTAGACTTTTCGACTGCGTATGACCTAATGGTAACCAACTCCTTCTACAACAAAAGAGAAGAGCACCTAGTTACTTTTAGAAACAGCACCGCTAAGACCCAAATAGATTACATTCTTGTTAGACGTGGCGATCGAGGTTTGTGCATGGATTGCAAGGTTTTACCAGGTGCGTGTGTGTCGACCCAACATAGGATGGTCGTTTTAGACCTTAAGATGAAGGGGTGGAAGAGAAAGAGAAGTGCACACAATTGTACCAAAATCAAGTGGTGGAATCTTAGAGGAACTTTGGGGAGTCAATTTAAGGCCAGGGTTGAGTCGGATAGCATCTGGAAAAGAGAAGGCAATGCGAGTCAAATGTGGACAGGGGTGGCGGATCTCATTAGAAATGCGGCAAAGGAGACCTTAGGAGTTGCAAGAGGGATAGGAAGTAGCAAGAAGGAATCCTGGTGGTGGAGTGAGGACATTCAAAATAGGGTGAAGGCTAAGAAGGTTGCCTATAAAGCCCTAATGGATAGCACTATAGATGAGGAAAGGGTGGAGAAGCGAGAAGTCTACAGAGCGGCAAAGAAGGAGGCAAAGAAATCAGTAGCAGAAGCCAAAAGTAAAGCCTATGAGAGCTTGTACAAAAATTGGCCACTAAGGAGGGAGAACAGGACGTGTACAGGTTGGCGAGAGCTAGGGAGAGGAAGACTACAGACCTGGATCAAGTTCGTTGTATTAAGGATGAGGCGGGACGAGTTCTTGTGGACGACGCAAACATCAAGAGGAGGTGGCATGGGTATTTCAATGAGCTTTTTAACAATGTTGGAGACGTAGCCATTTCGTTGGGAGATCTTACCACATCTGAGCAACACCGTAACTACAGCTTTTGTCGTCGCGTTACGAAGGAAGAAATCAAAGGTGCCATGCGGACGATGAAGAGTGGAAAGGCAGAAGGACCAGATGAGATACCCATAGAGGTATGGAAGAGTTTGGGGGAAGAAGGTTTATTGTGGTTAGTTAGACTTTTCAACATGATCCTCAAATCTGCAAGGATGCCGGAGGAGTGGCGGCTCAGCACATTGATTCCTCTATACAAGAACAAAGGAGATATTCAAAGCTGCAACAACTATAGAGGTATTAAGCTACTCAGTCACACCATGAAGCTATGGGAGAGAGTGATTGAGAAGAGACTAAGGAAGAGTACTCTTATCTCAGAGAACCAATTCGGTTTCATGCCAGGGAGGTCAACAACAGAAGCGATTCATCTGATTAGACGTTCTATGGAGGTACTACAGAGATAGACAAAGGGACTTGCACATGGTTTTCATCGATTTGGAGAAGGCGTATGACAGGGTACCCAGAGAAGTTATGTGGAGGTGCTTGGAATCCAAGGGGGTTCCAGTCGCCTATATCCGAGTGATTAAGGATATGTATGAAGGAGTGAGGACTAGGGTCAGGACTACAGGAGGGGAAACTGAGCAATTTTCTATAGATATTGGGTTACATCAAGGGTCATCGTTGAGTCCCTTCTTATTCGCAACCGTTATGGATGAGCTCACTAAGACTATCCAGGGGGATGTGCCTTGGTGTATGTTGTTTGCCGACGACATTGTTTTGATAGACGAGACTAGAGAAGGTGTTAATGCCAAACTAGAACTTTGGCGGGATACACTAGAGTCAAAGGGATTTAAGTTAAGTAGGACAAAGACCGAGTACTTGGAAGGCAAATTTACAAGAGATGGGGTTGCCTCGGATATGGAGATTAAGATTGGTACTGAAGTGGTACCGAAGAGGGATTGTTTCAAATATCTCGGTTTAATCATACAGGGCAACGACGAGATTGATGATGAGGTGACTCATCGTATCAGAACAGGGTGGCTAAAGTGGAGGAGTGCAACGGGAGTTCTATGTGACAGAAAAATTCCACAAAAACTTAAAGGCAAATTTTATTGTACAGCCATCAGGCCAGCTATGCTATATGGGGTGGAGTGTTGGTCGGTGAGGCAGGTGCATGTGCAGAAGATGCGGGTGACCGAGATGAGGATGCTTCGATGGATGTGCAACTCTACAAGAAAAGATAGAATTAGGAACGAAGTGTTGAGAGGCAAGGTGGGAGTGACCGATATTGACAACAAGATGCGAGAAACAAGGCTTAGGTGGCTTGGGCATGTGAGGAGGAGACATCGAGATGCACCGGTGAGAAGGTGTGAGAGAATTACACTTAGAGACTGTAAGCGAAGAAGAGGACGCCCGAAGAAGACTTGGGGAGAGGTAATCAGGCAGGATTTGACCCTTCTAGATCTTACCGAGGACTTGGTCCTAGATAGGAAATTATGGCGTAGCAGGATTCGTGTAGCGGATCCTCGTTAGATTATGGTTGTGCATTGGCTAGTAGTAGAGGTTGATTCATTTTGTTTATAGCCTGTAGCGTCTCCTTCACTTTATGATTGTTCAATTAGTAATATCTTGTGTTAGTATGTTTACTGCTTTACTTCTCTTGCCCTTTTGATCATTCTCTATTGCTTTTTATTACAAAAAAAAAAGAAAGAAAAAAAAAAAACCTTTTTGAAAATGTATTTAAAAAAAAAAAGTTTTTGTGGGTCTTTCGGAAACAGTCTCTCTTCTAGGCGACTAGTTAGGAGTAAGACTGCGTACATCTGGACCTCCCCAAACCCCGCCCTAGACGGGATACTTACTGGGTTGTTGTTGTTGTTGTTGACAGAACATTGTCGTGATTCAGAGTAACACCGGATATATATTACCATGATAACAATAAAGGACAGCTTGACAACGGCAAGCAACAGTACACATCGTGTCTAGCTATTTTTGATCGATAATTAGGATAGTTGCGACGAATACAGATACACGCAACGCTTGTATCTAATAACAAACCATACAAGGCAGCGCAGGAACTAACAACTTGTGACATTTAAAAATAAAAATAAAAATAAAAAAAAAGGAACTTGACAGGATTTCGCTATCACAATTGAGTTATGAAACTCTTTACTAGGAAGATATTGTTGATGAAATCAAATGAAGATCTATTGCAGGGAGCAGATTTTGTCACCACATTCTCTGAGTCATTTCCAGGGAGTTCGATCTAAGAATTGCAAGCTTTGGAAGAAAACTCGCCGAATTTTCTGAGACTGTCATGACCCAAAACTTGTTACCAAACTCCTTGTCTCTTCTATGACTGAGGTGCAGGATTTCCTAATAGTCGCATGGAGTAAAAGTACATTCAGAAAGACAAGCACTTTATGAGATAGCATCGATATCGGATCAAGTCCATCCACAGTTGAAAGAGGAGCAGTATAGCATATTGCCGGTAGCCTTATCTATCCTTCAACCCCTTGCTGTTTGAAAACATACAACAACTTAGTATTCAATGACTAAGTAAATAAATATGCTGTTCCATAATCACTTACATAGAACCCAGGGTGGGTAAGCAATCCCATGATCAGATAAACCTTACAAGTTGGAAAGCCAAATGGGAAGGGGAGCATAATGTCTGTTATTCCTCGATAAAAATGACCAGCCATCACGGGGAAAGAGAAAATATGACATACTCGGGGAGACAAATGAGAGAATTATGAATACAAAATGTTGATATATTTTGAGATGTTATACATTCGTATAGGACAGCAGTTGAGAGGCAATACCTCCAATGCAAGAAAATTTCCCTTTTCAAATAGGATGTTACATCAAAGCTCTGGCAAATACTTCTAGTCTGCAGATGCATGACAAGTTGTCTGGGAGTTGAATCAAAACATTGCCAAATTGCACAAATCGGAATTTACCAATGCTGTAGCCATACTCCATTGTTCACGGCAGTAGTGAGGACAACTTCTCAAGAGAAATGCGGTGCCATCATATCAAGCAAGATTATTTAAATTATCAGTCTAAAGTGCACCAGCGTTTTAACAGCTGTATATCATCACAGTGAGAACTTGTAATAACATCATTGATTCCTGGCTTGAACACACGAATATTTTGAATCAATTTGTGCAGCCCAATTTCTCCAAATAAGGGAACATTTAATTTGAAATCCACCTGGTTAACATAAAGGGACTTGTTAGGAAATATTGAGAGTTACAACAGTGCTATCTCACTTTAGCAATTCAGTAATCGTTATCAATAATGAAAATATAAAGGTTAAAACAAAGGAAATATCAGAACCAAAAATTGAGAGGAATAGAGAGCTGACAGACAGAATTACTCCCCGAAGTATTATAGACATTTAAATTACAAGCAGGATCCATAATCTAAAGTTAGTGACTCTTAAGCTCAAAAATAAATCAATCGAGAAGAAATATACACAATGGCATGCAATAGCTCGCAAAGAAGCAGCAATGGGCTTAATGTCAAAAGCTGACAAGAATTGCCAGGTGAGTAATAGATAAAAGACATACTCCAGTGAAAAGATAAAAATCTGAAAAGCGGGTTAAGATTTTGCAGGTTTTGCCATGGATAATTTACCTGTTGATGAGTATGGAGATAGACTGAGCAGAGATGCCAATTTCATGAACAGCTAAGAGTTAGCAAAAGTTTTCGTAACTACGACATGGGGAATGTGTTGAATGTGGGGCCAGTCCTCTCCGTTGGGACTTCGGCACCTTTGCATAAGGTCCACTGAACAACCCCTCACCTCAAGTCGGCTAAGGGAGGTGAGTTGCTGCATACATTTCGGTAGTGATTCTAGTGCTATGCAATCTTTAATTATAAGGGATTGGAGGGAGGTTAAATATTGCATTCCCTTAGTCAGCTTCACCAGCTTTGGGAGATGACATAAATCCAGGAAACGCAGGCTCTTAAGAAGGAACCACCAAGGCATGCCGTCATCCTCCTCTTCCTTTTCAGCTTTGCTGAGACTGAGACTCAGACTTCTCAATTTGTGGCAAAAACTAACATTCAAAGACTGCAGGGAAGACAAGCTGCTCTGGAATACCTCTGCGACTTCTTCCAAACTCTCCACTTCATGGTCATACATTATTGTTATCTCAGTAAGACACTGAAAAGCCTCCATTGGCAGCATCAACTTAAGACCTCTCACATTGTCGATAACCACATTCCTTAATTTTGAAATTTCAGAATTTAATGGCAACGGCATCTGCGACGATATGTATGATGAGGAAGTGGCCCCCCTTTTCTGATCACTACCCGTGTTTTTCATTCCTACTTGTAGTCTTTCGTTGAATTTGTACAGAGTCAGATCCTCAATGCCACGACAGAGAGGAATCCATGTCAACTTAGGACATCCGTTTATTCTTAATTTAGAAAGACGGGGAAACGATGGCAATAGACATATTTGCCTACTGCTGCTGCAGCCAGGGATGCTATTATCAAGGAGGAGCCAATTCTGCTGATCATAATCATAATCATCTCTCCACCATCCTATCAACTTTGGCAGTTTCTCTAGCACGAGAAATTCAAGGGAGGGAAAGAATGACAAACCTGTCGCTGGTACTTCCAAGTCACTGGTACTTCTATTCTCCACGTACTCCAAAGTCCCCATTCCTCTAACATCCAAGCATCTTAAATGGCAAAGTTTTGCCAGGCACGGGAGGTATTGCAACCCATGACATTCTGAAAGGGAGATCCTAACAAGATTTGGTAAAAAGGTTTCTTTTATCCAACTTGGCATCCTCTCACAACTGTACCTCATCAACGTCAACGCTCTCAGATTGGGATGTGGCTGCAGGTCTTCCAGCAATGCTTCCTCATAATCCCCTTTTCCATTACTCTCGCCCAAGACAATGCTAACTATATCGAGATTTTGCTTGCAACTCAAATATCCTCCTTCATTACCATTTTTCCTGACATATTGGGCACTTTTGGGGACATTGATATGGATATCGAGACTGCCCCTCAAGTTCGTGAGAGATTTTAGGTCCTCCAGCTGATCCACAACATGTTGCTTTGAACTCGATTTTGCCTCTCCAACTACAAACATAGGCAGCCTCTGAAGACAACTCAACTTATCCATGCCCAATGGCATATGACTCAGCCCACTGCAACAAATTGTATCCAAGACCCTAAGCTTATGCAGTTTACTCAAATCATTTGGCAATTCTTTCAATTGGAAACAGCATCTTAATCTTAAAGTTTGCAGATTATGCAGTTTTGTAGTTGATTTGGGGAGCACCTTTAGATCATAATTATATGAGAGATCAAGATACCTCAAATGCAGTAGTGTACCTAATGTATTCGGCAAACTTTTGATACCTAACATCTTCAAGTCCAATGCTCTCAGCCACCTCCAATTCACCAACAATGTACCTAGAGGTAACTCAACACCCCCTTCAAATAGAAGAAATGTACGAATCTTAGTCTTAATGAAAGATTTTTTTCATACTTTTGCTTTTATGAACAAGAGAGATATGTCGAGTTTTTCTATCCAAGTCATGTGTGATGCATTTCACCACACGAACCTCCTTTCCCGATACTACTTGAGAAATATCATGCATGAGATCGTGCATTTTACATGAAATTTCACCAAGTACAGGTTCTTTAACATTTTGGAAAAAGCATCTTCGCAGCAAAATCGAAAAGTATTCCTCAGCAGCCTCTTCTATGCTCTGACCTTCATCCAATGGCACAACATAACCTTGAGCCATCCAAAGGCTAACCAACATCTCCTTCTTGAACTCAAAATCCTTGGGAAACACTGCACAATAACTGAAGCAGCTCTTCAATGGGGATTCAAGATGGTGATAACTAAGCTTCAATATCGGCAAGATACCATTTTTTCCTTGTCTGATTTTCGCCAATCCCATTTTCAGAAACGATTGCCACTTATTCTTGCCTTGTCCATAGAGCAAACTTCCAACCACTTTTATAGCTAGAGGAACATTAGCACATTTCTTGACAATCATTTGGCCAATCTCAACTACGTCGTCATTTGTGTTTGCTTCACCATCCCCTTGTACAAATGCTATCCTCTCAAATAGACGCCACGAATCCTTGTCCGATAAACCTTCTAGCTCATATTTGGACCCATATCCTACAATTCTCGCCGTCTCTCTCGAACGTGTAGTCACCACAACCCAACTTCCCCTTAGACCTCCCTTAAAGTAGTCTTCCAACTCAAGCCATGCAACACGATTTTCATTCCATACATCATCTAAGACAAGAAAGAATTTTTTCCCCGATAGTTTTTCTCGAAGTTGGTGTTGCACCTGATCCACTACTAAGCCATTATGCTTCTCACCCGTGACTGACTGTAGAATCTTAACTAGAATAGCTCCCACATCCAGTGTTTCCTGATCCTGATCAGAGACACAAGCCCACAACCTCAAGCCAAATTCATTTTTGACCCTCTCATCATTGTACACAAGTTGTGCAAGCGTGGTTTTTCCCAACCCTCCTATTCCCACAATCGTAACGAATGAGATATCTCGTTGAACACTAGAGTCTAGCAACATACCCAAAATACTATCCGTGTCATCCTCTCTCCCAATAATATTCTCTTCATTCACATAAGAACAGGTCTCCTGTCTTCTCCTCTGAATTGGTTGGGAGTCTAGCCTAAAGCCAAATTGGTTATGGTTACTGGCAATGGCATCCAACCTCTTCCTAACCTCCTTAACCCCTAGGGACAAACTGCGAGCAGCACCAAGATCTTTGAAACGGAGAAAGAAAAGGCGCACCTTTTCGGAGACTTTACGACCTTCCTCTAAATGGTTCTGCTTACGCTCAGCAAGAGTGACAAACTCATCCATAAGATCGTCAGCATCATAAACCACATCCTTGAGCTCCTCAACATAGCATTGAGCTTCATGGGAGAGCTCCTCCTTGGCCTCCGCATCCTTGAGCACAGCCTTAACTGTGGTGACAGTGCGTTTGAGGTTCTCAAGCTCGGATTTGTACCCCAAAAAAGAGCACATTTCCCTAAGCTGAGAGCACTGAAGGGCGGTAAAGAGCGTTTGAGCGACGGACATGACTGTTCCGACATCCATAATTTTTGGGTTTCAGAGGTGATCAAAACTGTCAATTGGAGTGTTTTGATATGCAATTTTGGACATTTTTCACTCTTCTGGTATTATATATTATACCAAACGTCTAAACTATTGGTTTAATTGACAGGTTGTTAATGGTGTCAATTTTCTAGGAAATAACCAATTCCACACCGTTGAATATATCCACAGACTGACTTTTGTGGCCAATTTCACGGCATGTCTACTTCTCATAAATAAACAAACTGCATATTGTAGACTTATAAATTTTCATTAAACAACAAGAAAGAATTATCAGATAGAACAAATTGGGTCCAATTTGACGGCAGTTTCATATTCATATTTGACCCAAAATCGAAAAGCTTCATTAGTGAGTGAGAAAGCAAAATGCATGACATAGAAAGCTAATCAAATTCAAAATAATAAAAGAGCAAACAATAAGTAAACAAAAGTTTCATGACGGGTAGAGAGAGAGAGAGAGAGAGAGAGAGTGTTAAGTGCTAGCACCTTGCAAGAACAATGATTTTCCCTTGTTCAAATCTCACTCTTTGTTGGATTTTGGCAGAATTAAGCTCTTTTTTTTTTTTTTTCTTTATCAACGACAGAATATATATTTCGAACTTATTCTCATGGACACACAAAAAAATTCCCAAATTCAATTTGTGTGCATGTGTGATTCTGGTAAGCAATTGGTCTTTTATCAGGCGGCCCTATCCCATAGGGCGGAATATTACAGGACCCACACGCGTAATATGCTGACGTTAACTCGAGACGCGCGCGTTTGCGTTTGTCAGAGCCGTGATCTAAATACGTTATAAATAACGTAAATGTCTCTAGCTCATATACAAAAAGCCAGTTGCCTCACTGGTTTTTGAGTTTGGCCCAAATCAGTGTACACTCCTTGGTGTGGAGTTCGAAACCGCACGGACCAACTTTTTAACTTTTTGTCATTTTTCTTTCTACCTTTGCTTTGTTTTTGTTTTTTTTCATACTTTTTGTTTAGTTTGCGTTCCCTTTTTTACTTCCTTTTTGAGCTAAATAAGATTAACTATTTCTTAGATTGAAATAATACTATTTTGTGTCATATATAATATAATTTTTGTCTCACTTTTATTGTTCTAAAGAGGCATTGGAGTATTCTTCTATTTAAAAGTAGTGTCACTTTGTTGTATTGTGGTGTTAGTTTATTTTAGTCTAGTATTACTTTGTTCACATGTGGTTATAAAAAATTTTTGTCAGTGTTCATTTCTCAATATCTGGTACGCTGTAACTTTATTTTGGAATTTGATTGGGGTACATATATTTTTAATTAAGAGGTGTTAGTTATTTTATTAGATGTGTACTTTTTTTAGTAAATAAATTCTTCATAGTGTCAATTATTTTGCTCTAGTATTATTTTGTTGTTTCATGGTGTCAGTTTATTTTATTGTACTACCACTTTGTTGCGTTGTGGTGTTATTTTATTTTGCTCTAGTGACGCTCTATTGTCACTTATTGTCTTGTGGTATCAGTTTATTTTGTTGTAGTGTCACTTGGTTGCGTAGTAGTGTCAGTTTATTTCACTCTATTGGCACTCTATTATCATTTTATTGACTTGTGGTATCAGTTTATTTATGGTGCTACTATGTTACTTTGTGTGTCAGTTTATTTTACTCTATTGGTACTTTGTTTCCTTTTGGTGATAACACTTTGAACTTCAGTGTCACTTTCTCAACATGCATGTAGTGTTAATTTTTTAAACTCCGGTGTCAATTTCATTTAAAATTTGATTAAGGTATTATTTTTTTTGCGATAAGAGAAACAATTTTGTTTTACAATCCTTCTCAAAAAAAAAAATTGCTTTAGTGTTACTTGGTTATCTTGTAGTGCTAGTTTATTTTTCTCTAGTATTATTTGGTTGTCTTATTGTGCAAGTTTATTTATCTTTAGGGTCGTTACTTTGTTCTCTTGTGGTGATAAATTTTCAAACTTCGGTGCCACTTTTTTCAATTGTGGTGTTAATTTTTTTTTTTTTTCTTTTCTAGATGATTATAATTAAAACTTATACATAAAAGATATCGATTCATTATAATTAAAAAAAAAAAAAAGTGAATGAAAACTCCAACAAAGAAATAAAAGTAAAATAAAAATTCTAGTGTTAGTTTTTTCAACTCTAGTGTTATATTTTTGCAATAATATATGAACTCTTATCACCATTTCCAAAATATATTCACTAAACAATGAATGAAATAATAGAAATATAGAATGCAATTGTCAAAGTAGCTTAAGAGCGTATCACACATTCATGAGAAATTGAGAACTAGTAGTGTTGTGCTACCCGAAGTTGTTCTTTTTTTTTCCTTCTTTCGCTTCCCTCACCATCACCATGTCCCACTCTCTCTCCTCCATTGCACCACCACCACCAGTAGCTTCCTCCACTACACATTCTCCCCTTTTGAGGCATAATCTCCTTAGAGAAACAACTGAATTCATTTGTTCAAAATATATACAGGCTAATTGTGAATGCAAATGGATAAACGGTTGCATATCTGAATATTAAAAGAGGAAAAACAGAGGAAAGAGAGAGGGAAATGGCTCGTGGTGGTGACGACTCGTGGTGCCATGTTGGTGACGATCGGAGGTGGGTTGGTGGTCTGTGGTCGTGCTGATGGTTCGCGCCCGGTGGTGGTCATGTTTCACATGGTAGAAAGAGAGTGAGGGGCGGATAAGAGAAAAACAGTGGAGCAGGGTAATCACGCCCTATGTCATAGGGCGGCCGTTTCTGAGTATTTGCGCTGGTACGAGTTTTGATCTGGCAGGAAGCCAATTTGACAATTGGACAATTCCCCTTCAATTTCACAAAATCCTTTACAGGGGTACAGTGATAAGAGGCGAACTGGGTGCGGTGATGGGGTCTCCCCTTTCTTTACTTCTCCTTTTCCAGCTTCTTGTGATGCAGGAGCAAGTACGTTAAAGGACAAGCAAGAAGACGATGAATCAAGAACGTCCAAGAACCCAGTTCTTGAAACGTTAATGCTTGATCTTGAGCTGCTCATTGCCAAGAGTATAATGCCACGTGAGGTAAAACGTGAGGTAACTATGTTAGAGTGGAAAGAAGTTGATTAGAAACTGAAAAGAAGTGGCGTTAAGGCAAAAGGAAACTAAAGGAAACTGTTCCAGCGGTTTTAGCCTTGGGCGCCAAGGAATTAGCTGTTTAAGTTTAATTTCGTTTGACTATTTCCTTAATTAGTTAGAATATGTTTAGGAAAGTAATAATCTGATTATTATTAGCATTAGGAGTCCATTAGGAATTAGGAAATGTGTTAGTTAGTTCGTTTTACTTTTGTAATCAGTTTCGTAGTTAGTTTCCTATTTGGATTAGGATTAGAATTCCGAATAGCTTTAGATTTCTTTGTCTATAAATAGGGGAGAGCTTTGCTAATGTAAACTCGTGCTTTGATGATTAATAATTAAATACATGAGTATTTACCCCTCAAACTGAGTGATTCAGGTTGAAACCCTTACGAGTGATTCGTGAGTTGTTCTTGAGTGATTCTTGAACAAGATCCCTTTGTGTGATATTATCAAAGGTTAAATTCCGTTTTGTTACTGATTTCACATCAACTTGGTATCAGAGCTGAAGGTTTGAGCTTTCTTAAGCTTAAACACCCACGGTCCTGAGCATAAACACGACACCATAGCGAGCTTTAGAGAAAGATTCTTGCAAGATCCACCCTTTGTTCAAGAAGACAGCAAAGAAACCCCCAAGAAACCTACAACCGAAGCTATGGGTGAACCCAACGAACTAGCAAAGTTGTTAACAGCCATGGAGGATCTTAGGACGTCTTTCAAATCTCAAGAAGAGCGGATGGCTGCTATGGAAAGAAGAAACCAAGAAGATAGGGAGAACATGGAGACAAGGATGCGCAGAATTCATTGGAGAAACCACAACCGTGACCCCGACTTCGATGAGGAGTTTGAAGACACAAGTGGGACTAGAACCAATGACGCTCCTAAACCACGACATCCCTATGATGATGACAGGAACTTGAAAGTCGAACTCCCTGAATATGACGGTTCCTACGACCCAGAGGCCTTTCTTGATTGGCTTAGAACTATGGAGAGAGTCTTTGAATACAAGGAGTATGATGAGCGGCGAAGATGCAAGTTGGCCACGCTTAAACTCACCAAGCATGCTTCTTTATGGTATGAAAACCTAAAGGCTCGACGCAAGAAGGACGGGAAAACAAAGATTGAGACTTGGGACAAACTCAAGAAATATTTAAAGAAACGATTTTTGCCTAAAGAATTTGAGCAAGAACAGTTCTTGAAACTTACGTCCTTAAGCCAAGAAACCTCAAGTGTACAAGACTACCTCCAGAAGTTTGAACATATGCACATGATGTGTGATCTTGAGGAGAAGGAGGAGTTAAAGATTGCACGGTTCATCAAAGGTTTAAACCCAACTCTAAGGCGCAAGGTAGAGCTTGTTCCTTACGTAACCTTTGAGAACGTGTGCAAAATCGCTCTCAAGATTGAGAAGCAAGAGAAGGAGCAAAAACCGGTTGCTCGAGATGTGATTAAAGGCTATACAAATTTTCGGAACCAATACAACGCGAGAGAGAATACAACATTCTCCAAGAGCGCAAGTATCCCTAGCAAGCCTGTAACTCAAGACAAAGGCAAAGCCGTGGCTACTAAGGACAAGAACCAACTGCATTGTTTCAAGTGTCAAGGATATGGCCACTATGCCTATGAGTGCGGCTCGAAGAAAGCGCTCACCATCGCTGAGCTAGAAGAGACGGAACCCTCGTTTGTTATGCCCATAACCGAGGATAGTGATGAAGATAATAGAGAGCCATTCATTGAAGATTATGGTATACCCGAGGTTGGAGAGACCCTAATCCTTACGAAGTTGCTACATACGACTGTGGCCGATGATGAGTCCGACCAAAGGGAGAAAATATTCCATTCTCGCTGCAAGGTTAGAGGTAAAGTTTGCAATTTGATTATTGACTCTGGTAGTTGTACTAATGTTGCCTCTAAAGAGATGGTTGATAAGCTTGATTTGCCTACTAAAAGTCATCCTAAACCCTATACTGTGCAATGGTTGAATGATGGGGGAGGGTTAAAAGTGACTAAACAAGCTAGAGTTTGCTTTACTTTAGGGTGTTATAAAGACGATCTATGGTGTGATGTACTGCCTATGGGTGTTTGTCATATATTGTTAGGTCGTCCTTGGCAATTTGATAGGAAAGTTAGTCATGATGGTGTAAACAATATCTATACTGTTGAGCATAACCAGAAACGAATCAAATTGTTACCCTTGACTGCCACTCAAGTTAAAGAAGCAAAGACTAGTAAAATGGCGAGTCGTGTAATGGTCATAGGAGAGAAAGAGATGGAAAAAGAGGTGGCTAGTGAAACTATGAGCTACCTAATGTTGTTGTTTGAACCTAACATGTGTAACAATCCCAATTATGATCCTGAGTTACGCCTATTGTTAGAGAGGTTCAAAGAAGTGTTCCCCGAGGAGTTACCCCCTGGTTTACCTCCTATGCGTGGCATAGAACACCTAATTGACCTAGTTCCTGGAGCACCACTTCCAAATAGGCCAGCATATCGGTGTAACCCCGAAGAAGCCAAAGAGTTACAAAGACAAGTTGAAGAGCTTGTGCAAAGAGGCTATGTGAAAGAAAGTCTAAGTCCATGCGCTGTTCCTGCGTTACTTGTGCCTAAGAAAGATGGGACATGGCGTATGTGCATTGATAGTAGAGCTGTCAACAATATCACAATCAAATATAGGTTCTTTATGCCAAGATTAGATGATATGTTAGACGAGCTACATGGTTCCCAGTTGTTTTCCAAGATAGATCTTAGAGCTGGATACCATCAAGTGAGAATCAAGGAGGGGGATGAATGGAAAACCGCGTTCAAGACACGACATGGTTTGTATGAGTGGTTAGTAATGCCTTTTGGCTTGTGCAACGCTCCTAGCACATTCATGAGGTTGATGAACGAGGTATTGAGAGCATTCTTTGGTAAATTTGTTGTGGTTTACCTTGATGATATTCTTATATTCAGCAAGACCAAGGAGGAACATCTAGTACATCTACAGCGCGTATTTGAGAAGCTAAAGGAACAACAGCTTTTTGGCAAGTTAGAGAAGTGTGATTTCATACTTCCTAAGGTTATATTCCTTGGTTACATTGTGTCCAAAGATGGTGTACATGTTGATCCGTCCAAGGTAGAAGCTATGGCTTCATGGCCAGCTCCAACCAATATACATGAGGTACGTAGTTTTCATGGCTTGGCATCATTTTATCGGAGGTTTATACGCAATTTTAGTTCCATTACTGCTCCTATTACTGAATTAATGAAAAAAGGACAGTTTAATTGGAGTGAAAGTGTGCAAAAGGCCTTTGTTGAGGTCAAAGAGAAGTTGTGTCAAGCACCTATTCTAGCGTTACCAGATTTTGATAGATTGTTTGAAGTTGAATGTGATGTTAGTGGGGTGGGTATAGGCGCTGTTTTAATCCAAGAAAAACGTCCTATTGCCTATTTTAGTGAGAAATTGAATGGAGCTCGTTTGAATTATTCTACATATGATCGAGAGTTCTATGCAATTGTGAGAGCTTTGGAGCATTGGTCCCATTATTTAAGGCCTAAGCCTTTCGTGTTGCACTCGGATCATGAAACTCTCAAGTATATTCATGGCCAACATAAACTAAACCCTAGACATGCCAAGTGGGTAGAGTTTCTACAATCATTTACATTCTCGGCCAAGTACAAAGATGGGAAGAGCAATGTTGTTGCGGATGCTCTTTCACGAAGAAACCACTTGCTTGTGACACTTGAAGCGAAGCTCCTAGGCTTTCAACATCTCCAAGAACTATATGACAAGGATACTAATTTCTCTGAGTCATTTAGAACTTGCAAAGAAGGGGAGCATGGTGATTATTTCATACAAGATGGGTTTCTATTCAAGAGGAACAAGTTCTGTGTTCCTAGGTCTTCTGTACGTGAGCTATTGGTTAGAGAAGTTCACTCTGGAGGATTAGCTGGACATTTTGGAGTAACTAAAACCCTTGAGCTATTACAAGAACACTTTTATTGGCCTAAGATGCTCAAAGATGTACACGCTATTGTGACGAGATGCGCTACATGTCAACGGGCCAAGAGTGCTTTTCAGAAAGGGTTATACACACCATTACCGGTTCCTAGCATTCCCTGGGAGAGTGTGAGCATGGATTTCATTGTGGCACTCCCTAGAACTCAAAGGGGAAAAGATGTCGTGATGGTTGTTGTTGATAGATTGTCCAAGATGGCGCACTTTGTGCCATGTCACAAGACCGATGACGCCTCTCATGTTGCTGACTTGTTCTATAAAGAGATAGTGAGGCTACATGGCATTCCCAAGACCATTGTGTCGGATCGAAATACTAAGTTTCTGAGTTACTTTTGGAAGACACTTTGGAGACTCGTTGGGACGAAGTTACTCTTTAGTACTTCACATCACCCCCAAACAGATGAGCAAACCGAAGTTACAAATAGAACCCTTGGTACTTTGCTTAGAGGGTTGGCGAGTAGAAGCACAAAAGATTGGGATATTAAGCTAGCACATGCGGAGTTTGCATATAACAGAATGCCTGGCTTTACCACGGGTCGTTCTCCATTTGAGATTGTGTATGGCATTAATCCTTATTTGCCTATTGATTTCGTGTCTTTGCCTAGAGATGATGTTATCAATGTAGATGCCAAGGCAAGACAGGAAGCTTTCAAGAAGACTTGCGAGCAAGTTCGTGCGCGAGTAGAGAAGATGAACTCAAGGTACCAAGCTAGAGCTAACAAGGGAAGAAAGCAAGTTCTACTTGAACCTGGTGACTTAGTTTGGCTACACCTGCGCAAAGAAAGATTTCCTTCTAGACACAAGAACAAGCTTATGCCTCGAGCAAATAGTCCTTTTCAAGTTCTAGAGAAGATTGGAGACAGTGCATACAAGATTGATCTTCCTAGTGAGTATGGAAACGTGAGCTCAACCTTCAATGTTGGTGATCTTAGCCCTTACTTAGAGGATACGAATTTGAGGGCAAATTCTTGTAAAGAAAGGGAGGTTGATGCAGGAGCAAGTACGTTAAAGGACAAGCAAGAAGACGATGAATCAAGAACATCCAAGAACCCAGTTCTTGAAACGTTAATGCTTGATCTTGAGCTGCTCATTGCCAAGAGTATAATGCCACGTGAGGTAAAATGTGAGGTAACTATGTTAGAGTGGAAAGAAGTTGATTAGAAACTGAAAAGAAGTGGCGTTAAGGCAAAAGGAAACTAAAGGAAACTGTTCCAGCGATTTTAGCATTGGGTGCCAAGGAATTAGCTGTTTAAGTTTAATTTCGTTTGACTATTTCCTTAATTAGTTAGAATATGTTTAGGAAAGTAATAATCTGATTATTATTAGCATTAGGAGTCCATTAGGAATTAGGAAATGTGTTAGTTAGTTCGTTTTACTTTTGTAATCAGTTTCGTAGTTAGTTTCCTATTTGGATTAGGATTAGAATTCCGAATAGCTTTAGATTTCTTTGTCTATAAATAGGGGAGAGCTTTGCTAATGTAAACTCGTGCTTTGATGATTAATAATTGAATACATGAGTATTTACCCCTCAAACTGAGTGATTCAGGTTGAAACCCTTACGAGTGATTCGTGAGTTGTTCTTGAGTGATTCTTGAACAAGATCCCTTTGTGTGATATTATCAAAGGTTAAATTCCGTTTTGTTACTGATTTCACATCATCTTGTAATGGAAATTTGACAAGTGAGTCTATTCAAATGGTATCCATGGAAAGTTGCGGTGAATATTGTCGCCTACTTTAACTCAGATAAGTTTCTTTATTCTCTTTAACACAATATTTTGGATTAATTTTTGTAAGTCTAGCAGTCTGAATGTCTACTTGTTTTATTCTATCACTGGTTGTTCAGTATTATTTGGCCACATTCACACAGTTTACGCTTCTTGTGGACCAATTCAGCTTTATGATCTTAGATAAAGATTAATGTAGCCTAGCCAATTACAGGACACGTTCTATAACTGACATAGTTTCATCCCCGTGTTAATACTTGATATATTTATCTTTTTCTTGCATTTTTCTTGATTCTCAATGCACATTTGAAACGAATTTATCCATGCTAAATGATATTATATTATCTCAGTTTGTCAGAAATGTTAAGACACTTAAGAATCGTCATGCTCTCACACAATCTAGGTTATATTTCTGCATGCTTATAATCTTGTCAGAGGATTCTCTTAGGAAATCAATTGACACGTTGAGTATAGCTTACTGTACTTGCTGGTTATTTTGTTCAACTGTGGGTGTTGTAGTGTGCTATTTATATGGGGGTTTTATGCTTATGACAAACCATCCTACAACATTACATATCAAAGTTCTAGCTAGCTTCAGTCTACTTCAACATTTGATTATATCGTTTGATGCAACTGCTCCTAAAACTCTTAACCTTGCTGAAAATGCCCTTAATAACCCAGCCAATTCAGATACCAATAGTGTTCATAATGCCCGACCTCCAGCCATCCACTCTGAATGTAGATGCCATAATCGAACTGGAGGTAACTCAGATATCACCAGCAGCCCCGCCCACTCAACTTTCTCTAACACCGTCCGCTTCGGAATGGGAAGTCACCATGAAGATGTTAATCCCAGTGGCAACCTTAGACATGGCAATAACGGTGCTCTCAACAACCTTCATGCTGCTAATCCCGTAGGAGGTAATGCTGACAAAGAATTCACGCCCTCAGCTCACCCACTTCAAGCTCTGATGAATGAGTTCAAAGCGATCTACCTCATTGGTAAGATTTGGGGGGATGAAATATCTCTCACTTCTATTTCTAAAAAGCTTAAAAAAGATTGGACTCACCTAAAAAGTGACGTCTCGTTTCACCCTATGGGCAATACATGGATCTTAGTTAAACTAGCGAATGTCGAGGACTGTCATTACGTTTGGGACAATAGGCCTTGGTTTGTTCAAGGCCTAAACTTTGTCCTTCTCCCTTTTGACCCTTTTTTTGCTCCGTTTGATACGGAGATCACTAGTCGACCAATGGATCAAAATTCGATTCCTTCCTTGGGTTTTTAGGGAACAAGATTGACTGGCCACCCTTTTTTCATCCCTTGGACCTGTCATAAGACTAGATGAGTACACCCTTCTCAGGTCTCGGGCTGAATTTGCTAGAACTTGTGTTAATATAAATATCACCAAACCTCTCCCGGGGGGCATTATGGTTGAATATCAGGGTTTTAAAAGAGAATTATGTTTAGAATATGAGGGGCTCCATGAAATTTGTGCTCTATGTGGCGACACTGAGCACCGACTTGATGAGTGCCCTAGTAAACCTAAGCCTACTGCTTTTGAAGTTATTGTCCAGAGATTTGGTCGAAGCATGCCTTTTAATAGAAGAAATGATAATGATTTCAGATAATGATAATGATATACTAACTTCTCCTGTTTCAACAAAAGAAATTACACAGGCAATATTTGAAATGAATCTCCTTAAATCGCCACGGCCTGATGGGTTTGGTGCATCATTCTACCAAGACCACTGGAATATTGTTGGATCTGTTATAATTAAAGCAATACAATCGTTCTTCCACCATGGAAAATTGCTTAAAGAAATTAATCATACGTTCATCACGTATATACCCAAAACTGACAGTCCCACTAGTCCGAACCAATACCGCCCAATTAGTTTATGCAATTCGATTTACAAAATCATTGCCAAAATATTAGTTAATCGCCTTCGGCCTCTGTTACCAAACTTAATTAGCCCATTTCAAGGAGCCTTTGTTCCACATAGATCTATTCATGATAACATTTTAATAAGCCAAGAAATTATGCATTTTTTCCGAAAAACCAAAACCAAGGATGGATGGTTAGCTATGAAACTTGATATGGAAAAAGCCTATGATCGAATTGAATGGTTTTCTATTCACAACACTAAAACAAATAGGTTTCAATGATAAATGGATCAATTGGATAAGCCAATGCGTCACCACAGTTAGCTACTCACTCCTTATAAATGACTCTCCCTGTGGATTTATTAATCCATCTATAGGCCTTCGCCAAGGCGACCCCTTACCTCCGTACTTGTTTATTCTATGCATGGAATTATTAACTCAACGACTTATAAAAGCTACTCACAACAAACATGGACTTGGCACTACAATCATCCCGGGAGGACAAAAAATTTCATGCCTACTATTTGCAGATGATAGTCTCCTCTTTTGTAAGACTACCAGACAAGCAACCTTTAAATTAAAAGAAATTCTCGACCATTTTTCTGCACAATCTGGTCAACTCATTAATTTTCACAAATCGGCTCTAATTGTTTCATGAAACACTACTAGCCATCAAAAGCAAGTTGTTGACTAGCAAAAAAAAAATCAAAAACAAGTTGTTCATGCTTATTTTGACATACCCCACAAATCAAGCTTGGGCAAGTATCTAGGATGCTTCTTTCCAGAACAAAGAGTCAATCATGTCACATTTCAGAATGTTATGGAAAAAACTCAAGCTAAACTTGAACCTTGGAAAGCTTCCAATCTATCCAAAGCATGAAAAACCATTCTCATTCAGGCTAATTTTAAGGCCTTTCCTTCGCATGTAATGCAAAGTTTCAAAATTCCCACTCATATAGCCAATACTTTAGACGCTATGCATTGAAAAATTTTCTGGCACAGCTCCGCAAATAATGGTATTCCCATGGTAGCATGGGATAAAATCTGTCAGCCAAAATCAGCAGGGAGGCTAGGCCTCCGAAAAACAGAAGCTGTCAACAAGGCAATCTTGGCCAAATTAGGATGGAAAATATTAACAGAACACAATAACATATGGGTTATACTGTTATTCGACACAAGTATTTGTGGAAACATGGATTTTTCTCTGTCAAGGCAAAAAACAATGACTCTTGGAATTGGAGACATATTTTGAAACAACGAAATGTTTTACAACAAGGCATTCGATGGATACTTGGTAATGGTCAAAATATTTATTTTTGGAAAGACAATTGGGTTTTTGATACGAACCTTATTAACCACTTGGGACTAAATATACAAGATACTCCCCATATTGATAGTAAAGTCAATGATTTCATAACAACTAATAAATGTTGGGACTTGCACAAATTAGCACAAATCGTCCCCATATCTATAGTTAATGCTATAAAAGGCATTCTGGTTCCCTCGAGTGACGCCCTGGATCATTATTGTTGGAGTCCTGACTCTACGGGTAATTTCAGCATCAAAACTGCCACTTGGTTATGTCATGGTCTCAATAAACACGACTGCCAATCATGGCCTCATAAATGGATCTGGAAACTTGAAATTGCACCAAAATTACAAATTTTTTTGTGGCAACTGTTTCATGATGGATTACCTACTCGTACTACACTAGCCAAAAAAGGCCTTAATGTAGATAATCTATGTCCCCTGTGCAACCAGGAACCAGAGGATGTTTTTCATCTCATGTCGTCCTGTACCATCTCGCAGCAAATCTGGCAACAAACTAGTAATAGCGGATGGATACCTCATAAAGATCACATACTCCATATTTTTGAATGGTGGAATGAACTTCGCGCCAAGCATATGTTCGACGATTTAAGCAAAAGTGTTTATCTGATTTGGTACATTTGGAAAGCACGGAATGAATTGATGTTCCAAAACATACAGCCAAATATCACGCAGATTGTAATAAGGGCCAAATCACTATGCACTAAATGGGAAATTAGGGATCGCCTCGATTCAGAGTATCAAACTTATACTACCCCTGCTCCACACAGTTCTAAGTCCCCTTGCAAACCTTCTATCAAGTTTCATGGAAACCACCTCCGATCCATTTTGCAAAAATCAACTTTGATGGCTCGCGTCTAGACAATTGCGCAAGTGCAGGTTACGCTATCTGTAACAACAAGGGGAAATTAATAAAGGCTGGAAGCGAATTTCTTGGGGATGCTCCAATTCTGGTGGCAGAGGCAATGGCACTGTGTAATGGCCTAATCCAAGTCATAACCTTAAACATTAAAAATGTTATTATTGAAGGTGATAACAAAATAGTAATCCAATTACTCCAAGGGCAAAGCAAACTTCCGTGGATAATCTTTAGCTTTATCATGGATATAAGACATTTGCTGCAACAGATCGACCATTATCGCATTGAACATAAATTCCGTAAAGCAAATCGAGCAACTGATTGGATGGCAAAACATGCGACAATTATCTCCGATAGTTCCCATTGGACTAACTATCCAACTATTGCTTTTTGTAATATTTTACTCTCGGACACGATGGGAGTGACCCTCGAGAGGAAGATCTCCTAATCGTGTATTGTTCTTACCTTCAAAAAAAAAAAAAAAAAAAAACAAAGATTGCGTGTGAATCCAACTTAGAAAAAATTGGGTCACTAATTAGAAATGTATCCGATATTTCCTCAAAAAAAAAAAAATGTATCGAATATCTATTGAAATGTGGCCGAAAAGGCAAAAAGGCGAATTAACTCCTTAATAATAAAAGATTAAAAAATAAATTGTCGAAATCGTGACGGAATGTCAACACGGTTAAATAGTGGTGCATTATTGCCAAGCTTGTTAAAATAAGATTATTGAGAGAGAATTTCAAATATCTAATTATTGTAGGTATACTTTGAAATTTAGAATTCTATAGATAACAGGGGTTGGATATACATATGAGATGTATGATCAGGTTTGACTGGATGGAGTTGTGACCGACCGTATTCGACCTGACCCAAATCTTACCCGTTTAATCCGTTTATCAGGTCTAGGCACAACATGTTAAGTCTTGGGCCTTTGTCATGTCTGGCCACCCCTTGGAGTGAGGTGGCACAACACGAAACCTCTTGAGTGGGTCATGGGCCATGACTCATGGAGCCCAAAGCATGAAGGCAGTGCACCAACCATGCACTAAATTTCGTCATTGTTGTTACCTTCTTTAGAGCATCTCCAATGTAAGGTTTTTGCAGAGATTTGTAAAGTGAAAAAACCTCTATTCATAGTGACAAATCTATAAACTTTTTTTTTTTTTACCAACCACTTTGTCTAGACAAACCAGGTTTGTGGCATAATCTATTTCTAAATTGAGTCCCTCACCTAGAGGTTTTTTGAGGTTTATACCATTGTGAGGAAGGGGTTAAGTAAAGAGGATTTTTGCAATGATAATGTGACACAAATAAAAACCCCACTTAGAGCTTTGTAGCATTGGAGATGCTCTTATTGATCATTGTTTCGTGATGGGTCCTTGATAAGATTTTATCAATGAATTTTTTAGGTTTAATCGTTTAGGTGATTACCTTGACTTCTTTCGCCTTTCCCAAAAAGCAAATGAAAGAAAACAAAAACCCTAAATTTTCCTTCTTTTTTCCCCCCAAAAAACTTTGTTTTAGTATTGACTTGCACATAATGAAATTATAGGTTTGAATCAATCAAAATCATCACGTTGACCATGGCTATAATGCTCGGACTAGGGTATGAGTGTCGGACTCCGATATAAAGCCAAGGTTCGGACATATAAAACTTATGATTGAAGACATGGGACATGTGATAAGTGTCTAATTTTAGAATATGGACACAGGGACATGGAAATAGGAAAATAAATACAATCAAATAGTGGCGGAAAAAGCTCTCTACTTTTAGTACCACTTATCACACGTGTCCATATTCTAAAAAGTAGATATGAATTCTTGAATGTAGAGCCATAATGGGTATCTTATCCACCTTGAGAAAAAGCTTTGTGCAGAGTACGATAAAATTTTAGTACGGGAGGAAATTGACGGGCTTCAACGCTACAAAGGTTGTTTTATTGTGGAAGGGGAGAGGAACACTCGATTTTTTCACCTCTCTACTATGTTCCGTCGAGGGAGAAACAAAATAGGCTCATTAATGGACGATAATGGTGATTGGGTGGTGGATGATCTTGCACTCAAATCTTTGGCTCGCAATCACTTCGCCAATCTTTTTGCAGATGACGGAGCAGTTGGCACAACAGTATACCCTGCTTCATTTCCATGTATTGGGGATGACGTTATTACTCTTCTTGAAGCCCCCGTGGAAGACATTGAGGTTCGTTATGATGTCTTTCAAATGGGGCCGTTGAAAGCTCCAGGCATGGCTGGGTTGTCTCCAATCTTTTACCAAAAGAATTGGCTTACTGTAAGTGAGAGTTTATGCAACCTGGTTAAAAATTCTTTTGCCAATGGATCGATTCCCGAGGGAATTAATGGCACTCTGATACGTTTGATTCCGAAGGTCAGTAATCCGGAACGAGTAGCAGATTTTCGACCAATTAGCTTACTTAATGTCGCTTTCAAAATTAATACGAAGGTAGTGGTATATCGGCTACGGCCTCTCCTTGATCAATGGATTTCACCTCTTCAGTCTAGCTTCCTCCTGGGTCGAGGCACAAACGACAATATTCTCCTTGTTCAAGAACTTATGCATACATTCAAAAGAAAGACTGGTGGGACAGGTTTAATGGCTATCAAGATAGACTTGTCAAAAGTTCGTATGATAGATTGCGCTGGTCATTCGTGGAAGAGACTCTGCAACAGCTCCATTTACCTCACAAGTTGATCTCATTAATTATGCATGGGATTTCTTCAGCCAGTATGAGCATCCTTTGGAATGACGAAATCCTCGAGCCTTTCTTCCCGTCTAAAGGAGTTCGTCTGGGTGACCCACTCAGTCCGTATCTTTTCATCCTCTGCTTGGAGCGCTTGTCTCAAACAGTTTCTGGCTTGGTTGATAATAAGGTGTGGAAACCAGTAGCTGTTTGCAGGGGAGGCCCCGTATTCCCCATGTTTTCTTTGCGGATGATCTATTCTTTTTTGCCGAAGCCACAACTGAGCAGATGGGAGTGGTAATGGACACTCTCACCACTTTCGGCCTAGCATCGGGTCAGATCATTAATTGGGATAAGTCTGTTATGTATTTCTCTCCAAATACCTCATCGCACATTATTACTGACTTGTCTGCTATGAGTAGTATACCTGTTACAGATAATTTGGGAACCTATCTTGGAGCACCAATCATTCATGGTAGGGCGTTCAAATCCTGATATGATAACATTCTTGTGAAAATTCAGCAAAAGCTAGCGTCATGGAAGGCTAAGGTGCTCTCACTCCCAGGTCGAGTTACTTTAGCTCAATCGGTCCTCTCGGCAATCCCAAATTATATTTTTCAATCTACGCAAGTTCCCCTGGGGATTTGTGATGAAATTGATCGTATTATCCGCCGTTTCATTTGGGGTGGCACGTCTGAAAACAAACCTATACACTGGGTGTCATGGCAGCAAATGTGCCAAGATAAGAGTAATGGGGGCCTCGGTCGTCGTAGTGCTCGTACTAGCAACGCAGCTAACCTTGGAAGTTTGGGTTGGAAGGTTGCATCTGGTAGTACTGCTATGTGGGCACAAGCTTTTCGCGACAAATATCTTAAAGGGCAGGATGTTCTACAATTTTCCCCAAAACCAGGAGTATCCAGCACTTGCAGGGGTATTTCTGCATGTTTGGAGGTTGTTAGGAGGGGGGCTCGTTATAGGGAACGGGAGGACAGTTCGTTTCTGGTTAGACCTATGGGTTGACGAGAAACCTCTCACTGCTTGGTCCTATCAGGAAATTGATGACGTTGATTCCCAAGCCAAAGTGTGTGATTATGTTTGTTCAGATGGAAGTTGGAATTGGTCGTTGTTTAGTCATCAACTACCAGCTACTATTATCTTGAAAATTGCAAGTATACCTGTGCTAATTACTAGTTCAGAGTCTGATAGCCTCTTTTGGGACGCCACATCCTCAGGCGTCTACTCAGTTAAATCGGGTCACTCTCTTATTCGCCCTACAGTTGATGACACGTCTAATTCGCAATGGGAGCTGATCTGGAAATTGAAGGTACCAAGCAGGGTTCAATTCTTCTTATGGCGTGTGGGTCTTGACAGAATTGCCACAAATGCTCAACGTGTGAAACGTTGCTTTACAGATGCGGCTCACTGCGCTGTCTGTTCGAGTCCATATGAGGACAGATTACATGTCCTTCGTGATTGTCCCCATGCTCAGGTAATTTGGTCAATGTTTTCTCCATCTACGCTTCCACAAAATTTTGATACGGCTTCATTTCAGCCTTGGTTATTTGGTAATTTAGCCTGTACGCATGGCTGGAGGGGTGTCCCATGGAATATTCTCTTTTCCTATGCTTGTTGGTGGATCTGGAAATGGCGTTGTGAAGCTTCCTTTCAGCGTGATTGTCTCCCGCTCCACTTCTGGCTCGAGTTCATCCTTAAGAGAGCTCAAGAAGCTGTTGCGGCCTGGTCAAGCTTTGGTCCAGCAAAGGTTATCCGTCGAACCATGGATGTTCAGATTTTTTGGACTCCTCCCTCCCATGGCTTCTTAAAACTTAACATCGACGGGTGTTCAAAAGGGAACCCTGACCAAGCAGGAGCTGGTGGCGTGTTTCGAAATTGGCTAGGCCAATGGGTCAAAGGCTTTGTCGTCAACATTGGTGAAGCAACAGTTACTTGTGCCGAGCTGAGGGCGTTGTGGGTTGGTCTTAAAACTTCTCACACTATGGGGCTTCATAATCTGGTGATTGAATCGGACTCGAAAGTGGTGGTTCAATTCATACATGGTGCTGCTGGGGATACAAACACTGCCTATGGAAGCCTTATTCGCGAGTGTCGCAAGCTTATCTCCAATGGGGCTAGCTTCTCAATCAAGCATGTGTACAGGGAAGCCAATGCATGTGCAGACAAGCTATCTAATCTAGCTTTGGAGTTTCCCATGGGTGAACATCTATTGGATGCTAGGCCACAGCCGCTCGCTCCGCTGCTTTTACATGATGTTATAGGTGTCTCGACCTCTCGCACTATATCTATGTAACCAGGGCCTTGCCCTTCCCTTTGTCCAAAAAAAAACTTTACTTTCTCTCTCCTTCACAACCTCTCCTTCACGTGTCTCTCCATTTTCTCTGTGTTCTCCTTCTTCTCTTCACTCAACAATGGCTTGCGGTGGCCTGAAGCAAATCAACCGCGTCCAAGATTTTTTTGCCTTGTCAGACCCATTTCCCGTGTCTTGTACCCGTGTTGTGTCGTGTCGACACGAGTATGGAAGAGTAATTTGTTAAGTCCGAGCAACATAGGACCATTGTAACTTACATAGTTACATTCGATAAATACTCTTAGAAACTTTTTTTTGGCGGTGCAAAGGAGGGCAATGCCCTTAAATACTCTCATAAACTTTAACGCTGGTCTGATTGACAATAGCAAATATCGGAAGTTGCACTTCTAAGAAAGTAGTAAAATAAATTGTTGTTTAGTAGACCAAAAGGGGAAAAGTGCAACTTAGAACTAAAAAAAATAGAGATGAAACCAGATCTGGTGCGTCACCTTCTTTATCTGCCAAAATCAGCTCAATTCCCATGGAAAAATCTTTGTATGATGGATCACCTCCGGCAAATTACACCGGCACACTTTCCGAGACTCTCCGATCTGATCAGATTACCCAAAGTTTTGAGAATTGTGATAACCTGGTGGTGTCGCAAAACCCATCTGGACCAAGACTACAATTGGTTCATCCCAAAGGAGCTGTGGAAGTTCATAGATCCACCACCCACTATCTCTCCTCTACTGGAAAACTATCTCCTCAAAAAAGAGCCCAATAGTGATAAGTCAAGCCAGTTTCAGCAATGCAGTTCAACTGGTGGAGGTGCAGGATCTGGTAAAAATGATCACAATCCAAGTATCAAAAAGGGATTACTACCTACACAAGGAAAGAACATACCATCAGATTGTACTCGAAGCAATCAGGGAGGATCATCGAGAATCAAACAAAGTGATGGAGGCCAAGCCATCAGGAAAAGTAACCGAAATGTTAAACCCTCCTCAAAACTTGCTTAATCCAATGAAGATGTTATTCTGGAATGCACGTGGTATAGCAAGACCTTCCTTCCGCCAAAACCTTCTTTACCTTTGTCAAATTCACAGAACTGATCTCTGCATTATCACTGAGGCCAGGGTTGGGAGAGAAAACACTGAGAATGTTGTGAAATATCTACCATTTGAGAACTGGAACTCATGGAGCCAGAAGGGTTTACTGGGGGCATTTTGATTCTTTGGAACTCACTACTGAGTTTTGAAGTAGTCTTACAAAATAAGCAAGGAGTACATGGTGTTGTGCAGGTACACTCTTTCCCTACTTTCTTCCTTTCTGCAATTTATGGGTCTCCTGATTTTTACATACGCAAATCATTATGGACTGTTATTGTTACTATATCTGAATCTATGATTTTACCTTGGATTGATGTGGGAGATTTCAATGAAATGCTTTCCAATGATGAAAAGTCTGGAGGGAATCCCCTGAAAAAGATTCGAATGAATTTATTCAATGACTGCTTGCAATCTAGTCAACTGTTTGATTTGGGATTTGTGGGACAAAAGTACACTTGGACCAATAAGAGGAAAACTACCCCTATTTTGGAAAGACTTGATCGAGCTGTGACTAATTTGGGATGGATTAATCTATTTCCAAATTGTCAAATAACTCATTTGTCTCGCCTTTCCTCTGACCATTGCCCTATACTTGTCAACTCTGACTCCACCTCCTTACCAACAGGCCAAAGACCATTCAGATTTGAACCTATGTGGTTGATGGAGCCAAGCTTTGATAAATTGGTAAATGATGAATAGGTAAATATTGAAATGCCAGTACACCAAAAAATTCAGCACTTTGGGCTTAAGGCTGACAATTGGAATAAAAATGTTTTTAGAAACATTTTCAAAAAGAAAAGATTATTGTTGGCTAGGTTGGATGGCATACAAAGAAGCTTGTGTAACTCCCCTCTGTCTAGTTACTTGCATGAACTTGAACATGATTTATCCCTGCAACTGAATAATCTGCTTGATCAGGAAGAAATGTTTTGGATGATGAAATCTAGATGCAATTGGATTTTAGATGGGGATAGGAACACTAGCTTCTTTCACAATTCAGTGAAAATTAAAAGGAAAAAAAGCTAAAATTGTTAGAATAACTGATTCTTGTGGTAATGATATTACTGAGTCCAAGGATCTGAATAATCACATAGCTAGCTTTTATCTGAATTTGTTTACCACTGAAATGCATGCTACTGTGTTACCTAGGAATGATGGTTTATCTGCTAATACTGATTTGTTGTTGCTATCCTATGCTCCCTCTTTCATTGAGATTAGAAAGGCTATCTTTGGCCTAGGAGCCTTGAAAGCCCCTGGGCCTGATGGTCTGCATACTGTGTTCTTTCAAAAGCATTGGGACCAACTTAGTATTGACATAGTTCCATTCATTCAGACTGTTTTTAGGGACAACTCCTTTCCTGAGGCTCTAAATCACTACCTCATTAGTCTCATCCCCAAAGTTGACAACCGTGTATGTCAAACAGTTTAGACCAATATGGCTTTGTAATACTTTGTATAAATGTATTACAAAGATTATTGTTGGTAGAATGAGGCCTTTTCTGCATAACTTAATCTCTCCTTACCAGAACAGTTTTCTTCCTGGTAGAGGGTCAGAGGTAAATGTCATAGTTGCTACTGAAATCCTACACTCCATGAAAAATAAAAGAGGAAAAAAGGATTTCTTTGCTCTGAAAATTGATTTAGAAAAAGCTTATGACAGGCTTGAGTGGGGATTCATTAAACACTGTCTTGAGTTTTTTAATTTTGACAAAAGTACAATTAAACTCATCATGCACTGCATTAGTACCTCTACTGCCTCTGTCTTGGTTAATGGGAGTATGACGGATTGGTTTAAACCTTCTAGGGGTATTAGGCAAGGAGATCCCCTATCTCCTTACATTTTTATTCTTTGCATGGAGATGTTGTCTAGACTGATTCATGATGCATGTATCAATTCTAAATGGGACCCAATGGTGGTGGTGAGGAAAAAATTACCTATCTCTCATTTGCTGTTTGCTGACGACCTCATTGTGTTTGGAGAAGCTAATATTGATACAATTGAAAGTGTCTTAGACACTCTTGATGTTTTCTGTGAGGCTTCAGGTCAGAAGATAAATAGTGAGAAAAGTAAGGTATATTTTTCTCCTAACACCTGTTCTGAATTCATTGAGTTTGCTGAAGATAGGTTGGGGATAAAAAGGAGTAAAGACCTGGGTATTTACTTGGGTTTTCCCCTATCACCACATAGACCTACTCTGAACAAAGTTGATTTCATTTTGAAAAAAGTTAAGCAAAAACTTTCTTCCTGGAAAACTAAATGCTTGACTAAAAGTGGAAGAATTTGCCTAATTAATTCAACTCTGAATTCTATACCTGGGTACTATATGCAAAGTCTTGTGCTACCTGCTGCCCTACTAGGTGATCTGGATAGGACAGTTGTTAACTTCTTGTGGGGGGATGACCTTAATCATAAAAAAAATGCACATGGTTAACAAAAACTTAGTCTTCAAACCAAAAGAAAGAGGAGGGCTGGGAATTAGGAGTAATAGGGTTATGAATAAGGTAATCATGACTAAAGCCAACTGGAAGTTAATGAAGGAGGGAAACAACCTAGCTCAACAGGTGCTGAAAGTATGTGTTGAACAGAGTGAAACCCATTGCTTATAGTAGTGGTTCCCACATTTGGAAGAACTTAGAAAAGGGTTGGGATCTGTTTCATGAAAACATTAATTGGGTTGTGGGGAATGGTCAGGACATCTCCTTTTGGCATGATAATTGGACCTCCCTTGGCCCTTTAAGCAACATTCTCTTTGGGCCTCTGTCACCTGATGATGAAAAAATTACTGTCTGTGATTGCATTTGTGGAAATAACTGGGATTTCTTTGCTATATCTTATGTTATTCCTGAGTTTTTGTCTGAAACAATATCTGCCATTCATATTCCCACTATGGAGAATAAGGATTTTCCTACATGTCTTCTTGTGGATAATAATAAATTCAATGGGACTAAAGCTTATAACTCTCTGATCAAGCATGATTGTAATGATGTTGATTTGTCTTGGATTTGGAAAATTTACACTCTTCCAAAAATTAGATTTTTCATATGGATTTCCTGATTTGACAAAAATGCACATAATGTAACTTTAACTAGGAGGGGAATGCTACCTTGCTCTTTGTGTACCATTTGTGAATCTGGAAATGAAAACATCATCCATGTCCTTAGAGACTGTCATGCCACTGCCCAAATGTGGAGAACTCTTGAAGTTTCTGATACCTTCTTCAATGAAGACATTCAAAGCTGGCTCCAAACAAACCTCAATTCCAAAGATACAAAAAATTCCCTCCCTTGGCCTACATTGTTCTCCTTTCTAGTTTGGAACATCTGGAAAACTAGGAATGATATCATTTTTGGTAATTATGTTCCCAGTGTTGATACTTGGCTGAAAAATATTTTAGCTAAATGTTGGGAATTTTGGGCTCTGGTTGAGAAACCTCATAAGGCAAAAACCATTAAACAGAAGATCATGGTCTCGTAGGAGTGTCCCCTTGTTGGTTGGTTAAAGCTGAACTGTGATGCTGGTTTTGACAATAGTACTCTAGGCACTGGTATTGCAGGGGTATTCAGGCGACATGATGGCAGATGGTTCTCTGGCTTTGGGAGAAGAATGAAGACACAGAGTGCACCGATGGCTGAGCTCCTAGCTGTTAAGGAAGGACTGACAGAGGTGAAGAGAAGAAATTTATCCAATATCATGTTGGAGACAGATTCAAAGAAAGTTGTGGACCTTTTGCAACAGGAAACCACATTTCAGGATTGCCTCAAACCAATCTAGTTGGAATGTAAAAGCTTGTTGAGAAATCTTGAGCATGTGCAGATTATTCATTGTGTTAGAGAATGTAATAGTACCGCTGATACTCTTGCTAAATTTGTGATGCATGACCAAGGGGAAACGGGCTATCTGTTTGATGATGTCCCCTTGGCATGTATCCGTGATTACAACAATGACTGTAATGGGGTCCTACACCCAAGACTTATTTCGACGTAATTTAATTTGATGCCCTGATTTTACCAAAAAAAAGAAAACTAAAAAAAATGGATAATGGTTCCCGTAGAATAGTCACTGTGGTCGACGGTAATACCCTTGGTTGAGAGAGAAAGAGGGAGGGAATGAGAATAACATGCCATACCCACAGAGTGTTCTAATTTCTTGCGAGCATTTCTCAAGTTGAGAGAGAAAGATGGAGGGAAATGGAGGGAGCCCAAATTCTTCTCCAAAGACATCCCCAATCCAACTTAGTGACTGCCTGGAAGACCTTATAAAATTGGTGCTTCAGTCATCCATCAGTGCCACCCTTGGCTTATCAGCTAACTTCTGTTCCACCCTTCTACAAGACGATAACAATCACTACTCTTCTGATCATCAATTTCCCCTTTCCACTGGTGAGTGATTAAACATTTCAATTTAACTACTTGCTTATTGGGTTTTCTTTCTTTAGTATAGCAAGGATTAACTCAATCAATTTCACATCATTTCCGAAAAGTTTACATCTTTTTGGCCTAATTGAATAAGCTATGTCTGAATATGAGTATCTGACACATGGGAACTTAACATGACAAACAACCAACATAAGCATAGATTTTGGGTGTCTTTGTTGAGACCCGGATTGTTGTTATCTATGATGAATCTTTCATGACATGTTGGGGGGGGGGGGGATTTCTCAAGAATCAAAGGTCATGGCAAAGTGAATTGATAAATTCAAAAGTTTAGCTTATTAGTACTATACTTTTAAGTAATTCTGATGCATTTTTAACTCTATGTAGTCTGGTGATGGCCACCCAGGCGCCAAACACTGAGAGTGGTGGTCAGGTGGCGGGGGTGTGATGGGGAAGGGGGTTTGGGGGGCGGGAGGGAGGGAAGTGATGGAGTGTTTTAGTTAGGGTGTTAGGGAACAATTTTCTCTAGTTTTTGAAGGGAATTTGGTAAGCTTCATTTTGATGTTTAAGAAACCTGTTGTAAATCTGGAAGTATTTGGAAAACTGTTTTCAATGAATGGTTTTGGAAGATTTATTTTGTGTGGATAGGCAACTGGGAAACGTAAACAGCAGAATACAAGCCTTGTTTCGACAAATGAACAGACATGAATGTTTGCCAATTTGTAAAAGTGAAACACAATTTGTATATAGATATAATGTCTTTATTAGCAGATTGTGATGACCAATATGGTGTGATAATTGCCTGTAATTGAGAGTGTGGTATGATTTTGAAACCACATTACCTTACTGCCTGGTTTGTTATGGCAAGCTGAATTGTGTTATGTATTTACATCAGGTTAGATTGCCCATCGATAGTGCTGATTTTTCTCCAATAGTTGCTCAAAGTAGATGTTATGAGCTGTAGATCTATGTGTTTCTGTTCTTGGCAGTGAACATGTCATTTCTGTTGGTGGGTTGCTGCAGAATTTTCTGAAGGGGTGCCACCTTATCCATTATACAAGCATTTGGCTTCTGCCTTGCAACAGTGGGTAATTTCTGGATCATTCCTTTCGTCATGGGAGAATGCATCACCATTCGGTGAGGATGATTCCATGAAACAAACAAAATACCGGTGGAATGAGTTAGTTTTACAAAAGGGCTCTGAACTAGTAATTGTATGTACCCAGAGGTGAATTTGTACGCTTGTGCTTATTCTTTTAATATTTTATGATGGGAGCCTTCTAACATAGAATTGATTGTGGGCTTTACTTTCCTTTAGATGTTGAAGAGCATCAAATTTGAAATTCATGTTCAGGAGCCATTCTTTTCACAGCTTAAGGGTATGATTGCATTACAGCTGATAGATTTTATGCAGTATGATAGGTCTGAGTTATTATCTTTGTTATCTGGCTTTTTAAAAATGTGTGCGTTTGTGATCTGTATGGGCCCTTTTTAGTTTCTGACAACTATCATCATGATATATTATTTTTGATGTAGATGGCCTGAAAACAATTGAAGGACGGTGTGCAACTGGTGATTATAATCGGTAGGCAACCATGCTCTCGTCTCCTTTTGTAATGTGAATATCCACTTACTTCTCGTCCCCCCCCCCCCCCTCTTCCGACCTGTGGTACATGGAATGATCATATAATTGATTCTGTTCTTTCAATCAGTATGCATCCAACAGATCTCTGTCAAGTTCTCTTGCTTCTTTTTCTTCTTAACCAGTAAAAGTTAAATTACATAAGAAAGAAACCAAGGGAGACATTATTACTGATAGTCTTGTACTTAAAGTCTTATAAAGATCCTGGAGACAATGACATAATAATTTCTAATTGCACATTATTCTTCAATTGAACAAGATGCTAATTGTTTTTGTGTTTCAACTCCACTATATACTCAGAATTCAATCAGGAGATTTGGTTTTCGTCAATAAGTGCTTGATGCTTGAGGTTCAGGTAATTATGTTTTGATACATTTTTCTCTATGTTGCCAACTTATCAATTTTGTCCTGAAAATTGAGTACTTCCAGGATGTCCATCATTATGCTTCTTTTGTTGAAATGTTGGAAACAGAAAGTTTGGAGAATGTTCTTCCTGGTGTATTGACCATCGAAGAAGGTACTAACTCTGAGTACCGAGTTCATTATTCCCTTAGATGTTGGTATAAGATAATGCAGCATGTGGAGTCAACTAGTTAGGTAGCATAACAAATGTGGATTGGACCCAAACGATAGAATAAAACTACTAGGAAGTACAAGGGAGTGTTGGAAATCTCATATTTGCATACGTAAAAACAACTGCCAAGGGCGAGGAGTTTGAACAATATACTGAGAAATCAATTTTCTTTTCTTGACATGTTCCTACAGCACCTGCTGGACTGCAACTGTGGATCTTACTTTAGACTTCAAATTTGAAATTTAAAGAAAAAAAGGATCCCTCACCTCTATGTTGTTCGATTGAATGTAGTGACACTTCATTGATACCTTACTTATATTAGGTATTGAGTCATTATCCATCTCCTTCTTTCAGTTTTCCTTTTTGTCTCCCGTCGTCAAAAATTTTGCGGTTGCAATATTTGACTCGATGGCTCCTTGCAAGAACTTTATTGTTTATATAGCCAATTGTATCTCTTGTTGCCTGTTGATGTACTGTACTTGGGCTTTATCTTGTGACCAACTAAATAAATCATTTTTCAAAGCAAAATGTTCTTTGCAATATCTTTATCAATTTCATGTCTCTTTTCTTGTTGCCATGTCTGTAGGCTGTAGGCCAGTATATCTTGATGAACATATAGGCTCTGTTTGGCAATTGGCTGGTGACATTAGCTGTTGGCTGATGGCTGGTGGCTGGTGGTCGATGGCTGGTATTGTTAGCTGATTTGACCGGCTGGTAACATTGGATGTCTGAAAATAGATGTTTGGTAACATTGGTTGGTAACATTAGCTGGTTATATGTAAAATGACTTATAAGGACATTCATATGATTGAGGAATTTGATGGCTTAGAAGTAAATAATTGCAAGTTTTGGACTATTATGTCATTAGACTACATTAATGCCACCAGCCAATACCATAAGCCAACCTTTTTCAAAAGTTGGCTTGTGGGAACCCAAAAGTCAATCCCACAAGCTAACATCCAAACACCAATATTGGATGGTGGATTGGTCAAACATCCAATTTTGCCAAAAGCCACCCCACAAGCCAATATCCAAACACCCCGATAATGTCTGGAGTTGTGAACAGCTTTGCTCTGATTCTGGGAGTGCGTTTAACAGCTTCCTAATTGGAGCCTACTTTATGGAAGTACTGCCTTCCATTTTTTAGAGAGGAATATAAATTCGTGTTGATGGGGATTTATCTAATATTTTACTGCCTTAAACAGGAGATTGAAATTATGCTTCATGGGAAAAAAGGAAAAAAAAAAAAAAAAAAAACCTTAGGATCGATCTAGTAGTGGAGTGAAATTTAAGAGATCTTGATTAGTTCAGAAGTAGTGTTTACTTTAGAATTGTTATGAGGTGTAGACTTATACCACAAAGATGGCCGAAAGAAACCTTGTTTATTCAGTTGTTTCTTTCTTATTTGCCTGTTTTAGAAATTATTAATATTTTTGTTGAAATGTTAATTTACAGAAGTTAGTAATTATTTTGTTGAAATGTCAATTTACCATTACTGTGCATGGTCTTAGAAAGAAATTGGGTGCATTTTGTGAATACTTTATTGCCTGTTGGCCATGCTGCTTTCAGGCGAGCAAATCTATCGGAAGTTCTACACTAAGGAAAAGGAGCAGTTGAATGGTGTCCTTGCAATATGTACTGGCAGACCAGCTTCTCAGCCTTACAATGTCTTATCTGATATATTTTCAGTAAGTCTTTTCCTTTTCATGTTTTTTTCTTTTTGTTTCTTTTATCTATTAATATCTAAAGAAAAACCCACGATGAGTTAAATGTATAGCCCCAAAATAATAAAATCCATCCCGAAAGTGTGATTTCAAGAAAAGGCTTTTGAAGAACGATGTATCCTGAAGTCAAGAACAAATGTTGAGGGGCAGAGTATTGTATGAGTGTAAATATGACTGACTGAGACTGAGTAAATTTCAGGATGGTGTGTGTTTCTTTATCCCCTTTCTTGAGGGGGGGAGGATTGTGTGGATATTTTGAAGTGAGTGTATCGCTGTGCATATTGCCGCTGTTGTCCTAAAATAATACTCAGTGGCTAGTGTAGTTGTGTCTATGCTCTTCATAAGTGAGTTATTGGTGAAAAGCACCTGACGTATGACCTTGGATTCTCTTTCTTTCAGATGGTTGAAAGTGCAGGGATAAGATAGACATTAGGTGCTAATGTCCTAACATCAGGGACATCCAACGGATGTCAAGGCTTCAGAATTCGGGCATGCTGCTGTTGTCCTTGTGATTGCTTTAAAGTAAAAGTGTAAAACAGCCTTTGAAATCCAAATATGTTTGAGGAAGGTTGTGAGAATTGAACCATGTCGTAGGAGGGAAACTTCTTAACAACAATAGTCTGTGAAATGATTGCTAACTACTCTTATGGGTGGCTTTGAGAAGGATTCTGGAAATTACGCCTATGTACTGCTATTTGCTGGGAACTTGGGAAAATATAGTTTTATTTATTGAACAATTACTTTATGTTCTAGCATGTTGAAACATTTTCAATGATGAAAGGAATAGCTAGTTGAGTATAAAACAGCACAAGTCTTTATTTTCTCTGCCTTTTTATAAAATTTGCTTTCCATTTCACATGGTTGTCGCTGTCAGCAAGTAACGGTTATCTATTATTAGCTCGTTTTCAACACTAAAAAAGAAACGCAATTAATTGGTTATTGTTATGCATTTGCATCGACACAGTGCAATGCTGTTCATATCATAGAGGTTAAGTGAAATTGGTATTATGTGGTTGCTTTCTACAAATTACAAATTGATCTAACACTCTCCTTTCTACAAACTCTGATTCAGGGCCTTGGTTATAGGGGCATCCAATGCCTTCTAGGGCTTAAGCAAACTGTTGGAACAGTTCCAGAGGCTCTTCCACCATCAAGATCAACACTACTCTCATCATTTACAACGCCGCATAGACCCGATGTATGAGTGCCATGCATTTTTCCTATGTAAATTAGAACCATTACATGTCATTTGTAAGTTTTCAGTTTATGCATACTTATCATTGTAGACAACTCGTCTAAGAGAAAAAGGACTAGTAAGATGCTAGCTGTGTTGATAAATGAAAGGGTTCCCTACTTCCTTGTTAGCGGAAGCCATCTTATGGTTGTTATGTGCTAAAAGCCTGGAAGTAGTATTCAATATAGGAACAGAAAATCTATTCAATCAGACAACTGAAATCTTTGACTAGTTTAGACTAGTTGGGCCTCCTGCTTACATTTCAACAATCTCTGAAAATGTTCGTGGCTGTACTTTGACTTTGAAGTATCCCTCATGTCTTCTCAAAGTTGTCAAATCCTCAAGTCTCCCCTGTACATTCTAATCATCTTATTTTGGTATATTTCCTTTCCATCTTCAGGTTAAAGGTTGTGGCTTGACTGATGGTGCAAGAGCATTAACTAAGCATGTTAATAGATGCAGCAGCAATTACTGGGGTAAACTTGAAGGAGATGGTCAGTACATTTTGTATGTACCTATGTTCCGATTTGACTGTTAGAGTTTTGTTCAAGATGTTCCACTAGCTGTCACAAATCAGTACTTCAGTTTTGGATTGCGTACTGGTCAATGAGAATTATTTGGAGGTTGAAATATGATCCTACTGAATGGTGCTTAATTGGGTCAAACATCAATTGTCAGTCTTTTTGGTAATAATTTTCTGAATATATGCAACAGGCTAAAGCGCTTATTCCAAACACGAGTAATGAGTGATTGTCTTTTGGGATTGATTTTTGTTTTAGAGTTTTCAATTATTGGGCAATACTGGGAACGTATTTCTTGCAATCTCCTGGAATGGATACACCATGTTTTACCTTGTATTTTATTTTTCGTGTTGCATTTTATTACCTTGTATTTAGTGAATTGTTCTTGGTTGCTTTCTGGACTCCTGAGTCCTTTCTGCATTGGCTGGGGACTGGGGTAATATATCGTTTCAGAGTCTACAGTTAAGAAACTTATATAAATAGATTAGAAAAGCTGCTACCAAGAGTGGATTGTGTGTTGTGACTTATGACTCTGCCCCAATGCCAAAACATGCATGACAGAAGTAAACTTGGCTACATAATTTTGAGCTGTATCATTGACTTTAGAATCGGCAAACTGAATAGTTAAATTGCACGTTTTGTCTATTGCTTTAATATCTTTAAACTTACACATGGATAAAAGCTGAGTTGAAATGAATGAAGTCTTAAATAAGATAAGACCTGCAAGACGTGCCACATAATATATCCTTTGAAATCCCAATCTATCTGTCAGGATCTTCAGTGCCCTTGGAATGTTTAATTCTCACTAGTTGTATCTACCTATTTGCATATTTGTTATCCACTGGCATTAAAACTTGTATATAGCTTTAAGAATTTGTCGTATTAAATTTTCTGACTTGCATTAAAATGTGTGGCGTAGAAGTATGTGCCTGTTTAATGACGACACTAATGAGTTCCCTTGAGAGGGAAAGTTGTGTTAGCTAGAGGTGGCATCCTAGTCATGATAAAGAGATCATAACTATTTGTTCTTCTCTTCCCTCCAGATTCCACCAAAAACCATCTTGCTATGGAAGTCATAAGCCGCATGATGCTTCATTGTCGTTGGATGAATGTGCATATTGTTCAGCCACATGATGCTGTATTTGAAATACGAGTCCCTGAAGGTTATGGTGCCCGTTGGTCTGAAAATGGAACCAAGGTAATACTTGCGTGCATTTTTTTTTTATCTGTGCACAGATGATGGCTTGGTTATGGATGACGCAAGGCAGTCTATGGTTTTTCTCACCTGTCCAAAATGAATAAGTAATTGCCAGTCACTCCTTATAATCAGTTTAAGAGGCCTAAGAATAAAGCTTTGTGCTTCTGGTACTGTTTAAGGCAAGGTTTGCTTTGGTTTTCTTGTCAAAGTTCAGTTGGTTTGCCCCAATTGACTTTATAGAATATTTTGAAAGAAAGCTTTGTGGTTGCAAATGGCATTAATGATGGATGTTGGAAGAATAGGACTTTGTTTGGAGAAGTTGAATGTGATTATGGGCTCATTTTTGGATGAGGCTGACTAAGCCCAACTCTGGAGTATCTAGAACTGGAGTAGCTAAGATGATATGTTCTTTCGAGTCTTGAGGTATTTGGGCTTGGTTGGAAGGATTCCTAGCCTCACATTCCTCACCTTTCTCTGGGAATCGTAATTACATTTTCTTTATCTTGTATCTAAGGTAACGACATTTATTACACTTGTGACTTCCTAGCTTCTGTCTAGTGAAGAATTTTACTGCTAGAGGTTGCCTTTGGAAGTAAAACTGGTCCTTCTTTCCCTTTTCCCTTCCCCGCATAGACTATCATTATTTAGGTAATCTGTACTGGGAGAAATGGGATCCTGAGCTCAGAGCAGTATGAGACTATGAGAGTGGATTTGTGGTTTATTCATAAAAACAGTTGCTATGTGTTATTGTTATGAACTCGATAAAGGATCCTTGGTCATCGTCGTAGAGTTGTAAAGGCTTAATTATATATGTCAGGCCCTAGTAAGGAGTTCTACAATGATTTTTAGAATAAGGTTGAATTAATTGTTAATCATTGTTTCTTATTTGGAAAAGTTGCTAGTTGTGCTGCTCTGGTATTTGGAGCTAGTAAGTAAGGACAGCATTGTCCTGCTGCTGGTTGAAGATTTGTAGCATCATTTAGGGGTAGTATTTAACGCTTTAGAAAAGATCTTCCATTTAATCATCTGTTTTATGAGCTTATGTTTGATAGTCAAGCGATTTAAGTTAATCCCTCAATCATATAATCTTTTGTCAAAGTCTTAGTTCGACTTCGCATACCTTGTGTTTGTGTCTGCAGTTCATAGGGTTTCTAGAGCCGTACGCAGAGGAAGGTCATGAAAAGAAATGGAGGCACTAAGATTGTTCGAGAGAGGTATGCACCATGTCTGCCCCTTGACCCAAGCTCTAGTAATTGAGAATTATTCTGCTACATGTTGGACTCGACCTACAGTGTTTCGGTTTTAGCAATTTTCGGTAAAATTGTTCACACCGACAGGGTGGTTGACCAGACGGCTCTCCTGCCAGTCAAGGTCTGTTCGCTACTTTGTGCAGCCTAAATCAGTAGGATCTCTTAAGATGTGGTGTTGGTTTGCTTTCACGTCGACTTCTCAAGTTTGGGACCTGGCGGGTGAAGGTTGCTGGTAATGGTCATGGACTCATGTCCAATACTTGTTTTTGGTCCTTTCTTTGGTATGAAATGATGAGAGACGATGAGCTTCCGTTCAAGTCTATTTGATGTCGTTGACATAGTGGAGGTTATTCAAATCACTTAGCTGATATATGCTGCTTCTGTCTGTTTCGCTAGCTCTTCTTTCTTTCAATTTTTGTGTCGTCCGTAGATTTAGAGGTCATCTGGTAGATTAGAGTTCTTAGTTTCGGGGTAATGGGTGGTGCCAGAAGCTGACCTTTACCCATTGTAGCTGCATTCGCGTTGCGAAAATGCACTTAAATCAAGATGGGGGACCCTAATGTTTTTCACTTATCTCTACAAATGTCATGCTACTCCTTTCAACTTTGAAAACAGTGACTCCTCTGATATTTGCTGTTTGGCTTTGTGGGAGATGCTTAATGGCACATTTTTACCCTTGTTTCTACGCACTTTGGTTTTTTCCTACAGATTATGTTCCATTTCTTTATAGCTTTTGTGCTTCCAAAATGGGGAGAAAAAGATAGACAGATGCTATATCTGTATATCAGTTCACTCGGATTGATATTCCACCCTATTGGTGTGATAGTCCTTTTCTCGTTTCTAGGAGGTGCTCGACAGTCGAGATCAAAGTGATTAGTGTGAATCCTTTTACCTTCCGGCGTGACACAAATATCATCATGAAATTATTTTGAAATAAACAATTATTTAAGTGATAAATTCACATGAATTGAATTTGACTGGACTAAACTGAATAGGATTGAATTGAACCGATAAAAAAAAAAAAAAATTGGGGAGAAAATTTTCCAAGGGGTTTCACTTCAAAATTAAATCATTTTATTTCATACAGTAACATACAGTTTTATAAACTTGTATTACTAATCGATCTACTATGAGTAATCTTTTAAATGTTCCTTTTTCGGTAAATATCCAAATAAAACTTGATGACATTTATGAGTATTTCACTTAATTGTCTAGATTTCGGAGGAATATCACACTACCTAAAGCCTTTAGGATTTGAAAGGGACTTTCATTTTCATGTATGAACTTGGAGGAATATTCAGAAATATCACCTACAATGAGGACTAATAGTAGTACACATCCACCTGACCATTGGTACTAACCACTACATATTTAGGTCCAGATAAAAAGATTACATATGCTAGTGATAGTGGAGACATGTTACATCATACACCACACAAAATTTTGTGTTTTTGTGCTTAACTTATTTCCTAAAAACATATCATGTGGGCAAATTACTAATAGTATAATCTTTTTATATCTTTTGTAATCATGTTAATTGCCCTTATGCTTCTGGCACTTGATCTTTATTATTCATTCAGCTTTCTGGAAAATCACTTCATCTACAGATGCAAAACATGAAAGTGGCAATCATTGCATTGATGATCATTCATTCCTTTATTCGAATTTAATAAAGTAACTACTTTGTGACAAATATATTTGTATCAATTTTTGCTTATTCAAAAACTTGACATACCAAATACGAGTATCGGACGACGATGCTTCAACCTTCAAGTAGATGTTGAGTACTCTAAGTTAAAAACTCCGATTAGAAGGTGGGCAGATAAATTAGAAACGGATGTAAAAGAAAAGTGGGTAGATAATTTAGGAACAGAGAAAGTACCACATGACAGATTTATAGACCGAGTTCAAAGGATCATGATCAAGAGTTCCTCTTGTCTTAAAGAGGGTAGTGTGATTAAAATAATTACTAATAGGTGTGTGTGAAATGCAAGCTCACGTTTTTCTAATTGGTAGAAATCAGGACTATGCAAAATGTTATCAGATGCTTTCTTCCCCTTCTTAACCAAAACATCAGCCACTCTGTTGGAGTCCCTCCTCCTATGCTCAATCTTCCGTTGCATCCCATTTCTTAAAGAATCATTAGTGAGAGTCACAGTTGATAAGATTAACAGCCTTCAAAGAATCAGTCCAGAAAAATGTTTTAAGTTCCTTGTTGCCAAATTAAAATTTGTAATATACTTGAGGATAGCGAAGTTATTTTGGTCTCCTTGTTGGTTACGCTTGGGAAGTGCAAATGCCCCATATCTGTCGCAAAGTCAACTATGCTGCAGATTGGCTAGTTAATTATAGCGTAAACTGTATTAGTGATTTTACACTTTTAAGATAGCCCCCTCGAGAGTCCTTTAGCTATATTGTTTAATGATAATGTAGGTCGCGCTAGCCGCTAATAGGCCAAGAACTGCTGCGTTAATTTGATTTAATAATAGTTAAAGACTGGATTGCATGGTTGAAACATTCCCCCCCCCCCCTCCCCACCCTCCTCCCTCCCTTAACAGTCAACATGCCAACCCCCCTAAAACTATGTAGTAGCAACTAGCAAGGGGTAAAACTATGTAGTAGCAACATACGTCAAAAGTAAAAACCTTATTTTAGTAGCAAGGGGTAAAACTATGTACATTCCACCCCTCCGAACCCATTGTAGCTAGGCAAGAATCTCATGCTGAGCATCGGAAACTGATATAATGATATTGATAATGATAATAATAACAATAACGATAGGGTGATGTTATTGCCGAGTCTAATATTGAAGGGTTTAACTCTTTTAAGTTTCCATATATGAGATAAATGACTTGCCAATATGACCCGACAATAACATTAAGTATTGCCCTGTATATAAATGCTAATTAATAATACGAGTAGTATTCCGTACAACTTAAGGTGATAGGAGTACTCTAGAATTGTACAATAACATGATTATACTCTATCTAGCTCTATATAAAGCTAGGCTATCCAAAACCAAGTCTTGCCAAGAAACATTACTTCACATTTGTCGAACACGAATTTAGGATATGAATTGCCAAGATGCCTTATGGTATGGAGAACTCTTTGTCCCTGCCTCACTCTTTTCTATCCAATAAAAGAAACACTCCATCATTGCCACTTCATGAGATTCATGGCAAATGTCTAATAAACCAAACTATAAACCAGCCGGAACCCAAAAATAACTACCCTAGTAAGCATGACTGTGGGAACAATAGTAGTCCTAATGGAGGATGGACCTCAATGCTTCTCCATGAATGTGTAAGAGCAATCTTCGAAAAAAACCCTAGCAAGAGCCAACAACTGCTTTGGGTTCTAAACGAGCTTGCTTCCCCTTATGGAGATCGTGATCAAAGATTAGCATATTACTTCTTGCAAGCCCTATTTGCCAAAGCCAACAAATCCGGACCTCAATGCTACAAGACACTTAAACTTGTCGCGGAGAAGAGCTATTATTGCTTCAATACCTATATGAAGCTTATGTTGAAGTTTCAAGAGGTGAGTCCGTGGACAACCTTTGGTCATGTGGCTTCAAATGGTGCTATAATGGAAGCTTTAGAAGGCGTTGGTGAGACCATTAGCAAGTTGCATATAGTTGACTTGAGCGACACTCTTTGCACCCAATGGCCTACTTTGCTCGAGGCTTTAGCCATAAGAAATTATGATGACACTCCATGTCTAAAGCTCACCCTAGTTGTGACTTCAAGCTTAGAAAGATCAATTATCAAAGAAATTAGTCAGAGGATGGAGAAGTTTGCTAGGCTAATGGGTATTCCCTTGAAGAAGTTACAAGTGATAAGTGGATTAGACAACCTAGGAGACCTTCGAAAAGAGGACCTAGGGCTCGGAGATGGTGATGTTGTTGTTGTAAATTGTGTTCAAGCCTTGCAAAGAGTTGAGGTGAACAAAAGAAAATCTATGATTGACATGATTCAATCTATTAGGCCTAGAGTTGTACAATTGTGGAGGAAGAAGCGGATTTCACCTCCCTTAGATCAAATGATCATAACTTCATGAAATGCTTTGAAGAGAGCCTTAGGTTCTTTAGGTTATATTATGATATGCTAGAGGAGAGCTTTCCTCCAATTAGCAACGAACGACTCAAGTTAGAGAGAGAACGATCAAGGAATATCGTTACGATCCTAGCTTGTGACAATGAAGAAATTACTAATGAGGAATATCCTCAAATGGAGAAAGCAACTCAATGGACAAAGAGGCTCAAGCAAGCACTTTCCCCAATTCATTATAGTGATGAAGTCATTGGTGATATTAAGGCATTGTTAAGAAGATATAGAGTTGGTAATTGGGATATTGCTTTGCCACAAGCAAATATTGATCAAGTGGGAATTCACTTAAAATGGAGAGAGCAACCTGTAGTTTGGGCTTCTGCATGGAAACCTATCTAAACTCTTTTCAAATCAATTTGGTGGGCAATGAAGAACATTTTCAAGCATTTATAATTGTAAGACTCTAGGTCACCTTTAGTGCCAATGTCATTGTATGCCTTATTCTCTCTTTCATGTACTCTTTGTGGTTTGTTTTGTTTAAGTTGCCTCTATTCAAGCTGGCTCTTTTGCTTATTGCTTGTTATTAGTATATATTCTTTTTATCTTTCCTCTGATGGCTTGTGTTTGGTTTTGCTGCTTGAATCAGTATCTATTTGATCACATTTTGATTGGTACTTTCTTATTTCTCTACTATTTTTTTAGTCTATATATCTTGTCAAGCATCTATACAACTTACTATACTGTAGTGTGATTCGAACAATCTTATACTTATTCCCTCCACCCGATTAGCCGCTAGTCACACTATAAGTCTATACCACTGTCCCAGGTTCGAATCCCCCTCTCCCATTGTGTACGAGTATATGTAAATTTATTATACTTATTTCTGTGCCTCCCTTGGACCAAGAAAAAAAGGTTAATAAAGGTAATAAGTAATTAACGAAAATAGGTTTTGAGACTCGAGACCCAAGGGTTCGTGCTAGTCACTAATGCTGATCATAAGATTATAGGAAGGTGATATTTCTGAATATTCATAAACAACAGTAACTTTAAATTTATATTGGTGTTATTAGATGTTAGATTATTATATCTCCGATTATCCCATGCATTGTGTTTTGTTGAACTCTTTTTCCTATTGGAGTTATGAATCTGATCTTTAGCTGTAATATAAGTACGTACGTTGTGTTCCTTTCCAACCATCGTCATGTGTTTGTTTTGCCTTTATTTTTCACTATTCTTGTTTGAAGGTACGTAAGTGCATCTTCTTCTTATAACTGGATCCATGTATGGAAAAGCATTTTGTCCACTGACTCAATTTTCACCAAAGCTTATCAAGTGGGCTAGGGAACCACAAAGCAAAATATATCAAAGCAATCAAAATATTCTACCTGCTCCGAACCTTACTCTAACAAGTAACGACCATAATAGTTTTAGTCTCACGCGCTTTATGATCTCTATTTAGCTCACATGCGTATGATATGTTCAAAGTAGGCTTAATTTCTCCATGCTATAGTCCAAGATGGATCTTTGCGTGCAGCGAGGATGTCAAGTGGTCGGTAAGTCCAACATTAATAGTAAAAAATTAAAATAAAATATAAAAGAGCCTTATAGGTAGGTCATCAAGTCTTACACAAAAGAAATTTTTATTTAAGTTGCTAAAAAAAATGCAATAAATTTTAATATTGGATTCATTTGAAAGTACGAGTCAAAATCTTTAGAATAACATAGATATCATCATGAAATTATTCGCAACAAAAAATTAGGCCAATTTACCAAATTGGTCTTTTTAATAACTCTCAGTGGACATATTGGTTTTTTTTTTTTTTTCTGCCGATAACAATAAGGTTTATTTTTTAAACTCCGACAACATTTAAATCTTTTATTTAATTGAACCGGTCAATGTCCTCCTAAAACACATCCCCAAGACAATTTTTGCTATTTATTTAATGCTAATAATTTTTCTTCACTTTTTAGCCTTTGCATTTTGTGGCAAAATCAATCTCTTTCCTCAAATCCTCCCCAATTTTCATTAATGACTTTCATAACCAAAATCCTCCAGACCTCTAAACCCAAATTTCATCCAAATAATCAAATCTTCACCTCTCCAAACTTCTCCACTCTTGCCCATTCTCTCCATCACTGCTACCAGTTCCTTGAATCCCATAAAAAGGAATCATGATATTTCAATGCTTTAATTTGATGCAAATCATGATATATATGCAAGTGGGACATGACTTTATTCCGGCGCTGGCTTCCTTCAAAGTTTCAATAACAATCAAAATTAATCACAACTTTTTAGAATTTACATACCAATTTGATTTTGGGCATCGCAATTGCTTCACCTTTTGGTTTTAACTCCCAAATAAGCAAACAAGGAACAACCACTAGCTGATTATGCATGTAATTAACTTTAAATTTTTAACTCATTAGTGACTTTTGTCTTCATGACCAAGAAGGTAATCCCATACCAAATCTTAAAGAACGAAGGTAAACGAATTGTATCGCATTGTTGATGGTTGCTTCAGCCAGTCGTGAAAAAGAAATGAATGAGGAAGGGGAGAGTGGGATAAGTTATGTCAGAGGTATATGGAGAAAAAGAATTGGGTTAAGTAATTTGATATTTGCATTTAGCAAGCCCTATTAGTACTTAGGAGAAAATGCAAAAATAAAAAAAGAGAAGAAAATAATTAAGTATTAAAAAAAAAATGGCAAAAATTGTCTCCGGGTGTGTTTTACGACCAAATTGACCGGTTCAATTAATTAAAAGACTTAAATGTTGCCGGAGTTAAGAAAATAAACCTAATTGTTACCGGTGAGAAAATAATACCAATATGTCCAAAGGGAGCCATTAAAAAGACCAATATGGTAAATTGGCCCAAAAAATTATATAACTGATAAATTCTCATATAAATTGAACAAACGGAAAATAAATTGAGGAGAATAGAGCTCACTATAATAAAGGGTGAGCATTATATTATTTATTATTATTATTATTATTTTCCAAATGAAAGGCAAGTAAAATTTGGGGTGCAAATGTTAATTCTCAAAAAAAACAAATTAAAAAAAAAAAAAAAAAAAAAAAAAAAAAGATACTTATGTTGTTGTTGGACCAACAGCCCAAATTCTTTAAAATGGGCTTTATGAGTAGCCCAAGTTTTACACTTCAGAAGGTTTATGAACCCCTCCAGTCATTTCATATAAATTCTAGACTTTCCCCTAATTAGGGTTTCCGAACGTGTTTTCATAGTCCGCCATTTCCGACGATCTCAACTCTGCAACAAACACCATGGTATACTCTCTCTCTCTCCTCGTTAACATGGAAAAAATAAAGAGACTTTAGTAACTGTGTTCATAACTTCAATTTGATATTTAGTTTGGTTTTCTTTTCCGTTGCTCACTGTTGTTTTGTGTATTACTAAGCTTTTTATTTTTTGGGTGAAATTTGTTTAATTTCTTGAAGGTAATGCATAGATGGGGTTAAAGCTGAGTTATTTGATTAGGGCGTGTAGTTTATTTGATTATTTGAGGACTTATGAGTGATAATTTCACTACTATACCATAAACGGCGATTGCTTTGAGCTTTTGCAGTTTTGGAATTTGAGCTAAATTTCTTAGTGGGATTGACCCCATAGCTTTTATATTCATGTTTTAATGCTTGATTGCCCATATATCAGAAATGGGTCTTTGACCTTGTGATATATTATCTGGTTTTAGACATTAGAAGTGTAAAAATTGTCACATAAGTTTATATAGCTTCCAATAATCTGGGTACTTGGCAATTGTATGGGTGGTTTTAGCATTAGTTGAAAGGGGAAATTGGGCTTTTTCGGAGCATGGTTTCTTGCCATTGGGGCTATAGCCTGTAGATGTAGAGTGTGTGTGTTTTGACACTACATGTTGTGTGGAATGTTTCTATCTGTGTTGATTGAGGTCATTTTGGTGAAATGACAGCCTAAGCAGATCCACGAGATCAAGGATTTCCTTCTGACTGCCAGAAGGAAAGATGCACGTTCCGTGAAGATCAAGAGAAGCAGGGATGCCGTTAAGTTCAAGGTTCGTTGCTCCAAGTACCTTTACACACTGTGTGTTGCTGATGCTGAGAAGGCCGACAAGTTGAAGCAGTCTCTTCCTCCTGGTTAGTGCACATGTCTTGTTGCTTTTGAATTTGTGCAATCACTTGCCATGCCTGCTTTGTTGTGAGTTTTGATTGTGAGCAAGTTGGATGTTTTGTTACTACTATGTGGCAATGACAGGTAACCTTGTGGGAAAATTGCTTGCTATGATATCATTTTGCAGTTGTTTGTGCTCAAGCCTTAATTATAATTTGATAAAGTGTCGCTAATATTGATATGTATTCAATATGAATTCATGTGATGTTGTGAATTGGTGGTTCATTGCGCTTGTTCTGAAAGACTGTCTAATTATCATCCTTCCAATGGATTAAGTTCTAAGGTGTACCTAGTAGTAGTGCTTTATCGAGCGGTTTAACCTCTGACCTGTAGCAACCTACTTAATGGTTATTGCTAGCATTGATATGTATTCAATATGAATTCATGTGATGTTGTGAATTGGTGGTTCATTGCGCTTGTTCTGAAGGACTGTTTAATAAAAATTCTTCCCATAGAATAAGTTCTAAGGTGTACCTAGTAGTAGTTCTTTATCGCTCAAGTGGTTGAACCTCTGGCCTGTAGCAACTTACTGAATAGTTATTGCTAGCATTGATAATTCAAGTTGAATTCATGTGATGTTGTGAGTTGGTGGTCAATTACGCTTGTTCTGAAGAACTTTTGAATTATAATTCTTCCCATAGAAAAAGTTCTAAGGTGTACCTAGTAGAGCGCTTTCTCGCTCAAGCTGTTGAACTTCTGATGACCTGTAGCAACCTACTGAATGGTTATTGCTAGCATCGTCACACAAGATTAATGGTCGCTGTCTATACTTCAACGTTGTTGGTCAGGCCAGGTTCAACAGTATGATTGAGACTTGAGAGGATGGGAGGGGCATCTGCTAACAGTCTGATGGGTAAAAGTTAAGATGGGCCCATTAGTTTAATGATTCCATTGTTATTAGTGAAGTTAAAGATACTTCTTCCCATGATCACATCACAGCCTTCACAGGACAGACTCTAATTGAAATGGTAAGGTAGTTTGCCCAGTGGACAAGTTAAGCCCTGCCCATTTTGTGCTTCTACACTCCCTCCCCCTCTCAAGAAGAAAAATGTCAGTATAATGGGGTTGAACTCAGAGCCTCCATGTTTGGAAGGTGATGATGTCAATCGAGCTCTGAGCTCTTTGGCAAAGAATTATGTCAAAGTTAACACATTTTTCGGTTTCCTTATTTATATTTCTTGCTTTTCGGTTACTGCTTTGGAGTTTTGAATTAGAATATCCGCCTAAACCCTTGTCTTTTTATCCGCTTGCAGGTTTGAGCGTTCAAGACCTTTGAATGAGTTGCTGTTTTAGTGTAGAAGGCAGCCTCTAGACGAAATGGAAATCCTCTAGTTTTGATTTATCAAGCTTTTGAAAAAATGAGATACTTTGTAACCCTTCTAGAAAACATTAAGTTCCTAGAATGATATGATTGATTTTATCGTATTGACCATTATGTCTTGATCTTATGCCTGCTTTATTGATCGTTTGTGCTTTTAGTACCTCAATATGCTGATCAGTTATTTGGTATATTAGGGTTCTTATTTTTACATCAAATATGGTCTCTTGGACCTACTGTTTCACCCATAGATTGCTATTTCTTGTTACATATGAAAACTAGATCACTTGGCTTGCTAGCCAATTCTACAAGGTTCATTTAAATAGACATTAGTGAATCGCGGTATTTGCACTGCTCTTCTTTTGTGTCTAAATCAAGTAGCTATAACTCGATGTTAAGCCGCTTCTGCTTGCCCCCTTCATGCAAGTTTTGTTGGTAATACATGTAACTTCACTAACCTCCTCTGCAACATCTCGGATGTGATCATCGTTCCCGAGCAAGCCCTATTGAGAAGGATAGAAATTTTAGTTACTTTGGTAATCATGTTTAAGTAAACACAAAAACTTGTGTGGACTTAGTCCATGATGAACCAAGAGACTAAATCTTTTGAAGAATACCGTTTATGTTTCAAAATATTTGGACTAATATGCCTTGGTGGCTTGGTTTCGATGGACGAAGTCCACACAAGACCTGCTACATGTACTTATATCACTTATATGTATGTTTAACAAACTAGAACCAATAAGGGGAATCAAAAGGTGCTCTACTCACTAAGGCCCTGTTCTCGTTGATGCGGAACGATGAGGAACGGAACGGAATGGAAATTGCAGCGCGGTGAGGAATGAAACGGAAATTGCAGCGCGGGACAAAATGGAGTAATAAATATAAGTTGTGTAGTGCGGAACGGAACGGAAATTACGGTTCGGTGCAGAACGGAACGGAAATTGCGGTGCGGTGCGGAACGGAACAGAACGAAAATCATGGTGAGGTGCAGAACGAAACGGAAATTGCGGTACGGTACGGAACGGAACGGAACGGAATGCAGCATGGAAACGACAAAAAGAACAGGGACTAAGACTAAATTCTAACAAATGGTTAGGTGTCCTAACTTCTTCTTAGTCGTTTATTTTTGACGTATTGTTATCGATTATGATATTAACACGGTTAAATATAAACTATGAAAGTTATTATTAACATTAAAATAAAATAAATAAATAAACTATAGTAAAATATTTGTGCATCGCATGAGCATACTAGTAAATACAACATTCAACTATTGGTTTATAAATTTGGTGAATAAAAAAGGTTGTCTAGTACTAGAAATAGACACAAATACACTAATAAATCTTCATCAATATTCTCTGGTTTACGATTTTTTATATTTTATTTTTTGGTGTGTAAACTATACCCAATGTTATATAATCAATAAAGATATGGAAATGGAGCAAGATCACCTTCATAATTCACATACTATTATCCCCATTTAGTATAACTTAATCTCTCTTAGACACTTGATTTATCGTGAAAAATTGCAAAATGGATAATATCCAATTGACGTTAATTGTAAATCCTCCAGATTCTTTGATTTTGTTTTATTATATTTTTTTGACCCTGTTTGGCAATTGGTTGGTGACATTAGTTGTTGGCTAATAGATGGTGGCTGGGGATCGATGGCTGGTATTGTTAGCTGATTTGACTGGCCGGTAACATTAGATGTCTGGAAAGAGAGGTTTGGTAACATCGGCAGGTAACATTAGCTAGTTATATGTAAAATAACCTATAAGGTCATTCATATGATTAAAGAATTTGATGGCATAGAAGTAAATAATTACAAGTCTTGGACTATCTTGTCATTGGACAAAATTAATTGCACCAGGCAATACCTAAAAGCTACCCTCCTTGGCTTTTCAAAAGTTGCCTTGTGGGAACCCAAAAGTCAATCTCACAAGTTAACATTCAAACATCGATATTGGATGATGGATTGGTCAAACATCCAATTTTGCCAAAAACCACCCTACAAATCAACATCCAAACACCCCATTTGTAAAGATCTTCTTGGCTTGTGATATTTTCCTATTATCGAGTGACCCCATACACTAGTTATCATAATTTTATTGGAAATTAGGATGCATGGATTTTATTATGAATACATGTGAAAATTCATATATGTCACTTAAACGACTATATTATCCCAAATATGTTAAGAAGTCGTTCAAGAACTAGGATGCATGAAAATCGTTGTGAAAACATGTGAGTTAATTTCTGAATACAAAAATATCACTTAAGCTATGTTATCCAAAGTATGTTATCCCAAAGTTGCCTTCAAAATTGATTTGTATATATAACTTTGTACACTAGTAAGAACTTTGTGTAGAAATTTTGGTTGAAAATAGCTTCATACTCCGATTCAATACGACAATACCTATTTGCCTATTTGCCTTGAGACGGAAGCACTAGTAGAGTCTATCATTGGTGCAATCCTTACCAACTATGGTGAGTAAAACTAGTCCCATCATCACTATATTCATCTTTAATTTCAAGGCTTTAATTTGTATTACAACTTGCATTTGTTGGCGAAACTATATATTGTATGTACCGGGACCATTGTTCTGATCCCTCTCTTACGGAATAGGCCGGTGGGTTATCAATTTAACTTTAGAATATGTTTCACTTGTTTTGTAAGAGGAGGGAGTAATGATCACGGACCATGCAATAGTCTGGGCTTGTTTATATTAAACTATCATTTTTTTAAAATTTTTAGTTTGTTGTTTGTTGTTTTTATTATACTGCAATTCTTTCTTTTTTTCCGTCTGCAATCCACCTAGGATACATGCAATGTGTTATTGGCTTCATATATCAGCTTACTGATCTGGAGGGGAGGAGTATATGCTCAAAATTCCTTTAATGTGGGTGATTTTGGAGCTACTGGAGATGGAACACATGATGACTCTAAGGTATGGATCAAATATTCTCTCCATTATATGGAGTACTATATGTCCCAATTATCCATTACACTTGATTAATAAACCCCCCCCCCCCACACACACACATATAAAAGGACCGGGGTAATAAATAAAATGATGTGTCCCCTCAAAAAAAAAAAAAAAAAAAAAAAAAAAAAAAGAGAGAGAGAAGAATAAAAATATGTAAATCTGTCTTTCTGGTGCGTACGAGTGCAAAAACTCTCTTATGAGACGACTTCCTATATGAGGTGTCACTTTTTTATTTAGGAGTATCAATTTTCATATATGATAATTTCACCTTTTTGCTCTGAGGTATCGTGTCTCAATGTCTCATGTAGAAAGCCGCCTCACATAAATTTTTATGATACGAGAGTTTCATATCCTCGCTCCTTCCCTTTCATAGGACAAGCTCTCTAAGTAGCATTTATTGACAATTAAAATAAATTATGCAGGCCTCTTGCTAAAGCATGGAATGCAACTTGTGAAGCAAAATCTCAAACTGTTACTCTCCATATTCCCAGAGGGAAGACGTTCATGTTAAAACCGATGGTGTTTCAAGGACCATGCAAGTCTTCTAACATCAACATTGAGGTGACTATAGAAAGCCTTTAGTGAGGGAGATGAGAGAGAAAGTCAAAAAAAGAACCCGTGAGAAACCCCAGCCCCAAAAGAAAAAAAAGCCTCCTGATTTACCTTCCTCTTCAATCAGCTCTTCTTTCACTAGTATTCTCTTGATCTATCATGCTATTACCTCAAGAGTCCTCTTTGTTAGTGATGTTGTCCATTTTCTCAAGTCATCTAAGAACATGTGGTCTCAATTTTGGGCAAATAATTGGGGCTTTGGGAAGAACTCTAGTTCTGGGTATTCTTTCGATTATTCTCAATTTGAGCTTTCTAAGAACTCTTTTAGTTTTATTACTCTTAGTATTTCATTCCCTGTCCACAATCTCCTCTCAATTTACATCTCTAAAGTCCCATGTCTTAGGAATCTCTGCATCTTTAGAGTGTTATTTACAAAATGTGAAGAAAAAATTCCTTTTGGGGTTAATTCTAGATTTCATCCCTCTCAAGCTAGTGAAGTCTTTGAGTCTGTCAGTTTTATCTGGGGTTTACTTGCTTTAAGTGATGGCAGGAGGTCTTCCAATATTGGGGCGCTCACAGTAGATTTCTCTTCTGTCTGTGGCGTTAACCCCATAGCTCGTGTGTTTCAGCTACTCCCTGTTTTTCCAAAAGACGATGTCTCTTTATATAAGTTTCATCTACCTTTGCGTTTGTGGGTCTTCTCCTGTGCCCCTGGTGACGCCTTTATGTTGGGTTCGTTTGGTGTGGTTTGTTTGGCGGGTGAGAGGTTTGTTCTCATCCCCTTTCCGTTCTGGTTATCTGGATGGTCTTACTTTGAGCTCCGAACTGTTCAAAGCATATCAACTTATCTTTGGTCAAGTCTTTTCCCTCAAGCCATTTATGGGGTTCTATCCCAGTTTGTGAGCCTTTGTGCCTTATTTATAAGGCTGACCCAGGTCATTTCTTACCTTGCTCTTTATTTTCAGCCATGTATTCGTTGCTACAAATTAAATTCTGTTTTCTACTGGTTTGAGTATGCCTTAAAGCCTGATTTGATTTTTACTTATAATATTCTATGGATTTCTGAAGGACTTATACAAGCCACCTTTAAGTCATTTGGTGCCAATTTTATCATGTTTATTTATGAATAAAATCGCCTTTTGGAATGTGAGAGGGGTTGGGAAGAAAATTTTGGGTGAAGAAGTTAAGCTTTTTGTAAACTGCATCAAGTTAACTTAGTTGCTCTTGCTGAAACTAAGGTTCAGTTTGACCCTTCAGATTTATTTGTGCATCAATTTGGTTTTTCCCATTTTGATTTTATCCCTTGTATGGGGTATTCTGGTGGGATTTGGATTCTTTGGCAAAACCATTTTGTTGAAGTTACTATCTTGCATAAAGATGTTAGGTTTATAGCTCTTCGTGTTAAAGATTTTGTAAATTCTCCTCCCTTGATTGTTATTTTTTGCTATGCTCCAGCTCAAGTATCACACAAGAATCAATTTTGGAAGGACTTATTAAGCTATTGTCTATCCTTAACTGATCCTTTTGTGGTCATGGGTGACCTTAATGAAATTGCCAATGCACAAAAAAAACTTGGTGGTCCACCCCCTAATCCAAGCAGATTTGACAAAATTTTGTCCTTTAAGTATGATGCTAATGTTATGGATTTACCCTTTAGCAATGTTTTAAAAACCGGACCGGGCATCGAACCGGATGGCCGAGGGGTTCGATGGTTTAACTGGTTCGACCGGTTCAACCGGCCTCAAAAACCGGATGACATCATAATTAATTTTAAAATTTAAAAAATACACAAAAATAGGAAAAAATTCAGGAAAAATAGGGAATATTCTTGAAAATAAATTGTGTCTACTAAACTAGTGTTGGGCTTTGTTGAGTAAACTGAAAGTGGGTTTGGAGGAGCAAATATGATGGACCCCACACACCCTGCCATCACCCTATTCTTTTGCTAATCTAGTAACCTCACGCATCACCATATACCCAACTCATTTAGTCATTTTCTCATTATTATTTTCATTTTGAGTTCCTCATATCAATCTCTATCTCCTGAGACTCATTTTCTCTCACCTCAAAAATCAAAAACTCCCCATTTCCTCATCATCCCTCAACTCAACAATCAAGAATCAAGATTCAAGATCCAGTCTCTTTCTCTCTTTTTCTTCTCTCTGGTTCCATTTTCTCTCTCCTGAGACATACGGTCGTTCAAAGAGTGAAGGAGAGAGGGTAAGCGATTGAAAGAAAGTGAAATGGGGGCTAAAGGGCTAGGGTAGAAGGTGGTTATGTGGGAACCGTGGGAAAAAAAGGAAAAAAAAGAAGAGGAAAAACGTGAAAATTGCAAAAGAAATAAACCGTTTAAACCGGCGGTTTAGCGGTTTTCGTCCGGTTTACGGTTAACCGGCCGGGTTTGACCGGTTTTGACCACGGCGGTTCTTCTGACCAATTTAAACCGGTTGACCTTCCGGTTTCCGGTTGAACCGGCCGGTCCGATCCGGTTTTGAAAACATTGCCCTTTAGTGATGGTTCATTTCTGGAAAGATTAGATAGAGTTCTTGTACAGCCTTCTTGCTTAAGCTTGTTCCCTCTTATGAATATGTCTCATCATGATTTTAGTTCCTCGGATCATTGTCCTATAATTTTGAATTTGAATTCTCAAAGTAATTTCTCTCCCCCTCCTTTCAGATTTGAGTTGGCTTGGATCCAACATAATGATTATGAACATCTTGTTAGAAAAGCTTGGAGTGAGAGGAATACAGGATCTCACATGTTTCAAGTCATATGTAAATGCAAAGCTCTAAAAAAGAGCTCTAAGAAGTAGGCTAAACTGAAATTTGGCAATGTTATTCGTAACTTAAGGAGGTTGAAGGACAAATTATTAGTGTTCAAAGCAAGTTTAGTAGCAACCCAAGTGATAATAAGCTCATTACTTCTCAGTACAATCTAACTAAGAAAAAAGCAAGCCTAATTAATTTCATTAAGTTGTATTGGTACCAACGTTCCCGAGCAAAAATCCTACTTCTTAGAGATAGAAAACGACTTTTTTCCAAACAAATGCAACGATCAGAAAGAATAGAAAGAAAATTTCAGATTTTTTAAGTAAGGATGGGATTCACTTTAAGGAGCCCAAAAGTATTTGTGAAGAAATAAGCAAAGAATTTAAAATGCGCTTTATAAAAGATAACTCTTGTATTCTCAACCCAGCTGAGGATCTCAAGGATCTTACACAAGAATTAACGGAAGACGATAATTTATCACTTATAAAAGAGATGAGTGATGAGGAAATTAAAGAAACATTTTTCTTCTAGCCCCGAACAAATCCCCAGGACCAGATGGTTTTCCAGCAGATTTCTTTCAAGCGTACTGGCACATAATAGGGCCTTCTATTTCAAGAGTTGTTAAGGCTTTTTTTCATTCGGGTAAGATTTTAAAAGAAATTAATCAAACTTTTTTAGCCCTTATTCCTAAGATTGATAAAACTGCTACTTCTAATCATTTTCGTCCTATCAGCTTATGCTCATCCATTTACAAAATCATCTCTAAGATCATGACTAACCGTCTTAAACAAGTGATTGGTAAGTTGATTCATCCGCTCGAAGGAGCCTTTGTTGCAGATAGATGTATTCAAGATAATATCCTTCTACCTCATGAAGTTTTCCACTCTTTCCATTCGAAGCAGGGAAAAAGTGGTTGGTTAGGTATTAAGTTGGATATGGAGAAAGCATATGATAGACTTGATTGGAATTTTATTTATGAAGTTTTCAGGAAGTTTGACTTTCATGAAAAATGGATTGGTTGGATTAAAGAATGCATTTCCACAGTTTCTTTCTCAGTTTTGGTGAATAATTCACCTGGTCCAACTTTTATCCCTTCTAGGGGTATTCGTCAAGGTGACCCTTTATCACCATATATTTTTATTCTTTGTGCTGAAGTTCTGGCTCGTAGGCTTCAAAGAGAAAGTGATTTTTCCTCTAAAAGTATCGGTATTAAGATTTGTCGCGGTGCGGAAAAACTACCTTTTCTCACTTTTGCGGACGATACAATGATTTTCGCTGAAGCATCAAACCAAAGTTGTCATACTATTAAGAAAGTCCTTGATGATTACTGTGTAATGTCTGGTCAAAAGATAAACTTTGAAAAATCAGCCTTTCAGTGTACCAAGAATATAAGTAGGAATATGATTGATTCTTTTAAAGGAATCCTTTTGATGAGTCATTCTTCCAGTTTAGATAAATATCTAGGTTGTCCGATTATTAATGATAGAGTTAATGAGTCGACTTTTAAGAAAGTCATAGATCACACTAAAGAACATCTTTGTAAATGGAAAGCAAACTCTCTATCTCAAGCCGGGAGAGCTACTTTGATTCAAGCAAACTTAGCAGCAGCGCCAATTTATACTATGCAAAGTTTTACACTTCCTTCTTCATCCTTAGCTAAGCTAGATAAAATTAATAGAAATTTTTTGTGGAATAAGACCCGACTAGTAAAGCTCCAAATCTTATAGGATGGGATAAAGTCTGTCGTCCAAAAATTTTGGGTGGCTTAGGTTTAAGAAAAGCAGGTGTTGTTAATAAAGTTATGCAAATGAAACTAATCTGGAGATTATTATCAGAACCAAATAATATATGGGTTAAGCTCATTAAATGTAAGTATTTAAAAGATCAATCTATTTTTGTTTACTCTATAGGAAAAAATGTTTCTTGGCAATGGAAGAATTTACTCGAAGTTAGGGCATTATTTCAAGAAGGAATACGTTGGCAAGTAGGAGATGGTAAGTCTATTAATTTTTGGAAAGATAGGTGGGTCTCCACAATTCCCTTATTAGATCTTTTTCATGATGTTGATTCTGAAGATCCTCTTTTTTATATTAATATCCCAGTTAGTTGCTTTTTTGCTCCTTGTGGGGGTTGGGATGTTAAGTTGTTGGAAAGAGTTGTTCCTTTAGATACGATTCTTGCTATTCAAGGAATTCCTATCCCGTACAACCTTGTACCGGATAAGTATTATTGGGGTTACACTAGTACTGGTGTTTTCTCCTCAAAATCAGCAACTTGGATAGCTCAAGGTATTAAAGATGACTATAAAAAGAAATGTGATTTTAGTTGGATTTGGAATATTAATATTCCCAATAAAATTAAGATCTTTTTGTGGAAGCTTTGCTTAGATGGCTTACCAACTAAAGATAGATTACAACAAAGTAAAGTCTTTGTCCCACAAGAATGTGTTTTTTGCAATCATCATCATGAAGATAAGTTCCATTTATTTTTTGATTGTCCATTTTTCATTCAAACTTGGAAGGAAGTTCAAAGTCTTTGTAATTCAAATATTGATATAACAGTACTGCATTCGCTCAATTTTATTGAAAGTCTCAATTTTCTAAAAGGTAAACTTTTGGAATGGGAATTAATCCTACTAATCATAGCTTGGTGGATGTTTTGGTTTGCCAGGAATAAAGTTGAATTTGATGGGTTGATCACTAACCCATCTCAAATAGCTCACTCTATTAGAATAAGTTTTGAAGAATGGAAATCTCTTTCTTTTAAGATTGTTGATTTCGACACAAGGGGTGCCTTCCCAAAGAAGCACATTATCAAAGTTCCAAGGCAGAATGTTAGTTGGGCGCCTCCGCCTTCTAATTATATCAAGTTAAATTTTGACGGGTCTAAGAAGAAGGAGGGTCTGGCGGCAGCAGGTTATTGTATAAGGGATCAAAATGGTGAAATCATTAAACTTGGTGCTAGGTCATGTGGATCTAGCTCGATTCTAACGGCTGAGGCGGTCTTCGAGAAGGAGTGAAGATGGCTAGAGACATGGTCTTTAACAATATCACCATTGAAGGTGATAACTTGGCAGTGATCAAGGCGGTTAGGAATGAGTGGCACATTCCTTAGGAGATCGAAAACATCATTATTGACACCAAGAAAGACTTGCATTTCTTTGATAGAGTGGAAGTGCTCCATTGTTTTCGTGAAGCTAATAGTGTTGCTGATTTTATGGCCAATTATGGCTATCTTTGTCCTCAATTGTTGGTTTGGTCAAGCTGTTTTGACCAGTCCCTTAACGATCTTGTATTAAGGAACACTTTAGAATAATTTAAGGATTATCCTAATTTTCTTGCCTTTTCAAAAAAACAAAAAATAGAAAGCCTTTAGTATATGCGTGATATATATGTGTCCTATAAGGGAGTATATATTTTTTTTGTTACTTGTAAGTTGCTAGGAGTGTGTATATATATATATGTGTCCTATAAGGGAGTGTATATTTTGTTAAAATTTGTGCAATTTGAATCTAGTATATCATTGTATAAGTTGCTAGGAGACAACATATCAAATTGCACAAATTTTAACAAATATAACATGATGTAAAGAGAGATTGATCATTTTCGACTAATTACTAATGTGCTATGGAGATTATTACTCCATCACAGTGAAATACATTTTGCATAGGGAGACACAGTAAGGATCTCCTATCCTATTTTGTGTGACACCTCCTGTCTCACCCATTTATACATTTGATACATCAACTTTTGAATTTATTTTACTATTAAATTGGGATGCATAACAAAATCATAGATGGTCAGAATGTGATTGGGATACAGTATGGTACATAGAACGGGACATAGGATCCCTATTGATAAAGAGATATATGCACGAAATATATCTCCTTATATATTTTTCATCACTATATTAATATTAATAGCATTAATAATAATAATAATATTAATAATAACAATAATAATATTTATTACTAATAATAATAATAATAATAATAATAATACATTATTATTATTATTATTATTATTATTATTATTATTATTATTATTATTATTATTAGTCCAGTTGATATAGCATGTTTATTTATTGAAAATAATTAACTTTTACAATTATAATCCAATATATATATTGTTGTTTAGTTTACTAAATTCTCAAATTACAACCAAAAATAATTGAATAGGTTAAATGAAAATCCTAAAAGTTATGTTTACAGAAAAAATGCATATGTTTATTACAAATGTATAAATTATATCTTTTATAACAAATATGTAGGTTTCAGGGGACTTGGTGGCACCAAGTCTATTATCAGATTATCCAAAAATCGCAGGTAGTTGGTTGGGGGTATCAAATGTGGATGACTTAACTATTAATGGAGGCGGAAGTTTCAATGATAGAGGACAAGTGTATGTGGTGGAACCTTTGCAAAGTAAGTTAAATTATGACAAACGTTTGCCTTTATATTGAATATTAAGACCATATAACCATTTTTTTCTAATCATTTCTTTCTCGTGAATTAACTTCTATTTTTTTTACCAATCTTTAATAGGGAAACTAGGTGCATGCCCGTGCGTTGCACGGACTGTGATTATATAATAAAACTAATACAACGTGATTATTAATCTCATCGAAAAACAAAGTGTAATTATCACTTATCAAAAACTATTAGTAATATATGGATAAATATTTATATAATCCATTTAATATCATGAATGCCATATAATAAGATTACTATGATTTTATAGGGCATCTTATCTAATTTAAACTCTTATCATCAATTTTAATTAACTATTAATTAACTCATCCTATATGTTACATGATCCAAGAGGTAATAGTTTCAAAGTCTTTCTATGCTTGATGTTTGTATGCCAATACTCTTATATATGTTGATATAAGTGTACAACTAACATTCCAAAGATATGATCCTTTCTTTTATGGTAAAATCAGTTTAAATGTCTAACGTATACATAACTACGTATACTTTTCAAAAAATAAAGAAGTTTTAGACGTAAACCTTAGAATAGCAAAACATATTTCAATGCTTGCTTGTTTTTTCAAAGTTATATGTGGTCAAAGTACTACCTTGAATAACGCAAAAAGTCCAAGATAATTTTCTTTGTAGTCCGGAGAGAGTACATCAATAATTATAAAGTTGAAGGAAACATAAATTGGAACCCTAAAATAACATTGTGCAAATCAGGTAAACCTAAAAAAATTGATATAACTCCTTCCCAAAATAAAAATAATAATAATAATAATAATAATAATAATAATAATAATAATAATAATAATAATAATAATGAAGATGAAGATGATTGTGTTTTTCTCGTTCAATAAAAATAATGTAATTAGATTCTACATTTAATAAATAATTAATATTAACTTAGAAGAAATGCGCTCATTCTTAGGGAAGAAAGTATATTTCAAAGATAAACTGACTATCTATTTCGATTTCTGGTTTTACTATTATTATTTTTGAAAATGTGTTATGTTAGTTTAACTATTATGATATCGTCATCAAATAGGATTAATATGTTTTTATTTGAAATTATGCAGATAGTTGCGGTTAAGATAAGTGATATTACTTTTAAAAATATCAGTGGAACAACACCATCAAATATGGCAATCCAACTTCATTGCAGCCAAAGCCTTGGATGCACAAACATTAACATGGATCTAATCAATATTACATCCTCCATACATGGAAAGCAAACTCATGCTGATTGTTTCAATGTTTATGGTCAAAAACAAAATTCAATTATCCCAGATGTAAAATGTTTATAACAAATACCACTCTCCATTAGAGAATAGATTTGAGAGATAATATAGACTATTAATAGTTACACAACTCTAGCAAGCTCCTCAAATTTGTATTCATTTGTCGAGTAACAAATTAACAATGATAAGTAAATATTGTTTTATTTCCCTTTTATTAATAATCTTCTTTGCTGATTTTCAGTTTTTTCTATCAAAAAGTGATGATCAAATGTATCTTATTCCCTTGTTTCTTTCTTACCATATTAAATGACACCTCATATTCAAATTGTCAATATTATCATTAAAAAGAAGTTCTATATGAGTTTGAAAGGCTCAAGTATGAAGATAGAGCGTGCTACTAAGTGCGTATGAAAAAATAAAGTAACTAAGTAGAGATTTAACATTTCAAAAGGAGTATACCGAGTTTTATTTAATTTGGTATAAAGAGTATATGGAGTCTAAATAGATCAGTTTCACTTTCTTCTTTTTCTATTTTTCTTTTGAGGAGCTCAGTTTCACTTTCTTTTCTTTTTCCCCTCTCTTTCATCTTTGAGGGGGTCAATTTTACTTTCTTAAAACCCGTGTGACCTATGTTGTACGGATATGAATGCGGGCATGGATTCAAGTACGGGTACCGATACAAGATATTGCATTTTAGAAAGACAAGAATACGAATAAGCATAATGAATAAGGCATTAAAATTTAATATTATGAAATTAAGTAAGACAATGTGAACTAACAACCATTCAAACATCATTATTTCATAGGTGTGTTGTTCTATTTTTTTTATGATAAAACATAGAAAAGCAAATATAAACATGTGCAAAAAGTACCTATCAAGTATCCCCAAATATCGGACAAGTATCTTATAAGTATCGGTTATCCTACAAGTATCGGATGTGGGAGGGAAGAATGAGAAGACAAAATTCCACATTGGAGAAGGGAATTCAAGTTTTAAACATTTCCATACCATAAATATATTTCTACCAACTCGTCAGTAAAAGTTTAATTGTGCACAATCCCTTCTAAAACCTATACACTCTAGAACGACATAAGGGTGCCACAATATGTATTTACCCTAGTCCTTATTATGGACAAACGATATAACCCAACACATGGGACTAATGGCCTAAGAGAATAAGAGTCTTGCGTATAACCATAGCCCTACAAGATATACGAGTACATCCATCAAATCTATGTCTTACCTTAAAAATATCTTATCTAAAGGCATTCTAACCCATAACTTAACTTTAATTATCACGATCATACCAACATAGCAAAAACCCACATAAATTTTAATTCACCAAGGTTTAATAATAATCAAATTTCAATTTCTCATTTTTTAAATGAGTCAAACAAGGTCCTTCCATTGCTCAACCGTCAACACATAAATTCTATTAACATGCTTGATTACACTTTAATCTACAATAAATCAATATAATTTATATTTTACGGCTTCACCAATTGCATGCTTTTCATATAATCATCTCAAATTTTCGCAAATAATATTAATTGATGATCGTACAATATGATTATGTTTAACATAGTCCTTCCAAACCATATTGCTTGTATATATTTCAGTTAGCACATACTCAAACTTCTCATGTTTCATGAGTACAATATTGTAAATGTAAAATTACCTTAATCCTTAAACACATCAACGAAAGCTTTTAGTGATCTAGTAGAATTTGAAACACCAAAAGGAATATACCCAGAAAGAAAAGAAAAAGAAAAACTAAAAATAACCCATTAAAAAAAGACTAAAAGAAAAAACAGGTATTATGACTATGAGTGAGAAAATAAAATAAAATAAAGGAGTGAGTCGAAGGGGCTAATTGCTAAAGCTGAAAAGAGAAGAAATGCCTTGTGTATCGCCGGAGTAGTGAGTACACACTCTTCTCCTTCAGGTACGCCTCTCTCTCTCTCTCTCTCCTCTCTTTCTCTTCTGTCTCTCTCTTTGAATTCGAAGCTTCAATTTGGGATACTATCACGTCAATTGATTCATATATTATTGATTTCCTGAAACTAGAAGTTGGTCCATTTTTGTACCCTGTGTCAGATCGGGTGGGTCGACAATGCGGGTCATGCTATTGTAGTCTAGTTTGGATGGTTCAAATGTAGCATTGTTGTTGAAGATATTGATGTGGGTAAATTGAGTTCATAGAACCTGCTAATGGGTAACAAAATTTTGTGGCTGTTAACCACATTTGTTATGGATTTGAGTTTGAAGTTCAGATAGGCTGAAACCCTTTTACTAATTTTGTGGAATTATGATGTATCCACTGCCCATTTGATATGATTTGCCATTTGGAAAGTTATTTGATATGCCCGGTTGGTTTGCTTCGAAAAAATGTTTAGTGATGGCAAAAAGAGAAAGTTGTTGATTAGATAGTGTTGGGTAGGGATTAATCATTGAAGACAAACCCTTGTTGTAGTAATTTTTTCGTTTTAGGCATAGTGGCTCTAGAACATGTTAAAGTTATTTGATATGCCCGGTTGCACTGGCTAACCCAGAAAATTTATAATAGGGGTGCAAATTTTAGAATAGGGGTAAAATATTTAGAATAGGGGTGCAATACGAGTAAAAAAACAAAAGAATCTTACCAAAAAATAGGAAAAATTGTACATTAAAAGGCAAAGAAAATAAAAAAAAAGGTGGTACAGTGGTCCACCCATTCATGTACATGGGTTCGCCACTGACCGCTTGGTTTGCTTCGAGAAAATGTTTAGTGATGGCAAAAAGAGCAAGTTCTTGATTAGATAGTGTTGGGTAGAGGTTAATCATTAAAGACAAACCCTTGTAGTGATTTTTTTCGTTTTAGGCATAGTGGCTCTAGAACATGTTAAAGATAAGGTGTCTTTGACATGTTGGACATATAGGTGCAATGCAAAAGAGCTTAAGTTTTGCGGTTCATGAATTGTAAGTTTATAGAGTCTTGTTTATCCTATAAGTATGTGAGTAACAGGTTATTGGAATTGAGCAATTGGCTATCTTATAGGAGATGGAATTTATATCGATTTTAGTCAGTGTATTAACCAATTTCATGATTTTTCTTCAGTTATTACCTAGCTGGTTGCAGCTTTTTATCACATTCCTTTCGCTCACAGAAGCTTCTTCGTGGATAATTCTCTCACTGGTTCTTTCCATTGTCACCGAAGGCAAATCAAGAGGCACCAATTACATTACCATGATCAAGTCAATATTGCCTGAACAAGTTTTGCAAAGCTAGCCTACATATATAAATTCATCACCTTACCATTTTGAAAACGTGCTTCATTCCTAAAGTTAGACTCAGAAATATGGTGGGTAGTCATTTCGTCCAGGGTTTGACAACCTCTGCTGGCTTATCAACTCCATTAATCCATATCAAACATTGTTCAAGCAATTCATTGCCATGTCTTCCATCTAGATCTCGGAAGCGTGTTATCTTTGTCAAGGCTATGTCAGCTAACTCGGAGCAGGACCAACCACCATCCTCTTCAGAAGCAAAATCTCCTTTTTCAGCTGTTCTGGATGTTCCCCGTAGTATCTGGAAGCAAACATTACGTCCTTTGAGTGATTTTGGTTTCGGAAGGAGGAGCATTTGGGAGGGTGGAGTTGGCTTATTTCTTGTCTCGGGTACAGTTCTTCTCGTATTGAGTTTGGTTTGGCTAAAGGGTTTCCAGATTCGCTCTAAATTTAGGAAATATTTGGCGGTGTTCCAGTTTCCTCAGGCTTCTGGAATTTGCACTGGTACACCTGTGAGGATTAGGGGGGTGAATGTCGGCAATGTGATTCGTGTGAATCCTTCTTTAAGAAATGTAGAAGCTGTTGTTGAGGTTAGTAGCTTGCTATCTCATGTTTATCTGTTCCTACAGTCATATGTCAATTCTACTCATTAGTACTTGCACTTTAGAAGTTTTGTGGTTATGTTCAACAGATTTCCTAGAACGTTTTTTATTCTTCTGCAGGTTGATGATGATAAAATCATTATCCCAAGAAACTCTTTAGTTGAAGTGAACCAATCTGGTCTTCTCATGGAAACTATGATTGACATTACCCCTAAGGATCCAATTCCAACCCCTTCTGTCGGACCGCTTGACTCAGAATGTGACAAGGAAGGTCTTATTGTTTGTGACAGGCAAACGATTAAGGGACACGAGGGAGTGAGTTTAGATGCTCTTGTGGGGATATTTACCCGTATCGGGCGTGAGGTGGAAGAGATTGGAGTTGCCAATGGCTATACACTAGCAAAAAGAGTTGCAGCTGTTATTGAAGAGGCACGGCCACTATTGTCAAAGGTATGATGTCCTGCTTATTAGATTAGTTATGTTTGCTGCTGTTGTTTAGTAATGTAGCGTTGCTTCCAAAAAAATGAAAGATTATTTGTCAATGATGTTGTGATATATCAAGGAAACTATGTTACTGAATTAAAGTCATAAGCAATTTAGATTTGGGGGTTTGGAAAAGACCAATTACTTTTTAGTGGCTTAACTTCAAAACATATTGCTATTGAATATAATTGCACCTACTAATGTAATTCACTATCAGTTACTGTCTAGACTCTACACGATTCAAGTTTTTTTTCTTTTTTCTTTTTTTGTTGTTGTTGAGAAAAACAGGATTCAAGATGTCTAATTGCTTAGTGCCCCCCCCCCCCCCTTAAATTTTTTCCTAGAAAAAATAAGTCAAGAGAAAAAGAAAACCTCCATTGCTTTGCTGTTCATCTTTTAATTGCAATCTGAGGATCAAAAGTTTCCAAAATGATGCTTATAAATTAATTTCATAGACTATGGATGAGTGTAAGATGCAAAGGCACCAGTTGGAATCTGTCACTGCAGTGCATGCATCTGTTTGATATTGAATTCAAGTACTCAAAGTTAAGCTTCATTGTTTGGACATTTTTTAATCTGAGGCTGAAAGTACCCTTTTTTCGTTCCTTCACAATTTTGTTGCCCATTTTGTTGATCATGGATATTGATGTTTATTTGCAGTATCGTGACGTTTACTCCTAAGCCATGATGAGCTGAATTGCTGTCTGATATTTATATCTGATTTCTAGAATTCCGTTGCTCTTTGCCTTATATACTTGTTTGTATGATGCATAGAGCTGCTACTCGAGCGAGACAACTCGTGAGTTAGTTGAGCTCAATTGTACTTCGACTCAAGTCAATTCGGCGTTTTCGAGCTCGATTCAAATATTGAATGAGCTTAAGTAAGCTAATTGATAGATCACTAGCTGCTCAACTCCTTTTTTCCCCCCTTTCCTTATTAGTATATGTATAATATGAGAATTGGAGCGATCTCTCAGGATATCTGCATGCTTTATTATGGCGTCACACCTTTTCTACATGGTGGGGTTGTAAACTTGTAACCATTGGGGTAGAATGTTTAGTTTAAGCGGGGAGGATTGGGTGGCTCCGTCTATTGTTTGGAGTTTCTACAGATACATTTTGTTGGGTTTAGGAAGGAGAAGCAGAAAAGGGTGCCTTGGAGGAATGCCTTGCTGACGGTGTTGTGGTGTGTATGGCTTGAGCAGTATGCACGAGTCTTTTCTGTTTCATCTCTGCAGGTTGATTTGCGTTGGCTGGGTCGTTTTTTCAATTTCATTGTGGGCTAAGGCAGCAGGGTTTTTGTCGTGATCCTATTTCTGGATCCAAAGAATTGGACCAACTTGTAACTTGCACTCTAGAGGACGTCTTGTCCTCTGTGCTGCCTTCTGTTTTTCAATATAACATAAATATAATTTTCTAGAAAAGAAATTAATGTGAGAGTTGGAGACATACGATGTTTATATTCTATGTTTTCAACTCGCAAGTTACTCGATCTCAACTCAGACCATACTCAATTGTAGCTTAATTTGAGTCTTAATGCGTCGAATCGAGTTAACTCAAATTTTCTTTTCTTTTATACTCCATTCATAGTTAATGTATATATGTGTATTATGACCTTTGAGACATTTTTTTGTTTTCCAATGTTACTAAAGATTTGAGACAAATGCTCTACAATTTATGTTGCTGTAATCTTTTGATAATTGGTGTGATTTGTTACCACCCTATTGTGAACAGGAATATTGTGCTTATGGGTCATAAACTCATAACTCATAACAAGTGGGAGCTATTTGTTCCAAGTGTTTGACTCTTTCACAACAAATTAGACGTAACTCGAATTGAGCTCAAATGTCCACTCAGAGAAAACTCAAGAACTTTTAAGCTTGACTTTAACCAGAAATAAATTACACCTAGTAATATTTGAGCTCGACTCAACCATTATTAACCAATAATGATGCATGCAACTTTGCCAAACGAGTTGTCTCACTCGATGAGCATTGATAAAAACAAGTACATATGATAAAAACAGTTACAAACTAGACAACCCTTGTTTCTATTTGCGTCAGCTCAAGAACTCTTGTAGTCTAGTTTGTACTCTAAATCTGCTAAATACCCTTGTCACTATTTTGCAACACCTTAACACTTGTCTTCATGGATTTTCTTTGCCCGGAAATCGCAATACTTGCTGTATGTTAATATGTTTTTATAATGTGCTTGGTCATTTTGTCCAAGCTGAGAACATCTTAGATAGACGTTCAAACTAATCTTCTCGTTTGGCACGAGTAGTTTTGCTTTGAGATTAGTTATTTGTGATTAGTGCTGGTTAAGACTTTGTTGAAGCTGTAGACAAGTCAATTGATATTGTTGCAGATTCCATGCATGCATGTTGCTACCTAACATGAGAGTGTAGGCTTGTAGCCTTGTAATGTGTAATTAGTACATTTTTTTATGCTAACTCCTGTATACTATTTAGTGATTCTTCAGATTAAAGCCATGTCTGATGACATACAACCCTTGTTGTCGGAGGTCCGTGACACTGGTTTGCTGAAAGAAGTGGAAACTCTGACTAGAAGCCTTACACAAGCTACTGAAGATTTGAGGTGAGTGCTTTGATTTATCTTGCCCTTCTTTCAGTTTGCATTGCTTTTTGTTGTATAGCCACATACCCACATTGCGTTAAATAATGTTGGATTCACATTGTAGACAATGGCTTGCTGGCTTGCGAGTCGTGATAAGTTATTAATGTTTGATTTGCCAGTGAAAAGTGGTAATATAACTAGTAGAGGATATATCCGGATCTATGACCACACCACTCACTCATTGTGTTACTTAGGGTTGAGGACTGTGCCTCCTAATTTTGATGTAGTCATTTTCAATTAGATCCCTTTGCCAAGTCAATTGTAGATTGACTGACATCTTCAGCAAGCCATTGTATAAAGAGACACTTTTGGTATAAAGAGACGCTTTTGAACGCCTATATAAAGTTTGTTGATATCTGTTATCGGCAATAAGGTTCAGGTGCTATGTATGCTGGCAAGTTACTGCTGAATATGGTTATACAAGAAACTGCTAATAAATTATTTCCACAAAGTGACCAACTCGTTTCTGTTGTTTACAATTTTCTATTTTGCTAACTGTTGTATGATATTAGTGTGTTATTGCTATATGCTTTTTATGTTTTATCTGATTTCCTGTGTGAACAATTAAATGGTGTAAAATTTGCTTAGAATTCCCTTCAAAAAAATTTGCTTAGAATTAAACTAAACTGTTGCACTTCATCAAACACTCAAACAGGTCAAAAACACCCCTCTGGACAGTGTGTGTTATTACTTATTAAAGAAACGTTTTTGAAGAGCAGATATGAACATTTGTATAATATGTTTATGCACCTTAATTTTATGTGACTCAATTCTATAAATACAAAAAGTAGTTCTTTAAGTGTCCTTGGGTTTGGTCTTCCTGGATTTGCACCATATTATGCATCCACTTTGTTGGATTACTTGCTTCATAAAGTGGCTGCTAAAAGAGCTTTAATTCTTGGCAGAACGGTGCATTCATCTATTATGACACCTGAGAACACCGAATTGATTCAGAAGTCAATTTATACTCTGATATTCACATTGAAGAACATTGAGGTACGTGGCATTCAAGAGTCGTGTAATCTAGTTATTCAATCCAAAACAGATTTGGCATAAACTTCCATCCATTGTCTGACTCTGCTGCAGAGCATCAGTTCTGACATTTTGGGGTTCACGGGTGACGAGGCCACCAGACGGAATTTGAAGCTGCTTATTAAGTCATTGAGCAGGTTGCTGTAAGGTGAATGGGTATCCAGAATATGGTTGTTGCTTGTTGATGTCATCTACCTAGACCCTTAGCCATCAGTGGAGTTCATACATCTCATCTCAATATCTGTTGATGAATCAAAGAGGTGAATATTAGAATTATCTGCTGCACTAGAGATACCGAGGCAGCTCACTTTGAATTACATTTTTTTCATACCAAGAAAGATTTGTTGCTTTTGGAGAACATGAAACTGTTGAGGCGCTTTTGGTTCTGATACGTAGCTTAATCATATTTCCGCCATTGGAGAGTCCAGATCTACAGTCCCCTTTCTATAGCTGCTAAAAGATGCTGAAACCTTTTTCCTTAAAGAAGGTTATCATTGTTAAACATAGTTTTGTCCCATACTTCAGCAGTTAGATCTCTGGAGGTACTTTTTGAAGCATCTGGTACTAATGAGGGATATGATGGCTGCTCTTATCTTTTAAGCCTTTGTAAGAAAGTGCTGCTTAGTCTTTTCTGTCAATCATTTACAACAATTCAAACCTACTCTCAGGTTTATCCTACTACATTCACACAAAAAAAGTGTAGTGAACCTCATTTTTTTGGGCCAAACACTAAAAAAGTGATGGGGATTACATACTCCTGAGATAATGTAAAAATTTGCGATCATTTATGGACAACTGTTGGCAATTGCCTTTTTACTTATGTTGTTGAAATTGCAATATTGTGTTTTTCAGGATCCTCAAATCCCACATGCATTAGTACGACTAATAACACCATGCCAGATTTCAAGCAACGGTGAATTTATAAGCTATATTATTGTAACTACTAATTGTATTTTTTTGCAAGAAATTTTGTAATATCTGAATGATGGAAATATGGAAAATATATTCGTTGAAAGAGAGTTAAATATGAATGTGATAATCTCAAAGACTATTGACATATACCTATGGCGTATTTAGCTATGTTAATCGGGTACAAATGTGATATGAAATATGATAGTGTTTAACAAGTGATTGTGCAACCTAGTCCACATGAATCATATGGAAAAGGAGTGGGTAGAAGTTGTTTGGGGTGTAGACCCATAACAAATCAACTTAGGCGCACAGTCGGTGGGTAATTATGATTGAATTAAGAGGACCCTCAGAAATTCAATTTCAATGTTTTTTTCCAATGCAGCTTTTTATATTAAAGGGATTAAGCTCATTCTGAATATCCCATGAATCCTACTCTGAGTCTTTATGAAGAGAGGTCAATCGCGAGATGTGTAATGTAGTAATCTCCTAAGTTCTCATAAAGAGAGGTCAGTTGCGGGATGTGCAATGCAGCAGTCTAGAATTGAACCGGAAATTTTTTATTTACGACTTTCAATGTTAAGCTTATAGATCAACCATTTATCACTCCGATCTGTTATATGACACTAGGACAACTGTTTTTTTTTTTTTTCACATTGATGTTTAGTTGCTTCATGTTTCCTTGTAATTTGCTAGATCCAAGAAACCAATCCACTCGTAAACAACTTTTAGGTTTTTGGTGATTTGCAAATTTGCAATTAATGCCTGCACGTGTGGTGGTGTAGGGTCTTACACGGAGAATGATATATCCACCTACTGAGTTGGCAACTTACTTATTTTTTGTGTCTATCTCTCTTCTCTATTTTCAGATTCTCTCTCCTCTATTTCCAAAAAATGGCATTTAAGATAGAAAAGAGATAGATATTAAGTGAAGGTGGATTGCCCACCCACTGAGTTAACAAAACATTTTCCGTCTTACACTGACACTTTAATTGTTACCTCAATTAAAGGCTCCTCAACTTGGGCGCGCTCTTACTCTCATGCTCGCTCTCTTTATTCTCCAGTAAAGATGGCTCCAGGCTAAATTAATCGAAGGCATGATACGATCTAACACGCTATTTACTCAACACAGTACGAGTATTGAACAATCCTTATTCAAACATGAAGAAGTGGACCTTTAGTCGGGTCAATATATGGTTCTTGAAAAATATTACTTGAAGTATTGATTAAGCACGTAAGGTCCGACATGGTCAGGTAATTAAAAATGAGGGAAAATTTTTTAAAAACATTTGGGCACCACACAACGAGTAGCTCATTAAACTTTCAATAACTTATATACGACTTACGAATTTTTTTTTGAAATGGACTCATATATAAGGTGATGGAGAAAGTTATATATATGTGTTACACTCAAAAATAAATTATCAGGATATTCGAATAGTTCGATAACTCGAATAAAAAATATATTACGAAAAATATATTATTGCTTATAAAATAAAGATAGTGGTTGAATGTGACAACTTGTATTATTTCCTACCATTACCCACTAAAACACTATCCATAGTAGTTATTTCCTACAAAAACTACTCAATTAAGCACTACACCATAAAGTGAATGAGGTGTCAATCATTCAAAGAAGGATACGGGATGGTGGTTGACTACATTCCACCCATGATTGAATAATGGGTGGTTACTAACGGACCAAGCACTCTCCTATTTTCCTATAAATAGGATCGACGGAGTAAGGAATAGGGAAGATCGAATCTCACCGCAAAGATGCGTTTACTTCGTTTCGTTCCTAGGAGTAGGATAAAGTAATTTAGTCATCAGTGTAGTAGTGTTTTAGGAGTAGATTAAACGTAATTTAGTGTATCATACTTCAACAAATCCTTCTGTTTGTACTTTGTTTACAATCAATCGAATGGAAGTCTTTTTTCCGAATTACTAGTATTCAAATTCTCCTCGCATCCTCCTGGTTACACTAAAGATATCCACGATCCCAACTCAACACCAAAAACCTTGTCGAATAGCAAGGTTATTAACGTGATAGTCAATTTTGAACCACACATCGAATAGTATAACCAACTCCCAAAAAGGTCAAACAGTTGGTCGAATTGTGCATAGGTGTGGAATTCTATTAAGTGACTAGCTAGCACTCGAGATCGACTGACTATAACTGTTGATCCTTGTCCACCGTCAACGCGGAGTTATGGTGGAAGGGTGGGTTCGAATAGGGAACGACCTGCTCTAAGATAATTGTCAACCTTATTTAGAACATTTTTATGAGTCGTAGGATTGTCCATAACAGTTGCTTGTGACCCCTAAATACCAAGCATATCAACAGTATGAGGAAACAAATGATTGTTATGGGGAAAGAAAGTTATACCTCTGAGTGAAAATTATTTGTTTAGTTTTCATTGAAAATTTTAAGTTATAACTGAGATCATCTTTGCTAACCGAAGTCAAGATTAGAAAGCCCAAATATCGGTACGGGGTCTAATCAATCATACATTGCAGATTCAATAACGGAGAGCAGAAACGAAATTTAAAAAGGGAAGCTGAAAGTAGAAAGAGCAAATGTGTTAGTTGAGAGACTCCTTCATTAGGTAGCACATACTGGTCATTTTCGATGATTATTGAGCATTGTGATACTAATGATTGTAGCCTATGCAAAAAGCGCACATATGAAGGTCAGTTAAGGAATACTTAATCTGTTTCATCAAGATGTTTACACTTTATTTTTTAAGGTTAAAGTTTACAAACTTTAACCATGAATTAGTGAAAAATTACAAAGATTTATAATATAAAAATGGTATTGTTAGATTCATTTTATAGAATACTTTTGAAAATTTATAATTTTATAATTTATATATGCATAAAATTACAATTATCTTCGGTCAAAGTATTGTATTGGAGATCTTAAAAAAACAAATGTAAACATCTTCAAAAAAACGGAGGGAGTATAACATTAGTTGTGCCTTCAATCATGAGTTTAAATTTTTGGTTGAGCTGGTTTCAATACATGGTATCAAAGTCAGTGACCAGGCCAATGTTCATATCCCTATAGTCCTCATTCCTTTGCTAGAATATTTCGTGTATTATCCATACTTTAAGGCCCATACTTTAAGGCCAATTGACATTCGTATGAGGGGGCGTGATAAGGAATATAATATTAGTTGGCCTCCAACCATGAACCTAAGCTTTTGAGTTACCGAGAAAGGGGTAGTATATATGTATTTGGTTGTAGCTTATAGGGTTAAATTTCATGGCAAAGATCATGGTTCTACATTTCAACTCTCATTGTCCTCTTTGCTGAGTCTGGTCATGGGTGCAAGTTTATCTTGTAAGCTTGCATGAAGTTTGTGGTTTGCACGCTATCTATTGCATATATATTAGAGATTTACCCAACGCAAGCTCAAAAAATAGTGGTCCTAGTGAATGCAAGTTCCTCGTATAAAAACTAAAATAAATTAAAATCAGCATAGGAGTTTGTTAGCTAAAACGTCTTGTGGGAGACAACCTATTGATATACGAGTATAATTAGGTGTGTTATTTTCCTATTGTTTAGACACTAGTTAAGTTCAATTCATTTCCAAGAAACATATTCCAATTATAGAATACATAATTCAAATACTCCGATTATAGAATTACCTACTAAAATTAAGACGAGGAGAACCAAGCCGTACCTAATAATTAATAACCTATTCCTTTTTTTCACAGGCTTGTATTGTAAGGTACAAAGACTAAAGAGTAAAGAACTCATGAAATCTAGCTGGAAGAGTTCGATAGGCAACCTTTTTGCCTGTAAACATGTGGATGGACAAATTATTACCACAATGATTAATCAGGTAGATTAACCTGAAACCTAAAATATACTATCTTTTCTTCTTACAAAAGTCATTCATTTTTATATTATTATAATGCAAGCGTCAAAATTGCATAATCAACTAACCATAATAATTACTAGGAGTGATTATTTTATATCTTAATTATTCTTAAAAGTTGAAAAAAAAAAACCCATTTATTGAATATTTAATGTGGCCCGCATTTGAAAATTGTTGCTTGTTTGGAGTTTAGATTCTCTCGACTGTGATAAACTGATAATGCATCTTGCAGATCAGCTAATAATTAAATGGTGATGCAAAAAGGTTGCACAGTGGAATATGCAAATTAAAATAAAAAGCTGAAGTGTCACTGTTTACTTTCTAAATTTGAGTTTATCTTTATTTAAATACCTTTTGCATTCTACATCATGGTTACCTTATTGGCTTGCTTAAAAGTTATCACAATTATCTTGCATGGACAATGTATGGGAGTGTACATACAAAATATTTTAGACCCTTTTCTATCCAATTTATTGAAATGTTCTAATACTGGAATAATGAGTTGAACAAAAGTTTACCAATGAATTGAACTGAAAATACAAAAGAAATTGAATTATTATTATTATTATTATTATTATTATTATTATTATTATTATTATTATTATTATTATTATTATTATTATTAAATTTTATTTATTTGGTGTGTCGTCGTCTTCTTCTTCTCATCTTCGTTGTGCACTTGTACATGCTATCTACTAAGAGCATCTCCAATGCTAGAAACTTCTAGAGAGGTTTATTTACATGCCATGTTATAATCCAAAAAGCCCACTTATATAAACATCTTATTCTCAATGCTACAAACCTTTAATAGGTTTCTTGTCTATGCCATATCATAATCTAAAAACCAGGTTTGTCTAGCCAAACCGGTTTGTGTAAAAGTTGGGTTTGAAGGTTTATCACTATGGTAGTAAGGTTTTTCTTCCTCACAAACCTCATAAAAAGCTTTCATTGGAGATGCTCTAAGGCTTTCCAAGATGAATTTCCGCAAATTTCTCAGCTTTAATGGAAAACTGACTAGCTAAAATATCAGTACTACAAAATACAGTAGCACCTAAACTTCTTTAAAACAATCTTATTGTAATTTTTGGTGAAAAGATCGTCACTTTTGAAACAAGGGTCGGGGTCAGGGTTTATAATTGTGAGATAATAGAATGCTTGATTATTATTGATGCAATCGATCCCTATTTATAGGTAGGGAATCCTAGTGTTATGGAAACTCTAGATTACACAATCTCTATAATATATGCTAATCTAGAATAATATTCCTAAGAGTACTACAATAGTATTCCTAAGAAAACTAGAATAATATTCCCTAACACTCCCCCGCAATCGTAGCGCTAGATGAACGGACGCTACGATTGGAGGTTACAAAAGACATAATTGAAAAACATTAGAGTAAACATGGAGATCTTGAAGTTCAACCCAGTATGAATTCTAGCCAAAACAAACTCTCGTGTTGCCACCCGCTTTATAGCCAATCGTGAGCAAGGGGAAGGAACGCGTTAGCGGATAGGAAGACTATAGAGATTGACAACAGTAGATCACGCGGTAGCAGGGGTCGGCGCTTGGTGGTCGGCGGCGGACGGCTGTTGGCGGCGGCAAGAGTGCAGGCGACGGTCGGCAGGAGTGCAGGTAGCGGAAGACAGAGCTGTAGATGTGCGAACCTGACGTGATCTGAGTTTTGAGAGTATGGTAGAAATTAAGAACAAAAATCCATATTTAGTGGTGGAGATTAACATAATTGAATTTAATATAGCTAGGGAACTAAAAATAAAAATTTGTGTGGGTTGTAAAAAAAAGAGTAGTCCGCCGGATGGAATATGGTTTAAGACCTCCATCCAGCGGCTTAGTGGAAGCTAGGGTTTTAGGCTTGCAGTAAAGTAGCTGCTCTGATACCATGTGAGATAATAGAATGCTTGATTATTATTGATGTACTCGATCCCTATTTATAGGTAGGGAGTCCTAGTATTATGGAAGATATAGATTACACAATCTCTATAATATATACTAATATAGAATAATATTCCTAAGAGTACTAGAATAATATTCCCAAGAGTACAAGAATAATATTCCCTAACGTACTCTTAGTAATATTATTCACTAATAATAATAAATGACCCCTACATTAATTTCTAGACAATGATCCCATTTTTATGTAAAATGGTTACACACAAAACTTGCTCATATATACATGGATTAAATGAGCAAGTATTAATTAATATAATATAAGGAATAACAGTGTGTGTCCCCTTGAAAAAAAAGGAAGAAAAGTGTATATGTAAGGCTAAAACTAGAAGTGCCTATGAAATGAGACATTTATATAAATATATATACATTTTAAAAAAAATTAAAAAAAAAACAAAAAAAAAAAACAAAAGGGTGGCTTTGAAATGGAAATCATTAGTGATTTTGGTCAAAGTCGAGCTAATTAACCTTGTGCTTTTCAGTGCTTTGCTAAATCTATTCAAAGCGATATAGAACCTAACACCCTTTGCTTTGTCTATAACTTCTCAAACATGTAAGTTAGAATAAAATTTACTTTATTTATTAATCATTTGTCTAATGCAAAATGCACAAGATAATCAGGCAAGCTTGTACCCGATTACAGAAATTAGACAAATTAAGCAGAGTGACGAGCAAGCTTGTACTCAGTATTTGGTTACTAATACCTTTGCCATAAAGTGATTAATTAGCCATTATGCAATCAAATGATTGGCATATAATGCTTTTGATAAAGCTAAGTAGATTGAATGACACGTAGCAACCTAGTTTTATTTTTCAAATAGACTTTAAACTTAAATTATAAAAATAAAACTAAAATAAACTATAAACTTTTATCGCAGAATATTAGTAAGTTGAAAAAACAATTTTGTGTTGTTATTTTAAATATATATATATAACTGGTTAAGAACGGTTATTGTTGTAGATATTGTTAGACTTTCAATCGATGATAATTTTTCCCTCAAGCGTGGAAAAAAAAGATCATATTACTTTTTAAAATGGATATAAAATCACTCGTAATGTCATTTGAAAGGATATTAAGACTTTAATCATAAGAATCCACAGGGCATTTAGAAATGAATTACTAGGGTTGGATTTAATACTAATGATGATGTGATGATGTTAATATCAATAAATATTCTAATTTTACGACCTAACTATTATCTTAGATCACTCCTCCTAACCCTCTCATATTCTATACCACAATTCCCTCCAAAAAAAATTATCATTATGCATTGCATGATGCAATCATGCAAATTGACCGTTGAAACTTGAAAGCAATAAAAATAAATGAACAAAGCGGAGCTAGTGTTGGCAAAAATTGATAAAATGTATTGAATTACTGATGAGGAGTTGAGTGCGGGATATTGATTACAATATGTACTCTTTGATCTCACGAGTAATACTCCATACTCAAATGAGAGTAAATAATTAACTTAAAAAAATGAGACTACGTTACTCATCGTGATCATAAATTCCGGAATTCATGAGAGTGAATTGTCAAATAAGTCTAGTTATTTATGTGTTGGAATCAATTCAACCAAAAATTTAAACTTGAAATGTGGATGATGCACAGGTGTTCTCGACTCCTCATACTATGTGCTTAAATATTTCACTAAGAAAAAGGGGGCTCTTAGAATTCGAACTTAAAACCTCTTGGACACCGCATGGTTGAAAGCCTAATCAATATTACATTATTTCTTAATAATTCGGGTTGGAAGAACTAAAAGAGTGTTCATTTGCTCAATTATTAGGTACTCCCCATTTTCTTATCCAACATAACTTATAGAACAAAGTACAACATAATTGTATTCTTGAAATTTATGTTAGGTATCAATGTATCATAATTTTCGTAAACCTCAAGCTACAAATGATTAAGTGAAGTATATATAATCATGAGTTTGGATAATTCGTCAATGTATGAGCATGTGCACAACTATAAGAAAGTGTCTTATTATATTAGAGATGAGTGAGAGATAAAAAAAGGAGATTTCTTCAGCTGACATCCCCACAAAAACAGACACCTCTACTAGCCAACCGACACGCTTCTCTGCCATCCACATGCTCCAGGTTGCACTCTCCAATAAATATTATTGTTACTTTTGTGTGTTTTTAAAATTTTAATTGAAGATATCAAAAAATAAAAGTGTTAATTTTATGCATCAAAATATACAAAATTTTTGGTTACTGTTGCGCTTGAGTTCTTTTTAGGAATTTTTAAATGTATATCACTCTTTTAAATAATGATATAAAATCGAACTATGCTAAATTGTGTACTTAATTTCTAGGAAAATTTGCACTTAGGTGCATTGAAGTTTCATGTATTATTTTTTAGTTTATATGTAGTTTGTATAATTTTATTTAGGTGACACAGTATTTTGCAGATAATTTCACTTAGGTGATATTGGATAACGGTAGTTAACTTTTCGTTAAATTCTAAATGCAAAACGACGGCGTTTGGAGTAATGAAGTAATTAATGTTTTTTTATTGATCAAATTTGAGTAACTAATGATTTTTTATTAATCAAACTCAGGTTTTTTGTGATTTTTTCCCGAAAGTCTGGTGGTTTGCAAATTAATATGTTGCAAAAATTGGACCAGACCCCTCCTTTTATAATCAATAAAGTTGTTGGAGTATTTTCATTCTGAGTCGTTAATTTGTTTGGGATTGAAATATGGCATTCGATCCATTTCGTCCTTTGCGGGTAATTTATCAGCATGTCAATCGGTATTAATCAAGATCATTAAAGGTAATCACCCTTCACACGTTAGCAAAATTTAACGGAAGTTAACCTCCGTCATCAACTGTTACCTAAGTGAAACTATTTACAAAACATTGTGTCACTTAAGTGAAATTATTCAAACTTCATATCACCTAAAAATTAATACTGAAACCTTAGAGCGCCTAAGATATTTTTTTCCTAAATTGTACCTTTTTTTTATATATTATTTGTAGTCAATTTAACATGTATACACATCTACAGGTATAATAGGTAAATACGAAAAATATGTTTCAAAGAGAATCCTAATTCAAAATGAACTAATTTGATTTTTGTTTACTTGACTTCTACCTATTTATAACTCGCTAAAACTCACTTGATATTTTAATTTGAAAATGTGGGTTGAATCTTTTCACACCGAGCAAAACCTAATGTCCCAAAATAGAGAATTTCATAGAGGAGTCCCAACTTTGAATTTTTACATTCTCATATACTCCTATTTTGACGCATAATTTCAAATGAGCCAAATATGAAAGAAGTTTGACGAGTTATAAAAAAATTAAAAGTTAAAGAGAATCAACCTACTAAACTCATTACAGTTCAGTTCAATATTTATCCAATTTGCTTTTTTGAGCTGTATTGAACTAAACTCGCATTAATTAAACCTTCAAATGTGTTCTTTTCCATTGGTTCAGTTCTGTTTAATTTAGTGATGTATTTTTTATCTCACTTATTACTATTCAGCTCAGTTTAGTTAAACTCAATTTAGTTAAGTTCAACACGAACATAGATCTCTCCCAATGAAAAACAACACGAACATAGATCTCTTCCAATGAAAAACAAACCTTAATACAATCAGCTGGTTAGATCCTATAGCACAAAAAAAAAAAAAGAAAAAAAAAAGAGCTGGTTAGATCCTATAATCACATATTCACATGAGCATCATGCTTTCTTTTAAAAGATTAAAAAAAAAAAACAAAAAAAACCAACAAATCTTATGGCTTTTGCAATAAGAGAAGCAAAGAACTCTTTTTTCTCTGCTATGAGCCCCACAGAAAATACAAAACAATCCCAATCTTGTATGTAACCCTGCAACAAAAATACAAATCAAAATACTAACTGTTTAATGGTGTTGAAATTAAAAGAATTTCAGATTCTTGTGCAGAACTCCTCTGTAAACTTAAACAATAATTTTGTGGTATTTTTTTTCTGAAGTGTTCATAAAGCCTCTGCTTCATTGGCTTACAGGTAAAAGAGCCCAAAATCAGAAGAAGGTGGTGGGGCAGTTTTTTTCAAGTGTATTTTGTGATCTTAATTTCATGTCTGGTTCTGAGTTCTAATGAGTTAAGACACCCCCCCCCCCTTCTCTCTCTCTCTCTCTCTCTCTTGCATTGAAAGCCCATTTCCTGGTTCATCACTTTTTCCCCATCCTTTTCTCTGCAAAAATCCAGAAATTTGCACTTATGTTTAGAGACTTCTAAAGCAAAGGTCCCTCTCAATCTCATTACTATCTTCCTTAACCAAAAAAATTGGGTCTTTTTTTTCATTTTGGATGCAATCAATTGTCTCTTCATTCCTTCTCTTTGGTTGGTACTTAGTAGTCTCAACATTTATGTGACTCTTAGACTTCTGTTTTGCTCCACTTCACGTTTTGCATACCTTTCTCCATTTTACATTTGTGGTGGACAGGTTGAATACTTATTATACCAAGCAAAAGGGGCTATTTTTATTTTCAGCTTCTCATATCTTACTTTACTGGTAAGCACTCTATGAACCCTTTTTATCTGTTTTGGGTTTGTTTGTTAAAGATGTAATAGTTTCTATCTGGGTTTGTTTAATTGATCTTTGTTAAGTTATTTAAGTAATATTTCTTATGTGGGTTTTCTGTGTGTTGTCAATTTTCATTTCTGCTTCCTGACATTGTTTATTTTTCATATATAAGATCTCTGAAGTTCCCAATCTGGGCTGTTGAGCTTTTTGTATTTTCCTATGATTTATGTCACGAGTTTCATTGGTAATTAGGTTAAGTCATTGTCTAGGCTTCAGAAAGCTGTTTCTGATAGGTGGTTGTATTCATTGCTTTATTCATAGGGTTGATAGGTGATTTCATAGGGTTGATAGGTGATTTGGTAATGTAACCAAAGGAGAATGATGAAGTAGATGGATATAAAATTGATTGATTTGGTATTTGTTATTCATTAGAGGGTGTATATTCCCTTTCTTTCTTTATTACCATAGTTATGATGAGTAAATTTCTCAATCTCAGGTATTAATTGTAATTATTTCCCTTTATTACTATAGTTGAGGGGGCTTTGAGAGTGATGCACATTGAAGGTCTCAACAATGGCTACTTTAATACCTGGTATTCTGTTAAAGCTTCTACAACATATGAATACAGATGTGAAGGTTGCTGGTGAACATAGGTCTTCTCTGTTGCAAGTTGTAAGCATTGTTCCTGCTCTAGCAGGTGGTGATTTGTTCCAAAACCAAGGGTTTTATTTGAAGGTTTCTGATTCTTCTCATGCTACTTATGTTGCTCTTCCTGATGAAGATGATGATCTTATTCGAAGTGATAAAATTCAATTGGGTCAATACATTCATGTAGATAGGCTTGAAGCTGCCTCCCCGGTCCCCATCCTCCAAGGTGTGAGGCTCGTTCCGGGTAGACATCCTTGTGTTGGTAACCCGGAAGATATTGTGGCAACTCATTCTCTTGGTTTCCTAAATAGCTCTTCTCCAAAAGCGAAACCTAGTGAAAAGTCGAAGTCACCAGCAAAGTTGCTGTTGAGCAGTAAGGAGAAATCTCCTCCCTCTAAATTGACTATCAATGTGAAAGATGAGCAGTTAGATAAGAAATCGTTAGCAATTACTCGATCAAAGTCTATATCATTAAAATCCTCGGGGCATTCGTTGGATAGAAGGGAATCTTTGGGAAGGCTAAAGACCTCAAGTTCTCAGTCTATACCTTCATCTCCTACTAGTTGCTATTCCCTGCCTACTTCATTTGAGAAGTTTGCTAATGGAATGAAGCAACAGACAAAGATCAAGACTGATAGAGGGACTCCTAAGTTGGGTCTGATGGAGAAGGTGTCTGCTAAATTGGGGTTTGTGGATAAAGCTAATTCTCCGCGTGCGGCAAGTCCATTGACAAAGAAGCAGCCTGCTCTGACTACACCGAAAAAGCTGTCTCAGATGATTGATATGGGACCAAAGGCTCTGAGGAGGAGCTGGGAAGGTAACATGGATACAAAGAGTAAAGACAATATGAAAGTGAAGGCCAGCAAGCAGGATTTGATCTCTGGAGCTAGGAGTTCATCTGTAAGTGCCTGGTTTATCTTTTTAAGCTTTTTATTGGCCCTTCTTATTATGGACGCTAAATTTTATCCACTTGTAATTTGTTTCGAAATGCAAGTCAGATCGAAATGGACTGTTTTCCTCTATCCCTTTACCCCCTTTTGGTCCAGGGAAGAATGGTTGGGGGTGTTAGATGTGCTTAAACATGTAGAATATGAACCAAGCTGAACTGGTCGGAAGTAATTCAGATTGCGTTGATTGAAATGAAAATCATATAAACTCTGTATACGGAGATGGAAGAAATAGTTATACTCCATGATGTTTGCATTTTCTGGATATTGCTTTCTATATTTTTAAGCAGGAAGATTCTATTTTTGTCCATTGCGCTATGCATTGCCCCGAGATTGAATTAATAGCTCCTTCAATAAAAATCATGCTATCTTTCGTTCCGCCCACCTAGCACAAATTGTGTTGTATGTAGACTATATGCATTTAAAGACTGAATTATCTTTCTTCGGAAATTTTTATGCCTCATGTTCAGGTGCCCAAGAGAAATCCAACAGATGAACGGATATCGGCAAAAGTGGAGAATAAAGTCCAAAAATCCTCAAAGTTGTCAAAAGAAGAAACTAACGGCCAAATATCTACAAGAAATGTGGCTGCAAATGGAGGATTGGATGATCTTGATAGATTAAGTAAACCAAGAATCTCTGTTGGGAGGAAATCAGTAGATAGTAATGCCAGTAATGGGTTGCCGAACAATTTGGTGAAAGTCTCTGCCAGTAATAGGAGATTGATAGATGCTAGTGTTTTGTGGAGTTCTCTTCCCTCTTCTGTTACAAAGCTTGGAAAGGTATGCCCTAAACTGCTGCCAAGATATCAAGAATTCTTGTCACTAAGTTTTTAAATTTTGTGATTTCATTAATTTTCTCCACATTCTGCATAATTATTTCCGTCTCAATTTGCTGATTTGACTTTCCGAGTCCGTTGGTTGGTCTTTACCACATCTTTATGTGATTTAGCATGTTGATTGCACCGATTAATACTTAAAATGCTTTATCCGATATGTTAGTTTTCAATTAAACTACAGCTTCTTCAAATTTATTTACTTTGTCATACATCTAATTCAGGAAGTTCTGAAGCTTAGAGATTCAGCACAAATGGCTGCAATAGAGGCTATGCAAGAAGCTTCTGCTGCAGAGAGTGTACTTCGATGTTTAAGGTATTTATCATTACAGAAAATATTTGATATCAGTGGAATAATTATAGGCTGTGGTATCTGGTACATATTGACCCAGTGCTTCAGTCATGCTGTTTAGCAAATAATTTTTGTCACATTCATTCTAAAAATAGGCTATTCCTAATGTACATTCCATGCATTCTTACTTAATGCCTTTGATGATTGTGGACAAGTTTAAAAATTGATCATAGTTATGGACACAATACTGACATGCAATCTATGTTTGCTGCTTCTGATACCTTTTGAACTGGGAGTGGAACCAGTGTGTCAAGGTTGCTTCAGGGTTATCTTTTGTTGAGCATTGCCTCATACTGCAAAACCAAATACTTTGAGCAGTTGCTTATAATTGCAGGTTGTCATTAGCTTCTACTTCTACTTACCACCTTTAACTTTATCATTGCCACCTCTTTCTTCCTTCTCATCTTCCTCTATCATCTATCTTTGAATGAGTGTAATGTGTATTAAACTTAGTTTGGCCCTCAATTGTTTGCTCATCTTGGAGACTAGAAAAGGTTAAACAATTTTATTCTACCCATCTTTCGTCACAACAGAAAAAGTAAGATTGAGTTGCATCAATAGTGTGAAAATAGTTCCCATAAGTTACCTTGAGTGTTGTGCAAATATCCTCAAGTGGTATGTTAGCTGTTAAAGATTACGAGACCATTTATAAATCCACAGCCATACCACCACGGCACCACCATATACCAGAGTTCCAGACATAGCAGCTTTGAGATGATGTTATCATGACTTGATGTTCCAAAAGGAATTTATTGGTCATTTATGTACTGTGGTGAACCCGCAGAATGTTACATATCTTTATTACATTGAAATTGGTAGGGAGCTATATAAGAAAACACAGACTGCTAATTTATCCATATATGCACCTCATTGCTCATGAGCAGCACTATTATGCTGCTTTTTATATTCCTGATTTTCCTTTGCTCTATCTTGCCCCTCCGCTGCCTCTTAAGTTCCAGCGGAGACTGCTGCTTCTATGAAGCCATATTCTGCAACATGCCTTTCAAGTGCACTGTCAAACACTTCCTTCTATTTCTTTAACTGCCAAGCCGACTCACAACCAGTTATTCTCAGCACCTTTGAGCGCTAACCCCCAGAACTATAAATAAATCTACCTTTTTTCCTCCTACCCAAGATACTGACATGCAGACCAGCTTCTTCCACCACCATGGCTGATGTACCTTCCATATTATTGCTTCAATTCTGGACAACTCACTACCTGCACCAAAAATAGCTTCTAGGAAGCAATTGAGTTTTTGGCCCATGTTTTGGTGAAGGTTCTTTATTTCTCTGGATGTGGACACTGGACAGGAAGGTAGTCAGAGACCTTCTTCTCTTCAATGTTTGAATTTTGAACATAAAGATGTCAATACATCTGTCTTATACTCCACATTCACTCACCCATGCACGTGAACTATGATACTAATAGTGGCATCTAAACTTGTGGTCAAAAATTGAGAAAAGAAAACAGAATAGAAGGAAACTCATAAGACTCAATACTAAAGCCATTCGACATACCAGAGAACATACATGATTTTTACGTCACAAAACAAAGCCAACAACAGAACTATCGATGGGTTGTGTATGAGCCAATAGATGAGGATTCCGAGGGGATTCTTTAGTAGGAACCTTTTTTATATTCAGTTCAAGATATGAATACACTGATGAGCTTGGTCTTTGCCTTTATGACGCTAATGTGATTTTGTGTTAGTTATTTGTTTCAGGCCTTTTTTTCTTCTTCTTTTTTCCCTATTTCCTTTTTTTGTACGAGACATAACCAGATGCCCCTCATTTGTTCATGTTTCTGGTCAATGAAATAGCACTTACTGAGCTCTAAGTTCAACATGTTATCTGAAGCCAGAAGGATCATTTAGTTCAGCTTTTTATTTCTGGTGGATGATGAGGACATTCCATAATTGTACCTTATATTTAGTCCATCGGCTCCATCCTAAAAGTTAAATGAGATAAAAATTGCTTGTTGTGAGTGAATGCTATTGGCACATCACTGCTTGGGAGAGTAAACTGCTCAAGTGAGACAAATGATTTCTCACTTTGATTGGGGATCTTATATTTGCATCAGATATGGCGCAACATAAAGTTTATGCTTAGTTATTCTTTGCTGTATCTGAAAGGTAAAGGCACGGTTTGCATAGTGACTAATGGAGCCTAATTTTACTGATTTCTCTGTTCCATGACTTGTTTTCATCTGATATGCTGATAAGTGATGGATTAGCTTGTTTTAACAAAATATCATTTTTGCCCTCTTGCAGCAAGTTCTCCGAGCTAAGCTCATCTGCAAAGGAAGATGACCCTCAACCAGCAGTAGAGCAGTTCTTGGCTCTACACTCAAGCTTGAAAAGTAGCCTGCTCATAGCCAGTTCCTTATCCAAAACAAATTATGTGGGCTCATCTCCAGATAGTCAAGAAACATTATCAGAAGAAACACAAAAGATCTTATCAGAAAAGCGTAAGCAGGCATCTTCTTGGGTCAATGCTGCTCTGGCCACAGACTTGTCTTCCTTCTCAGTGTATAGTGATCGACCAACGTTAGCCTCACATCCAACTTCTTCGCCATTACAAAGCCAGAAAAGTAACTCTGGAAATCAACCCATCTTAGTCCTTGAAAACACTAGCAAGAACACACCACCGAAAACTGTAGCCAAACCTCGGCTATCAGTTAGCTCTAGGGTTTCTTCTCCAGGGACTCCACGACGACTTGGGGATGGGCTGATCCCTAGCCAAAAGGCACGGCCCCCACCTCCTCCAGAATGGGCCAAAGGAAATGGGCTTGATGAGTTCATGGACTTGGCAGAGAAGCTACAAACGGAGTCACAGAATTGGTTCTTGGGATTTGTGGAGCGCTTCTTGGATGCTGATGTGGACACATCAACATTGTCAGACAACGGTCAAATAGCAGGCATGCTCACTCAGCTCAAGAGTGTGAATGACTGGTTAGATGAGATAGGGTCTGCCAAAGAGGAGGGAGATGAAGAAGAGGAAGAGATGCCCCGTATATCAGGTGAAACAATCGATAGGCTGAGAAAAAAGATATATGAGTATCTTCTAACTCATGTTGAGTCGGCTGCTGCCGCCCTTGGGAGTGGTTCACAAACTTCACTGTCTGTTCGGACAGTAGAACCTAAAGGACGACGATAATATTTTCCCCTTCATTATACACATTTGGCTGGAAAAAATTTCAGCAAGACCAATACAGGTGCAGAAATACAGAATTGTTTGTCCCCCTAGCTGTTTGTTACTTCTGTGCAGAAATTTTCCCCTTTATCTGTATAGTAATTATCCCTTCAGGTTTAAGGTATAGGTGGAGTTCTCGGTATTTATTGGTAACATTTACACATGAAATGGGAAGTGGAGTTGAAATTCCTAGGTTTTGTGCCCTCTCTTTGTGAAACTTGACTGTCCCAAATGTATATTGAGCAGTTTGGACTTTGGAGGTAAAACAGAATCTAGGTTCACTGTTTCAGACTGAAGAACAAGGCCTGTTTTGGGGTGTAATGAGGATGTTGATTTATCAGTGACTAGTGAACATGATGAGGGTGTTTCATAGTCACACAATATTTGGAAATACAGTACTGTATTAAATGCTTAAGAGCTATCATGTCCAATATTTAAGATAACCAAATATTTGACCAAATAAAGTTTTGACTTTTGTGGCCAATGTATACACATTATTGTCTAGGTTTGGAGTTGGACCACTCTTGTGGTGTGGAATATTGACTTGCATACCGACAGATTAATTCATTTTTGAAGCTTCCAAATGGTCCAAGGCTGAGATAGTCTTCTTCATGAGACATGACTTGCTGGCTACTGAAATACTGCAAGATTCCACTTCTCTTGGACCAAAAATTTCCATGACCCTTTGTCCCAAAAAAAAAAAAAACAAAAAACCTTGACCCAAAAAGTGAAAAAAAACATGACCGCCAAATCTTCTAGGTTTGGTGGGTAAGTTTGCAATATAATATTTTCATGTCATTTGAAACAACTACTGAATAAATAAATAATTATATCATCCTGTGGAGTGAGGCTATGTTCTCATTACTTTAATTTAGTTCAGTTCATGTATAATTTTAATACTTATTTATTTCGAAATAATTCATGATGATAACTATTCCTATATCACTAAAAAGATTTCTAAGCATACTTTCAAATAAGTTTGATATTTAATATATTTGGACGAGTTTCAAATAATTAGAGGTAAAGATTAAAAAAAATCACTTCAAATTTTTTTAGCAGAGCTTGAGTGAAAGATAGTGGCCATAAAACTTGTTTTTGATACAAACACAAATAAACAATGATACTGGTATAATCATCTAAGCTGGAGATACCAAACACAAAGTATGGATGAAAACAACAAAATGAGAAGTAGACAAATCCTTCAGAATTGTATAATATAATAAAACTTTATTAACTTCAAAACATCTAAAACAAACACAAAGAAACAGAGAATAATAAAAAGAGTAGTGGTTGCGGGTTACTCGTATAAAAAATAAATAAATTGTAATAATAGATTTTTATGAGCCATCTACAATACTGATATTGCATATCCGAGTGTAACTTACAGCCAACAACAATTAAATATATTTTAAAAATCATAGAACCAATGTAAAATTTATTGCTAGGCTTTTATTACGCCTTGAAGGAATTACAATAATCGTCGGTAAACGAAACAAAAAAAAAAATCTAATAACTCACTAGGATTTCCTCTACTTATACCCAAATAGAGTAGAAAATTCGACAAGATTATAATCAGCCATTCAATGGAAAAAAACTTGAATCTCATAGACTCATACCTACTTATTTGACTCCATTAACACCTACTGTAATATATCGACGCGCATAATCAATTTCTTTTTCCAAAAGTACTTAATAATTATTTAGAAAATATATACTACTCCCTCTAAATACCACAAATAACTTTACGTTTCTAAGCACATATACTGAAATATTAATAACAATATAAATTAAAATATACAACATTCAAATATCAAAAAAACTAATATTAGCAAATCAATGAGCATATTGACTTTCTTTAAACGAGTAATTTCTTTAAACGAGTAACAACATTAAAATCAATTTTCTTTGTAATTTGCAAAATCACTATTTTTTCTATCATTTTGCCACAAAAGAAAAATTTATATTCTCTTTTGTATTTTTTTTATCAAATTATTTTAAAAAAGAAACTTTAATGCGAATTATTTCATCCGTTATGGTTGTTCATTTTTAATCAGGTATGCAACACTTAAAATCAGCCTAGATATTGTTGGATTTGGAAGTTTTGCAATGATACACAGGAGAAAAAAAAGTGGTATTTTGGATTACAAAATTAGTTTTCTTTTCACCTTCTTACCGTACTTTTCCTCTGTCTAGGTTTCTCTAACATAACTACTTAGGTGTAATACTATCATTTTAGCTAAAAAATATTTTATGTTTTGTAATAAGAATAAAAAAACAACAACTTTTATAAACATACAACATAAACTCTTATTAAAATAGCATGAATAGATTGCACCAAAAAAAAAAAAGCATGAATAGAATTTTAAAATAAGAAACAAAGACATATTCGGATTGAAATTGACCGAGTTAGAAAATCAATTTCAAAATTATTAAATTCAAATACGACTTGATTAACCTGTTTTTATGTGCCGACCATCAATATTACAAAATAGCTATCAAAACGCAAACTTTATCATCATCAATCCGTTTCACATATTACAACCAAAATTAAGCGCTTGGTGTTGTTCTAACCTAAAGTGGACATCACACTAGGAATTATCTTTAGGCCGAATCTAATATGAACATCCTAAATTAGTCTTATTTCAGGTAATCAAGTTGGTGTTATTTGAATAATGTTTCCCAAAAAACAGAAAGAAAATGGACAGTTTCTAGATCCTTCCACTCAAATGGACTTGAGTATCTTCCATTTTAATATCCATTAATGACAAACAACAGTTGCAGAATAAAAAGCATATTAGTAGATTAGCATATATCAAGTTGTCCACTAAAGTAAAGTAAATTCAAAAGAACAACTTGGGAAATTGCCCATCTCCGTTTCCTTTCTACCATCAGTAATCCACTAATCTCTCTCTCTCTCTGACCCAAGTCAGGAATGGCGGAGCTTAAGCTCCTGCTAGGCTTACTGTCCTTATTGCTGCTACCCTCAGCTCAAGCGAAAATTATTTTTGAAGAGAAATTTGACGGTAAAGAAATTCTCATACCCCATTATTAATTTCTGTAACTTTTTACATTTTTTCATGTTAATGTTCCACCTTTAATCTTCCTGTGTTGAAAGTTTTAAACTTTAGATCATAATTAGCAAACCCCTCAAACAGTAGTAACTGATTACTTCACTTTGCTAAGCACAATCCCATTTAAAGTTTTCTGCTTCAATTATTTATTTTGTGTGTGTAGAGGAATTTGGCTACTTCTATTATTCATTTGCTTATCTCACCCCCAAAAAAATTATTCATTTGATTAGATTTAAGGTTTGTGTTGCTTGGACTTGGATAAAGATAGAGAACAAAGTGTGAATTTCATGGTTGAGATATGGTATACTGGCAAGTATTATGTGTTTTTGGTCTAATTTGAAGTGCCCATGTGTCATATTGTATCTGGGTATTTTGGGACACACTGGCACTGTGGCACATTGATGAAGCTTGGAGTTACTTTAGTTAATTGCTTTTGGCGCTTCTTTTTTTTTGTCAGTGTGAATTGTGGATTATTACTTACTTGAGCCTTCTTGTTTAAGATTATGAGATAATGGGTTGTTACTGATTTGGAAATGGTGGTTTGGATTTTTGGAAAAGAGAAGATGGATGGAGGGATCGCTGGGTTATATCAGATTGGAAAAGGAGTGAGGGCAAGGCTGGCACTTTTAAGCACACTGCTGGCAAATGGTCTGGAGATCCTGATGATAAAGGTAATAAATTGATTGTTTAGAATTTGATTTTGGGGTTTTTTCCCCTTGTGAAACTTGAAATGACTTTGAATGATCAATGCACACACACTTAAGAGAATAAGGGTTAAGAAGATTAGAAGAATAAAGGTGGTCTAAACATATCAACAGTTGCTTGGTTGCCATAAAAAAAAAAAACGGACTTAGGGTCTGTTCTCCTCAACTTCCCCCTGAAGTATTCAGTAAAATTCAGTTCAGTTCAAGAAAATTCAGTTCAGTTCACTAAAATTCAGTTCAGTTCAGTAAAATTCAGTTCAGTAAAAAGAAGTTCAGTTCGGTAAACCAAAGAATAAAAATAAGTTCAATTCAGAAAAATTCCGTTCAATTCAGTAAATTTCAGTTCAGTTCAGTATTTTGCAAAAAAGAAGGTGAAGAGAACAGGCCCTTAAAACGATTTCTTGAGAAAGATAATGAGTAGCATACTAGCACTGTGGTTGTTGTTGTCCTTATATTTGGCTAGATTTATATGAAGGAAACTATAACATGGATTTGCTGAGACTTTGAATTGTAGGTGCATCCCTTGGTTGGTTGGTTGCTCTGAAGTGACTGTAAAATGACGGATTAATAATGCAGGTATCCAGACTTATAATGATGCTAAGCATTTTGCAATATCAACCAGAATTCCTGAATTCAGCAACAAGAACAGAACTCTTGTTGTCCAGTACTCGGTGAAATTTGAACAGGATATTGAGTGTGGGGGAGGCTATATAAAGCTTCTCTCTGGATATGTCAATCAAAAGAAATTTGGCGGAGATACGCCTTACAGGTTCGTTATTTCCCTTTCCAAAAGAAACAATTTTGTGTTGCTAGTATTAGGTTCCCTAAGCCACCACTGTATGGAGATGACGGATTTCTGCTCACAATTGTTTATATGCTTACATAGACTTCAGCAATCAGCAGAAATTCAGAGGCCAGGCCAGTGAGAGAGTGGGATGAAAGGACAAAGAAAATCCATAAGAAGGAGCCCTTAAGATTAAGGTAGTGAAGGTCATGGCCATGGTAAAGAGAGGCTGCAATGTTGAACACGGCATGAGAACACAAACTATATCTTATGAAAAGATCATAAGAAAATATGAACAGGACACAACACAAAGACATGAAGTGTGAATCGGGACAAAAAATATTTGCATCGTGTAAGAATCTAATCATTCATGTGATATTTGCTTGAGTACAACTTGAAGTAGACACGGAGTCACGAATCAATGGTGAAACCACGAAAGCAATATAGTTCACGAATTGCTAGTTTGAATTGCTAAAGCATCTCTGCTTACCTCCACTTCTCATAAGACACCTTTTTCTTCTCCAGTTTTTGTATAAGGTTATCTTTTGCCTTGCTAAAGCCCCCCTAAGCTGAAAATGCTCAGACCTTATTGCTTAATCTTCTTAAAATATTGGACTGATAGTAATGTTACTGTAGCCTCCATGTCCATAGAAGATTTTTTTATGCCATTGAGGGTGGTGTTCTAAATTCTTTTAAATCTTCATCTTCTCTAATTGTTAAGTAGATTGAGAGCAGGGAGCCAGTATATCCATTGGCACAAGGAACCTAAAATGATGATTTGCGCTTATACATCACTAACTTGGTTCAAATTTCGTATGTTTTTCCTGTTAAGTTGGAACATGTTGACTTTGCTGATTTCTTCTCCTTAAAAGTAACTAGAGAAAGAAAAGGAAAAAAAACTTCTAGAAGGGTATGTTGCTTGTTTAGCCTTTGTAATGACTTGTACATTGTTGTTAAAGTGCTATACCCCCCCCCCTGGCAGTGTACGATTTGCAGTCTCAAAAGAATTGACCATAGTAGATGTTTCTCAGCTTCATTTTCCTTGTTGCAGTTTGATGTTTGGACCAGATATATGTGGCACACAGACAAAAAAGCTTCATGCTATAGTTTCCTATCAGGGACAGAATTATCCTATCAGAAAAGATCTGCAATGTGAAACAGACAAATTAACACATTTTTACACATTTGTTATTCGACCTGATGCGACATACAGTGTCCTGGTTGATAATCGTGAAAGAGAGTCAGGAAGCTTGTATACAGACTGGGATATTCTTCCTCCAAGAAAACTTAAGGATGTGAAAGCCAAAAAGGTAGGACTTGCCAATAGCTCAAGTAATTTGTGTAGGCGGACTGAATCTTGAGCTGCTTCCTATATCTAAAATGCAAGAAAGAAATGTTAATCTAAATCGTGGAATATCATTCTTGAAGTTGTCAACCTCATCTAGTCCTTTATCTTCGCCTATGGCTAAAGGCCACCAGCAATACCTTCATCTTAATAGCTGTCGTAAAGTGCTTCCACTTTCTTTTGTGTGACATATGTGCTACTTCTCTCATTTCTCAGAAGTCTGTAAGCTTTTCTCCACTCTTTATCATGGATGATTGTGGATGGTTTATAGCTTGCCTTTATCTAATTTTATTGCTCTCAGCCTGCAGACTGGGATGATCAAGAATACATTGATGATCCTAATGATGTGAAACCTGAGGTACCTTTCTCTCCTGCAAGGATCCAATTACAGTATAGCAGTCTGCCATTGTTCTTGTTCAAAATTTGTTTTATCAGCTGTGGCTTCCTGACTTCACAGGGCTATGACTCGATTCCAGCCGAGATACCTGATCCAAAGGTTAAAAAGGTTTGCAGATTTACTTGCTGCTTCTATTATATAGTTTAGTTTAATTGTTCAAAATGTAGAAGTTCCCTCCAAATTGAAGATATGGAAGACATAATATCCACATAGATTGATCTATTCTCTCAACTACTAAGGGAAATTGCTGTTTGAAGTATCTAATGATGAAAGAATAAATTGGCTATTTTCTAAATTTATGATACTTCTATTCTCTGTAGCCGGATGACTGGGATGAAGATGATGATGGAATATGGAGGTCTCCAAAGATCCCAAATCCAGCTTACAAAGGACCATGGAAGCCTAAGGTGCTTTTGATGTGCTTGTAGAGATTCACAGAAATAAGATGCCTTAAATGGTTTTGTTTTTTAAGCGTTCTACTTCTTCAACTCTTTTTTATGGGGTGGGGGTGTTGTGTCTCTTACACTGAAAGCATTTACTGCCTGACAGAAAATCAAGAATCCAAACTATAAAGGAAAGTGGAAGACTCCATGGATCGACAACCCAGGTATCATTCCTTTGCTCTCAACATTCAGTGTCTAGATGACTTAGTAATTTCAGAATAACATGGTTAGCCTGGACTGCTGGACACTGGTATAGAGCATTGACGCTTACAATAGCTGCTGGAAGTAAAGAATATTTCTCTGATTAATTTGTTTTATTCCCCATTGATTTTGGTTTCAAGGGCGGGGCTTGATATGCATTTGGAAGAGTTGGAAGCTATTCAAAAGAATCCTTGTTGTATGCTCACTGACAACTGGGTTATTCTCTTACAGAGTTTGAAGATGACCCAGACCTCTATGTGTTGAAGCCCATAAAATATGTGGGAATTGAAGTTTGGCAGGTTAGATTTATTTTGCTTTTTGATCCCAATGCTGGAACCTAAGCTAATTTCAAGGTTGTTCTCCATGATGCTGTCTGTTGCACTCTCTTGTATGCGACAGAAAATTTCTGTTCTTGCTAAATTCACTTGCAACTTGTAAGGAGTTCAGTACTACGTAACTGGTAGTCCAACTATTTAACCGCGATTACAAGACAGTGGAAATGAAATGGTCTCCACGGGCCCTTTGACAATTAGCATATGAGCTGCAAGCAACCTTGCGTTGGAGAGGGGGTGCTTGTCGATCCATTTGTGTGATCCCATTTTTTTTTCTTATTTTTCTCCTGTCTCATCTGTGGACATATATTTTGTCGTGGAGAAATTGCCATTTGTTTCTCAATCAGGCTTCTGATCCCTTTCCCCCCCCCCCCCCCCCTTTGTAATCTAATATTTTGCTGCCTGAAAGTTTTGACATGGAACTTTCATTGCAGGTCAAGGCTGGTTCAGTGTTTGACAACATCTTACTATGTGATGATCCACAATATGCAAAACAAACAGTGGAAGATTATTTTGCCAATAACAGGGAGGTGAGTTTTGGATTTTTCAGGGCATGATGTAGCAGGCACAGCATGCATCATGCATTAAATGCTAATAGAATTTGGACTAATTAAAATGGATTACCTGATCATATAGCTATGCGTCAACACAAGTCATTGTACTTTTATATCCTCTTCATTTAGCAATGAGTAATTGTGATTAGTTTCTCTTATATGTGGGAAATTAGAATCTTTTCAATCTGCTAAATATTTCCCTCAACCACTTGGAAGTTGGAATGAGTTTGATGCGGGAGCATTTGAGGGCTTGTTATCTTACATAATAAAGCATTTGGCTATTAGTTAATTTTCAGCATGCATTTAGTCTTAATTAGTCCGTACAAGCATGATTAGTGTTAATTAAGCCTAGTTTGCATTTGTAATTTGAATTTCATCTTTGTAATAACTTAAGCCACGTTCCTAAAGGGATAAGGAGTCACATGCTGAGAGAGAAAGGCCTAGAGGACCATTAAATCAAAGCATTTAATGTAGTGGTCCAAATAGTACAAGGTAACAGCTGGCTGTCGCTTTTAAGCATGTTGTGCGCCTATTAGGAGCCTTGTGGTCCTCCCAATAGCTCTTTACTAAGCCTTGGGCAGCAAGGATACATTCTAGGTGCTTCCTAGGTCATTTAGGAAACCTTTTACCCCCTATATATATGTAGAGGCAGCCTTGTAACCAAAAAGACGAAGACTATGATGATGAGTATGAAAATGAGAGTGTTATCTCTTTTAAGCCTTTGAGTTTGGTTTATTCTTTCTCTAAAATACTTAGTGCTTAATTGCGTGAGTGTTCTTGAGAGGAGTAGGAAATCGAATGCTATTGTAATTAGTGTGGTGTTTAATTTGCTTTATCACTAGTTACTCTGGTTTTCGTCGATGTGATGGTTTCCTGGTGGTGTTTAAGTACTTTAGCCTTGAATTAATCAAGTTATTTAGGCTTGGTGGTGGAAACTTTATCCAAGTCATATCCTTTATTGCTTTCCTTTGATATAAACACAAAAACCCACAAAAGATTTCATCTTTGATTAGAGAACGAGTTGATAATCCGTTGTGTTGCGTAAACCCGTTGAGTTTTATGCATCAGAGTTAGTGCACTGACTGTAGCTTTTGAACAAATGCAGGCTGAGAAAGAGGCATTTGAGGAAGCTGAGAAAGAGAGAAAATCTCAAGAAGAAGAGGTGATGAACCTTGACTTGTTCTTTGAGAAACTTCTAGTGACTAATTTAAATTTTTTGTAGATGTTACTAAGGCTGAAAGGAGGCCACTTATGCATCTCAATTCCTGAGCAGCCTCAACTTTCATATGTGCAGGAAGCGAGACGAGCAAGGGAAGAAGGTGAAAGGAAGAGAAGAGAGAGAGACCTACGGCGAGGGGGCAGAAAGCGCCATAGAAGGGTATTGCTTTACAAACTCTTCACTTATACTAATAGAATTAATAAAATTACTTGGCCAAAATACCCCTGTTACTTTGAAGTATGCATTGGAAACTAAAACTTAGAGAGGAAAAGTAAGGGTAAATTTGGAAAATCTAGAAACTAATGTAGCATTGGAATGCTACTGCGACAGATATTTTTAGACAAAAAAAAAGTTAGTTAAAGAGACAGATATTTTGAGACAAAAAATGTTAGTTAAAGCGACGGATATTTTGAGACGGGGAGTAATAGCTAGGCTGTTTTTTAGATAGTGGTGTCCTGATAAATTGCCCGAGGTTTTTCTGTGCTACTAACTTTTGTGAATATGCATACTACCACTGTCTTGATAGCCGATTTAGATATGAATTATTCCCAGAGGCTAGAAGAGATAGGTTAGGTTTATAAAGAGACCATATTGTAGCCTTTGATTGCTCAATGCATGGGGTGGCAGGATCTCAGGTCTGTCGTAAGGAGCCTTGTCCTACAAATTGCTGAGAGTTCGTTTTTCTTATTGCAAGCTGAATGATTAGTTGGCTACCTTCACATAAGAAGCAGAAAACACTTTGATAATGCATTTTTTTTTTTTTTGATCATACTTTGATAATGCATTAAATTAGGCTGTTATGATCAATTCTAGTGGGAATAGAAAATTTTTGAAGGAAAAGCTTTTTTTTCCTTCTTTTTTTTTGAAAGTAAAAGGAAAAGATCTTAAATTCTTAAAAGAAAGAGGGACTAGTTCTGGTTATAGTTTGTTTTTTAATAGACATGAAAAAACTAATCTCTAAGTCATTTGTGTGCAGCATGATCCTCACGATTACTTGGATGATTATCATGTAAGTAGAATTCCTCTCTCCTCTTATTTGATGTGTTGTCTAATGTATACTAGAAATCAAGTTTCTCAACTTTAGGGTCTGTTTGGTTCACCTTAATTTTACTTAAATTCAATTCAGTTCAGTCCAGTTCAGTTCATGTGTAACTTTATAACTCATATAATTTTTTATTCCGAAATAATTTCAGGATGATAATTATGTCATCGGAAAGATCTCAAAGCATACTTTCAAATGAGTCCAATTTTGACTATGTTTGGACCAATTTTAAATGGTTAACAGTTAAGTTTAAAAAATCAATTCAGTTCAGTTCAGATCAGTTTTATCCAGGTGAATCAAATGGAGTCTTAGTCTTATGACTCGGGCACTCTGGCTGCTCAAATGGTTGGCGTGCAATTATTCCCAATTTAACATTCTCAATTACTTGTATTCACCCTGTGCATCCTATTTCCAGTTGGTGACAAAATGTGTAGTTATAATAAAAGGGAAGATTTTGCTGAATCTCTTAAAACATTTTTGTAGGATGAACTGTGAAACTCGACCCCAGCAATATCAATGCCCAAGCTCCTCTAAAACAAGAGAAGCAGCTGACAATGCTAGAGTTGATCAATGGGTGCTTGTCAAGTGTATTCTCTTCGTTATACTCTTCATTGATACTTGTAATGTTGAACTTGTCTTAAGCCAGTTCATTGAATATGTTAGCCAGTTAGTACTGTACATCATTGTAGCTTTGAAGATATCTTCATAAACTATACTCTTTTTGAAGTTTGAGCCAACAACATCCCGAAACTGGGTTTCCATATGAATAAACTTACTTGCAATGAGGCTCGAGCATTTCAACATACTGATAGCAAGAGAAGAATGGTAGAGATTTCACTATTTGATTCATTTGGAAGCAAATGAAACTGCATTTCATTCCAAAACAATTACAGAATTAAGTGATGACAAATGTGCGGCTTGATTACCAACCAATATTTTGTAGTAACTATGGAACAATGAAATCTGCAAATTTGAGGATGAGAACTCCTCTCTGTCAAATGTTGTCTGAACAGGATCCACAATAACTATCTTGCGGCCAAACGGAAAAATGTACAACACCATGGGCTAAATATCAATTATGTACCCATTGCACGCCCAAATTCATCTTGTATGGACTCCTGTAGCAGACTATAGCAGCGAAATTCCAGGATATTGGGGCAGCTTCGTCAAAAATTGACGCCATCATTTATGCATACTAAAACTCGTCCTTTGCTTGACGAATGACACGCAATGCTTCAGCGTCATCTACTGTGGGTGGAATGTTTAATGATCGCCTGATTTCAGTGCTTGAAGAGCGAAGGAAGGGATTGCATGACTTTTCTAATTTCAGTGTGGTAGGTATCTGCGCAAAACATGTTTCAGGTCCAGTCAGAAACCACTCAACCAGAGAAGTATCACTTTAGCAGTTCAACTGTTTGGTTAAGCTTCATCACTGTTTGAAGCCACAAGGCAAACCATGGGCAGTCCATTGTTTAATTTTTTCCTTCTTCATACCCTCTCTTCTCCTTTTTCTTATTTATTTTCTATTTTTAAGGGGAAGGGGCGGGGCCGCGGGGGGTTGAAAATGCTATTTCACAGTTCAAGTTATCAACTAAATCAAAACTAGAGACCCACACTTGCATTGCACAAGCAGTCAACTACTCCATATACCCATGTAACATCAAAGACAATTACAAATAATAAGTAAATAAATTAATCCAGTTGAATATATCTTCACAAACTCTACCCAAGTCTTCCAAGGTCTATCGCACTGTTAAGCGTCTAAGCTTCAGTTAAAAAAAATAACTTTTGGAAGTGCCAGATGCAATAATCAGCACCGTACAGCATGCAATACCAATACCCACGTCTCACAGGCTCTCACGAAGCTTGCACCGAGGGCAGGGTAAGGGGGCAAGATGCAAATTAATGCACTATCTCATATAAATCATCTTTCTGATTTAGAATATACATTAAATCAACTCAAGAGTAAGAACTATAAATCAGGAGCCTACATGCTTGACAACATGATGACATGCTACATTGAATGATGCTCCAGGGCATCAAGATAGCAATTGTGAGTTTATAGTACTTTGCAATCAGAAAAAGTTGCAGCACTACAGATCCCTTAAGTTCAAAGCTCAATGTTATCATCTCTCACATGAAAGCTAGGACTCTAAAAAGAACATAATTAAAAGTTTCAAAGCTAAGCATCCAAAATAGTCCAATTATTAATAGACTTCAAAACATTACCATTGGTAGGCCTTTATTGCGTAAATGTGCAACACGGGAAGCATAAGACTGGAGTGCTTCATTATTTGGCTCTATAGACAATGCGAACTTTGAATTACTCTGTCAAATTACAATCTCAATAATCAGTCCCACTAGATGTTGAAATTTGAATACCCATCAGATTGTCATTCTTTTTTTTTTTTTTGGGGGGGGGGGGGGAGAGAGAGAGAGAGAGAGAGAGAGAGAGAGAGAGAGAGAGATTAATAAGACTCACCAAGGTATATTCATGCCCACAATATATACTTGTATCTTCTGGTAAGGACATTATCTTTTTCAGAGAAGCTACCATCTGGAAATAGAAACAGGAATTATGTAAATATTTTAAAAGAAAAGGTTGTAACCAAAAAAACTGGCTTCGGAATAATATGGACTAAAGCAAAATGGCTCATAAAACTGTCAGCACTTCTTATTTCTTGTGAAGTTGCCGATAGTCATCGAACTTTGGATCTCGAGTCAAACGGAAACAACCTCTCTGTGAGGCTCTGTTCTCATAGGGGTAAGGTTGCGTACAACGGACCCCCCCTTACCCTGCCTAGGCGGGAGCCTCTTTGAAGGCACTGGGGTAATGTTAATGTTGTAACCAATAAGAAACTGACCTAATTCTTTTCAGCCAAGAATCAGTTCATTATATTTCTAATCTGGAAGGGTGGGGCACTCAAAGTCACTAGCTAAGCATGGGGGCACTCAAAGGTACGACCGTACGGGAGAGAGTTGCAGTAACTTCAAGGGGAGGACCAGCTACAAATATAGAAATCCTAGCTTGGTCCAGGAGAAACCCTCCAAGTTCAGTGCTCCTCTCAAGAATATAAGGTTGGAAATTTGAATGTCAAAGAAGCCATCAACTAACCTCTTCGGGTGTTCCTTCAAAAAGCTTCCCACAAGATAAACTGAATAGCGTGTCTCCAGTGAAAATGGCCCTAGAGCCAGGAAAATAAAAGCTGATATGCCCTGCTTGAGACAAAAGTATAAAGGTAGTATAGTCAGAACTCAGAATAACAGCTAAGAGAAACCTCAACAAGATGATTATATAGAACGTGCATGCAATTCTGCTAATTTAATTTGTGAAGTCACAAGATCATTATAAAGCATCATTTTCTGAACAAGAAGTAACCCAAGCATTCCTATACTTTTGAACCACGCAATCAAGCATACTAGAACGAGGAGGCGATCTGGATCTGAACAGACAATCTCCTCAAATTGTGTTTCCAGTGTCATCGAAGACATGCGTGTATTTTATGGGCTTTGTTTACACTTCACAACCTTGGCTCTTCAAATCACAGTGTAATGTGAAATCCAAACCAGAAGGCCCAAAACAATGGAATGCTGTTAGAAAGGGCTTCAACCATTTTGCAGAGACATATCTTCACAAGTGTGAATAACCATCTAGAATTCGGGATGTGTTGAAGGAAAAAGATTTCTAAAGCTTTAGCTCAAATTCACCACTGCTAAAAAATCCTTCTTCGCGATAGGATTCAGTAGAGGAAAAGTTTCATAAATGTAGCATAGCATAAAAGTATGAAGCACATGCCAAAACAAAAATTTTGAATAACAAGACATAATTAAGAATATGCCTTTTGTATGGCCAGGGGTTTCAAATACATGAACTTCATGTCCTGCAAACATCCACCGATCACCATCATTTAAGGCTATATCAATCCCAGGAATTCTCTCTCTGTCTTTCCCTGAGCCAATCACCTACAAGAAAAATAGAAGATCGCATGCGTCAATACAGAATTAAATGTATATGGGAACTGAAAGCTTTCCGTGCACAGATAACATTTGATGCTAAAAGATCATCAAAAAAAGGAGCACTGGCAGGCACAAGTTCCACTTGAACTTGAGATGACACATTGAATTAACTTTCCAGCACAATAGATATCTCAATTGCTAGCTAATACATCATTGAAAGATAAATATACCATATATCATACCTTCGCACCGTACCTTTCTTTCAGCTCAATGTTCCCACCAGTGTGATCATAGTGATGATGGGTATTTAGTATGTAGTTCAGGTTCCTATTTTTCCGGGTCAGGGCCTGAATAACAGGTACAGCTTCAGAAGGATCAACTACCCCGACAGTGCCAGTATTCTCATCATGCAAGAGATAGGCATAGTTGTCCCTAAGACATGGTATCTGAACAAAGAGATTTTTGAAAGCCCATAATTATTAGTCATGAAGTACAAAATGATCAAACCAAAACAAGCTAAAACCAGAAGGATTGTTAATATAGCCATACGTCAGCAGATGATTCATAAGATAAACTTTAGTCATGGGCTCCAAGAAAAGGATATTTTCAATTGCAAGAGTCACAGAACGAAAAAATCTACTTGTATTAAAGATCAAAAGTACACCTTAAGAGGACAAGGTATCAACCATGAAGAAAAGAAGTTACAAAACAGTCCAAAATCACTGAATCTATGAAACAAAACCACTCCAGAAACCCCCTGCTGCCTTAGGTCACAAAGAGGCTAAGGCTCCGTTTGATTCAACTGAATTTCACGTAACTGAACTTAACTTAACTGAACTGAAGTGTACTGAACTGAGCAGAACTAAACTGAACCGAACTTAATTTAAGTGAAATTAAGTTGAATCAACAGAGCCTAAGTATGTAACCCTGTCCCACAACATGTCAGAGAACAAGGAAATCCCAGTGAAGACCCGTGCATCCTCTCCAGCGAGATGCAGAATAACAAGGCTGGAACCTAAGACTACCCAAAAACACCAAACGACCTACTCCATAGACTCCGCCACCGCATCTCAGGAAAACATGCAATGAGGAATCACACAAAAGACTGTTATTTTCAAAGAGATCTCATTCAAGTGAGTTACATAAAGGATGATGACAGATAGGAGTCAAAGAAGAGGATATGACTAAGCTTATAGCCTCTACAACAAAAACGCGAGCAAGATTATCACTATAAAAGATATCAACAACGACAAGGTGAAATTGGACAACTGATTCGGATTGACGTTTTGGTGAAAAGAATTTGAGAGGCACCGGAGAATATAGGTACCGAAATGGTGGTATAACTATTGTTTTTGAAGTTTGAAAGTGCCTTCAAAACACAGGATTACTGACGGAACCCTTCAATGTGATCTTAAAAACCAAGGTCTAGATGAGTGAAAGTATACTGACCCCTATCAATTATGAACAAGAACAAGGGGGCTATGGAGACTTTACTTGAAACAATTAAAGAGGGTGAAAAAACCTGTTCACATGTATGAAAACCAATTTGGTTTCAGAGATCAACTATATAGAAGCAATTATTTGCTGCAAAAACCTATAAAGCAACATCTAGACAGAAAGAACCTAGATATGGTGCTTCTTGACTTTAATAAGACATACAACAAAGTCCATCATAGAACCTTGGAGAATCAGTGTACTCCTACTGCACAAATTTCAGGTTAAAACGGGTAAGATTAGTACAAAATGCTTTGCCAAGAAACGACGAGTTCAGATGAGTTTTGTACAGCAGTTGGGTGATACCAAGGCTCAGGTCTAAGTCCTTCTAGCACGTCATGGATAAACTCATGAAATATATCTAACATATTTCTCATTCTATGTTATTTGCAAATGACATTGTTGTAGTGGGTGAGTCAATGAGGGTCGATTGTAAGAAGGAAAGATGGAGAAAGACTTTAGAGGAGGAGGGGTCAAGCTTGGCAGTACATAGACAAATGACATAGATGCTTGATTACTGGCAATCATGTAGCCAAAAAAGCACTTAGTGCTTAAAGGTTTGTTGGTTGACACTCAAAGAAGTAAATGCTTCTTTTTCTCAACATTTAAGCTCCGAAGATTACATACTAGGAGAGTTACTTGAAAGTCTGAATCCTAACCAAACTTTACATCCCAATAGATTTGTAATAAAACTATCACTACCAGAGTACCAGCTTGATTGCCCTAATGTTATAACTACCATCAAACTTCAACGTAAAAGCGCATGGCAATTGGCATCACTTTTAAAGGGTATATCCATACCTGTTCTGGTTTTCTATGAAGCCTACTACTTTCTTTTGCCCATCAATTCTTGTCTTTCTAACTCATATTATTTAGCTTGAAGGGTAGTCTTTTCCTTCTGCCAAAATGTTTTACAACCAAAGCAGGCCCCAAAAACACCTCAAATTTGGGAAAATATCACAAATAATTATCATAACGCTGAAGGCTACCAACTACCAATCTACCATGAATCAAGAGGTGAAATGTATTCCAGTTAAATAGGAAAATTGCTATGAAGATCATCTCACCAATACGATTTGCAACGAAGAAGATAAGCAAGAAACATTGCACATAAACCGAGTCACTCCAAGGGACCGACCAGCTCCTTGCAAAGTCTTCAATGGTATAGACAAGCAGCGCAAGAATCCATAGAGTAGACCTTTCCTAAGGCAAAGTTGCCTCACTCCAGGCCACATACAAACCCCGCTTCTCACCTGAAAGTTGGCCAAATGAGCATAAGCATGTTATTTAATTGATTGGTCACGCAAGCAAATTCACGAACCAAAGTGATGTCATTCAATGGCTAATTTCTATTTGACACAAAGAAAAACCTAACCACTAAGAAGATCACCTCAGCTTTAAAGCTAACAAGCAAAACCCAACAAATTATTTTTGTTTCTTCCATCTTATCATATTTCTTTCCTCTAAGAAATGCATTAAGTTAATTTGATGAAGCTGGAGGGAAGGCATGCCTTCAAAGAACTTGTGGCAAAGCAATTCTCCATCAAACTAAAGCTCCTCATCTTCTGCTAGTTATGAATTTGACTAGGCAAATCACATTGCCAATATCATTTTGAATCTCTTTGAACAATCCTTTTTTTTAAGCTATGCCATAACATACATTCAACATTTATGGGGGAAACTATGATTAAAAAAAACAAACAAAAAAGTGAACGTGAACATGAAACCATTCATGTCGGTGTCAAATTGGTACAAACAATTATACATATTAAATGGAGTAATAGAATATTAAAAAGAACTTGGCATAGACATAATTTCCTTCCGTTCTTCCTTTAAAATAATTAAACACAACAAAAACAAAAACCCATCAGCATAGACCATCTTAAATACAATTTACAAAAATTCAAGCTGTATTTATCACAATTTCCCCAGTCCCAGCATCATAACAATTTTGACAAAACCACAATACAATAGTACACAATCAAACAAAAAGACTAATACCCAGTATTGCAAAAGGTCAAAACATTTTCAACAGATCATAGAATGACTTAGAAGAATCAAAAGGGCAGAGAAAAAATGGCACAAATAGACCCATTCAATAAGAATTATACCTTAAAGTCCTGATCTTTCTTTTACTTTTTCCTTTCCCAAAATTACATAATAATTTAAATGAGGGGTAAAAAAGAAATTAAAAAAAGGAGAGAGAAAACAAACCCTAGAACAAGGGAGAGAAGCCATTGCATTGGGTACCTTTGAGATCATCTGCACATGAAGAGAGAGAGCAATAGAGAAGAAGAGAGAGAAAATTGATGGCAATTGAGTTTGGCACTCACCCACTTTTGATTATTGCCACTTGTGTGTTTTATTTAAGACTTTTTAAAAAGCAAAATGGAAAAAGAAAAGAAACCCAGAAAATGGTGTGATTTTCACAAATATACATTATTAACAAACATATTCCCAAAATAGCTTCGGTCAAAAAATATTTCCCAATATATATGTCATTTAGGATCGGAATATGGTAAGGAACAATATTAATTATTTTTTTTTTCCATATTCATCAAAAGTAATCAGGTTTTTCATCTTCGTTCACGGCGGTCTTCGGCTTCACTTCGTCCGCACTTCCACCGCCACTCACTTCAGACCCACCACCACTTCGAGCGCCCTTACCTTCGGCGCCGCTGCTAGTTCTACAACCCTGCCTTCTATGTCAACATTTTGCAGATATGCGTTGATTTGATAAGCACGAAGGATTGCATACTCACCTTTTAGACTTGTCACTAATTAATGTTATAAGGTGGAAAAGGAATTAGTGGTGTGATGGTGTCTCTATTCAGCTGTATATCATTTTATTGGGAATGGTAAATTTGATCAATTGCATTTGGGTGTGTTGATATGTTCATGACAATCCTGGCGTGCATCGAGGCAAGCTTCCAAGCGGTGTCATTTTTAACTTCAAGTGGCAATAACGGTGGTTGCCGGACCATGAAATGGGTCGTTTGGGCTTCCTTTGCTCGAGAACCCGCTCCTGTTTGACCACGGCCCGAACTCCAGAGTGTCGATTGTGTTGAAGTCGAGATCAACCATGGCTTCTACTCGAACCAAAAACGGAAAATAAACCCAAACATCAGATCTATGAAAATTGTGAATTTCTTGGAAAGAAACAGAGAAAAAAGAGAGATGGCCGGTTACCTGGGGTTCTCGTTGTTGTGGTTTTGGGTGTCCTGAACAGTGGACTGAGCGAGTCGGCGAGTTAACTCAGCAAGGAACTGGTCACCGTCCTTGCTTTGGTTGAATAGCTTTTGATGAATATGGACCAAATTAATTATAATTAAATATTTTTCCATACCTTATTCCATCCCTATGTGGCGTATATGTTGGGAAATATTTTTCTACCGAAGCTATTTTGGTAATTTGTTTGATAATAATGTATATTTGAGGAAATCACACCAAAAAATGTTTTTTTTTTTGAGGAGAATTTTTTCTTTTTTTTTAGGGGAATTTTTTCTCTTTTTTTTATGAGAAACCGTGTGAGGTGCGCGTGGTGGGTGAACTAATTTGTTTGATGGTTAAGCTGATTAGCGTTGGGGAGTATAATGTGGTTGGAGGTTGGGAGAGACATTATCAGTCATCATTCTCATGATATTTTTCTCTTTGCTTGGTTTTATAAAATAGATCCACTTGAAAATCTCTAATAGAGGTAATCCGGTTTGAATTATGGTGTACAATAATGAGAATATTGTTTTTGGCGCATAACTTTATTGTAATATTAGATTTCGTGCCCGTGCGATGCATGAGTTCTTATTTATCATTTTCCGTTATTAGAATCAATATAATAATAAAAAAATTAATTATATCGATAAATAAAGCAGAATAATAGGAGTAACAATGAAAAATAATATTTTTTTATCAACCAAAAAAATATATTTAACAAAAAAATTTTCTTTTTAGTGAATATATAATATTTTTTTAAGATAATAAATATAATACTTATGTTACTTATTTTTATTAAAATAAAATCAAACTGATTTTAATTTCTTTTTAATCGCCCATGCATTTATGAATATTTATTATCTATTGAATGTCACCTTTGTAATATATATATATATATATATATATATATATATATATATATATATATATATATATATATATATATATATATATATATATATATATATATATATATATATATATATATATCTTTGGATATAGATATTTGTTTGGGATGAGATTAGGGGCGTTAGAAAGTTTGTGGAAAAGGTTACATAATTGTGGTGATAGGAGAGGGTTTTGAATGGTAAGGACTCATAAATCTGGAATCATTGGATTATAGGTTGAAAGATAATGGTTTGTATGCTGTAATATAACAATTTTATTCCCTCTATTTTTTACTCTCTCTTAAGTGTTAGTCATTACTCTACTACGTACATTCATGAGTTTTATCTTAAGTTCTCTCAACATCTTCGGGATTAAGAAATTACTTAAAACATTCTTTGAATAAAGCAAAAGGTAATATTACTACATGAAATTTGTAAGTTAGTATGAGGTTGGGAATGGCACATTATTCAACATTCAGCAAACTCACCTTTGAAATATAGTCCATAAAATTGTAAGGTTATATTGTTCAGTCACATAAAAATTGTTTATATTAGACAGGGTCTAAAAGCACAATAATAGCATACAATTCTATGAAAAAAATAAATTGAAAATGTTAGAATATGTTCTATACAATTTTTAGTTATTTTTATAAGAGAAGTTGAACATATTTTAGTAGGAGTTAATTAAGTAGCGACTTATAATTATTACAATATTTTATTTAGAATTTAGGAGTGGAGGATGAACTAGAAATATTAATAACATTCCTACGGACTATTTATTTTCATACACATTGGGCCATATAATGGTAAGGCAGTCACATGTTCGTAAATATGATCTACATATAATAAAGGGTATCGTGCGCAAAAGTTACTTTCTTTTAAAGAAAGCCCTGCATTTTTATTATAAAGCTTCACGATCTGAAAGTCTGACGACCTCGAGTTCGCCTCTAACCTGTCAACGCCACTTCTACTTCGAACTCGTTACATAATTTTTATGGTAACGGGTCTGAGATGTAAGACCGACGACATTATCTGGACTATGAAGATGACGAGTAGGATGGACAACAGCAACCTCAAGTTGGTGAACTTGGGGATGAGGAGGATGAAGATCAACAACCTCAAGTTTGGGAAGATGGGAATGACGAGATGAAGATGAGCAGACTAAAGAAACTGAGAATGAGGAGGATGGTGATGAGCAGGCTGAAAAATTTAAGAATCTTTCTATGAGGGTGAAGATTATCTGGCTCAATTTGAATAGGTTGCTGCAGAAGAATTGATCCCTTATTGAGGCACGCCACAAGATAAGCATTGCCCTTAAAAATCATAGTTTATTTTTTTCTTTTCTTTTTAATGAGAGACGAAATCATAGTCTCGATTCTCATATTGTATATGTTATTTGGGTTGTTAAAAGTGCTTAAGAAAAAAATTATTGTTTTTACTCCAACCTACACATTACCAATATTTAATTTCATCCAAAAAAAAATGAATTAATATTAGACCAAAGCTAAGATGACAAATGTTTGAGCTCATTACTATTTTTAATGATGTGATTAGAATTTTATGGAACATAGGAGAAAGTAATTAGGGTCGCCTCATCGTAATAATGGTTGTCTCCTCTATAAAGTGAATATAGAGGGATATTTATAGGGTTTGGGGCAATAGGCGATTAGGGTTTATGGGCGAAAATGCAGTTGGGCCCTGCTGGCCCTGGCGTTTAGCCCAACTGCCGCACAAAACGTCGTCGCTCCCACGGAAAAGCAATTGGAGAGCTCGCTAGAGGTCCGATTGACCTGCTTCTTGGTTCGTTGGATCCCTTCTTCAAAGGAGTATCTTTGGACATACTGTTAGATCATATAACACAAATATCCTATGTGTTATGGCCCAAACACTAGAGTGGTGTCCGTTTTAGTGCATTACTCAATTGTTGGATCATCTCTCTTTCGTTTCTAATGAGATTTTGGCTCATAATATCTCATTGCAAAGATAATTCAAAAGAAAATACACGCCATGTGGGATCTAAATCCAATTCATCCTTTCATGGCTAGAAACTAGTCTTGAACGGTGAGATATGGTAAGGAGACCATCGTTTTTTAGCCTATAACTTCGTCAGATCATAACTTTTGACTCTGATATTTGCTTGGGGCGAATGAGACGGAGTTGGATTGCTAATAGAAATGGATATTTGAGGGTATGAAAATTAATCAAATTTTGAGTGAGAATGGGTAATGGGTTTCAAATGAACACAAGTACTTCAAGCATTGACATTTATTTCTTTAATATCACTGTAGGTTATCATCATTGATCGCTACACAAGGGGGGACACATTTAAAATCCTTGAGTCATTACTACAAACAAGTGTTAGAAGAAGAAAATGTATTATCTAGCCATTGGTCTTCAGATATAAATGGTTGATCAGGAAACCACCAGAAATGTACTTTAATTTGCATACAATTGTGATTACGTTATTTAATTCCCCGCTCAAACATAAATACACGAGTATCTCTAATTCAGCAACCCCGTCTTCTTCTCATGTACCCTCGAGAGTATAGAGATTATGTGCAAACTGGGAGTGGAAATGAACCCTCTTCTAGAGGGTAAATAATTGTGTATAGTTTGTCACGGTAAATTCTACCATACTCATGCCACATTTACTACCTATTGATAAAATAGTCGTCATATTGATGATTTATCAATATATCTATTTTTATACAGAGATTTATGATTCAATTTATGTCTTCAAACAAGTGGTTGTGGTTGGGTTTGTATAATCTACTGATATGTATATCCAAACAACCCGTTGTGTATATATCTCACAATGTCACTTTATAGCTCACATTTTTATGGAAGTATACGAAGATAATTCATTTTTGTATTCTTCTTGAGATTTTTCACCAGAACAAATGAACATATTTCTCACACGTACCATGCCTTTATATAAAAATAAAAATCATAGGTATGCAAATTATCAATTAGTTTAAATAAACTTTAAGTTGATGAGCCTGCATAGTAGACGTGTAATTGTCAATTATCATTACTTTTTTTGATAATTTTTACTCCACTCCATTTATTTTATATATTTACCACTCTCTTAGTTCCTTCCCTACTTAGGCCCTGTTCTCATCAACGGAATGATGCGGGACGATGAGGAACGGAACGGAACGGAACGGAAATTGCAGCGCGGTGAGAAACAGAACAGAAATTGCAGCGCGGGACGGAAGTGAATAATAAATATAGCTTGTGTGGTGCGGAACGGAACGAAAATTACGGTGCGGTGCGAAATGGAACGGAAATTGCGGTGCGGTGCAGAACGAAACGGAATGCAGCATAGAAACGACGAAAAGAACAGGACCTTAGTAGGTTTAACATAGTGGACCACTGATATGATAACAATCAACTACTGCTCCATATTTCTTGCTAGCAACCTTTAACAAGCTAAACACTCTTCCCTTGTCATTGCATTATTGCAAGTTTTATTTCTGTTATTATAAATTTTTGATATTCTTTTCTACAGTAATTCTTTGCAATTAATTTTTAACAGTACTTCAATGCAATAATAACAATTGGAATTTGGGTGTGTATTTATATGCAACATTTTATGTCTTGCACCAAATTGAATACAAATGGTGTCGTCAAAGTATAACTTATACAATTATACACTTTGCAAATTGCAACACATTAATGCCATATATAAGACTCATAACATCTATTCCCTTTGATTATTTTGTGACTTTTACATTCCCTTCTTTTTCTTGGTGTAAATCATTGATAATTTTATTTCGTATTTTTTTTTTCTCATATATAAATTATTTTTACATTTTTGAGTTACTTTGTTTTTTCTGAATGAAAGGCCGCAGAAGCGGAATAATTTTCCATTAAAACTTTAATGTCTTCAGAGATAGCTACGGATACGAAGCTCGGAAAACCGAGGTCCAAAAATGAGTACCTGCTTCCCAAGGCTGCACATGCGCAAGCTTATAGGCTACTTTATTACCCTCCCTACGAACAAACGATCACTCCACACTACTAAAATAAGAAATCAAACCTAAAATATCCTCAACAAGCAAATGAAAAATACTAGACCCACGACACCTAAGACTTCAAAGCATTAATAATAGAAATATTATCTGACTCGTCATGCTAGTTGTAGGCCAAAGTAAACGACCTTAGCCTCCGCCAAACCAATCTCCCACTCCTCAATGAAGTTTATAGTCATACCCACTGTAAACCAATAAAATTCAAACCTGCAAATAAGAGGCAATAAAATATCGAACAAGATAAGTTATTGATAATTTGTGGGTTACAACTTTTATGGATCTCTTGATTCCAATCTAAGGGAGCGAGGATATTTTACTTGTTCCCGAACTGCAGACCTACTATTTTGTGGTAGGGCCTTTGTTGTGTGTCTTGTTCCATCGTGTCTGATGGGGTCTTTGTGACTTGTTCCGTCTAGCCTCTCCTTTCAACCATGGATGCTCTCCTTTTTTTTATAGAGGTAGGAGTAGTGGTTGGAATAACCTAGATATCCCTGCAATCTTATCTTTTTGGAATAAAAGATAATAAATATTTCATAAGATAATTATCATTTGTTTTGAGATAAATATCTTATCTTTCCGGGATTATTGTTTGACGCAATTTTGGTGTCTACACCCACCTAAGGAACACCATCACACTATACCAATACTAGTAGTTTTTCCTTAGCTAAAATTATGCAATAGATTATAAAGCAATATTAGTTAAAACTATATATTAGGTGCGTTCTTTAAGGCTGAGTCTAACCGAACTGAAGTGAATTCAACACCACTGAACTAAAATAAACACCAATAATGAATTGAAATGAATACCACTGAACTGAATTGAAGACCACTGAACCGAATTGAAACCTACTTTCTATGTGAGGCAAAATGTATGTTTATGAAATGAACACCACTAAACAAATGAGAATCCTAAATTGACACGAAACCACTTCTAAACTGAACAAATCATATAAACTTTAAACACATCCATTTTGACTTTTCCGAATCCTTTACCCGACGAGATCCTTATATTGCCCTTATTGCAATGTTTGGGAGTTGGAGAATGGAGAGGAAGGGAGGGGAATGAGGGGAATTTTTATTTTTTTTTTCTTTATCAGAAAAAAAATGGGGTACTATTTTATTTCATCGCTAGAAAATGACACATATCAGAGTTAGCCAGTTCAATAATCTCCTCCGACATATTTTCTAACCATATTCTATCTAACGAAGAATAAGGTTGAAGCCTAGCAATACTATGAGCTACTATATTTCCCCCCCTACAGACAAAAGACCAAGCTAGAAAATCAAAGCTAGAAAACAAAATTACAATTTCATCAATGATATAACCAAGAGGACTACGCAGCTTGTCTTTCTTCTTTAACTTGGAAATGATATTAAGGCAATCACCCTCTGCAGCAATGTTCCTGTATCCAGCCTCCCACGCAATACGCAAGCCAAATAACATGGCTCTTGCTTCCTCCAGTTCAGGATCAAAAGCACCAACATGTTGATGTGTTGCCATTGCTACAATCTCACCCTCACAGCTCCTAATAGCCATTCCCCATCCTACACCCCACTCCCCCAACTTTCCTGCATCAACATTCAGCTTCCAACGCCCCACCTCCGGAAGTATCCAATCTGCAGTACCCAAATGTCTTGGCAAATCACTTTTCATATGAGCCTCCCTGTAACGAGACACAAACAGTGCAGCTGTCTCAGCAAGTTTACTGAAATTGGACTCCTTCTGACCATGAATGAGGTGACAACGAGCATTCCAAACCGACCACAAAGTAGTTAGGAACAAACCCAGATCATCCACAACACCACTCTGCGCAGCCATCTCGAACCAATCTCTGAACAACAAGCTCCTCACAGCACTTCCAATAGACGACCACGGAGTCGCTTGCCAGGTCATTTGCGCTACTGGGCACTCAACTAACGCATGTAGGTCCATAACTCAATTCCTTGTTCTCCTTGTTTGTTAGTTTTTTTTAAAGAGGGGAATGAAGGGGAACAATTCCTCTCCATTTCCCTCCATTAACTCAATTTTTGTGGAGGGGAAGAGAAATTTTTAAGTTACAGTAGTCGGTTTTCCTTTCTTCTTCTGATTTAAACTCCCAAACAAGGTGAAACATTTCACTTTCAAAATCTTCCCTTTCCTCTCATTCTCTTCCCCTCCCTTTCCACCCAAATATATTGGCACCAAAAAAAAAAAAAACAAAATCACTAAATATATTACTTAATATTTTTTTTGAAAGTCATCTTATAAAAGTTTTTTTGAACTTATTTAATGATGCACGCAGCGTGTAATAAAATACTAATATAAAGACAAAAGACAACGTCGGATATGATGGTGCCGGTGGTGTCCTAAAATCCTCCGTCTCTCTCCTGGGCTCCACCATTTCCAACAAACCTTTCACCCACCTTTCAAAATCAAAATCTCACACACACACACTCCCCATTTTCTTCGCCAACACTTTTTCCCCGCCATTACAGTGAGGAGAGAGAGAAAGAAAAAAAAGCTTCGAACAACAATGGAAGATCACGACAATGGCGCCGTCCAAAACCAAAACCCTAGAACGACTTGTGTTGTGATCGGCGGTCAAGGATTTATTGGACGATTTCTTGTGATGAGGTTATTGCAACTCGGTAATTGGATCGTTCGAATCGCTGATTCGTCACCGAGTCTTGATGTTGAGCATCAATCGCCGCTTTTTGATGCTGTTTCTGATGGCCGTGCTTCGCATTTCTTTGTCGATGTTCGTGATAAGTCTCAGCTTGTTAGAGGTAATTTGGTTGTTTGACTTGTTTTCGTAATTTTAGGTCGTAATCTTGTGATTTTGTTTAGGTTTCTTGAAATGTAATCAAAATGTGTTGCCATTATATTGCAAAACATAGTTCTTATGTTAATTGGTAGTATGATCTTGCGCAAAGTATATGATTATGTCGTTCTATGTGATGCGCAAAACATAGTTCTTATTGTTAGAGAATGTAATTTGTAGGAAAAGAAGTTGAAGTAAATAGTTTGGTTCATAGTTTTCATAGGAAAGTGGAAGTGAAGCTCTATTAAGGAGTAAGAAATGGAGGTGAGTAGCATTGTTAGGGAGCAAAGTGATGTGATTATTGAGATCGGGTATACCTTTGTGAGGGTATATTCTTGAATTTATGAGAGTAGGGTAGCGGGATGAAGTATGTTTGACTCCCATGAATGATGGTTGATAATGGTCTTAGTAAGGTGCAGGATTCTATATTGGTTATGGAATATGCTTTTTTAATGCAGTAACTGCAAATGAGGAGTCACTAGAATTTGCGAGGTCATTTTGGTAAACGTCGGATTAAGAAAGAATCATGTACATTCACCCGTCTTTAAAAACTGTAAAGGAAGTTAAACCGCATACTCTCAAGGATCAGAAGCCTTAGGTAGTAGCCCTGCAGATTTTGATGCCAATGCTTGAAAGTTCTTACTCTGTAGGGTATGAAATACAGATCAGAAGAAACCTGACTTAAAGAGAAGGAATGGTTCGTGTATATGTGGTGGAATTGTCAGGACAACTTAGTGATTGGAGAATAGGATCGGATACCATGTTGTTTACTAAAGGATAGGATCAAATAGCATGTTGAATCTCTGAAACTGAGAGCGTGGTTGATCTAGAAGATCAGGAGAAGTCTCTGTCTTTACATTGAATGGCTCAAGTAAAAGAGATGACTGTTAAAGGATTTGTTAGGCCTATTAGCTTTCACTTTCTCATCGATGGTTGCATACTTGGTGGTATGCCTCGAATCTGTAGTTGAATTTCTCTTTCTCTTCTATTGACAGGCTGAAATAATTTGGTTAGAAAATAAGGGAAAAAAGTTTAACAGCCATTTGAACACTTTGGTAACATGGTAAGTATGATGCCATGATCTTTCCGTCTGCAGAAATGAAACTGATCACTCCAATTCATTGGTAATAAATCATAATAATGATAATTTTCTTTATTGTTTTGGTTTAATTTGTTTATGGAGTTTGCTTTTAGTATGCCATAATAATTATTTGATGATTTTGATCTTTGCTGGAGCAATTGTTATCTCTTGTCTCAATTATTGTCAAATAGTACATATGTTGTTTCTAACCCGGCTTTGTTATGGATAGTGGATTCACATTTGATACACAAATTTTCTCTTTTTATATCCTTTTCTGTTGCTCAGGATAGAGGTCCTTAGTGGGAATTGCTGATGGAGTGTTTATTTGGGAGATGTTGCAAGAATCCATTATACAAACCTTAAAGTACAGTGTAGACATAGATGAATCCAGTGTTTGTTGAAGCATAATTGTTAGGAACTCAGGTGATTTGTGAGTCTTAATTTTGAACTTACCTTTAAATGCTAAGCAAATTGGGCTTCTTGTTCTTGCACATGGAAGATACATTCACAGACAGTCACGCAATGAAGCTTAGCTAAACCCATAGCTGAATTTTTAGTCCATTTTAGTAAAACTATCTCGGCAATGAGTAGTAGGCTACTTATACTTAAGACATATTAGTCTTGCTTCATTATTTTGTTTTGTGAGCCGACATTGTAGAAACTGCAAGTTAAAATATTGCCTATTGTTCCCCGTAGGGCCAGAGGAGGTTTTCCTGGTCGTTAACTTCAGGGGCCCATGGGATTAGCCAAGCAAAGCTTGGACACCCATGTTATCCAAAGAAAAAAAAAATATTGCCTATTGTTTGTAGTGGATTGTTATTGAAGTTGACATAGTTAATCACTTGTCCTTTGTTTGTTGGATAGATTGCCTTGTGGTTGCATATAATTAGCTTACACTGTTACTTTGTTCTCCTCTTTATGTTTCCATCCATGTTTCTGAGGTGAGGTATGGTAACTCAGTTGCTCTCTTGTTCCACTTTGCAGCGGTTGAGGGTTCATCTGTTGTCTTCTATGTGGAAACTGCTGATGCATCCTCTTGTAATCTTTACGAGTATTATATGTTCACTGTTCAAGGTAATTGCTTATCAAGTGATGAATTTTAAGCAGAGTTCGTATATACTGCAGAACTACCAATTATCTCATCAAAATTGATGTTGTCAATTAGGTGCCAAAAATGTCATCAATGCTTGCCGAGAGTGTAAAGTGAAACAGCTAATATACAACAGTTCTGCTGAAGTCGTTTTTGATGGTTCACATCACATAATAAATGGTGATGAATCTATGCGCTACCCTTGGGAAGTATGTAATTATTGAGTTTTTTGCTTTTCATTCATATATTCTTGGAACATGTAGCTTCCAATTAATCCCTAATTAATCCCTTATTTGTTACAGTATGGAGACATGTTCACAGATATGAAGGCTCAAGCAGAGGCATTGATCTTGTCTTCTAACAGCTATGATGGCCTATTGACATGTGCAATCCGTCCTAGCAATGTCTTTGGACCAACAGATAGGCACTTTGTGCATTTTCTGGTGAATCAAGCAAATACCATATGGGCAAAGGTCTGGTAATTATGCATGTCCAAATCTTTTCCCTTGCTTTTGTTTCTGTTGTTTGTGAGGTGGTTGTTTTCTTTTCCCGGGGTGGGGGGTGGGGGGAACTGCAGATTGGTCTGGAAAATAACATTTCTAAGTTTCTACGATAATTTGTAGATTCTGTTATGACATAATTTCATTCAATTAGCATTATAAGAATAAGTGCGTAACTCCTACTGATTTTGGGGAACTTCTCAGTGGATCGGTAGTAACCTGGCCTTCTCTTCGTTTGTATAGCAACTTCTTGTCACCATTAACACCTGGCTTTTATATTGTGGTTGCTCAGGAGTAATCAATCTTTCTCATCCTTCTTTCTTGTCATTGTCTGTATAATATGCTTTCCACCATATGTGTTAGTACTGTTATCATTCTTCTTACTTTACTTCTTTTTCATTGACAAATATCCAATTTCAGTTTATTTTAGGGAGGGGTGATAGTCTGTCTGACTTCACCTATGTTGAGAATGTGGCCCATGCACATATCTGTGCTGCAGAAGCTCTTTTTTCTCAGACTGTTGCTGTGGCTGGAAAGGTAATGCCATATCTCCGATGTTTTAGTTCAGGCTATTGGTGGTTTTGGTTGGGTCCTGTACATAAAAATATTGCTGTGTCACTTTTTGTAGGCATTTTTCATCACGAATCTTGAGCCAAGGAGCTATTGGGAGTTCGTTTCTCAAATATATGGAGGCTTGGGATACCGAAGGTATGTTAGAAAGTGTTTTTCTGCCTCGAAACAATCTTTTGTTCTTGCTAGAGAGATATCTCTGTCGAGACAACATGAAGCCGTTTACAGAGCATTTTGTTTTCCTCTGTACATTGCCTTTAGAGTTGGGTTGTGGTTGGAATTCACCTAGTCTGTGAATCCCACCTTGAATGAATATGTGAACTATGTGATTCAGACTAGGGGACAAAGTTGGGTACAGTTGTGGATTTGCTCTAATTATTATTATTATTATTATTTTTTTGTTGGGAGAGGAAATTATTATTATTATTATTATTATTATTATTATTTATGAGTATAATATTCTTTCCTGAACGACACTGTAACCTTATTCTTGCATATTTGTAAATGTAGGCCAAGTATTAGACTTCCTCACAAGTTTATCAGCTTCTTGCTTCCATTGGTGAGGTGGGCACGTGACAAGTTGGGATCTGAAACTGAAGTTGGTGAATTCTTAGAGTCCGCTCAATTTGTTATTGAATCAGCATTATTTACCAGAACTTTCAACTGTTCTGCAGCTAAAGAACACATCAAATATACGCCTATGGTTTCGATGGATGTAAGTTTGACCATCTTTCCAACACGTCCACTGCATTTTACCGTTTTTATCCTCTTTCTGACCCAGCCTCCATTCTTTATGTTAGTTTTATGCTATGATCACCAGGGGGATTTAGGGTTTGCTAGGGAATCAGAAGGATGTTTTCCGAGAATGCCCACTGTTTGATTTTATTTAACTTGGAGCTATGGTTGTACTTATAACCTATATTACTACCATATCGTAACTTTTCCTCGATGTCCTCAAGAGACTCTCTCCTAGGGCGGGGTATGGGAGGTTAGATGTAAGCAACCTTATCTTTGCGACTTCAGAAAGGCCTTTCTGTTACTAACTTGAACGGAAAGGTATTTGATGTCTGCTACTTAGCACTAAGAATCAGAAGCAGGGGAAAGTTCAAGATGTATCTAATTTAGTCCATTATATGTGTAATCCAAGTTGAAAAATTGCCAAATAATAACTCTTTTAGCTCTATCGAAGTTGGTATAAATTGTAGTCTTACTACTTCAGATTATCTTACTATCTTGTTTGCTCTTGACCAGTACATATGTTTGCTCCATTAACTACTTCTTTAATATTTATCATCGTGAAAGACTTTTTCATTGGTTCCTAAATTCATTGCTCGCTAAGGGTTTGGAGTTTGTTGGACAGTGGACAGAAAGATTAGTTCCACAATAAGAGAGATCTTGGGTAACACATCGTTTTAGAATAACTCATACTCTCATAGGCTTGATTGTGCTTTAATAAGTCTAGAGTATGTGATCAGGCATCAAACCTTATGATTTTCAAACCTGAGTGTGAGTTCATGAATGATGATTAATTTCTTACTCAAGGAAACAAACGATTAACCTAGTCTTCAGGAGTAGGGTTTCTCAGCTCACCAATTGCTCTTTGTAGGTGGAGTTTCTGCTGTTGCTTATTTTCTTCTCAAGTTTATGGAGGAACTTCCATCCTTCAGAGTATGCTTTATCATGCTAAAGATTATGAGATACTAACAAATTTTCGTCATCCTCCTAGTTTACTTGGTGAATTGCAAACTTTTTTTTCCCTTTCTTCTTCTGGAAACTTTGATTGACTGGGTGTTCTTAGACAAATTTCAAGTAGGAGAAACATAGATAGGTGTGGTTCTTTCTTTTCTTTTCAGACTTCTTAAGTACTCTTGGCGACTTGATTTAATTATTGGGTGCCAATTGTTGCTTGGGTGGGCGATTCTTCTTCTTCTTGGGCTGGTGATAGTATGCAAACCAAAGTTAAAAGATGTAAATTTCAGAATCAATTTTGCCATCACGACATGTACCAATTAACATATATACAGTACACAGCCAATGCATTTCCAATGCAAGGTTTAATGAAATGACCTGTCCAAGGTCATAATGGGAGGGCTGCATATATATGATCCCCTCTTACCTTGCCCTGTGGTAATGTTTTTCTGATAATCCGTCTTTACCTTATGTGGCTTGCTGGTATGCAGGAAGGTATTGCTTTGACTGTCAAATCATTCTCCCATTTGAGTAAAGACTCATTACCCTCTAGAGAGGCACACCTACGTGAGCTATCAAAAGCAGAAGAGATTTTGGGATATGGGAAAGGTTTGTCTTTCTTCGTCATATTCTTTTCAATTTTCTGTTTGATGTGATTTTTCTTCAAATAGTATCCTAAACTTATATTGGAAATGTTGAGCTCTTCTAGGTTGTAGTGGCGACTTTATTATAAAATGGGCAGCCTGGTTCATGAGGCTCTGTGTACTGGGAAGGGGGCATCAATTAGACACCGCATTGTCCCTCTTGATGTGGAGAATCTGTTTCTGCAACTTGAAATCCTTGAGTTCCTATTCACAATGGGACAACCTTGTGTTTGCATACAGACTCATCCTCTATAAGTTACTATAGTGTTGGACTGTCCATGTGTTAAGTGTCATAGAATTTGCTATCTGCATTTGTACCCTCTTCTCATTCGAGCTAGTTTCTTTTGGTTCTGGAGTTTGTCTTGGCAGTTCTAGCATTATCATGGAAACACGCTGTGCAAAGTTGGTCACTCCACTCCATCTATCACCCATTCGTGTTGTTTTGTGCTTGATTTAGTTTCTAGCCGTTTAAAATCCGTTGTTGTTAACCTGGTCCTACTCCTGAATCATGTATGATGTTTTAATTAATGTCAAGAATAATAGCATGTGTTTGGTTTTCTTGATTATTGTTTCTGAAGGCAGGCACTTCATGTCACTCGGGCTGATTCCCGCCATCAAGTTAATTTTGTATATTTAGGGTGAGATTTTGGATCAAAACTTGGAAGTCTTTGAAAATTCACCTACGTAATTTTCCGCTTAAAGTTTCCCTGTGATGAGAATTTGAGAAAAGCAATACTTCTTGGTGGTTGCATCATACGATACCTTAGCTATTCCGGTGAAAATTGCTTTACGAGGTTCTGTCTGTGGCGTGGTAGGGATTCACGTGTATATGGACTTATCATTATGATTGCAACGAGGCTGTTTCAGTTAGACTTCTAATCATAAGGGCATTGACTGTTTTCTTCATTCAGAATGAAAAGCGCATTCAAATGGATTCATGGCCCTCACATATCTGTCAATTCTCTTTCTGTTATTGATATTGTGAATGAAATTATGCATGGTTCATGTGTTTTAGTTTTTTCTTTTTTTTTTGTTTTGTTTTGTGGAGAGGAGTTGGCGACTCTTTTGTTGTTCTTTCTCCTGACATGATTCTGAATCCTGGTTTTGCAGTTGCTGATGTACTGCTGTGGAGAGATGAGATGGAAACATTCACATATTTTCTTGTTACGGTCGTATTATTCTACTGGTTTTTGCTGAGTGGACGTACATTCTTCTCTTCTACTGCTGGGCTTCTGCTACTTGCTACATTTTTCCTCATTGTAAATAGCATTCTTCCATTCAACATGTGAGTATCAGCGTGATGCAATATGCAGGCTTGCAATGAGCATGCAGTTCTTGTGATGTGCCATCTATGGGCGTCTTATCTTCTTCTATTGCTTACTGCCACTTCTCTTATTCCTATTGAATCTTGATCTGCTTGTCATTTACACACAGATTTTGATGTTAACTTTTGTGCTGATTGAATGTCATCTTAAACTTTTGCCATGTACGGAGTACGTGAGTAGTCCAGACCATGATTAAGAATAGCAAATCAGTAGAGCTTGTTTATTTTATAGTCACTTTTAGTCCCATTCTTATTATACCACATAAAAAACTTGGGTAACCGAAATTTGCTAAGGAACTTCTTGAAGTCTTGTGATGCACTCACACCATGATAATGCAACTTACTGGAGCTTGATTATATTATGGCCGCTTAGTGCTAATTTTCTTATGCTACATACGGAAACTGGGTATTGGAAGGTTGCTAGCAAACATTGACCTGTTCCGCTGTTCGACTATGCATTGTTGGATGTTAAAAAGTCTTAAGATGCTCATGTCACTTGTCAGATCCATTATTCTTAATCTTATGCGACATATGGAAACTGGGTGTTGGAATTTTAATAGGAAAATTTGACCTGTTTGAGTATGTATTGTTGAAAATTTTAGTCTTATGAGATTCATGTCAGATCCATTGACTGCAATGCGATTTCTGTGGCTTCAGCTTCCAGAAGATCCCTTTGCCTCGATTTGAAATCTCAGAGACGTCAACCAGAAGTCTGCTTGAAAACGTAGCATGTGTTTGGAATGAAGGGGTCAGTATTGTGAAATCAGTAGCACAAGGAGAGGATTGGAGTTTGTTCTTGAAGGTATGCGAACGATTTTGATTTTTCTTTCATTCTGATTGTATTGCCATATCCTTACATGCACAAACTCAAATGCTGTGCCAACTGTTATGGTTAGATACTTGGATATAGCAGTCTGATGAACACTACAATAATATTTGGCCTCGACAATGTTGCCTTCTACATTTTTGTTGGGTGATCTAAAATATAGTTTGACATTGTAGCAGACTCTGAAATTACTACTTTGTGAATGTCATGTGGTTGCTTTTTCTGCCTTTCTCAAGAGTTGACTTGTCTTCTTTTGCAGACTGCAATTCCCCTGTATTTTCTTAAGTTGATCATTTCGCATTCGTTTGCCATGTTGGTTGGCGCAGGTAAATAAGCTTTTTCATCTTCCGAGTCCTTCATGGATTGTTTATTGTTTCCCTTTCCTCTGACCTTGCTGTAATTGATTGCAGTGCTGATCTTTGCTTTCACATGTTTCTTTATCTACGAGCAATATGAAGAGGAACTTGATGGGTTTTTTAGGGTGATGGTCGTTGGTTTGAAGAGTTTATTGACATTGTTACTAAGAAGTCTTCCTGACCCTGTGACGTCTTTTTTCTCTGTTGATGCTGGTGAGTTGGCTGAAGATCAAGCCCAGCCTATTTTGAAGGAGCAACTGTAGCTTTCTCGTAGTCCCTGTATAGAGAAATATGCTAACCTTGGATCATCTGTAGAGGCAATCCAGGGCCATCATGATAATCCACCCTTCTCCTCTCATGTTCTTCCTGTTCAAAGTTGACCTCTCTGGGATTGATGAGCGTGGAGTGAATTAGAGTGTCTGAAATTCGATTCATAGGACAAATATACTCACTCAGGTCATATAAATATACACCGGAAAGCAGTTGTCCAAGAGGACTTTCTGGGAGTCCCTTGGCATTTCCCAAGTCCCAACACAAGTTGGATACAGTGTATGAGGCAACTTAAGTTTTCGTGTATGAGATGATGTGTATCGCTCTCTTGTATCTGATTACACTGAACCGTTTTGCTCATTGCAAATTGTTAGTCATAGCGAGGATCGATATTAGCTTAGCAATGCCATCACAGATTTGGAAATCTGTACAGACTACATCCAAGCAATCTAAAGTCGCCTAGCAGACGTTGTGCTCTAAAACTGTGTTGAATGAATATTGCAGCTCAACCTATCCAGACACACAGTTTCAGATTACTTGAAGATAATCTAATAGTGCCTGAAACTTCAGTTTGTTTTTGCCATGTGGTGCATCTATTCTTTTCTGACCCGAGATGGGCATTTTCGGGCCCTTGACCATAGTTGACATTTGATTTACCCTTTTTCTTGGCAAATTGACTGTGCATAAGCACTAACTTCATAATATGTATTTTTATTATATACTTTCTCCATTTCATAATATATTGTTATATTTTGACTTGAGATACATATAAAAACACCCAAATTTAATACGGATAATTTGACAAGTATAAATGTCACAAACAAAGATTAAGAGGAATTACCAAGAAAAATAGGGAAAACAATAATAAATGCGGCATGTAAATTGTTGTGTGGCATATTATATTATGTATGGAAACCATATAGAAGTAATAAAAATGGAATGCCTCATAATATTGCAAATTAAGGGGATTGCTAAACGTAAATCGCAAGTTACGCAATACAAATCTTTTTTCTCATAATACCCTTACCAATTTTCTCACCTCTTTTCCACTCTGCCTCATCTCTCTATCAAAAATCCATGTTAAATTCTTTAATATTTTTTTTCTTTATATTTTATTAAAAAAATGAATTTTAAAAAAATTAAATTGAAGACAATTTTTTTTTTGAAGGTAAGGAAGAAAAACGATTGGGATGTCCTCCTTTCGAGGACCACTCCCATCGCATCAGAAAGTAAAATCTTCCAAAATGCTAGTATTGGATAATTAGTTCAGTAAGAACTGTCTGAAATAGTTGTCGCATGTTTCGCCATTTAATCCGCTACTCAATTAATTGAAGGCAAATTAGACACAAACTAAAGAAGAGCCCTTTCTTTTCTTTTTCTTTATTTTTCCAAGTAATGGAGAGTTTAACTGTTTTAAGTACAACAAGTGGTGATCCTGGTGGTAGAAGATCGGAGTATTTGCGTTTGGTTCTCACTGTGACTGGTTCTTCAACAGAATTGAAGAAGTGTTATTGAGGAAATATCCTTTTTCATCTTTTTAAGATCTTAATTAGTGTATTTTATGTTTATGTTCTGTTAATGAGTCTGATGACTCTTGACCTTTCTTGCCTTTAAAAAAAAAAAAAAAAAAAAGAGTACAAAATCTTCAAGCGGTGGGCTCGTGTGTGTGACTGACTTTCCGGTATATATGGCCACCAAGTCACCAACTCACACTCGTTTCTTATATAAATCCAAACATCACCCAATCTACTCTCTCTCATCCATTCTCTCTCCAAAACCTTTTCACCTTCTTCCTTTCCTCTTCACCGAAACCCTAATTTTCCCCCCTTTCAATTTCTAAAGTTTTCAAATTCCACAATCACCAAACTTTCAAAAATGAGACCGAAAAGACCTTACGGAGGATTCTCTAACGAATCCGATACACCATCGAGCAATTTATGGGTTGGAAATCTACCACCCGATGTAGGCGAACCAGATTTGACGGAAATATTTGACAAACATGGATTAATCGACGGAATTACTTGCTACGCTTCGAGAAGCTACGCTTTTATTTACTATAAGCGTGTTGAAGATGCTACTGCTGCTAAAGAAGCTCTTCAAGGGTTTTTGATTAAAGGAAATCCCATTAAGATTGAGTTTGCCAAACCGGTTTGTTCTGATCTATGTCAAATTGAATTTGAATTTGAATTTGAATTTTTGTTACTTTTTTGTGTACTTTGTAATCGTAATCTTATCTTTATATATTTGATTGATTTTGAATTGCAAAATAATCGAATTCTTGGGTTTAGTTACTCGTTTGATCTTCAATAGAGATTTAACAAAACAAAACGAAACAAAGTTTAGGGTTTTTAGGTTTACTCGAATTCTTGGAATATAGAACATTAAGGGTTCATTTAATCCCATACTTTAATTTATTATCCCGACAATTTAACAGTTTTAGGGTTACTCGAATTATTGAAATATAGGCTTTTAAGGGTTCAATTAATCCCATAACAATATTTTTATCCGTACGATTAACACAGGTTCTAGGGTTTCTCAAATTCGTTGGATGGTTAGTAAGATACGAAACTCCCCTGAAATCTGTGGCATTAAGGGTTTAATAAATATCATATTATTATCCAGCAATTTAGATGGAGCATCTACAAAGAAGTGATCACTCAAAGAGGCTATTCAGGTGTTGTTCTTGAGATGATAGTAACTTTTCTCCAATAGTGGTGTCTCTAATGGTTGTTGGGGTTATGATCACAAATTTACAACTGACTATTTGTAACAAACTGCCATATTTTATTTGGGGGAAATATGGCATTGTGGAGATCTGAAACTGAAACGAAACAAAATCGATGCTTAACAGTTACTCGAACTCGTTGGGTATAGTAATTTGCAAAGACTTCTGTGAAATCTAGGACAGTAAGGATTCCAATCAATCCTATAAATCCTATACTATTACCTGTGCAATTTAGATGGAGCATCGCTATAAGTAAGTGAGCAATCAAACAGGCAAATATTCAGGTGGTTTTTTCCTTGAGATGGTAGCTTCTCCAATGGCGGCGCCTTTGATGGCTTCTAGGGTTGAGTATTTGATTACATCAGATCATTTATAATCAACATACAAAACCAACAAACAGAAATTTGTCGATGCAAGATATATTACTCACGAATTGTGTAACAACCTAACCTATATTACCATGGGTGTTGTTTTATCACTGATAACTAAACCATAATAACAGGCAATTTCGCGCTTGCTTAGTTAGTTATATGTTAGGTGTTGATTATATAATCTATAAATGCTCTACTCGACAAAGTTTCCAATTTCGTCAAGCAAACAGTTCACTACTCATTTGCGCTCATCTGATAAACAGTGACTGGATTACATAGCCAAATGCACAATTGCACGTGTTTATGACTGAGCTGCTGTTAATTACAAGTTTTTTTTTTGTGGCCTGTGGTGCTTAATTGATGGCAAAAATAATGGGTCCAGATGAGTGGAACAAAGCTATACCAGACTGATCAAATTCATAACAATCTCATTAAGCAGACTAAATGAAAAGGTTTAAAACTTGGAGTCGGTTTTCAATTGACAGACATATTTGTATTTGTGGATCCAACATTGGTGTTGTTTTTTCGAAGAGATCTTTCAGACATTCTAGGGAAGGAGAAAACTGACTGGAAGGAAGTTGAAGAAGGTGTATTTGGCCTACCTTTTCAGAGGTCCAACTTCTCCCTCTCACTTCCTCTACTTCCTCATCCATCTCTAGTTATAAGAAGTTGAAATAGGGCAAGATATAATGCTGCATTTGAGACATCAACTTCTATTCATATTTCAATTTTTTGGAAGTTTGAGGTGGTCAAGGAGGGGAGGAAGGAAGGGGGGCGAGGGGGGGGGGGGAAGGAGGGATGTGAGAGGGAGAAGTGCCATAATTTGCTGTCGCTAGTGAACATCACTGAAGAGTGTTTGTTTAGGAAATTCTGTCCCAGTAATTAATTCACATGGAACCAAGAATATCATCTATTCTGATTTATTTTTCATGAAGTGTTGTCTCCCAAAGGTGGATTTTAAAGGATCCAACATAATGGAAGTGTCCTTATGCTGCTTCCTTTTGCATATTGCGAAATACGCCACGTCTACTATATGTTTTTTCATCACTTCAAAATTATCAGTTATCACCAATGCTTGTCCAGTTCCCACATGTGCAATGTGTTGAGAGTTTCCCTTATTTTTAGATAAGATGAACTGAGAGTGTTTTCTTTTTTGTTGTTACCCTTTCTCATCCTTTGTATGTGTTCTTTTTAGGGTTGATAAATGAACTTAGGGCTTAGTGACCTATTACAAAAAGAAACTTAGGGCTTACTAGTGATAGTATCCTGAGTAAAGTGGTACATATGGATTTCTTCTGTTGGTCCATAAATGTTTGAATGAAACATGGAAACTTCAGAATTTTGACATGTTATTGTCAGTTCTCCTGTCAGTTATAGATAACTTGGTGGATTGAACAAGAAATGTGACTTTTAAAAACCCAAAATACTCTGTGTTTTGCTTGTTCCTAGAAACTTGGATAAAGATGAGTCTTATTCTCTGGAGGGAAGTGTATATTTTTTCTGTGACTCAGTAGAGGAATGTACTAAAAGTATACGCTCTGCAATAGTGCTCAAGTTTCCTCTCCCAGGGCACCCTTTATCATAAAGATGTGCTATGATCATTCTGCTGATAGTTTGTTAGAGTTGTGATGTATAATAGAAAATCAAGTTTTATGTGATCTAGGGATATCATTGTGGATTTGTAATTGTGCAGGCTAAGCCTTCGAAGCATGTATGGGTTGGGGGATTTGGCTCATCTGTCACCAAGGAGAAGCTGGAAGAAGAATTGTGTAAATTTGGTAAAATTGAGGAGTTTAAGTTCTTCAAAGATCGGTATACTGCACTTGTTGAATTTTCTAGGGTAGAAGGTGCATCTGCAGCGGTGAAGAACTTGAATGGTGTGCAAATTGGTGGTGATCGAATACGTGTTGACTTTCTTAGGTCTCATCCTGCAAGGAGGGTAAGTGGTTAATCTCAATGGTGCAACAGTGCTTCTGAAATTAGATTTATCCCTTTTTACAATTCATTTGGGAAACTGTGAAGAACTTTTTAGATTTTGAACATAAAATTGCAGATTGTTTTTTAACATCAAGGATGTATAAAAGTTTTAGCGTTTGCGCTTTGTCATTCAGTAACATAGCGTTGAGTGTCATACTACCTTTCTTTCGTTCGTGTGTTTCTTGATGCCCTGACCATTTTGTTTGGTCTTGTTGAAATGTTGCCAACAGGAACAATCTGACTTCCATGAGATGGGAAGTGCACAGTTTAGAGGTATGGGTGGTATGGAACCATCATGGACTAATCCAGACATGATGAGGAATTACCCTGAGCCCCCTTATTCAGGACACAAAAGGCCGCAGGTATATAACTTTGTAGTGTCAAACTATTGTCGAGGCAGCTAATAAGTACTATCATGATGCTATATCTCTAATTGAAAAGACAAAGGCTTGATTCCTTTGGTACATCTTTTATCATGCTGGTTAAAAATATGAAATGGATTTTGAAGACTAGCATTGTTTCTTTTCCCACAGCCATCTCAATCTTTTGGAGGACGTAAATCAGGTCAGCCAAGTAAAGTTTTGTGGGTTGGATATCCACCTTCAGTTGTAATAGATGAGGAGATGTTGCATAATGCAATGATTCTGCATGGAGAGATTGAGAAAATAAAATGTTTCCATTCTAGACATTACTCCTTTGTGGAGTTTAGAAGTGTGGAGGAAGCAAGGCAGGCTAAGGAAGCCTTGCAAGGAAGACTTTTTAATGATCCTCGAATTACTATAATGTTTTCAAACAGTGACTTGGCTCCAGGCAAGGATTTTGCTCCAGGCAAAGATTTTGCTCCAGGCAAAGATTTTGCTCCACCATATTCTGGATATAGAGGACAGGGGCCTGATATGTTTGGAAACGAAGTTCACTTTCGGCCACCGATGATGGATATGTTCCCTTCAAACCGTGGTAGGGCCCCAAACAGTTTCACTGGGCCTCCTCCTAATGGCTTACTTGGACCAGGTGTACCAAGGCCATTTGGGCCTCGAGGGAGTTTGGATCCCCTGTTGCCGTCACCAGATTTTAATGATTCAATGCCTGAAATGAACCGAAGAAACTTGTCTCCTCCTGCTACTGGGTTGCTCCCTGCCCCCGGTGTCCCTGGTAGAACATTGTCTAAAACAAGCGGATGGGACGTTCTTGATCCCAATCAGCTTCCAAGGGAATCTAAGAGGTCAAGAATAGATGGTCCAAGTTTCAACGACCCTTCTCTCGCCACAGGAAAGACGGATGAGTATGTTGCTGGTATGGATCAGCCTTATGGTGCTGATCCACAATATATGGGTGGGCCATTTCAGAGAGTCCAGCCTGATAGCAGATTGAGTCCTGCAGATATGGGAGCCGCAACAGGTCGGGCATGTGCTGATGAGGATTATGCTTGGCGTGGAGTCATTGCAAAGGGTGGTACTACTGTCTGCCATGCTCGATGCATTCCCATGGGAAATGGATTAGAGCGTGAGCTGTAAGCATTTCTTTCCTATTACATGAACTTTTTAATTCTTGGTAGTTAAGGGTACCTTAATTGAATGAACTTTGCTAAGTGATCACTTCCTGTTTGAATTTGCTGCTTTATGTTCTCTTCCATCCTTGCTGGTGAATTACAACTTTAGCTTTGCCTTCATATTTTGTGCTCTTATTTGGATTTGGGGAGGGTCTAACAAGTTTGATATTGAAGCCCCGCATTTCCATCATCTGTGCATTTTGAAGATTACTGAACAAGCGACTTAGGGACTTCAATTTCTCATAAAAGCTTAAATATATTCCAGTTATTTGGGTATTAACCTCCAAAGACTTAATTTATGCCAACATGATTCAAGCTATTCCTGCTATTTTAATGATTTGTTCGCTTGCATTATTGCACTTGATTTTCCCCTACATTTCCTTGCCAGTTATAGCTTAAATATCAGAATCTGAAACAAAGCCAACTACTGATACGAATAGAAGCTTACTGGTTAATACCAGCATTCTGAAATTGGTTACTACCAGTGAGCCTTTGAGGGGTGGGACTGTGAGAATTTGGTTGAGCATTGTGAGAGAGGATGAAAGAAAAAGCTTGGCTTGTGGCCCATTTGCAGTAGTGATTGTGGATAAGGGTGAAGTAGAGGGTGATGCTGATTGTGGGTTAGCTAAGTGAGAGGGGATTAGGGATGGAACAAGGGATGTACACAAAGTATTAAATTGATTACGAAGTCTTCAAAGGGTTGAACAATTAAGAATCCATCAGAGCTTTTAACTGAGATGCTATAGTATAAAACTGACTTTATGAGCAAAGGAGAGCGAAGAAGGATGCTCGCAAGGAGCTAACAACCTGTAATCATGTCTTTGCTCTGGATCATGCATGTTGCATTAATCTCATATGCCTTCTTTAATTCTGTAATTGTAGATAAATTTGTAACCATATATTATGGTCCAGTTCTGTTATCTTCATCTGTTCTCAGTGGTGAAATAAGGCAAGGGCTTTTCTTTTCTTTTGGTGTTCAAAACATTGCGAGCGTGATGTTCGTTCCTCATGTATTTACATCTTTGATATTTCCTTACTCACCCGCTTATGGTTACTGATCTTATTTGATGTCTTTAAGTCTTGAGCTTGCGGAATGGCTGAATAAAATTGTTCGGCTTTGCATCATTGCACTTACTGATGATACACAAAATCTTGTAGAAGAATGTCTTAGGGTAAGACGAGGGTCACATTTTCTACAATTAAGGGTCACTGTTCATTATACGTGACCCCTTAATCTCTAAATAGTGACCCCACTTTACAGTGAGTTGGTCTCACACAACACTTGCTCTTGATGATAAAAAGCAGCGTATGGTTAAAAACTAATTCCTATTGTTTTGCCTTCTCCCTTTGTTTAATGATGTGTTGGCATAGTGTTGGTGTGGGTAATAATGTAATTTTGAGGGTAACTTCATTAGTTACTCACGTGAACTTGAGGTCCAGTTTGTATGCTGATGGAGAATGTCTTGTTGTAGGCCTGAAGTTGTCAATTGCTCCGCAAGAACAGGACTTGACATGCTGGCAAAGCACTATGCTGGGGCTATTGGGTTTGACATTGTCTTTTTCTTGCCGGATAGTGAAGATGATTTTGCCAACTATACAGAATTTTTACGGTATCTTGGTTCAAAAAACCGTGCTGGTGTGGCTAAGTTAGATGATGGGACCACCTTATTTTTAGTGCCACCTTCGGACTTCCTGACTGATATTTTGAAAGTGGCTGGTCCAGAGCGTTTATATGGAGTAGTGCTTAAGTTGCCGCAGCAGCTCCCTGGTGGTGCATCTGCTCCTCCACAGGTACATCAGTCCCTACCTCCTATGCAACACATGGAGAGCCAGCTGGCTCCTCCAGCACATGAATATATAGCTGCTCCAGCTCCGAAGAAAGAACTGGCCATTCAAATGGACTATGGTAGAGCCCCACCTGCGGAAACAGTTATGCCTCCAAGGATACCTTTTCCTCTTGGATCTGTTTCACAAGACCAATCTAGTGTCAGCACTCCTACATCACGACCAGCAGTCTCGTTAACATCTGAGCTGATTGCTACGCTTGCTTCTTTGCTTCCAGCAAATGCTCAGGCTCCACTTGCACAAAGTGCTCAGCCACAATTGAGCTCCTCGGCAAGAGTACCGTCGCCATCTGTTCCAACAAATGAAAAAGGAGGTTTCTCACAGGGTTGGAGTCAACAGCCTCATGTTGTTGACCAATCTGGGCTATCATTTCAACAGTTTAGTGGTCAACCATATCCGAACACACAATTGTCAACTGCCTATCTGCAGCAGCAGTATTCGTCCAACTTAAATGCAAGCACCCACCCTATTCCTGTTCATCCAGAAAGCGTGCCAACGCAAAATCCTGCTTATAACTTCCAAGACCAGGGTTCTATTTCTTCCAGAGCCCCTGGTATTCACCCAGTTACATCCCAGAGCCAACCGTTTGTGCCATCAACTCATGGTATGCAGCCTCATCACTTCGAAGCTCCTCATAATACTCAGAAGGGTTATGGGATGGTGCATGGCATTCCTCCTAGCTCGTATGGTATGGCAGATACTCAGCAACCTAATCATCCGCTTTCCTACACCAACCAACATCATGGTGCTAATCTAGCCCATCCTGAAAATGTGTTGCCGAGCTCAACTGGAAATACAAATGTGGTGAATCAGGCTGAAAAAAATCAACTGGTGCCATCTGGAGTTTGTCAAGGCACAGCGGAAGTTGAGGTTGATAAGAATCAGCGTTATCAGTCTACTTTGCAGTTTGCTGCTAATCTTCTTCTTCAAATACAGCAGCAGCAACAACAGCAGCAGGCAAGTTCTCATGCGGGAAATCAACAATGACCTCTTCTTTTGCTAGGTAATTTCACCTTCAACTTATTTAAATATTTGATTGGCTATCTTCTAACTATTGCAGTTTCTCTTTCTATTCTTTTTTTCCTTTTTCCTTAGATACTTGTATGCTGGTTAGTTATCTGTATCTGTATTTTGGAGGGGGGGGGGGTTTCTCTTTCCACTCCACCAGCTGCTGCCAAATTCCTATCTTTCTTATTCAGCTTTTATGATTCCCAGAGGGTTTTCTGTTATGGTGTTGGCTTAGCACTCATTAATGGAGTTATGGATACTAGGTTTAAATGTGTTCGAAGGCTTGGTGATAAGTTTGATTTGTATGGGAATGAAGAGGATGCCTTTGAGAGGGTTTGTGAGGATGTGAGAGGGGGAGGAGGCCTTATGGAGATGTTAGGGTGCATAACCATGCATAAAGGGTCGTGGAATGGATATTTTAGGAAAAAGTAGGGTACGGGAAGGTTCCGTAACAAATCAGACATTCAGTGGGCCAGAGACCGCCCGCCAGTGGTGAAGTAGTGGTGAACAGTTTCACAACTGCTGGCCCGAAGGGCCTGGGCACCTGTCGGTCTGATATTTTGCTCTTTCAGGTCTATATACTTTTTTGGCTTTAGGAGGTCAAAAGATACGGGGTTTGAATCAAAAATTGTACCTGAAGAGACTTGTATAATAATTTTTTTTTCAGTTGCTTTTCATGAAACTTGATTCTTGTCATGGAAGGACTTGTGAGCATGGTTCGAAATCGCGGTATCGGTCGCGATCGCGGAAACAGTCGCGGAAACGGTTGCGGGGTCGCGTAAGCGGACTGATATTGTTGATGCGTATTATGTAGCGGAATAATTTTGTATCATCTATGTCGGCCGTATCGGGGTTATATATCGGCCGTATCGGGCATATATTGGCCGTATCGGTCATGTATCGGCTGTGTGTCAGCCGTATCGGCTATATAAAAAACAACGTTACGTAGCGTGATATCTCGTATCGGCGACCTCAAAAACCGTTACATCGCGGCTGGTACGATATGAAGTCTGTTTGATCGGATTTTCTCGGTCAGATTCTGGTTGGTTTTCTGGTTCAGGCCCTTTAATGTGGTTATTTTAGTAGGTGTGGTCGTGCTTTGGTTGGTCAAGCTCCATGTCTGTTGGTTGAAATGGGCCTTTTTATTAACTTTTAGTGGACTTCTGAGGCTTCTGGTTGGTTTTTGTCAGTCGGTTTTTGTTAGTCGGTTTTGAGGTCAGGTCAACTTCTGTCAGGTTACTCAGGTAGTCTTGTTTAACCTTTTAACACCAAAACTAGGGGTTTGGCAAAGTTGGTTCCTAGAGTCAGATTGTTTGATTCAAGTTGTCTAGAGTTCTTTTCCTTTCTCCTCCACTATGAAGTTGACTCGGTCTTGTGGAATAAGCTGTCAATAATAACCTCAGCAATTGCTCATGCGTATTGTTGATATTCTGGTGTTCCTATGTTATACAAACCTGTTTGATGAGTGTTTTATTTATTTATAGTGTTGTTTTGTGGATGGTTGGGTTTTTTTTTCCTGGGATGGTACTTTTTTTTTATAATCGATGTCTTCCTTGTGTACTATTTCGAATGCTGCCTGCTGTGTCTGTTCTTTCTGAGTTCTGACAAGATTTGCCAATATGCCTTTTCCTGTGTGTGCATGCTATGTGAAACAATGTTCAATGTTCTGCATGTATCTTGCTGGCTTACTCATACTTAGTATGTATAATTCTTAGAAAGTATTTTGTTTAAACTAGTACAACCTAGACAGCTTGTAACTTCGACTTGTAATTGTTTTCTACTGCAAGTTCAATTTTTCTTATTGGTAATGGATGCTTATGTCGATTTTTCGTTTTGAACAGTTAGTTTTTAGTGAGACACAGCACGAGCAGACTAGTTTCCAAACTTCATAGGTATAGGAAGAAAGGAAAAAAAATTTAGATCAACAGCCAAATAAGCTGCGTAAGCGATTTAAAATAAAGATATTTAAGGTGACAATAACGTTTTCCTTTTAAAGATAGTTGCAACCTCCTGTCCTAAATTGTGGATGGTTGACGTTTCTTTACGGCGAAACATATCAATTGTCAATTGTCGTCCCAATCACTCCCATGTTAAAGGGTAGGATGGAGGATGTTTTACGTTTCCTTTGGGATACCCAGTATTAAGGTTAATCGCCTCTAGAATGAGTTCAAGGTGCCGATACATAGGGGTGCTGTGATCTTTGCAGAATAAAATTTTCCTTAGCCACCTTGTAAACAGATGGTTAATTTAGCCGAATCAGGGCAAACAATCATAAATTTGGTGATTTCTCATAAGCAGTAATGGTAAATGCAAGAACTGTGCAGCAAAATGGTAGTAGTATGCTTAAGTCCCTTAAGATGGAAAGAAAGGAAATGTATCAGAGGGAGTTCATGGATGGTTGTAACCGCGATCTACAATTTACGTGGGGAGGGAAGGGAAGGGAAGGGAAAGAGAGGGAGAGGACGCTTCCCTTATTTATTTTCTAAATTTTTTTGTGAGGGTCGCTGCATTTGGAATAAAAAATCGTAACATGTAACATACTGGTTCTGGGTTGGAGCAAGCCTTTTGCAACTCGATATCTCACAAAACATTGAACGCACGTTACAAGAAAAATAACTATTTGACACATCACTCATATTCATATGGGTAGACTATCCATTGGGTAGATAATAATTTTCTCTAAATTCGTGGTAGGTTTCGTAAGCAAATATAGATGCAGATTAAAATGACAACAATTAACGAATAATAATACAATAGCTTGTCTTCAGAAGTTGAGAGTTAAGCCTTGGACTTACACTGCCCAAAGTTGATATGAATACCAGATGCCAAATGGGTTTGTAATATGTCACGAATTCTCACAAGGCTCTCTCTAGGGCTCATGTTAGGGCGGCTAAGACATAGGTGCTTTACTTGTGCTATGTTTTATAGTAAGAAAGTTATTATCCCTTTACTATATAATAGTTTAAGGATGAATTCTTATTTAGAATTAAAAAGTATGCTTTCTCCATTTCAAATTGAAGGTTCAAAATTGACTGTGCACTCATATTACAGTTTGGGAGGTTAAAAACATGTAGGAGTGCGAGTGTACATGCTAGTTGCTAAATGATACTCCCTCCGTTCCAAAATGAGTTTCCAGTTTGATTTTGCATAGTCCTCGAGACAATACTTTGGCTATCAATAAATATTTTTTTTTTTGAGAAGAATATCAATAATTATAATTATACAAAGTTGATATTGTAAAAGTACAATTTTAAAATCTCTATGAAAGTACATTTCAAACGGAGTAGTATTTTGATATTGTAAATCATCATATTGGACAAGGAAATTTTATACAAGATCCTCTTACTATAAGTTTAACAACAAGACAATACTCGCGAGCTTTTTTTTTTTTTTTGAGAAGTATTACTTTTGGAGTGAAAAGTATCACTTTGGCGAGCTATCTCTGATATCTTACACGAGACCTATTCATATTGATGCAATCAGGCAATGATTTCACCAGTGGAACTCGAAAATGCAGTTAAACATGCGCAGACACAAGGTATGATGTTGAGCTAGTTTGTCACGGTTTGGTTCGTGTCCTCTACTACTATCATGTTCAAGGTCAAATGTGGATTCTATTGCTTGCCATCTATTCTCCTACAATCCAACCCCTTGATTTAATCTCGCTCAACACCATCTCGTGAATGGCTAAAGGCCAGGGAGATAGGTATTGATCCTATGTCTCGAGCACCACTCGTTGGAGCTAGTTGACAACAGAAAAGGTTTCAGGAGGGTCACCGACCCCCTCTCTATTTCTCTGTAAAAAGCGTCGCTTATTTGTAATGTAAAAGCACATGGTAGAGGAGCGACTGTGAGGGGATTGGTGACCGTGAGGGTTACTCTCCGGTTGACAATCGCCACGCTAGATAACACTTACTCCATTATGTAGTGAATTCCATAACAGATTAAAATTTAAATGCAAAAATAATATAACATGAAAGAATTATCTAACACGCGAAGAGGAGGGGAAACACTTATTAATACTTGTTGGAAAATATTTGGGTGGCAAACTTTATTTTAGAAAAGTTTCTAGTGTTATGGTAGCAGAATACCACTTCGCTGATATGGTGTTATCCGACCAATAGAAACTTTTCCTTCTGACTATGCTCAACCGTGGAAGCGATTTTCTAATTTTTTTGATCAATGTCACTTAAGGGAGTTATCTAACACGAGAAATATTTGTTACAAAATTTTGTAGGACGCAGTTGGTTGGTGAATGCCGCAAATTCTACTACCGATGGAGATGGGAGTGGTTGATTGACGTTGCTGAGCTTTTCTTGTTCCACCTTCCTCAAATGGCAATGTTTTTTTTTGTTTTTATTTTTTTTTTATTTTGAATTCGTAGCATGTTGTTTTTTAGGGCCGTTAAATTATTATTTTCTCTCTTTCTCTGTTAGTAATTGTTTCTGTTTCCGGAGTAAATCTTCTGTTGATCGATTTCATTATTTTCTTCATGGTTTATGGTAAATATAATTGTTCTTTAATCTGCCCAAATAAATAGAGTGATACAAAATCATCATGTGGCCTGATTAGCCTCCAAAAACAAATTTGTAATCTTCGAAAATTAAGCAAGGTAGCTGAATTGATTTCACTGATTTGATCACACAAATTGCAATGGATAATCGCAAAGACGTATAATCACATAAAATAAAGTCAAATTTTCAATAAATCTAGAAAGTCAAACAACTAGCAAATGTGAGATCAAATATGATATCAGTTCGTGGATCCCATTCAAGACGATGTTCAAGTTCAACCGTATAGATCTCATTCTCCTATGCTTCATTACGAAACAACTAAATAATGGAAGACGAATTTCAGCACGGGAGCGTCAGCAGGTTTACTTCTTTTGTTAGGGCTTGACTTTTTCATCTCACGAAACCGTTAACTTACTTCTTTTGTTAGGGCTCGACTTTTTCGTCTTACGGAACCGTTACATTTTCATATTATGTTCATTCTACTTGAATCTTTACGTCTTTTTAATGGGCACTTTCTTTGTCCCACTTTATTTGCAATATTTGATTTTTAGGGTTAAACTTTGTCAATTTTAATCATCCACTAAACAAAAAGTATCCAACTTGTAGAGTATGGTACTAATATTGGTAAATTCATTTTTGTAACACACAACCTTTTCTTTTGTTTTTGTTGCTTGAGTGGGGCTAGGCCCTGGAATGAAAATAACAAAACAAGAAAAAACAAACTTAACTACGAACTCTATGTCTGATAGTCATACCTATAGCATCTTCATACAAAATATAATGCAACTCATATGGCGCATCATCAAACAATTGTAGCTTCGAGTCCTACATGATGCCAAGGTCAACAAGCCAGTCTGCGACCCGATTGGCCTTTCTGTAACAGTGTTAAGCTGAATCGTTCATTCACTTCTTCCCAGCAATCCAAGACATTTCTTCAAGATAACAGAGAATTGATTGGGCATCGCATGACCACTCTGTAACAGCTTAATAACAACTCTCGATCAACACAAATCATCAATTTATTTGATTCCCCACTCACCAGCCAATGTCAGTCCACCCATAATTAAGGCAAGTAACTCTGCTCGAGTGGAGGAGCAAACCCTATAGTTGGCAGCTTAGGCTTTGATAAAGTTCACCCTGATTACAGTGTATGAGTCTGCCACCCTCTGCTGACCTCGGGTTCCTTATTGCAGCCCCATCTAGTACCATCCTGATTCAGGTGGTTCCCGTCAAAACATTAATTTCTCTCTAGTAACATGCTACTCCTCTCCCATAGTCGTTTCAGAAAAACTTATGATTTTATACTTTTTAGTAATATATAACAATAGAAAAGTGTAGTCAAATATTGACCTAAAAGACCACAAAATAGACCGAGAAGACCATAAAATGTCAAGCCGACCAAACAAAATGGGACAAATGGAGTATTATTTTGAGGCCCAATTATCTTATTTGATCCTCCTTATTTGTCACCCTCCTGTGATCATTACTTTATGACCATTTTTTTTTCCTGTTTTAGATCTTGTTTAGGGCAATTTTAAGGTTTTTTTTTTCATTGAAAACCACAAATTTTAATTTTTGGTTTTCAGTTGCCAGTTTCGAAAATTAAATGGGAATTGTGTTGAAAAAAATTTCCAGCTCCAATTTTTTTTCCCATAAGGAGATAATAAATTTGTATAATGAGCTTTGTTTGAGCGTTTTCCCGTAATTGTTTGTTTTATGATATCTGTTTGATATATTCTCGTTATCTTCTCATTAGCATAATGTCTTATTATCTTGTATCCAGAAATATTTCTAGGTCTTTTAGGAAGGTAATAATTCATATGAAGGTAGATATTATTTGCTCGGAGAATAAGGAATAGGAGTTTCCTAAGCGTGGTAGAAATCTGTTAGGAAATTATTACTCATATCCTATATATTGGGGCGATGTTCATTATGTTCGGATCCCATCCTCTTGAGTTAATTAGATAAATCTCAGTACAATCGTGAACGTAAGCTATTCTTGCTTACTACCTCAAAGTGTTTGTGTTCTTATTATTCTTTATCAATTTTCTTTACCTTCTTATTATTATTGGGGGTAGGGGTGTAAACGAGCCGAGCTGAGTCGAGTCCGAGCCAGGCCTGGCTCAGGCTCGGCTCGATTTGTTTTGGCTCAGCTCGTGCTCGACTCAAAGCTCGCCGAGCCGGAAAAATCAAGGCTTGGGCTCGGCTCGATTTAGGCTCGTGGCTCGACTCGGCTCGGTTTGGCTCGGCTCAAATTCAAACCCATCACTACAAACGTTAGAAAAAATTGATTTAAAATAAGCGCAATTTGGTGAAAACCACCTTAACAATTACACCTTTTGTTCAGTACCCCCTGAACTCTTGCTATTTGTTCAGTACCACCTTTAATGTTACAAACGCCGTGGAAGTCACACCTTAAGTGAATTTCCGACCAAATCCAAAAACTTTCTTCCCATTTTACCCTCACGTGTCTAACCCGTGACTTATAAATAATTTGACCAAATAATTAATTAAATCAAACTAACTAAACTAATTAAACTAAAAGGCAAGCGCATTCTCTCGCTCAGCTCTCTCGCGCTCTCTCTCTCTCTCTTCCCATGTTTTCCATCATGGACATCAGGCAACTTCGCCACTCTCTCTTCCCCTGTTTTCCAATTTCATCAGCTCTCTCTCTCCTCCCCTGTTTCTCCACCACTCTCTCTCATCCCACGCCACCACCACCACCGGCCAACACACTTCACTCTTGCAGCCATCATCGCAGCCCGTTCGCTCTCTCTCCTCCCCTGTTCCTAAGCCCCTAACTCTCCTATCTCGATTATGAAGAACATAGCCAGAAAAAAAAAATTTAAAGTTGAGTAGAACTTCTTTGTGGGAACAACAATTTCGCCCATCTTCATCACCGCTATTCTCTCTCCTCAAATTCCGACACAAATCGTCTCCTCATTTTCCATCATCAAGCTCTTTGATTTGACCAAACTAAAAAAAAAATGAAAAACTAAACTAAATAAACAATTAAACAAACAATTACACACAATTGAACTCAAAACCTTCAAAATCAAGCTCAAATTTTGATTCCTTAGGAGCTCGAAATTCTCAGAATCGAGATCGACATCTTGAAATCGATTTCGCCGGTCTGACATTCAAACGAGAAATTCTGAAACAAAACCGAAAATTAAGACAAAAAGGGAAAAAAATTAAAAAGAAAGAAGGAGAAGCTTAGCTTGGAATCGGCAGATCGGAGCTTCTAAAGCTCATGCATGGCCATTGAAGCTCGATCGAGATTAATCAGAAATATTGTAGAGTCGCCGACCATGGTTCATGGCCGGAAACCACAAATCGGTGGCTTGAGAGCTCGATATGTGGTCGCCGGCCAAAAATGGTGGTCGACAACCTTTAACTTCATCGCGGCCATGGCTTCGCTGAGTTCTTGTCGCCATTAATGACGATCTTCAGAGCTTGAGAGAGAGATGGAGATGGGTACGAGCTTGAGAGAGAGAGAGAGAGAGAGAGAGAGAGAGAGAGAGAGAGAGAGAGAGAGAGAGAGCGCTGAGCTCATTTGTTTGACAACCTTTAACTTCATCGCGGCCATGGCTTCGCTGAGTTCTTGTCGCCATTAATGACGATCTTCAGAGCTTGAGAGAGAGATGGAGATGGGTACGAGATTGAGAGAGAGAGAGAGAGATGCTGAGCTCATTTGTTTTAGTTTTAGTTTAGTTATTTATATTTATATTTTTTATTTTTTATTTATTTAATTATTTGGTCAAATCACTTAAAAGTCATGTGAGGGTAAAATGGGAAGAAAATTTTTGGATTTGGTCGGAAATTCACTTAAGGGGTGACTTCCACGGCGTTTGTAACATTAAAGGTGGTACTGAACAAATATCAAGAGTTCAGGGGGTACTGAACAAAAGGTGTAATTGTTAAGGTGGTTTTCACCAAATTGCGCTTAAAATAATAACAATTGAATCTGACTATAAGTGATTCATTGAAGTTTTCATTTGAAAACTAAAACCCTTAAAAAATAAGAAATATGTATAAATATTTAATGGATTTATTCGAAAAGTGAGGAAAATCAACTAAATCGAGCCAACCGAGCCTACCGAGCCGAGCCATAGCAGGCTCGGGCTCGGCTCGGAAAGCATTCGAGCCGGCTCGGACTCGATTTGACCCGAGCTTGAGCGGAGTTTTGACCGAGCCGAGTCCGAGGGTTCATCGAGTCGGCTCGACTCAGTTACACCCCTAATTGGGGGGTGTGACTTGATTCCGCATAATCCCCAACCCTCTCGAATCAGCCACAGGCCCAGGGGTGGAAACGATGACACATACGTTGCTTGTCTTGCTGTAACCTAACACCGCTAGTGAAGTGACACAAAAATGACAGGACTTTTGAGTTGAGAAAAACCCCAATAGAACACTACCAACCATTTTACATACACAAGTAACATGAAAACTCAATCTCAAAAGCTTTGAAGGCTGGGGAGAAACAGGGAAGAAGCATAAAATAACCCACAAAATGCAAGGTATAGATGAAGTTTTGGGGGATTTGGCTATTCATATAATCCTCTCAAAGTTAGACTTAAATGACACAGCTAAGATCGCTTGTGTTAGTAAGAGGTTCAAGGCTTGGGCATCTGATGATTCTTTCTGGTCTCTTCACTGCTCCAATGAACTATCTCTATCCTCTCCAGTTGACCCTTTTGGCAAACCTGTTCCCTCCTTCAAGGTAATTCACTTTTTTTTTGGGTTGTTTTTGTCAATTTTAGTAAATACCCTTTTGAAAATTTGGGGTTTTTGGTGGTGGGTTTTGTGGGATGGTTTTATTTGAATAGGGTTTAATCAGAATTGTGGGAAAGGGTTTTGCTCTGTGAATGAGGTATGTTAAGCTTTTGAGTCGATATCTCTGCTGTTGTGACTGTTATCATAGATTACCCATCGAAATTTGAGTTTTTAATGGTGGGTTTTGAGTAATAATTGCAATTCAGTATGGAATGAAGAGAATTTCGAAGAGGGGTTTGTTTTGTGGTAATGATTACTGATTAGTGTATGCAAGAGTGATTTAAGTTTGTTAAATGAATTTTCTTTTGTTCATTTGTTTGATTGATTGATTGATCAGCAGTGGTCTACGTAGTGTTTGATTGAGACCCTTGTGGAGGAAAATTATAATGTTATTTTTAATCCCAAGGAAATATTGGTGTAGAAGAATTCTCCTATCATCACAGTTTGGGAATAGTATCTCAACACTATCACGAATTTGTAATTTTCTGTATCTCGTGATCAAAGAAGTCTGCATCTTTGGCTACCTTTTTTGCAAGGCTGGTTCTTTATGTATCGGTTTGTCCATGCATTCTGGGATCAAATCCAATCCATTACACATCCTAGGAGTTACCTAGGTGATGATTTGGGCTTGGCTGCTTTAACAATGTTTTGAGTCTTTTTCTGGATTCGGATAGAGTACCAACTTGAGAGAGATGAATGATGATGTTCTCCCAATGCTCATTATCTGTACTTGCTGATCTGTATTTCGTTACTCTTTGTTGCTACAGGTGGCTTATCAGCTATGGAGGGAAACCTTCAGCATGTATCCTTGGCCCCTTGTGAAACGAGTCAAAAGGTGTTGGGATAGACTTGAAAGCTGGCTGGGAAACAATTTTGCTGAGGTTCTGGCAAGTTTGCGAAGGGGTGCAACTGAAGAGGAGTTAAATGAAGCGGAGAAAAGCTTGAAAGTGAAGTTGCCTCTTCCTTTAAGGTTAATTTATCGTTTGCATGATGGTCAGGAATACTCCAATAAATTATTGGGTCTAATTGGAGGGTACTCTGCATATGACCATTTGGTAAATGTCAATTTATTACCCTTAAAGCAGGTTGTTATGGCAACCAAGCAGATAACGCGTGACTTAGGTTTCTCTAGTACATCCAGGTATTTAGCTATAGCTGCCTCTCTTACAGGAAGTGAAAAGGTTTTTTTCCTCAACTGCATGAACATGCAATTATATGTTGGTACGGGAAACCTTCGAGAGGGAGAAATGATGCCTTGTGTTCCAAATGAATTGTTGAAATCTACTGGTGACCATCAATGTGATGGAGTGTTGTTGTGGTTGGAAGAACACGGCCGCCGTTTGGAAAGTGGTATGATCACAGTTCGGGAGGAAGATGATATGAAAGCTATTTGTCAGTTTCCGGAGAAACCACCTCTCTGCTCCACAGCTGTGACAAATGGTGTGCAGGTAACCTACTCAAGGACTAGGTACAAATAATTCATTATCTACTCTTGCTACAAAATATGAAAGAGAGGAGAGACGTCTTACTATTTGTGAAGGCCAGACTAGTAGTCAAAGTTCTCTTATGTGTGAAATGCTACAATGTATTGAGTATTACTGTTAGATTGTAATGCTCTAAGTAACATAGTAATGAGTAACAACTGATGCGGTAACATGACGGCTTTTACCAGAGACATGCATGATTTTGAAATCCATGTCATGTAAAGTTGTTGCAACAAGCTGAAAATTCACTACATGAGGGCTGCAACAGCCTCTATCTGGTTATGTTACTCGGATTCTTCATTTCAATGAAAGTATCCGTGTCGGATCTTCGGTACACTAGGATCGAAATGACACTCGGACACTTTAAATTACATAGAAAACAAGAACATGTTCTTAAGATAGAGGGGTCTGAACGTCCAATTTTCTAGTCCTCAACTGAATCCAATCCTTGGATACCCGAGTCGAGAAACTTTGTTTGCCTTAACATTGGTAGCCCATGATGATTTTTGCTTATTTCATTCAGTGTGAATGCTACTGACATGAGCTAGTTACGTTTGTAGATGATACCCTTGTACTTGACTTATCTCAAGTAATGCCATTTTGTGTTGTTTGTATAAGTTTGGTCAATTTCTTGGAAAAAAATTGTATAAGGATCATTGTTAAACATGTCACGTGCTTTATGCACAAGATGTAGCTTTCTTGCAAATTATATAAAAATAAAAGTGTTGACCATTTGGATTGTTTCTGTTTCTTTCACAGCAAGTTGGCAGCTTGAGATGAATTGTTGTACACCTGAACTTACTATTTGCGGTTCTGGTTCATGTGCTTGATAGTGATTAAGTTCAAATTTTCATTGAATGAATGATTTGTTGTGATGTGTACATTGTCATGTTTGCTTTGGACATGGTTTTGCATTGTTTGTCAAGCTTGTGGAAGTTAGTGTCATAGATCATTATACTCTTGGTGTTTCCAACAATAGATTAATGAAAAAGTTTCTTATCTAAAAAAAATTATACTCTTGGCAGTACTAATGGGAATTCCCATGTCAGGTACGTGCGTCTGCTGTGCTTGTTCCTGAGCAGAGTGACCTCCAAATTCCCGGGTTTGTGTTTGCTTACTCAATCCGCATGTCCCTCTTGCCTGAGGGATGCACTGTCCATGGCATGACATTTAACTCTTGCCAGCTCTACTGGAGGCACTGGATCATCCGGGAAAATGAAACCATCAAAGATAATGTTAATGGGGAAGCCGTCATAGGGAAGGTAGCTTCTAGTCATAAGTCACATACTTTCCTCGGTGCTAAGCTTATACTATATATAAAAATATGAGTCAAGAAGTTTACTTCCTTTATCTCAAACGCAGTAGCCTATATTGGACTAGTGGATACACTTCATACTATAAATTCAAGTTTTTCGAAGCATGTTTGAAAGTTAAGCTACCTTTTAACTCTTGACTTGTCATGTTTACAAGATTTGAGTGGTTCTGATATTTTATTGCCAAAATATGAGTCAAGAACTTTACTTCCTTTATCTCAAAACGCTGTAGCCTATGTTGGAATAGTGTATCTAGTGTCTTTAGAACCATAAAGGTAACGAAGCCTGTGGGATGTTGCATAATATAGAACCTCTTTACTTAACAGCCCATTGCGCAAGTGCAAGCTTAAATTTCTTTTGTGTAACCGCAAGTGCCTTGCATTATTTAGCCGGTCTTTGCCTCTGTTAATTAGCATTGCCTAACGGCATGTTTCATGAGACTTGACTCTACCCAAAGCTCTCGTATCATGCGGGGGGACTCTTTTAGCTTGTTTTCAAAAAAAAAAAGGTCAGTTGTATAACGGAAATAGGCTAGATAATGTTGGTCTCTGACTCTGCACAAGTTCGTTGCAAGTAATTAATTATAGTATTTGCTCCGATTTTCTGCACCCGTGTTTCTTTGCCTGTGTTGATGCCTTTCTTGAGTGATTAAATATTACTAACCTTCTAGTTGTAGGTGATGTAGTGGTTAATCATATACAAATCAATTGGTGAGTAATAGACAAAATTGGCTTTTTTTAGCAAAAAGCCACCCCTAAGTAGGGGGCTTATTTTGGAAATGACCTCTTAAGTAAAATATTTGCCTCAAAACACCCCTATATTTGTTTTTGTAGAGCCACCCCCATTTCCGACAACTGTCCTTCAGTTTTATCATTTTACGAATTTACTCATGTTAATATATAATGTATTTCATATTTATAAATTTGAAATATGTAGAATTGAAGATTATTAAATGTGAACATAGGTGGTTTGGCTGAAATACCTCCATTAGTTACTTCAATTTCGCTATCCTTAAGGCCGTAAATAATGTATATATAATATAAAGGTGATGCTTATAATTCGTAACTCATGCTTATAGTGTTATTTATAAAACAAGTATCAGGCAATTTTGGTTATCAATGATACATCTAAAATTTATTTATGTCAAGTGAATACTTTTGAAGGCAAGCATATATGTTTTATTTGTATATTGTGTATATATATATATATATATATATATATATATATATATATATATATATATATATATATATATATATATATAATTAGTTCTGATAGTATGATTAGACACTATTGGTATCATGTTCTTAGTAAATGCCTATGCTATATTTTATTGGCTTTGAGGTACATGTTTTAGATCTACTTGTACAACAAACTTTTACTTTGATAAAGTTAGATCATTGATAAGTCATGAGCCGAGTTCATTACATATTTTTCTATTTAAGTTTTCTAACTTATTGTACATAATAGTATCACTATATCGAATCTTTCGAAGCTTGAATTTGTGGCATTGGACATTAGTGGAAAGAACTATTTATCATGGGTGCTAGATGCTGAAATTCACATGGATGCCAATGGCTTTGAAGACACTATTAATGGAGAAAATATAGCATCTACTCAAAACAAGGCCAATGTAATGATCTTCCTTTGTCATCACTTCCACGAGAGTCCTAAAAATGAATATTTGACTATGAAAAACCCAATTATTCGGTGGACTAATCGAAAAGAGAGATTTGAATCGTCTGATACTTCCTAAAGCTCATTTTGAATGGATAAATATGAGATCAGAATATTTTAAATCTGTAGCTGAATATGACTCTGTTGTCTTTGGAATCATTACTCAATTATTCTTATGTGGAGAAAAGATTACTTATGAGCAGATGTTAGAGATAACATTCATCGCCTTTCATCCTTCTAATTTGCTCTCAATGCACCAATATCTAGAAAAGGGTTTTCAAGAAATATCATGAAGTGATGTCACGCCTTCTTGTGGTGATAGATTTGATCACCAAAAAACGGTGATACTTTCAAAAGTCATCTGAGATTTGATCACCACAAGAAAACATAAGATCAGTTCATGATATTTCTTAAAACCAATTTCACGATATTGGTGCATCATGAGCAAATTAGAAGGGTGAAAGGTGGCGAATGTTTTCTCATATCTGTTCATCAGTAATCTTTTCTCCACATAAGTTTAATTGAGAAGTGATACCAAAGACAGCTGAGTTATATTCAGCTACAGATTTAAAATCTTCTATCTCATATGTATCCATTCAAAATGAGCTTTAGGAAGTATTACCGTTTTCTGGTGATCAATTCTTCCTCCTTTAGATTAGTCCAAAGAGTAAATGGGTCTTTCACAATCTAACTATTAATTTTTTAAGACTCTTGTGGAGGTGATGACGAAGGGAAATCATTGCCTTGGCCTTGTTTTGAGTAGATGTTGTATTTTTTTTCTTTGATAATGTCTCCAAGGACATTGGCATCCAAGTGAATTTCAGCATCTAATACCCATGATAAATAGTTCTGTCCAGTAATGTCCAAGGCCATAAATTCAAGCTTTAAAAGATTCGAATTATTGATAATATCATAAGAATTAGAATAAGTTAGATATTATGAATAGCAAAATATGTAACAAACTAGACTCACGATTCATTATATTTATCAATAAAAGCCCGTTGTATAAGTAGATCTAAACATGTGAGCGTCAAGTCCAATAAAATATACTAAGAACATGCTACCAATCATGTTTAGAAGCGAAAAACACACGCGCTCGCCAAACACCCCATCCGCCCCACTAGACTGTCAACTAATAAAACAAAAGATGCATACATAGACTGTCTCTGGTTTTTTGCGCACCCTCTTGCTTGTGCTGATGCTTTTCTTGAGTGGTGAAATATTACTAGCCTTGTAGTTGATGTACTCATTAATCATATACAAATCGATTGCTAGTAATATACTCCCTATGTTCCAGAATACCTTATCATTTAATATTTTAGGTCTCCAATATACAACTTTGACTGCAAATAATTATAATTATATGAATAAATAAATTATAAAAATATATTTTTTAAATACTCTTTATAATGAATCTATTATTTTTACATTGTAAAATCATTATGTTTTTTCTCAGATTATTGGTCAAAAGTGTGAACTTTGACCTTCAAAAGTAAATGTTAAGATAATTCTAAGACGGAGGGAGCATAAATTGATTCTTTTTTAGCAAACAGCCACTCCTAAGTGGGGGCTTATTTTGGAAACGACCCCTAAGTAAAATATTTGCCTCAAACACCCCTAAATATTTGAAATATGTAGAATTATAAATTATTAGAAAAATAAATAAAAGACATTTAAAATATGATTTTGAAGAACTTTTCAGTACTTAATAATATTTATTTTAATTTAGATTCAAAACTTGATAAATTCTTAACATAGGGGCAAAATGGTAAAACACATAAACCTAACGGAAGTTGGATGGAAAATACAATGGCGTGTGGATTTGGAGACAGAATTAAACAAAAGGGTGATTTGGCTGAAATACCTTAGTTAGGGGTGTCTCTAGAATAGGACCTTTACTTTAGGGGTGTCTCTTTTTTCTAGGAGACTATTTTAGAGCAAACTCATGTAATACTGGAATTTTCCTACAAAATAGAAGCATCTTCAAATTGTTGTATGCCTTTCTTGAAAGTAGAAAAGGAAGAGATCGCCAACTTCGGAATCCCACTTTGAAAATCATTGTAAAACATACCTAGTCTACTCCCTGCCAAAAAAATAACCCAAAACAACCAGTAAGAAGAAGTGAAAAATGAAAAGCAAAGCAGGAAAAAGATACTTTCATCACTTATGAGAACTTATATCATGGAGGTCATTGCATGATATGCATACTGGACTACTGGTGAAACATGGTACTGGTGGATTAGTGTTTTTGCTAAAAGGTCAGTCAGTGACTCAGTGCCCTGAAGACGTGCATAACCTGCTCTTGTTCTTGAGATGTTCAGGCGTTGATTGAACTTAACTAGGAAAATAAAGATTGAGGCAGTATGCGTAATCTCCAGAGTGATTTGGAAAGGGTGGCCTAAAAGCAGTTCAATTAGAGGATGTGAATCACAACATAAATTATCAATACCATTACAACATATATATGATGTTAAACCCAAATATTGACTAGTCTTGCTAACTTATGGATTGCTATAAGCTTCTCAGATACTGAGTATTCTTTGCTTATCTTTTCCAATTAGTAGTCTTCCAGTTGCAAGGGTTAGCCCACAGCTAACACTAATGACTCATATCCACAAGGGTCATGGTTCAGATCTCATCAAATTTATTTCCCCCTTCCCTCAGGCAATATTACGATTTGTTTGGTGGGAGATTGTTTCTTTCCGTATTATAAGGGAATTGTATTAGTGTGAACAAACCTCTGCTCTCTTTGTTGCAGTACCCCTTGCTGCTGCCTGGTGAGAAAGAATTTGTTTATCAGAGCTGCTCAACGCAGAAACGTGCTCCTGGGTCCATTGAAGGTTCCTTTACATTTGTTCCTGGAAGGTATGAAGAGGCAGTTGCATGAAACATACGCTTAATCACTGCCATTTCTGTTTTCTAGTGGCATAGCAGGTAGTCCTGAAAGTTCCTTTACGTTTGTCCCTAGAAGGAATGAGCAGCAATCACATCTCTTTAAAATATAGCAGCAATCAAATCTGATATATATGGCAGCAATGGAAGGTTGAAGGCCATTTCCTTCTCTTCTGCTAGACATCTTTTTTATTGAGAATTTAATGTGAGCCTATGCATTGCTAGTCCTAGTGCAGCCACTATATTTCCGAGGGGGCAGGGGTGGGGGTATCAGTTTAAAGAATTAAAGGGAAAAGGTTGACTATGATCAGTCAAAAAGTATCAGTTTTAAGAATTAAAGGGAAAAGGATGACTATGATCAGTCAAAAAGATTGTTAAAACGATTCCCGCCATCTTCTCCAATTGTAGTAATAGAAATCTTGTCATGCATAAATTAGATTGCCTCTTAACCATCACCACTTGGCTTGGCCACGTAGTGTTAGTAGTAGTTAATTTTGGGGCGTGCCCCTCTATCGCCCCCCCCCCCCCCCCCAAAAAAAAAGCCATCACCACTGCAGTTAAAAGTTTCTGAAAGTAAGCTTTTCTTTTCAATTTTGGAGGTGCAGCTGCAGCACTGCGTTTAGTTTCTCTCGTCTCCTTCACCCCTCAGTAATTTCTGGGCAGAAGAGTGCAAGATTATATTATAGATTTTAGTTAATGTCATTTCATACGCTCAGTCGCTCACTACTACTCGCTGAAAGAGACTTGACTGGCTTAGAAAATGAGTCTCCATGTATCTCTGAAGTGGGTGGGGGGGGGGGGGAGGGGGACGCAGGAGTTCGCCCCACTGGGGCTACCTTTAAGACAGCTATTTGGTTACTTTTGTCTCCATTGAGTGGTTATCGGATGTCACACTTCTCATGGCTGATAAGTGCTATATCTATTTGTTTCTTTGCCAGACTTGCAGAGCCAAAAGGCGATGCTTTCGAGGTCGAAGTGGCGCGGTTTCCTCTTGTTATGCCAGATTACATTTTCTGAAGAAACACTACTACAAAGATAAAGTTCCATGATACCAATAAGGCAATACTCGTTTTATGCATTGTAGAATACGCGTTGTCATTATCATGTTGTATAATATTTGCATATCAGACGGTTGATAAAACTCTTGACTCAGGATGTTTGTTTGGCTGACTTTGTTTTTAGACCATCAGCTCGACTTTTTGTCTATGAAACGGAATGTGAGAATGGCTTTTGTGTGGTGAATATTACCACATCTGTGCTGCAGTTGATTTATTTCAAGGCTGTACCCTTAAGTGCATAGTGCGGAAGTTTGTAAAAGTTGACACTGGCATCTACTTCCCCATTTATTTGTATCGCCTTGCAGAACACACAATAAGAGGATTCATCAATGAATCTTGTTTCATCTAACTCCTCCAGAAGCATGCTGGACTTTGGCTTGTAGGAGAAAGGCTTGAAGATGGAGCAATTTGCCTAATAGGTTCCTCTAGCTCTGTTTATGTCATGTTTAAGGCTATGTTATTTTTATCTTCGTGGTTTAGGAATAAATTCATTTCACGTCACATCAGTTTGTAGTAAGAGTAACATACTTTTTCCTTCATATAGTACTACTCAATTTATGTCAGTTCAGTTAAGTGGTTTTTAGTTGAAAAAATTGGTGTCTTAGTTCAAGACTTTGGTTTTCTTGTCTTTCATTTTGTGTAAACTTTTCAGAACGTTTGTACATTTCCCTTGAGAATCGTTCTCTTGAGGCTTTATTTGGCAAAACTACAGACCTGTAGTTTCCAGCTTAAGGATGTAGCTGCAAGTTTCAAGATGTGGTTGTGACCTGTGAGTAATTTCCACTTTTGATTGAAAGCTATCTAAATATGACTTCCAAGGTGTAGTTGTGGGTAGCTTCAACATTTGATTGAAAGCTACCTACAGTAAGTTTTACAAAAGGAGCTGTGTCCACCAAAAATAAAGGTAAAACTCCTTCCAAATATCTAAATAAAATTTTTAGGACTTTTTAATACCCTATAAAATAAAGTTCCTCCAAAAAGCTCTCAAAGACTCTAGGTCGAACATGAGTTAAATGCATTAGTCAGGTTACGTTTGACAAAACTAGTTGTACCTGCATTTGTGAGCTGTACCTGCAAGCTGTAAGCCTGTAGCTTTAAGTAGTTGCACTCGTGAATAGTTTCAACTTTTAGTTGAACGTTATTTTACTTTAAGTAACTAAAAATTAGCTTTTAGCCACCAATAAAAGCTAAATAGCCGCCAAAAGCTTGTTTATCAAAAAACAAAATTGAGAGTTTTTAATTATACAAAAAGCTAAAACTGCTCCAAAACTTCTGAAAACTCTCTGCGAAATATAGCCTTAGTTCATTCTATGACTTTTGTGTATTGTCTTAAACTAGTCTTTAAGTCATTTTTACTTTTGTCAAGTAAAACAATGATACTAGATTGACCCCCAAATTGAGTATTGTGAACTATAAACTTGAGATGTTCATCTAGCCTTGTAAATTATAATAAGTCCTAACCATGGCTTGTATTAATACTTTTTTGATGCAAGTAGTCGGTAATTTAGTTACCAAGATGATATTTCAAGTCACTGTTCCGATTTTCATGCCCCTCTATTATAAAATATAATTCGAATGTACATATATAATTTAGTCTCTCAAATTCGTTTTCAGATAAAACCAACTAATTACTAATCCTACGGGGCAATTCTTTATTTAGTTTAGGCAACTAGAGTTAATCAAAATTATTTGAATCAATCATTTCTAAAATGGATAACATTTGAGAGTTGCTTCTAACCAATTAACCCTTTAGTAAATTAAACCATATCCATATAATTGGGGGTCCGTTTGTTTCAGCTTCTAGAAATTATTTTTCTATTTAATTAAATAGAAAAGATGTTTTTTCTTAAAAATGATGTTTGGTTTGAAATGAAAAAAAGCAGTTTATGAAAAAAAAGCAAAAAAAAAAAAAAAAAAAAAATTAGAAGTGGAAAATTTTCACTTTTTAATCAAAATAAACGATTTTCATAACCCCCACCCCCTAATCCCTATTCCCTTGCTTTCCTTCCCCACTCTCTCTCCCGCAAGATTTCTCGTCACTTCTAATAATGAATGATGCAGTTTTTTGTTTTTTTTTTTAATTTTTTTTTATTTATTTAGGGTTTTATGCAGTGCTCTTATCCTTTATGTTTTCATTTTGATATCACTGATTGATTATTTTCTAATTCAAGCTTGCTATCTCATGCTTGCTATGTTCATCTTAAGTCTAATCATAGTAATCAACTGCTATCAAAAAAAAAATCATAGTAATCAACCCATCTTCTTCTTCCCAGCCACCCAACAAAAGCAACGTGGTTATTTCCTTTCGAAACATCAATGACTAAGAGACAAATATTAAATAGTTGTACTACTTCGAGGTTCTCTCACAATGAGAAGAAACCATTGTGAATGAGATGAAATCTTATTAACAACTAGCAGCTAATGGACGAGAAAAGAATTATGATTGATGAAAATTCTCTTAGTGAATAAAAAGAGTCAATCCAAACATGTTCTTTAGAAAATTGTGTAGCAAAAATCATTTTACCTTTGTTAATCAAACAAAAACTGTTTCGCAAAAACTGTTTTTTAAAACTAAAAACAAATAAATAGGTTTCAATCAATTAAAAACAAAAACAGTAAAAACGTTGTCAAACACTACCTAGATTAAAACGTAATGATTAAACCAAAGCTCACCATATCAGCTGCTGAATTGTCAAATGGCGAGTCAATTTACTTATGACGTGTCATGTCACTCATGGCCCAGTAAAAAAAAAAATGAAGAGAGAAAGTAGCAACAATCAGACATTACAAAAACAAAATGGAGTTTAATGACTCCTTCATCCCCTTTCCTTCATTCTCACAAGTTGTGAGACGTTTCAAATCCAAGAAATTGAGTAGTAGCTAATTTCTCTCACATATTGATGAGCCAAAAAAAAAGAAGCTAATTCCTCTCTCATGAATAGATTATGTAACCACACACCATCAATTCATCTCTTACCTTCCCATATGTTCAACGTTCGTATTTGGATCTCATCGCCGATGTCCGCCATATTTTCGACATCGTGTACAACCAATCCCCATTTTAGTAAGGTTTTTTTAGTAATTCTCTTTGCGAATGTTAATAGGTTGGTATCTACACGTCCTCTCTTTTCAAGATAACCCTCCAACTTCATTAAACTTAGTACCATATATTGCTTTACATTATTTCCGCTGAACAATTATACCAACTTGAATGTTTAAAATAATTTAATTTAATTTTTAATTAAAAAGTTACTCTGAAAAATAAAAAATATCAAAAAATTATTATTCGCTTTAAAAAAATTAGGAAAAATTATGAGACCACACTATAATAGTAAAGAGGGCTTGGGGGAAGGTTTGGTGGCACAACAGCACAGGGTGGTGGGGAGCCATGCTCAGTACCCAAAAACCGTGGAGTAGACATGCCCAATGTATAACTTTCATAATGATAGGCGCTTCATATCGCGTCGCTTGCCTTCTTTCGCCCACAAGCTCTCTCTCAAGTAACTACTCACGAAAGAGTCTAATAAGGTTTAATGGTTCTAACAGGAGTAGACATGCCTAGCGCGTAACTTTCATTTAGAATTATTAAACAGTATATTATTAAGTTATGGAAAAACCTTTTTTTTTCCACGGATTGTAGCTATGTAATTTATAGCAAGTCTGCTTGTGTGAGGCCAACTCACACAAAGTTGGGGTCACATTTTAGAAATATAGGGATCACTTAGGACGAGCAGTAACCTTTAATTCATTGAAAAGTGACCTCCATCTCGCCAAAAAGTTATAGAAAGACGGTTTTAAAGAAGTTTGTGTTGATTTAATTTTTAATTAAAAAAATACGCTGAAAAATAGAAACAATATCAAAAAAAATTGAAAAAAGTTATGGGATCTCACTATAATAGTAGAGAGGGCTTGGGCATAGGTTTGGCGGCACGGTGTGGTAGGGAATCATGCTTGATACCTAAAAACCGTGGATTAGCCTTTAATGTCCAATAAGAGGCCCTTCAAGCCTACCAAGGACCTGATAACCTACCCTGGGGGCATTCCATGTCTCTTAAGGGTGTCCTGTGCGATGTGGTGTGAAAAAATCCACCTTTGTTCCGTGACCTCCCAGAAGCTCAAAAAAGGTGGATTATAGCCTTCGTTTTCGGCTTCCCGGGGCTCGGGTGTCATTTTTGCCCAAGCTTCTCAGGGTAGAAGACCTTCGGTGCCCCGGGAGCGTCATCTAGATCCTTGAACTTCGATATCACCCATGCCTTTGGTGTTCCGACTCTTACATCAGTGTCTCGAAAAACGCCCTTCCAAGCATATCAGGGACCGGATAAGCCACCCCAAGGATCTCCATGTCCGTTAGGGGTGTTTGGTGCGATGAGGTGCGAAAATATTCATCTTCGTTATTATAGCCTTCGTTTTCGGCTTCCCGGGGCCCGGGTGTCATTTTTGCCCAAACTTTTCCGAGGGGTCTATCATGACCCTAGAGCACCCTCTGTGCCCAGAGAGGGTCATTCGGATCCCCCAACTTTGATATCACCCATGCCTTTGGTTTCCAACTCTTGCAACAGTGTCCCGTAAAACGTCATTCCAAGCCTATCAGGGCTAGATAAGCGACCGCGAGGGTCTCCCATGTCCCCTATGGGTGTTTTGTGCGATGTGGTGGAAAAATATCAAACATTCATTCCGGGCCACCCAGAAGCCCAAAAAACGTGGATTATAGCCTTCGTTTTCGGCTTCTAAGAGCGGGTGTCATTTTGGCCCAAACATCTCTGGGGGGTTTATCATGACCTTAGAGAACCCTCGATACCCAAACTTCGATATCACCCATGCCTTCTGTGTCCCGACCCTTACATTAGTGTCCCGTAAAAACGCTCTTACAAGCCTATCAGGGACCCAATAACGGACCCCGGAGGCCTCTTGTGTTCCCCAAGGGTGTCCCGTCCGACGTGGTGCAAAAATATCCACCTTCATTCCAGGGCCTCCAGGAAGCCCAAAAAGCGTGGATCATAGCCTTGATTTTTGGCTTTCCGGGACTCGATTTTCATTTTTTCCCAAACTTCTATGGGAGGTTTATCGCCACCCTATAGGACCTCCGGTGCCTCGTAACAGCCATCGGAGTCCCAGAACTCCGATTTAATCCATTCATGGGACATGGGCGTTGGGGCATGGGAACATGGGACATGGACCACCCAGATTTTGTTTCAATAATTTTTTGATGTACTTAGTTCATTTCGATCCATTGTATACTATAATAATCTTGTTAGAAGAACTTTATAACAGAGTATTTTCAAGTTTGTTAATAAAAGGCTAATAATCGTATCCTAAGCACTCGGTCAAATATAGATTATAGTTTACAGTATGACTAATCATAATAAGATAAACAATGTCATTTAGGAGTAGATACCTCTAAACTTTTAAAGAGCCACCATAAGCCAATGAAATAACTTCTTCTTCTTCTTTTTTTTTTTTTTTCCAGTCAAAGGTATACACGGCCAGTGGATGATTATTACCATGACTTGAGGGCATCACTCCTCCCAACATTTTAAATATTTTCCCTAAACAAATTAAGAGGTAGGCTGTGGATGGACCTCTGTAAATCCTGCGTTGGTGTTGTTTTAGTTTTATTTACCAGTTAATCACGAATTTAGCACAAAAAAAGAAAAAGAATAAGAAAATTATTACAACAAAGTTAGAAGCAAAGCAACCCATCAGAAAACATTAAATTAAAAAAAAATCCAAAAAAAGTTGAAACATCCTATGTATCGCATGGACATGCACACTAGTTATAATTAGGTTTCCAATACTAAACATTTACAACCCTTTTCACGCCATATCAATTAACAACACTACGAGAAACAAATTTCACGTAATTTCTTTCCAAAAATGTATCACATTTATGATTAATTGCCATATAAACACAATTTCCTAATCATTATTCAATTTAATACTTCCCACACAAATTTTTATCACTAATTACAATAACAACATCAAATAGCTGTGTGTGTTATTCAGGGCTACACTGAAATGAACTGAATAGAATTGATCTGAAATAAACATCACCGAACTTAATTGAATTGAACCGAACACCACTTGATTTGTGAGACAAAATGCATTTTTCTAAACAAAACACCACTGAACAGAACAAAATTGACATGAACATTAACGAACGAAAAATCACTGAATTGACACAAGATCACCGCTGAACTGAACTGAACTGATCAGGCAAACTGTATAACCTCAGTAAAACACACTCTCTATCTTGGTTTTCCTCTTGCCTTACGTGAGAAGATCACTAGACATTAGTACTTCTGCTCCTTTTCATACTTCAACCTATATATATTCCCACTAGAAGCCACAATACAAAACTCCCAAAGTACAACTCACATGTAAACCTCACAAAAGTGACATTATGGTCACAAATGTTCCTGAGAAACTAAACAGTGCAAGACCACAAAGGGTAACAAACCAATAATTAATTAACATGTACTAATCCTAATCACTACCCTTTGAAGAAAGTGAAAAAATCCCATGTCCATCAAATTGAAAATCATTTTCATTTTTAGACAACAAATTTTTGCATCATACCCTCACGTGCCCTCTGATTTTTATTTCCTTTTTTTTATTTCCTTCTCCCCTTTATTTATTTCCATAACTAAATTAATTTAATATCATTACCAGACAGCCACCATCTTCTCCAAAGACTCTCCTCCATTTCTCTCTCCTATTTCTTCAAAAAGCTCAAATCCTCAGACCATAATCAAAATCACCTTTTCACCTCAAAAAATAGAAGAAAAAAAAAAATCAAAATCAAATTCAAGATCACCTTTTTTAATTTCTTTTTCCCCAATTTTGCAAATGTCACAGATCTCTCCCTTTTAGCTCTTTTTCACTTTTTCTCCCATTTTCTCTCTCCTCAGATCTCCCTCAATTCCCCCAAATTGAAATGATCCTTAGGGTTTATTTTCACACACATTCATCGTCGATTAATTAATTGAATTAGGGTTTTCTCAATTTGCCCCCAAAAATGGATAAAGACAACAAATTAGGGTTACCTCCATCAGGTAGAGTATCACCATTCTCTTCATATTCTCCCTCATCTTCATCTTCTTCAACTCCAATTCAACCACCACCACCATCAATGGCGACAACAAATACAAATGCAAATTCAACAATGGCGACAAATTCAGCAACAACGACGTCGTTTAGCCATGATTTAAGCCGAATGCCAGACAATCCCCCAAAACACATGGGACATCGTAGAGCACATTCCGAAATTCTAACTCTCCCAGACGATATAAGTTTCGACAGCGATCTCGGTGTTGTTGGTGGTGGTGGGGGTGGTGGCGGTTGCGATGGGCCATCATTTTCCGATGAGACTGAAGAGGACTTGTTTTCAATGTACATTGATATGGATAAGGTCAATAATTCGTCATCGGCTACGTCGGGGTTTATGGTCGGAGAGGGGTCGTCATCAGGGGGCGGGGGTATGGCGGTAGGTGGACCGAGTGCAGGTGGAGAGAGACCAAGGGGGAGACATCAACATAGTCAGTCAATGGATGGGTCAATGATGATGAAGATGGAAATGCTTGAGGATGGATCTAATATTGAAGCTAAGAAAGCTATGTCTGCTGCTAAACTTGCTGAGCTTGCTCTTATCGATCCTAAACGGGCTAAGAGGTAATTTGACTGACCATTTGGTGTTGGAAAATTTTCATGTATTTGGGTTTATTAAGTTGTTTCTACTTGGTTTGTTTGGTTGGTAATTGGTGTTGGGAAAGATTCATGTTCTTGGGTTTATTAAGTTGTTGCCACTTGGTTTGTTAGTTTGTTTGGTAGAAAATAGAATAGTAGAAAGTTGTTGAATTATGGGGTGGGTGTATAATTTTATTACATTTAAGTTTGGCTGTGAACTTTATGCTTTTCATGAAGTTTTGTACATGGTGCATCAGTGTGGTGTTTTATTGTTAATAAGGGGATGGTGGTGAATTGATTGGCGATTGGCGAGTGGGTTTTTGTTAGAGCCCTGATTGGGTTTATAAAGATGGAAGTTTGAGAAACTTGAAATAGTAGGTCAATTATATAATTCTAACGTGAACTGCATTGCGAAGCATATACTATTTCGGCTCGTCTAAAATGTTGTGCTTAAAACTTACCAATATGTAAACCTTTAGTTTCTAGTTATAAGTTGAAGGATGGCAAACTTTAAACTTCAACTTCAAATGTGGGAATGGAATTATTTTTTGAGTTATTGATTTGACGTTAGTAGTTTTAAATTCTTAATTCATGATGTTTTTCACAATATCACTATGCGTGGCTGTTTGCAGTAGTATCTTTGAGACTTCTACTGCTACTATCTCTTTCAGTCTTAGTAGGATGTATAAGACAAGACTCTAAATAAGATAGAGGCTCTAGTGATGGTGATATGCTATTTTGAAGTAAAAGTTATTGCGCATGTGTTTGCCAGATTTCTCTGCGTGGTTTGACATCTATGGTGCCAGTAGTTGCATCAGAGACATGTAGGTCGGTGAGCTCAATTAGGAAGTAAATTTAGCCCTTAAAGAAGATGCTGAAGACAATACCCAAAATTGCATCAAAACTTCCATTACTAGTTGTTATGTATTGTTACCTCAGCAGCTGTTGTTCGTAGCCTGTTAGACCTATTAATGATGTTATATCTCACATGGAAAGTTTGTGACTCATTTTGGCTTTTAGAAGCTCACAGCAAATCATTCTCTTCTATTAGGAAGGAAGTGTTAGAAGCTCTACCTTCAGGCCTTAAAAAAACATGGTTAGAATCACTTGAACAAATATTTTGAAGCTTATTTTCCTCATAAAATTGAATTGATACATGGTCTTGTGGCTGTGACCTTGATGTTATGTTCACAAGTCGCTGCCTTTTGGGACTCAGCAATTACGGTGGCCATTACTCTCTTATGTTAGTGGGGGCATGGGGGACAAAGGAAATGGTTGCGGATAGGGTAGCCACATAGACGAATGTAGTATTGCATAATGCAGACTAATAAAAGATATTGGTCGGATCAACAGTTCAACATTTGATGGATTTGATCTCATCATATGATACTGTGTATTCCTTGATGTTAGAGCTTAGTGGCCAGTTAATTCTTGGGCTGCTCAAAAATACATCAGGTTTTTTTTAATGCCATCAGGTGTTTTGATGTATAAATTGTATAACATCTGAAAATACTGATGCATTCTTTTTTGGCAAGGACTTTTAGAGATTGTGATCTAATACTGAGTTGCTTTCATATTTTACTCTTTCAGTTGACTATGTTCTGTACTTTTTTTTTCTTCCATCCAATAGAGATATCTATGTTATCGACTCTCAAAATGTACATTGGTAGGTTTTGATTACTAACTAGTGTCTTTTTTAAGTTTACTAGTATTTTTCTTATTAGTAATACATCTCAAAGGCTACAAACCAAATTTGTGCCCTACAGGTCACGTTACAATTGACCAGTGGAATATTATAGTGATCTTGTTATCCAACCCGTATTCAAATCAATGGAAGGTTTGGAATGATAAATTACAATTGAACCTAATTGATTAAGGGTTTAAACTTTAAAGTAAGGTTTTAAGGCATATTAGCATCATCAAGTTGAAAGAACGGTGACCAGGATAATGGCTTGTCGTTTTAATGAAAGTAGGAAAAAAAATGTCAAATTGATTGTTTAGTATAGCTTCTTGGGGTGATCTGTAATTTAGTTATCTTGTTTGAGCGCTCATTGTCCTCGTAGCTTTGTAATTGTTCCACTTTTAGTTTCATTAAAATTTTCTTTATCTAAAAAAAAAGTTAGATTGATACTTACTACTAAGATAAAAAAGAAATTAATGGTTAATAAGTAGAGAGAAATTTGGTGCGCGCCTTCGTGTGGACTTTGGTGTTAGATAGGGTGAATACGCATGGCATGCTGCAACGGCGGAGCTTTGGTTGGTGTTTGTCGCTCGATATGTGTGTTATGTGTCGTCACACAGTGAGAACGGCTCGCATCTGTTTGTGTTGTGTGAGTTCGCTAGGATGTTGTGGGGCAGATTGACAGGGGGTGAGCCTTTTGCTAGCCCAACTACACTGGGTCAGTTTCTGCAGATGCGGTTTGTTGCTAGAGGGAGGGGGAGAGAGGGTAAGTTGTGGCGGAGGTGTGCTCATATGGCCATTCTGTGGTGTATTTGGTTGAAGCGGAACTCGAGGGTCTTCTCCGCTTCTAGAAAGACCGTCGACTGTGTTTGGTATCATTTTGTTTATTTGGCATCTCTTTGGGCAAAGGCAGATGGGGCCTTCAAGGGTGTTCCCCTGACCTTTGTTCAACTTCATTGGGGGGAGTTGTACATATTTTTTTTATTCATTTGAGGACTTCTTGTCCTCTTTTTGTATTCTTTTAATTGATTGATTAATAAAATTTTATTTTATCTAAAAAAAATAAATAGGGAGAAATTTTTGTTTCTCTTTTGTAGATAAGAAAAGTTTTATTGTAACCTAAAAAGGTAAACAATTACAAGCAAGAGGATAAGTAGTCCTCAAAAGAAAAGACCAGATTACAAATCGCCTTGTGTCGTTGCACGTCGTTGCGAGGCACATCATTGCAAGGCACCCCTCTAAAAGCCCCCGAAGCCGAACTCAAAGAGAAACACATGCATCACCCAATCTCATAAGACGCATGAGTGCTAGAGGTCCCATCAAAAGTCCAGGAATTCCGCTCCAGCCAAAAACACTAAATAATGCTCAACGTGACAACATCCTTTACTAACTTTTACCTTCACCAAGGTATCAAAGTGGGGGTGTTTGGCCAAGTTTCTTACAAGCTTCCAATTCTCCCCCTTATTTCCCTCACACACTAGCATCGTCGAAGTTGAATATACCCTTCAAGGAGGCCAAAAACAATTTCTGCTTCTAGTTCCTTGGGGGCTATTTTCAAGAAGCTGAGTTTGTGGTGGAGATAGAGGTGGAGCTGTGGAGGAGGGTGGATGTGAGAGAATATGAGGGGTGGATAAATTCAAAAGGCTTAAAAGAGGTTCAATTCAAGCATCTTTATGTCGTAAACTATGCAACCATTAACCCGTGCATCACCCACAAGTAAATAGACTAGTAATATCATATAAAAGATTAAGGAGCATCACTCGCGTACTGAAGTAGAGCAAAGAACAATATGTTATTTTCTAGTTCGTGAGTGCAAATTAGGTATATAAGGCTTGGTAGCAAAGAGTTTGCAACATTAGTTAAAGAAGATCAAGGATCCGTTCTTAATTTCTTGCCCATAAACTGCCTTTGATATCGAGTAGTTTTTACATGATTGAATATGGACGAAACGTGAAGGCAACCTTGCACGAGTCGATCGCATCGCCGATTTTCTATGGCTGGCTGAATGAGAGTTCATCGTTTTCTTTTGTTAATCAATCCTGCATATGATTTGACTTTGGAAATCAAGAACATAGGAAAGAAAACCTAAAACATGCAGAATTAATATCCTCGCAAATTAGGTATATGGAGCTTTGTAAAGCATAATGACAAGGTTATCTTATTTTATTTTATTTTTTTTTAGATAAGAATTTTTTTTATTAATCCAATAGTGAAAGAATACAAAAAGGAGGATAAGGTATCCTCAGAGAACAAAAAGAAGCACAAAATATCTACAAATCACGCCAATGGCGTTGAATGACCGTCAGTGGCACCCCCTTGAAGGCACCAGCCGCCTTCGCCCAAAGGGATGCCAAATAAACTATATGTTCCCAAACTAAACAGATACTCTTTCCCGCGTCCGAGAAAATCCTCGAATTCCTCTCTAACAAAGGACTTGTCACGATAGGTAAACAAGATCAAGGTTTTGAGTTCATTCCTTTTTCTTTTTTTTTAACTAAAACTTTTGGGCAAGTTAAATTGTAATATTTGATGTGTTAGTGATTTAGTATGGGATGATGTTACTTTTGATGAAAGACTTGCTTCCTTCTAAGGCACATTAGACCATACTTTGTTGCTACGCTATTTAGTGCCTTGGACGCGGTAATTTGCAGAGGTTGCTCAGGATTGGTTAATTTTATGTTTACACCTTTTGTCCAAAACCCCAAATTTTCTGGTTGGTCCTAGGTTGGATCACTCTTTGCTAGGTTTAGTGGAGAATTTAAGGCAAGCCGGTATGACCAACAACAACAACAACAACAACAACAACCCAGTAAGTATCCCGCCTAGGGCGGGGTCTGGGGAGGTCCAGATGTACGCAGTCTTACCCCTAACTAGTCGCCTAGAAGAAAGACTGTTTCCGAAAGACCCACAAAAACTGTGGAGTAATTGTGGGGTAAGCTATATCTTACACGAGCTATTTGGTTGAATTGGTCAGTATTTCAAAAGGAAGTAAGTCATTAATTTCATTTCAAAATGACCCGAAGCACACCACTCTCGTTTAGAGTTACATTTGTAATTAATGGCATTAAAATTGACAATTTAACTTTCCCAAAATTAAAAAAGGAAATAAATCAAAACCTTGGATCTTGTTTACAAACCGTAAAATCCTTTGCCAAAATGGTAACCTTGTCATTGTGACTTGCATTATCAAGCTTCATATACATAATTTTTGAGGTTAATTCCAAGCTCATATTAATCCTACATTCCTTAGGTTACGTTCCTTGTATGTTCTTGATTTCCATAGTCAAATAAATAGGCAGGGTTGGTTAATAGAAGAATACTATGAATTCTCATTCAGCTGCGCAGGGGGAATCGGAGGTGCCATCTACTCGTGAGAGATCGCCTTAACGTTTCCGGCCATATTCAATCATGTAAAAAGTCCTCGATATCAAATGCTTTTAAATCAATCCTGTTTGTGTTCCCCATTGTTGTTTTTTGTTTGATCTGTTCTTAATTTCTTGCCCATTTATTGCCTCTATTTTCTTTTCTGCTCTCATTTTCCTGTTTGAAATTTTGAAGAAGGTTGTGTTTCTCAAGGTGAACTTTCGTACTTCTACCAAGGATTTGTAGGAGTCAAGGTAAACAAGGGATATTAAAGTTTCATGGTTAGAGAAGCGGGATTCATGTAATCACATCTTTCATGATATTCAAATTTGGTGGATTTCATCCAGTTTGAAAGAAAATCTTAACCTGATTCTTCTTAGCAAGGTATCTTATAGTTTGTATGCCGTAGTTGATTATTTTATAGATTTTATCGTTTTGTGGTGAGTACATTGATACTAACAATCAAATTAGGTATTTTCAACCTTTACCAGTTAATAGTGAGAGGAGATATTTCAAGGTTAAGGTGGTATCTGCAGGGATTACTTATGACTTGTTTGTTACTTGTTAGGACCTTGTCTTGCTCTTCATTCGTCCTTCTTGGAAGCATGTTGAACAGGCTAATCAAAACTTTTTAGGACTCTTAACCTAGGTTTTGGGATCTGCTGGTCCTTTGAATCAAAAAACCTTTTTAAGTTTTCTCTAGGTAAGACCATGTGCTCTATGCCTCTATCCCTCATTTTGGCTCTTGAAGAGTCACCTTGTCCAACCAAGTGTTAGGTTCGATTCATTCTGATCTAGTCCTTTTGAGGGCCAAAATTGTGCATCTAGTGCAGACAACTATTATTTAGTTTATTTATTTATGCAAGTTATCAAGAAAGTGGGCCTAACATGTTCTAGATTAAATGGGATGATGCCTATTGTTTACAGAGGTGGGAGGGGTGGAGGAGCAGGTCTGAAGACATGACATCTCTACATAACCCTCCCTTCCTCCTATGTATGTTGGGAGTCAATGCCACTTTTTTCTTTGTTTGCATGTGATTATTTATTTGTTTTTGAATACACATTTGACCATGTGCCCTTTGTATGCATATGTTCTATTGAGTTGATCGTTGTAATTTGGGACTTGTCTGGAGTATATTCAACCTATTATTTTGTCACAATTATATTCACTCTGAATTTGATGGACCATACCCATACATTCATTTTTGGGTGCTGTGCAATATGTCCATGGGACTGCCTTGTGAAAAGATCTCTTTTCACCAATCATTAAATATCTGAATTTCTGTTTGGTTGTATACTTGTGTAGAATCTGGGCGAATAGGCAGTCAGCTGCTAGGTCCAAAGAAAGGAAGATGAGATATATAGCAGAGCTAGAGCGCAAAGTCCAAACTTTGCAAACTGAAGCAACCTCATTATCTGCTCAATTGACCCTGCTGCAGGTAGTAGTTTCTTTTTCTTCTGTGATTTTTTCTTGGGGGCGGGATTGCGTATTCTCTGCAGAATCTAAATTTGCATTGGTTTACGTGTTTATGGTTTCTTCATTTTGCTTTAAGATAATGTTTTATTGTCACTGCTGTTTCTGTATACTTATTTTGGTAAATTGTTTGTTCCTGAACAGAGAGATACAAATGGTCTTACTGCTGAAAATAGCGAGTTAAAAATACGTCTGCAAACAATGGAGCAACAAGTTCATTTACAAGATGGTAAGACCTCCTATTTGCTTGAATCCCTTAATTCTGTAACCTCCTTGGGGTTTCAGTTGAATCTGGCAGGATGAGTCCGGGTTCATTACCTTTATTTATATATTGATGAAATTTTACTGGGAAATTTTCGCAAGAACAATGACTGAGATGTTACCCTATCTGCCTTGTTGATCTTGAATAACCTTACTCTCTTCTCAATCTTCCTTTCTGGGCCGTCTAACGGTCATTTGTATTAATCTCATTGGTGAGGTCTTACACCATATCCATCCCTTTCTGTCAATCATCTTAAATGAATGCACAGTCACCTGAATTTTGCTCTGCAGACATGTAGTTTGCTGATTTCATGCTGCATATTTTAGCATAATATTGTTTTTTAATGACACAATAGAACCAGCATGTTTCCAATAGTCAGGAAGTTTCAAGTAAGTATGGGTAGGTTTCGCTGTAATAGGAAGAGTGTTTTCCCTCTAAGGTGTAGCATAGTGGTAGAGAATGGACATGCTCCAGAAGCCGACCACTGTGTATGTTGTCAAGTTACCCTTGGGTTTGTGATTGTTCCTGGCACCTAAACATAAGTTGTCAAGTGAGGGATACTCGAGGAGATAATGGAATGGTTGATATAAGCATAGAGGTTTCTTGCTGCTTTCAGCGTGTGAGTTCTTGGTGTAGTTTGAATTGTTCTGACGATGGACCATGGGTGAGTTTGTGAGTGCGTAGGGGATGTGATTGTGATTTTCGAACATGAAGGAAGTTGAGGGAACTTTGTGTGGGGTTTAAGTAATTGTTTTTCCTGTTTAGGGAGCAGCTTTGTAGAAATGAATAGTAACTTGTTTCCTAGTTTGTCGAGCAGTTATGAATGCACATAGATTGTAACCCGGGGGGGGGGGGGAGCAGCAGGCCACTTTTCCAAATTATGCCTGATTCTAGGGAATTGGTGACACCAGGGTCATCATATTTGGCTTTTATTTGGGGTGCCTAGCGCTCATGTAAAGCTCATGGAAAATGATTGTTCTGAAAGTAGGCTGTTGGTCTTTGGCTCTATAAGTCTATACTTCGGTCTGATGCCATCCACATCTGTTACTGTTTTAAACTTCCAAAACCATTTGACCAAACAATTACATGTTTAGGTTGTGTAAATGTAAAATGTTATATTATTTGAAGCTTAACCTTTGCTCTTTGAGAAACCAATTTACTTTGATTTTATTCCCTGGGACAATTTCTTTCATAGGGGATGAGATGTAATACTCCCATCTGTTTATACTTTTAAAAATAGCAAAGTTAGTTTACATTTAAAGTATAATCTTTTTAGAAAAATTTACATTTGGTGTCTTTATTTCATATTGAAGATTTTGTTCTAAAGGAATTTTACTATTTTCGTGAAATTGGGCGTGGATATAATGTAACGGAAAGTTTTCCGAAAAGGAAAAAAAATGAACAGGAGGGAAAGTCTAAAATTAGTTTGTCATTTTTTTTTGAGAGTTTTGGGATATTTTTCGAAATTTTGTGGGACATAATTTGGCTTTAGTTGAGGGCATCATTATAATTTTGTTAAGGAGGAAAGAAATTTCCTTTTAATTTGCCATCAGTTCAACATAGTTTTCTTCGCCATCTGTCACATTATGTAGATTGATGTAGTTTTTAAAGCTTTGGGTACACAGAATGAAAATTCTTATTCAAAATGAGATTAGGTCTAGGGTCACTGGAAGTTTTCCGGGTCGTTAACTTAAGGGCCTTTGGGATTAGTCAAGCAAAGCTTGGATACCCATGATATCTAAGAAAAAATGAGATTAGGTGTGGGCCTTGGCCTTCGGCACCCATTTTGAACTTTTCCAAAAATATATTGTGGGCAACAACTTTGCCGCTGAAATGACATATATGTGATAATTAGACATTGAGAAATGTTTAGCATATTATAGAGAGCACCTAATTTATTTTTTTTCAAAGATCAGTAGTGTGAAAATAGTTGTAATATCTATAATGCTGTTTGTATTATATAATAACCTTTCGCCTGTAACCCCGTCAATTCATTGATTAATGGTTAAGAACTGTAATTCCATTATGAGTCAATTGATTAATTTGGCATAACTATAAACTTTTTCATCTGTTGGAATAGCGCGGACCCCGCAAGAATAATTCCTTAATAGAGTCAAACACGCCGAATACAACTTAAACCTGCTTTAATCGTTTGTTGCTTGCATATGTTGTTTTATTGAGAAATTGTATTTCGAGGCTTTACTTTATTATGAATAGTTGGAGGGGGGGGGGTAAGGCTGCGACCTGCTTACATTTGGACCTCCCCAGACCCCGCCTCGGCGGGATATTTCTTGGGTTGTTGTGGAGGACTTTACTTTTAGCTTATTGTTTTGGATGTCTATTTTAGGGTCTCCAAGTAACAGCCTTTTGACTAAGGAAAGACTGTTTTACATTGACCATCTGATTGCGCACCATATAGGTCCACATTGCTGGATGCTGGTTGTGGTGTGTCGCCTTCAGTGTGATGTGTTCTTCATAGGATGACCTTTTCTAGAACATGGAACACAATGCTGCTTTCCTTGCATCACTGTGTGCATATTGTCATGAAATCCTCATGCTACTTGACATTGTAACACCAGTAGCTGTATTTAAGAATTTGAATATCCCTAGGTATGGTAGGAACATGTTGTCATTCGATGAGGAATATATGGCTTAATGTTTGCTTTCCTCCCAAAAACAGGAAAAAATGAACTAGAAAACGAGAAGAAAAGAAGATGAATGAGTGAAAGAATGCACATAATATCGGTTGGGCAAAGTAGCATATAAAAGTGCAAAACGAATAATAAAGAAGAAAATTTAAGTGGTGTAAAATTGCAATATGACTAGACGGGAATGGTAATATCTAGGGGTGGCAATTTGTCATTCACTGGTCTACTGCATTCTTGCAAACACAAGACAGATGCACTAAGTTCATACTTTAGATGAATGATGCTGTGCATCATTGATACCTGCCATTGAATTAGTATCAATGATCCATGCTATAAAGCTGAGTTTCATTGGCTGCTTTATTTGTTATAAAAAACAGAGCTTTCTGTCGCCTACTCACTTATTCTTATGCAGTTTGTTTTGGTCTTTTTTGTTGTGGTATAATATGACAGCATTGAACGACGCCCTGAAAGAGGAGATCCAGCATCTGAAGGTGCTGACCGGTCAAGCAATGTCCAATGGTGGACCTATGATGAACTTTCCAGCATCTTTTGGAGGCAATCAGCAATTCTACCCGAACAACCAGGCAATGCATACTCTGTTGACTGCACAGCAATTTCAACAGCTACAGATTCGTTCTCAGAAGCAGCAGCAGCAGCAACAGCAGCAGCAGCAGTTCCAACAGCACCAGCTGCATCAGCTTCAGCAGCAACAGCTGCAGCAGCAGCAAGAACACACTCAGCAGCCTCAGCACCCAATCGATTTCAAAACCAGACCACAGAAAGAGAATGCGTCAGATCCCAGATCTGGCACATCAAAAGATTGAGGCAAGCAGCTTTGTTTAGTAATTAGCTAAAGTCAGTCGCATTTCATCAGCTCGGATGGCTTTTAGTTTATTTTTAGTCTTTTATAAACTACAGGCGGAAAACTACAGGTTTTTCATTAATTTGTAGGCAGTGTAACTTGGAATTTGTGATTTGTTTCTGATGAAATGTTGGAGCTGTAGTTAGTCATTTAAACTTATAATTGTCCTGCTGAAATCTTTTCAAATGCGCTCTTCAGTCAGCCATATTACATAGCTTTATTCTTTGAAAAGTGATGGGGAAACTGGTGCATCACTGATAAGTTGAAGCCCTCTTAGTGTTTCAGGGTTCTTTTTCCAGTTTTTTTGACTGGAAAAGGAAATTATACATTCAGTCATATGCAGCTGTGAGTATGTTCATAGGATCTGGTCACTCCCTTTCTCATTATACAGTATGCAGATAAATATAGAGGTGTAGACCCAACACTTAAGTGCTTCTGTGACCAGCAATCTCATGATTGAGTGTGGGCCGTGTGGCATACGACATAGCAGGGTTGCTGCCTGCTGGTGCCTTATGGAGTACCAGGAAATAACTAGCATGCTTTAAGGATCAAGCCAAAGGTCACACCAGATAGAGGTAGCATATCAAACTCGAGGAATTTCTTGGGATGGCCCAAGTTTCACCCAATGTATCCAGGAACCAGAATCAAAGACTTCACTGGCCAAAAAGATGACCCGAAAGCTCCGTAACGTTACATAGTTGTGAGCCAGGTTGTTCCATTATTTCAGTTTTCGAAGACTAGACGCAGTTATTGTTCAATTGTTTCCGAAGACGGGATTATTTGAAGAGGGAATAGCTTTTCGTAGGGCAAGTATAGTGCAAGTTGGAAGTAGAGGATGCCCAGGGCAGGCACGTAACTTGTTCTGAGGATTTTGTTTCGGCTTATCAAGGTGGCTTGGGCACCCTGGAGGCTTACCAGCACTCGTTAAGTAATCTTTGGTTATTCAGATAGTCTGATAAGATTGTGATTCTCACCAACAAATTAGACTTGACCATCAGCCTTGAAGCTTACAAAATGCAACTAACAAATATACTACTTAAGATCATTATCCATTTCATGTAATGTTATGTAACCAATGATTTACAATCAGTAATGTTTAGAGAAGTATCTACATAAATGCAACATTATTCTGCTGCACTGTCTTATAGTTGAAAATTCGCTTATATCTAAAAGACTAAAAGGGAGTTTGATAGTTACAGCACTGATAATGTACATCCTACATTACAGAGTAACCTGGTCCGCCACCACCTTCTGGTACTGTCCACTCGATGTTTTGCTTTGGGTCTTTGATGTCGCATGCCTAAGGATTTTACACCATATATGAAATGAGGTTAATTCAAGTTAATATCCACAATTAATTTACAAAAACAAAGGCAGTTAAGCTGTAAAATTTTGACCACCATCAGAAGTACTCAGACATTCACTAATCTACGGTTCATCACCAACCACAATTTCTTTCATTTCTTTTGCCAATTAACTTTTTTTTAGTAATAATTAACAATGGAAACATGGAAAGATAATCCACATAATGCCATATATATTATTCTTATTCTCATTTGTATTCATGTATGGGCGTATATATAGTATCAAATCCACCCTGTTATGTGATGAATTCATGACAATCATTAGGTTATTTACCTTGCAATGGAGACAATTCTGGGCATTAATTTGTAGCTTCATCTGACCCCTCTCTTCCGGTTGGTACCTGTAACTCATGCAAGAGTAAGGCAATGAGAAATATTTATTGAAAATGACTAGAAGCTCAGGCACAGAGATATAACGAACAAAGCAAACGAAAATCAAGAACTCACTCGTATACACGTGCAGGGCAATATCGGGATTCAGGGCCAGCATACTCAGGAAAGTTCACCTGCTGAGGGATTAAGGGTTCCTTCAATCGAAGATGAGCTGGCTGGTCATGGTCATGATTTGTGTTGCTCCTAGTACAGTAAGAATATATTTAGTGACAAGTCCAAGAAGTTCACAAATACATGCATTTTGCCGTCAAGCCTTAATCGAAGATGATTTCGATCTTTAAACAGTAAGAATATATTTGGTGACAAGTCCAAGAAGCCAATACTGTTTAAACATCGAAATCATCCACTCAATTTGCCGTCAAGCCTTTCAGCTAGCATTTCCAATCTAATTTAGGCTCTGTTTGATGCACCTTAATTTTACTTAAATTCAGTTGAGTTCAGTCCAGTTCAGTTTATGTGTAACTTTATCACTCATATAACTTTTTATTCCGAAATAATTTCATGATGATAATTACGTCATCGAAAAGATCTCAAAACATACTTTCAAATGAGTCCAATATTGACTATGTTTGGACGAATTTTAAATGGTTAGCGGTCAAGTTTAAAAAATCAATTCAGTTCAGTTCAATTCAGATCAGTTTTATCCAGGTGAAACAAACGGAGCCTTAGTATCCCAAGCATTGAATGACGTTTGGATTTGCTGAGCAGTTTTTGCAGTTTCGGTTTTCATTTTACTCAGATAGCATTTGGAACAAAGAAGATTTTGTATTGACTGTGCTTCGATATCAATTATTCTATTCCTGTCCACCTAAGTGTACAATTATTAATTCATTTCTTTTATTCAGTTCCCTTGGTTTTGTTGCTCTTAGTATCACTGGGGCTTTTTCGTTCTTTATTTTTTCTTTTTTTTAGGGGAGTGGAGAATGGGTTTGGTGGGCAGTGATCGGATAGTAAGAACAGCTTCAGCCATAAATTGACTGGGAAAATCGATGTTCTACATTGGAAACTCTTCATTCTGAGAAAATGGAAATACTACAATTTACGGTTTTTGCTCTTTAGGGAGACCCCTTAACGAAGGTGGATATTTATGCACCACATCGTAAAGGACGCTCCTAGGGAACATGAGAGTCCCCCGAGATCTGTATTTGGGTCCCTAATAGGCTTATACGGGCATTTTTACGGAACACAAATGTACCCGAACACCGAACGCATGGGTGATATCGAAGTTCGTGATCCTGATAACCCTCCCGGGGCACCGAGGGTCCTCTAAAGTCATGATAGACCCCTCGTAGAAGTTTGGGCGAAAATGGCACCCGGACCCCGGAAAGCCAAAATTGTAGGCTATAATCCACGTTTTTTGGGCTTTTGGGAAGCCTTGGAACGAAGGTGGATATTTTCGCACCACATTGCAAAGGACACCCCTAGGTAATAACTAACATGGGAGGCCCCCGAAGTTCTTTATGGGACACCCCTAGGTAGAACCTAAGGGCATTTTTACAGAAAACAAATGTAGGGACCGAACACCGAATGCATGGGTGATCAAATCGAGGTTTGGGGATCATGATGACCCTATCGGGACACCAAAGATCCTCTAAGGACATGATAGATCCTCCGCAGAAGTTTGGGCAAAAATACCACCCACGCCCCGGGAAGCCAATAACATAGGCTATATAATCCAATGTTTTTGGGCCCCCGAACGAAGGTGGATATTTTTGCAACACCTCGCAAGGGACTCCCCTAGAGAACATGGAAGGCCCCCGGGGTCTGTTATCGGGTCCCTTGATAGGCTGCTTGTAAGGGCGTTTTTACGGAACACCAATGTATGGCCCAAACACCGAACGCATGGGTGATATCGATGTTCAGGGATCCTGATGGCCCTCCCGGGGCACCAAGGGTGTTCTAAGGTCATGAAAGACCTCCCAGAGAAGTTCGGGCAAAAATGACACCCCAGCCCCGGGAAGCCAAAAACGTAGGCTATCCACGTTTTTTGGGCTTCCGGGAGACCCCAGAACGAAGGTGGATATTTCCCACCACATTGCAAGGGACACCCCTAGGAAACATGGAGTCCCCTGAGGTCCGTTATCGGTCCATAATAGGCTTGGAAGGGCGTTTTTACAAAACATCAATGTAAGGGCCCCAACACTGAACGCATGACTAATATTAAACTTTGGGGATCCTGATGACCCTCCCTGGGCACCGAGGGTCCTCTAAGGTCATTGTACACCCCTCGAAAATGTTTGGGCGAAATGGACACCTGGGCCACGGGAAGCCAAAAACGTAGGCTATATTATATAATTTACGTTTTTTTGGCTTCCGGCAGGCCCTGGAACGAAGGTGGATATTTTCGCACCACATTGCAAGGGATACCCCTAGGGAAAATGTTGGGGCCCAAATACCGGTTGTATGAGTGATATCGAAGTTCAGGTATCATGATGACCCTCCCGGGGCACTGAGTATCCTCTAAGGTCATGATAAACTCCCGGGAGAAGTTTGGGCATAATGACACACATGCCATGGGAAGCAAAAAACCGTAGGCTATATAATCCACGTTTTTTGGGCTTCAGAGAGGCCCAGAAAGGAAGGTGGAAATTTTCACACTACATGATGACCCACAAGGGGGCACATTGCAAGGTGGATATCGCACCACATTGCAAGGGACACTCCTAGGGAACATTGGAGTCCCCCAAGGTCCGTTATGGGGTCCGTGATAGGCCTGTAAAGGCGTTTTTCTACGGGACACCTATGTAAAGCCCAAATACTGTATGCATTGGTGATTTGTGAGTTCGGGGATTCTGATTACCCTCCAGGGTCGAGCCTATGGCGCGACTGTGGCATGGGCTACGTGCTCTAGCTGTTCTCTGGGATGCGGAACATTGAGCGGGGATGGGTCCGAAAGGCCTTAGCTCTCCAATCTAGGGTTTTTCGGTCAGCACAAACGATGGCCGAGCACGAGTTGTCCTCCTGACCACTCGGAAAGGCTCATATGTGTCCAGCGTCTATTGATGGTGCTACCTTGTTGATCCTGCCAATAGTCATATGTCTGTCTCAAAGATTAAGTTATGCATGTGTAAGTATGATCTAATTCAGACTATAAAACTGCGAATGGATCATCAAAACAATTATGGTTTGTTTGATAGTACCAGCTACTTGGATAACTGTAGTAATTCTAGAGCTAATACATGTAACAAACCCGACCTTCGGAAGGGATGCATTTATTAGATAAATGGTCGACGCGGTCCTTCTGCCGGTGATGCGCTCCTGGTCTTAATTGGCCGGGTCGTGTCACCTGTTACTTTGAAGAAATTAGAGTGCTCAAAGCAGACCTACGCTCTGGATATATTAGCATGGGATAATATCGTAGGATTTCGGTCCTATTGTGTTGGCCTTCGGGATCGGAGTAATGATTAATAGGAATAGTCGGGGGCATTCGTATTTCATAGTCAGTGGTTAAAATTCTTGAAATTATAAAAGACGAACAACTATGAAAGCATTTGCCAAGAATTTTTTTCATTAATCAAGAACGAAAGTTGGGGCACAATATCAAAGTCGACACTCATTGTGGCTTAGCAATCTCCCGCCATCCGCGTGGGGACAAATGTTGTTTATTGAGACTTTAATATTTTAGTGCTTGCTTTTGGAAATTAAGAGGCTCCAAAAGGGTGATATTGGAGTGGAAAGGCAATTAATTTGACAATCATAATCATAATATCTATATATTAGAATATTTAGTAACAGCATTGGACGCGTCCACCTAAACAAACCATTGCAATAAAATTTTAATTATAATATAAAAGAGAAATATAGGTTTTGGCATAGAATATATTAAAGTTGTACTTTCCTAAATCGTTAAAAGGTATACTATTAGAGGTTTTCATATTGAATATATACTAATTAAAGTTGTACTTTCCCAAATCGTTAAAGAGTGGGCTATTAGATTTTAACTAGCATATAACTTTACTTCTACCGCTTAAAAAACTAAAATTTTCCACCATTGGAAAGAATACGAAATATCCTCTAAAATGAGACTCATTTGTAGTATGACTTATTGATTAAAAAAATAAAGTACAAGTATATAAAAGATGCATAATTTTTAAAATATAGGATGCGTCCACCTAAAAAAGTAATTAGCTTGACACAACTAAAGAGTTGCAATATAAATAAAAAAAAAAGAATACATACATGTATTAGTTATAGAATTTAAAAAGCAATCTCAAGGTATAATATAATAAAAAGAGTATGGGTAGAATAAAGAAATAAACGATGAATCTAAAATGATTCTATGTCCAAACTTTAATAGGAAACTTGACCATTATCACGTATACTTTTATAACTCTACGTAATAGAATGATCACCCATGTTATTTTAGGGCTCCAATTTATGTTCCCTTCAACTCTATAATTATTAATATATACAAGTTTCAAAAACAGACAAGCAAGCATTTTTTTTAAAAGTAGTTATGTATACAATACACATTTTACTCGATTTTAGAAAAAAAAGAAAGAAAAGGATCATACCTTAGGAAGGTTAGTTGTACAGTTATATCAACATAAGAGCATTGGCGTGCCAACATCAACTATAAAAAAACTTTGAAATTAAACTATGACCTCTTGGATCATGTAACATATGGGGTGAGTTAATTAAAAATTAAATGAAATTAATAATAGGAGTTTTAAATAATATAAGATGCCCTCTATAAAGTATTAGTAATTATTTTATATGGCATTCGTGATATTAAATGGATCATATTAATATTTATCCATAATACTAATATTTTTTCAAAAGTGATAATTACACTTTAATTTTCAATGAGATTAATAATTACGCTATATTAATTTTATTATATAATCACTGTCCGTGCAACGTATGGGCATCCACCTAATTTGATTAATTGAGGAATTAATTAGAAGGAGGTCAATGTTCTACTTTTTGTGGCATTGTTTAAAGAAGATGGTCCCAAAGTCCCCAACCAAACTAAGACACCTTCTCAAAAGCGTTTGGCTTGCATATTTTTGCAATAATGGCTTTGATAGGAACTCTTTTTAAAAAAATAAATTGTGAATTAATTTTGATTCAAATCCAAAATCAGAGTTTCATCCCCAATCTCCCCCTCTTCAGTTGGGCATGCTCTCATTGATGGGGTATTGTTCACGTGTGCCAATCATAACCCTTGTGTACACTAATCCTAATCATTATTTCATACGCACGTGTATACTTCCAGCCGGATTTCCTATGCGTATTTTCAATACTTGTGCTTTACCAAAATTTATTTTGTTCATGAAATTGACCCCGCTTTCGAGGGACATCTACTGAGTTGTTGTTGTTGTATTTCGTTCATGAAATTATGACTGTTTGCGTAGCAAAAAAAAAAGATTTTATGGCTGTTTGTAATGTTCTCAATTCGTTCCTATTAAAAAATAAGGGTGTGTTGAGTTCAAAAAAAACTATGCTTCTATCTTGATATAGGTCAACAGCGATCATACAGCAACACATCGTTAATAGGGTAATATTTATGACACCCTTTTCCCTATATTTACTTTTCAGGGATCTCACTTATACAGGCAGGAAGATAATTTAGTAATTTGCATTAATAACGCACCCCATTTTAATCAATACCACACTCCTAATAAAAATATTCCAATTTTGCCCTTCTTTTAACTTTAAGCCGTAACTTTCTCCTCCGATCCATCTCGTCCAAAAATATTTCTTGGCGAATCGTTCAACAAATCACTTTACCGTGCTAATTAACTGTACCATCAATCTCAATCACGGTGACAAAGAATATAGTTGTAACGACAATAAAATAAAATAGTTTTAAATAATACATCTACGCTTAGATACAACGCAAGTTTTCTATACCAACGCCGAATATGGCGCAAATTTCAAATGGCTACGCCTACTATAGGCGCAACTACCAGTAAGCTACGCCTAATATAGGCGCAGCTATCAGTAAGCTGCGCCTACGCCTAATACAAGCGCCACTCATCTCATACAATTGACTGTAGGTGTGATCAACATCTAAAATTTTGGGTGTCAAACTTGTGGAATCAAAACTTAGTATCAATTTTGGTTCTAAAAGAATCAAATGCTGCTACATTAAAATATGTAATTGAAGCCATTGTTTAATAATTAATTCCTTCCACTTTCTTCTCCTCTGCTGTAACTTCTTCCATCTTATTCTTGGGGTGGCGGGCAGGTGTGTGTTGTGTTTCTGTAATTCTGTCTGTGTAATGTGTTGGGTGTCAGGTGAGAGTGGGGGAGGGGATGTCTAGAATTGTTTTATTATCTTTTTCTTTTTAATTTATGGATATTTTAGGAATTTTAATTTTTAATATGTGGTATTGTTTAAATTGGGGTGTGGTATTTAGCACCACCCTAATTTAATTACAAGCAAGCATAAATATTAAGGGCAAACAGTAGAACTTCAGATGATGCTACCCACATGACCACATGATCAACCCAACAACCAGCTGTTCTTTTACGACCTACTGGAAACATTCTTAGCTCCATCTTCTCTAATTAATATTTTCCCTCACATTCCAAGCGTCTCCCATTTAAATTTTTATCACAATAATGCATTTTATGCGAAGGATTATCTGAGCTCAGGCAGACGGCAGAGCAATAAAATGCCCCCATGAAATACCAGCTACGACATTCAAACCACATTTTCATTTTTGAGATTTAAATGGGGAGACCAATTATAAATTTAAAGAAAAATAGCTGTACTTACCTGTATAGTGAAGTCGGCACATCAAAAGACAGGACTCCATCAGGTTTTGAATATTGAATAGGGGAATGTAACTTTGCAACCTGCAAATCAGCAGAAGTAATAAGCCTTCCTGCGCAAGGATATATTATGCACAAAAGCTTCTATAAGATGGTCTTTCCATACCTTTCGGTGAGACGAGGGTCACGCTTCAGAGAACCAAGGGTCACGGTTCATGATTATTGTGAGTTGCTCTAAATAGTGAGTTGCTAAATAGCTAAATAGTGATCCCTTTTTATTGTGAGTTGCTTTTCCACAAGACTATATTATGAAGGGCACATGGGAGAAAATGCAGAATAGCGTCTGAGACCACAGCTATTCTAGAATTCAAATATTCACTAGATGCTCATTCAACAAAATTATCCACCACTTCTCCAACGAATGCTAATGAATGATTCACAGAGAAGACAAAGCTTTCCTGGCACTAACCTTTGCCAAATAGCTACTGGAAATTACAAGCAATAGCCAATAAGAAAGGGCAACCAATACTAATTCTGAACTTCAAGACATGAATACCAATTAAACATCTGGTAGCAACAAGCAGATATGGGTACGGATGACCTAGGCTAAAAGAAGCACATAGGATCAGAAGTCATCAGTTTTGGAAGAATAGTTACATTCGTTGCTTCATGATCAGGTTTTCCATGTTTCATTGTCCAAGGTGACCTCCCCTTCAGTATGTAACTGCAATAGTGATACAGGAAATGGAGAAAGGTCAGTCATCAAATTAGAAAAGACACATTGTAAGGGCACGTTCTTTTGAACTGGAAACAGGTGAAAACTGGACAAAATGGGAACAAACTAGAGAAAACTTGATTTTTTAACTGGAAACTGGAGAAAACACATTTGTGTGTTTTTGTCTACTTGAACCATTTGGGTCAAACTGGAGAAAACTGGAAATTTAATTGGATACAGGAAAGAAATGGAGCAAACTGGAGAAATTTGGGACAAACCGCATTCTAATCCAAAAGAACATGACCTAAGAATGAAAGGTAGAACAAATAGTGCTTTCTAATATAAATGAATAAAACATAAGACACTACCGTTCAAGAGCGCTTAAGGTCAAACCAGGGACTAGCCCATATTCGAAAGCCTGCAATACATGGGATAGACTTCAGACTTAAAAAAAACAAAAAACAAAAACAAAGTTAAAAAAACTGGAGGAAAAAAAAAGCATCATAATCTTCTTGGACCCAGGACAATTCACTTATATAGCCAACCGGAAGTTCTCAATCAGCAGGCCCACCTGGCCAAAAGTTGTTCAGTGTAGGAAACTACATATATATATATAGCAACAAGGTAAATTATTCAGTTTAGTGCCAAGAACAAGAGCATTTGTTCACCAACCGGTCGGTAATTTCTAGCACTATGGAGTTCTTCCCATATCCATGAGTTGCGTAACTTCAGCCAGTACTTCTCCATCTTCATGCCTTCATGGAGAAAGCCAAAAGCACTTTCTGCTGCTAGCATACCTACAAAAAAGACTTTTGAGCATTAGAAGTTAACAAATAACTCGAAAAGCAGAGCGGAAGTAGTCGGTCAAGGTGAAAGGTCATTTTACTGATTACCCACTCTAAACACCATCTGAACAACGAAGCCATGGGCGAGTACGAAGTTCAAGGACATAGCAGGCCTTCCCTTGGTACCGGGGGTTCTCTAGGGTCACAGTGAACCCTCCAAAAAAGTTTGGGCAAAAATAGTAACCCGGCCCTGGGAAGCTCAAAATAAAGCAAATAATCCACGTTTTTCGGTTTTTTCAGAGGGTCTAGGATCGAAATTTGTTATTTTCGCACCATTTCGTAAAGGACACCCCTAGGGAACATGGGAGGCCCCTAGGATCATTATCGTGACCATATTAGGCTTAGACTGCCGTTTTATTGGTCACCCACGCTAAGGACCCAAACATCGAAACCATAGGTGAGCACAAAGTTCGGAGGCATCGGGGGTCCTCTTGGGTTACAATGTTGCTAGGGAAAAGCTTGGGCAAAAATCTCAACCTGGCCATTGGAAGCCGAAAATGAAGGCTATATCCACGTTTTTCGGGTTTACGGAGTCGGAGTCCAAGAATGAAAGTTGTTATTTTCACACCACGTCGCACAGGGACAGAGGAGCCCTCAAGGTCGTTTATCGGGTTCTTATTAGACGTTGACTGGTCACCCACATTAAAGGCCCAAACAGAGAAATTATGGGCAGTACAAATATCAAGTACCCGAATGGCTTTCCCACCTGGGGGTCTTAATGTGACCTGATATGATGATAATATGCTATATTTCTACCCATTAATACTTAGTGTTTTATGCTTATACTTTTCCTAAATATATTCATTATACTTATTTTATGGTATATGTGCATTTAAAAGACATTTGGAACAAAACAAGATAAAATCACTATTTTGGGCAGTTTTGGTAGCGGATGGTGATCTGACCATAATTCTCTCGTCCGATGTGATAAAAATATTAGACTTCGACGACCATTTTACTAGTCACCCACTCTAAGGCCCGAACACCGAAACCATGGATGCGTGTTGGGAGTTTAAGGAATTTCCAATCTACCAATTTGTAAAAGAAGTTTAATTATGTTACTTGGTAAACGTACTGCCATGGTCTTACACTCTTACTTAATTAAACTTTTTCATTTTTAGCCACTAAGTCTCACGAAAGAACCGTTAAAAAAGTTGAATGTGTGTTCCTTCCATATTTCGAAATTGAATGTTTATAGTCGGTAAAAACACCTACTCACTATAAATGGGTAGCACTACTTTGTCATTGCAAATAATCCACATTTGGTATTTGATCTCTAACGCCTTCTTGACATATATTGCATCATACAAATTTGCCATCATCAAAAAGAGAAAAAATGTTGTGGTATTTGATTATGATAAATTTTTATGATAGAAAACCTTTATTACGTGTGAAACTTGTGACTTATTTCTAAGTGTTTCATGTTTTCATTCCAAAGTTTGGATGATGATTAAGAGGGGATTCAAGTCAACTTAACATATCTCTAACTTATATTTATTACTTTAGAAAATGTGTTAAATGTGTTAAAGTACTCAAATGTACAGCAAAGAGAGGATAAGGTATCCTCTACATTAAACATTTACAAATTGCCCCAATTCCGCTAGTTATAGACTTGTAGTATAACCTCGGAAAGCCCTCACAGCCCTAGCCTATAAAGAAGCTAGGTAGGTGATCTTCCCCTTAAAAACTTGTGCATTCCTCTCCGACTTGATGCACCACAAAATCACAAAATAAGCATTGCGCCACAATTTCCTCTCCTTCCCATCCCTACAGTCCCGAAAACGTATCAGCAAAAATGCCTCAACACTAGATGGATAAATCCACATCCCCAAGAATCAATCTACGCCAAAGGCTATGAGCCACATCGCATCCATCCTTGGCAGACAACAAAGACTAGATTGCTAAACTAACTATGAGACAGTGTGCAGCTTAATGCATTATTCTCACATTTCAGGAACCAACTCCATCAGTCAGTAAGGTCAACCAAATATTTGACTAAGATGACACTATGACAAGCAAAAGTGAGTACCTGATTTCATTGCGGTATGCGTTCCTTTGATTTTTGGTACATTTAAGAAGCCAGCAGAGCATCCAATTATTGCCCCTCCAGGGAAAACTGGATATGGAATAGACTGAAAATTGACTACCATCATATTCGAATTATTCAATCATGTAATAGTCAATCAAAGTATGGAAGTATGGAATCGATGCTACTCAAATTAGGAAGACTTTTTGCATACCTGTAAACCACCTTCATTCAAAGTACGAGCACCGTATTGGATAACACTCCCACCTTCAAGCATTGATTTGATTGCAGGATGATGTTTAAGTTTCTAGCAGATAAGGAAACATAAAAGACCTCAGACTCTGGATATACTTACCAACTCAGAACTTTCCTTGATTTTTCTTTTTCAATATTTCTAGTTCAACAATTACCTGAAATTCCTCATACGGGTTCAGGAAAGGATTTTGATAGTTCAATGCAACGACAAGGCCTATAGATACCTGCATTCAACCAAGGAATACTTTTATACTGAACAGTTAAGATGAGGAATCAGTAATCGAAGATGTGCCATTTACGAATTCTCTCTTGATGAGAAGGCTACATGTCACGAAACAAATTTTAGGAAGTACAAGATGCCCCTTAGTTCCAATTTGAAGCAGAGGTGAAGATAAACATTGCTGAGTCTCTGGAGGTCAAAAGAAGAGAAACTCGACTTCAACTATTTGGAAATTTCTACCATTTGGAGATCCAAAGACCAACTATTTGCTTCAGCATGGAAAAGGTTTAGGGAAGTAGCGAGGTTAAAAATTCAGTTTGTAGCTTCAATTATGGAAAACCTTGAAATTGAGTGTCCTTAAACAACTATAAATCCTTGTTGTAACACCAAGCTCAGTGACTCACAGTCCTTCAGGAAATATAAGCATGGAAAGAAGGTTGTCACTTGTCAATCTTAAGAAGGGCTCCAGACACTGGAAAGGAAAAGCAGTTGCAGTTATCGATATAATACATTTTTCAAAGCAATTGTCAAAATGCTTTGTGGTAAATTACTAAATTATACTGTCTCAGTGTAACTTCACCCAGCCTAGTCACCATTATGGTTAGCATGTAATGATAATTACTTACATGAAGTGGTAGACGAGACTTCCAAGTGCAATAAAGTAATTCAACAAACCCCATAAGCACAAGTAGTAGTTTGGCCAAAATCAGCAAAGGAAAAAAAAAACTTCCAAAGGTAAGGTTTGCAATAAAAAATAAAATAAGAAAAAGAGCATATGTAGTACTAAATTTTCTCACCACTCAACAACAAATCCCACAAAGATTAGTCACACTAAATTAAGCAAAGCAAAAATTCACAATGAAACAGCGTTCTTCAAAATCCAAATAAATAATTAAGCATATAAGAAATACGATAATGAACCCCTCACCAAGTTGTCTTTCATGTGGTAAAGGAAGGAACCCCCATATGTTTTGTAATCTAATGGCCAACCCAATGTGTGAAGCACAAAGCCAGGTTGATGCTTGCTGGCATCAATTTCCCACACCTGGATAAGATGAAATCATGTAAGGGCAACTTAAAGCACCTTCAGTGCAATAACGTAAATACACATTTCCCTTTTCGACCCACAAGTCCTTTCCAAGAACATTAGGTTCAGCAAAATCAAGGAATAACAATCAAAGTGAACATTATTATATTAGTCAATTTCCATAGCTGACAACAAACAAAGAGAAGGTTGTATGACCTTGTGAGACACACATCAGGAGAAAAGTTAATATATTTTTACATCCAGAACAGGACTGACGAGGCCGGTTTCAGAGTGAAATATTTCAAAGATAATCTTAACATCACAATAAGTAAATGTTGTTACAAATTCAACTTTAGCCCCACAGGATTGGCACATCACCTCCTTAATCCCCAAAGCATAAGTCTGATGTTGGGCCTGCGCCTTTGATCTCAAGTTGTACTCTTTCATTATTTTCTGTTACAGAAAAGAAAGATAATTCAGCTGAGTCACCAATAAGCAACATGATTGCAGTCAATTGAGTCAGTCAACAAACCTCCGATAATGATCCTCGACAACCCTCCGCAAAAAGAGTAACCTGCCCTGCACGCACAAAAACATTTCAGGCAGCTAGTTAAAATTAACCACATACATAAGAAAGTAACTATTCAATAATAATGATAGTACAAAAAAAGAACTGACTGAACTTTTGCAATAGGGACGATGACTTCAAAAACAAAAAACACATTTTCGAGCTACGCCGAAATCAGGAAAATGTTTATTTAGACATGATGCAAATGTATTAAATAGCAAAGTAAGTCTTCTTTATAAGAAACTCATCTAATCATTAGTGAAACATCTGTCTACATTGAGGGATACAATCGGCGAATGCAGTAGTGAGTTAACATTTAATAGAATACATTGTGATCTAATTGCATAAAAGGTTTAAGTCAGTTTACGAAAGAAAATAACACTAAAAAAAACGAAATAACCTCCATCATACTCCCTCCGTTTCAACTTTTGACTTGGCACATAGATTAAGAAACTCTAAAATCGATAGAAAAATAGGGTAGTTTGAGTACTATACCCTTAGTATTAAATGCCATAAAGGAGAGAGAATAGAAGGAATTACCAAGAAAAAGGAAGGGTGTGGGATAAATAACAATAAATGCTTCTTGGAATTGGTGTGTGCCTTTTATATGGAAACAAAGTTGAAGTAAAAAAATGTCTTATTTTCTGAAACAGAGGGAGTATATTTCAATAGTTTCAACCGTGCCAAAAGAGTGAGGCACAAACGTGATGAAAAGAATGCAGGAAACCAAGGTAAAAATTGTTTGGCCATCACCAACATGAAGCATGATTCCAATCATCACACCTCCATCCAACTAACAGAAAGCTGGTCCCAGAAGACAGCTATGTATCTAAGTTGGCACGCCTTCATGCATACAGGTGCTTGAAAGAGAGACTAAAGGCTTAACAGATATGTACCTTTCAATTCTACGCCAGGCTGAAAGTTCTGTTTTGTTGTTCCATCTTTAGCGATCCCCATATCATTCGTCGCTATGCCAACAACTTCATGATTCGCGTTGTACAATATCTGTCTATTTACAAAACTAATTAACAACAAGCTGAAGATCTAGATGAATTGCAGTTTCTGTTAAGCACAGAATACCTCACTAGCAGCAAAGCCAGGATATATTTCAACACCTAGTTCCTCAGCTTTCATTCCCATCCAGCGTACCAGTTGACTCAGACTGCATCAAAGGGGACCTCTTGTTAATCACAAGGGGATAATCAAACTTTAATATCTGACTAGGAGGCTAGGTGCTAAACCCATTATCCGCCATAAGCGAGCAAAAAATGGAGCAATGGAAAGGTAGACGATGGAAGTGCATACTAGACAATGTATCATCGAGGAAGCAATAACTTTATCAAACAGACTAAAAAGTATACTATCAAAGCACAAGCCACAAACAAGCAAAGCAGAATACACAAACAGGCAAAATAAGGAAAGAAAATAAAGAAAATAGACTAGAGAACAATTGCACAAAGTGACAGAGACTTAATAAGCCCCCCAAATAGAGACAAGAACTTTAAAAGCTAGAGATATGATTTATTTCCTTGTCTACAAGAAACATAGAGACACTCAAGGTGCTTGAAGATTATTTTATGCTTAAAACCCCTCGATTCTCTTATAAGACAAGGCAAGTGCTAGAAAGTATTATTGTGAATAAAATTCACAAAACATGCTCTTCATATTGACCAATTAACACCACATAGCTGAAAACCTTGATGTAACAACCATGACCGCTGGCAGACTGGCATGACTGTTAACACAATCAAGACCATCATCATTTTGTTCTGCGGTTCCACAGAAGTGCAAAGGAGAAGAGAGAGTAAAACCTTATTCGACTTACTAAATCAAGGGTCAATTTACTTTTGAAAAATCGTTTGCAACAATCAATTTTTTCGAAAAGTCCAGCCAATAATCTCCTTTATCAGGCAGAATTTCGAAGGAGATTCGAGTATCCCGCTGAGGGGGAGGGAGGGGGAGGTCTGGGGAGGTCCAGATGTACATAGCCTTACTCCTAGCTAGTCGCCTAGTAGAGAGGCTGACTCCAATAGGCCCCGAAAAACTATTCTGAATATAAAAAACGAGTTTAAAACAGTTGAATGAAAGTTGGATGAATGCAAGAAAAATGCATGAATAAATGACTGAGAGAAACATGGATGGAAATAAATACCACAACACCATCCAGTGTGGATGTGATCTATTAGCACCATGGGGTGGCCAAGATGTACACAACCTTACATTTGACAAGTCTATTAGAGAGGCTGTTTGAAAATAGCCACAAAGAAGAGATAAACTTTGAGTTCAAAAAGACAATAAATGTTGGAAAAGATAGATAGAAGTCAATGATACAATTTTTTTAGATAAGAATAAAATTTTATTAATTAAATTAGTAAAGAATACAAAAAGGAGGATAAGGTATCCTCATAAAGGATCAAAAGAAAGCTACAAATCTCGCCAATGGCGCTGTACAAGAGTAAGTGGAACATCCCTAAAGACCCCTGCCGCCTTGGCCCACAGGGAGACCAAGTAGACCACATGATCCCAAACATTATCTATAGTCCTCCCAACGTCACGGAACACTCTGGAATTCCTCTCCAACCAAATACACCACAAGATGGCCATACACAAACATCTCCAAAACAACCGTCCCTCCTTGTCTCGCCTCATTGCTGCGAAACAAAGCTGAAGGAAATCACCCACCGTGGCAGGACACGCAAAACTCTCCCCCTCCAACAATCTGCTCCATAGTGCCCTAGCAAAGTCACACATAATAAATAAATGCAAACAATGCTCCCCATCGTGACGGCACATAACACAGAACCCAGGTAAAAGTGACCATCCAGGCCTCCAGCGCTGCACCATATCATATGTATTCACTCTGCCAAGCACCAAAGTCCACACAAAAGCACGGACCTTCAACGGGACCTTAGACTTCCAAATAAATGTAGCCAATGGAAATTGTGGACACTGTGAAGGAAGGCCAAGCTGGTGAAGGAAGGACTTGCAACAGAAAACCCCAGCAAGGTCTCCAATCCAAGTCTTAGAGTCGTCCGTGGGGACGAGTGTGGTCGAGTGGAGGGCATTCAGAAGAGAGGCAAGCTCCTCCATCTCTCTATCATGTGGGGGACGCCTCAAGTGTAAATCCCAGGACCCACCCGTGCCTGAATAGAAAGCAGATACGGGTGCCCCGTGAAGAGTGGATAACCGGAAAACCCAAGGGTACGCAGAAGAGAAGGGGACACCCTTCCACGCATCCTCCCAGAACCATACCCGATTACCATTACCCACATTGAGCCTGACCAGTGGAAAGAAAAAAGAAGATACATGTGAAATGTACCTCCAGGGGCAGGCATGTGAAACAGAGGAATCGGCATGGGCGTCCCATCCATTAGGCTGAAGACCGTACTTGCTCTTGATAACTCGGTGCCATAGGGAGTCAGACTCCAGGGGAAACGGCCACAACCACCTACCCACTAACGAGGTGTTCTTGGACACCAATCTATCGAACCCCAGACCACCCTCCGACTTAGGCGACCAAGTGATCCCGTCGACTATCCCTTGACCCGGACCAAAGGAAGTCCCTCATCATTCTCTCGATCCGATTAGCCACGCTAACTGGAATCCGAAAGAGGGACAAGTAATAAAGAGGAATACTCGCTAAGCAAGAATGAAGGATGGTAATCCTCCCCCCCCAAAGAGAAATACACCCCCTTACACCCATCTAGACATTTAGCCACTCTAGAGACAACCGGCTCCCAAAAGGAAACCGACCTGGGGTGCCTCTTGAGTAAGTAAGCGGCCACTGTTGTGCCTGACAACCGACCAGGGCAGCCAAAGACACTAGTAGGTCCTCCCCCACATTAATCCCAACCAAGCTACACTTAGCCAAATTAATCCTCATCCCCGACACAAGCTTAAAAACCTGCAAAAGCGTGAGAACCCTCTTAAAGCCGTCAACATCGGCCGAGAGGAACAAAATCGTATCGTCAGCAAACTGGAGGTGTGAAATCGACACCCTCTCACGACCCACCCGGAAACCCTCCATCTAACTCCGCTCCACACCCCTATCTAACATGCGACCAAGAACGTCAACTACCAAAGTAAAAAGAAAGGGAGACAAAGGTCCCCCTGCCGAAGACCACGCGACGAAGTGAACCACTCCCGGGATGCACCATTAACGAGAACCGAAAAACTCGCGTTAGATAAAAAGCCTCTAATCCACTTACGCCACCTCCCTCCGAAACCTTTCCTATCCATCACCCGATCCAAGAAATCCCAACTAAACCGATCATACGCCTTCTCGAAATCCAGCTTAAAAACAACACCCGAAAAGCAGGACGACGCACATCATCCACCACCTCGTTAGCCACCAAAGCAGCATCGAGGATCTGGCGCCCCTCTACAAAAGCACTCTAAGCCACCGAAATCGTATCAGACAGGACAGCCCCAAGTCGAGAAGACAGGACCTAATAGACCGATCCTTCTTAGGATCAAGAGTGATAAAGTTCGAGTTCATGCTCTTACCTAACACCCCAGTCGCATGAAACTCGCTAAAAACCCCAAGCAAGTCCTCACTAATCACCTCCCAACACTCCTGGAAAAAAGTCATATTAAAACCAGGGTCTCTCAAGCCAAACTCTAAAATGATGGGAAATAGGGGACCACTCAATCCCCTCTATCATAGGTCTAACAAACTCTGTAATCTCCGTGCTAATCCTATCCACATCAGTAACTATCTCCCCTATCTCCCCTGCACCCGTCTCCAACTCTCTAACAAAGTTCCTCCGCCTCCGACCATTAACAACCTTAAAAAACAACCTCGAACTCACATCTCCTTCCTTAGCCCACCTAACCTTCATGGAACTTTGATAATAATGCATGGAAGTAGAAAAGAAGCCAAATGGTTCCGGAAATAACAAGAGCAGCATCATGGAAGAAGGAAACATGGATTGCGTATGAGGTTTGATTGATAGAAGAGGATAATTCATCAGGTGTGAGTCGCAGCAACCCCCCCTCCCAGAAAAGGAAAATTTGTGAGCAATACATTCTTCGAGAATACTTACAACATGTAGCCACAATTACAATGACCTTTGGACTTGCCTAACCTACGACTTGAAAAAAGAGGCTGAATACCATAACATACAAAATACAATGTGGGATAAATAAAGAGACTCATATTCAACCTCAAATGGAAATTCTGTGACATGCTACACAGCTAACTCTCTGTAAAACATTCCAAATGAAAAACTAAAAACAAAACAAAACATAATTCTTGTTTGAATATATTATCCAACCTCCTAGGATGTCACTTTTTAAAAATCATTTACACTTTAGATCGAACACAAATCAAACCCATTGATATGACTTCCAAAAACTAATGTCACTATAAGGGATCTAATTCAGGTGGTCAGCTATGCGCCACGTAACAAGACATGTGTCCTTCTGTTGCAAAGTTGGGACATTTTATCCATGTTGGCTAATCATGCAAACCAACTTCCGTGAAAACAAGGTGATTTGAAAATGCAAATTCAGTAACACCTGTCTAGGAATTATATGGCAAACTGTTTAACAAAGCTACCTTATAACATAGTTTCCTCTGTTATCAAATGGACTTGGAAGTGAAAATGCACGATCCTTTGTAAGAAACCAAAATTTATCAGAAGATACAGGAGTATCAATTGGTGCCTGCAAAATATGTATACAAACCATATACAGAATCAGCAGAAGATGGATGCCCATACAGTAAGATAGATAAAAAGGTGCTTAATCATCAGATTAGGGACCAAGTGGGTCGATTCAACAAGGGTTAGGAAAGACATTGCATGGTCAGAATCCCTAAGTCAAGCTCCAGAAAAGAACTTGACTCAAGATAAGCTTATACAACGTCAACCTGACCCTGAGCTATCTGCCTGGTTTCGTATTTGCCTTGTGAATTTTAAGAAAGAACAAGAGCCTCTGTCGTCTGGAGATTATTGTGAGCAATTGAAGCAGTTAGGGTTGATATGGTTTGACATAGAAGTTACATATCTGGGCTGTTCTTTTATTATTCTTTATTCTGATGCATTTGGTCATCTTTCCAAGTCTAATTTTGGAACTGTTCACCGTCTGTTAATTATTTAAAATAGGGACTCCTTCATGGTTTGCTAATAATTTTATCAAATGGATCTATCTTGAATTGTGATAGCCTTCCACTTCAGGCTTTGAATGAAGATAAATTGAAGTTTGTGGTTCATGGGAGGAAGAATTAGGTAACTTCAACGAGGATCATTAAGATCATTCCAAAACAGATTTCGTGATGAAAATGGGTTGCTAATGAAGTAGATGGAGTTCATGTAATCCATTTCTATCAGCATACCTTTTATTTAGATCACACCGATATCCAAGCTTTGTTTGACTAATCCTATGGGCACTGAAATTAACGACCAGGAAAACCTCTAGATTCGATCTCATAGGTCTTTCCAGCTGAGCTACCCCATCAGGATCTCCACGAGCATACCCGGATAAGCAGACATTTGTCCTCCCCTTTTCTGATTTAAAACAATTTTCTTTTATCTTAAAAAGAAAGTATACCCTCATAAGCAGAAGGTAATTGTTCATCAAGCATTCTCTGGTATTTGAGAACAAGGGATGAGGATCAAAAAGGGCTGCAGGGGCCACTTCTCACCATACAATTGCTAATCTGTAAAATTTCTTGACAAAGATACAAGTACTAGACTAGACTAGAAACCCTACAAGCTCTTAACATGTTGGCTATTGGTATGAAAGTGATAATTATGGAAAGCTTATGGCAAACCACAACTGATGATTGAAGGAGGGGTGGGGGGGAAAGCATTGGTGTCAAAGGGGTGGATGGTATTGGTTAGAATGGAGCTGAATATTCTGACTTGCAGCGGGTGTGGAGGTTTCGGAGGCTGTAGTTGAAGGGATTTTATTTAGTCGTTGATGCTCAAGGATAGAGGTATTTAGGTATTCCTAATCCAGAAAATTTTATAGATTTTGATCAAACAGCACAAAAAGGGTTGGGAGATACTGATCAGATCATCAGATGCCCTTATAAGTTTCTTGTTTTGTCTGTTCACAATATGATAGCCTTCTTTTCTTTTCTTTTCTTTTTTTTCTGGGGGGGGGGGGGGGGGGGGGGGCGGGGATTGTTGTATAAATTGTAAGAGCAAAACTGCACAAATTTTTCGGGCAATCAGTTTCCATTTTTCCAAAGGACAAGAAAATAGAAACCTTAACTAATACCTAATACCTTTCCACACAAATAATCATTTAAGCCTTCACTGAACAAAACAAATGCACAGAAAAATCACCTCTTCTTTCTTCCATCTAGGAATGAGTTCATCTAGTGCCCGTGGCTCAAAGACATTCCCAGATAATATATGTGCTCCTACAATATTAGATGGTATGAAAAAGTGAGCACATACTCTATAACCTTACACTACTAAACATCACATTCAGCAGGACTAAAATAAAATGACACAACACATGTAGAAGGCACACGATTTTCATCGAACGAGCATAAAGCAGAGTAAAAAAGCAAGACACTATAGAAATATCCCAGTATATGAACAGTACCAAAACCGGAATTACACCCCATTGTGTAGGGAAAGGAGAGTGAGGGGAAGAGGTTTGAAGTACGAAAACCGGAATTATTCCATTGAAGCATCTAAATAATTGCTTATAGTTACCAATACATCTAATGACATCATTGTTGAACTAGGCAGAAATCATTCCACTTGCAACACATGTAAAACAGTTACTAGTGGGCAACCTAAATGGATTAAATCAAGATCTTAAATACTGGCCTCTAGTTCTTATTATTTCTTGTAAGGTGGTATGCCTTGCCAGAATTCCAGTCCATATCTTTTCAATAAGAGTCTATGGGGCGAAAAACCTCTACCCAAGAGTACTGATAGGCTTCATACATTTGACACCAACACCGCCACCTCAACAACAACAAGAAGCAGAAACTTAAGTACTATTTTGACAACTGGGTTCAATTTAAATTTTGCATCCAATATTTCAATCTCATCCTAGTTCGGATATGAACACTTCAATTCAAGTAATCCAAACAGTTCATACTAATTGGAACAAGGTCACTCGAATCAGATCATAATTCACATTTCACAATTAATCACCAAAGCTCCCAACTCCAAATACTAATCAACATTCAACAGTAATAACTAATAAGATATATAATCAAAATTCAAAAGAACAGAAACATACCCATTTCAGCACCTTTCTCCACAACACAAACAGACATATCAACACCTTTCTCAATACAAAGCTGCTTCAACCTTATAGCAGCAGATAAACCAGCAGGCCCAGCCCCAACGATTACAACATCATATTCCATTGATTCTCGGCCCAAACCACTGCAAAAGCTCCTCCCTTTTCCCACAAAACCACAAGGTCCCAAAAACCCACTTTGAATTCGACATAGTTTATTCAAATTTGATTGATTTGACAAGTACCCAGATGAGAAAAATCGAGCATTAGGGAGAATTGAAAGTGTATTTAGGGAATTTTGAGGTTTTTGAGAATACCCAGATGGTGAAAAATCAATTTGAGGGTCATGTGATGATGAATAACGGTTGTTATTGGATGTGGCAGAATTGTAGGGGATTAAGAAGTATGATAATGATGATGATGATGATGATGATGATGATGATGATGATGATGATGTGCTATTGTGGGATTTGAGATGGTTCCATTTTGTGGAAGATAAAAACCTGAACATATTTGAGATTGAGATTTTGATTTTGAGAGATGAAAAACAATATGGAAAGTTTGAAAGTACTAAAATATGCGAAGCTGATGAAAGAAGTGTACTGAAATTTGTGTTTCCTTTGCAATGCAGTGACAAATTGACAATGGGAAGTGTATAGGAACAGAACAACAACGTGGTACTGAGGTGGACAAAACCGGATAGCGACTAAATGAGAAGTTCCTAAGATTCACGTCAAGTCTCTTGAACTCTTTCCTTGCTTCTTTTTTTGAAACTATTTTTTTTTATTTTGAGTGAATAATGTTTTTTAAACTTAATTTAAATGCTCGAAAAATATCGGTTAGAGTTAAGAAGGAAATGTTGGATGTGGATTTTCATTAATCTTTGGTCAATATAAAATAATACCGAGTATAAATACGTTTATTCAATGACTAATATTTTGATAAGTGTATTATATTTGGAAAAATGGTCGTAACGGGAAGATGACCCACTTAAGGAATGAGTCCCTTCCTTTGTCAACTAAACATTTCATGGTATTAGTATTTGTATAAGGGGGTTACTAAACGTAAATCTCAAATTACTAAACGTAAATTTAGTTTTCCAAATATACCCTTCATATAACTCATCTCACACCCTCCACCCCCTTTGTCTCTCTCACCCCTCTTTCCCATGTTCTCTCATTCTCTTGACTTTTGGATCTCACGACACCATCATCTTTCATCTCCCAACTATGATTAAAAGCGGAATTTCTCTGCTTAAACAACTTTGCATAAGTACATGACAAGTATGAAGAAAATATGCGATACTTTAATTTGTTAATCCGCCATCTCAGTCTCTGTATGAAGGTAGTTGCAAAATCAATAGTCGGTTTTGGAATCTGCCGGCTTCGGGCTTTGGCTGCGTTAGGGAGGGGTGGCCGGGGGTGGCAACAGGATTTAGTGGTGGAGGAGTAGCCCACAATGGGAGGCTGGACCAGGGTGGTAGCGACAGCGATGAGCGAATACGCTTAAGGCATTTAATTATTGTCCAACCAAAAAAAATTATTCAACTGTATTCATCCCCCACTAGTTCAATCAGTGTCAAAACAAGTTAAAGGAGTCGTTTTTCATATCAAAGAAATTAATAGATATACAATCTTTATGTGAACAAAGTGAAAGAAAATGGAGAAACTAAAGAGGTAAATGGACAAGGGGAAAAACTACAGTTTATGTACAAGGGGTATTTGAGGAACAATTATGACAAAAATATTTACGTTTAGTAATTTCGTATTTACGTTAAGCAATTCCGTTGTATAATAGTTCTAGAGAAAAATACAATCAAATGGTGTGTACAGACATTGAACACACTCTTTGATCTCAAAGTGAAACGGGGAGGAAGACTTGTTTCTCATGTAGATGATGTATGACGTGGGTGTAGATACTTAAAGTTATCTCTAATGGATCCCAATAATATGTTATTCATATCACCGTCTATCTTGGTGACATTGATCACATTCTGTGGGAGAATGCTTTATCTACCCACCGGGTAGCTTACCTACTATGTGATGTGGAGAAGAAAATTAAAATAATCTTGAACATCGAAACTCAAATAAACTATATTCAACACACAAAAAAACAATATCAAAACTCATGCAATCACCAATTCACACGTAATCCGGGTAAACTACCCGGTGGGTAAACTACCCGGTGGGTAAACTCAAATTTCAAGCTGTGTTATAGGTTTGTGTGCTCATTTCCCCAACTGTAATACTATTGAGTGAAGACTGAAGAATAAATGGATTGATCTGACCCGTGGTTTAGCTTTATAATGTGCTCTACTGTGCAATAAATTGGTGGTAGAGGTGAACCTGCTCAAGAATTTGAAAGCTAAGATGGGATGAGTAATAATGAAATTACTGTTACAGCCAATAACTTCTAAGTATGTGACTAATATAAAGGGCTTGCCTTGATATTGAGATTATTACACACCACTTCACTCAACCTAAAAATGGCAAAAGTGGTTGATACCAAATTGAGAAGGATGATCTCTCCTGCCACTCCCCACTTTTTTCAGCCTATGCTCCCTGGTTTCCTCTCTCATTTGGTAAGTCCATCTACCTTAATTTCTGCCCCAAAAAAGGGAATTTAATTATATCTTAGCTAGTATCAAATTAAAAGTTTAAATATGCATGTCTTGATTTTTTTACATTAGTCTTTGAAAAGTACTCATAGTGATATGTTTTGTAGCTTAAAAGTAGAAGTTTCCCTTGATATGTGGAAAGACTAGGACAGAGATAATTATTCTAGCCTAGATTAATTTTTGACCCTTTAGATAATGTGGATGAGAATCTAGAATATGTTTATTATTGATTGTTTTGTGTATTATTGATTGTTTTATCATGACTTTGTGGTGTTGTTTGGGTGTGTTTAGTATAGATTTAACGAGTGCGTATATGATGAAATATTGTTTTAATTAATAGGTGTTTGAGCTTCACCTTTAAATCATTAATAAGTGTATGATGAGTTTTGACTCCCATAGTACGCCGTTTGAATTTTGACTCATATTATCTTCCATTTAATAAAATAATGGACTTGTAATAATCAATAATAAAAAACAACCTAGATTTGCATTGATATACCTATGTACAGTACTTGTACGGTTTGGAGGCCTTAATAATGGTTTTTTAACATGGTTGTTGTATAAGGTTGATGTTTGATTAAGAATTATCGGTATTGTTCTATGCAGTCGATACCAAAATCCTTTCACAAGTATTTGACAAGAAATGATGAAGATCACAATGACGGGACAATTGCCATTTTAATTAGCAGAAGACATGAGAGAGAGTGGTATGTTAAGGTAATCGTGGATGGTGATAGGCAACATCTCAAAGATGGGTGGGACAAGTTTTGCAAAGATTGTTCTTTGCAAGTTGGTGATTTCGTAGTGTTTAGGCTTGAAGGCCAACTGGTTCTTGATGTTTTGATCTTTGATTCTAGTGCTTGTGAGCGCGGCTTTCTAACTTCGAACCAACCATCAACAAAGGTAAAACTTTTGATCAACTTCCAAGCTCATGCAACATGAAACATCATTTTTGTTTAGGAGTTTTTGTCGCGAACTATCTTTTTTTTTTGTAACTTTTGTGGAAATTCTAAGTATTTTATAAAATTATTTTTGTGAAAAACTACATTATTTCACAAACATCTTTGTTGAAGACTATCTCTATATATTGACAAATTAACCACTAACGGGATTGATACACGCACAATCAGTACTACTATCCTTGTTAGCTAGTTAGATGCACAATCAGTACTACTAACCTTGTTAGCTAGTTAGATGCACAATCATTACACTATTCAGTGCAATCTTACTCTTGTTAATTGGAGTTACTCAAATCTGACTAATATAGTCACACCAATATGTGCAACGTTTTTGGCATGCATTGTTCTGCACCTTTGACTACTACTTAAGGGTCTGAAAAGTATGAAAAAGGCGTATTCTAGCTCGAGCAATTTTCTAGTGTTACAGTAACGCTAGCGGTAGTGTTAATATCCTCTCTAAGGCACTTAAATTTAGAGAATAAATTAAAATTCACGTGGGTAAGTATATACAGTGAGAAAAAATAGGAAGAAAAATTCCTATTGGCTATTAAATGGAGGGTATTGGGTAACACCACCTCAACGATTGTTGTTGTAACAATATAAAATTTCGGTCTACCTCATAGTATTATGTACTTTCAATCAATGTTTTGTGTAGATCCAAGGAATGAAGAAGAAGGGAGACAACAAGGATTGTTCCAAAGAAGGAAAAGTAAGCTTTAAACCATCTGGTCATCCTTATTGGCGAGCTGTTATCAAGCCATATTATAGGACATGGGGTGGGATGGTAAGTCTGTTATTTGAATAAATGTCATTTGAAGTCTGTCCTAATCTATACTCCCTATATAAAAATAAAATAGCAACGGATTAAATAACATCCGTTGCTAAGGTTAACAACGGATAAAATAAAATCATGAATTTATGTATGTCTTGTATAGTTGTATACCATGAAAAATCAAATTAAAACACAAATTTACTATATTCCGATGGGTGTTGCAGCCTATACCTAAAGATTTTGCAGAAGAAAATGGGCTGGCCAAGAGATGGGATGAGATGGAGCTGATAGATCAAAAAGGGCGGTCATGGGACATGTTACTGAGACACAACAGGGGCAAAAATGGTAGTACTCCTTTTATTGGTTCTTGGCGCCGTTTTCATGAAGCGAATGGCCTCAAGGATGGTGATCAAGTTATTTTCGAGCTCATTTACAATGGAGAAAAACCCATCATGAAATTCTATGGTAAGTTAATTTATAGTCGTTTCTCTTACTTTGTTTTTAGACCAAAACGATAAGCATGTGTACATTGGAGATAAGATCAATTTCTAATAACTCCGAAAACTTAATATCCACGGATTGGATTTGAGTGAGGTCAATTTAATTTGGCCGGTAAAAATGATTTTGTATGTAATCTCTTGGTGGCTTTCAAGCTGTCAAATTAGTTTTCGTCGGTTTTTTAAAATTGACTCGAGTTCGGTTTTTCGAGTTAAGCTTTTTATGTATCTGTCTGTAACAACAGGTCGGATCGGTCAAACTAATTTGACCGGTCTGAGATGCATTTATGTGTAAAAAAGTAACAATTTTATTATAGGTCGCTATTGCAATGTTAAAACTATATCGCCCAATACAACCAAAAGTTTAAGTTGATGGTTAATATCTCCCAACTAAAATTATACGGAGTATTTCTTATTAACATAAAAATTAGCTGGTTTTCAAATTAAGCTAAATCAGTGTGATAATGAAGAACTAACAAAGGGAATTAAAAAACCTGCAGGCACAAAGGCAAAATCTGGTGGTAAAGAACATGTAATGTTTAAAGCTAGGAAGGACGAAAAAGCAAAAGATGATGAGGTGAAGCCAAGTGATGATGCATTAAGGAGTGCGATACGTGAGAATCTTGAAAATGCTGACTTCAATACGACAACGTTTGGTGATATTCTGGGGCAACTTGCCAAGCAGTTCAATACTGATCTCATGCCCAGGAAGATAGCCATCAAGCTTATGATGCAAGAGGAGCTTACAAAACTAGCTGATGAAGATGAAAAGAGAGATGAGGCTTAACTTATATAATTGCAATTTGGGTACCTGACGTTTAATTTAATTGCAATTTGCATACCTGAAGTTAAGTTTAATAGTAGCTATCTTTTTAATATTCTCATTTTGGATATCTATAAACATAAAACCTCAATTTGGGTCATTCACAAACAGGGTTAAATTTTCGCTAATATATGTTTGAACGGAGATGCTCAAATAGATGAAGCTTAGACTATAATCTATGCTTCTTGTAGATTTATATATTAGAGCATCTCCAATGCTACAAAACTCTAAGGGAGTTTTTACTTGTACCACATCATTATTGTAAAAATATTCTTTTCTTAATCTCTTTTTCCCAATGGTATAAACCTCCAAAAACCTCTAGGTGAGGGACCCAATTTAGAAAAAGAATATGTTACAAATCTGATTTGTCTAGACAAAGTGATTTGGAGGAAAAAGAGATTTATAAATTTGTCACTATAGATAGAAGTTTTTTGGGAGGGTTTTTCACCTCCAAAGCTCTCCAAAAATCTTGAAGACTTCAATGTTGAAAAAAATCTCCTCAAAAACAAATGATTTAGAAAAAAAAAAGCATGCACGCTCGGTGGGACTCGAACCCACAATCCTTTGATTAGAAGTCAAATGCCTTATCCATTAGGCCACGAGCGCTTGAGTGTTTAGTTCAACATGTCTTTATGTTTTATCTATAAATCCTACCCGTACAGCATTCAATTGAAGATTTAAAGTTGGCACATGGAAAAATGCGCTTGCGCAAATTAGTGAAAAAACAATTTTTTGCTCTTCTCTAAATTTGTTGTTCATTTAATTTCTACAGTAATTATGCTGGTACTATATTAAGATCCAATAAAGCATGTTGGCTATGTTACTCAAATTGTCTTCATGTCAACAAAAGTTTTTTTTTGTGTCGGATCTTCAAAAATTTAGACTTTAAGAGTATGATATAAGATCCAAATACTTTAAATTATTAGATCAAAAAGTCTATATATTCTTAAAATAGATGGGTCCAAACCTCAAAATTTCACCTCAACCCAATCCTCAAAATATAAAATCCTCAAGTCTGAAAAAACATGGGTCACTTGTGGTCATTATATAGCTCTTCCACGTCATATTTGTCTTTCCAACAATTGGTAATAAAAAGATAGTATGAAAGTAAAGTACATGTACGTAACTTCTATCTAAAAATACATACATGACATATAGATTACTAAATTATTCACCTTGACCCGTTTTAGTCCATATGAATAATTACATATTCGTTTAATTTTCATTTTAAATCAAAAGTTATTGCTTATTTATCAGCTATAATAATTGTTGGATTTGCATGTAATCGAAGAAATTTTTGTTGTGATCAATATAATGTATGTTTGGGTGCTTCCTCGTTATGTTTGAATTGTTTCAATATGTGTGCATTGTGCTATGAGACTACATAGGTGTAATGAGTTTTCGACTCTTTTGGACTTTAAGTTTTAGCTCATTTTTCGTACTACTTAACAAATCTATTTATATTTGAAACAAGTGTATTATTCTTGATAATTCAAATTTAAGGCTTTTTGGGCTACCACTAAGATTGCCCTTAAATTACATTACTAACAAAACTTGTTATCAAACAATTGAGTCCATCGCGTGAGTCGCTAAACTAGTGTTAGATCATTAATGCTAAATTATTAACTACTAAAGACGCTAACTATTGTGTCAGTAAAATTCTTGATAACAATTACCACGAACTCGAATTTGAAATTTGTCTACATAGTCACTTAAAATGTTTTAGCTCCATGCATGGTTCAATAAATACAAAGTCATAGGCACGAGACCTGAAACAGGTCGGTCAGTTTAAGTTCTGACTGCGTAATTTCGGGTTTGGGTAACTAGTTGGTCAGGTAGAAAAGCAGGTTAGCTATGTCGAGTTCAGGTCGATTATCGGGTTTTGCCTTATAATATCTCAGATTTAGTCAAGTTATTTCAGTCTCGGTCATTGGCGGTCGAGTTATTAACAGATCGAGCCTTTGTCGAGTCAGGTTAGGATCTGGTCTTTAACGGGTCGGGTTGAAATAGGTGATCCGCCGGGTCAGATCTTGCTATGCCTAAGGCACCCATATAGTCGCATAGCAGTTCAAAGCTAGTACTCGTAATTTAGTACAACTACAAAACCTTTACCCATTTAGGTAGGCAGGAGGTCTAGCTATAATTTCCGTATCAGATTTCATATACTATGAAAGACAAAACATGAGACAGTACGAGAACGTCACTTCTCAATCCCCTCCAAAAATCAGTACTTCAAACCCAGAAAACATGCCTGCAAAACTGCAACACTATCTTGATTTGATGTTTACCCAACAAAGCCTGCAAGTACGCAAAATACACTGGTCTTAACATCAAAATGTGAAAGCCCAAAAACAAAACAGCTTTAACAATGAATGAAGTTTTACCCATCTCAAGTTTCCTCCCAATTTCGAAGTTTCCCTTTACTCTGTTGTTGTTGTTGTAATATGTTGGATTAATTGCTATTGTCTCACCCTCACTTTGCAACAATAGAGAGCTGCCCACAGGAGAGAGGAGAAATAGGGAGAGAGCATGGAGAGTTATAGCTGTGGTACGTGCACACCAAGCGTTTGATAATTTGCGTCAATGGGGAAGATGGATTTTTATGCATAGAACTTGGCTGGCCGTTCATGAAATCAGGTGTGCAATACCAAGTTCTCTTCTTCTTTTTTTTTAGAAGTTTTTGACTGTTCTGTTTAGTGCACTAGATATTCACAGTAATTCTGCATGAATTTGATGAGCAAAAAAACTATCTACATGAATATTTTAGACTATAGATTTGCATGGTGGTTTTGATTATTTTACTGTAAGTTTTTATTTTGGGTTTATGAAGATTCTCTTTTTATATGCACTACTAGTCTAGAACTTAAACAGATGTATGCTGTGAAGATTTTCTGTTCAGATCTCTGTAAATTCAGGCAAGAAACTGGGATTAGATATTTAGATTAAGCTTAAGTTGTTGGAAGTTGGTTAAATGGCAACTCTTGTGAGGGGCAAATCAAAAATTGTACAGGAACCAAAGAAAGGATTCCTTTTTTTCCCCTCTTAGATAATTAATTAGTTTCAGTCATTTATTCTCTGTAATATAAAATTTTATTGTTAAATCAAAGATTCATTCTCGATGCTGAAATTCTTCTCTAATTGTACCTGTCTTTTTCATTTCTGCTGCTGTGCTGATCATCATTGAATAAGTCTCTGCCTTGTATTTCTCCATTTGTAGATTCTAAGTAAAGAGTAGCTCATATAGTTCCTTTTGACATGATGCAATCATCCTTTAGAACACTCTCTATAGTAGTACTTGAGGATAAACTATCAATTTAAACTCCTTTACTTGTCAACTTCAAAATTTCACCTATAAAGGGATCCAATGTTTATGTTCTTGATGACTTACCCATCTTTAATTTCAAGGTGAAAATGTCAGAATCCGCAAGGAGGTTCCAGGCTCCTACAAAACCCCACTTTTTTCAGCCTCTTATCCCGGGTTTCGAAACGAACTTTGTGAGTTCCTTGATCTTTCTCTTCCTTATCCCATTCCTAAAGAAAAATCGTGTTACACATTATTTGGCGCTTACTAACATTTATGATTCTGTATGCATGAGACCAAAGTGAATTTTGAAATAAATCTAATTGTTGCATGCTTGAATATGTAGTTAATTCCAGAGTCCTTCCGAAAATATGTAGAAATAGGAGGTGAAGATGTCAAACAAGATGACAATGGGATTGCAATCACATTAAGAGATAGAAGAGAGAAAAGTTGGAGAGTTAAAGTTGCTAGGGATGATGATGATTATCATAGGCAGCACTTAAAAGATGGGTGGGAGGAGTTTTGCAAAGACCATGGTTTGCAGGTGGGTGACTTTTTGGTGTTTGGCCACCAAGGCAGCTTGGTTTTCGACGTTACGATCTTTGATCCCACAGGCTGTGAGCGAGAGTTCTCAACTTTTGATGGATATCGGCGAGAAAAGATCAAAGCTCCAAGCTCAGATTTCATATCCAAGCTCTCCCCTTCAAAAAAAGAAGCTCCAAGCTTAGAAATTCCAAGAAATGTTGTTATTGCTCTGGCTGCAGTTAGAGGTCTGTTTCATGTACATCATCTTCTTGAATTGGACAATTAGTTATTATATACTATATGGCTTATTATTGTTGCCCCTTCATGATGATCTTGTTCTTAAAGCAATTTGCTTGAATCAACAACTTATTCTTATTGGGTTTGATAGTCGATCACTACCACTTAGTGAGCTTTTCATTGAAGTTTCCAGTATACTTTTATATATCTATTATAGGGTTGGAGCAAAAGATGAGAGACAAGGAACATCCAAAAGCAAAAGTTGCATTTAAACCAACTGGGAATCCATTTTTTCGAACGGTCGTGAAGCCATATTGCCTGAAAGATGGTAACATGGTTAGTTATTATATCAATTTAATTTATTTGCCGTGGTTAGTATTAGTTTCTATCGCCCCTTCTAACATTATTGGTAATAAGATTAATTAGTTTTTGTTGTTAAAGAAGATTATTTAATCTTATCCAACAGTAGGTTTATAAAGTAGGAGCTAGATACCTAGTATTTTATGCACAGTCGGGAAAAGTTCTCTCTTGGATCGGGTAAGTCACAGTGCATACAATGTTGGCCTAGAAAATAAACGTTAAAAGTATGCCAATCTTGTACTGCATTTGTGCTCACATGAATGTTTTTATATGCGCACCCAATGTATTTTTTGATTCATAAACCCAGTCATTATGTATTTTAATCAGATTTGATCATTTGTATGTAATAATGTATTTTATATAATTGCAATTGTGCACATAGAAGGGAACATTTACTGTAACTTCTTACCATCTTGAATGCATGATTGGTTGGGTCATGACTGTTATAGTATAAATCCATAAGTACTGAGCTAGAGGTGAGTTTGACAAAATTAGCTGTAGCTGTAGCTGTCAAGTGTTACTAAAGGAAATAAGTTAGTAGAAGACTACTATAAATTGTTACGAAATGCTAATAAACTAGTTGTAGATGTAACTGTTTGGTAGCAGAGAGTAAAAGACACTAGCTGTAAGCTTCAAGCTGTAACTTTTATTGAAAAGCTAGCTGTTTGGGCCAAACATAGCCTAGGTGAAAGCTTACAGGGATAACTCTCACTAAATTAGTTGTAGCTGTAGCTGCAGACTGAAAATCATCTGGCAAACTGTTTGGTAGCTGAGAGTAAAAGACACTAGCTGCAAGCTTCAAGCTGTAACTTTTATTGAAAAGCTAGTTGTTTGTGCCAAACATAGCCTAGGTGAAAGCTTGCAGGGATAGCTTTCAAAAAATTAGCTGTAGCTATAGCTGCAGACTGAAAATCATCTGGCAAATTGTTTGGTAGTAGAGAGTAAAAGACACTAGCTGCAAGCTTCAAGCTGTAACTTTTATTGAAAAGCTAGTTGTTTGTGCCAAACATAGCCAAGATGTTAATTGACACAACCAGTAGATTCGTTTCAGTTGTATCTAGACCTGAGTTGAAAACCATCTTCATCAAATTTTGCGTCTTTCATTAGGAGAAAGCAAGAAATTTATAACCCAAAATATTAGCAAAAACAATATTGAACTATAATACACAAATAAGCAAAGCTACTAGATAATTTGCTTCACAAAGGCATCCTTGAAATTCAGAACAGAAAACTAGAGACAGATGTGGAAATGTATAAACTTAACTGAGGCTTTTGCTTGTTACAGCGTATTCCCTTAAATTTCGCAAAGGAAACTGGTTTAGCGGGTAGAGAATGTGAGCTGGTGATAAAAGATGCGAGTGGACGGTCATGGTCAATGCTATTGAGTTACAATAAGATCCAGGGTAATCGTATTTCTGGTTTGCAAAGATATTATAAGGCTCATGGCGTCTGCATTGGCGATTCTGTAATTTTTGAACTCATTAGATCTGGAACGAAGCCTATCATGCAAGTATACTAGTAAGTTCAAAATTTCCCATATCTATATGTCTTTGTTTAGGTGATACGTCATGCTATATTATGATACATACGATAGTATATAAATTATAATAGAAAAGTGGAAGTTAACCTTAGCTAGGTAAAAATAAGAAATTAGGTACACCTATGGCTACGTCCCATTGGCATTGTCAAGTATGGAGATGTATGTTTTTAACTATGTCAATGGGACAGGGAGCTCTTTGTTAGAAACGTGCATGATTTAGCTTGTTGTTCCATATTGAAAAATTAAGATATAAACTCATTATGTACTTGTTTCCTGTATTGCCTCCCTCCTTACTTTAACCCTTCTTCATCAAAATCTTGACATTTAGATAGTAATGGAAACAACCTCTTAGCAGATGTCAAGAGAATTAATTGGAGAGAATTTGTATTTAAGTCGGGTAGCATGCTAGGGAAGCAAAGACATTATGAGTGTCAGTGATCTATTCGCATCTTGGCATGACACTGAATAGCATTTTGGGGCTTTCATGTCCTACAGTGTGCAAGCAACAATCTCATGTCTTTGATTCATAGACACTAGGGAGGTGAAAGCTGTAAGAAACTATCTTTCATTTGGTTGGCAGCCCAAGATATGATTGCACACTGTTTTACTTGCAAAAAGGAAGATTTTGTTTATGATGCTATAAATGTGTGTTGTGATTCCTTTGAGATTGCAATTTTGCAAAAGGCTTTTGGCAATTCTTTCCCAACATCTGATATCTTTTACGGGCACTCTCTTTAATCGGCTTCATTCAACCATCACGAGGAGATCTCCTTCCTCGGAAGGTTTTGTTTCCTTTCAATCTTTGGTTCATTTGGACACCCAGGAACCTTAAGTGAATGAAAATTAAACACTCTCTTGATTCATGGATGAAGTCTTGCCTATTTGCAGTTTGGGAATTTCGGTCTTCCTATAACAAAAACAATTATCCTCCTCAGGAAGGCAACCACCTCTGCAAACTTTGATTAGATTTGATACTGATGGCTCTAAGCTGAGGTATAATGGGTTGCAGCACCTTGGAAATAAATAGATATATTACTTACTGAAATCTGGGCAATCAATAAGAAGGGGTTACGTTGGAGATAGTAATTTGTAGTGGAGAAAAGATTAAGACAGGCTTCTTATCTGCCCTGACTCTCTCACAGAAGTTACACTCATTAAAAAAGACAATCAGAAGAAGAACATCTAACAAATATTGTTCACCAATGCAGGGATATTATCAGCAAGCTCGAGGGAGTGGAGATTGTACATCAGTTTAGAGAAACCGACCAAATTGCTGACATCTTAGCAACGGAGGCGGCCACTTTTTCTCTAGACTTTAAGAATGTGGTTGTGAAGGAGAATATCAGCGGATCTTGTATTTTGCTTTTTCTTGGTTGACCTAGGGCAAACATTGTTTTCTAGATACACTACTATGACTTAATCGTTTAGTTTTATTGATTAGTAAATGAGTTGAATGTATGAGAGATCACGTGTTTTTCCTTGATTTAGATTTTCCATGTTAAATCTTTTGTGCTGCTTTACTCTTTGCTTTGATCGAAGTTCACATCAAGTTCATCCTTAACAGAAGCAGTACTTGATTAGAAATGGAAAATGAAATTCTTGTTAGGTAAAGATCACTCATATCCCTCGAAGCGCTAATTCAATTGCAGATGGGCTGGCAAAACAAGGTGTCGTGCGTTCTGAATTCACTTCATGGCTGTAGCATTAGTGCAGTAGGCATCTGTTTTCTGCACCTGGATTGTTGATCATACTGTGTGTATCATATGGTTAGGGCAGCACTTTAGTTTCTTGTTATCAGTCATGGTGTTTACTCTGGATTTTTTTGTTTTCCCTTTTTTCCAGAGCAAATGATTGCGTTGATCCATCCAACCCTTTCTTGAAGACGGTGATGTGATGATCTTCAAATGATGCTATTATTGGTTTAGTGCCTGTAGGAGTGTTCTGTATAGCTACTGATATATTGTAGCTGAACTCCTATGAATTTATAGCATGAAAATTAATTATCAAGCAAAATTCTTGGTAAGTTACTTCTTACTGATATTAATTTTCATGAACATACCTTCATTCCTAGCTACATATCGGCGAACTAATTAATTAACTTCTCATCTTCAACTTCATACTTCAAAATGGCAGATTGCACAAGGAGGTGGTTCCAACGCTCTAGCAAGCCCCACTTTTTCCAGCCCCTCCTCCCTGTGTTTCTCACAAATTTTGTAAGTCCTTTTCATCTCTCTGTTTCTCTTTATATCTCTCCAATTTCCAGTTGATTAACATTTCTATTCATAAAATCAAAATAATTATGCAGTAATCAAACATCCATCCTATGATAAATCTGGCACCATCCACCTAATAGTTGCTGGATTTATATGTTGAAAATGAAACGAAAATGATTGGAGGGGAATAAACATGAAGCAGAAGTATCATGGAAACATAACTTTATTGGACATGAACATTACCGAATTTAGCAGCTTCCCATATGTGAACATGTGACAAACACAAAAACATCAAATGGATGAAAAAGAAATTGGAACCACAATGTATCTATGGATTTACTAACTGGGATGGCCCTTGATTCGTCTACCGTGCGCTGATTTTTCAGTGGAAAAATCCTATCAGCTTCATCAGGGCCGTCTCACATTTTTTGGGGGCCTTGTGCAAAATATAATAATTAGGCCCCAATTTATGATTCAAAATTTTTTAATATAACAATTTACCTCAAGCACTGTGCAAGTTTGTGAAATAATTCAACAAAAAAAAAAAAAATGTCAATATGATTATTCATTGTGATCAGTACCTCTTTGGACACAGGTCTAATTGTTTGTAGCATTGGTAATGATGTCTCTTACTTGTTGCAGCTCGCTTAAGGCATCAATTATCTTCATTCGATGTCGTGTGGATGGGTTGGAACACTTCACTCCAATGGTAACCATGGAAACAATACACTTAACCCTTTGTTCAAGTGTGGCTTGGGTTGGACTTTTGTCATCGTTGGGCTCATCATTCTTTGCAAGAATTGGATCGACAATCTGCAACACTTGATCAGGGTCAGGCAAAGCTGCTTTGGAGTACATATGAAGGTTGAAATCATCCTTGAACATGAGGTCAGTGGGTCTCTTTCCTGTCATCAGCTCTAGTAGCAGAATCCCATAACTGTAGATATCACAATCTGTTGATGCTTCGCTTCCCAGGCCATACTCTTGAAATAAATAAACCACCAGAGATAATTGCTTAGGTCCAATATATAGAAGAAATTCTCAAGAAACTGTATTATATTTCCTGTCTTTTATCCATATCTATTCTTACAACATTTATTTCTAAATAAGCCATTTCTTAACTAGGTAAGTAGAAATATGAGCCTTATATGCATTATCTGTTTAAATTAGGGAAGCATTTAAATACTTAAGATAGAGCTAATTATGATGATTTTTACAAGATTATTTTAACTAGGAGTATTACTGTGGGAGTAGAACTAATATCCAACAAAAGATGATTTTTGTCTGGTTATGTAAATGCTTCTGTACAATATAGGAGTAGAAAAGTATATGCTTTTCATTTGGCAAATTGTAATATTCCTGCTAATAACTACCAGTGTTTTAGTCACTACAATGTCATTTAATTTAGGTGAAGGTTTGGTAAATTCTGTTACCTGGAGCAGCATAGCCAATAGTTCCCCTGATTCCAACTGAATTGTTTTGGTTTAGGTTTTGGTGTTGAGAAAGAAACTTTGTTGATCCATAGTCTCCCACATGAGCCACCATGTCATCACCAAGCAAAATATTGCTTGGTTTCAAGTCACAATGCACCACCGGAATCTCGCAACCATGGTGGAGATAGTCAAGTGCAGAAGCCACCTCAATAGCTATGTCCACCTGTTTAACAAGAGTTAGATTTCCAACATTGTGTAACCATCTTTCAAGACTTCCATTGGGCATGAACTCGTAGATAAGAGCTTTGAAATCATTCCCCTGGAAATCAATGCTTGAGCAAGCAGTTACTATCCCTACGAGATTTCTATGGCGGATACTCCTCAAAGCATTGCACTCTGCCAAGAAACTCTTAGAAGCCCCTCGACGTTCAAGGTTGAGTACCTTCACAGCTACTGTCTTTCCATATGGCTCCAAGGTCTCTTTATACACAGACCCAAAAGATCCAACACCAAGTAGATTTTTCGAGGAGAAGCCATCTGTTGCTTTGAGTAGCATGTCGTAAGAGACTCTTAAGAATGATTTGCTCATCAATGAACCAGATGCAATGGGCCGCCTACTATTTCCTTTGTTTCTGTGACAAATGGAGTACAACCATACTGCAACGATCACCCCACTTAGTGCGCATATTATGGGAATTGTCAACTTGACAGCAAGAGGCATTCTTTTTTTCTTCATGGGTTTCTCCATGCATCTTGGTAATTGTAGGACTGGCAATCCTCCACAAAGCTTGTTGTTTCCAATGAGAGATAATGCACTTGCATTTGTGAAAACTCCATTTGTTGGAATTCTACCCTCAAAATTATTGTATGACAAGCTTAGATTAACCAAAGGAAACATGGAGAAGTAGTCAGGGATCAGGCCAGAGAGATTGTTATGTGAAAGGTCAATTATTTGAAGGCTTTCCAAATCAGTGAATGATGGAGGTATCACTCCATGGAATGAATTACCTTCCATATTTAGGTACGTAAGAGCACTGCACTTGCCGAGGCCATTTGGAATTTCACCTGACAACTTATTTTCAGAGATATCTAACTTGCTTGCTGATTTCCGAAGGCATAGATCCTTCAATGCGATTTTTTGACAAATCTATCACAACAAATCTAGCTGCTCCTCCAAAAAGCTCGCTGGGTAAGGTTCCATTGAGATCATTATGTCAGAGATCCAAGTATAACAGGTTTTGGCAACCGCCAAGGGCTGTAGGTATACTCCCCTGTAGTTTGTTTCCTCCTGAATAAAGGTCGCTCAAAAATGACAAATTTCCGAAGGAGTCAGGAACTATACCAGTTAATTTGTTATTGGATGCGAAAATCATCCATTGTAGGTGTTTGAGATTCCCAATATCAGGAGGAATGGTCCCTCTGAATTTATTAGATTGCATATAAAAGAACTGAAGGTTGATAAGATTGCCAATACCCACAGGGATTTCTCCACTTAATTGATTTGTTCCCATACCAAGGCCATATAAGGTGGTGGACAGATTTGCTACAGATTTGGGCAACACTTCTGTAAATGTATTTCGACCAAGCTCTAGGACTGCCAAGTTGCTACAGTTTACAAACATCTCTATTTGGGAGGATGTCATCAGTATGCACAGATTACCTTTCCTTTTTCTTTTCCTTTTTTTTGCATAATTGTTTTTCTCTGTTTTAAGTTCTTGCCTCACTTCCATTCAAGAGCTTCATCTAGGGGTGGAGAGGTTTTCTCCCCCCACACCAAACTTTTTGTTCTTTTTTCCTTTTGTGTGTGTGGGGGGGGGGGAGAGGTCTGTTTCTTATTTTGTTTTGTTGTTGCTTTTGGTATATAGATGATGATGTTTATGATTGTTATTTTCATATGTTCTCATCTGCAGTGAATTAATATTTCCTGTTTAATGGTTTTGTAGCTAAGAGCATCTCCTCAAAGTCCTGGTCTATCATTTCTCAATGGTCGTATCAGCAAGCCAGATGATGTTCGGCAAGTTGAGGCCAAATATCCTGCTTTACTTTTCAAACAGCAGCTTACTGCCTTCCTTGAGAAGATATACGGAATGATAAGAGACAATCTGAAGAAAGAGATCTCTCCATTGCTGGGGTTATGTATCCAGGTAATGTGTCCATTTTAGTATATTGCTTTCTGACAAGGGTGAAGGGGAGGGGACAGGGGATACTAAGTACAATTTTAGTGACTAAGATAATTCAGATTAATATCCAGTAACTAGCTGATACTTACTTTAATTTCAATGGAAACAAGCATACACATTCTTTCTTGTTTCCACTCATCCTTTGGGGCTTGTCTCAGTAAGTAGTAAGAAATATTAACTTTGCGTAACTCAACTAAGGCATACATCTGTCATCTCTTTCCCGGTGATCCTTTGAGTTGATCTCAGATGCTGATCCTCTTAATGACATGAAATATATTTCTAACAACATGCAGGCACCTCGAACATCACGTGCCGGTTTGATGAAAGGATGTACCCATGCTAATGCTGTTGCTCAACAGACTTTGATAGCTCATTGGCAAAGCATCGTAAAAATCCTAAACAATTACTTAAATATGATGAAAGCAAATTATGTGAGTAACGAATTTTTATCTAAGTAGCTTGTCATCGTCATTTAAGAGGTCCAGGATTTTCTGAAGTCTTTGAGTTCTACAGGTGCCTCCCTTCTTAGTGCGGAAAGTATTCTCCCAGATATTTTCATTCATCAATGTCCAGCTGTTCAACAGGTTCATGTTTATGTTCCCACTAATTGATGTCCCAACATGTTCACTTACTCTTATACTAATATTCCACTGCAAAATAACACTTCTTACTGAATTCTCCAGTCTCCTTCTACGACGTGAATGCTGCTCATTTAGTAATGGCGAGTATGTAAAAGCAGGTTTGGCAGAGTTAGAACAATGGTGTTATGATGCATCCGAGGAGGTAAGCTTAATTAATTGAAATCTTGGTTCCTTGCTGTGAATTGCATAGTTTCATGTGTTAATAAGAATCATCATTCTGCCGTATGCTGGCTCAGCTTGGGATGAGTTGAAACATATTAGACAAGCGGTTGGATTCCTCGTAAGTTTGGAGTTTGAATACTTTTTCTTCTTCTTTATGACAAGTTTTTAAAAATTGCTCTGACCTAAGTGATCTGCAATGTACCATGTTCAGGTCATTCATCAGAAGCCCAAGAAAACATTAAATGAAATATCAAGAGATCTTTGTCCTGTAAGTACCCCTTTTATTTTATATGTATAATAATAACTTCTCTCCTCTATCTCTGCCATTCCCACAAATCAAATGTCCTGCTCTCATTGCTTCTCCTGCCATTTCTGATGTTCCCATGTTGCATTCTGCAGGCGCTAAGCATACAGCAACTATATAGAATCAGCACAATGTACTGGGATGACAAATATGGAACTCACACTGTATCTTCTGATGTAAGCCACATTTTCTATTAGTTATCTACCCCTCTCTCTCTTCTTTGGGGTTGGCCTGTAGGAATGTTTGGGGTGTGGGGTGAAGCAAATCCAACTAGCCATTACAATATATAATACTCCTTCCTTACAGTCTTGGTTGTCCTGTTGAGTCTTGCCTCAAAATGTTTGATTAGCTTGTACTCTTCACTTATCTTGAAAAGGTTAACCACTTATTAATATATTCTACAATGTAACTTTTCCGGCATCCCATAATAGTAATACGTGACAACTAATTCCAGAGTACAAAACACCGGTGATCGGGGAGCTTAAAACATGCCCCCCTAATTCCTAAGGCCTCACCCTCATCTTATAAGCCGCTTCATTGACAATTGACATTAAATGTAACATCTATATTCATTTGGAAGCCCCTAACATGTAAGTTGAATCAGGTTATTTCAAGTATGAGAGTTCAGATGACTGAGGATGCGAACAGTGCTGTTAGCAATTCATTCTTACTAGATGATGACAAGGTAAATGTTCACGTTACATAGTTTCACACCAGTTTAGTTAAAATTTTCTTTCAGAACAGATGGTTATTTTACTATTCTATATCATCCAAACAATGCAGCATCCCCTTCTCTCTCGACGAAATCTCCAGCTCCATGCAACAGCTAGGAGCCGGTGATATAGAGCCTCCTGAACTATTGCGTTTAAACTCAGGGTTTTCATTCTTAGTCCAACATCCAGAGTAACGAGAGAAGCTGGTATCCACGGCTTGACTCCCCTTGCTTCTGGCCTGATGCCGCAAATCTCATCAAAACATCATTTCGCATCAAATCTTGTGCATATGTATTCATCAGCATTCATATTATTCTTCAACTGTGAAGCTGGAAGGGCATCATGGTTTGCCCTACACGCGGGTCTATTGATTCTTTTTCCGTCGTCTCTTATTAGTACGACGGGTATTCTTTTATTTTCGAAGGTCCATACGATATGTGGACATTTTAGAGTGCAAAATTTGTGACAAGATTCTTGTCCCTGTCGTACCCCCAAAAAAGGGTGGGGTGTATGCATTTTGAAAATGGTTTGGGTTTTGGTAGTTTTCAAAGTGTTGTAGTGCTTGGTCGAGTGTATTTATTAGGTAGTTGTGCCAATTTTTTAGGCCATTATTTGTTGTAACGAGGAATTATATATGTAAAGGTTTTGTAGCCATATGTAACTGCATTTTACATCATATGCTCCCAAGGTTTTAGCCATATGAAATTGCAACTTATGTGAAATGCCCTTGGTGCTAGACTTGTGATGAATGGATTGATCTATCGGTACAGAACTACAGACTTCACCCAGCTTGAATTTGACGAAATTTTCATGCCAAAATTTGTAAAGAAAGCACTCAGAAAATTTTCATGGCATAACGATCAGATCAGTCATAGACTTTCTTTTTGATCGTTTTCATTCGACTATAGTCGTTAACCAGGTTACTAAGGACAATAGGACTCTTGTAGTGTTATCCTGATTGTGTTACCCAGATTGATAAATTTTCAGAGACACCGGTGAGCCTCACCATTTTGATAGGATTTTGTCACTTCTGTTCTCTCGTCGTATCTGACACGGTCACACGGACAAACAAACCCTGTAGGTATGTATCAGATCCAATGCAAAATCTTTTGTGTGGAAGTGGCAGCTAACGACTTGAAAACAAATTTACAAAGCCCAAATCTCAGCCAAGAAAGCAATCTACAGATCTCTCCTTCCCACTGATTAGTGATTCCCCATCATTCCATGGGCATAATACTTTCCCTGCCCGGAATTGATACTAGGTTCACATGCCATTATTTCTTTATTGTTCAATATGACAAAATTTCAACCAAGAACCACATAATATGCCTGAAATTTTGAACTCAGAAACAGAAAGCAGCTGCCACGGCTGGCTGCGCAACTCAAACGAGTACAAACATGCTGCGGTTACACCTACTCATAGTGACAATAGAAGCGTTATCTTTTTCTTTTTCCTTCCTGGATCACTTGCACGATACATTATATGTACACTGGACAAATTATCAATGCAAGTAATTATGAAAAGAAGGTACAAAGGTTTTGTGGTCTGAAGGAACCCAAAGCAGTATATGCATTCACTATCAAGTATAAGAAAATCAATGTCTTGTATAACTAGTGGCAAGTGTAACTACTATTCCAACAAGGCAAAGTGTTGTTATATTGTCTCTGAGTTGCTGTTAGGTAGTTCAGTGTCACCAATTTGCTGATTTTCCACTGGACTCTCTGGCGGGGAGGACCCGTCTACCTGAGTTTCAAGAGGTTGCCTCTGAGTTTTCTTTTTCTCCTTCTGTATCACCTGTCTAGGCATCACTTCTAGCACAAAGCTTCCTCCATTCCAGACAGCTGCTGAGACCTTCAGAATTTGGAAGACCACGTGCAGTTCATATGACAGAAAGATGGGGACTGTAAGAGCCATGGTTGCAACAGTGAACAGGGCTTGATACAAGATATACATCAAAAGGCGATTCTGATCCCCAAGCAAGCCGCTCAGGCGCCACCATACATTGTTTGCTTTCTGAGCTTTCTTTGAAAGTTCCCTATCACCAAATGTCAGAAATAAGTTAAGATTTTAGCAATCCAAAAAATGTAATAATTTTGACACGGATGAAATCAGTAAAATCTTCTCAGGGAAGCATCAACAAATTCGTAGATTTTCTTTTACTTCCCTGCAAACCTCCTCTCAAGTCATATTCTATCCCACAACATCAAAAAACACCTATTAGGTAGTATTGTGGCAAGTAAAAACTGGGTCAGATTCATGTGCTTCTTATACCTCTGCTGTTCCATTAGAGCAGAGACTACACATATTATACTGCATCCAGAATTGTAAGATAAAAGAATTACCTGTAAGAAGTCATAACCTCTGGATCTCTCAACAGCCTTTGTCTGCGGAGGACATTAACAATCAAAAAATAGAGAACTTGCCACAGGGTGTAAGCAATCAAGGGAACTAGAAACAGCCATGTCCACAGGTATGATTTGTATTCTACATAAGGCCATGAGACTCTCTGTGCAGTTCCTTCAGGGTGCATAGCTGCAAATGTTATTGGATTCCACCAGCGAATAGTAAAGAAAACCAGTCCTGGAAAGCAACCCATATTAGAATTGTCCCTCATTCTCTAAATGATGCCTCCCTTGAAAGCATAAAGCATATATATTGGAAAACTCTTGTACTAATGCATATCTCCAGATCCTACTCTGAAGTGGTCTCTGTTTGCCTATCACACATATAATTTACCTTTGTACACAACATCCTTCTCTTAAGACACGTAAATTTCTGCATGTGAAACTTTTAACAACTCTGCCACATCAAATAAAATTACGGTTTTAAGTGTTCATGTCCAAAGGTTATTGTTAAACCACTGTCAACGAAGGAGCAAAATTGATAAAGTCCTGTAATTGCAGAGACACACTAAACCTACTACAATGGCAACGCATCGTAAGCAGCAATTAGGTGAATAGTTATTCTAAGTGTTAAGAAACAATTAAGCTCAAGATTTACAAAAATCAAGTACACAGCATTAAGGAAAGTTTTAGAGCGGGGAAGGGATCAACTAGTAGCCAACAATTACCAATAGTATCAAGACACTTCTTAAGTCACAATAATCTTGGGATAGCCTCGCAATACTTGATTTCAGTCAAATGGCCAGATACCATCTATACATACTATATTAATGCTAAGTTCTTATGAATTATTCTTTCGAATTTATACATCCCATTCACACAAGGAGTTTCTGGGAGCATTATTAATTTGGACGTTAGAACGGATAATGATAAAAATTAATAGGTATAGAGTAAGTCACTAACATCTATCAAGTAAATTCAGGTCCTCCTTACCAGGTAACAAGTGTATGAGGACACTAGTAATTTTATCAATAGAATTGAAAACCAAGCTGCATCTCCACACAATAATTGCCCATGCTAACGGCCCCTGGAATTACAAATCAAGAACAGATTACAACAAAGATAACCTAATTTTCCAACCAAATCTGAAGAAGTGCCTAAAAGTATAACCACTTACCTCAGCAAATGAAAAGCAAACCATGAAAAGCTTTTCGTCTTTTGGAAACATAAGAAGGGTGACCAAGAATATGGTATTAGCGTAGTAGCAAAAATCCTGCATTTCCAAAAAGAAACTATTATGAACATTCTTGTCATCATTGATATATACACTACATTAAACAGAGAAAGCATGGCTGAAGAGGGACTCTGGAGTACAAGCTAATATCTGTTGTTTGAGCATAAAGGTTTCCAAGTGTACTAAGGATATTCAATGAATTTGTTCGCTATATGTGGCAATCAGCCTAGGGTATAAATCGACATACAGACAATGGTTGCTCATGCAATAGCCAAAAAAATACGCAAAGCTGATCTGCTGATGCATTGCAAGAAGCCGTTGCATTTTTTGGCTTATGGGCTACACAGGAAAGCATCAAATGCCTTGGAAACCTCCAAGACTCGTTCATCTTTTTAATCTTTGACAGATAGATGAGTTCCAAACCTAGGGTCCCGGTGAGCTCAGATATCAGCAAAATTGATTTTCTTAGGTCACAGGTATCTCTTTAGTTCTAATGTTACTTCTCCTTGTTTTATAACATGTGAGACATGAAATGGCTTCCAAGAACCGAGTGATCTAAAAATGTACCAAAATAAATAATAAAAAATAAATAAATAAAAATTGTTGGTCAAGAATCTCTTCTCCTTCTCTCTCATACATTTTTACACTTGTGACTTTTGTTTCCACACCAAATGTCCGCATTGAGGAGCCTTTTTATCCATCAAAGACAGGCTCAATGCACACATTCAAGGCATTAAGCTTGTTGCATCGAATATTTATTTATTTTTTGATAATTGCAAACAATAAATTGTTTTAATCAATGCATTACAAAGAATGTGTCAACTTATGAAAATACTACCTAGATCAAAGACTAAATATATTAATAAGTGCAATAAAAGCATCAAGTGTAGAGTAATGACAGGAGGAAAAGCTGTGAAGGTGATAATTCTGGACAGGATCAATAAAAACGGCCAATAATGGTATCTACTTCTCATTACTCAGGGGTTACACATACAAATACAATTGACTACAAAACTAATGATCAAGTCAAAAAGGACTGATGAAATGATGGAACTTGAAATCCAACATTACTAAATATGTCCTTGCAACTGAAGAGGACAGCATCTTTGAACAATGCTCAGTGAGAGCATTCAAAAGGATCTTGTTCAACACATGATATATGTATACAAGGACAAGCAAAAGGGTTTTCAAACTAGTAATATAGTTGGATGATTAATGGTCGAAGAAACAATGCAGTGCATGTTTTAAAGTTCAACTAAGAATGACCTAAAAGTGAAGGTACAGGGATCGAAGTTGCTCATGAACAGTTGAGAGTTAAAGTCCTTAGAAAAGTTGTTGGAGACTCAAGCCTGAGACTTGTGACTCAGTCTAGTCAAGATTCAAGAGATTCGAAGTATTATCATCTTTGTTCACATTATAAATAGTCAATGAGGTAAGATTTTATTGAGACACAAGATATATCACCAGTTCAATTTTATTTTAGTAGACAGTGCATATGAGGTAAAATGGAGTTTCATTATTTGACTGCTGATGATGGGATAACACTGTGTCATGGAAAGCATAAAAGAGATAAGAAAATGAAGAATATCCTAGAGGGTGAGACTACCAAGCATTTGACCAACTTGAATGCTCAGAATGAATTGAGACCAATTTATCTTATTCTTATCTGATGATGTTTGGGGTTCAATATCTAAAGTATTAATTGGTAAATTAGAACTAAGCAAAGACTTTGTAATGTACTATTTATAGGCACAAAGCTAAAGAGGACACTATCTCACTTTAGCATGCTAGATTTTGATTACTCAGTTTCAGTTTTGCGATATTTTACAACATAAACTTTGTCTTCAAACAAAGTTTGTGCTGTAACTGTCTTCACAACAGCCTTTCACATCAAATCAGTTAGTGTTTAGTCTTTATTCTCTGAAGTCGAAAAAAGGTATTGGAGGAAATTAGTTACTTTTCAAAAACCATTAGAGATGTTAAATTCCTTTGCATTGTAAAACAGGCGAGTGGAAAGAATACAAAGCGGCATCTTCTACGAATGTACAGTCATCACTAGCTCCATTTTCTTTCTCTTTCCACTACTTCTTAAACATAATCGACCCTTCTTAAAATCAGGCCTCAAAAGGACTTGCCTTATGTACCTTGGACTTGAGCTATTCAACTCTTCAAAGGTTATGCCAGTGACAACTTTGAATAGATTATCTATTGTACTCCTTTATACAATCCCCTAACATAACATGATATATGCAATGACACACGTCAGTGTAAAGGAGTATCTAGTATACTCACATTTACATTTTCCAAAATTAGGTTAACCAAATGATTTAGACACGCACACGTACTGCATACACATACCAGCTTTAACCCTTCACTTCTTAACTTCTCAATCCAAAGCATATACAAGTAATCACCAAGTTTGAAAAGGGAAAAAGCAACCATAATTTTTTGAATGCATAAAAGGGTTATGCGGGAAAGCTTATGCCCGAAAATCCAACAATTAGCTATATGCATTCCAGATCAGGTGTTTCTCTAAATTACTACATTGACCTCAACCTTCTGCACTTCACAAATGACAAAAAGAGAAAGCTGGATGCAAGAAATAGGCAGGCCCTCAAACCTTGAAGAACTAACTTATTTATTGGATTACAGTGTATAGAGACTCCATACACTATCTAGACTCTTTAGGGTAAGACTGTACATCTTGACCTCTGAACTCTCATACCGTGAAGAAAGGATCCATATATATTGTTGTTGAATACAATGTGATAAACTCCAAGTTGGGAAACGAAATTCGATTTACAAAGGTACTTTCAAATTCCATGGCAAGTCACAGCAATTATCTTTTCAAGCTCATTACCTTCATTAATGACTGGAGACACCGGGTTTTTGATCATTATTGCGCCTTACAAATTGTAGAAGCGAAATGTATGAACTATTTGAGACAGAATCACCACATCCAACACTTAGGAAGGCTTTTTCAGAAGGTTTGCACAACTAAGGCAGACCAAGAATAAAGAAATACTCAACTTTAAGGACTTTTCCTGTAACATAATGACTTGACCAACTTCCATGAGCTACTATTAAGTCTTCTCATGACTGCCTAGGGGGAGAAAGTGCAGCTTCTTTTTCACCTTGAAAAACTTATCTCATTTTCCTGTGCACTGTACCTACAGAAGACAGTGATTCTCTCTAGGAGAGTAGGAGCTACTGTTCATGTATTGTCCTATGGCTAAGACTGCATACAAAAACTCATCTTCTCATCTTCTTTTGCAAGTATTTTTCCAACAGCATTTCAAAGTTAGAAGCCTCGAATTCTATCACAGAAGTGAACAGGGCATGTTGCTTCAAAAGGAAATTATCAGACCAGGGACTGCTAGTTGCATATTTTGTTAAGCATCTCAAGAAGGTGACTCTTATGAATGCTTTTTCAAGAAAATAAACTGAATGACCATTTCATTTAGTTAAATACTGTTCACTACACTAACCAATAACAGCATGACTGATCAAAGAAACCATGACCGCCATTCCTCATGCACAATAACAGTCCAAATTCACTGCCAAGATTGCAACTCTCATCACCAAATAAAATCAATGCAGATCAATAAATATTGCCAACTTCTACAGTAGTACAGTGTATGACTGAACTCACCAGCAGATAGTAATGCCATTTCTTGTACCGGTAATACATCCATCTTAGTGGAACAAATGTGACATAGAATAGGCAGTAGACATATGGAATATCCTGTGGTCCTGAAACATTAAATTTGACAAACAGCCAAAGCAAATAACAATAAATGTATGTCAATGATTGAAGCACCAATCAATTAAGGAACATAAGAGTACTCACTTGCCCCAAGTAAGAAGCAAAATCCTCCAAACCCAAGTACACCACATAGATACGTGACCTAAAAGAAACAGAAAAAGAAAAAAGAATACAACCCATAAAATTTCAGCTAGGCATATGATCGAACACTTTACAAGCAATCAAATAACCCAATAAAGAAACAAAGAATTAGAAAAATAACTCAAACCCACATGTCAAATAAGCTTAAATCCCACAAAATCACAAACCTTATTGATGAATTGTTCGTGTTCTTCTGCTTGGTTTGCAATTCTTTCTGCATGTTCAGAGATCATCTTCTTAGTCTTCTCTTTTGTTTCTGCAACTTTCTTGAAGAAACAAAACAAACCCATTTGAGAATTAAGCCTCTAATTAAAAACCCACTTCTTGAAATCAACAATCATAAACACATAATGAAGAGACAAAGAGTGATTAAAACCTTGGATCGATCCTTAAGCCTCTGCTTAACTCTCTCAAATGAGTGCTCATTTGCATCCTCATAACCATCATCGTTGTTTTGCATTGTTATTCGTTCACCGCTATGAAACCAAGCTAGAGAGAGAGAGAGAAAGAAAGAGGGTGGAGAGAGAGAAAGAAGAGGGATTTGTGAATGAATTGAAATGTGGGTAAATCTGTCAGAAAGCAGAACTCTGTTCTCTGTTCTTATAAGACCGTGTTTTAATTGAGAGATTCGATAAACTTCTGAATCTGGGAAATTAGGAAGCTTTTTTGTTTGGGATTATGACATTAATTTTCATTTTAATAATATAAGGGGGTTGCTAAACGTAAACATCCAAATTACTTAACACAAATCACTTTACCCAAATTACCCTTCACGTAACTCTACTCCCTCCCACAGTATCACTCTCCTCTGCCCTCTCTCCTCCTCCCTCTCTCTTTCACGACATTTTTTTAGAATGCAACAACAGACCACCACTACCAAGAAATCAATGGGTCACTTAAAAGGATTCGCGTGCTTGCCGTACTCTCACCATCAATGTTATCGCACCACCATCACCACGTTCAATGTGCCTCATTCTTGTCGGAGACTTCCCAAACAAGAAGAGTCGCTTTACACAAAAAATTGGCCGTCAACCGATTACATGTCGAGTTGGTGATGGAGGTCGCTGGGTTACGTGATGGGGTGTGGGTGGAGTCAAAATTTGGATTGTTTTTCTTCCCTTTGTTCATCTTATCTCGTTCTTTAAAAATAAATCATATCAAATCTTATAGTTCAAAGTGTTAGCTATATATTGAACTCCAAATAAAGTCTAAATTCCCAAACTAATCAATTTTATTAATTTTGTGTAATGCCCAAACTGATCAATTTCATTAATTTTGTGTAATGCCTCCCAATGGGCATGAAGCCATGAACCATGATTGCAAGATATATTTTATGTTCCCCTAAAATCAAACAACAGTCTTCGGCTGAGGAATTCTTTTGGCTGATCTTTACATGGACCACAATCATAAAAAAGGAAAAAGAAAATTTAATGGAGATGATATCAAGTAGACTTATGTTTCCATCCTTGCTGAGATTTTGATCTTGTAAAACTAATGAGAGTTTGATACACTAATGGAGTGAATACAGATCTGAAAGATTAGAGAGAGGGAGACAAAGAGTAGCTTCTTAAATTTAAAAGGGTATTTTGGAAAATATTACGATAAAAATATTTGCGTTTAGTAAAATAGTATTTACGTTAAGTAATTCCGTAATATAATGATCAAAACATTTCTAGTGTGTCAGTAACAAACTACCTATTTGCTTATGTGGTGTTATCCAACCAATAAGATATTTTTAAATTAATTTTTTTCTTTTTTCTTTTATTAAATACTCCAAAACCACTCCCTATTTTTAATGGTGCATTAGAGAGTAACATATCCAGGTGATGAAATTGAAACACCAAAAAATTGTTGTATAATGATCAGTAGATTATGTGCACATATGAAGTTATGGTTCATACGTGGATGCCCCAAAACAAGTACACGTCCTCGTCTACACAGTTTTTCTTTTATTTAAGTAATTGGTAAACGACTTTCTTAGAAGATTCCAGAATGTATCGGCCAATGAATGAATTTATAACTACATGTCACATGACAATTGCCAATGCTGAATTATTATAGGACATGCCAAAAATAGACCCATGATAGTATACTTGTATATCATGTATTTATACACACTTTTTTTTTTAGCGGAGGGAGCCCTACTAGGGATGGTAATGGGACGGGACGGTAGTGGATATAGGTAGATTTATCCCCACACTCATCTGGATATTTCGATTCCGCCACCCGCCCCATCCCCACTACGGGTCGGAGATCTCAAATCCATCTCCGCCCCACTTACCCGCCGGGTATCCACCTCCGCTCCATTTATCGGGAGGATATCCATATCCGCTTTATACCCGCCCAAAAAGAAACGAAACTCACATCTGAATCTACATCAAGTTCACCCAAGATAATTTGCACGGAAAAATTTAAGCTTTTTGATAAGCAATAGCACTAGAAAATTTTATATATTTGGTAAAATAAGATTTTATATATTTATATTTTACATTTTTTTATTATTATGTGGCTATGAGGCGGGGTAGATGGGTATGAGGCGGGGCGGGTAAGCGGGTATAAGGTGGGGCGGGGCTCCAACGGGTAATCACTGGGTGAAGAAGGCAAACCACCTCCGCCCCATCCCCATAGCGGTTTTGCTTTATCAAAACCATCCCCACCTAGCACTCCCCCATCCCCGCCCCAACTGGGGCGAATGCAGGGCGGTATCCACCTGTATCTGCCCCACTGCCATCCTTAAGCCCTACGTCTCAAAAAACCTAAACCTTTATTTTTTTACGGTCTCAAAGACATCACTTTGACCGTAAATAATTAAATTATATGAATATAAAAATTATAAGAAAAATTTACGGGAAAACACCTAATAAAATAGACATCTTGCAAAAAAACACCTAATTAAAATTTTTTTTACAAAAACACCTAATAAAAACAATTTCACTCACTATAACCACCACCCATCATAAATCGGCTAAGTTTTGAAAGTTTCAACCTATTTTGCCCTTGCCTAAGTTTGAGGGTGATTTTACAGAATTTCAGAGGAGTGAGAAAGCTTGAAAGACCTCAATTTCCATTTCCATGGCTTCCAGTTCCAGTAAACCATATATTCGGTAAACAAAATCACCAAAAAAAACACACATTATACATTTATTCTATACAAATTATCGCAAAATTTAGAAAGTGCAAACCTTGATATAACCTTTTAGTGGAGTTTGTATTTTGTATGGTGGGGAAAAAGATGGGCTGAATATGGTTAAAGTTTTGTTAGAGTTTGTGAAATTGGAGGAGAGAATGGTGAGAGATGCAAAGCAAGGGAGCAAAGGATCGAGGAGAGTGAGGAAGCAACTATAGAAGGGTATAAAAACATGGAAATGAAAATCAAATTGAATCTTTCAAGAAATGGGGAGTGGGATCAAGATCGACAATCGATGTTCTTCAGTTGCTTTCTGATTTCGATTTGAAATTTTGGGAGATTTGGTGGTGGTTTGATTATAAATTGATCAATAGGATGGTGTCTTGTAAAAAGAGCTATTGATGTGTTGAAGTAAAAAAGATTCAATTTGGGAACAGAACTGGAGAAAGATTTCTCCTTGTGCAAGCCATGACAATGGAAATCTAAGTTCTTTCAAGTTTTATCTCTCCTACATTCTGTAAAAGAATTACCCTTAGGTGAGGGTAAATCGGGAAGAAAATTTTAAATTTCTGTGGATGTTGGTTAAAGTGAGTGATTTCATTTTTAATAGGTGTTTCTAGTGTCATTTCCTCATATATACATGATTCACAAAGTAATTCCGGAAATAGCTTCGGTGTAAAAATAATTTCCACCATATACATTATGTAGGCTCGGACTCAGGCGCGGAATGTATAATATTTTTTTTGTGTGTTAATACAAAGTCGCTGTGGCGCACAGAGGCTTTAGAAAGGCGCTTTGGGCCACAGCGGCTTCCCTTGTATATTTTTCCTCAGCCTTTGAAAGCCTCTGTGCGCCACAACGACTTTCTTTGTATATGTTTCCACCACATTTTCTTTGTAATTTAGCTGAAAACATAAACAATAGTGAGCCGCTGTAGGCCACAGCGCCTTTCTAAAGTCTCTGTGCGCCACAGCGGCTTCTATAGTAACACGAAAAAAATGCATTCCGCAAGTTGGGAATTACTTTGTCAATCATGTGATGTACATGCTGGGAATTATTTTCGAACCGAAGCTATTTCAGGAATTACTTTGTCAATCATGTATATATTAGGAAATCACACGTGTTTCTATGCAAAAAATATATTAATTAGGTGTTTCTTCGCAAGTTGACCATTTTATTAGGTGTTTCTACGCAAATTTTCCAAATTATAATAATGCGATTCTTTTTTTTGAGAGGGGAATAGGAGACTTTCATTCATAGAAAAGCCATACGGCATCTACAACAAAAATAACCCTAGAACATACTAAATCAATAGAAACAACAAAAAATCAGCTAACAAGCCAATATACTAGAATACTCAGGTGCGACTCCCAACATGCATAGTAACCATGTGCTTCCTTTGATGTATCTTCATCTTTCACGGAAGTGGAAATCTTCACCACAAGTAACGCAATCGTTTGCCCACAAACCTCTGTATGATTCCGTTGATCGTGTGTATATGTGGTCCCCAAATTCATACTACTTCTACTAAAAATCAATCGCACAATAGGTGAAAAAAGAATCCTATAGAAAGGAAGATAAGAAGATCCCTAAAAACTCAACAAAGGGAGAGAATTTATTCAACTTAGAACGAAAAAAGCTAGAAATCAAGATTAAACTTGATAAAAATCATCAATCGCAGGTCGGGAACGGCCTAAATCGGCCATCCCGGCCTGAAAATATGTTCTACTAAAGATTAGGATTGTAGAGAGATGAATGCGAAAGAAAGAAGGGAGGCTAGAAGAAAGAAAAGTTATGAGTAGAATCAATAATAATACGATTTTTTGAAAGTACTTTTAAAAATAAATCTAATAAAAGTATTTTCATAATGTGAATCTTTATATATTTTCATAAATTAATGGTCAAAGTTTGTTAAGTTTGACCTTCAAAAAACAAAGGTTTAGATTTTTTTTGAGGCGGAGGGAGTAATATTTACATTCAACTCGAAAAGGGTAGTATTTACATTCAACTCGGAAATGGGTCAACGAGTAATCTAAATCTAATGTACTCAAAACCTCAATCTTAACAATATTCTAAGATCTCATTGATACGAGTTGGTTTTATTTGGCGAGCAAGCAGTTGAATTGATCGAGAAATGATTATATCAACCTGATGATAACACTTGAAAGGAGTGCCTAAGTTGGTTGTGATGTGAGATTTTGTTACTAAAGATTGCAAAATATAGGCTTATAACAAAAATATGAAAGGTTTAACCAATGCAACTCATTGAATTAGTATTTTTTACTTTTTTTTTTTTTGCTGCAGTACTTTTTACTCGATAGTGACAGTTACAACATGATGTTTTAAAAGTTGTTGTCAAAGTAAAACTAAAATGAAGTGTACTAAATTAATGATAACTAACGGTGATGTCCTTGCCACACGTCTCCTTAATTATGATTCAATGAAATTGCAAAGACAATGATATTTATTAAAAGCAAATGAAGGAAATGATTAAGTAAAAATACTAACTTAGCAAAATCATATGACATTCAGGATAATAAAATTATATGAATTAGCAGTGGCGAATTCAGAAAATATAACATGGGGTGCTAAATAGACATTAGCAATGTTTGAAGCACGAATCGGTCGACGAACTACCTGTCTTATCGATTTATAATTCGACTGGTTAAACGGAACTAAAAAATCAGGTAATGTCATATTTGTAAAAAAAAAACATTTATACATTTAAGCTCAAAAATATACATTGTATAAATACTTTTGAGCTTACATGATTAATATAAAGCCATCAAATAATTTGAGATTCTTTTAAGTAACAATTAAAGAAGATGGAGATAAGCGGGAAAAAAAATCAATTTAATATTTTAGTAGGTACAGAAATGCAAATGGTGACTGGAAGCATGTAGATGGTTGCGCTCAGGTGTAGCCAAGTCTAATTCTCTATCTCATTACAAGGAATAATCTAAGGTGTTTTCTTTCCGTTATATAACATATACCTTACCGCTGAAAACCATATAAAATATAATTAAAACTCCAAGGTCCAATCTCAATCCAAAAAGGATATTCATCCATTTGGAAAAAGTCTCTGTATCCATGTAATTGTCACTAAATACAACAGAAATCAGAAAAGAAGAAAACTCTGGTTGGATTCTTCAATGCTTACCAGTAAACACAACAAGGGATCAGAAAAGGAGATTATTCCTACATAGTTTTCCCACAGTCCGTTTAATAATGTGCAATTCCTATAACTTCAGTACAAAAGATGTACCAATGTTAAGGGATCACTACCAGAATTCTTCGTACAGATTCAATTTGGCTCTAGCAGCGACACCCATACATATGATTAGTGATATGAATATCTGTTCTAAATGGTACAGAGCTAAAGCTACACAAAGAAGCTAGATGCATAGTGTATCTGTGTGCGTGTGCGTGTGCTTGTGCGCTGTGGTACAAGAGCACAAAGTTTATAGTGAAAAAAACATGATAACAATCACTAATGAAAGAACCAGGACACTTCTTTGTGAATTCAGGAGCAGTAATTCGGATTGTTAGACCAGCAACTCACATCATTGATGTCATGGCACAGCTAACTCGTCCTTTTGGATGGATTTTAGAAGGGAAGCACACCCCCTTTAGGACCTTTGATCACCAAGTGTCTTAGGATGATACTACTATTATAGTTAGCATCAGAGGACACTCAATGGAAAAAGCTGGAGAACAAACCTCTCAAAATTTTCTGGGTAGAAGAACGCAACACTATCTTGTAGGTTAAGGTCATGTGCCTTAAATAAGAAGTGGTTCTCCTTCAACATGTTTCAAGAATATGCATGCTTTTGTACAGACCTTGGCTGCACAATGAGCCGTCAACTATTCACATAGTCAGAGCTCATGTAAATCAGGGACATCAAAAGAACCTGCTGCTGTTATCTTCTATTGTATGCCCACCTCTCTGCTTAGAAAACTTTAAGCCTGCGGTCATTATCTTCATAACCACAAAATTAAGAGCAAAAGACAGGCTGCTGCAAGACCATCTTAGAGACTGATTCATCACTGTCTGACTTGACATATCCCCGAATCAGGCTACTCAAGAATGTCACTTTGTTCGAAAATCCAAACCCACGCATCAAATTAAAATGAGCCTTCAATGAACTTCAGAAAAGGTCAAACATCTTTTCTTTTGTGGATTTTGTGTGAACAGTCATTTATTCATTTGGATTGATTATCTTACCTTTTATCTTTAACTCTTAGTAGTTTAAATGAGCCATGTCTTATCCTAGTTCATTAGGAGTACATTTTGGACTTATCATTTCGATTAGACACTACAACGGCAGTGGAGCTCAGCTTAATACATCAGTCTCAGAAAAGAATGAGGCACAGCAGATACTACAAATGAAGTAATGAAGTAGCATTCAGCAGCAATGACACCCGGAATCATGAAGGTTGTTGATGCAGTTAGAAATCATTCCTAATACTACAGCACATCTAACAAAGTTACAAACGCGGGTAGTCATGTACTATAGATAAAAAGAGTGTTCAGAATGAGAAACAATATAGCAGATGATAACCAAGAAACAACGGAACTCATTGACTCATCTAGAATTGGCATCAGTAAAGAGTATCAACAGACAAAACTGGAAATTAATGGAACAAATCATCCGAAGCCATCACTAATTAGCTAGTTTACTACAAAATCAGTGCTACAACAAAGACCAGTGACTAGCCAAATTTGAATATGATGACAGAAAGTATAAATTGGAAAATGACCAAAGAGCAAGCCTATTCTATTCCATTTTCAAAGTTCGACACATGGAAAAGATGTTAGCAAAACTCAAGCAGTCAAGCCATAACTAATACATTCTCCATCACAGTATTTGACAACCAATACAAGTCTGGCAGCCAAAGGTAATGTTCTTGAGATAACGTAACTTAGGAATCAAGAGGATGCTGCAGCAGGTTGAGTCAAACCAGACTTAGCCAACAACTTGTTCAAGGATTCAGGAGAGTGCACCTGATACTTGACTTTTCCAGAAGGCAATTGAAAAACTTCAGCCATTTCGACCTTCTCGGAGGTAAGACTTGTGCTGTCCATTGTCTTAGTGAGGACCTTCAATGCAAGTTGGACAGCATCTTCCCTAGTGATACCATCCTTGTAATCCTGCTTCAGCATGGACTTCGCCGCTTGGTTGTTTGCTCCAATTGCAGTAGCTTTCCATCCGCCATAATTGCCAGTTGGGTCACTCATGTAAAGTTGAAACCCATAATTCTTATCCCACCCAGCAAACAGAAAGGAAACACCAGAGGGACGAAGCCCACCAAACTGTGTGTAGCCTTGCTTGGTATCACAAACAGACTGAACTAGCTTCTCCACAGGAATTGGTTCTTGGTAAGCAAAAGTGTATTGTTGAGCATGGACCCTGGTTGTGTTAATAAGTGTGTTAGCATCAGACATAATACCAGCCACAGCACAAGCCACATGATCGTTAATCTTGTACATCTTCTCAGTTGAGGTGGAGTTGGTATGAAGGAGCTTAGAAGTGACCTTCTTCTCGCCTACCAAAACAACGCCATCTTTTGCCAAAATCCCTGGCGCTTCCAGCATTCTCAATGGCCTCCATCGCATATTCTATCTGGTATAGACGACCTTCCGGGGAGAAGATCGTCGTGTGGCTATCATACCTCCGAGACATAATTCACTGCCTGTAGGAGAATAAGACAAACAGTTAGAGAATCATCACAAATATTGAAATATACAATACACAACAACCATTTTGAAACGGTGGGACAAACCCTGATGTTCTTCCACTAAAAGGCGGTCTATGTTCTTCACATTTGGGGAATGCTAACCAAAGGCTATCTTACCTTCAATTGTTCAAGTTCAAGTGATTATTGGCGTAACAAAAAAGTGTAAAGTCTATGATTAAACCATAATTACTAGCACCAAAACAATCATTCATTCTCACAATTGCAAATAGCATAAATACATGGCGAGCTCTTTAATCCAACAATTCCCATTCTTATATAATCATAGGCGGTCTTAATGTAAGTACATCAATTCAAAGTGTTGTCAAAAAGACCCATGAATTCCTCTGTCCTCAACCATCAAATTTATACACATATCTCTGTGAACACTCTTATAACACAATTCAGTCAATTAGAATCATAAGTATAAAATCAGCTCATACATGATTTAGTTCTAGTTCTAGGTTAATTATACACACACAAAAAAAAAAAAAAAAAAAAAAACTTTTAACCATAATCACCCCCCAATTAAAATTCATGAAACTAACAATCAAGTACTCTGATGAATTCATCTTGCCCCGAGGTAGAAACACCGAGAGTCGAGAGCAAGTAACATACAATTCACCAATCAATGGCACAAATCAATCAACTTACATAAGAAATTAAACACCTGGTACTCAAGACAGCGTATAATCATGGTGGAAATTCATCAAAGTTGTCAGTATGTAGACATTTCTAATCATGAAAAAAGCAAACTTTAGTATACTTTAACCCAAACCCAATAACGTACTAAAATTCATCTCCCATATTTTTTTTTTAAGTGAATTTATCTACCACACTCAAACATGCAATTAGTAAACTTATGAGCACCCAAGAATAATATATAGCCCTAAAGTAATTTACCTTTCCCACAACAAGAGCCTAAACAATTGCTCAAATACTAATATATATACATCAAACTAAAAAGTCCCAGAATACTCTAATCGTATAATTTTACTACTTTGGCAACAATGCGACTATGCGATGCGAGGGGAACCAAATAATAAATAAAAAAAATCAAAAAACAATAATCATAATCATAATATCTATATATTAGAGGCATTTTCTGACAGCATTGAAGGCGTCCATCTAAGCGAGTCATTGTAATAAAATTTAAAAATAAATATAAATAGAAATATCTGTTTTGGTATAGAATATTTACTAAACTTGTACTTTCCTAAATTATTAAAGAGTAGGCTATTAGATTTTAAAAAGTATATAACTTTAGTTTCACCGCTTAAAAAATTAAATTTCTTACACCATTGGAATGGGTACCTAATATCCTTTAAAATAAGACTAATTTGTAGCATGTTCTATTGATTTACAACATAAGACGCGTCCACCTAAAAAGATAATTAGTAATTAGCTTGACAAGCTGACACAACTAACGAGTTGCAATGTAAAAATAATAGAAAAGATACTTATATTATTTATAAAAATTTAAAAAGTAATCTCAATGTAAAATAAAATAAAAAGAGTATGTGTAGAATAAAGAAATAAACGATGAATCTAAAATGATTTTAGGTCCAATCTTTAATAGGAAACTTTACCATTATCACGTATAATTTTATAACTATACGTAGGCTCCGTTTGATTCACCTAGATAAAACTGATCTGAATTGAACTGAAATGAACTAAACTAAACTGAATTGACTTTTTAAACTTGATCGTTAGCCATTTAAACTTCGTCCAAACATAATCAATATTGGACTCATTTGGAAGTATGCTTTGAGATCTTTTCGATGACATATTTATCATCATGAAACTATTTTAGAATGAAAAGTTATAAGATTGATAAGGTTATACATGAACTGAACTGAATTTAAGTAAAATTAAGGTGAATCAAACAGAGCCGTAGAGCCGTAATATACTGATCCCCATGTTAGTTTGGGGCTCCAATTTATGTATGTTCCCTTCAACTTTATAATTATTAATGCACTCCCTTCAACTTAGCTTTACATTGGACTTTTTGCGTTCTTCAAGGCAGTACTTTGTTCGCATATAACTTTGAAAAAACAAGCAAGCAAGCATTAAAAAATATTTTACTATTCTATGTTTTACGTCTAAAACTTCTTTATTTTTTGAAAAGTAATTATATATACATTAGACGTTTAAACTGATTTTAGCAACAAAAAAAAAAAGATCATATCTTTAGAATGTTAGTTGTACACTTATATATAACAATATAAGAATATTGGCATACCAACATCAAGCATAGAAAGACTTTGAAACTATTATCTCTTGGATTATGTAACATATATGGTGAGTTAATTAATTAATAATTAATTAAAATTGATGATAAGATTTTAAATTAGATAAGATGCCCTATAAAGTCATTGTAATCTTATTATATGGCATTCATGATATTAAATGGATTACATAAATATTTATCCATATAATACTAATAGTTTTTCGTAAGTGACAATTATACTTCGATTTTTCGATCAGATTAATAATCAAGTTATATTAATTTTATTATATAATCACAGTTTGTGCAATGCACGGATTTGCTCACAGGCATCCACCTAGTCTTAAAAATAGATGGGACAAGCATAACAAAATAATACGAGGCATTGCTTGGTCCAATTGTACACAGCTTATGTAAATATTATTAGAATAGGTTCAATTGTAGAACATCCCATAATTACAAGTTACGTCATATAAGCCAAAATAAAATAAAAAATACAAGAAATGTGATTTCAAACGTTGGACGAAAACATTTCAGCATGTTTTCATTGCTATTTAATCTAAAACCAATAGATAACATATCTAACATTATATTCCCCGCTTCATATTCACAAGCTATCTACAAGTTCCTTGCACCAATCCATCTCCGCATCAACGCTTTTTTTTACAAAGTACTCACAGGCTCACAGCAATTACCATCATTTATGGCTGTGTTCGGTATAGTATTTATAGGTAGTGTTTAGTGATTTGAATTTGTCAAACCACTGGTAAGCTAAATTTATGCGTTCCGTTATCAACTTTCAGTAGTGGTTGTTAGAGGTTAAATCAGTGTTTCACAAACGTTAATATTATTAGCGTTTCACAGCAGATAGTAGTGGTTTAAATTTTGTAAACTTTTGATTTCAAATATTACCCTTATTTTTACCGTTTGAATTTAAAAATCCAGTATGCTACTTCCTTCTTCTCAGGCTACACTCTTGCTCATCAACTTAAAACACCTATTATTTATATAAATTTTCTGGTTTTTTTTTTGCTATTCTTCATACCACACAAACTTACAGAAAAAAAACTCAATTCTATAGCTTGAGGTTGAGCAATATTGGTGATCCAAAAGAAATTGGTGATAATACTGATTGAATTCTACTTTCTCTTAAGGTAAGACACTGCCAATTTAGTTCAGAGGTTCTATGCTTCAATTTTGTTTTCCTTTCTGTTTTTGGTAAAGCTTTATATTCATCCCATTGCTCTGTTTTTTCTCCATGTTCCATTACCTGCAATCATGTTCAAGTTCCTGCCTTGTTTTAGTTAGAACAACTATGCTTTTTAAAGGGAAAAAAGATGTTAAAATCTGATCAGGTATTCACTCATCAAAGCAGAAGGGTGTATCTAGCTTGTTGTAGCTTTGGTTAGTTAAGTGATGAGGTTGTCAACATTATATTAGTCCATCGGTGATATCAATAGTGTAGTTGCAACACTAATAAGTAATTACTGCCTTGTTTTTTTTTTTTTTTTTCAAATTTTGTTCCTCCCGTCTACCTTCCGGAGCCCTTAATGCTGATAGATTGCCCTGGATGTTGTTTGTTGATGTCTGTAAATTATGAACAAAGTATGCATCTGAATATACCATCATATAGCTTGGTGGAGGTTATTGTTGTATACTTGTATTGTATGTATGTGACTCATTGAAATAACAGTGACAAGATTCATGAACTGTTTTATGACTCATCTGTATATACACATTCTTATGATAGTGGTTGGTAATTTTGACAAGTTTTATTCTTCGTAACCATGGTTTTGCTGTTAATTTTATCATGAACTGTTTTGTAGTAATTTTATCATGAACGTGCATCTTGGGAGTAGCAAGCAGAAAATGAGCAATATTTCTCTACTAGTGAACATAAGCATGTCAGAGTAGAAAAAACTTGCATAATATTCAAGACCTTGAGAAAGGACTCAATCCAAGATAAAACAGGATAGTAGGACCTGATTGACTTATCGAAACGAAAAGTATAGTGAACAAAAAAGTTACATTTATTAAGAAAAAAAACAGTTGCAAACTCAATATAACAACAAGATTATAGCACAAATCGTAATAAAATGATACTGAAATTTAAAATTGATCACCGTGAAAAAAATAGCAATAGAATAAAAGAAAATAACACTACACCGCAACGAAGTAACACCACAATAAAATTTAATGATCTGGTACAAAATGGCAATGAAGTAATAATAAAGATATAAAAAACGTAACATAATACTAACACCACAACACACAAATTGACATTTCGATGACAATTTTTTTTTTAAAGCACTGCTTGGGAAAATGCCAAAAAAAAGTTGCCAATGGAATTCGAACCACGATAAATGAAATCACTTGCAGCGAGCAAACCACTGGGCCGACGGAACACCTGTGCTAATTGAGGAAACTATATTTTTTCTAAAGATATTTTCGGATTAATAAAATATAATAAAAAGCGCAGCGCTAGCGCTTACACTCGCGCGTGGCCATAACTACTTTGGCCCTATGGAAAACGACCGCCCTATAAGAGACCCACTGTTTACTTAATTATAAGAGACCCAGTGTTCACTTAATTAGTTTATTTATATTTTATTTTCTTTGAAAATTTAAAAAAAAATGAAAAAAAAAGAGGACCTCTTAACCCGCAAATGACATGGGTTTTGTCGCCTTAAATTGGTTACGTAGAATGTCAATGGGTTAAATTCGGGTCTAAATACCCAAGTTTTGAAATCTAATCCGTGACCAATTAAAGTTGGACTTTATTTCGCTGGATTCAAATCGGACATTTTTCATCTAATAGGGGTTTTTTTTTGCTCATTAAACATCTCACCTTTGATTAACTTGAAATAGAGTTTGTTACAAACAACTCATGCCTAACAGACTGAACAAAATCCATCTCAAACCTGCCTGAGAAGCAGTGAGACGCCGCCTAGGCTACTAGGTGGCGAGGAATAGCAGTATGTAATCTAGGAGTAAAAATTACATTAACTGATAGAGAATTACACAAAGCAAAAACTTCTTCATAGGATCTTCTTTGTTCCAAGGAAACGTTGTGCCCTTTTTGATGTGATCCACCACCACTTTGGCATCAGTAAAAATTTCATTTGTTGAGATATGCCATGCCTCAATCTTCTGGAGAATATGCAGAATTATATCCATCTCTGCAGTCTCAGGTTTTAGAGTTGTCATTTGAGTCGCTCCAGCTGCTAGTATATCATCGTGATCATCATACTAAACCCAGGCTCCAAAGGAAGTTGTCTCTCTTACTGCAGCATCTACAATGATCCTATATCTCCCCTGACCAAAGTCTGAATGGTTGGGATAACCTCTATCATTATTGCTCATCGGGTCGTGCCAAACATTCCAAACCTCTCCCCAACTCCTACTGAACATCTGTGATATGTTATTTGGATCTGCTGCTCTACCTTCATGAAGGCATGCATTCATTTCCCTCCAAATTGCTTCAAGCAGAATAAACGCTTTCCTAGTGAAGCTCTCCTCTTCACCATTTAAAGGGGCTAGCATCTGAGGTTTAAAACAGGCCTCCATCCACTGCATATCATTCCAATCATTGAAGCAATTAGTTCTCAGCCCTATGATACAAAACCAAGCCAGATTGGAGTAGTGGCATTTGAAGAACAGGTGAAAGTAGCACTCAGATTGCTGGTTGCAGACGACACACAGATCCTCCACATTCTCAATTCTTTTCTTAATTTCACCTCTAGTGGGAACACAATGGGAGGCTAATCTCCACATAAACAAGTGAATTCTCTGTGGAATTTTAACTTTCCATAATCTCTTCCAAAAACCTTCAGGGAAGCTATTTTGGTCGGTGAAGTTATCTTTTGTCACCACTTTATAGGCACTTTTAACAGTGAAGGCACCATCCTTGTTCTCTGTCCAGATGAATTGATCATCAGTGGGAGCTAGGGGGAGTTTGATCTTTAGCACAACTTCAGCTGATGCTTCCTCAAAAACCTCTTTGATGAGATTTTGGTTCCAGGATCCATCCTGAATAAGTCTTGAGACCCAGCATTGTTCAAAGAATGGTAAGGCTTGAGTCCCTTATTCATCTTATGTGGGTTTGAACGGTTTTATTGAGTGAAGTTGGTGATACTTACTCATGTGGCGTTTAATTAGGTAGCAAGGAATCGGAATCCTTCTACTATGTCCCGAATCGATTAACGGAAATTCAATTCAAAGTGATTGAGTCCTTTTACTTAATTTTCCAAAGTTTTAGATGGTGATCTAAAGCTTAAGTGTCCAAGATGACAATTGAATACATTATGTGATTCAACGGAAAAGTTTGGAACGGGAAAGATCGTGCATCGATCATATATGTGGCAAATCTGTATCCATGTGAGAGGCATTGAATGGATTATGCGCTGGACATAGGCGATGCTCCTTGGCGTAGCTAGGCTACGGGGTGTAACCGTGACACTTGACCGTGGAGGTAGCGTGTTGGATTGCGCGCAACACGGTGATGGACGACGGGAAAGACCTAGGAAGCTTAGGCTCCGTGAGCTAAGCATGGAAGCTAGATAGGTTGCCCGAGCACGCAGGTGATCATGAGTGTCCCATGATCCCCACTTTCCTAGAAAGTCGAAATAGTGGGCGGTGACGTGGATAGACAGTTGCGCTTAATGGGCGCATGATCGAGCGGTTATCCTATGATGCTAGTGGGCTACAAACGACATGGTTAGGGTGAAGCTACTACCTAGGCGGTTACCCACGTCCCTAAATAATAGGAGTGGTGTTGACGAAGTTGACTTGCGACCTATGTGACGGTTACAAAGGAAGTGACCCATGACTTAGGCCACTCATCCCACGATGGTGGCGGTTACCCATGTCCAGGGATAGGAGTAGCGCTACATGTCCCTTGACGGATACGACGAGGAGATCACGGGTTGACTCCAATCAAGCCATGATCCTTAGTGGGCGGTTACCCACGATAAGGCATGCGCCAACATGACTTGAAGTCAAGGCGTGGCATGCCCACGTCCACTGAAAGTTACGGTTATGGATCCTACCCGGGGGTTACTAGGATCATGGGCATGACATGTCCCATGTCCAGGTAGTTGCTAGCGGTTATTTAAATGGCCCTAATGCGCCCTATCTTACAGGCGCACGTCCCACACGGTTATGAGCTGACAAGGCCCACGTCTAACATATTGGCGCCTAGTTAGCTACATCCAAAAGTTAAGCGCTCACTAGGCGCATACCGAGGACACGTCCCTTAAGCGGTTGCCCCACGTTGCCCATGATGCCTACAATCGTGTAATGATCCTAAAGGTGTTCAAAAGGTTCATAGGCTTGCCTTTAAATAGTGCGAGAAGCCCTTGACACAGGGCATGAAGTGATATTTCACTAAGCGTGACATGCTTGTGAAGTATTTACCTTACGACAGGAACGCATAAGACTCTCGAAGGATAGAGAGCCTCCGAGAGAAAAACACTCACCCGACGTAAGCGTCTTCAATCCCTTGAGCGACCCTTACCCCGAGTACCTCTCGATAGCCTGTGCCAAGTCGGGTTAAGCCTCTGTTGGCCCTTGTGAGCACATGTTCCTCTTCCTATCTCTCACCCCGTCTTCACCCATTGAGTACTAAGTTGGCGCCATCACAAGGAGAAATCCCACTTTGTCCCAAGCTGTAATACTAAGGTTTTCCTATTTAATTAGCTAAATAAATAAAAAACATATAAAATGTGGTTGATTTGTTTATTTAATGATTAGCTTAGTAACTAACTAATAATAATTACAAAAAGATGGTAGAAAAGTATATATCAAAAAAAAAATATTATGAAATGAAGAATGACGGTGGGAATGTTCTGGAGATATCTCACCATTTCACAAATCATCTAGTATTAGTTCTAATTATAAATGAAGACCTTATTACACAATTACCCTTGATAGTGAAAACAAATCACTCACAAATTCCTCACCTTTGCATTAACATTCTCTTCCATTCCTCTAAAACCAAACCCACCTTCTCTATAACCATCGTAGCCACCATCTCTACCAATTACACATATCAATCAGGAAGGTATAGAGCTACTAGGAAGGACTCAAAGAAATTCATCACTCCAAACATCTATACAAGGTAATTTCCTATCTTCTCTTTTTGTATTTTTTTTAAAATTTCCCTAAAATTAATGTAACACCCCGACTCAGCTGTCTCATATAATAACATTATATGAGCAATTCACCTGTTACGCGGAAGCGATAATTATAGTCGGGGAGTTACCGCCGCATTTATTCAAAATAATAATGCAAAGCTGTGATAAACAGATTCAACCTGCTAAATTATCCACCTTCATTTCTTAACAAACCCATTTCTTAATAAACCAAAAGTTTGTTCTATATATACAAATATGTACAGTCTAGTAACTTGTAGTTACATTTTTACATTACAAAGACAATTTACATCCAAATATCAAGGGAACTGGGTTCGTCTTCTAATATTCTTTTAAGCGTCCTTCCCTCTCTAGCAAAACTCACCTGTATAACAAGAAGGAACAAAGCAGACAACACAGAAAAATAGAAAACGCACGAAAATTAGCGGAAATGCTAAGTAAACCCACTCTACCCCGTAAAAATAACTTTTATGAAAATAGGTTTTTAAAATGTTTGCTAGAAAACAACTTTTTACTCATTAAAGCTTTAGAAATCAATTCTGTTTATTTATTTTAAATTGAGTAGTAGTCCTACGGTTCAATACGCTTAATTAACTACCCATAACATCAACTACTAAGTAATCTAGCTAGCTTACAATATTTGCGCATACAATCTTCCTTAAGTAACTTCCTTTTTATCACTTCTACACCTACACCAATTTGTTTACACTATCGGGGAAGAGAACGGCGAAAGACCCGGGAGACCTAGCCAGTCTATCTCAATGGATGACCCGGGGGACCCAGCCGATCAATCCCAACCACCTAGTCTTGAAAGCGTGCGCACACCCCTTTTCAGGTATTTAGAGACCCGGGAGACCCAGCCGATCTCAACCCGAAAAGGAAAGACTACAACTACTTTTGAACTCACAAGAACTATTACCAATCCTGTTCCTCATCTCTAGTATAGTATTCCGGTTTACTAACTAGAGACTTCTCCCCCGACGACCTTTACTTCAGAAAAATAAGCTCAAATGATTTATACTGGTTCAACATCACAAAAACTTGTCATTTGTCTATGCTATGTACTGATTTCTTTTCCTTTCCTAATGCCAAGATCACATGGCATTCATACTACCACACACTGTAAATATACTCATATTGTAATAATCTAGCTACTTCATTAAATCAACCAGTATTTACTTCAAATATTCACTTCATGTATAGAGCATGTTTTATTGTTCATTGGTTCTTAACATGCCAGCCATATCCAGCCATATCCATTCATACATCAATAATATTTTCCACGTACAAGCCAATATACTAATGTACTAGCTACATATCTACAGACATACTTGATTTTGGTAAAAGAACTTAATTTCCACAATTAAGCAAATACCACAACAAAACATGATTTCACATATAAACGCAAAGAGCATTATTTTTACGGGAAAAAGGTTTTGGGTCACATGGTATTTACCTCGAAGCAAAATAAAGAAGCTAGACAACCAAAATACTCCTTTCTCCCTACTGATCAACACTCTCTGAACCGCTACCGAGGCCTTAAACAATGTCAAGTAATTTTTTCTGGAATCAGTACTACTATACTATAGAATGTATAATCTTTAAATTGCATAATTTGGGTTTTATTGTTCTGTTTTACTAGAAATTAGTTGTCTGTGTATAATTTAGAATACCCACTTAATACTGGAAGTGCAATTATCCAATTACTACCATAATTTATTTACTATAGCCTTAAAAACCCCAAAAACGCCACCCACCATCACCAATTGTGGTGGTTTGTGGCTGAATTTCAGCAGCCAAAGGGAAAAAGAAAAAAAAGAGAAGATAGGAAATTACCTTGTATAGATGTTTGGAGTGATGAATTTCTTTGAGTCCTTCCTAGTAGCTCTATACCATCCTGATTGATATGTGTAATTGGTAGAGATGATGGCTACGATGGTTATAGAGAAGGTGGGTTTGGTTTTAGAGGAGTGGAAGAGAATGTTAATGCAAAGGTGAGGAGTTTGTGAGTGGTTTGTTTTCATTGTCAAGGGCAATTGTGTAATAAGGTCTTCATTTATAATCTAATATATATATATATATATATATATATATATATATATGTTTGGGTAAAATCGTTGGTAATGTGACAAGTGTCACGTTTTAATTAATTGGTCATTTTTTATTTTTCCTTTTCTCTTTTTTTGTTTTATTATTGTCACTAATAATTTGTCATAAATAAATATTGTATAATAATTGCTAAAAATTGTTCATATTTCTTATTTTTCTTAAAAATTGAATAAAATTAATACAATCTAAAATGTCATAAATGTAATGCTTTAATGACATTGATTGGATAATTAGTTAAATTCTAATTTTATTCAAAAAATAATAAAAACATGAATTAAATATATTTATAAAAGAACTGTTATATTATTTTTTTGTTATATAGTTGTGGTTATAAGCACAGGTAACTACAAGTGTCACATTTTGATAAATTATAATTTTTTTTCTTTTTTTTAGATGATGAGCCGTCACAAATTATTTTCCCATCGAAATAAAGAAGGTTAATCTTTCTAACTTTTTATTAGCAAAACACACATCAAGGGTCAATGGGATCAAACCGGTTGTTGAGTAATATCAAAAATTATATTAGTTGGTATAAGGGTCGGTAACATAAAAAAATTACTAATCTTTCGTGGGGATAAAAGTGGCTAATATGCCAAGGTAAACATGTTTTATTTTTATTTTTTTATTATTTGAGGTCATTAACATGACATGTAACTAAAATTTGTAAGGATATGAGCAATTAAGTGACAATGATCACATTTCAAGTAATAGTTTAGTAAGTCATATATTTTTTGATTGAAAGCTCCTTCTAATATACATTTTTTTTTGATAAATACTTCTAATATACATTTGTATTATTTATAAAAAAAATATTATTTAAATATATTAAAATATAGTGACAAAAGGATAGATCATGCGTAGTTGTGAGTATAAGTGTAGGTAACTACAAAAATCACATCTTCATAAGTTATTTTAATATTATTTTTTAGCTCTACTCTTTGAATATTATAAAGTTATACTATATGATGTATAATTGCAAGTTAACAAGTGATATATATTATTTTATTTTTTAGTCGGAGAATGGTGAGTGGTGTGTGTAACATTTCGACCAATTTCTATTTTTCATTATTCTTTATGTACTTATGTATAATTTTAAAAAAAAAATTCAAAACTTTTTTTGAACATCAAAATTAGTGATAAATGGGTCGCCCGTGCGTAGCACGGGTAAAGTCCTAGTATATATATATACTTTTGGGTAAAAGCGCTGGTGATGTGACATTTGTCACCTCCTTATTGGCTATTTTATTTTTTTCTTTTTTCTTTTCTTTTTTGTCATTATGTCCTTTATGGTGATATTTAAGTTGTTATTGTACTAAATGTCTTACTAAAAGTATCTATTTAATACTTGAATATTTTTAAATTAAATACTATTTTGGGTCATCAATCTTATTAAGTTTTATAGTTATAAGTATTAGAGCACTTAATGTCACCACTTTTATTTAGTTTTATAATTGTGGGCAAAAACAAGTATTTTGACGTGGCAAAATATATTTGCCTAATTTTAAGGGATAAGCGCGTGTGATGGATGAGGGTCACATATATACTCATCATTTTTATTAAGCAATATATTGTGGGTATTACGTAATAGGTGATATTTGACTAATATTTGCGGCGATAAGGGTAGGTAATATGACAACAAATATGTGACTAATATTTGTTTGCCTAATTTACGGGGATAAGCACATGTAATGTGACAATGGTCACATATAAAGTCATAATTTCCAAGTTATAATATATAGTTGTGGGTATTACATGGCAGATGATATTTGACTAATATTTGCGCGGATAAGTGCAGGTTATGTGACAATTAACATGTGACTGATATTTGTGGAATATAATAAGTGTAGGTATAATATAATTTTGGGTAAGATCGCAGATAACATGACAAGTGTCACAATCTGATTGGTCATTTATTTTTATTTTTTTATTTATTTTGGCGACTAATTGGCAATATCCTATAGTAATGTTATAACCTATTCATATTTTCTTTATTTTTTTAGTTAGAATTACATTGATACAATCTAAAATGGTATTAATGTCCAGTTTTAATATTTTGAACACAATAAAAACTTTTACTGGGTGTAGATCAGATGATGAATATCTGGAGGAATAAGGTGTACATAATATAATAAGTTTATATATAGTTGTAGGTATAAGCGCAGTCAACGTACAAGTGTCACATTTTAATAAATTACATACCATTTCCCCTTTTTTCTAGATGGTGAGTTGTCGCTATTTTTTTTCCAATTGAAAGAAAGTTAGTCGTTCAACTTTTAGATTCCAGTTAGTGAAATACATATTAAAGGACAGTCTGTTCAAACCGATGGTTGTTTAATAAAAAAAATTATATTAGCTGGTATAAGAGTAGGTTACGTGAAAATTAAATATTATTTGTGAGGATAATTGTTGTTAATATGAGAAGCTTCAAATATTTAATTACGTTTGATATTTGAGGGTATAAACACAGGTTAAGTAAGCTTTAATAAATTACATGGGTCACATTTTGAGTGACATTTTATAAAGTTATACATATGATGTATAATTGCAAGTACTTGTGTGACAAGTGACTCATATTATTTTATTTTTTTAATAAAGAGAATTATGAGTGGTATGACATGTGTAAAATTTCGACCAATCACTACTTTCACTATTCTATACATACCTATACATAATTTAAAAAATTCAGAAATTAATTTAAACATAAAAATATAGTGATAATTTGATCTGTCCGTGTGTAGCACGGGTAAAGTTCTAATTAGAACTAATACTAGATAATTTGTGAAATGGTGGGATGTCTCCAGAACAATGGTCGATAATGAACCTGGTTGTGAAACAAAAAAAGGGCTGGATCCGTAACATTAATTTGGCTCCATTTTGGTTGGACCTTAATGTCATACTTCTTTTGTAAAAAGTGTTCAAATTGGGCCCAAAGCCATCATCATAAGCCCAAATTCCCTGGTTCTATCTCTCAGTCTCACTCTCTCATCGAAAATTCGAATCTTCGATCCAATCGCAGATTTCATTTTAGAGAGAGAACACTGAAGAACACTGCGGAAATGAAATCGAGCTTCTGTTAATGGCGGATCTTTTTTAGAGGGAATTGATTGATTAATGGTGGATCTATAGAGTAGAAAATGAGCACAAAACGTAGGGTTTGGTGGCCCAAAGATATTTCAATTTCATCATCTAAACCCTCACGATCAACAAAAAGTCTCTTATTATTCGGGTGGTTCGTTTCTTGCTCTCCTTCTTGCCTTGATGTTGTTGTGGCTTTTGCTTATGACGAAGATTTTCTCTCTCATCACTCATCTCTATCCGCCATTGACTCATTGAGGTTAGTCACTCAAACTCTCTTTTTTTACGCGTTTCTGAAATTCATAAATTTAGGTGTTAATTACTGTAATATTAAAAGCTGTTGATCGACATGAGAAATCAGCTCGAGCTTTGTGAAAGAGGGAAGAACAAGAGAGAGAAGATTTCAGTGAGAGAAAGAGCTTTGAGAAAACAGAATTGTTATTCTCATTTCTGATTATGATTTACAAAATGATTTACAGCTTATATACAGCAGAAGAAAAAGAGCTATGCTAACCGGCTCTGTGTACTGTTGCAACTAACAGACACTGTACAAACTAACAGACTCTGTACACTATTTGTAACTAATTGTAACTAACTGTAACAAACAATAACAGAATTGTAACAAACTATTTGTATGCTGTTTATTACAGTAAATAATTTCAACACCCCCCTCAAGTTGGAGGGGATAACACTCCTAACTTGCTGAGTAAATAATTATGTTGATGCCCTGGCAAACTCTTTGTGAACAAATCTGCCAGCTGCTCATCTGTTCTCACATGATGCAAAGTGATTAATCCTGCTTGTAGTTGTTCCCGGACATAATGGCAATCAAGCTCTATGTGTTTGGTGCGCTCGTGAAATACAGGGTTTTTAGCAATGTAAATTGCTGCTTGACTAACACATTTCACAGCAATGGGAACAATATCAGGAACTGTGAGCTCACTGAGTAACCTGGAAAGCCAAGCTAATTCTGAAGTAACTCTCCTCAAACTTCTATATTCAGCCTCTGCACTAGATAAAGATACAGTGGCCTGTTTCTTGGATTTCCAAGAAATTGGACTGCCACCAAGCATAATGAAATAGCCACTTACTGATCTTCTTGTGTGAGGACAAGCTGCCCAGTCTGAGTCACAGTATGCTTGTAATGCATAGTTAGATGTTGAGTTCATGAATAAGCCTTGACCAGGATCCTTTGTGAGATACTTTAAGACATGAAGAGCTGCATCCATGTGAGGTTGCCTTGGGCTGTGCATGAATTGGCTCAAATACTGAACAGCAAAGCCTAGATCAGGCCTTGTATGTGTAAGGAAATTCAGCTTGCCAACAAGCTTTCTGAATTGACCAGGATCATGTAGAGGAGTACCCTCATCAAGCTTCAGTTTAATATTTGTTTCTAAAGGACATATGGCTGTAGCTTCTGAAGAACAGCAAAATTCCTTGAGCAGTTCATGAACAAACTTCCTTTGAGTCAAAATAACTCCATTTTTGCAGTGTAATATTTCTATTCCCAGAAAATAGTTCAAAAATCCCAAGTCTTTGATCTTGAAAGTATTGTCTAGGAATGATTTTAAATCCTCAATTTCTGCCTCATTGTTTCCTGTGATGATAATATCATCAACATAAACAGCAATGAAAACTGTAGAGTTGATCATTTTCTTGTGAAATAGAGAATGATCATTTTGAGACATTTGATAGCCTCTGGACTTTAGAGAGTCAGAGAGCTTCCCATACCATTGTCTTGAAGCCTGTTTTAAACCATAGAGAGATTTTCTAAGCTTGCAGACTTGGTTAGGCTTTGAGAGAGATAGACCTGGTGGTGGTTTCATGTAGATTTCTTCATGCAAATCTCCATGGAGAAATGCATTGTTAACATCAAGTTGATGCATGCTCCAACCTCTCTTGATTGCAGTGGCAATGAGGGCTCTTACAGTGGTCATTTTTACCACTGAAGAAAAAGTTTCAGTGTAGTCAATTCCTTCAATTTGAGTGAAGCCTCTAACTACCAATCTAGCTTTGTATCTTTCAATAGATCCATCAGCTTTTAGCTTGATTTTATAGACCCACTTGCAACTAATAGGCTTCTTATTAGCAGGCAAGTCAGTGATTATCCATGTTTCATTAGCTTCTAGGGCTTCAAACTCCTTAGACATTGCTTCCTGCCATGAAGGGTTAGTAACTGCATCTTCAAAACAATTAGGTTCATTTATTTGCAAAACATTGTTCAACAAATGCTGACTATTGGCTGATAAAGAGCTAAAACAAACATGTTGTGGTAGGTCTATAGAGGATGTGATGGTATGAGGACATGAGGAGGATTCAGAGAGAAGAGTTGATGTAGCATTACTGCAAACACTATTGCAGACATAATCCTGTAAATGTTTAGGAACTGTAATAGTCCTGCTGGATCTTCTGACTTCAGTGTGAGAATGAGAGGGAGAATGTATTTGATCTTGAGGATCAGAATGATGAAGATGATTTGAACTTTGATCTTGAGGATCAAGTGTGGATTGAGATGAATTTGTGGATTGATTTTGAGAGTTGGAAAGAATATTTGAGAGTGAAGGATCAGAATTGAGAGTATGAGACATGGATTGAAAAGGAAATAGAGAATGTGAGGAATCTGAGATGGTAGAGGAGGTCTTGTATGGAAATATATCCTCATGGAAGATGACATCCCTGGATACTTGAACTTTCTTTGTATCCATGTTATACAATTTGTAAGCTTTCTTTCCAAAAGGATATCCTAGGAAAATACATGTAGATGCCCTAGGTTTGAATTTATCTCGACCTCTTTTTAATGTAGAGGCATAGCAAAGGCATCCAAAATTCCTTATATGGCTGTATGTAGGTTTGGAACCAGTGAGTAACTCATGAGGGGTTTTGTTCTTAAGAAGTTTGGAGGGAAATCTGTTTATCAAGTATGTGGCTGTAAGGACACAATCACCCCAAAATCTCACAGGTAGATTGGACTGAAATAGAAGGGCTCTAGCAGTTTCTAAGAGGTGCTTGTGTTTCCTCTCTACTATTCCATTCTGTTGTGGTGTGTCAGTGCAACTTGTTTGATGTACAATGCCTTTAGAAAGAAAGAAATTGGTAGCTTCTTTGCTTAGTCCTAATTCCAAGGCATTATCTGATCTTATAATCTGAATATTGGCTTGGTATTGAGTGGAAATCATTTCTGAAAAAGCTTGTATAATAGGTAGGGCATTGCTCTTGGCACTGAGTAGATGTGTCCAAGTGGTTCTAGTAAAATCATCAACTATGGTGAGGAAATAATTGTAGCTATTATATGTAGAAGTGTGATAGGCTCCCCAAAGATCAATATGGATGAGTTGAAAGGGTTTAGAGGTTTGAATTTGGCTGTGAGGGAAGGGATTTCTGTGTTGTCTGGCTTTAGGGCATACATCACAACTAGAAACAACATTGTCACCAGAGGTGTCATCAAATAAATCCATGGATTTTAGCTTGTATAGAGGAAGATGACCAAGCCTAGTGTGCCACAGACAAGCATTGTTTCTGTATGCATTATTACATTGAGCATCACCAATAGCATCATGAACAAGGGAATGGGAATTGTCATTATCCATGACATTACAACAATCAGGAATTGAAGAATTATTGACAAGAAAATGAACTTTGTCAACATTATTGTCTAATTTTGAAGCAGAAGTTCCAGCAGCAACATCAGGATTATGTGAGGCAACAGGTATTTTCATTTTCAACAAAAATAATCCAGCATGTGCATGACCAAATTCTATGAGGTTGTGGTTATCACCAAGTGCCTGAGGCCTCTTCAGTGAAGGGCCCTGTAGGAACAATAGAAAGCATTGCATCTCAGTGAATATAGCATAGCAATGTGACTGTTTGCATAATCTACCAATGGAAAGCAGATTATATCTAAATTGAGGAACATAGAAAACATTGTTCAACAATATCTTGTCTGTAATTTGAACTGTACCAATCCGATCAACAGCAACAGTTTGACCATTTGGGAGGGAAATAAGGTGAGGTGATTTAAGAGATATGATGTTGGTAAAAAATGAAAGATCATGGCACATGTGGTCTGATGCTCCAGTGTCTAAAATCCAGGTATAATCAGCAGATGCAGAACAACAAATAGAGCAAATACATGAACCTGAAAAGTTGTGAGAGATACCAGAAACCTTACCAGCACAGTTGACAAAGGAATTGATATGAGAAGGAGAAAGGCCAGGATCATAAGTGCTTTTAGCAGCATTTGAGTTTTGTTCAGCAATGCCAGAAGGTTGTTGCAGTCTACTTGTGATAATCCAGGAATAATAGAAGCAGTTGTGTTTCCAGTCTTGACTGAACTGCTGTCAACAGAAAAATGTTCTTCATGACATTGTTTATCTTCAGTTTCTCCATGTACATTAGCTGCATAAGATTTACTCCTTGTGAACTTGAAATCCTTGGGAAAGCCTACAATTCTGTAGCATTTGCTTGCACTGTGACCTGTCTTTTTACAGTGAGTGCAAACAATTGATTTTCTGTTATCAAATCTCCCTTTGTAGTTGCTTTGTGATGGATTTTGCTGCTGATTGGTATGCTGATTAACATACATTGCTGCTGACTCAGAAATAAACTGGGTAGATGAGTGATTTCCTCTTTGATTCTCATCTTGAATCAAGAGAGCATAAGCTTGACTAATGCTAGGAAGAGGTTTCATCATGAGAATATTTCCTCTAATATTATCATAATTTGGATTTAATCCCATGAGAAACTGAACAAGTCTTTGATCTTGTTCATGCTTGGCAATAGCTAAGCAGCTTAAAACACTGAGTTCATCCCAGTTTCGTTTTATTTTAGTGAAATATGATGCAATATCACTAGCACCTTGATTAGTCTCATTGATATTTTTCTGTAAATGATATAATTTTGCACCACTAGCTTGTCCATACCTGTCCTCTAGCTCAGTCCAGATTTGATGAGCAGAGTTGCAATAGAGCACACTTTCTGCTATGTCACTAGACAACACATTCAAGATCCATGAAGTAACCATATCATTGCATCTCTGCCGGACATTGAAGGAAGCCTCAGTGCTTGCAGGCTGAGCAACAGCACCATTGACCATGCCTAGCTTGTTCTTTGCAGATAAGCCTATGGACATGGATTTCTTCCAAGAACCAAAACTTGAGCCATCAAAAGGCTTTGCAACAAGCATCATTCCAGGATGATCTGATGGATGCAAATATAGTGGATTCGAGTCTATTTGAGACATCTTTGATCAATGGAACAGTGAAATCAAGAAACACGAACAGTGAGATCGAGTCTATTACAGAAACAATGAATTTGAGTGAAATTTTGCGGAAAAAGAAACAATTGATGATTATGATGATTATGTTTACAATTCTATGTGCGAAGAATTGTGATGATTAAGATCAAGAACACGAAAATCAGAAAAAGAAAAAAAAATGAAGAGAATTGCAATTCTGTGATTGAAGAATTGCGATTATCAAGAAAATGATCGGATTCTCTGAATCAATTGATGAGCAAGAACGATTGATGAAGACAAATCAATTGTTCGAAAACAGAAATGGAAAATTTATGTGAATTCCTTTGAGATAAAACTCGAAAGGTGAATTGTGAGCAAGATTGTTTGAGGAAAGCAAATCAAACAATCGAAATATGAAATGATCTTGATGAAATATGATTCAGAGAATGTGATTTCGAGCTGATCTGATACCATGTTGATCGACATGAGAAATCAGCTCGAGCTTTGTGAAAGAGGGAAGAACAAGAGAGAGAAGATTTCAGTGAGAGAAAGAGCTTTGAGAAAACAGAATTGTTATTCTCATTTCTGATTATGATTTACAAAATGATTTACAGCTTATATACAGCAGAAGAAAAAGAGCTATGCTAACAGGCTCTGTGTACTGTTGCAACTAACAGACACTGTACAAACTAACAGACTCTGTACACTTTTTGTAACTAACTGTAACAAACAATAACAGAATTGTAACAAACTATTTGTATGCTGTTTATTACAGTAAATAATTTCAACAAAAGCTAGTGTTTATGAATTTTGAATTTACGTTTTCTGTTTAATTAAGTTGATGATTCGTAGTTTTTGGATACTGACTGGAAATTCTGCTAGTTTATGCTAGCTTGTTTGTGGTTATTCTACACTGCACTTGTTAGCTTTTTTTCAATTAAATTTACAGAGTGCGATTTAGGGTTACATAAGAGTAAACATAGAGAGAAAAAAAAACCAAAATTATAGTGAAAGTTGATCTAATTTGGTTCTAACATATTATAGCTGCTGTTAGATATAACACAAATGTGGAGACGAGCTCCCTGATTTAAGATTATGTTTGTAAGGCTTGTAACAATTGTCAAGATTGAACGGGAATGATAAACTTTGTTTAGTTTGACAATACCAACGATTTAAGACAGTGAAGAAGGCTGAATTCAGTCTTTATCTCCCGATGTGGGGGTGCGGGAAGCTATTATGGGTGAAACTTAGCTTGGTTTGGCTTGGCTTGGTGTGTCTAGACACTGTTATGGAGATCATGTAGGTGAGGTTAGTGGGGAGGAAGAAGAAGTTGTTGTGGAAGAATGCTATTTTTGCGGGGGTATTTGGCTAGAGAGGAATGTCAGGGTCTTTTGTGGTGTATCTATGTTGACATGTTATGGGATTGGGTAGTCTACCTAGCCTCTTTGTGGGCAAAGGCTACTGGGTGTTTATGGAGCTATACTCTTACACAGGTTGTGCTTCACTGGCTGATTTGTAATTAGACTCTTCTTGAGGTCTCCTGGTCCTCTTAGGGTGTAATTCTGTTTTTTATTGATACAACTTTTTTCTTATGTAAAAAAACAAATACTTTGTTTAGTTTGATTGCATTATTATGACTTTGGTATGAAAAAGAACAGAAAGAGCAGACAACAAAAGAAAATTTCACTAGAAGACTCTCTGTATCATGCATGCTCCTCCACTTTAAAAAAACAGTATCTCGGAGCGAACCGGGGACTCTCCCCTAGTTCTTCCCTAATGGGGCTTGTCTTTGATAGAATCCTCTCTCTCTCCGTCTCTCCGAGTTTCTACTACTCTAACGTGAATGAATGGTGCACTGGAGATTTACTCCTATCCTAAGTGTCTTTGTTTGGATTTTCTTTCTTGTGTTTGCTAAGCGGTAGCGCCACGCTCTTTAAAGGCCCTAAGAAAGAGGCTTATGTCATTACTTCAAATCCGAGAAAAAAGTGCTTCCACGTCTTAGTCTTTAGGGTCTGTTCTCCCCAACTGAAAAACATTTATATTAATTACTGAAAATTTATTTTTGTTGAACTTTGTTGAACTTCGTTGAACTTCATTTAACTTTTGTTGAACTTGTTTATTTTTGTTGAATCTTGTTGATCCAAGTGTTTTTTATAACTAGTTTGTATATTGGTTTGTTTAACTTTGTTGAACTTTGTTTAACTTTATTTAACTTTATTTAACTTTGTTGAAGTTTGCTGAAGTTTGTTGAAGTTTGTTTGATTTTATTGAAATAAACAGAAATAAGTTGGGGAGAACAGACCTTAATCTCTTTATATTTCATTTTTCTTTATGTTCTGCGACAAATATTCAAGATATCCTATTATGAATCGCTAAAGTGTCCTCCTTCTCTATTGTTCCACCGAGAAATGAGAAAGAAATCGAAAGTCACCTGAATTGAATTGTGACTATATAAGCTATTATGATATTAAGATTCAATATAGATGAAATCGTGGAAGCGGACCTTTTCTTTCCTTGGACCATGTAAGAATTCGTCGTCCGATTAAATCTTCTTGTTCCTGGATGGTCCATATAAAGAAATCGCTTTAGGTATGCTTTAAGGTGATGTGATCATGTCAAATGTTTGCACCTCAAAGAGAAAAATAGAAAAGCGTGATGTAAGTGCTATTCTGCAACGTGACAAACTTCACACAACTAAAAGAAATAAAAAAAAAACAAAGGAAGAAAAATGGGGTATTACCAGAATCTTAATTAATTTGTTTCTTCATAATATTAGATATGTTGCTCTGGTAAGTTTTACAGTGCTATTTATCGATCAAGCTCTTTCTAAAGCAACTTTTTTTTTTCTTCTTCTGGGATGAAGGTGGCATTCCATCATGTAAATGGAAAATTGCCCATCACATTACAGGATAAGTCTAGATTCTCTATACTGGGTCGTTGTATGATGATACTTGATAATACAGATCAGATGTGCAAATTCAATATGGCTAATAGTGATCGCACACACCCCTTTAGTTGTGCTGAGCCTCTCTCACAGAATAACCAACACGGTTCTTTAGGAAATTGTGGAAAGTGGAGCAGTTCTCTTCATAGCTCAACTTGGATCCATCTCATCAGTGATTCTCGCAGCTATTCTGCAAATGAAATTTGCTGGGTTCCTACGTTGCATCATCTCCATTGGAATGGGAAAATATTGTCTCAGCCTGAACTCCATGTATGTAAGTCTTCCTGTTCTCTGTTGCTTGCTTGATATTATAGAAGTCAGTCTTGATTGCAACTTATTTTCTGCTTTTAAAGATGTCAGGTTTGAGGATGAGTTTCCATCTTTGGTACAGGAGATCCTGCCCCATTCGTGCTCTGATCATTTTCCCCTTGTCTTACATTCTGCTCCCATTCAGTGGGGCCCGACCCCTTTCCGCTTTGAGAATATGTGGTGCTCCCACGCGGAGTTTGGGGTTAAGATTCGGGATTGGTGGGCGGAGTGTGAGGTTGAGGGCTGGAGGGGGTACTGTTTCATGAGGAGGTTGAGGTTGTTAAGGAACGTTTGAAAGTTTGGAATAAGAAGACTTTTGGAGACGTACAGGTGCGAAAGGGAGAGATCCTTAAGGAGATTTTGGTGACGGATCGGGCTTTGAGCGAGGAGGGCCATGATGAGGGGTTGCTGAGGAGGAGTGTTGATTTGAAAAATAGTCTAGAGGAGGTTTTGCTTAAAGAAAGGCAGAGTCAGCGTCAGAAGATGAAGGGGAGATGGGCGAAGGAGGGGGATGTGAGTTCTAGGTTATTCTTTAAAGTGGTTAATGGGAGGCGGAGGAGGAGTTTTGTTCGGGAGTTGGAGAATGATGATGGCGAGCGTGTGACTGATGTGAATAGGATTAGTGACGAGGTTACCGCTTTCTACAAGGGTCTCTTTGAGGAAGAAGTGATTGATAGACCGATGTTGGAGGGAGTTGAGTGGTCCCCTATTACACCATTGCTTCGGGATTGGCTTGAGCGCCCTTTTGAGTTAGAGGAGATACGGGCAGCGGTGTTTGGGATGGATCGAGAGAAAGCCCCGGGGCCGGATGGTTTCACTATGGCCTATTACCAGGAGTGTTGGGAGGTCATCAAGGAGGATCTGCTTGGGGTTTTTACTGAGTTTCATGCCACAGGGGTGATTGGGAAGGGTATGAACTCTAATTTTATCACCCTTGTCCCTAAGAAGGATCGGTCGATTAAGGTGAGGGACTTCAGGCCTATTAGCTTAGTCACCAGCGTTTATAAGATTTTAACTAAGGTCCTGTCTATTAGACTTGGGGCGGTTTTGTCTGGGACTATCTCGACTGCCCAGAGCGCTTTTGTGGAGGGTCGCCAGATCATTAATGCAGCCCTGGTTGCTAATGAGGTGGTTGATGGTGCACGCCGGAGTAACCACTCTGGGATTGTTTTTAAGTTGGACTTTGAGAAGGCTTATGATCGAGTTAGTTGGGGTTTTTTGGATCGCGTCCTAGATAGGAAAGGCTTTGGGGGGCGTTGGCGCACCTGGATAAGGGGGTGTTTATCCAACGCTAGTTTTTCAGTCCTTGTTAATGGGGCGACTCGTGACTGGTTTACTTTGTCACGTGGTTTGCGCCAGGGGGATTCCCTTTCCCCTTTTCTATTCACCCTTGTCGTTGATGTTCTTGGCCGGATGTTGGATAGGGGAGTGGAGCGGGGGCTTGTTGAGGGATTTCGAGTGGGTCGGGAAAGGGTCTGTGTTTCACACCTGCAGTTTGCCGATGATACGATCCTCTTCCTTCTGGCTGACACCGAAGGTTGTAAGAGGGTACTTACGCTCTTACAAGTGTTTTAAGGTTGTGTGGGGGATGAGAATTAATCTGTCTAAGTGTAGTTTGGCGGGGGTCAACGTGGGGGAGGATGTTCTGACCTCCCTGGCTGGTCTAGTGGGTTGTCAGGTTCAGCAGTGGCCGCTTACTTATTTGGGGGTGCCCCTCGGGGGTAATCCCAGGTCGGTTTCCTTTTGGGAACCGGTGGTGTCTAGAGTGGCTAAGCGTCTAGATGGTTGGAAAGGGGTGTATTTCTCTTTGGGGGGGAGGATCACTATTTTACAGTCCTGCCTAGCTAGCATCCCACTTTACTACCTTTCCCTTTTTAAAATTCCTGTTGGTGTAGCTAATAGGATTGAGAGGATGATGAGGGACTTTCTTTGGTCGGGGCTGGAGAGGGTAAGAGGGATCATTTGGTTAGTTGGGACCATGTTTGCCGGCCGAAAACGGAGGGGGGCTTGGGTTTTGGTAGGTTGGTGTCCAAAAACATTTCGCTAGTGGGTAAGTGGTTATGGCGTTTTCCCCTAGAATCTGACTCCCTATGGCACCGAGTTATCAGAAACAAGTACGGCCTTCAGCATAATGGGTGGGACGTGCTAGCCAGCTCCACTGTTTCCCATGCTTGCTCTTGGAAGTTCGTTTCCCAGGTATCGTCTTTATTCTTTCCCCTGGTCTACTGTGGGTAACGGTCAACGGGTTCGGTTCTGGGAAGATGTGTGGAATGGTGAAACTCCTTTCTCTTCTACATATCCGCGGGTTTTTCGTTTGTCCACTCTTCACGGGGCGCCTGTGGCTGATTTTTACTCAGAGGTTGGTGGTTCCTGGGACCTACACCTTCGGCGACCACCCCGCGATAGAGAAATGGAGGAAATCGTTTCCCTCCTAGGTGTCCTCCACACTAGGTTTCTCGTCCATAGGGACGATTCTCGGACTTGGATTGGGGACTCCTCTGGGGTTTTTTCTTTCAAGTCCTTCCTCCATCATCTTAACCTTCCGTCACAATTTCCACATTTTCCCCTTTCCTCTTATATTTGGAAGTCCAAGGTTCCTCTGAAGGTTCGTGCTTTTGTGTGGATTTTGGTGCTTGGTAAGGTGAACACTAGTGATATGGTGCAATGGCGGAGGCCACATATGTGTCTTCTTCCCAGCATGTGTGTGATGTGTCGGCAAAACGGAGAGAGTTGTTTGCATTTGTTTGTGATGTGTGACTTTGCGAGGGCCTTGTGGGATCGGCTGTTGTGTGGGGAGCCTTTTGTGTGCCCTGCTACTGTGGGGCAATTCCTACGGATGCGTTTTTCTGCTATGCGAAGAGGGAAGGAGGGTAGGATGTTGTGGCGGTGTGCCTGTTTAGCTATTCTTTGGTGCACTTGGTTAGAGAGGAATTCGAGGATTTTCTCTGACGCGGGAAAGGGAATCGATTTAGTTTGGGAACATATAGTTTATTTGGCATCCCTTTGGACGAAGGCGGCTGGTGCTTTCAAGGGGGTGCCACTGACGGTCATTCAACGCCATTGGCGTGATTTGTAGATACTTTATTCTTATTTTTGTTCTTTGAGGATACCTTATCCTCCTTTTTGTATTCTTTTACTATTTGATTGATAAATTTTTTTCCTATCAAAAAAAAAGGTTATGGTTTACGAAACTCCTAGATTTGGCAGCCATCATTTCTCAGTAAATGCTTCTGTTCCTAAGCATACAAAATGTTTCCCAAAAAGACCCAATTGGGTTGACAAACTCTATCAAAAGCCTCAGCATATTGACTTGGTAAGATTGGCGAGTATTTCTTGATCTGCAATTAGACAGCTGTCGTATTTGGTTCATATTATTTTTGAATTTTTAATCAAATTACAGGACACAGTTGTAGTAGCAATTAACAGTTCGGCAGCTGCGAAAATGCACTTTGACAGAGATTTTGGGCTCCAAGAATCTCCTTGCCGCCTATCAGTAATGTACATTCAAACTTCTATCAAATGGTTTGTGACTTTTTATGCATTGTTCTTTTGTATATCTTTCTTCTATTTTTGAGGGCCGTCAAACAATATTGTAGGTTTCTCAACTTTAATTGGAGGCTTTGGGCGGTAGTTGTGGCTTCATTTTCGACTATTGTCTATATAATTCTTCAGTATCTTAGCCAGCTGGCAGTGTGGGGATCAAAATTCTGGATGTGCATTACATTAGCAGACATTTTCAGTAGCACATGGAGAAATATACAAGTTCGATGTTACCAGATCTTATATTGGCCAATCTTCCTTCAAGAAGCTGGTCTAAGGTGAGTATGGGTTTTTAGGTTGATAATCTAATATGTTTAACTTTTAGATTCCAGATTAGGACTGGACGAGTTTAATTTGCTTTCAACGAAGATGGTCCTCTATGTGATAGTTTTTCCAAGGTTGATTTGTTTATGTAATTTACAGTAAGATGTAAGACCTTTGGATGTTACGAGGTACTTTTAAATTAGATGAGAACTTGCGGTGGGCGTCGTAACTGATCTTAACCTGATAGTGGTTCAGTTAAAAATATGATTGTTGCTAAAATATTAGATCTAAGATTTGCAATAATATTGCTACATTATTGGAAAGATTGCAATTAAATTACCATTGTTCCGTTAAAAAGAGGAAATGACTAATCTGACACGTTTGCAACTGAACTTTTGTTGTGTTTCCTTGTTGATAGAAACACCCCTTATTTCTTTGTGTATTTCAAACTTGTATCTCTCTGCATTTGCAAATCCCACTTTTGAAAGTGTCTCTCCTGACCATTCTTGAACTTCTCATAATGTTAGATCTCAAGCATGCGTCGAATATGCAGAGAAAGCTGCACTGAGAAGGCATTCCTTGTGGTCATCTGTAGCTGTTGATATCATGTTAGGGAACTTGGTTGGGTTTGCTTTGTTAGTCCATGAAGAAGCTGTCTGCAAATGGATTTCAATTTCAGCCAATCACTTTACTGATGATGTTTTGCGTACGGGATGTGTGTGGTTGATGGCAGTCCTGCGGGTTTTAAGCTGAATATTGAGCTTGCAGGAGTCCTCGGCATGATATCTCTTAATGCTATCCAGATATGGAGTACCCTCTGGTTTTCGGTTTCTCACATCCTGTATTATGTTATCAAGCTAGTTGCTTTGTCTGGGATTCTTCTTGGCATGACTATCCCTGCTGCTTTGTTCGTAGACATGATTGCAGTTGCTGCATTCCATGTGTCCACTCTCCATTATTTGACGTCTCTGTTGTATTCACTTCAGATTCAGGCATTAACAGCCCTATGGCGCCTTTTTAGGTAAATCTTCTGATTTGTTGTTGTCATGTTGAAATTCTGCGTATGAACTCAGTTTTCTTTAATTGGTGAGGTGGACCCTAAAAAAAAACTAAAAAACAGAAAGGGAGGAAGAACAGGGTGAAAAAAAATAAATTATATGCTCTTCTTGATGCAAATATTTTCTACAGACAATCAGCTCCTCACAAGGCTAAAATACATTCACACCTCTATCAAAGTTCTGTCACTGCTAGGGGGATTGTCCTGTATAATAGGATACTGGTGCAGTGGTGCTTATTATCATGACTAACATTGTGCTCTCGTGTGGGGTTTTTGAATACGATTATACAATCACTGCATTTTTTTTATTATAGGAATCATAATTTTTCTCCTCTCTCAGTGTGTGGTTGTTTTTCTTTTCTTTTTTCATTTTTTGATGTGTGTGTGTGTGTGTGGGGTGGGGGTGGTGGATTTCAATGTGTATTTCAGAAAGGGGAAGCTCAGAATCATGCTATAAGATCTGGATGAAGTATTTATGAAAATTTGCTGTGATGGCTATGATTTTTAATGGTTCACGATTATTGTTCCTGCCCTTTGTTGGTTTGTTCGGACCACCTGATTGTAACTAGCTCTAGCTATAGATTCACTCTCAATTCAGTAAAACATAAGGTTAGACAAGAAAAATAAAGAGTATAAAATAGGAGATACATTGCCTGTGAGAAAAGGAAGAGTATCAGTATTCTATAAGCATGCACCACCCCCCAAAAAAAAAAAAAGAAAAGAAAAGAAAATTCAATAGAAAATAATTTGTCTGTGAGTAAGGGAAGAGGATCAGTATTCTTTAAGCAAAGACATGTAGTGTGACAGGGTGAGGTAGTGTACGCACATCATTGTTAAGGGAGGTCAGTATGACCTTTTGAAGCCTCATATCGGTCATTTTTGTAAGCATAATAGATTGTGTTGGATATCTTAAACCATAAGTAGGAATTGCTACTTCTCTTTTCATCACAGGAAAAAATTGGATAAGGTTCTTTATAGTTGATTTCTTGCTAGCTCATATTAATAATCCCAGTGGTTTATTTCATCTTTGTATTCTGGTGGTGGTTTTAGCTGCTTATGAGCTGCTTTTAATTTATGGCAGGGGCCGGAAGTGGAATCCTCTTCGTCAAAGGCTAGATAGCTATGAATACAGTGTTCAGCAGCATATAGTTGGATCTCTGTTATTCACTCCGCTGTTGCTACTGCTACCAACTATATCTGTCTTCTACGTCTTTTTTTCCATCACCAATTTAACTATTGTCTTCTTGCGTACACTAATAGAGGTTATTGTGTCTGTTATACATGCTACACCTTACACAAATATAGTATTGTGGTTAGTGAGATCAAGAAGATTCCCTTCTGGAATCTGGTTAGATTTTGTGCACTGTCAGAATGCTTCAGATGAATCCTCGGTTGATGGACTTCTTAATGGCAAAATTATGCCAAGCAACAATGTCCTACAAGAACAGAACATGAATACTGGGAAATCTGGGATTCTGCTTTCAACTCTCTGCATCAACACTTTAACATTTGGTGAGGCCTTGAACTGTTTTATGACCCTTTTGTCTGCTGCTATATTATTTGAACTTGGGTAAAAATGTCCAACTAAACTACGTGTGCAAGTCTCGGACTTGGCCACTGTTTTAAAGAGTTGTTGTCCTACTAGGATAGTCCTAGTATCAAGTGTCATATCCATGTTGGAGTGCTAGAATCGGACACGGAAACTTAAGATGAAATGAATAGTATGAGTAACATAGGTCCACGAAGGGGTATGTAGGTAATTTTGTGGTCAATTTTTGAGTTTATTTTTATTATTATAGTTGGGGGTGGGGATTGAGGTCTCTGCTAAAAGGTTTGCTGGCTGTTCTGCTGGGACCTTTTGCAGATGGATTGTGGTACTTGAAGGAGCAGTTTTTGCAATTGTGTGTGCAAATAATGAGCGCCAATAAATTAGAAGTCTTACATTTCATTGGCATTTTGTGGTACTGTTTGTGTCTTTTACTTTGCTGAGCTTTACTTAAAATTTTCAGGACAAGTGATCTCTCCTCACTACCTGAACCTTAGCTCTGGAATCCATGGACGAACTATTGCTTCAGCAATTTCTGGGGTTCTCACGGGAAAAAGGTGGGTTTTTAATCCATTTATCTTAATGTTAAACATGATTTAACTCCCCTCTCTCCTGGCGGAGTAAAAATAAAAGGGATGTAGCTCTCATAGTGATTGTCCTAGTGCAGCATTTCAAGGACAGATGAGCTTCCAACAAAGATACCTTGGATGTTCATTGCTTACAGAGACTATTGGCGCATTTGCTATGATGCAGTCCTTACCTGTTTGCAATCATGAAGATTCATTGGCAAAGACGAAGGTGCAATACTTCTATGCTGACCAAATTTGATCGTCTCCAACTATCTTCTCCATAGAAATTATTTGTCCCTTTCAATATATGCTTACAATTTCTCTGGGGGTGCTCGTTCTTGACGTACGTGTATGGTGTATGGTATTGAAAGTGCAACTTCTGTAGTAGTGTATACAAGTCCTTGATTGATCTTTGGAGAAGGTGCTAAAATGTATCCAAAGCAAATATTTTGAAATGAGAAATCAATGGGATTGAGAGATCACTTGAGTTGCAAGTGTCAAGTAAAATGGTACACTTTTCTGTCATTTGTAAAGTTTAATATACATCGCCTCTGGTTAAACTAGCAAATAACCCCCATAACTTCTGTCAGTTGTGCAATCAACTCCCGTAGTTAAGATTAACATCCAGTACATTGTACGTTGCAACGAAACTCGGTTTGCTTTAGCTAGAAAGTAATTCTACTTCTTCAAGGTCGCCCCAGTAAGCTATTGCTCTTTTTTATAGCACACAAACTGTCTCCTGCAGAAAAGAAAAAACATAGAAGCATAGTTTAGCGTGCATACAAAAACTTTACACATAATTTCAATAAAAAAAAATTAGACACTTTGAAAGTAATCACTTGCACATTCTTAGAACTTAATAAGCTATAGGCATTTGGGGAAAGGATTTCCCTACCACTCCTTGCCTTCTCCCCCCCCCCCCCCCCAAATGATAGAAAAAAATAAAAATAGAAACAGTTCCACAACCGAGCCAATACTGTTTCGACAAGTATCAGTGGTCTGTCGGGATGGCAAGTTGACAGGAGTATCGGTGCTTACTGGATCACAAGGCCGGACTAATGCGACAACAACTGTGATATCATCATTATTGCCTCCTTGGTGTTCGTAGCCTGCTTCCTTCGCTGCTGTTGAGAATGGAGTTTTAGAGTGTGTGTCCAGTGAGTGGTTCAGGGCATTTGCAGCAATGTACTTCGCTAAGTGTTCAGGATCATAACCCTGTCCCTTTCTGACTATATCTTCAAATTCAGAGCAAAATATGTTGTCAAATAACCCTTCAATTCCAACTACTATTATGTCTTCAGCTTTTACTTCCAACTTAATTTTGCTGCGCACATTTAATCAACCCATCTAATTTAGTACTTTAAACAAGTAAAAATCAACATCAAATTAGCAAAGAAAGTGCTAATTATGATGACTAACCATTGCTACAGTTGGCCTATCGCAACTTTTGCCATTTCCAAGCTGATATGGATGGTTGAAATGTTTCTGTTGAACTGGTGATTTATAGATGATCTTTCCTTCTCTTAGCACCAAAAATCCACTATCTCCCAAATTTACAGCATACAAATGCTGCAAGAACAGAAACATAATCAAACTTCACACAGAGATAAGAGTATATTGCGTTCAGTTTTTCGACACCAGAAGAAATAAATAACAAATTGTCTCTATAACGTCATGGGTCATCATGACGTCATGTTTGTTTGTGACGTTTTACATTGAGACCGCCTCATATGACTTTTTGTGTATAAAAAATGTATACATTGTGTTGGAGTGCGATGATGCACGCCGTAGATGAGCCCTCAGCCTTAGTGTGGGAGTGTCCTTCAGTTAGGACTTCCATAGGATCAACCACTGAATCCTCTGGAGATAAAAGAGCTGAAACTGCACAGTTCTCCATGAGCTCCCTAGCATAGATTCCGGCATCTATGCCCTTCTTCGATCAACCGCCAACGCCATCAGCAACACCTAACGTCTGTCTATCTTCACATATGAAGTAGGCATCGTCCCCTCGAGTATCCCGTACCAACACCAACAACAACACCAGCAACAGCAACAGCAACATCAACATCAACAGCAACAGTAGTAGTAGTCGTAGTAGAAGTAGTATTATTATTGTTATTACTACTACTACTACTACTACTACTATACTACTACTACTAATAATAATAATAACAATAATAATAATAATAACAATAATAAGTTCAGTCAGTTTAGTTCAGGAGCATTAAGTTCATTTCAGTTCAGTTTAGGAGCATTAAGTTCAGTTCAGTTCAGTTCAGTTCAGTTCAGGACCAATAAGTTCAGTTCAGTTAAGTTCAGTTAAGTTCAGTTAAGTTAAGTTCAGTTACGTGAAATTCAGTTGAATCAAACGGAGCCTTACTCGCTCCGATGCACGGATATCTGAGCTGGGTCAAGTATCCCGTACCGGATATGTATCGGATACGTGTTGCCCAGATACGACCTGGATACGGCTAAAAACGAATCGAATACGTACTCTTAAAGTATCCTTTTTTTTTTAATTAATTTAAAAACTGAAATAATTAGGATACGGCTAGAATACTGGGTGGATACGTGCAGGATACGGCTACAATAAACTAATACACAAATTTATTTTTAAACCTTTTTTTTTACATTTTTTTAATTTAAAATATTGTTATCTTAATTTAACTACTAGCTAGCCTATAAAAATCAAAATAACATTTCAATTTTCATTTCATTTACCAAAATCAGAAACCCAAACTGTCTCTTCCAATGGTAAATCTGTTACTACTGCTGCTCCTAGGAGATTTGTTCCCAAATTTGCTCATTCTCATGAGGCTCTCAAGCATATTAATGATTTTAGGAAGGATAATTCAGTTGATAAGTTTGCTAAGGTCAATGTTGGAAATAATGTTAGCACCATTGTTTTTAAGAACCATGCTGGGGCTCCTGGGTTTTGCACTAACTCTGCTGGTAAGGTTATTGGTAGAGGGAAGGGCTATATGATCAGGCCCCCTATTCAGCAAGATGATGCCAATGATGTTGTTGTCCCTGTTATTGATGTTGAGTCCCTCTCTAATGATGATATGAGCTTCCTGAAGTGTCCTGCTCCTAGGTCTTTTTTCTCTCTATTTCACAATGCTCCCTATCCCTGGGTCTCCCTCAGGCAACTGTTTTGGATGTTACCCCTTTGCAAACTTGTTTCCCTTCTGTTGCTGATCACTTTGAGCCTTTTGAGCAGCCTGATGACAGCTTGGCTCTTTCCCTTGTGAGAGCCAATGTTTGATGATGATTTGCAGGGGTCTGATTATGAAGATGTGTCTCCTGATGCCTCTTTCCACTCTATGCATTCCAACAACTCTTTGCTCAAACAGATTACTCAGTTGGAAGTGGATGGGGCTGCTAATGAGGTTTTCTATGGCTCTGCTCAATCTGAAACCTCTAAGAGGAGGACCTGGGGTTCAGTCAATGTTGACACTGCCTCCAGCTCTCTGAAGAGAGCCAAGAATTAGCTTTCAGTCTTTATCTCAGCATTCTGATGCATTCTAAATAGTGTTTTTATGAATAAAATTGCTTTTTGGAATATTAGGGGGGTGGGGAAAAAAGATAGTGCTGAAGAAGTTAAACTCTTTTGCAAGCTACACCAAGTTAAATTGGTTGCTTTAGCTGAGACGAAAGTTCAGTTTGAACCCTCCCAAGCTCTAATACATCAGTTTGGCTTTTCTGAATATGACTTTATCCCTTGTAATGATTTTTTTGGTGGTATATGGATTTTATGGCAAGATCAGTTTTTAGAAGTTACTGTGTTACATAAGGACATTCGTTTTATTGTTGTGCTTGTTAAAGATTTTATTGCTTCACCTCATTTAGTTATTGTTTTCTGTTATGCCCCAGCACAGTCTACACACAAGCAACAATTTTGGACTGATTTACTTACTTTTGTTAATTCTGTTTCTATGTCTATGCTAGTTATGGGCGATCTGAATGAAATCAGCTCTGCCTCAGATAAATTAGGAGGCTCAATTCCTTCCTTAGCTCGGTTTGACAGAATCAACTCTTTTAAATTTGCTGCTAATCTTTTAGAACCATTTATTGGTGGAAGAATTACTTGGAGGAAAAAAAGGCAGGTCTTGATAATGTTTTTGAGAGATTAGACAGAGTGATTATTTCACCCTCATGTCTAAATTTTTATCCTTTTTTACATACGTATCACCATGATTTTGTTAGTATAGGTGTACCCAAACAGATGTTTGGTCAGTCCCAAAGATCAACTGGCAGAAACATAACACGAAAGTAACTTGCTACGCCGTGGATTAACCATTGCCTTAAAAGCAATTTCGCCCCGATCTAGGTGCAAATCGATCACCCAGCGCTCGCTTTCCAAGGTTAACACAGCACCCTTACTCGTGTGCACTCACGAGGAAGGATTGGAACAAAACTCAACTTGCTCAGGAATAATGGGAATATATGAGGGAGAGAGAAAAGGAAGATGGATGTCTTTCTCTTGTATATTTTCCAGTAATACTGATAGAGCTTTTATAGCCAAAAGAGAGCTGGAACTTTCTCATCAATAGGAAATCAAATAACGTAATTAATGGGGAGAGAATCAAGGAAATCAATTGATTTAGAAATCAAGGATATAATATCACAATAAAGATATGGGCTGAAAGAATAAAGGATTATAACAGCAGAAACGAATCTCATTAATTCCGTAATTTCAGCAATTAAGATCTCGTGGATCTGGATACGATTGGGTGGAACCAAACTCAGATTGGTCATAACCAAACTCCAATTCTGAGCATTGTTTCCAACAATCCCCCACAATTGCGAAAGAGAGGTAAGATTTCCAAAGAGAATGAATGAGCAAAGTTTCCTAAGCAAACAAATAATTCGGCACTTAAGTGCTAATATCTTGCGATTTGAATTAACACATAGTGAATTGAGGTCATACCGAACATCAAGGAGTGGAATTACTCTTGAACTCCAGGATGTAAAGGTGACACCCCAAGACACGCACCTTGTCATTTTATTGAGATTTTGTCCCGCGATAATAAACACATATAAATGGCCAAGAGAACCTCAGGTACTCATGAGTGCTCTAAAAAGAAGCCCATAAATCTTTCATAGAAGGTGGCCAAACCTTCTCCCTCACGTAGGTGATTTTCTAGGGGTCCAACACAATCAGGTCTACCCAAACTTATTATTGGGTCTGACCATCAAACACCAAGACCGTGAAATAATTAAGAGCAATGGGTGCTTATCCTCACATAATCAACTGGTGAATCCATCAAGTCCGTCTCACAAGAACCACCCAAGTAGGGTTATGAATTCATTAAGAGCGTAAGCTCATCCTCACAAAATTAAGCGGTAAACCCATCAAGTCCGTCTCTCAAGGACCACCCAACTATGGCTATGAATTCATTAAGAGAAAAAAGCTCATCCTTACAAATAGCACCAATAATCGCCATAGGGATGGATAAGTTGGTGCTCATTGAGTCTCCTCATGGTTTCGTTTGACCACATTGAACCTTGAAAGGTTGGGTATCCACCATGATTCTCTCAATCCAAGGGCTTTAAGCCCATCCCCCTCGACGCATTTATGACCATTTTTCTGGTCAACCCTTTGGTTAAATTATCCGCCAAAGTTATTTCGAATTTCAAGTACTCAAAAACAAAGTACATCATTGTTTATTAATTGTCTCACCAAGTCTTATGCGTAAATGTACTTTCTTACCATTATACGCGTGATTCTTAGTTACCGAGATGGATGCTACTGAATCACAATGAATGGAGACACGAGATACTTTCTCCACAAAAGAACAAGCAAATTCAATAACCATTTGGCTTCTTTATTGTTTATAGCTTCTTTCCAAAAGCTAACATCAACCGAAGACACGGCCTCTGCAAAAGTTTTAGGCTCTTCGTCAATCATAAAAGAATAAATGATATTCTCATTTAATTCATCAAAATTTAAATCTTCGGTTTGAAAAGCTTTCATAAAGTCAGAACCAAAGTTGGTATCAGTTCTAACTATTTTAGTCTTTCGTGGTTCAACACCATACACATCATTATTAAACGGAATAGGTAACGAAAAGAAGCAGGCATAGCCATAGCAATACCACAAGATTCGGCATTCATTTCAAAGAAAAGATATGCTCAAAGAATTCAACATCTCAAGATTAAATAATAGAATAATTATCAAACACATGAATCTATGTGATATTTGGGCATAACCAAAAAATCAGAATCAAAGATTTTAAGCCCAAAATTTGTGTGCTTGTGACTAGGCAAAACTACTTTATCAAACACCCCCACAATTTCTAATAAGTCACGTGTAGTGTAAACCTTTGAAAATTACATATGGGGATTTATTTATTAAGCACTCTATGCGATAAGTAAATAAAACCTCTACCCCCACATGCACCCAAAACTAATAAGCATTATTAGAAGTAATTGGGATGGGGTTAGACTTATCTTTGAGTCGAGTGGCTTCTTCAATCCTCATGTGCCCAGCCAACTCCTCAAGTGTGATGTCCTTCTTCTTGTGCTTCAAATGACCACGAAAGTCATTCCAAGAATTGGGCAATTTCTCGATCAAGACATTGGCTTGCATGATCTCACACATCTACATGCCTTCGGACAACACATTGGCACAAAGGTTCTCATATTGGTGCACTTGATCCATGATTGGTTTATCATCGACCATCTGGAATTCGAGCCAATTGCCAACTACATACTTCTTCTTTCCAGCATCATCAGCACCATATTTTCTCTCAAGAGTATCCCAAATCGACTTGGCGGATTTCTCTTGAATGAACAAGTCGAATAGAGAGTTTGTCATATGACTTAACATATGACCACAAACAGATTTGTTGTCCTTTTCGAACTTTCTTTTGAGTTTCTCATCAGCAACATTATCATCATCATCACTTTCTGCAAAGATTGGTGGATTGAATAAGACATAATCCAATTCAAATTGTTCGAAAACAATGAGCATCTTTTTGGACCACATCTTATAATTGTTCCCATCCAGAGGCTCAACTTTCGACATGTCAGTGATAGTCTTGTTCAACACAAGGGCCATTTGATCAAAGGGAAAAGGAAAATCGCTTTTAAATTGTTAGTATAGGTGTACCCAAACAGATGTTTGGTCAGTCCCAAAGATCAACTGGCAGAAACAGAACACGAAAGTAATTTGCTGCGCCGTGGGATTAACCACTGCCTTAAAAGCGATTTCGCCTCGATCTAGGTGCAAATCGATCACCCAGCGCTCGCTTCCCAATGTTAACACAACACCCTTACTTGTGTGCACTCACGAGGAAGGATTGAAACAAAACTCAACTTGCTCAGGAATAATGGGAATATATGAGGGAAAGAGAAAGGAAGATGGATGTCTTTCTCTTGTATATTTTCTAGTAATATTGACAGAGCTTTTATAGCCAAAAGAGGGCTGGAACTTTCCCATCAATAGGAAATCAAATAACGTAATTAATGGGGAGAGAATCAAGGAAATCAATTGATTTAGAAATCAAGGATATAATATCACAATAAAGACATGTGCTGAAAATCAGAAGCTGTTATATACAAGAATAAAGGATTATAACAGCAGAAACAGATCTCATTAATTTCGTGATTTCAGCAATTAAGATCTCGCGAATCTGGATACGATTGGATGTAACCAAACTCAGATTGGTCATAACCAAACTCCAATTCTGAGCATTGTTTCCAACAAATTTTAGCACTTCAGACCATTGTCCTATTATTTTAAATCTGTCAAATGAAGCATCCTTTACCCCCCCTCCCTTTAAGTTTGAATTGGCGTGGGTTAATCACAAGGATTATGAAGCTTTGGTTCGAAAGGCTTGGATAACTAGATATGATGGATCATTTATGTTTCAGTTTGTACATAAATTAAAAAACTTGAAAAAGCTTTCAAAGAATTGGGCTAAACTCAAATTTGGTAATTTCACTCGTCAATTGAAAGAGGTTGAAGACCAAATTATCAGTGTACAAAATAAAATTATTACTATGCCAAATAAGGCTGGTTTAATAACTTCTCAAGATAACCTGTTACGAAAGAAGGCTAAACTCATAAACTTTAATAGAACTTACTGGTCCCAACGAGCTAGAGAGAAGAATTTAGCTCTTGGGGACAGAAATACTGCATACTTTCAAACCAAAGCAACTATCCGAAAGAGTCGGAAAAAAAATTAAGAAGTATCTAAGTTCGGATAGTATTCATTATTATGAGTCAAATGATATACATAAGGAAATTACAAAGGATTTCAAAAGTAGATTTGTTAAAAATAATTCGTGTACTCAATTCGGATATAGATTTACAGGATATACACCATGAAGTAACAAATGAAGATAATGAGTATCTTATTAGTGAAGTTTCTAAAGACGAAATTAAGGAAGCTGTTTTTGGCTTAGCTCCAAATAATTCCCCAGGCCCGGATGATTTCCCAGCCATTTTCTTCCAAGCATATTGGTCTATTATAGGTCCCTCTGTCATCAAGGCGATTAAAGCTTTCTTTTTTCCGGTAAAATGCTAAAAGAAATTAATCAGACATTTATTGCTTTGATTCCCAAAATTGACTGTCCGGAAGCAGCAAACCATTTCAGGCCAATTAGCCTCTGTTCGTCCATCTATAAGATAATATCTAAAATAATGACGTCAAGACTTAAAACTGTTCTCAACAAATTAATACACCCTCTGCAAGGGGCTTTTGTGGCAGAACACTGTATTCAAGATAATATTCTACTGGCACATGAAGTTTTTCACTCTTTTCGGAATAAAAAAGGCAAGAATGGTTGGATTGGTATTAAACTAGATATGGAAAAAGCATATGACAGGTTAGACTGGAATTTTATTTTAGAGGTTTTCAAAAAGTTTGGTTTTCATGATAAATGGATTAACTGGATTAGAGAATGTATATCCACGGTCTCTTTTTCAAACCTGGTTAATAACTCCCCAGGGAAGACTTTTGTTCCTTCTAGGGGAATAAGACAGGGAGATCCTTTATCTCCGTATATTTTTATATTATGTGCAGAAGTCTTAGCACGCAGATTACAAAGGGAAAGCGACACATCGTCAAAAATCATAGGGATTAAAGTTTTCCAGGGTGCAAATAAACTTCCCTTCCTTATTTTTGCGGATGATACAATGATCTTTGCGGAAGCAACAACCCAAAGTTGTCATATTATAAAAAATATTCTGGATACATACTATAAAATTTCAGGTCAAAAAGTTAATTTCCACAAGTCAGCTTTCCAGTGTACAAAAAATATCATAAGGGCTTCAATTGAGGCTTTTAAAGGTATTCTTCTAATGAATCACATTGTCTGTCTAGATAAATACTTAGGATGTCCTATTATTAATGATCGTGTCAATGAGGATACTTTTAAGGAGATAGTTGATCGTACACAACAAAGCCTTACTAAATGGAAAGCTAATTCTCTTTCGTAAGCTGGAAGATAAGTGCTCATCCAGGCAAACTTAGCTGCTACACCCATTTTCATTATTCAGAGCTTCTCTTTACCAAAGGCTACACTAGATAAGCTCGATAAAGTCAATCGTAATTTTTTCTGGAACAAAGCTTCGAAAAGCATTTGTCGTTCGAAGAGTTTGGGTGGTCTAGGCCTTAAAAAGGCAGAATCAATTAATAAAGCCATGCAAATGAAACTCATTTGGAAGATACTAAAAGAACCGGAAAGTAAATGGATTCGTTTAGTTGAAAAAAAATACCTTAAAGGAGACATACCTTAGAATACTCAAAAAGAAAAAATAGCTCATGGCAATAGACAAACTTATTGAAAGTTAGAAGTCTCTTTAAGAAAGGACTTAGATGGCAGGTTGGTGATGGGCAAAGTATCAAGTTTTGGACGGATACTTGGGTCTCCCCGATCCCTTTTCAAGAAATGTTTTTTGATGATCAGTCAGATGACCCCCTCTTTGATTTAAATATTCCTGTCAGCACCTTTATGCTCACTTCGGGAGGTTGGGATGTACACCTTCTTTCTAGAATTGTTCCCCTGGATACTGTTCAAGCTATCTTAGGAATCCCGATACCTCTAAATGAAGCATCTGATAAATGGTACTGGGGGTACTCTGCGGATGGTAATTTTTCTTGCAAGTCTGCAACTTGGATTGCCCAAGGCTTAGAAAGTCGTTTCAAAGAGAAATGTGATTTCAGCTGGATATGGACTATTAATATATCTCCGAAAGTTAAAAAATTTTCTTTGAAAGCTATGTCTTGATGGTCTACCTACAAAGCGGCGTCTTCACCAAAGTAAGGTCTTTATTCCCCAAGAATGTGTTTTCTGTAATTTTCATAGTGAAGATAAATATCATCTTTTCTTCGAATGTCCTAATTTCATTCAAACTCTTCATGAAGTTAAAAATCTATGCAATGCTCATTTTAATCTACCTCAAGATGGCTCCCTTTACGGAATGTCTCAACTTACTAAGAAAACAACTCTCTGAAGAAAACTTAATCCTATTAATTATAACATGGTGGATGTTCTGGTTTGCCAGAAATAAAATCATCTTTAATGACTTGGTTACAAGCCCCTTACAAATAGTACTTTCTGCCAAAATTAGTTTTCAAGAGTGGTACAATATTCCTCTCAAGCAATTGGACTTCAGCACTAAGGCTCCGTTTGATTCACCTGGATAAAACTGATCTGAACTGAACTGAACTGATTTTTTGAACTTGACCGTTAACCATTTAAAATTCGTCCAAACATAGTCAATATTGGACTCATTTGAAAGTATGCGTTGAGATCTTTCCGATGACATAATTTACATCATGAAATTATTTCGGAATAAAAAGTTATATGAGTAATAAAGTTACGCATGAACTGAACTGAACTGAATTTAAGTAAAATTAAGGTGAATCAAACAGAGCCTAAGGGTCTTTTTAAAACAAAGAAATCGGCAAAAAAACCCCGGCCAAATATAAAGTGGGCTAAACCAAGACAAGATTATATTAAATTAAATTTTGATGGATCAAAAATTGCAATGGTAAATCTGCAGTTGGATTTGTTTTAAGAAATTCGTTGGGAGAACCATCACTACTTGGTGCTACACCTTGTGGCACTAGCTCAGTTCTTATGGCCGAAGTCATTGGTTTAAGGGAAGGGGCCAGAGCTGCTCTTTCAATAGGATATAAAAATGTTACCATAGAAGAAGATAATTTGACGGTAATTACGGCAATCAGAGCAGAGTGGCACATTCCTTGGGAAATAGAAAATATTCTAATAGATACCAAGAAAGATTTACACAATTTTAATAAAGTTGAAGTCCTACACTATTAACGAGAAGCAAATAAAGTAGCGAATTTCTTAGCAAATTTTGGTCACAATTGTCACCGTCCTCTCCGATGGTCATCCTTTTTTCACCCGTCCCTAGCCAACTTATTGGCGCAGGACCTTATAGGCTAACCTTATTGGTTGCCTGGTCTTTTCTTGCCTTATCCAAAAAAAAAAAAAAAACAAAACCAAACCCACCCAAACCCTAACCCTAACCGAACCCGAACCCCTCTTTCTCTGTCTCTCCATCCTCTTTCTCTCTCCCTCCTGCTCCGATCTGAGCTCAGCCACCGAGCCACAACCAAGCTCACGACGGCCACCGAGCCGGCGAGGCCAAGCACCGAGCGAGCTCCTGCGACTCTGCGACAGCACCACCGAGCACGGCGTCCAGCTCAGATCGAGCGACAGCAACCGAGCCACCATCGATTCAGCGCGGTAAGTCCTCCTCCCTTCCATCTCACTTTGATCTTTATAATTTTGGTTTTTCAATTTTCACTTTTTTCTCTGTTATGGAATGGGTTGCTTGGCATATTGGTGACTAAACGTTTGAACACTGTTTACAACACACCATTAGTTTCCTTGTAATCTAAATTACATTTATACATATCTTAATTGGGACAGTCACAATCATATTCTTGGTGTAAATGACTGAAAAAGGCCAAGTCAGAGACCAGAACTGTTAGTGCATTAGCAATGGCTAACAACTGTAAATATGCAATTCCTTTTAATTATGGCCTACGAATATCCCATACGCCATGGCTATTGCTTTCGTTAGCACCAGGAAAGGCAATGTAGCAAATTCCAAATAAATCAAACAAAACAAAGTACAGATTAGTGTCTGACATAGACTCATGAAATGACAGAATAACATTGGGCAGTGAACAGTTCAACATAGACTCGAAATCTTTTATCTATTCACATGTTGTAGCTTCTGTGGTCAAATTGATATGTTATCCCCAAACCAAAGTTGTTGTAAGCACTCCATTAATGAGAGCATTGGTGCTTTTCTGAGTTGGATGCTCTGTTGTACCATCTTTTACATCTGTGAGTGGGAATTTCAGCAGTTGCCGTTGTAGTTGCAGGCATACAAAGAGTCCAATTAACAACCAAAACACATCAAAGACTAAAAGAGTGCATACCAGTCAATCAGAAACTTAAGAGACCGTCCTAAAGGGTCTCCCAGTGGCTACTGCCTGATTAGGATATCTCCATAGCATTCTCAGTTGTGAAAGCTCTAAATTTCCACATATAACTTCATGGCAGAGTCGAAAGAAAACCAAGCCGAATAAAATCAAACAATGATGAACCTAGCAGAATAAAATCAAATGATGATGAACTTAGCAGAATAAATCAAGTTGTGAGTTGTGAGCAGAACTTGCAGCACGCTTCAACGTGAAAAAGAACATTAAAAATAAATAAAACAACAGCAATTAGAACGTCAGACCTTAAGGGAAACAGAGAGTATAAGAGATGTAGTTAAGTTGTTGAATAAACTTAGAGCCACCTGATCATACTAACATTGTGGCATCACTGAATAAGATTTGGATGCACATAATTAATATGTGTAGTCATAAGTCACCTTCTGTAAAAAGGGAAAAAATAGATGTCTGCATGTGCATCATAACAGTTTTGATTCAAGTCATTTGAGTGACACCCGTTCTTTGATCATGTTTTATATTCCGCTCCTAGATAATTGGATACCATAATGGACCTCGTTAGATTTTGCCCCTCACTTGGCTGATGAAAATATACACTTTGCATCCTGAGCGTCCATGTGATCAAAATGAAGAATCTTTTTTAGTTTGTGGGAGGGAAAGTGTGCCCCAGTTTTTTTGGCTAGTGGAGGGAGTTTTCCCACAAAAACCATAACTGGGAGGAAAGAATATGGGAAGTCTACTACCATTAATGCTTCTTCTTGAAAAAGCAAAAATCTAACATTGATATTATCAAACAAAGAAGGAAAATGATGATTAACCTAACTGAGAAACCTAATTGAGAATCCTAAATATTAGTTCTTCATATTATTCGGTCGGCGTTCATACTTTCTGGCGACAAACTTAAAAAAAAAAAAAAAAAAACATCTTCATATTATCCGGTCGGCGTTCATACTTTCCGGCGACAAACTAAAAAAAGAAAAATAATTAATTTTGCATTCCATTAGGGAGCTGCCTTCGTTGTAATCTTCCTTCAAGATTTTCATTATTTTCGTTGACCCATTAAAAATTTGCGGCGTCAATTTTCCAACCACCAGTTTTTTAATTGGTGGATTAATTTTTCAACCGACAAAGTTTTTAAATTGCTAGGTTAATTTTCCGGCAAGAGAGTCCATTATTTCAGTTGGCTATTGTTAAATTTGATTAGTAGTTGATTAATTATCTTCAATCTGAGTTGATTTTATTTGGGGCCAAATTTAACTCCAACGGCCATTGCCGGCGACGTCCCTCCATTACTACGGCGTACAAGTAATTTTATTTTGGCATGATATTCTATAATGTTTGGTAGCAAAAAAATTCGTGATGCCATAAATTATTTTTCAATGTACCATTTGGTAGCAAACAAGCCAAAAAGTTTAAAATTGAAGATATTGGTAGCAAATGTTATATTTCCTTACCTTATGGTGATGTCAATGATAACCACGATCTTTATGTAACCAATTGTAGCAAAAAGGCCATTACATATGATATTATCATGTATTTATGTAGCCACTGATGATATTATCATTTGGGTAGCAAAATGGGATCATGTAGCAACGAAATGGAAGTTTTGGAAAGATAACCATGTAACATTTATACTCTTAATTGGCTATCAGGCCTATCACTGATAAATATTATCATTATAAATATTTTATTGAATAAGTTTGAACTTAATTTATCAATATAAATATTGTAGGCAAATAGTGCTATCAGTGTTTATATTAATATTATAAATATATATATTTTCTTGAATAAGTTTTTAACTTAATTTATCGCACTGTCGAATGATGTTAAAATTGTATTATTTGGTAGCTAAATAAGGCTCCAACGTAACGTAGTTGAGTTGAAACGATAGAACCATGTTCCTGTTAGTGTGATTTCCCTATTTACCACTGAATGTGGATCCCCTGAATGAACCTGAGTTCATTGAAGAAACAGCTGATAGTGAAAATATTGTAAAACAAAGGTACACTTTCGTACTCTATATGTACAGATTGCATATGGTAAATGTATAAGTTGGTAAGTTGGGTTGATTCATTTTTTCTATTCAGGACTAATGCAGAGAAAGACATACCAACGTCGGAGGAAGAGCTACTTGATCCTTATTGTGGGATGATTTTCCCTTCAGGAGAGGATTTTGCTATTTTCTGCCACAAATATGCATATCATACGGGGTTCGAATTATTCATAAGGTGCAACTCAATACTAAAGGAGTACGAGGACAAAGGAGTGTCAAGGACGAACCTCGATAATCCGCGACGGTACCATATGGCAAGAAGGCTGAGGTTTGCGTGCAAAAAAGGTGGTCTAAAGCAAAGTAAAAACGATATAGCAAAAACGATGTTCTAGATAATGTCTAATGTTATGTAATGTAGCCAAGTCATATTTCGTATTTTGGTAGCTTTTCTAATACAATATTTTTGGTGCGAAGCTTTCTGATACAATGTTGTTGGGGGTGAAGTTGCATTCGTAATTACTACGTCACTTGGTACACATCTTATACTATGTTGTTGGGCGCCAATTTTGCTATGTAACTTGGTACACATCTTATACTATGTCGCAAACTCTATATATGACCCATTGTGCTACGAAACATGGTAGCTTACACATACACCTCTACCAATCAACAATCATACGAATAAGTATCATGTATTGTAGTGAAATTGTACAAAATGATAACGTATGATTTAGTTTACATGGCAGGATAAGAAATCATATAATTTAACCTTAAGTAGCAAAATAAAGTTTATGTGGAAACATGGTAGCTTAAACCCCAAAACCTATACCCTATACCGTATATACGCTTCCTAAAAATATAGTTAAAGAGAGAGAAAGAGAGAAGAAAAATATTAGTGTTAGTTTTATAAAGACGAATTGGTAATATTTCTAAGTTTCTTTTTAATTCTCTTAGTATTATTATTTTATAAAAATCAATTACTAGTAGAACCTCTATACATTAATACTCTATAAATTAATAACCTTTCTAAAATAATAATTTTTCTCGGTCCCAACTCTGTCTTAAGGTGTAAATTAATAATTTCGATAAATTGATAAATTAATAATGCTTTGAAAGATTTTCTTGTAAATTTATGGTTTCTTCAATATCATAAATTATTAATTCCATAAAATTACAAATATAACTAGAATAACTTCGTAAAATATGATTCTATTGTTGTTTGCTTTTTGTTAAAATTATATCTAGTTGTATCTCATCTCTAACTATCCTTACTGCATCCAAAAGTTCTGGTGTTGTTTTCTCGTACTGCAACAAAAAAGTGTGAAGTGTTGTTGCCGCTATTAGTGTTTCCTTCCGTGCTATTAGTTCCAAATGCACTGTATCATCTTCATTTTAATCCATGATAGGATTGTATTTTAAGTGTTGTATCTAAGTTTGTTTATAATTCTATTACTATTATAGTTTTATAAAGACGAATTGGTAATATATCTAGGTTTGTTTTTAATTCTATTACTATTATAGTTTTATAAAAACCAAAGTGTAATATAGCTTTCATTGTAGGTATTCTTTGAGACCTAGTTAGAGGAAGACACTATTTATCATTTTCATATTGGGTCTAGTAATAGTGTTTAGTTTTATCATGAGCCTAGAGGACCCTCAGTGCCTCGGGAGGGTCATATGGATCCCTGAACTTCGATATCACCCATGCCTTCGGTGTTCCGACGCTTACATTGGTGTCAAAATGCCATTATAAGCCTATCATGGACTCGATAACGCCATTATATATAGTTATTGTCATATTCTACTTGTCATGTACTCCACTTCATTGTATTTCTCCACTTATCATGTACTCCACTTCATTATTTAGTAGGAAAGACATCCTATACTTAATACGTGTTTTATATATAGCTCAATCACCTAAACCCCTCCCAATCCACAATCATTGCAATTAGTATCATGTGAAGTAGATACAGTAGCAAATTCACCTAAACATCTCGCAATACACAATCATACCAATTAGTATCATGACAACTGATTATAGTAGTAAATTAACCTAAACCTCTCCCAATCCACAATCATACCAATTAGTATCATGTCAACTGGTTATAGTAGCAAATTAACCTAAACCTCTCCCAATCCACAATCATACCAATTAGTATCATGTCAACTGGTTATAGTAGCAAATTAACGTAAACCTCTCCCAATCCACAATCATACCACTAGCATCATGTAAACTAGATATAGTAGCAAAATTCACCTACACATTTCATTTCCCATTCCACATTCACACCAATTTGTATCATAAGGAATGTCACGCAAATATCTGCAAATCCACAATCATACCAATAAGTGTCATGGATTGTAGCGAAGTTGTACAAAATCATAAGGAATGATCTTGTTTAGATGTAGAGATAAGAAATCATCTAATTGTAATACCTGAAGTAGCAAATTAATGTGTATGTGCAACCCCCAAAACCTAAACCCTATACCCTATACCCTATATCATATACCCTATCTCATATACCCTATACCCTATACTCTATATCCAATACCCTATACCCTATACCCTATACAAGAACTAGTCTTATTAAACATTTTAGATTCATCTTTTACAAATTACTGTTTAAGTTTATACCCTTTACCCATTTGCATTATATTATTTAACATTTCAGATGTTATTACACTAAATATTTGCCTTTTATTATTGTTCTTGATTGCATAAAACCAATTATATGCAATTATACCCCCTATTATACTAATTAACATTTCACATGTTATAACACTAAATATTTGTCTTTTACATTATTGTTATAGTTTGATTCGCCAACAATATAATGCTAATTATTTATGATATCTAATCTACATTTATACTAGTTTATTCACGCTATTCACAAAAACTATAAATTTGACCTTAGCAAATGTTATGGTTTCATGTTGTTAGATAACCATCGACCTTCTTGTCATTAATGTCATTCATGTGACTCGTTTAACCAATGAAACTGTTTGCATCATTCAGTATAACACTTGTAATCTAATATATAAAACGAATTAATGAGACCTGAGAAGACGTGACGCGGGAGCAGTTCAAGATGTTCAAAATAGCCCAATTGCACTTAGCATCCGTTCTGAAATTGAGCCCATACTTGGAATTATTCATGGGCTTACTCTTCTTAAATGGATCAATTAAAAGTCCAACATGATGGGTTCGCCATCAACACACATTCGCCATGTTCCATCCTTTTTAGGGACAAGTAAGGCTGGAACGGAACAAGGACTCAAGCTCTTAGGAACATATCCCCTTTCTAATAATTCATCAATTTGCCTTTGCAACTCTTTTGTCTCCATCGGATTACATCTATAAGCTGGTTTGTTAGGCAATTGTCCACCGGGGATCAAATCAATTTGGTGCTCAATTCCTCTCATGAGTGGAAGTCCTAGGGGTAAGTCATTTGGAAACACATCTTTAAACTCTCCAATTAAAGGTGTAACTATGGGATTTAGAGGGTTTTTATTTTCATCTTGTAGTTCTTTCACAAAGAGGACATAAACATGTTGTTTTGTAGCTAATTGATAGTAATGTTGTTTACAGCACGACTATCAACACACATTCGCCATGTTCCATCCTTTTTAGGGATAAGTAAGGCTGGAACGGAACAAGGACTCAAGCTCTCACGAACATAACCCTTTTCCAATAATTCATCAATTTTCCTTTGCAACTCTTTTGTCTCCTCCGGATTACATCTATAAGCTGGTTTGTTAGGCAATTGTGCACCAGGGATCAAATCAATTTGGTGCTCAATTCCTCTCATGGGTGGAAGTCCCGGGGGTAAGTCATTTGGAAACACATCTTTAAACTATCCAATTAAAGGTGTAACTATGGGATTTAGAGGGTTTTCATTTTCATCTTGTAGTTCTTTCACAAAGAGGACATAAACATGCTGTTTTGTAGCTAATTCCCTCCCCATTTGTGTTTCACTCAAAAATAAGTTCTCATGACTCTTTTCTCTCATTCCCGGTGAACTTATTTTAGATGGAGACAGTGGGGTCAAAGTGATTTTCTTTTTATGTTTCGCAATAGCATAAACATTCTTTCTTCCATCATGCATAGCACATCTATCAAATTGGCAAGGTCTCCCCAATAAAACATGACATGTATCCATAGGAATTATATCACACCAAACAGAATCATGATAACTCTTCCCAATGGAAAATGAAATTAAGGTCTGTTTAGTTACCTTTAAATCATTCCCTTTGCTCAACCATTGCAACATGTACTGTTTTGGGTGGTTTTGAGTTGGCAAATTTAGCTTCTCCACCAAAGTAGTGGACGAGACATTAGTGCAGCTCTCTCCGTCAACAATAAAATTGCTTAGCTTCCTTTTGATGGTACATCTTGTTTGAAAGATTTGGTCTCTTTGCTCCTCTTCTAGGGACGCTGGTTGAGAGTGGAGTGCTCTCCTTATGATGAAAATGTCACCATTCTCATCAGGTTGTGTAATCACTTCGTTCTCCTCAAGCGCATCCTCCTCTCCATCACGAGATGCTTGTATTTCATTAATGTCTTTAATTTCATTCAAGGTCATAACCTTATTTGTGGAAAATTCAGATTGGAAGTGTATCTCACCATTCTCCTTAGGTTTTGCAATTACTTCGTTCTTCTCAAACACACCCTCTCCTTCATGAGATGCATCTATTTCATCAATATCTTGAATTTCTTTTAGGGTCATCACCTTATTAGTGGGACATTTAGATTGGTAGTGTCCATACCGAAGGTAACACGCACACTTACTTTTGTTGTGTTGTTCTTCCCTCCTCAACTCTGCCAAAGTTTGCTGAATCTTGTCTAATCTTGCAAAAGCTTCTTCCAACTTTCTAGAACTAAATTCCAACATGATTATCAAATAAACAAGGAAAGCACTCGTTCAAAGAAAAACAAACCAAAGCTCTGATACCAACTTGATGCGTAGCGGATTCGAATAAGTGCTGTTGATTTAGAATTTTGTGGGATTTTGCGTTTTGGATGTGTTAACGTAAATGGATACAAGGATATGACCCGAGATAAAGGCTACGCCGCCACTCAAGGCCTAGAACTCACCACCAATGATCTTAAAGGCTAGGCCACCGACCAACGGATAAAGAATTCACTCAACTCACCAAGCTAACGAAATAGCTCTAAAGATGTTAAGATTTTCGGTTTGGATGCACAAATCAATTTTCATTCAACAAGTCTGCCTTTTCCATTAATATTCATGTCCCTTATATAGAGAAGGGGCTCTTTACAATTCAAAGGACTAGCCTTGATACAATAACAATCAACTTAAGTGATGTAGAGTTCTTAGGAAATAAAACTACGCGCAATCAACACATTAAATACTAGTACATGAACTGAACGCAAATGCATTTTAATCTAACTATAGTAATCAGCTATCTTTGACCATTATTTATTGAAAGCATAAAAATAAGTTCTAATCAAGTCACCTTGACCATGGGAAAGCCAAATGCAGAAGAACCAAGTAGAAAAATTGGATCTGCCCAAAATGCTCCAATTAGCTTGTAAATTGCAATCTTGACTTCTAGGTTCATTCAACTTGAACTCCACATGATTAAACACGACCACGACTAGGAACCCATCATGTTGGAATTTTAATTGATCCATTCAGAAGAGTAAGCCCATGAATAATTCAAGTATGGGCTCAATTTTAGAACGGACGCTAAGTGCAATTGGACTGTTTTGAACATCTTGTACTGCTCCCGCATCAATCTCCTCTTCTTCGAAAAGATTTGTCCTCAAATCTCAAATATGATCATCATCTAGGTAAGGAGAAAGATCACCAATATTGAAAGTTGTAGAAACTCCATACTCACCAGACAATTCTAGCTTGTATGCACTATTTCCAATTCGCTTTTCCACTCTAAATGGACCATCATCTCGGGGCATCAATTTGTTCTTTCTTTTGCTTGGAAAACGTTCCTTTCTCAAGTGTAACCAAACAAGATCTCCAGGATCAAACTCAGCTTGCTTGCAGTTCTTGTTTGCTCGAGCTTTATACAACTCATTTGGCTTTTCAATTCTTGCTCGAACTTGATCATGCAGCTTCTTCATACTTTCCACACGAACCATAGCTTCATAATTAACTTGTTCCTTTTTGGGAATAGGAATTAAGTCAATAGGCAAGTAAGGATTCACACCATAGACTACCTCAAGTTGAGAACGCCCAGTTGCATAGGTAGGGGTTCTATTATAGGCAAACTCAGCATGTGCCAACTTCAAGTCCCAATCCTTGGTAGTCTTACTCACGAGCCCACGTAGCAAAGTGCCTAGTGTTCTATTGGTGACTTCGGTTTGTCCATTAGCTTGGGGGTGGTGTGAAGTACTAAATAGAAGCTTCGTCCCAACTAATCTCCAAAGAGTCTTCCAAAAATAGCTAAGAAACTTGGTGTCACGATCAAAAACAATGGTCTTTGGAATCTCATGCAAACGAACCACTTCTTTGTAATACAAATCAGCCACATTTGAAGCATCATCGATTTTATGACAAGGAATGAAGTGTGCCATCTTAGAGAACCGATCAACAACTACCATGATTGCATCCTTACCCCGTTGAGTGCGAGGTAAACCAACAATGAAATCCATACTTACATCATCCCAAGGCTGAATTGGAACCGGTAAGGGCGTGTACAACCCTTTGTGAAAGTGACTCTTGGCTCGTTGACATGTTCCACATCTCTCCATAACAGCTTGCACATCTCCCATCATCTTTGGCCAATAGAAATGCTCTGGTAAGATCTCAAGAGTTTTGTTTAAGCCAAAGTGGCCAGCAAGTCCACCGCCATGAGCTTCTCTAACCAAAAGCTCTCGAAAGGAACTCTTAGGAACGCACAATTTGTTCCCTTTGAAAAGAAAGCCTTCTTTTATGGAATAGGATCCTTGAACACCATTCTTGCACTCATCAAGCAAAGAAGAGAAATCAGAATCTTCTTTGTACAATTCTTTCATGAACTCAAATCCCAAAAGCTTGCTATTAAGGACAGCTGCATAGAATAACGCCTTGACAAAGTGTCAGCTACTACATTGATTTTTCCAGCTTTGTATCTCAAAGAGAAGTTGAATGTTTGAAGAAATTCAACCCACTTAGCATGCCTCTTATTCAGCTTGTGTTGCCCATGAATATATTTGAGTGCTTCATGATCAGAATGTAGAACAAAAGGTTTTGGCCGCAAATAATAAGTCCATTGATCCAATGCACGCACAATATCATAAAACACCTTATCATATGTGGACTAATTGAGTCTAGAGCCACTCAATTTCTCGTTGAAATAAGCAATAGGCCTCCCTCCTTGCACAAGAACAACTACAATTCCGCAACCACTCGCATCACACTCAACTTCGAAAGGTTGATTGAAATCTGAAAGGGCTAGGATGGGTGCTTCACAAAGATTCTCTTTGATCAATTCAAATCCCCTTTGGGAAGTCTTTGTCCACTCAAAATTTCCTTTCTTCAAGCACTAAATAATGGGACTCAACAAAGTACTGAAATTCCTTACAAATCGAAGATAAAACGAAGCCTATCCATGAAAACTACGTACCTCCGAAACTGACTTTGGAGTTGGCTAAGTCTTAATCACTTCCACCTTGGATTGGTCAATGGAAACACCATCCTTGGACACCACATAACCCAAGAAAGTAACACTAGGAACCATGAAAGAACACTTCTCCAGCTTGCCATAGAGCTTTTGTTGTCTCAATGTCTCAAAAACAGTTTTCAAGTGTTGTAAATGTTCTTCCTCACGTTTGTTGTATATCAAGATGTCATCAAAGTAGACTACCACAAACTTGAAAAGAAATGTCCTTAGCACTTCATTCATGAGGTGCATGAAAATGCTAGTAGCACTAGAAAGACCGAAAGAGATAACAAGCCACTCATACAACCCTTGCTTTGTCTTGAAAGCGGTCTTCCATTCGTCACCTTCCCTCATTCTAATCTGGTGGTATCCACTTCTCAAATCAACTTTGGAGAATACCTTTGCACCATGTAACTCATCAAGTATATCATCAAGTCTAGGTATAGGAAACCTATACTTGATAGCGATGTTGTTTACAGCACGGCTATCAAGACACATTCGCCATGTTCCTCCAAAGAGTCAAGAGAACTTATTTTTAAGTGAAACACAAATGGGGAGGGAATTAGCTACAAAACAGCTTGTTTATGTCCTCTTTGTGAAAGAACTTCAAGTTGAAAATGAAAACTCTTCAAACCCCCTAGTTACACCTTTAATTGGAGAGTTTAAAGATGTATTTCCAAGTGACTTATCCCCGGGACTTCCACCCATGAGAGGAATTGAGCACCAAATTGATTTGATCCCTGGTGCAGAATTGCCTAACAAACCAGCTTATAGATGTAATCCGGAGGAGACAAAAGAGTTGCAAAGGCAAATTGACGAATTATTGGAAAGGGGTTATGTTCGTGAGAGCTTGAGTCCTTGTTCTGTTCCAGCCTTACTTGCCCCTAAAAAGGATGGAACATGGCGAATGTGTGTTGATAGCCGTGCTGTAAACAACACCGGGTGAATGATGCGTTGGCATCAATATCCTCTCTTGACTTAAGTGCCATACAATCTGTCCTTGGTTCATCATTGATATTATTGACGCGGGAGAGTTTTCCAAGCAAAAGGAAGAACAAATTGATGCCCCGAGCTGATGGTCCATTTAGAGTGGAAAAGCGAAATGGAAAAAGTGCATACAAGCTAGAATTGCCGGGTGAGTATGATGTTTCTGCAACTTTCAATGTCGGTGATCTTTCTCCTTACCTATATGATGATCATATTCGAGATTTGAGGACAAATCTTTTCGAAGAAGAGGAGATTGATGCGGAGCAATTCAAGATGTTCAAAACAGCCCAATTGCACTTAACGTCCATTCTGAAATTGAGCCCATACTTGGAATTATTCATGGGCTTACTCTTCTTAAATGGATCAATTAAAAGTCCAATATGATGGGTTCCTAGTCATTGTCGTGTTTAATCATGTGGAGTTCAAGTGAATGAACCTAGAAGTCAAGATTGCAATTTACGAGCTAATTGGAGGGGTTTGGGCAGATTCAATGTATCTACTTGGTTCTTCTGCATTTGGATTTCCATGGTGAAGGTGACTTGATTAGCACTTAGTTTAATGCTTTCAATAAATAATGGTCAAGACAGCTAATTACTATAGTTAGATTAAGATGCATTTGCATTCAGTTCATGTACTAGCATTTAATGCGTTGATTGCGCGTAGTTTTATTTCCTAGGATTTCTACAGCACTTAAGTTGATTGTTATTGTATCAAGGCTAGTCCTTTGAATTGTAAAGATCCCCTTATCTATATAAGGGACATGAATATCAATGGAAAAGGCAGACTTGTTGAATGAAAATTGCATTGTGCATTCAAACCGAAAATCTTAACATCTTTAGAGCTATTTTGTTAGCTTGGTGAGTTGAGTGAATTCTTTATCCGTTGGTCGGTGGCCTAGCCTTTAAGATCATTGGTGGTGAGTTCTAGGCCTTGAGTGGCGGCGTAGCCTTTATCTCGGGTCATATCCTTGTTTCCTTTTACGCTAACACATCCAAAACGTAAAATCCCACAAAATTCTAAACCAACAGCACTTGATTGAATCCGCTACACATCAAGTGGGGAGGGAACATAGTGGTTGCGGTATTGGAGCTGTTCTTGTGCAAGGAGGGAGGCCTATTGCTTATTTCTGCGAGAAATTGAGTGGCTCTAGACTCAATTACTCCACATATGATAAGGAGTTTTATGCTATTGTGCATGCATTGGATCAATGGACTTATTATTTGCGGCCAAAACCTTTTGTTCTACATTCTGATCATGAAGCACTCAAAAACATTCATGGGCAACACAAGCTGAATAAGAGGCATGCTAAGTGGGTTGAATTTCTTTAAACATTCAACTTCTCTTCGAGATACAAAGCTGGAAAAACCAATGTAGTTGCTGACGCTTTGTCAAGGCGTTATTCCATGCTAGCTGTACTTAATAGCAAGCTTTTGGGATTTGAGTTCATGAAAGAATTGTACAAAGAAGATTATGATTTATCTTCTTTGCTTGATGAGTGCAAGAATGGTGTTCAAGGATCCTATTCCATACAAGAAGGCTTTCTTTTCAAAGGGAACAAACTGTGCGTTCCTAAGAGTTCCTTTCGAGAGCTTTTGGTTAGAGAAGCTCATGGCGGTGGACTTGCTGGCCACTTTGTCTTAAACAAAACTCTTGAGATCTTACAAGAGCATTTCTATTGGCCAAAGATGATGGGAGATGTGCAATCTATTGTGGAGAGATGTGGAACATGTTAACGAGCCAAGAGTCACTTTCACAAAGCGTTGTACACGCCCTTACCGGTTTCAATTCATCCTTGGGATGATGTAAGTATGGACTTCATTGTTGGTTTACCTCGCACTCGACGGGGTAAGGATGCAATCATGGTAGTTGTTGATCGGTTCTCTAAGATGGCACACTTCATTCCTTGCCATAAAACCGATGATGCTTCAAATGTGGCTGATTTGTATTACAAAGAAGTAGTTCGTTTGCATGGAATTCCAAAGACCATTGTTTCTGATCGTGACACCAAGTTTCTTAGCTAATTTTGGAAGACTCTTTGGAGATTAGTTGGGACGAAGCTTCTATTTAGTACTTCACACCACCCCCAAACTGATGGGCAAGCGGAAGTCACTAATAGAACACTTGACACTTTGCTTCGTGGGCTCGTGAGCAAGACTACCAAGGATTGGGACTTGAAGTTGGCACATGCTGAGTTTGCCTACAATAGAACCCTGACCTATGCAACTGGGCGTTGTCCATTTGAGGTAGTCTATGGTGTGAATCCTTACTTACCTATTGACTTAATTCCTATTCCCAAAAAGGAACAAGTTAATTATGATAGCTGATTACTATAGTTAGATTAAGATGCATTTGCGTTCAGTTCATGTACTAGCATTTAATGCGTTGATTGTGCGTAGTTTTATTTTCTAGGAACTCTACTGCACTTAAGTTGATTTTTATTATATCAAGGCTAGTCCTTTGAATTGTAAAGAGCCCCTTCTCTATATAAGGGACATGAATATCAATGGAAAAGGCATACTTGTTGAATGAAAATTGCTTTGTGCATCCAAACCGAAAATCTTAACATCTTTAGAGCTATTTCGTTAGCTTGGTGAGTTGAGTGAATTCTTTATCCTTGGTCCGGTGGCCTAGCCTTTAAGATTATTGGTGGTGAGTTCCAGGCCTTGAGTGGTGGAGTAGACTTTATCTCGGGTCATATGCTTGTTTCCTTTTTCCTTAACACATCCAAAACGCATAATCCCAAAAAATTTCAAACCAACAACACTTGTTTGAATCCGCTACGCATCAAGTTGGTATCAGAGCTTTGGTTTGTTTTTCTTTGAACGAGTGCTTTACTTGTTTATTTGAGAATCATGTTGGGATTTAGTTCTAGAAAGATGGAAGAAGCTTTTGCAAGATTAGACAAGATTCAGCAAACTTTGGCAGAGTTGAGGAGGGAAGAACAACGCAACAAAAGTATGTGTGCGCGTTGCCTTGGTTATGGACACTACCAATCTGAATGCCCCACTAATAGGGTGATGACCCTAAAAGAAATTCAAGAGATTCATGAAATAGATGCATCTCGTGAAGGAGAGGGTGTGTTTGAGAAGAACAAAGTAATTGCAAAACCTAAGGAGCATGGTGAGATACAGTTACAATCTGAATTTCCCACAAATAAGGTTATGACCTTGAATGAAATTAAAGACATTAATGAAATACAAGCATCTCGTGATGGAGAGGAGGATGCGCTTAAGGAGAGCAAAGTGATTACACAACCTGATGAGAATGGTGACATTTTCATCATAAGGAGAGCACTCCACTCTCAACCAGCGTCCCTAGAAGAGGAGCAAAGAGACCAAATCTTTCAAACAAGATGTACTATCAAATGGGAGCTATGCAATTTTATTGTTGACGGAGGGAGCTGCACTAATGTCCCGTCCACTACTTTGGTGGAGAAGCAAAATTTTCCAACTCAAAACCATCCAAAACAATACATGTTGCAATGGTTGAGCAAAGGGAATGATTTAAAGGTAACTAAACAGACCTTAATTTCGTTTTCCATTGGGAAGAGTTATCATGATTCTGTTTGGTGTGATGTAATTCCTATGGATACATGTCATGTTTTATTGGGGAGACCTTGGCAATTTGATAGATGTGCTATGCATGATGGAAGAAAGAATGTTTACGCTATTGAGAAAGATAAAAAGAAAATCACTTTGACCCCATTGTCTCCATCTAAAATAAGTCCACTGGGAACGAGAGAAAACAGTCATGAGAACTTATTTTTGAGTGAAACACAAATGGGGAGGGAATTAGCTACAAAACAACCTGTTTATGTCCTCTTTGTGAAAGTACTTCAAGCTGAAAATGAAAACTCTTTAAACCCCCTTGTCACACCTTTAATTGGAGAGTTTAAAGATGTGTTTCCAAGTGACTTACCCTTGGGACTTCCACCCATGAGAGGAATTGAGCACCAAATTGATTTGATCCCTGGTGCACAATTGCCTAACAAACCAGCTTATTGATGTAATCTGGAGGAGACAAAAGAGTTGCAAAGGCAAATTGATGAATTATTGGAAAGGGGTTATGTTCTTGAGAGCTTGAGTCCTTGTTCCGTTCCAGCCTTACTTGTCCCTAAAAAGGATGGAACATGGCAAATGTGTCTTGATAGTCGTGCTGTAAACAGCATCACTATCAAGTATAGGTTTCCTATACCTAGACTTTATGATATACTTTGTGAGTTACATGGTGCAAAGGTATTCTCCAAAGTTGATTTGAGAAGTGGATACCACCAGATTAGAATGAGGGAAGGTGACGAATGGAAGACCGCTTTCAAGACAAAACAAGGGTTGTATGAGTGGCTTGTTATGTCATTCGGTCTTTCTAATGCTCCTAGCATTTTCATGCACCTCATGAATGAATTGCTAAGACCATTTCTTGGAAAGTTTTTGGTAGTCTACTTTGATGACATCTTGATATAAAGCAAACGTGAGGAAGAGCATTTACAACACTTGAAATCTGTTTTTGAGACATTGAGACAACAAAAGCTCTATGGCAAGCTGGAGAAGTGTTCTTTCATGGTTCCTAGTGTTACTTTCTTGGGTTATGTGGTGTCCAAGGATGGTGTTTCCATGGACCAATCCAAGGTGGAAGTGATTAAGATTTGGCCAACTCCAAAGTCAGTTTCGGAGGTACGTAGTTTTCATGGATTGACTTCGTTTTATCGTCGATTTGTAAGGAATTTCAGTACTTTGTTGAGTCCCATTACTGAGTGCTTGAAGAAAGGAAATTTTGAGTGGACAAAGGCTTCCCAAAGGGCCTTTGAATTGATCAAAGACAAGCTTTGTAAAGCACTCATCCTAGCCCTTCCAGATTTCAATCAACCTTTCGAAGTTGAGTGTGATGCGAGTGGTTGCGAAATTGGAGCTGTTCTTGTGCAAGGAGGGAGGCCTATTGCTTATTTCAACGATAAATTGAGTGGCTCTAGACTCAATTACTCCACATATGATAAGGAGTTTTATAATATTGTGCGTGCATTGGATCAATGGACTCATTATTTGCGGCCAAAACCTTTTGTTCTACATTTTGATCATGAAGTACTCAAATATATTCATGGGAAACACAAGCTGAATAAGAGGCATGCTATGTGTGATGAATTTCTTCAAAAATTCAACCTCTCTTCGAGATACAAAGCTGGAAAAACCAATGTAGTAGTTGACGCTTTGTCAAGGCGTTATTCCATGCTAGCTGTCCTTAATAGCAAGCTTTTGGAATTTGAGTTCATGAAAGAATTGTACAAAGAAGATTCTGATTTCTCTTCTTTGCTTTATGAGTGCAAGAATGGTGTTCAAGGATCCTATTCCATACAAGAAGGCTTTCTTTTCAAAGGGAACAAACTGTGCGTTCCTAGGACTTCCTTTCGAGAGCTTTTGGTTAGAGAAGCTCATGGCGGTGGACTTGCTGGCCACTTCCTCAAAATTTTAGCATTGATTGACTATAAAGAATCTCTCTTCGTTGCAAGGTTTTTGAGCATGAAGATAAACGAATTAGAGACACACATGTCAACTCTGGAGCTGCATGTTACTGATTGATGATAGAAGTTGTATACATTTATTCATCTTAACATTTCTGTTCCCAAACACAAATTATGCGTTGGACTTCGAGATGTTCACAATGTGACGTTGACATGAATTGTTTGAATAGATCTGCATGATAGTTCTTGTCTCTCTTCTTCCTCACATGGGTAGATTAAGCATTGCTCTTTGCTCCTAAAGCGGTATATATTGTATCGGTTGATACGGGGATATGCCATGTGACATTAAATGGTAACTAGTAGAGAACTATCTTTGAACCAACCCAATTTAAAATTAAGCAGTCATGCAATGACTAGTTTATACGAACGGGTAAATTAGCCAGTTAGCGACCCCTCATTCTCAACATAGAGACAACGACCGGTGGAAGCAAATTGACATTGGGAACATATGAAAAGTAATCATCATGCTTCCAAAGAATAGGCTTATTGGAGATTATGGAGAAGATGTTGGTATATTGCTACTCACACAGCAGTATATTGCCCCATATGTTTTTCTTTTCTGTTTTTGGGGGAGGTCGACTGAGGCCCCTGCTTTATTGTGTACAAGGGGAAGGGGAATTACTAAGGAGAGGAGGTATAAGGACTCGACATGTCCAAGAAATAGGAAGGACGCACCAATTGTGCTGCGCCTCACGGCTCATTGCGCCATATACTTATGTAATTAAAAAGTACTAATTTGAGAACTCGTTTCTAAAACTACCAACTAAACACAACACATTTACTTTTATTTGGTCATCAAATTTGCGCCTTTCCAAGTTGAAACATACTAGCTCCTATCCTTCCTTTGTTGCAACCCGGACTCAAAATGCAAAAGCCCTTTATAATTGAAAAAACACCCTCTTAATCTCCCTGTAATAATTACTCACAACCAAAATCTCCTAATACTTGAGGCCGCTAATTTTTTGTATTTTTTTCCCTACTTCTTTTACTCCTCTGAAGCTACCACAACACCAGTCCATTTCCCTCCTTTTCAATAAGCACCAACACCAACAAAAACAAATCACCAACACCAACAAAAACAAATCACCAACACCCTTCTCAGTAACAACACCACCAATAATCAAGGCTATCAAAACATACATAAGTACTATTCCTTCACCATTAACATAAATTGCAGAATTAAATCACCCAGTACGAAATCTGTTGAAGATTAGCTAAGTCATGCGAAAATGAAACTAGGTCATGAATATATATTACTTGCTGGTTGATTGGTTTGGTAAATGAAACAGCAAGGTTGCCACTTTATCAGTCACAGAGTGGAGACGGGGAGAGAGAGAGAGAGAGAGAGAGAGAGAGAGAGAGAGAGAGAGAGAGAGTCCCAGAAGAGAAAAAAGAAAGAGAAAGAAGATGAAGTTGAGTTTCAGGAGTATGACTCTGAGGAATAAAGGTGCTTCCTTTTTACTTGGAAATAATGGAGTTCCTTTCTTCCCCTCTGGTAATCGTCTTTCCCTCCCACTTCATTCTGCTATTCCATTTCAATTTTGTTGCCCAAATTACTCTATTAATATTACTCCTTATAATAATGTGGATGATGATGATGACCCTTCTGAATTATTGTTCCTGAAATTAGTGAGGGATGAATGTAAGTTAGGGTTTACCAAATATTCATCGCCCTCTCTCTCTCTTCACTCGAATGTCCTATTTTACTCCTCTCCCTTCTGTTAGTGATTTCAATCAGCTTTTTACTGCCATGCTTAAGATTAAACCCTTTCCACCTTTCTCCACTGTCATCTCTCTCTCCAATCAACTTGAGTTATCTGGTGTTCGACCCGATATGCATTCCATAGGCATTCTTGCCAATTGTTACTCTCGTTTAGGCCGTGTCGATTTCGGGTTCTCCCTCCTTGCTAAACGACTTAAGCTCGGCTATCCTCTCAACATCGTCATCTTCACCACCTTACTTAATGGCCTTATTCATACTAATCAATTACCTCAAGGTGTTAAACTCTTGGACCAAATTGTCAACCTAGGCTTACAACCTACCATAGTTACCTTCGGTGTTATGATCAAAGGTCTTTGCAGCACTGGCAACAATGCTGGTGCTCTTCACTTGCTCAGGAAAATGGAATCTTGCCATTGTCAGCCAAATGTTGTCATTTACAACACCATTATCGACAGCCTGTGTAAAGATAACTGCTTGCCTCAAGCTCTCGAGTTGTTTTCCGACATGAAAATAAAAGGCATTTCACCCAATGTCGTTACTTATAACACCTTACTTCGAGGGCTTTGCAGTGTGGGGCGTTGGGAAGATGTTGAGCCAATGTTGTCTGAGATGTTGAACAAAGGCATATCTCCTGGCATTGTCACCTATAGTACCATGATTGACATGCACTGTAAAGAGGGGAAGGTTGATGAAGCAAGAGCCATACTTGAGTTCATGATTAAGAGGGGTGACACTCCAGATATCATTACCTACAATGCCCTGCTGGATGGATATTGCTTGTGTGGCAGAATGGATGAGGCATCACTGCTAATAGATTTGATGGTAGAAAAGGGTTGCCAGCCTGATGTTGTGACTTTCAGCACCTTGATCAATGGATATTGCAAGGATAAAAACATTGATAGAGCCGTCAACTTGCTTGAACAAATGACTGTTGAAGGACTGACCCCTAATATTATTACTTATAATACTCTCATAGATGGCTTGTGCAAGAACAACAGACTTGAATCTGCACGCCAACTTTTCAAGGAAATGGAAGCTCGTGGACTGCATCCAGATGTTGTCACATATGCTTCATTGCTTGATGGTCTTTGTAAAAATGCACAAGTTGACGAAGCAATATCAATGCTAAAGCAAATGGAGAATAAGGGAGTAGTCCCTGATATTTCCATCTTCAATATCCTAATCAACGGCATGTGTGAAGCTGGGAGACTTAGAGACGCAGTGGGTTTCTTCTCCTCTCTTCGGGTTGAGGGGTTACAACCAGATGTGCGTACGTACAATGTACTGATTAAAGGATTTTGTAAAAAGGGAAAATTGCATGAAGCAAGTGAAGTGCTAAAGATAATGGAGGAGAATGGATGTTCTCCAAATGATTGCACCTACAATACTATTCTTAAGGGATTTCTTTATCGTTGTGATGTCCGGAAGGCTTTGGAGCTTCTCGAAGTTATGACTGCCAAAAAGTTTGCAGCTGATACTAAAACTGCTACTCTATTTGTTGGCTTGCTCTCTGATCATAACATAAGCAATGAAGACAAGACATTGCTTCAAAATTATTTCAAGATTTGAGCATGTAGGTTTTTGGCGGTACATATTTATTGTGTTTGCTGTTTTAACAATTTGATGTACACTTTAAGGTTGTCTTCTAGTTATCGATGAGTTGAGGGAATGTTAATTTCAATCTGCCATGCGATGGAGTGGGAAGGCTCAAGGTAGTGAGGTTTGATGTAATATTTTTCTTGAGGAGCTTTGGCATATGCTCATTGATATTTTTTCATTGCTCTCATGTCAGCTAAATCTTATTTACCTCTGGTACTATTGTTTGTCTGTCGTCGGTTCTCTTGTCATCAGATTTATCATTGAAATGTGGATTTCTCCTTGGAGAAACCAACCTGGTTTGTGAGAATACTTGACATTAAATGTTATCTGTCACTCTGAGCTTGAATTTTTATGTGCTTTTTAGCCATAGGGCACTTCTATTCGTTGATGAATGAGTTGCTGATATTATTTCAATTAACATAAGCAAATTTCAAAATCTTGATGTAAATTGATTTACAAAACTCAACCTACCAAATGCCAACGACCCTTCTGGTTTCATTTTGGTCTTTGTTGCGCACAGAATTTGTGCAATACAGCGTACAGGCCCCGGAAGTAGTGAACTTCTTATGCTCGCAACTGCAGAGGTCACTGTCTTTGACCCTCCTGTATATTTGTTCATCTCTTTTCAAAGGATGTCTTTGCTAAAACTTTGCCCTCCTTTTCCTCCCCCTTTTCTTTTTTTATAGGTTCAATGTTAGGCTATTAGGTTTAACTGAGGTAGCTGGCATCTTATATTAGCGCTGCTCCTACTGCCTATTGGTTGTGAGCTGTTCTATTTCTTGAGGCTTTCACATTATTAGTCTGAGAATGTGGTTTGCTATTTGGATCAAACAAACCTGGATTTTGTGACAATTCTTGATGTACAGTCAAAATATTGGTCTTGCAATCCGTATGCGTTCTCCTACATTCTTGCTCTCCGTATGCATTGCACGTCATATTTTCGTGCCACAAATTTATACAACTTGCGGGTGCATGGATATCAAAATGTGTGTCTCTTTCTATTGTGGTGTATAGCACAATCAGTTTTAATCTCCCAGTGTACAAGGAAATTCAGGTCTGCTTTGCTTTTTTGGTCAGTCACAACTCGCATAAATTTCCAGAGAATGAAATTTGATTGTCATTATATGGTCATTTAAGGCTTTTGAAGCGTGAAGGAGTTGCAGACGTGAGGCACCACAATCAGGGAGGTACCTTATGCAAATAACTCGAAGAACTACTGGGGTTAATTTGCTTCATGTAAGGAATCTTGCTGTTTTGTTAGTGTTTTTGTTTTTGGCTTTTCTGGGTTTGCGAGTAGAAGCCTCTCAGGTGTGGAAATTTCCCAGAAAAGTAGCTTCAGAAATAACTCAAACCTATATTGATAAAGGGCGATAAACAAACCAAGTAGATAGATATACGGAGGAAGGCTGTTACTTTGTGCATATGCAGAAATAGAGATGCTGGTTCTTTGCGCAATTTGTTACTTTCTAATCTTTGAACTTATATCTTGACGCAAGTTTATTGACATTTCATGTGATTTCTTTCAGATGCTCAGCTATTTTCATTTTGATGAATAGCCTGAAGCAATTTCTGGAATCACATGTGACATGGCTCTGCTAGTTATGTGCCTTGACATCTTTCTGCTTTCTTATGCTTTTGGAAACGTTCAGTTAGCACCTGTTCTGTAAAGATTTTTGATGTACCCCATCCAATATTGAGTAACTACTTTATCCTCTGGTAAGATTAGAGCGCATGTTCTTACAGTGAAATGAACTGATTTCTGCTGTTTTTCATGTGATTGATAGTGTAGAGAACCTTTCATTCTTTTCCTTTGCGTGTGGGATATTTGTTGGTTTACACAACACTTGTCTTGCCTAATGCGTTTGTGTGGGTGCAGGCTGTACCTTCTTTTCCCAGCTCATTTCCTCACTTGTTTCCTGGCCAAGATAATCTTCGGTGCTTGATTCCTTGTGCTATTGACCAGGTTGCTTCTTCTGTCTGATGTTATCGTGTAATTGATACTTTGTGAACCATACTTGATCATGATACGACTGCTTTGTGTTTCACATGTTCAATTGTCCAATATGATCTATTCTGCATGGAAATGGACATGGTACACAGGAACACTGGAACAGGCAAGCTAACTAACACAGTTTCCAGTGCCTATAGTCCTTTGAGCAGCCTTTAGAAAGGGATAGTCCATGTTGTGCTTTAATTTCCCTAACATCTTTGTCACGTTCTCAACCGTTGACTCAAGTTTCATTGTGAGCTGGGTTTATGTAATTTATGCTAAACGATGCACTGATGGGATTGGCCTGTTGGGTCATGCCCAATTAGTGTCTGTTTTTCCTCTCCTGCTGATTGTGTATCCTCTTCTTTATCTTCTTCTACTTCTTTCCCTTTACTTTTTTTGTTTGGTGGGAGGGGGGGGGGGGGGGTTGATTTGTGGGAACTGTGAAGCAGATTTTGTTTGCTTCAGCTTGTAACCTTATAAAATGTGGGTCTCACTGAATGTTTGTACTGGGCACTTTATTGTACATGCTACAAATATTTAGCTGCTTGGTTAAAATATTATCTAATATTGCAGATTGTTCCCATAAGATGAGCCTTCCAAATATATTAATGTTTTTCACCCGGTAATGCTAATGTATCTTACTTCATTTTCTATCTTGTTGATTTCTCAGGATCCTTACTTCAGAATGACAAGAGATGTTGCTCCTCGGCTAGGATATGAGAAACCTGCTTTGATCGAGTCTTGTTTCTTTCCAGCGCTTCAGGTATTTTTAATTTGCAACACGTGGCTGCAAAATACAAATATTATGAGTTGTCTTGTCAATGATATTAATTTTTTTTCTTTTTGGTTGCTATTAAAGCTTAAAAAGAACAGTAACTAGGCTGTCCTTTTTACTGGGGGAATATATGCATTCAAATGTTTACGTGATATTGCTGATAACCCTCTGGCTTTTAAATTGCCCTATCAATGCTAATGTACCACTACTTTCCTCATGCTCTTTAATGATTGGTGAGTGAAAAGGAGATAGCAATTAAATAGCGTTTTTAGATTGCATATTTTGGGAGAAGAGCGGATGTATACAGAGGGTTCTTGTCCACGTGGTGCTTAAATTTCCTTTTAGTCACTAACCTAGGCAATGAAATTGAATTCCACATTTATGTTTAGTATATCAATGATGTATTTGTACCAGTATTTTCCATAGATTACTTTCCTTGTACAATGCCATGCCAAAATGGATCAAGGCTTTGAAAGTACCAGTTTTCTGACGTTTTCTTGTCCGGTAATATAGTTGTATGAGGACTCTTCATAAACACATCAAAAAAAAAAAAAATTGAAAAGATTATGTGTGTTTTTTGTTGCAATGGAAATTATCTCTGTTCGATAGCATTTTCTATTTTGCGTGTCATTGTTCTCACTTCTGCACTTACCTTGATAAGCATTGTTATTATTGAACTTTTACAGGGAGAGACTGGAAAAATGTCTGCTAGTGATCCTAATTCTGCTATATATGTGATTGATTCAGCAAAGGACATTAAGAACAAGGTCTGTGAATGTTGCAACAGCTATGCATCTCTTAATTTATTCTATAGCACTGTGTTGAAAGGGTGTGTGGATTTGTGATTATGTCACTGTCATCGCATGAACCATGTGCTATCTATATTGGTTGAAGGAAGAGGATTATTTTTGCAGCAGAAAAACATGTGGCCTAGAGGGGTTAGATGTTTGGCTGTGGGAGGTGATTTAGCAATAGGGCCCTCAGAAGAATGAGATAGCCAACTTGCTATTTGCCTCCCTCTTGCTCAAATTAAATTCTTGATAATTTGATATCTGTGTCCTACCTGACTGGCTGGATCTCTGGAGCCCACTTACTGCTTGTTTCCTTCATTATTGGGATCTTGGTCCAGGTTGTTTGGCACTATGTTGCTCGGACTCGGCTAAGTGTCGGAGTGTTCAATACCCATACCCATGTCGGACTTGGCCATTTCATGAAAATCTTGCATGTTTTTTGCTGAAAATGGAGTGTCCAGTGTCCAGTGTCCAGTGTCCATACCCATGTCGGATTGTCCAGTGTCCGACACGGGTACTTGAGCAGAAATGAAGAGTCCGAGCAACATAGGTTTGGCATGTGGATGTGGCTTTCCTGGGGTTTTATTTGAAAGTAGTTGGGGTCAGGGCTCTCACAAACCGCTTATTACAAGTGACTTTGTTTTTCTTTGCTGATGCAGGTAAACAAATATGCTTTCTCAGGTGGTCAGGATTCTATAGAGAACCACCGAAAATATGGCGCAAACCTAGAGGTATTCGGAAGTAATTTTTCCTGCTGTTGTGATAAATCGTAAATTAGGATTTTTAGTCATCTGAAGTTCTAAACCTCGTTAATTACACAACACTTGCAAGTTGCAATGAGACAATTTCTGCAGTAGATATATTGGAACATGATATATTTGCCATTGTTTAAAAGTTGATTGTCGTGGTACAAGCAGATTTAATGTTATCATTTTCTTTTTGGTAGCTTTCCATGGTTTTTGCAAATGTAAATTGTTGAAGTAAATGTTTTGTTTTGGGTTGTCATTAATCAGGTTGACATACCTATCAAGTATCTTGGTTTTTTCCTGGATGATGATGCTGAACTTGAACATATAAGAACAGTGAGTTAACTAGCGCTTTTCTGAATTTTTGTATGCTGTCAAATTGGGACATTTGCTCGTTAATAACTTATTTTATCGAGTAAAAATCCTAAATTTTGCTCTTTTAGGAATATGGTGCTGGGCGCATGCTTACAGGTGACGTAAAGAAGCGCCTCATAGAAGTTTTAACAGAGATGGTTGAAAGACATCGTAGAGCTCGGGCAGCTGTAACTGATGAGGTGAGTCTTTATATGAACTAATCTGTATATGTTGCAGTCTGAATGTTTACTGTCAAGTCTGCATTCTTTATGTAGGTTATGGTTGAGGGAGAGTTTTCTTTACTTTTTAATGGTGTCTTTCTTTGCTCTTATATCTTGTATTCTGTGTATTGCTTATGTTTGTCATACTTTTATCCCTAAGGAATTCCCTTGTAAATTCTAGGCTCTTTTTCTTAGTGACTTTGATGTCTGTTTCCTTATTTTTCTGACTTCCAGATGGTGGATGCCTTCATGGCTGTGAGGCCTCTTCCCAACATGTTCAACTAGCATAAGCTTAACCAGTAAATCGACAGCCAAATTTTAGCATTGATTGACTATAAAGAATCTCTCTTCGTTGCAAGGTTTTTGAGCATGAAGATAAACGAATTAGAGACACACATATCAACTTTGGAGCTGCATGTTACTGATTGATGATAGAAGTTGTATACATTTATTCATCTTAACATTTCTGTTCCCAAACACAAATTATGCGTTGGACTTCGAGATGTTCACAATATGACGTTGACATGAATTGTTTGAATAGATCTGCATGATAGTTCTTGTCTCTCTTCTTCCTCACATGGGTAGATTAAGCATTGCTCTTTGCTCCTAAAGCGGTATATATTGTATCGGTTGACACGGGGATATGCCATGTGACATTAAATGGTAATTAGTAGAGAACTATCTTTGAACCAGCCCAATTTAAAATTAAGCAGTCATGCAATGGCTAGTTTATACGAACGGGTAAATTAGCCAGTTAGCGACCCCTCATTCTCAACATAGAGACAACGACCAGTGGAAGCAAATTGACATTGGGAACATATGAAAAGTAATCATCATGCTTCCAAAGAATAGGCTTATTGGAGATTATGGAGAAGATGTTGGTATATTGCTACTCACACAGCAGTATACTGCCCCCTATGTTTTTCTTTTCTGTTTTTGGGGGAGGTCGACTGAGGCCCCTGCTTTATTGTGTACAAGGGGAAGGGGAATTACTAAGGAGAGGAGGTATAAGGACTCGACATGTCCAAGAAATAGGAAGGACGCACCAATTGTGCTGCGCCTCACGGCTCATTGCGCCATATACTTATGTAATTAAAAAGTACTAATTTGAGAACTCATTTCTAAAACTACCAACTAAACACAACACATTTACTTTTATTTGGTCATCAAATTTGCGCCTTTCCAAGTTGAAACATACTAGCTCCTATCCTTCCTTTGTTGCAACCCGGACTCAAAATGCAAAAGCCCTTCATAATTGAAAAAACACCCTCTTAATCTCCTTGTAATAATTACTCACAACCAAAATCTCCTAATACTTGAGGCCGCTAATTTTTTGTATTTTTTTCCCTACTTCTTTTACTCCTCTGAAGCTACCACAACACCAGTCCATTTCCCTCCTTTTCAATAAGCACCAACACCAACAAAAACAAATCACCAACACCCTTCTCAGTAACAACCACCAATAATCAAGGCTATCAAAACATACATAAGTACTATTCCTTCACCATTAACATAAATTGCAGAATTAAATCACCCAGTACGAAATCTGTTGAAGATTAGCTAAGTCATGCGAAAATGAAACTAGGTCATGAATATATATTACTTGCTGGTTGATTGGTTTGGTAAATGAAACAGCAAGGTTGCCACTTTATCAGTCACAGAGTGGAGACGGGGAGAGAGAGAGAGAGAGAGAGAGAGAGAGAGAGAGAGAGAGAGAGTCCCAGAAGAGAAAAAAGAAAGAGAAAGAAGATGAAGTTGAGTTTCAGGAGTATGACTCTGAGGAATAAAGGTGCTTCCTTTTTACTTGGAAATAATGGAGTTCCTTTCTTCCCCTCTGGTAATCGTCTTTCCCTCCCACTTCATTCTGCTATTCCATTTCAATTTTGTTGCCCAAATTACTCTATTAATATTACTCCTTATAATAATGTGGATGATGATGATGACCCTTCTGAATTATTGTTCCTGAAATTAGTGAGGGATGAATGTAAGTTAGGGTTTACCAAATATTCATCGCCCTCTCTCTCTCTTCACTCGAATGTCCTATTTTACTCCTCTCCCTTCTGTTAGTGATTTCAATCAGCTCTTTACTGCCATGCTTAAGATTAAACCCTTTCCACCTATCTCCACTGTCATCTCTCTCTCCAATCAACTTGAGTTATCTGGTGTTCGACCCGATATGCATTCCATAGGCATTCTTGCCAATTGTTACTCTCGTTTAGGCCGTGTCAATTTCGGGTTCTCCCTCCTTGCTAAACGACTTAAGCTCGGCTATCCTCTCAACATCGTCATCTTCACCACCTTACTTAATGGCCTTATTCATACTAATCAATTACCTCAAGCTGTTAAACTCTTGGACCAAATTGTCAACCTAGGCTTACAACCTACCATAGTTACCTTCGGTGTTATGATCAAAGGTCTTTGCAGCACTGGCAACAATGCTGGTGCTCTTCACTTGCTCAGGAAAATGGAATCTTGCCATTGTCAGCCAAATGTTGTCATTTACAACACCATTATCGACAGCCTGTGTAAAGACAACTGCTTGCCTCAAGCTCTCGAGTTGTTTTCCGACATGAAAATAAAGGGCATTTCACCCAATGTCGTTACTTATAACACCTTACTTCGAGGGCTTTGCAGTGTGGGGCGTTGGGAAGATGTTGAGCCAATGTTGTCTGAGATGTTGAACAAAGGCATATCTCCTGGCATTGTCACCTATAGTACCATGATTGACATGCACTGTAAAGAGGGGAAGGTTGATGAAGCAAGAGCCATACTTGAGTTCATGATTAAGAGGGGTGACACTCCAGATATCATTACCTACAATGCCCTGCTGGATGGATATTGCTTGTGTGGCAGAATGGATGAGGCATCACTGCTAATAGATTTGATGGTAGAAAAGGGTTGCCAGCCTGATGTTGTGACTTTCAGCACCTTGATCAATGGATATTGCAAGGATAAAAACATTGATAGAGCCGTCAACTTGCTTGAACAAATGACTGTTGAAGGACTGACCCCTAATATTATTACTTATAATACTCTCATAGATGGCTTGTGCAAGAACAACAGACTTGAATCTGCACGCCAACTTTTCAAGGAAATGGAAGCTCGTGGACTGCATCCAGATGTTGTCACATATGCTTCATTGCTTGATGGTCTTTGTAAAAATGCACAAGTTGACGAAGCAATATCAATGCTAAAGCAAATGGAGAATAAGGGAGTAGTCCCTGATATTTCCATCTTCAATATCCTAATCAACGGCATGTGTGAAGCTGGGAGACTTAGAGACGCAGTGGGTTTCTTCTCCTCTCTTCGGGTTGAGGGGTTACAACCAGATGTGCGTACGTACAATGTACTGATTAAAGGATTTTGTAAAAAGGGAAAATTGCATGAAGCAAGTGAAGTGCTAAAGATAATGGAGGAGAATGGATGTTCTCCAAATGATTGCACCTACAATACTATTCTTAAGGGATTTCTTTATCGTTGTGATGTCCGGAAGGCTTTGGAGCTTCTCGAAGTTATGACTGCCAAAAAGTTTGCAGCTGATACTAAAACTGCTACTCTATTTGTTGGCTTGCTCTCTGATCATAACATAAGCAATGAAGACAAGACATTGCTTCAAAATTATTTCAAGATTTGAGCATGTAGGTTTTTGGCGGTACATATTTATTGTGTTTGCTGTTTTAACAATTTGATGTACACTTTAAGGTTGTCTTCTAGTTATCGATGAGTTGAGGGAATGTTAATTTCAATCTGCCATGCGATGGAGTGGGAAGGCTCAAGGTAGTGAGGTTTGATGTAATATTTTTCTTGAGGAGCTTTGGCATATGCTCATTGATATTTTTTCATTGCTCTCATGTCAGCTAAATCTTATTTACCTCTGGTACTATTGTTTGTCTGTCGTCGGTTCTCTTGTCATCAGATTTATCATTGAAATGTGGATTTCTCCTTGGAGAAACCAACCTGGTTTGTGAGAATACTTGACATTAAATGTTATCTGTCACTCTGAGCTTGAATTTTTATGTGCTTTTTAGCCATAGGGCACTTCTATTCGTTGATGAATGAGTTGCTGATATTATTTCAATTAACATAAGCAAATTTCAAAATCTTGATGTAAATTGATTTACAAAACTCAACCTACCAAATGCCAACGACCCTTCTGGTTTCATTTTGGTCTTTGTTGCGCACAGAATTTGTGCAATACAGCGTACAGGCCCCGGAAGTAGTGAACTTCTTATGCTCGCAACTGCAGAGGTCACTGTCTTTGACCCTCCTGTATATTTGTTCATCTCTTTTCAAAGGATGTCTTTGCTAAAACTTTGCCCTCCTTTTCCTCCCCCTTTTCTTTTTTTATAGGTTCAATGTTAGGCTATTAGGTTTAACTGAGGTAGCTGGCATCTTATATTAGCGCTGCTCCTACTGCCTATTGGTTGTGAGCTGTTCTATTTCTTGAGGCTTTCACATTATTAGTCTGAGAATGTGGTTTGCTATTTGGATCAAACAAACCTGGATTTTGTGACAATTCTTGATGTACAGTCAAAATATTGGTCTTGCAATCCGTATGCGTTCTCCTACATTCTTGCTCTCCGTATGCATTGCACGTCATATTTTCGTGCCACAAATTTATACAACTTGCGGGTGCATGGATATCAAAATGTGTGTCTCTTTCTATTGTGGTGTATAGCACAATCAGTTTTAATCTCCCAGTGTACAAGGAAATTCAGGTCTGCTTTGCTTTTTTGGTCAGTCACAACTCGCATAAATTTCCAGAGAATGAAATTTGATTGTCATTATATGGTCATTTAAGGCTTTTGAAGCGTGAAGGAGTTGCAGACGTGAGGCACCACAATCAGGGAGGTACCTTATGCAAATAACTCGAAGAACTACTGGGGTTAATTTGCTTCATGTAAGGAATCTTGCTGTTTTGTTAGTGTTTTTGTTTTTGGCTTTTCTGGGTTTGCGAGTAGAAGCCTCTCAGGTGTGGAAATTTCCCAGAAAAGTAGCTTCAGAAATAACTCAAACCTATATTGATAAAGGGCGATAAACAAACCAAGTAGATAGATATACGGAGGAAGGCTGTTACTTTGTGCATATGCAGAAATAGAGATGCTGGTTCTTTGCGCAATTTGTTACTTTCTAATCTTTGAACTTATATCTTGACGCAAGTTTATTGACATTTCATGTGATTTCTTTCAGATGCTCAGCTATTTTCATTTTGATGAATAGCCTGAAGCAATTTCTGGAATCACATGTGACATGGCTCTGCTAGTTATGTGCCTTGACATCTTTCTGCTTTCTTATGCTTTTGGAAACGTTCAGTTAGCACCTGTTCTGTAAAGATTTTTGATGTACCCCATCCAATATTGAGTAACTACTTTATCCTCTGGTAAGATTAGAGCGCATGTTCTTACAGTGAAATGAACTGATTTCTGCTGTTTTTCATGTGATTGATAGTGTAGAGAACCTTTCATTCTTTTCCTTTGCGTGTGGGATATTTGTTGGTTTACACAACACTTGTCTTGCCTAATGCGTTTGTGTGGGTGCAGGCTGTACCTTCTTTTCCCAGCTCATTTCCTCACTTGTTTCCTGGCCAAGATAATCTTCGGTGCTTGATTCCTTGTGCTATTGACCAGGTTGCTTCTTCTGTCTGATGTTATCGTGTAATTGATACTTTGTGAACCATACTTGATCATGATACGACTGCTTTGTGTTTCACATGTTCAATTGTCCAATATGATCTATTCTGCATGGAAATGGACATGGTACACAGGAACACTGGAACAGGCAAGCTAACTAACACAGTTTCCAGTGCCTATAGTCCTTTGAGCAGCCTTTAGAAAGGGATAGTCCATGTTGTGCTTTAATTTCCCTAACATCTTTGTCACGTTCTCAACCGTTGACTCAAGTTTCATTGTGAGCTGGGTTTATGTAATTTATGCTAAACGATGCACTGATGGGATTGGCCTGTTGGGTCATGCCCAATTAGTGTCTGTTTTTCCTCTCCTGCTGATTGTGTATCCTCTTCTTTATCTTCTTCTACTTCTTTCCCTTTACTTTTTTTGTTTGGTGGGAGGGGGGGGGGGGGTTGATTTGTGGGAACTGTGAAGCAGATTTTGTTTGCTTCAGCTTGTAACCTTATAAAATGTGGGTCTCACTGAATGTTTGTACTGGGCACTTTATTGTACATGCTACAAATATTTAGCTGCTTGGTTAAAATATTATCTAATATTGCAGATTGTTCCCATAAGATGAGCCTTCCAAATATATTAATGTTTTTCACCCGGTAATGCTAATGTATCTTACTTCATTTTCTATCTTGTTGATTTCTCAGGATCCTTACTTCAGAATGACAAGAGATGTTGCTCCTCGGCTAGGATATGAGAAACCTGCTTTGATCGAGTCTTGTTTCTTTCCAGCGCTTCAGGTATTTTTAATTTGCAACACGTGGCTGCAAAATACAAATATTATGAGTTGTCTTGTCAATGATATTAATTTTTTTTCTTTTTGGTTGCTATTAAAGCTTAAAAAGAACAGTAACTAGGCTGTCCTTTTTACTGGGGGAATATATGCATTCAAATGTTTACGTGATATTGCTGATAACCCTCTGGCTTTTAAATTGCCCTATCAATGCTAATGTACCACTACTTTCCTCATGCTCTTTAATGATTGGTGAGTGAAAAGGAGATAGCAATTAAATAGCGTTTTTAGATTGCATATTTTGGGAGAAGAGCGGATGTATACAGAGGGTTCTTGTCCACGTGGTGCTTAAATTTCCTTTTAGTCACTAACCTAGGCAATGAAATTGAATTCCACATTTATGTTTAGTATATCAATGATGTATTTGTACCAGTATTTTCCATAGATTACTTTCCTTGTACAATGCCATGCCAAAATGGATCAAGGCTTTGAAAGTACCAGTTTTCTGACGTTTTCTTGTCCGGTAATATAGTTGTATGAGGACTCTTCATAAACACATCAAAAAAAAAAAAAATTGAAAAGATTATGTGTGTTTTTTGTTGCAATGGAAATTATCTCTGTTCGATAGCATTTTCTATTTTGCGTGTCATTGTTCTCACTTCTGCACTTACCTTGATAAGCATTGTTATTATTGAACTTTTACAGGGAGAGACTGGAAAAATGTCTGCTAGTGATCCTAATTCTGCTATATATGTGATTGATTCAGCAAAGGACATTAAGAACAAGGTCTGTGAATGTTGCAACAGCTATGCATCTCTTAATTTATTCTATAGCACTGTGTTGAAAGGGTGTGTGGATTTGTGATTATGTCACTGTCATCGCATGAACCATGTGCTATCTATATTGGTTGAAGGAAGAGGATTATTTTTGCAGCAGAAAAACATGTGGCCTAGAGGGGTTAGATGTTTGGCTGTGGGAGGTGATTTAGCAATAGGGCCCTCAGAAGAATGAGATAGCCAACTTGCTATTTGCCTCCCTCTTGCTCAAATTAAATTCTTGATAATTTGATATCTGTGTCCTACCTGACTGGCTGGATCTCTGGAGCCCACTTACTGCTTGTTTCCTTCATTATTGGGATCTTGGTCCAGGTTGTTTGGCACTATGTTGCTCGGACTCGGCTAAGTGTCGGAGTGTTCAATACCCATACCCATGTCGGACTTGGCCATTTCATGAAAATCTTGCATGTTTTTTGCTGAAAATGGAGTGTCCAGTGTCCATACCCATGTCGGATTGTCCAGTGTCCGACACGGGTACTTGAGCAGAAATGAAGAGTCCGAGCAACATAGGTTTGGCATGTGGATGTGGCTTTCCTGGGGTTTTATTTGAAAGTAGTTGGGGTCAGGGCTCTCACAAACCGCTTATTACAAGTGACTTTGTTTTTCTTTGCTGATGCAGGTAAACAAATATGCTTTCTCAGGTGGTCAGGATTCTATAGAGAACCACCGAAAATATGGCGCAAACCTAGAGGTATTCGGAAGTAATTTTTCCTGCTGTTGTGATAAATCGTAAATTAGGATTTTTAGTCATCTGAAGTTCTAAACCTCGTTAATTACACAACACTTGCAAGTTGCAATGAGACAATTTCTGCAGTAGATATATTGGAACATGATATATTTGCCATTGTTTAAAAGTTGATTGTCGTGGTACAAGCAGATTTAATGTTATCATTTTCTTTTTGGTAGCTTTCCATGGTTTTTGCAAATGTAAATTGTTGAAGTAAATGTTTTGTTTTGGGTTGTCATTAATCAGGTTGACATACCTATCAAGTATCTTGGTTTTTTCCTGGATGATGATGCTGAACTTGAACATATAAGAACAGTGAGTTAACTAGCGCTTTTCTGAATTTTTGTATGCTGTCAAATTGGGACATTTGCTCGTTAATAACTTATTTTATCGAGTAAAAATCCTAAATTTTGCTCTTTTAGGAATATGGTGCTGGGCGCATGCTTACAGGTGACGTAAAGAAGCGCCTCATAGAAGTTTTAACAGAGATGGTTGAAAGACATCGTAGAGCTCGGGCAGCTGTAACTGATGAGGTGAGTCTTTATATGAACTAATCTGTATATGTTGCAGTCTGAATGTTTACTGTCAAGTCTGCATTCTTTATGTAGGTTATGGTTGAGGGAGAGTTTTCTTTACTTTTTAATGGTGTCTTTCTTTGCTCTTATATCTTGTATTCTGTGTATTGCTTATGTTTGTCATACTTTTATCCCTAAGGAATTCCCTTGTAAATTCTAGGCTCTTTTTCTTAGTGACTTTGATGTCTGTTTCCTTATTTTTCTGACTTCCAGATGGTGGATGCCTTCATGGCTGTGAGGCCTCTTCCCAACATGTTCAACTAGCATAAGCTTAACCAGTAAATCGACAGCCAAATTTTAGCATTGATTGACTATAAAGAATCTCTCTTCGTTGCAAGGTTTTTGAGCATGAAGATAAACGAATTAGAGACACACATATCAACTTTGGAGCTGCATGTTACTGATTGATGATAGAAGTTGTATACATTTATTCATCTTAACATTTCTGTTCCCAAACACAAATTATGCGTTGGACTTCGAGATGTTCACAATATGACGTTGACATGAATTGTTTGAATAGATCTGCATGATAGTTCTTGTCTCTCTTCTTCCTCACATGGGTAGATTAAGCATTGCTCTTTGCTCCTAAAGCGGTATATATTGTATCGGTTGACACGGGGATATGCCATGTGACATTAAATGGTAATTAGTAGAGAACTATCTTTGAACCAGCCCAATTTAAAATTAAGCAGTCATGCAATGGCTAGTTTATACGAACGGGTAAATTAGCCAGTTAGCGACCCCTCATTCTCAACATAGAGACAACGACCAGTGGAAGCAAATTGACATTGGGAACATATGAAAAGTAATCATCATGCTTCCAAAGAATAGGCTTATTGGAGATTATGGAGAAGATGTTGGTATATTGCTACTCACACAGCAGTATACTGCCCCCTATGTTTTTCTTTTCTGTTTTTGGGGGAGGTCGACTGAGGCCCCTGCTTTATTGTGTACAAGGGGAAGGGGAATTACTAAGGAGAGGAGGTATAAGGACTCGACATGTCCAAGAAATAGGAAGGACGCACCAATTGTGCTGCGCCTCACGGCTCATTGCGCCATATACTTATGTAATTAAAAAGTACTAATTTGAGAACTCATTTCTAAAACTACCAACTAAACACAACACATTTACTTTTATTTGGTCATCAAATTTGCGCCTTTCCAAGTTGAAACATACTAGCTCCTATCCTTCCTTTGTTGCAACCCGGACTCAAAATGCAAAAGCCCTTCATAATTGAAAAAACACCCTCTTAATCTCCTTGTAATAATTACTCACAACCAAAATCTCCTAATACTTGAGGCCGCTAATTTTTTGTATTTTTTTCCCTACTTCTTTTACTCCTCTGAAGCTACCACAACACCAGTCCATTTCCCTCCTTTTCAATAAGCACCAACACCAACAAAAACAAATCACCAACACCCTTCTCAGTAACAACCACCAATAATCAAGGCTATCAAAACATACATAAGTACTATTCCTTCACCATTAACATAAATTGCAGAATTAAATCACCCAGTACGAAATCTGTTGAAGATTAGCTAAGTCATGCGAAAATGAAACTAGGTCATGAATATATATTACTTGCTGGTTGATTGGTTTGGTAAATGAAACAGCAAGGTTGCCACTTTATCAGTCACAGAGTGGAGACGGGGAGAGAGAGAGAGAGAGAGAGAGAGAGAGAGAGAGAGAGAGAGAGAGAGTCCCAGAAGAGAAAAAAGAAAGAGAAAGAAGATGAAGTTGAGTTTCAGGAGTATGACTCTGAGGAATAAAGGTGCTTCCTTTTTACTTGGAAATAATGGAGTTCCTTTCTTCCCCTCTGGTAATCGTCTTTCCCTCCCACTTCATTCTGCTATTCCATTTCAATTTTGTTGCCCAAATTACTCTATTAATATTACTCCTTATAATAATGTGGATGATGATGATGACCCTTCTGAATTATTGTTCCTGAAATTAGTGAGGGATGAATGTAAGTTAGGGTTTACCAAATATTCATCGCCCTCTCTCTCTCTTCACTCGAATGTCCTATTTTACTCCTCTCCCTTCTGTTAGTGATTTCAATCAGCTCTTTACTGCCATGCTTAAGATTAAACCCTTTCCACCTATCTCCACTGTCATCTCTCTCTCCAATCAACTTGAGTTATCTGGTGTTCGACCCGATATGCATTCCATAGGCATTCTTGCCAATTGTTACTCTCGTTTAGGCCGTGTCAATTTCGGGTTCTCCCTCCTTGCTAAACGACTTAAGCTCGGCTATCCTCTCAACATCGTCATCTTCACCACCTTACTTAATGGCCTTATTCATACTAATCAATTACCTCAAGCTGTTAAACTCTTGGACCAAATTGTCAACCTAGGCTTACAACCTACCATAGTTACCTTCGGTGTTATGATCAAAGGTCTTTGCAGCACTGGCAACAATGCTGGTGCTCTTCACTTGCTCAGGAAAATGGAATCTTGCCATTGTCAGCCAAATGTTGTCATTTACAACACCATTATCGACAGCCTGTGTAAAGACAACTGCTTGCCTCAAGCTCTCGAGTTGTTTTCCGACATGAAAATAAAGGGCATTTCACCCAATGTCGTTACTTATAACACCTTACTTCGAGGGCTTTGCAGTGTGGGGCGTTGGGAAGATGTTGAGCCAATGTTGTCTGAGATGTTGAACAAAGGCATATCTCCTGGCATTGTCACCTATAGTACCATGATTGACATGCACTGTAAAGAGGGGAAGGTTGATGAAGCAAGAGCCATACTTGAGTTCATGATTAAGAGGGGTGACACTCCAGATATCATTACCTACAATGCCCTGCTGGATGGATATTGCTTGTGTGGCAGAATAGATGAGGCATCAGTGCTAATAGATTTGATGGTAGAAAAGGGTTGCAAGCCTGATGTTGTGACTTTCAGCACCTTGATCAATGGATATTGCAAGGATAAAAACATTGATAGAGCCGTCAACTTGCTTGAACAAATGACTGTTGAAGGACTGACCACTAATATTATTACCTATAATACTCTCATAGATGGCTTGTGCAAGAACAACAAACTTGAATCTGCACGCCAACTTTTCAAGGAAATGGAAGCTCGTGGACTGCATCCAGATGTTGTCACATATGCTTCATTGCTTGATGGTCTTTGTAAAAATGTACAAGTTGACGAAGCAATATAAATGCTAAAGAAAATGGAGAATAAGGGAGTAGTCCCTGATATTTCCATCTTCAATATCCTAATTAATGGCCTGAGTGAAGCTGGGAGACTTAGAGACGCAGTGGGTTTCTTCTCCTCTCTTCGGGTTGAGGGGTTACAACCAGATGTGCGTACGTACAATGTACTGATTAAAGGATTTTGTAAAAAGGGAAAATTGCATGAAGCAAGTGAAGTGCTAAAGATAATGGAGGAGAATGGATGTTCTCCAAATGATTGCACCTACAATACTATTCTTAAGGGATTTCTTTATCGTTGTGATGTCCGGAAGGCTTTGGAGCTTCTCGAAGTTATGACTGCCAAAAAGTTTGCAGCTGATACTAAAACTGCTACTCTATTTGTTGGCTTGCTCTCTGCTCATCACATAAGCAATGAAGACAAGACATTGCTTCAAAATTGTTACTCTCGTTTAGGCCGTGTCGATTTCGGGTTCTCCCTCCTTGCTAAACCACTTAAGCTCGGCTATCCTCTCAACATCGTCATCCTCAATACTTTAATTAATGGCCTTATCCATAATCATCATTTGCCTCTAGCTGTCAAATTCTTGGATCAAATCGTCAAACTAGGCTTACAACCTACCATAGTTACCTTCGGTGCCATGGTCAAAGGTCTTTGCAACACTGGCAACAATGCTGGTGCTCTTCACTTGCTCAGGAAAATGGAATCTTCCCATTGTCAGCCAAATGTTGTCATTTACAACACCATTATTGACAGCATGTGTAAATACAGCTGCTTGCCTCAAGCTCTCGAGTTGTTTTCCGACATAAAAATAAAGGGCATTTCACCCAATGTCGTTAGTTATAACACCTTACTTCGAGGGCTTTACAATCTGGGGCAGTGGGAAGATGTTGAACCAATGTTCGCTGAGATGTTGAACAAAGGCATATCTCCTGGAATTGACACCTATACCATCATGATTGACATGCACTGTAAAGAGGGGAAGGTGGATGACGCACGTGCCATACTCGAGTTCATGATTAACAGGGGTGAAACTCTTACTATCATTACCTACAATGCCCTGCTGGATGGATATTGCTTGTGTGGCAGAATGGATGAGGCATCAGTGCTAATAGATTTGATGGTAGAAAAGGGTTGCAAGCCTGATGTTGTGACTTTCAACACCTTGATAAATGGATACTGCAAGGCTAAGTACATTGATAAAGCCGTCAACTTGCTTGAACAAATGACTGTTGAAGGAAAGGGTTGCAAGCCTGATGTTGTGACTTTCAACACCTTGATAAATGGATACTGCAAGGCTAAGTACATTGATAAAGTCGTCAACTTGCTTGAACAAATGACTGTTGAAGGACTGACCCCTAATATTTTTACCTATAATACTCTCATAGATGGCTTGTGCAAGAACAACAGACTTGAATCTGCACGCCAACTTTTCAAGGAAATGGAAGCTTGTGGACTGCATCCAGATGTTGTCACATATGCTTCATTGCTTGATGGTTTGTGTAAAAATGCACAAGTTGACGAAGCCATATTATTGCTAAAGCAAACGGAGAATGGTGGAGTAATGGTCCCTAATATTAGAGTCTTAAATATCCTAATAGATGGCTTGTGCAAGAACAACAGACTTGAATCTGCACGCCAACTTTTCAAGGAAATGGAAGCTCGTGGACTACATCCAAATGTTGTCACATATGCTTCATTGCTTGATGGTCTGTGTAAAAGTGCACAAGTTGACAAGGCCATATCAATGCTAAAGCAAATGAAGGATAGTGGAGTGATCCCTAATATTAACATCTTTAATATCCTAATCAACGGCCTGTGTGAAGCTGGGAGACTTAGAGACGCAGTGAGTTTCTTCTCCTCTCTTCGGGTTGAGGGGTTACAACCAGATGTGTGTACGTACACTGTACTGATTAAAGGATTTTGTAAAAAGGGAAAATTGCATGAAGCAAGTGAAGTGCTAAAGATAATGGAGGAGAATGGATGTTCTCCAAATGATTGCACCTACAATACTATTCTTAAGGGATTTCTTTATCGTTGTGATGTCCGGAAGGCTTTGGAGCTTCTCGAAGTTATGACTGCCAAAAAGTTTGCAGCTGATACTAAAACTAAAACTAAACTGCTACTCTATTTGTTGGCTTGCTCTCTGCTCATCACATAAGCAATGAAGACAAGACATTGCTTCAAAATTATTTCAAGATTTGAGCATGTAGGTTTTTGGCGGTACATATTTATTGTGTTTGCTGTTTTAACAATTTGATGTACACTTTAAGGTTGTCTTCTAGTTATCGGTTTGAGGAATCTGTATTCTGTAACATGGTGATTTTACCTGGATTGGTTGCATCTTCTTGAGAAATTTCATGATTTCAAATTTTCTCTGTTTTGTAGTACTACTATTTTAGGAAATTGGTAAACTTGTCTTGCTTTGAGTGGAAAGGATATGTCAAGAACTGTGACTTTGAAGAATGTGCTGGCAGCTCATCATTTTAGTAAAATAAAACACTTATACGTGCCCTCCCCCTCTTGGAAGAATTATAACTAATCCTTCTGATGAGTTGAGGGAATGTTAATTTCAATCTGCCATGCGATGGAGTGGGAAGGCTCAAGGCAGTGAGGTTTGATGGAATATTTTTCTTGAGGAGCTTTGGCATATGCTCATTGATATTTTTTCATTGCTCTCATGTCAGCTAAATCTTATTTACCTCTGGTACTATTGTTTGTCTGTCGTCGGTTCTCTTGTCATCAGATTTATCATTGAAATGTGGATTTATCCTTGGAGAAACCAACCTGGTTTGTGAGAATACTTGACATTAAATGTTATCTGTCACTCTGAGCTTGAATTTTTATGTGCTTTTTAGCCATAGGGCACTACTATTCGTTGATGAATGAGTTGCTGATATTATTTCAATTAACATAAGCAAATTTCAAAATCTTGATGTAAATTGATTTACAAAACTCAACCTACCAAATGCCAACGACCCTTCTGGTTTCATTTTGGTCTTTGTTGCGCACAGAATTTGTGCAATACAGCGTACAGGCCCCGGAAGTAGTGAACTTCTTATGCTCGCAACTGCAGAGGTCACTGTCTTTGACCCTCCTGTATATTTGTTCATCTCTTTTCAAAGGATGTCTTTGCTAAAACTTTGCCCTCCTTTTCTCCCCCTTTTCTTTTTTTATAGGTTCAATGTTAGGCTATTAGGTTTAACTGAGGTAGCTGGCATCTTATATTAGCGCTGCTCCTACTGCCTACTGGTTGTGAGCTGTTCTATTTCTTGAGGCTTTCACATTATTAGTGTGAGAATGTGGTTTGCTATTTGGATCAAACAAACCTGGATTTTGTGACAATTCTTGATATACAGTCAAAATATTGGTCTTGCAATCCGTATGCGTTCTCCTACATTCTTGTTCTCCGTATGCATTGCACGTCATATTTTCGTGCCACAAATTTATACAACTTGCGGGTGCATGGATATCAAAATGTGTGTCTCTTTCTATTGTGGTGTATAGCACAATAAGTTTTAATCTCCCAGTGTACAAGGAAATTCAGGTCTGCTTTGCTTTTTTGGTCAGTCACAACTCGCATAAATTTCCAGAGAATGAAATTTGATTGTCATTATATGGTCATTTAAGGCTTTTGAAGCGTGAAGGAGTTGCAGACGTGAGGCACCACAATCAGGGAGGTACCTTATGCAAATAACTCGAAGAACTACTGTGGTTAATTTGCTTCATGTAAGGAATCTTGCTGTTTTGTTAGTGTTTTTGTTTTTGGCTTTTCTGGGTTTGCGAGTAGAAGCCTCTCAGGTGTGGAAATTTCCCAGAAGAATAGCTTCAGAAATAACTCAAACCTATATTGATAAAGGGCGATAAACAAACCAAGTAGATAGATATACGGAGGAAGGCTGTTACTTTGTGCATATGCACAAATAGAGATGCTGGTTCTTTGCGCAATTTGTTACTTTCTAATCCTTGAACTTATATCCTGAGGCAAGTTTATTGACATTTCATGTGATTTGTTTCAGATGCTCAGCTATTTTCATTTTGATGAATAGCCTGAAGCAATTTCTGGAATCACATGTGACATGGCTCTGCTAGTTATGTGCCTTGACATCTTTCTGCTTGTTTATTTCTCTCTATTGCTTGTTTTATGTTACTGTACACATTGGGTTTCCCGTCTTTGTGAAGGTTGAGGTTGTATCCTGACCAAAATAGTTTATGAGTTTGAAACTTCTAATTTTAGGCTGGTGTAAACTCAGAGTGATTGACTGATTGTGGGTGCTGCAGAGGTTCAGCCAAAACCTGACGTGGTTGCTAAAGATTAAAACTGGGATGATTCAGCTTCAGTAGGCTTTGAGATAAGCCCTCAAACTTTGGAGATATCCCACACCACAACCTGTCAACAAGAAGTGGGAGTTGGCCTTGGGTGCCCCCGTCACACAGCAGCTGCACAGGTTTAGTGGCTCATGCTCTGTGACAGTTCTTACCAATGCCAAATGCCAACAGAATAGAAGCTGCTCAGCAGCTCTGTACGTACCTATTGAGACGTCTAGGTATATTACAGTATAACTTGTTATCATTGTCCGACTTGTGGTTCAGCTTATTTTCATGTATGTTGGGGTATACGAAAGTATTATGCTCAGCTCATGTACTGTTTTTTTATTAGTTTACTTTTATGCTGCGAATTCTTGATTTTTCATTGTCAAGAACTTATGATATTCTTCATAATGAAAAATCAAGAGTACATAGTGCGATCACAAATTCCGAATTTTTTTTCTATGCAACTGAGGCCAGTACTTTGATTTTTTCTCCATCTTGCCAAGCCTACTGTATTTTTTTTATTTGGCTCCAGTCAAAAGGATTATTTTTCTGATGCTTGGTCGTTTTGTGCATGTGAGCTGTAGATCGGAATGTCTGCTCCTCAATCTTACTATCCTCCTTTGTAGGGAACTCCTCAATCTTGCATGCTACAAAGCTTTACTCCAGATGAATGGATATGAAAAGGCGAGGCTTTTTCCATTGAAGCGGATAGAATAATCAGTATCAGGTAGAATCTATGCAAATGGTTTCAGGAAATTGCATATTGAGTTAATTTGGCATCAAAGCATCCATATGATCATAACTGAATCTCCTTTGCCTCTCATTCATAATAATTTACATCATGAAATTGATTCCTAACATAAAAATTGAGTACATTCCTAAAAAAAAAAAAAAAAATGAGTACATGATACAGAATTTTACAGTACTTGGAAATATAGGCAAAAATCCAATAACACTGCACGTTGTTCTAATAAGTCTGATTTGGAATTTGGGTAAATACAAAACAATGTAGGTAACATTCAAGGACCCAGAGGCAGCTAAGAAGGCATGTGAGGATGCCACCCCAATAATCAACGACCGTCGTGCCGACTGTAAAAACTGGCCACTCTCGAGGCCCGTCGCCGTCCACGAGCATCGTCAACCACCCCACCTCTCCAGCAGCAGCAACCAGCCAACGGTGGCGGTGGCGGCAATGTGAGGCCCGCCGGGGTTGGCATCAAAGCAGCCATATGATCATACTTCGTACTTATTTGAAGATTTGAGTTTGTAGGTTTTGTGGTGTTCTTATGCTATTTTTTTTATCAACTGTTTTAACAATCTGATGTAAGCTTTATGGTTTTGTGCAAGTTCTCTTCTAATAGTATGTATTCTGTAACATGATTGTCTTTCCTTCATACCTTGTGTCTTACAGTGCTTAGTTGAAGCAGTGAGTTTTCCACATAACAACAGATATTTGGACTTTAGTCTTTAGAGCATGTATCCTGTCTTTCCGAAGCTTCAGTTTGCTTCCTTCAGTTAGGCCAATCAAGTAACGTCAGTGATGATTCCTAAGATTCTGACCAATGGTTCAGCAAATGCAACAACTTCTTGTTCGATTTTGAGAGAATTAGAAGTTGGCGGAGGAGCGATTTGTTTGCATGGTTTTGGTGATATTTTGTAGCATATAAAATAGTTCTGGTTTTCTTTGGTACCTTAGGGGCCTGTAAGCTTCTCACTGCTCTGCAGTTCTATTTCAAGGAACAAGAAGACAATGTTACAAAAGAAGTATCAGTTATGTAAAAGCCAATAGAAAGTGAGAAAGAAAAGAAGAATGACAAACCTGATTCTGAAAACTTGAATCTACAGTCGAGAAAGAGTTTCGAGAATGTGCTACAATTGACATTGGGCTCTGTTTAATAGTAGCTGAGCATTGGAACACCAAAAGAAAGGTACATCCTGATCCTCCTGCTGGATGCCTTTCAAGGTTTTATTGTCACTTTTTCACAACTTGAATTATCCTTGACCTTCTCATATTCTTTTTCAGAAGGATTTTCGTAATATTATTTGAACAGGCAAATCTTGTGAAGGGATTTACTTCTACACAATTGAGGGATTAGCATCGAGACCATCATGATATCCCGCTTTGATATTGCATATATATGACTTTAAAGCAGGTATGCTGTCTTTCAAACCTTCAGTTGCATGATCTTTAAATGACTCGTCATGGGAATTGCTTAAAAAATGCATTTTTCAAGTTAAGCTGAATTCATCTGGGGATGGAGCACTTGAAAAAATCAGGGTGTTCTTCAGATATCCTTGTTTAATCTCCAGTTGAGTATGAAAAGCTAAACGCAGCATGACCTCCCATAATTCACGCAAATATTACAGTTACACATCTGCTTGCATATCATGTCGCAGAAATCTTTTCACATGAATATTACCTGAAATTTTCTCTTCTTTCTTAGCAGGGAGGTGTGAATGTGTGCATCGATCCGAATTTTTCACTTTGCTGTGTATCACTGTGAGTAAAAGTAGTAGCATGGTCCATGGTTTTCACAACCCAGACTTCAGAAATATGTGATGGTCTCATATATGCAAGCTATTCCTCCTTTTTGATAGCCTTTTCTTTTCCTTGTTCGGCTTCTAATGTGTTGCAGATAGTTACTTGCCTTAAGAGCAACAACATTCCTCTTTGTCATCTATGTTAGAGTGACTAAGAAATAACATCAAAGTTACAGATCTGCGGTAGGTAACCCCGTGCAGTCAATGGCGAAAAGAGTTGAGCAAACTAATGTTCTCTAATTCAGCAAATTGGGCTAAACAGTGATCAGCTAAGTGGTTAGCTTCTCTTGGGCAGCTCTCCCTCTTCACATCATCCGCACTGACCTTAGACCAGCCTGTGTCTAGCCTCCAACAATTTTGACTAATATGTTTAGCTTTCCTTTTGGTAACAGTGAACTTCCCAAATGACCACTACTCTCAGTCTCAGGCTTTGATAGAGGCATTTTTGTAGGAAGTGGCATGGGGAAATGGATCATCTGACCAAGAATTCCCGGCCCAAAATGGGCCAAGTGAATGACGGTCTAATGATGGAATACGTCCGTTGCTAAAAAACCTTGACGCAAAATAAAGTCAGTGACGGATTTTGACATTCCTAGCAAAATTAGAGACGGAATAATATTCGTGACTAACTCAAAATTCTATTATTTGCTTATGACATGCTTTGCTACTATTTAGCTGTTCTTCATCTAGCCTTTAAGGTTATGTTTAGACATTAAGTACTAGTTTGTTGCACTTTGATGGTTTTTTTTTTCTTTTTTGTGAAATGCACTATAATGAATTTATGACTGGTGGAAGAAAAAGTATGGACTAAATTATTAGATTTATTATTATGAAAATGTTACCCCTTTTCCCATATAAATTTTTTAAAAACTTACTTTTCCAAGTCTATAAAAAAAACAAAAAATAAAAAAAAAACTACGTTTCCAAAATGTACGCTTATTAGCATACAACGCTTAGAGCATTTCCAATGCTACAAACTTTTAAAGAGGTTTATTTACATGCCATGTCATAATCCAGATAGCCCACTTATATAAATCTCTTGTTCTCAATGCTACAAACTTCTAATAGGTTTCTTGTCTCTTTTTTTTTTCTTTTGATTATACGGTGAGTAGTGAGTAGTGAGTAGTAGTTAGCAAATGCAAAATGAACATAGTGGTCCCAGGAATCATGAAAGACTCGTTTAGATAGACACCAGGTTCTTATTTCTGACATATGTAACGATCCAAAATTGAGCCAAATCGACATTGGTTTAACCTAGTTGCTCTCATTTTAATATATTTCGACCATTTTGACCAACCCAAACCGCTCTATATTTCATAGTACTCGTAACACAACTCAAATGCAACCACGTCATCAAAAACCAAAATAAACCCGAACTGAAAGCCAATCAATCCATGTTAAAATAAACAAGGGTACAATAGCCTCAATTTTTAGTGCCTCCCTTCCTCAGACGTTCCTCACATCCTAAAATCCAGATCACAACACAGGTCGTGTGCGTATGAAGTGTGAACAAACAGATTAACAAAAGAAAATAGAAGAATCTTATTGATAGTTAACCCACGAGTTATACCAATATAATAACAATTTCATTTTCCCCACAAAATTATCTTCATTTTTTTCCAGTTTTATATTATCCAAGTTGTCCTTCTAACAAATTCCAATAAAGAAATTAAAAATTAAAAAAAAAAAAAAAAAAAAAAAAGGTGTTAAAAGTGACCAGGGGGGCATACTCCTCGTGAGCAGCCTGTCCCTGTTTGCAGCCTAACTGCCTTGAAGAAGAAAGAGAAAATACCCACAAAGACAACACGGAGAGAGAGAGAAGAGACAGAAAGATGAGGATGAGAAGCAAAGCGTTAAGCTTACTTGGACAACATGGAAATGCTTCTGCTTCAGTTGCTGGTAATCCTCTCCTGTTTTCTGTTTCCCATTTCCCTACCTTTTCTTCTTTTCAATTTCATTTTCAATTTGGTTTTCAATTTCAATTTCAATTTGGTTGCCGAAATTACTCTAACAAACCAAAGCACTCAAATTTTGATTCTGATTTTAATAAAAATGTGGATGTGGATGACCCTGAATTGTTATTCTTGAATTCAGTGAGGCAACAATGCAAGTTAGGGTTCAAAAACATTGACCGCCCTCTCTCTCTCTTCCGTCGAATGTCCTCTTTCACTCCTCTCCCTTCTGTTAGTGATTTCAATCAGCTCTTTACTGCTATGCTTAAAATCAAACCCTTTCCACCTTTCTCCACTGTCATCTCTCTCTCCAATCAACTTGAGTTATCTGGTGTTCGACCCGATATGCATTCCATAGGCATTCTTGCCAATTGTTACTCTCGTTTAGGCCGTGTCGATTTCGGGTTCTCCCTCCTTGCTAAACCACTTAAGCTCGGCTATCCTCTCAACATCGTCATCCTCAATACTTTAATTAATGGCCTTATCCATAATCATCATTTGCCCCTAGCTGTCAAATTCTTGGATCAAATCGTCAAACTAGGCTTACAACCTACCATAGTTACCTTTGGTGTTATGATCAAAGGTCTTTGCAGCACTGGCAACAATGCTGGTGCTCTTCACTTGCTCAGGAAAATGGAATCTTGCCATTGTCAGCCAAATGTTGTCATTTACAACACCATTATTGACAGCATGTGTAAATACAGCTGCTTGCCTCAAGCTCTCGAGTTGTTTTCCGACATGAAAATAAAGGGCATTTCACCCAATGTCGTTAGTTATAACACCTTACTTCGAGGGCTTTACAATCTGGGGCAGTGGGAAGATGTTGAACCAATGTTCGCTGAGATGTTGAACAAAGGCATATCTCCTGGAATTGACACCTATACCATCATGATTGACATGCACTGTAAAGAGGGGAAGGTGGATGACGCACGTGCCATACTCGAGTTCATGATTAACAGGGGTGAAACTCCTACTATCATTACCTACAATGCCCTGCTGGATGGATATTGCTTGTGTGGCAGAATGGATGAGGCATCAGTGCTAATAGATTTGATGGTAGAAAAGGGTTGCAAGCCTGATGTTGTGACTTTCAACACCTTGATAAATGGATACTGCAAGGCTAAGTACATTGATAAAGCCGTCAACTTGCTTGAACAAATGACTGTTGAAGGAAAGGGTTGCAAGCCTGATGTTGTGACTTTCAACACCTTGATAAATGGATACTGCAAGGCTAAGTACATTGATAAAGCCGTCAACTTGCTTGAACAAATGACTGTTGAAGGACTGACCCCTAATATTTTTACCTATAATACTCTCATAGATGGCTTGTGCAAGAACAACAGACTTGAATCTGCACGCCAACTTTTCAAGGAAATGGAAGCTCGTGGACTGCATCCAGATGTTGTCACATATGCTTCATTGCTTGATGGTTTGTGTAAAAATGCACAAGTTGACGAAGCCATATTATTGCTAAAGCAAACGGAGAATGGTGGAGTAATGGTCCCTAATATTAGAGTCTTAAATATCCTAATAGATGGCTTGTGCAAGAACAACAGACTTGAATCTGCACGCCAACTTTTCAAGGAAATGGAAGCTCGTGGACTACATCCAAATGTTGTCACATATGCTTCATTGCTTGATGGTCTGTGTAAAAGTGCACAAGTTGACAAGGCCATATCAATGCTAAAGCAAGTGAAGGATAGTGGAGTGATCCCTAATATTAACATCTTTAATATCCTAATCAACGGCCTGTGTGAAGCTGGGAGACTTAGAGACGCAGTGAGTTTCTTCTCCTCTCTTCGGGTTGAGGGGTTACAACCAGATGTGTGTACGTACACTGTACTGATTAAAGGATTTTGTATAAAGGGAAAATTGCATGAAGCAAGTGAAGTGCTAAAGATAATGGAGGAGAATGGATGTTCTCCAAATGATTGCACCTACAATACTATTATTAGAGGATTTCTTCGTCATTGTGATGTCCGAAAGGCGTTGGAACTTGTTGACATTATGACTGCCAAAAAATTCGTAGCTGATGCTGACACTGCTGCTTTAATTTTTGACTTGATCTCTGCTCATCACATAAGCAATGAAGACAAGACATTGCTTCAAAATTATTTCAAGATTTGAGCATGTAGGTTTTTGGCGGTACATATTTATTGTGTTTGCTGTTTTAACAATTTGATGTACACTTTAAGGTTGTCTTCTAGTTATCGGTTTGAGGAATCTGTATTCTGTAACATGGTGATTTTACCTGGATTGGTTGCATCTTCTTGAGAAATTTCATGATTTCAAATTTTCTCTGTTTTGTAGTACTACTATTTTAGGAAATTGGTAAACTTGTCTTGCTTTGAGTGGAAAGGATATGTCAAGAACTGTGACTTTGACGAATGTGCTGGCAGCTCATCATTTTAGTAAAATAAAACACTTATACGTGCCCTCCCCCTCTTGGAAGAATTATAACTAATCCTTCTGATGAGTTGAGGGAATATTAATTTCAATCTCCCATGCGATGGAGTGGGAAGGCTCAAGGTAGTGAGGTTTGATGGAATATTTTTCTTGAGGAGCTTTGGCATATGCTCATTGATATTTTTTCATTGCTCTCATGTCAGCTAAATCTTATTTACCTCTGGTACTATTGTTTGTCTGTCGTCGGTTCTCTTGTCATCAGATTTATCATTGAAATGTGGATTTATCCTTGGAGAAACCAACCTGGTTTGTGAGAATACTTGACATTAAATGTTATCTGTCACTCTGAGCTTGAATTTTTATGTGCTTTTTAGCCATAGGGCACTACTATTCGTTGATGAATGAGTTGCTGATATTATTTCAATTAACATAAGCAAATTTCAAAATCTTGATGTAAATTGATTTACAAAACTCAACCTACCAAATGCCAACGACCCTTCTGGTTTCATTTTGGTCTTTGTTGCGCACAGAATTTGTGCAATACAGCGTACAGGCCCCGGAAGTAGTGAACTTCTTATGCTCGCAACTGCAGAGGTCACTGTCTTTGACCCTCCTGTATATTTGTTCATCTCTTTTCAAAGGATGTCTTTGCTAAAACTTTGCCCTCCTTTTCCTCCCCCTTTTCTTTTTTTATAGGTTCAATGTTAGGCTATTAGGTTTAACTGAGGTAGCTGGCATCTTATATTAGCGCTGCTCCTACTGCCTACTGGTTGTGAGCTGTTCTATTTCTTGAGGCTTTCACATTATTAGTGTGAGAATGTGGTTTGCTATTTGGATCAAACAAACCTGGATTTTGTGACAATTCTTGATATACAGTCAAAATATTGGTCTTGCAATCCGTATGCGTTCTCCTACATTCTTGCTCTCCGTATGCATTGCACGTCATATTTTCGTGCCACAAATTTATACAACTTGCGGGTGCATGGATATCAAAATGTGTGTCTCTTTCTATTGTGGTGTATAGCACAATAAGTTTTAATCTCCCAGTGTACAAGGAAATTCAGGTCTGCTTTGCTTTTTTGGTCAGTCACAACTCGCATAAATTTCCAGAGAATGAAATTTGATTGTCATTATATGGTCATTTAAGGCTTTTGAAGCGTGAAGGAGTTGCAGACGTGAGGCACCACAATCAGGGAGGTACCTTATGCAAATAACTCGAAGAACTACTGTGGTTAATTTGCTTCATGTAAGGAATCTTGCTGTTTTGTTAGTGTTTTTGTTTTTGGCTTTTCTGCGTTTGCGAGTAGAAGCCTCTCAGGTGTGGAAATTTCCCAGAAGAATAGCTTCAGAAATAACTCAAACCTATATTGATAAAGGGCGATAAACAAACCAAGTAGATAGATATACGGAGGAAGGCTGTTACTTTGTGCATATGCACAAATAGAGATGCTGGTTCTTTGCGCAATTTGTTACTTTCTAATCTTTGAACTTATATCTTGAGGCAAGTTTATTGACATTTCATGTGATTTGTTTCAGATGCTCAGCTATTTTCATTTTGATGAATAGCCTGAAGCAATTTCTGGAATCACATGTGACATGGCTCTGCTAGTTATGTGCCTTGACATCTTTCTGCTTGCTTATTTCTCTCTATTGCTTGTTTTATGTTACTGTACACATTGGGTTTCCCGTCTTTGTGAAGGTTGAGGTTGTATCCTGACCAAAATAGTTTATGAGTTTGAAACTTCTAATTTTAGGCTGGTGTAAACTCAGATCTTGTGATTGACTGATTGTGGGTGCTGCAGAGGTTCAACCAAATCCTGACGTGGTTGCTAAAGATTAAAACTGGGATGATTCAGCTTCAGTAGGCTTTGAGATAAGCCCTCAAACTTTGGAGATATCCCACACCACAACCTGTCAACAAGAAGTGGGAGTTGGCCTTGGGTGCCCCCGTCACACAGCAGCTGCACAGGTTTAGTGGCTCATGCTCTGTGACAGTTCTTACCAATGCCAAATGCCAACAGAATAGAAGCTGCTCAGCAGCTCTGTACGTACCTGTTGAGACGTCTAGGTATATTACAGTATAACTTGTTATCATTGTCCGACTTGTGGTTCAGCTTATTTTCATGTATGTTGGGGTATACGAAAGTATTATGCTCAGCTCATGTACTGTTTTTTTATTAGTTTACTTTTATGCTGCGAATTCTTGATTTTTCATTGTCAAGAACTTATGATATTCTTCATAATGAAAAATCAAGAGTACATAGTGCGATCACAAATTCCGAAATTTTTTTCTATGCAATAGAGGCCAGTACTTTGATTTTTTTCTCCATCTTGCCAAGCCTACTTTATTTTTTTTATTTGGCTCCAGTCAAAAGGATTATTTTTCTGATGCTTGGTTGTTTTGTGCATGTGAGCTGTAGATCGAAATGTCTGCTCCTCAATCTTACTATCCTCATTTGTAGGGAACTCCTCAATCTTGCATGCTACAAAGCTTTACTCCAGATGAATGGATATGAAAAGGCGAGGCTTTTTCCATTGAAGCGGATAGAATAATCAGTATCAGGTAGAATCTGTGCAAATGGTTTCAGAAAATTGCATATTGAGTTAATTTGGCATCAAAGCAACCATATGACCATAACTGAATCTCCTTTGCCTCGCATTCATAATAATTTACATCATGAAATTGATTCCTAACATAAAAAATGAGTACATTCCTAAAAAAAACAAAAACAAAACATGAGTACATGATACAGAATTTTACAGTACTTGAAAATATAGGCAAAAATCCAATAACACTGCACGTTGTTCTAATAAGTCTGATTTGGAATTTGGGTAAATACAAAACAATGTAGGTAACAATTCAAGGACCCAGAGGCAGCTAAGAAGGCATGTGAGGATGCCACCCCAATAATCAACGGCCGTCGTGCCGACTGTAAAAACTGGCCACTCTCGGGGCCCGTCGCCGTCCACGAGCATCGTCAACCACCCCACCTCTCCAGTAGCAGCAACCAGCCAACGGTGGCGGTGGCGGTAATGTGAGGCCCGCCGAGGTTGGCATCAAAGCAGCCATATGATCATACTTCGTACTTATTTGAAGATTTGAGTTTGTAGGTTTTGTGGTGTTCTTATACTATTTTTTTATCAACTGTTTTAACAATCTGATGTAAGCTTTATGGTTTTGTGCAAGTTCTCTTCTAATAGTATGTATTCTGTAACATGACTGTCTTTCCTTCATACCTTGTGTCTTACAGTGCTTAGTTGAAGCATTGAGTTTTCCACATAACAACAGATATTTAGACTTTAGTCTTTAGAGCATGTATCCTGTCTTTCCTAAACTTCAGTTTGCTTCCTTCAGTTATTCTAATCAAGTAACGTCAGTGATGATTCCTAAGATTCTGACCAATTGTTTAGCAAATGCAACAACTTCTTGTTCGATTTTGAGAGAATTAGAAGTTGGCAGAGGAGCGATTTGTTTGCATGGTTTTGGTGATATTTTGTAGCATATAAAATAGTTCTGGATTTCTTTGGTACCTTAGGGGCCTGTAAGCTTCTCACTGCTCTGCAGTTCTATTTCAAGGAACAAGAAGACAATGTTACAAAAGAAGTATCAGTTATGTAAAAGCCAGTAGAAAGTGAGAAAGAAAAGAAGAATGGCAAACCTGATTCTGAAAACTTGAATCTACAGTCGAGAAAGAGTTGCGAGAATGTGCTACAATTGACATTGGGCTCTGTTTAATAGTAGCTGAGCATTGGAACACCAAAAGAAAGGTACATCCTGATCCTCCTGCTGGATGCCTTTCAAGGTTTTATTGTCACTTTTTCACAACTTGAATTATCCTTCACCTTCTCATATTCTTTTTCAGAAGGATTTTCGTAATATTATTTGAACAGGCAAATCTTGTGAAGGGATTTACTTTTACACAATTGAGGGATTAGCATCGAGACCATCATGATATCCCGCTTTGATATTGCATATATATGACTTTAAAGCAGGTATGCTGTCTTTCAAACCTTCAGTTGCATGATCTTTAAATGACTCGTCATGGGAATTGCTTAAAAAATGCATTTTTCAAGTTAAGCTGAATTCATCTGGGGATGGAGCACTTGAAAAAATCAGGGTGTTCTTCAGATATCCTTGTTTAATCTCCAGTTGAGTATGAAAAGCTAAACGCAGCATGACCTCCCATAATTCACGCAAATATTACAGTTACACATCTGGTTGCATATCATGCCGCAGAAATCTTTTCACATGAATATTACCTGAAATTTTCTCTTCTTTCTTAGCAGGGAGGTGTGAATGTGTGCATCGATCCGAACTTTTCACTTTGCTGTGTATCACTGTGAGTAAAAGTAGTAGCATGGTCCATGGTTTTCACAACCCAGACTTCAGAAATATGTGATGGTCTCATATATGCAAGCTATTCCTCCTTTTTAATAGCCTTTTCTTTTCCTTGTTCGGCTTCTAATGTGTTGCAGATAGTTACTTGCCTTAAGAGCAACAACATTCCTCTTTGTCATCTATGTTAGAGTGACTAAGAAATAGCATCAAAGTTACAGATCTGCGGTAGGTAACCCCGTGCAGTCAATGGCGAAAAGAGTTGAGCAAACTAATGTTCTCTAATTCAGCAAATTGGGCTAAACAGTGATCAGCTAAGTGGTTAGCTTCTCTTGGGCAGCTCTCCCTCTTCACATCATCCGCACTGACCTTAGACCAGCCTATGTCTAGCCTCCAACAATTTTGACTAATATGTTTAGCTTTCCTTTTGGTAACAGTGAACTTCCCAAATGACCACTACTCTCAGTCTCAGGCTTTGATAGAGTCATTTTTGTAGGAAGTGGCATGGGGAAATGGATCATCTGACCAAGAATTCCCGGCCCAAAATGGGCCAAGTGAAGTCGTCTAATGATGGAATACGCCCGTTGCTAAAAAACCTCGACGCAAAATAAAGTCAGTGACGAATTTTGACATTCCTAGCAAAATTAGAGACGGAATAATATTCGTGACTAACTCAGAATTCTATTATTTGCTTATGACAAGCTTTGCTACTGTTTAGCTGTTCTTCATCTAGCCTTTAAGGTTATGTTTAGACATTAAGTACTAGTTTGTTGCACTTTGATGGTTTTTTTTTTCTTTTTTGTGAAATGCACTATAATGAGTTTATGACTGGTGGAAGAAAAAGTATGGACTAAATTATTAGATTTATTATTATGAAAATGTTACTCCTTTTCCCATATAGATTTTTTAAAAACTTACTTTTCCAAGTCTATCAAAAAAAAAACAAAAAATAAAAAAAACTACTTTTCCAAAAGGTACGCTTAGAGCATTTCCAATGCTACAAACTTTTAAAGAGGTTTATTTACATGCCATGTCATAATCCAGATAGCCCACTTATATAAATCTCTTGTTCTCAATGCTACAAACTTCTAATAGGTTTCTTGTCTCTTTTTTTTCTTCTTTTGATTATACGGTGGGTAGTGAGTAGTGAGTAGTAGTTAGCAAATGCAAAATGAACATAGTGGTCCCAGGAATCATGAAAGACTCGTTTAGATAGACACCAGGTTTTTATTTCTGACATATGTAACGATCCAAAATTGAGCCAAATCGACATTGGTTTAACCTAGTTGCTCTCATTTTAATATATTTCGACCATTTTGACCAACCCAAACCGCTCTATATTTCATAGTACTCGTAACACAACTCAAATGTAACCACGTCATCAAAAACCAAAATAAACCCGAACTGAAAGCCAATCAATCCATGTTAAAATAAACAAGGGTACAATAGCCTCAATTTTTAGTGCCTCCCTTCCTCAGACGTTTCTCACATCCTAAAATCCAAATCACAACACAGGTCGTGTGCGTATGAAGTGTGAACAAACAGGTTAACAAAAGAAAATAGAAGAATCTTATTGATAGTTAACCCACGAGTTATACCAATATAATAACAATTTCATTTTCCTCACAAAATTATCTTCATTTTTTTCATTTTTATATTATCCAAGTTGTCCTTCTAACAAATTCCAATAAAGAAATTAAAAAATTAAAAAAAAAAAAAAAAAGTGTTAAAAGTGACCGGGGGGCATACTCCTCGTGAGCAGCCTGTCCCTGTTTGCAGCCTAACTGCCTTGAAGAAGAAAGAGAAAATACCCACAAAGACAACCCACACGCTTTCTCTGCACAACACAGAGAGAGAGAGAGAGACAGAAGAGAGAGAAAGATGAGGATGAGAAGCAAAGCGGTAAGCTTACTTGGACAACATGGAAATGCTTCTGCTTCAGTTGCTGGTAATCCTCTCCTGCTTTCTGTTTCCCATTTCCCTACCTTTTCTTCTTTTCAATTTCAATTTCAATTTCAATTTGGTTTTCAATTTCAATTTCAATTTCAATTTGGTTGCCGAAATTACTCTAACAAACCAAAGCACTCAAATTTTGATTCTGATTTTAATAAAAATGTGGATGTGGATGACCCTGAATTGTTATTCCTGAATTCAGTGAGGCAACAATGCAAGTTAGGGTTCAAAAACATTGACCGCCCTCTCTCTCTCTTCCGTCGAATGTCCTCTTTCACTCCTCTCCCTTCTGTTAGTGATTTCAATCAGCTCTTTACTGCTATGCTTAAAATCAAACCCTTTCCACCTATCTCCACTGTCATCTCTCTCTCCAATCAACTTGAGTTATCTGGTGTTCGACCCGATATGCATTCCATAGGCATTCTTGCCAATTGTTACTCTCGTTTAGGCCGTGTCGATTTCGGGTTCTCTCTCCTTGCTAAACGACTTAAGCTCGGCTATCCTCTCAACATCGTCATCTTCAGTACTTTAATTAATGGCCTTATTCATACTAATCAATTACCTCAAGCTGTTAAACTCTGGGATAAAGTTGTCAACCTAGGCTTACAACCTGACATAGTTACCTTCGGTGTTATGATCAAAGGTCTTTGCAGCACTGGAAACAATGCTGGTGTTCTTCACTTGCTCAGGAAAATGGAATCTTGCCATTGTCAGCCAAATGTTGTCATTTACAACACCATTATTGACAGCATGTGTAAATACAACTGCTTGCCTCAAGCTCTCGAGTTGTTTTCCGACATGAAAATAAAGGGCATTTCACCCGATGTCGTTAGTTATAACACCTTACTTCGAGGGCTTTACAATCTGGGGCAGTGGGAAGATGTTGAACCAATGTTCGCTGAGATGTTGAACAAAGGCATATCTCCTGGAATTGTCACCTATACCATCATGATTGACATACACTGTAAAGAGGGGAAGGTGGATGACGCACGTGCCATACTCGAGTTCATGATTAACAGGGGTGAAACTCCTAATATCATTACCTACAATGCCCTGCTGGATGGATATTGCTTGTGTGGCAGAATGGATGAGGCATCAGTGCTAATAGATTTGATGGTAGAAAAGGGTTGCAAGCCTGATGTTGTGACTTTCAACACCTTGATAAATGGATACTGCAAGGCTAAGTACATTGATAAAGCCGTCAACTTGCTTGAACAAATGACTGTTGAAGGACTGACCCCTAATATTATTACCTATAATACTCTCATAGATGGCTTGTGCAAGAACAACATACTTGAATCTGCACGCCAACTTTTCAAGGAAATGGAAGCTCGTGGACTGCATCCAGATGTTGTCACATATGCTTCATTGCTTGATGGTTTGTGTAAAAATGCACAAGTTGACGAAGCCATATTATTGCTAAAGCAAATGGAGAATGGTGGAGTAGTGGTCCCTGATATTAGAGTCTTAACTATCCTAATAGATGGCTTGTGCAAGAACAACAGACTTGAATCTGCATGCCAACTTTTCAAGGAAATGGAAGCTCGTGGACTACATCCAAATGTTATCACATATGCTTCATTGCTTGATGGTCTGTGTAAAAGTGCACAAGTTGACAAGGCCATATCAATGCTAAAGCAAATGAAGGATAGTGGAGTGATCCCTAATATTAACATCTTCAATATCCTAATCAACGGCCTGTGTGAAGCTGGGAGACTTAGAGACGCAGTGGGTTTCTTCTCCTCTCTTCGGGTTGAGGGGTTACAACCAAATGTGCGTACGTACACTGTACTGATTAAAGGATTTTGTATAAAGGGAAAATTGCATGAAGCAAGTGATGTGCTAAAGATAATGGAGGAGAATGCATGTTCTCCAAATGATTGCACCTACAATACTATTATTAGAGGATTTCTTCGTCATTGTGATGTCCGAAAGGCGTTGGAACTTGTTGACATTATGACTGCCAAAAAATTCGTAACTGATGCTGACACTGCTGCTTTAATTTTTGACTTGATCTCTGCTCATCACATAAGCAATGAAGACAAGACATTGCTTCAAAATTATTTCAAGATTTGAGCATGTAGGTTTTTGGCGGTACATATTTATTGTGTTTGCTGTTTTAACAATTTGATGTACACTTTAAGGTTGTCTTCTAGTTATCAGTTTGAGGAATCTGTATTCTGTAACATGGTGATTTTACCTGGATTGGTTGCATCTTCTTGAGAAATTTCATGATTTCAAATTTTCTCTGTTTTGTAGTACTACTATTTTAGGAAATTGGTAAACTTGTCTTGCTTTGAGTGGAAAGGATATGTCAAGAACTGTGACTTTGACGAATGTGCTGGCAGCTCATCATTTTAGTAAAATAAAACACTTATACGTGCCCTCCCCCTCTTGGAAGAATTATAACTAACCTTTCTGATGAGTTGAGGGAATGTTAATTTCAATCTGCCATGTGATGGAGTGGGAAGGCTCAAGATAGTGAGGTTTGATGGAATATTTTTCTTGAGGAGCTTTGGCATATGCTCATTGATATTTTTTCATTGCTCTCATGTCAGCTAAATCTTATTTACCTCTGGTACTATTGTTTGTCTGTCGTCGGTTCTCTTGTCATCAGATTTATCATTGAAATGTGGATTTATCCTTGGAGAAACCAACCTGGTTGTGAGAATACTTGACATTAAATGTTATCCGTCACTCTGAGCTTGAATTTTTATGTGCTTTTTAGCCATAGGGCACTACTATTCGTTGATGAATGAGTTGCTGATATTATTTCAATTAACATAAGCAAATTTCAAAATCTTGATGTAAATTGATTTACAAAACTCAACCTACCGAATGCCAATGACCCTTCTGGTTTCATTTTGGTCTTTGTTGCGCACAGAATTTGTGCAATACAGCGTACAGGCCCCAGAAGTAGTGAACTTCTTATGCTCGCAACTGCAGAGGTCACTGTCTTTGTATATTTGTTCATCTCTTTTCAAAGGATGTCTTTGCTAAAACTTTGCCCTCCTTTTCCTCCCCCTTTTCTTTTTTTATAGGTTCAATGTTAGGCTATTAGGTTTAACTGAGGTAGCTGGCATCTTATATTAGCGCTGCTCCTACTGCCTACTGGTTGTGAGCTGTTCTATTTCTTGAGGCTTTCACATTATTAGTGTGAGAATGTGGTTTGCTATTTGGATCAAACAAACCTGGATTTTGTGACAATTCTTGATATACAGTCAAAATATTGGTCTTGCAATCCGTATGCGTTCTCCTACATTCTTGCTCTCCGTATGCATTGCACGTCATATTTTCGTGCCACAAATTTATACAACTTGCAGGTGCATGGATATCAAATTGTGTGTCTCTTTCTATTGTGGTGTATAGCACAATCAGTTTTAATCTCCCAGTGTACAAGGAAATTCAGGTCTGCTTTGCTTTTTTGGTCAGTCACAACTCGCATAAATTTCCAGAGAATGAAATTTGATTATCATTATATGGTCATTTAAGGCTTTTGAAGCGTGAAGGAGTTGCAGACGTGAGGCACCACAATCAGGGAGGTACCTTATGCAAATAACTCGAAGAACTACTGTGGTTAATTTGCTTCATGTAAGGAATCTTGCTGTTTTGTTAGTGTTTTTGTTTTTGGCTTTTCTGGGTTTGCGAGTAGAAGCCTCTCAGGTGTGGAAATTTCCCAGAAAATAGCTTCAGAAATAACTCAAACCTATATTGATAAAGGGCGATAAACAAACCAAGTAGATAGATATACGGAGGAAGGCTGTTACTTTGTGCATATGCACAAATAGAGATGCTGGTTCTTTGCGCAATTTGTTACTTTCTAATCTTTGAACTTATATCTTGACGCAAGTTTATTGACATTTCATGTGATTTGTTTCAGATGCTCAGCTATTTTCATTTTGATGAATAGCCTGAAGCAATTTCTGGAATCACATGTGACATGGCTCTGCTAGTTATGTGCCTTGACATCTTTCTGCTTGCTTATTTCTCTCTATTGCTTGTTTTATGTTACTGTACACATTGGGTTTCCCGTCTTTGTGAAGGTTGAGGTTGTATCCTGACCAAAATAGTTTATGAGTTTGAAACTTCTAATTTTAGGCTGGTGTAAACTCAGATCTTGTGATTGACTGATTGTGGGTGCTGCAGAGGTTCAGCCAAATCCTGACATGGTTGCTAAAGATTAAAACTGGGATGATTCAGCTTCAGTAGGCTTTGAGATAAGCCCTCAAACTTTGGAGATATCCCACACCACAACCTGTCAACAAGAAGTGGGAGTTGGCCTTGGGTGCCCCCGTCACACAGCAGCTGCACAGGTTTAGTGGCTCATGCTCTGTGACAGTTCTTACCAATGCCAAATGCCAACAGAATAGAAGCTGCTCAGCAGCTCTGTACGTACCTGTTGAGACGTCTAGGTATATTACAGTATAACTTGTTATCATTGTCCGACTTGTGGTTCAGCTTATTTTCATGTATGTTGGGGTATACGAAAGTATTATGCTCAGCTCATGTACTGTTTTTTTATTAGTTTACTTTTATGCTGCGAATTCTTGATTTTTCATTGTCAAGAACTTATGATATTCTTCATAATGAAAAATCAAGAGTACATAGTGCGATCACAACTTCCGAAATTTTTTTCTATGCAATAGAGGCCAGTACTTTGATTTTTTCTCCATCTTGCCAAGCCTACTTTATTTTTTTTATTTGGCTCCAGTCAAAAGGATTATTTTTCTGATGCTTGGTTGTTTTGTGCATGTGAGCTGTATATCGGAATGTCTGCTCCTCAATCTTACTATCCTCCTTTGTAGGGAACTCCTCAATCTTGCATGCTACAAAGCTTTACTCCAGATGAATGGATATGAAAAGGCGAGGCTTTTTCCATTGAAGCGGATAGAATAATCAGTATCAGGTAGAATCTGTGCAAATGGTTTCAGAAAATTGCATATTGAGTTAATTTGGCATCAAAGCAGCCATATGACCATAACTGAATCTCCTTTGCCTCGCATTCATAATAATTTACATCATGAAATTGATTCCTAACATAAAAAATGAGTACATTCCTAAAAAAAAAAAAAAAAAACATGAGTACATGATACAGAATTTTACAGTACTTGGAAATATAGGCAAAAATCCAATAACACTGCACATTGTTCTAATAAGTCTGATTTGGAATTTGGGTAAATACAAAACAATGTAGGTAACAATTCAAGGACCCAGAGGCAGCTAAGAAGGCATGTGAGGATGCAACCCCAATAATCAACGGCCGTCGTGCCGACTGTAAAAACTGGCCACTCTCGGGGCCCGTCGCCGTCCACGAGCATCGTCAACCACCCCACCTCTCCAGCAGCAGCAACCAGCCAACGGTGGCGGTGGCGGCAATGTGAGGCCCGCCGGGGTTGGCATCAAAGCAGCCATATGATCATACTTCGTACTTATTTGAAGATTTGAGTTTGTAGGTTTTGTGGTGTTCTTATGCTATTTTTTTATCAACTGTTTTAACAATCTGATGTAAGCTTTATGGTTTTGTGCAAGTTCTCTTCTAATAGTATGTATTCTGTAACATGACTGTCTTTCCTTCATACCTTGTGTCTTACAGTGCTTAGTTGAAGCAGTGAGTTTTCCACATAACAACAAATATTTAGACTTTAGTCTTTAGAGCATGTATCCTGTCTTTCCGAAACTTCAGTTCGCTTCCTTCAGTTAGGCCAATCAAGTAACGTCAGTGATGATTCCTAAGATTCTGACCAATTGTTCAGCAAATGCAACAACTTCTTGTTCGATTTTGAGAGAATTAGAAGTTGGCAGAGGAGCGATTTGTTTGCATGGTTTTGGTGATATTTTGTAGCATATAAAATAGTTCTGGATTTCTTTGGTACCTTAGGGGCCTGTAAGCTTCTCACTGCTCTGCAGTTCTATTTCAAGAAACAAGAAGACAATGTTACAAAAGAAGTATCAGTTATGTAAAAGCCAGTAGAAAGTGAGAAAGAAAAGAAGAATGGCAAACCTGATTCTGAAAACTTGAATCTACAGTCGAGAAAGAGTTGCGAGAATGTGCTACAATTGACATTGGGCTCTGTTTAATAGTAGCTGAGCATTGGAACACCAAAAGAAAGGTACATCCTGATCCTCCTGTTGGATGTCTTTCAAGGTTTTATTGTCACTTTTTCACAACTTGGATTATCCTTGACCTTCTCATATTCTTTTTCAGAAGGATTTTCGTAATATTATTTGAACAGGCAAATCTTGTGAAGGGATTTACTTCTACACAATTGAGGGATTAGCATCGAGACCATCATGATATCCCGCTTTGAAATTGCATATATATGACTTTAAAGCAGGTATGCTGTCTTTCAAACCTTCAGTTGCATGATCTTTAAATGACTCGTCATGGGAATTGCTTAAAAAATGCATTTTTCAAGTTAAGCTGAATTCATCCGGAGATGGAGCACTTGAAAAAATCAGGGTGTTCTTCAGATATCCTTGTTTAATATCCAGTTGAGTATGAAAAGCTAAACGCAGCATGACCTCCCATAATTCACGCAAATATTACAGTTACACATCTGGTTGCATATCATGTCGCAGAAATCTTTTCACATGAATATTACCTGAAATTTTCTCCTCTTTCTTAGCAGGGAGGTGTGAATGTGTGCATCGATCCGAACTTTTCACTTTGTTGTGTATCACTGTGAGTAAAAGTAGTAGCATGGTCCATGGTTTTCACAACCCAGATTTCAGAAATATGTGATGGTGTCATATATGCAAGCTATTCCTCCTTTTTGATAGCCTTTTCTTTTCCTTGTTCGGCTTCTAATGTGTTGCAGATAGTTACTTGCCTTAAGAGCAACAACATTCCTCTTTGTCATCTATGTTAGAGTGACTAAGAAATAGCATCAAAATTACAGATCTGCGGTAGGTAACCCCGTGCATTCAATGGCGAAAAGAGTTGAGCAAACTAATGTTCTCTAATTCAGCAAATTGGGCTAAACAGTGATCAGCTAAGTGGTTAGCTTCTCTTGGGCAGCTCTCCCTCTTCACATCATCCGCACTGACCTTAGACCAGCCTATGTCTAGCCTCCAACAATTTTGACTAATATGTTTAGCTTTCCTTTTGGTAACAGTGAACTTCCCAAATGACCACTACTCTCAGTCTCAGGCTTTGATAGAGGCATTTTTGTAGGAAGTGGCATGGGGAAATGGATCATCTGACCAAGAATTCCCGGCCCAAAATGGGCCAAGTGAATGACGGTCTAATGATGGAATACATCCGTTACTAAAAAACCTTGACGCAAAATAAAGTCAGTGACGGATTTTGACATTCCTAGCAAAATTAGAGACGAAATAATATTTGTGACTAACTCAGAATTCTATTATTTGCTTATGACAAGCTTTGCTACTGTTTAGCTGTTCTTCATCTAGCCTTTAAGGTTATGTTTAGACATTAAGTACTAGTTTGTTGCACTTTGATGGGTTTTTTTTCCTTTTTTGTGAAATGCACTATAATGAGTTTATGACTGGTGGAAGAAAAAGTATGGACTAAATTATTAGATTTATTATTATGAAAATGTTACCCCTTTTCCCATATAGATTTTTTAAAAACTTACTTTTCCAAGTCTATAAAAAAAAAACAAAAAATAAAAAAAACTACTTTTCCAAAAGGTACGCTTATTAGCATAAAACGCTTAGAGCATTTCCAATGCTACAAACTTTTAAAGAGGTTTATTTACATGCCATGTCATAATCCAGATAGCCCACTTATATAAATCTCTTGTTCTCAATGCTACAAACTTCTAATAGGTTTCTTATCTCTTTTTTTTTTTTTCTTTTGATTATACGGTGAGTAGTGAGTAGTAAGTAGTAGTAGTGAGTAGTAGTTAGCAAATGCAAAATGAACATAGTGGTCCCAGGAATCATGAAAGACTCGTTTAGATAGACACCAGGTTTTTATTTCTGACATATGTAACGATCCAAAATTGAGCCAAATCGACATTGGTTTAACCTAGTTGCTCTCATTTTAATATATTTCGACCATTTTGACCAACCCAAATCGTTCTATATTTCATAGTACTCGTAACACAACTCAAATGCAACCACGTCATCAAAAACCAAAATAAACCCGAACCGAAAGCCAATCAATCCATGTTAAAATAAACAAGGGTACAATAGCCTCAATTTTTAGTGTCTCCCTTCCTCAGACGTTCCTCACATCCTAAAATCTAGATCACAGCACAGGTCGTGTGCGTATGAAATGTGAACAAACAGGTTAACAAAAGAAAATAGAAGAATCTTATTGATAGTTAACCCACGAGTTATACCAATATAATAACAATTTCATTTTCCTCACAAAATTATCTTCATTTTTTTCATTTTTATATTATCCAAGTTGTCCTTCTAACAAATTCCAATAAAGAAATTAAAAAATTAAATTAAAAAAAAAAGTGTTAAAAGTGACCAGGGGGGCATACTCCTCGTGAGCAGCCTGTCCCTGTTTGAAGCCTAACTGCCTTGAAGAAGAAAGAGAAAATACCCACAAAGACAACCCACACGCTTTCTCTGCACAACACACACAGAGAGAGAGAGAGAGAGAGAGAGAGAGAAGAGAGGGAAGAGAGAGAAAGATGAGGATGAGAAGCAAAGCGGTAAGCTTACTTGGGCAACATGGAAATGCTTCTGCTTCAGTTGCTGGTAATCCTCTCTTGTTTTCTGTTTCCCATTTCCCTACTTTTTCTTCTTTTCAATTTCAATTTCAATTTGGTTTTCAATTTCAATTTCAATTTCAATTTGGTTTTCAATTTCAATTTCGTTGCCGAAATTACTCTAACAAACCAAAGCACTCAAATTTTGATTCTGATTTTAATAAAAATGTGGATGTGGATGACCCTGAATTGTTATTCCTGAATTCAGTGAGGCAACAATGCAAGTTAGGGTTCAAAAACATTGACCGCCCTCTCTCTCTCTTCACTCGATTGTCCCCTTTTACTCCTCTCCCTTCTCTCGTTACATTTACTCAACTCTTTACTGCCATGCTTAAGATCAAACCCTTTCCACCTTTCTCTACTGTCATCTCTCTGTCCAACCACCTTGAACAATCCGGTGTTCGACCCAATCATTATTCCCTCGGCATTCTCATTAATTGTTACTCTCGTTTAGGCCGTGTCGATTTCGGGTTCTCTCTCCTTGCTAAACAACTTAAGCTCGGCTATCCTCTCAACATCGTCATCTTCAATACTTTAATTAATGGCCTTATTCATACTAATCAATTACCTCAAGCTGTTAAACTGTTGGATGAAGTTGTCAACCTAGGCTTACAACCTGACATAGTTACCTTCGGTGCCATGGTCAAAGGTCTTTGCAGCACTGGCAACAATGCTGGTGTTCTTCACTTGCTCAGGAAAATGGAATCTTGCCATTGTCAGCCAAATGTTGTCATTTACAACACCATTATTGACAGCATGTGTAAATACAACTGCTTGCCTCAAGCTCTCGAGTTGTTTTCCGACATGAAAATAAAGGGCATTTCACCCGATGTCGTTAGTTATAACACCTTACTTCGAGGGCTTTACAATCTGGGGCAGTGGGAAGATGTTGAACCAATGTTCGCTGAGATGTTGAACAAAGGCATATCTCCTGGAATTGACACCTATACCATCATGATTGACATGCACTGTAAAGAGGGGAAGGTGGATGACGCACGTGCCATACTCGAGTTCATGATTAACAGGGGTGAAACTCCTAACATCATTACCTACAATGCCCTGCTGGATGGATATTGCTTGTGTGGCAGAATGGATGAGGCATCAGTGCTAATAGATTTGATGGTAGAAAAGGGTTGCAAGCCTGATGTTGTGACTTTCAGCACCTTGATCAATGGATATTGCAAGGATAAAAATATTGATAAAACCGTCAACTTGCTTGAACAAATGACTGTTGAAGGACTGACCCCTAATATTATTACCTATAATACTCTCATAGATGGCTTGTGCAAGAACAACATACTTGAATCTGCACGCCAACTTTTCAAGGAAATGGAAGCTCGTGGACTGCATCCAGATGTTGTCACATATGCTTCATTGCTTGATGGTTTGTGTAAAAATGCACAAGTTGACGAAGCCATATTATTGCTAAAGCAAATGGAGAATGGTGGAGTAGTGGTCCCTGATATTAGAGTCTTAACTATCCTAATAGATGGCTTGTGCAAGAACAACAGACTTGAATCTGCACGCCAACTTTTCAAGGAACTGGAAGCTCGTGGACTACATCCAAATGTTTTCACATATGCTTCATTGCTTGATGGTCTTTGTAAACATGCGCAAGTACACGAGGCTGTGTCAATGCTAAAGCAAATGAAGGATAATGGAGTGGTCCCTAATATTAACATCTTCACTATCCTAATTGAGGGCCTATGTGAAGCTGGGAGACTTAGAGACGCGGTGGGTTTCTTCTCCTCTCTTCGGGTTGAGGGGTTACAACCAGATGTGTGTGTACGTACACTGTACTGATTAAAGGATTTTGTAAAAAGGGAAAATTGCATGAAGCAAGTGAAGTGCTAAAGATAATGGAGGAGAATGGATGTTCTCCTGATGATTGCACCTACAATACTATTCTTAAGGGATTTCTTTATCGTTGTGATGTCCGGAAGGCTTTGGAGCTTCTCGAAGTTATGACTGCCAAAAAGTTTGCAGCTGAAGCTGATGCTAACACTGCTACTCTATTTGTTGGCTTGCTCTCTGATCATAACATAAGCAACAAAGACAAGGAATTGCTTCGAAACTATTTCAAGATTTGAGTATGTAGGTTGGCGCTTGGCGGTGTTAGTATGCTATTTTGTATCAATTGTTTTAAAATCTGATGTATGTTTTATGGTTCTGTGCAAGTTCTCTTGTTAAATAATATAATATTCTGTAATATGGTGGTCTTACCTTCCTAGCTAGCATTTTCTGGTGCTTAGTTAGGACAGAGTTCCCATGTTAGATCATGTATCCTGTCTTCCCAAACCTTTAGTTGTATGTTATGTTTATTTCAATCAAACCAATCAATTATGATGGATCTTAAGATTCTGAACCTTTGTTTCTGCAATTTCATCTACTTCTAAACTTAAGATTCTGATGTGTGGCTATATTAGTTTTCAAATGTGGCTTGATAGTTGGGAGAAAGTGACCTATTGAGTAAGAATACTCGATGTTCAGTTACAATATTTTCTTGCACTCTGAGCTTGATATGTGAAGCATGAGTCGAATTACATTCTCCTATAGGCTTGCTATCCTGAGAACTACTATTGCAGGATAATCAGTTGCACATATTTTCCATGCTATGAGTTTATATGGATATCAAAAAGTGCAGCTCTTTTCATTGAGGTAAATGGAGTAAGCAGTCTATAAGAATAACTCTTCAAAAGCTATTTGACATAGTTTGTGATTTATTGTCATACCATCTTTATTGAACTTGTACCTTTGGTGTCTTTTATCATTTTTGTGAATGGTGTAACATCTATTATTAGCCTTTTTCAAAGAGGTCAGGTTGCAGACCGCCATTATGATTGATGCAAATGACGGTGAGGAGGCACATAAATTTCTGAAAAATGAAATCTGATTACCATTAGATGGTCACTTGAGTTTGTTGAAGCCTGAAGGAGTTCCAGACACCAGAATCAGTGGGAGGGACCTTATGCAAATGACTGGAACAACTAATTACTGTAATATGCTTGATGTAAGGATTCTTGCTATTACTGTTAGCCTTTTTGCTGTTGGTTTTTCAAGCTTTGAGATCTGTTGCATGGACTTAACTTCAGAGCTTCCTGTCTATGCAAATGACTGGAACAACTACTGGACGCAATTCACGCAATTACTGTAATATTCTTGCTATTGCTGTAGCCTTTTTACTGTTGGTTTTTCAAGACTCTGAGATTTGTTGCATGGACTTAACTTCAGAGGTTCCTGTCTAATATCCGTTGAACTTCGTTTCTTAGTTTCTTTTGTCAGAGGCAAAATTTATTTATACAGACTTCATGTCTGGCTTCACTTCATACACTAGCATTAATGCATTATACACTTACATAGTTTCAGACTTTCAGTGCAGTTAACCGATATTTCTGATGTATTAGAGAAACACCCATAAACGAAGCCAAATAGCCCAAACAATACACGAATAGCATTGACTAAGTTTACATTGGGAAAAAGAAAATTGATTGGTACATGAGATTGGTACATTAATTGTTACTCTCGTTTAGGCCGTGTCGATTTCGGGTTCTCTCTCCTTGCTAAACGACTTAAGCTCGGCTATCCTCTCAACATTGTCATCTTCAATACTTTAATTAATGGCCTTATTCATACTAATCAATTACCTCAAGCTGTTAAACTCTTGGATAAAGTTGTCAACCTAGGCTTACAACCTGACATAGTTACCTTCGGTGCCATGGTCAAAGGTCTTTGCAGCACTGGCAACAATGCTGGTGTTCTTCACTTGCTCAGGAAAATGGAATCTTGCCATTGTCAGCCAAATGTTGTCATTTACAACACCATTATTGACAGCATGTGTAAAGACAACTGCTTGCCTCAAGCTCTCGAGTTGTTTTCCGACATGAAAATAAAGGGCATTTCACCCGATGTCGTTACTTATAACACCTTACTTCGAGGGCTTTGCAATCTGGGGCAGTGGGAAGATGTTGAGCCAATGTTGTCTGAGATGTTGAACATCTCCTGGCATTGTCACCTATACCATCATGATTGACATGCACTGTAAAGAGGGGAAGGTTGATGAAGCACGAGCCATACTTGAGTTCATGATTAAGAGGGGTGACACTCCAGATATCATTACTTACACTGCCCTGCTGGATAGATATTGTTTGTGTGGCAGAATGGATGAGGCTTCAGAGCTAATCCATTTAATGGTAGAAAAGGGTTCCAAGCCTGATGTTGTGACTTTCAACACCTTGATCAATGGATATTCCAAGGCTAAAGATATTGATAGAGCCGTCAACTTGCTTGAACAAATGACTGTTGAAGGACTGACCCCTAATATTATTACATACAGCACTCTGATAGATGGCTTGTGCAAGAACAACAGACTCCAAGTTGCATGCCAACTTTTCAAGGAAATGGAAGCTTGTGGACTGCATCCAGATGTTGTCACATATGCTTCATTGCTTGATGGTCTGTGTAAAAGTGCACAAGTTGACAAGGCCATATCAATGCTAAAGCAAATGAAGGATAGTGGAGTGATCCCTAATATTAACATCTTCAATATCCTAATCAACGGCCTGTGTCAAGCTGGGAGGCTTGGAGAAGCAGTGGAGTACTTCTCCTCTATTCAAGCTAAAGGGTTTCAACCAACTGAGCATACATACACTGTGATGATCAGAGGATTTTGTAAACAAGGGAAGCTAGATGATGCCAGTACATTTTTAACGAAAATGGCGGACAATGGATGTCCTCCAGATGGATGCACCTACAACACAATTATTAGAGGATTTATTCATGGTAATGATCTCAAAAAGGCTTTGGAGCTTGTCAATACTATGAGAGCTGAAGGATTTGCCGCTGATGCCGGCACTACTTCATTATTTGCTGACTTGTTGTCTGCTCATAATGTTAGCAGTGAAGATAAGGCATTGCTACAAAAGTTTTTTGAGATCTGAGGACTGTTGTTTGGTATGGTCAACTATCTTTGAAGCTTTCATAGTTTGAAACTACCTTTGTTACTGTATTGTAGATAAAGTATGAAAGCAATATTCATTTATCATTTAGATAGAGGCAGCAGACGGTTACAGACAAATTGTATGTTTTAGTGATTCCACATTTCTCAAAATGTATGAAAGTACGGAATATTACATTTCTGGAGCATTGAAATATGAGTTTATAGACATGAAAATGAGAAATGGGTGTGCATTCTCATGGCTTATGTTCTCAATTGCTGGGCCATTAGTTGTCAATGATCAATCAATTGCTTTTGTGAAAGCCTGGCAATTAAGGATTTTTGCTGAATACTCAACTCCAATTACAATATTGTTGTAGAGATCTAATAATCTGTTCTTAGGAAATGTTATCATCTCATTTCGAGGTATATACCAATATAGAGTTCATGTCATGCACTGCTGCTCTTGTTATCTTGATGCATGCTCTTCTTCCCGCAGTAACTTTTGTAATGGTTCTGCTGTATCTATGTTTCATGAATTCTTGCTCTAGCTGCACTCTGTGACTAGTGTATTCGTCAATGTCAACACTGGTGATTGATTGCTGTCAAATCTAAGACTTCTTGCTCTTTACCTAGTGTTTTTGTGGCTGGAGATTCACTGAATACTCAACACTGGTGCCAGCCTACTGTTGTGACTTTCAACACCTTGATCAATGGATATTGCAAGGATAAAAACATTGATAGAGCTCTTCGCATATTCCAAGAAATGGCTTTGGAGGGATTGAGCCCTGATGTTGTTACTTATAACACTTTGATAGATGGCTTGTGCAAGAACAATAGGCTTGAATATGCAAGCCAACTTTTCAAGGAAATGGAAGCTCGTGGACTACATCAAAATGTTTTCACATATGCTTCATTGCTTGATGGTCTGTGTAAAAGTGCACGTGTTGACTGTTGACGAGGAAATATCCATGCTAAAGCAAATGGAGAATGATGGAATGGTCCCTAATATTTACATCTTCACTATCCTAATTGACAGCCTATGTGAAGCTGGAAAACTTGGAGACGCCGTGGATTTCTTCTCCTCTATCCGGGCTAAGGGGCTAGAACCAGATGCGCATATGTACACTGCAATGATTAAGGGAAATTGGATGATGCAAGTGAACTACTAATGGGAATGGAGGAAAATGGATGTTCTCCCAGTGACTGCACCTACAATACCATTATTAAGGGATTTCTTCGTCGTTGTGATGTCCGGAAGGCTTTGGAGCTTCTTGAAATTATGACTGCCAAAAAGTTTGCTGTTGATGCTAATACTGCTACTCTATTTGTTGGGTTGCTCTCTGCTCATAACATAAGCAATGAAGACAAGGCATTGCTTAGAAATTATTTCAAGATTTGAGCTAAGTGTGTGGTGTTATCATGCTGAGTATTTTGTATTAGCTTTTGTTTAACAATCTGAAGTACGCTTTGTTCTGTCCCTCACAAATTCTTACCTAATCTCATGATTAGGAAGTACTCTAATCTCACTATAAGGGTGACATTAGTTGTGTAAGTGGGGGAGGGGGGAGGAGAGAGAGTGGTGAGGAAGGAGAGAAGGAGTAGAGAGGTTCCAACTCTTGAGATCATGATTGAACCATTGCTGTCCCAAGTTGTCTGTTTGAAGAATTTATATTTTGTAATGTGGTCATCTTGCCTTCATGCTTGCATCTATGGTGCTTTGTTGGATCACTCTCTGCTGTTTCCTTTGTAAATAGGGGGGGGGGGTTTGGGTTTTGGAGAGTTGGGGAGGAGAGAGAAAAAGAGAAAAGGATGGAGAGGGGGAACTGCAGAGGATCCAAACTCGCATCTATGGTGCTTTGTTGAGGCAGAAAGTTTCCCTGTTATAGCAAATATTTAGAGCACGTACCCTGTCTTTCAGAACCTTCTGCTTCTTTCAGTAATTAGCAAAGCGCTAAGGAAATAGAAAACTGCTTAGACTATCAGTGATGATTCCTAGTTCTAATGGCGGACCTGAACTGGAAGTGGGACTATAGTACTGTGCATTTGTAACAGGAAAGTCTGTAACCCAACGGTAACTGGCTGTATTTAGCGAAAGCACCAAAAGGGTCTAGCCAGCAAATTAATCTGGATCAAAACAGTTCATTGCCAAAAAAAGTTCTGTGAGATACTAGAATCTAAGCTAATGAGTTCTGCAATACTGACGATCATTGTTAGGCTCTTCCCTTGGCTTTTTCCATGAAATGAAAATACTCAAATATTGAGCACCATGGAATAACCTCAACGAGAAAATTAAACTGGGATGTAGAACAAATTTGACAAGACTCATTATTATTTATTAACTCAGCCTTTGTTGCTTAGCCTTGATACGATTAAGGTTTTGCACAGGCAAGGCAATCCTTAGTAGAGAACTTATGTTTGCAGATGTGCTAGGTATAAGCTGTGGTTTAATGGCAAAAATAATATATTTTTTTTGTTTTCATTTTCTGTTTGGTTTCTTTAATTTCAAAGCTTTTAGGAATGTTGACCTACAATTTGGCAGTTGTTTGTAAACTGATTGACTAAAAAAACTAATGCTGAATTTTGACAATAATAGATCGAAGCTATCATTTCCAACTGTGGACTAAATTACAACACTAGTAACCAATTTCTGTTACTTTCCAGTTTCCAGAGAGATGTACAAAGGAAAAGAAAGGGAAAGGGCTTTGTAACGAGAAATAAGCTTAAAACATAAATTAAACTTGCAATGTGCATTTCTTTTGAGAATGTCCTAGCATATGGCAACGACCGCACTGAACTACCCGCTTTGGTCGCTTCAAATTCTCTACGCGTAAAACCTTCTTTTTGGGCCTGCCAGGTGGACGACGAGTTTTGGGTTGGCCGTATTACAATATCAACTTTGGCACCTCCACCCTCTGCTCCTCCTTCGCCTGCCTCATTCCATTGACTCTTATCTGGAACGGGATATATCAATTGGGAATAAGCCTCCCTGTAGCTTGCCACTGTGAAACAGTGCTCAGCAAACAAATGGGCATTTTGCCCACAGGAGATGAGGGCAGCAGCAGCATGTGCATAGGGTATACCATAGAGCTGCCAGCGACGACATGAGCAATCACGAGTACTTATATCCACAATGTTCGTACGCTCAGTTGACACAATCTCAAACTCAACTTCATTTGCACGAAGCACCTGATAACAGTGTGCATCTGCAATTGCTTCTGAGATCTTTTTCTCTGCAGAAGGTACTAAAATCGAGTTCCATATCATGCGGTACGACGCTCATCATACCATATAGCCAACTGCCGGCGAATGTATTCCACCAATTGCACAATTGGGAGCTCATGACATTCAAGTGCCCAATTATACAAAAGTTCTGTGACACTTAATGTGAAATGGCCATACCTGACTCCCTCAAAATATGCAACTGCCCAGAGCTGAGGAGGATACTGCTGAAACCATGTCATAACATCTTGGGTTACCTCCATCATTTCAGATATCTTGCTTTCAAAGTCAGCTATTGTAAGAGCATAGACGGCATTCCAAAAGATATTCACCAACTTTGAGTTCTTGAATGTATCACGGAAATTTTCGCTGATGTAACGCAGACAGAAACCATGGAAAGCAGTTGGAAAATGTGTCTCCACTGCTTCCACAATGCCCTTTTGTCTTTCCGATAATATTGTAAGCCTAGGCATGTTGTCAGTATTCACTCCCAAAAGCTTCCGCAACTCTGACATGAACCATCCAAGTTTCATCACTTTCTACATCAACAATAGCTATTGCCAAGGGAAACAACGCGTCATCAGCATCAACAGCTGCAGCACAAAGTAATGTCCCCAAGTATTTTCCTTTAAGATATGCTTTGTCAAGTTCTAAGATAGGCCTACAAGCATTTATGAAGCCACAGATAGATGCACGGAATGACACAAATAGGCGCTGGAAGTAATTTTCCTGGCCAGTTGCAACAACTGTAGCTATGCTTCCCGGATTAGATTTCCTAATTTGCTCACAATATGCAGGAAGAAGGCGATATCCATCTTCAAAGGTTCCATGAAGCGCAGCCATACTACGTTCCTTCCCACGCCAGGCTTGCATGTAAGACACAGCGACTCCATGTTGGACACGAATATCTTGCAAAATCTCCTTAGGCTTGTATTGTGGATTATCCCTAATTCGTGATTCTACAGATCTGGCAACCCAGCCAACCGATGCTTGCTGATGATGGAGGTTATGAACTCCTTCACAGGTGTGCTCTGCAGTCAGTGTTCTAATGGAAAACGTAGGAACACCAGGACACTTTGCAACATGGACGCGCCATGGACAGCCTTCTTTAGAGCACTTTGCTATAAAACGGCTACGATCTGATTTAACAATCCGAAGGTCAAAATGCAATGCTATAGCAATATCCTTTAGTGCCCTCCGGCAGGTTTCAACATCAGGAAACTCTTTCCCAATAGCTAGAGAATGTTCCGCCAAAGCAAGAGAAGAATCTGGAATGCTCAATTGGTTATCAGCCATAAATCAAATGTAGCAGCTACTTTAAATATTCCAAAAGTTACTCTTCATGGCATTGACATGCACCCACCATCACAGACGGCAATGCATGGGTTCTTGAATGACATAGTTGAGCTGCAATACAAAAGAGGAGTTGATTAGACAAATCGCAAATTCAACAATATTTGAAGAAACTTATCCTGAAAAAGAAATTAGAGAAGGGAAAAAGGAAAGGTGTTTATGTTGAGTTAGAGGGAATAGCTAGCTGATTGATACAATAAAATAGCGTAAGCTTATGTTAGAGAATTAAGAGCTATGTTAGATTACTAGATTCACCAACTTCACCAATTGAATATATCAACACAGATTACAGAACCATCCCAACCAAGGACCGACTGACGCCCACAGAAAATCATGATTCACTACCATGCCCGGTGGTTCAGGATTCAGGAAGGATGAGATAAGAAGGGAGGGGGGATCATGATGAGATTTCAAAATAATTCTGCTTTAGGGCATTTCACTGTTAAAAAGGATTAGTGAGAATTCTGAATTTCCATTGAATTCACATCAAAGTCAAAGACAATTGGTTTAGGTAACTACGGAGTATGGACATATAATCCAAATCCAGCTTTCTTAAAACAGAACACTTATGACATATTTCATTTGCTCAAAACCATTCTGATACTCTGCAAGGTATAGAAACAGTTGCACTAAGATATGAAAGAAACCCCATGTCCTAACTCCAGACAATTGTAACAAGTGGTTAATCCAAACAAGAAGACATGAACAATGTGATGCCTAGAATTGAAAAGTTGAACCTCTTGGCCTAGACACTGGCTTGATAAATTTCCCAACTTTCTCAAGTCATTAGATTATCACAAAGCTCAATTTCATCTTTACAACATTGTTATCACTAATCAAAGCTCACAACAAAAATTCCCAAGTTATTTGATCCCATAAAGAATCAAAACCTAACCACATTGGGATACAAAAAAATTCAACCCAGTGATCACAGCAAGCTAAAGAAAACACAGACACAATATTTCAACGATACGATAGACAAATAATTCAGCTTAAATCAAACATATTTCTCATCTCTATCATGTATAAAAGCGTAAGAAATAAAAACCCTAGATGAGAGAGAATAGAAGAAGGCAAAAATTGAAGTGTGCAAGTACCAAGAAAAAAGGAGGGTTGCCTTGATTGATTGAGTTCCGCTAGCTTGGCGATAAACTGGAGCCTTCGATCGAGTTCGAAGCTAAATGCAATATTTAATGGTGATAAAAATCGAAGATTTGATTGAGAGTGAGATTGCAGAACAAGAGGAGAGAGAAAGATGGAGAGTACCAGAGAGAGAGATGAGGACGGGAATTATCTTAAATTAGGGCAATTGCTGGGGGTATAATTGTCTTTCAAGCTTTTAATTTTTATTTACTTTTTTTTTTAGCGCAATTTGGTGAAAACCACCTTAACAACACCTTTTGTTCAGTACCCCTTGAACTCTTGCTATTTGTTCAGTACCACCTTTAATGTTACAAACGCCGTGGAAGTCACCCCTTAAGTGAATTTCCGACCAAATCCAAATTTTTTCTTCCCATTTTACCCTCACGTGTCCCTCATGTGACTTTTAAGTCATTTAACCAAATAATTAAATAAATAAAAAATAAAAAAAAAATAACTAAACTAATTAAAACTCATCTCCATCTCTCTCTCAATGCCCGTACCCATCTCCATCTCTCTCTCAAGCTCTGAAGATCGTCATTAATGGCGACAAGAACTCAGCGAATCCATGGCCGCAATAAAGTTAAAGGTTGTCGACCATCATTTTTGGCCGGCGACCACATATCGAGCTCTCAAGCCACCGATTTGTGGTTTCCGGCCATGAACCATGGTCGGCGACTCTACAATATTTCTGGAGAGAGGAGAGAGAGAGGATGACGAAATCTAACACTGCGCGCTAAGCATTCCAAGGGTTGTCATTTTGCCGGAACGAATTGCGGTGGAGCATTCATTGGGACGTCAACTGTTGTAATTGGCTTGCTCATCATTCTGTAAGTCCTTTCTTTCTCTATCATATTTGCCTCTCAATTAGGTCTGCTTCATTTGTAAATCTATTAATAGTGGGAGGATGAATCACGTTTGACCCCATTTGTACAAAACGTGTTGAGTCTTCACAGAAGATCCACCATTGACGATTTCGATCTTGATTTGGGATGGTGTGATTGGGAAAACGAGGACCTCGAAGTGTGGATGAGAATTGTCTTAAGTAAACAGCCTAAGGCATTGACACTTAGTATTGTCTTCCCAAGTCCAGCTTACATGGGATCTCTTGAAACATTAAAGCTTGACTATTGTAGCGTAGTGGATGGTGACAATTTAAATCAATTTTTATCTGGTTGCCCCTCTCTTCAAGAACTTAATCTAAAATGTGTCTTTCATGAAAGCCAAAGTATCGAAGTTTTGTGCTTCTCTAATGTTGTTACCTACTACAATTTTGAACCTCACAGAGGAGGCTGTAATGGTGAGTTCTTTTTTTTTACAAATTTCTTTCTTTCTTAAGAGCGTAGTCGGCTTCCTTGTTGATAACAAAATCACGAGTGAGAGAGAGAGAGAGCTTCCTTGTTCTAGTTGACAGCAACCTTGTTGACTGAAGAGAAGATTTGGGCAAAATTAGAGACAGAGACGAGAATTGTGAGTGAGTGAGTGAGTGAGTGAGAGATCAGAGAAGATGACTGAGTTAGTCAGTGACTCGGTGATAGAGCAACTAGAAGAATTGACCAGATTTGCTACGAGGGACAAGTGGAAATGAAGAGTTTGTGAGTGAGGGAAAATGTAATTTTGAAATAAATAGCTGTCAATGTTTAGAGGGAAATAAAATCTTGAAATGAATATTTCTTGACATTTTTTATTTATTTAATTAGTTTAGTTATTTATATTTTTATTTTTTATTTATTTAATTATTTGGTCAAATGACTTAAAAGTCACATGAGGGACACGTGAGGGTAAAATGGGAAGAAAATTTTTGGATTTGGTCGGAAATTCACTTAAGGGGTGACTTCCACGACGTTTGTAACATTAAAGGTGGTACTGAACAAATAGCAAGAGTTCAGGAGGTACTGAACAAAAGGTGTAATTGTTAAGGTGGTTTTACCAAATTGCGCTATAATTAAGCTAATACGTTTGTAACCTATTGTGCTGTCCTCGTGCATAACCGTTTTTGAAGGGCTGCTGGTTGTCAAAAAAAAAAAAACAAAAAAAACAGCATCTTTGGGGGTCTTAACAATTTTATATAGGGCCACAATTGCACTTGTAAGGGGGAAATTCAATTAGAATCTGATGAAACCCTCTCATCTCGAATAGTCGTATGGGTTAAAACGTCCAATTCTTTCAACCTCAATTTTTTGATGTGGGATGTCAATCTTCTCTCGCTTTAACAGTCTCATGCATGGCAATAGAAAGGGTATGACCCTGTTTGGCAATTGGCTGGTGACATTAGTTGTTGGCTGATGGCTGATAACTGGTAGTCGATGGCTGGTATTGTTAGCTGATTTGACCGACTGTTAACATTATTGGATGTTTAGAAAGAGATGTTTGGTAACATTGGCTGGTAACATTAGCTGGTATTGTTAGCTGATTTGACCGGCTGGTAACATTATTGGATGTTTAGAAAGAGATGTTTGGTAACATTGGCTGGTAACATTAGCTGGTTATATGTAAAATGACATATAAGGACATTCATATGATTGGGGAATTTGATGACATAGAAGTAAATAATTGCAAGTCTTGGACTATATTGTCATTGGACTACATTAATGTCACCAGCCAATACCCATAAGCCAACCTCCTTGGCTTTTCAAAAGTTGGTTTGTGGGAATCTAAAAGCCAATCTCACAAGCTAACATCCAAACACCAATATTGGATGGTGGACTAGTTAAACATCCAATTTTGCCAAAAGTCACCCCACAAGCCAACATCCAAACACTTATCGTTTCTCCCTCAATTCTTCCTACGTGGGACGCTAGTACTCACTCACTTTAACATGTCCTAATTCCTAAGTGGCAATTAAAGGATAAAACCTAAGTAGATCTCGAGTATAAATATTGAAATTTTGACACATGATTATTGGGAAAAGATAGTCAAGCACTATCGATGAGTATTGGCTAATGACTGAGTTTATGATTATACCCAGTACTTAATACAAGTACTAAAAGATGATGAAAGATGGGTATGAGCCCTTTGCATGCAGAGAGTTTCCTATTGAATACCTCCTTTATGTTGTATGTTTGTCTTTTGTTGTTATTAAATGGTTACGGATTTTTTGTCTCATTCTATGTACCACTTTCTATCCCGCCATATCATAGTTGTTCGTGATTTTGTCATGTATTTAAATTTAAAAGTTGATGTGTCAAATATATAAGTGAGTGGAACCGGATATGACACATAAAAGAACATAAGATTCTTACTACCACATGGTAGCCTAATGATAATTACTTGAGTGAGATTTTCTCTCCGCCCAAGTTTTTTTTTTTTTTTTGGGGGGGTTGGGTTTGGCAGAGAGGAACTTCCTCTCCATTTGGGTGTGGCTAAAGGGCACCTACTAATACACGGTCTCGGATATTCCACGAATTAATTTGTGTAGGTGTTTTCCAAAAGATTTGAACCCATAACCTTCCACACATGTTCAAGTTCCACTATAGTATTTGGGGTTTTCCTCCCCCTTTCTAACAAATGCTTGACCTGCTACTTACAAAGTTGGGCCCTCAGATATGGCAATCAAGGAAAGATTCTTCCTAACCTTCTTAAAATAAAAAAGAGAAGATTGTTTTTTGGGGTAACTTTATTACAACCCACATAATCTTTGGGTGAGGGGGAATGTTTTCTTTTTTCCCCCATGCAATGCAGCTATGCAAGTTATGCAAATGCAATGCAATGAGACGAAATGTTACCCATGAATAGAGGTGGGCCTTGCTTGGGCCCTTGGCACCAGAAACAAAACCAAAAATGGAGAGGCGGCCAGGTGGGCCGAGTACCCAATTGAGCGCCATCACCTGACACAATTAGAGCTGGGACACCACTGGGCTGGCTGAATGCCCATAGCAATAACTGCCATTTCCAATCCTAAATTGTGGGTAATGGTCTTGAATTCCCAAACTATAGATTATAGAAATGTTAATGGAGCGGGAAGAAATGGATAGTATATTCATATTTATATCTGTATCCATCTAGCTACAAATTATCCTTTTACCTTCTCATCCCCGTCTTTAGCGAAGATTTTCAAAAATCAGAATCATCTCCGTTCCTTGTGAGTATGAGATAGAAACCGCATCCATCTCAATTACCCAGCATATTTTCTTACCCACCTGATATCCGCTCCAAATCCACCTAGTACCCACCTTAAATTCACCCCATATCCACCCCGAACCCAAACAAGTGAGAGATGAGAGTTTTATTTCTTTTCTTCCTATATTTCTGGTCAATACATTTTCTATTTTTAGGTCGGTATGAGGCGGGGTGGGGCTCCAGCAGATACCTAACGAGAAAACAACACAAATCATCCCCGCCCATCCCTATGATAGATTTGCCTTTTCAAAATCATTTCTGCCCCATCCCCGCCCAACGCTCACCCTTCTCCGTTCTAACAGAGGCAAATGCGGAACGAAATCCACCTATACCCATCCTACTAACATCCCTAGATTGGAGAGGTGAAACTATACCCCTTGCACTCCCCCCTTTACCCCTAACAAGTTTCTAACTCTTTTCCAATTTCACCTTTTGTTTTTTTAATCAATTCTCCCTTTCCCTACCAGAAAATAGAAATAAACACATTTGAAAGGAAAACAAAAAAAAATAAAAAACCCAACAACAAAAAATCAAGGCAAACTTTTATTTTTAGTACTATTCATTATTTTATATCCCCCTTGCTGTTTCGCCTTCTTCATCCGAAAGCAAGTCCAGTCATCAACTCATCACATGGCAAATTGCCTAACACCCAACTTACACAGAAACACACAGCTACGATATCAATGGAGAAAGAAAGAAATATAATTTCCTTCTCAAATTGTCAACTTCAAGGTCAAAGTAAGCACCAGAATAAACAAAGAAAAAAAAAGGCTCATTATTGCGCTTAAAATCGAAGAGTTGAAGCTGATCCAACAAGACCTAACCCACTAGTCTCTCAAGTCAACGCTTTCAACTGGTTAGTCTTACATTTAATTTTATATTTTAGGAGTTTAAAACCATTAATCAATGCAAATGAACTTTCAGATTAGCAAGTGGGGGGTTTTCTGAGTTTTTCCTTCACGTGGTTTCGTAAATTCCCAGTTTTCTCAATGTTAAATTTCATGTTCTCCTTCTCTAATTAAGGTAAAGAGAGCTTCTTTAATTGGTATTCATTAAATCGTGTGGTTTAAGGATATCCAGCTTTAAAGGGCTCATTTTGAGAGCATTGTAAGCAATTGATTTTTTGGGCAGAAATTAAAAAAGGGTTTAGTGGGGTTTAAGCAATATGGGTTTTAATACCCCCACTCAAAGTGTTGATCTTTGAAGTTGAGCTGACTGTTTACACTCTAAATTGATGCATTCTAGATTTGCTGGCTGGAAGTTAGAGGGCTTTCAAAGGGAGATTGAAAAAGGGTAACTGTGATTTACCTTGAAATTTTATTGCTATTTTTTGTTATTTTGTTCAATTCAATGTGTGTTTTTCCCCCTTGTTGCTTTTGAATTTGGATGTTGTTTGGTTCAGTAACATGTTGCAATCTTGATTGTTGCTGTTGATTTGGGATAATTCTAATCATAGTGAAATTTGGATCCATGTCAATGATGTTGTTTTGGTTAGTTTGGATCAGAAAATTTATGTGAATTTGGTTGAGTTTATCAAATTGGTGCTATTTTGGGTAATGTCAAATTTGGGGTATCCATGAAGTTCTAGTTACTATGGGTCAGAAAAACATATAAATTGGGTTTGGGTTGAATTCTTGAAGGAAAGGAAGGGAAAATAAAAGTGGTGGGTGTTTTGCATATTGGGGATGGCCAGGTTGTGCTATCCCAAATGCAGATTAGCCCGAATAATGGGTTGGCTCCAGTTGTTCTTGGGAGGTCTTGTTATTATTGTGAGCATATCTAGTCTATTTAGACTCTATTCTGCTGGATTTTTCTTTCACAGTGAAGATATTTGTCGTCGTTTCTATGCGGCATAGAATATTTTTGATGAGTTTGATGTCAAGGCATTGACTGACCGTGTTGAGGAAGTGCTCGAAAAGATGGAAAGTTTGCAGAACAAACTTGAATATGATGTGCAAAAGATGGAGAAAGATAAAGATCAATTGGCCAAGAGTAATATCTCAAGACTAGAGTACAAGAGGTATTTGGAGGAAGAGGTTATTCAGCCACTATATGGTGCTCACATTGCTCTTAGACAGATTCGGTTGCCAAAAGTAGATGGCACTGGAAACACAACCTTTATGGAGGAGCCTTTGATTAACAACTTTGTGACTGAGGAGATCAGGAAGTACATCACCCCAAAAGAGAACAAGAATAGGAAGGTGAACATTTTTCGAACAGAGAGGATATACAACACCATAGGCCATGCTTGTGTTCTAATGAAGAAGGATTTGGAAATCTACATGGACTATGATGTCGGGTCTTATTGTAAAGATGATTGGAATCTGGCTCAGAAGCTTTTGCTTCATGGGTGTGATCCTTTGCCTAGAAGACGTTGCTTGACAAGAGCTTCTAAGACTTACCTCAAGCCGTACCCCATCAACGAGTCACTTTGGAAGATCCCTGATGGTAGAAATGTTCGGTGGAATAACTACAAGTGTAGGGATTTTGGGTGTTTATCGAGCAAGAATCCTAATCGAGGTTACACAAAATGCTCTGGATGCTTTGAAATGGAAAAAGAGATACCCAGATGGGTCAATCAGAGCTCTCTTGCTCCTGCTGAGTTTCTCATCACTGATGTTTTTGCTGTCAAGCCAGCAGAGATAAGAATTGGCCTCGACTACAGTGTGGGCACAGGATCGTTTGCTGCAAGGATGATGGAGCAAAATGTCACCATAATTTCAACTGCCCTAAACTTAGGGGCACCTTTTAATGAGATGATTGCGCTGCGAGGTCTGGTTCCTCTGTATATAACCCCAAATCAACGGCTTCCATTCTTTGAAAACACAATGGACTTGATTCACACAACTGGACTCTTGGATGGCTGGATCGACCTGCTACTGTTGGACTTCATCCTATTTGATTGGGATCGGGTCCTGAGACCTGGAGGCTTGTTATGGATAGATAAGTTATTCTGTAATAGGAAAGAATTACATGTACATGTTTCTGCAGTTCAGGTATAAGAAGCATAAATGGGTTGTTGCTCCCAAGTCAAAAGATGAGGTTTATCTCTCGGCATTGTTAGAAAAGCCCCCAAGATCCTTATGAGATCATCACTTCTTAGTGCTGATCTCTTCTTCCTTTTTTTACATTTTTATTGTGAACGACAAAATCACTTATGTAGTTATTTGAGAATTGATCAGAATCTGTTGTAATACAAGCATGTATTATCAGTTTGTGTATGTGTATGTTGTGTTATTGTTGCCTCCACTTTCTTATCTGTCGATTTCATCATCAACGATTTCGTTCCTTCCTGTTCTTGCAAGCTATGTCTGCTTGATGCTGCACAAGTATTAAAGGGCTTGCCACAATTCAAGTAATGAGGTTGAGCTCAAGCATTACAAAAAAGTATAGTCTTTGACATGGATTCCTGGGTTCAATTATGTTGTATATCATCTTGTTCTTGGGTCTAATGTGCCTTTAGAATTACCTGAACCTCAAAGGCCCAACCCAGTGAGCTTTCAGTATGATGCTTGGTAAATAACGTGTGGCCCAAACGCCAAACGGCCTCAAAGTATACTGTTAATCCAATTATCCAAACAATGCATATTGAAAAAAAATTTAAATTGTAATTCAGACTTAGTAATATATTCAGCTTTAAGTTCTATAGAGATCCATATTTCCTACTTTAATAAGTGTTCTTTCGAAGTTTGTGAAAGCCTATACTACTTCAAGCAAAGCACGAGATAGCATATTGAAATGCAAATTGGATGGTCCTGACTCCTAACTGATAGAGCAAAAATTTTGTTATCTATCCTTAAAATATATCTTTCATATGCTAATCTAATTAAGAGCAAACTTTCAATTCAAAACCTCCAATTAATGTGCAAAGTAATCTCTTAAGAAAGATTACAACTCTTTAGTGCATATAGAATCCTAGTACAATATGAGAATAATGAAGATTGAAAATTCTGCATCTGCCATTGACAAGTATACAATATGAAAATTAGAACTGCTCATGGTATTGATTCAACAAATAGAACACAAATCGAATAACTTCTTTTGCTCATAAAAGCAAATGCATAATTCTTGGTTAACCACTCATAATCATCCCTATCTTCTAAACCCCATATGCATCTTTCTTTTACCCAAGTAGAAAGTACATAGAAGCCATCAAAAGATTTGCATACTTAATTAGCCACGCGTCGCATTAACATTGGTTGCACAAAGATTAATTAGGAAGCAGGAACTCAAATTAGTAGTAAGAGTACTATTATGCACAAGGTGAGGGACCCAGAAATGACATCAATGGAGCTTCAAATTCAAAAAAGAATTTGGTTTGCCACCATAGAGAGTGACATAAGTGCTGTTCAAAGGGGTTAAGTAACATTAAGTGTGATTCAATCAGAGATTTTGGGCTTCCCACTTAAGTGCATACATGCTTTTTAGGTATGGTTTATTGTACTCTCCTTAATTAATTAACTTAAACCCATTACTAAGCATATGCTAACGTCGACAACTGTCGACCGCTCATTTGAGTACTTTCATATTAATAAAATGAGTTTAAGATTTTTAGATAATCATGTAAAACGGGAAGGGTGATTTGAAGGGGTTGGGGGGACCATTTTTGCAATGGTGGAGGTAAGCATTTTTGCAGTACAAATGTCGGAACCTGCTTTTGTATTAGTTCACTAATTAACTAATTAATTAATTAAAAGTTGTTATTAATATATAAATATATATGAGTAAGTGAAATGTCTCTTTACTTGGGGTTTTATAGATAACCCTAATAAGGATGCTATGTATAAGCTTAACTAAGCCAAGTTGACTGTGCATAAAGCCTTGAGGTCATTATTCTTGCTTGTTCTTCTCTTTAGTTTCATAGAATGCTTTCTAGCTTGCTGAGAGGAGCCAACTATGAACTATCGTCTTTTTGGGTAAGTTAAGGTATGTAACACTTTGAGCTCTCTTACATTTTGAGTAGAAGTATGGACTTTTTGCAATGGAAGGATGACCTTGATTGTTTCTTTTAGAATTTATGCGTTTTTCCGTTTCTGTGAGTACTGTGACCCTTTTACTTTTCGACTATGTTTATTTTTAGGAATTTTACGCTTACATATATATATATATATATATATATATATATATATATATATATATATATATATATATATATATATATATATATATATATATATATATATATATATATATATATATATATATATATATATATATATATATATATATATATATATATTTATATATGATTAGATTCTGGGCCCAGTTAATAATCTATTATCCACTATGATGAGGTGTCGTGTAAGTGTTTTCTATTGTACACGCATATATATACATAGATTTATACATATATGCACAAAAACATCTGCAGAGAGCGCAGAAGCTCATACAGTTAACTATCAGAAACACGAATTTATCTTGAGAAATCGGGTTTATTAGTAATCAAGATCTAGCTTAGCTAGCTAGCTAGCCAAGTTATTGATATGGTGGATGAGCAGGATCAACAATTGCCAATCGCCAACGTAGGAAGAATCATGAAGAACACACTCCCTTCAACAGCCAAGATCTCCAAAGGGGCTAAGGAAGTAATGCAAGAGTGTGTAACAGAGTTCATAAGCTTCGTAACGAGCGAGGCGTCCGACAAGTGTCACAAGGAGAATCGCAAGACGGTGAACGGAGATGACATCTGTTGGGCTCTAACCTCTCTAGGGTTTGACAACTATGCTGATGCCATGACCAGGTACTTGCATAAGTACAGGGAGATGGAGAGAGAGAAAGCCAGCCAAGGCAAAGGAGAAGGAAGTGGAGCTGGTGGAAGCTGTAGTAGCACTGAAGAGATCAGACATCATGAAACACCAACAACAACAATGCCTTTGGAGTTTAGAATTATAGATCCTAATAAGGGTAAAAACTCTCTCACAAAACCTTAGCTTGTTTTTGTTAGTTGCAAAATGAGGTAAAACTTCTTACAAAATTTTAATTTTTACTTGATTTGCACTAAAGATCTGATGCAATTTTTAGATGTTGGTAAATGTTTTGTTTATAGATTTGAGATCGAATACGTGCCATATGGTAAACACTTTGCTTAGATCATCTTGAATCTCTTAATCTCTTGATTTTGATATCATACAATGTTCATATATTCACAGTTCTTTCCTATTTATAGCTTAAGGTTTTCATAGCTTCACAAAATAATGCATACCATGTTTAATATTAATTGCACTTGACTTATATACTTCTATTGACTTACTTCCACGCACTCTTTAAATCCCATCAATCCGAGCAATAAGTTTTGATGTCCACACATTATGAGCGGACTTACTTAGAAAAATATATGGGGTCGCTTGTAACCATATTTTTCAAGAATTGCGTTATTATAAATTTTGCATCCAAATTTTAGAACTTCTGAACATATCACACAATCAGTTGAGTTAACTGATAAGTGATGCCAACAGTTGAGATTGAATTTATAAAACCACTTTGTATTACCTTGAAGCTCAAAAAAGGATGCCCAATTGCCCATTATCCATCCATAAACTCCCCCTAGCTGACAATTGAATAATCTTTGTCAAGCAAACTTTTTTCCAAAGATAAATAAATCAAAGATTAGCTAGGGTTTATAATTGTATATCAATCTAGGGTTTCTTCAAATGGGTCAGTACTTTGTCAAACACCATACAATCTTTTCATCTTCGATTAGATAATTTTACCAATTAATTTGTGTACTTGTATGTGTCATATCCCTTTGATTTTGCCCTTTCTAAGAAAAGAAAAGATCCAGACACTCCTTTTTATGAAGAACTTCAATTTAAAGCTCTTCATTATTCCTTTGTGACAGAACATGGCTTAAAGTACAAAAGAAAGAATGAAAAAGCATGTCATGGTAACTAAACTTTCAATTCAGATTGCCGTGAAAAAGCATGGATTAATTTGTTTTCAAAAAATAGATGGAATTTATTTTCAGAGTTACGAATTATTTATTCTGTTAGGATAAAAATTTACAGCAAGTGTGAGACCAACTCACATAAAAATGGGGTCACTTATGGTGAACATTGATCTTGTTTATTGAAACGTGGCCCCCGTCTCACCAAAAGTTATACAAAGACCGTCTTAAAGAAGTTTTTGTGAAAATCTTACTCTTTTGCAATATGAATGTCTTTAGTAGGAAGGCCATCAATACAAAGTTTCCAAAGAAAAACCTTATGTTAGGAATATTAACTTTTCAAATCCATCTGAACTCGCACTTGTTTGGAAATTATCTTGTACAACTTTGAGCTATCTATGTTGTTGATTTAGCCGAAAAAAATTCATTACTTGGAAAACCCAATAAGTCTTATATGGGATAGAGTGAGAAGGGATATGAATACTAGAAACACAATTCAATAGGAAAAACACTTGAAAACATGCTAAAATTTCATTCACCTTGTGGACGTGAAATATAATTTTGACTAGAACGTCAAGATCAAATAGAGGATTATCTAAAGATAAATGTCATAAATAGGATGATGCATTACCCAATTATGCGGTAGAACTTGATAGTTTCTCCATCAATTTGCCAACGAATACCCTGTCTAATGGCTAGGTAGGGTATCTAACATCAAGATGTTTACTTCATAGTGGCATTGATAGTGTTTTTTTTTTTTTTTTTTTGGGAAAACGGTAAGATACATTCTATTATCCAAGGGATCGACGACATTCGTGATAAGGTTGAGCATGAGGTTTCGAACCCTCGACAATGCAAATAGCTAACTGGGACTGGCTTGGTGATCAGGGAAGCCAACGGAGCAATAAAACGTCTTAGAACGAAATGTTAGTTAAAGAGTTGAACCCGTGCATAAAGTAAAGGATTGTTCCACGCCAACCACCCCGCTACTGTTTTTTCTTTTTGGGCACAATATGTTTTAACTCTCAAATAAATCAACGGACCCCTAAATCAATATCCTTAATGGCCTGTTTGGATGTTGGCATTTGATTTCAAATTCCCCAATTGGCCCAAATCAGGTGTTTGGCTATCCAAAATATTTGACATTTGTATTTGGGCCAATTCCAAAGTAATTTAAAAAAGCCTTTAAACCTTTTATTTCAAATTCACACCAAAAGACTATCAATTTGAAATTCAAACCCACCTCACAATGAAAACCCACACTCCTCTCTCCCTCCAAAACCACCGACACTCTGCTCTCTCTCCTCACACTGTCACACATCAACTCTCTCTCTCCTCTCAAACTCTCTCTCCTCACACATCGACTCTCTCTCTATCCTCCCCCTGCCTCCACCACGATTCTCTCTCTCTCTCTCTCTCTCTCTCTCCTTCAAACACAAAGAGCTTCCCCATGCAAATTAAACACTGATTCAACAAATTTGTGAAGATCTCACAGATCAAAAACGAAACTTTATTCTCGGAGATCAAAAATCAATACGTTGAATTTTCAAAAACGCCAAAATCGCATCGACATCGTCGGATTACGCAAAGCAATCCGATGAAGAAGTTACCGGAGATATCACCGGAGAAATGATGGTCGCGGCACGTGGCGAAGAAGCCGGAGATCGAACCCGGGGAACATGATCGGAAGACGGGGACTTCGTCGGAGAATACACTGGAGGAGAGAGAGAGTGAGATGGCGGTTTAGAGTGAACCGGAGATATTGTCGGTGACAGTGAGTGTGGTGATGGTGATTGTGCAGGCGATGGAGGAGAGAGAGAGTGAGATGATGGTTGTTTAGAGTGAAACGGAGAGATTGTAAGTGACGGGGAGTGTGATGATGGTGGTTGTGTCGGCGATGGAGGAGAGAGATTGTGAGACGGGGAGGGAGGTTTCTCCGGTGATGTCGCCGGCGATGGAGGAGTGTGAGTGTGAGATTGTGGCGGAGAATGAACCGGAGAGTGAACCGGTGACAGGGAGTGTGATGATGATGGTGATTGTGCCGGCGGTGGAGGAGAGACAATGTGAGACGGAGAGGGAGGTTTCTCCGGCACAGTCGCCGGAGAAATGGCCGGAGAATGTGGTTTGTGAATGGGTTGTTTAGGGTTTGAGGATGGTGGTAGTGAAGGAGAATGGGTGGGAGATTGTTGTGAATTTGCCGGAAAAATTGAGAAACATAAAATTAACAAAGTAATGATAACAAATTTCTTCATTTTGGGAAGTTGTGGGTTTAATTATTGGTTAGAATCTAAAATTTCAATAAAATTTTCATTGATTTATATGCAAATGTGGAATTGAAATTGTATAGCTTGCCAAACAAAGATTGGATTTCAAATTGTAGAATTGAAATTCCTTGTTTTGCCAAACAAGAAATTCATTTCAAATTTTTGAATTGAAATTCCTTGTTTTCCCAAACAAGAAATTCATATTTCAAATTTTGGATTTGGAATTGAAATTTTTGGTTTTCCCAAACAATGAATTTGTATTTGAATTGCAAAATTTCAAATTCTTGAATCAAATTCAAGGTATTCAAATCAAATGGTGGAATCCAAACGTACTCTAAAGATATTTTCTTGACCAACTTAAGTTTCTTTACTCAAAAGATTCAAGGCCCCTCAAAGAATTATCCAATTAAATAACAATTCACCTTCCTTAGAAATTGGTTGACCACCTCACGTATCTTGATTTGGTCTCTGGGGCTCGGAATTCGGATGAACCTTCTTTAGCACCAGCAGCTTACCAAGCCTGTTTGTGAAAAAACATTTGAGAGGAGTTGTTTGGTTGTCTAAAAAATTATATGGATTCAAACGGTTACTAGATCCAAGAAGTGCAACGGATTTTCAAACGGATGGCCAATTCTTTGGCGTCAAGTATCAATAATATCTGCGACACTTATTTGGGATCAATTTAGGAACAATAATTAGATTTACTAGGACTTTATCTGTGCTAGCATTGCTAGGTACGAGCGATCAAATTATCACTATATATACTTTTATATTCAAATTATTTTTTGAATTTTTTAAAAATTATATATAGGTATGTAAAGAATAATGAAAAATAGTAATTGGTCTTTACACATCATACCACTCATAAGTCTCCTATTTAGAAAATAAAATAATAGCAGTCACTTGTCATTTAACTTGGATAGTACATTATATGTATACCTTAATAAAATTTCACTCCAAAGGTGACCCATGATAATTTATTTAAGCTTATCTTTATAACTTTGTATCTGTCTTTATACTCTCAATTATCAAACATAATTTGATATTTAAAGCTTGTCATATTAACAATTATTATCCTCACAAATAATAGTCTATTATCATGTAGCCTACTCTTATACCAACTAATATGAAATTTGTTATTAAACAACTGTGGGTTTGATCAGTTTGTCCCTTAATTTGTATTTCACTAATTGGAATCTAAAAGTTGAAAGACTAACATTCTTTCAATCGGAAAAAAATAGCGACAACTCACCATTTAGAAAAAGAGAAAAGTGTAGGTAATTTATTAAAATCTGACACTTGTACGTTGACAGCGCTTATACCCACAACCATATACACCTTATTATATTATGTGCACTTGTTCCCCCAAATATTCATCATCTGATCTATACCAAGTAAAAAATTTTATCTTGTTCAAAACGTTAAATCTGAACATTAATGCCATTTTAAATTGTATAAATGTAATTCTAACAAGAAAAAAGGAAAAAATATAAATAAGCTATAGCAATTACTATACGATATTAACAATTACTCACCAAAGAACACTCTTATCCAACCACGTACTCCTTTACTCTCTCTCTTTCTTTATTGCCTTCAATTTTCATTTTTTTTTCTTGTTTAAGGGTTGCCATTAGTGATAGTCACTAATGGTAAACCCCAAATTATTGTATTTTTTTTTTTTGTTTTTAGTGTTTTTGTATCTTTTTATAGTATGAAGGTCTCTCCTTTTGTGAGAGTCGGTTTCTCTCTCTATATGAGAGTCTTTCTCTCACAATATGTGAGATTTTTTAGGTTGGTTAGATTGATGAGATTCTATTTAGATTGTAGGATCTTTTTTATTTTGTTTGGATGTGAAGACAAGTTGGATCATCAATATCAAGGGAATCTCTATTTCTGAATACTTATAGCACCTTTGGTGATTATTTTCGATCGAAGGGATAATGCGTGGGTACCCAGAAATTCGACGAAGCCGTGCAACACACCGATTACAAGCAGTAGTGTTGGGAAATATGTTCATATTGTTTATTTAGATTTGTACTTGTTTGGATAAATTTGTATTTGTACATGTATTATAACATTTCATGAATGACAGATTCTTTTTTCCTTGATAAAAAAAAAACAATTATTCACCAAAATAAGAACACACAAAAACTTAATAAATGACCAATCAAATTGTGACACTTGTCATGTTATCTACGATCTTACCCAAAATTATATACCTACACTTATTTCACAAATATCAGGTGCATGTTAATTGTCACATAACCTGCGATTATCCCCACAAATATTAGTTAAATAGAAGTATCATTTACTATATATATATATATATATATATATATAAATTTTTCTTTAACATTTCTTTAAATAATTTAGTTGACTTTCTCTTAAGAGAAAACATCTATCCTCTCGTACTCCCTGTTGAGTATGAGCTCACTTTCGAATAGCTGATCAGCTAAAACCCTAAAAATGAATTAGATCTTCAATTAAAGCTTTGATATCACTTTGTTGGGAATAAAAATGATTGATGCAAGTATATATATTAGATTACCTAAGTAAACGCTAAACATAACCTAACCCAACATAACACAACTGAACCCTAAACAAATTCTTTGGCTTCGAGATCCAGGTTGGCGACTAAACGATTTGTCAATTGTGTTTTCTTAACCAGAACATACACCCTGAGATAATAAATATGTTAAAACACTCGCTCAAATAATTTTGAAATTTTAAGCCGAAATATATATATTAACCCAGTCATTGACACCCAACCATTAAAACTCCACTCAATCCCTTAAATCAGACTACATTCCTCAGAGTTTGACTGACCGCTTGGAATTTTTTTTTTACGCTCCTTCTGGTTGGATTCGGGATAAATTTTGAAAGTGAAACAGAATGATCATGAATCTCTTGGATTCTCTGTATTGATGATAACCGAATGAGTGGTATTATTACATCAGCTGCTTTATATAGCTTGAGCTGTTAGAAAGGAAACTAAGCTAGTAACAGAATGTATAACAAACTTATGCTGACCTGTCATTAGCTAGTAACAACCTATGTTAACTACTTGCAAAGCAATAAGAGGAAATGAGTAGTAAAGGAAATTCCAACAAAAGGAAATCATCTTCAAACCCATATTCCTTTTGAAATTACCTGATTCGCATGTATTCCAGCTGAGACTTTAAGCATAGAACAACAATAGAAGGCTCCTTGTGGTAACTGTCTGACTGGTGGCATCACTGGCCTGTGATACTTCCTAAATACTCTAATAACTAACTAGCAAATAAACATGGTGCAAAATACTAAGAACATGCAATGTACTTGGATTAAACTTAAAACTTTCTTTACAGATACTTCAAAAATTTATCAATTCAGCTTAAAACCATTATTAAAGTCAATGGTCTCTCTCCCTCTAAGTTACATGTATAATATTGTTTATGTTATTTCAAGAGTACAAGTTGGAAAAAGGCGAAATAGTAAAAATAACACAAAATAAGAGCAAGATTGTGAGACGGTAAGACCGCAAGAAAAATAATATTCATATGCACACAAAACACCGAGAACACATTGCAATGAAGCATCCATGGACAAGAATACAAGAGATCATGATAGAAGCAATAAAATGGTCATAGCAAATTACCAATTGTGGGTATTTACACATCCATTAGGGTATCATTTTGACAATCTTTTTTCTCCAAGCCCTTTTTTTTCATAACAAAAACAAATATAACAGGAAAAGCAGAGTACCCGAATACCCGAAGCCCTACGGCCCAGCCCACAGCCCTATAGGCTGTTAAAAACAAGAAATCTAGAACCTTCAGAAATTCAATTTAGAAACCTTTTCAAAACCTGTTCATTCCCTCCCTCCATTTTCTCTCTCCTCATCTGAGTTGAATCATCTATCTCTTTTTGCCACCATGGCTAAACCTTCAAAGGTGAGCCCGCCAATTACATTCAGCTTCCATATACACCCAGCAAGCAAATCTAAACATGCTATAGCATCTCTAAGCGAAGTCAATTTCGATAAACAAGGCAAAGGGTTGATCGAAGTAGGGCAAGATGGGTTAGAGATCACAGTTCGAAACACCGAAATCGACGTCGTGGGTTATCTACGCTTGAATGCGACTGGTTTGATCAAATTCTATTGCCGTAAACCCTTTAAGAACAAAATGGTTTACTTGAATCAAATTTCTGATAAACTTGTTGATGTTGGTCTTGATGATGAGGATATAATTACCATTTATCATATTCAGGGGGCTAATTACCTCAGCTTCATCTTTGGTATTCTCTCTCTTCCATTTCTCTTCTTGTAGTTTTGTTGAATTAGTAAATTATTGTTATTTTTAGTCGATTTCTTGAACTAGATTAGCAATCAATTTTTAGTGGGTGAAATTTATTTCGAAGTTTTAGAAACAGAGGTTCTCTGTTAAAATTACAGAAGTAATTGAATTATTATGTTCTTTTTCTTCTATATGGGTTTGAAGATGATTTTCTTTTCTTTATTTCAATTTGATCATCAAAATCTAGTCACTTTCTTGAAGTAATTGTAACCTTTTTAGGGTTTGGTGGGTTTGAAATAACTTGCTGTTCATTTAACTTTGTATACCTTGTTCATTATGTTGAATCTTTGATTAGTGGGTTACAAATTATACCCTTAATTTTTCATTAAGATCCATGAAATTTTATTATTACTAGGAAGGACCCAGAATTACTACCCAAGAAGAAATTGTTTCTTTAATATCTCTGATTATATCATGATACTTAATTGATTAAATTATTTGTTCATTGAATTTGCTTGTTCATTGAATTTACCAAATTGAACTACTATACTTTCATTAGACTCCACGAAGTTTAATTGCTAGGAAGAAACCAGAATTTACTACCCAGGAGAATTTGTTTCATTATATCTGTTTATATCATGATACTCGATTCGATTGTTTCATTGATTTGAAACTCACATTAGCTCTATTAATTTGCTTGAGAAACCCAAAATTTGGGAAGGTTGGCAATGCTGAATTGAACTTTTCTGACATTGTAATTTTCAGGAAGTGGTCCAGCTAGAGTGTATGCTGTAAAATTACTGGAAATCGACGATGGTTTCGTAAAGATGCCCGACATTACTTTTGGCTGTGAGGCTGTTTTACTATCAGAACCCTTGAGGAAGATGATTCAACAAATACAAGAAGCCACAGGACCTACTGTAGGTACTGGCATTGCTTCTGGTCACATTCTTGTTTCTTAAACCAAAAAGAGAATTCTCTTCTCTTATACATTGATGTGAATTCTCTTCTCTTATTCATTTGTTTTCATTCATTCAGTTTCGCTTGAGATATCAGACAAGACCCTGAATATCTCTGCAGGGAAAGTTGATTGTACTCATAACTATGACATGAAGGTAAATATTGTACAAATAATTAACCTCATTTTTTTTGTGCTTAAGAAAGTACTGTGTAAATAAATGGAAAATCTTCAATTTTGTTTTGCAGAAAGGTGGAATAAGGGGAATGGCACCAGGGCAGAAACACCATGCATGGTTCCTGTTGCCTCACTGTGAATCGTTAAAGAAGGCGTCGTTTGTGGCAGTAGGGCTGCTCTTGTGCCTTGTTACGAATCCTTCGAGTACCATAATGTTGCGGTTTAACCTCCGGGAACTTGGTGATTTGGTGTTTATCAATGAAGCAACTATTTCCCAAAAGTTAAGATTAATTCATAAACTTTCCTCGGGATTAATTCAAGTGGCTAGCTCATTTACCAAAAGCACCAGTGCACCACCAGTAACAGTGTCAACCATAGATAATCCCTTGTGACTTTTGAGGGCTTACTTCAGTTCACACATGTTCTACTATTTCCCCAAAAAGGCATGCTACCAGAGCCTAGAAACAAAATTCAGCTGGGTGATCCTGTACAATACAATTCCTATTTAAACCCAGTTAACACATGTTCTATAACTACTTCCTGCTCTGCAATTGCTATAACATCAAAGAGGTGACTCTATGTTAGCTACTTCTACACTACTTTCTGAAGCTCGCCGTTTGTCATTTGCTTTTCGATAGATTCACAGTGAACTTGTCTTCTGGCTGCCTCTTCCATAAATAATTAGCAGCTTCTATCCATTTAGGATGAACCAAATACTTGCCCTCCTGAACAGCCCAACGAGACTTTTCTGTCCCAGCATCTGTTGACACAACATGTGTGACACTTGAATCGAGTTCAGTCAAGCATGTCGCCCCCAACTGTTCTGCCATCTTCCACAAAGGATGGTTAGCAGCTTGGTACTTCGTTGGGAAAACCCTGCTGAACACTATGTTACAACCTTTCAGAATTTCCTTTCGCATTGTTTTCAGTACCTGCATGACCAATAATAGTTTGATTACATGTTTCAGACACCCTGAAAGTCTTAAAGACTACCGACCTGGAAAAAAGTACCTAGTTCCACAGTCAATTGGTTCAAATAATTTCATGATAGATGCTGTAAGCTACAAACTAGTAAATACTAGGTAATCAACCTTAACCCAGGATAGGGGTCTGTTGCCATTACAAGTTTCGGCAGAAGCGTTGTAATGTACTTTAGCGAGGATTATTAGTTATAACCATTGTTGGTCACGTCCATGTACTTAAGCTCCGTTCACAAAACAGAGCTTAAACCATTAGCCAGTTGCCTAACATAGATCAAGAAAAACAAACCAAGATACGGAAGGCAGAAAGCAGAATTGGCTGGAATTTACCTGCCTCACATCTCTGGCAGCAAAGTCATCTCCATGCTCCTATCAGAAGATTCCAAGTCAATAGTTACAACCAAAACAGAAAGATCAATTACTCTCCCCAAAGTAGAAGAAGACTAACCAGATCAAAGAACTTGCTGTGTATTCTTTTAAGAACTTCCAGAACAGTTGCGAGTGCTCCATCTGACTCATTCTCATCACTCTTTGACTCAGAAAGAGACTTACAGGCGAAGCCAAACTGGCGACAACTTGAAGAAAAGTAGTGATATCTTTCCATCAAAATCAAATTGTCTTTATGCCTTTGCCAGACCTAAAATGGTAAAAGATGAAAGAAATCCACTTGTTCAGCTCTTCAATTGACATTTATTTAAACAAGCCCATCAAAATTACATGCCTAACAATAGCACGATACAGCTTGTTATATGCATTATAATACAGAACAATTTAGCTAAATAATCTAGCAGAAGAAAACAAAAAACAGAACTATGTCCCAAGATCTAGGTGTGGCCGTGTGGCAACTGCGGTAGACTTAGTCATTAGTACAATGTAGAATCATTACCCAAGTCACCTCAAATAAATATCCATTTGAGATTGTATTTGTATTCGCATTATGTTCCAAAGCTAGGTGTGGTCACTACCGCAGAAAAATAGTTAAGACATCACTACAAACATTGCTCAAGTGCCCACACCTAGCTTTGGAACATAAATTCTCCGATACCAAACTAATTTTATGTTACGTTCATGATCATCCATTAACTACTCTATGTACACTAATTTTCATTTTGCGTTAAAGAGAAAGTTGTTAAGGGATACTATAACCTATTGTACTAAAAGAAGATGAGATAATTAGTGCGCACAAAAGAGAATACTTTTCTTACACCACAAATGTAATTTCTGTTACTGAAGCACGAAAAGAATCCATTTGAAAGAGTTAAATGACATTATCTAGGTTAAATATTTAAATTTTCAATGTTAAAAAGGTTCTCGAAAACCACCACTATAAATTTCATACCCCAACCAGTTCTTTGCCACAGCCACACATTTGCCTCAAGTCACAAGTCGGCGAGATCTGTCCAACAAGGCAATAACTATAATGCACATGGACCACCATTATTGTTAGTAATCTAAATTAAGTTTTCTTTGCCGGGTTGCAACCCTCAGTGGTTAGCTCAGTTGGTAACTATCCCAGAGGTTTCAAGTTCGAGCCCCCTTAGGGCCGCAGGAGGTATTACTGGCGGTTTCCATTGATGGTTGGCATCTTCTTTTTTCTGTGTGTGTGTGTGGGGTGGGGAGGGGGGGTTATTAATGCCTATATGATCCTGAGCATCGACAAACAAGCTTCAGAAAAATAATTTCCTTTAGTCTGCTAAGAGTATGAATAACTGAGACAGACACAAACAAAAAGAGGGTCATAAACCATTAACTATTAGCTAAAAGATTTCTAATTAACTATGTTCCTTTCTCTTCCTTCCAGGCTCCTCAAAAACCTGCTTTGAGACCACCACATTTGGGAACCCCAAAAATTCGTCATGTATCCGTATAAAAGTTAGTTCTCACTCACATAGGTCCTAGAGCAGCAGTTTGTCTAGCATCTCTAGGACAGTTTAATAAGCTAAAAATAAAAAAACAGTTTCAATTGACTGCACACTATTTCCTTTGTCAGCTGTTAGCTTCCTTACTCAAAAGAAAATAGAAAATTCATCTATTCTTCTCTATTGAAAGTTCTGTTTCCCTTTTTTGTAATCCGCATCAGATATCTACTGAACATTTCACTTTCTTGGTAAAGAACTGCACCAATGTATAACGCTACAGAAGGGAAACACATCATATTGATCAAGACAAATGAGAAACAGAAGAGATCAAACAATTAACATGGTCAACGTCGAACAAACCCAGTGATATACCAATATATAGAAGAGCGATTGACACAAAGCAAGATTACACGCAATCAGCATATCAAACTTAAGAGGTAGAGAGCACCCAACAGCCAAAAACAAGTAGAGAGCATACTTACAGCTTCTGTATCATCAAGTATCAAAACAGCACTTTCTAGCCCTAGCACCACATCTAGCCCCTTTTGATGTCTTTGAGTGCAATCACCCTGGGATATTACTCTGGAACTGAAGTACAAACCTCCTGGATCAAGAAGCTTTGCCATTTCCAGTGCATAAGCTCGCTCACCCATGGTATAGATAGACATCTCAAACATGCTGCTTGCTTCTTGCAGAAACATATGAACAAATGGTCTCAACTTAGTCATCATACGCATCATATCCAGTCTGAATAAGCTGCCTTTCGAAACATCTGCCCATTTTAAAGTATCCAACTCAGAGAAGCACATAAAAAGCATATGAATAATCAAACTGGCAACATGGTCTAAGGCAAGATGAAAGCATACTGTATCACAAATAAACTAACAATAGATAGGCAAATTTCAAAGACAACATAAACAAAAAGGATTACAATGATGCAGAACATTTAACATCACCAAATATTAATTACACACCTCCAACTTCACCACCAAATGACAAACTCCAATTTTAAAAGCATAGGAAGGATAAAATATTTTAATATAAACTAGAAATGTAGTACTTTAAGACAGCCCATCATGGAAGAGCAAGACAATAAATCAATTTATACTCATAGCTTACACAACAATGCAGCTACATAAAACAAAACAGAAAATTCATTTGATCCACCCTCTCTATTCCCTCCATTACCCTTCAGTAATAACAAAAAGTGGAAGCTGCTCACAGAGCTTTCCTGATTGCAGTCAGATAATCCGCATGCTCGCACGCTATTTTGCAGTTTCTTTTCATGTTTAGTTTTGGAAGACCCATGATCCTCTAATTGATTTGTACCTTCTGTTCATCAATTATCCCAGGGGGGGGGGACCTTTCTTTTTGTTGATAGAAGCGGAAAAATGTAGCTACATTGGAGCTATTTACCACAGAAAAGGTCAAAAAAGGCAACAGCAACAGGCGCGGAAGTAATGACTTGTATGGAGTTATGGACGATCTCTCATTCACCTTAGGCTCCCAACAGTCAACAATAAACTGATGAGAATTCATTACCTACTGAACTGAAGCAATAGAATGACCACAATTCCATTCAGCACTTACAATGCAACAGAGATGTGAGGTCAAACTTAGGTACACAGAACATAGGCCTCTAGTGGATCCTTCCTATCCCATCATATTTTGCACTTGTAAAAAAGATAAATATCTATGTTAGCCAGACTCAATCACTCAAGTTCAAGGTCAAGGTCAAGGTCAAGGATATGAATACATATCCAGGTGTCGAACTCTCCTTGGCTGAAAATTCAGGACACAGGAACCTAGTCCTAAATTTGGACATGGGTGCCGGGGTCCAACATTTATAAAAATAATTTTCGTTTCTTTTCTGCATATAATTTAACTTTTTGTATAAGGATTTAATTATAAGTTCAAAGATCACAAGTGTGTTCTGGACATTCCAGAAGCCACACTTGTTCAAACAATTTAACAAGGCCCATTTCTTATGGAAGCCAACCAGTATCCTGTGGGTCCAACTGAGTTGTCTCAAATTTTCAGAGAGAGAGAGATGGTGCTAGGAGCTGCTGGAACAAAGGAGTGTGATGAAGGTGGTGGTTGTAGGTGATGAGAGCGGCCAACACATTTCCCTTGTTCTTGACATCGCACATGACAAATTTGTCAAAGTCACTCACTGGTTATCTTTCTCTATCCTCTCTCCCTTTCTCTTCCTCTGCCTTGCTTTACCGGTGGTCAACTGGTCATGCAACCACCATGCCCGCCTGGAAAATCAAGAATCGGATACGGATTTTGTATCCAGATCCGTGTCATGTCGTTTCAACATGAGTATACCCAGAAAATTGCCGACTCCGTATAACATAGCTAAATGTTGAATAGTGAAAACAGAAAAAGCAGCTTTTTGAACTGATTTTACACAGAGGTCATAGAAATAAGAAATTACAGGGCATAAAACCATTGAACAACGTCTAACTTCACACTTCATTTTCGCGATAGGGTCATAGCAGTCACAGCAGGGTCGGCTATTAAAGTATTAATATGGAGATTGGAGCATTAGGGTACCAGATTAAGCAACCAAAACAAAATTAAAAATATGCAAAGAAAAAATACCACCGTAACTGGTACTTGCATTTAATAAAATATACCAATCTAAGCATATAAGAGCATAAGAGAACCAACCTTGAAGGGAGTCGGTTTGACTCTTTAAATATTCCTCCTCTGAATTTATATCTTCTAGACGAGTCGAATTAAGCAATGTGTGATCCAAATCAAGAACTAGACAAAGTTTCTTATGGCATAGCAAGGTCCTTATATCTGCATTGCGTAACCGAGAAATTTCATCACTACCAAGCCTCAAGTCCTGCGATCACAAATGCAAATGATCAAGAAATTAACTAATACGATCAAGTAGAAATTTCCATTTAAAAAAAAAATCAGTAGTAATCAACCAACTGGAACAATCCATGAACAAGATAGTTAGAAACTGAGCTAAACGAAAAGTGAAGTTTAGTATACATGAAGTGCCTCTCCCATTCAGTAGTAAATGATACATGACTCACTAGACCATGCAACTCCATAAGCAATTTTCTGATCATAACAGATATACCTTATGTATATATCCAAATGCAACGCCAACCACATCATCAGTTCTCTTTCCACACCTTATGCACATGTCCCTCAGAAAACCAGGGTGTGGACAGGAATCCTTCATAGGCCCATCTGCACATAACAAGTCAGGACTCAGGAGACAAGAAACCAACAAGGCTATAATACATGTTCATTCTCATTACTTCATCATATGAGATTACCAATTAGCCACTTTTTATTTCCGCAACATCACCACTTCCTAAATATTGAGAAATTGCTCCTTGTATTCTCAAGGAGCAATCTTGGAACAAAGGACCAATCAAAAGAGCTCATAAACTTGTTACAATATAGAAAGTAAGCAGAAACAGATTGGGGAGACAATCAAAACACATCTCAGACAAGTGAAGCAACAAAGTTCATAACATGTTACACGGACATGAAAAAAGACAAAGTGGCCTCACAAGCCCAAGGCCCCCAAATTCTGAATGATGCAGGTAATAATAGTTTTTACATCAAATTCTGAATGATCGACTTAGACACAACACCTAAACTCTGCTCAGATAATCCATACGACGTTGAACCCTGTGCTTCCTCTATGCTGCCCGGCTCCTCCACCTTGCGTCTTTTGATCCTACATATAAAAAATTTCACTGGATATTAGATTTTGTATTTCTTGTTGTAAGATTGCTGATGCAAAGCGATTTGAGTCAAACCGAAAGGAGCAAGCTAGTATAGTTTAGCCTAAATTGATGATCTTATCAACTTAAGCAATGGGATTTCTTAAACTTCTTGTGAAATCCATTTGATGAAGCTTTGGAAGGATAATATATTAACAAATTAAAAAGGATAACATGTTTAGATAAGGCCTTTAAAACAAAAACACCACAAATTAATCAGGCAAAGCCTTAAAAAGTGTTGATGATTTGCAACTCTCATGTAACAATAATCAACAGCGTGCATCCATATTATTAATTTTGCAACCAATATCAACAAAAGTAAGCCTTTATTTTCAAATTTTAAAGGATACCTATGAAAACCATTACTAACTTCCTTTTACACAAGGTCCACAATAAACTCCAAGTCTCCAATCAATAAACCAGTAAACCCTTCAAAGAAAACTTCCGCCCACACACCTGCCGAACACTACTTAGATGTATCATGCACTCATTCAATCTCATCAGTCAACCGGTACATACAAATAGAAAATATCCATCCATCAAGCATTGCTTCAACAACTCCACAAACATATATGTCTACCCTTCATCCCTTAAATTAATGATAAAATGAAGAATTGCATAATAATACCTATCATCATTTACACCATCGTCGTCGTCATCAGATTTATCTTGTTCTGGCGATAAATCCGAAGAGCCAGAATCAAGCTCGGCATCAAGAATAGCAGCAAAATCATCACTGCTTGATGAATTTACAGGAGAATCAGTTGCAACACTCATCTGTAACATCCAAAAGGTCACAAACACAGTAAGAAACAAAACTTTTAATATAGTTCAATCTGTATGTTTAACAAATTCAACTAAATGCAAAACAAACTACTTGGTTAGACAACCTAAAGGCGTGCTTAATAATTTAATTCGCCTAGAAGCGCAATTCGCATAAATACCAGTGCACATAATCTCACATGATAATCAATCACTTCAACTACTCAAGTTTGCCGATTAGGGTTTATCACGACGAACCCTAGAAGATCAAATTAGAAAAAGGAACATATAATTGGATTGCACTTGAGATAAGGGGTGTAAACTCGCATAATCTTTAAGGGGTGTAAACTCACATAATCTTCAAATTCAATACTGTCTTTTTTTTTAAGGAGTGTAAACTCACGGTTCACATAATCTCACATAGTTCATGCTTATCAGCATATCACATTTAATGTCTGCGAAGTGTGACTCCCACTACTCTTTTTTTTACCTGATCAATGGTAACAGTAAATGCGGTAATAGTTACACTTAGAAAGCATCTTGCTGTAACTAAAGGATGCCCAAACCGTCAAACGTGAAGATTCAGATAGAAATTTCTTCAAAGCTCAATTTACAACTACATTTTCCTTTCACCTCCAGTCAGTACAGTGTTCATTTAGGCTAGAACATGGTCTAATAAGCAAGCAATTTAGCGGAAGATACAGAAATAACCCATGGCGCATTGCTACAAACCCTTGATGAACCAAGAACAGTAATCCCAGGAAAAAAACATATAATTGGATTGTACTTGAGAATCTAGCTCAAAACTTCATGAACAACCTCAGTGAGACTCAAAGACATAGATCACAAATGTTGCACAACTGTTGTGGCTACGTCTCAAGGCCTAGTAGCCTCCAATGAAGAAAAAACCAGCAAAAGAGAGCACAGGAGTAGATCATGCTTTATATGTACATGCACACACTGTCCGAAGACAAACCTCTTCTTTTTTTGTTAAATAGTCCTTAGCTTTTAAAATAAATAGATATTAATGTTGTCTTGGTCTGCCCTTAAACATCAAACTAGAGCATTTAAAGTAAAACAAGGAAAAACAAACCCATGCGGGGATCAATGAATGTCTCATGAGTCACGAAAATAACCACCTCGTAATAATACACTGGGAATTGGCTTAGAAATGGTTACTTCAGATTGCTTTGGATCACCATGTCCGGTGATTTTTCTTTCTTTCCCTTGGTTCATCTAAAAATTTCCTTGCTAGAATGAAACTTCTATTACATTTTCAAATAGAACCAAAAGAAACTAAAAACCAACCTCTGTGAGGGGTGTGCCCAACAGAATACTGAAAAAACCGACCCACTATAGACCGATGACTCGATGAGCATCACAGTGAGTTCCATTGAATTCCAGTTACAACAAACTAACTTCAAAATACACCTCAAAGAAGAAGATGAACCTCAATACACACACACCCAGATAACTAAAAACCAAATACAAAATAAAAGAAAATTTCAAACAAACAAGGAGGTTGAAGGGGCACAGCTGAGTGTTCATTCTGCCCCATAAGCTAAAACCCACAAAACCCAGAAATAGACAAACAGTATAATCAACAAACAATTAAAGATAAGGGCATAATGAATAAAGGGTTTGAGAGCGGAACCCCAATTACCCTATCAAACGCTTTGATTTCTCTCTCTTAACAACATCAAATTGAAACAGCACAAAATGGAATCAGATGCCAAAACCATCGCAATCCCGTTCTATATCGAGTTCCTTTTCAAATTATACCAAAAAGTAATGATTTGCTAACTTGCTCATCTGTTTCTCACTCAATTTTCTCCGAACCCAATAAAAAGCTGATGATAAATAGCTGTTTAGATAAGAGAACAAAGATTAAAGATGAGAAAAAGACCTGATCGTATAATATTGCCGGAAACTCCAACAAGTGTGGGTTAAGTACAACTGAGTGGCCTAAGTACCGGAAGAGAGAGAGAGAGAGAGAGGGGGGTTCTCAAAGAAGAGCTGGGTGAAAGAGAGGCAAAACAAAAATAAATTTCATGTTAATATCATTCACACCCCGACTAAAAAAATTCCACTGCTACACAACTTTTCTTGAAAACCAAAAAAAGTTCACAAAAACTTTCAAAAAACCACAGTGCCACACCCCTGATAAGAGAAACACAAAATCTCGTATGAGGCGGTCTTAATGTGAGCCTCCTCTCATACAAGCATGATGTCATGCTGACGTCATACTTATATATAGAGGTAGTCTCACCTTAAATAGGCCTCAACTAAGACTTTTTGTAAAAAAGATACCAATATTTTTAATTTATGCCGTAATCCGTACCCCAACTTATAAAAGTGGTCGAATTTTGCATACATTAGAAAATGAAAAGGCGTCAAATTCCATTTATAGAAACTATTTGTTGATTTTAAAAACTGGTTTTTAGTTTTCAGAAAAATCAAAACTCAAAACTAAAAATCACCAGAAACGGGCCCTTAGAAATTGATTAGACAGATTTTGATCTAAAAGAAAAAAATATAAATAAAATAAAATAAAAGGTATTACTCTATATTCGTTACAATCAACATCAAAGTACACAATTTTGTTTTATTTTGCTGAAAGCTATCCACCCCAACCTCTCAAACTTAGATGCCTTGGAATGTAGATATCTTCAATGTTCCTTTTCCCTCTCTATGTTAATGGTTAGTTTTTTCGGCTACTTGTGTAATGAAGAAATTGTTTAAAACAATTTTTAGTGTTTTTAAGTACTATAAATATAATAACTTCCTACTAACTTTTTATCACAACTCTATAAAAAAAAACTCTATCACAACTATTGTGGTTCTTAAAAATGTTGTTATATACAATTAAAAAAAATTAAAAAAAAAGAGTTTACGTGTTGTAAAATAATACATGGTTGAAAAATATACATATTACAAGGCAGTTATATCAAAACAATAATATTTTTTTTATATTCTAGGGGAAAACCAAAAAATGTTGCCAAGTCATATGACAAAAGATGTACAAAAAAATATTAGTTGAAGACAACTTTGACTTCAATTGATTCACATATTTAGTTTATAATATCTAATATATTGTTAACCGGTGGAAGAATAAAAGTTTAAAAACTAAAAGAAAGGAAAGGAACCTTATTGTGAAGGAACTTAGACTAAAAACACAATCGTTAAGTTTGTTTATCCTGCACACTATCGACTTAGAAAAACAACTTATACATACATCTTGCTTCGCCGCTACATTTAAAAGAACTTTTTAGTGTGCATGATTTTGTTTGATACAACACAACATTCCTTTAACACCGATCATCTACTAAATGTGAAGGTTTATTACGACTAATAATTTTTTCATTTTGTTGAATATGTCATAAAAACTTGATTTATTTAAGGCTAGAGCAGTTCATTGGTAAGACGGTGGGATAGACCCAACCCATCCGACTCTGTAAATGATGGGTTTGGACAAGGTGTTTGGGTGGTTTTATTAGGACCTAAAATGACCCAGAAAATTATGCCAAGTTTGAATCATGTCTAACCCATACCCGCTTTTGAATAACTTTATTTCAAGCAAACCATATTTATCCGAACAAAACCTAAATGAAACAAAATAAACCGACAAAACCCTTTAAGATGACCAAGTGCCATCTATTTATTGTAGAGTTGATTCTTTACGGACTTGTGTTGGACATTGGTTGGTCTTTAGATAAAAGATTGTCTAACTGGTTAAAATATGATTGTTCATGTCCGTCCATCATAATTGGAAAATTATTGTCATTGTCCACCCTATCAAAATAGGGTTTGACATTAAATTTTAGAACTTTTGTGGGTTATTAATAATTGATCGTACTAGTAATATCCAATTCAACTTAATCGTAATACTCCACATAATCACTTGTTTTAATGTTTTTCTCCTATTACGAGTCTTAGCAAGCACACACATAAAACCTTACAAATTTAAAATAATAATAAACGAGCCGGACCAACCTGCCCACCGCCCTTTTGTTGTTGTCCTTATCTGCTCTTTTATTTTAATAGATCGGACTAAGCTGATCCATTACATAATTTTTCTTTAAAAACTTTGTCCATACCCTCTATTTGCAGGTAGGGCTGTTCAAAAATATCCGAATCCGAGCATTCGATCCGAAAACCCGAATATCCGAACTGAAATTATTCGAAAAAGGGGATATCCGAAATTTCGGATACCCGAAAAACGGATATCCGAAATTTTGGATACGGGTTCGGATACCATTTTTCAAAATTTTGGGATATTCGGATATCCGAAAATATCCGAAAAACTCAAAATTATCCGAAATATCCGAAACTATCCGAATATCCGAAACTATCCGAATATCCGAAACTATCCGAAATATTTGGCTCACGTTTTCAAAATATTAGGCACAAAATAGGATAAAAAATAAAAAATTTAAATATTTTTCGGATAGCGGATATCCGACTATCCGAATCCGAAATTTCGGATACAGGTTCGGATATCAAAATTTGGTATCCGAAATTTCGGATATCCGATTTTCGGATACCCGAAATTATACCCGCAAATGAACACCCTTATTTGCAGGTCGGAAGAGCCTGGTCCTACCGACCGTCCTGTCTGTGATCAACTCTAATCTATTATATATATAAGTGGATGTTGCATGTTGCTAGATGGACATATAGGCGTCCAAATAAGCGTCACATACATCCCTTGCTTGACAAATCATCATAATATAAAATGCATGAACCTACATTAACGCATGAATCAACATTAATATTTGCTCTCCAAAGGTAATGTGCATGTATCTTGCAATTACATTTTCATTAAATTTTTATAATGATATATGCATATTATAATAAAAACAAAATAAACAAAATTATTTTGGTATTAATACTCATCTTTCCCCCCCCCCCTTTTTTTTTTGTGTGTGCAGATTCATGCATGTTTTAACAATAGAGCTCGCTATATTCGATCAAGTCAAAGTGTACATAGTTACTATTTTAATTATTATATTATTGCTTTTAATGGTAATATATAGTCGAAATGATGAGCGTATTAGTTTTCAATGACGGGTAAACTATATACATTGTTATTAATTAATTAATTAGACATAATTTAAATGCATCCATTTGATAATTAGGTTTTTTTTTTGGATTATATATTGTATTGGAGTAAACTGCAACAAAAGTAGTAGTAGTGGTGGTGGGGGGATGGTCTTTTAGACTGGATATTGAACACTAGAAAAAGTGTAAATTGCAACAAAAATAATAAAACAAGTTTTAATATACAAACAAGGTTTATATTATGATTAACATGAATGAATAAAATATTGTACATTTTGGTATTCTACACTACGATTGATGCAATATTGTAGGTTTGATCTGTACAATATTAAAGGAGAGGTTCATAGAATAGGATTTTGTATCCAGAAATGACATTTGCGAAAAATTATTTTTGAAATCTATACAAATAAAACTAGTTTATTTAATAATCCCTCCGTTCTTTTTTCTCCTACTCACTTTCCTTTTACATCCGTTCTTTTTTCTCCTACCCACTTCCCCTTTTAACAATACTTTGAGTATTAAAAAACCCATTTATCCTTACTTTTTCTTGTCATCATTACTTTCCAACCCACTACTAACTCACACACTCTCTCATGTTAAAGTAAGGGCAAATAAGAAATTTTTGTTTCAAAAGTAACTCTCATTAAACTCCGTGCAAAAAGAAGTGGGTAGGAGAAAAAAGAACGGAGGGAATATTAACAAATAACGGGAATATAACTAATTATTGTTATTCTATTATTATGTTTGCTTTTTTGATCTATTTTTGCCTAAATAATATTGACATGTCAATATGTCATTAAACTGTTTGGTACGGGAAGCCCCTGGAAAGCCCACAAAGGCACAAACACAAAGCTGATTACGCTACTAACCCAGAGCAAGGATCGATTTGCAAACCGTCGGTGCCCAACCCTACCCCATTTATCTCTCCAGTATTCATTTGCTGACTTGCAAAACCCCAATTCTTCCCTTTTCTTGAAATTTCTATTTTGGGTTTGTATAATTTCTCATCTTTTTCCCTAATAAGGAACTTAAAATTCTGTTTCAGATGAGTAGGAATATCTACTGAAATCAAGTTGTAAAGGTACTTTCTTGATTGATTCTCTGGTGCCCACTTCTTGAATCTGCTATCCTTCCATGAATTTGATTAATAGGTTAATTGTTTGATCATTTTTGATTGATGGGTTATCATTACATTTTGCTCAGGAACCTTTGGTTGTGTTCTTGGGTTGATTGTGCTGGGAGTGGTATAACTTTTTATGCTGGTTGTTTTTGAGCTCACTGCTGAAATTACTTGATTTTATTGCATTTTATGATCTGGGATTGTCTCACATTTGCTTAAAAAGAATAGGGTTTTGATGGGGAAGCCATTGTTCTATGAGATATTGGAAAAGCCTGCAACAAGCTGTATTATAGCTCTTTGCAGTGCAATTTGGTTTTACATGCAAAAGAAGAACATTGGATATGCACAGGTGGGTTTAAGTTATGAAGCTGCTCTTGAAGGACATCATTGGAGGATAATAACTTCAGCTTTCTCTCACATAAGTGTGATCCATCTTGTGTTTAATATGAGTGCTCTTTGGAGTCTTGGTGTTATGGAGCAATTAGGGCATATGGGTCTTGGGATTCAGTTTTATCTTCATTACACACTTGTGTTGGTAGTTTTATCTGGTATGTTGGTGTTAGGGTCTTATCATGTTCTTATTCAAAGGTTAAAGTTGGAGTACTTTCGGAGAGTAACTGCTGTTGGGTATTCCTGTGTTGTTTTCGGGTTGATGACGATTCTCTCTGTGAAGCAACCGTCTTCCAAGTTGAATCTTTTCGGGTTTCTTTCTCTGCCAATCAGTTTTGCCCCTTTCGAATCGCTTATTTTTACATCGATAATCGTCCCACAAGCAAGTTTTCTTGGCCATCTGTCAGGAATTATTGTTGGCTACGCTATTGGATGGGGCTTGATTCATGGGATGAACACTTACTGGGCAGTTTCAATGTTAGGGTGGCTTGCTCTTGTTTTTGTGCTGAGCTTGAAGCGTTCTGGTGCTTACAACTTTGAATTCCTTGATATTGAACCTGTTACAGATCCTTCCCTTCCGTCGGTTCGCTTTCTTGCACCGGGCAATGCCAGGACATTGCAGATGAGTTCTGTACCGACAGGAGGTGTTGAACTTGTTTAAGTTCTATGGCCTAACAGTTTATCGGGTTGGAATTCAGCTGACTGACTTGCTCTGTTCCTGTAAAAACATTAGACAGTTTACCATTATGATTCATACATTCTATTGGCCCTGCTCTGCTCATTGTGCACCGAGTGACACAGAACAGAAGAACAGCTGTTTTGTGCTACCATTCTACTTGCCTGGAGGAAAAGTTTTTGATTCGTTAGTGAAGTGGATTTGTGTCGTTTACACTTGACATGCTGCTGAAGGTCAGTTCTAAATGAGAATCTCAATTTCTTTTGCTCTTTGTATATTTTATGGCCGTGGTGTGAAATGAGGTTGTGGGATGATTCTAGTGAGCAAGTTTTTGTGTCACATTTCTACCATCCAGGAGCAGAGATAGACCATATGATATTGTCAAGGCAAATATTATGGAAACCTACACTTATCATTGTATATGAGATTTTTCTTAACATAATCAAGCATTAAATCGTTTTGTTACCATTCTAGTGTTTTGTATGATTTTGTTGCAATTATTATCTGCTAATTGTTGATCTAGGTGAGACAGCATGGATTTCTGTCTATTATATTTGTGAGGTAAGTTTTGCCATGGCTTGCGTATATGAAGGTCCAGTGAACTTGACTTATCTATGATAGAAAAACGTACCTGGTCTAAGGCTCGTATCTGAGTTTGAGCGTCTAGATCCCATTTAGACTCCAATTTGTTTAGCAGTTCTACATTACAGAAAAAATTGTTTGGTACTGATTTATTGTTTAACAGCGAGTTTCCTGTCTAGTAAAGTAGATATATGATATTTTGGAGTTGAAGGGTCGTCAAGTCATGTCTGATATTAAAGGGAATTGTCCTGTATGGGTTTTGCAGTTTTGCGTGGCTTTTTTTAATGGTTGAAAGAATGGTAAGTTGCTATTTTTTTTTGGTGGTTATGCATAATTAAAAAAGTTTAGTTTACGTTACAAGTCCATGGGTACGCAGTCGGCAGTCCCCTTGAAATCCTCAGCTAATAAATGTTTTACTGAGGTACTACAGTCCATCAAATTAGATTCTAGAACAGTTTTATTGAAATTGTCACTGTGAGCGAGAACCTTCATTAGCCAGGCGATCCGCAACCTGAGTCTTCTCTCTGTGTATATGCTCCACCTTGCATCCCTGGAGTTGCACCATGAGCTCCCTGCATTTGTTAATAAGATTGGTCAGCTGGTGCGGTGGTTCCTAACAGTCAGTTCGCTTGTGAGCGATTAAACTGCAGTAGTCGAATCATATGAAGCTCCAGTTTTCTCCATCCACTTTGAACAGCAATCTCAAGTCCCAATTTTGCTCCCCAGATTTCTGCTGCCAGTCCAATCATTCTTCCCAAGAATCTTTGATAACCTAATATCCATCTGCCTTCATCGTTCTTGAAAACTGCTGCACAAGAAGAGTAGCCACGGTTCCCTTGACAGGAAGTAGTGTTTTGAGAAGTGGTGTTGCAGGGGTTGTTTTTGAGGGTAACGAATTCCCAGGCAGAGTTCATGATCACTTCATTGTATTCCCAACAATATACCAGGAGTTTTGTTTAAAGTAGATGGAGCATGTTCTACTTCATGCTGTTAAGAATAGCAGCAAACTATGTAGGCTTGAAGACCTAATTTATGCATTTTGTTTTAAATAGCCAGATTTTCATCATTGAACTGGTGCATCTCTGTGGCAGTACAAACAATTTTGTTGTACCACTGTGGAATGATGCATTTCACATTACTTTGACTTGAAACATTAAGATAAACCATTTGATTGTTCCAGTAAGTATTAGAGGTTGGATAATTTGAGTGCACGTCTCACACTGTCTACTTCTGTAGCGTGGCTGAGCTTCTACTTCTTGGAGCATAATCCTGTTTCTTTGTTCATATGCTTAGTTTGTTTGCTTGCGTCTTTGTTGCCCTGTTACTTGGATTCTTCATTCCTAGCCAATAGTACCATCTGTTTGGCCATCATTTACTTAGTTCATTTGTGAAGGTGAGTGCAATTCTCAAATGGCATTGGCAACTTCATCTGGGTAAAGTACATAGGTGGTTGCCGATGTGCAGCTTCAGGCCGTCATTGTCCGCGTTCTTTACCAGATGAAAGCCTATTAGCCCGCCAATCGCCTACTGGAGCGTGGACGCACCCGCATGGCCGCATTAGTATGGTAGCAAGAGATCTCATCTCAATGTCTCATGCATTTGAAAACAGTTTTCCTGCTGTAAAAACGTGCACTATTGCCTTCAGTTAACCCCTATGATCCCGCCACGGTCTCCAATCAATTCATGCTTGATATGAGCTGAAATTATTACATGTTCTAGGTTTCAGTACAGTTAGCTTCCTTTTGTTTATGTAATTGTGTCCTTCATCACTCCTTTTCTTCTACCAAGAAAGAAAAAGAGGCCCTATCAGTATCAGATGAGATTCTAGCTTCTAATCAATGAAAATACATGAATTAACCATTGATAGCAAGTAAACAACAGAATGATTAACAAGAATATAAGTGCTGGATATAATCACATTCACTGTTGCTCTCTGTATGAATACCCTGACAGTCTAAGACTGATAGTAGTTCTAATATAATCATAACATGGATAAATATTGTTGAATTGTGAGTTAATATAATCTGATAAATTTTTTAATATTGTTTATCTTGTTTATTAAGCCTGGTTGTTTAATCTTTAGAAATCAGATAAATGTTGTTACGTCGTGTAAGTCAAAAATTAATTATATTTTTGTTCGATTCATGTTTATTTAGTTCAATTCCGTTAAATTAGTAGTAAGTGTCCCAATCTCATAAATCACCTCGGTATAATACTGTGCGGATGATACTACCATTGTATAATGTTTTATCTCATACATTGTCTCTTCATGTTTTGGTTCACAACCAAGGGTATCCACCGTCGACCACAATGACTATTTTCCCGGGCTGGCTTGTAGGCACCTCAAAGGGTGGGACAACTGGATACACTTACATAATTTTTCCGAAGTTATTAGTACTAATTCTAATTGGCCTTTTAAAGATGCAACCTTTGCATGACGAAGCACTAAATGTAACCACTATCTTTCTAAGTGTTTCACTAAGCTCCGTTTGATTCACGTGGATAAAACTGAATTGATCTGAACTGAACTGAACTGAACTGAATTGATTTTTTAAACTTGATCATTAACCATTTAAAATTTGTCCAAAACATAGTCAATATTGGACTCATTTGAAAGTATGTTTAAGATCTTTCCAATGATATAATTATCATTATGAAATTATTTCGGAATAAAAGGTTGTATGAGTGATAAAGTTACACATGAACTGAACTGAACTGAACTGAATTTAAGTAAAATTAAGGTTAATCAATCAGAGCCTAAGTGTTAAGAAAAATTCCATAGCCTTGATATCACTCTTTTCCTCTTAGGTAAATTTACTCTATCAATACAAATATCATTGGCCAACCAAAATACAAACAACCTACACTTGAACATGAACCAACCATAAAGCCTTTGTCACAAGCAATCCATGCCCTTCCTTCTATATTCTACCAAAATCAAGAATTAATTTCTTCATCTTAACCATTTTTTCTCTCTACATAATCTCTATCGATTTCTGCTCTCTTTCTGTCTCTCTCACTCTCTTTCTTTGAGCTATTCACAAACTCATCAACTCCACAAATTCATGGAGAAGAAAAAAGACTTAAAGATGAAGCCTTGGTACAACATCCATTTCTTCTCATAGTGGTTGCTTTGCTGGGCTTTATTGTAATGGACCCGTTTAAGTTGGGCCCATTAGGAGATCATGAGTTCAAGCCCGTTAAGAATCAAATTGCATCTTATAAGGAAGTGATGGACAATTGGCCCAGAGATAACCAAAGCCGATTGGGCCAATATGCCCAATTGGAATTTGTGGATCAAGTGTTTGGGCCGGATTCTTTGGAGTTTGACCATTTGGGCCGTGGCCCATATACAGGTTTGGCAGATGGGAGAATTGTGAGATGGATGGGAGAGAAAACTGGGTGGGAGACCTTTGCAACTGTGACACAAACTTGGTAAGTTTTCATGAAATATGGGTATTAAATGGTCAAACTTAATGTAATTTTTATTTTATATATTTTTTGTAATCTAATGCAATATTGTTTAATTGCATGCAATTGATGTTGATCTCCATTTTACTTCTACACTTTTTAGTTATTTTTTTTGAATGGATTTAGTAATTTTTGCAATCTAGGATCTTTTGATACATTAAAATGAAGTAAAGTGCAATAAATAAATATTTGATATTCATTTAGCTTAATGTACAAGAAAATTTCATTACATTGCAATTATTAAGCATCGAATATCACGTTCTATCAAGATTACAATAATTAAATGCTTATTTGGTGATCTATAGTGGTCTAATTTTACAAATGGTCGTTTAACTTTGTTACTTAAACCTACCACAAAATATTTTGTATTCCGTTTAATAGACAATTCTTTTACTTATTATGTCGTCTAACGCGTTTGAAAATGAATAAAAGGGAGCATAAATAAACATATTTGGAGATAAAATCGGATAGTTGAATTATGTGGAAATTCATGTTATTGTTTTTTTTTTTTTCTGAGGGAAAAGTAATGTTATTGTTATTCATCCAAGTTATATATACATTTATATGACTGTCCAAAGGAAGTAAACTTATTTGTAACCCAAAACTTGAAATGGGAATTATTAGAAAACACATTGCTAATTTGCAGTGCTAATGACTATTGAAAGGTCGTATAAATTATGTGCTAAAGGAGTTGATTCAACAACGGCAAAGCAATGGAAGTTGTGTGGGCGCCCATTGGGCCTAAGATTCGACAAAGATAACGGTAACTTGAACATTGCTGACGCTTATTATGGGCTTCTTGTTGTTGGGCCTGAAGGAGGCCTTGCTACTCCTTTGGCAACCCATGTGGATGGAAAGCCCATACTATTTGCTAATGATCTTGATCTTCACAACAATGGCTCAATCTTTTTCACTGACACAAGCAAGAGATACAACAGTGTAAGTATCATTATTTCGATATGAGATCCTCTCCGATATAAATGGTGAGGTAAATTTCGCAGCATCTATTTTATTTAGCTATAACAGGATAAATAATTGAAAATAGGGTACAAAAATATTACATCATACTTTTTGATTGGGATCATACAATATGAAAATGGCAATAAACAACTACTAAATTACATTGTTATGACCCATCTTTATGATTCTGATCCAATATTTTTATTACCCATCTTTTTGAAAATTTATCCTATTATAACTAAATAAAATATGTATAGCAGGGTTTACCGCATCATTTGTACCAGAGAGAATTCAATCTTCATTATTTCATGTTAATTTACTTTCTTCTTTTAATTTCTTCAATATAGTAAAAAAAATGGTCTGTCTGCAAACTTTTCATGTATTACCTCAATACAAAGTGACAGGTAACTCATAGAGTCACAGCACACTTTAACACAGTGACGAATCTAAAAAAGTAGCTATAGGAGATCCAGAAATGTAGCGATGGGCACTTCAATATTGTGAATTCCCCCAACTTAAGGCATGAGACTCATATTAGTGTTATATGTTGGTTAATTGCAGGAACCATTTTCTAATATTATTGGAAGGAGAAGCTACTGGTAGGCTACTTAGATATGATCCAACAACCAAGAAAACGCATGTGGTGTTAGAAGGATTGGCTTTTCCTAATGGAGTTCAGTTATCAAGGGACCAAACTTTCCTCCTCTACACTGAGACTACTAGTTGCAGGTTTTTGCTCTGCTCTCTCTCCTCTGTTAATTAATCAATGGAGTATCATAAATTCATAATCATATAACAGTGCACAAATTTGTTTGTCTAATAAATTGTACCAATGTGGCTCATTAAACTAAGGTCTTAAACAATACTCCTAAACCCCAGAGTTGCCACTCAAGTAAGACTCACAAACAAATTTGAGTTTTTCCGGAAAGTCTTTTGTTAGACCGTTTCAGGTTAAAACTATTAAAAGTAACAGTTTTTATTTGTAATGTAACATTTTTTTTTATTTTACTTTTTAATCTAAAAGTAATATAGTTTGTCTAAAATGTAAGAATGGTATCACGACGAGACCGTCTTGTATACATAAGTACGAGTTTTGGTGTCATAATGTGTTTTTCTTTCTTTTTACTTGGATTTACCATTGGTTTTGTTTGATAGTAAAAGGAAAATTCTCTTCAAAACAATTATAAACATATTGAAAAGGTCAATTTCATATAAATTTTTACAAGGAGAAACAAAAATTCAAAATGGAGAACTCGCAACCACGCCGAATGGAAAACTTGTACAACAATGTGTTCTTCTTTTGACATAGATTTACCATTACTTTGAACGGAAATTGTCTTCAAAAACCTTCAACTTACTTTCTTAACATATAGAAATCCAAACTACATTCTCGTTTGTTAAGATTGAGGTCCCTTAAGGCAATGAAATTTGATGCAGGCTCATGAAACTATGGCTAGAGGGTCTAAGAAATGGAAAAGTAGAGTTGGTAGCAAATTTACCAGGATTTCCAGACAATGTAAGAGTAAATGAAAAGGGTGAATTCTGGGTAGCAATAGATTGTTGTAGGACTGCACCACAAGAGTTACTAATACAGCATCCATGGTTGAGGAGCATCTATTTCCGGTTACCGATACCGATGAAGATCCTAGCTAAACTGATGGGCATGAAGATGTACACAGTTATCTCTCTTTTTAAAGAAGATGGCAAGATCCTTGATGTCTTGGTAGATCAAAAGGGTGAGGTTATGAAGCTTACTAGTGAGGTTAGAGAGGTTAATGGCAAGCTTTGGATTGGCACAGTGGCTCATAACCACATTGCTACTTTACCTTACCCTACAAAACCAGTTAATTAAGGCCAAATTCTATATGGTGTTAGTTAATTCGGTTTAAGGGAGTTCATTGATGTTTTGGAAAACATGTAACTACTTTATATTTGTTAGATCTTAGTGTGATTCAATAAATTCAAAGAAGGTCAATAGAATACATTGGTTTATTGTTCCTATATATCAGACTAGTTTTAAAGCCCGTGCGATGCACGGATTACATTAAACACTATATTAATATTTTTCATTCGTTATATAGATACTGAAATACACGCTGAAAGCTAATTTTTAATTAGCTTAAATATATGAAATAAAATCCTATTTAAATTTACATATATATATATATATATATAGAAAAGGATAATGAAACATATGGAAGTAATAATTCAACCAACAAATTACACTTAATACATTTCTGAAGTTCTTCTTATGCAGAAGATAAGTTCTAATCAAATCCTAAAACTCCTTATATAAAAGGGACTTTTCTATTAAAATTCTAAAACACCTAAAACTTTTTATATAAGAGGACTTGTTCTACTTAAATCCTAAAACACGTAAACTATTTCTTATTTAAAAATACACATCGTTTACATAGATCGAATTTTATTTACTTTGTGAGTTAATTAATATGTGAGTGCAGTGCTTGCTACTACACATAGATCAGCTCTTGTATAGAACTCTTCTCTTCTAGTAGGTCAAATCATCTTCTATCATGCTACATAAAAGAAGGAATAAAAATCATATATCCATATAAAAATAAAATAGAATCGTATAGTCCGCAAAAAATTGGCAAACAACAAAAACAACTAAGATATGCATTATAATTTTTAAGTATCACCTAAATAATTATCTATGAGATTTATATGCTAAACAATAGACTAACAAATTTATGAGAATAACTCAACAACTTTCATTGTACATAAATTAACTTTCATAATACAAATACATGGGAGTATATAAAAAGCAAATAAGTGAGTGAAAGAGCACTGAGGAGCCAGCGAGCGAGGACTATATGATCGATCTTACGGACTGACCTGGGTAAGATTTTTAGGGTATGACTTCTTCAAAGGCACTTGCTACATAATCAATAGGATCACAAAATTGATAGAACATGAAGAAAATATAAATCTAATATTTAGAAGTTTAAATAAATATATGGTCTACAATAAATAAATTAAATTTAGAACCATGAGTTAGCTAGTAAAATAGAAATTTCTAAAAAAATGCTTACTTGGCCATGTAATTTTCAATACCTGCATAAGATAGATACAATTTATTACTAAGTTTACAACTATGCTTCACCATGTAGGCAAGCACAAGTAGGTATATAATTCAAAGGAGAAAGAGAGAGAGAAACTAAATAAAGGGAAAAGAATAACTAAAGGATATATGACTACACTAAAGAAACGAATAAGAGATATTAATTGGCAGCAATGGCACTGATTATTGTACGTAATGTTTGTGGTAGGTTGTAGACTTGCACTCTCGCTCGTGGAGACTTTATAATCAAGTTATGCCATGAGTTTGGTTTATGTAGAACACTATGGATAGGATGCGTATCATGATCAAAATTCAAAATACAATACTCCTTTAAGTTTCTTAACCCGTTTGTATAGAGAGTATTTAGATCAGATCATAAAACTCCACTCCTATTAAAATACATCAACTAAAAATCCGCAATAAAAACAACAAAAATCAAAATAGAACATTTTCGCTTATATATAGCTTGCGTGCCTGTTTAAAACATATTGTAAATGCATCTTGTTCTGAAATATTTTTCGATCTGAATCTAATGGTGTGATTTGTATTATATTTTGAGATGTATAGTAGACGTCATAAATAATTTTGAATATTTGACGAAGATCTATTATAACCGTCATAAAACTCTAGTGGTTTATTAATATCGAAATTTATACCGGCAAGGATTCTAAGAGTCTTAAACGTTTTATACAAGCTAATTTTTGTCTTTATCTTCGCTTAGGTGACGCGCTCTTAAAATTCTCGCCTACGTGGCACGCCTCATTACTCCCCGAAAATGCCTCATTTATATATATATATATATATATATATATATATATATATATATTGACTAGTTTGAAAGTCCGTGCGATGCACGGATTAAGCATAATTATTTTATTTATATATTTCTGAATCATAAATTAATTTTTTTTATAAAGAATCATATAAAGTTTTTATTTTTAATCTTTCTACAATCATTGAGTGTATATTTTCATTTACAATCCTAATCAAAAATTTAAAATCAAGTAATCAACTACTTATAACAAATTGAAGTATGCTAAGACACTTCATCTACACTATCCATTAATGTATAATCACAGAGTTATAATTCAAAATATAATAAAGTAACAAAAAATTAGCCCGTAAGAGAGATTTAGACCACAACTGTACTTCAATGAAAAAAAACCCTATCTAAAACAATAATAAATCTAAAAATGATTTTTATTGTAATCCTGTCACACTCCTTAATAAAGTTAAGATAATATTGTCTCCTCAAAAAAAAAAAGTTTAGATAATATTGTACTTCCTATAATAATGTTCATTAACTGCATATGAAAACAACGGTGTAATTCGTTATAATTTTATTAATATTAAAAACTACACTTTATCTAATCTCTTTCGACAGAACATTCTTTCTACTCAAGTAAGAGATATTGATATGCTCTGTACTATTGCTCACTCCCTGCAAATATATAGAGTCATATCTTTAACCATGCATGAAACTGAAATAAATAAATATTCAACACAATGAAATTATGTACAAATTTGTTACATGGAAAACAATAGAGTCATTATTTATTGGTACATAAATTATATAGAAAAGTTAAAAACTTATATTGAATAGGAGGAAAAATGTAGAGATTGTCATTCTTGAAACTGTTTTATGACTCCAAAACCTGCAAAACATAATTTTTAGTCAAGTTAATAACCTTCTTAAATTATTTGAAATTAGTTTACAACTAACAAATATAACAATAAAACAATGAGAGTTCATTTACAATTGGAAGAGAGAAGCAAAACCATAAATAGATAAGAAAAAAACAAATAACACTATGGGGGTGGGGAAAGTATGATTTAGGGTCTATTCTCTTCACCTTCTTTTTACTAAATTTATCTGCACAATTCTAAACTGAACTGAAATTTACTAAAATGAACTGAGTTTTTCTGAACTGAACTTACTTTTACTAAATTTACAATTACAAAGACTAAATTTGTGCTTTGATTTACCGACTTGTATGAAGTTTCTCCATTTTCATTGCTTTTAAATTATTAAAAATAGGTAAAAGGTGATCTAACTCTCATTTCGAAATTAAAAGCCTCCGTATTTGGCAAGTACATCCAACATGTATTCTCCCTTTGTGTGATGATACTGATTGGCATGAAGTCATTTATAGTGATTCAGATATTGTTGAGGATCAATGTGATTTACTACATAACCTTACGAATATGGGAAGAGTTTAATTTAACATACAATATGCTTATGTATTTCAAATTCGATTCAATTCAATTCGATTTTTATTCTCTCCTTTTTTTCTCATATTTTTCCAACTATTATAGTGCCCAATGCTATAGTACATAAAGAACAACTATTTTCTTGATAGAGTAGATGAGTAGATGATGTGCGATTCCTAGGAAGTGATTACAAAGATCTTGGGGTTTTTATGTGAACTTATCCTGCAGCTAGTCAAATTACTTAGACTCTGTTTGATTCACCTTAATCTTACTTAAATTCAGTTTAATTCACTCCAGTTTAGTTCAGTTCATGCGTAACTTTATAACTCATATAACTTTTTATTCCGAAATAATAACATAATGATAATTATGTCATCGGAAAGATCTCAAAACATTCTTTCAAATGAGTCCAATATTGATTATGTTTGGACAAATTTTAAATGGTTAATGGTCAAGTTTAAAATCAAATTTCAGTTGAGTTCAGTTTATTTCAATTCAGTTCAGTTCAGATTAGTTTTATCCAGGTGAATCAAACGGAGCTTTATTACTTGCGATAACTATATGATTCTGTTATACACGTAAACCTAGCATTGTTATAGTTAGGGGTGAAAGTTTGGACTTTGGATTGGATTATGACCTAGTCTAAATCCAATCCAAAAAACTTTGGACTCGAAATTTTGAGTCCAAATCTAATCCAAACTAATATTGGACTTTGATTTTTGAGTCCGAATCCAATCCGAATTATTTTCCGTAATCCAATCTGATCCGAATAATCCAATTTTTTCCTGACTCCTTACCTTTTTTACAACAATGTCCATTACTTAAAAAAAGTTCATCGATAAGATAATAACACAAATGTGAAGCCAATAACAAGTCTACAACATTGATTAAAAAAAATGCAAATTATGTAGTTTCAAAGGTGTTCCGTAATCTCCGCTTAGTTTACATGGAGAAGACAGATGTGTAAAGAGATATCAAGTGGACGAGTGACTACTAAGACGTGACTTGAGTGAGTTGTCTGAAAGGGTTTTTCTCTCTCAAGTTATGTATGCATTTTATCGTTAATCCCTTAGGTTTTAACTCGTAGTTTTACTTTTTATTTTGGGCTAGTATCATTTTTGGATTATATGTATTTTCATTTATTAATTTATATCTAATTTGGATTGGATTGGATTATTGGACTCCAAAAGGGTGAGTCCGAATCCAATCCGAAAATCCAAAAAATATTTTTCTCGAGTCCGAATCCAATCCGAAATCCAAAGAGTCCAATCCGAATTACCTAATTTGGATTGAATTGGATTGGATTTTGGATTTAATCCGAATAAGTTTCACCCCTAGTTATAGTTCTATCATACTTTCTTTTTCTTTTTCTTTTTATTTTTTTAAATGTTAATCTTATCTAATTACTCATAGTTCACTATTATTGATCCAACACATAGACTCATAAATATCAGTTATGTATTTTTTTTGATTTATAATGTTTTAATTTAATAAAATTGCTTAGGTGACATGCCTCAAAACTTTTGAAAAATGTCAACTTTATATACATACATTAATTAATTGATTGAATGATTCATTGATCCATTTTTTTATATGTTTGAGGATGAGGCGCAGTCTATGTTTTTTTTAATGATATGGCGTGCCTTATTGCTCTCGAAAAATGTCTGCTTACCTATATGCTCTAAACATATTGTAAATGCATCTTGTTCTGAACTATTTTTGGATCCTAATCTGATGGTGTAATTTTTATTATTTTTTGAGATGTTAGAAGACGTTATATATAATTCTGAATATTTGACAAAGATACGTTATAATCCTTATAAAATTCTAGTACTTTATCTATATCTAATTTTATACCGGTAAGAATGCTAAGACTCCTAAGCGTTTTACATCAGTTATTTTTTGTCTTTATCCTCGCTTAGGTGGCGCGCTCTTAAAATTCTCGCTTACGTGACACGCTTCATTGCGCTCGAAATATGCCTCCTTTATATATATATATATATATATATATATATATATATATATATATATATATATATATATATATATATATATATATATATATATCTTCCAAACACATTCCTTGCTCACTAAAGGGAAATTATGTTTAATATTTTTTTTTTTATAATTGAAGTCTACTTTTATAAATAGGAGAAAAAAGGAGGCGAAGCTCAAACATCCCTTGAAGTCGAAGCGCAAACACCTATAAGAGTCGCAACTCAATGCAAACATAGTTAAAACCAAGCTAAACACACCTAATCAACGTCCTATGCTAAAGCCACGAACACCAAAGTGAACCAAACATTAGAAAAAAACCCTACTAGACTATCTTAGAAACCAAAGATCAGATGAAATTTAAACCTACAAACCTATTGAATGTAGCCACTTGAAGTGAACATGTACCATAAGCCAACGAGAAGAAAAAGATAATCAAGCCCCTAAAACACCACCGTGAGGCACTTAACCGGCCCTTTGCAGAGATTAACCAACTCCAATCTGACCATGAGCTCCATATGGAGAGTTAGTTTCATTTATCTCAACTCTGCAAATTGAAACAAAATAATTGTGAGCATATATACACCATCTTTTTTCCATGCACCAAGCACAATCATTGATCTTAGTGGAGGAGGTTTATATTAATCTTCATTGCCTCAATATTCCATTGTCCAATAAAGAGTGTTACCCATGTTTGTGTTGAGTTCATTCAAATAGAAACTCAAGTTTCATAAAATGCGAACAAGAATGTAGTTCAGTTCAGTTCAATAATGTCTGATTCAGTTCAGTTTTGTGTAGATAAGTTCAGTAAAAAGAATGTGAATAGAATAGGGTCTTACTATAAAATTTGATGACGAGCTTTTTCCCGGAAGCAATGAGCTCAAAAGTAATTAAATCACCAGTGTTAAGGCCCTTGGCATTATGAAAACCGCGCCAGCCACCAATGTAAACACTAGTACTACCATATTTATTAGTCTTTTGGTGCCTGAGTAGCAATTGCCATGATTCCCCATCTTGATCTATTACCTCCATATAACACCACCTCTTCTCCAGACCATTTTCCCTTGCAAACTTTATGGGGATAGGCTAATACATATACATCACCAATTGATTAAGATGCTTGTTTGTGCACATTATATGCAAGTTGGAGTATTTATTTATGCTAATAATACTCTCCAATACAACAATAATGTGCAAATATGCAGTTGTGCATGCATCCTTACTTACCATTCTACTCCATTTCAAGGAACATGACCTTATTATGGTATGAAAATATGGATATCCTCTTGGTTTAAAGGAAAATTTTGCCTTTTTTTCGAACCTTTTTCAATCCTTCAATAGATAAATCAGAGATACAACATATCAGATTACTCTGCCCCTTCAAAATAATGTTTTCCCCTTCAACTTATCAGATTTTTTTTTTTACCATTTAGGTCTACGTCTACCAAAATAATATTACTTCCTCCAATCACAAAAAACTAAGGTTTCTTTTCACTTGGATAAAATTGAATCGAATAACTGAAACATTATTGATTTTTTAACTTGACATTAGACCATTTAAACTCGTCCAAACATATTCAATATTCGACTCGTTTGAAAGTACGCTTTGACATCTTTACATTGACATAAATATCCTTATGAATTTATTTTAAAAATAAAAAAATTATCTGAGTGATGAGTTCCAATACCTGAACTGAACCGAACTAAACTAAAATTAAGCTGAGGAGAACAGGGTCTAGAAAGTTTTACCATATAAACTGATAATATGACTACTAATTTGGGATTTATTTATGCTAAAGATTTAAGGAAACTCGAATTCAAACTAGAAAATAATAACTCGCAAGCAAAATGAAAATAGGCTAACCTCGTCTCCCATTGGTTGTTGGATTAGTTGATGAGGTTGAAGATCTTAGCTTTCTTGATGAATTATTATTCATATTCATAACCGGACAATCCCGTTCACAAGCACTAGGATCAAAGATGACAACATCAAAAAGCAAGTTTCCTTGGTGTCCAAACACCAAAAAATCACCCACATGCAAATCATGATCTTTGCAAAATTCCTCCCATCCATCTCTAAAATGCTTCCCATCTTCATCAATCTTAACCTCCCAAATTTGGTCGTTAACCATATTCCTTAATCTTGCAACTTTCTCCTTACTATTGTTATTATGATCATCATAATCTCCTTCTAAGTGCTTAAGAAATGACTCCGGAATTAACTGCAGTTGTTAGTGGCGGATCTAGAAATCAGTTCAAGTGGGTTCACTCTATTATAATACCTAGAAAACTTCTTAAATTAAATAACTTATACTAATAAAACTTAACATAAATTTATGTATTTATACAACTTAAACATGAACTATATATACATATATAATGAAGGGTGCCTTTTAATTTTATGGAAGGGACTTACGAAATTGGTGAGGAAATCAGGGACAAGAGGCTTGAAAAAGTGATGGGTTGTGATGGGGTGATCATCAATCGTTGTCCTCGTTGAATCCGTCATAATTTGTTGAATTATAATAAGAGACAGAAAATTGCATGAAAGAAATGGTTTTTATGGATACATTATTATCATGGACATGCATGCAAGTTCAGCTGCATCAAACTGGCTACTTTCTCCTGGTGCGCAACATGCATTGGTTATACACTTTCCTATGTAAGTTCATTTTATTTTTTTGTTTTTTTTGTGTGTGTGTTTTGACTTTTGATGGTCTGTCAGTGCCTAGATAAGCTATTCAAAGCAGTACCAGCAACAATAGCATTTGAGTCGCACTTCAATGTATACATGCAAATAAATACTAAAACAAAGTTTTTGTTTTGGAGGGGGGAAAAAAGGTGAAATTTAGCACCCATATGCCATATCCTTTGGTGTGGTAGTGTGAGGTAAGCACATATTTGATGGGATCCACCTACGATCTAGAAAGTTGTCGCTTCTTATGGGATAGACAAAGTCATCGCCCTAGAATACATAACTAAGATGGGTTGGTGTAGTGGTTAAACACTTTATCCCTTAAATAAGTAGTTGGGGGTTCAAATCCTAACTCTTGCGAATGGAAAAAATCTATTGGCCAAATCCCTACTGTTTAGTGCGCTGACAGTTGGAGCATGAGGATCAGTCACTGTGGCACCCTTGGCAAAGACCAAAAAAAATCACCCTAGAACACGTATAACTCTATGAGCATCCAGGTGTGGGGCGTATGGCCAGTATAAGGCTTTAACTGTTCTTCGCAGAGTAACTATAGTTTATGAAAAGAGATTTATCCCCCAATGATAGAATGTAAAAAATAATCATTTATGGTTTACTTTATATATACGGGTCTCGCGTAAAACTTTGAATAAGAGATGCGGAATTCGCATCGGACCACTACGCGAGCGACGTCGGGCTCGTCGTCACCGTATGAGCCAGGTTCAGGTATGAGTTGGGTTCTTATCTTTACACAAACTTCGCTGATTTTGTCTCGTAAAATGCTGCTTCCAGAAAAGTATTCACGTTTATTGTTCAAAGCTTTTTTTTTTTTTTTTTTGCTATAAGAACGCATGCAATTGTCCGCAAACCACATGCGCCGGGTAAGCCAACTCATCTCAGATGAGTTGATGGGCTCAAGCATAGGAGGAGACCCTCCCTACAAAGAAAAATAGAGGAGTTTTTATTCTCTCTATATGGATGAAGATTTAAACCCCTAACCACTAGGTTGTGAGAATGAGACACTTTACCACTTGTGCTCCTACCTCATCCTCAATTGTTCAAAGCTATCTACCAAATAAGTTTTGGTAACCAAACGTGATTAGCTGTGTTCTCCACACAAACTAGCCACTGGTGGGTAATCTCTAGGATTGACTAAGATTTGATTAATCGTCCCTTTTCTTCTAGACATAGTGAACATATTCTCTTTTCTTTCTCCTTTCTCTGCTAACATTATACACAAATGGTTCTGTTTGTGCAAGTAAGTTGCATTACTCCATCTGATCTTTATGAGTGTGTACTTTCATCAGCGTTGTGTTAATCCGGGAGGATAACCGCCTAAGAAATCCTGCATCAGGACTAGGCGAAATCGTTTTACAGGAGAGTGGTTGTCCACAGTACAACAATTCCAGTAAAATATTTCCTTTGTTCTGTGATTGAATATACACTATAATACCAAGACATTCATCTTGTTTACGCTCAAAACAAGAGATGGAAATAATGATAATAAATTCCTACAGAAGACAGCCACCGACATGTTCAACATAACCCATCTGCCAAAGTAACCTCCCTCACCAGGCTTTCACCAAGCTCATTTCTTTTCCAACCATAATTCACGATTTCTGCTCTACTACAAAATTTCAGGATACAATGCCTACTGATTTCAGGGTGAGAGAGATTGAAATGCATTTTAAGGCCTACCCTAAAAAGAATGCAAAAGCAAACAAAACTAAAAAAATAAATAAATAACAGCAAACAAAAAGGAAAAAAAGAAAAATACAATTGGATGCCTGTACAAAATCCTCGATTTTTCACATCATACCTCAGCAATAAATTCAAGAATCTGACTTCAAACGACCGCTACAGTCAACAACTTGCACCACCAAGGCACCAACATTCCTAGTTGAGATTCAGAGGTTGACTTGCTGCATTGTCATCCTGTATGCAAGAATTTCGGCAAAATCACAAATTGAGGCAGCATAAATTAGAAATTTGCTATAAACATTACATTAGTTTACATAATTTTGTATTGATCGTAGATATCTCAACTACATGAATAAAATTGCATGAGCTTGGTCATCAAGAGATATAATTAGCTGTGGCTCCAGACACACCAAGCAGATTCGGTATTCAGTTGAGCTTTTATATGCATGCTACTATACTATGGCACTAATTTACCAGCAGACCAGAAACAAAAATGGCAAAGCAATAAACAATCAAGAAAGAAAGTTAACCAAGCTTCTATAATGTGAAGCTGTTTTGCAATGGTTTCCACACTTCAACTAATTCCCATACTTCATAACCACAACTGGAAAAGGCAAGTCTTCCTAGATAAAGTTTGGACTAATAGGAGCATAGCTAGACTTGCTAAAACATTTGACAAATAGTATGATTATGTCTAGTGCATACAAACAAAGCATGAAAAACTGAAACATGTCCATGGGTCTACAGCTCTTAGGAAAGTAATTTGTGCTGACTTTGATTAGAGGCCAATGAACTCTAGTACTCTAAAGGAGCTTGATGTCAGGATAAGCCTCTAACCTTGACAGTAGAACCCCCGCCCCCAAAACAAAAAAAGAAAAGACTAAGAATGTGGTCTGCGTAGCGTTTGACCTCAGAATTAAGGAACGCCAAATTTCTGCCCTCATATCCTAGGAACATCGAATTGGTGTTAAGGCAATAGAATAGATATTATCATGCTGACACATCCAAGGGTTACCTAACATAATTGAAAACAGTATAACAAGAATCCAACGGACTAACAAATATCAGTTAAGGGTTTCTCATTGATTATTAATGATTCCCTCCAGACAGCCTAACAACGGAAATCGGCCTATCCTGAATATACTTGGAATGCGTTGCGGGTCCCCTTAACTGACTTTTCTGCAAGCAAAGATCCTATAGGCTAATCGGCTAATGACTGTTTAAGTTGAATAAGCTCAAAATAAGCCATGTTAGTTGTTCGTTAGATAAGACTCTTCACTGACGAATCTTTCATAGCGATTATGATACCTGTCCCTACATTTCTACACCTACTAAAGTTCCAAATGTGCTCTCACGGAGTCCACTGCAACTGCAGGCAACAAGTTTTGCAGTGCTAGCTTAATCATTACCCTCAATCCAAGCATGCCCTAAAGGGTAAAATAGGAAGGTGGAGGTGGTGATGGGGTAATGATTAAGGGGGTTATGGAGGAAATGAAGGGAGAAAGGGAGGTAATGCATTACTCTAGGGGGAGGGTGGGTAACTTTTACCCCCCAAATGGGGGGAACGATTACCCTCCTCTTTACAAAATCTAACACCCACCATCTCCCACACCCTCCATTTTAGCCTAGAATTCAACCTATTACCCCCTTAATCATTACCCTCACTCCAAGCATGCCCTTAATTTGCTCCATTACCCCCTTAATCATTACCTCCAATCCAAGCATGTCCTTATACTTGACTGTCGCTCATGAACCAAGACTAACAACACCAATTTGTGAAAGCACCAAATCAAGCATGATATGCCCAACGCCCAGCTCATCTCAGTATTAATGCTCTTACTCATCATCGCTTTCACCCTTAGATGTGATATGTCTATAAACAGGTACAGTCATATCAAGAGTACCTCCAACACATAAACGATCAACAAAACCCATAATCTAGACTTCAAGTTCGAAAGACGATTTCTGTTGAATCCCACTATATTAACGTCCACATGTTCTCCCTCATGTTCTTTTGATAAGGGGTATACTAAGATTGTGGGGGCACATGATGCATAGGACATTATCACACCTTGCAAACTGAACCCGGGTTGATAATCAGTTAAGGACACCTTAGGGAAGTAATATTGGTAAGTAGCTGAAAAAACCTCATTAAATATCAATAACCAGCCTTCTCTTGGATCAGTTGTGGAAAGAGCATCAAACCAGCCTTAGACTTCCTCCAGGAAGTTAATATATTTGAGCAGGGGTGCTGAGTAAGAGTACCCCACCCTCGGGACAAACGGTTCCTCATAAAATGTCTTTTTTTTTCCTGACCAGGTTCCGATTGAGGGACCTATAAAGGATGACTTGACATCTGACATGAATATTGGAGTGGTTCATGCTGGCCTTGCGGCAGGAATACGCCAACAGGAGAATGGTGCTAAGAAGAATGTCTTACTCCTTGATCCTTTGACTTGTTCAAGGGGAGATTGGTGTGCAAAAGTTCAGTATTTTGGTTTTATAGAGGCTATAGATTTAAGGAAAGGCAGTTTTTGTGGAGAGTTTTACCATTGTATGCTTAAGAGGACATCTTCTCCTACCTTTGTAGCTAGTTGTACATTCTAATAAAATAAATCTGAGAATTAGCCGAAAAGGTTTCAAACGAAAACAGTGGTTTGCTATCAGCCCATTTTTAACTTTTACAATTGAGTATGGAACTGGGTTTGCTATCAGCCCCACTTGACTCAACTAAGGACTTAGTGCCTTAGTGGAGCTTGAGCTAAAGTTGAGCACAACCCAAAGTTAATTTCAAGTAGCGGTTTATGTCACGAAATGAAACATGCCAATTAAGGTTCCAGTGAAAGACAACATCACATGCTTGTGGTTCTCTGATGAACTGGTGATGCTTCAGTCAAAAGAGAGGAATTGCACCTGACAAAGGCTACAAAGCACAACCCAATTCAGTCAACTGGACATCTCCAGACAATGGAAGGCAACTGTCTAAGGTTTCACACAAGAAATAAAAATTATAAAAACGAATAGCAATTGCCTTCTTTTTCACATAATAAACAAAAAAAGATGAAAATAATACCAACTGTCTTCTCTTTCACACAAGAAACGAAAAAGAAAAAAGAATATGGCCCTGTCTATAAATAACAACTTCCATAAATTCAAAAACATATTGTCAAAAGATCTACTCCATGAACATCTAATTGCTACTTTTATGACTTCAATTACACCAACAAGCATACGTTATAAATACTTCCATGGTTCCATAATGCTTTAATAAAAAAAAATACGTATAAAACAACTTCATGCTTGGGCTCCTATATTGAGGAGGCCGATAAACTCGCAAGCTAACAATATACTAGGTTATGTTATTTCCCATCACAAGTTATGTTGCCAAACGCAAGCCACCAACCAGGGTAACAGCTCAACTGCTTGCTGGATAGATATAGAAAATTTGCAATCCTTTTAAGAAGAGCTATAATGTTTTTCTTCATTGCTAGTAGATTATGCTAAAATCCTAATCAGTATGGGTTTTACATATCTAAGATCTTGGTGTGCAAGGTAGGGTTTCAAAATGTCATTTGAAAGGCATGTGACGGGCTCTTGGCATGAGCAAGATCTGAATAATGTCAGACATCTCAACATGACTGTCTCCAGAAGAAAAGACTTGATGCATTACAATGAAACACAAAAGTGGCAGGCATCATGGCTGCAGCTGTTAAGCGATAGCTCTAAATTGCATGTATTATGCATTTCTAATTCTTAAAATAATCAAGACCGCAATCCAAGCTAAGAATGAGAAAACAAATAGAGAAACCGTAAGTTACCATCATAGCTTGAAAAGCACTCCCCACTGACAGCTTCAATTTACAGCTTTCAGATTGAGATGAAGAATCTCCATCATCCTTAACACCATGATTTTGCCCCTGAAAATGTATTGGTATTAGACCTGAACTAGAATTGAAAGACTACAACACATAACAGCAATCACAGAGGTGAACATTATATTTACTCCAAGCACAATCATTGAACAAAAAGAAGATTTTGCAAAATAAAAATGAACGGAGTTGTGAGCAGGAATTTGGAAATGTGCCGCTGAGTCAAAACGAATTTTGTTTCCTGGCGGGACAAAACAGTATGGTACTTGAGATGCTCAGGATGAGAGTGGCATACTAACCAATGTTCCAATCCAGTTTTGGACAGACCTGCAGCATACATGGTTTCAAGAACACAAAAAACAACAATCTACCCCTTCTTAGTGTGTGAGTGATTATGATTACTATGAATGTTGGGTAATCAACAGCGAACACTCACGTTAACTTAGAACCCTCGAAGGGGAAGAGGAAATTGACATAAACCCATGTACACACTAGACAGTTCAAATTTTAAAAGTTTTTGGTTCAAGCACTTAACAAGTTAAACAGTTTACATAAAAGATGGGGAATGAAATGCACATTCCTTTGCTCAGATGGGTGTTATTTTAGTCAAAGCAAAGTGTAGAAGGCTAATAGGTTGGAATAGTTCAAAATCCACTTCGAATCCCATTCTCCTAATTACCCTATATATTCCCATTTTAATTCTCCCTTAATCCCCTAAAGAATCATCTTCCTATACTGTCAATCAAAGTCTCATATAGCTAATTATCTCTCTTTACAAACCCAAAACAACTCGCAAATTTCATTTTCCTGATTCACTGCACTAAGTAAAAAAGATATGAAGTATCCAGCCTAAACAGCTCCACCTACAATCTCAAAGTTTAAAGTGCCGCAGAGTTTTTAGGATCAAAGACTTTGTAATGCAAGCTGGAAGAAGCCAATCTAAGGTGCAAACTTGTTTTCTAGTTCAATTGTTACTTTTATAGTATTGGGATAGAATGCTCCCAACATTTAAAGCAAGAGGCACATAAGCTCAATCAACTTCGTACTTTTCGCTATAACTGAACATTTATCCTATGACGGAAACAGCCTCTGTTTCACAGGGGTAAGGCTGCGTGCAACCAACCCCCCTTTACCCCGCCTAGGTGGAGCCTCTTTGGAGGCAATGGGGTTATATTGATGTTGATGCGTCTCAGCCCACTGCACAAACAAATCCAAATTGAAAAGTGAAGGACGGAATTAAAGAACTGTTCTCTTGAGTTTCTTCACAGTATACAGCACAGGTTCTTAAAAAATGTATGCAACCACATACATTTTACATGAAACTAGACAAAATTTACCAATATATTACAGCATAATCCTCCAACAATGAAGAAGAGTTACATGTCAAAAGCGTAAAAAGACGGAGTTAGGCAATCAAATCACTTGCAGATACAAAACCATGATCGTGGCAAAACAATAGCAAAGCAAACACATTGAGAGTAAGAATGCAGCACAAACCCCAACAAGTATCCCATCCAAAATAAAAGCACAAGTCAATACCAATTAGAGCAGATGTAGTTCATGGTCCTGACTATATTCTAACTATACACACACGCGCGCGTACAAAGTCCTCACCTCATGTGAGTGTTTATCATCTTGAATAACTTCAAATAAGGAGGAGTAATACGCAGGATCATAAATAGAGCCACCTAATGGATCTTCAGAATCCGAGGACTGTCTTACTAATGCAGGGATTGCAGGGTTTAGAAAGCTGTTTCTTAGATCAAAGTCTCCTTCACGAGAAACTGCACTTTCTACACGAGAAACTCCCAATCTGTACATCTGAGTCCATAAGACCGAGGACAATAACCTAACTGACAACCCAAGAATCTGCATTAGAAGTGTGAGTTTCAAGGAGAAGACAAAGAATGCTTCATAATCCTCTGAGGAGATGTTCCTGCAATACAAATACCCCAAAGGGCAAAAGCAAGAGACAAAAAAAAAGGTCAGTTTCTACTTCGCATGATAAACCACATTGTGAAAACTCACATTATAACCACATTATGGCCTGCTGCCAACTTCACCCAGCCTAATGCAGTGGTTAGAAGTTGCCCTACCTAGAGAGTCATAAACTTATCAAATTTCAAAGCAATGTTCCCAATCAGACTTCATACAAAGACAATATCGAAAGAGAGAGACTTAAAACTTCATCTTACATGCTATCCATCATGAAAATTGAACAGAAAATAAGTCCACTAACAGATAAAGTAAATGGAAAATGTAAACATTTGCCAATACTTTTCCTGATAAGCCCGGAAACATTTTTATTTATTTATTTATTTATATTTGTGGCAAGGAGCAGCCAACAATGGGAGGATAAAGATAAGGAGGAAATTCCAAGTTCTAGGCCATGAAAATCAAACTCATAACTAGAGGGTGGAAGATGGAAGTGGTGCCACCACTCACCTCCCTGATTCTCAAGCCCAGAAGCACTCATATTACAACATCCATGCAACATTAATCAATAAGCAGGAAGGTTTTTTTTTGTGATAGTCCATGTAAACCAAAGAGCCCCAATTTAACCCACCACAAACGATGTGTTACATGACCCTAGCCCCTAGCCTCTATAGTCAAGCAAAAAGGACTTGAAGATCAGAGTTAGTTGATGGGTGTCATTCTAATGAACATTTTGCTGCATTGGTAACGTAAATGGAAAGAGGAAATGGTTTTCTTCGCCCCAAGATTCATGTAAATGGAGAATGCGGCATTGGTAAATGGTGATCCTTTATCGCCTTCCGATTTAGCGAGGTAGTTATTGTGCTGAGGGGCCATTGAGGTGCTATGCAGCAGGGAAATGGAAACGGACCCGGATACGTGGAAATGGGTAACTCATATTGTCACAAATGTCAGGAAAGGAGAAAATGTAAGGGGCCATAAACTTCCATATGTAAATTTTTTTTTGACAATAACTTCCATATGTAATTAGCTAAAGGGAAATGAAGGTATTGTTAGGTATCAAAAGAAGACCTAAAAGAGTCCAAAACCCAAACCCGAGAATTATCACTAGGGACGAAATGAATGGTGAAGTGGGTTCCTCCCATTTTTAACCATGCGGAGCTCCCAAAAGCCACTGAACCAAGGCATCACAAAGAGTGGACAAACAGTAAACAAGGGAAAATGTGGTGGAGAAGAGGAAATCTCCCTTCCACACATTACCCAACTGTAGATTCTGGACCTGAACAAAACAGTAGAGTCGACATGGGCGTCCCATTAAACTGAAAATTGTACGTGTTCCTGACAAATTGATGCCATTGAGAGTCGGACTCCAGAGGAGAACACCTCAACCACTTACTCACCAATGAGATGGTTTTAGACACCAATCAACCAAAACCCAATCCCCTATTTGTTTTAATCAAAATATAGCAAGTCCTAACTAACACGATGATCCCTTTTGTTCCCCTCCGCTCCGGACCATAAGAAACCTCTCATCAATTTCTCAATCCTATGGGCCACACTAGCTGGGATCTCAAAAGGGAAAGATATTAGATAACAATACTCACTAAACACGACTGAAAACAGTAAACCCCCCCCCCCTCCAAAGAAAAGTAAACACCCTTCCACCCATCTAAAAGCTTTGTCACCCTTGGACAGAAGAAGATTCAAAGAAGCAGTGCGAGGGTTCCACCCAAGAGGATCCCCAAGTTTAATTAAAACAAAATAAAAAGCGGCCAGTGACACCCCACCAACCCTAATACACTCTCCTCCAAAGTCCAAATTCCCCCCCCCCCGGCCTGCAAGGTTGCACTTAGAAAAATTAACCTCATCCCAGAAACAACCTCGAGGGCACTCTCCCTGCCCACCCGAGCCAAAAACCCTCGACAAGCCCACGGTCCACACCCTTATCCAACATCCTACCAAGCCATTGCTGAAGAGATAAGATTTCCTTGCTCGAAGTTATTTTAACTATGTAATATGCATGCTTAACAACATAATCTTAAGCAGAAGACAGCCTCAAAAATAAGCAATGAGTGAAGACAGAGAATTTCCTGCAGAGAGCCAGATGAGCAGACCTTCATGTCACATTCGAAAAGCCCACATGGAATTAGAATTGTGATTGAGAATGATTACGCATTGTGAGTAATAGATCCCTTTCCATGATCTATCTGTCTCCTTGTCAATCACCTTCATTCGTTCTCTTTCTTTCCCCCCTCTCTGTCACTCCTATGTTTTCTCGTTCCTCTCGATGATCTATCTCTCTCCTTGCCAATCACTCAATCAGGCAATCACCATTGTCCGTTTTATTTCTTTTCATGTTTCCCTCACTTTCACTGATGGTCTGTTTACTTCTTCAAAATGACAAAAGAAATTTAAATTGATTCTAATGTTTTTTAGTTTCAATATTTTTAATGGATTCTAAAGTCTTTTGGTTTCAATATTTTAGCGCTCACGGTATCCTTTGGTGCATTACAGAATTCAATAGCAGAGTATTACTCTCTCTGCGATTTGGTCACCCAAACACCAACAATTAATAAGTTCAATTGTTCAAAGGGAGGCAACGAATGGGTTCAAAGCAATCCAATAGATAATGCTTTGTCCAGCCGCAAGGAAGTATACTCAACCGACTTCCAAGATCTGGCATTGAAAGTCAAGCTATTACCACAAGAAAATATTTGCCTGGTCCGAGGTATGAGCTTAAATGATAAAAGTTTAACAAATTTTGTCACATAATCAAATTTCAAACCCTAAGAGGGTCAATCAAAGAAATCTTCCTGATATCTTTATCAGTCCTAAGTCCTAACAACTCGACAAAAAGGTCCAACGGGAAAAGGCTTAATGCATAATTGCATACAAACTACATATTGCTGTGAGGAGTACAAATATTGCTCATAACCCGAACACCCAAAATCTATGTAAAGCTAAGTTAAGTGATGGTAAACGTTGATAAAGTTGACACGATAAAATGATGGGCAAAGAGCATTGGGTACAGGAAGGAAAGAGAAATGAGAAACTCACCATATGGTATGGGAGAAAAGAACAAACCAGACGATGTCGAGCAAGATAGCGGAAATAAGTAAAAAGGCATAAGTTCGGCCGAGGCTTTGGCTACCACTCTCAATAGCTACAAGGGCAAACAATGCAATAGCCAAGTTGATGAGTAATACCCCATTATACAATGCTCCCAGAGATCCAAGCAATGCGCATCCAATCTATAAATAAATACAATTCCACATTAATTCATTCAGAAAAGAAATCACCTTCAGGTCACTAGCTAATCAATCCATACTATACTGCAGTTATTTGAAAACCCTTTTCTGTGATAAAAAAAAAGAAGCCCTTTTCTTGTATTCATCAATAGCTCAATATGAACACTTCAAATTAGACCAAAAACAAGGAATTACAAAAGGGGGTCTGATGTAATTCCTTGTAGGATAGGATAGGAGAGAGAAAATCAAAAACATACTTGAATGTAAAGAAGGATGACGGCAAAGAACTGAAGTTTGTCATAATCACGAAGCCAGGACTGTAGTCGAGTCCTTAAAGAAGAACAAAGCATCATATACCATCCCACAACTCAGAATTTGAACTTAGAACTCATAAAATCAAATACCCATTTAATTAATTTAACATTAACAAGCCTGATATGAGATGCTAAAATCTCCTCCTGCCGGAGAGAGAAATTCCGTAGGCACAAATTGAAGAAATTGGTTTGCCTTCGCCTTCGGAACTGAACCGGCGACAGGGGTTTTGAGTTTGGAGTTTCTTTGGGCCAGCGCAGCATCAAAATAAAAAGGCACTGGCTGAAGCTGAACCTTCAATATCTCAATTTTTATTTTCTCTAATTCACTAGTGTGCTGTGTGCATGCCCGTGCATTATTTTTTTTTAAAAAAGTTTTCTTTTAATTTAAAGATTTTTTTTATTTCGTTTGTCATTTTTTTTTGAATAATTTTTGTTTGCTGATATTAAAAGTCAATTGTTTGTGACATTCTATAGCTTATATACTAGTTTTAAAGCTCGTGCGATGCATGGGTTATGTTAAATATTATATTACTCCTAATATTTTTTTATTTGTTATATAGACACTGAAACATATAGACACCGAAATACCCCTGAAAGCTATTTTTAATTCATTATAACCGTGCACATTTTATATTTAACCCGCTGATAAGTAATTTTTTAGTTAATTATAAAAATGTACATTTTATATTTCACGAATCAAAAGATACTTCAATTTTGTAATAAAAAAAATAAAGATAAAGTTATAATAAGGTTATCTATATTTTTGCTATAACTTTATTTTTCCTCTTTATTTATCTCGACATAAAAGTTAATTGATAAAGTTTTCTAACTAAATTCTCGCTTGAGTGGGCGCATCCTATCTCTATGCTTATGTTTCTATTTTGAATTCTTTTTGTTAACAATTCTATGCAATTTAGATATATGATTTAAAGATATTGTAAATGTATCTCATTCTAAAGTATTCTTCAATCCGAATCTGATGTTATTTTTGTTATTTTTTGAGATGTATGGAAAATATTATATTAAAATTAAATATTGGGCAAAAATCTGTTATAACCTTCGTAAAACTCTAATGGTTAATCACAAATCAAACTCTTTTTCTCAATATCCAAACTTTATCTAATCCAAAGAAACAGCCCACACCAATTGAAAAAGAGAACAAAGAAGTAAATAGTAAACTTTATCTAATCCAAAGAAACAACCCACACCAATTGAAAAAGAGAACAAAGAAGTAAATAGTATGGTTATATGTTCTGCAAATAAATTTTCGTTAAACACATAATTAAGTATTTCAAGTGTAAACCACCCCAACATTGAAATTGCAAAACCTAGTCAATCAATAAAAACGAAATAATATGTATGTAAAAAAATACTTACTATACTACGTTATATCGATGACCCCAAAACCTGCATATATGAAAAAAAATTATTAGTCTTATTAAGGGATAATATCTCAAGAAGAGTTAAATAGGGAAAGTAAGCATATAAGACCAAAGTTAAAGATAAGAACATAAGTCATGGATCTAATTGAAGGGCAAATACTACAGCAACAACAATAAGAAAGGAAGACTGTATAAAAGAATATAATATGAGACACGAAGGGTGTGTTCTTTAGGACTGAACTTATCTGAATTGAAAAAATAAATAAACGTGAAAGATCAACAATGAAAATATTGAGTGTAGGAGAGAGTACTGTCTACTCCCATGATTATCATCGAACCATAATCCAATATGTGCATATAGTAAAGATTATGACACAATTGTTCATGAAAAATAAAATAAAACAAATCTAAAAAAAGTTCCCTGCAGACTTGTCAAATGTTGTCCATACAACCATTAACCATGTTACACAATTACATACCTGCAAGTCTGCAACACATACACAAAACTTAATTAATATAAGAAGAATTACTCCATTGACAATAATAAACAAAGAGAATTAAGTAGAGAAAGGAGGGGGGAAGCAAAACCTACGATAAAAGGAGGGCGGTGGAGAACATGTATATAGCCTCTTAATCTTTGATTAATAGAGACATAATGCTTTTAACTTCTTATTGCTATTTTTATTTTATTTTATTTTACCACACACTTTGAGTTCTAATGACACTCTAATTGCACCACAGGCTGAAAGACTCAAGTACTATTTTGCTTCTATGTACAATTGCATTAGTCGAAGGATTGTTCTAATATTAAAACTTTATCTCTTCATTTTATGTGCTCATTTTCTTTATCTCATTTTCTTTTATTTTCTAAAATTATTGGTTTCGTTTAGGTGATGTGTCTTAAAACTCTTGAAAGATGCCAACTTTGAATATAGACATTGATATAAACATATTGTAGGCATCTCTTTCTAACGTATTTTTCGATTCGAATGTGATGGTGTAATTTTTGTTATTTTTTGAGATGAGTTTGACTTACGTGTAGATAGAGATTTTTTTTTAATTATTTTTTAAATTTGCTTAGATTAGATGGTGCGTCCTAGGCTATTTGCTTAGGTGGCCTGCCTTATTGCTCCCTATAAACCAATGGATACAATGTTCTAAACATATTGTAAATGCATCTCATTTTGAAGTATTTTCCGATCCGAATCTGATGGTGTAATTTTTGTTATTTTTTGAGATGTATAGAAAACGTTATATATTATTTTGAATATTTGATGAAAATCTGTTATAATCCTCATACAACTCTAGTGGTTAATCAATAACTAATTTTACACTGGTAAGAATTCTAAGATACCTAAACGTTTTACACCACTTATATTTTGTCATTATCTAAGAGTCCTAAACGTTGTACAATTACTTTTGTTTGTCATTATCTAAGACTTCTAAACGTTGTACAATTACTTTTGTTTGTCATTTTCTTTGCTTAGGTGGCGCGTTATTAAAATTCTCGCCTACGTGGCACGCATCATTGCTCTCGAAATATGCCACCTTTTTATATATTAATTAATTTGCCAAAAAAAAAAAGTGGACGAAGTTTTTAATCTCCCAAAAGAAAATAAGATGTATTATGATATTAAGTATTTTTTTAAGGGAATGAATGAAATTTCAGGTCATGCTACTTCGGGTTGAAATATTGTCTATCATCGATAGATCTTCTTTTAACCAACCAATAGCACTTGCAACTAGACCTGTCGATTGAGTTGGGCGGGTCGGATCGGGTCATGTTGGGTTAGGGTCACTAGCAGGTCGAGTCATTTCGGGTTCTGGTTGAGAAATACTTGACCTTGACCCAGTGTTGTCGGGTTCGGGTCGACCCACCGGGTCGGGTGACCCAGATTTTTTAATTTTATTCGTCAATTATATAGCAAATTTATGTTTTCAAACGGTATATTTGTACACATATACTCTAATTTATAACTTGTATTAACTACATACGTATTTTATTCACGTTTTGGAATGTATATACACGTATATGATATTTTTTTATATTTTGTTTAATTATTTGATAAGTTGTACAATATAATTCCGTCCATTTGAGGGTAGTTAAGAGCCAAATTTCTCATTTGGAGAGAATAAAGATGTAGAGAAAAAGTTAATGAAAAACAAAAAAAGGTTTTATATGGTTTTTTAAGATAACTTAGTTTAATTGTTTAATTTATAATTATAAATTGTTCTATTTTTTGGGTCAAACGGGTTGGGTTTGAACCAAAAACACCGGATTTATCAGGTTCGGGTCAAACCGGATTCCGAGTCGAAGAATCATTGTCAAGACCCTGAAAAAAAGGATCAGATCGAATTTTCAGGTCGGGTCGGAAATTGACAGATCTGTTTGCAACCAATGGCACTTGCACTCCCCATACGTTTGTAGTTGGCAAGTAGACTTCAATTGTATGCTTCTCTTAATCTGCACAAAGACCATTGAATGTCTTAACCCATTCATCAAAAGATCAAGCATTTCTCGCTTCAGGCTAAAGCCAATATAGGTGATTTTTTGTGTTGTTCCAAGCCCATGACGGATGTTGTGCTCTGAGTGTTCTCCTTTCTTCCACTGAGAACAGTGGCGAACCTATGCATAGATATGGGTGGACCACTGTACTTCTATTTTTTGTTTTTTTGGCTTTTTAATGAATAATTTTCCCTATTTTTTGGTAGAATTCTTTTATTTTTTCCTTTTATTGCATCCCTACTGTAAAAAATTAACCTCTATTCTAAAATTTGCACCCATATTCTAAATTTTATGGATTCGCCACGACTGAGAATACAACCAAATCAAGAGCATCAAACTAATAAGTTATATGCTTAATATAAGAGCATCTCCAATGCTACAAACCTTGAAGGAGTTTTTATTGTTGACACATCATTAATATTTAAACATCATTTATACAAACCTCTGAGTTGTAATGCTATAAACCTCTAAGAGGGTTTTTGTATGTGACACATCATAGCCTATAAACCAGGTTTGTCTAGACAAACCGGTTTGTACAAACCTGAGGTTTATAGGTTCATCACTATGGGAGGAGGTTTTTATAAAAGATTTTTTCTCCACAAACCTCTCATAAAAACCTTGCATTGGAGATGCTCTAAGGCCACAAACAACCACAAAAGGCAATACATGAAACAACCCCAAAATGGGAAATGAATACAGAACATGGTGTATCAACATAAGTTAAGACACACTATTTGGCCAACACATAAGACTACTGTCTAGAACTCTAGGTGGCCCAACTGCAGAGTATAAGAATTTGAGATGCATAGCCATACACCAAAAGTAAGAATATAAAGCCTTCTACATCATGCACACAAAAGCAGCATTTGTACGGACTTCTGTTTTAGGAGCATTTGACAACTGTGTAGCATTCCAGGGGCAGGGGAGCAGAGAGTTGGCCAGCCATAGAATTTAAATTGGGCAGTTCAAGCGTTGTAGCCTAGCTAGAAGAAAGAAACATGACTATCAAAATGGCCCCATTTTGCTGTCTTTTCTTTGATATAACCGGATAGTCACCAGAAAGTTGAATCACAGTATCAAACCTGTGACCAGATCTGGCTTAACCACGAAGTTCATGCTTAATATATCTATTGACAATATAACTAAGAACATTTCATTAATCCTACAGTTTCTCAACCAAACAAATTAACCCTTCCCAACGCATTCCTTCTGCCATTTGAAAGTTAGGACCAAGGACAAACCTGCATTTGTATTAGCTACATCACCTATCGACATCACTGATCTGTCATAACTCGATAACGCTAGTAAGCAAATCATTAAGAAACTCAAAAACACTTTCAAATTACTACTTGAAGAAAATCAAACTAAAATCACTTCACGTGTATTGGACCAAGGTCTATCATTGAAATTAAAGTTAGGACAAAGGCTTTGTATTAGATCATCTATAACTATCTTTCCTTACTTTGCCCTATCCACAAACACATCCTATGAAAATACTCACACCCTTTTACCAAGCAACATGCATTTAACAACAACAAAGTCTGGCAAAAATCCCATCCAAACAAATTGAAGTCTCAGTACAACAAGAATCAAGATGTATACATATACAACCATTTCATCCCATAATATTAAATTTTAATCTAAAGTAGAACATTAGAGGCTTCGCCAAAGAAAGGGTGGAGGTTGATATCAGATGAGTTGGTCATTTGAATTGAGCAAACCATCTTCCTCACTCTTGAGTCTTGACACTTTAGTACTTGCTTATACAACATATGAATACAAAACATAGAAATCTGGCTGTTTGGTGAGGAGTATTAGATGCAAAATCAGTCCATAAGTTTGTCATAAAATTGGGCACCAAGAGGTAGGAGTGTTTGAGTGGATTAACATCTGTACATAACCCTGTATTGAGAATCATCATAGTATGCTTTAATTTTTACTATTTGTTAAGGCTGCAAAACCCTTTTGTAAAAACTAGTTTGTTGTTAAATATATGAGCTTCTGTGGTTGCTATGTTGTTGAAGATCAGAGGTGCGTTTGTCAGAATATTATGAGTTATTTTGTTGAAATTGGAGAGAGAATTGGAGAAGCCATAACGAGTTATTTCTGAAATCATTTGATTGTCAATGTGAAAACTATTTTACTTGGTCTAAGTAGATACATGTGCAAGTGTGGTGTTGGCCATTGTTTTCTTGAAAGTTTTGTGTGCTATTGCCCGAAAATGAAGTATCGAGTGTTTGTAATTGTACCCAGGCACATGAGAAGAGATGAAGAGTCCGAGTAACATAGTGGCACACTCTTTTAAGTGGCACTCTTTTCATTAGTTAAAACAGAATGAAGAGGAAAAATGAAGAGGCTGGCTGGCTAACCAGTGAGCAGACATAGAAATTGAGCATGAAACATGTTTTCCTTGGGCATAAAATTGAACTTGTGCTTCTGTTGGAGTTTATAGAGCAAATATAAGAGAGTTAAACCAAATAATATAAAGCAATGAAATAGACACAAAGTATTCCAACGTGGAGGTTGAATCCTCCACCCCTTCAATAGTATTACTTGTTAATCCTCAACTAAGTAATACAATATCCCTAGTGTTTCCCCTCTAAGCTTAAGCACACCAACCCAAGGCTCAAGCACACACAATGAGATTATCTAACCCTAAGCCTATAACCCTCCTTATATAGGCAAAGTATTCCTAACCCTAAAACCACTAGACTAAGGAATACTCCCTCCGGTCCACGGAAATCTTTACGCTTTCCACTTATGTTTGGACCATGAAAATCTTTACGTTTCCTTATGGTAATGTATTTGAGCACCTTTTACTATTTTACCCCTCCCATCTTCTCACATGTGGAAGGAAATAATAATAATAAAAAGATTTCTCACGCCACTAGCTACAAAAGTAAGGAAAGTAATACAAAAACAAGGAAAGTAATAAATACCCACTAAAATATTGTTTTCTCTCTCTTAATACCTCATGTGCTCTTTTAAGGGTAAATTTGGAATTTTTGTGCTAAAGTGTGTTTTCCTTAATATTAGTCATATTCTCCAAACGTCAAGATTTCCGTGGACCGGAGGGAGTACATCTTTTAGGATACTAGTTTTCTAGTTATATAATAACACCTAGATATTATCCTACTCAAATAGGTAATTACATGCCAATAGGAAACCCCCCATAATATCCTAAAAGATCCCCAAAAGATATTGGGAGAAGATCTCCCAAAAGTAGACAAAGCAACCGCCGTTCTTGGCTCACAGTTGGGACCACATGGTCGTGCGACTTTGGCCCTTGAACTGTGCCCGGTCGTGCGGCGTTGACAGCCCTTGCTGTCAGCTCCGCATGACCATGCGACTTTACACTTCCAAATTCGCATGACCATGCGTTCTTCACTTTTCCTCCTTTAGCTTTGTGAACTTGTCCCGTCATCCCCGGGACCTCCCGAACTATGTTGGGCTTGTTCCAACAAACCTCCTCTCAAGCCCAACCCTTCAACTCAATCATCTTCCAAACATCTTTCCTTTGATGATGACGCCTCCTCTTGAATCGAGCTCCCTTCTATGCTTCCTCCCTCTAGCACAAAGAGATTTTTTTTTGTCTTCCTTGCTTTAGAAATCACCGACCCCTTCTTGTTGATAATTTCCAAAGTACCGTCTTTAAGTTGAGCAACACAACCCTTGCCATCCAACTTACCTAAAGAAATGAGATTTCGATCAATATTCACAAAGTGCCTTACCTCGCCCAATTTCCGACCCATCATGTGTCTTGATCTCTACCTCACCAATCCCGTCAACTTTTACCTCTTTCCCATTAGGTAAAGTTACCGTCTTGCGGTTACATGGCTCATAGGATGCGAACCACTCCTTCCTCGAACAAACGTGTTGCGAACTCCCCGAGTCCACGAACCAAGCCTCCTTCGATGGTCTCTCCTCCTCCATCATATAGATATTTCCATCATCTGAATCATCATTACTACCCACCGATGTAGCGACAACACCATTACCCTTGTTCTTCATTGCCATCAAGTCTTCTTTGTATTTAGGGTACTTCATTTGAATGTGTCCAACCTCATCACAATAGAAACACTTGATGTTAGGGTTCACCTTCTTCTTACCTTTCCACTTGGAACGAGTCTCCACCACTAAACCCATTCTATCCGAAGTAGATCCCCCTTGCTTCATCAATTTCTCCGCCTCGAGCAAAGCGACTACGGACTCATCCAAGGCAAGGGTCGTCTTCCCAACAAGTAACTCGTAATTACCGGGTTGTACTTCCTAGGAAGAGACGCCAACAATAGGATTGCCTTGTCTTCCTCTTCAATCTTTACATCCAAACTTGCTAAACGGGTGATCAAGCCATTAAACTTGTTTAGATGATCTTGTAACACATCATCTTCCATCATGTCGAGCGAGAAAAGATCTTTCTTCAAGAACAATTTATTAGCAATAGACTTTGAGGCATACATACTCAAAAGTTTATCCCATAAAGCTTTCGGACTCGTCTCCGAAAGAACGTTGTACTTGATATCAGGCGCAAGAGCCAACCGGATCGTACTAGTTGCACGAAGTTTCATATCCTTCCACTTTGCATCATCTACCCCCGCATGCTTCTTATCCTCCAAGGTATCGTGCAAACCTTGTTGAATAAGTATATCCTTGATCATGCTTTGCCACAACGAAAAGTTGTTCTTCCCATTGAATAACTCCATCTCGAACTTTGCTCCGTAAAACTTTTCCATCTATTCGAACCCGTGCTTTGATACCAATTGTTGGGGTTTATAGAGCAAATAAAAGAGAGAGTTAAACCAAGCAATATAAAGCAATGAAATAGACACAAAGTATTCCAACGTGGAGGTTGAATCCTCCACCCCTTCAATAGTATTACTTGTTAATCCTCAACTAAGCAATACAATATCCCTAGTGTTTCCCCTCTAAGCTTAAGCACACCAACCCAAGGCTCAAGCACACACAATGAGATTATCTAACCCTAAGAGCCTATAACCCTCCTTATATAGGCAAAGTATTCCTAACCCTAAAACCACTAGACTAAGGAATAAATCTTTTAGGAAACTAGTTTCCTAGTTACATAATAACACCTAGATATTATCCTACTCAAATAGGTAATTACATGCCAATAGGAAACCCTCCATAATATCCTAAAAGATCCCCAAAAGATATTGGGAGAAGATCTCCCAAAAGTAGACAAAGCAATCGCCGTTCTTGGCTCACGGTTGGGACCACATGGTCGTGCGACTTTGGCCCTTGAACTGTGCCCGGTCTTGCGGCGTTGACAGCCCTTGCTGTCAGCTCCGCATGACCATGCGACTTTACACTTCCAAATCCGCATGACCATGTGTTCTTCGCTTTTTCTCCTTTAGCTTTGTGAACTTGTCCCGTCATCCCCGAGACCTCCCGAACTATGTTGGGCTTGTTCTAACAACTTCTTTTACGTGTTTTCTTTTGCATATTTCGTGGCGAATCTTGTGCCTCTACTCTTAGCTACTTTTACCATTCCGCCTGACAGGCCTCCGTCTTCATTCTCCATTCTAGCATCTTCCATCATGGATCATCCCATATCAATGTTTCCATATCTTGTTTCAATGTATACCTTTTGAGATCGCTCTGCACTCCTCTCTTTTTGTTTGTATGTGCTTGTTTCAGTATGACCTTAGTTATGTGTTGTTGACGTTGTTTTTCGTTGCTCTTGCTTCTACATCTAACATTGTGTCCTTTTATGGTTGTATTTGTTAATTTATGTTCCCATAAATGATTTGCTCAAGGTTTGCACAGCTGGTCCCTGTTAATATAAAACATGTCCAGACGAATGTCAATTTATTTCTCTTCAAACTTTAACTTCTTCTTCTTCCGCCGTTGTTGTTGTTGTATTGGTGTATTTGGCTGGAGTTGAATACTCGGGTTTTTCCGGGCACTTCTATGTCGGTTGACATTAGCCTCACTCTGGGCTAAGGCTGCTAGTAGTTTTCGGATTTACTCTTTTACGGAGATTATGTGTACTTGGGCCTACTTGAGATTAGTGTTTATATCGAAAAATTTCAAGTGTTTCAGTAACAAACCAACTATTTGCTTATGTTTTGTCAGGACCCTAAAAAGACGAGTCGGGTCGGGTCGGGTTTCTGGGTCGGGTCAACTTTTTACAGCTCTAGGTGTTACCCAACTAATAGAATATTTTCAAACCAATTTTCTTCTTTTTTTCTTTTTCCAAATAATCCAAAATCACCCCCTATTTTCCAAAATTTCTGATGCACGAGTTTTAGGGGGAGTTCCTATGAGAAAGCTAGTGTAGTATTGGGACTTGTCATTGTCTTTGACAATAGGAAGCACCAAAGAAGCTGCATTGGCCGTAAAATGTAAGGAGGCACAGGAAAGAAGCAACGAAAATGAGAGGATTATTGAAAGGAAAGGTTTTGAAGCCATTTTGTTACTAATGGAGAGTGGTTGCTCGAGAAACTTACCAATAGATCAATACTAATATTTATACTACTAGTTTCCATATTTATTGATAGATAGATAGATAGATAGATAGATAGATTCGGTGAGGGTTTTTATTGGATTTTTACGCATGAGTTATTATGTCAATGTTAATGAGAATAAATTAAGGGAGTGTTTTTAATTGGTAGAATATTATCCATTAATTAATTAAGACTTGAGGATTCAAATTTTATGTTGGATATAAAATAACCTTAAATCTTTCAACAACTTATTCCACTTTTTGAGATACATACAAGTCAGCGTGCCACTAAAAGCAATATGAGATACTTAACACCAAAAACAATAATAAAAAAAGGAGCATGTGACATCTTTTTTAATTTTTGTGAGATTACGAGCCTACGAGCATGTGATACATAGCCGACATAGGGAGGCATAATCTTGCAAGTGGCCACCACTATCAAACGGAATGTATACTGTTTCCAAGACAGTTTTATTTATTTATTTATTATTATTTTACTTTATGAAAAAAAAGCTTTTTATATTTTATATATTAAAACATTTTATTGAAGGGATAAATATGTTCAAACTTTAGTGTAGTTTGTTAAGGTCATTCCATCATTTTTCTCGAATGAAGTGAGGGAATTCTGTGTCCAAATTAAATAATAACCGACTTTTAATTTCCATAATAAAAAAATAATAATTAATAGTCAACTTGGTACTGAGATTTTATTCTGACTAGATTTCATCCCTCTTCTGTTTTTTTATTTTTTTTTTATTTTTAAAGAAGTATCACTTATCCTCTACATTTTACTACTACTACTATAATGTAAGGGTTAGCTCCAAGCCCCTATTGAATATTGATCTGAGGAAAGATTATTAAGTGGTACGTGGTTAGGGCTCATTACTCTACCCTTTTACAAAATAAGTGAATCCCACTCAAAGCGTTGGATGCATACAAACTGCTAACGTGAGTGACTGATCCCTCATTGCTTCAACAACAACAGAAAAACACAACGCTGCAGAAGGTGCACACACTATTTAGTCTAAATTAAGTTGTTTATTTGGCCCTGAAAGGGGTGGTAGAGTTGGTCGTGGGGTTGAAATTTCATGACAAAGATCATGGGTACAATTCCCATTAGGCCACTTTGTTGAGCCTATCTACAAGATTTATCTTATTGGCTTGCCTGATGTGTGTGGTTTGCAGGCTATTGGATACACTCGGGGTTTATCCGATGCACATTCAAAGAGTAGTGGCTAAGGGTTCCTCATAAAAAAGAAAAAAAAAGAAAAAAAGAAAAAAGAAGAAGTTTATTATTTCATCAAGATTTTCGAATTGGATCTGATACGCAAAACTCTAATCTCAATAGGCTCATTATTTAACAAGCCAAGAGGAGTGAAGTAGTAAAAAAATTACAACTTTGCAACTCGAAAAATGAGCAACAATCAACTACAGGAAATACACTAGCCACTAGTTCAAGTCCTTTGAAAAGTTGGTTAAGCAAAAAAAAAAAAATAAAAAAAAGAAGAAGAAGAAGTTAAAGTCCTTTGAATTGAGAGCAGCTTGTGCCCATGCTGAGAAGTGACGATGTGAACCCAAGCTTAGAACCTTCAACATCAAACTCTACCAAATTGTCCTCCATCTGTTTCCCACCTATCACAATCGAAGTCATAGGCGATGAACCTCCATCCACAAATCCCAAACACAACACACTCTCTGAAACCTTCACCATAGAATTTGCTCCATAAATCCTCCACCGAGCATTCTTGTTGTGCACCACAAGGCTCTTTTCATGGAATATGATGTCGATAATCGGAACACGAGGGCCAGTTTTGGTGTTTGCAATCGTCTTAGTGCTGAAACATGCCCCAAAAGGAGCTACTGGAGCAACTCTAGCAATCTTCATGGCCGTGGCCTTGGTTATAAAAACATCAATAACAGCCTTATATATGGCACTATGTAGCGTGGTGTAAGGGTGCATAGTGCTAATCTTTGTTCCACCAACACCATCCTTACCAAAGTACAATAGGGAATTTGCAAATCGGACTGGTGCCCCATCGACCTTGATGGATCTCACACTTATAAAGTACTCTATAGAAGGGTCTCCTTCCGAGTAGGTTGGGGCTGTACTATTGGGATTGATTACAAGTGAGGTGGTCACGAGCGATTTTGACAAGTCTCTAGGACTAGTAAACGGTAAATGGTAAGGGCCACCTCCGAAGTAAATAGCCCCATTAGAACCCAAATTAGAGGATGGGAGACAAAGGGCAAACTTACGAGGAACCTTGAAGACCGACGAGATTTGGGAGTGCAAGGCAATGGGAGCCCTTGCTAAGGTGACAACCCCTTTGGTATGTCCGGATAATCCCTTCAATGGGCCTTTATCCGCGCAAGTGAAAGGAAAAGTAGATAAGGAAGTTTTTTCAGGTTGGGCTGACTTTGGACCCTGTTTATACATGCTTATTACATCTTCAATGAGGCCACCCGAGTAGAGCCCATCGCTCCATGGGGTGTAGGCAAGAGCACCACAAGTGTCGATGGTGCAATCGGGCTTAGGTGGGCCGGGTAGAGTGCAACCCACACTGCTACCATCGCCGTAGGCATTGCACTTGGGTGTGCCCCAAAGGATAGGGCGAAATGTGGAAGAGCTATTGTAACCATAGATGTCACAAGCGAACCATGACCATCGGTTACCAAGGTCAAGAACAAGATAGACGCGGGTTTTAGGGGGAGTTCCTACAAGAAAGCTAGTGTAGTATTGAGACACGACGGTGTCCTTGACAACGGGAAGCACAAAGGAAGCAGCATAGGCCGTGAAACCAAAGGAGGCAATGGAAAGAAGAAGCAGAAAAGCAATGGGTAGAAAAGGCATCGAAGCCATTTTTAGCTAGTAGTATGTTGAGACTGAACCGATCGAATGGGTGTATATATATACTACATACTCCTTAGGGCTACCCTTGGGGGAATTTTATGGAAGTTGTAAGCACTGAAGGCATGTGAATTTGTGGGAGTCAGAAATTCAGAAGTTCCATCAGGATCATGTGATACATAGGTAGCCAAAATATTGCAAGTGGGCATCATTTAATAGTATTATTTAACACCCCCAAATTCCAAGATTTTGTGTATTTAAACATTCAATTTTAGAGGCAATCTGCCTTTTCTCTCGGATGAAGTGAGTCGGTGACTGTGAGAGCACTCTGTGTCCAAATAGAGTATAAAGTAACTTTCAACTTGTTGATGAGGTTTAGTTTTTACAGTACCCTCTTTTTTTTATCACATTTTTTACAGTACTAATTAAGTATTGTTCCCATGAAATTCGAATTCCGACAATACGGGGAATAATATCCCGTTAGAAAACTGCCCACTTGCAAAATTTGAAGTAACTAGTGGAAACTCATTAACTATTTGAAGTGCAATAATGTTATCCCAAAATATGGTTCTATCACTATCAGGATGCGAAAAATGAGAATTGTCTGGTTTACCATACCTGCATGTCGTTTCAGTGATCACACAAGGAGGAATGATCAGCACCTTTGGGAAATTATAAGGGGGCATAAATATGACGTCGCCGCTTCACCTCTTGCGATAATAATATTCGTTACTCATCCTAATAAAAAATTACGGATGGATTAAATCACTAGAAGAACTGTTTCCAGAAATAAAATCGGATAAAGGAAGTAAAACAATCACATCTCTCACCCAATGTCGGATGGCACAATAGCACACAAAGTTAATGCTATATGTAGTGGTAGAACTTTAACTCCACACCTTGGCTGAACTGTTTTTAGACAACAAAGGGAAGATGAACCAAGTCACTCTAACAAGCACTGCCGCACATAGTACAGTATGTCCCAGTGATTCTAAAGTCCTGGTCCGTGCTCCTGCGCTCGTTCAGGTGATGGCGGCGACCAATCAGAGGTTGATGGCCCAGATCTGAGGCGGCGGCTCTTGAAAGGTGACACCATTTTGCCATCACTAGGGGACATATTTTCACAACCAACGCCTCCTCTTAATCTGGCACACACCATCTTCGGCATGCCATCTTTGCACTTGGTTGACCAGCAGCCATTATGTGAATATCTATTGATCAACAAAAACTGATATGAGACCATTTTTTCCTCATATTATAGTGAAGTTCTTCAAAGCAAAAGTATGAAGCAATAACCATTGGCATATGCCTGGTGCTAGAGATCATCTATCACAATGATGCCCAAAAAAAAAGTTAGAAAAGGAAACCAGGTTGGTCTCAAATGACAAGATTTTTACTTGTTGAGATGGACTTCAGCTACTAGAAAACTCACAAATACATATGAAAAGTTATTTGCACGCAACAAGAAAACCCACGCTTATATAGCAGTATGAGAGGATAAAGGGGGATAGGATGGGAACCATGAAGAAAGAATAGAGAATAGAAACTTCACAATCATGAGCAGCATTTGTAAACTTTGTTGGAAAACCTCCAACTAAAAAGAATAATGCTAATAAGGCTGCTGCTACCAATGTTTTCGGGTAGATCTGCATCTGCAAAAGTTGGAAAATGTAACCACTGTAGTTAGAACTTCAAGCTAGCAAGAAAAGACTTGGGAGTTTTTTTTACTTAATTTATAAAGATAGCCTTCTTGCATTCTAATCAGAAGATATATAGTAGATGTATCGACCTCCTAGTTGTTCAAGTCAATCTCCATTTCCGTGCATATATCATTCATATAATAGTTTCTAAGGAAAATATTCAAAACTAATGGTTTACTTGCTAGCCTAAGACTATACAGCAGTACAGCACCCTGTCCAAAAGATTTCCATAGCCATAGAATTAACAAGCCAAACTTAGCCTATAGTCAAACTTGGCTTACATACACATTGCTGACAATTGGTTACATGTTTGGAAGAACTCCTAACTCTCTAAACATGTTCAAATATGACTTTTCCTAAGTCATATTTTGACAATTATCTGTTGCTAAACAGTTTCCCTTAATTTACCCTGAGTTCCTCTTCAAGTTCCTTTGTCCCCTAGGCCCTAGTTCACACAAGGGTTGTTACAGCTCCTTTGAGGCAACCTCACTTAGTTCCATACAGGAGTGTGAAAGAGTGGTGCACGGGGTTGACAAAGGCGCTTTGACTGATTGATTCCATGCAGTTCATCTAGCAACGCAGGTATTTGATTGAGTTGATTTTTCGTTGTATCATGGCTATAGTGACCAAATATCTATAGCTCAAATTTTGGGAGCCCTCATCCTCATTAGTATACTATTTCAGCCAAGGTACATGTAAGTGAGGATGAGGTGCGAGCTCAAGTGGTAAGAGCCCCACCCTTATAACCCAGTGGTTAGGGGTTCAAATCCTCATGTAGGGAGAATAAAAACTCCTCTACCTTTCTTTGCAGTGAGGTTTCCTCCTCTGCTTGAGCCCGTCAGCCCATCAAAGATGGGTTGGCTTGCCCAGCGCATGTGGTTTGTGGGGTATTGCATGCGTCCTTGAAGCAAAAAAAAAAAAAGAGCCAAGGTACAGGTAAGTAATGTATCATCCATGCTTAAAGCCCATATACGTACATTTATGTGAGTATGACAGCATATTAGAAGTAAGACCATTCGTTGAGCCTACACCCATTATCCATCAGCTTAGGCTTTTTGTTCAGTTGTGTTTTTCTCATTCCTTAGTTTAGACTCACTCATATGAAAAAAATTTGTGTCCGAGATAGCAAGGATATTACATGCAACGTAAGTTGGAGAAAGGCACTAGCAAGAGAACAAATAACAGAGAAGGAAGATTAAAATAGAAAGTTTACCCTCATGAGCTCCTAGAAAAAATGACGCTAAAGCAGCTACCAAACCCTTTCAGGAAGCTTTGCATCTTCACCAAGACCAGTATCGAAGGAATTTCGAGCTAGCAAGTATTGCCTTGAACTGCAGGTTTCTCGTAGAAAACTGTAAAATGCACAAATACTCCAAGTTTCTGTCTTGGAAGGATTATCTAATTAAATGGTTGACTTGGTAGCCCACAAGGAAAACACTTCTCTGGTTAGCACTGAAGCTGGAACATCTTGCAATGGACCTGCAGAAAACAAATTTCACTAGAAGATTATTATAGCAGTAAAAGATCATATTATGATTCAGTTGCAGGAGTAGCAACTAGCATGTTCTAGTGGTCCATAGACCAAAAATGTACATTCTTAAAAGTTACTACAACCAACTGAAGTAACCAAAAACTCAGCGCCCTTATGTTTAGACCACAGTTTTTCCACATTATTATCAAAATTATACCAGAAAAATGTCATGTGCTTCAATTTGAAATGGCGATTCCCCTTCAGAGTGCAATTTTGACTTCCTTATTTTGTAACATTTGGGTGGGGGGGGGGGGGGGATTCCTGAGAAGATGGTCAATAGCCTTGGGCCTAAAAAATCACTGTGTATAACATCAGATATATTCAGTATCAAAAAGATGGCCAAAAAACTTACATGAAGATCCATCAGCAAAACTAAGAGACCCAGTCCAGGTTCATCCAGCAGAGGTTCTAGAAGATTCCTAGATCACAATTAGTCCTGCAGTTTTTACAGAAGTTGCAGACGCACGCAACGGTTTTTGAGCCATTGAAGTGTCCCAGTTGCATAGATCAACCTCTGATACTTTTCTATGAAGGTTTCTTTATTCAGCTAAAGGTTTACTTGAAGACTAGAAAAAGCAACCAATTGTACTTAAGCACCAAACACGACACATTCTCTATTTGTATTCCCACAATTATAATTACTTCTCTGAACAAGCAACACAATTTATCACCAAATGCTACAAGTCAAACTGTTGACCTCAAGACAACATTTCTGAATTCAAAAATCAGAAGTTCATAGAATAAGTTGCATTTTAAGTTTTGACAATACCAGCATACCAGAATACCAGAATAGACATATCTTTTAACAAAAGCGAACCAAGTCTGTCTTTAAAATATACCCCCATAGCTCTCAAGAGAGATGCGTTAGAGTGCAGTCAATTTGGAGATATCACAATGGTAAGTCAATCGGGAACTTCCAGTTATAGCCAATAATAATAATGGATAATAAGGTAGCATAATGTTTTTCATAATAGTGAAAGCAGGAGCTGGAGCAAGATCGGCAAGGAGGAGTAAGACAAGATTACCTGCCCACCTCCAACCGACTTATATAAAAGGCTACTCATTCTACAAATTACGAGGGGAACATTAGCGTTTAGACACATACCTGCAAAAATCACAGACTTCATGATAGGCATATACTAAGAGCTCTGCCCTTCTATCCAGCTAAGCCCTGGTACCTTTGTCTGTCCATTTTCTGCCATATCACCCCTCAGCTTCTGCACATCATCCCACCTTCCTTGATTAGCATAAATGTTAGACAGCTGAACCGAATAGGATCTTCTTGGGGTTGATTTTCAAATATATGCTGCAGAATAGTTTCTGCAAGTGCTGAATTTCCAAGCATTTCACAACATGCTAGTAGTGCTCCCCAAATGCCAGTATCAACCGGTCCAGACAAGGACAGAACAAAATTGTATGCCTCTTCCAACTTTCCAGCCATACCCAGGATCTTAACCATGTGAACACAATGCTCATTTCTAGGTTCAATTACAAATTCATCCGTCATTCTATAGAAAATTTCCTTTCCCTCTTTGAGAAGACCACCTTGGCAGCAAGCATGAAGAAGAGCAGAGAATGTGGAATCATCAGGCCTAAATCCTCTCTCTAGTGCCTCATCAAACAGCCTAAATGCCTGAGCAACATTACCATGTGAACCAAAACCCAAAATAATAGAATTGTAAGTAACAATATTCCTTCTTGGAAGAGCATTAAAAACCCGAAACGCAAAGTCCATAAAACCACACTTTGCATACATATCTATGAGAGCTGATGAGACCATGACATCCATCTCCAATCCATGTCGAAGAATGTAACCATGTATCTCAGAACCAGGCCTTGGCCAACTGAGTGGAAGCCGCCAAAATGCTAGCAATTAAAACAGGATCCGCCTTCATACCTTCCATATTCCTTTTTCTAAAGAACGAAAGTGCATTCTTGCTATCTCCTGAACGTGCAAATCCTGTTATCAACGCAGACCATGTGACTATATCGGGTTGTAATAAGCTGCAAAACACTCAATGTGCTGAATCCAAGCAAGCACATCTTGCATACATGGTGACTAATGAACTGCTGGCATGTGCATTCGCATGAAGACCACTCTTTACGCAAAATCCATGAATTCCCCGGCCAACTTCCAATAAGCCAGGCTCTACTGCTGAAAGCAGAGCAACCATAGCATACCCATCTGGTTTAATCTCCAAATTCCTCATGTCCCTTAACAGTTTCAACCCTTCATCCCAAAGTCCATTGCAGCCATAAGCATATATCATTGAATTCCACGTCGCCAAATCCGGATCAGCTACTCTATGAAATACTTTACTAGCATAATCAACAAAGCTAAGTTTTGAATAAGCACTCACAAGGGCAGTACTACATATTGAATCTATTTCTAACCCGGATACAACAACCCCACAATGGACAAGTTTCACTCCTTCCACATCACAATTCTCAGCACCAGCCCGCAAAATACAAGCAAATGTGAAGTTATCAGTCTCTATTTCAGACCTTATCAGCTGTTTAAATAAATCAAATGCAGCACTAAAGTGATGATCTTGGGCATAAGCTCTAATGATGGAGTTCCAAAGGTAGATGCTTCTGTTGGGAATTCCATCGAACAATTGGCGTGCAGATGGATGGTTGCCATTAATGGCATAATACCTAATGATTCTAGTAGCGTAAAATGGGTCAAGAGAGAGATGGGTCTTTGCGATAATGGCATGTATTTGCTTGGTTATCAAAAGGGTTTGATGGGGTTTTGACAACTTGGATAGGATTGCTTGAAATGGAATGGACATTAATTTTCACCTGTCGTTGCACTTTCAGAGGCTCAGAGCTACCTTATGATGCAACCAAATGTTAGACCTAACTAACGGTGACAGATAGAATAGGGAAATTCATGATTTGGTTCTTCTCGGGTAAAATCTATGAGTCGTGTAATCTGTGTCATTTGGATTTTTGGTGATCGCCTTCATAATTCCCAGATAAAATTAAACAGGGGATTTGTTTTCAAAATGGTACTATAGCATACTTAAATGCCCATAATTACATCATTTTTGGATCCATTATACAGTTAGAAATAAAGCAATTGGACTCTAAATGAAGCTACAGTGCCTTCCTTCAACAAGTATTTCGATCAACAACCATTCAATTACAAAAACATACTCGCAGTAAACACTAAAATCGTAACCCCTTACCATTTAATCCAACAGTGGTCAAGAAAACAACAAAATGGTGGAGACAGGAGCAAAGCGGTGCTGTGGATGAGTTCGTGGTAAGAGCGAGAGCGAAGCCTTGGCGGAGAGAGGTGGTGAAGCGAGGAAGGAGGTGATTGGGGTAAGGGTTGGGGTTGTTTGGGGTGGGTTTGAAATCGGGAGGGTCACCGGTACATTATTACCGCAGACCAAGGTGAGGAGAGAGAAAGTTGAGGGGGAGAGAGAGAGGGTGATTTGGTGTGTTAGTGCTGGGGGCTTAGAGAGAGGAGAAATGGGGGGAAATGAGACTGATTTGGAGTGGTGTCAGATGTGTGAATTCAATTGCAGGGCGGTCACTGTATCATGGTGTGGGTGGCGGTGGTGTTGGTGATGGTGGTGGTGGTGGAGAGAGAAAGTGGTGATGTTTCCACAAATCTGATTTCATGGCAGAGATAGTGGGATGCAATTTGGGCCTGCCAGTATGGGAAAATGATTTTTTTTCCTTTTTTTTTTTTTTTTTTTTTTTTTTTGCTAGTTTGGATGCTTCATTGAATCTTTGTACCTCTATGGTCAATTTCTGTTAATTTGAGTAGTTTCACTTTTTTCCTGTTAAATTGATCAGCCTATAATGTAATACAGTATGGTGTAAAATGCTCAAGTTGACTATGGGTAGTTAACGAGCAAAAAAAAACAAAACTATGGGTAGTTAAATATGAAGCAGTAAGTGCTGAAATTTGTTGATTTGGCTTATGGTTTGCAAAATGGGTAGTTCACAGTAGGGTGAGCTGATAGCATGTCCTTACAAGTAAGGAATTATTTTTTTGTAGGACATTTCTTGCTTAATTTACATGTATTTGTGTAGTTAAGTTGCTGAAGTTGTTGGGGAAAATATCAACTTATGTATGCAAGCTCAGCTTGAAACCTTTATTGTGCCCCTTTCTCCAAATTTGACTATTTTGATTCTGTGATGATTTGGTGGTCAGATTGTAGCCATGCTTCCATTTGAATGATTAATAAGCCTATTAGCTCAATTGGTAGAGCAATGTGCAAATGCATAAGAGTGTGGGTTCAATCCTACATAGGCTATGCTATTGGGATACTTATCTATATATGTTACGAGATCTGCGATATTTCAGGCGTGACTTATGGAAAGTTCGGTTCCGCCTATTTATGGCAAGTTATCATAGAGTTTGATATTGTTTAGGATTGTTTCCATATACTAAAAGATATGTATAGTTACTAGGGCTGTATATATATTCCGTGATAATCAATACAGAAATGATCTTTTCGGCCTCAATTTTGTCATGGTATCAGAGCGTGAAAGATCCTTAAACAAACCCTAAACAAAAAGTCGAAAACCTTAAACCCTAAACAAGGTCGTGGAAGATCCACCACCAAATAAAATTGACTCAAAATCCCCTTATTTCCTAGGTCCTCAAGATCGACCTGGTGAATTTATTACTGCAGCCAGATTTAATGGCGAAAATTATATGATTGGGTTGGTGAGATTGAGACAGCCCTTCAAGCTCGAAGAAAGTTTGGATTTTTAGATGGTACGATTGTATCTCCAACACCTCCGTGCACACAAGATGATTGGACTACAATTCAAGACATGTTGGTATCTTGGATTATGAATACCATCACAGCAGAAGTGAAGAGTACTCTGTCAAGTATAAAGATGACTATGGGAGACGTTTAAGGAGCGATTTGCTCTTACGAATGGACCTCGCATACAACAATTAAAGACGGCCATCTCTGACTGTAAGCAAACCAAATCCATGTCATTTGCTTCTTACTATGGAAAACTCACGGCTCTATGGGAGGAATTGCATAACCATGAACCCTTGATTACATGTTCTTGCTGTACAAAGTGTACCGCAGGCCTTAAACATGAGCGTCGCCGTGCAAAGGACATGCTTCATGAATTTCTGATAGGTTTATATACCCTTTCTTATGGTCCTTTGCGATCGAATATCCTTGCTCAAGATCCTCTGCCCTATCTCAGCCGTGCCTACCAGCTAGTTATTCAAAATGAACAAGTGAGAACGTCTTCGGCTCTGCCCAGAGGAGAAATCAGACGTTCTTGGATTTGCTGTACGGACTAGTTGACGCGGCCGAGGCAAAACAGAGAAACCTGATAAATCACATCTCTCTTGCACCTATTGTAAGAAAACAGGCCACGGAGTAACTAATTGCTTCAAAATTCATGGATATCCAGAATGGTGGGAGGATCGTTTGAAGTCTGACAGCGGATCAGGTATGACCAAACTGTTGATTAGTCGTACCCAAAAATCAACGACCTCTGCTCCTTCTCTTGCGACAGGACGTGGTTGAGGGGGATCCGTGCCAATGCTGCAGTTGTTTCTGAACCTATAGGAGCATCATCTGCTCAATTATTTTTCGCTGATCAGTGGAAGGCACTTGCTAGTGTCTTTGGTAATATGACGGTTTCCAAAAATCGTTTGAGTGGTAAGATTAATGGTCATTTTTGGATTGTTGATACAGGTGCATCTAATCATGTTACTAGGTAATCTTTCTTTATTATTCGATGTGAAAGACATCTTATGTCTCGTTGGTCTTCCTGATGGCAAGAAAGTGGTTGCAACAAAGGAGGGCTCAGTGCGATTGTCGGATGCTTTGACTATCACTCATGTTCTTTATGTCCCTCTCTTGAATTGCAACTTATTGTCTGTTTCACAATTATGTGATGATTTGGATAGTATTGTCATTTTTAACAGATATATGTGTGCTATACAGAACCAAACGAGGAAGCTGATTGGAACGGGAAGTAAGCAAGATAGACTCTACTACTTCAAGGGACCACAAACAATGCAGACTGTCACAGTGGACGCGGACGCTTCTTCTTTGGCTCTTTGGCATGCTAGGATGGGACATCCTTCTGAAAAACTAGTAAAGTTACTTCCTCAAGTTTGTGATTCTAAAGTTAGTTTGAATAAAGCTTGTGAAGTGCCAGAGACAAATTTCCTTTGAGTGACCATAAGGCTAGTCGGATTTTCGAATTAATTCATATTGATTTATGGGGCGGCTATCGTCATACATCTTTTTGTGGTGCTAGATATTTTTTGACTATTGTGAATGATTTCTCTAGAGCTGTGTGGGTTTATTTGATGGATGATAGAACAAAGGTCTTTTCTAAATTTATGTCCTTTGTTGCTATGGTTGAGCAACAATTTTCTCAAACCATAAAAATTGTTCGGAGTGATAATGGAACGGAGTTCCGATGTTTGCTTGCTTATTTTACTGCTTATGGTATCTTATTCCAAACCTCATGCACTGGGACTCCGCAACAAAATGGGAGAGTTGAAAGGAAACACAAACACATCCTAAATGTTGCCCGCGCCTTGCGCTTCCAAGCCAATTTGCCTATTTATTTTTGGGGGGATAGTGTTTTGACCGCTGCCATTTAATCAATAGAACTCCTTCCACTGTCCTTGACAATCTCACTCATTTTGAGAAATTGTTTGGTTATTCTCCATCTTATGATGACATTCGAGTGTTTGGGTCTTTATGTTTTGCCCACAACCAAAAGACAAAGGGAGATAAATTTGTGAGTCGTAGCCGTAAATTCATATTTGTTGGGTATCCTTTTGGTCAAAAGGGATGGAGGCTTTATGATCTTGATAAACTTGAGTTCTTTGTGTCAAGAGACGTAAAATTCTTTGAAGATTTTTTTCCCTTTGTTGACACGGAAGCTAGCAATATTAGGCCAATAGATCACTTTGATATGGATGTTGATATTGATTTAGACTTTGCGGAATTTTTGGATGACTCCACTATTGCCACTGTCCCTAATACCAGGGATACAACAGATGAGGGTCTTGATGTGCCTCTTATCCCCAATGACCCTAATTCCTCTACCACTGTCAATACTGGGTCTGACCAAACCACAAGTCCGGCAAGCCTAATAGAAATAGAACATCCCAGTGTTGTAGACGACTCTGTACAGACTGGGTTTGACCATACTGAAGAACAGGCAAGCTTAAATAATCAGGGTTTCGAAGAAGTTTTAGGTCGTGGAAAACGTACTAAAACCTCTTCAGTGCTCCTAAGGGATTTCGTTACTCACAACGTTGTTCAAGAGATTCCATCGAACACTGCTACTTCCCCTCCACATCATACCTCAGGTACTCCTTTCCCTATAGCACACTATATTAATTGTGACAGTTTTTCTATGCCATATCGCAAGTTTCTTGCAGCTGTAATTACAGGAGCTACCTCGGTCTTTTAAGGAGGACTTGAAAGATGATTGGTGAAAGAAGGCTATGCAAGAGGAAATTAAATCCTTGGAGGATAATGGTACTTGGACTCTCGAACCACTTCCACCTGGTAAGCGTGCATTGGGCAATCAATGGATTTATAAGAGGAAATATATCTCCAATGGAGATCTTGAGCAGTTAAAAGCTCGGTTGGTTATTTTTGGAAATCATCAAACCGAAGGCTTGGATTACTCTGAGACCTTTGCTCCCGTTGCCAAAATGGCAACCATTCGTGCCTTTTTAGCTATTGCCGCTTCCAAGAATTGGGAACTTCACCAAATGGATGTCCACAATGCCATTCTCCATGGTGATCTTGATGAGGAAGTTTATATGAAATTTCCTCCTGGCTTCACGTCATCGGAGCCAAATCTGGTATGTCGTCTTCGCAAATCTTTATATGGCTTAAAACAGGCACCCCGTTGTTGGTTTGCAAAACTGGTAGCTGCTTTGAAAGGGTATGGCTTTCTTCAGTTTTACTTGGATTACTCACTGTTTACTTACACTAAAGATGGCGTGCAGCTCAATGTCTTGGTGTATGTTGATGATTTAATTATTTCTGGTAATAATTTTGTTGCTTTAGGGGCTTTCAAGGCCCATTTGGGTGACTGTTTTCATATGAAAGACCTTGGTCCACTTAAATATTTTCTTGGTATTGAGCTAGCTCGGAGTTTAGCTGGCTTATTTCTTTGTCAAAGGAAATATACTCTTGACATTATTACTGAGGTCGGCCTCTTGGGGGCAAAACCAGCAGATACTCCCATTGAGCAAAATCACAAGTTAGGCCATGCCATTGGTGCCAAACTTGATGATCCGGAATCATATCGGCGCCTTGTAGGTCGTCTTGTGTATTTGTCTGTCACACGACTTGACTTGGCATATTCGGTTCATCTTTTATCTCAATTTATGCAAGATCCTTACCAAGAGCATTGGGAGGCCGCTCTACGGGTTGTGCGTTATTTAAAGGGAACTCCAGGTCAAGGTATTTTATTGCGAGCTGACAGTGACTTATCTTTAAATGGATGGTGTGACTCAGATTGGGCGGCTTGTCCCCTCACACGGCGATCCTTAACGGGTTGGCTGGTATTCTTTGGTCAATCACCTATCTCATGGAAAACAAAGAAGCAAACTACTATCTCAAAATTCCGCTGAAGCAGAATATCGATTCATGGCTGCCATCACTTGTGAGCTCAAGTGGTTGAAAGGATTGTTATTAAGTTTGGGTGTTCATCATCCCAAAGCTATACCATTGTTTTGTGATAGCCAATCGGCTTTACACATTGCCCGCAATCTTGTTTATCATGAACGTACGAAGCATATTGAAGTTGATTGTCACTTTGTTCGTGATGCTATTACCGAAGGTCTGATTGCCCCATCGTATGTTCCTACAACAGTGCAATTGGCTGACTTATTTACAAAGACTCTAGGCATGAAGCAATTTGATCTATTACTCAGCAAGTTGGGCATCGTGAACCCCCATGCTCCAACTTGAGGGGGATGTTACGAGATCTGCGATATCTCAGGCATGACTTATGGAAAGTTCGGTTCCGCCTATTTATGGCAAGTTATCATAGAGTTTGATATTGTTTAGGATTGTCTCCATATACTAAAACATATGTATAGTTTCTAGGGCTGTATATATATTCCGTGATAATCAATACAGAAATGATCTTTTCGGCCTCAATCTTGTCAATATATGTTTTCACAACAATAGTGTTTGGTATATATGGTGATTACATCTTTACTTACCATATATATGTTGTCTTTATAAGTTCAAAAGGTTTTTTTGCATCTTAGTTTGCTTGAAATTTGCTATTTACTTGAGTGAATAATGACGCATAGCATATACCATTAATATAGAAGTCTAGTAACCTTTGCCATATGTTGCTTCTTATTATGAAAAGAAAAACCAGTACATACACTTGATCTTTGAAGTACTAGCATCTTTGTAGTCAACTAAAACTAGGACTGTGGCTTTTTTTGTTTTAGTTTTTGTGTGTGTGTGTTTTCTATCCTTCTTTTAGTTTTTTTCCAAACTTTTTTTTTTTTTGAGAAGAACAGCAAAATATATTAACTATTTAGAAGAGTAGCGTTACAGAAATCGGACGCAATTACATCCATAAACACCTCTAGGCTATTATCTATCCAAACTCTAGTTGAAAAAGAAGTTGGGCGCAAGTGAGCTAGCCCATGAGCAACTTTGTTGCCCTCTCGCTTTACATGGCACCATTTAATACTTGCAAAAAAAGAAGCTAGCCTATAGACATCATTTAAACAAAAACCCACATGAGAAATAGGTTGTTTCCGAGTCTGCAGCTGTCGCACGATAGAGAGACAGTCACTCTCCACCACCACGGACGAGCAACCAGCCTGCATTGCCATCTGCAGTCCCAACTGGACAGCTTGCGCCTCCGCAAGCTCTATTTCAACCACCCCTGCAACCTGCTTGACCGCTATCCTCAACACTACGCCTTTATCATCCAAAATCACACCTAAGACAACACCTCCTCCCTGTAAGTAGCCTGCGTCCACGTTCACTTTAATCCAGCCTGCAGGAGGTAAATCCCACTTGCACACATAATTTGCAGCACCCTCTCGCCTTAGCTCGCTACCTTGTGCCTCCTTATATGCAACCAGCAAGCTGACAGCATCCTCCCATAAAGTCTCAGCCCTCCTTCGAGTCTCGCTGTGTATGGCCTCGTTCCTCATGTTCCACGCTGCCCAAGCACAAATAAGTAGACGCTCAAAAGCCTCATTATCTAAAGAAATACGCCAGTGTTCAACCCAGTCTAAAGCTCTTAAAAAATTAACTTCTCCAAGCACATAGTACATCCTCGCATTCTCCCACAACTTTGTAACCCCTGGACAGTAAACAAGAGCATGTAAGTCGGTTTCCATAGTAGCTCCACATCTTGGGCATAAATCATCAGCTCCATCAATTCTTTTCTTAATATTAGCATGGGAAGGTAGTGCTCCAACACAAAGTCTCCACATAAAGCTTCAAACTTTGGGTGGGACGCTAGCATGCCAAATGGATTTCTAAGGTTCTTTTGTTGGTGTTTAGCAGCTTCCTAACCCATCACCAGACTTGCTCCAACGCGCAAAGTGATACCCTGATTTCACAGAATAATGTATGTCCCTCGTAAAATGCCATCTAAGATTATCCTTGGGCTAGCTGCAACACAATGGAATTCCCAAAATCTCATTAGCTTCAAAGGGAAGGAAAAGCGACCTGATCTTGCATTCATCCCACCTTGCCGCTTCCTTGTCGATAAGCTGATTAACCTTCAAATTTTGTTGCCCATCCACAACTGGGGAAATAATCCTAAAAGAAGGGGGTCATGACATCCAGGGACTTCTCCACACCGAGATACAACTTCCATCCCCAACCAGCCATCTGCACCCTTTTTCTAAGATCCATCTTGCTCCCAAAATGCTTCGCCAAACATAACTAGGCTTGTGCCCAATCACAGTATCCATGAAATCGCATCTAGAAAAACATCTCGCCTTTAAGTACTCTAGCGGCCAGTGACGTGGGATTATTCAGTATTCTGCACCCTTGTTTTGCTAACATGGCTTCATTAAAAAGTTCAATCTGTCAAAACCCAGACTACCTTCAAGCTTAGGAACACTCACTTTTTTCCACGAGAACCAATGCATCTTCCTCTCCCCGTCCTTGCCACCCCACCATCTTCCTCTCCCCGTCAAACTTTGAATTTGTTGGCAAATCCCCTTAGATAGTTTAAACAAGCTCATCATATAGGTAGGAATTGCTTGGGCAGCTGCCTTTATAAGAATTTCTCTACCTGCAAAAGACAAAACTTGGTGTTTCCATCCTTGGAGTTTCTTCCAAACTCGTTCTCATTGCGGTGCAAAAACTTGAGCACGTGATCTTCCCAAGTGCATAGGCATTCCTAGATACTTTGATAGACCATCAACTTCCTTTACAGCCAACCCCTCCACAATATGAGCATGGGCTTGCTCGCCCACGTTAGCACTAAAGATAACCTCAGATTTTTCAAAATTAACCTTTTGTCCCAAGGACTCCTCATATACCTGCAATACACTTTTAATGGCCGCCACATCCCTATCATCAGCCCTGTAAAAAATAATACTATCATCCGCAAAAAGTAGGTGTGAAATTCAGGAGCACCTCGACAAATTCGTATACCCTGCATCTCCTTTCGGCCAACTTCCAGCTCTAGTAGGCTCGTAAAAGCCTCTGCACACATGATAAACAAATAAGGAGACAAAGGGTCATCCTGTCTCAATCCACGTTGCGGAGCAAAGGAATCAATAGGAACTCCATTAACAAGCACAGAAAGAGTAGTAGTCGACACACAAATCATAATCATCCTAATCCACTCTCTACAAAAGCCCATTTTCTCCATTAATTTCTCCAAGAACACCCATTCGACTCTATCATAAGCCTTGCTCATATCCAACTTCACCGCTATAACCCCCTTCTGCCCCGAACACACACTATTCATGTAATGGAAAGTTTCAAAGGAAACTAGAGTGTTATTCGTAATTAATCTTCCCGGGGCAAAAGCACTTTGCGACGGTGAGATTAATTATAAACAGAAGAACAGTCTTTAATCTATTACCAAGAACTTTCAAGGCTAGCTTGTAAATCACATTACACAAACTAATGGGACGGAACTTAGACATTTTAGTGGGCTTATTAACTTTAGGAATTAGAGTAACATTAGTGATATTAACAGGGGAACACTCAAAGACACCATTAAGAATAGAAATCACATAGTCAGAAACATCACTCCCAATAATATGCCAACTTTTGAAAAAAATTGGCATTCATTCCATCGGGGTCAGGTGCCTTACTAGGATGCATTTGTTTAAGGGCAGAATAAACCTCACCTGGATCAAATAGTCTTGTCAACTCACTATTCATGGCCTCCGAGACTTTTGGTTGAAATCATGCAAGTGATGTATCAAAAGAATGAGGGTTAGAGGTAGTAAACAAGGTCCTAAAGTTATCCATGGCCACCATAGCAATCTCATCCTCTCCCTCTACAAGTACCCCATCCTCTCGACAAATCTTATTAATGCTATTTTTCTTACGCCTCGCATTTGCCCTCATATGAAAAAACTTTGTATTTTTGTCCCCATCTTTCAGAAATAAGTGCCTTAATCGTTGTCGCCACGTAATCTCCTCCTTGCACAGTAAGTCATCCAAAACGACGACATAACTCGCTCCTCTCTTTAACTATAGCAGCTGTAGGTGGCGAGTTATCACACATGCTCATTCTAGCACGCGTTTCTTCAATTGCTCTGGTAATACTCCCAAACTCCTTACGACTCCATCTCACTAAGTTTGTTGAACATCTTTTTATTCTTGAAAAAACATCAGAGGCAGTGCCCTTGGTCTCCCCTCGCTGCCACGAGTCCCTGATCACATTCTCACACCTCTCAGAAGCCTCCCAAAAATCCTCAAACCGAAACAACTTCTTTCGCTTCTTTTTATTTGCAGCTCTCGTGTCTATCAGTTTAATAGGGAGATGATCAGACTTATCACGCTCTAGATGTTTTACGGCCAGCATGGAAAATGTTGTGATCCAATCAATATTAGCCACAACATGATCAAGCCGCTCAACAACACTCATCTGGTCTGACCTCTTATTCCACCAAGTCCAAGTGTTACCTTCATAACCAATATCCTTGAGCCCGCAAAAATCAAGTGCACTACGAAACTCCTCCATGACCCCTTGTTCACATGGAGGTCCTCCTTCCTTATCTTCCTGAAAAAAAATCTGGTTGAAATCACCCATGACCGCCCAAGGAAGCTCCGAGTCATGCTTGATTGACCTCAAAAGTTCCCATGACAGATGTTTTTGGGTCGTCTCAGCCCACCCATAAAAGCCAGTTAATCTCCACGCCTGATCACTAAACAAGTCGGTGATCTCAACGTCTATATGATGTAGCAACATAGCCAAAAGTGTTACTGTCACCCTCTCTTCCCACAGCAAAGCAAGTCCCCCAGAGCGTCCTGCTGAATCAACAAACAATCCTTCGTAATCACCTAGCCTATTTTTCACATGATACATCTCTTGTCCGCTCATTTTGGTCTCCATCAAAAAGATAACAACAGGCCTCTCCCTCCATAGAAACTTTCATAGGCGCCCAACTGCTCGAGAGTTGCCAAGCCCCCCGGCAGTTGTAGCTCAAACAATTCATTGGAGTCGGCGGGGTTGGTGATCTCCAACCTCCGCCGCTGGTACAGACGAGCTAGCACTCATCCCAAAAGGAAACTTGAGAGTGTTTTCACCAACATTGCCTACATCTTCATCATACATAGGTGTGTCAAACCCACTCTCAGAAAAATTTGACTCCCCATGTACATCATTACACTGTTCCTCATTTCTAGTTCTCTTCACTTTCCTCTCAAACCCTGCAACTTTTGTGGCCACTCCCTCCTCTACACCCTCATATAGTACCATTTTAGAGATACCCGCTCCCCCTCTCTCTCTCTCCCTTTGCCACCTCATACCCCCCACTTCCCTCATCCCGCCCTTGAATACTTCCCATATTGTCAAATTTTAATTTTTGCTTAGCCCTATTCGCCGTAAAGCCTTCCTCCATGTCTGCTACTATCTTCAACTCAGACTCCCTCCCCAACTCCTCCCTTCTCCTCACTCGTTTAGGTGAAGCCTTCATCCACGTACCATAAGGAAGCTCCGACTCGGGAACTTCTTCGTCATACGCTGGGCACTGTTGTAACACCCCCGAATTCGCAATGATTTCCTCGGAACTATCGACGCCATTATACATGACTCGACACCGCTGAACCGTCCCAAACCCGAGGGGATGTCACTGCAACATTTATCACTAAGGAGTAAATGCTAAGCAGAAAGAAAGGCTAGACATCAAAAGGAGCTTACTAAGGAACTAAACAAACTAAACAATTAATATCAGAATTGTCTATATAGTGAGCTAAAACCATTAAACCAATTTTATTACAACTTGCTTTCAAAGGGCTAAATCCAATAAAAATCCCAACGATCTAAAGTGAGCAGAAACATTTCTAAAAATCGACGCTAACTCTACCTTCCAAGCTGTACGTCCTCAATCAACTAAACCTGCACTTTGGTTTCCGTGCTGGAAACAAAATACAGAAGAAAAGAAAAGGGACAAAAGAAAAACAAAAATCAGAGTAAAAACATTTCACAAACCTTACCTGAGGTTTTAGAAGAATCATTGAAATTCATTTGCACACGCACATAAGCATATAATCAAGCATACGCATAACGACATTATTTTATGTGCAATTTTGTATAGTGATCACACGAAATACGACATAGACAATCCGTCTTGATTAGAGAGATATAAGAGACTGAATAGAACAACGATTACCTATACTGTTCATTGAAGATACAATCACGCCATGGACTTAATGATTCTAGTGTGCACACTACCTTTAGTACAATTACACGAGCCTAGAGGACTTAATAAATGGGGAATGATCCGTCCCAGACACACTGCGAAGTGTCCATAAGTAACTTGAGAATCACTCATCCCTTGAACTACACCGTTAGGTGTAATCCCGATTGCTCAACTACTCCTATGGATCCATTAGGAGTCTTACTCTCATTTAATTCAATTCACATAATTTGTATTGGTTGACTTAAGTGGTACTACGAGACCACGACTTACTAATTCATTTCATGCTCTCGACAATGAATAGTAAACAACAACAATAATGATAATTCAATACGATGAGAATTAAACATGCTTTAATTCAATAACGACGATAATTCAATAATGATGACAAGTAATGTCTAGCACAATTTCGGCAACACTTCGGCAGGGTAATATGATATCCAAAAATTCACAAATCACCAAAGACATTCAACGATAATAAATAGGTTCTCACTAGCACTCAATAATACCCGTACCAATTAACATATAATTAATAGCATAATAATACTAATAATTCACCATTCAACAATTGTCCAATAATCATCATATGGACTAATTAATTTCCAAAACATGATAACATCGACATGCTAATTATAAAGGATATTTACACCAGTGAATCATGCTTAATAAATCTCATAATAACGACGATATAATTTTATCATGCTTCGCATATTAAATTCACAACAAATTCCCAGTTAGCACATAACACATCAAAATAGTTTTGATGGGGCTTTGGAAGAAGGTAGGCATGAACGCTTACCACTAAAACGCTACCAACAGTAAGTAGGCTCCAACCAATCGACGATAATCACGCTTGCTCGTTAGGTCCTAACTAATAACAATTACCGAATCAGTATTAATTTAAATACGAAAATACAAACAGTAACAAAATCTCACTCTGATAATTTTATTAAATTTTTTGATTTATTCCAACCAATCTAGGCTTTTGAAAATCTGAATTTCGATTCCGAATGAGTGCAGAAAAATAAAAACATTAAATCAAAAATACTGAAAATCAAATTAATAATTAAGAAAAATATAAAAATGAAACCCTAACTTCAAAACTAGGTATAGGTCACGGGTACCCATGCATGGGACCCATAATCTGACCAATCACCACCACCACCCACTGGCCACCATGGCCGGTGGTGGTGGTCGCCGGTGCTCCGGCGAGGAGGAGAGAGAGAGAGAGAGAGAGAGAGAGAGAGAGAGAGAGAGAGAAACATATGAAGAGAGAGAGGGGGGGATAAAACGAGCGGGAGAGATGAAGAGAGAGCAAGGGGGACGGTGGTCCACGCTGGCCACTCATCGGTTGCCACCCAGGCGACGGCCTGGTGGTTTGGTGGTGGTCCGGTGACCCCACGAATGCAAAACAGAGGGGAGGGGGAAAATGCGAAGGGAAAGAGAAAAAGGAAAAGAAAGAGAAAAAGAGAGGGAGAGCGGGTGTTACCGGCGGGAGAGGAGGAGGACCAGCGGGTCTCCGGCGAGCAGGGCGACGCCGGTGAGAGGGAGGAGAGAGAGCCGGTGAGAGAGAAGGAGAGAGAGAGAGAGGTTTCGGGTGAGAGAGAGGTTTCGGGTGAGAGAGAGAGGGAGAGAGAGAGAGAGAAGAGAGAGAGAGAGAGAGAGAGAGAGAGAGAGAGAGAGAGAGAGAGAGAGAGAGAGAGAGAGAGAGTGAGTGAGTGAGGGTTTTGGTTCAGTTTGCAAGACTGATCAATTGTCTCACCTTTTCCTTATATAGGCCCTCAGTCAACCCAAGTCAAATACTATTAGGCTTAGGAATTTATTTAATAATTTTCTGATTTAAATAGCTAATTAAAACTAATTAAAACTATATGAATAATTCTTATTCATATATAAAACATTTTAATTAAACTACTCAAAATTAATAAATGGAATTTATGAAAGTCCCATAATAATAATTTATGGCTTTAATTGAATAAATCGAATCGTTGAATGAATATACGATTTAATTTCCGAAATTATTTATAAATTATTTATAAATTAATTTAAAAATTATAGAAAATATTGGGATATCACAACTGTCTATGCACATGGCCCAGCTTTCCACATGCATGGCAAAGCCCAGGAAGCTTTTCATATCGAAACTCTACCCACTTGCTATCTTTACCCACCATCAGCCTCATCGCTCTTCTCAGTGCTTTAGTGAGCGGAAGATCCACCTTAAAGCGCATAAATTTATCCCAACCTGAGGGATCAGAGTTATCGAAAGCTATAAATTTACCCATTTTGGAGGCCATAGATATTATGGTTGATTTATTCCTCTTCTCGAACGGCATATCATGGACCTTGACCCAGAACTCTATTGTATCAAAAGTCACATCAGATGGTTGATCCCCACTCTCAATATCCTTCAAAAGCAACGGGTTTCCATCGAAGTTCCATGGGTCCTCATCCAGCACAAATCTCTTATCTCCTGCTGTGGAAAATTCAAAAATAAACAGGTTATTTTCAATCTCTCTTATCACCAAACCCTTTGCAGTCCGCCAGACAATTTTAATGGTTCGTTTCATGGCTTCCACACTAACGGCACGATCAGTAAGAAGCTTTCCCACCAAGCAGAGAGCAACCTTTCTTTGGTGAGATCCTCCGGAGACTCTTCACAAATTAAAACATCCTTCTCTTCTTCAGTCAAACTCATCCCCTTTAACTTCCTCTCTAATTCCCCTGCCATGGATTACTCTAAAACCTAAGCAAATTACTTGTAATATTTCGTATATTTTGTCATTTCCATAACTTGACTTATTATATGTAGTTATCTTTTAACATGTTTATTAGTTGCTAATGTTCTATCAACTTTTAATTAGCTATGGGTTTGGTGGGAAAAAAGAGAGGTGTTGGATAAATGCAGAATGCTTGAGTTCCACCGCCTCTTTCTCCCTTTCTCTATTAGTTTGTTTTATTTTCTCCTATAATTCATAAATAGAAAGAGAAAACCCATCCAAGTGTAACCCCACCCATGTTAACCGACTTCCCATTCCTCCCTTTTAAACTCTTCTGGTTCATTTTGCTTGTAAAACAAAACAAAACAAAAACCCACACCAGCAAACTTCACGCATCACCATCACTCACCATCTTCAGTTGACACCACCACCATCTGTCCGCAAGCCTCCCCGCCAGCTCACGTAGCTTCCAGCCACCAACGCAGCTTCCCCGTGTTCTCTGTCTCGTGGCAACCAGCAGCAACAGTTGCCGTACCAGAGCCCGGTAGCCGCTACACGTGAGTCACGACTCTTGTCACCCAGAATCAGCCACCATCGACGCACTACTGTTCCCCCAATTTAATTGGTTAGATATTGAAATATTAGCTAGTGGGTATCGCGAATTAGGAGCTCAACCTTATCGAACGACCCTAAGGTAACTACGTCTATTACGTCAGGTTCATTTTACATTCATTTTGAGCCTAATTATGTGTTTTATGAATTATGATTGAATTTTGGGTTTAATGTGAATTAGGGAAGCTTATGATGGGTAAAGTAGTATACTTTTATAAGAAATTCAGTTTCCCCTTTGTTACAGTACAAGTTGAAATTGCTCTAAATGTGTGAGTACATTATAGAAGCATGTGGTTGGGAAAACATATAGCTTACGTGAGCTTAGTTATGTTACTGTCAGTATAGTTTATATCAAAACAAGTTGGATTCTTTTGTGCATGTCATGTTTACCATGGGAAGAATTGGATTATTCATTAGTTAAGTGTCTACTTTCCAGAAATTAAATATGTGAGTAAAAAAGATTTTGAGAACTCTGTTTTAATGGTTGCAAAGGGACTTATATGGTACAAATAGTATTTAGATGCAGATGTGTTCCAGTGCGTTAAGAGATTGATTATTCTTAGATGCTTTGATCAGTTAACTTTTATGTGTATACATGAGCAGAGATGGGTGAAGTTTGTGAGGATGTATATAGTAGTGCTTTTATGCTAACTTTTAATGGATCAGATTGTATTACCTCTTTTATTATATGAGCTGAATTGAAGTGCTGTTATGTTATTATCTCTATATGATTTTAGTTTCAGCTAGCTAAGTTTAAAGAAAAAGAAAACAAAGTTATTGTTTGATGTATAAATAGATGACTAGCCTATCTCATGAATTTTGTGATATGTTAGTAAGTACAGATAAAGAAAATGATACTTAAAGTGCTCTTGTGGTATGAGCTTAAGAAGAACGATATGAGCTAAGTATATGACGTAATGTGAACATGTCATAGGAAAGAAAAGAAATGCAGAGATTTTAAGATACCAAATCAGATGTGAAAAGAAGAAAGAATGCTAATATGGTTGTTACTACAAAATATGTGAGTAGTTATGTGATGTGTTGTGCTAATGTTATAAGATACAAAAGAAATGAAAAGCTACTTAAGCTACTAATAACGTAAAGTGGAAGATGGCTCTGGGTAGTAGGAACCTATGGATACTCCAGATGTGTTATATATATGGGAGACGTCCCCAGAGCTTAGCTGCGGTCCCCAGTTGTGACCTAGCCCAAGTTGTGGCTATGACCCCCAGTTGTGGTCAGCAGGTGTAGCATATTTGGCCCCCAGTTGTGGTTCAGGGTGTAAACGCCCTCGAGATGCGGCGGCCCTAGGAACCTCTCCCTTATGCCCAGCTCAGTAATGCAAGATTAATAATAAAAGCTATTAAGATATCCCGAGTATAGAGGATATCTAGAAAGAAGTTACTTGTTTTTAGTACTATCGTTTGGTATTCTCTTTATTTGTATAAGGGTATGGTGTTTATAGTAAGTTAAGTTTTCTAAAGACTAATTAGGATCTCTTGTTTGATTAAATTGAAGCATGTTTATACGTTTAGACTTGAATTGAATTTAGAATGATCTTTACGTACTACATGTGAGTTACCATTGTTGACGTTGCAAATTCTCACATTTTTGCAGATTGAAGTTTATTTATATACAGATGCCAGTGACTCAGTGAGGAACGTTTCAGATTAGACGTATACAAGGAAATATTAGTTTGTTCTTTTATTGAGTTAATTAAGTTGTAATTAAATAGACCACCTAGACTAATATTGAGATTATTGTTATTATTAGTTTAAATTGAAGAGCCTTGCACTCATTCTTATGAGTGAGTGTGGCGGTAGCGCTCCGAGTAATTAAAGTCTTCCGCTGGGTTGATTGGGTTTTGTTTTAAATATTTTGTTTAAGCAGGTTTTGTAAAGTCGATAATTTGGAATGCCTATTTACAAAGAAAATTCTGCCGGAATTTTTAATTCGAGTTTTAATTATTTTTATTTATCTATTTTAGTAGAAAATTCGGGGTGTTACCCTGCTAAACCCTAAAACTAGAAACAGCACTTCTCAGGGATAAAACCCGAAGAACCGAAAAACCAAGTAGCAAAACTGACGCAGAAAAAAAGAAACCACAGATAAAACAATTCTGTGGCGAGATAGAAATAGAAAGCTATTACTAGAGAATTATTTGCCCGCCGCCATAGAAGCCTTGGGAAGAAAGGAACTCCACATAAGCCCTAGGCAACGAGAGAGACTTTTTATGTTAAAAGTATTTTTAAATGTTACTCCAGTTTTTTTCCAAAGTTAAGCAGGAAAGAAAGAAATGAAATGAGAAGTAGAAGTTGACTCTGACATGTGTGTTGTTACTTTTTTTGTTTGCGTGACATCTGTTGTGTTACTTTAATGTTGCTAGGACGCCTTTCACTCCCCCACCTTACTTTCTTTCTTTCACTCACTCTGTTTGCTTCAAAACAAGGATTCAAAAGAGGTAAGTTCACCTATGGAACCAGAAGACATAAACCAACAAGAAAGGAACAATCTGAAGCGGATAGCTAGACAAAGAGTAACCAATATCACTTACTGACAGTGTCAAAAAACCAATTAGGAAGCCAAGTCAAAAAACCAATTAGGAAGTCAATTAAAAGGATAAAATATCTCACACCACAATTAACCAAAAACAAAAAAGAGAAAGAAACAACTCTTATATACAGGCTACAACCAATAATCCAATATCCATGACGATCATGACTAGCACCGTACGATCTTGAGTTCATCAAAATAACCATCATGTTTGCTACATGCTTTTCTATCTCCCTTGCCCATGCCAATAAGTGCTTCTCAGCAACATTAATTCCAGCTGTATCTAGCACACTCTGATTGATGTTTTTATAAGCTTTAAGCATAAGCTTACTTCTCATTAGTGTTATAGATGGCTTAGGAGTTTCATGGTTCAACTCATCACCTTCGATAACCCTCATTTCTTTCTTAACATCTTTGGTCCACCTTTTTGAAACATAACAAGATGGAATATGATTCACCCCATTCATATTCAGAGCTTTCAAGGCATGACAACACAACCACCCCACATATTCAAATTTCTTACATGAACATTTCACTGAATAGCAAGTGGGATTGAAACACACAATGAACTCTTGTTCTTTTATGTTATAAATATAAGAGACACCATCATGTTCAAACCCAGTCACAATCAAGTGTAAAGTATCATAGAACTCTTGCTTGAATAGTTTAAAAATTGCAACAGTATATACCTGGGCTGCTTGCCTTAAAATTCCACTATCTCGAGCTGCATGAGTTGGCCTTCCCGTCTTACAACGGAAATCCTGCTTCAATTCTTTGGAGCGCCACCTCTTAGCTACTTGTTGGACATGATAAACAAGTCGAGTGAGGGGCATCGTCTTACAGGAAAGCTTACGAAAGACGCTGTTTGTGCTTTCACTCCTTTGACTGGATCTTACTCCAGCGGAATAGATGTCAAGGCTAAATGCAGGGCACCAATCATGTCGAATATCATACAAATGCCTTAACCAATCATGATCACCAAGCTTGTGTTCATCAATCATTTTTCTCCAGGTTACCTCAAACTCCATTTCAGATGCGCATCCATACATACATTTTGTGAAGATATTCTTAAATCCCGGAATTGACAATTGGTGGCTAAGATGTTTCCCTGCGTTTTTAGATAAATGCCACGCATAGTCGATACTTAGTGTCAGGAAATACCTTTTTGATAGCATTTGCCATTGCTTGAGCTTGATCTGTAAATATGGTTACTGGTTGTCGATTACCCATCTCTTCCAAAAATGTCTTAAATAACCAAACAAATGACTCAGTGGTCTCATCCAACATAAAAGCACAAGCAAACACGACATTCTTCTTGTGATGGTTAATCCCAGTAAATGGAGCACATATCATACCGTACTTATAAAATCACCACATCCCCAAAACATTCATAATCTATTAACGACTTGTCATCTCTCCAAAAAAAATTCGCCATGTGACCTTCTATGTCTACTTGCACATTGTAAGAAAACATGGGGTCCTTTTTATGTTCACTTCTAAAGTGATTTACTAGGCTTTGAGCATCACCAGCTTCAAGTTGGTTTAGTCTCTTGCTGCGAATATGGTTATTAAAATCTTCTAGTGTAAAGCCCACATTCTCTTCTCCATCTTTTTCATTCGATATGAATGAAAAGGTTTGAGTAACTCCAATACCGGCATCGATCATTGAAGAAACAACGAAGTCATCGGCCACAGCTATGCTTCGATTTGACCTTAACAAATGCTTCTCATCATCTTTTGCCATCTCATGATTGTGCTCATCATAGAAGTTTGTGACAGTCCATACACCTCCCGTTTCTTTAAATCTAACATATGCTCTACATCCCGTTCGAGTGTTCAATCTATTTTCTGATTGGCAATCAGAGTTTCCTTCCTTTGAACACACAAAAGTACGGGTGATTATTTTCCCGTCCTTGTTACGACGATGGACATGCTTCCTAATGCTAGAACCTTTATCAATGTCATATGTATTGTAATAATCATATGCTTCATCCTCATTATTGACTGAAGTCTCAATCTTTATTTCCGTTTTTACTTGTCGATGCACAAGTATGGGCGGCTCTTTATCTGTTTCATTGGCGTTTTCATTTTCGTTTCCACTTGTTTCTTCCAAAATCCAAATTAACGACTTCGGGTCCAATAACTTCTTCGTTCATTTCAACTTTGTAAATAAGAAAATAAAAGAGGAACATATTTTGATACCAAATTACTTAACAATAGCAATTATAACAACTTCAAAATCAAGCAGTACTTATGTTAGGGGTGTTATTTGATAGTAGATCGTTTGTTTGAGCATCATATTGAGCATTCTTTATACCAAGAGAGAAAACATACCTTTTAAATGTTTTGCAGTAGAACAACGTATCCCAGTTAGCACAAGTCATGCACTTTGATATTGTCCAAGGATGGGGATTGGAGTAGTAGAGAGATTGAACTGATTGCTAAAACGTTAGAAGAAAGCAGACCATGGCCATCAGAGTATTTACTGCTTTTTCATTTTCTTTTTTTTTTTTGAAAAGGCAAGATAATCAGGTCACCAAAAGGTTAATCTAAGGTGTCCTTTATTAGTAAGTTGGTAATGGACTGGTCAAAAGGATTTGACCATAATTGATGGCCATCAGAGTATTTACTGCTTGGTGAACTGTGAGAAGAGTGGGTGTTTAAATCTTTTTGTCTAATTAAACTATTTTGGAACTGCAAATGAAGCGGGAAAGGGGATTGATATTTCACGACGTTTGCCTCCGTTAAAGGATTTAAGTGCTATTCCAACGTGCGCAAATTTTCTGGTGTTTCAGTAACACCATCTAAATTTGTTACCCAAAGGAAAAAGTAAAAAGAAAAAAATTGGTTTGGAAATATTCTATTGATTGGGTAACACCACTTAAGTAAATAGTTGGTTTGTTACTAAAACACTAGAAATTTTTTGTCCAACGTGGGTGTAATTGATGAGTTGGAGCAATATTAGTGGTGGGTAACACCAACTGTCCTTGATGAATTGGTGTTACTGAAACACTAGAAATTTTCTTTGTTGGTATGTGAGGAGAGAGAATGTGTGGTTGAGTGAAAATGGTGAGGAGATAGAATGTGGAGGCTGTGAAGTAGTAAATAAGTGAGGGTAATCTAGTCATTTTGCTACAAAAAAATTACTTAAAAAGAAAACCAGAAGCTCAATAAAACAACCCAAAAAGAAATATAGAAAGCTCATTGTGGAACGAAGAAGGAGTAGATTTCAACAGTCTTTTTAGTAGAAAGAATTCGAAATACTCTCTCCACACATCAATTACAGAAGAATCAAGCTCCCAAGTCCCAACTATAAATCACAACATGTGGGTATAACTCTAATAGCAATTTAGCAGCTGAACCTGCCCCAAAACCCATAACCCCAATAGGCACAGGTGGCAAAATTGGGGGCAAAGTAGCAAACACATCAAAGTAAGTCTCACTGATGGTTTTGAATAAGACATTGATGCTATGGATGTATAACAAGCAACTCCTAATTTCTACTCTGCCCCCTGTATATAACATTTATAAAGCAAGTAAAGCAGCTTGCAACACAATGTGGACCAATGAGAATATGATTCTCATTTCAAAACTACTATTACAAGGGGTCATTTGGTTGGGGGTAATAATTAAGGAGTAATAAAATGAATTTTATAAGCTAAAATGAGAGGTATGTGAGATAGTGGGGGTTAGATTTTGTGAGAAAGAGGGTAATGATTTCCCCCAATTGGGGGATAATAGAAACCCACCTCCCCCTGGAGTAATGATATTCCCTCATTTTCCTTCATTTTCTCCATTACCTCCCTTAATCATTACCCTCATCACCACTTTACTTTACTATTTTAGCCTAATAAATAGGGAGGGCAGGTTGGGTGGTGGATGTCAGGCTCAGTGGCAGTAGGGTGTGGTGGTATCTGAGTGGCGGCTACAATCTGGGGGCGTGGTGGCTGCGGCAGGGTAGACGGCACATGGTGTGACTGCGCCCCCTCATCCTGACCTGGTGTGTTTGCCTTCCGGTGTCCGGAGATCTGGCCGTGGTGGCAGAGATACTAGTAAAAAAGACAAACCACTGAATTGAGCATGATGATGATGATGAAGGATAATGATGAAGGATAAGGATGATGATGATGAACTGAGGATGATGATATAATGGTGATGCAAGCCAGTTAAGATTAATATTGTCGTATGGAGAATGATACATTCACCTACCGGGTTGGCAACCCACCTCTACTTTGTATCTATCTCTCTCCTCTATTTTTATATTATCTCTCCTCTATTTCCAAAAAATGGCATTTAAGATAGGAGAGAGATAGATACAAAGTGAAAGTGGGTTGTCCACCCACTAGGCCAACCAAACATTTTCCTAGGCTACGACGAAGAAATGTACGATGCCAATCAATGTCAAAGACTAGAGAGAGAGGGAGAAAGGCTGAAAGAAAATTAGGGATGGTAATATAATATGGGAAAAATGAATTTGCGTTTACTAATTTCATATTTACGTTTAGCAATCCCCAAAAAAGAAAAAGCTAATTATTGACAGAAGCTTGATTTCTTCTTGGACGCCAGATTGATTGGAATTAGCAGCTTGTAGGCATTAAAAAAAATGACATATGCCACTCGGAATCTCGGATGTCAAGTTAGACCAAAAGTCAAATTGTTGACTTGATTGAAGTATCAAATAAAATAAATGAGTAATTAATTAAATTCGGGTCGAACTAAATAGCCCATTTCCCGCATTTACGCATTATACTTGTGGATGTTTGCCACGTATTAAGTTGTTTGCAAAGAAAAAATGTAAAGTTAAATCTTTAACACTTGGCAAGCATCCACAAGTGTAATGCATAAATGCGGAAAATGAAGTATTGGAATTGTGAGAGAATTCAGTTTGATGGATCAAATTGGAAAATTCAGATATCAAATGGTTATGTCATGTTACTTCTCACTTCCGTCAATAGGAAAGTGGTTTCAAATTGATATGATTTTCAAAATCACAATCTATATAATTGACTGGAATCTTTATTGTGGACATTGAATTAGGAATTCTATGAGACTTGTAATGAAATCATTAGAAAGCCTTTCAACCCAGCATATATCTTCTGAATTTGAATATAACATAATCAAATTATTCAAACATTCCCACCACCCATTAAGTACTAAATCAATCGCCATTTAAGAAAATGGAACTAAAATCAATCAAACACCAAACAAATAATATTAAAAGGCACGCATTTCCACATTCAAATTATCAGAACAATTGCCAATTTAATTAGAAATCAGAACTCAGTGATGAGCCCTTACCATCCATGGCAGCCTTTCGGCGATGATGCGTTAAGAGGTTGAGAGCAAAGGACAGAAGGTGAAGAGAGAGAAAGATAAAGAGAGAGACCATTGGCAGTTTCGGAATCAGAGGAGGGCAAGGAAAAGGAAGAACGTTGTTTCTCTTCAGAATTTTTTTTTTTTGCTCTTCAATGATTCTCTTCATAATTTGATTGACTGTGTGGGATTATTCTCTTCAGAACGTTGTATTTTTCTGGAGCGTTGTTTCTCTTCAGTATTCCTTTTTTTCTTCTTTTTTATGGAACGTTGTTTCTCTTCGTCTTTTAATTTGCTTGACAACCATTAATTCGACATGTCAAATTTACACCTCAGGCCATATATAGGACACATCATGGTACATGTCATCTGCTGATTTGTCAAGCTCTTATTTAATATTTGTGTTTTAAACTAATTAAATAGATTCCTAAAAAAATTAAAACTTTTATAAGACGGTCTGTTCGTAACTTTTGGTGAGACCAGAGTTACCTTTAAGTGAAACAAGGGTAATGGTTTATAAAAAATGGCCCCTATATTTTCTCTTATGGAATAAGTATATTGTTTTCAACTAATAAATTATTGAATAAGTATAAAGTAAGCGGCTCTGTTTGATTCACCTAGATAAAACTGATCTGAACGGAACTGAACTGAATTGAATTGATTTTTTAAACTTGATCGTTAACCATTTAAAATTAGTCCAAACATAATCAATATTGGACTCATTTGAAAGTATGCTTTGAGATCTTTCCGATGATATAGTTATCATCATGAAATTATTTCGGAATATAAAGTTAAATGAGTGATAAAGTTACACATGAACTGAACTGAATTTAAGCAAAATTAAGGTGAATCAAACAGAGCCTAAGTATTGCGTGAGACCGACCAACTCATAGAAAAATAGGGTCACTATTTATAAATGTAGGGGTCACTTATTATGAAACGTGTCCCTTATTTCACCAAAAAGTGACCCTCGTCTCACCAAAAATAACGGTAAAACCGTCTTAAACAAGTTTTTGTGAAAAAGATATTGTTTTCAACTAATAAATTTGTGACGGGTTTTCTCTTTAATACGGAAGCATATCTCGAACCGGGTATTCCACATCGGGGGTGTTAATATGGTAACACCCTATCATTCCAAGCTATAGATAGTTATCCATTTCCCCTCTTTTGATTACCAAAAAAAAGTTGTGAAGTGTATAATTGTAATTAACAAATTATAATAAATATATTTTGTAAAATTTATTGCGAGTTTAAATCTTCGTAGTTATTTTTCTTGTCTTTTAAAATCGAATTCTTAATTACAATGAGAATGGGTTAAAATGAACATGGATGTACAAAAACTAGGTAAAACAATAATACATTGACTTTTTAAAATTTTTAAAATTTAAAATTTACAATTCATATTTTACCGTGTAAAATCTAATAAATGGTTCAACAAATGGAAACCTACATTTTATCAATAAAAAGCTAGCCTGCTAAACAGTAAACAACATCCCATATGAAGTTGCTGACAATGATAGGGAAGTGGTGCAGACTGCAATGCAATAGGAAGTCTTCAAATTGTACCACAGTCTCTAAAATTTGCCTTGATTCTATTTCATACTTGCATATCAATGTGATAAATGCATTTTTTTTCTCTGAATTTTTATGAGTTACATGAATCGAATAACCTATCCTTTTGGTAATATTTCCATCCCCTTTTTCTTTGGTAGTTAAATTATTGAACTTCATTAAATTTTCTTAGCCTTTTCATTTGTTATGAATCATTTTACAAGCCGATTTTATCCCGAACACATTACTTTTACGTAGCGTAGAATTTTGTAGGTTATTAGTTTGTATGGATGTTCAGTGAAATAAGTGTGGAGGTGTTCAATTATGTGGAGTTGACTATGGTTGAAAGGAGATGGAACATATTGTCTTTCATATTATGTGAGTTCCATTGTTATGAAGGATTGGGGAAAAAAAGTGAATAAAAGGGGGAGAAATGTGAGTTTAAATGTCCAACATATCCATAAATGAGTTTTGATTTATTTTTGCTCCATTAATTTCATAATTTTTGAACTACATTTTTAAATGTTATCCCACCTGATCTTAAGCCTCATTACAAGTTACAACCTTTGAAAAGTCCTTTTTGTTTGTGTGAGCGTCCAATTTGTGAATTTGTTCCAACTTGGAATTGATGTTTGCTTGCTAATTAACCATTGGTTTGTTTGAGGACCTTGGTTCATGAAGTGTAATGAGTTTGAAGAACTTGAATAATCTTTTATATTTAGTTTGGCTAGTTGATTTTCATGAAATTTAGTTATCACTGCTGTTCAATGAAGTACAAGTCAAAGAGTGATAAAAAATATCACTGCTTAGCTTTGAGCACGAGTCCAAAACAACTAAAAGCATGAGAGGTTGAGGAATGAGGTCTGGCGCATTGGCTGCTAGCCTCTCGGTTCCGGGGGTTTGACCAAGGATCAATTCCTCGTATCCCCCTTCCCTTGTAATGACTATAAATCCGTGGGGCCCAGTCACCCCCTTTAAAAAAAAGCATGAGAAGTTTTGTAATAAAAAATTCTGTTTAGAAAGGCAAACTCAAGGGGATATCTAATTATCTATACGAAAATGATTTATAAATCAGAACATTTTGCCTAAGAAAATCTGAAAGATATGCAAATAAAATCACGGTAAAGATACTTCTTATAGATGCTAATAATCTCCAACATTAATAATTAGACTTTGATACAATAGAACCAATTACTATTCCAAGTTGAATCAAAATTGAAGCGGTATTGGTAAAATGATGGTGGTAGTCGCACTAATCACACGTTTCCCAAATGGTGTAAGCTTCAGTGTCCAGAAGCAGAAGCTGGAGCTGGAGCTGGAGCTGGAGCTGTAAATTTTCATGACATAAAATAATAGTCACATTTACGTACGAGTATTGTACATGATGTATACATGAAAATAACAATACAAATGACACTCTCTCAGCTGACTATCAACCTTCATAATATGACTTGTGAGTTCGAGGCTTTTAGGGGTGTGCTAAATATTGCTAATGGTCCATAGTCCAAACTGTAACAGACCAAGGAATCAAGATATGCTCCAATGCAATGGTTGGAGTATCGTCTTCCTACCATGAGCATGAAGATTTGATTCCTATCAGGTCGTTGTACCTCCTAACATTCAAAAGAGAAGGAAGTTGTAGCACAGGCGTACTTCTTTAGAACTCAAGGATATTGAGGTACGAACCTATAAAACAGATCCTGTTCAAGTAAGGTCGTCTGATTGTACTTCTTTTCAGGTCTGGACTAGTTTACCAGATGCAACCTTGCTCTAGTGTTGGGTCCTGCTTACTTTCCAAAAGGGCAATGATACTCGTACAATAATTGTACATTACTACAATCTTTTTTTTATGTGAGGGAAGAGACCAAATTGCCCATGCTCCTTGGGATTTCAGGGGGGTATTTGTGGTAGAGTGAAAAAGGGGAGAGGAGAGAGATAGACACATAAAAAGATTGTAAGGTACAATCATTGTATGAGATTCATTTTCCTTTCCAAAATTATGGTCAAGTAAACTAGACTCTTAAAATAACTTGATAATTGTAAGGAAGACCCGATAAAAGTACAAATTTACAAGGGTGAGGATAATGCCAAGGTTAAAAACACCACTTTCAAGAAAATAAAGCATAGGGCAATACACATACAGCACTTAAATTAAATTCCTTGGAAGTGGTGTTTTTAACCTTGGCATTATCCTCAACCATTTACAATCTCACCTTATAAAGTTTCACTTCACCACATTAGTCAATTTTCATTGCTGAAGTTCCCATGGTTCCATCAATTATCAGACCATATTTTCAGTGTTGGTCTTGCTTAGTTTCCAAAATTATGATCCAGTAAACCAGACTACAGAATTATTTGGAAACTAAAGGAAGACCTAATACAAGTAGAACCTTGCAATCTAGATTTAAAAAGTTCCACTTTCACCTCACTAGCAATTTTCATTGCTGAAGTTCCTCTGGCTCCCTCAATTACAAAACCGATTAAGGTCAAGGAAAGATACATGCTCAACTAGTCACACCTTCTCTTGCTTTATGTTCTTTTGTTAATACTAGTTTGACAGGCCCTGCTTTATGTTGGTAGGGTTAGCTAATTAGTCATGTGCAAAGAATGTCTTCATGTATTGTCACTTACAAATAAACATCCAAACCACGATATCTTTATGGTTCAAACTGTGAATGACGTGCAAATGCTGATATGTATCAGCACTGACACTAATATTTTCACTAAAAAGAGATGATTTTTTATGGCCAGATAGGTCTTGTTCAGTTTGAAAGGCAAAAGAAAGAAAAGCCTAAACCATATTCCACAGTGCTATTGTGTTCTGTTTTTATCTTAAAAATCAGACCAAGCTAAATTATTTACAGCAGCCCTAACTGTGACAATAAAGTTCTAGATTTTATAGAAAAAAGAAACAACAGTCAGTTATGGTGTCAGGATTCAGTACCTTTAGCTGGTGGCTCATCCTGCGGCTTCATGGCTGGGAAGAGTAAGACTTCCTGTAAAATGCAGCAAATTAGGTCATCAATATGCCTTTTCCAGAACCAAAGAGATAAAAATGTGCAGCGAGTTCAGAAGTGGGTCAAATTTTGCACATACGCACCCCAACAGACACAGGAGTACAGGACTCAACACTTCAGAAGGGCTCAAGCAACATAGGGAGAAAGAGAGAACGCAAACCTTTATGTTCTGGGAATCTGTTAGAATCATTGTGATTCGATCAATACCCATTCCCCAACCACCAGTGGGTGGCAAGCCATATTCGAGGGCAGTACAAAATGTCTCATCCAAGGCCATTGCTTCGTCATCACCCGATTGCCGGTCCTGAAAGTTAAAACCACTTCGTAAGAAAATTATTTCTATTAATCGTACAAATAAAAGCAATTACAAAACTAAAAAGAAGTTTTTAGCACCTTCAGTTGTTCAGCAAATCGCTGGCGCTGTACTATAGGATCATTCAATTCAGTGTATGCATTGCAAACCTGAAACAATCAATGATAAGAGTAAGAAATGAATTCAAACAACCAGAGTCATGATGTAGCCCATGGTTGACATAGTGGAACTAGCTCATATAAGTAAATAGGTCAACCACATACTTCGTGCTTGTTCACAAACAACTCAAAGCGTTCAGTCAAGCCTGGTCTTGATCTATGCCACTTGGCTAACGGACTCATTATTTCTGGATGATTTATAATGAATGATGGGTTGACACAAGTCTCCTCCAAGAAGTGCCCCACCAGCTGCGAACATAAGACAACAGGTAAGCATTACTGGAAGATACAGAGAGGGTGAGAACTTTTTAAGAGAAATAGATCCCGTTACTTAACATAGCAGTAAGCACCAATTATTAAATGTACAATCTGTAGCGGCAAACAAAGAGATTCCATGAAAGATACATAAATACTTTCTAAAAAAAAAAGTTCATGTCCCAAGTGAATTACATCACTAACACTTGGCAAAAAGAAAATGCACAAAATTACTCTACAATTAAAAATTCAATGATGTATCGGTAAAGCCGACAATAGATGCCTTGATCATATCTATGAAGTTGAGAAACAGACTACGGTAACTACAACTTACAAGTAAACTACAGTCGCCTATAAACTCTTCCCACATTTATGAAGCAGAAGGTATCAAGTTGACTCACATTATCATTGTACAAAAGACACAAGGATACTAACAGCATATATTTATAAATAAAGTTTACTCCCATGATTCCGGCTCTTAACACAGCAAAAATCTACAATTAGCCCCCACCCCGAGATTGTATTTCCACCTAATTTCATTTCACCAGCTGTTAACAGAGAAAACTCAGTTCCTGGCAACCCCAAAAAAGAACCTGGATGTAATCAAGGCAACTAGACAAAGATATAGCAATATTATGAGAAACAAGTGAACGCATGCTAAGATGTTTGCTTAGGTGCACTTCTACATGTAATTGGGCGTGGGACAAAAATGCAATTGATGAGGTTGATTAGAAAAATAAAATAATTCAAGCAGATAGTCACACAATAAACAGAAGATCAAAACTCACTTTATCCAACAGACGAGTTGTTGTTTGTGGGGGTGGGCATTTCACATCATACTTCAGACATGCATCTATCAAATATTTATTTGTTGCTTCGCTTGCTAAATCCTTTGGTATGCTCAGGTTAGCCAATTTTTCTAACTCTTCTATCATGTCGATCCTCCTGGAGTTGCAAGAACGTTAAAAAGGGTATCACTAAACATCATACCAAGGATATGCATGGAGAAGTAGAATCCAAGGAAATGCATGAAGATGTCAATAACTGCAGAAACAAAACAGTGTATACCTGAATGGAGGAGTGAAATCAATCTCAATTGGATCTTTATCTAGACCATTTGCATGATACTTAACGACATAACCACCTGTCAATTCCTTCACCATTCCTGCAAAAACACATTTTGTAAGAGTATGAAATAAAACAATTCATCTCCAAAATTCAGTTATTGAGAGACGTACCACTCAACATTTTCTCAGTCAGCTCCATCAAATCATTGTAGTCTGCAAATGCCATATAGAACTCACATGTCGTGAATTCAGGATTATGCGTCAGGTCAATACCCTCATTTCTAAATTGCTTTCCAATTTCATAAACACGATCAAGTCCACCAACAACTAGCTCCTTCAGATATAGTTCAGGTGCAATACGCATGTATAGCTTCATATTGAGGTCATTGTGATAAGTCACAAATGGGCGTGCAGCTGCGCCTCCAGCAATCATGTTCATCATCGGGGTTTCAACCTGACAGTAAGAAATGTATATGATAGCCACAAGTGCTGTTAAAGTTTTCTGTTTTATTTTTTAAATCTTTTTCTTTGGGGGGGGGGGGGGTGTATGATGTATCTGCAATTCTAAATTCTTCAAAAAAAGAGATTTTATGAGCAAGCAAGACTAGATTATGGCCTAAATAGGGAGGCTTCACCTTCTAAACATAACAATATAAATCACAAACTTGCAGCAGAAACGGAACAGGCAAAACAAACTGACTCAAAGAATTACCTCTACGAAATCCATATTGTCAAGGAATCTCCTAATATATGAGATAACCCTAGATCGTGTCCTGAAAATCTCCCTGACTTCACCATTCAGCATCAAATCCAAGTATCGCTGACGATACCTAGTTTCCTAAAAACATTACAGATTTAGTATCACATCAGGAACCGAACAACTGCAGGCTTAAAGAGAGAAAAAAAATTTAAAATATTCATCATACAAAATAAAATAAAATAAAGGGTTTTTATTAGATAAAGTTACACAAAGTACAAGTAGAAAGATCTCACGCTACATCATGTTCAGAATAGAAAACCATACTGCCAGGTACATGCCAACATAATACATACTATGGGAGGACGAGCACAATCTAAACATACCATACAGACAAGAACTGGACACCGGCAACTTAAACATTACAAACATCATAAAAGTGTATAAGTTATAACTAAGCATCATGAAGGAGTAAGGACACCTAAGACATCACTACAGTGCCCTTTACTTAAATCAGTCAAACAACACCACACGTAGTCTAACATCCAAAACCACAAAACAATAATTTTGTCACCCAATGTCCAGACCTTTCTGTGTTTGAATATAAAATTCTAAAATTCCAATCCCTTCCATGTTATTACTCTCCTGAAATCTTAAAGCCTAGCTGAACAACTGTTTTCAATGGGGGGAGGGAGGGGGGCGAAAAATAGCCAGCAAGAAAGAGGTGAGGGGCTGACGTTCCGCAAGGAGGTTTAATTGCGTAGTTTTGCTACTTACTCTCAACTCTGCACTGTATGCTATTCCGAAACATTCATGTTCATTGAGGCCTATCGATTAGCGTGTGTGAGCAGAACATTTGCATAGGGCCCCTAACTCTGGTCTTGACTCTTCAGTCCCAAATTTTAAAAAAAGAAAAAGAAAAAAGGTAACAAGGGCCTCTGACGCCTTGCATAGAACTCCTCAACCTTGAGGCCACCATTCCAAAACTTCCTTTCAAAGTTTCATTAAATGACAACTATTTATTGTAACTTCTCCTTTCAAAACTTCCTTTGTTCACGCTCAAATCGAAATTATTGCCATTTATTCTCGTCTAGGGGCCAATGTTTTATTATAGCACAGGACTCCAAAATGTTAGGGATGGTCCTGTGCTCATTAGGCAGATACATTACCAATGATGAACTTGTTTGGAAAATTAGCAGCTCAATACTATGGTTCTATGAACATTGCAGGGTAAATATAGGGAGGAACAATGAAGGTTCATACTTCAGGATCAAAGGTATCAACGAGGACTAATCAATGGGCGAAGGGAGAGCATCCAACCACGATCAAAAATTACCGAAGAAATAGCTCAACTTACTGGAATAGGCAAGTGACACAAATAGATAATTTAACAAATCAGCGGACCAGAATCCAGAACACAATCAAGCAGAGAAAGGAACAAATAGAGGGCAAACAACAAATTTTGATTCACAAGCAATCTAGTACCTGATCCTTCAAGATGTACATCTCAGGATTCCGTGTACTTCCTGGAACCCAAGCTTCAACTTTCTGCAAGAAGGAACAATACGTTACCAATGAAGCCTACAAGGATGCTGTAAAACTAACCCCATCAAACATCCACATACCTTGACGTTCTCTGAAGAAGTAACAGCCTTCTGTCTTGGCATCATATGGAGACAATGAGACAATAAGTGGAAAGACTTGGGGAAAATACTCAGCTCCCCTCTTTTGGTTTTTCCTAAATCAACCAGAAAGAAAATGTAGTGAGCAAGAGACAGAGAAATTAATCAAAATGTGCATGCAAGAGCTTTGTGATGTAACAGTTTAACTGCAGAGGTAATATCAGAATTCGGAGGAATCCCGAAATCTCTGGATGAAAGAAGAAAGTAGCCCAGTCTTTTAGCATAGTAAGTCTGTGCTCCAATCATGTGTCTACTTGAAACAGCCTACTTGTAGTTGCAAGAGTAAGGTTGTGTAAATCTAAGTATCTAACCCTCTTTACATCTCCAAAGCTAGAAGCCTCGTGAGAGGCACAAGGGTAGTGATTATGATAAAAATTCATTGTGAATACAGGTAAACACACCTTTAACCAAGACACTAACATGTTGTCCCTGACCCTTTCCCAAAAAAAGATAAGAAAGGTAAGTAATCACATAATACACTAATAACCCTAGCATAACATGCACATTAAGAATGTAAGACCTATCTAACAGCACCAGATATTGAAAATTTCTACATAAGTAATGCAAAGAAACATCTAGAATTTCTTCGAAATGATCGGCATATACTAAAACACAAACCTGGGTATCCAGTTACACCAACAATGTCACCACGTTTCACACTAGCATGAAACCTTGAAAATTCAGCTTCATCAAGCTCAGAAGTCCTGCAAAGTGAATAGTTACTAATGCAAGTTTTGTTCAAGAGATTAAAGGAAGCTTCTGAAAACGAGAGACAGGGGGGGGGGGGGGGGAACCCAACTAGTGTACACGTTACAAACACTAGTGATCTGGATATTAACATAAAAGTACACAAATTTAATATGTTCACGTCAATCCTTATATACAGATTCGAACATGTGACACCAGATCAAATAAAAGATAAAAACACAAAATGACTTTCATGAAAGTAGATCTTATTTGAGCCAAGTAAATGTACTCTCAAAACCCCTCCCCCAACCTTCCAGCACGTGTGTGGATAAATTACACTTTACACCTTATTCTAGACTTCCAACATACCAACTTACTAGAGTTGCATGTTAACATGCCAAAACTAAAGCAGCTAAAAAACAATTCAAATGCACATGAGCAACGTTATCTATTACTCATTGCAAACTTATTCGATTCCACACCATTACCCTAAATTCTTTAAAAGATGGTGTCTTTAACCATTCGCTCAAGAACGTTGCATTGCAGCTATCAAACAAAACTCAGGGAAAGATAAAAGGGGTTCCAGATCTAAGAAATATGTCATAATTAATAAGAGATCTCCGTTAATAGACAACTTGAGGCGCATCATACAAACTCCTGCCATAATTTCCGTAAGAAACCAAATACTACAGTCACCTCCAGATTCAAGCTAATCAATCCACACCGAAAAATACCCACTGACTAAATTTGAATAAGACAGCAAAATGAGGAAAATCAAGATTTTAGTTACCTGGCATCAGCCATTACTTGGACTTTGGCACCACTGCCATGCAAATCATAAAAGAAAAGCTTCGAAGATGACGCGCGCTTGCTCATGATTCTCCCTTAAATAGACAATGCAGATACATTCAATAATATTACTAATGAATAACCCTGTAAATCGCCAAAATGAAAACAAAGAAGTCCAACAAATCCCTACCAGCTAATGATTCTTGCACATCTTCAAGATGGTCCCCATTGTTCAGAACTCCATACTTCTGTATGTATTCAGTTATTTGCATAGAAACGAAGAACTTGTGTGGGTATGGGTTGGCTCCAGCCGCCTTCTGTGCATCTAGTGCTTTCACCCTGTTTTCAAAGTATTGCTGCGCATAAAGAAACAAAACAGAACCCCATAAATTTACCAAACAGAACCCCATAAATCACATTCTAAGTATTCATCAGATAGACAATTAGATAAGAAGTTCTTGATCATGTCAAGTAAATCGACAAATCACATACAGTGGGATCCATATCCTCATCATCTGCTAGTTGTGCCTTCTGACCTTGTGAGCTAGAAACAGCAGCCTACATACATGAAAACAAATTACAAAATGAAAAAGGTTTAAACCATAACTAACAATATTAAATTTCAATTAAATGACAAACAAGAGGTGCTAAAATATTGAAAACATCAAATTTTGCTCTTTGCCTCCGAGAATAATCCAAACTAACGTGACCCTCATATGTTTCTATCAATTTCAAAATCATGTTCATGACTGCCTAATAATATTGTTTTCCCAAACATTATTCGCCAACATTTCACGAAAATTTTCAAAACATAATTACTAATAAACCTAACTCATAGCAAGTAACAGTAAAGTCAAAGTTAAGATCAATTCCCATTAGATGAACTGCAGCCAAATTAAAGTCCCAAGGAAAAATGCACATCATAAAAATTTTGTAGAAATTAAAATTTTGTCGTTTGTAGAAAATCCCTAAAGTTACTAACTAAAAACTTGATTGAGAGGAATTAACAGGGAAGTCAAAGCTCAGATTAATTCCCATGGGAAAACATGAAATTCAGCTCAATTATCGGATTTTATTCTGAACAAAGTGTAACCTAATCAAAAGAAACGAACCTCAATATACAATTAAACAACAAAAATAAAATAAAAAATAGACAAAAATAACGGAAAACGATACACAACCTGCTTAGCAGCCTTCTCTTTCTCCTTGCGTAACCGCTCTTCTTCTTTCTGCTTGTTCTTCATTTGCTTCTTCAACGCACTATATTTTTTCCCGCCAACAAATTCAAGGTCAAAAAAAACGCAAATCAAAGAATCGCACAATAATATCAGCAAAAACGAAACAAAATATAGCAAATTCGTAATTTTTATTCGAATTAGCTTACTTTTTGCTGAGAGTTTCTGATTCAGCAGGAGCATTGGGATTATTACTATTATTAGCGTCAATGGATAAATCGGCGAGAGATTTCGCCGTTTCGTCAGTGGAATTCGCCATTATTGACGAAGGCGAAGAAGAAGAAGAGTGAGACGATGAAGAAGAATAACGGCGGTTGAAAAGGAATGTGAGAGGAGAGAGAAAATGGAGGGGATGATGGGGATAGGGGTTTTTTGGGGGTTTTGAGTTTGGGCTTTTGGTGAGTCTGAATAATGTTGAGGGTTTTGGGAGTTTTGAATAGATGTTGCTTGCAAGCCCTAACCAGTTTTTGGTCATCATGAAAATTATAAAAGCTAATTTATAATGGTTGTTTGTTTGTTAAAGGATAGTGTCATAGAGGATAGTCAAAGTCACTAACGAAAGAACTTGGTGACCAAGTAAAATGACCAATGTGGTGACTTTAGACTTCAAGTGTATTGTTTTAAGATTCACGCTCAAAAAAAAAATATATAAAAAATAATGATGATATCTAAATATTGAAACTAAAAATAAAGGTGAAACGAGTACGAAACGAGGAGGTGGAGCCACCCAAACAGGGAGCTATGAGGATGGAGGGAGGTCAGTTTGATGTTCCTATATATGATGAAGCTGCAAATGGGGATGATGACAGTACGCTCAACTCTCCCTTTAAGCAAGCAACCAGTTCTTATGTACCAGCGGCGGAGGTTGGATATGACCAACCTCGCCGATCCCAATGAATGTTTTGGCCTACAACTGTCGAGGGCTTGGCAACCCTCGTGCAGTTGGGCGTCTAAAAAAGTTGCTAGGTAGGGAGAAGCTTGCAGTTGTTTTCTTGATGGAAACGAAGCTTAGTGGACAAGAAATGATGGTAGTTAAAGATAGGCTAGAGGTGTTTGAGGGCGTGTACGTGGATTCTGCAGGTCGCTCAGGGGGGTTGGCACTACTTTGGGTGGAGGATGTTACAGTTTCTTTGTTATCTGCGTCTTTACATCATTTAGATTGTCCTATTACTGGTTTGTTTGGGAATTTGGAATGGAGGCTCACGGGTTTTTATGGGTGGCCCGAGCGGTCACAAAAGCACCTTTCCTGGGAGTTGCTCAGGTTTATTAAACATGATGTCGACCTGCCCTGGGCGGTAGTAGGTGACTTTAATCAGATTATGTTCCAAGATGAGAAGAGGGGCGGTCCGCCGAGGAGCCAAGAGGAGATGGATGAGTTTCGCTCAGCGTTGGACTTTTGTGCACTGAAGGACATCGGGTATGAGGGTCAACCTTGGACGTGGCGGAATGGAAGACCGGAGCCGGAAAGTGTTCATGAGCGGCTGGACCGAGCAGTGGCATCGCTTGACTGGATAACCGCTTTCCCTATGTTGTCGGTCATGCATCTCGATGGGGACAAATCTGATCATGTTCCCATCAAGTTGTGTGATACGCAAGCTGCTGGACGTAAAAGGAAGAAAAAGCAGTTTCGATTTGAAGACTTTTGGCTCACGTCCCCAAATTGTGAAAATGTTGTGAGAGATGTATGGATGCAAGGGGAGAGCTTGAATAATTCTGCGGAGGTCCTCATAAAAATTAAGAAATGCTCTGATCATTTGGTAAGATGGAGTAGGGAGGAGTTTGGCAGTATTGAAAAGGCCATAAAAGACACAAGGGAGCGTATGGCTTTTTGTGATAATGTGGTGCCTACAGTTTCTATTGTGGCAGAAAGAAAGAAGTTATGTGCAAGGCTTGATGATCTGCTGATTAAAGAGGAAATTATGTGAAGACAGAGGTCTAGACATCTATTGCTTCGTGATGGGGATAAAAACACCAAATATTTTCAAATGAGGGCTAATGCAAGGCGGAAAAAGAATAACATCAGTTGTATCCGTGGGTCGGATGGGGTAACAATGGATAAGGAAGAGGATATAGCGAGAGTAGCCATGGATTACTTTAGGACCCTATTTTCTACTTTTAACCCTTGTGATTTTGATGTAGCTCTTACAGGAATTCAGCCTAAAGTCACGGAAGCTCTGAATGACGAACTTATAAGACCGTTTGATCCCAGTGAGGTTTACTTTGCGCTTAAACAGATGCATCCGAATAAGGCACCAGGACCTGATGGTATGAATGCTAAATTTTATCAAAAATTTTGGCATATTGTGGGCCCAGAGGTTTCGGAGTTTGTTATTTCGTTATTGAATGGAGTCAGTGAGTGTTCCCCTGTGAACTCTACTAATGTGGTGTTGATTCCCAAAGTAAATAAGCCTACCATGATGTCAGAATTTTGACCCATCAGTCTTTGTAATGTACTCTATAAATTAGCGTCGAAAGTTCTTGCTAATAGATTGAAAAGTGTACTGCATAGTGTCATTTCTCCTTCTCAAAGTGCGTTTGCCCCAGGTCGTCGTATTACTGACAATACATTGGTGGCTTTTGAAACTTTTCATTATATGAGCAGTCTGGGGTCGGGGGGAAAGGGAACTATGGCAATGAAACTTGATATGAGCAAGGCTTATGACAGAGTGGAATGGATTTTCCATGAGAAAATTATGAAACGGATGGGTTTTTGTGATGTATGGGTTCAAAGGATTATGAGGTGTGTCACTACGGTGTCGTTTTCTGTGCTTGTTAATCGAGTGCCTACTAATAAATTCTTGCCGCAGCGGGGTCTTCGTCAAGGAGACCCACTGTCCCCGTAGTTATTTATTATATGTGCAGAGGCTTTTTCCAGTATGATAGAGCTTGAGGTGGGGCGGAAAAACATGCAGGGTATCAAAATTTGTCGTGAAGCTCCAGAAGTTTCGAACCTCCTATTTGCTGATGATAGTATTGTTTTTTGTAGAGCAGATAATAGGGATGTTGAGGCAATGTAGAAGGTGCTTAGGGTGTATGAGAGAGCTTCTGGCCAGCAAATAAATATGGAGAAGTTGGAGGTGATTTTTAGTGCCAATGTAGGATTAGAAAGGCGGGAGGAGGTGGTAAGGGGACTGGGAGTGAAGGAGGTGGAGGGCCTGTCCAAGTATCTTGGTATGCCTATGCACGTGGGCAGATCGAAGAAACGAGTTTCTGAACCATTGAGAGAGCGAGTTTGGAAAAAACTCCAAGGGTGGAAACACTTACTGTTATCATTTGCAGGTAGAGAAATCCTGATAAAGGCAGCTGCCCAAGCGATTCCTACCTATATGATGAGTTTGTTTAAACTACCTAAAGGTGTTTGTCATATGATACAAAGTTTAATGTCGAGATTTTGGTGGGGGTCTAGAGATGGAGAGCGTAAAATACACTGGGTATCTTGGAAAAGAATGAGCTCTACGAAGCAAGAGGGAGGTCTTGGTTTTCGTCAGGTTGAATTGTTTAATGAAGCTATGCTAGCTAAGCAATCGTGGCGAATCATCAACAACCCAAATTCGCTGGTATCTAGGGTACTGAAGGCGAGGTATTTTCCGAAGGATGATTTTATGGATGCCAAGCTGGGGCATCGTCCGAGTTATATGTGGAGGAGCATGTTGAGCGCGAGATGGATCATTGAAAAAGGTTGCCGCTGGCTAGTGGGTAACGGAGAAAAGATAAAAGTGTGGAGTAGTAGATGGATGTCGAGACCACCGTCCTTTCAAGTGATATCTCCTGTCAAAAATGGAATGCAGGACCTTATGGTGGCAGAATTAATTAACAGGGAGAATGGGTGTTGGGAGGAGACTCGTGTTCGTGAACTTTTTCTACCATTTGAGGCAGATGAAATTCTTGGTGTCCCATTATGTCAAAGTTTGCCAAGTGACAGATTATTATGACCATTTTCTCGAGATGGGCACTACTCAGTGAAAACTGGGTATCATTTTGCTCGATGGAGCAAGAACGGGAGTGGAGCTGCAGAGAGCTCAGAGGCTCCTAAAGAGCCATGAAAGACTTTATGGCAGTTGGGAATCCCACCGAAGGTTCCGAGTTTTGCTTGGAGACTTTGCGTCGGGGCTCTTCCAACTCGGGCTAACATCAGTAGGCGAATTAATGGAGCGGAGGAGGTCTGCACTAGGTGTGAGATGGTACCTGAGTCCGACTTACATGCGCTCTGTTGGTGTCCTGCAGGTTCAGAGTTGTGGGAGAAGGCGGGATTGGGCTATGTGCTGGAGAGGGAGAATCATGGAAACCCATTAGAATGGGTAGATGGCTGGCGAAGGGAGCTGCGACGAGAAGAATTTGAGAAGGTAATGATGTTTACGTGGGCGGCATGGAATAGACGAAATCAAATATATCATGGGTCCGCGGCAAAGCCAATTGAAGCTGTGGTTGATGAGGTTATATCGTACTGGGAGTCCTATCGAACGGCATCGGAGTGTCAAATTACGAGACAAGGGGGTGAGGCGCTAGCAACCAGTTGGAGCCCACCCCCCATGGCTGGTTTAAGTTAATGTTGATGCGGGTGTTGTTCGGGGTGGAGGAACATGTCTAGGTGTGGTGGTTCGAAATGAAGATGGGCTAGCTAGTCGAGTTGCGGTCAAGCAGATGAGTGTAGCGATGGAGACAATTTTAGCAGAAGCAAGTGCTATTAAGTTGGGGTTGATTATGGCAATTCAGAACAATGCAGCTCAAGTATTAATAGAGGGTGACAATCTAGCTCTTATAAATTCCATTCGCAGGGGTGATAACCCAATTTCTAGTCTAAGATTAATATTAGCTGATATTTATAAGTTAGCTTCTTGTTTTGTTAGTGTGAAGTGGAGTCATGTAAAGCGAGAAGGACCAAGGTTGCGCATGAAATGGCGCACCTGCAACCCGTCTCGTTCTCAACTAGAGTCTGGATAGAAGGAGCCCCAGATAGTGTGTTGGATGTAATGGCTTCGGACTGGTGCAATTTTGCTAATAATAATTAAGACTCTTGTTTTTCTCAAAAAAAAAAAAAAAAAGAAACTAAAAATATTGTGGAGTCGATTTTCACCATCATCATCTCGATAGTTATTTCATTTGGAGTTGAAAAAAAATAAACCAAGACCTAAGGTGTTGAAATTAAGTTTGTTAAAAATTTGATGATACGACAATATGGCACGAACTGGACAAGGATGTAGTGGATGAGTGTTGAGAATTTTCAATCCATTTAAATAAAAGGGTCACCCTCAACAAACAAAATAAATTAAAGGGGGTCTATATAAGTACATGTCTATTTAAACGGATTAGGCAAGTTTGAGATTTTTAACACATAGATAAATATGCCCCCCTTATTGATATTTATGAAGTTTAAGGTCAAATAACTTGAAATAACTAAGTAATGCAATAATTTCTCAATTGTCTTAGAGCGTTTTTACACATATTAGACTATTTAAAGTAGACTTAATATGGTTTGGACTTTTGATTTTTAGGTAAATGTTTATGTTTTCTCATTTTTCAAATAGTTCGGAAAATAAGAAAAAAATAATGAAGGAATTGACAGGTCATTAAGAGGGTAACACGATTTCTAAATATGTCAGGTTCATGTAAAAGTTTTCAACATGTTTAATAAATGGATTAATGTTTCGGTCAAAAAAAAATCGTCTTGTTTAATCTTGATACGAATATGATCCAACATGATCGGGCCTATATGACAATTCCAATTATAACAGTGATAACATATAGAATAATGATTTTTTATTTATTTAGTATCAATGATAATCTATAGAAAGGTTGGTGGATTGAATCGAATTTCGGTTACATTTGTCCACTCAATAAAATATGTGAATTTTTCCAACTAATCCATCCATCATCTGTACATTGACATACAAATTATACATTGCTATCATTTTTCAATAGGTTATCCAAGGTCGGAAAATACATGAAATTAATCACTAAATTTATAGCTAATCTTTCTTTGGTCAATTAAATTAGACTTGTCGACAAGCAAAAAAAAAAAAAAAAAAAAAATTAGACTTGCATGTTCACACAACTCATGTAGAACATATTTCGTCATTCCTTAACAAATGACTAGATGAGCACTTGCAGTTTCTATGCTTGAGGCCATTTAGAGACGACCAACTTTTCATTCAACATCTGAGTCGAGCATATGATAGATATGAGGAACCTACAGGCGTTTGCCTTAATGGTTATTTATTATGCCACCTTCTCATTCGAAAGTCTCAAGTAGGACTCGTATTTTCATGTGATCGATGGAAATATGGGGGATGACAATCGTTAGCCCAGTTGGCTTGGGATGGGGTGGGTATTAGATAGGGAGCGGGGGCTGTTAACCACCTAGCATGATCCACTCCGAGATGGGCGGGGCTGTGACCCGAGATGGCATGGGTTATAGATAGCGTCATTCTTACCGTCTAAATTCATGTGAATGAAAAACGTAACTCCTTGACATTGAGTGTAGCTCGACTTTTCTTTGTGCATTTTGAGACACGTCTTTTTTCTCTTCACCCTGTTTTTCAATTCAACCGAGTTAAGTCAAATTCAGTTCAATTACATTTGGTTCTAGTCAGTCCAATCCAGTTCAACTTTAAAAAGGTGAACGAACTTATAGTAGTATTGCTAAATGCAATAAGCCAATTAATCTATAATCACAGAATTACTATCTCAGACTAACGATAATCCACTTGGGGTCGCATGCATCACAATTCACATGTGATCCATCTACAAGTAAAACCGACTCCCAAAAGATTCTCAAGGATACATAGTAAAATCATGTATTCATGTATTGTCTTGAATGCGAGAGGACACCAGTTCCTGTTCTACACAACTTTGTAGAGAAAGCGAGAGATTACACGAAAAGTTAGTGAAGAAAATTGTAGTTTCATGTAGTTCAACAACTCTCATTAGTTCCAAAGTCTGGGCAAATGGACAAGCACAATATGATTAACCTGAAATGGGATATAGAAATGCTTCCGACATATTAGTAAACTTGATCTATGATTAAGCAGCTTCCCCAGCAACAGGAGTTTGCATGAAGAGGTACTGCAACCAAAAGAAATCAATTCAAGGATAAGCAATTTTCGTCCAAGACAAATGCGATTCAAATGCAACACATCTTTTTGCACATGTGGTTTATATAGTCAATGCATACCTCGAATGATTTGCCTGATTTCTCCAACTCGAGCATGCTGAGAGCAACCTCGCAACTCTGTGAGACTATTGGCTCAGGATCCTTGGCGAATTCCTCAAGAAGTGCTATACTTCCCTCATCTATAGAATAATGGGACATGAAATTCGCATGTTAGAAGCAAAATCAAAATTCGCATTTAGCTCGGGCTTATTGCATTTAGCATAACATGCACATTAAGAATGCGGGCTCGGGCTGGACACAGGTCGGGCTTCCAACGGGCCTAAAATTTGTTGCCCTTGTCCGCCCATCAGGGCTCAAAATTGTTGCTATGGCCCGCCCTATTAACGGGGCCGGATTTGCCCATGGGCTAACGGGATTTTTAAAAAAAATATTCCCAATTAAATTTTAAGAGTTTTTCTTTGTTTGCCATAAATAATTTTAATATTAGTATGCAACCTAACTCCAAAATCAAGCGTAATACTTCACATAATCATGATTTTGATATTTTCTCATATAAAATAAGTCTTTACAACACACAATCAAACAAAAAAGCTCACAATTTTTTAAGTAAAAAATATTAAACGGGTCGGGCAGGCCCGCCCACGGGCCATTTTGTGTTGTCCTTGTCCGCCCATTTATTTAAACGGGTCGGGCTAAGCCCGCCCATTAAATAATTTTTTCTCAAAAATCTTGTCCATACCCGCCCAAATTATGGGTCAGGAGGCCGGGCTTTTCGGGCCGTCCCGTCCATGATCCGATCTAATGTCAAATATATGAGATAAGAAAGTGTAAATAAGATTGAAGTGCGAATGAGAAAGCATAACACATCCATGTATGGTAATTTAAGTCCGGTTTGAGAATCCTCTTATCTAATCTATAAGAAGAAAATACCATATCAATCCTGAACTCGATGGTCTAGCAAGCAAAATAATTCAGCGACCATAATCTACATTTGTACTAGATATCCTTGATGAAGGTCACAAAGTTGGAAAAATACTTTTTTCCCTCCGCAAACCTCCCTCAAGAAGAAAAAAAACACTTTTTTTTTTGGTGACAAAAAAAACACACACACACACACACTTTTTATGATTATTACATTGCAAACAACAGCATGCCCCAGTGATATCAACAGTAGACTGCTTTTACTGATTTGATAAAAAAACATAAAGGAAGTTATAGCTATCTTGATAATAGCTATTGTTCAAAAAAAATAAATTATAACCAACCCACCTGCAATGGAACCAAGAGCTTCAGCTGCTTCATGCCTGACCATTGGGTGCTCAGCAACATCTTTAAGAACCCTAATGAGGGCAGCTGAGGCATATTTGTTTTGCATTTGGCCAAGGACATATGCAACCTGTCTTAAACAAAAAGCATACATAATCATCAAGTCTTTTAGGGGACTGCAGAAGAACAGTAGCGAAGGTCATTTCATATGAGGCACACAAATTACTAGAAACTTTCTGTATACAAATTTGACTGTTTCCTTTCACTGGTTAAGGTTGTAAGAAGAAGATAGAATTTTTAGAAAAGATGGGTATTCAAGTTTTGCTTGACTAAGCCCTGAAGTTAACGACCAGGAAAACCCCTAGTGGCTCTAAGGAGACCAATTGTTAAAAGAGGATAAAATATTCAATGAATCGGACATACTTGTAGCTGTAGGACATTGACAGCATCTTGAAGACATTTTTCATGGAATATGAGCACAGTAAGTCAACAATAGAATCACATGGGTCCTCCTTGATATGAAGTACATAACATTAAACAACAGATCGAACACCCCTTTTCTTTGGCTGGGTAGGGTGGGTGGTGGGTGACTGGGTGGGGTGGGCTGGGGTGGGGTGGGGGGGTTTATCCTGTAACTCCTGTCAAACTTGCTATTGTTAATCCTTCATCCGCAGGGAATAAAATCATGACAACCTGAAGTAAATTATCTACCCCCACCCCTTATTTCATAGAAAGACAGCTTTTCGTGAATTCTTCTCAGATCACCTATACAACATAGGTTATAGTTTTGCTTTCAGAGATCTGACATTTTAAGTTCTGACTCTTCTCAAACTTGAGCAAGATATTTGATCTGATCTCAATAAATGTTAGGTACCACACTTGGAATCTTGAGACCTTAGAACATTAAGGGGCTCGTTTACTTGATAGTAATGCAATGCAATCATTTTATAGAGGATGTGGGGTGAAATAGTGAAGGAGGGGGATGAGAGAGATGGGAAAAGTGAGATTTATTGCACCATCTACTCACAATTGCTCAACTTTTACTCATGTAAAGATGATTACTTTGGATGGTGTAATCAATCTCACTTTTCCCATCTCTCTCCTCTCCCTCCTTCCTTTTCCACCTCAAATCTACTCTATAAAATGATTGCATTGCAATACTAGCAAGTAAACGCCACGTAATAGATTTTTACAGGTTCCAACCCGGTTTCTTCTCAAACTTTGCTAAGAGGTTCTTTTGGTGTCTTTGTAATGTGCCACCAACCAAACCCCTGAAGCGCTCATGAGTCATGGCTCATGAGACAACTTCTAAATGTCCTCCAAATCTCCCATGTGGGTTTTAGGTATCTAGCTCCAGGTTACATAGAACTTTGCCAAGCTGTCCTCAGTATCTGTAACTCTTGGTATTGCCACCATGCCTCTTGAACCCTTGAAAAGCAACTCTTGAAATGACCAGTATGCTGCAACTGCATCTGGCTTGGAGACTATGAGGATCCTCCAGTTATTGTCAAACATGGTTTAAAATTTGAACCTAGGTATCTACAGCTAACCGTTTCCAGAAGTTTCCAGAAGACACCTCTTTATGATATCCCTATGGATTACCTAAAACTATAAGGTATGCATTATAAGATTGAATATGTGCCTCAATGTCTTCATACCGACATCTTGATACCAAATTATTGCAAAGTCAGAATCATTCCTAGAAGGTTGGGGACTTGGGGTAGTTCATTATAATGATGCTGATGGGAATTAACATTAGAAATAGTTACTTTTGGATTTTGTTTGGTGATTGGTTTGGTTGTGCTACTTTTACTCTTTCATATTTATAAAAAAAAAAGGTTAGTCCTAGGGTCCCTATAGGGGGTTCTATGCCATAGTCCATAGGTCTCCGTTCTCACCCAATGAACTATTTATAGTTCTTTAGGATGTTTTCCCAAATCACACATATAATATGAGCTCTATAGACTTTAGTTTCAAGGGCATGGAGTGATAGCTCTAATTTCTCCTCAAAGCTTACATTAGGCTTCCTTAAACCTTAGCTAGCTCTGTTTTGCAGATGTGCATAATGATTAATTTTACAAATGCCTTTTTCCAACTCCCAATAATCTTATGATCTCCAGATAGACTAGAAGAGATTTCCCCGAGGAAAGACAATACATCTTACGTTATTGCCAAACCTTAGCGAAACAATGCATTTGATTAAGATTTTTAACTTAACTTTCCAAGGTATTCCAGTATCCAAATTCCAAAGCATTGAAAAGTGGGGTTAGAGCCAAGAGTTCGTATGCATGATCAGTTTGAAGGAATATTGCAACCTGCACACTGTGCATACTACATAATATAAATAGTTTGCAAATGACACATTGAATACAAGCATTGAAGACCACTTGAGCAGGTGCCAAGAATCCTCCTATACTCAAAATTAAATTACGTTCAACATTAATAATTTCAATGATAGATTAAGGCTCTGTTTGATTCACCTAAATTTTACATAAATTCAGTTCAGTTCAGTCCAGTTCAGTTCATGTGTAACTTTATCACTCATATAACTATTTATTTCGAAATAATTTCATGATGATAATTATGTCATCGGAAAGATCTCAAAGCATACTTTTAAATGAGTCCAATATTGACTATGTTTGGACGAATTTTAAATGGTTAATGGTCAAATTTAAAAAATCAATTCAGTTCAGTTCAGATCAGTTTTATCCAGGTGAATCAAACGGAGCCTAAAAGTACAACATCCACTTAATGGAGCCATAAGCATTAGCATTAGCATTAGCATTAGCCTTGCTGATTGGGGATACAAGAAACAAAGTCATAACTAACCTCATGGCGCAATAGAGCACTTTTAGCTCCCAAGGAATCAACAATGGCAGAGATGGCTTTGTCTCCCCCATCATTGCGTAGGGCAAATAACGCAGCATATCTCTCATACATGCCCTTTTCTTCATCCAAGAGCACTTCCCTAGAAGATAAAATAATTAACATAAATCCTCAGTGTTAAACAACCATACTACAATACCGCTCAGGTAAAGCACAAACCCTAATTCAAAGACAGAAGAACAAGAGGCCGGTGCGGCTGGGTCAACCGACAAGTATGGTGATGCTCCTCTATCATCGGTTACATTATTCTTCAGTTCCTCAATCCTATGTAGTGCCAATTCACACGTTTCTCTAAAACCTCATGTGCTGGATCAGAAACCAAGCTCTTTTCCAAAAGAGAAACATTCTTCTCCAGGCCTATTGCTCCAAGAGCCTCTGCAGCCTGTGCAAAAGGGGACACATCAAGATATGATCAGAAATTATGAAAAAAACATGAGAAAGCAATAATAATCAACATTTCTGTATCTCTCACCTCATGGCGAACAATTGGATGCAAAGAGTAGTCCTTGAGAATGGATTCTAGAGCAGGAACAGCATCTGCATCTTGCATCTGACCCAATGCAAATGCCGCTTCATGTGCCAATAAATTTGAAGAGTCCCTTGCAGCTGCAAAAGGATCAGGTTGGAGGAGATCAGTCACACACTCACACTAGCCTATATCAATGCATTACATGAGTTCCTCAAAAGATGTAAATGGTATGCACAAAACCATTAGGGCAGCAAAAACAGTTGCAAATGACGTTGATGAATTATCACAATTCTACTGAATTTCCAGCATCAACTCAAAGAATGATTCAGTTTTTAAAAGAATAAAACTTAAGTTACATAAAGCCAGGGAGCTATGTCAGCTATCAATTCCATTTGCCTCGAACATCGATTCGCTTTTCATTTGTTTTATGAATAATTAATATGACAATCATGCACCCATTTGAGAAATATGCGAATCAACTGATGCAAAAGTTGGCACTTCACGACCACAAAATGGGTTGGGACTCGGGGAATCTTTCTGGAGACATCGAATTTCAATCCTAAAACACCCACCCATCAATAAAATAGAAATTATCACCATAAACAGCACCAAAATCAGTCGTATTCACCAATTCACTGAGAGAACAATCATCACACCAGTTCAATAATAGTAAAAAGAAAATAAAAAAAAAATCAGCAGAATCCCAAAAAACTACTCATTCTAAGTTGCAGAAATACATCAAATTTGAGCTTAATTTGCAAAATAGTGAAAAATAAGGGAATGAACAAGAAAACAACAATAAAAAAAAGGTGGCAAATAGAGTACTACCGAGAATGAGAGCATGACGAGGGAGTTTGCCTTTAAGGTTGCGAAGAGAGAAAAGAACCCTGAAACGCTCAGCAATGGGTTGAGTTTGATCAACTAGCCTCTCACATAGAAACTTCACCATCTCTTCAGGGGCTTCAAATGAACCCATCTTCTCTCTCTCTCTCTCTCGTCTGGTTTTGGACCTTTGGTAGTTTTGAGAGAGGGTTAGAGAAAGCAGTGGAAAAAGAGAAAAGAGAATCAGATGCTGTTCAAATTTCATATGCACCCAAAGTTCTCTGTTTTTTTATCCTTTTTTTTTTGACGGAAAATTTGCAATAGAATCCACTAAAAATTTGTTAGCCTACAGGCCCTACACAAGTGACACAAAAAGATTTGCTAGACCACCCAAGTGACACAAAAAGACTTGTTGGGTGCAATATGGGGGTCTGCATGTTCAGCGAAAATGTCCATGTGTTTTTCTATGAAGTATTGGTTTCTATTGAAATGTTTGTTGTAACACCCCAAATTTCCTACTAAAATAAATAAGTAAAAAGAACAAACACAAGCCGAAAATTCGACTCGTTTGAAAATAGACCTCCCAAGTCTTATAAAACTTTCTAAAGACCTTTCTATGTAAAATATAAAACAAAGTTCAATCAACCCAACAGCAGAAGACTCAAATAATTCGAGGTGCCCTACTGCCACATTCACTCACAAATCACAAGCACCCAAATTCACAACAGTAATCTGAATTTCAGCACGTATAGTCCTATACAATTAGCCATTTCAAAAAAAATCATTCATTCATAAATAGCATGATATATCAACAATCAAAAAAATATAATTCAACACTTAACAATACCCAAATCAAGCATCAATTTTACACATAAAAGGAAAAATAACATTTCCCAACCAACATGAAGGTTACCTCTAATCGAACCCTCCAAGGCCCTCAATTCAATCGAACCCTCCAAGGCCCTCAATTCAATCGAACCCAATTATCTGAATATATGCATAATATTACCAGATTAAATTGAATCACATAAAAACCCAAAACAGAATTTGTAATTCGAAATAGCGGGGAACAAACCAACGAACTGAACTCACGGTCGCTAGTTGCAAAGCCGTGGTGGCTGGTATCCAAGAACAGAAGCAGCAGCAACCAACCCAGAACAGGGGTAGAAACCGAGGAGAGAGAAAGGAAGAACGAGAGAAGAATCTGCCGCCCTTCAATCGACAGCAATGTAAGCAATAAAATTTCAGAGAATTAACGAGCCAAAAAACAATACGTAATAAAATTTTACAGAAGGTAGCAAGGTTTAGAGAGGGAAGCGAAATAGCAACAGTGACGAACTGACGATGAATTGATGGCTGGTGACTTGGTGAGTAGGCCTGGGCAACGGGTTGGGTCGGGTCGGGTCGGGTCGTCCAATTTATTAAATAGGCTGGGTCGGATTGGTTATGGGTCAGGCCGGCCCATTTTGGCCCCTTTAAAATTTGAAATATTTAGTGGGTTGATTCGTTTGTGACTCCGAATGACCCATCTAACTTTTAAATAGGTCGGTTCATTTTGACCCGCCCGTTTACCAATTATAAATGGGCTATGACACGCTAGTCAGTGCGCCAGGCCGAGTCGACTAGAGGGTCTGCTCCCACTTGCCTAGGTACACTGGTGAGTGGACAACGTGTCGGATCATTTAATAAATGGGTCGGGTTGGGCCAGACATATTTGTGGGTGAATCGGGTTGGTCATGGGTCGTACTGGACCATTTTGGCCCATTTAAGTTTAAAAAGTATTTTAAAAAAAAAAATATTTACTGCCTATTTTAAGGGTGGTGTTGATTGGGTGTTGAACCGTATAAACATTTTCATCCCAGTGTAAGATGGAGTTTACTGTTTTACCATTACTAGAGATATTTACGGCGGCATTTTTGGAAGTCAAGGTCAATCAAATATTAGCTTTGATCTTGATAAAAATATTCTTTCATTTCCTTCACGTCGAATGATTGTACTACGACTATGAGCACTGCCGGATATCCGGAAGATTGTATTACTACAAGTCGCGTGACGGATTTAGAAATGATTTTTGTTTGGGAGCGGAGAATAAATTTCTCTCTAAAGCTGCTAAAGTGGACCATATTCATAGCAACAGTTGAGGGCATATTAAACCTTTAACATGGAGCGACTTATAAGATATTTGAAACTATTCTGAATTTTCCGAAACTTAATTGGGGGCGTTCGTTCTCGTCTAGGTAATACTATGAAGCTCTATTAAAAATGCCATCAGGTTACGCCAACCTGATCATAATACAAGCAGTCATAATCCACCATCAAAAGACCAAAATGCTAAAGCAGCCAATTAGATGTCTGGTAGTTCACATTAGTTTGGCATCAATATTTTGTCTCGCAGTTGTTTGGCAATAGTAGTGTTCATCAAAAATTCAACGATTAATGAGGAAATCATTCCTTAATTTTATAATTTATGTAAAGATAATGTCTGCATTAGAGTTCAATAACTGTTCAAATGTCAAATTGTAAGATTGAAACTTTCATTATGCATATTCATAGTCCACAATTGACTATAGAGTTGGTTGTTCATGGGTGCAACAAATGTCACCTAATTTGATCACAAACATTCTATCTTTGGTCCAACCACTTCTTAGATTCTATTTGAGTACCTTAAAGATTATATAAATGATTCAAAAACATAATACTTATGAATTTAACACCCATGAGCTCACTCACACAATATGTTTCTTGCCTAAAGATCATGCCAAAATCCAAGAATCAAGAGATTGTTGAACTAGATTTGTTGAGAGAGAATGAAGAAATAGTAGTTGAAGAAACTGATATATGGCAGATTGTCATTCATCCTATGTATGACGATTATGGGACACGGTCATGCAAAGATCGCGAATTTTGGCATGCTAGGCAATCGTTTCTTAGTAGCTATCATTTCTCTCAAAGGAACGATAGTCTTAACGACAAGCTTAGAAGATCAGTGAGGGAGATCCGTAAAGTTATCATGGAAGTTGCTTCAGGATTTCGTCGTAGAAGATTAGTGCAAAGGAGGAAGTTTGGTGCTAAAAATTTTAGAGTTACTTTGGTTCGTCCATCTTTGTTTCTTATAAGATGTTTTGTACCATGGTGGAGAAGTAAGGAATAAAGGGTCTAGGATATGACATCCTTCATTTCTAAGCTCCAAAAAGTTCAAGTTATGTGTGTTTCTTACAGTATATTTACTGGTTGTACATAGTTGTGTTTGTTGGCAATCTTTCTGTGCCCATGCTTGTTTGTATTTGTATACTTTTGAAGAACACAAAATCTCGTATGAGGCGGCCTCAAGGTGAGGCGAAGTATTTGTAACTTTTTATTTCTTCAGTTTACTTTATATTGTAATTGTTGGTTTCTGTTTGTTTCTCTGTGGTTTCAATCATCTGTTACCTGTATTATTTTGTTTATTTTTCTGTGGGATGGGGTTGGGATGCAGTGTCTCATAACTCATGTTTTACATCTGATTCTATCTCTGTTCCTTCCGTTTGAAGAAAGGAAGGATTCCGAAGAATCGGATCTTTCTTTTAGTTGTTGAATCTCTCTTAGTTCAAAAGGTGAGACCATTGATGTCAGGAACATACAACCTAGCACAGTAGTATCAGTTATCCGTTTTTCTTCGAAAATTTATGTCAACTTTTTTTTTTTTTTTGGTAATTAATTAGATCTTTCATTAATCACCAGATAAAACGTTTACAAGCACAGGCTACGGATTAACACAATCCATGACTCCAAACTTACACACAAACTCAGGGAAACGTAAGCACGACATAAAAGGCGCACCTCCTAGGGAGGGTCTCCTCAATACATCAAGCACTTACAATTTACACTACTATGTACTCATGTAAACACTAGGCTTTCCCTTAAGGAAACTACTCGCCTTCTGCAGCTTGTTTGCTCGGACAAGGATTCTGTATTCAATTTGATGGCAAACAGCTAACAAGGTGGAAGTTTTCTTCTGAAAAACTCTGGCATTTCTCTCTAGCCAGATCTGATAAACATACTCAGCAACAGCAGCACGCAGACACATGGCTTGAGCTCTTTTTCCTTTGCTGTTATGTAAAGTCCATTGCATTTCAGAATTGAAATCATGGCTAACTAACCTGCAAAAACCCAGCCAACAAAGCAGTCTTCGCCAAATTTCTATTGAATACTCACAGTCAAAGAAAAGGTGCTCAATATTCTCATCATGTCTCTTGCACATAGGGCAAATGGTGTCACAATTGATGCCCCACTTACGCACACGATCAGCTGTACTCAATCTTCTCAATAGCATAAGCCAAAGGATAAAATTGGCTTTAGGACACCCAAAATTACAGGAAGTAAGATGCCTCCAATCAGTCTTCTGCATTTGTCCTATAAACTCTTTGTAGAGTTCTTTAGTACTAGCAGAGTTATTTTCCATGTACTCAGGCCAGCCATCAAGCTCTTGCACGTAGTCTCTCGCCCCCAGCACTTTCCTCATCATCCAGCAGGCTTGCTGGGGAATGTCCATATCCTGCAAATTTCTGTTTTTCACATAATAAGCATGGATCCAACGTATCCACAATTTATTCTTCTTCTTTGCAACTGCCTAGAAAACCTTAGAGATGGCTGCTTTATTCCATAGATGCAGGTTCAGTAAGTTCAGACTACCTACAGACTTGGGAGTGCACATCTTCTCCCAGGACACAAGAGCCCTCTTGGTGATTGAATTAGCTCCAGACCAGATATAACTTCTACAATAGGCTTCTATAAGTTGCACGACCTTCTTGGGAAGAATAAACAGTTGTGCCCAATAAGCTTGAACACCAAACAAAACAGCATGCACAAGTTGCACCCTACCAGCATAGGATAAAAACTTTGCAGTCCAAGAAGTGATTTTACACACAATTTTATCAACCAAAGGCTTGCATTGACATACTGTAAGCTTTTTTGTGGATAGAGGAACCCCCAAGTATTTGAAAGGAAGTTCCCCTTGTTGGTAGCCAATTTTATCAATAATCTTCTCTCTGTCAACCAAGGGTACACCACCAAAATACACAGAGCTTTTGCTTACATTTGCAGCTAAACCAGAAGCACAAGAGAATTTGAGAAAAGCTTCATGAAGAATGGTAACAGATATAAGATCTCCCGTGGCAAACAGCAACAAGTCATCCGCAAACACTAGGTGAGAGATACCTAGTTTCGCACACTTGGGATGAAAGTTGAAATTTGGACAGTCCTTCAACTCATCCAAACATCTACTCAAATACTCCATAGTTAACACAAACAGGAAGGGGGAAAGGGGATCCCCTTACCTTAACCCTCGGGCAACCTCAAAGGGAGCAGAAGGACAACCATCAATCAACATAGAAAAACCCACAGAAGTGACACATTCCATAATCCATGAGATGTATTTAGCAGGGAACCCCAACTCAATCATGACTTGTTTCAGAAAAGGCCACTCAAGGGAATCATATGCTTTTTGAATGTCCACTTTAATCATACATCTAGGCGAAATATGTTTCCTAGTGTAAGATTTAACCAGCTCATGCCCCATGATAATGTTGTCCCCAATTTGCCTCCCTGGGATGAAAGCAGATTGTGACTCACTAACTAAGGAGCCTATAACCTTTTGAAGCCTATTTGTAAGCACTTTAGACACAAGTTTGTACAGCATAGAGCAGCAGGAAATAGGTCTATAATCCTTAACATGAGTAGGATTAACAACCTTAGGTATGAGAGTTATACTAGTGCAGTTTACAGGCTTATACATCTTACCATGCTCAAAAAAATCAATAACGGCATCACACACCTCAGTACCAACAATAGACCATGCTTTTTTAAAGAAAACAACATTCATACCATCAATACCTGGGGCCTTGTCATCACCAATAGAGCATAAACCTGCATACACTTCCTCTCTAGTAATGGTTCTGCAAAGCTGCATTTGCTGTTGATGCTGTAGAATAGGACCCCTTCTCATAGTGAGCTTATCAATAGCAAGGAGAGAATGAGCAGCAGATCCCAACAAGCCTCTGTAGAAGTGGAGCACTTCCTTCTCAATATCACCAGGTCTGGACAATCTAGAGCCATTTTGATCAAACAAAACAGACATCTTTTTTGCAGATTGCCTAGCTTTCATAACAGCAAAGAAATATTTTGTGTTGGAATCACCAGCATAAATCCACTGAGCTCTGGATTTTTGCCTAATAATACTCTCTTCCACATCTGACCACTTCTCAAGCATAAGTTGACAGATTTTCTCCTCAGCTGCAAGTTCATCACCATAATGATCCTGCATCTGTTGTTGTAACTTGTGAAGATTATCTCTAGCAGTGGTAAATCTCTGCTGCACATAAGAGAACTCATTTGTGTTCAGTTGCTTTAGTTCCTGTTTTACTGTTTTGAGTTTGCTCCAGATAAGCTTCAAAGTAGGAAAAGGGCAAGAGGCTCCCCATCCAGTCTGAACAGTATCCAGGAAAGCATGATGATCAGCAAGACAATTCAAAAACCTGAAAGGTCTCTTGCCCCTGTGGGCATCCTCATGAATACTCATCATAGTGGGACAATGGTCGGAGATAAAAGGGGGTTGAACCTCTGCCATAATATGCCCATACTGCAAAAACCATTGGGGATTCCCAATAGATCTATCAAGTCTACTACAAACACGATCTTCACCCTGCTGCTTGTTGCACCAAGTAAAATAATCACCACTCCATTTCAATTCAACTAAGTTATGAAGCTCCATAAACTCAACAAAATCTCTCACATCATAATCAGTAATAGGAACACCCTGATATCTATCATCAATAGACAACATAGCATTAAAATCACCTTGCATCAGCCAAGGAAGATTAATAGTAGACGCTAAAGAGCTAAGTTCCCTCCAGAGATCTTTCTGCAGCTCTACCGTGTTGTACCCATAGACAGCAGATAAGTAGCATTTGAAATCACCATATCTACTAGAAATAAGGCAATGAAGGACTTGAGCAGTCCCAGATATGAAAGTAATATCAAACATCTCCTCATCCCAAAGTAGCCAAATCCTCCCATTGCTAGCATAATTATAATTATGTAACAAACTCCAATTATTTCCCAGGTTACGTCTGACATTTTCAAAATTCTTTTCTTTCACCCTCGTCTCTACTAACACAGCTAAGCAAATTTTATTATGCCTAAGAAACTTCTTTATTTTGCGCTGCTTGTAACGCTTATTCATACCTCTGACATTCAAACTTAACCAATTCATCATGGTAACATGGATTTGGAGGACTCACCCCTTTTCAGGGCCAAAAATATTTCCTCAATAATAGGCTCATGGCTAAACAAACTTTGAAACGCATTTGCTAAAGGCATAAAAGTAGTGTTGTTTGAAGCAGCAGGATACCATTCAATAGCAAGAACTGGTGAATCAACTGAGTTGGTAACAGGATTCTTACCCTTATCTTGTCCTGAGGTAGCAGTGGTGCTAATGTCAGGAGCCCCAGCAGGTCCTTCATTTGTGCCAGCATTAATCTTTTCCCTCCAGACAACTTTAGTCTTCTTTGGCTTACGCTTACGTCTCACCACCTTCTGAAACCCATCCTCCTAATTGGGAGGACGTTGATCATCCTTTGAACAAGAGTGCCCTACCATTTGACATTTAACACAAAAAGCTGGAGCCCAATCAAACTCAACTTTCTGTTTAAACTTCCTGCCGAGGGATCCTCCACATCAATCTCAGTGGGTAAAGGTTGTGTGACATTCGTCTCAATCATCACACGAGCAAAAGAGATGCGAGACTGAGTAGTAGTACATTCATCCGCTTGAATGGGATTACCAACTACACTAGCAATTCTACTCAATGAATCACATCCCCAACAATTCATGGGTAAATTAGGAAAACGAACCCATAAAGGTATATCTCTCAAAAATTCACGCTTGAAATCAAAATCAGCAGCCCATGGTTTCAGTATGATAGGTCTGTTATTAATCATATGAGGTCCAGAGAAAAAGATTTTATCCCTATTCTCAATTGATTGGAATTTGATCACAAAATAGCCTTCTTCATGCGAAAACACCTCAGGTGGATTATCCAAATTCCAGGAAGATTTGACAAAATTAACCATGTAATTATAGCCAGGAGAATCACCTACCACATAAGCAATCAAAGTTGCCTTCCACTTCTCATTCTCTCGCTCAAACTCAATTTTATCCAGTTTAGCAACTGGAATTCCATTTTCGATCACAGGAGGAATATAGGCCAAGCTCATGCCCAATCCCTTTAGTTTGGTACCAAATTCAGATGACCCATCTTCATCTTCGTTCTCCTTCCCCTGCTCCTTAGGGTCTGCAGATGGTTCACTGAGATTTAGGCGGCGAGCAGCACGAGAAGCACCGCCCAGTGTAGAAATTGCACCCGTGCCGCCACTGTTCACCGGAGCACTAGGTCCAACCGGCGGCGTCACAAAACTCGCATCTCCTTGAGTGGTCGAATCAATCTCAGCTTCCTGTGTGCCTGCCTTCGAGGCGTTCTTCCCCACCGAGCCCCCTTGAGAAGAAACCCCAATTGAACTACCGCGTTTCTGAATCGGATGTTTTCGTGGGCGTCCCCGCCCTCTACCCTTCCCCTTCCCAACAGCCATGAAAACCCAAGTTCAGTGCAAGTTAGCGTAACTTACACCGAGAGCATAGTTTGAGAGATGAGAGTAAAATTAGTAGTTATGTCAACTTTTATTTTCACTAATTTTGATAAATAACCCAGGAGCTTAGCTTACATAAAAGAACTAACTCAGACTATAAACAAACTAGACTCCTAGTCCTAGTATCTGTATTTCCTAGAGAATTCGTTTCCAGACACTACGAACAAAAATGACATGATTGACATCCACATAAGATGCAACTCGATCGATTCACTTTCCTGTCTATATATCTGCAGCAAGAAAAATGTTGGCTATGCCTGAATAACACAGTAACACAAGAAGAGAGAAAGAAAGCTTATTCACCAGAAGAAAAACAGAAAGAAAGTCACAAACGTACAGTCAGCTGAACAAACAACTACAGAATTGAAAGTTTGATTTCACAATCAGTCACTTTGTACTACTTAGTACTTAGGGGCAACTCTGCTTTTCTGCTTGATCTCTGCCAAATACGGCGGAGATGGGATTACACTATGTTGTTGTTTCATAGTGACTTATGCATGGTCCAGATTGTTAGCTAGCCTAGCCGATAAAGTTCTTGGGTATGAAACCCGTCTTTATCCGCCTTTACCTTTGGACCCAGAAGACTAAGGAATCAATAACAACTGAGCCAGAGCTGGTTTGAATATTTTTGTTGCCTCAAATGCTGAAATGCATGCAATTGGAAGCCTGATCTAGACCTTTCATTTGCTTCTGTTCAAGTTCTAAAGAAGCTTGTAGCAAAACAAAATCAAGGTTCCACAATTCCAGTTATCACCAAATCATACCATTAACTACTGCAGAACACTTGCATTTTTACCAATTAGATAGACTTAATCCAATCGAATTCTTGAAGTTTGTTTTCCCTTTATTTTCTGCATATCTTTTCGGTCCTTTTCATCTGATGAAACTAGCTAACCATATGAATTTAAGAGTCAATAACTGACTGTAAAGTTGGGTTTCAGGCTTGAAAGCAATGTTTGAAGCAGTATTGACTTACAAGCCTAAGGCATAATAGATAATACAGAACATTTGAGCTGCATTTAACATAATCACATCTAAAGCTATGTTACCTCAAGGGTTGTGGGAATAAGGCCTGCCAATTTATTAAAAACTTCCAATCTTTCAAAACATCCAAAGAACAGTTGCACAAAGTTTTCCAATTTCTAAATGTGCAGGGGTCAATGCCCTGCAGTATAAACATGAAACAGTTTTATACTGCACAGTGGCTCCCAAAATCAATCACTGCACTTACAAGATTAAGATACTGTGAATTCAACAGTCATAGTCACTTAAAACCTTGAGCAACTCAACCATATAATTTCCAATTTTCAATAAAAGAAACACAAACACTGCTTAAATAGCATTATTACTCCAGTTAAGAGCAGTCTAAAGTTACCGAGAGAGGAAGCCAGAAGCATAACCAAAGTATTATCCTGTTCTACACCTGCAGCCCCGAACAAGCCCATCGAACTCGATACAACAATCAATAGCAAGATCATATCATCTGTAAGGGCCAATAATCAAGTCTGAATTACCATATTTTTCTGCAAAAAACGAACATCTCAAGAGAATCAATGAACTATTTCATCACATAACATGATAAGTAATGTAATCCTAAGCATGACCCTCCTTTACCAAGGATGAAATAGCATGCATTGAAGACTAGAGCTGATCATCGGGCCGGGCCGTCGAGTTTCGGGCCAAAATTTCATGTCCATATCCGGCCCTTTTGGGTTTTGGGCGGGCAAACGGGTTTTTCGGGCCAAAACGCGATATCGTAAATTTTCTATATTGAAGCATAACTTTTGATCCCGATATGCGTTTGAGGTGATTTTTTTTTTTGAATCCAGATAACTTTTCGAGATCTACACAACCATAACATCAGATTTGCAAAATTATATTTTTGAAAAAGTTGAAATTAAAATTACAGCATGCAAATTAATAGAAATATATGAAAAAATTCAAAATAAATAAAATTTTGGGGTCATTCGGGCCGGGTTTGTGGGTTTGACCTTCATCCCTAACCCGTCCCAAATATGAACGGGTTCGGGCCAGGCCCGCGGGCTGGGTTTTTTTGATCAGGTCTAATTGAAGATAAAGATAATATGAATAACATAGCAAGGAACAAATACCAGTCTTTCCTTCAAATGAGCATGTCATAACACTTCAACATAAGTCGCAAAACTGAACTACTACATTTCTAAATGTATAAACTTGAAAACAAAAAAGATTTAACATTTTTGATGGCTTTCAAGCCACAAAGACAGGCTTTGATTTGCAATGCATGAAACAAGAAGGAAAGTTAAACCACCTTAAACTGTTGGAGCAAACCCAACATAATTCGAGAGGTCTCGAGAATGACGGAACAAGTTCGCAAAGTTAAAGGAGGAAAAGTGGAGAACACATGGTCATGCGGATTTGGTGGTGTAATGTTGCATGGTCATGCGAAGCCGACAGCAAGGGGCTGTCAGTGCCGCACGACCGGACATATTTTGTGAGGCAATTCTGCACGACCATGCGGTCCCGTCCGAGCCAACGAACGACGGTGTGGTTTGTTTGCTTTTGGGAGATTTTCTCCCATTATCTTTTGGGGATCTTTTAGGATATTATTGGGATTTTCTATTGGCGTGTAATTACCTATATGAGTAGGATAATATCTAGGTGTTCTTGTGTAACTAGGAAACTAGTATCCAAAAAGATGTATTCCTTAGCCTAGTGGTTTTAGGGTTAGGAATACTTGCCTATATAAGGAGTGTTATAGGCTAGGGTTGGATATCTCATATCTGAGCTCATACTCTAAGGGAGGAAGAGAGAGAGTGAGTCACCATGTAAGGGGGACGCACCCCATGAAGGGGGACGTCAAGGGAAACACATAGTGTGCTTAAGCCATGGGATAGAGTGCTTAAGAAGGAGGTAGTCACTTTGTGTATCTCCAGGGAGGGTGTATAATTAGTTATGTGGTTGATAATTAATAATACATATATATGAGGTTCGTGGACGTAGGGCATTGAATTGGGGCCGAACCACGTTAAAATTGTTGTATTGTCTTTCTTACTTATTGACATATGTTTATTTCGAACTTTTATGAATGAACCATTGTAAAATTCCCCAACATAAACCAATTCATGTACCAAGGTCCCAATTTTTTTTAACTAACTACATTGCTCTAGTTTCATTGAAATAACAGATATTGCAGAACATACATGATTACATAAAAACCCTTTTTAATATCATCGGCAATAAAAGATGGTCTAAATAATGAAGGGTAATGTTATTGCCAAGTCTAATATCAAAAGGCTAGTTTCATATTCAGTAAAAAATGACCCGACTATATTGTTTTATGGTCGGACAATAACATTGTCCATAATTTTTTTGGTTTAACTACAGGTTCACTTAAGCCCTTTGGGTCTTACTAGTCATGTTCGCACAGGATCAACCCACGAACGGGTAAGTTGCTCCCATGTAAATAGTTTCTCCCTTCACAAGATTCGAATCTTCGACCTTACTTAAAAGATGAAAGTGTCGAATCACTCACACCAACCACGCACTTATTGGTATAACAACTTTGGCCATAATGAATTGGGTTGTTTCACTTCACATGTTATGTTACTTCAACACTGACCAATAAAAACCTTAGCTATGAATCGCAAAACTGAAATATAATTAATCACCTCCAGTCCTCCAGGGTCCGTTACTCATCCCATCTTAATAACTTGTTGAGGCAAATATATGATATATGAATGTGATGTGACAATTGCAGAAACAAGATAAAAGAAACAATTTCTACAACCCATCCCATCATAATAGTGCCTTAACCTAACAAGTTTGGCCATTGCTAACATTTCCATGTTAAGTTTATCATGGTACCTCTTTTGCTTTGGTTGACTAATTAATGTATTTATTCGTGTTTGTTAGGTCAAATAAAGATTGATTCTGTGTTGACTAGGTTTGGCCTTCGCATTAGGTTCTTTCTAAAATTATTTGATATATTTCAAAATGTTTGGCCAGAAGGCTTATAACCGGAAGCCCGCATCGACTCATACCGTACTCACTCTTGGACCATAATATGAAATATGAGTCGCGGAAGGACTCAACAATCCACTCACTGAGGCATGCTAGAAAGGGGAAGAGAGATTCGAACCCCTGACCTTAAAAAGCTGTTTGACCAAATTCTTGACCAAATCTTTCCTTTTATGATGTTTTTCATAACTTCGATTTCAGATGAATTTATGCTTGAATGACTTTAAAATGATTGTGGGTTTGAAATTAGTGCGAATCTATGGTCTTTCACGAAACTCACAATTTCGAAGAATTTCAAATGAGACTTCTCCACTATTTCATTTCAAATCTTTCTCTATATGCTCTTCTCTTCTGACATAAAAATTGAATCGGAACTACTTTATCACTTGAAATTCAGAAACTTCTGCTAGCAGTAAGCATACACACTTTAATACTTACATCTCAATTATCATTATTTCATCTGTTAAAGAGTGAGCCAACAATATCGGTATATTAATCACAAAAAAAAAAGAGAAGCAAAATATACTTTTTCGAGGGTAACATCCCCTACCCTTTAAAAAGCCAATATCACCAATACTATTCATTTGTGAATAGTAACTATTCACAAATGAATAGTAACTTACTTCTCCTATTTTTCCCCTTTTTTTTTTTTTTTTTTTTTTTTTTTCAATGTTTTTTTTTTTCCTTTCCATCCCCCAAATACTAGCCCTTCTCAGTCAGACATCACTTCCAATACACCATCTTTTTTTTGGCCATACCCCTTCCTCACTGATCTTCAATTCTTCATGGTTTTGGCTTATTGAACTTCCAAGTAAACAAAGAGGCTTATTGGACTTTAGTGACACCAGAAGTATTAGTGTATTCAATATGATTATGTGTTACAATTGACCAAGAATTATGCCATGTATAATGTATTTGAAGGAAAACCTTTTACATATTGACGTAAATTATCTATTATAACAATGATGACATTTCTTTTTGTTTTATGTTCTTTTCCACGATCACGCTCTTACCTCACAGGTTTTTGTTGCAATGCTCGTGGTTATCTAATATCGATATACATCTCATCAAGTGTCATGATAGAAATGTAGAAGTAAACCTATCCTTGCATGCAACATTCTGGCCAGTATTTATCTTTATTCCATATTATGATATATCACAAAATTAGTTAAGCCTTCAATTACAGATTAGTGTTTATGTATCAAAATTAATGCACGCGGCCCTACAAGTAGTATGTAGAAAGGTGAACCACAACATAATAAATTTGTCACAAAAAGAAAAGAGAAGGGCGATATGCTAATTTGAAGATGAAACAGACATGCCAAGTGAAGTAGACTTCTAACAGCTCATATGTTGCATTAAATTTGCCAACAACTTTTGGCAGATGGTCTAAGCATATCCACTAGAGTTGCTAAGTGTGATATACAGTTTTGAAGTGTAAGAAAAAGAGTGAAATAGAAATGACTTATCTCGTAATGATAATGAGTTTCGTATTAGTAGTTGATGGAACTCAACTGAAAAATGCAGTCTATATGATCATAGTTACAAACATGTGTAAATAAATTTACATAGAACCGAGAATGAGAAAATCGAATCTAAACCTAATATACCCAAAAATTCATGTTAACGATTAAAAATGACCGACATCCGACTAAATATCTTTCATAATATTGTGATTTCTCCTCATAACTATGTCATCTTAGCCATTTGACGTCCTATCAATTTCCAAGAACATTTTTGCCGACTCCCCGTGAATATGCTGAGGCAAATAAAGTGTATGATTTGAGGTGCATCCACATAACATAATTGTCCAAACCATAAATGTCCTTCTTTGGACTCATCCAGTGCATGATTCTCAAGAAGATTACTTACGTAAGCAATGAGGTGATGTTCACTTGGCATACAATAATCTGTCAAAAACACCACCTCCTGATTTTGACCATCCAAAATCCACCCTGAACTCAAGCACACAATGACACAATAATAAGCTAAGCACACGAGAAAATATGGAATTATGGACATGGCTCCTTGCATAATCAATTTCGAGCTGTCAAAAACCTGAACCAATTCGACTCGTTTTTCAGGAGCATGATACAGTTTTCTCGATTCAACTCCTCTTACAACTCGAGAAAATGAGAGAACAAGTAAATTTGATCTTAAAACCAATCCGATATGATCCGACTTGATACCCGTTGAGTCAACCCATTTGACAGTTCTACAAGTGTAGCATGTAATGTAACATGATCAAGTTGCATCGCAATTACCTGAACCTAGTTGCCTTATTATTTCTGATGGAGCCTGAGAAAAGCGATAGTTCACCAACTAAGCAAAAGATTTTTTTTATTGCTCAAACATTTTATGGCCACAAGAATTGTCCATTGCCCTTAAAGCCACACATGGAAGTGCCCTACAAGCTATGCTGGACTAATTTGTGCCCCTTATTTGATTCTGAAAATCTTAATCTTATCTTTAATGGCGCCAATGCCACTCATTTTTCTCTCTTTCCTCCACCTATCACGTCTCTTTGGTTTCATCATTAATACCCCCTTACCCATTTGCTTTGTTTCTTCTCTTCTCTTTCTTTATTATTATTATTATCATCCCTTAAGCCTAATTTTAGCTGATTTTAAGAGGTCACCACTCACCAGTGGTTTTTTTTCCACTAAAATATTTTCTGGGTTTTAAAGATTTGGCCTTTAAACAACAAAACTTCATCTGGGTTTTGCTTGAACTGGATATTTCCCATCTGGGTGTCTCTAGATTTTTGAGAAATTTGATTTTGTGAAACAGAGTGAGAAACAGAGCAAAAAACAGAGGAGAAAAACAGAGTACAGAGAATCAAAAAAAAGAAAAAAAAATGAAAATTCAGTGTGATGTGTGTGAGAGAAATCCTGCAACAGTGATATGTTGTGCTGATGAGGCAGCTTTATGTGCTAAATGTGACACAGAAGTTCATGCAGCTAACAAACTTGCTAGTAAACATCAGAGGTTGCAGCTTCAGTGTCTCTCTAGCAAACTCCCTTCTTGTGATATTTGCCAGGTAATTTAATTTTTCTCTCTCTGATTAACATCAGCACTTTCTTTGCTTATATTGGTAAAACCCTCTTTAGTATGTTAATGCTTTTGAAACATCATGAATTTGACAATTTGGAAACTTGTTAAAGTAGATATGATTATATGAACAAGATTGCTAAATCAATTATAGTGATAGTTTCTATGTCTTGTTTACTTCCTAGTTTTTTTTTTTTTTTTTGAGGGTTTATACTTCCTAGTTTAGAGTTTATATGGACTTATATTTTGAGGACAAAAACTATCCTAGAAAATAAAAGGGGGGAAATGGTCAAACTAGCACCCAAGCTGATAGATCTTGCTCACTTTTATATGAAGTTATAAGAAATACTTAGTATGTTTTTTTCCCATCAAAAAATAAAGAAAAAAAAGAGAAGAAATATGATTCCTTAGAAGTAATTTCCTGTATTCTTGTCTGTTAATGATGTTTTCAAATCTCACTCATAGATTAATTTTATCATGAAGCAGATATTCTTGTTCCATTTGATCAGTTCTTACATCTCAAAGTTTTGAATCCCTGCAATTTCTGACAAGTATTTTGGACTTGTGATTTTTACAGGACAAAGCTGCTTTCATTTTCTGTGTTGAAGACAGAGCCCTCTTTTGTCAAGATTGTGATGAATCAATTCACTCAGCAAGTACTCTTGCTGCAAACCATCAGAGATATCTAGCTACCGGAATCCGTGTGGCTTTAGGCTGCCTTTCAAAGTGCAAAAATGAACCTGAAAAGAACTGCAAAGAGCCATCTAACCAAAATCCACAACAAATTCCCTTGAAACAACAAACTGTGCAACACCCTCCTAGCTTCTCACCTCCCGCGTCATGGGCTGTTGATGATCTATTGGAGTTCCCTGAATTTGATTCTCCTGATAAGGTAAGAAACATAGCTATATTGAACTCAGCATACCTTTTATTGAATGCTTGTGTAAATTATTACTCTTAACTAATTAGATGAACTTAGGGGTATGCTTGCGTACATCTGGACATCTCCAGACCTCGTGATATACTTGGTTGTTGTGAAACTTAATGCTAGAGAAAATTAGTTAGTAGTAGTAGTTGTAGTAGTTGTTGTTGTTGTTGTTAGATGAACTTAATGCTAGAGAAAATTAGTTACTTATTCCTCAAACTGCTGTGTGTGTTGAGGTTGTGACTTGTGATCTGTGTAACACGAACTTAAGTTATCAGGCATCACCAGTGAGGTCTGAGGTGTATTTGACACATAATATAGCGACGTTTTAGCTATAGTATCAGTTCGTGTTCGTTTCTTGTTATCGTTGTGACATTCTTCTTTCTATGGTTGCAGAAAGCACAGCTTGAATTAGGAGAATTCGACTGGTGGTCAGATGTGAACATCTTCGGTGAGCAAGCTCCTCATGAAGGCTTAGCAGCAGCTGAAGTTCCTCAGCTTCCAATGTCTATACCAAGCAACAACCATACCTTCCAATACAGACCCACAAAGAGCAACATGCCTAACAAAAAGCCTCGGATCGAAATCTGCCATTACGATGATGATGATGAGTACTCAATCGTCCCTGATCTTGGTTGATTTTGGCTGTCCATAATATTGGCTTTGTTGCCAAATTAGTCATGTATACATTGGTAGAATGTATGTGACTTTGTGTAGGGGGCTGGAGTTAATATTGCAATTCATTTGCTGAATGATGGTGTGATGGTAAATTATGTATGAGCCTGCTAGTTTAAGGTATGAAATATGAGATTTTAGATATTGGTGGACTTCTCATTTTTGTTCTCAATAGACCTCTTGGACACACAGTATTTGAAATTGCCCTGTTACGACAATATACACCAATGCCAGCCACCACAAAGGGTGAAAGGGAACTACTTCATGTGAAATTAGCCAAGGGCTGGTGGCTATATATGTACACCGGTAGGTAAAAAAATTTCTTCCCGTCAAAATCTACGTTAAAATTATCGTAAAATATATTAGTGGAAACCATATATAAGAGACATCAACGACTAAAACACCGTTATTAAAAATTGCTAGATCCGCTATATACTGTTATATAATAGGGTATATAGAGGATGATATTGTAATTATACTCGTATAACCTCTGTAACCCTAATATTATAAATATAATACCAGGGCTCCCTGTTGGTATGAGCCATTCATCATTATTTCTGTACATGGTATCAGAAAGACTACTTTTGTATTAGCCTAAAAAAAATCGTTTCCGCTTCGCCAATGGACCAATATTCATCCACAATCATCCGACCACCTTTCTATAGTTTTCTAGATTATAGTAGCCACACAAAATTGTCTCTTTTAATCTGGTCAAATAATACATAAGAGTAGGTATGGAATTTTGATCCCAGCACAAATCTCTGCCGCGCTGCCTCCCTCACCGTCACCGGCATCCCTCGCCAACACCAGCCGCCAACATCATCAGACCTTCCTCACCCTGTCGGCCAAAACCCCTGTCTCTCTCCTCACCACCCTGCTGGCACTCTTTTCAGGCGACCCATCGCCTCCCCTTTTCGATGTGTGATCGCCAACCATCGTCGGCGTTCAACTATCTATCTCAACCCTCTCAAATCCTCTCTCTTCAACGGCCCTCACGGCCAAAATCTTTTCTCTTTTTTTTTTTTTGTCTCTCTTTCTCCTTTAACCCTCTCTCCTCTACCCCTCACTGCTACAATCTCTCTCCCCTCATCTTTGCTCTTTTCCCTCTGTTTCACTTCTTTCTCCCTCTCTCACTCTTATCTGTTTTTCCCAAAACTAGTTGGGTTCTTTTCAATTCCACCGTTTCCAGCGTACAATATCTCCGTTTCTTCTCTAACTTCCAACCACGTGGGCCTCCTCTTTCTTCTTTTAATTCTCAATCAAAGTTTCTTCACCAATTCACAATTAAGTTTGGATATTGGGTTAATTTTCCCATTATCTCTAACTATATGGCCTATGGTTGGTTAATTATGCAACGGTTGGTACAAGTTCGAGCAATACAATGGTTTCTTTTCGGCTACATTCATTGTTTCATGCATACTCAGTTGACGTTCAATATTTTCATATGTCTACTCTAATTAATGAAGCAGGTGGCAACACGAGAGTTTTATTTCGTCTAGATTTCATACTTGGTTGAACTTCAAGATCTCCATGTTTACTATAGTTTTATTTTTTAATTATTTCTTTTGTAACTCCAATCGTAGCGTTCATTCATCTACCGCTACGATTGTGGGAGAGTGTTAGTGAATAATATTCCTAAGTATTATTCTAGTACTCTTAGGAATATTATTCTAGATTAACATATACTAGTTATTTATTATTTTTAAAGATAAGTTAAGCGAAATTTTAAATTAATATGCCTCAATAAATGTTCGTAGATGATGTTGAATACTTGTATTATATTAGAAACTTCATTTCATAATTTGGATTTTGTGTGATGATAATTATGGTGCCCATGACGATGAGTTATCTAAAGGTTTTTGTATTTATTTTAGGTATGAGTTATCTGAAGTAAAATCATGAGAATTCTGAATTAAGCTTTGGTGGCTGTGTAACACCATATCGGTATTGTCTTTTAAAAAGAATTAAAAAATAAAGACACAATCAAAATAGGTTTGTTAACTAACCCTGAGGGATAGCTCAGCTGGTAAGACCTATGAGAAATATTCCAGATGTCCCAAGTTCGAATCCCCTCAGGGCCATTGGAGGTTTTACCAGTCTTTAACTTCAGGGCCTATGAGAATAGTCAAGCAAAGCTTGGACACACATGTTATCTAAAAAAACTAAACAAACCCAAAGATTTATCCTTTTTTTTAAAATAAATAAATAAATAAATAAGGGTATGTTTTTTTTTGAGATGAGTCGAGTTGATCTGATATGACTGGCTAAGTATGCTGATTTGATATAATAAGCAACTTGTACTAATTATATCTTACTGAATAGTATACTGATCTGACTTAATCGTAGTCTCTATTGAGTTGATCTGATTTAATAAGTACAATGAATTGATTCCGTTGAGATGATGGTATGCTCTCCCTATTAATACCACAAAGCTCATCTGACCAGATAAAAATTGGGCTCGTTTGCAAGTGTGCATTGTATGTGAATGATACATGTATCATCATACATTTACATTAGAATGTCGTGAAGCTCAAAATAAGATAAAAAAAAAAAGAGAAAATGGTAAATGTTGAAAGAGATCAAACAAAGGGGCTCATACGCCTCTTCCTATCACATCAAGCATGCTTTTATTCATAGATTTGATCATGTCGTCATGGAGACAGATTGTCTCGCCTTGTTTAATGCTATACGTACAATAGAGTCGTAAAGGTTATACTTACTTTGGTTTGGTTGTTGATGATTATAATTTTTAAATACAAATTTTGAATTTGAAAATAAATAAGAGAGATAAAACATATAAATAAATTTGTTTTTCGCTTTGGATGATGATTTATCTATATTAATGGAAGATCGATGATCGTTCTTTCACTCAAAAAAAGGAATATAAATTCCTACTTAAACTCAAATGAGCTAAACTGTTACGTGAACTATAGAATTAAGGGGATGTTTGTGAGGTGGGAATGAGAATTAGAGATTTTGGGGATGAGGATAAGATTTGTTTTGGGGGATAAGGAATTTGTGTAGTTAATCCGATTACTTTGTTTGTTATGTAGGTATTAATTTTGGGAATAGATTAAAGATTATAACTTTGGTTTACCAAAATGCCACTAAAAAAAATAGGAGACAAAATTTGCAGTCATTTTTAATGGGCATTATGGTAATTTAACTTTATGTATTCTATTCACACCTCCAGTCACCACTCACCAGCTCCCTTGTGGGATTAAAAACGAGAGAATAGAGGCCTTTTTAGTTAACCCCAAAATGAGATTTATTTTGGGGGATCAAGAATTTGTGTAGTTAATCTCATTACCTTATTTGTTATGTAGGTACTAATATTAGGAATATATTGAGTATTATAAAATTAGTTTACCAAAATGTCATTAAAAAAGAATATGAGACAAAATCTACAGTCATTTTTAATGGGCATGATGGTAATTTAACTTTAATAATTTTATTTCCACCTCCAATTATCAGCCCTATTGTGGGATTAAAAACGTGGAAATATATGTCTTTTTATTCCCGTCCCTACCCTATTTCTATTCCCCATCCCTTATCCCAAGCATGAGATTTTAAAATACTAGTTTTCTTATCCCTATCCCCTCATTCTATTCCCACTAAACAAATCCCCGTAAAGTTAAGTTTATTACTTACATTCAAACTCAGATAATATCTCCATAAAATTTATTGGACAACAAAGTTATTGCCAGGTCATTTATGACATATATGGAAACATATTAGAGCTCATCCTTTTAAAATTAGACCGGGCAATAATAGTATTTATTAATCTGATAATAACATTACCCGATTTATTATCTATATGTTTTAGTTTTTTTTTTTTTTTTAATGTTTTTAGGTTTATGTTTTAGTTATATAGGTTTTCATAACTACGTGCTTATTGTAACTCAGATATATAATATCTCAATAAATTTTGTTATATCACAACAATCTTTGAACAATATCTCTTTTACTCAATTAAAAAAAACATATTTTTAGTTAAGTAGGCCTTCATATTTTTACATTGGGTAGCTGCTTAGGCTCTGTTTCTCTTCAACTTCTTCCAAGTATTCAGTAGATTTCAGTTTAGTTCAGTAAAAAAAAGTTCAGTTCAGATATATTCAGATCAGTTCGGAAACTAAAGTACAATTTTACTCTTTGATATTGTGGTCTGTGGATTCCGTAAAAATAAGTTCATCTCCAAAAAGTTTAGTTCAGTTCAATTCAGTATTGTACAAATAAGTTCAGTAAAAAGAAGGTGAAAAGAAAAGGGGTTTACAATTGTTTTGCTTACCATTTACGTACAATAATGATCTAAAGCTACATATCCCAAAACATGCATACATACATAGGTATATGATTAACTTGTTAATCAAATAAAATTACATAGTTATTGCATGAAAATAAGGAGCGAGAGGCACCTGGCAAACAGGTCATTTGGGTCGGGTTCGGGTCGGGTTATTTCGGTTCGGTTTGATTTGGGTTATCTCTATTTTCGGTTCCGGTTCGGGTCGAATCGGGTATATTTGGGCCCGGGTTGATTCGGTTCATGTTGTTTTTGGGTCGGTTGTGGGTCGGGTCGGGTCAATCCGGTTCGGGCCATATCACGCACTATACTCCGTTCGGGTTCGGATCGGTTCGATCCGGGTATATTTGGGTTCGGGTCGATTCGGGTCATGTTGTTTCGGGTCAGATATGGGTCGGACAGATTTAAGTCACATTTTTTTTGCAAGTTCGATTTGAGTACAGTTTTTCCCGATTGTATTATTATATTTTTGAGTTCGGGTACAAGTCAAGTCAATATGAGAATGATTGCACGTCGTTTTCAGTCAATATCTCATCATAATGTTGTGAGTCACATATTTTAAAGTGGACAATTAAATTGGGTCAGAGGGAGTATTATTTTGTAGTGCCTACAATTTTTATAGGAGTAAGTGTAACAGAGTTAAGGAGATGTAATCAATTGCGTTGCAATTTTTATAAGAGCAACTCATATAGGGCCAAAAATATATAAATTGATTATATAATTAGATATTTTAATGGGTGAGTGTAATCACAATGTTTTAAAATATTTTAATTTTACTATTTTTAAAACACTAACAAATAAATAAATAAATAAATAAATAAATAACATATTATCAGCTTCGGTTCGGGTTCGGGTTGGTTTGGATCATAAATTTCGGGTTGTGTTCGGTTCGGGTTCGGGTTAGTTTGGATCATAAATTTCGAGTTGTGTTCGGTTCGGGTCCTTTCGGGTTATTCGGATTGGGTCGATTTCGATTTGGATCAGATTCGGGTACGGGTCATATCGGATCTGCTAATTTCGGGTCGGTTCGGTTTGGATCGGGTTGTTTCGGATTTTCAGTTCAATTTCGGGTCTTACTATTCGGGTTGAATCGGGTCACGGATCGGGTTATTCGGATCGGGTTATCGAGTCCGGGTCAGTATTGCCAGGTCTAAATTTCTAGCATATAGAAAGGAGGGGTGAAAAGAACATGAAAGGTAAAAATGACGATCTGCATTATTAAGGAACATATCTTTGGGTACGTTTGTTAGAGTTTACATGGCCAGTTCAGTTCAGTTCAGTTTATCTCAATTCAATGATTTCAAATTCAGCTGAATGATGTTCAGTTCAGTTCAGTGGTGTTGAGTTGAGAAACATACTTTTTGTCTCACATATCAAGTTGTGTTCAATTCAGTTCAGTTGTGTCAAGTTCAGTTCATTAGTATCCAGTTTAGTGATGTTGAATTCAGTTCAATTCTGATAATTAAGTTCAACTCTAACAAACGCACCCAAAGTGTGAAAATATAAGCAATCATTTATTTTTTCCAAGAGCTCAAACTTTTCATCTTCGTCATTATTACTTGTGAAACAAACAATGTAAACAATTCGTTATATTATAACATGATTATTAATCTCATCAATACATTATTGTTACAGGTTCGAGTCTCCTCAAGGTCATTAAAGGTTTTCATGCTCGATAATTTTAGGACCCATGAGATTAGTCAAGTAAAGCTTGAACACCCAAATTATCTAAAAGAAAAAAAATATATTATATTTATGTTCTAGTATGTACAAATACATCAACCATTCTGAGTAAAAGCTAAAAATTGAATAAGAACACAAACAAATCTGATCAGAAATACAAAGACGATCAATTAATGAGTCAAAGAAAACTAATATAACATAAAATAATGAGATTGAGAAGCAGGAAATAAGGGAGATAGCGGGAAAACAAAATGAGAAAAATAAAATAAAAAGGGAAATGAAAGTAAAAGTTCATTAAAGAAAAAGGGAATAAGGCAATAACTATTTTAATGCATTGGAGTTGTAAGTTTACGTCTAGTGCCATTTTGGAACTTTAAATCTTCGCACAATGTAATTCTTTTTTTTTTTTTTGCTAAGTTATCTGATTTCTTTTTGCTCTTTTGTTTTCTTATATCTCATTGTTTTTTTCTATCTCATTATTTCTTTAAATAAAAGCTAAGCAATGTGACATTTTTTCTCTCTGTTTTTTTTTTTTACTTTGCATTCAAAGTTTGCAACTCTTTAGCTGTCAAGCTAATTACTTTTTTAGGTGGACGCTACCTATGTTGAATAAATTATGCATCTTTTATATACTCATATTTTATTTTCTAATCAATAAAACATATTACAAATGAGTCTCATTTTAAAGGATATTTTGTACTCTTTCCAATGGTGGAAGAAATTTAATTTTTTAAGCGGTGGAAGTAAAGTTATATGCTAGCTAGTTAACATCTAATAGTCTACTCTTTAACGATTTAGGAAAGTATAACTTTAGTTTATATTCTATTCCAAAACCTCTAGTAGTCTACTCGTTAACGATTTAGGAAAGTAAAACTTAATATATATTCTATGCCAAAACCTATGTTTCTATTTTATATTTATATTAAAATTTTATTACAGTGGTTCGCTTAGGTGGACGTCTCCAATGCTGTCAGAAAATGCCTCTAATATATAGATACGGAATTGCTTAACGTAAATCCCATTTTACTAAACGCAAATATTTTTTTCCCAATACTTCCCACAATACCCTTTACATTTGTAAACCCTACTGAGTACTGAGAGACTGAGTACCGAGAGACTGAGCGTAACATGCCGGAGAGACAAAATGCCGTCGTTTCCACCACCAGGCTCCGTCACCATTTGCGAAATCAACCGCGACCTCGGTACAATTTCTCTGACAAAATGCCGTCGATTCGCTGTCCCATGCTTTGCTCAATTCTCGATGCTTTGCGATAAAAAATGGCGTCTGCTCCATCCATGTCAGGTACTTCCTCTCTCTCTCTCTCTCATCCTTATTGCTTATCTGCTATGTTGCTTGAATTTCGATAGTTGATTGTGTTGAGATGTTATTAAGTTTGATATTTGATTAATTTAGCGAAATTGAAATGCGGTGCTATGAATTATGAAATAAAATTCGGAATTGTATAATTGCCAGTTTTCGGTTGAATGTGTCAGCATATGTAAGCTAAGAATATGGAGTTTCGATAGTTGATTGTTTGGAGATGTTATTTTGCGAAATTGAAATGCGGTGATATGAAATGAAATTCGGATTTTTTTTTTGTGTAATGGCAGTTTCAGTCGAATGTGTGAGCGTATGTAAGCTAAAGTTATGGAGATACGATTGTACATCACTTTCTTGCGCTTGGAAATCTCCTAGGGCTCTAACTGGTTCTTTTGCAAGTACTGCTCAGAGTTCGTCGTGTTCGCTTTGTAATCATAGGAGATTCAATCGGTGGCACAAATGTGTGAGTTTTATTTCATGCGTGTTTTAAATCATTTTATATGTGGGGCGGCGGTGCTCGAGCGACTGTGGGTTCAAGTGAGATGGTTTGGGTCTGTCTTGATGGGTTTTCTGGTGGTGGTGAATGTTTGCGGCGGTGTCGAAGGTGGTCGACGGATTAGAGAAGGCGGGGATGTGCGCGGTAGAGAGATGGGTCGGTGAATGGGATATAAGAAATGGTGGAGGTGGGCTGAGTTGTTTCTGGGTAGGGGATGATGGAGGGAAGAAGAAAATTGGTTGAGAGAAAAGGGAGGAAGAGAGAGAAAGGGCTGAAAATTACTTAGGGGTATTGTAGGAAGTGGGGATTTACATTTAGTAATTTGCGATTTACGTATAGCAACCCCCTATAGATATTATGATTATAGAGATTGTGTAATCTAGAGTTTACATAACACTAGGACTCCCTACCTATAAATAGGGATCGATTACATCAATAATAATCAAGCATTCTATTATTTCACATGGTATCAGAGCGAGAGTCCTAAACCTAAAACTCTTCCGCTTTTCTTTTTCCTGTCGTGCGTCTTACTCTTCTCGGCCAAAACCCTACTAACGCCATGACTGAGTCCCAATCTTCTCAACCTATTTCCACGGTTGCTGCTACCTCTATGGTTCATACTTCAATTCCCCAACCTACCTTTGTTACCACATCTATGATCTCCACTTCAATTCCTCATACTGCCTCCATCCCTGCCACGTTTGAGCACCCTCAGACACATGGTTTTCCACCCCCACCACCGCCTCCTCCCTTGTCCATTCCCCTTCTTATGTCTACCTCACCACTGATGATGCCTCCTCACTCATGGGTTACTCCTCAACCGTCTTTTACGCTCGGGTTTCCCTACTCTACTTGGGAATACGACTCTTCTTCTTCTTCTAACCCACAAGGCAACTACCCATATGCATCTGATGCTCTTGGCTTCCCGAGAGGTTTGTTTGATCCTGTTCACGGTTCGTTCGGCGGGGCAACTCTTCCCATGGCTAATATATGGTCTGTTAATGTTCGTAATCATGTCACAACCACCCTCACCTCGGTGGAAGATTTTCTATCTTGGCAAACTCAATTTGATGCTCTTCTCACGATGCATCAACTACGTGGTTTTGTTACTGGTCGGCAATCATATCCTTCTCCTCATGTCCTTGATGCTAATGGTATGCAGTACCCCAATCCTCACTATGCTCAGTGGATTCGCATCGATCAATGCATTCGTTCCTGGTTATTTGCTACCTTATCAAAAGAGTTGCTTGCTGAGGTTCATAATCTAGCCTATGCTGCTGAAATTTGGTCTAGATTGGAGTCTCGCTTTAATACTGCTAGCTTAGCTCGCGTTTTGGATTTGAAACGCTCCCTGGCTACTCTTCGCAAGTCGGAATCTCAGTCCATGGATGACTACTTGCAACGTATTAAATTTATTGCAGACTCACTATCATCCATACGGTCTGCTGTTGCCGATGTGGAATTGGTGCAATATACTCTAGCAGGTCTCCCCGAGGAATATGAGTCCTTTATTACCACTGTCACTTACGCCTCGTAATCGTTCTCACTCACGTTTGATGACATGCGCACCAAGCTTGTCATCCATGAGAGCCATCTTCGCAATTCCGTGAACGTGACACCTCTGGCATAGGTCACCAGGCCTTTCTTGCTTCTGGTGGCTCGGGTCAGGGAGGTTCCACTCAAGGGGGTGCTCAAGCTAATAGTACAAATCAGTCCAACAATCAGCAGGGGTCCAACCGTAACTATAATAACAACAGGAACAACAATACTCGCGGCCGTAACAATCATTGGCGTGGTCGTTGGGGACGAGGCAAAGGGCGTAATAATGGTGGCGGTCGAGGCAACAATTCGCAGCAACAACTCCAGCCTACTACAATTGCAAATAATTCTGGTTTGACAGTACTTTGCAACTCTGCTTTGTTATCGTCTAGTTATTGCGACGTGCGTTGTGTTTCTAATTTCTCTTAACTCTGCAGGCAATTTTACATCTGACGGAATTTTGGGCTCCGCCCCTAACCAACTTCGTTGTCTTGTTTGTTTCTATACTGGCCACCCATCATCTCAATGTCCTTTTAGGGTCAATGGAAATCCTTCAGTTGCTCCTTCGGCTCCTGCCTTTGCCACTCTCTCCACTGGTGAGTCGAATGAGGCCATTTGGTATCCGGATTCTGCAGCCTCGGCTCATATGACACCAAATGAAGGTATTTTGTCTTCCAAAACTACTTACAACGATGGCATTGATATTACAGTTGCTAATGGTACTAGAATTCCCATACATAAAATTGGCAACACTACGTTGCATACACCTTATAAATCGTTGTCACTAAAATCGGTGTAATACCCCGCATATTTATAATATGCAATAATGTGATTATTTGATTTTGAAATATGGATTTTTGGAGAAAAGAATATTTATTAATATTTATTTCCTTATTATTTGGTGTTGAGAAAGGAAAAGATATTTACTTTGAGATAATTTCCTTAATTGAGTTGTTCTAGTTGGATCAGGATTCTAACTTGGTCAATCATTCTAGACCTTTATAAATATCCCTTGACACCATTAAATCTGATTCTTTTTCTCTTCGTTCGTGCCCTAGTGAGTCCATAAAGTTCACTCACGTTTTCTCTTTCACAAGCCTCACAAAAGCCCTAAAAACTGTCCAGCACACACTGTTGGATTGAAAAATCCGTTTCTCCTGTTCTACTTATTGCGTGTACTTGATATTTGGATATGTTTTAGAACCAGATGTCTAGAACTACATTGCAAAGTTTTGTAATTTTTAGAGTTCGTTTGATACCCCAAATTAGTTTTCTCTTGAGGCGGCGCAGTGCTGATGCGAGATTCAGATCCGCCTACTTTGTTCTATCATATCTCAAAATATACACATTATTTGTACAAACCTTTCGGTGTAGTTGAACCTTAGTATTCCCTCAGCTTATACGCCAATTTTTAGATGATATGGACTTCGTTTGATGGTCCGTTCGAGCGTTTGATTCAGATTGCATGTGCTGATTTCGTATTTGAGTTGTTTTTTGAAGCGTAGGAATCAAGGTAATTCTATGTCTACAATTTTACTCAACCCCATGAAAAGTTTGAGTATGTGCTAAGTGGTATATTTGACTATGTTTGGATGGACTATATTAAATTTGATTTGTATGGTCATGGATTTATTATTTGGGATGGTTTTATGATGATTTAATTTATGGTGGATTAATTATATGGAAATATTATGTATGATGGATTAATTATATACGTGAAGTAAGTTTATGGGAAACATGGATTGGTTGAGTATTGGAATATTGGCTTATTATCGATAAATTGATATTGATATTGGACTTTATATGGTGAGTAATGGATAAAACCTTGTGATTGGTTCATGTGGAATATGAGTATATTGGAATTGGATTATTATTGAATTTTTGTGATCTAACTGATGTGAATTATTGTTGTTAGTATGATCACGATTTTATGTTGAGGGTTAAGAGACCTTTAGGTAGGATCCCCTAAAGGTTAGACATAGATATGGTGGATACTTGTATATCTTGCGGGACTGCGGTTTACGTAAGCTCTATACTTATTTTGACTCTTAGTGCATTGATCTCATGAGTTTGGTTATATTGGTTGTCCAAATTGGGCTGAGTACAGACGTATTAGTGGTACTCTATTGTCGTCCTTTTAAGCCGTGGAGGTTTTAGAAGGGGATGTGCACACTTAAACTTTTTGCTGATCAGTTGGTGAAAATATTTATGGTATGGAAAGGTTGAAATCCCTTCTCCATTGGTGGAATTTTGTCTTGTCGTTCTTCCCTCTAAACAAGATGACTTAATGAATAATGAATAAATATATGATTGGTGTGCGTGTGCTTGGTTTGATGCTATGTGTGTATGAAATAAATTTAAACAAAATATTTTGGAAAATCCAGGTTGTTTTTCAAATGTATTTTATGGGGTAGAGTAGAGTTACCAGCTTTTCCTGATTTTCTTCTTTGTTTTCCCTTGTTTCTCTTCTTATATATTTTACAGGTGAGTTTGATGGATAAGCGTTGGAGTGAGGACGCTAGATAGAAGATTTGATAGATTTTGTCTCGAACATTGTTTAAGTTGTTTTAGTTGGTTTATAATTTGGGAGTTATTATTGTTATTATTAATTATGTTTTAAGTTGGACTTTGTTTAGTTAAGTTGGAAATTAATTATTAAGTTATTAATGTTGGTATTATTTAGTTTAGTTTTGGTTGGGTCTTGCATTTAATTTATTAAATGCGGCTTAGCACCTTGGGATTTCCGTTTATTTTCCGCTACAATGTATTTATATAAAAAAATGGTCGAAAATTTTGGAGTGTTACAATCGGTCTATCATGTTCCTCATCTAAAACATAATTTAATTTGTGTTAAGAAACTTTGTGAGGATAATAATTGTGCTGCTCTTTTTGAATCGAATCCCCTATGGGTTAAGGACAAGACAACGGGGGCGGATCTTCTGCGGGCTTCCAGTAAAGGCAATGTCCACCCTATCACTAGCTCAGTTGTGCCCACGTCTTAGTCAGCTTTTCTCACCTTGCAAGAGTCTTCTACACTATGGCATAGGCGCTTAGGTCATCCTAGTTCTAAAGTTTTGAGTATTCTTAGTCACAATAATAAGGACGTTGTTGTGTCCATTAACGAACATTTAAATTGTGTGCCTTGTAAACTTGGTAAGTCTACCAAGTTATCTTTTGGTGATGTGGAGCATATTTTTGATAAACCATTGCATCTTATTTATTCTGACGTTTGGAAATCGCCTATTCTTTCAAACTTGGGTTATAAGTTCTATGTTATTTTTGTGAATGATTATTCTCGTTTTTCCTGGATATACCCAATGAAAGAAAAGTCAGAGGTTTATCGTCATTTTTGCAATTTTCAAGCGCTGGTAGAAAATCTGTTTGATTGTAAAATAAAATTGTTTTAAAGTGACGGAGGCTTAGAATATGCACAATGGCCCTTTATTTCAACATTTTCTCAAATATGGTATTTATTTTCAAAAATCTTGCCCCGACACTCCCGAGCAAAATGGTGTTGCCGAACGGAAGCCCCGTCATGTCGTAGAACTGACACGTACTATGCTTGTTAATGCATCCATGCCTGGGCAATTTTGGGTGGATGCAGCGTATACTGCTACTTTTATTATCAATTGCCTTCCCACTCCGATTTTGAATAATGTTTCTCCTTTTGAGATATTGTTTGGAAAACAACCCAACTATCAATTTCTAAAACATTTTGGATCTGAGTGCTTTGCTCACATCATTGTTGCGCCTCCTCACAAGCTAGCGCCTAGGTCCGTTCGTTGCGTTTTTCTTGTCTATGCTCCACATTACAAGGGATATAGGTGTCTTGATCCCATCACTGGTCGAGTCTATACTAGTCGTCATGTTAGGTTCCATGAAACTGTGTTTCCTTATCGTCAACTTGTCTCGAGTCGTCTTCTCTTAGTCCCATGTCCTCGGACACGTGTCCTAGTCTTCTCACTAAGTCCTGGGTACCTACGGCTACTGTAGGCCATGTGTCCCCTGCCTTGCGCACCTCGACACGTGCTAGTCTTCCAGCTCGTGTTCCCGTTCCCGCATCGACCAGGTTGTCCCCGTCTCGTGCTGCGTCCTTGTCTGCTACACCCTGCAGCACCGTTCCCGTGTCTACTGCACCTTGCAACAACGTTCCCTTGTCTGTTGCACCGTGCAGCGTTCCCGTGTCTGTTGTACCCTACAGCGCAGTTCCCTTGTCTCCTGGGTCACAACAGGTTCAGACCTTCCCGCCCCCGTCTACCTCTCCTGTGAGCTCCTCGGGTTCTGACCACTGTGTCCAGCCATCTCCCACTATTTGCAGATTGTGCATCTAGTTTTATGGCTGCCACCACTTTTGAGGTCCTGCCTCCTACGTCTCACACTACTTGTGTCCAGTCCTTTGTGTCTGCGCCTATGTCGACTTCGGCTGGTATTATACCTTCTGTTTCTCCAGGCTTGCCTCACACGAGTGCTTGTCTAATGCTCATCATATGACAACTCGTAGCAAACTTGGCATAATCAAGCCCAAGAAAATCTTTTCCTTGCACACAGAAGCCACAAAGGTCGCTACGAAGAGCATGTCTGATCCAACTAATCTCACTATTGCTCATAAATCTCCAAAGTGGCGTCACGCCATGGCGGATGAATATAATGCATTAATTGATAATCACACATGGGATTTAGTACATAGAACTGCTAATATGAATGTGGTCAGCTGTAAGTGGATTTATAAGACAAAATATCGCTCAGATGGGATTGTTGAGCGTCCGAAGGCGCGACTGGTTGCCAGAGGTTTTCATCAACTTGCTGGTGTTGATTTTCATGAAACCTCTAGTCCAGTTGGTAAACCCACTACTGTACGTATTGTTCTTTCCTTAGCTGTTTCTTGTGGCTGGACTATTAGACAATTAGACATCAAAAATGTCTTCTTGCATGGGTACTTGAATGAGGAGGTATATATGTCTCAACCTCCTGGCTTTGTTCATCCTAAGTACCCCGATCATGTTTGTTGTCTCAAGAGATCCATCTATGGTCTGAAACAGGCACCTTGGGCATGGTATCATCAGTTTAGTACTTTTCTGGTACAATTGGGTTTTATATGCAGCAAATGTGACACATCAATGTTTATTTTTCGTGCTGGGTCTGTTATTGTTCTTCTCTTGTTGTATGTTGATAATATCATTTTAACCAGTAATTCTCCTAAGCATTTATTTCATCTCATCACACAGCTCAGTGGTCCTTTTGCCATGAAGGACTTAGGAGATCTCCATTATTTTCTAGGGATTCAGGCGGTACGAACATGCTCGGGTCTGTTTCTTTATGTCTCAGCACAAATACGTTACAGACTTGCTACAAAAATTCCACCTTCACATGGTTAAGTTTGTTCGTATCCCAGTCATTTCCCGGACCACTTAATCTCTGTCAGATGGCAAGTTGCTAGCTGATCCTACTGAATATAGAAGCACGGTCTGGGCGTTGCAATACTTGACTATAACTAGGCCTGATATTGCTTATGCTGTCAATATGGTGTCTCAATTTTTGCATGCTCCTCGTACTACTCACTTGCATGCTGCCAAGCACATTTGCAGGTACCTTGCAGGGACAACAAATCATGGTCTATATCTCACAGCCAACAAAGCTCCCGATGTCGTTGTGACCTATTGTGATGCAGACTGGGTTGGTTACCCTGACAGTCGACGTTCCACCACTGGCTATGTTGTTTTCCTTGGGGCCAATCTTATCTCCTTGCGTAGTAAGAAACAACCCACTGTCTCCAAATCTTCTACAGAAGCTGAATATCGTTCTGTAGCCTACACCGTCGCAGAAACCATGTTTGTTCGCCATATCCTTGCTGAGCTTGGTCTTTTCATTCGGCTCCCTACTACTGTGTTATGCGACAATGTTAGTGCTACTTACATGTCTTCCAATCCTGTACTTCACGATCGCAGCAAACATATTGACGTGGACTACCATTTTGTTCGTGAACAGGTGTCCAATGGGTCACTGGTCGTGCATTATGCACCCACTAAATTTCACCTTGCCGATATTTTTACAAAAAGGGTTGTCTTCTCAACAAATTCTGTATCTTAAGGACAAATTATCCGTCCGACCTCCCGTACAGTTTGAGGGGGTGTAATAGGGTATATAGAAGGATAATATTGTAATTATACTCGCATAACCTCTGTAACCCTAATATTATAAATTTAACACCAGGGCTCCCAGATAGTATGAGCCATTCATCATTATTTCTGTACAGTAGTCACAACTCACAATGCTGTCACATGGTGACGCTTACATTCGGTGGATTTCTCTATTTTCGTTTGTCACCAGGAGAGTTCAGGGCCTTGGTAAAGAAAGAGTTGGGCTTTACTATCTGATCAATATGCCACTTTAGTCCATTGATGATAGGTTGGCTTCCATGCTTTTCTCCATCTTTAAAAATAGTTGTGTTGTTTCCTCTATTGATAAGTCTAGTTGTGCAGTTGTGCTCCATCTGTTGCAAATAAATCTGGTTATTGTTTTAAAAATTTCCTTTAGTGTTTCCTTTAGTGTTTGGCATCATAAATAAGGTCATACATCAGATTCTAAACTCAGACATATTACTTGTATTCCATCTCAAATTGTTACAAATAAATCAGATGTAGTATTTCTTGTCCTCTGGAAAAGTTTACTAAAAGTTGCCTTATTCTCGTAGTGGTTCCATCAGTGATGAAAAACCTGATTGAAAAACAAATATTAATCCGAGCCCAATTAATTCAGTTGTCTCTTTAAAACGTATTTGCTCCCTCTTGGTGCCTAAGGTATTAAGCAAACGTCTCCCAGATAGAAAGGATGCGTCTCTAATGAAAGTGACACTTCAATCTATTAAAGCTCCAGCGAATACAACCATGTCAATACTCAAGGATTTTTGCAAAGGGAAGAGAAAGTGTTTTTTCAAAACAAACGTTTTTTCCAACAAGGCCTTTGGGGATATAAATAATACTTGGGAACGCATTTATTTCAAAGCCCAAAACTTACTTGACAGTTATTTTAATATTCACAATAACTAAATACGTCAGTTATTTTAATAGAGTATTAACAATAACTAAATAAATAATTAAAAAGGTAAAACTATTCTATTTATTTATCTATTTTCCAATTCATACAAAGAAACTATATTTCCAACGAGAAAAATCATCGAGCAACTTAATTGGATGATGACACTCAATAATGGTGACCAATCGAAGCTACCCAACAAAAAAAACGAGATTCTGCTGCGGAATTTAGCTACGGAATTTTTTCCGTAGCTAAATAGCGGCGGATTTTGTAAATTCTGCCGCTAATTAGCTGCGAAAAAATTTCCGTAGCTAAATTTGCGGCGGAACATTTCCCCACAGCTAATCAGCGGCGTAATCGAATATTTCCGCCGCTGATATTTAAAAAATAAATAAATAAATAATTCCGCCGCTACAATAAGAAAATTAAAAAAATAATTAAAAGTTAGCAGCGGAATTGATAAATTCTGTCGCTCTCAATGAATTTATTAATTCCGCCGCTAATTTTATTTTTTTGGCTGGGAAGAAATATGTATTAAATTAAATAGAATGTATCGTAATATATAATTAGAAGTAACCAACTAGCTTGTTGGTAACTATGGTAAGTCCTCCTTGTTCCCCATGAGTGTGCTGAGTTCGAATCCCATTGCATGCACATTTGGTATTTAAATTCGCACGTGGGCTGAGCTAGCTAGCTTGCGGGTTGACTTGGGCTCTGGCCCACCAGCTCTGCTCTTTTTTTTTTTTTTTTTTAAAAAAACGAATGCTCAGCGACGGGAAGGGAAATTTCGTCGTTGATGTCAGCGGCGGACCCCAATAATTCCGTCGCTGATTGTCTCAGAGGAAAATGCATGCGGAGCACTTCCGCCGCTGAGCTCGATTAGCAGCGGGAAATGGTGAATGGCGGCGGGATAATTCCGCAGCAAATTAGCGTTTTTTTTGTAGTGCTATAAAGAGTGAGACTTTTAGCGAGAGGAGTTCTTTGTAAATAATCTGGATACTTTAACCCTTACATTTCAACTAGACATGACAAATGGATCGGGTTAATATAGGGTTCGATTTCGAGCTATCCAATAAATTTGACAAATATTATCTCACTACCTTTGAATTCGGGTCAACATTGGATAGTCACTTTTTTGCCCGCTCTAATCTCAACTCAGGCTAATTTATATCTAATTACCAACTATTATTAGAAGAAAATCTTCTATAAGTCAATATCTTCTAGAAACTTATAGAAGAGTAAGTCTCATGCTGATTGTATGTGCTAGGAAATTGCATGTATCATAATCGATTGCGCAAGTTGGGAGTTTTTAAGTCCATACACTCTCAACTAGAGGATAAATTATTAGATGCTTTGATCTCCGACCATACTCACACCTCTTATAGTTATCAGTTTTTCAAAGTCCTATTTTAAGTGGCTCTAGTTGTTTTGTACATGTAAGAGGTGGGAGCATTGGTCTCGCATAAATCTGGGCAAATGGGAGGGCCCCTGTAGCCGCCTCGACCCTACTCAGTGCCAGCGGCAACCCGTTTACAAATGTAAAAGAACGGGTCATGATGGTCCGTTCATTTAAAAGTTAAACGAATTATAACGGGTCAAAATGTGCCAACCCACTTAATATTTTTTCAACAATAAAAAACTTTTTTTAAAAATTAAACGGCCCAAACTAGGCCAACATTGCCCGCCTACAAGCATAGCTGATCCAATCCAAACCGACCTGACCCGACCGGACCTGATCCATTGCCATAACTTTTCTTTTGCTCATCAAAAAGAGCGTGCAAGTAAATACCGACTATTTAACGACCCTTTGCCATACTTTCTTGCACGTCGCACGATGTATAAGTTCTCCAACTTGAAGGAGAGTGTGATTGTTTGAATGATCTGGTGGTCGTTGCTGAACTGGCATAAGTTACAGCTCAGATCTGTTTTGCCTCCAAAAGGCGCTTTTACTTCTACAATTCAATTCCATTGTTCTACATTATTTAGTTACAAGTCAAAACTCAAAATTCAAAACCACAAGAAATTGAGCAACCGCCGCCATGAATAATTCGACTAAGATCGCAAATTTTCTGCTCTCACTTGCAATTCTCACTAAAATAACAACAGGAAGGCTTGGAAATTCACCACAGTGCGACCGAACATGCGGCGAAAAGGTAGTAAATTACCCATTCGGATTCACCGCCGGTTGCAAATGTCAACTAGATTGCACCACCACCGGTGGTAAAAAAATGGAATTCAAGGGTTTTAGTATCCGTAATATTACATCAAACAGCATACTCCTAAATCTCACAGCCAAATGCGACCGTCCTATCGAAAAAATCCACCCACTCTTCGGAAAAACCCACGCTCTCACATCAAAAAACTGGTTGTTATTCAAAGAGTGTCAACTCCATTAAACCATTGTGTGGTCCCACCAAGCTTTCTCGAGACTGGGTTCGGGTCCCGCCACAGCGGGTGTGATGGTGATGATGGGTCCGAGAGGAGAGAGAATAATATGATCAGCTGCTATTCAGGTGCTTCAAATGGGAATAATGGGATTTTGAGTTATGAGGATAATGTTAGTGGTACTGGATGTAACATGTTATTTTCTTCCATTGTGGTATATGGTGATGGTAATTCGGATGTGTCGCTTGAGTTCCAGGCTGTTGAGGTTGGGTGGTGGTTGAAAACGTGTAAGTGTGATGAAAATGCAGAGTGTATTAAGGTTGGATCAGATGGTTTTTGGTGCCAGTGTAAAGATCGGTTCTCAGGTGATGGGTTCAAAAACGGCCAGATTGTTACAAGGGTAAGTCACAATAATTCGTTTTACCAAGATATTTACGCTTTATTTTTTAAAGTTAAAGTTCGTAAATATTGATCATGAATTAGTGAAAAAATACAAAGATTTATAATGTAAAAATGTTAGAAAAAATGGACGTGAATAATCCCACATTTGGGCGGTTGTACGAGAATAATCTCACAAATAACTTTAGCTCAAAATAATTTCAAACATTAACTATGTTAACATGGGTGGATTAAATGTAGATAGAGTTAACTTTCCGTTAACTCCTCCATCTTCACCACCCACTCACCTTTCTCTCTCATGTCTATTACCGCCATTGATGGCGAAAATCGAGCTTGATCCGGTGATATGCCCACCTAAGCCTATCAACATTAGACAAAGTTTATATTCAATTTGGGTTAGCTATATTAATAAAGTTACATTCTTGGTCAAGGTCAATTTTCTGTTGTATGCGATTTGCAAGTATCATATCTATATTCCAAAAGATAATTGAATAATATTCAACACCCACAACCACAAGTAACCCATCAATCTTAGATTTCTTAAAAACTGTTAGTAAATAAGACAAATCTAGAAATAGAGATGAACCTGTCAGGGGAAGCAATCTGGTGAAAATCTTGTACATCATCGAGCTGAAATGGCTTGAATTGATCAGCAAAGGAAGATGTAATTACTAGCTCGTTCGAAATCGAGTGAAGCACCAAGGTGGACATATTGCGGCGTTGAGCTCGATTTTCGTCATCATTGAGCTTCGCCTTTCACCATTAATGGCGGTAATAGAGAGGAGAGAGAATGGTTAGTGAGTGGTGAAGAAGGAAAAGTTAACGGAATGTTAACTCCGTTTTCATTTAATGCACATGCGTTAACGCTGTTGATATTTGGGATTATTTTGGGCTAAAATCATTTGTGGAATTATTCTTGTACGACCGCCCAAATGTGAGATTATTCACATCCATTTTTCCAAAATGTTATAATTAGATTTATTTTAAATAATATTCTTAAAAAATTATAATTTTATAATTTATATATGCATATAATTGCAATTATCTACAGTCAAAGTGAGTGTATTGGAGACCGTGAAAAAGAAAATGTAAACATCTTCAAAAAAACGGAGAGAGTATGTTTATTTGTTTTCATAATAATGGTAACTAACAGTTATTATTGTTTTTTTTTTAAAAAAATTTGCAATGACTTAGTGTCTGTTCTCCCCAACTGAAAAATGTTTATATTTATTACTGAAAATTTATTTTTGTTGAACTTTGTTGAACTTTATTTAACTTTTTTGAACTTCGTTTTACTTTATTTAAGTTTGTTGAACTTCGTTGAATCTTGTTGATTCAAGTGTTTTTTATAACTAGTTTGTATATTGGTTTGTTGAACTTTGTTTAACTTTATTTAACTTTATTTAACTTTGTTTAACTTTGCTGAAGTTTGTTGAAGTTTGCTGAAATAAACAAAAATAAGTTGGGAAGAATAGACCCTTATGAAGTATAATTTGACTTACATTGGAAATCTAATAAAACAATGGCCGCTGTTATTGCCAGGTCGGAAAATACTAATGTCAGGTCAATAATTCCGTGAGTTGACCAATTTACCCTTTATGTTAATGAGGCAAAACACAGGTTCTCTCTCCACTATCTTTAATTGCCTTATTTGCAAATAAAATTATGGAAAACACCCATATTCTCTCCTTCATAATATTGCCTTGTCTACACTTGCCATGTATTACAAATTGAGTATCTAAGAATTGAATCATAATGATAGCCATATTTTAATCAAAAAAGATCTCATGCTAAGTGAAATATGCCAGTATTCTCACGTATTCTACCTGACATATAATTGTTCGGCAAACTGGACAATTTAATAAAAGCAGCTAAGGCAATACTCAATCATAACTATCATCATAAAGTAATAATGGTGATATGATAATGTATGGTCAGCACCTTGTGTAATACGCACATGTTCTTTCAAGCAGCAATACTCCAACTTGATGCCATATTTGATGTCAACTCTCTACCAGTATTAGTACCCGTCAATTAATCACAATAATCCTATCATAAGCATATATGGGAAAATAATGTATGGGAAGATTGCAGAAAAGATCTTCCAAATTATGTTGTTAAATTGTAAGATTCTAGTAGTCATAATGTCTTTCCATAATTTTTTTTTTAATATATGGCAATTAAAGATAGTGAAGAGAGAACATGTGTTTTGCCTTATTAATATAAAGGGTAAATTGGTCAACTCACGTAATTGTTGGTCTGACATTAGTATTTTCCGACCTGGCAATAACAGCGGCCTAAAACAATTAATACAATTTTCTACTTTACCAGAATGCCCTTTGATTAATTAGAATAAGAAAAAGAGAACCTTACAACGCATCCCCTTAGGCCCTCACCCTCAATCATTAACCCAGATCTATTCACAACATTTTTCCAGCCTTCAAATAATGAAATCTCCCCAAATATCGCTCTCCTCTAATCCCCAATTCCAATCAAATTAAGTGGACATATGATTCAAACACTCCAATAGGCATAGTAATAATAAAACGAAACAGAGCTTTTAATTATAAAATGAAACAGAGCATGAAAGAATGAATAGAATTGTAGAGTAAATTCCTATTACAATTCAATATACTCGATCTACTACTACTACTACTACTAGCAAATAGCTCACTAATTCAATAGAGTATATATTATGTACACTAAACGACAAACGACAAAAATTAAAAGTGTGGTGGAGGAACAGTGGCCCATAGTATTTTGGTAGAGGAGAGAGAAAATACAATTGGAGATGAGAGAATGATTTGAGCAGCCAATAAAAGTGGGGATGTAAAAAGAGCTAGCATAGGGGTAAATTAGGATTACAGAAATTACTAGTGTAAACATAATCAATACCATCCTTAATTTGTGTTAGTTTTGATAATATTTAATTTCCTTATCATATGCCTTTAGGGCACATAATAGAAAAATCTTAATGTTTAGTTTCACAAAAACTTGATGTGTGTGTGTGTCACTATTGATAAGGAGTGACCCTTCATTTCAACTAGAGGGCGGAACGACCTAGTAGGCTTAATCCTTTTAGAGTTTATTTGGACAATGCGTTCTGGTAATTTTTTAGGGATCCAGTCTAAGCCCGTTTGCTAGCCCGTCCTATTGTAAAAGAAACCATGTCAAGCCTAGCCCGCGATCGGTTTAGATTCGCTTTTGAACGACTCTAATTCTAAAGGCATGCTTGAAATTGAAGTAATTATTAAGAGATAATGAAGCAAATGAAAGAGTAAAATAGGAAGATGGTGGAGAGTGGTGCAACTTTTTTTTTTGATGGGAAAAGTGTCGGGATTTTTATTACGTTGTTAGGAAATTACACATATCCAACTCCACCAGCTCAATAAGCTTCTTTGGCATGTCCTCCAACCAAATTCTCTCATAATGAGAATAAGGTTGATACCTAGCAATTGTATGAGCTAAATTGTTTCCTTCCCTACGAACAAAAAATCAAGCCAAAAAATCAAACTTACAAGACCACAAAACAATTTTGTCTAAAACAAAACCAAGTGTACTTCTAATCCTTCTACTTCAGCTTCGAGATGACATTAAGGATGTAAATGGATCGGATTCGGATTTGGTCGAGCATCATCCGCTCCATCCGCGAAATCCATATGATCAAGCCGCTCCATCCGTCATCTGTGAACCATCCAATCCATATCCAATCCGTCCGTCAACCGCGGATTAGTGGATGGATCGGGTGCTTAACGGTTTATGGACTAAAAACAATAAATAGACCCAACCATAATAAAACTATTAGTAGTCAAACAAAATTTCAACTCATATACGATTGTTTTACCTTGTAACAATAAAAATAACACAATTTAGTTTAAAAAATAACAATACAAATTAGAAAATAAGTAAAATTAAACTAAGATGTAAATATAACATAGGTTTAATATCTTTTTTATATAATTATTTTACACTTTTATATCTAAACGGGTGACGGATGGATTCGTGGATCGGGTTAGCGGATGAGAAATCTCATCCATCATCCGCTCCATCCGCCATCCGATCCATCATTCATCCGCTCCATCATCCATTTAATCGGATTTTAATCCATATATTCGGTTCGAAGCTGAAGAAGAAGGATACTATTAGAAGTACACTTGGTTTTATTTTAGACAAAATTGTTTTGTGGTCTTGTAAGTTTGATTTTTTGGCTTGATCTTTTGTTCGTAGATGATATTAATGCAATCGAGAGTGGTGCAACTTGGTAAAGGTAGGGGAGGAAAAAATGAAAGAAGAAAGGGGGAATCATTGTAGAGCTGGCAAATTTTGACCTGACACGAGAAACTGATCTATACCGATTCGAAAAATTTGGGTCTTAAACAAGGAGTTTCAACCCAAAACCCAATACCAACCCAATTTGAAGACACGCTATCTATTTTGTCAAATCCGAACTTGCACTAGCACGACCGGTTGGATTGAGATTTCCAAAATAATACATACCAGCATGAGAAAAGTATATGAAACAATTTATATTTTATTACCTATCACTCAATTTTGACATATGCTGTTTTCCATTTCTCTTAATAAGGGTTTTCTATATATATAAAAGTAGATCATGTACATTTCTGCATTGACACGTGTCATGCCACATCACCATACCCAGTCAACATCATATCCATTAATTAATGTTATGTCACCTAATTAATGAAATGCATGCATGAACCTCATAATCTAATTAAAGTAAGGTACATGAACATAAACTACATAAATACGGTTCATGAACTTAACCTAAATTATACTAAAGACTAGGCACATCGAATTTAATAAGGGAGAATAGTCACAATTAATATTTATTAAAATAAATGATAAAAATTATGTGCTGATAACTTTTATACATACATCTCAATTTTCTAAGTGATTTCACACCTGAACAATAGAGTAGAAAGCAAATGTTGGGACATTACATGATTAAACCCTATGGAGATGGAGAAATATAGTATTGGTAGAATGTGTACGTGAATAAGAAAGTCGTAAACATAATTAATTTTTTCAACAATTATTTTAATTAAAAAAAAGGAGAACATTGATTGATATATATATATATATATATTCACATGGATCCAAACAATGTGGAGAAGTATAGTATTGGTAGAATGTGTACATGAATAAGTAAGTCGTAAACATAATTAATTTCTTCAGTACTTATTTTAATAAAAAAAAAAGGAGAACATTGATTGTTATATTCACATGGATCCAAACAACCGCTGCATAACAAAAGACAACATGACACATAAAAAATTTAACATATTAAATCGAAGTATGTAAAAAAAAAGAAAATTATATATAGTGAAAGTACTTTCCAATACGAATCCAACAAATATTCTTTCATATTTTGAATCTAAATAGTTTTTCGTTTTCCAATTTCAAGGTCGAAAGTTGACCACAATTTGTTCACAAAATCGACGAATGTAAAATTATGAAAATTATATACTTTTCACTATGAACCAACAAATATTCATCATACTTTGAATCTAAACAATTTTTCCATAAAATGAGCTCAAATTAAACACGACGAACATCTAAAATGACACTTAAAAAAGGATGGGACACTTATAGTCCATGATATACTAACAAGGTCGTGCATCGTAGGGAATATAAAAGTGTATCATGACAATTGTTGTATTGACATGTGGCATCAATGTCATTGCATACATAAGCGACATATCATGATTACTTATGGACTATATAAGCACATAAATGTATAAATGTGTCGGTTGATAGAGTATATCAAGGTGGTGATTGTGAATCTATCATTTAACTATTTTTTTGAATAATTTTTCAAAGTATGAAAAAATATAAAATTAATTTATCCATTTAAATCCAAACAACTGTAATTGCATGTCACATAAGCAACTTTATAGTACACATAGCACAACTTTTTTTTTATACGGGCAACTCCATATTACTTATTATATACAGTATTGATAAATCATTAACCTATTTTCTTGATAGCATTCCAAATATATTTTCTAATGATAAACTACAAGCCCGTGCATCGCACGGGGCATACACCTAGTTATACAATTAAGTTTATATGTTGAGTGTCAAAAGAACCCATATTTAAAATAATAAAAAAAATTCTTCTCCAATTTGTACTCCCAGTACTAAATTCCTGGATACGCCACTGGTTGTGGCTGATTATTGAGTCGATGAAGATGGCTGATATGTCTTTGTTGAGTTGGTAAATGGGGCTTCATGTGTGGTCTAGTCAACAAACTTGATGCCCTGTAAATTGTAGTGACTTCTAAAGGTGCATTTTTTAGGGTTGAATTTTTCTAAAGTGAACTGAAATGAATTCAACATCACTGAATTGAACTGAAATGGACACTACAAAACTGAACTGAAATGAACACCACTGAACTGAACTGAACTGAACATTACATAACTGAATTAGAAATCAGTTAATCGACACGAGATCAATTAAACTGACTGTGTAAGCTTTAAAGAAGGCACCCTAAGTTCTAATGCTTTGAGATTGACTGATGTTTCAGAACAAGATGATTCAGTTCTAAGTTCTTGTGGTTGGAATAAGTTTGACTGTTTGGACCAAGTCTCTTGCTGTTCAGCTAACAGACTTATCATATGTTCTAGTTCTATAAACAAATTCATACACAAAAATCATGTTTGAAATACTTGTCTAAGATGATTCACCTCTCCCATTTTCCATTCATCCGTGGATTTGTGATTCTTTTGTCTGCATGGATTGATTTTGTGATATTGTTCGCAATTTTCGGCATTGAGAGACTCAAGTTTTTCGTTTTTGAAGCAAGCTTTCAGTCTTGTGTGGAAGTGTGCTCAGTGCTTTATTACTGGATGTTAAGTTTGTGTTTTGCTCTTCATTGATTGTTTCAGGAAATTCGGACGCTCTAACAGGAAACTTGTCTCTTACAGTGACCAAGATCATTGGGGTAGCCTGCTTGATTGTTGTTGTATTGATATTGTCATCTATATACCTACTTTTTAATAGGAGAAGAAAGAGGAAGTTGCCACAGGAATCATCAATGAGTGAGCACTTTGCAAAAGTGTCTTATGACATGATTTTGAAAGCTACGAACAAATTTTCTCAAGGAAATTTAGTTGGCAAAGGCCGTTTTGGTTCTGTTTACAAAGGAGTCCTTGAACGCAATAGCACGGTTGTGGCTATCAAAGTAGTTAGCCTTGAAGAACATGGAGCTAACAAGAGTTTCATGGCAGAGTGCAATGTGTTGAGAAACATTCGTCATAGGAACCTTCTTAAAATTGTCACTGCTTGCTCGAGTACTGATTTTAAAGGCAACGATTTCAAGGCTTTGGTGTATGAATTCATGTCAAATGGCAATCTTCGACAGTGGATTCATGTAAATAGAGAAATCGATGACCAAGATGATCGTCAACAAACTTTAAGCCTTCTGCAAAGGTTAAACATTGCCATTGATATAGCCTGTGCACTAGATTATCTGCACAACAGTTGTGAAGTTCCAATAATTCATTGTGATCTGAAACCTAACAACATTTTGCTTGATGATGGTATGGTTGCGCATGTTGGGGACTTTGGCCTAGCGAGATTCCGAACACACTCTAAAACTGGTTATAGTAGTACAATTGCACTTAAAGGGACAATTGGATATACTGCTCCAGGTAACTCCATTGACACATTTATATTACTAAGCACTATTTTTCTTCTCCCCCTCCTTTTCAACTCTCCTTACCATCTTCCGGGTCTAAATGATTTTGTTTTGAGACAGAGTATGGCCTAGGGAGCACGATATCTAAGGAAGGTGACATTTACAGTTGCGGCATTGTGTTGATAGAGATGATGACAGCAAAAAGGCCCACTGAAACATTGTTTGAAGGAGGTTTGAACCTTCATTTGTATGCAAAATCAGCATTGCCTGACCAACTGACAACGATTATCGATCCAAGGCTTCTGCATGATAATGTTGGTTTGATAGTAGGAAATCGCATCGAAAATATGGCACGAGATAGAAATTTGGAGTGCATAAAGGCTATAGTTGAAGTAGCAGTGAAATGTTCAAGTGAGTCACCAAAAGATCGAATGAGCATTGTAGATGCCTTGAGAGTGTTAGGTTCAACACGTAACAGTTTTATTAGAGCAAGGCATGGAAATCGTAATGTACTTTGAGGTACATTTGGAACATTTTCTCAATATTGTTGCAAAGTAAGTCTTTTTTGGAACCTAGCAGAAATCTGTTTGAATTCAATTGAGATAATTACTAGTGTGTGTAAATGGAGCTATATGTCAATTGTTCTTTACTACCACAGAGTTTGTTTTTCTTTTTTTTTTTTTTTTTTGGTAAAAGTCAGATAGATCTATTACCACGCATAAGAAGCTTGAAATACATGCCAAGGGAGGGAAGAGGAAAAACTAGGCCACCTCCTAGGGAGGGTACCCAAGCCTCAAAAAGAGTAAGAAAAACTAATTACTATCAATTTCTCTACGTACTGCCTATCTCTGCTTGTCATTTTACCAAACACAGGACATTGAATTCTAGTTTTCAGCTCTCGAACCAGCCATTTACAAACAAGATCAGGGGACTTTTGAGTGTTATTGAAAATTCTGCCATTTCTCTCGATCCAAGTGTGATATGTAATTGCTGCAATGCTAGCTGCCATCATCTTCTTGCGAACTTTACACCATCTCTTTTTTTGTCTATCCACTGAGACCATCTGTTGCTATCTTCTGGAAATAGCCAATATCCAGCCATTTGCATACACTTGTACGCAGCTCAGTTGTCCATGTGCATCTGAAAAACAGATGCTCATGGCTTTCATTTTCAGTCATGCACAACACACATAACGGACTAGCATTGATCTTGAAAGTGTTAATCAATCTATCCTTGGTTAATAGTCTCTGCATAGTGGCCAACCATAGAATAAACGAGTGTTTAGGTACCGCTACTCTATTCCATATATGCTTTGCTGGTTTCAAATTCTGTGAGGCACCACGAAAAAATTTGTAGCCTTCAGCTACAGAATACTTAACTTGGCTCCTTCTCCAAATACTTTGAGTACGGAAACAAACCCTCAGTTCCAGGAGCTTCTTCATATACCAGCTATAGTCTGCTGGGATACTAACCATCCAGAAGTCCCTCCCCTTCAAATAGATACCATCCACCCATTTTACCCAAAGGTGGTCTTCTTTATGAGCAAGAGCCCATAGCAACTTAGCTACAGCTGCTCTGTTCCAGATTTTACAATCCTTAAAATTCAGTCCTCCATACTGCTTTTCCTTGCACACAGAATCCCATCCCACCAATGGTATTTTCTTGTGTAAGTCAGTAGATCCCCATAAAAAAATTCTACAAACAGTTTCAATTTGCTTGATAATGCTTTGTGGTAGAAGGTAGATTGAAATCCAGTAGATGTGAGTAGAAAGGAGGACAGAGTTAATGAACTGGCACTTACCCATATACGAGAGGTGTCGTGTACTCCAGCATCTAACTCTTGCGGTGATCTTGTCAACAAGGAACTGGCATTCAACCTTCGTCCATTTCGTAGGAGACAATGGCATACCTAGGTATCTCATTGGAAACACTCCTTCCGGGAACCCAGTGGACTCCATGATCTGTTTCCTAGCTTCATTGCTCACTCCTTTCATAAAACACTGAGATTTCAACTGATTAGCCCATAGTCCAGAAACCTCTGAGAAATGTTCTAAACCCTGCATTATTCTGTTTACTGACTGCTGGTGCCCCTTGCAAAATATCATCAAATCGTTAGCAAAGCAAAGACTGACAAGCTTCATTTCCTTACATAATGGGTGAAATCTAAAATCTGGGAGCTCACTAGCCAGTTTAAGAGTCCTTGTTAAATATTTCATAACCAACACAAATATAAGAGGTGAAACAGGGTCACCTTGTCTAAGGCCCCTTCCACCCTTGAAAAAACCATGCAGACCACCGTTCATAGCAATTGAGAAGCTAACAGAGGAAATACACGTCATTATCCAGTTGCAAAAAATTGAAGGGAAGCCAAAACCTCTCAATATCTCATGAACAAATTCCCAATGCACAGTATCATATGTCTTCCTAATGTCAATTTTGAAAAGACACCTAGGAGACACATTAACCCTCCTATTATAGAACCTGATGAGATCTTGACTAATCAAATGTTATGAACAATGGATCCCCCTTTTAACAAAAGCTCCCTGGTTCCCATCAATCAAAGAAGGTAAAACATTCGAGATTCTTGAACAAATCATCTTCGAGATGCATTTGTACAAGGTGTTACAACAGAGTTGTTATTCACCTAATAAAACCAACATTCTAAGAACAACTGAAAAATTTGAAATTAACGAAAACAAAACCATACCCATATGGGTTAATGGGCCAGGTTATGGCACCATGAGAAAAATGAAATAAAATATAACCGTCCATAAGGAGAAAAGCGAAAAGAAATAGAAAAGTTAGAAAATATAACCCCCATTACGTGAGGTTAAGGGTTTAATTTCGTATATTGTCCTTTATCTCGCCTCTTTAAAATATTTTACTAATGATTTCTTTAAAAATAACAAAGATATAAATTGATTTGTCAATGATTTTCCTGATTAAAAAATACACATGTCGTGACAAAGTTGGTTGCGATTTGAGTACGAGAGAAATTTCTAAGTAAGAATGAAATTGCATATCAAAGTAGGGTCGAAGAGAGAGAGAGAACTAATGTTAACAGATAAATATAGAAAGATGTTTAGGTTGATCTAACCACTTCTACTGATGGCTTTATTTATTCCACACTTGGCAAAACAAATGCTTCACCATCCATCCAAAACATGCAAAGATCCACTTATAAAATTATACTTGTAACTCCTTTCTCACCAAGGACATTTTTACTTCTTGACAATCTTAACAGGTTCTTGAGATGAATATCTTATGCTAGTTTCTTTTCCACATTTTTAACCATTTTACATTGCCAAAATGTATATATATAGATAGCATGACTGCACATACCCTTCAGCTCACCATCTCAGATCCTAAAACATCAAAAACATCCTGAAAATCCATTAGCCAACAGAGAGCACAAAAGAATGGCTTTCCACTTCATCACTATAGCCATTCTCCTCATGTCAGGACCAAGGTTTGGTCACTCAGTGACAATGAGCACAGAAGTCGACGTCCTTCGTGCACTCAAGCAAGGGATTGATCCCAACTCAGTCCCCGACTTCTCGTTCCTCAGTAGCTGGGACTTCTCGGTAGACCCTTGTGAGAGCGCAGGAGCCCACTTCCTTGGGGTCCTGTGCATGATCCCTGATGATAATACAAGCAACAGCAGGATCACAACACTTGACCTAGACAGGGCTGGTTATGATGGGTTCCTGACTGACGACATTGGTAATCTAACTGAGCTGACCATGCTGAACCTGAGTAAGAACAAGTTTCGAGGGCCTATCCCTGACAGCGTTACAAAACTTAACAAGTTAACCACACTTATATTATCCGACAATTTCTTCACTGGGAGCATACCTATGGGATTAAGAAGGCTCAAGAGGCTTCAAGGGCTCGATGTCTCCTCTAACAAGCTTACTGGTTCCATACCCACCTGGATTTCCAACTATCGGAGCATGACGTCCTTGAAAATGTCGAACAATGGATTTTCTGGAAGAATCCCTAGTCTGGAGGGGTTATAGCAACTCAACACATTAGACCTCAGCAGCAATGAACTATTTGGGTCTCTGCCTCAGCTTCCTACAAGTCTCAGATCGTTATCAATGAGCCACAATGTACTTTCAGGCACTATTCATTTGCTATGGAGGCTCCGAAGCCTCAGAACACTGGATCTGAGTGATAACAGGTTCACTGGCTCAATCAGAGGAGTCATTTCCTTACCTGAGGTAATTAGTTTGAACCTGTCAGTCAATTGGTTCAGAGAAATAGATGTGGCCAAATTTGCTGGAAGATCCACACAGCTTGAGCTGCTTGATGTCCAAGAAAACCGCCTCCAAGGTCACCTGCCAATAAACCTGGTCACAATCCAGAATTTAACAGTGATTAATCTTAGTCACAACCAGTTTTCTGGTCCTATCCCCAGGGATTTTGGTTTGAGACTTGGTGCACCTTGGAGGCGTTTGTTCTTGGATCACAATTTTCTGGTAGGAGGCGTACCACCAGAATTCGGCAACACAAAACTAAGGATCAAAGGTAGCCTGGCTTACAATTGCCTCAAGTGTCCAAGAAATGTCACCATGTGCAACGAGGGTCAACGCCCAGCTTCAGAGTGCATAGGGCAAGTGACAACAAAGAATCAAAATCAGTAGGAAAAAGAGGACAGGTAGTATGCAAAAGGGAAATAAAATTCATTCTATGTAGAAGCAGTGATTACATACTTAGCAACTGAAGTGAAAAGTAACAGGATGTTAATAATGGTGTAACTGTAAACATACAAGAACAATGATTATATTGAGTCAGTAAAACTGAATTCTTCAAAGGGCCCATGAAACTCAAATGAACTTTACATGTACTATATCATATCGCTTTATGCCACATCTTAGTCAGTAGCCAGAGCACTGTAAAGAATGAAGTTGCATGTCTAATCAATTTAGCGAATAACTATGCCATGTTGATCTGGAACGTGGAAAAAAAAAATCTGTCTAAAGTTATGAAACCTTTACTACAAAATTTTCTACAACCATTACTGGAGGAGATTAGCTCATAGAAGCCAGTGAATACTGACATTACCAAGCCAGACAAAAAGCGGGAACTGAGCAAAAGCAATGAAGACCAAGAGATAGTTATTCCTACTTGAATCATAACTTCTCGCCTCAGCTAAAAGAACTCTCTTCATAGTCTGGACCAAGAAGATCACCATTTGTAAGCAGGTGCAAGGCATCAAAATATAGTATGAGGAACTCCAGATTATCCTTCCAAGCACAGCTAAAGACAACCCAGCAAATGTATAACCAGCATACGCCACAATGTCCAGCAAGGGCGCTTCCCCACCCCCCAAGGAAAACAATGATACCTTCAACAATGAGATTTGCAAAAGCCATCCTAATAATCCTTTAACAAACAGCAAGTTCAGTGCTTCAGGGATAAACCTGCCAAAATAATATGAATATGCCATCAGAAAAGAAAAAAAGCTAGAATGAGAGAGCTATCCAGTTTCAGCTTTTCTTATTATCAGTCCCCAAATCACATAAACCAAAATGACAGCAACATAGGCAGAACATCACAAAATTGAAGGCAAAAACTTCACACAGATGCGATACAGAGATAATAGGCAAAACTTCTACGGAAACTTCAAACTTGTGAGCACCTATCCAATTCTTTGGTTCTTTTCACACAGAAAGGAGCATATCCCAAGCGTTCATTGTTCACGGTTCTCATATTCGTACCCAAAGACAAATCTCCAGCCCAACAAATTAATTGATGTTTTTTTCTTACTATTGTTCGAGGCAGGGGGTGTTTGAACTCCTCTTCTACGGTATGTAAACTATTTACTAAGTCTGAACATTGATCCTCACCATGCCCACATTGAGAGCAAGCTTCACTTTGCAAGGTAAAGGAATGAAACCTAGAAGGCTGCATTTGCCCCAAAATTGCTCTTTTTCTTGAGGTAACGGAATAAATAGCAGGCTGTCCCTTCCTGCATTTTCCACAATTCACCCCACTTCACCCAACACCCCCCCCCCTCCCCCAATCCACCTAAAAAAAGGGAGACTGAAAAATCCTCTTCTCCAGCTTAAATCAGCAGTATTTCATGAGGAGTACAAAAGAAAACTGACGCCAATACAAAACCATATCTCTGTAGCATTTGTGATGTGGGCGTGAAAGAGTTGCTGTCTAATCATGCTTAACCAGGAAGAAAATTTGGGCGAGAGTGATTGAAAGTCAAAAGCTGTCCTAAAGCCCTTTTGGGTCTCAGGTGGAATGCATGACTTAGATAATCAACTCCCCAAGATGTCATAGACCACGGCTTAAATAATCGATACTGCTTTCTTCCTCTGACTTCTTTAGCTACTTCCGCATTTGATGTACTTCCAGGGTGATCATCACAATTAGCCAAACTTCTTCAAAGAGTTAGTAGCCGGAGCTTATGTCTACATCAACTGTTCACGATAGTTAGTATCTAAATAGCAAACAGCATTTATGTTTCTCATCTCATAATACACATTAACAACTGCAACCAAAGTAAGAACCTAGAAAACCAAAGCATTATAGTCTAGAATTCTAGTGGTTGTTTTCACACTTGCCACATCACCACCAGAATTCAGTCTTGATCGTACACTTCCTCTTGTTATGAGGAATGAGGGGTGTGCAACAATGTGTGCCTCCGTTTTGGAGGGTGGGAGGGTGGGAGTTTGCTCAAGATGGCCCGGCTCGAGATGGATTAGATTTCCGGTCCCACATGAGCTGTTTGGTGGAGGCCGTTCTTACCATCAAAATACACAGGATTGAGAAGCTGAATGGAGAATACAGGATCCAACACAAAGGACAATTAATCCTAAATGCTAGCAGACTATTAATGCAACTTATTCAACCTGATGTAGCAGACAAGCAACCAATAGAAAACTGATACCAATATTTAAAAGGACAAGGAATATCATCCAAATTAGTAGCTTACTTTCCATGAAGGCCCAATGCAATCCCAGCAAAGACAACGTAGGTACCAAAAGCCATGAATGGAATGTACAAATCTGGTGCATTGATATCATTCATTGGAGGTCTATAAGAGAGCCTTCCACCCACTGGCTCACTTATTCGCGTCCAAGGACCCTGCAGTAAAGGAAAACAAGAGTAGGTTAATAGTTTGCAAGAAAAAAAAGGAAACAACTAAAATTGTGATTGCAATTCTGCAAGAGAGAGAAAGGTTACTCTATGCAGAAAGGGAAACAAAAGAACCTTCAACTTGTTCCTCACATAGTGGTGATTCACTTGAAAATAATACTGGGGGTCAGATAAGTATCTGCATATCTGTTCAAAAGGACAAACTCTGAGTGATTTAAGTATTTGTAGATCCAAATATCTGTAACAATTTAGATAATAGAACTTTAATGATTCCATAAAATAACAGATGATGGAGTTTCTTGTGTTTTCAGATAATTTTGTTTACTGCAACACTTTAATCTGGCTCCAGATCACTGGGTATTTTTATAAGATACTAGAGAAGGTTCCTAATCTATGCTATTCAAGAACAAACGTAGACATATTGAAACTTTGCATTTAATTTGTGAATATATCCCACATGGTAAAAATTCTAGTCAGTACTCCTGGAACTACATGCCACTTCTCCAAATCACATTGTTTCCGACAAACAAGCAACATCCTCATTTTGTTTTAGTCACCAGAGAAAAATGTAAGTGGGCAAAGACACCTGCTTTTCCCCCTTTTACTGAAGGAACACTACTTTCCTCAAGTAAAAGAAGACCAATGAAAACCTACAAAGAGGAAATTTAGCCACAGCAGAAATTGAGTTCCCTCTTCACTAACCGTAAATAGACAAGGAAAACTTCAGAATCAAGATAAACAAATATCTCAAAAGTTCTTTTATGTATACAGCTTAAAAAAATAATACAAGCCAATACCAAAACAAAGGCAATTGCCACATGTGCGCCCACAAGAGCTTTTCAGTATGTTCCTATACTTTGCTGAGACAATCATGTTCCAGAAACGTAATTTTCAAGAATGAAAGGAAGGTGCCAAAGATTAAATAAGAAAGAAAGACATTTACAACACTAATAGATTGGCTAGTATCGTCATAAGCTTTGCTGAAGGGAAAAAACTGATACAGAACAAGTAAGAACTCGACGAACAAGCAAAGTAAACAGAAATCCTTCAACTTTTAGAAAAGATACAGGATTTTAAAACCCTAGTTTCACTTCTGCTTCTGTCATATGTAAAAGCAAAGGAAATCGAAGTCCTTCAACTTTGACACTCCGCCCTGCTCTGGATCACAGTATCCAAAATCCAAATATGTAGTAAGCTGAGAGCTGGCAAAGCCCTCACTTATTGATGCCAACTACATTGCCACATTTTGATTGCATCAGACTCAGAAGAATCAATAGAAATCTTTACGAAGTACAAAAACATGCACCCAAATCCAAATTCGGAAACATGATGCACCTGAAGAAACATGGGGAACCATGATACCAAGACCACCAGACATCAATAATTAAGTATACGAGTATTCCACTTACATTGCTTTGCACGTACTCAGAGCTGGAACCTAAAATTTTCTCCCCATATGCACCCAAGCCACCTCTGATAAATTCGGAACCAGCTGCACTAAATGGATTACCCAATGGATTAGGCTGGAAAATAGTGGGTGGTCTAGGAATACCAGGCTGAGCTCCAACATTGCTGTACATATCTGAAACAAAATCCAACTGTGAACACCACCATTATAACAAAGCATAGTCAAAAGCCAGGTCATAGTCTGAAACCAAGTAATAAGCAACATAGTAAGCGAAAGGATAGCAACATCCATCCTTCCAACAAGATAGAAGTTTAGCACCAATCTTCAGGGAAGAACAAAAGAAGTATCAGATATAGGTATTAATTATTCAATCTAAAAGCAGTTATGCAATGCATCTAAGAAACAGAATAAGACTAAGATAATTGCCCTTTTCAGTACCTTCTAGTGTCAAACCATACAAGCTCAAAGAAGTTACTATATTACAAAAGTATCCAACCACCAACCTCACAAGAAAGCCCCAACCTTCTAAGGTTCTAAATGTCCACAGCCATCTACTTTGGCAACACACTGCAAAATACAGTCAAGAGTTTAGATATGCATGATTCATAGATGTATTCTAAAAGCCTCATTAAGCTATCCTCTGCTTTTATTCATTGTGAAGTAGCAGGCTATAAATCAAAGGCTTAATGACAACCACCATTATAAAATTGTAGGGATACGGTTGCATACATTTGTACCCCACTTGGGCAGGATCCTCCTTAAACAAAGAAACTTAACACGTACAAAACCTGCCTCGTGATCCAAGAGATTAATCAGGCCACAGAGATTGATTAAAACAAGACTTTTGTACCTGTGTGAAGATGGTCAATGCGTGTACTTTTCTAGCATTGGCGGAGGCAAAAGGTTGGTAACTCCACCCATTAGGTCACTGGAGAGTTCTATAAACAAAAGTAAATGAAACTTCCACACGGATTTTCTAATGACGAGCCTGGTAAAATCTCCCATTTGAAAATCATGGTATAGCCTTTGACAACTACCACGGAACTCATTTCCTAAGTTAAGTTCTGTCCTGCACTGCACCATTATAGACTTATTACACTCTTTATACATATTGCAAAGGTACCACTTTCTTAGTCCTTCTAGTATATTTTGATGACATTGTTCTAGCTGGCAAAGTGGCAATGATTGTCTGCCAGAAAATCAAGCAGTACCTGGATTATTGTTTTCAAATTAAAGGCCTTGGTGTACTCAAATATTTCCTTGGAATTGAAATTGGTCGAAACCCGAAAGGGTTATTATTGTGCCAACTAGAGTATCCCTAAGGATACATAACTTGCATCTTGTATGTCTATATAAGCCCACATACTGAACTCATCAATAGAGGTCAGAATATTTCTTCCAAAACTTTTATCCTTAAAGGTTGTTCCATAATGTGGGTCACAAAACCCATCTTCAACATCCCATGTATCTCTCTTTGATCCCCCAATAAAGAAAGAAATAAAGGGTTGCTAGACATTACTCTTCATATTCAATACAAAAAAAAAGAAAAAAAAATGCTAAGTCTTTACTTAAATAAGAATTTCAAGAAAGGAATGTCATCATTCAAATTCAACGATCATCATTATTTCCCTGTAATGCCATGAGGACTATATAAGTATATAACCTTCATGAAATTTAACAAATTTGAAGAAAGATTTATTGATACGAATACAATGTCATGCACATTCAATTCGAGAGTTAGGGTTTCAGGCACATTACACCCATGAATATTTAGGAAGAAAGAATGAAAGACATACCTGATTTCTTAGAGATCTGATCATTTCTTTTTTTGTTTTTGTTTTCGGAAGTATTCAAAACCGAAATCCACGAAATTTAAGCAAGGGTATAGAACTGTACTGTTCAAGAATACTTGTCAGTGAGATTGTTAGCACTTGTTAATGCGCGCGCTCTCTCTCTCTCCTAGCGTATGTGATCAACTGGTGAAATTCTGAAACATTCCATTTACATATCTAAGATCCTCTCTATTTTATACAAGAAATGGAGGGTTCCATTTCATAAATGAAAAGTTGGATTTTTTTTCTTTCTTATATAAAATACAAATAAGTAAAAGAAAGAAGAAGATCTAACCCTGATTTAAGAAATAAAAACCTCCATTTTTTATATAAAATGGAGAGGATCCTTTCTCTTTACATACTCTCATTTGTCTCTTGATGTATTACTCTATTTATATTTATTTTTTAATTTTTTTTGGATGCAAATTTATTTATATTTATTTTTAAATGGTCATAATTCATAGGGGTGAGCCCCAATTGGGTACCTCATTGAAATTTTAAAATACTCTCTTGACCTGATCTCAATGAGATCCTTAATTTTGGATCATTAAAGTTCGTTCTTTCTATAGGAATAACGAAAAAATTGAAACTTTAACGATTTATCGGGTTGATTAGGAATTATTTGTATTTCCTTTTGAGCCAAAAAAAATTATATTTCTTGAAAATTATACAAAAAAGAAAAATAGAAAATAGATTAAGTAGTTTGTATAAGAAAATAAGTTGGGTCATATCTAAAATTCTGATTTCTATATGAAAATTGAGGCTTCAAAATAGAAGTGGTTTGATTATCCCTGTTTACATATAACTTAGAACAATAAGTTAAATGAACAAAATATACAAATAGTTTTAACATAAAAAAAAAAGTTGAATTATTTTACAACACGTCTAGAAGTTTATCTTATGGAATTTTGTTGAATTTATTTAATCTACTTAGGGTGTGTTTGTTAGGGCTGAACTTATCAGAACTGAATTGAACAGAATTGCATTCAACATTACTAAACTGGATACTACTGAACTGAACTGGACACAACTGAACTGAATTGAACACAACTTGATATGTGAGACAAAAAGTATGTTTCTGAACTCAGCACCACTAAACTGAATTGAACATCGTTTAACTGAATTTGAAATCACTGAATTGACACCTGAACTGAATTGAACTGACCGTGTAAGCTCTAACAAACGCACCCTAAATTTTGTTGAACATTAATTTTATTTTTATTTTTTATCACATTGTTAAACATTGTTGATTTTTGTTGTAATGAAAAAATGAAAAAATTTATAAGGGAGAATAAACCTGTAATTGCCTACAAGCCGGCTATCTTGCGATATCAAACTCAAAAAAAAAAAAAAAAAAAAAAAAAAAAAAACTCAGGGTTTGTATTTCTCCCGTAAGAAGAATCGAACTGAAGTTAACTGGAGTATAAATTGAGCAAAAAATTTTAAGTTGTCAGCCAAAGGGACAGAATTTTAAGTTGCACACTATATAAGGCTAGCTGAAGTAGACCGAACTGGTAAGCCAAACTGAAGTGAGAACCAAAAGAACATATTAGCCATTTTCAGTCCTTTTCGTCAGTCAGACCACAAACACATTTTGGCTGCTGTCATCCATCAGATTTGTCCCTCACAAAACCCAGGTAATCTCTCTCCTCTCTGCCTCCCTTCATATTTTCCCCTATATTTCTGTAAACTTCTCTGTTGAATGTCATAGTTATCTTGAATTTGTTTGATGTATCACCGATTGGAAAAAAACAGCAAGAAAATTCAACTTTGGTATTTTTGTGGGGTTTTTCCCTTTTTGTTTGGCTAATGAATATTTTATAAACAAGTATTTATAGTTACTTTGTGAACTAGAGTGGATTTTATACAAGGATGTATATAACCAAATAAGATGAATATCTCTAGGAGTATAATTGGGGCATTGGTGAAGGAGATGAAGATGATGCCTCATTTAAAATTTTCAAATTGGTCTTTGGGTTTATGATCTATGATGTATAAAGCTAAGGTAAAAGGACAACTAAATAAGTAAAATCTATCTCTATTGGCTCCATAAGATCCTATTGTCCTGTCTTATGGAGCCAAAAATTTGTTGCTCTTTTGCTTTGGGATATAATGGACTAGATCAAATAGGCTCATCAAACTATCTGGATTTCTCATTTTTGGAAGTTGCCGATGGTCGTTGCACTTTGGATCAAGGGTCAAACGGAAACAGTCTTGCTCTTTGTCTTCATAGGGGATAAGGATGCAATGCTGCAAACACCTGACCCCTCTGGCCTATCCTGTCTTCATAGTATAGTATTGATGATAATGAAAAGCTAACAACCAATGCCAATGCCTAACAAACCATTACTCCGTTTTACGAATTACAATCTGAAACTCAGAAGTTCTAAAATGTTGTAGGTCTGTGCTGATCAGAGGCTCAGAGAAACAGTGAGCACAACATGGAAAGCGCACAAGTAGTAGAAGTATTGAAGGCGTTAGATTCCAGTCTTTCTCAAATGAGATGGCGCCTTAAACCTTCATCAAAACGCCGTCTTGAGATAGGTTTGTATCTTAATTTTGTTCATAATGTTATATTTCTTTAACAAATATGTCTTGTTACAGTTTTAGTTAGCCACATTTTCGATTTGATGCTCTTTCAAGTCATTGATTGATTAATAGCTTACAACTTGCGGGTTTTATACACCCATTTCAATAATTAAAGGAGCCTTAAACTTTTTTCACTAAATTGTGAATTTGAGCTAATTCGCCAATGCCAAATGTGCCCAATTCCCAGATCAATCAAGTGTACAAGCCTTTATGAAATCAATTGGCAATGTGTGGACTAGGTCCTTAAGAGGCTTGTGTGCATGCTTGAGACTTTGAAAATTTTCAAATGTGATGTAAACTTTCACTATTATCCAATAATAATTTAAGCAAGTTTACACATGTAACTATGTAAGGGCTTCATAGAGGAATTTGTGAATGTGGGATATCATTTTTGCTGTAAATAGTATACACTTGTGGGTCTTTTTATTGATTGGTTTCAGTGAGAGCTGAAAGTATGTATTGTTGCTGAATTCAAAACAAGATTGATAGATATATCATGCAAATGACTTGATAATGATGGCTTGTTCATGTCAATGTGATGTTTGAGCTAATTAATGCAAGCTCATTTTTTTAAGGGTTCTCAATATGTTATGTGAGCTTTTCATTTTAACATGTCTCATAGATGATGGCATTTGAGTCTTCAAATCAGACCAAAAACTAGGAAAATCCCTTAAAACAGACAAGTCTAATCCTCGGATCCACACCCATAACTTGTTGTTATCCCCATGTTCGGGTCACATAGTTATGGAGGTGTCTTTGAATATATGCATGAGTGGGTGTTTATAAGTTGGTTGTGTTATCGTAAGAAATCATGTTGGCTGAATCTTAAACATGGTTCAATTTCTTGACAGATTTGCAAATTTGCTGATGTAGATGTGTTGGCATTATGCTCTAGAATGAGACCGGTTGTGATGGTGGACTATGGTGGAAAGATGCCTGAGTTACAAGAGCAACTGTGCACCCTTTTTGAGCTTCTTCAAAAGGTTATTTTTTTCTCTACCAAGTTGCTTCATCTGTCGGGATCCAAAACTTTCACTGTTGAACTCCAATGATCCATAGGAATAGAAATGGCAAAAAAATGCTATAAAATATTGACAAACTTGAAGTACAGCAAGTGAAAATTTAGTTGGTAAGTGACTGACAGATGTGGCTGGGTAATGTCTACGAAGTAAGCACAAGATTATGGTAACTTTGGATATTTCAAAATGAGAAAATGAAGTTGGCCAGCTTGTTAGAAAAGTGAATTTATCTATTGGAAGGGCAGAGTTACAACATTTCAGTTGTCCACTAGAGACGGGCTTTTTTGCAAGCGGGGAAAGAGTGGTTGGATTGGGCTGAATTGCCATTAGCAGAAAGGTCAATGTCAACCTTTCTATCTGTTGGATCCATCAGTGTGAATTCATGTCCCTTTTTGAGAAGCACTCTCCATTGAATTTTCATTTATTACAAAAGCATTTTATATAATAAGCTATATTGCCTTCTTTGGATGGGTACACTTTTTAGATGCAAATTCTGTATCCTTTATTGTTGCATATATTTGTCGAAGCTTCTGGTCATGAATATATATTTTACATTGTTATGAACTACTGTATACCCCCTTTTTTTTCAGGAGTCAACTATTTTTCAGCAGCTAAGAGTAATGGTTATTGAAGATATGATATACTTGGTAAATGTCAAAGAATTTGCTGAATATGTTGAGAGGAGTTTAAACTCAGATTCTACACATTTTTTTGTCGACCTTGAACAGGATCCTCCTAAGGTAATGCAAAGTAACAGCTGTATTTTTTATTTTTTTTTGCAGTGTTGCATAAGTTTCTCTTCTGACTGACTTTCTAACCTTTTGTATTTCAGATGAGATCAACAACTGATGAAAGCTCAGCAGCAAAGGAATTGGTATCAGTTCAACATTTGTTTTCTTCAGTATTTACTGCTGATGGTGTAAATTATGGAGCTCTGCAAGGACAAAGTAAAGAGAACAGTCAATACGGCGAGTCTTCTTCCTTCGAGTGTTCTCTGTTTTCAAAGGTTCTTGATCTCAGCAGCTGCATGCAAGAGTCTCAGATTACCATACCAACCTTAAATGGGTAACCCCTTATCAAACTCGAATTACATTTTTATGCGTTGTCTGCATTGAAAGATGAAAGCTAAACTGTACATCAGATTCTCTCTGGATAAGATTATAAACAAGGGCTTATGTTGCTGCTCATAAATTTAATTGTCCTTTACTAGACAAAAGTAAGTTATATATTCAGTGAGTCTTTTTACATCTCGTAGATGTCCTTGCTCCTTCCTGAGTACTTTCACTAGGGCCACAATATGTTCATCAACATGCAGTCCTGAAGGTTGCATAACTTAGGTATTTGGGAGCAAATCTTTCACCAGATTGTATAATGGAAACGTTTTCTCAATGATAGTTTCGTACGGATCAGTTGAGAAAAATATGCTGTTTTTCCATGCAGGTTGTAAAGTTTATAAGTCGGTAGTAAAGTTGTTTAATTTTGGATTCTAGTATGTCAATGTCAATGACATGTTTCTGCCTCAAAGAAGTACCAGAAGAGGCCTTTTTTCTGTTTTCTTTCCTTTCCCCTCTTCCCTCTCAGTTGGCAGCTTAAAGATATACTGATTACTGACAATAAATTAGGTTTACTAGTCTTGTCAATCTATGGCAATATCTAGGTCAATCCGTGTTTCCTGAGTTCCTGATCTTGTCTCATGAAGCATAAAGTTCACTGATTGGGATATACATCACGAGACATTATTGACTTGTTTTGAATTGGTTACTTGAAACTTGTGCAGTACAGATAAAAGAGTACAGATTAAGGGGCTATTAATTTTGTTTTACTTACATAGACGATGCATTCTGTGCTTCATGTGTTGTCTTGATGAGAGAAACATGGAAATCGTTTTGCTACTTACATGTAATTAATTGTATTCAGATGGCTTCTTGGATATCCAGTGGTATACCTCTTTGGAAAGGACCATATTTCAGATGCTATTTATAATCTGTCAACCAAGCCTCTTCATCTGTTCAGAATTCTTGCTTGCAGGTCAGTGGCCTTGAAACTTTAAATTGTCATTGCTTGCTGTTACTCTCGCCCGCCCTCCCCCCGTTTGCTCCATGCTGCTTAGTACAAAGGTAACTTGTTCGTGGTTAAATTATAGAACACATGCTGTCCATTATTGTCCTCAGTTGCTAAGGATGCGTCTAGCCGTCTATCATGAAATAGAGTTCTATCATGGTCATGGCACAAACACTCCCAAAGATTTTCAGAACATTTACATTCATGATGCCAGATTTTACCATAACAATGTCAGATGATCTGGGAACTTTTGATAATTGAGGCTCTTGACAAGTGTGGGTACTTTGGATCTAGTGGTGACGACTCTAGTATAACCATATGAGCAGAAGCAGCTTTCAGTTAGCAGTGACCTGAGGTTCATCGTACTGCATTAGCTTTGTCAGACGCTTCAACGAGAGAGATTTCCTTCTTTGACACCAAACAACGATCCATGACGTATCCCGCCAAGGCGAGGACTTGGGGGGTCTTGATGCACGCAGCCTTACCCCTAGCTAGTTGCCTAGTAGAATTAATTTCTCTGAGGATACCTCTTGGCTCTTACAAGATCTTTTCTACCCCAATTTGTCCAAACCCATGCAGATTGTAGTTGCTCCTTTCATTTGGCTATTTGCTCCAAATCCATGTTCTTCAAAAGGTGTCCGCATCTACTCTTCATTTGCTGAGGATTCAACCTTTTCATCCTTTTGAGGTTTCCTTTCTTGCTATTATGCCTTCATTTCCTAGGTCCTGCATAATTTGTTAAATCTCGTAACTGAAGAAGATGCAACTGAGGAGGGTATGAAATACAAATGTTTTCAGAACTGAGCATGCCTGATAGGGAGTAAGGAAAAGATTTGTGACTTGTCGACTGTGAGAACCTCTGCTTGATCTCCTTCTGAATGTACAAGTGAAAGGAAACTACGATGGTTGACAGATGCCATGTTTCATTCTGATAAACACGATTGTTGTGCGAAGAAATACCCACAACAACGATTATTACGCAACTTGATGTTTCAATCTTGAAACTCTTTGCTGTATGAATACTCTACATTGATCTTCATTTTTGCCAATTTGTCTAGTTGTTCTATGTATCAGTAGCTAGTAGTGTGGACTGCCGAGTACAATACTAAATATGCAGTGTTGTTAATTCATTTTAGGTACTTTGCTCTGTTGCACAATATTTCTTTTGGAGCAAATTGATAAGACTTTAAATCTTACAATGCTGCAGAAATATATCCTATAGCAGTTCAGTGCCACCGGAAGAGCTATTGAGGTAAGCCCACATTTTGTATGTTGTCTGTCTCACAGTCAGCCATGCATAAAAGCACATATATTGAAATGTTTATCCAGAAATCCACACACTTACATTGAACCAGTTTATTTATTATTGTTTTGATAAGCACAAACACAAGAAAATTCACACAGTATACCTCTTAATTCACAACACTTTTCCATCATTCTCATTTCAAAATCTCTTGCAAAGCACAAAGTTGACTGCTTCTGCAAAAGATAACTCATCTACAATTTCGTGAAGCAAGTTAAGGCCCTCTGCAACTTTTTTTTGGTCATTTTTCAATGTGTTAAGTCATAACTATACATGCATGGTCATTGATAAAACTTGTTTATGGTTTAACTTAACATGCAATCACATTGGTTGACTGCTTAACACTTGGATAGCTAGACGAGATGCTTTACGACACAATTTTGCATGATTAAAGCTTTGTTGTACATTTTGTTTTACGAAATGCGAATCTATAGATCAAGATTGCTGAATTGTGGATAATCGACACAGATTGAAGTTGTTGGGCTGGTTAATCTGTTGTTGTGTGTAGTAGTTGGATATTTGAATGAATAGACAATCAGAATGTCAATCAAGTTTAAAGTCGCACATTCTTTAAATCTAATAGTACATACATAATAGATTCCAGTGACATGTGCTCCAGTAGTTATACTTAGAGCGATATCTTGAGTGGCATGGATGATTCATTTTGTTTGTTGTGTGTGTACCTGACTAGAATTCACGATTATTAATGGCATCATGTTCCTAGCACGTTGGGGCTTTCCGTAACTTGGTTGAAACGAATCCCTGTCACATAACAACGGCGGGAATGTTATTGAATTTGATTGAATGCCTTTGGTTGGATAGACAGTAGATGTTCTGTATACCTTGGTGAAATTTTTTCCTTTTCTTTTATTTTATTTTATTGTGGATCTCCTTTATCATTGATAAGAACTACATTGCAAGTGGTGACATTTGCTTGTAACTTTCTGTATCGGTGTCATACACTAGCTGGAATCTACTTGCTTTCCTGAATATATATGTTTCAGTTTTTCAGTGCCTTATGATTTGAGCATGGAAGGTCGCAACGAGCCATGGGCAGAAGCTTTTTGGCTTCAGGTGCAAGCGAAACGGGAAAGATGCAAACAAGTATGGAGGTCCTTACAAATGGAGGTCAGTGAATGCTATCCACAAGCCATTGCTTTGTGATACAAATAATTCACGTTGTTGTGAATTAAGTAGGTTGAATACTTCAAAAACAAAAATAAATAAAACCAAATAAAGTTGAATGCACTCAACTGAACCTCAATACCATCATGGGTGATGGCAAGTGGTGCCATGCTCACTCCCAAGTGGTTTGCTAAGGTTAAGTCATGGGTTGGAATCCCCTTCCCCTGGTACATAGTGACTGCGTCTAGAAACTATACTTGGCCCTTTCGTGGAGCTACGTTGACAAAACCAGTGCTTGCACGTTGGTCACTTGGCCCGGTATGCTCACTGATGAACATGAGAGTCCAAACATGATGAAGAGGGGGCCTTGGTCACCATTTGCTTGTAACTTCATTTTGATCAACAAAACTGAACCTCAACTGAAAAATGTAACTACATTACTTTTGATTCTTTTTGCTTTTTTGTGTCTTGAGATGAATGTAGCCACTGATTCCCACAGTATTATAAATTCAAAGTGAGCAGACATGTGTATTTTGTTAGCAAGGAAAAAATTCCCTAACGTTTCTTGTTTTCTTGGGGCCTATCAGTTCATAGCTTAACTACTTGCAGTCTTACACCAATGACAAGTATCCAGTGCTTAAAGACATTGGAGCACCCTGTAAATGCAGAGGTTATTTCCATCAGACTATCAATTTGAACCATATTATCATTCAAAAAGTCTGATAGGAAACAAGTGAAGTAAACATAGTTGCACACCATTAGCATCTGTAGTTTGGCGAAAAGAATGAGAAGAAATTTCTTTATGATACTTTGTCAAGCACTTCTTAACATTACATAAATGTGAAAGATTGGGAGATGAGTTGTGGCCAGTGGCCACCAACAGTTGTCGAGGGAGAGGGTAGTCATACACCATATCGATTGGATAATTGATGAGCACCTACCGCTGTCAGCAGTGGTTGCATTGCAATAGGCAGTGATGGGGAAGGGGCAAAGGCCGAAGGATGGGAATGGAGAGGGAGATCAAGTGTTGGGATGGGTAGGAAGCATCCGTGACAGAAATATTGATGTTTTCAAATACTTCTTAAATTTGGAAAATTTTGTATTTTGAACATGTTTTCTTGAGAAAAGAAGAATCAGAAAATAGAGATGGAAACCAAGTCTAATTTATAACTGGAAGGGTCCTAACAAACTTATGGAGAAGTGCTCTTAATAAGCTCGAGGGCTTCAGATTCTGTAGGAAGTGCTGGAATTGGTCCCTTCTTGGTGGTTGTAATGGCTCCACATGCATTGGCAAATTTCAGTACCTCCCTCAACCGTGGTTCATCCTGAGATATCGATAGACCAAAGCAGTCCGTCATTTTCGTTAAAAGACTTAAAACTACATGTAGCTAGATATTCATCAAAACTGACATCATATAACCTCGGGAGGAACATGAGTTCACCTCAAGGATAGAGTGATCGTCGACAATCTTGTTTAGCAAGGCAACCAACAAAAGAGTCACCTGCACCTGTTGTGTCGACTGTCATCACCTTGAAAGCTTCGACACTTCCCCTGAAGTTCTACAGTTTTTTTAGACACCAGAAACATATGAGTTTTCAGTGCTTGTTATTAATGCTCAAGTGTTTCCATTTAGAAAAGTTTAAAGAACATTTACTGTGTTTCTTAAGAGCCATAAATTAGTCAAGCTCTTCATGTAGTCTCAACAGTAAAGACAATGGGATCACATCAATTAGTGGTTTGTCAACAGATATGTCTGTAGCTTGTATCAATTTGTGTGGAAATCATTTTGCAGTACACATCAACATTGATCCTTAGGCATAAACCTCAACCAATTCATTATGAACTGCTGCCTAAGAAATCGTATCTAAAAGTCAGACACAGCGGCTACAGAACGAGGGGAATCACCTTGGTGTAGTATCTGCAACCATTGTCACCAAGAGTGACCAAGAGAAGCTTCAAATTAGGGTGCCACAGTGACATTGCCGTAGTATCATTCATCTCATTGCTTCCTGTAAGGAATTGTAGCTCGTTGTGGGCTTGTGGCCGACCTTTATAACCTCTGCCTTGTCCCAACGCTCATGATCTGCTCATGAGCCTCCTCTGCGGATGGCCACAATGGCAGCCGGAGGTTAGGGTCATATGAGAGCAGAGCCCCTGCCTTATGGCCTCCTCCATTGCTTTTAGAAGTGCTGATCTGCGTGGTTCTGCGATCAAGCTAATTGATCCAGTGAAATACCTTAGCCTGTAATTCAGATCAAATTTACTGATTTACTTTTTCCTTTTTTTTTTTTTTTTTTTTTGAGGGGAACTGATTTACTGACCTAAGAGGCTAAGACATCATTTACTCTACTTTACTTCCAAAAACATCAAGTTACTAAGATGCAAAGGAATTGAAAACTCTCAAACCAACAAGGACAATAGAATTTTTGAGTTTAATTCAACTATACACTATGAAACTGATGCGAAATAATCCAACCCGACCTCACCTTAATCCGATGAATGCTCTACAAGTTGAATTGCTAGCTCTTAGTTTTTTTTTTTGTTTTTTTTTTTTATCCTTTTTTTATGATGGTAAGAACGGCTCCACCGATCAGTCTTATTTTATTCAAAATGTCTCCTATGAGGCCGTCTCAAGGTGAGGCCCCTTTTATATCCAAGCATGATATAAGCATGACGTCATGCTTGTTAGAGGGGATCTTATCTTGAGTCCGGCTCATACGAGTTTTGTGTTTTTATTATACCTCACTGACAGCTCAAGAACTCCTCTGTAAATCAATCAAGTCCAGCTACCAATGCAAGGGACCGCAAAGATTTGACATCAAACCCAACTTCCTCTCCTTTCTTGAACTAGTTGGAAGATCGTAACATCTTCTATCTTCTATATGATTCTATATCTTGGGAGAACATTACCTACCTCATTGTTTTCTTTGCTGACTAAGTACTCGTACCTTTCAATTTTCATTAGCAAAAAATATTGTCAGAAATTCCTTTTTAAATTCAGTTTTTGCAAAAAAATTACTTTCTAAATTTTAGTCCAGAAACGTCATTCTAAATGGTACGAGTACTTATGTAGATACTCCCAACTTGTCAATATGAAAGCCGCAAATTTTCACTTACTCCTAAGAGCATGTAACCCGAGCGTAGATTTGAATTGTTGCCTATTACTAAATGATTGGTTGAAGATGTGTACCCTACTAAGATGTCATTAACATAATTTAATCGCCCCAACTTGTTAACAAATAAAGCAACCGACACTTTAACATACATTAATTATACTCAATATGAACATTTGTACTGCTTATTCTACTTTTGAGTCCAATCCTGCCGGCTAACAATATAATCACATGGAAAAGGTGACACCAGAAGAGACTTGAATCTAAAGTTTAGACCCACCAAAGTGATCATACAATATTAGAAATTAAGTAAAGTAAACCTAATCAATGATAGCTGCACGCCATTAGCATTTAGCAATTTGCCTCTTTGCAAGGTTTAAAGGACATGAAAAAAATTATTTATCAATTACTCTTTCAAGCACTTATCATTACATAATGGATAAAAATTGAGAGACAGACATTTCCTTCTCTTCAATTCACTAATCAAACCCGGGCACAACAAAAACAATCCCCCCAAAACCGAAACCGAATGACAGAAATCAAGAGATCTAATAAACCCGAATTAGGAGAAAAGTAGAAATCGGGGGATGAAAGGGGAACCTAAGATATCAAGAAAAGAGAGACAACAGTATGATGATGAATCTTAGGAAGAAGTGTTCTTGATAAGCTCTAGGACTTCGGATTCTGTAGGAAGTGCTGGGATTGCTCCCTTCTTCGTGGTTGTAATGGCTCCGCAGGCGTTGGCAAATTTCAATACCTCTTTCAACCTTGGCTCATCCTGTGATGGATAAAAGCAATCAATACATATGCTCAAACTTAGAAGAAAGTACTTCTTAAATGTGACTTTTAGTTTGATTACAAATAGCTAGAGATATTCGTAAAAATTAGCATCGAGCAATATTAGATGAAATATGAGTTTACCTCAAGGATGGAGTGGTCATCAACGAGCTTGTTTAGCAAGGCACCGACAAAGGAGTCACCTGCACCTGTTGTGTCGACTGCCTTCACCTTGAATGCTTCGACACTTCCCTTGAAGTTCTGCAGTTTTAACAGACAGAAGAAAGATGAGTAATCAGTTTTTCAAATATTCCAAGATACTTTCATGATTTTGCTAATAAGCAACAATCGGCAAAGCTCTTCAGGATATTGTTTGTGGTACAAAAGAAATTTCTGCAGTCCCAATGACACAAACTGCAAAGTAACATAGTTATCTAGGGTGACTTTTTGCATACCTCCTGAAGCAATCGATAATTGTACGAACACCAACTAATTGGCATACTCTTGATTGGCATACTCTTGATTAAGGACCCAATTAGGCACACTAATGTTGTAGTATGAAAATCAAAGCTGAAGAATAAGAATAATCAAAGGTGCAGCACAAATTTAATTGGCCACAACTCATGATGAGTCACATATCAAAAGACAAAAGAATGTCTTTTGTCTCTCCCTTTGTCTGTTTTTCATTTTTTCTTTTTCTGGAAGGGGATGGGGATGGGGTTGTTGAGTTGTGGACAATATGACAAGATAATTAAGTTGCACAATGGCCAGGAGTGTGCACGTGCACAATTAAAAAGAAGGTCTTCACATTGTCTTTGCTTGTTCTAAACTAGAGACGCATTCATGCAAAAACCCAACTACTCTTCCTCGAAGCATCCTCTAGTTAAGGGCCATAGGAGCATCCGAAACTACCAGCTCTCTCTGGATTCGATCGTTATTTGAAAATCTTTTAAGTGCTACTTGCTGTCCCTATTTAAAGATTTCAAAAGAAAAAAGAAAACAAAAGAACAGCATCCATCCCCTTCTTCTATATACTTTATTGACATCTCTTAGATATGCTTCATTACAAGCCACACACTGGAAAGCACATTTAGCCAAACAATCTAGTAAACTAGGCAAAATGCGACATATATTTGATAAGTATTTTATAATACACAGATAATTAGATTCAAATTCATGACGTCCCTTGCACTGATGTCATGAGCCACGAGAGGCTGCTTAATTAATAAAATTTGCAGCGTTGCTCATGCTTTCCTAGCAAAGCAAACATGATGTGACATTTGTGTGGAATTTTGGTTTGTGGCATTATATAATGGTTTGTCAACAAATAATTGACTAGACTCTAGAGTTTGTATCAAAGGGTTATCACCTGAACCTACAAGAAAGCAATGCCAAACCTAAAACAAGAAGCTGAAGAAGGCACTGACGCAACAAAAGAAAAGCTTGATATTCTAGAAGAGAATCTGGAAGTGAAGAAGTACTGAAACTTTTTTTCAATAATAAATAAGAACATCGCGGATGATATGAAGATGCGATGAGAGACTCTCTCAGAGCTAAAAGAATTTGTCTAGTGCGTGCCCCTATCGAAACAATAATATAATATAATATAATATAATATAATATAATATAATATAATATAATATAATATAATATAATATAATATAATATAATATAATATAATATAATATAATATAAAATAATATAACATAATATATATGCAACAATAAGTCATAATATATACCGTAGATATATATTAATATGAGTACCATTCTGATATAGGTGTGAATACTTTTCATTCATTGACTTTTATAAATCTTAAGATATAACATTACATGTAAATATTTAGTGTGGAATCCATTATGTGGTCGACATTGATCATTCAAATGACACTCCATATAATCTATTCAATATGAACTGCCGTCTAACAAATCAAAACTGAAAGTCAAAACTGAATGAGGGGGATTACCTTGGTGTAGTAATTGCAACCATGGTCACCAAGAGTGACCAACAGAAGCTTCAAATTGGGGTGCCACAATGACATTGCCGTGACATCATCTATCTTGTCGCTTCCGGTAAGGAATTCTAGCTCGTTATCACTGACCTTGATCACCTCTGCCTTGTCCCAAATGCTCAAGATCTGCTCACGAGCTTCCTCTGCGGATGGCCACAATGGCAACCGAAGGTTGGGGTCATAAGAGAGCAGAGCTCCGGCCTTCTTGGCCTCCTCCATTGCTTTCATATGTGCTGATCTGCATGGCTCTACGATCAAACTAATTGATCCATAGTGAAACACCTTAGCCTGTAGATCAGACCAAATTTACTGAATTAAGCATCATATCATTTGTCTTTGCATCCACAAATATGCATTAACTATAAGCAAGTTAATTAAAAACTTGAGTCTCACAAAAATAATACAGTTTTGAGGTCAACACTCTTGGAACATACAATACAATATTGACATAGGTGGCTCAGAACTTTAATTTAAACAGAATAACTATTCACATGACACTTCAGTTTCATCTCCAAGAGCCAATTGATCAAATTAGGCATTTCAATCCAACTGATCCAAGAAATAGCATTTGGTAGAACTTGTGTAAAGAAGTTGCTAAATCTACAATCCAATCATAACAAGCCTAATGAATAAAAAAATCTACATTTTACTTTATGGTTCGGTTCATTATCTAAAGGCTAAACACAATTTGGGGGAAAAATCAAACAGCTTGCCCCCTTGTCAAATTGGTTACACAAAGCCATGTAACATCTCATATTCCATATATAGAGAAGTATTTATGCACCTCCACACACATTGATTATAAGACTGTGAAATCAAATCATGAAAAAGAAACTACTATAATCAAGGAAAATGAAATGCATCAAATATTGGGCCGTTAGTAAAGAAGACAAAGGCCTTAAATTTATTTTTTATGACCCTTAAAATTTGCAGTTTGCTGTTTGCATGAGGACCAGCAGAGAACATGGGGGGCTGAATTTGATGTCATGTGGGGCCCCCTTAATGGATCAGTACTCATCGTTATTAACGATGGGTTCACCAATTTTAGCACGCCATTTCTTCCAAGAAATCACGGAGTAAACGTATGGTAATGGTCTTTACTCTACCAAACCTTTAGAAGAAACTGTTGCTGTTTTGAAAAGAGACTTCTTTTTCTCATTCTAGCACGAAAGGGAATATTTTGGATTAATTTATTAGCAATTGGCTCAAGTGGGAGGATCAATCCATATGCATGTTCCATTATTAAAAACTTAAATGCAATTACTGCACATTACTGTCACTACATTAGCAGCTCTCAACAGTCAACCCCCTTTAATTAATTTTCTTTTTCAAGTTTCAAGTTTGGTTTGATTCAAAAGGAGGTAGATAAGTTGATCACATTCGTTTAAATATATTCAGATACAGTCTCTCTAGTCTCTAGTCTCTACTAGGCGACTAGTTAGGGTAAGGCTGCGTACATTTGGACCACCCTAGACCCCGCCCTCGGCAGGACATCTACCGAGGCTTGTACAAATTTTAAGAGCTTAAGTTTATATTCTGCGTAAAACACTAAAATATACTCGTACAACTTACAAGAAAAACAAAAATGGCTCTTACCAAAAAGAAAAGAAAAACAAAGATGGCAGTCATATAATTCAGACAAAGACAAAGACAAAAACAAAAACAAACCAGTACCCCCAGATTTATGCATGTCAAAATACATGCATGCTTATTTAAATTCTTTTAAAGTACTATCATTGAATATTCCACTGCACAATGTCATGCAGACCTTATAACTCCAGTAGAATTCCACACCCCAAAATAAAAAACAAATAAACAACACCAGCAGAAATCATATTATTGGACCTAAACCGACCTTTGACATGAAAAAAATAAATAAAATAAAAAGTCCTTATTTTCTAAAATTCCTTTCTTTAAAAAAGAAAACTACATACTGTATTTTTTCTTAAATTCTAAATATGGACTAAAATCACAGCTATAATTTGCAGAAATCAATTCCTTTTTTTGATCAAATTTGCAGAAATCATTAATTAAATCTTTCATAGTCAAAGCTATTGATCCAGAGCTGTGGAGCCCACGTGATACTCCCTCTAAATCTGGCAACAATCCCACCCCCAACCTAGCGCGTGAAGCGTACTATGTCCCTCAAATTCCACCACTCTCATCCAAAACCAAAACCAAAACAAACACACGAAATATCCAGAGAATCCACATTCCACAATCTTACAGAGAAAAAAAACGACAAAAGATCCATCACACTCACAATAGAGAGAGAAAAAAAGATCTCATATTCTCATCTGATGACGATCACAACGAAGAAACAATTGAACATTCAAGAAAGAGAAAAATCAAAATCACGAAAAGAACCCAAAACACATGATTGGACACACATTTGAACATTGAAAAGAGAGAGAATTTGAAAATCAGGCAAAAAAACGAAGAATCAAACCAAAAAATTACACATGCAAAGAGAGAGATCTGATCATGACAGACAACAATGATGAGCATTATAAAGATCAAAGAAACTTAAAATCATCCAAAAAAAACACATTCTAAACACACACACAGAAATAAAAAGATCTGACAACGACAATTAACAGCATTGAGGAGAGAGAAAATCAAAGACGAGTACAAAGATGAACATCAAACAAAAAACAAAATCACCAAAAAAAATAAAAAATAAAAATAAAAACACAATGTCGAGGAGAGAGAGAGAGAGAGAATGAAATCAAGATTATTACCGATCGGATGATATCAAGATTAAGTTCTTCAGGAGTCAAAAGCATATCAGCGCTAGGGTTTCGATAAAACATGAATTCTCTCTCACCATCAGCTTTAAGAGTAACAAAAGCAAGAGCAGTTCTAGCGCCTTTATCGAAGCAAATACCTTCACCGGAAACGCCGTTTTGCTTAAGGATTCCGGCGAGCATGAGTCCGAACTCGTCATCACCGAGTTTTCCGACAAAGGCCGATTTACCACCGAGTCGAGAAACGGCGATGGCGACGTTGGCTGGTGCGCCACCGGGAGCTTTGAGGAAACCTGGGGCTTCAGCGAGAGAGACGCCGGATACTGTTGGGACGAAGTCTATTAGCATCTCTCCGAATGAGACGATTAGACCTCCTGTGTGGGGAGTTGTGTTGCCATTGTTGACTGCTGCCATTGTTGAATGAGGAGAGAGAAAACTAGAGAATGGAAAACAGAGGAGAGAGAGAGAGGAGAAGAGGGAAGGGAGCAGAGGGGGTTTATAAAGAGGTTTTTAGGGGTGAGCTGAGGTGGAGTTGTAATCAAAGTGGTTTTAGGATTAGGATAATTAATCTTGGTGTGAAATACACCACTCGATTTTATTTTATTTTTTTGATTTTGAGTTATTATCAAAGTGGTTTTGAGATTAGGGTAATTAATTTTTTTTTATTTATTTTGAGTTATCAAGTGTTTTTTGGATTAGGATAATTTTAGTTACGGAAGGATGAGAAACCTTACAAATACACTACTCGGAAAACTTGTTAAAAACGATTTTATTGTAATTTCGGGTAAGATCAGATTTTCTTTTTGGATGGAACAGGGGTTACAACTTATTTATAATTATACACTAATTTACTTCAATAATGACTCAAATTTTAAAAATCAAACTAGGCTTTTGAGGATCCTAATTCACCATAAATTTGTATCAAACGTGATTATTTGTTTCACTAGAGTGACCCTGTATCTATCCCACTGAAAATTATAATAAAATCATGACATATAGTTTTTGAGTACTATCGAGGAGATTAGGATTTTTTTTTTCTTTTTTGATGGGAGAGAATAATTTAGATTTTTTTGAATTTATATTTTTGTATGTGTCATTTTGTGATTGGTTGAAGTAGTAACAATAATATTTTAATATGATAATTTGTTTATTTTTTGGTGGACAGAGACATGGCAACGTAGAAGGGAGAAGAGTCTTCATCTTAAGATTGTAAGATGTAGAGTAGGAAAAGATTATTGGAGTTGGACTTTAGTTAGAAGTTAGAACTACTATAGATAATAACATGATTACTCCACTTTAGCTTCTTTTGTTTGGGGTAGGGAGACTCAACTTTAGCTTTTAGTAAACTAGTAGAGGTCTTCTAGGATTAATATTAAACTTTTAACAAAAGTATACGTTTTAACACAAAAATAAAATACAAAAGTTTGTTTAAAACGATCTTATCATACATTTTTGTGAGATGAATTTCACTTTTTTTTTGTGAAAATATGAGGGTTGCTTTTTTGGTGTTCTAAATGACTCCTACATTGTTAAAAATGACCCTATTTTCTGGTGGGTTGGTCTCACACGAGACTTGCGACTTGAAATTAACACATAGTTTTATTTTTATTTTTTTGTGAATAAATGCATAATGAAATTTTGCTAATACGGGGAATCATTTGACTGGAAGAGTGTATTTCAATTTTTTTTCTTAAGGGTAGTTTATGGAAAATTCATGATTTAATGAGTGGAAGTTAGTGAGAGATTGGTGGATTAATGATGGTTGGTGGGACTTGCAGTGGCACGCAGTACTATGATTTTTAACTTGGATCTAAAGAAAGTTTCTTGGTGTATGTAGGGTCCACTTTGTGGTAATCCAGTTTCCTGTGGCTTTTTTGGGATGAATTGGCCATGTTTGAATCATGGGATTGAATAGATTACGAGGATGAAGATAATACTAATGAATACTCGTAATTGTTTTTGTAGATTATTGTGATTTCAAGTTTAAACTCTTGAGTCTTAAAACTTAACTCTTTAACTCTTAAGCAATAAATACAAAAAAGATATGCCAAGGTTTCACAAAATATAGTGAGGTATAATGTTATTCAAAAAAGTTAATTGCAGCTTATGATCTTGGTCACCCGATTATGTAAAGAATAATGTACTCACTTGTGAGCTTAGGGAGTAGTCGGTGGTGAGACATATATGAAGGACCCTTTTACTTTGTTTTACTTACTATCGATTGTTGTTCTTAATAGGTCCTATTGTATTTTTTTTCATTTAGTCAAAATTATGTAATCATTTTATAGAATAGTGTATTTTCATGAATATCAATCAACCGTCCCATGTTAAGACGAATTCTTTGCTTAAAACTTAAAAGTAAATTTCAAATTCAATGGTTTAAATTTTTCATGATCTAAAATAATGTGTGCAAGTGCACCTCAATACAAGTTGACTGGTTAGTGGGCTTTTGGGTATTGGAAATTTTTATAATTTTTTTGATAGTGTATTGGATTTAACTTACTAGTAGTAAGTAGTTTGCATGAATTGAGATTTGACACCACCAACGTGATTAACAAGTTCCAATTAACAAAATGAATGCATAGTACTAGTGTACTACCAAAAAACGTAGCAAGTCTATAAAATAAGACATGAATATATAAAGACAGTGTGCAACATGCAACCCACTGATTTTACTTAATTGTTGCTCTCGGTCCTACTCCTGGCCGTGGGTTGAGACGTCAACACCCACGGTTTGATCACGTGCACATAACCTTACAAAGAGTTAACTAGTATGAAATAAGGACTTGAACTATGACAAAAATTTGGAATAAGGACCTCAATTATCAAAGTGATGAAATAAAGACCTTTTCCCAACTCTGTTAACTTCCGTTCACAATATGTTTGTTTGTTTTTTTATTATTTCTCATATTCCCTTCATTTTCTTTGATTTTTTTTGCTACGTTTCTACACCTGCCTGGGGGTGGTGGATATTACAGTAGTTTGATTTTTGAAACAATAAGAGGGGTGGTGGTGGATATTACAATAGTTTGATTTTTGAGACAATAAGAGGGGTGGTGGCTGGGCGCTGGGGGTGGCGGGTGGGGTGTGGAGGGGTAAAGTAATGGTGGGATGGGGTGTGGAGGGGTAAAGTAATGGTGGGATGATCAAGAGAGAGAAAGGGGACATCCATAAATAATTAGAGAAAGAAAAGTGAGAAATAATAAAACAAATACTAAAAAAAGCATACTTAACGGAAGAAGTTAACAGAGTTAAGGAGAGGTCCTTATTCCATCACTTTGATAGTTCAAGTCCTTATTCCAAATTTTTGTCATAGTTCAAGTTCTTATTTCATAGTTAACTCACCTTACAAAACCTAGATTTGCTATTAAGAAGCCAACAAACATTTTTTTAGAGTTAAACTTACCAGAATTGAATTGAATTGAACTGAATTCAACACCATTGAACTAGACACCGCTGAATTGAATTTAACACCACTGAATTAAATTTAACACAACTTGATATGTGAGACAAAAAAATATGTTTCTGAACTCAGTACCACTGAACTGAACTGAACATCACTTAACTAAACTAGAAATCATTGAATTGACACCTGAAATTAACTGAACTGAACGTATAAATTAAACTCTAGAGAACGCACCCTTACAAGCTGCATTTTCTTTGTTAATTTGATAAACACAAAAGGCGGTCTCAATATAAGGTGCCTCAAACAACATGACGTCATACTTGACTATAGAAGTGGCTTCATGTTGAGGTAACCTTATAAAATCGAGACATTTTGTTTTGTAAATATGTTAATTAATTCAAGTTGTATCTAACTTCAAACAAAATCAACTTCCATTCATGTGTAAATATAATAACAATCAAGATGAACTTTTCAATACTGATTTTGTAAACCATAAGTCCATAACTCTAACTGTATAATGTCACACATAGACATGCATGTCACAATACACCGTTAGCGACACTTTGTATGGAGTTGAGTGGTATATCCCTATTAACATGTGACAGTATTATTATAGCTGTTTTCAGATTACATTGTATGATAAGTCATTGTATTATTCCACGTAAGTATATATCAGGATAAGTTAAAAGTTCCTCACTTGTACGCTATTGTTTTCACTTTTGGCTCACAGCATTACAGGTATCACGCTTCATGTATAAGGATGTTTCATATGAATTTTTGTATCGTTTGGAGTAGCTTATTGTTAGCTTAGTATTTACACTGGAATTGTCTTTGCAACGCTTTCCAATTTCCATAGCTTGAAACTGTATGGAGGGTGTTTGGTCTGATTGAAAATCATTTTCAACAACTTGATTAAAAGATTTGGAACTTTAAATTTCCCTAAACAGTATTTTCTGACACATCCAACATAGTATTTGACTCATTGTGGTGACTTTTTATTCCTTAGAGATATGTAAGGCAGACCAACAATAATCGGTTGTTGGCTGGTTTGCACAATGACAATGTCTTTTTGCCTTCTTTTTAATGAGAATCAAGAGCCCCACCACAATAACCTTGGCGTTGAGACTTGAGACATTCACCTCCCTTTGAAGACAAGAATTCCGCATGGCTCAACAACATTGATTTTAACATTGATTTCATGATATTGTGTTTTCTATTTATTTATTTAGTAATCGGTTTATTTTAGTGATCTACTTTTTCTCATAAATTATTATTCAGTTAAGTTAAGTGGAGTTTAGTTCAATCCAATTCATTTCAGTGAAAAATAACACAATCAACATCTTTTATATATTATAGTTAGGCTTATAGCGGCTAGAGGCATATCCTTCTATCTATGTACATTGATTGTGAAAGAGAGAAATTAGAAATTAAGTGAATTAAAGCATTTTCCTGGTGATTATCTCCCGAGACAGGTTATCAATCTCTGCTAAATGATTAGTTAGGGGCAAAACAAAACTGCATATATCTCTGGGCCTTCTCAAACCCCCCCTAGACGAAATTTACTGAGTTGTTGCTATCGTCGTCATCTTTGATTACGTACGCTTGATCTCCTTAATTTCCCATTTCTACTACTACTTCTATAGTTATAGTAGTACTCGTTCAAAAAAGTGCACTATTACGTTTATATTCATCCAAATTTCCCCACAAGAAAAGTGAGCTCCTTTTCATGCTTTGATTGGCCATCTTTTTTTCTATATTAACGAAATAGGCTAAACACCAAACCTTTTTCCAAGTGCATTAGATTGCAGTAACTGAGTAGTATATAGAAAATTCTAAAACGACAAGGAAAGCATTATCCATAACCAAGAGTATATACCTCAAACTCAACTAAATTGAGTTGTATCAATAAGGATGGTGGTTTAATGGTTCGAAATTTACATCCAAGTGGTTTTGATAAGGTAAAATTATGGGTACGAATTTTCATCCTCCTATGCTTTGTGTATGTTGGCTTTTAGGAACTGTACTAACCCCTTATTGGTGCTACATTGAAGGGGTCAGTGTTTCTGTTGGTTGTTCAGTTAATCTGATATGTTCGCTATTGAACACGTTAGCTGTTGAACACGAGAACATGATATAGTAGGAGTGCCCCGATCGCCATTCAATTGCACCCTGTTTTTAGACGAGCAAAAAAAACTAAATTGTGCTGTGTGCTTTAAAGATTATCTTGGCAATTTTGAGTTGTAATGTGTGATGGATAGACCATGGGTCGCTCTCTAAACCCCAAAAGCCAACAAATTAAAACTTTGGCTTTCCATGCAATAATGTGAGGAATCTCAAAGGAAAATTTATCCCTATGGAAGAGCTCCAAAGTGTTAGAAACTACTTCTAGCAATAATGAACAAGGTTTAGAAGTGGACTACTCCGGAGTATATGACAAGTACATGAGAGAGAGAGAAGGGGGTAGCCAAGATTAACTTATCTGACATACATGTGTACTATGATACCTTGAGCTTAAGGATAAAATGAACTGGTCCCATGCTTGCATATTCATATTCAGTACTATAGGCTACTCCAAGAGAATAATGACGAATAGTGACGACAGAACAGCCAATCTATATAATCAAAGTAGATTATTGTTTTGCAAAGTGAATGGCGATCGAGATATCTCGCTATGTCGTATTTGGGCTCTTGTATTTAACAATGAATATATCAGATTTACTAAACAATTAGTGCAAATATTGAACCCGTTAACGTAGCATCAACAAGGGGCTAGTATAGTTCCTCAAAATCGGCAATTACAATGCATAGGGGATGGAGAATCGAACCTATGATCTTACCTTACTAAACCAATTTGGAGTAAACTTGAAACCACTAGACCACCACCCTTATTGGTAATTTATTAAAGTAGATGAATGGATATTTTGTGCCAAAAAACGAAGAAGATAAAAACAAGTAAGAATTTTCTTTTCTTGAGTTCCATATAATTAGCTCAGAGAGAAAATTAGCACTATCTCATTAGACTAAAACTTCGAATCAAGATGGTTTTTATAGGTTATCTACATCTCAATTCTGTACCAACAAAGTGTTGAGAAATAAATGAGACAAGAATTAAATATAAGAAGGAAAACCTCAAACTATTATATTATCTGTGATTTGCTACATTACATTCTACAATAACATGTTTAATATTTATATGTGTTGTGGGCATATATATGCCGCACACAACCTTCTTTATAATTAATGAATATAAAATTCTTTCTAAATAATAGTTCATTTGTTTTTACTAATTATTTTCTTTTATTATCATCCTAACTTATAGGATGCATTTGTGGAGAGAGAGAGGGGTTGGGAAAGAGAGAGATGTTGTTGTATTTTTGATACTCCCCCTCTTCACTTGAAATCATCCCAAGCTTCTTGCGGAATTCAACAAACTTGTTTGCACTAAGACCTTTAGTGAAGATGACTGTCACTTGATCTTCACTTTTAACATATTGCATCTCTATCTCTCCTCGAAGTACTTTCTCTCGTACAAAATGATAATGGACCTCCACATGTTTGGTCCTTGCATGAAACACCGGATTTTCAGCCAATCTTACTGTTGACTGATTGTCACAATATACCTTCACAATATAATTTGTAGGCTGATGAAGATCTTTTAGCAATTGTGTTAATCATGCATATTCTTGAGCTGCCATTGCTGCTGCTCTATATTCATCCTCTGTACTTGATAATGATACGGTAGGTTGTCTTTTACTGCACCATGATATAGCACCCGAACCAAGACTAAATACATAACCGGTTGTTGAACGTCTTATCATGGTCACCGGTATAATCTGCATCACAAGTACCCATCAACTCACATGCTTCTCCTTTCTTAAAATAAACACCGTAGTTGATTGTTCCCTTAACAATATCGCAAAATTCTTCTAACAGCGTCTAAGTGATTTTTCTTGGAGTTCTGCATATATCTACTGACAACTCCAACTGCATATCTTATATCAGGCCTTGTTAGAGTCAAGTATATCAAACTTCCCACAAGTTGTCGATACATTGTTGCATCTCCTAGGTCTTTACCTTCTGCTGAACATAATCGAACATTAGTTTCAATCGGTGTTGAAATAGGCTTACAATCAAGCATTCCAAAATTTTGTAACAAATCTCTGGAATACTCGTGCTGACACAGAAATAGTCCTTCGCTAGTCCTTTCCACCTCTAAGCCAAGAAATTGCTTCAACTCTCCAAGCTCTTTCATTTGAAATCGAACTGACAAATTAGCTCTTATCTATTGCACTTCCCTTTAAGCATCTCCTGTGATGATAAGATCATCCACATATACTAGCACAATAGCTAGCTTTCCATCTCGAGCTTTCACAAATAAACTCGAATCAGCTGGTGCCATAGAATAACCATTCCTCAAGAGGAACTCTGATATTTTTCCATACCATGCTCTTGGTGCTTGCTTCAAGCCATACAAAGTCTCCTTCAACTTGCACACATACGTTGGTTGTTACTTGTGAGTGACTTTCAAACCCTCTTGGTTGTTCCATATAAATATCTCGATCTAACTCCCTATGGAGAAAAGCATTTTTAACTTCCATTTGCCATAACTTCCATGACTTATTGGCTGCTAATGCCATCAATACCCTCACGGTAGTGATTTTTGCTACTGGACTAAACGTCTCATCATAATCTAGCCCATATTGTTGAGAGAATCCTCTGGCAACTAATCTTGCTTTATATCTCTCAATCGAACCATCCGGCTTAGTCTTCAACTTGTACACCCATTGACATGAGATGGGTTGTACATGTCTAGGCATAGGCACTAAATCCCATGTTTGATTTTGATTTAGTGCGTCCATTTCTTCTTTCATTGCCTGCCTCCATTCAATACTTTGAGATGCTTCCTCAAATGTAGATGGCTCTATCACTTGGTCATCTGCCAACATCGCAGCATTTGCATATTTTGGATTTGGCTTCCTTATTCTTGTGTCCCTCCGAAGTTGTGGCATAAAACCTTGACTAGGCTCCTCAATCTGACTGGGTCTCTCTACTTCTAGAGTATTTTGATGCACTCCAGTTTCCCATGGATTCTTCATTGTTTCAGATGACTCAACATTAGTCACCTCCTTTCCTTTCGATGATACGATGTTATCATCTTCTGTGTCTAATTGTGGTTGAGCTTCAGTCTCCTTTATTTTCTCCTAAAGTTGATCTTCCATCTCCTTTGAATCTGGCAACAATACTGCTTGTGGTGACCACCATGATGATGCTTCATCAAACACGATATTTCTTGATACATAGCAACGTCCTGTGGAAGGCTTACAACACTTCCACCCTTTGCGTTGAGTATCATGCCCAACAAATATACATCTAATTGCCTTCTTATCAAATTTTCCACGGAGATGAGCAGGAACAAATACATAACAAACACAATCAAAAATTCTGAAATGACTCAGTGTGGGTACCATATTCCAAAGCTTCTGGAATGGTGATATGAACCCTAATCTTGCTTGCGGCAGTCTATTGATTACATGTGCCGTCATCTTCATACATTCTGCCCCAAAAACGCGGTGGTACATTTTTGGCATGTAACATACTTCGGCATATGTCTGCAATATGCCAATTCTTCCTCTTTGCAACACCATTATGTTGTGGTGTGTGAGGACAGGTCAATTGTCGACGAATTCGATTCTGCTTCAGAAACCCATTGAATTCGTTGGATGTATATTCACCCCCATTATCTGTTCGTAAACATTGTAGTTTATGACTGACTTCTTTCTCTACCTCATCCTTGAATAGCATAAACTTGGACAATGCCTCTGATTTTTCTTTCATAAAATCGACCCATACATATCTTGAATAATCATCATAAAGGTAATCATATATTTCTTACCACTTATTGATGTCTGTTTAACTGGGCCAAAAATATCTGAGTGCACTAATTCAAGTGGTGCCTTGGCTCTGAATTGTGACTCCTTATATGGTAATTGGTGTGCCTTTCCGTATTGGCAACCAGCACAAATAATACCATCTTGAAAATTAATTTTAGGTAGGACTCCTTCATCATTATTTTCAGTTTATTATAACTGACATGCCCGAGTCTAGCATGCCACAAACCAGCTGTCTCGTTCCTTCTGGTCTTATCGACATAAGCTTCTTGTGCCGACATCACATATACAGAATCTAGACGCCGCCCTTCCATGATTGGCGCATCTGATGGCTTGATCCGCCCTTCCATGATTGGCGCATCTGATGGCTTGATCTTTTTGTAAACCTTGACATCGTCAGGACCGAATACAACATACTTTCCAGAGGATGTCAATTGTGAGACCGACAAGAGATTCTTCTTCATTCCTTCAACATAGAAAACATTTTCCAACCTCACCTTTTGAGAATCAAATCGAGGTTCGATCACAGTTTTGCCAATATGAGTAATTGGCAACTTAGTATTGTTAGCAGTAACCACGTGATTTTCACCTTGATAATTTTGTTTGTTCTGGAGCTTCTCCAGATCTACCGTCATGTGATTAGAACACCCAGAATCAATTATTCAATCTTCATTATAACTGATCTGGTTGCTACTTGTGACCGCAAATGAAATCTCTTCAGTTTCTTCAACAAGCTCCAGCGACGATTCTAATTTCACCTTGGAACTTGAGCACTTTTCTTCTATTGAGCATAATGCGTGGAAATCCCATACTTCTTCATTTTTAGAATGGGACGATGTGGCTATATTCCCTTCTGCTTGATTACTTCAACAATCACGAGCATAATGACCCTTCTTTTCACATTTATAACAATTTCCATTCTTTTTTTGGCTTCTTTGTGCATTATGTCCGCCTTTGGCTTCATTGAAACAAGCTCCCCATTGTTGAGAACTTCTCCATGGTTGTTTCTTTTGCCAACGACCATGTTGCACTTTTTCTTGATTTTCAACAGTACGATCTTTAACAAATTTCTTGTTACTAAAGAGCGTCTTTTCTTCTTCGTTTTTGGAATTACCGGGTTTTTGTTGATCAAGAGCTTCTTGATTTGCCAAGATGCTTTCCAATTGATTAAGGGTCGGTTGTGTAGGCCATCCACGAGTAGTCGTGATGAGGGTTTGGAATTCGGATCGAACTCCATGGATTATGATCCTTCTCATTCTTGTCTCACTAATCGGATTTTCTTCATCTAACTTCGATATTTCTCTACAAAGCGATTTTACTTTAGAGAAATATTGACCAATGGTCATGTCATTTTGCTCAATAAACATTAACTCATTTTCGAGGCGCTGCAGCTTCGCATCATTTGTTTTCTCGTACAATGTCTTCAAGGCATCTCAAATTTGTTTGGGAGTTTTGCCTCTTTTACCTTGTGTAGCACTTCATCTATGATTGAGATCGTAAGAGCGAACATAGTCTTTCCACCTTTAACTCGCTATTTTTTACGATCTTCTACATTTTCCTCAGAAGGGATTATTGTATCACTTCCTCTTACAATCTCCCACATTTCTTGTCCCTCTAAATAAAACTTCATGTGAAAACTCCAATCACTATAATTGTTCTCATTGAGCTTAACTAATTGGCTCATGGAAATCATCACATCTGCCATCTTAATATTTAATTGGAGTTGGCCCCTGACCGCTGCTCTGATACCAAATGTTGAGAAATAAATGAGACAAGAATTAAATATAAGAAGGAAAACCTCAAACTATTATATTATCTGTGATTTGCTACATTACATTCTACAATAACATGTTTAATATTTATATGTGTTGTGGGCATATATATGCCGCACACAACCTTCCTTATAATCAATGAATATAAAACTCTTTCTAAATAATAATTCATTGCTTTCACTGATTATTTTCTTTTACTATTGTTATCATTCTAACTTATAGGATGCATTTGTGGAGAGAGAGAGGTTGGAAAAGAGAGAGATGTTGTATTTTTAATACAAGGGTGGTGGTTAAGTAGTTCCAAGCTTACTCCCAAGTCGTTTGGTAAGGCAAGGCCATGGGTTTGAATCCCCATTTCCCCCCATGTCTTGTGTCTGCGGGCTTCTAGCAACTATACTAGTCCCTTGTTGACGGGGCCAGTGCTTGCGCTGGTTGTTCAGCTAGTCTGATATGTTCGCTATTGAACACAAGAGTCCGAACATGATGTAGCAGGGGTGCCTTGGTCGTCATTTACTTGCACCCTCTTTTTTATGGGCAAAAAAAAGAAGATAAATCAGAGTCACGGATTCACAGACCCATTTATAAACAAAATATCACAACAAAAAAGAGAAAAAGAAAAAGAAAAAGGAATTCATAGAAGCTTAAGAAAATCTAAATAAGGTTCTCAGAGAAACTTTTTAGTCACTAAAAGTGCTAAGTGACCAATTTATTCTCCCTTTGTCCCCACTTAATTATAATTGTATACTTCATATCTTTTGAAGAACTTTTCCGTTTGTTTTCCATTTGAAAATTTGAAGGCAGAGGAATAATTTTGTCCACTTTAATTCTACATCATGGAATAAAAGGAGAGTGAAATATTCCAATTATAGCAAGACCAATGGTAATGTATGTACATAGCTGATTTTAAATTTGAAAAGGTATTGATAGCAATATGTTGTTCCAAGATCAAGTCAGTCCAGCAATTTGGAGTAAAAAAAGCCTTCCTTTCAGAATCTCCAATCTCCATACAGTAGAACAAAGCAAGGCTTTTAAGACTAACGGTCTAGGTGAAGAGGAGAGAGCTCAACAATCATGTCAAGGAACTTTTTTATGACCTAGCCCAGGTTCGATCAATAATAAAAAGAGCTTAGAGAAGATATTCGTTTTCACTTGTAACCTAAAGTTAATGATTCTATTCTACTTGATCAAAGTTTCACTTTTGATAAACTTCCCAATAGATAACTCCTTACTGATATTGTGATTTCATGTCAGTTCAGAAATATACATTTTGTCTCACATATGAAGTTGTCTTCAGTTCAATTCAGTGTTATTGAACTCAATTCAATGGCTTGTAGGCACCTCAAAGGGTGGGACAGATGGCCAAGGAATTTAAAATTGCTCCATGCCCAAGGTGAGATTCGAACCCTCGACCTTAGTTAAGGATGGATGAATCTCTACCACTCAACTACACCTTCTTGATTATATTATTTAAGATTTAAATAAAGGTTAATACTCATTCCTTTATTAGAAATGTATATATATATATAATAAACAAGACTACAGAACAAAATTCTACATTTTTATCAGATTTATTTTTCGTTCCACCACTTAATGTGTTCAATTAGGTCATATACAATGACGGTGTTCAAGAATGTAAATGACTCAAAACACCATTGTGCTTGAATTCAATTAAGTATGACGAGCTTAGAAAACTTTGTACAAATTTGTTTGTTTACCTTATTTTATAAGCTTGAGCTTTGACTAAGTTTGGCTGCAAGCTACTGGTATAGCCTATTGATCTTGACACACTGGCAACCCTCCTTAAGCTTGAAGCATGTAGATTATGGAGAACATGCAAGACAGTGTTTCATTTTCAATAGCATGATTGCCATAAAGCAAAACACCGCTTCAGAAATTGGGCAAAAACTGAACATTTCTTCAGACCTTCAAATTTCAATGCACTCAGGTTTGTGCTGGGTTCTTGAAGGCATAGCTCATCCTAATAGAGAATCAAATGTATGAAGAGATGTTAAAACACAATACATGTTGAATGGAAATGGTTAGGCAGCAAAAAATGCAGTGCCAAAACTCCAGAAAAGTGAGGAAGCATATGGCATGCAAAGCAACTTCTGATACTCCAGCTTCAGAATTATACAACGAAACATAGATATTTCCTTCTAGGTGAATACACAATATAATGAAAGCCATAAATAGTACCCGAACTCACCTTTTGTAGGAAACTCAATATATGAGGTGCGGAAACTGACGGAAGGACATATGCGCAAAAGTACGACATGCACAATCTCATTTGCAACTATTTTATTAACATTGAGCTTGAAGCAGCCGCCGTGAGCCCTCTTTCATACTGGACAAGCTTTTTCTCGCTTCATAATCGATCCATCTTCATTACTAACAATCTAACATACAGCCGTTATCCATTTCAAGAATGCTTCCAGTGCATAACTCGTGGATGTCAGTTTCAGCAGGAAATTTATGGATCAGATTGTATCTCTTGTGCATTATTAGCAACATCATCGCAATTCCAGTTGTCTAAATTACCACGTCTTTCTCTCCCTTCATAATCCAGATCAAGATCATCACCAGATATACAGTCATCATCCTCTAAATTGCTGAAAGATTCATTCTCCATACTCGATAACTCCTGATCTGTGGAATCCCATTCCACTTCAGGAATGCTCACAGAATCTCTGCCTGACTCATGAATCTCACTTTCAACACATTGGAAATTACTGGCATGATTTGTATCTTCTCTTGAATTGTTAGGAATAGCATTGGAGTTCCGGTTGCCCGAATTACCATAAAGTACTATATGCCTGTAATACAGCTCCAGTTCTTTTTCGGTAACAGCAATGAAATGCCTTACAGTTTCCAGTGATTGCTCATACTTGGACTTTTCCAAGGCCTGGCAACAGAAAACAGAATATATGAAAAATCAAGCTCACCAAAATACCTCACAGCAGAGGAGATGCAACCAAGAACATGGATAGCTTTTAGATATATTTAACCATTTTAGAGTCATTAACAGTTGAATAAATGAATGCAGGGATGAGATAATGTACAAATGAATGAATGGATTGATGAAAAAATATATATGAACTAAATTCCAATAAATAAACGATGAAGTTAATTAAAGAAGATGGGCGATAGACAACATCAAGTAAATGGGAGGGGGTCACAGTGAACTTTAAACAGGATAAAGATATCTAAAAGTCAAAGGCATTAGAAAACCACCCCTCCATCTAGGATCATCTACGCGTGGTGTAGTACGCCAAAGTTCCAGATTAGGGACATGTCCTTGGAGTGCTTTAAATGGGTCATCAAATAAGAAAACAGTTAATACTGTAGTAGCTTCTCTTCCATCAAATGAATTGTCACCTGCTAAGACACTAAAATTATCCTGAGCTCATCTAAAATTAATTAAAATGTGAAGCACCTTTTTGAGTTCTTAACAAGGTTGTCCTTGTGGATATTTGAAGCAGTACACACTCCTTGCAACAGCTGAGATTTATTGTTTCTGCGATTATCCCGTCAAGACAAGTTTTTGGTTTTGTCGTTTTGGATCGGGGGCAGAAAAGACGTCAGTAGTTTCCAAAAACTCCACTATCCGTGTAAGCAAACTTGATCATTGTAGACACAGAGTCACTAACTTTAAAGATACATAAGATAGTCAAAGATCAACCTAACTCTTTCCTTCTTTGTCACTCAGGTAACTGTATTTCATTTCAAACTTCTAAAGGATCCTCAAATAGAATGTGCAACTGTGCAAGATACTGGCAAAAGCCTTCTGCCCAACTTTGGACATACTTCTCTAACTCTTTCTGGGACATTGTACTGCCAATTGTTACAATAAACAAACCCAGAAAACACCTTAAGCACATATCTTTCTTCTTCTATCCCCTACCAACTTTTTAAGCACCATCACTGGAGAGCATGTATCCAATCCATTAGCAGAAGACACAAACTCTTGGCTTGGGGTGGGTAGGCAATGGCGCACCCCTACTCCCTCCCAAGATTGATATGGGTTCGGGTCCCATTTCCCCCCAAAACAGGGGAGGGTTGCTTTCCATTTCAAGAAAAGAAAACACCAATACTTAGCTTCTAAATAAGAAAGGATACTAGAATCTGAGAAACTAATGAATGATTACACAGGTTGAGGAGTCCTCTTACAAACACAAAAGCAAAACAATCAACGTAAAGGTGGTGCATTCTCATCAAGCAGTCAATTTGTCCAATAAACCACCAGAGGACGGAGGACCCCATACAGCACGTCCAAATACAAGTACTAATAAGCAACACCCCTTTCTTTTTTCATGAGTTCATGACAATGAATTTGCTTAAATATCATCATTATATCCAGCCCACTGTTGTTCAGTTTGAAGTGTCATTACTATTTGAAGCACCATTTTAAGTGTGTGGTTAAGTTACTTTTTGTAAATTATTCCAAGCCATTAAAAAAAAGCAAAAAATAAAGATTTCGCAAACACACTCCCATCAAAACAATAATGACAACAAAAAAAACTCAAAACATCACATTTTAGACATGTAGAATTAGATTTACCCAAAACATAGACAAAATATTTATAAACAGAAAAGAAATAACAACAGGGGAAAAGGCATTATGCCTTCTAATCAATCAAATTACTGACAAGCTTTATTATCTTCTGCTGCTGATCGATGACTATTATGTTCCAAAAACATATGAAACTGGTAAGCATCAGAAAACGCACCCTTTTCTTGGACAAAGTATCAATAGGGGACATGGCTTTAGGCTGCACATAGTCCTTTCCACGATAGAATATAACAGTGTCATCTCCGATTACTTGTATAGCTATTCCACCACTCAATCGCTCTAGTTCTTGGATAAATTCATGTATTTGGCCGGGTTTACACGAATTGAAGATGACCTTGATTGTTTCATGTTTCTTCCAGTGCAAATGCATGTTGAGAATAACACCTCCAAACACACCTCTTCTGCCAACTGGCACATAATTAGACCTTTTCTGAGCCATCTTCTTAAAATAAAACTTCTCTTCACCAGTTAATTCATGTGGTTTTACAATAGGACCCTGAACCTTCGGAACTTCATACTTTTGGAGGCGTTCAACCAATGAAGCCTCTTTGATTTTTGCCTGCAAAGGGTGAAATGAAAGCCGTAGTTTAATTGTCAATGCTCAATACAATTATGCATGATTTAGCTATTCTTTCCCAACCATGATCTTGTTTTAATGCACTCTAGATGAAAAAGATGGGGAAACATGAAAACAAGGTCTTGTTTTAACTTGAAAGCAGTAAGACTCAGATTTAGGTTAAATAATAGGGAAAATAGCTACCCCTTCACTACTTTCATCTTTTCAATCATATTCTTTTAGGGTTTCTGAAAAGTCTCCCCCCTTGCCAAGGATAAGGTTAATTTTATCATGACCTTACCAACCTATTAGTGTTGTATTCAAACTAGTTATTGCTTTAGTACAGAAGCATGGAATACATTGTATTATTAAGGTGGAAGGATCCCAATAATAATTACCTCAACTTAGAACTTGTTGTGAAGAAAAGGATGCAAGATATGAAATAACCCCCACCTTGCCCTAAAGGGTGCGGGAGGACAAAATCATGTGTGTAAATAGGAATAGTAAACACCCCTAGGAGCTTCATCCTTTACCAATAGGTCGTGAACATTCTAAATAGCTAATGCTCATGGTGGCACCAAAAGAAGAATCACAAAAACTTCTATAAGACGGTCTTTTTGTAACTTTTGGTGAGACGGGAGTCACATTTAAGTGAAACCAGGGTCACGAATCATAAAAAGTGATCCCTGCATCTCTAAATAGTAACCTCATTTTTTTGTGAGTTGGTCTCACACAAGACTTACTCAAGAAGAATTAATAATTCGATTCTCTAAATTGAATTATATATATTGTTACCTTTCGTATAGCATGTAACAACTACCGAAAAGGGGGCACTTTTGGACTCCGGTAGAAACCCAACAGGGTGGGGTAACTGATAGATTGTGATAGGCATTCCAACATCTTGCAGACAAAAGTTCTTAGACCCCAATTGAAAAAGCAGGTGGAAAAAAATACAAAGAAATTTGAAAGGAGTGGGGCATTCAAGAAGAGTGTAGTGTGAAGAGAGTCCAAGAGAAGTTGGCAATTGAGAATGAATGGAAGGGATTCAAAGGCTTGGCTTTTGCAAAAGCTTATTGTCTTCCTATAGTGTGTGAAGGATTTCCCAACATCACTTATAGTACATTATTCAAAAAGCTTAGGAAGTCGAACTTTCCCAAAATATGCTTCCAACTTTTGATAGAGTGAAGCTACTTTAATCATCCCGCAGAAAAGGAAAATAAATCAAAAAATCAATGAAATGCGTACAAAGAGGCACAGAGAGCAATAGACAGATTATTACAGAGTTAAGAACAAAATAACATACTTATAATTTAGATCACAATAACTCAAGACACACCTTTTCAAGCTTGTATTTGATCCTTTCTTCCACGCTGGCAAACTTTTGCCTTTTCCTCTTTACGGTGAGACGCCTTGGATCTCGCCTGTTAGCTGCTTTTCTCTCTTGTTTCCCTCGCATCCTCTGCAACTTGAGCTTCTTCTTCGTCTTCCATTTATGTTTCTTTGGAGGATCAACTTCTTGCACATCAAATTTGAGTTTCCCCTCAGATATAACCAAATTCACTTGGCCATAACTGAAATTTCTGAAGGCCAATGAGGCATGTGATTGGTTTGGAGAATACAACGGGGTGGAAGTTCTCCAAACCGATACAGGGCTACGTATAACCAACCTGGAAAGAAAAATAATTAGCGACGGATAATGGTGTCTTCTGGCAAACAAGGAAGGTGGGAATTAGGGAGTTGGAAGAGTGTGTACCTTGGAGAAAGAAAGTCAACTGGTGAAGAACTGAGCAGTGAGACAGAAAATCTAGCAACCCGGCGGAAGCAATGAAAGCAAGTGTTTGCCATGTCAGGAGTATTGAGAAAAGAGGTCACACCCCAATGAAGCAATCTTTCCACTCTCAAACTGTGTCATTCATGTAAGACCTTATTATTTTCTGGAGTTGTCCCTGTCATATATTGAGTTTATTTCAAAATTACTAAGGGTTTAATGACATTATTGTTATGGTTTTGAGAAAACTGTTCATTCAACATATGCACATTCATTTCACCTACGTTATTACTTCTAGCCTAATTTTCTTCTGTGAGGAATACCAATAAAACATCTATCGTCCCCATGTCTTCATGGAGTAAGGGACACATAATGTAGATACAAATCTTTCTGCGATTTCATAACAGACTTGATTATCTGTTATTGACACATTGAAGAGGATTCTTTATTCTCACTAATTTTCATCTAGCACACTAACAAAAAACCTTAGATCATCAAAGACTCATCATTTACACAACATAAACACTCACAAACAACATATAGACATTGGCATCCACAAAGCAATCTCCGCGAAAGAGCTCTAATACAAAAACCCGGCAAAACCCTGATGAAATTGCTTGTGGGAAGGGCAGGGAATGAGCTTTTAAGCTCCATGGAAATCAAAATTCTTCATTGAGGCATTTTATCAAGCACATAACATGCCTCATAGGAGACATAGAATGTATACCATCTTAGCAACTTACAGTCGCAGAATTCAGAACCATGATTGTGGCAAAGTTAAGTTGCACCAATAATAATGATTTTCATCAAAAGAAGGCAGATAAAAACAGTGGGAGTGTACAAAAAAAAACCCAACAAGCAAAAACCAAATGAACAGAGAAATCACAGTAATGGGGTGAGGGGATCCAAATGGAAGAACTAGGGAAGTAAAAGAAGGGCGTACCCGAAATTGACCCCAGTGTATGCAGGTGAGAGAGAATCATGTCCAGCCGGTTGACGGATGATTGAGGGCCAGATATATACCCGTGCAGCAGCAGAGGGAAGGGAAAGGGGGATAGAGGCTGGGCTGTGTTTTTTGAGTGTAGTCTTATTTGCTTGCTTAAATTTTGAGTTCGGAGTGGTTTTGAGTTTTTAGTTTTTAGGCGTTGATGACACTTTTTTTATAAGGGCGGTTAAGATATTAAAAGACGATCTTGAATGGAGAAAGATATTTTTTTGAGAATTGGATGAGTGGAAGAAGGATCTAGTTTTTAATCTTGTGTAGTTTATGTTTAGATATCTCCATATGTAGTCACATGTTGGGTTATTTGGAAAGAGCGAAATTTTCTCGTTTTTGAAGGACTGCTATGGTCTATTAGTAGATATTTAACCAAACTTCACATCCAAATTCAAGAATTCTGGTACCTTGGCCCAATTTCCACCACATCACGAACACAAACATACATCACATTTTACTGGCAAGCCTCTTCCTATTCGAAGTATATCATTAACGTGGATGGAAGTGCTTCTCCTAATCCAGGGGAAGGAGGAGGCCGGTATTTTTCGAAGTCCGCAAGGAAAATGATATTTTGCCTTCATACTCTATAGAAAACATTCTACGAATACCCATATGGAACTTCTTGCCCTCCACCAGGCCTTAAGTATTGCATGGACTTTACAGTTACAATCTATAGAAATACAGTCTGATTCCTTACTTGCACTAAATATGATAATTGGCAAATTTCACTACCCTGCATATTACCATGGTTTAATTCTTGATTGCAGGCACTTACTTAAACAGCGGTGGTCTGTTACTCTTGTACATATCTAACGTGAAGCAAATCAAGCGGCAGATCGACTAGCACTTCATGCACGAAAAGCTAGGAAGGCTACCTCTTTGTTGTATAACCCGCCCGCTTTTTTGGGTTGTTATCTTTTTTTAGATATAATCGGGGTCACTTATGGTTGCCTTGTAACTAAATAATTTCCGTGTAATTTTGTTGTAAATTAGTGTTATATATATAATATCGCCGTTTGTTCAAAAAACAAAAGATATCTCTATATGTTTGTGTGTGTTAGACTATGAGTGTGTTTGGATATGTCTTAATTTTGTTTAGTTTAAGTCTCCGGCAATATTGGATAGTTTATGTATGTTCATGTTCATGTTCATATTAAGAGTTTATAATATAGTTTTTTTGTAAGACTTTGATATTCTATCTGTTTCCTAGTTTATATTGTTACGTATATGCCGTAGTTTATATTGTCATGTTTATGTCTAATATAGGTTTGTTTGAAGTTGAGATGAGTAGGGATGCTTTTCAGCTTCTTGGAATGAGTGATATAGGAATGTTTTCTCCTACAATTGCTTCAAGGTCGGTGTTTCCCACTTGCATTTCCTATTGTTGTCACTGTAGACTGGTTTTTGATAGGTATAGCAAAGTGCATTTTCATGTTTTACTGCCTAACGGTGTTACAAACTTAAACATGAAAGAATGAAGTTTACTTGGAATGTTCTCGAAACTGTGAATAAGCACTATAGCCTGGAAAATTAATTTTCTTATACAAACTCCCTTGTGAATATCATGCCAGGTTTAAATTGATATAATGTAATTGACACACAGACACCATCACTAAATGCTGGATGTGACTTGCTTGTTAGTTATGTGTGAATAGAATGGCTTTGTATGTATGAACATTTTGACTTTTTGAGTGTACTATCTCTGGAAATTACCGTGTTCAAATGGTTATTTAAGGATTTGTCCAGAAATTGATCCAAGAATAATCAAGATATCACTTACGTAATTATAGAGGGCAAAGTGAACCCCGAGCTGCAGTTGAGTTATTCAATTTTTTACATTCATCATTGCATATTGAGATGTTTTGAGGTGTTGAAAGCTCGTTTTCCACTTTTCAAGTCTATGTTGCCATATTCGATGAAAAGGAAAAAGTATATAGCGCTTGCTTGTTGTGTTATTCACAATTTCATTAAATTGGAGATGCACCATTATTTATTCGGTATGGTGATGATAACGTTGAGTTGAAAATTGAATCTAGTGGAAATACTATTGGAGAAGTTTCCACACCACAAGTTTCTACACACCGCCAGTGTAGCAGATCTTCGTCAGATGGCTAGATTTCGAGATAATTGAACCTTAGTTATATGATTGGAATTATTATTTAAAGCTATTTTATTTTTTTACTATTGCTCGTAACATTTTTTTTCCCTAATAGTGGGATTGTAATTATAATTAATATTTTATTATTATTTTTACTCATTTGTAGTAGTCGTCAATTATACTATTTTTACCGTTAATAAAGATTAGCGAAAAAAATAAAAAAAAAATAATATTATTATTATCATCATCATCATCATTATTACTTTTATTTTTATTTTTATTTTTATTTTTGTATTTGTGGTGTACAATTATTAGTATCATTAAAGAGCCAATACAATGTGATTTAGTCATATAGGTATTGGGAGCATTATCAAAGTTTTTGTTGGGTATGACTTGAAGTTTTGGGTATTTGAGTTATGTTACGATACAGTATGTTAGGTTATTTTTAAAGTAAGCTCACTCCGATTAGGTTTGTTATAAATGATATTTGCAGGCTTCTGCTGAATAAGTAGATGCTATCTCTATCACATGAGTCTAACATGCTCGCTCACTCACTGGTCACTGAACCAATAAAACCTACCTGGTTGTTGGGTTCTCCGATAACTGATTGGACCACTCTTCTATTTTTGCAATGCAAACTGGTTTTTGGTTTATGATCATTGTATGTAAAAGTGTGCTTAAGATGATCTCTCTCTTAAGATGAAATCGTAGAAAGTTTGGCAATCTCTTACATAGCCCTTTTGGAAACCGGATATGTTTAGTAGTATAGCCATGTATGAACTTTTCTAAGTAAATGAAAGTACCGGGTAGAGTAAGAAAACTAGAAATAAATACTCATTGGAAAGTGATAGGAGTAAAAGTCAAAAAAATGTCTTATATTGTGAAAGGATACGAATCATCTGCGGCAGAGCGGAGGATCTTGATCCGTTGTGAAAAGAATGGAGTATTGCGTTGTGGTTCCTTGTATTAAAAAAAAATAATAATAAATTAATAAGTAGATATTACAATATTATTCGTATCGTCTCCTAAACATTGGGAGTAAATGTGAAATTGGTAATAGTAAATGTTGGGAGTTAGAGTTTCTAAGTTGACAAATAAGAGCTATCACGTATAATCAGCAACCGCCAGAACCCAACACACAAAGGGCCTTATAAACAAATAAACTGTGAGCATATATTAAATCTACTGCTATCAAACATATATTTCTTATGGCTCGGTGGTTGAGCTTGGAAGGTTAATGGAGCTTTTTATCTGAGGCCCTTACCCATGTTCGAATCATATGGTATCGGGAGGTCTACCCCTCTAATAATCACTTTCAGAAGTTCTTTTTACATATATTACACATACATTGCACATGTATTACACGTGCATGATATAAATCTTTTACTTTTGGTTCTATTTTTTTTCTTCTTTTTCTTTCTACTAGCTTATCAACTGAAGATGATCGAGTATATATACAACATACTATATAGTATATATACATATAACGTACCTTAATATAGATGACCAAGGCTCGAAAATGCAAGGCACACTCGATTAGGAGGCCAGCTTGGCCAACAACTGGCTTTAGGTTGCCTGCCTCTCCGAGGAAGGCAAAGATCGGGGCCGCGCAGCTCCTTAAACCAGTGAGTCCGGTCGACGAAGTAGCGTTACTGGGTGCCCTACTGAAATGATCAAGCGCTTGTGGGAAGAACTATTGTTCGATATCCAGTAATGGAGATTGATGAGAGTGTAACAAGTAATGTAGCTTTTAAAATGCGATCATCAGCCTCAAATAACTTCACCTTGTCGAATCCATTCTTGTCCAACATTTGCACCACCTTCTTTTCTAAAAGCTGGTGGGTCGTCCTCGTACCCCAATTACTCCAATGCAAACCCCTGTCAGAGCATGACCATCATCAGGACCAAACAAATCATGCCCCCATAGTAAAGGTGTAAGGACATCGTGTCTCTTGGTAAAACTCCAATGACCCAAGCAACAAGCCTTTGTAGTAATTAAAATGTATACGACCAAAACAAACCCAATGACCCAAGCAACAAACCCTTCAAGTTAAAAATCTCAAAACATTGTCCGTATTTTTTTGTTTTTGAAAAGAGGTATTTTTTAATCTAGTAAAATAGGAATTTTAATTAAACAATAATTTAATTTCAAAATTTTGAATTTTCTATTTCATGTTGATTTCGATATAAACTAATACGTATCTTTACAAGTGAAATGAATGGACCCTAAAAGAGATGGGTCAATGCCTACATTGTAAATTTATTTTCTTCTCGTGTGAGTACTTTTTTTTGGGGAGGGGGAGGAGGGGGAGGAGGGAGAGGGGTTATGACATCAACTATAAATTTTCTTTTGAATGCAAACTATGTTCTAAATATAAGTCACTGCTAATCCCGCCTACTTCTTGTTGTTTGGGTAAATAATTTAATTATTTTAACAAATAGTAAAGAAATCTCCCACTTTGAGGGATTTGATATTTTTAGTGAGATAAGTACGGTGTGCATCATCGCGTTACCTTATCTTAAGTTTAAGTAAAAAGTTATACTCCATCTGATCCATGGAATTTTTACGCTTTCCTTTTATATTTGGCTCATCTTTACATTTTCCTAAATGGTATTGTATTTGAGAATTATTTCCTATTTTACCCCTCCTTAGTCCTTGCCTCTCACCACCATGTGCCCATATTCCCTTAGCATCACTCTCTCTCCTCCCCATGTGACCATTTCTCTCTCTTAACACTCATGTGCTATTCCAAGGGTACGGTTAAAACTATTGTTTTCAAATATATTATTTTTTCTTGGTCTTTGTGTCATCCTCCAAGCGTAGAGATTGAGGGAGTAAACGTATTAGGGATCATCATTCTTAGTTCGCCCTAGAACCTCAAGTTTGTTAGGAACGGGTCTGTGTATAATATATCCATCTTAATATCTTTGTTTGAATTGTTGTTTAATTAAAATAATCGATTATTAGTGATTAGGAGTATCCACTCCGACTCTAACTGTATGTTCAGAAGTTTTAGGTAGGAAAACAAGAGAAGAGAAGAGAAGGAATGAGGAGAAAGGGCGGGAAAGGGAAGGAAGAGAATGAAGAGTTTAAGACTTAAGTAACAAGAATGGATGGGAACAAACTGCTGTCACTTAAGAATTTTTCTTCCCTTTCAATTCCCCCCCCCCCCCCCCCGGATTTGGAGGGAAACAAAAATGAGGTAATAGAGGAAAATGGAGGGGAACTATTCCCATTTATTCCCTCCCTTCCCTCTTTAAAAAAACCTCACAAACAATAAGAGTTTTTTAATTTCCCTTTCATTTCCCTCACTTACCTTCCATTCTTCAACTCCCAAATATTCTCTAAAGGTTCGATAAGGGTTTAGATTAACTAGTAGTAATTGCATTGCATTTGAGGAAGCTCCTTGTTTCGAGACATATTCTTATCGCTTGTCTTGAGCGGATGTTGATCCAACGGTAATAGCCAATCAAACCGTCGAGTTCCTAGATTAGAGTTGGTAAAATCTAACCCGATCTAAAAATCGATCCGAACTGCTCAAGACCCGATCAAAACCCGTCCCGAAAATAGTTGACCTGCTCTTGACCCGAACCTGAAACGACCCAACCGGAACCCAATTCGAAGTTGTGAAACAATAGTTGTTCGACCCAAAAACCCGACCCAAAAACCCGACCCGAAACCGACATGATAGTGACCTGACCCGATAATGACTCGACCTACTGATGACCCGAACCCAATATGACCCAAACTCGACCTGACCCGTTTGCCAGGTCTACGGCCTACACTCAAAACAAATTTGCCAAAATGTCGTTTGAGAAATCAATTGTTGCTTCACAAATTCCACATTCATTGTACACCACTATGCATCGCCATCTCGGCATATATGTTATCCAGGCCCTAAAAGAAATACCAGCCTTCAAACAGGTATTTACTAAACCAAAGTTGTCAAAATACTTTTATGTCCTACATTTGACATAAACACACACACTCTTCCGCACGATGCACATGATCAGTCACAACTTACAACTGGTCTAGTCATAATCTATATAGTTGGGAAGAGAGGAAGGGAAGAGATTTTTCCCCAACATGGCAAAAACGTACAGCATACACTGAAAGCTGGCTATTGACACGTCCTGTAACCCGTCAGCACCAGTGAAAAGTTACTAGAAACTCAGATGGCTGGGTGAATATCCTCCAAGCTACAGCAAAGAAAGAGGTCTTAGAAGCTGAAACCATTTCGAAGTCTAAAAATCACTTGGACAATTCTCTAAATAACAAAAAGAAGAAAAGCATATTGGTAAATAGGATTAGTCACCTTTTCCCCAGGTACTCAATGATGTCACTTGTAAGAGTTGACCTCTTCTTATTCTCAAAAGCGACTGATGCAGCTTTCCTCAGTAAGGCAGAACCGGCTACACAGCCAAGCACGGTCAGGCTCATCGGTCTTGCAACAATTGCGAATTAGGTATACATCAATACAGATTTTATTTAGAAGAAAAGGTACTAAAGCTCTCATTAGAAAAGGAGAAGAAATAATTTTTACCCTGTCCCCAGATCACCCTCAATGGATATGCGCTGTCGAGCCCATGACAAGAATACAGCGACACTGGCATCATAAGAAAGGAATTCACATGATATATTTGAAGAACAATGTAGCATCAACCCTTTTAGTGACTGCTTTAATTCAGTCCATTAGTTGGTCATTTAACCCCATGTACATCATCAAGAAAGAGCATAAAGTTATCTTCAATTCTTCACCAAATAACATCTTCCTAGTCTACCAAATTTTGTATGATCTGTAATACCACAAGCGACACAGAAGTTTGGAGTTTATAACTTGCCTTCCAGATAGTATATCACCCTGGCCACCGCAGCGCCTTGGAGAACCAAATATGCTCACAGAACAGACTGCAGAATGTATGATGATTTTCAGTTTTTAACTTTTGCAAACCCAAAATTTGGCTAACAAGAAACATCTGAAGGTAAACCAAGTTCCATTCCACCTCCATTAGTCTGTGTACGTCAAAGAAATTGAGATTACCTGCATCACCATCACTAATGAGATCAGATTTTCCCTTCCTCAGAACTGTTACACCTCCAATCCTGAAGAATTAAGATCCATCCATCAGTTAACTGGCCAATAAATCTGAGCCACTACTGATATTATAATAAAAAAACACCTACATCCAGTACAAGTTTGCAAGTTCAACCATGTCAGCTGAAAGTTTCAACCATCCACAAGTTTGCTCTTTATAAAACGTCAGACCCAAAATAAAACCCCATTTCCCTCACCCCATCCAAAAGGAGAAGGGGGCGGGAGAGCAGGCATTATGCTCTAATATTTTTGAAGACGTTGCCTTCAGCGTAATTTTACCAACTTAAAAGATAGTGGCCTCTTTGGAAATCATTTAGACCTCTTCAGTTCTGCTCCAGCAGAGACAGAAAGTCCAAACTTTCAACCTAGGTGACCTAAGAACCTAGCTAAGCTATTTCCTATATGCAGATTCGATGCAGTAACAGAATATTGTATATGCCAACCTATGCTCACTTTACGACAACCTTAGGTTTTATGGTTCCTCTAAGCTAATTGATGGTCCAGTTTGGTAATTTTGTTTTCAAGGCAAACCCTGAATTTGAGATTATTAACTGTTCATTTCTCTGCATAGATGCTAATGGCCAGACTTCACAGATAGAGGAACACTTCTGAGGGGGTTATATTGCTCCCCTTGGTGTTATTTCATGTAGGCCCCGTTTGGTTGGGGTGAAAACAGTTTTCCTGGAAAACAGTTTTCTCATTTTCCGTTGTTTAGTTTACAATGAGAAGGAAAATGGTTTTCAGGGGGAAAAGCATTTTCACCAATATAAGTGTAAATGTTTTCCCTTTAAAAAGAAGGGAAAACAGTTTTCTGTTGGTGGGTCACTATGTCCCCGGTGAACTAATAGTGGATTTGATCATCGAGTTTGGTTGTCGGGACTTCTGGTCATAAGGTCAAACTCGCACCCGACTTGATTGGGCCACGGGCCGAACTTTCAAGTCACTTTCTCAATATTGTTTTTTTTCTAAATAAGTATAATTTTTTACTCCAATATGCATTTGAGGTGGATTTTTTTCTTTGAATCCACCTAACTTTTCGAGATCTACGCAGCTATGTTAGCAGATTTTATTTTTTAGAAAAAATAGTTTTTCAGGAAAATTGTTCTCCGTTGTAACCAAACAATGGAAAATGTGAACGGAAATACATTTTACACTGAAAATGATTTTCAGCTATTTTCAGTTGAAAACGATTTTCCACCCAACCAAACAGAGCCGTAATGCAACTCACGATACCCCCCCCCCCCAATTTGTTCCAAATCAGACTAAAACTCCCCCGATTTGTTCCAAGCCAGACTAAACTACACTAGCTAGCAAGAAGGGTTGTTCCAAAATGCCTAGACACATAGTTATTTATGAGTATAGCTTCAGAAATTTGAACATTACAGCGAGCAGGCTTGAAGCAAAAGCATCCCTCACAGTTAGGTTGATAAATATTCCAATATCAGCATAGTGAGTTGGCCATTGTGAATAAGACAGCCAAGTAAAATACATTCAGGAATGCTTCATTTGGGTCAACTGGAATGACACGACTAGCACTGGCAAAAAGTCAATCATTCTAACAGATTCACCCACTCAGTCTCAAACAACCAAAATGAATGTAGTTCATTCAAAGAATGCACTTATAACTTGTACTATGAATAATAGAAACCTAGACATATTGCCGATAGAAGAAAAAATAAACAAAATGTGAAAACAAAGTCAGTCCACTATTTTATGAGCATAAGAGAAATGAAGAAATGCTAGCATTGTACTCTATCCCCCAAAGGAATTCCATTGCATCCCCACCCTATTCCTCCATAACTGCTGACGGAAGAAGTAAAAAGAGACATTTTAAAATCAACAAAAAAATGTTCTAGCTTGGCTTACCCTTTTACAAGAGACAGTAACTGGGCAGAAGCTTCTCGATCATTTACTTCACAATTGAGCACTCTCTGCACAAGGCGCTTGTACTCATTCACATTTGGTGTAAGCACAGCCAAAGGATACCCACTTACCAGGTCAAGAGAATTGGTAACCAGAAATAGCCCATCCTGTCAAATAGAATAATCGTTCTACAAACTTAGATTTATAACAAAGAACACAACAGAAAAGAAGATAACCAAGCTAGGGTGAAAGTCTTAACACATACCCCATCTATAACAAGTGGGATATTCAATTGCCGTGCGTGCTTTATAATTTCACTGACACAGTCCTGCATAGGCAATAAGGATGGTGATTAAGATGAAAAATTGACATGAAACAATAGTCTGATGACCCCACATAGTGTTCAATGCTACTACGAGTTACAGACCAGGAGTTTGACATAAAACTGGCCCCTGCTCATGTATGTTCATTACCAGCACCACTAGGCAATTCAATAACATCAAAAGAAAAGCTAAAAAAATATAAAGAAATAAACAATAAGTAGAAACAATAAGCACAAAAGTAAACAAAGTCATGAGTCATTCTCCTGTCAAATGTCTTGTTCTTCTTCATCCTGTGATCTGTTCTCCCTTGCACTCTTGCAGTGTTCTTTAATATCGCACTCTCAAATACAAAATAATTTTTGCACTGTTTCCTTAAAATACTATAAAGCATGAGACTTGATGCATCCCTTGGCATGCTAATTCCTCCAAAAGTTGTCAATTATCCAGAATGGTGCTCTGTTAAAAGAGCATTATCTATTCTAAGCTAATTTTAGTTACTTCCACTTATTCTTCAGTAAATAAACTTCAAATCAGGAGAGAATAAAGTATTTTATTTAAAGAAAAATGTGTTGAAGCTTTAATTTCAATGCTATTCTTGGAACTTATTTTGGGCACAAGAAACTCAAAGATGAGGCAACTAATCTATGAGAAATAGATTATTCACACCTATGTTCAAAGCTGACTAGAAAAGGTTAAGACAGAATACCAGCAGAAATGGATCTCTTCCCAGTCCTGGACCAATAACAAGACAATCAAATCTTTCCATCCATTTATCAACTTCAGCAAGAACCTTACTAGCAGTATATCTTCTGTCCTCATCCCTGACAATGTGATTCCAAACATCACTAACTAACATCAAAAGAAAGTATGAACGACAAGAAGTGAGTCTTAGTGATTATCTAATTGTACCTCACACTATATGATTCTTCCAAAAGTGGGTGCACAATCAACTCAGGACTGTAACTTTTTATGATTGGAGCTGCATCTTTAGTGCAAAAAACATGAGATAAATCTGCACCCTAAGATCAAGGAAAAGAGGTCAAGATGACTGGCGTAAGAAAATGGAATTTAGCACAGATATAGACCATTAGCGGTTAAAAAGAGAGTTGCAAATAGACTGACAATTTTCAAGGCCGAGATTGCGGCGAAGTAAGGAGCACCCGTGTATTCTCGACAACCCCCAATGACAGCTATTTTCCCTGATAAACGAAACAAATTGCTGCTAGTACGTCAGATTTCTCAAACTTAGTAGGCAACCAAATTAGCTATCTATCCACAAACACCAAACACAAAGGGTAAAAAATTACAGCCAATCAAAAATGATACAGTTCATCACAACTCCATCCACTTCATGAAGACAACCACTTCGAGTATCTTTTGCCATACACACATGACTTAAGGACCACAAACAAATGAACAATTATTGGGACACATGGGTGTGTCTTGACCTCCTCGGGAGCAGGAGGATATTAGGTGGTGGTAATTCTCATTGCATGGGTGCATCAGTTTACAGGAATTGTTTCAGATTCCCTTATCCATCTCCAATTCATCATATCTATGAAAATGGAAGATCATGTTCCTTGAAGTATAAGTTTGTTTCTACTTGGGAAACATGGAGATGAGACTTATCTAGTTAACTACTACAAGGGAGAGCTTCTGTAATAATTATGCTCCCATGTAATGAATAAGAATAGACAATCTTTACCTTTTGGATCATCTTGTGTCAAATCCTCCATTTGTTTAACAAGTTATACATTTGCATTTGCAAGGAAAAATTCTCTATTCTAGAAGCTAAGGCAACTATTCCAAAACTAAATGCACCATAAATAACTAATGTTTTAAGAGATAAATTCAGTATATTTTCTAGCTGATATCCTCTGACTTGATCCCCATGTCAGAGTCCTACAGTAAATTACAAGTCACTACTAGTGCATAGAACTGATACCCCACTAGGGCAGCTAGACTTACAAGCACAACATTATTAAGCATCAAAATGGACACAGCCCAGGTTATGCTTAATCCTCATGACAGGAGTCTTTTTATGGATTATGCATAAAGGGCAAAACCATAAACAATTATGGCTACAGTGCCCAGCATAATACGAACTTCGACTAAAAGAACAAATCTAACAAAACATGCTTGCAAACCAACAAATCATACATTTAAGATAATAAAGAGAAGAATGTTATGAGCTCACCGGCCTGTCCTTTATATCTTGACAAGTCAAGAGTGGGAGTGATCTTTCTGATAATGTTCATAGCATCAACCTCAACAGCATTCATTTTCAGACCAGAATTTTGGTCAGGGATTCCGCCCAGAGATCTTATCAAGAATTGCTGCCTTCTAACAACAGCCGACAATTTCCACAGACGATTGTTTGTTACATCCAAGTGAGCGAACCCAGCACTCATTCCATGTCTGATTAGCATCAGCTAGCAGACCACACTCCTGTCGGAAATCTGCCAAATCATGAAAATCTAATCAATTTGACCAAAGCTTAGATATCTTTTTGGGTTGAGATAACGCATCACGTAAGCTACTAAGTAATGCATGGGTTTTCTCTGATTCGTCTTTTCCACCAGCTTACTTTTGGGACTGTGATATTTATTTAGCTTCTATGTGTGCTAGGGTGTTTTGAGTGTGTTTTATATGAACCAACTCTCCGCCCATAAAAAGGCCATGATAGGGTGTGTGGCAATGAAACTACTGAAGGAGCATGCTTTCCACCAAACTCTCATTTGTAGCTATCACAGATTTATCTTTCATAAAATATCACATTTGTTAATCTTGTGTTCATTTCCACCCCATACCTTCAACATCTCCTTAGAAACCAACCTCTGAAAATTAGCATCATGGGAGATTTGATTTCCAAGTGGATCCTTTGAAGACAGAGTTTCTTCTTTTGATAAGAAAAAATTGTACTAATAAGACTGAGAAATGCTCCTCCAAAAGTAGCGACTAGTGAGGATACAAGTTAGCCCAGTTTCTCGAGTCCCCTTAGGGGGGACTCTGAAAGGTTTTCCTGGTCGTTAACTTCAGGGGCTATAGGATCATCAAGTGAAGCACCGATACCCATGTTATCTAAAAAAAAAACTAGCCTAGTTTCTCAGTTCTATCATAAATTGAATAATCCCTAAAAGCTCCTCCCGTCCTGGCTCATAGTGATGCTAAATACGGAGTATATGCATATCAGTCGGTTCCATAATAACACAGGTGACATAAAAGATCCTCACATTCCTTTTAGTAGATGAATACAATGTTCCAATAATTACAATTAAATTCGACGGAAAATTATAGATAGTGTGTCATAATTCATAACACATCCCCAATTTGAAAGGAACACAGCATAAACAGATACTCCAGTAACAAACCATGTCTAAGCTAAATTCACACATTGCTCATTATCTTTTCCACAATACTCAAACAGACGATCGAATTTGACATATATAACTCAAGTTCGAGTGATCCATGAAGCAAAATTGGAATTACAAAATCCCAAAAAGTAATCTGAACCAAATATAGGTTAACAAAACTGAAAATTTATACTGGAACAAAAAACGAATATGTGATCGTATAAATACTCGAGGACAAAATTGGATAAAAATTTAAAGTATTAATACTAAAATCACATAAATAAATGATTACATGAAAGGGAATTGAAGGCGTACCTTGATTAACTAGGGCTAAATTCAGCCTAATTGCGAAGGTGAGAGAGAAGAAGGTGGTGTGATAATCGAATGAAGTTGAGGTATGGATTGGAATTTTGGAGGTGATTGACTCGATAACGAGGTCGAAATGTCGAATGGTATACAGAGAAGATAGACAAAAGTAGTGAGTGAGCTGATGAACAAGTGAACTCAGAACTGAACCTTGTTTGCTCACCGTCGCCTAAATAGGTGACACTTTTGTTTTTAGTGGGATTTTTTGTTAGGAGGAAGCTCCTATGACGCGGCCTCTATGGTGATAGTCTAGGAATGTTAATGGGGCGGGGTAGTGGTGGATATAGGTAGATTCATTTTCATATTCATCTGGGTTTTTTGATTCCGTCACCCGCCTTATCTTCATTACGGATTGGAGATCCCAAATTCACCTCCACCTTACTTATCCGGCGGGTATTCACCTCCGCTTTATTTATTGGGCGGGTATTCATATCCGCTTTATACTCGCCCGAAAACAAACGAAACCCACATCTGGATCTACCTCAAATTCACCCTAACATAATTTACAAGGAAAATTTTGAGCTTTTTGATAAGCAATAGCAGTAGACAATTTTTATATATTTTGGTAAAATGAGGTTTTATATATATTTTTTATAGTTTTATTTTTATTTTTATGTGGGTATGAGGCGGGACAGATGGGTATGAGGCAGGGCGGGTAAGCGGGTATAAGATGGGGCGGGGCTCCAACGGGTATCCACCAAGGGAAGAAGGCAAACCACCTCCGCCCCATCCCCGCGGCGATTTTTCTTTATAAAAACCGTACCCACCCCATCCCCACCTAGCGCTTCCCCATTCCCGTCCCAATTGTGGCGGATACGGAGCGGTACCTACCTGTACCAGCCCCACTGCCATTCCTAGGTGACACGTCTCAAATAAGCATATCTTAAGGAGGCCTCATAAGAGACCTTTTGATATTCTTTTTATATAAGAAGATAAAGAGGGGATTCCAAGTTGAGAGTCATGAAAATTGAATCAATATTTTTTAGGTGAAAGTGGTATCATCACTTATTCACTTCACCCCCATGATTAGAATTAGTTAATGGTTAGATGTTTAAAATCTAAAGATATTTCCATGAGTAATACTAGTACTTACTTACTATTGAGGGCAACTGAAACTTTGACAATTTTATTACACAATAAAATTCATATAATTTCCACCACTGCAATTAGCGTATCAGTTAATAACCAAGTTTTTTTTGTGCTTTTTGAAGAAAGCATACCATTTTGTCATCAAGTAGATTAACTTAATTATTAATATCTTAGTTAAAAAAAGATTTTGCAGAATTACATCTCAATTAAATTGATTATCATTAAAAACATAACAATAATTTTGAAGAGGCAAGTTCATTTGCTCGGACATTGGAATGAGAGGGAAAGAATTGGGAACTGTAAAAATATACTTGAAACAACATGTAAATTATTGGCGTATCATGCATGTATCGCAAACACTAATGACTAGTCACCTATATACCTGAGTTTTTGAGGTTTCATATAATCTATCCATGTGTGAAAGTTTATGTGGGTGAAACTTGACATTCTTGTTGTTCGCTTCCAACTTAATGAACCTTAAGACTCAATGCTAAAATCGCATCACATTGGAAGCCGAAGTTGTGAGTTGAATAACAATGACTTCATAATTCATCTTTAGTCCTTGACTCAAATTCAATCATTTTAATAATCTCAAAGTTGGTAATACACTATTGGGTAGAAATATTTATGTTCCTTATTTGATGATTCAAAATCAACACAAAACTTTGATCTCAAAACTCATTTTATGTCAGGATGTGTTATACATACACAATCAATTCTATATCTTTATTCGGTTTCAAAGGAGGCCTTACAAGGGTTTATAGGAATCGAATTCTCAACCTCACAATTTGAGTGGTACTTTTAACCATTGTAACAACATTTAACTCCTATCAATTTTATGCCTTTGAGTTGAGAGCATGTTGTGACCTCAAACAACTCACTCAAGAGAGTCACGTCGTATATAGTATCGAATCCTCAGCCTCACGGTTTGGGTAATACTTTTTTAACCATTAGAAAAACGTTAAATTTTTATCAATTTTATATCTTTGAGTTGAGGACGTGTTGCGAACTCAAACAAGTCTAAGTCATCTCAACCAAGAGAGCTACCTCATAGGTAACATATGGGAGTATGAGACCCCAAAATTCTTAAGCGGCAATGTCGATTAATTACTCTCAACCGAGAGGCATCATGAAAAGAGAAACAAGAGATCAAACTTCCAATGTCAATTTCCACTTAAGGAGCATACAAATTTTCAGAACTATCCTACATATTTATTCGTGCTATACCTGTTGTCATAGACGACTATAAGCATCTTATTTTTTTTTATACTAATCTTATACTTAGGCATTGTTCTCTTCATCGTCTGCATACAACATTCCGTTTCATTTCATTTCATTCCACACCATTCTAACCCGCGTTATTTAATTCCTCACCATCCAATACCATTCCGTTGAACAAAATAGAAGGCATACCCTTTCCTACTTCCAGTCTTCCACAAAAAAAGTCAGGCTACACCTACACGTGTCAAAATATCAATGGGTCTCAAATTACAAACTTGTGATTAAGAAAACTAATAAGACAATCTTTGTCCTCCATATCTTTTTTGCAATTTTTGCACCATCACACTAACCATCACGCGATGTATCACGTGCTTCCTCCCATGCCCAAAACGCACACTCTCTCTCTCTCTCTGCCCCTCCCTTCCCTTTCTCCCCGCCTTCATCCCTCCAACGTTTCTCCTCAAAACCCAACATTTTTTTTATTTTCTTTTTTAATTAACAGAAAAACCCACAACATTTAATTGGCGGGGTTGACTCAACTCCTTATAATCGCCTCATTCTGCTATTTCCCTCGATCAAGTAAGTATTTTGTTCTATGAATTTTTCATTCCAATATGCAATTTTAAAAAAACTAAATTTAGGGTTCTTTTTTCTCTGTTGCCCTCTATCGTTTGAATTTAATTGAAATTTGAAGGACCCTTATTTGTGTACAATTTTATTAGTATGAAAGAATAAAACTTTGGGCATTTGTTGTTTTTTTGTTGTGTATTTTTATCGTTTTGGTTGATCAATTTATGTTTTGGGTGCTTTGCTGGGTAATATTTTGCTTTTTGTTCTCAGTTATTTATTGGCAGTGATGTTCAATTTATTTAATTTGGGTGTTTGGGTTGTATTTTCTTGTTTCTCCCATCTTTTTTGATTCTTCTCCTGGGATCATTTTGCTTACGTAGTTTTTTTTTTTTTTTGATAGTTACATGCTGATTTAGTTCAACTCTCTTAGTTGGTTGTAATTGTTGTTTTTGTTTTTTTTTTGAGTGATAGTTGGTTGTATTTGTTACTTTCACATTTATTGATGGAAAATACTTGTAAACTCTAGGGTGGAATCAAATAGATGGCTGAGGGGCACTTTAGTTTCTGACTTTTTTTTCTTCCCCTCTTTCCTTTTGTTTTCCTCTATTTTGGGGGTTGGGTGGTGCTAGCTTGTATATGGAGATCCTAGAAAGGTTGTAAATTCATTTATGAAAGTGTCATTTTCACCATTGTTGCTTTAGCTTTTGATTTTTAGTTATTCTTGGTTGGAAACTACATGTAACTTGTATCCCATATGTGAAAAGAGAGATGGGTTATATAGGGTCTGTATTGATTATGAAAATTTCTCATGTTGCAGTGGATTGTGGGGTTGATAGTGATGTTAACGGTGAAGTGGTGGGGAATTCGGTAGATACGGAGGGCAAGGGTGGTGACGAAAATGAAATGGGAGGAAGTTCTGTTGAAGGGGGACAAAGCCAGGATGATAAGATGAATGAAGAGTTGTCTGGAAAGGAAATTGCCCCAGTTGTGGAGCCATTAAAAGAGCCGTACATCGGGCTAGAGTTTGATTCTGAAGCAGCAGCTCATGCGTTCTACAATTCATACGCTACACGCGTGGGATTTGTGATACGAGTGAGTAAGTTATCTCGGTCAAGGCGTGATGGATCAGCTATTGGCAGAGCCTTGGTGTGCAATAAAGAGGGTTATAGAATGGTGGACAAACGTGAGAAAATTGTTAGGCAAAGGGCAGAGACTAGGGTAGGCTGCAGGGCAATGATATTGGTAAGGAAAGTGAGTTCAGGTAAATGGGTAGTCACGAAGTTTGTAAAGGAACATACGCATTCTCTAATACCTGGAAAAGGGCGAAGAGACCTTATTTTCAATCAGTTTCCGGTAAGTCTTTGTTTCATCTTTTCCATTTGTTTATAGTACCGTTATTTATTCGTATTATTGATATTAGCAGTAAAAATGCAGTTCCATGGAAAAGCATCTTGAATTCTTGATTGAATGTTGTTTATGTGGGAATTCAATTAATAGCTGGTATTATGCTGCAATTATTTATATTGTGATACTGGAATCAACAGAATGATATACCATCTTAAGCCTTTTTCTGCTGGGAATATAATGGATTTTTCACTGTCTTAGAACGTCTGATTTCTGTTTTTTTAATTATACCTGTATGATAATGTACTTTACAAGGGAAAAATGTCTTAGGAAAATCATGGACTCCTGGTTTACTCTTGCTGCAAAGAGTTGTTTTTAGTGGTTTTGCATCTGCAATAAGGTTAAGTATCAGAAGGTTTTATGTAAGTTTTTAGTTATTTATCTCTATTTTCTAAATGATGAAACTAAGCAACCTGAGCTTAGTCTTTTTGAATGCTGATGAATAACTTCTCTTCACTCTTTTTAGTAGTCCCAATATAATTTTTGAATTTCTGAAGTGCCATGATGAGTCTTTTGCCAATATGCCTTTTCTCTTTGTCATGGTACAGTGAATACTTTAGGTAGGAGTAGGACGATGGATGAGTTGGCTACTGAAGGTTTTTAATTGGGAATTGAGTTTTAGAAACTGAACTGAAAATTCATTTGTTTTCACTATTTTTGTCCCTATTATAATAGTTTTAGGCCCCTCATAAATATCAATTTTGTGCTACATAGACACATAGTACATAGAATTGAGGCCACATCGAGGTTAGTTTTTCAAATTTGGCCAAACATGGGCTATTGATGGGAATGTAATGGTTGATGAAAATAATCAACGCAGTTGTCGATATAATAATTTTGCCCGGAAGGAATAGCGTTTCAATTTCATAAATGGAAGTATTGCCTAAGGCTAGTTAAAAAGCTCCAGTATCTGGCATCTTGTTGATGAGAACCTTGGCAGAAGGGTGTCGTATTGGATAGTGGGAATAAATTGTTTATGGAAGGCAATGCTCAACTGGATTCTCTGGCAGTAAGCCTATTTAGTGTCCCTTTCCTATTTCATCTTCTGTTTCTTAAATCTGGAGTATTTTTAAGCTTTACTTATTGTCTCCTCTTGAGATGATAGGTGTTAGGTATTAATGATTGACCTTTTTGGCCCAGTGGTTCTGGAGAAATGTGATGGACAAAAGAATTGCATAGAGAGTTGACATAGGTTATTTGACAGGAGCCAAGGAGCAGTGTAATCATTGCATGTCACTATGTGTTCTGCCATAACATTATTTTCAGGATGGATTGAGTATTAGATATTGACTTGCCTTTGGACCCTTGCCCAAACTGCTTGCTGCTTATCTTTTGTGAAGTACAAATCACCAATGTATTTTCTTCCCATCAAGGGTCTAATGGAAATAGTAACTTTGTAGTTTCAAGGAGAAGATTTTCTATGCTGATCTCCCTCACCATACCCTACACAGTAGTGTTATGGTAGGATTGTGGTAATGATGATGATAGTCTCCATGGACAGGACATGTTTGGTAACTATTGTTAAATTTAAGTCAATGCCAGATTGGTCATCTGAATCTTACCTGTCTTGTGTCTTCTACACATGTACCCATGTCTGAGTAACATCGCTAATAATTGGTTTCAACAGCCCTGTGCAAAGTGGTATGCCAAGCTGATTGGCCCATTACGTTGCCTTCATTTGTTTTATATTCACATCTAATAAGACTTTCCGCTTGCAATTTATTGGCAATGGCATCTCAAGTTAGGGAGGCCACCAAATGAAATGGGCAGATGGAACTGCAGACTGCAGACTGGGGAGCATCTTTTGCTTTCCGTCTTACCCTAACTTTGACCAACTTAGCTTAATGGTTTAGGGTTGACTGATTTCTACTTGAGGTGCAGGGTCGAATAGTTAGGCACCAAAGAAGATCTTGGCTGTGGCTGTGGTACTTTGTTTCAGACTGAAATCAGCGGCATTTGGCTTCTTTTAAAAAATATAAATGTCTGTCTTGGTGATGGAATGAGGTCTAGCTTTTGTGGCATTAGTAATTTAGTGTTATATGTTTGTGGTCACCGGGAATGCAAAATTTTGGCTGGCAATGAACCCTTTATCTTTTGTGCATAAGGACACCTTCCTTTTTCCCCCATGTTGATGGAGCCCTTACAGGAATTTCTGTTAGACCTTTCTCTATTTTTTTTTTTTCTTTTTAGATAACATGGGTGTCCAAGCTTTGCTTGACTAATCGCATGGGCCCTGAAGTTACGACCAAGAAAACCTCCAGTGGCCTCGAGGGGACTGGAAGTCTGGAACCTGGGACCTCTGGATACTTCTCAAAGGTCTTACTAGCTGAGCTACCCCCTCAGGGTTCTGTTAGACCGTTCTCATTGTTTTCCTTGTTTTATAGGTTTTGTATTTGTTGCTTTGGTTGTACATGGTCTATACTCTATACTAATAGTGCTCGTTTCTTCTTATTTTCCTTTTTCTTATTTTCTTCAAATAAGGCCTTCCATATTTGTTTAGGCCGTTATTTGGGGTGATATCCTCCATAATGATTTGGAATAATAGATAATTCTCCGCCTTTTAAATGGAATATCACAATTTTCTTCCTGGATCTCTTTTGTTGGTTTTTGGTGTACAGAACAATCACAACTATATCCACGGTTGCAATTTGAACAACCATTACTATTGTTTTGCTACACCCTGTTGAATGTATAACCTTTGTTAAACCTAGCACTTATATGGAAATTATTCTGTCTTGTGTCTTCACTGACCAAGAGCTTTATAGGTTATTGCGTGTATGTTATAAAATAAAAAATTTGAAACTTCATGTTCCATAAGGTGCTTGTTGCATGGGATAGTCAATTGGTCATGCCATCATGGGAATAACTGGGTTTTTTAAAGATAAATATAACAACTGATAAAGTGTTTCAAGTATGAGGACAATGTCCTCTGAAAACGACAATCAAAACATTAATCTCTTCAATCCCTCTATAGAACTGATAAGGGGAAACCAGGAAAGACTTTATGAGCAAAAACCCATAACGATGCAAAATGTTCCACTTTATTCCAGATGAGTACATCCAGGAGAAATTGATTTCCAAAATACGGTTGTTTTGTTTCTTCCATGCAGGCCAGACCACATTTCTTATATTCATTATACACTAGAACCCTTACCAAGTCTCTCTACCAAGATGGAAATACGAGTAGCTTTTTTTGTTCTGTTATGTTTTTTTTAGGGTGCCTGGGGGCCCCGGTAATAATAGTTCCTTAAGAAAAGATGGAAGGAAAATCATCAAGAGTCTAAAACACTATCTAGAACAGGAAGGTTCACCACTGGGATGTAATGAAGATCTCATCGTAAAATGAAATTAAAGAGGCTGCTTACGAGAAATTTCAGGAGATGGGAAATCGTTTCCTTACAGGAAGGCTGGACTCCTTTTGTTTTACATTGGTACTTTGTTGGTGTGATTGTTTCTTATCTATTGAAAAGCCAGGTAGTTGAGTAACTTTAATTCCGTATTCTCATGCCTCAGGTGAATCCAGGATGTATGTGTTACTTTCAGGTCAATGCATATTTTTTGATGCATAATTAGTTTTATTATATTGTGTATCTCACTTCACCACTCATGGTTTCTGAAAGAAAGATTTTGGCAAAGGATGGTAAAATAACATCCATGTCAGCACAAAAGCTGAGGCAATTAGAGATTTCTTTAGGACCCCCCCCCCCCAAATGTAAGAAAATGTAAGAAAGAAAACACAAAGCAGATTAACCTTTTGCTGTTGCTGGTTCTGCAGAATGAGCATGATAAGATTCGGGAGCTATCGCAGCAGTTGGCTATTGAGAAAAAGCGAGCAGCAACATACAAAAGGCATCTCGAAATGGTGTTTGAGCACATCGAGGAGCATAACCAGAGCCTTTCAAAGAAGATCCAGCACATTGTAAACAACGTTAGAGAGTTCGAATCAACAGAGAAAGAGAGCCGTAGATAGTACTCAGTTCTCTCTTTAGTTCTGCATTTGTAATGATATTCGAAGAATCAACCTGGAAAGAGGTGTGCGGAACTCTGTTAGCATGTTAGGTGATGCTAGTGTTTGTGAAGTTCTTTCTGGTTTAATTTAACCACATTGTCTCGGAACTTTGCTGAAAGGTCTTAGGCAAATAGTCATTTTTACAGAAGGGGCAGTTTTGATTACTTCTGAATCATTCTTAACTGATGATTTGTAATACTGAGCTTCCCTTTGCTCACTTGTTTAATAGAAAAAATGCATTTATGTGTATTCATTATCAGCCCCCATACAATCCAGACTTCAGACACTCTGTCTCTGCATTTTATCTTAAACAAATGATGGTTCAATCTACAGAATTCCAATCTCTCTGCAAAATCTTGTTTGTTAAGATGTTTCACACCCTATCAACACCCCAAAAAGAGAAAAGTCTAAAGAATCAAAATTTGGTAAAAAAATAGAAAAGAAAAGCAATTTTACAATAAAAGCAAATTGATTCAGAAGAGACCACTACTCACTTGGTGACTGCTGAGTAACAGAATATTTGTCACTGATTTTTGTCAGAAAACTGAAACTCTTTCACTATCACTTCCTTCTAATATTAGTCATCAGTATACTTATATTCAGTTTCACTTATTAGCACTACACTTTAAACAAATGGAATTAAATGTAAAAAACGAGCACCTTGACGGATAGAAAGTTCTTGTCGATTGAAGATATTTCAATAATTTACATATCTCAATGTATATTGTCGAAATGAAGAATATAAGGTGCTCATATGCAATGGACCAAAATTTTAAAGATGCTTGTTAGCTTATAATAAAGTATCTAAAAGTGGTTGAATCCATGCACATAGTGCATTTCTATTTTCTTAGTCCTCACCCATATTGGTTCACAATTCCTGATCGCAGCACGAAAATATGTCCAAAAAGTATCGAGAGAAAAAACATGTAATAACTTAATTATCATATATATTTTATATTATTTTTGATGTACCACAAAACTAAGCAGAATAAAACCCGACATAAAACATGAACACGACATGACACGACCCATCTACCTGACTCGTGATATTATATTTATATGAATGTTTCTTTTTTAAAAAAAATAAACACAAACCAAATTTTGGAGTACCTGAATTAAGTTTCTTTTCAAAACATTAGACCAACATTCCCCAATAAGGATTTCCCGTCCTCACTCCCCTTTTCTCTCGCTCTCTCTGGTCTCGGTCCTTTTCTCAGTCCCTCCTTGGCAAACAACTTCGATTTCTCAGCCGTTGGGCAAGAAGTAAGTGACGATAATTTTTTATTTCGACGCATAATTAAGCTAATGTCAATAATTTTGTTCATATCCTTACTTTGCATTTGTGAAATTTACTTGATTTCAACTTGGTTTAGTGTGTATTGATGGTTTTGGGGCATCTTTTCTGACTAAGTTGCGATTTTATTCTGTACCCATGTTCGTTTATTTGCTTGTTGTACTTTTTATCTACATGGGTTTCTTTGGATAACCTGGAAATTTTTCATACTTTATTGCCCTTCTTTGTGTTTTTATTGTAATCTTGTCTTGACCCATTTTAATTTAAATGTTCTTAAATTGTGGGCACCATAAAGAAAGGAAATTTATGGGATATATATATAGACTATAGAGGCTGTTGATTTCTTTGTTTTGTGATGGTCCAAGTATTAAATATGGTCCAATGGTGGACAATTCTGAAATATTATTCAAAAAGAGAAGGGGGGGTAAGGGTTGAATAAGCTTATAAACTACCTTGATTCAGCACATTGTCAACAATTACTTCTACTGAACTTCACTTGATGATTGTTTGGAGTAGCATTTTATTTACTGGTGTTTTTGTTTGGTGGCTTGGTTGGATGGGGCTGGGTTGATCTAGATTGAACAAACAAATTTAGCTGCCAGCGGGCAATGAATAAGGTTGATCCTAATTGTTTCTGTTTTTTCGCTGTGTAATATAGTGGATTCAGATGAAGGAGCTAGTTTGCTGGAGACTTCAGTCAACGGGTCATTGGCTGGGTCTAAAGGAGATGGTATTGTGGAACCATATGAGGGCATGGAGTTTGAGTCTGAAGAGGCTGCAAAAGTTTTCTATGATGATTATGCTAGGCAAGTAGGATTTGTCATGCGAGTAATGTCGTGTCGGCGCTCAGAGGTTGATGGGAAGATATTGGCCCGCCGCCTTGGATGTAACAAAGAGGGTTATTGCCTAAGCATTCGTGAGAAACTCGGCCAGGTCAGAAAGCCTAGAGCTAGCACCCGTGCAGGGTGCAAAGCAATGATTCTTGTGAAATTAGACAAGTCTGGGAAATGGATCATCACGAAATTCGTTAGAGATCACAATCACCCATTGGTGATTTCTCCACGAGATGCTCGACAGACATTGGTGAGTTTTGTGTCTTTTATGAATCAAGTAACAATTTGTTTGCCTTCAAGTATCGCCCTGGAAATGTTCCAGATTTGTTTGCCATCAATCGTTTCTTATCTTGTGTATCCATATATCTTGTATTTGGAGTTTAAGCTTCTACAACTAAAATATGCTCGTGTGATGTTGCTCTTGGAGATTTTATTGTCTTTTCATGTGGTATACGTATATCTGTATATGCTGCAATATGATGTCTTTGTAGTTGGTGAATTTTGATATTAACACTGTTTTGTTTCTCTTTCACTGGTAGTTCATCCATTTATTGTCCAAAGCTTCTATATAAACCCCCCTTCCCCTCATTTCCAGAGAAAAATAACTCTTCCAAAACTTTCTTGAATTTTAGGGGAAACAAAGTTAATACTTGTTTTCTATCAAAATTTTGAATCCAGAATGAGCCAGAAATTGATATTCCTTATGGCAAGCAGGAATATAGGAATGACTTATGATGAAAATTGACTAATCAAGATACTTTTATTGGTAGTCCTTCTGCATGAGGCCTACTTTGTCCTAGCTCATTAGCGTTTATTAGTGAGTTTAGTTTTCTACTTTTTTATGCTACAATGTGTCAATGTTAACCTTCTGTTTGTCCCTTTAATTTTCGCTCACATATGGATAGATGCCTATCTGCATCTGTGATTGGATTTAAGGCACACAATTAGCAACGTTTTCATCCAAAGATATGATTTATCGGTGTGTATTTAATCCTTTTCCTCACATAACCGAAAGCTTAATACTGTATTGGGCAATATGTTGATTAACAATTGAATAAATTCGCTCATTGAACTATTGCCAAATTCTTTTGTTGCGAGGTACCAGATGAGTTATTGATCTAATAGAACCTCTCTCTGATTGGGAAAGGCCAAAGCTAGATACATGGATCCTCTATTACCTGTTGTATGTAGGAGCCTTGTGAGACCGGGATAATGGTATCATTAGTTTCTGTTGGTGCTTTTTCTTTTATCCACTTGGGGAAGCGGGGTGGGTGTGTTGGTGGGTCGGGTGGGGGGGGGGGGGGCTGAATTGGAGAGGGGGGGGGGGGGAGGGACTTCCGACGAGTCGACGACATATCACATATGCATGTATAGTTATCATAGTTGATGCATGTTCTATTGAATACTCTAGTTACCTTTCAATCTCTATGCTGTATGCAAAACATCAGGGAGCTTATACTATTTCCGTGGTACCTTCTAGGATGACAAAGACAAGAAGATTCAAGAGCTTACTGCAGAACTAAGGAATAAGAAGCGTTTATGCGCCATGTATCAAGAACAGTTATTTACTTTTGTGAAAGCTGTTGAAGAGCATAATACACATATAACTCAAAAAGTTCAAGTTGTTCTTAACAATCTTAAAGAAGTTGAGAATCACAAACCGAAGCCTTTACCGCTTAGATAGCATCAGTTTTTCGAGGACGGTAAGCTATGATAAATGTCTTTACCTATTTTGTGATCCACTTTCTTGATCCTTCATTCATCTTGTGGAAGTGGCATCAAGTTCTTGAAGATTTGATTTGCCCCCTCTTTATGAATTATAGTGGCTGCCGTCATTTTCATTATGGCTTGGACCTGCTGGCGTATATTTGTATCTATTTTGAGCCCGTCCTGTTTCTCCCGCTCTTGGAAAAGATCAACAAAAGCATCTGATGTTTATTGAAATTATGATGACGTCCCCTGACTTTTAGATAATATCTCACTTGTGCCCCATTTAACAAGCTTTGGTGAAACATACTTATCAGTCACAGGAAATGATACATCAAGTTTCTCTAAATGAGATGATAGCCTTTCATGCAATAATGAAAACTAATGAAACGGAATAAAATAAAAAAGACAAACAGTGTGCCTACTGATTTTGTTCTAAGACGCACATTTTTGTTTTATTTATTGTCAATTCATTGAAATAAAACTTGACATTTATGTTTCTAGAATAGGGTTATGTGAGGTATCAATGAAATGCTGCAGTGCTAAAGTACCTTGTTATAGTTTCCATTAAACTTCATTGTATCTCGTACAAAAATTTTCCTTTTTTTTTGTGCAAATATATGTTTTTCATGAGCAACAGCATTCCTTAAATGGCACAAGTAGGTACCAAATTGTTGGCTGTGTTTCTGTTTGAAATTAGTGTTTCGGATTCACGTAATTTAAAAGCTATTTGCTGGTGCAGTTGCATTGCTATAATATTTAAGTCTCATCCCACTGTATATTGATGCTGTCCTGCAGAAGTTTTATGAGACCTGCATGCTGTCTTGAGAGTCAAATGCTTAGCAGTACTTCTGATGGATAAATGAAAAAGGACTTATGAGATACTACATAGCTGTGAGTGAGCAATATTAAGGTGTTGACGCAGAAAAGCTGATGCAGATGAATCTGTCAGTGTATATCCCTTTGGTATTGAGAAGAGGCAACATATTGGTACAGGTGAGTGACTTTGCATGATCTGTAGGTGTGGTAGTGTTGAAATATGAAATATAATGTCAATCTGTACAGTTGATGGATGTATTTGTTTGCATGTGGATCTTGCAAAAAGTATTCTTATTGTATGAGATAAGATTGTAATACAACTTTTCAATAGCTTAGTGTGCATTTGCATATTTGCTGTAAAGAATATCTAATGTGTGGTATGTACGAGATTGAAATTTCAGTTTTAAGTATAAATTAATGCAGTAAAAATGTAGAATGCAGAACTGTATATATGTCGTGATTTCAGGTTGCTCTTGTTAACTGTATCGAAAATCTCTCTCATGAAGTGTTGCGCTATCATGTTCCAGAATGCTGCAATCATTATTGAAAAAAGTGACCAGTGCAGCAATTTTCATTTCTATTGGTTTGCATAGGTAAATCAAAGCTTCCAGTTCCAAATTGAAGCTACCAGTTGCAATGGATTCTAACAGCGTTGGTCTAGCTTCTTGTTGCTTGTGTAACTATTAAGGCTTAATTTACGGTCAGTTACTCAGTTCTCCCTTTCTATTAGTTCTTTTGTCATCTTTACTCCCATGTTATACTCTCCTTCCAATATTGATTTGTTCAGATGTACTTGAAATTGCTTCTCCGCATACTATACGGAAAGTGATGTAATGTTCAAGCTTAAGCATGATTTTTCAAAACTGGCTTGCAGGGACCGCCTTTTAGAGGTTTGTTAGCGTTGAGAAAGAGAGGTTTGTGGAAGTGAGATTTTAGAAATTATGATTTGGCAAACATGTAAACCTCTTGGAGGTTTGTAGCATCTGAGATGCTATAACAAGTTAACAACCATCTTCTCCATGTCGATATCTTATCAATGTTATGGAAAGCGGCCCCATAACCAGAATGGGTTAGCAATTGGTGCCCGATATAGAGAGACAGAGTCAATAATTGATTTCGTGCCCCAAGTAAATATGCTTCTTGTCAACCTCCATTATTTAGTTCCTTTTGTAGCGGGACATCACATTAATCTCTTATAAGTAGGTACCACTTGTTTTACAACTAATCTGGGATAAATGTCAAAGAGAGAATGAATACAATTAATTTCGTGCCCCAAGCAAATACGCTTCTTGTCAACTCCACCCTTAGTCTTTTGTAGTGGGTAGTAGTTTTTGTGTAAGACGACAGTTTCACGATAAGACAACTCGTGAAAAAAGATGTTTTTCATTCCAAAAGTAATACTCACTTCTGAAATGAAGAGTATTACTTTCATTAACCGTCTTACCATAGACTTATATTTAGCCGATCTTACAAGTTTTTGCGCAATTTTTAGATATATCTAAACAAATTGATTAGAAGTGCATCTTTCCAAGAAAGAGCTTACATATAATTTTTTTAGCCTCATAGACACCCTTGCAGATGATCTGAACAAACTAGAAGTGCATTGATAGATATTCGCCTTCGATCTTTTTTCCAATCCGTTAATATATAACCAACAAAGAGCTCACCAGAGTCACTGCAGTCCATCAATATGGAACCCCTTTTAGCTACCAACCCTACTTCAACTGTGGCTGTGGCTAATCAAGAAACTGAAGCATTGAGCCAACAATCTGAAAATGATTTCCCAAAAAAACCAAGAGCTCACACATCTAAACCAGAAAGGAAAACTAGACCTATCCACCGTCTTCTACCAAGGTTTTTATTGCTACTCATGGCTTCTCCCTAATATCATGGCTTTTCAACAACAATTTGAACCTCATGACTCTGACATCATATTAGCCACTAAGCCCAAATGTGGCACAACTTGGTTGAAATCCTTGGTCTATTCAATCGTTCATCGTACCCGTTTCACCAATTCCAATCACGCCCTGCTTACTAAAACCCCACATCAACTTATAAGTAATTTTGAGTTCACTGTTTACTCAGAATCAGAGAGGATAAAAGAGAAAGAACAAACTGAGTTGATGATTTCTAATTCCCCTAGGCTCTTCTCGACTCACCTCCCCTATGACATCCTTCCTGAGTCAATCAAGAATCATCAGTCCAAGTGTAGGATCGTGTTCATGGCACGAAACCCTTTTGACACAGTGGTTTCTTATTGGAAGTTTTTCACACAAAACAATGAAGATGCATCATTGGAGCATTACGTTGAGACATTTTGTAGGGGTGAAGAAGTATGTGGACCTTTTTGGGACCATGTGTTAGGGTATTGGAAGGAGAGTTTGGAAAATCCTAATAAAGTGTTGTTTCTTAAGTATGAGGATATGCAGGATGATGGTGTATCGGAGATGAAGAAATTGGCCGAGTTTATAGGGTATGGATTTTCCGATGAGGAGGAGAGGCAAGGGGTTATAGAGGAGCTCTTGATGCTTTGTAGCATTGAAAATTTGAAAAATTTGGAGGTGAATAAAACAGGGATGATCAACCATCTTCTTAAGAGTAATAGCTCGTTCTTTAGGAAAGGTAAGGTTGGTGATTGGGTTAATTATTTGAGCGCTTCCATGGTAGAGAGATTGGATCGAGTGATGACTGAAAAATTTGCTGGCTCTGGCTTGGAATTCAGAATGAATCCTCAGAAATAATGGTGTACTCAATCTAGCTAGCTACTATTCTCCCAGTGATCTATCACTTATTCAGTTATTTGTATCATCAAGTAATAATGGGAAAATTAGGTTATATTACTTTTGATTTCCTAATTGCATTTTCTATGTTAGTTACATTGAGTTCAGAGATCTTCAAATTCCTCTTGATCTGTTTTCTTCTGTCCTTGTTCTGTTGTGAACTGTGGTCTATTCTAGTTCATGAAATTAGTTAAAACTTAAGTGTCGTAATTAATTTTGTTAATAAAATTGTTTTTTCTAGAGCTTTAAGATGCATTCTAGTTACAATTGGTTGCTCAGAGTAGATTATCTTCAAAACAGCTAGTTTGTTACCGTTGCATAGCAACTTTCATACCTTCTTTACCAACTTTTTTTATCCCTCTGATCTTCTAAGTTTTGGTTTAGAAACACAACTAGTTTTGTCAAATATAGCCTAAGAAATAGCATGAATATTGATAAGCGCAGCGTGGTTGCGCCACAAGCCTGCGCAGCGTGGTTGCGCCACAAGCCTTCCCTGTCCTTGGTAACGTACAGATACTTTCTGGCGAAATATTTGGTTGTATTAGTTTGGATTTTGTTAATCTGTTTTTCGATCGGGAACTGCCCCTGATATGTGTTGTAGAAAATTGAAGACTTTAGCTGGATCATTTGAGGTAGTTGTTAGAAACCGTCGTATCATGCAGCTTTGGAGTTTGGATTAGTCACACTTTGCATGTTTTTATACCATACTGAGATCTCAACAAACTAGAAGTGCATCTCCACAAGCCAAGAAACTAAAGACCTCACCATTGTCCACAGAGTTCCATAGATGGAACCCCTTTCTGTCACCAACCACTCTTCACTTGTGGCTAATCAAGGTGAAGAAAGCTTCACCCAAGAAAAGCATGGTTCCGAAGAAAACCAAGACGTTTCGGTCAAAAAAATATTTTGATCTAGCCAGTCTTCTACAAAGACTTTTTCTTCAGTAACATTCTCCCCAATATCATAGCCTTTCAAGAACACTTCCAACCTCACGACACTGACATACTAGTGGCCACTAAGCCCAAATCTGGCACAACTTGGTTGAAATCCTTGGTGTATTCTATTGTTCATTATAGCCAGTTCACCACTTCGAATCACCCGTTGCTTACTAAAAACCCTCATGTACTTGTACATTTTGAGTTCTATATTTACTCATCCGAGAGGACAAAAGAGGAACGACAACCTTGAGGGGTATCTCAGCTGGTAAGACCTCTGAGAAGTATTCCAGAGGTCCCTTCGAGTCCCCTTAGGGCCACTGGAGGTTTTCCTGGTCGTTAACTTCAGGGTCCATGGATTAGTCAAGCAAAGCTTGGACACCTATGTTATCTTAAAAAAAAAAAAGGACAAAAGAGAAGTGACTTCATTACTTGTCTATTATGACGACTTCCCCTAGGCTCTTCTCGACTCACCTCACCTCCCCTATGACTTCTTCCTGAGTCAATCAAAAGTCATTCTAATTGCAAGATTGTGTTCATAGCTCGAAACCCATTTGACACTGGGGTCTCTTTCTGGAAGTTTGCAACACAAATCAATCCAAGTTTCATTGAAAGTACATCGTTTGAGGATTTCGTGGAGAGCTTTTGTAGGGGGCAAGGAACCATTTGGAGCTCATTGGGACCATGTGTTAGGGTATTGGAAGGAGAGCTTGGAGAGGCCAAATAAGGTGTTGTTTCTCAAGTACGAGGATATGCATGAAGATGGTGTTTCAGAGATGATGAAATTAGCGGAGTTCTTAGGGTACGGATTTTCCGAGGAGGAAGAGAGGTAAGGGGTTATACAGGGGATATTGAGGCTTTGTAGCATTCATAATTTGGGAAATTTGGAGGTGAATAAGACAAGGAACGTCGACCCACTATTTAAGAACAACGCTTTCTGCAAGAGGAGAAGTTGGTGATAGGGCTAACCATTTGAGCACTACAATGGTGGAGAGAGTGCATCGTTATGAGAGAGAAGTTTGCTAGCTCTGGTTTGGAATTCAAGATGTAATCTCAGATATGCAATATCTTACTTTCCTGGTTTTTACTTAGTTTCGTTGGTTGTACCCATCATGGTTTGAATTGGGTTAGTGTCTGCCTTACAACTCGCTTTTACACAAACGGAAAAAATGCATATATTGAACCATATAGAATACCAGTACAGTACACACTCTTAAGGACATAATAATAGACCTCTTGGACGATGTACAAGCTCCTCCAGTTCTCCAAAGAGTGAAATCAGACCATATCCGTACCAGCTTATTCTAGCTTAATACGCAACTGCTGGCAATACAAGAACCATACAGCAGACTTCTTACAGAACCATTCAGAAACCAAACCACAGACAGCAAACACACAAATCCAATTAGGGCCTGGAACTTTGGCAAAATGAATCCCTATTTGTTTTGGCGGTGGTGATGAACCTCTGTATCCTTGGCAACACCTAGTAAAGCATCCAGGAACTCAGTTGGCTCTGGAACATCAGGACGAAGCTTCTCATACTCGAGTGTCCACCTAGCTATGCTGGTTTCCTCATCTTTAGGTATCACCTGACTTGTTGCAACAAAGTTGCTGTAGTCCTTCAGCCTTTCGCTTTCGACCATTCTTTGCCTCACCAACTTCTTCTCCTCATCGACCTCTAATATTATATTTCTGTCCACCAGAGCTTTTCCTCCTGCATGTATAAGATAGAATCCAGAGTAAACTTAAAGAGTTATGGGTCAAGGCTGTAGAATACTTGATCCTACAAGTTTCAGTTTCAACCATTCCGACCAAAACCTCATCATAAGGCAAATTATCGCAAAAAAGAAGAAGAAAAGGTAATCATAGGGCAAATTCTACTTGTGATTGGGATAAGTATAGACCACACACCAGTAAACATGTGAGTAAAAGAAGTATTTGCCTTGAAAGGAGTAATTATTGCCTTGACTAAATCATTGCCCGTATTCTAGTTTCATTATGTAAATGACATGAAAAGTAAAGCATATGTAAAAATGATTTACGGTGTAAAGTCAAGTATCCACATATATATAGTTAGTGCGTACCTAGGGTGTACTTCCAGCAAATGATAGAGCCAGGCTCGCCAAGGTCACCTTCATGTAAATCACAGCCCTGCACAAAATGGGGCGAAACTTCACCTACATGGTGAGGTCTACTCTTATATATGTCATGAAAGGCATCAGCAGCACCTGAATGGATCTCAACCTCACCCTCAAGCTTACGCTTAATAATACTCATCCTTCGAATATTTGTTTACTCCCAATTAATTAAGCACAAGCAAAACTATGAATATATCACTGCAAAGAGGCAAATGCTTTTTATAAAGGAAGAGTTAGAGGTATTAGTGAGCTGCCAAATGCCACGCTAATCACCTACTTGTACATTATATGGTATTATTTTCATAACTCTTGTTGCATTATTGTTATTGTCCAAAAGAATACGTGAATGGCTTCCATTGTCATGTTAATTCTTTATTCTTTTTTGAACAGAAAAATAGAATTATTGTTGATTAGGCAACTAGCTCCCACAATTCCACACACCTAGAGGATGGCTCCGGGCCCGGTTAGCACGAAACATGGTACAATATAGAGCACGGGCACGAATGAGCGGGTCTAAGTCTTAATCTTGAAAATGAAGCACGGTTCGACACGGTCAGGCATGATACAAAGCGACATGGCATGGCAAAAATTTTAAGTAAATATTTGAGAAAAGCTTGGGCAAGGCATATACGTCACGACACAGACACAAGTACGATCGAGCACGACGACCTGTGCCAACCTTTTCGATGAGCTGGCACAACACAACATGGCAAGAAGCCCACCAACTATAAGCATGACACGACACGGCACTGTTGCAAAGTCCGAATATACGTCACGAGCACGACCAGGCACGACACGAAGCCATATTCGCCCAAGGTCCTAACTACTCCTAAAGCCCCTTAGAGGCCTACTACATACAACTACATGCAGAGGTATACACATCATGGACCCTATTAATATTTCTAGTTGATCTGCTTGACGATTACATTAATCTCAGCCAGTGCCACAATTACACGAATCATTGACGATGAGCTCGCTCTCTTTTCTTCAGTGGCTAAAGGCCTACAGCAAATACATACAGCGGCCCCATTCATCAGTGAACACCAGCTATACCACGTACGTCCACCATGCATGATTAGCAGTGCACATGAATGTGATTGTGGCCAACATTTTCCATATATGGCCTATGGATACTGGAGGGACCTTAAGAGCAGATGGCCATATATAGACTTGATCATGACATTTCAAAGCTGCATATCCAAATTGGATTCTAATTAACGTGCCCAATCTCATCTTTTGATTTGTAAAATTAGAATCAGGGGGCCAACCTGTTCTTCCGCCTTGAAAGGGTAGTGGAGTTTGCCGTGGAGTTGGATTGCACAACAAAGATCATGGGCTCAATTCCTATTAGGCATCTTTGATGAGTCTGCTATATGGAGGATCATCAAAACTTGATTAAAGGAAACTATCATGTATTTACTTCTTTTTTTTAAACTCATTTTATGCTCGTCGTATTATTTTTTTTGTTTTTTGGTTTAATCAGAATAGTAGGTTCATCATAATTATTTGGGTCAAAATTAATCTTGTTCGCATTGGGTTGACCCATGAAAGGATAAAGTGCTTCCAGCAAGTAGTTTCTTCATTGACAAGAATTGAATCATCAACCTTACTTAAAAGATGATGAGAGTGCCGAACCACTCTGATCAACTAGTCGTTTTGGTTATGGTCAACTTATATTAAACCATCCTCGGATGTGCCCAAACAACTGAACAAGAATTGCATTCGTATCTATCTCCCAAATAAAGACAACGTACTCCTCACTCCTCAGAGTTCTATAGATGGAACCTTTTCCTCTCACAAACCCTGTTTCAAATGTGGCTAATCAATAAGAATCGAACCATCCTCGGAGTATGATTCATTCCAAAGTAATTCATGAGCTCACATTTCCAAACCAACGTGATTCATGATTCATCCATCGTTTTCTACAACTGGTTTTTATTTAATTTCTACTCATGAGCTCACATTTCCAAAGGAACGTGATTCATGATATATCCATCGTTTTTTCTACAACTGGTTTTATTTAATTTCTACTCATGTCAATCATGGCTTATCCCCAATAATATGGCCTTTCATCTTCTAAAAAAAAAAAACAAAAAAAACAATGGCCTTTCAAGATCACTTTGTGCCATACCATATCGATATCATACTCCCTCCGTCTTAGAAAAACCTTAACATTACATTTGCACTGTCTGCAATGTACTACTATGATGTTAAATAATTATATTTATGTAAATATATAAATTATAAAAAATATGAGTTTTCTAAAGTATTATTTAAAATGAATCTAACCATAATATTTGTAAATTGTAATCTTTTTATTATTTCATAAATCATTGGTCAAAATTTGTAAACTTTAACCTTCAAAAAACAAATGTTACGATTTTTCCGAAATAGAGAGAGTAAAACGCAGTGGGCTAGTGGCCACCAAGGTTGGTGGCGGACCCAATAGTAAACCGAAAGGAAAAAAATAATAATTTAGTACCTACTTGAAGAGAAATGGAAGACAAATATATTATGGGAAATTTCACTATGCACACTTGAAGTTTGGCCAAATGTCCACAATATACAATCAACTTTTAAAATGCACCAAGTACCCTTGAACTTTTAAATTTTGGTGTACAGCTTCACACATGTTGACACCGTCTAAGGGCTCATTCTTTTCAGCTAGTAACCGGTGACTCGTAACTGGGAGAAACTGGTGAAAATTGGGAAAAACTAGTAAAAATTAGGAGAAACTAGGGAAAAATAGGTCAGACTGGGAGAAATTGGGGGAAAACTAAAAATTTTGTATATTTGATTTTTTTTCTTAATAATAATAATAATAATAATAATAATAATAATAATAATAATAATAATAATAATAATAATAATAATAATAATAATAATAATAATAATAACGAGAACCAACAAAAACAACAACAATAATAAAAATTATAATTATTAATAACAACATTAAGAATTACATTAACAATAGCAATAATTATAACAATAAAAAAAATAATAATATTAATAATAATAGTAATAAAAATAAAAGTACACTAATAAAAAAAATAGTAATAAAAATATTGATCATAAAATATTTATGAATAAAATATATTATTATTATTATTATTATTATTATTATTATTATTATTATTATTATTATTATTATTATTATAATTGATGTTTAAATACGACTCTAGCCGGCAAAAGTCGCAATTGGTGATGGCGACTTTAGCTATCGACTGCCAAAAAAAAAAGAAGCTTCATGGCCCGTAGAATCCCGAGCCTACGTGGTCTGTAACACCCCAAATTTTCTAAATAATAAATAAATAAAAATGAATAAACTCGAGCCAAAATTTCGGCAGAGTTTCCTTTGTAAATAGGCATCCCAAGTTATCGACTTTACAAAACCTGCTTAAACAGAATATTAAAACAAAATCCAATCAACCCAGCGGAAGACTCTAATCAAATTCGGGAGCTACCGCCACACTCACTCATACGAATGAGCATAAGGCTCTTCAACTGTCTTCTAGTAATAATTTTGTGAATTACTATAGTGGTCTATTTATTACATTTAAATCACTGAACTAGAAACATGAATAAAATCTAAAAGCAAGCTCTTCTTGCCAAGACTCTATCCGGCTATTATCTGGCGCGTCCTCACCACAAAACAACCTGCATACAAGTAATCTGCCATCAAGAAAAAATACGATTCACATCGTGGGTGACAGCCCGAAAACGGGTCAGCATGAACTGAGTAATCTACATCTATCAAGTAAAGACCATTTCAAATCCATTTCAAGACATACATGTATTGTCATAAATCATAATAAGCAGTCAAGTAGATAATATTTAAACATGACTCTACATCATATGCTTCTTTATACATACCATGGCCTCCAAATAAAGAGAACCAAAAATGACCATACATAAAGCTAGAAAACATACACTGTTACCTATAGCCATCTTAAGCGTGCCTTCTTAACTGTGTCTTGCCTTCTCAACTGTTCTGCAGGTAGCATCTTTCATTTAACTTAACACTTACATCAACTAGCTCATGTAATGGCAACTGACCCAACTCTGGTCTCACTTGTATAAGCATAGATATCTCGTAACTTTAAATATAGCTCAAAATTGTTTAGCTCAAAACACTGTGGCATAAGCATAGCAAAGATACTGAAACTCTACTAATACTGTACCGCATCTGAACTTGTGAATGTCTACAGACTCATCAGTAATGCACCTTTTAACTTATTATGCAATCTGGGATCTTGTTGTTGGTCTACAAACTCGGCAGCCATACAACCTTTACTTTTGTGCAGACCTACAGACTCGTCAGTACCTATACACTTATGGTAGGCTTACAGACTCGTCAGCCATACCACCTCATGCAAGTCTACAGACTCGTCAGCTTTGCATCTTTATCTTATTGCATGCCTACAGATCGTCAGCAATGCAATCTATACTTTGTGGGCCTACAGACTCGTCAGCCACACAACTGTTTCAGACCTACAGACTCGTCAGTCATGCAACCTGAAACTTATTGTAGGCCTACAGACTCGTCAGCCATACAATACTTTACTTTTGTGCAAGCCTACAGACTCGTCAGCATTGCACCTTTATTCTTATTGCAGGCCTACAAACTCGTCAGCCATGCAATACTTCTTACGGGCCTATAGACTCGTCAGCCACGTAAGGACTAGCTCAATGACACATACTTGAACTTTTACTTCTCATAAAACTGTCATCTTTATCTTGGTTTCTTTTGTTTTGTGATCACATGATCACATTATTCATTTTCATGCTTGTAGCTTGAGTAAAATACTCACCCTTTTCACTTCCTTCTCTTTTACTTATAAGCTCAGTACTCATAAGTACTCATTAATTACTCATAATTAATCCTGTGGTTCCTGCTCATAAATCAAATGAAATTAACTTTCAGATCACTTTCTTCACTAAGTGTAAGTGGCACTAATCAATTGCTCACAACTGAAAACTTAATCTTAACCAGCATATAAACACATATTTTTACTCTTTAACACATAATCAGAACTCGTAGCATATAAACACCCTTTGCTCACCAAAAATCCACATGAACTTGCACTAAATTTGGAGTTCGATATCTACTCATTAGAGAAGAAGAACAAAGTGGAACAAGTTATTGATTATTTGAAGATGTCTGGTCTGACTTCCCCTAGGCTTTTCTCGACTCACCTTCCTTATGAAATCCTTCCTGAGTCAATCAAGGGTAGTGGTCGTCAATGTCAATCCAAGTGCAAGATTGTGTACATGGCTCGAAACCCGCTTGACACTCTTGTTTCTGGTTGGAAGTTTGTGACGCAAATTTTTCCATGGTATAGTGAAAGTACATCATTTGAGGATTATGTGGAGAACTTTTGTAGGGGTAACGAATCATTTGGGCCTCATTGGGATCATGTGTTAGGATATTGGAAGGAGAGCTTGGATAGGCCGAATAAGGTGTTGTTTCTCAAGTACGAGGATATGCAAGAAGATGGTGTATCGGAGATGAAGAAATTGGCAGATTTCTTAGGGTACGGATTTTCTGAGGAAGAGGAGAGCCAAGGGGTTATACAGGAGATTTTGAGGCTTTGCAGCATCGAAAATCTGAAGAACTTGGAGGTGAATAAAACTAGGAATACCACTTCACATTATAAGAATAACGTTTTCTTTAGGAAGGGCGAGGTTGGTGATTGGGTTAACCATTTAAGTCCTAGCATGGTGGAGAGAATTGATCATGTGAGTGAGAAATTTGGTGAGTCTGGCTTGGAATTCAAGATGCGCTGTATAAAATAATAGATTTCTGTTTTTTTTTTTTTTTTTTTTTTTTTTTTTTTTTTTTTGGAATAAGAGACTTTCATTCATAGAAAAGTCATACAACATCTACAATAAAAATAGCCCTAGAATATACTAAATCAATAGAAACGACAAAAAATCCGCTAACAAGCCAATATACTAGAATACTCAGATGCGACTCCCAACATGCATAGTAACCATGTGCTTCCTTTGATGTATCTTCATCTTTCACGGAAGTGGAGATCTTCACCACAAGTAACGCAATCGCTTGTCTACAAACCTCTGTATGATTCCGTTGATCGTATGTATATCCGGTCCCCAAATTCATACTGCTTCTACTAAAATCAATCGCACAATAGGCGAAAAAAGAATCCTATAAAAAGGAAGATAAGAAGATCCCTAAAAACTCCACAAAGGGAGAGAATTTATTCAACTCAAAACGGGAAAAAAAGCTAGAATTCAAGATTAAACGTGATTAAAATCATCAATAGCAGGCGGGAAATGGCTTAAATCGGCCCTCCCGGCCTGAAAATATGCTCTACTAAAGGTTAGGGTTCTAGAGAGAAGGAGGAGAAAGAAAGAAGGAAGGCTAGGTTTTTTTTTCCATCAGAATATTGTTACTCGGTTCTTAGTGTTGGGTGAACTACAAAACCTATTTGAATTAAGCTGCTTATTATTCTACTCGTTCAGGCCCTAATCATTTAATAGGAGTGTTTATATGTGGGTATCCGATTTTCGGAAAATTTCGAATACCAAATTTTGATATCCGAATCCATATCCGAAAATCGGATACCTAAAATTTTGGAATCGGATAGTCAGATATCCGCTATCCGAAATAAATTTATATTCTTTATTTTTTATCCTATTTTGTGCCTAATATTTTGAAATTGTAAGCCAAATATTTCGGGTAGTTTCGGATATTCGAATAGTTTAAGATAATTTTCGGATATTTCAGAAATTTTAGAAAATGGTATTCGAACCCCGTATCCGAAATTTTGGATATCCGCTTTTTCGAATAATTTCAGTTCGGGTTTTCGGATCAGATACTCGGGTTCGGATATTTTTGAACAGCCCTACTAATCAAGATACCTAAATGCATAGATTCTGAAAACGAAGGCTTAAATTCATACAATTTTTTCTTAAATATGATACTCTTCATAATTATATACTTTAGACCTACAAAAAGTACCAGTCCTTTTGCTTAAAAATCATACTGTTCATAATAATTATATACATACATGATACATATACATGTAGCATTTTAAGTATTACCAACATGTTCTATGATTGCCAACCTTCGTCAGCAATATTTACAAAAATTCCATCTAATAAAAACAACAAACACATTTTCAGATTTGTGGTAAGGAATGAAAGCTGATGGCAGATTTGCTCACCCTATTAAGCTTTATGAACACTTAATTACAAGACACTAACTTCAAATTTCTTGACTGCATTCCTGTTCTACAGTGACTTCCTGAAATTTAATTGCAGGCAAACAAGACGAACGATACTCCTCTTTGAACGGAAGTAGCTTGCCTTCCAATAAGCTGTTTATAATCCAGCTCGCTGGCTGCAAGAAGTATCCATACGCAACTTTAAATGAGCTTATAGAAATTTCAAGGCAAGACAATTTATCGACAATTTCTAGTAGTATTAAGACCTATAAGATCTATTCCAGAGGTCTCATGTTCGAGTCCCCTTAAGGCCACTAGAGGTTTTACTTGTCGTTAACTTCAGGGCCCATGAGATTAGGCGATTAGCCAAGCAAAGCTTGGATACCTATTTTATCAAAATTACCAATAAAAAAAAAAAACAATTTATAGTAGTACACTATATCATGAGACACAATGTTCAAATGAACATAATCCATTAGATAAGGTTTATTATTAGAGAAGAACTGACCACCACAGGTATTTTCTGCTCAGAGGCACACTTCTTGAGGTGACGCGTAGCACGATTCTCATCCTCGGCAACAATTACACCGACAGAAATTTTCTTTTTTTCAAGACTTTCAAGCAACCACTGCAGACTTTTGAAGACATGCCCCCGTCCATGCTGAAATGCATAAAGGGTGAGGAAGTAAATACAGGCTGAGAAACTTTGTTTTACAAACAATTATTACAAAGACCATATATCACTTCCAGTCCAAAGTGCACAATCTCCAATCCAATTATCCATTTCCTCTAATCACAAATGGAATCTGTTCACGCATTATCTTAGTTTGGGTAAATTGAATCAATTGATAGCTCAATGCAACAGCAGAAATAAGACGCTTTCTGGTTTCAAATGATGTAATGAATCATGGGGTTGTTATTGAACAAACCTTTTTTTGGGGTGAGCCCTGAACACCTATATGGAGGGCTCTAATAAGATTCAGAACACCATCCAACCTAATGTAGTATCTCAGATACACCTAGAGTCAATTAAAGCAAACATAGCGTATACAATATAGTTACCTTGATAATTCCATTCAACTTGGAGCTGAAACTATGTCTACCATGCAGCATAACTCCAACTCTGTCAAAAATGTAATCATCATTGCCTTGAGAAACTGATGTTCCAATTTGGTCCAGCTTCCTATTAGTCCGGGAAAATATCACATACCTGCAGATTTGAAAATAGTTGAGTTGAGGAAATTGATGTATTGGAGTGCACCAAATAAACATCCATGTCAGCAATAGAAATGTAGAAAAAAAATAAAAAATGAAGTGATGGATGCCAAAACTAGCAACGTGACAGCAGAATATCCAGTCATTTCTTAACACAGGGCCATTTAGAGTTTCGGGTTTTCATTTTTTCTGCTTTTTGGGGCCTGGAAGAAAGGAAATGAGAGTTGTCTAACAAGTGATTAATGAATGAGTCAGAGGGAGAAAAATATTTTCTGCCCAATGACCACTATTCATGCAGAATCATAAACTTAGATGCCCATGTGACCACACAAATATGGATCAGCCCGCTCAAGAAACACTAGTGGATTGGATTGGATTGGCAAGGCTGGTTTGAGGGCATGCCAGTTGCAACCTCCATACTCTGCCAATTAAAACTGACATTGAATTTATCACTTACTTCAATTGACAAAAAGGTCAAAAGCACTAGGTAAACAAATTTCACATTCAAATACATTACTATACATCAAATGCTAGCAAACCAATTCATAATCTATTACTTTATTCACTCCTACATGAAAATAAGTCACAGGATACAAAAAAATAAATAAGTAGTAGCTTTAGAATGAGGAGGGATCAACATGGATATTAATTCCAATGAAGATTATGACTTACTCATCAGGAGGTAAGACGGAACCAGCTCTAATTGAATCATATGCCCACCCAGCTTTAAGCAAGAAGGCGTTCACAGCACAACCATACAAGAACTTTGTGGTTTGCAACTGCAACAAACATGCAACCAACATGGAGCTGATAGTGGCTTATAAAGAAGTGCAGCATCCACAGTTCACAGACAAACTTTTAGCAGTCACAAAGGAATAGGAGAATAACCACAGATGAAGGATTCAAATGAGAATAACATCTCTAAAATTAGAGGACAGCCTGTGTTTTGACTTCTGACCCAGTAAAAGACAGGATTCTATGAAACATTCGTGTATGAACATAACTTGGATCATTGACATTCGATTCTTACTCTTCAATTGGCGTTTGAAAATGGGGGTTGACACTACAAAGTGCCCACACTTAACTTCCCCTTACTATCATTTGTAAATGAGTCGTGACTCGAGTCCATGTTCATTGCACAAAACGAAACAAATGAAATTCCAGAAGATATGCTTTGATTTTGAATCACAGAAGACCATATATCCTTAGCAAGAATTGGATAGGCTTCAACCAACTTAGAAGTTTCTGTGTTAGATGAATATTTATTTATCCATATCACATTTGAGAAAATCTTGACACTGATAGCAGTATACTCACTTCTATTCTCAAGATTTTAGAAGATGCCTTGAAACTCAAGCTTCCATGATAATAATTCTATTGTGACGTTTGGTGCATTTTATGATTTAAAAGCCTCACAGAAGTTAGCAAGAGCAACTAGTATAATTCCATTTAGCATAGCACACTACTTGAGAATGGTTCTTAGAGTATCACAACCTCGAGAACAGGTAATGCAGCATAAAAAGATGAAAGGAAAGAAGAAAATACTTTAAAACATTACCAAGGATTTAAGTGCCTTACCTTGTTTGTGCATAGGATTACAGGAAGACGTTCAGCATCAAATCTCAATGACCTCCTTCCCCTTGGATGAGGAGGTGGAGAAGGCATATCAGTGAGGACCACTCCACCATGTTTCCTTAGTAACCCTTCGATTTCTTTTTCTTTTTTCTTAGAAAAGCCTGTCAGTAAAAATTCTAATCCTCGGAATATTGTTCTCTTCGTACCCTTTTTACAACAATTTGTGAGACGGTCTTTCACTTCTTGGGATGCGGTGCCTTGCTCCTGGCTTAAATGCTCAGCTCTATCCCTAATTCTGCTACTTGACCCTAATCAAAATTTATGGAGCATGTTAACAAAAAGCCAAAATCCAGAGATTTTTATTCACCGACAGCCTGAAGATTGCAGAAAATACATACGTTTTTTAGAAGTGGGCAATAGCTTTTTAAGGTTCTTCCTCGAGGAGTATTTGACGTTAATCTCTGAGAAACGCACCTTTTTCCTAGCTGGAGCATCACGATCATGACACTTCTTCTGATCTAGAGAAATTTCCCTGCTCTTGTGACTAATCATTTCAGAACCAAGAGCTTGATCTTCAGCCTGATTGGATCTTGTGAAGTCTGTAAGAGGAAGTTTAGGAGCCTTCAGTCTACGCCGTGCCCTATGGCACAGGACAAGAGGTGATATTGGTATATCCAACTTTGCTCCATTTTCAGCATTTCTGTCAATAGAATCCTGAACCAATCTTGTAGATTCATTGCCAAGACTAGAAGCTTCGTGATTTTTCCCATTATTTGTTGCAGTTGTATTGCTGACCATGGGCATGAAAGATGGTCGTTTAATAGGAATTTTTTCATCTGAGGTGTTGGCACAGCTTATATGCTGCTCCACTGAAAGCAACACTTCCTGATTCTTGTCAATACTTCTGCCTATACAGTTGGATCTGGATGCTACAGGCAGTGGTTTCATTAGATCTTTGTCAACAAAGGAGTTGGTACCACTTCTTTCGTGCATCCTCTCAGTACATTCTTCGAGGATTTCAAGCCCACAGTTGACACTTCTCTTAAATAAAAAGGTGGAATTCCCATGTAAGCCCATACTGTAAGGCCTTAGAGAGGTCACTCGTTGGCGGATTATAGGGTCAGGACCAAAAGCATCAGCCGCTAGCTGATTGTTTTCCTTTCTGCTAAAACTTTCATCATTCTGACCAGTACTCAACGGTACATCTTCCAATAGGATTTTCGAACCAGATGTTAAGCTTTTGACAGCCTCTAGCACTGTAGGAATTTCATTGCTATTGGTAGCCAGAGGGAAACTGTTCATTTCTGCAGAAATGCTACAGGGAACAATAGAACAAAGAGGATCAATTGAAGACAAAGTAGAGTCCTTTACAACATCCTGATCAATTAATCCCCCTCCATTCACTGCCTCCCATGAATCTTCTAAAGGTATGCTTGATGCTGAAGCTTTTGAGCAATGATGGTGCCCATGCACAAAAGAGTTCTCATCAGGTGCAACACCCGCAGATTCTGAAAAATAGCTAGTTTCACCCATGAAAGGTTTGGGAATACTTTTTGGGACCTTCTCAGGACAAGCATCTCCTTGCTAGAAAAAATGAAAAGCAGACCATTAGCAAAGGAAAAAGGTGTATTATTTCTTTTTTTGTTTTCTCCCCCCTTGTGGAGAACTTTTCGGTTATTTCTTCCTTTTTTTTCTCTTGCTTTATTTAGAAGAAGAAGCTGACCACACAAACACTCAATTCCTTCTTCCCCCTTTCTAGATGAGTGAGTTTCGTGTATATTTATTTGGTTGAAAAAGTGAAATATTGCAGTTGCTGAGGCATAATCCAGAGACTTGAGCTAGAAGACAAGTTTACCAGCAGAGGTCTAAATTATATCAACAATGAGAGCATGCGCAGAATGGTATTGAATTAAAATAATATTAAACGAGAATACATAAATTCATATGTTAATCTTGAATCAATTTCCTGAGATCATCTGCTGTAATTTTAAGTCCCTACTTATTTTTTTATGAGAAAAACAGCATACAATCTTCTGTGACATAGCTGAAGTTGAAGAAAGCGCAAGTTCCTTATTATATTTTATGTTGATACAACGCATTAAAGTTTTAAAGGGAACAAGATTTTATTACAATTGGAAAAGGAGGAAGTGTTTTGGAAATGAATGTCAAAATTGGGCATACCTTTCCTGTCCAACCACCAAACCAACGACTCTGAAATCTGCATGATGGATTGTCACTAACTTTGTCAGTATCTGTCAAAAGGAAAATAACAGATTACGACAACCATTCATCCTTTTATCATAGATACCATATCACTGAAAGATCTTTATATATCTAGCATGAATGACATGTTGTAGGTGTCCAGTGTTCACTTCCTTTACCTGAATGTAGATCCTGATGATAAGACTTTACTTCAAATTGATGCGGGGGTCGATCGATATCTACCATGTCGCTGTTATCTTCCTGTGAGTCAACACTTTATGATTACTCCTAGCATTAATCAAGAAAAGACACGAATATAATATTTCTATAACTTTCCAAGTTCTTTTACTGTGCTTATCAATTTTACTTATTTCAGCAGAAAGCTTGAAGTTCTCGAGGTATGATCAATTATGAAGAAAATGGATCTTGAACATAGCATATATTCCATGACTAACTACATCCAAGTGCTAATACAGTACATAAATAAGAATATGACAGTCCTTGTTTCGAACCTATTACCTGTGTTACATGCAAATCATCTCCATGCTGGGGCTTATGTACAGTGCTAAATTTCAAGTCCAAAATTTGGTTTCTGCACAGCTTCTCTTGCTCCTCCAGATCAAGCATCTCATTTGGCATATCCTTTGATCTATTAAAGTCCATATTGTTTCCCAGAGGTTCTGTTGTAAAACTATTGCTGAAACCATTTTCCTGATCTCTCTGCCTTTCACTTTGAACCTCTTTCTCCTGTCCAGGATGAATATCTGACATAGGAGTATCCCTAACTCGAGATATAGATGTGTCCCCGAGAAAGATATTGTGGAGATTACAGACAGATAAGCCGACATCTTGATACGCGTCCCCCATGTCAGCATCACTTAAATCGGAAAGGGTGTCACTGGTCTTACCATCATCCATTGAGCAACACGAGGATTCCTTCAACCAGTCTAGTCGTGCCTGCTTCACTCGAAGAGCTATCTCAAGTATAGCTGCAGCGGACAGAGCTTCTGAAATTGCACTATCTTGCACAAGTCCATATGTGACTAATGCTTCTGACGCTGCAATAGAGAGCTCTACAGCATCGTCAATGTCATTACTATCACTGCCCTTGTTAGTTATCTCGACAATGTTCTGTCTAGCATTCCTATTGATGCATTGAGTTTGGTTATAGATATCGCTGGAACCTTTTTCATTTGAAGGAGAAGGAAGAAGATTGGTAGAAGAAGTGTGGTCCATATTGAACAGGCTGGTTTCTCTTGAGCCATGCAGAGCTACACCAGGCGGCACAGGTTTATTCTTCTCAGAATTTAGATTGTCATCCTGAGAGTTGTCTAAAAGTGGGGTCGAAACGATCGATGAAATTCCATCGGTTGAAAGATGTAGGTTAAAATGCAAAACCTGTTAACGGGCCATCATCATAGCAAAACAAGCTTCCTACATCAGTACATGGAGACATGCAGTCTGCAGATCACTCATGACCAGTATTCTACATGCACTATAATTGCAACAAATGTGGTTCAACATCGGAAAATTTTGGATGTTCATTGCCCACCCCACATTCAAACCCCCGCACAAAACCCAGTTGATTTCTACGCACAAGCTGCATAATATAAAAGATAGCAATTGAAGATTCTACTAAGTTTTAAATGATGGTAAAATATACTGTGGAAACATCTGCATGGGTAAAGTGACAAAAAAAGTACAATGACAAGATACTTTTCAAAGATCATTCGAAGCCCGTATGGCTCTAAAATGCTACTACACAAAGTAACTCTTAGACATATTACAACTTGGTGCTTAGTTTATAACCAGATATGTAATTCAGGAGTTACACTTTAAACCCAGTGTTTTACATGCTACATAAACTTTAAAAAAAACTAAATAAATATGAAAAAAAAAACTAAATAAATCAAGGTTTGAAAGTCATTGGGGCTATTAATATGAAAATTAGGATATGCAACACTCCACCCAATTATGTAGGTATCTATTTAATTAGAAGTTTCTGTAACCAAGCATATTAATTTGACAGTCCTTTCCTGCAAGTACCTGATCCCCAATACCCAATAAAAAGTCATCTAACTGGTTTCTAGTAGTATAATCAACCATTTGAAAGAAACTTACCAAGGAATAAATAAACATACTCAATGTCACATAATGAAAAACAAAATGAGGAGATAGTTTCATATGCATGTAACTACAACCTACGGCTAAAACCAAAACCATATAAGATTAAAAAAAAGTACAGAAATCAACCATTTGAGGAGCTTTATTCAAGAGTGATAGTTTGCTACACCAATCAAAGACAGTGAAAGAGAGGCAAGAGTTGGACTTTAACTGCCACATAGCCAAAGGAAGGAAGGAGAAAACCAAATCAAGGATACAAATCCAACCAAAGTAACGTAAAATTCTAACCATTACCATTAGTTCAAATTTAGGAACAGCAGACTGGGAGTGCTGTATCATACTTGACAGAAATATTGATAATATGATGCTCTTAACTAGAGTTGGAAAATTTTGACCCGAACTGAAACCCTAAAATAGAGGCACCTAATCATCAAACACACCGAACCTGACCAGCAGAGAATCCCCACCTGACCCACCTAGTTGACAGGACTACTCCTAACAAGCATGAAAATAAAAGAAAATGAAGTGAAGCTATTTACAATTAAGGAGTAGGACGAAAAGGAATTCATCGGATGTTGATTCTACATGACCCAACAAAGTCAATCAAGCACTGGCTATTGTCTTCATTGTTCAAGTCTTTGACAGCACACACGCACATAGCACACATACTAAACAACAAAGGCCAAGTCATGTATGTTTGATAATGATAAAACTGAAGTTCCAGTTACAGAAGATGAACATTTCCGAATAGCCAAGGTTATCCAGAATTTCCCCTAGATTCAAAACCATAGCTAATGAAAGAACTAGAATATTTTTTTATATCCAAGGTCGCGCTGTCTCAATTCAAGCTATAAAACATAATTAATGATTTTTGATTCAGTTAAAGTCGCACCTTTTCACAAGATGGTGTGAGGCTGGTTAGTGAGTTTCCTTCTCCAGATAAATACAAATGGAAAATCTTGTGTCTGCTTTCTATGCTTGATAAGAAATTGAAATCTTTAACGTTATCATTGTCCCCTTTCAGTAGATCCCTATTCTGCACATTGCAACAACAAAGAAACACCAAAAATAAATAAGTAAACCGTAATCAACAAGAATTGGCCTCTGCGAAGATGATTATTAACAAAAGTTAACTTTTTTTGCTTATTTTTTTAGATAAGTATAACGAGCCAAGAAAAACAGGGGCAGGGGCCCCTTAAATCTTAGAATGATGCCTCAAACAAGGGTAAAAAGAGACGACAACCCAAACATACACTAAACTAATATATAGCATGTCACATGCTTAATCCTGTTAAAGACCATATACGAACAGCAAAGCAAAACAGAAATCCAAAGAACACCACAGCAAAGTGAGAAGTAATAAGAAACAGCTTAAGCTAATCCTAGGTGATAGATCATTCGAAACAACCGAAACACCTATGAAAACAGAGCATTACGCACTTGTTCCGAACATTTTGTAGAGCAATAAGATAGCCAAAGAACAATGTCCAAACTAAATCATACAGAAATATAGATAACTCGGCCTTCTAAGTTCCTAAACAGCTATATCTAATAGCTTGGATAATTGTTTGTATTTCGGTACTTCAAATGCCATCCGTTTCTACATTTTTGTATGAAATTAGGGTTTACTTCCACTTGAGGTATGAAATAGAGTACAGGGATTTATAATTTGCTAAAGTTAAAAATCCCCATAACTCTTATTTCAAAAAGGAGGTACATGCAACTCTGAAAAATCAAACCCTATCTTTCTTCTATAATAGGAAATTCCCCTCATTTTCATAAATTAAGGCAAATTTAGGGTTTGGGGAAACTCATTTTAGTGAAGAGAATGCCTTATATGATTATTTAGGGCTGAAAGATATAAAAATCGAATATGGGCAGAAATATAAATTAGGGCAGAAATTAAGACAATAAATTGGTAGAAATTTAGGTACGTGTAGATCAAATTGGTGCAAGAAATCTTCATTGGGGTCACTTAGGGGTGTCGCGACTTGATTAGATTGAAGCCAGGGTGGTAACCAAGCTACATCCTGCATTAATCAACAAAAAAAAAAACAGAAATTGAAATTAGCGTATTTTTTCAATATTGTGACCCATTTTCAAGCGAATATCAAATTGAAGAGAATTTTGACAAATTCAGAGTGTGAGAAAGTAAAATGTTAAGAAATTTTTGAGAGGAGAGAGAGAGAGTACGTCGGAGAACTGAGGAGGGCGAAAGGGGACGCTTGCCATTGAAGCACAAGCTTGAAGGAGGACAGTGAAGCGTGCGGTATGTCAGTCTTTGTCTCTTTGATTTGTCCTCGTTGGAAGTGGCGGGGGAGGGAAAAGTGGAAAACCTTGGCGCCAATAATACCACTTTTATTTTTAATTTTTAATTTTATTTTATTTTATTTTATTTTGGAGTTCTATCTTTCAAGGCTAACTCCCATCCTGTTTTGAAAAAAAAAAAAAAAAAAAAAAACTCCCATCCTGTTTTCAAAATGGATAAAATCCAGTTCTTACAATCACGTTCATGATGTGTCTTAAATCTTAATAGAAGTAATCTTTTTTCTTTGTGTCAAGGATGTCACTTATCCAGTCCATAACATGGTTGCCTCCTCTGTAATTATGGTTGACAATAACAGGGTTTTTCTGAGTAAGAAATCACGGTTGACGATAACAAGATTCTTCTGAGCAAGAAATCTATGAGTGTCGATGAATACGGTTATAGATCATGGATGATCATCCATAAAAAGAGACCATCCATGTAATAATACTTGTGCTCAAATTGGGGCGTGAAGAACGGAGATAACCAAGTTGTCCACTAAAAATTCAAACAGAAAACAACCCTTCTTTTTTGCTAATATCTCAACAAGTTAATAAATTTCTATACATTATCCCAGGTCAAGCCTCTTGTGCTACGCTAGAAAAAGAAACTCATCAAACAACTTAAGACAAGACAATAGGGCTGTACTTGTGATGTGCTCCATTTATGGTCAAATCCTTTTGAGCGGTCCATTACCAACTTACTGATAAAGGACACCTTAGGCTAACCTTTTGGTTGCCCAATTATCTTACCTTTTCAAAAAAAAAATTTAAGACATGACAAAAAAAAAAAAAAAAAAAAAAAAAAAGCTCAAGACAATGGGACTGGGAGTAATAAAGAACTGCCTTTGACTTGTCTCATTAACCATGATTACTGTTTATACAATTAAGGGAAAATCATAGAAGCATACACTACTCACTACTCACTACTCACTACTCATCAGTCATCCCCATAGGTACACAGTATACTATGATGTCTTGATAATGAGTCTCTGAAACTCTGAAAGGAATTACAATCTAAACCCAATGTAGCCAATTGTTTGCAGAAACCATGACCAAGTTGATACTGTCATTCCACGGACTTCACCAGCATCCATTTATCAATCTGCCTACCTTTTTGTTAGCCAAAAAAAACAAACAATTAGACAAGCAACTGAATAAAGAGGATAGAATCATTGCAAGAGACTGTATATAACAAGTATTTCCTGTTCAGTTTGGCACAGGGTTTATTAAACATCCATTGGCAGAATCAGATCATATATTAACTATGAATTTGCCTAAAGACATTATTCAGCTGCCATAAGGTTCAATGCCCATGTCACCTCTTGCCTCGTTGCGCTAGAGTTTTTTTAGGAAGAGAAGAAAGTTAAGAGCTCCTCCTCTCGACTCTCGAGGGTTGCTCCTAACCTTTCCGCATAAAGAAGATAGTCCAATTCTTCATATGGGAAAGCGGTCCAGTAAAAAGGCTAGTAAGTAAGTGGCTTTCCCATGCTATCCCTGATACATACAGAAACTCGGAAAAATAATTAACAACAAAGGGAGCTCTACAGAACTACATGTTGGAGGTGCTTTGCTTCTTTTTTCCCCCTTTTTTCCTATTTCTTTCTCCTTTATATTGGGGAAGGGAGAAAGCTGCACAGGGATTCTAAGAGTGGTTGACATATAAGTATCACATAAAGACTTACCAGTAAGAGAAGTTATATGCTCATACAACCTAGCTTGCAGCTTTAGGAATGACCTCCTTGAAGTCGATCTCCACATACGGAATTGCCTCTATGACACACCAATCAGGACCTTCATGAGGCTGACATCGTTGTTTCACCAGATCACTTTCTATAATGATCAATGATTGAAGTGAAGTTGGTAGCTCGGGCAATGACTTCATCCCACGGCAACGACTGACCTCTAAACTGAACAATGAAGCCATATGATTCAGAGATGACACATTAAAGAGATTTAGGCAATCCTCAATTGTAAGATCACGAAGCTGGGCCATGCTATTGTCTGGCAAACTATACCACCGTGTAAGGCACATCATATCCTGGATCTTCAGCGATTCCAGTGAGGGGAAGGCTCCACTTGTACCTTCTCCACAAAAATGATAGTCCACATACTTCACATCACGCATACCTTCAATATGAAGAGTCTTCAGGAACGGAAGCTGTCCCAGTGATGGCAAGACGTCATATTGACGGCAATTTTGCAGGAAAATACTCACAAGCATGCAGGATGGGCTTGTAAGCCAGTCCGGAAACTTGGAACCGCCGTAGTTTGTTACCTGCAGCTCTTTCAGGTTTTTGTGAGGCTGAAAGCCAGCAAGGACATCCATGGCAATTGATCTATCTCTAGTGTAACGGCTCCATTCTAATTCCAACCTCTTAATAAATGGTTTATCACATAACATCGCTTCCTTGGCCTCAGCCTCCTCTTTGACATTTTCAAGATCACAAAGACAGATTGATTCCCGTAGAAATTTTAAGTTTCTCAACTCTGCAACACGACTACCTTCCTTCTTACCAGCAATAAAGGCACGAAGTGTTTGAAGGCTAGTTAGGTTTCCTATGCTTGATGGCATACACCTCAAACCCTTTATGTCCACATCAAGACGCAGAAGGTTGGTTAAATTTTTTGTGTTTTTGGGAAGCTCAAGAAGTTCAAAACAGTCTTTCAACTTAAGGACTTGTAATCCATGAAGGTTAGAAGCTGAGTTAGGCAACCTGAGGATATGTGTCCTTGAAAAATCAAGATACCGGAGATGCTTTAGTCTGCCTATGGACTCCGGAAGCTCATCAATATCACTTTGACTCAAGTCTAGCACTCGCAACCGCTGTAATTCTGGAAAAGCGAATAAGGAACTTGGCCAATTTGTGTTCCTTGTTCACTCAGAAGAAGAAATGTCCTTAATCCCTCACAATTCTCAATGTCCTTCATAAACAGCAGTTCAATACTATGGCAAAGCAAAGATAAATGACGTGCATTCCTGTAGCTGAGAGCTGAGCAAGACCACTTACCTTTTTCCAACCGGAAACATGTATCGGAGGCCACAAATTCAGCAAATTTGTGAATGAATTCATGCGTTTTGTAGGCCGGCACCTCATGGTCTTCAAGATGTGAAAGTTGAAAGATGGATCTCCCTAAAAGCTCATCAAAATAATCATTACCAATTTCTTTAAGGCATGTTGTTCCCTGAGGCAGAATGAAACCTTCAGCCATCCATAGCTGAACCAAATCTTCTCTCTTGAAGACATATTCATAAGGGAATAATGAGCAGTATGCAAGACACTTTTTCAAGTGTGATGTCAAATCAGGGTTGTTAAGTCTAAAAGCAGGAATAATTTCTTCTCTGAATGCCTGCAAGTCACATATATCTCTTTGTGATAGGGTAGTCCAGTCATCCTCGCCAGGCTTGGTAGACAAGAGGAGCCCTAGTATATTGGCAGCTAGAGGCAAGCCTTTGCACTTTTTGGCTATTGCTCCAGCAACCTCCACCAAATTTATGAGCTCGCGTTCACATAGATTATTGAGAGAGAGGGCTCTATCTATTATCAGCGCCTGACAATCTTCATCCCCCATCTCTTGCAAATAATATGGAGTAGCTTTAGTAACCAAAGCTACATTCGGGTTCCGAGTGGTGAGGAGAACTTTGCAGCCAGCGGATCGAAGAAACAAAGAGTGGAAAGACTTCCAATCATTGTACTTGACATCCCACAAGTCATCCAACACAATCAAAATGCTTCTTCCCAGATACAATTCCTGAAATAAACCTTGAATTCGTTCAGGGAGAAAGTTATACTCGGCCTGCCTCTGATGAAGTATAAGCCCCGCAATTGTTATCAAATCAAACTTTCCAGACATTGAGACCCACACTACATGATCAAAATTAGATTGAATTCTAGAATTATACTGGACATTCCAAGCAAGCGACTTTTTGCCAAGTCCGTTCATGCCTACTATAGAAACAGAGCATATTGCCTCCTCCAGCAGCAAGGTGATAATGCTCTCTTTCTCTTGATCCCTCCCAAACAACTTTTCCGGAAAAAGCCTCAGCTCCTTCCTGTTTCCACACTCCTTTTCACAACATAGCTGTGATTGTTTCCTCGTTTGAACAAGCATTCCCAATCCGTTTACTATATCATTCAGCCTATCTTGAAGCTCCTGAATCTTTCGGGCCATACTCCACTTTGTGAAATATGACTATCTTCTCAAGCACTGATGTTTTGCTGGAACTAAGCATTATATCATCAATCAAGTCTTCAGCATCATAGCAAACTCTGGTGACATCTCCAACCCAGCGTTGCCAGGCCTTGTTCGTTGTCATCTGAAAGCTGTCAAGCAAGTTTTGGGCCTGCAAGAGCTTCAGTTCCAACTTTTTCAGCTCCTGCTCTGCATCGAAGTGTACTGCTTGACCGATTTCATCAATAACCACAATTTTGAATCTTTCCAGCAAATCCTGGAGCAAAATCAATGCAAAGCCGGACTGAAATGCTTCCATAGTCGGCTTTAAATTGATAGATCAAGATAGAGGACAGTATCTGGAAGTGATGGACACTTTGTATTTTTAGTGTTTTTGTGTAAAAGCTTTGTGATCCAACCCCTCTCTGATAAGCTGGAAAACTGACCTTAAAAATGAGAAAATGAAGGAAGAAATCAGGGCCAACACCAATAGGATATCAAATACATTATAATTATCAACAACTATTGGAGTTGCTGAATATTCTTCTTGCAAGTAGAAAAGAAGTGGGAAATCGATGGACAAGGAAATGTGAACAAACATATTAAGTCAAAAGTTGAACATATAAAAATCTGGGTATCCCACAGAGAGAAAGGGCAAAAAAGCTCTTCCAGCAATGTAACCTTTCTCATCTTTCTTATATCTTAACTGCCCCTCCAACCCCCCAAACTTTTCTTACTGTGAATTCCACTGGTACTCTAAAAAGTAAGGCATAGATATTCACTACAAAAATCAGATATTACATCAGTCAGCAATAACAACTGATAATCAGCACACATGTTTAGGAAGGGAAACGTCAATATGAACCATGGCTTATGTAAACAGTTATTCCTCTCCATCTGCAAAGCAAAATTATGTCTGTAAATGTAATCAGCAAGGAAGGAATACAGTAAAAGGACTGTTTCTGCAAACATCCACTCAAGTAATTAGAAAGGTGGAACTTGAAGGAACTAGTTAGGAAAAAAAAACATCATTCAAATTTAAGAATCCCTATTGTCAACCTCATAAACCATGTAGATATGGAGGATGAGATTGTGACTTGATTGGAAAAACACCGAATTGTGAGCTTTTCATGACATGAATTGGGCTGAAACCGACAGTGCGAAATGCATATAAAAGTATCATTGGTTTTTGTTGGTTACTTATTTTACTCCTCAGGAATACACTATATCAGATACAAAAAAAGACATTTGCAATTAGTAAATAAAAAGTGAATAGAACATAGAAATTCACAGCAACATTACAGTGGTTCAATAAATGCAGAACGGTGCCAAGGACTGCAAAGCATCCTCCTCTATACACAAATCGTACGAGCCAATACTATTAACTCTTCAAAGAATACCACCTTAATTTTCCTTGTAGGTGCAACCGTGCAATAGATACATGACTCCAGATCACAGCAACAGTAACATTATGAAGAAGTGGAGAACAGAAGCAAGATCTTATCTCTACAAACAGACCTTGCCCGTAAAGATAGCACCATAAGCTATTGCCAGATTTATCTTCATCAGTCTATTCATAATTGTACAAAATCTGACAGGATTAATACGATTGTGATTTCATAAATTGAAAACTCAAATGCATAGAGGAATCAACATGATATAAAGTAATTTTATATATATCAGATATTCAATAGAAGTTGGTCATTTTTTTTATTTTCTTTTCATTTTCTACCATTTAACATAAATCTTCTTTCATACAAACCACCAAGCATTCCTGTAGCTGCTTAAGATTTCAAACATATCTTATTACATGTTTTCAAAAGTTAGACTTACCATATTCTCATGCTGTACTAACTACTAAGTAATAAGTAAATCTTAGATGTTACATAATTCCTAATACTCAAAGTAGCTAACACTTGCAATGAAAATGCCCACGGAGGAAAGATGGATTATGGAATCTGATAAAATTTTGTGTTTGCAGTCATGTCACCTGTCACGGCACTTCTGTTTTCAGATATGATGAACTGTAAAGGTTTGGCATTTTGAATGTGATGTGATTGCATTTGCATAGTGTATAATTCCTACAAACTGGATAAACAAAACACACATTCTTGGACACTGCATATATCAGTGAAATATGGCTGTGGCAGTGCAGCCCGATTATTATTATGTACATGTACAGGTGAGAAACTCAAGTAATCAAGCTCAAATCGAGTTGAGCAAGGTCATCAATTGCACCGAGTATAACTGAGTCGAGTCGAGTTTGGATACCAGAGCTCGACTAGTTCCATGCTCGACTCGCTTAAGCACCACCCTGATAGAAACAGTACAGAAGTTTGGGAGAGGCAATTGACCGTCAAAAGTAGCCCATAAGAATTCAGAACCACATCAGAAATCTTAAGCCAGTTTGGTTATATAGCATTTCAAAGAATGCTACCTTCTTGTCCCTGTAAGTACAGAAGACAATCATTCAAGATGAGAGTTTCTGAAATGTCAGGGGATTCAAGCCCAAACGAATTAATACCTACAAACTTGTCACCAAACAGTAACAGCAAAGACAAATTTAGCTTTGGTTACAATCTTGTTTTACAGTATCATATCATCTCATCATCACACTCATAGTATGTCATTGGGCCTCCAACACTATAAATGAGAGTTGGTTTTAACAGCTAAAAAGAGAAGATAGGCTGATCCATCACAGGATCTACCATAAATTATGGTGCAAGTCTGTTTGTGCATTCACTTCTCTGTTCTGATCCCGTTCAATGTACATGTCTCACCACCAAAACAACAATAGAGCACTTACATAATTTCAACTAGAATCAAGATGCTCACATATCAACTTATCTACTGTATGGAAAGGCATAAAGTTCTCTCTTCGTCAGGGTTGCTTTAGTTAACTAGCTAAATAGCCCAATTCTGGTAATCTGACAGGGTTTGCCCTGGGGAGAATGAAGCTCCACAGGCAGCTAGCTTTTTGTTAGCATAAACTTTTCCTTAGTATAGTTAAAAACTTAAAAGAGATCCTGTGGGCATAGCAAGAATCCTTGCACTGCAAATCAAAAGCCTGACTGCAGTGGAGGGAATTATAGAGACAACTCAAGTTCTCGATATATAGAAAAGTATACTCTAATATTCCCTCCCTATCAGAAATTAGTAGTGATATTACTAGTTTAACTTGCATCACGATTTAATTCTGGATGCAAGGACTAATGCATAGGGATCAAAAATCTATTCCAGAATTTCTCATACAAAATTCATCATTGAGATTTCCACTAGTCTATGGCTTTCCATTTAACACATCTCTTCACCTAACGAAATCTTAAATCATTTTTTATTCCCAAAGCTAAAATAAGCAGAGTAATTTGTTGTGGTATGGAAATATGATTCATTACTGAGTGATTTCTATCATCACAGTCGAAGTGATAGGTACTTTGCACCCAAAAAAAAAAGAAAAAAAAAAGAGGGAGAGATCAAAAACGTCGATTTCCCTGGGGATGGCATGAAAACTACTCCGTATATGCAAACATGAAATAGAGATGGGGAGGGAGACAGAAATGTACCTGAATAGATCACTGACCAAATGATATCTCCTGATGATCAACCCATACATTTGGAACACGAGCTATCTTAAGCCAATCCTGACATCCATTCTTCAAGAACCTTGCACTAATCAAGGGACATTCCTCAATTATGAATGTTTCTATTGAAGCGGGCAGCTTTTTATCAGAACAAAAATCAAGAACGGTACAGTGACTTATCTCTAAGTTTTCAAGGGAACGGAGACGGAAAAATGATCTTAAATTGTGTAGTTTAGGACAATGCATTAGAGTGAGTTTAAGAAGGCAAGGGAAGTCGTAATTGCCAATTCCCGTCCATTCCTCTAAGCTAAACATGTTTTCAATAGTTAACTTCTCTAACTTAGGGAATGCAGTAAATCCCTGATGGCCAACCCCTCCATGAAAATTATCATCAATCACCTTTAGTTTGTGAAACTCGAGTATTTAGAGAAATTTGAGTGATGGTAGTTGCCCAAGAGATGGAAGGACTAGACAATTTTCACACTTGAAGAGGGTTATAGTAACAAGTTTAGAGAATGCTGGATCACAAACCCAACTAGGCAGTTCAAAACCACCATAACATATTACTCGTAGCTCTTCTAGGCTTGGATTTGGCTGTAGATAAGAAAGGACCATTCCATCACCTCCACCATCTTCATCTCTTGAGTCACTCCAATGCAGCTCCAGCTTCAATAGCTGTGACTTGTTGCACAAACAAGCCTCGATGGCCTCTTCTTCTGTCAACACATTTTCAAGCCCCGAGATGCAAAAGCTTCCTGTAAGGTTATTCATATTCTTTAACTGTCCAATACCAGAGTCTTCTTCTCTGTCAACAAGAAAAGCTGACAATGTTTGAAGTTTAGTCAGAGTCCCCATCCCTTTGGGCATTGAGCGTAACTGGCTAAGGACATCAATATCAAGATGATGTAAGTTGACCAGCTTTCTCATGCCCTTTGGCAACATAGAGAGATTTGAGCAACCTTTGAGCTTCAGTGTCTGTAATTTGTTCAACTGGTCTATCATTTCGGGCAAAAGTCTGATGAGGGTCTGTGAAAGGTCTAAATAGCGTAAGCATTTCATATGTGCAACAGAATTCGGCAACTCTGATATATGAGTTTGGCTCAAATCCAACACTCGTAATAGCTCGAGTGACAGAAATAAATCACGAGGAACTTGTTTGAAGCTTGAATTCTGGCCTTCGAGAAACAAAAGTGCCTGTAACTGCTTGAATCTTTTGAACCCACCCAGACTTCTGGCATCTATCTGTTTGCAACACCTCACTGATACATGAGAGACTTCCATAGACAGATCATCAGTCTTGTAATTGTGATCTATCATAACATGGCTTCCACTTGAGAATAAGTCTGAAAGATTATTTCTATTATTTTTATAGAAGATTTTCCCAGTAACCAAATCAGTTCTTGAAGGCTTAATATAACCCAAGAATAGAAACTTTTCAAAGTATTGGCCAGCAATGCACTCGAACAAATCTTCCTTGAATAGGCCTCCGGCCCTCCAAAGCTGAACCAATGTATCTTTCTCAAATTCAAAATTGTGAGGGAAGAGAGCACAATAGAGAAATGCTTGACGTTGTTCAGCTGTGTCAATCACTGTTGAACACTCAGCCCTTGGCGGCTTACAACTTTCCATTTCATCAACCCCACAACTGTCAAAAGAAGACAATATGTCATATTTCTTCCCAGCGTCCAAACTACATTGTATTCCACCAACGTGTGATCTGCAGAAGTCGTCATCATCCCAATCCCCACTGGCTTGGGCTCCCTTGGTACGGTACAACCTTTAAATTTGCACCGCTTTGTCTTACAGCTTCCACCATGAACAAAGCAAAAGTCGGTACTGCTACGTACACTCTTTGTCATTTCATCAAACAGTTGGTCGGCATCTACTTCGCTAGTGTTAGTATTCACCATAGTAAAGAATCTGCAAGTGCTTGAATTTGGCATCTGGGTAGAAACCCATTTTTTGTGATCGATGTAAAAAACATCTTCACCAGCCGTGAATCTCAATGACTTTTGCAATTCATGCATTCATTAACTAATGATTATAAAAATAAAAATAAAAGTTTTTCCAAACCGAACAAATGAAGTACCCCTCTTTGTTGAAGTTATAAAAATGAATCCTAATGTATTTATTAACTAATGCATTTATTAACAAATGAATGTAAATGAATCCTAATCAATATGCATGAATGTATTGAATGTGTAATTTTAATCACTCACTCTTTTCTATATATATATATATATATATATATATATATATATATATATATATATAGAGGTATTGTTGTTGCCTTGCCTACTTCCTTATATTGTAAAAGATCATTCTCTCCAAGTGATTTGGGTTTAATCTTTTATCAACCAAGCAAATATTCATGGTTGTTTTTTTTTTAAATATTTTTGACCATTTTTAAAAATTGTATTTGACAGCCACCACATTGGTTCCATATGCCTTTCATATTTGTGTGTCAAAATGTATTATGCAATTTGTTTGTTTTTTTTTTTTAAATAATTTTGTCCCTTTACTTTCATGTCACTACTTTCATAGTAAATGTGCACCCTTGCTAGATTGACACAAAGGTTTAGACACATAAGTAAATATTGACATGTCATCATACACTTTAGGTGCATGTATCTTCACCTATATGTCATAATTTCCAATGAAAATTCATTTCACCTTATGCCTATCTATTAGAGGATGTATTTTATAAATTACTGCACTAATGAATCAATAATGTAAAAAAGAATTTTTTATATAAAAGTATAAAACCAAATATATTTTATATAAAATAGTTCATCTTCCGGGATATACAATTAGAATTTAACAGGAAAGTAAGAAAGTTGATTTGAGTATAGAAAGGGAAATTCTTATAGATTAAGAATTTCGTAGCTAGATGTGATATAGGCGAAATCTTTGTATAAGTTTGTACCAAATGAAAATATTTTAGTTGTTATAAACACACAAACTGTGCATCGCACTGGAATGTAACTAGTTATATTTATTATCCTAAAAAAGGTATATTATTTATTCATTAATGTAATTTCTTTGTTAAATGTGCGAAAAATATTATTATTGTTCCTTGCTACTCCTTTTATTCAACTTTATATATTGATGTGATTAAAAAATTTTATTATATTGATTCTAATATCAGAGAATGATGAACAAGAACCCGTGCATCGCACGGGCACGAAATCTAGTATATATGTAAAATTGAGTTCTCACCAAGCATTGAATAAGTAATAAATAGCCATAAATGCATGGGTGATTAAAAAGAAACTAAAAATAGTTTTATTTTATTTTAATAAGAAATAAGTAACATAAGTATTATATTTATTATCCTAAAAAAATTTATAAATACACTAAAAATGTAATTTCTTTGTTAAATATATATATTTTTTGATAAAAAGATTATTATTGTTCTTTACTACTCCTATTATTCAACTTTATATACTTTTTTTTGGCGCAGATTCAACTTTTTATATTTATATGATTAAAAAAAATTATCATATTTTTTCCAATAACAGAGTGTGCATGATCAACAAGAACCCGTGCGATGCATGAAATCTAGTATATAGTATAACTGAGTTTTCACCAATGTGGCATTGAATACGTAATAAATAGTCATAAATGCATGGGTGATTAAAAAGAAATTAAAAATATTTTGATTTTATTTTAATAAAAATAAGTAATATAAGTATTATATTTATTATCATAAAAAATATTATGTATTCACTAAAAATAAAAATTCTTTGTTAGAAGAGTTTTTTTTCTTGATAAAAAAAATTATTATTATATTATTCCTTTGCTAGACTCCTATTATTCAACTTTATATATTGATGTGATTATTTTATTTTATTATATTTATTCTAATAACGGAGGATAATAAACAATAACCCGTGCATTGCACGGGCACGAATTCTATATGTATAATTGAGTTCTCACGAAGGTGGCATTGAATGCATGGGTGATTAAAAAGAAATCAAAAATACTTGGGCACGAAATCTAGTAATAAATAAATAAATCACTTTCAAGGCATTAGTTTTCCACGATACAGTTTGTATATATTCTGCTTGCCATTGATTCACTAGATAGTGCGATAAAGGAATTTTATTTTTTGGTTTAACCACAAGTTCACCTAAGTCTTTTGGGCCAAGGCTAATCTTGTTCGCACCGGGTCGGTCCACAAAGGGGTAAAGTGCTTCCACTAAGGCCACGTTTACTAGGTTGCAATCAAATGTAATGCAATGCAATTATTTTATATGGTAAATGGAGGTGAAAAGTGAAGGAGTGAGAGGAGAGGGATAGGAAAAGTGGGGTTGATTGCATTATCTATTGTAATCACAATTGCTCAACTTTTTCCATGTAATGATGATTACTTTGGATGGTGTAATCAATCTTACTTTTTCCATCTCTTTTCTCCCCTTTTTCCTTTTCCACTTCCCATTTACCCTATAAAATGATTGCATTGCATTGATTTGATTGCAACCAAGTAAACACCACCTAAATGATTTCTCCATTCACAAGATTCGAACCCTCGACCTTGCTTAAGGGATGAGAGTGCCGAACCACTCACACCAACCACTTATTGGTAATAAAGGGATTTTATGGAGCCTAAATTACAATGGTAAACGAGTTAAACCGATGTACAATAGCAGGCAATGGCATTTTTGTAAATAAAGTCATTTGTATAAGACCGTCTTACTATGATTTACGGTGAGACAATGTTTACTTTTTATATAAAGAATGGTCATTATTGTTCATAGGCGGCACAACTACTGCCAATTGAAATATATAATACATATACATGGGAGAAGCGGATTCGAACCTGACGCATTTTACCCAATGACTCAGTCTTATTAACCAAATAACCACTAGGTCAAGACATCCTTGGTTTAAATCTCTAAATAGCAGTGACCCTATTTTACATACTGTGTGATTTGGTCTCACGCAATACTTGCTCTTGATTAATGATTATACTCTTTTCTTAACCCGCACATATATAATATCCAGGTTATTGTGGTGCGACTGTGTGAGACACATCCATATTACGCATTACTAAGATTGATTAGTACTCAGAATTAATTAAGCAACTAATTAAAGAAATGGAGTCAACTAATTCAACCACTGCCAGCATCATATAGCCAGATCGATGGATAGAAAACGCGTTAGATCTACCAAGAATATGTGTGCATCATGGTATTATGAGTATGACCCTTTATCTTAAACCCATGCCAGCAGATTGCCATTTTCCTGTACATACAAAATAACTCATCAAATGTGAAGCAAGACAAACATATACCCCAAGCTACTAAACATTTTGTCCCTTCTGCTACCAACACTTGATTCGCCTCAAAGTCAAACCGCTCAACATACGCCATTATGCATCTTATATGAATACACACGCACCAAAGAAAAAAAAAAACAAAACAGTAGTAAATACATACTAAAATTCTACATTTATATATTTACACATACACTTAGATATGCATGCAATATTTTCTTACTTTCTTTGACTTAATAACCCTAACAAATCTATTTACATGATTCTTTGACTTAACCTAAAAGTCTAGGGTCGGTAGTATGTACTACTATTATTCTAACACAAAATCAAAGACTATATATTTCTGTAAATAAGACTAGTATTTAAAAAAAAAAAAATCAGTCAAATTAATACTGTCTTTGTCTTGTAATGTCACTAGCTAGCATCTCAACTTTCTCAAATTTCGTCTTAGCAAATACACATTGGGGAGATGTAAGATGTTGATGTTGTGTTGTTATTGTACCTATCGCTGTCATGATCGATAATTGTTCTTGATTGCTTGTATTGTTTTATTAGTATTGTGAGTAATTAAAAAATAATTAAATACTTTTATAACTTTATTTTTTTGTTAGACTTTAACTTTATTTTTTTGTTAGACTTTAACTTTATTTAAGAGTTAGTATAAGCACGAGTCGGTCCTCCGATCTGCTAATTGGCCAAACACCTCTAATGTTGTTTAATTCCCTCATCTCAACTGATCTACCCCAATTCGTTAAGTCAACTAATACGCTACAAATTGAACTTAAGGTGTCTCTATGACACGTGCACTTATAACACCAGGCGAGTTACGTTGAACCCTCGTTGGTGTATGAGAATTCAATTTATAATTTCATAAGATATACAAATAAAGTTTTTGTCCACCTTATTGACAAATAAATTGGGGAAAATCGGACTCTGAATAGATTTTTCTTTTTGTCTGTCTCTTTTTTTTTCTTAAATTTGGACATTAAGAATGTTTCTCGTTAGATTCATTTCTTTAAACGTAATAAGACTTGATCCCAGGTCGTTATATTATTGAAGACGAGTGGTGGATGCACTACCGCGCTAAATATTCAACCAAAGCTCAACACATGAAAGAATTCTTAAGGAGTTATTGATAGACGATGGAACCCAAGGATAATACAATCATGTTAAGTAAGGAACTTTTATTATCTATAGGAGGAGTATAATATTAAGTAACAAAAAATCTCTTATGAGGTGGTCTTAAGGTGAGGCATTCTCTATAGTCAAGTATGATATAAGCATGTGGTCATGCTTGTTAGAGGGGATTCACTTTGAGATAGCCTGATTCGAATTTTTGTGATTAAGCATATATCAAATGGTTCAAATCCCAGCAAAAAAGGAAGGTTAAGCAGTCTAAATTAAACACACCCACTAATCACGCGGCAAAGTTGTTGTGTAACAAGACTACAATGTCCAACTCTAACGGTCTTTTTAAAAGGCCCTCTCTCTCTCCACATCTCTTGGCTGTTTGGCGCGTTCCCATTTTCCAACGTCTCTCTCTTATGGATTTAGATCCGTTATCAACGGCCAGTGACCCCATTAGCCTCTTTCAGTCTGTCTCCCACTCCCTTCACCCAACTTCAACAATACAAAATGATACTTTCTTCAGATGATCAAATAGTCCCCACATCTTAGCTATCATTTGCTCCCCACATATACTTTCAGCTATAATCATTAATAACACCCCAGCTGCAGCAATTATAACAACGCGTTTTTCTCTTTATCTTATTGGTAAAAGTTCTTGCCAAGTGTATGAATCATCAATTAGTATCAAGGATTCTCCTTAAAAAAATTTAGTAAAATGGACAAGTTTGAGTATTCGACAATATAAACTACTTGGATTTAATTCGGAAAAATATTTGGTTGATCTTGTGGATTGATAATTCTATAATTTTATTAGGTGATTTCGTAATTGTGTGAAGGACCCTGTAATTTAAATTTGAATTAGAGAATACTTATACCAAAATGACAAAATTCCTATTAGATATTTTTTCTTTTAAGGGGAAAATAAGTTTCATTAACTGAAAGTTATACTACACTTACAAGAAAGATTGAATTCAATAAGAAATAGATCTAAAACATTATAACACATTCGAATGAAAAAATTATGTAGCACTAGAGATTCAACAATTCCGGCTGGCTTTCATTCAATCGTTGTTTTCCATATTACAGCATTTTCGCGGAAGACTCTGCTATAGCTTTGAATGCTTTGATCCGACATTGTAGACCACCTCTTGATAGAATAGAGCCGCCAAAGTACCATACGAACGACAAAGCGAAAAACTAACAATAATACTCTCAAAAAGTGAGAGACAGTCGAACCCAACAAATGGGACAAACTAACCCTCACAGATGGAGAGACTGATATTATTCGACATAATAAAACTAGATAACAGAACAAAACAACGAAACAAAAGAATTAGGGCTTACCATTAGCAAAGAATCGCTAATGACAGCCCCTAAATAAAGAGGGGGCTAGGGTTTTGTTTGGGGGAGGGGGAGAGAGAGCGAGGTTGTTTAGCTTGTTAATGTATCCGTTCTTTCCTATTAAATACATTAGTACTCCTATCTAATGTGGGTTAGTTGCTAGGTCAATATATCATTCTTCGTTCTCAAGACTTTATTATCTTTATCACTATCAATATTGTTTTCTTCTGCATTTTTTTTTCTTTCTTCTTTTTGTGAGGGTGTTAAGCAAGAAAATCCACTAAAAGAACAATAATTATGGCTCCATTATTTTCATTTTGGAAAAAACCTGATGAATTGAATTTAATTGAACTGATGAATATTAGAAGTTAAAAATTAACTTGACCTTTATTTAACCAAACCAAACTTGTCCAAAATAGTCAATTTTGGACTCATTTGTAAGTATACTTTGAAAATTTTCAACTAACGACATTGATATCGTCATTGATTGTTATAAAAAAATTATCTGAGTGATAATTTACAGATGAATGAAAGTGGATTTAATTGAATTGAATTTGACTAATAATTAAATTTAAGAAAAATTAAGCTAAGGAGAACATAATAGAGAAAAGGAGCTAGCTACAAATATCGCCCACACGTAAAACAATGCATTTAATTAAATTTTCTAACCACTAGACCAATGCGTGATTCTTAATTCTAGCTTTTTATGGTATAAAGTCACCTTCAATATATAAACCTAAACTATAAACTACCACACAAAAATAAAATAAATTCCTACCCAATAATCTCTCACCACCCTTTCAATATTTAAGGACTCAAACAAACCAACCTTTACCTCCCAATTTTTTCTCAAAGGCCAAAAGAACACAAACAAACCAAAACCAAAAACCAGCCAACCATTTGTTCTTACACCCCCTTAATTCAATGCCAACCATTTCTCTCTCTTTCCCTTCCCTTCTTAACTCCCCTCTCTCTTACTTCATCCCCAACACAACAACAAAAACACCAACTGAAACCACAACTAACCCAATCCCATCCCCCGTCACCTCCTCTGCTCCACCGCAACTCGGGCCGTCGAATATAAAAATGGACGCGGTGGAGCTCCGTCGATTATTCGACATTTTCGACCAAAATGGCGACGGACGAATAACAACCGCGGAGTTAACTTCCTCCTTACGCAACATGGGTATAATCATCCCGGAGGGTGATTTAGCCCATATGATAGCCCGAATTGACGCCAATGGCGACGGGTGTGTCGATGGGGACGAGTTCCGATCCCTATACCGGCTTATAATGGAGGAGAGAGAAATTGATGAGGATGAAGATCAAGTACATGAAGAGGAGGATGACATACGAGAGGCGTTTAATGTGTTTGATAAGAATGGTGATGGGTTTATCTCTGTGGATGAGCTCCGATCCGTTCTCGCCTCGCTCGGGCTCGGTCAAGGACGGAGTGTTGAGGAGTGTAAGCTTATGATTATGAAGGTGGATGTTGATGGGGATGGAATGGTTAGTTTTAATGAGTTTCGGAAAATGATGAAAGAAGGTGGTTTTGCTGCTTTGAGTTAGTTTATTGATTCATGAATTTATTGATTGGATTAACTAACTTGATTAATTATGGGTTTTTTTTTTTTTTTTTTGGGTTGGTAATGTTGATGAGAGCTAGCTATAGATGTATTGTTATGCAGCCTAATTAATTGATTGGTTTAATTTATTTTTTTTGTGGTGATGATGATCATGAGTGAGCTAGCTAGAGAGAGGTTTGTAAATATATTCTTCTTTCTTGTATGTGTTATGTTGATGATTAATCACTGTATTATTATTGAGTTTTAAGTATAGTTTTTGGTTGATCCACATTATTAATTTGTTTGTGCAAGTTTACATTATGAGCTAGCTAGTCGGGATTTTATTTTCTTTGTTTACACTAGGGATATTCACCGTTGACTATAGTGGTTATTTCCTAATGCTGATTTGTAAGCACCTTTAAAGGATGTGAAACTAGCCAAAAAATTTAAAACTGCTCTATGTTAAGACGAGATTTAAACCCTCGGCTTTAGTTAAGGATAGATAAGCTTGTTGACTTCAATCCCTCTTTCTTAACCAACAAAAAAAAAAAATAAATTGAGCTAGCTAAGCTAATTGTCTCTTGGATCTTGAGGCTAATGATGGCAGGCATGTGGAGTGGATCGTGGGCGGATGATCCAAAAGGGCCGGCTCGAAATGTGGATCGAGGGGACAAAGTTTACACAGATAAAAGTCATTTTCGTTTTAAATTGTAGGTCCAGGTTTATGTAGCCCATATTGAGAGTCCGGTCCGTGGGCCCGGGCCCGGGCCCGAGTGTTGGCCTATTGATAAAAAATGTTGGGAGTCTTAAGTGCAGCCCGTATCCTGACCTAAATTCGCACTTTTTTTCTTTTCAAGGCTACCAGGGTGTATGCAAAATCCAACAGTCTACAAAATACATGCACCATCGGGTAAGTATAATCTTTATTGGCTGGACCTGCGTCCAGCTATATTGGCTGGACTCAGGCCCAATTCGCGCCCAAGCTTTGGGGATGAAGAAGGCAAATAAGCGGGCCCCCAGTTCGAATTAATTTACCGTTCTCCATCGGGTAAGCAAATTCATTTTTGATGGTTGATGAGCTCAACAGATAAGGATACCACATATGCATGGATTAGGATTTGCATCCTCGATTACAGTGTTATGAACATGGAGCATTTATTACTTGTACTGACTCGCCTAAATCCGTGCTTAATTAGCTCAAGTTTACAACAAGTCACCAAAATCCTTGAAAATGTTGTCTTCGAAGCGAACGCCAGTTCTCAGAATATATCCACCGACTATAAAGATGTTATTCTATGTTTAGATCAGATTACAAGACGGTTTTTTTTAACTAGTTAGGTGAAAATGGTTGAATAACGAAGGATAATTAGATGTTGAAACTTAACCTTCTTTAATTGAAATTTTTTAATTATTAATGAAATGCATGCAGATGGACCCCAAAAAGGCAAAAACTAATTCAAGAGCATATGCCCTTTTGAGAGTTTATATATATATATAATTTTCTTTATTTGCTAGATAGGCACTATGTCCAGAAAAAAAATAGAGTTATACCTTTCTAGAAATCCTATGTAGTCAAGCTAGGTTGGGCAATCACAAATTATTGCCTAATTTCATGATTAGGAAGGATCTTGTTGAGTTATAATGATTTTGATGATGATAAATAATTAACACTTATCAAACTAACATTGTCTAGCTAAGTGTTGTTTACAAGGAATCAAGAACGGAACAAGAACGAAATCAAGAACGTTGTGATTGATAATCTTAATGTTGATACAATGAAGATTGATTCAAGAACAACATGGCATGAAGTTGGAAGTTGGAGCTTTATTGTTTTTATTAGACTTCATGTAAGAGAAGTCGTGCTTAAGTCATTGAGGTTGGAATCGAAGGTACAGTTGGTAACAGCTGAAGTAACAGTGCGTGAGTTACCAAGTATTCTTGAGTACGCAAGTTTTATACGTGTATTTATGAAAACGATTTTAAAGAGTTTTTCTTTATAAAATAACTTAACTAAAATTGTTTTCAGAAATATCTTTTTAGTACTCAATATTATCTTTTTATACTCAATATTAAATATAAGAGTTTTATTTAGAAAATCTTTTTAAAATTATTTCTAGTAGAATTAGAACTGTTTGTTTTATGGAAAGTCTATTTTGCTTGGAAAACAAACTATTGTGTTTTAAACCTAATTGGTTTCTAGGTGATTTAGTTTGCCTATATAAGCCAAAGGTTTCAAACTTCATAACAGCCGAAATCAAAGAGCTAAAACGTGATATATATTGACTGATTTCATAAGAGGCGTCCTGGCTGTTACTGCAAAAGTTACCTTCACTGTTTACCTTGGAATTCTTCTTGATACTTGAGCACGGTTTCTCATAAGGTTTGATTGTACCACTTTAGCTTATTGAGAAGTATATTGGTAAGATTTGTTTGTTTAGAATACGGCTGCCACAGTAGGTAGTTTGTTTCTTGAGTTCGGGGTTGAATTCATGAAATACGGCTCAACGGTAGATTAGGGTCTATTGTATTGAGTTTGGTTTACGGCTCTTAGTGGAGTTTGGAAAATCCCCCAGGGTCGTGGTTTTACTTCTTGGTTGAGCTCAAGAAGGTTTCCACGTAAAAATCTGTGTCTCTTTATTTATTGCTTTGCTATTAACAACGTAGTAACTAATAGGTTAACAGATTGTGCTTAAATTGATAATCCACGAAAGTACTCAATTCACCCCCCCTCTTGAGTCTATCCTTGAGTATAACAGATATTAATGGCCTAATCTTATCATGGGGTAATATTAAGTGTGCAAGTGGGGGAGGAGGAAGGAGAGAGAGTAGTGAGAAAGGAGAGAGAAATGAAGAGGAATGAGAGAAAGAGTAGGGAGGTTCCAACTTTTGAGATCATGATTTAACCATGGCTTGTCAATGGCCAATGGGTCGCGGGTAGAGCTGTAAAAAGTTGACCCAACCCGGAAACCTGACCCGACCCGACCTGTTTTTAGGGTCCTAACAAAATTTTATCGATCCGAACCCGTTTACAACCCGGTAAAATAAACTACTCTAAAATGTAGATTCGGTCCAAAAACCAACCTATACCCGCCCCGACCCGAATCTGAGGTGATGTGACCTGTAACCTGTTGGGTCGACTTGTTTACGGGTATAGTCGTGGGGATCCAAGAACCCGCTCTACCCGCCCCAAATAAATGGGTAAAAACCCGAATAAACGGGTAATTTGGCGGGTGATGGGTGAATCGGGGACAAAAAGTGGTATCTATAAGCAAACAAGTGACATTTTGCCACTTCATGTATGTTTCTTTAAAAGTTTTTCAAAAGCTGCTCGAGAAACATGTTCTAAGATTATGTCAAGGAATTAACTTGCGGTCTACACTTTATCGTTTGAATCTCGATTAGGCAAGTTGGTTATCTAAGCTCTTCATGATCGAACTTGAAGAGGAGTATCGAAAAATTTCAAGTGTTTCAGTAACAAACCAATTATTTGCTTATGTGGTGTTACCCAACCAATAGAATATTTTCAAACCAATTTTTTTTTCTTTTTTCTTTTTCCAAATACCCAAAATCACCCCCTAGTTTCAAGGGTGTATTAGAGGGTAACAAATCCAGGCTGTGTTACTGAAACACCAGAAAATTTTCTGGGAGGAGTATTATTTATAGCAAAAAAAAAAAAAGAAAAAAAAAGAAAAAAAGAAAAACTATACATCACAAATACAAAGAGGAACATTCTCCCCATCATGAAGCTTAAGTCATTGAATCAGTACAGTTACATCAACATAACGTTTCAATAAATGCTACCCTCCTGTCCTTGTAATGCAGAATACATCTTTCAATATATGAGTTTCTGAAACATCATGGGAGTAAAACAATAATGAATATCTGACTATGCAATGCTGAATATAAGAGATCATAAACAACTAACTGATTTGCAAGCATTTCCGTCCGGTTAAAATGGGAAGGAGACGACAAGCTGATCCCTCACTTCATGGGCAATCAACTATGTTGCAAGTCTATTATGGTGCATTTGCATAAATGTAACTACAATCAAGATGCTTGAGCATCATGTATACAGAATTCACAAAGGCATGTGGCAATTAGCACTGTTAATAATAATAACGATGACAACACCACCTAACATTTACAATTCTGTGACATATGTTGCTTCAAATATGTCCATTTCAAACTCGCCTTTATTTTCTTCTTTCTTTCGACCATCTTGTTCCACACCCTTCTAGGCAAGCTCGAATGGATGTTGAAAGATCTTTTGGACAACAAACGTTTGAGAAAGTTTCTGAATTTCTTCAATTTTGTTGTTCCTATGTCCACTGAATCTGCTTTAGAATCCGTTGCCTCATTGTGTTCGACCAGCCCCAAATTTGCTGCCTCCTCTACATAGATTTGTTCGACCAGCCCAACTCCGTTGCCTCCTCTACATAGATTTGTTCGACTAGACCCAACTACTCTGCATCCACCTGATTTTCCCCGTTCATGGACCCTAGTGGTCTTACGGGTTGAAATATGTACCCTAAAAAGATAATCAAACCCAACACAAACATAAGGGCAAGCCCAATAATCATGATGTAATTAGTTTTTGCAAAACCTCTGTTATAGCAGCTTCAGTCAACCAGAAAAATGAAATAATAGAGCAGTAAAGACATTACTTACCTGTTGATAAATGGGATCTCTTAATGTCTCATGGGCTATATATAGACATACAAAGAGACATCAACCTAATACAATTAGGAAACCAAAAAAAATCTCGTCTATCTTAAAAGATCCCATAACATAATATATCGTACAGTAACATAACTGTTGGGTTCCTGGTTTTGATGATAACAAACAAAGTGTCCTTATCTATGTGTGAACTAACTATGATGGCAGGTTGACTTAAGGATGCAAGAAGATACAATGCTCAAAGCATGATTTCTCATGGAGATGCTTGGATCCTAACAAGACATGAAGACAATGTAATGTAGTTAAGTGCATTTGTCATTAGTCTTTATGTACTATGCTTGACTAGTTAGCAAGAGTCTAAATTGATCATGACAAGGGAACAAGGTTGTAGGACTGAGTACATGCGTCTATGAGTACAGGGGAGCATTCTTGTGAACCCTGTTCTCTATGACCAGCACTGCAGCTTCAAGGAACCAAAGGGGAACAACGAGTTGGACTCTGTTCCTTTTAAGCTGTGTATCTGGACGAGTTTGCATAATATCGTATTTATTATTTCTACGAATATTTCGTGTATTATCTTTTTAGATATTCTTCTGAAGAAATATATTTTATTTTGGAAAAATGAATTTTGCAAAATCGTGTTTTAAACAAGAAAAAGTATTTTATTTTGAAAAGATATTATCTTGGAAAAAGTATTTTACTTAATGGCCAAGTTTATTGTTTAAAGTAAGTGAATTATCTTTTTGAATATTATTCTAATTATCTTTTAGAGAGTATATTCTGATAAATCACTTGCTAGCTGGCCAAGATTTTATGTTAAGGTATTTGGACGGTTTTTATAGTATAGGACGAGTTAAGGAAAGATCTTTGGTCTTTACTTAATTCTATCCTATCTTTTGAAAGATCTTATCTTTTTATATTCTGAATAGATTTGACCTAATTGGACTGAGCTTTTAGGCCTGCCTATATAAGGCGCCTGATAGGCTCAGTTGTAGGGTTAAGCTTTGCGTGCATTAGAGATCAGAATCATTTGTGCAAAGCGTTCATTCGTCCAAACCAGATACGTCCAGTACTCACAAGAACAACCTTGAACCCTGTTCCCTGTCCTGGTCAGTTTGAGTCTTTGCTTAGATTGGTCATTGCATAATAGGTTTTCTGTGGTCTTATTTTGCTTAGTATTGAAGCGTGTAATTGGACAAACAATCTGGTTATTTGTAATTGCTCTAACTTAGTGACAAGCGTAGAGTTTCTCCCAGGTCAGTGTGTGACTTGGAGAGATAAGCAACGCATCAGTGACGGTGTGTGGTGGTGTTAGGGTACTGTGCTGTATCCTGTGTTTTTGGCTCTAGTTATAAGAGAAATAGTGTGACAAAATCCGAAGTAACTGGGTCGTGGTTTTTACTCCTATTGAGCCTAGGAGGTTTTACACGTGAAAAAAGCCTTGTGTTATTTACATTCAGTCTTTACATTCTGTTTCAGTTCACTGCGTAGGAACAACGTCCATAACGTTGTTCCTTACCTTGTTCTCAAGTTGCAAAACGCGAGAATTTAGAGTCACTCTATTCACCCCCCCCTCTAGAGTAACTTAGGCACTCTTCATTTGGTATCAAAGAAAGGTTGCTCATTAAAAGGTTAACACCTTGAGCTTTTCCGCAAAAATGAGTGCACCCAGTGAGAAGAGGGAAGGACAAACCATTAACCGTCCACCACTGTTTAATGGAGAGTTTTACTCCTGGTGGAAGAAGAGAATGAAAATTTTCATCAAGGCTGAAGATTATGAGTTATGGCAAATAACTCAGAAGGGAGATCTGGTTATAGAGCAAGTGGATGTAGAAGGGAAGACAAGCATCAAACCTCCTAAAAAATGGACCAATACTGACATGTAGCAGATAGAGAAGAATGCTAGAGCTGTAAAGCTCCTACACTGTGGAGTTGATGCTAAGGAATACAATCGTATTCAAGGATGTGACACTGCTCAAAGCATCTGGAAGACCTTGGAGACTTCATATGAAGGCACCTCATGGGTAAAGCAATCCAAAATTGATATGTTGATTAGGCAATATGAATTGTTTAAGATGGAACCAACAGAGACTATCAAAGACATGTATGCTCGGTTCAACAATATCCTAAATCAACTCAAATCTCTTGGCAAACCCTTTGATGAAGAAGATGTTGTTAGAAAGTTGTTAAGGAGTCTACCAGTAAACACTACGTGGACACCTAAAGTGACGGCTATTCAAGAGGCAAGGGATTTGACCACCATGAAGGTTGAAGAATTAATTGGTAACTTAATGACTCATGAGTTGCAAGTTAAATCTAATGAGCCTAAGAGAGAAAAGGAGATTGCTTTCCAAGTGTATGAGATACCTGAAGATGACCTAGATCTAAATGAAGATGAGATAAGCCTCGTTGCCAGGAAGTTTGCTCGCTTCTATGGTAATAAAGGAAGTTTCACACAAGCTTCGTCAAACTCAGGGAAAGGTGGAAACTTCGACAAGTTCAAGATTAGATGTCACAAGTGCTCAAGACTTGGTCACTTCAAGAACGAGTGTCCTGAGCCAAGAGAGAACATGCAGATAGAACATCGTCCATCCTCCTCCAGAAAGCCAGAAAGGTTCACCAAAAGAAAAGCAAGATACGTGAGCATGCTGGCTGGTTGGTCAGACAACGAGGAGGATAATCCAGACGATGGAGTGGAGGATCTATGCACCATGGCCAGAACAGATATCTCTCCTAAAGATGAAGAAGCAGTGGTAGGTATTCTTGAAATTAAAAGTCAAATTGCTTCTTGGTGTAGAGATAAATTGCTTAAGATGGTACTTTCTATGATGGATCATTATGAAGAGTTGAACATTGAAAAAGATAACATCTTGCATGCTTATAACGATTCAAAGGAAGATCTAAGTGAACTGTTAGAGATCAAAATCAACTATGAGAAAATATTAAAAACCTTGAAAAAGGAAATTAAGATCTCAAAGAAACAATATGCAAAATGGAGGAAACAAGGTTCATCCTTGAAAGTAAATGTTTATCTCTTGAGACTGATTTATCTAAGAAAGCTACTGAGACCTTAGAACCCATATATGTTTGTGATGAGACTGGCCTAGATGAGTTAAACTCTGAATGTGAAATTCTTAGGATTAACTTGGAAAAGGAGCTTGAAAAATCTAAGGACTATAAAGGCAAGCTGGATAAGGTTCAAGAAGAACTAGTTCGTCTTAACAAATGGACTAGTTCATATGAATGATCATCACAATAGGTTTAAAAATGGTCTAGGAAGAATACCTACGAAGGATGACTGGACTCCCAACACCAAATATGTTGGATTGAAATATAACAGACTCTGCTGGCATTGTGAACAAGGCGGTCACTACAGGTACGAATGCCAGGAGAGAACTAGGTCTGTTGCCAAGAATAAGCAACATGCAAAACAAGTTTGGATGAGAAAAGACAGAGTTAAAAATGATTCTGAGAAAAGGGAACCCAAACAAGTGTGGGTTCCTATAACTAACAAGTGACTCTCATTGCAGGCTAAAGTGAAAGAGAGCAAGCCATGGTATGTGGACAGTGGCTGCTCAAGGCACATGACAGGAGAAAAATCTGTATTTCTTTCACTCACAGCCTATGAAGGTGGAAGTGTGACTTTTGGTGACGACCAAACAGGTGAAGTGGTTGGCATAGGTAAGGTTGGTAAGTCACTATTGCACTCCATAGATGAAGTCTACTTGGTTGATGGTTTGAAGCATAATTTGTTGAGTGTTTCACAACTATGTGACAAAGGGAACAATGTTCTAGTCACTGCAAACAGTTGCATAGTTGCGAATCACAAAATAAATAATGTGGTGCTAGAGGGAAAGCGGCACAAGAATGTTATAAAGTTGATGTAAATAAGCTTTCTAGTATCTCTCTAACATGTCTCAGTGCTATTGAAACCGATGTCTCATTGTGGCATAGACGGTTTGGACATGTAAGTCTCAATACCTTGAACAAGCAAGCTTGCATCACAGAACCTTGTCATTGGTTTACCTAAAATCAAATTTAAAAGTGATGAGTTATGTGGTGCTTGTGCTAGAGGTAAACAGGTAAAGTCTTCTTTTAAGACAAAGAACATGCTAAGTACTTCACGACCTCTTGAGCTTCTACACATGGATCTTTGTGGTCCTATGAGAGTTCAAACTCGTGGAGGAAGAAACTATGTGTTTGTTATTGTAGATGACTATTCTATATTCACATGGACCCTGTTGCTTGTTTTCAAAGATGAAACTTTTGATGTATTTGAAATCTTTGCTAACAGAATGCAGAAACAGGTTGGAGCTGATATATTATCTCTAAGTTCTGATCATGGCACAGAGTTTGATAATGACAAGTTCATAAACTACTATGCTGAACATGGCATTGATCACAACTTCTCTGCCCCAAGGACTCCCCAACAGAACGGGGTAGTTGAAAGGAAGAACAGGACCCTGGAAGACATAGCTAGAACCCTGTTGCTAGCTAGTGATCTTCCTAGGAACCTGTGGGGAGAAGCTGTCATCACAGCTTGCTATATCATAAATTGTGCCATGCTAAGGCCCATTTTGAGAAAGACACCCTATGAATTACTCAGAGGAAGAAAGCCAAACATTTTCCACTTTAGAACTTTTGGTTGTAAGTGCTATGTACATAACAACGAAAAAACTAACCTGGGAAAATTTGATGCTAGGAGTGATGAGGCTGTCTTTGTAGGTTATGCTCCTCAGAGCAAAGCATACAAGGTCCTCAACAAGAGAACTCAGAAAGTTGAGGAAAGTGTCCATGTTGTGTTTGATGAATCTAATGCAAGTTTTGAGTCATTGCTGCAGGATAAAGAAGACTTTCCAATTGGTCTTGCACCAGAAAGGGAAGAAGAAGAAGAAGAAGAAGAAGAAGAAGAAGAAGAAGAAGCCTCAGGAGAACCAGGTAATGTTGTGGAGGACGAAACAAGGTCTACACCTCCAAGAGTCCACACAATAGACTCAGGGGGAATAAATACTCCTGATATGGGAACAACACCCATAGAGGAAGGAGCTGATCAGAATGAAAGTCCAAGTGAGGACCCTGTTCCCTCTCCACAACAAGATGATTCAGAAAGTTTTGGCTTCCAGCAACGACCTTGGAAACATAAGAGCTCTCATCCCATGAATCAAATCATTAGTGATATAAACAAAGGGATTCAAACGAGAGCTTCTGTACAGAACTTTATGGCTTTCTCTGCTTTCTTATCTTATATTGAACCACATAATATCAATGAAGCTTTGCAGGATGCTGATTGGATAACTGCAATGCAGGAGAACTCAACTAGTTTGAAAGGAACAAAGTCTGGCACCTTGTTCCTAGACCTGATAATAGGACCATCATTGGGACTAAATGGGTGTTCAGGAACAAACTGGATGAGACAGGTACTATGGTTAGAAACAAGGCTAGATTAGTTGTTGAAGGATACAATCAGCAAGAGGGAATTGACTATGATGAGACATTTGCCCCTGTTGCTAAAATTGAGGCAATACGCATGCTGATAGCGTTTGCAGCTCACATGGACTTTAAGTTGCAACAGATGGATGTCAAAAGTGCCTTTTTGAATGAGGAATTTTCTGAGTTGATGATGAGTGAATTTGAAATGAGTATGATGGGTGAGCTTAATTTCTTTTTAGGCTTACAAATCAAACGAACTTCAGAAGGAACAATGATTCATCAACAAAAGTATGCTAGAGAATTGATCAAGAAATATGGCATGAGAGATGCCAAGGTCTATGATACACCTGTTGCCACCAATGTCAAACTTGACTTAGATGAAGCAGGATACCTTGTAGACAGGAAGAGCACATCAGGGATGGAAACGTTCCTAGGGCCTTGCTTGATCTCTTAGGCATCCAAAAAGCAAAATTCTGTGGTCATGTCTACTGCTGAAGCTGAGTATGTGGCAGCAGCTTCATGTTGTGCCCAATTGTTGTGGGTACGACAACAATTAAAGGATTTTGGAGTTGATGCAGATTGTATGCCAATCTTGTGTGACAACACAAGTGTTATAAATATCTCCAAGAATCCAGTGCAACATTTAAGAACAAAGCACATTGACATTAGACATCACTTTCTGAGAGACAATGTAGAGAAAGGATTCATTAAGTTGAATTTTTGCAAGACGGAGGATCAATTGGCAGACCTCTTTACTAAACCATTGAGCAGAGAAAGGTATGAGAAACTTAGACTAGAAATAGGCATGATCAAGATTACTTAGTTGTATGTGCACCCTGTTCCCTCGATGATTGGCTAGAGTGTGTCTACATGTTTTATGTGTGTAAATATGTGATTTGTTTGGCCCTTTAAAGCTTCTGTATGTCTACACCAGCTCGCGTGCAGTAAAATACATAACTGTATGACCTGAACTAAAGGACTCACTTTGGTCTATTGATATGTCCCTTATTGTCCTCAAAACTGTTGTTGTATGAGCCTTAAGACCATTACATGGACCCTGTTCCCTCAGTCACTCTGCCTCAAGCTAAATTGTTCCTAACGGACAAATTCAGACGCATTTATTGTGTCTGATCTCCTAATTATTAGAGGCGGTTGAGATTATTTCCCTATAAATAGGGGCTAGACCGTTGTTTTTCATCTTCACAACTCAAATCAGCTCCCTAAATTCTCTCTCTCTCTCTCTCTCTCTCTCTCTCTCTCTCTCTCTCTCTCTCTCTCTCTCTAGTTCTTCCCGTTAATTCTCTCTCACTCACAAAAATCTTCCCGTTATTCCTTCTCTCTCAGAATTCACTCTCCTCTCTTCCAATTATTGAATTTTCTCCCCGTTAATTCAAGAATCAATTCCTTAATTCTCGTTTTTTTTCTTATCCTCAAAACCTAATACTTGTTATAAAATGGTGAGTGGAACCAGATCATCAACATCCAAGAAGTCTCTTGTTGAGAAACTCACAGTTGAAACACCACCTTCCACTAAACCCTCCACCTCTACCACAACTTCTGCCATGCCTGTCAAATCGACAGCAAGCAAGAGACCTGGTTCTTCTAAACCAGCTCAACTGTATCCACCTTCTTCACCTGAGCCTCCCACTGATCCTTTGATGGGGGAAGGCACCACTCAGGAGAAGGCAAGGGCCTCCGTCTCTTCATCCAAGAAAAGCGTCCCAAAATGTGCTAGTGTCTCTGAGCTAGCTGCAGAAGTTGATGCTCTTCTGGATGAAGGAGCAGCAACTGGGGCAAAGTATGTGAAGGATAAGGGTGAGAAGGAAAAGAAAAAGAAAGAGGGTTTTGAGAAATCAAAAGGAGAGTCTGAGGGAGAGAAAAAGGAGAGCGAGGGAGGAGAGAAGCCTGAAACAGAGAGCTTTAATGCTCAGGGGGAACAGGAGTCAGCTGAGGAACCATCTGTTCCCACAGTTGGCCCCAAGAAACCCAAGAAGACCACTGCTGGGTCTTCCAAGAAACAGGGTTCTCATCTCAAGGAACCTGTCACAGAACCTGTTCCCACACCACCTCCGTCCAAGAAAAGAAAGACCGTTTCTGAACGGGTGGCACCTACTGAGACTCCTCTACCTGAAGCTGCTGAGGCTTCTTCCCGTCCTGCTAAGAGGAAGAAGGCCTTAGTCTTCATGCCCTCTGCATTTGCTCCTACTGGCAACACTGGAAAGAAAAGGAAGATGAGCCAGGAGGAAATCGATGCAAGGACTGCTCAAATCCTTTCCAGACGAAGCATGCCAGGTAAAGTTTGGTGTTTGGATTGGATGAGGGATAATGGGGATGGGGATTGTGTTACTAATGTCATGTCTCAGGGGTGAGGCACTTTTATGACTACTAGGACTACCTTCCACTATACTGAATTCAAACAGTTTTACTTAAATTGCTCTATAAAGAAAGGGGTAGACAGGAGTGAGATGTTTGGGGTTCCCTTAAAATTCAACGCTTCGGATTTAGGGAAAATCTTGGGAATCCCATGTGAAGGTTTTGCTGAGTGGGTTAGGGGTTGTGTCTGGCCTGAGTATGAAGGAGTTGACCCCCTAGCCATTGTGAGAAAATACTCCAGAAATATGGAGGAGGATGAGGCTAAAAGAGTCAAGGCTGTAGATCTTGTTCCTATACACAAGCTCTACTTTGCACTTGTGTTCAGGACCCTAGTCCCTAGGGAAGAAGCTCGAGAATATTGCTCAGCCTATGACATGAGCATTATGGACTTGGTTGAACGGAGAGAGAGGGTGAATCTTCCTGCCCTTATGATTCACCACATCGCCTATGTCCTCAGTGCCAAGAAAATCACCCACTCTCTACCTTATGGGTATGCTCTCACCTTGGTCTTCAAACATTTTGGGGTGCCTCTTTCTGATGGGGCATCACCTACAACTGTAAATGAGGTGGGCAAGCAGTATTTGAAGCTAATTGGCTTCAGGTTTGATGGGGATCCAGAGGAAGAGGAGGATGAGGAGGAATACTGTGACCTCCAAGCTCAATACTGTGACCTCCAAGCAAGCTGACTTGGCTCAAAGGATTGTTGATCTTACTGATGGAGTGAGCAAGGATGATCAGGCTCATCAGAGGAGGCATGATGAGCTTGTCAGGATGCTGAAGGATGGGTTTGTAGTTGAGACTGTTTCCAATGCTGATGACAATCCCAACCCATCAGACCCTGTTCCTCCCTCTGTCTAAGCTGTTTTCTTTTCTTTTCTTTCTTTTCTCTCTAGGTGTTGTTTATGCTGTAACAATGCCTTCTTTTGTGACTATGCTATATAAAATTTGGTCTCTTTTGGTTTATATGATTTGACTATTTACTGGATGACCTATATCAATAGATTTTTAAGTTTGAGCTACTAACTATTGCATTTGTTTGCATACACTTAAACCCTGGAGGTGATGGTTGTGACATACTTGCTACGTTTTGGCTTAACTTATCACTATTTTGCATGTTTAACAAATGTCCATGACACTTTTTGATGATGTCAAAAGGGGGAAGAGTGGTGTGCTTATGATTAGGTTTGATATGATCATGTTTAGCTGTAGTCTAGTTTAATTCTCGTACCCTGTCAACCTATTCACTATGGATGGGTAGCACACAATTTTTTGATTTCTTCTCTAATGGCTTCTGGTTTGAAATTGTGTTTCCTCTGCCTACTCTGATTCTCTAAAGTCTTGTAAGTTGCAACTCTGATTGCAAAGTTTCTCTCTGCACAAGTCTCAACGTGGTGGATGATAATGTTAAGCTGAAGTTCTTGATTGTGAAGCTGTAAACCGTGTTCCTACTTACCCGTGGTTCTTCTGGTTGGTTCACAGCAATGGTAAGTCAAGGTAAGCGCTTGAGTTAGTTTTTGTACTCAACTTAATTGGTATCTAGCGCAGATAAGCACACTAGTTTGTCACCATCAAAAAGGGGGAATTTGTTGGGTTCTTGGTTTTGATGATAACAAACAAAGTGTCCTTATTTATGTGTGAACTAACTATGATGGCAGGTTGACTTAAGGATATAATGCTCAAAGCATGATTTCTCATGAAGATGCTTGGATCCTAACAAGACATGAAGACAATGTAATGTAGTTAAGTGCATTTGTCATTAGTCTTTATGTACTATGCTTGACTAGTTAGCAAGAGTCTAAATTGATCATGACAAGGGAACAAGGTTGTAGGACTGAGTGCATGCATCTATGAGTACATGGGAGCATTCTTGTGAACCCTGTTCTCTATTACCAGCACTGCAGCTTGAAGGAACCAAAGGGGAACAACGAGTTGGACCCTGTTCCTTCTAAGCTGTGTATCTGGACGAGTTTGCATAAATAGTATTTATTATTTCTACGAATATTTCGTGTATTATCTTTTTAGATATTCACACAAATATTCTTCTGAAGAAATATTTTTTATTTTGGAAAAATGAATTTTGCAAAATCGTGTTTTAAACAGGAAAAAGTATTTTACTTAATGGCCAAGTTTATTGTTTAAGGTAAGTGAATTATCTTTTGAAATATTATCTAATTATCTTTTGGAGAGTATATTTTGATAAATCACTTGCTAGCTGCCCAAGATTTTCTGTTAAGGTATTTGGACGGTTTTATAGTATAGGACGAGTTAAGGAAAGATCTTTGGTCTTTACTTAATTCTATCCTATCTTTTGAAAGATCTTATCTTTTATATTCTGAAGAGATTTGACCTAATTGGACTCAGCTTTTAGGCCTGCCTATATAAGGCGCCTGATAGGCTCAGTTGTAGGGTTAAGCTTTGCGTGCATTATTGAGATCAGAATCATTTGTGCAAAGCATTCATTCGTCCAAACCAGATACGTCCAGTACTCACAAGAACAACCCTGAACCCTGTTCCCTGTCCTGACCAGTTTGAGTCTTTGCTTAGATTGGTCATTGCATAATAGGTTTTTTGTGGTCTTATTTTGCTTAGTATTTGAAGCGTGTAATAGGACAAACAATCTGGTTATTTGTAATTGCTCTAGCTTAGTGACAAGCGTAGAGTTTCTCTCTGGTTAGTGTGTGACTTGGAGAGATAGGCAACGCATCAGTGACGGTGTGTGGTGATGTTAGGGTACTGTGCTGTATCCTGTGTTTTTGGCTCTAGTTATAAGAGAAGTAGTGTGACAAAATCCGAAGTAACTGGGTCGTGGTTTTTACTCCTATTGAGCCTAGGAGGTTTTCCACGTGAAAAAAACCTTGTGTTATTTACATTCAGTCTTTACATTCTGTTTCAGTTCACTGCGTAGGAACAACGTCCATAACGATGTTCCCTACCCTGTTCTCAAGTTGCAAAACGCGAGAATTTGGAGTCACTCTATTCACCCCCCCTCTAGAGTAACTTAGGCACTCTTCAGCAACCAATTGTAACATAACATAAGGTAACTTAATACGATAGCTAGTATAAAGTTGCACCTCAAAAAGACATGCATAGCGCTTTCTTTGAAAATCACTATGTATATAAAGACATACGAACGCTCTCTTGGAAAAGCGCTATTGTTTTATAAACATACATAGCACCTTTTTCGGACACCCCCTTTAATCAAGCCAGCCTAGACAGCGCTCAAAAGCGCTACATATATATCAAAATAAGCGTTATGAGGGGCAATTTCTGTTGTATTACTCCTTGATCAAATTCCCTGTTGTCAGTTCTGAATTTGTCAACAATTGATTTCATCTTAGATTGAACTCTAGTGAGATGAAATTTGCGCAATGCAATGTCTACTTCCCTACCTGCAAGTAAGGGACTTTTCCACTGAATCTAGGAGGACGCTGTCCAAAGACTACTTCAAAAGGGTAGTTTATTTTGAGTTGTGAAATTGGTATTGTACATAAATTCAGCTAGGGCAAGCCATTTAGACCAAGCCTTGGGTCTATCATCACTCAAAAAAAGAAATAAAAAAGAAATCTAACCTTATTATATATCTAAGTTATTAGTATTAGCTCCCCTCAAAAAAATAAAAAAATAAAAATAGTATTAGGTCCTCATGAAACTTCAGCCTATCAGTTTTGTATCGTTCTCACACACAAAACTCTTAACTATGAGTTGGGTATGACCGTCATATATAAAATGACAAGTCTATATATACCTTTGCATAATTTGTTATGTGTTCGATGTGACTTATGAAACTAAATCTAATATATTATATATTAGATTTTGTAAGGATACGCGAAAATAAAATGACAAGTTTCACATGTGCAGTGACAATTTGTTAAGTTATATTTGAGATGTAAAATTGCAAGTTAGGTGATAATTGATAGATTTCATATTTTTTTAATAGAACAATGATAAGTAATATGACACATAATAGTTTAGTCAATCATTATTTTCATTAGTCTATATATACCTTTGCATAATTTTAAAAAGTTTAAAAATTTATTTGGACATATTAAACATATAGTGATAAACGGACAGTCCGTGTGTAGCACGAGTTATCTCCTAGTAGTTTATAATTAGGAGGTTCATGTAAAACAAACAAAACATATAATTTGTGAACCAATAAAGAATTTCGTTCTCTATAGAAAACTTAGGGCATGTTCTTTTCAATTGATTTCTAGTTTTCTCCAGTTTTCACCAGTTACTAGTTACAAAATACAATTTCTCCCAATTTTGCCCAATTTGACCGAATTTTTTCCAGTTTGATATTTTGACATATTAAACATAATAATTAAATATACAATATATTTAATCAAAATATAAAATAAATATATGCATTGACATTGTATTTAAACATGAATAAAAGTCCCTGTCATTATAAAAGTAAAAATAAAAATAAAAATAAAAATAATCATAATTATAATATATTTTATTAATAAATTTTTTATTACTATGTTTATTTTTTATTAGTGTAATTTTATTGTTATAGTTATATTATTATTATTATAATTATTATAATTCTTATTGTTACACAAAAACTTCTATAAGATGATCTTTCTGTAACTTTTGGAAAGACGAGGGTCACTTTTCAATGTAACAAGGATAACTGGGTAATTGCTCACCATAAGTGACCCCTATATTTCTAAACAGTGACCCCATTTTTCTGTGAGTTGGCCTCACACAAGGGCTACTGTATTATTAATTATAAATTATTATTGTTATTATGATTTTATTATTATTATTATTGTTGTTGTTGTTGTTGTTGTTGTTGTTGTTGTTGTTGTTGTTGTTGTTGTTGTTGTTGTTGTTGTTGTTGTTGTTGTGTACAAAAATTTCAATTTCTCTTAATTTCTCCCAATTTTCAGACTTTTCACCCGTTTCTTCCAGTTTTCACCAGTTTCTCCTAATTATCGGTTAGACTTCCCAATTTTCACCAGTTTTGCCCAATTTTCTACCAGTTAACCGTTGAAAAGAATGAGTCCTTAGAGGTTGACTAGACCAGATTTTAGATTTTGATCCAAAGACCAAAAAGAATTTCTTACTTTAGATTCGTTGCAATCAACACCAAGGTGCACAAATTTGATATATTGTGGTGAAAGTGAAACACAATAAAGAGAGATGGAAATCAGCATTTCGGAATAATTTGGAAAAAAAATTGCTACTCTGGTAACGTGTTATTAAATTTAACAATTAACTGCAAAGTTTCTATAAATGGAATTTGAATCCGTTTTATACTGTTATTTTTTTGCTCTCTTTCAAAATTAGATACCCAGCTCTCTCTCTCTCTCCAACTCTTTTCAGGTAGTCAGGTCACTCAGGTGTACTTAACCCACAGTTGTTGGAGTTTCCGGCAATATTATACGATCAGGTATTTTTCTCATCTTTAATCTTGGTTCTCTTATCTAAACAGCTAAGTATTTATCAGCTTTTTACTGGGTTGTAGAAATTGATTGAGAAACAGATGAACAACTTGAAAAATCATTACTTTTTGGTATAATTTGAAAAGAAACTCGATACAGAACGGGATTGTGATGGTTTTGGCATCTGATTCCATTTTGCGCTGTTTCAATTTGATGTTGTTAAGAGAGAGAAACCAAAGCGTTTGACAGGGTAATTGGGTTTCCGCTCTCAAACCCTTAATTCATTATGCCCTTATCTTTAATTGTTTGTTGATTATATTGTTTGTCTGTTTCTGGGTTTTGTGGGTTTTAGCTTATGGGACACTGAACTGTGCCCCTTTAACCTCCTTGTTTGTTTGAATTTTTCTTTAATTGTGTTTGGTTTTTTAGTTTTCTGAGTGTGTGTTTTTTGAGGTTCGTCTTCTTCTTTGAGGCGTATTTTAATTTTTGAAGTTAGTATGTTGTAACTGGAATTCAATGGTACTTACTGTAATGCTCATTGGTCTAGTTCTATTTGAAAATGTAATAGAAGTTTAGATGAGCCAAGGGAAAGAAAGAAAAATCACAAAACATGGTGATCCAAGCCAATCTAAAGTAAACATTTCTAAGCCAAGTCCCACTGTATTATCACGAGGCGGTGAAGGACTATTTCAAAAAAAAAAAAAGAGGCTCGTCAAATTTAATGGAAAGCATTTTTCCATTATTGAGTACATACAAAGATTCAATTGTCAAAATGTTGCTTGACCTCATAAGTTAACGGAGATAGGTAACTTGTAAAAGGGGGGGGGGGGGGGTTGGTGTAGGCGGCGAATAGTAATGGGACATTGTCAGTTTTTTTTATTGGTTTGGATTACCACATGTCAAGCCCCTCATAATCATGCATCCAATCAAGCAATATGTTTAATCAAAAGCCGATTCAAATATGGATTCCATAAGGAAGTCAAAGTAAAATGTTATTCCCTACGTCCGGAATAAGTTGTCACTTATACTCCCTTCCCTCAGTGTACTATTCTGGGATGTCTAGTAAAATAGTCACATTTCTAGATATAGCAATATTTTGTACTTGTGTTTCTTAGAAAAGAGAAGTATACAAGCTATATCTAAGAGACAATGTTGACAATTAAAAAACTTGGACAAAGGGAGTACTACTTTACATTACAATTTATTTTTGCTGGATGGCCCAAAATAGAGACTGCATTTATTTTGGATGGGATCGAGCTTTGTTTTATTGGATGGGGAAACTCAAAGCGGTGTATATATATGTAACCTCATTGTCAAGATTACCTTTGATTCTATAAGGGGTGCTTTGCTCTAAGACTGATCACTTCACGAATGTATCTTTAGCCTTGTGCTTTTTGAATTTTGTCCTGTTTTTTCTTTTCTTTGGGGTAGACTAAACTACAAACAGAAGCTCTATTATCATGCCTATTAAGCCTTTATGCTCGTTGAGGATAACACTGCTTATATCTTGTTCTCCCTGTTTATCATCCCCGGTAGGATCCATACTCAGATGTTTTTTATGGCAGTGGTTGGAAACTTGGAGTTTATGACATTATGTCAAAATTTGTCCATGATTTGTTATTAAATATCACTGATTTTAGATGCACTTGAGAAAGGAAGAACTTTGCGTGTACTTTAATGGTAGGAAAAGAAGAAAACATGTATAGAGCTAAAGTCTTTGGACCATGTGTCATGTACATATAAAGAATAATGCACTCCTGTGCTCTCTTTTGCTGTTTTTTTCTTCATTTGAGGCTACTTGACCTTGAGGCGTAGCCCCAACAGTTGTGCCGAATGGCCAACATTTGTGATCTATGCCTTGAAGTCTCACTGAGGTTATTCATGAAAATTTTGAGCTAGATTTCTCAAGTGCAATCCAATTATATGTTCCTTTCTGGGTTACTGTTCTTATTTCATCATGGGTTTGTCGGAAGGGGCCATGGGTTATTTCTGTATCTTCCACTAAATTTCTTGCTTGTTGTAGACCATGTTCAAGCCTAAATGAACAATGTACTGACTGGAGTTGAAAGGAAAATGTAGTTGTAAAGTGAGCTTTGTAGAATGTTTCTTTCTGAATCTTCACGTTAGACTGTTTGGGCATCCTTTAGTTGCAGCAAGATACTTTCTAAGTGTAACTATTACCACTTTTACTGTTACCGCTGACCAGGTAAAAAAGAGAGTAGTGGGAGTCATACTTCGCAGACATTAAATGTCATATGCTGATAAGCGTGAACTATGCTCCCCTTATGAAAGGTCCGTGGCTTATAAGATATGCTCTTTTTAATTATGTTCATTGTTTTTACCTCCTAGTGTACATCTGCTTGAAATCCACAAAACATTCTGTATTGAGTTTGGTTTTCTCTATAGAATTAAATAAGTGTGGTTTTTTACGAAAGGAAGTGACTTTAGAACTGTGGGATTTATTGTTTGGCATAGGGCATCACTTTACCATGTATGTTTATTGCTGGCCTAGATTGATTGACCGGCTTTGCTGTTGGTTTTGGCCTCAGGCTTTATGTTGATGCTTTCCTATCAAACATATGGGAAAACAGAAGGAGGATTTGTACCTTAACTTCTCAAGGAAGGATCTTCAAGGCTTGTGCAATAAATATGGTCTACCTGCTAATAAGTCAAATTCTGAAATGGCAACAGCTTTGATACTGTATCTGGAGGTATTGTACAACTTGTTGACTCAAATGTCTTCCATTTTCCATCTGAATTTATCCTCCTGTGATTTTTGTTCTTTATGTTTGATAACTTTTCTCTAAAAGGTGTTTATGAACATTGACATTCTGCCATTATATCACTCAGTTGACAGGGCTTCCTTGAATCTGCACCATTAGGTCTTCACTTTCAAATCTTCCATCTTTATGATGGTCTTTGTTTTCCTCATATGGTTGCAATTATTTATGCATGAGATGAGTTGTGAGGGGTTGTGCCGCTTTATTGGTATTAGATGCTTTTAGGAAGCCATCTTTATAAGAGCCGAACAAAGGCATTTTCAATTAGTACCTTTTCTATGTGAGCTACTTAAACTTTTGTAGTGAAGAGAAGTTAATGTGAGCGTGAGATGATGGTGCTATAAAGAACTAATGAAGCTAGTTACTCCCTTCTTTAACTTATTTAGGGAAATATGTTTCCATGTCCTAAGTGGGTCAAAAATGATTTTTTAGCTAGGTTTAGCGTACTAGACACAATGAAGATTGACAGAAGTTGTCATATGGCTCTTTTATCTAAAAGATTTGAGGAAATTTCATTGGGATGTATAACAAAGATTCAAAGAAAATTGTTCCTTGAGAACCATACAAATGGAGTTTGGAAAATAGAATTTGACTTTTATTGATACAAAACCAAACGACTTTTGTTGGACTAAGATGCCATCAAGAGATAGTAAAGATACAAGACTCATGAGCTCTTCCTTAGTATGTACATTGCAATTGATCCTGAACTGATTCTAAATGATCATTCTTCATCAATTCATGAGGTTTGTGTAGAATAACCTCCGCTGCTGGATCATATCATGAGTAGTCATCTTACTCAATGCCATGGTCCACACAAAAGCACACACCTAGAGGGGTGCGGGGAGCCTCCGACTTCCAAATGAAAATGGCCAGTGGGAAATTAGAGGGAGGGGGGGGGGTGGTGTTTTGAAGGGAGGCTAAGATGAATTGAGAAGGATTTCAAGAGAAGCCCCTGGAGGATCTCTAATCCATACACTAGAGTTGCCAGTGGCGACAAGCTGAAAGGTGTCCAGAACACTAAGCAAAGTAGTGGTTCCCCCAGTTTCCAATCTTGAGGAGCTCTTCATTAATGCAAATCCCAATCACCGATAGTCGAAGACAAGAAATCCAGTTCATCATGAAGAATAGATAGCTGATAAACCCGAGGATACGTGGAAATGAACGACGTGTCCCCAATCTATGCATCTTCCCAATTGCGTACCCAATGTCCAATACCTGCAACTTAAATTGGGGTTAGGTTAGTGTTGAGATATCCGACACGAAAATGGCCTGCTCGTAACCCCTTAAATTAACCATATTATACTTAAGTTGAGCCTCTCTACTTGGCGACTAGTTAGGGTAAGGCTGCGTACATCTGGACCTCCCCAGATCCCGCTCCGGCAGGATACTCACTGGGTTGTTTTTGTTGTTGTTGATCATACTTAAGTTGAGTTAACCTAAAATAAGTATTTGATTGGCATACTTTTCTTTTGAGACAATACAATGTTTAATAAGTGTGGTTGGGATGTTCAGTTAGTATGGAAAATACGCATGGGTCAACAACCGAGTAACAAAGTTACCGTTAACTAACCAGGTCATGTGCATGTTAAGGGTTTCCAATCTATTCAACATATGGTATAGGTTCAGGCCTGGAGCTTGTTGACACACTTAACATTGATACAAACACGAATACGAGCTGACACGACCTATTTGTCAGTCCTACTTAGGTGTGTCAGGATTTCAGTGCTGAAAGATAAGGGGAGAGCTAAGGGTACAAAGTGAAATGTGGGGAAATTGAGAGAGATTTAGATTTAAAAGCTCTGATCTCCATTCAAATTTGTTATAATTTTGTTTCCTCTCTGAATTCTTTTTCCTCTCATTATAATCATTTACAAATATAAAGGCTATTCTGCATGAAAGTAGGAGAACAATAATTGAGCATAAAGGAAGCATTTCAAGGTATAGAGCAAAATGTTTATGTCATTTAATTTCTTTTGAACAATGTTTGTTTCCATTTTAATCTAATACAGCGAAGCATTAGAAATCTACCCGATTTCTTTCGTTAATAGGTCTCCTATTGATTCATTTCCTTTAACAGATATCAAAGTTGACATTTTTCTTCTTTTTAAGTGCAGAAGAAGAATCTCAACTCAAGAACCATATGGGAGGCAGCCGGAACTGATCCTTTTTCTTCAGTAACACCAGGGCTGAAGGCTGGAGCGAGGATCAATCTGACTGGTGATAAGATAAAAGGTATTCAATAATTTCCTCCACCCTTCCCGTCCCATTTGTCTTCTCATCTCCACAGCAACGAGGGGATTAGTTTGTTGACACAAATAAGCAATGCGCTTGTCAAATCTCATTTTATTTGGGAGGGAATCTGCTCTTTTGTTTCTGATATGAGTTCTGATACAATGCATTCCGTGTATTTTTTTTTAAATTTAGTGCTGAATTTCAAGAGCAAAAGAGGCTATTTTTTTTTTTTTTCTTGAAGGAGGCTAGTTGTTTAGATGCAAGCTACTACATCTTTTCCATATTTTATTACTTTAAATCATGAAAAGAGTACCAGACCAACTATTGCTTTTTTCACAACCCTGTATTTCTCTAAAATTTCTGAAGATCTTTCTTTCAGATCGTAGAGGAACAATGTCCCACAGTGGTTCACACAACAACGGAAGCAATAATCAAAATCATTTGCAGAACTGCAAGGGTCCTTCAGCTTCTGATAAGGTTTGGTTCTTATCGATGATAATATCTTTTAAAACTTGAGGTATTTGCATGTTGAGATGTTTCTTTTGAGTTATGATGATACAACTGCCTTGGATTTCTGTTATCAGTAATTATGACTCCATGAGAATTGATCTTCATAAGGATCTTCATAAAGGTGTTATTAAATAGGGAAAATTGGATTCAAATAAATCCAATTGAGTAAGGATTTCATATTCTAAAATAAATAGATAGAAAATTGGCGATTATTTAAGAAAATTTGCTAGCCAACAAATTGCACAATTAGGCTCAATTTGTTTTGTTTTTTTTTTGGGGGGGGGGGGCATTTTCCAGTAAAATGGTTTTCCCTTTACCTTTGTTTGGCTTTCAAAATTGGGAGAAAATACTTTTCAACGGAAAAGCATTTTCTTTAACAAAACTTTTGGAAAGGAAAATGTGTTCCTTATCTAATGGGCAGATTTTGATTTCCCCCGGCCTCTATCTGGCGAATTCCGTGTGGCGCCATGTCCCTCTCTCTCTCATTTAATCTTTCCTCCATCCTCCATTATTCTGATTTTTGTCTTGCCTTGTCTTTCATTTTAATCTTTCTCACTCTACCCTCTCTCTCTTTCTCTTCCTTTTGTCAAAAATTGAAGACAGACTTCCTCTCTCCTCCCTCTATTTGCATTGATGAATGAAGCACTACATGTCTACACTACGCAAATGCATGTTGCTGGGTGAAATGAAGTAGTGGAAAAGATTGTCAAGAAATGAAACTAGTTATATGAATCAATTGAAGGGCCTCTGGATCTGGTTTATTGATTTTTTTTCTTCCGAGGAAAATAATGTCTTTGGTCTGCTATCCTCTTCACATTTATAGTTGTAAGAAACTTTCACAGGAGGGGAAAAAAATCAACAGGGGAGACGAGAGGGGAAGGAGCCGCCACAATTAGGGTTGAGAGTGACCTCCCAGCCTAGTTGTGGTCTATGGCAGCCACTGCTGACCCCTATTGCTGGTAACTGGGTGGGAAAGGAGGGGAAGGCTGAGTTGGTACTTCGGTGGGTAGAGTTGCACGGAAGCGAACATGGACATGGAAACAAGGAACTTCATATCCTTAAAAAATAGAAAATGGGGAAACACTAAGCAATAAAATATTAAAAAAGGCCTTGAAGGGAAACGAAAGTAACTAACACTTAACATGGAACTAATGATTGAGAATAAAAATTTATTGATAACAAAAATAACCTGTTAGAAGCAAAGGAGAACCAATCCGATTCCCGAACACAATCTTCAGCACAAAGGCACAAGCCCACAACAAATGAAAGGTGCAGTTCACAATTCACTGTTCAACAGAAACGGAAATGGGAAGAAGGCAGACGAGGAGGAAATGAGATGATCCTTGGCAAAGTAGCAAAGATGGTGGGGTTAGCCTAGGGTTCCAAGTCAATCAGACCCACGAGGTTGAATGAGCTGAAGATGCACCGTGAACCTTTCGATCTGTCACAGAGGAAGCAGAAAATGACTGGGCTTCACCAGCGCTTTGACAGACTTAGCCGGAAGGTGGTCAACGACGAGTTGGGATTTGGGGATTTGGCTTTTGACTATGAGTAAATGGTAGGCTATTTCTTTTTAAGTTTCTTTAATCTTTTCACGGAAATGGTAAATGCGTGGTTGAATCTCAGGCATGTTTCCAACACATGTCCTAGGCGTGGCAATGTTTGGAACATGTGCATGAACCTATATAGCGGAACAAGTACGTGAACGTATAAGACATTCTCATGTATGAGAGGTGGTGGAGATCGAGGCACAAAGTTGGGAGGAAGGTCTTTTTTTCCCCATCTCAAAACTAAAATGCTAAGAATTACTATTTCAATAAGCTGTTTTTTTTAATAGTTAATCTCCCTTCATGGGTAATAAAAAACAGAGGAATACTCAATTTCTAAGAAATTAAAGAAAGATCAAAAAGGAAAGATGGCACAGAGTAATCTCATTTCTCAACCCTGCAAAGTAATCTCAACTATATTATTTGCGAGTAATGGTCCAAAGCTATTGTTATTTTTCTCTCTGTGGACTTTGTTCAGATTTTCGGGGGTATTTCTCGCCTGAGATATCTTAGCATACTCTTCATTTGTTTAATATATGATTTAAAGCTCCAATTAGTTAACCGATTCGCAAAATGGGAATGGGAGAGAATGTAAGTACCTTTTTGCACTAGTCGATTGTTTGCCAGAATAAAAACGTATTTTTTAGTATTTTCTACTTTCATTTGACCCCTTCTTTTTTAGTTGAATTAAGTTTGCCAATTATATATAGAGGAAATGGTACTGTTGTGTACGTAGGTTTCACAAAAATACACTAAGGTATACCGTATACCTACTTTCCAAAAAATAATCTTAGGTATATTTTTGGAAGATGGATTACAAGATTTGCAACTCTTGCTCTCGGTCACTTCAGATTTATGCTCGTGGAAGAGGGGTATGTAAAGGGGTGCAGGTTGTTCATTGCACTTGAAAGGAAATATATGAATTGCCCCCTTGGCTACGCTTTACTATTTGTTATTGCTCTTGATAGTGGCTAGTATACATTTTGCTCGATGTGGTCACTAGAATCATGAGTTACAGTTAAATTCCCAAAATAGTATGCCTCATTGTATTTTATGAAACATTGGTACGCGGTACGCCTTAATGTATCTTCGCTAAACCTCAGTATAGGTGAATATTTTCCATTCTATTATTAAACATGCCACACCATATTAACTAAGAAAAAAGTTTAAGTATCTCTGGTGAAGAAATATCATTCCGAGTTGTGTTCACCAAGAGAAAATATGAGAATCGTTGGGACTATTATATGCAAATACTGTATTAAAGTTGAGATTGTTTTTGCAAAAAAAAAAAGTTGAGATTGTTTTTGCCAAAAAAAAAAGAAGTTGAGATTGTTTTCTACTTGATCCAAAGTTGAGATTACTCTTGCCAATTTTTCTTAAAAAATAAAAGAAAATTGGCCGGGAATAATCCAAAGTTTCACTTGTCATCCAATAATTATCCCAAGTTTGGGTATGGCCAATAATAATCCCAATTCCAATTTTTTTAGCCACCAGTAATCTGAAGTGAAACAGCTTTATACTCCGTTTTGCTGATGATATGGCAAGTCATCTCCTTAGTGAGTGTCAAAACACTCCGCCCCCACCCATTTGTTTTCTTATTTAAATAAAGCGTTCTGAGACATAATTGAACAATGTTCTGCAGCAATGCATCACCATACATTGATATAACCTATACAATCTAGACGAGCTCTCCAAATAATCAGTTTAGAGCTCAACCAAAGTTGCACAATATCTAAAGCAATGCCCCCCTCTATCATTTCAATTTATCAATTTTTCTTCACATTAGCCAACTGTTGCATAAACAATATCTACTTCTTGTCTTTCTTTACTTCAAGCCATATCACATCATTTTAGAGTTCGACAATTGATCACTGATCATCAATACATTACTCCTACTCCCCACCAACTACACCATCACCAGCACAAACTACATCACCAACACCAAGTTCCAAAAAAGAGAAAAAAATCATCAAATTGCTGCAATTCACACCTAACAGCCTCTTAAACTATCTTCTAGCTATCACAGTACACAACACAGCAACCATATCAACCAAAGACACACACACAAGAACTATGGCAATATTTTTGTTAAGTTTGAGTTCCTTATGGCTGTAACCTCCATGTCATATTTCCTCCTCTTCAGTCTTGAAATTTTTTCTTCATTTCCTTTGTTCTCTTCAACTTCATTGACTTTTACCAGCTCCTTATTGTTGTCCATTAGTACGCCTATCGTTTGAAACATCTCAATCTCTTCCAGAATTTACGGGTCGGCTGAAAATTTGAGCGCAGATTTGCAAATTGGTAGGTTGCTTGGCACAAATTAGGGAATTATCGATCAATTTGGGGGTTAGGGCTTTGGGGGAATTGTTCTTCAAGTTTTTGGGGGTTCTGGGGTTCCACTGATGGAAATAAGAAGCGAGGGGAGTATCAGCCATCAGCACGCCTGTTTTGACATTCACCACGTCATTGGCAAAATAAATGGAGTGTATCACCGTTCCACTTCAGACCACTGGTGGCTAAAAAAATTAAAAGTTGGGATTATCATTGGCCATACCTAAACTTGGGATTACTATTGACAACAAGCAAAACTTGGGATTATTCCCGTTTAATTTTCCAAAAGTAAATAAGTTAGGAAATTGTTAACAGGATTTCAACAGCATGAATGGTTGGTTAGGCTGGTGGTGCATATTTCTTGAGATTGCCGTTGTAACTTGTAAGATTATCAATAATTGAGATTATTTGAATCCAGTTTACCTTAAAATATAGAGTAACCGTGTTATTGTAGGGTTCTTGAGCGGATTTTTTCCCCTTATTATTTGGTCTGAAAATTGTTGCTTCCTTTATGCTATGCAACTGACGTGGGATTAGGTAGTGAGTAATATGCAAATTGTCATTCGTGACATGCAGATGTTTCAAACTTCTTGAAGTGTGCCATTATTAAATTTTGAAACGATAGTTATTAATTTATTTGATTCTGTTGATAAATATTTATTTAAATGTCAACAACTGTAGAAACTTAGCACCACTCTGAACTATGCTAACCTTTAATTATGATGTGCTTGTTGCTGTGCAGGCATCTGAAGACGTGGGTATCTTAACCCAGGTTCATAATGATAGTAACAATGGTGCAGGTCTCCCAGAGAATACCTTCTCTTTTGTTGTAAGACCGCCTGTAGAAGCTCCTTCCCCTGTTTTTCAGTTTGATGTGACTTCTGAGGATGGAATTCAACTTTTTGTTGATTTGAACTCAAGCTCATCAGACTGGATTGAGAGTTTGAAAAGTGAAGTTCATTTATGTCATGATACGGACGGGCTCAAGTCGCCAAGTTTTCATCAAGAACTCTGTCAATTTAGTTGTTCTAAGCAAATGAAAGGCCCCTCTCTTACAGATTCATACAAGGAGATGGATGATAGGGATGTTGAAAATGGGGCGTACCCAACCACGCTGATCCCAGGTGGTCAGGCACAAGCTGATGAACCTAATGGAGGAGAGGGAACTTTCTCATCACCTGGACTGATTCCTTGCAGTGATTCCATTCATGGTCTGCAGATTATTGGGGCAGCGAAAGCAACTGTATCATCCAGACTTGAATCTGATGCAGAAAAACGAGTTTGTAATGTAAAAACTGGCATAATAAGAGAGGAAGTATTGCCTGCTGGTCCTGATGTGAATGTAGTCAACCAGATTACAACTTGTAATAATTTTTCAGGGAACTCGTCCTCATCTGGTCCTAAATGTTCAGAAATGTTGGAAAACCAGGATGTAAATGCGGGCAATGATGTTTATAAAAAGCCACCCTTGCAAACTTATGTTTCTCTGGACCCTGTTCTGAAGTCTAGGGGATCATCCACATCTGCTTCTGTGGAGATGCAAGCATCTCCTGGTATTTCTCTGGGTCAAGATAGAGTTGGCACGTACGCTAATTTGGCTGATGAACCACAAAGCACTGGAAGAGAGGATTGTGGATTGACTAACTCAGTACTCATAAACAGTCATTCATCCAATCAGACTGATAGAAAGCAGCACATTGTGGAGTCTGAGTATGGTAAAGCATCCATCGTGATGCTGTTTAATAAAAGGGCACGAAAACATTTGGCCCGTAGTCCTAGTAAAAGCACAACTTTGTCTCCTTACCAGAGATATGAATCCTTGGAAGGCAATCCCTCAAAAAGTATTGAAACAAAGAATGGTGGCATCCTACGCCCGCATGGTGCTCAGGAAGCTTCTGAGATGCACTCATCTGTCATTGGTGTCCAGAGAAAAGAAAAATCAGTTTCTCCTTGCAGAAATGGTGTGTCCCAGCAGTTGGTTGCTCCCACGCAAAATGGCACTGGTCATTGCACTCCGCAATACTCAACTGAACACAATGGTGACAATCCCAAAAACCAGCCAACAACTGTGGGAGATTTGGTATTTCACCTACTTTAATACCTCTTTTCCTTGTTCTTTGTTTCTTCTATTCTTTCTTTCTATGTTCTTCTTTTCTTCTCTCGTTTCCTCTTGGGTGAGGAGGTGGTATTTGGCTGGGGTGTGTAAAATATAAGAGTATTCTGTTTCCCTAAGGCAACTCTTCTACATTCTTCAGCCAGACTATTTAGCTTATCTTTTTGTACTCTGCAGTCTCGGTCTTCTGATGTCCTCCTTATTTGTGTCATTGTGTGCGAAAAAAAAAAAAAAAAAAAAGAAAAAGAAAAAACAATGTTTGTTTTGTTGTTCTGATGCAAACCATGCAATCTGCTTGATTTGTTGGCGACTTGTTTGTTCGTTATGGTTGCTGCTATACATAGGAGCATGAAATGGCAAAGTCAAAGGTCTTCCGTAAAATCTAATCATTGGGTGACAAAGTACGAGTATTTATGATAATTCAAAATATAGGTAACCAAGCGACAAGCGTATTACCAACTTTTAGAAGATATTTTTTTTGAATGATGTCCCACGTTCACACATCCACTGATATTTTTTTGAATGATGTCCAACATTTTCACGAGTAACCTTACTCTGAGCTCATTTTGGTTGTTAAGTTGATTCTTTTTCTATTTTATGGGGTTCACCTTACCTTTGTTCCTTCCGTTAAAATCAAGTGAACATGTGATATCATCTTGCTTGACGCTGTCAGCTTTTGGATTCATGATCCTGAAAGAGAAGAAATATGATACTCTCAAAATATCTTTTGCTTTTCTAGTCAAGTTACTGGCAGCTATGTTTCCAGAGTGATGAATATGTCAAAGAAATGATCCATGTTTGCATCAATAGTAAATTATGTCGCTTTATCTCAATTAATCACTAATTCACTGTATTAGTATCTAAAACACCTCCTATGCAGGGTAGGAGCAACTATGGGAATGGAAGGGAGAGCTCAGAGTAAGGTTCCCGTAAAAATGATAATTCTTATTCTGAGAACTAGGTATATGTATTAGCTAACATGTTTTCTTTTTACTTATTCAGATGCTTGGATTTTAGAGACCCAATGGTGGAGGCCTGGCTAAAGCCTGCCAATTCTGATTCTAATCAAGAACTGAAGGGAAAGAGGCAAATAAATAGCGTTGAAGATCACAGTCAGTCTAGTAAACCTAATGCTAAGATCTCAAGGACCTCCAAGCAGTTGTCTGGAGATGTTCGTGCAAGTCGACGAAGATCGTCACGGCTTTTTACTAAGGTTTAGCCCCCCCCCCCTCTCTCTCTCGCTCTCTCTGTGTTTGAGCCTTACATACATGCTATCTTCCTTGGAAGTTGAATCTTATTATATTTGCTTGGGAGCTCCGACCCTTTCCAGCGAGTTTGATCCTCTTTCTGATAGAGAATACTATGTCGTTTTTAATTTGTTGAATTGACATATTATGTACATCTACTTTGTAAGCACAATGAACATTGAATTGCATCCAGTGAAGTTTTGCAAAGCACATAATACCAAATTTGTAGCTATTACATTAAACTGATTATGCTATAAAATGTATCCCAAACGGTAGCTACTTTCTACTTTCTTTGAGGCATGGTTCATCTGACGTCAATTCGGAAAAAGATGTTGATCTTTGTGCTCAGACACTCGGTCTGTTCTCATGCAAAAGTTTTCCTTTTATATTTATTTGATGTCAAAAATATAGTTAAAGGACCGGGAACAACACAAAGTGATGTTTTTAATATAATAAATGGATAAGTGAAATCAGATTGTCAACTTAGGAAATTGGCTATGTTTATCTGAGAAGAAGGAAATGCATTTGTTGGCATATGCATATAGGCACCAAAAGTCGGAAGCACCATTCATTAGGATTCAGGGGTTTATTGTATAAACTCGGAATTGCAGATATGGATGGTATTAGCAATTTAGCATACCTTAATTTAATGAATATTTCTTTTGATGTCCTTTTGTAGTAGTAGGTCTGCAGGTGCCATAATGCAATGCTGAATCTAGTTGTTCAGTGAACATTGGCATTGGATCTCTGTGTATAGGCTTATCTTATTAATGCTGATATTGTTCTGCAATCTGCTCATTTATGTTAGTTGATGTAACAGTGAGCTGTGGGCAAGACTATAGGAGATGCTCGTCATACTCTATTTCTGAAGTCGACGCATTTTGCAGTAAGTACTGAATGTTTTGCACGTCTTGAGTGCCTCATATGCCTAAAAGCCTGATAAGTCTTCAGAATGTAACCTGTTACTGTTCTTGTTCGGTCAACTTAGCCAGCTTGGAATAAAGTATGTCTCATATTCCTAAGGTACAATTATGCTTCATATCTAAGCATCGTTTTTTTTTTTTGGTTACTTTTGGTGGCTTGGTTCCTCTGTAATAAACTTGCTATGACTGATGTTGAAGATGCCTAAAGTTTAAGTTCTCACCCATATCTATTTTTGTGGTTTATACAGACCTTCCTCTACAGCCCCCGCTTCGCTCTTCCTACATTAAGAAAAAATAATATACTAAGGATAATTTTAGTGGACATGGGTATCTGGGTAATGAACCTTCGAATCATGTCTAATGGAAATCCCGAAGAACAAAAACCTCGAATTACCCGTATCTGACACTTCTAAGTTTTAACAATTCCAGCACTTCCAGCAAGATGTTTATTTTGCATACTGTTCAATATGGCTACGATTTTATGCTTTTCTCAACATATTGATTACTGTCTTACTGAATACCAATGCTGGTCTTGTGCAGATTGCTTGATTTGTTTGGGAACACACAAGTACACAGAAAGTATAATAGTTCTAGTACACACTACACATTGTAATAGTAATGTTGCAATGCTCTGTAATCTATTATCATAAATTTTTGCCCTTCTTCGTTTTTGATGAGGCTATTGATTTCTTTTATGCATTTTGGTCTCAATTTTTGTGTCTGTATATTTTTGTAGCTTGCATCATTTCAGGATATACTACAAGTCTAGGCCTCGAGGGTCTCTTATTTATTTATCCATAAGTTACTAGCTCTGGGGTTGAGAGTTTGGTTTTTTTTAATGTTTGAGCCGTCTCTAAAACTGAAAAAAAATTAGAAAAATTTCGTTTATTTTCCCTCCATTTGCTGTTGTTCTTGTGTTGTAGAAAAATGTTTGATTGATTCTGTGGGTCAGCAACCCCCATAACATTATTGGGTGATTTCGTCCCGCAACTTGAATTTGAACTAAAGAGTATGTATGAGATTCTCCTATTAAATATTCTAACCATCCGTGTGAGTTGCAAACTCATAAAGTCAATCTATCATAATCCTTATATGCTCTCTCTTCATTGTCAGGAGGAAAAATATTTTACCATTTCGTGATCAAAGAAAGAAAGAAGTAAAGTTATTTTACCAATTGTATGGCAGGCACATTCTTTTATGTGGCTATCTCAATGTCTAAGCTTGTGTAGTGCTAGTGTTAGTGTATAGTCAACGGCGTGGCTTTGACGAAGTCTTAAGCAACCACACTCTAGATATTCTTTTTGAACTCCACATAAGTGGACCAACGGACCAATTGATTTGATAAGTTGGAACTCTATCTGTCTTAGGAAGTACTCAAGTTACTTCTATTTTAGGTTTTATGTTTGATAAGTGACATATTCTAGACCCAATGTAAGACTTTGTTCTTTTCAAATGAATTGATTATTTAAACTTAATTTTAACCATGTGTAATTACAATATAACATTTATATGTGTAATTTTAAAAATAGTTTATATTGTGAGAGCATCAATTTCATAAAAAAAAAAAAGAGAACATCAAATTATTGTAATTCAAACAAAAAAAATAAAATATCTCAAGCATTAAAATTTTTATCTCAAAAGTCAAAAGTATTATGAGAACATCAAATTTTTGTTATAAGGTCATACACTCATACATTGCAATCTCTCTCTAAAATTGTACCTTTTAAATACATTTTGGCCATTTAAAAACTCATAAATTTATGGATGTTGTGTTTTACTTTGACTCTATTCTTTTCAACTTAATTTCACTTAATGTTCATTCAATTCAATTCAATTTAGTTTATATGTAACTTATCACTCAAATAACTTTTATTTTGAAATAAATTCATGATGATAACAATATGTCTATGTCATTAGAATGATTTCGAAACATTCTTTAAAATGAATATAAATTATTAACGGTCAAGTTAACAAAATCAATTCAATTCAATTCATTTCATTTCAGTTAAGTTTAATTAGTTTTTTTTTCTTCTAGTTTAGCATTTGTGTACCTTGTTCATGATAAGTGATAAACCAGTTACGTAATCTGAAATTGCACTGTATGACGTACCATAATCAAAGCATTACAAAAATCCAATCTTCCAAACCCAAGAGACTCAAACACACAAACCAAGGAGTAAGACCGTAGTTGCTCATGCAATTCGAGATCCAAACCAGACAAAACAGAAATTTGTATTTGTGACTTAAAAAATATGGAAGTTGACTCACATATTGCATCTTTGCCGCGGAATGGGCTCCGATGTTTGGGCTTTAATGTCTACTTCGGAAAAGGGATAAGTGTCCACAAAATTCTTTCTACAAAAATTTGTGTGGACTTAGTTCATGGTGGATCAATACTTAGAGTCACTCCCTACTTAAAGCCACATTTTCAGATGAGTTTTTTTTGTAGGGGGTCATTGCTATTTGAGTCTTTTTTGTTGCTCCGACGACAACTGCGTCTTTAATTAATTTGACTCGGCCATTAAAGTCCATGACTCGCTGATCCGATAAAAAAAGTCCGGCCATTTTGAATTATTGGCATTTATTATTATTTATTTTTAAAACTCGCTGACCCATATTCTTCTTTTTTTTTTGAGAGTTTCATATTCTTCATTTACCTTAAACCTACGCATTACAAAAACACCAATCTTGCCTAAGAAAACCATTGCAAGTACAAATATCATAATTTCTCCCTTTTGGTTCTCAAACCCTAATTTCGTTCAATTGGGGTGAAAAGAAATATAAGAGGCAGAGAGGAAGGCTCTGTGTTAACTACCCCGGCAAATGGAAATATAATGGGCTGTTATTTAAGAAATAACAATAGAAATAAAATAAATGTAAAAAAAAGGGCAGGTAAATAGCAATAAATGCCAATGGGCGGACCTTTTGAATCGGGTCAGTGAGTCATGAACTTTAATGGCCGACTCAAATTAATTAAAGACGCAGTTGTCGCCGGAGCAACGAAAAAGACTCAAATGGCAATGACCCCCTACAAAAAAGACTCACCTGGATCCACCCCCCTCTAAAAGTGGAGTCACCCCTATTTCACATAGAGTCACCCCTCAAATTTATACTTGGCACCACCCCTACTTCACCTGGAGCCACCCCCTACTTTACGTGGAGTCACCCCTCAAAATTACTTCACTTGGAGTCACCCCCTACTTTACCTGGAGTCACCCCCTACTTCACCTGGAGCTACCCTCAAAATTACTTGGTCCACGGTGGACTAAGTCCACACAAGACCTGCTGAATTCTTTCATAAAACGGCCTCATGCCCTCATGTACTCAGATTTCAGCATGTTTTGTGTGGACTTAGTTCACTATGGACTAAGTAAATTTGAGGGGTGGCTACAGGTGAAGTAGGGGATGGCTCCACTATAATAGAAATGACGCCAACCGCCAAATATAAATTTGAGGGGTGACTCTACGTAAAGTAGGGGGTGACTCCACTATTAAAGGGGTGGCTCTAGGTGAAGTATAGGGTGGCTCCAGGTGAAGTATGTGATGACTCCAGGTAAAGTATGGGATGATTCCACTATTAGAGGAGTGGCTCCAAATGAAGTATTGATCCACCATAAACTAAATCCACACAAGTTTTTGTATCATGTATGAGACGCCTAAATAATGTATCACTTTTTTGTTCAAAGGTAACTATTTTGCTTACGGATATCCCTTGTGTTTGCCCCTTCGTTCATGATGTCACCTTGTTTTGATGCTAGACGTCACCTCATTTGAGCTTTGGTGATGATTATTCGATTGGTGTTCTGTAAAATGATCGTCTAAGTCTGTTAGGGACCCAATAACCGATTTTAGAGTCATTCCATGTTTTTAGGGGTGTCGCGAGTGTTGTGGTGCCAAAATATTTACCTTCGTTTCGGGGCCTCCCGAAAGCCCAAAAAAGTGGATTATAGCCTTCAATTTTCGGTTTTCCGAGGCCCGGTTGTGATTTTTTCCCAAACTTCTTTTGGGGGTTTATCGTGACCGCAGAGGACCCCTGGTTCCCCGGGAAGGTCATTTGGGTCCCCGAACTCCCAGTTCACCCATGCTTTTGGAGTTCCGACCCTTAGATTAGTGTCCTGTAAAACGGTCCTCCAAAAAAAAAAAAGCCTTTCAGAGACCTGATAACCGACCTTGGGGGCCTCCCATGTCCCCTAAAAGTGTAGTGTGCAATGTGGTACGAAAATATTCACATTCGTTTCAGAGGCTCCCCGGAAAAATGTGTTTTATAACATTCAATTTTCATCTTCCCGGGTCCCGATTGTGATTTTTGCCCAAACTCTTACGGAAAGTCTATCATGACCCTGGAGGACCCCTGGTGCCCTGAGAAGGTCATCCGAGTCTCCGAACTTTGAGTTCATCCATGATTTTGATGTTTCGACCTTTAGATTAGTGGCCCGTAAAACCGCCGTCTAAAATTACCAGGGATAATAACCAACTCTGCTTCTCAAGTCTCATGTCTCCTAAAGGTGTCTTATGTGATGTGCTGCGAAATTATCCACCTTTATTTCGGAGCGTTGTCATGGTCTCTAAGGTCTAGCGGGATATATGGCTCATTTGTTCTGTTGAGATGGGTATATGGCTTCATTTGTTTTTTTAATTTATATATGGAATTCGTACCATAAATGAATTGAATGTCACCATCACTCATAGATCTCACCAGGTCCCTCTTGTATCCAACTCATCAGGATTCAGGACCATTAAACCATATGGAATTATTAATAGAATCAACCGCTAATAAAATCTGCATAATAATTAAGCCCTTATGAGCTTACAGATGCATGTCTTTGTATGAAGTTATTAGTCACTCTGCTCATTCACCTAACAATTATATGCCCACTAGCTTAATCACTCATCAAGTCTTACAACATGCATGTTACTTATCTTTAGTTGATACTTGATAGTAAGATTTTTGAGCATCGTACCTCTTTAAACTTTCCTGCCTCCAAAAAGTAATTGAAGGATAAAAGAGTTATGAACACCCAAGGTTCTCTTCAAGGGGATAAAATCATAATCATAATATTTATATATTAGAGGTATTTTCTGACAGTATTGGAGGCGTCCACCTAAACGAGTTATTGTAATAAAGTTTTAATATAAATATAAAATAGAAATATAAGTTTTGGTATAGAATGTATATACTAAAGTTGTACTTTCCTAAATCGTTAAAGAGTACACTATTAATTAGAGGTTTTCGTATAGAATATGTACTCAAGTAGTACTTTCCTAAATCATTAAAGAGTAGACTATTAGTTTTGAAAAAGCATATAACTTTACTTTCACCTCTTAAAAAATTAAATTTCTTACATCATTGGAATGAGTACGAAATATCCTTTAAAATGATAACCATTTGTAGTATGTTCTATTGATTTACAAGGACGCGTCTAAAAAGGTAATTAGTAAGTAACTTGACAAGCTGACACAACTAAAGAGTTGCAATGTAAAAATAAGAGAAAATATACGTATATTAGTTATACAAATTTAAAAAGCAATCTCAAACTAATATATAATAAAAAAGAGTATGTGTAGAATAAAAAAATAAACGATGAGTCTAAAATGATTCTAGGTCCAATCTTTAATAGGAAACATTACCATTATCACGTATAATTTTATAACTATACGTGATATATTGATCCCCCATGTTATTTTAGGGCTCAAATTTATGTTCCCTTCAACTTTATAATTATTAATGTACTCCTTTCGAACCACAAATAAAATTACATTGGACTCTTTGCGTTCTTCAAGGCAGTACTTTGACCGCGTATAACATTGAAAAAACAAGCAAGCATTAAACTACGTCTAAAACTTCTTTATTTTTTGAAAAGTTACATTAGACATATAAATTGATTTTACCATAAAAGAAGGATCATATCTTTGGAAGGTTAATTGTACACTTATATCAACATAAGAGCATTGACGTACCAACATCAAGTAAAGAAAGACTTTGAAACTATTACCTCTTGGATCATGTAACATATGGGATGAGTTAATTAATAGTTAATTAAAATTGATGATTAGATTTTAAATTAGATTAGATGCCCTATAAAGTCATAGTAATCTTATTATATGGCATTCATGATATTAAGTGGATTATATAAATATTTATCCATATATTACTAATATTTTTTCATAAGTGACAATTACACTTTGATTTTTCGATGAAATTAATAATCACTTTATATTAATTTTATTATATAATCACAGTCCGTGCAACGCACAGGCATACTCACGGGCATCCACCTAGTTAAACTAAACAAAAATGAGTTAAACTGATAATCTTTGTTTCTTCTCATGAAAATAGTTTTGCATTTTCGAAAACATCCAAAAACAATTGAAGGAATGAATGCATGAACATGTAGATTACTAAATGAATGAGTATATGAAATAATACACACATACACAAATCAAATAAATAACTTATTGACTAATAAGGGGCGATAAACTCAGCAAGTAGATGAAAAGGGGTGGATACACTAGTGTAACTTGAAAAATGATGAAATACCTAAATGCAAAAAGCAAACGCCACAAACAATGTACCTAGGAAATGCAACACATTCCTTTATCATCTAAGATATTCTGAGTGTATCCTATCTTAACAGTACGCCAAAGTTTATATTAAGGATTAGGTCCTCAGTAAACTCTTTAGGAACAAATTCTTCCTAATCACATCTCGATCCCTAATTCTTCTTCGATCAAAATCTCTTTAGTATAGAGCTCACTTCAATGTATATGCGTATAACATTCATACAAATATGTATGACTATTACCACAAAATATACACCATATTCACACTCACCAGAATTGAAATGAAGTGAACACGGCATGTCGAAGTCAAAAAGAACAAACCTTTAAATAACCATGAGAAACATATTAGTAAGAAACAGGAAAGTTTCCATCCAGATGCATTAGAGAATCCCAACAACAAGGATCATACAAAGTAAACTAGTATTCCTTATTTAAGGGAAGAAAAATATGGAACATCTTGTTTTTGGAAGGGGGGATGACTTGCTGCTTACTCGTAATACTACAAGAAACAGGGAATTTGGAAGGCGAAGGTTTTTCTTTCTGCCTATACTTAAACAAACATGGTAGCTTAGCTTAAAAAATTGAGAGTCATGTGTGCAGGAGCCAGGAATCAAAGCAACAAAAATAAAGATCAAATATTTTTTATATAATTTCATTGCATTTACTTCCACATTTAATGCCTTCACCTACGCCCTGCCCGTTTTGAGAACCTGCATTGCTATAACATTTAATGCAGTCTCTCTCCTCTCTTTCTTTCCCTCTTTCTCTCTCTCTCTCTCTCATTTGTGCAGCAAATTCATTCCTGTCTTGCATTTACAGTACTCATCATCATCATCAACCCACCTTTGGTTCTCGTGAGTTTTGCTCTCTCTTTCTTTTTTCTCTCTCTCTCTCTTTCTGTCTCTACCAGCAATAAGCTCAGGACAGAAGTTAGGTGTCAATAAGCCCTTTTCAAGTAATGGGTATTGATCATATGAAGCAGAAATTATGATACCATTTAACTCTTTGGTTACTAATCTTGTCAGTCTTTGATGCTTATTTGATCTAAAAAGGTGAAAACTTTTCTTCACCCAGTTCAGAAAAAAAACCCTTCTTGTTGCTGAATTGCACCATGTATCACGTTTAGCCATAAGAGAGACCAAAGTTGTTGTTTTTCCTCTTCACTTTCCTGTTCTGGTGATGAGGAAAAGAAGAAATGCAGATGGGATTTTTTATGTAAGAGCTGGGTTTTTAGGATGCAGTTCTTTGGAAGCAGATATGGGTTTTTGGTAATTTTGCATTTTAGGAGCCTTTATTGAAGAATGGGGAAGAAATGAAGCGTTTTTATGGTTCACTTGAAGTACATTGCAGACAATCTTTGTTTTTTTGAGGTAAAATGATGCAATCAAATTTTGAAAATTTGATTTATTAGTATATATAGCTTATGGCACAAGCTTGTAGCTGTGTTTAACTTTGAATGAATGCCCACTTTGTGAACTGGGCTTGTGTAATGGAACCTACCAGGTGTTTGATAAGATGTTTGCTTACATGGGTGTTGAAGAAATACACCTGGAAAGTTAAATTTATTGCACAAATCCTGATATTTACTGTAGTTTCAGATTTCTGGTGGTTGGTTTCTGGTTTAGGTTCAATGTCTCCAGTTGCCATTTCATATGGTGAGTGTGGTCCTGTATTTTGTGGCTTAAAATCAGATGGGTCTCATGTTGCAGAGTGTTATGGCTCCAATGCAGCTATTATTTATGCAACTCCAACACATCTCAGCTTTCAGGGTTTAACTGGGGGTGATGGGTTTGTGTGTGGACTTCTAATGGACTCATACCAGCCTTATTGTTGGGGTAGCAGTGGCTTTGTGCAAATGGGTGTGCCTCAGCCCATGAACAAGGGCTCTCAATACCTTGAAATTAGTGCTGGTGATAACCATTTGTGTGGTTTGAGAAAGCCCTTGACAGGAAGATTTAGAAACACTTCCTTGGTTGATTGCTGGGGCTATAACATGACTTCAAATTTTGTTTTTGATGGGCAAATCAAGTCCATTTCTGCTGGTTCTGAATTCAACTGCGGATTGTTTGCTGAGAATAGGACCGTGTTTTGTTGGGGAGTCGAGACTAGTAGTCGGGTTATCACTCTGATTCCCAAGAATGTAAGGTTTGAGATGATTGCAGCTGGGGGGTATCATGTTTGTGGGATCTTGGAGGGGGTGGATTCAAAGGCCTTTTGTTGGGGAAGAAGCTTGGATATTGAGGAAGCGATCTCAGCTGATAATTCAGGAAAAGGCAATGTGGATTTGGTACCTAAAGATCCTATGCTTTCCATTGTTGGGGGAAGGTTTCATGCTTGTGCAATCAGAAGCACCGATCGTGGAGTGACCTGTTGGGGTTTTGTCATGGAGAGAAGTACTTCACCTCCTGATAATGTCAATGTTTACTCAATTGCAGCTGGAGACTATTTCACATGCGGGATACTGGTTGAGAAATCTCTATCACCAGTTTGCTGGGGTTATGGTTTTCCAACCTCTCTTCCAACAGCTGTCTCTCCTGGACTATGTAAGCCTACGCCGTGCAATGCTGGTTTTTATGAGTTCAAACAAGGCAAATCAACCTGCAAAACCCCAAATTCACGTATTTGTTTGCCTTGTAAGAACAATTGCCCTCATGATATGTACCCCAAAGGTGGATGTACTGAACAATCTGATAGACCGTGTGCATATAACTGTTCAAGTTGCAGCTCAGCTGAGTGCTCCTCGAACTGTTCTTCTACCTTCAGTTCAGATGGTTCTGCTAAGAAGAATGCAAAGTTTTGGGCCATTGAGCTTCCAGTAATTGTGGCAGAGGTGGTTATTTTTGTGTTCTTGGTTACCATAGTGTGCTTAACTGCAGTTTTATACGTTCGATACAAGATGCGTGACTGTCAATGTGCAGCAAAGAAAAACGGCAGGAGCAGTTCTTTGAAGGATAGCCCTAAGGAGATCAAACTCAGGAGGGCTAAGGTTTTCACCTATGAAGAGCTCGAGAAAGCAACTAGTGGGTTTAAAGAGGAATCAATAGTGGGAAGGGGGAGTTTCTCATGTGTCTTCAAAGGGATCTTGAAGGATGGAACAGTGGTGGCTGTAAAGAGGGCTATAATGTCTTCTGACCTAAAGAAAAACTCAAAAGAGTTCCGAACAGAACTTGATTTGCTTTCAAGACTAAACCATGTCCACCTCTTAAGCCTGCTTGGATACTGTGAAGAAGGTGGGGAAAGGCTCTTGGTTTACGAATTCATGGCTCATGGCTCATTGCACCAGCATCTTCACGGAAAGGACAAGTCTTTGAAGGAGCAACTAGATTGGGTTCGGAGAGTCACCATTGCTGTCCAAGCCTCTCGAGGAATTGAATACTTGCATGGCTATGCTTGTCCACCTGTGATTCATCGGGACATAAAGTCATCGAACATTCTCATTGATGAAGAGCACAATGCTCGTGTGGCTGATTTTGGGCTCTCCCTCCTGGGACCTGCTGACAGTAGCTCCCCGTTAGCTGAGCTCCCAGCAGGGACTCTTGGATACCTTGACCCTGAGTACTATAGACTTCATTACCTAACAACTAAATCTGATGTGTACAGCTTTGGTGTTTTGCTTTTGGAAATCCTTACTGGTCGAAAGGCCATAGATATGCAGTGTGAAGAAGGGAATATAGTTGAATGGGCAGTTCCTTTGATCAAAGCGGGAGAGCTTTCCACGATTTTAGACCCAGTACTGAAGCCTCCTTCCGATATTGAAGCTCTCAGAAGAATTGGAAATGTGGCCTGTAAATGCGTGAGAATGAGAGCGAAAGATAGGCCTTCGATGGACAGGGTGACAACAGCTCTCGTACGAGCTTTTGCACTGTTGATGGGAACGCCTTGTAGCGAGCAGCCTATTCTTCCTACAGAAGTGGTTTTAGGAAGTAGCAGAATGCACAAAAAAACCTCACAGCTATCTTCAAACCGATCAGAAACTGATACGGCCTCAGCTGAAGATCAACGGTTTGAGTTTAGAGCTCCGTCCTGGATAACATTTCCTAGTGTCACATCTTCACAGAGAAGAAAATCTTCGGTTTCAGATGCTGACGTCGAAAATGCAAAGACACCCGAGAACAGAAATCTAGGGAGTGGAAGGAATGCTTCAGAGGGTTTAAGAAGTTTGGAAGAAGAGATTGGACCTGCTTCTCCACAGGAAAGCTTGTTTTTGAAGCACAACTTCTAAGAGCATTTCTCTACTATATGCAAACATCTGGGTTAGGGAAAGATTGAATAGTTGAGTACATTATTATGGTGGGTATTGAATCCAAATTTTTTGTGATGTAAAAAAATTGAGACCACTTGATGTAATATTTTTTGATTATTACTAGAAATCACCAAATGTGTCTACATGCTCAGCTCAACTATGAATACTGAGATTGAGCTCTTATCCAGCATCCTCCATCAATATATACATGTCTTTAGTTTCCTATCCATTCTCCCATCCCCACCCAAACACCTCTGTCCACTCTGAAAAACAAAAGCAGAAAAAGAAAAAGAAAACAAAGGAGGTATGATTTTATTATAATTTCACTGTCAGTACTCAGTTGCATCTTTAACTTGCAGCTTAGTGCACTTATGGTGCATTTTTGCTTACAATTAAGACACTGGTCTTATACAATATCTGCTGCCCAATAAGAGTCATTTTATTGTCTAGGTTGAGGGACTGAAGCCAAATAATAATAGTAAAGAAAAAGGAATGCCCTCACGCAGGATCGAACTGCGGACCTTCAGTTTACAAGATTGACGCTCTACCACTGAGCTATAAGGGCTACATGTCACTAACATGTCACAAAATTTTATAAAACACAAAAGAGGCATCTTGTCGAAAAATGTGTCTCACTGGATAACCAATTTACCATGGCTTTATGGACTTAGGCCTGTTCTCTTCAACTTTCCCTTGAAGTATTCAGTAACAGTTCAGTAAATTTCAGTTCAGTAAAAAAAAGTTCAGTTCAGAAAAATTTAGTAGAGTTTGGTAAACCAAAGAACAAATTTACTCTCTATAATTGTAGATTCAGTAAAAATAAGTTTCTGTTCAATTCAGAAAAATTCAATTCAATTCTATATTGTGCAGATAAGTTCAGTAAAAAGAAGGCGAAGAGAACAAGCCCTTATGGTTGAGAGTTGACACTTGTTTGTTGTTCCACTACCTTTGTAGACTGCAGTTAGCAAAGCAAGGAAGTAATGTCTTGTACTCTTATATACAATCGTTACTTTTTCTATTCAAAATGTAATATTTTTTAGATAGTACCAATTACCAAATGTTCAACAAGTGTCGTCTCACACTAAGACCGTCTTATATGAATTTTTATGTATTATGGCTTGATTTATTGCCTCATACACTATTGCAAAATGAATAGAGTATTTTTTTACTTTATTCTTTTATTTATTTATTATTATCACAAATGAATTGTATCAATATAGTATCTTTTTTACATTATTCTTTTTTTTATTATTATTATCACAACTGAATTGTATCAATATTAAATTTTATTTATGGGTGCAAAAATATGTTCTTCCAATTGTGAGAGTACTACTGATGTGTCTACTTTTATCAATAGTGAATTTGTGCGCATGTCCTGCTTTCAAAATTAAAGGTTGTAAACACCTCTGACTTGGCTGCATTCATCTATAATCCCTTATTATGTCCTCAATGAAAAGACAGATCTTAAGCTTCAAATTCCAAACGGGAGAATGAGTCAACGACCCCAAGAAGGGGCAAATCAAGTGAAAGAGATGGGTTTAACTAACCAAGGTTCTTAATCGTTTACATGCCCAATTCTCCAACATTTCCCACTTACAACCTCGTTATGAAGTATTTCTCACCCTGTAAACTACTGACATAATGTCACCCTAAATCAAAATATTCGAGCTCTATATTACCTAATCCTATACAATTCTACATTTCTGGACTAAAACCAACCAAGCCTTAATTCAAAAGTCATACTAATTTAAAGAAGGAGCATCGAACTAAATTTCAAACTCATAGTTTCCTAGACAACCCCAGAAATCCTTTTGTACTTAACAAGGAAACACAAACTAACATATACATCGTTTTCGCTATACAGAAACAAGGGTATAAGCAAAACCATAAACAAACTGCAAACTCTTATATTCAACAACTCATCTTGCTGTGCAGTCCTAAGTCTACGCAATTCAACCACTATAATCGAATCCTAGTATGACCTTATCAAAACCCTAGGCAATTTACTTCAATCCAATTACCACAATCACAAAATCAGATATTAAGGGTGTGTTTACTTGGGCTGTTTTCTGGAATTTTTTTCAAAGAAAACACGGAGGATTCGAGATTGTGTTTAAATGTGCAAAATTTTCAACTTTTTTCCAAGAATCATAATTTCCTAATTTCCCAAATTTGTGAAGGATTTGGAAAACATCAAAATGATGTTTTCCAATTTTCTTTTCCTAATTATTCAAACTATTCAGTGCCAAGGTAGTGGGCACTTCCCAACTCCATCATACCCACCTTGGAGCCACCGACGAGCCACGATCAATGGCGATGGTGGTCGAAAATGTCGATCAGAGACTAGGATGGTGTTGGGTGGGATGGCCAAAACCTTTTATATATAGTAGATTGGGAGGAGAGAGACAATCACTTGAAGGAGAGGAAAGAGAGAGTTGTGAAGGCTGGAGGTGGGTCGGCAATCTGCAAGAATCAAGGTCGTGGTGGTTGTGTTTGTGGTTGTGATTGGGTGGCGGTGTGATGGACAGGAAAATTGGAGAGAGAGAGAAGAGGAGGGTGGGCTGACTCGCTTGGGCTTGAGCTTGGTGGTGGGTGGTGGTGGGTGGTGGTGGGTGGTGGTGGTTGACAGTGAGGAGAGAGAATATGGGTCATGCAATTGGTGGTTTGAGCAAAGAGAATAGTGGTGTGGAAAAGGACATAAAATGAATATGTTTTCAGCCATTTCTACGTGTCATTTCCTCAAATATACATCATTCACAAACTGATTCCCAAATTAGTTTCGGTTCAAAACTATTTCCCCATATATACACCACGTAGGATTGGACTGTGGCCTGAAAGCGAATTTAATTTTTTTTTTATAGCGAAAGGCAAAGCCGCTGTGGCCCACAACGGCTTACTTAAGCAGCTGTGGCCCACAGCGGCTTTGCCTTTCGCTAAACAAAAAAATAGTGATCGGACTGTGGCCTGGAAGCGAATTTATTTTTTTTTTTTTATAGCGAAAGGCAAAGCCGCTGTGGCCCACAGCGGCTTTGCCTTTCGCTATTAAAAAAAAAATTAGTGATCGGACTGTGGCTTGGAAGCGAATTTAATTTTTTTTTTTTTTATAGTGAAAGGCAAAGCCGCTGTGGCACTTTCGCTATAAAAAAAAAAAAAAAAAAAAAAATTCGCTTCCAGGCCACAGTCCGATCCTACGTGGTGTATATGTGGGGAAATAGTTTTGAACCGAAGCTAATTTGGAAATTAGTTTGTGAATGATGTATATTTGAGAAAATCACACCATTTCTACTCCTAATAAAATGTTTTCTTACAATCACAATTCTATGAATAATTTAGAAAATGAAAACGGAATTTTTTTTGCCAAATAAACAGCCCCACCCATAAAATATATAATATAATGTCTCATGTTACTTCCATCAAATCCAAGCAAAAATTCTAACCCTAAACGCCAAAAGTAAATGACGAATTTGCTTCTTCGAACTTACCAAGATTGATTTCGAACTCCTCGAATTCATCATCGTCCTCAAATAGATCCATCTTAGCTTCTTTACAGACTTGCTTGGGCTCATTAATTGTAGCTACTGCCTGTTAGGTTTCAACACACCCCAATAATAAAACCCTAAATCAAACGATATCGAAATCAAAAATTGTAGATAAAGAACGAGCATATAAACAAGTAACAACGAAAGGTTTATAAAATTATGAGAATGTTACATACTTACCAGAACAAGAAAGTAACTAGGCTGAGAGCTGCGAAATTTCAAGTGATAATTAAGAGAGAGAAATTTCTCCAAGAAGTTGCAAAGCCAAAGAGCTTGTTGTTGTGAAGAACAAGAAAGTGAAGACTGAGTGCCCCAAGAAAAGGATTTTTGTTTGGGCTGCCTGGCTACTTAATGGGCTGCCTCACCTCTCGTGCAAATAAATTAAGACCTGTCAAATAGATCGACCCATCGGATTTCATGTTTGGGGTTCGGGTTAGTTTTGGGTCAACTTAAGTTTTTCACAAAAAATTGTTTGAGACGGTTTTTCCGTAACTTTTGGTAAGACGAGGTCATTTTTCAATGAAATAAGGGTCTGCTCACTATAAGTGACCCCTACATTTCTAAATAGTGACCCCTACATTTCTAAATAGTGACCCCATTTTTCCGTGAGTGAGTCTCACACGAGACTAGCTGTAAGTTTTTTAATTATATTTCCAGAGTTATTTTTGGAATCGGGCTGAAATTTTTGTTTCAAGTGCCACAAAAAAAGGGGGTGTACTGAAATGGGTAGTAGACTTGCTCATGGGGATGAATCTTATGACAAAAGTCACGTGGTCAATTTACCTAGACCTCTTTGTAAGATTTATCTTGTTGACTTGTCTGTTCTATGTGGTTTGCATGACAAATTTACGGAAATTGGGATGAGGTTGGGATAAAGAATGGTAGAGAAAATCGGACGGGATCTCTAATGGTCCAAATCGGATTAGTTTTTGACACGTCTAGAGCTATCAAACTTTCCTTATCCTTTCACATAACACGCTAAGTGTACAAATGACCTTCCGACTACATCATATTTATGATATCATTTAAAGCAAAAATTAAATAAATATGAAGCAAAAGATATTGGTGAATCATTTGCTTCAAATCCGATTTACTGTAAAAGGAAGGATCTTTGAATGTGTCATTTGTAAAAAGCTCACATTTCATCATTATTCTTACTAAATCTATCTCTTAGCCAAAAAAATAATAATAATCTCAATGAATACCTAATGAGTATCATTTCACTATTTGATCACTTGAACTTCTTATCAACCCCTTTGACAAACATGTGACCTTGTAAATTTTATACTGTTTACGGAAATTGATTGTGAAGAGACTATGTAGTTAGAATTTATTGATTTTTATTGGAACACTCCTCCAGTATGAGTTTGACTAGAGTAATCAAGCTCTCTGAAGGTTGTAATGTATTAAAAAAAAAAGGGGTAAAAAAATAGAAAGCATGTTTATTCTTAAAACCATGGAGAATTTTTATTATATTGTAACTGCAGTTTACATAATATATCATATAAGCTCATAGTCACATAAATTTGCATGAGGTCTGTTCACTTCATAAGACGAGCAACAATGGCAGCCACTTTAGCCATGCTCATAGGTTTTGCATAGAATACATCCACTCCAGCTTCGAGAAAAGCTTGGATTTTTGCTTGAGAATTAGAAGCTGACATGCCAATGATCATACAATACATGCCTAAATTTCGAAGCTCCTTAGTAGCCTACAAAAAAGAACATTAAAATTGAGAATTTTTTTTTATCATCTCTATACTTCTCACAAGGCTAATACACACAAGTTATGACTAGATCTAATATGTATACTTTTTTTGTATGATTATGTAATTCTTTTAATTAAACCCAATTTAAAGGGGTTCTTTGATTGGACAAACTTAAACAACTTCAATATGCTTATTGAACTTCTTGTATTACATTAATTGTTTAACCAAACTATTTCTATTTGTGACTGCATTTGCATGCACATGTAGCATGTGTTTATATATATATTGTTCAAACACATGTCAGAAAAGGAGAAAAATGTAATGGTCAATACCTGAAGGCCATCCATTAAGGGCATTTCCATGTCCATAATCACAAGATCAAAATAGTAACCAGCACGAAAAAGGTCTACAGCTTCTTGACCATTTTGAACCATCTTAATTTCAAATCCATTCTTACCTAGGAACTTCTTATTGATATCCCTAACTATGGAATCATCGTCAACAATGAGAGCAGAAAACTTCTTCTCAGTTGCCATTCTCTTGGTTCCTTAACAGATACTTTTTGAGTTGTTTTAGTTATGCATGGAAGTAATTTCTACTCTAAATCACTTCTTTGTTATATAGGAGTAACAATGAGCTATCTTCTAGCATAATCTTATTAGATCTGATCACTATTAGAGGATATCTAAATAGTAGATTACAAATCTTAAAAGAAAAAAGTAACGATAAAATGACAAAATATTTAAAACTAACCAGTCGATTTTCTCAATCCCCCCTTAAAAGATGTGTTCAAATGTGACTGAAAAGGGCAGATTCTCCTCTCATATGCATCTACCATTGTTGTTAATGCCCATATCCACCTACAAATTTCAAAATATGCAAGTCTGACACTGTGTGAAATACTGAATTAGCGAATGATTAAAATTATACTTGTACTTGACATGTTTGATCATTTAAGATAATCTTGTTAGATTTTATCACAATCACACTACTGGTGACCAAAGGGATCCAATTTTCCCTATGTTTTTCTCTCCAAAATCATATAAAATAAATTTCAATTATACATATTTTTTTTGTTGTGCAAAATATATAACTTTATATTCATTAGTTTTCAATAATTGCTAATATAGTACTAAATAAATAAAAACTAGAAGCACATGTCTAACAATGTAATTTGTGAGATAAGAACTTCGTTTTATGAATCTTTTATTGAAAAAAAGGTATATCGTTACAAAATTTGATTACCTTCTTAAGATTATAAGTCTAATGTGGTTAGATTCGATTGTAAGGGACGATAAACAATTGATTACAAATCTCATAAGAAAAAATGTCGAAAAAATACATAATATAGAATTTAAGTGAATTTTCTCAATCTCCAAATTTCTTTTAGACAATTCCTCAATTCCCTAAAGAAGGATGTGTGTATGTGACCGGAAATAGTGGCTTTTTCCCTCGACAATATGTGTTCCCAGCAAATACACATTGCAAAACCTACCCATATAAGGTTTTTAAACCAAAGCTAATAAAGTTTTCTGTACTCGTGAGTAGACATACTGTTACTCTTGATGCCTATATATCCATCGGAATATATAGGAAAATCTCAAATGAATAAACATAAGGACACGTACAAAATAAAGTAATTTTAAAATCTAATAGGCAGGGATTTTATTTTTTTTTCCAATTCTAATATGTAAATGGTTGAAAATTTTAAATTCTTTAACATATACATTCATCAGTGCGTCTAGAGGAATTTATTTAAATATTTGACATATATAGAGTCTCAAAGAAATTACTGAATACTCTACATACAAAGGAAAGGTGTCTACAACTTCCACACCCAGGCCTCCCCTAAGTAGCTAAGTGAGGTGATCACTTTGACAGAATAGAGGAACTCACTCAAAAGCTGAAGAATTTAAAACCATATATACATCGGTTGAGGAATGCATATATACAAGTCAATATAGCAAAAAGCGTGATCATTTACCGCGAAACTCATTGTCAAAATTGTTAGCAGCAGTTAGCTACATGATTGTTAGTAAATTTTTCCTAGAGCTGCAGACTGTGGTAAACTTCATCTGATTCGAAGGATATTCTGTATCTCATCAAAAATCCAGTTCAAGCATTAATAGTGAAGAAGCAACCCTAATCTGTAGCAAGATATCTTCGGAACTTCAATTGCACCCATGTATGTCATCTTCGAACAAAATATCTATACATTAATTGTGAAATTGCATCGTCTCACGAAAGTTACAATCAACAATCATCAGAACCTTCCAGTTAAGTTGCACCTGAAGATTGAACCTCTATCATATGCTTCATAGGCCATGCAATGAGAGTGCACTTACCTATTTCATCCAAGACATAATTCTCTCTTCTTTTTCTTCTTCTTTTTGGAGGGGGGCGGGGGGATGGAGAGAGGATCGCTGGTCGTTGTTCATCAGGTAGAGGGCAAGAGGGGAGATCTTCACATGTACTGCCAAGAAGAATGACAGTTCCTTGATTTAGTAGTAAACTTTTTCGCCTAACCCTCTCATGCCAAGGTAGACATTCACAGAGCGCATGTGAATTGCAATAACAGCCATACAACATTGTCTGTCAGTTCTCTTTTACTTCTTCTTTTTCCCTTCTAAGAAAAGAAAGTTCATAAATCCATAGAGTTCAGGGGGGATGCCATTGAGCCAAGAGTCTCTTGTCTCCTTTCCTCATGTGCATGTCACATCTCACAGAGACAAACACTTTGACAAAGAAAACATCTCACTGACCCCAAAGCCCAGTCTCAGCAGCAGTTTCAGTAGTTTGAAATCCTCAATTGAGAACATTTGGAGAATGAACATTCAAATACATGCTCAGTTCCAAAGAGCAGGATTTCTGAATTGAGATGCCATTGCCTCCGACAAAAATTTGATAAGGAGTCCTCTTTCAACTTCCTTCTCCCTCTTAAGTTCAAGGTGGCGGACCTGAAGATATGCATATAACTTGATTAGTAATTATCAAGATACATCGACTATGCTATTGTATCAGAGTAAAACCAGTATATTATTTAGCTTTCTACAACTCTAAGCATAGGAGCAAACACAGCACAAACGAAAAAGCATAGATCACCATTCAAGGACAATAAAAATAAATGAAAAATGCAACAAGAAAATCACGTAACCTCAAAAACCAAATAACATTGGTAATTATCAAGATACATCGACTATGCTATTGTATCAGAGTAAAACCAGTATATTATTTGGTTTTCTACAACTCTAAGCATAGGAGCAAACACAGCACAAACGAAAAAGCATATATCATTCAAGGACTATAAAAATAAACGAAAAATGCAACAAGAAAATCACGTAACCTCAAAAACCAAATAACATTGCCTGCACGAATATAGACATGGCTTAGAAGTAACAGCATAACTCATACAAGTGCACACAACTCAACTATTAGAGTAGCCAGTAGAGATATGATGCACAAGCTCCACCCAAGTAACACACACATAAATAAGGTTGGGTTGCAAAAACAAGAGAAATCTATGACATAAGCATGAAGCTCTTAAAAACATGGGATTCTTGAAATTTCTTGAAAAAGACAACCTAGATAACAACAGTTTAAATGCGCAGCTTAATTAAAACTAATGCCTTCAATGAGGTGTTTCCATCAGAACATTTCATATAAATTATGAAGACTTCACAGCCCAGTGTGGCGCACCAAAAGAGAACTCAATAGCTAATTCGTATGCAACTATCCAGAGATTAGATAACTATCCAGAGATGGAGATTTCAACAGAAGAAGTCTTACCTTTACGGAATCCTTTTGAGAAACCCCAGAATCAGTTATGATGACAAGACACTTGATATCATGCTCATTTGCATATTCATACTGTTCTGTAAGGCTTGGATCAGATGAAGGTACAAATTCAGCCTGATAAAAGTGAGAGAGAGCATACAAGTAAGAAAGGTTGCACAAGTTTGTCATGTAGAAGGATTCTGTAAGAAATCTGCTCTTCTACCTTGATATTGGCTTCCCATAGTTCATATACAAGTTCCATGCGCTCTTCCAATAAACCACCTCCTCCTTTCGAGCATATCAGTATACTAATACTAGCTTCAATCCTGCATAAGAAGTAAGATGAACATGCAGAAACGCAGGTAAATGTATACACATCCTCGGGGAGCATAACGCCCATACCAATCAACCAAAGGTATTGGACCTGACAGAATGACATAATAGCCCAATGAAAAGTGAAACTGAACAAAGTGTAAGGGTATTGGACCTGACAGGTCTGAAATCTACACAAGAATGTTGATTAACTGTTTCTAGAGCAAGACTGGTCCCAACAGCTAGGCCCGGCAAAAGCTGACTCGACCCGACAACCCGACCTGAACCTAACCTGAAAAAAGTGGGTTAGGGTTGAGATTTTCAACCCGTTTATTAAATGGGTTAGGTTAAGGTTGAAATTTTCAACACGAAAACGACCTGTTCAACCTGTTTACTTATATATGTCAATTTTATTTTTGAATTTCAGTAAATATTTATGAGCCAAATAATTAATAATAACTGAAAAGTATAAATTTTCCTTAATCCAATAATTTTTTTGTGTATATCTACTTACTATAGAAATTTGAGGGTATATATCCCCTTTATATCAAGTTTTTACCATTTTTTATATATAATAAATTAGTTAAATGGGTTAAACGGGTCGAGCTGATTAACCAGTTTATTAAATGGGTTGGGTTAGGGTTGGAGTTTTCGACCCATTTAAAAAACAGGTCAATTGGGTTGAACCCGAATCCGACCCGACCTGATCTGTTTGCCAGGCCTACCAACAGCACCAGGTGGAGATGATCTCTGAAAATGCATACATAACACAGCGATGAACAATGGCAATGTTGAATAGTAAAATGACAATCAAGGGAGAAAAAAAACATTAAGATGACAGTACATCTAAGCAAGATGATAATTGCATTCTTGGAGACGAATCATCAACTCAATCCCTCAGCCAGGTAAGCATGATGATGATCAAGAAAGTAAACAGTAAACTATGGCCTCTATGGGTGTTTTTCCAGGGAATGTGCATACACTAACCCTGGTGAAGAATACAGCATTACAGTAGCTAAGTTTCCTCAAGTCCTTCTTAGGAAGTGCAAATTTGAAGGGATGTCTGGTTGACAAATGAAGTAGTAATGGAGTAAGTAGAACTTCTCATGAATTCCCACTTACCACAAAATGGAGGAAGTGGCTTCTCTACTCCCCCCTAGGTAAGTAGAAGTTCCCATGGGAAGTGACTTCCCTTGTTGGAAACCAAACAACTTTATCAAAATCCTAGGAATTCCATGGTGGTATTTACTTCCTAGGAATTGGAACTTCATGGGAACTTCAACTTCAAGTTCCTATATGAACCAAATAAGCACTTAGTCTTTCTTTCTCTTCATCTTCTATCTTATCTACATGAAATTATGCAGAACTGAACACTAGACTGATTGAGAAAGATAACTAATTTACTTTTGTTTCATTCCACCAGTTTGACTAAGTTGCGATGGGGTAAGTAGGTGACCATGTTTTAGGGAAGAAGCTAATTAAATCGAAGTTATTACCAAGTGGCTGGAGCTCCTCAAAGTCATTTTGGTATCGAGAACTTTGAAGAGATGAATTTTGGCCCCCCAAATCTGACACTGGCTCCCAAAACTGAGATATTTCGGACGTAACCTACAGCAAAAAAATTCGGCAAAATAATGAGACACAAATATAATAGAATCAAAAGTTACAAGATCATTGAAGAAGAAACTGTAGACGACAGAACAGAAAGCAAATCCAACCATTTGCTGATGAAACACGTGATCGAAGGTCGTGCCATATAGAGAAGATGGTTCCGTAGCCATATCTCGTGCCCGTTCTGAAAACATCTGGACATACACATAACAATACGCTAACTATCTCTATCTCGATATAGCAAAAACAAAATACTCCCTATCTCCAGATTCCAGAATCAATAGTCACTTCACTAGTTCAAAAGTTCAAATTACACTGCGAGTGACTAATATTTCCAGATGGAGGGAGCAAAATTCCAAATTTGGGGTTTTGTTTTTGGTGGGGGGAGGGGGGGAGGAGGTAATCAATGACATACTCCTATATCGTATAATTCAGATGCAATTTTTGGCAAAGCCTCTGCAAGGGGACCTTTAGAGCTACAAGCCAGGCGGAGAAGATGAGCCTATCACAGAAGAGGAAAAAATAAGACAAGATACAATCAGATTCTACAAATTAGAGGCAAACACAAAATTAGAAGGAAAATACCAAGATCAGATCTCCTTTCATATTTTGCGATGTTTTACCATTCACCATAGAAGCATAAGAGGATCTTGCAGACTCAGTTTCTTGATCATCACTGTTGTCAAAAGATGAAACAGATTCTTCCTGTTCACTTAAAAATGTATCCTACAAAAGCATCATTGAACAAGCATTTATTACAAAGGGAACCCAAGAGAAGAAAACAGAATAAGCTAGCCTTCTTGCTCTATCCTATGCTCACAACTTAAAAATGTGTTGTTATGAGTTAACATTAGAGTTATTTCTCCATCCTATTAATAGCTTTTACAATAAAATTCAAGAAATTTTCATGAAGGATATTTAGCTTGTTTTTCTTCAGACCCAAGTACACAGGTATCTCACAAGGCCGGTGCAGAAACTTCAATAGGCTCAGTTGGCAGCTTGTTTCGTTTAAGGTAATAAAATATTAGTGATGATGCAAGAGATTTTGCAAGTGTCCACTGTCCAAGCACTTGTTTTTCTTTATTCCCCACTAAGCATTACCACTCATACTCACATCTCAATTGGTAATGCTTAGACAAAGCAGACAATTGCATAAAACATCAAATACAGCCATGGCCACAATTGAAGCTCATAGAGCCGATAGAGGTACTGGACAAAGCTAAACATTACAGCCTACTTTACAATTTTATACTCAAATAACGCGGTACAAATTGCTTTTGCCACACCATCATACCTTTATGTTCTTCGCTGCCTCAGAATTATCCGCCATCAGTTCTTCTGAAAACGACCTACTTGAATCATTCGTAGATAGACTTCGACTTTCATCTTCACTCCCTTCCTCAGCAGTCTCCAATTTGGTAAGTTTTTCAGAAGCATGTCTACTATCCTCCATCAAGGTTTTTCCCTTCTGTTTAAAGTTCTTTTCGACACCTTCATATACTTGCTTATTTCACTGCTTTCATCTGTTCCAATACTCCAATTCCATGACTCTCCATAACCACTGAAAAGATCCATAAAACTATAGACAAAGGAATTTTTGGAAGCAACAACTTTTTCAGAAGCTTTTGCCACATCTGTAGCACACAAATAACTAGTACTTTCCCAGCTACAGGCGCCACCTTCACACAAAAAAAAAAGAAGTCAATATCAATTCAGTGGATTAACAAGGAAACAAAAAGAATATTTCTAGGAAGAAGAAGATATTCATCTTTAGAATGATCGACATAAAATTCATTTACCCGATTATGCAACTGACCCACTGGGACAATTTCAGAGAGAAACTCTTGAGCAGCCTCCACCAAATTGAAGATCATTACACGCCCCTCTCGTGCGTTTGAATTTGCCTAGAGAAGTTGCTAGGAGAGTTACTAATCTGCACAATATATAATATTTTATAACATCACTCATTTACATGAGGTGTTCCCCTCCCAAGTCCCACCATCATCATTAATTTAATAAAACAGCCCTCCATCCAATAATTAAAGCAGTTCTTTCAAACTTCCTTATGGGTCCATGACATCCTCCTTGATCAGTTTTTCCTGAAATTCACATTACTTTGAAAGACAACACTATTTTGGGAGAGACACATGATGATAGCTGATTGGTGAGGAGATGGTAGCTATAGAAAGAATGTCAGTAGAACAACCATGCAGAAAGTACAAAAATTCCAGCAAAGAATATGCTCTATTAGAGAATCTTCAGGTAGATGCATGCTGCACCCACTCACAAAAAGGGGAAGTTTATAGCAAATTACAGTATAAGGATCATCAATGTGAAAGATTTAGGGAAATGGATTTTAGGTGTAAGTTCAATCTATTCAATCTGACTCCTTTCTTTCTTCAAGTATTCTGTGCTTCTTAATATTTGAAAACTTTGAGTATCTTATCTTCAAATAAGCTTATTATTGGATTGGCATCACCCAAGCAATCAGAATGAATCCCGAAACCTAAGCAGTTCTACATTGATGGTTCTCTATAAAACATCAAACACATACCTGCTCATAAAGAAGAGACAGGAGCCTATCCGCATCACTTTCAGATAGACCTTTCTCCGAAGTTAACTGCAGTTTTGGAGACTTGTAAGGATACCCAGGTCAGCACCTAAAGAAAGAAATAGCAGTCCTAAGCATCAATAAAAATTGAGAAAGAGGTGTAACACCCAATGTCTAAAAAAGAGCATTGGCACTAACCGCACAAGTAGATGAGCTGAAACATCCAGATTCTCATATCCTGTGCCTTTTGAGTACGGCCTGTAGTCACATTATATGCATAGAAGTCAAACAAATAAAGAGACCGTTGCTAGAAGAACTTCCCCGAAACAAGGAGGCAACAAAAACCTGATCTTAATATCAACTTGCGGGTGAGACTCTGAAACTACTTTGCAGTCCTCTTGAAATATTGCGGACCTGACAACATTGGAGCAACAGTCGGTCACTTGATAGCACTTAATATCATGAAACCTTCCATATAATCTAATAACTGCCCAAGAATCTTAGAGAAATCAAATCAATGCCAAAGGTACAATGATGAGATTAGCCTTCTCCTATCCCCCCCCCCCCATTTTTCTCTCTTCACAAATAACGAGAAGGGAAAGAAAAAAAAAAGAAATTCAATATATTTGACGAATCTCTATATTCCAAAGCAAAGTGAAACACGACCAGTCCTGCATTTGCTTATTCTGATTTAAGCAAAATGTAGAACCCTTCTGGCTAAGAACAGGAAAGGATATTTTGGATTCATATACTTGAAATTTCCAACAAAATACTTATTCTTGTCCTGTACAGCAATATCAGTAGTCATCGCCATCATCACTCAAGGTAGCAGATTAGTGTCACTCAGAATCTGAGACCATAGCATACAATACACAAATGCCTCTAGATAGGTGGCCCCCAACTTGGCTGTTTCCTTGCAAATGTACACAATCTTGCCCTTGCAATTGAAAAGGGGCTCTTTTCTTAGACTCGTAATTGGGCATGCTCTGCTAATTCACTACAAATAAGAAACAGAAAACAGTTCCTGATCCATCTTGTAGTCTGTTTTAATCTAAAGCTCGTAAATTTCCAAAAGTCTCCTTTAGGCTATGTAGGAAGTGGACAAATTTCAGCTGTCATCATTGCCGCAAAAACATTGAAAAAGAATAGGTTGACAAACGTTTGCCCTTTGTATCAATGACTTCGCAATACAAAACTTTCTAATAAAGTTAAAGTTATCTCAAGCTCCCTTCCTTTCCCATTAGCTTTTGCACTAAATTTCACCATCCGCTAAATTCAAAATATACTCTTTTTTTTTTGGGAGCAGATGAGGGGATAAATCCCCAAATTAAGCAACAAGAAAACTAACAAGACACAGCAGAAAATAAACAAACTAACAGAAACTAGCACTTTATTTCACCATCCGTTAAATTCAAAATATACTAATAACCTTTATTTTCTGGCCCGTCAAAACTCTCAACATTTGTCAAAGGCTTTCCATCAATATTTCTCTTGCTAATTACAGAGTCATGTCCACTTAAACCCCATGAGTCTTACACCCTTGCATAAGTGATAAGTCCCTCTACCTTGCACAATTTAACTTCTTTTAGATAAAGAGAAAGTTTTATTAATAGTACGAGAAACAGAATTACACCCTAAAGGACAAGAAGTCCTCAAAAGGTGGCTTTATACAAATCAGCCCAATGAAGCACAACCTGTGTACAAGATGGCTACGAAAACACCCAGCAGCTTTAGCCCACAACGAAGCCAAATAGACTACCATGTCCCACAACGCATCCACTGACATCGAAATACCAGTAAAGACCCTAGCAGTCCTGTCTAGCCAGATGCACCAAAGTATTGCAAAGATAGCACTCTTTCACAACAACTTCTCCTTTCTCCACCCAAGCCCTGCACGCCTTGCTTGCAAGAACTCCATAACAGTATCCGGGTACGCCCAAACCTCACCTATGTAACCAGATAGTCTACTCCAAAGAGTCTGTGCCACTTCACAACTCAGAAAAACATGTGAAGAGGACTCACTACTAGCCCGACAAAGCAAACAGATATCAGGTGACCTTGCACAATTTAACAAGCTCAGAGTTACATCATCTCCATTTATCATGCTCATCAAACAAGCTAAACTTCAAATCCCTCTGAGATTCAAACAATTAGACCAATCACTGCTGAGCCACTTCACAACTCAGAAAAACATGTGAAGAGGACTCACTACTAGCCCGACAAAGCAAACAGATATCAGGTGACCTTGCACAATTTAACAAGCTCAGAGTTACATCATCTCCATTTATCATGCTCATCAAACAAGCTAAACTTCAAATCCCTCTGAGATTCAAACAATTAGACCAATCACTGCTGAGCCTTAAGGGTTAGAATGTGCGTAAAATGATGTAATACGCCTCTGAAATTTGGCATGCATAATCTCAGAAAGTACCCGACAAAACCCAACACGGAAATCTCAAAATTTACCACTGACAAATAGCAAATTCAGTATCCTGCCTCCTAGTTTTATGACATTTTTAGCAAGTTTGAACAAATGCCAGTCCAAAGCAATCCAATCATCACATTACACCCATCATCAAGTTTTCTTAATTCACTCCAACAAAACAACTACAATCAACTTTTTTGTCATTCCAATCATAATAATCATCTCAAAGCATAAATAATAAGAAAACAATGACCAAAGCATAAAAAACACAACAACAAAATAAAAGAGAGTTCAAGAAATGGGTTTCTTACAAAGCAGTAATTTCCTCATTAATAAGCTCACTATAATCAGCAGAATGCAAGGCATGATCCTTAGAAGCAGCTCTTCCTTTATTCCTACGCTTCTTCTTCTTGGCACTTTGCCCCATTCTTGAACCGCAACGCAATGTAATGTACTAATTCAATTCAAACCCAGATACCCAAATCAACAATAACCAAAAACTCCCCAATTTAAACGAAACTAATGAAAATGCAAAATGACCCAGAAGAGTTTCAGATAATCTTTGACTCTTTTTTTCTTGGTATATGATTGAGATGGTAAATAACGGAAGATTTCACTGGAAAATGAATGAAATTTGGCGCCTAGAATAGTTGTCGATGTATTTGGGATGAGAGAGAAATTGCGAACATGATTAATTTGGGTGGGGTGAAAATGGTGACGGGTATTTGACGATTCTGAAAGGGATTCAACAGACTGAAAGCGAATTTATGTGAAGAGAATTTATATGAAAAAGAGAATTTTGCTTTTTGTTGCAGAGAACTAGGATACTGAATTACTGATAGACTGATTGTCTGATACGGTAGGCGCCGAAACACTAAACAATTGATTCTTCTACTCGTGTTATCATGGGATAGGGGTGAAAGTTTGGACTTTGGATTGGATTATGGCCTAGTTTAAATTCAATTCAAAAAAATTTGGACTCGGAATTTTGATTCAAACCAAATCCAAACTAATTTTGGACTTTGATTTTTGAGTCCGGATTCAATCCGAATTATTTTCTAATCCGATCCGAATAATTCGATTTTTTCCTAACTCTTTACATTTTCTATGACAATGTCCATTACTTAAAAAAAGTTCATCGATAAGATAATAATGCAAATGTCGAAGTCAACTACAAGTCTACAACATTCATTATAAGAAAATGCAAATTATGTACTTTCAAAGGTGTTCGGTAATCTCCGCTTAGTGTACATGGAGAAGACAAATGTGTAAAGAGATAGCAAATGGACGAGTGGCTGCTAAGGCGTGACTTGAGTGAGTTATCTGAAAGGATCTTTCTCTCTTAATTTATGTACGCATTTTTATTGTTGCCTTCAATCCCTTAGATTTTAATTTGTAGTTTATACTATTTATTTTGAGCTAGTATCATTTTTGGATTATATATCTTTTTATTTATTAAATTATATCTAATTTGGATTGGATTGGATTATTGGACTCCGAAAGGGTGAGTCCGAATCCAATCCGAAAATCCAAAAAATAATTTTTTTGAGTCTGAATCCAATCCGAAATCCAAAAGTCCAATCCGAATTGCCTAATTTGGATTGGATTTTGGATTTAATCCGAATAAGTTTCACCCCTATCGTGGGATTAGACTTTGAATCAAGAAATTTGTTATTTTTGGATTAAAAAATATTTTTATATTTTAAATACTTTTGGTTGAGAAAAAAAAAATGTTGCTTTGCAAAACAAAATAAGTTTTGCATTCCACCATCTTATTGTAAAATGGTCTTCCAGAAGAACGATTAGTCATATTATGTGTATCACTTCAAAAATGTTTGTTGTCTGCTATTTTCACCCTAAGGGCATGCTTAGATTGGGGGTAATGATTAAGGGGAGTAATAGAGCAAATTAAAGGGTACAATAAGAAGGTGAAACTGGTGGTGGGGTCTACGTCAGGGTGACCCCATTTCTCCATATTTGTTTATTCTGGTGGCTGAAGCTTTTTCGGGGTTAATTCATAAAGCGGTCTCTGAGCGCCGAATCCATGGTACTAAGGCTAGCCAGGGTGGTCCCATTATATCTCACTTGTTTTTTGCTGATGACAGTCTCCTTTTTACTAGAGCCAACCGAGAGGAATGCCGAGAAATTGTCGATATACTGAGCAAATACGAGATGGCGTCCGGTCAGAAAATCAATTTTGACAAGTCGGAGGTTTATTTTAGCAAGGGGGTCAACACTGGAGTGAGGGAGGAACTGGGAGCTATTCTGAACATGAAAATTGTGGATAAACACGAGAAGTACCTGGGTCTACCTACTATTGTGGGGAAATCAAAGAGTGCTGTTTTTGCTTCGATTAAAGATCGTGTTTGGAAAAAATTGCAGGGTTGGAAAGAGAAAATATTGTCTCGTGCGGAAAAGGAAGTGTTGATAAAGTCTGTTATTCAAGCTATCCCCTATGTTATGGGTATTTTTAAGCTCCCTTTGTCTATTGTGCAACAAATTCACTCTCTTTGTGCTCGTTTTTGGTGGGGCCAATGGGGTAATGAGAGGAAGCTTCATTGGAAAAGTTGGGAGTTTTTGAGCAACCCGAAATGCGTAGGAGGTATGGGTTTCCGTAATTTGAATGTCTTTAATGACGCTTTATTGGCCAAGCAGGTTTGGCGACTCCTTCAACATGAAGGCTCCCTATGTGGGCGTGTTTTGAAAGCTAAATACTTTCCAAATTGTGGGGTGCTTGAATCTTCTTTGGGACCACGTCCCAGCTATGCCTGGCGTAGCATATGGAGTGCTAAAGGTCTGCTCAAAGATGGATTTCTATGGCGAGTTGGTAATGGGAGTACTATTAGTATTTGGGAGGATCCCTGGCTGGCAGGAGATACTAGTCGCTTTGCTCTTACACCTAAACCTTTATTTACAGATGTTAAAACTGTCTCTGATCTAATTGACTTTGATGCCTGTTGTTGGAGGTCGGATGTGATCGGGCGAGTATTCAATGAACATGACAAACGCCTCATTCTTGCTATCCCTATCAGCGAGCATCATTCGAAGGACAACCTGAGATGGGCATTCTCTAAGGATGGGGAGTACACTGTGAGGTCTGCTTATCGTCTTGGCAAATACGTCAATTTCGACTTGGTCGAGCCACACTGGCCTCAAATTTGGGAGGCAAATATTCCTCCAAAAGTGAGACATTTTCTTTGGAAAGCCTCTTCAAATATTTTGCATACCAAGTCTGTGCTTAAAGCTCGACACGTTATCGAGGATGATCTCTGCCCAAGATGCAATCAAGGTAGCGAAACCCCTTTTCACGCTATTTTTGACTGTCCTCTTGTTCAGCCCATCTGGGAGGAGTGTCGCTGCCCATCTGCTAGTGATCGAGGGGAGGCGAGTAATTTTGAGGAGCTGCTTTTTTCGTGGCGCGAAAATCTTGACGAGCTGCAGTGGCAAACAACTTGCCTCATTGCTTGGGGAGTGTGGTTCAGCCGCAACCTGTGGGTATTTCAATCTCGGAAGCTCCCTTCGCAGATCATTATTGATCGTGCTTACCGCCAGCTTGATAATCACAACACCTTCACTCAGAAGCGTGACATTGGTAGAGTTTCTCGTAGCTTTGGTGGTGGTTCTGTGTGGGTGGCTCCCCTGTGAGCTCGGTTAAAGTGAATGTCGATGCTCAGGTTAACGAAGAGGGGTGGATTGGGCTGGGTGCTGTCGCTCGAGACCATGCTGGTGAGGTGGTTTTTGCTGCAGTGAGACGGATTGAAGCCCATTGGTCTCCCCTGATCGCAGAAGGCAAAGCCGCATTGTTTGGACTCAAAACAGCAATGAAGTTCGCATACAGCAACATCCTCGTGGAGTCGGATAGCCTTCAGCTTATTTCGCGCTTTGTTACTAGTTCCTTTTCATTAGATGAAGTCGGTCTTGTGTTAGATGATATTGGCAATGTGGTCTCGTGTTTTAATTCAATAGGTTGGAGTCATGTTAGAAGGGATGGTAATTCGGTTGCCCATCACCTTGCTAGAGTCTGTTTAGTCGAAGTTGAGAAGGTTGGGTCCATTGTTACCCGGAGTCTGTATCCTCGTATGTATTGATGGACAAATTATCAATATAAAACTTGCTAAGCTTTTCCCTCAAAAAAAAAAAAAGTGAGTAATGGAGAAAATGCAAGGAAAAGAGGGGTGAATCATTACCCTAGGGGGAAGTAGGTTAACTATTACCCTCCTCTTCACCAACTCTAACACCCATCACCTCCCACTTCCTCCTATTTTAGCTATAATTCACTCTATTACCCCCTTAATCATTACCACACTCTAAGCATACCCTAAGCTTAACCTTTGTTTTATCAACGCTCAAAAAATATTGATCAACCATGGACCAGGACAATATTAATTCTTGAGCGGTGACATTTTATTTGGTTGACACTAGTTTATACCCAGGCTATGCCCGGGTTATTACGAATTTAAGCAGATGGTGAAAGTAAATATCTACGACTTCGTTACAAAATACTCAATTCTTAAACTTTAAAACTAATCTCTCACATGTATTCGAGTCTATTCACTAATGATAATTAATATTAATAAGATTACAACGATTAATTGAAAATCGAAACACATGTATATACAGAACTTATATCAAACATAGTATCAAATTCCTTGTCACATACTACTATTTATTATAGCCAAAAAAACATGAAAGTGTGTCGCAAATACATTAAACATGTTTATTTTGTTGTGTGCAGTGTGATGATCTTGGGCCAGAAAATATTTCGGAGTTGGGCTGAAAGGAATTCATAGGACTGTTATTTTCCCCTCTTTAAGACTAGCTAACTTAGGTGTAGGTAAGAATTTGCCGCACTGGACGCCATATGGCCTATTAAGTAGAATTCTGTTATTTGTCAAAATAAAAGATTAAAACCTAGTTTCTACTTTCCAGTTCAAAATAACGTGATATTTGCGTCTCTCACTTCAAAACCCCAAATTAACCACCCTTCAAAAAAAATTTAAAAAAAAAACATAGCAAAAGCCAACAAACCCTAGCCGTTCAGTTTTGCTCTCACCCCCCGTTCCAATGTCATTAATGGCAGAGAAGAAGTCGGCCTCCGAGATTGAAGTGGAGGAGAAAAAGTCGGCCTCCGAGAATCAAGCGTAGGAGAAGAATTAAATGAATGGTTCACTTGAAGATCCTTTGATCGTTAATAAGGAAATCATCGATGATGAAGAAAATGAGGGTTACAAAGCAGGAGACCTAAAAACTAACTGTCATCGGTATTCTAGTCTAAGTTTCAGATAGTAAGTATTTGTGCTTAAATCTTGATCCAAGGACCAACCACAGCCTGAGTGAGTTTGACGACTCATTTGAAATCCGAGTTATGTTATGCTACGATAGGTTACGTTATCTCCGAAGAAGACAGTAAGAAAAATAACTTATATGCATGTTCAATACCATTTAATCGTTCAATGTGGACAATCCACGTTTATTTTTTTCTTCACATGCCCCTCAAGTATGGGCTAATCTAATACCAAGCACATGACACATCAAATCAATGAGTCATTTATCTCATCACAAGTGTTGATTTTTTTTTTCTGTTGTAAGGTAATAAAAAAAAAAAAAAAATTGTTGTAGTTTTGTTGTCGTGTGGTGTTAGTTCATTTTGTTGTAATATCGTTATTTTTGAATGAACACATACGTACTTCTAATATTTATTGGTGATTCACATGATTCTTTTCGAGAGTGTTCCAAATTTGACATGAGGGGTTAGAGGCAGAAAAATTTAGATTTTAGACTCAAATAAGAGAGGTCGGACAATGTTTAAAGTACGGTAAAACTCGCTAGGTAATGAACAAAAATATCATTTAATTATGTTTTTATTATACAATTAAATTGGGAAACAAACCTCACAAATTTGACTACAACAGTTTCATTTTTAAAAGTAAGGAAAGTAGCACTATTTTATTCTCGACACACCTTTTCAAACCCGATGGCAATCAAAGTGGATATACAAAAAATGTTTCTTAATAACCACATTTTATCTCTTTCTCTTTCGACTTATCAACCTTTTTAATTAGTATTGTTCGTACAATATCAGACGAAAAGTATGATACAAAAAATAACATTACAATACATACACACTAGTTTATACTCATGCTATGCACGAATTATTACGAATTTAAACATATGGTAAAAGTGAATATCTACGACTTCATTACAAAATAGTCAATTCTTAAACATTAAAACTAATCCCTCACTTGTATTCGATTCTATTCACTAATGACAATTAATATTAATAAAGATTACAACGATTAAATGGAAATCAAAACACATGTAAATACAAAAAATATATAAAACATAGTATCAAATTCATAGTCACATACTACTATTTCTTATAGCCAAAAGACCATGAAAGTGTGTCGCAAAAACTTTAAACATGTTTATTTTGTTTTGTGCAGTGTGATGATCTTGTTGTTTATATTTTTTGCATCCTTAAAATATAGTATAACAACCCTATTAATTGCATATTAAATCGAACATGTAACTATTTTTTATTTTTTTTTTGATAATTACAAAAGAAAAAAATTTTAAAAAAAACAATGGGAATTTATTTTTTTTTGCAAATTTAACTGAAAAGATTTGTCCGAACAAAAAATAAGATTATTTGGACCTAGGTTATGTTTGCAAATTGCAATGCATGTGATACCATACATGCGGGTGAACATTTACTGTTAAAAATTAATTTAGTGATAAAATTCAATAGTGATTTGGACCAAGGTCATTCAGTTAGTGATACCAATAAATAAAAAAGTGACTTTTATCTGCCCTGGCCTCATGCAAGTGATCGTCTCATAAGAGAATTACTCGACTAAGAAAACTTATCGTTTGATCCCATATTGACTCTCGATAGGGTGGACGGAAAGTCATTGTAGCAAGCTATCTACCATAAGTGTACATTTTTGATCTTAGCCAAAGGGCCAAGAAAGTTGTGGCTTGTTTCAACATTAGCTCTTTGTTTTTGTACATGTCCATTGCTTAATATCTCCCTTCTTTCGCTCGATGTGGGACTCATAACAAAGTAGTGTAGGCATACGATTATTTGCCATAATCATAGGCTAAAGTGGTGTTACGTTAATTGTTTCTATCACATAATGTTTCTTTTTTTCCTTTTTCTTTTTAAAATTTATTTATCACCCATAATCCCTCTATTTTTGGGTAACTCAAATATAGTATCGTAATTTATATATACTCCACACACTATTGCCCTACAAATAGCCATAAAAGTTACAATTTTTTAAAGCTTTTGCTCACCTAAATGATATATCACCTAAAACTTCATCTCTAACTTCTTTTTCCGATGTAGGACTCATATAAGGATATATAAATACAACATAATTAATTAAAAAAATATGTAAAATATAATATTTTAATAAATATTGTTATTATTTATTTACTTATCGTTTTAATATAGTGTAAAGAATATAATACTTCTATAAGATGGTTTTATTTATTTGTTTATCATTTTATGCATGTAATAAATATTAAGCTTTGATATATTTCAAATCTCTCTCACTAGCACTCTATCCCCCCAAAAAAGTTCATTCTCACGGAGATTCCTACTTGTTTAACTCGTTTTTTATTTATATTTGTGTGCATCCTACGTGTTGGGTTCCTGGTTTTGATGATAACAAACAAAGTGTTATTATCCTCGATTGAACTAACAATGATGGCAGGTTTACTTAAGGATGCAAGAAGTTGAAATGCTCAATGCATGATTGCTCATGAAGATGCTTGGATCCTCACAAGATATGAAAATTATGTAATGTAGTTAAGTGCATTTACTATTAGTCTTTGTGTACTATACTTGACTAGTTAGCAAGAGTCTAAGTTGATCATGACAAGCGAACAAGGTTGTGTAGGACTGAGTGCAAGCGTCTATGACTACAGGGGAACAACCTTGTGAACCTTGTTCTCTATGACCAACACTGAAGCTTAAAGGAACCAAAGGGGAACAACGATTTATTGGACCCTGTTCCTTCTAGCTGTGTATCTGGACGAGTTTTGCATAATATCGTATTTATTATTTCTATGAATATTTGTGCATTATCTTTTTAGATCTTCACACAAATATTCTTCTGAAAAAATATAAATTATTTTGGAAAATTGAATATTGCATTATCGTATTTTAAACAGAAAATTATTTTATTTTCAGAAGATATTATCTTGGAAAAGTATTTTACTTAGTGGCCACGTTTATATTGTTTATGTAAGTGAATTATCTTTTGGAATATTTTTAATTATCTTTTAGAGATTATATTCTAATAAATCACTTAGCTAGTTGGTCGAGTTTTTTAATTAATTTGGACGTTTTTATCATTTAGGTGGGTATAAGGAAAGGTCTTAGATTTTTACTTAAACTCTATCTTATTTTTTGGGAAATTCTATCTTTTATATTCTTGAAAAGATTTAACCTAGTGTAAACATCAGGGTTTGAAGTTTACTCCCTTTGCTATTGGGTGTTTAGGATAATTGAAGAGTCGCCACCAAATTTTAAGGAAAACACTTGGAAACCAATAAAGAACCCAAATCGAAAGTCTAGAAAGACTCCAACTTAGGTTTAATGCACCCCAATCCCGATTGGGGATAAATTGACTCTAATGACCCAAAGGACCAAAGTTGAGTTTGGGGGTGTGGGTACGAATTGGAAAGCTGTTAGGCACCCAATTATGCCCGTTAAATATACGGCCTCTACTAATTGATCTTGATTAATAATTAAAGTTGCACGGTCCCAAACAAATCCGGTCGTCCAATTTCTAGAATTAACTAAGTGGGCTGAACAACATGAATTATTGTTATTGTTATCGCTTTGCACATGATTTATCCAATTCCATGCTATGAATTAATAAAGCGCAAGATTAAACCATTAAATATGCAAGATAATAATATTCTCCAAAACCTATCATTATTGCTTAACGCGCCAATTACCAACTTGCAACAATAAACAAGTTAGTAACTTCATTGAGATTAAATCAAAGCAATAAAGAAGTAGTTGATAAGAACATGTTTCTCATGCAATAATTATAACAATATATGAAAATTGATCCAATCATGCAATTAATCTAATTCTATACTAATTAAACATTTAAATATGCAAAAACATGATTTTTATACTAAACATGCAATAAACATGAATTAAACTAATCTAACATGATAATATACAAAATAATAATCAAAACATGAAAATTAATCAACCATAAGCATAATCTAAGTAAAATATGATTTTATAAAAAATTGATTTAAAGAAAATAAACTCTCAGGATGGATAACTTGGATGTTCACTTACGAACGGACGAATTCCCAAAGATTCTCGTTCTTGATCAAAGGTAGATGAATTATGTGTTGTCTTGTGAAGATGAATAATATTGAAGGTTTATTTGTGGTGGAAAGGGTAAAAGATCAGTTTTTGTGGTGGAAGGATGATTGGAGTGGCTTTCTTGAAGGTTATTTAGAGAGCTATAGGGTTCAATTTGACCTCTCCATTGTGTTCTCCTTGAAAAAACGGAGGAAAAGAGTATATATAGAGGTAGGTTTAGGTCTGGGACGGAACTGACAAAAAGGCCGGACAAAATAGTCCAATAGGCGCCTTTCTGAGGGGACCGCTTGGCGTCCAAGCGACTACCGCTCCAACAAGCGGGACTAACGGTGTAACCGCTAACGCAGGCGGCTCAGCCGCTAGGGCAAGCGGTTCAGCCGCTCCAGAAGGGAGCAAGACAAATTTTGACGGCCCATAACTTCTTCGTCTGACCTCAAATTGACCTGATTATTTTTGAATTAGATTCGTTATTTAAAGGGATTTGTTTGGACATATTATAAGCCAAATTCTCATGAGTATTTCGGGAGTTATGGCCCAAACACTAAAGAGGTGTCCATTTCAGTATACCTTGCGTTAATTGGATCATATCTCATTCGTTTTTTATTGGACTTAGACCCATAATATGTCATTTTGAAGGTATCTGTGTGAGGAATACATATAAATTAGGCACACTTCTGAATTAGTCCTCCAATGGAGGATAATCCTATTTGAACCGTGGAGTGCGGTAATCAGAGCATCTCTTTTGTCTCATAACTTTGTGGTATCACATCTTTTAACTCTGGTGTCCGTTTGGGACAAGGTAAGGGTCGTTGGAAAGGTTATAGAAAAGGATATGTGATTATGGTGAAATGAGAGGCTTTATGCCAATGATCAAGAATTCGAACACTTCGGAAATTCTTACTGTCCATGTTATTGCATATCCATCATCATCGGGTTTTTGGTGGGACAGAGACACAATTTGGTGTCTACAGAAGCCCCCACTTTGGCTGAGCTTGAATAGAGCGAAGGTCAAAGTATTCATGTTTCAATACCTGCATGAATCAAACAGGTAAACTGAGTGAGGTGACAATCAGTTAAAGATAAACAATCATTTTAGGGTAAAGTAGTAATTTCCCCGGTTTATTTGACCGAGAGTTTGACCCTATGTTGTAGGTCACACAATAAAAATCTTTCGATTATCAGTCGAACGGAGAAATCCTATGTTGTAGGTCATACAATAAAAATCCTTCGATTATCAGTCGAACGGAGAGACCCTATGTTGTAGATCACACAATAAAAATCCTTCGATTATCAATCGAACGGAGAGACCCTATGCTGTAGGTCACACAATAAAAATATTCATCAGAGATGAGATAGGTAATAAATGATAAGAAATCCTTCGATTTTCAGTCGAAGGGGGAGACACTATGCTGTAGGTCACACAATAAATGTCCTTCAATTTTCAGTCAAAGGAAACCCTATGCTGTAGGTTACACAATAAATGTCCTTTGATTTTCAGTCAAAGGGGAATCCTATGCTATAGGTTACACAATAAAAATATTTTGTTAGAAATAGAATACATGATAAAAATCTTTCGATTTTCAGTCGAAGGGAGAGACCCTATGTTGTAGGTCACACAATAAATGTCCTTCGATTTCAGTCAAAGGGGAACCCTATGCTGTAGGTTATACAATAAATGTCCTTCGATTTTCAGTCGAAGGGGAACCCTATGCTGTAGGTTACACAATAAATGTCCTTCGATTTCCAGTCGAAGGGGAACCTTATGTTGTAGGTTACACAATAAAAATATTTCATTAGAAATAAGATAGATGATAAAAATCATTCGATTTTTAGTCGAAGGGTGACCCTGTGCTGTAGGTCAGACAATAAACGTCCTTCGATTTTCAGTCGAAGGGGAACCCTATGCTGTAGGTTATACAATAAAGATATTTCGTTAGAAATAAGATAGATGATAAAAATCCTTCGATTTTTAGTCGAAGGGTGACCCTGTGCTGTAGGTCAGACAATAAACGTCCTCCGATTTTCAGTCGAAGGGGAACCCTGTGCTGTAGGTTACACAATAAAAATTATGGTAAATGTAACATGCAAGTAATGTCGTGTAGTTTCGACCATTGGTCGAGTAACCTGCGTGGTTAGTCAATTATAGAGATAACTGATGCGTTGACTCTTGGTCAAACGCGAACCTGTATAAAAGGTCAGACAAAATAGTTGGTTTAACCAGCCACATACGTAAACATTCATTTGCATATGAGTGTAATCAATGCGATAATCAAAAAAGACGCAACTCTTCTAAAAACAATGTTCTATAGGACACAACTACATCCTAAGACCTTAAAAGATATGGAACAAAACCCTAAGGATTAGACCCAATTAGTGAAGAAAGTTTAGAAACTTACCCAATCAAATGATGATGCAAAAGTCTAATGATATGCAAATCAAATGCATTCAAATATTGTGCTATGTAAATGTGCACATGAATGTATGAGACTCAATGCAATATGATGATAACTAGGCCTAAAGCTCCATGCAACCTAGATACGAATGATGATGTACATGATTGGACACATGTAATGCTAAAATGTATGCCTAACAAACAATACTCCAAGGGAAAAAATGAGAGATTGTTGTTTTTTGTTTATATTATTTTTTAAGAAGAGTGCCCCTCATAAGTCATATGAAAAGTATTCTCTAGAGATGTTTTCATGTAAAACGCAAAGCCTCTATTGTTGAGGTGCGACCAAGCTCATTGAAGTAACTTCCTTATGTAGATGAGACCCAAAGTCTTCAAATGCTTTTCACCAGAATTGGGAGAAACAAAATCCCCCAGTGTGGATCAAAGTTTTTTTTTCTAATGATGATATCAAGAGTGACAAACTTTCAGATGGAGTCACAGGTGTTGCAAAGCCACGAGTTGCGATTATAGAGCTAAAGCAAAGTGGAGAATTCTGGGTAGAGATGTGGTATTTTGAAAAAATTGGGTTTAAGTGCTAAAAATAAAAAACAACGGAATGTTTTGTGATGGATAGAAGATGATGAAGGTAATTCAAACTCGATTCCAAGTCTTGAGCTCTAAAATGGGTTAAAAATCACGGAAATTTTTAAACCCTAAGAATTCTGAGTTACGAAAAGTGATTGCTTAGAACCTTTGATTATCACATGTGAAATGTGAGACTTATTAATGAGATTTTAACGGGGTCGGGCCTCTTAAGAGGTTACCTACGTATCCTTGCAGAATCAGGCCAAAACGTAGTTCGGGGACCAGAGATTTTAATGCCCTAACTTTTGCCTAAGTCATTGTCTTTGGGGATCGACCCAGCGGGCTTGCCATTTTTGCCTAAGCCATTGAATGAATATGCTTAGCGGGTTTTTTTTTTTTTTTTTTTTTTTTTTAGTGAACACACATCTTTGAATGGTCACTCCTCTAGGAGGTCTTTTGGGTTGTAATGTTGGGCCAAGGTTATAGTTGCCAAAGAAGGATATTAAGGCTCAAATACCCATAAAAAGCCCCCAGTGTGCTGGGGTGTCACTTTGTGGTAAGGAAACTCTCTCTTTATTTTCGAATTACTTGAGATTTTATTTTCTTTTTTCTTGGAATGTTTTTTTTTTTTTTTTTTGATCTCTTGCTCTTTCTCTTTTGAGTTGTGGAGCTTTCCTCACCAATTTGTGATTTTAGTGACACTCAAGGATGATACACACTTCCCATACTCAGGGTTACGATAAATGTGGTTTAAGAAAGAAAGTGGCTTGTGTTTGTTGGCTCAAATGGGCTCCAAAGTGGTAACTTTTATTGTTGTAGGTGAAAGCATAATAATATAGGGTGCCAAATGAATGCCTCATGTCCTCGGTACGACTTTAGGATGTGTGTCTTTTTTTTATTTATATTTATTGGTCCTTCTCAATTAGTCTCAGAAGTTAAGGTCCATTGCATCGTTCAATCAGATTTAGCAACTCAGATTCATCATTGGATTTCCAAGTTAAACATTCCATGAGAAAAGAAAGAGATAAATAAAGGCTTATTTTATTCAATGCAAAAATGAAGCATTTCAATGCTTAAAAGGGATCCTAGACAAGACATGGACTCGACAAAAGAAAGAAAATGGGAGAAACTCTCCAACTTAGCCTAAAACTCTATGACTCAAGATTGGGCTTCGCCATTGGGCTTGATGGTATTATTGCCCAATTGGGCGAGGATGTCATCTTCAATAAGCATACCTACGTAATTGAGTTGTGCGTTGGTGTCGATGGCTTGAAACTTTAAATGATCAAGATACCTTGGTTGAAGGTTCTTGATTAACTTGCGAATTTGCTCTTCCTCGGATGGACGGTCAATCATTTCGGCAACCTTGGTTCTCCATCTCTTGACAAAATCAGTGAAGTTTTCATTTTCACCTTGCTTAATAGCTTCAAGCTCTCTAATGGTCATTGGTTGAATGACATTGTCAGCGTACCTAGTGAGGAACAAACTGGACACCTTGTTCCAATCTTGAACTTGATTGGGCTCGATCTTAAAAAACCATGTCCGGACAGTGGGGTACAAGGTTTGTGAGAAGAGGTGGACATATAAGTAAGAATCCACTCCTCTTAGGCTCATTGCAGTAGTAAATGTCCGTATGTGATCTTTTGAATCGTCAGTTCCTTTGAAAATGGAGACTTCGGGCATTGAGAACTTAGGTGGGAGTTTTCCCTTGATGTGAGAGGAATACTCTTCAGAATTGATCATTTAGTCACTTATGATCTTGTTTTGGGTCAAGACTAATTCGAGCTTCTTGATTTGGGCCTCAAGTGCGATCACGTCCTCGTTAGGTGGAGGAGTGTCGTTATGTTTTTGTTCGATGACAGTCAAACAATTGTTCATAGATTTCAACAAAGACATCATCTCCTTGATCATTTGCTCATAGGTCTTAGGCACTTCATTATCTCTAACCATAGTAGCGGGTATGGATTATGAAAGTGGTTGAGTGATAAACTGCTTTCGAACCATATGGTTGCTTTTGGTATCTCGTTCCCAACTCTTCGGATCGTAGTTCCTTATTCTACCAATCTGAATATTCACTTAGCTTGGTGAGGGACACTGAGGGAGAAGACTTGAAGAAATATTATTTTTTTTGGATAAACACACTATCCTAATTACCCTTGGAGTACTAACATGCAAGTCTAATATGGACATGCAATGATGACAAGTCTATATGCAATGTGGGTTAAGATGAATGCAACTATATGTGACATGCAAATGCTAGAATGATCTAGATGAGTGATGCGCATGTTCATTTCAAAATGCATGATATGCAAAGACTCTAGAAAGACCTAATAGACATGTATACCATGAAACAATGTATGAGGAAATGACCTACGATGATTATTCATGCAATTAAAATGTCCCATATGAGATGCAACATGTATGATCAACACATAACGAGTAGAGCTACCCATCTATAGTAAATGGGTGTTCTAGAATGGCGTATGATGCAATGTAGAATATTCTATATGTCCTAACATAGAGCTTCTAGAATGAGATGCAATGCAATATTTTTTTTTTTAGAAAGAAAGAAAATGTGGGAAATTAATCTAGAATGATTCCTCAACAAAGTTGTCATAATATACAAGTAACATGTTTAGGCCAAAGATCCTTGACTCAATAAAAGAAAAATACGGAGACTCTTGACTTAGAGACAGGGAAAGGGGAATATTTTCGACTCTTAACAAAGAAAATATGTACTCTTGACTAAGGAAAAGAGAGATTTTATTCTAAACTGAAATTGGGATAAAATAAATGATTATACTCTTGACTAAGGAGAGGAGAGATTTTATTCTACGCTCAAATTGAGATAAAATAAAAGATTATACTCTTGACTAAGGAAAGGGGAATATCTTATTCTAGACTCAAATTGGGATAAAAATAAGAGATATTAGACTCTTGACTGAGGAAAGGGAAATTTTTTATTCTAGACTCAAATTGGAATAAAATAAAAATTAAACTCTTGACTAGGAAAAGGGAAAGATTTTATTCTAGACTCAAATTGGGATAAAATAAAAATTATACTCTTGACTAGGAAAAGGGAAAGATTTTATTCTAAACTCAAATTGGGATAAAATAAAAGATTATACTCTTGACTAGGGAAAGGGAAAGATTTTATTCTAGACTCAAATTGGGATAAAATAAAAGATCATATTCTTAACTAAGGAAAGACTGACTCTTTATTTTATTTGGGATCTTTGGCTAAAACCCATTACTTGGACGGGAAAGAAAAAATTAAGAAAAATATTTTCTCCTAAGGAAACAAGCATCATACGTATCATTCATGAAATATTATTTCCTAAAATAAAAATATTCTAGATCAATCTTAGGCATAGAAGATTACGCAAAGATTGCGTTCACACTAGAGCAAACAACACATTCACGCAAAAAATGCAGTCAAAAAGATCTAGTATGGACATGGGACTGAGTTTCAAGCCTAAAACATTGGTTCTAGTTCATGCAATTGGGTAGGCTTAAGGGTTTTGGTCAAAAGAAACTCATGATCAAGAATGTACAACAATCCGCGGGATGCGCGACAATGTGATGCATCCTTGTTATCCTACTCGTCGAATGGACGAATGCATAGGAAGGTACATGAGGTGGGGGGATCCATGTTTCTTGGCAAAGAGGAATCGAGTGGATTCCCACCAAGGCACTTCACCACACTCCAAGGGCTAAAAACTGGTTAGAACTTGCTAAAACAAGTTCGGAAGTTGCGCAAGCGCATGCAAATGAATGAATGAATGCAAAGCTAACAATTAATATGAGCAATAATAACAAGGTCATGAACAATGCAATTTCAACAATTAATAAAGATCAACTTTCAAGTTACACCCTCTTAATAAGTCCCCAGCAGAGTCGCCACTGTAAACACTAGGGTTTGAATTTTACTCCCTTTACTATTGGGTGTTTAGGATAATTGAAGAGTCGCCACCAAATTTTAAGGAAAACACTTGGAAACCAATAAAGAACCCAAATTGAAAGTCTAGAAAGACTCCAACTTAGGTTTAATGCACCCCAATCCCGATTGGAGATAAATTGACTCTAATGATCCAAAGGACCAAAGTTGAGTTCGGGGGTGTGGGTACAAATTGGGAAAGTGTTAGGCACCCAATTACGCCTGTTAAATAAACGGCCTCTACTAATTGATCTTGATTAATAATTAAAGTTGCACGATTCCAAACAAATCGGGTCGTCCAATTCCTAGAATTAACTAAGTGGGTTGAACAACATGAATTATTTCTATTGTTATCGCTTTGCACATGATTTATCCAATTCCATGCTATGAATTAATAAAGCGCATGATTAAACCAATAAATATGCAAGATAATAACATTCTCCAAAACCTATCGTTATTGCTTAACGCGCCAATTGCCAACTTGCATCAATAAACAAGTTAGTAACTTCATTGAGATTAAATCAAAGTAATAAAGAAGTAGTTGATAAGAACATGCTTCTCATGCAATAATTATAACAAAATATGAAAATTGATCCAATCGCGCAATTAATCTAATTCTATACTAATTAAACATGTAAATATGCAAAACATGATTTTTATACTAAACATGCAATAAACATGAATTAAACTAATCTAACATGATAATATACAAAATAATAATCAAAACATGCAAATTAATCAACCATAAGCATAATCTAAGTAAAACATGATTTTATAAAGAATTGATTTAATGAAAATAAACCCTCAGGATGGACAACTTGGATGTTCACTTACGAACGGACGAATTCTCAAAGATTCTTGTTCTTCATCAAAGGTAGATGCATTATGTGTTGTCTTGTGAAGATGAATAATATTAAAGGTTTATTTGTGGTGGAAAGGGTAAAAGATCAGTTTTTGTGGTGAAAGGATGATTAGAGTGGTTTTCTTGGTGAAGGAGGAAGGAGATGGATGAAGATAGAGAGATTAGGGTTAATTAGAGAGCTATAGGGTTCAATTTGATCTCTCCATTGTGTTCCCTTTGAAAAAACGGAGGAAAAGAGTATATATAGAGCTAGGTTTAGGTCTGGGACGGAACTGACAAAAAAGCCGGACAAAATAGTCCAACAGGCGCCTTTCGGGGGGGACCGCTTGGCGTCCAAGAGGCTACCGCTCCAACAAGCGGCTAGCCTCTAGGACTAACGTTTAACCGCTAGGGCAAGCGGCTCAGCCTCTAGGGCAAGCGGTTTAGGGCAAGAGGTTCAGCTGCTCCGGAAAGAAGCGAGACAAATTTTGACGGCCCATAACTTTTTCGTTTGACCTCCAATTGACCTTATTATTTTTGCATTAGATTCCTTATTCAAAGGGCTTTGTTTGGTCATATTATAAGCCTAATTCTCATGAGTATTTCGGGAGTTATGGCCCAAACACTAAATAGGTGTCCATTTCAGTATACCTTGCGGTAATTGTATCATATCTCATTCGTTTCTTATTGGACTTGGACCCATAATATGTCATTTTGAAGGTACTTGTTTGAGAAATCCATGTAAATTAGTCCCACTTCTGAATTATTCCTATAATGAAGGATAATCCTATTTGAACCATGGAGTGCGGTAATCAGAGCATCTCTTTTGTCCCATAACTTTGTGGTATCACATCTTTTAACTCCGGTGTCCGTTTGGAACAAGGTAAGGGTCGTTGGAAAGGCTATAAAAAAGGGTATGTGATTATGGTTAAATGAGAGTCTTTATTCCAATGATCAAGAGTTCGAACACTTCGAAAATTCTTACTGTCCATGTTATTCCATATCCATCATCGTCGGGTTTTGGTGGGACAGAGATACAATTTGGTGTCTACACCTAGGTGGTCTGAGCCTCTACGCCTGCCTATATAATGCTCGTGATAGACTCAGTTGAAGGTTAAGCTTTGCGTGCATTATTGAGTTCAAAATCATTTGTGCAAAGTGTTAAATCGTCCAAACTAAATACGTCATGTGCTCATACAAGAACAACCTTAAACCATGTTCCCTGTCTTGGTCAAACGCTTAGACTGGTCATTGCATAATAGGTTTTTCTATGGTCTTTTCTTAGTAAAGAAGCGTGTTATAGGACAAACAATCTGGTAATATGTAATAGCTCTAGCTTAGTAACAAGCGTAGAGTTTCCTTCAGGTCAGTGTGTGACTTGGAAGGATTGGCAACACATTAGTAACAGTGTGTGGTGTGATTAGGGTATTGTGATGTATCCTGTTTTGGCTCTGGTTATAAGATAAGTAGTGTGACAAAATTCCAAGTAACTGAGTCATGGTTTTTACTCCTATTGAGCCTAGGAAGTTTTCCACGTGAAAAAAGGATTGTGTTATTTACTTTCAGTCTTTTGCTTTGAGTTATGTTTACTGGAAAGGAACAACGTGCACAACGTTGTTCTCACCATTGTTCTTAAGTCTCAAAAGTCTGTGTAATCGCGAGAAATTGGAGTCACTCTATTCACCCCCCCTCTAGAGTAACTTAGAGCATTTTTCACTACGGCTACTTTGCATTATTTTTTGTAATGAACTTCTATTATTATTATTATTATTATTATTATTATTATTATTATTATTATTATTATTATTATTATTATTATTATTATTATTATTATTATTATTATTATTATTATTATTATTATTATTATTATTATTATTATTATTATTATTATTATTATTATTATTATTATTATTATTATTATTATTAATTTGTAGTAGGAGCTACATAATTATTATCGCACTACTATTAATACTGGTTGATGGTGTTTAGTTCAATAAAAAATAACACACCTTAATAAGGATAAATATTACATTAGTCTTAGACAAAAGTCTAAATTAATGTGATTCTACACACCTCGCTTTTTATATTTATACCTCATTTATGCTACAACTTTATATTCTTCTCCGATGTGGGATTTATATTCGGTGAAACTATTTTCTCTCTCTATGCTTCCTTATTACATGCAATAATAATAGAATCATAATTGGGAAAACTTACCTAATTTTATTAATGATGTTGATAGGATTTTTTTTGGTTACCTTGACTAATTGGAAAATGATTAGTATGGAATGAAAGAATATTATTTCCATTAATTAATTGATTAGGAGATCTCTTGGATGTTGGTATTCTTTTATTAGCCTTCCATACTTTAATTTGCCTAATTTGACTCCTTAGATGTTAGTTAATGATTGCAATAATGGGTCATTTCAAAATTCAAAGAGGGAGTTTTGGAGGGAGTGCAAGAAATGCTTGGGATTGGGTTTTGGAGGCACAACGTTACACCTGCATTCTAATTCTAATATTAGATTAGATTTGAAAATAAATCAATGTGGAAAGTTCTACTTACTAAGGGGTCATGATACGTAACTCCATTTACGAGGAAATACATTTTTTACAAAAAGATAATTCCTATATTTTGGTTGTTAACCAAATATAATAAAGAAATCTACACTTTCTAGAAAATGAGACTTTCTATATTTTTCAAGTGATAATCTATCAACGTTTAGACCCAAAACAAAATCTTCAACAAACCAATAAAGTTTATTGCAAACATGAAAGGTAAAAAAGCAAAGCCGAAGGTGGGTGTTCCAACTTTTTTTTTTTTTTTTTTTGATAAGGCAAGATAATCAGATAACCTAATAGGTTAACCTAAGGAGTCCTGTACCGATAAATTGGTTAGGGACTGGTCAAAGGGAAGTGACCAAGTGAGAAGACGGGGGCACGAATGTCCAACATTAACCAGATAGTCAGCTACAACGTTAGCTTCTCTGTAGCAATGGAGAACTTCTACCCTGTCGAAATAGTGTAAATCCTTCTTCGTATCAATAATAGTGTTTTCAATCTCCCAAGGGATATTCCATTCAACTCTAATTGCCTTAATAGCTGTCAAGTTATAACCTTCAATAGTGATCTTTTTATAACCCCTCGAACGTGCTAGTCGTACTCCTTCCCTTAATCCAATAGTTTCGGCCATAAGAACCGAACTAGTGTCACAAGGTGATGCACCCAATAAGGTAGCAGTGCCCAAGTGATCCCTTAACACAAACCAAGTTGCAGCTGCAACATTATTTTATGAAAACGTGATATGGTTATGAATTGGTCCGAGAGTGGACTTTTGAGAGCCTACCAGCTATGTTATGTGTTATGGGGCCTTTGGCCAAGTTATGGAATGGATTTTGTTTCTGCGGTCTTACGCCAGTTCACTTCCCACGTTGTCGAGGCTAGAAGCTAGTGATTGAGAGCAATTGGCACATATTTTTGGGAATTGAGTTATAGCTAGGAGAGTATCCTAGAATGCAATTGAGACTACTTTTGAGGTTTATGTGACTTCAAGGTCATAGTTGACCTAAGTTGAGATTCGACGATTTTTATTTATTATTCGATAGAATGCTTGGTTACTCAGCTTTGCTGATTGGTTGCTTTTTGTGTTACGTGTGTGTGCGTCCATTTTTCTTTAATGGTGAGCCTATGATGAACCTGTGCGAAATTCGTTTGCATGGGGGAGTAGATTGGAATATTTGCAGGTTAATTGGCCGTGAGGATCCCTTGTGCTAGTTTGGACGGTTGGACTCAAAGATGTCAAGAAGTTTATTCATTTGTCATTTATTTTCATTTGATGTAATAAAGAGATTGATTAAATTTTATTGGTTTATTGTTGGGAGTTGTAATCGTCTGCCTTACACTCGTTCCTGTGAGTGAGTGTGGCAGTGACGCCCTGGATTATTAGAAGTCTTTCGCTGTTGTTTTGGATATTTTGTTGTATAGTCTGTCTAAGCATGTTTTTAAATGGTCGATAACTTGGGATGTCTATTTACAAAGGAAACTCTGCCCCGATTTTTGGCTCGAGTTTGTTTATTTTTATCTATTTAGAATTTAGAAAATCCGGGGTGTTACAACTTTGCTTTGCTGAAGTGGGTTCTTAGTGGGCAACCCATCAAGACACAAATTCCAGAGAAAAATCTGTATTTTAAGTGGAATATTAAGGTTTCAAATCCAACTGAAATCAGATTTATCTTTTATCTGATGTTGTATCTCTTGGGCTAGAGTGACCTATGCATTTTCCTTAAGGTTTTCTCTCTTTTAGTTAGTTTTTTGGTTAGTTAATAATTATTTTACTTTGGTGAGCTCAATGTGGATAGCGCAGTGGCGAATCTCCCATTCGTTCTGGAAAAAGACTAACTATCAAGTTTCAGTGCCCCCAAAAAATGAGGCTTCCTTGCTATATAAAAAAGAATAATTAATTATTGTCATAAAAAAATAGATTATATACAGAAGTGAATGGGTCAAGTTAAAGAATTGATATTATTCATTGGGAATTCAACTCGATGTATTTATCAATTATTCTATTTATTTGGATTAGACTACTACCAATGTCGGTGTGGGTGAAAGGTGGTAAATTTAAAAAATATATTATTTAGAAAAATTTAAAAAGGGTAGTAGTCTTACTATAGAAATATTTAAAGGGTACTAGTGGTTTCCAGTATATATTGTATGATCATTCTTACTTTTCCTTTTTTGTTTTATAAATAAATTAAAAGATAGTAATTCGAGGAGGCAAATCTCACGAAACCTGTGAATTTTTCCACTCCTCTCACCTATAAAGTAGAGGCGATCATGAGGCTGCGCCTTCGGGTTTTTAGGGCCAAAAACATCATCAGTGTATCCGACCTGCTCAAGGTCATCAGGCTATCGGACCGGTTTCTCAATAGTTTTCCACCTTTAATTAAGCATAATTTTTGATACTAATATGCATTTGAGGTGATATTTTCTAAATCAAAACATTTTGAGATTTATGCAACGGTGATAAAATATTTCTAAAAATTAAAGAAGTAAAATGATACTCACGAAAACGTGTCAATGAATCAAAATAAATAAAAAAAATCGGGTCAATTGAGTTGGGCTACGGGTTTACATACCTTCATCCTAAACATATCCCAAATGCGGGCTGGTTAGGTCAGATCAACGGGCTGATTTTTATTTTTTTATTTTTTTTTATCATGCTACAAAGACATTCCTTATATGACCCACGACTCATAACACAAGGTCATGCCTCGTGCTGCCCACAAGTCGCTTGGCTGCACATATTTCTTCTTCTTCTTTTAATTTTTAAAAGCATTATATTCTTTAACTAATTTGTATCGTGTCAAGCTCGTGCCCAAAATCACAAAAGATTTCACATGCAAACTTCAACCCACACACGGGCACAAGGCACAGGGCCTGCTGCGCTCCATAGTCCATACCCAGTCATTAGGCTGGACCAAAATCGTGCTGGCTGGTGCAGAGCCCTCGTAAACTTATTCTCTTACACATCCACTTGTAAAATGACAAGTAGGAAAATTTGTCCAAAGCATATCACTTGTAAGTTGCACATTTTCGCATTTCCCTATGTCCAATGCCGTTGAGACCCAAACAAAAAACATTCAAGAGAAACGACAACACAAACCAGCAAGCTTGTGCATGGTTTAGTTCATCACAAAATCAATTACCACCACTATCTTAAACACTACAAAAACTTCATCAAACGCCAACAAAATACAGAATCATCCCAATATAATATACCAATAAACTCTATATTATTATACATAAAAATCAATACAGTAATTAATTAAAAGCTGTAATTGGGTTTAAACAATTTATCTCTCAAAGATTCAAGCCCTGATTTCTTCTTACTTTCTCTTTCCTCCACCACCACTTGTTCACCATTTTCTCTCTCCTCATCTTCTCCCTCTCCTTCCACAGCAAAAGCAGGATGATTAAAAATGCAGTTCAACAGCTGAGTTCCTCTAAGAGCATTAGTCAAAGGCAAGTGTCCTAAGGGAGGAATGTTATTAGTAGTCTTTTTACTATCACTCTCACTATCATTACTGTTAGTATCAGTATTAACAGTAGGGTTAAGCTCCCATAAGAACTCACTAGGAAATGACCTGTAATTATACTGCTCAATCTCAGTATCAAGCTTTTTCATCCAACCAACTTTTATGAAAAACCTTGTAAAGTCCTTATCAACCTTAAGCCATATCTTCTTTTGCACACTGTATCCGAATTTGTCGTCGCTGTACTTTCTCCAAAGCTCATCCATGGCTAAGAGGTCTTCCTTAGGGATGAACTGGACTTCGGAGAAGAAAACGTAGCCTCGTTTGATGGCAGCTTCGCCTGCTAGGACGATGAGGAGACGGCGGGTTTCATCGTCAGCTAGGCGGAGGTTGCCGGCTGCAAGATGGCGCTCGAGGGCATCGAGGTTGAAGGCGGTGTCCGGGGTAGTGGTAGGGGTTGTAGTGGAGGTTGTGGAGGAGAGAGCAAATGTGGTGGTTGTGGAGGGTTTGAGGGAGAGAGAGGAGGTGGAAGGGGAGGAGGAAGGGAGAGAGAGGGACAAGGACGAAGACGAGGACGAGGAGAGAGAATGGCGGCGAGGGTGGTGGTGAGAGGTGGTGGAGTGGTGGTGAATGGTAGCCATGTAGGGAGAGAGAGTGGTAAGTGGTGGAGAGGAATGCCAAGTGGTTTGAGAGAATGAGAGTAACTGAGAAAGTGTATGTGTGTGTGATATTAGTGGAGGGGTTTATTTTGAAGGATATTGGTGGGTAATAAAGAGGGAAAAATATTGAGGAAGTGATCTAAGAGGATGAGATGAGAGATTGTGATTGGTTGGATGAGGGTGAGGGTGGGATTTTCTATATCTTTTTCTCTTACTTCTTTGCTGTGCTGGAAATTATGAGCTGAAACTTTATAAAGAAAAAAGAAGAGAAGAAAATTTTGAGGTGTTGGATAGTCCATGTTATAATGAGGACAATGACATATGATGTGCGACGATGAAAACTGTAAAGCATGCAACTTTTGGATAAATCTAAAGGAAGTTTACCCAATTTGACCAATAATGATCGAGGTCTAATGGTTCCAAACTTATCATGTTAACTCATAAGAAATCCTATTAGAATAGATGAGAAATACATTTCTAAATGATAGTACGCACAACTCAAAAACGAATAAACATAGTGAATTAAAATTATAGTAAATCCAAACTATTAAGGCTCTGTTTGTTTCATCTGGAAAAAATTGAACGGAAATGATTTTTTAATTTAACAGTTAACCATTTAAAATTTATCCAAACATATTCAATATTGGACTCATTTGAAAGTATGCTTTGAGATCTTTTCAATAACATATTTATCATAATGAATTTATTTCGGAATAAAAAATTATCAAAGTGATAAAATTACACATGAATTAAACTGAACTGAATTTAAGTGAAAAAAAGTTCTAATTAAGATTCAAAACCTACAAATTTCAAATGTAAGTCTTATTTAGTTTCTAAATACAATTAGATTAATGTAGGTAAAAAAATAAATTCAAGCTTGTGTGTGACACAACCAAACACACACACACACACACACAAAAGTAGACAAAGCCAGTCCCACTGTCCTAGTCTAATTAACAACTAGAGGCCCTAGCCGGATCTCCTTCGTCCCGCTTAATGACTTCCCTTCATTTCAGCCACTCAGAATGGCAGAAACAAACAACTGAACCAAAGAAGATAGTGGAATCAAATTTCCCTTCCCCGTTACCAAACAACTCAACTATCTATCGAAATCGTTCACACTCGCCATTATTTCACTTTATCACACAAGTACTGAAAAATTCAGCGTGTAACAAGCTATGCAAATTCTTTTGTGATTAAGGTGCTCTAACAAAATTTAGCAAATTCTAGTCTGAAATACAAGGGAATGCACTAAATAAATATGTTTTAACAAAAAAAAAACGACACACAGAGTATTACAACATCCTGTTATCTTCCCAGATATCCTACTCGTCGACTTATATACAAATCCAGCCCCATCTCTTTGATAGTAATTGAGATTGCGTAACACTTCCTACAAATAATCATAAGTATAACTGACATAAGCAACGGAAGACCATCGTCGTAAAATGAACCCAAAATGTCACAGGCATAATGTGTACTATGAAAACCCAAATGATAAACATTGAGAGGCCTTAAAGAGAAAGAAACAAGCCCGAGAAACCAAATTTATAAACTAGAAAATGATGCTTTCTTTTCTTCTTTTTTCCTTTTAAAATTTTTGTTCTTTGGTCCTTTTGAAACTTCGATAACATTAGGTAGGAAGAGAATAATGATGTAGAGGGAAACATGGAAAAAAATAAAAGAAGCAAAAATAGACTAGTGCTCCAGCTCCAGCGCAGTAAAAACACATTGAACAGCTATCAGCGGAACCCCCTGATGGCCCAAACAACTTGTACTCAAATAGAAATCTGATAAAACAATAGACCCATATTAATCAATTGGAAAATCCCTACTACTGAAGAGACTTACCAGTGTAGACGCCCAAATCAATCACTAAGCACAGGGACAAAGTCTTCTAGTATGCTGATGCGAACCATCACATGAGAACATTGTCTGTGTTTTTGTGTATAAGCATGCTCCTGGGTACTGGAAAAGGCACCAAACATAAATACAAATAGATAAGTAAAATTGTTTTGGGTTCAGGTTTCGGTTTAGATTTAGGTTTTAGGAGTTGACAAGGAAGCAATCATCATGCATACCTAAATCAGATTCCATCAGAATTCAAAAGGCTAACCAAACCATGTTCCTGAACTTGATGAATCAAGATGCATGAATGGAAAATGCAATCATACCCAAATCCACTGAAAGCCATTTGCACGGATCCTAATCTTTATCTCTTTCTTTTTACTTTTCCCATTTTGTTCCCTAGTTCAGTGAAAGCATTCATAAATTTGAAAAACACTTGATCAACCATTTGCACGGATCCTAATCTTTTTCTACACACTAACAAGTTATACTAAAACTGTGTTGATAAGCCATGATATTACAGAGTTCAACAAACAGGTACCATAGTTCATTCCAGAAAGGCAAAGAATTTTTTATTTTATTTTATTTTATCAAAAAGTGCCAGGACACAGATGTGGAGTATACCAGGTGCTTCGGTGCATCTTCAGCAACTTCAGCGGGTTGATCTGGCCCAATGCTAGCTAAACACCCTCCTCTGCAGTTCATATATTTCTGCATACTATTTTTTGCAGAAAGTATTGGAAAAAAAAAACAAAAAAGTTAATAGCGGAATGACCATAAAGTATCTAGATGAGTGCACAAATAAAAACTAAAGATCAAGTCACAACAGTCACAAAGAGGCCAAAGGTTAACAATAGAACACTTGGAAATTCACTTCAAACAGCTAACATTCCAAGATTATTATTTTCAATGTTTGCCATAACAAATGGGTTGAGATGAAAGGAAACAGGCTATCTTTGAAGTGCACGAGAAGAAGAATAAATAACCTACCTTTTCATCCTACACGTTCTGCAGGAGAAAAAAAGCTTGATTTTACTAAGCAGTTAGAAATTGAGATCGATAAGCCAAGTGAGCTCAGGAAGAGGCGTGGAAGCAATTGCGGTCTTTAGGAAAAATATCTAGAATGGAAATTACTTAATACTTATAGGAGAGGGTTTTCTAGCCTATACATAGGAGTTAAGGGCTTACTTTAGATGTATATCTTAAGAGCTTTGGAGAGAGTTCTTAAGAGTGAAGATATGTAAGGGGTCGTGGCCTTGTGGGTTTGGAGTGATCCTCTGGGAAGTTGCCTTACCATGTTTGATGCTAGAGAGATTTACTATCTGTTGGTAGATTCTTAGGTAAACATAATCACTGGGTTGATTGTGCATAACTTCTAAGTTCTAATACAAGATCTCTACACACAATGAGATCTGGCTTGATGTATAATTAATAATCGTTGATTGATTAGAGATACGGTTTGATCATAGTTTTCCTGGTTAAGTTTTCCACATCAAAGCTTGTGTGCTCTACATTGTTCTCATATATTGCACTTAAATCCCAAACAAAGGCCATAGAGGTTTTTTGTTTCCCCTTTAAATCCTTCAGATAACATATTAATCTGGAGCCCGTATTCATAGGATTAATTTTGTAAACGGATACAACTTAATTTTGTAAGAAACGAAGAGGTAAATGTCGCAGCTTACATTTCGCATTGGTTGAGCACCAAAAGCCTGCTAGGGACACAAGATTTCCCACCCAACTTGCAAACAGAGTCACATGATTCACCCTGCCTGTCTTCCATCAATTTAAAATTACACAAATTAAATACTATTTGATAAATAAATAAATAAAATATGCAAATAAACTATCAGGTCATAAGTTCACACCTTCCAAGAACAACACTAATTCCAGCCAATCTCGATTCCATCAGTGTATCAGAGGACCCTGATATATAGCAATATTTTGACTTCAATAGCAGAAGACATACGACACGAAGTTGATTCTGGGAACAAATTTCTTTGGGCCCTTTCAGCAGAGTTCAATTTTTAATAGCTATTCTACCACCTTAATTACTTGACTTCTCAACTGAAAACAGTTCAATCACTCTTCTGTGATCCTTTTCTTTTTCTTTTTGTGGATATGTGCCACTCCTCCATGAAAAGCTGTCCTGTACCTAGGCAAGTTTCTTCTTCTAGTGAACCTAATTCATGAGACAATATCTTCAGAACATTGTACTCACCTGATGAATTTGATGGCAAAGAAAAGCAGTGGTGGAAATCACTTAGATAAGCATTTTCATGAACCTGAAAAGCAATTACGGAAATGATTTAGACAAATGGCATGATACTGAACTTTAACTCGAGTTGCACAACGGACATGATAACTATGGCATAATATCTTAGATTTCAATGCATGACCCTTAGAAGTTAGGACTATATCTCCCAAACTGGGCGGGGAAGATGTTCATAGGCTTAATCATGAATAAGCAGACGAAAGGTGACGTCAGAACTAAAAAACAAAAACAAAAAGAAACAATCACTATAATGCCTGCTCTCTGCAAAAACCAAGTGCATTCTCACCACAGTTTAGTAAAGGTTAAGCTTCAAACCTATGGCAGGCACTAGTAATGTTATGACCACACATGAGAACTGACAGAGGACAGTTACATACCACACTCTCAGAGTTGTGACGGCACCTTCCAGCACAGAAATCAAAAACAGTATTGTAAGTACCTGTCAAGCAGTAGATACACGTCATCCTCAGAGGTAGCAGGAATAGGTAGCAGGAATAGGTAGCATAAACAGTGTTCTATATAGTCCAAAGAAATAGGAAGCTTCACAACAACAATGTACATAAGCTGGAGAGGAGCACTGGATTGATGGTTGAGTTTGATTAGGTGCTCAGAGCAATATACTACAACTTATGCAATATACTACAAAGAGAGAGGAAGAGGCAAAGAGGAGATAGTCGGAGAATCATCTAATTCTACAGGTAGCCAATCTACCTACTATTTATAAGCCTAAAAAAATTTGTAAGCAAAACGTATGCTGCATAATTTAACCCTACATGAAATAGCAAATCCTTAAATATACTAGTACAATAATATACGCAGGAATTGTCAACAAAAAAAATAAACAAATGGAATCAAAACGTTAAACTTCTCCATTTCTTTGATTATCCATCAAGGGGAAGGGAGTCTGATCTCTGATGTATGCAACCGCAAAGAGGTTGTTTTCAGTAGAGCCTTGATTGATGGCCAACTGGCCATACAGTGGAAAGCATAGTGCAATGATGCAGTCGAAAGGTAAGGTTCACAAAAGGCAGCATTTTTTGGCTCAAAGAGGACAGAACAGTTAATACAAGATGCCTATGTGCTGTTCTAACTGTTCCTGAAGCAGCGCAAGGGTGGGCGCTACCTGCTTCATAACACAGGCTAATAGCCTTAAGTAGGGGATAACTAAGGCTACACAAATTCACATATAATTTATAGAAAATTTGATTTTCGAAAAGTACTATTTAGATGAAGAATAGAATTTTTACATTGTAAATCCTTATATATTTTCATAAATCAATGGTCAAAGTTTGTAAATTTTGACCTTCAAAAAGTAAATGTTAAGCATTTCTAAAACGGAGGGAGTATAAAGAAGGAACGTTGAGCTGAAAAGACAACAAAGAGGAAGGGGAAAACGAAAGAAAGATAGCAGGCAAGTAACGGTCACGTCATTTAGGTAACCCGATTTGGGCAGTCCCAGGCAACAATAAGATCCCGAACACATTGTAGAAAGAACACCATCACAAGGAGAGAAGGTCTACTAACGAAGCATTCCGTTTCAGGGAATTAAATAGCGGTCGCGGTCGCGGTCGCGGTCGCGGTCGCGGTCGCGGTCGCGGTCGCGGTCGCGGTAAGGTTCACGATATCGCGGAAACGTACTGTGGCGCATAGAGGATCGCGACGTGATTGGCTCACATAAAGGGATATTTGCACTCATAATTGCAATTTGTAATCTTTGCTTTACCATTATAGTTTGAATATAAGATATATTCAAATTGATTATAAAATGGATAATATTAGTAAAAGTAAATTAATAATAGAGTTATAAAGTAATATGATAATAATTTTAATGATCATATCGGAAAAGTAACAGTAAAAAGCGCCGCATTCGCCAAAGTAATGGCCGTAGAACCTGTTGCGGCGTGAATGACTGCTCACCTTTACAACGCTGTAAAATGCGTCGCAGTGAGTTCAAAATCCCTTTACATAGCCGTAAAACGCGTCGCGGTGAGTTCAAAATCATTTACATAGTGGCTGCCGCGTAGCATAGCTGCCGCTATTTAGTTCCATGTCAAAATCCCTTTCACGTTATCTTTTCTCTATCATCAGTATATTCTCTTTTCTCAGATTAAAAATAAATTAAGCACCCCTATAAAGTCTAAAGGCACAAACAGCAGATAGAAAGAGGAACTGAAAATGTGCACTCTACTATGATGATAGAAAAGAATGATCCACGAGCAATGTCAAAAGGTAGCATTCATCCATTCATAACATGAAAGATGGCTACTATAAAAATAATCCGAAAGACTTCATTACATATCAGCTTCAACATTTAGAAAGTTTACCAGCAGTTTCTGCCTTGGCAATCTTCACCTGCACTGCCAGCTCTTCACGAGTCTACAACAACAAAAGAAACTCATGGTGAACATAATCATCTGATTTTCATGAGATAATTAAGCACTTCCAATTACAACAAAGGGAGTTTTCTAATTTAGCCCAGGGGAGGGTGTTACAATATAAATACCTGTGACGGATTTAGGCAACACGTCACACACAACTCATAAGAGTTGCAACATTGTGATATGAGGTTGCATCCACTGCATAAAGAAGAACATTGGACCTTTTTGTCAATATGATCACCACTCAACCTCAATTTACAAATGACTAAGAAAACAACTCACTGACAAGAGTATTGATCTCCTTTCTGAGGGCAACAGCGTGACTCAGGATCCACTGATAGAGCATTACACACATAACCTAGTATGCAGAGAATAATATGAGAAAAATATACAGGGAAGGACAATGATGCTAGATTGCAGCCAAGAAACAAGTAGCTAATCAGAAGGTCGATGTAAATAACATCTAAATAGTATGGCTATTCTCTAAAACGAAAAATCCTCATGAAGTAGTGGTTGAGAATCATCAAAACCGATTGCAAATGCATGTAAAAAAAGGGATTGTGACAATTTGGCACTTCAAACAATCGTCAAGATTCTAATCTAGATTGTATCCACTAACTTCCATCTGATGGTAATATAGCTGTAACCGGCTCAAAAGCTACTTGGATCCTCTCCTTTTCCTAAACATAATGGAGATTGTCCTTAAAGTGTTCACCATACAGTGTCATTTTTTATTCACAAAGTGTAGCTGGTGGAGTCTAACCTTTCAATTAAGAAATGGAGACCTCCATTGCCAAACAAAATGGAGAGAGCCAAACAAAATGGAGAGAGCCAAACCCACTCAAAAGATCTATGGTATGCATAATATATAAAAAAAGACTAGCCCCATAGCCAACATTTAAACTCTAGACAATAAAAGAAGTTACTGTTTCTGGATGCAGTAGTGGTGCAAAATTTTTGGTGTTTTGAGAGAGCATTGACTATACCAGCCAATGTCTCGGAGCCACTGCATGTACGCATGTGCTTTGTTGTCTTTGACAGAGATAACTAGAAGAAGTTACTTTGGCCAATACTTTTTCTGCGATCCCATGGTATCTGGTTAGAGAGGAATGCAAGAATATTTTCAAGAAAGCTTTTTTCGACCTGAGCTTGTATAGGATAGGATTTCAAAGAACAGAGCCAGGCTGTTGCATCACTGCTACTATATATAAATTTCTCCATCCATACCAACGAATGCCTCTCACATGCAATTTTAGGTAGGATAAAAGTTTTTCTAATAGATCAATATTGCGCAGACTTTTTAAATTCTTGAAAAGGATCAATATTGCACCATACAAGTTCAGAGTAAGCCTGTAACAAGCACAATGAGAAATACAAGAAAGCTAGCCCTTCCCACTGCATATCATCTCCGTGCCATCTATTGCATATAATGTATTCAGTAGGAATAACAATTAAGCAAGGCATAAAGTTTTTTTTTCCACAGCAATCTACAATTGTTTAAATTTTTTTTATTGTAGTATGGCTTTATATCACTTCATAAGGCAGGCACATACCACTGTCATCAGCTAATAAATATCTTCCTTGAACTGTATTCCTGCACGCGTGAAGATGAAGGCCTACATCCTTCCTACAAGGAGAAAGATACCAAAAGAGTGATGTGATATAAGAAACTGGACATCATTTGTTCTATGAAGAAATCCTGAAACGCTAGTTTTTCTAAACTCAACTCTCGAAAACAAAAGGCCATAAAACACGTATAGGACGATCATGTTTGCAAGACAGAAAATAAATGAAAATGAACGTACAGGTATGAAAATATTCACCGTCATTATCGGAGTTTAAGTAAGAAACATCTGACTTGCTGACAAAAAAGGAACAGACTGAAGATCAACCTAGAGGAACTTATAACTTTCAGCAACATAATTAACTATCCACAAGTAATACCAACATAACTCCTTTAGCTATCATAACACCTCAAGTCTGAGATTCTGAAAACCGAAAATATCCTCATTCAGAGAAGGTTTCGTTCGAAACAATGCACGTGATCATCAACAACAAGACCAACACAAAACCGAATGGATTGAAAGCAAAATAGCTATTATGTTCACATTATTAACTGCAGCGAATCAGCATCGAATTTTATTATGCAGGAGGTGACAAATATAAGCTAAGACAAAGGGCTAGTTTAACATAGCCATATCTTATATCAAAAGTCACAACCTGGTAGATCCAACACAACAAAATCAACTTCAACCCTGACATAAAATGGTAGACAAACCAAATTACACAATGTGCCCTCTTGTCAAGACCAAATTATACACATAGATGATCCTAGCTTGATGAAAATAACAATGAAATGAGTTCTTTGGCGTCTCACCGAACCTATATTACGTTTCTCTCCTTATCAAAAGTTCAAATTTAAAAAAAGAAACATACAATCGCTCAAACTCCAGACCTACCGTCCCATTTCGAACGTACAGTCTCATGTAAGTAAAATTTAGTAACCGAATTAGGCTTGGAATTCTTACATATATACATAGTACAATTAACAATCATCCAAATGTACTTATTCAATTTTTTATCAATAAAAATTTTCTGAATAAATAAAGAACAATGATCCAAATGTTGAAGCACTGAATTTCAAACATATAACAATCATTTCCTGCGAGCGCAAATCATCCAGATCATTTACATAAACCTCCAATTTTGTGCAATCACAACTAAATTCACAATTATCATTACAACTTCATAATATATCAAATATCCATGATATATCACAACCAATGAGTGAAACTGCAACACAATTAGGTCACAAAATGTGGTAATATCCCAATTCAAGAAAAATCACACAATTTATGATGACGGGACCAAGTAATGAGAAAATTTAGGGTAACAATGGAGACCTGATTGCTAATGCGACTGATGGAAATCGAAGGAACAGTAAATGAATTAAAATTAGCTTCGAGATTAAGATCTCCAACGTCGGCATTTTTCCGTCGCCGGAGACCCGATAAATTGCGTTTCCGAATTTGTGTTCAGCTTCCTAGTTGTTTTCTCTCTCCTTGTTGGGCAAGTAGCCAAGTAGGCAAGACCTGTGCACGCAAATGGAGCGACTCCTTTTTCTTTTCTTTTTTCTTTTTTGCATGGAAAATATTATATTTCTGCAACTTGGAGTACAAAACAAAATTAATTTGACATAAAATATTTAATAAAATGAAATGACCGATTTACCCCTATAATTAGGGAGGGGTGAATTGGTCATTTCATTTCTTATTTTGTCCGACAACAGCTCAGTTCATCTAAGGTGCGATTTTATCACTCAAATTTAATATATAGAGCATATATAATTGTGGGTAAAAGCGCTGGTGATGTGACATCACATCTGTTATTACATTTTTCTTTTTCTTTTTTTTTTTGTCACTATGGCCTTTATGGTGATATTTAAGTTAATGTATTAAATGTCTTATTAAAAGTATCTATTTAACACTTGACCAATATCAAATTAAATACATGTTGGGTCATCAATTTATTAAGTTTTATGTTTATAAGTATTAGAGCACTTAATGTCACCATTTTATTGAGTTTATAATTGTGGGCAAAAATAAGTAGTTTGACGTGCGAAATATATTTGCCTAATTTGAGGAGATAAGCTCGTGTAATGTGATGATGGTCATATTTAGACTCAGTTTTTATATTAAGCAATATATTGCGGGTATTACATAGTATATGATATTTGACTAATATTTGCGGCAATAAGCGTAGGTCATATGATAATGAATATGTACACATATTTGTTTGCCTAATTTACGGGGATAATAAGCGCATGTAATGTGTGACAAAGGTCACAAATAAAATCATTATTTTCAAGTTATAATATATAGTTGTGGATATTACATGGTAGGTGATATTTGGCTAATATTTGTGGGGATATGCGCACGTTATGTAACAATTAACATGTGACTGATATTTGTGCAATAAGTGTATGTATATAATTTTGCGTAAGATCGCAGATAACATGACAAGTGTCACTATTTGATTGGTCATTTATTATTATTTTTTTTGGTTTTTTTTATTTTGGTGAGTAATTGTCAATATCCTATAGGGCTATAGTAATTGCTATAGCCTATTCATATTTTTTTTTTTCTTTAGTTAGAATTACATTGCTACAATCTAAAATGGCATTAAGGATCAGTTTTAATGTCTTGAACAAAATAAAAACTTTTACAAGGGATAGATTAGATGATGAATTTTTGGGGGAATAATTGCACATAATATAATAAGGTTTATATAGTTATTGGTATAAGTGTAGTCAACGTACAAGTGTCACATTTTAATAAATTACATGTCATTCCCCCTTTTTCTAGATGGTGAGTTGTTGTTATTTTTTTCCAATTGAAAGATGGTTAGTCTTTCAACTTTTAGATTCCAATTAGTGAAATACATATTAAGGGACTGTTGATCAAACCGACGGTTGTTTAATAACAAAAATTATATTAGCGGGTATAAGAGTAGGCTACGAGAAAATTGACTATTATTTGTAAGGATAATCGTTGTTTATATGACAAGCTTTATATATTTAATTACTTTTGATATTTGAGGGTATAAACACATGTTAGACACAAATTTATAAGGATAAGATTAAATAAACTGACATGGGTCACATTTGGAGTGATATTTTATTAAGATATACATATGATGTACAATTGCAAGCTAAGTGACAATTGCCTGATATTATTTTATTTATCAAATAAGAGAATTATGAGTGGGATGACATATGTAAAATTTCGACCAACCACTATCTTTCATTATTTCTTACATACCTATATATGTATAGTTTTAAAAAATCCAAAAATTAATTTAAACATAAATATATAGTGATAATTTGGTCGTCCGTGCGTAGCACGGGTAAAGTCCTAGTTACTTTTTATTTCGAAATAAATTCATGATGATAACTATGTTAATGGAAAGATTTCAAAGCATGTGAACAATGATCAAGTCAAAAAGTTAAATTTAGTTCAGTTCGAGCCTTGGTCAATTGAATAACCTTCCAAGAAATAACTTCATGATTCAACTTCGAAGTTATCTACAACTGAAGAACTTATATATGAGTAAGTAATTTTGGATTTGCTTGTAATTTTGGATTTGTCGGGATCTGACTCCATGACACCACTAATCGAATTCGAACTTTTATAATCGGGTTCTAGTTCAAAACTTTCCTTTAGCTAATTCGGGCCGCGCTTCTTCATTCTAATAAGGATGGACTTCCGTTTGGTTCAGATTAAGTTGCATCCTGTTTTGTTTATGATTAAGTCTATGATGAAAAAATAAGAGTTTTAATGAAAAACTGTTACCTATATTTGCTGTTCTCCTTACTTTATGTATGATGCAGCAACGCTAATCAGACTCGGGGTATAATCAGATCGGGTCTTAGTGAGGGTCCAAATCCATCAGATTCGAATTCAGACTTTCTTTTATTGGTTTTGGGTCGGGTAATTTGTGCCGGAATCAATCCGAGGTGCAAATGCCACACGAAAGAACGACTGATATATTAAACCGTGGAGGATAATAAATGAAAACAAAGTAATAAAAATTCTGAAGGAAACAATCAGAATTCGCTGCTTGTAAATATAAAATGGAGCAGAAACTCCTGCCGAAGCCTTATAAGAGCAATCCTCAACATATTGGTGACGAGTTCTCAGAACTAATCCTTACAATAACATTTGGACTACAGAGATCAGAAGCGACAAGCAAAAAAAAATAAAATAAAGACACCCTTCAGAATGATCATGGTGCTAAGCAAAAATTTTAGACAATTACTAAAATGATATGACAAGAGGTGCGCAAAAATGGAATTCCATCATGCCACTTGGTAGTTCTCTGTAAAGAGCTGAATTCTCTGGGCAAATTTAGGAGGGGCTCCACCTCTTAGCGGCAAGACATTAACAACCTGCAGAGACCACAAAGAAATAAGAAACGGAAACAAAAGGTGAATGGACAGAATCAGAAGACATTGTGCCGTACGTGAGGCCAGGCAACAGCAAATATATTGAATATTTGCCATTACATTGTTCTTCATGGATTATAGTTTCAGATAACAAACATTCTCTCGAGGTATAAACACCAAAACCAACATGTATTTTATTTGCTTAGCATGATAAAGAAAAGGTGAGACAAAAATAATAAGACACATCATCTAGATAATTTATCACAAAATGCAATGATTTCCGAACCTTTAAGTCACTGAATGTCTTTGTAGCAGCGAACCGCACAGAGATAGGGAAGAAGGCTGATGAATCTGCAGCAGGGAGGACAAACTCCAATGCACCACTGCCATGTTCAAAAAACAGTGATTAGGACTACAATGATCCCACCAAGTAGTATTCACCACTTCTTTTCTGCAACCGGGATACAATCTTCACTTGCTCTATAGAAAAACACAAAGTATAAGCAATCCAATTACCTGCGATTAGAGTCATCTATCAGAACTATGGACCACTCCAAAATCGAATTTCTGGAGTCGAACCTGCCAAAGAAAGAAGTTCAGATTATCAACTTTAGAGAAGCTGATTCCAACAATGAAGGGTGATTCAATACTATTGAGATTAGATGGTCTAAGAAGAAGAAAAAACATAAAAGGAAAAGATCACATAATTGCAGTTTTTTCAACAATGGAAAACGAATCTTATATTTGCTTTTTTCTGATAAGCACACATCTCTCGTATAGCACTTTAACAGCCAAGTGAACGCATACAACAGTCAGGCTTCTAGTCTTAGTGTGTATACTTCCTGTACCTGAACGGGTGGCTGACTTTTTCTCTGGTTGATTGAAAATCGTATCTGTGGCTACTACTAATTCATACAATCACAAAATATAAAAAAAACAAACATATTCACCCCATCACTTTCACTCACCTCCATTCCCCTTCAACTTGCGTCACATTTGGTGCCTCTCTAAGTGCAGGAAGAGGCACTGAGATTACAACATTTTGTAGCTCAAACATTGATGAAGCTTCATATTCAATGCTGACATAGGTGTCACTTCCAGAAACGGAAGGCCAACAGTTAACTGTCAAATAAAATGAACAGATTGAGGAAACATACAACAGAACTTACAGAAATCTCTTAAGTCCTAACAAATAAAGCTACGCAGAAGGTTAAGCTTACTCGTCAATGGAACAACTGATTCATCGTTGCTCTGCATTCTCCACTTTAAGAGCCCAACCCCGTCTCCTTGGCCGGTGGGGAAAGGCCTGTTAGGATCCTTGAGACCCAAGATATTTTCTTTTGAGAACAGATCTTTGTTGATATTAGGGTGGGTTTTAAACACAACACTAGGATTACCACCAGCCTCGACCTGAACATTACAATATCAAACAGACTGTTAACTGGGAAGAACAGGAGCACATAGAATAATATACTATACAATGATGAAATATGTGGCACTGAATTTCTCTAGCCGCATAAGAAAATTTTACATTATAGAACCAGGACATGAAGAAAATATTATGTATCTCCTTTAATTTGCCTAGACGAGTCACAAGAACTGTATTTGGCGCTTCACAACAATAGTGACAAATAATGGAGTAGTGCTCTTGCTAAAAAAATCGATACATGAGAGAAATGTCGAAGGTTTTAGGATGAGTTGAAAAGGTTTCAGGAACAGAATAGCAGGTATCCAAGAAACAAGACACAGCTCGTAGTACCTGAACTTGGACATACGCATCTGTCTCCTCAAGAATCTGAAGTGATAAAGTTCCTTGAACATCAAAGTTACTGAGTCCTCCATCCCGTTTTAGTGTCACATTGAGCTTCTCCTCCACAGTCAATGTTACGGGATCTGTTAGTGGTGCAGCAGCAGCCTTCGACTTGCTTAAAGTTGGTGCTACATCCTCAACAATCACTTCACCTTCTGCTTTCAGAGATTCCAAGAATTGGTTTGTCCTTTGTGATTTACCAAGTTTCATGCCAAGACCCTTAGGTGGAGCAGTAGCAGCAGCAGGTGCACGGCCTGATTATGCCAGAAAAAGAAACAAAATTCAGTGACAAAAGCTCGCCATTTCATATGAACTAAAGGAAAGTATCAAAGTACTAACATATTTTGAATAGCAGCAATAGAAGGCATAAGGGCTCAAACCCAGTATACAGCTATGACTTGGTGCCAAAATTGCCGAAATGATTGATTAATAAGTAGATGGAGACATGCCGCTTTTATGGGAACACAGATTCATTCATGACCCTTAAGATATGTTAGCAATTCGTTCTACATGCAATCTAAAATTGGAAAAAGCCACTTACTTTCTTTGATGCATGCATTACAGACAATAAGGCTACAATATTATTGGATCGTTAGGAAATCTGGGACAACTAAAGATCCATCCAAACGACATTTAGGATATATTCCCTCAACTTGACATGGTTTTAGTGAGAGGAATCAGGTTCCAGTCTTAAAGTCTCATCCCAATAAACAAATAAATAACTGCATCAGGCATAAATGGTCAAGAAACAGACAATTGACCATATAGAACTATTTCAAATTTAGAAGTATGCAGGTCAAGATCAAGTTAGCAAACAAAAACAAACCTTTTGGCTTGGTGGAGAATGAATCGATATCATTCGTCAATCCAAACCCAGAACCACTACCAAAGCCACCAGAGCTGCTGGATATGCCGCTCATGTCGCTAAAGTTACTTTCAAGTCTTCCAGAGCCCATGGAAGACATATAACCACCTTTATCACCCCTATTCTTTTCAATCTGCAGAAGAGGAAAACAAACATTTTGATGTGTATACCGATCAATTTGCCTGCAATCACTAATAGAGAGGGCAGGGAGCCAGGAGGAAAGGGTAAAAGAGAAGAATACCTTGCTTTTGTCTATTTCACTAGCTTTCCGCTTCATAACATCCTTGGTTTCATTGATCTTGCTTGCTATCACCAATTTGTGCAATTTCTCTTCATGACTTTCCATCTCACAGTACTGTTTCACCTGTGCAACAGTGACATTTTCCTTGTGCCCGAGCGAGATGACCTCATCAAAGGCAAAAATCAGCTCAAATGCTGCCCTACATATTCCCTCTTCATCTAAAGGGAAAGCATATTCTGGTACCTTTCTATGCTTAAGGAACAACATACCAGTATTATAATGGTTCCAATTAGATTGCAAGAGGACACCGACTCTAACTATACAAATAGCAACATCAAGACAAGACACTTCATAAATGTGAAAGAGCATAACACATGGAAGGAAGAAAAATCACCACAGTATAGACATGAATATAATTACTTTGTCTCATATGACTAGATCACACATCCAGTAGGCCAAAAAAAAATAAAAAATAAAACGGGAGAGAGAACTGATCCTTGACGAGATATGCACAACATTTATCAACATATTATCACGAATAAGTCAACACCTGGGAGAGCAATGGGGAAGCAGTGTGAATGTGTGATTCTTAATGTCAATCACAAAATTTGAACTCTTTTCAAATTCAACCAATCAATCAAAAGAGTAAACATGAAAGCAAATCATATTCTATGATTAAGCACAAGGTTGCTATAAACTGAAAGCATGGCCAAACTTAAATTAAGGATACTAGCTTAGAGAGCATCCTTAGAGTCTCCAAATCTTCCAAAATGTTACTCTGCTTGTTTGTAACAACAAGCAAAAAAAGAGCTTCGATTGGCTGGTAGACATATCGCACATTTTCAGTTTCAACATATGTGTGCTGCTTTCCAGTGCCGATCAACTTGGGAAATGCAGCAAGGAGGCCTTCAATTCTAATGCGAGTCATGTCCACAAACTGCCTTGAGACAAGCGCTGCAAGGAAGTGACAGATTTATTAACACCATCACTTCACAGAAGACAAAAATGATATAAACAGTTGACGTAAGTTAAGTGTCGGCAGATTTCTGTGAAGTGTAAGCACCACAAATTCAACATCTTATACATTAACAACCAAGCACTTGCAGCCCAAATATAACTAACTTCATTGAGCAAAGAGCTGATATGCAAAAACTCAAATGTAGTTTCAGCTAAATGCAAACACAAATCCGACTCAAAATCAAGCTGTGAAAAGCAGAAACACTCTAAGTCGTCCTACATATGACTAAGTCGTAAAGTAAATACAACAACTTCAAAATTAGAAAAAAGATAGGTAGATGACAGCATAAATAAGCAAATCAAAAATGTCATTGTCAATCCACACGCAATCAGAGAATCAGATTTTCACAGGAACAGTAGAAAAAACGGTTCTGATTGTTAATACTTTGAGACAATGTTGGAAGAGTTTTGATACATGCTAATAAAGACAATAGATGATTGCTAGCTGAAGTCTAATGTTATAAAGCCAGGATGAGAAGAAGCAAACAAATAATTGTCAGCAAGGCCATCTGGATTGAACTACAGAGATTCTTATAAGTCTATGATTAACCTCAAAATTTAGGAAAGAGAACTATCAACATGACAAGAGCCTATCTTATAAAAAAAGCCATGGAGGTTGAAAATCCTATGGTACAATTACAGAAGTGGTTGAAGTCATCGAAGAAAATAAATAACAACAGTGCAGACAATGATATTCAGGAATCAAACTTGAAGAACAGTGTTTAACTAACCTTTTCCAGATTTACTAATGATAGAAGCTGCAAGAACCACCTGTCACAAAGAACAAAAGTATCAGTGATTGCCTAGCAAAAAGTTTCAATTAAAACACGTGAAACATGCATCACAACAAAGACACCAGCAAAACCCTCCATGTGAAAGCATGTAATCACCGGCAGTTCTTTTCCTGAAATCTCAAATATAAAATTATTCAAGAGTTTTTCCAGAGGTTTCACCTCAAACCCCATAGTGCCACATACATTTGTAGCACAAATTGCTGAAATGAATCATAATAATTACCAAACGGTACATAGTATAGATATGCAATATCAACAAGAAGTAAATTTATTACTCCTTTCTAAGATGTAATATTATATATAATAGTTTTAGGCAAAGCCTACACTTCATAACTCAAACAACACAGCTAGGAACAGAAGATTCCAGCGAAAACAGCCATCCTAGCCCATAGTTGCCCACCCTTAGGAAGGGTTGTTAGTATAGGACCACAGTCTGGCACTCCTTGTAGGAGACAAATACAAAGGAGAGACACAGAAAAAAGGACAGCATAACATCACTAAAAGAATTAAGGAGAGTAGTTACTATGTTCCTCCAAGAAAACTTAATAAATATGCAACATCACTTAAACTGATGGGTCTGGAAAATACTAGGGAAACAGATGCCAGTAACAAGAAAGAGAGCTAGCATAAACTGACAGATGAATCTTACCATTTTTAAACCCTGTGAAATTCCAAGGTGTACAACACACAGGAAGACAGATTGCCCTAACCACCTGGCATAAGAAGATGCAATAAATTATTGTGTAACAATGAAAAAATCAAGTAAGAGTAGAAACATAATCAGCAATTAGGGGGAGGGACATATAAAGTAATAGAAATAATAATTCATGTTTTAGAGTCTTCAACTCTTCAGCAATGCTTGGAAGCCGGCTGATTTTGTTTGGGATCTCGTAAGTGTATTTGGCTTCTCTTTGGGCTAAAGCAGCTGGGGCGTTCAAGGGGGTGCCCCTAACAGATATTCAGCGTATTCGGGGGGATTTACTGTAGTTAGCTTTGCTTTACTCTTTGAGGACTCCTTGTCCTCCCTTTTTGTATCTTTATACTTCATTCACTGAAAAAAATTCTTATCTAGAAATAATAATAATTAATCTGGATCACAAATGAAATACAGATAGAAAAGAGTGGATCATAAGAGTGCAGCTCACGAGAACAATGACATGTGATCAGGCACAACACACACATCTAAATGTAACTTCGTACGATTGAAACACAGAGGACTACTAGCGGATCCAGAAATAATTTAAAGTGGTGTGTTAATAGTATAGTTTACCACAACACCAATCAACAGTCTGTTCATTCTTGTGGATTGAGAATAACTGTTGGAACTCCACACTAGACAGCTTTCCTTTCTGGTTTTACTTTACAGTTTGTATAGCGCACCCTGAAGTACTTTTTGATTGTTGATAGTATCTTTATGAACTACGAGAACAAATCCAGATGTCTTATCATCTGAATTATCAGGGTAGCTGAGAGCAACGAATTGTCATCGCTTAAGATTATATGGGACACCATTTTCAGAGAAAGCCAACGCACACATACCAGAACGATATATCTAGGGATATAGAGAGCACTATATTAACAGTTAAAAAGAATCCAATTCATGAAAGATGGTTTCAGCACTAAAACTTTAAGTTTTTAGCATGTCAGACAATGGAAATTCACGGAGATAAAGCATGTCAATCAATCAAAAACTTGTACCAGCATCAACAAAAAGCAAACAAATTACCAACATCGATATTGGTGTCTCGATCTCCATTTCCGATTAATGTTCCGCTCAAATATTAAAAAAAAAACCCTCATTTGTTGTGAATTTGCAATACACCCAAAATTTTCCAGTCAGAGATCTAATTTACCAATTGATCTAATCCGTAAAACGAGCATCCTAATACAACCTCTATCTGCAATTCGATTTTTCCTAAATCTTAATCCAACCGGACAAGCTAGATCATACAGAATACAGATCACTCTAATTCCTATCATCAGTGTGAAAAAATATCATCACAACATATACCAAAACCAAATTGCAATGCAGAAAATAAAAATTGCAGGAAAGATTAAACAGCGTGCAGATTATATAACCGTAAGTCCCAAAATCACTAACACATCACCGGATAAATCACACGATCATTGCAACGCGCATTACCCTAATCGACCGACATTACAAGCGAATTCATACGAATTGTTCAAAATTTTCGATCATTGAATTATATGCACCTAAACAAAACAGATCCCAAATGCAGGAATAGAGGAAAACCTAAACCTAATCAAAATGAAAGATCCAATAATAATGCAATCGTAAATTTCAATCACACCATAAAACGAAACACACACACGGAGAGAGAGAGAGAGAGAGAGAGAGAGAGAGAGAAAGACTTACTTGGAGGGATCAAACCAGTGAGAGCTCGTAGATCTCCGAGCAACGAGCGAGGGAAAATGGGGAGAGAGAGAGAGAGAGAGAGATTGTCGTTCTCTATAGAGGACTGTAATTTCTTTGTTTTCTCACTCCTGACTGTAACGATTAACGTAGCATAGAAGAAAATGTTTTAGTGTTTATTTATAGTTAATTAAGGGTCTTAAGGATGATTACTTTGATCCAATATCCAAGCCATACTATTGGTTTGATGACGATTTTTTATATTTTTAGATGGTAAGAAAAGGGGGATTGGTTTGATGACAATTTGTTATTTATTTAGAGGTGAAATTGTCATGGTTAATTTCGCTTTGGATATGAAACATCTTTAAATTCCTTGACCAACTGTCCCACCCTTTTTCAGCGCGGGGAATAGTAATTGTGGTCGATGGTGGATACCCTTGATGTGAACTCCAAAAAAAAAGAGTTGGGGTGAGCGCAACCGGGTATCCACCGGGTATTGCATTATCCGGAATTGGAATTGGATCCATTGGTTCCTAATTTATTAGGAATTGGAATTAGTTGCACCGGTTCCTAATTATTCGGAATTGAAATTGGATTCACCGAATACCAACCGGTTCCTAGGTACCCAAATCCATATTAAAATCCAAAATATAGTATTTTTCAATATCAAATAACTTCATATTTGATATTAAATGTCGAAATTACTTTGATAATAATTAGTTGAATATACATAGAAAATGACAATTTTCCATCCCCATTTGCTCAAATGCCCAAAAAGGGTCTTGTTTAGCTCTAATGGACTCTATATGTTTATTTGATCAATTGATGAAGTATGGGACATGCAAAGGGAGAAGAGGGGGTTTGTAAAAATGACACGGTTGTTTCGACCATTTTTGAGGGGATCGAATGCTGAGAAGGAGTTGAGTCGTTGTATGAGGTCGACCGTGTTGAGGCTGGCTCCAAGTGATCACTTGTTCCTGCACAGGACAGAAAACGTGAGCTACCTCGGGGGGTCGATCCGAGAAGACCCCTCCGATGGTAAAGTTAGAATATGTTGTTGGAGAGGAACTATGGAGAGAGTTGGTTGAATGTGATTGACTCGGACATAAGCGTGAGCAAATACGGACGAATGATGTTGAGTATAAGTATGAAGGGCGCAAATGTCAGAGGTGAATGTCAGAGGATCTGATTATTCCCTCATTTATGCATTAATTAAGTTGAATGTTCTCTGAGTGGAAGAAAAGTTGTCTTTGTCTTGAATATTGTGCAGGTATTTACAGGGCAAAAGGCGGCTAGCTTTGTCGAATGACAATCGGCCACGTACCCCTGAGTGTACGGCCTTCCTTGAGTGAGTGAGGGAGGTGTCACGTGAGATTTTGTACGATCCTTAGGGGAAGCTCCACGTTAGGTCGTACAGTTCATGTCTTTGTTCTTGTCCTTGCATTATGAGGAGTGGGCACCAAGGAAACCTCCCGAATATCTCGGGAATATTCCCCCAGTACATTTGCTGGCATCATTCAAGGCCCTTCGAGGTCGTTTGACCAGTATAGTTCCTGATCGACCAATTTTGCTCGACCTATGAGCAATTGGTGGCTTGATTTGGGCCGCCTTTCTAGGGTCTGAGAGGGGTGTTTGGAGGATCTCTTTGTCAAAATCTCGTTGGCTTGGGGTATTAGCGTTGTTCCTCGAATGGTCGGGGTTCAAAACACCCAACCTTGGTCGTGCAATGCGTTGGGTTTTCGTAGCTCTTGTTGATCAGGCGCTTAAGTATGGTTGAGCCTCGAGGGGGATGTTGATCGATCTTTGACCACCCCTTTTTTGGGTACATCAGCTGTAATAAGGTGGAATGTAGAATAGAAATCGGGAGCATGAGAAACGTTAAGACATTACTAAGTAATACTTATGTAAAGAAAATGTTATTATTTTACACCGAGTATCCAACTGGTTTTGGTTCCTAAAAGTTAGGAAATGTACTTGAAATTGGTTGGTACCGGTTTCCATTTTTGAGAACCAGAATTGGAATTGGTTGGCCGGTTTCGATTCTGGAACCACCGGTTCCGATTCCGATACTGGGTAACCGGGTTTTCTGCTCACCCCTGGTAAGAAGTCACTCATACAAGGATGACATCATGCTTACATCATACTTGGGTAATAGATGTGGCCTCACAAGAGATTTGTTGATTAATTTTTGATAGAGTTTTTACTAGGGACTGTAATGGATCGGAGTCCCCAATAGCTGAATCGATCGGAATCCGATCTACCACTAATCAGAGTCGGATTTATTATTCAAAGTTGGTTTTTCTTTTTTTTTTTGAACTCAAGTCAGACATTTTTCATCTAATCTAGTTGGATATTCGTAGGATTCGGATTAAATTGCATCCCAATATTTATTTTACTTACGAGTAAGGTCCTTTAGAATGATAAAAATTAGACTTTAATGATAATTTAACTGTATTTGTATGGTTTTTTCTAAGGTGAACCTATTTACCTTACTCTATCTATTTTTTTGGTTATTAATTAATGATGTGGCATTAATCAGATATGGATTATAATCGGACCATACCCATACCCATATCCATATCTATCGGATGAGGAATGACTTTTTTTACCAAAGAAGAAGAAAAAAGAGAAGTTTAGTGTCAATACTCCCAATAATATATTTTCTAAGTTTCCTAGTTCGAGGTGTTAATGCTCTAAGAAAAAAATTTAAGGTGACAATAGGTTTTGAATGTTGAAATGATGTAATGGTTTTATAGGTGTTAATACTCTTGAGGAATTCAAAATAAGATAAGAATCTGGATGAAAAAAGACCTGGCAAAAGATAACAGACATGGGCCAGTGGTAGCCCACGTATCAGTGGCTAGCGACCAACACAAGCAATCGTTGGTTGCTAGCGGTTAATGTTGACATGTTGGCTGTTAGCGGTTAAAGTTGACACGTTAGCCACTGGCAGCCTATATGTTGGTTGCTAGCGGATGCCAATAACACGTCAACCACTAGGTGCTGACATGTGGACTGCTTGCAGCTACCACTTTATCCATTTTTGAATAATTTGATTGGACCAAATGACGTGAGTGATGTGTTTCGACAAAATAAAATTGATTAATTAATTCTTCCGGAGGGTTGCCTGAAGAATATATATTGCCAGAAAATTTAGGAAATTATTATTACCTTTTGTGTATGGAATGAAAGATTTACTGTTGATTCTCTGGATGACGTTATATTGGAAACTAAGAATTAGAATAGGACTCAAGAGGTATTTTCGGAAAACTTTTAAAAGTAACTATTCAATGGAATGAAAATAGACGTGTCTTCAGATGAATTTGAGATCTCATTTACCGACCTAAGCATTCGCCAAGGTAAAGACAATTTCCAATCATCACCGGGCATCTGAGGAAATTTGACGTTATTTTGAGGCATCTAAACTAACCATGATAAATTGAGATAATTTCTTGAAATATCTTTATAAGATATGAATGATACATGAGCTATCGTCGAAGAACACTTGCATTGGTTTCAAACATGGCATGGATTAGTGTTTTAAGACACTAATGAGAATTGATCATTGTTTGGGTGTTAAATTACTTGCATCAAGTTAGAAGTTGCGGTTTAATTAGTAATATTAAGTTATAAATTCAAACATTAATTTATATAAATTTCAGATTTAATTAGTTAGTTTTGACGGAGTCAAATTAGAGTTGAAATAACGGGGGTGCGTTTAGTAAAGTTGTGAGTTTTAGCATTTGCTTCAGCATAAGCTGTTGGGTGTGTGGTAGGGTCTGTTGAGAGAAGTTTTTAGGTAGTCATCTGTCATACTTGCTACAAGGCCAACTTGGGTATACAAAAAAAAAAAATCTTTTTTTTGTGATTTGTCACAAATGGTAAATTTTTCAATAATGAGTAGGTAATGTATTTAATGATTCGGTCGAAATCCGCTCCCAATCAACATATCAATATCAATATACAACCAAAACCAACTCACCATATTCATTACGTCATTCAAAATCAAACTTCAAAGGCAAGTCCGAACCCGAAACCCAATCCACATCACGAGATCAACTTGGGCTATGTTTGGCACGAAAAGCTAGCTTTTCAATAAAAGCTACAACTTGAAACTTGCAACTAGTAATTTTTACTCTCTGCTACCAAACAATTTGCAATATGATTTTCAATCTGCAGCTACAGCTGCAGCTCCCTACAACTAATTTTTTGAAAGCTATCACTTCAAGCTTTCACCTACAGCTGCAACTACAGCTAGTTTTCTAGCAATTTGTAGCAATTTTTAGCCGTTTTCTACACATTTCTTTCCCTTTTTTACATTTAACCGCTACAGCTATCGCTAATTTTGCCAAACATAGACCAGCTCAAATTCACACATCATTAAGTTGTCTCATTGGTCGCACAGCCGAAAATGACGCCAAAAATTCGAACCAACAAGGGCAGCTTTTTCTTCCTAAATTTCCTTCTCCCCCAGTTTCTTATTTCGCATATTTGTTTCTAGTTACACCCGTTCTAAATTCTCAGAACTCAGAAGCGGGGGAAATAGAGAGAGAGGAAGAGAGAGGAAGAGAGAGGAAGAGAGAGAAAGAGCTGTACCCTTATAAAATGACTTGATCTCGAGTCCTTTTCTATTCAAAATTTCCTTCACAACCTGCGAATTTTGAGCGAAGCTTTAATGGCGGAAAAACAATTAATTGTCGTCGTTGAAGGGACTGCTTCCATGGGTCCATACTGGAACTCCATTGTTTCAGATTACCTTGAGAAAATCGTCAGGTTCGTGCTTCTTTTTACTTGTTTTGATTCCTTAATTTTGTTGTAAGGTTTTTTGATTTTCATTGTTTGAATTTCGCTTGTTCGTTGTAATTCAGTTGAATTTGGTGATCGTTATAATTCTGCAAAATTATTTCATTGTAGAGTGAAACTGAAGAATTATAAGTTTCTAATTTAGATACTGGGTTTTGGTTTTAGGTATTTAGTTTATAGTAGCACTGTTAAGCGAAGAAGAAATTTGCAAATTTTGCTCATATTCTGTAATTATAGTGTTTGCAAATTTATTCAATTGTAGAGTGAAATTGAAGAATTATAACTAATTTAGGCGGTGGGTTTTGGTATTAGGAATTTAGTATAAGCAATATAGTATCACTCCTACTTGGCAAGTGAAGGGGGAATTTGCAAATTGGACTCTTATTTTGTTATTATTGTATATAAGTATTTCCATTGGACTTAAATTCTGATCTATGATATAATTTAGTAGATGAGAAAAGTAAATAAATAAATGAAATGTAGTAAGAGAGACACAAAAACTTGTAAAAGACGGACTTACCCTAACTTTCGGTGAGATGAAGGTCAATAGTGACCCCATTTTAGTGTGAGTTGGTTTCACACAAGACTTGCTTGAGAGAGGGATCAGCCATTGGGAAACTGTTGGAACATTTATAATCTAGGTTGAATTTGTTAGTGTTCCTCGTTCTGATGCATTGATGTCCCTCTGTCATCCACCAGACAAATAAGGAAAGAAAAAAAGTAAAAAGTAAGTAAAAAGAAAAGGCTTGAGGAGTGAGAACTAAGAAGCAAATAATCTGTATAAACTTAAAAGTGTGAGATGGATTTATCCTTTTTAATAGTTGTATCTAAATAATTGTCAAAAAAATAAATAAAATAGTTGTATCTAAATGAGGTTATATAAGTTGTGTAATGTATTTTGCTATATGTTCAGGTCTTTTTGTGGAAGTGAGATGACAAATCAGGTATTTTACGTTTCCTTTTTCACTCTGCTAGTTTGCTTTTACTTTGAAGTATTCCAGAGGTCCCAGGTTCAAGTCCCCTCAGGTGGCGTTTCCTGGTCGTTAACTTCAGGCCCATGGAATTAGTCAAGCTTTGCTTGGACACCCATGTTATCTAAAAACAAAAAAAAAAAGGTTTTTACTAATAAGGGGTGTAAGGCTATGGACATCTTGACTTCTGCAGACTTCACCATAGACAGGATCTAGATTGATCTTTTATATTTGTGCTGCTGCTCCATTTCGGGTCCTTTTGTTCATTCTCATACTTAGGTTATGAGGAAGTAAGTGACCGTAACTTCTATTCTGCCTTCACACATGTGGTGCACAGTTGTCTCTAAGTACCACGGGATACTTATTTATCCCTACAGCATTATTTCTGATGGCATCATTGTGCTGACTTGAGCTTCTCTGAGTGGTGTGCTTCATTATTTTATTTATTTTCTTTTAGGGATCTAAAATAAAAGTGTATTTTAAATAATTCTAACCTGGGCTATGGAACATAGCTACATAAGTAAAAATCTTGGAGGGTTGGCAGGCTGTGAACGAAGTCTGATATTTGGTTTCTACGGATCTTTGTTCTCAGACAAAAAAGTTTCCTGCTGAAGTTATTGGGTCACCTTTAGGTCCAACTAAAAACATGAACTATCGAACCTGATCTTTGTTCGATGTGCAATCCTCTCTACTGAGCAGTTTTCATCTTCACTTTTAGTTGAGCCAACGCGATGCCCAGAAAATTTGAGTTTGGGTGACTCTTGGAGTTTTTCTTCTCTCTCTTTTGAGTTCTTTTTGTGGCCTATGATAAACCCCTTGGAACCTTTTATCTAAGAAGGAGATTCCTGGAAACTTAAAAGAGCCAGAATTGTTTGGGAAGATTCAAATTTGGTGCTTAACTGACGCATTGCTCAAGTACAATTGAATGATCAATGAATTTTATACTTTTTAATCTCTTCTGGTCTCTGTGAATAATTGTGGTCCCAAGTGGTACAATGTATTGTAATATAATTTGTTAGCATACTCCTGCAAAGAAGCCCAAAATTATCGGGAGGAGATTTTTAGAAGAAAAGTTATATGGTATAGAGCACAAGTGTGCCTCTGAAATAACTTCGTGTAAGCATATTCATAGTAGGGATTTTACCTTTGAGAGCTGCTGAAGCAAAAAAGTAGGCTTTAGGATTTGCAAAATTTTTATTTAGCCCAGTTAAAACTTAAAGCCATGAGTGCCTTCAAGCGACTTGCAAAAACTCTTTACAGAATCTCAAAAGGATCCTCTACTCTTACGATTTTTTTTATAGATCGTAAATATGAATTAGTAAAAAATCAAGCATTTATAAATACGAGGGCAAGAAGTCCTCTTGCTCAAGAAACAAAATTGAACACTGGAAACTCTTTAAAAGATGACAGTGAAGATACAAGTGTTTGTCCATCTCCTCACCCCTAAAATGCATTCTGCAAACATCCACCTAATACCTACTTATCTACTCTTCTTACCCTCACACCCAAAGCCTCAACTATCACCTTCTGGTCTCAACTTCATACTTGGAGTGCAACTCCAGTACGAGAACCTTTTCCTCTCCCAATCACTAAGAAGTTTACTGAACGTTAAATCCCAATGCTTTTGGCTGTCAATGAAGGACACGAATCCTGTTAAGAAGCCATCCTAGAAAGATGTAGGGACTGGTTCTTTGGCATTTGTGACATTCTTTTGTTCCCTCAACTTTCACATAACATATCTGTCCTGGAGTTGGATGCCAATTCTTCTGAGGTGGCCTCATGGATCCATGAAATTCCACTCATGGAATTTCATTTCTATGCTTTGGATATTTGAAAATATTTTTCAAATTTTAAAAGCGGTAGTCAAAGTGTTTGAGTTGATCTGGTTTCAGATTCAAGCAGTAATTTGCACTTCATCATATAGGAATCAGCTCTCTCTCACTCTCTCTACTTTTTGAGAACATTGGAATAGCTGACTGAGCTGATCATAGTTTCAAATTGGAAGTGCCGACTAATGGGATTGGCATAGAGTAACATTCTATCCGTTTGTGATACTTAAATTGCTGCATAAGTATGGACCTGACCATTATAACTTTGTGTACCGGTTGTAAAAAACAACACATTCAATCAGGATTAAAAACAAATAAGAGAAAGACAAGAATGAAATTCAAACTATGTAATGGCTTACCTTTTTCAGTTTCAATAAAAATGTTCTTTATCTGAAAGAAAAATCAGTTACGCTTGTTGCTGGAGTGTAGTAATAGAATAACGCTTAAATGCCCCTGCATCCCTAGCCCATATAGATGCTAGATAAGTGACAATATCCCAAAACATGTCCAGCGAGATGGTCACCCCATTGAAAACCCTGGCATTTCAATCTAGCCAAAGTCACCAGAAGGTCACAAACACAGCATTACACCACATTAACCTTGTTTCCTTCCTCCCTCCTCCCAAACTCCATATCTCTCAGCTTGAGGAACTCTGCAACACGAGAAGGGGACAGCCACTCATGCTCAAAGATACCAAACAATCTATCCCAAATGCGACAGGCAAAATCACAAGTAAGAAACAGGTGTAAAGTTGTCTCACTACTCGCCCGACAGAGGAGCTCGTGCATATCTGAAGTTGACCCAAATAAACTCTTTTCTTATCTAGAAAAAGGGGCAATTGATGGAGGAGTGCTGGTTAAATTCTCATATGTAATTAGTGGCATGTAGTGGCTAGATTTTATATTTCAAGGTAAAATGTCACGTATATCAGGTCTATGAGGTCCATTTAACTAATTTTTTTGTTTTTATTGATAATGCAAGAAAAGCAGGATGAACCCAAAGGTTATCCTAAAGCATTTCTTATCACAAGATTATTAATAGACTGGTCAAAACTTTGATCAAACCGACAAATGAGAAACAAAGATAGCCATGATTTGCCGTAAAATCCGCAACACAATTTGCTTCAGGAAACAATGCAACACTTCCACCTTCTTGAAGAAATAGCAAATCTTTGTGGGTATCAATGATGATGTTCTCGATCTCCCAAGGAATGTGCCACTCATTCCTAATCGCTTTGATGACACAGCCAGGTAATCTCCCAAGGAATGGTTAACTTGTTATAACCCATTTCTCTTGCCATTCTCACTCTTTCACGAAGCCCAATAGCCTCCGCCGTAAGGATAGAACTCAGTCCACACGGCCTAGCACCCAGCCTAATGATATCACATTATCACCTTTATGATCCCTAATGCAAAATCCGGCACCAATGCTCCCTCCCTTCTTTTTAGAACCGTCAAAATTAATTTTGACATAATCACTACGCGAGGGAGTCCATTTTACTTAAATGGGATCTCCTTTTTACATTTTTTTGGCCGAAAGTTTTAGTGATGACATTGCTTTTTGCAGGTGAACTCATGCATATGCACAAAGTATGTTTGTTTTATTCTTTTTGCGGGGTTATTCTATTTGCTCATATGTTTTAGATTTTGATAAAGTTTCGTCGAATTTGTATTTTGTAATTGCAAGTATGTTCAGAAAATTCATATCAGATACGTCCTTCTTACCTTTCTATTACCTACCTAATTCCTATTGTTGTTTATTTGTTGCAAGATACAGAAGCCTTCTACTGCTCCTTCTGGTTCAACGTTTGAGCTTGCTCTTGTCATGTTCAATACGCATGGACCTTATTCTGGTGCGTATACAAGCTTTTTACATGTATAAAATCCATGATCTGCCTTCTCTCTCTTGGTGGGCATACGTCATTAGGGAGCTCCCTATCTATGGTGGTTTTGGTTGCTCTACGAATGTCTCCACTTAGGAGTAGATATTAGATCTTATCGTTGTGTTTCTTTTTCTTTTTTTTTTTTGAAATTGAAGATAAGTTTATTAATTTGTTACACGAGGAACGAAATGGTTTTCACACTATGGGGAAGAGTTGTTGGGGGTCATTTCAGAGTTATGCAGAGTATTGGGAGCATTTACAGTGTGTTTGGTATTCTAAGATATACAAGAACAAGAACGATAGCCCAGACATGAGGTTAGGGTTTTGGAGGTCCTGATGTATGCATTCTTACCCCTAACTAAGATTATTTGCGAGGAAAAGAAAATAAAGGAAGACAAGGGAAGACGAAAGGAAGGACAAGAATGTAATTTTAATTTCTATTGTTTGGTTTAAACAAGTTTGAAAAGGAAATGAGCCAACTGTTTTAATGTTTGGATAGCTACTAAAAAGGGAATGAAAGGAAGCACGAATGTCTTATTATGCGCTTGAGGAGACAACCGGGTGGAGAAGGATATCTGGTTGCTTTGCTGTGCCCACAGTAAGACGTCATTGCATCTTTCCCTCGATTGTCACGATGCACTATATCTTTGGAGTAAGCTGTTTGGTGACAGTGGGGAGGCCTGGGTATGCTCATATTCTTTTTTTAGATAAAGAAAATTTATATTAATGCTGAAAGAATAGTATAGTACAACAGAGAGAGAGAGAGAGAGAGGAAAATAACTCCTCATAAAGAGAAAAAACTAATTACAAATTCCCCCACAGACGTTGAATGTCAGTGAGGGGCACTCCCCTAAAAGCCCCAGCCGCTTTGGCCCAAAGAGAGGCCAAATAAACCACCCTATCCCAAACAAAATCAACTGGAATCTCCGAAAAGATCCAGCATTCCGCTCCAACCAGATGCACCAGAAAATAGCAAAAAATGCACATCGCCATAAAAGTTTAGTGTCCTTGCCCCTCCCCCACCCAAGATACCCTGCCTGCAATTGCTGCACGAAAGTAGCTGGACAAACAGGTCCTAAATACCTCAAAGAGAAGCAGGAAAACGAGATTTGCAGATAGTGGAAAAATGGAAGGTGAGTTGGTTGAACAAAGGAGAGAAATGGTTGGGCATGTCAATAATAGGGTTTTTAAGAATAAAAATGTTAAGAGAAGATCATATTCATCATCAACAACATTAAAGAGAGAGATTCTAATTTGCGTGGTTGTAGAATTGGGTATTTGGGTTCAAAAAAAGAGGTCTAATGCTCAACCTCCATTTCAATTTTCTACCTCTACCATTGTGTTTAGCTTCAAGTTTATCCTTGACTTTGTCTAGATTTTCACTGAATTAGTTCTTCTATAATCTTGCGTTTGTTGTGAAGTAGCATTTCAGCAAAAAAAATTAAGAGCCTAATATGGAGAGAGAGAGATATGAAGAAAAAAAAAATGGAATTTGGGGTTAAAACGTGACGGCGGTTAACGCAATGAAGACTCGGTCTTCATTTAAAGCATTTTGAGCGGGTAGAGTCTTCATTTAAAGCCTTTGAGTGGGTGAGTTAGATCTTCGGATTATTTGGGGCTTAAAGCAAATTTGAGATTATTCGCGGCGGACAACCCATACTTCGGGTTATTGACAGCCAATTTATAAAAATTAACATGTATTGATTTTGTATTTACATCACATGAGAACTTCTAGAAGACGCTCTTATCGTAACTTTCGGTGAGACGATGGTCACTTTTTAGTGAAACACTGGTCACTCTAACTAATAATAATATTGTGTATGATCAATTCTTAATAAGAAAACAGTAAAAAATACAAAATTCAGTTTCTCCCAATTTTCCCCAGCTTCTCCCAGACTCCCAGTTTTCAGTTGAAATGAATGAGCCCTTACTTGTAGTGATGCAACATGTATATACTGATGCTTTTAGTTCGGCCTCTTTTTTTTTTTTTTGTTTTTTTTTTGGGTTATAGGTGGTGGTGTGCTGCTGTGGGGTTAGGGAAGTATTAAGTGTACTACGTCTACCTGTAATCACAAAAGTACTTAAAAACCTCCGTACTCCATTTGGCATTTGATATTAAACTCAATATTAGGTTTGGATGTTATATATTAGTTTCACAACTCTTTTATGTGTTTGCATATTCACGCATGTGACTCTCACGTGTTTGGTCATCCATCCATCCATTCATATTGCACTCATTCTTCTTTCTTAAACTATTTTAAATGTTTTCAAAAGAAAAACTGTTTTTTGCGGGTCTATCGGAGAATACCTCTCTGCTAGGTGAATAGTTAGGGGTAAGGTGGCGTACATTTGGGCCTATGCAGACCCCGCCCTCGGCGGGATATACTGGGTTGTTGTTGTTGTTGTTGTTGTATTAGGTTTGGATGCTGGGCTTTTAGATTTGTTTATCTGTACAAAATTGTAGTTTTCTCTTTTTGTCCTTGTTGTTGCTTTGTACGGTTGTGCCATTCTACGTGCCTGCTTTTGGTTTGAGTTAGGCTCAGACTCCTTTAACTCAACACCCTCTTTTAATGCTTTGAAGAGGATATTCAAGAAATCACTGGCTACATAATCTGTTGATGAAATGAATCAAGTAATTTGTCTTTTGAAGGGAGTAAGTCCTCTATTAGGCAGCTTACAATGATTATTCTGGATGTTAATATTAAGTAGTGTGGTTCTGTGGTGTACAGCCATATATACTAGAATATGTATAGATTTTAGGTTGCCCTGTGACTTTCTGTATATCACTGGGTCCCTGTTATGCTCTATCAGTATTAAATTTATTAGTTGTGGTTGCCTATTCGCTGTTTAAAATAATACTTAACTGACCCTAACCCTCTCCCCTTCCCAGAACAAAAAAGGGGTCTTATGTGAGGATATTCTTTTTGCTAATTCTCTCTCCTGAATGTTACTCTCTTTCTTATCAAGGGGGAAGGATAGACGAAAATGAAACGGGAAACCCTGAGTGGGTAGCTAGCTCAGCTGTTTAGAACTCTTAGATCTATTCCAGAGGTCACTAGTTTGACCTCCTTTAGGGCCATTGGAGGTTATCCTGGTCGTTAACTTCAGGGCCCCTGAGATTAGTCGGGCAAAGACCAGACACCCACAATACCCCCGCCCCCCCCCCCTCCCCCCCCAAAAAAAAAAAGAAGAAAAATAGGAGGATACCGTTGATTGAGATTCTGGATGTTTAAGTGTAGTAGGATTCAACTTCTCTGACAAATTTAAGCTTGTATTTTAGATATTTGACAGTGTAATTACTACCTGTAAGAAAGACGTGGCGTCCGAATTTGTCCCTTTTGCTTACCTGCTATGCAGTTTGTTGTGGAAATGGTTTCCATACGTACCATAGGTGTATTGATGTCTAATTCCTCATTACAAGAGTTAATTCTCTGAGAGTTATGTGTATTAGACCTTTTCACTCATCTTAATCAGGTGTACTGATTCAACGAAGCGGCTGGACTAGAGATGTGGACAACTTCTTGCAGTGGCTAACTTCCGTAACATTTTCTGGTGGTGGTCTGAATGATGTTGCAACTGCAGAAGGCCTTGCTGAGGCTTTAATGGTATGTATTTGAGTTATTTCCAGTGGTTTTGTTTGTGTGATGATCTATAACTCTTTATTGTTGAATCGATTGATATGCTTGTTCTCCTGAAATCAAAAACATGCTCTTATATATGTGCTTGTGTTATTTCCATTGGGAGTTTATGCTTGGCTAATTCATGAGTGATGCTTTTAGGCGGCCAAATGCATATTGCCTGTCATGTTTATTGACTTAACCCTAGAAACTGACTGGTAAGCGACTACAGTAGCTTTTTCTTTTATGCTCCACTTTAGTAATTCATCAACTCTGACATGTAAGTGAAGACAGTCTGAGATAATTGTATCTACCGGGTAAAAAAGAAAAAAAGTAACAGGTAAGGCAACTAACTAGGGGTAAGACTGCGTTACATTTTGACCTCCCCAGACCCCCTCCCTCCGCAAGCTGCTGCTGCAAGCAGCAATGTAAAAGTTGAATAACATGGAATATATATTGAGAAATTTCAGTGCCTTCACTTATTCCATGTCTTATTTTCGGCATGATTCTGGTCAGAAGATAGACATTTTCAATCGTTACTCTCTTTTGTGGGAGCTTCCTCAATGAGCAAAAGTAATAAATCACTCCCCTTGTATATGTCACGTTGACCCCGATATTTTTCAATGTAGCTAACCTGCAACATTGACAACAGATTCAGAGAACAAACCTAAAAGTCCTTATATAACCCAAGCAGCCTTATCTACACAAGGACAGTGTACACAGATATGTTCATTAGTCTCTCTACTCCTGAAACACCCAGGGTGTCCGGCTTATGGAGCCTCCTTCTCTGCCTCATATTGTTGGTGTTAACTCTAGTAAGTACCAAAGTCCAATAAGAAGCATAAGCATGAACCTTAAGTGGAACTTTAGCCCTCCGAATATAGGACTTGCAGCTTCATCCATTGACATTTTTTCTTAATCGTAATTTACATCAAGTTAATGCAAATTATTGTCCTGTTACACAAAGAGATATGCTGCTTCTCAAATCATTTCGAAGCATGTACATTGCACTCTGACAATGGTTAGTTGCATTCGTAGATGTTTGCTATCCCTCAGAATGGTTTCCAGACTCAGCAGAATTTGGAAGGGAAAAGGCATTGTGTTCTTGTTTCTGCTAGCAATCCTTACCCCTTGCCAACACCAGTTTATCGACCAGCAATTGAGAATCTGGAGCAGGGTGAAAATGGCGAAGCGCTAGCTGGGAATCTTCTATTTGACGCTGAGACAGTGGCCAAATGGTTTGGTCAGGTATTCAGCATAATTTGCATTTGTTTATGTTGAGTTCTGTTCTTTCTTTTGTAATAAGCATGAGCTGATGTTTGAATTTTGCTTGCAGTGTTCTGTCTCTCTCTCTGTCATTTGTCCGAAACAGATACTAAAGCTTAAAGAAATATATAACGCGGTAAGTTACTATTCTGTAGCCCATGCACTAACACTGATATTGTTGAGCTTCTCTAAGTTGTGGATGTGGCTTACGAACTATTGTCACTGCGACCTTAATCTTGAGCAGTCTTTTCATGTTTTCATGAGTAACCAAAGTATTCAGTTTGTACAAAGTTGGGAGGTGTGGTCATCCTAAATTTGTAAACTACTTTCTGTTTGAATATTAGAATCTAGATGTCTGTCGTTTGCCTAACCACAAAATTGTAAACTGTCTCTCAGTATTCCTGGGGGATTTGGCAAATTACGCTTTTATGAACAAATTTTAATGTATATTTTGTAGACAAGGTTTGCTAAGTGGTTGCGATGGAGAGATACTTGTATGTGAAAATGGCTCTTATTTGTTATCTTTACTTGCCTGGTTATGAATAGATGAGTTAGTTTTCATTTTATGCTGAATAACATAACTTAGTTTCCTTTATCCTGAATTCTCTCCCCCTATATTTTAAGTTCCTACTTGAAGCGACCTCACAAAAAAGTGTAGAAGTGGTGGAGAAGCTTTTCATGTTTTAAATGTCTTGGAACTTAATATTGATGAATCCTAATACTGGGATATAATTGTAGGGGAAACGCAACCAGAGAGCAGCTGATCCTCCTGTTGATGTAAAATTGCCTCACTTCCTTGTGCTAATATCAGATATCTTCCTGGAGGCCCTTGCTGCTCTAAGTCGAATTGGCTTGCCAACAAGTCAGAACCCTGTTGCGACTTTACCTCCTGGCTCAGGCCCTCCTACTTCTTTGCCGTCAGGTGGTTATTTACAATTCATTGAGGATGCTAGGCTCCTTGATTGTTAAAGATTCTATCATTATTACTTGCTATTACTCTTTACTGGGTTTGCATTGGTTGTTTCATGCTTTTCATGATTGTTTTCCAAAAATACCAAAATTTTGTTATTCGTGCATGATGTGCCATGTTTTATTATTACATTTTCTATATGACTATCTATTTCTTGCAAAATGTGCTTCTCATTTGGCACTATCACTTTTCTTTTAGAATTGTCTGCTGCTGGTTTCTTCTATTAACCTATATTATTTTTGTGGCACATATGTAACGAGTATAATAAATTACATCCCTCCCGCGGCTGGAGAAGTACTGTGGTTAAAGGTTAGGAACAAAGTAAGCCAGATTCTGTCTTAGAAGTTATCATATCCAGTTGATGATGAAGACAACATCATTGGAACTAATAGTGTACAAAGCTGTCAAAGACTGAAGGAGTTCACAGTAGGACAATTTCTCCTTTTGCAGTTTGTGTGTATGGGGAGGGGGAAGCAGAGTAAGTTGCTTTGGCGGTGCTTTTGTATTGCTATGTTTTGGTGCCTATGGTTGGAGAGGAACTTGAGGGTTTTACTGGCAATGACAAACCTGTTGGATATGTTTGGGATAGGGTAGTTTATTGGGCCTCTTTTTGGGTCAAAGCGGCTGGGGATTTTCTGGGGATGACTCTTACAGATGTTCAGCGTCTTTGGGCTATTTTGTAATTAGTTTTTGCTTCCTATATTGAGGACTCCTTGTCCTCACATTTTGTACTACTACACTTATTTCATATATAAAAGCTTTTCTTATCTAAAAAGGAATTACAAAGTAGGAGGATAGTGTGGAAAGCAGAAAGTATCAGTGTTTTTCTGGGTATTAATGACAGCTTGAAAGCATACGAGTACAGATTTCTTGTGCCTGCTTCAGTGATTCAGGTTTCTGTGGGACCACAATTTATTGTATGACTTTCTGCATGGTAGCGATGATTTTTAGGAAGGAAAATAGGTATTTTGAACTCTTGGTGCTTCTTATTCATTAACTGGGGTAGGCTAGTCATTGCATGTCAAAGAAGTATCGGTAATGCTGCTAAAAGTGATACGACAACGCTCAATGAAACTTTTCTAATTAGGTGGCCAATATAAATTAAGTGAGTCAGTTGTATCCTTATTTCCTCGTTTCAAAATAAGCTTTCATTTACAAATAAAATCCTACCTCTAGATTCTCTCTGATTTTGAGAAAGATCTTTAGTGTACTGTCTGTTGTGTAATAATCATCTGAATTCAACCTACCTGATGTGTAAGTGTGCTCCCTTGAACCCTATCCTTTTCAAACTTGGAGAGGATAGGCAAATATGTGCACATTCAATTAATATGTAATTTATCTTTTGGCAACCCTTATACCCATCTCCGTCCGACAAAGTACTATTGCAATCCTACACACTTTTCCTTTGCCTCAAATATTTACAGAAAAAACAAAATTAACCTTTTCCTAATTAGAGTAGTTATTCCAGTTAGATGACCAATATAAAGTTGTGCAAATGTGCCATTAAATGAATTCAATCAATCATAGGCTCGGGTTCCCCATTCTGCAATATGATGTACGATTGGTACTTACCATTAGATTTTAACCTGTAGAGTCTATCAATCTTGAGACAGAGTTTAGTATGTTTGAGTTCTACTTTTTGTCAAACCTTATTATACATCTGAATTCAACGTACCTGATGTTTATTTCCGTTGAACCCTTCGAGGTGACAGTCAAATGATGCACATACTATAAATTGTGGATCTCCTTTTGGCAATCATTATTATCATCCTGTCTTGTAATAGTATCATGTAGATCCTTCTGTAAAACAATCTCAGACCTTTCCTTAGTAGTATGTGATTAATTTTGTATCTGAAGTTCCTTTTTGCATCTGTATATGTTTGTTTTAATGTAGTGCTTTTGTAGTTCAAGAGAACTCTAATCGTCCTGAAATTTCACATCCCACATGTCGTTATAAGTGATGTAGTTGTTGTGCAAAGCTATCCAGATTATCACCTTTTATGTGAATTGTATCGGGAAAGGTCTTATAACTCATAACACTTGGTATTTGGAAGTAGAGACATTTTGGAGGCACTGAAGTGCTCTAAAGCTTGTTACTTCCTTTTCCCAAATATCGTCAACACTTTGCAAGCTCAATTTTTTAAGGGATATCGTATGTTATGCTGCTGATAGTGGGTTATAATTGAAATTAGCATCTTTTCTCGCCCTCTTATTTTAACCAAGTAAGCTGACAATGTCCAAGGACACTCCGAAATGGAGAATTTGACAAGTTCTATGGGATAGAGGGAGTGGTTGGGATTTGCTGAAGATGTTTTCGCAGGGACGGTCAGGCAAAGCTGTTTATATGCACAAGTTATGTTTATGTCATGTTAACTATGTCTATATGCACAAGAGATTCATTTCCCTGTTCTCTTAAACATGCTTATCAAGAAGGAAGCAGTGCTTGAGCCGCAAGAAGAAGGTCCGTGAGGGATTTAATTTAGGCTGTCTTACCTGTGCGTTGTAGAGATTCTGCTCCTTAGATATCAAACGATAGCTTCCTGGTGACAATGGATGTACCATACTGTTTTAAGAGGCTCACTGAATATTGAACAGTAGGAAACTCTTACTTTATGGAAAATGCTTTGCTAATGAATGTAAATGATGCACGTTTTTATTTTAAGATTTCCTTTTTCTCGATCCACAGTGCATACTACTTGGTGTGTTCTATCTAACAGAAGTTCACACTATTGTATTTTTTCACTTTTTGGAATTTTTTAAAAATCTTTTTATCTTTCTCTGTTATATTATAATATTTATTTCTACTACTCTCGTGTGAAAGTGTTTTTTTTTGCCAAACTTTATCCTTCAAAATCAACTCTTTAACTACTGTCATTTCGGAAGAAAGGATGCGTTGACCTCCAATCCTCTGTAGATCACATCAACTGCATGTTCCATATCAGGCGTTGTTGTGATGGTTACATAATTTTTTTTCAACTCTTTGGCTTTTTAGTTAATTTAAGGTAATTACATTCTCTGCAGTACTGATGAGGGCATTTTTGATTATCCTTGATATGGGAAGTCCACTTTGAAAGCCAAATGGCCCAACTGCGTAATCTTGATTTACTAGATTTGTTCAACTACAATTGCTCTGGTATTAGCATAGTTATGACTCAGTATCCGTTAACCAAGTATGCAGAAGGCAATTCATTTAGTGTTTCATTCTCAAGGTGGGGTTCATCGATTGGGTATCTATGTTCCTCAGACTCTTCATTTCAAGAGAAGTATCCACCTAGGCTCTTTGAATACTAGGATACGATATGGGTTGACGTCTCTATAAAGGAGAGTCTAATCCTTGGAACCACTCCCATATCTGATGCTTATCCCTGAGTCTGAGAAACATAGTTCGGTATCATTTTGAGATTTAAGGAAAATGATCATTTTAGACATTGTAGCCAAACCTATTTATGTGGATGCAAGTTTAGAAATATATGCCTTTTACTGCTTCATGTGGTGTAGAGGTTTGTTAATTATAGGATACCGTATTTAATAAGCAAGTCTGAATAGAAATTTGAATTCGTTGTTGATGCCTGCAGAGTTCTCTTTTTCAACTCTCTCGCTGATTCATTAACCTGAATGCTATTTGCCATTATGTCCTGTAGCATATATGCTTATACGGACATCAAACTTCTAAATTTATAACTCTTCCTTGTAGTCAGCTTCACTCTTTGATTAATTAGTGATTAGGAACTTTTGTTATTGATAGCGGATAGGGTATCTCATCTATGATGAAGTTTGCATGAGAGGAATGTACATAAATTCTGTCTCTTTTTTTTTCCCCTCTCCATATATACTTGTTGTTATGGCGACATGCAGTCTTTGCAAGTTTCTGGTGTCTATGGTTGGAAAGGAATGCTCGAGTTTTCACTGGGGTGGCCGTTACAGCTGTTATGCTGTGGGGTAGGGTCACTTATTTAGTATCATTATGGGCAAGAGCCGCGGGGGATTTTAGGATTTATTCTATCACGCAGAACCTGCAAAATTGGCTTAATCTGTAATTGGCTTAGCTTGATAAGCTAATACAGCATACAATTTGTACTAGTTATATTTGTTACTTTCTCTTATATGAAAGTGATAATTGGCTTTCTTTCAGCGAACGAGTCTATCATGAGTAGGCCACCAATATCTACCGGAAATGCTCCTCAAGCAACTGTGAAAGTTGTAAGACTTCTGTATACTATGCCATTTCGTCAGATTTACTAGCTGTTGTGTTCTGATTTGTCTGCTTAACTAGATATCATACATGATCTTAGGAGCCTAGTACAGTGACTTCCATGACATCAGGACCAGCTCCTCCTCATATGCCTTCTATTCCTCGTGTTGCTGCTCAAAGTGTGCCCAGCTTACAGGCGTCTTCACCACTATCTGCGTCTCAGGAACTGACAATGAACAATGAGAATATACCGGAGCTGAAGCCCGTGGTCAGCATGTCGCAGCCCGTTCGTCCTGTGGGTGCCTTGCTGAATAATATTTCTCAGGCACGAGTAGCCCTCACAGGAGGAACTTCTCTAGGATTGCCTTCTATGGGTGGGAATCCTATTGGTATGCACATGTCGAACATGATATCCAGTGGGGGAATGGCATCAACTGTGCTGCCTTCTCAAACTATGCTGTCTTCTGGGCAGTCAGTCATCACCGGAGTATCTGGATCTGGGACCATCCCAGGAGCTTCACAGCCAATACAAAACCCACCCCTCAATTCATTTTCTTCAGCAACTTCTAATGTCTCTGGAAATTCCAACCTTGCCATCTCTCAGCCACTGAATAATCATCCAGGAAATGTTAATAATACCATGGGTCAACCAGTATCCATTGGTCAGGGAAATGTCCAGTCAGTGGGGCAGAGTGGGACTAGTATGAATCCAAACATGATGCCTAACCTTGGGTCAACTGTTGTACAATCTGGTACAGGCTCTATGATGCCAACACCTGGAATGCCTCAACAGGTACAACCAGGAATACAGAGTGTTGGAGTGAGCAACTCGGCAGCTAATATGCCCATGTCACAACAGGCTTCCAGTGCTTTACCTTCATCACAATCCAAATATGTGAAAGTATGGGAGGTAAATAGCATATGCCCTTCTCTTTTCGGTTTGGGTTCTGGTTAATGTTTTGACCAAGAATTTAATATACTCAGCAGTATTCTGCATTTTAGAATCTTATAGTCGACAAAGCTTTCATAGTTGCTGAGTACATGTGAATGATGCTTGTAGGGAGATTTATCTGGACAGAGACAACGACAACCTGTATTTATCACAAGATTGGAGGTAGGGTTCTGAGTATTTGATGTTGTCATGTTTTTGTAACCTATAAGCAAATAGTTATTGTTACAAGTGCAATATGTTTTAAATCACTGTATGACCTCTTAACATGGTTTTTTTTTATATTAACTGCAGGGGTATAGAAATGCATCAGCGTCAGAAACGTAAGTTTGAGAAATATAACCTGTTTAACAACTTTTCTGATACCACGCTTCGCCCTTGGTGTTAGTGGCGTATATTTGTGCTTGCAATTCACTTGAAGACATTATGAGATAGAAGGGTTTATTATGCTCAAATGTTGATAGATGAGCTATTCCAGGCTCACTTAACGGGCAAAATGATGATTTCTAAAGTAACGGTGGTTGCCATTGCCTTTTGGATAGTTCGGTATTTATCCAGCTGTCGTATCAGTTCATCATAAAGTAGGTTTAAGTGGGCATGTGGTGCGAAGATGCAAGGAGCCTTAGGGGGGTCTGGGTAGAGGCATGTTCCTGCGTACAAAAGGCAAAATTTCTTTAAAATTTATCTGAGATGCATGGAAAATGGTTTTTCCGTTTGAACTAATATGATTTTTTAGGTGATGATCAAGAGTTACAGAAATTTAGCACTAAACATAAGACCGTAGTATCTTTAATCTGATTGCCAGTTGCGTACTTGTGTACACCAAACTTTTGTGTCACCTGGAAACAAATTATGGTGTTACATTATGTCCTAGTTATTAGGATTACATATAGCGTTGGAGAGAATGGTTGTGATACCTTATCTGACGTAGTTGTCTGCCATGCTTGCCCTTGTTAAGATTTTTTTTTTTTTTTGTTTTGGTATTGTCTCTCTTTCTTTCGTTTGGTCAAGTATAAAGTGGACATTCAGGTGGGATTTTGGAAAGATGCCTGAAGAGTAAGTTATTAACCCTTTCTCTACTTGCTTATCCTCTGCTTTTCTAACCTTCTACCCTTCATAATGCTCCCACTTCCATTTTCTACTTGACTGAAGGGAACCCTTGGAAATTATAGACATTCTCATAAGTGGGCATTGGGGGGGAGCGCACATATTTGATATGTTTATCGGGAATTATACATGTCACCACAGTTATTCTGTGTTTGATGGGGACCCGTCATTGGTTTTTTTCTTGCAGATCTTTACTTAATCTATTCCTGGATTACCCACCCTTTTTTTATTTCTGTTACTTTTTGGAAGTCAAAGTGCCTCTTAAGGTTTGGGCTTTGTTTAGACCATGGTACTAGGTGGGGTCAACACGAATTATATATTTTATGGGCTATTGGTTGGACCATTCTCTGTTCATGCGTTTTCTGTGTCGAGGGAATAGTGGAACTTGTTTTGTTTGTACATTGTGAGATGGCACAGTTCTCATGGGGATATTTGTTTGGTGTAGCTGGGTGGCATCATGTGTGCCTTGCCACAATTACTGATACATTTGCGGACACGGTATGTCTGGTTGGGAGGAGCGAGGAGAAGAAGCTGCTTTTTCTTTGTTGTCTTAATGATTTTCTGGTGCCTCTGGCTAGAGAAGAATTGAGCCTGTCATCCACCAGATTATATTTGGGCCCAAGTAGTGTATGTAGCATCTTCATGGGCTAGGCCGCTAGGGTGGTGGGGGCTTTTAAGGGTGTACGCCTGACAAAGACTCAGTGAAAATGGGAAAACCTAAAACTAAATCTGACTGTAGGACTCTTTTCTCTTCTTTGTTATACTTTTTCAGTTAAATCAATATCTTTATCTTACTGATTTGCCTAGGGCCCGAGCAGGCATGTGAGCCATCATTTGGCTGGTCAAGGGCATCGGGGGCGGCAAAGGGGGTCATGTGTCCATGACTCGCCGGTGGCCAGACATATTGACTGGCATGATCCATTAAGTTGATGACTGAAATCTGAAATGGGACCATATTGCATTCACTACACATGAACCCAATTATCATCAATATTTTTTGACCAACAATACGTCGCTTGCCCGCACCAAAACCCATTCAAGAGGGGTGAAAAGAAAGAAAAACTTGTTCTTGATCATGTCTTCATCTCAGTAACTTTCTGTTGCTTTATTTCAGGCTTGCAGCAAACTGGCCACCAGTCATGCAAATAGTTCGTCTTATATCTCAGGATCACATGAATAATAAGTATGCCTTCTCTTCTGTATCTGCACTCTTGTTATTGGTTTTGTCTATTTTAATTGTCAGTAATGGTCTTTATAGGGGATTTTAGACTTATAATGTGAATATAAATGTTCCTTCTCTAATTTCTTTTATGTTTCGGGCTATTCCAGGCAATATGTTGGGAAAGCAGATTTTCTTGTTTTCAGGGCAATGCATCAGCATGGGTTTCTTTCACAGCTACAAGAAAAGAAGCTAGTTAGTACCTAGTAAGTTGGCTAGTCAGCTTCCTGCACACGAATTAAGAACTCTATAAAATAATCTCAATTCTAGCAAAAACAAGTCATATTTGGCCACGTTTAAGGATGTGGTTTATAAATAATATATTATGTCTTTTAGCCAAACGCATATAATTTCAACAACGTTGCCCCAGTGCCCCCTAAAAGACTCCCACCCAAGCGGGCTAAGGGGGTGAGGTGTATGCAACCTTACACCCACGAAAACAGAAAGGTTGTTTCTGGTTGATGACCCTTGATCCGATGTGTGATGATTATTTGTATTTTCACAATAAATAAGTACAGATAGTTAGATGATAATTTTGATTTAGATTATATTATGTCAAAGGCTGAAAGCCAAGTAGTGAATCTTTTTGGCTCCGTAGCCAAAAATATGTAACAACAGTGGCGGATCTAGAAAACTAATGATATGGGTGCCAAAACTAAATGATTAAATAATATGGATGCCAAAACTAAATAATTAGGGTATTTTAGCAATAATGTCCAAAAAAAATCCAAAAAGTAGGGTATTTTAGCAAAAAATTTCGAAAAAACTGGGTGCCCGGGACCCCGAGGCCCCGTACTAGATACGCCACTGTGTAACAGATAAGTAAAGGGATCTCATGTCCTTAGAGAGACGAGAGACAAGGTGCACCATGAGCACTCTGTTTTGTATACCTTCTTAAAGCATTCTCTACTTGTTCTTCAATGACCCTTTCTTTGGCGTATATGGTTCCATCTTCCATCCTTCTTTTGTGGCAATTTCCTCAGTTTTACCTGATCTAGTGAACCTTCTATTTCTCTCCTGGTCCAAATATTCGTGAGTCCTCTTTGTTGCTAAGTACTATATCTCCTACTTTATGATTGTTTCTACATGATGGATATCATTGGCCTTCAACCCTTAATTTATCATTTAGGTAGCATAGGATGGCAATGGTAGAGGGTCTGTGACTTTGTGGAGACATGGTTCTACACGATAAAGTTTTTTTTTTTTTTTAGATAAGAAAAAGTTTTATTAATCAATCAACTGAAAGAATACAAGGAGGGCAAGGAGTCCTCAAATGAATACAAAAAATATCTACAACTCCTCCCAATGAAGTTGAACAAAAGTAAGTGGAACACCCTTGAAGGCCCCAGCTGCCTTCGCCCAAAGCGAAGCCAAATAAACAATATGATCCCAAACACAGTCGACAGTCTTTCCTGAAGCGGAGAAGACCCTCGAGTTCCGCTCTAGCCAAATACACCACAGAATGGCCATACAAGCACACCTCCGCCATAACTTACCCTCTCTCCCCCTCCCACCAGCAACAAATCTCATATGCAAAAACTGGGCCACTGTAGCCGGACTAGCAAAAGGCTCACCCCCTGTCAACCTGCCCCACAACACCCTAGCAAACTCACACATCACAAACAGGTGCAAGCCGTTCTCACAGTCGTGACGGCAACACACACACTCGGAGACAAACACCAACCGGGCCTCCGCCGCTGTAACATGTCATGTGTATTCACCCTATCTAACACCAAAGTCCACACGAAGGCGCGCACCTTTAGAGGAATCTTCGACTTCCAGATATAAGTAGCAAGGGGAAAATGGGGAAACTGAGAAGGCAAACTAAGCCGATGCAAGAAGGACTGGGAGGAGAAAACCCCAGAAGAGTCTCCTTCCGAAGTCCGAGAATCGTCCCTAGGGACGAGAAGAGTAGTGTTTAGCACGCTCAGGAGGGAAACAAGTTCCTCCATCTCACGATCATGGGGAGCTCGGCGTAAATGTAGGTTCCAAGAACCGCCCGTAGCGGAGTAGAATTCCGATATTGGCGCCTCATGGAGTGTGACAACTGATAAACCCGAGGATAGGCTGAGGAGAACGTGGCGTCCCCCTTCCACACATCCTCCCAGAACCTTACCCGATGGCCATTACCCACATGAAATCCAACCAGGGGAAAGAAAAGAGGCGATACTTGAGATATAAACTTCCATGGGGAAGCATGAGAAACTGCAGTACCAGTTCGGGCGTCCACACTCCTGAGATATAGTCTAAATGGGAGTGTGTAGCTGTGCGAGTAATGGTCATTTCCACAGGTAATGAAGAACTCCAGGGTAGGTAGAGGCTTTTCTGGTTTGCACTTTTCAATTGTGAGAGGAAGTGGCCACCAAGAGGTTACTTAGTTGTTTTTTCATGGTGTGGTTTGCAGTTCATAGACCTGATGAAGAGGTTCAATGATTAGAGGCTAGAGAGTACTGTGTTTGTAGTTTTAGTAAAATCAATAGAGCAACGTTGGAAACTACCTATGCACTCCACAATCCCAGATAGGAGGAGGAATCAGCCATTGATTATGGAAGTTTCTGATACCTTTGCAGTGGGTCTGTTCTCCCTGTGGATGTGACTGAGCAACCCCCATTGTTTGTTTTCTCTGCATCGTATCTACTCTCAGGTTTGGAGCAACTCTTCTTGAGTGAACTGTTAAATCAGAGGTTGATGTACACTACTGGCTTCGATGCCCCTTTTTTGGTCATATGAATTCATTTTTTCCTTTTTCTTGTAAACAACTTGGGTATCTAGGCTATGCTTGACTAATCCCATGGGCATTGTCATAAATTGCTGGTGTTTGCTGTCTCAATGCCAGATCTTTGTTTGACTCACCCCATCTATTTTGCATTTGTCATTTTATATTTATATTTCAAAATTTAGTAGGAGATGTCAACTTGTATGTACACTCACACTTTGTGATTTTCATCGTCCTTTATCTCAATTCAACCAGACCGTCTCATGCATAAATTCACTTAAAGTTTTATGTTAAACCTGATGGAAGTGAATGCTTCATTTCAAGAACATTTCCTTAGCTATCTTTACACCAAGGTGGATGTGCAGATCTTTGATTTTTGTTGGTACACAAAGTATGATTTCATCTAATTGTGTTCCTTTTCTCCTGTACTTTTAGTGTGCTGTCATCCAGTTGCCATCTCAGACGCTGTTGTTGTCCGTTTCCGATAAAGCCTGCCGCTTGATAGGAATGCTTTTTCCCGGGGTAAAACTTTTGTGCTTATTTTATTTCTTTTAATTTTTTAGTTTGACTATCTTTGACTGAGAGCCATTTCTCTCAATTCAATTGTCAAGGGCTACAGCAAAGGACCAGTTGTCGTTCCCCTCCCCTTCATCATCATGTAGTATACAAAAGTATAATGGTATGGGGAGGTTCTGATTTTGGCAGTTTGGCCCTCTAGCACGTCCAGACAAGAATCTCTCAATCTAAATTAATCATAAATTAATCATCATTGGTTACTTTCTTTTGGGAATTGTGAGTAGGACATCGTTGTCAAGTTTCATTTTAAATTTTGCTTGTTGGCATAATCTTGAATTAGTGGCTAATAACAAAAGCCAACATAACCATCTCTCCTGAAGTATGGTTAGTGTCTTGCTAATTAAAGAGCTTGTGATCATTCAAAAAAAGCAATAGGAAGCACCGTCAGGGAAGTTTTCTTATGAAAAAGAAAAAAGTCAGGAATTGCTACTGCTATGCATTTAAGTTTTCTCTGTCTTGGGCAAGTACGACATTGAAAGGCCAAACCCTGATGCAACCTAGAAGGCAAGAGCAAGTTTGACCAAGTTTTATGCTTGAAAACTTAGCAGGGTTTAAAAGAAAAACTAAATTAGAATGGTGTCAATGGTGGAGACCTTAAAGATCCAAAATTCCCTATACTATTTGCAGACCCTCAGAATAGTTGCAAACGAGTTGATTCTACTGTGAAAATCCTTTGTAACTCGTGTTTGTTTTCTCTATATAAACCAGGACATGGTTGTTTTCAAACCGCAAATACCTAGCCAGCAACAACAACAGTTGCAGCATCAGCAGCAACAAAATCAGCAGCAGCAACAACCACACCCTCAGATGCAACAGCAGCAACTTCAGCATTTGCAACAACAACAACAACAACAGACTATGCAGATGCAACCACAGCCGCAAATGCAGCAACAACTTCAGCATCTACCTCAACAACAACAGACCATGCAACAACCGCAAAAGCAACAACTTCAACATTTACCTCAACAACAACAGACTATGCAACAGTTGCAGCAACATCTGCAACAGTCGATACCACAGCTTCAACAACAACAACAACAACAACATCAGGTTCAGCAACAACAACAAATACCTCAATTACAGCAACAACAACTGCAACAACTTCAACAACAATCACAACAACAACAAATGGTCGGTGCAGGAATGGGTCAAGGTTATATACAAGGTCCAGGCCGACCACAGTTGGTCCCCCAAGGACAGATCCCTTCACAAGGCACCCCACCGAATATGTCTGGAGGTGGTTTTATGAGTTAGTCCCTTTAGGTGAATTGTGTAGATGGTGCTATGACACTCTCGCCCCTCCTTTTTATCCCCTTGAATGAATGTAGTTAAGCTAATGCATAGTTAACGCTATTTATCTATGGAAGTTACATTTGCACATAGTAGTACCCAAAGTATATGTGGTGTTAGTCGACGAGCAAAAAAGATAAAAACTGCGTTGTGTTTTACTAACTGTTTTCCTGCTTGCCACATGCATCCCTTGGGTTAGAATCACGATGACCTCAAAGATTTTAACATTTATGAAGCGTGAAAATACTTGACACCTCTATGCTCTAAAATGAGATCATTGTAATATTGTGGAATAGTATTATGTAACCAACCTTTTCTTCAAATATCATTGAAACCCTAATGTGGGACGATGAATGATAAGTAAGATGGAAAAGTGATAGAAGTGTCCTCCACTACTCCATAACACATTATTATGTTGCTTTTTAAAGTTCATTGTTATTTTTCAATCTCTTTTGGGGTGCTTCGAGAGATGAGACCACCCAAGATATCATAAAGGAACCTAATTCTAGGAGTAGAGGAGAGAGAGTGGGTGGGGGGGGGGGGGGAAGGAGAGAGAAAGGAAAATGAGAGAGAGGGATTACCATCTACAATGAGTATGAGAGTAACATTTAACTATTGCTTTAACTCAATCTCTTAACGTCTTTTTTTCACATTATTTTTTACCCTATTATGATTGACTTGTATAATACTTCAAATGCTTACCTTCAATAGCAGTCACGGTTAACCGTTGCAATTACTATTGTATCACTCGACAAAGAAAAAGAAAAAAAATTACTACTCTAACTTTGAGTTTGACCCCTACTCGGACCTCAATTTCTCTCCCTACTTTCCGAATTTGAACATCTATGATGTAACGATCCGTGCTTTACGTTGTCAAGTGAAAAACTTTGGTTACAAATTTAAATAATGTAACATGTAGGTAAGTCAACAACACAATAATTTGCTACAACCTTGATTCCCTCCCTCTTTCTATACCACCTCAGTACATTAGTTCTGATTGACTGGTTCTACCTATAACTCATATACCATTTTATGTTACAATTATAATGATCAGTAAGGATCGAATAGCAAAACTGAAAAATCAAAGTGGTAATGTGCGTGACATAATTATACATGTTCTTATAGTTACATGCTCTAAGAGTTCAATAATTTTCCTTCTTTCCAATTACACCGAAACTCAATTGTCTCATCTAATGACATTAGACTAATTGAAGTTAAAAAAAATTACTCAAGATTTTGTTCTCCTCAATAGAATGGTGTGAGACAATGAGAAATACAATGACGCAGATTATTGAATAAAATGGGAGACAGAAAGAAGTATAGAATGCGGAACGAGAAACTCATTAACTCTCTACAAGCTCAAGTCTTTCTTCTTGCGGGAAAATATCATCAATCATCATATCATACTAATGTTCCTTGCACGAAGATAAGTCTAACGTTACCAACACCAATAACACAAACACAAGCAGTTGCTTCACATCACCATTCTCTCTCTCTCTCTCTCTCTCTCTCTCTCTCTCTCTCTCTCTTTCTTCAATGGCAACATCACCCACAGCCCCCCACCACCTTCTCCGTCTAGTTCTAAGCTGCCGCAAAATAACAGCCCAAGTAACAAACCCAACAACAGAATCAATAATCGCAATGGCATCATCATCAGAGCAAGAATTCGCCTCACATTACAAAGCCTTTCTTAACCGTTATCCAAGGTCACATCACTCGTGGGACGCCCGTATCGCCTCACGTGTCGGCGAAAAATTAGGGTTCCGATTGAAGGATATTGGGGTCTCTGATGTTAAAATTGATCTTGGTGAAGAGTTATCTAGACCTATTCATTATCGGAAACTTGTTATTCCTCTTTTTGATTCTGTTAAACGTACTGGGGTGGTTGTTTCTGATTTCGAGAAATTGCAGTTCTAGGGTTTGGAAATTTTGTTGGTTGTATATTATTCGATTATTAGGTTTGATGGATTTTTGTATACATTTCGTTTTGCTATAAAACGATTTATTGATGATACTGTTTGTTTAATACAGTAGGTTTTTGTATACTTTTCCTTTTGCTATAAAACGATTATTAATGACAATAAATTTTTGTAATCATTTTCATTTGGTAATCAAATCAAATGCACTAAATTGATCGATGCACTAAATTGACGATGAATGAATTCCAGTTGGGATGAATTTAGACTAAAATAATCCGAATTTTCAGAACTTTGCAAAATACTAATTAAACATTCAGATACAGTCAGATAGATAGATAGCATCTAAAGATGGCCAATTAAACATTTTTCTTGAAGGGGTTATACTGATTCTCATGAAAAGTGATTGCCTTGACATGTGGAGGTCGTGAAGCGCTGTTTCTGTAGCAATATGACTTATGAGGAGTGTTTGGGAACCCAGGACAGTGGAAGCATAAATGAGATTTTTTGTTTTTTTGTTTTTTTTTTTGTTTTAAGGGAGGCACAGAGGAGAGGCCAGTACAATAAATTTACATACAACGGGAAATGAGGGATTCGAACCTAAGATCTAATGTACTCAGAGTCTCAGTCTTTACCACTATGCCAAGACCTCATTGGCAGCATAAATGGTGGTTATGCTTATGCATTCCAGCACATTATGATTAGGCCTAGGCAATGGATCGGTCGGGTCAGACATATTTTGGGTTGGGCGGGTTGGTTATGAACCGGATCGGTCCATTTTGGCCGTTTAAAATTTAAAAATCATTTTTTTAATAAAAAAAATATGAAGTAGGTCGGCCTATTTGTGACCCGGTATGACCCGTCTAAATTTTAATGGGCGGCCCATTTTGATCCGCCCATTTTCTATAAACGGGCTATGACCCATTCGTGGGCCAGGTCGGGTCGCTACAAGGGCCCTCCCACTTGCACAGGTCTAATTGAATTGAGATTGAGTGTCTAAAAGGATTGATGGATATATTTGATCTTAGCATGCAAGGCGTATTGGCTGGACTTGCGTTCAACCAAGTTGGTTGGACCGAGGTCCAAAACGCTATCGTGTTTAGTCTGGTGAAGCACGTGAACTCATGAAGTCGCTCATATTACACTGCCAAGTACCAACCATAAGAAATATGTAAATGATCAGTGAATTTATCTCGATACAAGTATTTTTTAGAAAAGATTTTATCTCAATACAATTTTTTCTCCCTTTTTTTTGAAAAGATTTTATCTCAATACAAGTATGAAAATAATTGACGGACTCTTCAATCACAACATAATTACTATGCAAATAGCACATTTTATTATGGATTTTATTTTGAGAATTGAACACCCAAAAAGAAAAATATACCTTATATTGGTGATTAAAGTGATAGGTAGTATAATCATATCACCATTGTCTGCTTTTTATTTGGTGCAGTCATACTACCATTTAATATATGTGGTTTACTATGTCATTTTTGGATGTTAAACATTTTAATTACATATTTTTGGATGTGGATTATATACTTAAATGTACGTAATATTATATGTGTGTTTTATTTCATATTTGAGGTGGATTGTACTTTTGTAATGATGTATAGAAGTCTTTTTGTCTCAATTAATACTACCTATTTGTTTGTTTTAGATATTTGTAGTATTTTCTTGTTTTAGACATACGAGTAATACCGTGATGTACCACTTCCTTGCTCTAATTTGGTTAGCTATTTGTGGTCGGGTAATATTTTACAATATTGTGCTTAACTCTTCATTTCCATTTGGGTTAAGCTTAAGTACCATTTGTGAACTCATATTGCTTTTTCCAATGTGATTATTACTTGAATTACTTATGAACAATAATTGTAGTTAGGATACCGGAAGCAACTTATCATGATACAAACCAAGTACGATTATATCGATTAGCCACGAGTTGACTAGAGGTGTGTTTGTATTATTATTATACACCAGTTTTAAATTCCTTAATTCTTATACTTTCTTTAACCACAGTATAGAATGGTACAAAATATACCGTTACTAATTTTGACCTTTTAATATTTTTTCGACTCATTGGTGTAATGCCGTTTTGTCTGCTAAAGACTAAAACATAAATGTGTTTGTGAGTTTAGACAATTATCAATAAAATAAATTCAATTATAAACAATAAGTATCATAAAATCCCAAATAATTTAATCACCCATCAAATGATGCCCTCCATCTAGCCAAAGACAAATCACACACAATATTCAAAATTAAAAAGAATCCCCACGAATTGGATTTGGATGAGAGGCAAGTTATTGTCATGACTTGCCACATGGGCCTCAAAAAAACAGCAATATAGATCTTGAGAGTTGAGTTATATTTTGGGGATTAGCAATTTAGCATTTAGCCACACTACGCTATCACTCATTCCCCTTCATTTGGGGTGTCATTGTGGTGTCCTTTTTGATCACATTATTCAAAGGTCAAACAACAACAACATTGCCAAAAACACCAATCATATTACAATGAAAAAGAACATTTTCCCCTCATTACCAAACACTCCCTTAATTCCAGGGAACCGTTTGGGGCCACTACCACCTTTCTATCATCTTCCCTTTCCGCCCTGCCAATGCTCTTCAACACAAAACTTTGCCCGTTGCATTTTTAGTTTTTCTTTTTTTTTTTTGTTTCTTTTTTGCATTTGATCACCACCACATTATTCAAATATCAACCGTTTGATGTAATAATGACAAAAAATGTAATAAATGATAACTCTTAAAATAAAATAAAATGATAATGACATAAAAAAAGTGGGACCCACATTTTAGTTCCAGCTATGCACCTCAATCTAAGGTGATTTAGAAGTAATAGAATATATGTGACTGTTTATATGGTCAACAGCGTGTCATTACACTCATTAGAGGGCATTTTCGCATTAACAAAATTCTTAATAATTTTTTTTATTGAATTCAGCTAACCGTTTGTTTTTTTTTTTTTGGAAATTTAATTAATTATTACATGTAAGAAAGAAAGAGAGAAGGAGACAGAGAAAGATTGCCTGGGGGATTTCAAGCCTCCATCCCCCACTGGCTACAACTTCAGGTAATTCAATTCAATTCAATTCAATTCAATTCAATTCAATGCGAAATTTTTGTTGGGCATTATTATTTAAATATAATCCAATATTCTTTTTGTCTTGATATTGAACCAACTAAGGTTGAATTGTTTTTGGGTTGATTTACTTTAGTTTTGTTACTCATTATATTTGTCAGATGTTGACAGACTTTGATTTGTTCACTCTTTTATAGGCTTGAAAGGCGATCCCAAGGACTTTCAATTCTTGCCATATTAGCAGGTAGGTCCATTTGATTTATGTTAAATTTCGGTTGAATTCTCTTGCTGTTTATCTATTTTATTGAAATCCGAAAGTACCCATTTGATCAATTGGAGAAGTTTTTTCTGGGATTTTGATGTTTCATTGAACCCTATTGTTAAACAGCTCTTAGCTTAATAACATTAGAATATCTGTACAAAATGCAATATACCAAATATGTGGTTTGTTGACTTTGTTTATGGTATTTGATCAAGTGGGTCAATGTTGGATTTTCCTCTAAATTGGTGAATTGAATTTGAATGGCTAGGACTAGGAGTAGGAGGTTTTGAATCTTGTAGTAGAGGATGGGGGTTATGTCCAGGCGGGTTCTGCCCGTCTGTGGTAGCCTCTGCTTTTTCTGCCCCTCGTTGCGAGCGAGGTCAAGACAGCCAGTAAAAAGATATAAGAAGCTACTTGCAGAGATATTTCCTCGAAATCAGGTAAATTGTTAACTGCATTTATCTTAGTTATTACTAACTTCAGTACAAGTGTATTGTTATGAATTGATGGGAAAGTGGATTTCAGTGCAAGTGTGTTGTTATGATGGAGAAGTGGATAAAATGATGTTTTTTTGGTTGTTGTTTCAATGAATGTCAAGGTAATTAGCTGTTTTTTGGTCTTGGGAGTTTCTTATTTGGTGATTTACGTTAGATATGGATGATGGGTTTAAGGTGGTTTTTTACTGTTGGGATGGTTTGAAGCAGGGATGAAGGAAAGCTATAGCTTGTTTTGATGTTTACTGTTGTTGCTGAACACATGATCACTTTAACACATCTTCTCCAATGTTGTGTTGTGGGTCGCTTTGACATTTCGTCAACTGTTTTATATTTCATTTCACAGGAAGCTGAGCCAAATGACCAAAAGATCGGGAAGCTGTGCGAATACGCGTCAAAGAACCCACTTAGAGTTCCAAAGGTTAATGTTTATTTTGTTATATTCTTAGTGATTCTCATATGTTCACTTTTTGAACTCGTTATCATGACTTGTGACGGCATTATGAAGCACTGATAGTATGCTCTTTACTTCTACTACATAGCTATGCGCTGACTCCCTGGGCCTCCTTTATTGTGGAAGTCCCAGTGCAATTAAGTATTTTCGAATACCCAGTTTGTAACTTAGTATCATTATTGTCTGAACCACAAACAAAGAAGTAATTGGGCTTTTGCAATTCATTCGAGAATAAATACTAGTAAAAAATATCCAATAGTTACCAAGTTTGGATTTTGGAAGCGGTTCACCATTTGGGTACATGGTATATCATGTAATATTTTCTAAGGATAAAGCTGGCATGAAAGCTGAGGTATGTGCATGTAATGTTTGAGCGTGTGTGTTTGTGTGTTGAGGGGGAGGGAAAAGGATCCCCGTTTCACTCCATCTTGTTCAACATACATGCTGCCACAGGGCCACATTAGGGATCTTACACCTCTCTTTCAGGGTAAACTTGTCTAATCATCATCATGCAAGAATTTCCACGCAGCTACAGGAATATTTGCATTAAGGGAGTTTTGAGCCTGGCATTCCTGTTCCTGTTCTTCAATTTGCTTCCGTTTTAACCCTTATCCTGTATGCAGATCTTTAGAAATGCTTATTATTTAGAAGGATTTTAGCCTTAAGTTGATTATGGATAAAATTAGCATTGATGGCGTTCTTCTTCTTTTTGATTAGGCGGAACTATCAGATCCTTTGGTCAGTTGCGCTATTCGTTGTCCCCCTTGTTCGTATTTGGATGTCTCCTTAGGTGTTCATTTTCTTTGTATTCTCTCTAGGACTCTACTTTCAATCTTGTCTTTCTTCAAGTTCTTTGAATCCCCCCTCCCTCCCTTTACGACTGTTTGGGTGGTTAAAGGGATTGGACTCATTGTGGGGGATCTTCTTTGAATGGGGTAGAAAGGAAGTCCAGAGATAATTTGGTGGGATGGAAGGGCATTTGGAACCTTGAAGAGTAGGGTGGCTGTGTATTAGGAATGTGAATGCCAAGAGCATTGCCCTAGTGGATAAATGTTTTGTATCTTCTCATTCAAACCGAATTCTCTTTTCCAACCAAGTCATATGGAGGAAGTATTCTATCAAACGAAAAGGATTCTAAGGTTGTAAGGGGGTGTCTTTTGGTTTGGCAGGATGTTTGAGTTGGTAACTCACCATTGCATGTTGTGTTGCTTTCTCTCATCCTTATCATGTTAAACCATTCGAAATATGCATATATTGTTATTTTGATTATTGTAAAAGGTTAAAAGTGCTATGCTTCTTCACTTTGACATAATTGCTTGTTAGAACACCAAATTCAAACTAACTGAAAATTTCACTAAAACAGTTTAACTCATGCGATAGAATTTCCTGTTTTGCAGATAACTGAGTACCTAGAACAGCGGTTTTACAAGGATCTACGGAACGAGAATTTTGGATCTGCAAAGATTGTGCTGTGTGTATATAGGAAATTGTTATCTTCATGTAAGGAGCAGATGTAAGTTAAACACATCTTAACTTTTGGAACTCGTACCTTCTTGCTGTTCTATATTCTCAGTTACCTCCTTTTCCTTTAAGCTACAAATGGATGTGACAATAAACTCTTTTATTTTTTATCCTTTTTCTGTTTTTCTTTTTTGGGGGAGAGGAAGGGGGGGGGGTGGTAGGTTTGCGTAGGGGGCTACAGTATCAATGGTTACTTTGATGACAGGTTAGGAAAGTAATGATTAAGTAACATGCCTTGTTTTACACCTCCCCTCAAAGCCAGGAATGCCGGAAAAAAAGGAAAGCTATCTGTAGAATGCTTATTGGTGATCCTGAGATAATTATACTCTATGAAATCCCTGTTGCTGTTATTGCGAAGTTTTTAATTTAAAGTTCATGCCAGCAGTCACCTCACTTTGAATCATTTTTAAGTTGGATGATGTCAGTTAGTATTTCAGCCTTGCTGGTACCTTTGAGACAACAATTGCCTTTTTCCCCACTCTAGAGCCGAGATGTTACGTTCCTTGTGCCAATTTATGTAGAAAAGGGCATTTGAATGGGGATGAGATAAGTGATATGCTCTTAAGAGATGATGGTACCCCATTTGAACATTCTGCTAAAGATTCTGAAAGGTAGACATGCACTTATAACTGATTACCGGTAGGAGATTGGGGGGTGAAGTGAGGTTCTGTAAAACTTAAGATTTTCCCAGAATGCTATACCGAAGTTAAGCATCTTTGTCCAGATTGCACATAATTTCAAATTGTAGAATCTTAAAGTGAAAGTATCTCGTATTTGGATATGTTGGCAGGATTTTTTGGAGATCTTTTAGTTTATTGACGCTTGGACTTCTTCGTCATATCTAAATTCTGGAGAATCTAGTTTGAGGGTGAAGGCTACATTTGGTGCAACTAGTTGATAACTTAGCTGCTAGCTGATGAGCGAGCTAATTACTAGCTGTTAGATATTAGTTGAAATGTGATAGCTGATAATGACTTAAAAGGTACGCTAATATAAATAAGATATGAATTATTTTCCTAGATGATAAAATATTTATTGAAGAAACGATGTGGATGAGTACAATTTAGTTGGAACTTGGAGATATCTGGTTTCTTCCACTGGGGGAGATCCACCGGTAGGCAGCTGCCTAAAAGAAAAACCGCCTGGGCTCTAGCCTTTCTTACTCTTCCCCGTGCTTGGGTAGAATCACATTGGAGGAAGGCAGTTCTTATCAATGAAGCAGTCTATGAGGTTAAGAAGTCCTCATACGATAGGGGAAAAAAAAAGAAAGTCCATTAACAAAGAAGAATAGCCCTAAAATTGGAAAAAGTTATGAGTAGTAATGAGAAGCTAGTGATAGCTTTGCTAGCTTGACTTGTTTGTAATCTTGGTTACCATACAACTCTAAAATAATATGCATCATTAGCTCAATAAGCTATACTGTAATCGAGTATAAGAACAGTGAACATAGTCGAAAGGTAAATAAGAACAGTGAACTCTAAAATAATATGCATCATTAACTCAACATAGTCGAAAGGTACAAAAGTACAGTGAACAGCAAGCTTGACTTGGTATCATCAGCACATTTTGTATTCTGTAATCGAGTCACTGTCGATAAGCCATGTTTAAAGTAAGAAATTTTATGAGATGTTGGCTGTAGTTTAATGTGAGTTCTTTGCAAAGATAAATAAGCTAATACAGTATTTTTTTTCATGGCTTTCCTATACATATGACAAACCATATACATTTGTGTCTATCACATTGCTCATATACTAGGGCTACAAAGAGACTAATAGACATTGAACGAGCATCCTGACGGAATGGTGGAAGTTTGGGTTCTGGAAGAGCCGAGAGGAGTGAGCCATGTACACCATACATGACAGCCTAAGGCATGATGGTTATTGTTTCTAGTCGTCCTTCTGTACATGGTTGACACGCCCATGCAATCCACTTGTCAAAAAAAGGAACCAATTAATAACGAAATGAAGACTTGTGAGGCAACTAACCTGTATCTTGCTTCTTCCCTCTCTATCACAATAACTCATACAACTTCGGAGGTTGTAGAATTCTCTATCGATATATTTGTATCCTAGTGAAGTATTTAGACTCTATTGTCATCTACTTAGAGTTTTCACCAGCTAATTCAGAGTTGATATTCATTTCATCAAACAACAGGTTAGTATTTCTGCTACTGGGTTCATTCTCCAACATCAACTTCCTGTCTTGGATAAGCGAGATACCAGTAGAGGAGCAGCGCATGTGTTGACATGTAAGTGTAACTGCAAGCAGCCACAAACTTACTACAACAGAACACATGCGTCAAAAGGGGGAGGAGTGATGGGGCTGCACTATCCGAAGGCTTGTAGGTAGATCAATGTCCTTAATCAACTTTGATTTATGTAACATCATTATATCACTTAGTTACCACAGAACAGAAAATGATGGCCGAATTCATTACTTACATTGAACGGGCTCTTTTTATTTTTACTCTTTTGGGGAGGAGCGGTGGTGGTTTGGAGGGGAATTTGTTGTACTCTGATGGTTATGAATGTTGTAAATCTATGTCAGATTTATGTGCAAGGTTGAATGGTTGATCTATCACACAAGTTCTGGAGAAATGATCTCCAAATTACAGTAGTGTGACAGTCTAAGGAACAACTGTCAACTATCCATATTATGAACTATCTCATTCAAAATAGGCTTAATAGGTTAACCTTTGCTAGCAGTTAGTGTGGATAAATCGCCACAGAAGAGGGGGGGGGGGGTTCAATATTGAGAGGAGAACTATAATAATGGATAACCCAATGAGGATCCTGCCAAAGGTGGGTTAGATATGCGCGCAGCCTTACCTTTGGTATAGTAAGGAGCCTGTTATCATAGCTGCTGAGCATCGTGTCCTCCTGATGACAACCGGCTAGACTTGGTTATGAAAGGGATAAGAACAAGGTGAAACAGTAACTCATGCATCAGTTGAACATAGAGGAGCTTTTTACCAGCATTCAGAAAATGAAGATTAATTCTATTGAAGTTGAAGGTTGTCAAAAGGGTAAGCTCTCCCATGTGGGACTAGGAGGATAGTATTTTTGCCTTCCGGTGGAGATGAATGTTGAGAGGATAACAAAGGGAGACTTGTGGGCGTTGTGGCTTATAGTCATGAGGGTAGGTGGAGATGAAAGGTATAGGACGATTGACATTTATGGCTTTTAAGTATAAGGGTAACAAATTTCTTTGCCTCTTCTTTTCTCCACTATCCCCATTTTTTTAATCCAGACTCTTCTGATGGGCTTTCTTTTCATAGTATCAATATCTTCTGGGATTTTAAAACTATTTGCTAAACGGCTAAGATATGAAACAATCTGTATCTTTTTGCAAAGATCTTTGTGCTTATTACATAGAATTCTGTTAAAGTCCCATGTGTAAGTGTAATATTAAAGCCTACCTGCCCTGTAAGAATAATGAAATGGACATGAGACAGGAGGTGATGTAAGTCTGATATGCCCACTATCACCAGATTTTCAGCTTTGCATAATGATGTGAAAAATCTTTGTTGAAAAGGAATTTCCCCTTCCACTAAGAAATACATATACAAGAAGCGGTCTGCATCAAGGTTAGGATGAAAAGCAAGGTTGAATGGTTTCAAGCTCATTAATCATACACTAATTGTTAATGGTTGCTGTTTACTGTATGGCTCTAAAAGCATGAGGTTCTTGAAAATAGATACAAAGGTAGCTTGGCTAACCAACATCGCATATTGAAATGTCTACTGTCTTTAGTGCATAATATCTCAGCAAGAATGTGCATTTCAACATTTCTACAGTCTTTGAGATCTTTGTAGTTCTGTTGGAAAATATGCTTCATTTATCCTGGCACCCCAACTTTTTTGCAGGCCGCTATATGCATGCAGCTTATTAGGAATTGTCCGCACTCTTTCAGAACAAACTCGCCTGGAGGAAATGCAAATACTTGGTTGCAATGCCCTTGTCGACTTTATAAATATCCAGGCAAGAACCTACTTTGCGCTCAATGTTTTTAAATGTCATCCAGGGCCACTGGAAGCGTGGCTATTTTAACAATGTATGAGAAGTTGTGCTTGGCAATTCCACTTTGATATTCTGTGCATCATCATATCGTTCGTCAGATGAACACATTTGTATTTGCATTTGTTCAGGGGAAAAAGTGAAATATGAAGGTTAAAAAGATATAATCAGTGACCAGCATGGGATAGGGTGACTTATTTAGCTTCTTTGTAGGATAGAGCGGCAGGAGTCATTTAAAGTTACCGGATTTCTGATGTCTAGAAAAACTGGGCTTATATGTAATTGTAAATCCGTAACTCTGTGTGCGGATAACTTGTCCTCCCTTGGCTGTTTTACAGCTTCAGTGATACAAATCTCTTTTTTCGAAAAGCAAGCATTGACAAGTAGAATCCGGCTGTTTAAGAGTTGAATTCTCCCATGCGGCAGGGGAAAGAGATTTATTGTTTTTCTTATATTGCTCATGATATGGCAAATTCAGTCTTATTCCTGTATCTGATTTCCTCAGTATAAAGATGGTAGCGTTCTAAACTTGTCACAGGTGGAGAGCACGTATATATTCAACATAGAAGGGCTTGTTCCCAAACTTTGTCAACTAGCTCAAGAAGTGGGGGATAACGATAGAGCTCTACACCTCCGAGCAGCAGGACTGCAAGCACTATCTTCGTTGGTATTGTTTTTTCTCACTCCGTTTAGGGCCTTTCATTATCTGTTTTGTTGTGTGAAATATGGTATAAACCGTGAATCTGTCAGTAGTTTTAAGATTCATTAAGTTGGTTTCAAAGTCATAGGTGGTACCTCACAGTGCTGGGTTAGTGTCAACTAGTTCAAGCTGGTATCAGTATGTATTACTTAAGATTGCCCATGTACTGGTTCACCCCAGGAATCATTTATTTCTATTTTTGTAAATAAATAAAAAGTATATATTAATATGGATCAATGTACTGCCTTATCCTCCACCTTTTTGTTTTCTTTACCATTTGATTAATAAAATTTTCTCTTATCTTAAAAAAAAAAAAAAAATCCTCTATGATAAAGCATTTACAGATTTGCCTACATTCATTGGACCTCTGAGTTAGTATAATCCTGAAAGCCCCTGTCGCTCTTGCCCATAAAGCCAGCTAAGTAGGTTGCCTTCTCCCACAACATCGGAGAAACAAAAACCTTATTGAACACCCGGGCATTCTTCTCCAACCAAATGCACCATAAATCGGGAAAAAAGCATTGCGCCAAAGCAGCTTCTTCTTCTTTTTCCCTTAAAACCCAGGACACGCATCTGCAAGAATGCCTTAACCGTAGAAGGGGGAACCTACAACTCTCTAAACAACCTACCCTAAAGATAACAGGCCATATCACAACAAAGGAATAAGTGTGTCGACGTCTCACTGCCAGCACGACACATCATACACATATCAGGTAGCAAAACTACCCCCGGTCTGTCATTTATGACATTGTTCGACAAGATTGATACCAACTTCTCCTCTTCATTCCCTCCTCTCCTCTGACCTTACAAGTTCCAACTACTAATATAGTCTTAGATATGTCACTTTGTCCATAAATTTTATAGTTCGTTGTTAGTCATTCTGCTTGCATTGCCTATCTTCTTGTTCACTGATTCTGCTACATCGCTTTCCTCGAACTGTTTGTGTCTAGGTGCGGTTTATGGGTGAGCAGTCCCACATCCCAATGGAATTTGACAAAGTAAGTTTATGTAAATTGACCTACCCAAACCCTATCTGAGGTGGGATCACAATGGGTATTGTTATTGTTGATGTAAAATTGAAAAGATATGAAACCAAAATTGTTCTGTTTAATTTAAACTTATTTTCTTTCAATAAAATAGATCATATCAGCAACCTTAGACAATTTTGGGGAGATCGAAATTAAACCTCAAAACGGCAAGCTCGATAGACAAGGTTCTGAAAATCTAGATCAATGTGTTCAAGGAGCCGTGAACACGGAAGATGACCCATCTTGCACAGGCCTTACAAACATCAGAAAAGAGTTAGAACCCCCACTGTAAGTTAATTGCTTCGTGTTTTTAACTTCTAATGAATTTGATTCTGTTTCTCGGAAAGATCAATTTTAGTCGGGTCCTTCTTGCAGGGATGCTTCAAAAAGTCCTTCTTATTGGTCTAAAGTGTGCTTGCATAACATGGCTGGTTTAGCCAAGGAAGCTACAACTGTTCGACGAGTGCTTGAGCCCTTTTTCCATAACTTTGATTCGGAAGACTACTGGTCTCCTGAAAGTGGGCTAGCCTGCTCTGTCTTGATATACATGCAATTGCTGTTGGAAGAATCAGGTTAAAAATTGAAGTTTGTTGTGTTGTTATAGTTTACCGACATATGTCCATTGTATATTTGACCAGTTACCGTCTGGTTTATTCAACAATTTACTGCAGCAGGACAAAACTCCCATTTGTTACTGTCGATCTTAGTGAAGCACTTGGATCACAAAAATGTTGTCAAGCAGCCTCTTAAACAGATCAACATTATTCATGTCATTACGCGACTTGCTCAAAATGCGAAGAAGCAGGCTTCAGTTGCTATAACAGGTGCATTGACGGACCTCCTGAGACATTTGCGCAAGTGCATGCAATATTCAGCAGAAGCATCCCATTCTGAAAGTGGTGCAGATAAATTAAATGCAGATCTTCAGTCAGCGCTAGAAAAATGCATCTCACAGATGTCAAATAAGGTTTGTAATTGACCTTCATTTATCCTTCTTCCCAAATATGAATGTTTTACTCAGTGTTGGAGGCAATAATTCTAAACAACATAAGGACTCTAACAGAACACTTAAAAACTAGATTCTAATAGACTAATACAGTCACATGGTATGATTGAACTGTGTTTAGTGTTTACCATATTAGTAAAGCGAATTTCAGGTTGACTTTTACCCCTCTTGTGGATAGGATGGGTTTTGGGTGGTTGGAAATCAAAACTATGGATATTGAATCCAGTAATATTGGAAGGAAAATCATATTCCGTTCTTCGTATTTGCTGTAGGGTTCTTTTAGAATTATCAGCTGCTAATATTGACGTGAGATGCTGTTAACAGGTTGGTGATGCAGGCCCTGTTCTTGATTTGATGGCGGTGGTGCTAGAGAATGTTCCTAGTAGCAATATTGTTGTCAGAACTACTATGTTTTCTGTTTATCGAACGGCTCAGATCATATCTTCTTTACCCAACATATTATATCATAAAAAGGTGAACTATGTTGTTCAAATCCAAAACTTGTTGCAATCTTGCTGACTCAATTATCTAACATTGATCATTCTGCTTCATATCCAGACGTTTCCTGATGCTTTATTTCACCAACTGCTTTTAGCGATGGGCCACCCAGATCATGAAACTAGGATATGGGCACACCGTGTTTTCTCCACTGTGCTTATGCCCTCTTTGATTAGTCCATGGTCAGACCAAAAAGAGTTTACTTCGCAAGACTTTTTGGGGCAGTCATCAGTCCTATCCTTAGTGAAGGGGAGCAATGGAAGCTTCTCCATTCCAGAGGAGAGTGAAGCAAAAGAAGAAGCCATGGCCAGGAAAGAAGATAGCAAGAGACTGGACAATGAGATGAAACAATCTCGAGTTTATCGATCGCATAGTAAATCACGTAGCTTTAAAACTGCTATGACCAATGGGAAAATGGTGAGAAACAACAGTAGTTATAATTAATTTGTCTTATTCCGCTGTTGGTCAGAATGGAGTAATTTTAAATTTAATCGTTTTTGTACTTTTCCAGGAGCTAGCTTCCCTTAGATTAAGTAGTCATCAAGTCAGTCTCCTGCTTTCATCTCTCTGGGTTCAGGCAACATCTGCAGAAAATACCCCTGCCAATTTCGAGGCGATGGCCCATACTTACAATATTGCTTTGCTATTTACACGGTTTAAGGTGAGACTTCAACAACTTGTTCATGTTCTAAGCCTGGCAATATTCTTACCTTCTCTACCTCGTCTGTTAAAGTTCTTACTCCTTTATGTCAGAAAAAGTAGGAAATTATGTTTCTCAATGCACTAATGCCAGCTTCCATGTGCATTCTCTTCCCTAGTTGGGTATGCTATGCAGCAGATATTTTAGCAACTTGTTTTTATTTGCTTTTATAGGCTAAATTTTCGTTAGTGTGCATGCATGATTTTTACCCCTCAAAACTCTAGTTATTTTTGCTCCCTTAGTTGTAGTTTCTTTCTGGCGGTAAAGTTGGGTTTTAAGTTAATATTGCCCTAGTGCCTCTAAAGAAGCTCCTGACCTGGCGCAGTAAGGTTGTCTTGAGGTTTAATTTGATTGAATAATATCTCTTTGATACTGTGGGGCCCTGCTACTGTGGGGCAATTCCTACAGATGCGATTTTCTGCTATGCAGGGGGGGAGGGAGGGCAGGATTTTGTGGCGGTGTGCCTGTTTAGCTATTCTTTGGTGCACTTGGTTAGAGAGGAACTCGAGGGTTTTCTCTGACGCGGGAAAGAGTATCGATTTGGTTTGGGAACATATAGTTTATTTGGCCTCCCTTTGGACGAAGGCGGCTGGTGCCTTCAAGGGGGTGCCACTCACGGTCATTCAACACCATTGGCGCGATTTGTAGATACTTTATTTTGGTTCTTTGGGGATACCTTATCCTCCCCATTGTATTCTTTCACTATTTGATTAATAAAAAATTTCTCTTATCTAATAAAAATAATCTCTCTTTGATACAGTTATATGGGGTCGTTGATATTACCCCTGTAAGCCAGTGCCAAGAAGCAAATGGTGTTAAGGTGGACGCCTTAGCTTTTGTCCCCTAGGCAGTAAGGGATGACCAAGATCCTCAATCGCTTCCTCCAAACTTGCTGTTTGTTAGTCCAACTGGTAGGGCTATAGACTTAGTCTTTTAGAGCTTGGTGTATGAGAGGAAGAAGAGGGCGGGGAGGTCTTTATAGCAAGTGGGGCCTTCCGTAAATTATGATGTCTATTGGCAGAGTTTGGAGACTAGGAAGGGTAAGGTTTGAATGGTCTTAGCTCATAATGAGGAGATGGGGTGTATTGTTCATTTGCAGTGAGTTTTTGTTGCGGTTGTTTGTAACCTTTGAGGGTCTAGAATAAGAATACAGCCTGTGGACATTAGTAAGGGGGGGGGGGGGATCATGGAGAGGGATTACATGTGGTTTGCTTATTTGTCAGGTGAACACCTTTTCTCCTCGAGTGTAATTGCCGTATTGTTTATTATGTAATTACTTTTCTGTCTAAAAGATCTTAATTTTCTTTGATAAGATTTGTTTTGCATTGCATGTAGCCTATAATCAACATACGGATCTTGTGGCTTTGATCATTATGATGACAAAGAATGTGGCTTCACTCCAAACTTTAGAGTTTAGAATATGTACGAGTATCATATAGGAGAGTCCTTGGATTATGCCTTTGTTAGTCTTAGTAATATAGTGTCTGCCAGTCAATGCTCAGGAATGCATGCTCCTGAACATCTTATTTGGTCTTTTAACTGCTGTGGTCTACCAGATTATAATTATAAGACCAGCTTTTACTCTTACCAAACTGGAATATGGTTTTTAGCAACCGTCGTTTTTTTCAGAATTATTAACTTCTTTGATTGTGATTCTTTTTACTATTGAGTAATATGCATTATTAAGGAATACGTTAGTTATATATCCAAGTAGTTAAAGACTTGGTTTGATATCTGTTCATGAGACATCGAAAACAGATACCTGGACCATGCAAACATTACAGATCAAGCAAGCTGCATTCTGGTGTCTTATGTATTGCCTTTGTTTGTTTATGATTTGTAGCGTGCTCTTGATACCCTTAAGTAGCATCTGAAAGTGCTTGATAAGTAAAAAGGCTTGGTTCTATTTTAGGAAACTTTGCTGAACTTTATTGTACATGACATAATGAAGTATAAAGCCTTACTGTCTGGTTGCGTTGCATTTTTTCTGTGTGATTCTAGAAGTCTAGCTTGTACTACACTACCATTCTCTATGTGCATAACATTTGTGACTCTCCCTAAATGACAGACCTCCAGTCACGTGGCTTTGGTTAGATGTTTCCAGCTAGCATTTTCTCTGAGAAGCATCTCCCTGGATCAAGAAGGTACATTCTTTCTCAGCCACCCCTCTCCTGTATTCCCTCATCTTTGGTCTTGTGTTGGTTTGGCTTTTGTTTGGCTTTACCTTGTGTTTTGAAATATAATATCTGATTGAAGAAATTATATTTCCTCTTTCCTGACATTACTATTTATCATTTATTTACCTTGTAAGGGGGTCTACAACCATCCAAGAGAAGATCTCTCTTCACCTTGGCTTCGTGCATGCTTATGTTTTCAGCCAGAGCAGGCAATCTTCAGGAGCTGATCCCAATAGTTAAAGCATCTTTGACAGACTTAACTGTAATATGCCCGACATTTAACTTTTATTATTTGTACAATGTTTTCCCCACCATTTGTTACTCTAAAATTCTTGAACATTCCAATAGTTGTATTCATGGAAAATGATTCTGCGGGCAGGTTGATCCTTACCTTGAGTTAATTGACAACATTAGACTCGAAGCAGTGGTGGATTCTGTCAGTGGAGGGGCCTACGGATCCGAGGAAGATGATTTTGCTGCATTAAAGTCTCTGTCGGCAATAGAATCAGATCAGAAGCAGTTGAAAGAAACAGTAATATCTCATCTGATGTCTAAATTTGAGAAATTATCAGAGGTAAAATTTTCAGCCCCCTGCTCCTTAGGGTAACCGATATATTTTCTTTTAATGAGATAACCTTGTTGTCGCTTTAGTTGCCAGTTTTCATGCATTGAGTCAGATGGAACTGAGAACTATTCATTCTTCTATTGTTAAAACCATTAGTTCATGCGTTGTCAAGGTCACATTGATGTAGAAATTTTATATGCATCCAATCAGTCTGGTGACCAGGGTCTAGGGCTTGTTTGGCCTGGATGCTAATGAGCTTCAGCTTCTCTGTCTCATTCCCTCATTTCCTCCAGTTCCACTCCACAGAAGCCAGAAGTGGAAGCATTAATAGGAGCTCGTGCTTTTGCTTCCTTGGGGGCTATTTTCAGCTTCTGAAGCTGAATTTGTGATGGAGGCGGTGGGGGAGGATGTGAGGGAAATGAGAGGGAAAAGCTGAATTTTTCTAGAAGCCAGGTCAAAAGGCTGCTTACTTTTCTTTGAAGTTTTAGAAAGTCCCTCATAACTGAATGATGCAACAGAATAAAGTGATCAGTGATCACTATATCTGAGTCTAGTGGTGGGGATTAGTTTGAGAGATGATCCTCCAAAACTAGTAGTTTCTTACTTCATGTAAAGACGATTTTATTGAGAATTCTTGAATCAGATCTTGGATATGGCCTGAAATTGAGACAACATAAGAATTTTGACGAGAAACCGTGTTTTATTGAGCTGAACACATGTAACTTAAATCTGGTATCCCTTTTTACCCCCAGAGCTATATAGATAACATGGGAGAACAAAGGGGTTAAGTGAATCATCTCTCTCCTAACTCTCATCTTACTTGCTACATCCAGGATGAGTTATCTGGCATCAAGAAGCAGCTTTTACAGGGATTTTCGCCGGATGAGTCTTACCCGATGGGGGCTCCACTTTTCATGGAGACACCACAACCGTGCTCCCCACTTGTACACCTAGATTTTCAATCTTTTGATGAGGTAAGGCTTTTAGCCTATTGTGTCTTTATAATTGCATCTATTGGCCGCAAATCAAGACTTTTTCTCCTACCTTGTTGAATTATCTCTCAGGTTGTGGCTCCTACTTTGCTTGACGAAGCCTTGCCTGATGCTAGTGGAAGCCAATCTGGTCGTAGAACATCGACTTCTTCCAGTTCACTTGATATTCTTAGTGTGAATCAGCTTCTTGAGTCGGTGAGCCCTCAGTCTCGTTAACGTTGTTGCAAGATTCTCTGCAACAATTATCATATCCATTTGGGTGCCCTCTAGAAAGATAACTTTTTTGTTTTGGTTTAGGAAAGATAGTTGTCCATAAATTGAATCTTCTGGCAGTGGTCTGCTGAAATTAGTTGGGTAACCTTTTACTTTGAGAGGTTCAAGATATATAGGAAATGCTTATCTTGATTCAGAGTCGTAGTGTTTATCCATTTATTTGTGAGCTATTTCTGTTGCCGCAATTTAGTAACTAATTTTCAAGATACTGTTTCTCTTGACATTCTTATTCATTATATAGCAAGTTCGTAGTTCATTTGTTTGTTGGAAGTCTCAAATATTTGCTTCCCCCCAACAGCCAAAATATCCACCAATCTGATAAAATGTGATTGTCAGAAGTAAAAACCACAGGCAACTTAACCCCGAGTGGGTAGCTCAGCTGGTCAGAACTTTGAAATTTATTCCAGAGGTCACTAGTTCGAGCCCCCCTTAGGGCCACTGGAATGGATGTTACATGGGATCAGTCGGGCAAAGGCTGGACACCCACGATATCTAAAAGAAAAAACAAGAGCAACTCTGTGCAATGCTACCTGAATATGATTGGCTTATACTTTTGTAAACTGCTAACTGTCTTGTCAATTTGTATCGCAAACAGGTGTTGGAAACAGCGCAACAAGTGGCTAGTTTACCCGTCTCCACAACCCCTATACCTTATGACCAAGTAAAAGACCAATGTGAGGCTCTTGTGACAGGTAAGCAGCAAAAGATGTCTGTCCTCCACAGCATGAAGCAACGAAAGGAAGAGAAAGCAATCGTTGTTGCCGATCACAGTGAGAACAACAGCACCACTGTCTCACCAATGGTAAGATTATTTTCATGTTCTCCCTTCTCAAAGAAACGACCACAGCTTCTAAAAGAAAAAGGGGAATTAAACTTATTAAACAGTGTTATTATGCATTTCTTTCTCAATTGCTTCAAAAATCTCTCCTTTTGGGCCCGGCGAATTGAATCCATGCATAAGCCCTGTGTGAGGTGTATATGATGATTTTTAGTTATGATTGTGAATTACTCCTATGATTTGTCATACCACTTCCTGGAGCCATTAGCTTATTGCTTATTCTTCAAGTTGAATGTGTTAATTGACACAGAACTAGAGTTTGATAATGTGGTCTTGAGTTATAATAATGAGAATCTGCATTCTACTATTATTATCATATTCCATGCAAAAGGCATGATTGGCTTGTATCTTGTCCTCGTTTTGGGGGCAAATGTATTTGGCACAAGGGACCAATGTGCATTTTACAAGGGCCCCATCAAAGACTTATTACCTTGTAAAAGGTATAGATGGCCAAGTTGCTGTCTGCATAAGCGTGTATTACTACTAGTCATTCACTCATTCCTTGAAATATGTCTCCATCACTTCGAAGAGCAGTCCATGACTCCATTCTCAATATGCCTTCATGACTGTTTGTCAGGTGATAAGAGTGAAGAGTAAAGAGTTCATCTGTGTGTCAGTTTGTGGGCACAGATAAAAACCTGATATTATTTGCAATTATTGCCAATACCTTCAAAAATATGATCTGCTCTTTTATCAGATGTGATCTTAAATTTTCTTATGCTTGACTTAATGCACCCAATTGCATGGTGTTGATTAGCAACATATTACACAAGCCTAACAAAATATTTGACTATTTACCTCATTTTTGTTGGCAGGATACAGAGGATTCGGAAGAGAAGCCAATTTTGAAAAAAGATCCCATTCAAGTCCTTGATCAGCTATATCCATGCTCGGTCGAGTATGAACATCATCAATCTTTCCGGTTACCACCTGCAAGCCCCTATGACAAATTTTTGAAAGCAGCAGGATGCTGAACTCAACAGGTTCACTGTGTATTCATGTATGTAATAGCATAGTAATTCCCATTCTCCTTTTTCATAATTCTTTTCTCTCTTCATTTGGCTCTTCCACAAGTGGTCATTTTTTCATTCTTTGTAATACAAGCTATTATGCTATATATCAGTTCATCATTAATTACAAAGCTTCTGGTTAGATGAGAGACCCTTTTGAGACCTTAAGCTGAGGTTTTGGATAAAGAGGAAGGGGAAATAATGAAATATATGTATTACAAGAATATTGGCATTTTGAATATGAAATAGCCTTCTTGGGGTTTTATGTGAGACTTGTACATGTTTGCTTTGATAGTAAGAGTTATGCTTGTATTCATTTGTATACAACTTATTTCTATCCTTTGTCCTTGGAATTCTTTTGTTCTTTCCTTGTATTTTGGGTTTATTTATACGTGGATGAGCGTTATGGAAGCGAAAAGATTGGAGATCGAGGAAATGAAAATCTCAGAGATTGTGAAAAATCAAGATGAAGGTTTTGCCCGTCCTCTTTCTTAAGGGTTGCGTCAGCCATTGTCATATTTGATGCGTATTTTGGCAGTAGAAATTAACAAACTACAATTAACTCCCCGAATAACCAAATTGGTATTGAAGTGAACATCAATGAATTTGATTTATGTAATCTTCTTTTTGTGCGATGTTTATATCCCCAAAAAAAACACAAATGTACATCAATCAAAAAGCCAAAAGAAAAAAAGCGCGCCAGAGAGAATATTTATAGACTAGGAAGAAATGGAGGGAAGAGAGAAAATTTATTAAAACTAGAATTCGTGCCTGTGCAATGCACGGGTTCTTGTTCATCATTCTCTGTTATTAGAATCAATATAATAAAAAAATTTAATCACATCAATATATAAAGTTGAATAATAGGAGTAGCAAGGAGCAATAATAATCTTTTTCACACATTTAACAAAGAAATTACATTTTCAATGAATAAATAATATACCTTTTTTAGGATAATAAATATAATACTTATGTTATTTTTTTTATTAAAATAAAATAAAAGTACTTTTGATTTATTTTTAATCACCCATGCATTTATGACTATTTATTATTATTCAATGCCACATTGGTGAGAACTAAATAATATACCTTTTTTAGAATAATAAATATAATACTTATGTTATTTTTTTTTATTAAAATAAAATAAAAGTATTTTTTATTTCTTTTTAATCACCCATGCATTTATGACTATTTATTATTATTCAATGTCACCTGAGAACTCAATTATACATAATATATATATATATATATATATATATATATAGAGAGAGAGAGAGAGAGAGAGAGAGAGAGAGAGAGAGAGAGAGAGAGAGAGAGAGAGAGAGAGAGAGAGAGAGAGAGAGTCTTTCTCTTTAGAATGTTAATAAAAACCCACAATAAAGTGTTCAAAGATAAAGGAAGCATAAAGGTAAGGGATAGAGTCCGCTGACAAACAGGTCATATCGTGTTGTTTCAAATTTGGTTTCGTGTCACCGGACCTAAAGTACATAAACTTATATGACATTGAAGATAATTACATTCTATAACAAATAGGTATAATTGTGTCAGATTTGGTAATACGTGTTTGTGTCGTATTATATTCGTATTTCTCTCAATAACTTCGTACGGGGCTTAAGTTGTGTCGTGGTAGATATTGCCAACTCTAAATAGAGGGAATATCTTCACTATCAGAAAAACTCCTCAATGTTTATAAAAAAAAGAAGTTGGAATAGGTTTTTGGAGGGAATTTATAAGAGAACTTCTTTCCAAATGTCAAGTACCTAAAAGTGTGAAGAGAAGATTTTTCAACATATCTCCATAAATGAGTCTTTCCTCATTGCCGCCGACTTAATAATTTGAATATACATGTTAATAAACACTTGAGTATTTAGTTAGCAATGACATTTGTTTGAACTAATCAAACTAGCAAATATACAATAATAGTGTTCAGAAGTGACTCATACATATATAAGATGAATTAGAGTTATATGCCTACTAAATTTGAGCAAATCGATTTGCACCAAAAAAAAATAAAAAATTGAGCAAATCGATGTTTATAAATTTTGTTTGTTTAAAAAAAATTGAAAAATGAGTTTTCTTTAGCACTTTTTTAACATTTTATTTCATCAATTTGTATTTTATTAGGTGGGCATGAGGCAAAATTGCCAAAAGAGGCCCCCCTATGCCTTCCCTTCGCCCTTCTTCTATATCAAACGCCCTGCCTGAGTGAGAAGGGTGAGCTTCAGGACTCAAATTCCCATTCGCACGCCATTACCATTTTACCACTCTTTTTCACACACTCTCTCCTCTTTCTCTCTCTTCCCTCTTCTCTCTCAAACCCTAAACCCCCAAATTCACCAAACTAAGACGGTAATGAACACAAAACCTCGATTTTAGGGTTTTTGCGATTTCCTACCAAAAAAACCAAAACATGCATGTTAATTGATCACTCAAAAACAGGGAACAATAATCCTCCATTTTCGTAACTTATTATTATTGTTATTATGCATCCTAAACGATCTAGTAGCCATGTTAGTGAGAACGGAATTGCTTCAATTAGCAACAACGATAAGGATACCAACAATGGCGATAATGGTGATAATGGCGATGAGCCCATGGTTCGAACCAGTGATCGTCTTCGAAGGAAAATAACGAAATACGGAGGACGGAACCATTTGTATTACAACCCTTCAGCCGTTGTTACGTATCGGAAGAAGAGGAAGAAGTCGTAAACGAGAACGGCTGCTGCTCATATTGCTAAGATGTTGAAGCCTGGTCGTGCCGCTATTCGGGGCTCAACTAAGAGTATCAGTAATAATGTATGTGATTTTGATTGTGACTTCGTTTTGATTTTGTAGTTTTGTGAGTTTATTTGAATGATTTTGGTTGATTTATGTTGAATATTTGAGGGAAATGGGAGTAATTTGTGGTGGGGTTTTGAATTTGTGATTGTTGCATGTTTGTTTGTGGAAGGATGATTGTCTTAAATGTTGGAATTGTTAGTTAAGAGTGTTTGTCTTAAGAGAAAGGATGGGTAGATTCCGTAGATATAGTAAAGTTTAGTGGTGTTGTTACCGTTGGTTTTGAAGAAATGATGACCCCCAATAGTGTAGTGACACGTTTAGCTTTGATTTTTTGAAATATAGAGGGAAAGAACTTGAATGCATGCGTGGAGGGAAATACAGGAAATGGATTTTTTAGGGATTATTCTTGCTATAGGATGGAGGTTTTCGGTTCCTGCTGCTGTTTCAACAACAATTTGATGTGGGGTTTTTAAACCTGGGTTGGTAGCTCAATTGGTAAGACCTTTGAGATTTTTCCTTGAACAATACCAAGTTCGAGCCCCCTTAGGGCTATTTGCCGTTAATTTCAGGGCCCATATGTAGTGTTACATTATTCATATTAGATTCTTCTCCATTTAGCACCATTAGGGAGGGGAAGGCTGGGGTAAAAGAACTCTTCCTAAATAGATGGAGTTTTAGAATCCTCTGAGATTCAAGACTTCCTCCCTTTTTAAGCCCGCGATATTTTGGAAAAAAACATGAAAGAGAAGATATATTGATAAATTAACTATGGAGAGCCGCAATTTAAGAGAGCAGGAGTCCTACAACAAAACAATTCGTGCAGAAGAGCAGAATGTTTGTGCTGTAACTATGTCATCATTAGCCATTGAAAAGCATTAGAAGCACATTACTTCAGATGGTAAAAGCTTCAACTGATTCCATTTGACATTCAAAATATCCTAATATGTACTGTTGACCCCCCCCCCCCCCAAAAAAAAAGAAAATAAAAATAAAAATAAAGGAAGGTGATAAGAACTAAAGGAAAGCTTGAATAAAACCCTCTGACAATAAGTATGCTCCTTACTTCTCATCACAAGGAGTCAAAACCAGCTTACTCCAGCTTGAAAATGCTGCAACATTGTCGCTCGGTTAGTTCGTTTTCCTTCCCTTTATAAGTCTGCTGGTTTGGTGACATGTCCAATGTATGAAATGTTAGGTCCGAGTTGTATAATTCCTTCGATTTATTTAGATAGGGCTTTCTGTATGATTTGGAAGGGTCCATACTCAAGTGTAAGTACTCTTTGTGGCGCTGGTATTTTGAGGTAACATGAAGAGTTGAGGTATTACATAACTTGACGCCGAGAGAACCTATACCCCATAGGGAGCTGCTTGAAAATGAAGAAACAAATTACTCATGAAAAAACTAACTAGGTCATAATGTCATATGGCTGTATTTGGGCTCTGAATTCAGAACTTGTGATGTACACTTAGTGTCCTTGATGTTTTTTTGTAACGGAATTGTAGAAGCTCCTGAATCTTTCTAGTAAGGATAAAGGAACGCCTGAAGCGTCCATTATGGGCTGGAGTATGAACAGGATTAGGGGCATGTAATGACATTGTCTATAAAGTTGAAATGGTCTAAATATCCTCTAGTAGCCTTTTCAAGTACACCTGTCAGTGAGATTTTGGGTTGGAAGCAGTGGCTCCTTTCCCAACTCAATTCTCATCCTTATCAGTTTGTGATCCTCTCCATCCCTTTGCTGCTGCTTCATGATTTTGTCATTTTGTTTTGCTGCTGACTACTAAATTTTCAGTTGGATGTGGGCAACCTTCGGCGTTCTACCAGAAAGAGGCGGCTAGCCTCTCACCTGGAAGACTACACAGATAGTTCTGGAACAGATGAGGACTTAATGGTAGGGTTTATAGCTTGTCTATTTGGGGTTCTGCACCACTCCCCTGTTCAAATTTTCATGATTTGTACAGTTCCTCTCTATACTCACCTCTACTTTTGCAGAATCCTAGAAGACGTCGAACAAGAAACTGGATTGGTAATGGTGCTGATCGGGATGAGTTATCATCTCCTAAACGTAGAAAAGTTATTGAAACTAGATCTACACCTAGACGTGAAGGGTTGCGTCCTCGTTGTTCCAAAGCAGGTGGAAGACGTATGCCTCTTGCATCTGATGATGAAGAAGGTACTTCAGAAGAAAAAGATGATGAAGATGAATTGGAAAATGGAAATGAGGGTGAAGATAATGATGACGAAGGTGAGGGTGAGGGTGATGATGAAGGTGATGCTGAGGGGGATGGAGAAGGTGAAGAGGAGGGTGAGGGAGAGGGTGAGGATGAAAGAGAAGAAGATGGTGATGATGAAGACGGTGATGAAGGGCAAGATGGGCGGAGGCGTTATGGTCTTCGCAATCGCGCAGATGTGCGTAGGCTTTCTATGGAGGAAGTTAAGCAAAGACCAAGATCTCCACGGAGAGTTTTGCATCACGGGATGTGGACCAAGGTCAATAGGGATGTGAGGAAAGGTGGCACAAGGGTCCATAAACGTCATCGTTTTGCTAGAGTTGAAGATTCCGATGATTCCCTTCTTGTGGATGAAATGGAACAAGGCCCCGCCATCCCTTGGGCTCGAAGTGGGAACAGATCTGGGGCACCTTGGCTTTTGGGAGGATTGGACATGAATGGGGCAACAACATGGGGATTGAATGTTGCCGCATCTGGTTGGGGTCACCAGAATGATTCCAATACTTCTCTGACATCTGGAATCCAGACTGCTGGTCCAAGTTCCAAAGGTGGAGCAGACATTCAACCTTTGCAGGTTGATGATAATGTGAGTTTTGATGATATAGGTGGGCTTTCAGAATATATTGATGCTCTAAAAGTAATGGTTTTCTTCCCCTTGCTATATCCTGATTTCTTTGCAAGTTATAACATCACCCCACCAAGGGGAGTCTTGTTATGTGGACCCCCAGGAACGGGAAAAACACTCATTGCACGAGCATTAGCTTGCGTTGCTTCAAAAGCTGGCCAGAAAGTGAGCTTTTACATGCGTATGGGAGCTGATGTTCTCAGTAAATGGGTTGGAGAGGCTGAGCGGCAGTTGAAACTTCTCTTTGAAGAAGCCCAGAGAAATCAGCCTTCCATTATTTTTTTTGATGAAATTGATGGGTTTGCTCCAGTGAGGTCAAGCAAACAGGAGCAAATCCACAACTCTATAGTCTCAACTTTGCTTGCTCTGATGGATGGCCTTGATTCTCGAGGACAAGTTGTCTTAATTGGAGCCACAATCAGGATTGATGCTATTGATGGGGCTTTGCGTCGACCTGGTCGATTTGATCGTGAGTTTAACTTTGCCTTGCCTGGCTGTGAGGCTCGGGCTGAAATAATAAATATCCACACTCGCAAATGGAAGCATCCTCCATCCGAGGAACTAAGGATGGAACTTGCAGCTAGTTGTGTGGGGTATTGTGGTGCTGATTTAAAGGCACTCAGCACTGAAGCTGCCATTCGGGTGTTTCGTGAAAAATATCCTCAGGTGTACACAAGTGATGACAAATTTGTGATAGATATTGATTCAGTTAGAGTAGAAAAGTATCACTTTTTTGATGCCATGTCAACGATTACTCCTGCTGCTCACAGAGGCTCCATTGTACATTCCAGACCATTGTCGTCTGTTGTTGCACCATGCTTGCAAAGACACCTCCAAAAATCAATGGCCTTTATATCAGATATTTTCCCCACTTCTGCTGTGTCATCAGAGATGACAAAGTTGTCAATGCTTTCTTATGGTTCTGCAATTCCGCTGGTTTATAGGCCTCGGTTTCTGCTAAATGGCAGTGAAGGTGTTAGGCTGGTAATTCTCTCTAGCATCTATGAGCACTTTCATCTTTGGTACAATATGAATGAATAACTGAATATACTCACTTCTTTAGTTTCACAGGATCATCTGGGCCCTGCTATTTTACATGAGCTGGAAAAGTTTCCTGTTCATTCTCTTGGGCTTCCATCCCTGCTTTCAGACCCCAGTGCGAAGACGCCTGAAGAGGCTTTGGTACATATATTTGGTGAAGCACGGAGGACAACACCATCAATACTTTATTTACCTCATTTTGATCTTTGGTGGGAAAATTTAAGCTTACCATCATTGCTTAATTTACCTCATTTTGATCTTTGCTTTGTTTGTCTATGAAGTCTCCATGCATGTGTGCAGTTATGGACTCACACACATGCACACACATTCTCACCCGAAGAATGACTTGGAGTTTACTTTGCCTTTTGTGCTATATTTAACATTATAACAATTTTTTTTCCTGGGGCTCTCTTGACTCAGTAATCATTGTATGTCAGGCACACGAACAGCTCAGAGCTGTCTTAATCACTCTACTAGAAGATTTACCCTCTGAGTTCCCCATTTTGGTACGGGGAACATGTGCAGATATGCCTCCTGAAGTGGAACAGCGCCATCAAATTCTCGCTGACCGGTGCATGTAAGCTTCTTAGTGCTCCTATATATATATTCATCTCTTATAGTTTTGGTTTCTATATTTCTTGTGCTTTTAATATCTTCCTGAATTTGAAATGCTTGTTATCATACATGGCTCCTGTGCTGAAACTTACGCATGGCTTTTGATGAATGCAGTTGGGTATTAAACATGGCTTTTGATGATTTACATTCCACTTTACTTCTCCAACTATTGAGACTGGTTAATTAGTCATTTAGCTTGGGTTAGGTATCATATTGACAGCGTGACATGTAGAACTATGTCAACTGATCTTGTCTACTTTAATTGTAGATTCGGGATGTATTGAAATGTAGAGACGCACTTCCTTTTGTAGCTTCCCCATTACTTTCCACATCAAGAAATAATTTCCAGGTGAAGGAAACAATTTATAAGAAGGCTGTCCTGTGAAACGCGCCTTTAAAATGTCATTTTATAACAAGCCACCCCTTATATTAAATTCTTTTACTATGTTGAATCACTTTCCTCCAATAAAGTGTTCTATCCCAATGGACCATTATGTCCCTTTGTTGATCAACTGAGGTGGTTAAATTGGGCCGATCAAGGGTTCGTCCAGGTCACATTTTTGCCAAAGGCTGCTCTTTTATTGTAGAAGATTTAGGTAGGTTTTCTAAAACATGACCTATTCAAAAGATAGTTTCTGTCACTTGTATGATTTTATCTTAAAAACAATAGAATAACAGTACAAAATGGTGTATCAGTCATGTTAGCTAGAAACCTTGCACATCCATAATTTCTGTTGAAGTCTACTGGGGGGGGGGGGTAGTGGAGTTTCTTTAAACTTGCTATATTGCAGCAACATTAAACCCCTACCTTGGAACCTCCTTGCGTGTAAAAGGGGAGGAAATTGAGACTCTAGGTCTTCCTTGTGTGTGAGTACAGGTTAATGGCTTAATAGGAGGAGTGCGACAAATATTCCTTTGTGGTTTTACTTGAATTTTAATAGCTAAGGTGGTTCCCTTAATAGATAGAGTGACTAAGAAGCAAGAAAGTTAAGTTACAAACATTTATGTATAATTCATTGATTTGGAGTTTGTTCCACAAACACCAGGAGTTTATCTAGACGACACTCAATTATTCAATGAGGGTGGGGTTATTGGCTCGCAGAGGGATGTAGGCACTTCTCTTGTCAACAACGAATGTGTGGAAAACAATACCTCACAGGGTCGGAGGGAAATAAAGTCCTCTAAGGGTTTAGAGATGCATTTTGGTTTCAGCCAAGGTGCTACACCTTGGGATGGGGAACCTGAGGGTGACGGGATTTTGCCAACACCGAAATCTAGCATTCTGAATTGCTATACTCTAGTTAGCAAGGAGGCTGATGAAAATGGCAATGCGGTATTGGCTGTGGGGGGCATGTTCCTCACTGATGTCCGAGGCCAGCAGACTACTCTCGGTGCCAAGGAGGGTAATGACATAGGAATTGAGGCCACTCTCGACTATAGGGAAGTGGGTGATGTAGGAACAAAGGCCACTCTCAATTCTAAGGCTAGGAGAAAGAATCGGGAGTTGGAAAATCTAAAATCTGGTGTCAATTACGACGGGCAAGGGTTGAAGAGGGGTTTCTTACCTAGGAAGTAGACTCTCGCTTTTGGTTATTTCTTCATTTTGTTTTAGACATTTGGGTTCGATTATTTTTTTTGGAGGATACCTTATCCTCACCCTATGCACTCTCTCTTCCATTCGTAATAAAATTCTTTTTTCTTATCAAAAAAAAAAAAAAACTTTCATTAGAGATTGGTAGGTGTGAAGTATTTATGGACTCTGGAATATAAACTTCCAGCAATTGGACAACTTTTTTAGGTAACACAAAAATGGGAGACGGCCAAATAAAACACTATTTATAAGCTGGAGTCTACCTCCATAAGAGAGGAATCTAGTGGTTAAACACTTCATTCTTTTAACAAGTGGTCTGCAATGCAAAATAGTTTATCTCTTTGTAGACAAGGGCACACAGCGCAATTTGTAATGTACTGAAAAATATGTGACATACAGCTTGCTATCTTGTATTTTGTTATCTGCATAGTTCTTTATTTGGTGTCTTGTTTCTGTACCATGAGAATACTCTTAAAGAGTATGATTCTTATTCCTTTGATACTATTTTCAGCTACAAAGTGGACCAACCAACAATTGACGACCGGTCTTTGTTCTTTGACCGGCTAATCGAAACTTCTTTATCAGTGCAATCTGAGGCTATGTTGAAAAAACCTCAGACATCAACATCACTTCCTGAGCTCCCTAAAGTTCCTAAGGTGACAGCTGGTCCAAAGATATCTGAGTTGAAAGCAAAGGTAGAAGCAGAGCAGCATGCACTGCGCCGGCTGCGGATGTGCCTTAGGGATGTATGCAACCGGTGAGAATTTTGTTTTCCCTTGATTAGGTTTTTGGTTCCATTGCATAGCTTTCTTAAGTTTAAACATGGGTTCTAAAGGACGAGTTGAAATTATTGCATTTTTTTCATTCAGAAGTTGGAAAAGATCACGAGAAGTCATTTTTTGCATATCACGATTTTATTGTTGTAAACCGGGCAATCGAAATTTTTTCCTTGTCCTCCACCAGAGTGCCTGTATGATATTTCTATGCTGCATGTAGTCTGTAGATACAATCTCTTCGAAAGTGAAAACCAGTCACTGAGCTTACTTGTGCAAGTACTCTGACAAGTATGGTGACCATCTCTCATTAGTTATATGCTTACTATTTGTGCAGGATATTATATGATAAACGTTTCAGTGCGTTCCATTTTCCTGTTACCGATGAGGATGCCCCAAACTACCGTTCGATAATCCACAATCCTATGGATGTGGCTACATTACTGCAGCGTGTGGACTCTGGGCAGTATATAAAATGTTCTACCTTCCTGCAGGATGTTGATCTGATTTTAAGCAATGCAAAGGTCTGTAAATCAACTTATACAACTGAAATCCAGTTCTTTTTTGGATGATGTATATTGTGCTAACTGTCCGGTATGGGATTGTGGTCCAATTGTCCTCTTACTGAAATTAAGAAACAGTAAATAAATAAATAAAGGTACAAGAAGGTTGAGTTTGCCTATCTTGTTTTGTCCGTTATGATAACTAATTCGCACCAAAATTACCATTTGTATCTGCTTCTGGCTTTTAGCAGAGCAGGAAGCTCTTCCTATGGGGTGAAATAATGAAAGACTAAAACCGTGAAGATTAGTTGGTACTAGTTATTGTTAAGAAAGCTGGAACAGATGTCGTACGCATACAAGAGTTGAATTTCTTTTGAAAATATTTAAATATATGTATGTTCTAATACTGACTCTATATAGTTTGTTTTGATCACCAGGCATATAATGGAGATGACTATAATGGAGCTAGGATTGTTAGTAGAGCACATGAGCTTCGAGATTCTGTATGTGTAGTGCTTTTCTTTTTCCTGTGTCTTCTCCCTTTGCTCTTTTTCCTTTTCTTTGAATTATGGCCTGTGTTCTCATAATTTGTTTCTGTTGTATGTCATGGCTATGTTCTTTAGGTCCAAGGAATGCTTTCTCAGATGGACCCTGCTCTTGTAGCATTCTATGACAAGATTGCTGCTCAAGGAGGTCCCAGTCAGCTGCCTGATGAATATGGAGGCTCTGCTGTTCAACAAGCTCCTGTTGTTCAGACTATAGCTTTGACAAGAGCGAGTGCCATGCTTCGTAATGTACAGCCAGAGGTTAACTTGGATCAAAGTTACGAAGCATTAAAAAGGCCTAAGAAGAATGCTGATGCTGTACCTGCAGGTACTACGTTCTCTTCTTTCCTTGCTTTACTAGTCATAGTGATATGAGATAAGCTTGCTCTCTCTCCTCTTAGGGGATGAGGGGTGTTGCAAGAAGATATGAGCTACTGCCAAAGAAAAGAATAAGATATGCTCTGCTGGGAATGCGAAATGGTGTGGTGGCCTTTTACAAAAATATAAATATAATTCCATTAATACTGCAGGGTGCAGCAACTTGTGGTCTGTAATGCCTTTTGACCTGCACATCTTTTTCGCTTGATATTATTTCAAGGAAACACTGTCTTATTATTTACTTCAATTATATATGTCACTACAAGTCACAAATACCTCTTACTAGGAATTTAATCACTTTGGAAACTGATGTTATGCTCATGTGTATCATCTGCATATAACTTAACTAGTCTAAATTTAAGGCTAGACGCATGAATGCTTCCCATTGTGATTTAACGCTATTGATTGTGATGCCTAGTGATCTGACACCCTGGAAGTTCGTGCAATGCATTGATTAACTAAGATGTACAATCTCTATCTAAATAGAAGGTGGCAATTGTAGTGTTGAATGATGCTTCAAGGATATGTGCTTTGGTGTATGTTGGTAGCTACTATTGTATTGAAGCTGATTTCTTTGATAAGAAGTGACTCAAAAAAAAATTAAAAATAGTACAATCAGTTTTATCTATTAATGGCGTACAATCGGTTCCATGCTTTTACCTGTGCCATGGCATGTACATTGTCACGTGCTCACAGCAATAAAAGATGCCTGGCAATGCAACAGCACAGCACCCTTTAGGTTGTACCGATACAAAGATTTTCCTTTAGTTAGGTTGTACCGATACAAAGCTTAATGCGTGCAATGAACTTTTTCTTCGGACAACACTGAGGAATTCCTTTGGAACAAATTAAGATTAGTGATTATATATATATATATATATATATATATATATATATATATATATATATATATATATATATATATATACACGAGTATTGGTTTCCTGATTTAACCTATCCAGATTATGTCAGTGCTTTACCTTGTAGCCCAACAATTAGCTCTGTTTCATACGAGTATGTTTCTGCTAATCAGTTTGAAATGTAAACAAAGAATTGAGTTAGGCTTCTGCTTTGAGAATCCTGGAAACTCTTAAAAACTTTTATTTCCTATTTTCCTCAAAGTGCACGAGATGGCTGTCAATAATTTATCTTAATGTGGTTTAAGACAGTGCAATTTCTTTGCTGTCCTTGACTTTCTTCTGTACTTTGGTGACTGTCAGTTGCTACTGTGGAAGACAAGTCTAGACATCAGGAATCTGCATCTCCACTACCAACTGAAGAGACGCAAACCAACTCTGCTACTGAGGAAATTCCGCTAGAGAGCTCAACTGCAGATTGCAACGAACATGTGGTCACCAAAGAAGCTCAGGAACATGCATGTGAAAGAGGTCACGAAGACGATGTCATAATGACAGATGGAGATATATACAGCAGCCAAGTGGAAGCAATCAAGCGGCAATTTTTGGAGCGCATGGAAGGGTATGGAATTCCACATCTCGAGAGGCTTACTCGTATTATGAAGGGTGTTTTTGAGGCGAAAAATGTAGGAGGTTTAGAAAACCCAAAACTTTCAATTCTCCAATTTTTGTCTAAGTTCTCAGGATGAGACCAACTTCTGATCTCACAAAAAAAATTTCCCTTATCGGGTTCCATTGCTAGTGATCTAAATAGGTCTTGTACAAAGTCTGGATCTTTTCGTTTTACTCTTGAAATGGAAAATATGAGTTACAGGAAAGCGAGGTTTTTAGTCTAGTTATGAGTTGAGAACCCCAATTATCCACCAGTCTGCCTCTGTCTCCACCCTTTCTCCATCATTGGCATCTTTCTTCCTTTCTTTTGTACTTGAAATTTGGCAGAGCGCACCTGAGGCCCTCAAAATGTATTCAGAAGAAAGAAAACATAATAGGTGGAAAGAAAAAAGGAGAGAAAAAGGGGGAATACAAAAGGATAGCAAAGAAGCTACTTTGTGCTTTTGAAAGTGAAGAAAGAGGGCTGGCCATTGACCTTATACATCCTCTTTGGATCTTTGTCCTTCAAGATTCAAGTCTTAAAGTTTGATCTTAACATAGTGAAACTCATGAGATTATACGATCCGTGACCTCTAAATTTACATATAGGGATCTATTTGTAGTCGATTTTGAATGAACCATTTACATTTCCTCGATACTAATTTAACTTCTCAAAGTTTCATGTTCGAAAACATAAATATCATTAAAATTCATACAAAATTATGTTGCTTTTAAGATATTTTTCCAAAAATTAAGACGCTACAGTTTATATTCATTAAAATTCAAGGAACGTTGGTGAAATTTTTTCTAGGATAAATGAAATTTAATATTATTATAGTGTCTTTTTCTATATTATTTTTCTCCTTTCAGAAAACGAACTTTTTTTCTATTAATTTATTTCAAATTAAAACAAAAAAAAGTCAAAATTAGGTTTTGCCTTTAGCTCTTCAATCACAACAAGAAAACGTAGCTTTTAGTAATTAGTTTCATTAATATTTTGTTACTAAGTAAAAATTAGAGCTTACTTATAACTGAATGATTGATGTCCAAATTTCGTATTAGTAATTGTTTTAAATAAGCTCAAGATCGGGAAACAATTATAGTTTAATAGAAGAAAAAATGTGTTTCATGATCGATATTAAATAAATAGATATCTTTGCCTATATAAATCAATGGATATCATTTTTCCTTTTAGTGTATGCAAATATAATATACTCAAAAATATAGGCTTGGAATTATCAAACAAGAATCCTAAGAGATCTTGAAGCAAGATTTTAATTACAAAATTCAAATTCATAAACGAACCTAAAATGACTAGATCTTCTCCTTTCATTTTGTGTGGGTAGATTTTGTTATTCAATGCAGACTTTAGTGATAGTCATTATATATAACTTGCATAAAATAGCTTATTTGATTAGTATGTGAACTACAAGAATTAAGCCATCCAATAAAAAAGAAAAAAGAATTTGCTAATATGGAGGCTTCATTGGTAGTTACCCTCATGCTTATTTTTGCAGTCTTTGCCGGTAATACCCATTAGGCTCTAGATTATTGTAGTATATAATTGTCTAAATTACATATAATTCAATTACTTTCAGTTTTTTTTTCTTTCTTTTTATCCAGAAATAGTTGATTCAACAAGGTTGGCACCCTCATCAGCATTACCAAAGTTACATAAGGTTGATAATGATATGTGTTTTCCACTTGGACCTCCTGATGATGACCCATGATGTGTTTTGCCAGTGTGCCTCTTTGTCTGCCTCCATACTTACCATAAAATAGGAAAATGTTTTCATGAAGAAACGAAATGTTGTTGCTTCTAACTAAGAATGCAGTTGATTTGAGCACTTGCATCAAAGATAGAGAAAAAGAAATCTATCTAATGCTAATAAAACTGGTAATTGGTATGTCAGTCCTTGTTGCTACCGTGTTAGTTTATGATGAATTTTTGATATAGGCCTTGTTTGGTAATTAGCGGATTGGGGCAAAATTAGTGGATTGGGGCCAATTAGAGGATTTGACTAGCGAATCCGCTAATTTAAGGTGTTTGGTAAATAGCGGATTCGATTAGCGGATTGGGCCGAATCTGCTAATTTCGAAACCCGCTAAAAAAGTAGCGGATTCAAGTTAGAGGTTTGTAATTTATTAACTAAATGACATGATTATCCACAATTTGGCATAAATTAAAATTGTTGCCACTATTTAAATAAAATCCCTTCCCATTGCAAACCCTTTTTGTTCATCTGCCGTTTTTTACAATAGATTTCTTTCTTCTCTTTTATTCAATTTCTTCTTCTTCCTTCACTCTTCCTTCCATTTTCTCTTATTTTCTTTATTCATTAATACGTAATCATTTTTATAAATATCAACAACAATAATAATAATAGTAATGGTAGTACTAATAATAATAATAATAATAATAATAATAATAATAATAATAATAATATAATAATAATAATAATAATAATAATAATAATAATAATAATAATAATAATAATAATAATAATAATAATAATAATAATAATAATAATAATAATAATAATAATAATAATAATAATAATAATAATAATTAATAGCAACAACAACTACTACTACTACTAATGCCCTTTTTAGTCATTTTACATCTTCAACTAACTAACAGCTAAATCTCATCAGCTAATTTACCAAACACATTTTTACAAATCAGCTAATACAATCCTCTGGTCAAATCAGCTAATACAATCCTCTGGTCAAATCTGCTAATGCAATCCGCTATCCATTGATTGCCAAACAAGACCACAATGTAAATTTGTTTTCTTTTATGGTAATAGTTTTTTGAGCTCAAGTGTTAGTTTATCTGCTTGTGGTGTTAGAATTTTTTTTGAATTATAACATAACTTTGTTGCCAAGTTTATATTGCTCAAACACTTGAGAGTTGAGATATATTATTTGATTAAGCATAATAATTAGAACAAAATAAATACAAAACTCAAGAAGGAAAAGAAGAATTAAAAGGGACTAATATAGAGTTCCTTAGTTCAAAGCTACTGTACAATCTCCTATCACTCCCACATAAGAAAACCTCTAATGATCAACAATAATTAATCATAGGAGTCAATCAGGGACGGACCCATGCCTAAGGGTATGAATTCAGTTGCATTCATATTATTTTAAAATTGTTTGGAGAATATTATGTTAATTAGAGTAAAAAGTAATTGATTTTGTCGTTTGCACCCATATTTTTTGGAGTGATTTTTCAATGCACCCATCAAATATACACATAGACATCTAATAAAAATAAAGGGTAGAATGGGAATGTGAAAAAAGCAAAAACAAGCCCATGTGAAAGGGCCAGTCATCTGACAAAACTAAACACACTCTCATTCTCTATCCTCTCTCCATCGATACCCAACCCAAAAATAGGAAAAAAAGAAGATCTGTTCTCTCTCTCTCTCTCTCCTCTCTTCTCTCTTCTCTCTCTTCACGGGCTCTCTCAGTTTCTCTCATTTCATGCTATGGAAAAAAAAAATCTCTCATTTTACGAACAAAGATTAACCCAAATTCTGAACCAAACAACACCAAAATTGAATAAAAAAAACAAATACACATTAAATTATGTGTAGGTTAATAAGAAAGAAAACCCATTTTCACCGACCACCATTACCATGAGTGAGTTGTGAGCCAAATTGGACTTGAATTGAGGGCTTTGATGATAACAAAAAGTGGGTGAAATTGACACCCCTTATATTTTATTTTATTTTCCTCATTTTTCTTTGCACCCATACTTTAGATTTTCTGGATCCATCACTGGAGTCAATCCAATCCCCCCCCCCCCCAATTTCTTTCGCCAACTTACTCTATTTCTCCCATACCCACTAATTCCCCTTTACTAAACATTTCCAACTCCCACTTTAATCTCTAGATCGATCTTGAAACTCTCTCCTCCAAAAATGCTAGAATATTGTAATAACACATCCCTTTAGTTGGAACTGGGGTATCTTTGTTTCAGAAGACACCGAGCATGAGTTGATTTGAGTTTGTTACATATATTCCAATTATTCCCAAGCTGAATTGCTCGGTCGATTGCGAAAAGTGAGAAAATTTTGATGAGTAAATTGTCTGGCAAGCCGCCAAATCTATCTAGGATTTGTGATTGTGAGTTTTGGTGGTCGCGGTGGTGGATATGGGCATGTCGGGAGAAAATGGAGAGAGAAAAAGAACATGCGGGGATGGTCGATATGATGGAGAAATAGTGCAGGGGCGCGTTTACAGAAACAGAAGAGGTGGACCCGTGATTTTCTCCGCCCTACACAATAGAACGGCCGCATATGAGTGTTTGTGTTGCAACTTTGCAGATAAATTCTAGAATAATCTGTTTATCAATTCTTAACATTAGGCCTTTAAATATTTGATACCGATCAACAACATGTCCTTCAAGGGGGCTGATCAAAAGCTCAACAGATGCAACCAAGGAATCAAGGATCTTGACAAAATAACCAAGTACCAGAATCCCTCATTGTTCATTTTTTTTTATAGGAATCCCTCATTGTTCTTTAGCACTCCTTCGGCAACTCCATAACTTTTGTAGACAGTTTTTTTTATAATTTTGGGTGAGATAATTATCATTTTTTAGTTAAACAATGATCACGATTCATAATAAGTGATCGCTACATTGATAAATAGTAATTCCATTTTTCGATGAGTTGGCCTCACACAATACTTGTTCAAACAAAATAAGTGTTGTGTGAGACCAACTCACAGAAAAAATGGGGTCACTATTCAAAAATATAAGGGTCACTTTTATGAGTCGTACCTTGTTCCAATAAAAAATGAGCTCGTCTTAGCAAAAGTTACGGCGTTTTAAACAAGTTTTGTGAAAAACATTGTAGAATTAAAATAAAACAAAAAAAAAACAAAAAGGGAAAAAGAATGAAGAAAACCACTGGTGCTATTCTGTTTCCCAAAATCTGGTATTTGAATGTCTTTGGTTTCTCAACAGGGTTTCCACTTTGGTGTATTTTTTTTCTTCTGGCCTGCAACCGGATACTCTTAGGGCAAAAGGTACCTAATGAGACCGCCTCAAATTGAGGCCTCCACTATAACCAAGCATGATATAAGGATGACTATCATGACGCCAAGCTTTTTAGAGGAAGTCTCACCTTAAGGCCACCTAATACGAGCTTTTGTGCTCTTAGACTTTGTTTTCCTCAACTTATTTTCACTTAAATTCAATTCAGTTTATGTGTAACTTTATCACTCAGATAGTTTTTTTTTTATTCTGAAACAAATTCATGATAAAACTTATGTCATTGAATGAATGTTTTCAAGTGTTTTCAAGGATGTCAAGTTTATATGCAAACCCTCAGAAAACCTGTGTGTACTTTGATGGAGTTAAGGAGGAGGTTAAGGAGAGGGTACTGAGTATTACTAGTTTCAGTGAGGACAAACTACCTTTTCGTTATTTGGGGGTGACTCTTCATTCTTCTAGGCTCACTGTACACATGTGCCAACCTTTGCCGGAAAAAATGAAGGACAAAGTGTGTCATTGGACTACAAAATTCCTTTCTTACGCCGGCAAAGTGCAACTGAATACTCTCATCTTTCGCATTCAGGCTTTTTGGGGATCAGTGTGTTTATTACCCAAAGAGGTGATTTAATCATATGGAAATGATTTGTACGAACTTTTTTTGGGGTGTACGAATAACCAGAGAAAGCTTATGCTTGTCAATTGGAACTCCATGTGCAGACCTTATGAGGAAGCAATGCAGATCATCTATCCCCCTATAATTACCACTATATGTGCCAACCACATCCTAAGTGTCCGTGATTTTGTCATGCATCCCAACTTAATAATAATAAAAAAACTAATGTGTCAAATGTATAAGGGAGTGAGACAGAAGATGGCACACAGAATGGGACAGAAAATCCTTACTGATGAGAAAGGGGGCCAGAATATGAAAGATACCTTGTACTAGAATAAAGCTTTGTATAGCAAGTGGTTGTGGCATCTTATTTGAGAGTAAAGAGACAGCTTGGGTCCAATGGATACACCATTACTATATGAAGAAAAGAAATGTGTTGATAAGAGTGTAAATGACTCTCAGATGTGGAAGAAGTTGCTGAGTATACGTGATGAGATGCTGCAAATTGCTGGTAGCTCCGGTGCTGCTTTACATTCGCTCTTGGGTCAAAGGTGGAAAATTCATTGTGAACATAGCATACGATTGGTTTAGAAACTCTCAAGATACTTATAATTGGGGCATGGTGGTCTGGAACAATATGAGCCTGTTTAGGCATAGGCCGACCCTTTGGATGACATCGAGAAATAAACTGGCCTGGCGACTGTAGATAACTTGTGTGCACATCTCTTCTTCAAGTGTGATCTAGCTAATAGAGTGTGGTGCAGGGTGCTGTCTTGGCTAGGTATCACACCACGCAACCTTAATCTGAAGCAAGAACTGACCTGGTTCAAGAAGTATTGCAAAGGGAAAAGACTTGATAAACAACTTAAAAGGTTGCCTTTGCTACTGTATATGAGGTGTGGCGCGAGTGGAATCAAAGATTCTTTGCTGGAACAGAGAGGAGACTTGAGCAGCTGGTGTATGTCATTTAGTGGTCTGTTTGTGCTAGGTTCCTGTCTAATTTCTCTGTCAATTGTCTTAGGAGTATCATTTAGTTTGTTGTATGTTCCTTATGTTATTGTAGGTTATTGGTAGGTGTGAGTACACGGGCCATCTTCTGTGTTTGTGCTGAGCTGGGGTTTTATTTTTTTCCCCTAGTGGATGAATAAAGACCAACTAAATTGCTGCAAAAAAGAAAAATATTATGTCATTTGAAAGCTTTCAACGCCTATTTTCAAATGAGTTCAATATTGAATATATTTGAACGAGTTTTAAATGGTTAACAGTCAAGTTAAAAAATAAATTGACTTCAGTTCAGTTTAGTTTTTCCAGGTGAAAATAATGGAGCCTTAGTAGGTTAGAGTGGAAAAAGAAATAGAAGTTCATTACTATAACAAGGTTCCAACAGAAAGGAAGCAACATCAGAAGTTTTAGATAACCTAATGTCATTGATTGTGCATGTCGATGTCTATATTCTTAGACACTAATAGTGTTCATTGGTTGATAAAAATGCAATCTCTCTAATAATCGTTGCTTATTTATTTATAGTCTGATGTTGCGTTATAATTTTAAACAAATGAAATAACAGACGCCCATTCAAAGTAAGCTGCAGGCTTGTGTGAGAGAATAGTTAACTCATTCCGAAATACACAATCAATATATACTTAAGACAATTCCATGTAATGGATGAGATAGTTTGAAAAACCAAGTTACTTGATATTTCATTTTAATTAGGAAGAAGCCAATCATCCTTTATTGACAGAATTAATCTAGCTTTTTATTTACTGCGTTAGTTGTATGGTATACATAAGTAGTTGAGCCCATTGTTCAAAATATGGTTCCTTGTGCTTTGCACAGTCTAATGTCTATCATCATTTCATCTCTAAATTAATTGATGTTATTCATCATATACTCCATCCGTTTCGGAAAAAAAGTTTAACATTTGTTATCTGAAGGTCAAAGTTTATTTATGAAAAAATAGAAGGATTTACAATATAAAAATAAAATGGTTAGATTTATTTTAAATAGTACTTACGAAAGCTATTTTTTATAATTTATATATTCATATAAATACAATTATTTCAAGATCAAATTGGTGCATTAAGAACCGTACAAAAGTAAATTTTAAGATTTTTCGAAAACGGAGAGAGTATAATTTATGGGCAGTCAGAAAATGCAACTCCTTACGGACATTAATTGTTTTAACATGGTTTTATATGTTCTTATCAGGTAGACTCAGCTCACTTAAGTGTTTTGGTATTACTGTAACAAACCTCCCTTTTTGTAACTCTCTCACTGCTTAGTGCTTCCTTGAACTCATAAATTCTCTTGCTTGCTGAAATCAAACCAGCAACACTGCCTCAGCTCTTTTACTCTAAATGTAACGCCCCAGATTGAATAACACTAATTAATCATGCTTATGGACCCTAAATCCAATCCAAGACATTATTGTCGTACTTGTAACAAGACAAGCACAAGGCGAAGATCGATAAAGAGTACAACAACAACAACAAACTGAATTATATTATATTATAACAGCGGAATTACATAGTTATATTGTTCAAAGACTACATCCTTAGTTATACTTCTATGTTATATGGGGTTCTCCTCCGTTTGCGGAATCCACGGGGCAAACAACAGCTTAGGCATGCAGTAAGCATGCACAAAAGGGTTCCTTCCATCTTCACTATCTCCCTTGCCCAAAATCTGTTAAAAATATATAATAATCCACGCAAGAAGAGATGACACAAAAACAAAAGAAAATTAGCGAAAGCTAGACACTGTGTTTATACTTAAAAAACATTTAGCAATAACAATCATCACTTGAGATAGTAATAATAATACTCATAATAATATCTTAAAGGGATTGTTTGTCCTTATAAATATAGTTAATATAATCTTTTACGTACAAAGCCATGCATACGTACAATATTCATATGCAAAGAGTATTAAGCAACCAATATCACACACAAACTCATAATTACTCAGAAAATGACCTTTGAGGTCTAATAAACCATAAAGTCACTCAAGTCATAACATGCAAAATTAAACTCCTATGTTAGATAGTGAGTAAACCATAACATGTAAGGATTTAGACACCTATGTTAGGTAGTGAGGAAGAGCATAGCACAACTCAGACTCTAGGAGTCCTATACTCGGGTTCAAATGATGACCCTACAAATCATAATTCATTCACTTGGCCTTTTTGGCAATAATCATTTCATCTCGGGTTTATACCCTACAAACTCAGATTAAACCATGATAAGCAAGAAACTCAGGATTAGTTAATCCCTACAGCTTAATCAATAATGGGTTTAATCCTACAATATTTATTAAAGTATGCACACTGGCATGCTCTTCAATTTTCCAAGGGTACCAAGTTTGGGAGCAACACTACAAATAAGTTAGTAGACATGCTTATGATGTCCTAAGTCGGTCACATTCATCTTAATAACACGATTATATTAACATTAATCATAAACTTCCCAAACTTGTTCCTTTCTCACAATAATTCTCTAGATTGTGTGCAACACTTCGAATATGCATGTATATAACTCCATGGACTTATTATCACTCAACATCAATTCGGTCATAAGTTTAATTGGTCCATAAACATACTCAAACATAGTCACTATTTAACATGCAATCAATCAAGTAAATATAATTAACCATTCTCAAACTCATTCGGTTATCTCAATCACATATTCATAATTATAATACTTTATAAACAATCATTCACAAACTTGGCATCAAACTCACAAACATTCTATATATATATATATATATATATATATATATATATATATATATATATATATATATATATATATATATATATATATATATATATATATATATATATATATATATATATATATATATATATATACTCACAATTATTTAACTTAAGTAATAAGCTTTAATCCTTGTATAATAATCATACCAATATTAACATGCAACTCAAAAATCCATTCGACCATAATCACGAAAAATAGTCATATGCAATCACTTATATAACCTCATAAACATATTCACACACATATATATACAAGTAGCATATAATTATAAGAAATCCATGATTATCTTCTTTAATTCATTAAGATCGAAAAAGGGGGTTTTAATGGACATGAGTATACCTTTCACAAGCTTCAAAATACACACTTCTTCTCCTATCTTCCTTGATCACACACTACTAGTACAAGTCCCCTAATTTAATTAAACAAACAATTTCAAGGATTAACAATCACTCTTTTTATTTCTTTTCGGCCTTGGGCCTTTTTATTACCAAAAATTATTCTTTTAATTCCTAAATTTTTATTATCATTTTACTTGTTAATTCCTCTTTCATTTTACCATTTTTACTTTCGAAAAGTTAGGTTCGAAATTAAGGAAAATTTGAGAAAAATAATGAATAAATGGTTTTGGCCATAATGAGTCAAGATCAAGTTTACGTAAGGTGGTAAATGGACATGTAATAATAGTTTTCGAGTTTTTGAGCCAAGATTAAATAGATCTTAGATTCTTAAATCTTTTTCTTTATATTGTGGATTATAGTCATGATTATACTTGCTAGGGTTTTATTATTTATGAACTTTAGGTGATAATAATAACTTAAGCTTGAGATAATTAATAGTACAAAGAATTAAACCTTGATGATATCTCTTGGAGGTTCTTGAAGGTCTGGGAGCTTCACGTTCGGGTGATGGTGGAGCTTAGATAACAATGGTGAAGAAAATAAATAATGTAATAGTTAGAGTTTAGAATAGGAAGAAATGATTATTAGAAACAAAAGGAAATAATATGAATGAGTTTATGCATAGATTAGTTTAGGTGTTCTTACCAAGTTTTCTTCTCTAACTTACGGCTTCCCCTTCTACTCTCTTTACTTCATTTTGCTCTTTGTTTTACTTAGAAGAGTTCAAGTGAAATTGGATTGGAAAGATAATGAGAAAATATGAGAATATAAGTGAGTATTTGTTGGTGATTGTGTTCGATTTTGGGAAGAGAAAAAGATGAGCAAAGGTGCTCTTTGTAAGCTTTTGGAAGGCTTTTGGTTTGCTTGCAAATATGGTACAAATCTTGAGTAAGAGAATATGTAAGAACTTTTAATCTTTAGTTTTGCTTTTGTTTAGTTTTATAAAGGCTAATGCCTTTCTTGTTTTTCTTCTTCTTTTTTCCCTTAACCGTAACTCTCTCTTTCTCCCTTATATAGTTGTACTTGGTAGTTTTCTTAGTTAGGTTGCCTTAGAAAACAATAGAACATGGCATGTTTTGCCATTTTAGCTTACTAAGTAAGGTGTTATAAGTAACTAAAATTATTTGACCCTCCTTTCAATTTTTTTTTTACTTTACCCTAAAAAAAAAAACATTACTTTATCATTCCTTTGTTTTGTTTGTGTTGCTGTAAACTGTATAATTAGGTGAAATGACTTTAAACAATGTCATCTAGTTGATTTCACTCATTCAGATAGACAAAATGCCTAAATTAGAAACTTAAATAAACTGTTCCAACTTCTAAATTGATGAAGTTCAATGGCAAGATCATATATAGGGGAGGATAAGATAGAGATCGAACGAAGGATTATCCGAATAATCATCCACCCAACAGAAGGATTACTATGCACAAAAAATTAGGTCATCCAACAGCCATGAACCAAAAGAGAGAGACCTCTGCTGGGGGAAGTAAGAACTAAGAAGTATTGCCCTTCCCCCTTCTCAAAACGAAATTGGAAAATTCCTGTCAACTCAAAAGGGAATGGACTAAACTGTATTAGTAAATTATATTAACATTTATCAGGGAACCTAGAATGGCCATTGCCATCCAAGGAAAAGAATTCTAATTCATTTCCATGCAAGCCTAACGAAAAGCATTAACAAGATGCAACTCGGCACTCAGTGGCATCCATTTGTCTACGTGTCTCTGTCGATCTAGCTTCATCAAGGTAATTCTGATAAATATAAGAAGCGAATCCCCAAAATGCTTGAAGCATAACAATAATCTTGACACCATTCATCTTGTCATGGAAAGCTATCACTGCAGCAATAGGACCAACAGCCAAAGCCACGGTGCTGATAACGTTTGAAAACAAAGACGACACCAAAAAGATCAAGCCCACCACACCAACAGAGCATACCTGCCAACACACACCGGTCCAGACCAGAGTCATCACATAGGAAACTTTCCCTGTGTGGAAACTCTGCATTTCTCCACTCAAACTCCTCCACTGTCCACTTGCAAAGAGGCCCACAATAGTAGCAATACATGCAACAATAGAGGTGTAAATTTGCATCTCTAGAACCACTTTGAATGTTTCTTTTTTCAGTGCCTTCTCAAAGGTAAGCTGCATCAGCGAAAGCAAGAGTGAGTAAATAGCCGAAGCTCCTAGAGTGCACACAAATCCAATGGCATAGTGCGACTTGGTGACTCCTGCCGGTGCTTCGGAACTCTCATCGACCCCTAGCAGAGCTGCAGAGTACGACAGAATGACCACAGAATTAAGAATCAAAGGAGTGAACTTCTGGGAGTTGATGAAGAAAGCGAAGATGGCATTGAAAGCTAATTGGGTAGCACAAATGAGGGAATACGTAGAGGCAGAGAGATACAAGAGCCCCACAGAATATAACAAATTGTCTGCAGCAAGGACTATCCCTAGGAAAATATAGATTAAGCATATATACTTTCCAGAAAGTGAGTTGGAAGGGGTTGAAGAACTAGGGGGTGATGGAAGGAAGAAGTATGGAATAAATAGGATAGGAAACCCTGCCATTTGAATAAGGGTAGCCAGGAACGTGCTAGCGCCACCCTGATCATAATAAAATCTTCCCAAAAGTACAGCAGCTGTTTGGCCAGCGACAAGGAAGAAAACATTAAGCCCCACCAAAAGCCACCATTGCCAACGGGTTAATTTCAGTAGTGTTGGGATCTCAACTTGTGCCCTATCTTTGGCCAGATCGGGTCTCCAACATCTGTAATCCAAAATAGACATACAATATCACATATGTTAGAATAATTCCCTTGCCAAATTGGTCACAAAATACTACTGGTAAGAAGTCATGAAATGTTTATGAAATGTTTCTGTTGTCATAATCATCATCAACATATCAAATTGACAGAAGATAGAACAAGAAAGATCACACGTCTTATTCTGGTTTCCTGGGTGTAACATCCCAATTCGTATGAGAAAATATAGGAATATCTATTCACTAGTTTTTTCCATTGATGTCAGAACAGTATGTTTGTAAGCAACATTTTGAAAAAACAAAACTACAGATTAATGTTGTGATTTACAAACGTTTAAGAATGCAGTCTGCAAAGACAGGACGTCTTGGTAAAACTTGTTTGGACTTACTCTACCCATTGTGGTGCATTGGGAGCAAACATAGCAGATTATGGGCTCAGATTTTCACCATCCTGTTACAACATCTTATTACTCCCCTTGTTCTACTTTCTGTCATATTTAAGGGGTCACATTTTAACCAATTGCTTAGATTAAAGGAGTGTATATTTCTATAATGCAGAAAGATGCCATAGCAATGGCCCGAAATGAAGCCACGATATCTAAGGTAGAATATAGGAAGTAACCCTGAGGGGTAGCTCAACTGGTAAGACATCTGAGAAATATTCCAGAGGTCCCAGGTTCGAGTCCTCTTAGGGCCACTGAAGGTTTTGCCGGTCGTTAACTTCAGGGCCCATGGAATTAGTCAAGCAAAGCTTGGACACCCATGTTATCTAAAAAAAAAAGGTAGAATATAGGAAGTTATATAAGCCCATGGAGATGTCAACAAGGGCCATCCTTATTAGAACCTACGAAAATAGCAATCAAATGAAGCCTAAGAATCTTCAATCCAGTTAAAACATTCCCAACATTCAATGCAAGTTCCAAAATGATCCAATAGCCCCAGTGAGGGATGACAATCTGTGCAGTAAGATTCAGTTTTTGTACAGTAGCCCCAAGTTCCCAGTGTTTTACAGCTGCAACAACAAATTCAGTAATTGTACAGCTCTTTTGCAGAAGCTTAAGAGTTCCCAATGTACTTAGACAACTAGAAAGTTTGGCTGTGCTATACTATAGCAATATCAACAGTAAAGGGAAAGCATCTGTTTTCAGCTCAATTAATTCAGTTTCTTATACTACTCTCCAGCAGAATCTATGATCAAATCAGTTATTGAGTTTCAGCCGAAAACTTTAGGCAAGTGTATCATGGACTAGTACACCATACCGACTCACTTTCATTAATGGTAATAAGACCTGACTATAGTATTGAAAAAGTACAAGATCATATGGTACAAGCACAAGAAAGCACAAAATTATCATCTATGATAACTTGGCCCAAAAAATGTGAAAAAACGCAGGAAATTAATCTTACTTCATTTCCCATATTGTCTTAGAGCGATGATGTCAGTAAAGGCTACTTTGTACTATCACTACCTCTGCAGACTGCACTAGGAGCACTTCTATTCTCTCCAAGTGACTAATTTACAATTAACCAAGAAAAATGTACTCCGTAGAAAACAACTTCAAAGATACACAAAGCCATATGAGCAGCAATGTCTTCTCTCCAGTACCACTACAAAAAGATCGATCACCCCAATCAACTACATGCTCGTCACTTTCCGCTACCTCGTCAAATAGTTATCATCATCTCCGCTAACTTCTATAAGACAACAACTTCGTTGTCCCAAGCACACCACTGTGATCGGATTCATCGATAACCACAACCTTTGTCTCTCAATTTGATTATCATCAAATTCTTGAACTCCACTTTTACAATAATACTCCTCAAAACCAAGTTCATAATAACCCTCGTCTCCAAATTAAGCCGTCCTACCTCAAATTTGGATCATACTATTACTCAATGTCAAACTAACGATCCTGACACTCCTAAAAAAGAAAGAAAAAGAAAACTAACACACTAAACCCTCCCTCAATGAAAGAAAAAGCATATAGCAGTTAAATAAATCAACAAATTATCTCCAAACAACAAATAACGATTGAATTGAGCACTAATACTCCCAAAATTCGAAAAACTAGTAGAATAACACTTGCGAAATTGATATAATTCGAGATTCACTAGATTAACACTGACAAATTATAGTCTAACTCAGTGATACAATTTATTAGATTCAATTTTCTCAAACCTAATTGAGTCCTACCAAAGCCAATTGACAGCGATAATATTGTAAGTTCGTCAGTTTCGGAATTATACAAATTGCAATAAAAAATAGTAAGAGAGAGAAAATACCTGTGGGCGGCATAGGAAGTGAGGAGCGGAGAGAGAAAGAAAGAGGAGAGAGAATTGAGAAGAAGAAGAAGAAGGGAAGAAGGAGATTCTCGAGGGAGAGAGAAGAAAGGAGTGGATGAGGTATGAAGTTGAGCCGCAAACGCAGCTTAAAGCGGGAACCAACCAACGAACGAATGAACCAGTAATCCCAGTCAACGCTTACGGTGACATCACCATCCTTTATTTTAATTCATCCCATTTCATATTTTTAGAGCTATCGCAATCACAAAGTCACGGTGTCGGCCCACCAATATACGGTGGCCGCAAATGAGGTTTGGATCTAGTGGTTAAGATTGATCTAATGATTTTGGATATATTAGATCCAGATTTAAATTCCCCTTTCTTATAAGTTTATTGCACGGACTCTTGTACCCTTCTTTTGACTTGCAAAAAAAAAAACCTATTACGACTAGAGGTTTTATTTATTTATTTTATTTTTGTTACTTGGCGAGGCCTACCAACCAACCTGGGATCAAATCCCACTATCCGCCATGCCCATCCTCCACCCTTTCCCCTGAATCTGAACATAAAAAGGGCCATGCTTTAGAAATTAACCTTTTCTTTGTTTACAAGAGCAGTTTAGTTAGTTTCTCAATCTCATGTACCAATCAATTTTCTTTTTCCCAATGTAAACTTAGTCAATGCTACTCGTGTATTGTTTGGGCTATTGGCTTCGTTTATGGGTGTTTCTCTAATACATCAGAAATATCGGTTAACTGCACTGAAAGTCTGAAACTGTGTAAGTGTATAATGCATTAATGCTAGTGTATGAAGTGAAGCCAGACATGAAGTCAGTATAAATAAATTTTGCCTCTGACAAAAGAAACGAAGAAACGAAGTTCAACGGATATTAGACAGGAAGCTCTGAAGTTAAGTCCATGCAACAAATCTCAGAGTCTTGAAAAACCAACAGTAAAAAGGCTACAGCAATAGCAAGAATATTACAGTAATTGCGTGAATTGAGTCCAGTAGTTGTTCCAGTCATTTGCATAGACAGGAAGCTCTGAAGTTAAGTCCATGCAACAGATCTCAAAGCTTGAAAACCAACAGCAAAAAGGCTAACAGTAATAGCAAGAATCCTTACATCAAGCATATTACAGTAATTATGTCCAGTAGTTGTTCCAGTCATTTGCATAAGGTCCCTCCCACTGAATCTGGTGTCTGGAACTCCTTCAGGCTTCAACAAACTCAAGTGACCATCTAATGGTAATCAGATTTCATTTTTCAGAAATTTATGTGCCTCCTCACCGTCATTTGCATCAATCATAATGGCGGTCTGCAACCTGGCCTCTTTGAAAAAGGCTAATAATAGATGTTACACCATTCACAAAAATGATAAAAGACACCAAAGGTACAAGTTCAATAAAGATGGTATGACAATAAATCACAAACTATGTCAAATAGCTTTTGAAGAGTTATTCTTATAGACTGCTTACTCCATTTACCTCAATAAAAAGAGCTGCACTTTTTGATATCCATATAAACTCATAGCATGGAAAATATGTGCAACTGATTATCCTGCAATTGTAGTTCTCAGGATAGCAAGCCTATAGGAGAATGTAATTCGACTCATGCCTCACATATCAAGCTCAGAGTGCAAGAAAATATTGTAATTGAACATCGAGTAATCTTACTCAATAGGTCACTTTCTCCCAACTATCAAGCCACATTTGAAAACTAATATAGCCACACATCAGAATCTTAAGTTTAGAAGTAGATCAAAATTGCAGAAACAAAGGTTCAGAATCTTAAGATCCATCATAATTGATTGGTTTGATTGAAATAAACATAACATACAACTAAAGGTTTGGGAAGACAGGATACATGATCTAACATGGGAACTCTGTCCTAACTAAGCACCAGAAAATGCTAGCTAGGAAGGTAAGACCACCATATTACAGAATAGTATATTATTTAACAAGAGAACTTGCACAGAACCATAAAACATACATCAGATTTTAAAACAATTGATACAAAATAGCATACTAACACCGCCAAGCGCCAACCTACATACTCAAATCTTGAAATAGTTTCGAAGCAATTCCTTGTTTGTTGCTTATGTTATGATCAGAGAGCAAGCCAACAAATAGAGTCAAACTTTTTGGCAGTCATAACTTCGAGAAGCTCCAAAGCCTTCCGGACATCACAACGATAAAGAAATCCCTTAAGAATAGTATTGTAGGTGCAATCATCAGGAGAACATCCATTCTCCTCCATTATCTTTAGCACTTCACTTGCTTCATGCAATTTTCCGGGGCCTGTACGCTGTATTGCACAAATTCTGTGCGCAACAAAGACCAAAATGAAACCAGAAGGGTCCTTGGCATTTGGTAGGTTGAGTTTTGTAAATCAATTTACATCAAGATTTTGAAATTTGCTTATGTTAATTGAAATAATATCAGCAACTCATTCATCAACGAATAGTAGTGCCCTATGGCTAAAAAGCACATAAAAATTCAAGCTCAGAGTGACAGATAACATTTAATGTCAAGTATTCTCACAAACCAGGTTGGTTTCTCCGAGGATAAATCCACATTTCAATGATAAATCTGATGACAAGAGAACCGACAACAGACAAACAATAGTACCAAAGGTAAATAAGATTTAGCTGACATGAGAGCAATGAAAAAATATCAATGAGCATATGCCAAAGCTCCTCAAGAAAAATATTCCATCAAACCTCACTACCTTGAGCCTTCCCACTCCATCGCATGGCAGATTGAAATTAACATTCCCTCAACTCATCAGAAGGATTAGTTATAATTCTTCCAAGAGGGGGAGGGCACGTATAAGTATTTTATTTTACTAAAATGATGAGCTGCCAGCACATTCGTCAAAAGTCACAGTTCTTGACATATCCTTTCCACTCAAAGCAAGACAAGTTACCAATTTCCTAAAATAGTAGTACTACAAAACAGAGAAAATTTGAAATCATGAAATTTCTCAAGACGATGCAACCAATCCAGGTAAAATCACCATGTTACAGAATACAGATTCCTCAAACCGATAACTAGAAGACAACCTTAAAGTGTACATCAAATTGTTAAAACAGCAAACACAATAAATATGTACCGCCAAAAACCTACATGCTCAAATCTTGAAATAATTTTGAAGCAATGTCTTGTCTTCATTGCTTATGTGATGAGCAGAGATCAAGTCAAAAATTAAAGCAGCAGTGTCAGCATCAGCTACGAATTTTTTGGCAGCCATAATGTCAACAAGTTCCAATGCCTTTCGGACATCACAATGACGAAGAAATCCTCTAATAATAGTATTGTAGGTGCAATCATTTGGAGAACATCCATTCTCCTCCATTATCTTTAGCACTTCACTTGCTTCATGCAATTTTCCCTTTATACAAAATCCTTTAATCAGTACAGTGTACGTATGCACATTTGGTTGTAACCCCTCAACCCGAAGAGAGGAGAAGAAACCCACTGCGTCTCTAAGTCTCCCAGCTTCACACAGGCCGTTGATTAGGATATTGAAGATGTTAATATTAGGGATCACTCCACTATCCTTCATTTGCTTTAGCATTGATATGGCCTTGTCAACTTGTGCACTTTTACACAGACCATCAAGCAATGAAGCATATGTGACAACATTTGGATGTAGTCCACAAGCTTCCATTTCCTTGAAAAGTTGGCGTGCAGATTCAAGTCTGTTGTTCTTGCACAAGCCATCTATTAGGATAGTTAAGACTCTAATATCAGGGACCACTACTCCACCATTCTCCATTTGCTTTAGCAATAATATGGCTTCGTCAACTTGTGCATTTTTACACAAACCATCAAGCAATGAAGCATATGTGACAACATCTGGATGCAGTCCACGAGCTTCCATTTCCTTGAAAAGTTGGCGTGCAGATTCAAGTCTGTTGTTCTTGCACAAGCCATCTATGAGAGTATTATAGGTAATAATATTAGGGGTCAGTCCTTCAACGGTCATTTGTTCAAGCAAGTTGACGGCTTTATCAATGTACTTAGCCTTGCAGTATCCATTTATCAAGGTGTTGAAAGTCACAACATCAGGCTTGCAACCCTTTTCTACCATCAAATCTATTAGCACTGATGCCTCATCCATTCTGCCACACAAGCAATATCCATCCAGCAGGGCATTGTAGGTAATGATATAAGGAGTTTCACCCCTGTTAATCATGAACTCGAGTATGGCACGTGCGTCATCCACCTTCCCCTCTTTACAGTGCATGTCAATCATGATGGTATAGGTGTCAATTCCAGGAGATATGCCTTTGTTCAACATCTCAGCGAACATTGGTTCAACATCTTCCCACTGCCCCAGATTGTAAAGCCCTCGAAGTAAGGTGTTATAAATAACGACATCGGGTGAAATGCCCTTTATTTTCATGTCGGAAAACAACTCGAGAGCTTGAGGCAAGCAGCTGTATTTACACATGCTGTCAATAATGGTGTTGTAAATGACAACATTTGGCTGACAATGGCAAGATTCCATTTTCCTGAGCAAGTGAAGAACACCAGCATTGTTGCCAGTGCTGCAAAGACCTTTGATCATAACACCGAAGGTAACTATGGTAGGTTGTAAGCCTAGGTTGACAACTTTATCCAAGAGTTTAACAGCTTGAGGTAATTGATTAGTATGAATAAGGCCATTAATTAAAGTATTGAAGATGACGATGTTGAGAGGATAGCCGAGCTTAAGTTGTTTAGCAAGGAGAGAGAACCCGAAATCGACACGGCCTAAACGAGAGTAACAATTGGCAAGAATGCCTATGGAATGCATATCGGGTCGAACACCAGATAACTCAAGATGATTGGAGAGAGAGATGACAGTAGAGAAAGGTGGAAAGGGTTTAATCTTAAGCATGGCAGTAAAGAGCTGAGTGAAATCACTAACAGAAGGGAGAGGAGTGAAAGAGGACATTCGACGGAAGAGAGAGAGAGGGCGGTCAATGTTTTTGAACCCTAACTTGCATTGTTGCCTCACTGAATTCAGGAATAACAATTCAGGGTCATCCACATCCACATTTTTATTAAAATCAGAATCAAAATTTGAGTGCTTTGGTTTGTTAGAGTAATTTCGGCAACCAAATTGAAATTGAAAACCAAATTGAAATTGAAATTGAAAACCAAATTGAAATTGAAATTGAAAAGAAGAAAAGGCAGGGAAATGGGAAACAGAAAACAGGAGAGGATTACCAGCAACTGAAGCAGAAGCATTTCCATGTTGTCCAAGTAAGCTTACCGCTTTGCTTCTCATCCTCATCTTTCTGTCTCTTCTCTCTCTCTCTGTGTTGTGCAGAGAAAGCGTGTGGGTTGTCTTTGTGGGTATTTTGTCTTTCTTCTTCAAGGCAGTTAGGCTGCAAACAGGGACAGGCTGCTCACGAGGAGTACGCCCCCCTGGTCACTTTTAACACCTTTTTTTTTTTAAATTTTTTAATTTCTTTATTGGAATTTGTTAGAAGGACAACTTGGATAATATAAAAATGAAAAAAATGAAAAAAATGAAGATAATTTTGTGGGGAAAATGAAATTGTTATTATATTGGTATAAGTTGTGGGTTAACTATCAATAAGATTCTTCTATTTTCTTTTGTTAACCTGTTTGTTCACATTTCATACGCACACTACCTGTGCTGTGATCTGGATTTTAGGATGTGAGGAACGTCTGAGGAAGGGAGGCGCTCAAAATTGAGGCTATTGTACCCTTGTTTATTTTAACATGGATTGATTGGCTTTCGGTTCGGGTTTCTTTTGGTTTTTGATGACGTGGTTGCATTTGAGTTGTGTTACGAGTACTATGAAATATAGAGCGGTTTGGGTTGGTCAAAATAGTCGAAATATATTAAAATGAGAGCAATTAGGTTAAACCAATGTCGATCTGGCTCAATTTTGGATCGTTACATATGTCAGAAATAAGAACCTGGTGTCTATCTAAACGAGTCTTTCATGATTCCTGGGACCATTTTGTTCATTGCATTTGCTAACTACTACACACTACTACTACTCACTACTCACCGTATAATCAAAAGAAAAAAAAAGAGACAAGAAACCTATTAGAAGTTTGTAGCATTGAGAACAAGAGATTTATATAAGTGGGCTATCTGGATTATGACATGGCATATAAATAAACCTCTTTGGATTATTCTATCCACTTCAATGGAAAAAACCTCGCCTTTTCATATCCATTCATCTGGAGTAAAGCTTTGTAGCATGCAAGATTGAGGAGTTCCCTACAAAGGAGGATAGTAAGATTGAGGAGCAGACATTCCGATCTACAGCTCACATGCACAAAACGACCAAGCATCAGAAAAATAATCCTTTTGACTGGAGCCAAATAAAAACAATAAAGTAGGCTTGGCAAGATGGAGAAAAAATCAAACAACTAAACAGTAGCAAAGCTTGTCATAAGCAAATAATAGAATTCTGAGTTAGTCACGAATATTATTCCGTCTCTAATTTTGCTAGGAATGTCAAAATCCGTCATTGACTTTATTTTGTGTCGAGGTTTTTTTAGCAACGGACGTATTCCATCACTAGACCGTCATTCACTTGGCCCATTTGGGGCCGGGAATTCTTGGTCAGATGATCCATTTCCCCATGCCACTTCCTACAAAAATGCCTCTATCAAAGCCTGAGACTGAGAGTAGTGGTCATTTAATTTGGGAAGTTCACTGTTACCAAAAGGAAAGCTAAACATATTAGTCAAAATTGTTGGAGGCTAGACATAGGCTGGTCTAAGGTCAGTGCGGATGATGTGAAGAGGGAGAGCTGCCCAAGAGAAGCTAGCCACTTAGTTGATCACTGTTTAGCCCAATTTGCTGAATTAGAAAACATTAGTTTGCTCAACTCTTTTCGCCATTGACTGCACGGGGTTACCTACCGCAGATCTGTAACTTTGATGCTATTTCTTAGTCACTCTAACATAGATGACAAAGGGGAATGTTGTTGCTCTTAAGGCAAGTAACTATCTGCAACACATTAGAAGCCGAACAAGGAAAAGAAAAGGCTATCAAAAAGGAGGAATAGCTTGCATATATGACACCATCACATATTTCTGAAGTCTGGGTTGTGAAAACCATGGACCATGCTACTACTTTTACTCACAGTGATACACAGCAAAGTGAAAAGTTCGGATCGATGCACACATTCACACCTCCCTGCTAAGAAAGAAGAGAAACTTTCAGGTAATATTCATGTGAAAAGATTTCTGTGACATGATATGCAACCAGATGTGTAACTGTAATATTTGCGTGAATTATGGGAGGTCATGCTGCGTTTAGCTTTTCATACTCAACTGGAGATTAAACAAGGATATCTGAAGAACACCCTGATTGTTTCAAGTGCTCCATCCCCAGATGAATTCAGCTTAACTTGAAAAATGCATTTTTTAAGCAATTCCCATGACGAGTCATTTAAAGATCATGCAACTGAAGGTTTGAAAGACAGCATACCTGCTTTAAAGTCATATATATGCAATATCAAAGCGGGATATCATGATGTCTCGATGCTAATCCCTCAATTGTGTAGAAGTAAATCCCTTCACAAGATTTGCTTGTTCAAATAATATTACGAAAATCCTTCTGAAAAAGAATATGAGAAGGTCAAGGATAATTCAAGTTGTGAAAAAGTGACAATAAAACCTTGAAAGGCATCCAGCAGGAGGATCAGGATGTACCTTTCTTTTGGTGTTCCAATGCTCAGCTACTATTAAACAGAGCCCAATGTCAATTGTAGCACATTCTCGCAACTCTTTCTCGACTGTAGATTCAAGTTTTCAGAATCAGGTTTGCCATTCTTCTTTTCTTTCTCACTTTCTACTGGCTTTTACATAACTGATACTTCTTTTGTAACATTGTCTTCTTGTTCCTTGAAATAGAACTGCAGAGCAGTGAGAAGCTTACAGGCCCCTAAGGTACCAAAGAAAACCAGAACTATTTTATATGCTACAAAATATCACCAAAACCATGCAAACAAATCGCTCCTCTGCCAACTTCTAATTCTCTCAAAATCGAACAAGAAGTTGTTGCATTTGCTGAACAATTGGTCAGAATCTTAGGAATCATCACTGACGTTACTTGATTGGCCTAACTGAAGGAAGCGAACTGAAGCTTCGGAAAGACAGGATACATGCTCTAAAGACTAAAGTCTAAATATCTGTTGTTATGTGGAAAACTCACTGCTTCAACTAAGCACTGTAAGACACAAGGTATGAAGGAAAGACAGTCATGTTACAGAATACATACTATTAGAAGAGAACTTGCACAAAACCATAAAGCTTACATCAGATTGTTAAAACAGTTGATAAAAAAATAGCATAAGAACACCACAAAACCTACAAACTCAAATCTTCAAATAAGTACGAAGTATGATCATATGGCTGCTTTGATGCCAACCCTGGCGGGCCTCACATTGCCGCCACCGCCACCGTTGGCTGGTTGCTGCTGCTGGAGAGGTGGGGTGGTTGACGATGCTCGTGGACGGCGACGGGCCCCGAGAGTGGCCACTTTTTACAGTCGGCACGGCGCCCGTTGATTATTGGGGTGGCATCCTCACATGCCTTCTTAGCTGCCTCTGGGTCCTTGAATGTTACCTACATTGTTTTGTATTTACCCAAATTCCAAATCAGACTTATTAGAACAACGTGCAGTGTTATTGGATTTTTGCCTATATTTCCAAGTACTGTAAAATTCTGTATCATGTACTCATGTTTTGTTTTTTTTTTTTAGGAATGTACTCATTTTTTATGTTAGGAATCAATTTCATGATGTAAATTATTATGAATGAGAGGCAAAGGAGATTCAGTTATGATCATATGGCTGTTTTGATGCTTAATTAACTCAATATGCAATTTTCTGAAACCATTTGCATAGATTCTACCTGATACTGATTATTCTATCCACTTCAATGGAAAAAACCTCGCCTTTTCATATCCATTCATCTGGAGTAAAGCTTTGTAGCATGCAAGATTGAGGAGTTCCCTACAAAGGAGGATAGTAAGATTGAGGAGCAGACATTCCGATCTACAGCTCACATGCACAAAACGACCAAGCATCAGAAAAATAATCCTTTTGACTGGAGCCAAATAAAAACAATAAAGTAGGCTTGGCAAGATGGAGAAAAAATCAAACAACTAAACAGTAGCAAAGCTTGTCATAAGCAAATAATAGAATTCTGAGTTAGTCACGAATATTATTCCGTCTCTAATTTTGCTAGGAATGTCAAAATCCGTCATTGACTTTATTTTGTGTCGAGGTTTTTTTAGCAACGGACGTATTCCATCACTAGACCGTCATTCACTTGGCCCATTTGGGGCCGGGAATTCTTGGTCAGATGATCCATTTCCCCATGCCACTTCCTACAAAAATGCCTCTATCAAAGCCTGAGACTGAGAGTAGTGGTCATTTAATTTGGGAAGTTCACTGTTACCAAAAGGAAAGCTAAACATATTAGTCAAAATTGTTGGAGGCTAGACATAGGCTGGTCTAAGGTCAGTGCGGATGATGTGAAGAGGGAGAGCTGCCCAAGAGAAGCTAGCCACTTAGTTGATCACTGTTTAGCCCAATTTGCTGAATTAGAAAACATTAGTTTGCTCAACTCTTTTCGCCATTGACTGCACGGGGTTACCTACCGCAGATCTGTAACTTTGATGCTATTTCTTAGTCACTCTAACATAGATGACAAAGGGGAATGTTGTTGCTCTTAAGGCAAGTAACTATCTGCAACACATTAGAAGCCGAACAAGGAAAAGAAAAGGCTATCAAAAAGGAGGAATAGCTTGCATATATGACACCATCACATATTTCTGAAGTCTGGGTTGTGAAAACCATGGACCATGCTACTACTTTTACTCACAGTGATACACAGCAAAGTGAAAAGTTCGGATCGATGCACACATTCACACCTCCCTGCTAAGAAAGAAGAGAAACTTTCAGGTAATATTCATGTGAAAAGATTTCTGTGACATGATATGCAACCAGATGTGTAACTGTAATATTTGCGTGAATTATGGGAGGTCATGCTGCGTTTAGCTTTTCATACTCAACTGGAGATTAAACAAGGATATCTGAAGAACACCCTGATTGTTTCAAGTGCTCCATCCCCAGATGAATTCAGCTTAACTTGAAAAATGCATTTTTTAAGCAATTCCCATGACGAGTCATTTAAAGATCATGCAACTGAAGGTTTGAAAGACAGCATACCTGCTTTAAAGTCATATATATGCAATATCAAAGCGGGATATCATGATGTCTCGATGCTAATCCCTCAATTGTGTAGAAGTAAATCCCTTCACAAGATTTGCTTGTTCAAATAATATTACGAAAATCCTTCTGAAAAAGAATATGAGAAGGTCAAGGATAATTCAAGTTGTGAAAAAGTGACAATAAAACCTTGAAAGGCATCCAGCAGGAGGATCAGGATGTACCTTTCTTTTGGTGTTCCAATGCTCAGCTACTATTAAACAGAGCCCAATGTCAATTGTAGCACATTCTCGCAACTCTTTCTCGACTGTAGATTCAAGTTTTCAGAATCAGGTTTGCCATTCTTCTTTTCTTTCTCACTTTCTACTGGCTTTTACATAACTGATACTTCTTTTGTAACATTGTCTTCTTGTTCCTTGAAATAGAACTGCAGAGCAGTGAGAAGCTTACAGGCCCCTAAGGTACCAAAGAAAACCAGAACTATTTTATATGCTACAAAATATCACCAAAACCATGCAAACAAATCGCTCATCTGCCAACTTCTAATTCTCTCAAAATCGAACAAGAAGTTGTTGCATTTGCTGAACAATTGGTCAGAATCTTAGGAATCATCACTGACGTTACTTGATTGGCCTAACTGAAGGAAGCGAACTGAAGCTTCGGAAAGACAGGATACATGCTCTAAAGACTAAAGTCTAAATATCTGTTGTTATGTGGAAAACTCACTGCTTCAACTAAGCACTGTAAGACACAAGGTATGAAGGAAAGACAGTCATGTTACAGAATACATACTATTAGAAGAGAACTTGCACAAAACCATAAAGCTTACATCAGATTGTTAAAACAGTTGATAAAAAAATAGCATAAGAACACCACAAAACCTACAAACTCAAATCTTCAAATAAGTACGAAGTATGATCATATGGCTGCTTTGATGCCAACCCTGGCGGGCCTCACATTGCCGCCACCGCCACCGTTGGCTGGTTGCTGCTGCTGGAGAGGTGGGGTGGTTGACGATGCTCGTGGACGGCGACGGGCCCCGAGAGTGGCCACTTTTTACAGTCGGCACGGCGCCCGTTGATTATTGGGGTGGCATCCTCACATGCCTTCTTAGCTGCCTCTGGGTCCTTGAATGTTACCTACATTGTTTTGTATTTACCCAAATTCCAAATCAGACTTATTAGAACAACGTGCAGTGTTATTGGATTTTTGCCTATATTTCCAAGTACTGTAAAATTCTGTATCATGTACTCATGTTTTGTTTTTTTTTTTTAGGAATGTACTCATTTTTTATGTTAGGAATCAATTTCATGATGTAAATTATTATGAATGAGAGGCAAAGGAGATTCAGTTATGATCATATGGCTGTTTTGATGCTTAATTAACTCAATATGCAATTTTCTGAAACCATTTGCATAGATTCTACCTGATACTGATTATTCTATCCACTTCAATGGAAAAAACCTCGCCTTTTCATATCCATTCATCTGGAGTAAAGCTTTGTAGCATGCAAGATTGAGGAGTTCCCTACAAAGGAGGATAGTAAGATTGAGGAGCAGACATTCCGATCTACAGCTCACATGCACAAAACGACCAAGCATCAGAAAAATAATCCTTTTGACTGGAGCCAAATAAAAACAATAAAGTAGGCTTGGCAAGATGGAGAAAAAATCAAAGTACTGGCCTCTGTTGCATAGAAAAAAATTTCGGAATTTGTGATCGCACTATGTACTCTTGATTTTTCATTATGAAGAATATCATGAGTTCTTGACAATGAAAAATCAAGAATTCGCAGCATAAAAGTAAACTAATAAAAAAACAGTACATGAGCTGAGCATAATACTTTTGTATACCCCAACATACATGAAAATAAGCTGAACCACAAGTCGGACAATGATAACAAGTTATATTGTAATATACCTAGACGTCTCAACAGGTACGTACAGAGCTGCTGAGCAGCTTCTATTCTGTTGGCATTTGGCATTGGTAAGAACTGTCACAGAGCATGAGCCACTAAACCTGTGCAGCTGCTGTGTGACGGGGGCACCCAAGGCCAACTCCCACTTGTTGACAGGTTGTGGTGTGGGATATCTCCAAAGTTTGAGGGCTTATCTCAAAGCCTACTGAAGCTGAATCATCCCAGTTTTAATCTTTAGCAACCACGTCAGGTTTTGGCTGAACCTCTGCAGCACCCACAATCAGTCAATCACTCTGAGTTTACACCAGCCTAAAATTAGAAGTTTCAAACTCATAAACTATTTTGGTCAGGATACAACCTCAACCTTCACAAAGACGGGAAACCCAATGTGTACAGTAACATAAAACAAGCAATAGAGAGAAATAAGCAAGCAGAAAGATGTCAAGGCACATAACTAGCAGAGCCATGTCACATGTGATTCAAGAAATTGCTTCAGGCTATTCATCAAAATGAAAATAGCTGAGCATCTGAAACAAATCACATGAAATGTCAATAAACTTGCCTCAAGATATAAGTTCAAAGATTAGAAAGTAACAAATTGCGCAAAGAACCAGCATCTCTATTTGTGCATATGCACAAAGTAACAGCCTTCCTCCGTATATCTATCTACTTGGTTTGTTTATCGCCCTTTATCAATATAGGTTTGAGTTATTTCTGAAGCTATTCTTCTGGGAAATTTCCACACCTGAGAGGCTTCTACTCGCAAACCCAGAAAAGCCAAAAACAAAAACACTAACAAAACAGCAAGATTCCTTACATGAAGCAAATTAACCACAGTAGTTCTTCGAGTTATTTGCATAAGGTACCTCCCTGATTGTGGTGCCTCACGTCTGCAACTCCTTCACGCTTCAAAAGCCTTAAATGACCATATAATGACAATCAAATTTCATTCTCTGGAAATTTATGCGAGTTGTGACTGACCAAAAAAGCAAAGCAGACCTGAATTTCCTTGTACACTGGGAGATTAAAACTTATTGTGCTATACACCACAATAGAAAGAGACACACATTTTGATATCCATGCACCCGCAAGTTGTATAAATTTGTGGCACGAAAATATGACGTGCAATGCATACGGAGAGCAAGAATGTAGGAGAACGCATACGGATTGCAAGACCAATATTTTGACTGTATATCAAGAATTGTCACAAAATCCAGGTTTGTTTGATCCAAATAGCAAACCACATTCTCAGACTAATAATGTGAAAGCCTCAAGAAATAGAACAGCTCACAACCAGTAGGCAGTAGGAGCAGCGCTAATATAAGATGCCAGCTACCTCAGTTAAACCTAATAGCCTAACATTGAACCTATAAAAAAAGAAAAGGGGGAGGAAAAGGAGGGCAAAGTTTTAGCAAAGACATCCTTTGAAAAGAGATGAACAAATATACAGGAGGGTCAAAGACAGTGACCTCAGCAGTTGCGAGCATAAGAAGTTCACTACTTCCGGGGCCTGTACGCTGTATTGCACAAATTCTGTGCGCAACAAAGACCAAAATGAAACCAGAAGGGTCCTTGGCATTTGGTAGGTTGAGTTTTGTAAATCAATTTACATCAAGATTTTGAAATTTGCTTATGTTAATTGAAATAATATCAGCAACTCATTCATCAACGAATAGTAGTGCCCTATGGCTAAAAAGCACATAAAAATTCAAGCTCAGAGTGACAGATAATATTTAATGTCAAGTATTCTCACAAACCAGGTTGGTTTCTCCAAGGATAAATCCACATTTCAATGATAAATCTGATGACAAGAGAACCGACGACAGACAAACAATAGTACCAGAGGTAAATAAGATTTAGCTGACATGAGAGCAATGAAAAAATATCAATGAGCATATGCCAAAGCTCCTCAAGAAAAATATCCCATCAAACCTCACTACCTTGAGCCTTCCCACTCCATCGCATGGCAGATTGAAATTAACATTCCCTCAACTCATCAGAAGGATTAGTTATAATTCTTCCAAGAGGGGGAGGGCACGTATAAGTGTTTTATTTTACTAAAATGATGAGCTGCCAGCACATTCGTCAAAGTCACAGTTCTTGACATATCCTTTCCACTCAAAGCAAGACAAGTTTACCAATTTCCTAAAATAGTAGTACTACAAAACAGAGAAAATTTGAAATCATGAAATTTCTCAAGACGATGCAACCAATCCAGGTAAAATCACCATGTTACAGAATACAGATTCCTCAAACCGATAACTAGAAGACAACCTTAAAGTGTACATCAAATTGTTAAAACAGCAAACACAATAAATATGTACCGCCAAAAACCTACATGCTCAAATCTTGAAATAATTTTGAAGCAATGTCTTGTCTTCATTGCTTATGTGATGAGCAGAGATCAAGTCAAAAATTAAAGCAGCAGTGTCAGCATCAGCTAAGAATTTTTTGGCAGTCATAATGTCAACAAGTTCCAACGCCTTTCGGACATCACAATGACGAAGAAATCCTCTAATAATAGTATTGTAGGTGCAATCATTTGGAGAACATCCATTCTCCTCCATTATCTTTAGCACTTCACTTGCTTCATGCAATTTTCCCTTTATACAAAATCCTTTAATCAGTACAGTGTACGTACACACATCTGGTTGTAACCCCTCAACCCGAAGAGAGGAGAAGAAACCCACTGCGTCTCTAAGTCTCCCAGCTTCACACAGGCCGTTGATTAGGATATTGAAGATGTTAATATCAGGGATCACTCCACTATCCTTCATTTGCTTTAGCATTGATATGGCCTTGTCAACTTGTGCACTTTTACACAGACCATCAAGCAATGAAGCATATGTGACAACATTTGGATGTAGTCCACAAGCTTCCATTTCCTTGAAAAGTTGGCGTGCAGATTCAAGTCTGTTGTTCTTGCACAAGCCATCTATTAGGATAGATAAGACTCTAATATTAGGGACCATTACTCCACCATTCTCCATTTGCTTTAGCAATAATATGGCTTCGTCAACTTGTGCATTTTTACACAAACCATCAAGCAATGAAGCATATGTGACAACATCTGGATGCAGTCCACGAGCTTCCATTTCCTTGAAAAGTTGGCGTGCAGATTCAAGTCTGTTGTTCTTGCACAAGCCATCTATGAGAGTATTATAGGTAAAAATATTAGGGGTCAGTCCTTCAACAGTCATTTGTTCAAGCAAGTTGACGGCTTTATCAATGTACTTAGCCTTGCAGTATCCATTTATCAAGGTGTTGAAAGTCACAACATCAGGCTTGCAACCCTTTTCTACCATCAAATCTATTAGCACTGATGCCTCATCCATTCTGCCACACAAGCAATATCCATCCAGCAGGGCATTGTAGGTAATGATAGTAGGAGTTTCACCCCTGTTAATCATGAACTCGAGTATGGCACGTGCGTCATCCACCTTCCCCTCTTTACAGTGCATGTCAATCATGATGGTATAGGTGTCAATTCCAGGAGATATGCCTTTGTTCAACATCTCAGCGAACATTGGTTCAACATCTTCCCACTGCCCCAGATTGTAAAGCCCTCGAAGTAAGGTGTTATAACTAATGACATTGGGTGAAATGCCCTTTATTTTCATGTCGGAAAACAACTCGAGAGCTTGAGGCAAGCAGCTGTATTTACACATGCTGTCAATAATGGTGTTGTAAATGACAACATTTGGCTGACAATGGGAAGATTCCATTTTCCTGAGCAAGTGAAGAGCACCAGCATTGTTGCCAGTGCTGCAAAAACCTTTGACCATGGCACCGAAGGTAACTATGGTAGGTTGTAAGCCTAGGTTGACAATTTGGTCCAAGAGTTTAACAGCTTGAGGTAATTGATTAGTATGAATAAGGCCATTAATTAAAGTATTGAAGATGACGATGTTGAGAGGATAGCCGAGCTTAAGTCGTTTAGCAAGGAGAGAGAACCCGAAATCGACACGGCCTAAACGAGAGTAACAATTGGCAAGAATGCCTATGGAATGCATATCGGGTCGAACACCAGATAACTCAAGTTGATTGGAGAGAGAGATGACAGTGGAGAAAGGTGGAAAGGGTTTGATTTTAAGCATAGCAGTAAAGAGCTGATTGAAATCACTAACAGAAGGGAGAGGAGTGAAAGAGGACATTCGACGGAAGAGAGAGAGAGGGCGGTCAATGTTTTTGAACCCTAACTTGCATTGTTGCCTCACTGAATTCAGGAATAACAATTCAGGGTCATCCACATCCACATTTTTATTAAAATCAGAATCAAAATTTGAGTGCTTTGGTTTGTTAGAGTAATTTCGGCAACCAAATTGAAATTGAAATTGAAAACCAAATTGAAATTGAAATTGAAAAGAAGAAAAGGCAGGGAAATGGGAAACAGAAAACAGGAGAGGATTACCAGCAACTGAAGCAGAAGCATTTCCATGTTGTCCAAGTAAGCTTACCGCTTTGCTTCTCATCCTCATCTTTCTGTCTCTTCTCTCTCTCTCTGTGTTGTGCAGAGAAAGCGTGTGGGTTGTCTGTGGGTATTTTCTCTTTCTTCTTCAAGGCAGTTAGGCTGCAAACAGGGACAGGCTGCTCACGAGGAGTATGCCCCCCTGGTCACTTTTAACACCTTTTTTTTTTTTTTTTTTAATTTTTTAATTTCTTTATTGGAATTTGTTAGAAGGACAACTTGGATAATATAAAAATGAAAAAAATGAAAAAAATGAAGATAATTTTGTGGGGAAAATGAAATTGTTATTATATTGGTATAACTCGTGGGTTAACTATTAATAAGATTCTTCTATTCTCTTTTGTTAACCTGTTTGTTCACACTTCATACGCACACGACCTGTGTTGTGATCTGGATTTTAGGATGTGAGGAACGTCTGAGGAAGGGAGGCACTAAAAATTGAGGCTATTGTACCCTTGTTTATTTTAACATGGATTGATTGGCTTTCAGTTCGGGTTTATTTTGGTTTTTGATGACGTGGTTGCATTTGAGTTGTGTTACGAGTACTATGAAATATAGAGCGGTTTGGGTTGGTCAAAATGGTCGAAATATATATTAAAATGAGAGCAACTAGGTTAAACCAATGTCGATTTGGCTCAATTTTGGATCGTTATATATGTCAGAAATAAGAACTTGGTGTCTATCTAAACGAGTCTTTCATGATTCCTGGGACCCCTATGTTCATTTTGCATTTGCTAACTACTACTCACTACTCACTACTCACCGTATAATCAAAAGAAAAAAAAAGAGACAAGAAACCTATTAGAAGTTTGTAGCATTGAGAACAAGAGATTTATATAAGTGGGCTATCTGGATTATGACATGGCATGTAAATAAACCTCTTTAAAAGTTTGTAGCATTGGAAATGCTCTAAGCGTTTTATGCTAATAAGCGTACCTTTTGGAAAAGTAGTTTTTTTTTTTTTTGTTTTTTTTTTTATAGACTTGGAAAAGTAAGTTTTTAAAAAATCTATATGGGAAAAGGGGTAACATTTTCATAATAATAAATTTAATAATTTAGTCCATACTTTTTCTTCCACCAGTCATAAACTCATTATAGTGCATTTCACAAAAAAGAAAAAAAAAACCATCAAAGTGCAACAAACTAGTACTTAATGTCTAAACATAACCTTAAAGGCTAGATGAAGAACAGCTAAATAGTAGCAAAGCTTGTCATAAGCAAATAATAGAATTCTGAGTTAGTCACGAATATTATTCCGTCTCTAATTTTGCTAGGAATGTCAAAATCCGTCACTGACTTTATTTTGCGTCGAGGTTTTTTAGCAACGGACGTATTCCATCATTAGACCGTCATTCACTTGGCCCATTTTGGGCCGGGAATTCTTGGTAAGATGATCCATTTCCCCATGCCACTTCCTACCAAAATGCCTCTATCAAAGCCTGAGACTGAGAGTAGTGGTCATTTGGGAAGTTCACTGTTATCAAAAGGAAAGCTAAACATATTAGTCAAAATTGTTGGAGGCTAGACACAGGCTGGTCTAAGGTCAGTGCGGATGATGTGAAGAGGGAGAGCTGCCCAAGAGAAGCTAACCACTTAGCTGATCACTGTTTAGCCTAATTTGCTGAATTAGAGAACATTAGTTTGCTCAACTCTTTTCGCCATTGACTGCACGGGGTTACCTACCGCAGATCTGTAACTTTGATGCTATTTCTTAGTCACTCTAACATAGATGACAAAGAGGAATGTTGTTGCTCTTAAGGCACGTAACTATCTGCAACACATTAGAAGCCGAACAAGGAAAAGAAAAGGCTATCAAAAAGGAGGAATAGCTTGCATATATGACACCATCACATATTTTCTGAAGTCTGGGTTGTGAAAACCATGGACCATGCTACTACTTTTACTCACAGTGATACACAACAAAGTGAAAAGTTCGGATCGATGCACACATTCACACCTCCCTGCTAAGAAAGAAGAGAAAATTTCAGGTAATATTCATGTGAAAAGATTTCTGCGACATGATATGCAACCAGATGTGTAACTGTAATATTTGCGTGAATTATGGGAGGTCATGCTGCGTTTAGCTTTTCATACTCAACTGGAGATTAAACAAGGATATCTGAAGAACACCCTGATTTTTTCAAGTGCTCCATCCCCAGATGAATTCAGCTTAACTTGAAAAATGCATTTTTTAAGCAATTCCCATGACGAGTCATTTAAAGATCATGCAACTGAAGGTTTGAAAGACAGCATACCTGCTTTTAAGTCATATATATGCAATATCAAAGCGGGATATCATGATGGCTCGATGCTAATCCCTCAATTGTGTAGAAGTAAATCCCTTCACAAAATTTGCCTGTTCAAATAATATTACGAAAATCCTTCTGAAAAAGAATATGAGAAGGTCAAGGATAATTCAAGTTGTGAAAAAGTGACAATAAAACCTTGAAAGGCATCCAGCAGGAGGATCAGGATGTACCTTTCTTTTGGTGTTCCAATGCTCAGCTACTATTAAACAGAGCCCAATGTCAATTGTAGCACATTCTCGCAACTCTTTCTCGACTGTAGATTCAAGTTTTGAGAATCAGGTTTCCCATTCTTCTTTTCTTTCTCACTTTCTACTGGCTTTTACATAACTGATACTTCTTTTGTAACATTGTCTTCTTGTTCCTTGAAATAGAACTGCAGAGCAGTGAGAAGCTTACAGGCCCCTAAGGTACCAAAGAAAACCAGAACTATTTTATATGCTACAAAATATCACCAAAACCATGCAAACAAATCGCTCCTCTGCCAACTTCTAATTCTCTCAAAATCGAACAAGAAGTTGTTGCATTTGCTGAACAATTGGTCAAAATCTTAGGAATCATCACTAACGTTACTTGATTGGCCTAACTGAAGGAAGCGAACTGAAGCTTCGGAAAGACAGGATACATGCTCTAAAGACTAAAGTCTAAATATCTGTTGTTATGTGGAAAACTCACTGCTTCAACTAAGCACTGTAAGACACAAGGTATGAAGGAAAGACAGTCATGTTACAGAATACATACTATTAGAAGAGAACTTGCACAAAACCATAAAGCTTACATCAGATTGTTAAAACAGTTGATAAAAAAATAGCATAAGAACACCACAAAACCTACAAACTCAAATCTTCAAATAAGTACGAAGTATGATCATATGGCTGCTTTGATGCCAACCCTGGCGGGCCTCACATTGCCGCCACCGCCACCGTTGGCTGGTTGCTGCTGCTGGAGAGGTGGGGTGGTTGACGATGCTCGTGGACGGCGACGGGCCCCGAGAGTGGCCAGTTTTTACAGTCGGCACAACGCCCGTTGATTATTGGGGTGGCATCCTCACATGCCTTCTTAGCTGCCTCTGGGTCCATGAATGTTACCTACATTGTTTTGTATTTACCCAAATTCCAAATCAGACTTATTAGAACAACGTGCAGTGTTATTGATTTTTGCCTATATTTCCAAGTACTGTAAAATTCTGTATCATGTACTCATGTTTTGTTTTTTTTTTAGGAATGTACTCATTTTTTATGTTAGGAATCAATTTCATGATGTAAATTATTATGAATGAGAGGCAAAGGAGATTCAGTTATGATCATATGGCTGCTTTGATGCCAAATTAACTCAATATGCAATTTTCTGAAACCATTTGCACAGATTCTACTTGATACTGATTATTCTATCCGCTTCAATGGAAAAAGCCTCGCCTTTTCATATCCATTCATCTGGAGTAAAGCTTTGTAGCATGCAAGATTGAGGAGTTCCCTACAAAGGAGGATAGTAAGATTGAGGAGCAGACATTCCGATCTACAGCTCACATGCACAAAATGACCAAGCATCAGAAAAATAATCCTTTTGACTGGAGCCAAATAAAAAAAATAAAGTAGGCTTGGCAAGATGGAGAAAAAATCAAAGTACTGGCCTCTGTTGCATAGAAAAAAATTTCGGAATTTGTGATCGCACTATGTACTCTTGATTTTTCATTATGAAGAATATCATAAGTTCTTGACAATGAAAAATCAAGAATTCGCAGCATAAAAGTAAACTAATAAAAAAACAGTACATGAGCTGAGCATAATACTTTCGTATACCCCAACATACATGAAAATAAGCTGAACCACAAGTCGGACAATGATAACAAGTTATACTGTAATATACCTAGACGTCTCAACAGGTACGTACAGAGCTGCTGAGCAGCTTCTATTCTGTTGGCATTTGGCATTGGTAAGAACTGTCACAGAGCATGAGCCACTAAACCTGTGCAGCTGCTGTGTGACGGGGGCACCCAAGGCCAACTCCCACTTCTTGTTGACAGGTTGTGGTGTGGGATATCTCCAAAGTTTGAGGGCTTATCTCAAAGCCTACTGAAGCTGAATCATCCCAGTTTTAATCTTTAGCAACCACGTCAGGATTTGGTTGAACCTCTGCAGCACCCACAATCAGTCAATCACAAGATCTGAGTTTACACCAGCCTAAAATTAGAAGTTTCAAACTCATAAACTATTTTGGTCAGGATACAACCTCAACCTTCACAAAGACGGGAAAGCCAATGTGTACAGTAACATAAAACAAGCAATAGAGAGAAATAAGCAAGCAGAAAGATGTCAAGGCACATAACTAGCAGAGCCATGTCACATGTGATTCCAAAAATTGCTTCAGGCTATTCATCAAAATGAAAATAGCTGAGCATCTGAAACAAATCACATGAAATGTCAATAAACTTGCCTCAAGATATAAGTTCAAAGATTAGAAAGTAACAAATTGCGCAAAGAACCAGCATCTCTATTTGTGCATATGCACAAAGTAACAGCCTTCCTCCGTATATCTATCTACTTGGTTTGTTTATCGCCCTTTATCAATATAGGTTTGAGTTATTTCTGAAGCTACTTTTCTGGGAAATTTTCACACCTGAGAGGCTTCTACTCGCAAACCCAGAAAAGCCAAAAACAAAAACACTAACAAAACAGCAAGATTCCTTACATGAAGCAAATTAACCACAGTTGTTCTTCGAGTTATTTGCATAAGGTACCTCCCTGATTGTGGTGCCTCACGTCTGCAACTCCTTCACGCTTCAAAAGCCTTAAATGACCATATAATGACAATCAAATTTCATTCTCTGGAAATTTATGCGAGTTGTGACTGACCAAAAAAGCAAAGCATACCTGAATTTCCTTGTACACTGGGAGATTAAAACTGATTGTGCTATACACCACAATAGAAAGAGACACACATTTTGATATCCATGCACCCGCAAGTTGTATAAATTTGTGGCACGAAAATATGACGTGCAATGCATATGAAGCAACCTCAAACATGAGATTTGATATATGTGAGCAAACTTGTGGTACCTCCGAACATGAAAAGCAATATTCGGGGATTAGAAAGTGATACATTTTGGTGCAAATAATGTTAGCAATTGCTAGGTTAAATATAATGTTTCTCCCTCTAAGGTCTGTCTAGGAAATAGTTAGAATGGTGATGACTACTCTTCTTAACTAGTTCTATCGTTAATGAATTAGTTTGTTTCATTTTATTTTGTATCAACCAAAGCTTCTCCTTTATGAGTATTTGATAATCATTAAGATTAGGTGGGAAAGGAATCAAATGCATGATTAAGGTTTATATATGAAAGCCTCCATATCTTGCATGATCATTTTCTTTACTACCTTCTCAAAGTTTCAGTGGCACACTCACGTGTAAGATGTTCATAATAAAATATTAGGTGAAAATGATCTAGTCGATTAAAATACACACCACCAATGATAAAGGCACTTTGTAAGCATTGGGGTCCAAGGAATTTCGAAAAGGGCATTTCAACTCTTCCTTCCGAAGTAAAGCCGCCATAAGTCCCTATCAATACTTGAAAGTTTAAGATGATGAAATTGGGTATATTAGATTGCATGTTAGAATTTCTTTTCTAGTATATGTTATATGTATATATTAAACTATTAACAAGGTCATGAATTTGAATACTCATTCCTTTCATGCCTTGTATATGTTAGTTTTTAGAAACCATACTAATTTCTTATTGGTGCTATGTTGACGGAGTTAGTGCTTGCGCTGATTGTTCAGTTAGAATGATATGTTTGTTGTTTAATTCACGATGGTCTGAACATGATGTAGCGGGGGGTTGTTGTCTTGGTCGTTATTCACTTACACCCTTTTTTTGACTAGCAAAAAAATTATGTGTGGTAAATTAACGGTTATAGACAAATTTTTGGATACTCCCATTAGCATCTATATATATATATATATATATATATATATATATATATATATATATATATATATATATAGTTACATCCACTTGATGTATAAAATCATGTCAACTTGATTTTGGAGATTAGATCCATTTATTTTAAGAGTATACGACTAAAAGAATTTTATTTTCTATTTTGGGTAATTGATAAAATTGATTCATATCAAAAAAAGAAAAAAAAAAGGTTTGATTTTACTAATTTACGCCACAAAGACAGATGCTATTAGCTGGCTGTATGTCTCCCAGCAGAATAATCAAATCAACCTATAAATCATGAATTATGTACGTTCTAGGAAAGATATTCATGCTTCTCGATCATGTGCACAGTTCCAGAGATATTTGGAGATTAATTACTCTGCCTTGGGTGATTGTCTTGCATTAGTTATAGGCTATACCAAGAAATGTATCTGTGACAAAAATAAGAAATTAGGCTCTATATATTAAGCTTATTTTATTTATTTATAATCAAATTCAATTTTCATTACCAAAAATAAGAACAACTAAGAGCTTTTGAGTCTTTTCAAAAAAAAAAAAAAAAAACTTTTCAAAACTTTTTACAAAAAAATTTGCGCCAAAACATAGCTGTTTAAGATAGCATTTCATTGGGTCTACACAATTACTTAGCCCCTGAAATCTAAGCAATAATTTGTTTGAAATATTTACAGTGTTAAGTATTATAGATTTATAGTTAATAACTCTTGGGGGTCAGATATGTAATTATAACCATATAAATAATATCAATATGCTGATATGCATAAGTGTGAATGTTGACTGTTGACCAAATATGTAGTGTGAATGTTGGCTGTTGACCAAATATGTATTCAACAATGCTAAGATCTGATTAGTTCAAAGTCAAAGTAACAGTAGAGATTAAGGAATCTTAATCAGTATATAGAGAGATTGAGAAGACATTGGGGTCCCAATAGATCCTTCACCCTAGGGAGGAGGCCAAGGGCATATATATAGAGAGAGAGAGGATGATAGGCCCATGTTTGGATTCTGAGCTGTTTAAGCACATGCTGTATGCAAACAGAACGCATATGTTAAATTATTGAGAGAGAGAAAGCTGGAGGAGTGGAGGTTAAAATGCTGTTGCATGCTTTACCATGTGATCGTGCTTTTGGTGCTTCCCTAGTTCCATGTAGAGCGGTCAAATAAAAGGGCCGGCCATGTCGGTTCGGGTTAGGTCGATCTCATTTTGCAGGTTTGAAATATGTTTTTATATAAATTAAAATTAATGGGTTTTCAAGATAGGAAATCATTTTTTTTCGTTCGGGTTTGGGTTAGATTTTCGGGCTTGACCCATTTTTATACCTTTTTAGCAGGTTCGATCGGTTATGGAACTTTCATGAACAATAGCAGACTTTTTTTTTTTTTAGTGTGGGGCAACTACATGTTTTTGTTTTGTTATATGACTTGTTTTCTAATCCTGCAAAAACTCATACAAGAGAATACGAGAATACCTTATATATAAGATGGCCAAAAAAATAAATGCTTTTAAAAAAAACAGTAATATTTTGTAACACCCCCGAATTCGCAACGATTTTCTGGGAACTATCAACGTCGTTATGCACGACTCGACACCGCTGAACCATCCCGAACCAGGGGGGATGTCACTGCAACATTTATCACTAAGGAGTGAATGCTAAGGCGGAAAGAAAGACTAGGCATCAAAAGGAGCTTACTAAGGAACTAAACAAACTAAACAGTTAATATCAGAGTTGTCTATATAGTGAGCTAAAACCATTAAACCAAATTTATTACAACTTGCCTTCAAAGGGCTAAATCCAATAAAAATCCCAACGATCTATCTTAACAGAAACAGTTCTAAAAATCGACGCCAACTCTACCTTCCAAGTTGTACGTCCTCAATCAACTAAACCTGCACTTTGGTTTCCGTGACGGAAACAAAATACAGAAGAAAAGAAAAGAAACAAAAGAGAAACAAAAATCAGATAAACTGAATAAACGTCATCCGTACCCAGTAAAAACATTTCGCAAACCTTACCTGAGGTTTTAGAAGAATCATTGAAATTCATTTGCATACGCACATAAGCATATAATCAAGCATACGCATAACGACATTCTTTTATACGCATAACGACATAACCCTTTCAAGTATGGTTCACAAAGTATCAATTACACGATAACATCAGACAGAAGAAGCAACCTGGTCAATAGCACAAGGAATCAAGCACCGAAGATTATCTTGGCCAGGAAACAAGTGAGGAAATGAGCTGGGAAAAGAAGGTACAGCCTGCACCCACACAAACGCATTAGGCAAGACAAGTGTTGTGTAAACCAACAAATATCCCACAAGCAAAGGAAAAGAATGAAAGGTTCTCTACACTATCAATCACATGAAAAACAGCAAAAATCAGTTCATTTCACTGTAAGAACATGCGCTCTAATCTTACCAGAGGATAAAGTAGTTACTCAATATTGGATGGGGTACATCAAAAGTCTTTACAGAACAGGTGCTAACTGAACGTTTTCAAAAGCAGAAGAGAGAGGAAAACTTGATCCAAGTAAGAAAACAGATCAGCAGACAAGCAGTTAACATCGCAAATTAGCAATAATACAACCCTGAACTGGAGAGGGGTTTACAATATATGTTATTGAGTAACTGCTTGTTTGTACTGGGCACTTTATTGTATGTTATTGAGTAACTGCTTGTTTGTAGATACTCAAGGAACCATCACAAAGACATAAATATATGTGCATATGACAAAGAGTACCTGCACCGGAGGAAAACTTATTTTGCCAATGTGGTCTTCATTAGTAAAGCCAAATATACCAACAACCTGCACATAAGTATCCAAACTTGACTCAGGATATGCAAATCTAACTAATAAGCACTATTGATAGGGTAATCACTGATCCTTTGTGTAGAAACTACCTTGTTGTATGTGACACACTTAGCAACCTTCACCATATTCTGGTAGAATGCACTAACAAAAAGAAAAGGGTCGCATTAGTTTGATCAGTAGACAGCCCCAATCAACACGTGTGAGTAATAAAGAACATTTAGAAGGTTCACATGCAAAAAGCATTAATAAGCTAAACAAACACTAGCATTGTCCACTTCTGTACAGTAGCAACATTTTAACACCTTGTTCATGATAACCAATCTCCAATGTTCGGCAGTCAATGGAAGTGGTATTCAGTTAAGGACATGGGGAGTAAAAATAGTCAATTACCCCTGCTGTAATTGCAAGTATATGAAATAGATTGATGTTATACTCACCCACCAACCTAGTTGAAATCGGAGAAAATGAAGGTTCTGGAAATGTCAAAACCACAAGCAATAATGTCCTTGGCATTTTCCCGGGCAAGTCTCATGCTTTCCTCAACAGACAAATTCTTCCACATACACTTCTCGTCATTTCTCAACTGAATCACCAAGGGCACCTTAAAAGTATCCTGCAAATACCTACAACCTTCAACCATCAATAAAGATAAAATTCCATATGAAGACGATCCACAGTTTAGATTACACTTTGAAGAAGGCTTCGTACCTACAAATTCTGAATGAATAGAATATGGAAAATGATAAATCTAAGCCCTAGCTTAACCAACATCCAACACTTTGGCCATTAATCCCGATGAGAAGCCAAAATTTCATGAGATTTTAGCTGAAACATTCCAGAACAGGTTTTCAACTCCCTTTTCATCCCTGCCCCATTGCAATGAGACCTCATATTCTAGCATATATTTAATACTTAATACTTAGGGTCCGTTTGGTTGGAGGAAAACCATTACCCTAGGGGGAGGTGGGTTTCTATTATAGCCCAATTGGGGGTAATCATTACCCTCCTTCTCACAAAATCTAACCCCCACTACCTCACAACACCTCCCATTTTAGCCTATAAATTCAATCCATTATCCCCTTAATCATTACCCCTAACCAAACGGCCCCTTAATCATCATCAAAACACAAAACATTCCATATTTAGACTAATGAACTGAAGACCCCTTCCTTGGCCCCAATACTAACATTGACTCATTCTGCAACAAACACAGGAGTATAAGGTGGTCTGCAGCAGATTTAAGAAGATAGACCCAATCCATTTTTCTCATAATATAACACAAACCACAACTAATTTGCACAACTTCCATGAACAGCTCAAACTTTAATACAACTCACATTTACATCTTATCTAGTCAGCATCAACTAAAAAGCATCAATTCGTCAATTACCTAATCCAAAATGACAGAGAACCAAAACAAAACAGGCCAGTATATATATAAAAACAAAATAACATTTCTAAAAGCAACAAAGTTATCCACTTCTACTCAGCACAGCAGCAATGTCGCCTCAAATCAACGCAATTAAGCACTAATTAAAATAAATTACCAATCTTCAACACCAAAATCAAGAGAGAGACAGGAAATTTACTTGGTGAACATGAAAGGAATCAAATGTCCCAAATGCAACGCTTCAGACGACGGTCCACGGCCCGTATACAAGTAGAATTTATCACCTCTCTCATATGCATCAAGTATATCATTAAAATCCCTGCGAATTGAACACCCCAAAAGACGAAAAATCAGAAAATTGAAAAACACAAAAACTTCGAATTGATGAAATTGAGGAGAGAGAGGGAGACCGGTGAGCGAAGAAAACACCACGGCGAAGAAAAACGTGAGGGGAATGACCAGTGAGGCGATGAACACGATCGATGAGAGAAGAATCAAGGCGTTGGCAACCAAATTTATCGATGAGTTTATCGTAATCGATTTTGCCGCCATCTTTCGCTGATACTTCCCATGGATTCACAATTTGGTCGTCTTCTTCAATTGTTACTTCATCTGCCTTCTTCTTCTCTAAACCCTCGCTCGCCATTCTCTCTCTCCTCTCTTACTCTCTCTCTCTCCTCGAGTCCTCGCTGTGTTGATGGCCGCCGCCAGTAAGCAGCAGAGACCAGTGTAGTGTTGGCGGAAATGGAGGCGCTATTAAGTATTGAGTATTGGTGTGAGGCGACGAGCAAAAAAAAGAGGAGTATTTGTGTGAGGACAAACCAAAAATTGAAAGAGAATCATGTCAATAAAAAAATAAAAAAAAATGGAAAAGTTTCAACAAGGTTACCTTTTATACTTTACAAGTTGGGGTTTTTGTTTTGTTTTTTTTTTTTGGAGTAAGTCTTGTATGAGACAAACTAATAGAAAAAGGGTGTTACTAAATACCGCCCCCAAATTACTAGCTACCGCCCCCCAAAATTCCAATTTTGCCCTTTTTTAATTTTTCACTCATCCTCTCCCTCTCTCCCTCTCTAACTCTCACACCACTTCTCTCCCACTCTACCACCCACTCTCATACCCAACATTCATCAACATTCACTCAAACAACCCGCGGATGTCTGCCGGCGATGAAGAAGTGCCGTCGACGGTGGCGGAGGTAAAATTAATTTTTTTTGCGCATTTTTTTGCACGGTCGTCTGAGATTTTCGACTCACCCTTGGGTGAGTCGTCTGCTACAGGCGACCCATCCAAAGGGGAGTCGTCTGTAGATCGCGACTCACCCTTGGGTAAGTCGTCCGCTGCAGGCGACTCACCCTTGGGTGAGTCGTCCGCTACAGGCGACTCACCCTTGGGCGAGTCGAGATCAATAGACGACTCACCCTTGGGTTGGTCGTCTGTAGCAGACGACTCACCCATGGGTTGGTCGTCTGTAGCAGACGACTCACCCTTGGGTGAGTCGAGATCGACGACCGACAGACACAAAAAAAATAAATTTATTATTATTATTATTATTATTATTATTATTATTATTATTATTATTATTATTATTATTATTATTATTATTATTATTATTATTATTATTATTATTATTTATTGTTTGAATTTAAGATTAAGCTAACATTGTTTTCGTTAGATTCCTTTGGAGCGGTTCGGTGGTGATGGTGTTGATTACAGTACGCATTTCGTCACTGATGAGTTATTTGATAGTGATACAGATGCAATTAATTGGGCAAAACAAATTGCACTTACTATCGGGTTTGAGTTGATAATTTCGTCACACAAGAAGAGTGAAAGCGTAAAATTGTTAAGATGCAATCGAGGTGAACGCTACAGAGGGGAATTAAGACACTTAGATACTGCTGCTCGGAAGAATACGAAAACAAAGGCTTGTAAATGTACGTTCCAGTTGAGAGCTCGGCAAGTGTATGGATCCAGTAGTTGGATGATTGTCACATTGCCTGGGATTAGGGGTACACACAACCATGACTTTGCTGTGTATCCTGAGGGATATCGTCAGATGAGTGGTCTTAGTCCTGGGTCAAAGAAACTCGTTCGTGACATGACTTCGGCACAAACAAAGCCATGTGCTATCTTGGCCGCGATTCAGGAAAAATTTCCCGAGGACAATGCAACTAGACGGCATGTGTACAACCACAGAGATCGTATAAGGAAACTTGATTTTGAAGAGAGAGATGTCATTGGTCAGTTTCATCATTTAGCTGTGGCGAATAAGTACGTACATTGGACAAGAGCCGACCGAGCTACTAATGAGGTAACTCACGTGTTCATGGCACACCCTACATCAATTCAGTTACTTCGGTCTTTTCGTTGGTTGATTGGCTTAGATTCCACGTACAAAACAAACAAGTATAAGATGCCGTTTCTTGAGATAGTGGGGATGACTCCAACCAATAAGAACTTCCTCATAGCTTATGCCATTATGAAGGATGAGACTCAGGCAAGCTATGCGTGGGTCTTAGATAAGTTGAGGATGCTTATTGGAAATGATGTACACCCAACAGCAATTGTGACCGATCGTGAGCTAGGGTTGATGACACCTATTAGAGAGATATTTCCCGAGAGTGCCCATTTGCTCTGTACATGGCACATTAACAAAGTCGTTGAAGACAAAGTGTACAGACTTTGTGGAAAAGATAAGGCCGTCGCGCAGAGGTTCAAGAATGGGAGGTGGAAAATTATCATGGAAGCTTCCACAGAAGCTGCGTACGATAGAGCAGTGCGTACGATGAAGGTTAGTTGGAGGACTTACCCTCACGTGATATCCTATGTAGAGGAGACCTGGCTGAGACACAAAGAGATGTTTGTGGCTGCGTGGACGAATAAGGTGCTACACCTTGGCAACACTACGACTTGCAGGGTGGAGAGTGCACATGCCGCGCTAAAACAGTGGTTGAACTCCTCAACTGGAGCTTTGGACAATGTTTGGAACAAGGTCAACAAGTCAATCGAGTCACAAATAACTGAGATCAAGTACACACTTGAAGAGTGCAGAAGACGAAGAAGTGTGGTGTACTCGGGTTTCCCATTCAACTATCTGACCGGGTATGTTTCCCATTACTGCTTACAAATATTATTGGCTGAGCTGAACAGGATGAGAGAATTGAGTCACCAAGTATTTGATCGTTGCGGTTGTGTATTGAGATCCACTCATCAGATCCCGTGTGCGTGTGAGTTGAAAACGGCCACGGATACGGGCACGCCAATTAGCTTGAATAGTGTCCACGAATTTTGGCGAACACTCGTTATTAGTGATGCAGTGGAGATAGCTACGCTTGACATGACTGAGCATCCATCTGAGGACCATCGATACTTTCGGTCTCTGGTCGACGAGGTTAACTCAAGCGACCCGGCAGTTGTGCGCAACATATCTGTCCTTATGAATGAGCAGCTTCATCCTGAGGAAGCGAGTTACGTCGAGCCGGAAGCGAACACGACAGTCAGAGGTCGACCGAGAGGGAGTTCCTCTACCAGACGTGATCCTAGTTCATGGGAGTACTCCCAGAGGGGTCGTGGTCGCCCTAGGTCATCCAGTTCGAGCCGCGGGCGTGGTCGTACCTCATCCTCATCGAGTAACTTCGTAAACAGTACTGGTATGAAAACCCATAATTTATTAACATGTACATAATGTTGTTACTTTTTGATAAGTACTATTATTGACTTTCTATTATATTGTCTTGCAGCTGGACACGCAATAGATATCACTGAATTCTATCATGTTAACAAAATTCCGGGAATCATCGTACCTTTCATTGAAGGATATCTCGATGTGCTTGGGGATGGTAATTGCGGTTTCCGTGTCATTGCGGACTACATTTTCGGAGACCAAGAGCAATGGCGAGTGGCGAGAGTTTGCATTGCACACGAACTCTTAGCTAACCGAGCATTGTACGAAAACTTATACATTGAAGGGGTCGACGCTGGTTACCACCGTATTATGTGGGACGGAGGTGCGTGTAACGATGATCACTGGATGACAGTAATTGAGGATTTGTTCCCGATTGCCAACCTCTTCAATGCAGCGATTATGTTATTCGGATACGGCAGCGGAAGGGGGTTATTTCATTGTTACACAGTGCTACCGTTCCAAGCACCTTCGACTGCTACACGTCCAAGTAGGGAAATTGTCATGTGTCATTTAGGTGATTCGTATTCCCATTATATCCGTCTGGATTTAGCCCCAGATTTCCCTGTTCCTCCGATATGCGAAGCATGGTTTACTTTCCGTTCTGATAGTGTCGCTGGTTGGGAGCAAATGTATGTTACGCGAAGAGCACATTGGGATCGTTTAGCGAGGTCGATGTAATTGAATGTTTTGCGTGATTGTTATACTTATATCATTGTCACATTTTTGTGTGATTGTTATATTTTGCATGTGGAGAGTGGTCGTGATTATTGGAGGTAAATAAAACAACAAATTACAATAAAACAAAAAATGTAAACAAGAAACAACAAATTACAATAACACAAAATAAATAATAACAATAACAATGAAACTCTTATAATAACAAATTCATCTAGGGTCAATACATCATTTGGCAGCCCGCCAATCTCTCATATACTCGTCCATAATCGATCGAGAATCTTCCACTTGCTCCGGAGGAATCAAACTAATGAAAGACTCAGCTGCGACGGCTAGACGATTCACCCACTGCAAAAAAGTAACAATGAGTGTGAGTTCAGAGATATGTAATACGTAAAAATATATATTTTTTAGTTAATCACTTACATAATCGCTGTTGGATCGTGGAGGAATCACAGGTGCTGCAGCGTCACGTATCAGCCGAGGGTGGGAGTGAAGGTAGTACCATGCGAGGTAGTCATCCGTACATGCTGTGGGATCTGACGTGGATGCCTGAAACCCATGGAGACCAAGAATGTAAAATCCCGGGAACATACGCCAAGCATCAGATGAGATCCGTTCGGGGAAGACAACCTTGTACGAACGACTGCTCCATGACCTGATCGCTTTGACTGGCCTAAAGATCGGGGTTGGGATACTCTGTACGTACCCGATTTGTCGTAAACAACGACCAGGCATGTACGGTTCGATAATATCCCGATACTGTAGCCACCCCATGAATACAGTCCTCGGTACAGATACTGCCGGGTTAGAACCGTACGGCAGCCACACCACCTACGTAGAAATGTTGAAAGTTACGGTGAAGTAAAAAAACATAGCAAACGACGAAATAAATCATGAACACCGATAACTAAATGACGTACCTCTGTCGCTCGCAGATGATCCAAGCGTCTACGTAAGGAGTCCAGTCGACCCATGTCCTTGCCCTCAGCCAGGGCACTCCATACGGACGCACGGGGAGCCTCGTCGTCCCCGACAACCATCCGCTCCCGATGAGGTCGGAAGCAGGGAAAGTACTCGTATATCCATGCCTGCAGGAGAGTTAGGCATCCGCAGATGCCCTGAGAATCCCCGCGACTAGCTATACCGAGCTGACGATATAGGAAGGCGAGGGCAGCAGATCCCCAAGAGAAGTCATGCACCGTATCGACACCGTCGTCCATCACCTCCATCACGCAGGAGGGTCTAATACGGTTACCACTCTTGTCGACAAACAAGGTGGATCCAATAAGTAACCACATCCAAGCTGTCGCCTGGATGTCATACACTTGCTCACGGCAAAGCTCAAAAACCGACTCCGTGAGGACCGCACCGCCCTGCCAGTGGCTACACATCAGTTCTTCTGGGCTGACCCCGAGAACCTCCATGGCCGCCGTCTGCAGCTGCCCATCCCGTCCCTCATTGGAAACGAGCTCTCCGTCTACAGGAATCCGAAGAATATGCCATACATCGTGCAACATGATCGTCATCTCTCCGAACGGCATGTGGAACGAGTTCGTATCCGGCTGCCACCTTTCCACGAATGCAGATATCAGGGGGAAGTCAATATGTCTGAACATAATGTCTGCCAGGTGTGATAACCCAGTCCCCTCGATCTGGGCCCTCATCTCGGCCGACATCTCCGCTCGCCACTGACTCAGCCGCTGACATACAGTCCATCGGTTCTGACACTTCAAGAGACCCCTCATCTCTCCATTCCACATACGAGACGCTACGTGGCCCAAGAAGCTCGGTATGACGCTATCATCCGCCGGCCCACCGGACACAGGCTCTGTAACAAGCCACGTAGTGTCGTCCTCCGCTCTAGATCGCTTGCCAGTACTGGACGACCCAGTACTAACAAACCTACCGCCTCTGCCCTTCACCACGCGCCAATCTGAGGATAATTCGACGCCAATCTCATCATCGTCTTGCTCACCGGAGTAGAACTCGCTAGTTGCGTAATCGTCTTGCTCAGCAGTCATCTCCCTCATCCGAACTGCCTCTCTCTGTCTCCGTACAGAGGCATCAATCCCGCGCGTCCTCGTGTGACGTGGTCCTGAACCAGCTAGTTCACTAAATAACCGAGGCACCGATTTACCGGCTCCTCCCATCTATCATTTCACATTTTTAGTTAATTAAACAATAATCAATAATAATAATAATAATAATAATAACAATCAATAATAATAATAATAATAATAATAATAATAACAATAAATAATAATAATAATAATAATAATAATAATAATAATAATAACAATAAACAATAAATAATAATAATAATAATAACAATAAATAATAATAATAATAATAAATAATAATAATAATAATAATAATAATAAATAATAATAATAATAATAATAAATAATTTTTTTTTGTGTCGGTCGTCTGGTCTCAGACGACTCACCCAAGGGTGAGTCGTCTGCCGATCTCGACTCACCCAAGGGTGAGTCGCCTGAGACGGGCGACTGACCCAAGGGTGAGTCGTCTGCCTGTCTCGACTCACCCAAGGGTGAGTCGTCTGCGACAGACGACTCACCCTTGGGTCAGTCGCCCGTCTCAGGCGACTCACCCTTGGGTGAGTCGAGATCGGCAGACGACCGACGCAAAAAAAAAAAAAAAAAAAAACACAACTTCAATTCGTAACTTCACGATTCAATTCAAGGCAAAAAATATTCAATTCAAGGCAAAAAAAATTCAATTCAAACAAAAAAAAAAAAAAAATTCGAAAAGTTACCCCCTCGCGCCGTCGGTCGCCGCCTCCCTCGCCGTCGAAACCTCTGCCGCCGCTGCCGCTAGCACTTGACATGGTCGTGGTGGTGGTGGTGGTGGTTGCCGGTGTGATGGTGTGGTGGTGAGGATGAGTGAGTGAGGAAGAGAGGATGAGTGAGAGTGGATGAGTGAGAGTGAGTGAGTGAGAGTGAGTGAGGAAGAGGGGTGGGTGAGGGTAAAATTGGAAAGGGGGGGGTGGTAGCTAGTAAAAAGGGGCGGTATTTAGCAATTCACTAGAAAAATGGGGTCACTATTTATGTATAGGGGGTAACTTTTCCTTGAATTATCAAATTGGTCCTTTAAATGAACACTTTTTGACAATTTGGTCCTATTAAAAATGAATGAGACAAGTTAGTCCTTTAAAATGTAACTATGTGCAGATTCTCCCTCTAAACCGGGTTTAGGAAGAATCTCAAAATTAATTATGTTTTAAATTCGATTTTTGTATTTTGTTCTATCTAAACTATTTTCGGTTGCACTTTCTAATTATTTTCTCTCTTTTCTTTTCTTTTTCCTTTTTCTTTATTTCTTTTCTCTCTTGTCAATGGGCATAATAAGCTTGTTCAACAAACTCAGCCATGGAGGCTTTGTTCCAGAAAACTAAGCCATGGAGCTTGGTTATCATCATCATCATCATAATTGATTGGTTTGATTGAAATAAACATAACATACAACTAAAGGTTTGGGAAGACAGGATACATGATCTAACATGGGAACTCTGTCCTAACTAAGCACCAGAAAATGCTAGCTAGGAAGGTAAGACCACCATATTACAGAATATTATATTATTTAACAAGAGAACTTGCACAGAACCATAAAACATACATCAGATTTTAAAACAATTGATACAGAATAGCATACTAACACCGCCAAGCGCCAACCTACATACTCAAATCTTGAAATAGTTTCGAAGCAATTCCTTGTTTGTTGCTTATGTTATGATCAGAGAGCAAGCCAACAAATAGAGTCAAACTTTTTGGCAGTCATAACTTCGAGAAGCTCCAAAGCCTTCCGGACATCACAACGATAAAGAAATCCCTTAAGAATAGTATTGTAGGTGCAATCATCAGGAGAACATCCATTCTCCTCCATTATCTTTAGCACTTCACTTGCTTCATGCAATTTTCCGGGGCCTGTACGCTGTATTGCACAAATTCTGTGCGCAACAAAGACCAAAATGAAACCAGAAGGGTCGTTGGCATTTGGTAGGTTGAGTTTTGTAAATCAATTTACATCAAGATTTTGAAATTTGCTTATGTTAATTGAAATAATATCAGCAACTCATTCATCAACGAATAGTAGTGCCCTATGGCTAAAAAGCACATAAAAATTCAAGCTCAGAGTGACAGATAACATTTAATGTCAAGTATTCTCACAAACCAGGTTGGTTTCTCCGAGGATAAATCCACATTTCAATGATAAATCTGATGACAAGAGAACCGACAACAGACAAACAATAGTACCAAACAATAATACTCAAATCTTGAAATAGTTTCGAAGCAATTCCTTGTCTTTGTTGCTTATGTCATGATCAGAGAGCAAGCCAACAAATAGAGTAGCAGTGTTAGCATCAGCTGCAAACTTTTTGGCAGTCATAACTTCGAGAAGCTCCAAAGCCTTCCGGACATCACAACGATAAAGAAATCCCTTAAGAATAGTATTGTAGGTGCAATCATCAGGAGAACATCCATTCTCCTCCATTATCTTTAGCACTTCACTTGCTTCATGCAATTTTCCTTTTTTACAAAATCCTTTAATCAGTACAGTGTCCGTAAGCACATCTGGTTGTAACCCCTCAACCCGAAGAGAGGAGAAGAAACCCACTGCGTCTCTAAGTCTCCTAGCTTCACACAGGCCGTTGATTAGGATATTGAAGATGTTAATACCAGGGACTACTCCCTTATTCTCCATTTGCTTTAGCATTGATATGGCCTTGTCAACTTGTGCACTTTTACACAGACCATCAAGCAATGAAGCATATGTGACAACATTTGGATGTAGTCCACGAGCTTCCATTTTCTTGAAAAGTTGGCGTGCAGATTCAAGTCTGTTGTTCTTGCACAAGCCATCTATTAGGATAGTTAAGACTCTAATATTAGGGACCACTACTCCACCATTCTCCATTTGGTTTAGCAATAATATGGCCTCATCAACTTGCGCATTTTTACAAAAACCATCAAGCAATGAAGCATATGTGAAAACATTTGGATGTAGTCCACGAGCTTCCATTTCTTTGAAAAGTTGGCGTGCAGATTCAAGTCTGTTGTTCTTGCACAAGCCATCTATCAGAGTGCTGTATGTAATAATATTAGGGGTCAGTCCTTCAACAGTCATTTGTTCAAGCAAGTTGACGGCTTTATCAATGTACTTAGCCTTGCAGTATCCATTTATCAAGGTGTTGAAAGTCACAACAGTAGGCTGGCACCCATTTTCAATCATCAAATCTATTAGCGCTGATGCCTCATCCATTCTGCCACACAAGCAATATCCATCCAGCAGGGCAATGTAAGTAATGATATCACGAGTGTCACCCCTGTTAATCATGAACTCGAGTATGGCACGTGCCTCATCCACCTTCCCCTCTTTACAGTGCATGTCAATCATGATGGTATAGATGTCAATTCCAGGAGATATGCCTTTGTTCAACATCTCAGCGAACATTGGTTCAACATCTTCCCACTGCCCCAAATTGTAAAGCCCTCGAAGTAAGGTGTTATAAGTAACGACATCGGGTAGACTCTCTTACTCTCTTCGTCAAGTCCAGTAGTTCTCTTACGAGGTGGCCTTATGCATGAAATTTCATTGATTTCATCACCTTTGCGTTCATATGCCAGCAGTTGACCATTTCAAGACAATCACCCGCTATGGCCGCCAAAATTGTACTCGTACTATTTACCATCTCAACTATAGAGTGCTTGTAATCACTAATCACCATTCAATCAACAAGAACCACTGCGATGATTGACCCCCTTTTTCCTGCTCTAGCAAACAACTTCATCTACCAATAACTAATTTCCGAACACAGAAGCTTTACTCAGATCAAAGTCGCGAAAATACATGATCTTCTCTTCATTGGCAATCCACGTTAAAATATTTTTAGAAAGAGAAGGTGAGGGGGTGGGGGAGATAAGGGGTAAGGTCCGGCAGTCAGAATACAACTGTAAAACGCTAAAGCTCTGATCTCTTCACTTCAATTATGAAACATACAGAAGAGATCTGAGGTCTACAAATTCTACATCTCCCCGTTGTCAAAGGACATCATTACCACTACAAGATCTTCAAGCATCAAGCAAGTGTAGCATTACAGCATTTTGAGCATGCATACGATTCTCAGCTTGAGGGAACACGATTGAGTTGGGGGCTTCCATGACTCCATTAGTCACTTCGGTGCCTCTCTCAGCTGGCAAACAGTGCATGAAGTAGGCCTTTGGTCCTGCTAACTTCATAAGTGCCTCATCCACCTGATGGTGATTACACAAACATTAGTGAACTTAACCAGCCTTTTAAATGAACAGTGACATTGGTAAGATCAATCCATGACATCTACGATGCTAAATCACCCAATAAAAATAAATAGATAATGTTTTGTGTCATATGTGCAGTGTGCTCACCTGAAAACCTTGAAAAACTTTTTTCCGATATTCAGCTTCCTCCTTCTGACCCATGCTAGCCCACACATCAGAGTAAACTACATCACAACCAACGACAGCTTCTTTTGGATCATTGGTGATCTCAATTTTGCTGACTCCAGCCTGTTGTGCCATTTCTACCGTTTTCTGATCGGGTTCAAAACCCTTTGGGCAGGCACACACAAAATGGAAAGGAATAACAGCCGCCAACAGCAACCAGGAATGCACAATATTATTTCCATCGCCAACATAAACCACCTGTACTATGCCGAGTTGCAATATCAGGTCATTACGTTGTGCTTACAGATTAGTGAAAGGGGCCTTCCATAGTTAATACTTAATGATATGACATTAAAGACTTGTGTAAGTTATGGGACATCAAAACCATTGTACAGCCTAGGTTGTTCACTGTTGTTTTTCTGAAAGAATCAAGATTGTTTACAATACAACCCGTGTCTAGGAAAAGCTCCCAAGATGAACAACCCCCTTTAAGTCGCAGAGTGGAAAGTAAGAAAGAAAGGAGACAAGAAGGCACTAAGGAAGTTACAAAATAAAATTAGCGTCACCTTGGTTCCTTCTAAGTGACCAACGTGTTCAATGATGGTGAGTGCATCAGCCATGATTTGGCAAGGGTGGTTGTAATCTGTCAGGCCATTGACAACAGGTACACTTGAATACTTAGCTAGATCAAGAATATCCTGCAACCAAATACAAAAGCTCCATCATTATACACTTTCATTAGCTATGATACAGACTATCCTGCTATGCTTTGATGCTATATGTTCTTTTATATACTATTGAAACCCCCCCCCCCAACCCACCCACCACACACACCCAAAAAAACTTCCAAGGACTTTACAGTCCACCAGGAACAAGGAATTCACTGTGACTGTTTCAGCCATTTCGATAGACCATAACAAAAACTCACCAGCATACCTGATGAGCAAAGACGCGTGCCATAATGATGTCATTATAGCGAGAAAGTACGCGAGCAACATCTCGAGTTTCCTCACGCTTACCCATTTGTATGTCATCAGGTCCCAAGTATATTGCATGGCCTCCTAACAAGAAAAACCCTGTCTCAAATGATACTCGTGTTCTCATGGACGGCTTTGCAAATATCATTGCCATAGTCTTCCCTTTGAAGGGCTGAAATGTCCTGTCTCCTGATTTAAGTAGAGCCTTAACTTCTAGTGCCCGGTCTAATATCTTCAAAAGCGTAGCCTTATCATAATCGGTAATGTGCAGAAAATCCTTCTTCTCTGATTTCACTGCAAATCGACAGATTATATATCAGTGTAAGAAACTAGAAACGAATTAGGCAAACCATAAGTGTCCTAAATGAAGTTAATAGTGAACAGTCGGGAAGGACCATGAGGTTGTTGGGAACAGATAAATAGACAGAACGAAGAAACCTAACTACTCACTAAATTAATGTGCTGCACAAAAAATATCCAATTACTGTAAGTTGATCAAGCCCAATAGCACAGTTGGAAGGGTGTCAGAAAGAGTTGTTAAAATGTGCTATGTAACTTTAATGAAACAATTAACTTCGCAAGCATTGCTAGCACCTAAAGCTCAGAAGCCCCTTGTGAATTGGATAAATCAGTACCTTAAAATTCTTTGCTTATTTTCCCTCATTGATCCTTCCTAATCACCATAATACTTATTCAACAAGATAAGCATCAAGTATGCTACATGAACATGATTTTCAGGACCATACAGATCAAAGAACTGTGTAATTCCAAATTCTAAACTAATCCTGAATGTACTAACAATCAAAAAGATGGAAAGCTCAGATGCACTGACAGATAAATAAACATGCAGAGTTAAAAAAAGGAGAGTGCGTCAATATTGAAAATTTCTAAGCATGAGAGAAAACTGGAAAATTAAGTTAAAACAAAAAAGAAGTTACGAAGTTATCAGCCACACAGTCCACATAATGAATAAGAGCTAGGCAAGATAGATACCTCATGCAAATGCACTACGAAAAAATGTAATCATCCATTAGCCACATGCCCACACATGCCACTAAAGAAATAGGTAAAGTCTCACCACTCCAATACTGTTATTCGGCATTAGCTAGTTCTAGAATCTGTACAAAATTGCATTCCACTTCTGAAGAAGAAAGGGATTCAATTCATAGAAGGAAAACCCCATTCTAGAGGTCTCACAGCCACAAGAGTTCAACATACGAAAATTCTTGTCAAAGAAGCTCTAGACTCAGCATGCACAATGAGTATCAATTGATTATTTTGGCTCATTCAACAAACAAAACCTAACAAGCCATCCAATATTCTAATCTCATTCAACTCATTTCTTAATTTTCTAAAAGACGCATCTGTAATCTGTGTCAAGATTCAAGAACAAATAACTTTGGATATCTCAGTCTTCTTCTACTTTAAGCCGCTAATGTTCCAGATTTACACATGAAAAAAACAAGACATGCAAAGAGAAACAATATATTTGTATCGACATCCCAGACAAATACATCATACACTCATACTATGTTTATCAATTAATCGAGACTATCGAGTTCAGCTACTAGACACCCCACATCAGAGTAGTGAACAAAATGGGAAAGCATTTTCAGTTCTATAATCTATACTCAATCAAGTTGTGAGTGCTTTATCATTTCTAGTTTCTTGAATCAAAATGATTAAATAACAAACACAAACATAAATTGAAAGTCTCCAGATTAAATACAAAATTCAAGAATTATTCTCATAAATAAATATATAACTTAAATGATGACAAAACCCTATCAAGCAACAGTAGCAAACTCAAAATATGGTGAAGTATAATCATGATTCAATTTCATTTACACTCGATCACAAACATAATAAACAAAAAGACAAATCACAAACAGACTTGATTATGATCAAAACAAACAGACTTGATTAATTACAAAAGTCAAGACTCATTTTCAAAAAAAATAAAAATAAAAAAAAAAAGAAATGAAATGACAATAAAACCCTATCAAGCAATAAAAGTAAACTCAAAATGTGCTTAAAACATATTTCAATTTCATTTCCATTTCCACTCGATCACGAATATTAAACAATGTCGATCAACAAACAACCATTCCAAACCCTAAAAAAAACCACATAATAAAACAATGATAAAATTAAAATTATTTACCTCCAGAAGCAACTGGAGATGGCGATGAAATGACCGGAGAAGCTTGACAGGTGATTTTTCGACAAATGGCGGGCGGAGAGGCGATGGAGGTGCCGGAGAAACGAAGAGAGTGTCGGAGAGAGAGACCAGAGGAGAGAGAAGAAGTACGGGAGGAGAGAGAGGGAGTATCGAGGCGTAGTGAAGAGTGAGAAGCAATCGCCGCCATTGTTGTGGTTGTGGTTGTGGTTGTTGTTGTTGTTGTTGTTGTTGTTGTTGTTGTTGTTGAAGGTTGATGATGCTGTTGATTTTGTCTGTTGTTTTGGGTGAGAGTGAGAATGAAGAACACAAAAACGCTACAGAGAGAGTTGAAGAGAAGACACGCAGTCGCACACAGACACACTGAAGTGATGATGATTTATCATAGGTAAATGGCCTGACAACTTTCAACAACCCTTAAACATTTTGGATGCTACTCTTTATGACTCTACCTTACACTTGTCATTCGATTCGAATCGGGTTGGATCGGGTCGGATCAGGTCAGATTGAGTTAGGGGTTAACTTCATTTTTAGTTTTCCTGAATTAAAATTAGGTTGGAGTCGGGAAAAATACGTTAGGATTAAAAAATGGGTCAATTTATTTTGGGATCAGGTCGGGGTTGGATCGATTACGAGTTGGTTTGTAAGTCAAATTATTTTTAGTTCATTTTCAAATGGACTAGGGTTCGGGTCAAAAAAAATTGTGCGAAGATCCAAAATAGGGTCGAGTATGATTTTCACACTTTAGATCTATGTCTCTTGTAATTTATTTATTTTTAAAATATGTTACTCGTTCTTATTTTAACTCTCTTTAGGTTCTAAATTGCTTCATCTAGTCAAGCTCCACGTACCCTAGTGTGATTAGTGTGCCAAAAGATATTTAGAATGAGACTCAAATTTGCAAAGATATGGTTAATTATTTGGCATTACATGTCTGTCATTGTAGTTTTACCTTGCACCAACATATACGTGCGTGAGATCAATACCTCGTCGAAATTGAATAACAAGTAAAGACCAAAGCAATTGAAAGAGATCTATCGCTCTAACTATGCATGCACAATAACCTTAAGTAATTAGCTAACAAGTTAGAAACGAGGACTTCTCCAATTTGTTCCCTGGATCAATTACAATATCCTTAAGTAATTAGCTAACATACATGCATATACAAACGAGTCAAGTCATCAAACCAGCAAACAAATCTGATGACTACATATTATGCATTAGTCATTGTCTTGCCACCAAATTACCGTTAATAAATCCACCCCTTACACATGGTACCGAAGAAGAAGAATGTGGGCTTGGCTAGATCTGATCCTATTTTTGAGACGGAGAGCTCCAGCAAATTGAAATTAAACAGGAAAAAATTTGAATATCGGGTGGGTCGACCGTTCAGTAATCTACTTAACGAGCTACGGGACGCCGCCAGCTCCGACCGGACGGTTGCTGGCCGGAAAGTTTTAATCTACATAAGGACTTCAGTTCACGACTCCAACCAGAACGCTTTGTATCTGCTTGCATTCATCCAGGATGTGGAGTTTTCGACAAGGATGAAAATCGATTCCGGAAGGATATCATGAACGTAATTAAACTCCTCAAGAGTTGTTGTTGGGTCCCTAATTTGAAGTCTTCCGTCTGCGGGGTACGCTAGATTATGTTACGGTACAAGATGTTACATTATGTTATTCTGTTTCTTTAATAATATAATTACGAATTTGAGAGAAACAAATTCGCGCAATATGAAGCTTTCTTTGCTACCTTTGAAGTTTCATACTCTTTACCTTTTCACTTTTTAGGTCAAAAAAATAACTGAACGCAAAATCAACATTTAAACAACAAGAATCTGTAAGAATGAGCGAGAGAGCTTTGCATAAATTAATCACAAGAGAGGAGTGATGGAGAAGAAACGAGAGAAAACAAATTTTTTACTTACCTACGATTTTTCACTCGACCACGAATTCTCAAAAAAATCAACAAATTCGATTCAATTTCTGCAAAAATCGAAGCTTTGTTAGGGTTTCAAAAGCTTGTTCAAGACAATGCTAATGGCGGAGGAGATAGAGGTTTAGGCCCTGTTCTTTTCGTCGATTCCATGCTACATTCTGTTCCGCATTCTGTACTTCATTTTGTCTCACATTTGTTTGAATTATCCGCGCCGCGCCGTTCCGTTCCGTTCCGTTCCAATCTGTTCTGTTCCGTTCCGTTCCTCACCGTCCCGCACCATTCCGTTGAAGAGAACAGGGCCTTAGTGTGTTCTTAAGCTATGGAATTTAGTCTTATTATTGTTGTGCTTCGTATTTAGGGGTCACAAGCAATCTATATGGGCAGTCCTACGACCCTTAAAAAGGTCCTAAATAAAGTCGAGTACTATCTTAGAGTACGACGCTCCCTATTCGAACCTACTCCTCCACCTCAACTCTAAGTTGACGATGGACACGATAAATAGTGATAGTCGGTTTTTAGTCACTTAATAGAATTCCACACCTATGCACAATTCGACCAACTGTTCCACCTTTTCGTGGAGTTGGTAGTGCTTTTCGATGCGTGGTTCAAAGTTGACTATCACGTCGATAACCTTGCTTTTCGACAAGGTTGATTGGCATTGTGTTGGGATCGTGAATACCTTTACTGTAACGAGAAGGGTGCGAGGAAAATTTGAAAACTAGTAATTCGTAAAAAAAAGGCATTCATTCGATTGGATGTAAACAAAGTGCAAACAGGAGGATTTAATGGAGTACGATACACTAACTTACGTTTAATCTACTCCTAAAACTATTACTACACTAGAGACGACATTACTCTACACCTAACTAAGGTGAGATTCGATCTGTCCTCTTCCTTGCTCCGTCGATCCTATTTATAAGAAAATGGGAGAGTCCTTGGTCCTCTCGTAACCATCCATTATTCAATCATGAGTGGAGTGTAGTCAACCATCATTACTTCATGGATAAGTGTTTAATTGGGTAGTTTTTCTAGGAAATAACTACTATGGGTAGTGTTTTAGTGGGAGTGGTAGGAGATAATGGAAGTTGTCAAATTCAACCATTATCTTTATTTTATAAGCAATAAATATATTTTTCGTAATAAATTTTTATCGGTCTATTCGAATATCCCGGTAATTTATTTTCGAGTGTAACAACTGCCCCCCTAGCACATATGGATCGATTACAATGAGATCCGTACGTGCTATACTTCGATCGTGAATAACAAAAATATTTGATTTATCGAGTCAATTAAACTTGTGCTTGATTAACCCAATTTTCAATTCATTTTTCCGAGCGGTTGAGCTATGTTGCCCCCCAATAGCCAATCATTTCGTAATTGACTAGGGGCCTTCTTCTTAGTCTCCCCTCTGATTACCTAGAGACTTGTAGTCCTTCATGACTGGGACAAACACTAAATACTCAAATGATGGTAATAAAATTGTGAATAGAGATAACTTCGTTCCCTTAACTTTATGACTTAATTCGTTGGTATCATTTGAGTATTTTGCATCTCTTAAACCGTTATAAGAAGTGCAACATTGCCCCCCTACCTTTCTATAATTGAGAGTAACGGTATCATTTTCATAATTTGATTCCTCCAAAATAATGCGTCGATCAACATTTTCTTTTTCGAAACATTCATCTATAACTTCTAATTCGTTAGAAGCCGCACTTTCTGGGTATTCAGACTAGATTCCCCTAATTTCAATAAAATACTTTTCATCCTCATCAAGTATACTTTCTTCATCATATAAGGAATTCCCACCGGCATCGACTAAATAATTTCTTCCTCGAGATACAAGGATTTTTCATCTTTTCGAATAGATGATGCCTTGAATAAATCATTTTCATCCTTATCTAGTATACTTTCTTCGTCATATAAGGAGTTTCCATCGCTATCGACTATTATAATTTCTTCGTCGAGATAGAAGGATTTTTCATCTTCTCGAATAGATGATGTCTTGAATAAATCATTTTCATCATTATTTATTATACTTTCTTCGTCATATAAGGAGTTTCCATCGCTAGCGACTATTATAATTTCTTCGCCAAGATATAAGGTTTTTTTTTATCGTCTCAAATAGATAATGGCTCTTCTACATACAAAGTATTTCGAATAGTACGACTATCCCTTCGTATACTACTGAGTTCGTTCTCGAGTTGATTTATTTGTTCGGATAACTCTTGTCATGGATCATTTATAATGTCGAGTTCTTGGAGACCTAAAATATTCCGCTTAAATCGAGTGTTTTGTCTCCATAGACCATCGAGACAAATTCGAGCGATTTGGTCATTTATATGACTCTCATAATGAATTTTGTCGAAGAAATCCATTTAATATTGACATCAAAATTAACCCTCCTCGTTATATATATATTCGAGGTAACAATTCGATCCCCAATAGTATCTAAAGGGTTATTCGTGGAGTGTATTTCGACTCCCACTGTGGTCACCAAATTTGTTGTTGTGCTTGGTACTTAGGGGTCACAAGCAATCTATATGTTCAGTCCCATGACCCTTAAAAAGGTCCTAAATAAGGTCAAGCACTAGCTTGGAGTAGGCCGCTCCCTATTCGAACCTATGCACAATTCGACCAACTGTTCCACCTTTTCTGGGAGTTGGTAGTGCTTTTCGATGCCAGGTTGAAAGTTGACTATCACGTCGATAACCTTGCTTTTCGACAAGGTTGATTGGCGTTGTGTTAAGATCGTAGATACCTTTACTGTAACGAGGAGGGTGCGAGGGGAATTTGAACACTAGTAATTCGTAAAAAAGATTCATTCGATTGATGTAAACAAAGTGCAAACGGGAGGATTTAATGGAGTATGATACACTAAGTTACGTTTAATCTACTCCTAAAAGTCTAAAACTACTACTACACTAGAGACGACATCACTCTACTCCTAACTAAGGAAACACGTCTTTGCGGTGAGATTCAATTTGTCCTTTTCCTTGCTCCGTCGATCCTATTTATACGAAAATAGGAGAGTCCTCGGTCCTCTAGTAACCACCCATTATTCAATCATGGGTGGAGTGTAGTCAACCACCGTCACTTCATGGATAAGTGTTTAATTGGGTAATTTTTGTAGGAAATAACTACCATGGGTAGTGTTTTAGTGGGTAGTGGTAGGAGATAATGGAAGTTGTCAAATTCAACCACTATCTTTATTTTATAAGCAATAAATATATTTTTTGTAATATATTTTTATCGATCTATTCGAATATCCCGATAATTTATTTTCGAGTGTAACACTTATTAAGTGTGATTTATGCTTAATGAAGCTTATATATAACGGCTGGTTTTAAGTTATAAAAGGAGTTTCTATGTAAAAGTTTGATCTAAGGGTGTAGTGTTAAACTTGGAAATACTACATTAGTTTCAGAGTGATGTGAGCTAATAAATGCTGAAATTATAATGTTAGGTAAGCTGAAAATTATGATCTAAATGTCTCACGTGGTTAGTATAGAGAATTTTTAGACTTGTATTTGTGAGCTAGCTTTTTGGTGATGATCGATACATCTGCTCTAATGTTTATATGAATGTATGCTTTGAAATCTTTTCAATGAGATGGTATCATCGTGAATTTATTTCGAAATAAAAAGTTATTGAGTGATAAAGTTACACATGAACTGAATTGAACTGAACTGAATTGAATTTAAGTAAAATTAAGTTGAGAAGAACATAGCTTAATGTGTTAGCTAAATTTTCACCAAAATTGAAAAGTGGTATCAAAACTTCTCTTAAAATAAGATTTACTTAATATCTTTAAACAAAAAAAACTTATAGAAATTGACCACTAACAACTACGAAGTATGAAGAAAAAATAACTAGGGATATCTATTGCATTGTCAAATTTAAGTACATATGGGAGGAAAATATGTTTTGTACTTATGTGTTAGAAATAGATTTGAATTTCAAATAATTAAATTAGAGTTGAGTTCAACAAAACATGTATCAATTTACCAATGTGTTGGTAGTGAATTACAAGTTCAAATAAGAGACATAGATTTATATCTTAATATCTACTTAGGCCTGTTCTCTTCAACGGAATAGTGCGGGATGGTGAGGAACGGAACGTAACGGAACGGTGCGGTGCGGATAATTCAAAAAAATGTGAGACAAAATGAAGTACAGAATACGGAACAGAACGGCGTGGAACGGAACGGAACGGAATGCAGCATGGAAACGACGAAAAGAACATGGCCTTAGTCATGTCCTTACTTTAACATAAATGAAGACAAATGAAGTTCAACCTATGATTCCCTTCTATATCTTAATTGAAATACATACTACAATACCTAAACGAATGTTAATCCGGTGCATACAGGGGCGGATTCAGTGCGGTTGTCCGAGGTCCCGGGCAACCAGTTTTTTCAGAAAATTTTGCTAAAATACTCTAGTTTTTGGATTTTTTTTGGAAATCATTGCTAAAATACCCTACCAATATAGTTTTGGCACCCATATTATTTAATAAATCAGTTTTGGCACCCATATTTTTAATTTTCTAGATCCGCCACTGGGTGCATATGTGTTAGAATTAGATTTGAATTTCAAATAATTAAATTAGAGTTGAGTTCCACAAAATATGTATCAATCCACCAATGTGTTGGTAGTGAATTACAAGTTCGAATAAGAGACATAGTTTAACATCTTAATATCTACTTAGTCATATCCTTACTTTAACACAAATGAAGACAAGTAAAGCTCAACTTATGATTCCCTTCTAAATCTTAATTGAAATACTTACTATAATACCTTAATGAATGTTAATCCGGTGCACACGAGTCGCGAAACTAGTAACAAAATAAAACAATGAAAGTGACCAATAAATGATGATACATGATAGGTCGTTTAGGATATTGACATGTGACAACCGTTACTTCTCTGAATAAGTTGCTTCAATTTGTTTTTGTTCTTCTTTTCTTTTCTTTTTTTGATTTTTTTTGTTGATAAATAAGTTCTTCCAGTTTGGCTAATTGGGTTTCACAAAACTTATACGATGTCTAGAGAAAGAAAAGAAAACAAAAACAGACAATTATATTATGATCTAGATGCATGGCTGGTCTATGACTATAAGCATACATATGTTTTACACTGTGATCCCCACAAGTAATTGAACTAACTTTTCAGCTAATGATACGTGAGCAGAACTATTTTTAAAGAGCTACAGAGATTATGTCATTAATTTGCTCGAGTCCAGCTGAAAATTGAACTATGATTCAGCTGCCATACTTCGTAGTTTAACCAATATCTTGGATGCGGCGGAGTTCCTTGCTTCACAAGGGCTTGCACATAGTTCTCCCTCACTTGAGCACTCAAAATCAACTCCTTTCATAATAACACTAGCCAGGAAGCCATCTAACAAAGAAGAGATGGTAAATTCTCAGCATAAGAGAAAACACAGATTCATGATCACATAATTATATGATTTTTCGTGAAAATCATTGAGTTTCGGTTTTCATTTAAGATGTTAACAGTTGCATGCAAGTATATGGATGTATAGCTTAATAGTAGAGTCACTTGATGAAAATGAAAGCCACAAAAACCGACTCTGAAAAACTGATACTTGCAGCTGCAGTCAAATTCGACATTTTCCTTCCATTGTCTGATCTTTCCTACAGTTTCTGTATGTCTTTAACACTGCAAATTCGTGCAAAGCTATATAACCTTGACTGAAATATCCTAGTAACAGTTTCACATTAGCTACGGTTTTCATTCTATTTCCTGCAAATACAGCTACATGGAAATGCACAAGGATCTTGAGCTGCCTCAGCATAGCTGATTGTTCGGTTGTTTTGTTCAACAAATTTCTTATTGCATGCCATTGTGCACCCATTCTTCAAGTTCATGATTTATTTGAAGGGTCAAACATAGAACTTGACAAATTTGGATATTAGAATTTTGAGAATCTTATTGGTAAACAGTGATTCAGAAAAGTGATTTATAGGAAAAAAGTATAGTAATTACGAACTGGATGTAAATTGTAATGCAACCTCCAAAAGTGGAGCTTTCCAAAGTAGCTTTTCAGCAAAACTTAAAGATACTTATCAGTTATCACCAAGATATAGTAAACTATAACATTGAAGGAAACATTATTAGGTCCATGTAGAAAGATCATACCTGCTAGTGCAGAAACCTGGTAAGTTGGTAATATCCAACTATTCTCATTGCATATGCCATCCAAATCCTACTTTCAGGACAAAGGCACATTAATTAGATATAACTATAACAGCCCAAGCCAAATCAGTATCCTTTTCTTATCATTTTAACATGTGTTAACAAATAATTGGTGGGTTACATTTCCAAATTGGTCTTTTTAATACACCCCCTTTGCCACTTTGGTCTTTTAAATTACTCCGGCGTCATTAGAGTCTTAATAGTATTTGACTCGTGCACTTAAGTACTAAAATCGTTTTTCCGGCGAATTTTTCGCCCAATGTCATTTCTTTTTCCTATTTTCTTATTCTAGGACTACTTACTTTATTTTTAAAAATGTTTTTCAATTACCCCTACAAATTGCACCCCCCACTCAACCTCTTTTCCCCTTCTTTATTTCTCTGTTTCTCTCTCTCTCTCTCATATTTCCAATTGCATGACAGACTAGAAAGAAAATCGGGCAACAAAAATACCGCTCAAAATATTTGGTTCTGGAGCATTTACTAGAAACTTGTTATGCATGCTTAAATCAATTTTCCTAGAGCATTTCAACACATCAGTTCCACGTGCATCTTTCTTTTAGTGACCTTGCATTGTTTCTTCAACTAGATTACTTTAGGGGTGAAAAGTATACCTTTCTTCAACTAAATTACTCTAAGGAGTAACTACAAACTACACAAAAAAGGATTTTTCCTCAATAAAAAAAATAATATTTGGTACGGACATATGATATGACTAGACTAGATAAACATTATCATAACCAAATTCTAACCCATTCTAAGCCCTACCCCTTCTCCCTTAGTCTTGCTGTGAGAGTAGTACCATATGAATATCAAAGGAGAAAGTACTCCACAACTATCAAGTATTACAAATCTGGGTACTACAAAGCTCCTACAATTGGAAATTGGTAATGAGAGAGAGAGAGAGAGAGAGAGATGTTCTGAGGTGGGTGTGAGAAAATAAACAGAGGAATAAAGAAGGGTAAAACAGAATAGAAGGGAAAAAGAGGTTGGGTAGGGGTGGACTTTTTAAGGGGGGGGGTTTGAAAAATATTTTAGAAAATAAAAAGTGGTTTTAAAAATAAGAAAATAGGCAAAAAACGAAAATTTGGCCGGAAAAACGATTTTGGTACTCAAGTGCACGAGTCAAGTACTATTAAGACTCTAGTGACGCCGGAGCAATTTAAAAGATCAATGTGGCAAATGGGGTTTATTAAAAAGACCAATCTGGAAATGCAACCAATAATTGGTGTAAGGCAGAAACATTTTGGCGTTGCAAATTGACTGAAGATAGGCCATACACAGTATAAGTATCCTCAAAACATGCATAAGAACATTTTGTTGAACTCAGTAGGGTAAGAAATCATCTCTCAATCAAAGGAAAACTTTCTCTAGCAATTTGATTTATTGACTTTCTAGTTTCTACTTCATTCACAAGGTTGGGGCGCAAAAGAAGAGGGGGGGGGGGGGATTTGGAATGCCAACTAGTATTCCGTTTGAGAATGATGCAGGAAGTCAATGAACATGAGTGAGATACTAGAAGGTTTCATTGAAAGCACGTCACTCGCCTGACAAGGATTGTGCACACTCAAAGTTGCCTCCGAAAGTCTCTTCCTTTTCCCAACTGGAGGCATGTCTTGATCTGAAAATTGCAGACTAGTCCTGTCTTCAGCTGCAGTGACACTTTTCAGACATGTGTCATTACAACCCTCTATAACGGAGTCAATTTTTACAGCTAAAACATCTTCGCCACCTGCATAGGCGTCAAGGAGAGAGTAGATTAACGAAAATATCTTTATCCCTGTCGAATGCTTGTTACAAGATTACTACAAACTAGTGATTTACATGCATGATTTGTGAGAGCCAATGTCACTTTGCGGCAGCACACTTTTCACAAGATTCCCAGAATCAGCAATGAAATTAATGAAAATGGATATCCTGTTAGTGTATTCAACTTGTAAATCATCCCACTGAGGTATGTACTTCACAAGCTAGTTGGTGAGCCTCTATTCTATTTACATAAATAGGATAACCTGAGAATCACTCAAATTCTTCTTCAACAATGCCAATGACCACGAACTTTTGCTTCAGCTTGGACATCTGCCCAGTTAGCCGCATCAGAAACAGCCACTACTATGGGAACCAATCAACAATTGAGTGCTTGACTAAAATATTTTGAACATTTCTCTTTCTTCTTATAACAATGCATTCTTGTGTCTTGTAAATGTAGTAAGAAGTAAACAAGGGAATGGATTCCTAGTCGCATATTTAGAAGCACAAATGAAAAACTTCAACTCCTACAAAAGAACCTCGGCTTTTCCTAGACGGTGGGGAGTTTGGCCCACTGTTATGCTTTCACGACTACACACATTTTTGACTACCTTGCATTAATTAAATATAAGTTATTTATTAAAATACTGTATATATACCAAGTACACAATAATATGCTGTCTGAAAGCAGTTCAAGTATGAATTAACATTCACTATCCTAACAGCAGACACATGAATTTCAGTACTAGCATAGGCAGGTTGACACTGAAATAGTAAATTCATAAAGCTAATCGAATATTCAATAATACCTAGTAATTAGTATAACAAATGACAAACGCACTTTTAGAATCGAATGAATATGTTTAAGTCTAGGAGAAGTAGATAAGCAGGCACTCAACGAAAAAGAATCATACCACTTAAGATAGTCTGGATGTTTCTGTCACACAAAGCAATCTCATCTGCAATACTGCGCAGCTGCTGTGACTGCAATGTGGAGACAAGATCAAAACTAACCAAGCAGTTCATAGCTTCTCAAACATAAATGAAAATCTATCTTGTATACCACCATGAAAACAATAAATGAATTTTCAGATGTATTGTCACTCCTTACTTTCTTCTGACAAGTATTCTGAATCTATCTTCTGACAAGTATCTCTTGATATTTCATAAAAAAAAAACATAAATCAGAAGGTATAACAGAGAATAATTTTTACATCTTATACCAATGCTCTTTTCTTCTGTGCATAATGTTACCCGTAACCCAATAATACTCCCACACTAAGCTTAACTTACTATGAGGGGGCCAGCCACATAAAGTTCTTCCCTATAAGATGCAGCAAAGGAATCTACAAGAAGCTCCAACATCCAACAAATTAATCCTTATATTTCTTGTTAATTTATCATAGTATGTGTTGATATTTTCATACTTCCCCAAATGTCTAACTAACAGGCTTAAAAATTCAAGATTGTATTGCATAATGTAATCTAAATTCGAATTTATCTGATTTCCCTATTGATTAACATTTTAAATAGCAAGGTTGTGAGCTACCAATTGGGCTAACATACTGTTCGACATCCAAACTTGCTGAAACATATTACATCAGATTTCAAAAGCATCATGTAGAAATAAAAGACATGGAAAAAAAGGAATTTTTTGTTGTATTTCGAAGGGAATACATAAACAATTAAGAAACATCAAATTTTCTGAATTTATAGAAGTCCCTTCTGAGGAAGATATAGCCTTATGGGCGGAGGTACCCTGTTTGACCAACATGGTCCCCCCCCCCCCTCAAAAGGTCCTTACAGAATATGAAATATCCCTTCAGATTACATTGTGAAGGACTATGGTCATGTTTTCAAATTCCTCTCAGAATAGGAATCAAGTTAAAATTTCAGTAAGATCTCTCACCAATTATTATTATTTTATTTTCTCCTCGTCGTGGAAGAATGATATGATGTTTAACAGTCTGTTTGGGAGTTTTGGGTGGGAAGGGAAGGGAAGGGAATGAGGGGGAAGGGAAGGGAAGGGAGGAGAATGAAGGTGAAATATTGAACTCTCTCTTTTCATAAGGGGAAGATTGTGTATCCTGCCTGGGCGGGAGCCTTTGTGGAGGCAGTGGGGCAATGTTGATGTTGATGATGTTGAAGTACAATATAATTAAAATTTCCCATAAAATGCCGACACCTAAAAGTTCATTTTATAAAATCCGCACATTTTGACATTATGAGAGGTAAGAGTACACAAATATAATGCATCCACTTACCATTTACCAAACCTCTTGGAGCATTAATAAGTAACTTTAAAAAACAAATTTGACTCAACCATTTCACTATCCAGCTCCAGTAACTACAAAAAGTGCATTGGATATATGTTGGCCCAAAAGCAACACACATTTAAGCAAGTTAGCACAGCCCATTGATCTCTGACATTAAGTCATCAATCAGAGAAAATACAAAGGCTCGGGAGTTGAAGCTTACCAGTATCTCCCTTTTCCTAAAGAGAACCTTTAGCGCAGTTTGTGACAGTAAAGCGTCCCTTGACGCAAGGGTAAGCTGTATTTTGTGAAGATGCTCAAAGTTAGAATTGAAACAAACAAGGGCATGGTCTTGTTTTTCATCTTGATCTGACACTGCAGAGTCAGAGATCTTGTTATCAGAGGAAACCTTGTGCTCGGAACTTGGCAAGCTATCCAAAGCTTCTGCCTGCAAAATCCATATGAATGTTCAGTAATAGACAAAGCAAAATGGTTTTCTAGGATACAGACTCAGAATCCAAGAATCAATATGTCAGTTCTTTCAAACAGGTTGGTTTTATAGGCAACCCTTTAAATTTGGATCCTTGTTAACAGATTTATATTCAAGTGCAAGACATAAAATGCTAAAGCCATAAAATTATTCTGACGGGTTCAAAGATATCAACCTCCGGATACCACTTCGGCCTTTTGCATCATACTAACTCTTGTTTATCTATTTATAGTCTCAACCTCTCCTTTGGATCTATATAAATTTCTTCAGAAGGACCTCAATAAAACTTTTTCTTGAACAAAGAACTGAGGTGAGTAAAGTAGGTTCCATACAGGCAAGCAGCAACAACTCTGCCAGTGAGGAGAAAAGGAAGCAGACAGTGTGAAGGAATGTGCAATTTCTTTTTTAGATAACATGGGTATCCGGGATTTGCTCGACTTATCCCATGGGCCCTGAAGTTAACAACCAGGAAAACCTCGAGGGGCCCTGAAGAGGCTCGAACCTGGGACCTCTGGAACAAATCCCAGAGGTCTTACCAGTTGAGCAACCCACTGGGGGTTGGGAATGTGCAATTTCTTCTTCAAAAAACTGAAAATTGTGCCGTCTATGCTGCCTACCTTGGAGTAACACATGATCTCAAGGAAAGGAATTCAAGATACATGTTGTCACAACAGAGTTTAAGTACAATGGGGTATGGGCAATGAATATTAGGGAATCAAAATTGGGGAATTCGAAAAGCACACAACACTCAAGTAGAACCGGCAAAAGCTGACACGACACGATAACACGACACGAACCGGACACGAAATAAACGGGTTAGTGCTGAGATTTTCGACACGATTAACTTAAGCGGGTCGACACGAGTAACCTGTTTAGTTAAATGGGTTGGGTTAGTGTTGAGATTTTCAACACGAAATTGACACGCTCTGACACGATTATTCAAACATGTCGAGAAATATGCCACTTAACTAGTGATAATATCAAAAAAATAAGGTTTAAATCTATAATATTCATTATTTGTATTGACTAATACCCTAATGAAAGCTTAAAAGTAATGTTTCAAAATTTCTTTACTATTTTTTATTAGTTATTTTATGTTTTATTTGTAATTTTCTAAAAAGAAATAAGATTAAAAAAGTTAAGCGGGTCAACACGAATAACACGATTACTAAGCGGGTTGGGTTAGTGTTGAAGGTTCCCGACACGATTAATAAATGGGTCAGATTAGTGTTGGGAGTTTTCTGACACGATTATCTTTGACACGAACACGAACATGACACTACACGACCCGACCTATTTGCCAGCTCTACACTCAAGTGGGTCTATTTTACCCACTACACTTTTTTTTAATCGAAGAGTGGCCTCAAATGGTTGTCGGAGAGGAGTTTACATTAAAAAAAATCATGAAAGTGGGTCATATAAAAAGCAAAGCACCTTTTCAAAAGTTGGTTAATGGCAAATGATCCTATGAAGAAAGAAGAAGAATTAAGTACAACTGTACATACCACGAGGACAAAAAGTCCACAAAGACGAGCTAATTACAAATCATTACAGATCCAAAGTGGTTCCAACCAAGTGCACTAGAAGACTGCCATAACAACTTATTCTCCTAACTCCTTCCCAACCCAACATAACGAGATGCTAGACAATAGTGGCAGGCCTGGCAGCAATCCCCCCTAATACCAATAAGCTGCCACCAAAATGTCCATGCAAAGTCATAATACAAAAACAGATGCATACAAGTCTCACTAGCACAGTGGCATTGCAAATAGCACACACATCCAAAGACATAGCCCCATCGGGTCTACTTTGTTGCACCATATCAAAAGTGTTTAGCTTGCCTAGTACTAAGGTCCAAAGTCCAAACTTTGCACAGTCCGCCCACCTTTTAGCAACCTTAGACTTCCCAATGAAATTAGCTAGGGGGAAGGGAGGATGTTATGAGGGTAAGCTAAGATAGAGGATGGGTAAAACAAAACTCACCGAGTCATCAGTAAGAACAAGCTAAATAGTGTCTAGAACATTCAGCAAGGAGGTGAGCTCCTCCATTAATCATAAGGGGCTCTATGTAAGTGAAGATCCCAAGAGCCACCATTTCTAGAAAAGAAAGCAGCAAGTGGTGCATAATGAAGAGTAGGCAGCTGATAAACACGAGAATACATAAAGAATGAAACATTCTCCTGCCGCACATCCTCCCTAAAGGCCCAAGCTGCACTCAATGTCCAAACCCACTTGATACCTGACCAAACCATAGGAAAGAGGAAAGACTACATGGGGTATGAACTTCCATAGGCAAGCATGGGAAATGAAAGAAAAAGCCTTGGACTGGGCAAGCATGGGAAATGAAAGAAAAAGACTTGGACTGGGCAAGCATGGTTATTTTTTTAAATAAGAGAAAGTATGTATTGATCAAGTATCAAAAGTACAGCACAGGAGGACAAGTATTCCTCTGAGAAGAGTCTAGCTGCAAATTAGTCCAGCCCACTTACTTTGGATTTGAGCAATAGAATAACTCCTAAATGCTCCTGAGGCTCTAGCCCATAACGATGTTATGTAAGTGACTCTATACCACATTAAATCAGCCGACATGGTCACGCCACTAAAGACCCAGGCATTCCTTTCTAACAGAAGGCACCAAATAATAGCAAAGACTGCATTACGCCAAAGTAATCTCCTCTCCTTTCCCCTCCCAAACTCCAAGCCTTGGTAGAACTCCACACTAGAAGGACAAACCCACGTCTCTCCCAAAAAACCAAACAGTCGCCCACAGATGCAGCGATCAAAATCACATGTCAAAAACAAATGCAAAGCCGTCTCGGTGCTCGCCCAACAAAGAGCACAAACATGGGCAACAAACACATCTCCGGCCTCCTCCTCTGACGAAGATCATGAGTATTCACCCTATCCAACGCCAAGGTCCACACAAAAGCCTGCATCTTAAAAGGCACCTTAGCCTTCCAAATAAAATTTGTAGAAACCGGGGAAATGGCGTTTCGAGCTGCTGGAGGAAGGACTTGCACGAGAAATCTCCCAAGGAATCACCATTCCATCTTCTAGAGTCATGGGCGTCAGATAGATGTATAGTCTCCAAAAGACCAAGTAAGGCTGTGACCTCATCCAACTCCCAATCCTGAGGGGCCCTCCGTAAATGAAGGTTCCAAGAACCTGTCTGTGCGCAACAAAAGTCAGCCACAGCAACACCATGTAAAGAAGAGAGTTGAAAGACTCAGGAAATCTCACACACAAGGACTGCCCTCCAATCCAAACCCAGTGAATGGTTATTGTTCTAATCCCTCTCTTTGGACATGGGTGAGAACCTTGTGTATGAACCAATTCAACCAAAAGCTTAAGCTGATGGTCTCCATATCTTGTGCTTAAAGGGCACAAATATAGGAGTAAGCTCTGCTATAGGAGCAAGAGGGTTGCCAGGATTCGAACTCATGATCTTTTAGTCATCTGGCTTGGATACCATGTCAATGAACCAATCAACCGAAAACTTAAGTTGATGATTCAATGTTTTATGTCCTATTAAACTGAAAAATGGCACACGTTTGGTCTCCTGCTAACATCTTTTACTTATCAATATATAAGACCACCCCATAAAAAAAGACGTTTTTCATAATAAGACCCGTACAATTTGTTTTTTCTTTCAAAAGACCACTACCAGTTCAAAAGACAAAGCTACCATGTCGTTCAAAAGACAAAGAAGTCAAGGAAGGAAAGATTAAAGAAGGGGTTTTATGCACGTATTAACTTAGCACCCAGACCCATCAAAGTCCTCTAAATGACCAAAATAGTAACTTACATGAACGTTAAATGAACCCTATGACAGACTGGTGTTTTAAAAATCGATGTTAAGGTATTAAAATATGAACGTTGGCGCATATACCCTCTGGGTGAACATTCGACAAAGAACTAAGTTTTTTCTAGTATTTTATCATTTTCTTCGATTTTTTGATGAGAAACTTTCCCTGAAACATGCATGTTAACAAACAAACTCAAAATGAAATACAGTAATAGCAGTATCTATGTAAATTTTACCACAACAAGAGCCCCTTCTGTCAGTGTAGTTTGATTAGTCTCCTCGAACAAAACCATCTGTTTCTGATTATCAACATGGTTTTCACAAGTGAGAATCTTGCTTTTTCCATCAACTAATGAGCAAGTCTTGGCAGACTCATCAACCTCCATATTATTTGATGAACCAGTAGCACATTCTCCATCTTCTTGCCTTGGGTATTCTCTGGTGGCAATGCTTGTCTTGCGATCTGGATTTTTATTGGAGTTGCAGCTCTTTTGAGATCTGTTTCTTTTCCTATATACCACAGTCTCAGTACGTTCCTCTCTTCTGCGAGATGTATTGAGGTCTTCCACATTTGCTACTTCAGAATGTTGTAAGGTATATTCAAGGTTTTTCTCCTTTAACTGATCGCTATTGCCATTGCTAAACTCCTTCATCACTGCAGAAGGTTGCGAAGTGTCCATGATTTGCTCCTCATTTAAGAGGGAGTGGTTGTGATTTTCAACCTCCTTTACTGCTTCAGGTTTATGTAAGGTGTATTGAAGAGTTTCCTCTTTCAACTGATCACTATTGCCATTGCTAACCTCCTTCGCCACTGCAGAAGGTTGCGAAGTGTCCAAGATTTGCTCCTCATTTAAGAGGGAGCCGTTGTGATTTTCAACCTCCTTTACTTCTTCAGAGTGGTGTAAGGTGTATTGGAGGGTTTCCTCTTTCAACTGATTGCTATTGCCATTGCTAACCTCTTCTGCTACTGCAGAAGGTTGCGGCATGTCCAAGAATTTCTGCTCATTTAAGAGAGTGTGCTTGTGATTTTCAACCTCCTTTACAGCTTCACAATTGTGTGAAGTTTTTGACAGTGGTTCCAACTTTAAGAGAGAGCTGTTGTGATTTTCAGCCTCCTTAACTGTTCCAAATTGGTGTGAAGTGTTTGGCAGCGGTTCTACCTCTATTTTCGAACTGTCACAATTTTCAACCTCCTTTACTACTTGAAAATGTTCTGATGTATCTGGCAGTGTTTCCACCTTTAAGTGAGAATTGCAATTTCTATCCTCGTTTGCTACTTCAAGGTCCTGTGAAGTGTTTATGAGCCCTTCCCTGTCCCAGAGGAGAAAGCAAGGCACTGTCAAAAACTCAACTATCTAAATACTGTAGATGAATTTGGTCTGGAAGCATTAGGCATGCCGCAAAAGCATCTTGAATAAAACCAAGAGAGGTGCTCCAATGGATACTAATGATTTCAGGTCACATTGTTCTTTTACATCTTGACAGAAGGAGGAGGTGAAAATATGAAGGATAATTTGAAAGGAAACTATATCTTTAATATTTTTTCTACAGCAAGCACAGATGATAAACTTTGATTTTGGATGGAAGAAAGGCAAGTCACAGGGAGCTTGAAGAACTTGATATGCTGACAACAAACTGCTCAGTGCTTAGAATTCCGGAGCTGGAGCTGGGGATCAGTTTAGTCTGTTAAGGTAGTGGAGAAAGAAGCTAGTCTTAAGAGCCTTTTCCTCTTGATTGACAATAGAAGAGCTTGAAGGCCATAGTTTACCAAGTCTGTTAAGGTATTGTTATGCTGGATCATGATATTTTGTTACAACCACCATAAAACTTATACAAAGGTACTGAAGATGCATTACATATAACACATAACTGAGTTCAATCTGATGTTATCATTAGCGGCACATTTTTTGTTTTGATGGCTCCATTTAGTGATAGTCAAAAACCCATTGATTTGACTTCGAATACAAAAGTGGAAGTACATCCTAGTGTTATCACTGGTATTTTTACAAGTTTTTGGCCACATTTTGTAAGTTTCAGTTCTCCTTTTATCCTTTGTAATTCTATTTTTTTTTTTTTGTTTTTTTTTTTTGGGGGGGGGGGGCAGGGGATGGGATTTGTAGAGGGTGGTTCTTACTCCTTGACCACAAACATGCTTCATGTGTTACATACATACATACATACATACATACATACATACATAATAGCTACAGTATACCTCTATATCATTTTTTTTTCACATCATATAGTAGTATGGTAAGTCATGCAGTATCATGACATTACTATAAATGGAATGTGTTAGTAATTTACAAATTACAATAGGATCTCCTCTTTAGATAGCATAACTAAAGTGGTGCATATTTTTTATTTCCTAAAGCACATACTGCTTTAGACACATATAGGCCTTGGCAGAATTTCAGTATGCCATGCAGTTACTGATATACATGAGAAAGAAGATAGAAATATACCGAGAAAGCCAGTCCAACACTTTGTCAGCAAAAGGAAGCAAGTGGAAATATTCAACAACAGGGGTTGTTATCCAACTGCCAGACTCCTTTATAACTAATGGTCCTCGCAAGCTGCAGCAACAACAATTCACTGATCAAGTCCCTATACCAGTTCATAGAACCTCTAGGAAAACATTAGATCAGCACTGTGTTTTTTACACCAATATAGTTACCATGTGAATCCTCGAGTAAAACTGGAGTACCACAAGTCCTTATACTGGAATGGGGACAAACTTCAATTTTGAATCACTGACATCAGTTGTAAAGGCTGCCCTTCCAGATATCTGAACCATTAAATGTATTCCGGATGCAAGTAATTACTACTTGTACCCTTGGACATTTTCATCAACGTAAGTGCAAGTTTCTACACATGGACATCTATGACAATGAAGTCTATGTATAGCACATGCCAATACCCCAGTATCTCTCAGAATGCTCCTGCCTAAACTAAGGTAATGATGATTGAATTTACATAGCCTGCAATTATACAGAGGCAATTTCGTTTAACCACTGATTTGGAGTAGGCAGGTACAGCCCATATCCTTGAGCTCCAGTGTCTTTCACCTTCCAGTTTACAGCTTATTGTCTAGTAGCTTTATTAGGAGTAAGCAGGTGTGGTCCTATTCAATGGTTGCTCAGAAGAAATAAGTCATGCTTGTCAAGGAGGGAAGGTTGGATCCTTTGGAAGTTGTGCTCGTAGAAGGAAAAGTCGAGGAATTTGGGATAAAGTGTAATAGAGACTCTTTGTATTGGAAGCATATTTAATGATTTCATTAACAAAATGCAAGAGATAACAGTGATCAGATGCAAGAGATAACAGTGATCAGAAACAAATTTAAACAACATTTTGCTCAGTTGTCTACAATTAAGCAAATTGTGACGGAAAGGATGGGAGAGATAGGGATATAGCTAATAGGAATTTGTAGCATTCACAGATTCACTCTTCAAAGCGTTACTTTTTTCCCAGTCTCTGAGTTGTGAGATTTCAGATATCACTCGTTGCCTTTCCACCTTGATTCAACCTTTCTATTTCCTCCTTTCTCCCTTGCAAGGTTTATTTGACTGAATTCTTCCTCTAGTAAACATTTTGTTTCCTACTAGTACCCCCTTTTCTTGTAGACAAACAGGATAGGAAAGAATTAAATTAAAGCATCAAGGACTAGGTTCACACCTTTCCATAGCATCATTTATAGGAACCAAGTTCATGTCTTGGTTGGTTTGTGTGCATTGCATTATAAATAAGCGAACAGATGCCTGCTTCTTCCCTGTTGAATAGACCATGTGGTTCTCAAGAGTTTTGAGATCACCCTGGTTAATTCCTGTTCTTCGTATCAAATAATGGACAAGTAAGATAATTATTTTGTGATCAACTTAAAGAAGACAATTTTCATGGTATATAACAAAGCACACAAAATAAAACTTAATAAGATAAGCAGCAACAAAGAAATGCAAAGACAAGGATATATAGAAGCAAGCAGCTTCATAGGATTATTTCCATATCAGCAATGAGCAGCAGATCAAGGTATGTTATCAACTTCTATCTAATCAACATATCTCATTTGCCAAATAAACTAACGTGTTGCCAGTGTCTATTCTATCTATTGCTCCCTATCTTTTGACTACAACCGTACATGTGTATCAAGGATTGTAATGCTGGAGGGCTTCCAGCATTACGCAACTCAATAAGGGGTAAGTTGATCTGCAGTTTAAGACCAGAATTGATTTTGTCCAGCACTTCCATCCACTTCCATCCTAACAAAAGTTTTAACCTTTTTAGGATGCTTAGACTTCTAAATGAAATTTGAGAATGGGAGAATTAAGACAGACAAAACTTCACTTGATACTTTACACCTATTCATTATGGGTTAAAGCTGTTACCCTAACAACCCACATCTTGCACTTTAATAAATCCGGGCACATAACCCTGAGTGGGTAGCACAGCAGGTAAAACATCTGTATTTGAGATAGATATGGAAAATACATTGGACCGAATACACTTTCCATATATATCACTGTTAGTCAGAGATATATTCCAGAGATCACTGCCACTGGAGTTATATTCTTGAATTGAGCATACTTCTCAACAGAATAAAGTATGCAGCCACTGTGAGAGCATATACATGTAAATAAAGATAGACACTAGTTGCTAAGGAGGAATCAAGGGAAAAAAGTTTTAAAAGTAGGTAGATTCAACCATATAAAACCACTTAATGAATAAAAGTGAGCATATCAGCATACCACATGCTTCCTTGACAGCTAAACATGCCAGCTGCTGAAGACTTGCTTCATCAGAAGTTGCCCTTTTAGTGACTCTCTTTTTCTTGTTTCCAGCTCTCGCCTCTGTTACAGCTTCTGAGCTTTGATTCCGGTCATTAACATCTTTCTCAATCACTGACCACACCCCCTGTGTGATGGAACTATGGAACAAATAGCAGTTTTCCTTCTTGGAATCAACTAAGAAAACAGCAACTTTGGTAATAGGCCAACCTTCAAGGACAGGATTCTTCTTTGATGCATCTAAACTTTTGCATACGTCACAACCATTCATGATTGCTTCCTCAGTCAAAGAAAGATGTTTGTCCTGGTCACCCAGCTCAGCATAATCTTCTCTTTGCATGAGTTTCAAGTATGATAGTAGACTTCGTTTTAGAACCAGAGCTTTCTCGCAGAAAGGTACAAATTCCAAAAACTCCAGCTCTGGATGTCGTTTCCTGTGGTAGTAATTGTAGAGCAACACAACTGCATGGACCTGTATAAGAATGGAGTTACGAAAGAATCCAGACATAAATGACAATGCAGTGATAACAGATGAAGAACATACATAAATCTATTTTTAAGTAATCAAAACAAAAAGATAAAAAGAATGTGGGACAACTAAGTTGTATAACATCAGTTTTGCATTTAAATCCCACATGGGTTGAACTATTGAAGTCTTTGATGAAGCCTTTACTTTCCAGTTAAAGACAAGGAATGATATAATATGGCACATTACAGAGGCTCAGCTAGCTAATTGCACAAATTCAACCTACATAAAAATTGATACGGAATTTTGTTTTCCCCTTTTTTCGCTGGCCTCTAGTTTTGAAGAGGCTTACATAGGCGGATTTCTACAATCTATTTGAGCTTCCTCAATTCTCAAAGTAGAAGTGGAAATAATTTTCCACCACATCTTGAAAGGCTTCACCTACAGCGGGAATCTTACGTACTGCTATGTCACTTAAATTGTGACGAGAAAGCGATTTGCTACAGTAAAGCTTAAATACACTATTCATTGCATGAGTTTGAGTATTACGGCCAGATTGCTTTACGTAAACTCTTTCGCCAACCAAAATTGTGGTTTAGTCTTTGTGAAACAATAACGAATGTCGGTGACCTGTAGGATTTCCTGAAATAGAATTACTGAAGTTTCCGTTAGAAATCTGTGTTAACCTTTTATCTAGATCGCCATCCCATCCCATCCCAATTTTAAAATAAGAATCTGGCGGAAGCTTGACATAAAGGATACGATCTTACTACCACAGATCCTCCTCAGAAATTGCACTATTCAGGAATCAGAATCACCAACAGCCGTATTAACTTCTATTACATGTAATGTCATATTCAACCCGGCAAACTCCCTCAAAGTTAAACTAGATTGTTCAGAGTAGTTCTGCCTATGTTAGATCCCAACAATAACAAACACGGAGCAAATTCTTATCATATATTATCAAGGTCTTTTTGTTTGCTCCCCCCCCCCCTTCTAATAAGATAACCAGAAACTTGATTATCTTGACCAACCAGAGTCAGACCCTAGTGCAAAAACATATCAAAAGATCAAAGACATACAGCAATTATACAATGTGAGAATATTCAATTAACTACTTTCAATCTAATGTCAAACCAGAAGGAGGGGGGTGGACTCATTTAGCCAAAGGGGCTTTCTGTATCTTACCATAAGGGCTTGTAAGATAACACAATCATCTTGGTTTCATCCAATCAAAGGGGGGAAAATGTACTTGTAAACTATCATAGAGCCAAAATGCATGAAAATCTCATAATGTAATCACATTTGTTCATTCTTAAGATAATCAGCATCCAAATTAACATGCAGAGCACATCCCAAAAACCATCCAAAATATGACACACAAAAAATCCAAAAAAAAAAGAAAATTTTGAAACAAACAAATTATCAACCTGTTTAGCAACTAATTCTTCTTGAGAGGGAGAAATGATCTCCCTTGAAGAAGAAGATCTAGAGGGAAGCAAAGGATCAACCAAGAAGTCCAACAAAGCCAAAATTGTGCCCTCTGTAGGACCCACTTCTTCTAATGCAGAATCCATCCTAATCATCAAAACCCCACCTGCAAATGCACCTCCAAAACATCAAAATTTCACCAAAATTGCAACATAAATTAGGGTTATGAACAGTTAGACCAGTTACTGGTTACAATTATATAGGCAAAAATTTGCAAAAATGGTTCTGGGTCTTACCTGTTGTCGCAAAACAAAGGAACCCAAGTGAAGAAATTGAGTGATGAGAGAGAGAGAGGAGAGAGAAAAAGGGGTGTAAGAAGCTGACAAAAGACTGCTGCTGTTGTAAGTGCTTTGAGAATCGGACAAGAGTCTATTGGTGGACAGAATTATGGGGAGCGTTATATATTTTATTTATTTTTTATTTTATTTTTGAGGAAACTGAGAAAGGCGCGAAGTCTTCCTTTGTAGAAACGGATACTACACTTGTCAATCTTACATTTTGTTTTCCCTACCCGTTTTGTCTGCCAAGATTTACCTTATTTGTAAACTACAATAAATTACTTTGAAAATAAATTCATACATGACAACGAAAAGGACCTCACAATTGTACTGTAAAGGAAATAAATTTGCATTTGTGAAAAGGGGAAGTTGTTGCAGATTATATCAATCACTATGCGATTATGATAATCTCAGATGATTAGGATCAGATTGTGTTTTTTTTTTTTTTTTTGAGAGGGAATAGGAGACTTTTATTCATGGAAAAGTCATGCGGCATCTAAATCGAAAATAACCCTAGAATATACTAAATCAACAGTAACAATAATAAATCTGCTAACAAAACAATTAACTAGAATACCCGAGCGCGACTCCCAACATGCATAATAACCATGTGCTTCCTTTGATACTTCATCTTTAACGAGATATTCCCCGCAAGTATCGTAATTGTTTGCTCACAAAACGTTGTATGATACCATCGATCTTGTGCATATTCAGTCCCCGAATTCATATTACTTGATACTAAATCGCACAATAGGCGAAGAGAAGATCCTACAAAGATAAAAAAATATATAAAAATCCCTAATAACTCCACAAAAGGGAGAGAAAATTTATTCCACTTACAGTGCATAAACTAGAAATCAATGACAAAAAGAGGTGGAAAACATGAATTACAGGTCGGGAATGGCCTAAATCGGTCTTCCCGGCCTAAAAAATTGTCCTGATAAGGGTTAGGGATTGGGAGAGGAAGAGGATTGTGTTCTTTTTAGCCTCGTCATTTGGACACGAAGATTAAGATAAGGTAAATGGATGATTACTTTTTTTTAATATATCTCACTTTAAGTCGAAATAGAGATGCTTAAAGTATTTGGTGAGACCCATATTAGAATACATATAATATGTCACCACAAATTTATATCATCTAAAAGGAATTGGAAAATTTTGCTTGGGACAATCTATCTGTCTATTATATATAAGTGAATGTGCACAATTGCTATAATGACATGTGTGCATCCATATAAGCTTCTACATCATTATCATATGCCACATGTAAATAATGTCATACTCTAATTTATTACATTCACACTTTGTTCAAGTTTGACTTTTGATTCTGTATGTTGACCACCTTAGTTGTACATTTATTACTAATGCATGCATCGGATTTGGGCGGTATGATGGAGAATAGATAGATAAAGTATAACAATTTTATTTATGATCTTGGTAGATTCATCATTATTTACGAATTTATGTTATTATAGAGGAATAATGATATGATAATACTTAAAAGATTTTTCTGATTGTTTCATGTATTTATAGACTATAAATTACTATGGTAAAAAGTTCGGACATCGCACGGGCCATGCAACTAGAATTAAATAGGAAAACAATAAAGTTGATTTGAGTATAGAAAGGAGATTAGAAATGAAGTAGCAAGATGCGACATAGGCGAAAAATTTGTTACAAGTTTGTACCAATAAAAATATATTATTTGTTATAAACACACAAACCGTACATCGCACGAAAATGTAACTAGTCTAAAAGAAAATTGGGTACTTCAATTTGGGATGCGATAAGTATTATTTAGTGTCATTGAATATATAACGATATTTATGTCTACTATTATTTATATTATTAGTTTTAGCTACCCCTTTTTTTTTTAAAATAATCTCAACAACTGTTTTTTAATAGGCATATACTTATAGGACCTTCATCTTTGCTTTGTTGTCTTTTGCATATAAAGTCAAACAATCAGTTTCATAATGATATGGCCTCGTCCTCGTATAAACACTCGATATTTTCAAACATGATAGACTAGCAAAAAAAATATTTTCAAACATGATTGTTCATAATTAGTTTTACTGTGATTCTTAAATAGGAAAGTAACTCATTATTCTATTATAGTCAAAATATTATGACATCAACGCTAATTAAAGGCATATACACACCTTAAATATTCAAAAGGTACACATCATTTTCTCATTTTAAATTTTACTTTTTGTATCATGAAGTGTCCATATATCAATTATCTCATTAACCCGATGGACTAAATTATAATCAAGAATGAAAAACAAAGTGAATAAGTTGGGGCCAATGGTTCATACTAGTATTAGAAGTAGATATCAATTGAAGTTGAACATAGTTACATACCAACCAACCTAAAACATTTAAAAGGGGGTAAAAAGTCTAGGAAAATATGTTAGAACTTGTATGGTGGTTTCTGGTATTACATGTAGTCACCATAACTTTGCATGACAGCCGTTGATCACCATCTTGGTCAAATCATATCATATATTGTACTGTGGTTGCAAATATAATAATTAAAATAGTTGGCTACTGGTTCTAACCAATTCTTTAATCGGTCATAAATATTCTACCACTAGCCAACTTATTATGACCGATAGTATAATTAGTTATGACTAAACTAATATCAAAAAATTAATCTAAATTGGGTAGTATCAAATCGAAATTAGTCTTACCTAATTTATTTAAACCAATTAACTGTTGAAATTGGAATCGACGGCTCTAGTGCATAGTTATGGTTACTACAATTTAGTGGCAACCACTATGCAAATGGTGGAAAATATGTGAACAAGAGAACAGAAGGGTGTCACTTGGTGCACCATGGACAAACCCAATTTAGAAACCAAACAAGTTGAAGATCCTCCTTTACAAATGACAAAACCCAGAAAATGTCGATTAAATTCCCAATTGGGCAACTATACAAACTGCGTTGCGCCGGAATTGGCTTGAAAATGCCCCGCTCTAGATTGTCTTCAAGAGCCATTGTCACCAAATCTAAGCCAGAATCTCAGAATTTTGAGCCAAACCCATCTCAAGGTAAGCCAATTAAAAACGCAAACTTTAGCAAAATTTTGCCTACCCTTTTTGATTTCTCTCTTTATATGATCCAAGCAGTGCATTTGCTCTTGTGGGTGGTTAATTTATTGGGTTTTGAACAGGTTCTGGATCTCTAATTGCAACTTCTGCACCAGAAATTGGAGTTCTTCTTAGGAAAAAGAGGGTCAAAAGGAAAGCAACTGAAGGGCATCAAATAGGAAGTAATGTTGATGGAGTGAGTACTCTAGTGCCCTCTTAATCACCTTTCATTTACTTTATGTGGTTCTATAATGATCATGGAATTAAACTGAATGATGTGGGAATTGACCATTTTTACCATAATTTTGAATGTTGGGTCATTTGTTTGACTGGACTGTTCTTGATCAGACTTGATTATAATGTTGTCCTGAACTTCGGTTAGTTAAGTTCGTGGAAACAGCCCTAGTGGAAAACCTATCTAGCTTTAGATCAGTGCTTACTGTGATATTTAGGACATCCTTCATCAAACTAAGGATGAAATGAGAGGTTTCATTGTTGTAAGTTTTCTTTTCTTTTTTAAAATTTGAAAAAGATTTTAACTAGGTTTAGGAAAACATTCAAGGAGGTAAGCTGTTCACAAAGGAGATTACAAGTTGGCACAGTTCCTATGGACTATGATAATTGATTAATTCATAAGCTCCTCCCGTGTAGTCCGTAAACCGGAGTAGGTTGCCTATCCTAAAGAAGCTAGGGTGAAAAAGTGAACTCCATGGTTTTCTTTCCAACTAAAGAGGCGTAGACAGTGGAGAAAGCGTTATGCTACAACAAACTCTTTCTTTCTCCTGGCCTCCTCCAGTGAAGCATGTTTCACTGGTGACTTGGTGTTGACTTTCTCCAATGCATTATCCAAACTAAAGTTTTTACCTTTAGTGGTACCTTTGCCTCCCAAACAAATTTGCAATAGGAGAAGTTGGATACAGTGAAGGTACTTAGGCAATCTAAAGAACATTTTAAGAGTACATTCTTGATGCATCACCAGTCAACACTTCAGATTTTTTCATTGCCAGAAAGCAAACAGACTCAAGAAGTCCAGGTAAGAAAGTACATGATACAATCCTGTCTCTGGCTGCTGGTGTGGACGTAGACGTCTTCAACCATGTTCTCACATCCTCGACACCTTTGAGGTGGTATCAGGGCTGAAGGTCAAACTTTTTAAAAGTAGTGTAGCAGGTATACTGAAGCACTTTTTATGAACTGATGCCAAAGGGAAACAGTAGTTTGCTAGTTTGAAGGGATTTCCGGTTTAAAACTGGCATTGCCTATTCGAGTGTTCCGGTTGTGGTGGATGGTGAACCGTGCCACATAGACATTCTTAATGTGGTATCTGAGAGGGTTTCCAAGAAGTCAGATTGATGAAAGAGGGTTATCCTTGGATGATAATATTACTTTATTGCACCCTTGTGTTATTAGTATACATACCACTATATTATCTATCACTTCCCGAGATTCTTCTGGCTGTTGCCAAAAAGATTGGAAAGATGGTGAGCGACTTCTCGTGGTCAAGGGTTGATGGAGGTCGGAGGGATTGTTTCCTGGGAAAATGGTTTATAGACCTACAGAGGAGAAAGTTGGTTTCAAATAATATCGCTCTGGCATTTTCCTTTAGAAACAGATTCCCTTTGGCATCGGATCACTAGGAGTAGATATGGTGTGCACAGAATTGGTTCCCTTAATGGTCGGAGTGCACTAATGTCTGTTTGTGGAAATTTATATCCCAGGTTTCTTTGGTCTTCTTCCCCTGAAGTTAACCTTATAATGGAGAATAGGTATTGGATAAGATTTTGGGAGGATATCTGGACACATGAACAGCCATTTTGTATTATTTTCCAACATTATTTCAGCTTTAAGATGTTCATGAGGATCCAGAATCAGAATTCTACACATAGCAGACTCAGGGAATTATCATTTCCGTAGGCCGCTCACTTTGTTTCTTACTTGCACTTCTTGTTGTAACTTCAATTATTCGTAACAACTTGATGTTAGAGTCCATCTCCTTGCTAAGAGAGCTAGGAAGATGGTTTTGAGTTGTCTTTTGATTCGTAAATTTCCTGCCTATCACAAATATAGGGGAAACAAATCTAGTGTGATATTACTTTCAAGTGTACAAAAAGAAAGGGAAGAAAAAAGGGAAGGGCACGCTGAGTGTAATTAGTCCTGCCTGAGCTTCATTACTCTCTTGTCAAGAAGCCCTGCTATTGAATCACCGTGACCTGCTAGCAACCCTTAATATATACTACAATCTACAGTATAAATTGACAGAAATTTACAACCAAAAAGGCGTTGAGAAAGGAGAACAGTGGCAAATTATCCGAATTACATTCAATCTACAGTCTAGTCTACATGAGAGAGATACTCTTAAAGCTTCTACGGGAAGTGCTTCGCTATAACATATAATCTTATAAAAATATTGTGCATATGTGGATCTTAAGTTTGTATTAACTAATCCAAAATAGGTCGCTAAGACCAATTAAACATGTCTTCTAGTGTTTACTTCTTGAATATGTGTAAGTAGTTTATATGTTACGCTATGGGGTGTTGGCATGTTGCCAACTTATGGAATCTCTACATCAGAACTTTATGGTATGGTTCTAGACCAGTAGTGTGTATTTTTATTTTTATTTTCTCACATTCAGGTGCTAATGTTATAGTCTACAAGATAGTAAGGTCATCACTCATCATCAAAATATATCATGCTTGGCAAGTGATTGGAACTTTGGAATGGGTAATAAGAACTGGAAAATCGAAATGTCCAAAATGGGCATCTAGTAATTTGGACTTCGGATCCCATTCTGAAGTGATATTATCTCAGAAAACACATGGCTGTAAAGTTTTGATCTATTTTGCTTCAGTGAGAAGATCATGTTTGTTGTGCACAATGCATATAACATTAGCTTGTGCATGTAAGATAAATCTTTAATCTCTATTATGAATTTATTGGGTCAAAATGCTTCTTGTTTGTGTAAGGAAAGTGTATTTTGCTTCTGCTTTAGGTCATGCATGGATATAAAATGAATACAACCTCAGCTATTCCATATACTGCTGACTAAAATTCGACCTCAATAGTTTGCCTCTTCTCTTATAGATCGTCTAAATCATTATCAACTTACCTTGACACAGCTTTCTGGCCTGTCTGATATTGAAGATCTCACATACCAAAAGCCAAGGATATCAACTGCAACAGGTGCGTGCTTTAGCCCTGCACAGGAATGCTGTTGTTTTTGCTTGATATTGATTCATAGATGGGCTCATCTTTCAAAACTTTTGATCGTTTCATATGTCTAGCCATAACAACAACACAGTGGGTATCCCTCCGAGGGTGGGGTCTGAGGCACATGTAAGCAGCCTTAACCCTATCTGGTCACCTAGTACAGAGGCTGTTTCCGATAGACCCACAAAAACAAATTTGAGTTTTAGAAAACAGTTGAAACAGAGTTGATGAAGGTAAGAGGGAGTGAATGGAAAAATGAATGAATGTGTTAGTGAATGGATGAGCAGATGGATGAATAAATAAAAACAAAAAAAATACATGAAAATAAGTTGAATAATAGACTAAGAAAGAGTGGTGAACAACCATACGTAAATGAAAGGGTGTCATCAAAGGAACTCAACAGATGATAGAGATACCTATGCAAAAAGCCTATTCTCTAGGATATGCAATACACCCTTATTGATAGGATCCTCTACATATATGCCATCACACCACACTTTCCTATTTAGGGTCATGTCCTCGGTAAGCTCTAGAAGGGTCATATCTAGCCATGAAAATCTAATTCAGACAATTCAGAAACTAGTTTTTTGGTGAATCCAACAGAAGTTAGAGTTTCTTCTTGCATCAAGCTTGAAGGTATAATGTACATTATTGATGAATTTCAGACGGAATGTTGATAGTGGACAAGTTAATCATAGGGCTTATAATTTTGTACGACAGAGTCAAACTGCAGACAATTTAGCACTCTGTAGTCTGTACAGTGTTACAGATGTAAACCTACTATGCTGTCATAGGGCTATTATCTGTTAATGGAGCGATTGTTTCTCTCTCACTCTCACTCTGTCTCTCTCTGCCGCTTTTGGTATACCCTGCTTAGTGCATTCAGATTTGTAGAAGAAGAAAGGAAATGGAAGAACAGGAAAAGAACTTGTCTCTGTAGTATGTACCCTCCATAACCTAAGCAGCTAAGCCTCAACTAAATGGGAAATAATGTTGTTCTGATTTCATAATAAACTGAGTACCTTATTGCATGGTTTCTTGTGAAGAAATTGGGCAGGGTTTTTTTTTGTCGTCATGTTTGTTTGCTTGGTAAAGTTCACGTTCAACATGAACATTGCATCTGGGATTACTTGCTGCAGGTCCAGACAACTGGGAGAAGGTTCTTGAAGGAATTCGCAATATGAGGTCTTCCGAAGGTGCACCAGCAGACTTCATGGGTGAGAAGGCTGGCAGTTCTCTTCCCCCAAAGGTACGATGTCTTGAATTCTGGTCCAATTGATTATGAGAAGAATTTGATAATATCTGTTCAACTGTCATGTCCAACATCGCTGTATGTATAATGTACATAGATGGTTAAGTGGTTAACTGGCGGTCTCAGGTAGATTCACGCATGAATCTAGGTCCCGACCAAAAATCGGTTGCTTATATCTTCAATTTGAATGACTGCAAATCTGCAATTCATGAGCCATATAATCATGGAACAGTTCTGAATTTCCTGAACTGAAGGTCAGAATATAGAAATCAAGGATTACTGGATTAGTACTATATATGTTGCTGGGGAGGGGTACTTGTGGTCTGTGGATTGTCGAACCCAGCATAGTATATCACATTATGTACCTTTAAAATGCTTTGTAATGTGTGTGCAGCATTTAGAGCACTAGTGCATATGTACTGATGCTGAAAATCTTCAATGCTGATTTCCCCCCTTCCAGGAGAGAAGATTTGGTATTCTAGCTTCTACACTTCTTTCAAGCCAAACCAAGGATCATGTTACTTATGGCAAGTTTTAATTCCTGTTTAAATTAGAACAATAGCACGATAACTCAAGTAAATTATTTGCTTTCAACATTTAATTTGTGCAAAAATTATGGGTACAGTGAAGTGTTTAGCCTTCCTTTTAATCGCCTTTCTGAACAAAGATTTTTCGGTAAATTATCTTCTGAATTGCTTATGCAATAGAGTATTTACTAACTGAATAAAGTAATTTGCATTGCAGGAGCAGCTCAGCGTCTCTCACAAAATGGACTGCTTGAACCTTATTCCTTGGACAAAGCTGATGAAGAGACCATCAAGACCTTAATTTACCCGGTATGTAGGGCTGGCCACGAGCCGAGCCGAGCCGAACACTCCCAAGTTTGGGTTTGGCTCGTTTTTAAAATTTCCGAACTCGAACTCGAGCCGAACTCGGTCCGAGCCATAAAAATTGAGCTCAAGCTTGGCTTGATTAAAAATTACCGAACTCGAACTCGAACTCGAACTCGAACTTTTATCGAATTTGTCAATTCTTCTTTAATCTTTCAATAAATGTAGAACATCTCTAATATTCCATTATATGAAATCGCCAAATGATATGAAAATAATTTATAGTTCATTATCCTAATTGTTTACGGCTAACAAAGTTTGTTCACTCAATGAGAATGCTAATTAATTTTACGAAAATAAAATTTGAAAAATTAAAATGACAAACAAAATAGATATTTTAAGAAAATTATTTGGAAAAACAAACATTAGTTATTTTAAATTATTCAAGAAATTAGAAAAAAATGTAGAATATACGTGTTTGTTTGAGGCTCACAAGCTTTCGAGCCGAACACCATGAAGCTTGGGTTTGGTTCGTTTATTAAACGAGCTTAAACTTAAAGTTTGAGTTTGGTTCGTTTACTAATCGAACCAAGCCCGAGTCGAGCTTCTATCGAGTCGAGCCCGAACAGTTCACGAACAGTTTGGCTTGTGGCCACCCCTACCGGTATGTTACTTCCAGGTCGATGACTGACATCAGATGGGAAAACTTGCAAAACTATTGCAGATTATGCAGGACCTATTTGTCAGTTCATGAGTGGGTGGCATAAAAATTCTTCGTTAACTTTTTGCGTCATGTTTTCTTTCTACAACAATCTTATATTGATTCGGTCTGAATTTGTTGCATAAACAAATGTAATGAAATCAATATATTGATAGGTTGGATTCTACTCCAGGAAGGCCAGTAACTTGAAAAAAGTTGCAAAGATCTGTATCGAGAAGTATGATGGAGATATTCCGAGCTCACTTGAAGGACTACTCTTGCTTCCTGGGATAGGTCCAAAGATCGCTCATCTGGTGTGTCAACTGTATAATTTAACTCCAGGAAGTTGCTTCAATAGCTAATCCCATATCATTATGTAGGTTATGACCACTGCTTGGAATAATACCCAAGGAATATGTGTTGATACTCATGTCCACCGCATTTGCAATAGACTAGGGTGGGTTTCACGAGCTGGCACTCCTCATGTAATCACTCTTCAAATACTCTAATCAACCTCCCTCCCTGATTGTCCTTTTCTTCTTTCTTTGTTTTCTTTTTCTGGTTTGGATGCCATAGAGTTCAATATGGTCCTATTTTGTTTGGTGAAGTGATCTTGGTGTTCCTTTTTACCCTTGCCAGTCTTCATTTACGTGGTGTGCCAAAAGTTTAAAGAAGAAAAGAAAATTGCCATATGTGTGAATTGTTTTGTATGTCATTCTTCATGAGATAAAAACAGAAGTTTGGGCTAATTTAGTTTAGAAGTTACATATTGGACAAATGAATCACTTATGCAGAACTGTATGGTGCAAGTGGCCCTTCTCTGGGATATCTTGGAGACGACATGTTTATGGTCCAATTAGGGATAATGTGAAGGACTAGTGGCATTTACATGGGTAGTGTTGAAGCATGAAAGTTGATATGCTACACATCCCACATGGCAAGAATAACTTTCTCTCAGCTGAATTACATGGGGTGTATAACTTGTAATTAGCAACTAGGACAGAATAACTTTTCTACATAACTGCTGAAAAAAGAAATATTATATTCTGTATTCAAGCAGAGTACAGGCTAGTACCCATGTTCTTCCTTTTCCATGCTGGGTCTTAGGATAAGGATGCTGTAAGTGTAAGCCCATCAACACATGCTATCAACCAAGTAAACTGAAGTTCATGAGAAACAAACCCCCACAATTACATGCTTGGTTTGAGCAGTGGCTTACTGGCCTCTCCAGATTCTCAGTGAACTTCATTATTCTTGTTAGATTTTTGAAGCATGCATTAGTATGTGCAATCCTTTTTGGGTTGTTGTTATCGTACAAAATAGCTGGTTCAAGCCCAAAATGCTATCATACAGAGACCTGAAAGGTTGTCTTTTAATTGTCGTTTTCTTGCCGCATGCATTTACTTTTCTCAAACGAAATTCTTTATAGCAAAAGGTGAAACATGTTGATATGGTACTAGGGGTGGCATAAGATCAGTCATCCAGCATTTGCTTTCTGTTACACAGTCCTTTGAAAAATATACTGGGAGACCAACAGGAGAGTAAACACCCTTTCCTTTTATTACTTTGATCTGTGCAATTCACATATTCCATTCTCTCTTGTTTTAGAAAACAAAATCTCCAGAGGAAACAAGAGTGGCACTGGAGATGTGGCTTCCGAAGAAAGAATGGGATCCAATAAATCCGCTTTTGGTATGTTTCGATGAATGTGCATGTGTTTAACAGACTCATTCATGATTGCTTGAATTGTTGGATATGTATGTGTGGACTGTAGAGGAAGACAATCTATGTACATGTATATACTCCTGCAGATCATATATATATAAAGGAACGACAACTGACAATAGCTGGTTGAAGCCCAAAATGCGAATGAACTGTCGTATGATATCCTCTTAACTTTACTTCATGATAAGGATTCAAGCTTTCTGCATTGGGTGGGGAGGGAGGAGGAACCGAGGAAGTGGAGAATGTACTCATTCAAGAGAATATTTGCCTATTCTTTGAGAGATATTAATGAATTGGTATTAGGACTGCAAAAGTGCTGTCGTATGATATCATATGTTCTTTTCCAGACTTAATGTTCAGGATGCTTGTTTGAACCTGCTTGTTCTTGTCTATTGTCACATATGAAGAAATTTCATTCTTACCTATTAGTATGATGGATGTTCAACAGGTAGGGTTCGGGCAGACAATATGTAGACCATTGAGACCAAGATGTGATATCTGCAAGATTAACAACCTCTGCCCATCTGCTTTTAAGGAGACCTCGAACCTGTCATCCAAACCAAAGAAGTCTGTTTCACGTCAACGTCTCTAATAAGAAGGTGAATGAATATTATGAAACCATTGAAGGATTAGCCCAGATGGTTCAATTTGTTGTCTATAAAACCTTATAGTTCATCACCTTGGCTGTCAAACTATTTTGCGAGAGAGGTGTACTGTGATTCTGTGAAGTATTGGACAAAGGTGATATTTTAAAGCGAACATGTTATATGTATCAGGATGCCTTTTGCAAACTAATGTCTTACGGTTAATTCATGATGTATTCTGATAGTCAATACAGATTATGATTTATTGTTGTGTGAAATTGAAGATTTGTGTCCACCATTTTAGCTTTTCCATTATATGTCAGCATGTAGGCCATGTACTATTCCTACTATTCCTCTTACTCTGTGTTAAACATGTAGATGATTGGGACGAACACTAGTTCAATATCAAGGTGTTCATTCCTTTAGTAGTACGTTAAACACCTAAAATTCTCGATTAGCAAAGGATATCTAACATGTATCACCACCATTTCCATATTACACCATTATCAAATGACTCACACATTCCATTAATAGATAACCATAAAAATGCTACTGTATAAACTGAGACTTGATATGTTGCTTATAAAGTTATAATGCCTAGCTACCTAAACAAACCCTTCAATATTTTCATGACTGCATTGCAACATCATTGTTAGACATGTAGCTTGACAGGCTTAATGCCACCTTTACATGTAAAGATGAAAATACAAAAAGGCGGTGGGCATGAGCAAAAGGCTCCACTACTCAGCATTCCAACCATGGATATCCCTGGTTTTGGAATCATAGCAAGAAACTGAGACATGTTAAAATAAACTAGTAAAAGATAAATGATCAAAGTAGCTAGAAAATTAAATAAAATTCATATATTATAGATAAGGGGCTGAAATTACAATAGCATGATGATTAACCTTACACATACTTCAACATAAAAATAAAAACTAACACTTAAATTTAACTATATGGTTTATTATATAAACTCCATTTAGGGAGACATTGCATCTAAAATATATAAAAACATCAAATTCTTAATGCATGATTACTCATAGATCATCTCACGACCATAATCACCGCCACTTTGAATTTGATTGTATTCATTCCGCGGTGTGGAGCTTCCGACCCGGATGGCAACCGAATTCGGAAGGATATCAAGAGCATAATTAAACTCATCCAAACTGGTGATCACAACTTCTTTTTGCTTACCCAATTGCTTTTGGAGACTTTCAAGCTTATTCTTAAGCCTTGTGATTTCACTTTTTGTTTCTTTAACGGGGATATTTAGCTCATCAACCTCTTTTTGGAGGTTTAAACATATTTTAAGTTCCTCATTTGTATTCATTTTTGTAAGAAGGGAAGGATGGAGGTTCAAGAAAGCAAGGTTAGTTGTACAAATGATGGATAGTGAATGAAAAAGAGAAGAGAACCACTACCTATATATAGGGCTAGTTGGTAGCAAACATTAGATTAGATTAGCATTCTCAGTTACATTTTTACAGGCAATTGCTATGTTAGTTTTCATACAATCACAATTGATAGGATGGTCAAATCAACTCTAATTCATGGCAATTGATATATTCTTTAGATTAGCATCAATCTGGCATGTCATGTTTAGTTATTGCAGTCAACTTCATGGCTAATAATGCCTGGCTAATGGCAATGACATTCCCCTTTCAACTTCATGTTATACTTGTTTTTGGCTGTAATTTAAAATATCATCCCAATTCTGTTATCTCCAATTGTTCAAGCATCTTTTGCATAGAATAATGAAAGTAGCCCATGATCCTTTTCCACTTGAATCAGCTTAGCTTTATATTGACCTAATTATTTGAAGTAGCTCATAATTAACCCTTCATTAATCCTTAACCATAACAAAATAAAAAGAAAAAAAACTAAAATGAAAAGGCCAGCACAATTTCATAAATTGATCAATCAATTCAAAAAAGAAAAAGAAAAAGAAAAAGAAAAAAGATGTTAAAACATGTCGCCCTCAAATGACTGCTTCAGTGTTATGAAAAATTGATGATGGACACACTTAGCCTTTTATGTCCAATGACCAAGAAAATGTGCCAGTTCCTTTTGTGGATAACATAATTGCTTTGAATTAAATATTTTTAATGCAAGGATTGATTAATCTTATTGGGGCATCACAAATAATCTTTCTTTTAATTTTTCTTGTATGTACATCTTTTCTATAGTCTGGACAAGTTGGCTAAAAAGGACCTCTTAACAAGTGGTCTTATTATCATGAATCTCAACATTCTCAAGTGAAGAACCTCTATTTAAGTGAGTGAGGTCCTGTTCTTTTTGTCGTTTCTATGCTTTATTCCGTTTTGTTTTACACTGCGCTGTAATTTCCGTTCCGTTTCACCGCACTGTAATTTTCGTTCCGTTCTGTACCGTACCACACAAATTATATTTATTATTTCATTTCGTCTCACGCTGCAATTTTCGTTCCGTTTCACACCGCACTGTAATTTCCATTCCGTTCCGTTCCTCACCGTCCCACATTATTCCGTTGACGAGAACATGGCCTAAGTGAGTGGATTTTTCAATAGATTAAATCCATCAATCTAGGAATGCACTTGTTTATACTAATATGCCCTTTAATAGGTTAGTTACAATTGTGAGGCACAGTACAAGTCTCGTGGCATGAATGGGAACATAAACGAGGTTAGACCTACACATTTTCGGACATATAGAGATCATAGATCGATAAATAATGATAGGCAAATTAATCAAACTAAATAAGCTGCGTATGTTAATATTTAGTGGGACGCGCCACGAGAACATTATACTTATCAAACTTAATTTTATAATCGCTTTTTTAAATAATAATAATAATAATAATAATAATAATAATAATAATAATAATAATAATAATAATAATAATAATAATAATAATAGGGTGCAAAAAGAGGCATAAATGTCAATGCATGTGGGATTTCATACCAATTTAATACTTCATAGTACCGATCGATTCTTAGAAATTAAGTTACAAATATTTACAAAGTAGTAACTATAATAACAACATGAAAAGGCGTGAAACTACTTAGACGCATAATGAATTTACCAAATTAGACCACCTCATATATATGAGAATGTTGGGTCAAAACTAATCATGTTCTGACCGAGATAAGCCATAAAGGAGTGAAATGCTTTTCGCAAGTAGTATCTTCATTCATAATAAACCGAATGAATCCTCAACATTATTTAACGGATGTGAATGCAAACTACTCACCCTAATCAGTATTTACTAAGCGGTAATCACGCTACTATATATATATATATATATATATATATATATATATATATATATATATATATATATATATATATATATATATAAAATGAAGTGTTGCTCTGATGATGTCAGCCTTCTCAGAAATGTTTGTTTTTGTTATTGGTAGTCGTTTTCCATTTGAAGCCATTTTTAGTAATAGGTAGTATTCAATGACCCATGAGTGACTTTCCTAAAATGGAAAGTCCAACTTTGAATTGGACAAGTCACCAGAAGGTCCGGGGAGGAGTGGGGCGCAGTAACTTGCTTTGTTTTTGTTTTCATGTCTATTAACTTCTGATAACTTAAACGTGACTATGAATTTTCCTATTTTTGACTCTGTCATTAATAGGATTTCCAATTTGTCATTGTGTGGCTTTGAATGTTTGAAATCAAAGCTTTGTATTTTTTTCTACCGTAACACACGAAATGACGTGTTCTTTTCCTTGGTAAAGTATCAAGTCGCAATTGCTAAGAAGGTTTTAATAATCGCTAATTGAGAATTGAGATTATTGATGGATAATCGATTGTCGTTACGAGAAGTAGCTAAATGTGTAGTTGAAAAATAAGTCAAGCGACTGATATATCAGTCGGAAAATAAAATACCGACCAATCTAATCTAATATAGACTCTCGACGTTAGAAGTTTCGGTCGCATGAACTACCGACGTTGAAAATAGGTCATATAAACCCTTAACATTTCATTTTCAGCCTGTTGTCGTGTTTTGTAATTAGGGGTCACAGACAACCTTGAGGGGCAGTCCTACGGCCCTTAAAAAGATCCTAAATAAGGTCGAGGACTATCTTAGAGCAGGCCGCTCCCTATTCGAACCTACTCCTCCACCCCCAACTTCGAGTTGACGGTGGACTCGGTCAACGGTGATAGTCGGTTTCTAGTAACTTGATAGAATTCCACACCTATACACAATTCGACCAACTGTTCGACCTTTTCGGGGAGTTGGTAGTGCTTTTCGATACGTGGTTCAAATTGGCTATCACGTTGATAATTAACTTTGCTATTTCGACAAGGTCTTTTTGGGCGTTGAGTTGGGATCGTGGTTTCCTTTACTTTAACGAGTAGGGTGCGAGGGGGGTTTGAATACTAGTAATTCGGAAAAAGACATTCATTCGATTGATGTAGACAAAGTACAAACGGGAGGATTTAATGGAGTATGATACACTACATTACGTTTAATCTACTCCTAAAACTACACTACACTAGAGACTACATTACTCTACTCCTAACGCATCTTTGCGATGAGACTTAGTCTCCAAACGAATGGCGGGACTCCTCCCCAAACAAACCGCCACTTTGCGGTGGGACCCTGACCAATCTTCTTCCTTGCTCCATCGATCCTATTTATAGGAAAATAGGAGAGTCCTTGGTCTTCTAGTAACAACCCATTATTCAATCATGGCCTTCATGGGTGGAGTGTAGTCAACCACTATCCATATCCTTCTTTGAGTGGTTAACACATTCACTTCATGGGTAGTGCTTAATTGGGTAGTTTTTGTAGGAAATAACTACCATGGCTAGTATATTAGTGGGTAGTGGTAGGAGATAATGGAAGTTGTGCATTTCAACCACTAATAATATTTTCGTAATATATTTTTATTCGATTTGTCGGTTTATTCGAATGTCCCGATAATTTATTTCGAGTGTAACAACTGCCCCCCTAGCACATATGGATCAATTGTAATGAGATTCGTATAAGGAATTTCCAACGCCATCGACTAAAATAATTTCTTCATTGAGATACAAGAATTTTTCGTCTTTTTGAATAGGTGATATGTTGAATAAATCATTTTCATCCTTATCTAGTATACTCTCTTCGTCATATAAGGAATTTCCGTCGCTATCGACTATTATAATTTCTTCATCGAGATAGAATGCTTTTTCTTCTTCTCGAATAGATTATGGCTCTTCTACACACAGAGTATTTCGAATAATAGTTTGACTATCCCTTTGTAAACTATTGAGTTCGTTCTCGAGTTGATTTTTATTTGTTCGGATAACTCTTACCATAAATCATTTATAATTTCAAGTTCTTGTAGACCTGAAATATTCCGCTTAAATCGAATGATTTGAAGATCTTTCTTTTATCTCCATATACCATCGAGACGGATCTTGATTCAAGCGATTTGGTCATTTATATGACCCTCATGATTGATCTTTTTGAAGAAATCCACATGTCGTGTAGGAGATCATTGATTCATCCCTTAGCTGGGTTGTATTAAGTAAGGTTGCTGTCACAAGAAACTAGTCTTGTGGAACAATGTCGAACAAATTTTCACAGACATTTATGACAGTACTCATATATCACACAATGTCCATTCATGCATAAAAAGAACACATCATGATCAGTTTAAGCATATAAGAAGTTAATAACTGTAACCATAATATTCGACATCAAGATTTAACCCTCCTCGTAATATATGTATTCGAAGTAACCAATTTGATCCCCAATAACATAAAAAGGTGTATTCGTGGAGTGTGTTTCGTTACTCCCACTGTGGTCGCCAAATTTGTTGGCGTGTTTTGTACTTAGGTATCACAGACAATCGTGAGGGGCAGTCCTACGACCCTTAAAAAGGTCCTAAATAAGGTCGAGGACTATCTTAGAGCAGGTCGCTCCCTATTCGAACCTACTTCTCCACCCCCAACTCCGAGTTGACGGTGGACTCGGTCAACGGTGATAGTCGGTTTCTAGTGAATTGATAGAATTCCACACCTATGCACAATTCGACCAACTGTTCGACCTTTTCGGGGAGTTGGTAGTGCTTTTCGATGCGTGGATCAAATTGGCCATCACGTTGATAATTAACCTTGCTATTCGACAAGGTCTTTTTGGGTGTTGAGTTGGGTTGGTTTCCTTTACTTTAACGAGTAGGGTGCGAGGAGGGTTTGAATACTAGTAATTCGGAAAAAGACATTCATTCGATTGATGTAGACAAAGTACAAACGAGAGGATTTAATGGAGTATGATACACTACATTACGTTTAATCTACTCCTAAAACTACACTACACTAGAGACTACATTACTCTACTCCTAACGCATCTTTGCGATGAGACTCAGTCTCCAAACGAACGGCGGGACTCCTCCCCAAACAAACCGCCACTTTGCGGTGGGACCCTGACCAATCTTCTTCCTTGCTCCATCGATCCTATTTATAGGAAAATAGGAGAGTCCTTGGTCTTCTAGTAACAACCCATTATTTAATCATGGCCTTCATGGGTGGAGTGTAGTCTACCACTATCCCATATCCTTCTTTGAGTGGTTAACACATTCACTTCATGGGTAGTGCTTAATTGGGTAGTTTTTGTAGGAAATAACTACCATGGCTAGTATATTAGTGGGTAGTGGTAGGAGATAATGGAAGTTGTCCATTTCAACCACTAATAATATATTTTCGTAATATATTTTTATTCGAGTTGTCGATTTATTCGAATGTCCCGATAATTTATTTCGAGTGTAACACAACCATATAAAACACTTAATCGCCGGAAAGTAACAGAGTGCACAACACACTCCGATAAAAAAAATAAGCAAATTAAAAGAAACAAATATTGGTGAAATGAAATTTTCTCCATAGACAACATGCACAAATTTCACCAAAATCAGCTATTCTAGTATACTACACTCGGCTAAGATAATCCAAAATTAATACCAGATCCAAATGTTCAGCTTTACACCTTGTAGTCATACCCAGACTCTTATATACCTGTAACTTTTTCATAAGCGAACACCTTTTTTTATTTTTTTATTTATTTATTTTTTGAATAAGATATTAGTTGGTAATTCTGCAAGTGAAGTTACCATCTTATCCTGTATAAATTTATATGAATTATGTGTATTGGTACATATATATGTACCGTTTTATTATAAAACAGGTATTGAGTTTAGTATATATGTATTTACAATACACAAAATCCCATTAAAGATCATGCCTGATTATTTTAATTTGTATGTCATGGTGTTTATGGTTATATATGAAGAACTTTATCTAGAGTGCTAGATATACTAATGTAGTGACTAGTAAGTGTTGTTTAATTGTGGAAAAAATGCAGAGGATGGATTTTTGGTGTGGCTATAACATGTAAAGCTCAACTATAAATGCTGGATTATTTGCGCCCAGGCCAGTAGACAAGAGTAGTGTTCTAAGTGAGCTTTTGCCAAACTTGAACCAAGTCGTATCACTGATTTGTTATTTTTTTCATTTTTTTAAAAATAATATTTTATGGATAAATTTCCCTTACCACTAGCTTTTTCTTTGCTTACTTGCATCATCGGAGTTTGTTTTACACTCTCTAACTTTCCGGCAATCAAGCGTTCTACAAGGCCGAAAATAAAACGTTGGGGGTTTTATATGGCCCATTTTCAACGTCGCAATACTTCTAACGTTAAGGGCCTACATGACCTTTGTTGTATTTGTTTTTAATAGGACAATGATAAATAATAAACGGAAAGTCCATACGTAACACGGGTTATTTCCTAGTAAAATTAATTATCAGATTATCTTTATCGACTAAAATAATGAGTCAGATTATCATTCGCTAATATCAAGGTAATTAAAAGAATAATACAATTTTCAACTATTGACTCAGTGTATATCACTGACTAGAAATTGTTACTAATAACCAAGTTTTGGGGGGACACATGGTATCAAAGCCAAATAACCAATTTAGTTTCAAGCAAGTATATTGACTTTGTAACCAATACTACCAGTATCCATACTCCCAAGCTTTTTTTACTTCGCTATTTGGGAACCATTTGTTTGAAAGGATTGGGGGACACATGATGAATAGTCTTAGCAATTGGATTACAACAACACACAATTAAGAGGAAGCTAACCCATGAAAACAATTAGACGAAGAAGTACCAAAAGGAGAGAGAGATACCCTAGCAGAAATATAGATTTGTTTATATGTTGAAATGAAAATTGCGAGTTTGGTTTCGGTATCTACTGGATTATCTAATCGGGCTCATGTACTTTTATTGTTATCGATTCCTGTTTTTGATAATCGAAATTGATTATGTCAGTCTATTCCAATTCCATAGCCAACTATTCCAAATCAATTTCGGTCTGATACTAAATAATAATATTTCTACACATCGGGCCTAATTTAGGGGTTGTGTGTTCTTTTTATAAAGATAAGATATAGAGAATTACATATCCTCATTTCCAGGAATGACCTAATTCGAGCGCAATTTCTTGGCTACACATAGTCAAGATGGCTGGTCTTCCCCCAAAAATTAGGAGGATTCCTGGCTCGCAATTCTTTGTTCATGTCCATGGGCTATCATTTTTGCTAAGATGGCGTTCGGGTGTAGCTATTTAGGTGCTCTCATGTGCAGCGAAGAGGCATTATAATTCGAGTACAATGCACGTATAATTTTCACCTCCAATCGAGATTCGAGACCCCTTCTGATTTGGAATAAGAGTGCTCATTAGCCCATACCAGAAAACCGAAACTCTTACTGGGCAGCACAAAACAGATAAAAGGGTAAGGAGTCTAAAATCAAAGGACCCAACTTGGCCAACTATATTGAAGGGTGTTGTTGAACCTTTATTATTTTTTGTTTTTTATTTTCTTCTTGCATTTTAATATTAACCCTAAATCCTCCTGTCAAAACTTTCACACCTGTTTTTTTTTTTTTTTTTTTTTTCATACACTGGCAATTCACAAATCACCTCAAGACGGGTAGATATCTCACACATTCCCCATCTCATACTTATTGTCTTCTCTAAATTATGAAGATTCCTAAATCAATTTGTGCAATTTTAAAAGGTTCAATTTTTCATCTTAGTTGAACTCTCATAGGTTTTTAATATATAAAAAGGTTCTTCTCTTTCCATCAATCTGTTGGTTTTTGAAAAACATCAGTCGCAATTGAAGGATTCTCGAAGGTCATCAAAGCTTCTGGAGGATTTAGACCTCTCGTGAAGGGCAGCTTGTGAAAATTACTGGGGTACTTCTCGATTTGTCTTTATTTTCTCTTGGTTGTTGTTGTTGTTGGTTGTTGTTGGTTGTTTTTGTTGTTGTTGGTTGCTGTAATTGGTTGTTGTTGTTGCTGTTGTTTCAATTTTCTGCTGTTGTTGTTTCAATTTGTTGCTGCTGTTGTTGGTTGTTGTTGTTGTTAATCATGCTACTGTTGTCGGAATTTCCTTGTAAAGTTCCCGTTTTTTTCCTCCCTCTAGCAGCTCATCACAGTCAATTTGATAATGTATTCAGATGCTGGTTGTTGTTGTTGATTGTTGGTTGTTGTTGTTGTTTTTTTTTGTTGGTGTTGGTGTTGATCATTCATTCATGCTACTGTTGTCGGAAATAGTGATTTATGTGCCGTGGCACTCTGTTCGCTGTGTTGCTCTTTGTATATCAAACCTTTTTCTTTTTTACATTGGACTGAGGCAAAACTATGTTCCTTTATTTTGTGGTATGCCTAGTGTTGGTAATGCAAACATATTTTGGAAGCCATTGTTTAAATTTAAGCTTATATTTTTTGGTCTTTCTCTTTCTTGTTTTGGGTGTGTGAAATGCTAGTGTCCCACATTGGAAAACCAAAGAAGTTTTGAAAGGTTTATAACTAAAGGGCTTCCTTTATTTGTTTGAAGAACTACCCCCTATGGAGTGGGCTAGAGTTGGGCTTCCCCACACACGCCGCCGCCGTCCGTCCGGCTCGGCTCGCACGCGCGGTGCGGTGCGGCCCATCTTTTTAGGCGAAGTTTATTCGAGAGTCCAGTTTTTATGAGACTCTTCGTTTGACAAAGTCCAATCCACGTTTGTTAGTTTTCGTTTGAACGCTTCAAACCTGTTTGCACGTTCCCTGATTTAACTCCTCCATTATCTCTCCCTTCTTGTTAATAAATATCGTTCTTTTCAGCAATTGTGATACATACAGAAATCTTCTTCTCTCCCAAAAATTTTCCTCTCTGAAACTGAGCATATTTTTCGAGTTTCATCTTCTGTAAACCGAGTGCAGTGTTTACAGAGGCGCTACACATTGGGGGGGGGGCGACGTCTATACTGATTTGCACCGTGATCAGGACGAATTTCGCTTCTAAGGCAGTGATCACATTCACGCCACAGCTTACATTAAATTCATATTTGCCCAACATTCCACAAATATTTTTCTCCTCTTTTGTTTCAGTGACAATTATTTACCAACAATTTAGAAGCGAAATTTATTTTTATTGTCACTGTTTAATTTCCTAACCACAAAATGGCTCTCTCCATCAACAAATTGATCCCTGACCTTTCCAAGATTGAACAACTAGATGGCAACAATTACAAACGCTGGTCGCAGAGGATGCTAATCTTCTTTGAACAACTTGATATTGATTATGTTCTCTTCAATGATCCTCCAAAGGCCACTGTTGTTGCTAGTTCTGCTGTTGTCACTATTTCGGATACCACTCCGGACCCGAAGAAAGACAAAGGGAAAGCTGTTGATCCAGACCAGGCACTCAAATACGAAAAGGATAACAAAACTGCTAGAGGTCAATTACTCAGTCACATGTCGAACCCTGTCTTTGATCTGTTTATCAAAAACAACTCTGCCAAATCAATATGGGACATGCTGGAGAAAAAGTATGGTGCTGACAATGCTGGAAAAAGTATGTGACTGGAGATTGGCTTCGATTCCAGATGGTGGACAACAAACCAATCATGCCTCAAGTTCATGAGTATGAACACCTTGTTGCTGACATACTGTTAGAAGGCATGCATATGTGTGAAGTACTGCAAGCCAATGTCCTCATCGAGAAACTTCCTGACTCTTGGTCCAACTACCGCAACTCTCTCAAACATAAGAAGAGGGATGTTAAGCTTGAAGAACTGATCAGCCACATGAAGATAGAGGAAGCAAACAGGCTGAAGGATAAGGGTTCATCTGCTATCAATGAACTTGCTGTTAAGGCTAACATTGCTGAGTCTTCTGTTTCTAAATTTGACAGGTACAACAAGAACAATTCTGGAAAACCGAACCACAGAAAATTAGGAGTCCAGAACACCAAGTTCGGAATGAAAAAAGGCTCGAAGGAGAAAGGCAAAGGCGGAGGATGCTACGTGTGCGGCAAACCTGGACACAGGGCATACCAATGCTACAACCGGGCTGATGCACCGAAAAACCCCATCAAAAAGGAGAACACCAAACCCCAAGCAAATCTGGCTGAGGAAGATGAAGTCATTGCTGCTGTTGTCTCCGAAGTGAACCTGGTCGGGAACAAAGTTGAGTGGATTGTTGACACAGGAGCAACCAAACATTTCTGCTCAAACCGAGAGATGTTCCTGGAGTTCGAAAAGGCTGCTGAAGGTGAACAGGTTTACATGGGTAACTCCAGCAGCTCGGAGGTTTTTGGTAAAGGGAAAATTTTACTTAAATTAAATTCTGGAAAAACTTTATCTTTGCAGAATGTCCTGTATGTGCCTTCTCTTAGCAGGAACCTAATCTCTGGTGCTCTCCTTAACAAGGCAGGGGTGAAGTCAGCTTTTGAAGCTGATAAATTAGTGCTAACTAGAAACGGGGATTTTGTGGGGAAGGGCTACATGTCGGGGAGACTCTTTGTTTTAGATTCTGTTGTTGAGTATGTTGTAGCTAATAAAGCTTCCTCTTCTGCTTATTTCGTTGAGTCTTATGATATTTGGCATGCTAGATTAGGTCACGTAAATTCTAGTTCTATAAAACGCATGCAGGACATGGAACTAATTCCTATTCTAGCTAATAATGGACTCGATAAATGTGAAATCTGTGTTGAAGCAAAATATGCAAAGAAACCTTTTAAGTCTGTAACCGAAAGGAAAACTGAACTGTTAGAATTAATTCATTCGGACTTAGCAGACTTTAAGAACAAAGAAAGCAGAGGTGGTAAACACTATTACGTTACTTTTGTAGATGACCATTCGAGATATACTAAAGTAGTATATCTTCTCCGAACTAAAGATGAGGCAGAACAAAAGTTTATGATCTTTAAAGCCGAAGTAGAAAATCAGTTAGACGGTAAGATTAAAAGACTTAGGTCCGATAGGGGTGGAGAATATGGTACAAACTTCCTTAAGGATGTATGTAAGAAAAACGGGATTATCCATGAGACGTCACCCCCTTATACTCCACAATCAAATGGAGTAGCTGAACGGAAAAACATAACACTTAAGGACATGATGAATGCAATGTTAATTAATTCTAGTTTATCCATTGAAATGTGGGGGGAGGCTATACTTTCTGCAAACCATATTCTTAATAGAGTACCTCATAAAAAATTAGACAAGACCCCTTTTACGAACTTTCGAAGGGCTACACGCCCAACCTTAAATACTTGAGAGTGTGGGAGTGTTTAGCTAAAGTTGGGTTACTTGACTTTAAGCGTAAAAACATTGGACCTAAGACTATTGATGCTATTTTTGTGGGATATGCTGGAAATAGTGCTGCATACAGATTTCTATGTCTTTCTGATCGTTCTATGTGTGAATCAAAAGGTGCTGAATTTTTTGAGAATGTATTTCCATTAAAGAAAACCGCTGTTTTCCATGAGAATGTGCCTGCTGGTTTTGCATCTTCTTTTGTGTCCGTGTCTCCCTCCATTGTTCCTAATACTGTAAGTGAACCTAGGAGGAGTAAAAGGCGTAGAACGGCAACCAATTTTGGTCCCGACTTTGTGACATCCCTTTTAGTAGAACTCACAGATGTTAATAAACTAGATGAACTAATTGTGTGTCTTCACATGTTAGAGGATGATCCTAAGACATATGAAGAAGCTATGAGTTCTATAGACGCTAGTTTTTGGAAAGATGCTGTTAATAGTGAGATAGAGTCGATAATGTCTAATCACACTTGGGAACTAGTAGACTTGCCTAAAGGTAGTAAAGCCATTGGTTGTAAGTGGATCTTTAAGAAGAAACTTAAAATAGATGGTATTGTGGAAAGATTTAAGGCAAGACTTGTGATTAAAGGGTTCACACAAAAAATTGGTGTAGACTTCTTTTACACATACTCACCTGTAACTAAGATCGCCACTATTCGTGCTTTATTTGCTTTGGCCTCCATTCATGATTTAATTATTCATCAAATGGATGTTAAAACGACCTTTTTAAATGGTGATATAGAAGAAGAAATTTATATGGTGCAACCTCCAGGATTTGTAGTTCCTAGACAAGAGCAAAAAGTATGTAGGCTTAAGAAGTCTCTGTATGGTCTAAAACAAGCCCCAAAACAGTGGTTTGAAAAGTTTCATAAAACTATTCTTGATTTTGGGTTTGTAGCTAATGGGTCTGACACTTGTGTGTACTCAAAGATGTTTGGTAAAGATTGTGTGATTATTTGCCTGTATGTCGATGACATGTTATTGTTTGGTACACACATAGATGTTATAAATAAAATTAAGAGTTTTTTGTCCTCTCGTTTTGAAATGAAAGACTTAGGTGAAGTAGATGTAATTTTGGGTGTTAAGGTCATAAAACACCATAAAGGCTTCACTTTGTCTCAATCACATTACGTAGAGAAAATATTAAAAAAGTTTAATAGCTTTGATGTCGTGCCAGTAAAAACTCCATATGATGCTAGCATACCTTTATGTAAAAATAAAAGAAATAGTGTATCACAACCTGAATATGCTAAAATAATTGGAAGTTTAATGTTTCTAATGAATTACACTCGACCCGATATTGCTTATGCTGTAAGTAGACTTAGTCGTTATACCCATAACTCCAGTAGAGATCATTGGATTGCTCTTAGGAGACTTTTAAAATACCTAAAAGGTACCTTTGATTGGGGATTACACTTTGTTGGGTATCCCGGGGTTTTAGAGGGGTATTGTGATGCTAATTGGGTAACCGATAACGACGAGGTGAGCTCCACTAGTGGATATGTATTTACATTAGGTGGTGCTGCAATATCTTGGAAGTCTGCTAAACAGACTTGTATAGCTCGATCCACTATGGAATCCGAGTTTATAGCACTTGACTTAGCGGGTCAAGAGGCTGAGTGGTTAAGAAATTTACTGGCTGATGTCCCATTGTGGGGGAGACCAACTCCCCCAGTTTCTCTACTTTGTGACTCACAGTCTGCCATGTGTGTTGCCAAGAACAAAGTTTATAATGGCAAGAAAAGACACATTCGAATCAGACATGATGCTGTGAGGTTATTAATTGAAACGGGCGTACTCACTATGGAGTATGTTAGGTCCGAGAGGAACATAGCAGATCCATTAACTAAAGGACTAAGTAGAAAAGTGGTCCTAGATTCGTCGTGGGGAATGGGGCTATAGCCTTGCTAGATGAGGAATCCGTGGTTGACACTCATCTTGTTTATGCAAGAATAGTGGTCAAACGAAGCCGTGGAAAGACTCATATTTGTACACTACTTCCCATTCCTATGACATATGTACATATGAGGTTGAGCCTTGGGTTCTTAATGAATTCATAGCCCTAATGTTGGATGGTCCTATTTGAGACGGACTTGATGGATTCACCGTTGATTTGAGAGGTTGAGCATATTTAATGCTCTTAATGATTTCATAGCCCTTATTTGGGTGGTCTATGTATTGAGATAGACTTGATGAAGTCACCTACGTGAGTGTGAAGGGTTGGCCTCCTTCTATGAAAGACTATGGGCTGTCTTTCTTGAGCACTCATGAGCATCCCAAGGATACTTGGCTATTGTATGTTGCTTTTATCGCGGAACTCGTAAATTCTAAGGTGAGATATGTGTTATTAGGATTTGTTCTCAAATCGTGGAAGTTCCAGATTCGTTCACTTCCGTGATGAGGGAACTACCAAATTTTCACTATGTGTTGGTTCAATCGTAAGACACCAACATTTAAGTGTCAAACCTTTCCTATGCTCAGAACCATTGTTTTTTGTTTGCATTAGTGGGGGATTGTTGGTAATGCAAACATATTTTGGAAGTCATTGTTTAAATTTAAGCTTATGTTCTTTGGTCTTTCTCTTTCTTGTTTTGGGTGTGTGAAATGCTAGTGTCCCACATTGGAAAACCAAAGAAGTTTTGAAAGGTTTATAACTAAAGGGCTTCCTTTATTTGTTTGAAGAACTACCCCCTATAGAGTGGGCTAGAGTTGGGCTTCCCCACGCGCGCGCCGCCGCCGTCCGTCCGGCTCGGCTCGCACGCGCGGTGCGGTGCGGCCCATCTTTTTGGGCGAAATTTATTCGAGAGTCCAGTTTTTATGAGACTCTTCGTTTGACAAAGTCCAATTCCCTGATTTAACTCCTCCATTATCTCAGTGGGTTATTGAAACTGCCTCCCTTCTTGTTAATAAATATCGTTCTTTTCAGCAGTTTTGATACACACAGAAATCTTCTTCTCTCCCAAAAATTTTCCTCTCTGGTTCTGAGCATATTTTTCGAGTTCCATCTTCTGAAAACCAAGTGCACTGTTTACAGAGGCGCTGTGTAACCTTGGGGGGCGACGTCTATACTGATTTGCACCGTGATCAGGACGAATTTCGCTTCTACGACAGTGATCACATTCACGCTACAGCTTACATTAAATTCATATTCGCCCAACATTCCACAAATATTTTTCTCCTCTTTTGTTTCAGTGACAATTATTTACCAACAAGTTCCGGTTCGGGCATATGGTGCTGCCTAAGGAACACCCAGGGTCGGCACGGTTTCTGGACTGGTGTCGGGCCTAGTGTCGGGCTTGGTTCAGCGGGGTGACTTGTCGGCCGTCAAATTTTCCAATCGCCGGAGCCGCTCAATACAACGTCACTTTACAAGCCTTTCATAGTTCTGAACTTGAAAGGATGGAGAGAGAGGAGAGTGTAACAGGAGAGAGAAAGTAGACAATTAATGTTTGGATTTTAATGGGTATTAGAAACCAACGTAAAGTCTACAGGCATGAGTTTTTCACTTTTCTTTTGCTTTCTTGGGCAGGGTCAGACACTCAGAAGTCACAGACATTGAATAAAGAGAGATAATGAATAAATTCAATAAAGTCTCTTTTAATGAGGTCAACTGGTCAAGTCATATCAATTATCATTTGTCTCAACACTCTACTAAATCCACAGTATTAAACGGTCTTGGGCCGTGCCTCACGTGGGCCTGTGCCGGGCCATTTTTGGTGGGCCGATCCAAACATATATCAGGTTTATTTTTTACTCCGTTCAAGACCACACTACCAGCAACCGGTTCTGTAGCAGGGCCTGGGTCTGGGCTCTCGCTGCACAGCACAGTTAGGCACATATCCGGGCTGGTCCATGCGTGCCCGGGCCTATCCCGGCCCATTGGCCACCTTTAGTATCACGTATTCAGTTGTTGACTGCAAGCGGGGATTATTCAATGAAAGTTTTTGAAGTCCATTATCAATTCTCATACACCAAACACCATTGATTGAGTTCTACTTTTCTAGGTGATTTACCTCTTCCATCCTGATGTACCATTGTTTTAGTGGAATTTTACTTTTTAATGTTTTAAAGACATCAGTAAGGTCAGAAAATAGAAATTCATCTTCTATGCAGTGCTTCAACGCCCAATTTATTTTTTGAGATATCATTTGCAGTTTTATTTTTTGATAACGTTCTACGAGATACTCACTTCACTACAACATTTCAGTTAAAAGAGGACAATTTAAAACGCCCTTTTTGGTAAAAAAAAACGCCTTTTTAGGCTAAGAGGGCATTTTTTTAAAATGCCTTATTTGTCTCGTTGTATTAGGGTATTAAGACGTTTTTCCACAAACACCCTATTTGATAGAGAACAAAAAGGGCATTTCTGATCGCCCTCCTTGTTTTTTACCAAAAAGGGTAGATTAAAACGCCTTCTTTAATACGTAACAAATAAGGCGTTTATTTTCAAAACGCCATCTTTGATACATATCAAATAAGGCATTTATTTTCAAAATGCCCTTTTTGATTAATTAAAAATGAAATAAATAAATAGATGATGGTTCCTATTCCATCCTACATAATCTGAAAAACAAACTTGTCAAAATAGGCAGAAAGCCTTAATACTAGTCGGGCCGATTATAGCAACTAGCAAGCCCAAAAGGGGTCAAGAAGGCTAAGCCCTTTACTACCGCTTGTGTTGCAGCTCCAGACGTATTTATAGAAAGTTCGAAATACAAAGTTTCTTGAACCTGTCGAGTGGGACAGATTAATTCACAGCGGTAGCCGGTAGTGTTATTGGAGATTTGGGGGAAATGGGAAATGGGAAATTGGGATGTTGGGATTGTTTTTGAGGACCATCATCTCTATTCGTCCATCAAACCATCACCAATTCACCATGCACCCCTCTCTCTTTCTCTCACATCAAACTCTCACATCTGACCATAATAATGTTATCTTGTTTTTTTTGTCAATCACAAATTCACAATTATGTCTTAACAATATTACGAACCAAAGCAAACTAATATAAGCTACGCCACTGCAGATCGCACACAAAACGATCAATATATAAAAAAATATTTTCTTATTATTTTCTTATATTAAGATATAAGATGGTTAAAAGAAAGTGTTTTTGGCCTTTTTTTTCCTTTTTTCTTAATATTTAATATTTTTAAAAATTTTAATAACTAGGAGGGCACTTTTTAAAAAAAAATGCCCTATTAAACATTACACAATTAAATAAGAGGGTATTGTGAAACAATTAATAGAGAGTAGAGAATAAAGCGGAGCAAGAGTTGTCTGTATTATTCATATGAGGGATATATATAGTACAAGAGAGGCTAGGGTTTTGCTTGCAGAGCAAGAACCCTAGTACAAGATATGGTAAGTATCTAGCTATAGTATCTCTATAGTATATTGTACATCCACATATAATATATTTCATAACCCTCCCCCTTAGATGTACATCACTAGAGAATATGCCTCGTTAAAACCTTACTAGGAAAACCTAGTGGGACAAAACCTAGTGAAGGAAAAAGAGTACATTATTCTTCAATACGCGTGATATGTTGCCTCATTAAAAACCTTGCCTGGAAAACCCAGTGGGACAAAACCATGGCTAAGGGAAAAAGAGTGCAGCGCGTATTTTCTCCCCCTCATGACCTTATCCATCTAGATCTTCAAGTCGATTCAATTGTGATCTTCAGTAGGACATGTCTTCTTACTTGTGGTGACTCTTGCATGCTTAAAATATGATTCCAACAATCTTTATATTTCCCTTGAATATGATGTATACAACTTTCATTCGTATCAATATCATTTCAAACAATTATATATCCAACAAAGGGAGACATTAATATAGAACTCTCTAAATTCCATAATATCCTTGTCATGCTGCCTCGTCAAAAACCTTGTTAGGTAAAACCCAATGGGATAAAAACCTCAACGAAGGGAAAAAGAGTACAGCCATTACTTCACCAAAACCTTTGCTAGGAAAACCCGATGGGAAAAACCTATGCAATAGGAGAAAAACGTAAAGTGCGTAAAGTCTCATCCTTTAATAGCAATTTCACAATATATGAGCAATTTTCACAATTCCAAACCATTTAACATAAGCCTTCTTCGGGAGGTCTTTAGTAAACCTTTTACCTGAGGTCAATATCTTTCACTGTTCATATTTTTCATATCATCATGAAATATTTGTAATTTGAAAATAGTCAATATTCTATGTTACTTCAGGACCATAAGAATCACCTATTTCATATTCATGGTACTTCAGACCATAGATATCTCACTATCGAATATCACCAGCAACTCATCATTTAGGTGATATTCACATCAACTCTCAACCTTTGTAATCTATAAATTGTATAACTCATATGCTCAAACTTCTGGTTGAGACGATAATCAATTCATTCAAAATTCTCTTACAGAGATTTTGTATCTTGCATCACGTCATATCCAAATCGTGAATGTTAAACAACAATATATCTTGTCTTATTGTCATTGATTCATGGACCTTTGTAACTTTAAATATCAGAGGTTCATATAATTTTAGAATATGCTCTTCAGGAGCTACTTATTCAAAGGTCCATATATGTCATTATACATATCCAACCATCAAGGTATTTAATCAAAGTCCTTCTGGGACTATATATCTTCAATCCTTCTGAGATTTGACATAACATAGGAGTAAACATCTCCTTTTATAGGTTTCCGCCTATGAAATATGTAGTAATTAACCTACAAAACTACATTCCAATGAAAATGTGTGCATGCATTATGAGATGAAAATAATAAATTAGTAAATATTAAATAAATAGATATATGATATAAAATATAGTGACATGTATGATTTATAACTTATAATTTATATGCACACAATGTACGACTCGATAATGTAAACTGTACAGATTGGATATCAAATCCATAAATCAGTTGGACTGCAGGTCCACGAGCTCATTTCAAATTACAACATGTCGACATTTAGATGAACTTTACATATATGATCCCCATTCATATGTCCATCGCATCTTGCATATGCATATCGGTTCCTTCATATATCGGTAATAAAATTTTAAACGTTGAAATCTTATAATCAACTTCATTTATCCATCAGTACTGGAAAATGATATCTGAATATTTTCTTAGGAGGTACCTTTTCCTTTTCCTTATAGGCCATCTTTTGTGATTCATATATCCATACCTCTTCAGGGGTATTTATAGGCTATAAAGCTTGTTTATATATCATACGCTTCAAGAGTATCAACCAAACTGCACGATCTTGCCATGTTCGTATAATAGACTTTCATTAAGAACCGATCTCCAATTGATTTGAATGAAAGTAAACTCAATAGACTACACTTCAGGTGTATCAATTTTAACATGACTGGCAAGATATCTCAATTCTCACAACAAAATTCTCTATAACTAATCTATGCCTCGATATGCCTCCCAAAGGGTCATAGTTGTGCGACAGTCAAATCATAGAGTTTCATGCTTGAATATAGAGAGGTTTGAAATAAAGCTGGTATATATGTATACGTGTATATGAACCTCAAGTTTATATCATGTCCTGAACTTCTGGTTCAAACGGGGATCAAAATTCTACATACTTAATGTATGTATTTGTTTTCTTCAGCTTTCCTCTACTATTCTCCCCCTAAGCTGGAAAAAAAAAACCTATCTCTCATGGACAATTATAAATGGGCATTTCATTACATTGAAATCCAGCTTAGATCCACTAGTTTCTCATCTTCTCTCGATAAGTTTCACTTTATTAGTTCTCTAGTGGAGAATAATAATTCTGGGGAGTACACGTAATTGCAGTTGGTTATATTTGTGTTCATATAATTTGCCCCATACAAGAGATCAAAATATTGTCAAAACGCTCAAAATGTACTTTATAATAAACTTACATAATGCAATGCAACTCATCTTTTAAGTGATCTTCTGGTCACTTAACAAGTTGCTATCAATATCTCGTCTCTTTTCGAATCAAACTAATTTATTGTTCAAACCTATATATATATATATATATATATATATATATATATATATATATATATATATACTCCATCTCGTTGCCAGTCTTGCCTTTAAACCTCATATTAATAAAACACGAGAGAGTATGAGCACATTATCATATATTTATTCAAGAGAAACTTCAGGTTCTCGGAACGGGTGTCTTCATACCTGGATGGCCTAAACTATCACATCAACAAAATATTTCACATCACTAACTTCTGGTTAGTTTTTGCTCAATAAATATCAACTTTGACGTAGTCATTTACACGTGAATCTGGCCAGATGTATGATGTGACAAAGACATAACTTATGTCTCTTTAATAATGGCAAGACGATCTCATTGATTCTTCCAGGGAAGATAGTTGATGCTCTTGTAGAGCATGTTCTCATCTTATTCATATAAATACCCATGGACATTATCTATCGGTTGGATAGATTTTCTTTATTTATGCATAAGTCCATTGTCATAGTAAAAAGCATATGAGCTTATTTATCTCATATTTGAATCATGTCATTGCAATTCACATTCTATCTCCCCCTTTTCCGTACATGCGTAGTAGGAAAAACAATAATCCAAAGGACAATTAGAGTATTGTCATAATCAATATACTTATTATATGGGGGTACAAGCTTCAGGCTTGTAAATATAAAGTATACACATATTTTTCCACTTAACTTTGAACTTCTGGCCAAATATTCATTTCACCATTGTATTATCCAAATTGAACTTGCAACTTTTCGGGGTTTCTAACCCAAGTTTTATAAATTGTATACTCAAGTGGGTAACGATGTCAATCTATAATCATGAACTTCTGGTCATGATAATTATACAATAATTTCTCATTTATTTAATCGGAGATAACCTGTTAGTAATATTTAGATCACTATCAATAACTTATATCAATCTCCATGATCAAATTTGGACTTCAGGCCAAAGGATTGTTTCGTCCTTGTAAATATTTACGAAACTCGACACATTTTCTTTATGGGACTTGTGGCCCAAATTTCATGAACTAGTGATTCATGTATTCAATATAAAATCAATATAATCATGAACTTCAGGTCATGATTGTGTTATCATCCAATTTCTATTGCATTAAGATACCCATTTTTGTGATCTGCAGGATCAACATGAATAATATTTCTTAGCTAGGGGTTTCATAATAATGAATGGGTCTTATAGACCATGTCTTGTAATATCTCATCATATATATAAAGAACAAGCAATTAAGATCTAATAAGCTATTGTTATTTGTTCTCCAAAATATATAATTCTCATTTCATACAGAATCTCACCACTGTATTTATTCCATCAATATAGACTCCTGAATTGTGTTACATTATGAGTCATTCAATTAGTTATTGCCATGAATAAAGGAACCAAATAATCTAACAGAGGCATGAAGCTTTAATATGTAATCACTTAATAATCAAGGATATGACTATATATAGTAATACGCATAACACACATTTTTAGTGATAAACTATGAACTATCACCAATTATATATCCTGTACATGATATAACAATATATAACACCTTTATTTAAAACAAATATCAAAGTAATCTGTTATGCATGGGCAGTAATCTTGTAATATCACACAAGATTATCAAAGTAATACACAATTTGACGCAATTTGAACTACTTTGAACTCATAGCATAATAAGAAACTCATTCTACAGAAGGAATTGGTAATATATGGCAGGATTCTGTGGCCTTACATATAAAAAGAATTCTATAATTTAATAAAGGGAGAACAATAGAATAATGGAATTACCTTCCTTTTCTTTCTTTCAGCCATGGACTAGTCTCTCAAGTCCTCATCATTACTACTGCCAATCTCATACAACAAAACCACATAAAGATCCATGATTCGTAAATACTATTTAAAATTCATCATCAATCTCTTTTCTTATGTTCCTTTTCATAATCTTGGTGGAAAAAGTGCAGTTGTAAGACGGTCAATAGTATAAGAATAAAGCAGAATCACAAATTAAGGAGCAAAAATATATAAGCATAAAAGAGGAGGCCATGAGTCCCGAACGATAATCAAACAATTTGCATTAGTGCATACCTTTCCTTTTAATTATCATTTTGATAATAATGCATACCTGTAACTCACGACTTCAATTTAAACCCCGCGCATAAATGTTCAAATCACGGTAGAACCTTAAGACCATCCTCTTATGTTCGAGCCCAAGATATCACATGTTCCATGTCAATTGGTTAGAGCTCGTATGCAAAGTAAACGCATTCTCAGTTGTTCAATCAAATTACTCTGAAAAATCGAAAACTCAGGATTAGAGATTGGTACTGATAACGTGTTGTGAAACAATTAGAGAGATAGTGAGTAGAGAATAAAGAGGAGCAAGAGGTGTCTGTATTATTCACATGAGAGATATATATAGTACAAGAGAGGCTAGGGTTTTGCTTGCAGAGCAAGAACCCTAGTACAAGATATGGTAAGTATCTAGCTATAGTATCTCTACAGTATATTGTACATCCACATATAATATATTTCATAACAGAGGGCAGTTTTTTTAGAAACGCCCTATTTAATGTGATCACAAAAGGGCAAAACATAAATGCCCTTTTTGATATGAACAAAAAAGGCAAGTTCAAAACGCCTTTTTTGATTCACACAAAATGCCTCTTTGATCTCATTTATGTAGTGCTCATCATAATCATTTATGGTGTCACTCTCATAGTAGCTATCATCACCCCTCTTCCATTTCTTCTTCCTCTTCAGCAACTTATTGTGATTAAAGGAACAGTGATAATAAATAATGTATGATCCACACCTTGTGCAATACATACATCTTCTTTCATGCAGTAATATTCCAACTTGTTGTCATACTTAATGTCAACTCTCTACCATTACCATCGGACACCAATTAATCACAATAATCCTATCATTATCAAGCATATGGAGAAAGAATGTATGGGAAGTTTGTAGCAAAAATCTTCCCAATTCTGTTGCTAAATTGGTGGAGTTATATAATATTCTAATCTTAATGTCCTTCCATAATTTTATTTGTAAATAAGACAATTAAAGATAGTGGAGAGATAATATATGGGTTTTGCCTTATTAACAGAGGGCGAATTTGTCAACTCAAAAAATTAATGGCGTGGCATTAGTATATTCGGATCTGGACAATAAACAGCGGCCATAATATTTTCTACCAAAACACTACCTTAATTTTATTCTTTCCATAAAAGAACTCTAAACACGGCTGGACCTCTTTTTCCAAGCTAAACTCCTTGTAACATGCCAAATCATCTTTTATTTCAAGTGCTCTTCAACTTCACGTAACAAGTCAACCACACTGTTATAACGGAATTCGCTCAAGTAGTAGTTTGTTATATCAGACGCTAGAAAGATAAACAGAAAAAGAGAAATCAACACACAGATTTACGTGGTTCACCAATTTGGCTACGTCCACGACAGAGAGGAGATCAGATTGTGTATTGAGATACTTCTGTGTGCTACAGGTTACAAGATATTTATAGGAGTAGGAAATTAGAGTTAATTTCCTAATCTAAACGGATTACACTTATTTAATGAGCCTAAAACGGAATAAACATATTGTAACATTCCATAACCTCTCATAACATAATGTAACCTCACGTAACATAATGTAACCTCACGTAACATAACGTGATATAATGTAGCTCAGAAACGGAAGACTTCAAGGTTCAGAAAACCGAAGAATTCAATTCATAATTCCAACAAATCTCCACCTTGACTTGAATATTTTCCAAAAACAGATGTACCAGTTGCATCTCACGATGCCAGCGGTACCCAGATTCTCCTACTAGATTTCTTTTGAGTCCTAGAGCTCAAACTGCTCGTAAGTCCACGAGCCAGAATGACCAGATTGACCTTAAGTCTAAAGGCTAAGATTGCTCCTACATCTAGAAGCCCAAACTGCTCTTACGTCTAAAAACCCAGACTACTCGTAAGCCTACGAGCCCAGAATGTTGATCAGCTTACACCTATGTCTAGAAGACCAAATTGCTCTTACGTCTAAGAGCTCAGACTGCCCTAAGTCTAAGGGCTCAGAATGTTCGTAAGTCTACGACCCATAATGCTCCTCCTAAGTCTAAGAGGACTACAGTTGTACTGCGCATAAGTCTACGAGCCAAGGATGCTCCTAAGTCTAAGAGTTAGAACTGCTCGTAAGTCTACGAGCCCAAATTGCTCCTAAGTCTAGGAGCCCCGATTTGCTCCTCAATGTAGGAACCCAGATTTGCTCCTAAGTCTAGGAGACCCAGATCTGCTCCTACGTCTAGGAGCCAGATCTGTTCCTACAATCCCCAATGACCAAATCTAGCTCTGATATTAGTTTGTTATAACGGAATTCGCTCAGATACCAGTTTGTTATAACGGGATTCGCTCAACTAGCAGTTTGTTATATCGGATGCAAGAAAGACCCAGATCTGCTCCTACGTCTAGGAAAATACAAACTCAGACGAATCCGAAACTCTAATCAGATTACAATCTCACGCGATAGAACCCGAAACTCTGATCAGATTACAAACCCCAATGACCAAATCTAGCTCTGATACCAGTTTGTTATAACGGAATTCGCTCTTATACCATTTTGTTATAATGGGATTCGCTCAACTAGCAGTTTGTTATATCGAGTGCAAAAAAGAATAACAGAAACAGAGAAATCAACACAATTAACGTGGTTAACCAATTAGTCAATTAGCTACGTCCACAACCAGAAAGGAGAGAATACTGTATTAAGATGCTTCTGAGGCTACAGGTTACAAGATATATATATAAGAGTAGGAAATTAGGGTTAATTTCCTCACCTAAACGTAGTAGGCTTAATTTAATGAGCCTAATTAGAAAACGGAATAAACATAATGTAACATTCCGTAATCTCACATAACATAATGTGACCTTACATAACATCACGTAACATAACGTGACATAACGTAACTCAGAAACGGAAGAATTCAAGGCAGAAATCCAAAAAATCTCCACCTTGACTTGAATCTTCTCCAAATATAGATGTACCAGATGCATCCCACGATGCCATCAGTACCCAGATTCTCCTACCAGACTTCTCTTGAGTCCAAGAGCTCAAATTGCTCGTAATTCCACGAGCCAGAATTCTCCTACCAGATTGCCCTTAAGTCTAAAGGCTCAGATTGCTCATACGTGTAGGAGCCCCAACTGCTCGTAAGCCTACGAGCCCAACATGATGATCATCTTGCTCCTATGTCTAGGAGACCAAATTGCTCTTACGTCTAAGAGCCCAAACTGCCCCTAAGTCTAAGGGCTTAGAGTGTTCGTAAGTCTACAACCCATAATGCTACTCCTACGTCTAAGATGACTACAATTGTACTTCTCGTAAGTCTACGAGCCAATGATGCTCCTAAGTCTAAGAGCCAGAACTGCTCGTAAAGCTAGGAGCCCAAACTGCTCCTAAGTCTAGGAGCCCCAGATCTGCCCCTCAATGTAGGAGCCCAGATTTGCTCCTAAGTCTAGGAGCCCTGACTGCAGCAGCAACGGTACCAATAACAGTAGACCTTGCAATATATACAAGGTACAATGCTTGACCCCTTTCAGAACTACAGACGAGCCTTTACTAATGCACAACTCTCCATCTTCTCCCTTGAAACTGAAACCCTCACTATCCAGAAGTGGAAGAGATATCAGATTCTTAGTCATATTAGGAATGTGCCTAATTAATTTTGAAAACTTTTAAGAGACCTTTAAGGATAGAGGGGGCTTCACTTTAAGGCGGCCTTATAGGAGACCTTTTGAAAACTGAAATGGATAAGATTAGACTCTCTTCTACTCAATTAATTTATAGGAACTTAGCCCTTCAATAAGCTTTTATTCCAATTTGAATTCAGGATCATACATGTGTCGTCAGCAATATTTTAACGCATACTTTCAAATGATCAAATTATTGAAGGGGTTTGGACACGTTATAAATTGTAAAAGGTTAAACTGGAAAATCAATTCAGTTTAAATCAATTCAATTCAGTTTAAATCGGTTTAGTTAAATTCTTTTCAACGCACCTTAAACATGGTCACATAAAAAGGGGCACTTTTTTGCTCTCCTTGCGTATAACGTGCACAAGACCAAGTGTTCAAAATTTTGGTGTTTTTTTTCAAAGTTGAACGAAAGTTATAATAATATGTGAGAAAAAAAGTATGTTACATAATCAAACGTAAGTTACCTAATTTAGGTTGAAGTAAAATTACCTAAATTGAACTCGAATTTAATCGCGTGTAAGTTAACAAGAACACACCTAAGTCTCCTTTTTTTTTCATTTCAATATGTTACACTCAATTAACGTTTTTTTAGATATTATTTGTGTCTAGCATAAAAGGTGTCCCACATCTCTAACTGAATGGTTGATACTTTGAGTTACCATATTACTTACGTACTGTTGGACTTTAAAAAAAATAAAAAAAATAGTCTTGTGTAAAATCAGGAATTTTTTTCAAAATCCCCAAATAAATTTAAGTTTTTGCAAGAGTTACCCCCATTTATTAATTTGACCAAAATACCCCATCAAGGACAAAACGCCTTGGCAATGACGTAACAAAAATAATTTAATAGGTTATTTCTGGAGAAATATTAGTTTACCAGTAGTCTACCCGGGTGATATATGAATTGATGATTGGTTGAATTTTGATATTTTATTTATTATGATAAAAATATCTAATGTTAGAACTAGAATATAGGTTGCATGAGGAGCCTCCAAAACCTCAATCGAGCCCTCTCATTCACTCCCTCCTAAAACATCATTTTGAATTCAAATTTAGAATTAATTTTGGTAGTAATAAATCATTTGTTCCCTTGCCATATCTAACTTCTATTTAACTAAAGTAACAAATCACTAATGAGATTCAATTAGAATACTGAATGGGAACACTATAAAATCAATACAATTATCTCCTTCGTATCTTTCCCAACAAATCCTCACTCACTTTGACCTTCCATAATGGATTATGGAGTATCAGTCACAAATTGCACGAAAAATGAAAAAAATAAAAAATAAAATAAAAATCATGATTTTATCTCCTATTTAATCTTCCCCGTCATTTTATTATCAATCTATCAGTGATGTTATGGACATGGACATGAAATAATTAACTTATAGTCACATAATGAAAATCACTTAATAGAAAATAAGAAGAAGAATACGTTCAATTATTTAAGTGACACAAATAAAGAAAAATAAAAGAAAGCATTAAACATTAGCCTTGAGGAAAAAATAAAAATTCAGTTTTAAGAAAAAAACAAAAGACAATAAGGAAATAAGTAAAAAATAAAACAATAAAGAAAACATGAAGTTGACAAGATATATAAAAATGATTCTCTCGACAATATTTATGTAAGGTAATTAGTTTCTTTTTTGTGTTTTATACTTTCATATATTTTTTTTCATGTAAGAAGATTAAGATTTAAAATACATGTATACATAAATTTATTGATAACTAAAGTGTTTCGTTAACATTATATTTGTCATATTGACGTTTGCTAAGCCTAACAAAATGCTACCCTACGTGATACAGATCGTATTAGCTTCTTTTATTTTTCTTAATGGAAATTTAATTATTTAAACCTGATGCTCATACGCTGTTGTTTTTTATTATTAAAAGCATTCTCACCCAGAAAAAAAGAATACGATCATTCTCCATTTCTCATATTGAAGCTAAAAAAAACCTTTTTACAATTGCTAATCAAAATTTTGCAAATATTCTTTGATCCTAATAGATTGTGACGAGTCCCACATTGAAAAACAAGGGAAACATGAAGTTGGCATTAACTGTTGGCTGATGGTTGGTGGCTGGTGGTCGATGGCTGGTATTGTTAGCTGATTTTACCGCCCGATAACATTGGACATCTGGAAAGAGATGTTTGGTAACATTGACTGGTAACATTAGCTGGTTATATGTAAAACGACCTACAAGGACATTCATATGATTGAGAAATTTGATGGCATAGGAGTAAATAATTGCAAGTTTTGGACTATTATGTCATTGGATTACATTAATGCCACCAGCCAATGCCCATAAGCCAGCCTCCTTGGCTTTTCAAAAGTTGGCTTATGGAAACCCAAAAGCCAATCTCACAAGCTAACATCCAAACACTAATATTAGATAGTGGACTGGTCAAATATCCTTGCCAAAAATCACCCCACAAGCCAACATCCAAACACCCCCATATAAAAATGAGGGTTTATGTTGGAGCAAAGCAAACTTTTGTCTACTATTTAGCCATGGCAAATATAATAGTTATTATCCTTATACGAATCTTTAAGCATAGCCTATGTATTTATATAAGGATCTTTAAGGTTTTATTTTTTTAAAGACTCATACATAGCATAGATAAAAATTAATTTTTTTGAGTTCTAATGTACAAATTTATATAATTCTTATCCATATTATCTGGGTAGACTACCCGTGGTAAACTAAGCATTCTCCGTTATTTCTAGCAAAAATGTAAAATTGTTGAGGAAATTTTGGCAAATTTTCAAAAAAACCGAACAAAAAAAAAACAAAAAAAACATGACTCTTAAAATCACCATTTGAAGTTGAAGGGTCTCTCAGTTACCCAGGAAAATGTCTGTTAAATTCCCAACTGGGCACTTATACAACACAGTCCGTTGCGCGGGAATCGAGTTGAAAATGCGTCGCACTAGATTATCTTCAAGGGTTCTTGTCACCAAAATTAAGCAAGAATCTCAGAGTTCTGAGCCAGACCCAAATCAAGGTAAGACCTTTTTTTAATTTTCTCTCTATATGATCTGCATACCCCCTTTTTAATTTTCTCGCTCTATTGTTATATAATCCAAGCAGCCAATTTTCTCTTTTGGGTGTTTAATTTTGTGGTTTTTTTTCTTTTCTTACAGGTTCCAACTCGATATCTGTAACTTCTGCACCAGAAATTCAAGTTTTTGTTAGGAGAAAGAAGGTAAAAAGGGAAGCAGATGAAGGGCATCAAACAGGAAGTAATGGTGTTCGAGTAAGTACTAATTACCCCCCTTAATTACCTTTCATTTGCTTTATTTAGGTCTATAATAATCATGGAATATAAATTGAACGATGTGGGCAGTGACCATGTTATCATATTTTGTATATTTGGGTGCATTTGCTAATTGGGATGTTCTTGGTTATACCATTGGCCTTAAAACTTGTGTTAATTGAGTTTTTTTGGAGCCAGCTTTAATGGAACTGTACCTAGGGTTGATACAGCAGGGTACTCAGTACTGTTGTACTTCCATTCCCAAAACAAGTTTGAGGTTTTAGTTTTATGTAAGAGAGAAAAGCTGTTTACAAAAGCAATTGTAGCCCCATTAGATGTGAATCTTGTGCAAAAGGCCTGTTCTACTGTGGTTTACATTAAAAGTATATATAGCCAAAGTTTGGAGATATCTTTAAAAGAACATGACCCCATTGTCAAATTTCTATTAAAATGTGATGAACCGACCTTCCAAAAAGGGTTTGTAACCCCATTGTGAAGTTTCTGGATCCATTAGCTTAAGTTCGATCCTAAACTTGATATTGAGGACACCATTGATCACTTTAAGTACGGAATGACAGGTTCATTGTTGTAAGTATTCTATATTCGTAGAGAACTTAATCCCATGTCCTTGCTAATAGGGCTAGAACAAGGGTTTTTAGTAGTATGTTGCGTTACATTTCCACCTGTCAAATTGTAAAGAAAGAAAAGTAACTTGTATGATTTTACTTCCAAGTGTACAAAATGAAAGTGGAAAAAAGAGTAAGGAAGGCCGCGCTTGACTGTCATTACTCCCTGTCTCAGGTTCATTACTCAATTTTCAAGCCCTGTTATTGTTTCAACCTGCCCCCTTTGTGGTCCAGAGTGGCTGGGGCTTGTAGGAGTTATACTATTTTTGAGGTCTAGAGGAAGTGGGCCAATTTGTTATTATTCCTCACTTGGAGGATACTTGTCCTTTTCTGACGTAACTTTCTAATTTTCTGATTAATATAGCATACTTTTTTCATCTCTAAAAAAAGAAAAAGTCACAACCTAAGAGTGCTTGAGAAAGGAAGAAGAATGTGACAAATAACCATAGAGGGCGTACTCTAAAAGGCTCTACTGGAAGTGCTTCTTTTGTTCTTATAGACATGCTGTGTATATGTGGAATTTAAGTTGGTGTTAAGCCATCCAGTTGGGTCGTTAAACACCAATTAAACATATCTTATGCTGTTTCTGTTGGGCGAAATGTGTCTCAAATTGTTTGGTCCTTTGATCTTGATTCTCATTAATAATTTTGTTTCTTGGTCGCAAATTATTGCATGAATTATTGGCAAATTGAAGTGCTACATTAAAGGACGAATTTCAGTCCACTCACATCATGCTCATGTCATATAGTCAAACCCATGTTGTTGCTCCTAAGTAGCAGCCCACAGCCCCACATAAGTAAATATTGGACCTGTTGTACAATTCCCCTCCGCAGCAATTTGGTGCACTTAGTTCCACAGGAGGACACAAATTAGTCAACGCCTATGAGCCTATTGATCAACCCACTGGTTACGCCTTAAGGGTCTCCTAGTCCTAGTTCCTTTCTACTAGGTTTTTGAGACTTTCATAAGTATATTACAATTGGGTTTGTTTAGTGGCTTATATATTAATTCAGCCTTTGTAATGTCCAGCCTTGTGTGCATTTGCCACCATTTCTTTTCTACTCACCTTAGAGGTCATGGCCATTCAAATTATATTCTATGGTGGTTTTGGTGAAGAGTTCCTGTTGTAGAGAGAGTTAAACTTGAGCATTTGTAATTATTCATATTCCTCGATCCTCGTTGTGCCTTTGAGCCACTGGAAGATCCATGTACTATTTTTTGCTTATTTCAGTGGACTATAGGCAACATGTCTACATATGTCATGTTTGGCAAGTGAATAAGTGATAATGGGCCTAGTGGCTAAAACCAATATTTAAGAAAAATACTGTTCGAAATGGGTATCCAGTGATTTCTTTCTCTCAGATGTGAAAGCATGTACTCCATCTATTGATTACACATGGTTGAATTGTCTATTAGAATCTTGATCAATTATGCTTCAATGCAAAGATCATGTCTCTGTGCACAACTATCATACAAGGAACATGCATTTCTATTACATTAGCTTGTGCGTACTCTCTAGTCTCTACTTGAATTTATTTGATCAAAAGACAGTTGTATTTTTCTGTGTTAGTGTGGTGTTGTATGTGTTTGTAAAATGTGTGTGGAATATGTTCTGATATGACTTGTGAAGCTCTCACAATTTGTGAGTACCAGATGATTTCCTGTTATACTAATGGGCCGTTTGGTTGGGGGTAATGATTAGGGGGGTAATGGAATGAATTTTTAGGCTAAAATAGTAAGGTGAAGTGGTGATGAGGTTAATGATTAAGGGGGGGTAATGGAGAAAATGAAGGAAAATGGGGGAATATCATTACCCTAGGGGGAGGTGGGTTTCAGTTATGCCCCAATTGGGGGTAATCATTATCCTCTTTCTCACAAAATCTAACCCTCACTACCTCACATACCTCCTATTTTAGCCTATAAATTCATTCTATTAGCCCCATAATCATTACCCCCAACCAAACGGCCCCTAAATTGATTTAATTCTATAGGATTGGACATTAAACTGTGGGTCACTAGGTACTTGAGGCCATTTGTTTTTAAAAAAAATAAGCTTCTCTTTTGAGTAAGCTTGTATGTTGCCTCTGCTCTATTCTAGTCATGCATGAATATAAATGAGTACAAGCTCAGCTATTCCTTATAAACTGCTGTGTGAAACTGTGAACCAAATTCGATCTCAATAGCTTGGCTCCTCTCTAACATACCATCTAAACTGTAATCCACTTATCTTGACACAGCTTTCTGGATTGCCTGATATTGAAGATTTCATGTACCGAAAGCCTAATGCATCAACTGTAACAGGTGAGTGGTTTATTCCTGTTTATGGATACTGCTTGTTGCTTGATATTGTATGTTTTCGTTATACCTAAACTTCTGTAGTTATCATAATGAGTTGTAGAAAATTGATGCTTTCACATTTCTCACTAACAATCTACTTCAGGCAAGCCAGAACCTATTTCTCCTGTGCATCCAAGTGGAGTTATAGTTGCTTCTCGCATCAAGCATGAAGGTAAGATATACACGATGAGTGTGATTGTTGCTAGTGGACAACTATCTCGAAGGAATCTTGTTACTGGACAGCTTGTATGTAAAACCATAGAGTTTATAATTGTGTCTGTCCAAAATTGAAGATTCTAATTAAGACAATTTAGCACTGCCTACGGTGTATCATCTGATACTAGAAAAACCTGCTTGCTTTTGGTACATCCTCTTGGTGCATTGAGATTTGTAGAAGATGAAGAAGAACATGGAAAGAAGTTGTCTCCTCACCCTTCACAACCTAAGCCTCAAACAATATGGGAAATAATGTTGTCCCAATTTAATCGAAAAAGAAATACCTAATTGAGGGGTTTTCTTGTCAAGAAAATGCTGAAGATCTTCCTTTTCATTTTTGTTTAGTTGGTAAAGTCCACACTTCAATATGAAAGATTACATGTGGATTTTTTCCTTAAGAAAAAGAATAGTACATTTGGGGTTATTTGCTTCAGGTCCAGACAACTGGGAGATGGTTCTTGAAGGGATCCGCAACATGAGATCTTCCGAAGATGCACCAGTAGACTCCATGGGATGTGAGAAGGCTGGTATTTCTCTTCCCCCAAAGGTACGATGTCTTCAATCCTCGTGCAGTTGACTTTGAGAACTTGATGATATGAGTTCAACTGACATGTCCTCCATTGCTGTATGTATAATGTATAATTGTATATAGACGACTAACTGATGGCCCTATTTGTATGAATTTTCATATCCCAGGTAGATTCACCAACCTAGGTCCCTGCTAAAAATTCGATGTGTACCGCTTCACATATTAATAACACCAATTCATGAGTCATACAATTTTGTAACAGTTCTGAGTTTGCTGCACTAGAGTTCAGAAATTATGGATTAATGATTTCTCAGTACTTTACTTTGCCACGGAGGGGTGTGGGTGGGTTCTACTTTTACAGTTGAAGTGCTTGCGAAAGTGTATGGAGCATGTAGAGCACTAGTATATGCTACTTGATTCTGCAAATCTTAATACTGCCTTCTCTTTTTTCCAGGGGAGAAGATTTGCTGTTTTAGTTTCTGCACTTCTTTCAAGCCAAACCAAGGATCAGGTTACTCATGGCAAGTTTTAGTCTTCGTTTAAATAAATAACAAATAGCTCCCTTGCTCCTGATTTATGGTGCAATATTTGCTTTCAACATTTAATTTGTGAAAAGATTATGGGTGATGGAGTGTTTAGTCTCTTAAGTCTTCCTTACGAGGTGGCCATTGTCAGTTCGTGAGAAAAGGCCTTCACAGTCCGTACATGTTAATTAGCTCTTCATGTGGCTCACTAGCTCATTTGAATCACTTCCGAAACCCATTGCTCTCAGAACTGCACGTTATTTCCAATTTTCTATGACAATAAAAGTGAATTGCACATTCAAATTCTTAATTTGTGTAACAAGAAGATTCTGCTTAAGTTCAAGGGAAATGTTACAGGTTTCCTAGAAATGCATTATGGTGCATACGGTTGCCATTGATGCTTTTTTTTCTCTTCTTTTTTTAGATAAGGAAAAATTATTATTAATGAAAATCAAGAAAGAGAGGACAAGATGTCCTCTATAGAGTCTATATTTCATTAACTACAGATTATTCCAGTTCCTGTGAATCACAGAAATAAGATAACTACATTAAGCCCCAACCACTTTAGCCCAAAGAGAAGCAAGTAAGTGATCCTATCCCAAAGAAAATCTAACGGTGTATAGGAACCTCTGAAAATCAGTGCATTCTTTTCAATCAACCCAGCACAACAAAGCCAGTGGTGACTGTCATTGGGTGAGGACACTCTGGTGGATACTATCATACTTATAAAGGTGAACGGATGCTGGATGGGGGGCTGGATCTTGGCAGGTTGATTGCCAGAGTATTGCATTTGAATATCACTGATGATTTGCTGCAGAGGAACTCTATGCTGTTTTTTCTGTATCCTATTAATATAAACTCTCTTTATCGAAATAAAAATAATAATCATACTAGGAAAGGTAAAACTAGGATTGAGTAATTCATTAGAAGGTGGGAATGATCTCTATTGAAGATATAATGTGCAAGGGTAGCCTTCGATGTTTGCGCTTGTAAAATGAAGGTACCCCAGTGATCCTTGAGAGCCTTGTAATAAGTTCATTGATGAGAGAAAGAGGTTGTGGCCCCATTATGGCATGGGCTTTACCCTTAATAATACCATACAAGTGATACAACAATCTAATTTTGCAACATTCTCTAACTATAGAGCCTCGGTTTCTAGGTATTGTTGCTTTCAAAATGTATTCCCTTTTTTGCATTCCGATCTACAACAATCTCCAAGTACGAGAGTAACAGTGAGAGCTTGTAGACCACCCTGTAACCCCCCCCCTCATAAACCTTGAAATGTCTAGAACCTTGATGCGTTGGTTCTTTTTAATTTTATTTTTTTTCAAATGAACTTGAGCAATTCATGGATGATTGGATTGTACAAATTTATAGTGTCATGGGGATGAATATATATATTTATATATGCTTGAAGTGTAGGGATGAGGGAACTCTGGGGGTTCATTAGGTATGGTTATGAGATGTAAGGCAAAGATCCCCTAGACAATGATAGTGAAGGTACCCAAATCAGGGATGCAGTAGTTTCTGGTGAAGTTCTCTGGCTATAGTGCTCTCTCATGAACAAATGGAGTGAATGTAGGCAAAATCTTAGGATTCTATATCTTTTAGAACGGACTAAAACAGGTTATGTCAAATGTGAGGTTGCAAATTCCACAGCTTAGAGAGGGTTCTATAATCCCAGTTCTGACAAGCCATTGATCATATTGGGATTATGAAAAAGAGGATTCCAATTCCAATGTTCAACGAGAAGTGCATTTGGTTGATCGATGTATAATCTTAAGCTTCATAACCTTGTTACGTACAAGAATGCCTGTTTTCTTTAAAATCTTCAGTATTCAACTCTCACAACTAGTATTTTGCAAAAAAAATCCGCGGGAACTGTTTCAAGATAGATTAATTACTTAGCTGGAAAATGAAGGGAGATACTGATGCTCTTTTCCCAATTGAATTATTGGCAGTAATGAAAGTGAGTTCTTTTTGGCTACCACCAATTTCAAAGTGAGATTCAGCATGAGGTCAAATATTTGGAAATATAGGTTATCAACTATGCAGCCTGACAAATAGCCGTCAGAAACATCATTTCCACAAATCTACAACTTTATTACACCTCTATATCTATTACTGGTCAATAATTACCTGACTCTGGATATTTTAATTTGCTTATGCAATTTTTATTCTCTTCATTGCTAACTGGATGAAGTCCTCTTGCATTGCAGGAGCAATTCAGCGTCTCATGCAAAACGGACTGCTTGAACCTCACTCCATTGACAAAGCTGACGAAGAGACGATCAAGACCATGATTTACCCTGTATGTTTTCAGTAGGAACACTTTTGTAACTAATCCAGTTATGGTTTACTTAAGAAACTCGAGTATCGACGGGTTAGTGCACATATTGATGTCCTTACTCATCTTTCTTTTGTAGTGGAGTGTGTGTGTGTGTGTGTGTGTGTGTGTGTGTGTGTGTGTGTGTGCCTCATCATCTATTATCTACTTAGGGATCCCACTTGGCGACTGCTTTTCTTTTTCGCCCGGCATCTATAGTCTATGTATGTCATTATATCTTTGGTTTGGACTTTGGAGTGAGAGGACAAAAAGGATTACCTTGTTGGTTGGGCCTTGGTTTCTAGGCCTAAGGAGGAAGGAGGTAGTTTGGAAATATGGTATCACAAAACATTTCGTTGGTGGGGAATTGGCTATGGAGATTCACTTTGGAGTTGGACTCCCTTTGGCATAGAGTTTACAAGATTCAAGACTTCATTGGAATGGAGGCTGAATTTGCCCGCCTTTCAGCTTGTTACATGATGTCGTGGAAGTTCATCTCACTGGTTTCCCCTCTCTTCTTTGATGAAGTTCGAATTGGAAAATGGTTATAAGCTTGCCTTTTGAAAAAATGCTTCGGCGTGGGAGGGGGGGGGGGTGGTGGTGGCGGGGGAGGGCGACCAACCTCTCCATTCTCTTTCCTCGGCTCTGTAATATTTCAAGTCTTCACTTTGCTCCCATCTGGGAGTATGTGGTGAAGGAGGATTGTTGTTTGGTGTGGAGTCCCCATTTCAGTAGGGATCCTCTTGACTGGGAGATGGGGAACGTAAATCCTTTGCTATTAAGTTCCATCTCATTTTGTGAATTGTCCAGATAGAAGAATTTGACTGGCGGACTCTTCTCTTGAAATTCTTTCTAAAAGCAACTACAACAAGCTCCATTACCAACTCTCATCCTGATTCAAATTTGATTTCGAAGAGTATGGTTTTGAAGTAAGCCAGGACTTTCGTATGTTTTTTCGCCCTTAACAAACTCAACTCAACACCATGGATCAATTGCTTTACTGGAGGCCTCAAGTGGCTCTTTCTCCCAGTGTTGTGTTTGTACTTATGTCTGAATTCTGAAAGGTGAAGAGACCAATAGGCATTTATTTTGAATTATGAGGCTACTTCTTACTTGTGTGCTAAGGTGGATTGTTGCGTGTCGTTCTGTCCTTTTTTAGTACCAGCAAACCAATTATGTTGGATTTGGACATGAAAGACCCTTTAGGGATATGTTTTACCTCCTCAGGGCACGGCATTCTATCTTGTAGTCGTGATTCTTCTCTTGTCTGCTTTTTTGTATTGATTCTATATTTCTGTCTATTCTCCGTGTACCTTGTTCTACTGTTTTTTGGGCAGTTTGATAAAAGTCTCTGCTCTAATAAATTTAAAATTTGGAAAAAAAATTTAAATATGAAAAAAAGATCAGTTATGCATGACGCTGGTCAGGAGCCTAAGTGGCGGGTATAGGAAATCATTGTATTTTCCTACATCAAGTTTCCTCTCTGCAACGCTCCTTTGGAATAACAGTTTAATACGGTCTGGAGTCTGGAATTATTGCATCAACAAATTGTAATGACAGCAACTTGATTTAATAGGTGGGTTTCTACTCCAGGAAGGCCAGCAACTTGAAAAAAGTTGCAAAGATTTGTATTGAGAAGTTCAATGGAGATATTCCTAGCTCACTAGAAGAACTACTACTACTTCCTGGGATTGGTCCAAAGATCGCTCATCTGGTATGTCAATTGAGTCATTTAACTTTGGTAGTTGCTTCGATTGCTCAATCCATACTATTTTGTAGATTATGACCGCTGGCTGGAACAACACCCAAGGAATATGTGTTGATACTCATGTCCACCGCATTTCCAATAGGCTAGAATGGGTGTCACGAGCTGGTACTCATCAGGTAATCAACTTTCAAAGGCTCTAATCTAACCCCCCCCCCCCCCCTTTTCACTTTCCCGGTTTCCCCCTTTTAGTTTAGAAGAGAAATATTTGACGAACAAATCACTTGAGCTGAACTGTAAGGGGCTAGTAGCCCTTTCTGGGGTATCGTATCTTAGAGCTGTGTGTTTATGGTCCATGGATAACGTGAATAACTAGTGGCATTTACATGGGTAGTGTTGAAGCCTGAAAGTTAATATGCTACATGTCTCAGCTGGCATGATTGGCTTTCTCCTAGTTGTTGGTTTTCATGGGTTTAATTAGTGTTGAAGAATGAAAGTTGATGTGCTACATGTCGGAGATGGCAAGATTAGCTTTCTCTTGGTCGGTGGATTTCATGGGTGAATAACTTGTAATTAGTAACTAGGACAGACTAACTTCTGTAACTTCTTAAACAAAATTGAATTCCATATTCAAGAAGATTACAGTTCAGTTGTTAGTATAGTTTTAGTACCCATGCTCTTCCTTCCCCATTCTGGGTATTTAGGATACTGATGCAGCAAGCTCATTGGCACATGCTACATATTGAATTGATTTTGATGGGAAACAAGGTTTCGAGCCATGTGCTTGCTGATGTGTCCAATTACTTGCGAATACAAATAGTCTTCATTGTTTTTTTTCTTGCCATATTCACTTCAAACTAAAATCATTCTACGTACAAAAAGGGGAAGTATATTGATATTATAGGTGGCATGAGGTCAGTCATGCTGCATTTGTGCTCTCTAACACCTTTCTCGCGTAGTCCCCTGAAAAGTTCACTGAAAGACCAACATAATAAAATAACACAATGTCTTTTGTTTGCTATGATGTGTGCGATTCACGTGCTTTTTTTCTCTTTTGCTATAGAAAACGAAATCTCCAGAGGAAACAAGAGTTTCATTGGAGAAGTGGCTCCCGAAGGAAGAATGGGATCCAATAAATCCACTTTTGGTATGTTGAATGCATGTGCATGTCTTGAGAAGACTCATTCACGCAAATTCATGAATGTATGAATTATCTGTGATGTTTCTGCATGGAGGAAAACAATATATGTACTTATGTGACTATACATACTCCTGCAGATCTTATGTATATCAACTAATAAGATTGCGAATGAACTTCATGTTATTCTCTTTACCATACTTCGCGATAAGAACTAAAGCCTCCTGGATCGTATTGGTTGGGGAGGGGGGGAGAATATATGTAGTTATGTACCCCGAGACTGTTGGCATAGTTCTGAAGATAATGAATTGCTACTTAGACTGAAAGTGAACTGTCATGATATATTGTGCGTCTTTCCACACTTGATTTCAAGAATGCGAGTCTGACCCTGCCTGTATGACTAATCGAGGATCTGTGATCCTTTCAAGTTGATGTCATATGGTTAGTTATGCAGAAACTTCATCCTAACCCATTAGCATTTGTTTTTGTGGATGTTCAACAGGTAGGGTTTGGGCAGACTATATGTAGACCAGTAGGACCACGATGTGACATCTGCAAGATTAATAGCCTCTGTCCATCTGCTTTTAAGGAGACCTCTAGCCCATCATCCAAAATCAAGAAGTCTGCTTCGCGTCAAAATCTCTGAAACAGTGCGTTTCTTATGTATATTATGATATCCTTGGATACTTCGCCTGGGTGCTTGTACTTTTGTGTACATAACCCAATTAATCGTATCACGTTGGTTGTCAAAAAAACTAATTTCTGCAGCCTATCACACCTTACTTCTTATTTTGTGAGAGGGAGTGATGCATTGGAAAAAGCTGATATTCAAGTGGCAAGCTTTTGAAAGCAACTTGTTAGATATGTATATCAGGATGCTTTTTGCTATTTACTATTTATTACCCTACAGTTGATTCTTGATCTCTTTCATCAGAAGAAAGTATTACACCCATCAAAAACAAGGAAACTGCTACTTGGTTCAACTAACTAATACATTACATAGCGACTTCGACACCACACTGTCAGGCTCAGAGTTGAGAGCTGGCTCTTGCACCATGTCCAATAATTCACCCTCAATTATCAAAGGATCCATGCCTTCCAAAACAGAGCAAATTATCTCTGCCGACCCTGAATGACAGGGTCCAACGTCTGCGCTCCTCAGAGCATCTGCTGCAGCCTTAAATTCAGGGCTCAGTCGAAAACCATTGCACACAAGGTCCCTAAGTGTGCTCAAGGCAAATTATATCTAATTTTGGTGTCCAAGACTTTACACATAAGATTTGAGTATCATCTGCCAGGTTTTTGTGTCATTTTTGTAAAGGTTGTGAAGTCGGCATTCATACTCTTAAGGATGAAACTCATATTCGAGTGTGTTTAATTGGAGTAATACTAGGATGAGTGACCTTCGTGAATATTTCTCAGCGTGCAAGTGACGACCAAATATGTTGGAAAGGCATGTAGTTATGTGTAGGTTGGTCTCTTAGGAAAGCAGTTCTTAGTAGCACCGGCCTGCAATGGTGGAGGGTCGGGGCTAATAAAGAGACGTGTAACTCTTCAATACCATATCATATAAGGCTTACAATCAGTAACTCTCTTGATAGGCCGCCCTTATAGGGCGGATGGGTCTCGTGTGCGTATTATACAACCGCGTAATTAGCGCTTGAGTCCAGCTTGGGCTGCGCGCCCAGTTTTTTTTTTATTCCACTACACAGGCGTTATATTTATATCACCTGAGCAATATTAACTAACGCTGCTTTCCCAATAAACTAACAATGGAGATTAATAATCTGACACCGGAGTTGTATCAATTCAAATTATCGCAATAAAGTAACACATGATTTAAATTAACTAACACCGCTTTCTCAACGAACTAACACTATAAATCAATAATCTGACACTAAAGTTTTATAAAGTGAAAATAAGTCGCAACAACTTAAAACATGCATTAAATTAACTAACACTGCTTTCTCATTGAATTAACACTACATATCAATAATCCGACACTGAAGTTTTAAAAAGTGAAATTGCATATCAACAAATTAAAACAAGCATTAAATTAACTAATACTACTTTCACAATGATCTTAAATTAACTAACACTACTTTTTCAATGAACTAATACTACATATGTATAATCTGACACTGGAGTTTTAAAAAGTCCAATTGCATCTCAACAAAGCAAATTGCATCTCAGGTTGATGAAATCGATGACAATGATATGGTGATGGAACTGGTGTTGGTGAGATCAACAACAATGATGACAGGATCAATGAGTCGATAGATCACGATGTTGACGACTTGACAAGCGAGGTCGGTGACGATGATGAGGTCGATGACGATGATGAGGTCGATGACGATGATGAGATCGGTGACGATGATGACGTTGACGAGATCGATGACGACGATGGAGCTGGTGGTAACACGAAGGACGATGACAAACGGGTTAATGACGGTGATCGGATATAAATAGGAGAAACCAAGTTAGGAGAGAGAGAGAGGATGACAGGAGGTTGGTGGGGAGTGGAAATGCACGCTGGCACTCGCCCTATCCGAAAAGGCGGTCTCTTTCAAGTTTTTGTGTAATTATTAACCACCAATTAACCTTGATTCTTGTAACATTTTTGTTCAACAAGGAAACAAGCAAGAGCATTGACCTGGAGACCTTGTGTTGGACAGTATGACATATGGTTTCTAAGATAGGACAATTTTGTGCTACCAGAAAATGTAGAAGCAACAAACATTTTGCTCTTTTTGGTGCTGAAATTAGGATTAGCAGCCTCCTAATCTGAAGCTACTAGATTAATCAAGACTAGCAGATTATGACAATGATATCTGGAGCTATCTAACAGAACAAAGACGATCTGACAATTCCGTTCATTAGTTACCTGTAGAACTTGATCAACAAAAAAATGTTTTGACATAACAAAACTAAAACAAGCAGCTCTAATACATCCTGTAGGAGAGAAGTTTTGATGAATATAAACAAGTACTATACTAGTAAAAATACCAACGATGTCTAGGCCAAGTAGTTAAGACTTGCGTGCAGAGTGATGGCTGATGGGTAAATTATTAGGTCTCACTCCTGGGTTCGAATACTTCCCCATGTATGATGTATATGTAATATTGTACTGACCTTTATCCTCATCCGAACCCAAAAAAACTACTAGTAATAATTAGTCATTTCTTGACAATGAGCTTTACACCTCGAGTTAGTAAGCTCTTAAGTTTCAATAGACGTTTTAATGCATCATGGTTTGGCTCTGTTCCGTCCCAATCAGGCGGACGTATATCCACAATCACCTCTTTGAGCCTGAAGGCCTTCTCCAACACGTAGGTGGCTAGTTCAAGATCAATAGTACATCCCAAAAAACCGACAATCTCCAGGGTCTCCAAGCATTTGAGATTGAGAGATACTCCACGATGCTTCTTTATTTTCCTTGCAGTAGCATAGAAATCACCAGCATCCAACTGCAGGATTGATGATACTCAGAAATTTAACAATATAGGTTTGAGCCAAATAACAATTCATTCACCTAGAAGGCAACTATGTCACATCAAAAACTGTATCAACTTATTTCTTTCTTTTTTTTTGAATTTTTTGCAGAAAAGTACCTTATGTTTCCCACTATTTCATTTCTTCATATATACTTCCCTATCCAGTATGGACTAGTAGATAACAAAAAAAAGAAACGCACACCTAGATAGTAAACTTAGGACAACTTCAGGAAGACGGGTTTCTAAAGCTATATGAATTTTGCAGATTTCAATACAATGATGAACGATTTCATGACTGCGAATGTGTTGGGGAAAACTACGGTATTTACCCACAATCACAACAACAGATAATCGGAAAAATAAAGTGCAAGAACCCAAAATCAACACAAACAATTTTACGTGGAAAACCCCTCTCAATTAGGGGAAAAACCACGGTGCGGATCTCCACGCACTAAACAATAATCCACTATGATAATCAAGAGTACAATCGGCAACAATCACAAGATCAAACAACAAGTAGACAATCTATCTTTGGTATTAGTACAAATTGACAAACTCTAACTCAATTTGGTACTCCCACAAAACCAAAGATACACCCACAAATACCTGTCGATGACCGATCCGAATACTCCGATTACCTTCACCCGAACAAGCCGAATCAACCGTGAACTGGAACAAACCTCTTTGGAGAAATACTCAATTTCTCTCACTCTTTGTTTGTCTCTCACTCACTTGGTCTCTGCCTTTTCTTTTGTTTCGGCCTTCTCTTGCTGCATCTGACAAAAATGCCGTGCACCCCTATTTATATGCTTAGGCTGCGTTTCACCTCTAAAAACTTCCTGTCAACCAAAAAAGCCTTTGCCTATTTATTTCTAACTGTTCAGCTTCTATTTGGAAGCCAATCACAAACCAAGGCCTTTTTATTTTCTAACTGTTCAGCTTCTATTTGTTTTTCTTTTCTTTTTCTTTTTCTTTTGTTTTATTTTATTTTCTTTACAAACTTAAATAAAATAAAACACAACTAAATATTATTTGGTATTTGGGGCGTTACCTCAACAGAATGGAAGGTCAAGCACACGTGATTCACTCTGCATGCTATCTCAGATTGCAGAACACACTTCCTTACCTCCCAATGACCCATTTATATGCCACTGAACAAGAGCGCTTACAGTACAATACAGAGTAACAATATATATGATTCATGTGTAAGGAAAAGGATTGATGTTTTGCCTTCAATGTCAGTTTCTTCAACAACTGAGATGCTGCAATCATGCGAGTCCATCCCAAGAGGGATTGTTCAGCTCTTGCCCGCACAAATAGTTCAAGGTGCTTGAGGTTCGTCAAAGTTGGATAATAACTTATCCCCATATTTAACTGCATGGGGGAAAAAATCCTCAGTAATGATACATTTAAGTAAAAAGTTCATTAATATTTAATTATAATAAATAAAAGCAAAAAAATGGAATCCTGCTGCTAGAGTCAGTCCTGCTAACCTCATGAATTATGCATATCCGTAAACTTAGATACTCCAACTGCGGAAAATACTTTGGAAGGGAGTCCAAAGCATAGTGGATAGATTCACCATTCCAATTACCAATGGACACTTCAGAAAGTAAGAAGGCATTTCTAATATGCAGCTCCATACGGAGGCCATTATATTTAAAGGTCAAAAGATTGGGGGCAGAGATATCAATCGCTTTGATACTCCAACAACGAGACACCTCCAAGTGTTTCAATGCTAATGATGCAGCAGAAGCTCTTATGTTGGTTAAGTTTTTTGAATGAGCAATACACAAGTTCTCAAGGAGCGGGCAAGAATGCAAGAGGTGCTCAATAGCTTCTGCAGTTACACTTGTATCTATGAGACGCAAAGATGTAAGGGTCATCATGACGCTTCCCAAATTGTGAGGCAGCTCAGGCCTGCATTTTAAGCATGATCGATAATTTGAAGAGGTAAAGTCTAGCTCAAGCTTCTTAACTCGTTTTGCCAATGCAAAGGCCACCCATTTGTCAATGTCAGATTGAGAACTGTCCTCCAAATCAAAAGCGACCCTGAATTCATCAAGAGCTGGACATAGATGACCTTCGATAACAAGATTCACCCATTTTACAAAATCGTTTCTTTCATGGCAAACCTGCTCATAGGTGATTTTGCCTTTCAAATTTATCTCCCTTGAATCTTCAAAGTTTAAGATAGGAAAATATCGCCATAAGTTTCTCCATCTGTGGGAAAGAATACTAGTTTTTGCAGCTTCTTTCACTGTTAAGGAGGCAATGGAAAGGATTGACAATAGAATTTCATCAGGCAGCTCACTCAGCCGGTCCTTCTGTTCATCATGGCTCGCTCTATGACGCTGAAAGGGGATACCATACCACAATATGTATGCCGCCCATGCAATAAAGGAAGTAGTCAGGATAAATAATATAGTGTCCAGCAACAGCAAATTTATAATATAAGAACACTAGCTATAACACTGAGGACTCAAAATTATACCTTACGCCTACAAGCTCTAAGGGCACGCCACGCCTTTTTTGCCATAAGGCCTACCAGAACAGGAAAACACACCAGCAAAGCTTTTTTAGCAATGTAGTACAAAAAAGTGCTGCAAAGTTAAGAAATAGAATTAGCAGGGTAATTGATTCAGATTAAGGGGGTGCTTGGATTGAGGGTAATGGATTGAATTAAAGGCTAAAATGGGAGGTGGACGAGGCGGTGCGTGTTAGATTTTGGGTAGAGACAAGAGAAACGAGGGTAATTGTTAATCTGTTACCCCAATTTGGGGTCATAGTTACCCTACCTCCCCTAGGGTAACAACTTCCCCCTTTCTCCCTTTATTTTCTCTCTCCCCCACCAAGTTGCACCACCCATCACCATCTCCACCTTCCTATTTACCTTTTAATTTGCTCCATTACGCTCCTAATACATTACCTTCGATCCAAGCATACCCTAAACGTCACAAAAGCAACCATCTAAATGCATCATCAAATTGACTGTCACAAGCAACTAGAGGGAGCAAAAAAAAATTGGGAACTTTACAAGGAAATTTAACAAGGGCCTAATAATTCTACTACATAGACGATCATACATAAGCAAGGGCAAACACACACACAATCACAAAAAGTTGAAAACTTTAGGGGGAAATTCAACAGGAAACAGCAAATTGAAGACTCTAAGAAGAAAAACATAGATGAAATCAACTATTTATAAACCCCAACAGACCAAGACAAGACACTAGTGAAATTACGCATATTTAGCCAAGAGGACAAAGAAATTGTTGAACTTTAAAGCTTTAAGGCCCCGTTTGGCCTACCTCCCACAAAATCAAGTTCATACCAGATGACAAGAAGAAGAACAACAACAACGACGACAACGACTATGAGTGGCTTATGTACGAGTACACTCGCGTAGACAATGAAGAGATAGGTTTGTGTCGTATAACTCGAAAACATGTGAACAAGAAAAGAAGAATAAACAAAGTGTAGACGCTGAAGTCGGCGCCCACCATAATACAAATGAAATTGATGATAATCCACATATTCAAACTTAGTGTAGATTTTTGCTGGGTTCCTGGTTTTGATGATAATAAACAAAGTGTCATTATCTATGTGTGAACTACATATGATGGTAGGTTGACTTAAGGATGCAAGAAGGTACAATGCTCAAAGCATGATTGCTCATGAAGATGTTTGGATCCTAACAAGACATGAAGACAATGTAATATAGTTAAGTGCATTTGTCATTAGTCTTTATGTACTATGCTTGACTAGTTAGCAAGAGTCTAAATTGATCATGACAAGGGAACAAGGTTGTAGAACTGAGTGTGCGTCTATGAGTACAGGGGAGCATTCTTGTGAACCCTGTTTTCTATGACAAACACTGCAGCTTGAAGGAACCAAAGGGGAACAACGAGTTGGACCCTGTTCCTTCTAAGCTGTGTATCTGGACGAGTTTGCATAATATCGTATTTATTATTTCTATGAATATTTTGTGTATTATCTTTTTAGATATTCACACAAATATTCTTCTGAAGAAATATATTTTATTTTGGAAAAATGAATATTGCAAAATCGTGTTTTAAACAGAAAAGTATTTTATTTTGAAAAGATATTATCTTGGAAAAAGTATTTTACTTAATGGCCAAGTTTATATTGTTTAAAGTAATTGAATTATCTTTTGGAATATTTCTAATTATCTTTTAGAGAGTATATTCTGCTAAATCACATGCTAGCTGGCCAAGATTTTCTGTTAAGGTATTTGGATGGTTTTTATCACATAGGGTGGATTAAGGAAAGATCTTTGATCTTTACTTAAACTCTATCCTATCTTTTGAGAAGATCTTATCTTTTATATTCTGAAGAGATTTAACCTAATTGGACTGAGCTCCTTGGACTGCCTATATAAGGCGCCTGATAGGCTCAGTTTAAAGATTAAGCTTTGCGTGCATTATTGAGATCAGAATCATTTGTGCAAAGCGTTCATTCGTCCAAACCAAATACGCCCAGTACTCACAAGAACAACCTTGAACCATGTTCCCTGTCCTGGTCAGTTTGAGTCTTGCTTAGATTGGTTATTACATAATAGGTTTTCTATGGTCTTATTTTGCCTAGTATTGAAGCGTGTAATAGGACAAACAATCTGGTTATTTGTAATTGCTCTAACTTAGTGACAAGCGTAGAGTTTCTCACATGTCTGTGTATGACTTGGAGAGATAGGCAACGCATCAGTGACGGTGTGTGGTGGTGTTAGGGTATTGTGTTGTATCTTGTGTTTTGGCTCTAGTTATAAGAGAAGTAGTGTGACAAAATCCCAAGTAACTGGGTCGTGGTTTTTACTCCTATTGAGCCTAGGAGGTTTTCCACGTGAAAAAAGCCTTGTGTTATTTACTTTCAGTCTTTACATTCTGTTTCAGTTCACTGCGTAGGAACAACGTCCATAACGTTGTTCCCTACCCTGTTCTCTAGTTGCAAAACGATAGAATTTGGAATCACTCTATTCACCCCCCCTCTAGAGTAACTTAAGCACTCTTCAACTTTCATCAACTGAATCATAGGAGTAGTATCTGGATTCATTTTGTAAATGAATTCCTTACCAGTTAAACCCCGCAATTTAACAGAATTATCGGTCTTATGATGGCCAAGGAAGAACCTGAAGCAAGAGCGAGAAAACAAGCAACACTCATTATAACACATCAAAATATCTACATGAACACATTACTTATCTTTCAAAATGTCTCTTATGAGGCCGCCTCTATAGTCAATCATGACGTCATGCATGTTTGAGGTGTCTCACGTTGAGGCCGCCTCATATGAGTTTTTTTGCTTATCCTTTTAAGGATTAAGAATCATGTTAAACTTTGTTATCAGAAAAAGCTGCAATCACAATTCTGAAATTTGAGTTTCACAAGTCACTGGTGAATTCAGTGTAGATTCCTTCTAGATTGAAGCCATAGTAGAATCTTAAAACCTTGTTAGTTTCTACATTGAAGCCATTGCATGTGATCCTTATTTCTAACTATTATCCTTGTTTTTCCTTATCCAAAAAACTATCTATGGTTCTTTACTCTTAAGCATTGGAGACATTTCAAGCTTCAAATAGCTGATTAGAAATCCACAATCATGAATGAAATTTGAAGTGCCTGCTTCCCCCAACAGGAAACAAACAAGAAAAAGGAGCTTCTAATTTCATAATCAATGACATGCCAGGTTAACGTTTAATATATCCAAATCAACTTGGTGAGCATGACCCAGGCTTAAAATGAACAACAGAATAATAAGGACTTACTGTTGTGTACGAAATCAAATGCGTCAATGACATCACCATCCTCTATGTTCAAATTTTCTGCTGTATGATCCTGAGTCAACTTTATTTCATTGTAGACAAAACAGACAGAGTCTAGTTCTTCTGACGACACACCTTCACAAAGGAAAAAAAAACGCTTAAGCTCATGCAGAATTGGCACAGTACGTCTCACCCTCAGAAATGTGTCATTTTCCTTGTGCATACGGATGCAAAGAGTTGCGTAGTGAGCATTAGTTTCCCCAGGACCACCTGAAAGCCAATAATCGAGAAAAAAATATAAGAAACGAAACTGGAGTATGAACTAATTAGCAATGAACAAGAGGTATACATAATATGAATAATTGTAATGTTGGTTGCTTGCGAATTAACATCATTTATGTCAAAACTCTCTGTTTTTTATCAGGCAGCTTATATGGAGATGACATCACAACCTTGATCTTCATGGCCATTTCGGTCCCAACTTCAATTATTCCTGATTTGTCTACCCATCCTTCACTTGAGATCCTTAAACCAATGCAACCCTTGAAAGCTGAATATCAGACCATAAGTATCATATCGTTCAAGTCTTGCCAAAACTATGGATGAGGAAAATCGAACAAAGCAGTCTAAAATGAAACCAGTCTGCAACAAATATCTAGTTCACTTAATTTCATTTTGATGTTTTTGCACACATTTCTACAATATGTTGATTCCAACACTTTCCAATTGGAAACAACATGCGTTAATCCTAATTTGGAATCAAGAGATGCTCTAGTGGCCGGTTAAGGTTGAGGGTTTCATTCCTATCGATTGGCTTTGCCGCATCCTCTAAAATGGCGCCTCCAGTGACCATACATTGGGTTATAATATGATTCACATTACATTAAGATTTTTTTTTTTTTGATTGGATACACAAGGATTTATAAATGAGTAAGACACTAATTTTTCATGGTTGCATCCTGCATGCAATCTCAAGATAAACCCCATAACACATAATTTCCTACACCCATAATTATTTAGTGTCTATATACATACCTTGAGTAGGAAAGGCATAAATGACATCTTCATCAAGCATACCCAGTTCTCGGGGAGTATCCTTTTCCATCAAACGGGCACCCTTAAAAACAAACCGGGTGGCACGGTAGCCCAACCCAGCCTGATCACTGTATCGAATCATGAGCCAGCGGAGTGGTAGGTCGAGCTCAATCTTGAACCACATATCTTCATCTTCATTGTTATTATAATCATCCTGGCGCTTGACTTTTACTTTGATGATTTGCCAGCTGCCTGTTTCTTTTTCTAGTTCTTATACCTTTATGGCTAAACCATTATTCGAGGATGAGCCCTCATCATATCCGAGTTTCTTCTTGGCGCTCATGGCTAGTTTCTTCGCCATTGCCAGCTCCTCTTCATCATTCTCTAACTTGAGTGGGTCGTCATTCTTCTTGTTGCCGTCCTTTTCTCTGGTCATGTTGATGGTCTTCTTTGGCTTTGGTACCATGATAAAGAGGTTTGGAGCAATTCCTCTGTGTATTAATTCTAGCATATAAGTGATACAAGTATATACAGGTTAGTCTAGTTCTTTATTAATAATCACTTGTTCCAGAGATGGGAGATTGCTGACTATAAAGCAAGCGACCTTAACTTATTCCGGCCAGCCATGGAAGCTTGAGAGTTCAAGCACTCTGATGCAACAACTGTGGAGTGACTTGGCCTCAAGTTTGATCCTCAGATTCACAGGATCATCAGCTACCTCGACACTAGGATAGGATATTGAACCTTGACATTTCAAATTAGACCAAAAACAGGGAACAACAGCTACAGCTTACAAAATGCAAGCCAAATTATGATCACCAAAAAAGAAACTGTAGGCAACTAGGCAAAACTTCTGGCTATTTTCGTCTCTGGAAGACCAAAAACAATTTCCACAAAGCTGTGCATATCTTAGACAACTGAGATCTTCCAGGAAATAATATTACCCAAGCATACACAAGTTATGTGAGGAACTTAGCTTACAAGGTCACTGTGGCATTACACAGCCAAGTGCCAACTGTATCTACCTAGCTACTATGATCCTAAGTTTTCCAATAATATACAAAATAGGGAGACATCTAACACTGTTTTATACTTTCATCGAACTCAGCTTTGCAGGTTGTCTTGTAATGTCCCGTTTGATTACACTTGCTACAATGGACTGTATGCTTCTCTCGGTTAAGATCATCAACACAAACTCTCTTCTTCTCGGGCCGACCAGGAGGGCGACGGAACTTGGGCGGTCGTACCAATTGTATTTCATCATCAACAGGAGCTTCACCAGCCCGTTTCCACTCAATCTTCCCAGGGATAGGGTGCAATTGAGGCAAATATGTCTCACGGTAGCTCTCAACAGTAAAGTATTTTTCAGTGAAGGCATATACATCCTTCTTGCAAGAAAGAAGTGCTGCGACTGCGTGGGAACATGGAATTCCGTAAAGTTGCCAATCCCGGCATGAACAAGAACGAGTTCCAATATTCACAATGTCTGATCTCTCGGATGATATGACCTCAAACTCAACCTCATCAGATCGAAGGACTTTGTAAGTGGATGCCAAGTTTACAGATTCTGCCATCCGTTTCTCAGCAGAAGGGGCTAAAACTGATGACCATGAGTTACTCACAGAACGTCGCTCTTCAAACTCAACAGTCAGTCTGCAGTGAATCCTCTCAATCACCTCGATAACGGGCAGCTCACGTGCTGCAAGAATCCATTGATTGAATTCCTCTACATCAGAACTAAGATGACCATACCTTATGCCGTCAAAATGTATCAGAGCCCACCTAGAAGAGGGAAACTGTTGCAACCATTTAATAGCTTCAGATGAGATCTCCTCAAGCTCTGCCATTTTTTCTTTAAAAGCGACAACACTAGTTGCATATGCAGCTTTCCATAAAAGATGGACGAATCTGGGGTTCCTAAACTCCTTTCCAACGCTTTCAGCCAAGTGACGCACGCAAAGGGCATGAGAAGAACTAGGGAATTTCCTACGCACCACATCTACTATACCCTTTTGACCATGTGACAAAAATGTAAACTGAGGCATTCTCTCAGTGTTCATTTCTAGTGCGTTATGCAACTCTGACAAGAACCACATCCAGCTCTCATCACTCTCCACATCGACAACACCAAAAGCAAGAGGGAACAACCCACCATCGGCATCAAATGAAGTTGCCGACAGTAATGTCCCAAGGTACTTGCTTTTTAGCTCAAGCCCACCAAGCCCAATTATAGGCAGGCAACCATTTAGGAAACCATATATAGATGCATAAAAAGAAACAAAGAGCCGTTGAAACCTGTTATCAGAACCATTAGTAAAAACTTCAGCAATACTTCCAGGATTTGATTTCTTTATCTGATCACAGTACGAAGGAAGAAGGCAGTATCCTTCTTCAGAAGAACCATAAATTGCTGCAAGGCCCCGTTCCTTGGCTCGCCAGGCCTGCTTGTAAGGTATGGTTATCCCATATTGTTTCTGTATATCATGCAATATATCTTTTGGCTTGTAATTTATATCATTCCGCAGTCGCTCCTCTATGAAACTCACGATCCAATCAACAGAAGCCTGATGATGCCCATTCTGTGCATTGCACCCACAAGTATGTGTAGGTTCCAGACTCCGAATCGTGAATGTTGGGGCGTTTGAAATCTTGACAGCACGGATACGCCATGGACAGCCCTCTGAGGCACACTTGGCAATATAACGGATCAAGTCACTTTTGATTATGCGAAGCTCAAAGTGCTGAGCAATAGCAGCTTCTTTGATAGCGGTTCGGAAGGCTTTAACATCAGGAAACACCTGACCCACAGCCAACTTGTTTTCCTCCATGAGATCCACAGATCTCAAAATATACCGCTACGGTTGACCTCCAACAAAATTGCCATTAGGAGAAATAAGTTTTTTGAAGCAGCTCACATAAACCATATCCGAAGTAGTATTTAAACCCACAAGACCCAACTGTCAACAGAAAGTTTAGGTTAAGTAAGCTCCTTTTTAGCACTGGCACTAGCGAAAGACTCATACATTACAAACCTACCTAGGAAACCATTCCAGGACAAAAGATGCACTGCTAATGAATCGAGTCAAACAACCCAAAGAAAATGCAAGAAAAGTAGGAAAGTTATAAGCTAACTATTATTCAGACTCTTATTTCAACCAACAACAACAACAACCCAGTAAATGTCCCGCCGAGGGCAGGGTCATGACTCTTATTTCAACCAAAACTATGAAACTATCAAGGTTTAGACCTCGGAATCCTGGATATGCCACAATATTTGGATACTTCAAGGTTCATATCAAACCAATAACGCAGGAAACTTCCAGGAAATAGCTGGATATGATCCATGTTATAAGTCAAAGTCACATAGCTGGGTGTGTCAAAATAGTTCTCATTGATCTTTCTAAACACAATATTCCGTTAGCATATATTCGCTACGAATTTTCACGCCAGATTTGTAGATACACAGACATCACAAGCAATGAGCAATGGAATAAGGAATTACAGGACACAATTTACCCCCCCCCCCCAAACTATCCTATGCTCCTCATAAAACTGAATTGAGCTTATATGGTTGAAACTCAAATCGGCTCCCATAATTCCAATTACACACTTGATATCATAATGTATAAATTTAAATCACAAATTCTAATTCCATATTCCTATAGCCCATAATATTCCTTCCTTTCGGCTTGAAACCCAAACTCAATCTTCTAAAATGTCGATTACAAACTACCAAGTAGAATTAGAAATTACAAATTACAAGTCCTAATTCCAATCAATTGTATAATTCAAGCTCCACAAAATGAATAAACAGAAACGAAAAAACAAATTACAACAAACGCCTTCGATTTCTAATATACCCACTTCGATTCGACCTCGTAATTTTATTTTCATTCGACCAATTTTGCGAAAATCGAACAAAAACAAAGAAAAATCTCGCGAATTGAAGAAAAAGAACGAACCTTTGGGAGTTGCTTGGTGAATTGTGATATTGCGATTGCGTGACGAGAAAACGATGTTCGATTTTTGGTTCGCCTTTCTGAGATACAGCAGCTAATGGGCAGTGAAAATTGTGAAGATCGTGAAATTTAGGGTTAGGAGAGAGAGAGATTGGGGAAAAATGGAAACCCTAACCATACAAAAATAAAGCTTGTTCCTTTCTCGTTAGTTGATGTTGATGAACTTACACGAGCTTATTCGGCTTCAAGTTCAACTGCTCTATCTTTCCTTTTTTATTTTAATTTATTTTATTTTTATGTTCAGGATTTTTATCATGATTCACATATTTTGTGACTGTGTCACAGAAAGATGGATTGATGAAACTACCTAAATCACCAACATGCACCATTTGTTTTTTTTTCTTCTTTCGATTTAAGGGAATTTGTATTTGTCCATGTACATTTAAGTTGATGAAAAAATTAACCTTCTAAAAAAAAAGTGTAGGAAAAATTAGAATTATCAAAAGCTGATACAATATGAAAATACGATAAAAAATATGAATATAAAATAAGCGAGTTCAAATATGATATATATATATATATATATATATATATATATATATATATATATATATATATATATATATATATATATATATATATATATATATATATATATATATATATATATATATATATATATATATATATATATATATCTTTTTGGTTTAAAAATATGATATTTTTTGACATGTTGAACCTGTTAAGTTATAAACATGTTAGAATAGAGTTGAGAGTTTCGCACGAGAATATAATATGCTATTAATTCGTTCGATTATATATGTACTTCATCATATCACATTTTGTCACATTTATTTCATCATTTGTTCACCCAGTTTTGGTCCAGCCCTAGATGGATTGGACTGAATGGAGGTCCGTTCCTACCATCCTAAATAAATAAATAAGACATAATAGTGTCTTTTATTTCTTGAGAGCAGGTTTGTTCTCCTTTCATTTTCTTAGTGAGAGCTAGAAAAGCCATATACATATTGCAAGTTTTTTAAACGGGATTCGTTGAACAAGTAATAATCCGTTGTCTAAATATACATAGAGAGAGACATTTTTACCATCCCCACATTTATTTGCTCAGATGCCAAACAAGGTATTGATGAGCTTTAATGGGCTTTCTGTCTTCGGTTGATCAATTGATGAAGAGTGATAGAGAGTAAGTGAGAAGTGGGGGGAGGTGGGATAATTCTAAAAGCTAGTGACATAATAAGGTGGTAAAGTCGATGATTAGAAATCTGTTTGTAACTCCTTCGCAAAAAAAAGAAGAAATATGCTTGTAATGAAGAGACTATACCACTACCATCAAAGGGGGATGAAACGTTAAGATGTATATAACACTGTGGATTTTACTAAGAAATACTCATGTAAAGGAAATTGGTGGCGTTTTCAAAAGTTAGAAATCAGAATTGGAGTTAATTGGTGCCAAATTCTATTTTCGGAAATCGAAATTGAAATTGGTTGAACCGGTTCCGATTCGCGAACCAACGGTCATAATTTCGATTTTGAGTATCCGGATTTTCGGCTTACCCCTATAATTTGGCGTATTATTTATATTTAGGGGATTTTGCATTATATAGTTCCCAACAAACATTGCTTTCGTTTTATTCCAAAGGGAATAGATGGAAAGAAAAAAGAAAGAAAAAGTCAATAAACAAAAGCTTTCTCTGTTCGCTTGTTTGGTGTAGGTATAGTACTATAGTGCACTAGCGCTATGTGTTGATAAAGAGTGCTAGAAGAATTATATTGTTATGCTAGAAGAAGTTTTTTTGGTGCAAGTCAGAAATTGTGTTATTGCTAACTGTAATGTTACACAGATTACAGTCCATAGGTAATGCAAGTCCAAGGCCACCTACTAGGTAGGGTTCCTCTTCCTCTGCATCCCTTTTTTCCTTACAACCCTATATTCCTGGGGGCACTTACTACATGCTGTGGTTCCCCATATCTGAATACAGATACAAAATACAAAAAACATTCCTGTCTTACAGCAAAAAACAAAAACTTAATAATCTAAATTATTACAGAATTTCTATCCTTTTTTCCACTCAAACTGCTTCTTCCTGCTTCTGCTTTGCTTCCGCTCTCAACCTCTGAATCCTCTGTTGGGGCAATCTTCCAGAGTTGATTCATCCTCCTTCTTTTCTGCAACAACACCCTGCTGATTTCCTGTATACTCTACTGGTTCCTGTTACCTGATTCAGAGTCTAGCTGCATCAACCTGCTTCTGATTCCCTTCTGAAACCTGTGTGTATCTCCTTCTGAATGTCAGGTTCTGTACTGTCTCTGGACTGTTGCTTGTCCTGTGCTTCACCTTCATTCTGCAGTGCTGCAAAGGGGTTTTGTGTTTGTGGCTTATCCTGCTGTTGTTGCTGAATTTGCCTGTAAATACCCCTTCCAGCTCTTGCTCCTCTACCTGCATTATTCATTCTTCCTCTCCCCCTCCCAACATTCTGCCATTGCTGTGCCCTAGTGTTTTTCTGTTGGCCAGATTGCTTCTGTACTGGTACTGCAATCTGTGTTGGTATCACAGTTGCTGCAGCAACTTTCTTCCTGCATTCTGCCTCACAGTGCCCATATTGCTTGCAGTGGGTGCATAGGACAGGCTTCCAGTCATATTCCACTACCTGTTCTACAACATTTCCCTTCTCATTCCTGTAGTGCACCTTATTGGGGTAAGCAGCTCCAATTTCAACTTCAATCATCACCCTGGCAAACTGGATTCCAACTTTAAACTCTGTGTTTCTATCTGCCATCATTGGCCTTCCTACAAGGCTTCCTATCTTACTTAATCCCATTGCATTCCAGTACTTCACATTAAGTCCCGGGAATTTTACCCAAATTGGCACCGAGGTCAGTTCCTCTTTTTCATAATCTATATTTTCAGACCATGCCCTAACAATCATGGGCTTATTGTCAAAGTGGTAAACCCCCTCTTGTAGCACTGCATCTCTCTGTTCTAGGGAGTCAAACCTGACCAAAACCAACCCATTTTTCATCATGGCAATTTTATTCATCCCTCTCTTTGCCCAGATTCTTCGAAAAAAACCACTTAGAACATTAATTGGGGGCCTTGCTCCCATTACATAACAGACCACTGCTTGATTCCAGTAGTTTATTTCAGATTCAATGTCACTAAAATTAATTTCACCCACCGGTTCCCCTTCATGCAATTTAGGAGCAATGAAATCTAATTTAAACCCCGCATTCTTTAATTTGGAAATGTCAAATTTTTTCCAAGCTGAGTTGTTACCTGCAGTTGCGAATTCCTGTTGCTTTGGTTGTTCAGGCTCTTCATCCTCATCTTCAGACTCGAACTGGGTTCGTGCTTTCTCCTTCATCTTAGACAGCCAGAAATCAATTTTTTCCTGCGCTAATTCCATTTGTTTAATTGTTTTTGTTTGCACATCAGGTGTCATCACATCTGGATCCTCCAATTCTTCTGTTAAATTCCGCATAACAAAACCTAGGTTTTCATGGTTTTCGCTCGTTCTTTGTCTTTGAGACAGGTTTTTTGTGGGACATGGTGGAGCTTCTGAGTTTCCCGCATCCCCGTCTTGAACCCCCTTCCCTTTTTTTGCTTTCCCGTTCTTCCCCATTTGAACTCAGTGCTTTGTTAATGGCTAACAGGCGCTGTCGAGGAGAGAGGAGAGAGCATTTTAGAGAGAGAATGTTATGCTAGAAGAAGTTGGTAGGAAATAAAGGGCGTGAAAGTAAGCAACCGTCTTTGCAGCGTGTGATTAGATTAATTGTAAGTGCAAGAAAATTAATAAACAAAAAGAATTTGATTGGAAAGGTGTTATTTTTCTACCAATACAAAGACATAAATTTGTCTTATCGTTTGATTCGTTTCACTATCATTACACTTGAATAATGTTACTTTTAGATTAAAAAGTGCTAATTATGATCAACACACCGTAAAAAGGTCTTACACAAGACCAACTATTCTACTAAATAGTGCAATTTAACCAAAAGCTTTGTATGGATGAATGTCTGAATAGTACTAATTCAAATTATAAATTTATGACAACGCTACTACACTTAAATTCTTATAACTTCACCTCCATTTTTTTTTACATATTATTAAATAACTTTACTTGTGATTTGACGATAGTTGGATGAACATCGTTTCTAACCATAAATAATTAAATAAATAATTGTCTCAATTGGTTTTCTCACTTATAGGCTAACCCAAACAAATAAGAAAAGATATCTTCATTTTTGTTTTCTTATTATTAAACCAAAATACTAACAAAAATGTCAAATTATTTTCCTTTATTGGTCCTTTTTTTTTTTTCCGATCCCTTTCTTTAAGTGTTCTTTCCTTTCTTTACTTCCTCACTATCTGAAATTCTGAACCATCAATTGGGTTGGTAAGTATAAAAAAACTAAACTAAACCCCGTAAGACGCAGATTTGTCCCCTGCCGACTGCCGCCATTCATGCAAACTAATCCATGAAACCTTCTTCTTCTTCTCTGCCTTTTTCTCTCTCTTTCTTTTTATTTTTTTAAAGAGTTGTGGTTGTGGCTGTTTCTCTCTGTGCACTGGGACTACCTTAATCTACAGGTAACACATAATTTCTACTTTATTTAATCAGCAAATAATTAAGTGCCTTGATTATTATGTTCCTTAAATTACCAAGTGGGTTTTACACTATTATTACTTGTCTATCATCTTGTTGTTGTAACTTTTTTTATACTGAATTACAGTGTTTTGATTTATCAAGGTCAAATTGCATATTGCTTTACGTACATTGGGTTGTTGTTAACTTCTTATTCTTTGTTTGTTTCACACAGTAAGTAGAATTTTATTTTTTTATTTTTAATTTCTTGGCTACATCTAAATTTGGCTACACCAACAATGGAGTAGTGGGTTTATTGCAATGAAGTCATAAGTTAGTAATAATGAATTGGACTATGGGTGCGTTCTTTTCCACTCATTTTCACTGATTGGATAGATAAAGTCCTGATTCTCACAGACTGGATAAGTCATACCACTAATTTCCACTGATTTGGTCCTGTCACTGATTCTCACTGATTCACTAATATCCTGCCACAAATTCTGTGAGAGGGATGTGTCCATTTCCACCGATTCTCATTGATTGGGTAAGGTGCTATTACTGATTTTCACTAATTGGGTATTGGGTAAGGTCTTGCCACTGATTCCCACAGTAAGGTCTTGCCACTGATTTCTACTAATTCAATAAGGTCTAATAAGTGGAAAAGAAACCACCCTATATTTTGAAAAAAAAATGTAAAATTAACAAAAAAAAAAAAAAAAAAAAGGGGTGTGTGTGTGGAGACAAGAACCATTGAAGCCTTTAGTTATATCAAAATCCTTTCCGAAAATCAATCAAAATTTTGTTGTATGGTAGTTGTAGTGAAGATCTAGGTTGAATGGACATACAGTCTAGAGAAATGCCATGTATGGAGGGTAAAAGGCCTATTATGTGCCTTACACTAATATCATGCCGTACACGTGACACGACACGTTGACACCTGTGTGAGGTATTCGTGCTTACTGGGTGAAAATAATACTCGTAAATCGTAACTCCCTGTCAAAAACTACAAAAGGAAAATCGATAAATACTCCGGTACCTTCTTCCAAACATGTAACGGGGAAGGAAAAAAAATTCCTCCTGGCACCTTGGTAGGTCATTTTCAGTGTCCATAAAAAAAAAGAGCTCAATTTCTGTGTTAGCAAAGCAAATTTGCTTGCCAAATGGTGTGGCTCCTAGTTTATTTATTTATTTGTTCTTATTTTTGATTATTTCAGAGGAGAGGGTTTTCTTATGTAAAGGATCCTTCCTTGAAGATCACAAAGATGTGTGGCCTCGTCTTTCTTACATTTTGTCATTCTGAGATCATGGCATCCATGTTTTGATGCTGAATAAATGTCATTACAGCTTGAACTAAGGGTCATGCCATGGCTTATTTAATAATTATAATTATAAGATACAAACATCATATCTTGAATACCTTTTGTTTAACCCTCAAAAAAATATACCTTTTGTTAAAATGTGATGAAGTCATTGGGAATGATTTAAAAGCGACACTTATTAAAGTATCATTAGTTGGATTATTTCATCATCATATGAATTATTTAAGCTAATTAACACCAAAGTAAGCTAATAAAGGGGCATATTCCCCTTTTTCTTTTGAGTTCTTTGCCCTTTCCCATTGCATATGTGTCCACTAAGATTGCTGAACATTCTCTTGTTTTGAGTTTTGACCCACTCAATGTTATTGAAAGTTGCTGCTTCTTTTGGACTTCTGGCAAAAAGTGACATATAATGTATACTTTGATAATTTCTAATCTTTAATGTAAATATTATTAAAAATGTCAATGGAAATTTTTCTCAGGGATTGAATTCTGATTTCTGGGTTATATATATACACATAATGTAGCTCCTGTTCAGATTTGAGCAACCCTTCAAATGGCTCCTAAATGATCATGTAGATCTTTTTTAAATCTATACAATCAACTATTTCTTTGTTATCAAAAAAGCCAAAAAATTGATTTGAACTATCTGATACTATGCTGAATTTCGATTTCCTCAAATCTCAAAGCTGATTCTATATTCTTACCTTATATTTTGTTCATCAATGTTCATGTCATACAAAAATATAAATCTCGGTGCATATGTTAGTGCTTAGCAAGGAAATTTGGCAGGCTTTCTGTTCAAGGTGGATTTGAAGGGGTGCTAAAGGATGCTGTAGCAGCTCAACAAGTGAAATGTGCTGATCAATAAGCCAGGTTCTGTCTTTCTACAGGATCTTATTAGTGAATTAGTTTAACTTCATATGTTCTGAAGTCCATAAAATTCCTGTTATTTTGTGTCTTTTATTCAGCACAAGCCACACAAAAAAAGCAAAAAAAAAAAAAAAAAAAAGAGTAGAAAAAGAAGGGAAGAGATTTTAATTTCAAAAACATATATGGTAGTTATTGAAAGAGCAAGCTCACTTTCTTCTTCATCTTCTTCGAAAAAGAAGGAGAAGCAAAGTTTGAGTTGCCAAAAGGATAATCATGGACTCCTTAAGGAGAAACTCACTCGAAAAGCAAGCTCGTTGTCTTGCTCATCACCTTCTTCTTCGAGGAAGGAGAAAAAGAGCATATGTTCTCAAACCGATACTCAAGAGGTTCCTAAGGAGAAACGCATTCGAAGAGCAAGCTCACTTTCTTCCCTATCTCCTTCTTCACCAAAGAGGGAGAAACGGGGTGCGAGTACATGCAATAAGAAGGAGGCCAGTCCTCTCTCCAAGGAAAAACGGCCTGAAATCCGTAAAAGTGCTGTTGTCAAGTCGAAAATCAGGGAGATGGGCCCTATCTGCAGAAAGCGAAAAGAAATTCTGCAAGAACTTCCTGTATCTGTTCAAGTGGAAGAGGATGTCGACGTCTGTCTTAATAAGCAGATTCAAGAGGAAGGGAAGGGCAATTCTGATGATTGCTTGTGGTTGTCCTCTGGCAGCATGTCTCCCCAAGAGTTTGGTCTATTCATGAGCGCTCTTGATCCAGATCTTGATGAATGGGTAATCGCTTTTCTTCCTAGATCGTCAAGCACACCTAATGCAGTTGATGATCTAAGTGCAACTGTTATTGGTGAGGCTTTGCAAAAGTGTGTGAAGGAAGAGGTTGTCAATGCGAACGAGGTGAAAGATTCATCGGTTGAATGCTCTCAGAATATTGATGACTCCTCTTCTTCACTTGCATTGAGCACCTACACAGACTCTTCGACATTTTGGAACATGGACCGGACAGGTGCTTGGGTTTCTCTGATCAATCTCGAAGGGGAGGATTCTAAGTGGCTTTCAGATGTGGACTCACAATTGGATGAGTTAGAATCCAACTTCCCTAGTCCTAGTTATGAGATAAACTGGGATTCTTATTCTTCTGATGTCGGGTTCTCCTCATCCAACAGATCAACACAAGAGAATTCTCAAAGCGAGTGGTCTTCTGAGCTGCTTTCTGACTCTATGGATTGGGAGCTCGATTCTGATGATCCTATATTTTGGCCGGTTGGTGTGGACTTTGATGGGGATCAGGGGTGGGATTCCTTTTCTGTGTCACCTCGCAAGGGCGTATGCACAATCAATTTTGAATCTGGAAAGGAGGGAGTTGGCCCTGGCTCTATCAAAGTCCGGATTCATGCTAGAAAAGGCATATCCAAAGAAGGATTGAAGAGGAAAATCCTTCTTGTGTCGGGTTTAAGTGCTTCAAAGATAATCGAGTTTAAGAAGGCTTGTCGAAAGAATGCAGCAACTGCTGGTGGAAGGGGTAACAAATTTAAGCCCAAACTTGGTAAACGAGATGCTGTTCGTTTCAAGAGAAGGGTTGCTACAATACTCGAGAATGTTCTAGAAGAAGGGAAATCACCGAAAACCCCCATGGATAAAACTCCCAAAGCTAAACTCTCTTCTGACATACTTTCTGAATCCACAGATTTGGGTGACACAATGGAAATGGATGCTGACGGTCCACTATTTTGGCCATCTGATCAGAAAAATGATTGGGATCAGACATGGGATAGTTTTAACCCTTCACCTCGAAAGGGCACGCAAAACAATACTAGTCCTGGGTCTCCAAAGGGTGGTTTTTCTGTTTCGAGTTCTGTTAGACTAAGATTCGCTCCTAAGAAGGGAAAACTCAACACATCTGGTTTAAGTGCTTCTAAGAGTTCCAAGTTTAAACCTGGCTCTCATAAGGCTAATCATGCTTCTAGGAGAAGGGTGAAAGCTATGCCCTTGAGGCCTGGTAAATTATCCAGCAAACGTTTCGTGGTAATAGTCCCCTCGACTATGACATCTGTTTTTAGATCAGCTCAGTTTAATCGCAGAAGTTACAGGACTAATGTCAGTCATGGGAAAAGGATCAGATCAGCTATGCCTGTGAAAATTGGTAGAAAATCTGTCCAAGACTTGATGAAATTGGTATCTAGTATTGCACAGAAGGATGAGTTTCCTGAGGGTGATAAATCAACTACAAAGGAGCTCCCTATCGAGACTGTTATAGGCTTGAACGAGTTCGATGGGCATGAAGGTGTTGAACCAGAGTTTGAGGGAGAGAGCTTCTTACTCGAGGATTGCATGATAGAATGAACATGTCCTGTTCTTCCTGTACTGGTTATGACTTATGAGAATGCTGGCAAAGGAGCTTTGGTGCATCAAGTGGCTTGGCTTGCTGCTATATTTTTGTTTTGTTTTGTTTTGTTTTTGTTATTTTGAAGGTTTATGCTGCATTGTTCCTTCAGCAAAAACAACTAGTTAAAAAACAAAAAAAGAAAGAAAGAGGGGAAAGAAAATAGAAAAAAAAAAGAGTGAGGGTTTTCATGTATTGATGTACTCATTCTTATATCTTCTTAAACCAAATGAAATAGAAAAAAAGGATTTTCTGGTGTTAAAAACAGATTTATTTAGCTTTGATGGCTTTAATTTTAGAGGAAATTTTATGTGAGACCAACTTATAAAATAACGGGATCACTATCTGGAAATGTAGGGGCCACTTATTATGAGTAGTGACCCTTAATAGTTTCACTGTAAAGTGATCATCGTCTTATTAAAAGTTACGGTAAAAACGTCTATCTGGAAATGTAGGGGCCACTTATTATGAGTAGTGACCCTTAATAGTTTTACTGTAAAGTGATCATCGTCTTATTAAAAGTTAACAGTAAAAACGTCTCAAATAAGTTTTTGTGTTAATTTTATAGAGTATATGTATAATTATGCTCCAAGGGGAGGAAAGAAGGAAAAAGAAAAAAAAAGGCAAAGATTTATTCATCAATAAAGGAAAGACGGTTGAAACTCTGTATTGACTTTAGATGTGGAAGAAATTGCTCAAAGACGAGGAAACTTCACCTCAAGAGAACAGTTTATTGTGTTTAATGTGTAAATTATTCCAATTGTAGATTATCATTTCGTATGAGAAGGACAATGAACTCATTGAAGCTAACGAGTAGTATATTCCCTATGTTTCATACTTTCATCTTTCATGCTTGAAGGCTGAAGCCATGATTTTTTTTTTGGTTTGACCACAGCTTTATTCAAACCCTTCGGGTCAAAACTAATCTTGTTCGCACCAAATTGGTCCATAAAGGGGTAACGTGCTCCCACTCAGCAATTTTTTCATTCACAAGATTCGAACCCTCGATCTTGCTTAAGGGATGAGAGTGTCAAACCACTCACACCAACCACTTATTGGTATTTGGTTGGTCATTCCATATGCGCAGTTTACATACTATTATACTCTATAACATATCACAAAACTTGTAAGATACCGTCTTACCATGAGATGGAGTCACCTATTACAGAAATAATGGTCATTGAAAATAGTGACTTCGGTTACTATCAAAAGTAATCCCATTTTACATTATGACAGACTACGGTCTTACATAAGACTTGCTTAAAAAACTAATGTGAGTGTAATTGTGTGAAATCAACTTTTTGTTCTTTAGTTTTGGCCAAATTGGGAGCAATATGGGGGACGTGGGGAGTAGAAACATTGCACTTCTAAGGCTAACTACCACCCTTCCAACTTGCCGCTTCTTCTCCTCCGGGTTTCCCTCTTGTCTCCTCTTCCACTCCCTAGTTAATTTTTATACACAAAAAACACCCCCACTACTCCACTAGTACTAGCTCACTAGCTGTAGAAACAGAAACCGTTAAAAGAAACTATTAGAAAATGAATAACATAGGAATCCTTGTCCTCTTGGTGATGTATGATATATCCTTTTTGTAAACTCAATGTAAAATTGAATACATACAATGATTATAGCTAAGTATTGGATTGGATTTGTAGCTTTTGTATTGTATTTAGAGCTGTCAAAATGATTTGAAATTCGACTCTAATCTGATTTAAGAAAGTAAATTGATAGTTGGAAAGTTCACTATAAGTTTACACAAAAATGCATTAAAACTTAGACAAATGAGAATAATCGGCCGAACCCGGCTCGACCTAGCTAAAATAGGCATAAAAAGAGGTCAAATCCGAAAACCCAACCCGAACCCGACTGGGAAAAATCGACAAAAACTGGCTTCATATCTTGAAAGCCCATTAAAAGTTTGTACACAAACATACTTCAAACCCGGAATATTAGATCGACCCTACCCGAACCCGACCTCGACCTAACCGACCCGTTTGACAACTCTAATTGCATTGTATCAAGTTAAATAAAATTTGAATCCGGTTCAAATCTAAATGGACAATAACATTATCTAATGAGCTACTCAAGAATAGCCTAGCCGGTAAGATAAAAGTTTGAGTGAAATTCTCACTTGGACATTAACATTGTAAAATAATGATACATTAGACATATGTTTGAATTGACATGAACCCAATAACATCCAAACCCTAATCTAAATACCCAAAATTCGAATATATTTAACTCATAATAATGACTTAATATAAAAAAGGACTGAAGATACATTAATTAAACATGAATTTTCTAGAAAAAAAATATAAATTTACATACACTTAATTAAAAACTCTTCATTACTTTTAACTTCATATGCTTTGAAACATGAATTGATATGATTTGAAATCAAATTAACTTGGGTTGATCATCATAAATCCAACAGCTCGTTTAGTCCCAATCCAGATGTTCTTGTAACCCAAAATAATCCGATTTCGTAACAATTCAAAATTAAAATGACCCGTCCTAAATCTGACCCAACTTAAATCTGATTCGACTGATTATCAATTAGGTTTGAAATGTGGATGGTGATTAAGGTCCTCTTTTTTTCGTCGTCTTCATGCTACATTCCATTCCCTTTCGTCGTTTCTATGCATCATTTTTATTCCGCGCCGTTCCACATTCTGTATTTCGTTTTGTCTCACATTTTCATCCATTATCTGCACTGTGACATTTCATTACGTTCCGCGCCATTCCATTCCGTTTCTCACAATTCCGTACCATGCATACCGAAGAGAAGAGGCCTTAAAACCTCAATTATAGGAATAAGGAGTTGGCTTGCATCACAACTTAACGAAAAACTGTACTACTAAATGCCTAATCATTTGTCTCCAATTAATATCCAGCTAGCCTTCGCAAGGACTAAAAATCGAGTACTCTAGTAGAGGACACACATGATATGAGTAAGAGACTGCGAGGCGCACGACCAACCAGCCTCGGTAGTACGAGTATCATTTTCATACTGTAATTAACAGAAGAGGGTAAGTACTGTACTGTACTGTACTGTACTAATTACAGTACTAATTAGGGGATTGTTTAGTGTGTAGGAACTGAACAGCGTTCTCTGAATCGAAGCTTCTCTGTCACTCTCTCTCTTTCCTCTCTGTAACCGCTTACTTCCCACTTTGCTTCCTTTTTTGACTCTCCCCCAATTTTCTCCATTTCATTCAATCATTTTTCTACTTTAGTCATACAAAAACGTGATCTCCTTTCTACCCCCAGCTTTGATTTTTCAATAAGAAAGAGTTTCAGGGATTTGAAGATTCAATTCACTTTGGTTTTTCCCCAATTTCTTGCTTTACTACTGGTATGTCCCTAATTCATAATATTCACCATTTTGAGCTTGAAATTGCTTGAATTTATGCCTGATCTTTTCTGGGCATGTGCATTTTTGATGTGGGATTGTGGTTTAAGGTGATGAGTAGGAATTACTTTTACACAATTTTCAATTTTGCTCATTAAATTTTTGTGGGTTTTTGTGATTGACATGTGGGTATTGATTGTCTTGCCCAAATTTTCAGTTGTTCTGTTGGAATTGTAGTGGGGGTTTGTGATTGTCATTTAGATTGTTCAATTTGTTTGATATGATCTATGGTTAACAGATGTTCAAGGAGAATGTTTTTTTTTTTGTTTTTTTTTTTTTTTTTTTTGTGTGTGTGCCTATTAGGTTAAGGGTCCCTTAGACTTTGTTACCCCATACCTTAAGGAAGTCTTTTGTTTCTTTGTTGATATTCTCCTTTGCTTGATTTGGTGCAAGGGCTCATTTTCCAGTTGTCTGCTGTAAATTAGATTTTTTTGGTGTAATGACTTGCTTAATTTATCTTTTCCTTATGTCAAATATAGTTTCCTGTTAGCACCTAAAGTGTCTGGTGTTCTTCATCAAAAAAATAAAATAAATAAACTGTCTGGTGTCATACCCGTTTGGGCTATGAAATAAATGTTTTGTTCTACTGGTGATCTTCAGCTAAAGTATTGTTTCTGCCACTGCACCTTCATAGTTTTCTGTTTCTCCAGAATTTTAAGAGTTTTAAGGATCAATCATCATGCGTGCCCCGTCGCTGTTGGCTCAATGCTTACCAGGATTGTATCCTCATGATCAAGGAAGTCAGAGCATCTCTGCTGTTTCAGATAAAGATGGACATTTCTCTACACCGGCCGTTGAAGTTCTCCCATCAAAGGTAAGCATTTTGTTTAACATCATAGGCTGTTAAGAACAAGTGGAATCTGTTTACCTTGTAAGCTCTTTGGTTACTGGAATTTATTGCTAATGGAATTATTGATGTTGTTAGGATGCATAACCATGTGAAAAGATTTTGTCTGCATCGTAGCTCACCTATTCTCTTTTTTCAGGTTGCAGTGGCACCACCTTCCAAGTATGATGGAGATAATGTTGATACACAAGGGATTCATGTATTCAAGGTTTACTTTCAGGACTTTGTCATCAAATTTTATTTTCTCTGAATCTTAATTTCTTGGTGAAACCAACTCACCAATACACGACTTATTGTATCATTTAATCTTAACAAGACATTGGTCTTATTATAACCTCTGAAACTGACTGTTTGATGTTGTGCAAGCAGTAAATGATTCAACATTAGTGGCACTTGCATAAATTGTATAATGATGTTGTTTTGACTAGTTTCTTGGTTCTTCTCTTCTTCCTTTTTGTAAGAACTTTGCTAGTTATTTGATGCTTGGATACGCTATAAGATAGTCAAGTGATTACACTAGCTAGAATATACTAACGAAATACTGAATCAAGGAATCTTCAAGTAGCCTTATATAAGCAAAGATTATTTGCAGTGAGAGAATGACAACACCTAATCAGAGGAATTAAACTAATGGATAATGGTTAGTATGATGGAACTTGAGCAAGGTTTCCTGAGGTTAAGACAAGAAAGTTATTGTTGATGGTTTTTTAAAGGGAGGACCTTGATTGTGTGGTGATCGGAGACCCTCACTTATCAACATAAGTTAAGATATCTGATAAGTTCCAATGCATATGAGCATAAAAATGCTCATCAGGTGTTCCCTTAGAATCTAAAGATCATTTTGTGGATAAGACTTGATTTGTCTTCAATCAGGTGTCCACCATTTCCAGTGGAGCCAAAAGTTTCACTACTTTTTGGCTTCAGAATATAATGGACTAAAGCAAAATGGTTCATAACTGTTGGCACTTCTTATTTATTGTGAAGTTTCCGATGGTCGTCGCCTTTCGGATCTCAAGTCAAAGGGAAACAACCTCTTTGTGAGACTCTCACAGGAGCGTACAACCGACCCCCCCCCTACCCTGCCTAGGCGAGAGTCTCTTTGGAGGCACTGGGGTGATGGTAATGTAGGAAATGTTGGTTTCCAGTTTTTGAGTGTAGTGAAGAAGTATAGTGGGTTTTACCAACAGAGAATGTATCATCACGCAGATATTGTGAGGGATCTTTTAATGGAGGGAGAGGATAGCTTTCTGGGTGCTGTTTACTAATAGATTGGTTCAGCTACTCAGCTGTATGTTTGAATGATGAATATTTGCTGGGCAGTAATAATATGTAATCTGGTTATGTCAAGTGTGTCTTGTTTGTATGAAACTGGAGGGATGGATAAATAGATACTGGTTCAGTCCTGGAAGTTATGAATTTGTAGATTGGAGAGCATGGTGGTGAAAATTTATGTCATCCCCACCCTCAACTTCATCAGTAAGATCTTAGCTTACCCTGTGTAACTTTAACCCTTCCTCCTCTTCAATGTTTGAAGACTCCTTCTCATCATTCTCAGTCTCCAATTGTTAAAGCTCATTGGAAAGCAAAGATTCCTGTGAAGCCTTGAAGGTCCTGGCTTTTGTGTGGACCTTGGCGTTAGGAAGATTCCCACTAATGATATGCAGCAGAGGAGAAGACCGGGGCTGGCTGTTTCCCCAGAAATTGTGTGCTCTTGGAGAGCCAGCAATGAGACTGCAGCACATTTGCTTTTGCTTTGTCAGGTGGGTCGTTACCTTTGGGGCAAGCTGTTTGATTTCTGTGGGGAAGTATGAGTGTCCCCGTTTATTGTTTGGGATTTCCGCAGGTGTGTTTTCTGGGTTTCGGGAAGGAAAGTAGTTTGGCTTTGCTTGTGGGTGTGTTTGGCTGGAGCGGATGTGCGTAGCTTTAGTGGTTCCTCTTTGAGACTTGATTTGCTCTGGGATAGGATCACTTATGTAGCCTCTCTTTGGGCTAGGGCGGCTGGGCCAATCTGTAGTTATTTTTTGAAGTCCAAAGCAATTGTACCAGTATATTTAATGGCTCTGTAGAGGACGTCTTGTCCTCTATGCTGTATTCCTGATTTACATTAATATTTTTTTTTCTTATCTAAAAAAAGAAACATTCCTCATCTGTTAGATCCCGTAACAACTGACCATGGAGGGATTTTTTCTTCTCCCTTTCTTGCTCTCTTGTCTCCCTTTGCTAGCTTCTATATTGAAGTTAAAATATCCCTAGTATGCATCTATGGTGATGGGTGAGGATCTCCTTTGTCGTAGAACTGTATGCGTTCTTTCTTGATATCACTGTTTTGATCTAAGCATTCCAACACATCATTACTGACCACCACCATCATGCCTCTATCACCATGCCTTGCATGCCTCTACCTCCAGAAAGCTGTCAGAGATTATTTTAGAAAATGCTGTTTGAAAATTGGTCTGCAAATGAGCATATAGAATGTGTCATAAAGGTTAAATCGATGATGCTTTGATTTGGTTGTGCAGAGACAGTTTCACATTACAAGGACTAGGAAGACTAGAAATGGAAAGAACTTTGATGCATGTTGGTGATGCAGAGGATTGTTGTGTGTATTCTGACACTATCTGGGTGGTTAGTGGTTAGTGGCGGTGATCGGACTATTGGACTATACAATAAGTTGTGGCAATGGATGACTCCAGTGTGCTACACTCTTGGGTTTTCCTAAAGAAGATATGCAGGCTGCAGCCACCTAATAATGTTGTCTTAGTGTCTTGTTCCTTCTGGAGGATTTCTTATCTATCCAGTGCTCCTTTTATTTCTCTCTTTTTCTTTCGGGTGTGGTGGTGGTGGTGTGGGCAGTAGTGGAACTTCCGCTTCTGTTGTTGTGTTCATCAATTTAGTGTATTCTTGTCCATCCACTATGGTAACATTTGACATATCTAACCCCATGCAAGAGTGTTGAATTATACATACACAAGAATGTTTCCATGTGGGCCTTATCATAGGCAAACTAAGTAGGCGGGAATGCAGGATACACCTAGAAGTTGAATCAAGAAAAACTTCACTTATTATGTTCCTTTATTAAGAAAAGCAAAGCTTGGACACCCATGTTATCTTTAAAAAAAATTATGTTCCTTTATCTCAGCATGCGTGGTTGAAGACTTTGAAAGCTCATTGTAAAACGTCTACTTTTTTTTACTTGATAATTTGTAAAAACTTCTTGTTATCATAGTTTCATGTCTTTTCCTGGTCGTTAACTTCAGGGCCCATGGGATTAGTCGGGCAAAAAGCCTGGATACCTTAAGCCTCTAAAGTTAGGATGGCTTCTTCTATAACTGCTCTGCATTTAGCCGGAATGAAGTGAAGCTTGAGTGTAAATGAGAATCATCAGTTGTATGATTTTCCACCCTTGATGAAGGCTTGAAAGTGTATGCTGTTCCCTTCCCAAAAAAAATAGTGCTTTTCCATTTTGAATCTTACTGAGACTTGTATTACTGTGAATTGCAGGGAAAAATTAGTGTTGCAAATATAGCTGGCTTCAATGGGCTTGAGATGATATGCTCAAAAACAGATGGTAGTTTGCTCGTCATAAACTTCTGATGTTCTGTACTATGGTTTAATTGTTCGTAACTTCTTACTAACCTTTAAGGGCCATAAACTTATGTGGTATATTGGTCTGGTTTGCAGGATCCTTGAAGTCCTGGGATAGCTCTATTGATCTTGTCAATGTCCTAAAACACGAGACCCGTGATGGACAATTGAGTTTCAGAGGTAAAAGGGTACTCGAGGTATGTTAAGTTATGGGCAAAAAAAGTAATTGTTTAAACCATTATCATTTGTAAACTAATTTTTCATCAGATGTTTAACAAGAGTCTTTAGAACTTCTGTTTTCCTCCCCTATTTCTTGAGTCACTTCTAGAAGAAATCTGAATTGACATCTAGTACATTTGGGCTTGTGCAAATTTTTGTTGGAAATGAGTTTGTCATAGTATTGAGTTTTCTTTTTGAAACTTCTGCATTGTCATCGATGACGGTCAAATATTCATATCTGGTTGTGAAATCCTCTCTCAAACTGTATTCAAGTGAATCAATCTGCCTGCTTGGTGAACTCATTCAGGCCTAGTAATTCTATATCATTTAGTCTGAGTCCTGCGTATAGTTCCATCTGAAGCATGTTTAATAGCTTATATACTATTAGTATAATATGATGTGAAGCCACAATGCATCACTTCACTTAATATTTCCTACCTATCTGTTTCGTAGTTAGTTAGTACGTTGTTCTTGATTTGTTAGATGCCTGTCTGAACAATCACATTTTAATTTCTAAGTTGTGAACAGAGTTCAACTCTAATTTCTAAGGTTTGTTTTGAACAGAGTTCTAATGGTTTCTAATGTTTGTCTCATACTGACAGCTTTGCTGTGGCTATGGGCTTCCTAGTATCTTTGCATGCTTGAAGGTATATTTGCTCATCTTTCAGTGACCTTAAGTTATTTATGTTCGTCCACATTATTAAATTGCAGTTGATGTTCCAACAAATTTTTCCTGTCTCTACTCTCTTGTTTGTGCAACCAGCCTCTTGAAACCAGTTATGTGCTTATGTACTGAATGAATCCAGAAACAAGCTAGCTCAAACTTTTTACTCGTATTACATTAATCACGTGCCTTGCTTGGGATTCGACATGTTTTTACCTTTAGCCTGGTAGTTGATAGGATGCAATGGGACTAATCAGAACGGGATCAACAGTAAGCCAGCTGATGATATTGGTGAAAACTCTCAATATTCAGTCTTGTTGAACTACAATAATTTGCATCCTACTAAGGGAAAGTTGGGGTTAATACTGTATCTTCTAGACAACTATAAACCATCAGGTTTGAGTCCCCTCAGGGAGACTGGAGGTTTTCCGGGTCGTTAACTTTAGGGCCCATGGGATTAGTCAGCAAACCTTAGATACCCTTGTTATCTTAAAAAAAATAAAATTATATGCATGTCATTTGATTCTTTATTCTCCCCTTCTATGCTCGTGCCTATGTGGTGTCACCCATAGGATTACAGTCAGGGACTCAGGGTTATATAGCAACTCTGGACCCCTTTAGTTGTGATGCTTGTTAGCACATGGCAGTTGTCAAGAAAGGGGAGATATCACCAGTTTGCCACTTGATAGAATGGACGGGATGCTTCATGCAACTGCTTAATATGTTTTTCATTTGTATTTACCAACTTCAATGTGGAGAGTAAGATATAGCACATCTGTAACTCATCAACCGTCTTTAATCCAATTATAGGGTGCCGCTACAGTGCATTTTCAAGACATGAGTGCAGAAACTATAAGATGTACGACTATTCCCAATGTCCTTGCTAATCTTGAGCAGGCTAGGGACAGGCAAAGCAGGCAGCTTGAAGGCGCCCTAACTCCATCAAGGCAACCTTTGGCTCCAGCTGTACATTTTTATGCTGGGGACTGGGAAGAGCTACCAACAGTTTTGTCTGTTGTTAAGAATGATGTTTCTGAAGCAACACCAGGAATGAGTATGTGCTTTTCAGAGGAGGATTTTAATGATGGATGTAGTAGCCAAGATGGGAGCATGACTGGGCAAGAGTCTGCAGCAAAACCAAGGCGCTCACGAAAGCTCTCTGGGAGCCGAGCATGGGAAAGGGCTAATGAGGCAGATAATGGGGAAGGTGGTTATGATGTTATTTTGATGACAGAGATCCCTTACTCGGTAACCTCCCTGAAGAAGCTTTATGCACTGATAAAGAAGGTTAGTCTCTCTTTTACTGATTAATGCTATCATCATTGAAAAGTGCTTCTTCAGACAACGTTTCTTGAAAATTCTTACTGAATATCGCAAGGGTAAATTGAATCATGAAAATTCTTACTGAATATCATTTGCATCTTGTTTTCTAAACCCCTCCCTTCCCATTTGCTTACACTGTTGTTTAAAATTATATTTAATTTTTTAATTTGTTTTTACTTTTTTTTTTTTTTTGCATTAAATCAGTGTTTGAAGCCTCCTTACGGAGTACTATATTTAGCAACCAAGAAGAATTATGTTGGCTTCAATAATGGCGCTCGGAATTTGAGAAGTATAGTAGACGACGAAGGCATTTTCGGAGCACATTTAGTCAAAGAGGTGGCTGAAAGGGAGATTTGGAAGTTTTTCCACAAATGAAATACTTTCAGAAAGGAACAACATATATATGAGTTTTGAGTTAACAGAAAGCTTCATCTTCATTTTCTTTTAGGTATGTGGCACTTAAAATGACAGATTGTAGAGCCTTGGTGGTCAAGCAAATCCAAGGGGGTGCTCTGCTCCATCTTGCATGGAAACTTGCCTTATTCGTTTCATTCCATTCTAGTTATTGTGTCGGGCAGGAAATTTCTAGTGTTTCGGTAACGCCACATGTATATTGTATCGGGGATATCTTTAGGAAATTACTATATTCTTGATAGTATTTATAGTCATGTAGGAAACTAGTATATATATATATTTCTATATTATTACTCTAGAATATATTACCTATCTCCAAATTTTTACCATATATCAACACAAAAACATGTTCCCTTTAATGCCCAACATGTCCTTATTGAGGAGGGTAATATGGTAATTGACTCAGGAACAGGCCCAATAATTATGCCCCAAGACTTGTACAACCAGATTGAAAGTGAAATAAAAGGTGCAATTCCTTTGGAGCCCATCCCAGAATTGAGCCCTCAGTTGTGCTACTTTGCCACTTTGGTGATGAAACAGGGGTTAATGCCCCAATAATTACTGCCCATTTTAAGGTTGGTGCTGATGTGTTAAATCGTATAAACACTTTCATACTAGTGCAAGATGGAATTTACTGTTTTACCATAACTCGTGATACTTGATTAGCTTTGATCTTGATAAAAATATTATCTCCTTCATGCCGAAAGATTGTACTGCGACTACAAGCAGTGGAGGATATCTGGAATATTGTATTACGACTACTACGAGCAGTGACGGATCTAGAAATGATTTTTGTTGGGGACGAGGTATATTTTTCTTTCTAAAGATACTAAAGTGGACCATTTTCACGACAATATTTTGGGGCAAATTGAATTTTTAAAAGGGAGCGACCTCTGAATTTTTTATAATTATCCTGGATTTCCGAAACTTGATTCGAAACGTTTGTTCCCGTCTCTGTAGGCTATTAAGTTCTATTAAAAATAAAGCCAGCATTTTTGTTCACATTAAACTCGCCCACCAAGTACTATGTTCTTTATTTTTTTGTGTGTGTGATAAGACACCAAGTACTATGTTTATGCACTCAGGGTCTGTTCTCCCCAACTGAAAAACGTTTATATTATTATTGAAAATTTATTTTTGTTGAACTTCGTTGAACTTTGTTGAACTTTATTTAACTTTGTTGAACTTCTTCGTTGAACTTTGTTTATTTTTGTTGAATCTTATTGATTCATGTAGTTTTTATAACTAGTTTGTATATTGGTTTGTTTAACTTTGTGGAATTTTATTTAACTTTGCTGAAGTTTGTTGAAATAAACAGAAATAAACCAGAGAGAACAGACCCTCAATTATCCGTTCCCTTTTCTTATCAATTTTTTTTTTTTTTGTCAATTCCCTTTATTTCTCACATTATTTTCTCTCAAAAAATAGAAAAATTTCCTTAATTACAAAATTATCCTCTAAAGTTCTTATGATAGTTTTTACACCTTCCCTTATATGTTACATCAACCACAAAGACATGGCACATTTCTGGATCATTCAGTAAAGTCATCCATAGCCACTACAAATTGCTAAGACATTTTGGGTGCATTCCAAGGAATTCTTAACTTTCTCCTCTTAAAGACAGGAGCTGCATTCACACTTACAGAAGCAGACTGAACACCAACAGCATATAATAGACTGGATAGTTTACAGTGAGAGTGACATTTACATGTTGAAGTTAGTGGTTACACAGCGGATGAATGTTTGGAAAGTGTTGAGTCCGCGTTACTTCGTGAGTTGGTGACATGCTGGCATCAAATTCGAACATGTTTACGCAATTTCTACAATGAGCTGGACATACCACCACCCATCTCAAAAGTATCTCACCATGGTATCGAACACGCAACTGGAGATTGAGTTGTGTTAGATGCGGGTACAAAATGACGTATATTTGCAAATGTGTCAGTTGAGGACTCTGATGCAGATGTCAATAAATCATCAGCTACTGCAAATTAACCTCTCTGCGTCGATCGTCAATTAACCTTCTCCACACCACCTTCCCACAATGAATCAATGTCAATGCAGCCATAAAATAGAGCAAGGGTATGGAGATGATGCAACCTCCGGGGGAAAAATTGACGAGTGTCTGCAAAAGAAACAAAGAATCATTATAGACTTGTTTCTTTTTTTTGACGGGATCATTATAGATATTTCTTGATCAACTGCACCAGTAGTAAACTACTCGAGCTGAAAATTTATCTTCACTGTAAAAGGCAAAATCATCCCCTTGGTCACAACTCAGTAGTGTTAGCAAAAACATTATTTAATAATTGTTCTTGATACAAACCCGTCTCAATCACCTTTTGTGCTCATCTGAAGCATTATCGAGAAGAAAAAAGAGAGAATAAAAAAAATGCATCAAAGCGAGGGCAAAAAAAAAAACAAGGCTTTGGAAAATAAGGAGAGAAGGCAGTTACACCTCGTTTACTAACTTGCAATCAAATGTAATGCAATGCAATCATTTTATAGAGTAAATGTGGGATGAAAAGTGAAGGAGTCAGAGGAGTGGGATAAGAAAAGTGGAGTTGATTGCATGATTCAATGTAATCACAATTGCTCAACTTTTCACATGTAATGATGATTACTTTGAATGGTGTAATCAATCTCACTTTTTCCATCATCTTCCTCCCCCTTCTTCCTTTTTTACCTCACAACTACCCAATAAAATGATTGCATTGCACTTTATTTGATTGCAAGCAAGTAAACACCACCTTAGTGTTTGAAATTTGACTGAGGGAATTCTGAAAGGGTAGTGTTAACAGAAAATATTAAAACACCGCCACACCAGAAGAAATAAATACCGCCTTTAGCAAATCGAGCAATAATTTTTTCAGAGAAGCAATATGTATATCTTATTAGTATTTATTAATAAAAATGCAAGTTACTGAAAGGCCAGGGCAAGACGTCCTCTATACTGAACAGTTACAATTTGGCCCAGTAACTTCTATAAGCCCCAGCCGCCCTTGTCCATATGGATGCCATGGACTCTATCCCAAAGTAGCTTCGGGGAGAGAGAAGGCCTAGAAAACACCACTGCACTCGCTCTAACCACAAGCACCCAAACAGTATCGAAAAGGGCACTCGATCCGCCTCAACAACTTACTCTCTTTCCTTGCCAAAGCCTACAAAACGAACCTGAAAGAATTCTAGGACTGTAGATGGCCAAATCGAGCAACAAAAACAGGGGGCTTCTGCTTTCTGCTCATTTCACTTATATGGCAAACTATACTGATAAATAAATAGAAGGCCCAGACTAGTCATACTATTGGGTTGTTGTGATGCAAAGTAACATAGATTCACCCCAGTACTTGGTCCAAAAGAGTAGGATAAGCTCCAGTTGGTTAAAAATATCATCACCGGATCATGAGGTTGACGGCAGCCTTTATGCCTCCTCTACAAACAATATATGTACTTGGTCCACTAATTTCAGCTACAATAACTTAAGCATGTATGCAACAAGAACTTAGCCAGGGCCAAGGGTACTCATAAAACAAATAGGTGCCGGGCAAGTATTTTTGTTCCTCACTACCAAAACCGATAGAATATTGCTAGATGAAATGCAACATGGAGATCACATTTGTTTCTTAATTTTATCTCTCTCAGTGAGAATATTACTAGATGACAAAGAGAACCAGGATTTACATTGCGACTGTTTGATCCTCATAAGGATGATTTCGTATTAACTCACCCAGTTTACAGCTACACTCTCAACCATATAAGGACAAAGAAATTCTTACTGGGACATGCAGCCATCTAAGTTACAGCAACAAGAGGTCTAAAGACACTAATGCTACTATCAACATACACAACCACAATGTAGCTAAACGGAAAAGCATGACCAGCTTTCCTTCCTGTGATTTAATGACAACTGTTCATAACAAGGAACATGCACAAGTATTTGAATGGGAATACAGATCACATGAAACAGCTGAAATAAACAAGAGAGATTCTGATCTCCTTTTCACTATTGTACTACCTATATTTTATGGTGGTTGTGATATGAGAATATGCAAATATAAGCCCATGAGAGTAGTTATAGGCTCCAATTTGATTTTGAAAATTTTGGTGAGAGACCTGACCCTAAAGTTGAAGTAATCGATATAGGTAGAAAATAATAGGAAATATTGATGCAAAATGTCAAACTATTAGGTGGTTTAAAAAATCCAAACATATCACTTTTTATTCACAAATAATTACTTCTTCATTAAACATCCACTGCTTGTATATTTCTCTCTCCTCTTTGCACCAATTCTGCAACTCTGATTATCTTAGATCTACTTCACTGAGCTAGGAATCCTCCATTGCTTATTCCATATCTGAGCAAATTGTTCGACAATCTATACTTTCAATACCTTTTTTCCGTTCTTCATCATGGTTGTACACTGACTGCAGAAATGGTTGTTGAGAGCTTGGATCTAAAAGTTAAGATTACTCTTCTTGAATTTCCCTGGCAAAGATCTGATTCTATTTGTTTATTCTGAGAGCTAGAACTTGAGCTAAATCTGATAAACTCCTACGCCATTTTTCTTTCCAGGATCCTTTCATTTACCTTTTGAGCTCTATGATCTGATGTCACAGAAGCTGAGAGAAAGGTTTCTGGTTGTGCTGCACTGCTCCACCGCATCCCTCCCCATCTATCCTCTTAAGTACCTTTATGTCATCAGATGTGTAACCGAGTAGTTAAATCCGTTATTCATTTAAAGCAGCGGTGTACGGTCGCTTGGTCGAGGCTACTGTGAAATTATTTGTGAACAAAAGGGTAGGTTGGATTAATTTTGTAAGACCGCGCAGATGTTGGACTGTTTGCGTCAATTATTCCAAACTTGTATGAGCTAAATGTTCGAGTTATTTTTTCGCACTAAATGGCTTCCCCTATCATTGATAACGTAGATCACATGCACAATGGATTGACATGGATAGCAGTTTTAACAGGATATTAGCAGAGTAGTGTGCACATCATGTATCAATAGTACAATGAAAGTCTAATCTAGAGGGTTTGAGTGAATACCAGCATTGCAGCAATCAGATGGACTATGGGAACAAAATACTGATCAACCCTGTTTGATTCAGCGTATCCATTAAAGGCAATGACCATTGAGAATGTATGAATGGTAACAAATGCAAGAGCGATGACCGCTGCCATGGAAAAAGCAACAAATTTACCTTGATATAAAACCAACTGCAGTTTAATAAAAGAAACAATAAGCGCTCTCAACCATGGAACAAACTAGTGGCTGTTACGTTACTATATAACGGGTTTTGAACTTGCCGATACAACTTTCACCGCTTGCCGTTATGTTACGCAAACAGCGCAGCCAGTGTATTAAAAGGCGCGCCTAGGCGCACAAGGCGTGAGGCGCACAAGCCAATCGCTTTTTAGCTTCTAGGTGCAGCGACATCAGTGAGACGCAGGTGAGGCGCTCGAGGAGCACTTGAGGCGCACCTGAGATACATTTTGATGAAAAAAAGTTTTATTTTATAGCATATTTTCAGTCATACACTAGTGCGCCTCACATCACTGAGGCGCGCGCCTTCGCCTTGCGCCTAGGCTCTATGGACCTCTATCGCCTCATTGCGCCTCGCACCTTTTAATACATTGAGAGCAGCGCTTTATACTGTTATTTTATAAACTTACTTTTTGGTAACATCCGTTCTATTTCAGACAATATCAACATAACCCCAGTGCCTCCAAAGAGGTTCCTGCCGACGCGGGGTACGGGGCGTCGGTTGTACGCCACCTTACCCGTGTGAAAACAGAGAGTTTCCCTTTGACCCTTGACTCAATACGCGAACACCATGCGCAACTTCACAATAAATAAGAAGTGCATACATTTGATGAATCATTCTGATTTAGTCCGTTACTTTTCAGATATCATAATTAAAATTATTCTCATACTATTTTATTACTAGTTTGTTTTTTGATCTCCATACTATTTTATTACTAGTTTATCAGTTTACTAATTTATTTTGACAAATATTATCGACTTTATGAATCAATTTGAACATATATATGTTAGTAATATAATTGTGAAGCAAAGATTACAAATTACATTTACAAGTGCAAATAACCCTTTATGAGAGCCAATCACGCATAGTTGCCATGATCTACTACGCGAAACCCATGACGGAACAGTTCAGAGATATTGCGCATATTACTGTATTCGCGATTACTATGTAATTCCCTGCCACCCCAACAACAATCAAAAGTGAAGATAAGCCATGCTTCCTCAATCCTGGGGCCAATTTAGACATTTTTAGCAATGAACAATTTTAGCATTAGGTATGTCTTTATTACGGAAACTGAGACCCCAACCCCCCCCCCCCCACATTACACATAAAAAGTTGAAAAACGAACAAAAGAAAAATCGAAGGGGGCCAATCAGGAGGAACTACTGTATGCATACTAGGTAAATTGGAGGGAAAATGTATTAAATACTCAACTCACCAGAAACAACAAAGAAAGGAAACCATTTGCATGTATCAGCATAATAAGTCGCAGGTCCAAATGCAGGCGTTAAGAGACTAAGGCAGAAAAATACAGCATGAGCCACCCCGTGACCTAAGCCACCAGCTGAGTACAACAGAAAAGATGAATTAGAAAGGATTATACCATATCGCGAAGAAATAATCAACACCTTCTTTTATTCTTGGTTTTTCAACTTTATATTTTTGGATAAATTATAACTATTTGCATACAAACATGTTTATTTCTATCTGCCCTGAAAAAAGATGAGGCCATAAAGCCACCAGCAATGAAATTTCAAATTGAATCAAACAAAGTGAGTATCAATTCAAGAGCATCTTATAATCTACCTTAACATTAAGGAACAAGAGTCACCCATTGGCTATTTGGCTGTGGCCAACTCCAGCATAATGAGCAGGATGGTTGAAGTGCATTCAAGATTATCAGCCTGAAGGCTGAACACTACTCTAAATCAAAGACAGACCCATCTGCATATAGGTCTCCCTCCAGGCATTGCCAACAATTACATTCAAGAAATATTATCTTCCAACTGCTCACCTCCCCTCAACCCCACCCCCTCAACAAAAGGATAAAAGAGAAAACCTACACAGACCAAAGCAACAACACAAACAAGCAAAGAGCACAAGTGGCGGAGAAGGTGGGGCTTATCATGACCTGCAATTGTTCTATCTTATTCTATGTTGAAACAAGTAAAGGCCAACTGCAAGCGGAACATGTACATCACAAAGACCAACAGTTATGAATGAGAAGACAACTGCTTGTCATGAAAGGTATTGAATTTATGTGATCTTGGCCACACTAAATTAGAAACCAAACTTTTTTAACTGATCTGGATTTTATCGTAAAGCTGAGTAATTGTGTAACAATAAAAAAAAATCAAGGGATGTACGATAACTTCCTTCCAATGATCACTATTGTAAACAGCAGCTTCTGACTGACTCCAATTATGGATGGAAACAGAAACCAAACTTTTTTAACTGATCTGGATTTTATCGTAAAGCTGAGTAATTGTGTAACAATAAAAAAAAAAATCAAGGGATGTACGATAACTTCCTTCAAATGATCACTATTGCAAACAGCAGCTTCTGACTGACTCCAATTATGGATGGAAACTAAAACTAGCTCCACATATAAACTCATTCAGATAAATTTTGCATGAACATAAAGAAAACAGACACTGTATTACAATTTACACTAGATGCCTTCCACCACAGCTCACAACTTCAAATAGATTTGAGGGAAATGTTCCAAAGCAAATTCAGAGAAATCCTCAATTTTTGGTTGTGATTGTGATTTTTCACTCTAACAAGCATGCACGAAGATCTCTCTAGCTGAAGACATTTTCAGACCAATCACCTTGTTGAAACAAAGTCCAATCACTGACATCAACATGTAAGATTCTCACTCAAAACACTAGGTAGTCAATCATCCAGGATAATTAGTTTTTAGCATTTTACCAACCCTGAGTGGGTAGCTCAGCTAGTAAAACCTCTGAGATTTGTTTCAGAGGTCCCAGGTTCGAGCCTCCTCAGGGGCACTGCAGGTTTTCCTGGTGGTAAATTTCAGGGTCCATATGGAACTAGTCGTACAAAGCCCAGATAAGCATGTTAACTTCTTTTTTCTTGGCAATTTACCTAGAGCAATTTGCATCTTATCTGTCAGAAACAAGCGAGGTTTTGAAACCCTATCAGCAAATGCATCCAACGTATCCTCCAGCCTCCTGCATAAAGTAACAAAGAGGACATTTAAAGAATGAAAGGCTGAATAAATACCTACAGTTAACAGGGATCATGTTCATAATGGCACAACTAAGGGCATTCTAAGTATAAGTAGTGAGCAAGTTTTTCAGTGTGAATATTTAAGCTTTCATATGCAATAGACCAGTGAGCAAGGTTTTCCGTATGAATATCTGTGCTATGTGTCTACAGAACAGGTCACAACCAGTGTTTCAAAAAACGTGATGCGTACTGAGGCAATAACGGACTCTGTGCCTTAGGCAGAGTCCAAGGTAAGGGCCAAGGCGAAGTGAGGGGACATCATTACATTTTTCTCCCCCATATACATCAAATATTTTGGGACTAAATTTGAGAAAATAGACTACAAAGTCCAAGATTCTTTTAATAGCACTTGGGTAAGTTGCAGCTGGTAAGAATAAAATAGGCTCTTTTTTTTAATTTGAAAATACACAAATAAACAAAGATGAATATTTAAATAAATAAAACCACACTTCATTTATTAAGTTGTAAAAGAGAGCAACAACCATAGATAAGTGAGACAGAAAATGCAAACATTGTCAGATTCGAAAAAGAGAAGGTACGGGGGAAATATAACATAGAGAACTTATTGAGGAAAGGGGATACAAATCACGTAGCGAAAAACAGGTACAGAAAAAAGAACAAAAAAAGGAGAAAAGAAAAAGAAAAACAGAGATATTTTATGAGGATTAACAGATATCTAAGGAAGAAAGAAAAAAAGAGAGAGAAAAAGAAAGAGAATTCAAAGGCCAACTGTTTCTTCATATTTTTTAGATAAAGAAAAAGTATGTATTAATCATGTATCAAAAGTACAGCAAAGGAGGACAAGTGGTCCTCCAAGAAGAGCCTAGTTACAAATTAGTCCAGCCAGTTATGCTGGATCTCAGTAATAGAATAGCTCCTAAATTGCCCCGTAGCTCTCGCATAACGACGCTAGGTAAGTGACTCTATCCCATATCAAATCAACTGACATGGTCACACCATTAAAGACCCGGGCATTCCTCTCTAACCATAGACACCAAATGATAGCAAACACTGCATTATGCCAAAGCAATCTCCTCTCCTTTCCCCTCCCAAACCCCAGGAAACACACTTGGAAAAACGCCACCACACTAGAAGGACACACCCACGTCTCCCCCATAAAACCAAACAGTCGCCCCCAGATGCAACGAGCAAAATCACATGTGAAGAACAAATGCAAAGCCGTCTCGCTGCTCGCCCGACAAAGAGCACAAACATCAAGCAGCAAACATATCCCCGGCCTCCTCCTATGACGAAGATCGTTCGTATTCACTCTATCCAATGCCAGTGTCCACACAAAAGCTCGCACCTTAAAAGGCACCTTAGCTTTCCATATAAAATCTGCCACGAGAAACAGTGGAAAATGCGTTCCAAGCTGCTGGAGGAAGGACTTGCAGGAAAAATCTCCCGAAGCATCTCCAACCCATCTTCTAGAATCCTGAACGTTAGATAGATGTATAGTCTCCCCAACTGTTTCTTCATATTAATTACATAACTTTCTCAACTTTGTAATAAATATGTACCCAGCAAAGAGATACAGCACCTCGGGCGCCTCAGAGTGCCCAGGTAAAATCGTCTTGCCTCAAGCTGTAGAAGTTATGAGCCTCGCCCCTCAACGCCTAGTCGTGCCTTTTAAAACACTGGTCACTAGCATACGTGCACGTAATTGCATGAACGGAAGCAGTCTGATCTTCCCGTATACAACATAAAACAAGCAGCAAAGAAATATAGCTAACAGACAGGTAGAAATCTTCATGATTTTCTTTTGTTAAGAAATCTTCATGATATGTTCATTGCTATTTATTGCAAGGGACTGCAGCAAGGCTCCCAAAGCAATGTGCCTACATGACACCTCCGACAAGCTGAAAAATGTGGCAATACACCTTTTCTCCCTACAGTTTTAGAAAATCGGCTGTGCAGGAATGTGATATCACATAAAAACACAAGTGTTTTACTAAGGCATTCCAAACTGCTTGAGGTACGTATTATGAATGATGGTGGGTGCCTGGGTGGTGGTTTCAACTCCCTAGCATTTTAGACAATGGCCTTTACTCCCTCGCTGAATATGAAAGAAGACGATAGGAATGAGAGAAAACTAACTACACATGTTGGAAGCATCTTTGGATTGGAAACCTTTTACCGAAGTTTATAGGTTAAAGGATTTGGAGCTCCTGAGAATTTGTAAATGCTAGTGACCAGACTAATAAGAAGAAAATCTCTAACCTCAATAGAATGGTCAACTATCCAAAACAGAATTCAACGGAATAGTCCTTTCTGGGACAAGAGTGATTCCGGTGATAGAATTAGAATTCAACCTCTTCCATATAAAGTAACAGCTATAAAAATCCGAAAGTACCATAAAAAGCCCAAAGGTCCACTTTTAATTGCCTCCCTCAACCGACCTTCAAGAAAAAGGTGCCTGCACTCAGGAAACCGTCGTTCTTCAGTTGTGCTATCTGGAGCGGAGACCAAAGATCTTGGGCAATCAATCTGCCAAGCTGTCAGGAAGGTCATTGCAAATCCATCAACGCCTAGTTCCTAATCCCTATTCGTACCTTTCATCTCCTCCAAAGGAAAAGGGCTTTCCAGCCATTCACAAAATCACGGTAAAATAGGGGCCCAAATAACGGCCTGCACCTTCCTCCATAGAAAGGGTACTACAGATATCTGTCATCTCCTTACTTACTAATTGTCCCCTCAGTGCTAACCTTCAACTCTTTTTGTTAGATAGCATGGGTATCCAAGCTTTTGTTGACTAATCCCAAGGGCCCTGAAGTTAACGACTAGTAAAAGCTCCGCCCTGAGAGGACTCGAACCTGGAACATCTGGAATAAATCTCAAAAGTCTTACCAGCTGAGCTAACCCCTCAAGGTTTGCTAACCTTTAACTTTTTGGAGCTCCATCTCCTCTCATATACTACTTTAAGGAACAAGCTTGAATTTGAAACCCCTTAGCCAACTTAACATTGATGTTTTGTCTTTGGATATGTAGTTCTTTCTCAATAACACCTCCAAATTGTTTCTAAGCTCCAGACTCCTCTCAAGAAGTCTCTTCCTAATTCTTGGTTGTTATGACAAAACATAGAACGTACACTTCCTAGGAACTGCAAAGTTGTAGTGATGTTTGGTTGACAAAAAGGTAGTAAATGGAAAAAGTAGAAATTCCCATGAATTTTCCACTTCCAACAAAATGGGTTAGTGACTTCCATTGTTGGCAAACAAATAATTTTATCAACTTCCTAGGAAATTGATGGAGGTATTTACTTCCTATGAATTGGAACTTCAAGGGAACTTCAACTTCCTATGTGAACCAAACAAGCACTAGGAGTATGGTCCACCTCCAACAAGCTCAAAACTCACTCTTCCTTACCCTTACATCCTTAAATGCCTCCATGTTCCCACACCTCAAGTTTCTCCTCCATAAACGTCAATTTCCTCATAAGAGGGAACCCATTCCACCCTCATCTGATGCTTGACCTACCACTCTCCTACCCTCTTCTCAAACTCTTGGTTGGTAGCTCACGTGTTTTTAAACCTGAAAGGCATGGAAGCCACTTTATAGGACAGGACTGAACAAAAGTTGGGAAACAATCTTAACATGGCTGGTGAAAAATTTTTATGGGGTCCAAGTGAACTGAGCATAGAGGGGGATTCTAAAAGGTTGCAGTTGCACTCCTGAATGAATCTTGCTTACTAGTTCAGGGCCTTCAGGCACCAGGCACCCCTACCCTTTCACCCACAGGACAAAAATAAAATTCCACCCAAGAGCAACTTACGGGAACAAAGATTGCACAAGGTAGCCAACTCACACAAAGAAGTAAGAACTCCATGCAAATCAGCTACAAGGTCAAACATCAACCAAACTTTTCTCATTCTCCATATACTTGAGGGTTAAGAGCATAGAGATAGAAAGATCCTATATGAGTCTTTACCTTCAAGATCAACTGAGAATCCCAAATAATAAGAGGTACAACAACAACGCAGAGCCCCCACTGAGGAGAAACTCCCATGCCTTAGAACTGGACTCCTTGACACTCCCAATGAAGAAGGAATCATATGTCTCCACCTTGCGAGAATCTCATGAAAATCTCTTGCATCAGACCTCTCTTATCCCCATTCCCCAATAAATCCCCATACCATGACATTTCAGATTGAAATCTGAGGTAGAGAACTTCATTGGGAACCACGAATACCCCTAGTCCTACGACCACCATCTAACCCATAATTAAAGTTTCTAAATTCATTCGTTCATTTCCTACAGTAGAACTTACGGGACACCCGCACCTTATCTCCCCTAGAAGGAGTCACACCAGTTAACCCAGGTTGCCAAGTAAGGATGAGGTTCTCCACTAGATCCTATATGGGTTGTCCCTTTCACCCCCTAGGGTTTCGTTGGTAACAGTCTCCCCTCAACAAATCCATGGCAAAGCAAACAAACCATGTAGTAAAACAAGTTGAGCTCCCGTGTAGCTTAGCAAAATACTGACATAACGGACAAATTTAACATATTCTTATATTCAGCAGGAGTTCACAAAGCTATTCTTTCCATTTTTTCCTCCCTTAAAGATAAAAGAAGTCATAGATGAGAAATCGGAAGACAGGAGTGAAATTACCTATCTTCTTTACCAGCAAAAGGAAGGTTCTACAGATAACTTTTTACTCTGAATCGACTGATCCACTCCCCTTGAATTAGGTAAATATTTCTCAATATATTCTAATTAACATAATCTACGTTTGCCATGACATGCTCAGTGAACTAAGTGACATTGGAAGCAGAACTTGTATAAGACAAATACAAAACGCAGAACTACTAGTGTGAATCTCCGAATGCAATCAAAAAAATAAATGGGCAGTTACCTGTATGCTTTCCAGAAAAGAATTCGAAGCCCTTCCTGAAAGCAAACAGATGTGAACACAAGAATTGCATATGGCCACCACACAGTTGATTTGAAAGGAAGAAACCCCCTCCAAACTCCTGAAAGCACAATCAAACTCACCAGCCATAATAATGTGCTGCATAGAAGATAAACAACAAAAATTAGCCAAAAGAAAAGGACTGAGTACATCTATAAATAGTCTCATCATTTTCTTTTTCCATCTTTCTTGTATCAGTTGTTCAATGCAGATCCTCAAGGAACTCAATTAAAAAACAAGTTAACCTTTTAGACTCGTGGAGATTGTAATTGCAATGTTTGAGAGAAGAAACCAGGAAGTAAGAAAGGGTGCTTTGATATTGCATAAGTTTGCATGGACTAGTTAATCATGTGAAAGTACAAATATGAAACTCAGAAACTGGTCAAGGCTATCAAGATGTCTATCTTCAATGGAGCTAAAAGAGTGACTATTGACAAATGTTCAGCTTTTAGAATATACCAAGCTAAACCCAAATTACTCATTAAACTTTTATGGCTTCTTATTTGATGTAAAGTAACAAACAGACAATGCACTTCCAATCAGACCTCTAACGGAAATCGTTTTGTGTAATTATAGCCTAGAGCTAAGGATGTATACATCAAACCACCCTTACCCGCCCTAACCGAGAGCCCTAGTGAGAGGCATGGGAATGATGGCATGGTTCAAGGTTGTCAAGAAATGCTTTATCAAAAAAAAAGTTGTCAAGAAATGTATTCTACCTTGAACTGTTGTGGCCATCTCAGATGATTGTCATATTCTATCAACTGAAAGTTACTAGTTCTAGTGATGCATTTTGTGTGATAAATGCCAATTAAATAGATAAAATTGCTGAAAACCCTCCCCAAGTTTTTGTGATAAATGCTAGCTTAGCTGACATCTCTTCAAACAAACCACATCTGTTTTATCAAAATAGACGCGGAAATGCATTAAACTTTAAAAACCACAAAACCCCATCACAAAGAAGAACCTGCTAATTTTGATGAATTCCTAATCAACATGACAACATTGTACAACTACGGAAAAAGTAGCGTTTTTAAGCATAATCCAAAGCACCCTCAAAGAAGTGAAACATACCCAGTTCTTGTTAAACACAGAATGAGCCCTTAAGCTACCATTTAATCAGAATTCAAAAGGAAAAACGATGGATCAAAAAAAAAAATGGAATCGAGGTAAAATACCTGGAGAGAACAGTGAGGATCAAAAAGGGCTTTTTGGCGATGACAGAGATGAAGAGAGATAATGACGGGCCAAGTGCTATCAGTGCATAACCTATTCCTGCTGCTACCGTCATCTCCCTCTCTCTCTCTCTCTCTCCCTCTCTCCCTCTCTCACTCACTCTCTGGAGCTCAAAGTCCCAGATACGAAGGTATGCTCGTGAAGTAGACTTTTTGGGGGGGTTTTCATTTTATTTTTTTTAGAGGATTTTGGGTTACTTGATTTTCTTCTCTTGACAAAATTCATTTTTGTCTTTCTTTATCTTTTAGAAAATTTCATGGATAACCTCAAATTTTGACAAAATGTATAAGATAGCCTAGTTTTTGAACTTTACATATACTACATAAAGATCATGCTTTAAAATCTTACTAGTTTTTATTCCGGGCAATGCTCTGAGTTAGTTTGTTTTTATATGTTGTCTATTCTTTTAGGTATTATAAGAATAATCTTAATTATACGGATGTTATAGTCATGTGCTTAAGGGTCTTTTCTCTTACGTGTTTTTTTTTTAAACTAAAGTAAGTAAATGTTTTAATTAAAAAAAATTGATACACATAACAACACATGACGATGCAATGGTGAAATAAAGGCCACATGACAAACAAAATAAATATCTCATAGAAGTGCCACATGGCAAGGAGAAACTGTGTACTGTAAATGTTTTATAACTTTTATCGAACATTATAAATTCAAATATAGGAAATATGTATCTCATTTTGAAGTATTTTCTGAACTTGATCCAATGAAGTAAGAATTAAAATTTATATAGTTGCGTAACAAAAGTTATTTGATTTTATAACTTGAACAAAATGATAATAATTATGTCGTTTTATATTTATTAAGTCAAAATAAATATTTGACACACTTGCATGAGCAAATTACGTGGCGGCTTACGTGTCATTACCATTTGAATTTAGGGGCTTACATGGCATCTCATATGTCAATCTCGAATGTGCCACGTGGCATGTCTTAAGAGGGTTGCACTGTGTTTTAATAGTAAGGTAAGATGCGTAGTAAATTTGATAAAGAATAATTAGACGTGAGGTCATGTTTAACCTTGAAATGACAATTCTACTCTTATGTCAAATGAGTATGATTTGATAATCTGTACTCCATTTATCTTCCTTAAGATCTCAAGGTGCTTTAAAACTCACTTTCCCAAATCATTTAAACTCGAGAAAATTAACTCTTTAGTAAATCTCGGAAAAATCTAAGGTAATGTCAAAGTTTTAAAAGTTGAAAGTTTAGATTAATGGATATTCGATATATTTGTCATTACTTTGAGAGTAATCGGTGAAATTTTATGTTCCTTTTTCTCATTGGTAATTCAAAAAACTCTATCCAATATTATCTTTATTGTTAGTTTCTAATTAGTTATTATGAGATGCATGTGTTGTGTCTAAGGGATAAATTAGTTTTGAAAGGGTTGTTTGTTTAATTAGGACCAAAATTACTTAAAGTAGACGTGAAATTATGAAACAAAATTTGTTTTACCTTAGTATTTACTAAAATACCCTTTTTGATTGCAATGAATTGAGGAGGGGAGCTAATCCCCCTAGCCATGAGAATATGACTTCAAACTTGTTCAAACCAAACGAAGTAGGAAAGCCCAAAGCAATCGAGTCTCACCATTGCAACCGTTGCCTAAGACTGTGGACACCAAATCCCCCCAACTTCTTCACCCCTACATTAACCCTATAAATGCTTTGAGATAAACTAAAATGCAACATATTGGCACTACTAGTAATATCAGATGATATTTTTGTCAATTACAACAACATGATACTAGCGTTATGTTATTGTAATGAATCCAACTTGCAAATAAGGGATTTGGGTTTTAAAGAATACTTAGAAGGCTATGGAGTTATATAATTGAGATGGTTAGATTATTGGATTTGAGTGGCTATATGACAAGTGAAAAAGTTGCATTTCATTAATTGATTACATTTGGGGATCAAAATGCTTGAAATCCAAAATCAATCAACTCCACACTTAGAAAGGTTTTTCCTCCAATCAATCTTCGAAAGGTAGTGATGGATAAAGATGGGTTCGAGTTATGCTTGGGTCGTGGCAGCTGTGTCGTTCCCAAGCATTTTTTTTTTACAAATTTTAATTTGAATTTGTCGTGCCATGTCGTGCCTTATCGACTGATCGTACTTGAGCACTAATTTTTTTAAAATCCATGTATGACTATAAGGCTTGCCTGCTCATTCGTGTCAAGCCTGAAAAAAAAACGCGTCGTGTCGGGTCAGGTGGTATCTCGGACTGACCCTTGAAGCCATCTTAACGATGGATAAGAAAACAAATTCATTTTTGTAATTTTTTTTTTTTTGGTCTTTAATTCATTTTTGTAATTTAGGTAGTATATCAATCCCATTATTGAATTTGTTTCCTTTGAACTCCTAAAAAAGAGTCTTTTTCCCTTCCAAACTCCTTCCCAGGACCAGGAGGCCAGGACCCCAGTAGACTAGCAGCAGAAAAAGCAGACCAAATTCCCCACCCCAACTCCACTCTCTCTCTCTCCCTCTCCCTCTCCAGACACAGAGAATGGATTCCGATGATGAAGAGCAAAGAATCCCTTTTAGCCAAAGGCCCGAATGGGCCGATGTAAAACCCGTGCCCCAAGACGATGGGCCGAGCCCAGTGGTTCCGATCGCGTACACTGATGAGTTCAGAGAAACAATGGACTATTTTAGAGCCGTGTACTTCTCTGATGAGCGTTCATTTCGGTCTCTTCAACTTACCTCTGAAGTTATCTCCTTAAACGCAGGCAACTACACTGTAAATACTACTACAAACCCTTCCTTTTTGTGGTTTTAAATTTCTGGGTTTTGGTTATGTGGTGAATTTGATTTTTGGGTTTTGATTTTTTAGTTGGATTTAGTTGATTATATAGCTTGATCCCCGAAAAATAGAGAAAAAGAAAGAGTCTTGCTGCTTTTATTATCACAGTATTTTAACATACACCCCTCTCTTCTGTTTTGTGGTTTTAATTTCTGGGTTTGGATTTTGGTTGAATACTGTATAACTTATGGGTTTTGATTGTTTAGTTGGATTTAGTTGATTATATAGCTTGATCCCTAACAAATAGGGAAAAAAAGAGTCTTGCTGCTTTTATAATCACAGTATATAAACACTTCACGCCCCCTCTTCTATTTTGTGGTTTTAATTTCTGGGTTTGGATTTTTAGTTGAATATAATTTATGAGGTTTGATTGTTTAGTTGGATTTAGTTATATATATAGCTTGATCCCCAAAATAAGGGGAAAAAGAATATTGCTTCATTTATCATGATTCTCCATTGCATTATTTGCAAGGTTGGGTTTTCTTGTTAGTACTTAAAGTAAACACTACACACCCTTCTTTTTGGTTTTCAATAATGGGTTAGGATTTTAAGGTGGATATAATTTTTGGGTTTTGATTGTTAGTTGGATTTAGTTGATTATAGCTTGATCCCCAAAAAAGGGGAAAAAAGAAAGAATTTGCTACATATTCAGTATCACTCCCTTTGAAATTGTGTTGTCAGGCTGGTTTCCTTGTTAGTACTTAATTTGCTTTGCTCTTGACTTATTCTGCTTTTGTGATCCCCATCTACAAGTTTGATATGATTGTTTGTTTGTTTTTGTTTTAAGGAGGAGGTCATTTAATCAAGGGATATGAACCAAATGACAAATTCGTGTCCCCTTCACCCCCCAAAACTGTTATTTGATTTGCTTGCTCTTTCTTATTCATTTACTCATGCTTTTACACTTTTCGGGTTTGATTTTTGTCATGTGATTTGTTTTATGCTTATTATCTCCAATTTTTGATACTATCATGTAGTTTAGTATTAGTGGGCAGACTTGGGGGATTGTGATGTGGGCTGAGCGTGACTCTAGTGAAGGATGATTAATTTATACTGTATGTATGAGGAACAAATTGGAGAAACCATGCTAGGATTATTATAGAGATCTATCACAATTGCTTGTATAACGGACAATATGTTATTGTATGCATAGAAAACTGATCAACATGATGCAAAGAAAGGGAGAAGAGAACAGGATGTGTTTTATGAGAGGCATTCCATACTAAAGCAGTTTAATGCTAGCATACTCGGTTTTCAGTTTTATACTGTTGCAATGTCGTTGGTTTTCGACTTTGTATTGGAGATACAATTGTGCTATAATAAATTTCTATATTTTCTTGGGTAAACCAACTTATATTTGCATCTCTTAACAAGCTTCAAGCTTGGTTTCTTTGGCTTAATTTCCTCACTGTGCAGCACGTTTCGTAAAACTCATTTTAGATACATTTTGAATATTCATTTTTATGTGTTCACCTGTTGAAACCTCTTGGAAGCATTTGGAATGGTAGTATCTAACTACAATGAAACTAATTTATCTTGTCCTTCATAGGTTTGGCATTTCAGGCGTCTTATACTTGAGGCAGTTAATGCTGATCTTCACGAGGAACTGGATTTCATTGAAAATGTTGCCAAGGAGAATTCGAAGAATTACCAAATATGGTAAGAAGTATCATCGTTTAGTGATTTCAGAACAATAATTCATCTTTTTGTATACATGATTTGTTTTTTTGATCACTGATGAATGTTTTGCATGCACTTTAGGTTCCATGTACTCATTACTTTCTCTGCTTGTGCCTAATCAGAGACAATGTTGAGAGTGTTTCATATAGACGTAATTGTGTGATTGAAAATTCAAAATACACCTTGATTCTTTAACTTTGTCAGAGATAGATTGTCACAAATATTCATGTGTAGCTTGTTCTTTTGCTAAACTCGTCCTCTATGCTCTGTGATGGCAATTTAATCTTATTATAGGTTTTCTGTAGGCATCATAGGCGGTGGCTTGCTGAGAAACTGGGAACAGATGCTGTATTCAAAGAACTTGAGTTTACAAAGAAGATACTTCTTCTTGATGCTAAAAATTACCATGCCTGGTCCCATAGACAGGTGAATTTAGGGCTTTACTTGTTTGTGTTGGTGTCCTAGTTAGACCTGGTTCATATCTTGTCATTACTTGGCCCGAAGCTCATTGACATGTACATTTTTATGTAGTGGGTCCTTCAAACGTTAGGTGGCTGGGAAGATGAACTTGAGTACTGTCAGCAGCTCTTGATGGATGATGTATTCAATAACTCTGCTTGGAATCAGGTAGGAGGCACTTGTGTTTTGAAGTATTTCACACTGCCATTATGGTGTTGTGGGAGTGGGATTTATGTGGTGTTGTGGACCGTGGTGCATTCCCATTTCTTGTTTTTCCAGTTAGGATGTGTTGTTCCAGAACCTATATCTGGTACTTCAAAGTTCAGATATGAAGGTTTGTGAAGCAGTATATGCTATTTACGGCATATAAATCATTTTATGTGTTTATTTAAGATAACATGGGTATCCAGGCTTTGCCCACCTAATCCCATGGGCCCTGATGTTAACGACCAGGAAAATCTCCATTGGCCCCGAGAAGACTCGAGTCTGTGACCTCTGGAACAAATCTCAGAGGTCTTACCAGTTGAGGTACCCACTCAGGGTTTATCAACAATGCCAAGTACCTCCATAAAGGGACTTGCCAAGGCGAGGGGGGGGGGGTCAGGTGTACAAAACCTTACATCCTTACCCATGTGAAAACAGAAAGGTTGCTGAAGTTTGATCCTTAAACTCATGCGCAGCGACCATTGGCTACTTCATAGTAAATTATTACAGATTAATGAACCATTTTGATACGGTCCATTACTTTCCAAAGCCAAAAAGTAGTGAATATATTTGGCTTCATTAGAATGGACATGGACCAATCACAAAATTGATAGTTGTTACTGCTACTCAACCAATTAGTAACCGTTGGGACACTGATATCTAGATGCTAAAAATGGTAATTTTACTCTCTCAAGTCTCATGTCTGAATTAACAGTAATGTAGTGCAATTGAGCTATTCTTATGATCTGTTTGAAGAATAGTTAGTTTGATTTTTCCTTTGAAAATTTTCAGAGATAGGATTATTTGTTTGAAATTGGTTATTAGAGCATGCACTATCATGACCCAAAAACTTGGTCATGATGGTTTTGGACAATGGTGACACAAAATATGGGTTCACTATCATGACAGTTTAGATTTTAGTCATGACCAACAGACTTCGGTTTCGGTCACCAGGTGACAGATTTATTGAATGAAAACTAGCGGGACCCACACGAAAATCAGCCCACATATTAATATTTTGTTGCTGTCCAGTATTCTCAAGTGTGATAGTTTTGTCATTGATTTCGTACATGCATGTTTGACATAAAAATTTAATAATTATCATCAATCAATAAAAGGTGGTATGATATAGTGTTGCAATCTCAATGGAGATGTAAACTAAACCACCCTGCTTATGCTACTATACTTGGCATCGTCATATGTATCAGAAAACAGGAAAAGGAGACCACCCTGCTTTTCATGGTGTTCCGGTGTTTCCCTCTTTCAGCCTTTTTAAGACCAGCATGTTTGACTAACTGCAACAAGCCGAGTTATAGGTTCAGCACTTTAAACAATGGTAACAGAAGTTAGATGATCTGACTTTTCCATTGATCAGCTTGGCTTCATTTTTCTGGAACAGGGGTGATTGAGCTCCACTTTCCTGACTGCGTTCATTTGTCTTTTGTGAATATATCACATTGTTAGATTTTTTGGATGATATTTGATTTGACCTGTGGGTTGTCAGAAGTTGCTTAAATGCTTATGCTACTATATTTGCCTTGTGATGTTTTTTTATATATTTATTTATCACATTCTGCATACTTAATTCTTCTAGACTGTTATTTTGTTTTATTTTTTATTTGCTTACATGTTGAAACAAGTTTAAGTCTGGAAAATCCCATTTTGTATCTCTGCTTTGAGTTTCTTCATGCTTCTGTGCATTTAATTGATTATTCATTGAGGCTTAAGACTGAGCAGTTTGTTTGGTTTGAATTCCCCCCCACCTCTTAACGTATATTATCTGTGCATTTAGTGATCCTTTATTTTTTTTTATATTTTTTTTTAGGAAAATTTTCACTTTGGTGCCCCGAGGTATTGCATTTAGTGACCTGTGTTTTTCATATTTCCATTTTGGTTACCCGAGTTAATTAAATTTGTTTCACTAAGCTACTTTCTGTCTCTTTCGTTAACTCCTCTGTTATGTTTCTGTTCTTACTCAACAATCTATAGATCTATACATGAAAGGAAAGAGAAACAAAAAATACCATAATTTAGATGGATTGTTTTTGTAGTGAGGCAGCCATTGGAGCAAATAAATGATATGAACAAAATGCAAATAAAAGCAAAAGATAGGTCACTCTCACTTAAGTGAGGATACTTTGGTCATTGAACATATGATCCAAATATTTCTTTTACTTATTAGTGGCCACGTCAGCAAACCGACGGAAAAAACTAACGGAACTAACGGAAACAACCAAAGTGAAACTTTTTCTAATATCTCAGGTAACCAAAATGGAAATATGAAAAATACAGGTCACTAAAGAATGATTATGCAATACCTCGGGGCACCAAAGTGGAAATTTTCCTTTATTTTAGATATAAGCATGTTAAGTGCTGAGTTTTTTAACAGTTATTTCATTTTTACATTGTTATTACAGAGGTATTTTGTTGTTACTAGATCTCCTTTGCTTGGAGGCCTAGATGCCATGAGAGACTCTGAAGTGGATTACACTATTGAAGCCATAATAGGCAATCCTGAGAATGAAAGCCCATGGCGATACCTTCGTGGCCTTTACAAAAATGACACAGAAAGTTGGGCAAATGATCCACGTGTCTCATCAGTTTGTCTAAAGGTCTTGAACACCAAAAGTAGATACATATTTGCCTTGAGCACACTTTTGGACCTCGTTTGCAATGGTTTCCAACCAAGCCCTGAGTTCAAGGCTGCAGTAGATGCTCTGAGGAGTTCAGACGTTGGACCAAGTAATTCAGGGTTGGCAGAAACAATTTGCTCTGTTTTGGAAGGCACGGATCCCTTGAGAGTGAATTACTGGACATGGCGCAAGAGCCAGCTCCCTCCTCTGACAGTTTGATTTTGAAGTCGAGATGTGCTAGTTAGATTCTTATCAGCTTAACTACAACACCTACTTTGCTTTGGCTGCCTCAACTGCTGCTGGAATTAAGCCATTTTAGCCAAATCTAGGTGAGTTTTCTTATTTGTTACAGGGATGTAATGCTTTCTTTCATGATCGTTTCTACAGTGAGTGTCTTGTGTATGTTTATGGACTGGAAGTTGAGATGAATCTATTGTAAGGAGCCATGGAGGTGCCATCAGTTTCAAAATTGTGTTGATTCAAGGGAATGAAACCAACTGTTCTGATTCTAGTGGTATTATTCTTCAATTTAGGACCCCGGATAGGAAAAGGCATCCTATATAACAATTTGCTTTCAAAAAGCTTGCCTTTGAATATCACCTTTTTCTAATGCTTTTTTATTTATGTTTTCATGATCATCGTATCTCACATGTTAGTGGAAAGTAATGGTCCTGTTTGGCAATTGGCTGGTGATATTAGCTGTTGGGGCTGATAGCTAGTGACTAGTGGTCGATGGCTGGTATTGTTAGCTGATTTGACCGGCTAGTAACATTGGATGTCTGAAAAGAGATGTTTGGTAATATTGACTGGTAAAATTAGCTGGTTATATGTAAAATGACTTTAAGGACATTCATAAGATGGATGAATTTGATGGCATAAAAGTAAATAATTGCAAGTCTTGGACTATCTTGTTATTAGACTACATTAATGTCACTAGCCAATGTCCATAAGCTACCCTCCTTGGCTTTTGAAAAGTTGGCTTGTGGGAACCCAAAAGCCAATCTCACAAGCTAACATCCAAACACCGATATTGGATGGTGGATTGGTTAAACATCCAATTTTACCAAAAGTCATCCCACAAGCCAATATCCAAACACCCCTAATATAACTCTTGGTGTTTATTTGCTACTTTGGCGCTTTGTTCCTTAAAATAATAAAATAAAAATAAACATAAACATGGGAAGCATCACTCCCCAAAAAAAAAAAAACATCAACGCGGGGAGCATCTCTCCCTCAGCCTCACTCCACCAGAAAACAGAAATAGAGAAGAAAACAACACGTTGGGAAGCTGGCAACAACTATACAAACAAGATCATGACATGATCTGATTAATTATTGATAAAACCCTTACAAAGCAAGGCCTTTGATTCTTCCATCCAAACAGCATAGGATCAGTACCCCTATTTAACAGTGCCAAAATCCCCATGACAATGGCGCATGCATAATTAATCTTCCATATTTCACACTTTCCAATTCTTATTAACAACTCCATAAAAGTCGATCATGGCACAAACTAGAGGTGGTAAGAGCATGTCAATTTTGATCTGCATTGTCATTATTGCCATTATCCTGGCCATGTCAATGATTTGGTATGTTTCCTTTTTGCTTATTGTTGAAATGAAAAATGAATTACACGATTTCTCTCTTAGCTTTGAGTCTAATGCCACATTGCCAGATTAATTACTTGTGCCTTCTCTAATCATATCATGAAAAAGAAGAAGAAATTCTCTCAGAAATCATAAGATTTTGGGATGCATGGATTGTGGCCTGGCTAATAACTACTAAGCTACTTCATCTATAAAAAGATCATGAAGGCTAAGGGCGGTATAGCAACACGCACGTAGGATCAACACATGATGCGTAGGATTGAATCCCAAAGTCCAGAACTGAAGCCATTTGCTACTCAAGCGCGCTGACATAGCAGGCTTACCGCTTAAGTATAGAGGTTTATCATTTAAGCACTCATGCTCAGTCCTGCAACAATTACTATATATCATGCATTTACTATGGCGCGAGCTGGAGTATTTGCTTAATGGTCTCCATGTACTTGTCACGCACTCATATCCTGCTCGAGGTTATAAGCATGCATGTTAGTTACCTCTTTATTAATACGAGTAAATGGATAACAAGGGAACGAAGTAACGAACTGTTGTAATCTGACCGGGGGTACGTAATTTCCCCTTAATTGCAAGTAACTGGACACTTCAGCACACCGCACACGCATATATGGCTCAGATCAAAAACCTCCAAGAACTACGTCGTAGTGATAGTTGTTCAAGCTTCAACTGTACAGCTTACTCTCATGTATGCAATGATACGATCTACTACGGTTTCAATATCAAAGAGTGTTCTAAATAAGCATGCTAATTATATGCCTTACACATACATAAGTTAAACATAATTCTCTCTGTAATGAAAATATAAGCACTAACTTTATACCATTCATTAACAATGCTAAATAAGCCTTACATAAGTTGAAACTATGAATTAATCAATCAGAACTTCTCTACAGACAGTACCAAATATTCAACATACAATTATTGTACTATTTGTTGTATATATCCAAAAATTTTGATCCATAATGAAACTGATCTAATCCCCGGGTTTGTTTTGGCAAGGCGCGGACTATATCGGCCTCCCAGTAGCAATCTTCATTCTCATAAAGCATACTCATTGCCGATCGAGGAAACCAAGGAAGTGTGGTTGAGTGGTAGGGGCTCATTCATCCTTAACCAAGGCCGAGGGTTTGAATCTCGCCTTGGGCATGGAGCAACTTTAAAATCCTTGGCCAGCTGTCCCAACCTTTGAGCTGCCTACAAGCCAACGCGGGGAAAGTCACTGTCGACGATGGATACCCTTGTTAGTGAACCAAAAAAATTGCCGATCGAGGAAAATCCATCATGGCTGCTGGTGGCCGTGGGTTGTTGCAGCGCCATGAATGACTCAATAATCTTTGCAACCTCTTCTTGGTTGTTGTCCAAATCGATCGCACTGATAAAGAAGTCATCATCATCCACACTCGAGTGCTCCATCATCGTTCCCTGATCGATCATCTGCTACTGGCTCTGTGGACCCAATGAAACTAAACCCGACCTTTTCCTCAAGATTATTATTATTAGGCTCTTGATGCGCATTCATAGTTTCATCCGTCGGCACATTATTATTATTATTATTATTATTATTATTATTATTATTATTTGGTAGAGTCTCTGCTAAAACACCACCACAACTTCCTTCGTTGAATACTTGAAATTGATGATCATTATCATCAATATTATTGTCCTTGCTAGTTGAGGTTACCTCTATTATTTTGCGTTTCTTGGAAGAATCATCATCATCTGAATTTCTTTTTTTCTTGTTGACAACTTTTCGAGTTATACGACACAAGGCCGTTTCTTCATTGTCTACGCGAGTGTATGATAGCCCCACAAGTGCACGGGTTTATCAAAGTAGTAAAAAGATCGTATCCACAAGGACTCGTTGATAAAGTACTAAATATCCCTAAATTATAGGCTATCTAAACCGATTAAAGAGTAGTTGAGTAAATTAGTTAACCTAAGTAAACTAATTGATGAAAGCAAATAAATATGTGAAACGATAATAAAGGCAATTCTAGGATAGGAATCACCACTAATCATGCACCTTGAAAGTCAATTAGTCCCAAATAACCCCCAAACTTAAATAACAAACCACTTGATAATTAACAAAAGCATCACAAACACCTTCTTTCAAAGGGATGTGATTTACCCAAACACAAACCAAGAGTCCTATTTCTAGGATCCTAATTAGGCATGGGTTATATTAAATTAAGCTAATTATATAGTCACAAAAGAAATAATCCACTTTCGTGGTATTCACTCTCAAGTATCAATAGTCAAGCAACCACTATCATCAAACACATTTCCATGCTTAACAATAGGCATAAATAAGATAAAAAGTGGATCAAGCAATTTATCAAACACTTGGTGGGCACATGCTTAACATTGATAGAAATTTGGATTTAAACTTGGGGAAGGGACTAACTAACAATCAAGAGCAAAGATTACGGCTACCCAAATCCTAGAACTAATTAAACTACTCACTAATCATAGGATTAAGCAAAATAAACTTCATAATAACAATACCCATAAACATTCAACAACAAAGATTATAACTTGCAAAGCATTTATAGAAAGAGAGAAGATAAAGAAAACTTACAACCAATGTTCAAGATTAAAGAGAAGATTTCCACTATTTATAAATGTTTAACACCCATTAAATTATCCTAATCTTACTATTTGAGGAACAATAGTAAAAACTCTAGAAAAATTAAGCTAAGGATGAGATAAGATCCTAGGATCTCGTACAAAAGGGGGTATTTATAGCCCAAGGGTCACGTGCGCGAGGAGACACCAAACTGGGCGAAAAACGGCCAAAATAACCAAAAATGGAAAGCTTGCTGAGGTGAAACGGTGGTTTTTCTTCCCCCGTTTTTCTCATAGTTTGGTCGTTTTTGCCTTCTGATGCATTTTAAGAAGTTTTCACTTGGAGTTAGCAAAAACGTAAAACACGAAAATTGTATCTCTGTTTGTTAGCTTTCCACATCACTTTGAATCACTTGATTTGGGTTTCATATGATGAGGTTATGGCCAAAATACTGAAGCACTGTCGAAACTTCGTACTTCGTTCTTCTCGCTCCCACCATTACTCGTAAAGTCGTTTTGGATTTTCTCTACAATCCTAAGCATGTTAGTTTACCCTTATTACCTCCACCAACAAAGAGGTACCTATGCAAAAGACATATAACAAAGGCACGCTTATAATAAGTCTCACTCATCACATCATGGTCATCCCTTACCTTGGGCAAGAAGATGTCAATTACACCGTTGACGTCTAATTCATCACTCCTAGCAACAGAGGAGGCTTGTGTTGGGGATAGGCCGAGATTCCTCTTGTAATAGCCTTCAAGATTTGCTCCAAGCCATGGAGTTGCAGGAGCTTGGTCATGAGGAAATCCAAGGATAGCGGCAAACTCTTTGGGGAGAGGACATAGTTCATTATACCCAAAATGGAAAACATAAAGCTTATCGTCCCAAAATTCGATCGCGGCTTCAAGGAGATTCCACACAATTTGAACTTGTTTAATATGGAAGAGAGCGTTCTAGTGAAAAGGCACAAGGCTCATCGTATCTTCGGGGGTCATGGATTGTAACCACTTATCAAACATCAAAGCTTGCCATGGCTGAATTCTTAGACAAATAAGAGGGTTTCTCTCTCTAAAAGGCTCTCTATTGATGGTAAATTATGAAGGTGATGTCCCAAATTGGACTAACCCAAGAATTATATAGGGCTCGCACGAAAAGGACAAAAAAATAAGGCAACCCGTCAAAAAAGGGCTCCAGCGGCCCATGATTCAACCGCTGAAGGCTCAGCGGAGCTCGATAGCGTAGCACAGGCCCAGCGGCTAGCCGGTGAGCTTCAGCAGCACACCGCTGAGCTCCAGCGGCATGCCGCTGAGCCCCAGCGGTCAGCCGCTGGAGCCTGGCGGCCCCTCTTTTCGCCCCCGCTGCTCAGCGCGTGTCGCTGAACGGCTCCTGCCTGCCGCCGGACGGCTTTCTCGAGACAGCCTCCTTTTCTCCGGTTTTGGAGACTTTCCTTAACCGTTTTGGACTCAATTATGACTCTCTTTCCTATTTTCTTTATTCTTTCCACTTTGTATTATTTTCCTAAAATTAATGGAAACTCCACGATTTTCTTATTCTTTCTGGCTGATTATTATTATTATTCTTTTATCATCTTTTCTTTTATTCATCCCTTTTTAGTATTAATTATTTTCATTTTATTTTTTTCACCCTTTCTCTTTTTTAATTTTTTTAAGGGGGATAGGGTACACCCAATTTTAACTCTTCGGTTGTACCATTTTAACTAAATGGCTATTACTTGTGCTTTTGCTTGACTAGTTGTGCATTTGCATTAGCCTAATTATGTGCAGGGACAAATAAATAAGCAACAAATATTTACAAGCACAAAGTCTGAATGTTTAGTTCACTACAAACGTTCAAATGTATTTCACACATATACATTATCATAAAAACCGCCATCACCCGCATCATCATCCCTACGGGCCACCTCAAAATGGTCCTCCGACCTCCGCCCCTCATCACCAAAGATCGACGCCGCAAGATGGCTAGGGTAAAATGATGAATGTCGGGCAGGCTCCCGATACGAGCTCCCCTCTCCAGCATAGCTCGGGTCGTACCCCCATGAAGTACGAGGAGGCATGGTAGGCACCATAGGAGCAGGAACTGGGGGCTGATAATAAAGGCCGCCATAAGAAGGATATCCCGCATACTCGGGATAAGGAGGATACATCGACATATGCACAGGAGCAGGCTCCACATATGGAGTCATCCTACTCCCACCAGGGCGGACCGACCGATGCACATGCATCCTCTCTCTCCTTGGACTCTCCCTCTGAGGGCTCCTCTCACGAGAAGGACTACGCTCAGGAGAGCTCACACCCTCATCGTCAGACAGCACCACCTGTCGTGACCTACGTGGAAGGTGTCGACGGTACTCAACCTGCATTCTACAGAAAGTTATAAAATACATTTCTCAAAGCATGCAACTTTGAAAATGCAAATAGAAGTTTACCTTTTCCAAACCAGCTCTTAAACAAGTATCCTTAGAAAGGGCTCGGGATATCCAAGACTTCATGGCGTGAACCATCTTGAGGACCTTCCCAGTTTGCTCACGATCAAGCTACACAAGGAAAAGTTAGTACAAGCATATAATGGAGAATAAGGTATTTCACACTTTGGAAAATTACGAATTTACCCCTGGATGCCCAACGGGAAGGGGTAGACCCTGAATATCCTCATTAAGATCCTCTGTCATAGGGATCTCCCCCCAACACTCCTTCTCGCCATAGACCCGACCCCGAACCTGCATGTCTGGGATGATCACCTCAACATCATCAACTCGAGGTTCCTACGAAGCAAAGCAAATCAATACAAATAAGGCAAGAGGCATAGAATATCAAGTATATATTCTTACCTTCAAGACCACAAATGAGGGCATAAGGCGATCGAGGCGGAACTGCTCAAAGTGACCCCAAGGTCCTCTGCAGGCTCCCTCAAATACCGCATAGCATCCCAGCCAACCATGGCCTCCGCGACCTGCTCGCGAGACAAACACCTCACCAAGAACATGGTCGTGCGAGGATCCAAACGAATCCTAGGGCCCTCCAAGTCAGGATAAACCTGACGGAAAATCCGCTCTCCCAAATACCACTCAAAAGAGAACGGGCCCGCAATCAGGACCCTCTGATGGTCCACCGCCCTAGAAGCAAGGACAACATCCGGAGCCAACCCATGATACTTCGCCTATGGGAAGTAGTCAATCTACACAAGCAAGCAACATAAGATATTTCCACACCAAGAAATACAACATATACAACAAAAGCAGATATTGTATACCTTGTGCCATTCAATGCGCAGGAGAGCCTTCTTGAACTGCTGGAGAGTGCTCAGAGGCGCAGGACCCCTCTGACGCCATGCCCTACAAACCGGGAAATCCAAGGCCCAACCAGTAGGTGCCAGCTCCGGGAAATGCCCAAAGAACCAAGGCTACATTCAAACATGAAATTAAGCACCTCACACTTAAAACATGCATATCAATAAAGCAAATGCAAAGGTAAAGAAAGTGCACCTGTAAAACCTTCCAAAAGCAGCACAAGCTCGCGGCAGGGAGGTTCGCCTGCTTGTACCCCTCGTCATTCACGCGGCAAGCATACCGCATGCACCTCAAGAGGTTGGCGTAGCCCGACAACCCCCAGTTGTACTCTCTCACTCTAACCAAGTCCAACAGACTCGGGAGGTAGATGGCATGAATACGCTCCCCCTTATCACTGAAGATAGATGTAGCAAGAAGATAGGCGATAAACATCCTCGCCTTTTGCACCACCGAGGTATTCCTCTTGTAGCTCGAGTCCTTCAAAGCCACGAAAAGCTCGCTATAAAAACGGTAATGGTGACTCCAAGTGTTCCCCCAATGACCGAAAAGCTCCACCAATTCCATCTTACGTTTCCAAATAGAAACGTCATAAACAATGGGCATACTCCGAAGGAGTAATCATCATCTCCCCATTAATGAAATGGAACGTATTGGTGGTGTCCCAAAAATGCTCCAAAGACAACCGCACTATACACATTTTGACTCGCTCCACCGAGTCCACCGCCTTCAAAAGGGGTCCAAACCCCGCATTCAACACCGCGTCTTGCACCTCTTTGGGCAAGGTTTTCAAAAGTTTAACAGAAGAGCCATAGTTTCCATGGGCCTTCAAATTCCCATCGGGTTCCTATGATCAAGTTTGCATCTCTTAGGTTCACATTTCAATCAAATTTTCAATTCTAAGCATGTTTCTAAGTTTATTCAAGCCGCGCAAGATCACATGCGCTACAAACTTGACAATTGCATAGAAATTCTATCTAAGGCAAGCATATAAACTCAAATTCAATGCATAAAACTATGAATTCAAAAGTTTGAGGACTTACCACGAATTTGGAGGCCCGAGAACTCAAATGAGACGCCGGTCAGAAAAGCAACTCCGATCGATCCCAAACAATGTCGGGCATCCTATCCGACCGGGTGTATCGATCTTGAGGGAAAGCCACATTAGGCTTCCTCTTGGAAGGCTTCACATGAGGAGGAAAAACCTTAGTAAAAATGTCGATTTCTTTGACCTCCTCCCGTACCTCGGCCCTTTTACTCCTCCTCTTTCCCAATTTTGGAGCCATTGAAGAAGGATGAACAAGCAAACAACAGCAAACAAGCAACAATGGAAGATTTTTGGATTTTCTCTCTCCAAGGGTTTCAAAAACTCAATCACAATTTCACCCCAAATTTGTGAGAATTCACAAATAAACTTCAAATTATGCAAAGATTATGCAAAAGCAAGCAAATGCAAGCAAAAAGGAGCAAAATTGAGCAAGAATAGGCAAAGATTGAAGTTTGGGCAACAATGGAGTAAGAGAGAGAGAGGCTCGAAATTTTGGGGAAGAAATGACCCAAAACCGGCCTCCCCCTTTAAAAACCCTCCACCCACAGCGCTGAACCGGCCCACCGGCAAGGTTCAGGGCCGCCCAGGCTCAGCGGCCCAACCGCTGGCCCTGGCGGTCCCCTATGTGCCTCCGCAGCCGAGTCGTAGCCGCTGAGCAGGCTCGATTTCGCCGCGGGGCGCCCAACAGTCAAGCGCGTGGCCGTTGGGGCTCTTTTCACATCCGCCTCTCACATGGCGGGCCCACGAGTTCAAATTCCGCGCTGGATTTCATTTTTGGACCGTTAGAAGCCCGAGAGCTACGGGCACAAAAATTACCATCTTACCCCCGCAATACTGTTTTCTATCCTAGGAACCCGATAAAATCTAATTTTGCAGGCACATGCACAATACATCTTTTTATCAAGGCAAAGGCACAATATTATAATTTTTGCAGGCCCATGCACAATTTCTCAAAGGCAAAGGCACAGGCACAACTTCTCAGGACGCAGACATTATATCATTTTCTAAATGCACCACAAGGCATTGGGAGTGACGAAAGCTCTTCGACGGGAGGCTATTAGTTTAGTCTTACGTCTGCACCGGAAAGGCACATGCATCATGTTTGGCAGAGCGACAAATGCTCTTAGACGTTGAAGCTATTAAAATTAGCATCACGTTGGCACCCGCAAAGCAGGTAACCTGGCCACGGCGGTCAGGATTTACTTTTTATCTTTTCTCTAACATAAGCATTTTCAAAAAAAACACTGCAGGCATTTTTAACAAATAATTTGACCTTCGCTTTTACAAGCTTGGCCAAAGTGGGGACTTCTGTAGACACCGTAATCGATTCTCATCCCATGGCACCGCAAAGCTCGACGATGATGGTAAAGGATTAATATGGACGTAAGTAGAAAAGAACATTGCTCGAAAATCTAGACCAAATTCCTTTAAACCTTAGTCTTTGAATAACCCTTGTTATAAGGATTCCAACGCCTTTGACCTTGCCTCAATCAGGTTCCCGGATCAAGAGATATCGCGTCTTGAAGATTTGTGTCAAAACCGCTAGATCCCGACCCCCTGGGTCAGCCCAATGGCATTTTTCGTAATTTACAGAGCATAAAAATTCAAAAAACCCTAGTCACGCGCGCGGCTTTGGGCTGAGCGGCTGACGCTGATGACTTAGCACAAGCGTGACAGCGGGGGCCTTTTGGCCAGCCGCTGAGCCCCAGCGGGGCATCGCTGAGCTTCAGCGATAGCCGCTGGCCCCAACTGGCCTCCGTGTGGCCGGTGGGCCGAGTTTGGCGCCGAGGTTGCAGCCCTAGACCCCTAATTTTGTCCCCTAACTCTATAAATACTCCTCTACGCCCTCTTTTATGGGAGGTGGGTTAGTTTATAATTTTGGGAGCACAAAAACCCTAAATCATAGAGAATTTAGAATTTGAAGACTCAAGCAAGCCCTTGCATTCAACCTAGCACCCAAGATCGAAGAGCAATTTCGATTCTACAAGTCCGTTCGAATAGAACGTCCAGGTTAACCATCCTGAGAGCCTAAAACTCTTTATTAATTTCTTCTAATGCCCAAAAACGTGGATAATAAACTTCATTTTCAGCTTCCGGGGGCTCGGGTGTCATTTTTGCCCAAACTTCTCAGGGGGTCTATCATGATCCTAGAGGACCCTCGATGCCCCGGGAGGGTCATCCAGATCCCCGAACATCGATATCACCCATTCCTTCGGTATTCTGGCCCTTACATTGGTGTCTCGTAAAAACGGCCTTTCAAGCCTATCAGGGACCCGATAATGGATCTCGGGGACCTCTTATGTTCCCTAAGGGTGTCCCATGCAATGTGGTGCGAAAAGATCAACCCTTGTTTTGGGGCCTCACGGAAGCTCAAAAAACGTGGATAATAATAACCTTCATTTTCGGCTTCCGGGGTCTCGGGTGTCATTTTTGCCCAAAATTCTCGGGGGGGAGGGGTCTATCATGATCCTAGAGGACCCTCGATCCCCAGGGAGGGTACACCGGATTCCCGAACTTTGATATCACACATTCCTTCGGTATTCCGACCCTTACATTGGTTTCCCGTAAAAAACGCCCTTTCAAGCCTATCAGGGTCCCGATAACGGATCCCGGAAACCTCTTATGTTCCTTAAGCTGGTCCCATGCGATGTGGTGCGAAAATATCAACCTTCTCTTCGAAGCCTCACGAAAGCCCAAAACACGTGGATAATAACTAGGGGCGAAGCCAGGATTTTATGAGTTGGGGGGCCGAAGGCTACATGCCAAAAAAAAGTAAAATAATTTAGTGTTAAAAAAAATTACTTAATATTTTATATTTTTACAAATAAGCAAAACCGTCAACAATAGAGTCCAAACTAACCGTTCAATAATTGCTTATTCATTTCTTATCAAAAAAACCGGCTCACACTTTCTCTCCTGCTTTAAACATCTCAATAGATTTTTTTTTAATATTTAGAATGTATAAGAAGAAATTAATAGTAATTAGATTAATATTACATATAATATTTTTTTTATTTGTGCGAATATTACATATAGTAGTTTGAAATTGTATGCATCCACAAAAAGAAATTTTTACTTAGAATATTAGAAGCAAGTTGTTGAAACAACAAACTAACAAGTCTCTATTGAATACCTCAAAGAAAAAACAAAACAAAAAGAAAAAGGAAATCAAATTATTGGGAAAAAAATTCTAAAACAAAGTTAAAAAAGGTAGAGTAATGGGAACTGAACCTTGGTCGCCAGCCCACTGATGCACATATAATCGTGCATATCTTAGGATGTTTTCTACTTGTTTTTAGTTAACTTTTGTTTCTTTGATTTGCCTTCTACATAGATTAATTTCAATTTTTCTATTTCTAGATTACGTTTCCTTGGTATTTGTGTTTTGGAGCATTTTGTAGGCATACTTGAAGTTTAGAGGGATTGCATCAAGAGTCGATGACCCCGGAGTGAGGACCCGAGGGTAGAAACCACGAGGAGGCCGAAGGAAGTAGAGGTCACAAGGAACCAAGTTAAATGGCCTCCAAAGTATGTAGGAGGGGTGTTTTTCCCAGAAAAACGGTCCCTCAAGCCAGCTGAAGGAGATCTGACATACCAAAAAAAGGCCCTGCCCACGAAAACGGGGTGGCCATTTTTTCTGGACAGACCATTTTTTATGGCCTTTTGCACACGGAAACCCTCCGCCTATAAATAGCTCATTTTCCCCTTTTTTCCTTTTATCTCATTTTTAGTCGTATTATACTTAGGGTTCTTGATAGTTCTCTCAAATAGTGAGTTTAGTTTCTTTGGCAAGTGATAAACTTTGGTAATTAGTGTTAATTAACTCTTTAATTCTTAACATTTTGGTTGTAAGTCTTCTCTCTCCTCTCTCTCCTTTGGTTTGTGTTTGGGTAAATCACCTTCCTTTGAAAGAAGGTCTTGTGATGCTTTTGCTAATTGTCAAGTAGTTCGGTATTTAAACTTGGGGGTGATTTGCGACTAATTGACTTTCAAGGTGCATGATTAGTGGTGATTCCTATCCTAGAATTGTCTTCATTATTGTTTTAATTACATCCTTATTAAGCTTTCATCAATTAGTTTGCTTAGGTTAATCAATCTACTCAACTACTCTTTATCGTTTTAGATAGCTTATAATTTAGGGATTTTTAGTAATTTATCAACGAGTCTCCGTGGTACGAACTTGATTATTAATTCGACACTCAGCACACAATAGACCTCCCAACCACTGCACCAGCTGCATTTTGATGTTATTTGCTTACACTTTTATCAATTTATTATATAATGTTATAGGGGCTAGAGGGAAAATAAAAGAAGCTGGGCAGGGCCACAGGGGCCGGGCCTACGCTAGTCCCCCATGTGGCTTCGCCCCTGATAATAACCTTCATTTTTGGCTTTCAGGGGCTCGGGTGTCATTTTTGCCCAAACTTCTCGATGCCCGGGGAGGGTCATCTGGATTCCCAAACTTCGATATCACCCATTCCTTCGGTATTCCGGCCCTTACATTTGCTTCTTGTAAAAACGTCCTCTCAAGCCTATCAGGGACCCGATAACAGATTACGGAGACCTCTTATGTTCCCTAAGGGTGTCCCGTGCAATGTGGTGCGAAAATATCAACCTTCGTTTCGGGGCCTCACGGAAGCACAAGAAAGTGGATAATAACCTTTATTTTCGGCTTTCGGGGACCCGGGTGTCATTTTGCCCAAACTTCTCGGGGGGTCTATCATGTTCCTGGAGGACCCTCGATGCCCCGGGAGGGTCATCCAGATCCTCGAACTTTCGATATCACCTACTCCCTCCAGGGAGGGTCATCCAGATCCCCGAACTTCGATATCACCTACTCCTTCGGTATTCTGGGTCTTACATTGGTGTCCCGTAAAAACGCCCTTTCAAGCATATCAACAACTCGATAACGGTTCAAGGGGACCTCTTATGTTCCCTAAGGGTGTCCCATGCAATGTGGTGCGAAAATATCAACCTTCATTTCGGGGCCTCACGGAAGCCCAAAAAACGTGGATAATAACCATCATTTTCGGCTTCCGGGGGCCCGGGTGTCATTATTGCCCAAACTTCTCGGGGGGAGGGGGGGTCTATCATGATCCTAGAGGACCCTCAATGCCCCGGGAGGGTCATCCAGATCCCCGAACTTCAATATCACCTACTCCTTTGGTATTCTGGCTCTTACATTGGTGTCCCGTAAAAACGCCCTTTCAAGCCTATCAGGGATCCGATAACGGATCCCAAGGACCTCTTATGTTCCTTAAGGGTGTCCCATACAATGTGGTGCGAAAATATCAACCTTCGTTTCGGGGCCTTATGGAAGCCCAAAAAACGTGGATAATAACCATCATTTTCGGCTTTCGGGGGCCCGGGTGTCATTTTTGCCCAAACTTTTTGGGGGGGTCTATCATGACCCTAGAGGACCCTCGATGCCCTGGGAGGGTCATCCAGATTCCCGAACTTCGATATCACCTATTCTTTCGGTATTTCGGCTCTTACATTGGTGTCCCGTAAAAACGCACTTTCAAGCATATCAGGGACCCGATAACGGATCTCGGGGACCTCTCATGTTCCCTAATGGTGTCCCATGCTATGGCGAGAAAATATCAACCTTAGTTTTTGGGCCTCACGGAAGCCCAAAAACGTGGAAAATACCTTCATTTTCGGCTTCCAGGACCCGGTGTCTTTTTTGCCCAAACTTCTCGAGGGGGGTTTCTATAATGATCCTAGAGGACGCTCGATGCCCCGGGAGGTCATCAAGATCCCCGAACTTTGATATCACCTATTCCTTCGGTATTCCCGTCCTTACATTGGTATCCCGTAAAGCGCCCATTTCAAACCTATCAGGGACCCGATAACGGTTCCCGAGGACCTTTTATGTTCCCTAAGGGTGTCCCATGCGATGCGAAAACATCAACCTTCATTTCGGGGCCTCACGGAAGCCCAAAAAAGGTGGATAATAACCTTCATTTTCGGCTTCCGGGGGCCGGGTGTCATTTTTGCAAAAAATTCTCGGGGGAGGGGGGTCTATCATGATCCTAAAGGACCCTCGATGCCACGGTAGGGGCATCCGGATCCCCGAACATCGATATCACCCATTTCTTTAGTTTTCCGGCCCTTACATTGGTTTCTCGTAAAAACGCCCTTTCAAGCCTATCAGGGACCCGATAACGGCTCTCGGGGACCTCTTATGTTCCTCAGCGTGTCCCATGCGATGTGGTGAGAAAATATCAACGTTCGTTTGGGGGCCTCACGGAAGCCCAAAAACGTGGATAATAACCTTCATTTTCGGCTTCCGGGGGCCTGGGTGTCATTTTTGCTCAAACTTGCCGTTGGGGTCTATCATGATCCTAGAGGACCCTCGATGCCCCGGGAAGGTCATCCAGATCCCAGAACTTTGATATCACTTATTCCTTCGATATTTCGGCCCTTACATTGGTGTCCTGTAAAACGCCCTTTCAAGCCTATCAGGGACCCCGATAATCCCGGTGACCTCTTATGTTCCCTAAGGTGTCCCATGCGATGTAGTGCGAAAATATCAACCTTCGTTTCAGGGCCTCGCGGAAGTCCAAAAAACATGGATAATAATCTTCATTTTCGACTTCCGGGGGCCCGGTGTCATGTTTGCCCAAACTTCTCGGGTGGGGGGGTCTATCATGATCCTAGAGGACCCTCGATGCCCCAGAATGGTCATCCGGATCCCCGAACTTCGATATCACCCATTCCTTTGGTATTTCGGACCTTACATTGGTGTCCCGTAAAAACGCCATTTCAAACCTTCTAGGGACCGATAACGGATGCTCGGGACCTCTTATGTTCCCTAAGGGTGACCCATGCGATGTGGTGCGAAAATATCAACCTTCGTTTCGAGGCCTCTCGGAAGTCGAAAAAACGTGGATAATAATAACCTTCATTTTCGGCTTGCGGGGCTCGGGTGTCATTTTTGCCCAAAATCCTCGGGGGAGGGGGGTGGGTGGGTCTATATTGATCCTAGAGGAGCCTCGAAGCCCCAAGAGGATCATCCGGATCCCCGAATTTCGATATCACCCATTCCTTCGGTATTCCGGCCATTACATTGGTGTCCCATAAAAACGTCCTTTCAGGCCTATCAGGGACTCGATAACGGTTTTCTGGAACCTCATATGTTTCGTAAGGGTGTCCCGTGCGATGCGGTGCGGAAATATCCATCTTCGTTGGGGAGCCCAAAAAACATGAAAGCCTTGATTTTCGATTTCCAGAGGACCCGGTTCCCGTTTTTGCCCAAACTTCTCTAGGGGGTCTATCGTCACTCTAGAGAAATTCCGGTGCCTCGGGACGGTCGTCCAGGTCCTCGAACTCTGATTTTACCAATGGGACAAGGGACTTGGGACATGGGAATGACGCTAGCTAGGCGCTAGGACATGGGACTTGGGCCACCCAGATTTTGTTTCCATAAATTTTTGATGTACTTAGTTCATTTCGATCATAGTCTACTATGATAATTATTGGAAGAAGAACTTTATTAACAAAATATTCTCAAGTTTGTTAATAAAAGGCTAATAATTATTTTTTAAACACTCGATCAAATATAGATCAAAGTTTACAATATGACTAATCATAATAAGTAGAACTATGATCGATTCCCGTATGACGTAAGAGTAAACACTGGTTGAACTTTAAGTTCCTCCATCATGTTCAATTTTGGAGTTCAATCTTTTTGGTTATGTATTCAGATCTTGTCGTCCGCTGGTTTGGTTTCACTATTTCTAAATTGTTCATACGGTTTCTATATTCAAATTCTGATAGATTGTGTTTAGTATTTACTCGAGTTGTTCTCAAATTGGCCTTTGGTATATATGTTTATATTAGTTTTTGAAGCCTATTAGCTCAAATGGTAGAGCAATTGTGTGGTTGCACAAAAAAATGGATTCGAATCTCACATAGGCTGATTATAATAGAGATTTAATTTTGTTGCTCGGCACAAAAAAAAAAAAAAAAAAAAAAAAAAAGGAGAAGAAAAGGCATCGGTTCTCTAGGTGAACAGACGCCTATAATATGACTATAGGCGTCGGTTCTCTAGGTGAACCGATGCCTATAATTAGAATAGGCGTCGGTGGACTTAAACAACCGACGCCAATAAACATATTATAGGCGTCAGTTGTCTTAAAGAACCGACGCCAATAACCAACCGACGCCAATAACCAACCGACGCCTATTCCATTGGGAATAGGCGTCATCTCCGTATGCGTCGGTTGAAAACCAACGCCAATGACATGTTTTGTACTAGTGTATAATGCAATAAACAATGTCATTTAGAGGTAAATACCTCTAACTTTTTTTTTTGGTCAAAGGTTAATACACGGCCAGTGAATGACTATTACCATGACTTGAGGGCATCCCTCCCCTCCCCCTCCCCCCCAACATTTTAATATTTGGCCCAAAAAAAATTAAGAGCTAGGCTACGGATGAACCTCTCCAAATCTCGCCTTAGTATTGTTTTAGTTTTATTTACCAGTTAATCAAAATTAGCACCAAAAAAGAAAAAGAAAATTATTACAACAAAGTTCGAAGCAGGACAACCCATCAAAAAATATTAAATTTTTAAAAAAAAAATCAAAAAGTTGAGAACATCCCGTACGTTACATGGGCATGCACACTAGATGATGTTTATAAACTCAACCTTTAAATAAAATGAAAAACGAGTCAACCGATTATTATACTGTATAATTTTAGAACATGACTTTATGTACGGTTGTGGAATGTACATGTATATGCGGCGTGCACCACGACCTTTGGAGATTATTATTAGCTACCCACATCTCACATGGACACAATAATACTATAATACTATATACCACACCACACGCCTTGTCTTTATCCTCGGCAAACAAATCCATTGAATCTAAAAAAATAAAGAAAATGACTTTAATCACAATAACCCAATTTTATGTGCACGTTCTTTGCTCTTACCCCAAAATGACCAATATGTATAGTTACATGCAATGAACTCAATTCCCCCACCTTTCTCTATAAAACTACTAACTTAATTATTAACAAACCTTCAAAGTTCAAACCCATTACTCCCTTCTCTTAGTCTCTTTTTTTCTCTCTCTCTCTCTCTCTTTCTCTCTCCAAAAAAGTGAAACATAAACATGGCACAACAAGAAGTATTCTTATGTGTAGCCATCTCTATAATTGGGTTTTTATATTTCTTGCTACAAATGTTGGAATATCAGTGGAGCAACTCTGTTTCTTGGCTGCTCCATGACTCTTGTTTTCCTCCAGTTTTTGCTAAGCAAACTGGTTTTTATAGTGGTCAATCAACAACTCACAACAAAGAGCAAAATGCTGCTGAAATCTTTGCTGGGCTTTCCATGTCTATGGCCATTTAGACAGTATTTTGACTAGAGCTGGCCGGCCAGTCCATCCGACTCGAAAAATAGGCAGCTATATGGCCGATTGCGTAAATTTCTAAAGATTTGATCCAGTAACCAGGCTTAAGTCCGCTTGTCGGTCCTGTCCATAAACTTAAAAATCAAACCAAGTCGAGCCCACATCCGACCCAAGCTTGTTTATGATCAGCTCTAGTTTTGACCCAAATTTTTGATCAGCTCTTATGGTTTCACACTTACATGAAACTCACTTGAAAGTAGGGACGGTAGATTTATTAGGTAGTGTAAATTACTAGTTATGATCTCTCTCAAAGTGTTGTAATTAATTATTTGAACTTTCTGTATACACCACTAATAAGAAGTTGCCTTGACTGCCAGCAGTGCAGCAGAGTGCATGCCACTTGTATTGTGGGGATTGGTTGGCTACAGCCTACAATATAGCAGATGTGGAGTACTTACTACTTTAATTATAAATTGTTGTTTCTTCCTAGTTTTAGATATAATCTAGATTTGCTTATAATTATTGTGATCTATTGTGCAAAAGCAAAATCATATGAATCAGTGAATAATATGAAATGATCATTGATCAGTGATCAGTCACATTAGCCGGTAAAAAGTTTGCCAAGTTTTTTCTTCAAAAAAAAAAAACAGTAGTTGCTGTAGTATATAATAATTCATCAGATGTGAGCAATTAGATCAGCAAAGTCCATGATATTACAAAAGGTCAAAAATATATAATTGAAAATGAGCATAAAACTTAGAACTCTGGTTTGGATTGTGTGCAAGTCTCTAAGCAAGAAATGTACCTAATAATTCTGCAATATCAAGAAACTAAGGCTTTCAGACCAAATAGTTGTTGGCAAAAGAGTGAATCAACTCTATATCAATGGATGTTATGAATATCTTGCAAGTCATCTTGTAAGCAGAAAGAACACTAACTGAAAGAGACAATAGGTGTGTATTTAAGGACATGGCATTTTGAGGCCTTAAGAGGTGGGGCATTCTGTAATACAGTGATCTTGTCTCATCAAAGTTACCGTACAAGCTTTTGTAAATTTGACATGTTACCATCTTTGTTTGCGCAAGAAAGAATAAAAAATATAGAAAACCAAAAAAAAAAAAAAACATTGTCGTATTATTGCAAATAGAAAGGGTATTTTAAGAAGTATTGTGACAAAAAAAATCGCATTTAGTAATTTAGGATTTACGTTAATCAGTTCCGATTTTATTTAGTTGGACGAAATTACAAAGAATATATATGATAATCCTAGAACATTATACACATTTCTCTATTAATATTCCCAAATACCTCAAAGAATCTACACTAGATATCCAAACAAATTCCCTAAGAAAACGGAAGAAATCCAGCTCTATATAGAACCTCCCAACAACTTTTCAAAAACAATTAACAAAAACCATTCCAATAACCATTTATTTCTCACCCCCAATTCATTCCTTGCCCCTAAAATTAACCCATCCTCATTTCTCCCCTCTTTCCCTCTTCTCTCCCCTTCCCTCTTTGACAATGAAACTCCGACGCTAAACAAAACCAAAATTGCCCCCGAAAAACACCCCAAGAAACACCCAACATTATCATGGGGGGCTGCATGTCAACAATACCATCCTACGCCGCACGTAGCCTAAGGCGTAAAGGCGGCGGTAATGGCAACAAGGATGGTTCAAAGCTACCTTTATCCCCGGTTGATCAAGACCATAGTAGCACGGTAGGGAGAAAATCGCGAAAGGCGATACGAGTACTTAATGACCCTACCGTGGGAGACAACATTAACCAAAGGTACAAGTTTGGTAAGGAGTTGGGAAGGGGGGAGTTCGGGGTAACGTACCAATGTACCGAGATTGCTAGTGGTGAGAGCTTTGCTTGTAAGACGATTTCTAAGAGCAAGCTAAGGACCGAGGTTGATATTGATGATGTTAGAAGAGAGGTTGAGATTATGAGACATTTGCCTAAACATCCTAATATTGTTGAATTTAAAGAAGCTTTTGAGGATAAAGAGGCTGTTTATTTGGTTATGGAGCTTTGTGAAGGGGGTGAACTTTTTGATAGGATTATTGCTAGGGGACATTATTCTGAACGTGCTGCTGCTCAGGTTGTTAGGACCATTCTTCAAGTTGTTAAGGTACGTAATTAAACGCTTGGTCGTCTCCAATACGAGATGACATATGACCATGGATAATTATAATTCTATCGCCATAAAAATAATAAAAATGTGATAATTTGAAAATATAACTAAAGATGAATCTAATAATAAGTAGTATTTTTACATTGTAAATTTTTATACTTTTTCTTATATTAATAATCAAAATCTCAAAAAATTAAATAGAAACAAGATTTCGGAATGGAGGGAATAGTAACGTCTTTCTGAACTTATTAGGGAATATCTCGTGTATCATAGAGTTAAAAAAGGGATTACGCTTTCTCTGAGCGGCTGAGCGCCCCCATAAGTACTGCCCTGGGCGCGTCCATTATCCGGTGTACCATAGAGTAGCTTATTAGTAGCAAATAAACCACAATTGATGCTTTTGATTACTGATGGAATTACTTATATGATTACATTCAGGTATGCCATGACCAGGGAGTAATACACCGGGATCTCAAACCTGAAAACTTCTTATTTTCGAACAAAAGCGAGGGTGCTGCCCTTAAAGCCATAGACTTTGGCCTCTCCATATTTTTTGAGCCAGGTAATTAATTTATATGCCTAATTAAACATTAAATAGATAATTACATGACTATAAACTAAAAGGAGTGGTATAAGTTGGGTGAAAAAATAATAGGTCAGCGGTTCGGAGAGATAGTGGGAAGTCCATACTACATGGCTCCTGAAGTCCTAAGGAGGAACTATGGACCTGAAGTTGATGTATGGAGTGCTGGTGTTATCCTTTACATCTTACTTTGCGGTGTCCCTCCATTTTGGGCAGGTAAATCCATACTTCTTTCTTCTTCAACTGAATTGCATTTGAGTTCTAGTAATTGGCCCAAAAAGTTGTAAAATGACTACGACCCAAGCTTTGCATTACTCAACTCGACACGTTTATACTCTACCTACATACACTTGCACATTTGTAAATACAAAAACTCATATAACACGGTACGATCTGTGAGACCAATGTTTTATTTTGAACTACATATGTTACTTTTGGACTAAAAGGTGTCAAAGAAATGTTACATTTTGAAAGAAAAAAACGAAAGGGTTACTTTTAAGCTTTAACGGTTGTACCATAGATCCATAAGATGATCTTATACAAGACATTCTGAAACAATATATATGTTGAAATACAACCATGTTAATTAGGATGTAGTTGCTTGTATATCTTTTAGAGGAGGAATTATTGTGTAGTCCAGGAGCATTGCTCCCTCCTCTCACAAAATGGAAAATTATCAATTTGAATTTAAAGTGGGCTCCACTTATTTTGTGAGAAGAGAGAGCAGTGCTCCTGGACTATGCAAAGATTTCTCCTTTTAGAGGGTGTTTGAAAAGTGGGAATGGGATTGTGAGACTATGGGAATGAGGGGGATAGGGAATTGTTATAGTTAATCTCATTATCCTGTTTGTTATGTGGGTATTAGATTAGGGAATAAATTGGGGATTGTAAAGTTAGTTTACCAAAATGCCATTAAATAAAAGAGGAGACAAAATCTGCAGTCTTTTTTAATGAGCATGATAGTAATTTGACTATTAAAATCTTTATCCCACCTACAATTACCAGCCCCCCTACGGGAGGAATTATTGTGTAGTCCAAGAGCATTGCTCCCTCCTCTCACAAAATAGAAAATTATGAATTTGAATTTAGAGTGTGCTCAACTTATTTTATGAGAGGAGGAAGCAATGCTCCTAGACTATGCAATAATTTCTCCCTCTACGGGGCGTTTGGGAAGTGGGAATGGGATTATGAAAATTATGGGGATGAGGATAGGGAATTTGTATAGTTAATGTCACTACCCTGTTTGTTATGTGGGTATTAGATTAGGGAATAGATTGGGGATTGTAAAGTTATTAGTTTACCAAAATGCCCTTAAATAAAATAGGAGACAAAAGTTGCAATTATTTTTAATGGGCATGATAGTAATTTGACTATTAAAATCCTTATCCCACATCCAATTACCAGCTCCCCTATGGGATTAAAAACGTGGGATAAGAGACCTTTTTATCCCCATCCCTATCCATCCTCTATTCCTCATCCCTTACACCAAATATGTAATTTTACAATCCTAATTTTTTTAATCCCTATCCCCACCTCCTATTCTCACTAAACATGTTAATTATTTTTTTTCCCTAGAGCAAATCACTAACATTTATTATACATGACAATTGACATAACTCATGAACCCTATACCATGTTATGAAATGTGGTTTTGACATGGCTTCAACTATTGGACAGAAACGGAAGAAGGAATTGCGCACGCCATTGTGAGAGGAGTTATAGATTTCGAAAGGGAACCATGGACAAGAATTTCTTCAGAAGCAAAGGATCTTGTCAAGGCTATGCTTGATCAAAATCCTTACAGTCGCTTGACCGTTGAGGAAGTCCTTGGTATGTATGAGCATTTTGAGAGATGTGTAATTTAGTCAAATTACAAACCTTAAATATATCAGCTCAGATTACGAATTAATGTATATGATTGTTTTCTTTTCATTTTGTTGTCCTGTTTTGGACTGAAGATCATAGTTGGATGAAAAATGCGAATGACATTACCGACATTCCATTGGGGCATACAGTGAGGACAAGGATCAGGCAATTTTCATTGATGAACAAGTTCAAGAAGAAAGTCCTCAGAGTAAGTATGATTATATATTAAAGCTTGCATATATTTGGTTCTTGATTATACAAAGTTCAGTATACCCCTAACATAAATTGTCGTCTTTCGGATGAAATTCTGATCACTTTCATGCATGAAATTTATTGATTAAGGTGGTAGCAGATAGTTTACCAGATGACCAAATTGATAAGCTAAGAAGAACCTTTCAAATGATGGACACTGATAAGAATGGGAGCTTATCGTTCGAGGAGCTCAAACACGGCCTTAATAAGCTTGGACACGCCCTTCCTGATTCTGATGTTCAAATGATTCTAGATGCTGTGAGTTCCCCTCCTCTTTCTATTACTTTCTGTTGTTACCTATATTAAAATTTTAGAAGAAAAAAAAAATGAAAAAGAAGTTTTGATTTGGGTTTTGAATGATGAAAGGCTGATGTTGATGGAAACGGAACCCTGGATTGCGACGAATTCCTAACACTCTCCATTCACATGCAAAAGATGCTTGGTGATGAATATCTTCAACGTGCTTTCGAGTTCTTTGACAAGAACAATAGTGGCTACATAGAGTTTGAAGAGTTGAGGGAGGTCTTGTTCTCGGACGATTTTGGCACCAAATGCGAGCAAGTAATTCGCGATATTCTTTTCGACGCAGACTTGGATAAGGTAAAACTCTTTAACAATATATCAAAAACTACATACTATATGTGTTTGGGCAGAACTAAGAAGCATTGAACCTATATATCCTCAAACTAACCGTGGTCTTTTGGTAATTGACAAGCACTAGCCCTCTTATGGTGCTTTTCAACCTGAAAGATTGTGATGAGTAAAATGTTGTTATGTTGAAGAAAATGGAAATAAGAAGTAACATACTTATCTCCTTAACTAAGAGCAGGCAAGAATTCTAAGTTTAGTTATCAACCAAACAGTTCTAAAGATGTCGTCGGACCAAACGACCACATAGCATATGTTTTTGCTGAACTATGTTGATTTTCGCCTTAGTCCAAGTTGATCTTATTAGTAATGTATCCTTCACTGATTTTTCGCTAGATCTTGCTAATCATATGTTTCTTTCACTCATGAACCTTGTACAGGACGGCCGGATAAGCTATGACGAGTTTGAGGCAATGATGAGTACAGGGATGGACTGGAAGATGTCTTCTCGCCAATATTCAAAGGCCATGCTTAATAAGTTGAGCTTCAAATTGTTTAAAGACCAATCTGGGCAACTTAAATAAAATCTCAGTCCAATGTCCCCGAAGGTTTCATATTCTTTACATGCTCTCTCTCTCTCCTCATTTTTTCATTTTTTTTTAGATGGGGGGCAGTTTGCCCCCTGGCTTTATAGTCATTACAAGAGGAGGAGGGGTTAAATGCAGTCGATTCCATATCGGAGCAGATTTGGAGGCCACGCCACTGCGCTAGATGTCTAGAACTTCACACACCATGTCCGGCATTTAGATATACTGAAACACAGAAACATATCACATGCAAAGATAAGGGAGAACACGTTCACTAACTCCAATATTGTACTAAAACAGCCTGTTATTCCCTGAATAACCATAACTTAAGTGCTCTAGAAAAACATTTGATTTCACTGAATAGAATTCACGCGAAAATTGGGGATTCCAAGGGCTGGCAAGAATGGCAAATATATAATACGGAAATAAGAGCACGGTTTATATACCATCAGCCAAGCCACAGTTACAGATCTGTTTTGACAAATCTATGTAACTACAATAAATCCAGTGTCCAAATGAACATACCTAAGACAAAAGAAAACGAACCTCCTATCGCATATGTAAACCATTTTATGTAGATTACTAAACTTTTAATATAACAACGACCACATGGGAACTTCCAATTGGCATGCATGCATCAGTCAGGTCTTATATACAATCCTCCAAAATTGAGGAGGCCGGTTGCTGCTTCTGAGTTCTTTCCCCGAGGATTTAATGCTCTCAGGTGAACCGCAAACACCCTCACTTCTCATGCTAAGAACACAATGCACGTTCTTTGCACCTTGTTCAAAAAGACATCCAGTGCTCACGAAATTCTTCCAGGTACAAAAGATCCTCACCGATCATTATGGCACATCTGACAAGAAGTGGCTGAGGCTGAGTTTGCATAGGTACATCGATCACAGTTCCAATGATCAAGATCGTCTACATCTATGGCAGAAGCAGTAGATCGACCAGACCGTGATGTTGAACCCTTCCCTTTCCCGCCTTTTCCTTTGCTGGTCCCTCCCACATTCTTTGAACCAACCGATGTGCTAAAAGCTGCTTGAGAATTCACATCTGACAAACCATTCTCTAACGCTCTAACCAAATTCTCAAAGTATGAACGAGTGACCCTGTGGAAGTTGCACATGTAATCAGAATCAGCAATACAAGTCATCTTTCAGAAAATTTAACATGAGATTTGGGTAGGGAGAAGGCTTATCAAAATTTCCCTGGCCAGGGGTAAGGCTAAGCTAAGGCAGCATACATTGGGTAAAGGCTAAGGCTTCATACATTGGGTAAAGGCTAAGGCTTCATACATTGTCTAAGGCTATCGCAAGGCTGCATAGATATTCATCCTCCCAAGACCCACCAGCGGTAGGATCATTGTAACCTGGAACCCCTTTTTTACCTTTTTCTTAATTAATTTAGAAGGGGGGGGGGGAATAAATGGGCATAGTTGGTGGTAACCTACAGTAGGCCACTTTTCTCGTTATCGGGATACATATAGCAGAGTAAACACATCCCACTCTCTTTTTCTTGTGCTTAAAATCTATAATAACGATGCCTGCATCATATGGATCAATGTATGTAGCCCAACTGTTCACAGCCCACAAAGACAAAGATCAGCAAGGATCTCCAGCGACTGTTACACACTAAGACATTTTCCCCACGAACTCATCTAATCATGATTCTCACATCCCCTATATTAACAGTGCTACAGTTATTCAGATAAATCAGAGTAGAACTCTGCACTTCAAACACTTACATTTATAGACCACATTTTTTACTAGACTTATGAAATTGACAAAGCTGTACAGACTAACCTAGTCAGCCCTGCCAGCTTCGGACGAAAGGCAGTGAAATCTTGTGACTCATCATCACCGAGGAAACCCTCCATTAGATCCTTTTCTGCACATTTATGCAGCCTTTCAAGACCAGACTCAGCCTCACCTACAAAGACAAAAGATTAGACAGAACACTAGGTAATTTAAATAGGGGGAGGGAGGAGGTTTCATACCGATATAGCAACGACATTACCTTGCAAGTACTCAAAAAGCTGTCTCTTGGCATGTTCGTGCTCAGGCAAATAATAACCATAGGCATAGGTCCATTTTAGCACTCGTCTACACTCAACGATCTGGGAAAAAAAACTATATGATTATAACTCTCCAACAGGGGAAAGAAGAGAAAAGAAAAGAAGCAATGCTCAAAAGTATCACCCATTATCACAACAACGAAAGAATGGAAAAATTCAACAATCATGCAACTAGTAGTACATTGCTTAATAACTTAATACTGCATGCCATGCTTTTGCAATATTCCAACAAGTACAGATCCCTTTCAACAAACCCACAAAATGTCGAGATGGGGAGAGGAAGAGAAAGAAATTGTCAGCTGGCTCCCAGGACCTCAATTTCAAAACCCACTTTCATCAGCCAATATGCCTCCTTTTGTACCAGGAAGATCAACACATACAGACTTTGGATGTCTTTGAGCAAGGCTAAGAAGGCGAAGAGGACATCGAGTGGAGCTCTTATCCCATTAAAACCTTTAGGGTATTACAAAGAACTTAAAATAGGACAATGGATGATCGGAGATCCTTCCATTTCACTCCTCTTCCATTCTACCTAACTATACATATATGGAAAATAGAGATCATCCCTTCTCCTATCCATCTCAATCCATCTGACCCTCGTCAAAATAGGGAGTATACAGCAGAATGACTAACTTTTGCATAAACAGGCAACATCACAGATGGGGCAGAAGATTCCACTCACCTGCTGCCACGCCTCTATAATAAATTTCAGTTGTGTCTCAGGTTCCTTCAGCTTGTTGCTAAGCTTCTGTAACTGCAAAATTTATAGCCCGACATGTTTACTGTCATTTTCTTTAAGGACAACAGGAACGGTGCAAGAAAACAAAAGAACACAACCAGTCAAGCTCGCTCAGCATTTGGTGAAACCACTCAACTACACTCGCTTCTCGAAGCCACCAACCAATAACAAAAGACTGACTATTCAATATACCTTAATAAAAATGTTTATTGTTGCTTTAGCAGAAACAAACCCCTTCATACATGAGAGATTAACATGCAGAAGGGCTTAAAATATTTACTTTTGTAATACCATCTCTCAAACATCTGAATGAAAATTTCTGGAAAAAAAATTGCAACACAAGTCCTTTATTTATTGATTTTACTTTACTGGAAGTATGATCTTTGTTGGATATTCGAAAATCATAAGAATATAACGTCAGTTGCAGAGGGAAGACCGGTCAAAAGATGCCAAATCATGATCAATTAGGCATATCAAGTCATTTAAGTTGCATGTAATTGGCAGTTATTACTTGCACTCACATAAGCTCGAGGACACGGTTCAATCAAATAACCATAATGCCCACAAGGAAAGAAACAGCATACATATATCAAACAACTATAACATAAGTACATAACGGATACCAGAGCAATACATAACTAATAATCAAGATTGTTAACTTAAAATATGATAACTGAGTCCAAACTAGAGTGGAATCTTACTTACATGGACAGTCTGCATTTGGTGTAAATCCCCTATAGCTTTTTGTCTCGACTGCAACAAAAAACAGAAGTTCATCCTTAGCTCAACAATTTATACTCACACCAACAAGTTGGAATTGCTTTAATAAGCCAAAACACTTGATAACATTGAGAAGTGTAAGGACGAGATAATCCATCTGCCCAAAAGTTAAAGGTGACGCCAAATGCGTGAAAATTGACTTATCAAGGACGAGCTTTGGGTACGTAGAGAAGTGGCACTCCCTCCACAATCTACTCACTCCCAGGTTCGACTAGGGTTCGAGTTCCATGTCCCCCAAATTAAAGGAGGGAATTTCTTGCCATTTCCCAAACAAATAAACAAGTAAACAAACAAATGAGAGGGTCAATTTAAGGACACATGCTCGCATGGCTCAGTTCGATGCTTACCAAAGACCTTTACATACGAAAAGCACATGTTTCAAGTTTTCAACATACAAAGACTACAGTAAGTTTCATTAGAGACATATCTGGTTCTGACGGAAAAGTTTCAGTGACCCTGAGGGTCACGGACCCCCTCTCTATCTCGCTCTAAAACTGCCCCCTATTTCCAAGGTAAAGGCACATGGGAGCAGAGAATATGAGAGGAGGGTTGGTGACCCTGAGGGTCACTCTATCATTCTCCTGGTACTGATAACTAGAAAAGAGCAGAGACTGAAGTGAACAAACTGCCACACCTACGACTTTATTCTCGAGGAAGCAAAGGACTACACAAGTACAGAAAAGAAGAGATGGAACTGACATCAGTTCCACCATGTAATCACTATCAACACTCATTAAATCGATGCAGGCAAAGCACCTAAATAAAACATGTATCCATACCGTCTGGTTGCTGGCCCATCGCTCATAATAGTGTGTATATCTCTCCAGAGAGTTCTTTGCCATTTCTCTCCTCTTTTCAGTTTCATCATACTAAACAATCAAATAAATGAATGGAAATGTTAGTGACAGCTTCACAAAGATTAAAATGCATAAGCTACAATAACCAGTCAAGCATCATCTGCTTTCATTACCACTCCCTCCTGTTTTGCAGCTTCATAACGGTTACATGCATAGAAACCACCAGTTCTTTCACAGTGATCAGTCCACGCACCAAGACATAGCCTGAAAAATAACATGGTTGCAGTTAACAAAAATACCACGAAGCCTTTATCAGCAGGTCCAGCACCAGAGTGCAGCTGATGAATAAAGGCTGAGATATCCGCCAATTAGATATAGCAAACGACTGGAAAAGGAAACTAATAGTCTCTAGCCACCCAAAAGACCCCCTCAAATATATAAATAAACTAATTAATTAACAAATAAAACAAGACAAATTCCCACATTGGGTTTCCAGCATCTGACAAGACCTCACCAGCAAAATTCGAACTTGCATGGAGGGGTGCATGTCATATGCATGCATCCCTGATTCTTCTCAATTGGACGCTTGCACTTCGGGCAAGGCTTGGAGTTTGCAAGAATCCTGAAATTTGGCAAGCAGATTCAGCACTTTAATTTGAAACCATGAATTAAAGGAAGCAATGGCCAAACACCTAGATAGGATTCAAATACTGCCTAGTATCAAATATTAAAATGTTGCAAAATAGTTTGCTTATCTAAGAAGTCATGATAAACTGTATTTTAATACTGGTGCAAGTCCTCTAAAAAAATGGTCATTGACATGTTCATTCGGAAAGAGATGGCTAACACAATAAATTTGGGTATCACTCAAACGTGACCTTTTCCTTTGCTTTCATCAGTAAATAAACAATAATAAAAAAGAACTGTTCAAAACATTCTTGAAAAGCATAAGCATCACAGACAGGCTAAGTAAATAAGAACTATACCAATTCATATTTTCGGACTCCGCACTATTCTTTAATATCCACTTAGCCACAGTACCACAGTCCACTGGACGATGAGCTTCTTCTGTACACTGCATAACAATATAAGCCAGCAAACTCACATTCCAAACAATATATAGAACTTTTATCCCATCTTGAATAAAGTAACACTATTTTTGGCATCTAGCAGAGTAGCACTGTCCAACCAATTTTATATTGAAATTCGACCTGTTCTGAAACTAATTTCATCAACTATAATTCTTGTTTTTCATTTTTTGTTGCTTTCTTATGTTATAGCACAATTACTACAAATCCTACCACTAAGTATATTGATAGGTTAATCAAAAAAATTAGTAAGACGAGAAAAGAATTAAAATAAAAATAAAAAATTCTTGGGAGGGGGGGGTCAACAAACCAATGTTTATATGCTCGGGACTTACATTCCAGCAGAAGGCATGTGAGCAGAGGCAACTAACATCATAGATATTGCTACCAATTTCGAACTCCACTGCATTATCACAGTCTGGAGCAGGACACCACTTGGTCTGGAGGCAACAGAAAAGCCCAAGAATAAGATACAAATAATGCAACATGAAGTAAGAAACTGAGACAAATTTCACCATTTTCACATGTCAGAAGCTCAAAAAGGGCCAAGATATGTTGCTAAATCTCTTCTTTTTTTTCTTATAGACAAAAACAGCGAAGGGAAATCTTACTCTGAACTATATACTACTCCTCAGTTTCACAATATAAGGCATATTTGACCTTTATTAAAACATAACACATACAACAATCCCAAAGCAGTATTTATTGCCACTTTACCCTTCCTTTTCCTTTACATTTACTCGTTTTCTCTCCCCATTTTGACATATGACTAAGGGCATTTTAGCCATTTTACATTCTCTTTTACTTGATTACACAATTTCTGTGCGCAAAGTCGATTAATGCCTCTCATTATGAAACAGAGGGAGGCAATAAAATATACATTCTAGAATCTAGGATACATGGAACACGCCATTCAGTCATGCCACCTAAGTGACCTTTAAAAATAAAATAATAAGTTTTAAAACAAAGATATTAGAGTTTGGATTACAATAAACAGTTAAAGAGTAACCCCAATGGGTAGCACACGGCTTGCCAATACTCCGGTCAGAACACTGAGATCTACTCCAGAGGTCACTAAATCGAAATTTATTAAACCATGTCTTCATAGACAGTAGACACCACTTAACCATGTCAAGTGAATAACTGATACCAAAACTTATAGATTCAAGAGACTGGAAAAACATTGTCAATAACCAGTGGTCCAGTAGAAACCGCATAAAGTGCAGTGAAACATAGCAGAAGGGGTAACAAAAAGATTAAGTCTCTGGGAAACAAATCTATCTTTTCCAAGATGAGAACTAGTAGTATTCTATCACAATACACGACAAGGTACAAGCCTAAAATCAGTTACATTGTCCAATATTTCCAACATGAATGCATTACGCATATGTCAAAGATCACACACACACTCATGCTTAAGAGCTTTTGTACTACAAAATTTTCCATAGATTATTATCTACTCAATAGATTGCATCTACCTTTTTCTTGTCCTCGATGTAAGATCTAATTAAATAACGGGAATACTTCTCCTTATCTTCATCAGATGCTAGTGTACGGATCATGTCTTGACCAACAGCAGCACAACAAGATGGATCGGGACATCTCAACAACAAGCTTCCAGGGCCATCATTAATGGCTGTAGTAAGATAACCTACAAGATGGATCCAACCATGTATTATTGTTTCCTGCGCAAAAGAACATGCACATATCCACCATTTATACGCACACTAGGACCAAGATCACGAGACAAAAAATGAGAAACACAAAGCTTGCACTGATCAGACAGGAAACTCTCATCATTAGACAAATCACCATGTATATCTGAAAAATGTAGCATATCCAGCAACAAAGCTAAACGTATAACATCCAATCAGGGACACCTATATCTTTTCAACAGTTAACCAGCAAGATCAATCTACTAACCTTTCCAGCATGTTGTACAATAAGGATGACCACAAACAGCTGTATGTATCTGATCAAGAGGATGGGAATCAAAGCAGATTCCACAAGTCAACTGCCAAGAAATGTCCATGTGTTCAGAGACAGAAAACGTTAGGCATAGAGAATATATTACATATATATATGATTATGTTCAATTAGACTAGTAGGAGTCTGAGTTTCAGAGAAGTGGACATCTCACTTCTTTTGCTGGTGGAAACCAAACAACTGGCCTAGTAAGCAATCCAACAGTCCTTCGTACCCTTTCTTCATCAGCAAACCATTCATCATGCAAATGAGAAACATTCCTGAAAAAACAACACGCTTGCTCATGTGTGAAACTACGAAAAAGATGATTAAAAAGTACACATTTTACAAGGCATACATATTATCGTCGTTGAGACGTACAACACATGACAAATCATACATCAAAGATTCAGAAGCAGAGTTTCCTGCCACAAATGACAAACATGAGCATGGAACTAAAAACAGCTAATAGGCGCACTTTACCATTTATAATGACAAAGCAATATGCTTGCTGCAACTCTAGATATGGACAGAACAGAAGACACATGTGAAATATTCTCTTCCTGGCGCTTTTGGATGTCGCTCTCCTTCAACACAGTATAGTTTCTCTGGAACACAGCCAAAAAGAAAAAAGGGAAGGGAAAAAAAAAAAAAAAAAAGGAATAACTTCATTAGTGACATAGTAAGATAATGGTTAGAAGCTACAAAATAACGGACATCAACCTAATAACTCAGAAAACCATTTCCTATATTTAAACTATTTACACAGATTCTCAAAGCCAATAAGATTAAGAGCAAAACATTGTGTTTGAAGTAGCATTGCACCCAAAGAGGAACCAATAGATGCTCCGGTGGTTAGAAGTATCATCCCCTAACTGTGAGGTTGAAGGCTCAATTCCTATCTCAAGTTCTCGACCACTGGGCCTCATTTAAAAACCAAAAAAAAGTAACCCATAGTTTCATACGTGAGTATATCATTCGTCCAGCAAAAAAGTCAAGAGAGCATAACAACACAGCATATTCTTCTCCTTGTCCCTGCCGAAATCCACAAAACCACCCTGCAAGAACTCCAAAACAGACGATGAGCACATCCAAGACTCCCCAAACACACCGTATACAGTAGTTTACTCCGAAAATACTCCGCAACGTGACACTGCAGAAAACTATGTGATAACTGCCAATCCTGGCCTTCCTTTATCACATGGCAGCAGCATTTATCTTTCTCAACATCGAAGCCCACAAAAACGCTAAGCCCACGCCTTAAGAGGTAGCTTTTACCTTCCAAAGAAATTTTCAATGGGAGCTGAGTATATGGTCATGGTAGTTTCAAGACATTTACGAAACAACATACAAGAGAACACCCCATTGAATTAAAAACTCATCCAAACAAAGAAACTGAAAGCTTCCTAAACACAGGGCAAAAAAACATGCTCCTGCATCTCCTAATCACGGAGGGCCTCCGTAGGTGCAGATTCCAAAAACTATCATGCGTGAAATAGGAGCAACATGGAGGATAGAGACATGGAAGAAATGAGATCATGAGATAACTTCATGCAAAAGCGTCACTGTCCCCTCCAAATATCCTTCCCAAATCTGATCCCGTAACAAATTTATTTCCTAGTAGATGATAGAAAAAATTAGACAAATAGAAAAGAACATCCCAGCACAAGCATACGTCGCTCATGTAATCATCCCTTTTCTTTAATCCTTCTCTCTGTTGATATGGGAACATCAAACAAAGATAAGTAATACCAAGAGTTATTGCTCAAACAACGCCACATCAGAGCTCCCAACTCCCATAGAGAAAGCACCAGCCCCCATGACTCTCCTAATAAGTATGCGACCAACTTTGAACCAACAGCCAACCAATGTAGCAAACTCAATAAGATATACCCGCAATAGGAACAGTGTTGTGTCATTTGCGAGCCTCAAGCAAAGCAAATCGTCCTTGCCTACCTTGAATCCTATAACCACTCCCACCTCCTGTGCAATGTCCTACACAACACATGAATCACAAGTGAGAACAAAAGAGGATAAAGGGTCCTCCATGCCCTACACGAAGCAAACCACTCTCTAGGCACCCGATTCAACACTACAGAGAAGAAAGCATTGAAACAGCATTCCCTAATCCATCACCTCCACAGCACCTCAATCCCCTTCCTCTTCCTCTGATGCACCACGTCAAGAAAGTCTTATATTTATATTTCACCCGTACACCTTACAAAATATATGTGAAACACCAGCCCTCCTTCGATCCTTCCAACCTAGCTTCACCCACCTCTTCATTAGCCACAAGTGCAACATCTAAAATATGTCCCCACTCTACAAAAGCACATTGTAAACGAAAACACGTCTCCCAATCTACTTGAGAGAATCTTGTTGATGATCTTGTAGACAACGATGACCAAAATAATAGGGTGATATTCTATAACCTTATTTACCAATCCTTCCTCGAAACCAAGGTAACAAAACTCGAGTTGATATTCTTCACTTGCATCTTGTATCTAGTCATTTTTACTTTCCCCTTCTTTTTTTTAGATAAGGAAAATTTTATTGATCAAACATTGAAAGAATACAAAAGATGAGGATAAGGTATCCTCATAGAGCAAAAACAAAATATCTACAAATCACACCAATGGCGTTGAATAACCGTAAGTGGGACCCCTTAAAGGCCCCAACAGCCTTAGCCCAAAGGGAAGCCAAGTAGACTATGTGATCCCAAACCAAGTCAATATTATTCCCTACATCGGTAAAGACCCTCGAGTTTCTCTCCAACCAGATGCACCAGAGGATAGCAATGCAAGCACACCTCCACAGTAACCTATCCTCCTTCCCCCTGACCCCCTCTTCATAGCACAGAATAGTAGATGGAGGAGGTGGCCCACAATAGGTGGACACACAAAATGCTCTCCACACAGCAGTCTATCCCACAATGACCTAGCAAAATCACACATTACAAACAAGTGCATACTACTTTCTACTTTCCCCATCCTAACGACACATAATGCACATGTCCGGCAAGAGAGTCCAGCTCGGCCTTCGGCGTTGCACTTTTCCCTTCTAAGACTAATTTTTTTTATATTAGTTACCTCTTTTAGGATTACTTGGTTATAGTACTTCTAGTATGCTATAACATTAAATGTTCAATGTCTAATACTATTACTACATTATTAGTTTTACTATTTCTTTTGGGGTTTTTTTTGGGGGGGGGGGGGAATAATCTATATCTAGTACAAAGTACTACTTACATTGCTATGATTTCATCTTTTTTTCACTTTACGGAGAATTCCTATTTGATGCCCTTGTATTATAGTCTTTCCCATACTAGATATTTTGTTGCCAAAAGTTTACAAAACACTTGTGTGCTTTAGCTTTGATTGCAAGGCAACATAGTAGATCAAAATGCCAGGGTTACTTCCAAATTAGTACAACTAGCTATACTGTACTTCAGTTTCATGTTTCTTCATACTATACAATTCTAACTTGTAACACTAGGATATCACTGGGAGAGTCAGCCCTTAGTTTAGAATCAGATTGCTATTTGGTTTGCTGGTATATCCATGTGAACAACCCACTATTGTACCATGTCCATAACTCCATATAACTTGGATTTAGGAAGCTAAAAAGCTCAGTCTTACTTAAAACTCCACAGTAGTGAAGGTCCACAGACTCCACATGCCACTCTAAAAATCAACAACAACACACAATCTTCTGAGAAGACAGTGACAACATCAGAAACTCAGAGGTTAGCCACTTTAAATTTTTAACCATAAATTTTGTCGGCAGCAATGAACAAGGATTGACAGCTGTGTCAGATCAAGTAATAAGGATCTTGGCAGAAAGAGATTTCATTACCAAAATAAGTACCCCTATATTATATCATATCGTCATCCCAGTAACGAGCAGTACCTTGTGAGGCACAAGTAGACACCGATCTAGTATCATGGTCATCATCATCTCCGAAGTGATAGCCAAATAAATCAATTCACATTTGCAAGTGAACTCTACTAGTTGTCATACCTTTGCCCTCATCCAAAACACTCCTCCAAGCTGTGCATCAACACAATGGCGACCACCACATATAGAAACAGAATCTTTCATTTCAATCAATCTAGCAAAAGGCTGAAGGCTGAAGGCGGAAGTCTGTAACAATTGCAAGGCAGTTGCGCCTTTGCATGCATCTCTTCCAGAAGCTCCTTTTGTCCGCGTATCCTTTACAGGCAGATTATCAAATCTCAACCAGCACGTTGCGTTTGGGTCAATACATATCAGCTATTAAGCTTGCCAATACGTAAAAACATGGTATGTAACAGGGTGTCTGAAATGGCCGATACATCGTCAATAAATAGATGGTAAATGGCCCATACATTCGACAATTAGACGATGCAGCTGACATGGAATTTAAAATCCACACAGCGATAATGATGGTTCATTACAAAACACCCGTTACACTAACTTTCCACCATGTCCCGACCATTACCTCAATAGTGACCGCGATTTTGTTCCCTGCTTTCAAGTGCCTTCATCAATTCCCTCACAGCTCAACAGGTCAAGTCATTTCAGAAGTTATTTCACATCTTTTGTCCCACAACGGACATTAAAAAGGTAAATTCATTCACTAGAGAAACTTCCGAGAATGGACAAAATACATTATCATTGTGCAATACAGTGCATCAAGCACTTTCCTTTCTTCAACCATACGGTCATATTTCCATTTTCAGTTCATCAAAGACTCTGACCTGTAATCTCATCAAACTACTTGCTGGATCTCTAAAACGAACGAGTACCAGACTGGTTGGGCAGTCTCATATTCTGAATACCGCATTTCCAAACCAGGTTGAGCAGATTAGTAAACACTCACAAGTACGCAACCTAGTGTTTCCTCTCATAGCCTCATATTCTGAAGTATATTAAATGCATTTCAACTCTGCCGATAATGAGAACCAAATAATGAAATAAAAATCAAAACGGACGTGTCACCCGCCACAAAATCAAGCCAGCTCAGTCAGCTATAATCTAGATTGTATTAATACCACTTAATTGCTAAGATACTACACCACCACCCAATTCAAAACTAAACTCTCAAATTCAGGTAGGTAATAAGACCCAAAAAATCTAAAGGTAGTTAATTGTCCCAATTCCTACATAGATAGATATTTCCCCAACCTAAACAATGCTCCATCGGCTTCTCTTTCTTGAAATGCTTCCAAAATCTTTTTTTCTGACAAATGAAATAACTTCCACATTTCTAAGGAGAAAACAATAGTATCATCACAAATCAATTCAATTTTTTATCACAGCAAACCAATCACAATTCACAACAGGCAACTAAAAAAACAAGCAAACAAATGAATAAAGCAAAAGGAAACAGTAACTTTAAAATAAAGAAGAGAATTGAGACCTCAGAGCGAAGATTAGAGTCCTCATCAATGGCGTAACCATAATCACCATCATTGTTATCATCATCATCGTCATCACCACCACCACCAGAGACAAATTCACCCATATCAGAATCTCCACCACTGTAGTAATAATCCTCAGCCGAATCTCCATCGTAAGCATCGAGTAGATCCTCATCAGAATCCATCGCTAAAACCCTAGCCAAATTCTCTCTCTCTCTCCTCAGCTAATTAACACTCAAGAACTAGAAGAGAGAGAAAAAATGAGAGAGAATTTATGTGCGATCGATGAAATGAAGAGAACGGAAAGGGGGAATAAAATTAGGGTTGATGATGATTATGATGATCAGAGCAAATTAAGGTTGTTATTTAATTTGCTCTGGCCAGTGAAGAAATGGGGGAAAATGGAGGTTATGGAAATTGAATGATGTGAATATGAATTGAAATGAGGATTTGGGGGAAAAGGTGAGGGGACTTTTGGGAAAGTGGAGCAAGCGAGCTAGGGCTGTGTCTGTGGAAGTTTTTTTTTTTTTGAGGGAATGTCTGTGGAAGTTGAAGAAGCAAGAAAAAATGACATGTAATGAAATGAAATCAAGAAAATGATATACTCTACTAGTTGGAGTATATGATTGTTGGAAATTAGAAATTTCAAAAAAAAAAAAAAAAAAAAAAAAAAGGGAAATTGGAAGAAGAAGAAAATTAGAGTGGTGCTAAACACCACTACCCACTTAATTAAATATCACCCCTCTTTGATTTGGGTTGTCAATTTTATCCTTCTTCTAATTTGCAATATCTCCCTCTACCTTTTAATTTTTGCAATGGGGGTTGAATGTCCCGTTCCAACACTACCAAAGGAGTGGCGAACAGAGCATCCATCACCTTTTTTTTGTTTATTTGTTTATTTGTTTCGATGATAATTCTTAATTAATTTGTGTTCTTAAATTTTGAATGTTCAAAAATGTTATTTGGGCATGTTTTATTGTCAACATATTTATGTTTATTTAATTTTATTTAGAATTATAACTTCATGAATAAAACTACTTCGTACATGGAGTACTACTCAATTGACTTTGCACCCTTCAAAGAAAAAAAAATCAATTGCAAACCATATGCCTTCCATTCCTCATCCCTCATCAACCTAATTTTTCCTAGTAATGTTTCATGGCGACATTTGCAATGCATATCTATGTCCCAAAGAAATTTGGAAACTGGGCAAAACTTTGGGGGAGAGAATGGGGTGTCGTACGCGGAGGACGACAACCCGTGGTAATTGTCGTGGAACTTTGCCGGCAGTGAATAGGGGGTGTCGTCCCCCGCACACGACACCCCTCCCTCCCACCCGAAAAATCAATAAGAAAGGAGAGAGAAATATACTGTGATTCAGCCTAAAAATTTCAAATTGCGCCTCAAGTTCAATTGGGATAAGAAAATGTGAGAAGGGCATTCAATTGTGAAGGAAGAGGGGGTGAGACATGGAGCTACGAATTCACTCGGAGCTATGACCATGGCTAAAGGTGGAGTGAGGAAGGAGATCTGACTGACTGGGTGGAGTTGGAGAGAGAGATGAGAGAAGGGAATGAAGAGGGTTTCTATTTTTTTAGCCTTTATATACTAAGGGGTATTACAGGCAATTCAAGACAAAAAGGGGTGGTATTTAGTTAAGTGGGTGGTGATATTTAGCACCTATGAAAAATTACATGTTAATTTAGAGTATCGGAGATACTACACAAACCTCATTACAATTGTGATGGAGTTAAAAATTTAAAGTTTGTATAGAGTGGTTTTTAGATTGTGATGCGACACATATTAAAAATACTTCACGATTTGTAGAATAAATTAAATAAGATTTTTTTGTATTTGTAGGAATAAAGTTTTAGTATTGATAACTAGATTGATATAAAAAATCCATTAAAGATTTGAAACATTGGAATAAAAAGACATTTAGCGAAGGTTAATAAAGTCTTGAAGTAATGGTTAAAATTGAAATCTGGCACCATAAATAGGATAGATCCTAGGTAATTAGGTGCGATTCTCCCTCTTCCATTCGCCGTTGTATGCAATATTGTACTCTTTTCTTTTTCTTGAAAAATTAATTATGATTAGGATTCAGGATTGGAAAAAAGAAGATATTTAGCCGGGACGATTAGAATTCATGATTCTTTCTCCTACCTGGCTCTCTGCTGTCGTTGTTTCATGGATGACTAGACTCTAGAGACAGGCTTTTAGTGGATTTGGGCTTTTTTTTTCCCACACCAAATGATTTGTTTTTTGAGAATTGAGCATATACACATGGCCCAATATAGGAATATAGCATGCAAAAGAAATGGGCTGAGCAACCTATGGATTTCCTCATGGGCTTATGAAATTGGCTTGTATTTGGGTTGGGTTACTCAGAAGTTTTCAGCGTGTGCAGCATTTCTATTTGGTTGGCCCAAAACAAGTAAAGAACAAATCCTGAGTACTGTTCTATGTAGAAATACAGAATACTAAATCAAATAAGGTGTGGTTGAGTGGTAGAGACTCATATATCCTTAACTAATATTGACGGTTCGGATTTCGCCTTGGCTATGAACCAATTTTAAATTCATTTATCAGTTATCCCACCCTTTAAGATACCTACAAGCCAGCGTGTGAAAATATTTATAGTGGTCGACGGTGAATATTCCTAATGGTAAACCAAAAAAATGAAATACAGAATAGTAGCCACACACCAAAGTATTAATACAGTTCAAAAGGATAAGCTTGCAGTTGCAAACTTGCAGCTCCTGTGGCTTTTCTTTTGTTGTGAGCTTTAAATGGATCCAGGTTTGCGTCACCATCAAGGTGAAACTTGAGGATCAGGCTTCGACAAATGGCATTTGATGGAATGTCCTAAATTATGGGATATCAACACAATCATTTTCAGTGATTATTGTCATTGGTTGGGTGACTTTAGAAAGCATTTAATCTTTGTGTCTTTCTTTTTTAAGGTTTAATAAATACAATCTTTTACCCTGTGGAATTTGGGATGCGTTCTTTTTCATATATCGAGTTTTTGACATTTGATTTTAGATAATATTTTTGATCTTATAAATCGCATTTTGTGTCTTTGTGTTTATAGGAAAGGTAATAAAATGGCCTATAAGCTTATACATGTACAATTTTGAAAGGTAAAGTGTCGTTTTTTAACATCGGAGTTTCCAAGCAATGTTGCTAGTGCTTTGTTGTCACATCTTTCTCAGTTAATGGACAGTTAGAACCATTTTTGTCGTATTGGCCTCAAACAAAAAAAGGAATTCATTTAGTTCAGTTTAATTCGATGGATCGGATTGCAGTGCAATATGGCAGTGATTATCAATTCAGTACTTTAGTTTTTTTGTCACATATTACTAGTCAGTTCGATGGGTTTCAATTCAGTTCTATCATGTTCTATTCATTGGAAAATAACACACTTGCTTAAAGCGTCTTAACTCTCAAAAACAACATGCTAATTACTATAGTAAAAAATTAAAACTTGTAACATGACTGTTTGTCACATCGAGATAATTTGAATTCCATGCCGAATATCTTTTATTAAGTGAACGTCGTTATCTTGATTAAATTAATCAAATAATTAGGGCTCAACCCTCCTTTGCACCCAAAAAAAAAAAATTAATCAAATAATTGAGCAGCTACAAAAGTCATCATACTTCTCGTGATTTTAACAATTAATTTCTTTTCCTAGTAAAAAAAAACAATTAACTTCTTTTCTTTTCTCAAGGTGTATTTTTTTTCCATTTACTCAATTACGAGTTTAGCTCAGTTTAGTGATGGATTTGATTCACAATAACATATATTTGTGAGTTAACCATTATACGTGAAAAGAAAAGAAAATGAAGGAGGACGTACTAGTACTATTGTCGTAATGCATTCTCAACCACAAGGACACTGTTTCAGAGAAGCCAATGCGATTGCGGACTTGTGGCAAATTTTGGCCATACTTTTCCATGTTTACTTTCTTAGTTTAATTCCTTTGGTCAGTCCTCATTAACATATTGATGAGGGACATCCTTAATTAACCTACGAGTTAACTGGTTATCCTTTAAAAAAAATTCTCAAAAAAGATCATAAGGTACCGTACATCACAGGTGGGGATAGCTGAGCCACAAGTCACAAGTATGCACTGGCAGGTAGAAGTAGGACATGCTCTCTTAGATCAACATGTGGAACGATTGCATTATGTGTGGACCTTCAAAAGTCCAGACAAACAAGTCAATGTCACACAATTCACTACTGTAGGTTGAGGGCAACAATTGGCCTTGTTTTCGATTATTAGTTTTTGACATTATTTTTTGGAATCATTTGAATTGTTTCACTAGTTCATAAACAAAAAAATTGATTGGTAGCCAATTCTCAAAAAGCTACTATCCCTAATTTTTTGCCCAAGTTGTTTTGATAAATAGTGTAGAATAACAAGATTGGACTATAAGATGAACTTGTTTACATACACTACATTATAAACTATAATTAAACTCATATTTTTATCTATCATTTAATATATTACCAACTATCAATAATCAAGAGACTTTATCATATATCTACTAGAATCTTACAATCAGTCTATGCTACTAGTTAGTTAAATTATCTAATATAATCAATTAAGCAAAATAGTTACTGTTCACCAATTAGATTTCACTACTATACATGTTTTATTTGAATAGCGGACAATATTTGCATCTGCTATGGATCTAAGAAAGATGCATTAATTGGTTTTGGTTAGGTAGAATCCTCCAACTCAAACTTTTATTAAGATAAATTTAGAATTGCCGATTTTGCAATTAGGAATGTCTATATGAATTACTTTCGACAGAGTTGACTAATTTTGGCAAAACCTCAATTATAGTAGCCAATGATTTTGAGAGATATGTATTAAGGAGGCATTGGAAAACGTAATTCATCATATTCACGTGGAAGGTAATAATGCTGTAGTCATTTTAAGCATTACGAGGTTAAATTCTCTTACTAAGGCTCCGTTTGATTCACCTGGATAAAACTGATGTGAACTGAATTGAATTGATTTTTTAAACTTGACCGTTAACCATTTAAAATTTTTTCAAACATTGTAAATATTGGACTCATATGAAAGTATGTTTTGAGATCTTTCCGATGACATAATTACCATCATGAAATTATTTCGGAATAAAAAGTTATATGAGTGCTAAAGTTACGCATGAACTGAACTGAACTGGACTAAACTGAATTGAATTTAAGTAAAATTAAGGTGAATCAAACAGAGCCTAAGTGTGAGACATGTACATAACTTAGCCATTGATTCAATAACTTTCCTTGATTGTTGGTAATAGTTTGTTGTGTTTTCAAGGAAGGAAATCAGTACGTGTATGAATTACGATTAGCGAATTTTTTGGATAGATCTTGTCCTAAAAATCAGATTAGTTATTGTTAAATAATGTTTTGAGTTATACTCGGTATAAGGTACTGTAAATATGTCAAAGTACTGTAAATATGGGAATTAATTTGATCAGAATCCCTTACATCTAAAGAAGCAATATTTTTCCTGGGATACTCAGAATCTCAATGTTCCATTTTAGCTAAAATCCCAAAATTATAATTCCAATTTCATTTTTTTTAATTAGGTGACTCAATAAACAGTTCACACTTGTACGTATAATAGGCACTAATCCTGTGCGACTGTGCGAGTAAACGTTTTAAAGCTGCTCCCTCTCTCTCTCTCTCTCTCTCTCTCCCCTACTCCTCTGCCTAAAGCAGACCATTCTCTGCTCTCTCTCTACTTCAACACTGTCACGTTCAGAACAAGCAAACTACTTCACGCATCAGAAAATCTTCTCTCTTAAAATAAATAAAAAAAAGGAGAAATATTTCCCACAATTTCTCAGCATACCCAGGGTTTGGCTCTTATGGTCACAATTTACTATTTCACAGCTTCAATTTTTCATGAACAATTCACTTACTCAAATTGCTTCTAAAAACAGTGATTTTTGAGGCTACTATTTTTTCCCATTTTCTGCTGAGAAAAAAAAACTGGGTTTTTTACTTGATTTCTGGGTAAAAACCCTTTGTATATGTGAGAAATAGTTTTCTGGGTTCATTTTATCTCTCATCAAATTGACTTAATTTGATCAATTTTGAAGAATTTGATTAAACTCTGCTTCTGGGATTTTTATTGAGAAAATATTTGTGATCATGACACTTGATTCAATTCCTGGAAGTTCAGGATACTTAGATTCATTTCCTGAGAGAAGAATTTCATATTTTGGCAACAGATTTGTTCTGAGTTTGACTATAACTGCTGGGATTGGTGGATTGCTCTTTGGCTATGATACAGGTAAAAACACAACAACAAAAATTCTGGTCATTTACTGTTTTCATTGTTCTTATTTGTTTATTGGAGTATTCTTTTTAGTGGAATTGTATTTATTTATTTTGATATCTTCTAAAGTGCTTTTGAGGCCAGACACTTGATTTTGTTGTCTTTTTTTGAAGCTGTCTAAAGTAACAGATTCTGATCCTATAGTATTTGTGTCGGTATATAAAATTTATTATTAATTATTTTCATGTTTCATAATATTGCTATTTACCGCCCAAAAATACTCACCACCGCCCTTAGAATTTACGATTTTGCCCTTCACTCTAAATAGTCGTTTTTTTTTCCAGTTCGTAGTATCGGGCGTTTGCAATTTCCGCCTGACCTAGGCGTCTGCAGATTCTGCCTGATCCATGGGTTAGGCGTCCGCAATTTCCGCCCCAACCATGGTGCAAGCGTCTATAATTTCCGTTTGTCCCATGGAACGGGCGGAAATTGCAGACGCCTACTCCATGGTTTGGGCGGAAATTGCGGACGCCCGATTCAAATTCTGCGAAAAAAAAAAATTTACCTCGGACGGCGTCGACCGCACTTCCTGGTCGTCGGCAGACATCCGCGGCCGTTGCTTCCTTACCGAATGAGTGAATGTTGATGAAGGTTGGGTATGAGAGTGGGTGGTAGAGAGGGAGAATTGATGTGAGAGTTAGAGAGGGAGAGGATGGGTGAAAATGTGAAGAAGGGCAAAATTGTAATTTTTAGGGGCAATATTAAGTAATTTTAGGGCGGTAAATAGCAACACCCGTTTAATATCTAGTATGAATATATGATGGGTGTATCTATGGCTATATGTTATAATTATTTTCATGTTCACCCGTCTCCTTTAAGGCTTTGTTGTAAAGATTATTTTGGCTACTATTAGTTTGACCTTAATGTAGCTAAATGATGATACATGACACTAATGACACAGGAACACTTGGTATTTGAAGTAGTTGATATGCTCAATTCCAAATAAGTGGAGTACTTGTTTTGGTGTAATTATCAAAAAAAAGAAAAGAAAAAGTACTTGTTTTTGGTGTGATCTGGTGTTTACTTCAGGATCTACTAAGGTTGTTTGTTGTTACTACTTTTAGTCTTTCTTATAGTACATGATTGCTTGGAGTGAGTTTGATGATGTTAGTATCAAAAGAACTAGGACATATTTCACCTTTAAACCCTTTTAAATGGTTGCTTATTTCTTAATTTTATGAACACAAGTGCAGTTGTCCGTTTGAGTTATCAAATAGGTGTCATACGCGGATACGGCAGCTATATATAGTAGGAGGGTTGTGATTATGTTGTGTGCCTATGTTCAGCTATCTTGTTGCAATATCAGGAAACCTGGGGCCAAAGAGGAAATTGTATGCTGAATTATGTTTCTCTAGCTGACGCGTTAGCAATAGAGTTTTTGTCTAAAAACTATGGGAGTTTGGTGTGGAATGGATACAGTACCTCTACTGATGACTAAGCCATTCGGTGTAGTTGATAGAATTTGTGCTTAATCAATGCACATTGGTGTAGATAATCTTTTCACAAGGTGATGAGCAGCTCGAACATTTGTTTAGCAATGCCTCCATGTGGTGTCTATCTAATGAATTATTTTGTATTTTAAATGGGCATGACTTTGATCCATTGTGGGTGTTATTGCCTCTCCTTTGATTTCTAATTTTCACTCTACGACTGGCAAAATTTGCAGTTACTTTATTGACATTAAATCTGCTATGCCCTCTTTTGAAAAAGTCTGTGATGCAAATCTTCGGTTGCAGGTGTGATATCTGGGGCACTTTTGTACATTAAAGATGATTTTCCGGCAGTCAAAAACAGCAGCTTCTTGCAGGTACTAGAATCAACCGTGTGCTACGGGTTGAAAAAGGATTGAAATACATGCATTTTATTTAGTTTAGACATTAAGTTCCGGTGCATTTTAAAATATCTATGCTATTCTACGACCCTCTATCTTGGATCAGTTGAAAGTTGAGGGTGTGGGTGTGGGTGTGGGTTGGGTTATAGCTTTTGTTAATACAGATGCAGAAGGGGATGTTGCAGTAAGGATCATGATTCATCAGATGGAAAGGTTAATGTTGTGAAGCTGTCAGGTTTTCCATGTCCTGATGTCTTAATTTTGGCAGGAAACAATTGTGAGCATGGCATTGGTGGGTGCAATGATTGGGTCTGCTACTGCTGGATGGATTAATGATGAATATGGGCGTAAAAAAGCCACTCTTCTTGCTGACGCTATCTTTGCTATTGGTGCCATTGTTATGGCAGCTGCTCCCGGACCATTTATCCTCATAGTGGGACGATTCCTGGTTGGATTGGGTGTTGGGTTGGCATCAGTTTGTGCTCCTGTTTATATTGCGGAAGCAGCTCCTACCGAAGTAAGAGGAGGGCTCGTTAGCACTAATGTGCTAATGATTACTTTCGGACAGTTTGTTTCCTACTGCGTTAATCTTGCTTTTACAGAGGTCAGATACATCTTGCTCCTTATCAGTTTACATTTTAGATTTCACACAGATAAATCCAGTGATTTTCTGCATGGTTGGTTGAAAATATTGGTTTTCCTAACAAAGAGATTTACTATATGATGCCCACTATTAGCACTTTCGTGGTATGGAATATTTCCTACTTGTGCAGTTCAGAAGTGCAAGATCATGTTAATTTATTGTATTTTTATTTTATATTTTTAAAAACGGCCCTTGCATGTAATTGTTACCACACAATGAGAAACACCACAGAAGGGAACTCCTTTTCTTATCTGCCGATGATGGTCTGTTCCATGACTTTACTGATTAACTGTATAATTGAATAACTGCTTCATGTACAGACAATTTGTATTTATATGCAGTCTTTGTTGACATATACTATTGTTTATCTTTGCAGCAAAAGATCCTTTAGTACCATACTAGACATGTATTGCAAACTTACAACATTTAACTGATTGATTTTCCTGAAGGCATTTCATTATGAAGCCAATCTTTGTATACACTGAGTAAAAAGGATTTGGTTGAGTGGACATGTGAAATTTGATTGCAACCCTTTGCTTAATGTGTTTTATAAAGTCGTAAAGTGGGCAATATTTTTTTTTTTTAGTATGTTTCCCATGCTACTTCATTTAGCCATCATTTTGATGTTTAATCCAGTGCCTTCTTTTCTTTTAACTGCAATTTGATTTTTGATAACTGAAATATAGAAGCATCCAGGTCATCTAGCATGACTGAACATATTAGGTTCCAATTTGGGTTTCGGTTCATTAAGAGAAAATTTGAGAGTGTGAAGATGGAAGAATATATTGAATACATGTTAATTCAGTCTGTGACTGACTACTGTCATGACTTGGTTTTTCGAAATTCCAAAGCTTATTCTCCTTGTAAAGGTTACATCGAGAACTGCATTTTGTTTTGGTCATGCTGTTTTTAACAAGTTTGTAACAGTTGGAGTGGAGGGTGGAGAGTTTTCCACATTAGATGTCCCAGGAAACAGTGATGTTGGGGGCGAAGGTTTGAAGCTGGACTGCTGCTGCTCCTGCTACCAATTGTTGATGGTGGAAATTTTGTTTCTGATTCACACTACCAAGTGAACATCTCTGCAGTGCTTTACCCCAGTGTTTAGTTTAGTTTTAAACTTGCTTCAAGCTATTTCTGGAAAGTACTTCTAAGTAATGCTCACCTTTTATAAGCAATTCAGTTCATTGAGTTGTTTTTACCTTTCAGCCGTTTTCGTGGTTCTAAATTGCAACATAAACTGTATAGTTTCGCCATTATATGCTGAAATCAGGGGTCTTCCCATTATGGTTTCTATTTGTTAGCATCTTTTGATATAATTTGATGTTAAATCTATTTCTATTATGTCCCTAACCAAACAAGATAAGAACTTTGCAAGTTAATAAAATCAATTTTTCTAGTGGATACCTTATATTTTTCTACCGTCTTGCTGTCTATTTTGAGAGTTCAGCCTGCAAAGCTTTCTTTCCAGTTCAGTTTGGAAACCACAATTGCTTACTTTGTATGGCCTTCAAAAGATTCATTTCAACAATTCTGGTATGTCTGTTTGTCGAGCAGGTCCCTGGAACTTGGCGTTGGATGCTTGGGGTATCAGGTGTGCCTGCTCTGTTGCAATTCGGCTTTATGCTTCTTTTGCCAGAGTCCCCCCGCTGGCTTTACTTGAAGGTGAGAACTTGGGAGTGAAATCTTTGTAATATCTTATATCTGTATTCTTCGACTCTATACTATAGCTCTATGCTTGCTCTTTGGCAGAAAGAGAAATCCAAAGCTGCTGATGTTCTCGCAAAGATTTACGACCCCTTTAGGCTGGAAGACGAGCTTGATTTGCTTGCTGCTGCTGAGGAGGAGGAGCGGAATAAACCGGCTGTCCATATATCAGATGTGTTTATGAAAAGAGAACTCAGACTAGCATTTATTGCTGGAGGTGGCCTCCTGGTAAGGTTTAATCATTCAAGAAGCATGTGATTCCCTATTCTCATCGCATGTCCCATGCATCATCAAATATCATTTGAAATTTTAGAAATGACTAAATGGTGAGCGGTTCGGGTGTTGTGTCTTAATGTTTCTCTAAGTAACTTCTTGTCATGTTCATATGTTTTGAAGATTTTGGTTTTGCTGAACATAGAGTTATGTTGCTGTTTGATTTATTAGAACCAGAAACCAAGTTACATCTATAGTTAATCTGTGTGACTTGACCTCATCCTCATGGCTCATGGGCAAGGATATAGTTGGCTTTCATGGAGTTCCATCTGTTTTTGGTTTAATTATAGGTTCCTGATTGCCATCTCATGGGTTCGACATTCCCACATGGGCATTTTGAGCAACCTAGTCAGGGAGCTGCAATGCTGCTGCAAATATTTCCATAATCCTAGTCATTTTTCACGACCTTTTTAGGATTAAGGGGTCCTTCGTGTTCATTGTATTAAACTGCTTATTTTTACATTTGCAGGCATTTCAGCAGCTTGCAGGAATCAACACAGTCATGTACTACAGCCCGACGATTGTCCAGATGGCTGGCTTCAGTTCCAACCAGTTGGCCCTTTTGATCTCTCTCATTGTTGCTGCCATGAATGCTGTCGGAACGATTCTGGGTATATACTTGATCGATCATATGGGGCGGCGTAAATTAGCCCTCTCGAGCCTGTCAGGTGTATTTGTCGCCCTTGTCATGCTCGCAATATCCTTCATGCTGCGTTCATCTGGACCCTCTGCCCTCTACTCGTGGCTCGCTGTTGCAGGGCTTGCCCTTTACATAGCCTTCTTTGCGCCAGGAATGGGGCCTGTCCCTTGGGCCATCAACTCCGAGATATATCCCCAGGCTTACCGGGGTTTATGTGGGGGTATGGGTGCCACAATCTGCTGGATTATGAACCTCGTTGTTTCAGAGTCATTCCTCTCCATTGCTGATGGTATTGGAACTGGCGGTACTTTCCTGATAATCGCGGGCATTGTGATTGTCGCATTTATATTCGTGGTTTGCTTCGTTCCTGAGACCAGGGCCTTGACATTCGAGGAAGTGGATCAGTATTTTAAGGACAAGGCTTATGGGCCTGGGGAAAATACCCACAGCCTTATTGAGTCTGCAGGAGATCGTCCTGGAAATTAGTTTGCGTGTCGCGAAGAACATGTTTGTCAGTTGTCACACCAGCTAGGTATGGCCACCTGTTAATTATTTTGACTCATGCAGTCATCATGTTTTCAAATCTCGAATTATATTGGAATTCGAGAGTTGGGGGGGGGGGGGGGGTTGGTTTATGTATTGAGCAAATATCATCCCAGTTATTGGCATATTGCTAGGTATCACTAGCTTGTGTATGTGGTCCACTGCTTTTGGTCTAAACTGAAAAAATCTCAATCTATACTTTCATTGTGTGTTTGGTTCATACAAAAATCGAGTTTTTATACGAGATTGTGCGTAAGTTCCCTTGAATCAAATTTCTTTGTAAACACTAAAAGTTGCTTGGTTGAAGCTCTAAAAAAAGTAGAAAAAGAATAATTTTAATATGTGAAAGAACACTTTCCAGTTTTTATATTTATTTTTTTTATTTTATTTTTATAGGATCTTTTCCAGTTGCTAATGTATGGTTGAAATTATGTAACCTTAAAGAGTTACATTAAAACATTGAGATTGAAATGCAGGGGATATTTTCAAGAAAAAAAAAGGAGCTTAAGCTAGTTCTGCTGTTGGTTTTGGCCTTTGTGGTTGTGTTTTGTAAAGGGTGACATTGATAATCATGTTTTGCTTTAAGATAAATGGTTATCTGATGAGGACACCATAATACTACTGTCTTTGTTGCTTCGAAAGGTGACTAGGAATTGGCTAAACATCAAGTACTAATCAAATTGCTCAATAATTTTAAAAAAGAACAGGGAAATAATTACAAGGTGTGGACATTGAGTTGACAAAATAGACAATTGACATTACATGTGTATATCTCGATTTTGGACCACAATGGGGCCAAGAACTAATCTATTAGTATGTCGACTGAGTTGATCCAAGTTTTTTGGATTTGGAATGTCTTACTAGAATCCTTAACAATTTCATTTTGTATGGCTAGCTATAGATAAAAGGTGATCTTTTGGCCTTGTAAAGTTTTGTAGCATGTCTTGTTATTATGACTGATAAAATGACCAAAATTTCAAACAAAAATGATATGTGAAATGCAATGATTTTTGGATGAATACGAGAGTAGCTAAATGGATATTCTCCCTTTAATATATCATGAGCCTAGTCGGAGGGGATAAGTACAAACGGCTTTTCAGCCCAATTTTCAAGTAAAATAGGCCATGGAGAATAGCCAACTAGCTACTTTTAGGACTTTAGGAGTAGCCAAGAATTTGCCATGAAATGTGCTTCTTAAAATGACCTTTTTATAATTTGGGCAGTGAGTTACAGTTTAGAATTTGGGTGATATAAAAAGATTTTGCTGTGTATGTAACATAAAAATTTTCACATGTGGTATGCTCAAGTAATTGGTTGCGTTATTTAGAATTTGATATAACATATAAGTGTTATAATAATTGTGATGCATTTCAGAACATTCCACAAAATTAAACCATAAACATTAGAACATACCAAAAAGGTATAACAACTCAAGAACATAGTTACATTAGAAAACACCAACTGGTTGAGAAAATCTTCAAGAGGCATCAGAGGTCAGAACCAGCAACAAACTTGTTCTACTCCACGTCGGTACCCTTGAGCTTCTTCAAGGGGCGGCACTGCATAATAGGGCTCCTCTATCCCATTCTATGTACCACTCAATGACCTAATTATATTCCGGTTGTCCATGATTTTGTCATACATCCCAATTTAATAGTAATATAAATTTAAAAGCTGATGTGTCAAATGTGTAAATGGGTGAGATAGAAGATGACACACAAAGTGGTACATGAAATCCTTACTGGGCACTGTGGCATCTAATTGCACCTCCGTCGATCTTCTGATTATCTCATCCCTCCAGCTCTTCTTCCTCCACCATCTGCATTAGTCTTGGCTTCTGACCAACTTGATCAGAATGCACAGTGTTTGCCATCACCGCCTTCCTAGGCCCCAACAGATGCAACGCCTTCTGAGCCACAAGCAAACGTCAAATTTGGATTCAAGCTAAGCTAAAATGAGCTAGTAAATCATTATTTTCAACCACAACTACCAAGGATTTTGGCAACCGACGGACATGCTACAAGGGAATATGGTCAACATGTCACAGAACCAACCCTTTTTGGTAGATATTAAGTGTTTGACGTATCTTCTACTCCCGATGTCTAAAGATGAAGTTTTTGGTTATGTTTAGCACTGAGTGGCGGATCCAGAAAGATAATAATGTGGATGCACAATAAATTATACAAGAAAATATTAGGAATATTAATTACTTAGTATAATTTTCCTTCTTTCCCTACCAATTTAGCCAATTTTTTTGGAAAACGTGGTGACCCGTATTACATTCGCCACTAACCATACTAAACTAGTGAATATATATACATTGATGATGGATTGAATTCCTCATTAAGTAATAGAGTACGATCATTTAAAAAGTGCCTTAGATTGTCACACGCTGTAGGTCATGTTTTATAAAAAATCTCAATCATTTGAAGTCTAGTAATATCCCACCTCCAAAAAATATCTTTCAAAAATTGTTGACATCGTTAAGTGAAGCAAAGAGATATCTCGTCAACAAAAACAACAAAATACATAATTTGCATGCTGAATGTAATTGGGTTCCAATGAGCAAAATTCAATTTCTTTTAGTTTTCCAATTTTTATCAGCGTAGCCTTACAATCAAGGGGCTCCTCACTCCCAAAATCGTATAAATCTTGTCGGGTTGATTGTTAAGAAAGAAAAGAAAAAGGACATCCGTTTGAAACCCTAGAAAACAGAAATTGTGGGAACTGAAAGAAATTGAATTTTCTCCAAATCGAGTTACAAAGAATTAAGTAGATAGTGATAATGATAATGAGTACAAGTACCAATGTTATTTGGAGCGAAATTCAACATGTTGGTGAGATTGTGAAACCCTAGACATGAACTAATTCATTTAATTCAAAGATTACAATAATTTGTGGTGCGAAAAGACTATATAATAATTTAATACAAATAAAATGAGTCCAGATACAAGATTGTGAATTCAGAAAGAAAAAAAAAAGAAAACACAAAATCTCATATAAGGTGATCTCAAGGTGAGGCATTTCATGCCAACATGAATGCTGTCATGCCAACATTACGCCTGTATATAGAGGTAGCTTCACCTTGAGAAGACTTATTAAAAGAAGAATGGGTAGTAAATCACCTTCGAATAGAATAGAGGCTCCCTTTGAGGTGATTAGTGCCTGGTAATAACTAATAAGAAATAAAGTAACTATATTTAGAAAGAAATCCTATTATATCTCACCAGAACTACAAGTCTACAACTGATCTGTACAACTTCGGTTGACTGCTGAGTGCTGACAGTGTTGAAGGGGACACCATTAGTTCATATATAAACGAAACGTTTCAAACCTGCTCTCTTTGTCTCTCTCTCTCCCTCGCGCATCTTCATCCTCTTCAGGTCCATCCTTTACTGTCACGGGCCTATTTTCTGGGAAAGAACGTCATCTCATCCCTAAAAAATTTCCAACAATTATTCTCTTTCTTAAGATTCTGTTCAGATAATTGAGATAAACTTCTATTTTCATTTCCATATTTGACCCCACTCGGGTTCCTTTAAAGAACACATTTTTATCAATTTAAGCCATTATTCTGAAGATAAAACTCATCCAAAAATTCTGGGTTTTTCTTTTTCTTGGTTTTTACATCTTTATTTGTTCTGGGTGTCTTCAATTTTCTCCCAACAATTCTGGGCTTTCCTTTTTATTGCTTTTTATCCCTTCAATTTTTCTGGGTCTCTGACATTCTTCTTCCTTATCTTGGTTCAATTTCAGGTTTGGTTTGGCATTTCTCTTGTAAATTGATCAATTTTGCCCATAAAAGAATCTGGGTTATCTGGCATTGATGATTGGATATCAATTTGCAATTTAGATTCATTCTATTGAATTGGGTTTGGTATAGAATTAATGCTATTAAGTTAACTAAGGGACTATAGTGAAGATGTCACTGGAATCGAAACCGGGGAGTTCAGGGTATTTAGATGCATATCCTGAAAGAAGAATTACATATTTCAGTAACAGATATGTGCTGGGTTTGACTGTTGTTGCTGGGATTGGTGGTTTGCTGTTTGGCTATGATACAGGTATAATCTCATCACCTTAAAAATTTGTTTTTTTTTTTCCTATGCCCATATTGATGGTTTCATTTTGCTGACATTGTCTCGAATAAAGTTTAATGAGGCCTTGAAATGTAATTTGCATTGTGATTTGTGGCCTTACCTTGATTGTCATTACTTACCTTTTGTATTGTGTAAATAATTTCACCTTTTTCTGAGAATATCCTGACTGCTAATATCTTTACCTCTCCAGACACAGCCTTAGGAAGGATCATCCCCAGGATGTTGTTTTAGTTATGAATTTTTCTTTGAGGAAATTTCGTAGTTATAAATTTCTTGAGCAAGGATAATATACATGAATTCGACATATTTGCATAACTTTTGGGATGTTTCTGAAAAGCTAGAGAAAATTCGAATTATGAAAACAAAAGTCACTTTTTTCCCCCTTCTTTTTTGGCTGATCATTGAACCCCATAATGAGAGGCCAAGAATCGACATTAGCCAATTTGTGACGATTCAGTTGAGGAGTTTCTGCTACAAGAGGTAGCCAGAATGTCTTAAAGCATCCGGATAAAGGGATGATCAAGAAGGTAAAGGTGTTTGGGTTAAGGGGTGCTCAAGATGGCAGAGGCCCTGTGCAATGAAGGGGTTCTCTCATGTGCTTGTTCAAGCAATGTGGTACTATAAAAAATTTGGTGTGTATGCTGTCCTATAAGTGTCCTATCTGGGTTTTAGGGTTCCGGTTGGGGGTTTCAGCTTGTTAGGTTTCCTTACTTTATTGGTTTATGAGGCAACTTATATACTGGTGTCTGTTATAGGGAGTTGAGCTTCGGCTTTATACCACCAATATCCTGTTGTGGGTGTGTCGAGCTTCAGCTCTTGAGGGTGTGTTGAGCTTCAGTTCTTATGGGTGCATTGAGTTTCCTGCTCCGTTAATGCTATTAGTAACATGGCCATTTTAATTATGAGAATTATTATAGTTCAGATTTTGGAAGTTGGCCCTGGTTGTTGCCTATTTTTCTCTGGTTTCAACTTCCATTTATGCAAAATATAAAAAGCTTCCATTTATACGTGCCTTTTTATCATTGTAACACTTTCTATGCCCTCGGTCGATTTGGGCTTTAATATGAAATGGTACCAAAGTGGGTTGCTCTTAGTTCAACCACCATATCCTCAATTCGATTCATTGTCTCATGGGTTGGGGCTTGGATGGCCGGTGGCCCACTCAGGTACACTTGAGGGAGGCCTATTGAAGAATAAGTGGAAGTCTGTTTATCTAAAAATGTCTGTTTCACATTGAAAATGTACATGGTATAGTGCTTGCATACGGGTCTTTTCAAGGACTTTCTTGTCCACTGACATGCTGTGGGATAGGATTGCCTATTTACACTCTTCATGGGCTACGACAGCAGGGTGTTTCCGAAGCCACACTGTTTCACAGATTCAGCGGCATAAGTCTGATTGTAAATAGTTTCTACATAGGGGACTCCTTGTCCTCTTAGGCTGGGCTTCTGATTTTATCATTAGTATGTACATTTTTCTTCTTATACAAGGAGCATAAATTTTGGCAAGTTTTCTGCAGACTTCTTAAATGTGGTTGCATTAGTTTAACTTGTTGCCGCCGGAGCTCTCTGTTACAATTTTTAAAAGCTTATTTGCTAAAGGGTATTGGGTTAAGAATTCAAATTCCAATCATTGATAATATATAAGAAATGGGAGGAGACTAATAGACGAGGAATAATGTGTATGATTATTTGTCCAACTCTAACGTGATGCTGTGACATTAAATGAACCTTTCGGAACTTGACAAATGTGGCAAAACTTCCTTTTAAAAAAAAAAAAGAAATGGTTGAACTTGATGTCTTGACATATTTGTTGGTATTGAAAACCATAAAGTGGTGAAAGTGGCATCACTCCCTCCTCCTCCCCATGAGACACAGGATTCAATTCTCATAACCCCCAATAGGGCCATAGGGGTTTTTCCTCCTTCCCCCTTTGAGGTTCCCATCTTACTTACCCAAGAAACATATTTGTCGGTAGTGAGATTTTGAGACCAAAGGCCATGTACATGCATGGAGAATTTGATCTTGTCACCCTACAATTGCTTGAGGAAGATTAGTACAGTTACCTAGGAGCTCTCAAGAGTTTGGAAGATTAGAGGACGTTGGATGGGTTGTGTACAAGTATAATCCAAAGTTGCAAGTCACTTGGGGAGATTATTAAATAACAATGTGAGAAATCATTAATTGTAACCTTCTAGTGTGATGCTCAAATTTGTAAGTCTCAATAGTAAGGACCATTGTTTTTTTCCCGGGTATCACCACGCGGCTTTCCAAATTTGCTTTTAAACCTTTAACATTTGATTTAAAATAGTAAACATCTTCCTTTGAGTGAGTCCATGGACTGTAAGCAGATTTTGTCAAACTGTTTCCTATGTCGCGTCTATATTTTCTGTCTGTTTGTCTTCATCTTAGATCCACACTGGTAACTTGCCCCACAAAGGATAACCTGAATACATCATGACCTCCTCATATTGCTGCTCAAACGGGACCCCCTGTACAGAATTTTCATTCACCTTTTTGAATTTATTGTCAGGGACAATGTATACTTGCACTCAAGCAACAGAAAAAGAAAATATTATGTCTATTATACTGATATTCTGAAATCCATTTGCAGGATGAATTGAAATTATAGAAATGTGCAAGTACTCTCAGTAATTAATCTTGATTCTGATAGATAGAGTGATTTGTTTTCATGTAATAGCAAGTATGCCAACCATCTTTTGCAACTCCGTTATTTGTTACCATAACCATGTTTGCTATACGTTTCATGGATCTTTTTGGTTGTGATCAGTTAGTGAGTCGCTCTTTTACCCTGAGGGATATCTTATAGGAATTTTGCCAACTTTTTCCAGTTTTCTGTAATTCTTTTATCTCCGTTTTGTTTCATTTATTCTTATGGGGACCTTGAATTGCAGGTGTTATATCAGGGGCACTTTTATACATCAAGGATGACTTTGAAGAAGTCAATCAGAGCAACTTCTTACAGGTATGAGCTGCAGTGACGTTACTTTTTCCTTCGGTCATGGTTAGGGAATTGTTGCTGGTTAATGACACAGAGAAATAGTTTCCTTGATGGCAGGGCATTGTGCTTGTGACGTAAAGTTTGTTAGTGCATCAGATCAATATAAGACGTTATCTGTGGGAAGGGCCTGTGAGTGTGGTGTGATCAGAGTTACCTTTAGACTTTAGTTTATTGTAGATGCAAACCGCAATTTAGGCTAGTTATGGACTTTTAACTGTCTGAGGTTGTTAATTTGAGAATCACTCTTCACAATCATTTATAAGATCGGGGAATGCTCCAGACTACTAAACGTGTTTTTATATCCTTATAGATTGAAATGCAATTTATTGAATTTCCTTAAACATACGCAAGGGCTGAGAATGATATACTTCTGTTTTTGTTTCCCTATGATATTATGTCACTAATGTTTATTGTTTATTAGATTCAATAATAGATATTAGGTAGTAAAATTTGAGAATTTATGGTGTAAAGAAGCCTACTTAATAGTTGCTGGTTTGCATTCACTGAATGGACGTCTATCTTCATTGTTACTTAAGCGTTTACTACGGATTGTGATCAGAACTCCATCGCAAGAAGTGATGATCTTATATATTTAGGTGGCTAGGGCTATCTTTGTAGGTCTGGGTCAGACTCAGACATGCTGAACACCTGTTATAGTAAGGGGGTGAAGGGGCAGCCACGAGCCGCACTTTATTCATCCAGTCCGGTTTCGTTTAAGCGGAGGGGAAATGGTTATATTATATTGGTCCTGTGGGACCAGCTTCCTAATCTGTTCAAAAATAATAATAAAAAATAAAACAATTATTCAACCAGGCCTGCAACCTGACTTGATTGTCCCTTATCATCAATTTACTTTTCTTCTCAGCACAAGACAAATATACATGTAGGGAGCACACAATTCTGTGTTATAGCTTTGTATGTTCATAATTGCGAACAAATAGGGGCAGCATGCTTTCCACACTGTAATGAAGTTCAATACAATTTTGATCATTAAAGACGGTGAATTTGTATAAAAGAGTTACTGGTTGAGTCGGAATACATGGCTATCTCACAATCAGGGTTTTATTTCATTTGTCCATTCCCTAAAAAGAATGATATAGTTGTTGTATTCACATTCAGTCGTTATCTATTAACTTCGGATAATAAGGACTGAATCAAAAGTCACGGAACTGTCTTCTGCTTCTAATTCATTTTGAAGTGATTGGCTGGTGAAGAAATAGCCTGTTTGACAAGCTTAAGGCTACATACATCTAAAGATGGTCATGGGCCGTGCTATGTGCTGGCGTTCGTGCGTGGGGCTCTAGGAGGCGCAGATCCACGTGCTAAGGTCGTGCCAAAGCTGGACTGGGCCATGCTGGGCAGTGTACTAGCCCGGCCCATGCCCATCGTTTTGTACATCTAACTCTTCTTACCTTGCTCTAGGTCGGGGCGTCATGAGGCTGAAGTAGTGAGAATGTAATGTAAAGCTTTGAAAGAAATTGATTTGACATGAATAGTTATAGCAGTGTCCCTCGAAATGACTGACTTATTCAAGTATGCAATAAGATTGAATCTGTGTAAAATTCTATTAGTTTTGTGCTGTTTCTGGAGTACAAAGTCAAATATTGGCCTATCTTAGCTTTCTGTTGTGATTAGGAAATTTTCAGATTTTCATAAAATGTCCTGCGTAGAAACTTAAATATTTGAACTTAGAACTTTTGTGTTTCTATTGGCAGGAGACAATTGTCAGCATGGCCCAAGTAGGTGCAATGTTTGGAGCTGCTGCTGGTGGATGGGTTAATGATTCCTTTGGTCGGAAAAAAGCTACACTATTTGCTGATGTGATCTTTACTGTTGGCTCATTTGTCATGGCTGGTCCCCAGATCCTTATATTCTTATATTTGGGCGTCTTCTAGTTGGTTTGGGTGTTGGAGTGGCATCAGTTACTGCTCCTGTTTATATTGCAGAAGCTGCCCCTGCAGAAGTAAGAGGAGGACTAGTGAGCACCAATGTGCTCATGATTACTGGTGGACAATTTCTTTCCTACCTCGTTAACCTTGCTTTCACAGAGGTCGGATAAAACTTGCTCTGCAGTGTTTGGATGTTTCCCTTTAATTACTTACAAATTTTTGCAATACAGGACCTGGGGGGACTCATAAGAAGGGAGCTTGTTTTAATGGTAGTTTGCTGGAGAGTAGTGAACAAAACTATGTTCAATTCAAAAAGATCCCTGGTGTGTTGTGGTCGTAATTATTTAGGTAGGAGGTGTCAATACCTCTTATTCAAACAGTTATGTACTAGGTTATCATAGAAATCCTTGCCTCACTCTAACGTGCTATAACAGGAACTGCAAATGAAATGGCTTTTGGATTTGCAGGTTCCTTACATCTGATACTATTTTCATGCAACTTTTTTGTGGGATATCTTCTTTATATATGTGTTTTTTTTTAAAAAATATTTTGTTGGTGTTAAAACCTTAAAGGTTCGCCCCTGTGCAGTTTGGAAACAAGCATCTTCAAGTTAAAAAAGGGGGCTTGCGTTTAATGATTCGACGATGAGATACATCACTGTAGGGAGCTCCCTTTTCTTACCTGCCTCAGAAAACTGTACATCTTGTTTTTTTTGTTCTTTAAATTAAATGCGTCATAGAAGGATCCTGTGTTTCTGTTGAACTCCTTGGTGGTATAGTAGTTGTTACATGTTACTAGCTTTTAATAGTGCTGCAGGCTTGAATGATGATCCTCTTGCCATCAATGCCAGTGCTTGGCCTGCAATGGACTCAGATGCAATATTGTTATTGAGTATCCATGTCCTCGAATGATTCATTTAAACCAACTCTTTAAGTCAAAGATCTGTTATATGAAAATTTAGTCTCTTGCCCTAACTTCTTGCAATGTACGGATAACCTCAGCTAGATAGATACTCACCCTTATTTTCTGAGCTCTAGCAGTTCTGAATAATTTCTATACATAGTGATTTGAAGTTTTCGGAAATTCTAATCTTTCCATTGAAATCTGGGTCTTCATGGGTGATTGATGAGTACTTTTATTTAGAAATTTTGAAGTACTCTTTTACTTATAATTGAAGAGTGAGTGAACTGTGTCTTGGATTACACTGTGTTAGTTGGTCATGTAATTGATCTCTGGCTGGATATAAGCAGATAGCACTGATTCAGGTTCCGCCATTCGAATAAGCTTTATGTTTGATGACCTTTTCACTTTTGAATTGGATGTATCACTGATATGTAATTATCTGAGCAGGTCCCTGGGACTTGGCGATGGATGCTTGGAGTGTCAGCTGTGCCGGCTATCACACAATTCTTCTGCATGCTCTGTTTGCCAGAGTCCCCTCGCTGGCTTTACCTGAAGGTTAAACTTCATGACTTAAATTCTGTTTTTGTCAGTCTTTGATGTTTTTTTTAAGCTAATGAGATATTTAGGTTCTGCTTTCAGCAAGATAAAGCCAAGGCTGTTGCAGTGCTTTCAAATATATATGATCCATATAGGTTAGAAGATGAGGTGGATCAGTACGAAGCTTCTGCAGAGGAAGAACGTCATAAAAAGAAAGCCAGTGTGTTGGATGTTTTCAGAAATAAAGAAATCAGGCTTGCATTTCTGGTTGGAGGTGGTCTCCAGGTAAGGCTAAAACTTACAGTTTGAAGAGGACATAATGATCTTGTTTTAGTTTATTATTTATTTTCTTAATGTGCTCTCCCATGTGGGCATTATATAGCCAAAATCCGAGCGGCTTCATTTTGCATTTAAGTTTGATGTTGGAGGCTTGGAGCTAGTAAATCTTGCCACATGCACTCCCAGAGGCATGAGCAATTTACGTAAAGCATGAACCTTTTTCATATATGACTTGAAAGCCTGCTTGATTTTATGTCTTGCGCTGCATCAGATGTATATTATACATCATATTTACACAACTAAACCTAATGTTGGAAAGTTTTGAGTTACAGTGAAAGCAGCTCCAAATTAGAATACTGCAATCCACTCATTGTTGATGGCATTGTTTTATATTTAAATGTTTTCTACCCCAAAATAACTACACCTGTCCAAACCATTTTTGAAAAGATTATGGGAACTGTCTAGAACTTTGATCTTTAATTTGTGGCTTAGTTAGCAGAGCCAAAAGTGTCGATCAGATGGATCTTGTTGTGGTTTTTGCATACATTGACGTACCATGCCATTACCGCAGGGCCTCTCATGAGGCTCCCACCTCGGACAGGGTAGGGCAGGACCTTCAATTATATGCAATCGTACCCTTGTGATTGTATAGAATGTGTTTCAGTTAGACCTTTGATTGAAAAGGCAGTGACTTCCTGCCATGAACAATAAAGAAGAAGCAAACGAAGGCGTAGTGACCCATTTAATCCATTAGACTCCAAAGTTGAAAAATGGCCCGATTATCACTTCTTTAACTACGACAGTGACTTTTTAACAACTATGTCTTCTGCATGAGATTTGATGCATAAATTATTTTGTTGATTCTGCTACAGTGCTTTGAAGAACTATGTTCTAGAGATTATACTCGTCAATGCACACATATAACCACAGTGCCTTGACAGGTGGATTATGATATGCTTTATACTTAGCTACCAGTAAATGAAGAACTATGTGCTCGTTCTGCTCTTTCGCTTGTCCAGTGTCTCAACATCATGTTAATCTGGCTAATGACGCTCTGTGACATTTTCTGCTTTTCTGATGACGAGTATTGTCTAGCTATAGTACCATCCACCTATTAGATTGCACTCCTATTTACATCTAACTGTTTGTATTTGCAGGCTTGTCAACAGTTCACAGGTATTAACACCGTCATGTACTACAGTCCCACAATTGTCCAGATGGCTGGTTTCCACTCCAACAAGCTGGCGCTTCTCCTCTCTCTCATTGTTGCCGCCCTGAATGCTGCGGGAACAATTCTTGGCATCTATCTCATTGATCACATGGGCAGGCGACCAATATTAGCCCTGGCGAGTTTATCAGGCGTGTTTGTATCCCTCGTTATCCTTGCAGTATCATTCTTTTTCCAAACCACTGGTGCCCTTGCTGTCGTGGGTCTGGCGCTCTACATTGTTTTCTTCTCACCAGGAATGGGACCAGTCCCTTGGACGGTGAACTCTGAGATATACCCACAGGCCTATCGAGGCATATGTGGGAGCCTAGCAGCAACTGTGAACTGGGTTTCGAACGTCATTGTTTCCGAGTCCTTCCTTTCTATCGCTGCTGCTTTAGGCACTGGTCCTGCTTTCTTAATACTTGCTGGCATTGCACTTCTTGCAATTCTGTTTGTAGCTCTATGTGTTCCCGAGACCAAGGCATTGACATTCGAGGAGGTGGAGTGTATATGGAAAGAGAGAGCTTGGGGCCGGTCATCTAACACTCAAAGCCTTCTTGAAGCTGAAAACAGCCATCAGAATGACGAAGTTGAGGATCGGTCGTAAATTGAATCATAAGTTTCAATTAAAAGACCCCTTTTCTGGGCAATTCTTTTCTCAAGAATGGCTTTATCATGTTGTTCCCTTTATTTATTTATTTATTTTGATGATGATTTGGGTCTTGTATTTTCCTTTATTAAAGTAAATAAACTTGGGTTTAGTCTCTTCTTGGATCATTGTAATATAACAGTATGTGCAGGTGTTCTGTAGAGAACCGAATAAAATGTTGAAATTTGTTGGAGCCAAATGAAGCCCAGCTTTTGTTCTGAAACTCAGACCTTTATAGTTTTTGTGATATCTGTATGACTGTATGTATGAGGTTTTACAAGTGGATCTTTTAGTTTTTACTGCTTCATATGACTTTTGATTCGTAACAATAATTGTGAGGCCTAATTTTCCGATCTTTCTAACCTAAATGCTTATGTGACACGGCTGGACAAGATAAATATGATCATGGAACACACAAAAATTTATATGAGGCATGATAAAAGGTAATTGTGATGCCTGTGATAAATAAATAAATAAATAAAATTTTGATACTTATAGACCAAAAAGCTAATACTAATTCTGAATGAAAACGTGATACGTTTAGCCGCCTCGTGTATGAGTCAGTCTGATAAGAGAATTGTTGGAAGGAAGACTGTAATAGTCTGCGGAGTGCGGAGCAGTAGATGTGACCTCTTTTTTGTTTTATTGGGTGAAACTTATTTTCGCTCCATAGTATTGACTATCTCGTCTATAATTCTAATTCATTAATTAAGGCAATCCTCTTCACAAAGATTTCGTAGGCAGGGCATCCCTTGGATCAAGTAGAAATCTACTTTTCTTCTTTCATTTTTCTCTTCCAATTTGACTAATTTATATTTTTTCTCGATGTGATTTTTCTAGAGATATTGATTGATATTTGCTCTCTAAAAGATTTTTTAAATAATTAAGTGTTCATCAAAGCATACAATCTTGTTGTAATGCTTTCTCAATTGACTTAAATACTACAAATGATATCTCATTTTACAACTAATTACATTGTGTTATTATCAACGTCTTGGAAAATTTGTGCAACTAATTAAATGTGAAATGACATTTAGACAACAACACAACATCAAATAAAATATAAACAAAATATTACAAAAACCTTTTGTGTCATTAAATTGATGGAGATCTCTCGTAATAAGTTGTTAGCGTGTATTACTAATTGGTCCAGAAACCTATTATCTTCTTGATATATCTTGAAACACAATCGAATGTTGTAGCAAATATCTTTTAGAATAGGCTAAATGCTCTAATTCTCAATAAATTGTTATCTAATCAATCGACGTATTAGATAATTTTTTAGAAGTTCGACATTAAATGTTCTTATTACTTTAGTATAATATTTTTCACACGAGTGCTATGATTAATTAGCCTTTTGCAAATTTGAATATTTTTACTACTTGATGAAGAAATTCAGTATTTACCTTAAATGGCTTGTACAATGAAAATTATGGAGTGTTCTATATTCTATAGCCAAGTAGGAATGAACTAAGAATTAGGCCATGTTCTCTTTAACGGCATTGTACGGGATAATGAGAAAAGGAATGGATTAGAATGGAACGGAACGGCGCGGCGCAGATAATGGAAGAAAATATGAGACAAAATTAAGTATAGAAAGCGGAGTGGAACGACGCGAAACGGAATAAAATGGAACGGATTAGAACAGAACGAAATGTAACATGGAAACGATGAAAAGAAGAGGACCTTAGTCAAATTGATCTTGGACTCTTCTGTCTTCTCTTCTTGCATGCCCCAAATGTCACCATATCTATTTTATTTTTATTTTTATTTTTATTTTCTTTTTTTTTTTTAATTTTATATTGGTCATAACGTTCCAAATGAAGTGATCATTCGAGAAATCAGACCTCACATCCCATGTGAATTCTGAAAGACCACTTTGCAGAGATTTTGTATTATTTGCCAAATAATCCACTAACGTGGTACGTACTAGTATTACTTTGGGTGGCTCGAGATGGAAATTGACAAAAAAAGTATGGAGCCGCAAGAATACGTTAATCATTGATCATATGGTGGCAAATTCACATAAAAAGAAACAAAAAGGCAAATAAAATGCTAGAAACGAAGTGAAATAAAGAAAATGGCACAAATGATTAGACTCATAAAAGAACAGATACATACATGCATGCACCCAAAAGGAATTGGCTAAGGACTAAATTATAATGCCAATCTTGAACCCAAAAAACAGATGGGAACTTGAGCATAAACTACACTGTGCTTTTTGTGGATCATGTGTTTGTCTATATCCATATCACATCTGTACTGTGTCCAAAGCTACAGAAAAAAAAAAAACATATCTAGCCGTTTTATAGACTATAGTTCATCTTTAATTACACGCATTTCATGGCTTTGAGTTGTGGACTTGTGGTAGTTGTTTTTTTTACAAGAAAAAAAGGAGAGGGAGTTGTGTGGTAGTTGTTTTTTTTTTTTGGTAAAAGATTAGCTTTCTATTACCAAACTAGCTCAATGTTTACAGCAAAGAACCAAGGCATACCTCGGTGTGTTACACTATAAATGCCAACAGACAAGACATTATAAAAACATGTAACTATGCTATCAAAATTTCCTTTGTACAAGTGTAGTATACCATCCCTTATCTATATGTGATATCTTCTTAGGCAGAAGATTTGCAGTCCTTAGCAGTATCTCAGACCTCAGGCTTCTCATGGTAGCTCCTGGTGAGGGAACTGTCTGATCCCAGTAAGCTTGGTTCCTGGCCCTCCATATGTGGTAGACAAGACCTGCTGCCACTGCATAAGGAATTTGTCTCCTAAATTTGGTGCCTTTATATCTTTTGCGTATCCAAAGCCACAATCTATCATAGTTCCTAGTAACTTTTATTTGCAGCCAATCACAAATAAGCATATAACATCTACTGCTGAACGGGCATTCAAAGAAAAGATGTTGTTGTGTCTCAGTCTGCATATTACAAAGCAAGCACCTATCATCATTTCCACAACCAATTCTGCAATACCACTCTCTTGTTCTAAGTCTATTATGCATTACCAGCCAGCATATGAATGAGTGCTTGGGCACATTCTTCTTGTTCCAAACCCACACTGCCCATTGTACTTTATCTTCATAGGTTTGCATCCAATTGTAGCCACTAGCAACAGTATAGACCCCTTTGTTGTTTTGATCCCATCCAGCTCAATTATACCCTCCAATCAGCTTATCTCTCACCTGGCAAATTTTCCTCCAGGCCCAGCTGGCACTACTTGGTGGTTCATGTTCTTTCCAGTTCTTTAGGGGCATATATAGGTGGTGAATCCATCTCACCCATAGTGTGTTTGCTTCAGTAGCTAGTAACCATATATACTTCCCCATATAAGCAATATTCCACATATGACACTCTCTGATGCTTAAACCTCCTCTCCTCTTAGGCTGACACAACTTATACCAGGAAATGGGAGGAGCTTTGATATAAGTCATTTTACCTTCCCACAAGTAATTTCTGCAGATATCTGCAATTTTATCCAACACCATGCTTGGTAGGACAAATATTGTTGCCCAATATGAGTGAATGGACATGAGGACTGGCTGAATTAGCTGAACTCGACCTGCATAAGACAGATGTCTAGAGCTCCACACTTTTATCTTTGCACACATTTTATCAATCAGAATGTCACAATCTGCAACATTTAATCTTTTGGAAGCCACTGGTACTCCCAAGTACTTAAAAGGGATAGTGCCTACATTAAACCCAGACAGTTGAGTCATCACATCCTGCACCTCCTTGTCCACATTACCAAAAAACATCTCAGACTTACTTTCATTCATTACCAGTCCAAATGCCAGAGATAAAGTTTTAAAGCCTTGCAACAGCAACTGCATTGGTCTCACATTTCCAGAACAAAAGACCAAGAGGTCATCTGCAAATGATAAGTGTGTGATACCTAAACCACTACACATAGGGTGGTATCCAAATCTAGGCAACTGACTCACCACATTAAACACCCTTGTGAGATATTCCATACAAATAACAAACAAAAGAGGTGATAAGGGGTCTCCTTGCCTTAAACCCCTCCCACCTGCAAAATAACCAAAGAGCCCTCCATTGAAAGAGATTGTGTACTTTGTGGACTTCACACAAGTCATGACCCATCCCCTGAATTTCCTTGGAAAATTGAGTCTTATCATCATTTCCTGCAAAAAATCTCATTCAATGAAATCATATGCTTTTTTTAAATCAATTTTCATGAGGCATCTAGAGGTTGTTGATTTCCTGCCAGTGTTTTAGTAAGTCGTGACATATCATGATATTTTCAACTATCTGTCTCCCCTCCACAAAAGCTCCTTGCGTTTCAGATATGATATCTGGTAATACCAATTTTAATCTCTTACACAGCAGTTTAGCCACACACTTATAAATAACTGAGCAACAGGCTATTGGTCTAAACTCAGTTACAGAGCTAGAATTTGAAATTTTTGGAACCATGGTAAGAATAGTGGTGTTTACCTGAGTGATTAGCTTGCCTGAGGAAAAGAAGTTCAAAATTGCACTTGTTACTTCTTGCCCCACAATGTGCCAGGCATCTTTGAAAAACTGGCTGCTATACCCATCTGGGCCTGGTGCTTTGCCTCCAGGTATAGAGAACATGACTTCCTTTACTTCTTCAGCTGAGAATGCCCTCATCATCAGGTCATGGTGTTGGTTGTTCAAGGTCTTGCCTGACTATACAAGCTCCACATTTACAGGTAGTCTATGACTATCAGCTGATCCCAGCAGATGGGTATAATACTCCACAAAAGCTGCAGCAACTTCAGTTGGATACTCAACTAGTACTCCATTCATTCTTTTAATTGTGTACACTTTATTAAGGTGTCTTCTGCTCCTTATGCAAGCATGGAAGTATGCTGAATTAATGTCTCCTTCTCTCAGTCAGTGTGCCTTTGCCTTTTGCTTTAAGAAACTGTATCTAGCTTTATCAATCTCCCTGTATTTCTCTGTGAGTTCCTTCTCTTTTGTTGCCAAATCTGGATCAGTAGGGACCTGTTGTAGTTCCTCCTTACATGGTATCAAATGTCTATAAGCTTCTTCAGCTCTCCTCTCTATGTCACTGAACTTCCTGTGATTAAGTTCCAGTAGACTCTTCTTGAGTAACTTCAGCTTTGTCATCACCCTGTACATAATAGTACCTTGCATACACACATTCCACTTATGCTTAACAATATCTTCAAACTCTGGGGCTTGACTCCACATGTTGAAGTATCTGAATTGTTTGTTGCCAGCATTCATGTCAGGAAAGCATCTCAGTACACCGAGGTTATGGTCAAAAAGACCTTTTGGCAAAAAATTTACCATTGAGTGTTCAAATTGTTGCATCCATTCATCATTAACCAAGACTCTATCCAGTCTACTCATTACTCTGTCAGTCCCTTTCTGCTTATTACACCGTCAAAACCCCCCCTGTCTTCAGTTCTTGTAGATCACAATTAGCCACACAAGCTCTGAAATCCTCAACCTCAGATAAGGTAACTGCATTCCCTCCAACTCTCTCATTGAGCTGCAAAACACAGTTAAAGTCTCCACAAACCACCCAAGGACTTGCATTCAAGGTATTAACCTTGCACAAGTCACCCCACAACAACTTCCTCAGACCATGGTCATTATGACCATACACAAAAGTACAGAAAAACTTATTCCCATGGCTCTATGCACCACCTCACAATGAATTAACTGATCACTTTTATAACATACAGAGAGATAGAACACTGTGGGTCTCCATATCACCCAGACCTTTCCTCCATTATGGCAAGCATTGTTGGTTGTGAAGCTCCAATCCTGCCCAAGACCATCTGAAACCAAAGGGAAATTCACAGATTTCACCTTTGTTTCTAAGAGACCAAACAAACCTATTTTATTTTGCTGAAGCCACCACTTTATTTCAGCTTGTTTTGTAGGTTTGTTTAGGCCTTTCACATTCCAAAATCCCCAGCTATCCATTTATCACAGAGGGGTTCCCCCCGCCTTTATTTCCTACATCCTTGTCTTGTTCAGAATCATTTTGAGTTGCCTGATCCTCTGGTACTTCTTCAATCTGTAATACCCCAAAGCCATTACTAGTAACAATAGAATTTGTCTGCACCTGAGTCCTTACTACACCAGCATCCACCCCTGTTTGTTGGACATGCCATGTGCCTCCAGTCAGAGCCCCTGAGCTAGTAGTTGCCTCAGCTGTAGCTTGCTTTCTTTTCTGTTGTGCTTGAGCCCTTTTAGCTCTCCTTTCAACTTTCTTCTTTTTACAGGTTTCTCCATCATGACCAATTCCCTTACACTCAGTGCATTTCAGTGGCAACCATTCATATTTGACCTTTTGAGTCTCCTCCTCCTCATTTTCATTATCAAACTCTATTTCCTGTGGATATTCCTGAGCAGTTTCAACCTCTACCATCACTCTAGCAAAATGAATTCTATCCCTCTGAGTTGTGGCTGTATCAGCTTTGATAGGAGTACCAATACTACTTGCTATCTTGCTAAGACTTGGCCATCCCCAATACTTCAGGTCTAGACCAGGTAACTGAACCCAGATAGGGACCTTCTTCACTTCCTCCTTCCTTAAATCAACCTCAAGATGCCATTCCTTTACTATCAGTGGCCTCTTATCATAAACCCTAGGTCCCTCTCTCAGAACATTTTGTTGAGATTCAATTGAATGAAATCTAACTAAAAACACCCCATTAGGCATCGAAGAGATCTTATCAATCCCCCATTTCCCCCATATACTGCGAAAATAATCCTCCATTACTCCAGCAGGTGGCGTACCCCCAATCAAATAACAGTACACAGCAGAACTCCAAAATTCAATTTCATCTTGAATATCACATAAATCAATCTTAATTCTAGGTTTCTTCTTCAACGCAGAATTAACATTAACAGGTGGTTCAGGGTTTGAGTTTACCTGAGATTTCTCTGCCTCATCTACCTCATCCGCCCATGAAGACGCAGAAGATGGTTGAGCGCTTCCCACAATCTTATCATTCGTTCCCTTCTTAGCACTCAAAACCTTAAGAGCTTCCTCAAGATCTAGAGGAGTAATCCCCTAAATCTGTAAAATGGCTTTTGTTTTCTTTGCATTCTCAGTCGCTGGTTTCTTCATTCTATCCAATACTGTTGCGCCATCGTTGACCGGCGGTACTACGTCTTTCTTTGGCCACCCTCTCTTGCCGTTACCCATGGCCTCAGGACATTTTTAGAGAGAAAAGTCTAGAGAGAGAAGTTGACCCATCCTAACCGACTTTTGGTAGTTGTTTTTGTTCATACGACTTGTGTGTTGTTTTTCATTGATTTTTACGGGCTCTTATGGAATGGCTAAGGTATTGCTAATGATTTACAGTTTTTCACTGATTCGATAAGGTTATGTAACTGATTCTCACTCATTCAATAAATAAGGTTCTGCCACTAAATTTGTAAGTAGAGATGTGTTCTTTTCCACTGAGTTACATTGATTTGGTAAGGTACCGTATCACTGATTGGATGAGGTTGTATCACTAATTTTCACTAACTGGATAAGTTCAATAAGTGAAAAAGAACACACCCTATACACGAAGTAAATTCTTATAAAAACTTATTTAAGTTAAATTGTTTCTTACGTTTTTGAGAGATGCTTTCGTAAATTTAGATACTCAAGCACCAATGCTTTCGTAAATTCAGATGCACAAGCACCAATCTCGCAAAATGGTATTTGAGATTGACAATTGTTCTTTTATATGGAAAAGGTATTTTTTTTTTTTTATTTTATTTTTTTTTTGTAAGGTAAGGAGTGAGATGAAGGGAAGAACTAGGAGACTCTCCTCTTGAGAGTGACCCCTAGTGAATCCTCATAAAGAATTTTTCGAAAATCTCTAGTCGGAGGTTCAGAAAAAATACATACATCTTGGCACTCATAACCGAAGTTAGTCATCCAGTCCGCCGCTCTATTGCCCTCACGGAAAGTGTGATGAACGACAACCGGGTTCCTCGATGTGAGGAAACGCCTAGTATCTATTATAAGAGAGTAAATAGACCAAGGTATTTCGATCTCACCGCGTAATGCTTTGATGACCATAAGATTGTCCCCTTCAACTTCCAATTTATCACAGCCGAGTTCCATAGCTCTTTTAACACCGTCCCTTAGTCCTATTGCCTCAGCAACAAGAATGGACGTTTTTCCCACGCATCGTGCCCCAGCGCTCATAAACTGGCCTTGTGTATCGCGAATAACAAACCCTGCCGCAGCATTGCTGTCTTTTTTGGAACCATCAAAATTAATCTTTTAATGTCCTGGGATAGGTAGCTGCCAACGGACTAGTTGAGATTCCACAATTTTAAAAGGCTTAGTAGTATGGTCATTCGTAGTTGATGAATAAATGGTCGGTTTAGAACGATGTGTCCACTCAATAAAGAAGCTTTTGGCTTTGAGCCAGCACCCTGTGGGATTAAAAGGTTTGTTTCTAAACACCTTCTCATTACGTTCACGCCAAATGCTCCATAATAAAAACGCGGCTTTGGCTATTTCCTTTGGGTTGGACCCCTGGTCAGATTTGATCGAGCTGAACCAGTGAAGTAAATTATTCGTGGGTGGGACTAACTCCAACCAGCCCCCATCATAGGCACATGCCCAGACATGTTTTGCTTTGGGGCATTCTACAAACAGATGGTCCATACATTCAATGCCGTCCTGGCATAGAGGGCATTGCAATTCCAGGGGTATCCCTCTAGAGGTTAACGTGGTGCGTACAGCAATAGACTTGTGACAAATTTTCCACAAAAAAATTCTAATTTTTGGGGGGATCGGTAGCTTCCAAATCCAATGAAAACACCATTTAGTGGCAGTCTCCATATTGAGACCATGTGCTAACCATGTTGCGATTTTAGTCAAAAATAGTCCATTCCCAGATAGTCCCCAACAAAACTCATCCTCAATATCGTGGCAAGGAATAGGAATACCTAGCACTAGATCCAGCATGTCTTGGGAGAGCACCGACTCAAGTTTGCCCCTATCCCACGTTCTCCAAGTAGTTATAAGATCGCAAACTTTCCAATCAAGAGCCTCCTCCGAGATGTTGTTAATATCCATCATTTTTATGAGTGGGCGATTAGTACACCAGTTATCAGTCCAAAAGCGGATGTTTTGCCCGTTTTCCACTTTCCACCTTATACCTTTACAAAAGAGTTCCCTGTTGTGTAAAATTCGTTTCCACCCCCAAGATTGAGATGATTTGATTTTACAATCCAACAACCCTCATTGTTGTAAATATTTAGCTGATACTGTTTAGACCCATATGTTTTTGGGTTCCGTGAGGATTTTTCAGGCAAGTTTGCATATGAAAGCACTGTTAACTGCTTCTATTTTACGAAGTCCTAACCCACCAACGATCTTAGGTTGACATATTTTTCCCCAGCTAATAAGAGGAAAGCCTCGAGAATCACCCTCTTTTTTCCAAAAAAAATCTCGATTGATTCTATTCAGCTCATTACACGTGGTTTTCGGTAGCTGGAAGCATTGCATAATGTGGGACGGGATGGATTCTAGGTTAGCTTGGACAAGAACTGTGCGACCGGCTTTAGAAAGAGAGTTGGCCGTCCAAGCATTCATTCGATTGCGGGCTTTATTTATTAGGTCCTGAAATTTATCCCTTCGAGGCACGTTTATCGAGGAATGGGCAACCCAGGTACTTTTCTAAATTCTGCTTAATGGGAATCTGTACAATAGTATTAATCATTTGTTTTGTCGGATCGTGACGGACCGGGAACAAACAACACTAGATTTATGGAAGTTAATTAGTTGTCCTGATTGTGTGCATAAATCGTTAAGGATCTTCACAAGTGAACGACATGTTTCTTTATTGGCCTTGCAAAAAAGGATGCTGTCATCCGCAAAGCATAGACCTGGGATGACCGGCGCTCGTGGTGCAATCTTAATTCCTATTCCCGATTTCCTTTTAGTACTTGCAAGGTTGATTCTTCTGAGTAAAACGTCCATACATAAGATGAACATATACGGGGATAACGGATCACCTTGTCGCAACCCTCTAGTTGGGGTAAAGGGAAGGGTTGGTTCATCGTTAATCATTACTGAGTAGGAAACCGTGGTGATGCATTGACGGATCCAATCAATCCATTGCTCGCAGAACCCTAGACTATGCAGACAGCTAAAAAGAAAATCCCACTCTAGCCTATCATACGCTTTTTCCATGTCTAACTTGATAGCTAGCCACCTTGTTTTACTCTTAGTGATCCTGAAAAAATTCATGATCTCATGTGTGAGTAGAATATTGTCGTGGATAGATCATTCCGGAACAAAAGCACCTTGCAAAGGTGAGACAAGATCATCCAAGAAGGGTCGGAGACGGTTGACAAGAATTTTAGAAATTGCTTTCACTAGAGTGTTACATAAGCTAATGGGTCGGAAGTGACTAACCGTTTCTGGTGCTTTAACCTTGGGCAAGAGAGCAATGAATGTATGATTTATTTCCTTTAATAACTTCTTATTGTGAAAATATGCCTTGATGGCATCGCACACACTGTCCCCTATTACATGACAATAGCTCTGATAGAAACCGGCCCCAAACCCATCGGGGCCAGAAGCTTTTGTTTGATCCGTTTGAAAGAAAGCATCCTTGATTTCCTCATTGCTGATCGGTCAGATGAGTTCTTGATTAACTTCAGTATTGATGAGTTGAGGGATTTCCTCTAAGTTGAGTTGGCGAGTTTGAGAGGGTTCAACGGTGAAACGAGTCTTAAAGGCATTTGCAATATGATTCCTAATCAAGGCATCCTCTTCCAACCAGGCTCCCGACGGCTCCCTGATTTTAAATACTTTCCTCTTCTTGGCTCGTTGGTTATGAATGCGTTGGAAAAAAGCCGAATTTCGGTCACCTTCAGTGAGCCAATTTTGTTTTGCGTACACATTCCAATATTTCTTGGAAAAAAGCAAGATACGTTCTCTTTGTGCAATCAATCTGTCCAGGGTTTCATGCAGATTATGATTATGGGGTTCTTGAAGAAGTCTCCCCTCAACGTGTTGAATTTTATCCAAATTCTTGCTAGCATTGTTGTGGATGTGCCCTATGTAGGAATGATTTCATTGTTTGAGATGAACTTTGAGATGCTTTAATTTCCGTGTTAAGGAGAACATACGGGAGTCGGGGTAATGAACATTCCATGCATCAATAACCAGTTTTTCTGTAGCCGGAAACTGGTTCCAAAATGGCTGAAATCTAAAAGGTCGAGGTTTGGTCCGAACTTGGGGATTAGTATCAACTAAAATTGGTGCATGATCTGAACAAGAAAATGGAAGGTGTTTTACAATGCCTTCAGGAAACGTGTTAAGCCAGTCTTGGCTGGCCAAGGCACGATCTAATTTTTCAAAAGTGAATTCATTATTAAACTTCTTACGCCAGGTTAAGGGAGAACCATTAACTAAGATTGTTTCGAAGTTAGTCCGTGCGCAAAAATAGGTGAGACGTGCCATGCGAGAAGGCGGGCAAGGAGAGCCCCCTTTTTTATCACTCGGGCTCATTAGCTCGTTAAAATCTCCTATAAGACATAACGGAAGAGAGATATCATGAACTAATGATTCTAGTTGTGACCAAAAAGCATCTTTAAGCGCGGATGGAGCAGGGGCATATAACCCGGCTACTGCAAATGAGAGATTTGTTGCTAATATTTTAACTTCCAAAATAATAATCCTATCAGTTTTGACAAGAAGTTTAATATCCATATCCTTTTCGTTCCATAACCAAATTCCTCCTGAGTGATTAACCCGGTTAACAAATTCAAAATTTGAAAAACCTAGTCTTTTGATGATTCTAGTAGAGTTTGAAGTGTTTGTGAGAGTTTCTAGTAGGAAAATTATATCTGGTTGTAAATGCTTGCGAAGGAAACAAACCTCACCAATGACTTGTTCCTTTTTAGCCCCGTTAACATTTCAACTAAGGATCCGCATTAATTAAAAAATCTTGATAAATCCGAGGTTCAAAAAAGTTGGGCTAGATTTGGAATTATCACAAAGGAAGAAAACGAGCCCAAGGCTCGTGTAACCTTCAAAAAACAACCCAATAGGCTTTGTATCATGGCATTGGGCTCGGCCCGGTCCATCAAGCCACGCACAAGGCGGGCTTGAATGACAAGTAACATTTTGCAGAAACAACTCTCAAAATCTAGTACCAGAAATTGCAAGTAGAAATAGATCAAACCCAATCCAATCCATACTAACATTACTACAGTCCAAATTATACAAAAGCCCAACTCCATGGACAATAACAAACAGAATGGCCAAATACAGGAGCTGGGAATAACAGACTGTTTAGTCTTAACATAAGCAGAACTAAAAGAGAAATTAAATAGAAGCATAATCATCATAAACTTTAAAACTGATTGGAGGGCTGGCCCAAAAAAGATCATCATCGAGCTGTTCAGGCGTGGTTGCCACGATCCTTCTCACCACTAGCTGTTGTATCACCATCTTCAAATCTCCTCGTTCTCTTTAAGAATCATTGGAGCAGGAAGGCACCTCTTGATCACCATCCTCCCACTCCATACCATCATCATCAGCTCCATCATGAATCTCAGGAGTGGAGGAGATGGCACCAGTGCGTCCATTCAGAGGATCCAGGAAGGCAAGTGATGGATGTGGAGGGGAGAGGACCTCTTCACGTATGGGACTGTACCCATCATCATCAGCAGTAGGGAGCACCCCACTAGCAGAAGCATCCTCTAGGATTTGAAAGAAGTTGCTGGTGGTGCAGTCATAAGAGGCATGGGGAGCAGGGGGCATCACACTGGGCCCTGAACCAAGGCCCTCAGAATTGCCACCATCACCATTTCCAGTATCAGTTCCTCCATGAGAAAAAGAAGATGTCAACTTACTCTTGCCATACCTGCCAGGGGGAAGTGCTCTAGTCCTTCGTTGTGGTAGCACTGTCACCCATTCAGGAGGGTTGTCAGTGCTATCAACCTTAGGAGTAGCAACAACAACATGTGGTGAGAGTGTAGCTGCATTAAGTTGCTCAACAATGACCCTACAGTCATTGTGTTGTACCAAAGCACAAGAGTCTGTATCATGGTCAGCACTACCACAAAGAGAGCAAACCATATGAAGCCCTTCAAAGCAGAGAGCAAAAGTCCTTGATAAACCATTAAGAAATTTCACTGTAATAGAGGCCTTTAAAGGCTGAGAGATATCCAAATGCAAGCAAACACGAGCATATCTACCTCGAAGCCTTAGTCTATTAAAGTTATCAAGTCTAATTAGAGTACCCACAGGACTAAGCATTTTAGACAACAAACTAGCAGACCACAATTCAATTGGAAGACGAGGAATCCTAACCCACTGATCAATGAAATCAAGTGTGCAATTATAAGGATCAAAAGCAGCTTCCCATTCTTTTAAAACCAAGTTCAAACCTTGCACAACCAAGGTCTTTGCATCCAAACAAAATTCTTATCAGTACAAATAGCAAAACTAATAAGCAACCAACCATTACCAAGTTCCACAAACGAGACATCACCTTTAACCTCATTCCAATCCCTTCTAGTTTTAGTGCGTATAACAGAGAGAGGCAGAAAACTTCCCCAAAACTTAGCATGAAGAGAAAACATACTCATGTCAGGTTCTTCAGCCTCTGGTACGGACCCAGTAGGGTCTAAGAGGCCACCACCGTGAGGGAGCTGGTCATGAGAACCAGGGAGAGATTTTGTAGTGGTAGAGGAAGAAGCAAGGTGATTTGGATGACCCACTCCACCTCGGAGGGCGGAACTAAAGGAGAGTGGGAGTTGGGAAACTCCATAATCTCTATCACCATCAACAACTCCACTCGAGCAACCCAGAGAGAGGTTAGTGGGTGGAGTGAGATTAGAGGTAGAAGAATTGGGAAGTAGAGAGGCTCCATTGGAATCAGAAGAGATAGAGAGATTAAGAGGAATATGGCTCATATTTAGAGTAGGGCTGAAGGTATTTTGTGAACGGAAGTAGTGAGCTAACAAGAGCTCAAAGGGTTCCAATTTATAGTGAGTTTCCCTTCCAGTGAAAAAACCCATTGCAAGAATTTTAATAAAAAGCACAAATTGAGCAAAATAAATACAAGCCTGTCTAAAAAATCCCTCCATTCTCCAAAACAACAACGCAAATACGGACATGAATTTGGGGAAAAACAAAGTGGACAGTAGATAAACCCAATCAGAGCAGAATGCAATTAACACGCCTTCAAATTGTAGGTAAGGGGATAAGCTGACATAAAAATGAATTAACAACTCACAGATTTCTTCAACATAGCAGTAATCATTGCAATTAATTGTAGCACTCCACTTCCAGGTTGAGAAGACGACGCGTTTTTGTGATCTGCATCATTCTCCAGGCAAGCAATAGCCAGCTTCGTCAATACACCAAACACCCCACGCCCAATAGCAAATAAGGTAATAAACCAGTACGCAACCCCAACTCGCAGAACAACAACCAACAACCTGACAAACTAGATACTGAAGAGGGAGGAAATGAAGAGACCTCTCAAGAACCCTAGTTTGATTTTTGATACATAATGACATATTCAGAGAAAATAGGCCATAATTGAGGCTAAAAAGCGAAGATCTATAACTTAAATTAATAGAGCTATTGGAGACAAGGCTAATTAGGAAGTAATTATCAGGATTGGGGCTATAATTAATTTGGGGGTTTCGAGAAAAGCAACTTAAAAAGCAAAGCCAAGCTTTGCAAATTTGGGGATCTAGGTAGAAGATCAACTGAATAACACTTGATCTAGACTGATAGTAGTCAGAAGGGAGAGGTTGATCTAGAAATTTGCAGGGAAGGGAAGACGAAGAGATGAATTTGGTGCGTAAGGGGGGCGGCGTATCCGAGGGTTCAAGGGGGCAGGGAAGGGCTAGATTTCTTGGGAGCATTCTCTCTCTAGAGAGTTCTAGTTTAATCCAAGTTATCTATGGTGTGTAAACAAGAAAATGTATTACAACATGTATAATGCTCATTATTTTATCTAGTGAAAAATAACACACCTTTCTATACATTTAGAAAACACCACTTTATTATATTATTGAACCAACAATAATAATCTAATAAGACGTCTTAAAGGGGTTTGAATTCTCTGTGGTACTGCAGAGGTCCAGTTCCTTTCTTTCCTTTGTAAATAGGGGAATTTGGAGTTTAAAGAGTTTAGAGAGGAAAGAGAAAGCGAGAGAGGCAATAGAGGATCCCAATTCCCTCAAAGGATCCATCGTAGCCAAATAAAACTGCAGACTTTTTAGCTTTTCTCTTTCAGTCCACCTTACATTATTGTCATTACTTCTGTCTTAAACAACTTTTGCACATATATACGGTGTTAAATCTGTTAATACAGTAGTACGTTTCTTTAAACAACTTCTAACATCTATTTTCTTGCCTAATTGTTTGAGAACACACACCATACATCAAACGCAATTAATCCATCAAGCAAGCAAAGCAAGAGCAAAATGGGCCCAATTGAGTTGCTTGCAATCTTGCATGATGAGACAACGAGGTAGGGAGCAATTGGGGTCACAATGCGGGTGTGTGTTACAGGAACGAACTGTCAAACGGATCCATCATTATCTTCCAGGCCATACATGTATGCCAATAGGCTAGTAATATTCTGACGTGAACTACTAATTTTGAGTTTATTATTTTCTCAAGCTCACTATAATACTTATTTCTTATCAAAATAATAATAATAATAATAATAATAATAAAATAAAATAATAATAATAATAATAATAATAATAATAATAATAATAATAATAGTAATAAACTAATAATAATAATAATCTTTCATATCAAATCTCCTTCCTTTTCATGACAATAAACTGAATTTTGGTACTTTATGTTTGATTATGTAAGTTTTATTCAAAATTGAGATCGAGTTTTGGTTGAGTCCAGTATTTCTTCGAACACATATAACCTTAAAACATGAAAATATAGGATCAAAAGAAATGTGGTTAGACTAACTGCATACGAATTGACGATAGTCGGCAGATCCACCATGCATGTCAATCATATAATAATATTTTAACTATTTGAGTTACATAAAGTGTGGTTTTTAAAAATATATAAAATTTATTTATAAGATAAACAATCATGTCATTTTCTTTTGGTTCTAAAGAAGACACAAAGACCATTATAATAAATTTACAAATAAACAATTGAAGAGGAAGATTTAAAGATGGGACCTAATGTACCCAATACCTCAATTTAAACCATTAAATCAAGATCTTATTGGCAGATAAACTATCATGTTATGAACAAACGTAAACGAGTTAAATGATGATATTTATATTTGACAAGTTTATAATTGTTGACCTTCACAAAAAGGAAACTCGCCATCTAAATCATCATTTAAGTATTCTAAATGATATTTATATTTGTTGAAACGTAAATGAGTTGAACCATGTTATATATTACTTGTAAATTGACTTGATCAAAGTATCAATGTTTGTAATAATAATTGTCTACATATTACACAAGAACTAGTAGTAGCACATTACACAATAAACAGAGGTTGATTTAGTGGTATTTAACTTTATGGTGTTTATTTATCACCCAAATACTTAGCGGTTTATATAATCTCTTTATATAAAATAGATTTAATCTCTTTTTATGGGACTGAAGGAGTATAATGTTTCAACTCTTTCAATAATTCACTCTTTTTCCTCCATTATTATCTCTATATGCATTGCTCCCTCTCCATCTTACTTCGAATTGCCAATAATTATGCGGATTTCCATGGGAGATGGCTAATTAATGTGTTCAATTTTTCTCTTATTTTAATAAATTGGTTCACCAAAATGCTGACTCGTGTTTCCCTCCATACAATTATTGATCAGCAAACGACAGTGACTTACCACGTGGGTTGTTGGCTTTAATTTTGTCTCTGTTCTTTGCTAAATTATTACCCACTTCAGATGCGACACGTGGCCCGTTGTTTATCACGGCCCCAATGGGTTCACACCATGGACATACTATGCATGATCATACATAAGAAGCCATCGTATGGCTATCATGAATTCATGATGATCACATGCATACAAAATAAATCACAATATATATATCCAAACTTTGGCCATCTCTATCTCAACTAGTTAGGCTACAACAACAATTGGAAGAAAGATATGGTGTGTGATCAGTGGGTTGGGATATGTATAAGGAGAGATTGTGGACAAGAGATAACCTATCTCAAATCTCAACTAGCCAACAACAACAACAACAACATGCTATTGCTTGTGCCTATCCATCTTAGTTGTGGATTTTTGTTTGGTTCCAACATATTGTCCTTTGTTGTATATATATTTGCTAAATTGTGGAGACCATCATCAATTGCATATATAGTTGCTTTAGAAAATGAATTGAAATAGCATTGGGAAAATGACTACCACGTTTTGAGGTTTGAGATAGAAGGTTGAACTTGTCTACCCAACCAACCATATATAGTAAACTATATTTAGTATTATTTAACCTTAAAAATAAAAAAATAAAAAAAAAGGATAGACGCTTCATAACAACCGTAAAACATACATAATTATAGTAAAGATTGAAGGGGAAAAAAGAGAGGGGGAGAATAGAGGTTTGGCATTATCAAAATCATCAATGGTAGTCTTGAAATTGATCAACGCAGATCATCTGAGCGGGTTTTGATTTATTTTGGTAAATGAGTAGAGAGAGGCGAGAAACGACTCACCATTGCATGTAATGATTCTAGTGTTATTTGATTGCCTAAACTTAATGTACTAACACCACAAGTGTCACGTGATCAGGAGGTTGTAAGGATTGTGATTGTTTTATTAGTGACTTCACTCTTCTACAAAAATAACAAGAAGTTCATATATGAGACTTATCTAGACCCTTTATATAGACACATTGGAGAACTTCTCACCTTAGAAAATTGTGTTGCAAAGATGTTGGCTTGACAATTTGTATGTTTTAAACTATAGTATGTCTTCTTTGTTGTTACTATAGTATTTTCATCCCAGACATAGTGATTGACGTTTGTTGTGGTTTATATGCCTTATGAGAAGAAAAAGAAAAGTATAATTTGACGTAATTTAAATAGGAGTTATATTTTAAGATAAACGGATAAAGTGACTTGTGAGAATGACCATTTGGAAAAATTATCTCAAATTTATGTCTTACCTCATCAAAAGAAGAAAGAATACAAGTATTACGAGTATGATTAATGAGGACCCAATCTTATGCAAGTCTTTGTTGTCCACAAAAAAAAAAAGAACAAAAGCTATATTGATTATAGTAATATGCCTTTTTGCTGGAACCTTGGAGTGAAACAAAAGTCAAAAAGGAGGAATCTACGGCGGGAATATATATATATATACAAATATACCGGTACAAGGAAAAATTGTTGTTGCCAACTCAATTATTGATGATTTGCTCAAGTTGCAAAGAGCCAAACACAGTTCGATCTCTTGAACAAAGATGGAAATTACAGGAATGTGAACTTCCAACTATACTCAAATACCCATCATATTGTCGATGGACATACAGTAATAGATCAGCTTACACGATTAGAAAAATAAAATAAAATAAAATTGAAAGAGTTCGGGTGTATCATATATGTGTTCTTTTTCATCGAAATAAACTGGATTAAATAGTAATATATGAGACAATAATCATATCGCTAAACTGAATTGAGATTAAGTAAACTGAATTATTGACTTATTGGCGATAATTAAATGGCTATCCCATGCATGATATAGGTCATGTCCTTCTCGTCGTTTTCTTGTTGTATTCTGTTCTGTTCTGTTCTGTGTCGTTCCGTTCCACATTTATACTTTATTTTGCCTCACATTTTATTTCATTATCCACGTCGTTTCGTTCCGTTCCGCCCCTAAAATATAACCCAATTTGTACGCAAATAGTTGAGTAACTTATGTGTACACCCAAAAAAAAAAAAACGTACCTTATGTGTCCAATTTCATCAATTTCAAGTTTTGATTAATCCTATTACCAATGTGAACACAGCAACTTGGAAACCACGCCTAATCCACAATCAAACCTGTTTGATGCTGAGAATATTCATTATCAAACCCAAACATAACAAGAAAAACTGATTAAAGAACTCTTAATTAGTGCACCAATCTATGTAAGCACACACGTCGGATTGAGATGGAATTATGATGAGCAGGAGCTAGTGACCAGGTCATTCTTGTTATGGGTATGATCTGTACAAGTTCAAACTTCAAAGTATATTATTATTGAAGGTCATATGCAACACCGAGAATGCTTTGTCTACTCAACCAGCAGTGGCGAACCCAGAAAATTAATAATAGGGGTGTAAATTTGAGAATAAGGATACAAATTATAGAATTAGAGTGCAATAAGAGTCAAAAAACTAAAAAATTCTACAAAAATAGGGAAAATTGTACATTAAAAAGACAAATGAATAAAAAATTGTGGTGCAATGGTCCACCCATTGCTCCACATAGGTTCGCCCATGTCAACGAGTAGTCGAGTAGCTTACTTATATAGCCATATGATGTAGATAAGAAAAATAAGTTTGTATATTGAAACTCAAGTCACTCAAGTAAACTATTTTAAACTTAAAAAAGTAAAATATCAAAATCTAACCAATCACTAATTCACACATCACCTAGGTAAATTACGCGATGAGTAAACTAATATTTCTCCATACAATACTCCATGATTAGTTATTATGTCAGGATATGTATAGATAATTAAGAGGATGAAATGGAATATTGAAGAAACAGCGCATTATTTTATGAGTCAATCATATCTAATTATCTATACCTAAGTACTTACCAAGCAAGGTTTAGTTTAGTATACTCGACGTATTTCAATTAGAATATATAATTTGCAAGTTGAATCATACCTGGCGGCGTACATATGATATGATATGACTTATGAGGCATCTAGCGATACCAAATCAAAAGTTGGATCATTTTCATAATTTTTTTATTATAAATTTCTCTAGGATAGCCATTAATGTTCCATTAACTAAATAAAGCATCTTCAATGGACAATGGTTATGCTAAAGTTAAAATATTCACTTGTTAATTCACCATTTTTCCTTTGAATACTTTTCTTAGCATACATAGCCTTGGATGGTTATAAGTACACTTTCGTATATGTTGGGGGCTCTCTATCAATCACGATATCTTTTATTTCATCGGTGTTCCTTGAGTGAAAATTTCTTCCCAAAACATATATTTACAATCTCAAATTGAGATTGCATATAACATTTCTCTTTGACTCAAATGGAAGTTTGCCCTCTTAGCTAGGGGTGTAACTGAAGTCGACCCGAATGCTCACGGAACCGAGCTCGAGCTTGAGCCCGAGCCTGAACTTGAGCCTGCAATGGCTCGGCTCAATCGGCTCATTTGTCTCAATTGATTTGATTTTTCCCCTTATCATAGATGAAGGATCATGAGGGACTGGGTTGACAATGACCATTCCAACCCTCATGCATTACCTTTACTGTACGAAACGATAGAGTATATTTTACTCAGTTGTATATATATATATTGTTGTTGTTTGGTCCCCCACACTCACATAGTAGTCGTATACATGAGAATAAGAAGAGAAATTTAAGTATCATGGCCGAAATAAGCTAAATATTTTTAAGCATTATCGCCTCGTTATTGGCCCTCTTTGAGGTCAGATCCTAGCTTCGTCCTGCCCTCTATTTTGAATAAAAGTATTATATATTTATATAAATTCAATTTTTCTAGGATTTTTCTCATTTTATAACTCGTAAAGCATCACTTATAATTGAATTTAATCGCAAATGTTTTAAATTGACTCTTTTTATAACGATTGTAATGGCGAGTTTGAATTCGAGTCAAACCGAGCTTCGTGGCGGCCTGGCTCAACTTGGCTCAGTTATATACACCCCTACTCTTAGCTAATTTATATTTACTTTTAAACTCGCTGAGCCTGAGCCAATCTAAACTAAACCAAATCGAGCTTCGAGCCGGCTACACGGGCTACACCCCTACTCTTAGCTAATTTACTCTCCTTTAGCTAACTCCTCCTAGCTAAAGTGCTAACCACTAGAGACTATATGCTAAGCTACGTGTGTCAAGAGAAATGGTTAGTTGCCTAGTTGGCATGTGAAAAAGTAAACTTACGGATTAGGTAACCATTGAAGTCGAAGTCTCGAAGATGCTCTAACCTCAAAGTAGTAAACTTGTGTGAGAAATCAGACTTGATCAGTTCTGCACATGCGCGTACATGACGCGTGTCTATACACGCACGTGTATATCATACACACTTGGTCTCACGCGTGAGACCGATTCACTTCGTGTGAAGTAGTAAAAGCAATATTCCACAACCAAAAGGCCCAATGGCATTTGTGGACTTGTGGTATTGTAACACGCTATAAAGTTAAAAGATACGAGTATATGGGAAACCAACCTTAGAAAAAGAACCAAAAAAAATTCAACAAGATCAACCAACGTGTCGTGTGAGGATGGGCCCACTTTCCCCGGGCCTCGGGCCACATAATTTTGTTGGCATGTTGCTCTTTTCCACCAAGGCCATGTATATATGACGCCGTAAGGATTATGCCACGTATCTTTTTTTCTTTTTTTTTTTTTTTTTGTTTCGTTTAACCAAACAGTCTTTTTGTAAGTTTTGGTGAGACAATGTGATTTTTTATTAAGAGTATAACTCACATGTGAGTGTTCCACATTAAAAGAATAGAAGAGAGGAGACTAGCATATAAGTTGGTGGGTTACTCCACCTAACACCAATTAATTTTAGGATAGAATCCCATTGCACTTAAATGCAGTCTACTCTCTGGTTAAAAGTCCAATTTGTTAAATTTTAAATTCTTACTTTTTTTCACATGGACATAAATAAATGTAGCTTTTACATTATAGATATGCCACATCATCAGCATCATGCATGATATGGACGGCAAAGTTCATGTACATGTCAATTTGTCAATTTTGCAGAGGTGTTGATGTTTGCATGTAAGGCCCTTATCTTGCTTCATATTTACTACATCTCTCCTTGCCCTTATAATTACGGAGGAAATCTACTTGTATTTTCTTTTGGAGAAATTTTCTTTTTGTCAAATCAAATGGGGATTGCTAAACGTAAATTCCAAATTACTAAACGTAAATCATTTTTTCCAAAATACCCCTCACATAACTCAACCCTACTCCACTACTCCCTGCCACTTTCTCTCTCCTCTTTCCCCCTCTCTCTTACGGTGTCATCTCTTGAGATCTAGTTTATTCCATTGATACCATCATTAATAAGTCATTCATCTGAATAGAAAGATTAATAGCACACAATATAATTCTGTAGTTAAATTGTGATCTAAACTATATCCCTGTTGCAATTTTATGTAATCAAATTGTGTTCTTAAATCATATTCAAAAAAATGACACCCACAACAACAACCAACCCCACCACCATCTATCCACCGTGAGAAGAGAGTAGATGATTTCGAAACTGTCATGGCCACCATCGTTTGGATGACGGCGAGGAAGTGGTCGGCTGGAGTTGTCGTTAATTCTAGCAGGGGGAATTGGGGATGAATGGGAGACACTTTCACCTACAATTACGGCTGTCATCGTTGTTTGGTTCATATATGACGATAGTTGTTGCCCAAATTTAGATGATGAGAAAGAGAAATGTGAAGCTCTTGATTGATGAACAAATTATGCCGTGATGGAATCATCATCAGAGGGCAATGGAGCTAATGCATCACCATCTTTTGTGTCATGGTTTTCTTGTTCTCATGATTGATGGACACTTATGCTTGCAGTTTTTTTTCCAATGGGGGGATATTAGAAAAACGATGATAGTCATTAATTGTATAGGTCATATCAGATTAGTTTAAGGTTAAAAATTTTTAGGTTTTGCAATCCAAATTTAAAACACTGTACTTGGTGATGTGATTTTACGATGAACAAATGCAAGACAAAAGAGGAATCACATAGGTAAAAGAGTAAAGGTTGAGAGTTATCATGTTTTAATTAAAAGGGGTGTTTTAGGAAGTATTATGATAAAAAGATTTGCGTTCAGTAATTTCAAATTTACGTTAAGCAGTTCCGAATCAAATTGATCATGCACATACATATACACATAAACAATAGCTTTATTATGACATACTCTCCGTTCTTTTTTCTCCTACCCACTTTTCTTTTACATTCGTTCTTTTTTCTCCTATTCACTTCTCCTTTTAGTAATACTTTGAGTACTAAAAGACCCATTTATCATTACTTTTTCTTGTCATCATTACTTTCCGACCCACTACTAACTCACACACACACACACTCTCTCTCTCATGTTAAAGTAAGGGCAAATAAGGAAATTTTGTTCCAAAAACAACTCTCATTAAACTTCGTGCAAAAAGAAGTGGGTAGGAGAAAAAAGAACGGAGGGAGTACTTCATATGTGCTAGCAAGTTATATTAACATTTATATTCTTATTTGGCTCTACTTCTATTTTTATTCTTTGCTGTACTTCTATCCTTTTTAGTTGTTTCATTGCAAAGGGTAGTTATCTTGTTAGGGGGGGGGGGGGGGGGCTACTATACACTCTTAAAAGTTGGTGTTTTTATTTTTGAAGCATAAATTTGTATGGTATTTTTTTTTTGGATGGTGAGAAGGCTCCGTCAGTTTAAGGGGAGGGAGAATGAAGAAAACTCAAAATTGTTGGAGATGAGAATTAACTTTCTTCTCGAAGGCGGATGAAAGATGGAAAGGAAGCAATTCCTTGAAATTATAACAAATTATTGAGGTACAAACAATTAAACGCAATAATTTCAAGAATAACACCATATTATTATGTTACAAAAGTTGCAAGAAAAGGGAAAATACTTGAAGATTATTGTATAAACATTAAATAAAAATGTTACTACTACTCTTTAAAAATATGTCAAGTTTTGTTTGATGTCCTAAATAAAATGTATATGTTATCATAGAAGTGATAGTAATTTGTTGAAAGTTAAAAGTAAAGTCTGAATCTAGTGATGTTTTGTGTTTTATATTAGTGCTAGGAGAAATAAATTACAAATAATAAGTAAAATACCAATGATGTCTTGGCCTAATAATGGTTAATATTTAGGTGTTGGGTGTCACTAAAAAAAATAGTAAATTAAGTTTCATATTCGATTTCCCCATTTTTATGTGTATGTATATATACCAAAAAACACAAATAAGTAGGATACAAATGTTATTAAGGCCTCCCCTAAAAAAAACAAATGTTATGAAGTCCTTGGAGAGGAAACAATTCATATTCCTCAAGAATGAGCAGGTATTCCTTTGTGCATCTAGACATACCTTGCATAATTGCTATAATTGTAAGCCACATATTTAAGCGAATCAATTAGCTAGGTATACTTTGTTTCCTATTAAAGGGGAAAAAGGTACTCTTTTGAAATTTTACATAATTATAGCCAATGATCCACAATAAATGATTCCTAAAATAACTCATATTCGAATATTCCCTATCCAAAAAGAGATGATGAATAAAAATGATGAAAAAGAAACCAATAATATTCTTCTAACTTCTTTGTTTTACACCAATAAGTTATTAGTTTTGTAATCAAACTTTTATTAATTTTTATATTTTGAATTCAAACTAGTAACTTACAATTTATGATATTAATCATACAAGAGTTAAGTCTCCTTTTTTTTAAAAAAAAAAATTAGAACATTATTTCTGAAATGTTTAAATATTAATATATATTTTTGTAGTTTTTTTCCCAGGGTCATAGAAAAGAAAGAAGTCTGACATTATTAAAACATAAATATTTCTTTTGTAGTTGAATCTGTACAATAACATTTCTAGAAGAACTATAATTTATCAAAGTCTCTCAATAACATCGTCTATGCTTATAATTAAAAGTCGTATCCCAACTTCCCATTATGACTTTTAAACATGTGACCTCCCAAATGGAAAATGAAACATGACCCCAATAACAACAGGGAAATTTTGTAATTTGTAAAGGGACAAGCAAAATTGTTTAATGAGGTACGTGGTCATTTGTTTCCCAAATTTGTGATAACCAATACCAAAACAAAAACTCTGTTCTTATAAGGCGGTCTCATGTATGAGAGGCATCACTTTATTGTTTGAAGAGTATCACTTTTCATTTGTGATGTCATCATTTTTTGCTCACATGTATCACACATCATGTATGAGTTTAGGCCGTCTCATATAAGTTTTTGTGTACCACAAATATTATAAGGATATAAATGTGAAGAAATATGTTCTCAGGGACGTGAAAGCAAAGTACAAAACATCACCTTTTCAATCACTAGGTCGGCTTCAATTGACAAAGGGACCAGATTGCAAAAACCCAACCTTTTATAAACCCCTCTCCACATCTCTCTTCACACAAATCTCGAGTTCGCCAAAGAAGAGAAAACACAGAAAAAAGCGAGAGAGAGAGAAAACAAAAAGGAGAGAGAAAAGAAACCAAAGAAGAAAAACAACATCATGGTGAGCTACATTTCAGAACCCAAATCACAAAAAACACAACAAATCATCCCCTTTGAAGAACAACAATTCCTAGAACTAGAAACACAACAACAAAGCCACCAAACAGACCCTAACAGAGATTTAGAAGAAGAAGAGGAAGAAGAGATTCTATGGAGACCAAAGCCAAGAAGAAAAGAAGAGAAGAGGGTCCCACAAGTGTGCCTAGAGGGGTACGTGGAGGCTTCTGATGAAGATGATTTGCCTCGAACAAAGAGCTTAACAGATGATGATTTAGATGAGCTAAAGGGCTGTTTGGATTTGGGGTTTGGGTTTAGTTATGATGAGATCCCTGAGTTATGTAACACTTTGCCTGCTTTGGAGCTTTGTTATTCCATGTCTCAGAAGTTTCTAGATGAGCATCCTAATCAGCAGCAGAGTATTGGGAAAAGTTCGGGCTTGGGTTCGGGTTCTGGGTTGGGTTCAGGTTCTGATACTGCATCGTTTTCTGGGTCGGAGAGTTCTAGCCCTGTGCCTACATGGAAGATCTCTAGTCCTGGTAAGTTAAAGTTTTGAAATTTTTGGATTTGGTGATTTGAGTTTTGTTGTGATGGGTGATTTGTGATCTGTGTTTGTTTTGTTTTTGTTTTTTAATGGTGAAATTTTTGTGGGGTTTGTGTTATGTGTCAATTTAAAGTTGTTAGATTTAGATTTGTAGGTTAATCAATTTTGATGCTAAGTACTTGAATTTTGTGGGATTTGATGGGTATTTTTATTAGAGCAATCAAATGTAGTTTTGAGGGTCAGGCTATGGGAATTGGAAATTGAATTGGTGTGTTCTTGCTTAGGGTTTTGAAATTGTTCAAAAGTAGCATCTCTCATACTTGCATATATACATTAGATGCAGCTACCTGTTTTATGGTAATCAGTATATATATGTTGGTGAACTCTTTACTGCATTGGATTAGTCTTCTTTTTGAATTGCATTAGAAGGGCCTTGGAATTACATTTGTATTGATCTTAGTGTGCTTGTTCACAATTTAGATGAGGAAGTATGATCCTTGATTGACATTTAATGTCTGAAACATCATTATAGTTTGTTAGATGTTAAATGTTGCAATTTCTGGTGAACAAATCATTGGATGGTGGTTAGCGTGTATTGCATACCTTTTACCTTTCTGCTCAGCAATATGGTCAGCATTAGTTAAGGATGAGCTGGTTCAAAAGTCTGATCTAATAATTGGTTTTGCTATGGCGCAACGTGTCCATTTTCGTTTCGTGTTTGTTCTTCTTTCAGTACTATTAGACCTTAACTTGGATCTTTTCCTCCATGTGTTTAGGTGACCATCCAGAAGACGTCAAAGCAAGGCTGAAATTTTGGGCTCAAGCCGTGGCATGTACGGTTAAATTATGCAGCTAAAACGCCGGTCCAGGCCAACCGGGTTGGTCAATGAAGGAAGGAAAAAGGTTGGCTGTTTCCAAAGAAGATGGATATTCTGAACTTCGTGGTGAAAATGGATGTCTTGATCGGTATTGGCATCATGTCAGCAATGAGAAAGGTGCTGGTGATTCTTCAAAGGGAAATGGACAAGCCTGGACCTGTCAAAGTTTCAAACTTTGCGGGCTAATTTTGGACAAGATGGAATCAGACAGACCCAATAGTGAGGAAGGAAACGTCAGGTCTGAGATTATTCAACTACCAATGACGATCTGACAAATTAGTACCAGGGCTTAGAATTAGCTTGTGATTATTTGTAACCGGAGTATAAATGAAATAAAGATGAAATAAATTTCAATGAATAAAACTCCTTGGTTAACTTTTTCAGTGCAATGGTTTCTTTGCATTTCAATACTTCTGTGTGCTTATTGTACTCTGATTTGTATGCAGAGTAGAGAACCTCTATTTGCTGCTTCCTCGGCTCCTTGGAGACCTCTGCATTGCTGAGGTAACTCCTATTGGATAATCATTCTCGGATTATTGCCAATCCTTTTGATTATCACTGTCTAACGGAAGATGCTTCGTACTCAACCTCTTTAACATATTATTCGATAAGCACTGATGTTTATTGACCTGACATACTAATCAAGATTTGTTGTCACTCAAGTTCTGATCTTTATTAACCGCGCAAACCGACATCGTTATCTTGTTTCTTGTGATCAACTACTAACATGTTCTTGCCTCTGAAGATGAGCACGTCCAAATGGCATTGTCATGTTTGTTCGAGTTCTGTTCTTCATTAACAGGGCAACTGTTCATCTTCTTTCTTGTGATTAACTACTAACATGTTCTTTGCCTCTGAAGATGAGCGCTTCCAAATTCTTAGTGATCATTCAAGCTCTGTTCTTCATTAACAGGGCAAATGGATACGTCTCTCCTATTTCTTGATAGAGTGCTAACATGTTGCCTCTGAAGATGAGCGCTTGCAAGTGACATTCTTGATGTAACGCTGTTCTTATCATCAGCTTGCTCCCAAGTTTGGCATTGTAGCAAAGGTGTCGTATTCAACCTCCCAGTTCATATCTGTGATGTGTCTTACCTATTACTTGTTCCTATCCACAACATAGTTTGTGAATCACAGATATTTTTGGTGAGTGGACCCTTTCTATATGCACTGCAGAGATTAGCTACACAGACAGCTCTTTCAATGGGCAGGTCCCATGGACCATGGTGGGACTGAAATAAGAGTTCAGTACATCGACTGATCTGTATCTGTTTCTTACCTATGTTAAGGACATAACTAGGATTTTGCGGTGGAATCAAATTAGTCATACGGTACCTAATGATCACTCAGAAATCTGGAGTCTTAGCAGGTTCGTGCAGCTATAGTCATTTGCATTGCTGCTGCCATGTTTCTCCGAAGCAAACAGTGTTCATTATGTGGCATTAAATTTCACCATTGATGCCTTTTTATCTTGGAGTAGTGACCAAAGTTGTCTGCCTGAGAAATTTGAGGTCTATGACAGGCTACTGTGGAGGTCATGGACCAATAGGAGTTGGTAAGTCCAGTGGGGGATTTATCCACACACGCTTCATACGTGCATTTCAGTTGGCGTTGCAGCGCCCATAGATTTGGCATTTCTCAAGTTCTCCATATAGAAACCTTGTTTTCCTACCACTCTGTTATCTTTTCCTTACAGGTACCTCATCTTTTTCAAGTCATTCCTAATGCATTAGCGTAGAGAATAACATCTACATCACTGGAAGGGAAATGAGTTATCTTTCGAGACAGTAGGTGTCGTTTGCCCGGTTTCTGGAAATAAAACGTGGAGACCTTCCAAGTTCCAGAGTGTAGGGAACTTGCTCTAGGAGAACTCTTTGTTTCTTAATATGGTATTGCTTGTTGAGTGTTTAACTTACGTACTCCTAAGTCTTTCTTTTGTTAAGCTTCCCTCTTTTGACTAAAATGGCCGTCTTGTAATTGGGAATATTTGGTTGATTGGATTTTTGGCGAATCTTAATGTTTACAAATTTAATCATTTGGTGGCCAGATGGCCACATGATTTGCCAGATTAGTTTGGCCAACTTGCAAAATGGAATATGCTCTCACTTTGTTCTAAAGTAGATCAACCTTGTGTTTGTCATCCTGTCTTTACCAATAATTAAATATCAGGTTGTATTGCTCTTAAGTAATTTGACTTGGAACTATTAGCAATTTTTCCCCATTTTTGTTTCTTCTCTTTCTGAAGTTGTAAGGTGGTCACTTTACTTCCTCAAAACTTTAAGGTTGTAGCAATAGCAAGTAGCAATTATGTAAAATTTGTCTCTTGTTTAAATGCTTGTAAGAACTGGTTGCAACTTGGAACAGAAAAGTTCATTTTACAGCGATGTTCTTTTATGTCTCAAATCTCTTTTTTTTCTTCTTCTCTTTTAACCTACTCCAATCATACATCGAGATTCCTTTGTTGTGACATTTCTTCGATCAGTGGCGGATGTAAAAATATAATATTGTGATGGCACGATTAAAATTTAGCGGGGTTTGGGGGTTAAAATGTAGTGGCTTTTTGGGTAAAATTATTTTTTTCCTTTTACTATCCTCACAATAAAATGGTGCCAAAAGACACTGGTGTATCATACTGGATCCGCCCCTATCTTCAATGGAGTAATGGCTAGTAATAGTAGTATAAGATACACTAGTAACATTGTTGCACTAAAAAAGAAGTTGTGTCTTTATTGGCCATAAGTTGTAATGTAATGCCTTGTTATGACTTGTGAGGCAATAGACTAACTTGAAGACTCTCAAACCAATATTTGATCAATGTTTCTTCTCCTTTTCTGTTTTTAGTTGGGGTAGGGGGTGATAGGTATAGTTATATGAGGAAAAAGATGATTTACATAGACTGTTATATCTATATGACACTTTCAATAATATAATAGCATGAATATGTTTCAATCTAGATTCTAGCCATTAAGACAGTAAAATTCAAAACTATATTTGAGGAGATACTAGATATTCGTCCAATTTAAAGGAATTCTTCATTTGTCTTGTCTGTATTGTAGATGTGTACCTACTTCTAATTTTTATATCCTAAAAATCTCGATAAATTGGACGTCCTAAAAGTATTATTTACGGGAAGTTTTAGTTAGACAAATAAATGTGAGGATATTATAGAATGTGGTGGTCTTTAAGGCTAGTTGCATCGTCACTCTAAAAAAGCAGTTTTAGGAAACACCAACTGATCGAGATGTGGCCAAAGTATCACAACAATACTTTCAATCGATTTGAATTCATGTCATATTCTCAACTATTAAACAATTTCCGATGAGAAAACACTTGTTCGAGATTTTCATTGATAAAAGCTAAGGTAGATTGGGGGTATCTTCAAAAGATATGTTTTAATCAAAATGTAACAATATTGATGAGGGTCTTCGCACCATGATTAATTCATCCTTGCTAGTTTTATTTTTTTGCTAGTCAAAAAGAGGGTGCAAGTGAATGGCGACCGAGGCATTCCCTGCTACATCATGTTCGGACTCTCGTGTTCAATAGCAAACATATCAGACTAGCTGAACAACCAGCGCAAGCACTGGCCCGGTCAATGTAGCACCAACAAAGGGCTAGTTTAGTTCCTAGAAGCCAGCAGACACAAGGCATGGGGGGAATGAGGATTCGAACTCATGACCTTGCCTTACCAAACCACTTGGGAGTAAGCTTGGAATCACTAGACCACCACCCTTGCCTCATCCTTGGTAGTTTTATTTGCTTACTAGTCTTCTCACTGTATTACTGTATCAAACTTTATATATGAGACTGACTCATATAAGTTTTTGTGTGTGCAATTAATTAAAATGTACACGTATCATGTTAACGTCACAGCTGTGAAGTGTGATCTAGAGTACTATTCTCAATTCTTTATATATGCCAATATGGCAATATGCCATAGCGATATTCAGAGCAAATAGTAATGTGCTATTAATTTCTTTGGGTTTACGTTTATCCACATCATGCAAATGCCAACCAAGAAACAGAAATCAAGTTTCTGGAAGTTGACGTCTCTATATCGTATCCTATGTAAGCAGAAAAACGAAGCTTTTATTAGCTTCTCTACCACGTTCGTTAACTTGAAGTTGTTAACTCGAGATCTTGTCCATAAATGAGGAAGTATATTGTAATGTTTATGGTTGCGAATCTGCCAGAGAAATATATAGAGTTCCAAATATCGATAATGAGATTGCGGCCATATAATCTATGTGCCAGTGCCAGTGCCAGTGCCAGTGCCAGTGCCAGTGCCAGTCATTAAATTGCACATGCAAATATATGCAATCATGTGAAGCACAATCAAGCATCCCCATTAGTCAAGGAAAGAGCAAGCTAGCCAACCATTTACCGTTGCTTAAATGCATTGATCATAACTCATTACACGTCACTAAATTGCGTTTTTGTTTTTGTTTTTGTTGCCATATACAATTAAAGAAATTCATTCATCAACGAGTCTAAAAATGGGCCAGTATTTAAAAATATAGGGATCACTTATAATAAGGAGTGATCCTTATTTCATTGAAAAGTGATCACTGTCTCACCAATAGTCACGGAAAAAACCATCTTATAGAAGTTTTTGTGTTCATTCATTCGGATCTCCCCTTAAATATTTTTGGAACTTGGGTCATTTGTTTTAACTAAGATCCTTTTTTGGTATTTAAAAATAAACACATGCAAAATAAATATCAAAAGAGCAAATCTTGTGTGATATCAAAGAAAACTGGGGTCAATATTTAGAAATGTTGGGGTCATTTATTATGAACCGTGGCCCTTATTCCAAAATAAAGTTACTCTTGTGTTATCAAAAGTTACAGTAAAACCATCTTAAACAAGTTTTTTGTGATATTAAAAAAAGGTTGTGTGTTACAATAAGAGTCAAGAGATGAAGAATGCAAATTGTAAACCAACTCTAATATATAGTGTCGTTGTTCCTTATTGAGATGAAGAATGCAAATTGTTCCTTATTAAGCATAATCGTATGTGTTTTAACAGCTTTTATGTATCTTCCTTAAAAATGACATTAGAAATTAGATGACCATGTTATTTGGCTTATGGGTAATAATAAAACTTTGTCATTCCTAGAATGTTCTTTTTGCCCCTTCTCAAATGTCAAATGAACAATCATTTTAGCTTGGGATCATGCCTGTCCATTGTCCAATAGACCTGGGCAAGTGGGACGTGGGAGGGACTTTTTGTAGCTAACCTGATCTGACCCAACCCACTAACAGGTTATAGCCGGTGTACAATTGTAAATGGTGGGTCGAAATGGGCCAGCCCATTCAAAAATTAGACAGGTTATACCAGGTCATTAATGGGCCGGCTCACTTAATTTTTTATTAAAAAAATACTTTTCAAATTTTAAACGGACCAAAATGGACCTGCCCAACCCATGACCGATCCGACCAACCCACAAACATATCTGACCCAAACCCGACCCGTCCAATTATTAATTGGGCCGGCCCGACTGCCCAGGCCTACTGCCCAAAAATACTACTCCGTATTACTAATACTTTCATCATAAATCACGTCAAATTTTATCCTCCACCTTCCCAAACGCTTCACCATCCACACTGTTTACTCTTGGGTTGGACCCTTAGATAAGGTAGCGTAAGATGATCCTCCTTACAAAAACAATGTAGAATAAGGAGAACACGAAAAAGTCACAGAACCTTACCATACTTCAAAGATCCAGGAATTAAACCAAGATGAGTTGGTGTAGTGGTTGGGGGTTCGAATCCCAACTCTTGCGAACGGAACAAATCCCTTGGCCAGCCCCCTACCGCTTAGTGTGCTGACAGTTGGGGCGAGAGGATTAGTCGCTGTGGTCGACGGTGGATACCCTTGGCAAAGACCAAAAAAAAAAAAAAAATCCAGGAATTATCAACTCTCAACGTTCATTGCCCTGACGTTGATGGATACCTTAAACATAAGGAGATTTCTCTTGAAATAATTACATGAAAGGAGTTTAATTCCAACAATATGGTTTCAGACCAACGATTTCACTATCTTCTCACCAATGAGCATGTTGGTGTCATGGTGTGTCTTGATACTTCATTTGAAGAATCTGTACAGAGTAACCGTCTCCAAGTTTTGGATGCTCAAGTACCAGAGGATTACACGCTGGTAATTACGACCCTCCCAGGAGGTTCTGAATTTCACTCTGAAAGAGATGTAAAAGAAAGAAAACAAAACATAGTAGTGTTCAGGCACAAAATGTGGATTTTCTGATGGCAGGGAAACCAAAATGTGATGAGTGCTTATAGTATTGTACCTCGATTTGCAGGGGGGATATTGTAGGAGCATATCTTTCTACAACATTTCCTTGTCTATCCACCAAAAACTTTGCAAAGTTCCATTTGATATCATCTACTAGGACTCCAGCTTTCTTCGATTTTAGAAACTTGTACAGTGGCGCAGCATTGTTTCCATTGACTTCTATCTGTGATATTCAGATCAAAAAGAAAAGAACAGGTAAAGGCTCAGATATTCAAAAGTTTAACAAATATGAAGCAACTTCGGGAAGCGAAGAGGCTAGAGGAAATGAACATCAAGGATGACACACTTTGGAATATGAATGAAGCCTGCCTTAAGTACTTGATATATCATATGAAGCTGGAAAAGTTTGCTATCACTTTCTATTACTAAGGGGACACCAGTGGTCCAGTAGAGTAACTTTGTGTCATACAAGAATCAGAAGAGAACTGAATTTTGTAATAACCGACATGAGCTTGAACCCATAATACCCGTCAGCTGTGAATACAAAATGTTCATGATGCATACCTCAAACTCATCGACAACTCGAGCTCTAGCTTACAGAAAACCAGTTGATCTACATCACCAGCAAACCAGCATTGCTTACTAATCCAGTAGAAAAGTGACAGGGAGATTTTCTTCCTCATGTCTTCTAGCTCTAGCTTACAGAACACATTACTAGTTCAGTATGGCTTTGCAAGAAGTTGTAAATTCAGGTAGGGTGGCTCTCTATAATTCATCATTATATCTTTCTTGGGTTTCAACAGAATGACTCCGCAAGCTGGGATAAACAGTGAAGACAATCTGCCTCCCTCAATTTTCAAACCTCATCATGGGAACTAAACATAAGAGTTTGGTTAAAGAATTCCAGAAAAGGATGAAGGGTAACGGGTGCAAAAAAAAAACAAGCTCCTCCCAGTCTCCTCTTACTTTTCGGTCATGGAGCCACTGACGGTAGTGGCCAGTGATTGCCATGGAAAGTGCTGTCCAGTGTCCACACTAATCGCCAAAGGCTTCTCTGACGATGGTGGTTTCAAAGCATTTGGTTTTGAGGGTTACGATTATTTGGTTGGCAGCCAACCATAAGCCATCAGGAAATTAAGAATATACATGTAATTCTGATTAAATTTGTCAAGCGCTCCCTACACTATACAAAGTTGGATCTCCTTTCAAGGTTTTGTCAGATGATTTTTATTTTTACCTTCTGAAATAAAGGGAACTCAGCTTTAAATGTAGAGCACACCACTTCCTCGATTTCATCATTACTTCCTGGTTCTTGCCACCCAAACTGATTGCAGGGGAAAGCTAAAATTTCAAAGCCTACCAGAAAGACAGCCACATCCGCACACAATGTTAAGCACTTCAGATAGTAAGGACAATATGTAGTAGAGGAACAATTGAGAAAGGGACAAACCTTGCTTTCTGTACTTTTCATATAACATGTTCAACTCCTTGTAGTTTGAGTTCGTTAAACCACTGCACATTTCAGAAGGTTATGATTAAACCAAATAGCCAACAGCAAACCATAATGCAGTGAGAAAAAGCACAGAGTTGGTTGTTTTTGCATACAAGAACCAGAACGTTGATCAAAGGGCAACAGCCAAGGGTATGGAAAATCAAGTCCTTAATTATCGACAATAATCGCACATCGGATAGATTTGGCAGAACAGGAGACTTTTGTTGTAACAACTCTTACGGGCTATGCTTAAACTCTCATTGGGTTTCAATAAACTATAGCTCTAGCTCTATGAGAGTATGAGGCTATGACGTGGCAGTTTATAGAGCTTTTGCCACCACAAGAAGCTGTGGTGTGATAGTCATCTCACATCTGCAGCAACTCAACTAATGATACTATAGAAAATTGGGACCCTCACATCATACTACAATTTGTATTAAACCTTAATCCTGGAAGTTTTCCTCTCAAAACTTCTCTTCTGACAAAGATGAAAAGAGAAAGATGCTTCATAACAGGAATTCTCTGTCATATACATCTCTTCATGAAAACCGAGAGAATTTCCTTATAATGGAATTCTTAAAGTGACTTCTCCATTTACCAAACTTTATATTTTCATAATAGCTAATAGTGCATTATACTGAGTCATGGGGGCGTGGAGCGCAAAAATCTTCAGGCCACGATATTATAGAGAGAAGAATATATCTAGAAATGTACGCTTCTATTTCCAATTATCAACTTAAAAATGTCTAACCATCAAAATCAATATCCAAATATTTTGGGTTTCAAAGGAACCAAGCTTCTACTGCAACATTTGGAATACATAAATTGTCTTGAACAAGCTTCTGCAGTGGCTTAATTATCAAAAAGAAATTAAAAGCTTCTGCAGTGGCTTCAGGTCTGTGAACTTGACAATCTGATGATCTTACTAAGGCCCCAACTCATTGAGTTTGTTGAAAGCTAAAAGTTCATTGTAGTGAATGTTGACTAATATGCATTCTTTTCATTAGCGTAATACCAACATTAGTCTTCACTCATCAGAATGATCTTGATACATCTTCTATATCATGAAAGTAAATGCACATGTGGGATTGTTTCCAATTGGTTTTGAGAGGGAAAACAATCATGTGGGTGAGACCACAATAAATTGTTAAGAAGAGATAAACCTAAATGAGGGGATTTTGCATAGAGCATTGATCTGTTGCTGCTTTCCTTAGCCCCACAAATCACTCCTCCAAAACAGGAAGACCTAAATGGTCTTCCAATCAGGAAGGAACTAAGGCAGCCTTCAAGATAAAGAGGGCATTAAGTAGTATTTTTTTTATATAAAAGAGAGCAGTAAATACTATTTGACTCACATGGAAGCAAATTGAACTATTGATTCTAGTTATAGCTCAATGGAATATAATAAGCTTCAGAATATAGACACAAACAATGGCTATATGACATTCAAATATGACAGAATTTCAAGAGATGCGCAGTGCAAACAGCAAAGACACTATCAGCTCTTCTCAAAAGTTTTAAATTTCTAAAAGCACCATGCTGCTAAATGAGGCCAATTCCTTAAGCAAGTTTCAATATGCTCAAGTACTCCCAAAATAAAGAGGTTGAGGAAGAAATTTTTCCGTGAAGTTATTTGCATCAGCATTATTGGACTATAAAAACCTAAGACCTACTTTTTGTTTAGTTGTGGTTCCATGCAAACCTACAAGTGAGGCATTCAAAGGATCTTGGGTTATACCAAAATCATGCAGCGCATGCAGCATCTCAACTGAGAAATTAGTATTTCTTTCAGGGTGATAATCCCAAGTTTAAATTGTATACATGTTAAAGCCAACTCAATTTAATGGCATATCGGCTCATACATATTGATAGCTTTTTTGGATTTAGAAAAACTTCTGAATTTGATGGGAAATTGGGAATCAATACACTGATTTACTAATATTATATTGCTATGGTTCATATCATATATTGCCCCTGAACATGGACGTAGCTACTTTAAGACCTGAAGGGGCAATAGCAGAGCTGGTGCAGCACTCCTCAGTTTTATTGAGGTTGCATAGCTCACAGGTTCTAATTTTATGCACTTCTCAATATTCACATTAAGAAAGTTAAAAAAAAAAAAAAAAAGAATGGTAAATTTATCAGGCTAATCTGTAAATTAACTTTTCTGTAGAGTTCCCTCCCCCCTCCCCTAAGTAGCAGTTTGGCGTTGTCCCTGCCCCTGAATCTTATTACAAGTAAAAATCGACAGATAATCCATACTTGGAAGTCTGTGAATCCATACTATACAAGAATTCATGAGTCAAGCCCAAAGGTTTCAGACTTGACCCGTTTGCCAGGTCTAGTAGCACATGAGAAAATATCTCAGGCTTTATATTGCTATACAACTCGACCCAAAGGTTTCAGACTTTCAAAGAATATGGACCTCCAATCCCCAGTTTCTGATAAAGATGCAAACAAAATCCAATTGTCAAGTATCCAAAATCCGCAGCAGTCAAGGTTGCCATTTCTCATCTATTCCTATCATTGCTATGGTGAAAAAGCATAGTTTTTTTTTTTGTTGATAACTCAGTGATTTATTACCCTGTTGAGACAATAATACTAGGCCCTTGTCACCTTGTAACAATTGAGCTAGATTATAAGTTTCTAGCACAAGTTGTCAAGAACAAAATATTAACACTGTTTAGCTACTCTACACCACAGGTTTAATACTAAATTTTAGCATAAGTAGCATGCTTAGACAAAGCGGTATACCAATATTTATGAAGAAGACTGACAATATCAACATGTCAACGTGTTTTCTTCAGCAACCAGAGAGACTGATGAATATAAGACTTCATTTATTTTATTTTTATGTTTTTTGATAATTTGCATATAGGACATCATCAAAATAAAAATATAAAAGATAAAATAAAATATAAGGGCAGCACAGCACAAAGAGTATACTATATCATCTAAGGGAATTCAGAACCATATTGTTTACCATTTGGAAGCAACATTGACAATCAGAACAACCTTCCCCTTGTAATCACTCAGGCTTACATCCTTTCCATGGATATCCTGTTTACCCACCAAAAATTACACAACAGAATGGAAGTCAAAAGGAAGAAGAAATGTATTTTAGATAATAGAAAATTTGTATTAATAAATCTGCTAAAACAGTAGCAGAGGACAAACATTCATCCTAGAGAAGTTAGGCTAATTAAGTGACTCTATCCCACAGTATCTCAGGTGGTAGGGAACCCCTAGAGAACATTCTGGCATTCCTCTCCAGCCACAAACACCAAAGAACAGCAAACACGGCAGTACGCCACAGTTGCTTCATCTTTTTCTCTCTTCCTAAGGCCAAAAAAGCACACCTGAAACATCTCTAAAACAATGGCAAGGAAAGGAATAGCCACTGCTCCCCCACAACACCAAACAACTTTCCCCACAATATACGCGTCATGTCTCAGTGAAGAATATGTGCACAATCTCACTACTAGCACGACATAAAACACAGAAATCAGGTGAAATAGCCAACCCTAGATGCCCCTTCTAGATCAAATCATTAGCATTGATTCTTCCCAACGGCATCGTCCAAATAAATGCTCTCACCTTTAAAGGAACATTTGCCTTCCACAAAAGGGTGGCTACAAGAAAAGGAGCATGCCGTGAAGACAATCCCAGATGCCTTAGGAATGATTTTCAAAGAACTCCCCTGAAGCATCTCCTTTCCAAACTCTGGCACCATCATTGCCCGAAGGACGAACATTCTCCAGCAACTCAAGAAAACCAGTCAGCTCCCCGGACTCCACCTTACGCAAAGAACTTCGAAACTCCCAAGAATTATCCGCACTACCATAGAAATCCAGCATAAGATATTCATGCCCCTGTGATAAGCGGTAAAGAGGCATAAACCTCTCAGAGAGCTTTCTTGTTCTCCACACCATATTTCCTCCCAAAACCAAATACAAGAGTCGTTCCCCACCTTAAAAGTAACATTTGGTAAGAAAAGAGAAGACAACTGCGAGACAAATTTCTGGGGGCACACGTGAGCTATGTTTCTCAGACTCGGGGATTCAAGGGTCGGGTTCGGAGGATCGGATCATCAGACTCGCCCATTTTAAAGATTTTTTTCTTGTTTGGTGGCTAATTTGGAGTGTCCTAGTGTCATATCGTATCCTAGTGTCTGAGTATCCGACACGAATACTTCTCTTAAAATGAAGAGTCCGAAAATCATAGCACGTGAGTAGCAGCCTGAGCTCGTTGAACATCCCATCCATTCTGGTGTAATCCATACTTTCTCCTAATGACCCTGAATCACAAATAATTACCCTCCAAGGAGAACCTCCACAACCACTTCCCTCCAAGAACAATGTTGGTCATAACTACCCTCCCTAAACCCCCAAAAGGAGGAAGAAATGTTAAACCCACGAATACTAGTTTCGATCTATGTTACTCACACAGTACAAATGTTGGATTCGTGGAAAGGATCTGAAGCAAGTGAGCCAAGATCTTGGTCTATTATACTATCAGACCCTAATATATCCACGATTATTTCGTTTTAACTTTGACGAGTTTCAATTTTAATATCAAGCACTATATAAACTACTACTTACTATAACATTAGTCACATTACAATGTGATACAAACCACTAATTCCTATCTATTTACAAAACTAAATTGCAACACTTAATTAATTGCAGGACAAAACACAAAATTGAGGAATCACAATCGCCATCCTGCAGTTGAGCACAAGAATGAACCCCAGGCCATAGGCAGAATATCTTTCCAAGTCCTAATGCGACTAATTTCAATAATATAGAACCCTAGTAAGTAAAATTCTCATGTCAATTAGCAGGCAATAAGTATCAAATAACAAATGAAACAATAAAAAAGAATTTGGACTTAGTTTAAGTATCAATTCAAGTGTTTTAATTAATCAAACACCCATGGTCCAAGGGATATACAGCAAAATTGAAGTCATATGGATTGAAAGAAAATACCTTGACAGTGAAATCATATATTGATGAAGGCAAATTTTCTGCTGTTTGTTGAGAAGATTGAAATGGGTAAATGTAGAAGGCCCCAACAGCCAGACCCACAAAGAGTAGAGCTACCCAGTTGCGCAATCTCAACAATCCCATCTTTGCTTGAATTCTCTCTCTCTCTCTCTCTCTCTCTCTCTCTCTCTCTCTCTCTCTGAACTTTGAAGAGCAGACTGATCAATCAATGTTATAAGAGGAGGCTTCTAAGATATTAAGGGTGATTTGTTTCCAAATTAATGGCATTGAAATGGGTAATATTATGGTGGGGAGGGTTGATATGCGGCACATTTACTACTCTCCATCAAGCACACATGATCGCCTGCTCATCTTCAACTCTTCAGGGAATTCTACCTTGGTACTTGAAAATGGCCTTCACTGGAACTTTTTTTTTTTTTTACATATTACAAATGATAGTTTCATTCATTCATAACTTCCAAAATACAACCTTCTTGTAGAAAGGCAGATTTTATAGAAGTTTTGCGCATTAGAGTGCTCCTAGGAGAGGTCTTTTTTTTGGTCTGAGGTCTGAGACCGTTCGGTTGAATCCGGACCAAGCCGGGTGGATCACAAGGGCGGTAAAGCTCTCCCAATAAGTATTTAACATGACTGCATTTACAAGGTCTCGAAACCGAGATCTCTGCTTAAGTTAGAAAAGTCCCTCACCAACTCATCTAAGTGCTTGTTGGTCGCTAGGAGAAGAGGTCTTTAAGTTAAACGGTACAACATAATACTCGTAAAACTTAAGAGTATACTAGTGCATAATATTACAAAGGCTTAAACTAGGCTTTGATTGGGATTGAGCCAAAACTGGATTGAAACTGTGGATTTAAACTTACTCTTGATATTATTATAATATAATAAGTGACTTATTTCTCCATGTGTTCGAATAATTATGTCAGCGTATTAGTTTTGTGTTTAAAATCTCAACACTAATGACTAATCTAACCCATTTAACTAAATATATTACTCATGTCGACCCGTTTAATTAATCGTGTAAAAAATCTCAACACTAATTATTTATTTCGTGTTCAGTTCATATCAGGTTATTATGTTGTGTCAGCTTTTACCAATTCTAAAAAGAGATGTTGAATAAACTCAATTCTCAATTATGGTTAACTTGTTGTATTTGACTAAGGCTGACTTATAAAATGGTGAATTGTAATTGACGTGGTAAAACCACTTGGTGAATGACTGAATAAACTAAATTAAACGGCTAACCGAGTAAAGTGATAAAAAGAAACATCTTAATAACGATATTGATATGTTTAGTTTGTAATGTATTTGATGTGGAAAAAGAAAATCCAATTATTGTCTGAATTTGTCATTGTATTTCACAACCAAGTGGTTGAAAAGATTGATTTACTAGTCTCTACAATATTAAATTGTTGATGCTAAAAACGTGCTCGTCAACCTTCAAAGCGACAAAAAACTCAATATTTTTGACTATTTAATTGATCAACTAGTTAAAAACAATTGTCCAATAAAAAAGTAGTGACCAAATAATGTCTCAAACTTTGAACAATTGAAATCTATACAAATTTACAATTTGCTTTACTTTTCAAGAGTGTTAGATAAAGCTTGACATATCAATCTGCCTACCTGCAATATGCAAAATACAAACAAAATATCTTTACAAATTGGTATGAATTGCTTGTCGACCTATTGAACAAAACAGTGCACCAAATTTGGCATGCCATAGTTGTCTCGTTCAAAACGCATTTGAGCTAATGCTCGAGACTTGGAGTGCAAGTACAGAATTTTCCTTCATCAAAAAAGAAAATAGGAATCCCATTTAAAAAAAAAAAAAATGAATTGAGTTTGATTTTTGCCAAAGCAACTAACCAAAGTTCTAAAGGATAAACCTTAGTCATTGGAAACTTCAGATTACTAGTTTGTTCAAAATTTGGTTTTGGCTCCAAAAAACTAACATACACGCCAATTACTTAACACAATGTTTAGGCTAGATAAATTGCCAATCGAATGATCCCGATTTTCCAAGAAAATTGTTAAAAAAAACTAATTATGAAACAAAACTCTAAACAAACTGAAATAAGAAATCTACACACAATTTCCAAGGTTTCCTTTTTCTAGCTTGTTAGGTAGAGCTGATCATGAACGTGTCAACGTATTTCGGCTGTGATGACGAAGCAATCTTGATCTTACAAGTTGAAGAGTTTAAAGGTAATCTCCTTAGAATACCTAACGATCAATTAACCATTTGTTAACTTTATTGACATGGGTTGACGTGAAGTGGCAGGTTAAAACCTTTCGAGTAAGAACATGAGCTAATTATGCACAAAATTAGCTTTGCATGTATTTATTTTATTTGTTATTGTTTAAATCGTGTATTTTGCTTAATTGCATTATAAGTAATATAGTTATACATGTTAATGTGTATTAAGAAGTCAACAATACACATTTTTGTATTAAGAGTCAAAATAGTATTGAAAAGCACGCTTATGGTTTGACTGGGTGTTGGCGTGTGTAACTAGTTAATTTAGGAAATTAGTTTTAAAGCCCGTGCGATGCACGGGTCAAGTGAAAATACTCGCTAATAACCTATAACTATTAAAGTAATAATTAAAAATATGAAAAAGTAATGTATAACTCATATAACTAGTAACCTCGTTTTGCTCATAGATATCACGTCTCATGTATAAAAGTTGTCGTCTCAAATGAGTTCTGAGTTTTTGTGATGGTGAAATTGATTACAGTAATATTGCTCAATGTTTACTCATGCAAAGATTATTTTAACACTTATGAGAATATATAATGTTAGAACCAGTTAGAGCCTTAGAGGTATACTCTACTTATAAAGTTATTATTTATTATTTTTTTGATAAGATATACTTATAAAGTTATAACTACCTCTAAGTCCATGTTTTTATTTAAGGTTTGTTCTTCTCACACAATAAATAATAAATAAAAAAAGATGACAATAATTGGAAATTCACCCTACTATATCTATGATTATTTTTAAGTTTCTCTAGTCCATCATTGCGTTTGGAAGAGAAAAAAGTCCCATCTATGAGAAAAAATTGTTAAATTCACACGATCAAATAGACAAATAGTACATCATCTTTGCAATTAAGACTCCTAATACACCACAAAAACTCACCTTACAAAACTCATACAAATTAAAATACCTCGTATTAAAACTCTCAATACCTTGTATTTGAAGGTTGTAAGAAAGAAGAAAAAAAACACATCTCATATTCTACCCTAAGGCCCCACTCGTATATGTCTAGCTTCTAAGCTCAATAATGTTAGGCCTCTACGACCTCTACTCCATCCATGGAGTACTATGTATGAGTGGAATACCTCTATAAGTGTCTTGCTTATTAGCATATACGTGTCAAATCTGTTAGACCCACAAATCCGCAACCAATAAAACAAAATGAAAATAAAGCCGGTCGTATATGTAAGGGAAAAAAAACACAAAGCTAAATTCTATATATACTACACGAAGAGAGCTTTATACTATTTATTGTGGTAATAATATGTATGTTATCTTCACTGCCAAACCTCCATCTTTAGAAATTGTGCCCTCTCAGTCTTGTGGTACCGATCATAAGTTATATTATTAAGTACTTTGACATTGATAAATGCTCGTTTGTACATACTTTTAGAGTGTTTTAGTTCTTGTTTACTAGCTCAATTGATGCTTTTTTCGTTCTCGTCTATTAATTTTATCATCTTTTGTTCTATTTTACGTTTCTTTGGTTTTCTTTGGTGTTTTTGAGTGTTTTGTAGGCTATCCTAAACCAAATAGGGGTCGTGGATTAAGCGAAAGGGAAGATGGAGTGAAGATTCAAGGCTAAACCGCAAAGGAGCATGCACAAGGAGGAAAATGGCCATTTTTCTACCCCCCTCGAGCTGTGAAGTTTCTATCCGAAATCCCAACTGAAAAACGGCCTCCCAACAAATAAACAGCCTAGAAAAATGGTCATTTTTCAAGCTTGCTAGGCCCTTCAACTTTTTGGTCGATTCCGCCCAGAAAAACGGCCTCCTCCCTGAAAAACGGCTTTTTCTATATTCCACCCGTTTTTGCTCGTAAACGAGCAGTCTTTGCCCGTTTATCCTCACGCCCTCACCCTCTCATCTCTTCTCTTTCACTCCTTCTTCATTCTCTCACCTCACACTCAAACCCTAACCCCCAATCTCCTCATACTCAAAATCCCACCATTTTTCACTCAAATTTTTCATTTTTCTTACAAATTTCTCCATTCCTATCACTTACCCATCTTTCTCTCACCACAAAACCCCCAATTTATATACTTTCTCTCTCCTCTCATCTTCAACCTCCCTTTTTCCACCATAGCCACCCACCTTCAAAAACTCAACATTTTCACCATTTTCCTTCACTAAACCTCCATTTTATCTCACCAAAGCCTCCATTCTCATTTCCCCTCACAAAAACCCCAAAATTCTCAAGTTTTTTCACTTTTCCAAAACCCTCCCCTCAAAAATCCGAGATTCAAATTCTTGCTTGGGAAAGTTTTCAAGTGTTGATTTTGGGTGTGTTTACCACTCACATTGCAATTTCTTACACGTTTGTGCGGTGAATGTTGTAGGTTTTCGTTTTTGCGAAGGTTTTGCTTGATAAATTGTGAAATCTTGGTGGTTTTTGGTTGAAAGGTTGTGTATTTGGAATTATAATGGCGCCCAAGCGGACAAGGGCTCAATCAAAAGCGGGCTCATCTTCCCGAGCACCCCCTCCACCTCCACCACAACCGGCTACACAAGCACCGTATGTCTCTCCTACTAATCCTTATGGCATTATTCATGTAGATAGGCATATGCAAGAGCAATTTGATAAATTTGTTGACAAAGGTGTTATTGCCACTAAATATTGGGATGCTTCGACCATTCGTATCCTTGGACTTAAGGGTGATCTTGTTACATTGGTCAAGAACGTTGGGATGGAGAGACTTTGGAATAGAAGGGATCCCACTTATCTTGGATTGACCCTTGAATTCCTAGCCTCATTTGAATCACATGTTATTATGGGGGGTGGTAGTTCGGGGCAAGCACTTGGTAATGTGTCTTTTCTGTTGTTCAACACTTCATACACCCCTAGTATTGATTTATTCAATAGGTATCTCGGCCTTGCACCGGGAGGAATTTCCTCAACCGATCAAGCTTATGCTAATGATTTTGATGATGATGCCTTTTGGAAGTCAATTGCCACCGGGAAATATGTAAATGGGTGTAAGGCAACGAAAATCCAAAACCTGGTTTTTCGTTACATGCAACGCTACTTGGCCTCCACTATTCTTGCCCAAAGTGAGAGTCAAGGAAATATGACAATCACCGATTTGGTTTTTCTTTGGGCTATGAGCAAAGGAGTCAAGATTGACATTGGTGCCTTCTTTGCCAAGCAATTGTCAAGAATTTGCCACCGAGAGAAGGGTGTGCAAAGACCACTTGTTGGGGGGTTGATCACCACTATTGTCAAAGGCATGAACTTGGAGCATAATCTTGGTGGTTTGCAACATTTGAGATCACCGCCGGGTCTCGATTTTCACTACTTCACAAAGATCCACTTAGCCATTCCCAATAAGGAGAAGTACTTTCTCATGATCAATGTGGGTGAGCAATCCAAGTTCTTGTGGCCACTCCCAAACCCGGCCAAGACCGACATCTCAAAGCAAGAGAATTGGGTCTATGAAAGAAGGCTAGTGGAGGGTAAGATATTATTCCCGTCTAACACCACAAACTACACGGAATTCTATCCCGTCGAGGATGAGCAATCGGTAGTGAGAGAAGTAGAGCAACCCGCTCACATGGAGTTTGGGGAACCCAGCAATCCGGTAGGCGATTGGGATTACTTAGCTCCTCCACACCAAGAAAGTGGGTGGCACACTTATGTGCCTCAAACCCACGATGATAACAACTATCCCTCACCTCACGACCACCACTCCTATCATGGGTATAGTCGTGATTGGCATTCCCAACGAGCATTTGAACTGTCGGGTCACCACATTGGAGGGTGATCATCGACGTATGCAAACGTCGATGGATTACATGTCAACAAGAATTGATCAAGTCAACAACACATGACAAATGTGGATACGTCCCTTAGTCTCATGAATTCCACCTTGGGTAACAACATACTCCAACAATGGAGTACTTGGCATTTCAACCAACAACCACCGCCTCAATGAGCATTGTAAGTTCCCCCTCCCCTCCCTACCCTTTTATTGTTTTCTTACATTGAGGACAACGCAAGTCTTAGCATGGGGGTGTCTTATGATGTTTTGGTGGATTCTATGTGTTGGTTGGTGGATTCTATGTGTTGGATGCTTGTGGTTGTTGGTATGTTATAGTGGTGGGTGCGAGTATGGTGTTGATGTGTTGTGAATAGGGTAGTTACTCTATTGAATTCTTGCATATAGGAGCATGCTAGGTTTTATTTTTAATCCGTTTAATTGCATATCATGTATATATCATCATTTAGAATGCATTGACCATGTTCTAGTTTGCATTCATCTAGTTAGCATTAAAAAAAAAAAAAAAAAAAAAAAAAAGAGAAGTGATCCTTGTATGATGAACATAGAGGAACATTGGTTAGTACTTGGCTTGTGGCATGAAACTTGAACTTTGAGGTGAAAATTTCGAAAATGAAATCTCTGAATCATGATTTGTAGAATTGGTTTCTTTTCACTTGGCCTAGGTATGCAAGCATGAGTGTAGGCACTTTGTCAATCACTTGCTAATCCTCCTTAATTCGTGGAATGGTTAGCTTTGGATGGACTTTAACCTGTGAGAATTTGAGCCCAAGACCGACACTTTCATATCGATTTATTTCTTTTCATGTGTGCTTGATTCACTTCGGTTGGCATCACTCTAGAACTTGCCTTGACTCTTGGTCAAAATTGCATTAGACACCTATTTTGTATTGGTAGGACGGAGGCTCATTTGTCTATTTGTATTCAAGCTACTTTAAGCCAAATTGCCTACCTTATGCATCATTTTACCACTTTGGAGCTCCTTTGAGCTTGTTCCCTTTCTTTGACGAACTTTATTACATGCTTTCTCTCCCCCAAACACATTTTTCCCTCTCCGAGTCTAAGACTAGTGGAATTTGTCATTCTCGTTGGGTTGATGTATTGAATTGCGAGTTGGAGCAAAAGATAAGAATGGGGGTGCCTTTGGTGAAAGTGGATGTGTTATGGTTGATTTTGAGTTTCAAGAAGCTTGAATGTCGAAAAAATAAATAAATAAATAAAATAAACGTTCTAGGGGTAGAAGAAGGGCTTATTATCTCATTTAGTCGGAATTATCTTGCCCCGTTACTCCTAGTGTCGTAGCTTGGTTAAGGTTGTAAATAAGGTTTACTTGGTGATTATTTCATAAGATTGGAGTTGGTGTTTTTGATATTTGGAAATATTTTTGGTACCCCCTTGATCTTTTCTAAATGGATTGGGGAGATGTTCGTGTTTCCACTATGTCTTTTTGACTCTAAGTCCACATCCCAAATGCGTTCCCACCTTACCTTGAGCCTCATTACAACCCAAAAGACCTCCCGACCTTTGCATATGGAGTTGTCTCCCAGCGGTAGAGATTTTAGAGGATAGGAAAGCATATGGTAGGGTGTCACCGAAGTTTGAATCCTGAGTGTTGATTATTGCATAATTACCCCAAACACATGAGGGCGAGGGGCTTACACTTCCCAAAGTGATAGTCTTTCGGGGTAACTTGTTCCACTTTTTGAGGAGAATTAGCGAGTCGGTTGAGTACTTGTATACCATGTGCTTTGTGAACTTGATCCAAGTCTCCAAAACTAGAGTTTGGAATGGTTTTAAAAGATGTTTGGCCTCAAGGTCTTGAGTTCTTGTGTTCATGCTAAGTGTTTTTCCGATGTTCTTCACTTGAGTAGGTGATCTCTCAAATACTTCGTGCTAACCTTCGATCTTGCTTGGTGTGATAATTAGTGGCTTGTAGTTTGCTTGAGGACAAGCAAAGGTTTAGCATGAGGGAGTTTGATAAGTGCTCGTTTGTACATACTTTTAGAGTGTTTTAGTTCTTGTTTACTAGCTCAATTGATGCTTTTTTCGTTCTCGTCTATTAGTTTTATCATATTTTGTTCTATTTTACGTTTCCTTGGTTTTCTTTGGTGTTTTTGAGTGTTTTGTAGGCTATCCTAAACCCATTTTTCTTGGCCGTTTTTCAAGCGGGGAGGTTTTTTTTTTTTCTTTTTCACCCCTCGCGTCTCCTTCGGACCCCAACTTTACAACTTGGCACTCTTAAGTGTATTCTTGACACCTCAACCACATATGATGCATCACGCCCTTCGATGAGGGCCCTGGGACACCCGTTGTCACACAACTACACCTCATTATCACCTATTTCACGCAAATCCCGAATTCAATAGTCCACCAAAAACCCATGTTCCACACCCATATCCTTCAAAATTCATGCCAAAATCCATTGCTTAAACCAAAGGGGTACCTATGTACAAAATCAACACAAAACCCATCAAACACAAGAAAATTACGTAACACAAAATGGAAAATATTTTCTATACACAAGTTTTTTTTTTCAATGAAACAAGAACAACAATGAAAGAAAGTAAAACAAGTAAGAAAAGAAAATGCTTGGGTTGACTCCCAATAAGCACGCTCGTTTTAGGTCATGAGCTCGACCCCTTTTCACTCATTTGGTTGAAGGGAGCTTGGAGAGACTTAGAGTCGTTCCCTTCTCTATTGGTTCTCCGGCTAGATAAGTCTTGAGCCTTTGGCCATTGACTTTGAACGTAGTATCGTTCTCCCTATTACGGAGCTCAACCGCCCCATATGGAAATACCTTGATCACCTCAAAGGGTCCCGACCACTTGGATTTCAAATTTCCCGCAAAGAGTTTCAATCGGGAGTTGAAGAGAAGCACTAAGTCCCCAACATGGAACTCTTTGCGCAAAATATGTTTATCATGCCATTTCTTGGTCCGCTCCTTGTAAAGCTTGGAGCTTTCATAGGCATCGAGCCTTAACTCATCAAGCTCGTTAATTTGAAGGAGCCTCTTCTCACCGGACGCTTTCATATCAAAATTCAGAGCCTTGATAGTCCAAAAGGCCTTGTGCTCTTGCTCAACCGGGAGGTGACATGGTTTGCCATAGACTAGGCGGAACGGAGTGGTGCCTATTGGAGTCTTGTAAGTGGTGTAGTAGGCCCAAAGAGACTCGTCGAGTTTGGAGGCCCAATCTTTCCTTGAACAAGACACCACTTTCTCGAGAATACTCTTGATCTCACGGTTAGACACCTCAACTTGACCGCTCGTTTGTGGGTGGTAGGCCAAAGCGACCCTATGGTTTACCCCGTATTTCTTCAAAAGACTCTCAAAATTGCGCTCCGTGAAGTGAGAGCCTCCATCACTTATCACGACTCGGGGTACTCCAAACCTCGGAAAAATCACCTTCTTGAAAAATTTTGCCACCACCCGAGCGTCATTGGTTAGAGAGGCTATGGCCTCAACCCACTTGGACACATAGTCCATCGCCAACAAGATATATCGGTTACTAGAAGATGACGGAAATGGTCCCATAAAGTCAATCTCCCATCCATCAAAGAGTTCAACTTCGAGAATGTAATTCATAGGAATCTCATGCCTTTGTGAGATTCCACCCGTTCGTTGGCACCGATCACAAGATTTCACACGAGCGTGAACATCTTTGAACATGGAGGGCCAATAAAAACCCGCTTGCAAGATCTTGGTGGCCTTGGAACGCTTGTGTGACCACCACAAGGGAGATCGTGGCAATGAGAAATGATGCTTTCTATTTCGTTCTCATCAACACATCTCCTTAAAATACCATCCGAACACCTCCTGAATAGTAGAGGGTCATCCCACAAGTAGCGTGTGGCATCATGGCGAAACTTTCGCTTGGCTCGGGAACCAAGTTCCGGAGGAATGGCTCCACAAGCATGGAAGTTGGCGAAGTCGGCGTACCAAGGTGCCTTTGAGGTCAAGGCATAGAGATGGTCGTCCGGAAATGAATCATCAATGGGAAGGTGTCTATCTTGCTCCTCCCCCAACTCATGAGTCAACCGAAAGAGATGATCGACGACCGTATTCTCTACTCCTTTCTTGTCCTTGATCTCAATGTCAAATTCTTGAAGTAAGAGGATCCACCGGATTAAGCAAGGTTTGGCATCCTTCTTACTCAAGAGATACTTGAGAGCCGAGTGGTCGGTATGGATAATCACCTTCGATCCGACAAGATAAGGTCGGAACTTCTCTATAGCAAAGACAACCGCTAGAAGCTCTTTCTTGGTGGTGGCATAATTCACTTGAGCATCATCCATGGTTTTGCTTGGATAGTAGATGGCATGAAGTTTTCCATCCTTGCGTTGACCTAGCACCGCTCCTACAGCGAAGTCACTTGCATCACTCATGATCTCGCATGGAAGACTCCAATCGGGTGGTTGAATGATGGGATCGATGACTAGGGCCTTCTTCAACCTATAGAATGCTTTAAGACAATCATTAGTAAAGAGAAAAGGGGCGTCCTTGACAAGGAGGTGGGTTAAAGGCTTCGCAATTTTGGAAAAATCCTTGATGAACCGTCGGTAAATCCCGACATGCCCAAGGAAACTCCTCACCCCTTTCACATTAGATGGGGGTGGTAATTGCTCAATGACCTCAACCTTAGCCTTGTCAACTTCTATCCCCTTACTAGACACTACATGACCCAAAATAATGCCCTCTTGCACCATAAAATGGCACTTCTCCCAATTGAGGACAAGATTGACCTCTTCACACCGTTGTAGCACCTTGGCCAAGTTGACCAAACAATCGTCAAATGAGGTGCCACACACGGAGAAGTCATCCATAAAAACCTCGATTATATTCTCAATGTAATTAGAAAAAATCGACATCATGCATTGTTGAAATGTTGCCGGAGCGTTACACAACCCAAATGGCATCCTTCGATATACAAAGGTGCCATAGGGGCATGTAAATGTCGTCTTCTCTTGGTCACTTGGGTGGATAGGGATTTGGAAAAATCCCAAATATCCATCTAAGTAGCAAAAGAAGGAATGCTTTGCAAGATGCTCCAACATTTGATCAATGAAAGGGAGGGGGAAATGGTCTTTCCGGGTGGATTTGTTGAGTTTTCGGTAATCAATGCACATTCTCCACCCGGTGACAAGTCTAGTGGAGATTAACTCATCGTTATTGTTCTTAACGACGGTCATACCTCCCTTCTTTGGGACAACTTGCACGGGACTTACCCAGTCAGAATCCGAAATTGGGTAAATGATTCCCGCATCTAGGAGTTTATGAACCTCCTTTTTGACCACCTCCTTCATGTTAGGATTGAGATGCCTTTGAAGCTCGATGGTGGTCTTGTGGTCATACTCTAAGAGGATCCTATGCATGCAAAGAGAGGGGCTCATTCCCTTGAGGTCATCAATGCTATACCCAATGGCTTTCTTATACTTTTTCAACACATCAAGCAATTTAGATTGCTCATCCTCATTAAGGTTAGCATTGACGATTACCTGGAATGTCTCATCCTATCCTAAGAAAGCATAAACAAGAGAAGATGGAAGGAGTTTGAGTTTGAGTTTACCCTTGCCAAGAGTCGGTTCGTTGGCATCATCTTCCAAACATTCCACCTTATTCTTGGTGAGAATGGGTTTGGAAGAGTTCAAAGCAAAAGCATACTCCTTGAGGTAGGAGTCTTCTTTTTTCATTTTTCCTTGAGGCCTTAGAGGTAAGGAGTGCCTCAAGGGGATCTTTGCAAAGGTGCCTCGGTATCGTCTCATCAATAATTCCACCAATAATATCCACCCTACAACAAGAACCTTCAAGCATAGAATATTTCCTAGAATTTATCAAGTTAAACTCTACTCTATCATCTCCTACACTCAAAGTGAGCCTCCCATTTTTCACATCTATCATAGCCCTCCTTCTAGCGCCAAGAGCCTTGATGACATGTGGTGGTTTGTGGCTAGCTTTTGTTGGATGTGTGGTTGGTGAATTGATGGTGTTGTGATGGTTTGATGTGTTGTGGATGTGGTGATTACTCTTGTTGAATGTTTGCATATAGGAGCATGCTAGGTTGCATTTTAATTTTTAACCGATTTAGTTGCATGACTTTGTAGAAATTATCATTTAGATTGCATTGAGCATGTTTAGGCTTGCATATCATAAAAATCGGAAAATACCAAATACAGAGAGAGATGATCCTTTTTTGATAACTAGTGATGCCATTGGTCGGCATTTAACTTTGGTAGAGAGAGTTTGAGGCCTTTCGAGGCACAATCTCAAGAGTTTGACATAACTTCTTGTTCGACTTTTGTTCTCTTGGCCCTTTGTATGTAAACATTCCTCAATCACTTGATAATCTCACTTAATTCGTGAAGCAATTGGTATGATTGACAAATGAATCAGGTGAGGTCTCGAGCCATGAAAACCGACACATATCTCTAAGCTCCTTGTCTTTCATGAGTGTTTTGATTCACATCGGTTGGTAGTCTTCTAGAACTTGCCTTGACTCTTGATTGAAATTGCACTCGATGCCCATATTGCATTGATAGGATGAAGGCATTCATTTGAGCATTAATTTAAACAACATAGAGCTAAATGGCCTCCCACTTTACATACTTTCCCCCTTGATACCCCTTTTGAGCTTTTAGCCCTTCATTTGGTAACCATGTTACAAGCCAATTCCTAATCACGTCTCCCTTCTCGAGCCTTGGCTAGTGGAATTTGGTAGTCGATTTGGAGTGAAGCGGTCACTTGTGTTATTAAGTTATGAATAAGCAAGAGGGGGGTTTGATAATGGAAAATGAGTAACTTGGTTGATCATTAGTTTCACAAATTGGTGGTTTGAAAGTTTGTTCAATTGTTATTCAAATAAAAAAAAAAAAAGGTGAATAAGTGTTCTCGGATGATGTTGGGCTTAAATGTTACATTATTGGAAGGAGAAGTCTTTGAGTAGTGGAGTTGATGTTTGTGATTAGTGGCGTTATTTTTGCATCCATCGGCTTTTCCGGAAAGGTTCGTATGGATGTTGCTTTCTCCACTATGCTTTTTGGCTCTAAGTCCATATACCCAAATTCATACCCTACTCTATCCCGAGCCTAGATTACAACCTAAAAGTCCTTTTGATCCTTGCATATGGAGTGTCATCTAGCAGTAGAGATCCTAGAGGATAGGCAAGCTTATGGTAAGTTACTACCGATGTTTGAATCTTGAGTGACAATTGATTGTTTCCCCCAAACACATATGAGTTTGAGTGATCCACACTCCCTAAAGTGAGGGTCTTTCGGACTAATTTGCTTCATGTTTTGAGTGGGATTGTCGAGTTGATTGAGTGCTTTCATGCTTCGTGACTATTTGAATTATCGTCGAATCTTGGAGCTTATGTGATCTTTTGGTGTGCTTGTGTCCTTTGATGGATTTTCATGCTCTTGATATCCTTGTCTAGTGTTCCCCCTTGGTATCACGGTTTAGAGGGTGATCTCTCTCAACCATTTTTGTGCTAACTCTTGAATCTTGTGTGTCTTCTTGGTTTGTGTTTGGGTAAAAATCACTCCCCTCCGAAAGAAAGTGCTTGTGATACTTTTGCTAATTGTCAAGTGGTTTGTTATTAAGCTTGGGGGTTGTTTGGGGTTAATTAATGATCAATGTGCATGATTAGTGGTGATTCCTATCCTAGAATTGCCTTTATTATTATTTCACACCTTTATTAAGTTTTAATTAATTAGTTTGCGTAGGTTAGTCAATCCAATCAACTCCTTTAATCGGTCTAAATAGTCGATAATCTAGGGATACTTAGTACTTTATCAACGAGTCTCCGTGGTACGAACTTGATTATTACTTCGACATACACCATGCACTTGCGGTTGTGTCAGACATCCTCATTTTAAAACCCGTAGTCATTTAAACAAATAAATTAATATAAACTGCAAAGCTATATATCAAACGCTATATAAAGCTAATTGTATGTAAGGAAAACGTTACATGATAAAAGAGCTAAATTCTACGACATTTAAAAGAAAAAAAGTTATACCATCTCTTATGATACCAATCATACGTCCTGAAACAACGTTCAAAAAGTTAAGTGAGAATTTAAATAAATGGCTTCTCTATATATCAACCACCAATTGTTAAAAGTTTTCCACAATTACACTTAACAAATGGATGCAAAACGTATGAATAATGATTATCAAGATTTAAGAAAACTCAATGAAATTGGTTGTAAAGGATGAATATATAAATTTAGTATACAACATGCAACTTAATATGTGTTACTATAGTTATAAACATAATGCACTCGCTCAAGAGATAAGCATACCTACAAAAATAACACCATTAATTAGCAATTTCGCACCCAAAAATATATGAAAACATGTCAAGTATCAGTAAAACATGTTTTTTTTTTTGTTTTTTTTTTTTTTTTTTTTTTGGCTTGTCAGTATAACGTGGGGGTTGGGGACAAAGAAGAAAACGTAAACAGGGGTGGGGGAGATAGGCTTACCAGGGGTTTGCAAAGGTAATTCGAGTAGTTATATGCTTATATAGATGACTAATATGAGAGATAAAGGATTATTTTATTTTATTTTTTAGTTTTTAAAAATAAGATATTAAATACATATTATTACGACTATTAAGTTTCCTACCCAAATTCGAATTTCTTTAAACTTATCTTTTACTTTATGATATATATATTATATTTGATTCATATTTTAATAATGTGATCGACTATAATTTTAAATTAAATTTGATTGTCTTAGCTGTTAGCCGGGTGTGAGGATATATATATATACTGATTTTACAGCTAATTAGGAGAGTTTGAAATAGTTTCGGATTGACCTCTAATTATCATAAACGGTGTAGGAAGTTGTTAGGCAGTTAGAAATTAGATTAGGCTAGTTTTTCTAGTTGAATTAGGGTGAATGGATCTTCCATTGTTCTTTTTCTTTGCTGTCTATTCCTCTCTCTATCTTTATCCTCTAAGCAGTGGCGGAAGCAGGATTTGCTATGTGCGGGGGCGAACACTTTAAAAATATATTGACACAAAGTCGCTTGTTATTTCAATCTCTAAAATATATAATAAAAAGGGTGTGGGGCCGGATTTTCGGGTTTTCAGAGTTGCGACCCGAAAATCATTGCGTTACGTGCCGAGGGACACGTCCCATGGAAATTGACCGATTGGAGAGGTCAATTGTCAAGGAATCATCATAAGGTTCGAAGTCGCCACCTTGTTATGACCCAAACAAGGACGGGTTTTACAAAAAGAAGGGTTTTATATAAGATTTTAAGGAAAACCATTTAAGAAACCCAAAAAATGACTTCATTGTGATAAGACACGAAAATTCTTTAACTGGTCTGCGAATGCAAAGATCTTGGTTCTGGGTCTAGGTTAGAAGGTGCGGACGTCGTTGGACCCGTCTCCTCCTCCGTACTGAGTACGGGCTCCTTACTAATACGTTGTATCCCAATTGAAAGCTTTGAATTATATTATATAATGCCTAAAATGATAAGGAAAAACACATATATTTACATATTGTCACACAACACACTCGCATGTAAAAATCGATTTTGGAACCGGTATATTCGTTTATGTACAACGGGCTTGGATACGCATGTATTGCTCTACATACCAATCATTGTAGGACTTGAATCTACTCTTGGATCAAAGCCCTAACGTAGTTCTGATCGGGGGATCCGGTCAGAAAGACTCTTTGGATGCCATTAAGGCCGGTATGATTGTTCTTTCCCGTGAGAGGGATATAATTAAGAAACTTATATGATGACTCGCAACTTAGAGTCGAATTGATCCGAGGAACCCCCTACTTCCCTATAAGAAGTAAGAAAATGTTCAAATGGGAAGATTTGCCTACTCATTCGAGGCGTTCAACCCGACAACGTTCAATAATATACGGGGATCAACCCAATTCTTAGCTTTGAGCATACGTATAGGCTTCTCAAAAATATTCGTTCTCCACTGGGGAATAACATTCACTAGGGATGAGTAAACGATGATTTGTGTAGGGTATGGGTATGTAATGGTGGGTAATGACTTAAAAGAGTCTTTCCGATAGGATTCCCCGGGATGGTCCGAAGCCAAATAAGAGGGGACGGTCGATTATTTACTTTTATTCCATCATAGGTATTCGACTGGGAAAAATGATGTCACTAGGGAAATTTGGATTCCACTAGGGAATGTGATTTTGTATGAAAGGGATTTGACGTAGTAGTAGGTGGAATACCCATGATCACGTATAAGCAAATATCTGATTCTAATCTCGAATTTGATTTCAGGTCGGGTTTGTACATAAACGAATATACTGGTTTTATTGAAAACATGCAACTGAATATATCACACATGTGAGAAAAGTTCTTTTTACTTATTTTCCGAGTTGTATTATTAGGTGAAAACAAATGAATGCAAATGTACAAATATAATTAAGAAGCCTCAGAATTAACGAATTACAACTTGAGTATTTACAATAAAATACAAAAAATGTCTAAAATTCCTAAAAAGGAGAAAAAGACTTGATCTTCAAGTACATGGCGCCTCCGGAGCTCGGTCTTGATCTTCGTCTTCAAAAGTTGGACTCATTCACAAGAATTGGTTCATTTACAAATGAATTGATTTATTTACAAAAAGAATTGGTTATTTACAAGAGCGGTTTGAAAGAACCGACAAGGGATTAGTCCAAACGTGACTTATTGACTCCAAATTTATTTTTATAATTAGTGGGACACACTAAAATAATAAAATGGAGAGTTTCTCATTTTTATCATTTTATTTGATAATTAAACAAAAATCATTTACAAAGTCGCAAGAAGTCGAATTTACAATAAACTGGGCAGAATTTCTTTATTTCATAACTTGGTCATTTCTGAATCAAATTGAGTGATTCTAAGGCCTAACTTGGTTCATTTTACATCTTCTATCCACTGTAAAAAAACCCAAATCAAAACAATTCGTGGTTGACGAGTTATTAGCGAATTAAAAGTTTCTGGAACTCAATTGACAAACCTTTGGTGTTTGAATTACTGGGAATTAATTATAAGTGATCTAAGTCTAATATTTACAGGGATTAAACTATACTTGAATATGGATATGTACACAAATTATCAACATTTTTACACAAGTCTAAGTAATTTTACCAAAATAAACAAAAGTTCTGTGCAAAAAACCTAATGTTCTAAATTGTTCTAAGTTAACAAATTAATACTCATTTTGACAGACTTGAACTCGGTTTTGATTAATTCACTAAAAAATTAATATAAGCCCGAATTGAGTGATTCAAAAGTCTAAATTGGTCCTAATTGAGTCTAGTTTCCAATCAGAAATTCATTTTATACTTAGTGAGCATGGATCACTGCAGTTATTTAGATTAGTGAACTTTGACGTTTTTGGACCTTAACTCGGTTGGTTAATTTTAGCATTATTTATACATTATGAAACTCAATCTTGTTTATACACATTAAATCAGACACGTTAAGAAATAAACACAAAAATTATCAAAAATTAATTACTACTTTAAGTGGTTTCTTTTGGCCGATTATTAACAAGTACTAAACTTAAACAAAAATCTAGCAATTCAGAATTTCTCTTCCATTTGAAAAATCATTTAAAATTCATTTCTTAACCTAATTGGACAAAATTGGTTTCTGTGAAAACCTTGTTGAATCCTCTTTAATATTTCTAGAAATGGTTTAGGTCAAAAAAGCAACCAAACATTAGTTAGTTACAGATCTAGTTACGATGGTCTAAATTTGACAGTTTGATTTCAAAACAAGAATGAGAATTATCTAACCGTTATATTTTGATTATTTTTATCTCTATTGAAAGCTGTTGAGTTGAAGTTTCACATGGTACCAACTTTGTCAAATTCTAACCGTTGGATTTTTCTCAAATTACAAACAAAGTTACATCTTCTAAACCAAAAAAATCCAAGTTATTATAAATTGGAACCAACAAAAATTCCGAGGTTTCTATATGCATGAATGATCATTTTTATCCATTTTTATTAACAAAAGAAAAGAAAAGTGATGAGAGGGAGAAGTGACATTCATTGTTCAAATATTTATTTTGATCAAACAACACTCATTCTCACCGCAAAAACACTCAAAGGCTTGATCTAAGTCCTCCATGAGGACGAGTTCGCGTGGGCACTTGAACTCTCACCTAAGAATTGTAGCCGTGGAAAAATACGGGGTGCATGACCTCCGCATATCAAATCCAACCAAAAGAAATAATAAATTTACTAGCAATATATATATATATATATATATATATATATATATATATATATATATATATATATATATATATATATATATATATATATATATATATATATATAATAAATATACATAATAAATATATACATTAAATAAGCATAATATAAGTATGGATTAGCGAAAATAATCACATAAAAAATGTTAGAGTTAGTATTAAGAAAATATAAGTTAGCAAAAATAATCACATAGAAAAGACTAGATCTAAAATATGAGTTCAAGGGAGAGGAAAAATAAAAGAAACAAAAATAAAAGGGAGATTAAAGGGATGGGGAGATAACTAAGAAAATAAAAGAAATAAAATGGGAATTATTATGATGAAGATGAAAGATTAATAATTAATGTTGATAATTGGTGGGATATAATAAATATTAGTAATAAGGGATAGAAATTTTAGTACCCTTTTGAGAGATTGGATGAACTTGCAATTTTGGACCTTGAAAATGAAAATAGTTAAGTACAAATGTCTTTTTAAATTTGTACTTAACTAAAAGAAAAATTATTTTTTTTTGTGTTTTTCTTAGTGAGGGAATTATAAGGAGATGAAATGAACTAAAAAAAGAAGCTTTGTTTTTTTACGTGTTTATGATGAGATGATGATAGAAGTTTATTTTTTTTGGTTTTGGGTATTTTTTGGGTTTATGAGAGCAATTTCACTAGGAAGAGTACTTAGACAAATGAGAGGATTTTGACTAGAGAGATGTTAGAGAGAAAAAAAGGGCCCTCTTCCTTAGTAAAAAAAAAGGGGGGTTTTATAGGAAAATACAAGGGGAGGGGGTGTTAGGGTTCATGGGATAAATAAATAAATAATGAAATGTTAACTAAATAACAAAACAAAAAATGAAAAAAAAATAAAAATAAAAACAAAGGAAAACCAGTCAAATGGTCAAAGGGAAAAAAAAAGAAAGAAAATAATTTAGGGGATAAATAGGGATTTTAGGGGGCAAAATTATGGATGAGTTTTAAGGAAATAAAAGAAAGTGAATAAAAAAAAAAAAAGAGGGGGGGTTTGTTTAAATGGGGAAATGAAAGAAACAAAAACAAAAAAAATGAAAAAAGGGGGAGGGGAGCTGGAGGGTAGGAGAGAGAGAGAGAGAAAGAGTTGACTAGGGGAGGAGAGAGAGAGAGGGTTGACTGGGAAAGGAGGGAAGAAAAAGGAAGGAAAAGAGAAAGAAAATAAAAACAAAACAAAATAACAATAATAAAACAAAATCAGACCAAAACGTGGGAAAGGGGAAAGGGGTTTTTTTTCTTTTTTTTTGTTAAAATTTCGTGGGCCCTATATAAATAAGAATTTATTTACCTTTTTTCTTTTTTTTTTTTGTTTTTCTTTGTTTAGTCACTTTGGGTTTTGTTTATTTGGACTTAAACTTAAACCATTTTTTGGGGCAACCCTCTTCTACCCAACTATTCTATAATCCATAAAAGAATTAGCAATAAATGTACTACTAATAATCATAATAATAATAATAATCAATAATAATAATAATAATAATAATAATAATAATAATAATAACAAATAGTAATAATGAATAGTAAAAACGCAAGTTAAAATTCGGTGTCTACGGATGCCCCTCGTTGACCGAGTTTCTGAAAAGCTAGTAATAAGCTTCAAAGAAACTTTGGTCAACGTAACAAATAGACACGTAATTTTGACTTGCGAACCAAAATAATAGTAACAAAAGAAATACTGAAATGGTGTTGACTTGATAAGTTTCGGCGTAACCACTATGGTCTTAACCAAATGCGTCTGTGTAGTTCTAGGCGTAGCTCCTTTCATTTCGGAACCTTAACCGATCAAATACTTCCGTGCAGCTCTTAGGCGTAGCTCTTTTCACTTCGTAGTGTAACCATACTACGTCTTGGATGCTTCTGGGCGTAACTTCTTTCATCTCGAAGTATAACCATAATTCTTCTCGATTCATCTAATAATTCTTCTCGATTCATCTGATAATTCTTCCTTGAGGTCGAAGCTCCAACCGTCCTTCTTTCGATAATTTTTCTGATAATTCTTGCAAATCTTCATGCGCACGCATGAAGCATGCACGATCATCTTCTTTTCTCCCATCTTTTTCAAAATGCATCTCTTATGCAAAATGCTCATGATTTTTCAATAAAAATTGCCCCAAGTCAAAACACTTCTTTCTTTATTTTTGAAAACACCTCTCTTTTGATTTGAAAGTTCAATTCATCATTTTTTTCTTCAAAATCATTTTTCCAAACTTTCCGGGATTTTTTTTTTTAAAATAAAATTCGGGTTTATTATTATTTTTTTATTTTTTATTTTTTTAAAATTATTTTTCAAATTTCCGGAATAAACTTCGAGTTCATTTTTTTTTTCATAAAAGACAATCACTAAGCTATTAGTGAAGTTCATGTTAATCTTAAGATGATCTACCTCACTAATAAGCTCATGGTAATGACTTATTTGAATTTAATCATATAAATTAAATGTTAATCAAAATGGTAAGGATGAATGCATGGGAAAAGCTAATGGCCATTTTTGTGCAAAGGCTATTGCATGCTTGTATAGGTTGTAAATGGTGTAGCTAGGTGGTTGAGTGTTGGATCTTCTTCCATCCTCTTTATAAGCATAAGATGATCATTTTCATGCATTGTGCCAACCCATTTTCTTAATCTTCTCATTCATCTTCTTCCTTACTTATTTCCATCTCTTTTCAAAGCCAATTCCTATGGATAAGTTCTCAAATTATGAAGTTGATAAAGACTTCAAGCATGAACTTCTTCATTTTACAAAAAATGTCAAACCAAAAGAAACACATCCATTTTCACTCTTTATAAACTCCATTCAACCCTTCCTCAACCTCAACATCAATTGGGAGCTTATTAAAGCTTCTCTTCGTTATTGGGACAAAGAGGAACACTTGTTTCGATTTGGTACCCAAGAGCTTTGCCCTCTTGTTGAAGAGTTTGAGGGTATACTTTCCTTCTCTAATAAGGGCAATCTCATTACCCCCCTTGCAAGATTATGTCAAGAAGGAGACATAAGCCTTGTTTTAGGTCTTCCCTTTTTCACCTCAAGAAACATCCTAATGAGAGAAAACCTTCTCCTTGAGAGTATTTTTTCAAGGTTTAAGCCATCCCAAGGTTATTTTGAGATGGAAAAAGGGGTGTCTTATGAATATGCAAGGTTGAATGCCTTTGTTTTAATTTTGATGGGCACTTATTTTTGTAAGAAGGAGAAAAATTTATGTAGTGCTAGATACCTTGGGCTCATAAAAAATATTGAGTTGAAGGGAAGAATAGCTCCACCCATCCTTGGTTAGACCCTTGTGGGTCTTGACAAATTCTCTCAAGATCCTTCTTCCTTTATGAAGGGTTGTCCCCTCCTTCTCCATATTTGGTTGTATGAGAAGTTTAACCTGCTCAACGCTCCATCACGTTCTTACAAGCCTAGGAGTGTTCAAACAAGAGGGAGATCAAACAAATGCAAAAGCCTTGAGGAAAAAGGGAATTGGGGTGATGCATTTCAAGGGGAAATCAATTGGGTACAACCATTCTTTGCCCTTAAGGAGGTGGTATACTCCATAGAAGGTTATCAAAGTGTCCCGCTCCCGGGATTAGCTCACATCACATTTTACCACACATGGCGTTGCCTTCGTCAAATGGGTTACCGCCAAGTTTTGCTCGACCTTCCTCCCAAGACTTGCTTCACCAAAGAGGCACACCTCCCCGATTTTCAAAGAATGGCTTCTCTTTGGCGGTATAAGAAGATTTTTCAAACTTCTCCAACTCTTCATGATGCTACTATAAAAGATAAGTATGCATTTTGGCTAATTAATCATTTAATTAGCAAAGGAAAGCTCCAAGGGAGTGAAAATGGTGAAACGGGCCACATTGGGCCTGTTGAAGGGCGTTTTGGGCCAATTTGGAGGGCTGGTGGGCCCCAATGGGTGGGTCCCGGGGCTGCTGGTGGGTCCGTGGGCCAGGTGGGCGGGTTGAGTGGCGGCTGTGGGCTGTCAGTCGGGCTGGAATGGGGGTCGGGCCTGTCGGGCCAAGGGATGTGAGTGAGGGTGAGTGGGTTTGTGGGGTGTTGGGTTCTGGGTTACCAAGGGGGGAAGGGAGTGGGCTGAGAGTAGGAGAGAGAGTGAGTTTTAATGTGGGTGGAGTTTGGGCTGAAAGAGAAAGAGAAAATGAAGTTGGGCTATGGGAGTGTGAGGGGAGTGGGCTGGAAATAGAGAGGGAAAGAAGAAAGAAAGGGAAGTGGGTTGGGGAATGAACTGGGCCGAAAAAGAAGGAGAAGGAGGTTTGGGTGGAAGAGAAGCTGGGCTGGAAAATGGGAAGGGGAAGGATGGGCCGAAAAAAATGGAAAGGAGGGTGGGAGTTGGGTCAAAGGGGAAAGCTGAGGAGAGAGAATTGGGTGGGGATTCAGCCCACTGATTTTTTTTTTTTTTTTTTTTTAGTTTGTTTCTAAGTAAAACAAATGTAATAGGTTTAAGCTTAGGCTAAAGAAGGAAAATAGGAATTATGTAATTCCCTCTCTTTTTTTTATGTAATGAAAAGACTTTAAAAAGTCTTTTATGAAATGAAAGTCTATTTATGGTGGTAATCCCATTTTCTCATTTATTTTTGCACATGAATATAATTTTAACTATGAATGCACATTACATGATCAAATAAGTACTTAAATTTGACACTATCAATTTTAGTGTTCAAGTCCAAAATTCACCACTTATTTTTTATTGGCTTAAATTATTTGGATTCACATTTCCAAATTATGAACTAATTCCACATTTTCGTTTTTTTTTTCGTTTTTTTTTTCGTCTATTTTTTTTACTTTTTTTTTGCTGCTAAAATAGACTATAAACATAACTTTGACCGAATCCTTGTGGACTGCCTACGTATCTCGTTAAGAGAATCAGGTCAGACGTAGTTCAGGCTTTTAACCCAGAAATTGATAATAAATTACATAAAATAAAAATTGAGCTCACACACGAGCTTTTAATACAAATGTTACATATAATGAAAACAAAGAAATTAAGCATAAAACTTCTTTAATTGGTCCAAATTGGTGAAACTGGGAAATTCGTTTCCGTCTAGATCGGCTAATCTCACAGCTCCTCCAGATGTTATCTCTTTTACCAGAAATGGACCGGACCAGTTAGGTCGGAATTTGCCCCTCGGGTCATGCATAGGAGCTCTATTCTCCTTTAGAACGAGACCTCCCTCCTGGATATCTCGATCTCTCACTCTCTTATTAAATGATCGAGCGATGCGACGTTGGTAATTCTGGATGTTGTTGAGAGCTGCGAGTCTCTTTTCGCTGGTGAACGCCAGCTCTTCGTATCGGGCCTTGTGCCAGATTTCTTCAGGAATACTGCTCTCAGCAATGACTCTCAAAGATTTAATCTCAGTTTCGATTGGAAGCATGGGTTCCATGCCATACACCAGTGAATACGGTGTTGCCCCAGTTGGCGTGTGAATTGACGATCTGAATCCCCAAAGGGCATATGGAAGCTTCTCAGGCCACTCCTTTGTTTTCTCAATCATCTTTGACAAAATAGATTTGATTGTTTTGTTCGCGGCCTCAACAGCTCCATTGGTCTGAGGTCAGTATGGTGACGATTGGTGTTGCTTCACTTTGTACTTTCGGAGAGTTTCTTTGAGATGCCCCTCGAATTGCGGGCCATTATCAGATATCATCTCGAAAGGGAGACCGTACCGGCATATGATGTTCTTAATCACAAACTTGGACACTTGTTGGGCCCCTAGTTTGGAGAATGAGGTTGCTTTAACCCACTTCGAGAAATAATCGATTGCCACCAAGATATATTGATGTCCATTGGATGCTTTCGGATTACTTTGTCCAATAATGTCAATGCCCCAGGTTGAGAATGACCATGGTGACGTAAGATTATGCAACTCCGCGGAGGGCATATGATTCAAAATTTGAGAAAATCTGACATTTCTTGCAAGCTCTGACAAACTTGTAGCAGTCATGTTCCATAGTGGTCCAGTAATACCCAGTTCATAGAATCTTTTTAGCAAGCATTTTCCCGTTCATATGAGGGCCACATTCACCCCCGTGTACTTGTTCCATGATTCTTCGTGCCTCTTTAGAGTCAACACAGAGCTGGAAGGTCCCGTCAAACCCTTTATGGTATAGCTTATCCATGTAAAGTGCGAAATGGGACGCAAGCCGACGGATAGCCAATCGATCTTTCTTTGAACTTCCCTGAGGATATGAGTAGTCATTGAGGCACTTCTTGATATCTGTGTACCATGATTCATCCTCCACATCAGTAACGAGATTCGCATACTCAAACGATATGGCAGGCTCGCGCCGTTCTTCCAGAGTGATGGTCTGAGCTCAAATTTCTCCTTCCCAAACCAGAGTGGTTGCCAAATTGGCCAATGCATCTGTAAAAGTATTCTGCTCTCAGGGCAAGTGTCTAAAAGTAATATCATCAAAGCACAGAATGAACTGCTGTAAGCAGTCAGTGTACATCTGTAATCGTTCATCAAGGACACTCCATGCCCCTATGGTTTGGGAAATAATGAGATTTGAGTCACCATATACCGTGAGGCGTCGTGCCCCTGCCGCCAAGGCTGCCTTTACACCGTAGACGCAAGCTTCATATTCAGCTGTATTGTTAGTGGTCGGGAAATCCAACTTGACCGAAAATGGTACATGCAATCCCTCTGGACTAATTAAGAGCACTCCAACTCCATTGCCCCTTTTGTTGCAAGCTCCGTCAAAATACATCCTCCATCTGTCTTCTTGTATAGCATGAATGTGTTCATCAGGAAATGTATTGTCACATTCCTCTTCAGTCATGGACCCATCTGCCAAAACATCCGCTAGCACTCGCCCTTTTACAGATTTTTGATTTAAACATTGGATGTCGAATTCTGACAACAAAGCATGCCAACGAGCAATCCTCTCGCTCGTGATTGGTTTATCGAACAAGTATTTGATCGGGTCCAACCTCGAGATAAGGTATGTCGTGTGAGCTTGGAGATAATGTTTCAATTTTCTTGTCGCGTACACCAAGGATATGCACGTCTTTTCCAGAGGATTGAATCGTGTCTCATACTCAAGCAGTTTCTTGCTCAAATAATAAATAGCCACTTCTTTTTTGGTACCCTCTTCATACTAAGCCAGAAATGCCCCGATGGCGGTTTCAGTCACTGTGAGGTATAATATCAGAGGCTTTCTTGGTTGCGGGGGTGCCAAAATTGGGGGATTTGCCAGATAACTCTTCATTTTTTCAAATGCTTTCTGGCAATCATCATTCCATTGATGGGATGTGCCCTTTCTAAGTAGCTTGAAGATTGGTTCGCATTTCAAAGTGAGTTGGGAAATGAATCTGCTAATGTATTGAATTCTTCCCAAAAGTCCTCGGATTTCTTTCTCAGTTCTCGGTGGTGGGAGTTCAGAGAAGCTTTCACCTTGTCAAAATCAATTTCGATGCCCCTTTGGCTAACAACGAATCCCAAGAGTTTACCAGACGTAACCCCGAACACACATTTCTGAGGGTTGAGCTTGAGGTTGAACTTTCGGATACGATCGAAGAATTTTTTCAGGGAAGAAAAATGATCTTCTCGAATGCGGCTCTTAACTATCATATCATCCATATATACTTCAACAATATCGTGAATTAGGTCATGTAAAATTGTCGTCGCAGCTCGTTGATAAGTGGCCCCAATATTTTTCAAACCAAAAGGCATGACTTTATAGCAATACGTGCCCCAAGGGGTGATGAATGAAGTCTTGATTTGATCTTCTATAGCCATAAGGATCTGATTATATCCTGAAAATCCATCCATGAACGAGAACATAGCATGTCTTACTGTATTATCTACCAACATATCAATGTGTGGCAATGGAAAGCAATCTTTCGGTGATGCAGCATTCAAATCTCGGAAATCAATACACATTCTCACTCGACCGTCTTTCTTGGGAACCACAACAATGTTTGCCAACCAATCTGGGTGCTTCACAGCCTGTAGAAATCCTGCATCAATCTGCTTCTGAACTTCTTCTTTGACCTTGAGACTGATCTCTGGTTTCATTCGACGAAGCTTCTGCTGCTTGGGCTTACTATCTGGGAGCAAAGGAAGAGGATGCTTGGCGATGCTGCGGTCGACCCCGGGCATGTCGGCATAAGACCATGCAAAAACATCCACATACTCTCTCAATAACTCGGTGAAAGACTCTTGTTCTTTAGGTGACAAAGATGACCCTATCTTAACTTCTCTTTTATTTTCTTCTGTGCCAATATTTATTATTATGGACTCTTCAATTGGTGATATGCATGTTTGCGGTAACTCATTGTCATATGATGATGCATCATGATCAGAATCAAGCTCTTGTGCACAAATATGTTCAGAGAATGGGAAATGAAGGGTGTTCTCGACATCGGAAAGGTCATCCGATGAGGGATATTCTGTGGTGGAAGTGGTAGAATTATCGGTTTCACAATCATCAGACATAGGGCTTAGCAAGTGATCTGGCTTGGTATTTGAGTCGGGTGATGATTCCGGATTGGTGGATGTGTTTGGGCTACTGGATAAGGGTTCGGGGGGATGGTTACCCACATAGACCTTCGTTTCACGCCCTCCTTCTCTCCCATGATATTCGTAACTCCATTTTCTCACAATATGCTTGGATTCGATCAAATTGGTGGGATCAAACACTTCATCAGCAAAATCTGTCGCCTTGAAGAGTCGGTTTAGCACTCTGTATCGAATATTTTCAACCCAATCAACATCTTTCCCCTCATTTTTCAATTTCTGGTCATGGTCCGGGTCATATTTTTCGATATCATTGAAGAAAATTTCAAGACACGGAAGTCTTCTTTGTCCTCTTAACTCTAGCCATGGCTCCAGAAAGCCGTAATAGAGCTCATTCTGTCCTGACTGCACAAACTGCCCGTTCAGAGTTTTGGAAATAGCCTTCGGTGCCCTTGATTGACATGATGGTTGTACCCTAACCCTACTCGATCTCTGTTATTTGTTGGCAAAATGGGTTCTTTGATGCCTCGACCACTCCTCCCAAGGCCGGACCCTGGTATGTGTCCCATTTTCAATATCATTCTTGCCCCTGGTGAATTAGCACTCATGGCCCAGCTGGCCGGGTAATTGGTGACGGGTTTGGAGGTTGATTTGGCTGTGGAGTTCGTCATCTGGTTCAAGGAAAGGGAAGAGGCATAAGGGCTTTTTGTGGAAGGTATGAACATATGTGCACAAATGCAAGACCATTACGGCTAACATTAAACTCAAATGATTAAAATAAAATCTTTATTTTCTAAATTTTTCTAAAAATAGACTTTCCCGATAATCCTTGATTTATTTGAAATAAAATTCTTTGTATTTTTCCTCCAAGTCAAACAGAGATAAAAACAATAACCAGTTCTCAACATTCTCAAACTTCTTCCTTTTTTTTTTCTTTTTTTTTTAAATTTCTCTCTCTCTCTCTTTTTTTTTTGATTTGTTTGTTGGACCGCACCCGAAGGCTGCCTACGTATCTCCAATTTGAGCAAATAACGTTTTCGAAAATATTGATATTTTGAAAATGTGTATTGGAGAATCAGGTCCACGTAGCTCTGGGTAACCAACTGAAATTTTCCTCCTTTTTTTTTTTTTAGCCAACCTCGGAAAAGAGTTGCCTACGTACCCCGGTGCATGTGAGTACAAGTATGTCTAAGATGTTGCCAAATCCTACGGGGATCAGGCTATACATAGTTCTTTTACAGAGTGCTTAAAAAGATATTTAATTCCTACTGTCGAACCCAAATGAGTTGCCTACGTACCCCAAGTGCTCGTGCTTACATGTGTATCTATTCTGGATCGTCAAAAGTGCACTCTCAAGTCCTATTGGGGATCAGACCAAACGTACTTCTCGGTATGCAAACTATTACATTGGTTAAGACTGAATAAAATAAAATAAAAACTACTCCTGATTGCCCTTTTATTGGAAGATATGCCCGGGCAATTGGGCATTGGTGTGGCTTCTTCACCTAGCGGATATGAACAAATCCTGTTCTGACGAGTTATTCAATCTTTAAGCGTAGGAAGAAACAATTATCAGTCACATGTGCGAACTTCTGGCAATAATCGCAGTACTTGGTGGTATCCACGTGTAGTGGCGGCCCTTGAGGTGGAGGAGGTAATGGCGTTATCAAACCTTGGCACAGAAGCCGCCCAAATGCATAGCTCAAAGGTTCCTGCAGTGGCTCAAGTTGGCATGGCTGTCGGGGAACTTGCGGTGCTTGAGGGGGAGGTATGTCTCCATCTGAAGTGTAGTGGCTGTAAGGATCGGGTGCTTGTCTTATCCTCTTGATCTTTTCGAGGTCAAGAGCATAACCGTGTGCCTCGAGATCCTCTAATTTATGGTACATCTTTCGGCTCATCTCCTTGAAATAAAGGTCTTGCGACCCTTTTGCAATCCAGAAAAGGCTCTCTCTTAGCGTCATTAAATAAAGCACCTTCTTGCATTGCTCCTTCCATCTGGCAATATAAGTCGTGAAAAACTCGCCAGGTAGCTGTTGCATGTTTTCAAGTTTCAACTTCTCTACTATATCACTTGATCCCGCATTCACCCAATCTACGAATGCAGTTGCCAGATTTTGCCATGAGCCAAGTTGATAAGGTACCAAATTGAAGTACCACTCCCGGGCTCTTCCTTCCAAACTTTTCCCAAAGTAGTAGGGGAAAAATTCTTCATTGATCTCAAGACGATACAATTCGTGCACAAAATACTTCAGATGGGTCTGGGGGTCACCTCTCTCGTTAAACTTTGTGAATTCAGGAATGTTCACATTTTGGGGGATACGGAGTCCTGGAATCAGAATTAACAACTCGGTGTCGATCTTCTCCTTTGCGGCAAACATTTCCAAGTCAGAATCTTCACTATGTATGTAAGGCTGGCGTATTTCAACTGGGCCACCACTACCTGTGCTAGAATATGTGCTTACTTCGTGTGAAGATTAATCCACATCTACCCCATTGAGAAACTTCTCTAACCTGTCAACATCATCTGGGAGATCATCATCCCCTGCCGAGATAGCTCCAATTAGGAAACTATGGAGTCTGTCTCCAAATTCTTCATCCAAATGCAATACTAACTCACTAGTAGACGCGATAGTCATAGCCTCAGGGTCTCCTGTTAGTGTGACCACACCGTGGGGGCTTTGGAACCGCACCTTTTGATGAAGTGTTGAAGCTATAGCTCTCGACTGGTGAAGCCACGGTCAACCTAATAGATGGTTGAAGCAGGCAGGTATATCAATCACAAGAAACTCCACATCACGAACCACAGGACCGTATTCAAGGGGCAGCTTGATGGTCCCCATTACAGTTCTTTTCTCATTGTCATATGCTCGTACTACTTGATTCAAGGGTTCAAGATGATTGCGAGAGAATCTGAGTTTCTGAAGAGCTCGAAAGGGACAAACATTCACAGATGACCCATTGTCGATCAATACCCGGGGAACTTTCTTACCATTGCATTCCACTGTAATGTGGAGAGAGTGATTGTGGTCAACATCCTCTGGGAGATCTCTATTAGAGAATTGGAGTACTTGCGAGGACCCATAGACTAAACCGACCACTTCATCCGGAGAGATATCCGAGCTTACCGCCACCTCATTTAAATGCCTAAGCACTGCAGATTGGTGCGGTTGCGAGGTCATGAGTAATTTCCACATGGATACATTAGAGTTCACCTCCTTCATTCTCTTGATAGCTTCATTATCAATATTGTCATCTACTGCCACTTCTTTCCCTTTTTCTTTGTGGCGCAAAGCTTCCAAAGGATTCTCATCCTCCAGATGTGCAGGTTTGAAATGTCTCTCGGTTCTCGTGAGGTGAGCAACTGTGGTGTCTTCATCATCACTAGGGAGATCTTGTAAACATATAGCAAGACAAGAACCATGATTATGCCCTGAGCCCTCTCTCTCGCTAATTTCTATCACTGAAGCATCCTCCTCTTCCGCTTCATGATCAAGCATACGGAATCCTCCGTCACATTCTAGAGTTGAGCATAGATTGGAGAACATGTTATCCTTAACCTCAAAATGCTTAATAGGCTTCAACATTACTCGTGACCTAGTGGACAAGTCTACAATCAAAACTTTCGAGGTAGGAGACAAGGAAACTTCCATTAATCGTGGCTGGATTTCAGTTATCAACTCTGTGGGGTCAATCTCTGTTGTAACTAGAAATATCGCAGAAATCTGGTTATTCTGATGGCTAGGGAGCGGGTTTTTTGTGATGTTAGGAGGGTTATTGCTGGTTCGGAGGTATTGATGGTGAGCTTTCCTTCATTAATCAAATCTTGAATTTTGTGCCTTAAGGCTAAACACGAATCAACTGTGTGTCCTGAATATTGATGGAATTTGCAATGGTCACTCGGATTCTGATTAGGCCTTAATGGTGGTGGTGGTCTTGCGGCAAGGGGTTGAATCAATCCCGCCTTAGTTAACTTCTCAAAAGCTTGAGTTAACGACATGCCGAGGTTAGTGAATTCCCGTCTTGGGGTGAGTTGGAATGCTGTGGATGAGACAATGTTGCTAATTTCTGCAGATTTCCCTGATCCTTGAACTGGCAAATTGTAAGGTCCTTTTCTGTATCTCGAACTTGATGCTGCTGAGTCGTCTTTCTTAACCTCCATTCTAAGAGAATCCTCAATTGCCGATCCCGTGGATATCAAAGCTTTGAAAGAAGGGAAATACTGGAACATCATTTTTCCTTTCAAGTCCGGTGTGAGATTCCGAACTATCATTTGTATCTGATCCTCCTCTGTTGGCCGGTTTATCATTTGAAAAGCCTTAGCCCTCCACCTACTAATGAAAGTAGAGAAAGTCTCGGTAGGATACTGGTAGGTTGTCTCAAGATCTCTCCTGGTCACATCAACTTCTTCATTATACTTGTATTGCCGTGTGAATTCCCGGATAATATTGGACCAACTAGCTTTCTTTGAATTATCAAGTTGGAAAAACCACTGGGTTGTGGCCCCGTCTAGGTATTGCTGGAAGAGTTGAGCAATCAATTGTTCTGATACACCCCATGGACTCATTGCCCCTACATAGATCTTGAGGAAAGTTGTGGGACTTCCCGTACCGTTGAACTTTGATATGTTAGGCATTTTAAACCCGTTTGGGAGACGAGCCGTTGGGAATAGAGCTAGTCCATGAATATCGAGCCACGGCTCGGCAATTGTCATTCCTTTCAAAACTTCTTTCAACTTTCTGACTTTCTCACCCAGTTTATCATCTTCGGCCACAGAGCCGCTTTTGAGGTTAAAAGGAATGCCACCAACCGGTGTTCCCTGATCGGGTTCCCTGTTCATGTGAGTCGGAGTCTGTTCTATCATATCTTGTCGAGATAGTAGCAATTGTATCATTTCCCTCATTTCATTAAGGGCATCTAGAGGAGGAGGTGGAGGGTTCTAGTCTGGGATATCGGCCATTTTTTGTGGTGGTGAAAAGATTTTGCGGAATATGGTATAAGAGTAGGTAACGGGGCAACACTGGAGAGTGAAGATGAACTGAAGATCGGAGAAGTCCGGATGAGCCTAGTAGAGGGACGGACCCAACGGGTTGACCTGTCATGAAAAAATGCAGAGTTAGAATGACTTATGAGAAAAACTCTATATTAACTTGGAGGATAAACACTTTTTGTTTTTTTTTTTTTAGAAAAAAAACCATATTCCTTTCCTGAAAACCAGTACATGTGCTATTTCCTTGAAAAACACGTTTTGTTTTTTTTAGAACTAGATTTTCGGGAAAGTCCTTTTAAAATGAATTTTCTCATAAAGGAGAGATATTTATTTTGAAATACCACTTTTTCTTTGGTGATATGCATGAGGTGCATGAATGCATGGATGCATGGTGCCAGACTGACTCAACAAGTAACCGATTCAAGCATGCATCGGTCCCAAGTGCTCCTAAAGCTGAACTATAGACGGTTTTTTCAGATGCTTCATTTCACTGAGTTTTTGGAGTACACACACAGGGACTGGCACTCCATGAACGCCAATATATGTGGTAGCTTCCTTAGTATTTTATTGGTTAGCTAATCTGGCGCTCACTCCATGAACGAGCGACCAGCCTACAAAAACAATAAATTGAGATCCTTGTGTGTGTGGGGGGACCATTTGTTCAAACAAGCATTCGAAACACACGTAATTTTCACATATGTACATGATATACACAAGATATACACCATATATAAACAATAGGCATTTCATAACATCATTCAATTTGCTTTCAAAGAGACACAACGTACTTTCGGATTTAGACCTCTTATAAAACATGTTATTCCCCAGTGAAGTCGCCAGTCTGTGGGGCCGGATTTTTGGGTATTCAGAGTTGCGACCCGAGAATCGTTGCGTTACGTGCCGAGGGGCACGTCCCACGGAAATTGACCGATTGGAGAGATCAATTGTCAAGGAATCATCATAAGGTTCGAAGTCGCCACCTTGTTATGACCCAAACAAGGACGGGTTTTACAAAAAGAAGGGTTTTATAAAAGATTTTAAGGAAAACCATTTAAGAAACCCAAAAAATGACTTCATTGTGATAAGACACGAAAATTCTTTAACTGGTCTGCGAATGCAAAGATCTTGGTTCGGGGTCTAGGTTAGAAGGTGCGGACGTCGTTGGACCCGTCTCCTCCTCCGTACTGAGTACGAACTCCTTACTAATATGTTGTATCCCAATTGAAAGCTTTGAATTATATTATATAATGCCTAAATTGATAAGGAAAAACACATATATTTACACATTGTCACACAACACACTCGCATGTAAAAATCGATTTTGGAACCGGTATATTCGTTTATGTACAACGGGCTTGGATACGCATGTATTGTTTTATGTACCAATCATTGTAGGACTTGAATCTGCTCTTGAATCAAAGCCCTAACGTAGTTCTGACCAGGGGATCCAGCCAGAAAGACTCTTTGTATGCCATTAAGGCTAGTATGATTGTTCTTTCCCGTGAGAGGGATATAATTAAGAAACTTATGTGATGACTCGCAACTTAGAGTCGAATTGATCCGAGGAACCCCCTACTTCCCTATAAGAAGTAAGAAAATGTTCAAATGGGAAGATTTGCCTACTCATTCGAGGCGTTCAACCCGACAACGTTCAGTAATATACGGGGATCAACCCAATTCTTAGCTTTGAGAATACGTATAGGCTTCTCAAAAATATTCGTTCTCCACTGGGGAATAACATTCACTGGAGATGAGTAAACGGATGATTTGTGTAGGGTATGGGTATGTATTGGTGGGTAATGACTTAAAAGAGTCTTTCCGATAGGATCCCCCGGGATGGCCCGAAGCCAAATAAGAGGGGACGATCGATTATTTACTTTTATTCGATCATAGGTATTCCACTGGGGAAAATGATGTCACTGGGGAAATGTGGATTCCACTAGGGAATGTGATTTTGTATGAAAGGGATTTGACGTAGTAGTAGGTGGAATACCCATGATCGCGTATAAGCAAATATCTAATTCTAACCTCAAATTTGATTTCGGGTCGGGTTTGTACATAAACGAATATACTGGTTTTATTAAAAACATGCAACTGAATATATCACACATGTGAGAGAAGTTCTTTTTACTTATTTTTCGAGTTGTCTTATTAGGTGAAAACAAATGAATGCAAATGTACAAATATAATTAAGAAGCCTCGGAATTAACGAATTACAACTTGAGTATTTACAATAAAATACAAAAAATGTCTAAAATTCCTAAAAAGGAGAAAAAGACTTCATCTTCATGTACATGGCGCTTCCGGAGCTCGGTCTTGATCTTCGTCTTCAAAAGTTGGACTCATTCACAAGAATTGGTTCATTTACAAATGAATTGATTTATTTACAAAAAGAATTGGTTATTTACAAGAGCGGTTTGAAAGAACCGACAAGAGATTAGTCCAAACGTGACTTATTGACTCCAAATTTATTTTTATAATTAGTGGGACACACTAAAATAATAAACTAGAGAGTTTCACATTTTTATAATTTTATTTGATAATTAAACAAAAATCATTTACAAAGTCGCAAGAAGTCGAATTTACAATAAACTGGGCAGAACTTCTTTATTTCATAACTTGGTCATTTCTTAATCAAATTGAGTGATTCTAAAGCCTAACTTGGTTCATTTTACATCTTCTATCCACTGTAAAAAAAACTCAAATAAAAACAATTCGTGGTTGACGAGTTATTAGCGAATTACAAGTTTCTAGAACTCAATTGACAGATCTTTGGTGTTTGAATTTCGTGGGCCCCATATAAATCAGAATTTATTTATCTTTTTTTTTTTTTTTTTTTCTGTTTTCCTTTGTTTAGTGACTTGGGTTTTGTTTATTTGGACTCAAACTTAAACCATTTTTGGGGCAACCCTTCTCTACCCAACTATTCTATAATCCATAAAAGAATTAGCAATAAATGTACTACTACTAATCATAATAATAATAATAATAATAATCAACAATAATAATAATAATAATAATAATAATAATAATAATAATAATAACAACAACAACAAATAGTAATAATGAATAGTAAAAACGCAAGTTAAAATTCGGTGTCTACAAAGGGCAAACTAACCTTGTCGCCTCGAAATGAGTTGTGAAGCCAAATTGTGAGTAAGATCCCGAATCCACTCCAAAATCGTTGTGAGAAACCTTAGAATTGTTCAAGATATGAATATGTCATATACTCAAATCTGCTAGATATCAATTACAAAAGGCAATAGTGAGCATACATGATTCAATAATTTAATATCAAAGTACAAAATCCAGTAAATCATCATAAGATATGTGGTAAGAGACTGGTAACTAATATGATATATTTATATATTCAATGTTAAGCTACATTAAAGATGATTTAACCTTCCATAAAAAAAAATGAAAGATGCTATGATCATGACCAGGGGACTCCAACAACAGCAACAAAAAAATAAGTTACCCAAAAGGTTTTGTTCCCTTAGTGCATGAAACAAAAAACACAAAACACAATTTACATCAAATCTTCAACAACTCAAGCCCTTCTTCGTTTACCCAACAAAGGCATTTTGAGTAAGACTCTTCTTTCGCTCATGTTATGAAAATCATCAATAATTGAATTGTCATCAAATGTAAGAGCGATCTCTTTCTCAATATAAGTAATCAAGTAGCTTCTTAGAAAATCATCTTCCATTTTATTTCGAAGAGCAGTCTTCACAAGTTTCATAGATGAAAAAGCACGTTCTGTGGTAGCGATAGAAACCGAAAGTGTTAGGAGTAGACCAATCAACCTATCAAGAAGGAAATAAACAACTGACTTTCCCGTCTTCTTCAAATGTTGGCATAATTCTGAAAGCGTTGACAATCTTTAAAATGCATCATTACTACGCATTTCAAGCTCAAAATGTTCTACTTGAAATCTCAGGTGCAATTTTTCTTGTTCAGTGACATCACTAGGATAGAATTTCTCTACAAGCTTGCAAATCTTATCAATATCAAATGATTTGAAATCCTCCCTAGGATCCAAAGCTGAACTAAGCATGAGTAATTCGATCATATCATCCTTAAACCTGTTATTCAACTCTTGCAACTGTGCATCAAGGGTCTCATTAAATACATCATATTGGAAATGATGCTCCAGTGTGATGGGATCTTTGAGATGACGAGGTCGCCCTCGACCTGCTATATAAGGATCGGTCATATCAGGAATACTTATCCCATGTTTCTCACAAAAAGAGATCATTGTTTCAAACAAAGGACCCCATCCGTCATCTCTCATTTTCTGGATTTAACACTTTTGTAGTACGCACAAGATGATGTGCATTCAGAATATCTTGAGATTTGCTTTGCAGGGCTTGACAAAGATCATCAGTAATCTCCATGATGTCTCTCATCAGATGTAAACTGAATACAAACTCAAAAGAAGTGATGATATCATAAACTGCATCAGCCTCCCCTCATTGAGGCAACTCACCATCACGTATAATATTTTTAAGAACTTCCTTTGTAGCTTCATACATGGTCAACAAGCTACAAAGAGAGCCCTGATGAGTGCATAAATAGTGTTATTATTCATATCTAAACTGCACTCATTTATCCTAGGTTTACGTAATTTCTCTTATATTTTACTGATTTATAAGTAATTTTATATGAGAATTACTACTTTGGTATTTTGATGTTTTAATTGTGATTTTAGGGTCAAATTGAACTCCATATGCAAGGGACTTAGGATTCTCTTTGGATGCTCAAGATGATCAAGGCAAGAGAAGTAATCAAGAGTATTGAAGAGAGCATTGGATACCTTCTTGGATGCATCTAGACACTCAAATGGAGTTACTAGTGGCTTTAACTCTTTTATGAGTTATGTTGGTGACTTATTGATGTTTGGGAGGTTACTCTATGTAAACCGTCTAGGTTCATCTTGGTGTTTTCTTATAAATGGGATCTCATCCCATCCCATCAAAGACGATCTCTTTCCATAGTCTATTTTTCCTGGTCCACATTAAGCTTTCTAGATTAGTGTAGTGAGAATAAAAATGTAGATTTTAAGAGTTTTGTTAGTTCGTTCTTCAAGTTCAAGCATCCTTCTATTTCTCTTTGGAGATTATAATTGAAGCTACTTGGTTTATTTCTTATCTCTACTCTCTCTTTCCCCCCCTCTCCATGCTTCTTATTTCAATTGCTTTATTTAGTTTAACTGATTTTAGCATGAATTTCATTACGTACTTAGTTGTAATTTTAGAGATCATGAGTAGTTAATTTCTTTTATCTAGGGTTGATGTAACTTAATTAAATCCTATGATGCTAAATTAGATAAGTAGAAATTGGCATGTCATTAGAATTGTTGCACAATGTTCGATTGTAATCTTGTTGCTTATATTAGATGATTAATTCAAATTCGAGAGAAGCTTATTAATCGTCGTAACTCAATCATTCATCAAGTTTGCCTAATCACGAGAGTAGTTTAGAATGACTTGGGACTATTGGAAAGGAAATTATATATACTTCATGCTCTTGATATTTTCTTAACTCCATGAGAATAGGTAGTTGAGAAATATATTGAGTATTCCTTTCCCGCTTCGAGAGAAGGTTTTAGGATTCATATTTCCGTCCTTGCAACATTCGACCATGACATGCTAGTTGAAACTTGTTTATTTGCATCTACAATCTTGATTAAGTGAAATCAACCCTAGACTTTTTATCTTATTATTTTCTCTTATTAGAGATTAGTTTCTTTGTTTCAATCTCAAACCATATTGTGAATCGCTTAGCTTGTTATATTTAAGAAAACTTAGTAGTTGGAATCTATAGCTCCTTGTGGATCGATATTTTATTACTTCAATACAACCCGTATACTTGCGGGCCTATCAAGTTTTTGGCGCTGTTGCCGGGGAGCTTTGCGTTATTCCAATATTAGGAGTTTCTTGAATTGACTAGACTAAGCATTTTTTTTTCTTTCTTGGATATGTCATCTTACATGCATCATGGGGGTTATGATGATTATGATTCTTATTCATATGATTATACTTGTGATAACTATGTGAATGCGAATGAATGTGGTATGCCCAATGCCTCATATAATTGGAATGGATGGGGTGGTTATAATGCTAATGAATGTCAATTTGATTACCCCTACCAAGGTAACCAATATGCACCTTGTTTTGAGGACTATAATCATGGTAATATGGGTTATCCTAATTCCTATTATGGAGAAGGCCAACTCAATTGCCCCTTCATCCACCCAAGTCAAACTTGCAAATTCTTTTGGAGCAATCCATTGTGGAACAAAAAGAATTACTAGCGCAATTGTGCTGCAAAGTTTATTCAATTGCCTCTCATATGGCAATAATAGAGACTCAAATCAATTCCTTGAATAATTTGGCCTCATCTCAGCATTCTATTGAGTATGAGATTGTTGATGAGTTGGTTGAGAACAAGTTTAATGATCTTGAGCATCATGATTCGTTTTCCCCTGAATCCATTGACATGTCAATTTATACAATCATGCATCCTCATATAAACCCCCCTCCCGATACCTTAATTGTATATGCATATGTGAAACCCTTTGGTGTATTACTCAATCATGATTCTTACATCCACCGGGTTGATCACCACATGGTGAATGCTAAGCCCAACAAGAATAGTGGGGATGATCATAAGTTTGTTGAGTGGGGAACTTCTTCTTGTCATTTTGATTTTTCAAAAGCATTTGACAAGTTCAAGAGGTCATTAATTCTTTATTACATTTTTGTGAGAATGATCTCTAACATATGTCTTGTTGAAATGAGCTCAAGTGCATTTGATAAATTATTGCGAGCTTTGGCTTTCTATGAAGATTGATTCAAGAACGTACTTCTCAAGGTTCATGGCAAGGTCGTAGAGATAATGGTGGCAACACTGTCGTTTCTGTGATCCACCCGAACTAATTCAAAGGGGTCGAGCTCTCGACCTTAAAAGAGCGCTTTTTGGGAGGCAACCCAAGTTTTAATTCACTTATTTTATTTTGTTTTATTTGTTTTATTTGAATTCCATAAAAAAAAGACAAAAAAAGGAAAAAAAAAGAGAGAAAAAAGGGGAGAACTTTAGATTGTTATTCTTTTAATATTTTCTTTCCTTATTTTGTTGTTTGATTTTTGTAGGCAATAAATTTCAGTCTCACGACTTACTCTCACCCCGCTTTCAAATCTCTGTTCACGCCCGACCAAGCCGGAGTTGAGGCGTCACAACGCCTGGTCGTGCAACACTCGCCTTCCCTCACTGTCTAAGCCAGTTGTTCGGGCGGAATTCAGGCCTTCACGCCACCCGACCAGGCGACAGCAGGTGCACGGCGCACCCCTCGAGACCACCACCTGCTCGGGCGGTCTCCCATCCATGGACGCACCTGACCGGGCAGCATCAGGTCCGTTCCTCCACCACCCCGCGCCTGCGCGTGTTGTAGCCCCTGCCACAGCCTGCTCAGGCGGAATTCCGTCGTTCAGCACGCCTGGTCGTGCTCCCTGCTCTCACCCTCACTGTCTCACCCACCGGACCAGGTGCAATTCAAGCCCATCGACTGCCCGATCGGGCCCTGTTCTTGGCACCCAAAGGTCGCGAGCACTCTTTCTCTCTCTCACAATTCAATAAACCCAAACACGTAACCCCCAGCCTCACCTCTCGCCTCCCTCTTCTGTCACCTCCCCTGTTTCTCTCTCTCCCCTCATCACCGTCAAACCCACAAAATTCCACCACCATCGCCCTACTTGCCCCATTTCTCCATCCCACCACCGATCGCCGGAACGCCAGCCTACTGAGCAACAACCGCCTTAACCGCCCTTGGGGTCTCCTCCTCTAATTTTCTGATTTCTGGCCGTTGTCATCAGCTTTGCTTCACAATAACCCTCTGTGGTGTTTTGCTTTGTTCAACAAGAAGTATTTCCACATCCCTTAACCAATTTCGGCCACAATCTATTATTGTGATTCTGTGATTTAATTGAGGTATTTGTGGTACTGTTGTGGCTTGTTGACTCTATTGGGTGATTGAAGTGATTTTGATTGGTGTGCATTGACTTGGGATTTCTTTGCTATTGAACTGATCACTTGGGAATTTCAGATGTGGTATTATCTGATGACTGGGCAATTGAAATTTGTAAGCTTGAGGGTGCAGAGATTGTGAGGTTCAAATTGGCACTTGTGTTCGGTTGATTGGGAATCGGTGGTTGGTTTATTGTCATACTCTCGACGTTTGGGTGACTAGCGCCTTGGGGTGATCGTTGAGCTTCATGTACCCAACTCACCTTGATTCTCTCTCTCCTCGTCCGAGGGAGGCTCCGTGAGTTTTCTTTCCTCCCTTCCTCTCTTTCTTTTTGTCTCTTTTCACATTGGGGACAATGTGCAATTCAAGCTTGGGGGAGGTCATTGTTGTGGATGACTTGATTAAATGTGAAATTTGCATTTTTCATATTGTATCACGTTAAGTTGCATTTAGATAGAAATTTTCGTTTTTTTTTTGTTTATTTTGTTTATTTTCTTTGAATTTTTTTTAGTTTTTCATGCATTTTAGTTCATATAGTTTAGGTTTGTTTTTTTGCATGCATAAACAAAAAAATGAAAAAAAGAAATTGAAACTTTAAAAAAATGAGTGAGATGTGATCCTTCAATGATTGAATCTCTTTTTGTGAAAAAATTGAAGGAATTGTCTCAACTTTTGTGAATAACGGTCTTTAGCCTTAAAAGCTCATAGCATGATTGTGATTGTGGACCATTGGTTTGCGAAATGCATGTTTGTTGCTTTCGATATTGCATAGTTGATTTGAGTAGACCAAATATAACCATGTGAGATTTTGAGTCTTTGATTGATCGATTCATCACTTTCGATCTTACGGTTTCTTTCTTGTGTGTGTGACTCTCCAAATTGCGGTTTTCTCTAGAACTTGCCCGGATTCTTATCAAAATTGCACTTGACAAGCTCATGCTAGGAAATGATAGAAGCATTCTTTGTTTTAGCTACATTAGCCAAATAGCTACTTTGATACATGTTTCACCCTTTGTAAACCCCTTTGAGCCTTGAGCCATTTTATTGGGTAAAACCACATTACAAGCCTTGATTTCCTAAACACATCTCTTTCACCGAGCCTAAGCTAGTGGAGTTGATTTATATATGGAAGTTGTGATTTGTGATGATGAAAGCAAAGATTGGCATTGGGTTTTGAGTTGGTGTTTCATGTGAATTGGTGAAATTGTGGTTGTATCTTGCCAAAAAAAAAAAAAAAAAAAAAAAAAAAAAAAAAAAAAGAGAAAAAGAAGAGTTATTCAATAATGGTTTCGTGTGAGTAAGACAAGGAGGAAGAAGAAGAAAAAAATCTAAATATTTATATTGGCTTCTCCTCCTTAGTCTCTTTGTTGGTTTTAATGGATGTGATCTTTTGGTAATTGGTTGGAGTTTGTGAGTGAGTGAAGTGACTTCACTAGTTTTTGCTCCTAAGACACATTCCCAAATGTATCATCCTACCTTTACCCCGAGCCTCATTACAACCCCGTAAAAGTCTTCTTGATCTTTGCATGAGTACTTGTCTTTGGCAATGGCGAGTTAGAATATGGGAAAGCTTATGGTAGGTACCGCGTTTGGATTGAGTCTTGAGAGTTCTATTGATATAACCTAAACACATGAGTGTGAGTGTTCACATTCCTAGAGTGAGGGTTTGTTCGATCTTCTATGCTACTATCGAAGGTGGGCCTTGTGGTAAGATTGCTGGTTTGATTCACAATTTACATGCTATGCTATGAGTTTTAAATGGTTGTTGATTTGTTGATCATAATTTTTGAGCCTTTTCATTTGAACTTGATGTTTCTTTTGAAATGGAAATTGAGAAGGTGATCTCCTACTCTCCCTATGATGTCTTGTTGATAATGTTTTGCTTGGGGACAAGCAAAGACTTAAGCTTGGGGAAGTTTGATGAGTGCATAAATAGTGTTATTATTCATATCTAAACCGCAATCATTTTTCCTAGGTTAACGTAATTTCTCTTATATTTTACTGATTTATAAGTAATTTTATATGAGAATTACTACTTTGGTATTTTGGTGTTTTAATTGTGATTTTAGGGTCAAATTGAACTCCATATGCAAGGGACTTAGGATTCTCTTTGGATGCTCAAGATGATCAAGGCAAGAGAAGTAATCAAGAGTATTGAAGAGAGCAATGGATACCTTCTTTGATGCATCTAGACACTCAAATGGAGTTACTAGTGGCTTTAACTATTTTGGGAGTTATGATGGTGACTTATTGATGTTTGGGAGGTTACTCTATGTAAACCATCTAGGTTCAGCTTGGTGTTTTCTTATAAATGGGATCTCATCCCATCCCATCAAAGACGATCTCTTTCCATAGTCTATTTTTCCTAGTCCACTTTAAGCTTTCTAGATTAGTGTAGTGGGAATAAAAAGGTAGATTTTAAGAGTTTTGTTAGTTCGTTCTTCAAGTTCAAGCGTCCTTCTATTTCTCTTTGGAGATTATAATTGAAGCTACTTGATTTATTTCTTATCTCTACTCTCTCTTTCTCCCTCTCTCCATGCTTCTTATTTCAATTGCTTTATTTAGTTTAGTTGATTTTAGCATGAAATTCATTACGTACTTAGTTGTAATTTTAGAGATCATGAGTAGTTAATTTCTTTTATCTAGGGTTGATGTAACTTAATTAAATCCTATGATGCTAAAGTAGATAAGTAGAAATTGACATGTCATCTTGTTGATTGTAATCTTGTTGCTTATATTAGATGATTAATTCAAATTCGAGAGAAGCTTATTAATCGTCGTAACTCAATCATTCATCAAGTTTGCCTAATCACGATAGTAGTTTAGAATGACTTGGGACTATTGGAAAGGAAATTATATATACTTCATGCTCTTGATATTTTCTTAACTCCATGAGAATAGGTAGTTGAGAAATATATTGAGTATTCCTTTCCCGCTTCGAGAGAAGGTTTTAGGATTCATATTTCCGTCCTTGCAACATTCGACCATGACATGCTAGTTGAAACTTGTTTATTTGCATCTACGATCTTGATTAAGCGAAATCAACCCTAGACTTTTTATCTTATTATTTTCTCTTATTAGAGATTAGTTTCTTTGTTTCAATCTCAAACCATATTGTGAATCGCTTAGCTTGTTATATTTAAGAAAACTTAGTAGTTGGAATCGATAGCTCCTTGTGGATAGATATTTTATTACTTCGATACAACCAGTATACTTGCGGGCCTATCAAGCCCAAGTGAGAACTCCATCTAGTGTCTGCAGCACGCTTTAGAGTGCCAATCTGATTCAAACCCCTTCCAGTTTCGAGCTCGTCAATGGCACGCAAGCTCTCAAGTTCATCAGCTTGTGCTGATTGCAATTGATCATGCCTTTTACTAGAAGAAGTAATTGTGTTGACAGTTAAGTCAATTTTGAAAAGAAATGAAAGATAGGGAACACTTCTTTGGATGCAGCAACTAGTGGTAACTGGAGCCTATGAGCTAAATAGTGGATATAATAAGCATAAGGACACTCAGAATTAACCAAGGCTTGTAAGCCAGACCATTTTCCACACATGTAACTAGCTCCGTCATATCCTTGGCCGCGTATGCTTTGCACATCTAAATTGTGTTGAGAAAGGACATTAAATATTACAACCTTCAATGTTAATGAAGTGGTGTCAGGAACATGGATTATATCAAAAAATCACTATCTTACAAAACCATTTTCATCCACAAACCTCAAGACAATAGCCATTTGTTCTCTCTTCGATTCATCTTTAGATTCATCAACCATGATGCAAAATTTTCCATCACCAATCTCTTTCCGAATAGGAGCTTGTATCTTGTTTGAGAAAACTTGTAAGATCTCTTTTTGAGTCTTAGGTGATGTGTAAGTAGCATTTTGAGGAGCATTTTCTAAAACCACCGAGAACACTTCTTGATGGTAAGTTGCCAGCAACTTTATCATCTCTAAAAAGTTATCCCGATTTCTTGAGTTTGCGCTTTCATGATGTCCTCTAAAAGCACATGCTTGAAATGTGAGCCATAGGATGGCATTTATCGAGGTTTTAAGCCTTAATCTATTTTTAGCAATATGCTCAGTTGTTTGTTCCTCAAAAACTTTGCCTATATGCTCTTCTTCACTACAACAAAAATTGCCTCTTATAGCGCTTATTTTGATACATAAATAGCGCTTTTGAGCGTTATCTAGGCTTGTGTTATTAAAGGGGGTGTCAAAAGGCATAACGCTTGTTTAGAGGAGTGTTATGATAATTAAAATCATCTTAGGCTTCTTAGCACATTCAGATTAAGCGCTATAAGATTATCGGTACATCATTCTTTTTTTTTGAGAGTTAAAACGCTTTTTAAAGAAGCGTTATTGCTAGTATTCTACAGAATTCCATACATTGGTACAATAACGCCTCCATCTAAAGTGTTATGTTTAAGGCGTTATGTATGGTAAATTGTGGCGTAGTGCTTGCTTCATCAGATCACGACACATTTCTGTAGCTATTTTATGTGCAGAATTTGGCTCCTTTCCTACATGACGTAAGAAAGCACATTTTTCCCCATCATTGACATTTTTCCATGACCTAAAACCTTCAACAACAAAGGCTCCACCACCATTACAATTATTTGGCTTGGCAAAAAGAAAACAAGGGAGACAAAAAGCCCCATCTTTAGTCGGATAATATTCTAACCAATTATGAAATAGTTTGAACCATGATGCTTGAAAACGCCTACCACACTTTCGATCAGCAGGATACTTCGCCGTTTGATATCAAATTGGTCCGGCATTAATGTATGCTCGGCGAATGTCCATCCTCTGTATTAGAGGATAATCCCATATTTGCTTACGTACTCCAGGATCACGCACAAAAGTGTCATTAGCATGCTGTAATTCAGGTTGTGCTTCTTGAAATGGTGGGCTAGTAAGGGGTTCCGTAGTCGCATTGTGATTGAGAGTATGATCTACTTCAGGTTCCTTATAAGCAGAATTGGGTTCATTTTGTGAACAAGGATCATTCGTTGCATTGTCATTCAGATTGGGAGGAGGACCATTAGCATCTGAATTGTTTGGTTGTCTTTTATTAAAGTATGAATAAATTGTCTTAGTCTTCTTCATACTACTTTAGTCTTTAAGACTATGTAGAGACAGAGAACGACATGTATATCACTATTTCAATTTTCACATATGAATAACATGAAAGTTTACAGTTACAAACTAAAATTAACTAGTGGAAGGTTGTTCAAAAAAAATAAAAGTAAAAAAACTAATGGAAAAGAGAAATAAAATTCAGAACCAAGTAGTCTTCACAAGTTTCATAGATGAAAAAGCACGTTCTGTGGTAGCGGTAGAAACCGAAAGTGTTAGGAGTAGACCAATCAACCTATCAAGAAGGAAATAAACAATTGACTTTCCTGTCTTCTTCAACTGTTGGCATAATTCAGGAAGCGTTGACAATCCTTGAAATGCATCATTACTACGCATATCAAGCTCAAAATGTTCTACTTGAAATCTCAGGTGCAATTTTTCTTGTTCAGTGAAATCACTAGGACAGAATTTGTCAACAAGCTTGCAAATCTTATCAATATCAAATAATTTGAAATCCTCCCTAGGATCCAAAGCTGAACTAAGCATGAGTAATTCCATCATATCATCCTTGAACCTGTTATTCAATTCTTGCAACTGTGCATCAAGGGTCTCATTAAATACATCATATTAGAAATGATGCTCCAGTATGATGGGATCTTTGAGATGACGAGGTCGCGCTCGACCTGCTGTATAAGGATCGGTCATATCAGGAATACTTATCCCATGTTTCTCACAAAAAGAGATCATTGTTTCAAACAAAGGACCCCATCCGTCATCTCTCATTTTCTGGATTAACACTTTTGTAGTACGCACAAGATGAAGTGCATTCAAAATATCTTGAGATTTGTATTGCAGGGCTTGACAAAGATCATCAGTAATCTCCATGATGTCTCACATCAGATGTAAAGTGAATAAAAACTCAAAAGAAGTGATGATATCATAAACTGCATCAGCCTCCCCTCGTTGAAGCAACTCATCATCACGTATAATATTTTTAAGAACTTCCTTTGTAGCTTCATACATGGTCAACAAGCTACGAAGAGAGCCCAAGTGAGAACTCCATCTAGTGTATGCAACACGTTTTAGAGTGCCAATCTGATTCAAACCCCTTCCAGTTTCGAGCTCGTCAATGGCACACAATCTCTCAAGTTCATCAGCTTGTGCTGATTGCAATTGATCATGCCTTTTACTAGAAGAAGTAATTATGTTGACAGTTAAAGTCAATTTTGAAAAGAAATGAAAGATAGGGAACACTTCTTTGGATGCAACAACTAGTGCTAACTGGAGCCTATGAGCTAGACAGTGAATATAATAAGTATAAGGACACTCAGAATTAACCAAGGCTTGTAAGCCAGACCATTTTCCACCCATGTTACTAGCTCCGTCATATCCTTGGTTGTGTATGCTTTGCACATCTAAATTGTGTTGAGAAAGGACATTAAATATTGCAACCTTCAAAGTTAATGAAGTGGTGTCAGTAACATGGATTATATCAAAAAATCGCTCTCTTACAAAACCATTTTCATCCACAAACCTCAAGACAATAGCCATTTGTTCTCTCTTCGATTCATCTTTAGATTCATCAACCATGATGCAAAATTTTCCATCACCAATCTCTTTCCGAATAAAAGCTTGTATCTTGTTTGAGAAAACTTGTAAGATCTCTTTTTGAGTCTTAGGTGATGTGTAAGTAGCATTTTGAGGAGCATCTTCTAAAATCATCGAGAACACTTCTTGATTGTAACTTGTCAGCAACTTTATCATCTCTAAAAAGTTACCCCGATTTCTTGAGTTTGCGCTTTCATGATGTCCTCTAAAAGCACACGCTTGAAATGTCAGCCATCGGATGGCACTTATCGAGGTTTTAAGCCTTAATCTATTTTTTGCAATCTGCTCAGTTGTTTGTTCCTCAAAAACTTTGTCTATATGCTCTTCTTGCTTCATCAGATCACGACACATTTCTGTAGCTATTTTATGTGCAGAATTTGGCTCCTTTCCTACATGACGTAAGAAAGCACATTTTTCCCCATTATTGACCTTTTTCCATGACTTAAAACCTTCAACAACAAAGGCACCACCACCATTACGATTATTTGGCTTGGCAAAAAGAAAACAAGGAAGACAAAAAGCCGCATCTTTAGTCGGAGAATATTCTAACCAATCATGAAATAGTTTGAACCATGATGCTTGAAAACGCCTACCAGACTTTCGATCAGCAGGATACTTAGCCATTTGATGTCAAAATGGTCCGGCATTAATGTATGCACGGCGAATGTCCATCCTCTGTATTAGAGGATAATCCCATATTTGCTTACGTACTCTAGGATCACGCACAAAAGTGTCATTAGCATGCTGTAATTCAGGTTGTGCTTCTTGAAATGGTGGGCTAGTAGAGGGTTCCGTAGTCGCATTGTGATTGAGAGTATGATCTACTTCAGGTTCCTTATAAGCAAAATTGGGTTCATTTTGTGCACAGGGATCATTCGTTGCATTGTCATTCAGATTAGGAGGAGGACCATTAGCATCTGAATTGTTTGGTTGTCTTTTATTGAAGAATGAATAAATTGTCTTAGTCTTCTTCATATTACTTTAGTCTTTAAGCCTATGTAGAGACAGAGAACAACATGTATATCACTATTTCAATTTCCACATATGAATAACATGAAAGTTTACAGTTACAAACTACAATTAACTAGGAAGGTTGTTCAAAAAAATAAAAGTAAAAAAACTAATGGAAAAGAGAAATAAAATTCAGAATCAAATTTAGGGCAAAAATTCAACAGAGACAAAGAACAGAGAAAGGGGAAAAAAAGAAGTAAAACAATCAAGTTCAGACAATTATCCAAAAACTTTAAACAACATCAAAAATTAGAAGCACATATCACTCATCATGAATAACTATGTAGTTTCAAACTCTAATTCAATTGAAAAAAAATTAATGATCCTGAAAATACCAAAATTGAAATTATAAGAATCAAGAAAATAAATGAATCCATAGCTTATAATTCTTGTTTAGTTGCTCGTCATCAAATTGGGTTATGGAGAATTGCGGTTGGATCTTCGATTCTTCGTCTCTTGATGATTGAAGAAAAGAAATTAATGAAGGAATCACTTCTTTGTTACTAGAAAAAATTGTAGACCCTTTTCTTTGACAGAGAAATTGTAGGTCGTCTTTTGTAACTTAGTTTCTCGTCACTTGTCGGTAGCTTAGGTGATAGATGAGTCTTCTAGACTTCTAATTTTTCTTTAGTCTTTGACTTATGGGCAACTAGCAATACTTTTAAATAATATATAGTAGCCTATTGCCTACTTTTCTTGGATTTGCAACTCACGTGATAGCTTACATTAGTGAATAAAAGGAGGAAGTTTGGGAGGGGCTGAACCAAGGGATATTTGTTTGGGCCTTGGATTTAGTCTAAACCAGCCTTTTTTTTTTTTTTGGGGGCAGGGGGGGCTGTAGCCCCTGCTGGCCCATACCTAATTCCGCCCCTGCCTCTAAGTTTTTTAATTTGAAAACCCATCCCCCCTATCCAAGGGTCAAAAACCCACCCCTTCTAATCTAAGGGTTCGTTTACTTGCTTGCAATCAAATGCAATGCAATCATTTTATAGAGTAAATGTGGGATGAAAAGGTAAGGAGTGGGAAGAGAGTGATGAGAAAAATGTGGTTGATTGCATTATCCAATGTAATCACAACTGCTCAACTTTTTCTATGTAATGATGATTAATTCGGATGGTGTAATCAATCTCACTTTCCCCATCACCTTCCTCCCCCATCATTTCTTTTCCACCTTATATCTACCATATAAAATGATTGCATTGCATTTCATTTGATTGCAAGCAAGTAAACACGAGTGTATGTTTGGAGAACAACACTCTACTGTTATTTTTACAACAACAGAGGATCTGCTATCTGAATTAGGATAGTTGTTGCCTATTTAAAGGCCGAGCATGTGTGACTTGCACCTACAACTGATTTTTGATATATAAACACTATATTTGCTCTAGCCTAGGTGATTTAATTAGTTCTCTTATTCAAAAACCTTTCTTTTATCAATCTTTATAATCCAAAAACTATCCTTTTAATTAGGAAACTATCTTTTCATTAATATACCGCCCGGCCCTATAAACGAAACGAAAGCAAATACAAACAAAGTATTTATTAACAAAATTATAAAATTAGACTACCCTATCTAATTCAATTTTACTTGTGAATCTATTAAACAAAACACAAAGTCAAAATCAACCCGTGTCAGACCTAAACCTGCCAAATACTTTTGACACTACTTTGGAGGAATCCAGCTCCTCTCCATTTAGCTCATAACTAGACATCTCCAATTCACGTTATAAGAAAAGAACACGTGGCAGTATTTAAAATGAAAGGCTGAGATCCTTTCATTTGTTTGTTGTGTATTAATCCTGGTCCCCACCATTTATTTTACGATGGCGCCACTTTAGTTATTTTGGTTTTAGGCGGCAACACAGCCCATTCTCCCTCCTCTTTATTTTCAAAGCTCATCTTTCTTCTGAACTTCTTAATTGCCCCTCTGTCTCTCTCCATCTTCTCATATGTAATTAATCTATCAAATTATTTCTCTTTCAAAAATATTTACTTTTGCCACTTTCTTTAACTTCATTACTCAATTGCCCATTCTCTCTCATAATCTGGAATAATTAGTCTTCTCCTCTCCATGGAACAAGATGGAAATCAACCCTTAAGTACACCAGGTACTCATTTTCCTCTTTTCCATATGTAATTAAGCAACTAAAAAGCAAATTGATGAAATGTTGGAAATGCTTCAATCTATGTATCTTGCAGGGAAAAAAAATAATTATATTTTGAGTTTCCATCCTAAAAAAAATTACATAATCAACCATTTACAATATTAATCGCCTTATTTACATCCACTAATTCAAGTGGTTGTTGCGACTTTTCGATAGAGTGCCTAGCCATGTAGCTCATAATCAATCTCTTCTTGTTTGCTTGATCATTTTTTGTGCTTGCTGGATCTTGAATGATACCCATAATGGATCACATTATCTGTATAGGTCACATCAAAAACAAAACTGGTACGTCATCTTTGAATACCAAAAAAAAAAAAAAAAAAAAAAAAAATTTACTTGCGTTGATACTAATAAATATGTAATGAGAACACATGAATTGGATAAAACATATCCTTATCAATGGAAAAGGATTTTACTAACAGGTGTATTTTTCAACAGAAGATATGAATGCATTTATAGAGAAATGGGTCAACAATATCCATGAACATATTGGGCAGCATAGTACTACTGATATCACGCCAAAATTGCTAATGGAGTTTGGGTCTGAGGTAGATGCATATGAGTTTTACAATGAATACAGCAAAAAAGTCGGTTTCGGTATTCGTCGAGAATATTGCAACAAAAGCAGAATAGATGGGGTCTTGACTTCAAGGAGATTTTCATGCTACAAAGAAGGAAAACGTGGTGTTGATAAGCGAGATGATTTGACAAGGGAGTTTAGAGCCGAAACAAGAACCGGATATCAAGCACGAATGGTTATTTCACTTGACCGGAAAAGTGGAAAGTACAAGGTTATTGACTTTGTAGCTGAACACAATCACCCTCTTCAACCACCAGACTATGTTCATATGATTCGCTCTCACCGAAAAATATGTGAACCACAAGCAGCACATATCGAGATAGCTGATGAATCAGGATTAACTCCAAAAGATTTTCATGAATATTCATCCAGGCTAGTGGGTGGAAGGGAGAACCTTGGTTATACACGACAAGACCAGAAAAATTATCTCCGAACAAGAAGGATGCAATCATTGAAGTATGGTGAGGTAGGTGCTTTGTTGACGTATTTCAAACGACAAACAAGTGAGAATCCATCATTTTTTTATGACTTACAAATGGATGTGGAATAGCAAATAATCAATATATTCTGGGCAGATGCGCAAATGATAAACGATTATGTATACTTTGTTGATGTCATCACTTTTGACACCACATACAGAACAAACAAGGATTATCGACCATTCGGAGTATTTGTTGGACTCAATAATCACAGGCAAACAGTGATTTTTGGAGCAGCTCTCCTATATGATGAAACAACTTCTTCTTTTCAATGGTTATTTCAAACTTTTTTGAGAGCAATGGGTGGAAAAAAGCCTCAAACTATTTTGACAGATCAAGATGGTGCAATGGCAAAAGGCTATTTCCTTGGTTATGCCTATGGAGGAAACATACCTATGGATTGTGTACGTGGCATATAAGACAGAATGCGTTAAAACATGTAAACCATTTGTATCAAAACGGTTCTGAATTTGCCTCGCAATTTGAAGCATGCATTGATTTACATGAAGAAGAAGGAGAATTTCTGGCTGCATGGAATGCCATACTTACTTAGCATAAAGTTTCCAATGATTCATGGCTGCATATGATTTTTAAATACAGGGAGAATTGGGCATGGGCTTATGTCAGAAAAACATACACAACGGGCATGAGTAGATCCACTCAATTAAGTGAGAGTTTTAATGCTGATCTAAAAAATCATTTGAAGTCGGATTTAAGCTTAGTGCAATTTTTCACACATTTTGAGAGGGCTGTCAATGGAAAACGCAACAACGAGTCAGATGCTGAATACGAGTCAAGACATAAGTTGCCTAGACTGAAGATGAAGAAGGCACCAATGCTTGTACAAGCCGGAAATATTTATACTCCTAAAATTTTTGAAGAATTCCAAGAGGATTATGAGGAGTATCAAGGTGCTTACTTTAAGGAAAGCAAAAAGGGGCTGTATATTGTTGCAAATGTAGATATAAGTAAAGAGCGAATGGTAACTGGTAATCATGTAGATCTAACAGTTGCTTGCGATTGCTGAAAATTTGAAACACATGGTATATTGTGTAGTCATGCTTTAAAAGTTCTGGATGCTATGAATATCAAGCTAATTCCAGAACAATACATTCTAAAGCGATGGACAAGAAATGCAAGAGTTGGAACGAATCGAGATTGGAATGGACAACATATTGAACTAGATAAGAAAGCCCATTTCACAAAGCGATACAAAGAATTGTGTCCTCGAATGGTCAAATTGACAAATCGAGCATCTGAATCTCATGAGACTTACACATTTATGTCCAAAGTTTATAAGGAGTCCAGCAAAATCGTGGAGAAAATGCTAGCCACAAAGTCCAGCGGGGAAGGAGAATCAAGCAACAATTGTCATGTTTCTATATCAATTGCAAAAGATGATGACACTGAGAATAATGGGAATGTACCCAATTTTGGAGATGCAAAAGGGATAAAGAAGAAAGATCGCTCCTACAAGGGTAAAGGTCGGCCTAAGTCTTGGGTTGAGAAATTGGATAGAAAGATAAAGAAAAACTCGTCACTAAAAAAGAGAAAGCCTCTGAAAAATTTGGTAATTAACTTTAAAATTTTGTTTTCCTAATTTCCAAAATATTCTTACTATTATTGCTATCTCATGCTTCAAATACATGTTATGTATGTTGTTAACTGTGTAGGAAGCCACAATGAATCATTCCCTACCAGGTGACAGTATACTTCATACTACTACTCGTCACACTTTTACGCAATTGTTAACAGTAAGAACAATTTATTCTAGTGTATAAAATATCATTTTCACCTTCTACTTTACACAAGTTACTTATTTGATTTCTCTAATATAATGCAGGAACCACTCAACTTCAATTCAGTCTCCCAATCTTTGGATCACCTAATTGTTTAAAGTCGTCAAGTAAGTTACAAATTCGTGTACATTGAGCATATACAAACATCAGTTCAATGAGTGTTCAATTTTTTTCTATATCACTTTGAATTGATTTTATTTCATTTTACAATTCACATATAACCTATTCCTTTTACACAGTGCTTGGTCCTATGGGTTAATTTGAGAAATCAACTTCAAGTTAGCCATACAAAATCAGGCACAAGAAGGCAAAAATTCCAATTTAATTTAAGAAAAAAAAAAATCCCAATTTCATTTGATATACATGAAGCTATTAACCAAGAACCATACAAGCAATTCATATCACCTTCAAATCTCTTATGCATAAAGTACAGCACTCACAAATCAACCAATTGAAATAAAAAAGCCCCAAGTAATTGTCTAGAAAATTCAACAATTGACCCCCAGTTAGATCTATGATGAGAATAATCACACGAAGCCTTCCATTGTAACAATGAGATCTAACATGCCAATATACAATTATCAAAAAGTTACACTCAATTGGATTATTAACCATGAAAATTAACCCCAAATAATATGACCCAACAAGCTTAATTGACTATAGCCCGACAAATTAATCTAAAATCATGAACAATGATTCCATAAAGAAAATGGTAAAAAGAAATTTATCTTTACCTGATTAACGCTATATGGAGCATTAGAAACCCAAATTGTTTTGACCCATGTTTGTTTTTGGATCTACAGAAGCATCGGACTTCAATAGAGAAAGAGATGACCATCTTCATGATTTTCTTCATCAACGACTACCCATGGTGTTTTAGAGCTTCATTTTATCGTTTTCCGCCATTGAAGATGTAAAAATGGAGATTCACTAGGAGAGAGAAAATCAGAGAGATGAGAGTTTTGCTTACTATGTTTTTTTTCTTTGTGGCTGAGATACAGGGAGAGAGAGTGAGAGTCAGGGAGTTGGGCAATTATTAGGATGAAAGTTTTGAGAGAAGAAAAAGGAGTACTGTATTCTTATCAAGTGGAGTTTTATTTGATTTGAAAATAGGGAGGTGAGGAAGAAGTTAAAATATAAAACGGACAAGTAATCTCAGCCTTTTATTTTTGATACTGCCACGTGCTTGTTTCTTATAACATGGATTGGAGATGTCCATTTATGAGCTAAATGGAGAGGAGCTGGACTCACTTTGGAGTGCAAGTATAACTTTCCCTTCCCATAAAGAAAAAACGCAACCTTCAACCAAATTGATTCCATTTCATTGAAGAGCAAAAAAAAAAAAAAAAAAAGATTCCATTTCATATTTACCCAACCCGCCCACTCACCCGACCCATTTATCACCAAACCCAAAACTCCCATTTCTCTCCTCTCTCTCTCTCTCTCTCGTCGCCGGCGCTCACTATCACTCTCTCCTAAAACCCCCAACCCATTTTTCTCTCTCCTCCAAAAAACCCCACCACCATGGAAGACGTTTGTGAAGGAAAAGACTTCTCTTTCCCAAAAGAAGAAGAAAAAATCCTCAAATTCTGGGACCAAATCAAAGCATTCGAAACCCAACTCGAAAAAACCGAGCACCTCCCAGAATACATCTTCTACGATGGTCCACCATTCGCAACAGGTCTTCCACATTACGGTCATATATTAGCCGGTACAATCAAAGATATTGTGACCCGTTATCAATCAGTAACAGGTCATCATGTAACGCGTCGTTTTGGGTGGGATTGTCATGGGGTTCCTGTTGAGCATGAGATTGATCTTACTTTGGGTATTAAAACAAGGTCTGATGTTATTGAAATGGGTATTGGGAAATATAATGAAGAATGTAGGAAAATTGTGACTACTTATGTTAAAGAATGGGAGGAAACTGTGAAGAGAACTGGGAGATGGATTGATTTTGAGAATGGGTATAAGACTATGGATTTGAAGTTTATGGAATCTATTTGGTGGGGATTTTCTGAGCTTCATAAGAAGGGCCTTGTCTATCGTGGGTTTAAGGTTTGTGCTCCTTTTTTTTTTTTTTTTTTTTTTTTTTTTTTTTTTTTGAGAATTTGGGTTAAGAGATTTTTGGAGGTGTTGGGTTGTTTGAGTTATTGTAGCTCAATTTGCTTCATGTTTTGTGCTGTTTTTATGTGGTTGATTGTTTCCCAATTTGGGTTTAAGAGATTATTTTTTTCTTATTTTTGCTTGAGTTGTTTCAATGTTTGTGCTTAAAGAATGCTAATTTATGATTTTGATTGTTGGTGTTTTTTCCCTTCTATGTATAAAGTGCTCTTCAATTTGGGTTCTTGAGATCATGGTCTGCGATATCTATCAAAGTGTTCATATGTTTCTATTGAGGTCCATAGGAATTAGGATGATTGCATATATTAATATTTAGCTGCACTTCAGTTTCTATGAGTCTTTCCTTTATTAGAAAATTTTGACTACTATCATATTTATTCATAAGTATGGGTCAATTTTTCTCTCAAATAACTCATATTCAAATTCAATTTTTGTAGTTCTTAATATCAATGTACATATATGAGTTTGGGCTGTTATCAAAATTCCCTTCAATTAACTCTCTGTCTATGGGCCCTAAAACATCAATATGGATGCCTTGTTCCTTAGTTGAGTTTTGGGCTTGAAAGTTGCTGGTAGTTTTGGGTGAACTTAAGTGATTTCAAGCTCCATTTGCCGTCCACTGTAATGTGAAAGTTTATGAAACACCCTACATGTTAGGCAAGCCTGGAGCTTCAATAGGTTTTGTTGATTGATACTCATCTTCACATCAATTCTAATTTCTATGATTCCAAATAGCATGAACAGACAAGAATATAGTGTCCGTGACTTCCTATATCGGTGAAGAATGTCACTATGGATTTTGGGATGAATTGTATAAGATAATGGACATATTCAAAAGTACCTAATCTTGTGTTGAGGAACGCAAATAGAGATTGGTTGAATATATTAAGGAGTGGTTGATAAGGGTAGTATTTGAGAGTCACAAGTTTCTTGTCACTAATTTAGGAGAAGTGAAGTTTTTTCTGGGATGGGCTTGCTAAAATACAAACAATGATTGTATTTTTTTTGGGAGATAGGGAGCATAGTCGATAAGAAAATATCTTTTTCGCTAGATGGCCTAAGTAGAGAGAAGTGCATTATTTGGGTTTGGCTGGAATGCAACGATAGAACACTTGGTAGTTAGTTTGTTGTAATGTTTGGTGTCCTTTGGTTCTGGTGATTATTCCCAGAACTGTTCTTAATAGAGTTTGGTTAAGTACATGACCCAAGTCAGCCAACCAAACAAGAACAATGTATTGCTTGTTAGTTGATTGAGTATTCTTCGAAATTACCTTTTATATACCTGTCAATTCTTTTTTGCTATTTGTTTGTATTTTTGATGGCTCGGTACTTGGATATATTTTCTTGGAAAGTTCATATTTTGATGCGATCAATATGTGTTTTCTTTGTTTCTGCAGGTCATGCCATATAGTACGGGACTAAAGACACCTCTGTCAAACTTTGAGGCCAATTTGAACTATAAGGTTTTGTTTTGGAACATTGTTAATTGCAGTAATTTCTTGTATTGGGGAAACAACCAAGGTGGTGAGTTAATTCTGATGTCAATGTTCCTTGAGTGATGCAGGAGGTACCAGACCCTGAAATCATGGTCACTTTCCCCATTGTCGATGATCCACATAATGCATCACTTGTTGCATGGACTACAACCCCGTGGACCCTCCCTAGTAATCTTGCATTGTGTGTCAATGCAAAGTTTGTCTATGTGAAGGTGAGTGTGTGGACCCCGTCAGACTCTAGCATTTTAAATATGGAAGCTTGTCTATTTCTCATTCTTTTGTCGGAGCATCGCGGCTATAATCACATGATATCGTCTTGGTGGAAGCAAATTCGCGGATTCACCCTTCTAATGTAAAATTGGTATTAATTACCCCTATTTTTTTTTGATAATTTGGAGTTTTATTAATCAAAATTCTTCTGGACGAAGAAAATTACAAGCCAAAGGCTACAGCTAACAGCACAATATCAAACTAGGAAGGCACCAACTTAGAACCACGCAACAAAATCTGACACCCTTTGCAACCCTTGCTTAGCAAGACCATCGGCAATGAAGTTGGAGCTCCTTGAACGATGAACAATACTGATTCTAGGCCACCGCTCCAAAGAACGTCTAATGAAGTTAAGTTCGAATCTCGCCTTCCATGGGCCCTTTGCTCTATCATTACCCCAATGGACTGCATTGAGTGAGTCCGATTCAATAACCAAGCCAAAATGGAACACCCACTCTTTAGCCGAAGATTCAAAGATTGCTCTTGCAATTGCCGCTATCTCAGCTTGGTTGATTTCGTCAAGAGGATTAATTACCCCTATTTACACTCAGTCACTCACATAATCGTAAAAATCTCGACGGTGAGCCAAATTTCTGGGCTTGGCATATAAAAAATTAGACATTTTGAATATGATTCACATATTCCACCTCTTGGTCAATCAGAGTAAAATATTTCCACATGAGCAATATAATTCATAACTGAGATAAATCATACTCGTTATTCATAAACTAATCAAATAATTGTCATGATGTGAAGCGTTCTGATTTAATTTAAGTCTACGTGTTGCAATTAAACGAGTTGGAAACCCTCAACATTAACCTGCTTTGTGCCAGGTTCGTGTTGCGTTGCCGTGGCTTGTTAGCCTTTCACAGCCCTAACATAGTTGTGTTGAAGCATTTACTTGGGGGCAATTGCTTCTTATTTGTTCAAACCATGATGTTCTTCAATGCGCAATGAGTTATTCATAAGTGATTGAGAAAATAGTTATGGTATTGATGCACAGGTGAGAAGCAAAGCAACTGGCTCAACTTTTATGGTTGCAGAGTCTCGTATGTCACAGCTTCCTAAGGAGAAAGTTAAAACAGAGAATAAACCAAATGGAGCAGTTGGCGAGGCAAATAATTCCAAACCTAAGAAAAAGTCCTCTTCTGACAAAACTGCGACGGATGATAGTTCATATGAGGTGTTGGAGAAATTACCAGGTGCATCATTGGTAGGACTAAAGTAAGTATCCTCTTTCTTGGCCGATGTATACAAATTCTGCAAAATTCTTTTTCTTGCATACCTGCAAATCTGCAATTGTGGCCATTAACAACATGCATGAGTTATCTCTTTGATGAAATTGAAATTATTTATCTCTTCAAGATTATTCCTGGAATGGTTTGCTGCATCGTGTCATTTCAGTTGTTAAATGTAATCTCGTGAGTAGCCTGAAAATCGTTGCAGAAAAAGTTGCCTTGTCTACTTGTCATCATTTGGCGGCTCAACATCTCTTCTTGGAATATGCATTTTTTGCTAATGCTTGTTTAAGAGTTTGTTTTGTAGACACTACGACACACATCTATTTTAGTTTTCATTTTTGCTTCTCAATTTTTCTTTGGTTGAGAGGATAGATGAGTCTTTCTCTGGAAAGGTTTCTGAAAATGGCGGGCTAAATTATGTCTAGGTAATCTACCAAAGATACATATTGTAATGATGTCCCAGGTTCGAGTCTCTTCAGGGCCACCGACGGTTTTCCTGGTTGTTAACTGCAGGGCTCATGGGATAAGTCATGCAAAGTTGGGATACCCATGCTATCTAAAGAAAAAGCATATTGTAATGATTAGTGTATTCCATTTGCATGAATCTTCAGAAGTGATTCTGCAGCTTCTCTTGGATTTTTCCGTTTGGGTAATAAGAAGTGTGTTTATTGCAGGTACATACCTTTGTTTGAGTACTTCAAGGACTTCTCTGATGTGGCCTTTAAAGTTGTTGCGGACAACTATGTGACTGATGATAGTGGTACTGGGATTGTACATTGTGCTCCAGCTTTTGGGGAAGATGATTACCGTGTGTGCCTGGAAAATCAAATAATCAAATTGGTCAGTTGCTTGCCTAATTTTAAATCTTAATTTTAGCTGTCAATGACACTGATTTTTGCTGGTATGTTCAGGGGCCGGACCTAGTTGTAGCTGTTGATGATGATGGGTGCTTCACTAAAAGGGTTTCTGATTTTAAAGGTCGCTATGTCAAGGATGCTGATAAGGATATTATTAGTGCAGTAAAGGCAAGGATATTTCTTTTCCTCCCTTTTCTCTCCCCTGCTTACAAGATTTTTTGTTAGATCATAGAGGAAATTTATTGAAGAAATATGTTTTGAAGATATTCTAAATTGCTCTATGTTGTTGAAAATTGGGTGTAATTGCTTCTGCGTATGAGCATGCTAAGATGCTAATTTCATATGGCAATGGGAAACTTGTAAATTGTTTCTTTTATTCATTTTACATGTCAAAATGCATTTGAGGTTTGGCTGAAAAGATGTATACAGGGTGGAAGGTCCTAGCTGTGTCTCTTTCTGTGAGTGAAAGAACATTTTTTTTTTAGATAAGAGAGTGAGAGAACATTTTAAAGAGCTTTTCATACTCTTATGCTGTCTATTTCTGACTTACTCATTTAGAATATTTTCTTTGGGACAGAGCATTGTTATTAGGCATCTTTGTTATTTTAAAGTTTCTGTTTGGTAAATACCTATGTGACTAGGTTGCAAGACGCTCTTGTGGGCCATGTTCTTGGGAGTGTTTCATTCCAGAAATCTCCAAGAAGTTTAGAGTAGACCTTTCCTTTAGATCAACAATTTTTGCTTTGTAATACCTTTGTTTCCTACTAGTCTCGCTCATAGTTGTGATAATATCAATAGTCTGAAAATTTATATGCTCTATTTATCCGCAATTCCGCATAAGTACTCCTTCTGTCCTGTATATGATGCTGTTTCATCTTGAGATCTCTACATTTTAACAGAAATGAAAAAAGGACACAGCTAAGGATAAGCCAATTTTGAAGATTGTCTCCTCATTGTAACATGTGATTTCTATTTAGTACATATAACTAGAATGGGTTGAAGAGCAGTATAGGACAACAAATCACATAGGTTATTTTGGCTTTAATATTAAACGATATCCTAAATGGTTGTGCAAATTGAGATTGTTACATTAAATTGGTTTGTCTGTGTGTGTTTCTAATTTGTTCTAACCCTGAGGGGGTAGCTCAGCTGGTAAGACCTTCGAGAAGTATTCCAGAGGTCTCAGGTTCGAGTCCCCTCAGGCCTCAGGGCCACTGGAGGTTTTCCTGGTTGTTAACTTCAGGGCTCATGGGATTAGTCAAGCAAAGCTTGGACACCCATGTTATCTAAAAAAATGGAGCAGGAGTGTTTTCTATCGAAGTATTACTTGAATTTTTATAGGCTTTTCCTCATTCTCTGTTTCCTGTATGTTTGGAAAATCCATTTGTCATTTCCGTTTCTCTTTCTATGCAATATAGGTAGGTACTTAATCTCACTTGAATAGTCTTTAAGGACTTTTTGTGAGTGTTTTATATCACACTGTCTTTACTGGAAAGAGGTGATGTCGTTCTGCAGGGAAGTTCCTAACACCACTCCCAACCTTAAGCCTTTCATTTTTTGTTGTTCTAAGTTGTTATAACCTTAAGCCTCGCTGTTCCAGCACACACTGATAGACAACAAACAAAAAAGCTAACAAATAAAGAAAAGGAAGGGTGACAGTCATGGCTGCATGCTGTTTTCTGCTGTCTTGTTTTTATGTTCTGGTTTGCAAAAAAGGATGACTTATGACATAAATAGTGCCATTAGTCGTGGTAGTGGAGATCAATTGCTTGCAGTGGGGGCATTTAACCCCACTTTTTTCTAGATGGCTTGCAGCATAGGATATAGGTTTACTGGTTTTCTCATGATATTTCTTTTTTCCTTCCAGCAAAAAGGCAGGCTTCTCAAGCAAGGAAATTTTACCCACTCCTATCCTTTCTGCTGGAGATCCGAAACTCCTCTCATCTACAGAGCTGTTCCCAGCTGGTATGTAAAACTTCATTTTCCTCTACCATTTGTAATACTATGTGAAGTGTTAGTGATATTCTAGCTTTTCTATAAGATCCTGTATCCTGCTTAATAATGCTAAATGTGACATATTGAGGTTATGATTTAAATTTTAATTGTGTACATATAATATAAGAGATACATTCTGTCTATTTTATGTTGAAACTTCCAAATGCCTCCAATCTATCCTTTAGTTGCTCAATGAGTATCCAAGTAATTTAACCAACTTGCATTCACCTGTTCCATCTCGATCTCAAATAGGTCAGTTTAGGTCAGGTCAGGTCAGGTCAGGTCAGCCTTACCCCTATCAGTGCCGTACAAGTCTTGGCTTAGGAAAACTATAAATTTTAGTTGTAAATATCTTGAATAAGAAAGACCATAATGTAGGAACAATTCATCTTCAAATACCAACCTATGAACCAAGAACTTCATCTGATGGGCTCAGCATTTGTGGTGTACGGTGCAAAACAGTCGTGCCAAATTTGTTGCTATATGACCTTTCTTGCCAATGTTCGCAATTGCATAGAATACAATACTTCCTGCCACACATGGTACATGGTGTAATTACTTAGTCATTGTGACATTGAAGATATATGTCTGTCATTTAAAGAGTTGGGAGCTCAAGGAAAATTTCAGGTTAGTGGAAGTTGGGAAGCCGTTTAATAACGCAAGTTTATGTCAATGACTTAATGTTTCCTCCCTCTGCCAAATGTCCCTAGGCCTATTCCTAAAGTATTGAGAACAGTTTAATGTTGAAGTTTCTTCTTTCCTTTGTAATTAGTAATTTAGTAACCAAAATGATTAGGACAATCACCTCAAGACAAGTCCAAACAGAAAGAAGGATCATCGAATGTGGTGAAGGACTCAGAAGGAGTATCATTTAGGATTTACCTAACTCGGCTCTCTAGTTAGTCAGTGAGTTGCTGGTTATGAACTTTGTTGATCATCTTCTGTCATTTGCTTAAATTTGTTGCTACCCTATTCCTATTATCTATATTCGCTGCAAGAATATAACTGCTTAGTTCTATTTGCGTTAATATGGTCTATGCTAACCTGTCAATTACTGCTGCAGGTTTGTTAGCGTGGAAAAAATAAAAGATCAATTGCTTGAAAACAACAAGAAGACATACTGGGTTCCTGATTTTGTCAAGGTTTGTTCTGTCTTCTTCTTCCCCCCCTATGTCTATGTCCCCCCCCCCCCTCCCCACCCCCATTTGGGTTCTCTGTAATTTTGGTATTTGCATGTTTCTTGTGACTGTTTTATAGGAAAAACGTTTCCATAATTGGCTGGAAAATGCTAGAGATTGGGCTATCAGTCGAAGCAGATTTTGGGGTACCCCTCTTCCTGTATGGATGAGTGAGGATGGAAAAGAAATGAGATTCATTTCTTCTGTTGAGGAGCTAGAGAAGGAGTCAGGAGAGAAGGTTTGTAATCTCAATTACGTAACCTCCACATGCATTCTTTCTCAATCCTGAATAATACGTACAACGGGATGCTCTAATGGCTTTAAAAGCTGCAGTGTGCCGGTTTGTCAACTTGTTGCATTTTTCAATAAACTGATAAACCGAGTAGTAACGTAGTTTCTGGTGCTTGTTGGACAATTCAAATGTCGTATTGTTTATTTGGGAATTGAGGATATCTTGGCATGCTATTTCGCGGCTTTGATTTTTTTTCCTGGTATATAAATCGAACAATATTATTCCCAGTTGAGTCATGCAAATTTCATCTGCAAAGTGAAGAGTTGTACATAATATGGTACTCTTGTTTCTGTACACCTATGTCACTCCTGCTCTTCATTCTACACCAAATTACTTGTACCTAGAGTAACATTATTCGAGGGGTATTGCACTTCTTGAGTTCTTGCTGAATAACCTTTTAAATAAGTTAATTTTTTTTACTAGATGAATAAAATGGACAAATGAAAATCCCTGTTTACCCAATTATTGGTCGTTTTTTGTTCATAAATTTGATGCTTCTGGATAAGATTTCTTTCTCAGTCTCAGTTTCTGTTCTCTGTCTTTGTTTTCGTGTCTTTGAAATGAGGGAAATGATTTTAGCTATGATATTTTGATGCTTGCATATGATGTAATCGGTGCTTCATTATGGTGTATTTCCTACAGGTCACTGATCTGCATCGTCACTTCATTGATCATATAACTATTCCATCCCAGCACGGAAGTGGTGTTCTTAGGCGTGTCGATGATGTAAGACATCTTAATGTAGTAGCACTTGACAAATTTTTTTGCTTTACTTGTGATTTCATGCTTGCAATGAAGTTATCTTTGGCGAAGTATTATTTTTTGTTTGTCTTGCTATAATTTGCCACTCAGTGAAGGTTCCATCGGTGATTTCACAAATACTTAGCCTCTTGTTGCCTATTATCACTACATGTTTTTTTAGGTTTTAATGATAGGTTTTGTGGTACTCTCCATACTTTTTAATTGATATTTTTCTATTTACTAGTCCATTTGGAGTCGCAAGGTTCTTTCTCCTCAGGTATCTTAGCCACATTAAACAGAGAATTTCGCTCCTCAACTAATATTGGGGATGCCCTCAATGTCACTATTGTCACTAATAGTCTAATACTACTTCCTCTCTCAACTACTTGGGTAAATGTCAAAGTTTTCCCTTTTACCAATCCTTAATCAGTTAATCTATGTGCTGGAGTCTTCACGGAGATTTAAAGAAATGAAGGAATTTATTAGTTTGGCATGGGATCTTTCACCTACAAAATTGCATTTGTATTGTTTTGTCATACCCTTTTCATTGGCCACATGTATGTTCTGTAGTACCAATAAGTTCTGTGATATTGGCTGCTCACTATATGGACATGTTAGATTGCAAATGATTTGGAAAAGCCCAATTGGTGTGAATGTCTACACCAATTAGAATATTGGCGTATGAATATATGACCTTTAGGGTTTGAAAAAGGTGTGGATGGGAAGCTGCATTGCTCAAGTTTGTTCTTTTAACCTTTACAGTAGTTGCCTGACATTGTATGGGGGATGAATGATTACATTTAAATAATTTGTGTCTCCTTATGGAGTTAATTAATTAAATTGGAACAACTGTGCTCCTGTTCCTTTAGCACTTCGAAGTTGGTCTCTAATTTGCATCTTCATTGGGTACTAAGTCGTTTTGTGTCTTTTATTTTGCAATCTCTCCGTATATCGCTTATTCAGATTTGACTTACTACTTTTATAGTTAGTGCCTCATGGAAACATTTATTTTGTAAACCCTTTATTTGTCTGTTTTCAACGGATTACTTACATTTTTATACTTCAAGGACGATGGCTCTGTTCTTTATCCAAACGTACATAAATTGCGAAGCAAAAATGTTTTTGTTGATATGGAAATTCTTTTCATGTAAAATCAACCCAGAACTAATATTAAGATATGTGAAAGTACTATTAAATCAACCCAGAACTAATATTATCTGGAAGGAAGCGATCATGTCGGATTGTGGTACACTTGTACTATAATAGGTTCAGGTACTGCTTTATATGATGTAGTACACCACTCCTGCATATATGTATGGAGGTTGTATAATTTTCCATGACTATCATCATTACGTTGTATGTTGATAATACTATAATTGAATCTGGCTCAAATGTTGCTGTTCTTTACAGGTGTTTGATTGCTGGTTTGAGAGTGGTGCAATGCCTTTTGCATACATTCACTATCCATTTGAGAATCGTGAACTGTTCGAGAAGAATTTTCCAGGGCATTTTGTGGCTGAAGGACTGGATCAAACTCGTGGATGGTTAGTATCTTTTCCTTTTTACTTGTAGGTGCATGCAAATGAAATCTTTTTTTGCAACTTGCAAACTGATCTGAAACTCTGCGATGGGTATTATCCTGATTAATTTCTAGGCAGCCCAGTTGAAACTTGAATGGTTACAGACTTACAGTGATATGTTTCAAGATTTTTGTTGGATTGGTTTTCTTTTTGTCCTCCTTAGTGGTGCATCCTAAGCTCAATAAAGCTCTCTTCTGACCGTCTGGTTTTATCACACTCTATTTTGGAGATAACAATGAGGTGCATTTGGGTGCTGATGAATATGTATGATTTTCCGATTTTCACTTAGTTGGTCCTTAAGCTATATATTAAGATTACCGAAATTCATCCTATGAAATACATGAATTATTTTTCAAAATTATTGCAATCAGGTTGGCGTCACCTATTTACCTGATTGATTTCATATCATCGTATATTGTGATATGGAAATGAAGAAGAAATGGTTATTAACCTTGACGGGGTAGCTCAGTTGGTAATACCTCTAAGATCTATTCCAGAGGTCCCAACGAGTCACCGCTGGGCCACTCGAGGTTTTCCTGCTCATTAACTTCAGGGCCCATGGGGTTAGTCAAGCAAAAAAGCTTGGATACCCTTATCTGAAAAAAAAAACTGATGCACCTATTAATATACGAAAAACCATTTCACCTATTAAAACCTCGACATCTACTTCACTTCAATTGTAGGTTCTATACAACGATGGTGCTCTCAACTGCATTATTTGGTAAACCTGCATTTAGAAATCTTATTTGCAATGGACTTGTCCTTGCTGAGGATGGGAAAAAGATGAGTAAGAGACTCAAGAACTACCCAGCACCATCTGAAATTCTAAATGAGTATGGCGCTGTAAGTTCTACATATTGTAAATGACTTTCCTTCTTCAGATTTTGTTCACCATCTCAGAAAACTTTTTTCCATGTTGAATAAATAAATCTTGGCATTTACATTGGTTCAAGTCTTGACATTGATTTATCTTTCACATAGGATGCATTGCGATTGTATATTGTTAATTCACCAGTTGTGCGTGCGGAGCCTTTACGTTTTAGAAAAGATGGAGTTTTTGGAATGGTATGTAGTTCTTGTTCTTTCTTTTACAGTTCTTGGAGATTTTATATTCCATGGAGTTTTGCATTTTTGTAGATTTAATTGAACAGTGATGACTGATCTTTTTGTCATGCTCTCTTGTTGTTTGGCTTAATGGGAAATTTCAGATCAGAGATGTCTTCCTCCCATGGTACAATGCATATAGATTCCTTGTTCAGAATGCAAAGAGACTTGAAATTGAAGGCTTTGGAGCATTCGTTCCCATTGATCACAGTGCTTTGAGGAACTCATCCAATGTCCTTGACCAGTGGATCAATTCAGCCACGCAACACCTGGTTCATTTTGTACGCCAAGAAATGGATGCATACCGGTTATATACGGTTGGTAGACTCTTTCTTGTGAAGCTAATAGGCTTGCAGTTACTTTTTTTTTTGTTTGGACTACAGGTTCACCCTAGAGGCCTAGACCCTTTGGCCCAGGACTAATCCTGTTCGCACCGGGTCGGCCCACGAAAGGGTAAAGTGCTCCCAGCAAGCAGTGTTTTCATTCCCAAGATTCGAACCCCGACCTTGGTTAAGGGATGAGAGTGCCGAACCACTCACACCAACCACTTGTTGGTTAGGCTTGCAGTTACTTTAATACCCGCATCCACATGCCCAAGCCCACATCCCCATTCCCACGTCCACGCACACAATCACACACGCACACACACACATAACCAGAATCACACACACTACTACTACTAGTACTGTCACACACACGCACACAGACACACACACACACACACACACACACACACACACACACCTGTGTGATCTGCAATTGATTCTCTTCTACATCCTGCTTGTTGAGAATTTGCTCCCAGTTGGTGTATTTTAAAATGTGAAACGAATGGAAATAGCCTCTTTACACCTACAATAGCAAGGCTGTATAGATCTTACTCTCGCTAGATCTTTGGAGGCTTGTGCAGTTGGTGGTTGTTTGTCACTTCGAGTCCTCAAGGACTCAGAGTGGTGTGTTGGGATTGTACAAAATGAGATAAGCAGGGTCAAAACCACAACTGAGCGATTCAATAAGCTCAGCAAATTTATGGGGTCTATGGGGATTTATACCCATGTTACTGTCTGTACTAGAGCATAAGTACCCTGTCTTCAGAGTACCTGTTGTAGTATTAGGGTATCAAAAGCTCACATGATTGAAAGTCAGTGTGCAAGAACCAACTCAATTCTGTAGATCCGGTACCACCACGTTTCTTTTAGTTGATAACCACGTTATTTTTCTAATCTGCTGACCTTCTCATGTTTAGGTTGAAAGATTGTATGAGAAGCCACTGTTTTATTTTAACTCATGGTTAAATCCTTGTCTTCTTTAGCTACTCTGGATGGTTGTATTTGTTATCAATGGTATATACTATATAATGTCTACTAGTGCTTCCTGTCTATTCTGGTAAACTAGTACCCAGTATTTTGTTTGCTGTATGATTTTTGTACGTTCATATGACCTACAAGAGGGGCAGGATAGGATTCTGTGGCACATCTGATGAATGATAATTTGCTTCTCTAGCTCTTAAGATTAAATAGTTTCTAATGAAGTTTTGACCCTTGGACATCCCTTGCAGGTAGTTCCTCAACTTCTAAAGTTTCTTGATGACCTGACAAATATTTATGTAAGATTCAACCGTAAGCGGCTTAAAGGTCGGACAGGAGAGGAAGACTGCAAGATTGCACTATCTACTTTGTACCATGTATGTTTCTTTTATTGACTTGGATCACTCTATCATAAGCTATACGTTTCTTATGGCCAAAAATGTTTTTTTCTCCCTGGAGAAGAGCCGATTTGACGAGCTTTTTTTTTGTCTGTTGATGGTTTATAGTTTTGGTACCTCTGTGTTGTTTAGGGTAATGAATATTCGCTTGTAGTGACAGGTCAAAGAGGTGAAGGAAGTTATGAAGTCTTCTAATGTCTCAAGCTTTATGTATCAGCTGCATTAGCACCTAATTTATTTCATGTGTCTAGGTTGGAGCGGGGGGGTATTATTGGGTTAGAGTTGGATTAATCCATCTGATCTTTTTTTATCTGTAATGCTCGTGGAGAATGGCTCTTCGAGGGTATGCATTTTTGGGGCTTTTAGATTGATGTCTCCGCTACCTTTTAGACAGAACTGCTCCTTTGGCTGTTTGCAACTGCTGTTCGATATTTTGGAGCACTTCCCATGAAACCCTTTAAGATCTTACTTTGGTTTGCTCATTAGAAAGGGCTCGGGTTGATCATAAACTAAGTTACACTGACCAACTTTAATATCATTCACCCTTCTGTTAATCATGCACTCCATACATGGGTATAGGGAAGGAGAAAAAGATGTTGTGAAAGTGTGCTATTTTCGCAGTGCTTTGGTGTATTTGATTAGAAAGGAACGCTAAGGTTTGGTATTTCACTGTCGGTTGATATGCTTTGGGATAGGGTGGTTTACTTAACCTCTTTGTGGGCTAAGGCTGCTGGATGTTTTCGAAGTTATCCCGTTACACAGGTTATGCTTCATTTGGCTGAGTTGTAGATATGCTCCCTTTGTGGACCCGTTGTCCGCTTAGGTTGTAATTCCTCTTATTTATATTAATGATACTTATTCTTTATCAAACAAATGCAATCCTTTATTACTGTTCATCAATCACAGATTATCGGCCCCGTCGTTTGGTTAGCCTTCCTCATTTAGCTTTCAGTCATCACATGAACCCCTTTTCTATATTCAATGGAACCTTTCTTCAGGGTCATAAATGATTTTAGTTTTTAAATGAAGATCAAATGTAGAGTTTTTCGCAGAAAATGTGGTCAAAGATGGACTGGATAGAGGCTGGGCTACGGTTGATTGGGCTGATAAGGCTGTTCATGTATTATTTGGCAAGTTTTGTGTGAGACCAAAAGTCATCCCAGGATCAGTAGTCACCCCAAAATAATTTGATAGTCGGTCCTCTCATGATAAGACTCTCAAATTCTCTCATTCGTGGGAATATTCCATTTCGATTTCAAAAGTGGGGATTTTATTTTTTTCTCACTCTATGTCATCCCAACTCCAACCGAAATTACATGTGTCACTCCTAAGTCCTATCTAAAATATTCTCAACAAGAAATTATTTTCCACCCAATCAAAAGGAATCTTACAGTGTGATGGACAGTTTATATGGTTATTATTTGAATTTGATATTGCTTTTCATGCGTCGTCATTAAATCTGTTGACATTTTGGGTCGAAATTCTTATGTTGAGTGGTATAATGAGAGTCAGTAGCAGCTATTTAACATTTTAACCATTAAAGCTTCCATCACACCTGATTCCATCATCTATTAAATGCTTCTTTTTTTTTTATATAAATGTATTTAATGCGAGTTATTGGTTGCAGGTACTACTAACTTCATGTAAGGCCATGGCTCCCTTTACACCTTTCTTCACCGAAGTTCTTTACCAAAATCTACGAAAAGTTTGTGATGGAGCAGAAGAGAGCATTCATCATTGCAGCTTCCCTCACGAAGAAGAAAAGGTATTTTGCATTAATAAAAGTTGCTGCTTTTGAAAGTGCATTTTGGATCTTGTTTTTTATTTTTTATTATAAGGGATCTTGGTCATTATTAAAGCTCGTTGTAACTTCACTCTTTCTCATTTTAGGGAGAGGAACGCATTGTACAAAGTGTTTCAAGAATGACGAGAATCATTGATCTTGCACGTAATATCCGTGAGCGCCACAACAAGCCTCTAAAGACACCCCTGAGGTGATGTCCTGGATTGTCTTTGCTGTGTTAATTTCAATTAATTATTGTTATATATTTTTCTAAGATAAGGGAAGTTGTATGAATAAGAAAAGAGGTAACAATCTAAGAGGACTAGAGGAGTCCAATTCTCCCCATTGTTTTTGGATGTAACCCCCTTTAAGAGCCCCAGCCGCTGTCGCCTATATGGAGGCTAAGTACACCACACAAATCCAGATAAAATCAATCGGCTCGAAAATAAAAATCCAAGCGAATATGCCTTTTAACCAACTGCACCAGAACACCGACAAGAACGTGCAAGGCCAAAGCAGCCTATTCTCCTTGGCCCTTCTAACCCAACATGTCTCACCTGCAATCGATGAACAATAAATGTCGGGGACACCAAAACCTTTCTTACTACACCAGACAGTCGTCTATACAATGCCCTATCCATGTCTGAATGGAGTAGTAACTGTAAACAAGGCTTGCTCTCACACACATCCTGAGATATAGACAAGCCAAAAAGCCGACTCTGCTATCATGAATGTTTACCATACCTAAAGCAAAGTCCTAACTATAGCCTGCATCTTGAGGGAATTCTCTGATTACACATTGTTTGTTGCTTCCTTATACTGGCTTTATTTTTCTATTGTTGCTGTATACTCATCCAACTTACAGTTGTTGCTTCTGGAATACAGGGAGATGGTGGTGGTACATCCTGACAAAGATTTTCTTGATGATATTACTGGAAAACTAAGAGAGGTATGAATATCGGTTGGATTTATGGGCTAGTTAAATTTTTTAGATTTGTCTTATGGTAGTTTATTGTTTCATGAATGGGGTGGAACATTAATTGTTTGTAGAAAGATTGCATGCATACTGATGATCCCTTACCAACCCGAGTAAGAGCTGTAATATCTAATTAAAAATTCTGAGTTGCTTGTGAAAAGAACCGTAGCCAACTGATTGATTTTTCTCTTTACAATTATCAAAAAATAATAGTTGAAAGAACAAAAAAGAGGACGAATAGGAGAACATTAAAGACCATCATGCCCTCATGCTATTGTGTATGATTATGATTTTATTGCCACATTAAGAAACGGGAATTACAGCTCAGCAATCACCAATTTAGCATGGGGCACTGGGCCCCCGCTATAAGAGAACTCAAAGTGACACAATGCAGCTTCAGCCTAAAAATCCTTTTGGTTACTTTCCATATGCAACACCAGAATGCCAAAGGTGACATTTTATTTCTGGTATAAGGTGTTTTCTTTGTCTTACTATAGTGTGCACTTATTTACAGGGGATGGATGTATGCTATTGCATTTAAATTATTATAACTTCTTTGGAGGACTCCTGATCTTTAACATCTTTACTCAATGCATTAACCCGTGTTAATATTTTTATTTTAATAATCTTCCCGTCGTTCGCTTTTTCTTTTGGAGATGTTCGCAACTGTTCTTTGTTTGATATTCATTGTGACTGGTGTGCTATTTTGGATTCTATTGATGACCCCTTGTCCTTTCAATCAGTAAAACTTTCTTTTGTTTGATAAAGAGGTCTCGTTTCAATCTGATAAGAAAATCTAAGGTTGTATATGCTTCTGTTGAGTAACCCGGGTTGGCAACCTATACTCTTCCCAGTGTAAACGTTCCAAAAGTATCTATCAGTATAAAGATCTAGTCCACGTGTCTGGGCTTGTGGCATCTTTTTTCTTTTCTGCGATTTCTGGAGGTCTTGATGTCTTTATCCCTCTATATTGCTCCAATTCAAGTTTCCTCTAAAAGGTATTTTCTGTGTTGATTGATTGCTTCTTATGATCTCTAGTATGTTCTGGAAGAGCTGAATGTACGATCTCTTGTTCCCTGTGCTGATCCTCTAAAATATGCTTCTCTTCGTGCTGAGCCTGATTTCAGGTATACTCAATTGTTTCTGTTTTGAAGTATTTAGTTTTTGATATACTTCTTCTACCGAACATTTTGACATCTTTGGATCTTTGCTCAGTGTGCTGGGAAAAAGGCTTGGGAAATCTATGGGTGTGGTTGCCAAGGAAGTTAAATCGATGTCACAAGAAGATATTTTGGCATTTGAAGAAGCTGGAGAAATCACCATTGCAGGCCACTGTCTTAAATTGAGTGACATTAAGGTTTGTTTTGTGCTAATTTTACTATTCCACAAGGGAATAGCTATGACATGGCTATGACAATGTTGGATTCTTTTGCTTTTTTAGGTCACTGTGGTGGGGTGAATTTTTGTATTGGACAGAGAAGATTATAAGTTTATATCAATTATCTTCGCAGAGATATGAGTATGAAGCAGACTTATTATATGACAGATAACAACATTGCTAGTTTGCTACATTTCATCAAAGAGAACTCTTAGTAAGATATGGAATGTAATGAATCGAAGTAAACTTAAGCTGATAAAAGATTAACTATTGAGTCTAATTTCACTAAACTAAGAGTAAACTGTGTTCAGATACTTGAAAGGAAAAGAGATGATTGTAATATGAACTTTTTTGATTTTTATAATAGCTGTATTGGTGGATATTATTTTAGCTTTCAGGAAAACAGTATGTCCTTGTCAAATATTGGGGTAAAAAGGAACATCATTTACTAAAGGGTCTTCCATACTTATAAGTTTTAACCAATCAAATTTGAATTTGCTTTCCAATAATAATAACCTGAAACGGAAATTTTGACAATAATGGGAGTAGTATATCCCTTTTATTGTTCTAAATGGAAAACACCCTTACTCCTCAATGTTGTGCGTTTATCTGCAGTAGATCTTTTTTGCTTCCCGGGTGGGGTGGAGTTGGTCGTTTCTTGTGTACAAGTCTTTGACCTTTTTCCTTCCTTGGCTCTAGTGAAGTTCTAATTTGGATCAAACAGGAGACTCCAACTTCCTCCCCCCACCTGGTTTAGACTCCTCTTCTTTTCTTCTCCACTGATGGGTTTTTCTGTTCTACTCGAACTCATGCAATTGAACTCGTCAACTGGATGTTATATTGCATTTGTTTAAGCAAACAAAGAAATGAACTTTGTTCTATCATATGCACCTTCAGGTTCTGAGGGATTTCAAACGTCCAGATAACACAACAGAAACGGAAATTGATGCCGCCGGAGATGGTAATAATTTGAAACTAACTGCGCATTGTTAATTGTATCTGCGTATGTGTATGCTTACGATTACATATCATACTTACAGGTGATGTTTTGGTCATTCTTGATTTGCGTCCTGATGAGTCATTGTTTGAGGCTGGAGTTGCCCGTGAGGTAAGCTGATGAATATGTTCCGAGAAAGGTTTCATGACTTGTCACTTGAATAGTCAATTTGTATTTTATTTTTTCCTTACAATTTTTTTTAGTGTGCAAATCTTCTTGCCACCATATTACGATCTGAAATACAGGATCTTTTGAGAAATAACTAATACAAAACTAAAAATCAAGTGATGGTTTCCATCAAATATGATGTTACTACTGAGTGCAAGAATAGGCACTTAAGCATTATACTGACATTAGAGGCACAAAGCACAATAAACTCTGGAGTCTGGAACTCTGGACGAGCCTGGGAAATCTTGATAGAGTTTTGCGTAGAGCATTTGAGTTTCCTCACGGTTCTGAATGATTTTAAAATTTTCAAATCCTTGTAGATTGTCAATCGTATCCAAAAGTTGCGGAAGAAAGCCAGCCTTGAACCTACTGATGTAGTGGAGGTGTATTTCAGTCCATCAGACAAGGACGCATCAGCCTTGAAGCAGGTCCTGATTTCACAGGTATTATTTCCTTCACGTGATCTATGGTTGCTCACTTGCTTGTCTTCATATGTAAAGCAGCTTTGTTTTTAGTGTTTGTTTTTCCCCAAAAAAAAAAAAAAGCATTCTGTAGTGATTCATCCTCAGTTGAAATAAGTATTGTTCATTTGTCTGATAAATTCTACAAAATCTAGTTTCAAGGAGCTAAAGAGTTACCATTGGGCAATTTTTCGGCTTTACTTTGTAATGGACTTGCTCAAATGTCTCATAAGCTGTCCTCTGCTTCGTTTTTTTCATTAAGTAGAAGGGTAGTTCATGTCTTTCCAATCAAGAGTCTAACAGGAAAATCCTTTCTATAACTCAAGGGGTAAGGCTGTGACATCTAAATCCCCCTTCCCTGTTGAATACACAGCCATATGCAAGGTAGACCAAGAGTCAATGTTAATGGTATGCTATGGTTATGTTTGTCTTAACTTCATGAACATGGCTAAGAATTTGACTCCACTTATGTTATTTTGAAGCTCATCCATCTTTTAGTTGAAGGTCTACAATGTTCTATTGTTCTAGCAACTTGAAATTCTTTACGCTTTCTGAACTGGGATATCAGAAAATTGAGTGATTGACTTATGAGGGCAGCAAGCTAAGCTTGGTGGTCCATATTTTTTAAGTTCTTGATATTTAACTCTTTAGTATGCTAAAATATTTCTTCTTTGATGCGCAGCAACAATACATAAGGGATGCCATCGGCTCTCCTTTGCTTCTCTCAGAGTTAATGCCATGTTATGCAGTAAGTTCCTTTGATTTATTCACTGTCACCTTGTATTTTTGTTGACTGGTTCATGGTCTTTCATACTTCTATGCAATATTCTTCTTCACCTGTTTAAGTAGTGTTGTGCCACCACGAGGATCACATTTTAGAAAAGCACCATTGCTCTTTGGTAAAAGTTTAATGTATCCACTTGTAAGTTGTGATGAATGAGGCAGAATGTATCTCCTTCTCCGCATTAATGAGGAGCTGGTTGTTCTGAGGTCATCCTTTTTTCTTCGACATGATGATCTCTGAATTTTCTGGCTCCTTTAGTATTTCACCAAAACATTCTTTTGAATTTAGTGAACACGAGGAATTCCAAATTTCTCTTAAATTAGCATAATTTTTGACACTTGCAATAAAGCACACCAAATGTACAGTAAAATTCTCAATGTATATGAAAGAACCATATACTTGTTTAGGAGGTAGGGTTCTCAAGTATAAGCAGAGTTTGCTTTCTTGAAAAGTGTCGTATGGCTACTACTAATCTACTATGCATAAGATAATGTAAAGTTTGGTATTACTTTTCTGAGCATATATATGATATTATGATGCACTCTCTCCAATCAGGTTATCCTTAGTGAAGAAAGTTTTCAAGGAGTATATGGTATGTCGTTCAGTGTTAGTCTGTCGAGGCCGACATTGGTGTTCAATGATGATGCTCTGCTGAAATTATATGAAGGTATGAAGTCATAAGACTCATAACCCTCCCTAAACCTGCTCCTAAAAATTCTGGGTTTTCTTCTGAACTTCACACCAAAATGGAGAACATTTTGCAATTGCAGGAAATGCCCAATTCGTGCAAGGTTTGCAGGTTTATCTTAGGTCAAGAGATTCTCACAACCTGAAGTCAGAGTTTCAGGCCGGAAATGGCAAGGTTTGTTTCTTCCATGGGTCTGTGTCATTACTCACTTTTTGCTGTGTGAATGTCTCTGGTAAACTAACTTGCTTTTGCTCCAACTCTTCCTACAAAATTACAGATCACGGTTGACTGCATCAAGGATCAGCCCCCAGTGGACGTAGTGTTGGGGGAACATGTATTCCTTAGTGTTGGAGACCATTTGAGCTCCAGATCTGGGTGATCGAGACATTGAGATTTATTATTGTGTTTGCATTTTTGTATGGTCTTGATTATCAATTTTACCCACAGAAATTATTGTCAAATTTTGGAAAATACTGGAAATATCCAATTAATGAAAGAAATTGAATTTCCCAGCACAAGTTTTTGCATGTGAAATTCCGGCGGTATGCAAATATCATAATTTCATCATCCTTTTTAACATAATCATTTGGCGAGAGCTGTATATTTCTTTATAAATTTTGCAAAGGTGGATTGCGAATTTAGTTAATGCTTATGACATCATTTTACTTGGTAATTTGGAAGAGCGCAGTAGCTTTATAAACTAGATTCAAATTGTGATTTGCTTGAAACAGCAAATTTGAGGTAGGATTATTATTATTACTGGAAACAGGCCATAACTTCAATCATCCAACTATTACCATCCGTTTGAGGCAGGCGTTTACTGGTGCAAGCCTGCAAGTGAAAGCGTACTGGACTTGGGACAAACCTTTGATGCGAGTTGCAATTTGCCAACAGATGAACAGAACAGTTTGAGCAAAAGGCATTAGTTTGGTGCATAGTTAGAACTTAGAAGACATTTTGAGGTCAATACTAAATTAGAATATTATCTGTAAACTGTTATGTACAGGCATACAGCTGGTAGTAATGTTTACACTTTCTTATATAGAAATTCCGTTTATATTTGCGATAGATGAAATTGGATTGCCAACAGCATGCTTCATCCCTGCTGCAGCATCATATATGCAGTAAAAGGAACCATTCATCCATCTCTTAAACTGGTTGTACCATGCGTGGAGTGAAAGAATACGCTTACCCATCTCAGACGCTGCAGCATGCTTTCAGAATATCTTCGATAGGCGGATCATCTCCAGCTTCTTTGTCCTGTTCGACAACAAATTACCTTAATGAATGTACCCCCACAGATTTGTTGTAATTCTATAAATTTGCACCTCGCTATGCATCAGTTAGTGTTTGTGTGTGCATCTTCTGCTCAAGCTATGAGTGTGTGTGTGCGACTGTGCACACACGTCTGTCTCGGAGGGGGGGGGGGAAGGAAGTAATCTGTTATTCCATATACAAAATATTCCACGCCCCCCCCCCCTCCCCGATATGAAGGATAAATCTAGGAAGTTGAGGGTGCAGGCGGAGATAATGCATATTGATCTTCCCTGCTTGCACTAGGGACAGGACAAGCAGAAAAAACATCTGACCTTGTGAATATAGGAAATGTTGGTTTTACCAGGACCAGCTACAATGATTCCACCTTGTTGCCTGACAAAAAGGTAGCATAAATTGGTCAGATTGTGACAATAGAGAATTTTGATTAAGAAGTTGCCTCACAATGAAAGATGCTTAATCATCAGAAATTGGCATAAAGTACAACAGAAACCCAATGAAAACTGGGAAGAAAAAGTGTGTATGTTAAAACACGCTATATCTCTTAACACGGTATGAATATGAATAATGAGTTCGAGAGTCAGAACTCATCAGTACCAACAACCTTGACATGACTGCAAGCCAGAAGATAATAGAACTTAACAAGGTATGAGTGTTGACATGAATTAGCACGAGATCCTATGAATGAGCATGATAATGTGAACAAAATCTACGAATTCTATAGCTCTATGTCCATTTCAATATATCAATTTGGTCATACTCTCTTGGAACTCCACTACATGATTTAACCACCCATTTCTAATCAAGGAAGGTAGTCCAAAACTTGTTTTGCCATGGCAAGAGGGGAAGGGGACAGGGAGATGGACTTTCAAACTAGAACCTTTCTCCAGATAGGGATGTTTACAAGGATCCCAACTACAGTAATCAATAGAGGGAGGACATGAAAACAATGTAATAATACAAGATACAACTCAAACACGGGTTCAAACTCAAATATCGTTGACATTTCAGCAATCACATGGTCGATTATGTCCACATACCAGCCACCTCTAGACACTGTGTCCTTCTGAAAAGAAAGCTCCCAGTCCTGCCTGTAACCTTCCATGTACAACTGTATTATCTTCAATCCAGCCTGCACTGTCAAAAACTATACAAATAAGTCTGGTTTGCAGCTAAATGAAGTTATCTCAGACATAAATGCTTGATGTGTTTCTTTGCACCTTGGGAGTAAATGTGGTTGAGACACCAGAAACAAATCTGAGTGTTTCATACGCCGACTGGTCTGGATCTGCATAAACTTCTGAGAAAACAAAACAAAATAGCTTTATTCTTCTTAAAGAGGTCAGCAAGTCATGATTGTTTTTGTAGGGATCAAGATTAAAGAGTAATATTGTATGACATGGATTTTACTGTGCAAACTGATATCTCTCCAAAACAGCTTCACTCTAAGTCAAGGGACTAGCAAAACAAAAAGACCCTATCATAAGAAAGAAAAGAAAAGAAAAAAGACATTGCTATAGAAGTAAAATTACTCCTTTGGAACACTTATTCCTAGACAACTTCACAGGGAAGGTCATTAGAAGGAAATTCAGGCCTCAAACAAAAAGACGAGAATACTTCTTCCCATTGAAAAATGGCAACTTTTAGTAGGCTTGATGTTTCCTACAGACAAAAACAGCTAAAAACTTAATACTGTAATGAAGAATGTGAAGCTCTAAATATAAAACCCCTTATCCACCAATTAACTAGCAGGGAACTATCAATTCATCCTTGAAAGAGTAATGATTAAGAGCAAACTGACAAACCAAGCCTAAAACGGCATGCAGCACCAGTCCACTATCTAACATCTTTCCATGCCTTTTAGCATCAATGGCCTTTAGGGTGAATTGGCATCTCCCTCTAGGAACATTAAGATTTAAGAGACTGCATTTGCCCCCATTTGCACATCGCAATCCCCTGAAATGCTGCTAAATCTAATTTGAACTACGATAAATAACACCTAATGATAATATCCTGAGGGTGAAAAAAAATAATAAAGAAGTTACCTCCTTTAAACTTAGTCTGCTCACAGAATGCTTTCGCCTGTGACATGAAGAAAATTTTCATAAGAGCACAAAAATGCCACCCTAAAACAGACAATAACAATATCTTCCAGTCTAGAATCTAGAAGGGATGTTACAATACACAGTTGCATATATACCTGATCAATGCTTCCTGGTCCAATTAAAACAAGAGTTACACCAGCTGCATCCATTTGTTCCTATCAAAATTGGAAGGAACATTAGCAACAAAATGAATGTAAAAAAAAGTTTCCCCTGATCATTCACCTCCGAAAGTAGTAATCTTTTAATCGAGCCTAGCTAGCTCAAAACAATTCATGATCAACTTGGCTTGTTGCGAACAATGGTGCACCTCTAGAATAAGACTAAATTATGAAACAACATGATCAAGTTGTGTACATATGTGAAGTGACATGGTTCATTAGATGCTTCTAATTATTTTCCCATAATGAATTGTTACCTTCTTGGAAGCTAGATAATCTGCCCTTTTCCTACAAAGTACACATCTACAGGAAAACAAACATACACAAATTAGAAACTAACTCACTCTCACTCACAAGCAAATTACTCACAACGAAAATCTTGAAAAAACAGGACTAAATTGACAAGGTGAATAAAAGAATAATCACCCAAAATGTCGAGCAAAAGCAACAACAGCTTTCCTATCTTTCCACAAATCAGTTATTGGAATTCCATTTCCTTGCAAATCAAGTACTTGAACATTATCCAACCCATCAATAGTGTTTTCACCAACACTCACTGACCCAAATTCTGTCACAAATCAATCAACACAAATAATAAAAATATCTCTCAACAATCAGTGACTAAAACTATAGCATAAACCCAAAATTGGTTAGGATTTATTTCGAGGAAAATAACACAAAATAAGAAGTGAGAATTGAAGTGTGCATTTACCTTGAGAACTAGAAGTGGCGCCAGTGGCGACAATAATTGACCGACGGTTTCCGTGGAGAGAGAGATTAAGCTTGGTGGGGGAGTGTTTGAAGAGAGAGAATGAGCCATTGCCATTAATGGAGCTTGGAGTGGTTGGGTAAGTGGTGGCGTTTCTGTTGGGTATAACGGAAAAGAGGGTTGTTGATGTTGATCGCGCCATTTTCTGATACGGGTGCTTGTGGTTATGGTATGGAGGCAAAACTAGATAAGAATAAAATAAAGGAATGGCGCAATCATTTTTTGTTTTCTAAATTTTTATTTCATGATATTATTTATTTATCAAATATGTCGGTCTGATTGGATTTTGATTTTTTCTCCTTATCATCGGATTTGGATTTAATAGTTTTATAATTGGTTCTGTCGAATCGGGTTTGGATGATTATAGTAATGATGGATTAATGGTCATGACTGGATCGGCATGTCATATGGCTCGACACGGGCGTGACCTCAATTCGATCTATCATGCAACGTGGACCTCTAAAACCTCAACTGTGTCCATGACAGATTTTGGAAAAGAAAAAACATGCTTTGAACATGCCTGACATGATAAAGTTTTGCTCGCTAATAAAAAATTAATAAAAAGTAAAAATATATGATCACTTACACACAGCCCATTGCAGGATGCAGTGGTCTGTGGGCCATGAAGTTATACTTGGACAGCTTTTGGGAGTAAGGTGACACTACATGACAACATAATTTAGTTGTTATATTGTAAGTCGTGTCTGCTGAAACCTCAACACGAAGGCGTGACACAACACGATACGACTCAGAACATCTCTACTATGCCTTTGATTTCGGTTTAGATTCATTACATATTGGATGTGGTCGCTTGTACATTGCTCCATGTACCACGAAAGAGGAAAGGGGAAGAGTCACGCGCAACTCACGTACATCATTAATGACTAGGTGCGTGTAGTACACCGAGCATTGTATACACGAGTATACAATTAACAATATGCACCTTAGGTTTTCGCACTAGAGTTCGTTAACCGGAAATAAAGTGGGGATATTATTCAAAAGAAAAAAAAAAAAAAAGGGGGAGCTATTTTTCACAAAATTAATCATGGTAAACACGCTGCTATTTTCTCATTGAAACATAGAAAACTGGAAAAGAACTAGACTGTTAGAAAAGAACCTAACTTAACTTTGTTTTCTAGAGTTTCCCATTGTATTGTGAAATTGGCCCCTCTTTTCCAAAGTTCTCAAAACTGGAAAAAAAACCGAATTAGGGTTTGTCTCTCCCATGGCAGAGCAGCTCTCCACTCTCCCTCACTTAAACAACTAGTCTTGAAATCAGGTAAATTCCATCTAATTATTTGTCTTTCGATTTCTCTTTCTTGTCATCTGAATTGTATTTGTAAACCCTCTCTTTTTTCGAATTTGATAATTTCGTCTTTTGTCTAATTGGGTTGAAGAGATCTGATATTGGATCTCACATTTTAGTTTTCTTCGAATTTGTATTTTTTTTGTTTTCCGAATTTGTATATCATAGTCTTCTCATTCTTTGATTTCTTTTTTTTACATTATTTTGTTTCTCATGTGTCTTTTTTTTTTTTTTTGTCAGAATACTGTTGGATATATTTGCTGAAACCAAAAAAAAATACTGTATATACATACACTGGTCTGCTGAAGCTATTGCAGAGTAAGCACAGAGTAACCCGCCTCACTCATTCTTTTTTTAGTGTTAATATGTAATTTTATTTGAGTAAGTCTCATATGAGACCAACTTACAATAAAATAGGTTCACTATTTAGAATGAACGGGTCACTTTTTATGAACGGTGATCCTTGTTTCACTTAAATGTGGTCATCGTCTCTCCGAAAGTTACGAAAAGTCCATCCTAAGAAGCTTTTGTTATTTTATGTTATATGTTTCCAATATGTATTATTTTCCCTTGATGTTACAAAAATTTTAAATTCCTGCCTTTTGCTTATGTTGTATTCATGCATCTTTGTAAAATTGTGAGGCAGTCTGTTTCCAGTTGCCTTATTTTTTTTTATGTAAGAGATTGATTCAAGTTTTGTGTTTCTGGGACATTGCCTTTGGCTAGTATCACATAGGTGAACTATCATTTAGCAAGTAACATGCTTTAGTAGAGGATTAAGAAGATTATTTGGGTTCTAATAGAAATCATTTTAAACTATAAACATATTTCCATTGTATGTTTATCCTTCTACTCTATACTGGCTATCTTGGGCACCGAAGTTGTAGCCACCTACAACTTCGGCAATTGCTACTAATGAGTAATGACAGTAGTAACCCCCACCCCCCCCCCACCCCCCCGAAAGTATATTCTTCTTTACGAGCCTGGTTTCTACTGCTAAACTTGCTTATATGGGTTTAATTTTTTGAATATGGTTTTGAATGGGGTATACATATGTGTATAAATATAATGCTTGTGTGATGATTATTGTTGCTTACCTATGGTCTTTTCATATTGGTTGTTGGACAAATATTTTGTAATGTTTAAAATTGGGGTGATATATAGATGGGTGGGCACAACGGAAATCATGCTGATCCTATGGAGTGGACAGAAGAAGGTGAAAAGTACTATTTAGAGGTTTTGATAGATAGGGTTAAGAGAGATCTCAATGGTGCGCCAATTATCAAAGGAACTGATTGGATGGAAATGGATGAACTTATATATTTGAAGTTCGCATTGAGGTATGGTCCAGATAAGTTGAAAGGAAAATACCATCGTTTGCGTTTGGTGCAAGCAAAGTTCACGGAATTGATAAATCACACCGGTGTTACATGGGACCCAAATACTGGTAAAGTCTTTGCTAGTGACACTGTATGGGATGATTATTTGAAGGTATGGTTTTGTTTTCTCCTTTTTTGTTTCCTAACCAGTGTTTTTCGTATTTGGTATATAAGGGGTGCAAACGAGCGATGCACTCGCGAGCAGCTCATGAACATATACTCGGTCAAAGCTCGGTCAACAATAAACGAGCCGAGCACGAGCACGAGCACCAATTCAAGGCTCGTTTAAACGAGCCGAGCACGAGCACCCCTCAATTTGGCTCGTTTAGTATTTTCATGGGTGATATTGCCTTTAAAATTAGTATGCTCGCGAGCAGCTCGTAAACGGCTCGGTCAAAACTCGGTCAAAGCTCGTTTAAAACTCGCTCGATAAGAAACGAGCCGAGCACGAGCACCAATATGATGCTCATTTAATAAACGAGCCGAGTACGAACACAGAAATACTCGGCTCGACTCAACTCGTTTGCTCCCCTAGGTATATTAATTGACTGACTATTGAATATTGATTTCTAATGCAGCGAGATAAAATTTTCAAAAGAAAGGGTTGCACATTGTATCCACTGTTGAGTACACTCTTCAATAGTTCTGCCGTTTCTGGTGTTTTTCATAATACTTCACCTTCTGCGCCTCAAACTTCAGAAGAACAAAGATTTGAGCTAAGAGTATCCAGGTGAGGTTGGTGAAGATGAGGTTGATGGAGTTGAGGGGAATGATTGTGGTAGGAGAAAGCGTATTTCAGAAGGGGATTTGGAGTGTCTCCCTGGTAAGAGATCAGTGAAGAAGAATGTTGGAACAGATAAGTATGATGCCCTTATGGATGCATGGTTACAATCAATAGCTGAGAGATACAAATCACACATGACTGAAGCTACTAGTTCAGTGACGGAGGCATATTCCATTAGAGATTGCATGGTTGCGCTTGAAGATACACCTGATGTTAGTACGACTTCTTACAATAAAGCAGTTCAATTTTTTACTGATCTTAATTGGAGGAAATTTTTTCTACTCATGTCTAAAGGTAGGAGGAAAGACTGGCTTGACGGTTTGGATTAAATGTACTTGGGTTGTATGAAGTTTATGTGATGAATTGATGCTTTCCCCTGAAAAATTGATATGTTTGTAGCTTTTCGAATTCCTTGGACATCTATGCTTAATGTGAAAGAATACATACAAGAAATAAGGAATAGACATCCTATCCAATGTTCATCCAATTTCAGTTCAGTTTAATCCAATTGAGATGATTCATGTTTCATCGTGTAGGTGCATAGAGCTGGGGGAATAGGTTAATGATAAAAAAATTTAAAGCTTATATCCACAACTACATGAAACCTAAAGTTTAAGGGAAAAGACAAGGCCAAATAGAAAATAAGATGTTCTCATTCAAGAGGATGTCGGGTACAAACAACTCTCTTATCAACCAAAAAGAAAAGAGGGTACAAATAACTCAACCATAACTGCCAAGCAGCACCCTAGATAATAATGGCATTGCCTGGATTCCTTTGGAAAACCTTAACCCGAACCAGAAGATGCAACTACATCGCAGTTTTCTGCTTCTACATCATCAAAGCTGGGAGGTTTGGGATTCAGACCGAGCACCTTAAACATCAGTTGATCAGCATCGTAGTCGTTGTTAGGCGTAGTCAACAACTTTTCACCAGTGAAGATGGAATTTGCTCCAGCAAGGAAACATAAGGCTTGCTCGGGGATGGAAAATCGAACCCTGCCAGCTGATAGCCTGACCATTGCATTCGGCATCACTATACGAGCTGTCGCAATCATGCGGACCATCTCCCAGATTTCAACTGGCTGCATAAAGAGTTAAAAGCAAAACATCAATAAAGAGCTTTAAAATTACTTCTTGGATACATTTCATTTCAGTTTAGGGTCATGGGAGAAAAGGTAAGCTCATCAATACTTTGGCTTAAAGAGACCTTTATTATTAATTTCATAGTTTAGAACTTCAGCTCCCACTAATTGTCAAGAAAATTGATCAAGACTATATTTGTCTTGCATGAGAAAAAAAATTCATGACAAAAAAGGGAACATTACTGCTACCTCCTCCACTTTCTCCCTTATGACAGCCCCCAATCCCTCCCCCCTCTAAAAGGGTGAGGATAATGCCAAAGTGAAAAACACCACTTCCAAAGAAATAAATCATAGGGTAACCTTGGAAGTGGTGATTTTAACCTTAGCATTATCCTCACCCTTTCTATAAAACTACCCCCCCGGAAAAAGCCAACCAATAAAGTATGAAAAGGATGCTGATTGCTGACATCATTCATATGACCTATCAGCCCCTTAGATGTAACTACCGTAATCTCAATGTCACAAAGGAATGATCAACATAGATCCTTGTAGCTGAAGATTCAATATGGTAAGAACCTTGGTTCGGTCCCATCATACCCATTCCATGAGAAAGTGAAGATCACTTCATGGGTAATGACTAACGCAGAGCCCCTAGGGCAAGAATCATCAAACAAATAGACCACTGATGTAAAAATCCCAGCTACAAAGTTACAGACATTTCAACCTTACAGACACACAATTGGATGTCTCTTTACAAATTAAGGACACAAACCATCACATAACGAGTTAAGTACATTTTTAAGTCAAGAAGCTAAGACTCAATATCTTGTGATTGTAGGGGAGAAATGTTACCTTCTGATCTTCTAGAGGAGTGCCTTTTACAGCAAGAAGTGCATTAATAGGAACACTCTCTGGGTGTGTTGGGAGAGTGGCTAGTGTATGCAACAAACCTACTCTATCCTCAGCTGATTCTCCAAGGCCTATAATTCCTCCTGTGGCAAAAGAAGTAGCAAAGTCAACGATAGATAGAAGAGTGAATGTAAGTAAGCCAATATAAAAAGGTTTTACATGTCACAAAATCCACAGGAGAAATAGATGCAGCATAAAGTGGTCTTTGCAGAAAACAGACTGTAATCCTAATATTATGCAGATGTACAAACTTGAACATTTGGCAGCTTCACATCTGAAAATGGCAGTACTGATAAGCAAAAAAGTTATGCACTCCTCATTATGCTACAAAATGATTGACAAGTTCTGTATATGTACTAGCTTACCACAACAAACATTGATCCCTGCTTCACGTACAAACTGAAGAGTTTCTAGTCGCTCGTCATAAGATCGAGTTGTAATGATATTTGGGTAATATTCTCGGGAGGTATCAAGATTATGATTATATGCTGTAAGACCCGCTTTCTTAAGTTTAACTGCTTGCTCCTTTTCCAACATGCCCAAGGTGCAGCAGACCTCCATGCCCATCTCCCTGTCAGAAAAAGCAATTTAGGCCAGATGGATTTCAGCTTTGACTGCATTGTACGAATTACGATGATAACAGTAAATTTAGCAAGTACGAAAAAAATGCAGATCCCAACAACTACTTTTTGAGACAATGAGATCAACAGATTCATATTATTACTGTGTCGCTAATTTCAAAAGTCAAGGGGCTGCTGTGATCAATTCTTTATATTAGAAAAAAAAAATTAATAGCATAATATACGATAGAGAGAGGCAAGCAAAACATACTCATTTTCCTATGTTACTGATCTTAAATTGATTCCCGCTAAAAAATAAAAATTTGATCTTCAGAGGATAAAATAAAAAGGAGAAACAACTGCGGACAAAAAAGAATATGTCTGCACGCCAAAGTCCTCGTACTGAAAACATGATAATGCATTTGTTTATCTTTCTGTTGAACTGGCTATTGACATGGTCAAAGAAAATGGAGAAGAGAAAAGGATACAGAAATGATAATAAAAAATAAAAAAAGAATTAGTTATATAACGCCCTTTTTTAGAAACAAAAATAATTAAGGCATCCAAAATGCTTTTAACTTCAAGCTGCAGCAATGTAGCAAACACCAATTAATAATGGGGACACTCAAATAGGATACTAAGAATTCAAAGCCAAGTTGGTACCCTTCAAATTAGGAAAGAGATACATAGGGCCAGAATGTGAATTATTGGCATATCATATTCTAATCTTAACGTGGAATGTGGAATTATGAGCAACAAATACTCTATTTAGTAGGAAAAGCCAATTGTTGATGTTGCACAGCTCAAAATGATGATCCAAAATCTAACAAAACCAAAAAGTTACGGAGCATCTGAAATTTCTCAAATCACGAGGAAAACATATTTCTTTTGAACCTGAACTGCTGAACGGCCCCATAAGAATACATCATATCATAAAAATCAAGTATCATCACCTTATTTCTTTCACATAATCAAGAATGTTGTTGAAGTTAGTCTTCCTCCCTACAGTGTCCCTCCAGGCAGCACCCATGCAAAACCGTGTACTACCAGCTTCTTTGGCCTGCCAATGCATGTAAAAATGTCAACTGCAAGCATAGGATACAGAAGATTACACACCAGAAACATCATGGCACATCCGTATCAAGAAAATGTAGACAGATGTATCTGGATGAGTTTCGGAGACTCAGGAACATGTTATTAGAGGAGGAAAGGAAATAGACATACATGACTGCCACTATTGATCAAACTGAAAGCTGAATTGATTTTCCAGACATCCCCAGAAATAAAAACATGAATTACAAGAGTTACATTTACTCTTTTTTTTTTAAATGGGATAAGAAAAATCAGAAAGTCATGGTATAAAAGTCCAAGTCTAATTTCTAATCCACGATGGAGTTGTATGAATATTTAATAGCAGCCAAATAACAAAGAAACCCTAGGTGCCTAAGGCCGGGGGCGGTGGTTATAAGTTGTTTTGACATTTCTACTACCTCAACTTCAAGTCCCCCCGTGCTTTTTCATTTCACAAAAGATACCATCTCAAAAGACTCCATCTGAATACCCTTTTTACTTAAGACTTTCATCCTTCTTTTGCAGAAGAAACTGATAGATACTTGCAGCATCAGACATTGCTCCTTTCAGCAAAGAAATATGAATCAAAACGTAAACTGCAGTTTAATCGCCAAACGTGTATTTTTTAAAATACTAAGTCAGGAAAGTGTAGGAAAAAAGTACTGGCTAGCCAATTTCACCTTCTTTGCTGCCTCAATTACTGACTCCTTATTCATCAGCTTTTGAGCCTTCACTCCAGTACCATATCTAGAAGATTGTGGGCAATATGAACAATCCTCACTGCAGCCTCCAGTCTTAATAGATAGGAGAGTGCATTGTTGCACTTCCCTAAAGTTGTGAGCATGTCTATGGACTTGAGCCTGCAGTATTATTAACCCATATCCAAGTCATCCTCATAACCTCCAGTTATTGAAAAGCGATTAGATGAGATGAAACGAATATGAAATGAAAAAACTCGACGACATTATTAGCACAACTTCATTATATGGAAGATGACAAATACAAAACGGGGACAATAATGAGGGGAACAGAGTAAAGTCAAAAAAGTATTGAAGATCAGAATACACGGAACATATATCGCAGAATAAATTGGCTTTATTAAGAAAGTTGTATGATAAGAAAGATCATCTAACAACTCAATGTTTACATAAAGCTGCCATTTGTTGATTATTTGTTCATTTTACAGCCTACCTTAGTTGAGGTTTGGGCAAGGCCGTAAGGGGGTATAAGAGCAACAATCACACATGATTACTGAATGCGGCAGAGCACGGCCATTTGTTATTTAAGACCATACAAAATGGCACGGTAGCTAAAAGTAATGGCACAAAATACTTGAAAGGACTCAGTGAAAAGGCCAAAATTTGTAGCTTGGTAACACTTGCATAGCATGACAAATTGATTTGAGCACATCAAAGCACATGCCCTATATGCAAACTGAAGAAAAATTTCTATTGTATAAAGCAGATCAAACATGAATGTTGCACCATCAAGGATCTCACCTAAGCAATGCATGCCAGACAGTAACACGATTATAAAGAAAATCTGCATTTAGAAAAAGAAATTTTTCATTGAAATTGTAAAAGGAATATATGTGAAACTAAATCATTTGTCCAAAAATAATAGTGTGATTGTGTATTATGGCCAGCCAACCCCACATTATGCAACATCATTTTGTGCCCCTACGAATTTCTGCAAACATAGAAGAGTAAACACTACAACCACAGAGTACCAATGTTTTGAAGTCCAAAGAGTCATACACAGAATTCAGTGAAGAAATAATACTCCAATCTATCGTATATAAGTCACTCCATCCAACCAAAGGCAAACTTTACACAACACCCTATTGACAATAGAGAAAACAACCACTGTCCAATATAAAGAAAGCAGCATAAACCCCAAAATTTCCCGTAGCACATATCCCAAATAAAAGTGTCTTTCCCCAGTCATTAGATTGAAGTAGGTCTATCCCAAAGCCATCAACAAACACAATGTCTGTACAACTTGCCAGCTACTAGTTCAAGTATTAACCCGGCCTACCCAGGAACGCCCCAGATCAAGAAAACAGCAACAACCCAGAATTTCCCACTGAACTGCTAAATACAGCCATTCCATCCATTAAAGAACACAATATAGGCACAACTTACATACAACAGCTAGATTCCAGTGGGGACACTATATCACAATGCTTAGCTTAAGTATCACAACGCAACTCTGAAAAACAAATTACAAAAGAAATTATAAAATACCCTATGGACAATTAACAACCACCGTCCAGTATTGAGAAAGCAACATAAACCAAAAATTTCCCACTACAAATAGAAAAAGCACCCAACTTTAGCCACAAGATTGAGGTAGGTTTGTCCCAAAGCCATCAACAAGCAAAATGTCAGTACTCTGTACAACTCCAACTCTAGTTCCAGTATTGAGAAACCGAGAACTTTCCAGTTTTAAAAAAACGGCAACAACCCAAAATTTCCCACTGAAAACTATACTAAAACACCAAATACAGCCATTGTCATTCATTCAATTAAAGAGGGTTTGTCACATAACCATCCAATAACACAATGTATGCACAACTTCCATACAACAACTAATTTAAAATGGGAACATATGCTCAGAATCCTAAGCTCAAGTTTCACAATGGGCAACTCTGAAATACAAATTACAAAGAAATTTGCTTTTCTGGTTTTTCATAAAGTTCCCACTGAAAAGTATACTAAAAGAATTAAGCACTGAATTTACCAAATTAATAAATTAAAATGGGTTTGTTTCAGAACCCTCCAATAAGACAATGTATGCACAACTTCCATAGAACAACTAATTTGAAGTGGGGACATATAATCACAATGCTAAGCTCAAGTTTCACACATGGGCAACTTTAAAAATCAAGATTACAATATAAATTTTCATTCTTTTTCCTAAATTAAATTCAAAGTGGGAATAATAAACAATATTTATCTTACCCCATGAAAGAGAAGGTCGAGAACTGGAGAATCATATATGGATTTGACCTCTTCACGTGTCCAATCATAACGGGGGCCTTCTTTTATGGTTCTTTCTGCTTGAACAGCCGCACAAGAAGACGAAGAATACCAACAATAATGAAAGGCTGTAACCGAAGGCCTTAAACTGGGGCGTATAGATCTCACCCACAACATGGTTTTCACTTACAACCTTCTTTGTTTCAGGATGAGAGAGAGAGAGAGATTGTTGGTATAAAGGTTTGATTTTGCAATGTAATGGAAGTTGAAGAGACAGTTAAACAACAAAAAGGAGAGAGAGAATAAACTAAGTTTTTTGTGTTAAAACTAAAGTGAGAGATTGAGTCACTGTCTAAGTGCAATGCAGGTGAGGTTAGGTGGGAGATAGGAAGAAATGTAGCACCCAGATGGAGATGGGCTGAAAACTGAAAAGGGCCTCAACGGTCAACAGCAATATTTTAGGAGAATTTGGAACGCTTTGTGTTAGGTTACGCCCTTCACACCTTGTATTTACCATTTTTCTTGCAATATAACATATCTCTAAGGCGTCTACTCGTATTGACCCTTAGACATGTATTTATGCTTTTTAAGCTTTTTCTTATGTTTACTTTGTAAAGGTGAATGTTGAGTATGCGAGTTATGCATTCTTGATGTTTTACCTTCTGGGGGCAAATATTGAGTATGCAAGTTGTGCACACTCGATGTTTACTCTTGTCAGAATGAATAGACATATTAATACTCTTTATGGGGGAAACAGTCCTCTATATTGATGTCAATGCTTGTTGTTGTTAAACTGTATTGATTGCTTTCACCATCCAGCCCCTCTACGGACACCTCGAAAACGTTTCTTGTGTACGATTGACACTCTTACCGCTAGGAGACAAGAGCGCGTCGCACGTTCCGCAACTTGAAAAGGCGGACCGTGACACCTTGTCTTTCTAATCCCTCGGTGTTGGATTAGGTTAAGAATGTGTTCTCCCATTTTGGGGAGTATAACTTTTTGAAAATTACCACTTCTTACAATTTTGTGAACCAAACAACTTTAAATTTATTTAAACTAATAAACTATCGTATCCTTTACTTGTGAAGAACTAAACTGAATTGAATTTAACTAGACTAAAAACAAAATGGAGAATGCGAAAAGAACATACCCTAAGGCGACCAACATCAAACCCGATGTTTAATTCCTTTTGGGGAGCCGCACGGTGACTAACAAGGCAATCTTGCTTGTTTTTATTATTACTAGTTTTAAAGCCTGTGCGATGCACGGGGTCATGTTAATATACTAAATATTTGTATATTTTCACTATATGTAAAGCTATTGCTTTATATTCCAGAGCCCCAAATTCATGTTTACATTTGATATTTTGTAACTTTTCTATACATACACGCATGACAAACAGTCAAGCACAGTCTGCCTTCCAAAAAAATAAAAAATAAAAAAAATTGTATCCGTACACAGTCATGTGCTAAATAGAGCTATCAAGATGTACTAATAAGTTTAATAATTCTCTATATGAAAGACTTCTCGCCCATATTGATAACTCAACTTCTGTTTACCTCCTCCTTGTCTATTTTGATAACTCAACTTCTAATTCCCTCCTGTATTGCAACCGCACATTGTTTTTCCTCAACTTTCAATGCTTTTAATTCATAAAATACTACACTAAAATCCGGCATTGAGTTCTTCTCCTATGTAAATATACATTGTACACTGTATTTTACAACTCCCCAACTTACAATTTAGGGGAAAAAAACTCATACATATTAGATATTACTCTTGATTCATCACTTCTAGTTTGAAAACCCGTGCGATGCACGGGTTAAGTGAAATGTCTCTACATGTCCCAATATATTTATTCGTGGCGTGGAATTAAAACTTGTTAGCACAATGCTAATCTACTATTAATAAACCTCCAAGAAGACCAAGCAAGTACTCTGATTTAAAATCATCCCAATTATAATCAAGATGCCCTCGTAAAGAAAAAATCTAAGTTAGAATTTTTTTTTTTATCTCCAATAGCCTATATCTTCAATAACTTCAATTTATTTGTATACTAAAAGAGAAGAGAAAATTAAAGAAATAAATCCATACAATCTGTTAATGAACTTTCAGTTGCATCTCTAAACAAAGTACACTACTTATGTAAGATGGCTGTCCTTGAATCAATGCAACAGCTATTGTCAATAAAACTTGTAGGCGGTAGGCATAACACTTTTACACTATTGAGCAAGCAACATATTAATTCCTAATACTAAATAAGCCGTTGCATAAAATATCAATAAGAAAAGTAAGACATATATTGAAAAATATAGATGATAGAACTTATAAAAAAAGTACTTACTTCATCATACTGCTCAACTAATAGCCTGTATACCGAAATATAATTCAATTAGTCAAGTTTACGTTTTCAATTATAACACTTTTATAATATTGAGTAAGAATCATATTAAATCCTCATACTATAAGCCATTGTATAAATTATCAATAAGAAAAGTAAAATATGATTTGGAAAATAAAGATGATAAAACTTTCCGAAAAAATACTTACTTGATCATTACGCTCAACTAATAGCCTGTATACCAAAATATAATCCAATTAGCCAAATTTATATTTTTCAGTTATAGCTAATAATGAGGAGAACACAAAAGCTTAGGATAAACCAAAAAATTACTACAAATTCAACTTTTACAATATCAAAACCTGCATGTACGAACAAAATGATCAGTTAGTATAATGATCTCCGAAGTTACTATTAATATTAATTTTTTGATACTTTGACCCTCATGTATTGAGGATTTGTTTTGGGATATAATCGTTGATGATGTTCACTCCAATATCACAATATAGTTATACTTCCTTATTTTGATTAAAAATAACAAAGATAATCACACAAATCGTTTGAGAAGAAAACGTATATACCAAATTTTTGCTTGCTTTACTTCACATTAGAATAACAATTACCCGATAATCTCCACGCCTGCCAAGAAGGAAATAATTTATTAGTCTAATTTACAACTTTATATAATTTGTACTGAAAGGTATGTACGTAATATGAAAATATACACTGTAAAGAGAAGGGTGTATGTGATCCTTTTATACAAAGCACACATTCGTACGAAGTTATTTATCCATCATTGCAATTATATATAGAGCTATTAGCAAATATTTTGGGTATGATAAAGAAACACAAACAAAAACTATACAGATATGAGCATATTGAGTAAACAAAAGTAATGATTAACAGGAAAAAGCAAAGGGGGGTGCACATTGAGAACCTAATCTGAGGGTGGGAGTTGAGACTTGGGAGATTATATATATAAGACGGGAAGGAGAGACCATTTGTCCATTTTATATGTAATTGAGTTTCAATAACACTCCAATTGTATTATAAGAAATGGAAGAAAGGTGAGACTAATCAGAAAGGAAGCGTTTTAATACTACCAAACTTATAATTCTTAGTGTTTTGTCAGATACGTTTTGCTGGTTTAATAGATTATCACTATAGAGTTTATTTATTTATTTATGTTTAATCTACTGTAGAAGGTATGAGCTATTAAGTATTCTATCATTGTCCCACTACTAATTTAATTATTTTTAATTATTTAATTTGCTTAGATGGCGCTTCAAACTCTATTTTTTGTCATTATTTATGGTTACATGGTGCACTCTTAAAATTATCGATTGAGTGCACGCCTCATTGCTCTCGAATAATGCCTCCTTTACATGTTTCATATACATATTGTATATGCATTTCGTTTTAAAGTACTTTTCGATGCGAATTTGATGGTATAAAAATTATTATTTTTTGAAATGTGTAGAAAAAGTTATATTTGATTTCAAATGTTTGACAGAGATCCAGTATAACTCCTGTAAAACTCTAGAGGTCTATCACAACTCAAGAATCCTAAACATAAGGGATGCTAAGACTCTTAAACGTTCTACACCGGTTATTTTTTGTCTTTATCTTCGCTTAGGTGGCGCGCTTGAAATTCTTGCCTACGTGGCACGCCTCATAGCGCCCGAAATATGCCTCATATATATATATATATATATATATATATATATATATATATATATATATATATATATATATATATATATATATATATATTATTTTTGTTTATATTCTTAGAAAGGGGTATATAATATCATTAACATGAAAACTCAACAAAATTCTATTAAGCACTTTTAATTATGACAAAAGGGGTTTAAACTTTTAAGTCCACAAACGCACAAACAGTGCTAATAAGCAGCCACCTCTTGGTATTGTCTTATTGTATCCCAAGTGCAGCAGCCAGACATTTTATTGTAGATGCACAAGCTCGGCATGGCGAGTTGATGAATAACATTGCCTTAGTCATTTATAGCCCGTGTCCTTACGGAAAGTTCCTAGTGGCTCCAGCCCATCAAGCCACCAGGAATGACCCTTTGAAGTCGGTTCCTCCTTGCTTGATCACATATGTCATAGATCGAGCACTTCCTGGCGTATCTAAATCAAAGCACTAAGGTGGCGTTTACTTGCTTGTAATCAAATGTATGCAATGCAATCATTTTAAAGGGTAGATGTAAGGTGAAAAAGGAAGGAGGGGAGGAAAGGAGATTGGAAATGTGAGGTTGATTACATCATTCAAAGTAATCATCGTTACATGGAAAAAATTGAGCAATTGTGATTACATTAGATCATGCAATCAACCTCACTTTTCCCATCCCTCTCCTCCCACTCCTTCCCTTTTCATCCCAAATCTACTCTATAAAATAATTGCATTGCATTACATTTGATTGCATCCAAGTAAATAAAGCAGTTAGAACTTAGGACTTGTTGCCAAACTAAAATAGGCGCAATATGCTAGGTGAATCCTCAAAATATGTTATGATAACAATGTTGAAGAAGGAAATGGGTGACACTGAAATTTTGAGAAATACAAACGAACAATGATTACCATCTAAAAGTTAACTATTTTTCACCGAAGAAAGTTAAAGATTTAGGATAAAAGAAACTACATTATGATACGCTTGATGCAATTATGCAAAATTGCAAACTAATGGGGTGTGGTTGAGTGGTAGGGATTCATTCATCCTTATTTCTTAACCAAGGTCGATGATTCGAATCTTGCATTGGGCATGAAGCAACCTTGAATCTCTTAGCCAGTTATCAAACTAATGCTGGGAGATTTTCACTGTAATCGACAATGAATACCCTTGGTGTGAACCAAAAACAAAATCATGCAAAGTTGCAAACAACAAAGACAAAGAATAAAAAAAAAAAACTTAAAAAGAAAAAGAAAGTAAGGAGGACAAAAACAAAATCCATTGCACGGTCAACATGTATAATATACACTTTCTTTTTTTTAGTACAAACGGTCAAAGTATATAGGAGTATTTTTTTTGGGAATCAAACGGTCAAAGTATATATATTTTTTTTTGCTAGATTTACTACTAATTAAAGAAGTAACGTACTTTTCTTTCAAAAAAAAAAAAAGAAGTAACGTACTTCACTAACCAAAACTCAAAACAACACAAAGGCTTGAGGACTTTCCGGATAAAAATGGACACATTCTAAATTCAACATTTCCCAGAGACATTAGTGGTACTCCCGCCTCTTTACTCTTATCATCACCATACCACCATTCACCACCATTTTCGTTTCCCTTCATCTCTCATTTTCTCTCTCCTCACTCCCTCAGAGTTCAATCAATGGGCGATAGTCGAATTAATAGCAACGGCGACAAAACTCGCCGGATTATTGGCGACACTTACGATTGCCGCTAATACTTTCTCTTTCGCGCGTTTTCGTAAGAAGAATCTCACTTCTTTTGATTCTCCGATTGATGAATCTTCCGATGATCTCGCCGTTTTCAATGTTAATCCTTCAGGTTCGTTTCTGAATTAATTAATTTTTTGTTTGTCCGTTTAATTTGGATTAATACGTCAATACCTGTTTAGTTCAATTCATAATTGATTCATTGTAATATTGCATTTTCTAAATGCTTTGTCAAAAAAGATATTTAGAATAAGGTAGTAGTAGTATTGACTATTGAGGAGAAGTATAGTAATATTGTGATTTGTGAGTATTATCGATTTTATTTCTGGGAACTGATATTATATGTGGTATATATGGCCTTTAAAATTCAAAATAGAAATACTCTATTATTCTGTACATACTTGTATTGTTTACTGCACTATGTTACTTGAGACTGATTTAGGGGATTCACTAGAGAGGGAATGGTTGTTAAATTATTATTAGAAAAAAGGGTAATAGAAGGTGTGAATGTGGAAATGCAGTTTGAGAAGTGAAAATGTGCAATTCTATGGTTCAAAAGGAGTTGTAAGAAATATGATTTTGAATACTGTTTGAGGGATTATGATGTTGACATGAACCCCTATTTTGGTGTAAATTTAGATTGGATTTTGTAATCTATGAGGAGGTTTCGGGTATTTAGGTCTTTGACTTGGGAAGGCGTATAGATTTGTGTGTTGGTATTTAATGTATTTGTTGAAAATGTGATGGCAAGTTGGCTGAAGTGTAACAAATTGTTCTATTTTACTCGGACTTAGCTAGGGCTAGGTGTTTATACCAAAGTAACTGGAGAGTTGGATTCGGTTTATTTTCAGAGACATTTAAACCTTCTCATGTCGTCTCTGACTGTTCAAGAGTTCGCTTTGAGTAGTTCGGTTTTCTGCTCTACAAGAAGCTTTTGTTTGAAGAGCTTAGTTTTTTATCCGGACCTACATTTGCGTAGGAACACTCATGAGTCATGATGAGAAGATGAAGGATCTACCATTTTAGCTAGTGTTTGGAGTTGGACACCATTCATATATCTATGAATGTTGATCCTAGAGTTTGAAATGATGATTTCCTGGGGTTGTCAGATCTCTAGTGGTTTTTAGGCCCTTAATTTACCATGCACCATGAAGAACAAGAATTTGATATGAAAAATCTTATAAAAAGGCTATACGTTGTCTTCTGCAAGGTATGGGTATACATTAATGAATTTTGATTATTAATCAACTGATATGCTGGTTTGGAAGACATAAAGAAGTTATTTGGCATTGTGCTTAAGTTTTTCATCTTATCGCACATTTGAGTGGGGAGGAATGCCTGTATGTGTTAAAGAGTGTCTCTTCCAGTTGTCTGGGGTTAGATTATGTATCTAGCTTCTTTGTGAGCCTGTGAGGTTTCCTTTATGTCTTATAGCCAAGGGAAGACAGTGATAGATTAAGATGTCGTCAATGCATAACCCTGAGGGGGTAGCTCAACTGATAAGACCTCTGAAATCTATTCCAGAGGTCCCAGGTTCGAGTCCGCTCAGGGCCACTGGAGGTTTTCCTGGTTGTTAATTTCAGGGCCCATGGGATTAATCAAGCAAAGCTTGGATACCCATGTTATCTAAATGTAAAAGGACGTCGTCAATGCAGCAAGATAAGGGCTTTCATATTAGTTTTTATGCCAAGATCTCAAAACTTTGTTCATCTAGATATTTTCTCTTTAACTACAATGTTCTGTTTCTTGGAGCTAACCATGCTATTGAATATTTCTTTCAGAGGGGGAAGTGGAGTTTTTCTTTGGTTTGGAAACAGCACCGGCTCATGTGGAGGACAGGCTTAATGATGCTTGGCTTCAGTTTGCAGAAGAAAAACCTTGTGAAACTTCTGAATCTGCAGATGAACTGCAACCAGCTGATGGTCTTTTAGCTTCAGCTGCAGGAGATGGCGGCTCTCAGCAGGCTTTATCTGCAGAAGCAAAGAGAACTTTGAATAAAAAGAAATTTCGTAAGATAGCTATGGAAGCAATGATTAGAGGGTTTGAGAAATACATTGAAGAGGAAGTGGAAGAGGAAGAGCAAGCTCCAAACAGTGAACATTGTCATAATGTGGCTGCATGGCACAACGTTCCTCACCCGTAAGTTGGAATCTTTACCAAAGTTATGATTATTTTATGTCCTAGAGTTCCCGAGGGTGGGGGGCTCAATTCAAGACTCTTACTATTAGCTTGAAAAAAGGTTTTATGTTGCTTGAAATCTGTGTCAGGGAGGAGAGGCTAAGGTTTTGGTCTGATCCTGATACAGAACTCAAGCTTGCAAAAGACACTGGTGTCACCGTCTTTCGCATGGGTGTAGACTGGTCAAGGATCATGCCTAAGGAGCCAACTGGTGATGTTAAGGAATCTGTAAGTTCTATTCACTCTTTGGTCTTTTGTAGCCCTTCTAAACATATCAACTGATTACTGAAGTGCTATGCTACATATGACATTTGAGGTAGCAGATCTAAGAAAATCTTTTAGGATTGCCAGTGACGGTGCTTATCACTTGAGCTTGTTTCTGGTTGAGGCACTCCGACTTACAAATGTTTCATTTTTTATTAGGTTAATTTTGCAGCACTAGAGCGGTACAAGTGGATCATCCATAGGGTTCGCTTATATGGAATGAAGGTGATGCTGACATTGTTCCACCACTCACTTCCTCCATGGGCTGGGGAGTATGGAGGCTGGAAGTTGGAGAAGACTGTTGATTATTTCATGGATTTTACTAGGTTATCTTCTTTGCTTGTCTTCATTCCTTGATGATAATATCTGTAACGTTGTTTACATTCCTGTTGAAATTGTTTTTGTTTGTGTCTAATTATTTTTGTGTGTTTGGATTTGTGTTTTTCTTTTCCTGTTATAAGTTCTACATTCAATCAACTATTGAGATCCAAATATTTATGTTTTAAAATGAAATGCTACCAGTGAAAGATAAGGGACAACTCAAACAAGAGACATGCTAACCTTTTCTCTTTTAGAGACTAAACTTTCTTCTAGCTTAAAAAAAAGGGTCCCTGACTTACTGTGCTGGTGCTTATTTAAGACTGTGTTATGGAGGTATTTAACAAACAAAACAGTGTCCAAGCATTGATGTACTAGATATCCTTATTTGTAAAGTTGTCATGTCAGGCTTCTGTCTGCTGTTACTTTTGTTTGAATCTCTTCAGAAAGCGGTTAGTAAAACTTGTCTATGCTATGTAATTACAGGCTTGTTGTCGATAGTGTTTCCGATGTTGTAGACTACTGGGTAACATTTAATGAGCCTCATGTCTTCTGCCTGCTGACATACTGTGCCGGTGCTTGGCCTGGCGGCAATCCTGACATGTTGGAGGTGGCTACATCTGCTCTACCAACTGGTGTTTTCAATCAAGCCATGCACTGGATGGCTGTTGCACACTCTAAAGCTTATGATTATATCCATGACCACAGGTTCATTTCCTGCTTATTCTTGAGTGTCAGTTCCTATAAGCTACTAAGGATAAGTAAAGGAGGAGTTGAATAACCACACTCAAAAACACTGAGGAAAAAGTATCAGAAATAAATCATAGTATTTAGCAATAATGTTTACATGGATACTCATCAATATACTGTTCCTTCAGTCATAATATTTTATTCGCTTCTGCTACACAATTCATGGACTGAAAAAGGCTTTTGTTACTGTGACTTCATCTTTTGGTTTCCACAACTTACAGGTACATAATAAACTGGTGATTCAAACCATAATCCTTCGTAGATTATACAAATTATCTTCTATTTAACAACTCACTAGTCACTACTATCTTTAAAGGAAGCAAATATCTAGCAATAAACTCAATATTGATGATAAAGCATTTCTTGTTTCTAGCAGCACATTGTCAAATCCATTAGTTGGAGTGTCCCATCATGTCTCAGTCATGCGACCATATGGCTTCTTTGACGTTGCTGCTGTCACATTTGCCAACTCCTTGTCCCTCTACCCGTGTCTGGACAGTATGTCTGACAAGATGGACTATATTGGACTAAACTATTATGGACAGGTTTCTGTAGACTTCTTAACTAATATTTCTGAATGATCTTCCTTGCAAAGTTCCCTCTATTAATCTCTTCAGTTATTTGTTGTGCTTGCTGATCAGGAAGTTATCTGTGGTGCTGGATTGAAGCTAGTAGAGACCGATGAATACAGTGAGTCTGGTCGGGGCGTCTACCCTGATGGCTTGTTCCGTATGCTTCTTCAGTTCCATGAAAGATACAAGCATTTAAATATACCATTCATCATCACGGAGAATAGGGTCTCTGATGAGACCGACTTGATCAGAAGGCCGTATTTGTTGGAACATTTGCTTGCTATTTATGCTGCCATGATTATGGTTCTGACAGTAACTCTACCACTTCAAATATTTGAATTAGATTTCTCAAGCTCTCCACAGTAACTTTAATCTTTGTATGCAGGGAGTCCCTATACTTGGTTATCTCTTCTGGACAATTTCTGACAACTGGGAGTGGGCTGATGGATATGGCCCTAAGTTTGGACTTGTTGCAGTTGACCGTGCTAAAAATCTTGCTCGGGTTCCACGACCTTCATACCATCTGTTTTCCAAAGTAATTCGTTTTCTTGTGCATAATTTTGTTTTCCTACTTGTGAATTGGCAGCAGCAGCTGCCTAATTTTTCTTCTCCACATTTATTTTTCAGTTCTCAATTTTATGTTCACATCTATGTTTATTATAGGTGGTGACAACAGGTAAAGTCTCACGTCAAGACAGGGAACAAGCATGGATTGAATTGCGAAGGGCTGCTAAAGAGAAAAAGACCAGACCTTTTTATAGAGCTGTAAATAAACATGGATTGATGTATGCAGGTAATTGGAACATATTCTTGAACCTAATAGCAGACAATTTTGGATCCCCCCTTATGAACCTTTGTTTAGTCAATTTAGTTATATTTTTTGGGACTCATGAAAGACAATAACATGATGCTAGAATGATGTTCATTTTATTGGAAGTATCTGATTCAGTATAATCGTAAAAAGTTCTGCCGGTATTTTATGGGATCATGTTGTGCGTTTGTTGAGTTAATGTTTTATAGTCTCCGAAACTGCTTTGTGCATATTTGTTGAAATCTATCTTTGCTTGGTAGATGGTTTCTTGCATAAGTAGATTTCCTTCAGCACTTGTCTGTTGATAAATGGCTTTTGATCTGTGGTGTTTAAGTTTTGTATCTTTTCTTAACTTCCTATAGGAGGTCTATGAACCCATATTGCGACCATTTGTTGATCGAGATTGGCGATTGGACACTATGAGATGGAAGGACTACAGGATCCATTAAGTCGGTTCTTCAGATTTATTTTGCGACCTCTCATTCCCAGAAGGAAGTGTGAACCAGAAGAGGAAGATGTTGAAATGGCTCTATTGCCTTTGGGATCAACAACCTGATACCCTATTGCTGTGAATAAAAATCAGCTTCAGATTTTCCTGCTGAGAACAGTCTTATAGCAGCAGCGAGGTAAATAGTAACAAAAACAACAATAAGCTGTTATATAAATAGGCCTCCCCTCCCCCTCCTCTTCTTATATGTCTTATCAAATGTGAGCTAAGAGTCACCATGAGCTTCTCTATGGTTCTCACTGTCGGAGTTGATTATGTACTTGTTTTTCCTTGTCTGTTTGTTGTATTGGGATTTTACTCTGTACTTATCAGAGTACCGAGTGCGCAGTAGGTTTTGTACGTCCTATGCTATGTAATAAATGCTGTTTTTTGTTTATTTCATTTCATGCTCTTAACGCTATATATAAGCAGAATTATCAAAAGACATAAGCAGGTAAGTAGGACCACCAGGACTCGCATAGCTCCTGCCCTATTGCAGGGTGAGGCTAGGGTAGTTCCACCGGAAGCGCAGTATTGGGCAAAGCTCATTCGCAGCCACTAGCACTTAACTGTGGTCTGTGGCTTCTGACTACACACATGCCTCCTAGGTAGGCTTGGAAAAATCATATATAAGTATCCAACGACTTTAAAAGATTGCACTAAAAAACCCTAAGGTCGTAAAGTCAGCTGATGATATAACGATGATGACAATCATCGAAGGGTGCAGGACATTTTTCCCTTTTGTAAGGTTTAATGTTGTTATATTCATGTAGACAATATCATGCTCTTGCTTTGAAGCAAATGTCAGAATTTGGTATCTGGAGCTGTTTGTCTTCTCTATTTTCCGTATTATAGCCACCAGTCCCTATGAGTTTCTACCTCTCTCAAATTAGAATGGGTAGCAGCAATGTAAATTCTTTGTAGCATAGTCTGTATACTGTAGAATATGACAGTTCCCAACATTATTGAAACCAATATTTTTTTTGCTTATTCGAGGAACTGTTTAGTGAATAGCTATTAATGTGAACTTTTTTCTTACTGCAGAATTCGTGATGAAACTTGCACTACTTATTCACGCATAATTGCTGAGCTGTTACACCCCGATCAGAAGGGTGATGGGTGAAGAAGGATCTCTAAAGAGCTGACAAGAAAAGGAAGATAGTTCATTCTGGTGTTAAGCATTAGCTGGATGCAAGTGCCATTGATTCCGTCTTAATTGAAAGATCTAGAATATGTACTTAAATCATCTGTATTCAGATGTCTTTCCTGAAATTTGCAGCAGTATAGAAGTTTGGATATGATCCTTCCTGAAAATTGGAATGAGATATCTCAATGTACATATAATTTTTCAAGTTACATGTAAATGTTTTATTGAAACTGGAATACCCAAAAGCCAAAATTAGAGAAAGACAGATGGAAAGTATAGAATAGCATGTAACTTGACAACATTAAACTGAGAGGTACATGTAAATGTTTTATTGGAATTGGAATGAGAATTTCAATGTAGTTTCTAGAGCACAGGGTGCAGTTTCTGGTTGCCTGTCATGCTCAGCAATGGTCACTAGCTTGAGTGCTCCACTACATAGCATTGTTGGCTTATCGTACTTTGCCTACTTTGACTTTCCAGAAAATACAGCATGCTACATTGGTAGACAACACCAAAATGATATTCTCCCATTGTTCTTTATGTATAGTTTCAGGAAATTTCTTATCTTTGAACTTTGGGAGGATGCTGTTGGTTCGTCTGAAAGGCTGACAGCTGATAGTATCATGCTACTGCAACACAAGTGATGTCTTGTAGAGTTCTTAGTGTACATCTTTTTTTTTTTTTTTAGTTTTATTATTATTACCTATTTCCACCTCCCCCCCCCCCCCCCCCGCGGCACCTTTTTTTGGAATAAACTGACTTGGGAGTGAATACTGTGTACAGAACTTTGGGCACTAGTTATTGAAAAAATCAGTAAATTGCCAGCTGAATGAATGAAGAAACCGACAGATATTGTCCTTAAGGGGTATATGGTGCTCTCTTTATTTGGTTTCTTAGGTTAGGATTCATGAACAATTTTTTTTTTTTGGTTTTTGTTTTGTTTTTGTTTTCTTTCTTCTTTTTTTTTTCCTGGATGTTTTACCTGTGACTAAAGACATTACCATCATGATGAGCAAAAATGAATACATATCCATCAAAGAAAAATGTAACTTGGAAGTCATTGATGATATAAGCAACCCCCAGTGTCTAGTAAACAGTAGTACTTCCACTTTTGGTGGAGATATATTTTCATGAATTAAACTTGTGACCTGTTGTCAAAATGGTTCCTTTTTATTTTTATTTTTATTTTTATTGTGCACAGTGAAACCTAGGCTGACTAAGACAGTTTTCAAACTCAAGCAACTAAGAAAAAACCTCTAGTCGAGCTAGCTGACATCTCCACGTAGGAATGATGCAACCTTAGTTGCAGTACATCTATCAAAAAATATGGATTCAGCCCACAAAAAACTGTTACTTACAGTTTTACACTAGCTATACATATAAGTGAGTGTATAACAGACAGAATGAGTACCTGAAAATAGGCCTTAGAAGTAGCCTTTCTCACTCCCATGATGCAGAGAAGTACTGAAGTTTACTCTCTCCTGGTCGTACTTGCAACCTGCATTCTTATCATAGAAACATTCTCACTGTCAGAAGAATCTGACAGGGTAGTAAGTCTACCAGGTCAACCAACAAGCCCTCCTATCTCACAGTTCTCAGGCTACATCACTGTCAGCCAACAAAATGGCAGGGCCCTTTTCTACTGGTTCTTTGAAGCTCTTTCTCAGCCCTCCGATAAACCTCTCCTCCTTTGGCTTAATGGAGGTATACTTGTTGTTAATGTATTTACTTATTATGTGCATAATGATTCTACCTTTTAGTTTCCTTTGTTAATTTATATTTTTCATTTCTTAAAGGACCTGGATGCTCATCAATAGGCTATGGTGCTGCTGTGGAATTAGGTCCTCTTAGAGTTGATGAAAGTGGTGTTGGCTTGCTCTTCAATAACTTTTCCTGGATAGAAGGTCATTATCACCTCTGATTTATGCTCTTCAAAATTGTCACTTCTACATGTAGTAATATTAAATTTCTCTTTGTTTAGCTACTTATTTCAATTCAATTTCTTGAAAATGTTTATTGTAAGTCTCTTGAAGCAGTTTCTCTAGACAGGGGTATGACCTTCCCTGTTAGGCAGGATTATAATGGATTGTTGTTGTATTAATTTAGATATCTTTCTTTTAGCTGCTTGTGATTCGTTTACTACGAGTATTATTTTTATGGATTTATGCTGCTATTTTAAGGTTCACGAAGCAGGGTGGTTGCTGCATTTTTTTTCTTCTTCCTCTTTATATTTTCTTATTTTTTTCTTTTTTGGTTAATGTTTTTATGTAGAAGCAAATTTGCTATTTGTGGAGTCCCCAGTAGGAGTAGGATTCTCCTACACCAACACTTCCTCTGATCTCACCAAACTGGATGATGTATTTGTAGGTAAATTTTGTTTCTTTTGCAAATTTACTATGAACTTTTCATCATCATGCCTTTTCCTTATAATATTTTACTTTCTATGAAGCTGATGATGCATACACTTTCTTGGTGAGTTGGCTGGAAAAATATCCACAGTTCAAGGGTCGTGATTTCTTTATAGCAGGAGAAAGTTATGGAGGTGATTGTGATTATTTAGTTCTGGTAACTATAAATTGCATCAAGTTATTAAATGACAGCAACTTTCTGATCTGAGAATTGCTGTTCTTGCAGGTCACTACATTCCTCAACTGGCAGAGCTCATCTTTGATAGGAACAATGATCAGACTAGTCATCCGAAAATTAATCTTAAAGGTTTTATAGTATGTAAGCCATGCATAATATCAAGTCTTATTTCTCCTTAAAAAAGATGGTAGCATATCTTGATATGTTCTTTCAAATGATAGAAAGATACTTCATGATGTTCTAAATTTATGTACATTACAGGTAGGGAACCCTGAGACTGATGATTACTATGACTCAAAGGGGCTACTAGAGTATGCGTGGAGCCACTCTGTTATATCAGATGAGCAGTACAACAAGGCTAAAGAAGTTTGTGATTTCAAGGCCTTAAGTTGGTCGAATGATTGTAACAGCGCTATGGATTTGGTCTATGCAAAATACAAAGAGATCGATATTTACAACATCTATGCTCCAATATGTCTTTTGAACCGCACATCTTCACCACAAGCTACATATGCTAATAAGGTAATGCATATCTGTTTCTCTTATGCTAAATTTAAAGTTCACTATTTCTTTTGTCTCAGAATAGAAGTTCATTTCAAAAATCATATGGGTTGTGAAGTTTCGGAATTCACAAAGGGAAAGAATAAGAGCATAGTTTCTGGAAATGTTTTGTCCTTGCAGGTAGTAAGTTACGGATTGAAGAGAGTCCGAATTGGTTCGGGGGGATATGACCCATGCTACTCAACAGATGTAGAAGAGTATTTCAATAGGGTAGATGTCCAAGCATCACTCCATGCAAGTATTAACAGAGGAAATGTGAAAACAAGTCTCAAATGGAATGTTTGCAAGTAAGCTTAATTAGCTGTTTTGAAGCTGCTTTTTATTTCATAGCCCTCTTCCTCTAGGACCAATTTTCTTTAGCAGTTATGGCATTTATAATCTATTCATTGGAATCATACTTACGCTCTTACTGTTTGTTCTGTCTTTCTGTCTGAGTAATTCCATTTTGAGCACGTACAATTTTACAGTTCAATCTGTCCTGCCTATATATAAGAAGCTGATATACGGAGGCCTCAAAATCTGGATTTACAGGTACATGGTTGATGGCATACTATAATGCATTTTGAGACAATTAACTGTTTTACTTGTCCCTTTAAATGCTTATTGTTCACAGCTACTACATTGGTAAAGAAATTCTATTCTCATGACTTGTTGGGGAATAGTTATCTTTTTATGACTTTCGCCTATCCTGCATGATAGCTTTAAATGAAGAATCATGTCCACCCCTCTATTCTCTCTTAAATGCTTTCCTTTTAGCCTCCTTTTGAGTGTAGTACCTGCATATGTATCACATGTAGGCAGTTGGAAAGATGAGAAGTTGTACTGGTAGAAATGATCGAGAACCTAACCAACAATAATGAACGAGGGTAGGAGATCAGAAAAATAATTAGATGAATGACGGTCACTATGTTATGATTTAATCCATATTGGTTTAGTGAGGTAAAGCCAGTCAGTTTCTATTGCCACCATTGACCATTACATTTTTATTTTTTTTGAAGAGGTGTATGAAGTTAGGAGCGTCTCCTCTCAAGGACACCATTACCACTACATTTTAAAAGCATTTCTCATCAGATTTATCAGTACTTGTGTCAAGTTTATGACCAGTGATCTTTTCTATAAAGCCATGATTTATCTATTTTAAAAATGAATCTGGATCTGGATCATACTTTCACATACTAACTTCTCATTAGATTGTGGTTGGTGAACTCTATCCCAATTATGTTCAATAGTGCTTACCTTTTGGCTTTTGCCATCTTTCATGGCTTGCCACAAAATTTGCTTCCAAAAAAGTGGGGAGAAAGATACAGGTGGCTGTTATTTATTGGTTAATGTAAGGAATAAAATCCAACAGAATGCGAACAATGGGTTGCATTCTTCTCCAACATTGACTCAGCACTGTCAGCAGTCTTTGCACATGCTTGCTTTTTGTGTGTGTGTGGCTTATATACAACAGACAACTTGTAGATTATTATCCTTTTTTTTTTTTTTTTGCTAGGCTGTAGATTATTATCAATTTGGCTTGTAGTGAGTGGGGGTCGGGTGTGAGCCAATGAGAATATACTTTACACAAGGTGATACTACTACCTATAGATTACCTATAGATTATTGCTTACTAAGAACTTGTGGAAAGTGGAAGCTTTAGGATTTCTGTTTTATGCTTATTCATTTGTATATTATGTTTGGCCCTTTGTTCATCAAGAAGGTAAATAAGGCAAAAGAGAGAATATGGTTAGAGGACATGCCAGAATTTGATTTATCTATCTTATATGGTTAACGATGATATTGCGGAACAATTTCCGGAATATGGTTTTTGTTTAAAATAATTAGTGGTTAAATTTTGATAGTCGTGAATTTTAAACTATGAAAATTTCGTAGTTTATTGGTTTGTGCGTCACCTTATAATGTGTGAACTATAAAGTTAAGAGTTAAGTCTCACAATGAGTTACTGTGATCCTAATAAAATTATCTGGGTGCGCCTCCATTGTCATAACAGCGGAGACGTGGATGGTAGAGTGCCAGTGATAGGAACCAGGTACTGTCTTGAAGCACTTGGGTTACCAATGAAGACTCCTTGGCGCTCCTGGTATCATGACCATCAGGTTAATTTATGAACTTCTTTTTCCTCTTTCTGATATTTAATCTATCTATATCTATTATTATAGGTTAATGCATAAAATGTATGCAGGTTGGGGGGAGATTAGTGGAGTACGAAGGGCTAACGATGGTTACAGTGAGAGGGGCAGGTCACTTGGTGCCTCTCAACAAGCCTAGTCAAGCTCTTGCACTTATTCACTCTTTCTTGAGTGGGGAAGGTCTTCCTGCACAAAGATGAAGAATTGGATACTTATTGAGAGAGCTTATTGTTGTTACTCTACTATTTTATTTCATAATAAACAATAATAGGGGCAAGAGAGAAGAGAAAGGGCTCTCCTTTTGATTATGTGTTCCTTTGATGTCATGTACTTTTGTTCTATATAATGATGTGATGGTTTGTAGAACACAAAAACTTCAATAAGACGGTCTTTTCGTAACGTTTGGTGAGACGTGAGTCGCTTTTCAATGAAATAAGGGTCACTGTTCACCATAAGTGACCCCTACATTGCTAATAGTAATCCCATTTTTTGTGAGTTGGTCTTACACAAGACTTGCTGGTCCACTCTTAATTATTTAAAGAAAATACACATAAATTTGTATAAAACGATTTTTACTCTATATTTTGGTGTGACTGGTTTTTTTTAATGAAACCTGTTGAGATACCACATGTGTGTATGTGATTTGTGAAGGGGAAAAATGTCTCACACAGAAAGAGGTAAAGAATGTTAGGTTTATAACTTAGTACCGGCTAGACGGCTACCGCTACCTAATAGCTTAAGCTGATATAGGTCTAACTCACTTATGATCCATCAATCTAAATAAATCGAAGAAGGGGTATTCGTTCTGCTATTTTTTGGACAAAATTGAAAACGACTTGATCCCTAAACCATATGATGATTGATGGCTAGTGTATACTCCATTTAATAACCGGCACAATGTCATTCAATCATGCAACCAACTTGATCCCCAATCCATTACAATTTACAAGTCTTCTCCGTAGATTAGTCCAGCCCCATTTGCCAAAAGATTGGGCAGCTTGCATATGGATATTTTGTGTGGACTTAGTCCACCGTGGACCAAGTAATTTTGAGGGATGGCTCCAGGTGAAGTAGGGGGTGGCTCCAGGTAAAGTAAGAGGGTGGCTCCAGGTGAAGTAATTTTAAGGAGTGGCTCCAGGTAAAGTAAAGGGTGGCTCCAGGTGAAGTAGGGATGGTGCCAAATATAAATTTGAAGGGTGGTTCTAGGTGAAGTAGGGGGTGGCTCCACTTTTAGAGGGGGGTGACTCCAGGTAAAGTAAGGGGTAACTCTAATCTCTAAGTATTGGTTCACCATGGACTAAGTCCACACAAGTTTTTGTACAAATTTAAATTACGTTGCTACAAGTCTTGGGCTTAGAAACCCATTACAGTCTTTGCCATAAGCATCATGGCAACTAGCACAAATGTCAACTAAGTTAGTTAGAATATTACAACCCACAATCCAGTGCTGAATAAAGTGCTACTTTAGCTGAAAAATCAGCAAATTCATTCGTCTTCGTCTCCCTTAATGTGTGAACAATCTTCACCTGGTCCATAGAGTCCACCAAAGCCCTGCATTCCAAAATAGGATACATCAGTGCATCTTTATGAATAGTGCTGCTGTTGAGTATGTCAATAGCCCTTGCGGAGTCTGATTCCACTAGTACTTTTGACCGATTATTTGCCTTTATCTGCTTTAAGTCCTTTGATTGCCAACATCTCAGCAGCTAACACATTAGAGGCTCTGATTTTCATGAAGTAACCTGTTAACCACTGTTTATTGTGATTTTTCACAACACCTGCAATGCTAAACAGAGAAGTAGAAGCACTGTAAGCAGCATCACAATTCAGTTTTTTCCGTGCAAAGAGGGGGATCCCAGCTGATTAGCATTGTCTCCCTATTCTTCAACTTCTTGTGAGGTTTCACGTTTTAGATGGTGCATTTATTTGACGTTTGATAGTCTTTTCCTTTTCTCTTTTGAGGGTAGGTCTAATCACAAAAACTCATATGAGTCAGACTCATATGGTGCAAACAAATATGAGGTAGGCGTGATACGACACCACCGTACATGAAAAGTGATACTTCCAAAAAAAGAAAAAAAAGGTGAAAATTTTGGCGCCTCATGCATGAGATCGCCTCATAAGAGAATTCCTAAGGTCTAATACTCTTCGAGATTATTGAATATGATGGAGATGAAAAGTCTATAAATATGCGGAATGTTCAAATAGCAACTAAATAAATATTGTTCAAACTAGTCATGTAATTTATTATTAGATTTTCACATTGGAATCATACAAAACAAGCCACTTGAAGATTTTGTTTTCACTATGCCAAAATGTAACTCATAAAATAACTAAATTGCTAGCCATGTACTCCAACCCTCTCTTTATTGTGCCTTCAAACTGCCCTCTATTACTAAGGGAAAAGGCAATAGGGAGAGAAAGAAAGAGACAGAAGGGTCGACCTCAAGATCACTCATCTCACACTCCGTAGATTTTATGGTATTTGTTTGACTATGCATTAATATTGGTGCAAGGAAAAGTCATAACAATTTGCCCAAGTTCATTATTGTCCATTAGAGATATAAGCAAGCAAATAGAAGCAAGCTAAGCAAACATTGCAAGCAAGCAAGCATTGGATAAATATGAAAGCAAACAAAATCAACCCACTCCCCTGGCTGGCTACCACTGATAGCTCAAAGTTCCTTTCTTCCCCGTCTTACATATCAGCCCTTGCCCTATTCCTTGTCATCATATTACAACAGCCTCAGCTTACAACAGCTATCACACTCGGGAATGAAACGGACCGTATCGCATTGTTGGCCATCAAAAGCAAATTGGTTGATCATTCTCAGGGTGTTTTGAGCACATGGAATCATTCAATCCACCATTGTTATTGGGAAGGGGTTACATGTGGGCGTAGACATAGGAGGGTCACTGTATTAGACTTGAATACAAGAAGCTTGTCAGGAACCCTATCACCCTTTGTAGGAAACTTGAGCTTCCTTTTGGGGCTTGGACTTGACAACAATAGTTTGTATGGCCAGATTCCCCGAGATAGGTCGTCTTTTCAGGTTAAGTGCATTATATCTAGGCAACACCTCAATTGTTGGGCAAATTCCAGCCAACTTATCCGGCTGCATCAACCTCCAATATCTTGATGTACAATACACCAAGCTAGATGGTAAACTTCCAACAGGATTAGGAACACTATCTAAGCTCAAATGGCTCTATGTTGGCTACAATAATTTCGCAGGACCTCTCTTCAAGGTCATAGCAAACCTTACCTCCTTGGAGATCATAAGTGCCGATGAAAATGCATTTACAGGAACTATTCATGACAGCATTTCTAGTATGAGAAACCTCAACATTCTAGCACTCATAGGTAATCAACTCTCTGGCGAAATTCGCCCATCTATTTACAATCTTTCCTCTCTTCAAATTCTAGGTTTGAGTTTTAACCTACTTCAAGGAAGGCTTCTAGTAGATATAGGCTTCACACTTTTTCGACTAAAAGCCCTCCGCCTGGCAAGCAACTATTTGTCAGGACCAATTCCATCTTCCATACAAAACCTCACAAGCCTGGAAGACTTTGAATTAGCTCTAAACAATTTCACAGGACTAGACCTGCCACTTGGTCTGCTAGGACGTCTACCAAACCTACGTGTACTTCTACTTCATTCCAACAACCTACAAGGTAGCCTCAACTTTATAGATAGCTTAGTAAACTGTAGCAACTTGAGATACCTCGACTTCGGTGGAAATATTTTATAGGTGTTTTGCCGAAATCTTTATCCAATTTCTCCACCACCTTAACCAGGCTGTATTTTGCAGAAAAATAAACTAACTGGAGAAATCCCCGTAGGTATTGGCAACCTTATCAATCTTCAGTTTCTAGTTGTGGCCTTCAACAGATTTATAGGAACTATTCCTCGTGATATCGGAAAGCTTCAACACCTGGAACTGATGAATTTCAAATTCAACAGATTGAGCGGTGAAATTCCTAACTCCTTTGGAAATTCATCACTTTGACAAAGCTTTATCTAGATAGAAACAAATTACAAGGGAGCATACCTCCAATACAGGGCAGTTGCCAATCCTTGTTATACTTGGATCTCTCAAAGAATGACCTCAATGGAACCTTGCCCAACGAGCTCTTTGGAGGGTCAGCAAATTTTGTTGAGGTCCGTTTATTCCAAAACCACATAAAAGGATCCCTGCCTTCAGATATCAACAAGCAAACAAATCTAGTATTGTTAAATGTGGCTTAAAATAGGTTGTCAGGTCAAATTCCAAATGGCCTCAGCAATTGTCTTTCCCTTCAATACTTAATAATGGATGGCAATTCATTTCATGGAAACATTCCTCCATCATTCACTAACTTAAAAAGCCTTCAAAAAGTTGACCTTTCACATAACAATCTCTCTGGGCCAATCCCAGCCTACTTTTCCAAATTTCCAATGGTATATCTAAACTTGTCTTTCAACAATTTTGAGGGTAGGATCCCTACAAATGGAGTGTTTGCAAATGCAAGTGCAGTATCTCTCATTGGAAATGCCAAGCTTTGTGGAGGAATTCCTAAGCTACATTTACCCAGATGCATTGAGAAAGGAAGAAAGAAGAAACGAATCCCTCTTGCGCTGAAATTGACAATCCCAATGATATGTGCACTTGTTGGAGTAGCCATGGCAGCATGGTTGTACTTCACTTGTCACAAAAACAAAAGATTCTCCATTACAACTGTTTCACCGATGAGCGAAGCATTCTTACAAGTCTCTTACAACATGCTACTCAAAGTGACAGATGGATTCTCCTCCGAAAATCTACTTGGTACTGGAACTTTTGGGTCCGTATTTAAAGGGATCCTGGAGCCCTATGGGAAGACAGTAGCTGTGAAGGTACTCAACCTTCAACGTCAAGGTGCTTCTAAGAGTTTCATGGCAGAGTGCAAGGCCTTGAGAAATATTAGGCACCGAAACCTGCTGGGAGTAGTGAATGTTTGCTCAAGTACTGACTATCAAGGAAATGAATTTAAAGCTCTTATCTACGAGTTCATGCCCAATGGAAGTGTGGAAAGATGGTTACACGAAGTTGGAGATCTAACACTTGTTCAAAGGGTTGACATAGCAATTGATGTGGCTTCTGCGCTTGACTATCTCCAACATGGCTGTGAGCTTCCGGTGTTGCACTGCGACCTAAAACCAAGCAATATTCTCCTTGATGATGATATGATTGCTCATTTGGGAGACTTTGGATTAGCTAAGTTTCTTTCCCAGAACCAAAACCCAAATCAAAGCAGTTCAGTTGGAGTTAGGGGAACTGTTGGTTATGCTGCTCCAGGTAACATAAATTAACATACCTCCATCTAAACGACATTCTAATGACTAAAACATTAATAAGTAGCTGCAATATTTGGCACTAAGCAATCTGGTGTTTTTTTTTGCCTTAGAGTATGGCCTAGGAGGTGAAATGTCAACAGAAGGTGATATCTACAGTTTTGGAATTCTGCTACTAGAGCTGATAACAGGAAAGAGACCCACTGACACCATGTTCAAGGACGACTTCAACCTTCATATGTACGTCAAGGCAGCTTTACCTAACCCCGACCAAGTGTTGCACATTGTCGACCCAATTCTTACAGCTGAGAATGAAAGTGATGAAGAAATCGACCAAAGAAGGCCAACTGAAGCCACATTTCAACGAAGGGCAGAGTCTATGGTTTCCATGCTTACAGTTGGAGTGGCATGTTCCAACCGGTCACCACAAGATCGAATGAAGGTAACTGATGCAATAAGTGAGCTGCGACGAGCTAGAGATATCAATTCCAATGCTAGGCGACACCATAATTTCCAAAGAGGTAACAATGAGAAATCACTTACCCTTAAATTATCTGATCTACCATATTGATTAGGTTGGATCACCTCACAAAGTTTAATCCAACTTGAGGCTGTTGTTAGTTGTTACAACAGCACAATTAACTTCACAATATGGCTAATTCTCTATAAGTAATTATCTCCAAATCTAAAGGATTGCAACTTGCGACTAACTCCTTATTCAAGTGCATCAAATTTATTTTTTTGTAGATAGCATGGGTGCCCAAGCTTTGCTTGACTAATCCCATGGGCCCTGAAGTTAACGACCAGGAAAACCTCCAGTGGCCCTGAGGGGACTCGAACCCAAGTGCATCAAATTTATAGCAGTATGTACTTCACTTTCAACTGCAGATTCATAACACTGATGATTTTGCAGGATCATGAGGCTGATACTTCAGTTGCCAGAAGCCACAGCTCGGTAAATTGTATCAAGGACAATCCCAGTCAGTAAACAATCTCGAAAGTGTAGTTTTCATCTTTTGCTTTTATCAGTTTGGCCCCCTCAAATATGTACAATGGATATTCTGCTTCATGTTTCTTCCCCTTGAATTTTCATTTTCGTTCATTTTCAACATCTGCTATTAGCTACCCGAAAAAAGGGAGAAAACCTGATAATAAATTTAAAATGTAATAAAAAAAACAAACAAGCATCTTTTTGCCTTTAAAAAAAGAACAACCTTATCATACAATGTTATTAAGACGATGAAATGCATAACTAAGAACAACTTATAGTTCTACAGGGGGGAAAGAAAATTTATATGCCGAAACTTCACTAAAACGGGTAAAAAAAAACAACTTCAAATTTGAAAATACATCACTGAAATATACAATGCGCACCTTTGCTGAGAAACTTGGGGTTTGATCATCTCAAAGTAGCTGTGTCCTTCTATCGGAAAATCTCTCTCTGGAATCAGCTGTTCCCTTTTCAATAAAAATCAAAAGTCTGAATTAGTATCACAGTTTGGTTTAGAAAGACTTCCGCAATCAGCAGCTACAGAAGGTCAATGGGTAGCCTTTTCTTTTTCCTTTCTCGGAAGGTCAAATGGATAATTGAGTCGACTTGGGGTTGGGCCTGGGGGATCAAAAAGCTAATTTTGAGGTGGATTCAGGGCCGGTGGTACTGTGGTAGTCACTGTTCACTACTAAGTATTAAAATTAGTCGTCAGTGTTAGTGCTAGAGGCACTTAAAATATTACAATCCCAAATATCATTATCAAGTACTCCTAACTGTTTGCAAAAGATAAGACAATTAGGCAAAAAAGAAAGTTCATTCTGTCCCTGTTTCTTCTTTGCATATCAAGTGACCCCACTATGATTTTGAGTCCACATGAGACTCAGTGTTTCATCAGAATAGACCCATAACATGCCAAGACAAACGGAGCATTGCTAGAATGTAAAGTTCAACCAAACTTACCCAATCAGAACAATGGACCTTGCCAAGAGAAAGAGCTTGTTCAGATAACCGATCTCAACAATCTCGTCAATCCTTGTTTCGTGAACATTCAACTGCCAGATAGGAGGTCCAAGAGAGAGAGTGATCCAATTCCACCATCTACATTAAGGACCAAGTTGGTTGCCTATGAAAGGGTGTTAGGTTTCAACTTGGATAGCATACTCCAAGTATTTGACAGAAGGAAAATGTGTGCGAGCATATTACTGTAAAAGCTGTTGTCTGTTGTCCCATCTCTTGATCCTGTTTAGTTATAGTAAATAGATTTCAGATAAAGATTGGGGTAACAGATAAGCAAACTCTACAAAATGAGGCATCGATGGCAACATATTGAGAAAAGAAGCAAAATGAGGCATCCGTACAGTTGATTCAATCATGATAGGTGATAGGAAAGTAATATCTAGTGCTTGTAAAATGCCTACTATAAACACAATAATAGGTGGTAAACATTGTAAGTGTAATGGAAGCCATGGAATTATGAAATAAGGTACAAGTGGTATGGCACCGCTGATCTTTGGCATGAAAAGCAAGATATCTAGCAAGCCAACCCCCCCCCCCCCCCTTCCAGGCCCTAACTTAAATGAATACAAGTACACAACATTGCACGCTAACAAAGCTCCCCTTCATACCCAAGTGCCGTATAAATCAACAACCTTAGTAACATCACTCTGACTGACATGCTCTAAAAGCCTTTATGCTCTAATCTGCCCAAGTGAAACAGACACAAAACTACCCAAGCTATTTTGGTTTCCCCTTACTTCCTTGGAACTTTCATGTTCCTACTCCTAGTTGTTCAATGTTAATCATTTATTAATGTTCCAATATATTTGATTCATTAAAACAAAAGACAAACATGACCAATAATAATTTGCACCATACAAATTCGCCAGTGAATATGCAAGAGAACAAAACACAAGGAAAAGCTGTCACGCTCATCTAAATATGACACTTGCTAGCAAACATGAACAGGATGATCAAAATAGAGCATATCGTTCACTGTTCACATAGCCAAAGTTGGCAAAAGCAGTGCATGTCAGATCTATGATTCTCGGACTCTTCATTTTAAGAGAAGTATCCGTGTCGGATACTCAGACACTAGGATACGATATGACACTAGGACACTCCAAATTAGCCACAAAACAAGAAAAAAATCTATAAAATAGGCGAATCTGATGATCCGATCCTCCGAACCCGACCCTTGAATCCCCGAGTCTGAGAAACATAGGATACAACTATTGACATGTTTTAAATACATTGTGAAAGTAATTAGGTACCTGCTGGATGTTGTTTAACTCGGGAAATGATCTGAGGGAGTTTACCCAGGAAAGACATCTCCTCCAAGAGCAATACCTAAGGACAAAAGTCCCAAGTTTCAAATCCAAATCATTTAGAAAAAGCGGTTTAAGGAACCGTGAAATTTTAAAGAATCACATCAGAGTGTTTCAAACACCTTCAAAACATTCCATGCACATGTGCAATTACGTTACACATTTCATTACACATCCCACCCTGTAATTATAAACAAATGAATACAAACTTTCGACATAACATTTAGACTGAAAAAAGAAGTTGAACAACCACCATGACACTGGAAAGACATATAGGACACTAGTGACAGCCACTTACAGATTTCGGAACTAAGCCAACAGACCATTTGGACAATATTGTCAATGGTCCCAGCAGTGTGGCCAATCTTCAAAGCTCCAGCTTGGAAGCCTCCAACAGTAGCAGGACCAAAAAAACCTTAAAACCCAAATCAGAAGGATTTAGATACTATTAACAGAATATAAAGTAGAAAGGCGGAAAACCAATGAGGAGAAGGGAAGTGGGAACAACAAAAAAACACATTTAATGTAACCAGCTTTATTGTTATCACCTTATTGTTTGCCCATCCATATGGAAGTCCGATTCCGGAACCCCTTTAGCTATTATAGCAGCAACTCTAATTGTGGGCGATAAGCAGCCATGGAAGAAGCGGTCACACTGCAGTTTTAAATAAACTAAATGAACACACACAACATTGTATTATGTATTTTGAGCACATGGAGATAAGATATTGAAAACTAACCTTCTAGTCCTAGATGAAGCAAAGTTGATAAAGACATCAGCACTGGGGTGTGCATCAAATGCTGCTTCAATGCTGCAAAAAGTCAGCGATTAGTAGAGAAACTTTGCCACTTCCTTATAAAATATTTACTTGATAAAATGATAACATGGGTATTCGGGCTTTCCCGACTAATTCCATGGGCCCTGAATTTAACGACCAGGAAACCTCTAATTGCTCTAAGGAGGCTTGCCATTTCCATATAGACAAAAGGTTGCAATCTCAAAGATGTGCTTTTAATTGAGAAATGTTGAAATCCCCATTCCATAAAGAATGAGCCAATTAGGCGTGAAAAGTCACCATCAGCAATAAACACTACTAGTCTCCACAATTTCAAAGAGGTATACAAGTTCACAAAATATGTGGCAACTACTCACTAGCTACCCATCCTATACTCCACTATCTATTCATGAAGGCCACCCAAATCCAAACCCACTATCTATGAATCAACTAAGATATTACTTTTAAGTCGTAAAGCAATGCAGGCTAATGGTGTAATGTAAAAAATCATTACCATTAGAGGTTTTCCTGGTCATAAACTTTCCGGGCTATTTAATGCTAGCATATGACAGTGTCTGTGTAATTCAACTCATCATTCCATCTCCATGTTAAAGTACCATGATCATCCCTAAGACCCCAACAAGATATGACCTAGACACTCCAAGTTAGAGCGCCAATGGACAGAAAACAGAATTCTCTAAAAGTAGCCACATCTGATGCTTTTGACACTTTGGATTACACGGCATGCAAAGATCTTCCCCAATCTATGTTTCTCAGACTCGGGGATTCAAGGGTCGGGTTCGGAGGATCGGATCATCAGATTCGCCTATTTTATAGATTTTTTTCTTGTTTTGTGGCTAATTTGGAGTGTCCTAGTGTCATATCGTATCCTAGTGTCTGAGTATACGACACGGATACTTCTCTTAAAATGAAGAGTCCGAGAGTCATAGCCCCCAATTACAATGGAGCAGTATCTTAAGAATGTTGAAAACACAGATTTTTCTCAGGAAAAGTAAGAGATGTTAACTTGCATTTCTGTTTTCAGATATTTGAAAATGATTCCAATAACATGTTTTCCTCCTTTCATTTTCCTTCTACACAGTTTTTTTTATTTCTTTTTCTGCTTCTGAAGTTACTTGCATGAAGAGGAGAGTCAATTGTTTACAAAAGAATGAACTTATAGCAAATGATAAGCAAAATAGAGTAATATAAGAAATTAAGAGTGTGTTCTTTTCCACTGAACTGAAATGGACTGGACTAAATTGGACTGAGTAGAATATAAAAATAAGTTAAAAAATATGTCCACTATGTCCCTAAACTGAACTAGATTGGAGTAGACTGCACTTAACTGGACAGGATTAATGACAAAGCAAGTGAAAAAGAACACACACTAACTCTAAAGCACAAATACAACAATTTACAGCAAAATACTTCTAGAGTACTTTTAAACCAGTGGCGGAATCCACTCTGCCGAACCCGCTTGAATTTTTTTTTGTTAAAAAATCCTTTATAAATTAAAATTTTTCAATACAATAATTAAGAATTCTTCTCTGTATTACAAAGGGTCAACCCACTTGACTTTGATTTCTGCATCCACCACTGTTTTAAGCAGATATAAGGATACCAAGTGCACTAATCACTATATGATCTTGAACACAAATTTACAATCATTCACAATATATCAAACTAACATTAAAGTATAAGTAAGTTTATAATACTTGAACTACTTTTAGAAATTCAACCTAGTAAACTCACAAATCATGTAGCAAACAAACCCACAAACCAAATTCTTGAAGCTATATATGTGAATCTAATCTCCTAACTGAAATTTAATGAAGCAATGCAGCATCAACAACAATAATTATGACCAACCAACTAACTAAGTGAATAACTGGATTAGCAAAATAAATAAATAAATAAAAATAATTAACTAAAGTGACTAACTACCCATCACATCACATAAAAACATGAAGCAATGTAGCTCACCAAATCCATCCCTGATCTCCACGTACCCCAATTTCATCATCATATTCATTATCATATAAGCAAGCCAAGCACTGCTAGATGCGTAAAATTTCAGATCAACAACAACCAAGGCTAAGCAATAATTAGGTGGCGTAAGACTGAAATTAAAAATGAATCAAAATTAAAACGTGTAAGAAATTGAATTTTTTTTTCCATTTTTTTGGAATAAATTGTAGACGACGGAGGGAAATCTAACCTGGATCGAAATGAGTGCAGGAAATCGCGGAATGGTTAAAGTTTATAATATTATATAGGCAGAGAGAGATAAGAGGGACTGGGGAAGAAGGTCTCCGTTCTCTGTCACAGGCAGCGACCAAAAGAGAGAGAGAGAGAGTGTGTTAGAAGATATGGTCACGTGACGAGCAAAAAAGAAGAGATGGTCACGTGCCTCAAGTTCGTTAACTCACGAGTGACTCGTGACTCGTGACTCTGGTGCGTTATTTAGAACTTACAAGTTGACTTAAAAGTTAAAATTTATGTTTAATTTAGTTCAGTGTTGTCCAGTTTAGTAGTGTTGAATTCAATTCATTTCAGATAAGTTTAGCTCTAAAGAATACACCCTGAATCACGAATTAGAGTGTGTGTGTGTGTGTGTTTTTTTACTTTTGTTTGCTTATTTCAGTTATTTTTGGTATAATAAAAAGGGTGCAAGTGAATGAACGATCGTGATCCCATGGCACAAATAAAATTACTTTAGCAAAAGTGGGGAGTTTGTGGATGTGGTACACTAGTACATCACTCACACATCCAATTTCAAGGTCGAGAGTTCATCTTATAGACTTTGTAATTTGTAATGGGCAAATGACCCGACTTTGTAATTTGTAATGGGCAAATGACCCGACTTTGTAATGGTCAATGGCCCAATGACCCGACTTTGTTAAATACTCGCAATTAGACTTAGCAAAAGGGCTAGGTGGGGGCAGATCACTTCGGGTTCGGATCATTAGTAAGTCGGGTTGAGTCACTATCAGGTTTGGATTCGAATCGGTAATTCGGATAAAACAACTCTTATCTCACAAACTTTAGGTCTAATAATCTCAAGGTCAGGTGATCAGGCCCGTTTCTAGGCATAGGCCTCGAGGGCGATCGCCTAGGGCCCAGCTACTGAAGGGGCCCAATGGTGCAAAGAAAATACATAATATAGATAACTTAGTGCAGAATCTTAGCATAAAAATTATTCTAGTTCATTGGTTATATGTGGAAATCATAGAGTAGCAAGAACTTCCTTGACCTGAGATCAAGTCTCATGGGCCTCATTTTATTTTATAGGGTCCTCATTCTTATTTTGCTTTAGGGCTCCTAAAATATTTGAGACGGTGCTGCGGGTGATTAGCTAATCGGGTCAATAGCAAGTCGAATATTTCCAACAAACAATTTCGAGTTGGATCAGATTATGCGAGACTATAAAATAAGTAGTGAGCGTAAAACGTAATCTAAGTTCCATCTGATATCCACCTTCCTTCCACCTACCACCAACCCAGCCTCATTAAGTCATTATTCTTCTTCTCCCCTGTGCTGTGCAGGTCCTGTTCGTAATCGAAAGGGGATTACTTAACTCTACTAAAATTTTAAAAAAAAAATGTCAAATTCTCTCAAAATTACTCGTGACTTAACGAACTTTAAGCAAGTTACCATTCTTCTCCAATTACATCGTCCCCACTCTCTCTCCTCTTTCTCTCTCCTTCTCATTCTCTCTCAATATATAACCCCTTGTTAGTCGTTACCATTCCGCGATTTCCTGCACTCACTTCGATCCAAGGTTAGTTAGATTTTCCCCCCTTTTGTCTACATCTCATTCAAAAACAAAAAAGAAAAAAAAAAATAAATTCAATTTCTAGCACACTTATTGATTTTCATTCATTTCAATTTCGCGCCATTATTGCGGAAATTTGCGTTGTTGTTGATTTCGATCTGAGATCTGAATTTTACTCTTCAACCACTATCTTGCTTGCAATTATGATTAAGAATGATATATGATGATGGTTTTTTTTTTCCTTTTATTAATCTCACTGTTTGATTAGTCAGAGCTATTTTATCGACGTGTTAACAACCTCGAAATATGAAATTGGGGGTAGGTAGAAATCAGGGATGGATTTGGTGAGCTACATTGCTTCAAGTTCTTTGTAGTTGTTTTTTATCTACATTGCTTAATTATATGAGTTTGAGTTTTAGTTTCTGGGTGTAAAGTTTATGTTTGAGCATATCATATGGTAGATTAGATTCACATATATAGCTTAAAGATTTTGGTTTCTGGGTTTTTTGCGAAATAATTTGTGAGTTTGCTGGGTTCAACCTCTACAAGTAGTTCAAGTATTATAATCTTACCCTCTTTTTAGTTTTTTTATTTTATTTTATTATTTTATTTATTTTTTATGTGACTATGATATTTTGTGAATTTGTGTTCAAGAATCAAGATCATATAGTGACTGCATCTGGTATCATATACCTTAGAAGTACTTGTTGTGTTGTTGTTGTTGTTGTTGTTGTTGTTGAAGAAATGAACTCATTTTTTTCATGCACTTGGCGAGAAAACCCAATCAAACTACAGCACAGGTCCTAGTCTGCACAGACCCCTCAAGGCCTCAAGCACTCACATAATTCCTCTCTTAACATAGACTCAAACAGGCTTTTATCCTTGTAATCTGTACTATCATCCTCTTGTATAGTATTTAGTATCTCTATGTATCATCCTAACAGACTAGAGACATTGAATTTAACTCTATTTACAATTCGAGCAACATCCCTAGTATGGTCTCTAAACAGTCTACTATTTCTTTCAAATCAAATATCATAAATGGCACATTCTTCTTCGTTGTTCGCAGTTCTTAGTTCTTACCCTTATTACTCCTCTGGAACCATCTGATTTCTTGAGCCAAGCTCCAACCCCTCCTGCGCAGTCCCATGACCATGTCAGTAACTGCTGCCAAACAGCTTTTCAAGATGCACCAGCTTGTTTGCAAAGGATACACCTGTTCACTAGACACGTACCTCTTTTGGATAAATTGGCAACTATTGGTAGCGCATTATGAATTGCCATGCAAGCAATAGCATGATGCTTAGGATTGGCAGAGGACTCCCAAACTGTGCTAACCCACCTGCAGCCTGCAGGTAGGGAATATGCCTATAAATAGAGCATAAGCCCCCTTCATAGCCATTTTTCTACCAAATGTCCAATAATCCAGTAAGTTTCTAGTATTAACAGTTCCACCAACCTTTTAAATGAAGAGATCCCTGACCTGTAATATTCTTTTCCAACCCCAATAGTCCACTTGCCTCACCTGAACCTCCTAGATGTTATGCTACTTAAGGTATTAGCAAGGCGCTTAAGGGCTCGTTTACTTGCTTGCAATCAAATGCAATGCAATGCAATCATTTTATAGAGTAGATATGGGGTGAAAAGTGAATGAGTGGGAGGAGAGGGATGAGAAAAGTGGGGTTGATTGCATTATCCAATGTAATCACCATTGCTCAACTTTTCCCATATAATGATGATTACTTTGGATGGTGTAACCAATCTCACTTTTCCCATCTCCTTCCTCCCCTTCCTTCCTTTTCCACCTCACATCTACCCTATAAAATGATTGCATTTGATTGCAAGCAAGTAAACACCATCTTAGTGATAGTTTTGTATAGAAACGAACAACAAGATATATGTCTAAACAACACTCTCAAGGACCTCAATTTTCGGACCCAATATAATAAAAGAGGAATTCACCTCTTTAAGGAAGTCTTCAACTGCCCTGCAAACATCCTGACATACCACTTGCTGGAAATTTTTGTATTTGTGCTTTAGAGTTGATTTCTTATATTACCCTTATTTTGTTTATCATTTGCTAATACTTCATGCTTTTGTAAATAATTGACTGACTTCTTCATGCATGTAGAAGAAATAAGTCTTGTGCAAAGGAAAGTTACAGTAGTCAAAAGGTGTTATTGGAAATGGAAAATCCTTTGTATACATCTGAAAACTGAAGTGCAAGTTTTAGCAACTCTTACCTACTGTGAGAAAGATCTGTGAACATTCTTAAGATACTGTTCCACTGTAATTAGGAGAGGCCTTCACCTGTCATGTAATCCAAAGTGTCAAAAGCATCAGATGTGGTTACTTTTAGAGAATTTTGTCCATTGGTGCTCTAACTTGGAGGGTCTAGTGTCATGTCTTGTAGGCTCTAAGGGATCGTCACGGGTGCTTTCACATGGATTGATGAGTTGAGTTACACAGACACCGTCATATACTACATTAAATAATCTGGAGATTGTATGTCCATGATTGCTACGATGTGAAGTATGTTAACATGTTCATAAGTAGTCTATCACTCTATTTCACATGCTCCTTTGTTGAATCGTTTATACATGTAATACTGTGGGATTGGTGAGAAATTGAGAACTAAATTGTCAATTGTCTACTATCTTAACAGCCCTGGTTGAGTCGACATCATGGCCACTGGTCAGCTGTTCTCGAAGACTACTCAGGCATTATTCTACAATTATAAACAACTTCCTATCCAGCGGATGCTTGACTTTGATTTCCTTTGTGGTAAGTGTAGTCAAATATTTTTATTTTCTTTCTTGGCTGAACTGTTACTTTGGTCACTTTTATTTGGACAGATAATTAGTGTTGATTCTTTACATTTTCTAATTATATGATTGCTTGTACAGGGAGGGCAACACCGTCAGTTGCTGGAATCATCAATCCTGGTTCGGAGGGCCTTCAGAAGTTGTTTTTTGGTCAGGAAGAAATTGCCATCCCAGTGCATTCGACGTATGTATCACTAGCATTCTTTATATATATTTATCCTAGCAACTTACTACTGGAAGCCAAACAAATTATCGTTGCCTGTTACATGCCTTGAAATGGAAATTGAGTACCCCTTAGTAAACTAAATGTGGAAGTAAATGAGGCTGAAGCATCTTCATTGGTGAGATTTCAATTTGGGTGTGATCTCTCAAAGAACTAATTATTATTCAATGTTAAGCTAAGGTTTATCACCACGGTTATGCAATACAATAAGGACCCACAACTTTAAGCCTTTCTATCAAATTTTAACATCATGTTTTAGAAACTTGAGAATTGTTTTCATTAAAAATAAACACTTGGTAATGATTACACCACTAGCCTGCACTTGTTTAGAACCTAAAGAATTATCTTAGTTGACTCTTCAAAAACTAAGATAGTGAACTTGGATTTGGGTGGCTTGAAGAATGAATTATGGAATATAGGATAGGTGGTTCATTAATAGTTATGGGCTTTAAATTATATTCCTCTTTGACATTGTGGAGGCTAGAGTTTATTGCTGGTGGTGACTTTTTAAGCTTAATTGTCCCATGCTCTATGGAGTGGGGGTATCAACATTTTTCAATTATAAGCACATCTCTGAGATTGCAATTTTTTGTAGGTTTATATAGAAGTGGCAAAGTTTCTATACTAATAGCCTGCTATTTTTGCAGCATTGAGGCAGCGTGTGCAGCACACCCCACTGCTGATGTCTTTATCAACTTTGCTTCATTTAGAAGGTTAATTTCAATATCTTATCAGCATGTGCTCAAATAACTGTAATTCAGTATTTTATGTGTTCATACTTTTATTTAAAACTGCAGCGGGGCTGCTTCTTCCATGGCTGCTTTAAAACAGCCAACAATTAGAGTTGCTGCTATAATTGCTGAAGGGGTTCCCGAGTCAGACACCAAGCAGTTGATTGCATATGCACGGGCAAACAATAAGGTGATAGCAATAAAGCTGGTTTTGTTAAATATGTATTTTTGGTTATCCCCTTTTCCTCATTTGGTTTTCCGTCTTTTTACTTTATATTCAGTTATTATTTCTTAATCCTTCTGATTTGGCTTTTAAGGTTCTTATTGGTCCTGCTACTGTTGGAGGCATCCAAGCTGGAGCTTTCAAGATTGGTGACACTGCTGGGACAATTGACAATATAGTCCAGTGCAAGCTCTACAGACCTGGGTCTGTTGGCTTTGTTTCGAAATCTGTATGTGGCTTTCACTAGCATCCCATATGTCATCCCAGTTTCATGCTGGCGGTTCAATTTCTTTCTTCGGTCAAAATGATATGTAAATAAAATTTCATTCATTTGCTCATCAGGGTGGGATGTCTAATGAAATGTATAGCACAATTGCACGTGTATCAGACGGAATTTATGAAAGTAATTTAAACACTTTGACATGATTCTTTATTGTTTATTTCACGGTTCCTTAACCACTTCTACATAATGCATTTGAATTTGAAACTTGGGATTTTCTTCCTTAGGTATTGCTATCGGAGGAGATGTCTTTCCTGGATCAACTCTCTCAGATCATGTCCTGAGATTCAACAACATCCCGCAGGTGCCAAATTACTTTCACAAGCTTTGTAATTGTCAATAGTTGCATCTGACATAAACTGCTTTGGTTACATGAACAATAAATGACATGCTCTGCTTTGATCATCCTTTTCATCCTTGCTTGCATGTGTCATATATAAAGGAGGGTGACTGCTTCTCCTTGTCTTTTGTCTACTTTGCATCTTTTTTGGGTATTTTATGGTGTGCACATTATTATTGGTCAAAGTTCTCCTTATATTAATATATGAACATTGAACAACTAGGAGGAGGAGCAAGAAAGTTCCACGGACGAAAGGGAAAAACGAAATAGCTCGGGTAGTTTGTGTCTGTTTCACTTCTAGCACTAGCCTGTACATGCCCCAAGATACTTTCAGGTGTCGTAAGCTTGCTGCTTTCTCTGTGTTGGAATACTGGGATGTGTTCTACTTGTGGTCCTTCAAACCAATTTGTAGGATGTTGCATAACTGCAGCATGATTGGGGTTTATGCTCTATATGCCTTTATAAATGTATTAAGGGTTAGATTGATTGTCAACAATGTGATTTGTTGTGTCACGTGGACTAGGAATGGGATGATTAATTTAGTGGGTGTATAGGGTATACATGGCGTGTACTAGGGGGTTGGATGAGATGAGGTTTAGACCTCTTTCTTGTCAGTTGTCATGTCAGATTGATAAAGTGATAGTAGCTACTACACCTATACTGACTCTGTTGTTACTTAGAATGTGATCAAAACGACACTTGGAGTAGGAGGGGGAGTTTGGTAAGCAATTAAGCACGCAATTTTGCGTATTTACATTCCATCTTTTTGAGTTAGGCCTTCGTAGAAACTTTTAGGTGATCCAGGATCAACGGTCCCTCTCACAAAGGGTGGTCACCACTTTTTCCTCCTTGGGGGGGGGGGAGTTGGCCGTTTAGATTCTCGCTAATCATAATTGCTGTAGATTTTTAGTGATATTCCATGTTTCTTGTACATTCTTTGAAAGTCTATGCACTGCATTATGCTAGTACTATGGCTACCAGTCTTACCACCTATGCAATTGTGTTTATAGATTACAGTAGACATTTTACAAACACTAGATACTGTTTTCTGATCACCTACCAATGAATGATTCACTGTAAGGAGGTGCTGTAGTTGACTACAGGTCATGTATGATCCATCATTATATGATTCTACTTCTCCGTTTAGGCTACCTATAGAATTATGAGTAAAGTATGATCCTGATCCTGCTGTAGATGACATGGCCGAAACAAAATCATGTAGTATTCATTGGGTCTCTGCTTATAAATTTTATGTGAATTGTTGCTAACAAATCAAAATTTTAAATTCATTAAAGAATGTTTATGAGACATAGCATATACAATATAGCAACCAACAGTGTTACAGTACAAAAGTTTCTGCTTCGGTCATGGCTATGCTGGTGTACTAATTCGGTGTCCACTTTTAGATGTTGGATGCACTTGCTAGTGTTCCCCCCTCCCCTTTGTGTGTTTGATTGTTTCTAAGTTCCTACAACCTCATCAACTACTGTGCAGATTAAGATGATAGTTGTACTAGGGGAGTTGGGTGGACGAGATGAGTACTCCCTTGTTGAAGCCCTGAAGCAGGGGAAAATCAGTAAACCAGTTGTTGCTTGGGTCAGCGGAACCTGTGCAAAACTCTTTAAATCAGAAATGCAATTTGGACATGCTGTGAGTTCACATCTGGATAATATCGAACTGATTGTAAAAGCATTCATAGAAAAGATGAAGAAAGTAGGTAGATTACTAACCTATGTCTGTTATTATTCAAATTAGGGCGCCAAAAGTGGTGGTGAAATGGAATCTGCCCAAGCAAAAAATCAAGCACTGAGAGAAGCTGGAGCTGTTGTTCCCGACTCTTATGAAGCTCTTGAAAGTGCTATCAAGGAGGCATTTGACAAATTGGTAAGTGGTTTTTGACGATTTATTGTTTTTCAGGTATGTCTATTTCCTAATCTTCTTCCATATTTTGTTTCTTATTCGCCTTCTCTTGGATAGGTTGAAGAGGGGAACATCACATCAGCGAAGGAATTCTCACCTCCACTAATACCTGAGGATCTTAACTCAGCAATCAAGAGCGGAAAAGTTCGTGCTCCAACTCATATTATCTCAACCATCTGTGACGACCGAGGTATGTGATATTTTACTAAGTTCTAAAGCTCTGCTCTCCTCACCTTAATGTTAGTTCAGTTCAATTCAATTCAATTCAATTCACTTCATGTGGAACTTATCATTCAAATAACTTTTTATTCTAAAATAAATTCATAAATTATACTAGTGTCATTGGAAAGATTTAGAACATACTTTCACGTAAACCAATATTGAATATGTTTGGGCGAGTTTTAAAAGGTTAAAAGTCAAGCTAAAAAAATCAATTCACTTCAGTTTTTTCCAGGTGAAAAAAACGGAGCCTAAGACTTTAGGTGGTTTGCCAATTTGAAATCACCTCAGTCCTGATTATAGTTTACTTTGATCGTCTTTTCTCAGGTGAGGAACCATGCTATGCTGGTGTTCCCATGTCATCCATTATCGAGCAAGGTTATGGTGTTGGTGATGTCATTTCTCTGTTGTGGTTCAAGCGTAGTCTTCCTCGGTACTGTACACAATTTATTGAGGTCAGTTTGTGGTTGAATACTTATCTACGTCCGTCTCTTAATCCCACAAGTAGTACTCCTATACTTGATCACTGTAGCTGTACTCTCGAGTACTAATTCTCTGAAAGTGGTGAACCATAACATTGAACTGAATGTAGCAAATTTTACCAGCAATTTTAGAGGAAATCCATCTCAAAGTTTAAAGTCGTTAACCAGCTTGGCCACCCAGGCCTCAAATGTACCAAATTGCTCGCTATTTTTTAGTCTTTGATTGGTTGAGGTGTTTAGACTGGCCAATATAGCTATATATTTATCAATTAAACAATGTTTCTCGCACTCATTTTAGTTGGTTTATCTGGCTCAGAATTACCCTTTATGATTTACATACTCTGGAATATTAATTAGTGATCCAGGCTTATACGTAGAATGTACCACAAACCCTAAATGTATACCAAATAATTTACCCTTGTAATTGTAAACCATGAATCTCTAGGCTGTGAACAATACACTCATTGCCCTTTCAAGAACTTGAAACTATGTGACATTTCCCGTTTTCTCCGCCTACCAAAGTCTTTATGTAGGTCACTAGGTCTTATTAAGATGTTATGCTCTTGTCAGCTTTGTCTCATAATCCTTGCCGACCATGGACCATGTGTGTCTGGTGCTCACAATGCTATAGTGACAGCTAGAGCCGGGAAAGACCTTGTTTCCAGTCTCGTTTCAGGTAAATATTTCTTGCTTTTTAATGTATGGATATGATACATCAACATAACCCTAGTGCCTCCAAAGAGGCTCCCACCCAGGGGTGGTCGGTTGTACAAAATGGTAATGGTGTTTAAAGCTAGTTCTTGTGACATTGATGGAAACATATGGTAGCAATTGAATACTGACCTAGAATTACTACCAGGTTTGCTTACTGTTGGACCTCGATTTGGTGGAGCCTTTGATGGTGCAACCCGATATTTTAAGGACGCATGTGACCGGGTAAGGTCTGGTAGGCATCCGTGGTTATGTCACAATGAATTCTTTCTTTACTCTGACATGAAATTGTTCCGCTGCTCCATACCAGAATCTGACACCACATGAGTTTGTTGAGAGTATGAAGAAGAAGGGAATTAAAATCCCTGGAATTGGACACAGGTACGGGCCCATTTTCATGGCTTTCTTTCTCTAAAGCTTCAGACATAATGCTTCGTCACCATGCTTTTTTGTTTTGCTTCTTGGTAGGTACTTGTAAAATCTATGAATTGCTTTTTTTCTCAATATGTCGTCAGTGATGCTTCATTTTGTAGAGTTGGCTTGTCTGTTACCCCAGTTTTTGTCTGAAATCTATGTACTATACTAAACAGGTTTAGGAGAGGGGACAACATAGACAAGAGAGTATTGCTTTTAGAGAAATTTGCCCGCACACATTTTCAATCTCTCAAATACATGGAGTATGCTTTTCGAGTTGAGTCCTACACCCTTTCAAAGGCAAACAACTTGATCCTTAATGTAGATGGTATAATTGGAGCACTCTTTGTGGATCTCCTATTTGGCTGTGGAATGTTCACGAAACAAGAGATTGACGAGATTGTTGAGATCGGTTATCTGAACGGAGTCTTTGTCTTGGCACGGGCCATTGGTCTGATCGGGTAAGTTTGGTTGAACTTTACATTATAGCAATGTTCCATTTATCTTGGCACGTCATTGGCCTGCATGCTGATGAATGGGTCTCATGTGGGCTCAATTCATAGTGGTGTCACTTGCGTGGTTACATTCATATGATCAATTATCTCAGTTCACTTTGACTGCATATTCTTATAGGAGGACCAGATTTGGTAGTAAACATTAAATTTGACACACACTGAATTATGTTTGCACAAATATTGATCAAGTTATTGAAAATCTTAGGCACACATTTGACCAGAAGAGATTGAAGCAGCCGCTATACCGCCACCCATGGGAGGACGTACTCTACACAAAGTGAAGCGAATCCTGATGGCGGGGTGGATATCGAGTGCTTTCTACAAGCATTCTTATTCCTTTTCTTCCAATTCCAGAGCAGTTTGAGTTTCGCATCTTGGGAAGGTTCGATTGACTATTGTCAGAATTAGTGTTGTATCATGTATGAACTGATTGTGGCTGCATGTTCAATCTTCTCACTTGTAAGCCTCGAGGTGTACTTATACTTGGGAAGTAATCCAATTCTCCATTCATTACTAGAAGTCTAGAACCCCTTCTCTCAACCAAAAACAGAAATCCGAAAATAATCATTGTTTGGGTACCTCCTCTCTGAAGATCATACAAATGTGAGCTGTTTTTTTTTTTCCCCCGACAAGAAGCTATAGTCGAGTTATTACATGTGCCTTGTCCAATTTCTGATTTATGTATTTTTGAAGGGTAAGAAGGTGGTACTGTGGTAGGGAACGGTAAGAGAAGGTTAGGTGCTTCTTCTCTCGAGGTAGCGCGTTTTCATGTAACAAGTTGTCGAATTTGAAAGAGAGCAATCATAATAGGATTCTACGGGGTTAAGAATCTTATGGTATCAATAATTAGCGTGTAGATGCTCCATGAGATAACAATCTCCACTCTAAGTACTTCAATGTCCGTCAAGTTATCACCTTCAATGTGAAGCCTTGTATAGCCAAGATTATAAGTTTGTCAAATGCGATTTCTGAGAGGTGTAGCCTTCATCATCAAAAATATAAATTTTTCCTAAATAATTCCTCCCCTGCACCTGGTAGGGCTTTACCCTCATTCCTAATAACGAATCTTTCTGTGGCCTCCCTATTTCTAGCACGTCCATTAAGATGAAATTTGAAATGATGTAACATTGGGGACTAGACCGTCCCGGGCAAAGAATAGTAAGGTCCTAATTAGATTTTTTTTTTTTTAAATACGTAGGACTGGAGACCATACCCGATTGGGTTAGAAAGAGGACATGTGAGAGTTTTTTTAAAAGGACTTTCAGACGAAGAGTCTACTTAAAAGTTTTAAAAGGAACGAGGAGGGAAAGGAAAGTAGTCGGGACCAAGAAATAAAAGGGAGAAATTATTGCATAGTTCAGGAGCATTGCTCCCTCATTCTCCCCAAATTTGAAGGGAGCAAAAGTTCCATTCTAACGTAGGATCGGAGACCATACCCGATTAGGTTAGGAAAAGCGTTGCTCTCTCATTCTCCCCAAATTTGAAGGGAGTATTGCTCGCTGCATAGTTAAGGAGTACCTTGTTGTCTTACAAAAAAAAATACTTGTTGAAAAAATGATTTGCCTTTGTTAATTTGAGATTTGAGATTTATGTTTAGCCACCAAAGTCACCAACAAGGAGAACTTATTTCACTCTCGTTACCCTCCCTTCCCCATTTTTATGGTATGGGAGGGAAGATGAAGAAGAGACAAAGGAATTTAGAAATGGGCCAAATTGCATTTGCAATGTATAACGTACGTACGTGAATCTCCGACAGCAATCACACACACACACACACAGTTGAATCTCGCTCCACGTTCAAGTTGACGTCCTGCGACAATGCTTATATTCTGATCAGGTAGTTCTCCTTTTGATTTTTTTTTTCCCCCTCTCCTTTTACAAGTGCTAATTGAACCCTATTTTTTGCTCATTATTGTTTCAAATTCAGACCTATTTTTGTGTTTGTTGTTTAAAATTGTTGCCCAAATTGAGCCTTTAGTTCTTGTCAAATTAATTGCTTAAGATCAGCCCATACTTCTTGTCAAATATTTGCCTGAATTCTGCCCAAATTGCTCTGAAATTAATTGCCCAGAGTTTGACCTAATTATTGTCGATCAAACATTTTGTTGTAGAATTGGTGACCCAAGGCAATCTTCTCTGTTTGATTTAGTAAAAAAAAAATTGTTCAAGCTTGTTTTTCTTGTATGTCCATGTACCATGTGCTATTTATTTGAATGATTACAGTACAGTTAATGCTCAACCAATGATTTTTCTGATTAAATTGGTAAATTTGAATTTGAAGATATATTTTGTATGTGTTTGTGTGATTTTTCAAGTGCCATTCTCTCCTTAATTTGGTTAAATATCAATGTATTGCATTATTTATGATGTAGATTGTTTCTATGTGATTTATAGAAGATAGACTACTCAGATTTTTCCATTGATTTGTTATTGCGGTGGGGAGCTCTGTGGAAAGAAATGGAGGACTATTAATAAAATAAGAAGCAACCAAAATTCCATTCCTGCAAATAAAGTCATAACTCAAAACTCATAAGTTCACACTTGCACACTCGATACGAATTTATTTCATCCAAATCAAACCAAACAAGGACGTCCCGGGTTTTGTCACTTCGCGTTCGGGTCAATATCTGGTTGGTCGATTTCGGGTTTTTGCTTATTAAAGGGTGTTCAAGACCCAATTTTCGTTGTCAGGTTTCGAGTCAGATCAAATTCAACAGGCATAGATACAACACTTTGACTAGATAAAATGAAAAATGTATGGTTGGCAGCTTGGATGGAACTTCATCATCACATTTTTGCCATTACACAATCCATCACATCCGCAAGATAATCTGTCAAAAGAAAAGTAATACACAAGACAGTGAGATAACTTCAATTGCTATAGAAAGTAAACAAAGAAGGTGTGGAAATATTGAATAAATATCTCGCGTCCTGGAATTGTAAAGACTAAGGAGGATAAGGGATGTGAAACGGTTTTTGCGTGTTTGTATTGCAGATATGTTTTCATGTTTTAATACAAGGAGATTATTTGGCAAGAAACAGTTTTACAGAAAAGGCAGCAGACTTACCAGCATCGTCCTTGTTGAAGCAGAGAGGAGGAGTGATCCTAAGAACATTGCCATAAAAGCCTCCTTTACCGACCAATACTCCCATATCTTACCATGTGATCATAGAGGTAACAACAGAAAAAGGTCAAACCATAGGTTGAAGCAAAAATGGATAAAGAAGGGGAATATAGGGGAACCAGAAAGGAAAGGAAAGAACCAGGAGCCTTACCTTTCATTTGTTCCATAACATTTAAAGTCTCTGCCTTTGCTGGAGTTTTCTTTTCGTGATCTGTAACTAGTTCTACTCCAAGCATCAAACCTCTTCCTCTCACATCACCAATTACTGCAGGTAATAATATTGTGAAAATGAAGAAGAATCATCAGCAAACTTAGAGAAAATACAGGCGAACGGCTTTCTTTACTCAGGCTTGAGGGTATTTGAACCTACAATCATATTTGTCCTTCAGAGCAGTGAGTCGTTCTTTCAGGTAAGTTCCTACAACAAGAGCATTTTCTTGAAGCTTTTCCTTTTCAATCACTCTGAGAACAGCATGTCCTGCAGATGTGCACACAGGATTTCCTCCAAAGGTGTTGTTGTAAATACGACGTGTTAAGACACTCGCAATTTCAGGAGTGGTAACAACTGCACCAAGAGGAATGCCATTTCCAATGCCCTGAGAAGTCGAAGATGGAAACAGGTAAGAGGTAACCCATTAATCCAATTTTGGAAGTGAAACAAAATAATTAGGATGAGTCTGCTAGTGATATACAGTAATAGACATGAATTATAGATCATCCACTGCACTCCTAACACATTCTCTTTTACATCAAAATAGAGTGCAGACATATCCTTTTTCCCTTCTCGGTTATTTTTTAGCCGTAACGGAAAAAATAGAGAATTGGTATTTGGATGTAAAAAACAACCTCCTGCACTCTACAGTCCACACTGGTAGACCACTGTTTTCGATATATGCTCTCGCAAATGCAATTGAAGAGGATAGTTTAGGAGTGCAACATTACTTCTCTTGACGAGGATATGTTAGATTTTCAATATAGCTTCCCTTGATAATACATTCTGTACCTTACATATTTTAGTTTCAAACAGTTTGAAAGGTAGAACATGTGTCAATATTATCAAAGATTTAGGCAAACAGAGCAATCAAAGCCTTCCCAACTTAGCCAGTCTGCAAGTCCATATCTCAGACATCACCGTTACCCATCAACCTAGCTTTTCTTGCATGTTCTAGAGAAGCAACTGAAGAAAGTACCAACCTTTGCCATGGTGACTATATCAGGGACAACTCCATGCCCCTCAAATCCCCAAAAGTGGCTACCAGTGCGAGCAAATCCAGCTTGGACTTCATCTGCTATGAGAAGGCCTCCGGCTTTCTTTATAATGTTATGTACGGAAGACAAATAGCCAGGGGCCAACTCAACGACTCCACCAACTCCCTGCCACATTAACAAAGTTGTCACAAAATCTTTCTAGATGAAAAGTGTTGATCTTAAGATGTCTTCTTTTCTTATACTAATATGCTGACCTGAATGGCTTCGCAGATGAAACCTGCGACTTGACCCGATGTCCCAAAATTAATAAGATCCTGGACATCTTGTGCGTACTTCTCTCCATCTGCTCCAAAATGACCTCTATATGGGTCAGGGTTCATGGCATGGCGGATGCCACTCTGTTACAGATGCAGCTATTGCTTATTAGAGACCTCTTTTCTTTGGAAAATGGTAAGTGGTTTCTATTCTATTACACTGAGAAATAAGAGGTAGAATATACACAATTCTTGTTCATCAACCAAAACATGCACAATTCTTGTTCCATGTTAGAAGTAGAATATAGGAATTCTGCTGCAATCTCAATATCAAGTTAACCTATTATCTACCCATCCAAAGCCATTAAGAACACATACCTGAGTAACATTGAACTTCCAATTGGAGTGACCAGTAGCATCCATAGTTGCAGAAGCGTTCCCATGGTAGCCGTTTCTCAAGGCGATGATATCATGGCACCCAGTATACAGCCTTGCCATCATCATGGCCAGCTCATTTGCTTCCGTTCCAGAGTTTGTGAAGAACACAACCTTCATACCATCATGGATAGAACTTATCACTCAGATACTTATTCCAAAATAAATTCATGATGGTATTTTATGTCATTGTAAAGATTTCAAAGCATACTTTCAAATAAGTCAAATATTGAATATGTTTGGACGTTTAAATTGGTAACACTCGCGTTAAAAAAATCAATTTAATTCATGTAAGTTCAGTTTAATTTTTTCCAGATGAAAAGAATGGAAAGAAAAGAAAATTGACCTACCTTGAGATCGCCGGGCAATTTGGAGGCCAAAGCTTGAGCAAAATCAGCAATAGCTGGGTTGAGGTACAAGACAGTAGAGTGCACTAAACGCTGCGCTTGGGTAACGATGGCGTTGACGACATCAGGGTGGCAATGACCGCAAGATACTACAGCAATTCCCGCAAATGCATCCAAGTATCTCTTCCCCTTGTCATCATACACATACTGCATCTTCCCATCTACCAGGTTCAGCTGCCAATTCCAACTCAAAGTATTAACCCATTATGAACACCTAAAACTTTTTTTGTTTTGTTTGAACAACGGGTTCACCCTAGACCTTTTTGGTTAGGACTAATCATGTTCACACCGGATCATGAAGGATTAAATTGTTTTCATTTTCAAAATTCGAACCATCAACCTTAAAGATGAGAGTACCGAACCACTCATATCAACCACTTGCTGGCAACACACCTTTTTTTTTTTTTTTTTACAAAGGTAAGAAAGACGAAGAATTAGGAATCCTCATCTCAGGAGGAGCCTAATCCGAGTACAAGGTAAGAATGAGTTTCATCCATGATTGGGGACTCTGTGAATTCGGAAGAGTGTCCAAAAGCTCGGATCAGGCAACCGAATCCATTTAAAACCCCAAAAATGAGGCAGCCTAAAAAGGGCAAGGGTAAGGAGCCCGAATCCATTAGCCCCCAATCATAACTACTAATCACCCTACAATTACAACCTAAAAAAGAAAGCTGAAAAAACAAATTAAAATACTAGAATTTACAACATTCCAAAAACAATTTAAACATACACGTGGCCACAACCCAAAAAGTACAAGCTACCTACTACATGTCAAACATAAGCAAAAGGCCAACTTCAAAGGCTGTGACGCCGTGGCGGTGGGCGGTGACCGTTGGACAACCGACCCCCCAAAGCTTCTATATTGGACAATGATACTCATACAATGATTGTACATTACAACCTTTTTTTAATGTGAGAGGAGTGACAAAATTGTCCTTGCTACTTGGGATTTCAGGGAGAGTATTTGTGATAGAGTGAAAAAGGACAAAGGAGAGAGATAGGCACATAAAAATGATTGTAATGTACAATCAATGTATGAGATTCATTTTCCTAATATTACAGTTTGAACTTTTAAAAACAATAATGAGTCTTACCCTCAAGGTAAGACCCCTCTAAAATCAAGCATGATGTAAAGATGATGTATGCTTGTATGAGGTGCCTAACTTTAAGGCCGCCTTATACGAATTTTTGTGTAAAAACAAATACTTGGTGATTGGTATAATGGTATATAACATTAATCTAAGAAAAAACTTGGTTTGCAAAGAAAAGAACTACCTTGGATTAAATGTTGATTAACTTGTAGTTCAAATGTAATGAATTTTCCTATTTAAAATATTAAAAATAAAAAAAATAAAAAAAGAAGAAGAAGAAAAAGAAAAATACTTTTTGGGTGTGTTCGGCAATCAGTTTTTGGGTAGCTAGTTAGTGGTTTGAACTAGTCAAAACATTATCTATCTTAATTTGTTGTGTTCGGTAACTCGCTTTTAGTAGTGGTTGTTAGCTGTTAAAATAGTGTTTTACAAAAGCTAATAAAATTAGTCTTTCAACTCTGAAGACTAGCTGTTGGAATTATTTAGATATTTAATCCTGATTCTATCCCTGTATTTTTAATATATAATAATAATATTATGTCCTTTTATGTCCTTTTACATCAATCAGGTAACCAAACCATTACCTTTATCGAACACTCAACCAAGTAAACAGCTAACAGTTACGTACCGCTCATGACAGCTAATAGCTAGTTCAACAGCTAACCACTAATAAAACAATTAATACTACAGCTACTGCTAATTATTGCCGAACATACCCTTTAGCGCGCCGTGCATTAATCAGGAAATCAAAAACTTGCTAATTTTGGACATATTAAGTACTCCCTCCGTTCTTTTTTCTTCTACCACTTCTTTTTGCACGGAGTTTAATAAAAGTTATTTTTGGAACAAAAATTCCTTATTTGCCCTTACTTTAATATGAGAGAGTGTGTGAGTTACTAGTGGGTTAGAAAATAATGATGACAAGAAAAAATAAGGATAAATCAGTCTTTTAATTGTCAAAGTATTACTAAAAGAGGAAGTGGGTAGGAGAAAAAAGAACAGATGTAAAAGGAAAGTGGGTAGGAGAAAAAAAAATGGAGGGAGTATCAATTAGTAACGGTTAAACAAAAGAGGTTAATAGAATTGTTTTATAAACAACAATTATACCGATATACTTACAGGTTGTTTGTATAAGGCCAACATGGAAGGGCAGAGGAACTCCTTGCGCATCTCGCTGATCTCATGGGCAGAAGGACCGCTGTACGACGGAGGTGTATAATCGAAGGGCGGCATGTTGTGGAGGCCGGTGACATCATTTTCCGGCAATGTGGCGTCATTTTTCACCACCTGAGCGGTGGCAAAGCGGCGGTGGAGATTAAGCCTTCCGGTGGCCGATAACGCCCTCCTTATGGCCGTCTTCATCGTTGCCATTGTTATAGTAATTTAGTTCACTCTTTTTTCACTCCTAATAATTGTTAATTTTGGGGGGTTGGTAATGATTGACTAATATTTTTCTATTGTTTTCCGAAGATGTAGGAAGTCTAGAAACTAGTGAGTATATTGAGTGAGAAAGGAGAGTGTACTTGGGGACCAAATAATGGCGCAAATATATATATATATATATATATATATATATATAGAACGAGAAATATACTAATACTACTTTTATTCCCGTGTTTTGCACAGACTACTAGAATAATTTTATCAAATAAGTACATAAAGTTTAAGAGTAAGTGTTGTGTGAGACCAATTCACAGAAATGTAGGGGTCACTATTAAGAAATGTAAGGTCACTTATTATGAACAGTAACCCTAATTTCACTAAAAAAAATGATCCCCGTCTCATTAAAAATTACAATAAAACCGTTTTAAACAAGCTTTTGTGTAGAAGAGTAAAACTATTTATGTAAAATAAATATTATTTGCAAGATACATTATTTTACGGACATCAAAGTCTATAAATAGGATGTATGCTAACTCTTAATAATATATAATTGCTTATCATCAGTGTTCTTAACGAAACCGGATTAAATATAATTACACAATAAAAATAAAAGCATAACAATGTTGTTAGAAAATTGTGTCTAACTAAACATAATATCTCTAAATTATAGAAGTATAACTTTGCATAATGATGCAAGGCATCACTACATCAGAATCACATTCGTGTGGGTCAGCTGCATAGTTGCAGCACACCGGAGCCTTGTGAATAAGAAAGTGGAAACGTGAGTTTAATAGAAAGATATGGAAAATATATTAGACGAATATATTTTCTATATGTCTATATATGAGCTTATGGAGGAATAAGAGGTGCAGGTGGGGATTTGCGAACAAGAATCCACAAACTAAGAATCCACAAAAAAGAAATTTGAACTCAACGCTGCTACGAGTCTTCCGAAAAGACAATGAAATTGTCTTCCAAAGCACATGTGGCACCTCAAAAACTTGTACTAAAGGTGATTCATTGGGTGAATCATTTTTTGTGTAGTAAAAAAATAAAAAAGCAAATCGGTACCCTTGCCTAAAATCACTCTTCCCTCTCTCTCTCTCTCTCTCTCTCTCTCTCTCTCTCTCTCTCACTGAAAGCCATACTACTTCTTGTTTCACCATGATTCTCCTCCAATTTTTCACCATCACCTATATACCAACTATTTTTTATGAAAACAGGATTATGTAAATTTACACAATTCAGTCATGGAATATAAGTTAATGAAAATTTTGAGTTTCCATGACCCATAGAATGAAGATAACTCGATGAATCGCCATGGAATTTAGTCATGACTCAGTGTTGGAATTGTCATTACTCAGTTGTGGAATTTTCCACAACGTAACTTAGCGAATTGCCATTGCTTAGTTGTGGAATTTTCCACAACTTAGCGAATTGCTATGACTCTGAATTACCATGACTCAGTTGTGAAATCTCAATACAATTTAGTTAAATTTTTTACTTTACTATTATTTGTCATTGATTTAGTTCTTATTTTTTAAATTTTGGGTAAGTTCATCTAATATGGATGTTTTAAGTGTTCCCTTTTTTTTTAATTACAGTAGAAAATGTGTTCCAAAATTATAATAACTTTTGACATTTTCTACAAATAATAGAAAAAAAATATAGTAACCTCATTTGACTATTCCTAACGTGTTTGAATACATAAAATTTTCACTTTTATTACGTTGTATGGTTCATCAGATAAAATTAACTTTTTTTCAATGTGAGAAAGAGATTTGGTTATTTTTGGAAAACAGGTGAAAAACATGTCTGCTTTGGTATAAAAATAACGACTTTAGTACATTTTTTCTATTTTTTGTACAAATGACTTTGGACTTTAGTACTTCTTTACAATCTTTGAGTACATTGAATCTTTAGCAGTGAAGATAAAAGGAAATCAAGTGCTAGCTGTTAGACTTTGGACCATTTGTACATTTACATAGTACATATTCATTTTACATAGTACATAAAAGTAAAATTTTGTACAATATCCAAGAAAATATGTACTTATGCTATGAACACAAACATGAACAAAACTAGAGCCTTTTTCTTTTTTAACTTGTAGTTTTTATATTTCACTAAGTACTAGTTAGACCATCTAAAATTAAACTAAAATTATTACTTAGATAACTTTTTTTACAATTTAAGAAATTCTTCATTATACTATAAAGGGACTTTATCAAGATCCATTGTTAAGAAAAAATTATACTTTTAATTAGAAATAGATTACCCCAAACATATTATTTAGAGTACTCTAAACTTTCGATTAGTCATTCATATACTTATACTCTATGACACATATCATATATGACAAACTGGTAACAATGCCTAAGAGCCCTCCGTAAGCTGATCAAAGGACTCAATCAACTAATAATTATAACAATAACTTAGATAATTAGCATATTGTCACTCCAAATAGGACTATTATCACTTATTTGCGCATCTCCTTGTAAAACTTAGTCACATGCCTAACCTATGCTTATACCCTCAATATAGAACTTAATAAATACCTAACACTTGTCATATTAACGATATTCATTCCACCAAATAATCGTCAATTACATAACCTATGCAAATAATCGTCAATTTTCACATAACCTATGCTTATACCAACCAAAGATAATTTTTGTTATTGAACAACACAATCTATTTGATCAGACTATCCCTTAATATGTGTTTCAATAATAAGAATTAGTAAGTTGAAAGACCGACTTTAATTCTTTCAAATGAAAAAATTGTGACGCCACCACATAAGAAAAAAGGAAAAAAAAAATTCAAAACGTGACACTTGTATATTACGTGCACTTATAATACCCACAATTATGTAACATTTTCATTTTATATTTCATGCATCTACTCCCACAAATATTCATCATCTATGCCAAATCAAATAGAAGTTTAGACAACTAATTTGTCAAATCAAGCATCCTTAATTGAACAGCGTTAATTTGATTAATGTCATTTTATATTGTGTTAATGTTGGATATTAATGTTATTTTAATAGCATATTAGAGTAGTCCGGCTCTAATTAGACGTTATTGGCCATTAAAGTGATGATAATGAGTCTTAATGGTGGTAATGGTGAAATGAAACATTTGAAATAGAATTTGAAATACATTAGTGACACTTATGTATTAAATCTCATAATAAGTGATAAAAAACAATTTCAATATTGACTTACACTATTCCGGCTCTAATTAGACGTTGTTGGCCATTATTGGATAATCAGTCTTAAGGGTGGTAATGGTGAAAATGAAACATTTATAAATAGAATCACGAATAACTTAGTAACACTTATGTATTAAATCTCATAATAAGTGATAAAAAGCAATTTCAATAGCATATTAGAGTAGTCCGGCTCTAATTAGACGTTATTGACCATTATAGTGATAATCAGTCTTAATGGTGGTAATTGTGAAATGAAACATTTGAAATAGAATTTGAAATACATTAGTGACACTTATGTATTAAATCTTATAATAAGTGATAAAAAGCAATTTCAATATTAACTTACACTATTCCGACTTTAATTAGACGTTGTTGGCCATTATAGTGATAATCAGTCTTAATGCTGGTAATTGTGGAAATGAAACATTTTTGAATAGAATTAGAAATAACTTAGTAACACTTATGAATTAAATCTCATAATAAGTGATAAAAAGCAATTTCAATAGCATATTAGAGTACTTCGGCTCTAATTAGACGTTATTGGCCATTATAGTGATAATCAGTCTTAATGGTAGTAATGGTGTAAATGAAACATTTATAATAGAATTTGGAATAATTTAATAACACTTATGTATTAAATTTCATAATAAGTGATAAAAAATAATTTCAATAGTACATTAGACTAGTCCGGCTCTAATTATACGTTATTGGCCATTATAGTGATAATGAGTCTCAATGGTGGTAATGGTGGAAATAAAACATCTTTAAATAGAATTTGAAAAACATTAGAAACACTTATCTATTAGTAAACATTAGTATTAATTATATATAACTTTTGATGTATCATTTAAGGTTTATTATTTCAGTATTAATGGTAATATGATAATGATGCATGATTAACGGTTAGCCCATGATAATGATGGTGATGACGGTTACATCATTTAAGGTTTATTAATTCGGTAACTAGCATTAGTTTTCGGGCTTGTTTTGACCGCCACCTATAGTTTGGGTGTAATTTTCAATGTTCTCTATAGTTAGTACATTTAAGGATAAAATTGGTACAATTCTAGTGGCCTTAGTACAATTTTATAGCAGTTTGTATATTATAATCCCTTATAGTACATATATATAGTTCTTCTAGTACAAATTTCTTAATGTGGGCGGAACTTTCAATGTTGTTTGTAGTTACTTTTAACGAAAAAGTTGGTACAATTGTAATGGCCTTACTACCAATTTATAGCAGTTTGTATATTATAGTCCAGTATAGTACATATATAGTTATTGTAGTACAATTTTCATTGAGTTAATTTTATATGTACATTTTGAAATTTTGAAAACCACCCATTAATGGGTACCTCCCAAGAACCGACCAGAACTAGCAAATACCTATGTAAATGTTTCTTTTTTAATTTTCCCTCATTTTCTTCTTACTCACTAAACCACCGTCATCCTCCACTTCGTTCATGACCTGCCAATGGCCTCATTCATGACCTGCCAATGACCTCATTCATGATCTGCCAATGGACTTAATCATGACCTGCCAATGGCCTTGGTTCATGACCTGCCAATGGCCTTATTCATGACCTCCCAATGGCCTTATTCATGACCGGCTAATGGCCTTCGTTCATGACTTGACAATGGCTTCATTCATGACCTCCTAATGGCCTTATTCATGACCGACGGTAGTGGAGGGTGAGTGAGAGTTTGTGGGGTGACTGAGAGTTAGTGGGTGAGAGAAGGAGAACGAGGGTTTAGACGTTTATGCTTTACAATAGACATGAATTACCCACTTTAATCCTCACTTATTTTACCACATCATCAATGCTAAATTGTACTAAAGCTAAATTGTCATGCCAAATATACTTCGGAAGACAATTTTCTTATCTTCCCAAAAGACTCCAAGCATTTGCGTTTGAACTACCCTGTAAAAAGATTTACTAGTATACATTGCCATAGGCACTAGTAGAGAATCCCAAGAGAAGTCAAGGCGGGGGACAATCACGTAGCGCCTCTAACAGTGCCTGTCGGCCTGGCGAAATCCGTACCTTATTTCACTTCGTTGAGCAACTACGTCAGTGGCTCTATGGGCACGGATAGCACGAGGCACGGCACGACCAAACACGTCTTTTACACGGCACGGCATGGGCACGAATGATCGGGTCTGAGTTGGGAATGGGTCTGAATTTTGAAAAGAAAGCACGGTGGAGCACGATCAGGCACGGCACGACATGACAGGGCACAGCGAAAATTTTAATATTATTTGAAAAAAGCATAGGCACGGCACACACGGCACGAGTACGACACGACACAAGCACGGGCACGGCGCGGCACGACACGACACAAGCATGAGCACGGATACGACCTGTGCCTACCTTTTGGAAGAGCAGGCACGATACGGCACGAAACGAAGCATGACAACTATAAGCACGACAAGGCACGACACTGTTACGAAGCACGAAGGCACAACACGAGCACGGCACGAGCACGACACGAGCACGTCACGAAGCCATCTTTAATCCTATGCTTGTCGGTCTTAGTTCTATTGATCCTCGAACATGAATGGGTGTTCATGTGATTAACATACCGAAATTGGGTTTTGATTCGGGAAAAAGTCGAACCGTAATTGTACCAAAAATCCTAGGTAACCGGTGCATTGATTAACCTATTATTCGATATGATTGTTCTGTTAAGCAAATCTCATTACATTTATAATGTTTTTACACGGCACGGCACGCTTTTTACACGGCACGACCGAGTACGCCTTTTACATGGTACGGGCACGTAGGAAGCACAGGCACGAGTACGGGCACGAATGACTGGGCTTGGGGTGGGCGGGGCCTGGATTTTAAAAAAAAAGCACGGTGTAGCACGGCACAGCACAATAGGGCACGACGAAAATTTTAATATTATTTGAAAAAAGCGTAGGCACGGCAAGCACGATACGACACAAGCACGAGCACGTGCACGACCTGGGCCTACATTTTGGAAGACCAGACACTGCACAACACGACACGACACTGTTACGAAGTACGAAGGCACGGCACGAGCACCGTTCGAGCACGACACGAAGCCATCTTTAGTCCTATGCTTGTCGGTCTTAGTCCTATTGATCCTCGAACATGAATAGGTGTTCATGGTAACCATACCGAAATTGGGTTTTGATTCGGGAAAAAGTTGAATCGTAATTGTACCGAAAATCCTAGGTAATCTGTGCATCGATTAACCTATTATTCGGTATGATTTTTTCGGTTAAGAAAATCTCATTACATTTATAATTTTTTTGCTTATATTTTTTAAAAATAAAAAAAAATGGCTTATTAATTGATAATTAACTTCATACAGTTAGAACTAAAGAGGTGTGGTTGAGTGGTAGAGACTCATCCATCCTTAATTAAGGTTGAGGGTTCGAATCTCACATTGGGCATGGAGCAGCTTTAAAATCCTTGGCAAGTTATCTCACCCTTTGAGGTGCCTACAAGTCAGCGCGGGAAAATAGTCACTGTGGTCGACGGTGGATACCCTTGGTTGTGGAAAAAAAAAAAAAAAAAAAAAAAAACCAACAAGGGTGGTGGTTTAGTGGTTCCAAGCTTACTCCCAAGTGGTTTGGTAAGGCAAGGTCATGGGTTCAAATCCTCATTCCCCCCCTGCCTTGTGTCTGCTGGCTTCTAGAAATTATACTAGCCTCTTGTTAGTGCTACGTTGACGGGGTCAGTGCTTACGTTGTTTGTTCAACTAGTCTGATATGATTGAACACGAGAGTCCGAACATGACGTAGCAGAGAGTGCCTCGCTCAGCTCGCATTCACTTGCACCCTCTTTTTTGATGTGAAATAAAACTTCATACAGTTAGAGCTACACACCAGAAGGCCATACAACAATTTAGAGTTTGCTTAGCAAAAAAAAAATAAACAATGAGTTTGGCACAAAAGATGCCATACTGCAAAAACCCATAACGACCACTATTTCCCATCAGGTTGATGTCAACAACATTTTTTGATAGGACCCTGTCCTGGGCTCAAACCCAGACTTTACACAGATCTGAGGGGCAGGGGGTCAGATAAAATATCAAGAAACAGAGGATCAACTTTTGTTTTAATTTTTTTTATCAATAAGGTAGTGGTTCTAGTAATTCCAAGCTTTATTTATAACTGATTTGGCAAGATAAGGTTATAAGTTCGAATCCTTATTCTTTGTATTAGTTGTCTTTTAGGAATTATACTACCTTCTTGTTAATGCTATGTCGACGGAGTCAGTGATTGTGCTGGTTGTTCAGGTAGTCTGATATGTTGGCTATTGAACACGAGAGTTTGAACATAATGTTGCGAAAGATGTCTCAATCGCTATTCACTTATACCCTCTTTTTTATTAGGAAAAAAAAACTCTATTTTAATTTTAAATTTATATATTTTCGGTTTTTGGTGAAAAGCCAAACCATAACCGATAAACATAATATCAGTCGTTACAGTTATCGGAACCTTTTTGCTTAATTTTTTCAGTATGGTTACCAAACCGATTTTCTTTTTATCCGATTTTTCGATTTTGATTTTTCTTGAACAGTCCTCTCTACACCTTTTAAGACCCCAAACCATCATGTTGGGCTTGCTCCAACAACACCATCCCTAATTAATTAGGCATGGATGAGGCAATGTAAGAGTGTGAGGTGATGTATTATACTCCTCCGTCCCATTTTAATCGTACATTTTAAAATTTGTAACTCACAACGTCACATATTTCAAAGTGGACAATTAAATTGGGACAGAGGAAATAGGTTCGATTGATAAAGAAAGAGATGAAAAAGAAAGAGGAATATCTTTTTCCATGCAAGTGCTCCACCATAGACTTTCCGATTGGATCGAAATTGGCAAAATTGTAATATATCACGTGCTATAATATGCAATTTTTTTTTTTTTTTTTTTTTTTTTGTAGGTAAGAAGAAGAAAGCTATATGTTAGGAGGACCTTCTTTCGAGGTGTACACCTAACATATTTTTATAAATAATTTTGCTAGAGGTCCAAAAACATTCCTGTTGACAAGAGTAGCCAAATTTAGACATCCAATCTGCCGCTTTGTTTCCTTCTCTATATATGTGTTCTACAATTACCGGCCCTAAGGGCGCTAAGAAACGCCTAGTATCAATAATGAGCGAGTGGATCTGCCAAGGTATGTATCTGAATTTCCCCTCTCATAGCTTGGATTACAACCTTATTGTCTCCCTCTTTATGGATTAATGTGTGGTCAAGTCCAATCGCTTTCCGGACATCGTCCCTAAGGGCTAATATGCAATGATTCTACACAAATAATCATGGCCATTCATCATAAAAGAAGTGGTCCAAACCATTCGTTTAATTTTAAACTTATTAGAGAATCAGAGATGTAGGGTGGCGCATAGGTGCTACCACTTCCACCTTCTAGTATACCTATAAGAGGTGGGTTCAATTCTCAACCACAATTTGAGATTCTCTCTTTATCTTTCCAAGGACTCGTTCTTTTTAACTAAAAATTGGTGATTGATAATTGGGAGCAATTGAAAAATTTTCATTTTTAAGTATTCTCTTAATAATTTTCTTAATAATAACAATAATAATTTGTTTATTATAATTTTATTATGATTATTAGGAAAACACTCAAAAATATAAAATTGAGCAAAACTAGTGACAATTGAGGATAATTAGGAAGCCTAATTGGAACACGGGGACAATTAGAGACAACTGATAATTGAAAAATAGTTGAAAACAACATGACAACCTTTTTAAATAAATAAATAAATAAATTCCATGAGACTAAGGTGTGTTTGTTAGAGCTTACACGGTCAGTTCAGTTTAGGTGTCAATTTAATGATTTCAAATTCAATTATATGATATTTAGTTCAGTTCAGTGGTGCTAATAAGTTCAGAAAAAACACTTTTTGTCTCACATATGAACTTTATGAAGTTGTGTTCTGTTCAGTTTAGTTGTGTCCACTTCAGTTCAGTAATATCCAATTTAGTAATGTTGAATTCAGTTCAATTCTAATAAGTTTAGCGCTAATAAACACACCCGAAAACCTTTAAAATGTTTTTAGACACGTGGTGTTTAAATCGTGCTGCTTGCAAACAATTGAATCGGACAAATAATTATGGTACCTGCAGATGGTGGGGAGAGCAAAGAAATGGACAAGTCGACGACGAAATCGTGGTTACGGAGCAAAGAAGCTAGGGTTATCAATTTATCATTTGTCCTTTGCACAGAGTGGATTAATTTGAATTGAATAGGTACGTACGTACATGGTACATTTTAACATTTAATCATTTTTTTTTTTTGGTGCAAGACACATGGTACAGTTTAACATCTAATTGAAACAAATGGTGACAACAAAGTACTACCCTTTCACCAAAAAAAAAAGAAGATGAAAATACTACCCTGCCCTGCTTGATCTTTTAATTTCCATGTGAAATGTGAATCCTAGCTGTTGGCCATTCATTTTCAATGACGCTGGTTTATTTGTTCCCCAACAATTGAAACACAATCCATTCAAAAAGTCTCCAATGAGGCTGTTTCAAGGTAAAAACACCTTTATAATTAAGTATAATGTAACTATGATGTTATATTTGTAAGAATCGCCCACCTCGAAACCATTTCATACGAGTTTTTGTGCAATTCTAAAGCCATTTAGAAAATTTAACTTTTGTATCTTTTTAGTTACAATTTTGTAATCTAATTTGTTTACAATATTTATTTCTGAAGTAATTTAATTTTCACCAAAACTAGAGGTCAAGAGAAAACTTAATTTTTGCATTTTTGGTTAATTAGGACATGTTCTCTTCATCTCCTTTTTACTGAACTTATCTGGACAATACTGAATTGAACTGAAATTTACTGAACTGAACTGAATTTTTCTGAACTGAACTTATTTTTACTAAATGTAAGAGTAAATTTGTTCTTTGGTTTACCAAACTCTACTGAATTTTTCTGAACTGAACTTCTTTTTTACTGTATTTTACTGAATACTTCAGGGGGAAAGTTGAGGAGAACAGGCCCTTACAATATATGTATGTCTGCATATAAGGCTCCGTTTGATTCACCTAAATAAAACTGATCTGAACTAAACTGAACTTAATTGATTTTTTAAACTTGACCGTTAACCATTTAGAATACATCCAAACATAGTCAATATTGGACTCATTTGAAATTATGCTTTGAGATCTTTTCAATGACGTAGTTATCATTGTAAAATTATTTCGAAATCAAAAGTTATATGAGTGATAAAGTTACATATGAACTGAACTGAACTGGACTGAATTAAACTGAATTTAAGTAAAATTAAGGTGAATCAAACAAAGCCTAAGTATAGTGGAATTTCTTCCCCACAAGAAATAGTTTTAGGCGAAGTAAAATATTACTCCCTCCATTTCGGAAAAACATATCTTACCATTTGTTTTTTTACGGTTTGCAATGCACCACTTAATTTTACTGTGAATAATTGAATTTATATGAATACAGTACATAAATTTAAAAATATATTTTTTCAAAAACACTATTTAAAATGAATCTAACAATAGTATTTTTACATTGCAAATTTTTATATTATTTTATAAATTTTTTTGGTTGTGAATATTAGTTTATAATTTAATGGCCAAAGTTTAATTACATACAAGTCACATCTCTCCAATTTTTCTAATGCATGACACTCACATGTTGTTCATTCCCTTATTAGCACTTTTCATTCTGAGGTCGTGTGTTTTTTTTTCTCCACAAATTTAGTAATCAATTCAATTCCACGATATTTAGTCCAGTTCAATTGATATTTTTTTGTTCAATTTTGTTCAATTCAGTATATGAAAATGTATTGTGCCGATGATCAATTAAAAATATGTGGACATAAGTCTAAAGATTGTCGGTCCACTAATAGTTCCTTCCTAGCAAAAAAATAAAAAACTTTGCTAGAGAATCAGCAAGCTCATTTTCCTCTTAAAGCAGTGGAGGATCTTGACCAGCTCCATATCCATAATCAGTGTGCCCTGCATTTCAAAATCAGTTTTCTTTTTTTTTTCTTTTTTTTTTTTTTTTCTTTTTCTTTTTTATGTTCGATTCCCACTTCCAGCCTTTTCTTTTGGTTTTATCGCAGCTTTAGCATATCCATTAAAGTATCCAGTTATTCACTTAATTATTTGGTTCTTTTTTTCATGTATTCTTGTTTTTCAACCCTCCTTTTTTTCCAATAATTGTTGGATCTTTTGTTTTCTTTTCCTCCTTTTGATATAATAATAATATTAGTAAGAATAAGTTGTTTTCTTTATGTTATGTTCTCCACTGATCTCTGTCTGAATACATTCCCAAAGACAAATTCGTTAGTTTGCCACACAATTCTAAACTTTTAAAATAGACAAAACCATAAAAAAAAAAAAGAAAAAGTGATACTCCTATCATGTTTTTATATATACTTCTAATCTCAATTGTTCAAAGTTGGAGTTGGCTCTATTTTTTTCGTCGTCGTCATTCCGTTCCGTTCTAATCCATTTCATTCCTCACCGTTCTGCGTCATTCAGTTGAAAAGAACAGGACCTTAGTCCAATTAATAATACTCAAAAAATTTAACCAATTATAATAGATTAGGTGCGCGTTATTAATATTTGTAGAATTGTTTTTCGTCACTTGGCCACTAGGGTGTTCCAGTTTCATCCAGAAGAGTGAACTCATCAACAGAATATCTAGATATTTTAGTATAAACTATAAATTAAACCACGTGATAAACATGAAACCGTTTGTACTAATATCCCAGTACAAGCAGTGTGAGTTGGTCTTGGAAAAAGCTATGGCAGGTAAAAGATCAACTAGCTGCTGGCTTCACAGGTCATGAATGGACCCAGAATACTCATAACTCATAAGCAATAATGTACCCTTGTAAACTTGTACTAGGTGGCTATACTTGGTTGAACAACTTTGCCAGCAATGTAAATTGGGCTGTGTTGGTTTGGAATAAGAGAAATTAATATCCTGATTTCTTCACATTCCTCTATTTTTTTCGTCGTTTCCATGCTGCATTTTATTCCGTTCGGTTAGAAATAGCTATCTGATATGGAAAATATATTTTCCTTATATATTTAGGAGACTAGATATATGATATTTTATGTTTAGGATATTATACTAGTGATCTAATGTATTTAGGAAACTAGTATATTCAGGATATTAGTTATACTTGGAGAATAAGTTATTGTAGTCTATAAATATGGGGTCTCCCCAGTTCAATAATAAGAAGCAATATTATTAGCCTATTATATTTTATCATGGTATCAGAGCTGGTTCATTCTTGAGACCTAAATCATAAAAGCTTCCGCTATCCGTCCGCCACCGGACAAACCTTGATTGAAACCCAAATTAAAGTTTTTTTTTCCCTCTTTTGATGGATCAAGAGATCTTTGATTGATGACTATATATAAAGATGGCGGAGCTACTGCCCGTTTTGCAGCAGTAGATAAAAAAAAAAGGTGTTCCTGTGATATACAAGATCACCTTGATAAAGATAATGAATATAATCGACGACCATGGATGGCGCCGATGAAAGTATTGGAGATAGCGACAAGAAGTTGACTTCTCCCTACTTGATGATATGTGAAGATTCGACGGACAGATTGAAGATTCACTAAAGACTTGTGAAGACTCGGCGTGCAGATCAAGTAGTCACCGATTAATGGAATTATGAAGAATCGACGTGCAGATCGAGGATTCACCGAAGACAAGGACACTACGTATTGTATTGTTCCAATCGTAGCGTTCGTGATGTTCCTGCCGCTACGATTGCGGGAGGGTGTTAAAGATAGATACCTGATATGGAAAATATATTGGATGAATATATTTTCCTTATATATTTAGGAGACTAGATACATGATATTATATGTTTAGGATATTATACTAGTGATCTAATGTATTTTGGAAACTAGTATATTCAGGATATTAGTTATACTTGGAGAATAAGTTATTGTAGTCTATAAATATGGGGTCTCCCCAGTTCAATAATAAGAAGCAATATTATTAGCCTATTATATTTTATCACGTTCCGTTCTGTTCCGCGCCGCATTCTGTACTTCATTTTGTCTCACATTTTTTTGAATTATCCGCGCCCCGCCATTCCGTTCCTTTCCAATCCGTTCCGTTCCATTACTCACCGTTCTGCACCATTCCTTTGAAGAGAACAGAGCCTTATTGGTTGGTACTACATAGACCTGTCAATTTCCGGCTCGACTCGAAAACCCGACCCGTTTTTTCAGGGTCCTGACACTGATTTTCCGACCCGGAACTCGGTTTGACCCGAACCCGATTAACTCGGTGTTTTTGGGTCAAACCCGACTTTTTAGTGGGTTGACTCGTTTGACCCGCAAAATAGAACAATTCGTAATTATAAATAAAAAGTTCAACTAAGTTATCCTAAAAAACCATATAAAACTTTTTTTTTGTGTTTTATTAGCTATTTTTCTACATCTTTATTCTCTCAAAATGAGAAATTTTGTTCTTAACTACCCTCAAATGGACGGAATTACATTGTACAACTTATCGAATAATTAAACAAAATATAAAAAATATCATATAGGTGTATATATATTCCAAAACGTGAATAAAATACGTATGTAGTTAATACAAGTTATAAATTAGAGTATATGTGTACAAATATACCGTTTGAAAACATAAATTGACTATAGAATTGACGAATAAAACAAAAAATTTTGGGTCATCCGACCCGGTGGGTCGACTCGAACCCGACAATACTGGGTCAGGGTCAAGCATTTCTCAACCCGAACCGACCCGACCCACTAGTGACCCTAACTCGACATGACCCGACCCAAACCTGACCCGACCGACCCAATTGACAGGTCTAGTACTACACATGACAACAATAACTAGTGCCTTGCTTCTATGTGGTTTAAAGTTTGAGACCCTAATTTCACCAAAAAAAAAAAAAAGGTTTGAGACCCTAGAACACGAGAAATTATTATATGGTCCGAGACCAATGCTCACAACTCTCATAAAATAAGGCCTTGTTCTCTTCAACGGAATGGGTGTGGGACGGTGAGGAACGGAACGGAACGGAACGGCGCGGCGCGGATAATTCAAAAAAATGTGAGACAAAATGAAGTATAGAATTGGGAACGGAACGGAACAGAACGGAGCAGAATGCAACATGAAATCAACGAAAAGAATAGGGCCTAAGTGAAATCCACTTAAATCACCTCCTAAAAAAGTGGAAATTGTGAGAAGTGGGAGCATGATTCGGGACCATCTAATAATTTCTCCTAAAACACTTATTTTTTGAGTGTCAATTCGGTGCAGAATGTTAATGAGTTTGTACAAATTCACAAAGTAGGTTCTGATTTGCAATTTACTACAAATGGAGAGGCAGAAACACATCTTTGTGGGAGCACACACAGTTCCTTCACTAGTAGTGAGTATGAAGAAACTTAAGAATGATATCAAGATGAGAATATTAGGTAGTTTACTTCCACGCAATCTTTATAGTTGAATTATTGAACCATCGAGGACTTGTGTGATATGGACCAATCAAGCACTTTTAAGCTTTCCGCTAATGATTCCGTCAAAAACTAATACGAGTAATAATACACTCCACTAATTGACGGTTTTACAGGGTATTCTTTAGGGATGAATTGAGCTGAGCTATTCAACCTTACCAAACTGAAATAAACACCACTAAACTGAATTGAACACTATACATAAATATGTGAGACGAAATGTATGGTTTTAAACTAAACAACACTGAATTTGACACGAGATCAGTAATAAACTGAATTGACTAAATAAGCTATAAAAACCACACCACCTTAATGTAATGAGATAGTGTAAGAAGGGTCTCAGTCGTCTCACACAATATTTGCTAATTACTAAGACCATGTTATTTTCGTCGTCTTTATGTTGCATTTTGTTCCGTTCTATTCCACAATCTGCTGTACCTCATTTTGTCTCACATTTTGTTTCATTATTCGGTCCGTAACGTTCCATTCCATTCTATTCTATTCTTTACCATCACGCCCCATTCCATTGAAGAGAACATGTCTAAATATTCCCGCAAAAAAAAAACACTAAAACTCTCCTGAGAAAAAGCAGTGCCCGTAAGATTCTCTCACTCAAAAAAATAAAATAAAATAAAATTCTCTCACTAAAGATTTGTATTTGTATTAAGCGGCCTTTGATGTCTTGTTCGAACCTCACTCCCTCTTATCTCTCCTCTTTACGTAGTGGAACGCCGCACCTCCTTTCACCCTCAGTTTCTATTCCGTTGACACCGATTTGACTCTATACTGTACTGATGAACTTTAAAATCTTTGCTTTAATTTAATTTCAGTCTTTAGAATTATTGTACGTTCGTTAAAAAACACGCACAATGATATGAATAATTTGTTGTTTTAATAATTTTGTGTTGCAGGTAACTAGGTAAGGTTGTTGATCGATCATCAACAATGTCGTTCTTCAGAGGCATTTCTTCTCTCTCCAAGCTACGTAGTTCTCAACTTGTAAGCTTTTCTTTCCTTCTTTAATTAACTTCCTTTTCTACAGATTCGTATACATATATGGATTATAGTTAATCTGTCCTTTTCTTTTTTTTTCCAAAATGATTGTGTTTCGTTGGTTTTTTTATGTGATGCTTTAAAAGGAAACTCATTTTGAATAATGTCACTAATCATGAAAATTTAAAAGTCAATCAATGTTTTATTAGGGGAAATTTTGCCAAATACTACCTTTTTGTTTGTCACTATTTATGGAAAACAACATTTTAATTTGATAATTTCTTGCCCACCCCAGGCCAACACCCTCTTTCTCTCTCCACTTATCACCACTACGTTGCTGTCATCCTCGACATGATATCAATTCTATGAATCTGAATGATTGGTCGTCTATTTCCAGTGTGTTTTTTTTTCTCTCCTTTTCAAAGCCAAATAATCAACTTAATTTTGCTTCTTTTAATCATTCTAGACAAAAAACATTCAATTGTGATTAGTGATCTTGTGATTATTAACCAATTTAATTTCTCAACTTTTATGTAATCAACTAGAGTTAGGCACAGATGAAATAAAACAAAATGTATCCTGTGAGTTGTTGATATGAGATCATATCCTTAGTTAGCTCAAATGGGAAATAGGTAATTACATATTGGAAGTTATTTCTTTTTTTTTTTTTTTGAGGGAAGAATATTGGAAGTTATTTCTTAGAAACAATAAAGGGCTATCTGCCTATCTGTATCTGGGCTTGTTACATTTGCAGTGGATTGCGGTGAGGTTGATGTGTCATGTCACATGTGTTTCTAAGAGAGAGAGGAATTTTGAGTGGCACGTATAATTAGAGCGGGCAAAAATTGACTTGACCCGCGATAGACCCGATTGAACCCGTCTCGGAAAGGTTCGAACTTGGAATGACCTGACCCAAAAGTTGTGAGACAACATTTATTAAATTCGTTCAGTAACCTGAAACAGACCCGAAAATTTTGAGCCGCCATTAACCCGCCCCGTTAATAATTAATCTCGAATATGGAAGGTGTAGACAAGGACGGATCCACGTTCAAGCAGGGTGGTCATAATATTCCACTTGGCTAGCGCAATAGAATATAATGATGCTAATTACACTATATATATATATATATATATATATATATATATATATATATATATATATATATATATATATATATATATATATATATATATATATATATATAAGTGAATAAGGATAATTGCTAGAAGGACACGTAGGCATTCATATAGGCGTTCCTATCATCATTAGTTGACATGTGTAATCCAAGTCATACTAACAATTATTGCAGTACATTAATACTTTGAATTGATCCAAACATTATTAACTCATGATTTAATGTATGATGTTAATTTAATTAGTTTGACTATTAAGTGGTTAATTGATGTAATTTGGAAAATTAATGTATTGTTACTGTTGAAATTTTTTAGGATTAAGAACAAAATCTGTACCGAGCCAAATCAAACTATTCGATTTGGAGTGAACATTTAGATCGACATTCAAATTGAAATTTTAGTTTTGACTTGGGCTTATCTATTCAGAGTTCCAATTCTAAAAATTTCAACTTAATTTTAATGCATCCATTTGATACTTACGATTTTTTTTTTCTTCTGATTGGGCTGGATACTAGAGTAAATTGGACTACAAAAATAATAGTAGTAGTGGTAATGATATTTTGTACTAGATATTGGACTCTAGATATTAAAATAAATTGCAAATAAAATTAATAAACAAGTTAGGCTACACAAACCAGCGGATTTATATCTTCAAAACGATAAAATGAGAAATTGTATATTTTCTGTATTTTGCCTTACAATTGATGCAATATGGTTTGTACCATATTAAGGAAAATGTTCATAAAAGATGATTTTTGTATCCAGATATGATATATGCGAAAGATATTTTAAAAATATGTACATATAGAAATATTTTATTTAATATTAAAACACAAACCGTGCATCGCACGGAAATGTGACTAGTATAACATAAACTGGAATGTAATCCAACAGTGGTAGCTGTGAAGAATATTCGAGGGGTATAGGGTTTGAGTCTTTTACCCAACATATATTTTCTTTTATTTATTTTTATTTATTATTTATTTTTAAACTTATCATCTTCTTCACTTCCCATTGACCCCACTTAATTATTTTCTAGCTCCGTCCCTGGATGTAGATATAACCATTGAGGCAGTGTCTAACTGATTGAACTTTTGACGTGATTAAATAAAAATATAAGTTGTGGACATGCACGAATGTCTTAGTGTGGGAAATTATTGGTATGGATATCAGAAAAGCTCACATGAGACATGATCCCTATAAGCAAAAAATAATACTAATACTAGGCTACTAGCGTATATAAAAAAAGAAGAGAAGTAATATCTCTAGATAAAACATGATACCTCATGTATAAGAATATTATGGGTGCATTTTTTAAAGATTACACGGTCAATTCAGTTTAGTTCAGGTGTCAATTCGGTGATTTCTATTTTACTTAAATGATGTTCAGTTCAGTGGTGTTGAGTTCATAAACATGCTTTTTGTCTGACCTAACAAGTTGTGTACAATTCAATTCAATGGTGTCCAATTTAATATTATGGTGTCCACGATGTTGAATTAAGTTCAGTTTAATTTAATTTAGATAAGTTCAGCTCTAAACAACGCATATTTATTTATTTATTTATTTATTTATTTATTTATTTTGGTGAGAACCCTCATGTGTGTTTTTACTTGTGTATAGCGGAAGGTAATAACTGGGACTAGGGTGATCAAAAAATAAGTGGGACTAGGTATTGAGATTTGAGAGCAAAAAAAACCCAATCAATTTTTCTTTGGTTCATTCGACTGAATCCCTAAAATTCATCTCGTTTCATTGATTTTCCGATTGATTTGTGTTCGAATCCTCAATCAATCAACCCTACATTACATTCTTTTTTTTTCTTTCTTTTTTTGAGAATTTGTTCGTTTTCAACTCATTTCTCTTTCGCTAATTTGCGTCGCATTTTCATTTGATCAAGCTTTCGTTCAAGGTTACAATTTCCTCTTTTCTGATCATCATTTCAGAAAAACTCTTTACAAATTTTGTGTTCTTTCGAATTTGCACACAACCTGTTTGATAAAATTCCTCTTACAAATTAGCTACGCAAAGTTCAAGCAATATCATGTTAGCCACGCGAAAGCTTAATGGCGATGAGTGCAAAAGATCAGCTGAAATCTCTTTGAATGCAAAGAGCAAGATAGGTTTTGTAGGATTCTTCACTCTGTTGAACCCAAAATTGGTAGGAGCTAGTTATACAATCAAAGTGCTACTGAAATACGGATTGAGCTTGAAGAAAGGTATGCTCAATCTAATGCTCCTCAAAAATATCAAGTTCATAAGCATATCGGCTCGATTTCTCAAGGAAATAACTTTGTTACTGCCTATTATACTGAATTATTTAAGACTTCCTGGGTTGAATAGTTGTCCTTGTTATGTTTACCTGATTGCACATTTGGATTTGAAAATGCTTTCCCAGCAATTTTGCGAGAACAACTGCTTCAGTGAATGATGAGTACAAGCCTATTAGGGGGAAATTTTGATGACGCAGCCTTTACCTTATTTAAGTCAAGCTTATAGGCTTATTATTCAATAGGACAATAGTGATCCTTTTACAATTGGGACTGATACTACAGCCTTAGTTGTTTGCTATGTTGTTCGGGCTCTTCATTTCGCCTCAAGTACCCGACTCCGACATGGGTATGGACACCGGACACTCCATTTTAAGCGAAAAACATGCAGAATTTTCATAAAATGGCCGAGTCCGACATGGGTATGGGTACTGAACACTCCGACACTTGGCCGAGTCCGAGCAACATAGGTTGTTTGTATCTTTTCAGAGAAATTTTGCAAATAAGCAAACCTTTCGAGGAAACATAAACTTTGGAAATAAATGGAATAATTGTGGAATGCTTATAAAGTTAACAATAAGCAATATGCAATGAGTTTAAGTTTTAATATCGCACTCATGAAGCATGGAAGTGCTTATGTTCTTTTAGTCCCATGAGGCATTTTGGTGGAGGAATGAGATTGAGGGTCAGCCTATGCTTAGGGGAGAGAGGGGACTAGGGTATAATACGCGTCTTTTGGTAGTAGAAACATTAGCATTGGCTTGAGGGTTTGGTTAACTAGGTCGCATGTGTGAGGTTAAGAGAAATGAAGGGAAGTATAATCAGTTGGAAACATCACCTTTTCACTCATTTGCGGACGGTTTCCTATTTTCTGGATAATAAACGACAGCTCTTAACTTTGCTAGAAGATGATTAGAGAAAACACACTGAACCTTTTTTTATTTTATTTTCCGTTCTATAAACTGGTGCACTGTGTTGTTTATTTATATCCTTTCCCTCCATCAGATTTTGTAATTGAATTTTAACTCGCAGGGCCAGCAGTCATGCCTCAGCAGTGCTGCGAGATGGATTCAGATGCAAAGTTCCTCTAACCTTGTAATATCTCCTTTTTCCCCTCTGTATTAATTGGGTCTACAACCATCAGCTTAACCTTATGATGATTTATTATCAGTTTCTTTGATACTTTTTATTGCATGGGCAGGACCTTCGTTCAGAGTTACAAGAATTGATTCCTGAACAGCAGGTTTGTTTCTCTTGTTTTTGCTCTGTTCCTTTTAAATGCTTGCTAGTTCCTGGTTTGATCAGGTTTAAAATTTTCATCTTTGTTGGTACTACCTACTGATTTTTGAGTGACTAGCAAAAAAAAAAAAAAAAAAAAAAAAAAACTACTGATTTCTGAGATGATCATTTGCTACTAGTAGCTAGTTAATCAGCTTCGTCATTTCATTTGACAGTATTTCCGATATATTTATATATTTTGCAAATGTGGTCATGTTTATGAAATGCTTAAAGATACATTTGTCTTCGTTACTCCAGGAACGGCTGAAAAAGTTAAAGAAAGAGCATGGAAATGTTCAGCTGGGGACCATTACTGTTGACATGGTATCAACTTATCTTCGCATTGATATACTTACTTTTCTAGTTTGTATGTTTAATGTCAAATGATCGTATCAACCTGCAGATGTCCTTGTGTGAGAATTCATAACTGAGTCTGCAATGTGCACTCTTCTAATTTCTTTCAACCTGCATATTTTGCATTTTTTGCTTTCTCATCTGAGATTAATTTTTAATCAGATTAAGTTCTCACCAGAAGTTTATTTACCATGTATTGTAATAGGTACTTGGTGGAATGAGGGGAATGATAGGTTTGCTCTGTGAAACTTCCTTAGTTGACAAAGATGAGGTATAGTTCCTTTCACTCACTTCTGAACATTTCCTAGTAGAAGTGTAAATTGTCTTCAGTTGATTGGGAATGCTTTGATGTAGAAGTTGTTTGTGTTTGTTGATGGTACTTTGTTGTTTCACAGGGTATTCGTTTTAGGGGTTTGTCTATCCCTGAGTGTCAGAAGCTTTTACCAGCTGCCCAAGATGGTGGAGAGCCATTGCCAGAAAGTCTTCTTTGGCTTCTGTTAACTGGAAAGGTGAATAGTTTTATCCTACAGGTTCACGGTGTAGGCTATAGTATCATTTGCTGAGAGTTCACTGCTTTTCCCTTTTTTTTTTTTTTTTTTTTTTTTTTTTTTTTTTTTTTTTTTTTTTCCCCGGAGGGGTGGGGGGGATTCCGTCTGCCCTTGTCGGTTGTCAAAAAGGTAATTCTCTCACTTAGTTCAAAGAAAGTTGTGACTTGAGCTTTATTTCAAGGAAAATTTGCTCAGAATAATCCGAAGTTTCACCTGTGTGCTGAAAATAATCCCACATTGCGATATGCAAACCAATAATCCTATCTTGTAAAATGTGTGCTACAAATGCACCAAGCTTCACAGCGTTAAGAATCCCGTTACGTTTATGCTCAAATGTCACAAATGCCCCCCTTTTATTTGATTAGGAGCCACCATTCCCAACAGCCCAACACCCCTGCCAACATTTTCTCCATTTTCTCTCTCCTTATTCTCCCCACCACCGCCACCACCACTCTCCTATCCACCACCGGTAAACCCCATTCTGAAAATTCTCTCTCATCAGATATCCGGCACTTCCAAATTGACCACATCCCCAAGCTTCCAAATAGTATGTATACATGCAATTCGTCCCTTTTGACCTTTGATATGGAAGAAATTCTCTTATGATATGTTGTTTTAAAGCAATATGTTGGTCAGGAATTCAGCAATCAATCTTTAGAATCTGCCTTTGCAAAGTTTTACATGACATGAGTTCTTGTTGAACTGGCATCTCTGGAATTTGAAATATAAATGATCACATGACTTTCTTGATCTCTTTAGTTGGTAAGTATAATTTTGAAAGGGAGGTGCTAATGAGTTTGTAGCATTCTTGTTGAAAAATAAGCTTGTGTAACTGATATAGCAGAATGTATATGCCAGGCATGACGCAACTGTCTGCAATTTCTATTGTAGCTCTCAAGGTTTTATTGTCCTTGGCTATTCTGAACTCATTTAAGATTGAAGTCTGTATTACTGATTTTGCACTATAATGATTTAGGTACCCAGCAAAGAGCAAGTAGATGCGCTATCAGCAGAATTGCGAAGCCGTGCTTCAGTCCCAGGTTTGGCTTGTAACTTTATCCTCACGGTTAACTTTTAAGAACCTAATCTCACAATGTCGATGCTAAAATTTTATTATGATTAGTTTTCATTTTTTTGTTTCATATATTACCTTGTTTGTGTGATCATATTAATTTTTATGCTTGTTGAGATGAGTGGCATCCTGTTTTCTATCTGTATGTCTGTTCACTCTCTTTCTTGCCTTGTTGCCTTTATTCAGTTTTTCTCAAGTAATTTTCGTATGTGTAGATTTTGAGTTCTTTTTTTTGGTATTCTTCAACAAAATAGTCGTGATGAGTTATTCTCTTTCTTTTCTTTTTCTTTCCTTTCCTTTCCCTTTAGAGTGAGAGGATACACTCAAGTTCCATCTACAAATTGATAACTCTCCACTTTATGGAGATTTCACCTCTATCTGACCATAAACAATTTTAAGCTGGGTGCTTAAATGTCGATGTTTCATTGCAGAACATGTGTACAAAACTATTGATGCTCTGCCTGTTGATGCTCATCCGATGACTCAGTTTTGTACTGGTGTTATGGCCCTTCAGGTAATATGTTGACTTATTTGCAGTGTCTGACATCTCATTTTACCGTAGCTACTAGCTATTTTGTTTTTGTCTTATGTCTGGTTCAGATGCTGGTGTTTGTGGTGCTTGACATCTTTGAGAATTACGTGTATTCCTTATCCTTTGTTCTCTTCCTCATTCTTCTCCTCTTGTTAGTGACAACTGTAATACTCTCAAACAAGATTTCAACTGCTGAGTGCTGAAGTTACAAAAGTTTTAAATATGCTGATGTATACTAAGCAACGTATATCAAACTTTGTCTCACTTCATCTTTCAGGTTCAGAGTAAATTTCAGAAGGCATATGAAAAAGGGATCCACAAATCAAAGTGCGTTGCATTCTACTAGTTATCTTACATAATTGCCTTCTAGTGAATTGCTGAATGTGTGTTTGATTGCAGATTATGGGAGCCAACATATGAGGATTGCCTAAGCCTGATTGCTCAAGTTCCTGCTGTTGCTGCGTATGTTTACCGCAGGTTAGTAGACCCTATATTATTCTTTTGACATGGTTGGACTGTGAACATATATTGCTCTGGTTCGCTGGTGTTTCCTGATTTGAAATAAATAGGAACAGAGAGTGAATGGGATCTCAGATATTCTAAGTAGAAACGTCCAACTTGAATATGTGGTTAAAGTCTAGGATACAGTCTTTCTGTTATGGTTGCGAGAGAGAATAATCCCAACATGTATGGCTTGTCATGTCTAATTTGTGGATTTCCTTGTCGCTGAACTAAAAATGCTCTCAAGATCTAAGGTCATTCTTCATATGTTTGGAAATAGATTCTTTCATTCACGTGTGATCAGAACATACATCCATGCCTGAGTCAAAACTTTTAGGGCCTCAGTCAAATTTTATAGTGGAACCCTCTGGCTCCCTTTCCAAGGGGAAGGGGGGAGGGAGAAAAGTGAGGAAATGAAGATAGTTCTGTAAGGGGTAGAGAGATTGCAAGGAAAGTTGCATGGGAACCATAATAAGTAGTCTTACCTAATCCAATATTGCCGGAGGTTTGGTATTAGTTTAATGATGAAATTTTTTGGGTTCGGTTTTTGTTTGACTCCCGTCTATCTTTTCTCTTTTCTTTTTTTTTGTTGCTAAAGGATGTATAAGGATGGAAAACGTATACCACGAGACGATTCCCTTGATTATGGTGGAAATTATGCTCACATGTTGGGATTTGATAACCCTCAGATGCTTGAGCTGATGAGGCTTTATCTCACAATTCACAGGTAAACTTCGGTCCGAATTCACAAGTAATTAGAAAAATACTTCAACATTCAAATATCATTTTTTATTATCACTTAAAATGTGGCTGTAACCCTTTCCTCCTATTGTTTGCAGTGATCATGAGGGTGGAAATATTAGCTCACATACTGGACATGTGGTAAAGTTTCTAAATTGCTCATCCTGAGTTGCCAATTAGTTTGCTTTTACACTTATGGTTCTATTGTTAAAAGAGAAAAGAGAACGATTTGAGAAAAAAGGTTGAAAGAAATCTGCACCATAATGCAGTCATCGTAACACTCCAAGTCTAGGTACTCTTTTAACCAGTTGATCAAAATGCAGGTGGGTAGTGCACTTTCAGATCCTTACCTTTCATTTGCATCTGCAGTGAATGGGTTGGCTGGCCCACGTCACGGATTAGCCAATCAGGTATTAATTTCTACGGTAACAATTTTTCGGTTGTGTATTTCGGTTGGCAAAAAGATGGAGTCTGCTATGATTTAGAGTTAAGTTCTTCCATAGGTGGAGTATGCTATGATTTCTTTTTGGTTTAGTATATATATACTGTATCAAGATAATCAACTTTTGAAGTCATTTTTTTGAGTTTGGCTCTCGTAATAGGATGGCCTGGGTCATCATGCCTATAGTCGATGCATCTCTAAGACTAACCTCAAAGCTGTGTGTGTTTTTCTTTTCTCTTTTTGGTTTGGCCAGAAAAAAGTTGTTTATGTCTTCATATTCATTTTTTACGTGTGGCAGGAAGCCTTGACGTGGATCAAGTCAGTTGTGGATGAATTTGGAGAGAACGTCAGTACTGAGCAGTTGAAAGATTATGTCTGGAAGACATTAAATAGTGGCAGGGTGAGTGAATAAAAGGTGATCTGTTTACTACTAAAGCAATATTAAAATATGATGCGTTGGCAACAGAAGCTTCTTGTTATAACTAGGATTAGATAGTTCTGCACCAATATGCAACTTTGCAAAAAAAATAAAAATATTGCTTGTTTATTCAAATAGTTAGTTTCTGCCCTGTTGCAGAAACTCATGCAGATTTCCCCTGTTTATTTTCATTTTTCACTTCATATCCAGGTTCTTCAAACTTTTCACTGTACCACCCAAAAGTGTTTACAGTATCCAAAGCCATGCGCCCATACCAGCAGCCTCATGTTAATTCTCGATGAAATGAAAATGTTCTGTGAATTCGTAGTCATGAAACTTTACATGTCAAATTGGAATTAATCGTCTTTCACTTGGAAACGTGATGTTCATCAAGTAAATCACAACAGAATACCATCTCTGAAGGCCAGTTGTGAGTATCAATAGAAAGTTTTCTGTCAATGAGGGGGTGCATTATCGTTACTGTGAAACTGGTGATTACTTCTGAGGTGGACAGTGAAACTGATTAACACAATAAAAAGGACCACCAATATAAATTGGAAAGGGCAGAATTTCTTGCTGGCTTCCCTAGTCCTGTTGAGTGAAAAATATGAAATAGCAAAATGAGGTAGAAGGAAAGCAAATGGAGTACTTGTATGGTTGTCCACTTGTACCTTCTGTTTTGAGGGCCCTTAAGTTTTTCATTTTCAGGAAAGATAAGAGAATGGAGTTTCTTGTCTGAATCACTGTTTCTTACATCTAAACCAAAGAGGTTGACGACTGTTCTCTCCTCCAGTAGGTAGACAGATATGCTGTAAAGTCGGCTGTCAAAATAAGGTCTTTGATTTTTATGTTGGGGATGGTACCAAACTTGGATACGAGTGGGTCTAACATGTGAGGTGGCTCTAAGCCCTTTTTGTTAGTGAAACTACGTATTGTACAGGAAGGAGGGAAGAGAGGTTGGATTATGTTTGATAGTTTTTCTGTTTTACGAAAAATCATTCCCAGGTTCCCACATATACAAGTTGGCTGAAATTTTCTATATCATGTTTCCAGTAGGTAATTTGTCATCTGCAATCTCATGCTCTTCTTTATATTGATGAATACATACCAAACTTATAGGTGGTACCTGGATTTGGGCATGGAGTTCTGCGCAAGTTGGATCCAAGATACACTTGTCAAAGGGAATTTGCCCTTAAGTATTTACCTGATGATCCTCTTTTTCTACTGGTGATGACCTGATACCTGTTTTCTAGAAGATGATTTTCAAGCCCTTCTATATGTCTCAGCTGGCTTTGGTTTTAACACTCTGCAGGTGTCAAAGCTGTTGGAAGTGGTGCCTCCAATTCTGACAGAGCTAGGCAAGGTATTGGTTTTATTATTTATTCTTTCGTCTTTCTTTGCAGGATATGACTTTGTATCCTCTCTAGGCCCTGCTTTGCCGGAAACTTGTTGGGGGTAGGTATTTTTGTTGTTGTTTTTTTTTCCTATTTTCTTTCTTTGAAATTAGCAAACACGGGTACACGAGGGTTAGGGTAAATGATGTCAAACACAAGTTTCCTACAGTTTGAAAGGAATAGCCATTGGTTTTATATGTTATTCTTTGTATTTTGTTTAGAGGGTATGACTTTGTAAAATTTACAATCTACCCACACCTGAGCTACTAAGCGATAGGGCGACTCAAATAGGCTATAGCTTCTTTGTGGGCTAAGGCGGGAGGGGCTTTTGAGATTACTGATATCCATCTAAATTGGACTAACTTGCTGTAATATGTTTGGGAGGACAGCCCGTCCTCTGCTGTTTGAGCATTTTCATTTATACAAATCTTTTCTATCTAAACAAAATTTACTTGCCCTTTAGATCCTGCTTTGGCGGAAACTCAGTTGGGTGCAGACACAAGGTTTCAGTTATTTCCCTTCATTGAGGGCAAGAGTAAGGAACATCATGAAAAAATAAGGAAAAAAAAAAGTCTCATCATAATACATTACCTCGAGGCTGCTTTGTGTATGATATAAATCAGCTTAGCTGAATTAGAACCGCACAAGGCACAAGTACATAATTTGAACCTCTTTTGTGGCAACTTGGCATCAGACTTATTTGTCCCTCATTTTCATGCTGCAACTTTTTTGCTTCATATTTAGTGTCTATATGTTCTTGGGCATTGAAATGCGAAATTCATTTAAGTTCTTATGTGCCATTTTGTGGTGGTTGCAGGTAAAGAACCCATGGCCGAATCTTGATGCCCACAGCAGTTTATTACTGAACCACTATGGTTTGACAGAAGCAAGGTCTTAATTTTTTTTCTTGCACTCACCTCCCCTCTTCAGTTCACATTCCTCCTATTATGTTTCTAGTTTGTCAAGGAAATAACACCACCAAATTTCCATCATGACAGATATTATACTGTTCCATTCGGAGTTGCAAGGAGTATCGGAGTTGGCGCTCAGGTTCTTTCTTCTTTCCCAATTTTTTCGAGTCATTCATTAATGTTCCTTTCAGATTGTCATATGTCTTCCTGTTGCAGCTAATATGGGATCGAGCTCTTGGAATGCCACTAGAGAGACCAAAGAGTGTGACCATGGAATGGCTTGAAAAACACTGTAAGAGCGCAGTTTAATAGCCCGTCTTGGATGGACTTAGTCTAATGTAGATCAAGGGACACGGATGGAATAAAATAAAAATGATTGGGGTTTAGTCTACGGTTGGGTTTTCTGATTAAAAAGGGATGTGCAGGTTAGAATCATAAAACCGTTGGTTGCCTACTGCAGACTCTACATTGTTTTTTTCGCATGGCATTGTAGTCATGGGTTCGAACCCTGAGAGTAGCACATTTAATTTATACTTCATTCCTTCTCTTCTTTTTATTGGGGTAATTTTACTTCAATCCTTTTCATGGTTTCTTAGATGGTAATTTATTTGGGATCACAGAGGAAAAAAAGTGTTATATTAAAAAAATAAGGAAAGTAAAGAGTGGAGTAGGAAATTAATGAATGCTCGTTTGGCCTAACTCCCACAAAATTTTAATTTTTCCTCCTAAATTTGTTTTTACTCACCCCATTTTCATATACGTACTTCCAACTCCATCTTCAACTTATAGCAGTTGAAATAAAGCTAGAAGTGGAAGAAGGAGTTCAATTGTAGCTTTATTTCAACTTCTTAGAAGTTGGAGATGGAGAGGGGAGTGGATGAGAAGGGGTGAGTAAGTATAAATTTGGGAGGAAAAGGAAAAATTGGAAGAAGATAGACCAAATGGCCCCTTAAGTTCACAATAGCAAATATATGCATGGTAAGAGACTCAATACTCAAATAAGGAGATGTACATCTACAAATTAATATTGTATTTCCATTAAGGTCCAATCTTAGAAAATGCAAACCTACCCTTGAAGTGAAAGTTCTAAGAGAAAGCTAAAACTGAACAGGGAGGAACAACATGAAGGAAGCAAGAGCAACTGCGTGTTGAAGATGGAGAGGGGAGTGGATGAGAAGGGGTGAGTAAGCATAAATTCGAGAAGAGAAGGATAAATTAGAAGAATGTAGACCAAACGGGTTCTTAAGTTGACAATAGCAAATACGAGTACATGGAAAGGGACTCAAATAAGGAATGTCTACAAATTAATATTGTATTTCCATTAAGGTCCAATCTTAGGAAATGCTAACCTAACCTTGAAGTGAAAGTTCTAAGAGAAAGCTAAAACTAAACGGGGAGGAACAACTAACATGAAGGAAGCAACTGCATGTTATAGACACCGCGAAAGGGGAGAGAGAGAGGTCGTTTTGATTAGACTTGGCAAGACACATGTTGCCTGCCAAGGCATACTTGAAAGCGAAATAATCTAAGGTTGCGAAGTTGGCGCCTTTTATATAGTTGATACCATGACAGGCTTGACATCGTAGGCTTGACATCGTTGTGTTGTTGCTTCCACTTGTGATCATGTGTTCCTTATCTTCCTTTCATCCATGTCCTCTACTTCTGTTCTAATAATGGTGTGGGTGTAGAAAGGGAAATAAAACCCGTAACATAGCCTTGCCAAAGGACTGGAAGAATTGAACTACGCAATTAGGAATCACTTGGCCACCATTCCTAATTATTGCACATAACAAAATACGACCACATTGCCTAATTTAATTGAGACACATCTAAAGATGTTCCAAGCAGGTCAGCCGAAGCACGGCCTAACCCACCACGCCTTTTACCCGACACATGCATAGATAAGATGACATGCATGGACCGAGCCCCTGCATGGAAATTGGAAAAAGATCAGTGATCAAGCACAACCAGACACGACATGACTGATAAAATTAATAAAACTTTAAGAAAAAAAAGGGCATGAGATGGCGGGTAGACCTTTGGGATAAGGGGGCATGACCCGATATGATACGAAATCCGCCAACCACAAATACCATACGTTACTCCCTCAAAGCACTACATGTAGAGCTGTAAAAAGGTCGATCCGACTCGGAAACCCGATCCGATCCGACTCTTTTTTTAGGGTCCTCGAAAAACATTTTCGACCCGAACCCGTTTACAACCCGGTAAAATGAACTAAAAATTGGATTCGACCCAAAAACCAACCCGTAACTAGGGCTGTTCATAATCGGATATTCGAAATTTCGGATAGTGAATTTTGATATCCGAATCCGTATCTCCGAAATTTCGGATACTCGGATATCCGGTATCCGAAAAAGTTAATTTTTTTCTACTTTACTTTGATTATTTTTCGGATATTTCGGATATTTCGGATATTTTTAGAATCCAAAAGTATCCGAAATTTATCCATAAAATCCAAAAAAGTTGGATATTTTTCGGATATTTCGGATATCCGTATTCAAAATATCCGAAAAATATCCGAAATTATGATATTTCGGATATCCGAGGATTTTCAAAGTTGATATCCGAACAGGTATCCAAAATTCCGGATATCCGCTTTTCGGATATTCGGAATTTTGGATATATTCAGATCAAATGCTCGGATACGGATTCTTATGAACAACACTATTCGTAACCGACCCGATCCGAACCCAAAGTGACTCAACCCGTAACCTGCTGCTGACTGATAAGCATAGCCCTAACACGATCGGAACTCGGAAGCCATCTTTGGGCACATCAACTTTTGTTTTTCCTTTTTTTTTTTTTTTTTTTAAGTGAAGGACCGGGAGTTAGAAAACACAAAAAATGAAAAAGAAAACGGACGCCTAGTGTAGTTCTGTAGCAGTGTACAGTGTGTACCACGCACAATGTGAGCTGAGCTCCCGCCAACGGTCTGCAAAACTGGACAGTACATTATTACTCCGTTTGACCGCAGTACAAATCCTGCCTTGCTTCTCAAGCGTCAAGCCTCTCTCTCTCTCTCTCTCTCTCCTCAAAAGCAACCCAAAACCCAGATTCTGATCAACAAAAATGCAACCCACCACAAAACCCCATTTCACCCCAGGCAACAAAGTGGAAATTATCCAAAGAAACACAAACACCACCACCATTTCAACCTCATATTACCCCGCAATTGTCCTTCAAAATCCTTCCACCAATCATAAAATTAGACAGTACAAGAGAAAAAATCATGTCTTGGTTGAGTACCAAACTACCCAAAACGACAATAACAACAAGCCCAACTCAAAACGCGTCGTTTCGTGCAACAACGTTAGGCCTACACCCCCGTCAAACGACGTCGTTGGAGATCACAATTTGGTCCACGTGGCACAGCGTGTGGACGTTTTTTGTGAAGGGTTTTGGAGAAAAGGAAAAATCACTGGGGTTTTGGAGGGTTTAAGGTATTTGGTGGTGATTGATGGCGAGGATGATAATGTGGGTCCTGTTGAGGTTTGTGGGTCCCAATTGAGGGTTCAGCGTGATTGGGATGATGGGTCTTGGGTTCCTCCAGTTAGTCAATTTCAGGTATGAAATATTGAAATTTTGTTTTTGTTTGTTTTGTTGTTGTTGTTGTTGAATCCTGACATTGTGGGTTACTGCTGGACTTGTGGACTGTATTTTGTATGCGACTTAATTATGGAAATTTTGGGAGTTTTTAATGTTCAATTAATAGATGAATTAATGGGTTTATGAGCTGGACTTTGTTTTGTGTGGTTACGAGCTCTTTCTATGCAAGGGGTTTGTTTTTGTTATGCTGGTGTTTTTTCTAAAAATTTTGTTTAAAATCTTGGTAGAGTTCACAGGGTTATGGCAGTTCAGGTAGAGTATGATTCTGGTTGTTGCCAAACCATTTAATTGTTTAACCGAAGTTAAAGTAACAACGGGAAGTTATGATTAGTGTTGCCAAAAGAAAATTGTAGTTATATTCTACTCGTATATGGTAGTTTCTTTGTAATTAATCTGTTTCATGAAAGCGAAAGTGATAATGGACAATCAGAAGGAAAATTATCTTTTGCATGGTTAGATAAGCAATTAGGAAAATGAGTTGGCTTAATGAACTTGGTAGAGTTTATAAGGACTATATTAGAAGCAAAATATATACCTTGCATAAAACGTTAATACTCGAAAGTCATGGATCATTTCCAGTTTTTGCATACTCATCAATTTATCAAGTGCTAGTTCACTGAAGGATCTTCTGCTTCCTTGTGTTTCGTTCATCTAAACCATCCTTGCCACTTACTATCTTGATTATCAAGTTTCAGGAAGAATCATGTTCGGTAGAGGTAAAGACTAGTGAAGTGCAATTAGAGACAGAACAGGGAAAAAATTTGCAAGGAAGTTCTAAGCCAGAGACGGGGGCTGAAGTCAAAAGTGATGATAATGGTAAGGGTGTGAAGTTAAGGATTAAGTTAGCTAACAGAAAAGAAGAGGCAAAGTTTAGCCTTGGAACAACTGTTGAGGTCAGAAGTGATGAGGACGGCTATCAAGGTTCTTGGTACACAGCTACTATAGTTGGCTCAGCTGGAGATGATAAGTTTCTGGTGGAATACAAGAACCTCAAAACTGATGATGAAACTGAGCTTCTTAAAGAAGTCGCAAATGAACAAGATATTAGGCCTTATCCCCCAGAGATTCCTCAAAGTTATAGGTATGAAGTGCACCAAGAAGTTGATGCTTGGTATAACGATGGATGGTGGGAAGGTCTGATTTCAGAGGTTCTTGATGACTGGAAATATGTCGTCTACTTTGCTTCACCGGACGAGAAGTTAGTCTATCAGCATTCAGAACTGAGGCCTCATCAGAATTGGGTTCATGGGAAGTGGGTTCTAGCTTCACAGGTATATTTTCTGCATACACCATTTTCCCTTGTGTTCCATCTCTTGGTAGTTGGTACCAATAATCATGATATTACCAGCATAAGATGGAGTGAAATGAGAGCCATCTCAAGATGGAATAGTCCACATCTTTCCAATAAAAATAGATCAGGCTCTCAAGATGGAATGAATAGTTCACATCTTTCCAATAAAAATAAATCAGAAGAGGTTCTTGATGGTTTGATCTTCTTGATGTGACCACATCTTTTTTGCACACCATGTCACCAAGAAAAATATACTGCATAAATAATATATTGAGCCACAACACAGAGAATTATCCTAAAATAATTTCATTTGTCTTGAACTTCCAACTATCTTATTATTTTCCAGTGATTTTAGATTGTGACAATGCATGTTCAGTTCAATACAGTACAGATGACTTCATTTTGGCTAGAAACTTTACTAAAATAGGTTTTGACATATATTTGTAAACTTATTGTTTGATCCTCGTTTCTGTGTGGATGATTGTTGATTATTTAACTCTTTCCAGCTTGAATCCATTGTTTCCTTAACCTGAGCCCATTAGATTTGCATATCTTGTGTCTGTTATTGAGTAGGGTGCCCAAGTACCACATCTCTGTCACTCAGTAGATGAACCAGATGTCTCATCTTTCTATGACGATAAAAAATCAGATTCCCTATGCCGGAGATAAGATTTATGACTTCCTCTCAACTCTTATTCAGCTTGTGCCTAACCTTTTAGATCTTTCCTTGTAGACTCGGACTTGGCCATAATTTATGACCTGTTGGGTGAATGGGTACCATTAGAGACAAACATGTTTTCTCCATATTATGAGGTCTGCATTTTTCTTCCCATATACTTTCATTAACATTATCCTAGTTCCTCCACAGGAGGGGAGGGGGAGGGGTTCGGTAGCCTTACCCTGGTAAGAATTCACAGAGAAGCTGTTTCTGTTTGACCCTTGATCCTGTGCGTGACGACCAGCAGACAGTTTGATTAGCCATTTCAGTATCTTCCAAAGCCCATTACATGGTCAACTATGTCAATATAATAGAGAAACACTTCTCCATATTGAGATAAATAACTCATTTTACAGGATTAACTATGTCAATAAATTCTCCACTATGTTCTTGAACTGTTAACAAAAAAATCAAACTTCTGAAACTTAGAAACCCAGTGACTTAGGGGAGGGAGGCAAGGCCCCAAGGTTGGTAGAAGCTAGAAGCAATGATTACATTGATGAAGAAACTCTTGTAGTCCGTATTGGGACAATACTAAAGTATTGGTGCTTGGTAATTGAACTAATGTAATTTGATTAGATGTTTATTCCAGATTGGAGAACCAAGTATGATTTTTTTCATTCTATAAACTCCAACGACAATATGTTCTGATTGTCTTTTGGATGAAATTTCAGGAGGTTTTGCTTTTCTTGTTTTTCCATGTGGTCTCAACCTTTATCAGTTAGTTATCTGGATGTACTGCAGAAATCTAGAACGGATCTGAAGCTTTCTGCTCAAGTGACAATGGAAGAAAATTTCACAGAAGGTGCAGTGGTAGAGGTCAGAAGTGATGAAGAGGGTTACAAGGGATCTTGGTACACTGCCACTATTGTTGGCTCTACAGCAAAGGACAAGTTACTAGTGGAATACCTTAGTCTGAAAACTAATGATGGAAAACAACCTTTAAAAGAAGAAGTGTTGGCAGGTGATGTTAGGCCTTCTCCTTGGATTCTGAGTGTTAGTCACTACAAGCGTCTTCAGGAAGTTGATGTGTGGTATGATGGTGGGTGGTGGGTTGGTGTGATTTCCGAAGTTCTCACAAATAAGAAGTACATTGTGTGTTTTGATTCTACGGGTGTGAAACTGATATGCGATCATGCCAATTTGAGACCCCATCAAGATTGGAGTAGTGGCAATTGGACGATTTGTGAGGTAAATGATTTATTTCCTTTTCTTTGTTAATAAGTCTTATTATTACATGTACTAACCTTCCAGTGTAATAATACTCTCTGAAGTTGCCTACACTTTCATCTTCATCCAATGTATATACTATGTTGGCTAAGGTCCCTCTTTATTGGAAAGTGGACTCTATTAAGGCTCTATCTGGGCTTGATGATACTAAGTGGAAGCCGAGTAGTTTATGGAGAAATTCATGCAATTGGGAGTGAGACAGTGAGACTACAGACTAGCCAGCTTGAATATTTAACGAGTAGACTAAGGACATGAAACACTAGGCCAAGGTGGAAGTTGCAGTTTTTAGACAATGTTAAGCCAGACATGAAAAAAATACAATGAAGCAATGATGATTTGTTAGCTTCTTCTCTTCGCAAGTGAGCATTGAAAATGAGCTTCCTAGGTATTCTCGTCATTCATTTCATGAAAGGCGTACTTGCTTCCTCTAATGTACTGATATCTTAGCCAGTTCAGATACACATTGCTTTGTCAAAAGGTTTAACCATCTCTGGAGTCTGGAAGGAACCATGCGCATTGCAATTGATAATGGACAAACACTTGAACATTTATGCACTTAGTGCTTTCATATCACTGTGCATACTTGACCATTAATTTCACTGTTGCAACGTCTTCTTCATTCTGGACCGACCTTTCCAATCACTCGTAAATCTTCGATTGCTTGTAGTTTTCAGTTTTTTTCTTAACCATCTTCGGTAGAATCTCCTCCTATGTCCTCTAAACATGACTTGGAAACATGAATTAGATCTGGAAAGGAAAGAAGCACATAAGTATATCCAATGTGGGTTTCTCGGAAAGAGCTTCTCTACAAGTCTTACTTAAGGGATATGTACATACTACATCTTGACCTCCCGAAGCCTTGCCAACGAAAAGGTTAATTGGATGGTGGTTGTTAGTTAATAGTTTATACTATTTTGAAATTAGGGTGGCATGCCTTCTTTGTTTTATTTATTCTCATATAATCATTGTTTCAAGTTAAGTTAGATTCCGGTCAATATTCACAATTATTTTTCCTTTATTTTATGTGCATGTACCAATTTTATGTGCTGTATGCTGTGCGCTCAGCATCTTATTCCATGCAAGAAAACGCCATCTAGCTTGAAGTTGAGAGCTACATCATTCAAAAGGAAATGTGAACAAAGCAAGTTTGGCATAAATTTTGGGAAGGGCACAATGGTTGAGGTTAGAACCGATGAACAAGGCTATGAAGGATCTTGGTACTCTGCAGTTGTTGTTCGATCAAAAAGATATGGCAAATTTCTGATAGAGTATCTGACTCTCAAAACAGAGGATGAGAGAGATTTCCTAAGAGAAGAGACTCATGCGCGAAACATTAGGCCCTATCCTCCTGCAATAGAAGTGAGTGACGACTACCATCTGTTGCAGAAAGTTGATGCCCGGTATAATGACGGATGGTGGGTGGGTGTGATAAGTAAACTTCTCACTGGCAGGAAATACAGGGTTTACTTTGAGAAGACCAGAGAGGAAATGGAATTTGACCATCTGAATCTGAGACCTCACCAAGAATGGGTGAACGGGAAATGGCTGGATTGCTGAAGAGAAGGTATGTTTTCTACTTAAAGAACATCTTAGTTGTATATTCTTTGTTGATAAACTTCTTCACATAACAGCTAATCTTAAGAGGTTCAGAACTCGTGAGAGGACTTGTGAGTTGTGAGTCTTGTGACCAAATTAACAATATTAGTACCAGTTACTAAGTTAGAACCTTTGAGGCATGATATCAAACTCAAAATTCTTAATGGGGTTTCCGTTGCTGTTCTTTTGTTTTCTAGTTCATTTGCCCAAATCTTCCGTTTATCCTTTTGTCAGGTTCTCATTATCACTATCAAGAAAGGTTTTATTCCCTATTATTCTTTTGCATTAAACATTTTCGTGCAATTGTCTCCCAAAATGACGCGTGCTAAATACTACCTTTCTCCACATAGCTAAATGCATATTTCAGATGTCCAAGTTCCCTCCTACCAATGGTACAATACTGACATTAGTGACATATACTAATAAACTTTGGATTTGCAGGAAGCTGAATTTCCAAGCCAAGGTTAGCTCGATATGATTGGAGCGAGTTGCATACTTCTGCTTAGGAGACTTCATCTCTGGCATGCAATTTTTGTTGATGGTGTAGATCCCTTCAGGTGATTTTGGAGCAATTTGGCTCTTTTATGGCCAAGGAACGAAGCTAAAATGTAAAGGATCATGTGTATTTATGGCCTTGTTATGTCAGTTTTCTCCAGTATTGGTGTCACAAGTGCAGTGGTATCCATTCTCCTCTAAACATGTACACAAAAGCATGTACTTGTCTCTCTCTATATATACATATAGAAGCTGGAGATGCGCATCTCTTTTGCAGAAGAGACCCAAATCGGAAAATTGTTAGTGTTGAGGACCGTTATTTTTTTGAGTTTACTAATTCCTCCTACACTGCAAAATTAACTTACTTCTGGTATCTCCTCTTTCTTTTGGTTTCAAGTGCGAACAGACGAATCACCAAAACTGGCATGAATTTTGCAGAATGTATATGCTCTCTGTTTAAACAATCCAAACCTTCTTCTGTTCCGCACATGCAGGCGAAAAGCGAGTGAATAACTATACTCAGACACTTTCTGTAGTATTTTTCTTTTCTTCTTTTTGGTGCGAACACTTTCTGTATTATTTGCTCTGAGTATTGAGCAGCTGTCATTTAAGTGCAAGATGGTATGTGGTCAGTGCAACTGTACGTCTGTACCACAAGCTTTACACATTGTACTGAGTTAAAGTTCAGTCAAAGGCTTCGTTCATGTAATCAACAATACATAAGTTAGTAACATTACAGATTATCATGCACTTTGTCCAAACAAAGTATGAAGTTGAAACCTTGTGAAGGCAATGATAGTTATGGCATTACCAGCAGTCACAAATTCACATTAACCCGGGCGTTTAAAACACTAGCACAAGCAAAAATGTTAGAAAAGTTCAAGAACATCACAATCTTAGGATATTATCAATAATACTTCAGCAACAGTTAAAAAACTTCCTGGTTCGCAAAGAAAAGTTTATTACACTGTAAACCATGCTGAATAATGTTGATGAGTTGAGAAACAACTTCCTACAGACACGAATCGAAGACAACACGACACAAATACCTCTTCTATCATTTGATGAATAAAATAAACAACTAAGACAATTACGCCTGTACAACATTTTATTTGTGGTACAATAGAAGCATCGAAGAGATAAATTGAATACCAAATTCATCTGTATGCATATTAATTATTGGCTTACAAATTTTTATGTACAGCTACTCACTGATGTTCCACAGCTCAGCGACATGAGAATATTGTAGTTCGAAATGCATGAGCAGAGAACCACAAGGGCAGTGTTGAGTTGCTCTTCACTGAGTACATTTCCTTCCAAACTCTGGTTCTTCTATGGTAGACCAATATCTGTTTATGGGTAGCTAAAAAAACACACTCAGCAGTCTGGCTTATAGGAAAAATGCCGGGCACCAATCCTCTAATACATCTGAGACTAACCCTATCGATCATCCTCCAATCCTGCTTCTCATAGTCCTCCAAAACCCATATATTCATCCAAGCATCAGAAATCTGAACCACGGACAAGTAACCATCCGATTCCAACAAATACATCCTATTCCCAATCCCATAACTCATTTCATCGGGCAAATGAATCTTTCTCCACACGTCGATCTCCATATCCAACACGAGTATACAAGAATAGCTCACTGTCAACCAGTGGAGCATGCCATTCACAAAAACAACCTGATTCCTGTTCATTTGTGTGAAATTATCATCTTGCAAAGACACAAATTTCCTCCACTTGTTTATCTCCGAATTATACACCATACATATGAATGTCTTATCGGCCCTATGACCGAATGGACGATGATATCCAGCCAAAACAACATTAAACTTTCTAGTATCAGACAAATCACAAGCAATTCCAACTAAAGTTGCGTCCCCATCAGGGTAAAACCTAGTGACAGGCCTCTCCCGACTTCTAGGAAGCAATTTGAACTCCCTAGTCATAGGATTACACACATAGAACACGCCCTTATCAGGGATACTTGAGCAACATAACATACCATTACACGAGGCTCTAACCTTAACCCTATCCTTCACAAAATCCAATGAAAATTCAGACACACCCCTTGAATAATCAACAGAAATCAAGCTAGATTTAAGGTCTGAAACCTCAGTAACCTCAATCACTATCATAGAGTTCTTCACTGACACTTCATTATAGAGCTGAATAAAGTACCTATCAGAGGGCAATTTGTACCAATATTTACACACAGCCCTGAATCTGAAAAGGGATTTTATGGGCAATCTTGCTAGAATATGTAGAATAACTTCATCTGGGAGAAACCCATTTTTTGAATTGATTGAATTCATTTTCTGATTGCAATAACCAAATAATAGTAATCAATGATCATACCAAATACCTTAAGTTGTTCCACCAGAATGAACCAAAAAAACACAAAAAAGATGTAAACTTTCTTACCAGGAAATGAAATTTGTGGCTTCAATTTGAATGATGACCCTTTTTATTGGTACCAACAATCAAAAAAAATTGGGCTTCAATGAACTAAATGATGAATATGATGAATCTCTCAGAAGCCAGGGCTGATGAGAGAGAATATAATGTTAGAGAAAATCCATGGAGAAGTTGCACATAACCGGTTCTATCTCAGGAAATTAGTTTCCGTTGACTGAATATGCCCCTTATTATATGCTTTATGACAAACGTGCCACACTCAGAAATGTATATGTTGGGCTGGTCTCCTTTTAGGGCTGGTCTGAACTGGAATTGGGCCAAACGGCCCACTCAATTGGGTCATGGTAAAATTTCCCTTTTTTATTGAAAAAGTTTTCCCCTCAATTTGGGTGCTTGGTGTTTTCCATTGCCCCACAAATGGTATCTTTTTGTTTCCTTTTGGATTTGGTTGGGTGGGGATTGGATAGGATTTGGATTCTCTCACCCTATAGAAAAAACGGAGATTTTGTGTGAAAAGACAGCAGTGAGCTAATTTTTGTGACAGTTGTTGTGTATACTATGTTAATGTAATGTCCTTGTAGGAGAACAAGTGGTAAGTGTCATATTCTTACAATTTAATGGTTAGGAGTTAGAATTCTCATTTATGTAGGGAGAATAAAAATTTTTTTACCTTTTTTTGTAGGGAGGGTTCTCTCCTCTATTTGCCATCAGCCTATTAAAAATGAGTTGACTTGCCCGATACGTGTAATTTACGGGCTATATCATGCGTCCTTATGGCAAAAGAAAAATATGTTAATGTAATGCATATAGTGAGCCAAATGGGAACTGAAGGGTAACGCCCAATGCAAAGGTAAATGGCAAATCTAATGCATGATGAACTCAAATAAACTTTCCACATGTTTGGGTCAAATAAATAAGTGAAGATAGATTTTAAATGTGGGTCTCAATCACCTTCTTTATGAAATTTTCTACGCATAAAATCTTATATGATCCATGAAATATGAACAAATTATATACTCAAGCAGATAATAAAATGTTATTGCAAAAAAATTGTCATACTCGGTGAGGTTTGTAAGTATACAGGTTTAGAAAAATACTATTAAATCTATAATTTCGTGGACTTTTGGGTGAAAACATTATCAAATTAATTAGTACTTAACTTGTATAGTGATCTCAAACTTATGATATTTAGGGGGAGGGGGAAGGATTTTATGTTATGCTTTTAGAAATGTCTAATGTTGAGTATATATTTTGGCATGTCTTTGAAAAAAATGGTTTAATGTCAATGTGTTGATATGAAATTGTTGTCAATGTAAGAATAAGTTTTTACTCTATAGAAGCACAAAATATAAGGAGAAGAGTGCTACTGATGGTAGGAAAGATATCATGCAGGACGAGTTTAAAAAACACGACTTCACTTATAAAATAAAGAAAATGTTCAATTTGCTTAGATCTATTCAGGACTTGGATATTTATCGTCATAAACTTCACAACCCTGAATAGTCTTATTTCCATTTCCCAACTTTTAAACTTCCAACTTCATAAGTTCGAAGAGCATCATGGTGTAGTCAAAATAAATAAATTTATTCCCTTTGACTAGGCATTTCATCCCTCACAAATTTTTTTGGTGAATGCCTTTTTAGGATAATTACTCCTAACTTTATTACTTTTTGAAAAAAGTCAAAATAAATAAATTAAAAATTGAAAAAAAGAACGAAAAACAAACACCCAAAATGAAGAAAAAGATAAAAAGAAAAGTAGCTGGAGTATAGTAAGAAGAAGAAGAAAAAGAAATGAAAGATTGTAGCCTCTGTAGGATTTGGGAAGCCAGCTAAAACAACGGCATACAAACCTTATGTCTGTCTTGCCGGAGAAACAACTCACTCGTCTCTCTCTCTCCTCTCTCTCTGGTACGTCCTTTCTCTCTCCTATTTCTCTCTCCTCTTTCTGTCTCTCACAACTACTTCTCCCGCTAAACAATACAACTAAGCGATATTTGACAACCAATTCTCTCTCTCTTCCCTCTCCGGTGATCGTCGCCGGTTGACGACCGTCAAATTAATCTCACCTAGATATTGAAAAACCCTAATATTTTGACTTTATTTTTGGTCAATTGATGCTTTAATTTGGTAGATCCTCCGTGTCAACCCGTTTTCTCCGGGTCGGATCGGGTCGACACGCATACGGGCCCGTTTTGCTGAGTCGGAGTAATAGAGGTTGTTACGGAGCTACTAGGTTTCTTTAATGACAGTTATTGATGTCTCATTTTGATTTTCTGTGGATGAATTGGTATTCGTGAATTTTAGGTTTTTTTGTTTTTGTTTTTGTTGTTGTTTATGCTGCATTATGGTGTTTTTAGTCTTAATTTTGCACTGTTGGTTATGAATTTGGTGTTAGTTGGCATTTTTAGGGCTGGTTTGTTTGTTGAAGTTTACTTATGTTGTTCTTGGATAGAGTTCTTGACTTCTTGTTTAGTGTACTGTTCATGATGAAAAAAAATTATAAGTTCTTACTCTTTTAACAGCTAACAGCCTAACAGTATGGACTATGTGTAATTTGACCTGCCATTGTTGTCAACTGTCTCGGGCGATTATTTTCATTTGCGTTTAATCAGACAAGTAAGCCGTGCTTTTATGATGAGAAGTCTGAAACTTACATCCAAAGAGGATGTGCTCTTTGACTTTGTACTTATTTTCTCTCTATGATATTGTCTGTCAAATTGTGTCAATGTCATGTTGTAAGTTCCAGCAATCACTATTGTAGCACTTCTGTAAATAATATTTTTTTCACCCTTATTTGTCGATGAATTTGTATTTTCTCTCTATTTTCATGTTCACATCCTTTTTAGAGTTTGTTGTCCGGGCTTTCCACGCTTGCAGAAGTCATAATATACTGGAACTTTCTTTGTGCACTTCAGCTCTTAGATTTAGTCCCTATCTGCATGCCACTGTTGCTGATTGCTTCTGCTATTCTCTTTGTTCCTTTTGTTATTTTTTTTGCATAGTGTTCTTTTTGGGGGGTTGGTGGATTTTGGAAGTACTTGGAAAAGAGTTGGTAGATGATCGGTGCTCCATGGACCTTGCAGAACCTGGCATATTCTGATAGCAATGAGCAATAGCAAGCTTTGTTAGAATTTGGTATCTTGAAGTAAACTTTACACATGAAACTAGTTCCGTGTTTCTTGAAAAGAGAGATAGGTGAACTTACTACTTATGCATACTCCTGTATGCCATATATTAATGTTTAACTTGTTGCTTTTGTTGGTTGTGGTGTACTCTTATTTGCTTGTTTGTATTTGTCTTTTTATTTCTGTGGGCAGTTTTTCTATGTGTTTTATCTGGCATGATTGTCAGTGACTCAGGTAATCTGTTTTATCTGGAGATGATTTTTTGGTGCTTAATCTCCATGCATTCTGGGAGATTTAAGAAACCAGAATATTGTTTTTTGTCCCTCACTCCTTTCTGTGGGGAGCATTAAACCCACAACTAGAATTACCCTCATAAGACAATTGATAGCCCATGCCCAATATATAAAAGATTATGGACAATCGTTAAATCTTTCAGAGTTTCATTCTTGTTTTTGTTTGTTGTCTGTGTTTAGATGTATGTTGTTGCTTAAAATTTTGAGCCTCCTTTCGTCTTTGTTGTTGGCAGATATGAATATCCGCTTTGTACAATATTGGCTCAAGATGGCCATGTGATTGAGTGTATTGTTTCAACATTTTTGCAAATAACTTGAAATATTGTATTCATGGCTCGCAAAGGAAATCAACCAAAAAAGGGGATTGATCAAACATCATCAAAGACTAAAAAGAAGGATCCAGAGTTGAAGGTTGTTGATGAAGTCCCGGGTGGTGAACACCATAGCTCCCCTATTGCAGAAGTAATTAAAAAAATCCCTTTTCTAGGGGATGTAAGAAAAAAGAATAAAAAATCTAAAAACTCTCAGAGAAAAGATGAGCATAAGGTGGATGGTATGCAGGATATTGGGTCCTCAGCACATAGCAGTAGCACTTCAGGTGTGGAAGAGTTTGGTCCAAGGGATTCTGATATATCCTATGCCAGTAACCATGGCTCAGAAAGTTTGAATGGTAACTTTGGTCATATGGCAAACGGATCTGATACAGATGTCAGGACTGAAAAAATGCAGTTGCCTTATGTTGCAGCACTTCAAACCTTAAAGACTTACGCATTATCTATCTTAGGGACGTCACGTGGATGGCTAGAAAGGCAAAAACCATTCTTCATTTTTGTAGCAAATAACATCTACAGAATTCGAGATGTCATACAATTGAAACTTGTGCAAACTTATCCAATTGTTTTGAAGTGGTGTTTTCATCTGGGAAACATTATTCTGCTTGTGTCTATGGTTTGGTTGGATTGTGCTTTTCGTGGCATGGACTCCTTTCTGCGGATGGGAACAACATCCTTCTTCTCCGTTCTGTGGTTAAGCGTTCTTTCGGTCATTGCAATGGTTGGGATGTTCAAATTTCTGCTGGTGTTTGTAAGTCCTTTTTCACTTGTTATTTTGTTACTAAATTTGGTCTTTTTATTATTCTACCAATGCTTTGCTTTTTGAGTGTTTGAATGAGTGAATGTGCTCTCTCTCTCTCTCTCTCTCTCAATGTTATTTTAATATTTTATGAATTTTCCTTTTTTTTGAGTGATTTGATCTAAGGGCTTGTTTATTTGAGAGCAATGATGATTACATTGCAATACACCATTTTATAGAGTAAAGGTGGAGTGAAAAGGGAAGGAGGGGGAGGAGAGAGATGGGAATAGTGAGACTGATTGCACATCCAAAGTAATCATCTTTACATGGCCTAAAGTTGAGCAATTGTGATTTCATGAGATGGTACAATCCATCCCACATTTCCCATCTCTCTCCTCCTCCTCCTTGATTTCCACCCCACATTTACTCTATAAAATGGTGCTTTACAAATTTACAATGTAATCACCATTGTTACCAAGTAAATGCCACCTAAGTGTTGCTTTCATGAATAGGTGGCTCTAGAATTAAAAAATCAAGTGTTGGTCGGCCCCTGATTATAGAGAGAAAGAGAGAAAAAAAAAACAAATGAATGAGAAAATCTGTGCAAAATTTACAAAATTTAAACCCCCTCTATATTCTTATTCTTGTTGTTGTTCAATTTATATGGACCCTATCCCAAATTTTATTTTTTGGGATCCACTGAGGTGTTGATCCAGTTGTCACTAGGTGGTACATGTGCAAGGAGCATCCTTTAGAAACAGAGCTACAGTTTTGGGGACAAAATACGTCCTCCATTGAGATTTGAGAGTAAATTTACAGGTTGGCCCAATGCCTTTAAACCTATTTTGCAGCCTTGGTCCATACAGAAGCCATAAAAAGGGCCCTATCCCGAGGGAAATCCTAGAGCGCTGCATGTCAAAGGAACATCTTAGAAAGTTGGATAGGGGTGTTTGTCTGGTTTATGGATAAATAAGGAGCATGCTGCATGCCTAAGGTAGCTGTCTTTGAATTGTGATCAGCTTTGTTCTATTAGTGCTTGACTATTGTGCTTTACCTTGTCATCCAAGTGAAACAAGAGTTTAGCTAAAAAATTGATACAAGAAGCCTTTACAAATTGCACTTGATGTCCTAGTGAGTGTTCAGAGTATTCAGACTACTGGTGCCTGGAAGAGAACTTTTCAGTTCAAATCTGTTTTGCAAGTCTGCCTATAGTTTGTATATACGGGCTTTATTGTTTAGTTGCTAATAGAAGAACAGCACAAATATCATATAACGCTGAACTCCTAATATCGACTCTGCCTGAGTTATAAGCTTCCAGCTTTTAGTGCTTTCCTTTAATGGAAACAGTCTCTTTGGTTTCAAGGGGTAAGGCTTCATACAACCTGCCCCCTTACCCTGCCTCAGAGGGAGCCTCTTTGGAGGCACTGGTGTAATGTTAATTTTGAGCTTTTAGTGCTTTCCTTTCATACTGACAGAATTGAATAACCTATAGGCTGTTGCTGCCTTGGTCGGAGTTTTTGTGGGCTACATCATTTCACTGTTGGTAATTGCTGTTATTGGAGCAATTTTTCTTTGGTTATATGGAAGCTTTTGGATGACCTCACTTGTCATCATTCTCGCTGGTGAGGGGTCTATCTTCAATAATATTGAATTGACATGATGTTTTATGAACTATATATACTTAATCTCGAAACTGTTTGGTTGTAAAAAAAATGTAGGCTTGGGATTTATATTGAGCCGCGAGCGCCTGGCTTTATTGATCACCACTGTGTATTCGATATATTGTGCCTGGACATATGTTGGATGGCTCGGTGTCCTTTTGGGTTTGAATTTATCATTTATTTCAAGTGATGCCCTCATTTACTTCCTGAAGAATAACCTGGACGAGCAGAGAGGCAAGCCCTCTGAGCAAACAGAAGGAATTCATGGTGAACGGAACAATTATAACGGTGAAGCCTACTATTTGTACTCAGATTTTGGTTCAGGGCAATCAGCGGATCGTAGTACTGGAGATGCTTCTACCAGTGGGGCTGATGCTGAGATTACATCCGAAGACGAAGTTGTTCGTTTGTTAAATTGTACTGATCACTACTCAGCATTGGGCTTGTCCCGGTACCAGCAAGTAGATGTATCTGTACTGAAGAGGGAGTACAGGAAAAAGGTTCTATTTTCAGCTCAATCAAATCCATTTTTTGTTGATAATGGTTCTCCTGTTTGTTATTTGCTCTCCTGTTTGTTATTTGCTTTGCTGTCCCGTTTGTCTCAGAGACAGAGACAGAGACAGAGACACAGTTAAGAGGGCATTTTCAATTTTCTTTAGTGCTCTCAAATGTCCCAAAGATCCCTCTGCTTGTTTATGGGGTTGAGATTCTGCTTGTATAGAATTATAGATTTCTTTGATGTCCACTCGCTTTAACTATTAGTTGCTGCACTTTTCAATATGTGAGCATAAGGTTTACCCCCACCCCCACCCCCACCCACACCCACACCCACACCCACACCCACACCCACACCCACACCCCTGTCATCGTTCACCCCTCCCTTCACCCACCTTCTCATTGCTAATTAATTTTGTTGTCATCAGGCAATGCTTGTTCATCCTGATAAAAATATGGGTAATGAGAAGGCTGCAGAAGCGTTTAAGAAACTTCAGAATTCATATGAGGTAACATTTTTGGTTCGATCATCTTGTTGTATTTTCATGACTTTATTTCTCTTCTCTGTTTTATGTCTCATTGTATAGGTTCTTAAAATATTCTTGCTAGGTTCTATTGGATTCTCTGAAGAGAAAAGCATATGATGACGAACTTAGGAGGGAGGAGTTGCTTAACTATTTCTGCCGGTTTCAGAGTGCTTCTCAAAAGGTTAAAACTTTTTATCCCTTTCTGCAAATTTTTGTTTTTCTATTACTGCATAAATTTGACAAGTCAAATAACAAGAAACTGATAAATTATTTTAATGTTGAGCACATAACTGTTTCATCAAGCTACTTGCTTCTTTGTGCTTAGGCCTCGCACTTTATGAGTTTACATCCATCCTCTCAATCAAGTACATCGGTTCTGTCACTCTCTCTTACTCTCTATCTTGTGGGGGTGTTTTAAAGAGTTTATAATGGTAGTCTTTCATGGTTACATGGTAACCAAGTCTCGCTGATGTAATGTGCTATAATATGCAATCTAAATTTTTGTTGTCAAAAATTCATTAGTAAGCCATTATAACCTGTGATATGCTTGCACAAATTAGTGTCACTATTTCTTAAAAACCTAGTCTGGTAAAGGAACAAAAGGGGGCATGGAATTTTCTTTTGAAAAGAAAGGGGGCAGGAATATATACATGAATTGGTAAATGGCCTCCTTAAATATGGAAATGTTTGGTGTCCAGAATGGACGACAGGGATTCTTCCCTAATGGATTCGCACGGTCAGAAGGTGATGGAGAAGATCCTCTGGGAGAGGCGAGGAGAATTGCGTGCAAGAAGTGTGGAGGTTTTCATATATGGTTCCAGACCAAGAAATCCAAGTTAAAAGCAAGATGGTGCCAGGTCAGTCCTGTCCACTGCTTTTATGATGTAGAATCCCCTGTGGTTCTTTGCACCCACCCTACTGAAACAGGACATATTTTTTCTCTTTCTACATGCATTTGCTGATTGTATAATTCATATTGAAGGATTGCAAGGACTTCCACCAAGCTAAAGATGGGGATGGATGGGTTGAGCAGTCTTCACAACCTTTATTTTTTGGAATACTACAGAAGGTATATTACCCACTCTATTCTTTGCTTAATTCCTTTACTTTTATGCACATAACAAGAACAAGAAAATGTTAAGAAGAGAAGGTAGAAAAAACTGCAGAAACGGACTTTATCACTCTTGTTCCTAAGAAGGATCGGTCTATTAAAGTCACGGATTTCCGACCGATTAGTTTGATTACGAGTGTGTATAAGATTATTACTAAGGTCCTGTCTTCTCGACTTGGGGCTGTCCTGTCTGATACGATTTCGATGGCTCAAAGTGCTTTTGTAGAGGGGCGCCAGATCCTCGATGCTGCTTTGGTGGCTAACGAGGTGGTGGATGATATGCGCCGTTCCAGCTTTCCGGGTGTTGTTTTTAAGTTGGATTTTGAGAAGGCGTATGATCGGGTCAGTTGGAATTTCTTGGATCGGGTGATGGATAGGAAAGGTTTCGGAGGGAGGTGGCGTAAGTGGATTAGAGGCTGTTTATCTAATGCGAGTTTTTCGGTTCTCGTTAATGGTGCAGCCCGGGAGTGGTTCACTTCGTCGCGTGGTCTTCGGCAGGAGGACCCTTTGTCTCCCTTCCTTTTTACCTTGGTAGTTGACGTTCTTGGTCGCATGTTAGATAGGGGTGTGGAGCGGAGTCAGGTGGACGGTTTCCGAGTGGGTCGAGAGAGGGTGTCGGTTTCACACCTACAGTTTGCCGACGATACGATTTTGTTCCTCTTGGCCGACGTTAACGGCTTTAAGAGGGTTCTCACGCTTCTGCAGGTTTTTGAGGTTGTGTCGGGAATGAGGATTAACTTGGCTAAGTGTAGCTTGGCTGGGATTAATGTGGGGGAGGATCTCCTAGAGTCTTTGGCTGCCCTGGTCGGTTGCCAGGAGCAGCATGGCCGCTTACTTACTTGGGGGTGCCTCTGGGAGGTCCCCAGGTCGGTTTCCTTTCGGGAGCCGGTTGTCTCTAGAGTGGCTACATGTCTAGATGGGTGGAAGGGGGTGTATTTCTCTTTGGGGGGGAGGATTACCATCCTTCACTCTTGCTTAGCGAGTATTCCTCTTTATTACTTGTCTCTCTTTCGGATTCCAGTTAGCGTGGCTAATCGGATCGAGAGAATGATGAGGGACTTCTTTGGTCTGGGTCAGGGGATAGTCGACGGGATCACTTGGTCAGCTGGGAGCATGTCTGTAGGCCTAAATCGGAGGGTGGTCTGTGGTTCGGTAGATTGGTGTCCAAGAACATCTCGTTAGTGGGTAGGTGGTTGTGGCGGTTCCCCCTGGAGTCTGACTCCCTATGACACCGAGTTATCAGGAGCAAGTACGGTCTTCAGCCTAATGGATGGGACGTCCATGCCGGTTCCTCTGTCTCACATGCCTACCCCTGGAGGTACATTTCTCAGGTATCTTTTTTTTTTCTTTCAACTGGTCAGGTTTAATGTGGGTAATGATAATCGGGTACGGTTCTGGGAGGATGCGTGGAAGGGTGTTCCATTCTCTTCTGCGTATCCTCGGGTTTTTCGGTTGTCCACTCTCTACGGGGCACCCGTGTCTGCTTTCTATTCAGGCACGAGTGGGTCCTGGGATTTACACTTGAGGCGTCCCCCACATGATAGAGAGATGGAGGAGCTTGCCTCTCTTCTGAATGCTCTCCACTCGACCACGCTCGTCCCCACGGACGACTCTAGGACTTGGATTGGAGACCCTTCTGGGGTTTTCTCTTGCAAGTCCTTCCTTCACCAGCTTGGCCTCCCCTCACAGTTTCCACAATTTCCATTAGCTACATTTATTTGGAAATCTAAGGTCCCGTTGAAGATCCGTGCTTTTGTGTGGACTTTGGTGCTTGGTAGGGTGAATACATATGATATGGTGCAGCGGCGGAGGCCTGGATGGTCACTCTTACCTGGGTTCTGTGTTATGTGCCGTCATGATGGGGAAAATTGTTTGCACTTGTTTATTATGTGTGACTTTGCTCGAGCACTATGGAGTAGATTGTTGGAGGGGGGAGAGTTTTGCGTGTCCTGCCACGGTGGGCGATTTCCTCCAGCTTCGTTTCGCAGCAATGAGGCGAGGCAAGGAGGGGCGGTTGTTTTGGAGATGTATGTGTATGGCCATCTTGTGGTGTATTTGGTTGGAAAGGAATTCCAGGGTGTTCCGTGACGTTGGGAGGACTATAAATAATGTTTGGGATCATGTGGTCTACTTGGCCTCCCTTTGGGCCAAGGCGGCAGGGGTCTTTAGGGGTGTTCCACTTACCCTTGTACAGCGCCATTGGCGAGATTTGTAGTTTTCTTTTGACCCATTATGAGGATACCTTATCCTCATTTTTGTATTCTTTACTGATTTGATTAATAAAATTTTTTCTTATCTAAAAAAAAAAAAAGAAAAAACTGCTGAAACTTCTCCATAGTAGACTGAAGTGTAGATCTAAGAAGCAGAAGTGAATCTCCCCTAAAAAAAATAATAATAAAAGAAACAGAAACGAGTCTGTAGTCTGTACCATATGTAATGGTTTGTCTTCTCAAAAAAAAAAAAAATGGTTTGTTTGGGAACTTGAATTTGAAATCATGGATTTGAGATGAATTTGTTCTTTAATGACTTAGATAATTGTAGGTTTGGAAATGTTCCAAATTCATGGTCTCTCAAAAAGCCTCAATATTTGAAATTCTTCTCTCTCCTCCCTTTTCCTTACATTTAGGGCCTTAGGGGATTTGAAATGCATCAAGCTAGGAATGGACAACTTTTGTTCTATTACAAATCCAATACCCAAACACACTTCAAAGCAACCTCGGACTTCCTGCTTCATTTTGTAATAGGACTCGGAATATTGATTGCAGGTTGATGTACCAGTTGCATACGTTTGCGCTGACAGCAGAGTATATGATGCGACCGAGTGGTACATCTGTCAGGTATATGTCAATGCTGGTAGAAAGCTCTATTTCTTTAGTCTGTCGGGGATGGTCTTAGCATCCTTCAGTTGTGGGAGTTGTAGTATATCAATTTTGACTATTTACTGCTGCTGGGATTGTTATAGGGAATGAGATGTCCAGCTAACTCTCACAAACCAAGCTTCCATGTTAACACAAGCGTAACGAAGAACAGTTCTGGGAAAGGAACAACTTCATCACATAGAGCGGGTGGAGCAGCGGCACCCAATATGGAAGAGAACATGACCGAGGAAGAGTTGTTTGAATGGTTACATAATGCGATGCAGTCTGGAGCGTTTGAAAACTTCAGTGGGGGTACTTCAAGTGAAAGTCCACAAACGAGTAACAGAAACAGTTCTAAGACTGGACCCAGTACTAGTGGCAGTAGCAGCAGTAAGCGAAAGAAAAAGGGAAAGAAGAATTGGTGAGTTCTGCTGATGATCTTATTGTTGCCTGGTCTTTAAGCAATCAAAGTTCTCAGCAGGAGCAGTTGTAAGTTGTAACATGTCATGAAAATGCGCATTGCAAAAAAGAGGCATGTAGTGATTGTATAGTTTTTGTTTCGAGATGCCTCTTTGATTATCCATTACACTTCACAGAATATAGTGCCAGCAAGAGATGGCAACTTGCTTTTAAGCAGATTTTTCGTGAAGTTGGTCGCGTAGGGTACGAGTTCAGTGGTTTAACCACATCCAAATTTTGGTTACCTTCTTGTCATTCGATTTGGTGTTGTGAAAGAGCTAATGGCTTGAAACTTATACAGGTTAAACAATGGTCAACAACGCGTTTTTTTTTTTTTTTTTGGAGAGGGGACTAATCGCTTAATCAAAACAACTAACTATTTTGGATTTTTGGTAGCATTGCTTTAACACATCCATTCTGATAAGCATCAGAAGCCAAATTATATTGAGCATCACTTTCATATCCACGCATAAGAGCAGGCTTCTTAACCCTCTTGTCATATGCCATAATCAGCCCTCATTAAAGAGCTAGTGTTTCGGGCTTCTGCCTTGGTTGATAAATAGATGCCATATCGAGACGTAAACACTTCAATCACTTCATCCAAATTCAGTTTGAACCACCCTCTTCATGAGGTATCTAACAAAGTCAAAAAATTCCGGTAGATAAATAAGGTCCTGTTCTTTTCAACGGAATGGTGCTGGACGGTGAGGATCGAAAAGGAACGGATTGGAACGGCACAGAAAATAAAACAAAACGTGAGACAAAAGAAAGTACAGAATTCGGAACGTCACGGAACGGAACAGAACGGAATGGAATGGAATGCAGCATGAAGACGACGAAAAGAACTAAAAATTCAAATTACTAAATTTAACTTCATCCTTATTGGACAATCATTTGATCTTGCCCCGGGTGAAAGTCCTCCATTAATTTACAAAACCTCATACGAGGGAGTTTTAAGCAACCCCCTTTTGTTATTTATTTCTCTCTTTTTATACAAAAAGTACTCGTTATGCAAAAGTACCTAACCAAAACAGAAAAACTGAGGGGGGTGGTTTCGTGAGACAGTCTCACGGGTGAAATTTGCCCAATTTTCTGCAACCAAGACATCTTGAAAATGTTTTTAAAACCCTCACACTCCGTATTATATAGTCCTATTATCCTCAGTGAGGTTCTTTAATCTTTATCCGAATTGCATAGAACACCCAGCCAAACCGGTTTGTTGCTGAATTTGAAACCTCCATGGAAGCCCTTACAAGTTCATCTTCCAAAGCAGCAACCAGTTTTCTCTCTCCTCAACTCTCAAAGCCACCTGGGTTTTCTTCACTATTTCGAAATGGGCACTTATCTTTTGGGCCAATTTCATCAGAAAAGCTTTTTAGGAGCACAAGGAGGTCATTAATGGTGGAAGCTAAAAAGGGTAATGAGAAGAAGAAGAACGACAATCATAGCTTTAATCCTAAACCTGATGAGGCTACTGGCCCTTTCCCTGAAGCTGTGCTCCTTAAACAGGTGCTCTTTTTATTTCAACTTTTGTAAAACACATAGGAATTTTATTTCATAATTTTGCTAATTCAATGAATTATTCTGCAGTTGCTTTTGAGATTGGGTATTGTTGTCATCAATTTTTTGGCTTTTGTTCTTTCTTTGAGTTGCCTTCTGCTGCTTTTAGTAGTGTAACTTACTGGTACTAGTACTACTACTTGTTCTGTTTTTGTGGAACCTGGAATTTTTGTGTAATTCAGCTATTTGTTCTTCAATTTTCATTGGTAATTTTTGTCGCATGAAAAATATTGACATTGGTTTTGATAATTGAGAATGTTGTTGATTTTTATTCCCCAAATTTGTTTAGGGTAGGGATTGTGTAATTCATTTCTTTTGCATCTCAACTTCATAGTTTTCATATTCACTTATATAGTTTAGCTGAGCTTGAGCTTTTGCCAAGATTAACTATTCTTGTAAACCTCTACTTTTTTATTATGAAAAACAGCCCAAGCTTGTCTACAAACATGGCTAATTTATAATTTGTTTATGGAGAGAAATGTGATTAATGTAACATTATTTGAAGTATAACCTAATTATGTATAATTTGTAACCCAAGCTTATGTAACATGCTCGATCACACTGTGTTGAAGATACCAACAAATTACTTAATAAAGTTGTTCACGAATGTGAAAAAAATAAATTTATCATGTTTAAACTAGGTAGGGTTATGAACGAGTGTCAAAATTCTGTTTGTGTTCGCTTATTTGGTGCTAATATGCTCTGACCGAGCTTGTTTGTGAGTTGTTTGCGCAGTATATTGGTTCATTTATAGCCATGTGAACATCATATGTTTGAATGTCACATGTTTAGATCGTATTTGTTTTCATTGTATTGGTCTCTTTTGAAGTTATTTTTCCGTTTGCGTGATTCTTTCAGAAAAAGGTTCAGGAAGATGGCAGAGTTTTGCCTGAATTTGCAGATGATGAAGAACGTAAGTGATTTCATTATTGTTGTTTCTCTCCCTTTGTTCAGAATAGAACTTCACATTTGGGATTTATCTGTTTAATTTGCAGAGGAGCAGTTTGAGTTTATAAACCTTCAGATGGAAAGTGATTTGGGTGTTGACCAAAGTAAGTACCCTAACTTTTATGTCCTCTCTTTCTTCTCTTGGAGGATTCTTGTAGCTATAAGCATTTTACCACAGGCAACTTCAAAGCATTATATTTAACTTGGGAGGGGGAGGGGCAAAAGAAAAAAGAAAAAAGAAAGAAAGAAAAGGGATAGAACTATTTCAGTGTCTGAGGTTAGCTGTTCAGTTTTAGGGGAGTATTTCATTTTCCCTCGCACTATTATTCAGCTTACACATGCTCAGTCTGTTAGGCTTGATTGATAGAGGCAAGGACAATCGGATGTTATGGCGGTGTGCTTTCTTTGCTATCTTTTGTTGTGTGTGGTTGTAACGGAACACACAGATTTATGTAATGGGGCTTCTAAGCTTCTTGGTATTGTTGGGAATAGGGTGTTATCTGGTATACTTGGCTTCTCTTTGGGCCAAGCTTCGGAGTTCAGATGCTTTTCGCGGGTTCCCCCTCACTGATGTGTAACGTCACTGGGGGAAATTGTAATTTAGCTTATCTCTTTGAGGACTCCTTGTCCTCTATGGTAGTCAGGCTGTATCTATTATTCTTTTCTTCTTTTATACAAATTTCTCTTTATCTAAAAGTAAATCTGGTACTGAGCCTCATAAGTCGATGTAACATTACTTTCATTTGTTGGTCTCCGAAGAAAAAAGTTGCTTCTTTCTAGATGTCTTTATCCTCACTCATGCTTCTTCATTTCCATGCAGTGCGTCACTATGAAGTGATTTATTTGATTCATCAGGATCACAAAGAGAAGGTGGATGATGTAAATTCTAAGGTCCAAGGTAAATTATGGCATCCCACTTCTGTGAAAATTTTGTCTAATGTTTTCCGTGTGTGTCACAAATGCATTCATGACCCAATATTGTTTGGGAATTTAATGTATTTCAGCCATGTAAACTGGAGGTTGTTAGGGAGGAAGTACAAAATTATCTATTGAGTTTTTTGCCTCTATAAATGTTGTGTACAAATGTCTCAAGAGGTTCGGCTAGCTATCTTCTGAGACTTTTACTGGGCTCTTCAAATGATTTGAAGTGTCCAGGAACCAATGTCTATTCTCAGAATACGGATGATTATGGGTGAAGGAACTAGTTGAATTTATCATTGTTGTGGTGTCTTAACTCTTAACCATAATCCAGATGCAATTGTGGTTCCATGTTAAAATCAGGAGTTGCAATCAATATGAAAAACTTCGAAGCCGTTGTTTTAGAGGGATGGCAACCCCAGGTATTTTGGCTTTAGGCTTGAAGAGTGTTGTTGGTGGTCGTAGTCCTTCACAACTCCCACCCAAAATGCTTCCATATGTGGAAACATTTGTCTGAACTTTAGTACATATATTGATTCGAACTGCGTGGTATGGATAAAGCAGTGCTTTGCAAGCTTGAAATTATGAAGGACATTGAACTGCTTGACGGGCTAGCTCCTTCTTCAGCGAGTTTATGAATTGCTTGACGGGATAGGTCCGTCAAGTACAAAGATGGGAAGTATTAAGTAGAAGAATACCCTGGTTTCACCAGCTTCTTTCAGAAAGAGCCAAAGGGCTCCTGACTGAGTGACTGAGTATCATCCACATTTCTCAACAAACATCAGTGGCTCAAACTGTATTTATCTATGACAGTTGTGCTTTTTAGCGCTTTTAAAGCGGATACTTTAGGTTGTCTGAAACCTCATTCTCCACAAGTCACGTATGTTACTCGGACTTGGCTCCAAGTGTCGGACACGGGTATGTGTTTGGATGTCGGACTCGGCCATCTTCTTAAAATATTCAGAGTATTTGGCCTAAAATGAAGTGTCAAGTTTACTGTCCAAACCCTCGGAGTTTTGAGGATCTAACACGGCTACTTGAAGTTAAAAGAAGAGTCCAAGTAACAAAGGCCACTAGATATGCATTGTTTGGATATGATGGTTTTTGGATGGATGCTTTATCTAAAAATAAAAAGATAAAAAGATTATTTTTGGATGGATGATTTCTCTTGTTTCTCGGAGAAGAGCATTGTGTTGATAACCTTTTCTGGAATGAATGCTGCTCATGTATGTGATCTGTTCTCCTTTCTTGCATTTTATCATTAATACGAAATCAATTTTTGAAAAATATAGTTCAATCATAGGCCCTGCACTATAATAAATTTGTACAGGGTTCACTAATATGTGTATTTCTTGCAGACTTCTTAAGGGAGAAGAAAGGCAGGGTTTGGAGGTTTAGTGATTGGGGTATACGCAGATTGGCTTACAAGATAAAGAAAGCAACACATGCCCACTATATCTTGATGAACCTCGAGTTAGGTGCCGAATGGATCAATGAATTCAAGTCCATGTTAGACCAGGATGAGAGAGTGATTCGCCACCTTGTGATTAGGAGGGACAAGGCGATCACGGAAGATTGTCCACCCCCTCCTGAGTTCCATACTCTGCGAGCTGACATGACTGATGAGTATGAAGTTGATGATATGGACGACGATGATGATTTTGTTGACGATGACGGCGAGGACTACGATGAGGATGAGCGGGACTTAGAAGGCTATGAAGATGATGATGATATCGATACTGAAGATGTTAGCAGTAGAAATGCGGACCAAGGAACAGGCAAGCAAAGAACTATGAATGGTAAGGGCCAAAAGAATCCAGCACTTGAGAAAGTCGTGAGATAAAATTGATTATGAGGGATGTTTTTTGTAGAATTTTGTTGTCACAAAAGCAGTAACTGCTGCAACAATTTTTGGTCAAGAGTGCTTGTAGCCGCCTCTCTGTTTCATTGGCTAGTGCAGTGTGATCTATGAATGTGAGTATATATGTTTCAGGCTACAAAGCACGAGATGCTACTTAATAGGCTTCTGATGTATTTAAATATACGATCATCCAAGGTTGTAAGGTTGTAGTATGTAGCTTAAGTTGTATTTGGTGTCTGCAATATATGAATTTCAAATTTTGACTGAGGGTGGTAAATTTTATTTCGTTCGGAGTAACAGATGGATAAAGCTATACCATGGAGAAATGGCCAATAGAAGTTCAGCGTTACGTTAAGCTTCAGGAGAGTTGAGGTTGGGAGCTGTGAGTGAGACTGTGACTCTCCCCGGCGTTCAATTCTTATCTCCAGCAGTATGGCGTAATGTATTGATTCTTATCTGGAATGAACTTGAGGTCATAAACTCATTATGATGCACCAAAGAACACCATAGAGATGTGAATGCTTATATCTCCGGCAGATAAGTGGTGCTTTAAAGAAGAGTCAGACATCTTGTAAAATCTAACTTGTAAACCTTCACACTGTTCTTCCCACAGCTGATGCTTCTCTTTGTTTCAACTCTGTTGAACTAAATGATTAAGGCCATTTGTGATCTGGACTTCATGCAGGAATTTTTATTAATAATATTTTTTTTGAGCCTTTGTTTTCCATGTCAATTAGCCAACGTACAAATCAACAAATTTAATCAGATGCAGACATCCAATTGTGCTGAAAAAGTCTCCAAACAAAATGCTGAAGAACTTCATATTTTTCAAAACTTTACAGTCAAATTTCCCAGACTCCCAGCGCCATGTCCCAGCGTCATGTTCCATGTCCCAATAGTCTTGTCTCAGCGCCCATAACTCATGTTTTATGGGTAAAATCAGAGTTTCGGGACCCTAATAACTGTCTCAGGGCACTGACAGTCCTCTAGGGTACGATAGACCCCCATGAAGTCGAAAATCAAAGGTTATAATCCACTTTTTTGGCTTCTGAGAGACCCGGATACAAAGGTGGATATTTTCCCACCACATCACAAGAGACAACTCTTAAGGGGACATGTGAGGCCCTCGAGGTCGGTTATTGTGTCCCTAAGAGGCGTGGCAGAGCGTTTTTACGGTACATCAATGTAAGAGCCGAAACACCGAAAGCATAGGTGATATCGAAGTTAGGAATTGGGATGACCCTCCCGGGGCACCGAGAGTCCTCTAGTGTCATGATAGACCCCCGGAGAAGTTTGGGAAAAAATGACAACTGGGCCCCGAGAAGCCGAAAATGAAGGCTATATTCCACGTTTTTTGGGCTTTCGGGAGCCGCGAAACGAAGGTGAATATTTTCGCACCACATCGCACAGGACACCCCTAGAGGACATGAGAATCCCCGGGGTCGGTTATCTAGTCCCTGATAGGCTTGTAAGGGTGTTTAAGGGGACACTAATATTAGGGCGGAATACCGAAAGTATGGGTGAAATCAAAGTTTGGGGATCCGGATGACCCTCCCGAGGCACCGAGGGTCCTCTAGAGTCATGATAGGACCCTTAGAGAAGTTTGGGCAAAATGACAACCGGGGCCTGGCCCGGCCCGGAAAGCCGATAATCTAAGGCTATAATCCACGTATTTTGGGCTTCCGGAAGATCCCGGAACGAAGGTTTATATTTTCGCACCACATGGCATGGAACAACCTTAGGGGACATGGAGACCCCTTGATAGGTTATCGGGTCCTTGATAAGCTTGGGAGGACGTTTTACGAAACATCATAGTCTATAATCCACGGTTTTATGGTATCGAGCATGGTTCCCACCACCTCGTGTCCCCAAACCTACACCCAAACTCTCTCTACTATTATAATAAGGTCTCATAGTTTTTCACAATTTTCTCTTTTATGTAAATTCTGATATTTTTTGATATTTTTATTTATTTGAATTATTTCCTATTTTTCTGCATATCTTTGAAAAAAAGAAGAAAGAAGCCGTCAAGAAAATCTTCTTAAGGAGACGCCAATAACTAAACATGCTATTACTCGACTGCGCATGATGATAGAGATTAGAGTTTGAGGAGTCAGAGAGAAGTGGGAATATGATTCAACCAAATTCACGCAAATGCACGATCTCTGTGCTCGATTGAAGTAGTAGAAGATTTGAGAGAGATTTGCCGAAAGAAATTTCTATGAGATGATTGAAGCCCAAAATTCCCATCAAAGGTAAGCATTACTCACATATTTACATTCTCATTTAGTGAGTTTTCAGTAGGCTTTAATTCCTCCTGTAGAAGTATAATTTGTTTCTTATTTTCTGGATTTCATTGTCAAACTTGGATCCAAGTTATAGAATATTAACAGAAAAAGGGTAAATAAGAGTCCCAAATTGTGTATTTTCCTCTTATTATGTGAAAATTAGTTAGATATTGAAAATGCTCAAAAATGAAATTATGTAAAAATTATCCCAAAGGAAGAAAAATGAAGCAGAGCAATAGAAACATAATTCTATTAATTGTATTAGTTTAGCAGTTCCTGCTTGTATTAGTATCACAAGGAGATTATTCATGGTACATTAGTGATGGGGCTAAATCAATTTTATTAAACAAAAAGAACAAAAGAGAAAACTGGAATTTATGGATAGATTACTGATTCTGATGATCCTTAATTCGTTGATACCGAGCCCGGATTTGTAAATTTGAAATATCATCCTCATGAATCATGAACCTGCAAACTCATCAGTGTTACAAATATTCAAATGGAAGTACATAATACTAGTATTTCTATGCACTTGTTAAAAGCAGTTATTTGGGATCTTTTAGTTTTGGGAGAATCTTACCGACATAATTAGCCATCATTTGAAGTTATTTGGGCTGTTGTAACCAATACGGATCTTCTGTCCCCTTATATGTATCACTCCATGTCCCAACCACATCCTGGCCGTCCGTGATTTTGTCATGCATCCCAATTTAATACTCCCGCCGTTTCCTTTTAAACTTCCTACTTGGTTTTTTGAGGTCAAACTTTGTAAACTTTGACCGTTAATCTATAAAAATTCATTATGAGTTGTGATTTGAAATTATATGCATTAAATTCCTTTAGAAATGTATTTTCGTAATATCAAATTTTTACAAATTTTACTTGTATAATTTTAGAGATATTAATGGTCAAAGTGCCGCATTGGAGACCGTGAAAAAGCAAGTAGGAAGTTTAAAAAGGAAACGGAGGGAGTAATAAATAAAATTTAAAAGCTGACGTGTCGAATGCATAAGGGAGTGGGACATGAGATGTACACAAAGTGGGACAGCAAATCCTTATTTTGTTGTAGCTAGACAATCAAGTTCATTTATATGGAAGATCAGATATATTAGGGAATCGGATATCTCATTGGTACCTCTTTTCAAATGACGCGTGGGTCTAGCATTAGAAATGAGGTCTCTCTAGCTCGTGGCAGCTCGTATAAGTCACCAGTTACCTTCCTTAGATCTTGTGGTGACGAGGTGGAACTTGCCACTCCAATCTTAACCACTGAAATCATACATTCAGCCCTTTGTTCAAGTGTGGCTTGGGTTGTCCTGCTTTGTGTGATTTTGTCTTCTATCCTTTTCATTTCTAAAAATGTTTTACTCCTTACTAAACAAACGAATCCCTTACTAGGTAGATGAACACATAAGCCTACATTGTCAGTTTGGTAAAGCATAAACAGATTTGGGAGCTAATTATGAAACTGTTACATAGATTATAAGTTCAAGCACTTGTTGAGAGAATAGAATTAGGAGGAATTTTGGTTGGATAATGTAAATGCTCATTTACAATATATAAAACTATATGTATTTTACATACATTTGGAAAATTATGATATTGCATGTAATTGTTAATCTTTTACGCCCTTAGCATGTCATGTAGATGAAGGTATGATAGTTTCTGTTACCTGGAGCTGCGTAGCCAACAGTTCCCCTGATTCTAGCTGTACTGCTTTGATTTAGGTTTTGGTTCTGAAAAAGAAACTTTGCTAATCCAAAGTCCCCCACATGAGCGACTAAGTCATCATCTAGCAGAATGTTGCTTGGTTTTAAGTCACAGTGCACCACTGGAATCTCGCACTCATGGTGAAGGAAGTCGAGTGCACAAGCCACGTCAAAGCTATGTCCACCATTTCATCAAGGCTCAGATTTTCAACTTGGTGTAACCATATTTCAAGACTTCCGTTGGGCATGAACTCATAGACAAGGGCTTTGAAATAATTTCCCTGAAAACCAATAAATGTACTGGAGCAAGGCTGCAAGCTGTTACTAACCCCACTAAATTTCGATGGCGAATATTCTTCAAGGGCTTACACTCTGCCATGAAACTACTTAGAAGCTCCTTGACGTTGAAGGTTAATAAGTACTTTCATTTTCTGAGGCAGCACCCTCTAGTGGTTTTTGGACTTCAGATGCAGACCAAGCGAATCCCATGGGTGTTTTAGATGTTGATGAGCTTTCTAATGGCATTGACGTTAGCGAGATGATTGAAGAATCAAACGAAATCGGAGCTGCCATGTTTGATAATAATTTCTCTATTCCTTGGGAATCTTCTAACTTCGATGTTGGTGAAGAGTGGTTGTTGGACGCTTTGAAACTTGTTGAAAATTCTTCTAATGATGAATATTTTGAGAAATTGTACGAGTTACAAAAGGATGGGAAACTCGATATTGAGATGAAAGTTATTCGTATTCTTGAAGCTTTATGCAAGGAGGGTCTTCTTCATAGACCGAATCATGGCTAAGCTTGGCACTTTGGTCGATATGGTTTCCTAGTGGAGTTGGAGTTTTTAGGCAGCTTGTCTTCCAAGTGTACCTTGTTGGTGTGCGTTTTTGGTTCGCCTCCTCTTATGGTTGTTTTGTGGTGTTTGCGTTTGGGTTTTGTTGGCTTAGGTTATTCTGGTTTTTTAGTTGTTTCTTTTGTTTGGTTCATGAAGGTGTGTGTTTGTGGCTTTTGTCATGGTGTTGTTCGCAGGTGTCTCTTTGGTTTAGGTGGTTTTGTAGAGGATATAATGGGTGTATGAACTTTACTCCTTCCGGAGTGAGAGCTTTGGCTCCTTTATTTTTTCCATTTAATAAAATGGACTACTAATTATCAAAAAAAAAAAAAAAGTACTTTCATGGCTACTGTTTTTTCCATATGGTTCCACCCCTACAAGGCTACAAGTGCGGATATTATTGGAATTGTCAATTTGAGTGCACAAGGCATTCTATTCTTCTATGAGAGATCCAAATACATCAAAGAGCTCGTTGGGTAAAGGTTCATTCAAGATCATTCTATGAGAGATCCAAATACATCAAGTACCGGCAATGCCAGGGGTTGGAGGTATGCTCCCTCCTAACTTGTTGATGTTTTGCCTCCTAGGCCATATATATAATGCTGATCAATCTTATTACCCTATTACTTTAAGACAGAGTTGCTTTGTCTAACAATCAATCAAGAGAAGAATGTCATATACTGTACGAAAACATATATTTGATAAATCATAGTAATTCATAATCAGTCCTAAGAATTCCCAAACTGAACAAAAAACTTCTTAATATAGTACTTACAATAATTGCTAATTAAGTTGCAACCAGTGGGTGCACAAGGGGAAGGGCTATGTTTCTGTCTAGAAACCAATTACAATTGTCCACCACTTGTTTCAATGTACCATTGATGATATTGCAACAGAACACTTTGAAACCACTTCTCAAGTACAAAACATCTGGATCCAACAGATGAAATGCAATGATCTCGCTATCAGCTTTATTATTCAGTAACGTCCAGTCGTCAATGATCATGGTATGGGTAACAACAACCCAAGTGGTTTATTGTGCTTCATAGTCCTCCTCTAGCTCCCACACCTTAAGCATATAATGCTCATCATCAACTTTCTTGAACTCCGATACTCGTAGTTTCCCCTGGCATACTCCTAGGGTTATACCATCAGTACTGCTATGTTCTATAGTAGTGGGCAGCCAAATCAAGCTAATCATCTTGCTAATGTCGTTGTCATCATCATGGAATGGATCCATCACTAGAATTGCATTATTACCTTCTTGTTCCGAACAATCCACAAACCAATGTAGCTTGTTGTTGTAAGTCACAGCATTAGTTGATTTGATCAAGTTTTCCTTGCAGTAATACATTAACCATGGGAGGTGATCACTGACTTTGAACGTCGTCCATTCTCCTGTCTCAGAAGAATATACCAGCAACATTGCTTTATTTAAATATCTGTTCTTGTTCGTCACAATGCACATAACCTTGTACCTTAGGTACCCTAATGTAGATGTAGATGTAGACGCAGACGGGTTTTGAACCATTATAAAACCGACTAGAGCATCGGCCCAATCACGGTAAGAAAACATAAGGGACGATGATGATGATGGTTGTGGTATGGCGACATACTGTTTGGTAAGGGGATTGCAAACATAGTACGAGGCTTCATGAGATGGGGAGAGAATCAAGAGGAGATCGTTGAACGAAGCAACGGGGATGAGGGGGTTGTGGAAAGAATGAGATCTGGAAGCTACAAAGGGGAGTTGCATCAATACGCCACTATTGCTCAAGGAAAGGAAGCAAGGGTGTTCGCTTATGAAATAGCGTTTACTGTAAGACTGAAGCATGAGAGAAAAAGAAGTGAAGGAGTAGTTGATAGAGATACCACGGAAGATTTCGTCGATAGGGCAGGTTAGAAGGGAGTTCCAACGCTTAGAGACGACTCGACAACGAGCTAAGTGTTTCCACGGGGATATCCTTGCTAGGATCTCCCTTAATATGTTGTCGTCGACGTTCTCTATGCCACTTGTTGTGACCACATTGTTGTTGTTGTTGTTGTTGTTGTTGGTGTTGTTGGTAGTAGTAGTGGTCGTAGTCGTCGTGCTCGTGCTCGTGGTGGTGATGGAGGCGTAGGTGGGGCCGGTTATGGTACTATTACAGTGGTGGTAGTGGTGGTTGTAGTTTTGATTTAAACTATGGGAATTATCAGATATTAGAGGAGGGAATTGGAAAGGATCATCAAGAGCAGATGCAAATTTCTTCTTAATTACAAGAGGAAGCTTGAGAGAAATAGCCTTTGTGGTAGTTTCAGGGGATGCCATTGTTGTTTTTGTTTTCTTGATCTTAGCTGATGCCATTATTGTGGATTAAACTTGAAGAAACGATGATGATCCTAAACCCTATACCAAATTATATACGATAGCATATACTCCTACATGCATCGCCCAGAAGAAATTAAAAGCACTCTTAATTAATTACAAATTAGTCCTAGAGAGACTTGGACTCCTATAAAAATTGGAAAGTTGTCTCTTATAGAGTAATTTGTATCCAACACGGAAACGTCAATCTTGATATATTGGTTCCTTATTACGAGTTACAACCAACCAGCAATTCAAACCTACCATCAGATTTATCTTATTATACCAGTACCAAAAATATATGGGTCTTATTTTGTTTGGGCCAAGCACTAAAAAGTTGATTGATGAGGAATTCGAGCTCCAAAGAACAGGTAAAAATTTACGACAACAATGTGTACATTCGTCATCTTTGCCTTACAACGTAAACTTCTTTGATTGTTTAAGTTGTAGTTATACTAAAAACTAGTCATCAAATAAGTATACTTTATAAAGTCGTTGATATGAGTGATTGAATCAATACTCTCATATGAGTCTCGATCATCCCTTCAATAAGCTCGATAATTGGACTCTTGTGAATAAAAAGACTACTTCATAGGAATACTTAACTTCTTAAGTTCTTAATAACCCGACTTAGTTCTGATCCAAAAAGTTTAGAGTAAACCTTAAATTCAAATAATCAAAGTTTAAACCACTGCTTGAGAAAATAGGCAGGTCGAGTTTAACAGTAACTCTCTTGTGGGGCGGACTTATTGTATAGGTCCATTTTTGATGTGGTCCCCCCCTCTCTAATCTCTTCTCCCTCCCGACAGTTTCGTGTCAATTATTCAATTTATTCCCCGCTCTCTCATCCCCTTCTATCACCCTCACCACTATTCAAAGTTCAAACCTACACATTAAACCTCCACTTTCTCTCTCCTCCATTGCCCCACCCACCTACTCTCTTTCCTCCCCCCCCCCCAATCTATCTTCTGCTACGGACTTGCAGGTGAATTTCCCGGGATTATCGTTTTCCAGCGAAAACATCGGTGCTGGTGGTAGTTGCTCTCAGTCACACCATCATCGTTTGCCTAATCGCCACTGACCTCCATGGATTCATTATCATCATCTCAACATCACCGCATCATTATCACCAAAGTAATTGAGAGGTTAGGGGATGGATCTCCAAATTGAGTGATTATAAGGCTAAAAGAATTGAAGATTGGTTGATTTAGGGAAGAGAGAGAAAATGACTAAATTAGAGGTGATGTAAATGAAGCCATGAAGTTGAACAGATGGGATAATGAATGAGGTTGTGGTTTTTCTCCATGTCCTCTTTGGTTTTTGCATCCAAATTTTAGGTTTATTTCAACTGGTTTTTCTAATTTATTTTCGCAAGACATAGATGTTGTTGTTGTTTTTTTTTTTTTTTTTCTTTAAGAACAGAACCTAACATAGATTGGTGTAAAATGTAGGCTAATTGAACTTGATATTAAGAAAAATATACAGTATAAAATAACATTAGAGACAATAAAACTAGGGTGATGCTAAATACCGCACCCCATTTTAAACAATACCGCACCCTAATTCTTTAAAATTACAATAATAACCTTGATTTATTACATCAATCAAAACATTATACCTAGCTCCAAACAACAAAACAAATATCTCCATTATTCATATCACAAACTTCATGACGATTTATTGGCATATTGCTATAGCCAATAGCATCAAAATCAAATGATTAGGGTCTAGGGCTAGTAACATAAGCTACCTATTTAACTTTCTATTTCAAGCTTTGGGGCAACGGTCATTGGTGGCTTGCAGTTATACATTGACTTGCGCCTTGTTGTAGCGCAAAATAACAAGACCTGCGCTCTAATTAGGCGCAGGTTTAGCATAGCTTCGCCTAAATGTAGCGCAGGTATGTCATTCCTGCTTTTTAATTAGGCGCACATCTACGAGTAATTCTTTAATATAAACTAGAAAACACACTACGTATTACAATGTAAAACTAAACGAAGGGTAAGGTTGACAATTTTTTAATTAGGGTGCGGTATTTATTAAGTAAGAGTGCGGTATTAATTAAGTAAGAGTGCGGTATTAATGCGAACTGTAAAACTAAACACTACAGGTGATAAAAATAACACTAGTAAAAAAAACATTTCGACAGTCAACACAAGGGAAAAAAAATGATCATATTGTAAAATTAACTTGACACCACAAGGCAACAAAGTAACACCGGAGTAAAATAAACTGACACTGAAACACAATATATCTATACTATAAGTCTATAACAACCTTTCAGAAGGAAAAAGAAAATTTAACACTACGAAAAAAAAAAAAATCGGCACTGCAGCAAGTAAAGCAACAAAGTAAGACTAACGCATAATTAACGAATAACCCCAAGGCAATAAAATGACAATGTAATAAAATAAACTGATACCAAAATGAAAACAAAATGACACTACAACATAATAATCTGACACCACTAGAAAACAAAGTAACACTGCAACAATCCTAAAAAAAAAACACTATAGCAAAGTAAACTGACACAACAAGACGATAAAGTGACACTACATCAAAAAAAATTGACACAAGGCAACAAAGTGATACTAGCAAAAAAAAAACATAATAAACACCTAAAACACACACACAAAAAAAAAACTTTTAAGAAAAAAAATTAACACCTCACAACAAATAAGTCACACCCCTAACAAACAAACAAAAACATTAAGAAAAATATCAAAATATACTTGTGAAAAAAGAAGAAGAAGAAAAAGAAAAAGAAGAAGTAAATGTCCAAAGAATTAACAAGTGTTATAGCAAGATTCGAACTTGGATCATGGAGAATGAAGGTGGAGCGTTGACTACTGCACTGCCGAGAATTTTTAGTAACTGAAGTAATATTGCTCTAATAATTGTTGAGGATTCCGTAATTTTGGGAAAAAAAAACTGATCGAACGCGCGGATGCCTCCCATGCACGCGGAGTCCCATGATTTTCGCCGCCCTACACGGCAGCCGCATATGAGTATTTTAAATTTCTTTTCCCAAAAAAAAACTGTTATAACAACTCGATCTGATCTCTCCTTATCCATCAAGGTCATGTACGTACGTCATACATGGACACTAAAGTTCGTTTCAGTTACAATTCTTACGGCCAGCTTTGTTTTGATCCATTGAGAACGCATTAACTAATGCCAAAAATAAACATTTTTGACCCAACTTGTGATTCACATTGCCAAGTGTCACAACAACTAGCTATTACTACAATTCTGCATACGTTGGTGAATTATGTCCCCATGCATATATAAATAAGGACACTTACAACTCTCTTACACACTAAAGTGTTAAGTTTTAACCAAAGAAACTAAGTTTTAACCAAAGAAACTAAAATGGCATTGCCAATAACCTCAATTTTCTTCACATTCCTAGCCTCACTAGTTTTGCTCTTCAATGTCTCAACCTCTTCAAATAGTACCGTCGACGATTATGTCGGTCACCGCCACCGGAAACAAGCGGCATTGCCACCATCGGACATCGATTTGTTGGAGTTCCCATTGAATTTGGAGTATTTAGAGGCTGAGTTCTTCTTATGGGGTTCAAGTGGTCAAGGATTAGACAAAGTTGATCCTAGTCTTGCTGCTGGAGGTCCCCCTCCCTTTGGGGCTAGGAGAGCATTTCTTGATCCTGCTGTAGCGGATGTCATTTACCAATTTGCCCTCCAAGAAGTTGGTCATTTGAGGTTTGTTTTCACTTTTTTTTTTTATTTGCTATAAAGACGCATGCAATAGCCCGTAAACCACACGCGCCGGGCAAGCCAACCCATTTTTGATGGGCCGACGGGCTCAAGTAGAGGAGCAGACCCTCCCTACAAAGAAAGGTAGAGAAGATTTTTATTATTCTCCCTACATGAGGATTCGAACCCTTAACCACTGGGTTGTGAGGGAAGAACACTTACCACTTGAGCTCCCACCTCATCCTCGTTTTCACTTGTCTTGCCTTCTTCTGATCTATTTCTTACCCATATAAATCCCTGAATTTGAAAAGTTTACTAATTTGATGTATAAGAAATGTGTGACAACTTTTTGTGGATTTATGTTCTAGTCAGTGGTTCACATAATCACTTCATGTCATAATCCAAAGAGGTTTTGGGGAAGAGAGGTGAAAATTGTTACTTTAGTCGAATTGGGTCTAATAAATTTTAAACTGAGTATTAATCCGGACCTTAATCCAAGTGACTGAGTCTGAGTAAGCACATATAAGATAAATGAGATTTCAACTCAATATTAATTAACAAGGGGTGGAGTAACCCACTTGCTTATCAAGGTCATTCATCCAATTTTCAAGACAACCCACTTTTATATCCTTCACAGAATCGGATCGACTATGCGTAACAAAATTTTGAATCAATTTGAGTCAATTACTTTTATAATATTATTATACTGCTAGAATCATATCTTTGTGATATAAGACTTAAGCCTACTTATTAAAACTGACCTATACTCTTTCAGTTTTAACTCAAGTTAGGTATGATGTTAATTTAATCTAAAATTATAAACGTAATTTAAGGGTTATCAATTAATCAAGTATGAGGATTCGTATCTTACATTGGACATAGAGCAACTTTAAATTACTTAGCCAGCTGTCATCTTATATGATTAACATAGATACTAGATAGTACTACTTCTATACGGTTGCGCTCTTCCTTGAAGTGACTATATCGGGGATTCCGTATTGAGTTGTGTTTACACAAAAACTTGTTTGAGACGATTTTTCCGTAACTTTTGTATTTATGGGTGCAGGGCAATCAAGAATAGTGTGAAGGGGTTTCCAAGACCACTGCTAAATTTGAGTGCCCCTGCATTTGCTCATGTAGTTGATTCTGCATTTGGAAGGCCCCTCATACCCTCTTTCGACCCTTATGCTAGCCCACTAAATTTCCTGCTTGCCTCCTATATTATTCCTTATGTTGGCCTCACTGGTTATGTGGGTGCCAATCCAAAGCTCCAATCTCCAGATGCTAAGAAGGTATGTACCATATGTTTTCTCACTAATTATAATGCTAAGGTTGTGTTCTCCTTAGGTGACTTGTGGTTCATTTCAATTAAGTTCTGTTTAATCCATGTGAAACTTATCACTGAGATGATTTTTTATTCCCAAAAAAAACATGATAAGTAATACATATGTCACTGAAAAGATGTCAAAACATACGTTCAAATGAGTCCAAGTAACATTAAATATGTTTGAACAAGTTTTAAATAGTTAAATGTCAAGTTAAAAAGGTCAGTAACATATATCCAAATACAGTTAGTGGCAGGGTTGTTGGCGGTCGAGTCAGGCCAAGACGCAGTGATCCGAGGGCTGCTCTACGAACGAAGATTCCTAAGGGTAGTACCCTACCCAATCACGGTGCAAGAGTTTACCAACAAGATCTCGGACCTAAGGAACAAGCTAGGGAAAGACGGTGTGAAAGATGGAAGGCCTATATGTTCCCTCTCAATATGGTGCAGGAGGAAAATTCAAGGGCAATGTGCTTGCTGGAGATGAGTTCTCCTTAGGATATCCAAGAACCCCAGAGGAAATATTGAGGATTGTGTATGGAAGTGGAGATGAGAAGATTGCCGGTGGTTTTTTCCCAATGGGAGCTGATGGAAGAATAGCAAAGTCCTATCATCATGGTTGAGGATGAGGTAGGAGCATAAATGGTAAGTATCTTACTCTTATAATTCGGTGGTGAGGGGTTCAAATATTCAATTATGTAGGGAGAATAAAACCTCCTCTACCTTCCTTTGTAGTGAGGGTTGGGTTCCCTCCTTTACTTGAGCCCGTCAACCCATCAAATTAGATTGCCCGGCGAGTATGGTTTGTGGGTTATTGTATGCGTCCTTGTAGCGCCAAAAAAAAAGAAAAAAGATAAAAAGAAAGTCTTATCATCATGGTTCAAATGATGGACTGAAATGAGAGGTGTAGTATTTTTCTTGTTATGAATTGTAGGGGTTAGTCTGGACCAGAAATATAAGTGGGTTTTTACTATTACATGGATACAAGCCCATTGTGTGAGACAACAGAAAAGTATCCAAAGTTCTTTTTTTTTTTGGGTGAGAAAGTATCCAAAGTTTGGTTGTGGTTGAATTGCATTTTCTAAGAAGTTCTTTTGTTTGAGGATTAATATGTGGAGAATTCTTTTGTCACGTAAAATTTGCAAAATTTTTTTATTTTTTGAACGTCTCAATATATTGCAAATCAACTCAATAAATGTGCATCGAAACTTCAAATATATTAACACACATAAAATAAATTTAATGGGAGACAATGCATTTAATGATATTCCCTCTTTTTACCAATTTCAAAAAGTTGCATAATTTGCGGGATGGAATGAGTACATATTTCTTTTCTTTTTTTTGGTCTTTGTCAAGGATAGTCCACCATCTACCATAGTGAATAATCCCCTTGTTCCAACTGTCAATGTACTAAGCGGTAGAGGCTGGCCAAGGAATTTTTTAAATTCGCAAGAGTTGGGATTCGAACCCCCAACCAGTTGTTTAAGGGATAAAGTGCTAAATCACTATATCAACCCCTCTTAATTATAATTTTTCATATATTACCAATTCATGAAGTACTTCAATTACAAATAAAAGCCTAATGATAATTGATAAGGACGAAAGAAAAGAGAAATAAGACCCCCAACCAGTTGTTTAAGGGATAAAGTGCTAAATCACTATATCAACCCCTCTTAATTATAATTTTTCATATATTACCAATTCATGAAGTACTTCAATTACAAATAAAAGCCTAATGATAATTGATAAGGACGACAGAAAAGAGAAATAAGAAATACTTCAATAACAGATAAGAACGTAACTTAAGGCTAAAATGTCTTGCGGAAAATTACAAGTTGTAACCTCATAAATATCATCTACTTGTTGGTGACTTGGTGTATAGATTACATCAAAAATATGCAAGACTTTCTCATTCTTTCATGAAACCTTTAGTTGAAGTTTAACCATCAAACAATTATCAAATGATAGCCTTACGGAAAATTACAAGTTGTAACCTCATAAATATCATCTACTAGTTGGTGACTTGGTGTATAGATTACATCAAAAATATGCAAGACTTTCTCATTCTTTCATGAAACCTTTAGTTGAAGTTTAACCATCAAACAATTATCAAATGCTTGTTGTGAAGGTGGAAAATCCATTTACTTCGCAAAGTTAACCAGTGTGCATGTCTGTGTGATGTACGGGACATTTCAACTCTTTTTTTTAATGTTTTTTTAGGGGTTGCCTTACTTCTAACTTTGTTGTAATAATTTTATTTTTCTAATCTAGTACTAATTTTGTGATCAACTGGTAAATAAAACTAAAATAACACCAGTGCGGGATTTAGAGAGGTTCATCCGCAACCTAACTCTTAATTTGTTTGGTGCAAATATTAAAATGTTTGGGGGAGGGATTCCCTAAAGACATGGTAATAAAAAAATAAATAAAAAAAAGGTCATTCATTGGCTTGTAGTGCCCCTATAAAAGTTAGAGGAAAGTACCCCTAATTGACATTGTTTGTTGTATTATAGTTCTACTTATTATGTAGTCATACTGTAAACTTTGATCTATATTTGACTGAGTGCTTAGGAAACGATTATTAGCCTTTTATTAACAAACTTGAGAATACTTCGTTATAAAGTTCTTCTACCAAAGATTACCATAGTAGACAATGGATCGAAATGAACTAAGTACATCAAAAATGTATTGAAACAAAATCTGGGGTGGCCCATGTCCTATATATGTCCCAACGCCCAGCGAGCGCCTTGTCCCATGTCCCATGGGTGAAGTCGGAGTTCGGGGATCCCGATGACCGTCCCGAGGCACCTAAGATCCTCTAGGGTAACGATAGACCCTCGGGATAAGTTTGGCAAAAACGAAAACCCGACCCTTGGAAGCCAAAAATCAAAGGCTATATCCACGTTTTTTGGGCTTCCAGGAGGCACCGGATTGAAGGTGGATATTTTCGCACCACATCGCACGGGACACCCTTAGGGAACATAAGGGACCCCTGGGGTCCTTAGTCGGGTCCCTGATAAGTTTGCAATGGCATTTTTACGGGACACCAAATGTAAGCGCCGGAATTTCGAAGGTATGGGTGATATCGAATTTCGGGGATCCGAAAGACCCTCCTAGCGCACCTAGGGTCCTTTTGAGTCATGATAGACTCCCCACAGAAGTTTGGGCAAAAATTACATCGGGCTCCTGGAAGCCGAAACCGAAGGCTATTAATCCACGTTTTTTGGGCCTTTGGGAGGCCCCCGAAACGAATGTGGATATTTTCGCACTACATCGCACGGGACACCCTTAAGAAACATAAGAGGCCCCGAGGGTCCGTTATCGGGTCCATGATAGGCTTGTAAGGGCGTTATTACGGGATACAAATGTAAGGGCCGGAACACCGGATGCATGGGTGATATCGAAGTTCGGGGATCCGGATGACCATTTCGGGGCAACGAGGGTCCTCGAGGGTCATGATAGACCCTCCGGGGAAGTTTGGGCAAATTTGACACCTGGGCCCCCGGAAGCCGAAAATGAAGGCTATAATTCACGTTTTTTGGGCCTCCGGGAGGCCCCAAAACGAAGGTGGATATTTTCTCACCACATCGCACAAAACACCCCTAGGGGACATGGGAGGACCTGGGGGTCGCATATCCGGTCCTTGGTAGTTGGTAGGCTTGGAAGGGCGTTTTATAGCACACTGGTGTAAGAGTTGGAGCACCAAAGGCATGGGTTATATCAAAGTTCAGGGATTCGTTATTCTGGATGACCCTCTCGGGGCACCGAGGGTCCTCTAGGGTCATGATAGACCCCCGGGAAAAGTTTGGGCAAAAATGACACCCGGGCCTCAGGAAGCTGAAAATGAAGGCTATAATCCACGTTTTTTCGGCTTCCAAGAGGCCCTGGAACGAAGGTGTAAATACTATTGTAGTTTTGATTTCTAATTATTATTTTTTTGATATTTTTTCTATTTTTCAGCATAATTTTTAATTAAAAATTAAATTAAATAGTTTTAAATATTTAAGTTGGTATAACTATTTAGAGAAAACAATGTAAAGCAATATATGATACTAATCTTAATAAAGTTGGAGAGTTATCTTGCAAAGAGAGATGGTGTAAATACAGAATGTCTATTAGCAATCGCAAAGACAAATACGATGAACCTTACCAAAATGGGAATTGGTTCTACCGGAAAGATGGTGGACAACAACGATGAGATCCAGATACGAATATTGAACATATAGGAAGTTAGGAGATGAATCGATGGTGTGGTTTCATCATCTATTCATGAGAGAGGAACTAACTTCTTCTTCTTTTTTTTTTTGCCTCATCAATATGTGAGAGAAATTAGCTACTACTCAATTTTCTTGAATTTGTAACGTCTGACAAATTGTGAGAATGAAGGGAAGGGGATGAAGGAGTTATAAATTCTATTATATTTTTGTAGTGTCTGATTGTTTATTTCTACTATCTCTCTTTTTTTTTTCTTTTTTTTACTGGCAATGAGTAACATGACACGCCATAAGTAAATTGACACGTTATTCGACTATTCAATGGCTGATGTGGTGAGCTCTGATTTGGTCATTGCATTTTATTCTAATAATATAGATATAGATTACTCCGGGCATGTTTAGAAAATTTTAGCACCTTTAAAATTTCATCTATTTTTTCAACTATTAGCAACAAAATAATTTTCTATATTATTTTTCAACTTCTAACTCTAGCTAGGCAGTTATAAATGGTTTTAGAAGCTACTCGTACGAGTTCTGTCAACTTGTCGTTAGTAAAACAACCACTGTTTCACAATAACTTTCAATTACGTAATTAATTAAATTCTCAGCATGTTTTAACTTTCAGCAGCAAAATAACTGACATAGAAATCTTAAAAATAAATTACAATTCTTTAATTAATTTTCAAAACTGACATAACAAAATCATATCCACATTAAATGAACTTTGAATTTATTTTTTAAAATAGGAATATAATAATCTGACAATTACCCCAAGCCATCTTAAGGTTGTATTTGGCAAAGAGTTATTGGAGGAGCTTAATCTTTTTGAACAGACTAAAGCATTCAAGAGTAATTAATTAAAGGAATAAGTTTTTGAAAAAATCCCTTATTAATTTATTTTTGGAAAAAATACCACATTATAATAGAAACGTTCTGTTAGGACACCCCATCCTCACCTCAATGGTAGTTTTCGGGCTACTTTCTATTTTTTGGACCAAAATAGCCTCACATTCCTCTCACGTGATCATCTACTTTGCCTCATCCCACACCCTAACCAGCTCCTTCTCCTTTACCCTGCATTACTGCTCTTAAACTGTAAGCTTTAAGTTCAAAGTCATAGCCATAGAATGACTTATATGTGCACTAAGGTAACATTATGTCAATTACCAAGCAAGTCATTAAGTAAAAGCAACAACAAGTACAAAACATGTCCCAACACCTCGTCGGCTTCTATGGTGAATCGGGTGATATTAAGATTGACTCTGATAAGTGAATATACAACTTGATGAGCGTCGATGACGGTGACTCCGAGTCTAATAAAAGCATTATTGAAGTAACTCACTCTCTTTTATGGACCCCAAGTTAAAGAGCACTACTGGGGGAGTAATGGGGTAAAGGAGAGGGAGGTTAGGGGGGTGGGGGGAAGGAATATTAGATGAACACGTAAGGGTATTTTGGTCCAGAAAAATAAAAGTTGCTCGAAAATCACTATCGAGGTGAAAATAAAATGTCTTAAGAGGGTGTTTGTATTATAATGGATTGTTTCTCTGTAAAAATAAATAAATTGTAGAGGGTTTTTCCATAAAATTAAAACTTTTTGGGGTGTTTTGGCAAATTTTTGGGTGTTTATTTATTTATTTTAGTAACTTTCGTTTTCTCCTCTGAGTACATCTGAGTTCCAACTTCCAAGTCTCCAACAAAGGTGTGCTAGTACTGCTAGTCTCCTGCATCTTCAGATTCTTCACGGTCTCCTCTCTTTCTCTCTCTCCATTGCCCAACTGCCAAATCGCCATCGTTCCAACACACGTTCGCAATTCTCTCTCTCTCTCTCTCTCTCTCAAATTGTAGTGGTTTGTTCTTAATTAGGGTTTGATCGACATTATTGATCCCATCTTCGATACTCCTTTCAAATTGAATTTGTGCCCAATATAAACTCCTTAACTAAATCAGCATTAGTATATTGTTCCTAATAAAAATTGATACTTTTGCACAGCCGGATATAGGGTACTAACCATTGAGAGGTTAAAAGTTCCAATTTTTTTGGTCCAATTGCTTTTTGGGCTTCTTTAGCCTTGATTGATTGAGAGTGTATCTCTTGATCTTATTGGGTTGGAATTGGGATAAGCAACTTTGTGATTAATGGGATAGAAACTTTGGTCAGTGGTGAGAGATGGGGTTTATTGATTTCATCTGGTATGTGGGAATTGGGATCTGAAAAGCGAAAGCTTGCTCTTTTTTTTTCTAATCCTTTAAAGTTGTTCTCATCAACCATTTTTTATTCATTGAAGATTTCATTTAGCAAATTACAAAGAATAATGCGTATTTAGTTTGAAGAAAAAAAAATAGTTTGGCCAAGATGATATAATAATTTACAGCATTTCACCCCTTTTTCTTTGTATTTTCTTGTTGTTTATTTTAAGGTTCATTCCTTTGAAAAGTAGGCATTTCAAGGTATAACTTGTCATAGAGCCTGCATTTGTTGGATGGAAAATGTTTTCAATCTAGAAAATTTCCATCAAAGTTCTATTTTGGTTTTGTTAGTACTCAGTTGAACTTTTTCATTCGTTAATTGTAATTTTATGTCGTGTTGAAGTTTCGTTAGTTCGAGTATGAGATACGGTGAGGTATGCAAGATCAGGGGGAAAAAAGCTATACAGCAGTCTATTCACATTCTTGGGCCTTCACAACAAGATGGAGCAGGTGATTGTGGAGATGGGCTTCTCCCAATTCCATTGCCGCCGGGTTACACTTTGGGGAGTGAGGAGGCGGGTGTGCGTTCACTGGAAATGCACTTGTTGAGGCTTTGGGGATTAAATTTGTTGACCCTATGGGAAAGGGGGTTACCCTTGGCAGTCAGGTTAACTCTAGGAAGAAGGGAAGTCGAGAGCTTGAGCGTTTAAAATCTAGCATAAACTATGATGGAGGCGGTTTAAAGACGGGTTTTTTGAATAAGCTTTGAAATTGTATAGGCTTGTTCTCTTATGTTGGGTTTGGTTTGGTTAGGGTCCTTGTTTGAGGACAGTTACTCTTGTATTCTTTCTACAATCCTTAATAAAATTCTTTTTCTTATCAAAGAAAATTGCAATAATAACAAGGAAAACTGTTTACAATGGGCTGTAGTAGCTAGAATGTGGGCATGAGTATGAAACCTCGGATTAACATAGATAACTTAACCAAAATAGACAAAGATACATATAGAAGGATATATCAGTCAGGATATCTTCGATTTCATGTTCCAATCCTCCTTGTTGTTGAGCTGGTTGACCAAGGGAAAACAGTAGAAAAGATCCTTAGACGTTTAACCCATTTGATCCAATATGGAGGATTAACTAGGGCGACACTTTGCCTCTGAAATTTGTTCCAGAGGTTCCATGTTCAAGCATCCTCAGGGCCATTGGAGTTTTTCCTGGCCGTTAACTTCAAGTCCCACGAGATTAGTCGGGCAAAGCTTGGATACCCATGTTATCTAAAAGAAAAAAAATATAGGGAGGGGCTGGCTGGGGCTTATTCAATTAAAAGGAGATCACTATAAAAAGGGTCTCTCTTTTTTGTTCGCCTACGCAGTTTCTTCATTTATAGTTTGTTCCTTACATCTTGCTCAAGCATCAGGTACAGATCTCTCTCCTCCCTTTGCTGTGCTTCAATCTTCATCCTCCCTGTCTCATTTTCCTCTTCTTTCTCACCTTGCTTAGTTAATCTCTATCTTATAATCTCAATGTTAACTCTTCTTGCATCTTTCCTTTCGTTGTCCCTCTAGCTTTACTAGTTCAATCCACCATCAGAAATTTAAGGATTATATCAATCTCACTCTTGGAGCAACTTACTGTTTGCAGAACCCAATTCAGAAATCACTTGATTCCTTTTAGTTGTCGTGATTTAGGGTTTGTTGTTGAAAGGAACCCTAATTGGTCAAAACCTAACTAAGATTTGAAGAGATTGGATCACCTTGAACTGGGTCTTTGCCTTGAATGAAAACTATATAACATCTTATAAAGGATATGGACAGTGAAGAACGGTACTGGGTTGAGGTTCTTCCCTGATTTCTCTAAGTTCCAGGTCGAATACTGTTTAAAAAAAAGATTGACTAGGTATGTTGATTTTTGAACTTTATTTAGAGGATAGTGAAGAATGAAAGATAAACTATGGTTATGAATGATAAATGTGTGAATATGATTTTTGCTCTGTTTACTTTTATTTTTCTGATGAGCTTACTTTTTGTGAGTTTCTTTTGGTTAGAGGGGAAAAAAAGAGAAGGAAAACATAGATAACACTGAAAATTTGGTTGAATTTGAACACATTACCAGCTTCTTAAGATTAAATAAGTGGGGAGATGTGAACATGATCTTTTAAATTTCTATTGTTTTCTTGGAGATGAAAATTGTGGATAATTTTATAAAATTGGAGACGGAAAATTAGGAAACATTGTCCACGATGGCACGACTAAATGCAACTACTTATATGTTATAACCTTCTTTTAGGTTTTTCGATACTTGAGCTCCATCATCAGAATTTCAACTGATGCCTGATGGTTTAACAACTGTATGTTCTATATTGTCAGGCCACAGCTCAAATAGCATAAGGTATGGCGGGACACAATGATTCTGGTGTCTCTGACAAGAAATCCGGTGACAAATGGAATGATGTGTCAATTTTCAATGCCGAGAATATGCAGAGCAACACAAAATTAATTTATTACAGGTATGTCTTCACAAATATGATGATTTTTTTCTCTCCTTGCTGCTTGTTAAGCAGCTTATTATCGCTATGGTCATGTAGTGATAAAAAAATCTGATCAATTGATGATCTCGTGATTAACTAGAGAACTTCTTAGTTAAGTGCTTCCTGTATTCTTATTCATGGATGGGGTTGAAGAACCTTAACTGTCTCTTTCTGGAACAATTGATGTTGTGCATTTGTCAATGAACTGCCTGAACAAAGTAGAGGTTACTTGTCATGTAAATTTTGGTTTTAAGTGTAATTGAAACCTTATCAACTAGACATACTTGGTGACCTGTCTGCTTGAGTTGAGTTCATCCCCAAGATGCTAACGTTTTCTATCCATTACTGGATTTCACGTTTTTGATAGAACGGGTTTTCACTTTTTTGTAAATCCGTCCTCTCTGTCTTTATTAAATGTACGTTTTCCCTTTTGACCTTTATGTTACCTGGTTTTCCGTCAGCAGGGTTTGATCCCCCAGTACCCTTCTCTTTCTTCACTGGAGTGAGAAAGATTTCCTTTCTTCAAAATGGGAATTTTGCACTGATTATATGTTATCAGGGTACATTCAGCTCCGTCAGTGCATGATGATCACTTACTAGGAAGCCCTTGCTACCATTCATGATTGAAGTTATCATTTCCTCTAGGTTGAAGACATTTTCCTGGCCCTTTTGATTTGGATGTGCATGTGAGAGCTGAAATTTGTGTGTTCAACATTTTTTGGAGTTAAAGTGGATTAACAAAATCCTGTAGACTTGACAATTTTAAGGCTAGAGCTCAATAACTTGCAGCAGAATTTTTTTGCCTGTATGTAGAGTTATGAAATACAGATATGCAATTCAGACTACCTGTTCTAAATTCAAATTTGTACATCTGTTGAAGCTTTAACCAGATTGTTTTCCTCCTATGTGCAGCCGTACGTTTTTGTCAATAATTGGTGGAGTCATTGCTGGGGTCCTGGGATTTACTGGACTTACTGGGTTTATCTTCTATCTTCTGGTGATGGCGGTTACTTCAGTGGGACTCACTGCAAAGGCCAAGTTCTCAATCCATTCATACTTCGATAGCTGGAGCCGGGTTTTACTTGATGGCTTCCTGGGCGGGCTTATGGTACTGTTCTTTGCTTCTATTATGTTTGTTGCTCTGGTCTTTACATTGTTTCTCCACAGATGCGTCTCATAAGACCACTTTTAAGCATACGCAACCCTATGCTCTTAAACTTATACTAGAGGCATTGTGAAATGAAAAGAAACTTAGATACTGATGGTATGTGGAAATTTTACCTTCAGTATCTGACTGACTAATTAGGCCAATGAGTTTTGATTTTTCTTCTCAAATTATGCTATAAGAAGTGATTAAGAGCAGTGGCGGAGCCAGGAATTTTTCTTTGGGGGGGCCGAAAAAAATATATACTACATTTACTCAAAACAAAATTCTCAATTTTAGTTAGACAAATCTAAATAATACTTCACTCGATTATGTAATTTTTAGATATTCAAATGCTTTAATAATTTGCATCTTTTTTTTATTGGAGACAGAAAATTACATAGTCACAAGTTGAACTACGATGTTGAAACCACACTTGTACTAATCATATGAGATCCCCAAAAAAAAATTGTGTACAAGGTATTAGCAAAAGAAAATTAATAAAAAAGACAATGGAGTAAAAGTTGAAACCTCAAAACATAAATATGCTAGTAAATCAAGCTAAGAAGGAAAAAAATGATAGAAATACATGGAAAATTATCAATTAATAATAGAAAAAACGCACTATAAAAAACACAAGTAGGACAAAATACCTAGAGGCTGCAGCATATAGATTACTAGATTAGCCATATAAATGGTAATGGAGCATGAGTATAAATAAAATAAAATAAAAAAGGGAAGAAACAAAAATGATGAAAAGTGCGGCCCTGTCAATCGAACACGGCACTGAGCAACCAACCCATTTCAAAGTAATAAAGCAAAGCCACCACGCCAATTAGATTATGCTGTATAACAATTGCATATGTGTTATTTATTGGATTTGCAAACCATGGGGGAGGCCATGGCCTACACCAGCCCCCCCTTGGTTCCGCCACTGATCAAGAGACCACTTTGTCAAACAAGTTCATGAAAGGGAATAGGAAAAGTAAGGTGTTTCAAGGGATTATCTTGATGCCAACATCCCTTCCACTAAGATAAAGTTGTAACTACTAAAACCACCAGTACCATACACCATCTTGTTCAATAATTAAAGCATTTCCCTTTGTTTCTCGTTATGATGGGGTATGACGTATGAACCTGTCACCGCTGCCAGAAACTCCAATCACCGAGGCTTCCCTGCTGGCCTAATCCATCATTGCTAGCCCCAAATCTCCATCTCCAGCTCTACACCTTCATTATTACCCCAACCTCTATACCACTTTTCCACCACCAAGGCTCCTCTGCCTTTTGAGAGATTTCCAGCATGCGGGCTTAGGAATAATTTGACTATACTGTTCACGGTTCATTAGATACAACAAGATCAGCCGATGAAGCTAGATTTCACTATTCCGGAGCTATGACCATTGGCGATGGCCTTAGTCTTAAAAAGCGCTCCCGAGGCGCGCTTAAGCGCGAGGCGACAGCCTCAGCGCCTCAGACCACATGAGGCGCATCAATGTACACGAGGCGCGAGGCGAGGCGCTTCACTCCAACATGTTGATTTTGTTCAATTTTCCAAATATCTCGTTTCGAATATTATTGCCCATAATATCTCGTTTTGAATCATACTCTTCTCCTAGTTTGGTTGTAATCTTTCCTTTTCAAGATGTCCCAAGTTGTTGGGCATACCAAATTATCCATTTTCATTTTGAAGTCAAAAAATATTTTAACTAAGAAAAATAAATATTCTTAATATAAGCACTATTTGTGGTTTTTGTTAGAAATTACCCACAATGATTTTATGTCCTTTAGAATTTTGTATTTGCAAAGATTGACAAAGAAGATGAAACAGAGGGTCCGAGTTTCTTTACCCTTTGTTTTAGATTCCTTTTTGATTATGCCACAAAACCTAAGTTATTTTTTTGTTGTATGTGCTTTTTTCTGTCGGTCATTTGCCTTATTATATGTCTGGAAACAAGTGTAAGTTTTCCAACCATTAGTCACCCCTCCCTCGACGTGAAGCTCTTTATTTTCTGGAATCTCCTTCATTCTAATTACTATATTGATGGGCTTTCTTTTCATCTTATGCAGTCGTTCGTGCTGTTTTGGACGTATCCTTTCCATTGTTTGGGTTTTCATTTCCTGTTTCTCTTTGTTGATAGAAAGAATTTATTTCTTATTCGTCCTTATAGTTTTTTTCACATGCGAAACACGTGTTAACTGCAAAGCCAAGAATTTATTATTACAGAGTTGCCTTTGTTCTCTGCTCAACACAATGTTCCCTTTGGAGATGATTGTGAGCCTGTCTGTGTCTGAAGAAACCTCTGAACTATAAATATGCCTCATCTAAGGTTACAAGATTATAGTGTGCTAGAAAGTGACTCATTAGCATAAGAGTCATTGGTGTAAGTGCAGACTTACATCTCGTGAGAAAGAACGCAAGTGATGAATAGCGTACATCAAGCATGTGTAGTTCCTGTATAGCGTAGAGCCCTGGATCTTCAGCATGTCTTGGACTAGGCCTGCAGAATAAAGTCAGTCCTGTCCTGTTTGGCTAAAACTATTGTTCCAACACACTTATACTTGATTTTGCTTTTATCAATGTGTCAACTAATTGTGTCTAATGAATTTCCTTGATCATAAAAAGATTTGCTTATGATATCGTGCATATCTTCTGAGGGACAATATACTACCTGCTGAAAAGGAGAATCTGTGATTTAACCACCACTGTTGCTGCTGCTTCCACATTTGGAAATCGTAGGGTTCGCTCTTTCTATTGGCATGTGGCCTGTTATTTGTTACTCAATTTTGACTAATTGCTGTTGGACCAACTAAGGTTTGGACAAATTCTTCACCGAAGATCAGGAAACTGCTTTTTATGTAGTTAGCAAGCACTTGAAGAATATCGAGTAACTAGTGAAGAGACTTGAATATTCGTAGTTTTTGCCTTTTCCTGCAGAAACTTATGTATGCATTATACTCTTTAAAATGTAGCTTATAAATATTTTAGGAGAATATGTGAGCTCAATCTGCTGGCAATAGCACTTCTGAGTGCTTCTTATGCCCTGGCATGGCAGCATCGGAAGACTGTAAAGGTTTTTCTAGGATGCACAAGTGATCAGGATTAATGTACAAGCTATTTGTATCACATATTGACTAAAGATATCTGGATTCCTTTAATGAGATGAATCTAACAAAAGTTGTTTATGCTTGAACGCTTATGTAAGCTAACCGCTGCTCTAAACTGCAAACATGAAAAGTGTGACGCAGTCATTGTCACTGAGGGTACAGTGGATATAGACCTCATTCGTGTGCTTCCCAACAAGTACATTTGATAAGTACATATCTGATATTAGTGTGTGAAGAGGCCACCACAAGGAAGTCCCCGCCAATATACAAAGCGGCAAATTTAGAAGGAACATTGCCAATTGACGACCACTAACGAAATGGTAATATATGATTGATTGTTTGCTTATGATTTTTACATGTTAATGGGGATTGGTCTCGTATCAAAAAATGGCCAAATTCTACAACCAAATGACCAAAACATCAACACTTTTCTGCACTGTGCTACACCAACTCTTTCACCTATACGATAGACCAGACAATTTTGGCAACGATGGTGCTGAGTTCAACGTGTGAGACGGGAAGCCCTGCCGGACTTCACTGAACAAGCATCCTTCCCAATCAGAACATATCAACACACTGACACTGCGCTTTGCAGGCAAGTATTGTATCTACATCTCTGTAACTGATTTCACACCTGTAGACATAAAAATGTTTAAACCACATGAAATGTAGCAAATATATAATACAAATGCCAATCACTTCCAAATTTATCTATCACGCAGCAGCATCTGCTAAAAGAAAAGATAGGGGTTCCCACAACAACTTCCTCCCGTCAGCAAGAAAATATTAGAACATGAAAGAGCTAAAGTAAAGAACACAGAGACAAATCTACAGTATAACACACTTTGGAATACCTTTCAGCACTAGGGCATGCTTGGATTGGGGGTAATGGAGCAAATTAAAGGGTAAAATAGGAAGGTGGTGGTGGGTAATGAATAAGGGAGTAATGGAGAAAATGAAGGGAGAAAGGGGGGGGGGTAATGCATTACTCTAGGGGGAGGGTGGGTAACTTTTACCCCCCAAATGATTCCCCCCCCCCCCCCCCCCTCTTCACAAATCTAACACCCATCACCTCCCTAACCTCCCATTTTAGCCTATAATTTGATCTATTACCCCATTAATCATTACCCTCAAGCATGCCCTAGGAAACAATATCCCACAAAAATGAAACACTAGGTCACAATAATTGCATAGCCATTTGTTGGATTCTTGCAGATGTTTATAACCGAGACCTTGGTTCAAGACACGTATGCATCAGCATACGTGCCTACTTTAACCCAAAAAGAAAAAAAGTATTAAGTACTCATACTTCAAATCATAAACGGAAACTGGAAAGGTCAGTGGATAGTGTCTAAATATCTGAACATGTTCTTGAAAAGCAGTTCAGTCCATAGAGATAATCGTGGAACTCTTACCCAGCCAGGGATATCTTGACATGCTAAATCAAACCACAATGTAAGACAGTCATGCACAATGAACATGCAAGTGTACATGGACAACTTGAGCACGAAAAATGACAAAGATAGATTTATTTTTTTTATGAAGTTTTTCTCACCAGTACTTGAGGAACTCTTAATAGCATTAAGGAAAATGAGTAGAGAACCAAAGAGATAGCCAAAGCTGCAACAATGTTGTACATTAGCCTTTTGTCATCTTTGCTCGGAACAAATGCCACTTTTAACGTATTAGTTAAATCAAACAGCCTGTAAGAAACCTGCAAACAATTTGAAATGTAAATCACTATCGTTGGTTAGATACAATTTAGTCTTTCTTGAAAACTAAGTAACTTACGAAAAGATATATGCTGGTGGTGAGCATGTAGTTCAGCAGTGGGTAATTTGGGATAAAAGAGAGCAAGAACTTAGGTTGTCCATCAGGCACACTGGATCTGCAAGTGAGCATAAACTTTTCTGTAAAATATGACATTGTCTTTGCTTATATATTCATGTATAATATGTAGCTTAATATATCATGAATCATGAAAATATCAAAATGACAATTTTCAAAAAATCATTCAATTTTCTCTATGTCTCGCCATCTTCTGCTACTTTTGTTCTTCCCTTCCATCAGACACGAGAGGATGGCAGGTTGCAGTTCATTCATCCACCTGTTACTAGAAAATCATAGGTCTTCATGTTGCACATACCTTAGCCAGATATGAAATTGTGAGATGTAAGTCTCCAATGTGACTTTGCCTAGCCATCTGAGAATCCAGAATTGGATATAGTATTATATTAGGAAGCAAAAGCCAATCAATATTTACTAATTTTAAAACCTTACAATGGACCAAGAAGCATACACGATTTGAGACTACTTACGCAAAAAGGGTTAATGAGTAACAACGGAATTGCTGGGTAACATTCCTCAAGCATATGTAGACACTGGTGAAGGATGAACAAAACAGAATTCAGAATTTAGAATTGTAGGTGGTGTTTACTTGCTTGCAATCAAATTCAATGCATTGCAATCATTTTATCGGGTAGATGTGAGGTGGAAAAAGGAGGGGGAGGAAGGAGATGGGAAAAGTAGATTGATTACACCATCCAAAGTAATCACCATTACATGGGAAAAGTTAAGCAATTGTGATTACGTTGGATAATGCAATCAACTCCACTTTTCCCATTCCTCTCCTTCCACTCCTTCACTTTTCATCTCATATCTGCTCTAAAATTATTGCATTGCATTGCATTTGATTGCAAACAAGTAAACGAGCCCGTAGTGTTAGCAATTAAATTCCAGATAGGGGAGCAATACTTACGTTATTGGGATCCATGAGGTGTAAGGGTGGTACTTATTGTACGTAACCTTATCCAGCTTGTATATGTGCTCAAACCAGAGATACCCGACCTAGAGGTAAAGGTAAGAGCTTAAAATCAGTATTCATCCAAGGAAAAAGTTCTACAAAAGGGGCCCGAGATTTAAATGAAAAAATAAATAAATCAAAAGGTGCAATGTACCAATAAGGAGCTGGTTGCAACAGCTGTTTTAATAGCTATTTTCCGTTTTACTTCTGCTTCTTCCAGTTTTTCCATCCACTCTTCAACCTATAGAAACCATTATCAGAGATTAATCCTAGTTAAACAAAGGGCGGGCCAGGTGTTCAGCTTCACTTCCAATTCAAGTCAAGCAAGTTTTGCACAATATATCTGGGGAGGAAAGAGTAAACGATTGAATTGGACTATACCGTGGGATGAAAGTAAGCATATATCATTCCAACTATCCATATATAGCGATCAAGGCCTGAGCGGAAGTGCCATTCATGCAAGGCAGGATGCTTTGGTTTTGAAGGGTCAGGATCAGCATAACCTTCAGTTTTAGATAGATTGTTAGATCAATATATGTCACATATGTAGCAGATTTGATAATGAAGCATACAGAAAAGCAGTTACCAAGAAGGAAACTGAATGGGCTCCAGACCAGGTCAAATACCCCAGGTATTTCCCAGATCAATATAACTGTTAAGAAACATGCGCCGATTTTTACGTACATAATCCATTGAATTTCATTATGCTTGTGCATGATGCCAAGTGCGCCATAAACCATAAGAGTGAAAAGAGTATGCATTGGACATATGTAATACAGCGTGTAACTGTTGTTTAGGACAATGCAACAAAACAGCACCAAGAAATTGAGCCTCCACATCATCTGCTCATGAAGAAACACAGTCAGAAGAAAATTCTGAAGGGTCAGAGATAAAAACAGCACTTTGAAGCACCATGCACCTGAGCAAACCTTGCAACACTGAAATCCTTCCGGACATAATAATAGGAGAAATTTCCGAATCCAGTCATCCATACGTACGCAGCAATGAACATACGAATAGCATTGTAGATCTCAGAAGCAGCAAAGTAATGGTACATCAAAAACAACACCTATCACAGGAGAAATGAAATAGACTGAGAATCAGCAAAAGGACAATCACATTGACCAGCAACGCACACTCTATAAGGAAATGGGCAAGTGGGAATTGGACATGACCCTAACCATATGTGTTTGCGAGGGGGGAAGAGAGAGGAGAGAGAGTGGGAGTGTGTGTACAGATAACTTGACATTATAATTTATACACATGATTTTTATGAAAAGAGCAATGAGTTATTGAACAGATAAACTTGAAATAGATATCAATTCATTCCCCAGATCCTCACATGTGGATGAGACAGAGACATATTCTACCTTAATGCATGATGACCTTTCAATTCTCATGTGATGAAGCTTCACGTGTGTGAGATGATAACAACCACAACAAAATATATGTGTTGAAATATGAATTGGAGGCTTATACAGTGCAAGTAAACACGTACAAGGGTGGAATAATCTATTAGACATGCAAGATATTGGGCTCATAATTATTATTGTACCTTGTAAGAGAAGAAATGGGGGCATGAAACAGCTCAACAATCCACAAATTGAACTCAACATAGAAAAACCAACCTGCATCCAACCTTTCCATTCCTCAGTTTGAGGCCTATTCAAATAGAATATTAATTTTCCTGAAGGTGATGGCTTTTCTTCATGCCTACGGAGTGATGTCACACACGCAACAATAACGAGTAGAGAATACAGAAACAAGAATAGATCTCGATTGTAGCTCTGCAACAGAGAATGATAATGAAGTTACAGCTTGTGAGAAGCTAAGGTGAGATTCTGGAAAGAAATATATAAAACACGCCACCAAGGAAGCAAAACACGATACAACTTTTACAAACATCACTACCCCCACAACCCACAACCCACCACCCACCCACCCTTAAAAAAGAAAAGAAAAAGGAAAAATAAAATAAAGTAAATAAGGATAAGGAGATTAGCCGTCTTCACTTTCCCCAAACACATAAACATAAACATAATTAGTGACAATTTACTTTACTGACAAAAAACACACAATTACAAAGCAAAGAAAAGAGTGAAAAACAGTAATAGGCAAAACAATAAATCATGAGTATACCAAGGTGCAACATATCTCTTGAACAGAAACACTTATGTCAAAAAAATACACTCGATAAACTGAAGACCTATTCTTGTTGGCCATAGATACTTTCATGGCACAAACAACCCTCCACAGAACAGAAGTATGTGTCTGGTGCATGGATGAAACACAAAATATCTGACACTGAACACATCCTTCTCTGAAGAGAGGTTTTGGCCATGGAAGTATCACCGGCCTTCTTGTTATATGTAGGATATAGCCCTATGGGTATAACGTGAGGGAGCAAAGCACCTTTTTAGATTCCCCCAAAATATTTGTGCGGTCACACACGTAGAAGTAAACCAAGTGGAGACCAAACTCAGACCTGAAAAGAACTCAAAAAAAAATGCCAATAAATGAATTGAATTTGAAACATCAACAATGCTTTGAAAACTGAAGACACAAATTATATTGTATATCATGAGAAGACACGAAATATAGTATATCTGTAGTAACTCACATGGCTCTCAATGTCAATCGATTATCGATCAAAAAAGCCTCATCCATTAGAAGAAACCTGAGAAATTATGACAACTTTCAATCACAGTATCCAGAATACCCTAATGCAGTCTCTTACTTGAGCTGGAAGCCACATGCTCCAAACCTTGAGATATGGGATGTCAGAGATTCATTTCGAGCTCTAGGAGACGCTGACTGCACACCTCTACCTCTTAACAAAACAGCTTTCTCATCCTCTTTAGTTGCATCACTGTTAACCTCAACCAAGCTGATTTCAGAGTGCCTGCCAAAGGACGAGAAGCAGGCCAGCATTTAAACAAAGTTACTTCAGATATTGCCATAACAAACCAAAAAGTGGCATTATCATTGAACCTTGCAAAAACAAAACAAAAAAAAAGTTCACATATTGGCATTTTGGCAACATCATGCTTGCTGGGGGATAAGTAGCAGACACAGTGGTTGTTTGGTGGACTTAACAAAACATGGAAGCAGAAACTCCTAGGAAGTGCAAAGTGGTTGAGTTGTCTGTTTGACAAAAAGTTAGAAAAATCAGGGAGGTAGAACTTCCCATGAATCCCCACTTCCCACAAAATGGAAGTAGTTTACCTTTTTTTTTGAGGGTTTGGAAGTAGTTTACTTAGTCACCCCTAGGTAAGTAGAAATTCCTATTGGAAGTTACTACTCTTGTTAGCAACCAAACAACTTTGGGAACTTCCTAGGAAGCTAACAGAGGCATGTGAATTAGAATCTCCTAGGACCTTCCGCTTCCTATGCTAACCAAACAAGCACATAGGTTCATTTGCATACCCCAAGAAAGATATGCAAAGAGTAATACTATTTTTGCCAATATACAAGGTGTTTAAACCTCAGACGTACTACCATCAACTCTCCACAAACCACAATGTTCAAACAAATTCATTGAGATATAGTGGCCAAATCAATAAAGTTGCTTGAGAGAGACTAAAATGAATCCTAGATTAGTTTCAATCATTATGCCATAGTGTCTATCAGATAGCGATACAAAGAATTAATCATCGGCAAAGCATACAACATACAACAATAAAATGAAAATATATGAGCACAAAAGAATAGCAACCAAATTGTCACAAAAGAAAAGGTAAATAATTAATAAGATCATCAAATAATGGGAAACAGGATAGTTCCATTACTGAGTGCCATTTCCCTTATTAATAAAGTACGGGAAATAGAGGATCTAGGAAGGACTGCACTTGAATTTTCAAAAAAAAAAATGTGGTTTTCTTGGTACAGCACGTCATTCCTTCCGGGCTTCTAACAACTTCACAGGTATTACCACAATGCATAACTGCTATTAAATACATAATTGATCAGCGAGAAGATAATGGCATTCACATATTCCACCAAAATCCCAATATCAGCAGAGTTTGCCTGGGGTAAAATGACATACTACATGACGTATTGTGACTTGTGAGTAACTTTGCAAATGACATTCTTCAACATGATCATTTTTTTTTTTGTTGATAAATTAACTAAATTTTATTGAAATAAACTCGGCTACAGTAGTACAATGTAGCTAGCTAAAACTCCCTTCTTCAACATGATCATTATTAAAATAAACACATAGTTAAAAGGTTGTACAAAGCATTGGGTGATGACTGACGCTAAAGAAGACAAGTCACCTTCCCAAGTCCTCCTTACACTTTCGTATTAGAGTTATGTAGTCATACATGCATGTCGCAAATAAAGACAATGAAGTAGAGATAACAACAACAAAATTATTTGGGAAACAATTAAACTCACTCTCTGGAGGCAGCAGTGGCAGACTTTCTTCTGTATTCCAAAAATTCAGAACAAATCCAAGCTACAAGGACTGGAACAAATCCAAGGACAAAAGACACCTGCAAGTCATTTTCCGGATAGAAACAATCCGAAGAACCACAATGATCAGGTGAATAAAAAGACACAAGAACAATGTAGACATTCATCATGAACAATTACAGCATATCACATCAAATAGTCACCAATCCACTCCAAGAAGTTGAACGAATTCTCATTTAACAAAACATTCATTAGTTTTTCCTCCACTTATATATGATTTTTAAAAAGCGGAACGTAAAATCAGGTGTAACAAACACCATAGAATATCAAAAATGAAGAGTGACCAATTCATCACTTATATAAGCACCAGCACCAAGAAATTCAAAAGATAGTCATTTCCGCAGTTTCACGGATTCCGCTAAGGTAACAGAAATTGAATCAAAACTTTAGCTTCTCTGAATGTCCGATAGCCAAAATTATTTACAAGAATCGGTTTAAATATGTGAGCGCCAATAATACCTAAAACCAATCGAGTTGAATATTTGATCATATATTTAATCAACTCTGATAATCTTTTTAATGTTATCAAAAAAAATAAAACTGAATAAAAGTGCAATAAGCTAGTGATAGAGCATCCTTCACAAAATCATTACACTAACTAAGAACATCATACTATTTCAAGATTTTAGCCGCGAGTTCACTAAGTTAGTTGCACACATTAAATGCGACCGATAAGACGACTTTTCATCATCATCAATTCATCACCATCCAAACTACTTTTTAGTACTACTATTACAAACAATGGAGACTAGAAACGATCACATTGCAGCAAATCAAAATCAAGAACTAGTAACAATTCCGTTTCAATCAAGCATGAAAAAAGAAAGATCGAAACCGCGAGGAGAGAGAAACGGAAATGGAGTTTACCTGACCGGGAGTTGCAGAACCAGGCATCACCATTGTTGATATATTTGCGAAGAGATTTTGAAGCAATGAGAGAGAGAAAGAGAGAAAGAGAGAAAGAGAGAATCAAGTGAGCATTACAGTGAAGAAGTCGATAATATGCCGAAGAATTAGGGGAGATTGGATTGGAGAGAGAAAAAATGAAACCCTAGAATTGAGTGTCGGTAGGGAGGGTTTAGTGGCGGGGAAGATAGAGTGAGAGTGAATGAGACTTATGAGAGAGAGAGAGAGAGAGAGAGAGAGAGATCAGGGGAGCAATGGAGCAATAAGTTTTCTGATATGAGTCATATCTGTTCTCTCGCTCCAAGGGAACTCCGGAAAGGGAGGGGAGCACTTGTTTCTCTCTCTCTTTCTTTCTTTTTTTTTCTTAAGCTACTCGTTTCTTTGGGTAGTGTGTCATTTTTATTTTCCTGATCAAACCCATTCATAATAAATGATTAGCAAAAATGTTCCATGTGCAAAAAATGACTAAGGTTATCCTGTCCTCAACGGCATGGTGCGGGACAATGAGAAATGACACGAATAATAAAACAAAATATTAGACAAAATAAAATACACAATATAAAACGAAATAAAATACAGCATCAGACGACGTAAAAAACAGAGCTTTATAAAGCGACTTTGTAATGACTACCTGATATAATTTAGGGTAATAAAATTCATTTTTCTCTCTTTCAAAATACGCAGTTGTTATCATTCTTCATGAGAGCCTTCATATTGTGACGAGCCTTTAAATCTAAACTTTGAACACTTTTGTAGTTTTTTTTTCCATTTCCATTTGTTTGTAGTAATTCAAGTTGACCATTTAAGGTAAACCAATCACTAACAAAAACTTCAAACTTATTCAATATTCCACATTCTATGACGTGCAAATCTATATAATTAGATTAAAATGCAATGATTAAATTAGAGCTCGCCACATTAGTCGCGATTTATGGCTTGTAAAAAAAAAAGAGAGAAAGTAGTAACAATCAGACGTTACAAAAACATAATGGAGTTTAATGACTTCTTCATCTCCTTCACTTCATTCTCACAAGTGTCAAATGTTACAAATCCAATAAATTTCTATATTATATGTTGATGAGCCAAAAAAGGAAGCTAATTCCTCTTTCATGAATAGAAGATGGAACCACGTGCAATCAATTCATCTCCTACCTTCCCTTATGCTCAACGTTCGTATCTGGATCTTATCGCCGTCGTCCGCCATCTTTCCTGCATCGTGTACAACAAATTCCCATTTTGGTAAAGTTCTTCGTATTTCTCTTTGCGATTGCTAAGAGGCATTTGTTATCTGCACCTCCTCTCTTTGCAAGATAATCATTTCAACTTCATTAAGCTTAGTACCATATATTGCTTTACAATGTTTTCTCTGAACAGTTTTACCAACTTGAATGTTTAAAACTATTTAATTTAATTTTTATTAAAAAAAATGCTGAAAAATAAGAATATTAAAAAATTGGAAAAGATTATGAGACCTCACTATGATTGTAGAGACGCGTTGGGGTAGGTATGGTGGCACGGTGTGGTGGGGACTCATGCTCGGTACTCAAAAACCGTGGATTAGCCTCCGATATCCAGTAAAAGACCCTTTCAAGCCTATCAAGGACCAGATAACCTACCCGGGGAGTCTTCCATATCCCCTACGGATGCCCCTTGCGATGTCGTGAGGAAATATCCACCTTTATTTCGAGGCCTCCCGGATGCTCAAAAAACGTGAATTATAGCCTTCGTTTTCGGCTTCCCGGGACCCAGTTGTCATTTTTGCCCAAACTTCTTCGAGGGGTCTATCATGACCCTAGAACACCCTCGGTGCCTCAAGAGGGTCATATGGATCCCTGAACTTTGATATCACTCATGTCTTTAATGTTCTAGCTCTTACACCACTGCCCCGTAAAACGCTCTTCCAAGCTTATCAGGGACCAGATAAGCGATCCTGAGGGTCTCTCATGTTCCTTAGGGGTGTTCCGTACGATGTGGTGCGGAAATATCCACCTTCGTTCCAGGGCTTCCTGGAAAACCCAAAAACCGTGGATTATATCCTTCATTTTCGGCTTCACCGGGCCCGGGTGCCATTTTTACCGAAACTTCTACTGGGGGGTTTATCATGACCCTAGAGAACCTCGGTACCCAGCGAGGGACATCCGGATCTCCGAACTTTGATATCACCCGTGCCTTTGGTGTTCCGACTCTTATACCAGTGTCTCGTAAAACGCTATTCCAAGCCTATCGGGGACAGATAGGCGACCCCGAGTACCTCACATGTCCCCGGGAGGTGTTACGTGCGATGCGGTGCAAAAATATTCACCTTCGTTACAGGGCCTCCCGGAAGCCCAAAATAGTGGATTATAGCATTCGTTTTCGGCTACTCGAGGTCCGGGTGACATTTTTGCCCAAACTTCTTCAGAGGGTCTATCATGACCCTATAGAACCCTCGATGCCCCGGGAGGGACACCCGGATCTCCGAACTTTGATATCACCCATGTCTTCGGTGTTCCGGCTCTTACACCAGTGTCCCGTAGAACTCTATTCCAAGTCTTTCAGGGACCGAATAAGCGACCCCGAGGGCCTCCTATGTCCCCTAGGGGTGTTCCCTGCGATGCGATGCGATGCGAAAATATCCACCTTCATTACGGGGCCCCATGAAGCCCAAAAAAGTGGATTATAACCTTCGTTTTCGGCTTCCCGGGGCCCGGGTATTATTTTTGCCAAACTTCTCCGGGGGTCTATATCATGACCCTAGAGAACCCTCGGTACCCCGGGAGGGACATCCGGATCTCCGAACTTCGATATCACCCATGGCTTTGGTGTTCCGGCTCTTACACCAGTGTCCTGTAAAACGTTATTCCAAGCCTATCAAGGACCGGATAAGCGACCCAGAGGGCCTATCATGTATCCTAGGGGTATTCTGTGCGATGCAGTGCGAAAATATCCACCTTCATTACGAGGCCTCCCGGAAGCCCAAAAAAGTGGATTATAGCCTTTGTTTTCGGCTTCCCGGGGCCCGAGTGTCATTTTTGCCCAAACTTCTCTGGGTTGTCTATCATGACACTAGAGGACACTCGGTGCCCCGGGAGGGACATGCGGATCTCTGAACTTCGATATTACCAATGACTTTGGTGTTCCGACTCTTACACCAATGTCCCGTAAATCGCTATTCCAAGCCTATCAGGGATCGGATAAGCGACCCCGAGGGCCTATCATATATCCTAGGGGTGTACTGTGCGATGCAGTGCGAAAATATCCACCTTCATTACGGGGCCTCCCGGAAGCCCAAAAAATGGATTATGCCCTTCGTTTTCGGCTTCCTGGGGCCGAGTGCCATTTTTGCCCAAACTTCTCCGGATGGTCTATCATGACCCAAGAGGACCCTCGGTGCCTCGGGAGGGTCATCTGGATCCCTAAACTTTGATATCAGTCATGCCTTTGGTGTTCTAGCTCTTACACTAGTATCCCGTAAAACGCTCTTCCAAGCTTATAAGGGACCGAATAAGCGATCACGAGGGTCTCCCATGTCCCCTGGGGGTGTTTCACGCGATGTGGTGCGCAAATATCCACCTTCGTTCCGGACCCTCCTGGAAGCCCAAAAAACGTGGATTATAGCCTTTGTTTTTCGACTTCCCGGGGTCCGGGTATCATTTTTGCCCAAATTTCTACGGGGGGTCTATCATGACCCTAGAGAACCCTTGGTAACCCGCGAGGGACATACAGATCTCCGAACTTCGATATCACCCATGCCTTTGGTGTTCCGACTCTTACACCATTGTCAAGTAAAACGCTATTCCAAGCCTATCAGGGACCAGATAAGCGAGCCCGAGGGCCGCCCATGTCCCGTAAGGGTATTCCGTGTGATGCCGTGCAAAAATATCCACATTCGTTACGGGGCCTCCTGGAAGCCTACGTGGATTATAGCCTTCGTTTTCGGCTACTCGGGGCTTGGGTGTTATTTTTGCCCAAACTTCTCCGGAGGTACTATGATGACCCTAGAGGACCCTCAATGCCCCGGAAGGGACATCTAGATCCTCGAACTTCGATATCACCATGTTTTTGGTGTTTTCAGCTCTTACACTAGTGTCCCGTGAAACGCCCTTCCCAGCATATTAGGGACCAGATAAAGCGACCCCGAGTGCCTCACATATCCCTTAGGCGTGTTCCGGAGTCCTCGCTTTGGCTTCCGGGGGTAGGGGTGTTATTTTTACCCAAACTTCTACGGGGTGTATATCATGAGCCTAGAGGACTCTACAGCATATTAGGAACCAGATAAGAGTCATGCTGCGGATGAACCTCTCCAAATCACACATTGGTGTTGTTTTAGTTTTATTTACCAGTTAATCACAAAATTAGCACCAAAAAAGAAAAAAAAAAACTATTACAACAAAATTAGAAGCGAGACAACCCATCAGAAAACATTAAATTTAAAAAAAAAAAAAAACCTGAAATATCTTGTACATCACACGGGCTTACACAATAGTTATACAAATTATTTCATTAACAAAATATTGAAAACGTAACTGTTAATTTGTTATTGGGTGAATATCAAACAGAATGGCTTGTTTGGCTCTTTATAATTACAAATGTTTCAAGGAGTACAAACTACTTTCTATATCCCATGAAAAACAGACCTAACGTACACAACAATGAACACGGGAAAAAAAAACAACAAAAAACGTGCTGCTGCTCTTTCGGTTTTGATGTTACGAAGGCCCTGCCCCCTGATTCCTAAGGCTGAAGAATGAAGATCACCGACACAAACGTAAACCATCACAACAGCCATTATACCATTCTTGGACCACAAACCTAACCCATTTCAGGTTAACTTGAACTGCTTTTTTCAATCACAGAACTGAAGATGCAAAATCTCACTAACCAGGCTAATTAAACCAGATCAAAATTATTGTGCAAGTGCAACACACATTACAAAACAACAGGACTTGAACCATGACATTTTACCAATTCTTGCCGAGATAATTTCTTCATTTCTGTTTTAGCTTAGTCCACAATGGTTAAAAAGCTAAATTATCTGATATAAGGAAGCGCCCATTATCTTTGATATCTGAAACCCCACTAATCCTTTTTTTTTTTTTTTTTTTTTTTTTGTCATACCAAGGGTATTCACGTTGACAATTGTGACTACTCCTTTGATAATTCGAACTTTGATAATCCATCGTCGAATACTTCATCTTTACCCCTGGACCTTTTACCCATTGCCGATTAACAACATTAACGAACATTATTTAGTGATTTTCTAATAATAAAATATTATCTCCATTTTTTTAAGAGGAAAACGGAAGGTCCAAGGGGGTTTGACTTTTGACTTGACCGAATGAGAACGGTTATGGTCCTGAGTTCTTGATCCATGAGGATGACTTTGCATCGTTTCAGGCTTCTTTTTTTTGTTTTTTTTTTAAGATAGTAAGGAGGCCCCACCTAGGAGGGGGTAAGGGGATAAATCCCTCACTAGGTGGGTGATAGGATTGAAACTCGGATCTTTCCCGGGTTTAAGTGAGGTGGTTGCCATCTCGCCTCCCACCTCAATCCTGTCGTTTCAGGCTTCTATCAACGAGCAGAGCACGCTGGAATCTCGAGCATGGTAGCATGGTGTGCGACCATGTGAACTTTGGCCCAAACTCATGGGATCCAGCCTTTTTTGTGACCCAATATGCATGCCCTTCATCGCATCTGTCAACAGTACACAAATCAACAAAAAAAGCATCATTAGTCCATAAAATTTGTATTAAACAAAAAAGAAAAAAAAGAAAAAAAAAGAGGAATAGAGGATACGTGCGACCGTACAATGGGTGATCCTAATCCAAGAGTTTGTTGATGAAAGAGAATTTCGCTAGTGGTTGCCCAAAATTTTATATGGGACCCATTTTGTTACAATATTCTACCCAAATCCGGAAAGAAGATTGGTCCCACAACACGTGTCTTGCACTAATCACAAATCAAGAACCTAAAAGGTGAATCTCATGAAGGTTTAATTAAATAATTACCCGCCCAATTGCTACTTTCAACCTTTCTTTTTGGTAGAAATAGATTCATTTTCCTTTTTCTTTTTTTTTTCTTTTTTTTTTTCTCCCTTCCCAATCTTTAATGTCTTACAAGTTGCAAATGTGGAACAAAAACTGATCATTGGTGGTCAAAAAATATTGGGTCGATTGGGCAATAATACACCAACAATCTGGCCCATCACAGAAGAGTGAAGACTAGAGCCCAATTCTACAAAAACATCACTTCTTTGGGCCAAGAATCAAGGGCCTGAACGTTTAGATTATCACTCCTAGGAATGATTCACTGCCTCACACCGTCACCACCCCACCAGGGGAAGATGAAATTGAGCAACCAGCAACGAAGCCGGAAGGCGGTAGCAATAACGATGCAATATGAATTAAAATACATATTAAATAACAAAAACAGCAGTAAACTATTGAAAGGCAACCACATAAACCTGAAATAGCAACAGAAGACAGCTAAAATTACAGCTAACATCTAATCTAAAAACCTAAACTACAGAAATTCCCCAATAGTTCTCATAACATGTCTTTCAAGGAAACCATAATTACTACTATGCACCTTGTTTGGGGGTGGTCTTTCTACCACAATGACTGTAAACAAAGGTAAAGAAGATAGCCAGGATGATAATACACAAGGCATAATATAAGCACCACACCCTTCATAGAGAAGAGAGAGGAAGAGAGAAGGATAGACCTACAGTCCAATGGTCAAGCTTCCATCGGAAATCCACCCAGACGGCAGCAGGAGACGCATTCCCACTACCTCTTGGGTGGCCTGTCGTCATCCTCCCCATCATCATCATCAGAATCGTCTTTGTCTGACCTCTTGCGCTTTGGTGGGGCTTCAACCTTCCCACTGGCATCGTCGTCTTCATCCTCCTCCTCTTCCTCAACATCTTCGTCGTCACCATTCTCTTCTGGTTCAAAATCAGAAGCATCCTCCTCATCTTCAGCTCGAGCGACAGGCCGGACAAGATACTCAGTTCCGGGCTCCTATAAAAGTAAATTCAAGGGTTGGTAAAATGCACAAGATTCCCACAGAAGATGAGTGCAGCAAGCAAGATCGTTATCAGCAAATTCAACTTCTTAACCCAAGCAAATTTCTATGTCCCTAAAATTTTTGCATCAAACTAAATGGGAAAGCAACCTCCTAATTCATTCTTGACCTAGTAAGCTTGTACCTCAATAACTCACTTAAATGAACGCCAATAAACTAATTGATGGTGCACCATCAAACTAGAAAATCACAAGAGAGAGGGGGGTAGACAAATGGGGAACCAAGACTTGAGCCATTTGACCAATATTGATGCACACAGGGAACAAAGAGAGGGGAAGTCCAAATTGAGAAAATATAGGTATTTGTTTAACCATGTCTACTCAAGTGATTTCCACCATTATAATTACTGAGAGGACGACGAAGTAAAACGGCAACATAACCTGCTACGGGTGTAACCCCACAGGAGCTCCAAGCTCCTATCTGCCACGGAATCAACGCCACTTAGTACCTCGAACTAGTATCTAAGATACAAATTGCATTAAACTAGCTGAGAGCGTCTATGATTGAACCTAATAAATTTCAAATATCTACTTTCCTAATGGATCTCAAATGTCTACTTTCCTAATGGATCCAAACACTCCTAATGCAGTGCTCTTGATTTTGTCCAACCTGGGGTCAGATAAGTCCGTTTTTCTTTTGTTCAACGCAACCTCAGAGCCCACAAATAGCACCAGTGTATCAGATAGTGACACTGTATAGAAGTTTCGGACCGTAACATGATATACTGAGAGCCATCACTACTTTAAATATTTAACCAACACATAATCTAAGTTGGACTCATGCTCAATCCCAATTTAGTTCACACCAACGACACCAAACACCAGGCTTGAATCATAATCCCTCATCAATAATATCTAACATACATAACTCCCGAAGGTCAAAAATGCTCAAAAGTAGGAAGAGTTCTCAATTGGCTACTAGATCTACAGCACAAACTCAAAAGGCAACGCTGGCGAATCCAAGAATAGTACTCCATATTAACATGGGGACATTCAAAAGTGAAATTTCCTCCGATCCAGAAAAACGATTTCTTTTAAATTATCCATATCAAAATAGATATATAATTAAATATTTAAAAAATGTCAAAGATCGTAAATTACAACTCTACCATAGACAAAACTTCAGATCTGTAAAGTAAAAAGAGATTCCACACCTGACAAATGGCGAAACTAGTAAACCTTATAGAATACTCAAAACGAAAGAAATCCAAAAAGGTCAAAAACAACAACGTAGCCCAGAAGAGAGAATAAACTTGACAACTTCAACAGATCTACCAAATATTCCTTAAAAACAGACAAAGAATGAATTGACCAGACACAATTAAATTACCCTAGTTATATGAACAGATCTATGCTAAATAACAACAGATCTGTCAATTAGTGAACTAAAACACATGAAAAATATAAGAAACTGAATCAACGAAGAAATCAATAATTCAAACTGTAAATCATGAGAAAAACAACATTAACAGCAGAATAGTCAATTAACAACCAAAATTATCCGAATTTAAAACAGATCTCACAATTTTAACAGTACAATTAACAGCAAAACAGCAGATTAGTCAACTGACAACAACAATCATTCAAATTAAAATCAGATCTGACAATTATGACAGCAAAACTAACAAAACAAACGGCAGAATTGTCAAACGAATACCAAAATTATCAAAATTAAGGATAGATCTGACAGTTTTAGCACAAAAATTAACAACTAAACAGCAAAAAAACATCAAAAATTAAGACCAAAGTACAGAAAAATTACCTCTTCTTCCTCGTCACCTTCTTCGTCGTCGTCCTCATCGTCATCATCGTCGTCATCATCGTCATCCTCATCACCATCCCCCTCCTCATCACTATCCCCCTCCTCATCATCATCTTCATCATCATCATCAACTGACTGAACCGAAGGACCACCAGAAGACTGTAAAGCCGCTTGCACACTATCATCAACCTCATCATCATCACCTTCCTCATCATCATCATCATCCTCATCATCATCACCACCATCCTCTTCTTCATCACCATCTTCATCTTCAGCCTCGCTATCATCATCTTCAACTACCACATACTCACGCTTATCATCATCTTCTTTCTCTCCATTAACCGCCATAGCAATTTCTTCCTTCGTAACCTCGTTTTCTCTCTCCTCTCCCATCATCTTCATTGTTCCTGGAATTTTTGAGAATTTTTGGGAAAAAATCTATTTTTTCGTTGGGGGGTGAAGGAGAGAGAAAGTGAAGGAGAGAGATAGGGACTGGAGAGAGAGAGGAGCTAGAACGAACGAACCAGTAACTCAAGAATGGTGTGATCTGAGCCGTTGAATTATGGAATGAAGAGGATTGGTGACGTGGTGAAAGATCGGACGGTCGTAAGTTGATGATTTTGTATTGATTTGTGGTTTTGCTTTTGGGAGTGGTCAGTGCGGCGTGGTACTGCTAGAGCCACGACCCTACCCACCCAACTCATGACCCGCCCGCACCCGGAAATACTTGATATTATTACCCGACCGGACCCAATCCGAAACTACCCAAACTCAATAATACATGATCGAAGTAACCCAAAATCGAATTATACCCTTGATAGCTACTCGATATCCGAATTCACACCTGACCCGAAATGACCAAGACCTACATACACCCAACTCGAAATCAAAATTGGCCCAAAAACTATTTTTCTGTAATTTTATACCTAACTAAATTTAACATCATGTCTTATGTAAACTTAATCCACTGTGGACCAAGTAATTTGAGAGGTGGCTTCAGGTGAAGTAGGGAGTGACTTCGCTCTTAAAGGGGTGGTTCCAAGAGAAGTATGGGCTCCACTATTAGAGGGGCGGCGCCAAGTATTAATTTGAAGGGTGGTTTCAGGTAAAATATTGGTGTGACTCTACTATTAGAGGGGTGGCGCCAAGCATAATTTGAGGGGTGGCTCTAGGTGAGGTAGATGGTGGCTCCACTATTTGAGAATGGCTCTAAGTGAAATAGAAGTGGCTCCAGGTAAAGTACGGGGTGGCTCCACTATAGGAGGAGTGGCTGCAGCCTGCAGGTGAAGGCAGTGAATCATTCTGAGGAGTGATAGTGATCCAAACGTTCAGGCCCTTGATTATGATTCTTGGCCCAAAGAAGTGATGTTTTTCTTAGTGTGTTTTTCTAGAATTGGACTCTTGTCTTCACTCTTCTGTGATGGGCCAGATTATTGGTGTATTATTGCCTAATCGACCCATTTGTTTTGACTTTTGTTCCACATTTGCAACTTGTAAGACTTTCAAGATTGAAACTTTGAAAGTACCCTTTTTGTTGCTTCTCTCGATGATAATACGATTTGTTGTTGCGAAAGTATTGCTTTACTTTTTATTGGTTCTCCCTATGGGCCAATATGTTAATTGCTTCTGTCTGGTGTCCATGGAAGTTCCTACACGATATAAACTCTCATAATTGAATATTTGATTGAAAATGCAGATTTTATCCTCATTTTTGGAGTTTCAACACAATAACTGCTAGAGAGTGCTGATAATAATCAGTTTCAGTTCTTAGAGGACTTGAAGTTTAGAGCGATCATTTTCTTTTTAAATTTGTATTTGAAATGTGTTTAGTTATTTATATAGTTCATTCTTATTTTTTTGTTCCCGATAACGGTAAGTGATAAGGATGATATGTTGCGATATTTGAAATTCAGTTATATAGAGATTTTTATTGTTATAATACTATAATGATATTGTCCATTTACCAGCTCTCCTTGTACCTTGGTGGCAGGAACCTTTCATTAGGTTGCCAAAGATTAGGGATTCAACAGCTGGTAAGGGAGAGAGAAAAAGATATTTGTCCATTTAAACCAATCTAGCTTTTTATGGAGTACCAAATTAAATATTACCTAAAAAAACGGAGAAAAAAAAAAAAAGACAAGAGCAAATAAGACGACTTTTGAGAGTATGCCTTATTTGAGTGGTAACACATGAGAATAAACAGAGTATCAAATAAGGCGAACTATCCATAGTTGCCTTTTTTGGTGACATCAAATAAGCTCAAATTTTTCCTTTTGCTTTAATTGTTAGAAACCGAATAAGGCGACTCAATTTTTTCGCCCTAATTGTTAGAAACCAAATAAGACGACTCGATTTTTTTACACCTATTAAAGCGAAACACGTTTTTGCTCCAAACCAAATAAGGGGAGTGTTTTCCATTTGCCTTAAAACCTATTATAACGGGGCTAATAAGGCAACTTAGGCTAATAAGGCAAAATGTTGACCTAAAAAGGCGAAAAATTTGCCTTTTTGGTCTTTTTTTCTTGTTGTGCCCATAACCCATTGGGTCAACCTGTTTGACAGGTCTACCTACATCAAACATTAATTCTTGCATGGCTTCTGATGACACTTCTTTTTTTTTTGCTCGTCAAAGGTTGCATGTTCACTACAAAAAAAAAAAAAAAAAAAAAAACGAGATTCTGCTGCGGAATTTTTTCCGTAGCTAAATACCGGCGGAATTTAGTAAATTCCGTGGCTAAATTAGCGGCGAAACGTTTCCCTGCAGCTAATCAGCGGCTGAATCAAATATTTCTGCCGCTGATATTTTTTGAAAAGACAAAAAAAAAAAAAAATTAAATTCGCCGCTAAAATAAGAAAACCAAGAAAAAATAAATTAAGTCAGCGACAGAATTGATAAATTCCGTCGCTAATCAGCGGCGAAATTTTAATTCCGTCGCTAATTTTATTTTTTGGCTGGGAAGATATATGATAAAAAGAATGTATGGTAATATATATTCAAAAGTAACCAACTAGCATGTTGGTAAGTCCTCTTGTTCCCCATGAGTGTGCTAATTCGAATCCCATTTGCATGCATTTTTGGGATTTAAATAAGCGCTTGGGCTGAGCTAGCTAGCTCACGGGTTGGCTGGGCTCTTTATTTTTATTTCAAAAAAATGTTTGCAGAGCACTTTCGCCGCTGAGCTCGATTAGCGGCGGGAATAATTTCCCAACAAATTAGCGTTTTTTTAGTGGTTTGTATTAATAATAAGAAACATGCACAACAAAGAATGAAATCATCACCCCAACAAAATGAGAGGATGCAACACAAAAGCATGTGCTAAGGTATTTAGAGTACGAGGAATGTAAGAAAGCGTACAATTAAGCAAGTAATAAGACCAAAATTATCTTCCGATGGCACTTCTACTTCCTCAAGTGCTGAATCAATGCTTATCATACTCCTTTCAAGCAGTCAAGCCACTCAAAAATTCCATTGTTATGCTCGTATTACTCCTACATATTCTTCTTCATCAGAATTGATTGTCGATTAAGCAACAAAAATAAACAAAATAAATCTTCTTTTATTGGCTTCACTTGTTCCACACTTCCATTGACTCAATAGCTCCCTAAGATCTTCATTTGCATTCAAATGTATTTCATGGCTTAATTACCGTGTTGTTGCCTTGTTGGCCATTTAACAATTTTTTATTGAAGCATAAAATGCCATCATTAGTCGAATTGTGTCGTGCACAAAAGGAATTTTTAGGCCCTTCGAAATCATGTTCTAAAATGGTGCAAAAGGAGAACTTAGATTCATGTTCTAAATTCATAGGGCTAATTTATGTGGTTGGGGGTTACTGGAACCATATATAGCAAGAGTATGTGTTTTTCATTGGACATAAAAATAAATGTAAACAATAATAATGTTGTTGAACTGATGAACTGGACCAATTACTTTATCAGTGAAGTGAAGTAATTCTAAAATAATTGGAAAATTACAGCCCTTCAACTATTTCATTTTTTTGAAAAGTTTTATTTTTACTTTTGAGATTTTTTTTTTTTGAAAAGAGTTTAGAATACCCCATAACACTATTGCATCTACTCGGCATTCTTGTAATGTCAAATAAATTTGGACTTGACATAACTTGACTCCTCTCTAAAATATGTTTTTACATGTACACATTCAACACATACACCAACAAGATTGTAGGAGAAAAGCCAAGGTGATGAGATACAATTTGTTTTTTTCCACTGAATTGAATTCTAGTGAAATGAATACTAATATGTGAAAAAAAATAGATTATTGAATTGTAGACTAATTACTCGGTAATCAGGAAAAGAAAAAAAATACACGATAGACAATTAGTGAATCACTAGAAATCAACGGGATGCATTGTACGGATTAATAAGAATGATAACATAACCTTTTTAAATCAGATCAAATCGGTGAAAATAGTGGAAATTGGAAAAGAAGATATCCCCAATTATAGTACATCACTGAAGAGAGATTTTTTTTCCACTCATGTAGCCAATCGCCTTTTAGGTTCAATAACATGATTTTTTTTTGTTTGTACTACTCACACTCAGTACATGAATTCCTCACAACATGATTACATTTCTGGTTATATAGTCTTCAATTTTGAAGTCAAGGTTTCCTTAGTAGTAGTTGTGAACCTGAATTCTCATGGGTGTGTTTCCCATTCAAAAAGAGGAGAGTAAAATCTGAATAGTTAAAATAATTATAGAGAAAATTAAATTGATCCTAATTAATGATTACACTATTGTTTTAAAGAGAATTAAATCGAACAATAACATATGATACAATAATTATGTTATTGAATTAAATTGAGCCGATTAATTATTTTATTATCAAAATGATTGAACTGAATCAATTTGAAATAACTAGAAAATTTGCACAAAAAAAAAAAAAATGGAAAAAACCCAAAGGTAAACTGATTTCTTCCCAGTAACGGGAAAATCAATCAACCAAATTATGTGGTGACTGGTGACATCACCAGCGCCACGATTTGCAAAACGACTGGCTAAACTCTTTTACCTCTCATTTCCCTTTTCTCTTCTTCCTCTTGTTTTCTTTTTTCTTCTTTTTGCGGTGCATAAATTGATAAACCGCTTAAGCTTGGCAAAAATTACACGCTGATGTCATGATGCCAGGTGGCAGTGACCACAACAACCCTTCTTTGATGAGGGGGGAGGGTTTGGATTGGACTTTACGGTTATGCCTTTACAGTAAATGGCTCTCAACAAGTATCGGTTTGGGATGAATTATAGTTGTCGTTAGAAAGGATGCATCGACTACTTCCAATTCCAAAGGACCTTAAGAATATGGAGTAATATTAGTTTATCCATCGAATAGCTTATCTCGTTGATTTTTTTGAAGTTATAAATGATTAAAAGAACGATTTCCTTATAAAGAAAAAGATTACAAAATAATACATCTTCCGTTTTTTAAACATGTTCACATTTGCTTCTTCATGGTATCCAATGCACCACTTTCACCATAGATAATTATAATTATATGTAATATAAATTATACTGTTTTGAGTAGTGCAAATTAAGCTTTATTATTTAATTATTTTTATATTGGTGACAGATAATTTCAAACCCACGTGACTATTTCTTCACCGGAAAAGTATAATGAGTTCCTTCAACCTTTAAAAAAATAGTTTAGATCCTTGGACTCCCCAAAACTCAAAGTTTAGGTCTTTAGAATGTACTTAGTTATTTGAAAGTATACTTTAAAATCTTTTCGATGACATATTATCATTATGAATTTATTACATATTATCATTATGAATTTATTTTGAAATAAAAAATTACTCTATCAAAAATGATAAAGTTACACATGAAGAAAAGGGAAGGGGGAGTGACACATGAAGGAAAGGGAAGGGAACTGAACTAAAGGGAAAGTAGGTTGAAACAAAGAGACCTAGTCATTGTCGGTTGACACGCACTCAACTTGGTAAAGTGGGCAGCCCCTCTCTCTTGAATTAGTTCCCTTTTTTTTTTTTTTTTTTTTTTTTTTTTTTTTTTTTGGTTCTCTGTATATTGTACATTGTAACAATTAGGTTTGTAGATGTTGAGACTGATATAACTATGATATTTGCTACGTAATGTTTTAGTTTATCTGCTAAAAAGTTTGGTTTTTGACTGGACTAAACCTTTGTTCTTTCCCCTGCAATTTTTTTTTTTTTTTGTATCAGCTTCTTTTCCAAGCAAAGCATATTGTCACAATAAATTATTTATTACTCCCTCCATTTTTCTTTAAACTTCCTATTTTGCTTTTTTGAGGTCAAACTTTGTAAACTTTCACAGAGTTAGGATTTAAAAGTATATGCATTAGATTCCATTTGAAATGTATTTTTAAAATATCTAATTTTTATAAATTTTACTTGTTTATTTTTATAGATATTGATGGTCCAAGTACCGCATTTGAGACCGCAAAAAAACAAGTAGGAAGTTTAAATAGAAACGAAGGGAGTATTTATTTGTCTATTTCCCACTCAGGGAGGTTATTTATGATGGGAACTATGATTATGCAGCCCTTACAAAAGGTGATTTGTCATTCCTGATAGATTAAAATTGCTTCTATATCCATTTTGCAATAGACTTTTTTTTTCGCTTTTCTCATTTGTCTGATTTTTTCATTCTGTTTCTTTTTTCCCCTGTCGTTGTCTGTTCGATAATTGTATTTGCCACAAGCAGACTCGTCAAGTAAATGAGGATGATCCTTTTAGTTGGTTGCCTGACGAAATTATTGAATCTCAAAAATTACCTCGATTACCATTGAAAGAAGCACTGAGAAGATGCATCCTCTCTCGTAGATGGGCAGAAGTTGTGGACACACGGCATAGGTCCTAACCTGATCTTCACACATTCATGTAACATGTCTTGCTTTTATGCGGTGAACAATAGATATGCCATTTATTTAGCACATAAGTTGGCAAATGGAATAAACCGTATCTTGGAAACTTACTGTAAGCCGATGCTTGATGAGCTAGCAGTTTGCTTCGGATTTTGTTCAATTCACTCTAGTGTTGTTGATAGTTGGGTAGAATATGCCTTTAGAAAAGGTGTTAGACGCCTAGAACTGGACCTCTCACCTTGCTCCTTGGTATATTCTAGCGAACATTACGCTTTTCCTGGTATAGAAAAGGTATCAAGCCTGTGTAACTTGTATAGCATGCATAACCTGAAAGAAGTTTGTTTGAAATATGTGGATGTTTCTTGTGAGGTAATCGAGCTTATGCTATCTATTTTTCTTTCTCTTGAGCGCCTATGTGTGTGGCACTCACGTTCAATGAAAGGGAGGCTTCGAGTTTCCGGACAAGATCTTCATCCATTTGACAATAATATTATTCAATAGCTTTCGAAGCAAACAACAACCTAATTGCTTGGATACGGACACTGACACTGACACGACACAAACACAAGGAAGCCTCATATCTAGAGGATAGAAGCCTCATAGGTGTCGTGTCGAGCAGTGTCCTGTCGTGTCCGCATGTCTGACACACGAGGTGTCCGTGCTTCGGAGACAACAACTAAGACCCGGGGATAGTCAGTGTATGCACATTCACCAGCCTGTTTGGTAGTTTCTGTTTTCTTTTTTTCTTCCGGGGGGGGGGGGGGGAAGAAGCGTAATATAAATAAACCTTGATGGGAGTTTTTTTGAGCCTTGGAGGAGGTGGAATGGAGGAGACTGATTGGGTAGAACAGAAAAGGGAAATGGCTAGTGGGAAATTATAAACACACTTGGGCAGAGAGAGAGAGAGAGAGATCCAGTTCGGTCCTTTTTTGGACCGTTATGCAGCCCTGTCCAGTTTTTATTTCAAAAAAGGAAAAAAATAAAATAAAGGAACTGGGTAAGCCCAAAGTATCCATATTCATAAAGGGACCCAAAGTGTCCATATTCATAAAGGTCACCGAGCCCACAAAACGCTTAACATGAACGGATTGCCGTGGGTCGTTATTATACTCCGTAGTTTTCATGAGTCAGGCCTTTTGACATTATTTTTGCTTGTTTCCATTACTCATCAGCACACACAAACACTCACGTCTCACTCTCATTAATTATCAAATTATGAGAGTAAACTCCAGCATACACCAGTACTCACTAGCACCAAAAATTCAAGAGTAATAAACGGAAATCTTAACGTGTGTGTGGTTTTGTTTTGTATGTCTTGTTTACCAGCGCACATAACCACTCACGAGCATTAATCATCGAATAATGAGAGTAAACTCCACCACACACCAGCATTCACGCGATTTAAACGAAGTCTAAATGTGTGTGTGGCTTATAGCTTCTATTAGTTTCAGCTTTTCCCTTCTCTTCCCACCCCACGCCTCCCAAACAAGTTTCTCCCTCCACCTTGCCCTTATATTTAGCTTCTCAGTAATAGATCCCAGGGCATAGAACCACCAAGTATAGTTTGGAGCTTTACATATCAACAAAATTAGACAAAACTGCCCAACTGCGAAATTGGTACTTTACATTATCATATATTTATGGATGATAAAAGGCGTGCATTATTTAACTTGTGAAATAAGATATGATAGAAACATGGAGGTATCTCTTTCAAATATAGCTAAAACTTATTGATATTTTATTCCAAATAATTACTACTGGTATTTCATTCAGCTGCTACTCTTTAAAAGTTGTGGCATAATTTTGTTCTGTTTTCCTTCCTCTTGTGGTAGTTAAATACGTATGTTTTGAAGCAAGAGAAGAAGCAGCCCTGTGAGGTTAGTGATTATCTTCTTGGTATTATTACTTTTGCTGCATTTCTCTTTTGTCATGCAAAATAAATTTACTGCTGGTTGGGTTTCTATCTCAGGACCATCTGAGAAATTTGAGTAATGCAGTTAATCTGGTTCATCATCAATGCCTGAAGGTGATTGAGATACGTGATTTTAAGGGTCGCAAGTCACAGATGGAGCTTGCTAGACATTTGCTTGGTATTTCTGAGTCGCTCGAGCAGTTTAGTGTAAAGCCATACATTCTAGAGGGAAGTTGGCATCACGTGTATCCTTGGAAAGCACAAAGACGAGCTGAAAAGCTGGCTGGGCTGGCTTGCTACCCCCAGGTGCCAATCTAGTCTTTTTGGTCTGAATTTTGGTTCCCCTCTCTTCAACACCACCTTTGCGTGCTCCACCACCAAACCATCACCGGGTGGATGTGTGACACAGCCACACGGGCTTATGCTTGCTGATGGCTCAAACCGGATCGGCATTGTCCTGACGGCCACCACCCTTTTTGTTGTATGACTTTTGCCATGTTCGGTGTGAGTAGACTTTGAAGCCTGATTCACACCAAAAAGAGACGGCTACCAGCCTCTGGTCCAGTAACGGTCAACAGCAGAAGTTCAATTGGGTGTAGGCCTGTAGGGTAGATATTTTCTATATGTATTGCTTTTAACAAACAAAAATGAATTTGCAATTAAAAGACGAATGAATCCTAATATGATCACGGATGAACTTAGTCTCGATGACCGATGAATTTTGTAGTCAAGAATAAATGAATTAGGGTTTGTTCTCCTCAACTTATTTTCGTTTATGTTTATTGTTGAATTTTTATTTTTGTTGAACTTTGTTGATAATATGGAGTAGTGTATATACAGAGTAGTCAAAAGTTTAATTTGTTGGGACGAATTTTCAATAATTATTGATGAAGTTAAAAAATGAGTTCAGTTCAGTTTTTTCAGGTGAATGAAACAGAGCCTAAAAATTAAGGTTGCGAAAAAAAAAAGAAAAAACTGCTTTTGTCCAACCGTATACATATCGAGTTATCCTCAATCTCCATCAATCAAAATCAAGTTAGTCTCATTGATTTCCCCACCAAACTAAACTTCCCCCCCACCACAAACTCACCCATCAAAAATTCCAACCAACCCAACTTCTCATAATCAATCAGAATTCAGAAAGCTGAATAACACTATTTCTTGTTGAGACCAGATGTGCAGGATATGGACGACGATTTTCCGGCGACCGGATAATGGAATTCAGCTTGATTCTTCACTTTTCCGGTGGCCGGAGTTCGATTTATCGTATTTCGCAACGAGCTGGAGCTCAGAGAGCTTACGGTGGCTGAATATATGGGTGGTTGATAACGTGCTGTGGACGTTGGTGACAGTTATTGAATCCTTTGCTTTGGCTGCTTTCCTCTGTTTCTTCTTTATCTTGTGTGGATGTAGTCTCTAAACGTTTTGAATATTTGATCAGCTTTGTATTTTAAAACTAAAAAGAAATTATCATTTTTCTTTTAAGATTCTTGGTGTATATTTGTTTGATGTGATCATTTGATTTTCTTTTCTAATTTCTAGCTTTTGATTTAAATTAGTATGTTAATAATGGTAATCTTGGTTACCATGTTATTGTAATACTATTTAATGATTTGTGGTTTCATTGCTTACAATAATGAAATAACATGAATAGGTCAATTGATAATTTTGGGTCCAAAGCTAACGTGGGGGATGGAGAAAACAACACTATTTTAATTTTTTTTTTTTAAAGAAAACAACACTTTTATTATGATGTGCACTTCTATTACATTGCTGAAATTTTGCAGGGAAAAAAAGAGTAGATTTATCCATGCATCTTTCTTTTTTCTGAAAAGGTAATTAAAGAAGTTGGAATAATTTTAATTGGGGTGTTATCTTAAAACGTTTTTTAGTCAATAACTCGGAGTGGTCAGGTTAATCAAATATATCCATGTCTACTTCTTCTTCTTCTCTCTTTTCTTTTTTTGGTTTTGAACTATATCCATGTTAAGGAATAGTAAGATATTGATCATAATCCGATGACCTAGTACATATGGATGAAACCACAAATAGAACATGAAGGGCGAGATAGAATCAATTATCATCCATTTTACTAGTAACTAGTTCAAATCCTACTATATTGCACAATTAGTTACACAGGTTATGTCGGAGTATGGAGTTTTCGAAAAAATTGCTCAAATATGACTGGACACGACATGTCATGATCTAATAAAAAACTAAATAAAAATTTGGAAAAAAAAGGGTAAACGGGCCATGTTTGGGTCACTCTTGAATTAAGGTGACACGACATGAAACTTGTCAACCCGTAAGCACGTCATAGTGTGATACTGTCTCAAAGATTGCCATACAGACACGAGTATGACCCATGCGTTGCCATATTAAGCCATCTTTAATTATAAAAGATAAGTGACTTTTTATTTTATCATCAAGAGAACGACTAATGTTGCTATATCGGCAGCTACAGGTTGTAAGAATAAGACACTTCAAATATTAGGACGCATTTGTATGATTGTAAAAGAGATATCAAATTGAGTCAAATTTCTAACTACTAAAATACTTCATACAGATCTTATTTTTGTTTGTTTTGCCAAAAATAACTTTTACAAAGGAGTAATGTTATTCATTTCACGAATCACATTCTATAATTTGTTTAATAAAATCACTAGTGGATCATTTTTCCATCCAACACCTAAGACTACTTTTCGATTAAAAACTTTGTCGAGGGGAAGCGATCCTAACGTCACCATTTTCTTACCTTAAAAAAAGGGAATACTCGTAAAATTGATTCACACTCACACCTTCATGCATTTGGGCTATCCACGTTTTTTATTGCTAAGCTGGAAGGCCCACAACCCGTATCCTCCTTCCCGGTTAACATACCTGACACGTCGCACGGATTTTCCAATTCCCAAACGTAATCAAACCCAAACGCAATAACACACATACTCTCTCCTATGAGATTTTGTGCTCATGTCACCATTCACCACCATTGTTACTACATTCAACTCAGCTCAAATCCCTAACGGCTAGAAATTCTTCATCTCCACCACTTTCTCTCTCACCTCTTCAATTTCTTTCTCTTTATCAAGATTCTTCTTTCTGTTTCTTTAAACCCTTAACACAACCGAAATTATAATCCTTCCAATTTATTGTGGGGGGCTTTTGGGAGAAATTGAATTTTCTTCCCTTTTTTAGCCAAAAAGGGGTTTTATTTTGTGTATGGCATATGTGTATCATTTGAGAAATAACGAGTTGATAAATTCCCAGTTTCTCTTCAACTTCGCTAACAATCATCAACCTCCTCCGGTTCAACAAGTTTTCTACCCACATTTGCGTTTCCCTTTGCTTGTTCGTATGGATGTTCATCGCTCTCTCTCTCTCCTTCAGGTACCCACAATCACCATTTCATTCTTTTATTATATTTTCTATAATTGGGTTGCTGATAAAATTATGGGGTTTTGGTTGTTTGTAGTATATGGCAGAAGAAGGGCTGGTCCCATCACAAGAAGAGGAGTTGAAAAGATGGACCGTTATTGAGAAGCTCAAGAAGGTATTTCTGGGTTCTTTATTTTTATTTTTATTTTTAATTATGATATGATGTTGTTTACTTACTGTTTAGTGGTTACTTACAAATGATATGATGGGCATTCCCCTTTACATTTTGACTCCAGATGAAAAATGATGACCTGCTAAATGTGAAGTTGTTAAAGACTTTAAAGGTAGTATTAGAAAGATGTAAAATAAGGAGTATCACTGGTTTTGATAAAAAATAAAATGAAAAAGCCTTTATAGTAGAATTCAACGAATGGGTGACTTCTTGGGTTTCACTTGAATTCTCATGCAATTTCAATAGACCTTTAGTTGGGGTTTTGTAGTCAAGACCTGCTGGTCAAGAAGGGAGACCCTATCATAATGCAAATGCTAGCTAATTGTGACTTAAATTTGTGCATAACAACTTGTTTACACATTACAGTGTAGTGGTATTAAAGATTTGTTATTCTTGCTTCTAATTCTGGTGCTTCAGTCACTGAAAAATGTCGATTATGGCTTTTCCCTGTTTTTCTAAGATGTTGGATGAATGGTGAACTATAGTGAAACTCCCATTGAGGTGAAAAACTGAAAATTTGTTTTGTAGTTCCTTCATTGGGGTGTTCGTAATTTGTGTGGTTCTAATACTTGGCTCTTAGTTACTGTTAATGAACTCATATGTTGATACCCATATTGTAGATAATACACATGTGGATTCAGAAAATTGCTTGGCAGAGGGGTCTTCCTGCAAATGTTGTTAGAGGTGCATCAGCAACAATATTAACTTATGGGTCTTACGGCCTTGGGGTAATACTTCTGTCTCATTTGTTTTTATCTGAGGGTCTCATTGGCCGCCTGACACCCATAATTTCATTTTTGGGTTCTACTTACATGATGTCTAAGGCTTTTGCTATGAGGCTTATGAGCTGATAACTTTTTAAATGCTTGCACTTTTTCTTTCTGATTCTGGATGGTTCAATATGTACTTTGAACAATTATAGAAAAATTATTCAGATTTAACAGCTTCAAATCTTGTTTTGCAAATTTAGAATAAATTTAATCTTTAGACGTCTTCAATTGATTTCTATAGCTGGCTGTTGTCTTTTGGCTCCTCACTTGCTTGGTGAAGTGAATTTTTGTAAGAAGCTTGATAACCTAAAACTCGCCTGCCTTGAAGCTTTGGTGCTTCTGACCTACCGTGCTGTGAGCACTTTGGTTATTCCTTGGAATAGAAGAGTAAATTTTGATTTAATCACGAGAGTTCTATCAATGGATGCCTTTCTTTTCTTCTTCTTCTTCTCTTCCCCCTCTTTTTCTTTTCCTTTCTCTCCACCCCACACAGAATGGAGCAAGTATTGCTTGGCAGAATGTGCTCATTGTTTATGAACGTCTAACTTGAATCACAATTTACTATGCCCAATCTATAATGCCGAATACTAGATGTTTTTGCGAAATGAAAAAATGCTTCTTGTGAAGCTAGATGGTAGAGTAATAGAGTTCATTAAACTAAAACATGATTGCCTATTTAGGTTTTGTTTCGACTTCTGGAAAGTAAAGTTAATATGATTCATTAAACGCTGTTTATATGGCATCTCTTTGGGTCAAGGCAACTGGGGCCTTCAAGGGTGTTCCCCTTACACTTGTCCAGCTACAGTGGCGGGACTTGTAGATATGTTTTTGTTTTCCTTTTGAGGACTTCTTGTCCTCCACCTTTTTGTATTCTTTCATTGATTCATTAATAAAAAAAATTCTTATCTAAAAAAAATATGATTCTAGATGTCCTACTGGTTTGTATTTCTGGATGTCCTACTGGTTTGTGACTATTTCTGGATTGCCTATCAGTTTGTGACCTTCCTTTTGGTTCTACTTTTTGCTCAGGTACATGGTTCAGAGTCGGACATTGATGCTTTATGTGTTGGCCCTTGGTTCGCCACTATTTCCGTAGGTTTCTTCTAGGCAAATTAGGCCTGATCTATTAAATTTGGTGTGAGGCTTTTGTTTTGGGCATTGTCTCATGTCACTCTCTTCCTACTTTGCAGGAAAACTTCTTTATTGTTTTATGCAACATTCTTAAAGATAATCATGAGGTATCTGATATCCATTGTGTCAAGAATGCTAAAGTGCCCCTAATGCGGTTTACATTTGACGGGATTGCAGTTGATTTGCCATATGCTCAGCTTCAAGTGATGTCTGTTCCTGAAGTGAGTAAGCATACTATGCTCAAAGATAGATGTCCTTGCTAGTTCGATGCTTATAGTATGAGGACAAAAAATAGCGTGTTGAGTTTTTTGTTCTTCATGTTTCTATCCCATCGCTTTTGTGCTTTTTCCTTTTCTTTTTCTTAATGGTATTATGTTAGTTAGAGATAACATTCCTAGTTGGTTTCTGTTTTTTTTTATCTTCTTTGTCTTGGGAACCTTGATGCGGGAATCACGAACTTGTAAAATGCAGAATGTGGACTTGCTCAATCCAATGTTTCTGGCTGGTGTTGATGAAACTAGTTGGAAAAGCTTATCTGGGGTTCGTGTTAACCAACACATCCTTCAACTTGTCCCAAACTTGGAGGTAATGTATATTGAATTTGACTGACTGCAATATTTCATAATATCTACGAAGTCGTGCTTTATATTTCATCTGGAAACCCAATATATCTAACATTTCCAAGATGGTGCTCTGCATATTTCCTGTTAGATAATGAAATTCTAGGATGCAAATGTAAACTGGACTCTGGTTGAAGTCATTTCTGTTTTTTTTTTCTTTTAAGTATGGGCCAACAAAATGTTCTTTGAGTACGTAGGGTAAATTATGCAGCTGTTACAGACTATTACCTGTCACAGCTATGAAATTTGGCTGCCTACTTCAACTTTGTATGAACAATATCACACCATGAATCGAGTGCCTATTGCAAAGTTTTTGCATATGAGGGTTTGTTATGACTTTATGTATCCTCACCCCTGTTATTGCAAAGAAGCTGTACGGTTTATACCCATTGATTTAGAGATGGTAGTAGCTACTGAAGGTGGTGGGTGGAGGTTGTGAAGAAACCCTTTATGACCCTTTCAACTTTTTGAGGATGTTGCCTGGAGAGAGGAGTGCTTAACTGCTAATACTAGTGGGTCGATGTGTAGACTCTTTATAGTGTGCTAGTGTTGTTGATTTCTGTAATCATCATGTTTGAGTGGCATTTATCTGTATAGAAGCTCTTGTTGGTGGTCCAATAACTTTCAAATAAAATAAAATGTATGCAGATGATCTCAAGATCTTTCGTGATTTCCCTACCAGTCATTATTGTATTACCTTAGTAGTTTATAACTTGTCAAGTGAAAATCTTGAGTTGATATGGTTTTCTTATTCTTCCCTTTTAGCTAGCTTATCTTTATGAGTTTCTCTACAGATGTTTCTTTGACATTGACAATTAGTGGACTAATGGTTGATCATAGTGAGGTGAATGTGTGAGGATTTGGTGTTCAGCTTCTAATTGCCTCTATTGTGTTCTGTTTTCTTAGTAAACTAGGGTTAGTTTTATTGTTATGATATAGTGCGGAACAAAGGTATTGTCCTTTGGCTCATGCTTGACGTGGTTGATGGAAACCTTAGTTCATCTCAGGAGCTCCATGAAGGAAGATTACGACTGTGAGATAATGTTGTTGGTCGAGAAATATGATTCTTTCTGATGTTCTACGCTTTAAGGATTCTCCATCCCCCCTCATCTGAATCTTAGCAGCTTACTGAATTGATTAAAATTAGTAGTATTTGCAGTTTTGTGGAAACACTTTATTGATCATCTATCCTCTGCTTTGCAAGTTAGCAATTATATTCACGGCTTATATTTGTCGCAGAATTTTCAGTCATTGCTGCGATGTGTTAAGTTTTGGGCTAAGCGGCGAGGAATCTACGGTAATGTAAGTCATCTTTGCTCAAAGAGTCTCTGCTACAGATATATATGCTCTACTGTGTTTTTATATGTTTGACAGTCGTTTCTCCCTCTGGATGCACATATCTGATGTCGCTACTCATTAATCTCACATTTACGGCTACACATAACTTTTTATCATTTCAAAGTGCAAATCTTGCGTTGCTTGGTTGTCAGCAAACAATATTTTTTGGTAACATCCTATGTGGTATGATATCTTTGAACCGTTACTAGGATCTTGAAGCGCGAAAAACAGAAAAACATATACTTTTTCCTGCTCAAAATTTTTATCATCCCCGTTCGCCTTTACCTTTGCAAAATTCATGCAAATTTACAGAATTGCTGCAACGTGCCCAGTGGGCTATGAGCTTCGAGTCTTGGTTTCTGTCAATTCAAATATTGCAATTTTTTGCTGCTTAGTTAGCAGGAAATTAATTTAATTATTGTACGAAACATTAGTTATGTGGACCCTGTGGTATGGTGTCTTTGAGTGTTGCTGGGATTGTGATGTTCGCTGCCCAGTTTATTTGTCCATCCTCATTCCCTTTTTTCTATGCGAAATTCATGTAAAAGTAGAGAAAGGTTTCAATATGCCCAGTTGAGCATAAATTTCGAAATTTAAACTGGGAGAGCTTTCCATAATGGTAAAGTACGTCCCTACGTAGACCAGATCACATTGTAAAATCAAATTTCTACCTTTTCTTGAGGGTAAGTAGGGCGAGTCATGATCTCAGTGATATGGTCCCATTTTTCGTGATTGCCTAGTCGATTGCTGGAATGATATTTCTTTTCTCTTGCGTATTCATTTTAGAGAAGAAAAAAATGATCAGGAATGAACAAATAGGTGGTTCCTCTTGTCTCTCTGTTTCCTCCCAGTCCTAGCATAAAACAATTATTCGATTCATTTTGTGATGTTTGCTGTAAGGTCAATACCGCTGCAAGTCTCCAGCAGATCATCTTTCGCTACGCTGATTTACATCGGTACTCCTTGTGCTATCAAAAATTACAACAATAGTAGTGCAACAGGCTCCTCTCTGAGGTAGGGTTAGGGAGATTGAATCTATATTCAACTTTGCCACTGTAGTCATGGATTAAGTACTTTGAATTCAAGTATGGTTGTGGTAGTTTTTTCTGCTCTATCATGATAGAGAAGTCAGATGTCGGAACTTTCTCCTCCCCTCCGAAAAAAAAAAATGAAAAATTAAATATGAGGCAGCTGCCTTGGGGTTTCTTGTAATTGAACTTTTTGATGGAATAGAATGAGATTCTTCTCACTTTATTATTTCTTTGTGTGTTGTGTGAGGGAGTTATATATAGTGGACTGCTGTTATCCTAATCATTTAAACCTAACAATTAGAGGAACATGTTATGAGTAATCAACTAATTGTCACATATTGACTTGACTCTAAATGATGTTGTAGTGGAAAGATATACTCTAATATTACAATAGGGCTTAGATTTACGAGCGGGTGACTTTACTAATAGAATAGGAGTAGAGGTTTCTTTTAATTTGTATAATTTGGAGGGCTATGGTTTATGTTATCTTTTGTTACCTGTTGCTTATGTGTAGTGTTTCTGAGTGGGTACTTTTAGAATTGGTGCTGGCTTGATTTTGTCGTTGCTTGCTTTTCCAAAGGTGAATTTAGCATATTTTGACAGCTGCCTCTTTAAGTGACTTCTGAATTTCCCCTTTTGATTACCATTGATGAGTGTGTGCTTTAACAAGATATCTGATGGCTATGATTTTGTTCAGCTGTTTGGATTCCTTGGGGGAATACACTTGGCTATACTAGCAGCTTTTGTTTGTCAGAAGAGTCCGGAGTCTGGCTTAAGTGTCCTTTTGATGAGCTTCTTTAACACTTTTGCCTTTTGGCCCTGGCCTACACCTGTTGCCTTGGAAGATGGGATGTTGCAAAACGGGGAATACATCATTGACAAAAGGTCTTTGATGCCTATCAGATTGCCTTGCAGCCCATGTGAATTTTGCCAGTCCAATATCACAAGAAGCACATTCATCCGGATTAGGACAGAATTTAGGCGTGGGCAGACTATAACCAAGGTTACTCTTCTTATTACAACTTACATGGACTGCTATTCTTATGACATTAACCTCTGGCTGCTTATGTCTATCGAAGTTGTTATTTAGTAAGGGCTACTATTAACAAAAGTTAGCAAGTAGATGTCCATATGTAACCAAGCTAGGCGGATATCAGGTTTCTTAATTTGACCTTTGGTCTGTAATTTCATGCTCCAATGATTTTGAATCCTTCAATGTTGCAGGAACTCCTGAGTTCAATCTTTGACTGGGGCAGTCTATTTGAGCCCTTTCTCTACCAGAAGAATTATTCGCGATTTCTCAAAATTTATCTTTCAGCTTGTGAGAAAGATGACTTGGGAGATTGGGTTGGATGGGTTAAATCACGTCTTCGTTGTCTCATTCTAAAGGTAAGCAGATACTTCTTTTGGAATTCATGTTGCCATAGGCTCTTGGATGTTGAGAGTTGAAACATTGGCCAAGATTGGCACAAGCTGTATAGGACATTCAGGTTTTTGGGAGCCTGGGTTCTATAGTATTATAGAAATTGATATTTCTGCGTGCTTGCATTATGAAGTCCACAGTGTGTGTAGGATAGTCTATCAAAATTTGTACTACTGCGGCTACAAATAAAAATTTCCTTTCAAAATGTTTATTTGCCCTCTGTGTCTCTTTGAGGGGGGGGGGGGGTCAATTGGCATGATCCGACTGGAGATGAAAGTGATACAGCCAATACGATGTTATCTGATGTCCTTGCTGACTTTATAAAGAAGTTCAGTATTTGGGAGCTTACTTCCATTTGCCATTGTCCAGATTTAGAAATATGCATGAAATATAGGCCTATATACTGCTGTTTGTTAGTATCCAAGACTTTTTTCATAGTAATTTGGTTTAACTGCAGTTGGAGGAGTTCCAAGTTCTTTGTGACCCCAATCCCACGGAGTATGTAGCAACTGGTGATGCAAAGGCAGAACCAAGTGTCGTATTCTACTGGGGTCTAAATTCAGGTGGATGCACGGATTTTGACGTGAGTTCAGTTGAGAAGTGTTTCTTCAACAGCATCAATGACTATAAAGGTCGAGTGGGGAAGATGACACTGGCTATTGTGCAAGCTTCAAATCTGCTGAGCAGCACCCAGTTTTCCACGGGGAAAGCGAAGGGAATGAAACCATGCTGGAGAAATCCTGAGTATAATCTGAGAAGAACACCTGTGCTCTCACAGCATCTGGCTAATCATATCGTTGGTTATGTGGCCAGTGAAGGTAACTATACTAGTACTTCGGTTTAGGCTGCCTCAATTGTTTTCCCAGGTCAGACTTGCTTGAAGGAACTTCTATTTGCACATAATTTCTGGCATGTGAAAGGAAATTGATTGTTTGGTGGGTGTGGTTGTACCTCCTTTTGCTGATTATGTGATTGGTGTAACGGATTCGATATGGTGTCATATATTTCCCTTACATCATTTTTGTATATTCGCTGGTTCAGCCACAGATTTATGTACATACGAGATACAAGTGTTCTTTAAAGGAAATGTACAAATTATATGGTACTTTAATTGGTATACAATGAACAGGATATGTCTAGCTTGCTCCACTGAAGTTTAAAGATGCAGTGTGCAACGGTGTTGTTGAATTGTATCTTCCCGTTTCTTTGTTGCTTTTATTTTTTTGATGTGATGTTGAGATGTATCTTAGCTTCTTAAGGCATCATGTGGGATTTTTACTTTATTTTCCGTGTCTTCTATCAAAAAAGAGAATGGTTGCCAATTGTTTGGTACTCCCGAATGTACCCACTACACCAGAAAGCCCGCGCGGGTCCCACGCGGGTCCCACGCATACCTATAAGTAGATCTGGGCAACTTGGCGGGTTGGCCCATTTAATAAATGGGTCGGTTCAGACATGTTTTGAGTGGGGCGGGTCGGGTCAGTCCGATCCGTTTAAAATTTAAAAAGTGTTTTTTAATAAAATCAAATTAAATGTGTCGGCCCATTTGTGACCCGCTCTGACCCGCTTAACTTTTAAATGGGCCGGTCCATTTCGACCTGTCCATTTATAATGGTAAACCCGCTCATGGGGTGGGTCAGCTACAGGGGCCCTGCCCACTTCCCCAGGTTTACCTATGAGGCATATACGATGTATTCAAGCACTGCTAAGTAGGGTAGTTTTGAGCAATCCCCAAGACTCTTAACTTGGGATGAGATCCCCTCCCATTAATATGTGTAGTTCTTGGTGTCTAACGTGTAACGGCCCGATAATTCCTTTATTCATGGAACACGAGCCTGGTTGTTAATCGAGTTTCAAAATTTGTGAAAGCTCGATTCATTTACGAAATATTGTGTTTGTAATTGAATTGAACTCACAAACGAGTTATTAATAATTGAACTGAGCACGTAAACAAGTTTTTGCTGCCCCTTTATAGCTCATTCATACGAGTATTTGTGATCAAACAATTAATTTAGTTCTAACTTTATTGTTACTAGGAAATTACTTCCAAGGCATATAATACTGACTTTGGATAAATCAGTGTCGTTGTGTGAGACCAACTCATGATGATTTAAACTTGATATATATAAGCCAATAATAACATTATCTTCAAGAATCACGTAAGATTTTGTTTTCCTTTTCCTTCTTGTTTTGGCAACAATCACATAAGATATTGACACCAGAAAAAGAAAAAGTGAAAAGGTGTATAAATAAACCCCGTTCCATTTGTGTTGCATCAATTGCCAAAGATATCTGCTTCTTAAATTTCACAGGTCTTCTCTCTGCTCTTATTTAATCATTTGTTGTAAGTTCTTTAAAAGAAATTTTATGTCTTTGATGAATTCAATTTGATGTCTTTGATAAATTCCTCAACTTTAGTTTTTGGGGCGGATCTACAATATAGACAAGTCATTTGAAAGAATTTTTTTCTCTCTTTTGTGTTATTTTTTCCCCTTGTTTTGGGTCTAAATATGGTGAGTTTGTGAAATGATTTCTTCTCAGAAATGATTTCTTATTGAATATACCAGTCATTTTTACGAGTAATTTGAACGTGATAGACGTTTTATACCCTAGGGCCTAGGGATATTAATTACTAATTTACTATGTATTAGTAAACACAAAAACTTCTATAAAGACTTGCGTTTAGTAAAATAGTTAGACAAGAAAAAAATGGAAAAAGGTTTTATTTTGATTATGAATATGAATTTATGTCATCTCAAAAGTTTCTGTCTCGTCAGTTTACCTATGATCCCTTATGAAGTTGGAAATATACCATCTTCTTCTAATAGGAGATCTTTGCATAAGTCATAACAACTACTATCCCATTTCATCTTAATTATTTATGTCATGTTGCAATATCTCATACGATAACTTAACATGGTTTAGTATTAAAAATCAAAAACGTCTTGTGTGAGATCGTTTCACTAACTTTAGTTCAGAATGTAACACTTCTAGTTTAGTTCAAAATACAACAATCGTCCATATATAGTGAGACTCTCTTATATAAGTTTTTGTGTTAGACCACTATGATAGAGTATGAATAAAACATGTTGTATGTACTGTCATAACGAGAGACTCTTACAATTCTTGCAAATAATTTTTGCAGGGAAAATTAAAGAAATGAATTCTCTCTCTCTCAAAATTACGAGCATATTCTGTGTTCTTGCAACATTCTTGTTTGCCATCGAATGCTCGAGGACGCCACTTCCTTGGGGACATACCAAAACACTGCAGGAAGTATGCAAGAAAACATCCAACTACGATCTGTGCATGACAATTTTGTTTCCAGATACACGTACCTATGGCGCGGACACAAAAAAGCTTGCAAAGATTGTAATGGACAAGGATTTGTATGTGGCTAAGGAAATTTTCTCTCAAGCTCAAAGCTTAGCTCATGATAGTCACCAAAGGGGAGACGTGAGACATAAATGTGGCAAGTGTGCAGTTGAGTTCAAGGACATTGTTTCTACCCTACTTCCGAAAGCCAATAAGTCGGTCGATTCTGGTAAATATAGTGCTGCAATTATAGAGCTTAAATCTGCAGCAAGTAATGCTAAGGCTTGTGATGATCAATTCTCTAAAGGGAATGGAACATCACCAATTATTAACATGAGTGTGCATGATATGTCTATGATTGCAGCAGATATTCTCAAGACCATATAGTTTGTTCACCAAAAGTTAATTTGGACTGTTAAATGCATGGTAGTGATGAATAAATAAGGAACTTATAATGTACACTCAAGTCTTTAACTGTTAGATAAACACTATACTATAGTATTAGCAAATCTTATCTTCTCTTGGTTAGAACTTAGAAGAAATAAAGGAAACAAACTCTCAACATACCTGAAGCACACATCAAAAGCTATTCCCAATCTCTCGAACGTGCGTGCAGAGGAATTACAAAGGCTAGCCTCTGTTGCCGGAGTACTTGTACTATTAAAGATGACAAGCAGCATATCACCGTCTATTCGTAGTGTGTTGAATACAAGACCCCCATCAAATGCAGGGGAGTTGGTCCAACAGTAAACAAATGTTGCCATGACAATGGAGCCCCATAATCATCATCATCAAATTTAGCCCCACGAACCAAATGTCGAAGGAACAAACAGATTGATCTCCCTACATATCATCACCCCTAACTATCCACACAAGTGAATCCATATACAGCCCAGCCATCATTTAACAACCCAAATTGGCACCAAGGTATTGGTGGATCAAAGACCTTGAAAACCTCAGTACTGAAATTGAATGACAGGATAACAGGACGTTTCCTAGAGGATATATATCCATCAACCACGTCAGCAGCCCAATAGCAAACACCATTCAAGTAGCAATCCTTTTGAAATTGCAGGCAAGAATGGACAAAGACAAACCAGGCGGATGGCTAAGCTTCTTCCAAGAATCGTTGCGTAGTGAGTACATTTCAAATTGAAGACTCGGTAGGATGTCCATCCATATAGTTCTGTCATAATATCCCAGAATCTTGAAATCACTCGATAATGAATCAAACCCTAAACCAACTGTTTTAGATCGAACTTTACCAAAATTGTCTTGCACATACATATGGCCAACTAGGAACAGCCTTGAAGTCTCTAGTGGCTGGATTCCATAAGCTCAAATGATTGTCTCTTCCCTCAAGTGAAATCACAGCATTCACAACTCCGCAGCAACAACAAAAACAAATCATTGGTAAAAAGAGGTGCACTATCGCGTTGTAGATCAGGAGTCAAATCTAAAACAACGTCATCCCCTTGTTGTTTAGATAGAAGTTAGACTTGAGCATGAACCCCACTCACAACTCCTGCATTTTCCATCAGAAAGAGAGGCACGTTCCTATCTGCTATGCTCATGGCATATTGAAACTGGTATTATTTCTTAATGAAGCGATAATCATCAATACAGGCACACCATGATTTACACACACATCTCATCAATCGGAGGAAGTGTCTCACTGACAGCCTTGATAATACTTCCCAGTGTCACATAATTCGCTGAAACCCCCAGCAAATTGCGTTCCTGAATTGGCGTACCACATACCTGGAACACAATTTGCTGAACCTCTTCCTAGTGCAATGCACAGCTTAGGCAGCGAATTACGTTCCCGTAGTAGAAGCATTTGAATCAACACTAATGTAGTAGAAGCAAGTGTGCCACAATATCCTATATTCACATGAGTCGGTGCAATGTTGTTATACAATTGCACAACTAACACATGAATAAACATGTAACACTCTAATGTAGATAAAATCATACAAATCAACTGGATACAGCCAATTGTTAATAAATAAAATAAAAAAAAATTAGAAAAACACTATCCAATTAGGAGTTTCAACTTTCAAGAATGAAATTTTTGAATGAGATGATAAAATGAAGCACAAAACCACAACAATAGCGATCTAACACAACAACAACAACCGAAATGCTAGATTTCATCAAAGAACGAATTATAAAAGAGAAATCACACTAAACTAGACTAAAAATCACCCATAGGTTTTAATTCACCGCAACTTGATTGCCAATTCTCCAATTTAACTAACAACATGAATTTCAATCATCTAGAACATATTTCACAATCTACGATCATGATAACAACAATATCAAACAATAGCTGTCATTTGTGTTACGTCCAAAGCCCCAAATCAATTCGTCAGCAAAAACAAAAAAAAAACCCTAATTACATAATTAAAGGAGAGAATAAATTACCCGGATATAGAGCTTGTTTGGCCTACCTTCTAGAGCAACTTCTCCACTCTAGAAGTTGATTTGGGCCAAACACCATTTTTCAAGAAGTTATTTTCTAACTTTTAAAAAGTCAAAACCATCTTTTAGGGTCCAAAAAGAGAAGTTACAAATTCTGACTTCTCCTTTTAACTTCCCGGTCCATTTCAACTTCTTTTAATAAAAATTAGCCCATTTTCATAAATACCTTCGATCTTTATAAGAATTTCAGGCGTGTCCCTATATAAGCCCATATAATTATTACCTCCAAATATCTTTTGTTCTTCAGTTCCAAAACCGACGTTCTTTTTTTTTCAACAGTCACACTCACTTTCGCTCTCCCCTCTTTTCTCTCTCTCCATTTTTCTCACAACCATGGTGACATAAATTTTAGGGTTTCTTCAGGGCCATGGTGACATCAAATTACAGCTTTTGTTAACTCCATTGAATTTCGTCCCATTCTACTCTTCTATTTTCTCTCTCATTGACGAATTGAAGATTATTACAAACCCTAAAAACGAAAATCGCCATTGATGAATTGAAACACGACTCCTCGTCGGCAATCACCGGGGGCCTTCCGTCCACCGCAAAATTCCTCAGAATCTTCCATTAACAAGGTAACTCAATGTTTTTTTGATCTACTATTAATTTGTGATTTGGGCAAACGAAATTTTCTAATTTTGCCCCAAATTTGTGGATTAGGGCAAACGACAAATGCAATATCCTCCACCACCACCACCACCTCCTCCTCCTCTTACTACTACTTCGTCACAAACTCATGGATCCATTAATCAGATATTAGTTTTGGTGATTTCTTTGATTGATTTTTTTAATGCTTTTTCTATTGGTTATATATATCATACAACTGGTCAATTATTTATGTGATTTGTGAATTCCCAGAAAATATTTGGGCTGAGTTTGTAGTTTTATGATTACTATTTTTAGATTCATTAATGATTGCATATGATAATTGGGTAGATTATTATGGATGAAATACTAGAAAGGCTGTATTGGGTGGTTCATGTTGTACTTCCATGTTCTGTGGCTAACTGGCTTGGAGGAGAGTGTTGTGGTCGAAGGTTAGCTTGTTGAGGCTGCGAACGCAGTCTAATTCGTTGTGTGATTGCTTCTTTTTTTATATTAGGATTTTTCTGGTTATTAGTTATTACTTACAGAGTGTTTGATTGGATTGTATGTTGCCCAATGATAAATCACGTCAAGCTCGCAAAATGCCTTATTGTCGGATTGGCTTGCTTCAATGCCATTCACTTGTCATTTAGGCTTGCTAAAACCCTGTGTCAATGTTGCCACAGCCTGGTAGATTGACCTAGCTAGCTAGCTAGATAGCTGATCGATGCATTGGTTCCCTTTTTTTCCTTTTTTTTTTTCGTAAGAAATTACTTAATTGCCTGCATGGTTCCCTTTGGTCATCTAAGATTGTTTATGTCAACACAGTTTTAGTTCTTTAAGTTCTTCTGATCATAATTGACATGGTCAACCTCATTGTAGTCTTATATGATCACTGTTTTTGACTTGCTTAAGGGTGTTGAAGCGAATTGCTTGTTCATTTTGGCCATTTGTGACTTTGATATGATTTTTACATATTTTGTTGTTGGATGACCCGGATCCGTTCATGACAATCGTTTCTTGAAAAATGCAACTGGAGATCCGAAGAAAGAGTTTCCACATCTTGCGGAAGGTAAATATTAATCTATAATATATTTATTTATTTATTTATTATTATTATTATTATTATTATTATTATTATTATTATTATTATTATTTGTTTTATTTGATTTTTTTTACACAGGTAGATATTATGTGGTAGATGCGGGTTATCCTAATAGGACTCGATATTTGACACCTTTCAAAGGCGAGCGATATCATATTCCCGACTTTCAACGTACCCAAAATCCTCCAACTAGCATGCATGAAATATTCAACTATGCACATTCGTCTCTACGAAACGTTATTGAACGAACCTTTGGAGTGTGGAAAAATAGATGAAGTATATTGATAAACATGCCAGGATACCCATTACAAACACAGAACAAACTTGTTGCAACTACTATAGCCATGCATAACTATATTAGGAAGCATGCTCTTGAAAATTTGGAATTTGATAATTTTGATGCTGATCCTAATTATATGCCTATCGTTGAGGAAGATTAAGATGATACAAGCAGATATTCACAACCTGAGCATGATGGGTCAATGGACGATTACAGAATGGTGTCGGTTCGTAATCGCATTGCCCTATCCATGATGAGACAAGCATAATAAATTGTTTTTTTTATTAGTTAGTTGTTGAACTTACAAATTATTACTTTGTTATATTCTAGTTTCTGGAGTGTATTATTTTGTTTAGTTATATTAATTTTTTTGCGTTTATTTTGGATTTAATGTAATTATATTGTACTGTTTAATGATGTACCAAAAACAAATTGAGAAAAATAAAAACCAGTAACATTATAAAGCAAAAATAGTTGTAATGAAAAAAATCGAAAATAAAAAAAATGAGAAACATATACCATTTTTAAAAAAGTTGAGAGGAAAGAAGTTGTAATGAAAAGAGGAAAAAAAGAGAAAAGAAATAGGGAGCAAAAGAAAAAGGAGAAAGGAAAAAAAAAAAGAGAACAAGTTTACCAAACACCTTCTACTTTTGAGAAGTGATTCTATAATTAGATTTGCCAAATACCTTGTAACTTCTTGAAAGTCAACTTTGAGAAGTTGATTCTAAGAAGCTACTTTTTAGAAGTTAGAGCTTGGCCAAACGGACTCATAATCATTGACCGTCCCGAATCACCAGTCAGTGCAACTGCAAGAAAGAGAACAACATTAGAGAACAGGACCCTGTTCTCGAATGAAATGGGAAATTCATAAACGAAAATTTCAACAGAAGATATCAACTTTTCTGAAGTTTTCGGATTTAGTTTGGGAAGAAAGTTAAAATAAAAAAGGCCAAAATTAATGCATTCGCTAGGAGAGAGTCAGAGAGATCATTGATGAGAGAAGAAAGGAGAGCTTTAACTCACTAATAAAATCCATTTACTTCCAAAAAAATTATAGTTTGTTAAGTTGTGGTAATTTAGGGTGCGTGTGTTAGAATTGAACTTAAGAGAATTGAGCTGGATTTAACATCAATTATATTGGACACTACTCAACTGAACTGGACACTACTCAACTGAATGGGCACAAATGAACTAAATTGAACACAACTTGATATGTGAGACAAAAAATATATTTCCACCACGGAACTGAACTGAACATCATGATTTTGAAATCACTGAATTGACACCTAAACTGAACTGACAGTGTAAACTCTAACAAACGCACCCTTAATCGACATTGTATATCAACTTCCCTCTGAAGTATTCAATAAAATTCAGTTCAGTTCAGTTCAATAAAATTCAGTTCAGTTCAATAAAAAGAAGTTCAGTTTAGAAAAATTCAGTAGAGTTCGGTGAACCAAAGAACAAATTTACTTTTTGTAATTGTAGATTCAGTAAAAATAAGTTTACTTCAGAAAAATTTAGTTTAGTTCAGTAAATTCCAGTTCAGTTCAGTATTGTGCACATAAATGCGATAAAAAGAATGTGAAGAGCACCGGCCCTAAGTGTAGAATTTCGAGTTTACAGAATCTAGAAAACTATATGGGTGCCAAAACTAAATTATTAAATAATATGGATGTCAAAACTAAATTATTAAGGTACTTTAGCAATAATTTCCAAAAAACAATCCAAAAAATAGGGTATTTTAGCAAAAAATTTCAAAAAAACTGAATATCCAAAACCCTAAGACCCCGTACTGAATAGACCACTGAATAGAAGTATATACTTCTTCTATGGCTCTGTTCTAATTTTCACATGAAAGAAAACTACATGCATAGACTTGAACTTAATTTAATTGATATTTTTATCTCAACATTTTAAAATCATCTAAACATATTCAACATTCGACTTATTTGAAAATTTACTTTGAAATCTTTGCACGTATATAGGTATCATCATGATATTTTGGAATAAAAAATTATCAGGGTAATAAGTTACACATAAATAGAAGTGAACTGAATTGAACAGAACTGAACTGAATTGAATTGAATTCAAGTAAAATTAACCTTGGAGAACAGAGCCAAAGGCAATGATGCCCCAAATTAGCTTACAAATCAAGGCACAATTTTTTTTTTCCAGTTATAGTATTGATTTTCATATATAGATAGAGATCCCATATTAGCATATCTGTTACGGGTAGATTTGTTAGGATATTGGCCTATTTAAGAGTATTTTGAGATTGTGTTGGTAGAAACTAGAAACAATGTGTCATGTTTGGCCTAACTTTCACAAATTTAATTTCTCCTCCCAAATTTGTTTTTGTTTACCCCATATTCATCCACTCTCACATCTACCTCCAACTTCTAGAACTTGAAATAAAGCTAGAAGTGGAAGGAGAAGGAGAAGCTACAATTTGTAACTTCTCCTTCTAGTCCAATTGTAGCTTTATTTCAACTTTTTAGAAGTTGGAAATGGAGGGGGGAGTGTATAAAAAGTGAGTAAACAAGAACAAATTTGGAAGGAGAAGGAGAAATTGGTAGAAAGTAGGCCAAACGGGCACTTATATCGATTTGTACGTACTATAAAAGCGGTCTCCACTCTCCCTTATGTTACTCACTCTAATTCAAGCTCATAAGATGGGGAGCACTCTCATTCTCTCCTTGATTTTCCTATGCTTCATAGCTCCTCTTGCAATTACCTTTGTCCATGCACAAAATGCAACCTTAATAGACTTTACATGCAAGCAAACACCAGACTACAACCTCTGTACCTCAACACTGAATACCGATCCTCGTACTCCTGGCGCCACAGATATTAGAGACCTAGCCGTGATCATGGTGCGCCATGTTCAAGACCAAGCAAGCAAAACTCGAGATCACATTGACGGACATCAAAAACCCTTCAATCGACCAAAAGGTAAAGGATCTCCTTAACAAATATGTATGGACAGGTATAACACTATTATCCAAAATTGGCTAAGGGAAACTCAGGAGGGCTTGTCTAACAAAGACTATAGCTTCGCTAGGGACTCCATGGCCGCTGTCCCGACGAATGTCGAATTGTGCGAAAGGAGCTTCGAGGCGCCAATTCAGTCTGCCATATCTAGTGATGGCAAGGCCACGGATGACCTTGCTAATGTTGCTTATGCTATTGTCTTGTACAAGTATGAACACCCTCCTTTAGTTGTCTAAAGATGTGTATTACTCACACAACATATGGTTAATAAAAATAACTATGTAGATTAAATTTTATAGGAGTGAAAACAACTTATTATACCCCTTATACTATATACTCGAAAAACAAAAAAACAAAGAGACATTTACCTCAATGGTTATCCTTTCATGTTTCAACTTAAAGGTCTTAAGAAATACTCCTTGTGAATAGTACACTACTGTTTCATATGGCCGAAAAAATTAATGTTAAATGCTTAAGTAACCACTTTTTAACATTGATGGTTTACGACTTAACGTATCCACCAATAGAGATAACTTAATGACTTATAAGGCTTTTATTGCATCATCACCTCAAAAAGGGGCTTTATTGCATAATATTTATTTTGAGTGATATAACACTATTGCCAGGTTTGATGTCAAAAGGCCTAACTCATTAATGTATTTCTATCGGACAATGCTAAAGGTCTCCACCGGAGACAAGAAAAAAGTGTCTTCATATGATGTGGCACTTGCCACATTATCAAGAACACTATATATTCTGCCATGTCATAGGGGTCAAAATCAAGATTACAAAAAATAAGGATGTTTTAGCAAATAAGCAAGAGGTATGTTGTGGTTAGCTATATTAGGAACAAAACACAAAATAAGGGAAAATTTATGTAAACATGAATATACATGGTAAATTAATTTGATTTTGATTTTGCTCTTCATAAATGAAATTCCCCATATTACGCATTCATTTTCCTTCCTACCCAAAAATCTGCCAATCTTTCTTCTTTTTTTTAGTCTTCTTATGTTTTTAAATTGTTTCTCTTACTTTAGTTAGATACTTATATTTTATTCTCACAAAAAAAAAGAAAATGTTTATTTTTGTTTATCATGGAAAGTTAAAAGTAACAATGATTTTTTTTTGTTGCTGCGTTTTGAAGGGAAAATAAACTTTCAATTTTTAATCTAATATGGTGTATCAAAACCCAAAAACAAAAATACGTCACATATAAATAGCAAGTGTTCCATAATCGAATAAATTAGAATTTTAGTTGTACTATGAGGTGAAAATTGAAAATTATCGAATAAATTGTTTGGTAGATGAGAGACGGAACAATAGATAAAACCTGAAAATTATAAAATTAATCGAAAAATATCTGAAACTCCAAACATATATGCATACCCCTAGTGTTTTAAACATTTTGATTGAATTAATAATTTCTAGATTTTTAGCTATACATCTAAATTTACCACACACGTACCCTAATTGTGCTATAGAAATGTCAATTTTACTGTATACTTAGTACTATTATATTATAATATAATAAAAATAAGATTAGGATGATGATTGTAAAAGAATAATCAATAGGCAAGGTTTTTAAGGAATCTTCCATATAATTCATTAAAATACTCGATTCGATTTGTAACATATGCCAAATTCTAACTTTTAGTGTTTAGGGTTCATCATTGTACTAAACATTTTTGTTCAACCAATTACATCATGCAGCTTAATTTTATAATCACTGTACAATTTTTCTTACATTTACATTCAATAATCTAAATTTACAACCCATGTGCTCTAATTTTACTATTAAAATGAGAATTTTACTGTGTACGTTGTGTTATCATTTTATCATACACTTCATGGAAATTTTTCATAATTAATTAGTGATGAAAATGATAATAAAAATATTCAATACAGTGGACACAATATCTATGAACTATCTATTTTATATGTTCCTTATTTCTTTGTTTCATACATAATGTACATTATGACTTCTTTTTTTATGCATATCGAGGTTTAGGTTTCATGAATAATTACTGAGAGATACATAGCTATTTCAATATAAAAATAATTTTAACCTTTACGTTCAAAGGGTTTAGGCTTTAATTTACTCACAACTTGTGAGATAAATAAATGTCGTGGAGAGATCGGAGATAAACAATGCACAAGGTGATTAAGTAAGGACGACCATCGCATATCACATGTCCTTAATACTCCATCCATTTTCTCATATATGACATATCTTGACTTTTTTAGGATTTAGCGCTCATGTATTCATGGAACGGAGGAGTAACAAATATTTCAGTATAAGAAAATGATGATAACTTTTCGTTCACATATTTCCAGGACTTGAGATTTAGGGTTTTATGAAATACAAGAGATAGAAGGGTTTAGGTTTCGTAAATCGGAGAGACTAATAGTGATTCCAATATAGAAAAATTACTTTAACTTTTCTATAGGGTATAGGGTTCAAGGAACAGAGAGCATTGATTGACATTTAGGATTTAGTTTCAAACAACGAAAGCAATATTGATTAAGTACACTATCATTATCCCAATTTTACTTTATAATTTCTTAATTTTAGTAGTAAACTTCATAATTTTACTATGTAGTTTCATAATTATACTTTCGTCATAGTAACTTATAATAACCGATGAAGATGGATACACATAGATTTGTAATTTTACTTTCTTTTTGTAGTTATATTTTATATAGGTGTATAATTGATATTACTTTCTACATCTTTCCATGTATATATGTGATTACACAATTACAATCGCAATTCTACTTAGTAATTTTATAATTTTACTATATTGTTTCATAATTTAACCTTATGTTTTCACTATAGTAATTAACACTATCACAGTCCCAATTTTATTTTGCACTTCATAATTTTACTATATGCTTACGTAATCTTACGATGTGCTTTCATCATTTCCCTTTATATTTTCGTCATAGTGCTTTCTAATGACTAGTGAAGATAATTGCTTATAGGTTCATAATTTAACTTGATTTTATTGCTAGAGACTAATATTTTCATATGGGTCAAAATAGATATTACGAGTACTTTCCATAAATTGCGATTTTATTTATTTTATTATTTTACATCTCAATCATCTCAAGCATAATTTTACTTCATAATGTCAAGATTTTGTTATCCGCATCATAATTTTTGTATGTACTTTCATTGGTTATCTTTATGTTATCGTCATAGTATTTTGAATGACTCGATGAATATGTATGCATGTAGGTAACAATTTTTTTTTTTATTTGTTGCGAGATCGAGATAGTTAAATAGATGAAATAGGTGTAAATGGGTGTTCTAAGTTCGCCATGTATATTTAGTGACGACACATTCAATTTCTATTGTACTTTTACTTTTGTAATATTACTAGGTAGTTTCATAATTTTAATAGGTACTTTAATAATTTAACTTTATTTTTTTTGTTACGGTACTTTAATTCTTAAAAGTCCATAGAGATAGAAATATATTAGGTCATAATATTTTTGTAAAGGGGTTCATAAAGGAATGTTTTATTGTTATCAAAGATAATATAGATATAACAAGGATAAAAGTTTGAAAACATTGCAAAATTTGCACTCCATGAAATTTTAAACTTTTAGGTTTAGGGACAACGACACAACTTTTATATTTAATTTTTTATTTTATTTTATTATTCAACTTCTATAATCAATTCTATGAGTTAGTAATTGATGGAAAGACTGTTGTTTAATCCACAAGAATTTCTAAAAGACGATATTTCTGTAAATTTTGTAAGACGAGAGTCACTAGGGTCACTACTCACCACAGTTAACCCCTATATTTCTAAATAGTGACCCCGTTATTATCTGAGTTTATCTCAAACAAGACCTTTTTTTTAATTCCCAATTAGAATTGTTTTTTTTTTAATTCCCAATTAGAATTTTCATAATTACTCGTTTAAGACGGTCGATCTATTATTTTAATTTTTGGTGCGACGAGGGTCACATTTTAGTATCATAAGCGTCACCGCACATAATAAGTGACCCCTATATTGTTAAATAGTAACTCCATTTTTCTGTGAGTTGGTTACACAAGACTTGCCCTTTTATTTTTTAGCAAAGAGAAATGATCAAAAGAAAATATAAGGAGATTTACTATTCATTTCGTTATAACATAAAAAGAAAGAGCCTAAACAAAAGGAAATAAATTGATTTAAGATTTAAGCATTCACACACAAAAAGTAAAAAAAAAAAAAACTAAAATCAATTTAAACATTCTACCCGAATTCAAGCGCCTAATTTCATACTTCCCTATTTAAATTGTGATCTTTATCATACTTTCCAATTTTCATGTTTCTTTCTAATACACCGAAACTTGCAGCACAATTTTTATTCATTTGCAAAACTTCCTCCCAATTTATTTTTTCTTGTTTTTGCTCTCATTGTGATGGCAAACTAATTACTTCCCTTAATGATGTGACAATTGCCACATCACATAGAGACACATTTTTCTTGTCACTAATAGAGACCCATAGAATTATTGATTTCTATATGGTGTAAATGACCTGACACGGTAATAAAAATGAAGAGGAATTGCATAATTGAGCCCAATTAGCTAAAAAAACAGCCCGTTATTTGCTTCCAATTATATCAATCTCCAAAGAGGCAATTCAAATAAATCTATACAATTCCAATTTCACCAAACAAACAAAAGAAACAAACCCCATAAGATGAAGATCACTCTAGCTTTAGTTTTCCTCTGCTTATTGATAGCTCCTCCTCTTGCTATCATTGTCCATGGACAAACTGAAAGCTTAATAGACTTCACTTGCAAGCAAACACCCAACTACTGGCTCTGTGAGTCAACACTGAATTCAGACCCTGCTAGCCGTGCAGCTACAGACATTAGAGACTTAGCCATCCTCATGGTGACCCATGTCACGAACAAGGCAACCGAAACCCGGGATCACATCCTAAGTCTCCTACATGACATGACAATAGACCAAAAGGTTAAGTCACTTCTTTTCAGATGTATGTATAGGTACAACACAATCATCCAGAATTGGCTGGATAAAACCTTGAAGGGCTTGGGTGACAGAGACTATAACTTGGCTCGCGAGATGATGGTTGCAGTCCCAACTAATGTTGAGTTGTGCGAAAGGAGTTTCGAGGCTCCGATCATGTCTCCTATATCCAGTGATAGCAACGCTACGGATGACCTCGCTAAAGTTGCTTATGGTATTGTCTTTTACAAGTTTGAACACCCTCCTCTTGTTAAGTAAGGATTATGTATGACTGTGCGTTCATCGTTGTTGTAGTATTTATACCCGCCAATTAAGCTCCTTGCGCGATTGGACTCGAGTGTACTTTTAGAACACAAAATTGGAGCAGAAAAATTGTATTCTAACACAAAATTGGAGCAGAAAAATGTTGAAGATGAATGTATGATGGTATTGGTGGCTACTTTCAGATGAATCTATCTGTACGTATGTATATGAACAACCCAAAATAGTCTTGGAAGTGAAGTTTAGGTAATTGCCTCGGAAAATTGGTATACATAATCAAATTAACTGATTTTACAATGTAACAACTGTACATAATAAGCACCAAGAAGATGATCACCAACTGCCTGAGGATCGATTAAGAGCCTTAAAAAAGGTATACATAATCAAATTAACTGATTTTTCCATTTTCCGAAGCACAAATTTAACTGAGTAGTAACTAAACATAACAATTGAATAATATCAAACATGACATGATTATCAACAAACTGAGATCTCTCTCTATATGCATATAATTAACGTGGTAACAAAATTCTTACATCCAACAGAATGTAATTGTCAAGAATTAAGCTCTCTCTAAATGCAAATTGCAAACATCACGTATTCTTTCCAATTTATCTAAGCAACCATTAAATTAAAAGCTAATTTAATGGAGAAAGGATAATCCATCCACAAAAGAATTGCTAATAACAGGATTAGACCTAATTGCAAGATAAACAGAACAGGATGAGCCTATATCAAAATCAAGACAAGGGTACGTAGTACTTTAAGAGCAGGATTGATTATTACCCCCAGTTCGTCTGCGTTTGGCTCCCCATCGGAGCACAGACGATCTTCCGGAAAGGTCAACGAGGGCGAAAGCGAGGTTATTAGTAGGTTGAACTCGAAAAGACCAAACCTGAATGACATCCTTAGAGGCAAGCCCATTCTCACGAACAAGTTGATTCCAAGCCCCAACAAGCACAAAAGAATTAGGTCCAGAGTTTTGGTTATAAGTCCACTTCTTGAACACCAGTTCTCGTACTTCCAAATTCGGGCCGATCACCTTCACCCCGAATCCCATTAGGCCACCCTTGTCGTATCGCAGTTCGAGTTGGTCTTCCTCTTCTGGGGTTAGAAAGAGTTTGGATGCGCGTGCTGGCATTGTCACACGGGCTTTTGTCGAATCGACATCACAGTTTGTGAGTTCCTTTGTGATCACCAAGTTGAGGTCATCACCACCAAGTTCCAAAATCTTATTTATGAAGATTTGAGGGAGATGATCAACATGGGAGTAATTGACAAGATTGTTGAAGTAGTCGGGTTTCGATTCGCGTTTCGGAGGGATAGAAATACTAATGGGAATGGGTATTGCAACTTGTTCTTCGAACATGAGATGATCAAGAACTAAAGCAGAGTCTCCTAAGTCATCATCCATATCAATATGATTCTCCTTTTCTTTTTCTTTTTCTTGATCTCTTTCCTTGTCCTTTTCAGAGGCTTTTTGAGCGACAATGAGTAAGTAATTCAATTTATGGTAAGTAGGCTGGTGGGTAACATAACCAAAATCCTTTATGGTAAATAATTCAATTGACCCATGATTACTCCCTCCGATCGCCATGATTATTATCTTTGTTCTTCGACTTCAGTTAATTCTTCAAATAATAATGAAAGGGATGTTGAATTTGATTAGAGAGCAAGGGTTTGTGATTCACTTATTTGTGAATTGATCGAAAGGGTTTGTGATTTCGGTTGCTAGAGTAGGGTTTTTTTGGTTAAATGTAAATGGAGAAGTGATCGTTTACATTGAAAGGCAAGGTGAAACTCCAATTGGGTTTCTTATTTCTAGTTAACGCAAAAACTTGTATAAAGCAGTCTTATTTTTATAAAGTTAATTGAAAATTATCTTAGTGGTTCATTGAAGTCGGGGTACTGTTTTTTGTTGTATTTTTTTATTACTATATAAAAGTAAGAAAGATAAAAGAATTAGGACTCCTCATTTCGAGTAGAGTATTATCCTGTATTTATGCACTATTGAATTAGAGAGGGTGGTTTTTTGGCCATTAGATAAAGCGGGTGATTTTTGAAAATTTAAATAGTAAAAGGAGAGAGATAGAGAGGAAGAGAGACATCACAAGTACTAGAACAGTGGAGATCCAAATTGTTTGTTGTTGTATATTAATACGACTTTGACTATAATATTTAAAAAACCGTTAAGAAATTGGAGTGTGGCGGTGAATGATAACGCGGTGTTAACAATTTGAGCGCCAATAGGTGAAGGTTTATGGGCCTTAGTAAAGGGCTTTTAGTTGGCGTGTGAACTTTACTGGGTATTGTATGTGAATTGCTAAATACCGTCCCAAATTACTACCTATCGCCCCCCCAAATACCAATTTTACCTTTTATTAAATTTTCACTCACTCATCTTTCCTCTCTTCCTCACTCACTCTCACTCATCCTTCCTCTCTTCCTCACTCACTCTCACTCATCCTCACCACCACACCGGCAACCACCACCACTCACGGCACCACCACCACCACCACCACCACCACCACCACCATCACAACGGAATGTCAGGGGCTAGCGGCAGCGGCAGAGGCTTCGACGGCGAGGGAGGCGGCGACCATGAGCATCGCGGGGGGGTAACTTTTCGAAATTTTTTTTGCCTTGAATTGAATTTTTTTTGCCTTGAATTGAATCGCGAACTTATGAATTGAATTTGTGTTGATTGTGTGTGTCGATCGTCTGCCAATCACGACTCACCCTTGGGTGAGTCGTCTGTCGATCGCGACTCGCCCAAGGGTGAGTCGCCTGTAGCAGACAACTCACCCTTGGGCGAGTCGAGATCGACAGACGACCGGGAAAAAAAAAATAATTATTTATTATTATTATTATTATTATTATTATTATTATTATTATTATTATTTATTATTATTATAATTATTATTATTATTATTATTTATTGTTATTATTATTAATATTATTATTAAGCGGTATTTAGCAATTCAAAAAAAAAACAATTATTATTTATTATTATTATTATTATTATTATTATTTATTATTATTATTATTATTATTATTATTATTATTATTATTATTATTATTATTATTATTATTAAGCGGTATTTAGCAATTCAAAAAAAAACAATTATTTATTATTATTATTATTATTATTATTATTGTTAATATTTATTATTATTATTATTATTATTATTATTATTATTTATTATTATTATTATTATTATTATTATTATTTATTGTTATTATTATTATTATTATTTATTGTTATTATTATTAATATTATTATTAATATTATTATTAATATTATTATTAATGTTTATTATTATTATTATTATTATTATTATTATTTATTGTTATTATTATTATTATTAATATTATTATTATTATTTATTGTTATTATTATTAATATTATTATTATTATTATTATTATTATTACTGATTATTGTTTAATTAATTAAAAATGTGAAATGATAGATGGGAGGTGCCGGTAAATCGGTGCCGAGGTTATTTAGTGAACTAGCTGGTTCAGGACCGCGTCACACGAGGACGCGCGGGATTGATGCCTCTGTACGGAGACAGAGAGAGGCAGTTCGGATGAGGGAGATGACTGCTGAGCAAGACGATTACGAAACTAGCGAGTTCTACTCCGGTGATCAGTCCATGGACGATGATCAGATTGGCATCGAATCATCCTCAGATTGGCGCGTGGTGAAGGGCAGAGGCGGTAGGTTTGTTAGTACTGGGTCGTCCAGTACTAGCAAACGATCTAGAGCGGAGGACGACACTACGTGGCTTGTTACAGAGCCTGTGCCCGGTGGTCCGGCGGATGATACCGTCATACCGAGCTTCCTGGGCCACGTAGCGTCTCGTATGTGGAATGGAGAGACGAGGGGTCTCTTGAAGTGTCAGAACCGATTCAGTGTTTGTCATCGGCTGAGTCAGTGGCGAGCGGAGATGTCGGCCGAGATGAGGGCCCAGATCGAGGGGACTGGGTTATCACACCTGGCAGACATTATGTTCAGACATATTGACTTCCCCTTGATATCTGCATTCGTTGAAAGGTGGCAGTCGGATACGAACTCGTTCCACATGCCGTTCGGAGAGATGACGATCATGTTGCACGATGTATGGCATATTCTTCGGATTCCTGTAGAGGGACAGCTCGTTTTCAATGAGGGACGGGATGGGCAGCTGCAGATGGCGGCCATGGAGGTTCTCGGGGTCACCCGAGATGAACTGCTGTTTAGCTACTGGCAGGGCGGTGCGGTCCTCACGGAGTCGATTTTTGAGCTTTGCCGTGAGCAAGTGGAGGACAACCAGGCGACAGCTTGGATGTGGTTACTTATTGGATCCACCTTGTTTGTCGACAAGAGTGGTAACCGTATTAGACCCTCCTGCGTGATGGAGGTGATGGACGACGGTGTCGAAACGGTGCATGACTTCTCTTGGGGATCTGCTGCCCTCGCCTTCCTATATCGTCAGCTCGGTATAGCTAGTCGCGGGGATTCTCAGGGCATCTGCGGATGCCTAACTCTCCTCCAGGCATGGATATACGAGTACTTTCCCTGCTTCCGACCTCATCGGGAGCGGATGGTTGTCGGGGACGGCGAGGCTCCCCGTGCGTCCGTATGGAGTGCCCAGGCTGAGGGCAAGGACGTGGGTCGACTGCACTCCTTACGTAGACGCTTGGATCAGCTGCTAGCGCCAGAGGTACGTCATTTAGTTATCGGTGTTCATGATTTATTTCGTCGTTTGCTATGTTTTTTTTACTTCACCGTAACTTTCAACATTTCTACGTAGGTGGTGTGGCTGTCGTACGGTTCTAACCCGGTTGCATCTGTACCGAGGACTGTATTCATGGGGTGGCTATCGAACCGTACATGCCTGGTCGTTGTTTACGACAAATCGGGTACGTACAGAGTATCCCTTCCCCGATCATTAGGCCAGAGAAAGCGATCAGGTCATGGAGCAGTCGTTCGTACAAGGTTGACTACCCCGAACAGATGTCATCTGATGCCTGGCGTATGTTCCCGGGATTTTACATTCTTGGTCTCCATGGGTTTCAGGCATCCACGTCAGATCCCACAGCATGTACGGATGACTACCTCGCATGGTACTACCGTCACTCCCACCCTCGGCTGATACGTGACGCTGCAGCACCTGTGATTCCTCCACGATCCAACAGCGATTATGTAAGTGATTAACTAAAATATATTTTTTTTTTACGTATTACATATCTCTGAACTCACACTCATTGTTACTTTTTTGCAGTGGGTGAATCGTCTAGCCGTCGCAGCTGAGTCTTTCATTAGTTTGATTCCTCCGGAGCAAGCGGAAGATTCTCGATCGATTATGGACGAGTATATGAGGGCTGCCAAATGATGTATTGACCCTAGATGAATTTGTTATATATTTATATAAGAGTTTCATTGTTATTGTTATTTATTTGTGTTATTGTAATTTGTTGTTTCTTATTTACCTTTTTTGTTTTATTGTAATTTGTTGTTTTATTTACCTCGAATAATCACGACCACTCTCCACATGCAAAATATAACAATCACACAAAAATGTGACAATGATATAAGTATAACAATCACGCAAAACATTCAATTACGTCGACCTCGCTAAACGATCCCAATGTGCTCTTCGCCTAACATACATTTGCTCCCAACCAGCGACACTATCAGAACGGGAAGTAAACCATGCTTCGCATATCGGAGGAACAGGGAAATCTGAGGCTAAATCCAGACGGATATAATGCATGTACGAATCACCTAAATGACACATGACAATTTCCCTACTTGGACGTGTAGCAGTCGAAGGTGCTTGCAGCGGTAGCACTGTGTAACAAGAATATAACCCCCTTCCGCTGCCGTATCCGAATAACATAATCGTTGCATTGAAGAGGTTGGCAATCGGGAACAAATCCTCAACTACTATCATCCAGTGATCATCGTTACACGCACCTCCGTCCCATATAATACGGTGGTAACCAGCGTCGACCCCTTCAACGTATATGTTTTCGTACAATGCTCAGTTAACTAAGAGTTCGTTTGCAATGCAAACTCTCTTCAATCTCCATTGCTCTTGGTCTCCGAAAACGTAGTCCGCAATGACACGGAAACCGCAATTACCATCCCCAAGCACATCGAGATATCCTTCAATGAAAGGTATGATGATTCCCGGAATTTTGTTAACATGATAGAATTCAGTGATATCTATTGCGTGTCCAGCTGCAAGACAATATAATAGAAAGTCATTAATAGTACTTATCAAAAAGTAATTAACAACATTATGTACATGTTAATAAATTATGGGTTTTCATACCAGTACTCCGCACGACGTTACTCGATGAGGATGAGGTACGACCACGCCCGCGGCTCGAACTGGATGACCTAGGGCGACCACGACCCCTCTGGGAGTACTCCCATGAACTAGGATCACGTCTGGTAGAGGAACTCCCTCTCGGTCGACCTCTGACTGTCGTGTTCGCTTCCGGCTCGACGTAACTCGCTTCCTCAGGATGAAGCTGCTCATTCATAAGGACAGATATGTTGCGCACAACTGCCGGGTCGCTTGAGTTAACCTCGTCGACGAGAGAGTGAAAGTATCGATGGTCCTCAGATGGATGCTCAGTCATGTCAAGCGTAGCTATCTCCACTGCATCACTAATAACGAGTGTTCGCCAAAATTTGTGGACAGTATTCAAGCTAATTGGCGTGCCCGTATCCGTGGCCGTCTTCAACTCACACGCACACGGGATCTGATGAGTGGATCTCAATACACAACCGCAACGATCAAATACTTGGTCACTCAATTCTCTCATCCTCGTCAGCTCAGCCCATAATATTTCTAAGCAGTAATGGGAAACATACCCGGTCAGATAGTTGAATGGGAAACCCGAGTACATCATATTTCTTCGTCTTCTGCACTCTTCAAGTGTGGACTTGATCTCAGTTATTTGTGACTCGATTGACTTGTTGACCTTGTTCCAAACATTGTCCAAAGCTCCAGTTGAGGAGTTCAACCACTGTTTTAGCGCGGCATGTGCACTCTCCACCCTGCAAGTCGTAGTGTTGCCAAGGTGTAGCACCTTATTCGTCCACGCAGCCACAAACATCTCTTTGTATCTCAGCCAGGTCTCCTCTACATAGGATATCACGTGAGGGTAATTCCTCCAACTACCCTTCATCATACGCACTGCTCTATCGTACGCAGCTTCTGTGGAAGCTTCCATGATAATTTTCCACCTCCCGTTCTTGAACCTCTGCGCGACAAGCTTATCTTTTCCACAAAGTCTGTACACTTTGTCTTCAACGACTTTGTTAATGTGCCATGTACAGAGCAAATGGGCACTCTCGGGAAATATCTCTCTAATAGGTGTCATCAACCCTAGCTCACGATCGGTCACAATTGCTGTTGGGTGTACATCATTTCCAATAAGCATCCTTAACTTATGTAAGACCCACGCATAGCTTGCCTGAGTCTCATCCTTCATAATGGCATAAGCTATGAGGAAGTTCTTATTGGTTGGAGTCATCCCCACTATCTCAAGAAACGACATCTTATACTTGTTTGTTTTGTACGTGGAATCTAAGCCAATCAACCAACGAAAAGACCGAAATAACTGAATTGATGTAGGGTGTGCCATGAACACGTGAGTTACCTCATTAGTAGCTAGGTCGGCTCTTGTCCAATGTACGTACTTATTCTCCACAGCTAAATGATGAAACTGACCAATGACATCTCTCTCTTCAAAATCAAGTTTCCTTATACGATCTCTGTGGTTGTACACATGCCGTCTAGTTGCATTGTCCTCGGGAAATTTTTCCTTAATAGCGGCCAAGATAGCACATGGCTTTGTTTGTGCCGAAGTCATGTCACGAACGAGTTTCTTTGACCCAGGACTAAGACCATTCATCTGACGATATCCCTCAGGAAACACAGCAAAGTCATGGTTGTGCGTACCCCTAATCCCAGGCAATGTGACAATCATTCAACTACTGGACCCATACACTTGCCGAGCTCTTAACTGGAACGTACATTTACAAGCCTTTGTTTTCGATTTCTTCCGAGCAGCACTATCTAAGTCTCTTAATTCCCCTCTGTAGCGTTCACCTCGATTGCATTTTAACAATTTTACGCTTCCATTCTTCTTGTGTGACGAAATTATCAACTCAAACCCAATAGTAAGGGCAATTTGTTTTGCCCAATTAATTGCATCTGTATCACTATCAAATAACTCATCAGTGACGAAATGCGTACTGTAATCAACACCATCACCACCGAACCGCTCCAAAGGAACCTAACGAAAACAACGAAAACAATGTTAGCTTAATCTTAAATTCAAACGTCTATCAAAACCGACTGAACCAAGGGACGGGCGTCTCAAATTTCCGTTTGGACCATGGAAGAAACAATATTAATAATAACAATAAATAATAATAATAATAATAATAATAATAATAATAATAATAATAATAATAATAATAACAATAAATAATAATAATAATAATAATAATAATAATAATAACAATAAATAATAATAATAATAATAATAATAACAACAATAAATAATAATAATAACGGTCGTCTGCAGATCTTGACTCACCCTTGGGTGAGTCGTCTGCGACCGGCGACCCACCCAAGGGTGAGTCGAGATCGGCAGAAGACTCACCCTTGGGTGGGTCGCCTGTCGCAGACGACTCACCCAAGGGTGAGTCGGAAATTTCAGACGACTGTGCAAAAAAAATGCGCAAAAAAAAAATTTACCTCCGCCACCGTCAACGGCACTTCCTGATCGCCGGCAGACATCCGCGGCCGTTGCTTGAGTGAATGTTGATGAAGGTTGGGTATGAGAGTGGGTGGTAGAGAGGGAGAATTGGTGTGAGAGTTAGAGAGGGAGAGGATGAGTGAAAATTTAAAAAAGGGCAAAATTGGAATTTGGAGGGCGGTAGGTAGTAATTTAGGGCGGTATTTAGTAACACCCTATTGTATTCGTGGGTTATGGTGTATTAGTACTATTGGGCTCTCGGTTTGTTTTTTTGTGGATCGTTGCCGTTGGATACAATCATACAACGTCGTTGATCTAACTTTTCTTTTTTTTTTTTTTTTTCCGTCGATCTAATATTCTTTTTTTGTAATAGTGGTACTGTGGTAGTAGTATTTTTTATGGAAGTTATGTCTTGATGGATTAACAACTAAAAACAGGCTTCAACAAAGTAAAATATTTATTCCACAAAAGTGTGTCTTTTGTAATCATCATAATGAAGATAGATTTCATTTGTTTTTTGAATGTCCAAATCTAGTCCAAACGTTAAAAGAAGTGGAGACTTGTAGGGGTCAATCTAAATGTGACCATAGATCCAACAATGGATTTCACTGAAAGTCTTAATTTTCTTTAAGATAATTTGTCTGAATCTAATCTAATACTTTTTATCATGACATGGTGGATGTTCTGATTTGCTAGAAACAAAGTAATTTTTAATAACTTTACTACAAGTCGTATGATTTCTAGAAATATACATGATTAGTAAACTAATTCCCAATATAGCTTCGGTTGAGAACTATTTCCCAACATATACAACTATTAGTTTCTGATAGAGGCAAGGAAGTGTGATTTTTTCACATATACATGTTTGACAAAATAATTCCCAAGATATACATCATCTAGGTTTTCGAGTTTCTTTTTTTTATTCCGATTTATTTTGTTACGGTTTTTTTTCTTTTAGAAGTAGTTGTGCAACACATCAATAAGAAAAAAAAAGAAGATGAGAATACTTTACTAAACAGACAAGCAAGATATCTTTACTCATAAAATTGAGAGCATCACTAACTACTTTGGAGAAATAGTTACTTACATGAAGCTGAATTAAAATGAAATTTCAGCAACAAATAATCTTAAGTACCATGAAAATTTTGTACAAATAACAGTTTTGTGAATTAAATCTAACTCACCCTCTCTAGCCAGAGTTTCCTGTGAATTTTATTGACTTTAAAAAAACACTTTTGATTAGAAGAATTGTTATTTGAATTGAATTTCATGGTACTTTTGATTATTTGATGCTGAAAATTTATTTTGCATGATTAAAAAGTAGTTAGTAATGCTCTCAATTTTATGATTAAACATATCTTACTTGTCTATTTAGTGAAGTCTTACGTACAACTACTTCTAGAAGAAGAAAAAAAACCGTAACAAAAAAAATCGGATCAAAATAAATAATTGGAAGAAAAAAAAAAATGCAGAAATCCTACATGATGTATATCTTGGAAATTATTTTGTTAAATATGTGTACGTGAGGAAATCACACTTCCTTGCCTCTATCCAAACCTAATAGATGTATATATTGGGAAATAATTCTCAACCGAAGCTATATTGAGTAGTTTACTAATCATGTATATTTGAGAAAATCACACACAAGTCCAATACAGATTGCTATTTCAAGTAAAATAAGTTTCTTAGAGTGGCAAAACCTCTCAACTAAGGAAGTTCAATTTGATACTAAAGGTATTTTTTTCCCGTATGGCCTCTATTAAAGTACCTAGAAAAGATATTTACTTAGGGATGCCCCGGGGCATTGAATATGTGAAGATAAACTTTGATGGATCAAAATATGAAAATACGCATGCGGCTGCAGGGTTTGTGCTAAGAGATGAAAAAGGTGAAGTTCTTTCCCTAGGTGCGAGGTCTTGTGGTACAAGCTTCATTCTTATGGCAGAAACTATAGGTCTACGGGAAGAGGTTAAAATAGCACGCACTAACGGCTTTAAGAAAATTACTGTAGAAGGAGATGATATGGCAGTCATTAAAGCAATCAGGGAGAAATGACATATTCCCTGAAAATTTGAGAATATCATCATTGATATGAAGAAAGATTTGCATCATTTTGAAAAGGTCAAAGTTCTCCATTGCTACAGAAAAGCTAATACAGTAGCAGATTACATGGGTAAATGTGGTCACTCTTGTTCACAATTGGTTCTCTGGTCAAATTCATTTGACTAGTCCTTCACCAATTTATTGGTGAAGGACATCTTAAGTTAACCTATTTAGGTTACCTGGTTATCTTGCCTAATCAAAAAAAGAAAAGAAGTAGTAGTAGTATTTGAATTTTAATAAGTCAATACTGTAAATATGAAAACTACATAAAGTTGGTATTATTTAAAATGAATTTAAGAACTAAAAAAAGTATTTTGATTTTATGTTTTTTTTATATATTTTTTTTCACAAATTGGTTAAATTTGTGAAATTTGACCTGCAAAAGTCAAATGAGATGCTCAATTTAGATAATACATTATTTAGTGGAAGGTGAATGATACATTCACCCACTGAATTGGCAACCCACTAGCCCATTGTGTTATCTCTCTCCTCTATTTCTAAAAAGAGGCAATTAAAATAGTAAAGATATAGACACAATAGACTAGTGGGTAGCCAACCCACTGGGTCAATGAAAAATTTTCCTTAGTGAAATTAATAATAATAATAATAATAATAATAATAATAATAATAATAATAATAATAATAATAATAATAATAATACTTATTATTATTATTATTATTTATTTATTTTCTTTATTTTTTAGTATTTTGCTTTAAGTAGTACAAAAAGTTAGTAAATTGAACTGAACTTTAATACTTCTTTTTCGCGTATTGAAGTTAAAAAATTGCAAGGAGGTGAAGATAATTGTGCCTAATAGTGTCTATATTAGGTTTCATTCTTTTCAACTAGAAAAAATTAAACTGAGTTGAATTGTTTTCTTTTTAACCTAATATTTAACCATTTAAAAGTTGTCAAAACATATTTAATATTGGACTTATTTGAAAATATCTTTTAAAATTTTCCAATAACATAGGTACCATTATGATTTATTTCGATTTTATTATACTGAATTGAATTAAACTTAACTAAATTAATTTGAACTGAAATTAAGTTGAGGAAAACAGAGTCTTATTAGTGTTATTCGGAATAATGTTAGAAGAGATGGGAATAAGGCGACTCATGGAGCTTTTGTTAGAGCTGAACTTACCAGAACTGAATTGATCATAACTGAATTCAACAACACTAAATTGGACACTACTGAATTGAACTGGATATAACTGAAATGAATTGAACACAACTTGATATGTAAAAATATGTTTCTGAATCCAACACCACTGAACTGAATTGTATATCATTTAACTAAATTTGAAATCACTTAATTAACGCCTGAATTAAATTAAACATATAAGGTCTAACAAACACACCCTCACTATATGGCGCACTTGGATCCAAATTCTTTTTCTACTAGAGTATGGATTGAGGGAAGGTCGAGGGAAGGACGAAAATTTTGAAATAATTGTTTGGGACCGATGTAACTCTAAGGGGGTGGGGGAGAAGAACAGTTTCCAATGGCTACTGAGCACAAAGTCTCACCCGGGGTCCCTCCACCATGTTCATGTCCTGATATCTTCATGAAATCATATTGAGATTTGAGAGTACATTGTTCTCACGCCACACGTGCTTATGGTCGACTACATTAAAATGAAAATCGAATATCAACAGTAATCCATCAAATCCCAAAATTTAAAGTGGACATGACACTCTGAATGGACTGTAATCAACAAAGGAATGATGATTGTCTTTCTATTCATCAATTAAAGGTTTTCAGTCCCCCTCTAAAGGAGACCGCATAATTTATGCTCATGCAATTCTATGTACACATCCCAAACCCAATAGCTCCCTGATCTTTATTAGTGAGATCGTCTTTACAGATTCTTCAACAGCAGAAGTACTTTCAGAAACCGCACTAACACTCGAAAGGTACTACAGTTGCAGATTATTAGACCCTCTGAGCTTGCATCCATGTATCAGCCCACTGCTCTGCTGACCTGTTCCGGCGTGTCCAAACCAGAAGCTGGTTCCACCAGTCTATAACAAGAAAACAGGTCAATTAGCACATACGACATACGACTACAAGTAATGGGGGGTCAGGGAGAGAAGTAAAAAAAGATCAATTATCATGCAGGAATCGGTAATACCTAGGAGATTCATAGCCGGGTCCATTAATATTGCTTGAAGATAAACTTGGGTACTGCTGGACAGAGATAACGCTATCGTCTGTCGCTCCAGAAGAGATAGGGGATCCCTGGAAGTTTACAGCTGAATTAGTCCTGGATGAAATTCCTGCAACATGATAGCGCGTGTTTTTCAGCTGATTGGTAATCATCTTCTTCCAATCATGAACCAGCGGCTGCTTCTCATTTTTCTTTCACCCACCCTCATGAATTGATTAACTATGTAAAGAGAAGATTCTTAATGGCGCGTTCTTGCTAATGATAAAACAAGCCAAAAATAATCAACTGCATCAATGTTACTAGCTGTGACTCATTGTATTTTGCTCTAGAAGGAATGAAATTTTGATTACATTGACAATCAACTAGGCAGAATAGTCAAATACTCTAGAAGATCGAGACTGACAAACAAACACAAGAAGTTTCTTCATCAATTGAACCCTAGATTATTGACATACAGAGTATATAAGCAGCAGATTAGAAGAGGACAAATCATCTTCCAATCATCAGAGAGGTTTTACATAGTAGATATGTACATAATTACACAAACAGTTACTTTATCAACTAGCAGTGGAAACCTGTCCAGGATCACATTAAGCTCTAAAGTAGTGACCCAATTAAAGAATTCATTAATTTGATGTTGAAAGATAAGTCTAGAGAATTGACATCATAAAGACGAAGCTAGGACAACCGGACAAGTAGCTCATTGTTTAATTGAATTGCACGGCATCAACAGAGGTTTAAAGGTATCTCAGTAACGATCCCTATCACTCGAGCAAATAAACTTTAAAGCATGATTTAAGAAGTCAAAACACTATTGACACTGAGATTACCAAGCATAGGATCCCAAAGATGTCCTACAGATATGCTCAGAATGAATGCAACAAGATCAGATACATGTAAGGCAACTAACCTTGGAAAAGTAATACTAGGCAGAACAAAACCGTTAGAAGTGTGGCAAATAAATGGTTTTTCGACGATGCAGCCTTTGCTTCTTTCGCTTTCTTCACCGCTTTCATACGCTCAATTCTTGCACGCTTGAGCTTAGCGAGTTCATGAAGCTCTCTTATCAACTTCTGATCGGTTGAATCCAACGACATACCCCTAGGAGGCCGTGGTGGCTTAGGGGGCTTCTTAGCACTCATTGCCTTAGGCTTCTCCCTCACTACCTTCTTCTCTGTAACACCTCCATTCTTATGTTCCCCTACCTTCTTATCTACAACCATCAAGTTCACATTCTCCGAACCCTCACCAGAATTCGAAGTTACAGACCCATTATAGCTCCCCTCATAATACATTTGATTCACCCTATTGGTGCCAAATACAAGCCCTCCACTTGAACCTAGTTCACCACTAACTCTACCCTTTTCAAGATCAGCATCAAATTGCCCGTCTTTCGAAGTAATGTTATCCATCATTAGACCAATAACTTATCTGTCCCGCAACGCCACTGAACTCATTTCCTTACAGTTCTTTAAGATGTAGTACATACAACCCAGAATTTTTTTTTAATAAATTACTCACAACTATGCAACCTTAAATTTTCCCTTTTCCCCAAATAAATACTCAGAAGCAATGTAATGGAATCTTGTGAATATGATGTTGGAGCAAAACCCTGCAATCAGATTTAAAGCTTTAAATGCAAACCCAACAATGAAGCAAGGAACCAAGAAACCTGTTCCTAGAAAATTCAAAGAAATTTCCTTTAAACTTATAGATAAACCAAATTCAACTCAACTCATAACTCTCTTACATTTTATAAGCCCTAAATTTGCTCAACTGGGTTTTTTTTATAACAAATTGCCCAAATCCCAAACATTGTTCAAGCTGAAAAAAAATCACATTTTGCGATGCTACAAACAGCAGCAAAAGGGTTAATCAAACAAACTGAATTAATAAAATTACCTGTTATTGAGGAAAGCGAAGAAATTGCAGATCCAAAGACAACAAAAGCAGCTAAATCGAGGGTACTGAAGAGTGTGAAGAAAATTTAATGGCAGCACTAACTTGGATCCTTTGCGAATTATTGAGAACAGAGAAAAAGACGGAAAAAATATAAGAGGATAAGTGTAATGAAAAACCCAGAAATAATAAATATAAAAAAAAATAAATGGAGAGCTTTACAGTGAAGAACTTTCTGCGCTCCTAATACAACTCACTCCTCTCTCTCTCTCTCTCTCTTCTCTCTCTCTCTTTAGTACTCATCGACTGGTTTGTTGTTTAAATAAGAATGGACAAAGTTTTTTCAAAGTGAAGAAACAAATGTAAGAAATCTCGGGTGTCACCGACACATTCTAACTTCTAAAATCTCTTTTTATCTATCTACTCAATACTCAATTTATTTAATTTTTTTGGCGTTTACCAGGATGAAATAAATTATTAAGGGGAGAAGTTGGATTTGAACTAACCTGGTCTCTATCTCACGTTTTAGAAGTGCCTTAGCACTTTTTCTTTTCTTTTTTTTTTTTTTTTCTTTTTCCCTTTCAAACTGGGCCTGCACAATTTGATGTAACATGTGACATTGTGACTTGTCATCACACAATTTGAAAAGGAGAAAACAATAATAATAATAATAATAATAATAATAATAATAATAATAATAATAATAATAATAATAATAATAATAATAATAATAATAATAATAATAATAATAATAAGATTATAATTTTGTTTTTGGTGCAATGTATTTTTTTGTATTTTTTTTGTAAGTACCCAACAAAGAGTCAAAGACATGTATCAACGGACTTGTATGTGTCTAATATGAATAGTAATGTGGAGTAGTACTGAGCTGTGAGTAGAGCTGGCTAATTGGGCGGGTCGACCCATTTAATAAATGGGTCGGGTTGGGTTGGATCGTACATGTTTGTAAGTGGGGCGGGTTGGGTCAGGTCGGCCCGTATAAAATTTAAAAAGTATTTTTTAATAAAAAAATATTAAATGCATGTGTCGGCCCATTTGCGATCCGCTATGACCTGCTTAACTTTTAAATGGGTCAGCCCATTTCAACCCGCCCATTTATAATGGTAAGCGGGTTATGGGGCGAATCTAGACCTGGCAAACGGGTCAATCAGATCAGTTTCGGGTTGGGTTAATTTTGGTTCGGGTCTAATTGGGTCGACCTATACTCGGGTATGGGTTAGGTTCGGATTGTACTTCGGGTTCGGGTTTATTCGGATTTGTAACTTTTCGGATCATCTCGGGTCGGTTCATACAGGTTGGGTCCATTTTGAATCGGTTTTTGTTTGAAAAGTCGTTACTTTTGGGTCGAGTTAAAATCGGTTTGTGTCACTTTCGGGTCATGCTATATTTTGAGCATTCATTCTCAAATTTCCATTCAAATCACCAAATTAGGTTAACACTAAGTGTGGTTTAGTGTATAATCTTTAAATTTTTGGTAAAAAATAATTATTTCCTTTAAATAATAGTGTTTAACCAATTTCAGGTTCGATTTATTTTGGTTTCGAGTCATGTTCGGTTTAGGTCAGTTTGAATCGGTTTGCGTTTAGTTCGGATCAAATCGGTTTCGGTTGTGAACGGTTCGGTTTTGATTCGGTTCGGGTCAAATTCGGATACGGATCGTCGTCGGGTCAATAACATTTCGGTTTCGGTTCGGATCATTTCGGATAATCGGTTCTAAATCGGATTGTCACTATTCGGGTATATTCCACTACAACAAATGGTCACTTGCCCCACTATAATAATTGTGGCTATCATATGAAATTTTCGTGGCAAAAGCACTTAGCCACGGGATTTTTTCTCGTGACCTTTCGTGGCCTATAAGGCCGTGGCAACCTATTTAGTCACGGTAAAAGCACTCTTGTGGCTATAACGAGAAGTCTAGCCATAGTTTTGTCAGTGACACATTAACATATTGCCACTAAAAGAACGTGGAAACATTTCAATTAGCTACGAGAATTTTTGTGGCGGGTTAATTTAATAGCTACAACTACACTAGTGGCAAAGTAAACATGAAAAAAGAAATAAGAAAAATCTTAGAATTGTCGATAGTGAGTCTTGTACTTGAGACCTTCCGGAGTTTATAAGTGACTCAAACCATCTATGCTAAACTTCTTATATGATTAAAGTATGGACATTATTATATTTTGAATGTTATTACATGGAAAAAATATCGACATCCACCAAAATTCTCGTGGCAAACTAGTCAATTCCGTGGCAAAATTTATAAATGGCCACGAAAAAAAATATTTGGTGGCAATTTGGCCACACAAGTATATTTTTGTGGCAATTTAGCCACGAAGTTATTCCACTCGTAGCGATTTTTCAAAGATGGCCACAATTTTGTTTTTCCCGTGGAAAAACAATAAGCATAAAATTATTTTGCCCGTGGCAATTTTCTTGGAAATGGCCATGAAATAATTTTCCGTGGCAATTTCAAAAAACACGAAAAAATTGGCCACAAAATTTGACCTCCCGTGGTGAAATTCGTGGCCCAAGTGACTGATTGTTGTAGTGTTCGATTATGGTTTCGGGTCAATCGGGTCGGGTAATCAGTTTCGGGTCAGGACTGCCAGGTCTAGGCGAGTCGTGGCGGGTCAGGTAGAGGAGTCCCGCCCACTTGCCCAGGTCTAATTGTGAGTCTGTGACTGATAGAAATGTCTTGGTCTCCAATTTGTACTTGTACATAATACTCCGTATTAGTCAGGTCGGTCAAATTCAGTTCAATTTTGAAACATATTTTTTCTCTCATGTTTATTTTATCTTATTCATTTTAGCTTAAGATAGTTTCTTATACTTAATAGTTTTTCAATTGAGAAGAACACACTTTTAATTTAGAATATGTTGGTGTGAGTTGATGTGTATTATAAACAATTTTTTCTCTCATGTATTATTTTCAGCTTAGGATAGTTCAACAACTTTCAGTTAAAAAGAGCATACTTTAATTTAGGTTTTGTTGGTATAAGTTGATGTGTATTAACAACCGAAATAACAACTTAAAAACTAGCAAAATTAACAAAGTTCAACAAAATTAAAAAATTATATATTAAGAATCAACAAAACGACATGAGAAGAACAAGCCAAAAGTTTGGAATTGATAACATATTTTTTTAATTTATATATGTACGAGTTTAGATGGGGAACGGATTTTCTGGAGTTCTTTCTCTAGAATTTCTCTTTATCTCACCATTGGATTAGAGGGGAGTTTTTGGAATCACTGGATTAGAGGGGGTAATTTTTGGAAAATAGATAGTTAGAGAAAAGAAATAGACACAAAGAAAGAACTCCACAAAAACTTTAAAAAAAGAAACTATAGAGGATCCAAACACGTTTAGATGACTAGAGAGTACGCAAATATTATTTTAAGTTAAGCAACTGAGAATAACAATTCCGATTCATTGTCTAGGTGGGAGCACAACCTTCAACTCATAGTTGAGGCCAGGGTGCAATTGTTTTGATTTTTTTTTTATTTTTTTTTGAAAGAGTAAGAAATACCAAGATAATCTCATTAGGGAATATTGTTGTTACAATTACATTGGATCACCCTTTAGGTCTTTAGTGAGCCAAAAAGTTTGATTTCCTTGCATATTCCAAAATAATAATAATAATAATAATAATAATAATAATAATAATAATAATAATAATAATAATAATAATAATAATAATAATAATAATAATAATAATAATAATAATAATAATAATAATAATAATGATATAGCTTGCCCATGATATAAAGCTGAAATAAAAGGGATTTATTAGTAGTAGTTTTCTAAATTAGTGCATATTGAAAAGAAAAAAAAAAAGAACTAGTCTCTACTAGGACAAGAACAAATATTCAACTAACTTAACTACCGCATTAATTTAAAAAATGAGTGTTAGAACTTAGAAGTCATGGTTTCCTCCTAAAAAAGTTCCTTTTGAAAGCAAAGTTGGGCCTTCATAGAAAGCGAGACTAAATGACTAATGGAGGTTACTTGGTGAGATTCATAAATAAACAAGAGGATCCTTGATAGTACTGACTATTCGATCTCTATGGACAATTTTAATATGTTAAGTAGAGTACTAACTAGCTAGATGATAGAGACGAGACTCTACATCATTATTTTTGCATGACCCTCAACTCGATTTCAAGGATAATTTTGTTGCGGTTTTTTTTTATTGGTTAAAAGTTGCTTACAATATGGGGGATAAAGAGAGATTTAAAGTTGTGATTGATGAGAATTGAACTCACATTTTATGGGTGAAAAATGAAGTGCAGACCTATCCTAGCTAGCTAGATTCTCCATTTAAATGCTTATTACTCAAATATGTGTGATATACCAAACTGATAGGAAGAGTTTGGTGTGGGTAGTCCAATGACGTACCCCAATTTGTTCCTAACAATAATTTAAGTTCGAGTCTCATTTTAACAAAGTTGAAGGTTACCTTGTCGTTTTAAAAAATATATATATCGGACAGAAAAGGAAATTACATAGATTTTTGAGTGATCCACAAACAAAATGAAGGATTTGTTTCCACCTTCTTTTAATTTGTTCCTTAAACAAAAAACTCCATTGGTTTTGCCAGTTGGTTGGTAATGCTATCCCAGCCCCCAGATACCATAAATAATTATGATGATCATGTGAATTCGATCAACGATTTTTAAAAAATGGGGAAGATCTATCTCATAGAAATTGGAGTGGCTCAACAATAATTAATTTATATTAATACTGTACCTGTACTGCGTTTGACTTTCATAATTGTTTTGAAACTTTGCAATTGTGATTTCTCTTTGAATTTTGCTTCATCAACTAATACGAGTACTAGTATTTTTTGTGCTAAACGTTTTACAGCTTAAATCTGCATATTCTCCCGATAATAGTGGATCACATTAATGTAGAAGTGCAGTTCCTTGTCTGCTGTGATTTGCAACTTCAGCTCTCAGCTTAATAGCATTTAAACAAAACAACAAGGCATTTTAACCAAAGCTCAATTAGGAAGAACTAGCAAGATTATCATTTTTATTTTATTTTATTGTAAGTTACTACTGTTTATAAGGCACCGGGACGGATAAATTTCCGCGACATAACTATAAGCAAGGACCAAAATAGAGTTAAACTTGACCTTCTTACTGTGAAAAAACGGTTACATTTTAAATAAAAAAAATACTTTACTTTTGGACAATAAAATGCTAGTTTATTTTAAGCAATTTTGGTTGTCTATCTAAGTGTTTCTTTTCTGATAGAATTATAGAAAATATTACTTTTCAGATAAAAAATATGTTTTTTTTTTGAAGGGAGATAAAAAATATGTTTTGAATAAAGGTGTTAGAGTAGTTTCGACTGTCTTATTTTCTTTTGGTTCACACTAAGGGGCATTCACCGTTGATAACAGTGAATATTACTTATGCTGGCTGGTAGGCACCTCAAAGGGTGGGACAACTGACCAAACGATTTAAAGTTACTTCATAGCCAAGACGAGATTTGAATTAAGGGTGAATGATAGTAAGGCTCTGTTTGATTCACCTTAATTTTACTTAAATTCAGTTCAGTTTAGTTCTTGTGTAACTTTATCACTCATATAACTTTTTATTCCGAAATAATTTCATGATGATAATTATGTCATCGGAAAGATCTCAAAGCATACTTTTAAATAAGTCCAATATTGACTATGTTTGAACGAATTTTAAATGGTTAACGATCAAGTTTAAAAAAATCAATTCAATTCAGTTCAATTCAGATTAATTTTATGCAGGCGAATCAAACGGGGCCTAAGACTTATTGTGAAAAGGTCTCACACAATTAGAGTGACAAGACTTAGTTATTTAAAGACGAAATGTAATACTCGTATTAGCAGTGGTCCCTTTTTGTGGGCATCCTGGGCACACTAATAAGCTGGGCTGCCACCAGTAATTAGGGCCATCTAAACCCTCAACTAACGGCAACAGAAGTTATTAAGGCTTAAAATACAAAATGAGTAGTTTTTACGTGATTTTCACAACATCAGAATCTAACTTTGATCCCCAAATTGACGATTTCATTAATTAAAGCCATGTGCTTTGTATGGTCCGCCAAAATATCTCAGTTGAGCTATTCACAAAATGGTTGTCGCGTCTTAAGGTCATATAGTGAATTATCTCCAATGTAATTATCGATTAATAAAAAACAAAATGCTAAAACGCAAAATGTAATTTTTTTTTCTTTTGACAATAGCAAATACAAAGAAATAAACGTTAATTAATTTATTATGATCGCACATGTTATCGTTGGTTTACCATCCGTGCATTTGTTATGCTAATCAACTTAATCGCCGAAAGTAATAAGACAAATGTTACCAAAGAGTGAAACCGTATAATATATGAGATACCAGATGAGACTAAAAATCTTTAGTGGCTCTAGCACCCAAAAAGAAAAAAAAAAAAAAAAAAAAAACCTCATATGCAAATGCTAATTAAGGATCCAATAATACCGCATCCTCATAATTTTCAAAGTGTTACATGATATGTTTGACTATGTATTTCACCAAAAAAAAAATAAAAAATAATATACGTTAAATATTTACCTAAGACCGACACCGACATACAGGGGCTTTATAAATTGGGGGGTGATGCACTGATGATTGGAGGGAGCTAGGTTTGAGTGAGATCGGCCATTGTCACATCATATTGGACGTAAAGCTTTGATTTGGAAAAAGAAAAAAAAAGTTAATCCGTACTTTGTTACGGCTCACACTTTTTAATTACTCGGACATGTTTTTTTTTATACGACGAACTTGCAGTCACTATTCTTAGAGTATGTATTAGATAAATATCGAGTGTATGCAATAGCCTGCAAAGTGGGATTTGAACAATGATTTTTGCCATAAAATCTAACCTCACAAAGTCACAACTAACTATGCTACCCGTTTCAGGGCACATGAGTCACTCTTCTAGTCTTCTATCTCTCTCCATTTGTACGTAGATGAAGCATATGCTAATATGCTATTGATGCTAAGACAGATATTTGATTCTATTATCTCTCTCTCCATTTATACATACCTGAAGCATATGCTATTGATGTTTGGACAGATACTAATTGAATGGCAAATAGACATAGTCCTACTGCCCATAACGCCAGACAGAAGCATCCCCAAGGTGGGTTGTATACTTGTATTTCTTATCAGCTGAGCAATTGTCACTAAAAGTCTAAAACCAATGCCAAATCTAACCTAGCCACACTTCTTCCATATGCTCTTCATTAATGTTTACACGATTTGTATTTTATGACTTCTTTACTTCCTATACCCAATCATGTAGCCTTCCAAGCGTAACTGCGTCATAGGCGTCGCCCTAGATGCGCCTTCGTGGCTTTGTTGCTGCCTGCCTCTGGGATATATATGCCCCGGCTTCTATTTCGAGGGCAGCTAACATCTACTCTCTCCCTGCCTCTGGGATATATATGCCCCGACTTCGATTTCGAGGGCAGCTAACATCTACTCTCTCCATTCCAAATTTTCCTCTTCTTTTTATTTTTATTTTTAAAGATGTTCAATACTCATTCTTCGCCCCCCTCGCTAAATTTTATGCCAAGAGATTGTTGCTTGCGCATCTATTAACCCGGCCTCTGTGAGATCTTGCCCTGTATAACAGTTTTGCAAGTGCATAGTAGTAGCTTTAGGTCTTACCTATTTATGCTCTTTAGTGCGCCATATTCAAGTGACTATTGATCATGGATTCAATATCATCCATCACTTAAGGGACTGCTGTCTGCTAGTGCCTATTCTAATAATGTTGATTGGGTCAACTGCCATGATACCAAAATAACCAAATGTTTTTCTTACTTTATAAGGAGACTGATAACTTAAATTGCATGGACAAGAATACAGAATCACACACACAAGGGAAAGCAGCAAAGCGCCATTGAAGCTCCAAGCACCAAACTACTTCGGAGTATATCCTGATTCAGTGCGGACTTATAGTGTCCTGCAGTATTGCCCAGGCAACTGTCACAGTAACTATATGCATGTTCAACTGTTCGTGCTCATTTTAACCTTTCGAAGTATCTAACAGAGTATCAATCTGCATTGCAGCTAAAAGAATGTGTCTTTTTAATCCAGTAGAATCTGCAAACTTCGCCTCTTTCTAAAAATTGAGCAACCAATGACTAAAATGAAGATGCCTAAAAGAGCCCATGTAGAACATGACCTGAGAAACAAATTAACTGAATCCCTTCAAGCTGGGACATAAGGAAGCTAGCTCAAACTTTTATTTTGATATTTATTAGATTGTAAATTCCCGGCAAAGAAAGTGGAGGTTAGCTCCACTAATGTAGCTGATGTTCACTTACATACATGATGTTAATATCGACAAAAGGAAACAACAGCTACTTGTTGACAGAGCTGAATCACTTGTGCAAGGATGGACATGCAGCAATAGATGATACTAAAACTTCACGATAGCGGATCCACTAGATGGTTTTGATGCAAAAACATACAGCCCAAGGTCGTTGTTACTTATAACACCTTTGTCAATCCTTGATTGGTAGTAGTGTTCCTGATACAAACACAACACACACAAAAAATAAATTGAATTGCATCGCCCAGCTTAAACCTTGATAACATTTTGGAGAGTTCCGATATCAAAATTGGATAGTTCAAAATTCGTATGTGGCCAGTTTGATGTGGAGAACGGACAGTTCATGCATATACAAATATGCAATCAACCATCTAGCGGAAAGGTTTCCCCACCCATGGGGAGGCTCATGAGAGGCATTGTGGTGAAAAAATAATGAAAATGAGTTTGTTTTCATACCTTCAAATCAAGGATAAACTGTGGCACTATGCTTTCCTTCACCAAAGAAACTGTACATCCACCCCATCCAGCACCAGTGAGCCTTGCCCCAAGAGCACCTTTATCACGAGAAACTTTCACGAGTTCTTCCAACTCAGGACAACTACATTGAGGATTGCAACAAAACAAACAAAAGAAGTCAATACAACAAGTATTAAGGAGACGGGGAGCGTATAATTAGAACAGAAGCAATTTCCAAAGATCGAATTTGTATTTCATATTATTTAACCATTAATGGCATTTTCATCCCTATAAATATATTATAACCAATAATAGTCTTTCTCCATCACTTACTATTCAGTATTGGACACTTGCAATCCAAGGATTGGCAATCTCATACGAGAGAAATAACTTGGACAATGAAAGAGCAAGCCGCCCGAGTTATCCTAAATTCCCCCTCCCCCCTCCCCCCTCCCCCCTCCCCAAATTGGTAGAGGTTAGATTAGTCATTTGCTCCTATAATACTCCTTTCCATGTAGACAAATAGTTCCAATATGTGCAGCAATGCAAATGTTCCAATAATACTCTTTTCCTCCTTGTCAAATGTCTCACGTTTTTAGCTTACTTGCTCTCTGAAAACATTCTAAATGGCAAGTTCAAGCTAGACAGAGGACATTTCTTTGATGCATGGGATGTCTCGCGACACTCACATTTCCCGTCTCGGAAAGTCGTAAACTCAAAGAAAACCTTCTTTTCTGAATAACAAAGGTATTTCCTCTCGAGGACCTCTTTTTCAGTTATTTACCTTTTCTTTTTTTAGTTTTTGGAGGGCCGTCTTGTGGACCTCTTAAACCTTTGGAGGGTCGTCTCATGGACCTCCAAAACCCCAAAATTACCTTAGTTCTACTAATTTCATTAAATCTTGTCCAAAAGTTAATTCTAGAAGATTATCTATATTTTTAATAATGATTCTTATCTAAATGTTTTTTTATACCGATAACAGGTTTCTAAGCAAAAGAAAGTATTGACTTTTTGCTCCCTTTTGCGATTTCCTGTTTCCCAAACTTTTTTTGAAAAGGGTTTTTACGTAATTCCCAATTCTATGTTTCCATTTTCTTACAACATAGTTGGATAACAACAATAAGAAGAATAGAACAATAATATGCCCTACTCTCTTTCATCTCTCCTAAAAGGCTAAAAACGACATAGGCAACATAACACGGCAACAGCAATAAATAATGTTCAACTTAAATTACACACTTAATTAATACCTGCATTCGTAAAGAACACTGCAGCTATAATGACTGTCATTCATAAGGTCACCAAGCTTCTTCAACATATCCTCCTCACTGCAAGGGCAAATCATTTAATAAAACTCAAAAGCAAATAGAAGACTAATACTACAATCATGGTTTCAGTTATAGATGTCAACTGAGTCAAATATGACATAAATATCCAACATAGGTCTCTTCATGAGTGTAGTCCATATCATATCACAATTCTCCAACAGGGAAGTCAGACTGTCAGAGGCACAGTACATCATAGATGCACATGAAAGATGTATTCTTGCAGTGTTCAGACACTAACCTCAAACTTGATGATACTGTATCCTTGAAAGCATGTACACGCTTGGCTTCAGAGTACACATGAGCAGCTCTCTGGAAGAAGAGGGCTAATGGTTACGATAGTACTTCTAAACATTTAATCCATTTCATGTTCATGTTTGGGACTAAAAAGTGAATGAGAGACAGTTCACTGTTCAGGGAACAGAACATGAGTAGAAAAAACACCATTGGACAAGATCCGGAAGCGAGGAGGAGAAGAATGAAGATACGCCAAGAACAAAGGGAAACGAGAAGCGGACACCAGATGTACTATAAGTGAAACTATCATGGTGCTATAAATGTTGCTTGTAAGAACAAAAAGCAACAAAATCCGGAAGTGTGAAGAAATAGGGACAAATACACAACGATTGAGGATTATTTTGTTAAGATGCCAAATAATAAGTAACAACTTCAAAGGGATGTCCTAACTATACTTTTAGTAATGGGCAACCAAATAAAACCTAGCTCATGAAAGGATAGGTGACAGCCACTTCAACAAACTTAAGAGATGTCTGACACCTATGAAATGCAAAAATCTGGATGTGAAAACAGCATTCAAAGGGGCCAAATTCAAAGAGCAATTATATTGTAAGCCAAGCAAGTGCTGAAGTCAGGCTTTTAAGTAATGTTTACCTGATGCAACTTATAGTGCTTGGCTGCCTTCAGAACATCCAATGAAGTTGGAGAGTCGCTGAAGATTGACTGCAAACTTTCATTAGTGATCTTCTCAATATCGTCAGCAGTGTATGCTTCCTCTTTTAAATGCTCCTGAAGCAACAGAAAGAGGTTGCAGCATCAAACAAAATGCTTCACAACAGTAAGCATCCTTTGTCATACATCAGAATTAAGCAGAAACTTTGTAGTGCAACACACTATCTCTTGCCAGAAGTCATAGGTTTGAATCCACGCGCCTACCTGCCACTCATAAATTTCTCTGAGGATAGCAGGATGGACCTTGGATGTCGTCCAGAATTTAAGGGGGGCTGGCTTTCTGCGCGTGGATTTTGTTCCCACTATCTGAGGAAGCCTACTTCCTTACCAATCAAGAAAACCAAATCCAAGAGAAAAGTTTGATTGAGGTATCCTATGGTTCCGCATAAATTCACTAAGAAATCATGCAGTTTCAATTTTTCATGAGGCTCTCCGCATAATTTTTTAGTACTGAAGAGGTTCGTACTCCCTTTCAGAGGTCACCTTAAATTAGGACAAAGCATTAAATTATATTATGGAGTTAGTCCAATAACTAGCCCAAGGTTGTTTTAATTTCAGGAAACATTGTATTCTCTATTTCAGGTGATCAAATTCTATGTACCACAAATCCACTGATTAGGCAAACAAATCACTACCCTTATCAGAGCTATGGTATTTACCTTGACAGCAAGAACAGGATCACTAGAACCATGAGTTCCAGCAAAAGACACACAAAGGCCCTCCACATCTGAAAGTGTTTTAACCTTGGATATTGCTTCTTGAGGCTTCATTCCAAGCTTAATACCCAACACAACCTGCAGGAAGTCAAACATGTCAACTTTAAGAGAACTCAAACATCTGCCTAAATTAGAAATGTTACCTTACACAAACAGCTCAGATACTAATTTTCCACTAAATACCACCCACCCCTTAAAATATCTCAAATATACAAGCAGCAAAATGTTTCAACATTGCTACTCGCCACCTCAGCCCCGATTTAACAAAAGAACAAACAATAGGTCGATTCTGAGTTTATTTCATTTGTATTTGAAGAGAGCGTCTAACTTTGTCGTGACTTTAAAATGAGCTTACAGAAGCAAGTCTGCATTCAACAACACGGTTGTTGTAATTGGTGGCAGCAGTGACGGCCTTCTGGGATTCCGCTAATGAATGAGCTATTACAAATGATCCCCCAGGTGGAAGCTTCACATCAGTCGCTCGAATAGGATTGAAATCAATCAGCTCTGCAAATCCCATCTGGGCCATGACAGAGATTGCCTGTGAAGTGAAGCAACATGAGACACTGAGAATGAAAACAGCATTCAACACATAGAAAATTCGCAATTGGTTTAAAAATTTGTTCAGGTATTAGATGCATATTGACATAATATAAGTATTCCTGCACAATGCATATCTACACTACATCTGTTCTTTCTTTTAAGGATAAGTCTGATGGAAGCTTTTCAAAATAGAATTTATCTACTAGCAGAAAAATTATCATAACACTTCTCACATAGAGATTACAACTTAATAGTCCTATAGGCACGTAGATACACAACTAACACCTAACACAACATGGTATAATTCTAACTTGCTTAGCCTTGCAGTCTATAAAAAGTTATTAGTTTTCAAACTATTTAACAAAAAATTTAATCTAACATCAGAGCACCTTCCCAGAAAAATTCACATGTATCAAGGAATGATTTGAAGCCTGTAACCCAGAGCCTTCAAGCTTACAGGCGCATAATCCAAATTAGCCACTCCATACAATACCATTACCACGGTGCATCTCACAAGGCTCCCATCTAGCGTGGTGTAGAGGAAGGGGGCAGATTACGCGCCTTACCCTTGCACTGGCAGAGGCGCTATTTCTGTAAGACCCCTAATTAGAACACATAATCAATTATGAAGATCAAATATTCGGGCCCATCCATCTAGGGCTCTCGTCTCAGGAGAGACGCAGTAAAAGTTACACAATGTGAAGAAAACAAATGAGGACACAGTAATTCATATGCTCACAGTGTCTGAGACAGCAAGACTAGAAGTTATTTATTTTGATCACAATAACTCATATGGGAAAGAAACTTCCTCAAGGAATATATTTCAAAAGTAGAACACGCGTTTTCCAGTTATTTTAGCAAGCCTTCTGCAAAGCACAATCTATCAAACTAATGACACGAAAGATAAGAGAGCTCTGTTTAACCTGATCCATTCCACCAGACTGTGTCCCGATGTGCCGCTCACATTCACAAGTGAGCTGTGCAATCTCTTTCTGCAATAAAGGGAATCAAAATAAAATTGAAGGATCATAAATAAGAACATTCACTGCAGCTACAACAAAGTCAATCAGGATCGTTCACATGATTAAAGCATGAGAGCAGTAATCCGCAGGTCATTGTACTGTTCCGTGAGAAAAATTGCGGATAAAGACTACAATGGCCATTAAGATTGTTTAAATTCAAATGTTTTTAACATTCGAGCTCTTCCCAATGCTTCTTTGCAATTAGCAACAATTAATCCGAGAATTTTGCTCTATTTGTTTAACATAGCTCTTCAGACCCACGTGTGGTCCCAAACTTGGAAAGAGGTTGAAACGCCTGAACAGTTTCACTCAACAGATCATGTATAGAAAAAAGAAGGATTATCATTTATTATTGGTTCATCCTGTAAACTCATACAACTCGAGTACCAAGAGCAAAGTAAGAAGATAGGTCGGAATTATCAGTAGTCTGAGAATGTTACTTCTCAGTCTAAATAAAATTTTCCACTGACAACAACTTCCTGTTTAATTGAGCACCAAGCAAGTTACATAATAGGTGATTAATTTGTTGCTTTGGATTTAGCACACTTAGACAGAGTGTATCGCTAAAAGTCACTTGCTAGCCAAATTTATGATGCCAAATGCATCAAACAACTAATGAAGCAGACAAGCACTGGAAATGTAAGAATATATCCAGGTACCTTAGGAAAGTTCACCCCATAAGCAGCCATTATACCAATTGTAGAAGAGCAAACAAATGCCGCTGAACTCGACAATCCAGAACCTACATTATCGGTAAGAAGTCCAAATTAGAACACTCCTACTAAAATGAGGTATTAGAATAAATGTTGTTTGTCCATTGTCCTTCATTTAAGAATCGTAATTAAGATGTGTAGCATAAATAGAAAGGTAAAAGGAAGGGAAAAAAATACCAGTTGGAACTGTTCCATCTACAAGGACATCCAGCCCTACAGGTTCACCAACATCCAGGCCTTTTGATTTGGCAAATTCATAATAGCCCTTGTACCTGCACAATTATGGAATATTTCTAACAAACTATACTTAACAAAATTCTGCAGAGTAATGACACTCAGACAAACACTTCAGAGCTGATTAATTCAATAATCATTCAGAGCACATATGCAGCATATGCATTTTCCCAAGTAGCAAGCATGATTCAAACAACAGATTTCTTACCCACAAATGAAATAATGACCCCATTTGAGATTCTTCAAATCAAGTTCCTGCATAACAGAACAGAGTAAAAAGGTATCACTCACTTGCCAGCTTTAGTTAAATTATACCATTGAGCTAGTCCTTGCACCAGTAGTATATTTCTGTTTACTTAACTACTCATTACATTTACTCCATTGCTATCGAAACAAATTTAGTCAATGATTTAAAAAATTGGAGATAAAAATAATACGTTTCCCACAATCCCACAACGCCCTCTCAATTATTATTGTTATTTATTTGTTAAAAAGGTCAATGTAATCACACCAAGTCCTTTTAATTTTCTCTAGGAGGAAATCAAAGTCTCATCAATAAACATTTTATTGGAAAAGTTACACCAAAAAGCAGAAATTTACTTAGCATAATCACACTGGGAAGGAAACATTCTTCACAGCAATGCATCTAGATTATTGTTTAAATCAGTTGTGACTTTTAAAGGGCTAAGAAACTGAAAAATAAATAGCTCCCCAAACAGCAAAAGACTCAAAATAATCGGCAACAAAACACATTATTAAATCCAAATTGACAAATTCCACAAATCAAGAACATGAACAATGCACATACTCGCCTGCTTAAAATCAGCAGGATAAGTACACATTGTATACTCAATCAATTATGTTTTGAGTTTTTAACAGCATTATAATAAGTGATTTTAAGGCCCAAAATAATGAGAATAAAAGAAAACCTTAAAATTTTAAAAAGACCGTCTTATAGAAGTTTTTGTGAATAATATAATACCAGCTCGCTAAACAACAACAAAAAACTCGTAATAATCCGCAACAAAGCACATTAAACTAATCCAAATTGACAAATATCACAAATCAAGAACAACAACAACAATGCACATCCTTACCTGCTTAAAATCAGCAGGATAAGTACACATAGAATACTTTCCATCATTCAAATTCGCAATCCTCAAAACTTTTTCATCACCAGAACCTCGTTTTCGAATCGCCACGATCGTATCCTGTCTAATAGCCATCGGCAACACCGAATATCCCTCATAATCAATATGTTCTCCGATCAAATTCACTCTCCCTAAACCAAAACATTAAACAATCTCATCATTTATTTATTAAAATTAAAATCACGCAATTGAAGCAAATTCAATGGCGGAAATTGAGGAGAGAGAAAATAAAAAGAAACCTGGAGATCGAGCGAAGACGTCAGGTGGATGAGAGAAGATTTCCTGGAATTTGGATTTGATTTTGTCGAAACGAAGCTTGGCTTTTTCGAGTTGAGAGCCATCGCCATAGATAGGTTCCAAAGATGAGTAGATTGGTACAGGGAGATCTTCGTGTTTCGACATTTTTTTTTCTTCAGATGAATAATTGCAGAGAATGGTGGATTTGTTCACGGATATACAAAGAAAGTAATGTTGTTGAGATTGTTTAATTTTAGGAGTGTGGGAGAAAAGGAGAGAGACTGAGAGAGAATTAAGATGGTGAAAGCGCTTGACCCGTTCTAAACATAGAAGGATTGGGGAGTATAATTTAATCAAGACAAGGTAATTAGTGAAACCATTAAAATTTAAAAACGATCAAAATATGGATAATGCGTAATTGAAGGGTTTGATGACTCATCAACCTTTATCCACACATTTTTTTCTTTTTTCTTTTTTCTTTTTTAATTCAAGGAAGGGTGTATTAGGCTTAGAGATGACTCCGGGTCCGATTAACATGAGGTATGGCTCGGCACGACCTGACATGATTTTTACAGGGCACAGCCCGGGCATGGAGCAAGCACGGGCATAGATGAGTGGGCATGGCCTTTGGGCTATGTCTGAATTTTGAAGATAAAGCATGGTTGGACACGGTAGGTACGTCACAACATTATTTGAAAAAGCTTAGGCACGACAGAACACAGGCACATGAACGATCTGGGCCTACCTTTTAGATGAACCCGTAAGGTACAAAGTACACCAACTATAAGCACGACACAATATGACACTGTTAAAGCACGAAGCTCCGAAACGAACATGATCCGGGCCTACCTTTTAGATGAACCAGTAAGATACAAAGTACACCAACTATAAGCACGACACAACATGACACTGTTAAAGCAAGAAGTTCCGAAACGAACATGATCCAGGCATGACACGAAACCATCTTTAATTGGGCTATTGACATATTTGACTAGGTAACAAATCGAGTTTGGGTTGGGTATTGCAGTAAGGCAATGGCACATCTCTCGCTTGTGCTACCCAAAAATAATACTACCTCCGTCCCAATATTTTCTTCTCATGACCAAAAGGCACGCAAATTAAGAAAAGGTGAAAGTAGCCAATTTTTGTCAACTTTGCCCCTGATTTAATGAGTTAAGAGAGAGGTAAAAATCTGGGACCACAAGCACATGGGGTGGTTTGATGAGTAAGTGAGGGGTAGTATAGGGATTTAACACTAGAAAAGTTACTATTTTAGGTAATGAGAAGAATATATAGGGACTGCTCAAAATGGAAAGTGAGAAGAAAATATAGGGACGGAGGGAGTAATAATAATACTCCTAGTGAATATGAAATCCAAGTCTTTTTAGTTTTCTTCTTAAAGAAAATATCAATTGAGTTAAAATAAGCAGAAAATATAAATTAAAATTGACATAAAGACTTAAGAAAGTTGTAGAATGAAAATAAAAACACAAAAACTCATCTAAGACGATATTTTTGCAATTTTTGGTGAGAGATGTGTTACTTTTCAATAAAATAAGGGTCACTACTCACCATAAGTGATCATTATATTTATAAATAGTAATCTCATTATTCTGTGAGTTGGTCTCACTCAAGACTATAAAAAAAGACTTGTTGAAATAAAAACTAGATGGAAAGAAAAAAAATAAGAGAAGTGTGTTGTAGATGTAAAGGGAAAAACAAAGAAGAAATTCATTTACAAATACTCTTTTCGTGACAACATTTATTGGTCAATTCAATTGTTGACCTATTTGGATTTTTATTACGAGTACTGCCCCATTAGCCTTGGGCCCTTGGGAGGTGAACGTGGTTGCATTCAGCAACAACGACCCACAATGTCCATAATCCAGCTAGAATACAATACAAATACAAATACAAATACAAGTAACAAACAAGCCCTTAAAACAAAAGGCCCATAAATTTACAAATTCGCGCTCAAATTAAAAGAAAGGAATACCGCGTAAGTGCGTAACCTTTCACCGCCATATTATAATCTCTTAACGGTAACAAACAGCTATCTCAATTCTCAACCTCAATGAAACTTTATAACCACCTTGCCCATCAAGTAATTACTAACCCCAAGTTATATAGTATTACAGTAACCTACTCTTTCTCATCTCTCTTTCCCTTTTTTCCCACAAATTTTCATCAACATTCATCAAACACACACACACACACTCTCTCTCTCTCTCTCTCTCTCTAAGTCTATTAATCTCATTTTCTGAAGAATTAGCCAAAGTTGAAGAACAAGAATAATAATCATGAGAATCAGAGGAAATAAAAACAGAACATGGTCAACTGAACTTCTTACCGAAGAGGATTTTGTTGATCATCCCCAGTTTTCTTCTGATTCCTCTCGCTTGGATTGGTTAGTCATTGTCACGGAAAAAGCATCCGAGAAGGAAAAACAAAACGAGAATCATATTCATACTCCTCTGGTTCTTCCTGATATTCCCATGTTCGAAGAACAAGCTGCTGCAAAACCCATTCCCATTAGTATTTTTATCCCCTCGAATTGTGAATCGAAACCCGTTTTCGAATATGTTAATAATAATTTCCCGGTTGATCTCACTTCTTCAATCTTCAAAGATAAAATCTTGGAACTCTGGTGGTGTTAACCCCAAGTTGATGATCCAAAAGGAACTCAGGAACTGTGACCTCGATTCGAAAAAAGCCCGTGTGACAATGCCAGCAAGCGTATCCAAACTCTCTCTGTCCCCAGAAGAGGAACGCCTACTTACACTGCGGAATGACAAGGGTGGCCTAAAAGTGTTCGAGGTGAAGGTGATTGACCCGAATTTGGGAGTTCGGGGTTTCGTGTTCAAGAGGTGGACTTATAAAAACAATGAAAGTACTTCTTTTGTGCTTGTTGGGGCTTGGAATCAACTTGCTCGTGAGAATCGGCTTGTCTATAAAGATGTCATTCAGATTTGGTCTTTTCGGGTTCAACCTACTGGTAACCTCCCTTTCGCTCTCGTTAAGCTTCCGAGAAAATTACTGCTTGAATGGGGTGCCAAACGCAGAAGAACTGCGTAATTGATCCTCTACTATTAATGTACTACCCTTGTTTTCAATTTGCTGTATGCTGATCACCCTATATATGCTGTTATTTGTAGTTCTCTTGTGCGTAGTAATTAGTATTTTGGTGGACGATGATTTTGCTAAGGCAATCATACTTCTTCCAAGGCAAATACTACTTGAAGCATTTGCCTTGGAATGAGTAATTATTTCCTTCGACCAAATCACTCCCCATTTTGATGCGTAGATTAGCTGGAAGTTATATTTGCAATTTGCATATAAGCTAGCTAGAGAGAGCTTAATTTGTCAATATTTGCCTACACTGGGATGTAAGAATTTTTGTTACCACGCACATTATAATACGTATATAGTGCTCCTATGATATTCATGTTTGATATTTGTTTTTTTACTTCTGTCAGATGAAATTTGCTTAGTAGTGTCTTGTGTTTGTGTTTAGTTACTATGGACTATTCCCTAATTTTCAAGCCTTGCTGTTGAGTTGTTCTGTTTCATGCACATAATTGGATTCTTCACTGAGTTATGTCCTTTTCAATCTCTCATTTTAAATATATCACTTTAGGTATATTAGCATACATGGATACTCCTAAATCCAGCAAGTCTGTTAAATTCCTGCTTCAAAATGGAAAAATCAGTTATTTTCATGTACCTTTTTAAGACTGAAATTGATCAGACTTTGGGTTGCTAGTGGGACATCTTTAATTAATTTCTAATCCAATTGCCAAGTAAGATGATTTTGATCTTCTAAGGGAAGTCAGAGGATCGAATCGAACTCGTAGTTTCAGCTTAGTGCTTATGTACAATACAATTATAGTACTATTTATACATACTCCAGATTGTTTAGGTGATAGAGCAAGCAATTGCTCTGTTGTGTTATAGCTGTTATTTTCCGCCTCAGCGCTTTCCACGGCCCTGCAAGAGTTTCATCCAAACTAGGTCGGGATATATTCATCTTGAACATAATTTCAGCTCTACGTTTATGCTGAAATCTCCAATCGGATTCTCTGCAGAGTTGTTATTGGTGATACCACTAGCTAATTAAGTCTACCTTAGTGCCAAGGAGTTTGATCCCATTCCTGGTCTTTTCTGCAGGTAAACATAATAGCACACATGTATACTTGTATCCTTCATAGAACCTGTAATATTCTAGCTAGCAGAATCTTTATGTTTCTGCTGAAAAGATTTCTCACAAATAGAATCAGTCCTCATTGACACAAAAACACTGAGCCTGATATTGGTTTAGGCTTGTAGCTTGTTTATCATGCACTATCCCGAACATACGTGTAGATAACAATATCTGTTTATAGTTATTACTTATTAGTTGACAGAAATGAACTACTCAAACAACTGGAGAACTTTTATACTGTTAAATTAACAGCTCAGAGGTTCTAATCTGCACCTGCAGTCTGTAGAATCCTTCAGGTACTATTGTGGTTTCGAAAAGCGCCACTTGAGAGCTATGATCATTATTCTTTTGATGTTGAAGAATCTCTAAAAGCAATCTCACCAATCACAATATCAGCTTTAGTACATCTATCATTGGTTAGCTATATTATGGATTGGATGATAACTTCTTGATAGGCCAGTGGCATGAAAGATCTAACTTGAAGCCTGGATACACTCAATTAAGTGTGATCAGCACACCTATTCTTTATTTTTTATTTGGGTAATGAAATGGTCCCAAACGGAAATTACGCGTACATAAAAGTTCTATGGTCACCAAGGAAATTATGGTAAAATCGGTGGAAATTTGTCTCTTCAAGGGTTTAAGCGTTACGTTGCCAAATTGGAAAATTCAATTTCAAAATCAAACGAAAAGGAAGTTTAAAGGATGAGACAAGCCTTTGTAATGACTAAGGAGGCAGTAGAACAAAGTCTATCCATTTTATTCAGGGATTGTGACATTTTTTTTGGACAAAAGAGGGATTGTGACATTTTTTTTGGACAAAAGAGGGATTGTGACTTGTGAACTACTGACATTCAAGTGTCCACACATACAAGATCGACGGCAAGTCGGTAATTGAACCATAATTAAGCAATAGTCATGAGACCTTCATCAAATAAATAATTCCATACAAAAAAAAACAACATTAATTTTGATACCAAACGAGTCACTCTTGAATTGTTCAACACCAACTTTACTATAAACATTACACACTTGCAATTGCAAAAGGACTAAAAATAGAGATAACACTTGTTATTGTACATTGGTAATCAAACAACAATTAGCAGACTACGAACGACATAGCAAGATGTAGACCAACTACGCTAATGTGTTGGGCCGCTTCATTTTTCTAGAGTCGATAATTGGAGCTCTAACCTCTACTAATACGGCCACCATGGTCAACCCTAGTGACCCTAACCTGTTTAGAGCACTCAGTAGTATTTCCCCTTTCATCTCTAATCCTAACAGTAGAGTTCCTTTGATACTCATTCTTGTACTCAACTCGTCCACGATTAGAAACATACCCGCTAGAGTTTGATTCCTTAGTAGTCCTACACTCATAGCTGCCACTGCGCTTGTCATGGTGGCTACTCCTGCTACTAGTCACCTCACGGCTACTAGTAACCCCACTTTTGTTAGCAGCCTGGGGCTGGTGGTGGTGGTGGGTGGCTCGGCTGATCACTCCCTGGGAATGGTGATGGGTAGCTTGGGTGACCGCTCGCTGGGGTTGGCTGCGGGTAGCTCCGGTGATGGCTCCCTGGGATCGGCTAGCCACTCCCTGCTGGGGGTGGCGGGTAGCCCGGCTGATGGTTCCCTGGGGCTGCTGGGTAATACCACCTCTAAATACGTTGATGATGGGTCCATTTTGTTGCAGAAAGACCTGTTGGGGCTGGCGTGTGCTGCTGTGCCTTCTATCCATTTGATCCTGTTACCTGTATGATCAAATATTGATCAGTACAATTCATAAGTGAAACTATAAGGCAAAATCATTAACACAGACCAAGAGACCACAAATCCTTACCTGAAAAGCATTTGATTTCAATCTTAATTAGGCCAAAATGTTTTTTCAGAGTCAACTCAAATTAGGATCAAAGATCAACAACAAAGACTAGATCCAAATAACTTACAAATCATAAACTACAAACTGATGAATGAAAAAATAATATACCCAAATATGTTCATTTATATTAGTTAGCAACTAACCAACTACCATGATGAAAGAAATAAAAAAAAGTCTCAAAATTTTTTATTATCAAAGGCAGATCAGAGAATGTAGAAAATTGATAGAAGAAAAGCTGATAACCTTGAAGGGAGACAGATACTCCTGGGCTAGAATGAGAGAGCTAGAGCTAGGTATTGTAATCTGAGAAGGGTTTTAAGGCAAATGCACAAGTGAAAGAAAGTTGAGGAATAAGGAGATTATTTATAATGACTTCTCTGCTCAAAAGATCTTTTTTTTTTATCCCCCACCAAACCCCAACAATTATATTTGTTAAAGACACAATTACATATTTGTCCTTCTCTTAATACTTAATAGGGATGATTTTTTTTGGGACTCCTTCCACCAGTCGGGATCCTCCGTTGTTGGTAAAAAGAACAGTAGAGTACTTTTCTTAAAATATCTACCATTGTATTGAAGGGGATAAGTTTTTGACCATTAGATAGAGGGGGTGAGTTTTTAAAATTTAAATAGTTGGAGGAGAGAGATAGAGAGAGAAAAGAACAGTAGAGTACTTTTAACAGTAGAAGATCTAAGTTGCTCCTTCCACACCCATAGTGCTAAGGTCGGCTATTGTAAGATTTTTTAATCTAGTACTTATCATGGTCAATTTTCATGCCCGAAAAAGGGTACAATCTACTTAGAGCATAGTTAACAATGAACGTGCAATTGTTCATTCATCCACCTTTCGTATCCCCAAGTATTGAAGCAAGACCTTTCGATTTCAAACCTATTCGGGTATCTCTTAAAGATGTGGAATATATAGTCCAATATGCTTGAATTAGGAGAACCATGGGGTCGAAATGATCAGAATTACCAAGAAATTCCAACATCTAGCAACAATTAGATTTTGAAAAGTTAGAGTGATAAGAAATTCAATATTAAGACTATATAATCTACGTGTGAGTGTCTCATATTGACAAAATTGGACAGAATTGAATTGTACATGTGTTAGTGCTTAGTGGATTAGTTCATATAACACATCTTGCTTTAATTACATGGGGATTTGATTGTCATCCCCTTTGATTTCTTTCTTAGTGATTAAGGTTCAACATGTAAGAAAAACAAAAATTAAAGATGAAGTTTGGATGTTTGATTTGCACAAACGCACAAGTCCTCATGAAATTTTATCCATTTTGACTTGTGAGCAGTAAACAAGTGGAGGAAGATTTAACAGAATCAAAAGCGTCATAAAAGAGGTGCTGGACCGGTTGATTTGGGGCGTAAATATGCCCAATTTCCCAGCCTTTTGCAGGCCTGTATATTGTTACACGCCATAGGCCCACAAGGCACAAGCGAGAGGCCCTCTCCTAGCACTTATTCTTCTTCCAAGTTTACAAAAGAAAATAAAAGTTTTTGTGTAAGATCATTGTATTGGAAAACAGTAAAAATTGTAGTATAAGTAAATTTTGTGAAAATTTGATATTTTTAAAATACATTTTGGAAATGAATCTAATGAAAGTATAACACCATGATTATCATTTTCAATCAACAATGCGCGGTATCATACCAACAAAATGTCTAAAAACTCACCATTTATTTAGATATGTAAGGTTCACTTATTATGAACCGTAATTATATCACATGACCATTTATGTTTTAAAAAGATTTCATGCTACTCCGATTCCAATTTCCAAGCAGCATTTTGTATAGGAGAGATCTTATTTTGTACTCCATATTTTCACAAAACCACCATGCATTCCATATCAACATCAAAAAAAAAATCGTCAAAACAAACTATGTTTCCTTTAATTAATTCCCTAATTTGAGATTATTCATATCATGTCTCTGTTCTTGCATTTTATAGCTTGTTGACGAATCATTGACTAGTGAGGAATAAATGAAGGATTGTTGTCCTAACTCCTCTTTTCTCGTTTTCCAACAAGGGTAATTCAGGAAATTTCTCTCTACCTTGCAACGCAAGCAAGTTTCACACCATTCCCAATTAAAGATCACATAGTAACTACATTACACTCACCACACCCAATAAATTCCCCCATTTCGTTTTAGCACCTCAAAACCCAGAACATCATAATTAATGCCAAAACCCTCTTTCTACTTCTAACAACCTAGAGAGAGAAAAAGAAACAAAACAATTAAGAAACCTCGCATTTGCATTGCAGTGATCGAAGAGAGAGAAACTAAAACCCTTTTTTGAACTTAGCTTCGAAGCTCATCAACAATGGTGTTCAGCCTACAAAAAACCTACACCGATCCATTTAAGAACCTCTACGTTGTCACATGCTTCGGTTCAAGAATCAGCGTCACGGTAACCTCCTGTCCCGAAGTCGCCCACAATTGGGTTGAAACCACCCGCAAGCTCCATGATCTTGACAACATCGCTGCCGGTTTCGGTGTCGAATGGAACGACAACAATTCAATAATCTACTCACCAGCAGCAACACTACAACTCTGTGTCGGAAGACGGTGTTTAATCTTCCAACTCGAACGAGCCAACTCAGTCCCATTCACTCTCCGTCAATTCCTCAACTCGGTAAAACTCGTCGGAATTTGGAACCGATCAGATGCAGGGAAGATAAGGATGTCGAGGCATAGAATTGAGGTGGTGAAAGACTTGATTGATTTGAGGTATTTTGCGAGGAGATGGAATGGTAGTGGAGAGAGATTATCACTTGTTGATGCTTCGTTTGAGGAGATTGTGAGAGAGTTTTTGGGGATTGAAGATGTTAGTTTGCAGGATTGGGGTAGTAATAATAATACATCAAGTCATGATCGGGAGAGAGAGAATTTGGGGTTTGATCAGATTTGTGAGGTTACTGTTGATGCTTATGTGTCTTACTTGATGGGTATGGATATTAGGGCTTGGGAATTGCCTTGATTGTGTTGATGATAGTTGTTGAGATGAGAGTATATTAATTAGTACGGGAAATTTGGTTGAATTAGTACATTTGTTGAATTCTAATTGGTTGAATTGGTTGGGAAAATTTGGTTGACGTAAATGATGTTTTTTGGGTTGGATTATTGATTAGGGAAATCTGCGGATTATCTGATTTTTGTAGTATAGTAATGATGATCATATAGATAATTAGCTAGTATGAATAGTTTGCAAAGAAATGCAACCATTTAGGGGTGTTCAGTGAATAAATGTTTGTCCATTTCGATTGGTTTCTTGGTTTTCCATTTTGAGATGTAAGAACTCTGAATTTTAATGGAACTATCGAAGAAGTACATTTTTGTGATGTCTATGTTACTTATATGTTGCGTAATCTTGTCCCTTTCATGTAGTAATTTACATTTTACAGTCTGTATCATAGTTTTCTGATTTGGTGGTCACTATTTTAAAAAGAAATGATCAACTTAAGAAAATATTTACTTCTATAGCACCGTTCTATAATTAATGCACCATAACCTCGCTAGCGCTATTGCATTAATTGGGTGACATTTCAATAATCAACTTTAGAGCGCTCTTGTGGGTGCCATTTCGAAAATCAATGACACTTGAGACAAATCTATCTATCTATTATCATATATATATATATATAAAAGTGAATGTTACTTGTTAGATTGACACATAGACATTGCCAACTAAGCATATTTGCCATGTAAGCCATGCATTTATTTACATCCAATCCTAATCCATTGTACTTGGCTTCTCCTAAATAAGAGCACTAATATAAAAGCAAGCCTCTTTATTATGATTGCAAAAAGTCATAACTTACACAATGTTTTTTAAGTTTTCTATTTTAATGAACGATCAAGGAAGCCGAGATCTTACTATATTCATGCCAAAGTGTACATTCTTATTATTTTAATGCTTGCATTAATTGTTCTATGGTAATATACTGTAAACGTTTAGTCCACTTATTAAAATGGTACTAAAAAATTCGTGGGATAATACATGATTATATTACATGTAAAGAGCTTATATCCTATTTACATGCAATAACCTCAAAAAAAACAAACATTTGTCTATCAATTTAATATGCATAAAAAAACCATCTATAAAGAAAACTAAAAGTATTGGATATTATGTATTCATGTGGCATAGATAGGTATTTGGTTGTATAATGGCTAAAGTATCGATATTCATTTAGATCCCAAACACTAAGATCATTTGATATTTAGGGTATGTTTTATTGGACTGGATACACTACAACAAAATAGGCCAGTAGTGACGATTATTTTGGCTTATTGTGAGGTTTATAAACGTCACAAAAAATATTAGTGACGAGCGGAGCAACTGTCTCAATTACATGTGTCAGAAAATTTTTTATGACAGCCTAACACGTCACTAAATATTGCAACATTTAAAGCCGTCACAACTACTCTGACAATTAAAGGCGTCACTAATGTTGCTACCTTACTGTCAACCAAATTGTTTTAATAATTTATTTTTTACTATATTTATTAGCGCAATTTGGCGAAAACCACCTAACATGTTTCAGAATTTGTCCAGTACCCCCTGAAACGTTACTATTTGGCGAGTACCACCTTAAATGTTTATTCCGCCCTGGAAGTCACACCTTAATTAATTTTCTGACCATTTTACCCCCCACGTCGGCCACGTGTGAGTCATGTGACTTTTAATTAAACTAAATAATTAAATAAATAAAAAGTAAAAAATAAAAAATATAAATATAAATAAAACTAAAACTAAAACAAAACCACATCTCTCTCTCTCTCTCAAGCTCCATCGACCATCTCTCTCTCCATCTCCATCTCCATCTCTCTCTCTCTCAAGCTCCACCATCATCTCTCTCTCTCTCTCTCAAGCTCGACCATCTCTCTCTCTCTCAAGCTCGACCATCATCTCCATCTCTCTCTCTCTCAACGCTCTCTCTCTCTCTCTCAAGCTCTGAAGATCGTCATTAATGGCGACCACCATTTTTGTCCGGCAACCACATCTCAAGCCACCGATTTGTGGTTTCCGGCCATGAACCATGGTCGGCGACATTTCTGATTAATCTCGAGCGAGCTTCAATGGCCATGCATGAGCTTTAGAAGCTCCGATCTGCCGATTCCAAGCTAAGCTTCTCCTTCTATCTTTTTAATTTTTTCCCTTTTTGTCTTAATTTTCGGTTTTGTTTCAGAATTTCTCGTTTTTGTCTTAATTTTCGGTTTGATTGTTTCAGAATTTAATGGATTGTTGTTGTTGTTCTGTTTCGCCACGAAAACAGGGGAAGAGAGAGAGAGAGAGCGAGAGACTGTTGTTGTTGTTGTTGTGTTCTGTTTCGCCACGAAAACAGGGGAAGAGAGAGAGAGAGAGTGTGTTCTGTTTCGCCACGAAAACAGGGAAAGAGAGAGAGAGAGAGAGCGACAGACTGTTGTTGTTGTTGTTGTTGTTGTTGTTGTTGTTGTTGTTGTTGTTGATGACGAGAGAGAGAGGTGACAGGAGAAACAGAGAGAGATTACGAGAGAGAGATGGTAAAGATAGAGATACAGAGAGAGAGGAAGAAGATGGAGTGAGCGAGAGAGAGAAAGAGAGAAAGAGAGTGAATTAATTTTTTTTTTTTTTATATGTGGGAATAGTGAGCGAGCGAGAGAGAGAGAGAGAGAAAAAAAAAAAAAGAAATTCATCTAAGTGGGGGGGTAAAATGGTCAGAAAAAAATTGGATTTGCCCGGAAAATCCATTTAGGTGTGACTTCCAGGGCGGAATAAACATTTAAGGTGGTACTCGCCAAATAGTAAAGTTTCAGGGGGTACTGGACAAATTCTGAAACATGTTAGGTGGTTTTCGCCAAATTGCGCTATTTATTAATCAAATGTTAGATTCATTTTTCGGCATCGTAACAGTAATAAATCAGCTTTATATACTTATATACACCAATTAAAATGGAATTGCATCACATCTTTCATTAATTTGATGATGGTATAAAAAATTACATGGGAGAGAACTTCTGCCTAAAACAAACTTACAATTCAATCTCTCCTAACTATAGTTCCAACTGGGTACCAAAACAATAGAATACAATACAAGATCTATAGATCAATATAATGTTGCTAAAGTAAGCCGAAACTCTCAAATCGCTACCACAATCAATAAAACAAATCCTAAATCTTAAAATTGACGAACTTAAAGAAAACTAGTGCAACTTTCACTCAATTAATTTGAATGACAACTTCAATAGCTGGGTGCAACTCCGCAAGTGCTTTCAATGGAATTGATTTATGATATTTGACAGATGAGATTTGAATATCCTGAAGCGAGTTATTTACTCCAGTGATTTGGAGCAGTGTTGAACCCTTTGCGCAATTATCGACTCCACCATTTCATAACACCATCAAATTCCTTCATAGCATCACTTTCTGAAAAATCAACCATTTGACATGCAACAGATCGAGAAGACAGAGTGAAGTTGATGAGAGAAGGAGAGTGAGACATGGATAAGAGGGATAGAGAAGATCTAAAAGACGCAAGGAGTGAGCAGGATTAACATACCTTAGTACTCTGGCACCTTCTTGAAACTTGGTGAGCGAGGTTGAAGAGGAATTGAAGATATTCTTGCTGAGTGTGAAGAACAAGAAGAAAATGAGGAGTGGAGAAAGATCTGGAAGTATAAGGAGAGAGAGGGAGAGAGAGAGAGAGAGAGAGAGAGAGGAGGCGGAGGAATAGGAAATCCCTAATGGGCTTAAGGAAATACAATTGAACGCTCAGATTGAATGCCCAGATGTTTGTTTTCATTTTTCTTTTTTTTATGAGCCTATAATTATTTGTGACGCTTGAAGCAGTCCCAAAATTTAATGACGGCTGAAGCCGTGGCAAAATTAGTTACATTTGGTACACCCGTCACAAAATATCCGTCACTAGTGGACTCTTTTTTTTTAGTGATATTGGAGTAAAATGCAAAATTAGTTACATTTGGTACACCCGTCACAAAATATCCGTCGTAACCATGATGATAACGGCAACGACGATGATGTCATAATTGCCGGTTTCGGTGTCGAATGGGTAGGAACATCACCAGCAGCAACCATACAAATCTGTGTGGGAAACCGGTGTCTAATCTTCCAACTCCATAAAGCCTACTTCGTCCCCAAAATTCTCCGAGTCTTCCTTAACTCGGTAAGACTCGTCGGGTTTTCGAACCGGTCAGATGCAGGGAAACTAATGGTGTCGAGGCATAGGGTTGTATTGGAGAGAGATTTGGTTGATTTGAGTTACATAGTGAGGAGATGGAATGGAGAGAGATTTGTTAGATATGGTTCGTTTCCAGAGACTGTGAGAGGTTGTTTGGGTTTTGATCATGAAGATATTTGTTTTAAGGATTGGATTAGTAAAAGTGATTGGGAGATTAATGTTTTGAGTGTTGATCAGATTTGTCAAGCTACTGTTGAAGCTTATTTGTGCTGCTGTATTGGTATGGATGTTAGGGCTAAATGCAAGATGGTTCAGTACATTTCTTGAGTTCTTGGTTGGAAAAACCTTTTTTCGTTGAGTTGATGATTGGGAAATGATTTTGGTTAAAAAAAAACAAAATCAAAATGATTTTGGGATTATCCATCTTGATAGTATAATAATGTTAGATATAAATCTTTCTTGTAATCTCTTTTCTTTTCTTTTTTTCTTTTTTTTTTTTTTTTTTTTAATGTTCTTGGTATATTACATATGGAGATGTAACTCTGAAACATAATGGAGTACGTAGTAGAAATTGGTCTTGGTGGTACGTGTCGTAAGTAGACTAGTAGAGTATCATATGGCTTTAATTTCTTTTTGATTTTCTTGGTTTTGATCCATTCGAAATTGGAAATGTAACTAGATCTGAATTTTGATTGAATGGAGTAGAAATTTTTGTTGTTTAATATGGTTCTTGTTGCTAAATTTTCTCAATTTTATGTACTGATTTGTTTCCTTTTAACGGTTTTCTGCTTTAATTTGGTAGTCAAGTAACTTTCAAATTCTGCAAATTGGCTGCACAGTAGAGAAGTTCGTGGAAGAAAAGATTACTGCTAATTTTTTTTTTTTTTTTTTTTGAGGTCAAAAAGATTATTGCTAATGGTCAATTTGATGATAGTAATATTTAGAAATTGCAAGGTCGAGTCATTCTCCAAAGTATAAATCAAAATATTTTGGAATAAGTTCTCTATCTATCTAGAAGTAATACCATAATAAACTTGAGGAAAAATCGAAGATTCATTCGCAAAAATAAAGATTCATCTGGAGCTTCTAATTCGTTTGAAGATAAAGAAATGATCAATAATCTATCATTTCAATAATGAAACTAATTGATTAAGGAAATACTATTTACTTCCAGCAATTCTATAATGCACCATATCGATAATCTCTGGAACGATGGTATCTCAATATAGTTAATAATGACGTGACGGCTTTACAACTTAGACATATCTCACTAGCTAATAGTAGAACAATGCATGGAGCTTCTCTCTGGCTAATTAGGAGGGACAACATGTCTATCATAACAATTAACACGAATCTAGTTCAGCTGCAGATTGGCTAGCGAACTAGAGGCAGTATCAATTATCATGAGACAAACGAGGTGCTGTGTGGGCTTGATGCACCAACTCCAAGCATGATGAACGTAATACGATTGCTAGACCTTGTGGGATACTATAAATCAAGAGGCCCGAGGTGGTGGGCCATTTGATTTGGTTTGATATTGCCCCACAGATGACCTATTTAATTGAATTGGTATTTTAAAATAGTAGTACAACCCAACTTAATATTTTTAAAATTCTTTGATAAAATATACACATTTTAGATTTAGACACTTAAACACTTTAACCTTTATCGACCAAAAAATCTTACGTAAAATAACATTTATTTCCTTCAATTTTCTCCCGTTTTATCCTCTTTTGCCCATTTTTCTTTCTTTCTTTCTTTAACTCCTTCAATATATCCTTCCCTTTAATTAATTAAGCATGCCCAAATGTGTCAAAGAGATGTCACACATAATTTCCATGAGCACTTTGTATTTATCACATATCTCACTAGGAGCAAGGGTCGTACTTATACTACGACTTGAGACCGTCAACGATTGTCGGTTGATACCAGAGATAGATTATTCACTTAAGTATAATTCAAACTTGAAATTGTTTTCATAAAATTACCTAACTTTTGATTTTTTTTCTTAATTTTTTTTTTTTGAGGGAATTTTTTTTTTTTCTTAATTAATCTTTCTTGATTTTATGCCAAAATTTGAGATTAGTAAATTTAAAAGATGTATAAGTATTGGTCCCAAAACATATAATTAACTTCTCCCTTCCAAGAGCCTAATTATTGTTGGGGGACGATAATCACGATATGGTGAGGAGTTGACTTATGATTTACCGGGGAGAGGGACAAGAAGGATATGTACACTGATTAGGAAAAATTTAATCCCTCTCTTCCCTTTATTAACTTGAGCGCCTCTTTTCTAATTCTAATAACAACCTATAGGGAGAGACACAAAACTGAAAAGGCTAGAAAGAAAGAAAGAAAGAAGTCAAAGAATTGAAGAGAGAGAAAATCCATCCCCTTTCAACGAACTTAACTACCGAGCTCGATCATCAAGTTAACCAGACAACAATGGCGGAAAATGAAGAAATCACCATAACAGAATTGGGAAACGTAACCACCCCAGAGTTAGAACAAAGGCTCTACACAGTGAAATTCTTCGACTCAACTTTGATCACCGTCACCGTAACCTCTTCCCCTATGGTAGCTGATAAGTGGGTGGAAGACACGCGCACCATCAACCCTAACCTAAAAATAGCCGGTTTCGGGGTCGAATGGGAAAGACATTCATCACCAGCACAAATCTTCCAAATCAGTGTAGGAAACCGGTGTCTAATCTACCAACTCGAACGAGCCAACTCAGTCCCTCGCGCTGTCCGTGAATTCCTGATGGACGACTCGCGGCCGGGGAAACTCGTCGGGTTATGGAACCCGACTGATATATGGAAACTAAGGGAGTCGAGGCATGTGGTTCACATTCCGTTCGGTCATTTGGTTGATTTGAGACGGTTTGCGAGGAATTTGAAGGGAGAGAGTGTTGTTTGTGATTCGTATGAAGAGTATGTGAAAGAGTGTTTGGGTTTAAAAGAAGTAGGGCTTTTGGATGATTTGGATGTTCGTAGAAGTGATTGGGAGAGTGAGGTTTTGAATATTGATCAGGTTCGTCAAACTTGTGTGGATGCTCACGTGTCGTACTTGATGGGCATGGCATTTAGGAGGTTTCAGGGGATCCAATTTTAATTTCGTTCTTGAATTGGGATGATCGAGTATAGTAATATGATTATGGTATGTTCTTGAAATCTTTGATTTTTGTTTTTTTTTTGGTAGTAGTATTGTTTGTCAATGGTAGTGTAATAACAATCACTAGTGGATAATGTCATTTCTTGTAATGTCGTTGTTTGTCATGGAATTATGGTTAGTTACATACGATGATTAGCCAATAACTAGCACTCGATCCTCGTCTTGGTGGTGTTACTTGTGTATAGTTTTGATGTTCATTCGATCTTTTTGATTTTCTTTGTATTCCATAGGGAGATGTAAGTGTAACTCGATCTGAAATTTAATGGAGTATTAGTAATAAGAAATTTGTGTTCGTTGTCTAATGGTTCTTGCATTATCATTGATGCCTAAGTTTTCTCCATTTTGTGTCATTATTGATTGTAATTCTTGAGATGAGAGTATAGTATGATCAACGGATGATTGGTTTTTACATTTCTTGAATTCTTTGTTGGAAAATTTTATTGTTGACGATTTATATGGATGGCCTTAAATTTTTATTTTTTTATTTTTTATGGACTAGTAGGATTTTGTCTTGGTGGAATATATGGTGGTACGTATTATTAAGTATCATTTGGCTTTGATTTTTTTATTATTATTTTAATTTCTTGGTTTTGAATCATTGGAGATGTAACTAGCTAGATCTGAATTTTAATGGAGATCGAGTAGTATACATTTCGATTGTCTATGGTTCTTGCTTGTTGCGTTTTTACTCAATTTTAAATGTACTGAGTTACTGCCTTTTAGCGTTTTTAACCAAAAACAGTTTAGACAAACACTCAAAAAAAAAAAAAAAAAAAAAAAAAAAAACAGTTTAGACAAGCAAACACTTTAATCTCATCGAAACATATTTTTTCCAATTTCTCCCTTTTTAGCCTCTTTTTCCCATTTAACTTTCATTCTTTAATTCCTTCAAAATCTCTTCCTATAGTGTAATGAGCATGGCCAAATCTGTTAAAGCAATGTCACAAATAATTTCAATTATGAGCATTTTGTATTTGTCACATATCTCACTAGGATCAAGGATGATACCTACTTATAATTGATACCGTCAACGACATGTACGGAGTGAGTATAAGTATTGGTCTCGGACTCAATCTAATAATTTCTCCATTCCGAGAGCCTAATTATTGTTGGGGGACGACATGTCGAGAATAAGTTGACTCATGATTGACCGGGGAGCAAGCTAGGGACAAGATGATGTATGTTGTGTAGTTGTATTGTCGCAACTGTTTTTTGTAGCAGGGGTAATTTAGGAAACTTCTCTGTAGTTAAGTAATGGTAATTATAACTGTGATTCATATGATGCTGATTATGGCTGTGTTAGTTGGTGATGATATTTCCCTAGGATGACTACTGAGGCTATGGACCTCTTTTATGCTTTAGTGTGTCTGTATATATACCCTCTGGGTTTGTGATGTTTAATTTCTTCTATGAGGTTGTAGGAGAGGGGCCGTTTCGTTCAGGTTTCGGTCTGTCCCCTAATGTTCTAACTATGCCCTTGCTAGTTGCTACTATCTGGTTATATATATAGTAGAAAAGTTGCATTACCAAATAGAAAAATCAAATTAACCAAAAAAAAGCAGCCAAGAGGAATAATCTGAGGGTCTTCTTCTTCTTCCATGTGCAACAACTACTAGTCTTCCCCATTATCATCACCCCTCCTTGTGGCCCTGTCAACAATGAAGAATTTCAATTAAATTTCATGGCCTTCAATGTCCTTTGACTTGTGGATGGAATGAATATAAACAATTTGCAGGACATTTGTTTAATCACTTTGAGATGGGAATATAGTAGGATTGGGTTAGAATATTGTGGAGAGAGAGAGAGAAAATAAATGGAGTTTGAGATGGATTAGAAAAATTCTGGGTTGAGGTTGTGAGTTGTGATGCAGGGGAAGAGGAGAGAGAAGACGGTATTTTGGTTTTTGTTTTGACAAGAAACGCAGCACGTCGGGAAAGAGAAGTCTTCCCCTGCCACGTCAGCTAAACAAACATGATCTATTGAAATGTAACAAAATAGTTAACGGAGTCTTCAAACGCCAAAGAAAAAAAGTTGTGTCCTAAAAGGCAAAACTACACTAAAGTTTAGTCTTCAATAGTGGTGTTAACTCTAGATATATGGTAGGCTCACCGGATTCATGGACTTGCACAACCAACCAAGCCTAGAAAATACTGTAGAAATCAAGCGATCGTCGTCTCTCTTGTTGTGGGTGGTTGGAAAAAAGTCCCATCCCATTCAACACAATGGGTAGACGACGACGAAGACTCCAAACGGTCGACTCTCCACCTTCCCCTCCATCTCTACCTTCCCCTCCACCTCCACCTCCACCTCCACCTCCCACGGCTAAAATGGATGACTTTAGATTCGTTGTGCAAGCCTATAAACGTAGTGACTTTAACATCCGGTGGTTGAGACTCCGTATTCCGGCACAAGAAATCCGGGATCTTCTTTCTGAAGACGCTTGCCATCCTGGCAGAGTTTGCTACGTGTTTCACGATCACGATCCATGTAATCTTCATAAGGAGAGGTTCTTTGAATATGCTGCTGATCCTAAGTTCCACGGCCCTTTCAAGTCTGAATTTCTCAGATTCAGCGTTAGCGCTGCCATTGGCTCCGTCGTTTACTGCGTTGGTGGTGATAAGGATGATATCGAAGGACTTGACGAGTTCATTGATGAAATTTGGGCTGATCCTGTTCCTTTTCGGAGTACTAATTCCGATTCCGATTCCGATTCCAATTCCTGTTCCAGTCCAGCCAGGGTATCTGTCACATTCCTCGTTATTGTGATTTTAGCGATGAGACGAGGAAACCCAAATGGAAGAAAGGCAAGCCCCTCCTGTCTCCCAGGTATTTCCCCGATATGGTGCCTTTTGGTGGGAAACTCTACCTTTTTGGTGGAAATCGTCCGTCAGAGGGCGGTCCATTTGCCGAGGTGTATGATCCTACTGACAAGAGTAAAGGCTGTGAGGCACTGCCTAATCATCCGAGAGGCTAGGCTGCTATGATATGGTCCCTGTGCCCCTTCATGGTGGTGGTGGTAAGTCGGAAAAGATACTTTTGCTGGGAAGACTGAGTACGAATATCTTTATTTACGACACACACGACGAGCGATAGGATTCCGACAGTAATGACAGTCTATTAGGCAGTATTTACAGGATCCATGGGAAACTGGTACACGTCCCTGAACACAACACTTTCTATTGGCTCACCGAAGAGGGGGATATTTGTGCCTATGACTGGAAAACAAGAACACTGTTTGATGGGCCAATTGTTGGTGTGTCTGAGGAATATTCCTTCGTAAAAGTCAGGGAATTTGCTATGCCCTTTTTTCATCTGCTACAAGACCTGTTTTGCTTCATCTGGGAGAGCCGTAGTTCTTTCAACGCTGACTATCTTGCTTTGCATCTCACAATCCTACGGATATCTAAGCAGTTTCCTTGTGTTTCTTCGTCTGATTGTTGTGGTTCTTTGCTGGTTTCTGTCGTCGGGTGTTTCTGCTATCATAGCGAAGATAGCTTGAAAGTGATAGATGTCCACTGCTTAAGGTGAAAGGACGTAGGGCAATAGGCACTGGCAGTTGGACCAAGATTCAGAGAATTGATGGCTGGTGCAAGTTTGTCAATGCATTCAGGAACCTAATGAACATGCATGAACAACAGATCGAAGTTTAGGTCTAGAATACTTGAATTATATCAGTGTGATTTCGAGGAGCGTATATCAGTTCAAGATTTGTGAAAGACCCTTGTATGTTACTAAGAACACTGAAGGTTCGTTCATGATTATAGGTTCGTACACTACTAGAATCAAGCCCAACTACGACGGCCCATTCATGACAGGTAGAAAAGCCCATCGTAAATGTAAGACAACTACGACAGGGTGAAAGTCCGTCGTGCCCAACTTAATAAACTCCTCGGACATTCAGCTAACCACCTGTCTATCCCGTCGTAATTGTGCTGCATAATTTTTTCTCTCTCATCGCTCATCGAAGAACGGCGGCATATCTTTCACGTTCTCTCAGTCTGTATAAATGTCGATCATAAACCAGAAGCTCGAAGGAGTCACCGGAGGAGAGAGAAAATCTCGATCAGATGAAATTTTTCAAGGCTCGTATTCTCTTATCTCCCTTTCTCTTACGCTCGATCAATACAATCTCCATTGAAGTTCAAAAACCAGAAGCTCGAAGGAAAACTCCAGATTTAACCGTCTCCAAATTAGGTTTTCTACTTAATGTTCTCTCTCCTCAATTTCGCCATTAATAATAGTGATTCGATGTATAATACTCTACAATTGCTTCTATTTCCATCTCTTTCGCTTTGTTATATGCAGATTTTTCGACTGTTAGGGTTAACGTCGCATTTTTGATTCGATACTTCATCATACTTTCTCTCACCTTCGCTCTGGTAATGTCCTTCTCCTTCGATGATTGCTTTTACACCATATTTGGATGAATTATGCGGTATTATTGTTTCATTAGAGTTTTAGTTACTGTTTCTTGAGATGAATTTTTGGTTTTCCAGATTAATGTGGAATGTTTTAGTTTGAATTTGCTTGTTTTTGTGTGTTCGCTTAATTGCTATAGCCTCTGTTTCTAATATCTGATGATTTCATCAAGTAAACTTTCGATTGTGTACTTTACAATTTTGCAGCTTTATCTTTGTCAAATTCCTCTCAATTGGTAAAGCATTTTTCAATGTTTATACTATTTTCTTCATGATTTGTTTGCTTCATAAATTAAATTGCTCAAATTTGCATCTGCTAGCATTTTGTGATCATTTAATTTTACATATCTAAATTTCAGTGAAACCATGGAATTATGTATGCATTGCGGTCCGTAGCTGATTAATGGGGAAACTGACAGACATAGCTACTTGGATAAGTGTTGTTCAGTTGCAGGTCAGTTTTGCTCTTCAATTTGCCTCCTACCTTTTGAAAAGGTTTTGATTTGAATTAGCAGCTTTTACATAATGCTGCTACAAGCCTACAACTTATACATTTTGATGCATGAGTTTAATATTAGGCCTTCTTGTATTTCTAATTTATACATCAACTATATATCAACTTTATATTAATATACCAATATGACAGCAGAACTCATCCATCAATATGTAAATGGCATCGTAAAAGGATTGCGGAGGAAGTGGCATAATAAGATTATAACTTGTTGCAAGTAATAGTTAGTAGCTAGTGGTGATATTAATGGTTCTCTAGCACTGCCATCCAAGTAGAGGTTGTAACTAATTAATAGGCTTGGTTTAAGGTTCTCCAATTTCTCATGCTCTCTATGATTCTGAGAATTCATAGCATTTGAGTGTTTGATAGAGCAAATTTGAGGGATTAAGAATTTAGGGATGCTCTGTGTCATGTAAAACTGAAGATCAATCGAACCTCGCTCTTTCAAATAGCATTGAGCTTGGTTTCTGCAATGAGAGCTTGGTGGAGAATATGCAAAACTCCCTCCAATGCTGTGTTCTTGCAAATGCATATTTAGCACCAACTCAATTATTCCAATAAATTTCTGAAGAAGAAACCTGCTGGTTCACAGCGTAGTCATCACTGAGTTAAGAAAATACTCATGGCAATAGAATTACCCTGCCTCCTAGGCAAGCAGGCAGTTGTTTCATTGCTAAATTGAATGCTGACCATCAATTCTGCAGGTCATTTGAACTGGTGTCATAGTAAGGCACCACTTTATGTTTTCAAGTTTTGATTTTCACTTATATTTCCTTTCTTCGACTGGCTTGTGCAGGAGAGTATGCGACAGCAAGAGCAGCATCAGCAACTGGAACCATCATGGTTTGACTTTATCCGGTCACTGATATATAATCTAACCATATCCCCAGAAAGAAATAGGAAGATTGGCGTGACCCATCATTAATCTAACCATATCTAATGAGGTTCGATTCCTCCGTTCAGACACACCATTCCATTGTGGTGTTCCAAGCGGAGTTAGTTGTAAAAGTACTCCACAACCCTTTAGATGTTCATCGAACTGTAGGCTCATATATTTGCCTCCTCGATCCGATTGAAGAGCTTTGATTTTCTTGCCTAGCTGATTTTCAACTTCATTCTGAAACTCTTTGAATTTTTCAAAAGATTCAGATTTATGTTTCGTTAAGTAAGTATATCCATATTTACTCAAATCATCAATAAATGTAATGAAGTAGCTAAACCCACCTCTTGCAGTCGAACTCATTGGTCCACATACATCTGAGTGTATTAGACCCAATAGCTCACTGGCTCGCTCTCCCTTTCCTAGAAAGGGTGACTTTGTCATTTTGCCAAGTAAACATGATTCGCAAGTATCAAATGACTCCAAGTCAAATGAGTCCAGAATCCCTTCTCTAAGAAATTTCTGAATGTGTTTCACATTTATATGGCCTAATCGACAATGCCATAAATATGTGGGGTTAGAATCATTAGTTCTAGCCTTTTTGTTATTGATGGTGAGTATATGTTTGTCAAAATTTAGCAAATAAAGCCCATTATGCAAACGGACGCTAAAATAAAATACATCATCTTTTGAAAGCGTATAAGAACCACTCTTAATACGCATATCAAAACCTTCCATATCCAATATAGAAGGAAAAATGATGTTTTTTGTTTATACTAGGAACATAATAACAATTGTTAAGTTCTAGTTCAAGGTCCGAGGGCAATGACAAAACATAAGTTCCTACAGTCAAAGCAGCCACCCTGGCCCCATTTGCGGCTCGTAGGTTCACCTCATCTCTAGCTACCTTTCGAGATTGTTTTAGTCCCTCCACATTTGAACAAATGTGAGTACCACAATCTGTATCCAATATCCAATCAGAAGTAGTTGTAGTTAGATTGATTTCAATAACGAAAACATTAGAAGCCATGGAGACCATTCCATACTTCAGGTCTTCCTTTAGCTTTGGGCAGTTCCTCTTCCAATGCCCCTTTTGTTGGCAATGGAAGCAATGATTATCCGCAGCTAAGGACGACTTCTTAGCGGCCAATCTTTGCTTAGGCTTAGGCTTGGTCACACCACCCTTGCCTTTCAACAGGTTGCCCTTTGAAGTGGCCCCTTTCTTTCCCCTCCCGACATTAAGCACTTGCTTTTTGGGAAGTCCTGGAATAGACGTCTCCGAGACGCATTCCTTCTTATCATGCCTGAGAACTATTCTCAGGTTGCGATGACTCTCCAGGTAATTGTTTGGTCCAACCAAACGTTCGCTGTCTAGTATCGACTTTGGGTAAAAAGTTGACTTGTTTTCATTGGCCATTGCTACAAAACGGAAATAATATCCAAAAATTTAGTACATTTATCAATAAATAACTTAATCAATTTCCAAAATAGAAAAGTTATCTAATATTTTATTCATCCTCTAAGGTGCCCCTATGAATAAAATAATTCCAAGATCCTCATTTTACCGTAATGTGACCAAGCTTTGGCTTGTCAACCACACTAGTCAAAATAGGTAAGCAATCCTTGCTAATTATGTCCAACATAACTCTCGGTTGATAGGCATATCTAATATGGCTATCCCTTTGCCCCCGATATGTAAGGACTCCTTACTCATATCTTTGAGGGAACCAAAATAGTCTTGTAAATCTCTTCTTAGACTTACCAGCATTAACTCAAGATTAAAATAATGTCACGCTTTGGCGATGCCCATTATGAATGATCGAAAGTGTAATGGGTGAACCTTATTTGGGAGGGCATAAACTCAATATTTCCTTGGGACGGGATTTAATAAATTGTTTTAATATATGTGAACTAATAGTTATATTAAAACAAAATAAAAAATCATACATGCGATAATTAAAGCAATAAATCTAATTTAAGCAATAATTAAAGCATTAAATAAATTATCCTAGTATGGCCCCTAAAATAAAATAAAGATCTAATCTTCAAAATCTCCCACGTGAATCGCGATCTCCTCCAAGGCTCCGCTCTTCAAGCTTTACATTTTTGTAACTGTACTTAGAAATTTAAACTTAAAGCTAATGCAATAAAATAAATTACATAAATACGATGGTTTTACATACCATATTTAGGTTACAAAAATACAAACGGTGCGCAGACCGTACTTTGGGTCATACTAGATCATACATTCATTCACCCATAAGATGGGTGACCTATAGAATGTAAAATATATTCAAAAGCCGTATAATAAACAAGTAAATCAATTATATAATAATTGAAATAAATAAATTATATGCTAATGGACAAAAACTCACAATTTGGTCACGTATAAAGTTTTCATGTTTAATACTCCAACGATCCAATCGAAAAAGCTAGATTATTTAAGTGGTCATAATAGCGAACAAATTAAAATGATCCAATCATTCAATTTAACACACATGAACATGAAAGTGATCGAATAAGCAACGAGATAAGCAAAAACATACTATATCAACTGCTGTACAAAGATGATCAGAAAACAAAATAATCATGATCTTAAAAACCAACTTGTGTCCGTGCATGGTCAAGAAAAATAGCTCATCTGTTCAAGACCTCTGATGATCATGGGAATGAGTCATACAATAAAATACTAGCCATAGTGAACGCTTAACCGGGCTAACTTTTCCAGCAGTAAGCAAAATAAAATATTTGACTTTAATGACCTAATCAAGCATATAAGGCCAAATCATATGATTGATCAACTTGGTTTCTACAGCCACTAATCAACAATTGGCTGAATATGACTCAACCAAAATAGATCATCAACCAAAAAACGCATAGCACGGCAATTGCATAAAATAAATTCAATCATCAAGCAATTTTAGTTTGAGCAAACGAAAAGGCCACATGATCCAATCACGCACGCATATACTTTAACGATCACACCCACAAATAAAAGCCAATCTAATTGACAATATTCGTGCAGCCGGGAAGCTAAAATAGATCTAATTAACCCATTAATTAGGCTCTGATACCACTGAAAGATCTAGTTGCAATGATCTAATCATAAAAGAGGAAGACAACTAGAAAACAGGAATCTTAACGGGTCATTAAATACACATAAATATACCTCTTGATGCATGCCTCGTTAATCGATTAAATATCGATAGGTGCGAATTAGGATTCCAAGTGTAATCCCTCTACCGTAGTCCACGCAGCAATCGACTTGATCAATCCAAACACGTTCGTTAGCTAGAACGAGCACAAGGAACCGTTCCTTGGGCTATGGAGGTGCTTGGTTGTTTAGAGAGAAAATATGAGAGAAGGAGGCTGTCAGTTGAAACATGTAACCTAGTTACATCCTCCTTCTCTTCTATTTAAACTGTAGAGTTCACATGTAGTGGGCTAACCTTAGGTAGGCCCACTTATCGTTCTCTCTTACTAATTAACTAATGCGACTCCTAGGTCCATTAATTAATTATTTATCCATCGATTACTTAAGCGTGTGACCCGTTAGGCCCATCGCATTTAGTAGCCGGCCAACTCATATCGGTCCAATTATCGTAAGCGGTCTCTACCTAAACGTTACGACCTACTAAATCGATGAGTTAATTATCTCTGTTATTTAATCCCGAATTTTGCACATTGACTGACAGGACATAAATCCTTCACAAACAAACTCCGTGAATTCACCGTCACATTCCCCACCGCAACCACCACAATTTCTCTCTAGCTTTTCATAGCGCTTATTTTGACATTCCCCACCGCAACCACCACAATTTTTCAATCATTTCACATAACAGAAATTGTCTTTCATAGCGCTTATTTTGACACATACATAGCGCTTTTGAGTGTTATCTAGGCTGGTGTTATTAAAGGGGTGTAAAAAAAAGCGTTATGTATGTGAATGAATCAATAGCGCTTTTCCAGAAAAGTGCTATGTATGTCTTTAAAGACAACACTTTCCCGAGAAAGCGCTATCTATGTATCTACACACATAGCACTTTTCTGGAAAAGCGCTATGTATTTGTACAATGTTATAACATTTTTTTAACAACCGCTATAGTTGAGTTGTGTTTTTTTTAAAAAAAATTAATAATAAATTTCTCACATTTATAGCTTGTATTACGCTCTAACCAACATTGTTTGACAATCCCATTATTTCACACAATATTGTAGTATCACCCAACCATGAAGAATCTGTAAGATTAAAATGAAGTTTTATAATGATCAAATTTGGAACCCAAACAACATAACTTAATTTGGAAATGAAGTTCATACAAAAATCACAAGGTTCATCATTTCTATCACAAGTCAATTTATGGAACAATACTAAAACACTAAGTGCAAACTAAAAAAACTGATGTATATCTAAACTAACAAAGACATATCTAATGCATCCGAGAGCATATTGCAACCCGAAATATTCATTTATCTTAGCTTGAGAGTAGAAGATGTGTGAGCAGTCATATTGCAAAACAAAAGATCCACAGTAAAAGCAAGTTAGGTCACGATACAACTCAGAATTAAAAGCTAAGCTAAATCTAACTCTTAGAACCTGCTGAAGCGTGTACTCATTGAAGGGCAAGCTAAATCAAATTCTTGATCCAAAAGAAGCATGTGCTACATAGGTTTGCTGTGCGTAGAACCTGTTTGTACAAAAAGAAATGTAACTTAGTTTAAGTAGGTACCTAACCAAGGAGAAAATCTGCCAGACCAATATCATTATCTGAAAAGCAAAGTGCAAGTCCAAGAATGAAATCAAGGACAAGAGAAAGAATAAAAAAGAATCAGAGGGAGACATCATTTTGCTGAAGTAAGGGTGATTATACGATTCCTTTAAAAAAAATAGAAAAAAGAGTCATAAGAAATATAAAATAAAAAGCAAGCTAACATAACTGAACAAATAAATCAACTTTGGGCCTGCAGATATAGAATAGGAATGAACCACACAGAGATGTTTCGAGCAAGCACAAGTATAACCTCAATCTGCCCCATAAATCTGAGTGGAGGTGTTGCGAAGATCATCACATACGATGGCACAATGGCAGTTGCTGCAGCAATATTTATAATGACCTTTGTAAGTGCGCTCACATCATGTCAAATTGCAGCAACAAGCCATGACACCTAAATTAGATATCATGATCACAAGAGGCTGAAACACATGACAGACTTCACTCAAAATAGGGCATCAAAGAAAACAATGCTCAAAGATCTTAATTGGCAATTTAGTAGCCACAAGACGCAAAACGAAAAAAGAAAAGAGAAGAAAACAAACAACAGTGTAAGCTTAAAAGTGTGCAAGGCAACTCAAGGAAATAACACAGAGAATACCTTGAACAAGAATAAGGTGGTAATACAAAAAGAAAATGGATCTACGACGTTTGGAAAAACAGGAATCTAGTTCTCATGTTGTAATCAGATGCAACATATCTGCAGTATCAATTTCCATGAATGGACCCCTGTACGAAGTGAAGTGCGCCAACAAGGGAGAAATAACAGAAAGAAAAAAATATAGTGAGGTTAGGGATTGCAGAGTAAGACAGATATGGGAAGTGCCACCAGAATTATCAACTTACCCAAATCAAAAAATGGTAAAAGAATTGCAAAAATAAAACTACCCAGATTGAATCAAACATGTTACTTTACTCACCTTTCATCGCCCCAAATCAAATTAAGTTGCAACACAAGCAGAACAAAAGCTGCCCCAAGAATTGAAAACAACATCAACAATCTGATTCCTCTGTATAAAGATGAAACATTAAAATACATGAACCTTATAGACTTTACTGATCACGCAATAGACTAGTTCAATCTCCACCCAAAAACCCTAATTACACCATGGATAAAGGCAAACGAGGCAAAAATCACTAGAGGAATCAGAACAAGTTGAAGGTGATCAAACATATAAATCGAGAACTCCAGACAACCATTTAAAGCGCAGAAAAGATTCAAATTAATTGGATTTAAGTTTTTCACACTAAGACACTACCACTCCAGATAAATGGCAGCAATAAAGATGAAATTAAGCTCAGGTGTAGAACAAATTGCAAAATTAAACCGCAAAACAGAATTCATTCAATTTCAAAACTGGGTAGAGCACTAATTGGAATAAAAGCCGAAAAGGAAAAAGGTTGAGACATTATCCAAACCCTAACACGCTAACAATTTCATGGTAATTTCTGTTGAAACATAAGAAACCGAATTTGGAAACTAAACCCTAACTCTAATCGAATCCATACCCATTTCTGCAGATTCAGCATTTCTTCAATTGGTGAAAACCCAACAGCGAGAGAAACCGAATTGATGAAACTAAACCCATACTCTGATTGAATTTTGATGTCGTTAATTGTGGTCGACGGGGAGGGTGAGCAGCGAAATGGAGGGAGAGGTGAGTGGTGGGGAATTAAGGTAGAGAGAGGGGGGGGGGGGGGTTATCGTACTATGACTCTTAAGCCTTGCGTTTTTTTTTTTTTGTTTTTTTTTTTTTTGGGCAGTATTGCTCTATTTCCACTAAACCAGACATATTCAATGCTGGCATAACGCCTATCTGAGAAGTGCTATGAATAGGTGAAACTGAATTTGAGTACTTTCAGAAGCGGGGTTTTAATGTGTATAACTATATCGCTTTTTATAAAAGTGTTATTGCTGGTCTTCCGTTGAATTCTGAACTCTTTGTATAATAACATTTTCATGTAAAGTGTTATGTTTGAGGCGCTATTAGAGGTGAATTGTGGCGTAGTGTCTCCACCATCGTCACTGCCAATGTAGGTGTCGCTCGTGACTGGATCCACCGTTGCGAACGCCAACACCGCGTGATTGGGCTCGGTGTTCAGTGGACACCATTCTCCGTTTGCCACTACGATCAACCGGCAGTCACTCTTCAGTTGTGTTTTGGACACCGTTGTCTCATTTTCCAGCTCGAGCACTCCGACGACGTGCCCCGTGTTCTTCGCCGTATTCTCTTAGATCCCACCATCACCTTCGTAGGGCTATGGAACCACTCTGATAGCAAGAAGCTTTATGAGTCCAAACACGCGCTTGAGATAGCGCGTGGGACGCCTATTGATCTTCGACTTCTCGTCAACGATCGTCATGGGAGGAGCCTTTGTCGTGCATCGATTAACGAGATCGTGTATGAAGTACTTGGGTTTGAGGTAGGCTTTGAAGAGGAGATTCGTAGGAGTGAATGGGACGGTGACGAGCTTAGCTATAGTCAAGTTTATCAAGCCACCGTTGATGCTTATGTTTCTTTTGCCATTGGAGTGCACATAAAAGCTTGGGAGCAAAACACTACTAACTACTCTTAAGTCCTAATTATTAGCTCTATGATGAAATATACTAACTATAGGTCTTGCTAGTTAGGGTTTTAAGTCAAATTAATCATTCCATATTATTGAAATGGATGGAAAATACTATATGATTTTGCCTTTTATGTCATGTAGTATTTTGATTAAATACGGATAATGTAGATGTTTTGGTAGGCTGATTTGCTGTTGGTGGTTGAAATTAGTGGTAGTAGAGGGACTAGAGGCTCTGTACTTTTTGTGTTTCTCATGTTTAGTGTTGTAAAGCAGCAGATGTCTCTTCTCTATGAAGTAATCAAACAATGGAAAATTGTCATTTTATCACTCTATCTTATTCATTTGATATAATGCTGTTCAGTTATCATTTATTTTGTATACTAGTATACTACTATTTATGATGAATTATTATTTTTACAAAAGGTCATCTAATTTGATGAGATCGCCTCAAGGTGAGGTCCCTCTATAGTTAAGCATGACGTCATACTTGTTAGAGAGGATCGTCTCACCCTGAGGCCGCCTCATACGAGTTTTTGTGTTATTTTTAAAAGAATTGTGATCTGTGCATATGTCAATTTTAGCCAATATTTATTTTTAAAGAAAAATTACAGAATATCATCACCCGAGGGAAATTGAAGGCTAAGGCTCCGTTTCATTCACATTGGAAAAAACTGAACTGAACTGAAATGAAATAAACTGAACTGAACCGAATTTATTTTTTAAACTTCACCGTTGACCATTTAATATTCTCCATTTGAACGATCCCTTGAAGATGGACACTTGTTTTCTTTTTCTGTTTGTGTGCCATAAATCTGTCTGAAAATTCTTTGGCCAACTGGTCAAAGTTATGGATGCTTGCTGGGGTGAGGTTTTTGAGCCACCTCAAATGTGCGCCCGTTAGGGTAGACTGGAAATATCGGTACCAGACCGCTTCACTGGCGGCTTGTAACATCGTTTTTGATTCAAATATAGCCAAGTGGTCATCTGGGTCTGTTTTTCCAGCGTAAGAGGGCATCGACGGCACTCTGGGTTTTGAGGGCATGGGGGCGTTCATAATAGCCTTGTTGAACGGTAGAGGCATTAGTGGGAGCCTACCCATGGGACCTAGGCGATCGCTCAAGGGGCGACTGCACCCAACCCCGTCACCTTTGGGTGGGTCATGTTCATAGTCATCATATTCGGCGTTATTGTTTTCATAATTGTCATACTCGCCCCCATAGCCTGGATCGTACTCGCCCGCCCCATATGCATCCTCCTCATATTCACCCGCCCCAAAATCTGAGTAGATAGGGAAGGGTTGTTTACCTTGAGACCTGGGCATGGACGACGCCTCCGATGTGAGATGAAGTGAAGGCTGGTCGTTTGCCATGACAGGGGTGGAGGTCCACCTCGCCAAGTGTTTCTGTTTAGAGTAGAGCAGCTTCTTGTTGTTTAAGTAAATGCGAGCGTTTACCTGGGAATAGCCCCCAGGGTGGGCGAGTCGTGAATGGGTCTCTTGGGCGACCTGTGGGTCAATAGGCCTCTTACCCTCACGCTTTGAGAGCTGGCGGGTGCTTTTTTCAGGGTTTGGGTGAGTCATCATGGAGGGGTCTTGGCGACCGGGAATTGTGAGAATGTGGCGACTGCCCACCTGGCGTCCACCTTGATTGGGGTTTTGGCGAGTGGACTGCGACGGGTTAAGGCGAGGTGTAGCATAAGTCTGGGTTGAGTCGCCGCAGCCACTTGAGCGAGCATTCTCGCCCCTTTCTTCATCTCTCTATGGAAGAGATCCATCATAGACTTCTGCATGTTGAACATGGATTTTTGCATGCTATGCATGGACTTCTCCAGGTGCTTTTCTGTGACGTACTGGGCTTGACGAGCTGAGCGTCGACCCGAGTGGCCTCCCGAGGATTGAGGGGTCTCACTAGACTGTTCTGACTTTCTAGTCTCGTCCTCCACGCGGAAACCAGCTTCTTCCAAAGTCTCCATTTGGTTTTGGTAGAGAGGTTGAGAGTTGAGGGGAGAAGAAAGTATGTAATCTCTGGATCTTGTGGAGTAGACCATTCAACAAAGGGTTCCCCACAGATGGCGCCATGTTTCAGGGTTCTTTTCTGAGGGGTTAACTTGAAGTAGGTCGAGGTGAGGGAGCTTCGGAGCTGAGGGTCTAAGAAGGCGACCTGCAAAAAAGAGCACGTGACTGCCCCGGGGGGTTTTCCGGGAGGGGGCCCCTCCAACGGTCAAGTCAGATATTTTTGCAGGAATAGAGAAAGAAAGTCCAGAGAGAATCTAGAAAGTTGTCCTAGAGAGAGAAAATCAAAAGTTACCTGAAATGACTAGTGACCGCATATTTGTAGCACATCAGCTTTAGGGCACGCGATTCCGTACCCTGTCAGATGTCAGGCGGAAACCTCAGTGCCTCGATAAATGGGCCAGACTTGTCAGCTCAAATCATGCTGACGCGCTAATGAATATTCCCAAGATTGTAGGTGGCTTTCTTTTACAGCCCATCGGCTGCCACGTGTCGGCCTACGATTGGTCGTTGACCATCGGACCCCCTCTGGTGACGTGGCGGTCAAGGGTTGGTCAAAATCCATATTGGGGTCCCAACACAAAGCAAAGACGAATGCAATGATCCGGCCATAAAATGCCACATACTGTACTTACAGAAAAATGCAACAAAAAAGTTATTCCACCACAAATTACCAAAAGACAGATTTTAAACACAGCCTGGGAGGTATTCATCTCCTCACCAACATCACAATTAAATCCACAAAAGAACTCTGGCCCTCTACCTAGTGACTCAGGGAACACTTCATGCTGGAATCCACCTTTGGCTGGATGCATACTCATTAACACTGATGCCTCATTCTCTAGCAAGGATAGAGCTACTGGTTGTGCAGGTGTGTGCAGAGATTATCTGGGAAATTGGCTTGGGGGATTCATGCAGAACACCAAAGCCAAGGATGCACTACATGCTGAACTACTTAGTGTAAGGGAGGCCCTGTCATGGCTTAAAGACAAAGACTGGGAAGATGTCACGATTGCAACGGACTCTCTCAAGCTGGCTACGATGATCAATGCTCAGGATCTAGCACCACACTATCTAATGAACATTATGATGGAATGCAGGGAGTTGATGCGGAGGCGGAAATCTACAAGGATTCTCTACCACCAGAGAACAACTAATTGGGTTGCGAACAAGATGGCGAGATGGGCAAGAAAGGATGTGATTTTTCAACAAGTTATTTTGATAAACCACCCACATCCCTGCTGTATTCAGGAATTTGATTTAGACAAATTGCGATGTAATATGCTAAGGGCAAATGAACCCCCACAAAACTCTAACTCTAGCTCTACGATTTCTAATTAATTGAAGTTCTCCTTCCTACCAAAAAAAAAATGCATGGCTATGAGCAAATTTTGGAATGCAAAAGTCATCTTAATTACCAGGAATAAAAGTAAGTACTGTTGAGAAACACTAATTAATCGGAAACATAATAAATTTATGGAAAATTTTCAATCTTATTTGGTTAAATAAATGAATAGTAACTTTTGGAAATTGATGTGGAAAGTACTACTTATCTAGAAAGATTTGGTAAACAACTTACTCCATTTCGAGAAAAGTTATTTTTTGCAAGAGTAGTTTCCTATGTTTTTTTGTCAACCAAACAATAGACATATTCACAATTTTCAATGGGTAACAATAATGTCAAGGTTAAAAACACCACTTTTAAGGAAAATTTTAAAATTTATAAATATTACATGTGTTTTATCCTATATTTTATTTTCTTAGAAGTAGTTTTTAGCCTTAATATTATCCTCACCCATGAAGGAAAACTTTTAAATTTATAAAGTCTTTGTTCAACAATTACAGATCATTACATAATAATGAATCTTTTAGCCTTATCATCCTGGCCTTCTTAGAATAGATCCAAAAGTACACCGTTCATCACAAGGATGACATGCACACCAAAAAAAATAAAATTACGCCCTTTATCACAAAAAATTGTTAAAGTGACCTATATATCAATAAAAGTGACCTATATATCAATAAAAGTGACCTATATATCAATAAAAGTGACCCTTTAATTTCTGATCATCACTATTATGAGTTGGTCTATTATTTCACTTTATGCGTGGTCTCTCAACAAGATTTTGAGTAGTAGTATAACTATCTCATGTTGACAAGAAATGTAGAAAACAAAAAAAAAAAAGAGAAAAAAAAATTACACAGTACAAGAAATGTACTTAGCAATACATATCTTCATTTTCGGGTCTAGATGAGGGTCAACGACTCAATGGTCCAAAACGCTCGAGGACTAGAGAAGATCTGGCCAAGTACCCTGGTATGTTTTGTTATGGGAGACTAAAGCTTATGGTGTATTGGTCCTCCTACGGAATTTTTTGCTTATCGTATCAACAAGTAATGTAGTCAAAAGATAACTCAATAAAAGAAACTTATGATTTACTTCTCCCTCCGGTCCACGAAAAATTTGACGCTTTTGTTTTTATGTTTGGACTATAGAAATTTTGACGTTTTCTTATATACTTCCCCCGTCCCATGAAAATATTCACACTAGTTTTTTTAAGGTCAAACATTACAAATTTTGACCATAAATATGTCAAAAAATATAAAGATTTATAATGTAAAAATACTTTTGTTAGATTCATTTTAATAGTACTTTCAAGAAATCATAAATTTATAATTTATGTATTCATATTATTGTAATTATTTGCGGTCAAAGTAGTGCCTTGGAGACCGTAAAAAAACTAGTGTGAACATTTTCATGGGACGGAGGAAGTATATGACATTGTATTTGAGAACACCTTCTTATTTTACCTATTCTACCTTCTCACCCCCATGTGCCTATGTTCCCCACTCTCTCTCCTCCCTTTTCCACCAAAAACATTTTATCCCCGCCAAAACATTATATTTTCTCTCTTTAATACCCATAACCCATGTGATCTATTAAGGATAGAGTTGGAATCCTTGTACTCAAATGTGTTTTCCTTGATTTTTTGTGTCATTCTCCAAACGTCAAGATTTAATTTCCGTGGACCGGAGTGAGTATCATTTAGCAAGTCCTCAAACATTTGAAATACTCAGTAATGTTTTTTAGGGGAAGATACGTTAGATGTAAAACATGAACGGAATTATAGAATTAAATCCCACACAAAAGTGGCAATGTTCTTTACTCTTAGATGTCTAGTGTTGCTAAAGGTTCCAATTTTCATCGTTTTGGTTTGGTCCATTATCCCTTGCTTATAATCTTGGTATTTGTTTTGACTCTTGACCGGTGCAATGCAAATTTTGCAACAAGCCAGGTCTCTAAGAAGAAAAATAGTATATTGTCTTCTCTTAGTAATATTGCTACTAGTAGTAGGCTAGTAGCAATGTTAGTTCTGTCTTTTCCTTGTCAACCTGCTAGTAGTTCTACGTACCTTCTTTTGTTGCGAAGACTATTCGTACTTTATTTGTACTATTATAAATCCTACATTTAACCAGTTATCCATAAAAAGGACAAAACTAATGTTACCTTATCACGTTGTCTTAATAATTATGCCAAAAGCAAATGAGAAACTTTTTGTTTAGATGGAAGGAGTACTAGTTCAACCACTCACTTTTCTCATAAACTTTCTAGTACTAAATCTCCTGACTTTCTTCTCTTGATGATCTGAGAGAGATTGCTAGACAATTATACACCCAAAAAAAAAAAAACATATTCAACAATTATACATCTAATCAATACTTCATACTACTATTTCTTAAGACTTAAGAGAGTGTTTGCTTGATCTGTGTATAAGATTTTTAATGTCACTATCTCCGATCCTATCTATCAACAAGGAATGTAGTATACGATCGAGTACTAATTCATGATGATATTTTCATTTTCATCGGGCCAAGTTGAGGGAGGATAAATGGTCTAAACCGCTAGATTGGTCAGCCACTAGGTGTTCAAATTTGTCAAAAGGGCGGATCTGGCAAATTAAAGCACTATAGCAGGTTTTGTCCCTTGTTCTACGGCCCAATCCATGGGAGATTAGATTTTGGTGCTAGACCTAACACTCCAACCGCCGCTACACTACACAGCATTACTTTTTTTTTTTTTTGAGGGACTACACAATGTTACTTAAAAACACTGTATATGGTACTCCATTGAATTACTGGCATTTAGCAATATAGGTGGGAAGAAATTTAAATGCTTATGAGGGGAAGATATTAATTAAACCATGGCTATGAATTGAAAAGTTAATCAAAACATACATCTCAATTGTTTTTATGAAAGGGAACATTCGAATTAAATCCCACACGAAAGGAAACAAGTCCATTTTTAAGAAATGTTTAGGGGCTGTTTACTTGGACAAAAAAATTTATGTTTTTATTTTTCCAATTATTCTAAGAATTTATTTTCTTTGAATCTGTTTTTCAATAGTAGAAACCCATCTAAAAACGTGTTCCATTCAGGGAGTATTGCTAAAGGTTTCCATTATCATCCTTTTAGGTTGGTCCATTATTCCCATATAGATCTTGGTATTTATCTTGAGTGATGCATTGCTGATTTTGCAACACATATGGTTTTACAAATGAAATAACACTCTTCATATTATTAAAGACCGATTATACTTTATTCTTTTTCTATTAATATTGAAATAACAAAACTATTCCTACTTTATTTTAAGTGACAAGACTATTCATACTTTATTTTTCTTATCAAGGACTCTACATTTCTATCTAAAACAGCTATTGATAAAATGACAAGACTACTCCGTCATACACTAGTAACACTACTAATCTAAAATGACAATACCTACTGCTACTACTTTATTTCTCTCATCAAAAACTCTACATATCCATCTAGACATACCCACTGCCCCATCTAGACATACCCATAAGATGACAAGATTATTTCCACCTTATTCAATAAATAATTATGTCAAAATGAAATGAGATTTTTATTTACAGAAAAAAGGAGTATTAATACCTAGTTTACTCTTTTCATTCAAAATTCATTTCTAAATCGTTATCAACGGTGTATCTAACAACACTCTCAAACATGAACCCCCGGTTTATCAAAACCACGCCCCCACGTGAACCACAACCGACCCATTCCCGAACCTTCACTGTCAAGTTCTTTGTCAACCCCATTGAAACCGTCGTCACCTCCACTCCCTCTGTCGCCGGCGCGTGGGCCATCACGCTCCGCCTCAACCACCAGGACGCGCTCACCAGCGGCGCCCTCGTCGTAGGCATTGGCGTCCAGTGGTGCCCCTCAGCCACCGTCACCTCCGCCGCGACACTCCAGCTCTGCATGGGCACCGACTGCCTCGTCTTCCAGCTCCACCATGCTGCCGCCGTGCCAACCACGCTCCGGCAGCTCCTTGCCGACGAGCGGGTGACCTTCGTTGGGGTCCACACCGAAAGGTACCGTGAGGGTCTAGAGGGTTCTCAGCACGGGGTGACCGTGCGGAAGCTGATTGATCTGGTGGTTATATCCGGTGGGTATACGTCGATGAGAGAGATGGCGGAGTATTTTACTTGGTGCAAACGACGTCGTTAAGCCGGACGAGCTGAGGATGAGTAATTGGGAAGAGTTTTGGCTTAGCGACGAGCAGGTTCAATATGCTTGTGTTGATGCTCATGTTTCTTTTTGTCTTGCTGATCCTCTAGGGTTTAGTAATCATGATGGTTATTGCAATTTTGATGAGGAGTGGCCTAATGCCATCGAGATGAGTTTATCTGATGATGATGATTAATTGAGCAGTTTTGGGATAGGATAAATTAAAGTTGGGTTGTTTGGTGCTATGTTGACGGGTCAGTGCTTACGCTGATTGTTCAGTTGATCTTATATGTTCACTTGTACCTTCTTTAATACATAAAATAAAAAAAGAGTTGGGTTTTATTACTAGCCATGATAATAATTAGGGATTATTATAGTGAATTGCTATTTATCGCCCAAAATTACTACCTACCGCTCCTGAAAAATACAATTTTGCCCTTTACTTCCTCACCCTCTCCTCCACACCCTTCACCCTCTCCTCCACACCCTTCACCCTCTCCTCAACCACGGTTAATCACGACAGCAATGGCTAGTGGCGGCGGCGGTGGGGTAAGTTTTAAATTTATTTTTTTTTCTCCGTTTTTGTGTTGGGCGTCTGCAAATGGCGCCTCACCCATGGGTGAGGCGCCATTTGCAAACGCCTCACCCATGGGTGAGGCGCCATTTGCAGACGCCCGAGACAAACGGAGTAAAAAAAAAATAAAATTAATAATAGTGTTATTATTATTGTTATTATTATTATTATTATTAATATTAGTGTTATTATTATTATTGTTGTTATTATTATTATTATTATTATTATTATTATTATTATTATTATTATTATTATTATTATTATTATTATTATTATTATTATTTTAATTATTATTAGTGTTATTAGTATTAATTAATTTTCGATTTGCTACATTATTGTTGTTGTTATATTAATATTATTATTAATATTATTATTATTATTATTATTATTATTATTATTATTATTATTATTATTATTATTATTATTATTATTATTATTATTATTATTATTATCTTTAGTAGTAGCAGCAGTAGTTGTTTATTACTGATTATTTTTTAATTAAAAATGTGAAATGATAGAGGAGAGGAGGAGCCGGTAAATCGATGCCGAGGTTAGTCAGTGAACTAGGTGGTTTAGGACCGCGTCACACGAGGACGCGCGGGATTGATGCCTCTGTACGGAGACAGAGAGAGGCAGTTCGGATGAGGGAGATGAGTGACCGTCACTTATATCGCGGTGATGAGGCTGAGGAACACGATTACGGATCGAGCGAGTTCTACTCCGGGGATCAGTCCATGGACGAGGATCAGATTGGCGTCGAATCATCCTCCGTGATGTGGCGCGTGGCGAAGGGCAGAGGCGGTAAGTTTGTTAGTACTGGGTCGTCCAGTACTAGCAAACGATCTAGAGCGGAGGACGACACTACGTGGCTTGTTACAGGGGATGTGCCCGGTGGACCGGCGGATGATAGCGTCATACCGAGCTTCCTGGGGCACGTAGCGTCTCGTATGTGGATGGGAGAGACGAGGGGTCTCTTGAAGTGTCAGAACCGATTCAGTGTCTGTCAGCGGCTGAGTGAGTGGCGAGCGGAGATGTCGCCCGAGGTGAGGGCCCAGATCGAGGGGATTGGGTTATCACACCTGACAGACATTATGTTCAGACATATCGACTTCCCCCTGATATCTGCATTCGTTGAAAGGTGGCAGCCGGATACGAACTCGTTCCACATGCAGTTCGGAGAGATGACCATCATGTTGCACGATGTATGGCATATTCTTTGGATTCCTGTAGAGGGACAGCTCGTTTCCAGTGAGGGACGTGATGGGCAGCTGCAGGCGACGACCATGGAGGTTCTCGGGGTCACCCAAGATGTACTGATGCATAGCCACTGGCAGGGCGGTGGGGTCCTCATGGAGTCGGTTTTTGACCTTTGCCTTACTGTTGACCGAGTCGAGGACATCCAGGCGGTAGGTTGGATGTGGTTACTTATTGGATCCACCTTGTTTGTCGACAAGAGTGGTAACCGTATTAGACCCTCCTGCGTGATGGAGGTGAGGGACGGTGTCGGAACGGCGCATGAGTTCTCTTGGGGATCTGCTGCCCTCGCCTTCCTATATCGTCAGCTCGGTATAGCTAGTCGGGGGGATTCTCAGGGCATCTGCGGATGCCTAACTCTCCTCCAGGCATGGATATACGAGTACTTTCCCTGCTTCCGACCTCATCGGGAGCGGATGGTTGTCGGGAACGGCGAGGCTCCCCGTGCGTGCGTATGGAGTGCCCAGACTGAGGGCAAGGACGTGGTTCGACTGCACTCCTTACGTAGACGCTTGGATCAGCTGCGAGCGTCAGAGGTACGTCATGCAGTTATCGGTGTTCATGATTTATTTCGCCGTTTGCTATGTTTTTTTTACTTCACCGTAACTTCAACATTTCTACGTAGGTGGTGTGGCTGCCGTACGGTTCTGACCCGGTTGCATCTGTACCGAGGACTGTATTCATCGGGTGGCTACGGTATCGGGATATTATCGAACCGTACATGCCTGGTCGTTGTTTACGAAAAATCGGGTACGTACAGAGTATCCCTTTCCCGATCACTAGGCCAGAGAGAACGATCAGGTCATGGAGCAGTCGTTCATATAGGGTTGTCTACCCCGTACGAGTATCATCTGATGCCTGGCGTATGTTCCTGGGAGGTTACATGCTTGTTCTCCATGGGTTTCAGGCATCCACGTCAGATCCCACAGCATGTACGGATGACTACCTCGAGTGGTACTACCGTCACTCCCACCCTCTGGTGACACCTGACGATGCAACACCTGGATCTGTGATTCCTCCACGATCCAATAGCGATTATGTAAGTGATTAACTAAAATGAATTCGTGTGTATATATTTCTTTACGTATTACATATCTCTGAACTCACACTCATTGTTACTTTTTTGCAGTGGGTGAATCGTCTAGCCGTCGCAGCTGAGTCTTTCATTACTTTGATTCCTCCGGAGCAAGCGGAAGGTCCTCGATCGGTTATGGAGGAGTATATGAGAGATTGGCGGGCTGCCAAATGATGTATTACTTATATGACCCTAGATGAATTTGTTATATATTTATGTTGGAGTTTTATTGTTATTGTTATTTATTTGTGTTATTGTAATTTGTTGTTTTTTATTTACCTTTTTTTCACTTGTTTTATTGTAATTTGTTGTTTTGTTTACCTCCAATAATCACGAAAAAATATAACATGCAAAATATAACAATCACGCAAAACATTCAATTACGTCAACCTCGCTAAACGATCCCAATGTGCTCTTCGCCTAACATACGATTGGCCGTTAACCATCGGACCCTTTCTGGTGACGTGGCGGTCAAAGATTGGTCAAAATCCATATTTTGGGTCCCAACACAAAGCAAAGACGAATGCAATGATCCGGACACAAAATGCCACATACTATACTTACAGAAAAATGCATGGCTATGAGAAAATTTTGGAATGCAAAAGTTATCTTAATTACCAGAAAAAGTAAGTTCCTGTGAGAAACACTAATTTATGGGAAACATAAAATTATGAAAATTGTTTAATCTTGTTTGAACAAAGAAATTGTAACTTTATGGGAATTGATGTGGTAAGTGCTACTTACCTAGAAAGACTTGGTAAACAACTTACTCCATTTTCAGGAAAATCACTTTTTGCAACTTGCAAGAGTAGTTTCCTATATTTTTTTGTCAACAAAACAAAAGACATATTCACAATTTTCAATGGGTAAGGATAATGTCAAGGTTAAAAACACTACTTTCACAAAAAAAAATTTAATTTATAAATACTAGTACAAAAACGAGAAGCTACGTGACTAAACTACTACGGTTCCACATATAACCGTAGTAGTTATATAGGCGGTGGCAATTTCGTAATATTCCAGGTAGTATCTACTACGGTTGGAAACGAAACCGTAGTAGATAATACTTCCTACTACGGATGACAAGTGGATCCGCCGTTGTTCATGGGCTAGTTTTGCTCAGAACTAATAGGAGCCCTACCATAATATCTCGCCCATCTCTCTCTCCTCTTCCACTAGGGAAAAGTAAGAACCCTTCTCTCTCTCCAGCTTCAACTTCTCTTCTGCTTAAAATGTGAAACCCCAGATCTGAGAGTTTGTTGGCAGTGAAAGCTCTCCTGGTAAGAGAAAGAGAGAGAAAGGCAGAAAGGGAGGGGTTGGGAAGCTAATGGCGGTGGTTGGGGTTGGAGAGAGCGACGAAGAGAGAGGAAACTCCATGTAAGATGTTCAAGCTAAGCTTCCACCTAGCTTGTACAATTTCGAGATTTCTTCAAACTCCAATCTTCTGAAGCACTTCGCAATTTCTCATCAGCAGCGTGAGGGTTGTCCAGGAGGTGATATTTCGATTCACTCTCCTAGTGATTAAATTGACTTTTGCATTTTATTTTCAGTAATTTTTAAGTTTTTATAGTTGCCCAGATCCATTTTGTTGAAATTATGGTTTTCGATTTGTATGTTGAATTGAAATGGGCAAACTTTTGGGAGATATCAAACTATAGTTGTATTTGGCCTTGGATATCAAACTGCTTCTTGTTGGAATTAATTCCTCTAATTTTCTGTTTGGATGTGATAAATGAAGATCTATTCTGGCACGACATTTGTAGTCAATTTGGTGTTTATAGGGTTAAGGTTTGATTCGAGTTTGATATGGAAGTCACTTTTTTTTGTTTACCTCTGACTTCTGATTGTGTTATTCGGTGGTTTTTTTTTTTTTGTTTTTGTTTTTTTTTTTCTTTTTTTTTTTGGTTTTTGTTTTTGATTTTGTTTTACAGGCGACTCTTCAAAAAAGACAACTCACTGACTCAGGTTAGAAGGAGCATTCATAGGGTACTCTTTAGATTCGAATTTCACAATTGGCTCAATTCTAAAGCTAAGTATGCTGAGAAACCCTAAAATTCTACCCTGCTTTCAGTTGCTCATGTTTGTTCAACTTTGCTTTTGTGCATTTCTAATTTCTGATTCTAAATGAAATGGAATTTGGGACGGTTATTGTTTTGGTGGAGACATGCTGATAGTGTTGGAAATCTTGGATTATTCTATAGATAACAAAAAAAAGAATTTGAATGCCATATTCGATGGCTTTGTTTGTAATTTCTGGGAACCATCAGGATGGCTTTTGGGGTTTGTATGCAGGTTAAAAGACTTATTTTTGTTACCATTGTTTAGCCTTGTTAATGTGTTTTATGCTTTGTCTTATTGGTAACTTTTTCGTATCTAAAGAACCTGTGCATATTGTGCAATATGACTGCTAGTGTACTCCTCTACTCGAAAGACAATGTCTTATAAAGCTCTATTGCATGAGCAAGCTGTTGATGTGATAATCATACTATGGTTCCATTGTTATCTAAAGGTCTGTCTATTTCCTATCAAAAGAACCAGTACATTTTTTGAGATTGTTGGTTCTGATCACTTCTTAATTTGGTGGTTTCCTTTTGGTCTGTTATATCTGTTGTGCTATTCTGGTCTGGGTGTAATGTCTCCTTATCAACAACTGGAAATTATTGATATGTGAAGAGTTTTGTTGGTTTGTAGAAAAAATAGTTTCATTATTCCTCAAGTATTCTGTTCGTTCGCCATTTCTCAATTATGATGGATTGTTTTCTCGACTGCAGATTCTGTTACTGCTGCTGATTTGGCAAACATGGAGGAGGTAGATTCACGCTCTGTGTTTGTTGGCAATGTAAGAATCAAATCGCTCTGTCTTTAGGTTATTTATTAGAGTATGCTTTTTCACTATCATCTGTTATATGTGATGTTTATTAGTCGTGCTTGCTTTGACTCTTGCTTAGGTTTCTTTCATACTCTGTATTGCACTGACACGCTGGATTATTATGCCAACTTAGATATTGTTCGTTGTGGGGATTGATTGTCTTCTGTTCTTGGAAAGAATCTGGCCTATTGAGGTACTATTGATTCTCAATTTTGCGTATTGATACTGAAATTGTGGGTGACTGTGAGCTGGTGGATTGTGAGAGAAAAAGTTTCAAGCTGAGATTAAAAGAGGACTGAACAGAATCTGAATCTAGGTCCTTAAAGTGATAAAATTTGACATTTTCAATTTATTACAGGTCTGAATTTATTGATTGTTCCAACTTTCAATAGAGTGGTGCAATTTGAAGGATATAATCATGTCAGAATGGTGCTTTAGTATAAGGTACTCTCTGGTTTCGAATTTCATAATTGCCTCTCAATTTTGTAAATATGTGAGATAGCATAAGGTACCCTAATCCTAGCTGCTTGCTTTGAATTTCCTTAAATTGGTGCAAGATTATAGGCAGTACGCAGAGTGTGCGTTGCCTATGCAGGTCGCCCCCCATGTTTAAAGTGAAGTGAATTCCCAACTGTTGGCGATTGTATCGACGAGAGTGAAGGCAAAGTGACCTGCAGAGCTAGATGAGACAGTGGATGGGAGATATAGGCTGCAGCTGTCACATAGAATGGGCTTGCAGCAAGATCATTTTGAGAGTGATGCACTTGCTCTTATTCAAAGAGTGTCAAAGGGGGTGGTGGGACTGTCTCCCATTGCTCTCGCTGAAGATTTTGCAATGTTATACGCTTTGACCAACCGTGGTAGAATACCAACAAACTACTACGGTTCAGACACGGAACCGTCGTAGATAATATTATCTACGGTATCAACCGTCATAGTTTGTTAGACATACTACATCGGCCGTATACACTATGGTTCGTCTTTGGACCGGAACCGTCGTAGATTGAGTCTTAAGATATCTCTTAAATCTCTGCCTAAGGGTGACCCTACAAATAGTGAAGGGCGCTTTCTTAAGATATCTCTTAAATCTCTGCCTAAGTTGAGATTAAAGAAATTGGGGGCTGGGGACTGGGGAGGACTAGAAAGGTTAATAAGAGAGCCCTTGTAGGGGACATCTAGCCATGGTTATGTCTCGATTGCTTTGCTGTATGGATGATTGACAAACTAGAGTAGCGGAAGGCTTTTAGGAGAGAGAAATAGAGAGAGAGAGAGAATTCTATTAAGTGAGAACAGAATGAGTCTCACACACAAGAGTTATTACAGTGTAAAATGAGTATTTAAGCTAGGCCTAATAACCGACTCTGTAACAAACTTCTAGCCTCTAACAAACTGACAGGCTGGCAATAATAAATATAATTAAATATTTCATATATTTCACACGCCCCCCTCAAGATGGAGCATCTGTGAGGCCTAATTTTTCCTTCAGAAAGGAATGTTGAGTATGAGACAAAGCGTTAGTCATGATGTCTGCAAGCTGAAGGTGAGTAGGAATGTAGGCCGTTTGCAGGAATCCATCTTGCACTTTGTCCCTAGTGAAATGACAATCAATTTCCAAGTGCTTTGTGCGGTCATGAAAGCAAGGATTGGCAGCAATTTGCTGTGCAGCCTTGTTGTCACAGAAAAGAGTAACAGGTAGTGGAATTGGGATATGTAGATCTTGAAGCAACTAGCTGAGCCACAACAGCTCACATGTGGTGGCAGCCATGCTCCTATATTCAGCTTCAATAGAGGAACGAGAGACTGTTGCTTGTTTCTTGGTTTTCCAAGAAATGAGAGAGTGACCAAGGAATATGCAATAGCCAGTCAAGGACTTTCTTGTCATCAAGCAAGAACCCCAATCAGCATCACTAAAACCAATAAGCTTGAGCTGCTATTGGACTGGATAAAATAGGCCATGAGAAATGGTGCCTTTGAGATATCTGAGAACATGGACTGCTGCCTGCATGTGAGGTTCCTTTGGTGCAGAGAGAAACTGACTTAGGTGTTGAACAACATATGACACATCTGGTCTTGTCATAGTCAAGTACAGAAGACGACCAACCAACCTCCTGTAAGACTCTGCATTAGCCATAGGAGCACCATCATCTAGTGACAGCTTGAGACCTTGAGGAATAGGCATCATGGCTGGCCTGGCACCTGTCATGCCAGCATCTGTAAGAATATCCAAGATGTACTTTCTCTGATTGAGAAGAGTACCTGAGTCAGTTCTGCATATTTCAATGCCAAGGAAATACTGAGCTAAACCAAGGTCTTTAATGGTGAACTTAGCATCAAGAGCTGCCTTTGTAGCCTGAATCTCTTTGTCACTGGTGCCAGTGAGTAACACATCATCAACATACACTAAAGCTGCAGTAAAATCACTCCCATCTTTCTTCACAAATAGAGAGTAATCATGTTTAGACTGTTGGTAACCTAGTTCAACCAAAAACTTGCTTAACTCTTGATTCCATTGTCTGGAAGCCTGTTTCAGTCCATATAAAGACCTCTTCAATTTGCAAACTTGACCTGTTTCAGCTTTGTTATACCCTTGAGGAGGTTGCATGTATATATCTTCATCAATGTAGCCATGAAGAAAAGCATTGTTAATATCTAGCTGATGTAGTGGCCAGTTCTGGGCAGTAGCAAGAGCAATGAGCACTCTCACAGTAGCCAGCTTAGCTACAGGAGAGAAGGTGTGTTTGTAATCTGTCCCTTCTTGCTGATCAAAACCCCTTATCACCAAACGAGCCTTGGGCCTTTCTACAGTCCCATTTGCCTTATACTTTGTTTTATAAACCCATTTGGAACTAATGGCCTTATGCCCTGAAGGAAAAGTTGTCAATTCCCAGGTGTCTTTCTTTTCAAGAGCTTCCAGCTCCTTATCCATAGCTCCCACCCACAAAGGATCATGCTTAGCCTGCTCATAGCATGCTGGCTCATGAATAGTCAATACATTTGCAAGGAAGGAGACATAGTCAGGGGGTAGAGTGGTGATAGAGGAATCATGTAGGGGATAGGGTATGGAAGTGGCTGTGTTGGCAGAAGATGAAGGTGTAATGTAGTCTTGGAGCCAAGCAGGTTTGGATTTGGACCTAATGGATTTCCTAGGTTCAGAATTAAGAGGTGGGGCAGGAGAGGTAATGGTGGGAGTAGGATTGAGTTCAATTTCAGATGTTGGTGAAGGTGGATGGGTAAGAGGATCAGGAATATCTTGTGTAGGCATGGTTCCTGCTGAGGGTGAAGGCATGTCAGTATTATCAGCAGCAGACAATTCCTCTAAGTCAGTATCCAAAGTAAGAGACAAAGGTGCAGCAGACTTGTGAAGAGAAACAGATGAGATTTTTTGTTTGAAAGGAAAAATAGTCTCTTGAAAGATAACATCTCTCTATTCAAGAAAACTTTTTTGGACTCAAGATCATAAAGTTTGTATCCCTTTTGATTGGGGGGATAACCCAATAAAACACACCTCCTGCCCCTTGGTGCAAACTTATCAGACTTGGGACCTGTGATAGCAGCATAACAAAGGCAACCTATGGTTCTAAGTTGACCATAGGAAGGTGGTTTATTGAAGATTTTTTTAAAAGGCGACTTCCAGGATAGGTTGGGCATAGGCATCTTGTTTATAAGATATGTGGCAGCAAGGATACAATCTCCCCAAAAGGATTTAGGAAGATTAGCATGAATTTTAAGGGCTCGAGCTGTGTCAAGAAGGTGTCTATGTTTTCTCTCTACAACTCCATTTTGTTGTGGGGTATGAAACATGGAATTTTGGTGAAGAATGCCATGAGAATTCATGTAGGAGGTACACTGATCTTTAATTATTTCAGTCCTATTGTCAAATCTAACAAATTTTGGCTTCGTTTTGAAGTGATTTTGTATGTAGTTGATGAAATTGATGAAAATGGAGCCAACTTGTGTCTTATTATGAAGGAGATAGGTCCAAGTACTTCTGGTATAATCATCAACTATGGTTAAAAAATAAGTAGCACCATTGAGGGCAAGAGATTTGTAAGCTCCCCACAACTCAACATGAATCAATTCAAAGGGGACAGTAGTTGGTGTATGACTCCTATTAAAAGGAAGTCTGTGATGCTTAGCCATGCAACAATTATCACAAAAAAAATTACTGGAATCAGAAGAATCACATTCATTTATATGGGAAAGTTTTGACAAAGAAGAATGACCAAGTCTGCTATGAAAAAGATACAAATCACTTGTGGGAGGGGGAACAACAGAACTACCCACACTAGCATTAGTATTAGCTTTATTAGGTTCAACAAAAGAAAAACAACCAGTGTCTATTGACTTAGAAGTAGCCTTGAATTTGTAAAGACCATGAAACCCTTTGCCCTCAGCAACAACTTGATCAGTTGTAGGGTCCTGAAAAATCCAGTGGGAAGAATTAAATCTAGCCACAAGATTATGTGTTTGAGTGAGTCTACCAACAGATAACAAGTTGAATTTAAAGCCAGGCACATAAATTACATAGCTAAGAGTTAAAGTAGGGCTGAGTTTGACATTTCCAGCAATGGTGATGATTTTGTTACTGCCATCAGGAAGAGTAATATGTATAGGATTGGTGAGGGTTTTGGTTTTGTGTAGCAAGTTTAAGTGAGGGGTCATATGGTCTGATGCTCCTGTATCAACTATCCAATCACTCAGCAATGCAAATTTATTCAAGCAAGCTAAAGCATAATAATAAGTAGGTCTAGAAAATATACCAGCATAGTTCACAGAAGAGCAACCAGCAAAATTAGCAGAAGAAGAAGCACCAGCCATGTCCTGCATTTGTGTTCCCTGTATTGGATTCTTTCCTTTAAACATCCTCGTCATCTCCTGACATACTGCTTGCACCAGATTTTGATCCATATTCCTTTTCTGAACACCATCAGTATCCTCATCATCACAATCAAAGTCAAATGGAGTGTCATAGCCCAGGCCTGTAGTAGCTTGAGCTGCCATTTTCATGTTCCTTTTACCTTTCTTCTTTCCTTTATACCAATCAGGATATCCAATCCTCTCAAACCATTGCTCAAAAGTGTGACCCTCACTCTTGCAGTGATCACAGAACCTTTTAGTCATGTCCTTGAACCTCTTAAAATCTTTCTTTCCAGTATAGGCAGCATTGTTTCCAGAATTATTAGCAAAGAAAGCCACAGGTTCAATTACATGACTAGTAACTTGTTTCTGCTTCTCCACTTGTTGAACAATATAATAGGCTTTATTAATATTTGGAAGAGGATCCATGGACAAGATTTGGCCACGAACAGGTTCAAAATTATCATTCAGACGCATTAAAAACTGCATGAATTTGCTACGTCCTTCTATCTCAAGAAATTTCTCAACAATTCCACATGAACACTCATTCAATTTTCCACAGGAACACATAGGAATTCCATTCAAACTCTGTAACTCATCCCAATAACGCTTGAGTTTAGTGAAATAAGCTGAGAGATTACCTTGAGTGATCTGATTTGACTCGCGTTCCAGCTGATAGATCAAAGGACCATTACTTTGTCCAAATCGCTCCACAATCTCCTTCCATAGCTCATGAGCAGAAGTTGCATAAGAGAAATCCATCAGATAATTCTGGCGTCATTGAGTTAAGAATCCAGCAAGTGACCATATAATCACATCTAATCCATCGCTGATAATCAACAGACGTTACTGGAGGTTTCACAATTGTTCCATCCATAAACCCTAACTTCAGCTTCGCACCAAGCGCCATCTTAATCTGACGACTCCACCCTAGGTAATTTGCTCCACCAAAAGGAGTACCAGTGAGTGACATGCCAGGATGATCGGAGCTTGCAATGTGAAGATGATCATTATGGAAATTCGCAGAAACCTGAGGTTCTACATTAGGAACAGGAACTGTAGCCGCCATTGTTGTGAAAAAAAAAAACTTCAATTTCAATCGCAAAACAAAACAAGAACGATTGAAGAAACAAGAATTTGAATCGGAAACTCGACAATTGAAATAAGCAAGAATCGAATCAAGAATCGAATTGATTCGATGAAACGAAGAAATCAGGATCTTGAGCTCAACCATGAAGCTCTGATACCATGAGAAAACTAGAGTAGCGGAAGACTTTTAGGAGAGAGAAATAGAGAGAGAGAATTCTATGAAGTGAGAACAGAAAATGAGTCTCACACACAAGAGTTATTACAGTGTAAAATGTGTATTTAAGCTAGGCCTAATAACCGACTCTGTAACAAACTTCTAGCCTCTAACAAACTGACAGGCTGGCAATAATAAATATAATTAAATATTTCATATATTTCACAATGATCCATTGAATGTAATAATACGGTGATGAATGTAGAGCAGCCAATTGTATTTTGATTTTTCTATAACTGATTTGTACATCTTATATGGGATTGGAAATTGTCATTGTTCTCTGATATATGTTAAAACAATGTATGCCATCGACAGTCATACTCATCCATGCTAAAATAGTATACTCTCTCTTAAGGGATTACTTTTCCAAAGCTTCATATTCATTTAGAAAGTGAATCAGTACTCATATTCTGAACCCTTTGCCCCAGTTTGCATTTGAATCAGTTGCTCATATTCTTGATTTTATTGTATAACATGTAGTTTACTATCACGCATTAAGCTACTTAGCCCAAATTTTAGCTCAGTTTGGTATATTGATCAATTGCGTAGTTATGTGGCTAATACCTTAGTTACATGACTACTGAAACGACAATGCTTAATTAGTTATAGTGAAACAACAATACATTCTTGCTACATCATAAGCAAGTTGGGTATAACCTATCATAAACACTATACACTAATGTACCTTCTTCTTCTTCTTCATTTTTTCCTGCTACATGTTAAAAAAAACAAACCACAGAAAAACGAATTGCTTTGTAGATCATCAGTTTGGCCCTCGGAGTAGCTTGGGTTCAGAGTGTGTGAGGTTTATAGAAGTTGAGAAATAGAGGCAGGGTATTTAGACTTCCTAGCTTCCCTAGAAGTAATTTGATGTCGGCCTCGGAACTTTTATAGTTAAGGCTCCTATGATTAGCATTGGTTCATGTACCTTTTGTTCTTTGAACTGTATGACACTTTAGAGCGATGAGTTTATTTTTTTCTTCTCTTTCTTAGTAACCTCTTTTAATCAAACAACAGATTGAAGAATGAGGATCTGAACAATTCAGCAAGCAACTTGAGGGCAGTCAATATATTTCCTCTGCCATTCAAAACAGATCAGATGGCTGAAGTTTTGCGATTTTATATGTACGGATGTTCTGGGTCCAAATTGCTCTGATGATTGGTAAGTATGTGTATTACAAATTGATCTAAAGTCTAAACTTCTTGCATGAACCCCAACAACTATTTTTGTCATTGAACTTCACCTGTACTTTTCTTAGAAGTTAGAAACTTAGACCATTTGACAAATTAAAAGTACTTTATATGTTGGTTGGGCCTAACTAATCGTATATGTTTGTTGTGCCTAACTAGTTGTACCTGTTGATGGCAAATCTGAGTTGATTGTGACTAAGATTCAAACTGACAGGCCTCTGTTGGTGAATTTTATAGAAGAACTGACTAGGGACGGTTGGGGTTTCAAGTCTTTGTTGAATGGTTATTACTCATTTGATTCAGGAATCAGGATGCATAATTCTTCACTTCAATTAGTAATCTCTCTCGCCACACAACTGCTACATATATCCCTTAATGGTTTAACACAACTTCCTTTGCTTATTTGGTACAAATTTAACAAACTTCTTAAACTCCTCAAGTAAAAATTGGTCTATGGGAAGATTTGATGAATTTTTGGGTAAGTTTTTGAAAATTTTCGAATTACTTAATCGTGTTAATGTATCTTTATAAGCATCAGTTTATGGGCAATTTCCTCAGAGTCAGTGTGTAATTTCACTACTTTCGGGGAAAGCGTTCGTTTTGTATTCCTTCATCGTTTTTCAAATGCATGGTCTGCAGCTATTCAACAATTTCTGTGAGTTACAGAGTGGCTGCCTCCTCAACAACAGTAAAATTTAATAGAAGCAGCAGCAAGTTTGGCACACATGGGAAAGAGGATGAGATGATGATGAAGGGGAACGAGGGGGTGATAGTGCCATGGTGGTGGTGGGACACCTCAATGAAACAAGTGAGAGTCAAAGAAAAAGAGGTATGTAAAATAGTGAAAGGGGAAATTGGTATTTGGACTTTATTGGCTAATGCCTAATACTCATCTGAATTTATTTATTTTTTTTTTTTTTTTTGTGTTTATTGTTTCTTATTATGTTGAAACTATTACAAGTCCTCTTTATACCTTCACAATTTGGCTTTAGTTATCCTCATTTCTCTCTCTTTGCTTCAGTTTGTACGTGTAGTTACCTAAGATTTTGTCCCTCAGTTTATGTAGCTGGATTATGACAACCCTCAAGCCTATATATCAATACATAAACTCATGCAGAGGACAAATGAGGTATAAATGTACTAAATGCTCCCGTATATAAAAGTGTTATTTGTCAACCATAATACTCTTTCTTCTCAAGCTTACGTATTTTGTGTGGAAGGCCCAAGTAAAATCCAATCAAGGGTTCCACTAAGATGGGGTGTCAAATGATGGAAAGGGAAACCACCAATATAGGTTGGCCTCATGGGTTTGTTGCACTCCCATATAGGATTTGTGAGAGGATTGTGTTGAGGCATTGAGGGGAAGGGATGAAAACCTTGCGGCCATAGCCCACTGCCCATCAATAGATAGTTCTTCTTGGGTTGTCCATGTCAAGTTGTATTGCTGTTGCTGAGTCAGAATTGATGATCAACTTTTTCCAGTTATAATCCTTGCACATTGAGTCCTCTGATTGTATGGGGTAGGGGGAGGTCCTGGACATATGCATGAATATTTGGACATGCTCGTGTATGGGTGGATGGAAGGCATATTGTGGAGTTGGAATGTAAGAAGAAACTAACATTACAAGATTCTGAGGTCACTTGTTGACATTTAGATGATCTTTTCTTTAATGACTTACTCATATATGCTATAATTGCATATCTATGTTGATATGCAACCTATAATAACTTGGTTTACAACCTCAATTTGTGGCCATTTTCAAGTTTTATAAAACAGTAAGTTAACAGAGATTAGCAAATTGGTTATTATCGAATACATTACCTCTTGGTGATATTTCATGACTAACTCGTGTATCTTATAGCTAGGTTTTAATACCTTTTGACGGAATCACCTGCTTTATTGTATTTCAAAATCACAAAGTAGTAGATAATTTAGTTATACAGCGTAGCGCAAATTATCAAAAGGTGATGGTTTCCTGGGAACCACCTGCTGTTGGGTGGATAAAGCTTAATTGTGATGCAGGTTTTGATCCTATCTCTCTAGCCACTAGTGTTGCAGGGGTCCTTAGGAGACATAATGGAAGCTGGATCACAGGATTTGGAAGGAAATTGAAGACCCAAAGTGTGTTGATGGCGGAATTGATTGCCGTAAAGGAAGGACTAAGCCAAGTTGAAAGAATGAAATGGACAAGAGTTGTGGTGGAATCGGACTCCAAGAAAGCTGTGGATTTGGTGAATCAATAGGGGACATTCAAGGATTGCCTCACACCACTCGTCCTTGAATCCAGGAGCTTGCTGGATAGATTAGAGCAAGTTCAAGTTACCCATTGTTTTAGAGGATGTAATATGACAGCAGACTCTTTAGCTCATTTTGTACAACAAGAGGAAGTGGATCAGAGGCTCTTTGACTCTATCCCACCCTCATGTTTTACTGCTTTTACAAATGACTGTAATGGGACCTTGTACCCAAGAATGATTTCGACGTAATCTTAATTGAAGCCCTTTTATTATCAAAAAAAAAAAATTATCAAAAGAAAGCAAGCAAAATGAATCCTCTCTGGCTTGGTGGTAGCTTTTAGTGGTCTGCGTAGTTCTGTGTTTATGTCAATGAGGAGCTTAAATACAAGTTAATTAATCTTATTTTGTGTCATACTTTGATATATAATCAAGAAGAAGTAGTAATTCACTACTTGATTGCTGAGAGATATACTTAATTGTGATGTGTTCATGTTAGTTATATGGGGAATTGCTGTGATAAAAACATGGAGTCCAGTTGAAGATAGGGCCTTTGAGTCCTGAAGAACACCAAAAGCTCATTGATTTCATCCTCGAGAACAAGGCAAACATGGAAAGTGGACGTCTTTCCCTTGGTCTGCAGGTCCATTTATTATTTGTATTATTTCCGATACTCGCTTCCCTCAATTTTCTTTTTCCTTCATGTTTGGTGCTTTAAATGTCAGTGTATTATTAGTTAGGACCACTAGGTCTTGCTCTCATCAAGGAACCTCGTAGTGATTGGTATCCATAAGAGTTAGTGTTGCGAATATGTTTTAAAGGAATGTTGTAAATTATATAGAGTGTTTGTTTTATTTTATTTTTTGATTGTTCTTTTTTTTTTGGGCGTTTTGGGGTTAGTGTTGAGTAGAGAAATGAAGTCGGGGAGGGGCTGAAGTGTGGGGTAGTGCTTGCTTATGAGTGTGATCGCCTTAAGACTCTTGATCGTTTGAGTACATATTGGCTTCCCTAGCTTCATCGTTTGGAGGTTTGACATTTAAACCCTCTAACCATTTCATACATAGTACTTGGTTTGTGTTTTTCTCGGTGAGGCTTGTTTGCTTGTTGGGATATTTTGGGCTTACAAAATGACGAACAGCTTGTTTTCAAATTTGAAGTGCATAGTACATAGTTGAGCCCCCGCCCCCTTATTTTTAAGGAACATTGTAAATGGTGACATTGGAGATTGGTAGCGTAAATAAGGACTGTTCTTTAGGGGCGTAGTGCCTGAAGGTTAATATATATACTATTACCCTATTAAGGACTAGTATTGTTTAGGATTCCCAACAGAAGTTAGCACTTATTTTGTGAAAGTAACGTGATTTTTGTGTTAATATAACGTGTCGAAGCAGGTGAAAGCCCTAGTTAGTTGTCAGTTGTAACTTGTAAGTTGATTGAGGGATGAGTAGCAAGTGAGCCTAGAGAACATGTCTTTTGATTATGCTAGCAGTTTCGGGGGGTTGGGACATGCATAGAGTGTTCTGTACAAACATATGCATCTATAGGCGTTTTGATTAGCTAAATGCAAATAGAGGACTTTGTTTTCGGTTCAGATTACATAAATCATCTGCCTCTGTAATTTGTATTGGTCATCATGAACTTTTTGCAGATTCCTGAGCTCTTCCATTATGCCCAACAACCCGTACTTTATCCTACAGCAACATTGTTCGATTAGGAGACGCAAACTTTGAGACCCCAACAAGTCAATATGGTAAGGCTTTGAATTGACTGACAACTGAGAAGGATGACACATTTAGCGATGCGGAGTTGAATGATCTGCAGGTTTGTGAACTTGTTTATTTCTATTCTGATTGCACGACTGTGATTAGACTGGAAGAGTGTATGTGAAACACAGGGGGGTCGGGGATGAATACTTATGGAGTTATGGGAAAGGAAACAGAAAGTTGTTGGAAACAGATATCGCAACTACTGAATTAATAATTGGGATTTGTGGCAGAATCATTGCATCATTGTTTATCTTATACTATGAGGTGTCTGGTTTACAAGCGGAAGATATCAGATATGTTGTGGATAGAGAATTAGAGATGCTAAGCTTAGAGTTGTTGGCTAATGATTGAAGGTTATGTTTTATTTTCAGAGGATTACAAAGTAGCACTTTAAAATCTAAGAGGATCACGAATGAGCAATGCATTGGCAGCAGATGATCAAAAGCAACAGAGTTATTATTTTGAATTATGCATCAAAGGAGGACTTCAATCTTTTGTTAAATAATTAAAAAATTATGGAGAGTCCAAAATCTATTTAGCAGGACTTGATGTCTAGTTGCACTTCATATATAATATAACAAATTAAGGAGGAGTTTGCCAAAATGCAGGATTCTCCAGTCTGTAATTACACCAACAGCAAACCGTTCAACTCTGTTACCAGTTCGAAGTTGGAGAATCCAACTAGAACACTCCTAGCGAAATTAGGAAACTTTGATATAGTTGAATTAGAAGTATCTTTTAAGGAAATAAGATTGTTATCCTTCTTTTTTTTTTTTTTTTTTTTGTAGGGAAAAAAAATCCATTAATTGAAAGTCATACGACACTTACGTGATGGATTGAATTCAACGAGAAATAGATCTAAAACATCAGAATACATTCGAATGAAAAATCCTTTGTTATTACTAGTAGTATATATGAATAATAAATAATACGCGAACCTGCAGAAAGATATTGAAAGTTAGATCCCTAGAAGAGAAAGATGGCAGGTCCTGTGTCGTTCAAAGCCACCACCTCTGCCGTTTTCTTCATTAGCTCTGCCTTTGTTGTTGATCTTTGCAAAATCTCTTTAATCTTTGCCTCTCTTTGTAATTGCATAGCATCCTTGACCTTGATCTCCCTAATCATCTGCACCTATGTTGTTGTTCACAAAATCTCCTCCTAATTGGCCAGAAGACGTTTCGAGCCCGAGCCCAAGCCCCAAGGGCGGATTGGGGACTACTGGGATGAAGTGAGAGGCTGATACCCAAAAAAGTGGTGGTGAAGATCCTAAGCAAACTGGACATGGTAACACTGTATCGCTGTATGGCTGCATCACCACGGCGGTTCGGTCCCCTCTTGGCGCAGATAACCTCCCTCTCCACCCCATTGCCATCATCGGTCATCCTCCCCTCCAGGGACACATGGTGGACAGGCCGCCTCGTGAGGTTTAGTTACAACATGTTATCACATCGATGGCTGTTTTTCCCATTATATGGGAACGCTATCGTACTTGGTGTTACCATCTCGGTCTCTCATGTCTCCTATGGTTGTGTGAATTACAAACTTGCCCATCTGCCAAACGGTTTTTCCTCACTTCTCTTCCCAATCTCCGGTCATTGGAGATAGAGTTGCTCCCGGCGGCCCCAACATCGGAAACCCTTCTCCACTCATCATCATCGTCGTGGTTCAGGTGGGATGCCAAGGTTCGTATCTATAATAATAAGGGGTCTTCGAAAGAATCCTATTTCGTTGTTGTCCAGAAAATCGATCAAAACCTCTCCCCTTGTAAAGGCTACCTAGTGGTGATCCTACGGCAACTGGAGAAGGTACTACGCCATATGAAGTTCCATATGTACACAACCCCCTCGATGGTTTGATTTAACAAGACAAGTGTTGTGAGCAAGGACGTTGTTGGTTCACTACGCTTAATCTATAATACCAAAACTACTAATGACAACAACGATACATGATTTGCTATGTGCCTACAACAGGTTCCTTGCTTTCCTTCTTCTCTTGGGGTTTCGATGATTCTACTCCTACTATTGATGATCTTATCATGGCTTGTCTTGGCCCACCCGGCGATCAGCTAGAGGATATTCCAAAGAAAGAGCTCAGGAAAGCTGTCACTCAAATACTTTCACACACCAACAAGATAGTTCTACGCAAGTACGACCCATCTATTATTAACCGAGGATGATTCAATTAGTCACTCTCCTTATGTATGTTTATGCATATACTCATAATTAAGTGCTAATTGCTATTGATTTCTTTGCTAATAATCGGTAGTATACTCATATTAAAGTGCTAATTGGTGTTGATTTTGTCTGCTAATTGGTCTTGATTAATTTCTCTGTTGATCGATGGGTGTACTCATAAATAAGTGCTAGCCATTGTTGATTTCTCTGCTAGTCGCTAATCGGTGCTCTAAATTGTACTACTTACTACTATTACAAACCAATGAGCACTTGTTTCATCCGTAAACAAGCAACTAGTAACTGGTTAAACTGGAAAAAAAAAACTCGAGTTTAAACCGAACATCACTAAAAAAAAAAAACTATTTTCAGCTGCGGAAAATTTAGCGTTGTGTCGCTGAATTTTTTTTAGAAAAAAAAAATGAAACGGACGGCCAAGCAAGCACGCATGCGACCCACACACCCCTGAGTCCGAACAAGAAGCCCACCGGTGAGCCACAAGAGACGTTCTTGTTATATATAGTAACGCATAATACTTAACCTTTATCTCGCACTAGCCCAAAAAAATAGCTAATTAGCGGCGGAAATAATTAATTCTGCAGCAAGTTTGCTACGGGAATTAATTTTACGCTAGCGACGGAATTGATTAATTTAGCTACCGAAAAAATTCCATAGCTAATATTCGCAGCTAAATCTTTATTTTTTGTAGTGCATCTGATCTTCTCTATATCTTTGTTGAAATGGGTGATCGATCTGCTGTTCAAATCGTGAAAACTTACAAGAGGAAAAATGAAACATTATCGTACACTATCTTGTTTTACTTTGAGGTTTTTTTTTTTTGGAGAGGGGAATTTTAATTTGAATTTTGAGTGCACCATAAGAGTTGAGGAAGAGCTTAATCGACAACATGTTGGCAATTGCCTATCCAAGAATAACAAGATGTTCTCTGGACTTCTGGCCCAAAAAAAAGAAGGTTCTCTGAACAATTATTTTTCATCTTTCATAAATTTGTAGTCTCTCAAGATTTACCTAATAAAGGAAATTAATTACACTTACTAATGTACTATGCATGAATTTTGACCCACAATAAGTTAAAGTAAAATGCCAAATAGAAATCAATCACCACTCCCACCTTATCAATTGTGATTGTGCAACACAATCTTCTGGAACGAAAGGTGTTGTCTATCAAGCTAACTGAGCTTACTAGTCATGTCATTTCCAGATCATTCGACAGTTGTTAGAGCATTTTCAATGCAAGGTTTGTATAAAGGATTGTGGGGAGAAAAACCTCTCTTTCATAGTGATAAACCTAAAAACGCAACTTTTATATAAACCGGTTTGTCTAGATAAACCTGATTTTTGGGTTATGATGTGGCATAGATAATAAACATATTAGAGATTTTTTGCATAGAGTACAAGAGGTTTATATAAATGGGTTTTTGGGATTATGAAATAGCATAGAAAAAAACCTCTCTAGAGTTTTGTAGCATTGAAGATGCTCTTAGCACTTGCACTAGTACAAAAACAGTCATCTGCATCGCCTAATATGCGATGGTTGATTGTGTCAACAGTTGCCCATTATGAGGCGGTGACATTTTTGTAAATAAAAATTTAGAATGGACAGCGGTTCTACTGTAGAACCGACGCACATAAGTCAAAAAAATAAAATTTAACGCAGATAGGAATGGACGACGGTCGACCTGAATGACCGACGCACAAGCCTAATCTTCTGCGTCGGTCATCAAAGTGAACCGTCGCCCATACTCCCTAAAATCACCCCAAAATTCCCCCCTTCCCCCTTCCCCCTTCCCTTACTTTCCCCTTCTCTCGCTTGTTGTCTTCACTTTCCCTTTCTTCTTTCTCTCACCCATTTCTCCCAGTCAAGCTCGCGACCACCTCAAATTTCTCTCTCTCTCTCTCTCTCTCTCTCTCTCTCTCTCTCTCTCTCTCTCCGTTGTGTTCTCTTTCTTTCTCTCGACCAACAGCTGCCTCCACTCACGCCCCACCGCCAGCACGAGGATCCTTGAGTTGGGTCAATGCTCTGGCGAGCCATGCTCCGGCGACTATCGCCTTCACTTTCACGGTTATTCTCTCTCCTCTTATCTTGATTTGTTCTGTTTCGATTGATATGGTATGAACCCTAATTTGAAAATTAGGGTTTCTTTTTTTCTAGGGTTTGATAATTTTAGGGATTACTGAAATCTGAAATTGTAGGCTTCGTTGGTTGAAATTAGACTGGGTTAATCAGCATTTGTGGTTAAATCCAATTCTTGTTTTGTCTCTCTCCCTCCATAGAACATACTGTAACCATTATCTCCATATCACGGGGTTGGTTGCAAAATCAAAATCATATCGTTTATTTTTAACAGTCCTTCAATCAATTTAGATCTCGTAAAAGTAGTAAAACCCTAAAACGGTATACCCACTGTCCTGTTTTCTGGTGAATTTTTGCTGCTATAGACTTGTAGTTGTGAATTTGAGTTGATCGCTGTTAATGAGCCAGTTGATTTTTGGGAAATTTGGATGAATATGTATATCTGAGTTAAATTGGCAACATGTTGCTGTAATTGTCAGAAATAGGTTGGAGTTTGAATGCTGATAAGCTTACTAACCCAGCTTGTTAGATGTTCGTCAATGAACTGAATTGGGTCGCCTCCGCTCCTTCAAACTTCTGCTTAGTCTCCTGGTAAATGTTCCTTCTCTTTCTCGCTAAATTGTAGACAAATTGGTTAAGTAAAACAATTCGTGGCTTTTAGGGTTCTTATTAGGAGTTATTGCGATTTTGGATAATGATTGTGTATTTTTCCTTTGAATGTGAGGGGCATTGAGGAATAATTAAGGCAATGAGAGGCGAAATTGTGGGTTTGGAGATACAACTACAGCACTCAAATTGTGTGTTGCAGAATCATGGAGCCTTATTTGCTACTTTCAAGTCATCGCGAAAAAGAGAAGGAAAGGTGTACGCCTTTTATCTGCATATATTTTGTCAATAAAAAGTTGGAATGACGCTTTTGGTTTGCCTTTCTCTGCTGGCTTTTGCATCAGGTTTCTTTACACTTAATAGAGGTTTGTTTATGTTGTCCCTAATTATCTGTGATTATGATTCTCTGTGGTGAACTGTTTATCTTGTAATTATGGTGAATGTTATAGACATTGGGTGCACATAAGATCCAACTGTGTGATCTCTGGTGTTGAAGTTCAAATAATGTGCATGCTGTCTCAATTTTATACAGATGAATTGGAGCTCTGTTTCTGTCTGTTGGGTGTTCTCGTTCTTGTTTGCTGTATATTTGTGTAAATTGAATTACAATTTGGTCACTAATTCACTGTACAAGATGGATTGTTCCAGTATTAAATTGTGGCAGCCATGACTTGTTTGTTTCTTGTCTTTTTATGATTACTTGCTATAACTTCGTATACTCGACTATCTGCAATTCCAAATGGTTTGACAACATCTCTCGTTTTTTTTTTTTTAAAGAAACAGTCTCTTAAATGCTCTGTACTGCTTAGATTGTATACATTTGATTTAATATCTTGCTTGGGATCACTTTGTGTTGTTGTTTTTCTGTTGTGGATTCGCTGCTTATACTTTATGCTTGTCATAAAACTGTGCTAGGCTTTGATGAATTGGCAAGGCACATAGCATTTTGATTGCTGGTTTAGAGAGCCTTGTGGTGTTGGGGAAAACTACGGTATTTACCCACAATCACAACAACAAATAATCGGAAATATAAAGTGCAAGAACCCAAAAACAACACAAACAATTTTTACGTGGAAAACCCCTCTCAATTTGGGGAAAAACCACGGTGCGGATCTCCACGCACTAAAATATAATCCACTATGATAATCAAGAGTACAAAGGTAACAATCACAAGATCAAACAACAAGTAGACAATCTATCTTTGGTACTAGTACAAATTGACAAACCCTAACTCAATTTAGTACTCCCACAAACCCAAAGATACACCCGCAAATACCTGTCGATGACCGATCCAAGTACTCTGATTATCTTCACCCGAACAAGCCGAATCAACCGTGAACTGGAACAAACATCTTTGGAGAAATACTCAATTTCTCTCACTCTTTGTTTGTCTCTCTCTCATTGGCTCACTTTTCTGTTTTCGGCTATGCTCACTGTCGTTCTTTCGTGACTGATGCTGAACAAAAGGCTTTAGCCCTTTTGTTTTTCTCCTTGGCTTCTAGTGGAAGCCTCTCACGATGGGCTTAGTGACTAATAGCCAATTAGGCCCAATCATTGCAAAGTCACACAGCTTTCTTTTCCTTCTTTTTTTTTCTGTTTTTGTTTTTCTTTTGTTTTTGTTTTATTTTATTTTCTTTACAAACTTAAATAAAATAAAACACAACTTAATAATAGTATTTGGTATTTGGGGCGTTACCTCAATATGTGGCTATCCCCTTGATGTGTTGGGCTCAAAAAGTTAAAGCTTGTGCCTTATTAAACAGCATAGTTGTCATGCATTTGTTACTTATTATTCTCTCTTACGCCTTTCAGCAGCCGTATCTCATAGGCTCACAACCACAACCATGAGGCATCAGCCTTCCTGGAGCTCAGGCAATTTGGTGGCGAATGACCAGGCACCTTATTTCTCTCACTCTCTCCATAGCTAGTTTTTTTTCCCCTTCTCTCTGTTCTGCCATAAAAAGTGAAGAAATGAAAACACGAAAATGAATGGATGACGGTTAACTGAAACGACCGACGTATATAGCTTACCAATATGCGTCGGTCATTGAAATAGACCGTCGTCCATTCTCTTTAAAAAAAAAATCGTTCAATCAATACATACCCTAATCCGCTCTTAAATTCATTGCATGCTAACATGTTATCTAGTCCTATAAACGACAGAAGGTTGTTATACCTTTCTGGAAACTTTAAATAAACGCACTCCACATGTGGTAATAGTAACAATGCAGATCAATTAGGACTAGTTTTGTGTATTAATGGTGATGTTTTAGCTCATTATTGTAAGTAATTTGTATGCTGAAATTGCATATCTGATTAGAAGGCAATGAAATATGTGATTTTGCTCTTCTATCCTTTGGACTTCACATATGTTTGCCCTACAGGTTAGTGTCATGTTGGATTTGAGACAATGAAAGCTATGTAAGTATTGTTCTCTCATTTCCTTTTGGTGTCCTACTCTTCTCTTTCAACTCCTTGCTGTTAGGAAGCACGAGTTAGCATATTAGTAACCTGTAAGTAGTCTTCTGTTTCTTTCCTTGTGCTGCTGTCATCTTGCTATTCATTGAGTATTTTAGGCTGTTATATGTTGCTTGCTCCATTTTGACTTTCTTCAATGTGTGATGTGGTGCATGCTCAGGTAGAACTTTTCTGGCCGGTTTGGATTCGTGGTTCTGGCCGGTTTGGAGCTTCATTATCTTTTCTGGTATATACAGTAGAATCAGATTATAGTTTAGTTTAGGGTTTTGTGTTTTGTGTTCTATTTTTTGTTTATCTTTTTTTATTCATCTGATTACCAAATTAACCCCCCAACCTGTTTATGTTAGATGCTTGCGTAAGTGTTTTAGTTGTGAACCTAAGGATTAGGCTGTGCATATAGAGTTAGACTTGCATTGCTATCAACGATTGACAAATTTGATTTCTGAGTTAAAACTTGATGTTAGCTGCCTCTGATTAATGGCTTTGTATGGTTTATTGCTAGGATTCCTTTTTTAAGATCTTAGGAGGTATTTCAAGAGTTATTCTTCCAGATAAGAATGCGAAGAAGTAGCCATTGTGTGCGGAAATTCAGAGCTGTAGTTTATGAACTCATCCGGTGAGTTCTGTTCTATTATGAGTTTTCTCAATCTGCCTACTTTTATTTGAGCTAAAACCTGGTCGGAGAACATGTGAGTGGCTGATTATTGAGTTGAATACTTTGAATAGCGAAAAAGATCAGAAGTTGAGAGCCATTGCTTGCTACAGTTCCACTAATTTAGCATACAAATGAGTATATTTAGGCCTAATTGATTAATAAACCGTGCTAGCAAACCACGTAAGATAGAGAGGAAGTTAGGTATGGGTGATTTGACCAGTTTTATGTCGGAAAGAGATTGGTTGGTGGTACTAATAGGATAGGACTAGATGCTATTGTGGTACTTTACGGTTATTGACACTGATGCAGGTGTGGTTGCAGACACTGATGCAGGTGTGGTTGCGGACATGGTTGCGGACACTGATGCTAAGGCCATAGTCCAGGCTTATTTGGAGAACTTACAGGTAAGACCATTGTTGTTTGCTGTAGTTGTTGTTGCTGCTTGCTGTAAGTTTCTATTGTTGTAAAATGATGCAATTATTTCCTGTATTTGTTGTCGTTGTTTTCTGTAAAATGCTGCTGTTTATTTTTTTTTTTGTGCTTGAATTGCTGCTGTTCTTTTGCTGTATTTGTTGCTGCTGATTTCTGTAAATGCAGCGATTGTTTGCTGTAAATATTGCTGCTGTTGTTTGCTTTTGTTTTGTTGCTGTTGTTTGCTGTTAAAGATGAACTAAATATTGTTCTGTTTGCTACTGTTGCTTGCTGGTTGTGGTGTCTGTTTGTTGCTGATTATGATACTGGCTGCTGTTGCATAGAAATGAAATTTGATACTGAGATTTGGCCTTCTTTTTTTGTATTGCTTTTTGCTATCTTAACAATCACAAGAGCGATGTGTTCTGTGATTACGCATCATGTAGCTTCTGTTCTTATCATAGAAATTGGTTTATCAACACGTCGTAGATTCAGAATAATTAAATTGTATGATGGAACAGAGATGTTGTGACATGTTTATTCATTGTGTTTTGTGGAAGGAAACTAAAACGGGCTTCTTTTTATACTTGGGTTGATGTGTTATTCATAGTGTATTACAATGGTTCAAAAAACCTGTTGTAAAGTATTATTTTGTAGAAAAGTTGTATAATTATTCTTATTTTCGAAGCCTATTAGCTCAGATGGTAGAGCAATTGTGTTATAGCACAAAAGACGTGGGTTCGAATCCCACATAGGCTGACTTTGTTTTAAGAGATTTAATTGTGGAATTTCGAAAAAAAAAAAAAACTTTGTGCGACGGTTGAGCAAAAGAACCGACGCACAAAGTTTGACTTTGTGCGTCGGTTGAGGTAAACAACCGACGCACATGCCTGTTATAGGCGACGGTTGTTTACCTCAACCGACGCACAAAGTCAGACTTTGTGCGTCGGTTCTTCTGCTCAACCGATGCACGAAATCTTTGTGCGTCGGTTCACCAACCGACGCATATGCTCTTGGGCATGTGCGTCCCTTGCATATGCGACGGTTCAAAACCGACTCATATTAATGTTTTGAACCGTCGCACAAAGGTACTTTCTGTACTAGTGTTGGTTTATAATGTTTTATTTATTTATTATGGTTTATCAGTTTGTGGTTTATCCCAATTTCTGACTTGTACGTGAAAATACCAAAAGAACAAAAAAAAAAAGAAAAACAAAGTAAAATCGAAAGTAGTTCTATTTCAAAAAGTTTGTACGTGACTTACAAAGGTAACAAGGCTAAAATTTGTGACTAACTTTTACAGATATTTTGAAATTGTCACGAAAAATTATTTTCATAATCATTTCTAAGAAAACTGCGACAGGCAAAACAATTTTATGCTTGATTTTTCACGGGGAAAAAAGAATTGTGGCCATTTGGGAAAATCGCTACGAGTCGAATACTTTTGTAGCTAAATTGCCACGGAAATAAACTTATGTGGCTAAATTGCGACGAAAAATATGTTCTCGTGGCTATTTTAGAAATTTCAGCAAGAAAGTGACTAATTTGCCACGAGAAAATTTGTGGATGACGATATATTTTTTGTACTATTAAGCAACATGTTAAATATAATATCATCCATACTTTAATCGTAAAACAAGTTTAACATATATTGTTTAAGTCGCTTATGATCATAATGACACTTAGTTTTTTTATTCCTTTTTTTCCCGATGTTTAATTATTCACTAGTTTTGTCGTATCTATTAAATTAATCAGTACATAAATTTTAGTGGCTAATTGAAAATTCACAAATTTTATTTTTAACTAGTAATTATATCCGTGCCATGCATTGGTTAAAATCTACTCTTGGATTATGTGTTTTTGTTATTTTCTTTTTTCTTTTATTATTAAATATCATATTTGTACTTTAGTTTTAATTCGCAGCAAAAAATATTTATTTTAAATATTTTTTTTAGGGGAGACCGGTGACCATCCAGTGGATGGTAGTGCAACGGGTATAGGTGGGTTCCGCCTCGCATCCGCACCAGTTGGAGTGGGGGTGGGAGAGCGTAAGGTGGGGATGGGGCGGGGATGGATTGTGTTGTTCCCTAGTTGGATACCCGCCTCATACCCACATAAAAAAAGTGTAAAAATTTTAACATAAAATGTATTGACACAATTTGTTCACGTATCATAGTTTTGCTATTTGTAATAAGGACACAATGTGCACGTTTATTGATTATGTTTGTTAAATATACTATAATTGCTTTATGTGGGTATCATGTGGATTTAAGGCGGGTATCAGGTGGGTTTGAGGCGGATATTAGGTGGGTATGGATACCTGTTGAGTAATTGGGCAGGTGTAGTTTCTATCTCCAGCATGTCTTGTTTGGACTTAGTCCACCGTGGACCAAGTAAATTTGAGGGGTGGCTCCAGATGAAGTAGGGGGTGACTCCAGGTGAAGTACGGGGTGGCTCCACTATTGGAGGGTGGCGCCAAGTAAAAATTTGACGGGGTGACTCTAGGTGAAGTAGGGGGTGGCTCAACTATTAGAGGAGTGACTCCAGGTGAAGTAAGGGGTAGCTCTACTATTAGAGGGATGGCTCTAGGTGAAGAATGGAGTGACTCCACTTTTAGAGGGGTGACTCCAGGTAAAAGTATTGGTCCACCATGGACTAAATCCACACAAGTTTTTGTATTCCATCTTATATCCACTTGGGCGGGTATGATTTTGAAAATCTTACTCATGGCGGAGATAGGGCGGATGACAGATAGGGATGTCAATGGATCAGATTCGGAGCGGATTATGCTAAATCCGAATCCGCTAACATATATAAGATATACTACATAGCTAATTGCTAATTCAACAAAAATAAATATGGTAAATATTTTAAGGATTTAAGATACAAACAAAGGTGAACATATATACTTAATTCGAATATATTAAGGATGTAATGCTATTTTTTTGAAAAATATTAAAAATAATCTGATATTCGGATCGGATTCGAAAGTGGATCTGATTCCGTCGGATTTCACACAACATCAGAATCCGATTCGGACTCGAATTTTTTTAGTCTAAACTCTAAACGGATCGGATTTGAATCAGATTCGGACTTGATTGCCATCCCTGATAACAGATTGACCATAATCAAGTGGGTATGAATATAAAACATACATATCCCCCCCCCCCGCCAAGCCCAATTGGCGTCCCGTACCCGCACCCACACACACTTGAAATTCCTCACCCAAAATACCCACCCAAAAAATAAAAATCTGGAAAGTCCTAAGGGAGATACCAGATACCCCCCCTGGCCCCTTACCCGGAAAAAAAAACAACAAAAATTCTGCATCGCGCAAATTACCCTTTTCTCTGGGCTCCCTCGCATATCACTTGTGCACAACAGCACAAGGAGTAAAGTCTAAACACTACTCATTTCAGCCACTCTCTCTCTCCGGCAGAGCTAGGGTTAGGTTTTCCCCCACCAGCACTACAACTCTCCATCGCCATGGACAGACACCGTGGTGGAGGTGACCACCGTGATCGTGATCGTGACCGAGATAATCGAGACCGTGATCGAGACTTCCGAGACAATCGTGACCGTGACCTAGACGGCCGATTCTCCGATTTCCACCACCAGCAGCGCCGCCCTTCGAGGTTCTCCGACGGTCCTCCACCCGAACCTCGCCGTAGCCCCGTCAATTTTCGCGGCGGATTCTCCGGTGGTGGTGTTGGTGCTCGTCGCGCTTTCGATAGCCCCCCTCGTCACACTCCCGCTGTTGTTCCTCCCGGTGGTGGTGGGGGATTCGATCAATTCAGGCCAATTGGTGATGGTGGAAGCCCCAGTGGACCTCCTGGTGTGCCTGTCGGGTTTCGACCAATGGGTGGCCCAGTTGGTGGACCAGGTGGCGAAAGCGGGTTTCGCCACGAGTTTCAGGCTCCTCCTCCTCTTCCTCCACCTCCTGTTGCTGGTCAGAAACGGGGGTTTCCTTTCTCTGGCCGTGGCAGTGGCGCATCTCCAGGTATCTTTTATCTCTCCTTCCCCTCTATATTTGATTAATTGAGTAGGTTGATGTTGAGTTATTTAACTTTGTTAGATATTATTATTGAAGCTGAAGTGAATTGAATTATAGCTCTAAAATTTGATGGGAATAATTCAACCCGAGTTGAGTTCAATTTAAGTGCAGATGTTAGGTTTAGTAGGAGATTCTCCATATTTAATATGTAAGCATTTTGAGCAAGGTTTAATAGAAAATGTCTTAGGTAGGTAACTTTGCAATTTAAAAAAGGCTGCCCCTTGAGATTTGTATGACCCCTGCTTTTATTTCTGGTATTGCATCCCATTAAATTGACTGGTCCGTGTTTGGAATCTTTAGCTACCATGTATGCGTCCTATTCTTTTGCTACAACATTAAAGGGGCTTGGATTCGAAGAAAGTTGCAACTCTGAGTTTTAGTCTGGGTATATTTGATGACACTCCCTTCCCCTTTCGTTTTTGAATTCCAATCAAGGGCTTAAAGGAAATGTGTAGTGCAGGGGTGAGCTTCTGTACAAATGTAGCCGTTACCTTGCCCTTAGGCCGGCTTGGATAATGGTAGTTTCCTGTTACTTGGGGAGCCGGGGTGGGGTGGGGGGGGGGGGTTGAGAATGTTGATGACTACATTAATCACAAAGGGTAACCATCATGGTTCTTGTGTTGTTCTACCAATGGTTCGCTTTTGAGGATGGCTTGACTAATCTTAAGTTGTTGTCACGTTGATATTATTCTTTCTCTAGTGAGTGAAACCTAGGCTACCAATTCTTTCTCTACAGAAAACTAATCTAGCAAAACTATAGTTACATGGTCTTCTACATACCGTGGGTGGGTCGGGGAACGAGGAATAATTGTATTAATGTACTACTCAAATGTCAAAGCTCTCAATTTATGTAAAAAATTTTCCACGTCGATAAAACTAGTGGATAAATTAATAATTTTATTCATCAAATCCAACAACTTATGTTAGAAGTTACGAAATTTTAGACAACACGAGGTTCTAATTGATCATTTTTCTCACAAGCAAACAACTTCTTAAATTCCACTAAAAATATATAGGTAGAAAGTGATAAATTTTTTGGGCAACTTTGTGTTGGAGAGGGGAGTTGAGCCATAGAGGCATCAGTTATTCAGTTCTCTTGTACCTTTTTATTTGAAGTTTCATCTGATCTGGAATTGGCTGGAATGACTGCATGAGAAGATGAAGAGACAAAGTAGATATATTTTTTTTTTCTGGTACTTCTTTTAGGCGGGTGGGGGGGGGGGGAATGGATGAACCATGTTGGAGAAATTCTACTGGTCCAGGCCACTGCTAGGACTGGGCGAGAATGGCCAGGGTTTCATATTTGGGGTGTGTGTGTGGGTAGATCTTGGAATACTAGCCTAAGTGTTCTCTTAACTAGTTTGATTTGATCTGAGCCTCACTAACTGGAAAAAATCTCGAGTACATGTGCGGAAAGGTGGTATTACAAGCCTCGTGTAGAAGGTCTCGCTTATGAACGTGAATTTCTTAGGCTGTTTCGTGGGTCTTCTTGTTTGTATAAAGTTTATCGTAAACACCAACTGGTTTCCATTATGGAAACTACAGCCAAGAAATTTGAAATCCTCTTATGTATCTGGGGTTTGCATATCAGCAAGTCCACAAACAGAAATGTATTGGCTGTTAGGTTGTATTTTCCGATATTAGATTCCCTGTCACGGAAGCTAAATTGAGTTGAGCCTATGCAAATTGCTAGCTGGCTCGACTTGGGCATAAGTGTAGGCTAGTGCACATAGCCTGAAGAAGCCTAACCTCGTGCATGAGTGACAAAAGCCTGAAGAAGTCTACCCTCGTCCACTAGCTCCTTTGTCACTCGAGCTAAAAGTGGCTTGAGTTGACATAGCTGGTAAACAACCTTGAGTCATTTTGAGAGATGCTCTAGCTTCTGAAATGGATGATATTCAGATCTAATTAGTAGTTTTGGTTGCTTCCCTTTTCTTTTCCTACCTTCGTGCTTAGTGTGGATATGATGTAAAAAAATTACTATTTCACGATGAACTTCATGACCTTGGCCTTGCAGCTAATTTGTGCATGACTCTAACAAGTGCACCTAACGGTTTTCTGTGTGTTATCCATTTGGATTTTTGACTCTTCAAGTCAATGATGGGGAAGAAGTAGGATGTGCGCTAGTATTTTACACTTGTGCCTTGAAAGCTGTAGGAGTTATACAGTAGAGTGCAAATGAATCTCAACTGCTTGCATGTTTCTTGCTTTCAATATGGGTGGTAGTGGTTCTTATTTAAAAGAAAAAAGCTATGGGTGGTAGTGGTAGAGAGTCTTGATTTCCTTCCAGATCCGCTAGTTCCTGCGAGAATGTTACAGAAGGTATCAGAATGTTACAGAAGGTACCTCATACCAAGTTTGGACATTGTCTCCTTTCAATAGTTACTTGAAGCTATCTGATGTGACTCAAAGTGTCTGGTCGTTCAGCTCCATATGTATTTGAGTCCTTCTTTGGTGTTGCTGGTTGTGTTGTTGCACCAATATCTTTCCATCTGCAACTAATTGTAATTGTAACTGTGTATGCAGCGATAACGTGCATCCTTGTTTCTCACTTTGCTGTTTGACTTGTGCTTCTCAATCGCAGAGCATCACGAGGGGCGAAGTTTTGTCAAACTTTTCGTGGGATCTGTACCAAGGACAGCTACGGAAGAAGAAGTAAGTTGGCTTTTCCTTTTTTTTTTTTTTTTCTTCTTTTCCCTGTTGGAATAAGCTTTTACTTGTCTTTCTTCTTATGAAAGCCATACAACTTAATTGAATTTTGATGGCAATATTGGTGGTTTACTGGTTTCTTAGGAAGAAACCTCTCTTCCTATATAGGGCATGTGATATATTTGGCTTAAGTTGACATATTCTTACTGAATACTGATATTTGTCTCAAGTGTTCTTGATACCATTCACCTTGGCTTAACTTGACATATTCTTCACCGTGACAGAGAGATGGAGGAACTTTCCTCTCTTCTTAGCGTTCTTGATACCATTCACCTTGTCCCTAATGACGATTCTTGGGTTTGTGTTGGGCATTCCTGTGTTGCAAATCTTTCTTACACGGTCTTAGTCTTCCCTCTCAATATTCCCCATTTTCCTCTTGCTAGTTACATTTGGAAGTCTAAGGTCCCTTTGAAGGTGCAAGCTTTCCCTGGTGCTAGGCAAATTGAATACTCATAATTTGTTACAGCGCGCAGACGTGGATGGGCTTTGCAACCCAACATGTGTGTTATTTGCCGTAGGGATAGTTAGACGGGTGCGCATTTGGTAACACATTGCGATTTGCTCGTAGCTTATGGATGCGGTTTTTGGGTGAGTGTTTCGTCCCACCTGTGACGATTAGTCACCACCTAGTCACCACCTACTGACTCGGTATGTTGGTTTTGGGGATGACTAAGGAGCAAAGATTATTGTGGCATTGTGCCGCGTTTGCTATCTTATGGTTCCTTTGGCTGCAGCGCAAATCTAGGATCTTTAATGGGGTCTATAGAACGGTTGATAATGTTTGGGATTGTGTAGTCTATTTGGCTCGTTTGCTATCTTATGGTGCCCTTGGCTGGAGCGCAACTCTAGGATCATTGATGGGGTCTATAGAATGGTTGATAATGTTTGAGATCGTGTGGTCTATTTGGCTTCTTTATGGGCCACGGCTGCTGGGGCTTTTGTGGGGGTGTCTCTGATAGTTTATGTTTTTACTTATTTTGAGGACATCGTGTCCTCTTCCTTTTGTAATTAACCTCTTTTACTATGAATGAAATTTTTACTTATCTAAAATAAAAACTGATATTTGGCTTAAGTGCATAGCAGCTTCATTCATGTTTAGGATTTACCGCTAGAGAACTTACATGCTTTGAGTTAGATTGCTCATTGCTCTGAATCAAACGTTTTACTAAACTATTGTTTGCATCTCTTTTCTTGTGAACCAGAAGGTCTGTCGCTGGCTTATGCTTTTCAGTAAATTTCCAACTGAAACAGCCTCTTTGCTTATAGGGGTAAAGGTTGTATATAGTTATGACCTCTTCCCCAATACCCAATCCTGAAGGGCATTGTGATTTGTGAGAGGCACTGGGTTAGTCATACAGTACAGTTTCATATAATTTCACTGTAGGTGATGTATGAACCTTCGCTGACCTGAAATGAGTCAATGTTAGTAGGTAAACTGTGGGTTTGCAAGACTGCTCTCTGATTTGTTTTTGAGTGATGTGTTTTTTTGATTGTAATCACGTCATGGAGGGATTGTGCAACAAACTGTCTATTGCCTAATATCGAACTGTTTTGGCATTTGACCCACATAATGCAAAAACACACTTCATGGAGTGAATTTTATTTGGAAGTCAAAAAACCAGTTCAGGCTAATGTTATAGTCTGGACTCTGGTCTAGATCTAAATAAAATGAAAATTAATGGCAGGTGATAGATCTGGGGGGTCAAATGGAGCAATTTTGCCTGCTGTAAGCCGTATATGATAAGGGAGGAAGCTGCTGTAAGCCGTATATGATAAGGGAGGAAGCTGAGTGTCATTTGTGCTTGTATATTTGTTATTTAGGTATAGGTTAGTTATGGCCGAAGGGAGAAGTGGGTTGTACGCATCCACAGTTTTGGAGCTGTTTCATGGCCCTGGGAAATTATGTTGCTATTTAAGCGGGATAACGAGCAGTAAATGCTCCTACTGTTTCTTCCAATCTTTCTTCTTCAATTGTGATTTATTTATTAACTTTTTCTTTTTGGTGTTACGATTGATGGGAAGCTATGTTGCTTAGATTCGGCTAGATGTCAGAGTATCCGGTGCACATACGGCCATACAATGTCGGACTCAGCCAGTTTTGAATCTTCTACGTGTTTTTTTTGCCTAAAATGGAGTATCCAGTGTTCATACCAAGGTCAAAGTGTCAAGTATCTGATACGGGTACTTGTGGCAAAATGAAGAGTCCAAGCAACATAGTTGGGAAGGGATGATATAAATTCCTGTAGACAGTCTCTGAATGTTGTTATTTATGGGATCATATTGTTTTCTTGCTTTGCATTGCGACTTGTCAGCATTAGCTTTTTCAGTAGTTCCTTTGTCGGCTTTGCAATGTGTTTGGCATTCGATTTGCTATAAATATACTCAGTCCTTTAACGACTTCTGTCCCTTGAAGTTGTGCTTCTTTTCTTTTGTGTGCAGTATTTTCTGTCTAACAGTCTAAGGGCTATTTGCCTTTGAAGAGTAGGTTTACTAAAGAATAACACCATATTCAACCAGAATCTTGGCACAAGTGACCGAAGGGCGATGGTGTGAGATCGTCACCCATCATGTTAACAATTGAAAGCATTCAGTTTTAATTTGATTATCTTATCATCTTTATTTTTCATTTATTGACCTATTGGCTGCTGATGCGCCATGCTTTCTTTCCAGATTCGACCATTGTTTGAAGAGCAAGGAAAGGTCTTAGAGGTCGCTTTGATCAAAGATAAGAGAACAGGACAGCAGCAAGGTATGTGCTTCTCAGATACGTTTTCAATAATTACTGTTCATCCGTATTTCTTTTCAGGTATGCGGTGGGCTGATGAAGGCAAGTGTAAGCTCTGTTTCGTCTGAGTTAGTTTTTGCAACAGTGTCGACCTGTTGATTTTGGTTGCGACCTTTCTTTTAAGTCATCACTGTCAAACAAGAAGAGGCAAGACATGTAGACCTTCTTAAATTTGTCTGTGTAGACCAGTTCTGAAATTGGACGGCTAATTCCTGCGCTGGTACTAACGGTTGCAGCAGTGAGGGGGCATTACCTAGCGAGCTAGTCATTTGAATGTCTTCTACATAACTTTAGCTAATTGTATGTTGGGACGTGTAGTTGTTAACTGTTTGTACAGAAAACAACACAATTTTTAGATATTTGTTTAATAATGGGCGTGGCTGCATTGATTTGAAGGGTTTCTATTCTCTATTCGTTTGGCATGGTATCGTGGATATGTGAATGCAATGGAATCTCTTTCGAGTAGTCTGATTGTTGATGAATGTCCATGTATGAGATGACATGAAAGTTGATTATAGAGTATGTATGGTTATGGGATGTTCTGATGTTTACCTTTTGACCTTCTAGACCTCTTGTTGTGGGACAGATTGATCTGTATGGTGATCATTGCTCCATGGCGATTCAGTTTATACAACTGGTTCATAAGTACATGGCCTAGGATGCATGTTTTTGGGTTCACTTGCTGCACAGGTTAAGAATGTTTGACATTTGGTTTGCATGTGTTGTGGAGAGAGCCGTAATAGAATGAAAGACTCTTCATTAAATGCAGAGTGATTACACCAATGAGTTGGTTAATAGAGTAGTTCTAAAGTTTGCAGCACAGTTTTCACTGACGAATGACGATGACCTCTCTCCATAGCTAGAATTATGAGTCTTTAGCTTCTAAGATACGATTGTGGACTGTGGTCCTGTGGATGGTGATATATATCCATGTTCTGTCAGGTGCTGCATTATGGCGTTGTCTTGCGTTTGGGTGTGTTACTGCTATTTCTACTTTAAACGTTCTAGGTTCTACCAATTATCAAACCAGGATCTATTACCTTCCTTTTTTCTGAAAGTTAGTTATTTGAATTTGGTCACATTTTCTTCATAACTTACAAGGACTGAATGACATAGTCTCTCTCTCTCTCTCTCTGGCTGAACAAATATACCTTGAAGTGCTTGCTCTTATTTCATTTGTTTGGGAAATTGCAATGGTAATCATTCGAATCATAGGGAAAGGGAGAACAATGGACTTTCTCTCATAACTTGAATGTTTACCCAATCTGTTGGAAATATGCTGTTTATTATTTGAAGTTTCAATTTTGTGGTTTTGATAATTGATACCATGCCACTATTTTCCTTGAGCTACCTTTATCTAGTTTCCCCTTTTTCCCTTTAGCTACCTCAAGTTCTCCAGTTTTTGTCCCATTGATGGGTCTTAGTTTTTTGCTTGGTCCCGTTTTGGTGGGGAGTTCTTCTAATTGACGTGGTTGGTGTAGTGAGCCTGATTTTCTGGTACTCAGCAACATAGTTGTATGCATGATGAGCTATTCCCTCTTATGTATTCTTCGTCTTGCCTCAAGCTCTGGTACATTTGTCAGATACTTGTTACTCATGGTGCTTTGGAATTGCCATTTTCACTGCAGATGTGAAAATGTTATGTTGAGCTCAACTCCTAGGCACTTACATATGTTGAATAAAAAATAGAGCAAAATTCATGAGTGAATACTGTAAACACTCAGCAAGACAATAGCAATCTGTCAGTTTCCTTATCTGAATTTAAACCACCTGCTTTATCACCACTTATGTCTTTATTGCTGGAAGGAATTGTATGAGATTCTCTACTTAGCGCATTGAATCTTTTAGAATAAGAAATCAACCCGGTAAAGAGAGATGGGGATTCCAGTAATTTCAGAGCCTTGGTTTCCTGACAAGGCATGTGGATGCCATTCTATTTTGTCTTAATGGGGCTGGAGTTATCATGAGCTGCATCTGTTTGATGCCGTGTATATGTGATTCTTCAGTAGTCGTCAGTATAATGATTTAGCTCTGGAGAGTTGCAGCAGAATTGCTCTTGTCATTTTTCTTTTAAATTTTATGAATTAAATGTTTTCTCTTGTACCACAGCAAGTCTTATTTCACAGATTGCTGTTTGTTGGGGTTTATCTTAGTCTGTATCTCTGTATGCACCTTTATTATTGGATAATACCTTTTCATATTTTGGAAAATTTTGGGTTACTGCAATCACTTTTCTGCAAACAAGCTCAACAACAGCTAATGTCCTGTATCACTTTAATGGGATTGAGTTGGTTCTGTATTGCTGTTGTATGGTTTGTTAGGTTCACTTGACAGCTTTGGCAGACGAGTCAGCGTGGGATATGTTGTGTTCTTTTTCGATTCATGTCTGAGTAATGTTTGAGCTTCTTTGTGAAATGAAATATTGATGATTTCTGTATGTCTCATGAAGCAATGCTCTCCAAATTTGTAGTCTGCGCTGCAACTCCAATCAATATGATTACACGAAGTTGGTTAAGTGTGTGTTCATGAGGGTTATCCTTCATGTCATTGTCTAATCAGGTTGCCTATTTACTGAAATGAGTTTCATGGCCTTGAATGACATTTACAAACATGTTCAACGATGTTCTGGATGCATGAGGGTGGCTTGGGAAACTGCTACTCAGTCCTTGAATCAACATAGTCTTCAGTAGTTAGCTTTTTCTTGTTCTATTAGTGACATGGCAGCAAGCTCATTTCTAGGGCCTAGGCCATAAGCTCGTTTCCCTAGCCAATAAGCTCATTTTTAGTGTCTAGGCAGTAAGTTCAACATTAGTGCCTTGGCAACCATGTTATCCAGATTGTTAGACGCACAGCAATAAGCTGTCATGGCAGTCATTGCAGATATTCTTGTATCTGCTCATCGTGGGCAACTGCAATCTTATTTTAGAGAATTCATAATTTTATGATGAAGCGGTACTTTTGACTCTTAAATTCTTGAGACTATAGTCTCTGCTCGAAAATGGAATGAGCATTTCCTATGTTAGCTTATTTTTATTCGGAAAGGATACAGACGAGCAGCTTATGTTCTTGAGCTCATCTATGTATATGTCCATTCACAGTTAGTGTTGGCTGATCAACGTTGGATGATGTATGGGCGCTTTTTCACATGTGATGATTCATGATTGTGTCGTTGCTGAATATTCTAGGGCTTTTACTCGAGCAAATCTTATATGTGGAAACTGACAACTGCCTTGTGTTATTATATGGATTTCATAACTATAGTTAGTATGAGCTGGTGGTTGCTTATGCTGTCTTGTGCTGGATGTTTAGTCAGCAGATTGGACGTCAGCATTAAGGATTAGCTGAAGTCTGAAACTTTGAGTCTATATGTTTTTTTTTTATTTAATATGCTAGAAAGATATTGGAGAAGTTGTACTCCCATCATGGTCACATTTGTTTCTGCATTTTAAATGCTAATATACAGCTGCGTAATTTCTTATTGTCAATATATTACGCCTGGATGTATGAAGTGGTTAGGTTATGTACAAACTGTTGGCTTCTGCAGGGTGTTGTTTCATTAAATATGCTACTTCTGAAGAAGCAGATAGGGCAATTAGAGCTTTACACAACCAATATACTTTGCCTGGGGTGAGTCGTCTTTACTTCTTGAGCAGCTTAATATATTGAGTAGTTTTAACTGTTCATGATTGTATTCTCAGGGGGTTGGTCCTGTCCAAGTTAGATATGCTGATGGTGAGCGTGAACGCCTTGGTAATGGTGAGTATTCTTTAAGCATTGATGTTTTCAGTTTACGACACATTGTTTGGGGAGTGCATGTAATGTGGGTTGCTTTGAAAGTGACTCTGAATTATTTCAGCTTGATCATAGTAATACATGCCATAAAGTATATCTGCCTTGGTTCCTATGACATTTAGCCAAATAATCTGCTTATTCAAAAAGCATTTGTTGTCTCCTGTACTTCTTCTTGATGGTGCAGTTTGGAGCTTTGATTTGTGACTCTGCCATTTTGTCTCTTTGTTAGTTAGTTTCCTCTTTAAATGCTTGGGTTTGAAGGAAAGGTTGGCAGAGGGAGAACTTAAAGTGTGGTGTGAACTGGTTAATCAGTATATGCTTATATTATGATTTGTTTAGTTTTGAATTTTTGATTCGAAACTCACCGGCTTTCTTTTATTTGTTAGGTGCAGTTGAATACAAGTTGTTTGTGGGTTCACTGAATAAGCTTGCTACAGAAAAGGAAGTGGAAGAGGTATGCTTTATGCAGAACATTCTACCTGTTTTGATCCTTCTAGACTGTGGACTACTGGTTTCATTTCAGTCCGGGGAATGCCGAATTTTAAACTCATTTAAGTCGATGGCTAAGTCTGCCTCAGATCTACACACTATCTCATGTCGACAAATCTGGTCTTATTATCTTTGCCCGCTCCCCTATACCTAACTTGTTCATCTATATACTTATCAAGATCATCCTAATTCACATCTTTTCTTTAGATAAAGAAAAAAAGATTTTGTTAATGAAGAAGTAGAAAATGGTACAACCTAGGAGGAAATCGCACCATTTAGTTCCGTTATTTCCTACAGATGTTAATATTCTGTTTAAGAAGATTTGAGGGGAAGGGAGGAGGGGGGGTACATAAGGGGCCTACTGAACTCTTACTTCCGTTTCATACGCACAATTTCTTCGCAGGATCATATCTGCTTCCACTAGCCATAAATAGCTGTCCCCTTTCCAATCTTTACAAATGGAAGCCCTTAGAAATTCTTTTAACTAGGAGCGTAGTTTAAGAAGTATCTCATCTAGGTCTTCCACCAGCTGGTTTGCCCCAGTCATTTTTTTTTTTCCAGAAACAAGACAGAGATTTGATGTTTTGATAACGAGCGCCTTATAAAGGTATAAAGATCAGTTAAAACTCTATCAGGCTATCAAGCCCATCCTATTTCAGTTTTTCTTTTTTTTTTTTTTTCTTTTTTTGTGGGTTCTTGTACTGTTAAAAAATAACCTTTTCAAAGGTGATAAAAAAGTACATATGACAAACATGAATAATATATGATCGCATCTATGTTTTAGGTTTGAGATCACGAGTCATAAGCCCATTATCAGGGATTACGCCTGTTGTTCATCTCAATATTTTTTTAGTTTCACAACTGGACCTCATTTTTTCTGGTCTCAACTAAAATGTTGGCAGTATAGTTGCTGGACCCCCAGTGTTATTGTATTCTTATTTCTGAGTGAAAAAATTGGGAGTTTGGTCAAATCAGTTACACGAAATTGTACTGGCATGGTCACCACCAGCTTTTAGTAAAATATACCATGAGTCACACTCTGTCTCTACTTTAGGGGCATTATGTTTCTGATTGCCTATTGAAACATGAGGAAGGTTTTTGTTATGTTTTGAAAGAGAGCTATACTTCAAAAGATATATGTTTCAATCCTTTTCATAAGAAATTTTGGAATTTGCTGCCTAGTTCTCTATGCTTTCCTCCTTGCCATTCTCAAACTAGAAGGCTTTGATCAATATTTTTTTTTTTTGCCATGAGCGCTTTAATATCAAAGCAATTAAAATGGACGTTGTTCGTAACAGATTTTTACACCATATGGGCGTGTTGAAGATGTATACCTCATGCGTGATGAGAGGAAGCAGAGTAGAGGTATGTTGTGGCTTTTTGCTGATTTAATAGGATGTAAAGGTCTTTCCTGATGTGATTCTAAAGCACAAATGACCTTATTATTGCTGGAACTGGAAACAGTATTTATGGTATTTGATGTATTATTTATTTATTTATTTTTCTTTTGCTTATTTCTGCTGTTTTTAATCAAATTGATCCGAGTTAAGTTGTTTCATTTACCCAATTTGCAATACTATCTTACTTTCTTGGCTCGAGTTTGTACTCGCCTCTCTCAGTCCTCCCCCCTTCGAAGAATAAAAGAAAAAACAAATTACTAATCTACTTTTGCAAAATAATATTAATATTAATATACCTATCACTGATTTACTGCTTAACTTGTGAAGGCTGTGGGTTTGTCAAGTTTTTTAATAAGGATTCAGCAATGGCAGCTATAAATGCTCTGAACGGGATATATTTGATGAGAGTAAGTATGGTTTAACATTTTAATAATCCTGTTATTTCCCCCAGGCGAAATGTGTCTTCTAATTATAGGTATTTCGACATGTAGGGTTGTGATCAACCACTAACTGTCCGATTTGCCGACCCTAAGAGGCCTAGAGCTGGGGAACCAAGGTTTGTGTTGTTTTCCTTCGCACTTTATCACGCGATCTTGATGTAAAGTAGAATTTTATAACCGTGTTTGTTATCCCTTCCAGTTAAACCTCTTCTCTGTTCTTTAACTGGGTGTAGTGATGTCAAACTCTGATTTGTAGTACACGCCATTGATGAGAGTGCATTGACTTGTGTCCCTTATTGCCTGTGGTTGTTGGGACGCTGCACTACAGCACTGGTCCCATATTGGTACGCTAGCAGTAGAAGTGGTAGTCCTTAATTATCCCATTTGGGCCAATGGTTGTGGGTCATTCTTATGTGCTCTTTTCACCAGTGGTGGTACCCAAGCTAGCTGGACGTCTGGTGAACTTCATGGCTAGTGTTGGGATTGGTGCTACTGCCACTTGTCCCTGTGTCCTGTGTGAGATACGATGAGTAAACTGTGCTTGCTCTTCCTTTTGAAATCCAAGAGGGCATTGAAAATCCTGCATCATGTGTTTGGGAGAACCTTTGGCTGTGAATGAGTGTACTTTTTCAGGTTCTTACCACGAGAGTTTATGACACTTCAGGGATCCTACATCTGCTTCAGGCTAGTGTAAAGAGGCACCTCTTAAGACTTAAGAAGATTGATGAGTTTAAAGGACATAGAACTTGCCTTTTAAGTGTATTGTTTCTTGTCATGACCTATTGTTTAATTGCTCTTATTTGATGTAAGCCTTGGATTCTGACCATGTTACCTACCAGAAAATAAAGGGGGTGGGGGCATAGGGGAAATGTGCAAGACAATAATTGCTTGAATAATTATTTTGGGGGCTCTATTTTTGGTTGCTATTAACTGGCTGTCCCACCGTTTGTTTTTTATCCAAGTATCTAACACATGATTAGTTGGTTGTTTCTTTTGTTTGGGGGAAGGGGATCATTTAAAGCTGATTTGTTCATAGCGTTCTGTTTATTTTCTGTAGGACTGGTCCTGCATTTGGGGGTCCAGGTTTCAGCCCTCTTCCACCACCAGGTGTCAGGTACTTCCAGCGTTTCTCCCCTCTGAATGCTAGTCAGTGTGTTTCAACTTTATGCTCTTCTGATAATATCTTGGTTTCCAGGCCAGCAGCAGGTCCCAACTTTGCCAGTTCTATTGGTGGTCGGGGGCCACCAAATCCTTGGCAGCCTATGAGTCCACAGAATCTGGGCCCGTCCCATAATGCTGGTGTCCATGGGTTTGACAATCAATTCCCTCCTAGGGCTGGCGATCCAGCTATTTCTTCCACTCCTGTAAGTGAAAGCTATTTGGTGCTATATGTTTTTAATCTTATCAAACCTCCCTTTCCCCAACCAAAAGAACACAAAAGCTTGAAGTTAACGACCGGGAAAGCCTCCAATGGCCCTAAGGGGACTCGAAGCGGTATTACATACATAGTTATGTCTGGCAAATGTAGAGTTTACATTGATGTAGGCTGTATATGTTCACATTAACCCTTTTTTGAACATTTTGTTGGAACTATTAAGATGCTAGCTATACTTGAAGACGGGTAAAATTCTTTTTCTATTAGTGTTGTGGCTTGTGGACTGTGGTGCTTGTTCTGATTGGTGTGCTTCAGTTATCTGGACCTGCCGGGCTGCCACTATTTCCACTTTGTCTCCTTCAAATTTGTTGTAAATAGACCAATTTGGAAAGAGTAAGACAGTGTGACTATAGTATTACATACTTGGTCAATGCTGTCTGATTTTGATTAGCCACTATCTTACGGGATGAAATTATAGCTAGAAGCATGATAAATGATGGGAACCGTGTTACATGGACTTGGCCGGGGGTTTCAATCATATGTACATGTGGAGAGGTTGGTAGTGGACTCAAGTTTCACTCATTTCGAAAAAAGTTGCAGAATCCAGAGGTTTTCAGCCAACTTCAAAGTATTCTTGTCCCATGCCTTCGTTCACCGGCAAAGACGAAAGGAAGTGTCTGCATAATGTTGGGCGGGGAAGGTTGTAGGTGGAAGTGCCTGGAGATATTGTCGGGGATACAAGTGCAAATCTATTGAGTGAATTCTAAGAATCTTGGGGGTACTAGTGGTTACAGTAATATTTGCTTCCTCTCCCAATCTTGAGTGAGGGGTTTGATTTTTATCCTTACCATTATTAGGTGCTGCGACTTTCTTGTGGCTGGTTGCGGGTTGGGCCCATTCCCTTTCCCTGGCCTTGACTCATAGTCAAAGCCCTATGCTAGGAGGGTTCTTGTGACCTACCCTAAAAGAAAAATCATTCTTCAGTTTTTTGATTGGAACATACCAGGCTGAAGCATCATCAGCTGAGTCTTGATCACTTGAAAAGACTATTGAGTTTGTATCTCCAGTTTGCCAAAATTTTCTAACTAGGACCCTTGTATGATGTCTAACATTGATGGTAAAATGTCGATGTCTGAACTTGTCCAAATAATGGTATAGATATAAAAAAAAATAAAATTAATTGAGTAAATGGAGGATTATTTATCATGTAGGTTCATATCATTGTCTAGCTACTGTCAGCAGATCGTGAATAAAATTGTCTTTATGACAATGTGATATTGGTATGTCATAGAAACATATGAACATAGTTCCCATGTAAAAGTTTTATGCTGAGAGTTCTTGTAAATAAAAAAAATTGTCAAAGTTATTTTAATTTCAAAATTTGCAATGATTGAAAGTATCATAATGTTCCACCAATTTTCTTTAAAAAGAAGTTTCAAACTTTGTTTCAGATTTCTAATAACTTCATGATGGCCACTAAAATTATGAGTTTTTGTTTTTGTTATTATGTTTGTGACTTTTTATGTTTTTCATACTATATACTCTATTCTTTTTCATTACTTATCTTCAAATGACTGAAAATCAAAGGCTTGTCACAGATGGAACATTGCATGCTAAAAGACTAGATTAAGTGGTGTTCAGAACAGCGAGCAAAAAAAAAAAAAAAGTGGTGTTCAGAACAAAGGCTAGAATAGCAATGTTGAATCTCTTAGAATAGGTGGTTACCTTGCTCTGGCTTTTCGATGCAAGTGCTTTTTTTTATTGGTTGAAATGTCTCATAATATCATCTGCATCAATCTTTACCAATATTGTACCCAAATGATATGGTAAGCAAATATTGTAGGGAGGTTTTGTGGGATATTGGAGAAATCAATTGATAGTAGATTGATTCTGCTAGGCTTGTGTACACCTGAAGAATTATACATAGAGCGATCAAGGATTTGTGAATGTTTGATGACCTATGACCTGACCATCTCTGTGCGGCTTTTTTACCTTTTCTTTTTTTTTTTGGGGTGGGGGGGGGGGGGGGTTGGGGGGTTGAATATGTACGTGTGAGTTTTAGTTGAAATATGGACTCGTTACATTGCTTATCTGAAAGTAGGCAGCTTCCTTACTCCTTTTTTTGGGGTAATGTAATGCCTGGACTTTTGTTGATCTTGAAACATGGAAATACAAATCAAACTCTGTGGAGCTTGCAGTTGAAGTATAAACTACAAATACAATATGTTTTTTTTTATGTGTCTACTCTTTGGCTGACTCAATTTCTGCTTGTCTGCTTTCTGTGCTGGGATGTACTAAAAATATTTTCCAATTTAATATGCTAGTCTTTCTTCTCAAGATCTTGACAATCTTAAAAAATGTTAGTTGTAATTTGATGCATTAATACATGCAAACTAACTCCAAAAATATGATATGATATCAGTGTACCTTAAAATCAAAATCTGAGTTGAGACTAACTTTGAGAGTTTTGACTAACCTCAGGGTATTATTGAATGTTTTGTTGTTCTATTAAATTATATGCAAATGTAATAAGTCACTTGTTGTGCCTCAAATTCTAGGGTGCTCATCTTCGTCCGCAAGGCAGCCTTGCAGAAGGTTCTGTCCCTGGAGCACCTCCTGCCTCTTCTACATCCCCTCAGGTCTGTATTGATTGATGTCCTTGACGTGCGCACCTGCCTGGTTTGCTTACAATCTGAATCTAATAAGTGCATTTTTTGTTGGTGGCAGAATTACAATCAATCTTTTCCGAAAGGCCCTCCAAGTGGCCAACAAATATCACCTTTACAGAAGCCACTTCCTTCACCTCAGAGGGGTTGGGGGGTTGAATATGTACGTGTGAGTTTTAGTTGAAATATGGACTCGTTACATTGCTTATCTGAAAGTAGGCAGCTTCCTTACTCCTTTTTTTGGGGTAATGTAATGCCTGGACTTTTGTTGATCTTGAAACATGGAAATACAAATCAAACTCTGTGGAGCTTGCAGTTGAAGTATAAACTACAAATACAATATGTTTTTTTTTATGTGTCTACTCTTTGGCTGACTCAATTTCTGCTTGTCTGCTTTCTGTGCTGGGATGTACTAAAAATATTTTCCAATTTAATATGCTAGTCTTTCTTCTCAAGATCTTGACAATCTTAAAAAATGTTAGTTGTAATTTGATGCATTAATACATGCAAACTAACTCCAAAAATATGATATGATATCAGTGTACCTTAAAATCAAAATCTGAGTTGAGACTAACTTTGAGAGTTTTGACTAACCTCAGGGTATTATTGAATGTTTTGTTGTTCTATTAAATTATATGCAAATGTAATAAGTCACTTGTTGTGCCTCAAATTCTAGGGTGCTCATCTTCGTCCGCAAGGCAGCCTTGCAGAAGGTTCTGTCCCTGGAGCACCTCCTGCCTCTTCTACATCCCCTCAGGTCTGTATTGATTGATGTCCTTGACGTGCGCACCTGCCTGGTTTGCTTACAATCTGAATCTAATAAGTGCATTTTTTGTTGGTGGCAGAATTACAATCAATCTTTTCCGAAAGGCCCTCCAAGTGGCCAACAAATATCACCTTTACAGAAGCCACTTCCTTCACCTCAGAGCTTTCCAGCTTCCCTGCAACTAAACCAAGGGCCAGGATCTTATTCTCAGGCATCAATAAGGCCACTAAATCAGCTACAAACTGGAATTCAAGCCCCTTTCAGCCAGGCATTTCCATCTTTTCAGGTCCCTGGGATAACTGGACAATTTCACCCCCCTCAGTTCCAGGTTCCGCAGAGTACAACATCTGCTACTGCTCAGCAACCTCGACTCAGTATGAAAATACCACCTAATACGATATCTCAGCCGCCTGCTCCGACACCACAGCATTCTCTTCCTTTTCAACATTCTTCTTCTCACTTAGCCCAGATGCTTTCTCAACAGACGCAGACTCTCCAAGCTACTTTCCAGTCATCTCAGCAGGCAATCTCTCAGCTTCAACAACAGGTGCAAATGATGCAACCATCAAATCAGAACCAAGATTCACAGAACTATCAGGCTGTCAAGCAGCAGGTAGCACAGTAGAATCCCATGTTTTTATTATATTTACTTTACAAACTCAATTGTGCATCTCTAGAGTGTTCTGCTGCAGTCTGCCGTTGCGTCATTGAAATGATCGGAGCAATTGGAGTCTGCATGTTGACTAGCTTTGTCAATGGGAATAAATTCTAGGTCTACGCATTAGTAGGTTAGGTTGTGGTGACAGCAAATGTTCTCTCTTTTCTCCTGTTTCTCAATTACTGCCAGTAGGTAGGAATGAATGACTCAGGTTCGTCAAGGACCCATGTTTGTGGACTAGATGCATGTTCCGGGGATTTGGTGTAAAGAAAATTTGGTCTAGATTCTCAATTTCTCATGGTGGTTCTTAATTTCTTATATGCTTAATTAATGCTTAATGCATTCCTGTATTCTACATTGACTTTTGAGCTTTCCTTGTAGTGTTTTGTGTACCTGTTAATATTGTTCATGCACTGAATTATAAAATATGTACCTGATGGACATCTTGCTGCTCTTGCAGTCACCATGGCCTGGTGTTGCACCAACAACATCATCTAGTACTCCTGCTGTGGCACCTCCTTCAGATGCACCTTCCACATCTTCTGCTCCTGTTGGTCCCCCGGTTCCTGCGATACCAGCTCCTGTTAAATGTAACTGGACAGAGCATACTTCCCCAGATGGATACAAGTACTACTTCAATAGTGTAACTAATGAAAGCAGGGTAAAAATTCGGCTTTTTCCAGTTCCTGTTGTCTTGTTTCCCCTTTTGCCATTTTTCACTTCTAAAATTTGACAGTGTTCAATTGTTTTAGTGGGTGAAACCCGAGGAATTGACATTATATGAGCAGCAACAACAGAAATTATCTGCTCAACAGCCGCAAAACCAGTCAAGCTTGCAGGCTCTACCTACGCAACAACCAGCTCAATCGCAGCCACCGCTGCTTCAATCCCAGTTTCGCCATATTCAGCAATTTCAACATCCTCCACTGTCATCAAATGTCAGCTCCTATCTATGTTTATAGTTGCAAGTGTTTTTATTATTTTTTTTAAAGGGGGGGGGGGGGGGTAGGGTGGATCCATTTCTTCATTTTGCTTGAATTAAGCTTCCTACTTGTTTTAAATTGCAGTACCCAGCCCCAAGAGGCGTAGGGAGCCACATTGTCCAGGTAGGTTTACTATATATAGTTCTATCTTTAGGCTTGTAGTCAAAATTAGGGTTAACTTGATTTCATATAAGCAATTAGTGATGTGTTTGTGTAGTTAAGCTTTCAAATGCGCATTCTTGCGATTGCATTTATAATGTACATGACACAGCTTACACGTAATCTACAGGACAATAGGGGTTTGTTTGTTGCTTTGACTGTTCTGGGACTCGGGTTATGGGTTTATTTTCTGTGCTTGATCTTAAGGTTTCGAATTCTGCCAAAGATCACCTAATGGGCTGGGGCCGCCGGGGGCTTTCTAAGGCTATACTATTACTGATATGAAATGGAATTGGGGCAATTTGGAATGTTCTATGTGGAGGATACCTTATACTATTACTGGACTGCTGCCGCGGGGGCTTTCAAAGTTATACAATTACTGATATGAAATGGAATTGGGGCAATTTGGAAATGTTCTGTGTAGAGGATACCTTGTACCCTCTTATGCTGGCCATTTCATATCTTTTTAATATACTTTTTCTTTATCTATAAACAATGAACTGTTTCTGCCATGCTTGTTGTCTGATTTTAAGTGGGCTTACTTCCTGTGGAATTCGGTTTTTGATCATGGAGGCAAACTTTGCTGAGGATGCCCGAATCCTTAGAACTCATTATGGCCGGTGTCTGAGTTTTCTGCTTGGTAGAAAAAACATCTCACATGGGGAAAAAATAGAGATCTTGGAGAATTTTAAGATCCTCCACTGTTTTTAGAGAGAGAAATGCTGGCTGATAGTACTTCAAAGGATGCATTACTGTAGTGGATTTTTTAAAGTCTTGATTACTTTTGATGTAATTCGTAATAGCTGAAGGGTACCCTTTGATGTGGACTGTACATGTCCCAGACTTGTTCTTATTTAATTCTGATTTCCGCCTTTTCTTATTAAAAGAAATAAAAGGGGAGGGGGGGGGGAGACATCATTCTCTTCCAAAGGCAAGTTTAGCCTTTGCTTTGGAAGCATCCTTCTGCCTTCAATGTTTCTATTTGGCGAAATATCCAGTTTCATGTTTAAAAGGATCCTCCTTAATTCTACTATGGAGATGAAGCTGGCTTGTCTCCGTAGTTTCTCATGTTCTTTTGGTAAGTGGTATATGCTTAGCGGCTTAGATTTAGGTATGATGGTCAAGGAATCTTGGATTTGTCAGTATGTTTTCTGGAGGAGTTTGGTGTAATTAACACATGTTTGTTTGGGTACCTTGATTGAGATAAAGTGGTGGTCGTCATCTTGAATTGAAGGGGAACTCATTATTGTTTCCCTTGAGGTTTACCTAAACTACTATGGGTAACCTTAGCTTTGGAATATCTTGCTTCTTGTTATCAGTGTGTTTTCTGGAAAAAGAGTTTGGTGATAAGTACTCGTGTAGCTTGATGTGATTGAGATGATAAATTGGATATCATCATCTGGAAGAGAAGTTCCTGTCAAGCACTGGAATATAAATTGAGGGATTCATGAATCTCCCTTTTTCTTCCACCCTATTTTCCCGCACAAACCATCCCAGTCAGACATCTCGGGAGGCTGTGTGGCGTAACTAATAGGGGTTCGTTAACTGTTAGTTTGTTATCTAAAGGTTTAGCTAAAATATAATCGCGGTATCTCAATAAAAAAAAATAAAAAAAACTGAAATGTAATGCGTTACCTTAGTTTTGGAAGATGTTGCTAGCCTGCTAGGTAGGGTAAGGGGCCAGGAATAGAAGCTTGCATCCCGTGGCAGCTATTTTGAAAGTACTAAGCACATGTTTGGCCTAACGTATGAGTAGCTTTTACTGTTCCCCCTATTTTCCCTCACAAACCCCCCACCTCCTCCTCACCCCTATTTTCAACTTTTAAAAAGCTAAAAACACCCCCTAGGACCCCTTAAGAGGCCTAAAAGTAGAAGCATCAAATTGAAGCTTCTACTTTTGGGGGTCCTAAGGGGTGTTTTGAGCTTCTTAGAAGCTGGAAATGGGGATGAGGAGGTGGAGGGGGTGGTTTGTGAGGGAAAATAGGGGAGAAAGTAGAAGCTATTCACAAGATAGGCCAAACACAACCTAAATACCTTTCGACAACTATTTAACCATTCCGCTTGCATTCTTTTGAGGTTGGACCACCTCTAATTTCGTCATTTTGCAGGATGCTCCCTATACACAGCTACAGAGGTCGACAAATTCAGCCAATGATCTTTCACGCTTCCAACAGGTACACTTGCCCGCGGCTTTAGCAATTGAAATTCATCTAAAATTTCTTCATCTTGTTTCGATTGTCGAATGTTTTCAATACTGTTTTTGTGGGTTTATTGACAACATCTAGACCTCCCTAGACCTTGCCCTTGTCGGGATATTCATGGTTTATATATCTGGATTCTGGAGACAGCTTAATATGATTTTGTAAATTATTTGTTGCAGGGTTTTCAAGCCACCCAGGATTGGGCCTGGAAGACCAATTCCGGAGGAGGTTAGGTTCAAATTTAACCCACACTTTTATTGAACTTGTTTTTATTCTGAGAAAATCGTTGATATTGCTTACTTATTTATTATTTTTTGCTTGTCTGTTTACTAATTTAATTGATGTTGTCTTATGTATATAGGAACCTGAGGTCCATTGGTGGAGATACTAGAGACTAAGTAGGTGTCCTTGGCTTTTGGGTACCGTCTTCAAATACAGAAAAGAGAAAGACTAAGGTGGGCTAGTCATGTAAATTAGATCTGTGGGCATTTAGCCCTCACATATGTTAGTTTGTTCAGCCCAAGATGTTTAGTCTCCAGATTCTGATCTATCGGCCATTTGAGGGGTCCTCAATCGTTAGTTTGAGGTCATTTTGTAGAGTAATTTGTAGAGTGATAGATGTAGAGTTTTGTCGCGTCTTCTATTCTGGGTTTGCTTTTTAGAATTGTTAGAATAGATGCATCAAACCCAATTTAGAATCGAAAAGAGGCAGATGTAAGATCGGGAAATGTATACTATACATTTAAACTTCAGGGAAATAAGGATAATCAATAAAGCATATTAGTAGGTATCCATTTGTCAATAATAACTTGCATCCATTTGCTCTTCAAATGAGTTCTAGGAGACCAAATAATTGTACACCCTTTACTTTCTCAGACACCGTGAGAGGCAATTTGATATTTCGATCTCACGACTTTGTGGTCAGTGATTTTTGCCAAATTTTAATATCATGTATAGATCTCACCAAAAAAAAAAAAATCATGTATAGACAAATTGATTTCCATAAATAATATGGAGTATATATTATGTACAGAATCGTAAGACAAAAATAAATATATGTTTTCCAAGTTAAGAATACTCGTGTTTCCAAATATTTGGTTTGGCATCATATGGCTTCTATTACTTTTCGGTTGAGGAAAAGGTAGAGAGTTCAGTCGGAAAACCCTCCTCGCCTGTCATGATTGAAGGTGAGGCACGAGTGAATAAGTAGCAGACTTTAGGCTTTAGGTATATTTTGCGCCTCTTATACAGTTGTGTATGAACGTTTAGCAAAAAAATAAATAGTTGTGTATGAACCTTTGTTTTTGTTTTAAAATTGTATGAAAGCCGTCCTCTTTGGAGGTAAGGAAATTTGATTCGGGTTATTGTTGGGACAAATTAGAGATGCGCCACTGTATTATACACCCCAAACTCATAATTCTTACGAAAATGTTGTTTTGAATAAAATATGGTAAAATTTAATTTTCTTTTGGTTGCTAATAAGATTCATTAGTTGATGTAGACAAAATTCTAAACTAATTTCAACAAAACCTGAACAAAATATTTTCTTTAGTATTCCCATGTCCAATTTTATCGAACCAAACGATGTTTTTTTTGAGTGATCACCATTATTATAGATACCATCAGCATCCTTATGGAAAACAAAAAGTGACAAAGGGATTGCAAATTATCTTTTTAATATAATAATAATAATTATTATTATGAGAATGTGGATACATATTACATCAGCTAACAATCCTTAAGCTCTAGCTCAAAACTAACATTCATAGAATCTCCCCTAAAAAAAAAAAGACGAAAAAAAAAACAATCAAATACTTTTATTCATTGAAAAATGTAGATTAAGAAAACACAAAATTTGAACTATGTGAGAGAGAAGGAGAGAGTAATTATTAATTCAAAGATCACAAATATCGTGGAGCATGAAGAAAGATTTAACAATAGCAATGACAATAGTGGTTGGGAGGGGGTTGTCCAAGAAAAACTTTGCAACGACCTCCTTTAGAGCATTTGCTTTCATGACATAAATCATCACAATGTTTCTGAGAAGGTTCTCCTGGAACACATTCTCCAATATAATTGTCAAAGCAACACTTCAACTCCTCATTGACACCAGCAACAAATGTTATAGCAGATTCATCGTCTAACCCACATACAAAAAAATAACATTTAGCATACGTTGAAAAGAATTATTTTGGCATTACATAACAACAGATCAACTTTGACAATTTTTTCTTCTCCCCAAAAAAAAACATTACCTCACACATCATTTGTCATCACTAGCACTGTTCATCATTCCGGATCGGACCAGATCGGATCGACCCGGCTCAAACCGTTCACGCTTTTGGACCGGTCAGTCCAGGTTTCGGTCCGTCCGTTCTAAATGTACGGTCCGGTCTGGACCGGATGGTAAGTGGTGAGGAAAGCTAAAAAAAACGATCCTGAGCTCTTTTTAAAAAATCGGTCCGGTCCGATCGAAGATCGGGTACAAATCGGTCCGGTTCGGTCTCAGACCGGTCAAGACTGGTCCGGTCCAATTCGGGACTGGACCGGTGAACAGCTCTAGTCATCACGTCTATAACATAATACTATGTAATTTAAATTCTGTAATTGTTTCCTCCAAATAACCTAGTAATTTAAAATATTGAGTTTTCTAGAAAGAATGTGGATTCATTTTCTTATGTTTGATTAATATAAATCACAGAAAATATCAATTAAATAACACAATTATAACCAACTATTTCAAATTGAAATTTACTTTAAAAAAAATTAAAAGTAAATAAAATTACAAACCTGAGCGAAACATAATAGAAACAAGGATTATGCATATGATTAAGCTTAGTTTATCCATATCTTCTGTTATGTAAATCAACCTGTAGTCTCGTAAGAATAAAATCAAATTAAATTTAAGTTGAACCTGTACAAGAGATTTTTGGTAATATTTATAGTTGTAGAAAATTATTTGAATAAATATAAAATTAACATGTGGCATATTCGACTTACCTTATACATTCATATTTCTTTGCATGTTTGTTGAGGGAGAGAAAATCGATTTAATTCCATTATAGCGAGCATGGAGATCAATTTTGATTTATTACTTTATTTATTTTCTTCATTAGAGATTGGTAAAAACTAATTATTATTCATTAGTGTATCAATTTCTCGTGTATATTCATACGAGGAACGGAAGACCCTGAAAGAAACTTAATACACCAAGTACCCACCAGAGTGGATTCTCATGTGCCCACCAAGTGCCTTGCCGTTGCTAAACACTCTAGGGCAGTAAGAGCACTTCACTAATCCACCTGTTTGATCTTTATCTTGTTGAGTACCATTGTTACGGTTGATAATTACAACATTAATAATAATAATAATAATAATAATAATAATAATAATAATAATAATAATAATAATAATAATAATAATAATAATATTTTTGTGGTAATGTCGTTTGAACGCTAATATTATTACTCAGATTTGGTGTTTAATTAATTAAGAACCTTAGGGTCTGTTCTCATTAACTTATTTTTGTTTATTTAACAAATTTCAACAAACTTCAATAAAATTCATTAAAATAAACAAAATTCAACAAAATAAAACAAACCAATATAACACTAGTTATAAAAATCTCCCAGTTGAGAAAATTGGTGTATTTAGTGACATCATTTGGACAATAACGTATATTTAAAATGACATGGGTCACTAAGGTATAAATAAAATGGCAAATGTGCATATTCACCTACAAAACCAGAATCTATTAAAATCTTGTTTGTAAATCCGAGTTTAGCTAATTTAATTATTTTCGCCACTTTTTTTTTATTTTTTAATTTTGGGCTCATTTCCTCTATTTTTTCTTTTTCCCCATGTTTACTGGGCTGTCCCTTTATCAAGTTGTTTGGTGATGATAAAGTTCTGATGATAAGGCATGGGGGTTGCTATACGTAAATCGCAAATTACTAAATGCAAATTCATTTTTCCCGTAATACCCCTAACAAATTTCCTCACCCTTCTCCACTCTCCTCTTTTCTCTCTCCCGATTCTCAATTTCTCCCAACCCTTTCCTTCCTTGTTTGAGTCGGAATCAGGTGGTGGAATCTCAGTGGCTAGGATGTGGTGGTAGGGTTGGTGCAGGAGGAGAGAGAAAGTGGCAGGGGGTGGCTGAAGAGCGGGAGAGGAGATAAAGTGCATCACGGAATCAGGTGGCGGGAGTCTATCATAACTCTACAGTACCCTCGGTGTCTCGGGAGGGACATCCGGAACCCCGAACATCGATATTACCCATGCCTTTGGTGTTCAAGCTCTTACACCAGTGTCCCGAAAAACGCCCTTCCAAGCCTATCAGGGACCGAATAAGCAACCCCGAGTGCCTCCCATGTCCTCTAGGGGTGTACTGTGCAATGTGGTGCGAAAATATCCACCTTCGTTTCCGGGCCTCCCGGAATCCTAGAAAACGTGGATTATAGTCTTCCCGGGCCCCGGGTGTCATTTTTGCCCAAACTTTTCTAGGGGGTCTATCATGACCCTAGAGGACCCTCGGTGCCCCTTGAGGGACGTTCGGATCACAGAACTTTGATATCCCCTATGCCTTTGGCGCTCCGGCTCTTACACGCACCAGTGTCACGTAAAACGCCCTTCCAAGCCCATCAGGGACCGGAAAAGAGACCCTGAGGACCTCCCATGTCCCTTAGGAGTATTTTGTGCGATGTGGTGTGAAAATATCCACCTTCGTTCCGGGGCCTCCCGCAAGCCAAAAAATGTGGATTATAGTCATTCGTTTTTCGGCTTTCCGGGGCCCGTGTGTCATTTTTATCCAAACTTTTCCGAGGGGTCTATCATGACACTAGAGTACTCTCAGTGCCCCGTGAAAAACATACCAATCCCCAAACTTCGATATCACCCATGCCTTTGGGGTTTCGGCTCTTATACTAGTGTCCCGTAAAAAGCCTTTCCAAGCTTATTAGGGACTTGATAAGCGACCCCGAAGGCCTCCCACATGTCCTCTAGGGGTGTTCCGTGCTATGTGGTGCAAAAATATCCACCTTCGTTTCGGGCCTTCCGGAAACCCAAAAAACAGATTATAATAGCCTTCGTTTTCGGCTTCCCGGGCTCCGAGTGTCTTTTTTGTCCAAACTTCTCCGGGGAGTTTATCATGGCCCTAGAGGACACTCGGTGCTCCTTGAGGGACATCCGGATCCCCTAACTTGATATCCCCCATGCCTTCGGTGTTCCGGCTCTCACAATAGTGTCCCGAAGAACGTCTTTCCAAGCCTATCAGGGACCAGATAAGCAACCCTGAGGGCCTCTCATGTCCTCTAGGGATGTACTGTGCAATATGGTGTGAAAATATCCACCTTCGTTTCGGGGCCTCCCGGAAGCCCAAAAAACGTGGATTTATAACCTTCATTTTCGGCTTCCCGGGTGTCATTTTTGCCCAAACTTCTCTAGGGGGTCTATCATGACCCTAGAGGACCGTCGGTGCCTCCGGTGGGACATTCGGATAACAGAACTTTGATAACCTCCATGCCTTTGGTGCTCCGGCTCTTACACGCACCAGTGTCCCGTAAAACGCCCCTACAAGCCCATCAGGGATCGGAAAAAGAGACCCTGAGGACCTCCCATGTCCTTTAGGAGTATTCCGTGCGATGTGGTATGAAAATATCCACCTTCGTTCCGGGGCCTCCCTGAAGTCAAAAGAAGTGGATTATAGCCTTCGTTTTCGGCTTCCTGGGGCCCGGGTGTCATTTTTGCCCAAACTTCTCCGGAGGGTCTATCATGACCCTAGAGTACCCTCGGTGCTCGGGGGGGGGAGAAGGGGGGACATACCGATCCCCGAACTTCGACACCACCCCTGCGTTTGGTGTTTTGACTCTTATACCAGTGTCCCGTACGCATTTCCAAGCATATCAGAGATTGAATAAACGACCCGAGGATCTCCCATGTCCTCTAAAAATATTTCGTGCTATGTGGTGCAAAAATATTCACATTCATTTCGAGGCCTCTAAGTGAACCAAATGGACCAATATTCGGTTATACTCCAAGTGGACCAAGTCTCCACTTACGGAGTATAAGAAGCCTTTCTATGGAGTAACCGATAAGAAGCCTCTCTAGTATTTAGGCCACAAGCCCAGTCCAAAATCAGATTACGGGGGAGGACAATACTGGGCTTTAAAAGAGCCGAATACAAAATTGAAACGGACTTGACGATCATAGATTCATAGTGATTTCCCTAGCAAGATCGAAAATTCCAGAAAAGGTGCTGATTTTTTTTGATAATCATAGAATCACTGCATTAGTAATTTAGTATGACTATATGAGTGGATCAATGACCTTTTTTTTTCGTGGTAAGAGAGGATTATCACCTTGTAGTGCATTCATTCGTTTTGCTATTCATGGACGACTACATATATTTAGGATAGCGAGTGGTACTTAGCATGAGACAGAGGATCCGAATTGGAGTAGTTCAACATAAGTATGAAAGATTTGTAATACTTTGTCTTCCGTTTCGTACTCCAATAAACTTAGGTTGCACAAGCAAACAGCATGGAGATGGACACCACTACCAACACGTAAGGTACAAGAAAGCACAATGCAATAACAAGACCCCTACATATGTCCTTACTTCCTAAATGTCGTAATCGAGGCAATTCTGCTTACTGCTCAAGTCAATTTCATGTATGAACACAATCTCTCTATATAGTCCAAGTCAAAGCATATATGGTCCCAAATTTGAGAAGAAATGATCCAAAGCAAAGGATGTAGTAGTTGATAAGCAGCACATGGGGTTAGGTCTACAGTACTTACCCTATATACGCTACACCACTGTATTCTAGTACTCTTCTAACTTCTGGTTAGAACTTAGAAGAGTACTAGAATACAGTGGTGTAGCGTATATAGGGTAAGTACTGTAGACCTAACCCCATGTGCTGCTTATCAACTACTACATCCTTTGCTTTGGATCATTTCTTCTCAAATTTGGGACCATATATGCTTTGACTTGGACTATATAGAGAGATTGTGTTCATACATGAAATTGACTTGAGCAGTAAGCAGAATTGCCTCGATTACGACATTTAGGAAGTAAGGACATATGTAGGGGTCTTGTTATTGCATTGTGCTTTCTTGTACCTTACGTGTTGGTAGTGGTGTCCATCTCTATGCTGTTTGCTTGTGCAACCTAAGTTTATTGGAGTACGAAACGGAAGACAAAGTATTACAAATCTTTCATACTTATGTTGAACTACTCCAATTCGGATCCTCTGTCTCATGCTAAGTACCACTCGCTATCCTAAATATATGTAGTCGTCCATGAATAGCAAAACGAATGAATGCACTACAAGGTGATAATCCTCTCTTACCACGAAAAAAAAAAGGTCATTGATCCACTCATATAGTCATACTAAATTACTAATGCAGTGATTCTATGATTATCAAAAAAAATCAGCACCTTTTCTGGAATTGTCGATCTTGCTAGGGGAATCACTATGAATCTATGATCGTCAAGTCCGTTTCAATTTTGTATTCGGCTCTTTTAAAGCCCAGTATTGTCCTCCCCCGTAATCTGATTTTGGACTGGGCTTGTGGCCTAAATACTAGAGAGGCTTCTTATCGGTTACTCCATAGAAAGGCTTCTTATACTCCGTAAGTGGAGACTTGGTCCACTTGGAGTATAACCGAATATTGGTCCATTTGGTTCACTTGGAGGCCTCGAAACGAATATGAATATTTTTACACCACATAGTACGGAATATTTTTAGAGGACATGGGAGACCCTCGGGTCGTTTATTCAATCCCTGATATGCTTGGAAATGCGTACGGGACACTGGTATAAGAGTCAAAACACCAAAGGCAGGGGTGATGTCGAAGTTCGGGGATCGGTATGTCCCCCCTCCCCCCCCGACACCAAGGGTACTCTAGGGTCATGATAGACCCTCCGGAGAAGTTTGGGCAAAAATGACACCCGGGCTCCAGGAAGCCGAAAACGAAGGCTATAATCCACTTCTTTTGGCTTCCGGGAGGCCCCGGAACGAAGGTGGATATTTTCATACCACATCGCACGGAATACTCTTAAAGGACATGGAAGGTCCTCGGGGTCTCTTTTCCGATCCCTGATGGGCTTGTAGGAACGTTTTACGGGACACTGGTGCGTGTAAGAGCCGGAGCACCAAAGGCATGGGGGTTATCAAAGTTCTGTTATTCGAATGTCCCACCCGAGGCACCGAGGATCCTCTAGGATTATGATAGACCCCCTAGAGAAGTTTGGGTAAAAATGACACCCGAAAAGCCGAAAATAAAGGTTATAAATCCACGTTTTTTGGGCTTCCGAGAGGCCCCAAAACGAAGGTGGATATTTTCACACCATACTGCACAGTACACCCCTAGAGGACATGAGAGGCCCTCGGGGTTGCTTATCTGGTCCCTGATAGGCTTGGAAAGGCGTTCCTCGGGACACTATTGTGAGAGCCGAAACACCGAAGGCATGGGGGATATCAAGTTAGGGGATCCGGATGTCCCTCACGGAGCACCGAGTGTCCTCTAGGGCCATGATAAACCCCCCAGAAAAGTTTGGACAAAAAAGACACTCGGAGCCCGGGAAGCCAAAAACGAAGGCTATTATAATCTATGTTTTTTGGGTTTCCGGGAGGCCCGAAACGAAGGTGGATATTTTTGCACCACATAGCATGGAACACCCCTAGAGGACATGTGGGAGGCCTTCGGGGTCACTTATCAAGTCTCTAATAAGCTTGGAAAGGCGTTTTACGGGACACTAGTATAAGAGCCGAAACACCAAAGGCATGGGTGATATCGAAGTTAGGGGATTGGTATGTTCTTCACGGGGCACCGAGAGTATTCTAGTGTCATGATAGACCCCTCGGAAAAGTTTGGGTAAAAATGACCCACGGGCCCCGGAAAGCCGAAAAACGAAGACTATAATCCACATTTTTTGGCTTGCGGGAGGCCCCGGAACGAAGGTGGATATTTCCACACCACATCGCACAAAATACTCCTAAGTGACATGGGAGGTCCTCAGGGTCTCTTTTCCTGTCCCTGATGGGCTTGGAAGGGCGTTTCACCTGACACTGGTGCGTGTAAGAGCCGGAGCGCCAAAGGCATAGGGGATATCAAAGTTCTGTGATCCGAATGTCCCTCACGGGGCACCGAGGGTCCTCTAGGGTCATGATAGACCCCCTAGAAAAGTTTGGGCAAAAATGACACCCGGGGCCCTGAAAGACTATAATCCACGTTTTTTGGGATTCCGGGAGGCCCGGAAACGAAGGTGGATATTTTCGCACCACATTGCACAGTACACCCCTAGAGGACATGGGAGGCACTCGGGGTCGCTTATTCGGTCCCTGATAGGCTTGGAATGGCGTTTTACGGGATATTGGTGTAAGAGCTTGAACACCAAAGGCATGGGTAATATCGATGTTCGGGGTTTCGGATGTCCCTCCCGAGACACCGAGGGTACTGTAGATTTATGATAGACCCCCCGGAGAAGTTTGGGCAAAAATGACATCCGGCCCTGGAAGTAGAAAACGAAGGCCATAATCCATGTTTTTTGGGCTTCCGGTAGGCCCTGAAACGAAAGCTGATATTTTTCACACCACATCGCACAGAACACCCCTAGGGGACATGTGAGACTCTCGGGGCCGCTTATCCGGTCCTTGATACGCTTGGAATGGCGCTTTACGGGACATTGGTGTAAGAGCCAGAACATTAAAGGCATGAGTAATATACGTATCTTTTATTCAAATTGAAGCTTCTACTTTTGGGGGTCCTAAGGGGTGTTTTGAGCTTCTTAGAAGCTGGAAATGGGGATGAAGAGGTGGAGGGGGTGGTTTGTGAGGGAAAATAGGGGAGAAAGTAGAAGCTATTCACAAGATAGGCCACACACAACCTAAATACCTTTCGACAACTATTTTAACCATTCCGCTTGCATTCTTTTGAGGTTGGACCACCTCTAATTTCGTCATTTTGCAGGATGCTCCCTATACACAGCTACAGAGGTCGACCAATTCAGCCAATGATCTTTCACGCTTCCAACAGGTACACTTGCCCGCGGCTTTAGCAATTGAAATTCATCTAAAATTTCTTCATCTTGTTTCGATTGTCGAATGTTTTCAATACTGTTTTTGTGGGTTTATTGACAACATCTTGACCTCCCTAGACCTTGCCCTTGTCGGGGTATTCATGGTTTATCTTCGCCATTTTAACTAAAATATGTATCTGGATTCTGGAGACAGCTTAATATGATTTTGTAAATTATTTGTTGCAGGGTTTTCAAGCCACCCAGGATTGGGCCTGGAAGACCAATTCCGGAGGAGGTTAGGTTCAAATTTAACCCACACTTTTATTGAACTTGTTTTTATTCTGAGAAAATCGTTGATATTGCTTACTTATTTATTATTTTTTGCTTGTCTGTTTACTAATTTAATTGATGTTGTCTTATGTATATAGGAACCTGAGGTCCATTGGTGGAGATACTAGAGACTAAGTAGGTGTCCTTGGCTTTTGGGTACCGTCTTCAAATACAGAAAAGAGAAAGACTAAGGTGGGCTAGTCATGTAAATTAGATCTGTGGGCATTTAGCCCTCACATATGTTAGTTTGTTCAGCCCAAGATGTTTAGTCTCCAGATTCTGATCTATCGGCCATTTGAGGGGTCCTCAATCGTTAGTTTGAGGTCATTTTGTAGAGTAATTTGTAGAGTGATAGATGTAGAGTTTTGTCGAGTCTTCTATTCTGGGTTTGCTTTTTAGAATTGTTAGAATAGATGCATCAAACCCAATTTAGAATCGAAGAGAGGCAGATGTAAGATCGGGAAATGTATACTATACATTTAAACTTCAGGGAAATAAGGATAATCAATAAAGCATATTAGTAGGTATCCATTTGTCAATAATAACTTGCATCCATTTGCTCTTCAAGTGAGTTCTAGGAGACCAAATAATTGTGCACCCTTTACTTTCTCAGACACCGTGAGGGGCAATTTGATATTCCGATCTCACGACTTTGTGGTCAGTGATTTTTGCCAAATTTTAATATCATGTATAGATCTCACCAAAAAAAATAAAAAATATCATGTATAGACAAATTGATTTCCTTAAATAATATGGAGTATATATTATGTACAGAATCGTAAGACAAAAACAAATATATGTTTTCCAAGTTAAGAATACTCGTGTTTCCAAATATTTGGTTTGGCATCATATGGCTTCTATTACTTTTCGGTTGAGGAAAAGGTAGAGAGTTCAGTCGGAAAACCTTCCTCGCCTGTCATGATTGAAGGTGAGGCACGAGTGAATAAGTAGCAGACTTTAGGCTTTAGGTATATTTTGCGCCTCTTATACAGTTGTGTATGAACGTTTAGCAAAAAAATAAATAGTTGTGTATGAACCTTTGTTTTTGTTTTAAAATTGTATGAAAGTCGTCCTCTTTGGAGGTAAGGAAATTTGATTCGGGTTATTGTTGGGACAAATTAGAGATGCGTCACTGCATTATACACCCTAAACTCATAATTGTTACGAAAATGTTGTTTTGAATAAAAATTGGTAAAATTTAATTTTCTTTTGGTTGCTAATAAGATTCATTAGTTGATGTAGACAAAATTCTAAACTAATTTCAACAAAACCTGAACAAAATATTCTCTTTAGTATTCCCATATCCAATTTTACCGAACCAAACGATGTTTTTTTTGAGTTATCACCATTATTATTGATACCATCAGCACCCTTAGGAAAAACAAAAAGTGACAAAGGGATTGCAAATTATCTTTTTAATATAATAATAATAATAATTATTATTATTATGAGAATGTGGATACATATTACATCAGCTAACAACCCTTAAGCTCTAGCTCAAAACTAACATTCATAGAATCTCCCCTCAAAAAGAAAAGACGAAAAAAAAAACAATCAAATACTTTTATTCATTGAAAAATGTAGATTAAGAAAACACAAAATTTGAACTATGTGAGAGAGAAGGAGAGAGTAATTATTAATTCAAAGATCACAAATATCGTGGAGCATGAGGAAAAATTTAACAATAGCAATGACAATAGTGGTTGGAAGGGGGTTGTCCAAGAAAAACTTTGCAACGACCTCTTTTAGAGCATTTGCTTTCATGACATAAATCATCACAATGTTTCTTAGAAGGTTCTCCTGAAACACATTCTCCAATATGATTGTCAAAGCAACACTTCAACTCCTCATTGACACCAGCAACAAATGTTATAGCAAATTCATCGTCTAACCCACATACAAAAAAATAACATTTAGCATACGTTGAAAAGAATTATTTTGGCATTACATAACAACAGATCAACTTTGATAATTTTTCCTTCTCCCAAAAAAAAAACATTACCTCACACATCATTTGTCATCACTAGCGCGGTTCATCATTCGGTCCGAACTGGACTAGACCGGACCGACCCGGCTAAGACCGGACCGGTTCAAACCAGTCATGTTTTTGGATCGGTCAGATCGCGTTTCGGTCCGTCCGGTCTAAACGTACGGTCCGGTCTGGACCGGATGGTAAGTGGTGGGGAAAGCTAAAAAAACGATCCTGAGCTCTTTTTAAAAAACCGGTCCGGTCCGGTCCGATCTCAGACCGGTCAAGACCGATCAGGTCTGATCCGGTCCGGTCCGGGACTGGACCGGTGAAGAGCTCTAGTCATCACGTCCATAACATAATACTATGTAATTTAAATTCTGTAATTGTTTCCTCCAAATAACCTAGTAATTTAAAATATAGAGTTTTCTAGAAAGAATGTGGATTCATTTTCTTATGTTTGATTAATATAAATCACAGAAAACATCAATTAAATAACACAATTATAACCAACTATTTCAAATTGAAATTTACTTTAAAAAAAATTAAAAGTAAATAAAATTACAAACCTGAGCGAAACATAATAGCAACAAGGATCATGCATATGATTAAGCTTAGTTTATCCATATTTTCCGTTATGTAGATCAACCTGTAGTCTCGTAAGAATGAAATCAAATTAAATTTAAGTTGAACCTGTACAAGAGATTTCTAGTAATATTTATAGTTGCAGAAAAGTATTTGAATAAATATAAAATTAACATGTGGCATATTCAACTTACCTTATACATTCATATTTCTTTGCATGTTTGTTGAGGGAGAGAAAATCGATTTAATTCCATTATAGTGAGCAGGGAGATCAATTTTGATTTATTACTTTATTTATTTTCTTCATTAGAGATTGGTAAAAACTAATTATTATTCATTAGTATATCAATTTCCCGTGTATATTCATACGAGGAACGGAAGACCCTGAAAGAAACTTAATACACCAAGTACCCACCAGAGTGGATTCTCATGTGCCCACCAAGTGCCTTGCCGTTGCTAAACACTCTAGGGCAGTAAGGGCACTTCACTAATCCACCTCTTTGATCATTATCTTGTTGAGTAACATTGTTACGGTTGATAATTACAACATTAATAATAATAATAATAATAATAATAATAATAATAATAATAATAATAATAATAATAATAATAATAATAATAATAATATTTTTGTGGTAATGTCGTTTGAACGCTAATATTATTACTCAGATTTGGTGTTTAATTAATTAAGAACCTTAGGATCTGTTCTCATTAACTTATTTTTGTTTATTTAACAAATTTCAACAAACTTCAATAAAATTCATTAAAATAAACAAAATTCAACAAAGTAAAACAAACCAATATAACACTAGTTATAAAAATCTCCTAGTTGACCAAATTGGTGTATTTAGTGACATCATTTGGACAATAACGTATATTTAAAATGAAATGGGTCACTAAGGTATAAATAAAATGGCAAATGTGCATATTCACCTACAAAACCAGAATCTATTAGAATCTTGTTTGTAAATCCGGGTTTAGCTAATTTTAATTATTTTCGCCACTTTTTTTTATTTTTTTAATTTTGGGCTCATTTCCTCTATTTTTTCTTTTTCCCCATGTTTACTGGGCTGTCCCTTTATCAAGTTGTTTGGTGATGATAAAGTTCTGATGATAAGGCATTGGTGCTTCTATACTGATGAGCATGATGGCTAAAGTTGGTAACTCAATCATCTTTCCAGAATTATGACTTTAGTACATTTCTTTTGAGAGCTTATTTACCTTGGTTATTAATGTAATCTTTTGAAAATGAAAACAATCTACGAATGATGACTAGGTCTCTGAATCATTGGATATCTGTGCATGATGCTAGATTATCGGAACAAACTAAACTTCTGGTTAGAACTTAGAAGAGTACTAGAATACAGTGGTGTAGCTCAGTAGCTGATCCTCAATTTAAACAAGTGGAAAAAGGTAGGCTTCTTTTGAGAGAAAGTGGGTGTATTTTATTTCTTGCTTTCCTTTTAAGTTCTCTGCTCTCACTTGTTTTCTGCAACTGCTATTGATGGGTTTATAAATTAAACTAGGACTTCATTATCAATTTGTTAAGGTAACTAATTCAAGTTTACATTGCTATTTGCTAACATAGAGATATGTTAAGTCTAGGTTTTCTTTTTGTGATAAATTAAAACCTCATTTAATTCATGTAAAGGCATTATTTGATCAGCTTCAATGGAAGGCATCAGAAGCAGTAGCTAACAACAACAAGAATGCCTAAAATCGCTTGATCGACTACATACGTGGCCTTGCCTTAATACATTAGACTTTCAACCGGAACAGCTCTAAGACTTAGTCTAAATACAAGTAGCACTACAACAAATTAAAGGTGATCAGAAACAGATTATTAATCACCACGATTAATCAAGAAGCAAGGATAGGCTAATAATGATCAGTTGTTAACAGCACGACAATTGCGACGAATTTCTCCTGTATTCTTCTCAGTAAGAACCCCAATGCTTCCCATCTTGAGCATTGCTCTCGTGAAGTCCTCAAAGAATGCACCTTCATCTTCAGCGTATGATCGGACGATCTCAGTCGTCTGATCGTCACCATTACTACCAGCCACAAGGACTTGATCAGAGGCTAATAGTCCCTCCCCTGACATAAGGTTGATGTAGTACTGATTGTCGAAAGTGGCCGGTGTCGATAGGTCGAGGTCTGCTAGCACTGTGTTGCTGTTAGACTGTGAGCACAGTTGTTGTAGTGATGTCAGGAAATCCAGGTTTATGTCTCCACCTGTGCCAGTTTGAAGCCGAGAACTGAATGTTGTGCACCGAGCTTTCCCTAGAGTATGTGCGCCTACGTACCATTCATAATAACTGCTTAATTAAACTGCTTTTCCCTTAAGGCCTGAATAGTGGTCTTTATTTTCAAATTGAACGAGTTATATGCTTAATAATATAATTGACTAAGGGCCGTTGGGGTTGGTTGTGACTTGCGAGTTGCAAGCTTTTGGTTTCACAATATTGGGAGTTCTTTTATATTTTGATATGGTGTTACAAATTATTGTCCAATTGTCAGTTTACTTCTAAATCATATATTGATTTCTGAGTACACACATTTGTGTAATCCGATATATACTATATGCTATTTTCTCGGTTTCAAAAAAAGCTTGACGCTTGCTTTTTCATTAGGTTGTCTTTGATCTTGGATCCTTAGTAAAATATTGATCAAATTTTTACCTGAGAGAGCTACCATGTCAGAGAGGCTAAGACCCACATTTTGGAACAAGGTGACTAGGGTCTGGACGGATGAGTTTGGGGCTGGGATGTTGGAATTAGCTGCGGCTTTACTGGCACTTAAGCTGTCCCTCCTTCCTGTTTGGGCCTCCCAGCCTGGCCCATTGGACTGCATGAAGTTTATTAGCACAAAGCCCATTAAACTTTTATCAACATGATTTATTGTTAGTACTAGACTAGTAGACTCAATATTTATGCAAAACAGGTGGGAAGTTAATTACCAGAAGAACAGAATCTCTAGCTGAAACAGCCAAAATGTCAGCACAAGAAACAATTCCAGGGCAAACAGATTCAATATCAGATTTGATGGCATCAATCACTTCAAAACCTCTCAGTGAATTCAAGTTCGGCCCTGCGGTTTTCTCTCCAACAAAGTTCCCAGTGTCATCTAACAACACTGAAGCATCACATCCCTACAATGTACAAAAGAAAAACAACTTCAGAGAGCTAGTTAGAAAGACTGAAAGGAAAAAGGCTAGAGGTAAAGAAGCTTGCATTAACAAAGCAGTCATGGAAATGGAGGCGAAGCAGAGAAGCTGCCATTCGAGGGTCATCAAAGACAGCCTTTTCGACCCACGAGAAAATTATGGACTCAGCATCAGGGCAGATATCTTTGTAGGCATCAACTTGCAAACCACCTACATTGTTCATGATACCATCCTCAAGACATGTTTCGTTGAGCGGTTTTGGTGCTCTAGCAGCATAAGCGAGTAGTATTGTTGCTAGTTCAAGCATCAAAACAATACACATTTTCATCTTGTTACACATCTTTTGCTTAATTACCTAATGTAAGCTAAATTGGTGTGATAGTTTTGAAGTTTTGATCAAATTTGCATGGTCAATAGCAATATTTATAGTGAGGTATAGTTTGTATACGTACCATGAATATGTAAGGGTGGTTAAATTGAAGACATGGTCAACCAAAAATTGAAAGAAGAGATCAAGGCTGAGGTATATAATGTAACAAAATGTGTATATAGGGTAAGTACTGTAGACCTAACCCCATGTGCTGCTTATCAGCTACTACATCCTTTGCTTTGGATCATTTCTTCTCAAATTTGGGACCATATATGCTTTGCAACTTCTTTGAACTGAACTATATAGAGAGATTGTGTTCATACATGAAATTGACTTGAGCAGTAAGCAGAATTGCCTCGATTACGACATTTAGGAAGTAAGGACATATGTAGGGGTCTTGTTATTGCATTGTGCTTTCTTGTACCTTACGTGTTGGTAGTGGTGTCCATCTCTATGCTGTTTGCTTGTGCAACCTAAGTTTATTGGAGTACGAAACGGAAGACAAAGTATTACAAATCTTTCATACTTATGTTGAACTACTCCAATTCGGATCCTCTGTCTCATGCTAAGTACCACTCGCTATCCTAAATATATGTAGTCGTCCATGAATAGCAAAACGAATGAATGCACTACAAGGTGATAATCCTCTCTTACCACGAAAAAAAAAAGGTCATTGATCCACTCATATAGTCATACTAAATTACTAATGCAGTGATTCTATGATTATCAAAAAAAATCAGCACCTTTTCTGGAATTGTCGATCTTGCTAGGGGAATCACTATGAATCTATGATCGTCAAGTCCGTTTCAATTTTGTATTCGGCTCTTTTAAAGCCCAGTATTGTCCTCCCCCGTAATCTGATTTTGGACTGGGCTTGTGGCCTAAATACTAGAGAGGCTTCTTATCGGTTACTCCATAGAAAGGCTTCTTATACTCCGTAAGTGGAGACTTGGTCCACTTGGAGTATAACCGAATATTGGTCCATTTGGTTCACTTGGAGGCCTCGAAACGAATATGAATATTTTTACACCACATAGTACGGAATATTTTTAGAGGACATGGGAGACCCTCGGGTCGTTTATTCAATCCCTGATATGCTTGGAAATGCGTACGGGACACTGGTATAAGAGTCAAAACACCAAAGGCAGGGGTGATGTCGAAGTTCGGGGATCGGTATGTCCCCCCTCCCCCCCCGACACCAAGGGTACTCTAGGGTCATGATAGACCCTCCGGAGAAGTTTGGGCAAAAATGACACCCGGGCTCCAGGAAGCCGAAAACGAAGGCTATAATCCACTTCTTTTGGCTTCCGGGAGGCCCCGGAACGAAGGTGGATATTTTCATACCACATCGCACGGAATACTCTTAAAGGACATGGAAGGTCCTCGGGGTCTCTTTTCTGATCCCTGATGGGCTTGTAGGAACGTTTTACGGGACACTGGTGCGTGTAAGAGCCGGAGCACCAAAGGCATGGGGGTTATCAAAGTTCTGTTATTCGAATGTCCCACCCGAGGCACCGAGGATCCTCTAGGATTATGATAGACCCCCTAGAGAAGTTTGGGTAAAAATGACACCCGAAAAGCCGAAAATAAAGGTTATAAATCCACGTTTTTTGGGCTTCCGAGAGGCCCCAAAACGAAGGTGGATATTTTCACACCATACTGCACAGTACACCCCTAGAGGACATGAGAGGCCCTCGGGGTTGCTTATCTGGTCCCTGATAGGCTTGGAAAGGCGTTCCTCGGGACACTATTGTGAGAGCCGAAACACCGAAGGCATGGGGGATATCAAGTTAGGGGATCCGGATGTCCCTCACGGAGCACCGAGTGTCCTCTAGGGCCATGATAAACCCCCCGGAAAAGTTTGGACAAAAAAGACACTCGGAGCCCGGGAAGCCAAAAACGAAGGCTATTATAATCTATGTTTTTTGGGTTTCCGGGAGGCCCGAAACGAAGGTGGATATTTTTGCACCACATAGCATGGAACACCCCTAGAGGACATGTGGGAGGCCTTCGGGGTCACTTATCAAGTCTCTAATAAGCTTGGAAAGGCGTTTTACGGGACACTAGTATAAGAGCCGAAACACCAAAGGCATGGGTGATATCGAAGTTAGGGGATTGGTATGTTCTTCACGGGGCACCGAGAGTATTCTAGTGTCATGATAGACCCCTCGGAAAAGTTTGGGTAAAAATGACCCACGGGCCCCGGAAAGCCGAAAAACGAAGACTATAATCCACATTTTTTGGCTTGCGGGAGGCCCCGGAACGAAGGTGGATATTTCCACACCACATCGCACAAAATACTCCTAAGTGACATGGGAGGTCCTCAGGGTCTCTTTTCCTGTCCCTGATGGGCTTGGAAGGGCGTTTCACCTGACACTGGTGCGTGTAAGAGCCGGAGCGCCAAAGGCATAGGGGATATCAAAGTTCTGTGATCCGAATGTCCCTCACGGGGCACCGAGGGTCCTCTAGGGTCATGATAGACCCCCTAGAAAAGTTTGGGCAAAAATGACACCCGGGGCCCTGAAAGACTATAATCCACGTTTTTTGGGATTCCGGGAGGCCCGGAAACGAAGGTGGATATTTTCGCACCACATTGCACAGTACACCCCTAGAGGACATGGGAGGCACTCGGGGTCGCTTATTCGGTCCCTGATAGGCTTGGAATGGCGTTTTACGGGATATTGGTGTAAGAGCTTGAACACCAAAGGCATGGGTAATATCGATGTTCGGGGTTTCGGATGTCCCTCCCGAGACACCGAGGGTACTGTAGATTTATGATAGACCCCCCGGAGAAGTTTGGGCAAAAATGACATCCGGCCCTGGAAGTAGAAAACGAAGGCCATAATCCATGTTTTTTGGGCTTCCGGTAGGCCCTGAAACGAAAGCTGATATTTTTCACACCACATCGCACAGAACACCCCTAGGGGACATGTGAGACTCTCGGGGCCGCTTATCCGGTCCTTGATACGCTTGGAATGGCGCTTTACGGGACATTGGTGTAAGAGCCAGAACATTAAAGGCATGAGTAATATACGTATCTTTTATTCAAATTGAAGCTTCTACTTTTGGGGGTCCTAAGGGGTGTTTTGAGCTTCTTAGAAGCTGGAAATGGGGATGAAGAGGTGGAGGGGGTGGTTTGTGAGGGAAAATAGGGGAGAAAGTAGAAGCTATTCACAAGATAGGCCACACACAACCTAAATACCTTTCGACAACTATTTTAACCATTCCGCTTGCATTCTTTTGAGGTTGGACCACCTCTAATTTCGTCATTTTGCAGGATGCTCCCTATACACAGCTACAGAGGTCGACCAATTCAGCCAATGATCTTTCACGCTTCCAACAGGTACACTTGCCCGCGGCTTTAGCAATTGAAATTCATCTAAAATTTCTTCATCTTGTTTCGATTGTCGAATGTTTTCAATACTGTTTTTGTGGGTTTATTGACAACATCTTGACCTCCCTAGACCTTGCCCTTGTCGGGGTATTCATGGTTTATCTTCGCCATTTTAACTAAAATATGTATCTGGATTCTGGAGACAGCTTAATATGATTTTGTAAATTATTTGTTGCAGGGTTTTCAAGCCACCCAGGATTGGGCCTGGAAGACCAATTCCGGAGGAGGTTAGGTTCAAATTTAACCCACACTTTTATTGAACTTGTTTTTATTCTGAGAAAATCGTTGATATTGCTTACTTATTTATTATTTTTTGCTTGTCTGTTTACTAATTTAATTGATGTTGTCTTATGTATATAGGAACCTGAGGTCCATTGGTGGAGATACTAGAGACTAAGTAGGTGTCCTTGGCTTTTGGGTACCGTCTTCAAATACAGAAAAGAGAAAGACTAAGGTGGGCTAGTCATGTAAATTAGATCTGTGGGCATTTAGCCCTCACATATGTTAGTTTGTTCAGCCCAAGATGTTTAGTCTCCAGATTCTGATCTATCGGCCATTTGAGGGGTCCTCAATCGTTAGTTTGAGGTCATTTTGTAGAGTAATTTGTAGAGTGATAGATGTAGAGTTTTGTCGAGTCTTCTATTCTGGGTTTGCTTTTTAGAATTGTTAGAATAGATGCATCAAACCCAATTTAGAATCGAAGAGAGGCAGATGTAAGATCGGGAAATGTATACTATACATTTAAACTTCAGGGAAATAAGGATAATCAATAAAGCATATTAGTAGGTATCCATTTGTCAATAATAACTTGCATCCATTTGCTCTTCAAGTGAGTTCTAGGAGACCAAATAATTGTGCACCCTTTACTTTCTCAGACACCGTGAGGGGCAATTTGATATTCCGATCTCACGACTTTGTGGTCAGTGATTTTTGCCAAATTTTAATATCATGTATAGATCTCACCAAAAAAAATAAAAAATATCATGTATAGACAAATTGATTTCCTTAAATAATATGGAGTATATATTATGTACAGAATCGTAAGACAAAAACAAATATATGTTTTCCAAGTTAAGAATACTCGTGTTTCCAAATATTTGGTTTGGCATCATATGGCTTCTATTACTTTTCGGTTGAGGAAAAGGTAGAGAGTTCAGTCGGAAAACCTTCCTCGCCTGTCATGATTGAAGGTGAGGCACGAGTGAATAAGTAGCAGACTTTAGGCTTTAGGTATATTTTGCGCCTCTTATACAGTTGTGTATGAACGTTTAGCAAAAAAATAAATAGTTGTGTATGAACCTTTGTTTTTGTTTTAAAATTGTATGAAAGTCGTCCTCTTTGGAGGTAAGGAAATTTGATTCGGGTTATTGTTGGGACAAATTAGAGATGCGTCACTGCATTATACACCCTAAACTCATAATTGTTACGAAAATGTTGTTTTGAATAAAAATTGGTAAAATTTAATTTTCTTTTGGTTGCTAATAAGATTCATTAGTTGATGTAGACAAAATTCTAAACTAATTTCAACAAAACCTGAACAAAATATTCTCTTTAGTATTCCCATATCCAATTTTACCGAACCAAACGATGTTTTTTTTGAGTTATCACCATTATTATTGATACCATCAGCACCCTTAGGAAAAACAAAAAGTGACAAAGGGATTGCAAATTATCTTTTTAATATAATAATAATAATAATAATTATTATTATGAAAATGTGGATACATATTACATCAGCTAACAACCCTTAAGCTCTAGCTCAAAACTAACATTCATAGAATCTCCCCTCAAAAAGAAAAGACGAAAAAAAAAACAATCAAATACTTTTATTCATTGAAAAATGTAGATTAAGAAAACACAAAATTTGAACTATGTGAGAGAGAAGGAGAGAGTAATTATTAATTCAAAGATCACAAATATCGTGGAGCATGAGGAAAAATTTAACAATAGCAATGACAATAGTGGTTGGAAGGGGGTTGTCCAAGAAAAACTTTGCAACGACCTCTTTTAGAGCATTTGCTTTCATGACATAAATCATCACAATGTTTCTTAGAAGGTTCTCCTGAAACACATTCTCCAATATGATTGTCAAAGCAACACTTCAACTCCTCATTGACACCAGCAACAAATGTTATAGCAAATTCATCGTCTAACCCACATACAAAAAAATAACATTTAGCATACGTTGAAAAGAATTATTTTGGCATTACATAACAACAGATCAACTTTGATAATTTTTCCTTCTCCCAAAAAAAAAACATTACCTCACACATCATTTGTCATCACTAGCGCGGTTCATCATTCGGTCCGAACCGGACTAGACCGGACCGACCCGGCTAAGACCGGACCGGTTCAAACCGGTCATGCTTTTGGATCGGTCAGATCGCGTTTCGGTCCGTCCGGTCTAAACGTACGGTCCGGTCTGGACCGGATGGTAAGTGGTAGGGAAAGCTAAAAAAACGATCCTGAGCTCTTTTTAAAAAACCGGTCCGGTCCGGTCCGATCTCAGACCGGTCAAGACCGATCAGGTCTGATCCGGTCCGGTCCGGGACTGGACCGGTGAAGAGCTCTAGTCATCACGTCCATAACATAATACTATGTAATTTAAATTCTGTAATTGTTTCCTCCAAATAACCTAGTAATTTAAAATATAGAGTTTTCTAGAAAGAATGTGGATTCATTTTCTTATGTTTGATTAATATAAATCACAGAAAACATCAATTAAATAACACAATTATAACCAACTATTTCAAATTGAAATTTACTTTAAAAAAAATTAAAAGTAAATAAAATTACAAACCTGAGCGAAACATAATAGCAACAAGGATCATGCATATGATTAAGCTTAGTTTATCCATATTTTCCGTTATGTAGATCAACCTGTAGTCTCGTAAGAATGAAATCAAATTAAATTTAAGTTGAACCTGTACAAGAGATTTCTAGTAATATTTATAGTTGCAGAAAAGTATTTGAATAAATATAAAATTAACATGTGGCATATTCAACTTACCTTATACATTCATATTTCTTTGCATGTTTGTTGAGGGAGAGAAAATCGATTTAATTCCATTATAGTGAGCAGGGAGATCAATTTTGATTTATTACTTTATTTATTTTCTTCATTAGAGATTGGTAAAAACTAATTATTATTCATTAGTATATCAATTTCCCGTGTATATTCATACGAGGAACGGAAGACCCTGAAAGAAACTTAATACACCAAGTACCCACCAGAGTGGATTCTCATGTGCCCACCAAGTGCCTTGCCGTTGCTAAACACTCTAGGGCAGTAAGGGCACTTCACTAATCCACCTCTTTGATCATTATCTTGTTGAGTAACATTGTTACGGTTGATAATTACAACATTAATAATAATAATAATAATAATAATAATAATAATAATAATAATAATAATAATAATAATAATAATAATAATAATAATAATAATAATAATATTTTTGTGGTAATGTCGTTTGAACGCTAATATTATTACTCAGATTTGGTGTTTAATTAATTAAGAACCTTAGGATCTGTTCTCATTAACTTATTTTTGTTTATTTAACAAATTTCAACAAACTTCAATAAAATTCATTAAAATAAACAAAATTCAACAAAGTAAAACAAACCAATATAACACTAGTTATAAAAATCTCCTAGTTGACCAAATTGGTGTATTTAGTGACATCATTTGGACAATAACGTATATTTAAAATGAAATGGGTCACTAAGGTATAAATAAAATGGCAAATGTGCATATTCACCTACAAAACCAGAATCTATTAGAATCTTGTTTGTAAATCCGGGTTTAGCTAATTTTAATTATTTTCGCCACTTTTTTTTATTTTTTTAATTTTGGGCTCATTTCCTCTATTTTTTCTTTTTCCCCATGTTTACTGGGCTGTCCCTTTATCAAGTTGTTTGGTGATGATAAAGTTCTGATGATAAGGCATTGGTGCTTCTATACTGATGAGCATGATGGCTAAAGTTGGTAACTCAATCATCTTTCCAGAATTATGACTTTAGTACATTTCTTTTGAGAGCTTATTTACCTTGGTTATTAATGTAATCTTTTGAAAATGAAAACAATCTACGAATGATGACTAGGTCTCTGAATCATTGGATATCTGTGCATGATGCTAGATTATCGGAACAAACTAAACTTCTGGTTAGAACTTAGAAGAGTACTAGAATACAGTGGTGTAGCTCAGTAGCTGATCCTCAATTTAAACAAGTGGAAAAAGGTAGGCTTCTTTTGAGAGAAAGTGGGTGTATTTTATTTCTTGCTTTCCTTTTAAGTTCTCTGCTCTCACTTGTTTTCTGCAACTGCTATTGATGGGTTTATAAATTAAACTAGGACTTCATTATCAATTTGTTAAGGTAACTAATTCAAGTTTACATTGCTATTTGCTAACATAGAGATATGTTAAGTCTAGGTTTTCTTTTTGTGATAAATTAAAACCTCATTTAATTCATGTAAAGGCATTATTTGATCAGCTTCAATGGAAGGCATCAGAAGCAGTAGCTAACAACAACAAGAATGCCTAAAATCGCTTGATCGACTACATACGTGGCCTTGCCTTAATACATTAGACTTTCAACCGGAACAGCTCTAAGACTTAGTCTAAATACAAGTAGCACTACAACAAATTAAAGGTGATCAGAAACAGATTATTAATCACCACGATTAATCAAGAAGCAAGGATAGGCTAATAATGATCAGTTGTTAACAGCACGACAATTGCGACGAATTTCTCCTGTATTCTTCTCAGTAAGAACCCCAATGCTTCCCATCTTGAGCATTGCTCTCGTGAAGTCCTCAAAGAATGCACCTTCATCTTCAGCGTATGATCGGACGATCTCAGTCGTCTGATCGTCACCATTACTACCAGCCACAAGGACTTGATCAGAGGCTAATAGTCCCTCCCCTGACATAAGGTTGATGTAGTACTGATTGTCGAAAGTGGCCGGTGTCGATAGGTCGAGGTCTGCTAGCACTGTGTTGCTGTTAGACTGTGAGCACAGTTGTTGTAGTGATGTCAGGAAATCCAGGTTTATGTCTCCACCTGTGCCAGTTTGAAGCCGAGAACTGAATGTTGTGCACCGAGCTTTCCCTAGAGTATGTGCGCCTACGTACCATTCATAATAACTGCTTAATTAAACTGCTTTTCCCTTAAGGCCTGAATAGTGGTCTTTATTTTCAAATTGAACGAGTTATATGCTTAATAATATAATTGACTAAGGGCCGTTGGGGTTGGTTGTGACTTGCGAGTTGCAAGCTTTTGGTTTCACAATATCGGGAGTTCTTTTATATTTTGATATGGTGTTACAAATTATTGTCCAATTGTCAGTTTACTTCTAAATCATATATTGATTTCTGAGTACACACATTTGTGTAATCCGATATATACTATATGCTATTTTCTCGGTTTCAAAAAAAGCTTGACGCTTGCTTTTTCATTAGGTTGTCTTTGATCTTGGATCCTTAGTAAAATATTGATCAAATTTTTACCTGAGAGAGCTACCATGTCAGAGAGGCTAAGACCCACATTTTGGAACAAGGTGACTAGGGTCTGGACGGATGAGTTTGGGGCTGGGATGTTGGAATTAGCTGCGGCTTTACTGGCACTTAAGCTGTCCCTCCTTCCTGTTTGGGCCTCCCAGCCTGGCCCATTGGACTGCATGAAGTTTATTAGCACAAAGCCCATTAAACTTTTATCAACATGATTTATTGTTAGTACTAGACTAGTAGACTCAATATTTATGCAAAACAGGTGGGAAGTTAATTACCAGAAGAACAGAATCTCTAGCTGAAACAGCCAAAATGTCAGCACAAGAAACAATTCCAGGGCAAACAGATTCAATATCAGATTTGATGGCATCAATCACTTCAAAACCTCTCAGTGAATTCAAGTTCGGCCCTGCGGTTTTCTCTCCAACAAAGTTCCCAGTGTCATCTAACAACACTGAAGCATCACATCCCTACAATGTACAAAAGAAAAACAACTTCAGAGAGCTAGTTAGAAAGACTGAAAGGAAAAAGGCTAGAGGTAAAGAAGCTTGCATTAACAAAGCAGTCATGGAAATGGAGGCGAAGCAGAGAAGCTGCCATTCGAGGGTCATCAAAGACAGCCTTTTCGACCCACGAGAAAATTATGGACTCAGCATCAGGGCAGATATCTTTGTAGGCATCAACTTGCAAACCACCTACATTGTTCATGATACCATCCTCAAGACATGTTTCGTTGAGCGGTTTTGGTGCTCTAGCAGCATAAGCGAGTAGTATTGTTGCTAGTTCAAGCATCAAAACAATACACATTTTCATCTTGTTACACATCTTTTGCTTAATTACCTAATGTAAGCTAAATTGGTGTGATAGTTTTGAAGTTTTGATCAAATTTGCATGGTCAATAGCAATATTTATAGTGAGGTATAGTTTGTATACGTACCATGAATATGTAAGGGTGGTTAAATTGAAGACATGGTCAACCAAAAATTGAAAGAAGAGATCAAGGCTGAGGTATATAATGTAACAAAATGTGTATATAGGGTAAGTACTGTAGACCTAACCCCATGTGCTGCTTATCAGCTACTACATCCTTTGCTTTGGATCATTTCTTCTCAAATTTGGGACCATATATGCTTTGCAACTTCTTTGAACTGAACTATATAGAGAGATTGTGTTCATACATGAAATTGACTTGAGCAGTAAGCAGAATTGCCTCGATTACGACATTTAGGAAGTAAGGACATATGTAGGGGTCTTGTTATTGCATTGTGCTTTCTTGTACCTTACGTGTTGGTAGTGGTGTCCATCTCTATGCTGTTTGCTTGTGCAACCTAAGTTTATTGGAGTACGAAACGGAAGACAAAGTATTACAAATCTTTCATACTTATGTTGAACTACTCCAATTCGGATCCTCTGTCTCATGCTAAGTACCACTCGCTATCCTAAATATATGTAGTCGTCCATGAATAGCAAAACGAATGAATGCACTACAAGGTGATAATCCTCTCTTACCACGAAAAAAAAAAGGTCATTGATCCACTCATATAGTCATACTAAATTACTAATGCAGTGATTCTATGATTATCAAAAAAAATCAGCACCTTTTCTGGAATTGTCGATCTTGCTAGGGGAATCACTATGAATCTATGATCGTCAAGTCCGTTTCAATTTTGTATTCGGCTCTTTTAAAGCCCAGTATTGTCCTCCCCCGTAATCTGATTTTGGACTGGGCTTGTGGCCTAAATACTAGAGAGGCTTCTTATCGGTTACTCCATAGAAAGGCTTCTTATACTCCGTAAGTGGAGACTTGGTCCACTTGGAGTATAACCGAATATTGGTCCATTTGGTTCACTTGGAGGCCTCGAAACGAATATGAATATTTTTACACCACATAGTACGGAATATTTTTAGAGGACATGGGAGACCCTCGGGTCGTTTATTCAATCCCTGATGGAAATGCGTACGGGACACTGGTATAAGAGTCAAAACACCAAAGGCAGGGGTGATGTCGAAGTTCGGGGATCGGTATGTCCCCCCTCCCCCCCCCGACACCAAGGGTACTCTAGGGTCATGATAGACCCTCCGGAGAAGTTTGGGCAAAAATGACACCCGGGCTCCAGGAAGCCGAAAACGAAGGCTATAATCCACTTCTTTTGGCTTCCGGGAGGCCCCGGAACGAAGGTGGATATTTTCATACCACATCGCACGGAATACTCTTAAAGGACATGGAAGGTCCTCGGGGTCTCTTTTCCGATCCCTGATGGGCTTGTAGGAACGTTTTACGGGACACTGGTGCGTGTAAGAGCCGGAGCACCAAAGGCATGGGGGTTATCAAAGTTCTGTTATTCGAATGTCCCACCCGAGGCACCGAGGATCCTCTAGGATTATGATAGACCCCCTAGAGAAGTTTGGGTAAAAATGACACCCGAAAAGCCGAAAATAAAGGTTATAAATCCACGTTTTTTGGGCTTCCGAGAGGCCCCAAAACGAAGGTGGATATTTTCACACCATACTGCACAGTACACCCCTAGAGGACATGAGAGGCCCTCGGGGTTGCTTATCTGGTCCCTGATAGGCTTGGAAAGGCGTTCCTCGGGACACTATTGTGAGAGCCGAAACACCGAAGGCATGGGGGATATCAAGTTAGGGGATCCGGATGTCCCTCACGGAGCACCGAGTGTCCTCTAGGGCCATGATAAACCCCTCGGAAAAGTTTGGACAAAAAAGACACTCGGAGCCCGGGAAGCCAAAAACGAAGGCTATTATAATCTATGTTTTTTGGGTTTCCGGGAGGCCCGAAACGAAGGTGGATATTTTTGCACCACATAGCATGGAACACCCCTAGAGGACATGTGGGAGGCCTTCGGGGTCACTTATCAAGTCTCTAATAAGCTTGGAAAGGCGTTTTACGGGACACTAGTATAAGAGCCGAAACACCAAAGGCATGGGTGATATCGAAGTTAGGGGATTGGTATGTTCTTCACGGGGCACCGAGAGTATTCTAGTGTCATGATAGACCCCTCGGAAAAGTTTGGGTAAAAATGACCCACGGGCCCCGGAAAGCCGAAAAACGAAGACTATAATCCACATTTTTTGGCTTGCGGGAGGCCCCGGAACGAAGGTGGATATTTTCACACCACATCGCACAAAATACTCCTAAGTGACATGGGAGGTCCTCAGGGTCTCTTTTCCGGTCCCTGATGGGCTTGGAAGGGCGTTTCACCTGACACTGGTGCGTGTAAGAGCCGGAGCGCCAAAGGCATAGGGGATATCAAAGTTCTGTGATCCGAATGTCCCTCACGGGGCACCGAGGGTCCTCTAGGGTCATGATAGACCCCCTAGAAAAGTTTGGGCAAAAATGACACCCGGGGCCCTGAAAGACTATAATCCACGTTTTTTGGGATTCCGGGAGGCCCGGAAACGAAGGTGGATATTTTCGCACCACATTGCACAGTACACCCCTAGAGGACATTGGAGGCACTCGGGGTCGCTTATTCGGTCCCTGATAGGCTTGGAATGGCGTTTTACGGGATATTGGTGTAAGAGCTTGAACACCAAAGGCATGGGTAATATCGATGTTCGGGGTTTCGGATGTCCCTCCCGAGACACCGAGGGTACTGTAGATTTATGATAGACCCCCCGGAGAAGTTTGGGCAAAAATGACATCCGGCCCTGGAAGTAGAAAACGAAGGCCATAATCCATGTTTTTTGGGCTTCCGGTAGGCCCTGAAACGAAAGCTGATATTTTTCACACCACATCGCACAGAACACCCCTAGGGGACATGTGAGACTCTCGGGGCCGCTTATCCGGTCCTTGATACGCTTGGAATGGCGCTTTACGGGACATTGGTGTAAGAGCCAGAACATTAAAGGCATGAGTAATATACGTATCTTTTATTCAAATTGAAGCTTCTACTTTTGGGGGTCCTAAGGGGTGTTTTGAGCTTCTTAGAAGCTGGAAATGGGGATGAAGAGGTGGAGGGGGTGGTTTGTGAGGGAAAATAGGGGAGAAAGTAGAAGCTATTCACAAGATAGGCCACACACAACCTAAATACCTTTCGACAACTATTTTAACCATTCCGCTTGCATTCTTTTGAGGTTGGACCACCTCTAATTTCGTCATTTTGCAGGATGCTCCCTATACACAGCTACAGAGGTCGACCAATTCAGCCAATGATCTTTCACGCTTCCAACAGGTACACTTGCCCGCGGCTTTAGCAATTGAAATTCATCTAAAATTTCTTCATCTTGTTTCGATTGTCGAATGTTTTCAATACTGTTTTTGTGGGTTTATTGACAACATCTTGACCTCCCTAGACCTTGCCCTTGTCGGGGTATTCATGGTTTATCTTCGCCATTTTAACTAAAATATGTATCTGGATTCTGGAGACAGCTTAATATGATTTTGTAAATTATTTGTTGCAGGGTTTTCAAGCCACCCAGGATTGGGCCTGGAAGACCAATTCCGGAGGAGGTTAGGTTCAAATTTAACCCACACTTTTATTGAACTTGTTTTTATTCTGAGAAAATCGTTGATATTGCTTACTTATTTATTATTTTTTGCTTGTCTGTTTACTAATTTAATTGATGTTGTCTTATGTATATAGGAACCTGAGGTCCATTGGTGGAGATACTAGAGACTAAGTAGGTGTCCTTGGCTTTTGGGTACCGTCTTCAAATACAGAAAAGAGAAAGACTAAGGTGGGCTAGTCATGTAAATTAGATCTGTGGGCATTTAGCCCTCACATATGTTAGTTTGTTCAGCCCAAGATGTTTAGTCTCCAGATTCTGATCTATCGGCCATTTGAGGGGTCCTCAATCGTTAGTTTGAGGTCATTTTGTAGAGTAATTTGTAGAGTGATAGATGTAGAGTTTTGTCGAGTCTTCTATTCTGGGTTTGCTTTTTAGAATTGTTAGAATAGATGCATCAAACCCAATTTAGAATCGAAGAGAGGCAGATGTAAGATCGGGAAATGTATACTATACATTTAAACTTCAGGGAAATAAGGATAATCAATAAAGCATATTAGTAGGTATCCATTTGTCAATAATAACTTGCATCCATTTGCTCTTCAAGTGAGTTCTAGGAGACCAAATAATTGTGCACCCTTTACTTTCTCAGACACCGTGAGGGGCAATTTGATATTCCGATCTCACGACTTTGTGGTCAGTGATTTTTGCCAAATTTTAATATCATGTATAGATCTCACCAAAAAAAATAAAAAATATCATGTATAGACAAATTGATTTCCTTAAATAATATGGAGTATATATTATGTACAGAATCGTAAGACAAAAACAAATATATGTTTTCCAAGTTAAGAATACTCGTGTTTCCAAATATTTGGTTTGGCATCATATGGCTTCTATTACTTTTCGGTTGAGGAAAAGGTAGAGAGTTCAGTCGGAAAACCTTCCTCGCCTGTCATGATTGAAGGTGAGGCACGAGTGAATAAGTAGCAGACTTTAGGCTTTAGGTATATTTTGCGCCTCTTATACAGTTGTGTATGAACGTTTAGCAAAAAAATAAATAGTTGTGTATGAACCTTTGTTTTTGTTTTAAAATTGTATGAAAGTCGTCCTCTTTGGAGGTAAGGAAATTTGATTCGGGTTATTGTTGGGACAAATTAGAGATGCGTCACTGCATTATACACCCTAAACTCATAATTGTTACGAAAATGTTGTTTTGAATAAAAATTGGTAAAATTTAATTTTCTTTTGGTTGCTAATAAGATTCATTAGTTGATGTAGACAAAATTCTAAACTAATTTCAACAAAACCTGAACAAAATATTCTCTTTAGTATTCCCATATCCAATTTTACCGAACCAAACGATGTTTTTTTTGAGTTATCACCATTATTATTGATACCATCAGCACCCTTAGGAAAAACAAAAAGTGACAAAGGGATTGCAAATTATCTTTTTAATATAATAATAATAATTATTATTATTATTATGAGAATGTGGATACATATTACATCAGCTAACAACCCTTAAGCTCTAGCTCAAAACTAACATTCATAGAATCTCCCCTCAAAAAGAAAAGACGAAAAAAAAAACAATCAAATACTTTTATTCATTGAAAAATGTAGATTAAGAAAACACAAAATTTGAACTATGTGAGAGAGAAGGAGAGAGTAATTATTAATTCAAAGATCACAAATATCGTGGAGCATGAGGAAAAATTTAACAATAGCAATGACAATAGTGGTTGGAAGGGGGTTGTCCAAGAAAAACTTTGCAACGACCTCTTTTAGAGCATTTGCTTTCATGACATAAATCATCACAATGTTTCTTAGAAGGTTCTCCTGAAACACATTCTCCAATATGATTGTCAAAGCAACACTTCAACTCCTCATTGACACCAGCAACAAATGTTATAGCAAATTCATCGTCTAACCCACATACAAAAAAATAACATTTAGCATACGTTGAAAAGAATTATTTTGGCATTACATAACAACAGATCAACTTTGATAATTTTTCCTTCTCCCAAAAAAAAAACATTACCTCACACATCATTTGTCATCACTAGCGCGGTTCATCATTCGGTCCGAACCGGACTAGACCGGACCGACCCGGCTAAGACCGAACCGGTTCAAACCGGTCATGCTTTTGGATCGGTCAGATCGCGTTTCGGTCCGTCCGGTCTAAACGTACGGTCCGGTCTGGACCGGATGGTAAGTGGTGGGGAAAGCTAAAAAAACGATCCTGAGCTCTTTTTAAAAAACCGGTCCGGTCCGGTCCGATCTCAGACCGGTCAAGACCGATCAGGTCTGATCCGGTCCGGTCCGGGACTGGACCGGTGAAGAGCTCTAGTCATCACGTCCATAACATAATACTATGTAATTTAAATTCTGTAATTGTTTCCTCCAAATAACCTAGTAATTTAAAATATTGAGTTTTCTAGAAAGAATGTGGATTCATTTTCTTATGTTTGATTAATATAAATCACAGAAAACATCAATTAAATAACACAATTATAACCAACTATTTCAAATTGAAATTTACTTTAAAAAAAATTAAAAGTAAATAAAATTACAAACCTGAGCGAAACATAATAGCAACAAGGATCATGCATATGATTAAGCTTAGTTTATCCATATTTTCCGTTATGTAGATCAACCTGTAGTCTCGTAAGAATGAAATCAAATTAAATTTAAGTTGAACCTGTACAAGAGATTTCTAGTAATATTTATAGTTGCAGAAAAGTATTTGAATAAATATAAAATTAACATGTGGCATATTCAACTTACCTTATACATTCATATTTCTTTGCATGTTTGTTGAGGGAGAGAAAATCGATTTAATTCCATTATAGTGAGCAGGGAGATCAATTTTGATTTATTACTTTATTTATTTTCTTCATTAGAGATTGGTAAAAACTAATTATTATTCATTAGTATATCAATTTCCCGTGTATTTCATACGAGGAACGGAAGACCCTGAAAGAAACTTAATACACCAAGTACCCACCAGAGTGAATTCTCATGTGCCCACCAAGTGCCTTGCCGTTGCTAAACACTCTAGGGCAGTAAGGGCACTTCACTAATCCACCTCTTTGATCATTATCTTGTTGAGTAACATTGTTACGGTTGATAATTACAACATTAATAATAATAATAATAATAATAATAATAATAATAATAATAATAATAATATTTTTGTGGTAATGTCGTTTGAACGCTAATATTATTACTCAGATTTGGTGTTTAATTAATTAAGAACCTTAGGATCTGTTCTCATTAACTTATTTTTGTTTATTTAACAAATTTCAACAAACTTCAATAAAATTCATTAAAATAAACAAAATTCAACAAAGTAAAACAAACCAATATAACACTAGTTATAAAAATCTCCTAGTTGACCAAATTGGTGTATTTAGTGACATCATTTGGACAATAACGTATATTTAAAATGAAATGGGTCACTAAGGTATAAATAAAATGGCAAATGTGCATATTCACCTACAAAACCAGAATCTATTAGAATCTTGTTTGTAAATCCGGGTTTAGCTAATTTTAATTATTTTCGCCACTTTTTTTTATTTTTTTAATTTTGGGCTCATTTCCTCTATTTTTTCTTTTTCCCCATGTTTACTGGGCTGTCCCTTTATCAAGTTGTTTGGTGATGATAAAGTTCTGATGATAAGGCATTGGTGCTTCTATACTGATGAGCATGATGGCTAAAGTTGGTAACTCAATCATCTTTCCAGAATTATGACTTTAGTACATTTCTTTTGAGAGCTTATTTACCTTGGTTATTAATGTAATCTTTTGAAAATGAAAACAATCTACGAATGATGACTAGGTCTCTGAATCATTGGATATCTGTGCATGATGCTAGATTATCGGAACAAACTAAACTTCTGGTTAGAACTTAGAAGAGTACTAGAATACAGTGGTGTAGCTCAGTAGCTGATCCTCAATTTAAACAAGTGGAAAAAGGTAGGCTTCTTTTGAGAGAAAGTGGGTGTATTTTATTTCTTGCTTTCCTTTTAAGTTCTCTGCTCTCACTTGTTTTCTGCAACTGCTATTGATGGGTTTATAAATTAAACTAGGACTTCATTATCAATTTGTTAAGGTAACTAATTCAAGTTTACATTGCTATTTGCTAACATAGAGATATGTTAAGTCTAGGTTTTCTTTTTGTGATAAATTAAAACCTCATTTAATTCATGTAAAGGCATTATTTGATCAGCTTCAATGGAAGGCATCAGAAGCAGTAGCTAACAACAACAAGAATGCCTAAAATCGCTTGATCGACTACATACGTGGCCTTGCCTTAATACATTAGACTTTCAACCGGAACAGCTCTAAGACTTAGTCTAAATACAAGTAGCACTACAACAAATTAAAGGTGATCAGAAACAGATTATTAATCACCACGATTAATCAAGAAGCAAGGATAGGCTAATAATGATCAGTTGTTAACAGCACGACAATTGCGACGAATTTCTCCTGTATTCTTCTCAGTAAGAACCCCAATGCTTCCCATCTTGAGCATTGCTCTCGTGAAGTCCTCAAAGAATGCACCTTCATCTTCAGCGTATGATCGGACGATCTCAGTCGTCTGATCGTCACCATTACTACCAGCCACAAGGACTTGATCAGAGGCTAATAGTCCCTCCCCTGACATAAGGTTGATGTAGTACTGATTGTCGAAAGTGGCCGGTGTCGATAGGTCGAGGTCTGCTAGCACTGTGTTGCTGTTAGACTGTGAGCACAGTTGTTGTAGTGATGTCAGGAAATCCAGGTTTATGTCTCCACCTGTGCCAGTTTGAAGCCGAGAACTGAATGTTGTGCACCGAGCTTTCCCTAGAGTATGTGCGCCTACGTACCATTCATAATAACTGCTTAATTAAACTGCTTTTCCCTTAAGGCCTGAATAGTGGTCTTTATTTTCAAATTGAACGAGTTATATGCTTAATAATATAATTGACTAAGGGCCGTTGGGGTTGGTTGTGACTTGCGAGTTGCAAGCTTTTGGTTTCACAATATCGGGAGTTCTTTTATATTTTGATATGGTGTTACAAATTATTGTCCAATTGTCAGTTTACTTCTAAATCATATATTGATTTCTGAGTACACACATTTGTGTAATCCGATATATACTATATGCTATTTTCTCGGTTTCAAAAAAAGCTTGACGCTTGCTTTTTCATTAGGTTGTCTTTGATCTTGGATCCTTAGTAAAATATTGATCAAATTTTTACCTGAGAGAGCTACCATGTCAGAGAGGCTAAGACCCACATTTTGGAACAAGGTGACTAGGGTCTGGACGGATGAGTTTGGGGCTGGGATGTTGGAATTAGCTGCGGCTTTACTGGCACTTAAGCTGTCCCTCCTTCCTGTTTGGGCCTCCCAGCCTGGCCCATTGGACTGCATGAAGTTTATTAGCACAAAGCCCATTAAACTTTTATCAACATGATTTATTGTTAGTACTAGACTAGTAGACTCAATATTTATGCAAAACAGGTGGGAAGTTAATTACCAGAAGAACAGAATCTCTAGCTGAAACAGCCAAAATGTCAGCACAAGAAACAATTCCAGGGCAAACAGATTCAATATCAGATTTGATGGCATCAATCACTTCAAAACCTCTCAGTGAATTCAAGTTCGGCCCTGCGGTTTTCTCTCCAACAAAGTTCCCAGTGTCATCTAACAACACTGAAGCATCACATCCCTACAATGTACAAAAGAAAAACAACTTCAGAGAGCTAGTTAGAAAGACTGAAAGGAAAAAGGCTAGAGGTAAAGAAGCTTGCATTAACAAAGCAGTCATGGAAATGGAGGCGAAGCAGAGAAGCTGCCATTCGAGGGTCATCAAAGACAGCCTTTTCGACCCACGAGAAAATTATGGACTCAGCATCAGGGCAGATATCTTTGTAGGCATCAACTTGCAAACCACCTACATTGTTCATGATACCATCCTCAAGACATGTTTCGTTGAGCGGTTTTGGTGCTCTAGCAGCATAAGCGAGTAGTATTGTTGCTAGTTCAAGCATCAAAACAATACACATTTTCATCTTGTTACACATCTTTTGCTTAATTACCTAATGTAAGCTAAATTGGTGTGATAGTTTTGAAGTTTTGATCAAATTTGCATGGTCAATAGCAATATTTATAGTGAGGTATAGTTTGTATACGTACCATGAATATGTAAGGGTGGTTAAATTGAAGACATGGTCAACCAAAAATTGAAAGAAGAGATCAAGGCTGAGGTATATAATGTAACAAAATGTGTATATAGGGTAAGTACTGTAGACCTAACCCCATGTGCTGCTTATCAGCTACTACATCCTTTGCTTTGGATCATTTCTTCTCAAATTTGGGACCATATATGCTTTGCAACTTCTTTGAACTGAACTATATAGAGAGATTGTGTTCATACATGAAATTGACTTGAGCAGTAAGCAGAATTGCCTCGATTACGACATTTAGGAAGTAAGGACATATGTAGGGGTCTTGTTATTGCATTGTGCTTTCTTGTACCTTACGTGTTGGTAGTGGTGTCCATCTCTATGCTGTTTGCTTGTGCAACCTAAGTTTATTGGAGTACGAAACGGAAGACAAAGTATTACAAATCTTTCATACTTATGTTGAACTACTCCAATTCGGATCCTCTGTCTCATGCTAAGTACCACTCGCTATCCTAAATATATGTAGTCGTCCATGAATAGCAAAACGAATGAATGCACTACAAGGTGATAATCCTCTCTTACCACGAAAAAAAAAAGGTCATTGATCCACTCATATAGTCATACTAAATTACTAATGCAGTGATTCTATGATTATCAAAAAAAATCAGCACCTTTTCTGGAATTGTCGATCTTGCTAGGGGAATCACTATGAATCTATGATCGTCAAGTCCGTTTCAATTTTGTATTCGGCTCTTTTAAAGCCCAGTATTGTCCTCCCCCGTAATCTGATTTTGGACTGGGCTTGTGGCCTAAATACTAGAGAGGCTTCTTATCGGTTACTCCATAGAAAGGCTTCTTATACTCCGTAAGTGGAGACTTGGTCCACTTGGAGTATAACCGAATATTGGTCCATTTGGTTCACTTGGAGGCCTCGAAACGAATATGAATATTTTTACACCACATAATACGGAATATTTTTAGAGGATATGGGAGACCCTCGGATCGTTTATTCAATCCCTGATATGCTTGGAAATGCGTACGGGACACTGGTATAAGAGCCAAAACACCAAAGGCAGGGGTAATGTCGAAGTTCGGGGATCGGTATGTCCCCCCTCCCCCCCCGACACCGAGGGTACTCTAGGGTCATGATAGACCCTCCGGAGAAGTTTGGGCAAAAATGACACCCGGGCTCCAGGAAGCCGAAAACGAAGGCTATAATCCACTTCTTTTGGCTTCCGGGAGGCCCCGGAACGAAGGTGGATATTTTCATACCACATCGCACGGAATACTCCTAAAGGACATGGGAGGTCCTCGGGGTCTCTTTTCCGATCCCTGATGGGCTTGTAGGAACGTTTTACGGGACACTGGTGCGTGCAAGAGCCGGAGCACCAAAGGCATGGGGGTTATCAAAGTTCTGTTATTCGAATGTCCCACCCGAGGCACCGAGGATCCTCTAGGATCATGATAGACCCCCTAGAGAAGTTTGGGCAAAAATGACACCCGAAAAGCCGAAAATAAAGGTTATAAATCCACGTTTTTTGGGCTTCCGAGAGGCCCCAAAATGAAGGTGGATATTTTCACACCATATTGCACAGTACACCCCTAGAGGACATGAGAGGCCCTCGGGGTTGCTTATCTGGTCCCAGCTGATAGGCTTGGAAAGGCGTTCCTCGGGACACTATTGTGAGAGCCGGAACACCGAAGGCATGGGGGATATCAAGTTAGGGATCCGGATGTCCCTCACGGAGCACCGAGTGTCCTCTAGGGCCATGATAAACCCCCTGGAGAAGTTTGGACAAAAAAGACACTCGGAGCCCGGGAAGCCAAAAACGAAGGCTATTATAATCTATGTTTTTTGGGTTTCCGGGAGGCCCGAAACGAAGGTGGATATTTTTGCACCACATAGCATGGAACACCCCTAGAGGACATGTGGGAGGCCTTCGGGGTCACTTATCAAGTCTCTAATAAGCTTGGAAAGGCGTTTTACGGGACACTAGTATAAGAGCCGAAACACCAAAGGCATGGGTGATATCGAAGTTAGGGGATTGGTATGTTCTTCACTGGGCACCGAGAGTACTCTAGTGTCATGATAGACCCCTCGGAAAAGTTTGGGTAAAAATGACCCACGGGCCCCGGAAAGCCGAAAAACGAAGACTATAATCCACATTTTTTGGCTTGCGGGAGGCCCCGGAACGAAGGTGGATATTTTCACACCACATCGCACAAAATACTCCTAAGTGACATGGGAGGTCCTCAGGGTCTCTTTTCCGGTCCCTGATGGGCTTGGAAGGGCGTTTCACCTGACACTGGTGCGTGTAAGAGCCGGAGCGCCAAAGGCATAGGGGATATCAAACTTCTGTGATCCGAATGTCCCTCACGGGGCACCGATGGTCCTCTAGGGTCATGATAGACCCCCTAGAAAAGTTTGGGCAAAAATGACACCCGTGGCCCTGAAAGACTATAATCCACGTTTTTTGGGATTCCGGGAGGCCCGGAAACGAAGGTGGGTATTTTCGCACCACATTGCACAGTACACCCCTAGAGGACATGGGAGACACTCGGGGTCGCTTATTCGGTCCCTGATAGGCTTGGAAGGGCGTTTTACGGGATATTGGTGTAAGAGCTTGAACACCAAAGGCATGGGTAATATCGATGTTCGGGGTTCCGGATGTCCCTCCCGAGACACCGAGGGTACTGTAGATTTATGATAGACCCCCCGGAGAAGTTTGGGCAAAAATGACATCCGACCCTGGAAGTAGAAAACGAAGGCCATAATCCATGTGTTTTTGGGCTTCCGGTAGGCCCTGAAACGAAAGCTGATATTTTTCACACCACATCGCACAGAACACCCCTAGGGGACATGTGAGATTCTCGGGGCCGCTTATCCGGTCCTTGATACGCTTGAAATGGCGCTTTACGGGACATTGGTGTAAGAGACAGAACATTAAAGGCATGAGTAATATACGTATCTTTTATGAAAATTTCATAAACTTTTGTTTTTATTGGGTTTGCCTAGGTGGCGTGTCCTATGCTTTTTCCTTAGGTGACACGTGTCATGCTAATTGTGGCATCACTCAATGCTCTTTGATGATGTGGGAACGTAACTTAACACTCTTACTCATATGTTCTAAACATATTGTAAATGTATCTCATTGAGAAGTATTTTTCGATCCTAATCTGATGGTGTAATTTTTGTTATTTTTTGAGATATGAAAAATATTATAAATGATTTTGAATATCTGACGAAAGTTAACCTCTCAAGAATCCTGAATAACAAGGATGCTAAGACTTCTAAACGTTTTACACTAACTACTTTTTGTCATTATTTTCGTTTAGGTGGCGCGCTATTAAAATTCTTACCTAGGTGAATGCCTCATTGCTCTCAGAAAATATTTCGTTTGTATATATATATACATATATGCAAAATGAAATACAATGCCGATCAGAATGACGCGAATTGAAAGAAAATCAGCATATATGAATATAATGAAAAGAACATGGGCTTTTTAGCGGAGTACATGTCATAAAAGCCAACGTAGCCGGGATAATAGAAATGTCTAGCTTGATTGAATCAAGAAGATTATTGAAACATTTTTCACCTTTCTAAATTCAAATCTGTATTTGATTAGATGATGAACTTATTATAGTCGGCAATCGGCTAAAAGTATGGTGACAAAACAGACAAAGTATCTATACATTATCTTTATTGCAATCAAGCAAGGGTACGCCGCCACCATGCCCACCAATATTATTTACTTATTTATTTATAGTTTTATACTCATTTTTTTAATATGATAATCCACACCTATTGGTTAACATTAGCAAATAAATGGCTCCAAAAAATTTAAGGAATCATTTTTATTTATTTATTTTAATTTTTTCCACAAGAAGAAAACCAGAAAGGATCTTATTACTGTTTGACTTAATTGGGAAGTTAAAAAGTATTCCCACCATCCATGATTTTAACGTTCCTTTTTCAAAATTTTCAAAGGATTCCTTTATTTACCACAAAACTATTTTTTGAAATGAAAACACTAGTAATAATTCACAAAGCTAAGAATGAAAAGTTGAAGGAAAGAAAGAGGATGGCAACCGTATAGCAATTACTCGATAATTTCCAGCTAGTATAAATATTCTCCATCCCCAATAGTTTGTACTTTCATGATGTTGAAATATATGTGTGTTTTTGCATGGTATGTATCAGAAAAAGAAACGAAACTATTCTTTCCATGTGAAAAGCTAGATTGATGCAATCACTGATCAGGTCGTCTTATATAATTAAACACAATACAATATACATACAATATCTTTTTTTTTTTCCAGGTTATAGCCTATATATATACAGTGCACTACTACAAAATTAAAAGAGGATTACAAGTCAATGTTTTTGGCTTCGAAAGTCGATTTTAAAAGTGATTTCTAAGTGAGTGACATTATAGGGTATGGTCTATAAAGTCGCCTTTTTAGAGACTTTAAAGACTTACCTACGAAGTTGCGTTTTTAAGAAAAACGGCTTCGTAGATACCTTATAGAGTCGCTTTTTGAAAAGATGTGACTTCCTATGTACCTTATCAAGTCATATTTCAAAAAAACCAAAAAAGCGATTTCTAGTATTTAGACATGCAGTAATAATACTTGAATTTGTTCTAAGAAGAAGCTAACTAGGTAAAGCAAAAATCATTCATGAACTGTTCAAGCTCTCTTATTAAACTAGTACATTGCTACTAACAAAAAGTTCAAGGTAGGTAGTAAAAAATAAAAATGAGCTAAAGTAGTTGTCAACTTGAGCGTAACACAAGGCTAAGGATTCATAAGTTGCCCGCACCTTTTTACAAAATTTCTCTGTTCAAATTTAATTGTTTATATATAGAATTTTACATAAATGATTTAATAATAGGGATGGTTAGGTACTTGAAATTGGGACTTATTCCAGCCATCCAGGAGGTTTTAAACATGCTAACGGTGGGCATGAATTGGTGGAGTTTTGAGAGCTCATGGAGTTTTGATTGGTTGATTCTGTTGAAGTGGATGTGGAATTGTGGACTAGTACTAATTCAAATATTTGAGGAAGAAATATCAACATCTAAGTTAATTAGGCTATTCGTTCTATTTGTCAATTGTTTTTAGGATGAATTGTTATTCTGATTTGACTTGTATATGTGTGATGTTGCTCTACTCTTACATGGGCCTTATCATATCAGAGCTCAAGGTAGTCAATCCTGGACACTCCAGTTTCAATTTTCCAAAAGTTTTACAATATTTTGTGTGGACTTAGTTGACGGTGGGCCAAAGAATAAATCTTTTTAAAAAATACCTCACATGTCCTTAAAAGATTTGGACTATATCATTGATTCACCCTTTGATCCACGGTGGACTAAGTCCACACAAGACGAGCTGCAAAAGTTTATTTCTAGATAAAAAAGAAAAAAACAAAAAAAGAGAGGATTTTCTAGGAGCAACTTGTTTTTAGTTAGGAGTTGATCGAAGAATCTAATTGGAGTAGAGTACTCTATGAAAAGGTAAGGGATAGTACTTAGTAATTACTGAAGCATGTTTTTCAGCTGATGAGCGGGTGATATTAAGCATGTAACGATGTAAGTATCTCGAAATTAAGCAAAAGCCTCTGACAACTTCACAAAAAATCTCATTCACGTTTTCACTTTACCATGAAAAAGAGATCGAAGCGTATGGGGATTATTACTAGTACAGGAAATATCTGAATTCCACAAAACTCTAATAACTCTCATTAATTACCAAATCAGTACTCGTACAAAGCAAGTCTATAAGTCTAAAAATCCCATACTATTATGATGTGGCTTTAATTAGAGATGGGATCAAACATTTTCCAAAAGTCTCATTATTATCCCATCAAATCTTTACATACAGATGAGAGATTTCAATTCATTTCCTTTTTCGCATGAATAAAAGACTTATTTCCTTTCATTATTGTATCTTTAGCATCGGAACGAATTGAAATACCACAAGTTAAGCTTCATTATAGCCTTATCCTAAAATATATTCTGAATTATAACGAAGAAAAATGTAGACAAGACACACGTTATGTTACTATCTATTTCCTGTTGATCCAACTTAAGTGGATATCTTTGATGGCAAATTTCTTTTTATTGAGGAACAACCCATGACCTTTACTCTTTAATTAAATTTGGTGTCTATATTGGATAAACCCCGAATTTATTCAATAGCTTGCAAATCACACGTACCAGGCAAAAATAAACTTGTAGACTATCTCAATAAGAAAGATGCTTCGTGGGAATTGAACACATGACCTTTACCATAAATTTACATTTTCACCGGGATTTTTAGTAGAATGAAAGGCAGCAACGATCATAGAGTTTATAGGAACAAAAAGAAGTACTTGCACATAATGGAATTGGTATATATGAAGCGTGTACAGCTAGTTTATCATTGGAATATTGAAGCAACAACAATCATTTGTCTGAAAAGTTTGAGCCTGTCTGCAATGACCAAATGAAAAAGATAGAGATATGACATATGTCCAACATAAGGGAAACTTTTAGAGGAAACTCAAAAAGGCGTTAAGAGAAGAAAGAGGTACTACTACCTTTTTAGTCATTTTGAAAAAAAGGTGTCATGGGGTAGCAAACTATCTCTTTCATCAACAAAGACCAATAATATGCTTCATTCCAAGTCCATTATTTCAAATTGAATTAGCATTTAAAGTAGTATTTGAATAGAAAATGAGTATATATCTATGACAACTCAAATATCTAAATAGTTTATTTCAATTCACATAGACAAATTAATCTGTATATCTTTCTAGAATGTAGGTTTGCGCCTAGACTAATGAGCTATACAAATTAAAATTACAAATCATAATTTATCAATTTTTCAAGATTCATGTTAATTGTTAGGGGAGTTAATTGTATACATTTTTAGATGTGTCAATTAATTATTTTCTTCTTTTTTAATTAATTTGTTGAAGCATCACTGGATAAGTTATAATGCTTCAACAAATTAAAGAAGAAGAAAAGAATTAAACTGTACTTCATCACTTCTATCACTTACAAATAAGTTTCTTTTTCCTTTTTTGTGTGTTAAACCTTGACTAATAAAAGTACTTAAAAAAAATTGATTCATGACAGACATCTGTTGTGTATTTTGTACTAAAGCTACTTACACACTATTTTTTTTTTTTCCTTTGACTTATATTTAAAAAAAAATTAATAGTCAAAATTTGTGTGAAAAAGTCAAAATTCTTTTTTTTCTGAATTGCAAAATTTCATTTACAACATCAACATTATCCTCATATGCCTTTGGAAAACTTTACGAGTACTCTTAAAACAAAAAAGCTTTTTAAACATCAGACTAATAATCACCATTCAATTAAATAATTAATGCCATTGAATTGGCTAACCTGGAATTCCTATACATACTGACATACACATAGATGGCTAGCTAGCTCAATGACATTAACAATCTTAGTAATGACATTTAAAATATGTCAACAGCAGGACAAGCCACAATTAAGCAACATGCATTGCAACTATAAGCCCATCACTCATTACATAACTAGTTATCTAGGCAGCTGAAAAGAAAACAAGAAATATCTCGACCTAAATCTCAGACCATTCCCCCCCACCCCCATTAACAAGAAGCTAGCTAATGACCCCTATCGGGCCTATGCAATGGTTATAACAAATTAGGCATTTCTACTTCATTTCGATCAATTAAGCTAATAAAATGAACTTTTTCTTGGAGAAACACATGTATTTGCGTCGTGTTAGACTAGTTACAAAGAAAAGCTATCTTATTAAAGTTGTCGAGGATTGTTTTCGCTCCCTTTATATGGAACGTGTTTACGGAAATCAATATATAATTGATTTATTTTTTTGTATTTCAATGCCTGATAACTTATAATAGTGATACGTAATAGTATTTTTCTTTTCTACTAGTCACGTAACAATGTATAATTGGTAGAAAAGTACGCTGACATGACGTTATACGATATACAATAATAATCTTCCAGCCAAAAAATTTATAAGATCCCATCCACATCTTTAGGGTTTCCCTATTCTTATCTACTTTTGTATGAAAAGAGCACAGGTGCAAGTTCCAAAGCTTGTGTAATGCAATTGTCCTCTTTCCTTATTTAGCTTTTCTGTAATTCAAAGGCACACAAAAAGAGAAGCTAATATGAGAGCTGCACTCACCCAATTTAAGATATGCTCCAATGCAAAAACCCTAGCCCTAAGCTAACTACTACTAGCTAGTCAAAGCCTCCAACCTCCTGCATGAATGCATCACATTGATCTACTAATGTAAAAGCTGATAAATAAAATTCTTCATTAACTAAGAAAGACATGTATTTACAGAGATCAACCCAAATGATGGGCATGTAAAAAGGGTAATTAAGACAACTACTAGTAGAGAAGAAATAAAGAAGAAAAGAATAAAGAAAATTAATAATAAAAAAAATCCATACCTAGATCAAATCAACCACTCTACAAGACCTCATACACAGGGTCTCCCCTAAGAAATGATATACTTGATCCATAGATGAAGGTTGGTATCATCACTAAAGACAGTCTAATCAACCAGCTAGCAAGCAAGCTAGTCTCCATAAGTCAGCATCAATAGTAACTAACTAAGAGAATAGAGATACTAAATTTAACAAAATCTCACATTATAATCTCTTTTATAGTACTACTACTAATTAGTATATAGCTAACAGGGTTTAATTCTTTTAATTTTAATTCCTACTCCTCTTTAGTTGGTAATTCATTTCGCATCTGGGATGGCACTATGTCCTGTAGAAGTCCATCATCTCTAACCTGGTATTGCAAGGAGACAGTAGTAGAACAAGGCGGCCGAACTTGTCTTTGCTGAAGACTCTGGATGATCATCGAGTTTGATTGTTGACCACCAACACCAGAGCTAGTCGTCGTCATGGCAGAATTAGCACTAGTAGTATTACTACCAGTAGAAGTGAAGCTCAAGGAATTCACTTGGGGGTTAAGAAAGTATGTAGGAAATTGTTGTTGCTGATATTGGTAAGGATGATAGTGGTGTTGAAGGTTGTTGTGGTGTGGGAGTAAAAGAGAGGATGAGGAAGATGCAGCACCGCTCCCACTATAAGCAGTGGATTGAGTTGGAACGGTGCTGCATTGATCCAGGGAAGAAGGAGAGGGGATGAATCCCATCCCCATCCCCATTCCCGTTCCCTGGATCATCCCAAGACCAAGCCCTCCTCGTGTCATCACCGGACACGGGTGGGTGTGCTGCCCTTCATAAGTGGTTACAACAATAGAAGGATCATCGGATGACCGCTCCACTCTCTTCTTCACTCCACATGCTGCTGTGGTGCAACGGTAGTAACTCCTGTTTCAGGACAAAATAAAACATAACAAAAAAGGAAAACTATATCAATATATCATCATATATATATATATATATATATATATATATATATATATATATATATATATATATATATATATATATATATATATATATATATATATATATATATATATCCAATCTTATAAAGTGTACTATAAAAGATTCTTTGTAAAAGATCGATCATACAAAATAAAAGCAAAATGTGATGAAATTAAAAGTAAATTTGAGTTAGGATATGTTATTGGTATGTACCTGGGATAGGGGCTGTTCTTAACAGCTTTCTGACCGTACTTACGCCAACGGTAGCCATCGTCGAGATGATCAACCTCGCTTTTAGTCATGAACGCAAATCTGGGTTCTTTCTGCCTTTTCTGGTTCTTCTTTTTCGGCTTCAATCTGAATATAACAACCCCACCCAACACCACCACCAACATACATACATACAAATCAGTACTATATATTTTTATTTATTTTCCCCAAATCTTAAATTAATTAAAAAGAAAAAAAACATATATAGCTCCTTCTTCCCTTAATAATTAAGGAATCCCCTATAGCAAAAAACCAAAACCCATTGACCAAAACCATTTTTTTAATATTATTTTTTCTTCCGTTCATACTTATCACATCATTCAAATTTGTGGTTTATTTGTAGCTATGTAATTTTGTACACATGGTGCTCCATTTTTCAGATTAAGATGAAAAAAAAGGGGTAAAAAAAAAAGGACAAAAAAAAGAGTACTAAAGAGCTGATGAGCTTACTGTTTTTTAGACTTGTTGTTGTTGTTGTTGTTATCATCATCATCATCTCTTTCATCTTCAGGGTTGTGATCCTCTACATCATCCTCACCCATCATTTCGGTGCACCGCTGCTGACGTGGCGGCGCGTGGTCATCAATGGCGGGTTCAGACGACGACGATGAAATGGAGATGGAATTGGGTGTAGCGGGGGTGTTGACAACTTCGGAGGACTCGCATCTATTAGTAGTATTAGTACTTGCCGGCGGGGATGGATCCAGTGGTTGCTGGTGTTGAGTAACTAATGGTGACGGTGCAGAGAGAGGAAGTGGGTGATGAAGCAGATCGAATAAGGAATTTGGGCCTAAATCTTGGATACCCAGCATATCTGAAAAGCCCAAGTATCCACCACCACTACTAATACCACTACCATTAATCTCACATGGTTGTGCCACTACGTCGAATATGCTGTTGTTGTTGTTGCTAATATTATTATTATTGTTTTGGAAAACCATCTGATCAGAAAAATAAGGGAAATTGTTTGTTGTTGTTGTTGCAAATTCCATCTTTGAATCGCTGTTGTTGTTGTTGTTGTTGTTGTTGTTGCTCTTGTTGTTGTTGTTGTTGTTGTTGGTTTTCTCTTCTTCCATCAATTTAAAAAATGCCCAGTTTTGGATTGTTTTTTTTATAAGTGAAGATTCTGCTTCATTTGAGAGGAAATGGTATATGTCTATATGAATATGAAGAAGATTTAGGGATGAGAGAGAAAAAAAGAGAGTGTGAATAGGTGGGAGGACTGTTTGGTTTAAAAGTGGAGAGAGAGAGAGAGAAATAGAGAAGTGAGAAGGAAGGAGGGGGTTTTTATGTGTGGAAAACAGGTTGGAGAGAGAGAGAACCGGCAAATGCCGGTGACAAAGACTGAAAGAAATAGCTTGCGAGGTACGGGTTTGGGAGAGACTCATAAATTGGACGGTTTTTTCATTTTTGGTTTAATTTAATTTTTTTGTGGGAGCCATTAATGCAAATTGGACCGCCCCTCCTCTCATTGGCTCTATTCTAAAACCAAAAAAAAAGGAAAAAGGAAATTGGGATTTTACATTTTTTTTCTCTTTTTTGGGGGGCTTGTTGTCGACGTTTTCATACTGTTTATATTTGGTACGAACAAAAAGAACGCGGGATTTTAACCGGTTTCAGTGTAAACGGGTTTTGGCGTCTACACGTGGCTCGTCAAAAAGTTTTTCGATCGTGTGCGTTTTCCCTCCTTTTGCAAGATTTTGATTGCTTTTCTCTTTTTTTTTTCTTTTTTGACATGGCTTACATTTTTGTTACTTTTCAGTAAAAAAAAATTAGAAAAGAAATTGTTGATAGGAACTTGTTAGTTAATTTATTTTGGTCTCTCGTAAGTCCAAATTGACCAAAACCAAAACAATCAAAAGTATTTGCATCTAGAACGAAAATTTTGTACTAATGTCATAAGATAAGATCTTTTACTTTCTCTTGTGCTTCAATTTATGGTGAACAAGCCTATGACTGTGTAATTCCTTTACTGAGAGTAATTTAAGATGTGTTGTTTAAAACTGAATTGAATTAAATTTAAATATCGAAAAAAAAATTATACAAATTTTAGAACAAAAAAGTATTATTTGGAATCCTGGAGGATTGAAAACATCTAATTACTATATTTATTTCATCTTATATTAATTTCATCTTGTTTTACAGCATCAAAAAAAATTTCATCTTGTTGTATAGGTAATAACTAAATATATAGTCGCCTCCAATTCTCTAACTAATCCCTTTTAAGCATTGTACATATTTTCTGCCTGAGTAAGTTTTGAACTTGCCATTATTTAGTTTAATCTAATTATAAAGGGGATGGCTATCCTGTGCCTCAAGGGCACAGGTTAAAATGCAATAAATACAAATCAATTATTGTTTTTTGGCTTGTTCACACTAGTATGACTTTTTCCAATTTTGCCCTTCCCTTGGTCTTCTCAAAGTTCATCTCCCTCCTCTGTTCTCTCGTATCTTCATCATCAATTTCCTAAAATAAAAAATACACCCAATAGCAGCATCACCGCAAAAACCCAAATCTCACTTTCCTTTCTCCATGTACTTTCTCTTTCTAGCATCTTCACCCCCAAGCCTCTCTCCTCTGTCCCTTCATTTTCTCTCTCTTCATCCAAACAACCACTGTACTTTGATATGACTGCATCCTACCCTCCTCAAAGTGACGCCTCCCTCGCGAACCTAATCTGTCATCTTTGCCTTGTGTTTCGTGGTTTGGGTGGAAGTTTAACCCTAACCCCAAACTGCAATTAAAAACCTCAATTAATTAATTTTTTTTTTGGTAATTAAAGCCCTTAGGGGTTTCCATTTAACAAAACCACCGGAAAAAAAGGGGATCACCGGAAAATAAGAAGAGATCGACAAGTTATGCTGGGCAAGGCGTTAATGGTGGAACTGGGGAAAGCTTTAATGGTGGAATTGGGGAATGCGTTGATGGAAGACGAATCAATTGGGGTGTATTTTCAAATTAACTAAAGGGGCATTTGAGTAAAGTGAAAATACTATATTAATGGTTTATTAGATTTCCTAGATGATAGAGGTAAACCGATACAAATTTCAATAATTTACCTATAATAACTATTAACTAGTAATGATGCCCGTGCGATGCATAGGTTAAGTGGCAATGCTTTGTATGGTTATATATGTTGCATATTTTATTGAAAGCTTGGTTGATTTTTCTTGAAATAAATTAGATTCTGGCTAGTAATCAAAACCCGTGCGATGCATGGGCAGACATATTTGCGTCTTATTTATTTTCAAATTATATTTTTTATGGTCTCGTGGAGACTTACTCATAGTAAATAGGATTTTTTTTAGAAATATATGAGTCACTTTATTATCAAATGTGACCATTGCTTCACTTTAAAATTAATAATTGTCTCATCGAAAGCTACAATAAAATCGTCTTGTGTATATTTTTGTATAAAATTATAAGGGGTTTTTGTTTTCTTCTTTTAGATTGATTCTTTTGTTTTGTAAAGGTTGTCAAGTTTGACTATTTACACTAAAACTCTATATAATATTATATGGTCAACGCTCACTCAAAAAGTCAACTTGAAACCTTAAAGGAATGAAGGAGTATTAATAACAAAATTGAATAATTACTAATAGAGCTGTCAAAATTTAATCCGACCTGAAACCAACTCCAAAAACAACCGAAAAAACTAACTGACAACTCGATAGTCCTTTGAAAGTTTACACAAAAATGCATTACAACATTAGATCTTGTTATCGTTTTGAACTTTAGTTTATTAAATATTAAACTTTAATCGTATTCAAAGTACATTCACGTTTAGCACGAATTCATAAATGAAAGAAAACTTGAGCTTCTGATCATATAAATGTTAGGATGTTTTGGCCTCATGATTAAGATTAGTGGTATGTTTGGTACATTAAATCCTAGGTTCGAATTCTCCCTCTCCCATATATAATATATGTATTTTGGATGGGCTTTCGTGTCTCATCCAAACCAAATAAATGTTATCAATACATGTTCACACATTTATAATTCCTTAGACGCCCTTAATACATGCACATTAAAATCAATTAATAGGTCAAATCTTTTATACTGGTATTTGGGTTTCTCAGCCACAATGATAAGTTTATATGCCAAACAAAATTTCAACCTCTTACTCAAAGCTTGTACGTATAAGGATCCCTTCAAAAAAATAAAATAAAAATAGAAGCTAGTATAAGGGACCATCAACTATGTTCCCAAAAAAAACGAAGAAGCTCGTATAGGCATTCATATAGAAAAAGAGACCTTGTATAATTAAGCATGTTTGCGCACCAAAACAATGATACCAATGAGGAACATGATTAAAAATGAAAAAGATGATGTATGTAAGATGATGTATGTAGGTAGGGGCTTCAAGCTGTGATCCGAAGGTCTTGTACTTGTTTTAGTTTAGAATATAAACCAAGCCTCTTGATCATTTTTTATGTAGGCACATGACGTATGTATGTACACATAGCATCCTATTGATCTTAGAATCCAATAATTAGAGTACTAAAAGAAAAGAACTTACCCGCCTTTTAAATTCTACAATCCAAACCCATAACTAAAAGATAAAGAAAATGAACCCTATTACAAAAAAAATAATGTAAAAATAAAGAAAAGGAAAGAAAAAGAGAGTTTGGAAGAGATAGAGCTAGAGATCTATCCGTTTACCGTATGCATAATCGTCCTCTATAATAATGATAAATGTAAAAGAAAATCATGTAAAAGAACCAAAAAAATAAAAATAAAATACAAATGAATTTGGCAACCTACAATAGTTCTTTTTGATATGATCGTTGTTATAACTACGACTCATGCTTCGTCTGAACTTGATCTTCCCCTTCCCTCCCACCAAATTGGAAAGACAAAAGTACGTAATCATCTGTTATGAAATTAAACATACTACAACCAAGAATGGATAGAGAGATCCCAAAAAAAAAAAAAGAATTGATATAAGAGATAAATAATCACATAAAATTAAATGCTTGTTGAACCTTTTTGAACACTTCATCAATAAATTCATAAACTACATTGTAAAAATGTCTTGTTAGTCAAGAGATCAGATTTATCGTCAGAATCCCCCCCTAATATAAAAATAACCATGAATTCCAGACTGTCAATAACACAATTATAAGTTTATAACCATAATATAAGATTACAAAAATAATAAATATTATTGGAAAACATGCATATATACACACCAAATTGTTAGTATGTACACCAATTAAGTGATTCATATAAGAATGCATACCATCAACCTCCAAAAAGAAAAAGAGTATGATGTAGCAACCTGCAAAAATAATAGAATTAATTAGTCTCATAAGAAGAAAACATCATTATTAAGCATTTAGTTGGAAATAAGCATATTTGTTGTATATGAATAGCTGAAACGTAATGGAAGAGAGGTTGGGGGGAGGGAGTAGGGAAGGGGTGGGGTTTATATTGAGCTTTGGATAACAATGGTATAGGACTATTAGAATTCTAGGTGATGTACATGTCGCAGGTTACTAACTTCCTATCATTTTGTCTTATGTAATTTGTTCCCTGACATTGCTATTATACGTTTATTATAATGTAATTCTAGTTGCAATCAAATTGTAATTCAGTATTTTCTTTCAATAAGTAGCAGTTAAGCATTACACGTTTCTGAATTGTCTTCCTTTTTCACGTGTATTTTGTTTTCTGAATTATGTGAGGGAACAACAGACAAATGAAATACTCTACTATACTGCTATATATGATTGGGAGAGAGATCATTTTAGTTGATTGCATATGTAGGGATAGAGTCCATTTGCTAGTAATACTCCAAAAGAAACGTAGGGGCATCTTTGCTAAAACGCAATTGGGGAGTATTAGGTTTGATTGGCCCATCTTTTGAAGTGTTTTACTTTGAACCAAGTACTACTTAAAGGCTAACAAATGATTGCATTTTATCACAAATTTTGATGAGATGGACTCTGGCTAGCTTTAATACGATGACTCATAGAAAATTATTTTCTTCTAATATTTATTTCTGATATTATCAAAACTAACAATATGCTTGCAAAAGTAATTTAAATGCTTAGGTGATGACATGCTTAAAAACTCTTAAAAATGCTAGTTGTGATGCACGGGTTAGAATCTATATGTTTTTTTTATTAATTTTTTTATTCATTAAGATGGATCTTATTTTAAAATATATTTCGTACTCTTTATAATGGTGTAACAAAATTAAATTTTGGAAACTTGAATCAAAAGTTATGTGTCGTTTAAGATGCAACTATTTCTACATTTAATTTAAAGTAGGTCTCTAGTCTTATCTCTTATCCAAAACTCTATTTATCTATATTTATTACTATTAAAATCTATTTAATCTTAACATTGTAATTATCTCCTACTAATAATTATATTTATTATAAATTATTTTAGTTTTTTTGCCTATGTGGCGTGCCTTAGACGCTCAAAAAATGCCAGCTTTATATATATACATTGTTGTGGCGTGCCTTAGAACGCTCAAAAAATGCCAGCTTTATATATATATACATTGATTGTAAATGTATCTCATTCTGAAGTATTTTTCGATCTGAATCTGATGGTGTAGTTTTTGTTATTTTTCGAGAGATTTAGAAAATGTTAAATATTATTTTGAATATTTGCTGAAGATCTGTTATAACCCTTACAAAATTCTAGTGGTTTATCAATATCTAATTTTACACCGGCTAGGATGCTAAGACTCCTAATTGTTTTATGCCAGTTATTTTTTTTGTCTTTATTCTTGCTTAGGTGGCGCGCTCTTAAAATTCTCGCCTACGTGGCGTGCTTCATTGCTCCCGAAATATGCCTTCTTTATATATATATATTGATTATCCTGTGCCCCGGATAGCCATCCCCCAATGGGTGTTTTTAAATTGGTATTTAGGGTAACATTATTGCTCTCACATATTACTATTGATTTTATTTTTTTGATAATAATTAGGATTTCTTTTATTACTTTAACCAAACTTCACCTAATTAAGGCAAATTAGTGTGATGTTTCAGCTTTTTTTGTTTTTTTTTTTTTTAATTTTAATGTTTTCTGATGGTTTGCCTTAGCTTGCTTCTAACTTTGTTGTAATATTTTATTTTATTTTTTGTGCTAATTTTATGGTTAACTGGTAAATAAAACTAAAACAACACCAATGCGGAATTTGGAGAGGTTCATTCGCAACATGACTCTTAATTTGTTAAGGAAAAATATTACTCAGTAAAATGTTGGTGGGAGGGATGCCCTCAAGTCATGGTAATAGTCATACACTGGCCGTGTATTAGCCTTTGACCAAAAAAAAAAAAAAGAAGAAGTCATTCATTGGCTTGTGGTGCCTCTATAAAAATTAGAGGTATCTACCACTAAATGACATTGTTTATTGCATTATAGTTCTACTTATTATGATTAGTCATACTATAAACATTGATCTATATTTGACTAATAACAAACATGAGAATACTCTTTATAAAGTTCTTCTACCAAATATTATCATAGTAGACAATGTATTGAAATGAACTAAGTACATCAAAAAAAAATTGAAACAAAAGCTGGGTAGTCCATGTCACATGTCCCAACGTCCAGCGAAAGTCATGTCTCATGTCCCAACGCCAATGTCCCAAGTCCCATATCTTATGGGTGAAATCGGAGTTCGGGGATCCGAATGACCGTACGGAAACACCGGAGGCCTTCTAGGACGACGAGACCCCCGAAAAAGTTTGGCAAAAACAAAAACCAGGCCCGGGATGCCAAAAATTAAATAGTATATAGAATCCATCTTTTTGCACTACCGCGAGGTCCCGAAACGAAGGTGGTTATTTTCACACCACATCGCACGGGACACCCTTACGGAGTATAAGAGGCATTCAGGGTCCATTATCGGGTCCTTGATAAGCTTGTAAGGGCGTTTTTACATAACACCAATGTAAGGGTCGGGACACTGAAGACATGGGTGACATTGACGTTTGGGGATCCGGATGTCCTTCCCGGGGCACAGAAGGTCCTGTAGGGTCATGGTAGACCACCAGTAGAAGTTTGGGCCAAAATGACACACGAGCCCCAGGAAGCCAAAAAGAAGCCTATAATCCACGTTTTTTGAGCTTCCGAGAGGCCTCAGAACGAAGGTGAATATTTTTGCACCACGCAACACAGGACACCCTTAGGGAACATAAGAGGCCCCCGAGGTCCATTATCGGGTCCCTCATAGGTTTGTAAGAGCGTTTTTACGGGACACCATTGTAAGGGCCAGAACACTGAATACATGGGTGACATCGAAGTTCGAGGATTCGGATGACCCTCTCGGGGCACCGAGGATCCTCTGGTGACATGATAGACCCCCCGGAAAAGTTTAAGAAATAATGACACCCGGGCCCCCTGAAGCTGAAAACGAAAGCTATAATCCACGTTTTTTTGGTCTTAAGAGAGGCCCCAGAATAAAAGTGTATATTTTTGCACCACATCACACGGAATACCCCGAATATCCCCAGGGGACATGGGAGGCTCTCATGGTCGCTTATCCGCTCCCTGATAGGCTTGGAAGGGCGTTTAACGGGACACTGGTGTAAGAGTTGTAATACCAAAGGCGTGGGTGATATCAAAGTTCGGGGATTTGGATGACCCTCCCAGGACACCCAAGGTACTCTAGGGTCATAACAGGCCCCCCCGGAAAAGTTTTGGCAAAAATGATACCCAGGCCCCGGGAAACTGAAAAAGAAGGCTATAATTCACGTTTTTTTAGCTTTCGGGAGCCTCAAAAAGAAGGTGATATTTTCGCACCATATCGCATGGGACAACCCTAGGGGACATGGGAGGCCCCCAGGGTAGGTTATCGGGTCCTTGGTAGGCTTGAAGGGCCTCTTACTGGACATTGAAGGGTAATCCACGGTTTTTAGGTACCGAGCATGGCTACCCACCATCCCGTGCAGCAAAACCTATCCCTAAACCCTCTTTACTATTATAGTGAGGTCTCATAATTTGTTCCAATTTTATTGAAGTGATTTTTTTTTTTTGATATTTTTGTTATTTTCAACGTACTTTTTGAATAAAAATTAAATTAAATAGCTACAATCTGTGAAAAAAAATTGAATTGTTTTTTCGCAACTTAATAATATACTTGAAAAGTTTAAGGTGATAATTTTTTGAAAATAATTCTTCAAACTCTCAAAATCCTAGCACGAAAGTTATGTATTGGGCATGTCTACTCTTGTTAATAAAACCACTCAACCTTATAAAACTCTTTAGTGGATAGTTGCTTGAGAGAAAGCTTGTGGGCGAAGGAAGGAAAGCGACACGACATGAAACGCCTAGCGTTATGAAAGTTATGCATTGCACATGTCTGTTCCACGGTTTTTGGGAACCCAAAAACGAAGGCTATTATCCATGTTTTTTGGGCTTCTAGGAGGATCCGGAACGAAGGAGTTTATTTTTGGACCATATCGCACTAAACACCCCTAGGGGACATGGGAGGCCATTGGGGTCGCTTTTTCCGGTCCCTGATAGGCTTTGGAAGGGCGTTTTACGGGACATTGGTGTAAGAGTTGGAACACCAAAGGCATGAGTGATATTGAAGTTCGGGGATGCGTATGATCCTCCCAGGGCACCGAGGGTCCTCTAGAGTCATGGTGGACCCCACGGGGAGTTTTTGGCAAAAATAACAGGTGAGCCCCGGGAAGCCGAAAACGAAGGCTATAATCCATGTTTTTTAAGTTTCCTGGAGGCCCCACAACGAAAGTGGATAGGACCCCGAGTTTCGTTATTGGGTCACTAATAGGCTTGTAAGGGCATTTTTCTGGGAAACCAATGTAACGGCCGGAACACCCAAAGACATGGGTGACATTGAAGTTCAGGGATCCGGATAACCCTCCCTGGGCATAAAGGATCCTTTGGAGCAAAAAGGACACCCGCGCCCCTGGAAGCCGAAAACGAAGGCTATAATCCACTTTTCTGCATTTCCAGGAGGCCCAAGAACGAAGGTGGATATTTTCACACCACATCGCACGGAACACCGCTATGAGACATGGGAGACCATTGGGGTTGCTTGTGCGGTCCCTGATAGGATTGGAAGGGCGTTTTACGGGATACTAGTACATTGTTTGAATCGGAACACCAAAGGCATAGGTGAGCTGAAAACGAAGGCTATAATTCACGTTTTTTGAGCTTTCGAGAGCCCCGGAACAAAGGTGATATTTTCGCACCACATCGCACGAGACCCCCCTAGGGGACATGGGAGGCCCCCGGGGTAGGTTATCAGATCATTGGTAAGCTAGAAGGGTCTCTTACTGGACATTGAAGGCTAATCCATGGTTTTTAGTTACCGAGCATGGCTCCCCACCACCCCGTGCCGCAAAACCTACCCCCAAACCCTCTCTACTATTATCGTGAGGTCTCATTATTTCTTCCAATTTTATGAAGTGATTTCTATTTTTTTTTTGATATTTTTGTTGTTTTTCAACGTACTTTTTAATTAAAAATTAATTAAATAACTGCAGTCTTGAAAAAAAAAATGAAATATTTTTCTGTAACTTAATAATATACTTGAAAAGTTTGAGGTGAAACTTTTGAAAAATAATTCTTCAAACTCTCAAAACCCCAATACGAAAGTTATGTATTGGGCATGTCTACTCTTGTTATTATTAGACCCACTAAACTTTTTTTTTTGTTTTCATAATTAGTAGTCCATTTTAGTTCAAACTCAATTTTTGTCATTTTAGTTTATTGTCAGTTCAGTTCAATTTACTGTAACATAATGCACCCTTACTATAATTCACAAAAAAACCTGCCTTTTTTTTTTCCGATCACCTAAAAAATTGCCAATTAATTCAAGTTTGTATATCGGGAAAACAAATCTTATTTTCTTTTAACATGCTCCCTCCATCCCACACTAACGTTATCACTTTTTTTGGACACGGAGTCTAAGAAAAAATAAAAAGGGTGCAAAGTTCTCTTATTTGCCCCTTTTTATCATGTGGTCCACACTCTTAATTCAAACTTTTTAATTGAAGATGAGAGAGATACTTGTGGGCCATTTGAGAGGGTATTCTAGTAAAAAGACTACAAAAAGAATTTCATTTTAGATAGTGATAATATTAGTGCGGGACGGATGAAAAAGGAAAGTGATAACATTAGTGCGGGACGGAGGAAGCATTTAATTGAGCATACCATCCCCAAAAAAAATTGAAACTAAAACAATTAAAAATAACACTTTTAATTCAAAATGTGGCCATCTTTTTGGCATTTTGTATTCTAAATATAATTTTTATTCAAATTGAAACACTGATCTCACGGTGACAGGTACTAACAATATACTTCATTTTATTTGAATGGCTAACAATATTGTTTGGTAGAGATCACATAACCACTTACATAATCTTTCTAGTATCAATTCAGTCGTGAGTATCACTAATGTCATAACAGAGTACGGTTCTTAAAATTACAAAATTGTCATTCCAATTCAAAAGAAGACGAGATAGAAGAAAATAACATATTGTCATCAAATGTAAGATAAATCTTCAACTCATATATCGACGTAATACAATGGTCAATTTAGTATACCAAAAAAGCCATCCAATTGTAAAAACGACATTTCGAAAAAGATTTACGCGGCCAACACTGAGACAAAATAGAAGCTCATCAATTAGCCTTTTGTCTCTTGCCTTTTACTCATTATTTCAATTAAATTTTTTCCTCTTATAATTTTTTTTATTTAGAATTTAGCCAAATGCAGCACTTTTAAAGCTATTAAATCTTCAACCGGTCTACAGCTGCAGAACCCGTATGAAAGATACTAGACTGCATTCAAAACAAATGAGACTACATCCTAAAATTAATTGGTGTTAGGTGAATTAATTAATAGACACATAATATTGTTGGTCTTTTTTTTTTTACAATGAAGCATGACACCTAGTCGCGTGTTAGGCAGTCGGACATATTACGACACCAACACCAGGACACGACACCTATTAGACTTTTTTTTTTCTTTTTCCTGTTTGACAACATTTTATCGTATTTGTGCTATGTCGGTATACGTATCTGTCATCTGTGTCTGTACAACCTAGCTGCTTCACTCCATTGCAACACTTCAAATCCTCTTGTAGTTTAGGCCTTATTTTGTTTCGTGTTCAAAAGTCGAACCTAAATTCATTTCCACCCATAGTGCGAATAGACACTCGTAAAGGATTAAACATAAAAGACTAACAAGAGGGGGTAAAAATAAAACCCGCGTGAGAAAGAGCGTGCAAATATGGGCAAAAAAGGGTACCTGTCTGCAAGACAGCCCGGCATTTTGCCTCCTCTTCCGACATAAAACCAAGTCACCGTCATTTTAGTCTTTTTTTGAACCACAATTGTATTATCCACGTTCATTTGCCACTTTGTTTAAATTACAATATCTTTTAGAGATTAATTTAGGGTCAATGGTAATTATACCCTCCTATGAAATCAGTGCCGTCGTAATCACAATTCACACATAATGGAATTGAAATAGTTGTTTGATTTGATAGAATTTGATTAGTGATTAGGCACCGTTTGTTTAAGGGACTCTCCTTTGTTTAATTATTAAAGAAATAACGGGTGGGTTAGCTCACAAGTGGGTCCAATACCGTATGTGGTTTTTGATTGGCTTACTTGAAATTTATGGAACTTTTATACAAACAATGATCCAAGTTTATATCCATTAGTCCATGCAAGCAAAAAGATTATTCATACAGTATTATGATAAGGCTCTAATAAAAAAGGTCCTACTCAATTAGGTAGTGATTGAATTGTAATAAATAAATAAAAACGTTATTCATTAGTATTCTTAAGCTGTGTTCTCTTTTACTTATTTCAACTTACCTGTTTACAAATTAGTGAATGTCATTTACCCAAATAAATCAGCTTAATTAAAGTCAATTATCCAGTTAGATCAGATCAGTTAAAGCCAATTAGCCGGCCAAACCAGATGAGTAGAGGCCATAAATAGGGGATTAGTACCTAGTAAGGCTAAGCATCTCCACCATCGTATTCAATATTCATATATAGCAGCATAAATAAATTCCCAATTCGTAATGGAATGATTAAGTTGTTCACTTCCCAAACACCAAATTTTCATAAATAGGGTATCTAGCTAAAGCTTAATCCCTCTAGCCTTCCCTCGCTCCTTTTTCCTAGCTACATACGACAAATGCTAAATTACAATTATAAGTAATTCGTATATGTGCTTAATGCCTTAGCTATAACACGGGGTTCTTTATTACATCGACGGGAGCTTCAGGAGGTAGGGATGATAATGGGGCGGGGCGGTGGTGGATATAGGTAGATTTATCTCTACATCTGCCTGAGTATTTTAATTTTGCCATCCGCCCTATTTCCGCCACGTGTTGGAGATTCCAAATCCACCTTCGCCCCACTTATCTAGCGGAGTAGCGGGTATCCACCTCCGCTTCATTTATCGAGAGTCTATTCATATCCGCTTTATACCCGTCCAAAAACAAACGAAGCTCACCTCTGGATCTAACTCAAATTCACCCTAAGATAATTTGCAAGGCAGAATTTGAGCTTTTGGATAAGCAATAGCAATAGACAATTTTTATATGTTTGGTAAAATAAGATTTTATTTATTTATATTTATGTGGATACGAGTCGGGGCAGATGGGTATGAGGCGGGGCGGGTATGAGGCGGGGCGGGTATAAGGTGGGGCGGGGCTTCGACGGGTATCCACCGGGGGAAGAAGGCAAACCACCTCCGCCTCATCCCCGCGGCGGTTTTTCTTTATCAAAACCATCCCCACTTAGTGCTCCCCCATTTCCGCCCCAACTAGGGCGGATACTGGGCGGTACCCAACTGTACCCGTCCCACTGCCATCCAGACGTCAGGCTTCAATTGTTAATCAGAACACATGCATACGCCTCGCTATTGGTACGTCCTTGATGCCTTATTTATTACACTTATAAGTACGGGGGTGTTTGTGTTTGGCCAAACTTATCCAAATTTCAGCTTCTCCACTTCATTTCTCTCACATTCTCCCATCTCCACCACCAAATTCAGCTTCTAAGAAGCTGAAAATACCTCTCAAGGTGGCCAAAAAGAGAAGCTCCAAATTGAAGCTTGTACCTCTAAGCTCTTTGCATTGGGGACTATTTTCAGCTTCTAAGAAGCTGAATTTTATGATGGAAGAGGGAGAATGTGAGGGAAATGAGGGAGAGAAGCTAAAATTTGAAAAAGTTTGGCCAAACACCCTCTTTCGTATAAGTGCTTATTTCGTTTTCGTTGTTCTTGTGACAAAATTACATATTTTCTTCTTCAAAAGGCGGTTTAAGATGTCTAATTTGGCTTACTATTCATTAATGCTATTAGGACCGGGTCTTCGACAAATCCAATTGAGTCTGTAATATGGATAGGAGAAAAATTTGACAAAAGGGAAGGTATTCACAATTATCGAATAACGTACTTTATTGCCAAATAACTTTGCTAATCGTTAGAATTCTATTTTGTTGGATTTGATCTTTCTTATTAACCGAACAATCGTAATGAGTTAAACGTGAATTTTAAAACTACTTAATACGGGTAAATGTAAATAGCGTAAAGGGAGCCATGCCTAGAATACCAAATTCAGATTATATACTAAGCTAAACTGGTTGTGAGATTGCCTGTTTCTGGAAATGATGCATGTTCCGATGTTCGTCATGCCTATCAGCCTATCCTCAATTAGAAAAGCATGCCTTGGTACAATTCTATTTCGTTGCATGCACTTTGGCAATAAGAATCCAAAAAAAAACAAATCATTGTCAATTGTCAATATGTAACACTACAAACACCAAGTACTACATAAAGCACACAACCAGTGTTTTAACGTGTAAATTCCAAAATTCACAGTTCATCATACACCGTAATATTTGTACTAGACTAGTTACATAGGTGATAGGTCCAAAACTTGAGTCACTTGACCAATATGCGACGATATCAAATGATCTCGCAAATCTTAGCCGTACAAGTAACGTTGCAATTGTGATGCCGGTTGTAAGTTGTAACGAGCCTTGCTTTTTCACATATAAGAACGACGGTGCATTGCACGTGTCCAATCGACAGCTCAGGTTATTATACGCGGTTTCACTATTATTTCCTGATTGCTTGTCGTCCACGCTCTCCACCCAAAATTTTAAGAGTATTGATTTTACACAAAATCTCGTATGAGCCAGATTCAGGGTGAGGCCTTCTAATACAACCATGATGCCATGCCGATGTTATGCCGACGTTATGATTATATATTGAGGTAGTCTCACCTTAAAGCGACCTCATACAAGACTTATTAATTTAATTAAGCTCATGTACATACTTTTTCTCTTATGTTTATTCCTACGATTCAAATCAGTTCAAGTGATTTAATTCAGTTCAAAAAAACACACCCAAATAAACTTATAACACTATTATTTTTGCTTGAGTATAATTTGACCTATCGGTTGCTCACCGATAGACAATGTGTTCAATTCAGTGACACATTTTAGTCTCATATATTACTATTCAATTCACATTAACTAATTCAATGGTGTTCGATCACTTTTATTCAGTGAAAAAGAATAACAAACCCTTTATTATTGTTTGCTATATGGATTATGATGAATTAATTATACCATTAACTATTACTTAAATTAATATGTTGGTTTGCTATAGTTTACTACATACAAAATCTATTTAATGTCCCCTTATTCCTTATTCACTTCTTCTAGATGCAAATCAGCACACTACTCCTAGTATTTATTAACACAAAACTTTATCTGAGTCGGCCTCAAGCATGAGGTAGCGAAAGAAACTCTTTTGTTGCTTAATTAAATAGGCGTCTCAAATAATATCATCATGTTAAATAAGCTCTATATTTGTTTAATTTGCATTGTGATATTATAATTACAAATTAAATGAGGTTCATTCTGCGATATTATAAGTACAAATGAAGTTATCAACGTTCATAACTGGGATTAGAAATAGTTTTTCGAGTCATGTAACAAAAATCAAGCTTAATTTACTCGTATGAACACAATGCAAGACATGCATTGACCGACAATAAAACGTTGTGTCGACCATTTAATTTATGATACTAGAAAATCAATATTATTTTTGCATTCTTGTTGCCATCTTAACAAGAAAGTGTCCCTAAGAGACTCGGCAAGTCACATCCTACGCTAGACGTAAGCCAACGTGCATAACTACCTTGTTCTTGTAGTGGATATGTATAAAACCGCCAAGGAACAAATTGAATAAATAAATACGAGTATGTAAGAGAAGAAGCGAAATGCTTGATTTTATGTGGCCCAACAGGCCAACACTGTATCAAAGTTATTACAATCAATTAATCAAATGTGATTCAATGGAATATTTATCAATTACTCCGGGTAAGGATCATCTTATGAGTTATGAGGCGATTTTATATAATCAGATATCATTTTTTTTTGTCCTGAGGTATCACATTTTATGTACTATGGTATTAGAGTATTTTTTTGCTTACAAATATCGACTCATGCATGAAATTGTCTCATATTGTGCTCATATATGTAGAAGCAACAGTTGATAGAAGCACATTGGGTAGACTACATATATATATAGGTAGTGTATATCTCTTACATATCATATCCTATTTCAATACATAGTCGTATATGATTATTATTATTAATTATTATGATTATTATTATTTTATTATTTTATTATTATTATTATTGTTGTTGTTGTTATTATTATTATTACTTAAAAGGGACAGTTGAATGTGTTTTGCTTCGTCAAGAAGTATGGGAGAAGAATAATCCGACAAAAATGCACACTGTAGTAGTGTAGTTTGAGAAGAGTAGGTTTTTATTCTTTTCACTCAAGCTCACTTAACCACACGCATACTACTGTACACTCGAAATAATCTTGATGTATTAAAAAGTTACTCCATTAATCTTCTATCAAAAAGAAGAAGAAAAAAAAATAGTATAGCATGATCAACAAAAAAAGTCAACTACCATATATATATATATAATTAAACAATAGTGCTAATTAATTGAAGTACTAGCTAGTATTTGCATTGTTTGTGGCGGCGGATTCATATTAGCTCAAGAGGATGCAATTTTGTTGGTATATTCGGTATTTCTTGAATATTAGATTAAAAAGGATGACAATATTTCTGCCGAAATATAACACACTATTATCAAATCATTTATGTCCTCTGATCTATAACAACATAAAAAAAAGCTCATCATTTTATTATAATTGGACCTGACAATAATGTTTGTTGAACTGACAATAATATGATTTGTTTCTATCCAACTGAATTTCCTTATCACCACTTGGGTATTAATAGAGTACGTGTACCGGCACTATAGGTCGTCGATAATAAGCTAATGATGTAATCCATCGTGTTCACAAACATACCCATATATATAGCTAGGTTTTATGTTCATTATTACTCAAATGCAATGTAATATAAGTTCTAATATATATAAAAAAAATGTTAGTTAATCTATTGGTAAATAGCAATCAATAACTTCTAATTAAATAATAATACTAATATTTATTCGAGTCATCTATACGTAAAGATTAATACGGAATAGAGAGTATCCACAAATTTAATTTTTGCTCCCGACATATCGAATGATCGATGTGTATATTGGGTGGCCTAGCTTTGGAGGGCTTGGCCCATAAGGCCTGGAAGAGTTCCTCTTCAACATACAAAAACAAAATACTTGTAAATTAGGGGTGAGAGATAGGGGAAGATTTTGTAAGTGTTGGACCATATATATATATATATATATATATATATATATATATATATATATATATATATATATATATATATATATATATATATATATATATATATATATATATATATATATATATATATATATAGCTTAGGTAATGGCGTCTTTAAAGACAAGCCGAACATTGTCCTAATTTAGCCGTTTGACTGTGGTCACATTCACATATATGCAGCAATGCATGCTATTATTTTAGCCAAGTACAGAAAAATTCAATAAATATATCATTTGTGATTTTTATATGAGTTGAAAATATATAATATATATGCAGCATGTATTATATATGCTAATGGTCAAAGTCAAAATATGAAGCAAAAAAACAAGTAGTCTATTGTTTGTTCAACGACACCCATTTTACGTTGTTGATAGAGATGGAAAAGAGAGAGAAAACTTATAAATTGCTGCTACTTGCATGTGAGGGGGTAGATCCAAATTCAATATGGGGCACAAGACGATCCTAAATATATATTCAATCGTTCTTAATTAATGGATAGGCATCTTAGCTTCGGAGTATTTGTTCTCAATATTTATTGGTAATGATGCACCCTAGATCTATTGGTTCATACTAACAAATAAGTATGGATATATCATTACATCGGACAATGTTTGAGCTATTCCGTGGGTAGTTCACTCATCTATATGAACTATATATAAAATTAAGTTTGTGTATTAGAACTTAAATAAGGTTTCATTATCGTCAACTTAATTTCACTTAAATTTAGTCCAGTTTACTTTAATTAATTCAGTTGTGTTCAGTTCATCTGTAACTTTATCACTCAAATATCTTTTAATGCCAAATAAATTCATGATTATACCTTTGTCAATGGAAAGATTTCAAATTCAAATAAATTCAATGTTCAACATAATTGGACAAGTTTTAAAAGGTTAAATATTTAAGTTACAATAATCAATTCAATTCAGTTTACTTCAGTTTAGTTTTTTCTTTTTTTTTTTCCAATTTTTGTGTTTCATTTTTCTTTTGTTAGTTTTTGTGTGGAACACAAAGTTGAGAGTTATCTTATTAAGTTAGTAATATTACTCTCAACAACAGACCCGTCCTTGCCCATGTGCAGCAAGGGCGACTGCACAGGGCCTCCAAGAATTAAGGCCCATTTTACTACAATTGAGGGCCTCCAAAAAAAAAATCAGAAGGAATATTTGCAAGGGCAAAGACGCAGTCACGCTGTTGTTGTGCTTTGTACTTAGGGGTCACCAACAACCGTGAGGGGCAGTCCTACGGCCCTTAAAAAGGTCCTAAATAAGGTCGAGGACTATCTTAGAGCAGGTTGTTCCCTACTCGAACCTACCCTTCCACCCTCCAACACCCGCTCTGTCAAAGTGTGGACACTTATCGACAGTGATAGTTATTGCAGACACGTATTCGAATACTTCAACGGAGAGCCACATAAACAAGCATAAAAAGGGAACTTTAAAAGGGCATGATTTAGGAAGGAAAGCTAAACATATTCCATTCGATTATGATCAGGCATACATTCGATTCAGAGCAATAAAAATAAAAGGGATAGAAGCAATTATACCTCACAAGAAGGCGCCATTGCTGAGTGGCTGGGTTACACGCTCGAAGAGCCTAAGTTACAATCTACTCCTAAGCTACGCTACTCTAAAATCTACTTTTTGACGTCTCGTCAATATGAGCTCTGCTGCCTTGTTCTTCTGTTCTTCTTTGTATTTATAGGGCCTTAAGATAATTGTCCATGATCTAGCAGTTCTTCTCTCCGTCCACTTTCTTCATGTTAGCGTCCAACATCCCCACGTTCTCCACTTCTCCTGAATGTCTTCATATTCTCCTTTTTCTGATTGAGACTTATACTTAGCCTTTAGTACAACTGCCTATTGTATAAATACATTTACACATTTATATTCGTGTATATATATATTTTATTTGTGAGTCTTTTCTTTTACAAGGACTCTTCAAAAAGTCTATTCGTTTTGACTTTGACTTATATTGACCAATTTATCTACTGTATTATAAGTCCAATTTATTTCGTGTATAACAAATGCCCCCCTAATACATATATAAACGTTTCGAGTTTATTGTGTATTATTGTACTAGTGATGCTTCGTTTCCCGCGCTTTGATGATACCGTTACTTTTGCATGTGTCTTTTCATTGGTCATGGGTAATCGTGTTTTTCAGTTAATAATAATTTCTGTCCTTTATAAATAGTCATCCTTTAACTTCCTTGCTTCCCACTCCTTTCTCTCTCTTCATAGAAAAAACCCCAATTTCTTCAAATCCTTTCACCTTCCATCTTTACCGCTTCATTCCTCTATGGCTAATTTCGAACCTTTCCTAGAGTTGAACGATGTTGATAAGCTCAAAGAGGCTAAGGATGTTGTTAATCTTTACAAAATAATAAAGGATTATCCGGATTCATATCGTCCTTCGAGGCTCCAGCATCGAAATGCTGTGATTTTATCCCCTCCAGAACCTCCCTTCCCTTCGAGTCGTCTTCCTGGCTTTTCGTTAGGTCCGAACTTTGATTCAAAGGCTTTTATGGAAGAAGATGACATTTTTCTCTCTCGTTTCGATCAGATTTTCCCCAATTTTCAATCTTGTCGTTCTTTGTTCTTTTCTGGTAGTGATTTCGAACATGCTTTCGTACATGCTGGAAATAAGCCCCTTCATGGTTGGGTAAATGAAATTAAGGATAATTTTCCTAGAAAGTGGTTTGATCGCTTTAAAGATTTTCATGGTCGTTGGAAGGACAATCAAATTTATGATTTCATTCGTTTGGCTTTATTCAGAACTATTCCTTTTGAAGCCAATGTTTCTCTTTCTATTCTATTATCGTGGAATCCTGCCATTAATTGTTTTATTTCGGGTAGTGGCATTCAAACTGTCACACTCGAGGACATAGCGGTTTTTACTGGTGTGAGCCCTGATGTGTCGTCTGTAGAGCTTAACTATATTCGTTGCTCCCCTGCCGTTGTGGAAGAGTGCTTAGAGCCTGCTTCTCTTCTATTGGGTCAAAAACAATCCTGGAGTGCTATGAATGCCCTTTTGCTTCATTCAGGCCCTGTTACAAAGGGAGAGGTTGTCCTCTTTTTGGTTTATGTCTTTAGTCGGTTATGCATGGGGAAGTCTTGCAATAAAGGTCGAATCTTCCTTCCTTTAGCAACCAATATAGCTTCGATGGAGGTCCTATTCCTTTAGCCCCATTTCTTTTGGCTCAACTGTGTCGAGGGCTGAGTCGAATGGTTATTGAGCCTTCTCGAATATATAGGCAGGCCTGCCCTTTGTGGATTTTGACTGTTTGGGTTCATGTATATTACCCTCATCTAGTCCACACTTTATCTGATAATGATTATGATCTCCAATTTCGAAAGGAGGCCGATAAGTTTGGGGGTTCCCTTCTTAACTGTAGTACATCCCCTCGAGATGAATGGGGTTGTGTGCAGAGGCTGTTTTCAACAGATGCGCCCCCTCGACCCCTCAAGATTTCTCTCGAGTGCTTCTTGAATTTCTTTCAAGACCTCCATTCTTTAATTGGCACCCTGCTCGAGACTTGGGTGTCATTCCTGGTGTAGTTGATCCTGCTCGAATAGCCTCTCCTTCGTGGCTTTCTTCTTTCAATCCTTTTCTGATTTTCGAAGATCAAGGTCAACATTGTTGGAATTCAGTGTTATGCGCTCAAGACCTTCTTTTTGTTGATTCCCACGAAATGGGAGTTGAAGTCTATAATCCTCAACTTGTTGCCAGACAATTTGGTCTGGTACAGACCTGTGCTGTTCCTTTTATTGAGACCCTCAATCGTCCTTGGTCTTCGAGGACTAATTTACTGGAGGCAGAGGTTAGTCAGAAATTTGTGGAAACTGGCAGACATGAGCAGTATCTTCGAGCTCAACGCACTCTTTTCACTTATAGAAGCAAAAAGGAAGATTCTTCCTTGGATGAGGACTGCTCGAGTTGAGCCTGGTTATGCTCGTTGGTGGAATCGATTTTCTTTTACTTATTTACACCCCAACTCTCTTCGTCCCGTATCGAGGCTGTTTTAGGAGTTCTCTATCCTGAGGATCCTGAGAATGCTGATGCTATTACTCCCTTCAGAGCCCTCGTTCCTCCTCCTTTCCTTCTTGAGGTATTTTTCTTCTTCTATATAAGTTATCTTCTTAACTTTTAAATTGTGTTTCGTGGTTTTCTTTGGTTTTTTATAACTCGTATTATCTTGATTGAAGCCTATTCCGGAGGCCTTTTCTGATGAGGAATCAACAAACGAGGACGCCACCAGTGTGCCTCCTCTTATCGTGACCCCTATAAGCATGATGCCTTCTTCATCTGGCCTAAAACAGCCTTGAGATTTCCCGTCCTCGAGTCGAGGAGGACCATCCGTTATGCCCTCAGATCCTATCGAGGAGCCTGACTATTCTTCTTCTGATTAACCTCTTATCATCAGACGTCATCGAAATAGAGGTAGTTTCTAATTTATTCCTTAGTAAGGTTTTATAGACAGATTCCTTACTTTACTATTTTATTCGTATGTAGAAGGTCCTTCCCTTTCGTCTCCCTCTTCTGTGGCAGAGTCTATTTCTCAAGTTTTAGTGGTGCTTCCACCTGGTATGGCTATTAATCCCTATTTCAATTAGTCTTTCCATTCTATTTTTGTCATATTTAGTTTGTTCTTCGTGTACAGAGCCTATGGTTGAGGGTTCGTCGTTCTCAACTCCATCAGGACCTACTTCTCCTGACCATACTTCTGCCATTCATTCCTCTTCGAGTATGGACTCTTCATTTCTTTCTTTTGACCTCTATTGATTTTCTAAAATAACCAAGTTATTTCCCTTTTTTAGATAGGGTGGAAATAACTATTTCGTATGATTCTGATGATATTGGAGTAGATAACTCTAGGTTAGAGGATCGAGTCTTGCCCTCTTCTAACCCTTCTCCTGATCATCAGCCGGATTTGATTGTTCAATCACCTTCAATCGAAGAGGCAACTGTATCTCAAATTGATACGGTGGTTGTTACAGGTTAGAATTCTTTTATTCTAGGTTTTTTCTCTTTTGTGAATTTTTATATACTTATGTTTTTTTGTTTTATCTTGTAGGTGTTTCTACACCTATTTCTACTGTGAACATGCCTTCGAAGGCTGAGGGTTTTCGTTTGATTGATACCCTTTCATCTGATGCTACCCGTATCGAAACTGCAGTTGAGCTTCAAAGTTTCTTTGTTAGTATCCAGTCTCTCTTTCCTGAACAGATTAGGAGTTTGATACTTAACAATGTGGGAGTCCTTACTCAGTTTATTCGTGATGCTCACGACGCATCTCTATCAGATGATGCTTTGAAGGTGTTGTCTACTTAGCTCGAAGAGTCTCATATCCTTCTTCAGCAAGAAACAGGATTTTATCAGACCTTGTCTACTGACCTGACTGATATTGATCAACAGTTACAACTCCTCCAAGCTCGTAAGAGTCATCTCTTAGAACGAGTGCCTTCTTTACAAACTGATTTTGCCGACGAAGAGATCCGCTTAACAGACGTAGCAAAATTAGTTAAGGATCGTATGGATAGGGTATCTCGTCTTAAGTTTTAGCAAACTACTGCTCGTGCCATTCTAAGTTCCCTTAAGCAGTGTTTAAACGTTCTTGTATAATGTTTCTTTCGTTAATATGAACACGTGATTTTATTTTGACTTTGACCATTTCGTTTTCTGTATAGTCTGTGTGATTTTCCGTGTTTCTTCTTTGTTTGTATCGCCCTTTTTCACCTTATTTTCCTATAAATTGACCATTTTGTGGTCACTTCTCTTCACTTCTCATTCTTCATCTTTCCACTCCTTCTCTCTTTCGATCTCATCTCTTGAGAAGCCGGATATCTATGAATTTCTCAGTTTGTAGGATAATTGCCTTCGTGTCATTGCGATTTTTTAGGCACCATGTCGATTATGCCCTATCCTTTCTTAATTCTTTCGCTATATCTTTCGCCTCTTTTTATTTTTATAAGCCTTTCGATGAGATGTTGAATAAATTTGTTTCGTATATGATCACCCATATTAATTTATTTCACTTGGTTCTCATCAAGATGAAATTTGCTATAATCTCTTTCGTTATGGCCTTAGTCTCCCTACTTACATATATAATCATCCATATTAATATGGGTGATCTAGTCCTTATCAGGGCGAGTAGGGTGATGTCCTTATTCTTTCTTTTCGTTCTTTCTTCTCGTCAAGACCCTGTCAAATACACTCACTGAACGTGGGGTATTTTTTATTTTTTTTAGTATTCTTGATTAGATATTCATTTTCCAGCACTTATGTTTGAGATATCTCTTTGACCATCGTGTCTAAAGATGCTTACTCAAATAGTATTGTATCTTACTAGGGTTTCCTTTATAAGGATTTTGTAGTAAATTTATTCGAATCACTTATGTACTTCTAGCTTTCGTTTATCTCTTCCCAAAGTTGTGGAAATCTATTGTAAATGTTATCTTTATATATATCCCAAGTCGAAGGAAAATATTTCTTTTATTTGTCATTTATTGCTTGTCCAAATTGCTTGCCATTCGTATATAATAATTTATATCCGTTTCCTGGTTCAGCGCTTTCGATAATGAATGGTCCTTCCCAATTTGGAGACCATTTCCCATAGAATTTATCTTTTTGCCCTTCGGGGAGTATTGTCTTCCATACCAATTCGTCTTTGGAAAATTGTTTCTTTCTCATTTTTCGATTGTAGCATTTTTCAGTTTGTTTCTTTAATTTATGAATATTTTGTAATGCTTCGATTTGTAGGATCTCTTGATCCAACTGTTCAATATTCATAGCCTCTTCGTACTCTTGTGGTGATAAATTAATTTGTTTAAGTATTCGCTCAGACTTAATATTCATTTCGACGGGTATAACCGCTTCATGTCCAAATACCAATTGATATGGATTTACTAATATACTTTCTCTAGGACTCGTTCGATAAGCCCATAATGTTTCTAAGATCAAATCGTGCCAAATACTAGGATTGTCTTTTATCATTGTAGCAATTCCTCTTTTTATGATCTTATTGCTTGACTCTGCTTGACCATTCGCTTGGGCATAATACGGAGTAGAGTTTGTTAATTTAACAGATAGTTTTCCTAGAAAATACTTTATTTCGTCACTGTTAAACACTTTAGCTTAATCCACTGTGATAGTTTCAGGGATTCCAAATCTAGTAAATATATTTTCGTTGATAAAATCTACTATATCGCTTGATGTTATGTCTACGAAAGGCTTTGCTTCGACCCATTTCGTAAAGTAGTCAGTGGCTACTAAAACATATTTATGGTGCTTTGGTGAAGCAAGCCTAATTTCCCCAATAATATCCATTGCCCATCCTTGAAATGGCCATGGCTTGATTATACTATTTAGTTTGGCTGCTGGGACTCGTTGAATACTACCATGTCTTTGACATGGTCTGCATCCTTTAGCATACTGTATAAAGTCTCTAGTAACTGTTGGCCAATAATACCCATATTGATGTACTAATCTTCTCATTTTCTGCCCTATCTGATGGGCTTAACATATGCCCTCATGTATTTCTCCCAAGACTAGCCATGCATCGTCCAAATCTAAACACTTAAGTAATAGACCACTCATATCTCTTCGAAATAGTTGTTCTCCATCATACACATATCGATGTGCTATGAGTTTTAATTTATTAGAATATTTCTTTTTTTATGGCTCTTGGAGGTATTCGATTATTTCATCCCTCCAATCAACTTCTTTGACCATAATATCTACCTTATTAATTTCCTTTGTTATTCTCTCTTCGAAGGGATCAAGTTCCTTGTCTTTGATTGTAATTTTCTCGTGGAAATAACTCCAAGAAATTTTATATCCTGATGCTAGTTGAGCTAACTCATTAGCTATTTCGTTTTTGATTCAAGGGGTATAGTATATTTTTACTTCATAAAAATATTCCAGTAGCTTTTTAATTCTAGCATTTCCTAGAATTATTGTTGAGCTAAAACATTTGAAGATTCCTTTTGTTTGATTCACAATCAGTTGAGAATCTCCTTTTATAATTACATTCTTAGCCCCCTAATTCGAGAAGGCTTTCCAGACCTAGAATTAGGGCTTCGTATTCCGCCCTATTATTTGTACAAGGTCCATCCAGTTGTACAGCAATTTTCGTGGGGACCTCTGTTGGAGATATTAAATATATATCCGCACCTGCTCCTCTTTGCGTAGAGGAACCGTCAAAATATAATTTCCATGGTACTAGATCGATATAGTCCTCTTCCAATTGGTCTTTTGAACTGGCGTTAATCGATGGATGATCTGCTAAAAAGTCAGCCAAAGCTTGTCCTTTTATTGCCTTTTGTGGTATATACCTAACATCGAATTGAAGAAGGTGAAGACTCCATTTGTTTAGTCTTCCCTTTAGTAATGGTTGTGATAACATATATTTTAATATGTCTATTGGAGATACTACTTCGACTGTAAAGGACATAAAAAAATGTCTTAATTTTAGTGAAGCAAAATATACACTATAGCACCATTTTTCAATGGGTGTATATCTAGTTTCTGTGTCTGCTAATGTTTTTGATAGGTAGAACACTGCTTGCTCTTTTCCATTGTCGTTTTCTTGTACCAATAAACATCCCATTGAGGTATCCCTTGTCGAGAGATACAGTCTTAGAGGCTTTCCCATTCGTGGTGGAATGAAAACTGGTGGTTCTGATAAGTATCGTTTTATCTTTTCGAATGTCTCTTGATGTATTGGTTTCCATTGGAATTTTTCTCCTTCCTTAGACCTTAAGAGTGATGAACAGTTCTTAGTTTTATTTGCTAGGTTAGATATGAATCTTCGAATGAAATTGATCTGTCCTAGGAATTTCTGGAGTTCCTTTTTGTTCGTAAGTGGTTTTGCTTCTAAAATCGTTTTCGCTTTGTTCTTATCAATTTCAATTCCTCGTTAGTGGATAAGAAATCCTAAGAAATTCCCTGCCTGTACTCCAAAAGCACATTTAAGTGGATTCATTTTCAATTTGTATTTTCACGTTCTTTTGAATGAATTTTCCAAGTGATCTAGATGATCTTTGTGTGATTGTGATTTTATCACTACATCATCTATGTATACTTCCATAAATTTTCTTATCATATCGTGGAATAGGTAATTCATGGTCCTTTGGTATGTTGCTCCTGTCTTAAGGCCAAACGACATTACTATCCATTTGAATGTTCCCAAGGAGCCTGGACATCTAAATGCAGTTTTGTGTCTATCTTCCTTAGCTATTCGTAATTGGTAGTATCCTGAATACCCATCCATAAAAGATAACACTTTATGCCGCGATGCTGCGTCGATTAGAGTATCAGCTACTGGCATAGGATATTCGTCCTTTGGGCCAGCCCTATTTAGATCCCTGTAATCTATACATACTCTAATTTTTCCATTCTTTTTAACAACGGGAACAACATTTGCTAACCATTCGACATACTTAGCTAGCCTTATAAATTTTGCTTCAAGTAAATTCTCTATTTCTTTTTTGACTCCCAAAACGACTTCTGGGGCTATCCTTCGTGGAGGTTGCATAATTAGCATACAATCTCTTTTTATCGGTAGCTCGTGTTGTGCTATTCGAGTGTCAATCCCAGGCATTTCGTGGTGAGCCCAAGCAAAGCAATCTTTGTATTCGATTAAGATTTTGATGAAATCATCCTTCCCTTTTGGAAGTAATTTTGTACTGATATAAGTTATTCTGGGATTTTCTGTAGTTCCCAAATTAACTTCCTCTAGTGGATCTTGTATTTCCATCTTTATGTCTTCGTTCTTTTCCAAGATTCATTCTAGTATTTCATATGTGCCATTTTCTTGTATTTCTTTTAATTCATTAGTCATTGCGTGAATCAGCTTTCGTTCACTGTTTAGGCCTGCCACAACTCTTAGAGTCTTATCTAGAGCATTATTTAATTCAACCACAGAACCGTCTTCTTCGTGAAAAACATCTATATTAATTCGAATAACATTTTTACAATCTATTGTTCTAGACATAATAATAATTTTTGAGAAACGATAATAATTACAAATATTTCTAATCCTATCTCTAGGAAGCTGTAATTTTCAAGGGTCCTCCCTTTAGCTTGTCGCTGAAGTCCTTGATTTTCGCTTCGTCATCTTCTTCTAGCCTTCGACTGGCCTCTTTTTTTTTTTCCGTTGTTCTTCGAGCACCTCTATTCGAATTGGCGCGCATTCCCCCGTGTAGAACCTGGCTTCCACAAAATTAGCGGTGGTTAGATGAGGCTTTTCTTCGGCCTTAACAATTTCAAACTTCTCATCATTCCAAATTATCAGTATTTGGTGTAAAGTAGATGGTATGCAGTAATTGCTTTGGATCCAATCTCTTCCTAATAAAGATTGATAGCTAGAACTAGTATTAACCACAAAGAAAGAGGTATAGGAGGTCGTATTTCCTACTTTAATTTTGACTGGTAACAGTCCTTCTGATTTAGTGGCTTGCCCTGAGAAGCCGTACACTGCTACGTCTGCAATTATTAAATCCTTCATGGATTTTCCTAAGAGTGGTAATGTAGATAATGGTAATACATTCACAGCCGCCCCTTTATCAATTAGAACTTTATTTATCCCAATATTATCAATTTCTTCTTTGATATATAATGGTTTAATGTGGTTATTATTTATGGATTTTCTATCCAATAAATCCTTAAAAACTGGGTCTATATTAAGTTCACAAGTACATGCCTGAATTTCTTCGATCTCTGAAATATTTAAATCTTCGTAACACCTTAAGTCTAGGAGTGTATCCTCTATAAATTCGTATGGTGAATCATCTAAAGTAGAAGTTAAATCTCGTTCTAATCCTAGATAAGATGGAGAAGACATACCTGATTGGGCCACAAATTCGTAGGCCTCGTCTTCTTCCATGATCTCATGCCATCGTGGATGTTCTTTGCCTTGCCCTTCTGGCTGAACCTCTGGGTGCATGGCTTCCACCATGCTTACCTCAGTTTTATCTTCGAAGTTTAAGGCTCTCTGGATAGCTTGTATTCGTGCAAACTCTTCATCATCGACATAGATTTCGATTCCGTCATCTGAGGTATATTCGTCTTCTTCTCGATCCTTTCTTTCGAATTTACTGGGATGGACTTTTACCTCCTTCATCTGATCACTAAGGGTGTCTATGTCTACCCCTTCACTTCCTTTTGTTGAACATTCGATTTGTCCAACTTGGATTTGCAAAGTTCCTTTTGACATTGCATCCTCATCAATCTTCAGTTGATTGACGAGTGCTTCTTGTTGCATTTTCATTGCAACCTGGGCTCTAGCATGGCTCAATTTCTCAGCCACTTGTCTCCTTTCTTGAGCTTTCGAAGGGATGCTCCCTAGCTGAGTCATATGAGAAACTCGGGTACCTTTGAAGTACCCTGAAGCCCTTGACCCATTTGGAGGTAACCCTCCTCTGAGAGCATATCTGCCCCCCCATTCTGCGTCCTCTGCCTCCTCGATACCCCATTCCTATAGGGAAGACGTTTGTTCGTGGACGTTTGGGCATTCCATAACTTCGTTGATAGACAGGTACCCAATTTGGATCATTGGGTATAATCTGTAACCGCACTAATTCGAAGTGGAGAATATCAGAGCAATCAGGACATAATACCTTCTGTAGTCCTTTAAGGTTGGTAGCAATTTTCGGAGTTACTACCCCTTCTGTTTCGAGGACTTCTTTGTAGGTTTTGTCCCTAGCCTTGATTACCTATTCCTTATTAACAGGCCTTACCTCTTGATGATGCACTTCGATATCATCAGCTGATTCCATCCCTAGAGTAACCTTTTCGACATAGGTCAACTCCACTGTTCCAAGTTCCATCTGCTTGGCAACGAACCTCCGGAATATTTGACATTGGTCAGTAGTATGTAGAGTATTCATGTGCCATCTACACATACCTTCGAGCCCTTCATCTTTGACCTTAGGGAAGGTAAAAATTCCCTGGTCTATGTATCTGTTGAACATGATGTTGGCCATTTTCGTGTAATTCGATATCTGTAAACATGAAATATTAGATATGTCAATATCTATCATGTTGATTTCTAAGGTTTGTTGAAAAGGGTCTTTTTAGATTTCTGTTTTATCTTCGTCAGGAAAAAATAGTTCCTTTTCATCTATCTTCTTCTGTATGATATTTCGAAAATATGTACGATCATTAGTTCTATGTGTCATAGTGTTATGCCATTTACTGTATGGATTTTTCTCTAATTCTGTATTCGAAGGGATCCTAATGTTTCTAGTCCTCCTAATTTTCTTATTAGCGAGCAACCAGTCAAATATCTTGTCGGCTTTCGAAGTATTGAAAGAATATTTCTTAGGCTTACCCCCTATGTCTATCAAACTGTCTTTCTTTTCGAGTTTAGGACAAGAGAATGGTGGTCCTTTCTTAAATTCAGTATAATCTACTTCGAAAGGATCTTAAAAAACCCATAGTACTTCTATTTCGAATGCGTTGAAACCCTGGTGTTTTCTTTGACTTTCTTCTCTTAGCATATTTTCATATCATATTGCACTTTCTGCTAATTCTCTAAAATCATGAAAAGGAAGACCATCCAATTTCATCCTATATTCTATAGCCATATTTTCTTTAGCTAACTGTACAAATTCTTTTTCGGGTAAACTTGTGTGACATCTTATCCTAGCCCTTTTAAACCTAGATAGATATTCTTCCACTAACTCCCCAGTGTGTTGTCGTATTCTGGCAAGATCACTCATCCAAAAGCCTAGGTCGGTTCTAGCAAAGTGATTTTGGAAGAGGAATTGCATTTCTTCCCAACTGTGTATCGAATTTGGGGCTAGGCTTATATACCAATTAAAAGCAGTTCTTGTTAAAGAACTAGGAAACATTCGAACTTTTAAATATTCGTTATCTGCTGCTTATCTACACTGACATGAGAATCTATCTACATGTTCCAAAGCAGACACATTATCCTCTCCTAAAAATAAAGTAAAATCAGGAACTCTAAATCCTCAAGGGAAAGGATGTGCTCTATCTATCCAATCAGGATAAAACTTACTCGTTAAGGGTATATTTACTTTTCTCAAAGTTGGCCCATATAACCTTTCTACAATTTGTTCGATTTGTGATTGAATAGGTTCTTCTCCCATCATTCCTGACATCGAATATGGATATGTGGTAGGTTGTGCACTATACGGTTCATTTGTTCCATATCTTGGGTTATATTGTGCATTTTGACCAAAATTAGTTGGTCTTCTCCCCTGATAATTTCCTTCGAAAGGCTGATAGGGGTTTCCCTGTCCTACAGTCGTATATCCTTGTAGATTGGGATCAAGGTACATAGGTTGTGAAGATATATTAGATGCTCTGGGATATTCGAAAGGAATCCCAGGAGTTTTATCTTTTCCTACATTATTTCTATCTCCTGTAGGTCCTAAACCTAAATTCGTGTTAACTTCAGGAGATAATGTTAAGTTAATAGGATTTGATGGTTGGCCTGTTTCAAAATTCCTAAATGTTCGTTGAGGCTCCCTAAGGCAGCCTGGTGGTGGATATCCTATAGGTGACTCAACATTATCTCCTATACGTGTTTTATCTCCGGCCAACTGTATGACCTTTTCGATGAGTTGGTTATGCTTTTCTATATGTGGCTCTAAATTAACTATCACGTCGCTAGCCATGCTTTTCGATAAGGCTGTAAATGTGGAATTAAAGGTCTCATTTATATCTAGTATGATTTTCCCTACTTCTCTAGCTAGACAATCTTTCGAATCTGTAGCTATACTATCTATGATTTGGTGACAAACCCCTGAAGTTTCGTGTGCTAAGGCTCTATATTGGTCATTATACTCTTTTCGTTGGCTTTCTCGGGCCTCTAATAGAGTTTCTTTCATACATTCCACGAATTTCTCGTAAGCTTCTTGTATATCGAATTTAGTTTTTCGTGGAGTTTTTTCATGGGAAGAAGATCCTTGAGTTAGGATGCTGCATTTGAAGCATTATCCTCTCTTTGGGCACTCATATCACCAGATATATTTCTTACTTGAGACCTAGTTTGAGGCATTTAAAAAGGTTTATTCGTGGAGTGTATTTCATAACTCCCACTGTGGTCGCCAAATTTGTTATTGTGCTTTGTACTTAGGGGTCACCAACAAACGTGATGGGAAGTCCTACGGCCCTTAAAAAGGTCCTAAATAAGGTCGAGGACTATCTTAGAGCAGGCCGTTCCCTACTCGAACCTACCCTTCCACCCTCCAACACCCGCTCTGTCAAAGGATGGACACTTATCGACAGTGATAGTTATTGCAGACATGTATTCGAATACTTGAACGGAGAGCCACATAAACAAGCATAAAAAGGGAACTTTAAAAGAGCATGATTTAGGAAGGAAAGCTTAACTTATTCCATTCGATTATGATCAGGCATACATTCGATTCAGAGCAATAAAAATAAAAGGGATAGAAGCAATTATACCTCACGAGAAGGCGCCATTGCTAAGTGGTTGGGTTACACGCTCGAAGAGCCTAAGTTACAATCTACTCCTAAACTATGCTACTCTAAAATCTACTTTTTGACATCTCGTCAATATGAGCTCTGCTGCCTTGTTCTTCTGTTCTTCTTTGTATTTATAGGGGCTTGAGATAATTGTTCATGATCTAACAGTTCTCCTCTCTGTCCACTTTCTTCATGTTAGCGTCCAACTTCCCCACGTTCTCCACTTCTCCTGAATGTCTTCATTCTCCTTTTTCTAACTGAGACTTATACTTAGCCTTTCGTAGAACTGCCTCTTATATAAATACATTTACACATTTATATTCGTGTGTATATATATATATATATATATATATATATATATATATATATATATATATATATATATATATATATATATATATTTGTGAGTCTTTTCTTTTACAAGGACTCTTCAAAAAGTCTATTCGTTTTGACTTTGACTTATATTAACCAATTTATCTACTGTATTATAAGTCCAATTTATTTCGTGTATAACACACGCATCAGTTAATGTCGCTCCAATTTTCAACGCTCCTTCCCATTTTCTCTCACCTCTCAATCTCACCCAGACCAAAAAAATTAATTCTTGCTTTAATCTTGCTATCGATTTATAAAGAGTGCCTAAGTTACTCTAGAGGGAGGTGAATAGAGTGACTCCAATTTCTCGCGTTTTATGACTTTGAGAACAACGTAAAGAACAACGTTATGGACGTTGTTTCTATGCAGTGAATTGAACACAAAGTAAAAGACTGAATGTCAATAACACAAGACTTTTTTTCACGTGGAAAATCTCCTAGGTTCAATAGGAGTAAAAACCACGACCCAATTACTTGGGATTTTGTTACACTACTTCTCTTATAACCAGAGCCAAAACAGGATACGTTAATGCACCCTAACAACACCACACACCGATACTGATGTGTTACCAATCCCTCCAAGTCACACACTGACCTGAGGGGAACTCTACGCTTGTTACTAAGCTAGAGCTATTACAAATTACCAAATTGCTTGTCCTATAACACGCTTCATTACTAAGCAAATAAGACCACAGAAAACCTATTATGCAATGACCAATCTAAGCAAGACTCAAACTGACCAGGACAGGGAACAGGGTTTAAGGTTGTTCTTGTGAGCACAAGACGTATCTGGTTTGGACGATTTAATACTTTGCACAAATGATTCTGATCTCAATAATGCACGCAAAGCTTAACCCTTCAACTGAGCCTATCAGGCTCCTTATATAGGCAGGCCTAGAAGCTCAGTCCAATTAGGTTAAATCTCTTCAGTATATAAAAGATAATATTTACCCAAAGATAGGATAGAGTTTAAGTAAAGATCAAAGACCTTTCCTTAACTCAACCTATATCATTAAAACCGTCCAAATACCTTAACAGAAAATCTTGGCCAACTAGCAAGTGATTTATCATAATATACTCTCTAAAAGATAATTAGAAATATTCCAAAAGATAATTCACTTCCCTTAAACAATATAAACATGGCCATTAAGTAAAATACTTTTTCAAGATAATATATTTTTAAAATAAAATACTTTTCTGTTTAAAACATGATTTTGCAATATTCATTTTTCCTAAATAATTTATATTTCTTCAGAAGAATATTTGTGTGAAGATCTAAAAAGATAATACACAAATGTTTGTAGAAATAATAAATATGATATTATGCAAACTCGTCCAGATACACAGCTAGAAGGAACAGGGTCCAACTCGTCGTTCCCCTTTGGTTCCTTCAAGCTTCAGTGCTGGTCGTAGAGAACAGGGTTCACAAGAATGTTCCCCTGTACTCATAGACGCATGCACTCAGACCTACAACCTTGTTCCCTTGTCATGATCAACTTAGACTCTTGCTAACTAGTCAAGCATAGTACATAAAGACTAATGACAAATGCACTTAACTACATTATATAGTCTTCATGTCTTGTGGGGATCCAAGCATCTTCATGAGCAATCATGCTTTGAGCATTATAGCTTCTTGCATCCTTTAGTAAATCTGCCATCATAGTTAGTTTACACAAAGATAATGACACTATGTTTGTTACCATCAAAACCAGGAACCCAACAAATTCCCCCTTTTTGATGATGACAAACTAGTGTGCTTATCTGAGCTAGATACCAATCATAATCAATCCAAAATTAACTTACCATTGTTGTGAACCAACCAGAAGAAACAGGGTAAGTAGGAACAGGGTTTACAGCTTCATCTTCAAGAACGTCAGCTTAACATTATCATCCATCACATTAAGACTTTTGCAGAGAGAAACTTTGCAATCAGAGTTGCAACTTCAAGACTTTAGAGAATCAGAGTAGGCAGAAGAAACACAATTTCAAACCAGAAACTATTAGAGCAAAAATCAAAAATTTGTGTGCTACCCATCCATAGTGAATAGGTTAACAAGGTACGAGAATTAAACTAGACTATACCTAAACATGATCATATCAAACTTAAACATAAGCACACCACTCTTCCCCCTTTTGGCATCATCAAAAAGTGTTATTGACATTTGTTAAACATGCAATTAGAGATAAGTTAAGCCAGAATTTAGCAAGTATGTCACAACCATCACCTCCAGGGTTTAACTGTATGCAAACAAATGCAAGAATTAGTAGCTCAAACTTAAAAATCTATTGATATAGGCGATCCAGAAAATAGTCAAAGTCAAATCATATAAACCAAAAGGACCAATTATATATATATATATATATATATATATATATATATATATATATATATATATATATATATATATATATATATATATATATATATATATATATATATATATATATATATATATATATATATATATATGCACAGTCACAAAAGGAAGACATTGTTACAGCATAAGCAACGTCTAGAGAGAAAAGAAAGAAAAGAAAAGAAACAGGCTTAAGCAACAGGGGGAGGAATAGGGTCTGATCGGTCATTGTTGTCATCAGCAGGCTCGTCAGTTTCAACCTCAAACCCATCCTTCAGCATCTTGACAAGCTCAGCATGCCTTCTTTGATGAGCCTCATCAGCTTTTGTCACTGCATCAACAAGATCAGCGATCGTTTGAGCCAGAGAGGCTTGCTTAGAGGTCACAGCATTGAGCCTTGCTTCCACCAGTTGGAGCATTGTGAACAGTGCAGCTTTGTTAATGCTTGCCCCTTCTATAGAAACAGCCTCTGGCCCCTGTTCCCCCTCAGAACCAACCTCCTCTTCTTCCTTCTCTTCCTCCTGATCCTTACAAAACTGAAGCCAATTTGCTTCAAATACTGCTTACCCACCTCATTCACAGTTGTAGGTGATGTCACAGTAGAGAGAGGCACGCCAAAGTGCTTGAATACCAGTGTAAGGGCATACCCATAAGGCAGAGAATGGGTGATTTTCTTGGCACTTAGGACATACCCAATGTGGTGAGTCATAACAGTGGGGAGATTCACCTTCTCTCTCCTTTCAACCAAATCCATAAGACTTATATCATAGGCGGAGCAGTACTCCCTGTCTTCCTCCCTAGGAACAAGGGTCCGAAACACAAGTGCAAAGAGCAGCTTGTGCATAGGAACAAGGTCCACAACCTTGATCCTTGAGGCGACATCTACCACCATGTCCCTTGTATACTTCCTCACAATGGCTATGGGATCAAGACCAGCATACTCAGGCCACACACCACCCCTAGCCCATTCAGCAAAACCATCACAAGGGATCCCCAAGATTTTCCCCAAATTAGAAGCATTAAATTTAATGGGGACCCCAGATACCTCATTCGAACCACCCCATTCTTCACAGAGCAATTTAAATAAATTTGCTTAAATTCAGCATAATGAAATGTGGTTCTGGTGGTTAAGTAAGTACCCCACCCCTGAGATAGAACATTTGTAACAAATTCCCCAACCCCATGATCCCTCATCCAATCAAGACACCATACCTTGCCAGTGATGCACTTTCGAGAGAGGATCTGAGTTGTCCTGGCATCAATTTCATCTGGGTCCTGTTTCTTCTTCTTGCCCTTAGAGACAGCAGTAGAGGTTGAGGGCGGGGAAACCAGGGTTTTCTTCTTCTTGGCTGGTCTAGAAGAAGGTTCAGCAGTCTCTGGAATGCCCAAGACCCGTTCAACAACGGTCTTTCGTTTCTTGTAGAGTTGATAAATAGGTCGTGTCGTGTCATGTTCGTGTTCGTGTCAAAGATAATCGTGTCAGAAAACTCTCGACACTAACCTGACCCATTTATTAATCGTGTCGGGAACCTTCAACACTAACCCAACCCGCTTAATAATCGTGTTATTCGTGTTGACCCGCTTAACTTTTTTAATCTAATTTCTTTTTAGAAAATAACAAATAAAACATAAAATAACTAATAAAAAATAGTAAGGAATTTTGAAACATTACTTTTAAGCTTTCATTGGGGGTATTAGTCAATACAAATAATTAATATCATAGATTTAAACCTAATTGTTTGATATTATCATTAGTTAAGTGGCATAATTCTCGATATGTTTGAATAATCGTGTCAGAGCGTGTCAATTTTGTGTTGAAAATCTCAACACTAACGCAACCCATTTAACTAAACAGGTTACTCGTGTCGACTCGCTTAAGTTAATCGTGTCGAAAAATCTCAACACTAACCCGTTTATTTTGTGTCCGGTTCGTGTCGTGTTATCTTGTCGTATCAGCTTTTGCCGGCTCTAGTTTCTTTGATGGAGGTGTTGTGGGAACAGGCTCTGTGACAGGGTCCTTTGAGTGTGGACCCTATTTCTTGGAAGACCCAGCAATAGTCTTCTTTGATTTCTTGGGACCAGCTGTGGGAACAGGTGGTTCCACAGCAGATCCTTGTTCCCCCTGAGCAGCAGTGCTCTCTATTTCAGGCTTCTCTCCTCCCTCACTCTCCTTTTTCTCTCCCTTAGACTCTCCTTTTGATTTCCCAGCACCCTCTTTCTTTTTCTTTCCTTCCTCACCTTTCTCCTTCACGTATTTGGCCCCAATTGCAGCTCCTTCATCCAGAATAGCGTCAAATTCTGCAGCTAGCTCAGACACGCTAGCTCCTTTTGGAGCAGTTTTCTTAGTCTTCTTCTTGGCAAAAGAAATCGAGGCCCCTGCCTTTGTAGCATCATCCTTCCCCAGGTTTTCAGTGGAAGAGGGTTTAGGTGATGATGGTGGTGATGAAGAAATCTCAGTGGGTCTTGTCTTCTTACGAGCTGTCATCTTGACAGGCATGTCAGGATATTTGACAGGGGTAGTGGATGGTGATTTCTCATGTGAGGAGATTTTCTCAGCTAGAGGCTTCTTGGTGGAAGAGGATCGAGTTTCGGTCACCATCTTTATAGCTTGGGTTAGGGTTTAGAAAGAAAGAGAAAGAAAGGAGAATTGTGGGATGAATATTTGAATTAACGGGAAGAAACTTCAAAAAATTCAAATTACTGATAGAGAACGGAAAGAATCTGACAGAGAAGAACATAACGGGAAGAATTTTGTGAGAGAGAGAGAATTAACGGGAAGAAGAGAGATTTGTGGGAGCTGATTTGAGTTGTGATGATGAAGAACAACGGTCTAGCTCCTATTTATAGGGAAATAATCCCAACCGCCTCTAATAATTAGGAAACCAGACGAAATTAAATGCGTCTGAATTTTCCCATTGGGAACAATTTAGCTTGAGGCAGAATGACTGAGGGAACAAGGTCTATGTACTGGTCTTAGGGTCCATACAACAACAATTTTGAGGACAATAAGGGATATACCAATAGACCAAAGTGAGTCCTTTGGTTCAGGTCATACAGTTATGCATTTTACTGCATGCGAGCTGGCATAGACATACAAAAATTAAAAGGCCACACAAATCACATATATACACAAATAAAACATGTAGACACACTCTAGCCAATCATCGAGGGAACATGGTGCACATACAACTAAGTAATCCGGATCATGCCTATTTCTAATCTAAGTTTCTCATACCCTTCTCTGCTCAATGGTTTAGTAAATAGATCTGCCAATTGATACTCCCTCTTGCAACAATTCATTTTAATGAATCCTTTCTCTGCATTGTCTCTCAGAAAGTGATGTCTAATGTCAATGTGCTTTGTTCTTGAATGTTGCACTGGATTTTTGGAAATATTTATAGCACTTGTGTTGTCACACAAGATTGGCATACAACCTGTATCAATTCCAAAATCCTTTGATTGTTGTCTTACCCACAACAATTGTGCACAACATGAAGTTGCTGCCACATACTCAGCTTCAGCAGTAGACATGGCCACAAAATTTTGCTTTTTGGAGGCCCAAGAGATCAAGCAAGGCCCTAGAAAAGTTGTTATGCCTGATGTGCTCTTCCTGTCTACAAGGTATCCTGCATAAGCAGTGTCAGCATAGCCAATTAAATCAATGCCAACGCCTCTAAGGTACCAAAGACATAGATCTTCAGTTCCCTTGAGGTACCTTAGGATACGTTTGACTTGTGTAAGATGTGACTCTTTGGGGTTTGCTTGAAACCTTGCACACAAGCCAACACTATACATTATATCAGGTCTACTAGCAGTTAGGTACAATAAAGAACCAATCATACCTCTATACATTGTTTGATCAACACTCTTACCTGCTTCATCCAAGTCAAGCTTGACATTGGTGGAAACAGGTGTGTCATAAACCTTGGCATCTCTCATGCCATATTTCTTAATCAACTCTCTTGCAAACTTCTGTTGATGAATCATTGTTCCTTCAGAAGTTTGTTTGATTTGTAAGCCTAAGAATAAGTTAAGGTCACCCATCATACTCATTTCAAATTCACTCATCATCAACTCAAAAAATTCCCTGCACAAAGATTGATTAGTTGCACCAAAAATTATATCATCAACATAAATTTGTACAACTAACAAACTTTCCCCCTTAGCCCGTAAGAATAGGGTTGTATCAACTTGTCCCCTTTGATAATCATTGTCCATTAAGAACTTTGACCGACGTTCATACCAAGCTCTAGGAGCTTGTTTCAAGCCATACAATGCTTTGTCAAGTTTGTAGACTTGGTCAGGGGAATCAATGCTTTCAAAACCAGGGGGTTGCTTCACATAGACTTCCTCTTTCAAGTACCCATTCAGAAAGGCACTTTTGACATCCATTTGTTGCAACTTGAAGTCCATATGAGCTGCAAACCCTATCAGCATGCGTATTGCCTCGATTCTAGCAACAGGGGCAAATGTCTCATCATAGTCAATCCCCTCTTGCTGGTTGTATCCTTGAAAAACCAATCTAGCCTTATTTCTAACCACAGTACCTGTCTCATCCATTTTGTTCCTGAACACCCATTTAGTCCCAATGATGGTCCTATTATCAGGCCTAGGAACAAGGTGCCAGACCTTGTTCCTTTCAAACTGATTGAGTTTCTCTTGCATTGCAGTTATCCAATCAGCATCCTGCAAAGCTTCATTTATATTATGTGGTTCAATATAGGATAGAAAAGCAGAAAAAGCCATAAAGTTTTGCACAGATGCTCTCGTTTGAATCCCCTTGTTTATATCACTTATGATTTGATTCATGGGATGAGAACTCTGATGTTTCCAAGAACGTGGCTTGAAGCCAAAAGTTTCTGGATCATCTCTTTGTGGAGAGGGAACATGGTCCTCATTTGGATTTTCATTATGATCAGCTCCTTCCTCTGTAGGTGTTGTTCCTATATCAGGAGTATTTGTTCCCCCTGAGTCCATTGCGTGGACTCTTGGAGGAGTAGACCCTGTTTCTTCCTTCACAGCATAACATGTCTCCTCTTAGGCTTCTTCTTCTTCTTCCCTTTCTGGTGCAAGGCCAATTGGGAAGTCTTATTTATCATGTAGCATTGACTCAAAACTTGCATTAGATTCATCAAACACAACATGGACACTTTTCTCAACTTTCTGAGTTCTCTTGTTGAGGACCCTGTAAGCTTTGCTTTGTGGAGCATAGCCTACTAAGACAGCCTCATCACTCTTAACATCAAACTTTTCCAGGTTAGTCTTTCCGTTGTTATGTACATAGCACTGACAACCAAAAGCTCTAAAGTGGGAAATGTTAGGCTTTCTTCATCTGAGTAATTCATAGGGTGTCTTTCTCAGAATGGGCCTCAGCATGGCACAATTTATAATATAGCAACCTGTGATGAAAACTTCTCCCCACATGTTCCTAGGAAGATCACTAGCTAGCAACAGAGTTCTAGCTATGTCTTCCAAGGTCTTGTTCTTCCTTTTAACTACCCCGTTCTGTTGTAGGGTTCTTGGGGCAGAGAAGTTGTGATCAATTCCATATTCAGCACAGTAGTTTATGAATTTGTCATTTTCAAACTCTATGCCATGATCAGACCTTAGAGATAGTATATCGATCTGCTCCAACCTGTTTCTGCATTCTGTTAGCAAAGATTTCAAACACATCAAAGGTTTCATCTTTAGAAACAAGCAACAGGGACCATGTGAATCTTGAATAGTCATCTACAATAACAAAAACATAATTCTTACCTCCACGAGTTTGAACTCTCATAGGACCACAAAGATCCATATGTAGAAGTTCAAGAGGTCATGAGGTGCTTACCATGTTCTTTGTCTTAAAAGAAGACTTCACCTGTTTACCTCTAGCACAAGCACCACATAACTCATCACTTTTGAATTTGATCTTAGATAATCCAATGACAAGGTTATGTGATGCTAGCTTGTTTAAGGTATTGAGGCTTACATGCCCAAACCGTCTATGCCACAATGAGGCATCAGTTTCAATAGCACTGAGACATAATAGAGAGTTACTGGAAAGCTTATTTACATCCACTTTATAAACATTCTTGTGCCGCTTTTCCTCTAGCACAACATTATTTGTCTTATGACTCGCAACTATGCAGCTACTAGAAGTGAATAGGACATTGTTCCCTTTATCACATAGTTGCGAGACACTCAACAAATTATGCTTCAAACCATCAACCAAGTAGACTTCATCAATGGAATGTGACAGTGACTTACCTACCTTACCTATACCAACCACTTCACCTGTTTGGTCGTCACCAAAGGTCACACTACCACCTTCATAGGCTGTCAGTGAAAGAAATACTGATTTTTCTCCTGTCATGTATCTTGAGCAGCCACTGTCCACATACCATGGCTTGCTCTCTTTCACCTTAGCCTGCAATGAGAGTCACTTGTTAGTTTTAGGAACCCACATTTGCTTGGGCTCCCTTTTCTCAGAATTATTTTTAACTCTGTCTTTTCTCATCCAAACTTGTTTCACATGTTGCTTATTCTTGGCAACAGACCTTGTTCTCTCCTGGCATTCGTACATGTAGTGACTACCTTGTCCACAATGCCAGCAGTCTGTTATACCTTAATCCGACGTATTTGGTGTTGGGAGTCCAATCATCCTTCTTAACTTTTCTTCCTAGACCATTTTTAAACATATTGTGATGATCATTTAGCCAATTTAAGGCTTGAGATGGACTAGTCCATTTGCTAAGACAAACTAGTTCTTCTTGAACCTTATCCAATTTGCCTTTATAGTCCTTAGTCTTTTCAAGTTCTTTTTCCAAATTAACCCTAAGACTTTCACATTCAGATTTTAACTCATCTAGGCCAGTTTCATCACACACATATATAGGTTCTAATGCCTCAATGGTCTTCTTAGATAGATCAGTCTCAAGAGATAAACATTTACTTTCAAGAGTGGACATTGTTCCCTCCATTTTGCACATTGTTTCTTTGAGATCCTTATTTTCCTTTTTCAATGTTTTCAACATTTTCTCGTAATTGATTTTGATCTCTAATAGTTCAGTAACATCCTCTTTTGATTCATTACAGGCATGCAAAATTTTATCTTTTTCAATGTTTAGCTCTTCATACTAATCCATCATAGAAAGTATCATTTTAAGCAATTTATCTCTAGTCCAGGAAGCAATTTGAATCTTTATTTCAAGAATACCTACCTCTGCTTCTTCAGCTTTAGAATAGATGTCGGTTCTGGCCATAGTGCATAGATCTTCCACTTCATTCTCTGGATTATCCTCCTCGTTGTCTGACCAGTAAGCCAGCATGTTCACGTATCTTGCTTCTCTCTTTGTGAACCTTTTTGGTTGCCTGGATGAGGATGAACGCTATTCTGTCTGCCTGTTCTCAGTTGACTCAGGACACTCGCTCTTGAAGTGACCAAGCCTTGAGCACTTGTGACATATGACCTTGGACTTGTAAAAGTTTCCACCTTTCCCTGAATTTGAGGCAGCCTGAGTGAAGCTTCCTCTATTGCCATAGAACCGTGCAAACATTCTAGCAACCAAGCTTATCTCATCTTCATTTAGGTTCAAGTCATCTTCAGGAATTTCCTCCACTTGGAAAGCAATCTCCTTTTCTTTCTTAATTTGCAACTCAAGAGTCATTAAGTTACAAATTAATTCCTCAACCTTCATGACGGTCAAATCCCTTGCTTCTTGGATAGTTGTAACCTTAGGTGTCCATGTAATGTTTACTGGTAGACTCCTTAACAGCTTTCTAACAACATCCTCTTCATCAAACAGTTTGCCAAGGGATTTGAGTTGATTTAAGATATTGTTGAACCGAGCATACATGTCTTTGATAGTCTCTGTTGGTTCCATGTTAAACAATTCATATTGTCTAATCAACATATCTATTTTAGATTGCTTTACCTGTGAGGTGCCTTCATAAGCAGTCTCCAAGGTTTTCCAGATGCTTTGAGCAGTGTCACATCCTTGAATACGATTGTATTCCTTTGCATCAACTCCAAAGTGAAGGAGCTTAACAACTTTAGCATTCTTCTCCATAAGCTTGACATTAGTGTTTGTCCATTTGTCCGGAGGCTTTATGCTTTTCTTGCCTTCTGCATCTTTTTGCTCTACAACTAGATTTCCCTTCTGAGTTATTTGCCATAACTCATAGTCTTCAGCCTTGATAAAAATTTCCATTCTTTTCTTCCACCAGGAGTAGTAATCTCTATTGAATAGTGGTGGACGATTGATGGTTTGTCCTTCCCTCATCTCACTGGGTGCACTCATTTTTGCGGAAAAACTCAAGGTGTTAACTTCTTAATGAGCAACCTTGCTCTGATACCAACTAAAGAGTGCCTAAGTTACTCTAGATGGGGGTGAATAGAGTGACTCCAATTTCTCGCGTTTTAAGGCTTTGAGAACAACGTAGAGAACAATGTTATGGACGTTGTTTCTATGCAGTGAACTGAACACAAAGTAAAAGATTGAATGTAAATAACACAAGGCTTTCTTCATATGGAAAACCTCTTAGGCTCAATAGGAGTAAAAACCACGACCCAGTTACTTGGGATTTTGTCACACTACTTATCTTATAACCAGAGCCAAAACAGGATACGTTACTGTACCCTAACAACATTACACACTGTTACTGATGTGTTACCAATCCCTCCAAGTCACACACTGACCTGAGGGAAACTCTACGCTTGTTACTAAGCTAGAGCTATTACAAATTATCAGATTGTTTGTCCTATAACACGCTTCAATACTAAGCAAATAAGACCACAGAAAACCTATTATACAATGACCAATCTAAGCAAGACTCAAACTGACGAGGAGATGAAACATGGTTCAAGGTTGTTCTTGTGAGCACAAGACGTATCTGGTTTGGACGATTTAATACTTTGCACAAATAATTCTGATCTCAATAATGCATGCAAAGCTTAACCCTTCAACTGAGCCTATCAAGCGCCTTATATAGGCAGACCTAGAAGCTCAGTCCAATTAGGTTAAATCTCTTCAGAATATAAAAAATAATATTTACCAAAAGATAGGATAGAGTTTAAGAAAAGATCAAAGACCTTTCCTTAACTCAACCTATATCATTAAAACCGTCCAAATACCTTAACAGAAAATCTTTGCCAGCTAGCAAGTGATTTATCATAATATACTTTCTAAAAGATAATTAGAAATATTCCAAAAGATAATTCACTTACCTTAAACAATATAAACTTGGCCATTAAGTAAAATACTTTTCCAAGATAATATCTTTTCAAAATAAAATACTTGTCTGTTTAAAACACGATTTTGCAATATCATTTTTCCAAAATAATTTATATTTCTTCAGAAGAATATTTCTGTGAAGATCTAAAAAGATAATACACAAATATTCGTAGAAATAATAAATACGATATTATGCAAACTCGTCCAGATACACAGCTAGAAGGAACAAGGTCCAACTCGTTGTTCCCCTTTGGTTCCTTCAAGATTCAGTGTTGGTCATAGAGAACAGGGTTCACAAGAATGTTCCCCTGTACTCATAGATGCATGCACTCAGTCCTACAACCTTGTTCCCTTGTCATGATCAACTTAGACTCTTGCTAACTAGTCAAGCATAGTACATAAAGACTAATGACAAATGCACTTAACTACATTACATAGTCTTCATGTCTTGTGGGGATCCAAGCATCTTCATGAGCAATCATGCTTTGAGCGTTATAGCTTCTTGCATCCTTTAGTAAACCTGCCATCATAGTTAGTTTACACAAAGATAAGGACACTATATTTGTTATCATCAAAACCAAGAACCCAACAATTTACCTTCCCTATACCTCAAAAATGGTATTTTTATTGATGATTGTAGTGCAATTTTCCTTCTCCCTCAACTATTTATTGCTCAAGAAGGAGAACAAATTACTCAAGTTTTCAAGAATAGCTCCTTACATCTCAAATTTCAGCTAGTTTCTTGCAATACTCCTCTACAGATTTAATTTTTCACGGAATCGACATTGTCATAGGCCACTATCTGTCAAAGTAGTAATCGTAACCCCTTCGAAATTTGGAATGTAAAGTTCTTTATTTCATTGTTTTTCTTCTCTCTCTTTTGGCGATTTATTTGGTTGGGATATTTTTTAATTCAAAAAAATTTCGAAAGAGATTGTGTAGATGAATATGATTATTAATTGCTTAATCTAACTATTGATTGCATGACTTATTAATTCCAAGCAATAATCTAGAAAGTTCGTTGTTTTTTTTCCCGATTAATGGTTCTGTTTTGTTTTTTTTTATTTGGATAGTTGGATAGAAAATTTGAATCTGATTTTTTAATTTATGATTTTAGTGTAATCAGATTGTTATATGTTAAAAGTTGAATGTTTTCGTTAATTAATTTGTGGTATAATTGGTGAATTCATGATATTATTAAAAAGGGAGAAATAGGTACTATTGAGTGTTGAAATTTAGGATAACATAAGAAATTTAAAAAATAGAAAAGATAGTAGCATTAAGAAAATACTCAGTATTTTGATACTTAATTTACTGTAATATTGTATAATTTTTGGGCTTAAGATTTTATTTTTTGTGTGATTTTTCATGTGAATAATGAAAGTTTTAGTTACTATAATAAATAAATAAAATTCAAATTAGAGCCTAATTTGAAGTTGTCTATTAAGTTTAGAACAAGGCCTCCAAATTCACAGGGACGGTCCTGTTCAACAACTTATAAGTTGAGAGAAAATGGGAAAAGGAAAAAGAAAGGATTTTTCTTATAAAGTTGCATGCAAGACGCAATATAAAAAATAAAAAACCACTCTCCTTTTTCGGGTGCAAAAAAGGCAAAAAGCCACTCTCTTTTATTAGTTTTTTTAATTTTTGGTGCTACTCTCTTTTAAGCTCTGTGTTTTTTCGTCATTTTCATGCTGCATTCCATTTTGTTGGTAGTTAACAAAATCTAGCACGCACCAGCAAAGGCCAAAGGTTAGGATCTTTGGGTGGCAAATTTACTTTGTACTCCGTAGCACTTTACGCGGTTGCTATGTATCTTATGCATGCAATACATGCATGCCTTTAATTTTGCATTCACATGCTCATTTTTTTTGATAGGATTAACGTATTTATTTCACCCTCCCAATGGGCCAACATAACTAGATTAATGTTAATGTTAATTCTCTTTTGGTAAATAAATGTTAATTTAATTTTCTCAAAATTACTTAACATAGTTGGGTTCGTTCTTTAATATTAGAAAAAATTATTTAATTGAATTGGATTAAACTGAATTGAGCTAACTAGTTTAGAGTTTTGGACTGAATTGAACTAAAGTATTTTTTTCATCTTGATCTTTAGATCCGTATATATAACTAGCTCGTCCAAACCATTTAATATCTGGCTCATTTAACAATATGCGTTGAAATCTTTTTATAAGGTATGTATCATCACAAATTTATATTGGAATAAAAATTTATTTGAGTATCCTACGAATAAATTTATTTAATTGATAAAATCCTACATGAACTAGACTGAAAAAATGAATCAAAGTAGGCCAAATTAAACTAAACTATAAATAAGCTATTCTAGATAATAGCCTTGATCTTGCGCAGCTTGTAATTAGGGTGCGTTCTTTAGAGCTGAACTTATCAAAACTGAACTGAACTGAATTGAAGTGAATTCATCATTACTGAAATGGACACCACTGAACTCAACTAGCTAGACACCTCTGAACTGAATTGAACACAACTTGATATGTGAGACAAAAGGTATGTTTTAATTTTGAATTCAACACCACTAAATAGAACTGAATATCATTTAACTGAATTTAAAATCATTAAATTATACCTAAACTCAACTGAACTGACCGTATAAGCTAAAAAAAAAAAAAACGCACCCTTAAAATATACTAGAGTAGTATATAATTAATCCACGTTGCAGTATATCCATCTAGATAGATAAGGCATGATTGGCATCACATTATCTGAAGTTTAAGCTAATTTCTCATCACGTTACTTCTCCAATATATGGAACCTCATTACCTACGTCGTCATCATATTAAAATTCAGTCTAGATTCTTTGCAACTACTATATATTCCATATTCCACCTCGGATCGTATTTTAAGGTATACTGCAGATCCTCACAAGATTTTGTCTCAAGGAGATAAATTAGTTTGTTTCACATTATTAGTACTCGTAATGCTATACGCAGTGATTATATTATTTTTTGAAGCTGCATTTCTTTTTTTCTTTTTTTGATAAGAATGAAATTGCGTTACAAGTCCCTGTTTTGTTTTTATTTCTTTATTTTATTTGGTTATATTTTATAAAAAAGGCTTGTAGACTAATTAAACTAGATTTCAATTATATTTTTTTTAAGGTTTCTATAAAATACCTAGGTGAAGATATTTTGCATCACAATCTATGAGTGTTTTTTTTTCTACTTATTCAGTTTTTACTTCAATTGAGTCTGATTCAGTTCAGTTCATTTCAGCTCAGTTCAGTTCAGTTCACTTCAATTCAGTTTGATTTTGTTCAATTTAGTTTAGTGATCTACTTATTCTCTCAAAGATTACTATGTGTTCAGTTTTATTTAGGCTCCGTTTGATTCACCTGGATAAAACTGAACTGAACTAATTTCATTTTTTAAACTTAACTGTTAACCATTTAAAATCCGTCCAAACATAGTCAATATTGGACTCATTTGAACGTATGATTTGAGATCTTTCCGATGACATAATTATCATCATGAAATTATTTTGAATTAAAAAGTTATATGAGTTATAAAGTTACACATGAACTGAACTTAACTGAACTGGACTGAACTGAACTGGACTGAATTTAAGTAAAATTAAGGTGAATCAAACAGAACCTTAGTTTAATCCAATTCATAATCAGGGTGCGTTTGTTAGAGCTGAACTTACCAGAACTGAACTGAATTCGACATCACTAAGGGTGCGTTTGATAGAGCTTACCTGGTCAATTCAGTTCAGTTCAGTTCAGGTGTCAATTCAGTGATTTCAAATTCAATTAAATGATGTCGAGTTCAGTGGTGCTGAGTTCAGAAACATATTTTTTGTCTCACATATCAAATTGTGTTCAATTCAGTTCAGTTGTGTCCAGTTCAGTACAGTAGTATCCAGTTTAGTGATGTTGAATTCAGTTCAGTTCAGGTAAGTTCAGCTCTAACAAACGCACCCTAAATTGGACACTACTGAACTGAACTGGACACAACTAAACTGAATTGAACATTATTTAACTGAATTTGAAATCATTAAATTGACATATGAACTGAACTGAACTGATCGTGTAAGCTCTACAAACACACCCTCAGTCTAATTTAGTGGAAAAAAAAAAAACACACTTACCATAGAAGTGCTTATTATCTCATATAATAGCTTTTTTTTCTTTTTTTTCTTTTTTTGAGGGAATATGGCTAGTCAAATACTCCATACCAGAAGTTAGATGACAATTGGGTATCATGGCATGTGCTATTGCTATTAGACTTCTGCGGTCTGCCCCAACCCGTTGACCCTTTCTCTACTTCTAGATGCTTGACCCAAATGAGAACATCACCCGATAATTGCGGCATCTGAGGATCACTAATCTACCTCATAATAGTTTTAAAATATTAAATTGATTATTAATTTTCCTTTTTGTTCTTGTGAATATCAGCCTCTATTTTTTTCCCTTATTTAATTTTGTTACTTTTCCGTAAAGAGTCCCATTCTTGGATCGGATGGGAACCCACTTTGGGCCAGTTTGAACCAGGGCCAAAAAAATACATTTGTAATAAGTCAAAGTCAAGAGCATAACTTGCAGGTTTTGTAATATAGTTGTATTACTATATTATTAAAATTAAAATTAAAACCAAAAAATATATATTAAAATAAATTAATAAAGTTGTGGGGTGAGGTTTTAACGCGTCAACACAGGACCCAGACAAATTTGCTTGCATGAAAGTAATAAATACCTCCCCAATAGGGTGAGGACAAATCAGCCTCGGGTTGCGTGCACGTCTCCTTGTAAAAAAAAATTTAAAAAAACATAAAATAAATAAATAAATAAAAGGAAGCAAAAAAAAAAGATGAAAGCTTAAATGATTCCTTTTCTACAATCGTAGATTCATGTAGCATAATGTAGATTGACTGCCTTGGCCAAAGGTGCAGGTTGTATATTGCTAATCTTGCCAATGCTAAAGCATTGGATGACCTTTTTGTTTGTGGCTTTTGGATTGGTCCGCACTGTTAATATATATTGAGACCATAACAATATGTCTAAGGTTTTATTGTTTTAGCTTTATTTTTCAATGATTTTAATTCATTTGTTGTATGTGTTGATTCGAAGGAGTACTATTCTTTATTTATTTTGCTTGGTTGAGCATTCCGCGGAAGGGTGTGTTTTTTTTCCACTTACTTAATAAGTGGTTTGGTTTGGTTTGGTTCGGTTCAGTTCAGTTTAGTTCGTAATCTACTTTAATTTTTCTATCACATGTTACTATTCGGTTTAGTTAGATGACAATGGAGTACATAATTCACTTCAATGGAGAAGAACACACTAATGTTAAAAGGAACTATCTTTTAACACTCGATCAATTGGAATCTATCCTACGGAAAATGTTCTAACACAATTCTACATACAGGGAAAAAAGATCTAATATAAGATGATAAGAACACCATACACTACCATAAGCTAATAAATTAAGATCGAGTATTTGGTAATTTACACTAAACTAGTTTCGTTTTCAGAACCGTTTAAGAGGATATTTCGTTTTCAATTTCATCCTAGAGAAAATGTTACGTATATATAAGAGCGTATATATGAATGAACTGATCTTTGGATTGAGGTCCAAAAGATCCTTGAATCCTTCAAATACTAAATTATATAAGAGCATATTGACTAACTGTGTAAAAATAGGAGATCTTGGTTGCTATTTCTGACTACTGGAGAAAGGGTCAAACAGGGGTCAGTTAGTTATTAGGACCAGCATTCAATATATGGGCTCCACTTGAATGGTCAATTATAAGAGTTGTCCTATATGTATATATGAAGTTTGATGGAGAGAGAATGAGATCAGAGATCCCTACAAGAACAATGGACTCTACTGTGAACACTATAGTTCATACTACAATATTGGATGAGCCTGTCTGTTTTTTGTAAATTATGAAATAGAAGCACCATAGTATATATATTCGAATATAAATTACCATCTTAATGTCCCTATTGCAGTAGAATGTTAGGTTCAGGTTTAAGCTCATCTGCTCAAGTTTGTATAAATTTGTCCATAGTTTCATTTTCAGTATACAGAGTTTAAAGAACTCCCATTGATCATAAAAGTAGAGGTTACTGACCACTGATTGGGAGCATGTAAACGGAAGTTTGTAATAGAAGATCGTACGTGATGTGTAGAATATATAGGAGTATTATATAAAAAAAAGTGTAATAGGAGATAACGCACAAAGTGTGACAAAGGATTTTCATTGTTTGACTTTTCCCACTACAAAGACATGAATCTATGTCCAAAATCATAGAAAGTTAAGTATGAGAAATGTCCAAAATCATAAAAAGTTACGAGAAATCTCAAAAAAAAAAAAAAAAAAAAAAAAAAAAAAAAAAAAAAATCTCCCTCCAACTCTCCAAGTAAACACAGTAATTTTACCCATATTCTTTCCCTCTCGGTTTCCAAAACTCAAAAAGGCAAACGAAATCCAAAATCAATGCCAATTGCTTGAAAGGAGATATGTCAGAGGGAATTTGTTGGATGACCAAGACGCGAAAAAAAGAGTTGTGGTGCCCATATTTTGACTTTGAGCAACTCATGAAATCACGATCATTGTTCAAAAAACTAATTTACATATTTATCAATATATACACCCTAATCTTATTATCTTAGACACACAAAGAAAAAAGAAATGCAAGGATATAGAAATAGGATATGCATGGATCATGTCAGAACTCAGAAGGAATAACTTGGGAACCCTATAAAAACAAACAGGCCAAAGCTTTGACTTGGAGTCATTAGATGTAAATTTCACCCTTTTCTTTTCTCTTTCATGTGACCAACCTAGGCCCAGTTGCTAATCCCGAAATGCTAAAAACACATTTGAATAAAATCACGTCAAACAGATTATGTTACTGTTGAATAGGAGGAATATAATTTCCCAAATGTCCAGAGCAGCTGAAGATATCTGTGCCACCAGTCACGGATCAAATAGTGACCCAGTAGGACTTGCTGCTCCTTTTTTAAAAAAAATAAAAAAAAATAATAAATAACACGAAAGTTCATATAAGCCGATCTCATCTATAAAGATAGCGTAAAAAGTGAGACACATAAATTAGAAAGTAACACCTATGAACAAAATAGTGATAGGCCTCAGAGGAGGAATAATAAAATCATGTCCTCCAAACCTCCACCTTTGAATTAGAAGAGTAGATTTTAGGCCATTAGATAAAAAAGTGAGTTTTTGTTTTTTTAAATTTAAACATGTAAAGGAGAGATATAGAAAGAAAAAAAAAAAGGACGACAGAGAGAGAAAATAGTAAATGATCCAAAGACCTATCGTTTTGAAATAAGGAAATAATATAATGCTAAAACCACTTTACCACTCTAATCTGCAATATTCAAATGAGGGACCAAATACTGCTGACATGTATGTCACGCATTTATATGATCAAAAGATCCCATTTAACTTCCTTTATGACCTAACAAGTTCAGAAATGAACTAAAATAGTGAGAAGAATGACCTATGAGTCAATGTCATCTATACGGCATAACGCAACATGGACCAAGTCAAGCCTGAGAGAAAGAGATTACCCCATCAAATGATCAAACTTAAGCTCAAAGAAACTTTCATGACCATTCTAGTTCTACCAATTAACGTCTCAAGCCATGTCCTGTTCAAAATATCGAAACTAGAACAAGTCCAAAATTCCAAAACAGTTGCTATTAAGGAACAAAAATCTGGGGGCAGTGGGTCAAGTGAGACAACTCTAACAATACGATAAGTTCGAGAAGGAAAAGATACAATACATGCACTAGCCTCTAACTACAACAATATCGCGTCTCCAAGTTGATCCTCAACGAGTAGAGCAATAATGCTGGCTACCACCTAATAGGGGGTGTGCACAGTGCGCTTGTTTCATTATTCTTGCCCAGAAGCACCGGTGGTTTGTCGTTGCCTACGTTGATGAACATCCCAGTTGTAAACCCGGGCAATTGTAACCTGGTGATTGATCAGTTAAAACATAATGAGAATGGTAGAGAACTAGGAAGCTAAACATAATGAGAATGGTAGAGAACTAGGAAGCTTAGCAGCATAAACAGTAACCACGAAGCTTAGACCATCAAAGACAGATGCACCACTTTTCATCTATTGAGCACCCCACCCCACCCCCCTTCCCACTGAAGACAAAAAAATCCCGGCCAACTGGGAAAAAAATTAGAAAAAACTATAACACAAACATTGAGCTTTCTACTTGTCTTCTTGACATATCTGCTTAAAACAGATAATAATGCTATCAGCCATAAAAAATATAGTATACCTGCGTAATTGTTACTTGATCCCTCAAAAATTGCAGATCGCCAACCAGCACATCTAAACTAGCTTTAGCATTTTCCAGATTCATTTGTAGAAGAGCACTGGCCTGTAAAAGACATGCATAACGATATAAGACTTGGATGCATATATGTTAACAGTCAAAGCACTCGGAAAGGATCAAATGGAGAACCTCTTCACACGAATACTCCAACATGACATTTGCCCCCAGCCATAAACAAACTGAATCTGCATCCTCAATACGAGCCCGTGAAAATATGCCTTCAGAGACCTCGAAGTCAGCTAGTAGTGGCTGCATAGCATACCGGAGGTTAACATAGGATTACTTTTTCGTGAAAATATCAGTACTAGATGCTATTTAGTGGAGTACATGCAGCAATAAATTAAGTTACAACATATTGATCTTAAGTTCAAAATTCCAATACTTCTGCTATCTACACATTCAAGACTAAGAATGGATAATCCAGTTAACAAGAAGACACAAGTCTCCACAGCCAACCTGGTAGAAACAGTTAATCTTTCATTTCTAGAGAAGTTTGATCAACAGGAGGTTACATCAGGGGTGGACTAAAGTAGATAGCTTGGTGGTGTGATGTTTTCTTCAGAATGCAAGGTTGCAGTTTTCAGCACTGGAAGGTTGCCCTCTAGGCTATGTTTGAAGAGCTTGAAGCCCGGGGCCCTGGTTCCCCCCACATCAAGATTAAAGGTTAGGAAATGTGTTTGTTGCGGCAGGGAACCCTTAAAAGGAGTGGTAATGCCAAATATTGAAGAACATAAGAGGGAATTTATGCGCAAACATGAACAGAACTTAAGCACTGACACCTAGAACGGCAAAACCAAAAAAAGGTGTTATGACGGCTCACAGTGAGAGCTAGCAATACCTTACGGCAAAGGATTAGTCAAGTAAATGTTCCTCGAGAATTGGATCCAAGACTCCCAACAGTCCAAAACCCTCAAAGTCTCAAACTAGTGTAAAAGGTTACAGCTCAGGCCATATAGCCAGGTGACCTCCGGAATCTTAAAAGCTCTATTCTGAGAACTAGGTGGGGGGGGTTAGACACTCAAACCTAAAATCAAGGATTTTCGACAAAACATTTGGCTAATTTTTGAAATAAAGGTTGACTGACGATCCTGGAACCATACCCAAAGTTAAAACTAGGGATATTCTATATGGTGTCATCATGTATTTAAAATTCTACATTGCCGAATAATTTCTTTCTGAGTTCTCTATACAATTGACAAACATCATGCCGTGTCCATTAAATACAAGAAAATTGATGCTGTGGCGAGTTGGTTTTCTTTTGGGCACTAGACTTCGTTTAGTGAAATGAAATTGACAATTTTGACCTTTTTCCCCTCCAGGCTCCAAGGCTTTTAGCTTTCAAGTTCATTCCCCTAATAATTGATCAATAAGGTGAAGGGATAAAGGCAGGGGTGTAGGCGACGGCAGCAGCAGAAGGGAAAATAACTAAAAGAAAAGGAAAGAAAAAAGGGGGAAGCAGCCTGCTCAACAAAGACATCATATAGTCCACTTAGAAAAACTGTAAGCATTTTTGATTTTGGTTACAACTCACAATGGAGTATCAAAAAAGAAAATTTCCGCCATGAAATATTTTAGAAACACAGTGGCACCATGTAGAATATCTCTTAAAACTAATAGATGAGTAACATGAGGAGACATGCTCATTTGTTTACCTTCACTTGAGGAACTGAGTAGCATAACCTCAGGTTTATAGGGCACAATCAGGCAAACTTTCAGGAAAATTTGGGTCACTCCTAACAGCTTCCGAACCAAAGCATATAACTTTAGCCAAAGTTTCTTATGAAGGCTTCAGGGATCACTGGTCAGGTGGTCATGCTGGAGAGTCAAGAATGTCGAGCTAGATCTCCAGGCATGTTAGGAGACAAATTGAAGGGCGTTAGGGCACAAACAAAAGGTTGTAACTCATGCAATCATATAAGTAATGCGGTGAAATGTCCTTAAAGATTTGTCTTCTAAGGATGGCGGATCGCTGAATTTTCAAAAAGAAACCTCTCTACTAGAACACAGACATACATCCTCAGATATGGCGGGGTATGTACATTTAATGACATTGGCAGCCTGGTTAACAATCCAGAGGGGTGTCAAAATACTCAGATTTCATGAGAAAAACACATCGAGGTTGACCAGCAAGCTAAGACGGGTCTAGGAAGGGACAATCCTTTTCATGCTTGGATGTACACCCTCTGTGAAGTGATTGTCCTACACTTTATTTTGGTCCATTCGAATTAGCTGTCCTCAAATACTTATTCTCTGTGCATTGCCCTACTACTGACCTCGAGTCCTAATTCCCCCTCTTCTTAATATGCTTGAAAATGTCACTAGAACAATCACTCTACAGTGGAGGCATTTCAACCTTTTCTTGTTGTTTGCTTCCAAAGTAATACTCTGATTTAGAGCCTCAGACTAACAGAGCTGCCAAAATAATGTCATTTGCAGGTGCATAATCCAGGGATATCCCAAAAAGAATCAAGGTAATTAAAAGAAATCGCTCGCCACCAGAGCCTAATCCAGTGGAGTAATCTTATCTTTAGTTAATTGTGCCATGGCAGCTTATAGTGAAAGGTGGCAATACATCCATCCAAAGACATCTCATGCAGCCTCAGCTCTAAAGAGGAGAACTAGAGCCATGATGCCCATAGATCCAATCAAATGCTTCAATTCACCCAATATATGTGAATACATGATCAAAGGCAACATGCTTTTCTGAAATCCAAAGAGCTTGACGGTGAGCCATAATGATCAAGGAGAGCAAAAGGAAATTTTAAGTCAAGTGCGGGTGTGTGTGTCCAATCAGAGGGTTATATCAAAGACATAATAAAAAGTTTCAGGGATCTAGGGGGTAGATCAGTAGATGGCGATACTAAGTTACAAGAACAAGGGTTCACTTTTGAGCTCTATAGAAAGGACATTAGAAATCAAACTCCAAAGGGTATAACTCACACTAGATTGGTGATCCAAAGATGAGCTATATCCTATTGAGAGAACCTAAGATGCAAGTTCAAGGATAAGCAGAGACAAGGCCCTTGCAATACTACCATTGAAGGCTAAGGTTAAGCCATATATCTGTGATCGTGTAGACATGTAAAACGTTGCCTCACAGACGTCAAGGCGAAAGATAATGGTAACCAAGTTAAAGAAAAAAATAATAATAAAATAAAAAAAAACATCTTGACCATTTGAGAACAGAATTGAAGCTAAGCGCCCAAGGTCTCAAACTAAATATGAATGACACCATATGGCTTATCCAAGGGAGCATCATATCAAGCTATTCGGAAACTAAAATGCAGAAAAAAAGCTTCTGGAAATACTAGAGGATATTTTGAAGTTAGGAAATGGGACACCCATGGAGGGAAAGAAAAATCAAAAGGGTCATCTTAAAAAGTGAGGTGTCAGTTGTCCCTCTCTTAATTTCTTCCCGAGTTCTCAGGAGAACATGTGATGATAGACAAAATTAATAAACAATAAACTTTTGCGCCAAGTTAGAGGAGAATAGTAGTCAACACGCCAAACCAAAGGTTCTCAGCTTGTCACCCATGTTCCAAGGAAGCACCTCAGGATGTTGTCTCCTTACAGAAAAACAAATTATGAGGTATGTTTAAGAATACTTGAAGGATTATTTGCAATTTTGTGGAGTATTTGGTTGGAGAGGAATGCCCGGTTATTCCCAGGTTGTCAGTTTCTCCTGGGATGCTTTGAAGAAGGTCACCTACTTTGCTTCTTTGTGGGCTAGAGCTGCCGGGGCTTTCCGGGATCACACTACTACTGAGGTCCAGCGGAATTGGACCAAGATAGAGAGAAAGTAGGTATAAAGGACTATCAAAAATTACAGCAAGAGGAGGGCAAGATCCTCCAAAAGTATCTAATGACAAATCAAAGCCGCTCAATTATGCTAGGCATGAGACTTGAGTAATACTATAATCTTTAAATGCCCCGAAAGCTGTAGCCCACAATGATGCTAGGTAGGTGAGCGGAATTGGACCAATTTGTAAATGTTTTATAGTAGAGGAAGCCTTATTCTCGCACTTCCTGTACATTGGTTATTTCATTAATATATACTTTTTCCTTATCTGAATAAAGAACACTGGAAGGATTGTGGAAAGTGTGATAATAACTAGTGCTGCGATAACCAAAACTTCTAAACCAGAGGCTAGGATGATATGGTTTTCAAAGGGGCAAAAACAAAATATTCTTTTGAATCAGAGGGCTTAAGGTGCCCGACCCCAATACCTATTTTAGAGCCCATAGGATTAGAGTTGAGACCACTACGGCTATCAAACTGCAGCGTATAGCTCAAAGAGACATCTTTAAAAGTATTCTAACTTCTAAGTGCACTAGTAACCTGGATGGTGATGCCCAAAAATAAAGCACCCGCCCAGGAACTTTGGGGGCATTTTTTAAATGTAAAGTCAAATCTCTAGATAAGTAAACCAAAAGGCTCTAATTCCCCCTATAGTGGTGATCGAGGAAGAAGGTATGTCCATAACATTTTGTCTGCTCAGCAGACCTAGTGAACTACCTAAGGTTCAATAACAGTAGCAAAAACCTTTGGGGCAAGTTTGAGAGTAATGGACATACATGGTTGATAGATATCACCCTCTCACATGGTTGATACATAAGTTTATTGAGGAGATGTGTAGGTTAACATTTTTGCTATTGAGGTACTTTTGGATATGGGAAAGAACCAATCATAACACAGAAATATTTGTTGGGATCAGATATTCCCAGATCCTAGGATACTACCAAAGACAAGCCACAAATTACTTTGAGAGTATAAAGACATGACCCATTGAATAATATTCTACTGTAACTGTAGAATATGTAAGGTATTTGTGGCATTATTGTAGCTCAAAAGAACAATGCTTGCTCATTTCATAAGTATTTTTAGATAAAGAGAGAATTTAGTAAAAAAGTGACAATGAATATAGCAAGTGAGGACAAGATGTCCTCTAGAGATAATTACAAATTAGCCCAGTTACGCTGGACTCTAGTAAAAGAATACCCCCTAAACGCAAGAACCCCTAGCCCATAAAGATGCTAGATAAGTGACTCTATCCCAAAGCAATATCTACCAAGATGGTCACCCCATCAAAAACCCGGGCATTTCTGTCCAGGCAAAGACAACAGAAACTTGCATACACAGCATTACACCACAGTAACCTTGTCTCTTTCCTCCTCCCATATCTCTGAGCTGGAGGAAATCCGCCACACTAGAAGGGATACCCACTCCTCAAAGATACCAAACAATCTATCCCACATTAGGGGCTAAATCACAAGTTAGAAACAAATGTAAGGCTGTCTCACTACTCGCCCAGCAAAGCATACAAACATCAGGCAAAAGAACCATCCCTGGCCTCCTTCCCTGGCACAATATCATTAGTATTCACCTATCAAGTGCTAGGGTCCACACAAACACCTGCACCTTGAGGGGCACCTTTAGCCTTCCAAATGAGGTCGGCTATGGGAAACTGAGGAAGAGGCATACCGCCCCCCCCCCCCCAAGGCTGAAACAAGGATTCGCAAGAAAACTCCCCCAGAGCATCTCCAATCCATCTCCTCGAGTCATTTCATAAGTAATTCATGAAGTTGAACATGGTAACTTAAACTCGCACTCATGTGGAGTTTAAGTTGATTCCATTTTCAATGGGGTCAAAAAGATTCACTACTCGTAGGCTTTGGGACATAATGGAGTAAATCAAAATGGTTCATCAAACTATTGCTCTTCTTATTTAATGTGAAGTTGAAGATGGTCATCAATGTTCAAACAGGAACAACCTCTTCGTTTTCACAAGGGGTGAGGTTGTGTACAACCGACCCCCCCCCCAACCCCTACTCCGCCTCGGGCGGAAGCCTCTTAGGAGGCACTAGGGGTATGTTGATGGTTATGTTGATGTAGGGGAATTTAAGTTACCAAACATGACCTTATGTTCTAGTACCAGGTTATTCCACCAATTAAGGTCTAACAAAAACATCTTTGGTAGATTCAAGGGGAAAATATATTTGACCCCGCCCTGACCTTGCCCTAAGCAAGGTTTGGTATGAAATGGTCATTGAGGGGATTACATCAACATTGCAAAATACGACCATCTAAGAGAACCAGAAATAATTATAGTTGAGCTAATTTCTTTTTTCTTTCCTTTCATTTTTGTTGTTGTTAACGATTTCACTTCTTGTCCATGCTTTTGTTCTTATGCAAAAACAACAATAACCTAGTTGTATCCCGCCGAAGGCAGAGGTCAAGACGAAGGCATCCTTAACCCTAGCTAGTCGCCTAATAAAAAAGGGTTCAAATAAGAACATTTCATAATCTGAAGTCTGAACAATGAAGTACTATGTTACACAATTTCAACTTCTCTCAAATGTTGGTCATCACATTCCATGCAATGGCAGATAGACGCCGAGCATAACCGACTTAAATTTGGATGTATCCACTAGTTAGTGTATTAAATATATCAACTGAGCACGCTACTGACAATCTGAGCCATGGCACCTGAAGTCGTGGTTGCTAATATTACTACCTAATATTCTATTTACGGTCACATAACAGCTTGCATAAGTTCCCTGCAAAAATTAGTAAGAAATGGTACATATTTTATTTTCATCAATAACTTCTGATGTTGATTGGTAGCCATCTCCACAAAGATGGAGTATCACTATGCAAAAGTGAATAAATGAGTGCATCTGTGCTGGAGTATACATGCAGGAAAGAGAAGGGAGGGCCCATAACTCAGACATTTTAAATCAATTTACAGGACACTCAATTAGCACCCTATAAAGCTAATGTGCATCAGCAAAAAAAATATACATAAGAATGAGAAGAATCAAAGACGTGTCAACATATCTAAAGAAAAATGCAGAGAATGAGATTAAATCATATACACTTCAGTGACGAACCTCACCAGTACCCTTCCTTGCTTCCAAGGTCGCAACAATGTCCAAACACTTCTCAATATCAGGAATTTTTGCCTGAGGAAAACACACAAAAAAATTAAAATAAATAATTGAATACAATCAGAGACAATGTATGTGCATATCCATAGTGTAGTGTCTTCAGCTTGACCATCTATTTTAAATTTTCAAATATCAAGCATCAAACTTTCTGCGAGAAAATGTTGAGAAGACAATCGCAAAAAGCTGAAGGAATTTCATTAGCTGATTTAAAACACTACGCACACTATCTTCAAATGACAACAAACCAAGCATTCAATTTATACATAATTGCCCAATTGGCAAAATTTGGAAAAGCCCATAGTTAATTAGCATGTTGCCTTGTTCAAATGTATAGTTTAGTTCCAAATCATTACCTGCATGTAAACTGTAAAGGAAGCAAAAGCAGACCACTGCAAGAACATGACACGAACTAGAAACAAATTCTAGAGTTTTGGGTCGAGAGGATTACATGATCATCTTGTTTATTTTAAATACGTTAGGTCAGAGTTGAGTTACTCAAACCACTCATCTACTTAATACTGTAAGAAGTTCAAAGTGTGCTATATAGCTGCCACTATTTACAGACAGTAAGAAAACTTAATATGTTAAATAATGTAGGCAGTTAAAATGCAATTCCGGATCATTCAAAAGGAAATTTTTTCATGAGAATGGTAAGGGAGTTCAACATATCAGGTTCAAGTTAGCCTTGTGAATTAAGCCTTGATACTTTCGTCCCCTTTAATCTTTTAAGCAAACATCGATCAAGCCCAACCAACCCAAACAAACCTATTTGCCAGCTCTACTGTGATGCAAATGTCCCAACTCCACTTTCATACATGCTCCATAAGTCTTTATCTTTCTTCTCTTCGCATTGCATCTAGACTCACTGCGAGGATAACAGTTGCAAAAATAATTGCCTTATAATTTCAGCATAGTCTTTAGGAATTTGGATGGTAAAGGTTCAGATCTACTCATCAACAATGCTCACTGAAGCTCATTTCCCAGATCCTTCCACCCTCAGCATATAATCCAAAAGGAAAGGCAGGAATAATACACAAGGAGTGGGTAAAGTAAGAATCAAGTCCTTGGTCAGCTTCCAGGATTTGTAGAGAAAGTGTCAAACAATAAGATAAACTACCATCAATGCACAAATTTTCAGCATTCCAGCTTCCCTAGCTGGAAAAATATTACATTAAATCACATAAGCTGACCCAGAGCTTCTCAATTTGGTTCAGGTTAGAGACCTTAAGCCTGGGTAAAGCATAGCGGCAGCAATGGTAACCTTCTCTTAATCATTCTTCTTTTTAAAAAAAAAAAAAATCTTTGTATTTGCATTCTCGTCCTAAGTTGATAAGTTCATCAATGAATATTGGGTTTTCTGGCAGGGAACTACTTCATTCATATTCTGGCATAATGCAAGTACATAGAATTTGTTTGCCTCGCAGTCTCACACGGTATGCTTTAACAATATGTTGGGTGGGCAGGGTAGGGGGGACTGGTATTGCCACAAACTACCAGAACAAAACAACACAATTCTGGGAGTGGGGAAGTATGAGATCAACAAAGACTACCACAGGATTACCAAGAAACTAAGAACTTAAAATGATAAGGGAAACAGGGGTTCCGAGGTCTCGGTCATTTCAAATTAAAATATTTGTTTCCTAACATGCTTTTGAAACAACTACAAGGAAGTTGAAAAAAAAACACCAAGAAAAGCTAAAGAAGGAAGATAGTAATTTAAATTTCAAATTTTGGTTTTGGCTTATTCATAAGAGTGTGACACTTGCTTGAGTCAACTTATGTTTTGCAGCTGTCTTTACAGCATTACTGTCTGGAAGGCGGAAGCCCTACCATCAAGTCAAGCAGACCCAAATCTGTCTCTCAGTAGTAAAACTATGATGTAGAGTCCTTTATATTCATCCATCATACAATAGAGCTTGCACAGCGAAATATACGCCTGAAGAACCATGTTTCAACTCGATAGGCCTGAAGTCCCAAGGCCATTGTTCTCTTGATTTGCTCCCACAAACTTTTCGGCCTAAATAATAGGTCTTACTCTGTCTGGACTATCAATAGACAAACCTCTTGAAGGAAAAAGACGATGACTTGACTACTGCTTACAGGCTTATAACAAGTTCTACTTACAACCAATCAGAACTCTTTTCACACGTTAACCTCAGAGTACTTTGCAGTTGCATGCAAGAACAACTAGAATATAGAACAGATCCCATATAAGTACAATCCAAGAGGCTTTCCAAAGATCCAACATCTGGTCCTATCAGAAGTTGCGCTTAAAGTATAATCAAACTAGAAGCAGTGAAGATACACTTTTGCCTCTCACCAAAAAACCTCTTGAGATACCAAATTTCAAGTTGTTAGGCTTTCAGACAATAAAATGAGTTCCAGATCAGATCAAACCCAATAGGATGAAGTAAAACGTGTCGAGAACCAGTGTAAAACAAATATTCATTTGATATAATCAGCACTCAAAGAAATGAAACTTGCTCATTCGAGAGTGGTGACTGGTGAGAAAGAACCAACAGAATGTCGCAAATAACCTTTATGTATATAGCCAGAACTGATCAAGCATACTACAGTCGAAGTTCCGTACATGGAATTTTGGTACCAACTTTAACAACAGAGATTCCATACAGCCGATCCAATCAGCACGTAAAGGCTTAATTTGGTTTGGTTTAAAGGTCGACTAGGATCACTAGGTATACACTGTACAACTGTACATTACATCAAAATTTATGAACAAAAACATTGAAGACTAAGTTGGCAAAACTAACACCTCAACAGATTATCAGAATACATATTGCTTCATGAAGTTACAGAAAAAAAATGCTAATTTCAACAGAATGAAGAACGTAGCTAAGATAGTACCTGAAGATCCCTTTGTTGGGCAAGAAGTTTCATCTCAACCATCTTGTACTGTTGAAGCCTGAAAAGAATTGCAACAATCAGGAGTAGACCAACAATAAATGGATTTATCATATCACAAGACAAAAAATAATGCTTTTATTTGCTTGCTATACTATAAGCCTTTCATGACCTGCTTCACATTAGAGATTCTACCCCTTAAAGGGCACAGCACAGGTAATCTATTATTACGCAAAATCAACCAAAATTTTAACTCAGTTATGGCACGAGATAAACAATCAACATAATTGGCTCATCATTGATAATGATAACAGATGAGGTAAAATGAGAAAACAACTTGGCTTCAGCGCAGATTCCGTCCATATAAGGCATCCATAGGCAAGTAGGGAACCAACTCACAAGTTGATTAGTGACAGTATGTCAATTACTTCAAAGTTCAAACTAGTAAGCAATAAATAATTCCTCGAACTCACCTAGGAGTGTTGGTGTCCAACACTTATAGTCAATAATCCAAAGGGTAAAATTTGACCTATTTTAACTTATCATGTACTAATATGTAAGGTCTAGTATGAAGCATCCTTAGTGGTCCGTCAACTTATAATCCAAGACTCAACAACACTGGACACACGAATACGAAGAGCTTAAGTACAAAAGCCATAAGCTTTCAATCATCAATTAGTTACTTCTAGTAAGATAGCAACAACAACAACAACGACAACAACAACAAACTCAAGGCATTGTCAAACAGTCAAATTAATGAACAATAATTTGCAAATCAATTCAAATTTATAATGCACTCTCCTTTTGCCAAAATACATCGACAGTAAAATCAAATCGCAACAATAATCAGCTAGTGAGTTATCATTTCTCTTATAAAAACAAAAATCAATACTTGCATCATGATCTCGTTCAAGATAATTAAGCAAAAGAGAGAGAGAGGAGAGAGAAAGACCGTTCTTGGAGGAAAGAGAGAGCGGAGTTAGCATCGAGAGAGGATTGATCGAGATAAGTCTGAACGTCTTCTACAAATGAAGCTGCTGGAATTCCTCTTCTTTCTCTCACCTCTGAACCAGATGCCACTTCAGACGACGACGACGTTTCCGCCATTTTAAACACCGGCAAGTTCACTTCAACCACCAGAGAGGAGAGAGAGGGGGGGTGTAAGTGACGTTTGTTTAGTTCAGGAACAGCAACTAGGGAAGTTGAAATTGGAACTCGGGAAATATACAAGGAGACTTATGCTTCAAACGACGTCGTAGAGTGGTGATTGGTACTGGGTGGTAACAATGGTAAGTTGGTAATCCAACCAGTAGCAAGCCTTCCAATCTTTGGGACATTGTCAATGTTTGGGTTTAGGTGAATAAGGAATCAAGTTCAAGGCCCAAAATGAATAAGGAATCAAGTTCAAGACCCAAAATGTTCAGGTGTACATGAAATCATTTTTTTTGCTCGTTGTACATGAAATCATTTTTTTTTTTTTTTTTTTGCTAGTCGTACATGAAATCATTTACCGCTAACAAAAGTTGGCTCAACCTAGTTTGGTGCATCCGTGCAGACCGGCAGGTCTTGTGTGGACTTAATCCACGATGGACCAAGTAATTTTGAGTGGTGGTTTTAGGTGAAGTAGGGAGTGACTCTAGGTGAAGTAGGGGTGACTCCACTTTGAGGGTGGCCCCAGGTGAAGTAGGGATGACTCCACTTTTAGAGAAGGGTGGCTCCAGGTGAAGTAGGGGGTGACTCCATATATTGATCCACCATAGACTAAGTCCACACAATTTTTTGTAATAATACAATATATTTCATCCTCAACTCGAATTCAAACTCGAACATTTGGGTCATAATTATTAACAAGCATTTTTACAAGTTAGCTTTTCAATAATATTTATAATAAGGATACTCGGGTTTTTTTCTACTTCGGGTAGTGTTCTCAAATATCAAAAACGCGGACCTATTTTAATACGTGTGTGGTAAACCTGATTAAAACTGTCCCGACCCGCCCAACCCGCTCGGCCCGACCCTGTTTTGGGACGGGTTTAGGCGAAAAAGTCCAGCCCGAAACCCGAAAACGGGCCTGCCCAATTGGTCCGAAAGTATTTTGGGATGGGTTTGGTTTTTAAATGTGGCCCGATGGGCAGTCCGGCCCGGCCTGAAATTTCAAAAATCGAAAAAAAAAAAAAAAAAAAAAAAAAAAAAAAAAAAAAAACCTTTCGAAAAAAGGGAAAGGAAAAAAAAAATCCTTGCAAAACCATAACAAACATGTAAACTGATGTAAAACAAAACAGCCGCTCAAGAATCAAGACACTCTATTAAGAAAAGGTCTAACATCATTTTTGAAAAACCGCTTCTCTGCTCTGGTGAAAAAGAGTTAGGATGGGAGCAGTCTCAGAGGGCACGTATACTGTTTGATGTATCACTTCCATGGAAACGTTTCCAACGGGTTCGAGATAAAGCCCAGGGTCTGGTTTGGGTGGAGATCAAGTATGAACGATTCCCTTTTTTCTGTTTTCGTTGTGGTCGTATGGGGCATGTGGAGAAGGACTGTGATTTGGATACAGAGGGGGACAACGATGGTGAGCGTCATTGGGGGCCTTGGTTACGGCTTCTCCTCGTAAGGGTCTTGCTCAACAACTGGAGGAACTTAGGGCATTTACCAAACTACGTAAGGGATTGGTTTATTGTCCTAAAAAAATCTGTGATGTTGATGAGGCTTCTTCGAGCATTGTTTCCAGGGAGAAGTGTGTTAAGTATGGAGCATGTGTTACAACAAAAGAAAAAAGGGTGATGTTGGTGGTGGATCTGGTGGTACGATGTCTAAGGGGGTTGATGGTTCTGTGGGATTGAAAGAAATAACATTAGGTTCCCTGTTAAATAAGGATGGTGGGTCAAATGTTAACTCATTGAAGGGCATTGATACGTTAGTGGCAAAGGAGAAAGGGAAGTGTGCTGTCATAACTAAGGTAGCTTCTACTGGGCATCTAGCGGATGCATTTTCTAGGAGTGTCTCCCTGGAAACGTTGCATGGGGATCTGAAAGGATCTTTTTCTGGGGGAGTGGGTGTAGTTACAAGTAACAAAAAGAGAAAATGGAAAAAACAAGCTAGGAAGATGGGAGGGTCTGGTGAGATCAAAAAATGGAGTGGGGATGTTCTGGGTGGAATAGGTAAAAGGGCTAGAGATGTTAAGGATGATGTGACAATGGTTGAGGAAAATGAAGGTCTAGATGGCAGAGGCAAACGTATTAATGTGACAGATGGTTTCGATGTTTTTTATCCGGCGGGACTGGAGACTGGAGGAATCCAGTCCCGCCAGTCGCCATGAGTACTTTGTGTCTCAACTGTCGGGGGCTGGGCAATTCCCGAGCAGTTGCTTTACTCCGTGATTTGATATGGAGAGAGGCCCCGTCCATTATTTTTCTTTCTGAAACTTAATTGAGTGGACGTGAAATGAAACCGATTCAAAATAGGTTAAATGGATATGATGGTGTTTTCATTGATAGTGTAGGTAGGTCTGGGGGTTTGGCGATGTTGTGGAAACGTGATGATGTAGTAATTCAGCTTCTATCTATGACTTTTCATTATATTGATATGTTGGTTGATAGGGGTTTGGGAGAGGTTCCTTGGCGTCTGACTGGTTTTTATGGGTGGCCCGAAGTTTTCAATAGGCATCTTTCTTGGTCCCAACTAGATATTTTAGCGGGTGCAAGGAATGACCCTTGAGTGTGTATTGGTGATTTTAATGAGGTGTTATTTAGTACAGAGGTATTGGGAAGGAACGAAAGGGCGGAATGGCAAATGCGAATTTCCGTGATGTGGTAAGACCGTTGTGGGTTAAGGGATGTTCGTTATAGTGGGTATTGTTTTACTTATGATAATCGTCGTCCAGGTCTGGAGAACGTTCAAAGTAGACTTGATAGAGCGCTTGTATCAGAATCGTGGTTGGATATCTTTCCGCATTCCAAAGTTATTCATTTGGAGCGTGAAATTTCTGATCATGCACCCATTAAATTGTTGTTTGATGATCCTGGGAGTAGGGTTGAAAGGAGGGAGAGGTTATTCCGTTTTGAGCAAATTTGGGCTGATCACGAAGGTTGTGGGGAGATAGTGGAACAAGAGTGGGATCTTGGTGGGCCCTCGGTTTGTGATAAGATTAATTTCTGTGCTGCTGAGTTGAAGTTTTGGGGTGAGTCAACTTTTGGCAAGGTATTTCGTGAGCTGCGTTTTAAGAGACGGAAGCTTAAGAAATTAAATGAGAGTGGGTTGTCCCCACAGTAATTACAAACGAGGACACAGTTGATTAGGGAGATTGAGATGTTGATGAGGGAAGAGGAAACGTATTGGAGGCAGCGGTCACGTGTTTTATGGTTGGAAGCTGGTGACAAAAATACTAAATTTTTCCACACAAGGGCAACACAACGAAGAAAGAAGAATACTATTCGTGCTCTGCAGGATGTTGACGGGTTTGAAAAAGCAGGCGATACAGAAGTAGCTCGAATTGGTGGTAATTATTTTGGGTCTTTATTTGCAACTTCTACGCCTTGTAATATTGATGATGCACTGGTTGGGGTAGATAGACGTGTGACAGAAGAGATGAATGCAAGTTTGAGAGCAACATATTCGGCGGATGAAGTACATCATGCTCTTGAACAAATGCATCCAATTAAAGCACCAGGGCCCGATGGTATGTGTCCACTATTTTTCAAACGTATTGGAATATTGTGGGTCGTGGTGTATGTAATCTTGTGCTTTCGGTTCTTAATGGTGCTCAAATGCCTGCAACGTTGAATCATACTTTTATTGTGTTGATCCCAAAAAAAAAAGATCCCAAGTTGGTTTCAGATTTTAGGCCTATAAGCTCGGGCAATGTGGTGTATAAATTAATTTCAAAGGTACTTGCGAATAGGCTTAAATCTTTTTTGCCCCAAATTATTTCTGTTCACCAAAGTGCTTTTACTCCCGGACGACTTATAACTGATAATACTCTTGTAAGTTTTGAGCTCTTTCATTACATGAAGAATCTTTCTTCTGGTGATAGTTTTTGTGCTCTTAAATTGGATATGTCTAAAGCTTGTGACATAATTGAGTGGGACTTTTTGGAGAGATGTTTGGTGAAAATGGGGTTTGATAATCTTTGGATTGGGAGAGTAATGGAATGTGTTAGAACAATATCTTTCTCGGTGCTTGTTAATGGGAAACCTTCAGATTCTTTTTTTCCGGAACGTGGCTTCGTCAAGGGGATCCGATCTCTCCTTATCTTTTTATTTTGTATATAGAAGCTTTTTCGGGGTTAATAAGAATGGCTGCAGAAAATCAAGCCATAAGAGGGTTACGTATCTGTAGTGGTGCTCCTAGTGTGACTCACTTATTTTTGGCCAATGACAGTATCCTATTTTTTGAGGCCTCTAGGGATAATGCTATGGAGGTTGAGCGTGTTATGAGGGCTTATGAGACAGCTTCTGGTCAACGTGTGAGTCTGGAAAAAACAAGCATTTGGTTCAGTAAGAATGCTCGAGTTCAGAATAAGGAGGAAGTTACTAGTGTTTTGAATGTCAATGAGGTTGCAGTGTTTGATAAATACTTGGGTCTCCCTACCATTGTTGGGAGGTCTAAGAAAAATATTTATACATCGATCAAGGAGAGGTTATGGAAACGTCTTCAAGGTTGGAAGGGTTTGTTGTTGTCAAGAGCAGGTAGGGAAATTTTGATAAAGGTAGTGGCCCAATCTATTCTCATCTATGTACTGAGTGTTTTTAAAATCTCAGCAAACTTCTGCAACGATGTTCGTTCATTACTAGCTCAATTCTTTTGGGGTCAACGAAATAGAGAAAGGAAGATACACTGGATTGCTTGGCATAAGATGTGTAAACCGAAGAGTAGAGGAGGTCTTGGTTTCCGAGAAATAAAGCTTTTCAATTGGGCTCTCTTAGGTAAGCAAGCTTGGAGGCTTGTTACGGAGGAGGACAACTTATTAGCAAATATTTATAAGGCTAAGTATTATCTTGAGGGTTGTTTCATGGATGCACAACTTGGTTACAATCCGAGTTATACATGGAGAGGAATTCGGGAGGCGAAGTAGATTCTGAAAAAAGGTCTAAAATGGAGGATTGGTGACGGATCGAAGGTAAGGGTTTGGAGTGACTCATGGTTGCCTGGACAAGGTGCGCGAACTGTAATTACACCCAGGGGTGAGAATGACCCAGGCATGAAAGTTTCTGATCTTATTGACGGGAATTTGGGTCGATGGAATAATAGTCTTGTTCGCAATTTATTCTTGCCTTTTGAAGCTGACAGAATTTTATCTATTCCTCTGAGTGACCGTAATCCGGATGATTTATTGTGTTGGGGCTTTGAAAAAAATGGAGTATATTCGGTGCGCAGCGCATATAATGCGGCCTTTCAAGCTAGCTATGACGATACAGTTGTTGGGTCTTCATCTGTGAATTTATCGATTTGGAAGAAGGTGTGGAATGCACAGGTACTCCCTCGTGTTAAATTGTTTATTTGGCGTGCCTGCCATGGTGCTCTACCAACAAAATTGGGTCTACATAGACGAATTGAAGGGATACCTGCAGAGTGTGAGGTGTGTGTAGGTGTTGAGGAGAGTGTTGAACATGTGTTATTTCATTGTCCTTTAGCACAATTAATTTGGGAGGAAGGTGATGTGGATCACTACAGGCCAAGAATAGGTGTTTCTTTTTTTGATTGACTTGATAATTTTGGCGGTATTCTTGATGGTGGGATGCTTGCTAGGCTTTTATTTATGGCTTGGGGAATTTGGAATGCTCGTAATAAAAGAAGTTTTGAACATGTTATCCAAGAGCCAAGGGAGGTGGTCTCTTATGTTGATCGTTTAATGGCAGAGGTTGTGGGACAGACTGTGAGTATACATCAACGGGATGTCAGGCAGGTTGTGTTGTGGAAAAAACCCGAGTTTGATTTGGTTAAAGTCAATATAGATGCTGTACGGTTGGGGACTAGAGGTACTTGTGTGGGTATCATATGCAGGAAGTCTAATGGATTGGCTCTGGTTGGTGCTACTATGCAGTTTGAGGAAGAATGAAAGATTGCTATTGTAGAGCTGAAGGCTATTAAGTTGGGTATGCAGCTGGCTAGATCAAATGGTTTCACTAGTATCATCATGGAGAGTGACTGCTTACAAGCTATTAACGCTCTCAAGTATGGGGAGCGAGGTCGAAGTGCATTGGATCTTTTAGTTGATGATATTTCCTTTATTTCTGTTGAATTTAGTTCTGTACTTTGGTCCCATGTTAAAAGAGATGGAAATACTGTTGTCCATGAGTTAGCACATGTGCGTCCTTGGGTTTTAGGTTGTCGTTATTGGGTTGATAATTTCCCAAATCATGTTAGAAACGCTTTGGAACATGATATGTTAAATGAAGTAAACTAATGCCGGTTAAGGCATTTCTTTAAAAAAAAAGAAAAGAAAAAAAAATCAAGACACTCTTTCTCTCTCTTCTATCTACATTCTACTTCATTGTTCATTCTCTCATAAACCACCATAATCATAGCTAGATCTTCAATTATTCATTCTTTCTCTCTCACATCTCACCCATGTGCTTGAGAACTTTGAACTTGTATTACCATTTTTTTTTTTTTGGAGGGAATATTACTAGATAACTGGTATTATTAAGTCACTAAACTACTCAAATCAACAAAAAGTCATCAAAATTAGCCAAATATATTAAAAATCAAAACAGAAAAATAAACAAAAAAGTCAAAAGTTAGAAGACTCCAAAATATACTCTCGGCCCGATGGGCAGCCCGAATCCGGCCCGAAGCCCGTGAGGGCTGGATATGGGACGTAAACATTCAGCCCGTTTTCGGGTCGAGCCAGCCCGACCCCTTTTTTTGGGTGACTTTTTGGGGGCCCGGCCCGACCCGAGGTTTGATCAGGTTTAGTGTGAGGGTTGAGATAAGTTTGACCACATGCGGCCCAGATCTGCTTGTTTTTTTAACCTAAAAATAAGAGATACATGAGCACAGTGTATAGATGAGTTCGAGATTTTGAGTGTCTTTACCCTACATTGGATGATTATAAAATATCAATTACATAGTATTAGAGTTGATTTTGAAATGGGTGGTTCCGAAATCAAAATCAGGTTAACGAATCTAATTTGAACTATTACCAAGCAATCGTAATTCTGATTTCTGACTTTTCGGAATCGGAAATTGAGGACCCAACGTAAAAATATAGTGGTTTAATGATTGCTTGTGATACTAAAATTTACTGAACTGGATTGTAATATAGTGAACTCGAGTTCTCTTTACTGAAATCTGCAATAAGAGCACGTAAAAATGTACTTCATTTTACCGAATTGAAATCAAGTTTGTAAACTCAGTTGAAATTTACTGAAAAATAACTGGCGAAAAAACTGACAGTTTCATATCTAACTTGAGCGTATGTATAATGCTTTAATGTTATTACTATAATAAAAAAAAACGTACATTAACATTATATTAACCAAATCTCTATTTTTTCATTTTAAAATTTGAAATATGAATTTGCAGAATAATAATTAACTAGATTTTTCTGTTCCGTTTCATATTTAATCGTCCATATTTTACAATTACCTAAACAATTAAAAATATTTAGCCAAAATATCCAACAGCAAATGTGGGTTTCAAATGCTGAAATTCACCATCATTTAAATTCTGTAAATTTGTAAATAAACTCATCTGAAACAATGATACATTAATGTCAAACCTACATCGTAACATTAAAAAAAACAAAAAAAACAAAAAAACAAAAGAGAGAAATAACAAAGTTTAGATTCTAAGTTAAATAATAACAAAACATAACCTAACAAAGCTAATGTAACACAATGCATCAAGAGAAGAAATTTGGATTCATCTATTTGGTAATAATGAGAAACAAAATAAAAACATATGTTGGGCTTATACTGTTACTGGACCTTAGTGTACAAAACAACTGAAGAAAAAAATAATTAAATTATCAAAACCGAGACTTTTAATAATTGCAAGGAAATAATCACTTTGGGAAAAGGATATACTTATTCTTCTTATAAATGTATGTCTGCACACATGCTGGTGTAATGCTGACGGGTGATCTGTCTGTCCACATATGCAATTACTTTGGGGTGACGTGGGTGGGTGTTTTCTACTGATTTTCAACAGGAACCTGCTGTGTGCATATTAGTGAACGTTATGAGATGTTGAATATCTGGTTTTTATGCTATGGTTGTTATATAATTCAATGTTGGACATGATGCTTTTTGAGGAAGAATCTCTTCGTCTTATCTAAAAAAAAAAGGAAGAATCTCTTCGTAAAAGGTGGGTTCTTCTTTAACCCTGATGCCAAAAAGAAGTCCTGATTTATGAGGGCCCTTTTAGTATTTTTCACAGATACTAATACCATAGTGAAAAATCCAACAAGGCAATAACCGAAAGCCACAAACGCGAGTAATACGTCAATTTTCAGCCAAAGACTTAAACAAGATACAGAAAAATTAGCACAAAAAACTTGTTGACAATACCACAAATTTTCTTTTGATTTATACTTACTAAAACAATCATGACACTAAAAAAATTTAAACCATGTTGCCAAACGCTAACCATGGTTGAAGCTACATCGGAACTGACAAACCGTTTGAACAATCTTCAAACCTTTTGTAGCACAATCACGTCTCTATTAACTTTAAGGTGGAAACTATCTAGACTGTCAGACCAACTACTATGGTCTATGGTATTGATCATAAATGCATACAGAATTTACATAAAAGCAACAGAATAGAAAGGAAAAGAATCAAGCTTTGGATAATTAAAGAATCTCGAGAAATTCTAAAGTAATCTTCACTTTTACTGGAACAAACTCCATGACCTCATTAAAAAGCGTGAACAAACAAGCTTTAGACGCAAAATTAGGCTCTTGAATAATGGATTTCCTGAGTTTTGTGGTGCAATGGATAGCAAGAATTGATTTTCTCTATTTTCTTTGACACTGTTCCAATGCTTACGTAATTATTGATCTACTAGTATTCGTGAGAGGCATTGAAAACATATGCCCGTCCATTGCCTGTTGGCTATACATAATACTCCCTTATTATGAAAAAGAGAAAGAAAGAGGTAACAAGAAAAAGAAAAGCAAGCAATTTATAAAGTTGTTGTACCTGTGTCTGCTAAAATGGCAAGAGCCTTAGAATTAGTGACATCTTTGAATAACCCCAGCACGAATCCACCATCATCCTCAAAATCATCATACTCCACTAGTGCATCATAGTAAGTCTTGATTTCACCAGTGTTCTCATTTTCAGCAGAAAACGTTAGGTAGTTGTGAAAATGACCCCATGACAATTGACAATTGAGCCTCATAAGCTCCCTTAGCTTCAGCTTCTCATCCTACAAAACCATAGAGAGAAAATTTTCTTGTGTGAAATTCAGGGAATGAAAAAAGGTTAATAGAAAGAGCATAACTGCATTACATTTTATGAAGACAAAGAACACAAAGGCACAGGACCTTTTTGGTGACCTCGTTGTACTTGTTGATCGCTAAGACAGCAAGTCTACGGTCATCATCTCGGAGGGATGTGCCTGACTTAACATTAAGTCCGCCCTCGCTAGGGTCCCCCGGATGAACAAACAACTGGGAAATGTTTATTTATACCAATATCAATGTGATATACTATAATTACAAAGGAAATCACAAAACATGATCAATCAAATTAAGAAACTAGGGACAAATATGAACCTGAATGCTGCACTTCTGGCGACAATCGTACATGAAGTCGATAAGAAATTTAGACTCGCCCTCAGCAGCAAATTTCTTCCATTGAAGGTCATTAAACCCGTCAGCAAATTATTTTTACCGGCTACAAGACATGTGAAGGAAGCAATTGTTACAATATAAGAGATCACAATCAAGTTAATGCTTCAAACAGTAGTCATTTTCCAATTAAACGTGATCTGTTTATGTTTAATTAGTGAAAAATAACTATCAAAACACCTTCATATAAGCTCCATAAGTTTATAAATAAACTCATCTGAAACAAAGATATATTAATATCAAACCTACCTCATAACATCAAAAATCAAAGGGAAAGTGAAAAAACAAAAAACAAAAAGAAAAATAACGATGTTTAGATTCTAAATTAAATAATAACAAAACATAACCTAACAAAACCCAACGTAACCCAATGCTGATTTTAAGGATAAATGAGGTGAAAGTTTATACCGGTGACAATGAAGATATGTTTTATGGGTGCTAAACCACCGACCCGTTATCAACATCATGGGTATAGAATTAAGCTATCAAAGCAAAAATTAATCAGTTAGTGCAAGCCAGAGGCTACAATGGGAATTGATTACTCATTTTGCCTTTGTAAGGCTCTGCTATGGATACAAGAAAATGGACTGAGCTTGCAAGAGTACTATCCAACTTTTAGTGGGGTTAAAAGATCAACGGCAGCTTTTAGTGGGCTTAAAAGATCAGTGGCAAATCCAAACCTAAATACTCCAATTGTTCGAATAAGTAGGGTGAACTATAGTAAGGGAGACGATGAAAAATCTGTATGAAAAAAATCAGATGTGGTACTGTCATGTCAAAGCTAATACTATGCAGGCCTGTATATAACAGGCTCAGGCGATACTACAGAATAAGAGTAGCACATGGCTTAGAGGATACTGAGGCAAGTGGCAGAGTACTAATATATCTCATGTGTTTTTGGCAGGAACCCGCTGAAGTATATGCAATAGACGCAAAAGAATAATAAAAAATCAGTTCTTAATGAGGACACTACAAGATAAAGAGAGTGTCAAGTGTTAGGAGAGAAAAACTTAATCAAATTGATTATGTGACTTTTGCAACAAACATTTATTTAAAGGATCCTTAATTGCCAAGCTAAGAGGTCGTGTTTGGAATTTTACTTTGTAAAAATTGATATTTTTATTGCTTTTTGTAATATACGTACTTTGGATATTTGCATGGCCTGCAAACTGCAATATATGAATATGTTTTTGCTCTTTTCTTTTTGATTCAAATACTCACCTTTTCTTATCTAAAAGTTATTTCATTCTTATAGTATCAAGATTCTAGTCGAGTGGAGAGAAGAGTTCTCATAAATTAGTTACTTACAAGTTATCCCCTTAACTCATTATCACCGCTACTATAATGTATATTCAAAGATTTATAATAGTGATAACCAAACTGTACATAAAATAATTTAACAATAAGAAAAAGAGGTCATGCATATCCCTAAATATCACATTATCTACATAAAGGTAATATAGTACAGTACATTAATTCATATAAAAAGTAATGAGCTAAGCTCTGATGAATATTCAAGCTAAATGTTGGAAAGCTCAGCTGAGGAATAATTTATCAAGCTAAATGGAAACAATTTATTTCTTCATCTAACTTGCAGCCTCTCACTCGTTGCTGATCAATTGCTAAGGTGTGAGGGCTTGAGGAGAGCTACACTTCCCAATTCTCATGTATGTGGTGGAGTCAGAGTGTAAGCTCAGCCCATGCAAGGAACATACTATTGTACCAATATCATTGGCAATCTTATTACAATTGGTAGCAGAAAAGGCAAATTTCAAAGCCACCAAGATCAATTCTGAGCGAGACGAGTTCTACGGTCTACTAACCAACTTCCAACCTCCTCAAACAGTATTACGTTAAGGCACATCAACCCCTGACTTGATTGGCTCCTCTGCTGGCTTGCGGTCTCCTTTCCACTTTAGCTGCGTAATCCTCTTTTGCTCCTGCATGTTATTAGACCGTGTCAGGGGCTTATTTCAATTCATATCATCAAAGCTAAAGTTGAGGAGAGAACTAGAATAACTTAACATCAGAAGCAAACCGATTTCAAATCACAAGATTCAACAAACATTAAGTCAAATAAGATGCATGTAAATTTTTCCAAGGGTTTATTCCAAGGAAAGTGAATCAGAATCAGTGAGGAAAACTAGCCTACATGACATACCCATGTGCTTTCCCCACCTGCACCTAAATAGTCTTGAGCGACTTGCCAAATTATGTAACAAGTTAGTTATAACAGTCACTGACATCTTAAAATCAAACTTAATACAAAAGGAACAAATATAAATGAACTATTCTTGTCTGCTCATTGAGGGTTGATCATGTACATCCTAGGAGACCCCCCAATTCCTATAAATTATTATTGAATTATATTTCTCATCTAGCATAACCCCCCTCCCCCCCCCCCCCCCCCAAAAAAAAAAGTTTCATGGTTCTAAGAAAAATAAAGATTGATGCTGGCATGCTGGCATTCCTTCACCAGAGGCGCAAATGAAAGCATAACAACGCCTCCAATTCGTGACTCAGATGATGCATTTTCATCTGCCACTTCAAATGCCCAACTTTGAGCTGAATGGGAACTCAATTTCCGTTCCAGCACAAGTTCAGAATCAAAGGAGCTGAATGGGAATGTTTCCAACAATTAAACTGCTGCAGATGAGAGTCCCTTACTTTCCATGGCAGAGGTTGTTAAATATGGACTGCCGCATGAAGCAACAGAAATCACACAAAATAGAACAAATCATGTAGAAGTACATTAGTCATTTAAGTTGTTAGGGAAAAGCTTATGGAAAAGTTCAAGCAATTTGGGCAGGTCTCTCAGTGTATGAGTGTAAATCTTATAGAAGGGGACTTATTTCAAAACATTTAAATTGGGTGGAAACGAGAGTGCTTGAAACAAAAACATCACCAGAAAGAGCCCAACCTCTTATGTTAGCATGTTAAAGGTTCAGTAGAGTGAAAGGTAAAACAAGTGTTCAGCTAGAGACAATGGTGCTCATATTCAGACAGGTCACATCTATACAGGAATTTCACTGGATCAACTTATGGCCTGCAGCTCCAAATATTTCGCATCTAGACAGAGCAGAAGAACCGCAATAATTTTATCATGCGAAGCCACAGCTTCCACAATACAATAAGCAAACTACGCAGTTCTTTAAAAGGTTGAGGGGTTATCAGGTTCTTCTGATCCTGTCCAACATTGACATCCAACTTCTGAAACAAAGGGATTTACAGCACTTTATCACAGGGAAGGCAACAAGCAACTTCTTCATTTTGAAACAAAAAGCAACAAACGAAGACAGAATCAATCACTGTGGTATGGCATTGGGAACGTGCAGTGGATGTTCAGGTCGAAAAATATTGAAGCAACTTTCGAGAAGCTCATTTTTTATCATTCACCTAGTTCGCTGAATTTTCGTGTTGACAGGAGGACTACAAGAGGGCATTCAGGTGAGGCTACTGTGGATGATTCGAAGTTCTCCATCCTGTAAAACGTAAGCGCAAGCTTAACTCGATCATGACCTTGACTTATTGAATTCGACCCCAACTCACCATGGGGAATTTGAGAAGAGAGTGGCAATAGTAGCTATGAAGGTATGGCTATATGGGAAACACTAAGTGCACATAATGCTCCTCTCAGGGAATCAATTCAAAAGATCTAAATTGGGTGGAAGCAAGAGTGCTTGAAACAAAAACATCACCAAAAAGAGCCCAACCGCTTAGTTAGTTGTATGTGGAAGGATCAGTGGTATGAAAGGTAAAACTAGTGTTCAGATAGACTAGAGAAAATGGTGTAAGATTCAAAGAGGTCAAGTTTATACAGGAATGTCACTTGATCAACTTGAGGGCTGTCGCTCCATATATTTCTTTGCAGCTAGACAGAATATAAGAAGTGCAATAATTTTATCATGTGAAGTACGACATTCACAAGACAACAAGGAAAAGCTGCAGTTCTTTCAAGGGTTGAGGGGCTATCAGGTTCTGCTTCTTCCCTGTCTAACATTGACATCCAACTTATGAGACATGGGGCTTTGACTTGTGATCAGCAAAGGAGAATGTGTGAAGAGGTGACCAATAGATAAATTTATGAGTCTTTTTTACATTTGTCAACAAGCTTCCACAGTGAAAAAATACTTTCAATGCCTATTTCTTCAAAAGGTCATGAATTTAAATAATGAAAACGAATCAAAAACTTCTTCCCAACTGGGGACATGGTTAGAAACATTGATCGAACAACTATCACCCTAGTTCCTGAAACCTCCCAACTGAACTCAGTTAGGGAACTAATGCTTATAGCATGTTGTACAATGCTCTATAAGATTATTGCAACGGCTTCAGCATGTCATGAGCTCTTTTATTGGTGGATTTCAAATATGCATTCATTCCAACAAATTGTTGACTAGAAAGTGAAAGACTATACTAGGATCTGGGAAGAATAATTGTACACTATTTTGTTGAATGGCGAGCTCATTTCACCTTATCAGGCTAAAGGGGTTTTATTTAGAAAAAATGATACATCTTATCTATTTGCACTTGCCTACCTTTAATATCTTGATACATGCATGGTGTCAAGGTTAGAACCATGACAGGTTAAGTCCTCAAGGACATTCAGTATGACAGCTGGTAGTGACCAGCATTGCGTTCAATGGAAGTGTCCCGTACCAGAAGAGGTAAGGTATCCCTCGATAAGGATCAGAGTGGCACAATGCACGAACAAGACTTCCTTGGGTAATGGAAGAAGTTCTCTTGAAAAATTGACGGTGAGTTCCAAGAGGAGAGTGAGTATGAAGGGATTACAAATATCATGTTCCCTCTTGTCACCTTCTTGAGGGCATGCATGTTGACAGGTATAATACTACCTAAGTTTATGTTAGGAGCTGGGTTCGATAGTAAGCCATAATGGTGTTTTTTTTCTGTGAAGAATTTTTTTATTAATCAAGAAACGGTAACAAGTACAAAGTTAGAGGACAATGAGTCCTCCAAAGTGTAAATAACAATAGATCGCCCAATGACATTCGATGTCACTGAGGGACACCCCCCCTAAAAGCACCCGCCGGCTTGGCCATAAAGAAGCCAAGTCCACCACCCGATCTCAAGAAATAAAATTGGCTTGGAGATCCTAGAGAAAACACGAGCATTCTGTTCCAACCAACTACATCAAAGTTAGCCAGGAAAGCACACCTCCACAAAATGTTATTCTCCTTGCCACCTCCCAAACCAGGATAATGAGTCTGAAAATGCTGGATAATAGTAGGAGGGCTAGACAAAAGGGCGGCTTTCGAGCCTGCATGTGGTCAGAAGCCACATAGACATCAGAAGCCACTACCTTGGTAGTGTGCATCATGTGCAATGAGGTTGGTCAAAACTTGAAACTTGTCCCTGGATACTGACATCTTCAGCATTGATCAATAAATGGGGTAGAGACCTAGAGTGGAGAAGCAAAAGATTTTCAATTACGCCAACTCATAAGCTTTTGAGAGGTGATACGTAAATGTTTCTTGGAAGGGACTTATCTGCTCAAATCCAGCTTCCCACAGAGCTATCTTTATCTTATGGTCGACTAGAAGTAGAAGAAGCAGTTATTTAAGAGTATTCTTCCCAATATATACTACAGCCAAGAATGCTCAACTGGACGGCATTGTGAAAGGGTATGCCAGACTCAAATGGACCAAAGGTCAATTTCATATAACAAATTTGCTTAAAATATTCTATACTGAAACTGAGTAAGGCCTTATGGCTGGAAAGCAGTACTACAATGCCCCCACAGGAAGCAAGAAATTGAGATCATCGTCAGGCATATTATACATATTCTGCTTCTCTGACTGCTTGATTTATACTGAATATATGTGTGTTTTTAAGCTCTGATGCTATTGAAGGGACAGCAGGCCTGAAACTTTTAGACTCTTGCAGATGCTGCTGTGTGATCTGTCTGCACACACGCTGGTGTACTGTGCTGTCGAGTGGTCTGTCTGTGCACATATGCAGTTACTTTGGGTGACGTGGGTGGGTGTTTTCTACTGATTTCCAACAGGAACCTGCTGTGTGCATATTAGTGAACGCTATGGAAGGTTGAATATCTGGTTTCTTTGTTATGGTTGTTCTATAATTCAATGTTGGAAGTGATGCTTTGTGAGGGAGAATCCCTTCGTAAAAGGTAGATTCTTCTTAGCCCTGATGCCAAAATGAAGCCTGATTTTTGAGGGCCCTTTTAGTATTTTTCACAGCCTACTAAAACCATAGTAAAAAAGCCAACAAGGCAATAACCAAAAGCGATTCACAATCGCGAGGAACACGTCAGTTTTCAGCCAAAGATTTGAACAAGATACAGAAAAATGAACACAAAAAACTTGTTAACAATACCACAAATTTTCTTCTGATTTATACTAACTAAACAAATCATGAAAATAACATTATTTTAAACCTGTGGTCAAATTCCAGCCATAATTGAAGCTACATGGGAACTGACTAATCGTTTGAACAATCTCTTCAAACCTTCTGTAGCACAATCACGTCTCTATAACTTTAAGGTGGAACTGAAAAACTGATTTCTGTACACACATAACACTGTCACACCAACTACTATGGTCTAAGGTCATAATGCATACAGAAATCACATAAAAGTAACCCAATAAAAAGGAAAATAATAAATCTTTGGATAATTAAAGAATCTCGAGATTTTGTCCAGTGATCTTCACTTTTACTGGAACAAACTCCATCACATCATTACTCATTAGAAAACGTGAACAAAGATTTTGACACAAATTTAGGGTCTTGAGTAATGGATTTCCTGAGTTTTGTGTGCAATGAGTAGCAGGACTTGATTTCCTATATTTTCTTTGACACTGTTCATATGCTTACGCAGTTATTTATCTACTAGTATTCGTGAGACACATTGACAACATATGTTCGTCCATTGCCTGTTGGCTATACATAATACCTGTCTAAATGAAGAAGAGAAAGAAAGAGGTAACAAGAAAAAGAAAAGCAAGCAATTTATAAGTTCTTGTACCTGTGTCTGCTACAATGGCAAGAGCCTTAGAATCAGTGACCTCTTTGAATAACCCCAGCACGAATCCATCATCATCCTCAAAACCATACTGCACTAGTGCAGCATGGTAAGTCTTGATTTCACCAGTGTTCTCATTTTCAGCAGAAAATGTTAGGTAGTTGTGATCATGACCCCATGACAGTTGATAATTGAGCCTCATAAGCTCCCTTAGCTTCAGCTTCTCATCCTACAAAACCATAGAGAAATTTTCTAGTGTGAAATTCAGGGAATGAAAAAAGGTTAATAAAAAGAGCATAACATTTTATGAAGGTAACAACTAATTTACCAAGCCAAATAACTATGAAGTTTGAACAAACAACTAGCTGTGTAGGTATAGTGTAGTCAATTGGCCAAGTCAACTAACATACACCTAATTGAAAAACATGGCCCTTACCTCCATATAACTAGGATAATCTATTTATTTATTTATTTTGATCTCAAGTTAAAAAAAGACATTGAACACTGTATGATTGCTCCAGAAACACCAGCTGTTTCTTATGTCTTTTCAAAGTAATTAAGCTAAGCCTATAGAAAAATGTCAGATATCAACTTTACTGTTGATTCCATATTTGTTAATGTATGTCTGGTGAATATTGAAGCTAAAATGTTTGAAAGCTCAGCGGAGGAATTTATCAAGCTAAACGTTGATGATGGTTTTCTAGGCACTCAATGGGCTGATAATGTAAGTTCTTTCCACAGTGGAAACAACATATTTCTTCATCATCTAACTTGCAACTTCTCATTTGCTGTTCAATTGCTGCACTTCTCAATTCTCATGTGGTGGAGGCAGAGAAGCAAATATAAGCTCAGCCAATGCAAGGAACATACCTATTTTACTAATATCATTCGCAATCTTTTTACAATTGGTAGCAGAAAAAAGCAAATTACAAAGGCACCACCATCAATTCTGAGCGAGGCGAGTTCTATAGTCTACTAACTAATTTCATGCTAATATAACTTAACAAACCCAAACGGCAAACTTCCAACCTCCTCAAACAGTATCATGTTAATGCACATCAACTCCTGATACGATTGGCTCTCCTAGTCTCCTCTGCAGGCTTGCATCCTCCTTTCCACTTTAGCTGCGTAATCCTCTTCTACTCCTGCATGTTATTAAACAGTGGCAGGGCTTATTTCAACTCACATAAGTAAACTAAATTTGAAAAGAGAACTATAATAACTTAACATTAGAAGCAAACCAATTACAATTCACAAGATTACACAATTTTGTCAAAATTCAACCAAAAATTACTATGCGTGTAACTTTTTCCAGGTTTGTCCAAATAAAGTGAATCAAAAACTGGGGAAATACTACCCTACATGACATACTCATGTGCTACCCCTACCTGCACCTACTGTAATAGTCTTGAGCGCCTTGTCAAATTATGTACTCTAACAATTTAGTTATAACAATCATCGACATCTTAAAATCAAAATCTTAACAAAATAGAATTAGCATACAAAAGAAACATATATAAATATATAAATGAATTCATCTTCTCTGCCTATGAGGATTGATCATGCACATCCTAGTGAGTACCCAATTCCTCTAAACTCTTCCTGAGTTATATTTCTCATTTTGCAAACAAAAGGAAACCGTTTTGTGGTTCAAAGAAAAATAAAGACCAATGCTGACATTCCTTCACCAGAGGGAGCAATTTAGGTCAGATAATGAAAGCTTAATGACGCTTCCATCTCGTGGCACAGATGATGCATTTTCATCTGCCACGTCAAATACTCAACTTTGAGCTACTGCATAGGAACTCAATTTCAGTTCCAGCACAAGTTTAGAATCAAAGGAAGCTAATATAATGGGGTAAAGCTTCCAGATTCACCTTGGGCTGGAATGTTTTTCTTCAATCAAACTGCTGCAGATGAGAGTCCCTACTTTTCATTTTGCAGGTTGTTATTGGTTAAAGATGGACTGCCAGCATGATGCAACAAGAAATCACACAAACATAGAACAAATCATGTAGAACTAAGATTCAGAGAGGTCAAGTTTATACAGGAATGTCACTTGATCAACTTGAGGGCTGTCACTCCAAATATTTCTTTGCAGCGAGACAGAGCACAAGAAGCACAATAATCTTTATCATGTGAAGTACGGGATTCACAAGAAAACAAGAAAACGCTGCAGTTCTTTCAAGGGTTGAGGGGTGATCAGGTTCTGCTTCTTCCCTATCTAACATTGACATGCATCTTATGAGACATGGCGCTTTGACTTGTGATCAGCAAAGGTGGTTGTGTGAAGACGTGACCAATAGATAAATTTATGAGTCTTTTTTACAATTGACAAGAAACTGCCACAGTGAATAAATAGTTTCAATGCCTACTTCAATAGGTCATGAAATTCAATAATGAGAACAAATCAAAAACTTCTTCCCTACTGGGGATATGGTTAGAAACATTGATCGAACATCTATTACCTAGTTCCTAAAACCTTCCAACTAAACTCAGTTAGGGAACTAATGCTTGTAGGCTTGTAGCATGTTGTACAATGCTCTATAAACTTATTGCAACGGCTTCAACATGCCATGCGCTCTTTTATTGGTGGACATCAAATCTGTATTCACTCCAGGTAAAGAAATTGCTGACCCCAAAGGGAGAGACTACACTAGGAAGAATAATTCTACACTATTTTGTTGAATGGCGAGCTCACTTCTCCTTCAGGCTAAAGGGGTCTTATTTAGATGAAAATTATATCATCTTATCTATTTGCCTCAGGTGTGGAATATCTTTATACATGCATGTGTGTCATGGTTAGAACCATAACAGGTGAAGTGTCTGGGACATTTACAGTATGGCAGTTGATAGACCAATGCGTTTAATGGCAGTGTCCTGGTCATCGCCCATGGGTGATGGGCCAAGAGGAGAGTGAGTAGAAGGGATTACAAATATCATGTTCCCTCCTGTCACCTTCTTGAGGGCATGCATGTTGAGTGTTGACAGGTATAATACTACCTAAGTAAGTTTATATGAGGAGCTGGGCTCGATAGTAAGCCAAAAGGGTTTTTTATTTTTTATGATGAAGGAATTTTTATTAATTGAGAAAAGGTAACAAGCGCAAAGTTAGAAGACAAGGAGTCCTCCAAAGTGTAAATAAGAATAGATCGCCCCAATGACGTTGGATTCAGTGGGGGACACCTCCCTAAAAGCACCCGTCTCCTTGGCCATAAAGAAGCCAAGTACACCACCTGATCCCAACAGCTCAAATTGACTCAGAGATACTAGAGAAAATTCGAGCATTCCATTCCCCAACCAAGTACACCAAAAAGTAGCCAGGAAAGAACACCTCCACAAATTCTTATTCTCCTTGTCACCCCCTAAACCAGGAATGAGTTTGAAAATCCTGAATAGAAGTAGGAGGGCTAGCCAAAAGGGAGGCTTCGAGCCTCTATGGGGTCAGAAGCAACATAGACATCAGTCACCAAGAAGCCACTACCTTGGTAGTGTGCATCATGTGCAAGATTGGTCAAAACTTGAAACTATCTTATCCTGGACTGACATCTTCAGCATTGATCAATAGATGGGGTAGAGAGGAGAGACACAATATTTTCAATTATGCCAACTCATAAGCTTTTGAGAGGTACAAACATGTTTCTTGGAAGGGACTTATCTGCTCAAATCCAGCATCCCACAGAGCTATCTTTATATTATGGCACTCAAAAACAAATCGAGGACAACCCTGAGGAGGGTAGCTCAGTTGGGAAGACCTGTGAGATCTATTCCAGAGGTCCCAAGTTTGAGTCCCCTCAGGGCCATTGGAGGTTTTCCTGGTCGTTAAGTTCAGGGTCAATGGGATTAGTCAAGCAACCAAAAAAGCTTGGATACGCATGTTATCTAGAAAAGAAAAAATAAACAGATTGAGGACACTAAGGACTTCTCAGTAATTTTTGGACAAAATGCAATATTATGTTATCATGTGCGGCATATATGCAGCTATAGATGAAGCAGTTATTTAAGTCTACTCTTTCCCTTCATCACATATCCCGGGTTTATCATTTGTCCACTCTTCCTGATGCCCCGACCTCCGCCTTCTATTTAGGCACTGGCGGGCTTTTGGGACCTCCGCTTACGGAGAGCTCCCCATGATAGAGAAATGAAGGAGCTCACTTTCCTCCTCGTCCCTAGGGAGTAGTGACGATTTTCGGGTTTGGGTTGAAGACTCTTCCGGGGTCTTCTCTCGCAAATGCATCATCTTAGCCTTCCGTCACAATACCCTCATTTCTGTTTAGCTAACTACATATGGAAGTCTAAGCCCCTCTTGAAGGTGCGCACTTCAAGATGATGGATTTCTTGATGATGGATATCGTCATTTATCATTTGGGGGTGCGATGGAGTGGTCATGACTACTATTTGATACAGGGCGTGGATTGTGGAATAGTTAAATCATGAGGATGATGAACATCTATCACTGGACAGTTGTAATTCCAGTGGTTAGAGGATGTGTATATTTTGGATGTTAATTGGTGTCGTGACCTCAAGTATTTTGTTTAGTTCTACAATAACTTATTCTGGGTCATTGAAATTGCTCTGAGTAATCTTTCTTTTGTTGCTTCCAACATTTATTTGTATTTTTGTTCTTGTTTATGTCTCCTTGCTTATGTTTTTTTTTCCGTTAATTTTATCTGTTCCATTTTGTTATTTTGAATTTTTGACGCCTTCTTTTATTTTGGCCCTTCATTGTGGTTACTGGTTAGCACTTAGTCTTTCTGTTGCAAATGTGATGTGTAGTGGATGTGTCACACGAAGAGACGGAAGTGCTTCAGAATCGAAGTGTAGATGACTTTCTGTTGAATATTAACAAAGGAAAGGCTGTTATAGTCTCAATTTCTCCACAGACCACAACTTCTTTTGCAGCTCACTGTAGCCTCTCACCATTTCAGGTGACATCTTGTACTGCTTCTTATAAGATGCTTTTAAAAATGGTGCATAATATGTCCTGGTTGAGAACAAGGCTTAGACATCATGTAAGATTTGTTACTTCTTTTAATGCATAAAACCTAGTTAAGGAAAAAACTTTTATTGTTATGTAAGGGCCATAACAAACTTTTAATGCATAAAACCTAGTTACACACCTAGCCTTTGAAAAAGTTATAAGGAAATTGAAATAGGACAATAATTTGTTCTCAGTTTTTGGTTATTTTAGCATGGACGGAACCCATTCTGTTCTTATTGATTAAGAAAGGAGTATGTAATTTCTTACTTAACTCAAGATAGACATAGCTCTAGCCTCTAGCCCTGGGAGGCATATACATTCATATTGCGAAATTGCATAAACCAATAGCTCAGCTGGTGAGACCTCTCCCAGGTCCGATCCCCCTCAAGGCCTCTGGGTTTTCCATGCCGTTAACTTCAGGGACTAATCTGCAAGCACCTAGTGAATGAGATTATAATTATTGTTTGATATCGAATAGATCCTCGCTTTTGACTATGCTCATACATGAATGGATGAAACTGTAAATGATGGAGGGTTAGTGAGACATTAATCAAATATGAAGTTGTCAATTACATATAAGTAGTAGTACTAATGTAAACGCGAATAAACCAATATATACATTGTAAAATCATCCTTGTGTGTTTGTTTTCTATGTGTGGATTTCTATAGACAAAACTGTCTTATGTTTTTAGTGGATAGTTTAAGTGGGAATACTCATGGAGATAAATTCAAGCTGTATTGAGATTTTAATGGATATAAAGCCAGAGAGCATAAGAACAAAGAAATCATAAAAACACTGAAAGACAACAGTGGCTATGTGCAGAGTTTTAAAATTGACAGGTATGTTTAGTTGACTATTTAGCATCTAAAACTACCTATATGGAGAAAGTATCAACTAGGTTTAGTTAAGTGGTTATAATGATGAGAAGATGGTTATTCTAGAGAAGCATTCATGGTTTGAAATTTACAAAGATGGTTTTTTTAGTTTGCTAACTAATAATGACATGATTTTCCTTTGAAAGGGAAAGATTAATGTCTATGCGACATTTGATGGATTGCTAATTAGAAATGGTTAATTCTTAGTGCAGGGATAGAGAGAAAGGTGGAATGAGTCCATTAAAAAATTTAGTTGTAACTTCATGAAGATTTATATCATCATCTATGATTTATTTATCTCCGCAATTGTCCAAAATTTAGGAGTTTTGATGATTCATGTGTTTGTCTTCAATGACCCTATCAAATGTGTGAATGATTCTTTGGTTATCAAATAGAGATGGATATAATAAATGGGTTATTACAAAAGTATTGTTTATATTCTATAATCTTTGCTCAAATAAAATCCCACAATATGCCAAATGAAATTGTCTAACAAATACTAGCCAAAGCAAATGTCTATTAATAAAATTTGATATAAGTAAGGATAATCTTAACCCGTGCCTCGCACGGGTGTCATACTAGTTTCCATATCATAACATTATTATTACCAAGTAAAAATGCAGTAGTGTAATCTTTTCTTCAGTTTCGATAAGACATAAGAATCAGCTACGGTTCTTGATCACAAGCATCATACATCATTTTAGGCGACATCACAAGCATCAATCATGATTAGCCTCTGAGGCGACATATCTTTCGTAATAAACCTCATCACAAAAGCTAACTAATTCTATGGGATTAATTTTGCATGTTGGGATACTTGATTAGTGACCTCCATTTGGAGCATCTTTCTGATTAGGGTCTCGAATATTGTAACAGTTAATCCCATGAAGTATTTCATAACCTGTAAGAATCACGGCATGCTTATATATGTGATTCTGTTGCTTATATTCTTCCTGGCTCACGCTGTAGATATCTTGTGCATCCTACAAAACCACACTCATTTGTTAATTATTAATAAATAATCATTTCCTTGATAATATAATGGGATTAATTTGTGGGTAGTTAATTACCTTTGCAGTACCTAGAATGCTGCGCCTCCTTAGTCTAATATACCCGGGTCTGTAGATGGTCAATCTTGCCACGACGGGGCGTTAGCTCAGCATCGATAAAATCTCGTTTTCCTGGTGACCGTATGTAGTAATAATTAAACTCCTCTAATCCTTAAAATGACTTGATCGTGCTTTTTAGATTTGGCCTTCTCTTTTAACCCCTCGAAGATGGTTGTCTCATCACTGTAATCATCCTCCAAGTTCAAACCGTTATTTTGAATCCAGATCAAACACTTCAAAGTTGAGTAAGTGTATCCTATCCCTAAAGGAGCTGTTTCCTTACACTTATCCAATAATTCCTGTTTAGATAACTTGATTCTTTCTTCAAAGGATTGAAACACCAAGACTTTCCAAATATTCCGTAATTGTATAAACCCAACAAATAAGAGCGTGTTGTTTCTCTAGATCACTGAAGAGATGAAGCCAAGTGACTGGGCCGGGGATGCAGTAAGTACCTACAAAAAGATAAACTAAGTCAATTAATAGCACCAATGAAGACCAATAGACATCAGACAATGTATATGAGCAATGCTAGCTAATAGAGTTTAAGCATTTTAAAGCCATGAATTGGATCCTGGTATTGCAGAAACAGCACCAACTAGAGCTGGGCAAGTGGGAGGGCCCCCAACCCGACCCATTTAGCCCACCCGTCCCGACCCGGCCCGTTGCGCATGTCTAGCACCAACCCAATTTTACATTGCACATGCAAACCTACTAGATTATCTGATGCCTTACAGCTTATCAAGAAACACAGAGTTCTCTTAATTTTTTCTTGATTCACATTTGAGTCTTATACCTTAATGTGCTGCTAGCTTAATGTACACTATGAAAAGTCTCATGATTTCATTCATTATTTCAAAATTGAAACTCATAACAAACATATTAACACCATATGAATTAATAAATGCACAAATAACTTCGACAAGGCAGTTTAATCATTGAAAATGTACCTGCTGTCTATCGGGTTGTGGTTCTTGGGGGTCAAGGTCATCATCATATTCCTCTCTTGTTGCCCTTGTTCTTGCTCCGATACCTTGGTGCCCACTAGCACTAGCAACGTCTTCCAGTACTCTCTCTCTTTCTCTTCCCCTCTCTCTCTCTCTTCCTCTCGTTATCCCCCTCCCTCTTTCATGGCTTTCTTCTCTCTCTCTCCTTCTTCTTCTCATCCCCCTCCCTCCGCCTCTCTCACCCTCCATTTCAAATTGCGGTAGTTATGTACAACAGACTAACACGGTACCAGTGTGGGTTTTATAGAGGAATGAAGTGTATCTGCCCTTTCTCTTTTCTTTGTCCTTTTCTTCTTCTTTTTTTTCATGTTTTTCCCTTTTTATTTTATGCAATTTTGATTCCTTAATACTCCTATCACCGTTGCAACATATATTTGTCCACTTGTCCAGCTGTCCAATATTGTACTCGTAGTTTTTTTAGCTTGTCCAATCTTGTAATCCTCTCGTGACTAATAAATTGTTATCAAAATATTTGTTTGAATAAATGTGGGAATATTGATTCTTTTATATATTGATTATATTATTCATTCCCCTTTTTAATTCAACTGTTATTATTTATTACATCTTTTTTGCTTGTCATGTTATTATTTACATCTAATTGCTATCAAAATTTCCTAAAGTATGTGTGCGTTATGACTTGTAAACCTATCAATCTGTAATCCGAGACTTGTAGACATATCAATCTGTGATTCGATTCGACCCGTTTTCTAGGGTTCCGACAATAATTTTCTATTCGAAACCCGGTTTGATCCGAACTCGATCTTTTTTGTTTCTTAAAGTATCTGTGTATTGTGATTTGTAAGGCGTCGAAAATGTGAATATATATTCTCGGTAGATTAAAAGTTATGAGGCGTGAATTAAGGAGACATTGGGATTAGTCATCTGAAAGCCCCTCAGCAAGAATTTAGATATTTTTCTTTTTTATTTTCTATTTCCTTCAAATAAAGATGAATAATGTGATAATGAAGTAATAATTCATAATAAGCAATGTACATGTGGAGCTTCAAGAGGATTTAATAGTTTGGTGATCGAACTTGCTTATGTACACAAGCTCCAAGGGCTAGCGGGTCGCAAAGTGTATTGAAAAGATAACAAAACCTATATGCATGGAGAAAATTAATATCGTTAGACAGTCTTTTTGTAACTTTTGGTGAGACAGGGATTACTTTTTAATAAAATAAGCTTTACAACCCACCATAAGTGACCCCAATTTTATGTGAATTGGTCTCGCATGAGACTTGTTGTACATGGTATTGTTTGGTTTAACTAACAAAGGCTGATCTCCTGTGCTGAGTGCCTGCTTGTTTTTTGAGTGGAAAAGAACACACCCTTATTTGTTTTTTGAGTGTCTGTTTCCTCAACAAGTATGGAGTAGTGTATTGAGCTGGATAGGTGTGAACAAGTCTACTGTTGGTGATTGACAAGCTACATGTGACCTGATTATTAGAATTTCCCAAAGCCAACACTCCTATTCCTACTGCAACTAAAATGAGCTTGGCCACGACCTTGTACTGCTTATGGACTGATAGGAACACAATAATTTTCCAAAATCGAATAACTACACCTGTTGAGAAGATCATCTACCAAATTAAGCTGTTGTTATGCATATGTAGTCAGCAATCCTTAAAGCTGTTGCGTTTTTTTTGAGTCTCTGAAAATGTAACTTTGATAAGTTGTTATGTGTGTATTTTTGATCTGCGTATAAATTCGTTGTGAGTGATATGTGTCTTGTAGGACCTTAGTGAGCACATGAAGTAATAGGTGAATATAATACCCTTCCTAGAAGGTGAACGTATTCTTTAACTAATGAGTAATACTTTTGACGAGTAAGGTTCTCAATGATTTCCGTTTATGGTGTAGAGGTTTATTTTAAGAGACTCAATTAGTTGGGCTTGAGAGCTTGTAAACGTTTATTTATGGTGTGATTAATAAAAGTTCTTAATTTTGGTTTGTAACAACTCTTTTAAATCCTTAATTCCATAATTTAATTTCATGTGCGTTTACTACCCAAAAAAAAAAAGTAATGATGCAGGTAGACAATACCAATGAGAAAATAATCCTTCTCATTGTATATAAGTGCCGAGCAAATCGAAGTACCCAACGTTAGCCATTGGAAGATGAGGAAAAAGACCACTCTGTGTCATTTTTTGAAGGAAATATTCAAAAGTGACAAAAATAAAGCCACCTAAATTAATTATATATATATATTGGGGTTTTAGCCCAACACCAAAATCAACCGTCTACAAGTGCTAGAGAAAATTGTGAAGATGCAGAGAGAATTTTTTTGGGCGGGGAGCAGCGAAGGAAGGAGATCCTTGTGCTTAGTCAGATGGGATGTTATTCAGAAGCCTAAGATCATGGGTGGGTTGGGGCTTTGGGGTGATTGGTTTAAAAGAGACGAATTTGTCACTTTTAAGTAAATGGGTGTGGAGGTTACTAGTTAAAGAGATGCGGGTATTTGGATGAAGATTATTATGGAGAAATATAATATAGGAGATTTTCACCCATTGGAAGATATTCTGGTTCCTAGAAGAGGGGGTATATGGAAAGAGATTATTGCTTTTCTTAAAAGTAGCAAGAAGGTGGTGGAGGCTATTTTTAAGGAAAATTTAGTTGTGAATATAGTGAATGGTTTGTCAACTCGGTTTTTGCTTGATGTGTGGGTGAATATGTGATGAAATTTCTTCATAAGCAATGTATCTGTGGAGCTTCAAGAGGATTGAGTAGTTTGTAGGGCACTTGGGCTTGCTATGTACACAAGCTCCAAGCTAAGGGTTAGCAGGCCGCAAAGTGTATTGAACAAAACCTATACATCTGGTGAAAACTAATATCGCTAGCTATGACGTAAGTAAACAAGATCAATGAGAAATCAACCAAGTCATGTATATATGTTAATAAACTAAAGGGTAAATTACGTTGAGGTATACTGAGGTTGGCGAAATCGTAGAGAGGTATATCCATGTTTGACTAAATATATTGAGGTATACTCTTGACCACTTTCAAGCTAATTTTTGGACATAAATACCCCTATTATACCTCATTGAAAGTTTATAGAAAAAATTATTGTGCTATGATTTCTCACTTACTTTGCACTGCATGCTCGTATATATATTTTGTTGATTGTGTCATATCGTGCCCAAATTTGTTATCAATATCGACATATAATTGGCATCAAACTCTCGTGATAGCTTTAGATCGATAGCTCTTTTTTTTTGTGCAAACACAAGATTAGACTTAAGTCAATTTTGCATGATGAAAAAATTGTTTAAATCGAGCAACGAAATTTATTAATTTGTGGTGCAATTTTCTCAAAATTAAAAATTAAATAAAAAGGAAAAAAAGGGAAATCATTGCACGATAATTTTTTTAATAAAACTTTTAATGAGGTATATAAGGGGTATTTGTGTCCAAAAATTAGTTTGACTTTGGTCAACAGTCAAAAAAATAGACAGGAGTATACCTGAGTGTATTTAATCAAACGTGGGTATAACTCTCTGCAATTTCGACAAACCTCAATATACCTCAATGTAATTTACTTCAAACTAAATGATTGGAGATCAAAAAAAAAAAAAAAAAAAAAAAAAAAAAAAAAAAAAGGTAAATAATTGCTGTAAAAGAAAGCCTAATGTTACGATCATTGAAGCAGCAAACAAGTACTGGATTGAAGGCTTGCTATGTCACACTCATTTACGATTTTCTTGAAAGTTATTGCTAAAATATCTTAATAGTTAAATTTTGATACTCATATTATTCGTTTTCATAGTTTTGGCAAGTCTAAGGTACACGTACATATATAAACAAAGGTTTTTATTATTTAATTTTATTTTATTTTTTGTATGTAGAAAAGCAAAGATTTTACACTCCTGCTATCAAAAAAAAAAAAAAAGATTTGACACTCCTAAAAATAAGCAACAAACATTTTTCTTAATTTTTTTTTTGGTAACAGTACATTTTTTCTTAATTTAGTACACTACTAAAGCATCATATTCATTATCTGGTTAATTACACTAAAACCCATTTTTATCCATTTTCATCAAATTTTGCAATTTTCAATCATAATCATCATCAACCATCTTGTGAATTGTTAAAAGTTTGACTATACATGGCTAATAATAAGGCTCTCTTTCTCTCTCTCTCTCAGTGTCTCTCTCTCTGGCAGGAAAAGGATGCGGACGAAATTTAATGCTACAAGCACTACTGAAGCAAATCAGTATTCCTTTTCTAGGACAACCACTCTTACCTTATTTGGCTGACAGCTACCTACTTACTTTTTGGTGCTATAAGAATATCAGACAAGATCGTACATATATATACATGGCCATATATATGCATGGGATAACCAAACAAAATGGACTTACCAAAAACCATGAAAACTAGCTAGAACCAACCTTTGCTCTTACCTATAATTTCAAATATTTTACTACTTAGTTAGGTGTGTTCTTTTCCACTTATTGGACCTTACTCAATCAGTGAAAATTAATAATAAGACATTATCCAATCAGTGGAAATCAGTGACTAGTCCTTATTGAATCAGTGAGAATTAGTGGCAGTAGGACCTTACTCAATCACTGGAAATCAATGGCAGGATCCACATTCATACTCACAGAATCAGTGGCAGTATCTTATTAAATCAGTGAGAATCAGTGGAAAGACCTTACTGAATCAGTGGAAATATGTGGCAAAACCTTACTCAATCAGTGAAACTCAATGGCATGACCTTACCCAATCAGTAAGAATTAGTGGAAATAAGTGGAAAAGAATGCACCCTTAGTATCTTGTTAACTCAAGTTTAAGTGTGATATCATACACTGATCATGTATGTTGGTCAAGTTCGTCTAAGTTGTTGACGCTTAATGTACAGTCAAAGCTTGAGAGCTCAACATCTAATTAATTAAACTAACTAGGGTTTAAGTCTTAATTATTTTGCTATATTTTGGGACATAAATAATGAATACTCCACTAGTCTATAAAATTTTGCGTTTTCTTTATGGTACTCCAAATAGTATTATACTCTAGTACTCCGTACACTAGTACAATACTTATTAATCGATGTTGGGGATTGATTTTAGTGGTCATTAGCTCTGTACTTTTTGTCATTTCTAATGTTTGAAAATGTTCAAAATGGTGGTGATGAACAAGTATCTATTGTGAGAAAAAAATGAAACTATCAATACTGTAGTTTTCTCAAATTTGTCTTCTTTTTTTTTCCTTCTCATTTACCATTATCATTATTATTAGGAAAATTTGCTTTAAATAATCCCAAATTTGGTGTGTGTGCCCAAAATAATCCCAAGTTTAAAAATACCCTACAATAATCCCAGCTTACTGGACGTGTGTTGTTACTGGGTTAAGGGCAAACGACGTTAACTGGCTCGTTAGTTTTGGATGACGTGGCATTGTAAGTTACTCTTCCATTATAGCCGTTGAGAGTTGTAAACGTAATTTTAAAGCTTGCCTCTTCTCTGTCCCAATTTCCCCCAAATTGAAATGAACCCTAAAATATTTTCTCCTCTCTCTCTCTAAAAATTATCCCCAAATTCTCAAAAAATTATTCCCAAATTCTCGAAAAGCATCCCCAAATTCTCTAGTTGTTGAACCCGACTAAGTACCCTAACCAAGATGAGCAATCAACGCCTTCAATCCTCTCCTTCAATTGGGTCCTCTTCTTCAATTCCCTCTGTCATAAAATGCGAGTGTGGGTCAGAGCCGAAGTTGTTCACTGTGAATAAGAATGGACCAACTAAGGGGCAAAAATTCTTGAGATGTCCTAACTGGAAGGTTAGTTTGTAAATTATTTGAATTTTTTCTTTTTGTGTAAAACGTTACTTTTATGGATTAATTTGTGAAATTGGTTTATACACTACAAAAAAAAAACTCATTTTTGCAGCGAATTTCAGCTACCATTTTGTTTTCGTAGCTAATTAACTAATTAGCTACGAAAATAATTCCGTAGCAAGAAATTTTGTTAGCTGCAGATTTAAAACTTTTCGTAGCTGGCAAAAATTAATTTAAAAAAAAAAAATTCAGCTGCAGAATTATAATTTTCCGTAGCTGACAAAATTTTAAAACAACTTACTAAACTGAGCGACGGAAGAAAATATTTTAGAACTGAAAATAAATTTTGATTAGCAACGGATTAATTATCCGCCAATCGTTAGCGGCGGAGTTACATTAAAACAGTCGCTAATTAGCGGCGGATAAATAATCCGTAGCTAGTTTCTTAAAAAAATCACTGGGCAATAACTCTTTATATATAATGCATCCCATTTGTATATCAAGGAGTTCAAGTTGGTTGGGTGGTTGGAGTCTCTATTTGCGTGTGGGAGGTCGTGAGATCAAATCCTATCAAGTGCCTCTGATTCTTTTTAAATGGGCTTTGCTGGGCATGCCGTGCACCTGGGGGTTCGTGGTGCCACAGCCTGGCTTTCTCTCTTCTCCCGCGTCCAAAACTTTTGATTTCTTTTTTTTTCTTTTTATTTTTGCCCAGCGACGGAATCATTTATTTCCGCCGCTAAGGCCAGCGGCGGATAGAAATACTTCCGCAGCTGACTTTGCCAGCGTCGAGATTTTTGCCTACGGATACAATCCGTAGGCTAAGCCAGCAGCTAGGCTCTTCCAATGGCGGATTTTGGCTCAAAACGTCGGATAATTTCCGCCGCTATTTTTCATTTTTTTTTTGTAGTGATAGTCAGGTGATTGTGGATTTTTTATTTGGGAACATGACATGATGTTGGCTGAGGTTGATGGGTTGAGAAGGGAGAATTGTAAGCTGATTAGTATTTGTGAAGTGTTAAAGAAAGAAAAAAAGATTATGGAGGAGAAGTTGGCTAAGCTGAGGAAGAAGAAAGACAGATTGGAGGAGAAAGCACTTTCTGCAGCAAACACAGAGAAACTTGCAATGGGAGCAATGACAGTGTCCTGGTTATTTTTTGCTTTTGTGATTTGTGTATGGCTTTGCAGGAAATGAATTTAGTTGGGTATATGGACAATAGTGATGCTGTGTTTGTGTATGGTACCTAATAGGCATGTGTAATGGGTAATTTGTGTAGGGCTTAAGTATGTATGTGAATGGTAAATATGTGGGCATCAAGCTGTATTTTGGGCACTTATTTTGTAATGAATATGAACTCAGTTTGGCCTCAAGTTGCAACAATATCTTGCATTGGAGTGTTGCACCAATTGCACCCGAAAAAATATGCTAAATTAGGAGTACATTTTGCCATTAACATAACCAAATTTATATGCTGTCAACAATTGTGAATAAGCTGATTACATTTCCAAAATAACAGGCTGACAACAACCACCTTCAAATGACATCTTAATTCCCCTCCTGGCCTGAGAACCAGGAAAAACAAACAAAAGCTGAAATTACGATGAGGCAAACCTCGGAATTCTTAAGGGGTTGGAAGGAAAATTAAAAGATTAAAGCGGGCGTCTCACACAACCTGCGGATGATGTTCCGTAGTCATTCAATTGCCTCAATTTTACTACCGACGACATCTATGATATCTTCGTCTCTTCTCGATCCTCAATCAAAAGTGGCGGATCTAGCGTTTTTTCAAAATTGGGGTAAATATATAAACGATTAAAAAAAAAAAAAACACACAAAGGTCCCCAAGTTTTTAGGCAAGGAAAACTAAAACCAGTGTGCAATGCCTGTGTTTAACAGTAGTTCATAAAATAGCTTTGTTAGGCAAGGAAGCAATCACTTACATAAAAATATTTAGCTACTTTTCCAAGGTATGCCAGAACTTGTATACTATCTAATTTGTGCACCCCTTTAGTACAGCTAAGCAACAACGACAACGAAAAAAAAGCTAATAATTGCTACCCTCATCCTATTTGAACAATAGTTCAACGTGAATGTCATTATTTTTTTTAGATCAGACATTGTACATGTCATCCTCCGCAGCCCTTTAATGTAAAACTGTACATGTAAAAGATCGATTCTCAATTTCTTCAGTTCAACAATTCAAAGCATCAGAATAACCTACAAAAGACCTGCAATAACAAGATAGTTGTTTCCCAGAGCTTCAACTGGTTTGACATAGGCATTCGGGTAATCCATGCAAATATTGTAAATATAAGTATCCCACCAATTGTTGACCGATGCAAAAGACTGCCCCTAACATTAAGAACAAGTGCTACGTAAAGGAAAAATGCGCTTAGATATCCCTACCACAACCAAGATAGAGTGACAAATTTCAAAGCTTCTCAAGACTTATAAATGAATAGCACAAACCATAAAATATCTTCTAAAGTCACTCATTTTATCTCTAAAGTTTGTACTACCAAACTTCTTGGTCTCTTTACATAACTTGTATGTACCAAATAATTATATAGCTGATTAGTTTATTTATCTAAGCTATGTATAGTTTTAGTGGCCAACTGTCTGAAAGCTTCTACCTAAGCAGAGGCATACCATCAGAGCCAACTAATGAATCAGATTATTAGCATGATAATGATATTGGCAGTAAAACTTTAGTCTTCAACCAAATATGCTTGACATTTGCTGAACATCAGACCAATTGAGGCAAAATAATAATAATAATAATATGAGTTTCTGAGACCCACAACTTCATGTATGTGTAAACTATGCATCATTTGCGCTATCAGGAAATTAAAGTAATATGTACAATGCCATAGTAGCAATATACTTTTACATATCCCCTAGCGCCATACTGTTGCTCACCATGGCTGGATCAAAGACCACAACTCCAGTGACAAGCCTAGTCTCCTGTTTCCCCTCACCTTAACAAGAGTCATGCACACCTTCAGTTAACACCAGTTTGTACAACTAGTCTGTTGCATAGCCTTCCACTTTGCACTTTGCAGCATTATCTTTCTGGATTTAAAGCTTTCTCCACCTTCCCCTAACCTACTTCTCTACTCCATAAATAGTAAGCAGTAAAGAGAAGCACCATATACCTTGTACGCATAGCTTCTCATTGGGTTCTTCTGTGTTTCAATCTAGAGAGATTGCAAATATAACAAGAGGGATGAAACTCCTATGAAAGTCGCCTACGTTCTAGGAATAAGATTTTACACGGCGAGATAGTTTCTGCAGAGGTACGTCATTCAAGTTTGTTTCTGCCTTCCTACAACCACAAGATTCCTAACTCCATGAACCTTTGTCACAAAAAGATAAAGCGGCAAAGCACAATCAAATCGTGGACTACTGAAAAAAGCATACAAAATATTGAGTTAACTCAGCCTAAGACTGAAACTTTGGAGCTCAGGTTCATCTTAGTGGTGGTCGATAGTTCTTCTAAGGCTGATGAAACAATGCTTCGAAAAGATATCACTCCCAAAAGAGCACAAGCAAGCCCTGACTATAAATCCCAATTCTGACCAAACAAAACGAATTTCATAGCAGAACTTCTAATCAGAAATCATAACATCAAGGAATTGACAAAATATCACTACAGCTACTATATATCCCAATAATCAACACAAAACATCTGTATTTAATTAGAGCTCCTAAATTAGTAAGTAGGTTAAGCAAAAAGGGTCACAAATGGAAATTGGATCACGCTTAACAACCTGTGATTTCCATTGGATCACGCTTAACAACCTGCAGAATGGAAAGTAGGGACTCTCATTTGCAGCAGTTTGATTGTTGGAAAACATCCAGCCGAACGTGAATCTGGAAGGCTTTACCCCATTAGTATTAGCTTCTTTTGATTCTAAACTTGGGCTGGAACTGAAGTTGAGTCCCCATATGCAGCTCAAAGTTGGGCATTTGAAGTGGCAGATGAAAATGCTCATCTGTGCCACGAGATGGTAGCATCATTAAGCTTTCATAATCTGGCCTAAACTGCTCCCTCTGGTGAAGGAATGTCACCATTGGTCTTTATTTTTCTTAGAACCATGAAATGGTTTCTTTTTGTTTGGAAAATGACAAATATAACTCAGTAAGAGATTAGAAGAATTGGGTACTCACTAGGATGTGCATGATCAATCCTCATAGGCAGAGAAGATTAATTTCATTTATAAATATATGTTCCTTCTGTATCGTATTTGTATTTTGTCACTAGATTTTGATTTTAAGATGTCGATGACTGCTATAACTAACTAAATTTTTACATAATTTTACAAGGCACTCCAGACTATTTACAGTAGGTGCAGATACGGGAAGCACATGAGTGTGTCATGTAGACTAGTTTTTCCCCAGTTTTTGATTCACTTTGTTTGAACAAAGTCAACACACCCTTGGAAAAATTTACTCAGCATACTAACGTTTGGTTGAATTTTGACAAAATTGTGTAATCTTCTGAATTGTAATCGGTTTGCTTCTAATGTTAAGTTATTGTAGTTCTCTTTTCAAATTTAGTTTTAGTTATGTAAGTTGAAATAAGCCCTGACACGGTCTAACAACATGCAGGAGCAAAAGAGGATTACGCAGCTCAAGTGGAAAGCAGGATGTCAGCAGCAGAGGAGCCAATCAAGTCAGGAGTTGATGTGCGTTAACATGATACTGTTTGAGGAGGTTGGAAGTTTGCCGTTTGGGTTTGCTAAGTTATATTAGCATGAAATTGGTTAGTAGACCATAGAACTCGCCTCGCTCAGAATTGATGGTGGTGCCTTTGTAATTTGCCTTTTCTGCTACCAATTGTAAAAAGTTTGCCAGTGATATTAGTACAATAGTATGTTCTTTGCATGGCTGAGCTTATATTGCTTGCCTCTGATTTCACAACATGAGAATTGATAAGTGTAGCAATTGAACAGTGAATGAGAAGCTGCAGGTTAGATGAAGAAATATATTGTTTCCACTGTAGAAAGAACTTACACGATCAGCCCAATTCCCCAATGAGTGCTTAGAAAACCATCATCAACATATAGCTTTGATAAATTCCTCCACTGCTGCTTTCCAACATTTAGCTTTCAATATTCACCAGAAGTTAACAAATCCAGAATTAACAGAGTTGATATCTGACATTATTCTATAGGCTTAGCTCATTACTGTTTGTTATGGATTAAAATGGTTTACTGAATTCCATACTAATTAAATGAGTGCACTAGTATAACTATTTTTTTCAAATTTGAAAAGACATGAGATTTCAGGTAGTATTTCTTGAGTAATCCTATAGGGTGTTCAATTCATCCTTATTGTGAGTTGGTCTTACACAAAACTTAATCTAAATATATTCTAGGGTTAGAGTTATTTTTGATGTAGATGTCTTATGACTTTTTATGAATTTAAGTCTTTTATTCCCTTCTCAAAAAAAATATCATCCAATAAAAGAGAGCTCCATAACATAACAACTATTCCTTAGCTTCAAGTAGTCGCAGGCATTGCACATATACTGATTTCTTTCCTCTTCTAACATTGCACAATTACAATGCTAATTTTGTCAAACATAGTCATTGTCGGAATATTGAGATACAAGTCCCACATTGACTTATCTCTGAGCTTCCAATCCTTGATATCATAAATATTACTCGTCAACCCTTTTCTTTAATAAACTTGATAGGATAAGAATATTAAGGTTTATAACCAGAGTAATATTGGATTCACTGATAACCAGAGTAATGATAGGATAATATTAATATTATGACTTACTTGAACTCGATTTCTTTTTCTACTATAGTATGAATGGACGGGGAATCTGTTGTTATTCTGGATATAATTGCTACAAATCATTGTAACTCTTTCTTGAATTAATATAATCATGTATTCTTATCCCGTCTTCTTGAATTCACGTTAAGCAATTTGACCTCAAGAGTTAATAAGATAACATTGGATTAAATTTTAGATTAGGGGGTGACAGAAAATGGACAAACTTGTCTCAATTGAAGATGACAAGCCCAAAAGCCAAACGTTGGCAGTGTCCTTCTCCAGTGGTTAAGTGGAGAACCTTATACACATCCTTTTCTTTGCCACCAAATTTATCTTTTGTTTTGGTTTATCCCCCCAAGCCCATTGCCCCTCCATGTGGCCCAGCTAACTTTTATATGCAAATTAAATTCTGTCGTGTCCCTTTTGTGGGTTCTTTTCTTTTATGAGTCTATGACTAGGACCTTTTATTTTATGCACATGGACATGGTTTAATAGCCCGGACCCATGTCACAAACAAACACGATGTCCTTTCTTCTTTTTTACTTTTTTTTTTTTTAGGTTTGGCAAAAAGAAATTTCTTCTCTTTGGGCGTAGCTAAATAGCACCTCCTAACGCACGGCTTTGAATGTTCCACGAATTAATTCTTTTTACTTTGCGAATATAAACTTTACATTTCATAATTAAGTTGTCATTTTGTTTTTTCACAATCTTCAATTCTACAATTCACCACCATAAAAATTTATAAATATTTGAATTATAAAATATGATTTTCAAAAGCACTATATTTGATGGTTTTAAAATGAATATTTTATTTTATAAATTGTTATTAAATTTTTTCTAATTAATGGTCAAAATTTATGAATTTTGTCCTCAAAAAATAAATAACAATGTAATTGAAACGAAGGGAGTAAGAGTTAAGTTCAAGCACATTTGATATGAGATTAACAAAAACAAGTTCAAGCACGTTTGAGTTTTGATCTCTCTTGTATCTTTGTGGGTTGTTGTATAATTGAGGTTGATAGGTCCCTAAACAAACAGGTGCGATTAAGTGGAAGACTCTTCCATTATTTTTAATCAGTGTTGAGGGTTCGAATTTCGCTTTGGGTATGGAGTGGTTTTAAAATCTTTAGTGAGTTATCTCACTAGTTGAAGTGCCTATAATTCAATACGGAGAAATAGTCATTATCATCGACAATAAATATCCCTGATGTGAACCAAGTTCCTAACTAAGTCCCGCTTCACTCCCTTGTATCAAATGCCCATAAGCCTACAAATTTTGCTAGCTCAAAGGACAATTTATGTTCTTAACGCATGTATGAGGCATATGGAAGGGGTAAACATGCAATTTTATATTGAAGACTCACAATTATGCACTCTTCTGTTAATTGATATTCTCCAACAAAGCAAAAGTGATGAAACAATTGCCACAGAATTGACAAACTTAAGGTAAGTTCCGGCCAAAAAAATATATGTATGTATTATGCTCTTTACCAACAAAAAAAAATTTAAACAAACAAAATGGCAGTATGTTGTCACTACAAAAAAAAATAATAATAATAATAATACAATGATAGCAAGCAGCATGATATTGAGGATACTTGACAGAGACAAACTAAGTGATGACACACGTGACATGCTATTGAAGATACTAACACATGGCAGATGCCAATAAAATTTTGAGGTTATGTACAGAATGTAGATAGATTTGCTAAAATTTACGGTTACTTACTTGCTGTTTCTTTCTTCCTATTTTTCTTCTTTTGATGCGTGGGTCACATTTTATGGGTGTTACTATACGTTTGTGAGATTTATAGCATTAAGGGCATGGTTTGATGAAGGTAAATAGGTAATTAAAGGGTTAATGGAGAATATATATAAGAGTAAAATGAGAGTTGGATGTGATTGTGCATGGGGTATAATTTCAAGTGGTGAAGGGTAATAGCTATCGCTATTTAGGAGGTAATAGTTAATCACCATTCCCCTAGGTCAACAACAATTAAAGGGATTACGTTCGTTCTAAATACCCGCATGAATTTTGTCTTGGGCCATAAGCATATAATAGAGGAGTTAATCGCGATATATACGACGTAGCAGCCACGGATCGAATCGAGAGTTTGGGACTATAGTGTCTCTTGGTACTACCATTATAAATTCGCTATTTGTCACGACGTTATATATCTCACGGCTCCTTAGGTTAACAATTCCCCCTTCCCCCTTATTTTTTCTCTTATCCATTAAGTTGTGTTGCATGCTGCACCACGCCCAACCATCTTCCCATTTTTCCCTTTAATTTGATCCTTTATTCGAAATATGCCCTGAATAAATAGCAAGTAAATGGCCCACTACAAGGAAACTGATGTAACGTAGATGCAACGGCTTTAACCACTAATGACTTGCCACATGGTAGGCACCAAGGATTTGATGCTCAGTAGGGCCCTGAGCTCTCGTCTTTTCACTTAAACTAACATTTACGTATGTTTCCTGATGAATTAAGTGGGCATTGAGCAACTTTTGTTGTCAATTAGTGGGATTATTTCATCTATTAATTAAGTGGTTACCTAATCAAAGGTTTTATCGAAAGGAGGCACTACCATGTGCTCGTCACTTTTCAAATATCACAAGCATCTTGATTATTTTCAAATATCACAAGCATCTTGATTATTTTCAAAATATGAGGATGAGGAGGGAGTACAAATGATACGTGCTCCACTCTCATAATTTAATAGTTAGAGTTGGAGGTTTAAATCCTTATATATAATATATATATAGGAAGAATAAAATCTTTTTTGCCTTTCTTAAAGAAAGGGTCTTCTTTTCTGATTTATTTAAGCTCGTCAGCCCATAAAAATATGTTGACTTGTCCGAGGCATTGGTTCATGCGATGCGTGCTAGTAGGGAGTAAAAAAAGAAGATTATTTTCAATATGAGGTTTCAATTGTTTTTTTTAAGGGTTTAGGGGCATTCGATGACCCGATTATTTTATATTGAGAAGTCGTGCTCTTTCTTCAAGTGGGAAAAACAAAAAGGGGTTCCACCTAGGGAAGTTATAGTGGCTTCCTGCCTTCATTGTCACATTGACTGATTTTGATTTGAAGATATCTTGTCATTCTATGGAAGGATGAAACAAAAGGACATGGATCATGTGTAGTTTCTCTCTCCATTCTTTTCTTTATTTCTCTCTTCTCCCAAACTTTTTAAACCCCAAACACCACTCTATTTACAAAGGGAAAAGTATGGAGTGATCCTCTACAATACTGAAGAGAATCCAAACCGAAAACAAAAACATGAAATTACTTGCATTAGAACGGTTTGGTGAAGTGAAGCCATCCTATTCACCTATGAGCTATCACATACAGCCACATACACTTCTCTAGTATTTAATTTAATTGTCTCTCATAATAATAAACAAAACAAATTAGCGATATCCAATTATCCACTTAACAAATTAAATCAACTCGAATAATCAAAGAAATAACACACATTTGTGTAACCTAGTAGTAAACTATGATAATTTCATTTTAAGGTTCTGTTTGATTCAACTTAATTTCATTTAAATTCAGTTTAGTTTAGTTCATGTGTAACTTTATCACTCAAACAACTTTTTATTTCAAAATAATTTCATGCTGATAACTATGTCATTGGAAATATCTCAAAACATGCTTTCAAATGAGTCTAATATTGACAATGTTTGGACAAATTTTAAATGGTTAACTATCAAGTTAAAAAAATCAATTCAGTTTAATTCAGTCAGTTTCGATCAGTTTTATTCAGGTGAATCAAATGGAGCCTAAAAATAGTGACGGTGTGTTTTTTGGAGTAATAAAAATAGAAAATAAATTAGTAATCCATGACGGTATGACACACACACATGACACAGAGTGATTACAGTGACAGGCTGGTCCCCGTCATCAATTGATTAACCCGGAACAGACATTCGTTTCGCCCAGTGAAAAATCTAGAATACATTTGGGGTGTTACTAAATACCGCCCCTAAATTACTACCTACCGCCCCCCCAAATTCCAATTTTGCCCTTTTTTAAATTTTCACTCATCCTCTCCCTCTCTAACTCTCACACCAATTCTCCCTCTCTACCACCCACTCTCATACCCAACCTTCATCAACATTCACTCAAGCAACGGCCGCGGATGTCTGTCGGCGACCAGGAAGTGCCGTCGACAGTGGCGGAGGTAAATTTTTTTTGCGCATTTTTTTTGCACGGACGTCTGAAATCTGCGACCGGCGACCCACCCAAGGGTGAGTCGTCTGTCGATCTCGACTCCCCAAGGGTGAGTCGTCTGCTACAGGCGACTCACCCTTGGGCGAGTCGAGATCGACAGACGACTCACCCTTGGGTGGGTCGCCGGTCGCAGACGACTCACCCAAGGGTGAGTCGAGATCGGCAGACGACCGAAACAAAAAAAAAAAAAAAAATTATTATTATTTTTTATTATTATTATTATTATTATTATTATTATTATTTATTGTTATTATTATTATTATTATTATTATTATTATTATTATTTATTGTTATTATTATTATTATTATTATTATTATTATTATTATTATTATTATTATTATTATTATTATTATTATTATTATTATTATTATTATTATTATTATTATTTATTGTTATTATTAATATTGTTTCTTCCATGGTCCAAACGGAAATTTGAGACGCCTGTCCCTTGGTTCAGTCGGTTTTGATAGACGTTTGAATTTAAGATTAAGCTAACATTATTTTCGTTAGGTTCCTTTGGAGCGGTTCGGTGGTGATGGTGTTGATTACAGTACGCATTTCGTCACTGATGAGTTATTTGATAGTGATACAGATGCAATTAATTGGGCAAAACAAATTGCCCTTACTATTGGGTTTGAGTTGATAATTTCGTCACACAAGAAGAATGGAAGCGTAAAATTGTTAAGATGCAATCGAGGTGAACGCTACAGAGGGGAATTAAGAGACTTAGATACTGCTGCTCGGAAGAAATCGAAAACAAAGGCTTGTAAATGTACGTTCCAGTTAAGAGCTCGGCAAGTGTATGGGTCCAGTAGTTGGATGATTGTCACATTGCCTGGGATTAGGGGTACGCACAACCATGACTTTGCTGTGTTTCCTGAGGGATATCGTCAGATGAGTGGTCTTAGTCCTGGGTCAAAGAAACTCGTTCGTGACATGACTTCGGCACAAACAAAGCCATGTGCTATCTTGGCCGCTATTAAGGAAAAATTTCCCGAGGACAATGCAACTAGACGGCATGTGTACAACCACAGAGATCGTATAAGGAAACTTGATTTTGAAGAGAGAGATGTCATTGGTCAGTTTCATCATTTAGCTGTGGAGAATAAGTACGTACATTGGACAAGAGCCGACCCAGCTACTAATGAGGTAACTCACGTGTTCATGGCACACCCTACATCAATTCAGTTACTTTGGTCTTTTCGTTGGTTGATTGGCTTAGATTCCACGTACAAAACAAACAAGTATAAGATGCCGTTTCTTGAGATAGTGGGGATGACTCCAACCAATAAGAACTTCCTCATAGCTTATGCCATTATGAAGGATGAGACTCAGGCAAGCTATGCGTGGGTCTTAGATAAGTTGAGGATGCTTATTGGAAATGATGTACACCCAACAGCAATTGTGACCGATCGTGAGCTAGGGTTGATGACACCTATTAGAGAGATATTTCCCGAGAGTGCCCATTTGCTCTGTACATGGCACATTAACAAAGTCGTTGAAGACAAAGTGTACAGACTTTGTGGAAAAGATAAGCTTGTCGCGGAGAGGTTCAAGAACGGGAGGTGGAAAATTATCATGGAAGCTTCCACAGAAGCTGCGTACGATAGAGCAGTGCGTATGATGAAGGGTAGTTGGAGGAATTACCCTCACGTGATATCCTATGTAGAGGAGACCTGGCTGAGATACAAAGAGATGTTTGTGGCTGCGTGGACGAATAAGGTGCTACACCTTGGCAACACTACGACTTGCAGGGTGGAGAGTGCACATGCCGCGCTAAAACAGTGGTTGAACTCCTCAACTGGAGCTTTGGACAATGTTTGGAACAAGGTCAACAAGTCAATCGAGTCACAAATAACTGAGATCAAGTACACACTTGAAGAGTGCAGAAGACGAAGAAGTGTGATGTACTCAGGTTTTCCATTCAACTATCTGACCGGGTATGTTTCCCATTACTGCTTAGAAATATTATCGAATGAGCTGAAGAGGATGAGAGAATTGAGTCACCAAGTATTTGATCGTTGCGGTTGTGTATTGAGATCCACTCATCAGATCCCGTGTGCATGTGAGTTGAAAACGGCCACGGATACGGGCACGCCAATTAGCTTGAATAGTGTCCACAAATTTTGGCGAACACTCGTTATTAGTGATGCAGTGGAGATAGCTACGCTTGACATGACTGAGCATCCATCTGAGGACCATCGATACTTTCAGTCTCTGGTCGACGAGGTTAACTCAAGCGACCGGGCTGTTGTGCGCAACATATCTGTCCTTATGAATGAGCAGTTTCATCCTGAGGAAGCGAGTTACGTCGAGCCGGAAGCAAACACGACAGTCAGAGGTCGACCGAGAGGGAGTTCCTCTACCAGACGTGATCCTAGTTCATGGGAGTACTCCCAGAGGGGTCGTGGTCGCCCTAGGTCATCCAGTTCGAGCCGCGGGCGTGGTCGTACCTCATCCTCATCGAGTAACGTCGTGCGGAGTACTGGTATGAAAACCCATAATTTATTAACATGTACATAATGTTGTTAATTACTTTTTGATAAGTACTATTAATGACTTTCTATTATATTGTCTTGCAGCTGGACACGGAATAGATATCACTGAATTCTATCATGTTAACAAAATTTCGGGAATCATCATACCTTTCATTGAAGAATATCTCGATGTGCTTGGGGATGGTAATTGCGGTTTCCGTGTCATTACGGACTACGTTTTCGGAGACCAAGAGCAATGGCGATTGACGAGAGTTTGCATTGCAAACGAACTCTTAGCTAACCGAGCATTGTACGAAAACATATACGTTGGGGGGGTCGACGCTGGTTACCGCCGTATTATGTGGGACGGAGGTGCGAGTAACGATGATCACTGGATGATAGTACTTGAGGATTTGTTCCCAATTGCCAACCTCTTTAATGCAGCGATTATGTTATTCGGATACGGCAGCGGAAGGGGGTTATATGCTTGTTACACAGTGCTACCGTTGCAAGCACCTTCGACTGCTACACGTCCAAGTAGGGAAATTGTCATATGTCATTTAGGTAATTCGTACATGCATTATATCCGTCTGGATTTAGCCTCAGATTTCCCTGTTCCTCCGATATGCGCAGCATGGTTTACTTCCCGTTCTGATAGTGTCGCTGGTTGGGAGCAAATGTATGTTAGGCGAAGAGCACATTGGGATCGTTTAGCGAGGTCGACGTAATTGAATGTTTTGCGTGATTGTTATACTTATATCATTGTCACATTTTTGTGTGATTGTTATATTTTGCATGTGGAGAGTGGTCGTGATTATTGGAGGTAAATAAAACAACAAATTACAATAAAACAAAAAATGTAAATAAGAAACAACAAATTACAATAACACAAATAAATAACAATAACAATGAAACTCTTATATAAATATATAACAAATTCATCTAGGGTCAATACATCATTTGGCAGCCCGCCAATCTCTCATATACTCCTCCATTTGGGATCGAGAACCTTCCGCTTCCTCCGGAGGAATCAAAGTAATGGCCTGCTCATGTAAGACGGCTAGACGATTCACCCACTGCAAAAAAAGTAACAATGAGTGTGAGTTCAGAGATATGTAATACGTAAAAAAATATATATTTTAGTTAATCACTTACATAATCGCTGTTGGATCGTGGAGGAATCACAGGTGCTGCAGCGTCACGTATCAGCCGAGGGTGGGAGTGACGGTAGTACCATGCGAGGTAGTCATCCGTACATGCTGTGGGATCTGACGTGGATGCCTGAAACCCATGGAGACCAAGAATGTAAAATCCCGGGAACATACGCCAAGCATCAGATGACATCCGTTCGGGGTAGACAACCTTGTACGAACGACTGCTCCATGACCTGATCGCTTTCTCTGGCCTAATGATCGGGAAAGGGATACTCTGTACGTACCCGATTTGTCGTAAACAACGACCAGGCATGTACGGTTCGATAATATCCCGATACCGTAGCCACCCCATGAATACAGTCCTCGGTACAGATACTGCCGGGTCAGAACCGTACGGCAGCCACACCACCTACGTAGAAATGTTGAAAGTTACGGTGAAGTAATAAAAAAAACATAGCAAACGACGAAATAAATCATGAACACCGATAACTAAATGACGTACATCTGGCGCTCGCAGATGATCCAAGCGTCTACGTAAGGAGTGCAGTCGAACCACGACCTTGCCCTCAGCCTGGGCACTCCATACGGACGCACGGGGAGCCTCGTCGTCCCCGACAACCATCCGCTCCCGATGAGGTCGGAAGCAGGGAAAGTACTCGTATATCCATGCCTGGAGGAGAGTTAGGCATCCGCAAATGCCCTGAGAATCCCTGCGACTAGCTATACCGAGATGAAGATATAGGAAGGCGAGGGCAGCAGATCCCCAAGAGAAGTCATGCACCGTTTCGACACCGTCGTCCATCACCTCCATCACGCAGGAGGGTCTAATACGGTTACCACTCTTGTCGACAAACAAGGTGGATCCAATAAGTAACCACATCCAAGCTGTCGCCTGGTTGTCCTCCACTTGCTCACGGCAAAGCTCAAAAATCGACTCCGTGAGGACCGCACCGCCCTGCCAGTGGCTACACATCAGTTCATCTCGGGTGACTCCGAGAACCTCCATGGCCGCCATCTGCAGCTGCCCATCCCGTCCCTCATTGGAAACGAGCTGTCCGTCTACAGGAATCCGAAGAATATGCCATACATCGTGCAACATGATCGTCATCTCTCCGAACGGCATGTGGAACGAGTTCGTATCCGGCTGCCACCTTTCAACGAATGCAGATATCAGGGGGAAGTCAATATGTCTGAACATAATGTCTGCCAGGTGTGATAACCCAGTCCCCTCGATCTGGGCCCTCATCTCGGCCGACATCTCCGCTCGCCACTGACTCAGCCGCTGACAGACACTGAATCGGTTCTGACACTTCAAGAGACCCCTCGTCTCTCCATTCCACATACGAGACGCTACGTGGCCCAGGAAGCTCGGTATGACGATATCATCCGCCGGCCCACCGGGCACAGGCTCTGTAACAAGCCACGTAGTGTCGTCCTCCGCTCTAGATCGTTTGCTAGTACTGGACGACCCAGTACTAACAAACCTACCGCCTCTGCCCTTCACCACGCGCCAATCTGAGGATGATTCGACGCCAATCTGATCATCGTCCATGGACTGATCCCCGGAGTAGAACTCGCTAGTTTCGTAATCGTCTTGCTCAGCAGTCATCTCCCTCATCCGAACTGCCTCTCTCTGTCTCCGTACAGAGGCATCAATCCCGCGCGTCCTCGTGTGACGCGGTCCTGAACCAGCTAGTTCACTAAATAACCTTGGCACCGATTTACCGGCTCCTCCCATCTATCATTTCACATTTTTAATTAATTAAACAATAATCAATAATAATAATAATAATAATAACGATAAATAATAATAATAATAATAATAACAATAAATAATAATAATAATAATAATAATAATAACAATAAATAATAATAATAATAAATAATAATAATAATAATAATAATAATAATAATAAATAATAAATTTTTTTTTTTTGTGTCGGTCGTCTGCGACCGGCGACTCACCTTTGGGTGAGTCGTCGGCCGATCTCGACTCACCAAGGGTGAGTCGTCTGCGACCGGCGACTCACCCTTGGGCGAGTCGAGATCGGCAGACGACTCACCCTTGGGTGAGTCGCCGGTCGCAGACGACTCACCCAAGGGTGAGTTGAGATCGGCAGACGATCGACACAAAAAAAAAAAAAATTCAACACAACTTCAATTCATAAGTTCGCGATTCAATTCAAGGCCAAAAAAATTCAATTCAAGGCAAAAAAAATTCAATTCAAGTTACCCCCCGCGATGCGGTCGGTCGCCGCCTCCCTCGCCGTCGAAGCCTCTGCCGCTGCCGCTAGCCCCTGACATTCCATTGTGATGGTGGTGGTGGTGATGGTGCCGTGAGTGGTGGTGGTTGCCGGTGTGATGGTGTGGTGGTGAGGATGAGTGAGAGTGAGTGAGGAAGAGAGGAAGGATGAGTGAGAGTGAGTGAGGAAGAGAGGAAAGATGAGTGAGTGAGAGTGAGTGAGAGTGAGTGAGGGCAAAATTAGAATTTGGGGGGACGGTAGGTAGTAATTTGGGGCGGTATTTAGCAATTCACATACATTTGTGTTACTTCGTGTGAGACTTGGAGTGGTGAATTAACCAGTACTGTGAGTCTGTGACTGTGAGTTATAATTTTTTGATAAGATAAATAATGGGCTCTGCCAATATTACGAGTGACCACAGGACAGCCACAGGTGAGGTGCCCTCTGAATATGGACAACTAGCACGTGTAAGCTAGTTCCCATCAAATAGACCCTTTTGTTGCTATTTCCGATTGCTAAAACTTATTTAACTCCCATGCAAAGTTCACCTGATTTGATTCCCATTACTCCGCTAATAGAATGCAAATTTGTAGGAGTAAACTTATTTAGGGTGCATTTTTTTCATTTATTTTCACTGATTTTTGATGATTGAGGAAGATTTTTTTTTTACTGATTTTCATTGATTGGATAAGGTTTTGACACTGATTTTCACTGATTCTGTAAGGTCTTGTCACTGATTTTCACTGATTCGGTAAGGTCCTTCCACTGATTTTCACTGATTCAGTAAGGTCTAATCACTGATTCTGTGAGTAGGATGTGGGTCCTACCATTGATTTCACCTGATTGAGTAAGGTCACGCCACTTATTTTGACTAATTCAGTAAGATGTTACCACTGATTCCCACTGGTTGAGTAAGGTCTTGCCACTGATTTCCACTAATTGAATAAGGTTCATTAAGTAAAAAAGAACACACCTTTAAAAGTTCTTTTTAATTGAGTTTTAATTAAATGAAAAAATATATTTCAATTATGTGGAGTAACTCTCTTTGTTATAAACAAATTTAAGGTCACTAATATTTTCAAGTGGAATTCAAACCCACTTGCCACTTCAACGAAATAATTTACACCAAAACTCAAAATAATATAATGAGCAAGAACTCTTATCTAATCAGTAGTAAATGTTATATGAAAATCCATTTGTAGGGCAACCATGTATGATTTTGTTAGAACTGTATTATTAAGTTTAGCATTCGTTATCTTTAATCAGATAAATTGAACTAAAATGTTTTAAACTAAACTCAATTGATATGAACTGAAGTTAACTATACTAAGAGATTTTGTTTTGGCTTTACTTACATCAACTGGAAATTAGGGATGACAATGAGTGTGTTATATATTTTTTACTTATAATAATTGGTTTGATTCTTTTCAGTTCAATAATTTACTTTTTTTTCTTACATTTTTATATTTAATTCAGTTTAGTCTAGTTAAATTCAGTTTACTTTATTTTACTTTAACGAAAAGAGCACGCTCAATGTGGCAGAGCGCGTGCGGATGACTTATCCACATCCGTATCCACCATGACTACTCTTCACCCACCCGCCCAACCTCTCACTCCCGTCTACCACCTATCACGGATAAACACATCCAAATACACCTTGTCTCAAATGGATGTTCACCCATCGGTGGACGTCCACCAACCCGCTTAAAATCATTTTACCACACACAATTCACTGGCTTTATGGAATCTTTTCCACTTTTTGGACCTTATCCAATTATTGAAAATCAATGGTAGAAGCTTATCCAATTAGTGAGAATCAATAGTTGAACCTTACCCGATCAGTGAGAATGAGTGACGGAACCTTAATTAATCAGTGAGAATTAGTGGTGGGATCTTATCTAATCAATTTAAATTAGTGTTAGCGAATCAATGATAATTGGTGACAGAATATTACCCAATCAGTAAAAATCAGTAAGAAATCAAGACAACTTTAATCTCCAGTAACATCACATTATACCTTTGTTTTTTTTTCAATCATAAAGAATTGAACTTGATCTACCCTGAATAGAATCGAACCTCTCCACTCATCATAAATCATAATGCTCAACGAGTAAAGTATTTATTTCTTTTTTGAAGCTTAGATAAAATACATAAATTTCTATAAGACGATTTTTCTGTAACTTTTGGAGAGACGAGTGTCATTTTTTAATGAAACAATGGTCATTGCTCACCATAAGTGAGCCCTCTATATTTCTAAAAAGTGACCCTAATTTTATGTGAATTAGTCTCCTACAAAATTTGTTCTAAATAAAATTGACCTCTAAGAAAAGGTAAATGACAAAAATGAGTCCCTAGTCCCTAGATTGCTGGCAGAAGTCAGAGGGGGGGCTGAAAGTTTCCCATGTGCCCTTTGGCCCTTTTCCTTGAATTGGCTTTTGGATTCTGACTCTGAACCTTCTCAGAATGAAAGATACTGCACCCCCAAGAGCAAATCCCCCCACATCCACATGTGTCATGTGCCACCTACTCAATTTAATTCTTTCTGTTACCAAATGCTCACTCGCACAAGTCGCAAATAATGGAACCCCCATCAAGTTCACCCTCACGCCCTCGCCTCACTTCCCTAGTTCCCAATCTTCGACTCTCATCTCAATCTTTACGCTCACTTGAATGAGCGTAATTATTGGTCATGGAGTTGAATTTCACGACAAAGATTATGAGTTCAATTTTTACTAGGCCTATTTACTTAGCATGTCTATAAGATTTATATTGTTAACTTACCTGGTATGTATGATTTGCATATTATTACATACACTCGAAATTTATCTGGTGCACACTTAAAAAGTAGTGGCCGAAAATTACTCGTATAAAAAAAAACAATTTTCTTCCTATCTCAAAATTTAATTCCCATAATCTAAAGTTCACAACTTCACAAATCACACATGTAAACACTACTCCCTTCAACTAACATTATCCAATATAGATAGAGAGATGGAAATTAAACAAATGTGTGACCTCACTATCGACAAAGATACTGAAAATCAAAATTCTAATATTAATTTAAGATATCAATGTCACAATGACAATGACTACCTATGAATCTACTTTTCACTAAATTAAACAAAATTGAATTGAATAATAATATGTGAGACACTAATCATATTATTAAATTAAAACAAACTAATTTTAATAAAAGTGAAAAAAAACGCAACCTTATGCTATCAAAATCCACATGGAGAAAACCCAACAAAATTGCATAGTCATTAATTATCTCAACAAAATGCTATACTATGGATTTTCAATTTTGTATCACTTGCAAATCACAATTGGTGGTAGTATAAACAAAGTATAAACAAATCATTACACTTTTTTCACATGTATACACTTTTTTCACAATTATATTTTTTCTCCTAGCTAACTCATTATGAAACAACAACCAATTTGATAAAAACAAATACAGCCAGATTTCTTCTTTTTTTTTCATCAACAATACAACCACATTTCTATACTCCAAACCAAACAACCCAAAATCCAAAATTGCAAATGTTAGATTAACTACAATCAATTCCTTTTTTTATTTTATGGCAAAATAAACAAAAAGTAGCAAGTAATAAAGTATATGAGTAAGAATAATTTTCACAAGAATTCCTTGAGTAGGCAAGTAGACCAAATAAACAACAAAACCAAAACATTAACAAACACAAAAAAGAAAAAGAAAACATCCACTAACCTACAACAATGGAAAATCCTTTTTTTACTTTTTTTTAATTACAACATAATAACAACAACAACAACACTAAACCGAACCATTATCAATCACCATCGAACTCGACCCTTCACCATTAGGACTTAACCTCGAAAGCAATTCTCTCATAGCACGAATCTGCATCTCAAGCGCCGGTATATAATCCGTCGCTTCTTCTAATATAACCGGTAACCCTTCTTTTCTACAACCGGGAACTAATCTCCCAAGTGTCTTCACTTTCCTTTGCACAGCCGGTAAATCTTTATTGTTAATATTATTTTTATTATTATTCTTCAGCCTTAATATCTCCAATCTCGGTTTTCTCTGTGGTGGTGACCTGCTAGGGCCGGTAACCACAGCTCTCTGACGTTTCCTTTTTTTGTTGTTATTCATGAATTTCAACCTTAGACGGTTCGTTAATATCGCTCTGCTCCAGCGCGTACGCCCACGCGCCGCCGTTGCTAAAACCCGGTCTGCTGCTTCTCTTACAGCGCGTCCACCGCGTGGTAATGATGATGATGACGTGGATATTGTTGTGGATGATGAGGTTGATGATGACGTAGGAGAGAGACGGACTTTGCGGAGAGCTTGAAGGAGTTTTGTGGAGTAGATTTGTTGTGTGGTTTCGGATTTCCATGAGGATTTGTTGTTAGGGTTTTGAGAGGAGAGAGATTGAGCTTGTTGAGTTTTGATTTTCTTTTTCCGACGACGAGATTCTCGTGCTCTGTTTGAACTGCTTGATACTGGATTTGCTACTGATGATGATGAAGATGATAATGATTCCATTTTTGTGTGTGTGGAAAAACTAACCAATTGGATTGAAGCGATTTGATTGATTTTTTGTCTTTTTGTTGACGGCTGTTCCTTTTCTTTTTCTCTGTTTTTCTGTTGATCAAAACCTGCAAAAAGAGAGAGAGCGTCAGATTCAGAAATCAGAAAGGCTAGGATATTCGTATAGGTGAGATACTAGTAATTTACAGAATCAAATTACTCTGAGGAAATTAGGTTTTCAAATGGATTAATGAACGGTAAGCTATAATTAACGAGAAAATCGAATAAGAAATCAATTTTACAGAGTTTCAGAAGCAACGATTATGGAGACTAAAGTGAAATTGTTCAAGAACAAAAGATCAGTATCAAATAAATCGATTCATCTATCGAAAAATTTGTGATTTCCAGATTAATTCGATCATCGTAAAGCACGAAGAACGATAAAATCATAAACGCGGTTGATTGAGGAATGGAGGAAAGAGAAATGATTGAGGAAACGAAATTTACCTGATTGGAAGAGAGAAGACGAGGATGAGAATCAGAGACAGCAAATCACAATCCACAACAAAGAGCAAGTAGTAGCAACCAACCGTTTGAGGTATGTGAAGAGGAGAGAGAGAGAGAGGAGAGAGAGAGTGGTGGGGTGGTGATGTTAGTTGGAGCTGTGTGCTTTTCTTTTGTGAGAGAGAGAGAGAGAGAGAGAGAGGGGTGCATGTGCGGGCAAATGGAGAGAGAGAGAGAGAGAGAGAGAGGGGTGCATGTGCGGGCAAATGGAGAGAGAGAGAGAGAGAGAGAGAGGGGCTAATAAAGCAAACAGGGGACAAAAGGAAAAATGGTGGAGATAAAATACCACGCGTCCTTTCTTCATTTCACTATCTATTTTCTTTTTCTTTTTTTTTTCCTCTTTTGTGGCGTCTGGTTTATTTAACTTTCTTTCTGGGTTTTGGATTTTTAGTTATTCTTCTTACCGAGTGATTTTGGGCTTCTCACGGCTCAATGATTTTTTTTTTTGACACCAAAGTACTCCTATTCACTGTCGAGGCATCAACCACCATGACTATTTCCCTAAGCACGGTTGCACGTCAATGAATTTGGTTATATAGGATTTTGTGTAGCGTAAAAGAAAATTGCATTCCTGCGAATTTTTTTGGATGATGGTAGAGTAGAAATGCTAAGTGCAAATCGCAATAGTGTAACACTATCGCACAAAACAAAAAAATACTTGTAGCACAATAAAAGTGTTTTTTTTTCCACTAAAATAAATTGAATGGGATCAATTTTAAATTAAATAAAAAAAAATACACACCCCACAAAAAAATAAGTAATTTTTTTTTTTTGGCTTAACCACAGGTTCACCGAAACCCCTTTGGTCAAGGCTAATCCTGTTCGTATCGGATCGGCCCACTAAAGGGTAAAGTGTTCCCACTTAGTAGTTTCTTCATTCACAAGATTCAAACTCTCAACCTTACTTAAAGGATGAGAGTGCCGAACCCCTCACACTAACCACTTTATTGGTAAAGAAGAAGTAAATTTGACTGTTAGGCCAAAGGTCACTAACTTCATCACATCTTAAGGTGAAGATTAATGAGGGATTTGCTTATCATGTACTCAAATTAGGGAAATATATCGTGGGGGTTAAAAGGCATTTGATTGGATTTTAAATAGGAATTTTGTTACTTGCGGAACCAAAATTGTTCTGATTAAGCAAAATAGGTAGTAATTCATAACTTCGTTATGGTGGATATCTTTGGTAAAACCCATTGAGTATAGAGCATACTTATTATCGGATTTCTTATCAACACTTACCTTGGAAGACATTTTTGGCTGAAATGACTTGATTAAGCTTGAAATCATCATGATAGCAAAACCACCTTTGATATAGCAATCACCTTCTATCTTTTAATTACTTTCTTCATAATAATAATAATAGAAATAGCAAACCTAGATCTAGGGGCGATCAAGGATTGTTAATTCATTGATTAATCATTATTTTTTTTGAAGAGAAAAGAGTACTCAAAAATATGAATATGAATCTTACCGTGTAACTGAATCAAGCAGACTCGGTGAGACCTCGGGCTCGACTCGAGCTCGGGTCAAACTGAGCTCGTGTCGAGCTCGAGACGGTTTGAATGCTTTACGAGCCTAACCCGAGCCTACTAGGGCTCGGCTCAGTTGGCTCAGTTCATTTGATTTTCACTCTATTTTGAATAGAACCATTAAATATCTGTTGAAATTCATATAATAATCTTTAAGGATTCTCATTTTATAAACTTGTAAATAATAATCTGTATTCGAATTCAATTGCAAATGTTTTAAATCGATTTTTTTGTAAAACATTTATAATGGCGAGTGTAAATTGGAGCAGAGCCAAATCGAGTCGAGCCCAAGCTTACAAACCTAGTCGAGCTACGAGCCGGCTCGGGCTCAAACTCCACTCGATTTGGTTACACCCCTAATTAGAGGTAATGCTGAAATGTGTTGCAACCAAAAAAAAACATAAAAAGAACTGTTTGAGCCAATAATCTAGTGATCTGTCAAGTGACAATTTATTTAGAATGTATTATTTTTCTCTAAATCGAACTAAGCTGAACTATACATCAAATACGTGGAAAAGATTACGCCCCAAGAGTCCTAAGCATGAGCAAGGTGGATCTAAACTGCCGTAGTTTCTCATAGGAAGACAGGGATGTGGATCTATCTGATTATGACGGGCTTCATTCTTCCCAACTCCATCCCATAGTTGAGAACTAAAAATAAAAGGTGGGAATCATATTTCTCATATAGTCATATCTCCACTATTTTTTTACCCCGTGTGATAGGCGTCCATTTAAAAAAGTTAGTGATAGTTTAGCCATCGTGATTTAAAAGTTGTGTTATTGTGCAACACGAAATTGCACTATAAATTGGCTGATCTAGAAGTGTCTATTTTTCTATTTGAAATTCTCTTCCTATATATTAACAATGGGTGTGTTCTATTCACTAAAATGAATTGAATTAAACTAGATTAAATTGAATTAAGTTGAACTGAACTCTAATGAATTGGACTGAATTGAACTAAACTAAATTAATCAAAGTATCAAACTAAGCTTCACTAAACTGAAATGAATAATTTATAAGAGAAAAAGTAGAACACATCAATGAACTAAAATGAACTTGTTACTAAATAAGTGAAAAAACACACACCCTATAAAACCATTTTTATATATCAAACACATATTTGCATGCAATTCAAAACTAATCCTTATCTAAAATATAAACGGGCTTAGTAGCTAACTCTTTTCCATTTTAATAAGTTAGAAACAGTTTAGCCATCATTTTCCTTTAACTATGGGACCCGTTTTGTTTAATTACGTGAAATGATTAATGAAATTTATGTAAAAAAAATTGATCAAAAAAGGGAATTGTCATGTGGCTTGTCTCCTTGGGCCAACTTTTTATCCTATAAATATATACCCTCTATCATATAATTACTTTTTTCTAGCTAGATCCTTTATCTTTGACGTATATAAATAGCAAGATTAATTAATCATTTAAAATGTCATTATTCTCTTTAAGTGGTATTTGTTCCAATTGTAACTTGTAAGCACCATCAAGGATTAGTTTTTGCGCACTTATTTATTGTATGAACACCCTGGAAAGCGTATACTACTATTACAGAAATTGGCAACTACTCCCTCACTGATTACCTTGGCAAGTTTAGTACAAGCACCATCTTGCCAAAAAAAAAAGATGTAGTACCAAAATTGAAAATAAAGATGTAGTGCAAAACTAAAAGATGAATATACATCAGTTTTCCTACAAGCATAAATAAAGTATTCACGAAGCTATATACAAAACCATCATCCTCCTCCTAAAATCTCTAAGCTTTAGATCTATATAATTAGATTAAAACACAATGATTAAATTAGAACTTGCTACATCAGTCATTGAATTGTCTAATAACGTGTCAATTTACTTATAGCATGTCATGTGACTCATGACCAGTAAAAAAAAAAAGAAAAAGAGAGAGAAAATAGCAATAATCAGACGTTACAAAAACATAATGGAGTCTTCATCCCCTTCTTTCATTCTCACAAGTTGTCAGACGTTACAAATCCAAAAAATTGAGTAGTAGCTAATTTCTCTCACATATTGATGAGCCAAAAAAGAAGAAGTTAATTCCTCTCTCATGAATAGATGATGGAACCACACACCATCAATTCATCTCCTACCTTCCTATATGTTCAACGTTCGTATTTGAATCTCATCGCCGTCGTCCGTTTGCCTTCCTTCGCCAGAAGCACTCTCTCCAGCAACTACCTACTAAAGAGTCTTATAAGGTTTGGGACTTGAGGTGATTTGTCTTACTTTCCATCTTGTTGGTATGTGGGTGTGGCTCGACCTTCATAGTTTGCTTTGAGGTGATTTTGTTGGATTTTGATGGTTCGAGTTTCTCGTTTTACTTTTACGCTTGCGTTGTAGTTGTCTTTATTTGTATCACTTAGGTATTTGTGGCTTTATTTAACCGTGTAGTGTTGTTTGCATGGGTGTATGAGTTTCGGTTCTAATGGGTATATGAACTACTTCTCCTTTTATTCCATTTAATAAAATGGACTACTAATTATAATAATAATAAAAAAAGGAGTAGTGGCTCTAATAACAAGAGTAGACATGCCCAATGCATAACTTTCGTACTGGGGTTATGAGAGTTTGGAGAATTATTTTCCAAGAGTTCCACCTCAAAATTTTCAAGTAAACAATTTTTTTTTCATAGATTATAGCTATTTAATTTAATTTTTAATTAAAAAGTACATTGAAAAATATCAAAAAATTAGATATCACTTCAAAAAAATTGAAAAAAATTATGAGACCTCACTATAATAGTAGAGAGGGCTTGAGGGTAGGTTTGGCGGCACAAAGTGGTGGGGAGCCATGCTCGGTACCAAAAACCGTGGATTAGCCTCCGATGTTCAGTAATAGGCCCTTCAAGCCTACCAAGGACCCGATAACCTACCCCCAAAACCTCCTATCTCCCCTAGGGGTATCCCATGCCATGTGGTGCGAAAATATCCACTTTCATTCCGGGGCCTCCGGGAAGCTCAAAAAACATTCGTTTTCGGCTTTCCGGGGCCTCGGGTGTCATTTTTAACCAAACTTCTCCAGGGGATCTACCATTACCCTAGAGGACCCTCGGTGCCCCGGGAGGGTCATCTACATCCCCGAACTTTGATATCACCCATGCCTTTGGTATTTCAACTCTTACACCAGTGTCCCGTAAAACGCCCTGCCAAACCTATCAGGGACCGAATAAGCGACCCCAAGGGCCTCCCAAGTCCCATGTCCCCATAGGGGTGTTTCGTGCGATGTGGCGCAAAACATACACCTTCGTTCTGGGGTCTCCTAGAAGCCCAAAAAACGTGGATTATAGCCTTCATTTTCGGCTTCTGGGGGCTCGAGTGTCATTTTTGCCCAAACTTTAGATTTAGTGCGAAAATATCCACCTTCGTTCAGGAGCCTCGCGGAAGCGCAAAAAATGTGGATTATAGCATTCGATTTTCAGCTTTCCGAGGCCCAATTTTCGTCTTTGCGAAACTTTTCTTGGCGGTCTACTGTCACCCTAGAGGACCTCCGGTGCCTCAGGATGGTTATCAGGGTCCCTAAACTTCGATTTCACCCATGAAACATGGGACATGAGAAATGGTGCTCGCTGGGAGCTGGGACATGGGGCACCCAGATTTTGTTTCAATAATTTTTGATGTGCTTAGTTCATTTCGATCTATTGTCTACTATGATAATCTTTGATAGAAGAAAAGTTTGTTAATAAAAGGCTAATAATCGTTTCCTAAAAACACTCGATCAAATATAGATTAATGTTTACAGTATAACAAATCATAATAAGTAAAACTATAATGCAACAAACAATGTCATTTACGGGCAAAGACCTCTAACTTTTATAGAGGCACCACAAGCCAATTAATGACTTCTTTTTTCTTTTTCTTTATTTTTTTGTCAATGGCTAATACACAGCCAATGGATGACTATTACCATGACTTGAGGGCATCCCTTCCTCCAATATTTTAATATTTGCCCTATACAAATTAAGAGTCATGTCGTGGATAGATGAACCACTCAAAATCCCACCTTGGTTTTGTTTTAATTTTATTTACATGTTAATCACAAAATTAGCACCAAAAAAGAAAAAGAAAATTATTGCAACAAAGTTAGAACTTAGAAGCAAGGCAACCCATCAGAAAACATTAAATTTGCAACAAAAAAAAAAAACCCCAAAAAAAGCTGAAACATCCTATGTATTCCACGAGCATGCACACTAGTTTAAAGTTTACAACCAATGAACTCAATCACGTCCACTCGGTTAGAGCTTTCCTTGTTTAATGATTAATCCAAGTTCGAGCTGAGCTCGAGTGGCCAGAATGCTTACCAAAGCATGTCATGTGTCGTGGGTTCGTGTTTGGGTTTCAGCTTCAAGAGACACAAACAGTGCAAACAGTGGGCCTTGTGCTGTGCCGCCTCATCCTAAGACGGCGTAGGCAAGACCCATCATGTCGTACCTCATGCCGTTATAGTGCTAAGAATATTATTTTTTTCATAAAGTTAAATTTTTTATTATGCTTTTGTCTTTGTTTTGTTAGGTGAACCTTGTTATGCATGTTCGTCTCTGAGTTATAGTTATATATATATATATATATACACGACATGAACACGACCTTACTAATTGAAACTACTCGGATATGTATCGTGTCGTGTCGAAAATGAGCTAACACGGGCCATTGACATCCTTAATTGAGCTTCAAGCCAAGTTTGAGTTTGAGCTAGGAAAAAAACTTAGTACTCAAAAGCTAGGGCTCATTTGGTTGCATCCCTATGACGGGGGATTGTTTCTTTAATGTATTCACAGAACCACCCTAAGCAGTGGGTGAATAGCAGGTGGACGAGCATGATACATGAAAGCATAATCAATCATCGAGCCAAACACCATATAGCCACTAGGGTAAGTAGACAGTAGTCAGTGGGGAGCTCGATGCATCATGTGAAAAGAGCTAGTCGTTGCCTATTAGCTATGCAACAAACTTCACACAAAGATTTGACAGCTTGAAACAAGAGAAAATTAAATTCCTTAAATTTACTATGAATGCATGATTAGGTTAAGGATATATTAAGAATGTAAACTTTATGTTAATCATGATTTCATAAATCTAATCCACATATGTGTGGATCGGTGGATGCCAATGCAACACGGAGCAAAACATAGCATTCGCAAGTGATATTATTTAAAAGCTGAAAATAGATAAATAAGTTAAAATTGGATTAAAAAAGATAGAAAGAAAAACATAGAGGTATTATGATGTTCCCAGAGTGATTGCCCCCTTTGTATGAGACACCGTTTAAGCACAAGCACCAATGAACGATCAAAAACTAAGAACAACAAAAAGCATGGGAGACATTGATTGCAAAGGATCTTTCATCATTGGGGCACCAAAATCAACTTTGATAGCAAGACGATCTTCTCAAATAATTAGAGAGGATCCTCCTAGTTTTAATGCACAAAAACAGGCCTCCATTCTAGTCTTCCTAGATTGGGCTAGTCAATTGAGTACACAAGTACATAATGTGGAGTTTAAAAAAATTGTGAGCTTTTTTTTTTTTTTTTTTTTTTTTTTTTTTTTTGGAAAACAAAAATTGTGAGAAGTTGTAAGATGAGGAAGTGACTTTTCCTTGCAGGGAGATATTTTCTAAGGTTATGTTTTTTTTCATTGAATTGAAATGGATTGGACTAAACCGAACTCCACTAAAGTGAATAGTGATTTGTGTAAGAAAAAACTAGAGCTGGCAAAATTTGATCCGACCCGAGAATCCGACCCATACCGACCCGAAAAGTTTGGGTCTTGAACAAAGAATTCCAACCCGAAACCCGATACTTACCGAACCCGAAAAATCGACATTTATTGGGTCAAACCCGAACCCGCTCTGAGTCGATCCGTTGGGTTGAGACTTTCAAAACAAGACATATCAGCATGAGAAAAGTGAATGACAAAAAGCTTAATCATATCAGAATTTCTTACATATCAACCAATTTTGACATATGTAGTTTCAGATTTCTCTTTAATAAGGGTTTTTCTAATCGTTGTGGAACGATCTTAACTAATTGTTACATAGGTAGCGGTTTGATACTTCGTATGCATTAGTAAAAACATAATAACTTGTAAAAACTTTACGAAATAGTTTTCAAGTAGATTAAAACCATATATATTATGTCTAATAACATTATAGTGTGCAACTTTTTTATTTTAAAGTTGAAAATAGAATTAATTATGCATTTATAACCTAATTAAAAAATAAATACACAACCCGTTGGGTCGACCCGAACCCGAACGCTGTGGGTCATGAACAAGCATTTCCCAACCCGAAACCGAAACGACCCGACCTGTAAATGACCCGACCGAAACTGACCCGACATGAACCCGACCTGACCGACCCGTTTGCCACCTCTAGAAAAAATAGATCACTAAACTGAAATGAACTTAACTAATTAAATAAATAAACAGTCTAAGTTTGATCAACCAAATAACACTTAACACTTTCCAAGAAATTATAAATTCTAGGAATTACAAGTTCATTAGAAACATACAATTTGCTATTGTGAACAAAATAAACACCAAGAGTTTCAGTTCATTTTAGACCGTCCTCCAAGTCATATACTTGAGCTTACATTTCACTTGAAACATGGTTTATTTAGGTTCAAGTCAAGTTCTAGCTCAACCAACAATTTAACTTTGCACTAAAGTGCCATCTAAATGACTCATAAAATTTTGTTAAACTACCAAGTGAAAGCTCTTTAAGTTCTGTTTTGGTGGCAACAAATGAGATTTTAATGAATATTGATCATGAGTATAATTTTAAATTTAAGATGATCATATGAGGCATAAAGAAATAAGTTTCCTAACTTTGTGGTGGTTTTATTCCCATTTTGTTCACCAAAAACATAAATAGATGAACATCTGATTAATATAAAAATTAGTGCAAGAGTTTGGACTATGAATCACAAATATTTCTAATGGTATTATTTGTCACACATCAAAACATAAATTGAAATAGTGGTCATTTGGTTGCATGTGGAAAGTTAAAGTTCCAAAAAAGTTGTAATTTCCATTAACTAGGACTTATTGCAAAGTATCAGTGTTTGGTTAACAATAGGAAGTGCAACTTTCTAGTTCTTGCAAGAACTTTCACCTGTAAGGAGACCTAGCTAAGTGGCTTCCTCCGTTTTGGAGGAAGTGGAAGTTCCTGAAAAGTTATACTTTCCTCATTTTTGTTAACCAGAAAACTTTATACTTTTCTAATTCCCAAAAAGTACAACTTCCATGCCTATATTTTTAATTGTCGATCAAACAACTACTTAGTTTCACGCAACATTACCAAGCTAAAAAATTGAAAAATATAATATGATCGTAAGTGTCAACAGCATCAACATGATTATTGTCTAGAGTGCATAATAATTGATAATTGCCATTTGCCAATATGAAGGAGTATCTCCCAAGTAATCACTTGATATTGATGGTTGAATGGTTGCTTGATCCAAGGCCCAAGCCAATAATTTGGGATCATATAATCTTTGTTTAATGTTTTCAAGTGCCAAACAGCGGAAGGTCAATTACATTTTAGATCACTAGTTTAATCATAAATTATATTTTGAGGTCAGGGGATCCTGGCTGGGATGGTAAGCAGGCACAATATGTATGCTAAAATAATGCAGGAATCAAGATACTTTCATACAAATATGAACAAAACTTTACCTGATGAAAATGATTACTATGATGTAACTTCAAAAAACAAACTAGTAACTGCCACAATGCCACTAAAATTTAAGACATATTATTTGTTTATTGGATAGTCAATTGTATTTTAGTAATCTAGAGATGAGAAGGGCAGTCTTATATCCTGATGCTGAAATCTAGAGATGAGAAGGGCAGTCTTATATCCTGATGCTGAAAATGCAACTATTTGTGAGTTGTGAGCTTACATGGATAGAAAAATTTGTACAGGACCGTCACATGATGAGACACATGGTGAGACGAGGTGACTTCTGTGAAAAACAATGATGGTTTTTGTGACCGTCATCTGTGTTCTTCACAAAAGTCACCCCGTTCGACCATAAATGAAATTTTTTTGATTAAATTCCCCAGATCATATCAATCATCAAGTAAACAGGGATAAGAATTTTCATAATAGAGAGCTTTGAAAAAAAAGAGGTCGATATGACGTTAAAAAGCTACTATCACAGTTTGCTTAAGCCTGATCAATGATCATGATAGTCATAATTAATTAAGAATTAAAGATAAGATAAGCTCATCAATCATCACACAGAAGCAACCTAGGCAGTAGCAAAAATATTCCACCAAATAATACACGCCAAAAACTATCGTCACCACCACTCACCGATGGGTCCAAGGTCTTATAATTGTAAATAACCAAGACAAATATACTTGATTAGTGAACAGATTTTATCTAAGGATTAGAAATTAGAGACAAATCTTCTGACATATATAGTATACCTGAATTACAATGTAATATTCCAACTAACATATATTATATTTAAATAAAAAACCAGATGTTGAAATAGACGCTGCTACAACCTTGAAGCAAAGGACATTAGCAAGTTAATTAAAATAACATGTCATTGTCATTTCCGTACTAATACCAAGATCTTCAAACTCAAATTCCTAAAATAACGGAGCCTAAACATAGACTATTACTGTACTATAATATCTAAGTATTATTTGTCTTTTTAATTTCCCGCTTAAGATTTTTTTCAATCTGTAGTTATTATGATTGTGTTCAGTGGAGAGGCTAAAGGGTTACCACATAATAAAACTTGAGCATCAAGATTCTTATATATAATCAAATTCAACATTAACTTTTTGACTAACATCTTAATTATGATACTGGTAGCCCCAATATCATACTGTTCCTGAATTGCTGCAATTAACTGCTGATTTACCGTCATCTTAGAGCTTAATCACATAGGGCTTTGTTCATAATACACCCCCCCACCTCCACAGTTTGTTATACGCGAAAGTAGCAAATAAACCCCGTTACTTATGAACCTTCTGCAATCAAACCCCAATACTTTCGCGTAGCTCTATATCTAGCTTGTTTAGGAAAAATAAGGGCAATAATCGGGAGATATAACCTAATACAGAAGCTGCTAAAGCTACATAGGCAAAAGAGAAATGCATGACAGAAGAAGGTCATCTATATTCATAGACAACTTCAGTATACCTGTATTTTCCAGCTCATGAGCAGTTTTGTTTTATTGCACATAAGCTTCAATATATTCAATCACATCAGTCTGCTAGCGATGCAAAAATGGAACTGAAGACGTGAGTTCCCTGTCAGATCCAAAGGCGGCTCATGAAGAACAGAACTTAAGGCTTGAGGGTTCGTTATCATAGTTTGATACCCATATACAGACCAAATTTAACGTGAATTGAACCTAATTCCTTCTCTGCATTGAATAACAGATTTGGTAAGTTATACTGGACAAATCTAATATAAAAAACGTGTACATTGAATTGCATATGAAGTGGAAAACTCGTAATGCTTTTGAAGTAAAATATATATAACCAGTGAAGATTTAGCAAAGCATTAGTTATGCATGCATACTACTATCTGTGCCAGAAAGTGAAAGACAAGAACGGGTTAACTAAACATCATTTGCCTTAGCTTATTGCTCTCAACAGAATGAGAAATCTTGTCACGCACTCTCAAACAAAAGCTTTATGGTCTAAATAATTCACAACAGAAGATACTGCAGTATAAGGCCTAAGGAATCTCATAGTTTTTATGTTTTCTTATAGGCAGAATAATTATTAGAGCTCCTTATTGTGATAAGGAGAATAACAAAACAAAAGATTATCCCACCATATGAAGGCCCTTGAATACCTAAACGATCTTTGCAATAGTCGTTTGTCACTTCAGAAAGGTTTAATCAAAGGGAAACATGTGTTTTTCTGTTATAAATCAAACATAATTGAGACAAGCTACAGAAGGCTCCAGAAAGCAATTAGTCTATATTTATCTTTTATAGCTTTGATTAAATACATAATTGGTATGCACTATGCATTGTTCAAAATGAAACTTCATCAATGTGCATACTGTAATGATGGACTTCAGTTTACCTGTACATATTGACTGCTAGCTAAATCATCCTTATGAGCAGTACTTCAGCTGTACAATTAAGCGGTTTCTACTTTCTTCCAAAAGGATCTGGCTCCTCATACGATTTCCACATAACATTGGCAGCTAAATTATGCTACTTTGACGAAGACATTCATTAGATAAGTGAGACTCAGTATTTCACCTCGAATGCTAAAACGCCAACAAAGTCATCATTTCATTATTCCTCTTCCAAAACTATCTACACCTAAATAATGTCTAAAGTCACTGTAAAAGACAGAGTAAAAGCATTCTGGTTTTATGTATTTATAACGAATTTGACCACGGGTTTTGGAATGTCGATCCTACAAAGGAAAAATGCATACAAGCTTCTGAATCACATTTCCTGTCCTTTCAAACACATGTTCGGAATGATGGTCATCAAATACTTATGTGCCTTCAAAAATGTTCAACCTTCATTATATATTCTAGGACTGCCATGAATCTGTGGTGTCAAAGACACAATAACTTTCTGTCATTATAGTAAGCAGGAAAGGCAGTGGAGATAATGAATCCCTAGCATCAGCATGACAAAGTCCGTTATGAACTTGGCATCTTGATAACTGACTTACAGTATCTATGATCTGATTAAAAGACTAGGCAACTCGAACTTGCATACTCAAAGCAAATATGTCCAGTTGTTAATGTAAAATGCTCATTGTCAGTATCCATTCCTAGGTTTGCTAGACTGTTAACGTAGATATGGAATGGACCGGCCATGTTCCTCCTGTCACTATCCAGGAGATGTGCAGTGTGACATGATATACCATAAACATCCACAAAATCTGAAACAAAATTGTAAGAAAATGGTGGTTGAGTGGAATCTCAACAAATGTTTTGGAAAGAACGTGCTGAAGATGGCCAGGACTCAAATTTAGAGGACCAATACTTATCACACAAGTACTACTCATGTAGCATGCTGAAATGGTAGGAAAGTAGCAATCTCTGCAAGGTTAAGTTTGGAAAGGATTTTGGTCGAGTCATCCACTATTTTTCCCTCAAATGAGAAATATGATCTTCAACACCCATTCAAAAAGGAAAGTTATCACCACATTTACTAAGGTTTCCCAAGTTGACAATAAACTTTTTTAGTTTCTCCTTGGAATCTCAAGTACATATATGGATTTCTTTTGTCTACACACTACAATACGTAAGCTGTAAGCCTATGTTTAGATGAAAGAAAAATGTTTCATATGTATTTATACTCTATTGATTGGTTCTTAATAGCAGGAAGAATGTTTTTCTACGGCAAACAATAAGCTGAAAATGGACTTCACAAAACAACTTCCCAACTTTGGCCTGTAATGAAAATTTTGAAAGCATTTTTCACCTGATCCACTAAGAAATAAGCAATCAACATATAGCATACATCCTAAGTAGTCATTGAGTACAAAACCCCATCACTGCAAGCAAACCCCAAGAGACAATGGTAGTCTCTTGATTGCCACTGCATAAACAAACACCAAAAAATTTGTAAATAATCTTCTGCAGAAGATGAATTAATATTTGCCTATTCAGCCAGTCAGTCGCTAGCCTAGATGACTTTCTAAACATTTTTGTAGTCATACTCATACCTGTTAGAGTTTTCAAATCCTAATACTCAAAAGCTACCTCACTGTTCAAATGACTTTCAGAATTGACAGACAACGTTATCAATAACACAGAATCAAGCAAGTCCACAACAGCTGAGCAGCCCAACTCACATACATGCTTCCAAAACTATGATATAAAATCAAATTTGCAAGCACTAAACCTAGTCATAGCTCCACTCAAAATAGAAACAAATGACATGAACCATCAAAGAAATCCAAAATTTTGCTATGCAAAGCAACGAGTATATGACAATACTATAGAAGTATTCGCGAAATTCAGAATATCCTTACCAGCTGAATTATCTCAGGTAGGTGGAGGATAATAAGAGTACGAGCCTCGAGCACTCGAACCACGCCAGAAAACTATCACAATCACATAGATCATCAGCCACACCATGAGACAAATGACCAGAACACGAACTCTTTCGGAAATAAGCACATCGATTCGATCCCTTTCCACAGGCAGAGTATAAATCTCCTTCACAGTAAATTCAATCAATTTATCTAGAAGCTTCTTCGATCCAGGATGATTATCATTTGAGCTCAGCACTTGAACTTTAGCTTGCTTCAGAAGTTTCTCTACAACCATGGCCTCAGCAGAGCCGTTCGATTCGAATCTTCTTGGGCGATCAACTGAGAGATCGTTTGATTCCTCAAGGACGGTCGTGATCTTGTTTGATGAAGTAGAATCTGGCGGTGTTAATGACTCCTCTAAGGTGGAGAAAGAGTTGTTTTCGCCAGCAAATAAGCACTCCAAGGACTACATAATCATGACATTTGAAATGAAAAAATAAAAACTCAAAGTTCTACAAATCACCAATTTCGAATGAAAAACAAAATAAATAATCAAGCGATTCAAGAGTTTCTGCAGCAAGCAAGCAAGCACCTCATAAGCTTTGGAAAATCAGAAAACTAAAACCAAATCAAAATTCAGCGAATTAACATAGAAGATTTTCCTAAATTGAGAATGAGATTATGAATTTTGGCATCCAACGATTCTCCGTTCATCATTAAGCGATTTAAAACTTTCAATAAGCACTCGAAGCTCTACAAACGCTAAATCCAGAATGAGAAACGAAAAACGAAACAAATGAAGCGACTTCACATCATCGACGCTTTTGCTGAAAATGAGAAACGAAAAACAAAACAAAATCACGAAATTCGCACGAGAAGTTAAGCAATTTGACCATTACTGCAGCAAACAAACACTCGGAGCACCACAAAACAGGAATTTCGAAATTAAAAACAAAAAACACAGAAATAAGCGATTTAGCATTGGCGCTTTTTGCTGAAATTGAAAATGAGACTACGAAATTTACATCTTACATCTGGTGCTTCGCCATTGTAACTTTCAGTCAAAACCTCAGAAACGGGGGAGAAACTGAACGATTCCGTCAATGATTCAGTGAGCAGATCTTCGGAAACGGAAGTAAATTCAGCACTCAAGTTCTTCTTCGGAACCTGACGAAAATTAAGATCAATTTTAGAGAGAGAAAGTGAACAATCGAAGAGAGAGACAGAATGAAATTAGGGTTTAGAAAATGTTACTTTGTGAGGCTTCTTTGATTGTTCATACATTGACTTTGACGATGGAGATTCCTTTGGGCGACGGTGTGAGAGGTCCTTGCGAAGCATTTGAAGCTCCTTCATTCTCTCTCTCTCTGGGTTGTGTATGTTTTAATGGTGGCGGGAGAATTCAAATGTGATTTGCTTATTCAGTGTGGGGCGATATACGAAGATGATGATGAAATGGGTATGATAAAGTTTGTATGTACTGGTGTACGGGATTGGGAACGGAATATGTTGGGCTGTTGGTTCAGTTGTAGGAGTAGACTGTATTGGTGAATGGTAATGGGCTTCAAGTTCAACCCAAATTGAAATGCTGATGTCTTTTCTTTGTTTTTTCACAAAGACTTGCATAAGACGGTTACATGGTAGGGTGATATAACTTTTTGTGAAAAATAATAATGACTTGTGGACAAAAACTCACCTTTATTATTATTTTTTTATTATAAAACTCGACATGTCTCACCATAAGACGGTCTAACAACAAAATCTTGTATGACACCGTCCCACGATGAAACGGAGTGACTTTTGTAAAAAACAAAGGTAACTTATAAATGATAAACACCTTATTTTTCATAAAAGTAACATCATTCCATCTTGCGAGAATCTTATACAAGACGTATTCTTATTTGTTTCTTTCACCTCTCATTTTCCTTTCTAGAGTATTAAGCTTTATCATGTACTCCCTCTATGCGGGAAAAAATAGTATGGCTATTTGATTGGTTGTTGTACTCTATGTTTTAGTGTTAACCTATTTTTATTATTCTCATATTTAAACAACCATAATGAAACTATGGAAGTGAGTAACCAATGGAGTGTGAATGAGAGTGGTAGGGACTTATCTATTATTAATCAAGGTCGAGGATTCGAATTTCGCTTTGGGCATGTATCAGTCTTAAATCTCTTGATCGGTGTGAGGAATAGTCATTGTGGTCGACGGTGAATACCCTTGGTGTGAACCCAAAACAACCTATGGAAGTGAGTAGTAGTACTCCTACTTAGCAAAGAAGCAAAAGGTTTTGATCAAAATGCAACTACTCCCTATTGGGCCTAACAAACACAAAAACATGGGCTATGGATACGACTAACATTACGTACTCCCTCTTGGGCCTAACAAACACAAAAACTTTATTTAGGAGTGAGCCAATACGGGCGGCCACCATGTTCAACATTTTACCAGGTCGGGTCCGATTGCTCCGATTAGTCTCCGGTAGTACACTCTCTCCTCTCTCTCTCTCTCTCCAATTACTTACTTTCCCTTCTGCTCTCAGCTTCTCACCCCACTATCTCAGTGAAACTCTACGCACTCTCACCAGCTGCTACTACCGCCACCGGTTAGTCTCTCTCTCTCTCCTCAATTGAAACTTCCATTTATCACATTCATATCAATTTGCGTTGAGCATGAAAAATTGCAACCGTTTTTACAAAAATGGACTTGTTTCAGTTTTAATTTTGACACGCCCATTAATTTCAAAATTGCCGCCAAACCTGCGTCTTACAAGTTACAACTCTCTTCTCTCTCTCCTCAGTGAGCCATGGCGAGTGGATCAGGGGCTTCGCTAGACGACTACGAGTCATTAATGGCGACATCAGATGTAGCTCTTTTAAAGAGAGCTTGGTGCAATGAAAAGGCAGCTCCTGAAATTCTTCAATTTCAAGCTTCTTTGGTTCAGAGATCTCGAGAACAGATTCAACTCGTGGTATATACAATTTCTTCGCCTTCTCTCGGTTTCAGTCATAATTGTAGTTTATGTGACGATGTTCGAATTTGGTTCGAAAATTGTGCAAAGATAATTGTGGCTGTTTTATTGATGTGTGAATTGCTTTCTGTCCAATTAGGCTCTGATATGTAGCATGTTTTGTTGATGGATGAATAGAAACTTGATTGAATTGGAGAAATGTGGGAACTGTAGGGGGTTTAATTGATTGATTATAACCTTAGAATGAGAAAGTTAGGGCCAGTTCTAGTCACATTTAATTTCGTATTATTTATGTGATTGCCACCACACTGATAGGTTGAAAGAGAAAACCCTTATAATGCCAAAGCAATTTCAGTTGATTTGTGCCTTGAGGGCCTTTCAGTTTGGCCGGGGGGGGGGGGGGGGGGCTAATGTACAGGAGTTTGTTCTTTTTAGCTTGTCAATAATCTCTAACCATGTTGTTCCTTTCAACTTTTCGAGGGTATAATTAAATACTAGAGGTCGAGTGTACCGTAATATCACTTTTGTTATATGTTGAACACCCTTCAAGGTATCTTGTGGTTAGAAGCGTCCAACGTTGTCAAAAGAGGAGGAGGCAATGAGTTCTTAGACCAACCATTAACTATATAGACGACTTTGATTAGTGTATGGTTTGCATACAAAAGATTGAAGTCTTCTGCTGGGTGTGGAACTCATAGTCAAAGCTTCTGATTTTTCATGGTTTAAGCTTCAATATCTTTCCTTCCCTTTTTGTGTGCCTAGCTGAGATTAATATTCTTGTTTTTTTATGGGTCTTCCTTGCTTTCTCAACTAACCTAGGATTCTGTAATATAAATGATTTATGAAGTGACAAGGGGAACTGCAACCAGCAGATATGTTTTCATCATCAGTTATCCTTGAATTGCCATCTGATCTAGTTCTCAACTAAAGCTATTGATGGCTAATGGGCTCATTACACTTAGATTAAAATACACTATATCTTGCTGCAATATTATGTGACGCAACCTTCCATACATTTGATTTACCTGGTCTGTTGTGTGACTTGTATTCTGCCGCTATTTGGATGCTTATCGCTACTCGTTAAATTCTTGCAAAAAGATTAATATTGGTCATATGCCCAGGAAGAAACCATTGAGGAGTTCACGAGAAGCGGTTTTGATCCTCTAATAGTATCTCTTTATCAAATGGACTTGGACCGAGCAACGTATCTGTTGAGATCATATCTTCGAATTCGTCTTCAAAAGGTTGTCAACTATTGGCTTCACTTTCTTGTCCCTTCTCTAGTATGGGCTTATGGCTAGGCTATGTTTTGAGCACTTTACTTGGATTTCCTTTTTATATTTCACCACATTGCTTTGAGTTTGCTAAATTTCCAGTGATGTCTGTATGTTTGTCTAAAAGTTGAAAAGTGTAACGCTCCCTTCCTGAAAAATGATATTACATCGTGAGCATGACTGCATGGGGGATCAACAAAATTGGCTTTTCCTCTATTTTGACGAGTCCAAATAGAGCCCCTATTTCTTTTGCTGATCTTCACTCAACCGTTCGCAGTCTTTTGCAGATAGAGAAGGACATGATCCATATCTCTAAAACAGATCTTTGGAACCGACTTTCAGTACAGGAACAAAGGTTTTCTAAAAAGTAAGTGTAGCAATCGTTTCATTGTTTCTGAAAAATGAAATATAATCTCAAAAAAAAAAAAGAAAAGGACATGTAATCTTATGGTTTCGTTGCTGAAAGCTTTTGTAAATCTGGCTTTGTGAATACAGGTGCTATGAAAATATGAAGAGTTATCTTGAGGAGTCAGTTTTATCAAAGTTACCGACTGGTTACCAGTCTAATCTAAAGCAATCCAATGCTAGTGAAGAAGATGACATGGGTACCTGACTACACTCATCGTTGGTTTATTTCTAAGCATTCATGCATGGTCTTATATGTACATTATGTGCTCAATGATTTGGTTTTTCTCTGTGTATGATAGTTTTAACTTGTTTGAAAATCATTTTCCTTGTACTTGTTCAACCAAAGGAGTAAGGTGTTGTAGGATAGTTACAAAGCATTATTTACATCTGGCCTTGGGGGAAGAGGTCTCATGGCTTCTCATTATCCAATGAAGTCTGTGCCTCTGAGGGGATGAGAATATTGCTTCTATGGCTAAACAAAAGGATCTTTTGACATGGTGTCTTCTAAATACTACGGCATCAAGTGGTAGGTTCTAACTTCTACATAAGATTCTAGCCTCTAGGACACTAGAGAGGACTTACCAATTCTTTAACGAGCTTGGACACTTGTGTCGAAATTAAATGCTATAATTCAAGTGTTCATTCTGCAAATAGTCATGCCACACAGATTTTTGTATTTTTTAAAACTTTTCTTTAAGTCGTCTAGCAATACCTAATGTTCAAAGATAAGTGAGAGAATGATTATGTATTGGTATCCAAGGTCCAAACATCGTAGAGCTGCGTACATTTGACCTTTCAGAGAAAGAATTACATGGAGTTTGTAATGTTGTTGGGACTTTCTAGCCTAAGCTTTCAATAGTTTCAGTTGTGGCCTTCTTTCTTTCTTAGGACTCATGAGACCATGTAGCTATACCAAAGGTTTATGAACAGTAATGAAAACCCTTAGATTTGTTTGGGTTGTGAAAAATAGCAGTAGTGAGTTCGGGAATTCTGGGGTATGTTAAGGAAATTCCGTAACCTCAAAGGATTCTCAAAGACCCTTACCATTGAAGACTGTATGTGTCTGTTACATTTATCTATTTTTCTTGATTACTTTTCCATTATTTTCCTTTTAAATGTTTATGTCTGTTCTAAGGGGAGCTTTGAGTCCCTTCATTGGTAAGGAGAGTCCCTTATGAAGAGTCCTATATAACTTGCTTATGTGGCGGGAAAGCAGTTGCAAGGGACTCCTGATGTCCCTTGCGATGAGGGGCGCTCTTAGAGCCCTCAACCACGACATTTGTTCTGTTGGGTGAAGTGTGAACAGGTATGGTGTGAACAGGTATGGTGTGAACATATGAAGTTAATAATACTAAAGGGAAACTGCGCCAACCTTGAGAGTACTAGTGCTTGGACCTAGGGCTCCTGAACTAATGGCTCTAATTCATATCTTTTTAGTACATTAGGCAAACCTTATTAAAAGGTTGGTTGCTCGGTGTGTAAGGCTTGGGATGCTAACTGATATATAAGGTTTCTTGAAGGGAATCTTAATGCTGTGATTGTTAACAACTAAAGCGAAGACCATGAGTACCTTCACACTGAAGGCTATAATTGACGCAATATAAGTGGTACAGAAAACATATTAGAAAATGTTAACATCCAAGGGCTTGTAAGGGTTTTTGAGAGGAACTTGAATGGCGTGTTTGTCAAGAATTAAAGCAAGACTCATAGTACCTCCTTACGAAAGGCAATAATTGAAGCAATAAGGTGGCACTAACAAAATCTTAGACAGTTGATATCTAAGAGCTTTTTTTAGATAAGAGAAAATTGTATTAATAAGACTGTCAAAGCAGTAGCAAAGGACAAGTTGTCCTCCTTAAGAGATTACAACAAATTACGCCAGTTACACTGGAGCTCTGGTATCGAAGAACTCCTAAAAGCACCCTCCGCCTTAGCTCACATAGAAGTTAGATAAGTCACCCTATCCCACAATAACTCAGGTGGTAGGGAGCCTCCAGAGAAAATTCTGGCATTTCTCTCTAACCAGCAGCACCAGAGAATAGCAAAAACAGCACTAGCCACAGAATCTTCATCTCCTTACCCTCCCCAAAGCCAAAAAGCGCACTTGCAACATCTCCATCACAGTTGCAGGAAGAACCCATTGCTCCCCTACAAAGCCAAACAACTTTCCCCACAAAAAACGAGCCATATCACTGTGAAGGAAGTGTGAACATGCCTCACTACTCGCACAACACAGTACACACATATCAAGGTAAAATAGCCAACCCCGGGCGCCTCTTTTTGTAGCATGTCATTAGTATTAGTTCTGGGCTTCTGGCCAATGCCATTGTCCAAACAAATGCTCTCACCTTCAAAGGAACCGTTGCTTTCCACAAAAGATTGGCTATAGGAAACGACGCATACTGAGAGGACAAACCCAGACACACTAGAAATGATTTTGAAAAGAACACCCCTGAAGCATCTCCTTTCCAAACCCTGGCATCATCATCATTGGAAGGACGAACTTTATCCAGCAACCCAAGTAAGTCAATCAACTCCCTAACTCCACCTCGCGCAAAGGGCGTTGAAACTGAAAGTCTCAAAAATCACCTGCACTACCATAGCAATCTGCCACCCAACTATCATGCCCCTGTGATAAACGACAAAGACGCAGGAACCTAACCTGACTCTGAAAATTAGCTTAGAGTTGATATCTAAGAGCTTATATCCTATTGCCAATACATCAGGTTCATAAACTAGAGATGGAATATAAATACTTTGAGGAGAACTAGAATCAAGACTCTGAAGCCTCCAAACTATTATGGGAAAGGGCGATCTGTTCAAAATGTTATTTTTTCTAACACAGGGAGTATTAGGAAATGTTTGAGTATGGTCCAGCTTCCTAAACCAAAGGATATAAGTATGTAACTCATGTTGTATCTTGTATGGTAATTTGGATGGAAGTCCTGAAAAATTGACTTAGATTGATGGGGCATGTGGTGATATCTATGGTTAAGGGACATTTGACAGAACTTTTTTGAGTTGTTTGAGGAAAAGTGGAGCCATATCACCATAGTCCCGAATCAAAGGTATAACTCACATGCAAAATGTGGTTCAAGGGGATCTTTTAGAAAGTTCCCTTCCGAGGGATCAATTGGTTCTTTGATGTGTCCTTAGTTTAGAGGGAACATTTGGGCGCAACATGTGTCACACTGGATTGTAGACTTTAGAGCCCCTAAGCGTAAGAACTTGGATGCTTTGCGAAGTCTCTTTAAATAGTTGTGTGCTAAGGGCTTTCTGTAGTCAATGCTTTCATGGCGAGGAGACTATTATTACGGCACATAAGTATTTGATGGGTAAATAAAGGTAAATATAGACCTCGTGCTCCATTGGAAGCTGTGTTAGATGATCTAGATGCTTTGTACTTCAGTTCCACTGCCTTCATAGTTCTTTTAATGTTTAACTGAATGGGAACTTTGAAAATTTTAGGGAAATAAACTTCAGATGTGGTTGGTTTAGGAGAGAAGGGAAGATCACAGAGGTATGTAGATATCAAGGATAGATATATATGATGGGGCTTGAATTACCTATTCCCATCATGGAGTGACGAGGTGCCCTTTTTAGTTTTTAGGCTATAAGTAAATTTTCGTTGCTAGCTGGGAATTGGAAGGTTGGAGTGTCATCTCAGAGCTTAATGGTATTGATCTGTGGAGTAGAACAAAATACACGCCTTACAATTTAAAATCCAAGTTATCTGGGAATAAAAAATTCTCCTGCTATTTCTGCTACCCTGATTACGTGACTTCGATCTGAATTGTAGATGTAGAAGATTTGCAGGTTTTCAGTTTTTGAGGGAAAATCTAATAGTAGGCTTGTAGCATAAACAGGAAAAAGCGCCGAAGTTCATTTTCCTTAATCTACTTTGTACAAAGAAAGTATTTAGATACAAGATATGGAGAACACATCTAATTGAGAATGACGCAGCTTCCTCCACAAAAAATCAACTTATATTCCATTTTCTGTCTTTTTCAATTTCAAATCAATGCATTAGTTTTACTAAACCATGGAGATCACATTGTCTTACTTGGAACAATGCAATAGTTGACTAGTAAAAGTGATTTCTTTTTTTCTATTCCTTGGGGGGTCAAAAATTGGTTCTGCGCTCAAACATTGACACTCTGTGTCCTGTAATCTTTTCCTCTCCAGTCCCTGAGCCAAACATGGACACCTTTGTATTTTGCAAGAGTGAGGGTACTGTTGGAGCCATCCCGCTTGATGAAAGGCAAGCATCTTACTCTGTAATGGTTCTCAAGTTATAAATCTGAACGTTCTACCAGCCCATTTAACTGGTCTAACTTTATTGCTCATGCAGTGGGGATGAAATCGTGGACTTGGTTACTGGTGATTTATATGTACTTCGTTACAAGTCAATCAAGCCGTATATAGAAAATGGTCAGATCGATCTGGTGTGACGGCTTGGCGTTCTTGGAATTCTATATCATGCTCTCTGCTTCTCACCATAGTGAGGCTGTTTCGAGTCATGTATTGCACCTGGTCCAGTGGATGGCGAAACAGAAGCTGCTGTCTAACCTTGGCACAACCTATCCTCGTTTACTTCAGGCAGAGGATGGCTGATTATGCAAACAAGTAGTATACTATGAGCTTAGGATTAACCCTAGAAAGAATCATTTGTATTGGGGCTAGTTGCTTTGAAATTGTCATCTGATGAGGATGTTAACTTTTAAGGCTTATTTATTCGGGGAAATTTCCGATCCCTGACTTCACTGTCATGAAATTTCAACAGAAATGTATTCTGTGGTTTAAAAGCCACATATCAAAGGTTGTACTCATACAGGGGCAACTTCGTTTTTCTTCCTTTTCGCGTAGGAAAAACGTTCATGTCAGATGTCACATACACATACTCCTTTCTTTGTCAAGAGTTTGGCTTATGGAGTGGAGTGTTTTAGCCGCAACAGCGGAGAAACGACCATAGTGCGAATTTGAGGAATTTATATCTTCAGGATGACCTCTGCTACTTGCCAAATGCTAAAATTAGAAAGTAAGAAAATATATGACTTTTGTTCAGCACTTTCTATTTATTGATCAGTAATGCACTACCTTTTGGCTTCTTATGTTTACGTTCAATTTGCAAGTACTTTTGTTAACATAAATAAAATGATAAAATGCGGTATGTTTTTCCGAGTATGATCAAGATTCTATAAAACTAAATTGAGAAAATTAGTCCTAATTCAATGGTGTCAATTTTTAATCAATTTAAGCTTCATAGTTCATACTATGGTTCATAGGTTGGCATGTGATCTCCAACAACTATGGGCGGCATTCTCACTTTCACTCCATTTCTCTCTTTTCCAGTTTGTCAATTTCTTCACTCATACAATACCGTTTCTGTTTTACTCAAGGCTAGAAATGAATGTCTCGACATAATTGTCCCACACGTCTCTCTTAGTCAAATCGTGTTAACCACTTTTAGGAATTAATCTGGGTATTTCTTGCTCTTTTAAAAAAAAAAGAAAAAAAATCTGCAATATGCTTGTAGGAGTGTAGGACTAACCCAACTATGGACTGTTAGATACTGTTGTCATCTTCCCCATGCTTAATGCCAAAAATATTTCCTTTTTCATTAATGATGATGATAACGATAATGATTACATGCTCTACTAATAAATAATCACTGTCATGACGAAATTCCGCGCCAATTGGACAAAAAAAAAGAAGTATATATTCAAAATTGCAAGACAAAAACCTCTTTTCCGCAACAAAAAAATAAAATAAAACTTGCAAGACAAAAACATGAACAAGAAAAGATACTACTCAGAAAAGAAATAATTAGCACTAAACAAAATTTGATTGAATGATTGAATCCATGATTAATCAATCTCACATACATTTTCAAAAATCTCCTCTCACCCAAAATCTCTACCTTCACCTCTCAATTTCATACAAATTATTACAAAATTCAATAACAAACAAAACTAGTTAATTAACCAAATCATGAACAGCCAAAACATCAACAAACCCATCAAAAGAAACACCATCTCTCACATCACCACCGCCTAACCGAATCATAGCTTTAATCTCCTCATCTCCAACCGCCAACCCGACCCGACCCAAATAACTTCTCAAATCATCCAACCCCAATCGCCCGTCACCATCTTGGTCCATCACCCTAAACACATCTTCCATCACCCCACCGTCACTATAACATTTCTCCTTCCCCTTATTATTTTTATGATAATAATCACCATTATTATTGTCATCTTTCTTCCCATTTTTCCGGCCGTTCAAAACGCGCTCAAACTCGTCGTATTGCACGTACCCATCTTTGTTGTCGTCAGCAACCGCCATCATCGCGTTTATCATTTTCTCGTCATTGTCGTCGCCGGAGAGAGAAGCGTAGAAGTGACGGAGATCTTCGCCGCTGATTTTTCCGTCGTTGTCGCCGTCGATTACGTCGAAAGCTCGCCGGAACTCTGACGTGGCACCGCCGGCGGTAATCTCTACCGGGCGTAGTGATGTTCCTGTAGGACACATTTTTCTCTTTCCTCTTTGTTCCTTTTTCTTGTTGTGCTTTGTTTTGAGAGAAAATGGGAAGATACGAGTATTTGAGGTGTATATTTATAGAGCATGTGTGTTGTTAGGATTCTCTCTGTGTAGTTCTTATTTGAGTTGATTTGCTGTAATGAACTATATGGAGCAACGTATGGCGTGAGGTCACGAGTCTAACAAAAAAAAAATAACGAGTCAAATATTTGACCGTTTTAGAGGAGACTTTTTTCTTAATAAAACGGAGGTGCAAGTAAGCCTCTCTTCTCCTCAAGTTGTTTGGGCGTGTTCTTTAAAACTTACAAGGTCAAGTTAGGGGCAGTTTCGTATCAGTTTAGTTCAGTTCAAAAACATATATTTAATTTGTCTCACATTGAAAGTGGGGTTCACTAGTGTTTAGTGATGTTCAATTTAGTCCAGTAGTGTTCATTTCAGTTCAGTGAGGTTAAATTCAGTTCAGTGAGACTTAACTCAACTCTAAAGAGCGAACCCTTAATTTCACATAAATTCTATTTCGTTGAATAGTTCAGTTCATGTGTAACTATATTAGTCAGATAAGTTTTTATTCCGAAATAACTTCATGATCGATGATAAGTATGTGTCCATTTGACGGATTTATGTATGTCATTTGAAGAATTTCCAAGCATACTTTCAAATGAGTACAATATTAAATATGTTGGGGTGAGTTTTAAATAGTGAAAGATAGTCAAGTTAAAAATAAGAATAAAAATCATCTTATTTCAGTTCATTTTTTTCCACCTGAAAAGAACGAGGCCTAAATAGCAACTGAATCGATTTATGTATTAAAGTGCAAACCCATCAAATTAACTGAATAAGTAGTGCAAGCATTAACCCTATTCATATAACACCATAGAAAATCGAAATTATAACCTTAACTTACCAAATCATTCAATGATAAAATTAAAACTACTTGACCATCATCCCTCGTGTTAGTTTGGAGACCTTGGCCACAAAGCAAAAGGTGTGGTTAGTAATATTTACTAGGAGAAATTGTTTTTGTATTGTGTTGTACGTGTGGTGTGAAGGGTTGTGATTTGGAAGATTTGTTTTGGGGTATTGGGAGATTCTTTTTGGTGCATAAAAAGCCAAATATTGCACCGATGCAATTGTCTGGAGCACTCAATTGGTCTGTGAGGGCAGGGTTTGAATAGGTCCCTAAACATGTGGAGATGCTAAAGTCCTGGAGCATAATAATATGATACCGTTCCCCACTAGTATTTACGGTATTAAATTATAAATTGTAAATTATTTATGGCTTTTGATTTATTCATAATTTGGAATAGTAGACCAACTTGTACATTTTAGGAAACTGTATGGCATTGGTTGCTTTGCTTGGTTGGTAGTGAAGTCAATAATTTGGTTGGCAATAGACTAGTTATTCAAAAAACTCGTTTTTAAGGTGGCATGCTTTACATATTATGGAAAAAAGAGTCAATTATGTATGATAATTTTTTTGATAGGAAAAGAGTCAAATTCGTTTTTAAGATGGCATGCTTTACATTTTTTAACTTACACCTTATAGATATTTATAAGTTATCAATTATTATCAATTATAGATATCTATAAAGTGTAAGTTAAAATGCTAAGAACGAGATTTTTTTTATGTGTAACAGTGTAAAAAGTATCTACTTTTCAAATTCACTCAAACTTATAATAATATTACAAGCATCGTAGATTCAACTTTTATGGACCAAACTAAACATTCCCCCACCACAAGCCTAAGTGTCTAACCCGCCTCAACGGCACCGGTTGAACCCAAATTACACAAAGACATTTAGTCTAATGTTAATATGTCATTTTTATTGCAAAGAAACGAGTATTATTAATGCATGAAATAATGTTTTAAAGTACAATTGAAGAAAAGGAACAATCATAAATAGAATAAAAAAAAATTACTTCCATTAAATTCGATAAGGATAGTGACAAGTGACAACCATGACATCCATTCCCAATTTATAATTATTCCTTAATAAGGGCAAATTTTATATCAAGGCGGGACTAGGCTTGCCAAATTTTTAGTTTTTTTTTTTTGATAAGTAATTAGAACTTGTCATTAATCATCAAAACAATACAATAGCAAAGAGGGCATACTCTCTCAAGTTTCTCCTCCATAGCAAGATGTTACCTTCTAGGAAGGGCTCATCTAAAACCATGGAGGTATGAACAAACAATACACTAAAGCGTACTAAACCATTGTCTATGCTCCTGAGATGTTTTCTTAGGAATCAGAGCACCAATTCTTATTCTCATTTCCATTCTGATCTGTTGCAATATCATTTCAGGCCTTCTGACAATGTGATCCCAGTGAGCCTCATTCCTGCTCTTCCAAACATGATACAACAGAGCTGCCATTCCAGATATCATCACCATCCGAAAAATTTGGGTTTCCTAGAGATCCATCTACATACTTGTTAAGTGTTTATTTGTATATATTTTTAGTGTAATTTAGTTCTAGTTTACTAGGTTAATTGATGGTTTTTCATTCTCTTTTATTAGTTTTATCCTTCTTTGTTCTATTTTACGCTTTTGGTTTACCTTATTGTGTAGATAACCATTCTTTGTTCTTTGTTGATTGTTGAACGATCTCAAATGTTGGGGAGATTGTGATGGAGACTCAAGCATGAGCAAGGATGATCAAAGGAAGCAAAGAAATATCAAAGAAGAGACCTCAAGAATGAACCATGAGCAAGCCATGTCTCAAACATGGTCATGGTTCACCTTCAAGAGGCAAGGAAATAACATCAGAGTCAACCATGACTTGTGGAGTCGAGCCATGACCTGGTCGTGGTTCGCCTTACCTAGTAATTTACTCTTAAAAGCATCAAATGTGAACCATGACCTTGTCGCGGTTCGCTAGTTTTGGATCACGGTTCGCTATCTGAGGTCACGGTTAACCATTTTGACTTGTAAAACCCCTATATAAGTGACATTTTCTTGGAGAATGGGTTATTCTTCATTGGGGGCTACACTAGAACTTTTCTTAGGGTTTTTAGGGTTCTTCAAAACTAAGCTTAGGTATTTAGTGAATTTTAATTTTGGTTTCTAATCTTCTCTTTAATCAACATTATTGGTTGTAAATTTTCTCTCTCTTCCCTCTTTCTATCAATACTTGCAAGTTTAACTCTTTGTTGTCGAATGTTAATGGGTATTGTTATTATGAAGTTTATTTTACTTAATCCCATGATTAGTGAGTAGTTTAATTAGTTCTATGATTAGGTAGCCCTAATCCATGCTCTTGATTGTTGGTTTTTCCCTTCCCCAAGTGTAATTCCAAATTTTAATCAATGTTAAGCATGTGCCCACCAAGTATTTGATAAATTGTTTGATCCACATTTTATCTTATTTGTACCTATTGTTAAGCATGGGAATGTGTTTGATGATAGTGGTTGCTTGACTATTGATGCTTGAGAGTTAATACCATGAAAGTGGATTACTTCTTTTGTGACCATATAATTAGCTTAGTTTAATATAACTCATGCCTAATTAGGATCCTAGAAATAGGTTTCTTGGTTTGTGTTTGGGTAAATATCACTCACATTCGAAAGAATGTGTTTGTGATGCTTTTGCTAATTGTCAAGTGGTTTGTTATTAAGTTTGGGGGTTGTTTGGGGTTAATTAATGATCAATGTGCATGATTAGTGGTGATTCCTATCCTAAAATTGCCTTTATTATTGTTTCACACCTTTATTAAGTTTTAATTAAGTAGTTTGTTTAGGTTAATCAATCCAATCAACTCTTTTAATCGGTCTAGATAGTCGACAATTTAGGGATTTTTAGTATTTTATCAAAGAGTCCTTGTGGATACGATCTTTTTACTACTTCGAGAAACCCGTGCACTTGCGGGGCTATCAAGTTTTTTGGCGTCGTTGCCGGGGACTCGACGATAGATATTAGAAATCCCTTAATTTGGCTAGATTAGACCATTTTCTATTTTTCTTTTTTCTTATCAACTCGTGTTATCACCTTGTTCGTCTTTGTGATTGTTATTGTAGGCGTTCTCATTGTGCATGCCTAGGAAGCAAAAGAACAAGTCCATCGACGTTCTAGCTTTTGAGGTTCCTATTCCTAAGGGAAAGAGAAGCGCAAGGAGGAATCCCATCGTTCAACAAGAGATGGCTCGACCTTTGAGAGAGTTCGTGATACCCAATGCGCAAGGGATTCCCGGAGGCATCACTAGGCCCGCCGTAGAAGCGAACAATTTCGAAATCAAACCCTCTCTAATAGGGATCATTGCGAGAAACCAATTTGAGCACGACGAACCACCTTACTTGCATCTCCAAATGTTCACGGAATATTGTGATACCATCAAAATCAATGGGGTTTCACAAGATGCGATCAAGTTAAGGTTGTTCCCGTTCTCACTCACGGGGAGGGCAAGACAATGGTTGAATACCCTTCCTCCCGGCTCAATCACCAGTTGGAATGAGCTCTTGGGGGCGTTCTTGTGTCACTTCTACCCACCACATCGGACGGCGTCATCTCGACATGACATTGCCACCTTCCATCAAGAAGATGGTGAATCACTCTATGTGTCCTATCGCCGATACAAGACGTATCTCCAAGAGTGCCCTCACCACTCCATGGATGAGAATCTCGAGTTCCAAATATTCTATAACGGAATAGACCACGCCTCTAGGCTCATGGTGGATGCGGCCTCCGGAGGGGCCATCATGGACAAACCACTTGAGGAAGCTTGGAAGCTCATTGACAACATGGCTATGAACAACCAAAGGTGGAACAAAGGACGCACCCCTATCAAAAAGGGAGGTAAACTCGATGTTGATGCTTTAACATTGTTGAATAGTAAAATAGATGCTTTGAATGTTAAGGTTGATACTATGAATGCACCATCATCTTTTTGTGTGGCTAGTGTATCTAATGCTCATGTGAATGTTGTTCAATGTGAGGTTTGTGGTAATAATGGTCATGTTGGGAATGAATGTCAATTGTCGGTGAATGTTGAGCATTTTAACGCCTTCCAAGGCTATAATAATCCCCGCCCTCAAGGAAATGCTTTTTTCTAGCACTTATAATCCGGGTTGGCGTAAGCGCCCCAACTTTTTTTTGGAAGAATCAAGCTTCATCTTCTTCTTTCGAAGGACCTAACCCTCCGGGTTTTCAAGGTCAAGTGCCTAGTCAAGCTCGTCCTTTATTTAAATCAACTTCCACCTCCCCCACCCCCCGTTTCTAATATGGAGAGCATCTTTGAGAAATACCTTGCTAATCAAGAAAAGCTAAATCAAGACTTTAGGCAACATGGTATAATGCTTGGGAATGCCTTAAAACATTTGAATGCTAAAGTTGATCAAATGGCCACTCACCATAAGATGTTGGAAAATCAAATCACCCAAATTGCTAGTTCATCCTCTAGGCCTCAAGGTACCCTTCCGGGGCAACCATTGAACCCAAGGGAGAATTGTAATGCGGTGACTTTGAGGAGTGTCACTCAATATGAGGGACCAAAGATGCCTATCGAAAGTCCCGAGATTGTTGAGGTTGAAAAAGATAATCAACCCATTGTGGTTGATAAAGGCAAGGCTAAGGTGGGTGAGAATAAGCAAAGTGAGGTTGAGAAAGAAAAGAGTGTCACCCCCCCTCCTTACATCCCCCCTCTCCCATTTCCACAAAGGTTTTTCAAGAGTAAATTTGCTTTGCAATTCCTGAAATTCTTAGAAATCCTAAAGAAACTTCAAGTGAACATTCCTTTTACGGATTTAGTGACCCAAATGCCCTCTTATGCCAAGTTTTTGAAGGAAATCTTGACTAAAAAGAGAAGCTTGGAGGGCATTGAAACCGTCGCCTTGACGGAGGAGTGTAGTGCACTCATTCAACACAAGAGTCCCCCTAAACTCAAGGATCCGGGTAGTTTTTCTATCCGTTGTTGTTTAGGAAAATTGAAAATTGATAATGCTTTGTGTGACTTAGGGGCTAGTGTGAGTGTTATGCCTCTCTCCATTTGTCGAAAGCTTGATTTGGGTGATCTCAAGGTCACCACAATGACCTTGAAAATGGCCGATAGGTCTATTAAGCACCCAATTGGCATTCTTGAGGACGTCCCGGTAAAAGTTGGAAATTTTTTTATCTTGGTTGATTTTGTTGTGCTTGATATGCAAGAGGATTCTCTTATTCCTGTCATCCTCGGTCGCCCATTCTTGGCCACGGCGGGGACTATGATAGATGTGAAAAATGGAAAGCTCGCCTTGAGTATAGGGGAAGACAAAGTGGAATTTAATTTGACTAACTATATGACATATCCAATGCTTGAGAAATCTTGTTGTAGGATTGATGTGATAGATGACACTGTTGACTCCGAAACTTATAAGAAGTACTCATACAAGCACCCCATTAAGGAAAGTGCAAAGGAGAGAAAGGCTAGTGGAGCCTTGATTGGCAAGACTAGAATAATGTTCATGAAATGGCAACCTGAAGCCCTCTTCATGTCACAAGAGAGGCCCAAACGTTGTGGAGGCAACATCACCTTCATGATCCACCCGGGTTGAGACATAAGGAGGTCGAGCTCATGACCAAAACAAGCGCTTCTTAGGAGGCAACCCAAGTCTTTTCTACTATTTTCGTATTTTTTACCTCCTTTTGAATTTAGCTTATCTCCTTAATTTTAGGTTCTATTTTCTGATTTTGGACCATTTGAAAAGAAAAAAAAAAAAACTATTGTCATTTGATCTTGTGATATCATAGTTCACTTGAGTGTGATTGAGCATTTGAGGCGATAAATCAATGGCATAATCTCTTCATCGGCCACAAATCCCGCCCGTTTCATCTCATTAGCTTTGTAAGTACTCCCCTTCCCTCCTTTCTCTTTATTCCCTTTACACTGAGGACAATGCAAAGTTTAAGCATGGGGGGTTGATATCTTATTATTGTTCTTGTTGGTGATATGTTGTGGTGGTGAGATATTGTGGTGTTGTGGTGATACTTGATGAATTGTGATTTGGTGGATGTGATGATGGTGTTATGATTATGGTTGATAATTGGAGATGTGCTAGTTTAGTGTAGAAGCATGTTAGGTCATTTAGTTGCATGACTTTGTAGAAATTGTCATTTATATTGCATTGAGCATGTTTAGCTTTGCATATCATCTAGGTTGCATTTCAAATGAAAATTAAAAAAAATTGAAAAAATAAAAAAAAATCCCAAAAAAAAAATGAAAAAAATCGGAAAATACCCAAAAATAGAGAGAAGTGATCATTGTATGATGACCATAGAGGAACATTGGTTGGTATTTAACATGTGGCATGAAACTTGAGCTTTGAGGTGAAAATTTTGAAAAATGTGATTTCCTAATTGTGGTTTTTAAAATTGACTTTTGTTCACTTGGTCCTTGTATGCAAGCATGAGTGTTGACACGTTGTCAGTCACTTGCTAATCCTCCTTAAGTCGTGAAATGGTTAGTTTTAGATGGACTTTAACCGGTGAGAATTTGAGCCCAAAACCGACATATCTATATCGGTTTATTTTCTTTCCATGTGTGATTGATTCACTTCGGTTGGCATTACTCTAGAACTTGCCTTGATTCTTGGTCAAAATTGCATTAGACACCCATTTTGCATCGGTAGGACGGAGGCATTCATTTGTTTATTTGTACTTAGACTACTTTAAGCCAAATAGCCTGCCTTATGCATCATTTTGCCACTTTGAAGCCCCTTTGAGCTTGTGCCCTTTCTTTGGTAAACTTTATTACATGCTTTCTCTTCCCCAAACACATTTCCCCTCTCCCGAGTCTAAGACTAATGGAATTTGTCCTTCTCGTTGGGTCGAGTGTTGAATTGTGGATTTAAGTAAAAGATAAGTATGAGGGCGCCTTTTGTGAGAAATGGAATGATAATGGCTGGCCTTGAGTTTCAAGAAGCTTTGGTATATATATAAAAAAAAAGAAGAAAAAAAAAAAAGAAGAAAAAGAAAAAAAAGGAGTAGCTAAGTGTTTTAGGAGTAGAAGAAGGGTTTTATCTCATTTAATCGGAATCATATTGCCCCGATACTCCTAGTCATAAAGTTTGGTCAAAGTTGTAAAGAAGGTTGGTTTGGTGAGTGTTGCATAAGATTGGAGTTGGTGTTTTTGATTTTTGGAGATGTTTTTGCACCCCTTGATCTTTTCTAGACGAATCTAGGGGGATGTTTGTATTTCCACTATGTCTTTTTGACTCTAAGTCCACATCCCAAATATATTCCCAGCTTACCTTAAGCATCATTACAACCCAAAAGTCCTCCCGATCTTTGCATATGGAGTTGTCAACTAGCGGTAGAGATTTTAGAAGATATGTAAGCATATGGTAGGATGCCACCAAATTTTGAGTCCCGAGTGTCGAATATTGCATGATTACCCAAAACACATGAGAGTGAGGGACTTACATTTCCTAAAGTGAGAGTTTCTCGGGCTAACTTGCTTTATTTCTTGAGGAGAATTACCAAGTCGGTTGAGTGCTTGTATGCTTTGTACTTCGTGAACTTGTTCCATAACTTTTTGAAACTTGGGTTTAAAATGGTTTAAAAACTTGTTTTGGCCTCAAGGATCTCGAACTCTTATGTTCATGTTAAGTGCGTTGTCAATGTTCCTCATTTGAGGAGGTGTCTCGACTACTTTGTGCTAACCTTCAATCTTACTTGATGTGATTATTTAGTGTTTGCTTGAGGACAAGCAAATGTTAAGCACGGGGGAGTTTGATAAGTGTTTATTTGTATATATTTTTAGTGTAATTTAGTTCTAGTTTACTAGGTTAATTGATGGTTTTTTGTTCTCTTTTATTAGTTTTATCCTTCTTTATTCAATTTTACGCTTTTGGTTTACCTTCTTGTGTAAATAACCATTCTTGGAGCAAAACGTGACATGTTGATTGTTGAACGATCTCAAATGTTGAGGAGATTGTGATGGAGACTCAAGCATGAGCAAGGATGATCAAAGGAAGCAAAGAAATATCAAGAAGAGACCTCAAGAATAAACCATGAGCAAGCCATGTCTCAAACATGGTCATGGTTCACCTTCAAGAGGCAAGGAAATAGCATCAGAGTCAACCATGACTTGTGGAGTCGAGCCATGACCTGGTCGTGGTTCGCCTTAGCTAGAAATTTACTCTTAAAAGCATCAGATGCGAACCATGACCTGGTCGCGGTTTGCTAGTTTTGGGTCACGGTTCGCTATCTGAGGTCACTGTTGGCCATTTTGACTTGTAAAACCACTATGTAAGTGACATTTTCTTGGAGAAGGGGTTATTCTTCATTGGGGGCTACACTAGAACTTTTCTTAGGGTTTTTAGGGTTCTTCAAAACTAAGCTTAGATATTTAGTGAATTTTAATGTTGGTTTCTAATCTTCTCTTTAATCAACATTATTGGTTGTAAGTTTTCTCTCTCTTCCCTCTTTCTATCAATACTTGCAAGTTTAATTTTTTTTTGTGGAATGTTAATGGGTATTATTATTATGAAGTTTATTTTACTTAATCCCATGATTAGTGAGTAGTTTAATTAGTTCTAGGATTAGGTAGCCCTAATCCATGGTCTTGATTGTTGGTTTTCCCCTTCCCCAAGTTTAATTCCAAATATCTATCAATGTTAAGCATGTGCCCACCAAGTGTTTGATAAATTGTTTGATCCACATTTTATCTTATTTGTACCTATTGTTAAGCATAGAAATGTGTTTGATGATAGTGGTTGCTTGACTATTGGTGCTTGAGAGTTAATACCACGAAAGTGGATTACTTCCTTTGTGACCATATAATTAGATTAGTTTAATATAACTCATGCCTAATTAGGATCCTAGAAATAGGTTTCTTGGTTTGTGTTTGGGTAAAAATCACTCCCATTCGAAAGAAGGTGTTTGTGATGCTTTTGCTAATTGTCAAGTGGTTTGTTATTAAGTTTGGGGGTTGTTTGGGGTTAATTAATGATCAATGTGCATGATTAGTGGTGATTCCTATCCTAGAATTGTCTTTATTATTGTTTTACACCTTTATTAAGTTTTAATTAATTAGTTTGTTTAGGTTAATCAATCCAATCAACTCTTTTAATCGGTCTAGATAGTCGACAATTTAGGGATTTTTTGTATTTTATCAAAGAGTCCTTGTGGATACGATCTTTTTACTACTTCGAGAAACCCGTGTACTTGTGGGGCTATAAATACTCTCCAGACATGAGAATGTATAGTCTTGATCCCTAACCATCTCTTCAATAACTTTAAGCACTTGCTGCTGAATTCACAATTGAAAAACAGATGCTCACCATTTTCAGTGTCACTTCCACACAATGAACAGACATCATCACTACAAACATTAATTTTCTTCAATCTCTCCTTGGTTTGCAGTCAATTAAGAGCAGCCATCCAAGCTATAAATGAATGCTTGGGTTGATTTAACCTGTTCTAAATCCAGCGAGACCATAGAACCTTAACAGTAAGGGGTTGCAACCATTTGTAGCCCCTTTTGACAGTGTATTTACCAGAGACATCCCCTGACCACGTGCTTTGAGTGTAGGCATTTCTGAAAGTGTCCCTACACCCACATATCTTCTTCCATGCCCAGTTCCCTGACGGAGTAGACTTGTACTCCCACCAGCTCTTCCTCTTCAAGTACACATGGTGCACCCATTTAACCCACAATGAATCTTGTTTGGATGTCAGCCACCACACATGTTTGTCCATCGAGGCAATGTTCCATGTAAAGCAGCCTTTAACATCTAAACCACCAGTTGCTTTAGACCTACACAAATTCCCAAGCTATAGGTGGAGTTCTTGAATATATGGCTTTACCATCCCATAGATAGTTCCTACAAACAGCTACAATGTTATGCATAATAGTCTTTGGTAGCACAAAAATGGATGCCCAATAAGAATGAAGTGTCAGCAAGATAGAATTCACCAAGGTCACTCTTCCAGCATAAGTCAAATGTTTAGATCCCCAACTTGTAATCCTTGAAATGACTTTTTCAACCAGGATATCACAGTCAGTATTGGATAATCTCTTAGAAGACACAGGGATGCCCAAATATCTAAACGGAAGATCACCCCCTTGATAACCAGAAGCTACGGTAATTTTGTGAACAGTGTCCATAGGTACATTGCAATAATACCCAGCTGATTTGCTTTTGTTAGCCACTAGACCAGACATGCAGAAAAGGTTTCAAAGCCTCTCAACAGAAATAATATGGACTTTAAATCACCATGGCAGAACATTAAAAGATCATCCGCAAAGCACATGTGATTCAGCCCCAAATTTTTAGTTTTTATTACTATTTTTTATCACTTTTATTTTTTATAATTAGATATATTTAGTTGACTTGGTTCTGCATGTGAAGATTTGTTGGTTTAACCAAAAGATCAATAGTTAAAACCTTCTCCCCTGATTTATTTTTTCATGTTCCGCCACAACACCTCATTGGTACAAGGACTGATCAACACCAAGGCGGAAATTAGGTCATGTTCTCTTCAATTGAATGGTGTAGGATCAACAGAACGGCGCTGCGCTAATAATGGAAGAAAAAGTGAGACAAAATAAAGTACAAAATGTGGAACGGAACGTCGCGGAATGGAACGGAACGGAATGCAGCCACGAAAAGAACAAAGCTTAAAGCGATATTCTAATTCACATATTAATATGAACTAGTGTGGATGCCCGTGCAATTCGCGGGTTGTTTTAGCTCTTTCTTGGTTGATTTTTTTTAAAAAAAAATTTAATGTTTTCAGATGAGTTGCCTTGCTTCTAACTTTGTTATACTAATTTTCTTTTTCTTTTTTGGTGCTAATTTTGTGATTAACAGGTAAATAAAACTAAAACAATACAAATGCGAGATTTGGAAAGGTTCATCTGCTGTCTGACTCTTAATTTGTTTAGGACAAATATTAAAATGTTTGGGGAGGGATGCCCTCAAGTCATGATTATAGTCATTTACTGGCCGTGTATTAGTCTTTGACAAGAAAAAAAAAAAAAAAAAAGTCATTCATTGGCTTGTGGTGCCTCTATAAAAGTTAGAGGTATCTACCCCTAAATGACATTGTTTGGTGCATTATAGGTCTACTTATTATGATTAGTCATACTGTAAACTTTGATCTTTAATTGACTGAGTGCTTACGAAACGATTATTAGCCTTTTAGAGTATTAACAAACTTGAAAATACTCTATTATACAGTTCTTCTACCAAAGCTATAATCATAGTAGACAATGGATTGAAATGAAATAAGTACATCAAAAATTTATGGAAACAAAATCTGGGTGGCTCATGTCCCATGTCCCAGCACCCAGCAAGCGCCATTTCCCATGTCCAACGCCCATGTCTGTGATACCCCAATATTTTCTATAATTATAATATCGATTTATAATTCTTTTATAAATAGTTTCGGAGATTTAAATCGTATATTTATTTAACGATTTGATTTACTCAAATTAAGCCATAATAATATTAATTATTATTATGGGAATTTCGGAATTTATAATTATCAAATTGAGGGATTTAGTTAAAATGGTTTTGTATATGAATAAGGCTTATTCATATTGTTTTAATTGGTTTTAATTAGCATTTAATTAGTTTTAATTGTTTTTAATTAACAATTAAATCAGAAAATTAATCCTAGGTCTAGTAGGTTTTGACTTTCTTTGACCAAACACCTATAAGCTAAGAGATGGACCAGTTGATCAGTTGCAAAAACTGAGCCAAAAACCTCATACTCTCTCTCTCCTCTCTCACGGCTCTCCCTCTCTCTTCTCTCTCTCTCTCCACCCCACACTCACTCTCTCTCCCTCTCCCTGCTGTCGCGGGCCACCAGGCCCAACACCGGCCTCCTCTCCCCCGCCGGTAATCCCCCTTCTCCCTCTTTCTTTCTCTCTCTTTTACTTTCTCCCTCCCTGTACTCTGTTTTCCCCCTCCCCTGTTTTCGTCGAGGCGCAAATGTCGCGCCACCAGGCCGCGCCTGGGTGGTCGCCGGCGAGTGGCCGACGCGACGGGACCTTGCCCGTCGCTCCTCCCCCTCTCAGTCGCTCTCTTTCTCCCTCGCGAACTCTCTCTCTCGGGCGATCTCTCTCACTCTCTCTCTCCTCCGTCGCTGGTGCTCCGGCGAGCCACCGCCGACCATGGTGGTCGGTGGGTGGTGGTCTTGGTGATGGGCTAGGTCGTGGGTCCTCATGCTTGGTGTATCACGGCCTAGATTCGAAAAAACCGATTAGGGTTTTGTTTAATAATTTCGTTTTAATTAATTTCGTATTTTCAGTATTTTTTTGATAATTTTTTTTATTTTTCTGTACTCATTCGGAGTCCGAATCCGGATTTTCAAAAGCCTAGATTGGTTGGAATAAATCAAAGAATTTAATAAAAATATTATTTTACAGTTTCAGTACTGTTTGGATTTTCGTATTTATTAATTATGTCTCGGTAATTATTTTTAATTAGGACCAAACGGACAAGCGTGATCGGGTTGTTATTAGCCAAGTTACCTAATACTTAGTGAGCATTTGTTAGGTAAGTGATTATGCCTACCTCTTTCCAAATCCCCATCAAAACTATTTTGATGTGTTATGTGCTAATTGATTATTATTGTGAATTTAATATGCGAAGCATGATTTAATTATATCGTCGTTAATTATGAGAATTTGAAATATATTCTTTGCTGTAAATATGATTTATATTGAGTATGATAAGTTTATAAAGTTTCGTTAATTAATTAGTTCATATGCTAATTAATGTTTAATTATGGCGATGTTGAATTTCTAATATTATTATGATATAATAATATGTGCTATTTGGAATGAGATATTATTGAGTGCTAATGAGCACCTACTATTATATTGGATGGTTTATTTGTGAAAGTGTAATTTTTGGATATCTTGATGTACTGCCAAAGTGCTGCCGAAATTTCGTTAGACATATATGAAGCATGATCATTGTTAATATGCATTTATGTCGTAATCGTTGTTATTATTATTCATTATCATGAGCATGAAATGAAGTAGTATGTCGTGGTCTCGTTGTACCACTAGGTCAATCAATGCAAGTATGTGAATTGAATTAAATGAGAATAAGACTCCTAATGGATCCCTAGGAGTAGCTGAGCTATCGAGACTTATCTAATTGATATAGTCTAGGGATGCGTGATTCCCAAGTTAATTTTATGGACACCTCGTAGTGTGTTCGGGACGGATCATTTCCCATTGTTTATTTCTCTACATATCGATTATTATGTTAGAGGTAGTGTGAGTATACACTAGCGTAAGTCCATGGCATGTCTATATCTAATTATGAACAGTATGCGTAATCGCTGTTCTATTCGCTCTCTTATCTCTCTAATCAAGATGGTTTATCTATTTGTGTTCGAATGATCACTAAAGCAAGAATTGCATGTAATTGAATATCGAGTATGCGTGTGCTTGATTGTATGACTACTTGTGCATGGAAATGAATTTCAATGATTCTTCTAAAACCCAGGTAAGGTTTGCGAAAGTGTTTTTACTGGGTATGGACGGCGTTTATTCAGTTTATCTGATTTTTGTTTTCTTTTGTTTCTTCTCTTTTTCTTCTGTACCTTGTTTCCGTCATGGAAACCAAAGTGCAGGTGTAGCTGAGTGAGGACGGTTTGCTAGAAGGTTGAATGTGGGCTGTTTGTTTAGAACTATGGATTTATTGGATACCTTGGATTATTTGGGATTTTGGTTTGTGCCCTTGAAGGCAAAGTTGTAATAAAACTATAATGGACTTAAGACCGCTGGATAGACAACTATGATATTCATGTTTAATTTGTTTAGATGCTTCCTTTGATACCTAGTTTTCCTTTCTGCTTAGCATTTACTCCTTAGCGATAAATGTTGCAGTAGCATTCCCTTGGGTTCGTGACGGTTCGGCGGTGTCGAGTCGTGTACAGCGATGTCGATAGTTCCCTGGAAATCGTTGCAAATTCGGGGGTGTTACAAATGGTATCAGAGCCCTAGGTTTAAAAGGTTGCATAGGTTAATAAATGAATTAATAAAGATTAGTTTCATTTTTGGGAAAATAAAATGTAATTAAAGTCGTTGAGCGTAGTAGTCCTAGAAGTTAGGAATTACTTGAAATCACCTTAATTGTGATTTAAATGTTCTTATTGTTTGATTGCCCTTTTGTAGATGGCAATTACTCGATTGACCGCGATGAAATCGACTAGAGGTAGAAAACCGCGAGTGATGATCGTTGCACTCGAGAATGAGGTGGAATACGTAGACATTTCCGATAGCGAGCCAACGCATGACGAGATCGTACCCGAGCCCGAGGCGCACGACAATGGCGCGCACGAGCTCGAGGTGGATCAACCCGCGCATGATGCTCACGATGATGACGTACCGCTTGAGCCTAATCACGACTTGGATGCTAACGAGGATCTTGATCCTGAAGAGGAACCTACCGAGTCCGAACCTGAGGCTGACGATGCTCCTGCTGACGAGCCAAGTGTTGAGCCTAACTCTGTGGAACTAGAGATGCGTTTCGAGTATGGAGCTAGTGTCCCTGATTCACCTAGCATGCCAGACTTAGAGGATATTGGTGATGCAAGCGGCAACAACCCTGTACCTCCTTCGCATACTGCTGATGTGTCTCCTCCTGTGGAGCCTTTCTTTGCCACTGATGTCGAGCTAGATGACATCCGTGCCTACATTGATCGTGCATTCACTACGATCGAGCATTACGAATATGAGAACCGTACGAGGATACACCAAGGTTTTTGGGTAGAACTCTTACTAGCTAGCTTACCCAACCTACATCCTTGGAGAGGTCTCAAGGAGAAGTATGATGATGTGGTACTGAGGAGTGGCTACATCAACAATGGGAAGTATGGCAAAGGCAATCGTTGGGCGCTGATTTTTCAAGGTGTTGGCAATGAGCTATGTTTGTCGGAGTTCGAGTGGAAGGTAAATCACGTTCTAGTGTCTGCTCCAAAGGACATCTGTGAAAGCTGCTGGTCTAAGAAGCGCAAACTCGTGGATAACTTTAGAAGGAGCATTCCCTTGGGTTCGTGACAGTTCCCTGGAAATCGTTGCGAATTCGGGGGTGTTACAATGTCCATGGGTGAAATCAATGTTCGGGGACCCGAATGACTGTCCCGAGGCACCGAATGTTCTCTACGGTGACGATAAACCCCCCAAAGAAGTTTGGGCAAAAATGAAATTCGGGCCCTAGGAAGCCGAAAAGCAAAGGTTATTATTCCACATTTTTTGGGCTTTCGAGAGGCACCGGAACGAAGGTGTATATTTTTGCACCACATCTCATGGAACACCTTTAGGGAACATAAGAGCCCCCGGGGTCCGTTATCGGGTCCCTAATAGGCTTGTAAGGGTGTTTTTACGGAACACCAATTTAAGGGTTGAAACACCGAAGCATGAGTGATATCAAAGTTTGGTGATCAAGAGGACCCTCCTGGGGCACCGAGGGTCCTCTAGGTTCATAATAAACCCCCTGGAGAAATTTGGGCAAAAATAACACCCGTGCCCTCGGAAGCCGAAAACGGAGGTTATAATCCAAGCTTTTGGGGCTTACGGCAGGCCCCATAACGAAGGTGGATATTTTTGCGCCAGATCGCACTGAGCACCCCTAGGGAACATGGGAGGCCCTTGGTGTCGCTTACTCGGTCCCTGATAGACTTGGAATGGCGTTTTACATGACACTGGTGTAAGAGTTGAACACTAAAGGCATGAGTGATGTCGAAGTTCGGGGATCCGGATGACCCTTCCGGGGCACTAAGGGTCCTCTCGGGTCATGATAGGCCCCGAGAAAAAGTTTGAGCAAAAATCACACCCGGGCCCCGGGTAGCCGAAAACGAAGGTTGTAATCCACATTTTTTGGGCTTCCAGGATGCCCCGTAACGAATATGGATATTTTTGCATCACATCGCACAGAACACCCCTAGGGGAGATGCGAGTCCCTTGGGGTTGCTTATTTGGTCCCCGATAGGCTTGGAATGACGTTTTACGGGACACTGGTGTAAGAGTCGGAACACCAAAGGCATGGGTGATATCGAAGTTCGGGGATCCGAATTTTTTTCCCGAAGCACCGAGGGTCCTCTAGGGTCATGATATACCCCCGAGAGAAGTTTGGGAAAAAATGACACCCACGCCCCGGGAAGCCGAAAACAAAGGCTATATAATCCACGTTTTCTGAGCTTCCAGGAGGCTCCGGAACGATGGTGGATATTTTTGCACCACATCGCACGGGACAATTCTAGGGGACATGGGAGGCCCCCGGGGTAGGTTATCGGGTCCTTGGTTAGGCTTGGAAGGGCCTCTTACTACACATTAGAGGCTAAACCACGATTTTTGGTTATCGAGCATAGCTTCCCACCATCTCGTTCCACCAAACCTACCCCCAAGCCCAAGCCTTCTATACTATTATAGTGTGGCCTCATAAATTTTTCCAATTTGTTTGAAGTGAATTCTATTTATTTTTTTGATATTTTTTCTATTTTTCGGCATATTTTTTAATTAAAAATTATATTAAAAAGCTACATTTTTTGTGGAATTTTGTTTTTTTTTTATAACTTAATAATATATTTGAAAACTTTGAGGTAAAATTTTTGGAAAATAATTCTCAAATCCTCAAAACCCTAGAATGAAAGTTATGCTTTGGGCATGTCTACTCCAAACCACTAAACCTCATAAGACTGTTTAGTGGGTAGTTGTTTGAGAGAGGGCTTGTGAGCGAAGGAAGGCAAGCGATGCGGCATGAAGCGCCTACCTTTATGAAAGTTATGCATTGGGCGTGTGTACTTCATGATTTTAGGGTACCAAGCATGGCTTCCCACCACCCCATGCCACCAAACCTACCCCCAAGCCCTCTGTATTATTATAGTGAGGTCTCATAATTTTTTCCAATTTTTTTTAAGCGATTTTTAATATTTTTTTGATATTTTTTTTCTTTTTTTCAGCGTAACTTTTTAATTAAAAATTAAATTAAATAGTTTTAAACATTCAACTTTGTATAACTGTTTAGAGAAAAAAATGTAAATCAATATATGGTACTAAACTTAATGAAGTTGGAGGTTATGCTGCAAAGAGAGTAGGTGTAGATATTAAATGCCTATAAGCAAACGCAAAGAGACATACGAAGAACCTTTCCAAAATGGGGATTGGTTGTACACGATGCCGGAAAGATGGCGAACGACGACAATGAGATACAGATACGAACGTTGAACATATGGGAAGGTAGGATATGAATTGATGGTGTGTGGTTCCATCATCTATTCATAAGAGAGGAGTTAGCTTTTTGTATATATATTTTTTGGCTCATCAATCATGGGCGGATCTAGGGGGTGCCCCTGGGTCCCAGGCCATTGGATTAATTCCAAAAAAAATTATATACATTGAAAAAAAAATAATTCATATTCCCCAAAAGGCCCCTGTTTTTAAATAATTGAAGGGTCAAAGGGGTCATAACTGTAAAACAAAAAAAAAGCAGTGAAATCAAACTGAAATATCAAGACCCACTTTATTCTCTCTCCTCTCTTTACTCACGTTTTCCTTGTCAAAAAAAAAAAACTCTCTCATCCATTTTCTTCTCTCTCACTCACGACATAATCCCTCTCTCTCTCTTAAATCTGACCTCCACCCTCCACGGCCGCGCCTGCTGCATATTGCACCGTCATCCGCCGTCTAGGTACACCCGGCAGCCGCATCCCACAACCCCTCAAGCCCCTTTTTGTTATGTTTTCCAAACTCTTAACTTTTTTCGATTTCAATTCTTATGAAAATTAGATCTCAAAGTGGCACTTTATTTATGTAAATTGTTATTATTATAGGCCCTATGATCATTTATGTATGAAATTGAGTTAGAGTTTTTGGTTTTGTATATTTGTTAGTTGTTATGTCAGTGAGTTTTAGAATGAATAAAGTAGTTGTTTTTTTTATGAAAGGGCTAGATTATTTGGAAGTGTTAAATGACTTAAATCCTTGTTAGCGTTGAAATTTATAAATTGATGATTATGAGTTACAATAGTTAGATTGCAATTTGAGGCATGAAGCTTGCCAAGAACAAGTTGCAGTATAGTATGGGTGATCCAATGTTGAATGATTGTTTAGTTACTTTTATTGAGAGAGATGCCTTCTTGAAAGTTCCCAATGACGACGTCATTAATCGCTTTAAAAACATGAAGACCCAACAAGGGCAATTATAACCTCATACCCTGAATATTTTGTATTTTTTCCTAAAACAATGTGATTGTACTTTTCTACCCGATTACTTTGTAATATCGAACTTATACTTTGTAAAAATTTTATTTGGCCACCCCATTATTATTTTTCTAGATACGCCACTGTCATCAATATGAGAGAAAAATTAGCTATTACTCAATTTTTTGAATTTGTAACGGCTAATAACTTGTGAGAATGAAGGGAAGTGGATGAATGAGTCATTAAACTCCATTATGTTTTTGTAACGTCTGATTGTTGTTACTTTCTCTCTTCTTCCTTTTTCCCTTTTTTTTAGTGGCCATGAGTCACATGATACGTCATAAGTAAATTGACACGTCAATTGATAATTCAGCGACTAATGTGGTGAACTCTAGTTTAATCATTACGTTTTAATCTAATTATAGATGATAAGAAATCAAAATTTTTAAAGTGTAGCCTTTAAATTTTGTCACTAAAGTTGAATTTTCATTCACGTAAATGCTAACCAATACTTTTCGTAGCAGTTTGGCATTTGTAGTTTTCTATGTAGAAACCCCGCACCAGTAATTTGAGGCTGACATCAATGACCTAGAGAAGATTCCAAAAAACATAACCTTAGGACGATCTTTGTCAACACAAATTTTCCCAAGTGAAGTCGGCATCAAAAGCGAGCCACGGAATTTGGTCCCTCGCTTATTTGGGCAAATTGAAGTGATTTAAAGTAGGGGTGAGTAGAAATTTCGGGTATTCAGTATCGGAATTGGAATTGGTTAGGAATTGGTGGTTCCGGAATTGGAACCGGTCTAACCAATTCAAATTCCAATTCCAATTCCCAAAACTAGGAACTGGTACCAACCAATTCCAATTCCAATTCCTGACTTTTGGGAACCGGAACCGATTGGGTACCCAGTGTAAGAAAATTAAATGACTTTTTTCCTTTGTTAGAAATAAAGAATGGTGATTTCTAGTAAGGTTAATAGCTTAAAAGTTCCATTTGTAATTTTAATATTTTTAATGATTGTATTTGTAATATTAATAATTAAATGATTGTATACGTTATTTAAATGTTGAATTTCAATGTTAAGTATTTTGATTGCAGTATTTGATTTTATATTTGCGGTATTTTTGGAAACTAATATTTATTAGTGTAATTTTTTATTATTAAAATATATATTTATTTGATTTAAAAAATAAGAAAAATTGGATTTAATGCAGACTTGGGTACCCAGGAACCGGTGGGTACCCGCTGGATCCAATTCCAATTCCTAATATTTAGGAACCGGTGCAACCAACTCCAATTCTAATTCCTACAAATTAGGAACCGGTGGATTCAATTCCAATTCCAGGTAGTGCAATACCCGGTGAGTACCCGGTTGCGCTCACTCCTAATTCAAAGGCATTTGATTACCTAGCTTATTGGGTATGAAGTGTCATTTTCCTCTCTTTGGACTTTTAAGTGATACTCCCTCCGGTCCACGGAAATCTTGATGTTTGGAGAATATGACTAATATTAAGGAAAACACATTTTAGCACAAAAATTCCAAATTTACCCTTAAAAGAGCACATGAGGTATTAAGAGAGAGAAAATAATATTTTAGTGGGTATTTATTACTTTCCTTGCTTTTGTATTACTTTCCTTACTTTTGTAGCTAGTGGCGTGAGAAATCTTTTTTTTTTTTATTTCCTTGCACATGGGGGTGAGAAGGTGGGAGGGGTAAAATAGTAAAGGGTGCTCAAATACATTACCATATAAGGAAACGTAAAGATTTTCATGGTCCAAATATAGGTTGAAAGCGTAAAGATTTTCGTGGACCGCAGGGAGTATTATTATTCATGTCTTCTAAAAAAGAAAGTGATCTTCTTAATGAAGCTGTTGGCCAATAGAGGTTGTGGAAAATGTGTGTCAGAGATAGATATCATATATGGAAAATATATTGGATGGATATATTTTCCATATATATTTAGGAAACTATATATATGATATTATATGTTTAGGATATTATACTAGTGATCTAATGTATTTAGGAAACTAGTATGTTCAGGATATTAATTGCGCTTGGAAATATTTTAAGTGTAGCCTATAAATATGGGGTCTCCCTACATCAATGATAAGAAGCAATATTATGAGTCTATTATATTTTATCATGGTATCAGAGCTTGTTCGTTCCTGAGACCTAAAATACAAAAGCTTCCGCTATGCCCGTGGCGGACGAACTGTCCGCCACCGGACAAACCTGATGGAAACTCAAAATTAAACCTACGTGTTTTTTTTTTATTTTCTTTAGATGGATCAAGGGATCCTTGATGATGATTATATATGATAATGAACTAAAACTTGCAAGAAGCGGGTTTTGGAAGATGGTGGAGCTACTGCCTGTTTAGCAGCAGTAGATCAAAAAAGGTGTTCATGTGATATACAAGATCACCTTAATAACAATAATGAATATGATCGACGACCATGGATGGCGTTGAAGAAAGTATTGGAGGTAGCGACAAGAAGTTGACTTCTCCCTACTTTATGATATGTGAAGATTCAACGGACAGATCGAAGATTCACCGATTAATGACTTGTGAAGACTCGGTGTGCAGATCGAGTACTAAACGACTAATGAATTGTGAAGACTCGACGTGCAGATCGAGGAGTCACCGAAGACAAGGACACTACGTATTGTATTGTTCCAATCGTAGCGTTCGTGATGATACCGCCGCTACGATTGCGGGAGGGTGTTAGAGATAGATATCTGATATGGAAAATATATGGAAAACATATTGGATGAATATATTTTCCATATATATCTAGGAAACTATATATATGATATTATATGTTTAGGATATTATACTAGTAATCTAATGTATTTAGGAAACTCGTATGTTCAGGATATTAATTATACTTGGAGAATAAGTTAAATGTAGTCTATAAATATGAGGTGTACTATACATCAATGATAAGAAGCAATATTATAAACCTATTATAATTTATCAATGTGACTTGAATTTAAAGGTGACAATTAGACGAGGAAGTTATGTTGGATCGAGCCATGATACCTTTATATTTAAAAAAAATTCACTAGCTTCCTCTCAAATTATAGTCTCCCATATTTTCCAGTTTAGAGTTGCAACTGGCTTTTTCTAGCCGGGGTAAGTCTTAAATTATCTTCGTTTTTATTTTCCTCATTAGCACTTTCTCATCTATGGTTTCTTAGAGTTTTTGTTGTGGATGGGTTTGATAGTTATTCTGCTCATGATTCTAAAAAGAATATGTTGGACCAAAGATCTTCACCCTTAATATTGGTTAAGGAAAGTATTTTAATAAGAATATAAGTCTAGTTTATGTAAAGTATTGTTAAGCAAGTAAAGCATATTATATTGTTAAGATAATATTTGGTAGTAGTTTTCTAATTATATTAGTAGTCAAGTTAGGTTAAAGTGACCTATTTGTATTCTAGTTGTGGCCTATATAAAGAGGTCATAGAAGAAGGTAAAAGCGTGTGAGTGATCGGGGGTTGTCCCCGGCTCCATCAAGTTAAGCTAAGGTTCTCTGGGATGTTCCCATCATCAAGTCCAGTATGTTAAGTGTCAAATTATAGTAGAGTTAGCCCGTGCGTGATTTTTTATCCCTCAAATTTAAAGAGTATGCGTTATAGTCTAACTAAAATCCACATTAAGTGGTCCCTAAGTAAAGAAAAAAACCCAACAGAATATAATGTCAGATTAGATGAATCTCAATACTTTGAAATCTATGTCAAATTAATGTGTACCGCATCATAAAAAACTGTATTGTGAGTCCATAACTTAATAGAGGGCGTGTAATCTGAGTTTTTCAGGAATATAGGTTTGTTATTTTTTTTTTGGAAAATGATTAGTAGTTTCATTTCATCTTTCAAAGGACATCAAAACAATGCCTTTGGATGTTCAAGTAAACCAAGCCAGAAGTGGACCAGCTAGGTGCCTCCAAAAACTACAAGAGAAAACTATCAACAAGAAACAATCAATGAAAAACTAGCTAACTGACATGCCAGTAGCACATGTATAACAAACATGTATAGATTTAGGTTTGTTATTCTTTGTATTCATTTGATTTTGATATCTTTTGTAGAACATGTATAGATTTCAATGAATATAATCTTTATTTTACTAGAAAATAGACTCCAAAAGCTAGTTGCATGCTCTTAAACTCACGCGACTAACTCTTCTTCATCATGGTTTAATAAATATAATACAAATAGATGGCCCATTCGAGGAGGATATTCTAAATATATCATTGAAAATTTAATTATTGAAAAATAATGGTGTAAGAAAAGACACACTTTATATTTGTCACGCACTCATACATGTTACTAGGTGGATGTCCGTGAGTATGCCCGTGCATTGCACGGACTGTGATTATATAATAAAATTAATATAACGTGATTATTAATCTCATCGAAAAATCAAAGTGTAATTGTCACTTTATGAAAAACTATTAGTAATATATGGATAAATATTTAAATCATCCATATAATATATATCATGAATGTCATATAATAAGATTACTATGACTTTATAGGGCATCTTATCTAATTTAAACTCTAATATCAATTTCAATTAACTATTAATTCATCTCATATGTTACATGATCCAAGAGGTAATAGTTTCAAAGTCTTTCTATGCTTAATGTTGGTACGCCAATGCTCTTATTTTGATATAAGTGTACAACTAACCTTCCAAAGATATGATCCTTCTTTTATGGTAAAATCAGTTTAAATGTCTAATGTATACATAACTACTTTTCAAAAAATAAAGAAGTTTTAGACGTAAACCTTAGAATAGCAAAATATATTTTAATGTTTGCTTGTTTTTTCAAAGTTATATGCCGTCAAAGTACTGCCTTGAAAAACACAAAAAATCCAATGTAATTTTATTTGTGGTCCTAAAGGAGTACATTAATAATTATCAAGTTGAAAGGAGCATAGGAGCCCTAAAATGACATGGGGGATCAATATATTATGTACAGTTATAAAATTATACGTGATAATGGTAAAGTTTCCTACTAAGGTTGGACCTAGAATCATATTAGATTCATCGTTTATTTCTTTATTCTACACATACTCTTTTTATTATATTTTATCTTGAGATTGCTTTTTAAATTTTTTAAACTAATATACGTATCTTTTCTCTTATTTTTAAACTGCAACTCTTTAGTTGTGTCAGCTTGTCAAGCTAATTACCTTTTTAGGTGGACGCATCTTATGTTGTAAATCAATAGAACATACTACAATTGAGTCTCATTTTAAAGGATATTCCGTACTCGTCCCAATGGTGTAAGAAATTTAAATTTTTAGGTAGTGAAAGTAAAGTTATATGTTTTTTGAAATCTAATAGTCTACTCTTTAATGATTTAGGAAAGTATAACTTTAGTATATATATTCTATATCAAAACCTCTAATTAATAGTGTACTCTGTAACGATTTAGGAAAGTATAACTTTAGTATATATATTCTATACCAAAACATAAATTTCTATTTTATATTTATATTAAAATTTTATCACAATGGCTTGCTTAGGTGGACGCCTCCAATGCTGTCAGAAAATGCCTCTAATATATGGATACTAGTTTTAAAGCCCGTGTGATGCACGGGTTGAGTAAAATGTCTATTTATGTTTTTCTATAATATATTCTTTTTCTATTATCTTATGTTAATTATTATTGATTATTAGTCCTCTTTTGTACCAAAAAATCTTATGTTAATTGTTTGCTAATTATGTGGGGTGTCTCAATACTTTATATATGAACATTGAATTAAATTAGATTTGCAGACCTCCCCCTATTAAAGAAAAAGATTAAAGGTTCTTACCAAAATGAATTTTAAATATAAAATATTTTTACTTATGTTCCTCCATACTTGTGAAGGTCCCAATAATTTCAAAGGTTTATATAAAAATAATCGGTAAAATAAGAGGAACATTCCTTTTAAAAAAAATAGCTCACTCAACTACTCTCAACTTATGGGAAAAACAATCATTATGGTTGTAATCTCATACCGCACATAACGATATGATTAACACAATGTGAGTAACTTGGTATGAAATTCTCATCGTTGACATATTTTGTTAGCGTAGACATTAGAAAGAAAAACCCAAAATGTGCATAAAAATATCGTTATTAGTCAAATAAATAGGTTTACAATGTAGATAAACAATAAAAAGGAGGTGTAACTCAACAAAATAGTCATTATCTTGCAACTTGCACCCTTTTGCACAAAAAACTGATATAAAGCGGCCTAATGCATGAGACGTGATATCCGTGACTAAGGCCCTGTTCTCTTCAACGAAATGGTGCGGGACGGTGAGTAACGGAACGGAACGGAACAGATTGGAATGGAACGGAACGAAACAACGCGGATAATTCAAAAAAATGTGAGACAAAATGAAGTACAGAACGCGGAACGGAACAGATTGGAACAGAACGGAATGCAACATGAAATCGACGAAAAGAACAGGGCCTAAATAAGTGATACCACTATACATAAAAAAGTAAACCTCATATATAAGACCGCCTCATAAGAGAATTTTTAGTTCCATTGACTTCTTCGAACTTGTATCAAATTGCGTCCATTATATTTAGGTTGAAAGAAGAAACTTTAATGACCTTGTGCAATAATCATGGCAGCATAACACATATGATTTTGAATAACCTTACATGACTGTATTTGATCATAGATATCAATTGATGGATTGAGAAACTTGCATGCCTACAATATATGATATAATCAATTAGCACCAAAAACATATATAGGTTGGAGATAATTATTAAAAGAAAATTAAAGAACCATATAGGTTAGAAATGAACACCAGATTAGAAAAGCTAGTCGGAGAAGGGTGGGGGTTGAAGGTGGGAGGTTGGAGTTTATATGAACTTTGAGTCAACAATAGTGTAGAATTATTAGGAGTTTAGGACTCTAGGGAATGTATATCTAGTAGTAGGTAGTAGTAGATGCCTATCATTGTTATAATTCTATATACTTTTTCTAAACGTTAATCTTATCTTTTTTATTAATTTATTTATCACAACCTTAATCTTATTTTGTTCCCTAGTTTTGCTCCAATACATACACTTATGCATTTTTATTGATTTATTATACTTTAGTTTAATAAAATTGCTTAGATGATATGTCTCAAAACTCTTGAAAAATATTATCTTTATATATAGACATGATGTTTTAATTGATGGATGATTTGGCATCACTTCTTACTATTTGCGGCAGCATAACTCGACACTCTTATTTATATGTTCTAAATATATTGTAAATGCATCTCGTTTTGAAGTATTTTTCGATCCTAATCTAATTGTGGAATTTTAGTTATTTTTTGAGAAGTATAAAAAATTTTATATGTGATTTTGAATATTTAACGAAAATCTGTTGTAACCCTTCTAAAACTCTAGTGGTGCTAAGAGTCTAAACATTCTACATCAGTTATTTTTTGTCTTTATCCTCTCTTAGGTGGCGCGCTCTTAAAATTCTCGACTACGTGGCACGCCTCATTGCGCCCGAAATATGCCTTATATATATAATAACTAGTTTTAAAGCCCGTGCAACGCACGGGTTGAGTGAAATGTCTGTATATTATAATATTGATTTGGTAAAATACACACACTAACATGCCTATTAAAAAAAGAAATCATAAATAATTTCTAATTGATTTATGCATGCTATATAGTGAGGGTGCTAACCAAATTGCACCTCCGAAAATTGTTACTTTAAAACCGTTGTTAGATCGAGATTCAATTACTATATATCATATCGGAGGAGCCTTAAATTAATGCGATAACCTCTCAATAAATTTAGATACATGAAGCATTCAACTTTCATTAGTCTCCCGTTACATTCATGTCAACTTTTGGCCTTGTAGTCTCGCCGATAGCAAATAGAGAGGCAAATTCATAAAAGGTGAACATGTGGAGAGGCATATATCACATTTCCATTTTTTTTTTCTTTCAATATTCTAAAATATATTTCTGACTTATGTGGCTTACTTGCTTTTAATTTTTTGTTGATACTAATTGCTTAGGTGATGCAACTTAGTAATCAAACTTGTGCTATGCATAGACTTCAAATATATTTGCTCAAACTCATTTTCAAGCCAATCTTACATGTTTCTTATATATATTGTAAATGAATATCGTTTTAGGTACTTTTAGATGCGAATATGATGATTTAAAAGATTTTTTTTAGACATGTAGAAAAAGTTACATTTGATTTTATAAATATTTGACAGAGATCTAATGTAACTCCTATAAAACTTTAGAGGTCTATCACAACTCAACTCTATATTTCGTTTCCTCACCTTTATTTATTTTTTTGTTTAATTGCATGCTTAGATGACATTCCTATGTGGTACCATGCCCGTGGGACGCACACGCTCAAATTTATATGTTTTGTTATTTTCATTTTTCTTTTATTAGTAAATAATATTATACTTTAAAATTCATTTACTGAAATTAATATTGTAACACAATCTTACACTTTATTGTAAACATATTATAAATGCATCTCATTTCGAAGTACTTTTCGATACGAATATGATGGTGTAAATATTATTAATTTTAAAATTGTGTAGGATAATTATATTCGAGTTTGAATATTAGACAAAGATATAGTAGTTATGACGCCAATAAAACTCTAATTATTTAGCACAATTTGATCTCTCTTTTTCATTATCCGAATTTTTATTACTATGAAACTTCTTTATATAATATATTGATTGATATGTTAAAAATAGTTTTATTTGGCAATTGATTTTGGTATACTAATTACTAAGTTACTAACGTGTGAAAATCTTCTTTTTCTTTTCTTGTTTCTATTCTATTTATTTTTATTTTTTTGTTCAAAGTATGTGTTATGAGTATGTGCTACTTTAATTTTGTTGTTTAATATTCTCTCTTATGATATCGCTTAGGTAGCTAAAGATATTTGCTCTTTTTTTTTTCAACCTTAATTTTATTGTTAATAATATTATTATTTTTACTTATTTACGGGATCCAACATATACCTGCGATCTTACATGTTTCTTATACATATTGTATATGCATCTCGTTCTAAAGTATTTTTCGATGCGAATTTGATGGTATAAAAGTTATTATTTTTTGAGACGTGTAGAAAAAGTTATATTGGATTTCAAATATTTGACAGAGTTCTAATATAACTCTTATAAAACTCTAGAGGTCTATCACAACTCAAGAATCCTAACTAGTAGGGATTCTAAGAGTCCTAAACGTTTTACACCAGTTAATTTTTGTCTTTATCTTCGCTTAGGTGGCGCGCTATCAAAATTCTCGCCTATGTGGCACGCTCATTGCTCCCCGAAAATGCCTCCTTTAGATGTTCTCGCTTACTATATGTTCTTAACATATTGTAAATGTATCTCATTCTGAAGTATTTTTCGATCTGAATCTGATGGTGTAGTTTTTGTTATTTTTCGAGATGTTTAGAAAACGTTAAATGTTATTTTGAATATTTGCTGAAGATCGGTTATAACCCTTACAAAGTTCTAGTGGTTTATCAATATCTAATTTTACACCGGTTAGGATGCTAAGACTCCTAATTGTTTTACGTCAGTTATTTTTTTGTCCTTATTCTCGCTTAGGTGGCGCGCTTTTAAAATTCTCGCCTACGTGGCGTGTTTATTGCTCCCGAAATATGCCTCCTTTATATATATAATATTGATTGATTAATTGATGATTGAGATAAACATTCGCCGTACTAAGTAAAGTTGTTGGATTGACTAAGAAAAAAAAAAGTAAAGTTGTTGGACTAGCCCAAAAGAAAAACAATTGTTGGATTTTGGTCACCTTAGAGAAAGTGATATAGACTGCTAACTAAACCGAACTCAAACCCCACTGACCCACTCAATTGACCCACCCAAACCCAATTGCCACCTCACTGAATAAGTACTGTATTTGGACTTTAACCCAGAACCACTTTTCAAGAAATACACTGGCAACCAGTTGGGCAGCCCAAAGTGTTTAGATGAGGACACTAGCTTTGGACCCTTATTCCTCATATTGGGCTAAACTCACATGGCGGTTCTTCTTAATCCATGAGATTAATTTTATGGAAACCCTAAAATCCCTCAATAGTATATAATCCACACACAGTTTTACTTTCACCATCATCATCTGCTCTTCTTCTTCCTATGCCGCCATAGCAACTAACATATTTTCTCTCTCCTATATTTACATTCATAAATCATAAGATTGCCTCTTGCTGGAGTGAACCCTTTGCTTCCAATCATGAATGTCAAAGGGTTATCCTTCAGTTCTTTTTCACAGAAGAAGAAAACTAAAGAGGGGGCAAAGATCTTCAATGGCAGGAGTTGAGTCACTACGCCTTCATATTTTTTCTACAGGCATTAGTGAATAAAACCTTTGCCATATGCGCTTTTCTCTCTCTTCAATTTTGTTGGTTTTGTTTTCTTTGTGTGATAAAGATTATGTTATTTTTGAAGGGTGGTCCAATGATGTGTATATAATCTTTGAGACCTGAGTTTTGTCTTTCTTTGATGACAAACTATCAAGCATGTTTTCTGAGGCTAACCCTTCTTTTAATTCATTCAAAGTTTTTGATATGTTTTATTTATTTATTTAGCTTAGAAATTTATGAAATTGATATGAGGAATTGCACTGGGCTCTGATTACTTTGATTGATAATAATTGCAAGCCCTAGAAAAGCTATTTCTGATCCTCTTCAATTATTCTCTTACCTGATTTTGGAACTTGTTTAGAAATATTTAGCTTTGATTAATATGGTTTGAGGTCCTGTGATGGTTGAATCATCAGAGCTGAATACTCATAATCTGATGAAATGTTTTTTTAACACCTATGATCTGAGGATCCCAGAAATATTTTCATTTGGGTTATATTATTTTGTCAAAAAGATTTCATCTTTACTGTTAGAAATTAAATGGGTGTGTTTGTAAATCCATTAGGGTTTCTCTGTGATGATGAACTTATGATGACGAGTCCGATATCCATTCATAAAATCGTGACGACAAAACGAGGCATTTGTCTGAGAGAAATCTAAAAATACTCTTTCATATTATTATTATATTGTTAATTTAAATTGGTATAATTTTTATGGAGTTGATAAATAGGATATAAATTGGGTTTTTTTTCCTTAATCAAATTAAAATGAATGATATGATTATTTTGTTATGCACTTGCACCCCGGGCTTCTCTTATACTTGTAATGAAGATGCAAAAGCCCCAACGCTCGTGCTAGATTTGCCCGCCGTTTAGTGTTGCAGTTTAGCCCTCTGTACCTTTTCTTCTAAAGGCTAAAACTGTGTCAAATCAATGGCCAAATTTTATCTCAATACCCATTTTTGTTCTATTTTTTTGCTTGTAATTTTGGCAATGATTACATATATCCGCGCTTCTGAGATTAATTCAGTGAAGCAAAGGATTTAATGGTTGAATTTCTTGATATGAGCCAATATTTCTTAAATTAGACTTTAGTGTAGCCCTCTGTACCTTTTTTGAATGAATATTTTAGAGTTTTAGTGTAATTGATGTGTGCTGTGATGATGAAAATTCAGCTTTATGCCAGTTCTGCTTCAGAAAATTCTTGATAGAAAAAGCTGTTCAATAATCTGAGCATTCTAATAAAATCTATGTTAATTTTTTGAAACAAATGTTAGGTTTTTTTATGAACTTTATTATAATAATATTAATCTTTATTCTATGAAAGCCTGTGAGGATAAAATCCACATTTATGAGGTGTAGTGGAGCTGAGACCCTGTTTGACAGGGAGAACCCCTTGGTGAAGCTACATTCATATGATATTAATGGATTTGACTGAGGTTTTTACTAATTAATATATATCAAAATAATTTTATTTATTTATTTGAGTTTTAACTAAATAATCCCTGCCATAATATCCTTGTGATATTGTTGGTGGTGGGCATTGGAAAGCTCAAAAAGAAAAGTGTTGTCTATCAGCTTCATCCCTTTGATTACCCAACGGGTTTGGAGTTAAATAACAGCACTACACCTCTTTGAGAACCAATAGGGCATTGAACTTTATTGATCACGGTGTGTTAAAGACAGCTTGAAGCTCGCTTTGAAGCTTAAGTATTGGACAATTTTCCTGACTGGACAAATTATGATTTGATTGAAAACAAAAAATTTTATAAGACTTTTCGTAACCTCCTTTCAATGAAAAAAGGGTTACTGTTTACCCTTAAGTGATTTATTTTTTTGTAAGTTGGTCTCAAACAAAACGTTTGATTGAATTATTGGTCAAATTCTGAGTTGGACCAATTATTGGACAAATTCTGATTTGAACTTATTGTATAATTTTACATGTGGTGATTTACCTCTTCAATTTACTCTTGATTGGAAAAACTATTTAACAAATTGATCATTTCATCCATAAGTAACTTTGATACCAAGGACTCAAAGCAAATGAGGGGGAAAGAGCCCCTGAGGCTCTGATCTGAACACAATTGAGTCAAAAGTGAATAGTAATATTAAGGACGTGAAGTATCGTGAAGTATCGTGAAGTTTTGATTATTGATTCATAAGTGGAGCAATAACATTGAAAAACAAGATACATAATTAGAGTTGATAGGTGCATGAGTCGCAACAATATTTGGCATGGACTTTGATCAAGTACAAAAGATTTACATCTACAAAGGAATGTTCATTCCTTGGATGGACAGACCAATTAAAATTACAATGTTGTTAAATCAGCACTGTATGTATTTTACCTATTTTGTTGCTACCTTGAGACTATTTGGCTCCACCGAAATGAAGTAGTTTTTCGCATGACCACACCAAAGACCAAACCCTAGACTCCTCCAAGAGAGCAGTTACGTCATGACGCCTATCGGAAGATTTTTTGCATTCTCTGAGGAATTTATGAGCTGAATGGAAATGGGACTCATCGCGTATGGATCATGGTCCAAGGAAACAGAGCAAACTTGTTTGGCGAATTGGTGTGTATCAAGTTGAATGAAAGCCGATCATGTTGTTTAGGGAGCCATTCGATGGCGTGTAGCGTGCAACATTGACAAGGTTGAAGTGACTGCCTGTAGCTGGTTGAAGGTCTAAGGACGCCGATTCGAGCGCCAATGGAAGATCAAGGATATTCTTAAAGATACTTTGCTTTTGACCATTTCCATCTGTGTAGTTAAGTTTATGCCTAGGAACTAGGAACTATGTGGAGAAGGCCCATAAATTTGCAAATATTGCAAGAGCACAGCATTTCCATAACCTGCATTTGTATTACTTTTTGCCAAAAAAAAGAAAGGAAAAAAACATGTTAATTGGTAAAGCTAAACTTCATCTGTTGAACGGTCTCATCTGCATTAACGCTGAAACTTACACATGGACCATGCATTGGTATCAACTTCACAATTGTTTGAAGGCCTTTGTTGTATTAGCTGTATAATAATGAACCTGTAATGGATATAATTCATAGGGATCAGACGGCTATACACTTCTCTTCACGGTCACGGTCGCTTGTTCTAGGTTTCTAAGCAAAAAAGAAGTGAGAATTATTGCATTTGCAAGTAAACAGAGACGTATCCAAAATTGTATTTGAGCCAAAAGTCTGCTCACGAACAAGCTCAACATAGCTCCCCTAAATTTACAATCAGCGGACTGGATTTGAAAAGAAAATCACAAGGAAATATACAACAAATCCTGCAATAAGAATTCCTCCATAGATAAAAGTTTGAGAAGTTTGTGTGGGCATCTTGTATTCAATGCTGCAGCATTTCATCTTCTCCCTCTCGCTGGCCAGGATATTATCGGCATACCTGCACCCAACAGAAATTAGATTATCCTCACAATGCAGAACTTTCAACAGTCGATCAAGAGAAACCACAAAAATCTTCTGTTGAGCAGGGTAACTCACTGCTGTGTGAAAATTGATGTCTGCAGAATTTCAGAACTGTTAAAATGTGCTTCTTGTAGTCGGTGGTCATACAACAAGGATGATAAATCGACAAGCTGCTCCTCAAGGTTCTGTCATTGAATTGTATTTTATGTCATTAGTAAACTTGTGAAGTAAACATCAATCAGCATCTATCGAGCTTTGAAGACTTACATCCAAGTACTTCTCCAATCTTTCAACTAATTCATGAGGAAACGGTTCGGGCAAATGGGTGGTCTTTTTGTAGAACTTCTCCACCCACAATTCAGTGCTGGACTTGTTCTTTTTTCCTTTCACTGGTTCACCAAGAGGAGTCTTCAAGTACTCCCCAGCAAAAACTTGGACAGCCTGGACAAAAAGGGTCAAATGAGTTCCAATAAGGTATATAATATATATGGCAGAGCACAAGACCAAAACGTGGTTACATCACCTGTGACGTATCCCTGATCCTCCGAAGTGCAGAATCAACATGAGCATATATTGTATTCCTCTGCAAATTAAAGCCAAAGAGATTTCATATAATCATTACTGAAGTAATTCAAACCTAGAAAGACATCAGTAGATGCAAAGTGGACTAATCCTGAAACGTAGTCATCACCCATCATTGATCTATTTCACAGATTAATTTTATTAATCTTAAAAGAGAGTACGTAATGCAGTTCGCCTTACACGTGCAACATCATGAAGCATTTGACTGACTTCAGAGGAATTGGAAAAAGGTCCAAAAGGATGACAACCAACTGCCCAAAGCCAGTTCAAAACCGGTCGTTCATGTACATGTGAAGCTCTTTCATATGGTGCACTCAATCCGCCAACAGCTGAAGCAAGTCCTGCCAATATATGGCGCTGTGCTTGTGATGGAAGAGCATGTCTCCTTTCTGTTTCGGAAACATAACTGTTGATAAGAAGCATAGCACCCGGGAACTGAGAACAACCACATATATTCAAATGAAAAATGAAAGAGGATAGGAAAAACTTAACAATCATCAAACACTTCAGAAAGAATATAAAGAAGGTGGTTGAATCAAATACAAGGATACATCATAAGCCCAAATTCGTTGGCTCACCTTAGAGGTATTTTTGCACTGTGGTGCTCAAGTACAATGACAACATCATTACTGGTCCAAACAAGACTTTCATCTTCCATCATTAGGTGTGGATCAACGTCAGCTAATGAGAGGACAAAACTGAAATGAAAGTTACCAAATTATTAGAATTAACATCCAGTTCTTTGAGCTTAGCCACATGGCACAATTACAATTTTACACATACATATACTTTGACAAAATGATAGTTTGCACTTACACTGGAATAACTCTAGTTCCATAGGTCCGGTATAGGTCTCCCTCTTTCTTTGGTGTTCTTTTCTTTTGCTTGCCACGTCTGCTGCCATAAGAAGCCCAAAGAGGTTTATGTTTCAGTATGGAATCACTTGAACCAGTCGATTCATCTTTCCAGCTCTGAAAATAACATCTGCAGTTGTCAGAATTCTGAAGTCAAATTGAAAATGAAATACCCCTCTCCAACCTTTATTCCAATACTAATTTTTCAAGCAGCACACACAAACTCCCAAAATGAAGCACTCCCCACTAGTCTAAACTCTTTTTTCTTTTTTTTTCCCCTACACGCATTCATTTTGAATAAAGTGAACACACATACAATTTGTAGCTAAGTTTTTGCCCCACTGATACTTTGTAGCCAGGTCTTAGCATCTAAAGCTTGTGTTAGTTTTGATTCTTCCTAGTGCCATAGTCCATGCAAAAGCCCTTACCTTAACAGACACTTTGGCCTTCCATATTGTATCGAAGGCTGGAAAAGGTGGGTAACGTGAAAATAAAATCAGTTTAAGAGACAATTTGAGTGAAAGACCCCGAAGGAAACCCCAACCCACACCCAAGAATCATAAATACTGGTAAGGTGAACTGTCTCCTATAGATTGACCAAAGAAGTAAGCTCCAGTTCGAGAATTGGGCTTTGGAGAAGTGGCTCCATTCCCGCTCAATTCTCATCCCCAGCAATTTGAGATTCCCTTTACCCTCCCTCCAAGCTACTGTGACCATCTTACCATAAATAAATAAATAAATAAAAAAGGCAAGCTCCAGTTCCCACCAGTGAAGGTCCCAATTCCCAAGAACTTCCCTCAAGTGAATAGAAAGAAAAGTTGGAACATTAAGGAGAGAAGTAGCTTATTCCCAACAAGTCTATTTTACCCAATGATGTAGTATCGTGAAAGTACAGTCACCCAGGAAAAGAATTTGTTTCGAATTTGTGGGGTCCTTGTGTTTGTTATCTGACTAAAATAGTGGTTACGCATCCCACAAATGGTTGTAAATCAAACTTTCGTTCAATAACTAGTTGACCAAGGACTATACTCGCTCTCTCCCCAAGTTGTGGGCATAGTACATTGGTTTCAATTAACGGAGTTAAAAGGTATCCCATCATATATAACTATATAAGTACTCTATTGTATGCAGGGATGACTCTGGGTTGTGCTGCCAGGCCAGTCCACATACCTACCGCACCACACAGCACGCATGTTCCCAAAAACATTGCTAATGATATGTATTTGGCCAAACTTGACACTAAAATGCAATGTAGAGAAAGCTCCCTAAATACAATGATGGAAAAAGTTGCAAACTAAAATGACAAAAGTACTAGTAAACAATCACCATTACAAAATTATGCAGCAATAAGGATAAATTAAGCATCAAATGATTTGGTCTAACCTGACGAAGGAAAAACTTATTTGAAAGAGCAGGATCAGCCACCTCCAATATACCAGCAGCAAGCACATCAGCGGATCTTTCCATTTCCTGAAAGTTGCATGACCGTGTTAAAAATACCTTTCTTTCTTTTATTAGGAATTCTTTAATGTTAAAAGCTTATCCCTAGCCTGATTCTACCACATCAAATACAACTAGCTTGTTTCTCTACCTACAAGCGGTTGTTAGGAAATAGATGCCAAGTAAAGCTAACATTTTTTTTTCTCCAAATAACATGGGTATCCAAGCTTTACTTGACCAATTCCTTGGGCCCTGAAGTTAACGACCAGGAAAGCCTCCAGTGGTCCTGAGGGGACTTGAACTTGGGACCTCTGTAATAGATCTCAGAGGTCTTCCCAAGCAAAGCTAACAATTTATAACTTCAGATTATCGCTATCCACTAATATATTAATAAGGAAAACAGGTAGACGTAGACTGACCTCTTTAAGAATAGCACCATCAACATAAGTCTTTGTTTGAACATGAAAACGCCCGTCATTCTTTGTTTCGTGGAGTGAATGACCCCGCAATGCTTTGGAAACAGCAATAGCCAACTTCTCATGGTGATGTAATGGGTGTGTACCCCCAATAATGACAACATCTTGGTCCTGATGAACCATTTTCTTGACCTGAAATGGCACTAAGATAAGCATTTCACTGGGTCCACAACCCCCTTTTTCTATATATTCAGGTAACATGCATAATGAAGTAATGTTCTTCAGATAGCACAGCATGCATCTCATCGGAAGAACAACTTTAACAGCTGCAGTCAATAATCTTAAACATGAAGCACTATAAATGATTCTATATTACTTTTCAAGGGAATTTTATAATGAGCGCCTTCTTTTTCACAATGAAAGGAAATATACAAACACTGATATATACAGCTAGATGAAACTGCCTGACCAATATCATCTACTAATAGACAGTGCCTGCAGAAAAGCCCCAAAACTCGTGAAGTGCTTAGGTTGCACTTGTTGAAGCAACTGAGTCTAGAATCCTGTATATACAATGCACTGCCTTCAATTTCCCTGCATGGTTAACTGTTGTGCAAATTTAAGTAGTTTTATCATAATTTTCAAAATTTCGACAGGTGGGAGTAGTGGGACAAAGTAGACAACATCTGGACAATTGGCCTATTAACTGCAAGAGGTTGTTTGCAGAAGTCCAATGAAAAGCAGTCAGATACAAACCTTTGATAGTCAATGTAAGAATATATAAAACAAGCATTTACATCAAATTAGGGTAGCACAACTCATGACCCGGCTCCCAATCCCCCAAACAAGAAATAGTAAAGAAAAAAAACGCCTGTTGCCTTAGAAAGGGTATGACCTTTCCGCACCCAACGTCTAACTTCAATCTGTCACCAAATTCCTCACATAAATTACACAAGGCCCTAAGCTATACTTGCAATCCAAATCACACAACTGGTCTCGAACAATCTGATTGGCACCCTTTATTCCAATCCAAATCACACAGATACAACACAAAGACCACACTAGCCATAATATTTTAGATGTATAACACAGTTAAGGATGGATAGGTAAATGCTAATTTAGAAATAATATAATGCCTAAATATGAAAGGGTGAAAGCTAAGTAATGAATACGATGCGAGTCCAAGTTATTGGGATTATTAAATCAAATTGCTTGAATAATGCAATGGTTTGTTGGTGTGAATGTTGTCTGTCGCAAATCGCGATTGATACCAGCCATGAGCCAACTACAGCAAAGACCATTATTATTGCACACCTATTGGAGCCTATACAAGAATCCTTCCTTGATGCATACTCATTTCTAGTCAAAGAGTAGAATGAGGCACCCAATAACATAGTAGCACCAGTAATACAACTTCCCTTTTGCAAAAAGGAAGCAAATCTAATGGCAGGCGACATTAAATTGTCATCAGAGAAGCCAAGTCTGGAGTATAATGACTTTCATCCAAAATCTAACCACTAGACTACTGCCATCAGGTGGTCCATGAATACAACAACCCTAGTTCAGTAGGCTAAATTATATCATGGTTTACAGCTCAAATTAGAAAGGGACTAGTATAACATAATTTACACAGCTGCTTAGGCCTTAGATAGACAGAAGGTCACAGAGCAGTGGTTCCTAAATTTTCATATAGGTCATAGAATCAGATACTGATTCACTGAAACAATCAGCAGTTGTCGAGTATCACGAGCAAGGCAACAAAAACCATAACTAATCGAGCCTCAATTTATCAAAGTGGCAAAATGACCGAAAGAGCTTACCTCTGCTTTAACTGCATCAAAATCAATGCTGTAATTATGGCCTTTTGACATAATGCTATATCGGTTATGGTTCTGGAGAACAATGATTGGAATGAGCAACCTTCTTGTCGTATCGACAGTCTCAAACCTAGAACAAAAAGAGAAATACAGGGCGGGCTTAAAATAAATGATTAAGAATTACAACAAATACTAGTAGGGAAGCATAAAACGAACGTCACATTAAATTAAGCGAAGTCAACACTAGGTTACTCATGATACAGGAAAAGCAAGCTAGAACTTCAAAACCAATCTAACTGTCTGTATGCAGCACCATCTCCTTTTTAGCCAACTGGACCACCTTCATACAATACCTTTCACCACGAAACAGTAAGCAGGGGATTTGCAGAAAATACATTTATCTTTCAGCAAGCAAAAAGAATCCCAAAAGAAGTTTGTTTTTATTTTATTTCATATTACAAGTTGTTTCAGAAGTTCAATAAAACACTTATTGTCTTATACCCATTTTACCATTTTTTCACATTACCTTCATCTTCTTTGCTAAATCTAGAGTCAAAGGGCAAAGTAGTCAAATATGACTGTTTTTTTAACTAGAATTGAGACTATTTAAAAGCTTTCTTATTCGTGTGCCACAACCTTAAACGACCTATGTTATGGAATGGTGGGAGTAATTGATTGTCAATCTTGGCGTGACTGTTTTGAAGAAGCGTTGTCTGGATCCAAGTCCTTTGTCACCCTACAGAACACCCTTCATTTCACATCCATAAGAGGCTCATCCCATAAGTTTTCCAACGCCGCTGAGGCGCTGACCATACGTGAAACACCCTCGACTCCCGACTAAAGATGTATCACGTTTTAAAGAATCAAGAATAAGGACATCACTTGATACAAATCCCAACAACTGGAACCCTAATGTCAATTGGGCAACCAGAGATAGTGGTTTTCGTTCCAACAATGAGCTAGATCCGGGGCTACAAAAACCCCACAGTGGAAGTCTAGCGTGGCACTGACTGCTATGATCCGTAACTGGTACGGCCAGTGACCACGAATCTCTTCTTTCGTTCAATTCTATGACCTTCACCCTATCACAGTCAGCACTTTGTCCTCCCTTTCTCTTTAAATGCCCCCAATACTTCATTTTGAAAGAGGAAGAACCCTAAACATATTGATTTCTCAAACCAAATACTAACCTTATTAGCCTATCTAAAACCCCTACAGTACTAATTCAAGGTCCAAAAATCAATGACATTTGATTCTCTTCAATCAAGTTTCTATATGAGGGCCGTACAGAACTAAGACTACTATCGTAAGGGCCCCTAAGTCTAGACTCTAGATCCATGGTTCAAATATCGCAAGGAATTTTTTTTTTCCACCCCAGAGATTGGGGCTTTTAAAAAAAACTTATTTAGATCTCATTACACCTTTAATTGAATCTTAAAGATTGGGCCCGTTTGGCCTACCTTCTTCCAACTTCCACTGCTCCTCTCACATTTGTTCTTGTTCACCCCCTTTTCATCCACTCCCTCCTCTACCTCCAACTTCTAGGAAGTTGAAATAAGCTACAATTGGACTAGGAGTAGAAGCCACAATTGGTAACTTCTCATTTTCCTTCTATTTCCACTTTATTTCAACTTCTAGAAGTTGGAGGTGGTGGAGGGAGGGGATGAAAAGGGGGTGAGCAAGAACAAATGTTGGAGGAGAGCTGAAATTTATGGGAGCTAGGCCAAACGGGCCTTTAAATCTGAGATCTATGAATTAGAATTTCAAAACAGTTCTCTATGGCTTGCTTCCTGTACAAGTTAGTTGCAACTTAATTCTACACCCTAATTTTTGTACTCTTCCTATCTTCCTTAGCAAATTCATTTTCATATCTAAAAAAAAATTAATTAGTTCCCCTGATTACAACATCTTTTCAAAAGATCCAGCACTTCTTAGATCTTAAGAGCCTGGCGGAGTTCTAACAGTGACATATACAGAAACTGGGCACACAGAAGATTACAGGTATGAAAACTAAAAGTAAGATAATAATTAGAACTTCCTAAGCTGATTGCCTACACATACCTAACATCTGGAGCAATAACATGCTCAACTGTGGTTGAAACAAGTGCCCCGAGTTGTCCAACAAATACATCATGGTTTGAATGATCAACAGCAGCACTCAGACCTTTGGGAAACATCACATTTCGGATGCGAGGGAGTGTTTTAGAACTGATGCTTCCTTCCTCCGTTTCAATCTTTCCATATGTGCAAGGCCCGGCGGACAGGTCAATGACAACAAATCTGAATAATGTATGTAAAGCTTTAATCTCCAGCTAAACAGGACCATAATACGGTTCTGGGGGTTGGAAGATCATTTAATGCCATCTTCATACTTACGTAACTAGGGATTAAAGATTCACATGTTATCAAATACCTGCTTGAGCTCATCCAAACTTGAGATGCTCCTCCTCCATTGTAACGGTAGCGATATATGTAATCACCTTCTTGTTTTCTCATATCATCATCTGTAAGTTGTGGAATTTTACCATATATTAAATCTTCAAGATTATTTTCCTTGTTCCTAGGATCCATCCTGACCTGTTTAATTACTAGAACAATGTCAATAGAGGGAAAGCAAAACATGATGAAGCAATATTATCTCATATAACCATAGTCAAAGAATGAAAAAAGGAGCCTCAAAATATTTCAAATGAAAGAAAGTCCTAGACATAAATACATTTCATATCAATCCTAGATTCATAGTTCGTAGCAAGATATTATGATACCTTATCAAAATTCAAAACAAATATTGCAGTTGGCACCGGCCTGTCAGCCTCTGAAGCAGTATGCCCAGCACCATCAACATCAAATATGTAGGAATAAAGCTGCTCAAAAACAGGCTCTACAGCAGTTGCTTCCACGTCAAATGCGGGCACTTCCTTTCCAAATTCAGTCTAAGGATTGGATATCATCATACAAGTCATTCAAAACCAATGAACTTCATGAGACGCTACATCATAAACCAAAAACTAAAAAAATGGTTTCTTTTTTTTTGGGGGGGGGGGGGGGGGGAGAACAGTAACAGAGACATCACCTCTCTAGCTGTTCCTGCAGAAACCATAGCCTCTTTTAGAACCTTCTCCAGAGATACTAATTCTGGCTGTCCAGCCTGCATTGCAATCGAATATGCGTATGTTCAGAATTTTTACAAGCTACAGTACACAGTGAACTCTTGAGCTTCCACAAGTTCTTTCAATGATGTTAAATGTTAATAATTCATTAATTCATATGTAATGTACCAATGTAAGATTCACTGTGCGTGTTACATTTGCAGATGAAGAGAGGAATATAGAAGGGACTAAGTAAAAAGAGAGAGCAATCGAGCATAGTTGGTTTAAGTTACCAATGAGCAAACAGGCAATACATGCTAAGTCAGAAAACTTCCCTCTTTGTTACTTATGTTGATATCTAAACGTCAAAAAAGAAGATGTTCTTACAAAATTAGCACCACTAAAGAGATTAAGAGAAATATCATGGCCAACTTATGTTGCTCGGACTCTTCATTTTGCCTCAAGTACCCGTGTCGGGTACTGGACACTCCGACATGGGTATGGACACTCGACTCTGCATTTTAAGGGAAAAACAAGCAGAATTTTCATAAAATGGCTGAGTCAGACATGGGTATGGATAATGGACACTCTGACACTTAGCCGAGTCCGAGCAACACAGTAGCCAACAACTAAAGAAGAATAAAACAGATTATGACATCAGTGGACACAATGTATATCTGTTCTGTATCCCCGTTTGAAATGTAAAAGCGATAGATCACTTTATAGAAAAAGGCAACATTAGAAATAGGTAAAAGAGACGATATGTTATGAGTATAGAAACCTAAAGGCGTTACTAATTATCTTTCTTGAAGGGACTTCATTGTGGATAAAATAAAACAGGGTTAAAAAAAATGTTCTCAGAGATTTAAGGTTAAATCGAAAACAAGTTATTAGGAATGAGAACGAGCACCATTTTTTTTTAGATAAGAAATTTTTTTATTAATCAATTGTTGAAAGAATACAAAAAGGAGGACAAGGTATCCCTCATAATCAAACCAAAATATCTACAAATCGGGCCAATGGTGCTGAACAACCGTAAGCGGAATACCCTTGAAGGCCCCCGCCGCCTTAGCCCAAAGGGAGGCTATATAAACTATATGATCCAAACACCATCAATGTTCCTCCCAGCGTCAGAGAAAATCCTCGAGTTCCTCTCCAACCAGATGCACCAAAGAGTAGCCATGCAAACACACCTCCATAACACCCTACCCTCCTTACCCATCCTCATCGCAAAGCACAATACCGGTACAAAATTACAAATAATCTGTTTCTACTTTCTAGAGTCCATTTTATGGTATTATATCTATGCTATAGGACCTACACGGCAATAGTTTCAAGAATTTCTCAGAAAACTCTAAAAAACGTTGTATGTATGCTTCACCAATTAACCCTGAGTAAATTTCCCACCCTCATAATGTTAAGATTTGGTGGTGTGACCTGGTTTGCAAGTACTTGAAGGACTCAGGCTACATGGAAATATACCAAAAAGATTATTCAATCACAAAGAATCATATGACATTATATTTAGACACCTGAAGTTATAGATTTAGACAATGTGTCCCTAACCAAAAAAAGGGAAAAAAGGGCACCTGTTCTGTTCCAATTTGAATCAATCACAGACTGCCAAAGACTTTTAGCATGATTGTTAAAGTAAACTAGCAGCCCCCCCCCCCCCCTCCTCCCTCCCTTTTCTTTTTTCTTCCCCCCCCCCCCCCCCTAATGGCTATTACTAAGTCTTAAAATTCCTGATACTGCATTTATAGCCATTTACCACCCAGTAAAGATGGGTGATACTGACATACACATAAACAACACTAATCCGAATAAAGCACATTCAATGATCCCAACTAGTAAAATTCGAATACATGATGGTGTTGGGTCATTAAACAAGTAACAATTCTCAAGGCAATTATACTGAAATCATATCAGAATATTGGAACTCACTTATCTGAATGGGAAAGCCAATACTAACTAATCAAAAATGCCAAACGTTCTTACAGGAAAGACATTGTAGACAAGATGATGCTCGATATCAAGGGGCTCTCCAGTCTCCAAGCACAAGGGTCGGTGTGTTGGGAAACTGATTTTTAGAAACTCTTGCAGCTTATGAGAGTCTAGTGTGTACCTATAGCCTCCATCACCATTGAACCCAACCAGGACTATGTTCACTTCAAGCGGGACTTGGAATGGAACCTGCATTGCAATAAAGCAGCAGACAATCAGCCTATAAACCAAGTATAAGTATATTTATTTGGACGCTTTCATAACTAGAACCAACACATAGTAATCAAGATGTAGAAGCGAGCCTAATCATTCAGTAATTATATTGCTCACCCAATAGACAGACAAGCTTTAACGAAAGTATCATACCACTAGTTCTTTGAAGAATATTTTTTGTGAAGGCCAAGGAGAAGAAAGAGACGAAAAACAGTAATTCAAAATCAAAATGCATATGAATTATGATTCTTGCCATTCAAGGACAAAATACTTTTTTTTGATAAGAATTCAGTCACAAAATACTACATCACAAACAACGTAAACCCAGCATGTCATGTCATCATTTGCTAACAACACCATCATTCAAACCTATGGGATATAGCATGGACTGCTTTCTAATCAATCATAGAACCTCGTTTTACCTATAAAAAAATAGGAGGAATGTGGATTTCTATCACAATCGTTGTTAAAGCTTAACATGAACTGTTCAGGGTCAAGAATACAGTACCATGCTTACCAATCATATTATTTTAAAGGCCACACTCGGTTTGCTTAGTTGCACATTTGTTCACCACTTTGCTCAAACTTACTCAGGGATACTTCAAATGATCACTTTTCCTATCTAGCATCCTCAAAAGAACAAGAGCAAAATATCTACAAGTCACGCCAATGGAGTTGAATAACCGTAACTGGGTCACCCTTAAAGGTCCCAGCCGCCTTAGCCCAAAGAACTTTTCAAATCCCAACACGTAAAAGAATTTATATTGCATAACCCCAACAGCAATGATGTTTTGTAGCACTCCCATTATACCATGTTCTTCAGGGATGCAATGTTCCGATAGATTAAGATTTTCCATAATATCTATCCATCATTGAACAGAGAGCCAGGCCATAAGCTTTCAAAAGCTTTCAGCTTAGTTGATTAGTAATTACAACTCATCCAATTTAGTTATCTAAGATACCATGCCTAACAAGCACACACACCTCGATCATCTAACATAAAGGGCTAGTGCATAACATATGTTAAATAACCAATAAAGTCTCCAATTCAATCAGCAAAAAACTCGTGTCAAATACAAACTGAATATAAATAAGCATTATCAACCCTACATAAAGGGCTAGTGCATAGCATATGTTAAATAATCAATAAAAGTCTCCAATTCAATCAGCAAAAAACTCGTGTCAAATACAAACTGAATATACTTCAGCATTATCAACCCTAAAAACCCCACCTAGATTTCAAAAACCCTCTCAATCAACCAATAAATTCGCGATCAAATGCAAACCGAATACAATTCAACATATTAATTCAATTCACCTAAGTTTTTATGAATTGTGCCATTTCACCAACAAATTCAGCACAGAATTGTAATAAATTAAGAGCAAAGAAAGAACTATAGAAACCCTAGAAAAAAAAGAGGAGAGAGAAAATAAAATCAAACCTCAGCGCGAGAGTGGAGCATACGACGAACATCAGATCGAATACTGTCTTTGACGTCATGGAAAGCACCATGATGCCAGTGAGGGCTCCCTGGGTCTCTCCTGAAAGCTTTGTGTGCTGATTCAGCTGATTGGAGCATTACCATCAACAGTGTTACTATGAACACCATGCATGTTGATTCTTCTCTCCGGCGAAATGGATTCATCAATCTCATTCGCATTTTTGATTCAGAGAGAGAGAGAGAGAGAGAGAGTAGAGTCAAGAGTGAGAGTATGGAGAAAGTGTTTAGCCTTAAGACGCTGAGGCCAAATCGTTGACAGTGTCGAAACTCGGGAAGGAGAGGGAGGGTAGTAACTAGTAAGGGGGCAGTTTTTGTTTTGTTTTGTTTTGTTTTTGTTTTTTTGAGGGTAGTAACTAGTAAGAGATAAAACAGCAAAAAAAACTAGTAAGAGATAGGCCCAAATTATCAAATTGGTGTTTTAAATAAGGGGGTCTGACCAGATTGGTATTTTAATTAGCTCCGGTGACATAGGGTTTAACATGTGGGTACTGGGTTGATGCTATTGATATTGGTGACATATGAAAGATCTCTTCATCCTTCACGCCTCAAGGTTGATGCTATTGATGATTCAATGATAGTTTTCCAACTTATGCATAGCATAGGGGTCCGTTGACAGTAAACATAGCTCCATGTTTGTGAACGACCGAACGAGTACATATCCATGTTGTGTGTGTTTGTGTTTCTCTTTTTTTTTTTCTTTTTATGTTTTAAGGGTATTTTGGGCAATTTATTTTTAGAGGTGTGGTATTGTTTTAAAAGGGGTGTGGTATTTAGCTCCCTCCCCAAAAAACAGAGTTTTACAAGAGTTATAACAGATTTTTGTCCAGTATTTAAAATCAGATATAACATTTTCAATACATCTCAAAAAATAACAAAACCTACCTCATTCCGGTCGAAAAATACTTTAGATTGAGATGCATTTACAATATGTTATAACATATAAGTAAAAGAACCCAAAATAGAAACCTAAACAAAGAGCTAGTAAGCGCCACTTAAGCGAGGATTTATTAGTGTTAGGCTATGTTTGACATAAGCATCTAACTTTTCAATAAAACCTACAGGGCTACAACTTGAATCTTATATATAAATGAGACATTTTCTGAGAGAATTAATGCACGCCATCTAAGCAAAGAGCCCAAAAATATGCCACATCATTGATCAATTAAAAATAAATAAATTAGATATGGGATAAAATCTCATTGGTGTCCTATGATTCATGAACTCTAACATACAAATGCATTGAAGTTGCACTGTGATAGAATTCTTGGTTCCATTAACATCAAATCATAATCATAATATCTATATATTAGAGACATTATTTTCTGACAGTATTGAACGCGTCCACCTAAGCATGCCACCTAAGCGAGCCTTTTAAAATTAACTTTTTAAAATAAAATATAATAACAATAATAAACCATAAATACAAGTTTGGAAAGTGAAAATCTTAAAATAATAATAAAATTCAAAAGTATAGGAAACGTCATCTAAGTAAAATAATAATAAAAAAAAAAAATTCAAAATATACAATATCTCATTTAAAATATGTTATCCAAGCAACACCTTTAATATATAATTGAAAATTAAAATATCTAAGGAATCATTTATAGTTAATGCATTACAAGTTTTAGAACTTTCTTATATTTGACCAAAAGGGAAGTTGGATTTAATGAAACATAGAGATGTCTGAACATACTAGTCAAAAAACAAATATAGTCGACTTCCATCTACTATGATTACGGCAAATTCTTTATGTTATGTTTACAGTAGCAAACAGATTTTCTTATTAGCTTTGAAATATGTTTTTTTTTCTTTATTCTTTTTGTCCAAAATCTTCCCTGATTTTTTGGTGTTCAAGCTCTTACACCAATGTCCCGTAAAACGTTCTTCCAAGTCTATTAGGGATCGGATAAGCGGCTCAGAGGGCCTCCATGTCCCCTAGGCGTGTTCCGAAACATTCATTTTCGACTTCCGGGGCACGGGTATCAGTTTTGCCCAAACTTCTTTTAAAGGGTAATAAATCATGGCCCTAGAGGACTCTCGATGCTTCTGGTAGGGTCATACTAATCCCCGACTTCTATATATCACTCATGCCTTCGGCATTTTGGCCCTTACATTGGTATCTCGTAAAAACGCCCTTACAAGCCTATGAGGGACCCCATAACGGACTACGGGGGCCTCGTATGTTCTATAAGGGTGTCCCGTGCGATGTGCGAATATATACACCTTCGTTCCGGAACCTTTCGAAAGCCAAAAAACGTGTATTAGCCTTTGATTTTCGGCTTCTCGGGACACGATTTTTGTTTTTGCCCAAACTTTTCCTATAGGTGTATGGTCACCCTAGAGGATCTCCCGTGCCTCAGGATGGTTATCCGGGTCCTCGGACTCAGATTTCACCCACGGGACACGGAACAAGGGCGCTGGGACATGGGATATGACGCTCGTTGGGCGCTGTACATGGGGCACCCATATTTTGTCTCAATAAATTGTTGATGTGTTTAGTTCATTTCAATCCATTGTCTACTATGATACTCTTTGGTAGAAGAACTTTATAACAGAGTATTCTCAAGTTTGTTAATAAAGGGCTAATAATCGTTTCTTAAGCACTCGGTCATATATAAATCAAAGTTTACAGTATGACTAATTATAATACGTAGAACTATTATGCAACAAACAATATCATTTAGGGGTAGGTACCACTAAATTTTATAGAGGCACCATACAAGCCAACAAATTGACTTTTTTTTTTTCCCTTCAAAGGCTATTACACTGCTAGTGTATGACTATTATCATGACTTTTGAGGGCATCCACCCCCAACATTTTAAAATATTCCCTAAACAAATTAAGAGTCAGGTTGCAGATTAACCTCTCCAAATTCCGCCTTGGTGTTGTTTTAGTTTTGTTTACCAATTAATCACAAAATTAGCACCATTTATTTATTTATTTATTACAACGAAGTTAGAAGCGAGACAACTCATAAAAAAACATTAAATTAAAAAAAAAATTGAAAAATCTCATGCATGCACACTAATTAGTTGAATTAATCAAAAGATCATTTTTGGGGTATCTCATTCACATGACTAACATTTTTTTTTTCTTTCGGGATTTATCGAACTTGCTTCTGACATATCTAAAACTCAAGTGCCTGCCACACATTTTCACAGTTTCTCATATACGGTACAATTTATTATCACTTGTGCAAAGCAATACAATGCCTAATCCTCTTTTTCCTGATTCAAATTGCAGTTGTCGAATTGGTCCATTGTCTAGACCGGATTTATCTTCCCCGTGCAAACAGTTTATATTGTTCCTTAAAACAATAGCCCCAAATTCACATGGTAATGACTAGGGCTGTTCATTATCGAATATCCAAAATTTCGGATAGTGAATTTTGATATCCGATATCCGAAAAAGATAATTTTTTTCTATTTTAATTGACTTTAATTTGGATATTTTTCGGATATTTCGGATACCCGAATTCGAAAATATCCGAAATCTACCCATAAAATCCAAAAAAATTGGATATTTTTCGGATAGTTTCGGATATTTCGGATATCCGTATCCGAAAAATATCTGAAATTACGATTTTTCGGATATTTCGGATATCCGAAATTTTCAAAGTTGATATCCGAATCCGTATCCGAAATTTCGGATATCCGTTTTTTTGGATATTTTCGGATCGGATATTCGAATTTTCGGATCGGATGCTCGGATACTGATTCTTTTGAACAACCCTAGTAATGAGATGTAAGCTACCATATAAGCCGTCCATGCAAGTGTATTAAATATTTATGTGACTTATACAAACGATATAATTATTATCATTTGTTCAAGGTTATGAAATCAAATAATTTTTGTTGCGCAACTATAAAAATTATAATTCTTACTTCACTGGATGAGGATCAGAAAATACTTCAAAATGATATACATATGTCCTATATCTGACTCTATAATGTTTGTCAAGCTAATTACTAATTACCTTTTTAGGTGGACACATCTTATGTTGTAAATCAATAGAACATACGACAAATGAGTCTCATTTTAAAAGATATTTCGTACCCGTTGCAATGGTGTAAGAATTTTAATTTTTTAAGCCGTGAAACTAAAGTTATATGCTTTTTAAAATCTAATAGTCTACTCTTTAATAATTTAGGAAAATACAACTTTAGTATATATTTTATACCAAAACCTCTAATTAATAGTGTACTTAGGATTTAGAAAAGTACAACTTTAGAATATATTCTATACCAAAACATATATTTCTATTTTATTTTTATTTTACACAATTTTATTACAATGGCTCGCTTAGGTGGACGCCTCCAATGATGTCAGAAAATGTCTCTAATATATGATATTATGATTGGACTCATTTGAAAGAATGCTTTGAGATCTTTCCTATAACATAGTTATCATCATGAAATTATTTCGGAATAAAAAGTTAAGTTAGTGATAAAGTTACACATGAACTGAACTGGACTGAACTGAACTGAATTTAAGTAAAATTAAGGTGAATCAAATAGAGCCTATGTTTGTCATGTGGTGTTTATATCACCATTGCATTGCCATGTGTTGTTATGTCATTCGTTGCTTTTATTGTTTGATAATTCTGTTAGCTAAATTGTTACCAAAATAGACAATTGAGTATCACAACTTCTTTAATTAGAATGTTTACTTACTTTAATCATATGACTATACGTCTATATCATCCGTGTAATTAAAACACCTACTATAACACCTAATATAATAGACAACGACCGCATTTTCAGATTAGTATTTTAAGTGAACTGATAATGACAATTTGGTATTTTAAAACACTCAAACCACAATAGGGTATTTTAAACCTATGACTCACGCAAATAAGCCCAAAACTTTCTGAAAACTCAGTTTTCGAGCATAAATAACTTATTTTCGCATTTAAATGATTTTTATCCCTTTTATCATTATTTACAATCCTTTTAAATTAAAACACACACACTCTCTCTCCTCACCCTTCCCCCAACTCATCCCTTTTAAACTAAAATGACTATTAATCCTTTTAATCATGCCTTTTGCTTTGTTAGTTTTATCATTCATATTATTATACATATGTCTTTTGTTTAATTTGTTAGAGCTTTTATCATACAACAATTGAATAAAATCTTAGAAACGGATCCGTATATAAAAGGGTAATAAGTTTTTAATTTAAAAGGATTAGTAGTCATTTTCGTAAATTAAAAACAGGTTTGGAAATCAATTAAATGCAAAAAATAGAATTTTATGGTCGGAAATTGGGTTTGCGGTAAGTTTTTGGCTTATTTGCACAAGTCAGAGATTTAAAATACCCTATTGTTGCTGGAGAGTTTTAAAATACCAAATTCTTATTATGGGTTCACTAAAAATATCAATCCAAAAATGCGGCCTAACAGACAACCTATAAAAAAAAAAACAAACTAACCCGAAGCATCACCAAGGACCAAAACTAGTTGTTCCTTAAAACAATATCATTTTTTTTTCTGATAGTTTCATAAGAGAAGTATAGCATTAAACACACAGAGAACGCTGCCTTTATTTCAATGTATCACAACGCAAAAAGCTGGGAAACAAATCAAAACAGAACAAAAAGAAAAACAAAAGTAAGACGCAAACCCTAAGGGCTCGTTTACTTGCTTGTAATTAAAATATAATGCAATGCAATTATTTTATAGAGTATATATGGGGTGAAAAGGGAAGGAGTGAGAGGAGAGGGATGGAGTTGATTACATGATTCAATGTAATCACAATTGCTCAACTTTTCCCATATAATGATGATTACTTTGAATTGTATAATCAATCTCACTTTTCTCATCTCCTTCCTCTCCCTCCTTCCCCCTCCTCACATTTACCCTTTAAAATGATTACATTACATTGCATTTGATTGCAAGCAAGTAAACGCCACATAAAGATCTACTGCTGGGTTGTTAGGAACCACTTCAATCACCACATGACAAACCCATGGAATGTACCGAAAAAACGACCCTCATTTGGTGTACAATTGAGATTTCATCCTGGTCACCAATCTCAGACATGACGCTCCTTGAGCAATATAGAGAAGCAATCATTTTGCGGGAACAAAAAATAAACCTGGAAGAAAGTGAATAATAACAGTGTCACATAGTTCGGTCTGATAAGCCCGTCTCAGAACCAGTACACTGCGAAATTGGATCCTTTATAAAGCTTTGCGAGCAAGCACCTCACTACAGGATTCCTTAGCTGCTCTACACAAGCAAACGACAATCGGATGGATGTGAAGTATAGAAGCTTTCCGATATCAATCTTCACTGATGATGGACGTTGTCTGGCTAAAAGTGTCTTCTGTTTTAATTCCCAAATCATGAATCTTTGCTTAGGTGTTCCTTAGTTTGGTTCTCAACCAGAAATGAGTAAAAACAGAGAGGTTGAGCACCGTCATATTATTCCGTCACAAGCAATCAGTGCTCTAAAGCACTTCGGATGGAGATTGGAGGGTCCTGTACCGCGCCTCTACGGATAAGATCATGGTTCAAGAACAATACAATAACGGAAATGTCATCATGGAAATGACGTCTGACTTTCTTGTCAATTTTCTGGAGATCAGAATACCGCATTTCTCTCTTTCTAGCAGCTTCATGTAGTGCTGCTTTAATTAGCCGTCTGGCACTTCCCTGCATACCGAAAAGCTCATGAGCTAAACAAAGAACAGATAATTTAAATATCAAAAAAAGAACACAGATAATTCATCTCCATATCCCCGACAGCAGACAGAAGACAGTAAAAGTGATTAGACGCCTAGGGACTCAGGAAAGACGATGGGAACACAATTCTGACCAAAAAACACATGGATATCTTCCATAATATAAAACAAAGTCGTACCTAATCTGATTGTTATGATTTCACCATAAAAAGTTAGATATCTAGACTAGAATTTCAGCCTAAGTAAATGAAGCCCAAGTCTCCTCTAGGCTCTAAGGTAATTAGTGGTTTCCTACATTCACTTAAGAAGCAACAAATAGGGTACGATATAAAAAGAATGAGCAAACAACCTCTTCCATAGTATACACAAGGGGATGTTAAGGCCTTGGGGAACAGCTACAACAATAAAACAAATCTTAAACAAGTGGTAGTAATGTAGAGATAGAGATCTGAGGGAGGGGAAAGCCAAAGGGATGTTTGTTGGGCGTTTTAGAAATGTGAAACATGAACTTCATGATGTTTCCGCACAACGTAGGTGGTATCAGTGATCTGCTGCAGCATTTCTACATACACAGTAGAAGATTTTGGCAGCTCTTTTATGGGTTTGCATCACAACAACACTGAAAGTGAAACAGTTCAACCCCAGGTGAAAAAAACTGGTTCAGTTCAAAGTTCCAAAAAGTTGTGAAAGCTCTCAGAACAGCAGCGAAAGTACGGCTTGCTTTGGGCTGTTACACTAAGCGTACAAAAACTTCAATGTAAACCATCAAAGATATCAGCAATAAAAGCTGCTATAAGTGAATCAGCAAAGATGTTCATATAGGACTTTTGACTGAGACTAGGGCTAGGCAGCATCTTAATTGACAGATAACTTTAGTAATCATTGAGGTTGCAGCCATTGGGATGCAGTGGTTTAGCTAGTGAAATACAAATTCCTCCTTGCATCTGCTGCAAAGTGCAAGATGTACAGTTCCTCTAAAAGCTATTATCTATATTAGGAACTCTGAACATTGATTTCATGTTCACACCAAAACAGTTGAACCAAGAGCAAAGCAGGAGTTTTAAGAAAAGTTTAATACGAGAGCAATAAATTTCAATGTCTATTATTCGGAGCATCAGACAACTCCAGGTCTTCAACAATTATAATCTTTTTTTTTCCCTTTTTCTTTCCATTAATAGCATTTCCATTCATCTACAAAAATCCAATGTTATTAGATGGCTAATACAGGAGCAAGTTTTCAAAAACAATCGATAATGACGAGCTGTCAATAACCAAAAAAGTGAAAAATCCACCTTAAGGTCCCTAAACAAACTGATGTGGAACAGAAAATAGAAATGTCAATAACCATCTTATGTGACGGACCTATAACATAAGTCTGAACCATTATGAACTTTGTCAATTCAAATGGACTGTGAAGAAGTCTATCTTCCCCATATCTGGGCAAGAATACAAACCCTAGTCCCTTCCTCAGCAGACTGTAGGAAACACAAGTATATCAGATATACCACAAGATTGTCAGCTATAAAAGCCAGTTTCAGAAACGCAAAATGAAAAATAATAATGTTAAATTCTTACTGCATGGGGATGATTGTGGACAATTTCAACAGCTGTTTCATTAGACAAGTGCTCCCATAGACCATCAGAGGCAAAAATAAGGAAAGAATCATTCTGCTGCAGTTGATGTGAAATAATAGATGGACTGGCAGTCATGATTGGCATGTTTATTGGTTCTGAAACCCTGAATTTGGCCGGGAGAGGTTCCCTGTTATACTGTGCATATTTCATATATACGTCGCCTATAGATCTAGAAACCTGCACAAGCAATGACCATGGCATTGTAATGAAGCTTATTTCCATAGATAAAAGATCGAAGAAGATCAATAAGAAGAGAAGGCAAACACTGAACCATTATAAAAGGCTACTGTGAAAATGCTCCAAATCTGTTACATAACATTTTTTGTCAAACCAGTTTCGAATGTTTCACTTTTTTTAGGTAACATGAGTGTCCAAGCTTTGCTTGACTAATCCCATGGGCCCTGAAGTTAACAACCAAGAAAAACCTCCAGTGGCCCTGAGGGGACTTGAACCTAGGACCTCTAGAACGGTTTCGAATGTTTCACATATCTTAAAAGCAGCTTCCTCCATGAAAGGATAAGTTTCACGATAATTTGTTCGAAACAGCCTAAGACTAAAGATATGACAACAGTATTATATTTCAATTCGAAACCATATGTCAACAAATAAAACAAGGAATGATCTTGCGCTGAAGTATCGTCAAAAGACGCTCCAGCACTAGTCAGCCTATCAGAGTATCAGAGAAGTGAGTGCTGAGAAGTAGTCTTACATGAGGCCAACGAATGGCCATCCCTATTTGTCACAGTCCAGGAAACTGCCATGTCTAGGCAGTAGAATCCAAGATCAGCATAACTCAGAACAAATGTTGTTGTTGTTGTTGTTTTTTTACTTTTTATTTTTTTAATAATTTTAAAGAGAGTCCTTGGCTTTCAGATTTTGACTGCTGTACCTAGTACATTACCAGTCAAAACAGGAGCCCATTGTTACACCACGGATCATATGGGGACAAGAGAACAAGTGTCATTAAAGATGAAGAGAGTTTCATGTTTGCTAATACTGCCACCTCTTCTCTCTACATCTTCTTGCCCCAGGGGTAATCAACCATATTGATTTGTTTTATTATCACAACCCTCAAATGAGTACTGTCACCACGGTCTTTCGCTCGTGTCTCCTTTATCCTTCCATAACTAGAGTTACAGTATACCAGTAAATAGTAGATCAGTGTTTCTATTTCTCTTCAATTTCCCATTTCTCCTTTTTGTTTTTTCCATCTATGCTTACCACTGGCTCAAAAGAGCTGATTTAAGCTCATACATAGCAGCTCACCTCCCCCTTCTCCTTCGATTAAAGTTGCCCCTTTTTTTCTTCTTTACTGCACTCTGACAGTTTGCCACCCTGACTTTCATTCTCTGTCATGCTCTCTATACACATTTTTACACTATTCCAAAAACGGAAAATTCACCTTGCATAGGAAGTAGACCTGGAAAACGGGTCGAGTCGGGTTCGGGTCGGGTCACTTCGGGATTGAGTCATTAGCAGGTCGGGGCATTATCATGTTGGTCGTTTCGGGTCTTTAGCGGGTCGGTTTTGTGGTCAGACAACTATTGTCTCACAAACTCGGGTTCGGGTCATTAGCAGGTCAAACCTTTTCGGGTCGGGTTTCGGTCGGGTCTTAAGCAGGTCGGTTTCGGGTCGGGTCAGTTTTTGTCAACACTAATATCCCAAGGAGGGGGCTTTCCTGACATAGTGCCTCGGCTGTTTAGCCAACAACCAACAGCAAAAACTAAAGGGTTTACTAACTTGAAAAATTTTGACCTGTGCAAGAAGACATTGGTCACAAAATGTCCAACAGCTCTATTACTCTGCACTTAGCCTGGCGCACATTTGTTAGCCAGTACGTGACAGAAAACATGACCCCCAAATCTGTCTACGATTCTCTTTTGAGAGGGATATGCCACCTGGCTCTAGTTTTCATCCATGTATCTACAATCATTTTTGTGAAAGACGCAAGTGAAAAATGATGCTAGTTATTGGATGGTTTTCCAGGACGTAAAGTAGTCCACGTCTCCTAAAGGCTTTCCTCCTCAATATAAAATGTATTAGCACTTACATAAATGTAGTAACAACACGCTATGCCAGGTACAATACTTCTTCCCATACCATTCAGCCAAATGCTGGTGTAATAAATTGCCAATTCAAATGTTAACACAAGCTCTAATCCCAACCATAAATGATCTTTAAGAGGCCTTATCCTGAGTTTGAGTAACATATACAACAGCGAACAGCCTGAGAACCCTCATTGGTCACTGGATGTTTGTCTTTGAGATAGCTTCCTGCAAATCTAGCAAAAGATAATGCAGATATCTGTATGGCCTAAAAGGGTAAGCCGAACAAGGAAAGGGGGGGGGGGGCAGGGGAAGAAGAAGAATAGACAACCAAGAGTCAAGACCATATACTATTTTTGTACGCATATTGAAAGGTTTATTATAATCATTGACATATTCATTATTCGAGAAGCATATTTCCAATTTAATGTCACAACTGCCCTCCCCCCAATGTTGCACCACTGCCCTGGTGTCCCCTCAGTCCCTCCCCCTTCCCCCCCCCCCCCCAAAAAGAAAAATCTTTAGCCGATTGTTTTGACACAAATTGTGCAGACCTTTATATCCTTTCTTTTCTCTTTTTTAAGGACCATAAGTTAACATTGTGCTACACTTACACAGAAACACATTCCTGATCCCATGAAAAACATAACAAAGTTACAAGTGTCATGCCCTTATAAGAATCCCACAGAAGAAGAAATGCAATACTTTAACTAACCTGAATGATTCCTTTTACTCTCCAAACTCCATGCTTTAACACAACAATCTGCGGGTCATCTGGATGTAAGTCTCTTAGCTCTTTTCTAACTGCCTCAACGTTGGCATTATGCTCAGATGATAACTGAACAGCATCGATGCCTCCGGTCTCACTATTTTTTCTCCCAAGAACAGCACGGGAATCTCCAAGGTTTGCCACAAAAAGAGTGTGTTGGAATATCACACCAACAAGACAGCATGATCCAACTGAGGCTATTTTGGGGTTAGTGCTCCATAACTCAGAGACAAGAGCACAAAAACCTTCCTCTGTTGCGCGAAAAGCTCTTTTTATGGTCTCAGCAGTGACTACACCAGTCTCAGCAGATATTGCTGCATCAACGGAAAGCCTAAGAATGCAAACATAAGGTAGGCATCTTCTACTTTGAGGATTGACATTGAGCAAAATTGTGGAAGAAATACAGTTCTAATATATGCCATGGATACCAATGACTAAAACTTAGTAAGATTCTAGTTACTTTTTTTTTTTTTTTTTTTGATCTTAGATTCCAGTTACTTGATTATGAAGCAACTTTTTAGCTAAAAATGAAACATGCACTCACAGGACATACGCTGGTTAACGGTGGAATGTGAGAATATTAACATCCCTCAGTTTTCCTAGTATAAAGTGATACTTGACCATCCACCTATAGTTAATATTAAGGATGGAGACAGAAAGAAGACTTGTGCTACTTAAGCCCAATGAACCAAGCAAACAGCATATACTGTTCCAAATACCACACTACCACATAAAAAGGGCACAGAAGTAGGGTTTTGGGTGTTTAGCTGTGCGATTTTCTCCAGAGGTCCGGAGGTCCCAGGTTCGGGCCTCCTCAGGGTCACTGGAGGTTTTCTTGGTCGTTAACTTCAGGGCCCATGGGATTCGTCCGGCAAAGCCTAGATACCCATGTTATCTAAAAAGCAATAGGGTTTGGATGTGAATCTCTTCATACACCATGTTCAATCTTCCTACATGAAAGGTTCTTATGCTTCCTCAGTCCTCACAACCCAAGAGATAATAAAAGGTTACAAATCGGCAAGTCAACAAGATGATACTGAAACACAAACTGTTAGTTCGAGACTTAAAAAGCCCAAATAAAAAAATAGTTTTTCCGCATACAGAAAGCAATATACTTGCTCCCAAGAGCACCAAATCAACATGCTCTACGCCACCCATGTGCTTCGATATCATCCCCCTTACCAAGGTCAACCACCACTAATTGGTCCCCACTGTGCAAAATTATACTCCTCGGAGTAACATATTTGTTGGTGTAGGAATATGTTGATGAAAAACTCCTCGAAATCTCACTTCTCTACAATGATCTTTTAACCCCCAAACCGAACATCAAAAAAGAAGTTCATCCTATATCTCCAGAGTAACAACGAAATATGGGTACAATCCGTTATGAAATAGTAATACAAACATGTCAGCCCAATCCCAGCTACCCTTACTTAGCTCTTGTCCAATCTTAGCTATACAATGCAATACACATTCCTGCTAAGTCAACCCAAATTAAACACATTGCCACAATTGCATACACTTTCCTAACATATCAACCAAATATTCCACAAAAGTAACATTCTTTTCAATCACATGAAACAATCTACAAAGAGGATAGCCATTCAGATTGATCAAATTCTTGTTTCACCTTACCCAAAACACCCGAACCCAACAACTAGCAGCCCATTTCATATTTAACCTTACATACCATCACAACTCACAATCACACAAATTCAAAACCACCAACAAAGACACAAACATCAAAACAACAAACAACCAACCAAACTATCCAAAAACCCGAAAACAAACCTCTAAAATGTGGAAACAAGTGATCACAAACATAACGAGCAGCATCATGACCACCATGACCATCATAAACGCCAACAAATGTCCCAAATTCACCACATTCGATTTGACTTTGATCTTCAAGCACCTGATTAGCTTGAACAACGGCCATTGAAAACTCTCCTGTCCAACATCGCCCAAAATCACGAAACCACAATAATCCATCTTTACCATCTTTTCCACCACCTCTTTCGTTTTCTTCACCTCCAACGATGTCAACGCCAAAAGGCTTCCAACATTGAGAGAGAAAGTTCATCAAAGCTTCGAGCATCCCACATCTCTCGGCAAAAAAACCCTAACCCTAGAAATTTCTCCCACACACACCCCCAATTGAAATTTTGGAAAATTGTTATTGACCCACCAAAATTGATGGTTTATTTTTTGGTGGGGTGGATTTGTTTTTGGGCGTTTAATGGGGGTGTTCGGTGGTGGAGGAGCAGAGGAGAGAGAATATAAGGGGGGAAATTGAAGAATGAAAAAGAAAGGGAAAGGGAAAGGGAAATGAGATGAATGGGATTGCTGGGACGTGTGACGGGTCGTTTTCTATTATTTGGATTTTGGGGTGTTATAATGATATTATTAGCACATTCTTGACATTTTTTGGGTTTGGGTTATGGCAATGAGGGGATGGGGCTAGAAGATGTGAGTGAGTGAGTGACTAGTTGTTTTCTTGCTTGCTTATCTGTTAATGGGTTGTCTGATAACTTGTTCAATGATGCCGGTTGAGTGAATGAGTGGTCGCTTGTTTGCCCATCAATGCGTTCCTTTGTTTGTTTATGGTTTGAGGTCGGTAAGGAGAAAGGAGAGGCCGAGAGCCCGAGAGGGGGTCGCTTAATATAATCGGGTCTGATTCAATAGTGTTGGTGTCGAGATGAAAGATAAAAGTTTAAGTTGGAATATTAAGAGATGAAAAAACTCTGTCGCTTTTTTCTGACGTTAATTTAAGTCGTTTAGAATACTTTACAGAAATGATGATTATAATTGGAAAAGAAGATTTATGGAGGTAGTAATACTATTGGACTAACGTTATTGTCGAATTTGGACTATGTGTAAGAAGGAAGTGTCATAAAGAAAATCGAGCACCTTGTTTTAGTCGTCTAATGAGTTGGTGAAGCCTTAGTGGTATATGGATATGGGGTATCATTAGGAATTATTGACTAAGTAATCGTGGATCGTGAATTGTGGATTGTGAATCGTGGACTGTGGACATAGTTGCATCTTGCCTGATCCACTTATTCTAAATAGGGCAGGAGCCCATAAAAGTAGGAACTTCTTTTTTTATTCTACGATATATTTGTTCCATATTTCTTTAAAACTCACCTAGTTGTCTTTGTTTTTTTTCCTACGAAGCTAAAGTTATCGTGAATAATAGATCTACTTGTGATGAATATTTTTTTAAGAAAATGGAGAACAAAATTGTATTCACACTCCAACAACCACAACATAGGTTGTACAAAGTAAAATCTTGCAAGACGCTACTTCTAATAAAGTTTATACAAAATAATTGTGTTCATATTTTTGTACATGCTTGCCTCCCTCAAATGTTGAGCATAAAGATTACAAATGTCCACCTTTCTACTCCAACAAAATCAAATTGTTGCTAATGCTACCCAAAGGCCATTGATGAATAAAGATGTCAGCTTATCTTGTTGCCTATTTACTTGAAGTGAAACATTTGGATTAAAAGCCGTTGATATGAGACAGCTAAAGCATAATGCAAGTACTGTACACTCTACACTCATTTTTAGCATGTTAGAGTTGTCTGCTACACCATGAATATAATTATCAAAAAAAAAAACAAATTAAATGGAGTAGGTAATACTATATATTGTATATATAGGGATTCTTTGAATGAGCACGTATGCAATTAGAAAAATGTCCACTCTGATAATGCTGTTAAAATATCAAAGCTAGAAACGGAACAACTTATCTGTGACAATGGCCGTGGCGTGATGAATCACTGCCCTAAAGTCGAATTTGCCCCCACACGTACACTAGGGAATTCCGGCAACCGACCTCTAGGGATACACGACAGCCAATGCTCCGGTGTACTACGGTGCAATGGCTTTGAGAGTAAACTGAACAACTGCCAAGTAAAGAGAAGAGCACAGGAGAAAAGAGATGACAGAAGAGAAGAGGAGATGATCCCTTTTTGTTGTCTGTCTCAAAGCTGGAGGTTTCGGTTATTATATAGGAGCCTTAGAATCAGTAACCGAAATCAAGAAGTTAATAGTGAGCTGAGATCGTGGGATATTATTACGAGAGTAATGATATAACGGTTACTGAATCTGAAGCTGAACGGACTCAAAACGGTCGGAAAAATATTGAGCCGAGAATAAAAAGAGCACAACCCTCGCCCTCGCCCTCGCCCTCGCCCGGCCGGACGGCGGCGGCGGGGCGCGCGTGTGGAGGAAGAGTCTTCCCTTGACTCTTAGTTCAAAGACTAAAAGTCCACATCAATATATAAAGTCTCTTCTCTTTCCTTTCTCTACCTATGTGGGACAATGTGTTTTGTGAACAAAGCTTTTTTTAAGGACTTTCTTTGAAGCATACCAAGCTTCATGAAGCTTGTTTGGCTTCATTTCCAACAATCCCCCACATGATTCAAAGAAAGAATGGTAGAAAAAGTTTCATGGCAGTAGGAGGTCGCACGTTACGATACTAATGTCTTGTGGACTTGAATTAGTACCTTGTGCTTACAAGTTTGCCCAACAACCATTTAGGTGGAAAAAATTCCTTGAACCTTTCACGGTATTTGTTCAGTACAAACTGCGCACTAGTTTGACCTCAAAATCAGATTTACTCTCGCGAAAACATATATACGTTAGCCCCTTACGTGCCTGGATACTTCTGTGAACGCTCTAGAGAGTCATTAGCCCAAATGCTCTCATAGGGGGCGGGCAGTTTCCCCACATTCACATAGGTGAGTTCATCAAGTGTGTACTGTCTCACACCATCTTATAAGGCTATGAACTCATTAAGAGCTAAAATTGCTCAACCTCATACACATGACAGTATACGGAAAAATACTACATCATTGTTATAAAGGAATGGAGTTTGTAGTACAGGACTGGAGTTGTTTTGTGATTTCGTTTGACCTCATTGAACCTGGATATGTTCCAGGTTGGGTATCCATCACAATTCACTCCCATTAGGCTGAAGCCCCATTCCTAGTGCTGACTCAAGCATTATCTTTCTACAAAGGCCTTTGGTGAGAGGATCAGCAAGATTCCTCTCTGACTTTACATACTCAAGTGATATCACATTATCTCTGATCAGATTCTTAACAATTTCATGCCGAAGTCGTATATGCCTTCTCTTTCCGTTGTAAGAATGGTTGCGGGCTACACTTATAGCCGCTTGACAATCACAGTGCATGGAAACGGATGGAGTCGGTCTCCCCCACAATGGAATATTGGCAAGTAGGCTTCTTAGCCATTCAGCTTCATGGCCTGCCATCTCCAAAGCAATAAACTCAGATTCCATTGTAGATTTAGCAATACAAGTTTGTTTGGAGGATCTCCAAGATATAGCAGCACTAGCAAGAGTAAAAACATAGCCACTAGTAGAATGAATTTCATCATTATCAGATACCCAGTTAGCATCGCAATACCCCTCCAAAACACATGGAAAATTCTTGTAGTGCAAACCCCAATTCATAGTACCTTTCAAATATCTCAACAATCTAATCAAGGCATTCCAATGTTCATGATTGGGATTATGAGTATATCTACTCAACCTGCTCACAGCATATGCTATATCTGGTCTAGTATAGTTCATTAAAAACATAACACTTCCAATTATCTTAGCATACTCTTCTTGTGATACGCTGTCACCCTTATTCCTTTTCAAATGAATACTAGAATCATATGGGGTTTTGACAGGAGTGGAATCAAATTGTTTAAACTTCTTTAAAACTTTCTCAACATAATGAGATTGATCCAAACTTAAACCCACAGAAGTTCTAGTAATTTTAATGCCAAGAATTACATCTGCTTCACCCATGTCTTTCATATCAAAGCATGATTTCAAAAAGGATTTTGTTGTGTTTACCACATCAATACTTGTACCAAAAATGAGCATGTCATCAACATACAGACATATCATAACGCAACCATGCTCATCATATTTAGAATAAACACAAGCATCAGAATCATTCACCTTGAAACCATCAGAAATTATAGTACTATGAAACTTGTCATACCATTGTTTGGGTGCTTGTTTAAGTCCGTACAAGGACTTAACAAGTTTGCATACCTTATGTTCTTGTCCAGGAACTACACAACCTTCGGGCTGTCTCATGTATATCTCCTCATTTAGATCACCATTCAAAAATGCAGTTTTAACATCCATTTGATGCACAACAAGATGATGAATGGATGCAAGTGCTATTAAAACTCTAATAGTAGCAACTTTAGTAACAGGAGAATACGTATCAAAATAATCAAGTCCTTGCTTTTGAAAATTTCCTTGAATCACAAGTCTAGCCTTATATTTGTCTATTGTCCCATCAGTTCGGTATTTCTTTCGAAACACCCATTTACTACCAAGTGCCTTACAACCCCGAGGAAGGTCAGATAAAATCCAAGTATTGTTACTCATAATGGATTCTAACTAGCTATTTATGGCCTCTTGCCAAAAACTAGAGTCAACTGACCTCATGGCCTCTCCATAATTCCTAGGGTCATCTTCAATAATATACGCATGCACAAAAGTTTCATCTAGCACATCAATTTCAGCTAAGAAAGCAGTAACATAATCAGGGCCAAAACTTTTCTCAGTCCTAATTCGTTTACCCCTCCTAGGCTCTTGAACTTCTATACTAGATGAAGCATTGACATGTGAAGGTAATGAAGATGCAGCAGCAGGTAAGACCCGTTGTTCATTTACTTTCATAGGAAAGATATGCTCAAAAAATTCAGCATCACGGGACTCTTTAATAGCACCAAACCCAGAACCATCTCTTAGAACAAATCTATATGCAGCACTATTATTAGCATATCCAATAAATATAGCATCCAAAGTTTTGGGTCCAATCTTGCTTCTTTGAAAGTCAGGAATCCCGACTTTCGCAAGGCACCCCCACACTTTCAAGTAACTCAAGTTAGGTCCAAAACCTTTCCACAACTCATATGGAGTTTTCTCAAGTTTCTTGTGGGGAACACGATTAAGTACAAAGCAGGCAGAAAGTAAAGCTTCCCCCCACATGTTATTAGGCATACCCGAACTAATGAGCATAGCATCCATCATTTCTTTGAGGGTCCTATTTTTCCTCTCGGCAATGCCGTTTTGTTGAGGAGCATAAGGAGCTGTAATTTCGTGAATGATCCCATTAGCCTCACAAAACACCTTTAGAGGTGTTGAATCATATTCTCCACCTCTATCGGACCTAAACCTTTTTATTTTACGATCTAGTTGGTTTTCTACCTCGGCTTTATAGATGAGAAATTTATCCTCAGCCTCATCCTTAAAACTCAGCAAATACACTTTGGTAAATCTTGAATAATCATCAACAAACGTAATATAATACTTTTTACTACCTCTACTAACATGGCTATGAAAATCACCAAGGTCAGTATGCACAAGTTCTAGTAACGTAGAAGTTCTAGTCACATTCTTATTGTAAGGTTTTTTGGGATGTTTAGCTTCTACGCATACTTCACATTTAGTAAAATCAGTATTGCTAAATGCAGGAATAAGACTAAATTGTTTTAGCCTTTTAATGGATGCCACATTCACATGACCTAGTCTAGCATGCCATAATGAAACAGACTCAGCGATGTAAACAACAGAAGAGGTAGATGCTTTATTCTCAGTCACAACATCCAACACAAACAACCCCCTATTACAAAAACCTTTCCCGACAAATTCACCATTTCTGGTGAGTACAAGTTTATCAGATTCAAATGCTAACTTAATCCCAGCTTTGTTCAACAACGAGCCAGAAATTAAGTTCCTGCGAATATCAGGGACATGCAAAACATTGGTTAAAGCAATAGTTTTACCAGAACTAAGCTTTAAAAGAACCTTCCCTTTACCAGCAACAGAAGTAGTGCTAGAGTTACCCATGAAGACACACTCTCCTTCAGCACCATTGACATACTCCACGAACATATCTCGGTTGGTACAACAATGTCTTGTTGCCCCGGTGTCCAAAATCCATTCAACAGTATTACCAACAAGGTTAATCTCGGACACCATGGCAACAATAACATCCTCGGTCAGGTTAGCTTGGGCTTTGTTCTCTTTGGGTTTGTTGACAGCAACGGCAGCAACACTTCTACACTCCTTAGCGGGATGTCCATACTTACCACAGTTGTAACAGTTGCCTTTGAAAAGCTTCTTGAAGTTTTGTGGCTGAATCTTACCATGTAGTTGGTCTGGTCCTTTCCCTCTGGGTCCCTTGTTTCTGTCATGTCTACCTGCAAAATTCTTTTGTTCAACAAGGTTAGCAGTAGAGGAGGAATGTTCGGTTGTTTTTCCTTTAGCGTGGATCCGGTTCTGTTCCTCGATCTTGATGTGAGATACAACCTCCTGGAAAGTAAAAGTTTTCTGTTTGTGCCTCATAGAATGAACATAATTCTCCCAAGATTTCGGCAATTTATCAAGCAAACAGTTAGCTTGAAAAACCTCACAAATTTTCATCCCTTCAGCAAGAATTTCCGTCACCAAATTTTCATACTCATAAACTTGATCCAACATAGGCTTACTATCAACTAACTCAAATTTAAGCCACCTACTACAAGCATATTTCCCTTTCCCAAAGTCATCAGTTCCATACTTCAATTTAAGAGCATCCCAAATTTCCTTAGCCAATTTCAATTTACTATAAATCTGGTATAAGGATGTGGTCATGTAATGCAACAACATACCACGACAAGTCCTATTATCCTTCTGGAAGTCTCTAGTGGAATTGACAGGAGCCTTGTCAACAACTAAAGCATGCTCAACACCAATTTGTCCCAAGAAAAATTCCATCTTATCCGACCACATATTATAATTTTTCCCATCAAACGGATCTAACTTAGACATATCAGGAACGAAAAAATTTGGAAACATAGGGGTTGTACCAGCAGTCATCATATTTGTACTCACATAAGGCACAACAGTATCGTTATGAACTAAAGTAGATGGTATAACAACAGCATGATTAGGGGTGACATTAGGCACAGATTCGTTCACATCAACATACCAATAATTCCGTCAGTAGCCATGATAAAAAAAAAATTCGACTTTAGAATGTTAAAATATCAAAGCTAGAAACGGAACAACTTATCTGTGACAATGGCCGTGGCGTGATGAATCACTGCCCTAAAGTCGAATTTGCCCCCACACGTACACTAGGGAATTCCGGCAACCGACCTCCAGGGATACACGGCAGCCAATGCTCCGGTGTATTACGGTGCAATGGCTTTGAGAGTAAACTGAACAACTGCCAAGTAAAGAGAAGAGCACAGGAGAAAAGAGATGACAGAAGAGAAGAGGAGAGGATCCCTTTTTGTTGTCTGTCTCAAAGCTGGAGGTTTCGGTTATTATATAGGAGCCTTAGAATCAGTAACCGAAATCAAGAAGTTAATAGTGAGCTGAGATCGTGGGATATTATTACGAGAGTAATGATATAACGGTTACTTGAAGCTGAACGGACTCAAAACGGTCGGAAAAATATTGAGCCGAGAATAAAAAGAGCCCAACCCTCGCCCGGCCCGGCCGGACGAACGGCAGCGGCGGCGCGCGCGTGTGGAGGAAGAGTCTTCCCTTGATTCTTAGTTCAAAGACTAAAAGTCCACATCAATATATAAAGTCTCTTCTCTTTCCTTTCTCTACCTATGTGGGACAATGTGTTTTGTGAACAATGCTTTTTTTAAGGACTTTCTTTGAAGCATACCAAGCTTCATGAAGCTTGTTTGGCTTCATTTCCAACAAATGCTTATATAAGAAATAGATTCATCCAACTTGTGGTTCAGAACTTTAGATACGCACTAAAGTTTGATTTTCCACCTTAGAAGCTAGTATGAGTAATTTCATCTAACAAAAGTTAGATGGCTTAGTGAGTTGTGAGTTGTGACTTGTGAGTAGATCTGTGCAAATGGGAGGGAATCTTGTAAATATTCGGTACAATGCCTAATGGGTTATTAGCCCATTTATAATTGTAAATGAAAGGATTAAAATGGACCGATTATTTAAAAGTTAGATGGGTCATATCAGATCACAAATGGGCCAACAACAAAATATTTTATTATTAAAAAAATAAATTTAAAATTTTAAACGTACCAACATGGGCCAGGCTGACAAAGATATAAGTGACGCGGCCCGACATTAAATGGATCGACCCGGCCCAGCCGTTGCTCAGGCTGAGTGAGTTATATATCATATACACATGATATCTTTGTCGCGGTAAACTAGATTGAAAGTCTGAAACATGGGTTTTATTTGCGTTTCTATTGTTATCAAGTTCCTATGAGATCTTTCTGAATTATACCATCAGGTAAATTACTAAACCAAAGGTTCATGGTTCCAGTAACTAAATACAGATACAGTATAGGCTGGGAAGTTGGATGCAACTGTTAGATTCTGTTTTAGTAATTATTAGTAGTTGCATTGTCATCTGATAGGGATCTCATTTATTTTGTAGTGAACTAATAGAAAAAGAGAGAAAGAAATGATAGAAACTAAACAACTGCTCTTCTTTGCGAAAAGCTTATCTTAATTGCTACATAATAGACCTATATGCGATATGCATAATTGCTAATTTTGCCTGAAATAGGGGAATTGATGCATTGTTGTGAACTTGTGATGTTATCAAGTGAGTGGCATTTTCTTTATCACAAGTGATCAGTGACATTTGATTTGTGGCTTCTATATTCTTTTTCGAAAATACAAGAGTAATGCACAAGCACAACCATTTTATAGTCTATGACTAATCTTGCTCAAGAGCTTTGAATGTTCGTTCTTTCCATTTACAATGCTTAATTACGATTTACGAAACCTCGGTTGATGAATTGCAAACTCCTTACCATTTGAGCCAAGAATTGATCACTCTCAAGCAACTCGTTGGCTATTAAACTAAAGATAGTGATGCATTTGATCATCTCTTTACCAATTTACATTCAAGCGAAAAAAATCCAAATTGTGTGCTTGAGGTTGAGGTTGATTCTGTTAAAGCATCTAATTTTTATTAGTTATATAGCACTAGTTTCTACTATACTATTAACTGAAGAAATTTACATCTACACGTTGTGCGCCAACTAGCTACATGCTTTTGCCAGTACGATTGTGAATGTGATGCATAACTGAATGACAAATAGGTCTCAAATGGCAAGTTCTTAGAAGCAGGAACAAGCCAAATACTGTATATGTATTCAGGATCTGCATCCTCTCGGATATTCCAGTTCTCGCAGTTACGCATTACACTATTAAATTCTACTCTCTTAAAGCCGTTAAAGGTATGTAAATACATTGTCTAATTCACATCAATTTCCCCTACCCCAATTAGATTCAGGGCAGGGGAAATTTTTGTTGTAAAATCTACCAGCATTGTGAGATTAGAATAACAGAAAATTAACAAACATTCTGCACGGCGAAAGCAAAAGAATCAAGCTTTTCATTAATAAGTAATTACTCATACGACTAACGATTAATCAACCCTTAATTCCTACATTAAACTCTGTACGAAGCTGGCGAAAAGCTAGTATTTGACAAACTTTGGGGGTTCAAATCCAATGCTCAATGAAAATTTCTACTCCTAAGTAGATCTGCTCAGCTTAAATTTCATTTCTTTAGGGAATTAGTAGTAATTTCACTGCACATAAGCTCAAGTTTCATGCAGCTAGCAAAACAGGATCAGGAATAGTCTTGGATTTCTGACTATTCTTGAATCCAAAAGATAAAATCTTCTTCAACTTCTTCACAAAGAATTTGCTAACACCAGCAGGTCCAGCACCCGCCTTACTGGTTTTCTCTTTCTCTTTAGCGGCTTGCTCAATCGCCTTCTTTTCCCTTTCCTCTCGAACTTGTTCAACGTAACAACTCACTGATGCTCCAATTCTTGCTAATTCAACCATCAGTTCCCCATATACTGGATCCATTATGCCCTTAAACTTGTTCGAAACGTGAACTTTCCCTACCCTATTGCTATTCCTGTCAAAATGCCCGATTGTTGCTATCCCTTTCCTGTAGGCATCACAAGCGTTTAGTATGAACACTGCCCGGTCCTTGAAGTGCCTGTTAACGAGTGGCTCGAAATGCTTAGGAGGACGTCGAAGCAAATACACCATTGTCTTGCAGGACAGAATGAATACGTCCTCGTTGTAAGCCAAGGATTTCTTCTCCCCATAATTACGGCCAGATAATGATCCATAACCGGGTTCATTAAAGTATGGTTTCTCATTGAGGACTAAGGCTTGGATAGAGAGCAGTACCTGCACGAGAAATGATCAACTTTACACAAGGAAGTATAAATCAGACAGCATGAAATTCAAGCTAAGTAACTTATAACTAAGTTTCACCTCACTCCTCAATGTGGGTAGCCAGCAAGGGCAATGCAGATTAGTTCTAAGTTCTAGCCCACCTATTGTAGTGGCTTGAAAATCAAATGACTTTCTTCTATTGATAAAAATGTGGATTAGTACCAAGCCTCACCTCACTCTTAACATAGCATCACCCCTGGCCTAACTGCCTAAGTACTCGGTGGGGTGATCCAGTGCACACTCTAAGAGTAGAGTAGTGGGTGCGGATTCTCGGTGAGGGTAAATAAGGTGTCATAGTTAAGGGCATCTACAATGACAACTTTACAAGTTACACTTGTAGTGGCTTGCCTTTTGTTAAAAAACTTTTACAGTAGTCAGCAACAACAACTTCTCCGGCTTCCTTGCCTTTTCCCAAAAAAAAAAAAAAAAAAAAAAAAAAAAAAAAAAAAAAAAACAGCAACTTCAAATGATCTCACATAGGCAAGAAAAAGTTTGAAGTAACATGTGAAAAAGAAGGGGTTGGGTTGCTTTGCTTTAATTTGGGAGGGTGGAAACCTTTGGAGTTAATTTTACCATTGATAGATAAAGTAGGGTAAACCAACCCTTAGCATAGCTTTAGTCTAGTGGTACTAAATGGGATAAAAAGTCCAATGTGAGTCAATTTGACCTACCCTCCCAATAACGCGGTTACATCTGGTCTTACACTCTTACTTCCCTAGTCCTACGGCTACAAGATGAGATACAGCAAGGTGGTTGCCAAAGCCTATTGCGAGTTAATTTGAACCATTTCCCACAATTTAGCAACCACCCTTATAGCTTATGAGCAATTTATGTTACATTACATATCTTTGGTCCATAACTATCTCATCTCTAACCCGACCTCTATCCATTTAGGGGAAAAAAAATACCCTATGATGGAGTAACTATTTAAGATCCAAATGAAGACTTGCAAAGAGTGACCCGACCTAAAATCCGACCCAACAATAACCCGTTTCGAATTAGACAAGTAGCGTATACGTATCCGAAATTCGTAAAATAAAGACCTTTTCTACCCGAATCTCGATACAACCTGAAAATTGGCCTATCCGAACCCGAAATTACAAACCTCAACCAAAACCCAACAACCCGCCAATTGCCATGCATTGATCCAATAAATATTTCTGACTAAAAGGACACAACATTTTCGAAAAACTAAATACATACAACCAGAAATCTGTTTAATCCCAACAAATTCCCTATAACATAGTCAACCCGGTCAATCCTTCTCATTTAAATGAAACCCAACTAATTACCAATTACACATGACCGGGTAAACTATCGGATGGGTAAATTAATACTCGTATTTCTCCAAACTGGTAGTACTATTCACCAAACAAAAAAAAATTTAAATTTTCTCAAAACTACAAAAAATTTAAAATAAACCATGATTTAACATTTCATTTAATACTAACCTGACAACTAATTACTCAATTTACACATGACCCGGTAAATTACCCGTGGGTAAACTAATACTCGTATTTCTCCAAATTGGTAGTACTATTCACCAAACAAAAAAATTAAAATTTTCTCAAAACTACAAAAAAATTAAAAATAACCATGATTTAACATTTAATAATACTGACCTGAAGAATGGTGGAGTTATTAGGGTCCCACTTCTCGGACTTTTTGCCGGTCCAAGTATTAAGCAAACTAAGACAAACTTTTCCAGTAGCATAAAGATTCGGGTTAACCCGAAGCCCAAACGATTTATAATTGAACCAACGGTGGTTTATTCGGATAATCCGAAGGAAAATAAACATCAAAAAAGAAAAGCCCATCATGATACGGTGTACCAGCAGCACCGACGATCGCAGCCCGAAGAAGGTCCACCCTAGTTTCATACACCCTCGCGTAGATACTCTCCGGCAAATTCTTATCTAGAACCTTCCATTCTTGCATGATCTTCTTGTGGACCACACTTGATGATGATGATAATAAACTCTTTGATGATGATTTGGGTGCGAAAAGATGGTCTGACACGTCTGAAACGACGTCGAATCTTGGGAATTCGGTTTCGTGATCAGTGGTTTGTGAAGACATTTTTGAGAGGAGAGAGAGAAAGAGAGAGTGAGATGAAGTGTGATACTGAATTACTGATATGGGTGTGATTTAATTAGGAGGTGAAAGTTGGACAAAAAATTAAGGGGTCAAAAGAAATGATTAAAAAGGAGGAAATTTAAAGGGAAAAAGGAAAAAGGAAAAAGAGGTAAAGAATATGTGTATGTATGTGTCAACAATTCCGCATTGTCAGCTGAGTTTTCTTATCAAAACTCTTTTTTTTTCTTTTTTTTTAGAGGCTCCAATTTGAATATTTTATATGGAGTACATCAATATATGTGGAGGTTTTTGTTAAAGATATTATGATTTCTTAAATAATTAAGTTCACTTTAGTATAAATAAGTTCAGCTCAGTATAATATGATTAATAGGTAAATTAGCTATGTTTGGCACGAACCGCTAACTTTTTCATAAAAGTTATTGCTTGAAGCTTGTAGCTAGCATCTTTTACTTTATGCTACCAAACAATTTACCATTAAATTTTCAATTCGCAGCTGTAGTTACAAGTACGAATTTTGTGAAAGCTATCCCTGCAAGCTTTCACCTACAGCTACAACTACAGTTAGTTTATTAGCATTTTTGTAGCAGTTTTTAGCAGTTTTCTACTAAAATCTTTCCTTAATTTACATTTGACAGATACAATTACAGCTAATTTTGCCAAACATAGCCATTGTAGTTACACTGACAATCATATAGTTGGTGGTTAATTTAAAACTAAATATCAGTATTTAATCAAGGGTAGTGTATATAGATATCTTTCTAGTTTAAAGGTGGGGTGAAGATTTGTTATCAACTTTTTACTCTAATATTTTTACAAAATCGACACTACCACAAGTCTTTTTGTCATGTACTCATATCTAGATAAATCACACAGGGTAGAGATTTTGCACAATAATTAGCTATGGGTATAAAAATAGGGGGATTTCACTATTTTCAATGTTTTCTCGCTCAAAAGGATTCATATACACAAACAAAGATGATTGTTTCAATTCAATTTACGGTATTGTATTCCCTTTATCCTAAATTTAAGATCTAAATTTGGCCTTTCATACCATACATATTAACATTTGGGAGGTTAAACCCATTACAATGGGCAAATTGAGCATCAAAATTGCCAATACTAGAGTATTTTCTTGTGACAAACAAACTTCAGTTATTCTTATTTTGTTTTGGTAGAACGACCTTTTATTGGAAACTAGGGGAATTACGTATGATCTAAATTGAGATCATTAGTATCTTTCACAATGATAATAATAGTGCACTCATAAGATAAGGATCTCTCAACTTATAAATTAATGGATGGTGAAGAGTGATCAAACCGTTCATTGGTGTTGGATTTGGTGGGTTGGTTTGATTTGTTTATATGATCATTATTGATGACCACCCTTCCATTAATTTAATTGTAGAAAAAAAAATTATATAAATATTCCTTTATATTATTATTATTATTATTTATGGGAAACCTTGGGGGTAGGGGGTATGCGTGTGCCAGTAGAGCAGGTGATCTTGGCAGGAATTTCTCAACTAACACAAACACCTTTGAACACGAAAGTTACGTGAATTTGTTGTGATATGAGGATTTAGTAATAAATTTTAAGAGCAATTTGGTTAAAACCACTTTAAAAGTTACATCTTTTGTTCAGTACCCCCTTAATTGTTGCTATTTGTTCAGTACCACTTTTAATGTTACAAACGCTGTGGAAGTCACCCCTTAAGTGAATTTCCGGCCAAATCTCTTAATTTTCTTCCCATTTTACCCTCACGTGTCCCTATGTGACTTTTAAATGATTTGACCAAATAATTAAATAAATTAAAAATAGAAATGTAAATAACTAAACTAATTAAACTAAAACAAATGAATTAAATTGTTTCATTTAATTTTCACCCACCCACCCCCCTTCAGTCAAAAAAATTGCCATAGCTGCTCTCTCTCTCTCTCTCTCTCTCTCTCTCTCTCTCTCTCTCTCTCTCTCTCTCTCTCTCTCTCTCTTCGTCCTCCATTTTCGTCATTCTGCCATAGCTTCAATGTTTGTACTCTATCTCTCTCTCGTCATCTCTGTCTCTCGTCATCTCGCTCTCTCTCTTTAAACTGACACTCTGTTTTCCTCTCAGTGACAGCGAAAGGATTCTTGCCAAAAGGAGATAAAGCGAAAGAGAAGTAATTCTAAAGTTTCGAAAGTGAATCTGGATGAAAAAAGTATGCCCAACTTACATTATTAGATTAATTAATCATGCATTAGTGAAAAACGTGTTGTTTAACCTAATATAGTATGAAACCCTAAAAAAATGGAAAATTTGATGTTGAATGGGTTAATGGTGAAAAACGTGTTGTTTATGGTAGTTTATTATGAAACCCTACAAAAATTTGGTTTTTTGATGTTATTTGAATGGTGAAAAACGTGCTCTTTATGGTAGTTTATTCTGCTAGTTTATTATGAAACCCTAAAAAATTAGGGTTTTTTGATGTTGTTTTGTTTTGGCTTGTATGGGGCTGTGGGATTTTTTGTGTGTAATTGATAATTAATTAATGTTTGAATTGAAGTGTGTATTTGTTAATGAATTACCATTCTGAAATTACCATCCTCTCCCCTTCGTGTTGTTTAAGGTCATGGGTGTAACTGCAAAAAAGCACAGGCCGCTTGTTCAAGGCCATCATTCTGACATAGTTTTTAGGGTGCACTATGGCGGTGGATGGAAATACAGTAAAAGGGGCAAGCTTACGTATGGGGGGGGGGTTTATACATCACAGTTGAGAGTGAGGCTTGCTATTTTGACCTTGTGGATTGGTGTAAAAATATTCTAAAGTATTCCGGGGAGTTTGAGATGTGGTTTAATAGGAAGCCTGGTTTTAGTTTGGCTAAGAACAAGCAAAAAATTGTGAATGATGAAGATATAAGGGGTTTGGTGGCAAGTATAAATGAGCAGGGTCAGGTTGATGTCTATGTTGTTGATGCTGATGATGATGGGTATGAAGAAGGTGATGAAGATGGGGACAATGTTGGGAAAATGGGTACTATGCATAGTGGGGACCACATAGGACAAGTTGGTAGCAGTCAAATAACTTCCCAGCATTCAACTCTAAACCCAACAACACAAGACAACTCAGCTGGCTTCCCTTCCACCTCAGCTGGATTCCCTTCCACCTCAGCTGGTATCCCTTCCACCTCCTTTCCAACTCTAAACCCTAGCAGCTCATACCAACCATTTTAGAGGACTGGACCTCGAGTGAAGTCAAGTGCAAGAAAATTTTCAGCTCCAAGAAAATCTTCTGTAACTCTAAAAAACCAACCACAAACAGATCCTCAACCAAAAAGTAAAAAACAGTCCAAGAGCAAGGAAATTGTGAAGGGTAAAGGGAAAGAGAAAGTGACTAACAGTTCCAAACCATTCACTAGGGGTGTCGATGGTCAGGTTGATGATGATGATGAAGAATCAGATCTATCAACTCCTAGTGATTTTGAAATTGATGACACAGATTCAGGGGATTCTGATTTTGATGGGTTTGGGGAGTTTAATCATGAGGTGGACTTTGACTGGAGGGCAGAGTTAGTGACAGAAGGGTTGATAGGGAGTGTTAACCACAGTCTTGGTGTGGAAGATCATCCACAAGAACAACAACATCAGGGAGAAGAACAGCCACAAGAACAACAACATCAGGGGCAAGAGCCACTCAATCTTGGCTCAGACTCAGATCAGGAGAGGCCTGGTCCCTTTGCTGGTGACCTAGAACCATATGGCAGTGATGATTTGGAGAGTTTGGTAGGGAGTGATGAAGAGAGAGATCCCTATGGTGTTTTCAACACTAGATCTGATTTGAAGAAGCCAATAGTGTTCAAGATAGGGCTTCAATTCTCAAGTAATGAAGAGTTAAGGGAGGCTTTGAGGGTTCATGCAGTACAAACTAGATGTGATTACTTCTATATGCATAATGATAAGAGTAGGCTGACTGTTTATTGCTTAAAGAGGTCTCCTTGTCCACTTGTAAGAGGTAGGAAGAGGGGGTGTAAGTGTGAGGAATTTAAGTGTTTCTTCAAGGTTCATGCAGTGAAGGTTCATGAAGAGGAGACTTTCCAAATAAGAACTGTCATGCCTACTCATATATGTGAGAAAGACAGTCACAATAAGAGGCTGACAGCAGCCTACCTTGCTAGAACCTATCTTGATAACTGGAGGGCAGATCCCACTTGGAAGCTTAAAGCTTTCAAAGCCCAAGTGGAGAGGGATACTGGGTTGTCTGCAGGGTACTACTTATGTTGGAATGCAAGATGCAGGGCTAAGTTCATAATCTATGGAGCTTGTGAAAATCAGTACAAGAGGGTGTATGACTACAAGGATGCAATCATGAAGTACAGCCCAGGTAGTAATGCAGTTGTGGTGGTTGACAATGTAGATAGGCCTATTCCAGTATTTGAGAGGATGTATGTTTGTTTGCAAGCTTGTAAGGAAGGGTTTAAGGCTGGTTGTAGGCCATTAATTGGGATTGATGGTTGCCATTTGAAAGGAGCTTATCCTGGAATGATATTGGTAGCAGTAGGTGTTGATCCAAACAACAATATCTACCCTATTGCCTGGAGTGTTGTAGAGGTGGAGAGTAAGGATTCTTGGACATGGTTTTTGAGGTTGCTATTGCAAGATATTGGTATGCCTGATGAGAAGTTGACATTTATGTCAGATAGGCAAAAGGTAAGATGTATTAGTCACATTATTTTGTTTGTTTATGTGCAACTTATAGAAGGTAATTACATGGCTGACTTGGGTTTGTTTGCAGGGGTTGTTAGAGGCCTTTGCAATAGCAGCTCCTCATGCTTTCTTGAGGTTTTGTGTTAGGCATATTTGGGCAAATTTCAAGACCCAATTTCCTGGAAAAGCTTTTAAGGATGCCTTTTGGCAAGCAGCAACAGCAACAACTAAGGCAAGGAATAACTTGTGATTTGTTTATCTTAAGCATCTTGTGTTTATGCATTTTCATTGTAGCTCCTAATGCATTATCATGTTTATCTTCTCATTTCATTTTGTATAATGTATAGGAGGAGTTTAATGGATGTATGGAGGGGATTAAGCTATTTTCTAAGGATGCATACAGATATCTTAGTGGTATCCCCCCAAAATGTTGGTCAAGGCATGCATTCTCAACTCTGCCCAAATCTGATATGTTGTTAAATAACATATGTGAGTCATTTAATAATGTGCTCAGAGAGGCTAGGGATAAGCCTATTCTAACCCTCATGGAATGGATTAGAACTTATGTGATGCAAAGGCACTTTGCCAAAAGGGAGGGAGTGAAGGCTTACAAGGGAACTGTCATGCCCAATGTGTTGAAGAGGCTTGAGTGGGCTGATTTAGAGTCAAGGAATTGCACACTAATCCCTGCAGGAGTAGATGAGTATGAGGTAAAGCATAGAGATGATCGTGTGGTTGTGAACCTTGCTAAGAAGACTTGTACTTGTTATAGGTGGGACCTTAGTGGTATCCCTTGTCCCCATGCTTACAAATGCATAGAGTTTGTTAGGAAGAGTCCAATCAGTTTCATACATGAGTCATATAGCAAGGACAACTTCTGTGCTGCATATGGTGTTCCTTTGCATGGGATGCCTAGTATGAAACATTGGGGGAAGAGTTCAAATGACACTGAACCTGCGCCACCTGCTATTAGAAAGATGCCTGGGAGGTCATCTAAAAAGAAGAGGAAGTTGGAACCAGGAGAGGCAGAGGGTTAAGAGGAAGTTCAAGCCTAATAAATGCAAGACATGTGGAGTACTTGGTCACAACAGCAGAACCTGCAAGAAGAAAGACTCAAGTGAGCAAGCAACTGAGCAACCAGAAGACCCCTTACCTGAACCTGCACCTAAGTCTAAAGGTGGGAGGCCCCCATTACCAGCTGGAGCATACAAGAGAGTGCCTAAGTACCATAAGAAGAAGAAGACTCCTGTAAGTAAAATGACCTTGTATTTTTTGTAATTTGTAGTTTGTAATGCAACTAATCTAATGACCTTGTTTATTTTTGTAGGTTGAGAATGCTGAGAGGACTGGTGAGCACAGCCCAACGCATGATGTGAACCTAGGTGACTTCAATGGCTTTGAGTTGTTTGGGAGCCAAGAGAGCCATGATATGTCAAGCCAACAACAACAGAGCCACTCAGTCATGCAGCCACATCAACCTGCCCCTACACCTACCCCTACAGCAGGAACAACAACAACAGGAACAACTGGACCAACCACAACAGCAGCATCAACAACAACAACAACAACAACATCAGCAACTGCATCTGATAGGCCTCCATGGAGGCCTTGACTGTTTTTATTTGGTTTTGTTAAGACAATGACAATGATATATATTTTGGAATTGCATTTGTATTGCAATTGTATGATATTTTGAACAAGTAGTAAGCTACACTTTTGCAATTGCTATATTTGAACAGCTACAACATGTATGTTATTGCAATTTGCAATTGCAAGTATTTGACAGATTTCCATATATATTTTCAGATTTCCAAGTATTTTCAGATTTTCAAGTTATTGCATTTTGATTGCAAGTAGTTGACAACTTCATTTCATGTCAATAGCACAATTCATTTCATACCAATACCAAAACAGTGCTACAATTCATTTCATACCTCTCATGGCTATACTTACACCACAACTACATGATCTTCAAGCTTCAAAATACAAAACACAACACCCTAATTGCTCATGAGAGGTTACATGACAACATTACAACACACAGAACACTACCACCTACATTTTGCTAACACAAACAAACAACAACATTACAAGCCCAATTACTACCACCCAAAGGATGTACAAAGTATGGTCCATCTTTTTCATTTTCATCTTCATCTTCTTCACCTCACTTGACCTCTCAATACTCTTAGCCTTCAATTTTTGATTTTCCATAGCTTGAGCATCATTTTCAGCATTCAACTTCCAATCTCATTTTGCAATTTTTATTCTCATCCATCAACTCAATTGAGTATATCCTCTGCCAATCGGTCATTTCCACATCATACCATATGAAAAAATCACATTTTCGAGTTTGTGTTATGGGATCATAATCCCCACATCCAAAAAAATGTCTCCCTGGATTCTTCTTTGTCTTGGATTTCAGAAGGGAGGCCCTTTTCTGGCATTTACAAGTTGGAAGCCATGAAGAATGTGTTGAATTGGAGCTTGACATATCTTTCAACTTACAAAATCAAAGAAAATCAAACAAACCCTAATTCAGTCAGAAATTGGGGAAAAAGGTTGAAGAGAGAGAAACATACGAACCCTAACTTTTTTCATCCAGATTCACTTTCGAAACTTTAGAATTACTCCTCTTTCGCTTTATCTCCTTTTGGCAAGAATTCTTTCGATGTCACTGAGAGGAAGACAGAGTGTCAGTTTAAAGAGAGAGAGCGAGATGACGAGAGACAGAGATGACGAGAGAGATAGAGGTGACGAGAGAGAGAGAGAGAGTACAGACATTGAAGCTATGGCAGAATGACGAAAATGGAGGACGAACACACAGAGAGAGAGAGAGAGAGAGAGAGAGAGAGAGAGAGAGAGAGAGAGAGAGAGAGAGAGAGAGAGCAACTATGGCAATTTTTTTGACTGAAGGGGGGTGGGTGGGTGAAAATTAAATGAAACAATTTAATTCATTTGTTTTAGTTTAATTAGTTTAGTTATTTACATTTCTATTTTTAATTTATTTAATTATTTGGTCAAATCATTTAAAAGTCACATGAGGGACACGTGAGGGTAAAATGGGAAGAAAATTAAGAGATTTGGCCGGAAATTCACTGAAAGGGTGACTTCCACGGCGTTTGTAACATTAAAGGTGGTACTGAACAAATAGCAACAATTAAGGGAATACTGAACAAAAGGTGTAACTTTTAAGGTGGTTTTAACCAAATTGCGCAAATTTTAATCAGCAATTTGGGGGATTTTTTTTTCTTTTTCTAATATTAATCAAATTGTTTCATCTGTTGCTTGTAACCTTAAATTGGTAAAAGTACGTATTGGATTTTTTTGATTGTGTGATGTTAGTTGGATCGTGGTCCTGAATCCTCTCTTTTTGTGATGCTGCGTGAATGTGAGAGGCAAGTGGACTAGGAATTACTTAGATCGTGCAATGTGCTGTAAATGTTTACACGAGTCGTCCAAAAACGAGTAGCAAAGTTAGTCGAGTTTGATTTCATGGTAAAGGTTATGTATTCAATTCTCTTTAGGCTTAAGGTTTATTTTTTGAGTCTATCGGTATATTTATCTTGTTGGAATGCCTAGTGCAATAGTATTGGTATATGGTTTGTAAGTTATTGCACAAACTGAGAATTTATCAAGTGCACATTTCAAAAGTAGTGTTGCGGTTCTCGTATGAAAAAAATGTTTAGATGAGTCAAATTCATTATGTGGGTTTATAAGAACTTTCATTAGTTTCAAACCAGTTAAAATCATACCAATAAGTGGTTGGTAACTTGGTATGAGTGGTTCGACATTCTCATCCATTAAACAAGGTCTAGAAATCAAATCTTGTGAATTGGAAAACAATTTAGTGGGAGTATTTTAACCTTTCATAGGCCAACCCAGTGCGAACAGGTGAACTTGTGGTTAAAAAAAAAATAAAAAAAAAACACTTAAAATCATGGATACGGTATATAATAGATGCATAAATTTGCTCCCATCACAATGTCAATTTTATTCCCGCCACATCTTTAACCGCAAGTGAGCATAGATAAATTAAACATGTTATTTCTCAACTTTGAGTGAATCAATTTTGGGTAAAATTGGCAAAACCTACTAAATGTTATACTCACTTATACAGATCAAATATGCGATTAGAAAAGAGCTATTATCCAAACTTCCTATGATCATGTGCTTGGATTACCCTTTGCCTGAACTCCTGATCCATTTATCTCCCAAACACTTCACATTAAAATTGTTATCCTCACCCCTATGATACAATTTAAATACCTATACTTTTACTGTAAGAAGCTGGATCCTCTCCTTTCACTTACAATATGCTAAGCTTCAAACAATCAAAGACGACAAAAAAAGTACAACCAAGACGACTTTAGACAAAATTTACTGTTTTGCAAAAAATGGCAAGCATCGTCTCCAATGTGGCGAGCTCCCTATTCACCTCCCCAAAGAGGCCTGGACATAAACACCAAGCAAAAGCATATCAATAGAGAACAATCTTTCATGGAGCTTTTGTCAATATCAAATCATTCCAACCAAACAAGCAGCACTTGGTTTAGTTTGAAAAATGCAGTAACAAAATACAATGAGCATCACATAGAGATCAAAAAAACGCTTCTTTAGATTCCAATCCAATGTAGCTCTTCATACTGACAGGTTTTCGAAGTTAGGGATGGCTCTCCCCTTAAAAGGGTTTATCTAACACAGAAGTGCATGTAGCTTCAGTGCCAACCATTATCACAATGACCCCAGGCATATGGGTACCCCAAAAACCCCATTTAATCACTATCGATAAGCAAAGTAAACACCTTTTCAATATCTCCAGTTTTAGTCATCATCAGAATGGCTTTGAAGCTCAATATAAACCCCCAAACTCTCATCTGACCTAAAATGACAGTTCCAGAAACCATAGTAGTGCAAAACCAAGATGGTTTTCATACACGAGAAGCTCATATTGGAGTAAAACTACACAGCTCTAGAAGGGTTTGTGCATGCTTTATCTATGGCTCTTCCATCTTTTGGTTATTCATCTACATCCAAGACCAAGGAAACCTCCTCCTTGATATCCAACTCATGACAGTAGTGTCAACAAATGTTGCAAAGAATAGAACCACATTTTTCTACAGTTTCCCCAAAAGACTCATAGTTACAACCCAAAAGGATAGAACACAAATTTCCATCATATTTATCTACCTCACTGGATCCTGGCAATAAGAGACATCAGGAAACAATAATCCCTGAATTACCAAATTGGTCCTAAAAATGAACACCCTTGTACAATCTGATCCTTTTAAAAATGCATGTGACAAGTTAGTCCTTTAAAACTTAATTTTGTGCAGATTCCCCCAATAAACCGGATTTAGGAAAAATCTGGTCATTATTTAAGTTTTTAAATTTTTTTTTTCTACTAATCTATTTTCTCCATTTTTTATTTATTTTCTCTCCTTTTTCCTTTACCTTATTAATTCATTTTCCCTCTCCTCCACTCACTTTCTCTCTGCTCCCCTGTGTTTTGCAAGGTTGAAGTTATGCATTCATGGATTATTTTGTTATTTTTATTAATTTCCTTTAATGAACAACTATGTTCCGTAGTTCCTTGATTTACATCCTTGCCCATCCGAGTTTATTCCGTAGTTCCTTGATATACCACCAACATTATGCCTATAACTTTGAGCTTAGCCAATCTGAATTTGCACAATGTTCTACACCCTGTATGCCTATATATCTGTATTAATGGAGCAATTTCCCTAATGTTGAATTTCTCAAAATGTTAAGAAGAAGACTCTCATCTCTACTCTTTACTTCAATAATCAGCAACTTAACCCAATCTAATTGTTTCTCGCCTCAAAACAACACTTCATTACCCATCTCACATTCCCTTTTCAAAAGCTCATTAGGTCCAATTTATTCAACCCAAGCTCAAATGGGGCATTTCCCAGTGATGGGGTCAATGAGGGTATACAACTTGTTGCGTTTCAATGATCTGAGGGATAACCCGGGCACCACCAAGCAGAAGAAGAGGAAGGGTCGGGGTATTGGGCCGTCCGGACTTGGCAAGACAGTTGGGTGGGGTCATAAGGGTCAAAAGGCTCATGGGACAATGATGTTCGGGTTCGAGGGTGGTTAGACCGCATTGCGTTGGAGGCTTCTTAAGTGTGAGACCCCATTGATGTAAAAACAGGGGAGCAGAGAGAAGGAGGAAGAGAGAGAAAGTTACTGGAGAAGATGGAAAAGGAATTAACATGGAAAAGGAAAAAGGATAGAAAAGAAAAAGAAAAAAAAGGAGAAAATAGATTAATAGGGATAAAAAATACGAAAAAAGATTAAAAACTTAATTAATGGCAAGATTCCCCCTAAACTCGGTTCAGATGGGGAATCTGCACAAAATTAAGTTTTAAAGGACTAACTTGTCACATGCGTTTTTAAAATGACCAGATTGTCCAAAAGTGTTCATTTTTAGGACCAATTTGGTAATTTGGGGAAACAATAATACTTCACAGAGTACTGCAAACAGAGATGGCGGAGCATAAAAAGCAACTGTATTTGTATGGAGATAGGTATTTGGACTACCCTTACTCAAGCTAGTATAAGTTCTGATTGTGGCTTGAAGCTTGCAGTTGAAAGGCTAAAACAGGTTGGACTGCTATTATCAGCTCAAATGTATTCTATGACCTCTCTGTAAGAAGGCTAGTAAAGGTGACCAGCAAATTCGTCTTTTTTTCCTGTTGCATGATCTCAGATAGTAGAGTCTGGAGACAGTTGTGTTTTGTTGAATCTGCAGATGGATTCATCTGAGGACATAAGTGATGCAGTTTTTTTTTACTTATAAATGCAGGGGAAGACAGCCAGGAAAATCATTGTTGATGCAGCTCCAGTAGCTTTTCCCCATGCTCTCACGATTGCAAGGAAAATTAGATCATTCCGGCTTTGATCAGAGATTCAGATATACTTCTACATAATAGGGTGTAGGGATCTTCTCCATTTACTCTATAATAGGGCCTTTCTTGAACCAACAAGACAACTAAGAAGGTGCTTGACAACAGATTAAGCTTCTACTCCTGGTATCACTTTTCTTGTGCTCTAGAGATCCAGTCACCCTCCAACTCAAAAAATCGAATTAAGGGTTGAAAAGGGATTGAAAGGATAACCAAAGATTAACTTCACTAAACCCACAAAAGCATCATTGTCCAATAACAACAGAGCGTACAAAAGGTCCTGAAAGACTTCTCTCTGATTCCTCATTTACCTCAGACTTAAAGGCTGCAACTCTGTAGACTCCTCCTTACTACAATTATTTCAGTAGATGCTGTGTTTGAATCCTCCTTCCATGTAAACCTATCACACAAAGCCACAGAGCAGAAAATACTAATACATGGTGGTGAAAGATGTTAAGATGAATCAAGTTTCCTGATTGGTAAGTAGCCCTTACATCAGCAACAATGTCTAGCCTGGCAAAGGTCTCAACATTCTCAATCATAATCCTTTTCACGGTCAAACTGGAAGATCTACTTAGTATAAGTATCGGTCTTTTTAATTTTTATCATTCCCTCATTTATAGACGTTTAGATCTTCCACTGCCCAAGTTCCACATCAGAATATCAATGAGAAATTGAGTTTGCTAGCTTACATTATAAGCAACATGGTTTCGAGTTCCGACTAACTAAAAACACCTGTTGTAATTTGGCTTTTGTTGGACTTTGTATGGGTCCCTTTGGCGGTTTTCCAGACTTAGTGTAGACTGTGTAGTGGGAAATCTTGCCAGAAAGTTGTTGTGCCAGGCCACTTTAAATTTCAACAGAAAACAAATACCACATTCCAACTCAAGCAACACAGGGAGAAACTCATGCATGACATTCAATTAACAAACTCTTTGGAACATCAAAGGGTTACCGAGAGAGAACTACAACAAAATGATATTTTGTCATAAATATTCAGTTTTAGGACAAACACCAAAACAACAACAAAAGCATACCCTTGGATTGATGGTTGGGAGTGATCATAACCAAGAGAACTGCAGAGAGACAAAAATGAAGACATGTCAATATATTATCAAACTGATAAGAACAGATACACTTGATCTTGCCCAAAAGGCCACGAAAAGGTATAAAATATACAACACTGAAATTTACTAACTTTCTTTAATATATTGCATTACAAGTCTCTATGAATAATGGTAATGTCTTTTGTCAATTCAATGATAATAATATACATCAAATTAGTCACACTTTATTGCACGAGTCTATCATTTATTTTCACTAAAGATCAAATGTTTATACCAAAACTTAGGTCCACAGACCGCAATGTGAGCTGATTTTAGAGAAATTTACGAATCATTTAAGCACTATCAACTGAATCGATAAACTATAAAGAGGTGATAAAATCAGGCAGGAATTATTGGATTTACCTCTTCCAAAACTCAGTTACATATCGAGAGCCATTGTAGAAAATGAACCACATTAAGACAAGGATCAAAGTATCTGTTCAGGTTAAGGAGCACAAGATTGCAATGTACACGGTTATAAAGTATGAAAGCAAAAGTCGACTTATAAACAACATCAAAGATTCTTCAATTCCTATAGTAAAAATAACACTACACAAGGGAACAAAGATAAGGTAAAAAACAAAGAGTCAGGAGGAAAACCACTAACACTACATGTACTCTTTATAAACTAAGGCATTCCCAGAAACAAGACACGACATAGGAAATCAGGGACAAAAACACATGTGCGTAGATTACACTACCGGGAGTTTGGGCTGTGGATCCTTACCACTTCCTAAATCAGAAGAAGCCCCTAAATAATGAAAGTTGAAAATCTAAAGATGTCAAACATGCGCCTCTTATGGCATCTCATACCTATCAACATCGACATATTCCAAATAATTTCATTGTCAAAACTCAAGCACGACACATAAAAATATGAAGCTCCTCACTGTCTCTTTCTCACTGAAGGATGTAATCTTTTACAGTTTCAGCCACAGTCCACAAATGCTAAACAAGACATAGAACATGCCTTACAGTAGTATATACTAGCATCTTGGAGACTGGCTTTGGATTCCAGCAAACTTTCTCATCAAATCCCAGTAAAAGATAAATCAACCTTAATAAGGAAATTAAGTATATATGCCACAAACTAGGACATATGACATTCAGTAACTAAATACCATCTGCTGGTAATATTCAATCTCATGATAGAAAGCAAGTACCTAATTTCTTCCAATTTCACTTTTACTTACTAAATTATGGTACCCTCAGCTAGCTGATCACTCAATACATTCAACATGTTCCAATCCACTTCAGTCAATAAAAACACACCTTACCCATTCTGAAACAAGGAAAAACTTGAATAGGTAGTCGAGTAAATAAACTTTGATGAAGTTAAATAGCAAGAACAGAAAAGATAATGAAGATTTTGAGAATTCTCTGGTGCTCGTTTGCATCACATACTACAAAACGACATTCCCAACCCGCACCAATAACAAGCAATATAAAAACGGTTGCTGGTACTCCATAGAATGGACAGATTGAAGAACTTATAATAGTCTCATTAAGTCTAGGCTAGAAATGTATGCAAAAGGATACTGAAAAGATAACGCTCCCACCAATCTAACATATAGAGTCCAAAATTGACATTGTAAAGGTAGATCTTGCGTTGTAACCAATTCATATTTACTCCTAATACTAAATCCTGTTAGAAACATCAAAAGTAATCAAATTAGTTACTCATGGCAATAAAGCCTTTCTGGGCAAAGCTTAAAATCAATTGAATGTTCTCCCAAGGAAACAAAAACCACTAGAGCTATTAGTTTTATGGGCAATACATAGTCTATCATATTTCATGATTTAGCCCAACTTTAGATTACAAGAACTCAAACAACTTAAAGCATACAAAGTCTTAATTGAACACCAAAAACAGAACATCATTTAGCATCAAGCAATATAGACTAAAATCATTCTCCCTAAGCTCAGAAAGTAAAATTCTGGATAAAAGAATAAATCTTTTTAATAGATAAATAAATGTCTTCTCGAAATCAAAAGGAGCCATACCAAAATTGATCAACTAGGGAGAACCAAATTGTCTTTGCAACTTCACCCTAACAACAACAACAACAACAAAAAAAAAAAAAAAAAAAAAAAAAAAAAAAAAAAAAAACCTCGAATTTGAAACACATATTGAGACTAAAATATATTTCCGGGGATAAATTCCATGATAAGATTTATAACAGTAAGAGGTTGCTCATCATAATTCATATCATAGAGATTCATGAAAAAAAACTAAAGAGAAACAAATTACCATGGATTTGAATAATTATGAAGCGTCATTAGATAACTAAACATCAAGAAAAGGAGAGAGGAGAGAGACTGACCTGCTTGTTCGTGTTCAAGTCAAGAAAGGGAAGCGAGGGTGATGCAGATCTGTAGTTCTGTCCCATTGTATTTTATTGGGCCGGCAAGGTAATTTTTTTTTGTTTTTTTTTTAACCAAAGGTTGTTCTAAGGTCTGTTCTCCTCAATAAAACTGAAAATTTATTTTTGTTGAATTTTATTTGACTATATTTAACTTTGTTGAACTTTTTTAAATTCTGTTTGTGGTTTTTATAACTGTATATTGGTTTGTTTAACTTTGTTGAACTTTATTTAAATTTGCTGAAATAAACAAAAATAAGCTGGGGAGAACAGACCCTAAGTCCTTTAGGCCAACACTAATCCTGTTCGGATCGGATAGGCATATAAAAGGGTAAAGTGCTCTCACTAAGTAGCTTCTCTATTCATAAAATTCGAACCCTCAACATTGTTTAAGGGATGAGAGTATCGTACCATTCACACCAACTATTTATTGATTATTACTTATCGATAATATAAGTTGATACTGTGATAACCAATTCACGAAACAGAACTATTGGAAATGAACTATTTGCTGGTAAAGGGCCAAAATAATACCAATTTAAGTTGGGTAGAAAATAGTTTCCAATAGGATATTCATGCAAGATCGGGACAACACGAACTTATTTTTTTTCTTCCCACTAAATATACGTAAGTCGCCATATACAATAGCGACTTTTATTCAAAAAACACATCAATAGAAGTAGCGACTTAGATAAGTCGCTAATAAGGTAGCGACTTATGTGAATGAAACACAATACGCTCTAGAGCGACTTTCTATTATTGTGAGTTACTTATTGAGTTGTGAATTTGGACAAGAAAAAACTCACTATTGCATGATAGCAACTTCATGCGCTATGGATGCTAGCGATTTTATGCCAGTTAGTAAAAATAAAATAAAATATTGCTTTGCTTGTTCCCGATTCTACGTTGACCCCTTCTTGGAAAATAGTTTTCATCCTAGTCTAATTTGGATAAATGTTTGTAAAGTAGCCCTATATCAAGAAATTGCTCGTTGGAATTTGCATTTTTTTTAACAGACGAGAATACATTACAACCAAAAAGTTTACACGGGAGTTTATTTAGTTACAAAGCGGTTGTAAGAAGCCCCACCTATATCAGAAAATAAATACCAAGCAACTAAAGGGAATGGGGTTTGTAGGAGAACAAAAGGCCGTAGCGTCTCTCGTGCGAGTCTCGCGAGGCGATCTGTTGTTTGGTTTCCTTCACGGTAGGTATGTATAAGGTAAACGCTCCACTGTCGGTCAAAGAACAACTTGCAATCATAAATAAGAGCGTGATAGATAGTAGGATATGTATAAGTGCTTGCAATCCTAGAGAGTGCTAGAAAAGAGTCGAATTGGATGTCAATATGTAAAAGTACTTTGTGATCCCAGGCAAATTGCCCTGAGGGACAACCGACTTGTTCCAAACTATCAATATCTTAGAAAATCTCACGGAAGTAACCATTTAATTTGTAGTTAACTTGTAGCTACAATATGTCTCTAGTCACCCCTCTTTTCTTTTCTTTCTTTTTTCCATTCCCAACATCTACTGAAATTATGCAAATAAAGTGGAAGTTAGTAGGATTTTGAGGCATGGTGAATTTTATTTTTATTTTTATAGGAGGGTTGGCAAGCATACTACATAAAACAAATTTGAGTTTCTGCTAAAACATAGGAGCATACTATATCTTTAACCAGTAGCCCAAAGTGGATCCTGCAAATGGGATCAGGAAGGTCAAAATGTATTGAGTCTCCCAGCAAGCAAAAAGAAGGTTTCAACTTCACAATTGTTACCCGACATATCAAAAAACATTGAAGGAAGCATACTCATAAAGACATTTTAACCCACTTTCCAACAATATCAAATATGGAGCAGAAGACTAATGCTACAACAAAAAAATGAACAAAACACAAAAGGAATGTTTTTTTTCAGAGATGACAAATTTACAATTGGAAATGGGAAACATGTCATGATTTATGATTTTTCCAGGTATGCTACTTCTTTTCCACTACGATAACAAGTATGAAGGCCCCTCAATTAGTATTAGTGAGGAGTCTAACAATGATGTGGCTTTGAATACTCTCCAGGTATCTTTTATAGGTAAACAAGTTCAAGAGTGACATATTCCATCTATATAAAGGATCTAGGCCCATAAGAACAAGGAAAACGGAAAATTTTATGCTTTAAGGTAAAAGAAACTCCAAATCCCAAAGGACCCAAACTCAGTTCATCCTCATGGCTCAAATAGTTGTGCTAAAAGCCATGTGTAGTCTTACTGTGATAAAGGAAAGAAGTCCAGCAGGATCCGTATTGCCCCACATAACAAAAAGTCATTTGCGCGTCACAATATCATCTCACAACGGATCGAATATTGCATTTTGACAGAGAAATTAGGGACTGGCGGCAATTAGTTAAGGAAATCTACTTATACATATTGAGCAAAGCAAACATAGAGATTGAGATATATATAAATGTTGAGATTTGTTGAAGGCTTTAAGAATTACATTGATAGGTGCATATATTTATATACAAACTATTGAAGAGAGAATATTTATAAAGAAGGCAACTAAACTAATCTAATGCTATAATCAAGGAATAGAATATTAACACCCTAAGAATAGAAGATACATAGAGATAATTAAGGAAGAGAATAATTGGAAATAATAAAGGAATATATGCAAGAAGATTCTCTGATTATTCTCTAATACGCCCCCTCAAGTTGGACGTTCGGTAGGAGAGTCTAATTTTGGAAGTGAGACAGGAGAAGCGATCACAGGAGAGCGACTTAGTGAGTACATCCGCAAGTTGATAATTTCGTTGATGTGTTAACTAGATCGTTGGACTCGTTGGTGACGTGGTGACTCACACCACTGTCAAGGAGCCACATGGGGTTTGGTGAGGTTTGAGTGGTTTGTGCGACTTGGGCGCGAGGGGAGTAATGGGTTAGGTTGGGTTCTCGGTTTGAGCGTGGTGGGAGTGGTACAGCAATGTGCGAAATAGTTTTTAAAGTTTGGAACATTGGGAGAGTATGGGACCTTAGGTACGACACCAAAGACATTTGCCGAGGAAAGGTTTCGGGTGGGTGTTGGATTGGTGGGGTTGATTTGCCAAGGAGGTGGTGAGACGGGTGAATGGTCGTTTGTAGGTGGCAAAGGCCGATCAGTACATGCTTTAATGGATTGCATGTAGTCGGTTATGGTTTGAGTTGTTTTGGTGATATTGTTTAGGTTAGCCTTGGTTTGGAGTATGTGACCTCGGGTGGGTTTGGCATAGGTGTTGGCGAGAGTTTGTCATGCCTTAGCAGTGGTGGTAGAATGACAAATAAGAGATCTGACCGAGGGTGTGAGAGTGGAAAGAAGAGTACCAAGATTGCATGTAGTCAGTTATGGTTTGAGTTATTTTGGTGATATTGTTTAGGTTAGCCTTGATCTGGAGGATGTGACCTCGGGTGGGTTTGGCATAGGTGTTGGCGAGAGTTTGTCATGCCTTAGCAATAGTGGTAGAATGACAAACAAGAGATCCGACGGAGGATGTGAGAGTGCCAAGAAGAGCACCAAAGAGTAATTGGTCTTGACAGGTCCACGTGAGGAAGGTTGGGTTTGATTTGGTGGTGTTGTCGGTATTGGTGAGGGGTGGGGACAGGTGGTGGTGTTGTGCCATCAACAAAGTGATAGAGGTGATAACCGAGGAGAATGGATTTGATTTGGGGTGGTAGAGTTTGAAGGTTGGATCAGTAAAGCTTTGATACCATATAAACGTTGAGATTGGTTGAAGGCTTTAAGAATTACATTGATAGGTGCATATATTTATATACAAACTATTGAAGAGAGAATATTTATAAAGAAGGCAACTAAACTAATCTAATGCTATAGCCAAGGAATAGAATATTAACACCCTAAGAATAGAAGATACATAGAGATAATTAAGGAAGAGAATAATTGGAAATAATAAAGGAATATATGCAAGAAGATTCTCTGATTATTCTCTAATAATATATACCCAACTAGCAATGATATATGGATAAAGCACACATCTTATGAAGACAACATATACCACAATTGACAAAAATAGATATGCAATTCTGTCAGCCTTCAAGTAAAATACAGGTTAAGGCACTTGCAATAACACAAGAACAATATATGATGCATTGAAAAACTCCAAGTCACATACACTAACACACCACATAAGCTTTGTTTAACTTAAATACACAAGTTCTATTAATTAGAGAATAATCAGAGTATCAATCATGTATATATTTCTTCATTATTTTCAGTTATTCTCCCCTTAATTTTCTCTTTGTATCTTCTATTCTTAGGGTGTTAATATTCTGCTACTTGATCATAACACTAGATTAATATTCTGCTCATTGATCATACCACTAGATTAGTTTAGTTGCCTTCTTTATAGATATTTTTTCTTCAATAGCTTGTATATAAATATATGTATCTATCAATGTAATTCTTAAGCCTTCAATCAATCTCAACGTTTATATGGTATCAAAGCTATACTGATCCAACCTTCAAACCTTACCTATCATGGCTGCCGAATCCGGACTCCACATTATACCAAACCAAAAAAACTCATAAATTACGAAATCACCTATAAAAATCAACCCCACCAATCCAACACCCACCCGAAATCCTTCCTTGAAAAATGTCAGTGGTGCCGTACCTAAGGTCACGTACTCTCCCGATGTTCCGAATTTCAAAAACTATTCCACATACCGCAGTCCCACCCCCAATTTGCTCAAACTGAGCACTCAACCCAACCCATTACTCTCCTCGCGCCCACGTCGCACAAATCACTCAGGCCTCACCAAACCCCACGTGGCTCCTTGATAGTGGCACGAGTCACCACGTCACCAACGACCTAGCCAACCTTTCTGTTCATGCCCCATATGTTGGAACCGATAAACTCATAATTGTTATCACCCATCTTACAGTACCCCTTACACCCCAGAACACAGTGGCTATTCCGAACGACGTCACCGTCACATTGTTGAAACCAGCCTTTCCCTTCTCTCACATGCTAAACTCCCATTAACTCATGCATTTACCATCGCGACATAACTTATAAATCGTATGTCCACTCCAATTCTCAATCATATATCACCATTCACCAAAATTTTCAACCGGCAACCCAACTACACCAAATTGCGTTACTTTGGATGCCTAAGTTATCCGTGGCTCCGCCCCTACACCAACCACAAACTACAAAATCGCTCAACACCTTGTGTTTTTATTGGTTATTCCTCAACCCAAAGTGCCTATTATTGCCTTAATCCCGTCACACATCGTGTCGATGTCTCTCGCCACGTTCGATTTGTCGAGCACAATTTTCCTAATCCCTCACTAACCTCGTTTACCAACACCATGACCCCGTCATCCACCAACGACAAGTGGTGCACCCCTCCCACGTCTCGCTTGTCGCTTCTCCTCCTACTATCACCCCCGACCCCTGTTCCAACCCCACCACAGAAACCACACCCAACCTCACGGCACCCACTTTTGCTAATTCTACCCACCGTACCAACTACTCCTGAATCGTCTACCAGCCCATCTCCACGCCCGTAGAACCTTCTCCCTCTCCACCTACCTCTCCCTCCCCCCACCTCCACCACCCCTTCACCTCGTCCTATTACACGACTCCAAAACAACATCACCAAACCACTTTCACATGATCAATTCTCCAGACTTACTTTCAAGATTGGACTCTCCTGCCGAACGTCCAACTTGCGGGGGTGTATTAGAGAATAATCAGAGTATCAATCATGTATATATTCCTTCATTATTTTCAGTTATTCTCTCCCTTAATTTTCTCTTTGTATCTTCTATTCTTAGGGTGTTAATATTTTGCTACTTGATCATAACACTACATTAATATTCTGCTCATTGATCATAACACTAGATTAGTTTAGTTGCCTTCTTTATAAATAATTTCTCTTTAATAGCTTGTATATAAATAGATGTATCTATCAATGTAAGTCTTAACCCTTTCACTACTACAAAATGAGTCTAATGCAACATTTTGTGAGCAACACTTTTAGAGTTTGTTGCTTTTTAGATAGGATAAGGTAGAAAGCAACACTTTTAAAATAAATGTCGCATCTAAAGCTCTAAACCAACGTTTTTTGTTAAGTGCTGCATTTATTATAAAGAAGTACAACACTTTTAAGAAACGTTGCTTTTATCACATTCAATAAACAACACTTATTTTAAAGTGTTGTATTTCTAATATGGAAATGCAACACTTTGTAAAGTATTGCAAATGGGTGCTGAATTGAAAAGGGGGTTGCTATACGTAAATCGCAAATTACTAAACGTAAATCCCCATTTCCCATAATTCTCCATTTACCTTGAAAGAATAAAAGACAATTGAAAAAAAAAAAAATCAAAGAAACCCAACAACTCGGCTTCCACCATTGAAGCAAATGAAGCACACATCATCTTCATCCACCGCCCACCACCATCCCGACAGAGCCTCCCACCCCACTACCACCCCGCCTCCCACCCCACTACCACCCCGACAAAGCCCCCCCCCAACCGTCAGAGCCCCTCGACCCGATAAAGCCCCCAACTCCGTTGGTCCAATCATACCACAAATCAATTATCTGCAGCTCCGTCGTCTTCGTGTTATTCAAAACCAGAATTGCGTGGAATTGCTCCGGCCAAGCCCCAGGCCTCGGGCTCGGGCTCACAGTGCTCCCCACTACTGTCACCAATATGAACATCATCGCACTACTACAATTTCAGGCATTAGACACGCTTATTTAGACACACTTTCAAAACCGTGGAAAAAAAAGCGGAGTCTACCACGCTTTTAACCGTGGAAAAAAAAACGTGGCAAAAAAAATAAACTTAAACACGTTTTGAACCGTGACAAATAAGAGCGGGAGCAAAATTCAAAAAATTTTATTTGGGGCCCGCGCGCGCTTGTATAGCGCTGAGTTGAAAAAAAAAAAAAAAAAAATTAAAACTAAACAAAACTAAAACCTAGGTCCCAAACCCAAAACACGTTTCATCTTCCTCTCTCCTTCAGTTGTTCTTTTTCTCCACCTCTCACTTCACTTCAAATCTTCCATGGCCTCTCCTTCAAGTCCTTAAGGTATGTTTTGTTCAACTTTTCTGATCCAAACGGTTATTTAGGGCTTTGATTGTGATTTTATTATTGTTTGTTTCAGAATTAGGGTTTAATTCTATTCCTAAAGTCTGACCGTCTCTCTCTCTTCTCCTGATTCTCCATCTCCGTTCGCATGTCTCTGACCCTCGGTTTCTCATCGCTTCTCCATTTTCGCCAACGAACAGATCTGATGAATGTTCCCCGCCTGTTACTCCATCGAAGCTACTCCATTGAAGCTGCCACAGTTGAAATCGATTTGGGCGAAACTGAATCATGTGAAATTTCTAGGGTTTGTGGTCATTGCGTGTTCGAAAGCTTGCAAATCTGGGCAAGGTAACACGAGGATCTCGGTTTGGGCTTGTTGAGTCGTTCTAGTTCTTTTCTGTGCGAGTAATTTCACGATCTAAGGTAATTTCTGGATTTTGTTTAATTGTTTGTTGTATGTTGCTTGTTCGAAATCTGGGTTTTATTTGATTGTTTGTTGTTGCTTGTTTCAAGTTATTGGTTTTTATTTGTGTGAAATTGCGATTAGGACTGCTAAACTAAGTGATTTTAGATCTGAAATTTATGGGTTGTGGTCTTGCTATATGCTGTGTTATACCCTTTCATTTGGATTTTACTGTTGTGAAGTGAACGAGTGGGTTATTCGAATTTGTGCTTTCGTATCTGGGCTTTAAATGTTGAGTTCAAATCATGTTTTGTTTCTCAGATATGATTTTAGCATATCCAATTTAGGGTGTGCGAAATTTGTTAATGTTTCAGTTTGTTTCTAGTTCTTGCTATTAGGTATTAGCTAACTGCATTTCTTTGAATTTGTTTTCTTTTTTTTCAAGTATGGCCAGAAGGATTGAACAAAAAGGTGAATTCTCATACTCTTTTATTGCTGTTTTCCTTGTTGTTTACAGCCTAATAATATGTTATTAATGTTTGATTTTGGTTAAGCTTGTTTAGGAACGGAGGAAGATAGAGAGCCAAGAAGTCAAAATTTGTAAGAATTTGGTAACTAATCTCGCATTTCATCTGTTCAACACAGTTTCACTTGAAGGTTTATGAATTGTTGAATACACGTCTGAGTTCCGCACCCTTCGCTACAGGTTTCTTGTGCTCCTCTATCTCCTTTCTGTTTTGATTTCTTTGTTTTGTTCTTCTTTCTACTTCTGTGAACATAGTCATGTGTTTGCTCTAGATTATACTTTGTTGTTGTAGTTTCTGAGAAAATGACTCGTATCCGATCGAAATAGAGCTTCTGTTTTTTGATCTTTTTTTGGGGTTAATAGTGCAGATGATTAATGGATTAAGATTAGTGCAAATTGTTCAGGGCAAAGAGTTTGGGGATGGATTAATATTCAGTTTGTTTTTTTTTTTTTTCTTTCTTTTCTTTAGTTTTTTCCTTTTTCTGACTTGAGACATAGTACCTCGATCTCTTGGTTACACCCTCTGTTGGTTCAGCGATTCATGAGTTTTCTTTGTATCTTTTAGAATCCTTTGTTTCTTTCAAAGATGTGTGCATCAATAGAGTTGCCTAATTCAAAGGTTCAGGTGTTTTTCAGAATTCTTTGTTTGTTTCAAAGACGTGTGTATCAGTAGTAGAGTTGCTCTAATTCAAAGGTTCAGGGATTATTTTTCTTTGAATTCTTCCTTTGTTTCAAATATCTGTGCTTGGCAAAATCTGAAATGTACAATTGGTTGGTTAGGAATTTTTATCAGCATTTTTGGAACTTACCTTAATGCTGCCAACACATTGACTGGTTTGTTTCCCTCATGCTTATTCTGTTTGTAAGAGCTCGAGTTGTACTTCTTTGATTCATTATTGTTGGTAAGCAATTGGATGTTTATATATGAGCACCATATCGATCAATTAAGAGCTTTATGTTTTCTAGATGTATGAACTTGTAGAAATTCATGTTCACTTAGGTGCCCATTTAGATGTATATTTATGTCAAAATCCTGATCAAACACTATGAAAAAATTGTAATTTCTTGGTTGGTTTGAGTTTTTATTTATTTAGTGAAACGTCGAAACTTTGTGAAATTAAGATTATCTGTATGTTAAGTCTCCTAGGACTACAGGTGGTTTTCTGAATTGGGTGGTTGCTAATGAAAAGTATAAATGTCAGAACTAAAAAATGACATCAGAATGTCATTTTGTACCCTCATTAGTGTATCTTAGCTTGGGTGATGTTTTGTTGTTGGATTACTGTATCTCATCAGTGTATTTCATCAGTGTATTTCTTAATTTTGAACCATCAGAATCTGGTTGGATTAAAAGTAGCTTACAGTTTGATTGATTTGATCTTTGGGCGGTCAAAAGTGCATTTCAATCTGTTGCTAATGCTGCAAGTAATTGTCTGGCATTAGCTTAATCATTTCTATGCAATTTGATGAGGATATTGTTTTACCTCACTGATATTTGTACCTTCGTTTCTGCAGCTCTCACAAAACCAGTAGACCTGTAAGTTCAAACTATCCCAATTCTTACAAACTGTGTTTTTTTACATGTTGTTTTCCCTTGTTTTAATTTAGTGTAATTGAATATTTTTAGTTAACATTCGATTTATTTTGTTAATCCAGATTCTAGGAGTTGGACTCTGATTGCTTGTTGTTATATCCATCTTGCATTGTCTATCTTTTTTATGATGTACCCTTGTCTGAGTGTTGGCAGAAAAAATAGTGGACCTGCTGAACACAACTCTACATTTTCTTGGTATGGATTTGCAGGTTAGTTAGTATATTTTTGCATTGAAGTATTGGAGCCATCAGTGTTTAGTATTGCTGGAATTGTTTAACATACAAACATATAATTCAGTTTCTGATCCTCAATATATGCTGCAAATTAGTGAAAATAACTTCTCTTTGGTTTTTTTTTTTTTTTGGTTTGTTGTTTTACAGGTTGGTATAACCCATATCAGCAAGCAAGGTCATTGACAGCAGAGTGACTTTTAGAGATCCATTTGGAACATTGTACGACCTCTCAGCATTAAATTGATCACTCAGTCAGCTCTTCTTTGATTCAACATAAAGTCTTTAGCATGCATGCCGGTATTTCCTTCCAATTTCGTGTTCTATGGTCACGAGAGGTGCATATTTTTCTGTCTCTTTTCTGTTGCTGTTTTTCTGTTGTTGCACTGTTGCTGTATTTCCTTCCAATTCGATCAATCTCAATGGTTATACTATTGTCTATCATGAGTGTATAAGTCACTAGTTCAATCATTACTTACATGCATGACAAATTCAAAAACAATGCATAAAGTCTATGTGTCCAAATAAAATACCAACAATTGTGTGCCACCTCATATTAGCATCAATATGACAATTGGCAGGGAAACTCTCAATTGTTTTGGATGCTCCTAGGTGTCCCCGAATGGACACACCACTAAGGGTAGAGCATGTGACACCCGCGCCGTGGCACGTGATTCCATGCCTCCCTTGTGGTGTACCTATCTAAGGAAAGAGCAAGCAAGAGGCACTGGGGGTAAAACTAACATCGCACTGGGTTGATGACTTGATGTTGGCGTGTTACTGTTGTTATATGTATGCATAGGAGGATGGAAGACAAATAGGGAGGGAGGAAAATTATCATTGCACCACATCATTCAGGGCAATAATAGGTGGGCAGGAGAAAAAAAACTAGTTTGTAGATAAGAAGAATGTAACCATTAATGAAGAATCAGAAGTACAACCTTAGAGGACATGGAGTCCTCTTATATCTTTGAGATGCTCCATCTAGATATACTTTGCAAGGTTTCTAGTTCCCCACCAAAAAAGGTCACTTTTTGTCTCCCTAGTCGAGATATCCCTTCGCTGAAAATTCAAATCGTTATGGCAGACCAATATACCTTTGAATACGAGATCAAATCCAAAGTCCCTCCTCCGACCTTTTGGTGTACCCTTCCACTAGATAACCTAACCAAAGGGTTAGGTTGTCTAATCGAAGAAGACTTCAATAAAAAATGCTTAGGACTCTTGAAAGTGGATAACAATGATGTTTTCGTGATGACCCTAAATATATAAGACAAGTAGGGTGGTAGGGTCCTTGATTTTGAAAGATTGCAATTTCAAAAGCATGGGTAACAAATTAGTGCATTTAGGTTTGTTCTCTAGGCTTTTGGATGGTCTTCATCTCAATGAAGAAAATATTCATGTCTATCACATCGAGGCGTCTGAGGATCTTACCTTTACTAGTGACTCTTACTCTCCGTGGAGTGTTAGCCTACAATTGATTGATACAATTGAAAACGTACCTGGTTTAGCAAGCATGGAAGTGTGTTGTGTTACTAAATGTGAACCTTTAAGGAAGTTCCTAGCAAGAATGAGTTCCTCAACTATTTTATTTTGCTTCAAAAATGGTATTTTGGAACTGACATGTGAAGAGGAAATTTGGCAAGTCGAGGATTGTTGTGTACTGTCGGGAGATCATTTCGAGTTTCATTGGTCTCACCTGAATTTGTTGATGAAGGCTCAAGAGGTTGCTCGGGAGGTGCATTTTTGCACTAGTTCGTTGATGCTCGGGTGCGTGATACTCTCGTTCAAGCTCGGAGACGAGGGAGAACTCCAATTGTTCAAGGGGTCTAGTTCATGTCTCCCCGTTCTGAGCAACCCACCTTTTCCGTGATAAGGTAAGCTTTTACTTTTTATGTCCTTATTTTATCTCCTCTCTCCTTGCTCCACTCCTCTGTCACGTATTGTCAAAGTCAGGGTTTGCTTTCCTCGGATGGTATGATTAATTTTCTTTTTCATTAAAATTTTTGCCATGTGTTGAACTTTTTCTTAAAAAGAAATGTAGCTCTCAAATAATGCTGATATTGTCATGTCATGTGGACGGGTGTGACTGTGTTCTTTCAGCCTCATTGGCTGTATCGAGGCCCCTTAAGCTAGAGGTTTTCCTGGCCGATAACTTCAGGGGCGGTGGGATATGTCGGGCAAGGGCAAACGCCCAAGTTATCTGAGGAAGGTGCAACCTCAACCAATGAAATTATATGAGCTAACTGTCAATGAACAAGAACTTTTCTGAAAACCTTTGGGCTACTCGTCCAACATTGATAATCCTTTAGTTGGCTATCGTAGTTGCATCATGTGTGTGTACATCATAGTTATCCCTTCTTTTTTTTTGGTTGTCTAGTCTTAGAATTTGTCTCACTTTAAGGTGCTGTCGCTAAATCCTTGCACAATTCTGTAAATGTTTTATCGGTAGTAAAAGGCCTTCAAGTGCAGATGGTTCAGCTGCATTTAGAATTACGTTTCTTTCAAGAAGCGTAATTTCTTCATCAGTACTCTTATTGCTGCCAATTAATGAATGTTTTGAAAACCTTAAGAACAAAACACACATTTTAAATGCTTGCTCGTTTTTCCTCTCCATGGGGATGTACATGTGTTCAGGAGCAACAGGGTTTAGTTAGATATTGTTAGAATAATCTAGAAAAATCATGTAAACAATATCTAAGCTTAGTGCCTAGAAAGATCTAGATTAATACCTACCTAGACACATCTAGAATAATGTCTACCTAGAAATATCTAAAATAATAGTCTAGGATAATTATGAAGAAGACTCTAGACATAGAAAGATCTAGAGAATTGTCTACCACCCTACACCACTATAAATAGGGGTGATGTAAAGCATTTTGTGTATCAAGCAATACAATCATCTTTCCACATCTCTCTTAGCATTCATCTCTCTTCCTCTAACATACAATTACCTAGCCTAATATCCTACATCAAAAACCTAATAGTGGTATCAGAGCCTACTAAACTCAAGACCTCCACAAACAAATTTACCCCATACCAAATTCTCCCTTACACCACCACAAAAATCTTATGGCATCATCATCAACCTCAAACACTACATTTACATATGCTCAAAATAATTGGGTATCAATATTCACCGGGGAAAAATATGATTATTGGAGTATTCAAATGAGGACCTTGCTAATGGCACAAGGCCTCTGGGATTTGGTACAAAATGGGTACTAAGCACCAAAAGATGTTACCGAATTAGCATCTTGGGATGAAAATAAAAGAAAACAATATGAAGAAGATCGAAGGCGAGACTCTGCTGCACTATCGGTCATCCATCGGGGAGTTGCAGAAACAATTTTCCCAAGAATTATGGCTGCAACAACGGCCAAGGATGCTTGGAGTAATCTACAAAAAGAGTTTAAGGGCTCCGATAAGGTAATTGTCATTAAACTTCAATCTCTTTGGAAGGATTTTGATACATTATTAATGTCGGAAGGAGAAACAATTCAAGCATTCTTTACCCGTGTCTCTAATATCACTAATCAAATTCGTAGCTATGGAGACACCATTCAAGATCTAAAAATCATACAAAAAATATTAAGAAGCCTTCCGGCAAAATTTGATCATGTTGTGGCTGCAATAGAGGAGTCTAAAGATTTATCTACGCTAACCTTAACTGAACTAATGGGTTCACTCCATGCACATGAAGAGAGAATGCGTAGATTTGAAGATGAGCCACTAGAACAGGCTTTCCAAGCCAAATTGAAATTCTCTTATAATAGAGAAAATAAAAATCAATATAGCCACGGTAAAAATTTCCAACAAAAAGGAGGAACATCAAATAACCGTGGTAGGGGGAGAGGTGATTATAGAAATCATGGGGACCGAGAAAATATTCAATCGAGTTCCTATTGCAAATTATGCAAGAAAAATAATCACGACACAAAAGATTGCCGGTTTAAATGCAAAAAATGCAAAAGACACACCCATCTTGAAAAAGATTGTTGGTTCCGGCAAAAAGATGAGGCTAATTTCACAGAGAAAAATGACCCTTCTAATCAATTGTTTTATTCTTGTCTAAATGCCCACCAAGAATCCTCTGATATTTGGTATTTAGATAGTGGTTGTTCAAACCACATGACAAGCGATAAAAAAGCGTTTGTCAAATTTGATGAAAATGTTAAATCTCAAATTACTCTTGGTGATGGAAGATCTTAAGATGTAGCAGGGAAAGGGACAATCGCCGTTAAAACTGAAAACGACTCATCCAAAATCATTGATGATGTTTTATATGTCCCGGGCCTTGCTCAAAATCTACTAAGTGTGGGCCAGTTAGTCCAAAGAGGCTACATGGTTAAATTTGATGAGGATAAATGTATCATATATGACAAGAAAAAGGGTCAATTAGTCACAACAGTAAAAATGGCCTCAAATAAAATATTTCCATTAAGAATGCCACTAAAGCAAAAAGTTGCTTTCAATTGCACAAGTGATGATTCTACATTGTGGCATTGGAGATTCGGGCACTTACACTACAAGAGTCTAAAACTCTTAAATCAAAAGGAAATGGTGATTGGCCTTCCCCCAATAAATGATGAAAAGAAAATATGTGAAGGTTGTATTTATGGAAAAATGCATAGATTGTCATTTCCTAAGACGTCTTGGAGGGCCAAGGCTCCGTTAGAGCTTGTTCATGCAGATATTTGGGGCCCAGCCAAGAACAACTCTATTGGCGGTAGAAGATATTTTCTTCTATTTGTGGATGACTATACTCGCATGATGTGGGTATATTTCTTAAAGTATAAATCAGAGGCATTCTCATTCTTTGTCCAATTCAAGGCTCTCATGGAAAAACAAAGTGGACATCCTCTTAAAACTCTTAGAACAGATCGTGGAGGAGAATTCACAAGCACTAGATTCCTTAGCTTTTGTAAGAAGCATGGAATCAGAAGAGAATTGACCGTAAGACGCACACCTCAACAAAATGGTGTAGCGAAAAGAAAAAAATAGAACAATTGCAGAAATGGCCCGCAACATGCTACAAGCAAAGAATTTGCCCAAATACTTTTGGGCTGAAGCTGTCCATACAGCTGTTATATTCTAAACAGATCTCCAACAAAGGCGGTTCAGGATATGACACCCTACGAGGCTTGGTACAAAAGAAAGCCCGTAATTGAGCACCTTAGAATTTTTGGGTGCGTTGCCTATTCCCACATTCCAAAGGAGAACCGAGAAAAAATGGATGAAAAGGGAGAAAAATGTATCTTTATTGGATACAGTGATGAATCAAAAGGATACCGCCTCTACAAGCCTGAGTCCAAGAAGTTGATCATTTCAAGAGACGTCATATTCGATGAAGTTGCAGAATGGAGATGGACAGAACACGCTCCGCAGCCAGCCATAGAAGAATATTCTCCATCTAGCTCTTCTCAGGGAGTTCGTGATCAAGGAGAAGCACCTTCATCTCCGAGGATTCCAACAGGCCCGAACTCACCAAATTCATCTCCAAGATCAAGTCTCACAAATTCTCCTCAACCAGTGCGTCGCTCACAACGAGATCGTCACCCTCCGACCTACTTGGAAGATTATCAGTGCAATCAAACAACCACGGAATTTGCATTATTTGCCAGTGAGCCACAAAACTTCCAAGAAGCAGCAAAAGAAGATAAATGGATCGAAGCCATGATCGAGGAGATCAGAATGATCGAGAAGAATGACACATGGGAGCTCGTAGACAGACCCGAAGGGAAAGACATAATAGGCCTCAAATGGGTTTACAAGATCAAGCACAATGAAGATGGCTCCATCCACAAATTGAAGGCCCGGCTCGTCGCGAAAGGCTACTCACAGCAACCAGGAGTTGACTTCAACGAGACATTTGCGCCAGTAGTTCGTATGGAAACTATCAGAACGGTATTGGCTCTTGCAGCTCAAATGAAACTTCAAGTCTTTCAGTTGGATGTCAAGTCCGCATTTCTTAATGGTGAAATTGAAGAGGAAGTATACGTGGAGCAACCGGAAGGATTTATCATGGAAGGCCAAGAAAACAAGGTTTATCGTCTCCAAAAAGCTCTATATGGGCTTAAGCAAGCTCCACGGGCATGGAATAGCAAGATTGATAGATATCTACTACAAAGTGGGTTTATGAAAAGCCCTAGCGAGCCATCACTGTACATCAAGACTCAAGCATCGGATTTTCTCATCTTGTGCCTTTATGTTGATGATTTGATCTACACCGGAACAAGTTCAAGAACGCTTGAAGACTTCAAGAAGGCCATGATGTCAGTGTACGAGATGACAGACCTCGGACTCATGAAATACTTTCTTGGCATACAGGTGAAGCAAAGTCCAGGTAAAATCTTCCTTTCCCAAGAAAAATATTTAGAAGATTTACATAAAAAGTTTAACATGGCCGATTCCAAACCAATGGCAACACCTATGGCGGTTAACGAAAAGCTATCAAAGTATGATGGCAAGGAGAAGGTAGATGCATCAATATATCGGAGCTTGGTTGGATCACTGATCTACCTCACCAACACAAGGCCCGATATAGTACACTCAGTCAGTATAGTATCTAGGTTTATGAGTGAACCTGGTAAAGCCCATTTCGCAGCAGCCAAGAGAATTCTGAGATATGTCAAAGGAACTAAGAGTTATGGACTCATGTACGAAGCAGAAAAAGACTACATGCTCAACGGATATACTGATAGCAATTGTGCATGATGCATCGATGATAGAAAAAGTGCAAGTGGTTACATATTTCAACTTGGATCAAAAGTCATCTCATGGTCGTCAAAGAAACAAGCAACAGTGGCACTATCATCGGCAGAGGCAGAGTATGTAGCAGCTACAAGCGCAACATGTGAAGCAGTATGGTTACGAAGGATATTGGCGGATCTACAACATGCCATGGATGGACCAACAATAATATATTGCGACAACATGTCCGCCATCGCAATGACCAAAAATCCAGTCTTCCACAGCCGATCAAAGCATATCGAGATACGACATCACTTCATACGAGAGTTGGTTGAACAACAGGAGATCGAGTTACAATTCTGCAAGACGGGGGAGCAACTCGCAGACATATTTACCAAGGCATTACCACCAAAAAAATTCATGCACTTCAGAGAACAACTTGGAGTTCAAGTTCTAGATTAGGGGGAGTGTTAGAATAATCTAGAAAAATCATGTAAACAATATCTAAGCTTAATGCCTAGAAAGATCTAGATTAATACCTACCTAGACACATCTAGAATAATGTCTACCTAGAAATATCTAGAATAATAGTCTAGGATAATTATGAAGAAGACTCTAGACATAGAAAGATCTAGAGAATTGTCTACCACCCTACACCACTATAAATAGGGGTGATGTAAAGCATTTTGTGTATCAAGCAATACAATCATCTTTCCACATCTCTCTTAGCATTCATCTCTCTTCCTCTAACATACAATTACCTAGCCTAATATCCTACATCAAAAACCTAACACATATTTTAAAGTTTGTGGACTGAACAGAAGTAGCCATTTAATTGTTCTGAACTCTAAATTTTCAGTTTAGCTTTTAGGTAACTCATTATTCTTTTCTAATCAAAGGAGAATCATATGTCGTTCTATCCCATACTGACCTTCCAGTAATTACTAGTAACCTTCTTAAGTATGTCTATTTGTAGTCTAATCTGTTGATCTGCAATTAATAGGAGCCATGAATTTTCTTGTCTGTCAGTTTTGAGCTCATGGTTTTTAATTGAGCAATTGCGCTGTTGTTCACTTCCAATCATGTTGACATTGTCTGGAGCTCATACTGGTGTAACAGAAGTAGTCCGCCACATCTCTGTATCCTGACCCAAAGTATGGAGTTTATTATTTAGATTATATGCATTTAAGCAAACTCAACATATATTGATTTGTACAACGAATCTTGCTGCATTTTGTCATGGACTCCAACTTGGGGGTACCTTCGACTTTCTAGGAAGTACATCTTGGCGTCTTATGGGGCTATGGTGTTTTGAGAGTCAATTCTTTTAAATAGTTAGTTATTTATTTTGGAGGATAAATGTATTTTCTCCGGAGGACCTACTGCTGATTGGTTGCTATTCGGGCTGTCTTTCTTTCTCCAGTTGTTCTTTGTCTTGGTTGTTGTCTTATGCCTTTTGTGTTGTGCATGTTCTTGTAACCCTTAGTGTACCTTTGCTTTCCTGAGTTTCCTCTGTTGTCCTCCATGTTGTGCATCTCTTAACTTGATAGAGAAGGGTTGTGTTAAGTAGTTCATAGCTGGTGCAAAACTCGGTTGGACTCTCCGCCAATTATTGACTCTGTTTTCTTTGCAGAGAATCCCTGTAGCTGACATTAGTTTACATGTTTAGACCTTTGTTTGTTAAGGTTAGAATAGGTGAACTCATATTTTGGATATTCAATAGGTGAACTCTGTTATTGACGTGTTCTTTATGTTTGATATGTAATTGATTACCATATTCTCTTCTGTTCTTGATTGACTTGCTTTTGATGCAGAATAGCTGAGAGTCTGAGACTTTGATGATCTCCAAACCCCAAGAAGAGAGGAAGTAGATAGAGTAGTTCTAGCAGTTTGTGTTGTATTTGGTGGATATTAACATCTTACACGACGCCCCTGTTATTTTTCTTTATATTTGTTTTTTTGGTCCGAAATTTGCTTTATATTTGTGAGGCATTGTCACTTTTGCTTCATTTGAGGATAAGTAATACTTACACAAGCTAGTCTTTGATGTAGTTTTGCAATGTAACATCGAAATCTTGCCATTTTGGCACTTTTAGGATGCATGATATGCTGGTTGGTTTATGTGTTAAATATCTCCAGCTGCATAGAATTATGCCATTTTCTCAGTTATGCTACTGTCTTCTTAAGTTCTATGTCTTTTTAGCCTACTCCTTTCGCAGGTTAGATTTGAGAGGTTGGGGATTCATTAATCAATGATGCTCCTTGAGCTTTTGCTTGGTGTTTATGCCCAGACCTCTTTGGGGAGGTGCATAGGGAGCTCACCACATTGGAGAGGATGTTTGCCATGTTTTGCCGAACAGTAAATTTTGTATAAAGTCGTCTTGGTTGTACTTTTTTTAGTCGTCTTTGATTGTTTGAAGCTTAGCATATAGTAAGTGAAAGGAGAGGATCCACCTTCTTACAGTAAAAGTATAGGTAATTTACATTGTATTATAGGAGTGGGGACAACAATTTTACTGTCAAGTGTTTGGGAGATAAATGGATGAGGAGTTTAGGCAAAGGGTAATCCACCGTGATGTTCCTTCCTTTCTCGATTAATGTCTTCCTCTCCATGGGGATGTACATGTGTTCAGGAGCCCATGACTTATGATTTACAAGGAGAATGATTGTTGAAATGGACTCTGTGTTGAAGATTATATTTTCTTCTAATTGTGCCTTAATCAAATCTTGAGTCCTTCCAGCGCCATCAGCTCGGCATGTAATGGTGACATCCACTCTTCCTGCATGTTCCTTAAAACACCTCCCATACAATTTACTGGTGAAGTATTCAACACACTCAAAGAAGTTCATGTGTTTCCAAACCTCAAAGGCAGTGTCAATGCTTTCAAACAACCTAATGTTTCTTTTTCTCCAGAGATTTCAAAGGGAGAAAGAGAAGAAAATAGGCCAAGGCAAGTTCCGATGAGTCTTTTTAGCATGAAAATTGAAAGAAATAAAGCCACTCATTTAGTTCCATGGAGAAGAAGGTTACAATTACAGGAACGGAAATGTGTTTTGCCAAAATTCATTTGCAAAATATGAAGTGAATATTTCAAACTCTTTGTGACAAATTTGACAAACAGCGCAGTCAAGAATGTTTCATTGTGCTAAAGTAACCCCGTGAGGAAGTCTATCTAGCCAAACTAACCACACAAAAAACTAAATTTCTGGAAGGGTGTCAATTTTCCTAATCCAGCTAGTGTCGTCATCCTTATCACCCGTCCTAGTACTTTGGTCATAAGCAGCAAAATTTAAAAACTTCCCAGCGGCTGCTAAGTCACACGAACGAAAATCAATTTTCTCAGAACTGACTCCAGAGGGGAAAAGTTAGAAATCAGTTTTAGTTTGTGACATGGCAGCAAGAAGGAAAGTTTTACAAGATTGTTAAGAGCCCTATGGGCTATGACCAGTCCAATTGTCCAACCAAAAACACCGAGTTGGTATAAATCATTGCCTGTGATATTGATTATTGCAGAATTGTTACAGGCTATGACCACTGATCATCAGCGAACAAAGTCAAGTTAAGAGAACCAATTTCTACAACTTGGATAATCTGTCTGAACTTCGCCCTGCTATGAACTCCTGCACTATCTTCTGAAACCTGATTGCTATTAGGAAGACTCGGAAGGTAGAGTAGATTTATCCGGTATTAGAAAATCATAAAGAATGTCTGCGCGCAATCAGACTGCATCTGACAATCTCATCTTCAGGAGATTATATGTCATCACTAAGGTCAAAGTAACACAAAAAGTGTTTTACTGAAAACGGCTTACAACTGTTACAAGTTATGCAAAACTCTCATGGAACCTTCTGCATCATAGACCCTAGAATAATAATACACAAAGCTCAGCCAACTCCAATGAAAATGAAAACCATGACTCATAAATGATCAAAAAAACTTCTTACTTTATTCAGCTCCTGAAAATAGGTAAGCAGGAAATCTAGCCTCTCAACGAAATTATTGCAAATATAGTTTCTATATAGCTGCAGTAAGGATGTAGGGTTCTCATGCTATCGACTGCTAGTATCCATGATCCCACCTCTCATCAAGATAACTTTTAAAGTATAAAGAGACATTACCAAAAACCGGTAAATTAGACAATTTAAATACCTTTTCCAGTGCAAGAGCATCACCCAAATTGAGCTTCAGGCCATCATTTATGAGTTATGACTGATCTGTACCTCAATACGAGATCTAGGTTGTTTCTTGCAATATTGCTTATGGCTTATGCAACTTCCTATGCTTTTCTTATTCATATTGTTCACTGCTTTCAACTAAATGATTCACCAATCCCAGCTTTTCAGCTTGCTCTGAAGTAAGGAGTGGCAGACGAGGATGCTTGACGAGCTTTCATTGGGGCCTATGACACGAGAAAGCTTCTGCGAGAGCCCCCATGGCTCATGAGGGAAATATTCCGTACTGCAGGAAATGCATATACATAAGGTAGTGAAAACATGTAAACAGTTCCATACCGCAATCACTGGAAGCAAGAACACGCTCTAAGATTGAAGCCAAATTAGGTAATCAGACCAGGAGGCCTCAAATACCAGGAATAAAAATTCAAAAGGCAGAGAATGTCAGAATACAGGACAACTAAAATTTCCTGTTCTAACTTTTAAATGCAACATGAATAAGGCAAATGAAGGATAGAAACATAATTAATCATAAAAGGTGCAATACCAAACCAAAGTAAATTGGAGGCTATCAACATACATATAATATAAGATAAACGGTTGCTTCAATCATGCATCGATAGTAGCTAGTCTAGTTACTAAGCTAGCTAGCTACTAGCTAGTAGAGTAGTATGTAGCCGTTAATAATGTGGTTGAGGAAGTAAGGAAGATGATGAAGGGGCATCGTCAAGCGACATATCCATTCTACTTCACCATCTTGTTTTATTATATATGAATCGCAACGTACATAAACTTTAAGGCCCGTTCAGGGTGGTTGTGAGTTTTTGGTTTTCAAACGTACATATACGCATGAGCATCATATAAATATGCTTAATTAGTTTACGTTAGCTTGTAAATTTGCGTTGCGAGGCAGTATACCACCAAGACCACAGTGGTTCCAGTTGCACTTGATCTTAGCAGGGCCAACAAGGATATGGCTATTGGTGGTGCACCCAGGGGTATACTTGAAGCGAATGTAAGAATCTCCCTTAAAGAAATAGGCCTCATTCTTGATGTGAGAAGTATAGGCAGCATCAATGCCATTTTCGAAGCTCGTGCATCTTACAAAAGGAAAATGGTCTCTTATATTCCCCTTGCAAATCAGCCTAGGGTTGCAAGGACTGTAGTTGATACGAGCATATTGGTTTCCCTTAAACAGATGAGCTTCAAACTCGATTTCTGACTCGAATGCAGCATCTACCCCGTTCTCAAATGCTGAGCATTTGATGGGAACATGGATACCACTGGCTCAGGGCCTTTGATTAACATGTCGCAACCGCCATTGGGAGCAAAGAAGAACTTGGCCACCTAACAGAAATGCAAAGATACATGGAAACATGATCATATATAAGAGGGTGTGTATATATTTCATTTGCATTAGTCGTTGTGCCACTTTTTGCATAAATAAAGATTATCACAGTAAAATATCACAAAAACTTGTATAAGTCGGTCTTTTTGTAACTTTCGGTGATACAACAAAATATGGACTGAAATTACTAATCTAACAAAATAAAATAGAGATAAAACAAGCTAGTATCATTGGCACATATATACCTGGTTGGAAGTGAAGATGAATGCCATGCCGCACTCACGTGATGCAAAAGCAGCCTCAATTCCTAAATCTTGAAAGAGTGTGCATTTGAGGGAACGAAACTCATCAACAGTACGAGTTGGTCCCTTCAACACCATGTCCTTTGGTGCACCTGGAACATACTTCACTAGCGCAAACTCTTTCTTCATGAACATGTACACTTCGAACTCGCGAGGAGAACGAAATGCAGCAGTTATCCATACATCACCTGGACATCCACAGTTTGGCGACATTTCTCTTGCTTGGATTTGATGTTGATGATCACCTATTACATTTCGATTGTCAGAAAAAGAACAATTGAAAATCTTCGATTATTTGTTTTCATTTCAGATGAGACACAAAGATCAGTACAATATATTTCTGATTTTCTTTTCCCGGTGCGAAGGAGGGCCAAAGCCCTAACAAAATTTTTTAATAAGCGGAAAAAGAGCGGGGTCTAATAGTAACCTCAATAAGATTCTCATACAAAACAAGATATTTCCGATTATTTGTAATATGTACATATGACTAATGTGAGTGTTCTTTTATGGTAAGTTAGATGAGTCCCAAAATATAGTTGGACCATCTAAGTCGAAATTGGTTGGTGTGACACCATAACTTTAAGAATTAAACATCGTGGCGTGTACTCTAATGAACAGTTCAATTTACACAAGTAACACAAATTACATAATTATGAACATGTATGAGAGCAAAGTTATATACTTATATATATAGAGGGTTTAAAGCCATACCAAAATTTGATGAAATACTTTGAATGACCTTCAACTTCCTTGAGAAATGAAATAGGGAGAAGCATTGCTCTGCATTTTATAGCAAAAAGATAAGGAAGACATTACTCGAATATGAAGTAGTATTCTATGTCTTACCAAAAAAAACAAAAGAAATACTATTCTATGCGTTTTTCATACGCGAATGCTTGAACAATGACTTCTTCTATCTTTTCATACGAGAAAAACAATGCACGGTAGATTCAAGTTCTGTAGTACTCTTGTGTCCAAAACAACAAGAGAGAAGCTCCTAGGTACGCAGGTACATCTTGCAATTGACCTCCTTCCATGGCTCCATATGGGCTTAGGACAGGATTAATGTGAGCATCCAGAAAAAACGTAATCCCTTTTAAGTACGTATGATGAGGGGCTAGGTAGGCCATGCCTAACGCTGTCCAAACTAGCCCAACGGCTCATAATTCAGAACTTATGTTTGTTTTGCTAAGTTAGAAATAAATTAAAGATAACCAGCTAAACCAATTGCCTTCAAAGTTAAAGCTGATAAAACAGAAGTTTACCTTACATTTTGACATAAGCTTTTCTACTATAAGTCTGTAATCGTGATCACCTAATAATAATACTCTGATGCTTCCAAATTATGCTTATATTGCATTTTTATGCATGTTTCCCCTATTTATTTTTTTGTGTGTATATGGGTGTGTGGGCGTGTTATAGACTATAGAGGAGTGGAGGAACAAAGGCTGATAAAATTTGAACCAACCTCCCAATTAGAATACGATCGATAGTTAACAACTCTGGCATCTGTTTGACTTGTTATATTGTATCATATATATATGAGTATATAAAATAACTCTGGTATCTGGATTTGACTTGTTATATTGTATCATATATATGAGTATATAAAATAGTCCATATAATAATTAAGATCAAGTTGCGCCTAGAGGTGACAATGCAAGCTACGTACGAATAATTAGAGATTTGGCCTAATTAAACAATTGGTTTCTTATAAGATGGACCTAAAAATCAAGGTAAGTTGCCATCTGTTTTAAATTCTTTTTTCAGTTGACGTTTTGAGATCAAAGTAAACTTAACTTTGATGATTAATTTTAAAAAGTATAAAGATTTATGAAGTAAAAGTACTAATATTCGTTCCTCAAAAAAAAGAATACTATTGTTATATTTGTTTCTAATCATTGCAAAAAATATTAGTGTTGTCGGAGTAGAGCAACATTACACACAAGTCAAGTGAAGATTTATATATTAACGTTTCTCCCTCAATTTTACTGATATGAAACACTAGTCTTTATTCACTTAAACATATGCATACTATCATATTTTAACTCCTTCACTGAAACACTAGTCTTTAGTCACCTTAACATCTGCATACTAACATTTCAACTCCTCAGTTTTGCACTACAAAAATATTGATCCGTGAGTTATATTGAGAATCGTTTTTGTGCATAGAAATTGATTAATACTCATTTTCACAGGTAATCAAACAGCAAGCAAGATCCAAGAACAAAAATGACGTCCACTTGTGCTTGTCCAAATGAAATCTGGGTCACTGCTGCATTCCGGTCTTCTAACAAGGATGAAGCCTATATATTCATGAAGAAGGAGTATGCAGTGTATTTATCCAAGTCGCCGGTCTCCAGTGGAGTTGACAAGATTTTAGCTGGACCAAGTCCTACTATTGAGAAATTCAAGTTCCTACAATGCACCATCTTTGAGGATGTTGGAATTGTAGGGGCTTTCGGGTCTCATGCTCCTGGTAAGGCATTCATCTTCGCTTCCAACCAGGTGGCGGAGATTGACTATGCTCCCGCTGGTGGTGCTGGTATGTTTGTCCGAGGCCCAATGCCAATTACCACCATGTTCCCTTTCTTAAGAGGGCCATGGGAGGCTGATTCGAGAATGGGATAGATGCCGGGATTGAGTCATCAGTCAAATCTGAAGCTTTCATCTTCAAGGGCAAATACTATGGTTATATCAACTATGGTACTGCATGTCCAGGGATGATAAGCACAAGGACTATAGTTGAACAATGGCCTGGTCTCAAAGACACTGTCTTTGAGAGTGGCATTGATGCTGCATATGCTTTGCATGAGAATCCTAATATGGCCTTCATATTCAAAGGAGATACTTATGCTCGTATCAAATGCAGTCCTCGCCAAACTACTCAAAGCGTCTTATTTGGACCTGCCAAAATCAAGGACTTCCGCAAGGCTTTGGGCGCCATACTACCTCGCCAGAACCTAAGAGCCAACACAAACTAAAAGCTGAGAGCTTTAAACAGAATAAGCGAGCTTTGGATACATGCTCAATGCTCAATACTATCCTACATATGTATTAGCGCAGATATGATCTGCTAGTATTTTTATCTTCTAAGTTTGTATACGTTTCTATATGTAATAAGATCAGACAAGATGGTGAAGTAGAAAGGATATGTCGCTTTACGACACCCCTTCATCATCAACCACATTACAGGCTACTAGCAAGCCTACTATCAATGGATATTGAAGCAACCGTTTATATGAGTATATGTTTGTGTATGTTCTCCTATCTGTATATTACTAAAAATAATATGCGACATGTCCTGGCAAAACTGCCCCAAACCGATTGAAAACGATTGCCTTCAAAAGCTGATAAAACAGATGTTTACCTTACATTTTGACATAAGCTTTCTACTGTAATTGATGATCACTTCGAAATTATGCATATCTTGCATTTCTATACATGTTTCCCTTTATACTTTGATTTGTGTGTGTGCGCACACGTGTTGTAGAGGATTGGAGGAACACAGAAAGATAAAATTTGAACCCTTGACTTCCCGAATTAGGATACGATGGTTAACAAGTACTGAAGCATGTCTTCGACTTGTTATATACAGACTTATATGAGTATATAAAATAGAATTCCACAATAAGAATAGATCTAGTTGCTTTTACGGGTGACAAGTTATGACTCAGAAGAGATTCAGCCTAATCAAATCCACAATACACTGACCTTATAGGTCATGGATGAATGTACCTTGCCTGCACCAAGTATCCCAGGATGTGTGGGTATACCAAAGCTCAGTCTAGTGAAACAAAATAAAGAAACCAATGAATTGGAGGTTCTGAAACACCGAGTTGATATTGATTATTGTTGAAACACCACTGATCAAGGGAAGGGAACCAATTTCTACAACTCGGATCTGCCAGAACTTCGCCCTGCTATGAACTCCTGTATTTTCTGAAACTGCTCTTTTGTCATCCAGTCATAATAGCTATGAGCCCTTTCCTGAAATAAACAAGCATCAGTCACATGTACGCTATTTACAAGAGATTCCAGTGAAAATAACAGAACATGTGAAACACTTAACCATGAGAAGAACTACAGGAAATAGAACTCATAACTTATTACCTGAAATCTATCTGCACCCTCCCTCCACCAAACGCGTACACACCATACAAAAGTTCAATCCAAAATCTGATTGCTATTAGGAAGAGTAGGAAGGTAGAGTAGATTCATCCGGTAATTGAAAATTGATAAAGAATGTCTGCGCACAATTTGACTGTATCTGACAATCCCATCTTCAGGAGATTATATGTCACTATAGGTCTAAGTAATACAAAGTGTTATACGGAATACAGCTTAAAAGCTTGTAGAACTCTCATGGAACCCTCTGGAGCGTAAGATTATTTGATCCTCAGTCCCTACAGCTGAGACTCTGAGACAAATAATACTCATAGTTCAGTCAACTCCAATAAAAATGAAAACCATGACTCACAAATGATCAAACAAACTTCTTACTTTATTCAGCTCCTGAAAATAGTTAAGCAGGAAATCTAGCCTCTCAACCAAATTAACATTGCAAATATAGTTACTATATAGCTTCAGTAAGGATGTCGGTTCTCATGCTATCGACCACTAGTATCCATAATCCCACCTCTCAAGACAACCTTCAAAGTATAAATAGACATTAACAAAAACCAGTGAGTTAGACAAATTCAGTAGCCTTTCCAGTGCAAGAGCATCACAAAAATTGAACTTCAGACCCTCATTTATGAGTTATGACTGATTTGTACCTTAATACGAGATCTTGGTTGTTTCTAGCAATATAGCTTATGCAACTTCCCAGACTTTTCTCAGTCGTATCATTCGCTGCTTTCAACTAAATGATTCACCAATCCCAGCTTTTCAGCTTGCTCTTAAGTCAGGAGTGGCAGACAAGGACACTTGACGGGCATCATTGGGGCCTATAACGTGAGAAAGCTTCTGCGAGAGCCCCCATGAGGGAAATATGTTGTACTGCAGGAAATGCATACATAAGGTAGTGAAAATATTTACAGTTCCATACTGCAATCATTGGCAACAAAACACACTAAGATTGGCGCCAAATTTGGAAATCAGACCAGGAGGCCTCAAATACCAGGAATATAAATTCAAGAGACAGAGAATGTCAGGGGCAGACCTGAAAATTTCCTGTTCTGACTTTTGAATGCGACATGTTCAAAAATCAAAGAAGGCAAATGAAGGACAGAAACATAATCATGAAATGCAATACCAGACCAAAGTAAATAGGGGGCTATCAACATACATATAATGTATATAAACGGTTGCTTTAATCATGCATTGATAGTACCAAGTCTAGCTAGTAGGCTAGTAGCTACTAAGCTAGCTATACTAGTAAGCTGGCTAGTAGAGTAGTAGCCTGTAATGTGGTTGAGGAACTGAGGATGTAAGGAAGATGATGAAGGGGCGTCGTCAAGCGACGTATCCATTCTACTTCACCATCTTGTTTTATTATATATATCGCAACGTACATAAACTTAAAAATCAAAATACCAGCAGATCATATGTCTGCATGCATTACATATATAGGATTGTACTGAGCATGCATGCATGCATATGCAAAGCTCGCTTATTCTATTTAAAGCTCTCGCTTTTAGTTTAAGTTGGCTTTTATGTTCTTGCGAGGAAGTATGGTGCCCAAAGCCTTGCGTTTCTCTTTGATATTGGCAGGTCCGTATAAGACGCGTTGACCAATTTGGCCAGGAGTAAATTCGATACGAGCATAAGTATCTCCTTTGAATATGAAGGCCATATTAGGACTCTCGTGCAAAGCATAGGCAGCATCAATGCCGCTCTCAAAGACACTGTTTGCGAGAGCAGGCCACAGTTCACCTATAGTCTTGGTGCTTTTGATCCCTGGAGAAGCAGTACCATAGTTAATATACCCAACGTATTTTCCTTTGAAGATGTAAGCTTCGGATTGGACTGGTGACTCAAACCCGGCATCTATCCCATTCTCAAAATCAGACTCCGATGGCCCTCTCAAGAAAGGGAACATGGTGGTAATAGGCATTGGGCCTCGGACAAGCTTTCCAGCACCACCAGAGGGAGCATAGTCAATCTCCGCTACCTGATTGGAAGCGAAGATGAATGCCCTACCAGGAGTATGAGACGCGAAAGCCCCCTGAATTCCAACATCCTCAAAGATGGTGCATTATAGGAACTTGAAGTGCTCAATAGTAAGAGTTGGTTCTCTTACAATCTTGTCAATTCCACCAGATACTGGCTGGGCGGAGAAATACAGCGCATACTCCTTCTTCATGAATATATAGGCTTCATCCTTGTTAGCAGACCGGAATGCAGCAGTGATCCAGATTTCATTTGGACAAGCACAGTCAGACGACGACATTTTTGTTCTTTGATCTTGTTTGCTGTTTGATCACCTGCTCAATAATGCACAAAAACAGATTTCAATATTACTATAGTATTACGTACATATCAACATATATATGTCAAGTTAATAACTTAATTCAATGAATATTTAGCATAAGCAAAACAATGAATTTATATGGATAGCACTCAGTATATATAACTTCGAGTTTAAACCTATACCAGAAGGGGAGGAAATTTTCAGCAGGCTCTAACTCGAGTTCTGACATGAGCAAACAAAATGCTCTGCTTTTATAGACCATATATGGGGGTCACAAACGGTAAATGCAGCTAAAAATCTCAAAAATATGATATATTCTACATGTGTTTCCTGTCCTTTTGTGCTAGTGCTACACGAATATGAATAAGATGCTAAATGTTTTTGTTTTTCTTTTTATCGGTATAAGATACCATTACTATCAGGAGTAATCTTTTGTAATTATTTCTGGAAATAATCAAAGACAAAGCCATTGTTACAAAGAAAAGATTTTACCATAGAGATGCCTAAAGGCCAGTAATTGTAGGCAGCTAACAAGAGGATGCTCATTGAGAGGGACACCGAATGTCATATTTGATATGTTGCTACGTGTGCTAACTTTGTTGCAAGTCTATCCAAAAATGAGTATCAAGGCTAAAAAAGATATTGTCACATGTAGAAAACCAAGATGCCTTACATATGATTTCGAAGAAAACAAGAGTGTTACATACCGGGGAATAATGCAAATTTTGTTTTGCTAAGTGAGAGATTAAGCAAAGATAAGCAAGCAGAGTAGTAAACCAATTGCCTTCAAAAGCTGATAAAACAGAAGCTTAGCTTACATTTTGACATAAGCTTTCTACTGTAATAATCGATGATCACCTAATACTCTGATGCTTCGAAATTATGCTGATCTTGCATGTTTATAGATGTTTCCCTTTTTATTATTTTGTGTATGTGCGCGCGCGCGCATGTATTATAGAGGACTGGAGGAACACAAACAGATAAAATTTGAACCCTTAGCCTCCCGATAAGGATACGATAGTTAACACATACTGCAGCATCTTCATGACTTGTTATGTACAGAGATATGAGTATATAATATAGAAGTCCATATAAGAATAGATCTAGTTGCGCTTATGGGGGGCAAGTTATGATTCAGAAGAGATTCAGCCTAACCAAATCCACAATGCACTGATCTTACAGGTCATGGAAACACGGGGTTGGTATGAATCATTGCCTATGATATTGATTATTGCAGAAACCTTTAAGGTTGTGACACCACTGATTAAGTGATCAGCAAACACTTAATTTATAACAAGGTCAGGTGAAGAGAACCAATTTCTACAACTTGGATCGACAAGAACTTCGTCCTCCTATAGTGCTATGAACTCCTGCATTTTCTGAAACTGCTCTTTTGTCATCCAGTCATGTTGGAGTATCCCTCCTACATGGAGGAAGAGCCCAATTAATTTGGGTTATATTTGCTTACCATATGGGTTATCCATATGATGTTTAAGTGAAGGGCAATTTCGTATATTCACTCCCAAGTGGCTTCCCTTATAAGCCAAAAGGTTAGAAGGGCTGAGTGCAAGAGAGAGAAAGCCTAGACACTCACAAAATCAGGAGAAAAGTCTAGAAGTGAAGAGGAGAGAGAGAAGAGGAGCCACCCACGAATTTTGGTGCTGGCAGCCCAGAAATCCGCCCCGATCGACGACCAAACGAACTCCGATCGTCGCGAGATTTTAGCACGTTGTTCCTGACATCCCCTTCTTCAAATCCAACGGTCAGAATTTCATTTAGAGCTCTCTAAGTCAGTTTTCTAAATTCAACTCTTATTTTATACGAAATTGTATTTCCACTCTTTTGGGTGATGATTTGGGAGACTTGTTGTGCCAAGGTTGATCCTTGATAATTGTGAATACCTCTAGTTGATCTAGGGAAGAACTATTGTTGTACCCACTTGTTAATTTGTTGATTAGTGGAGGTTTTGGTACCGTTTGTTAACGGTCCCGTGGTTTTTTCCCCACATCGGGGTTTCCACGTAAATCCTTGCGTCTCCTTGTTTATATATTGTTTTTTGGGCTGATTTATAGTTCCATTTGCTGCTGTCATTTTGGTTCAATATTGTTTGGTTGCTTGAATTGGTTATTGCTCATCTTTGCATCACAACCGGGGAAAAAGTCTTTGTTGCTTCCGCTTGTGTATTTGTGTGCTTTCCCCAACATAGTGGTATCAGAGCTTTGGTTAGAGTCATTGTGAATTTGTTGTGTTGTTAAAGATGGATGAACAATCTGGTGTGCACGGAATGATTAGTTTGAATTCTGGAAATTACTCCGTGTGGAAAACTAAAATGGAGGATATCCTTTATGTGAAGGATTTGTATGAACCAATTTTAAATGCAACCATACCAACTGGTGTTGTTGAAAGTGAGTGGAAAATATTGAACCGTAAAGCCATTGGAACAATTAGACAATTTGTTGATATGAGTGTCCTCCAACATATTGCCAATGACACGAATGCTTATACTCTTTGGAAGAAACTTGAGACCATGTATGAAAGGAAGAATGCCTTGAGTAAAGCGTCATTGATTAGAAAACTTGTGAAATTGGAATATAAAGATGGTGATAGCATAGTAGTTCATTTGAATGAATTTCAAAGTTTGATTAACAAGTTGTCTGCAATGAAGATGAATTTAGATGATGAGCTGCAGGCATTGCTACTACTTTGCTCATTGCCAGAAAGTTGGGACACTCTATTTGTATCACTTAGCAACTCCGCACCAGAGGGCACGCTGACAATGGAAATTGTCAAAGCTAGTTTGTTGAATGAAGAAACTAGAAGGAAGGAAATGAGTTCCTCCACACAACCAGAGGCTAATGTGACACAAGAATCAAGCAGGGGAAGAAGTAAGACTCGATATCCCCAGCATAGAGACAAGTCCAGGGGGAGATCAAAATTAAGGGGTAAGATCATTTGCCACTATTGTGATAAGTCAGGCCACATTCAAAAACATTGCAGGAAAATGAAGAGAGACAAGTCCAGAGAAAGGAAAGAAAAGGGTGAGACATCCAGGCAACAACAAGAAGAGAAAGATAACAACACCACTGCAGTTGCAACAAGTGATGAATTATTTTTTATTGGTGACCATTGCCTAAATCTAGCTAGTGATGATTGTACTTGGGTGATTGACACGGGTGCTTCATTTCATCTAACCTCGCACCAAGATTACTTCTCATCTTACACTAGCGGTGACTTTGGCTATGTAAGGATGGGGAATGATGGCTCATCCAAGATTGTAGGCATGGGTACAGTGTGTTTGAAAACATCCACAGGTTGCAGTTTGGTGTTGAGAGATGTCCGACATGTTCCAGACATTCGGCTGAATTTGATATCTCCTGGATTGCTCGATGATGCTGGTTACTCCAGCAACTTTGGTGGTGGAAAGTGCAAGCTTATCAAAGGAAGTTTGATTGTGGCTCGTGGGAGCAAGCAGAGATCATTGTATGTGATGCAAGCTAAGTTGTGCAAAGGAGAAGTACACGCAGTTGATGATTCCTCCAGCGAGTTATGGCACAAGAGACTTGGTCACATGAGTGAAAGAGGTATGCAAATGCTTGCTAAGAAGCAACTCCTTCCTGATGTTCAAGATATGTCCTTGAAACCCTGTGTTGATTGTTTAGCTGGAAAACAACATAGGGCAGCATTTCATACTCGTCCCCCATCTAGAAGAAAACATGCATTAGATCTTGTTCACACTGATGTATGTTCCATGGATACTAAGTCACATAGCGGTGCACTTTATTTTGTTACTTTTATTGATGATTATTCTAGAAAACTGTGGGCTTTTGTGTTGAAAACCAAAGACCAGGTACTACAGTTTTTCAAGCAGTTCCAGGCCAGAGTTGAGAGAGAAACAGGCCGGAAGCTCAAGTGTGTTAGAGCTGACAATGGTGGAGAGTACAGGGGTCCATTTGAAGAGTATTGCAAAGTACAGGGCATCAGGCTTGAGAAGACAGTTCCCAAGACACCTCAGCTGAATGGACTTGCAGAGAGAATGAACAGAACAATTGAAGAAAGAATTCGATGTATGCTCTCTCATGCGAAGCTGCCTAGGATTTTTTGGGCCGAGGCAATGTTTACAGCAGTGTACCTCATCAACCGGTTCAGTTCCTCTTAATGGAGATGTTCTGCAGAGAGTATGGATTGGTAAAGAGGTATCATTCAGCCACCTGAGAGTCTTTGGGTGCCTTGCATATGTTCATATTCCCAGAGATGAGAGGTCCAAGCTTGATAGCAAGACAAAGCCATGCATCTTCCTAGGGTACTCAGAGGATGAGTTTGGGTACAGATTGTGGGATCCAGTTAGCAGGAAAGTGATTAGAAGCAGAGATGTAGTGTTCTTTGAAGACAAAACCTTTGCAGATTGTGAGAAGAAGAAACAACCAGAGCCTTCTCCTAGTGACAGCGCCAACACAGATCCAATATTTCCTCAAGTAACTCCTAGAGTTCAAGGGGGAGAACAACAGGAAGATGGCAATGATGATCATAACAGTGATGATGGTGATGATGTTCAGCCACCACCAGATCATACACATGAAGAAGAACCCCATGTACAACCAGAACCACAGTTGAGGAGATCCACCAGAGAGAGACAACCTACCTCTAAATATCCAGCAGATGAGTATGTGTTGATGACCGACGGGGGAGAACCTGAAAGCTACGAGGAGGCTATGTCACATGAGCACTGCAAGGAGTGGTATAATGCCATGCAAGATGAGATGAAATCCTTGCATGAGAACCACACCTATGACTTAGTGGAGTTGCCTAAGGGCAAGAGAGCACTCAAGAACAAATGGGTGTACAGATTGAAAACTGGAGAAGATGGTTCACCACCTAGGTACAAGGCACGTTTGGTGGTGAAAGGCTCAGGTCAAAAGAAAGGCATAGACTTTGAAGAGATTTTTTCTCCAGTTGTGAAGATGTCTTCTGTTAGAGTTGTTCTTGGCTTAGCTGCTAGCATGGATTTGGAGGTGGAACAACTTGATGTGAAGACTGCTTTCCTCCATGGTGACTTAGAGGAGGAAATCTACATGGAGCAACCAGAAGATTTCCAAGAGAAGGGAAGTGAGAAGCTTGTATGCCGTTTGAAAAAGAGTTTATATGGCTTGAAACAAGCACCTCGACAATGGTACAAGAAGTTTGAGTCTTTCATGAAAGACCACAGTTTCCACAAGACACATGCAGATTCATGTGTGTTTGTGAAGCATTACGCCGGAGGTGATTTTCTCATTCTCTTACTTTATGTGGATGACATGTTGATTATTGGTCAGGATAAGGAGAAGATTGTCAACCTGAAGAGTGCCTTGAGCAAGTCCTTTGCAATGAAGGACCTTGGCCCTGCAAAGCAAAGTTTGGGCATGCGTATCTCTCGTGATAGGAAGAACAAGAAGATATGGCTATCACAAGAGAGTTACATCCAGAAGCTGCTAGAGAGGTTCAAGATGGACAAAGCTAAACCTGTGAGCTCGCCACTTGCAGGTCACATGAAGCTAAGCTCCAGCCAGTGTCCTACAAGTGAGAATGACAAGAAAGAGATGATGACGGTGCCTTATGCATCCGCCGTGGGGAGTTTGATGTATGCCATGGTATGCACTAGGCCAGACATTGCACATGCCATTGGGGTTGTTAGCAGGTTCATGTCTAATCCTGGTAAGGAGCATTGGCCGGCAGTAAAGTGGATCATGCGGTATCTCGGAGGTACTTCTAGAGTGTGTTTATGCTTTGGTCCCGGACAACCTGTGTTAGATGGCTACACAGATGCTGATTTGTCGGGTGATATTGATGCTAGTAAGTCTACCTCCGGATACTTGATGACATTTGCAGGGGGAGTTGTTTCATGGCAATCAAATTTGCAAAAGTGTGTTGCTCTGTCTACCACAGAATCTGAGTATATGGCAGCGGTTGAAGCTAGCAAGGAGTTTATTTGGATGAGAGATTTTCTAGAGGAGTTGGGTTTGAAACAAGACAAGTACCCTCTTTATTGTGATAGTCAAAGTGCCATCCACCTTGCCAAGAATGCAGCCTACCATTCTCGAACCAAACACATACGGAGGAGGTATCATTGGATTCGAGAAGCGGTAGAAGACAAGTCATTTGAGCTTGTGAAGATTCACACCGATCTCAACGGATCGGACATGTTGACGAGGGCCTTGCCTAAGGAGAAACTTCTTGTTTGTAGAAAGATTGTGGGCTTGGTCGAAACCCCCATGTAGGAGTGAGGGAGAGATTTGTTGGAGTATCCCTCCTACATGGAGGAAGAGCCCAATTAATTTGGGTTATATTTGCTTACCATATGGGTTATCCATATGATGTTTAAGTGAAGGGCAATTTCGTATATTCACTCCCAAGTGGCTTCCCTTATAAGCCAAAAGGTTAGAAGGGCTGAGTGCAAGAGAGAGAAAGCCTAGACACTCACAAAATCAGGAGAAAAGTCTAGAAGTGAAGAGGAGAGAGAGAAGAGGAGCCACCCACAAATTTTGGTGCTGGCAGCCCAGAAATCCGCCCCGATCGACAACCAAACAAACTCCGATCGTCGCGAGATTTTAGCACGTTGTTCCTGACATCCCCTTCTTCAAATCCAACGGTCAGAATTTCATTTGGAGCTCTCTAAGTCAGTTTTCTAAATTCAACTCTTATTTTATACGAAATTGTATTTCCACTCTTTTGGGTGATGATTTGGGAGACTTGTTGTGCCAAGGTTGATCCTTGATGATTGTGAATACCTCTAGTTGATCTAGGGAAGAACTATTGTTGTACCCACTTGTTAATTTGTTGATTAGTGGAGGTTTTGGTACCGTTTATTAACGGTCCCGTGGTTTTTTCCCCACATCGGGGTTTCCACGTAAATCCTTGCGTCTCCTTGTTTATATACTGTTTTTTGGGCTAATTTATAGTTTCATTTGCTGCTGTCATTTTGGTTCAATATTGTTTGGTTGCTTGAATTGGTTATTGCTCATCTTTGCATCACAACTGGGGAAAAAGTCTTTGTTGCTTCCGCTTGTGTATTTGTGTGCTTTCCCCAACAAGTCATAATACCTGTGAGCCCTCTCTCCTGAAATAACAAACGTCAGTCACATGTACGAGCTTTACAAGAGATTCTAATGGGAACAATAATTTAGGTATGATAAACACTTAAACCATGAGAAGAACAGGAAATAGATCTCATAACTTAATGGAGTACTTGAATTTCATCAGAGGAAAGGGCAAAACAATTCTATCTGCTCCTCCCCCACCAAAAAAGCCCTCGAGTGCGCACACGTACAACCCATACAAAAGTTCAATCCAAAACCTGATTGCTATTAGGAAGAGTCGCAAGGTAGAGTAGATTTCTCCGTTTATTGAAAATTGATAAAGAATGTCTGCGCACAATCTGACTGTATCTGACAATCCCATCTTCAGGAGATTATATGTCACTAAGGTCTAAGTAACACAAAGGGTTATACAGAATACGGCTTACAAGCTATGTAGAACTCTCCTGGAACCATGGACGGTTAGTCGTTGTTACAGGAGCTATGCAATAATAACTACTTACAATATTACTATACTATACCTCTTTTTTTTCTTTTTTTTTTTTTTTGGTGTGAATAAAACTACTCCGTGCCAAAGTCAAGTGTACGTAAAGATAAACGTGAGACGGAGCGAGTACTATATTATAATAGTGTCAAGAATTGATTAATTGTCGAATGTTCATAGGAGAAATATCATTGATGTCTCCGTCCATTAGCCGTTTTGCAATAACCATATTAGTAGCTTCTGATGGATGATACGAGTCCCAGAACACATACTTTGACCTATCACTGCAAATCATGGATGTTGGTCCACAAGGAATTAAAGCCCCGAAACGCCCACTAATATAGCAGCATGCAGAATCTACATTCTCAAAACCTGTCACATTAATTCCAAAAAGGTGAGGGCCACTAGTGTCATATACTTTTTTTTTGGAAAGCACAAAAATGAACAAAGACGTATTGTGAAAGTAAGTTTAGAAACAATCGTTAAAGATTTTTACCAACTAAACTATCCGAGGGTCATGGGTTATACGTAGAGGGGGTGTTGGTGACTTACCATATGATGTGTAATTAACGTTGATATCGTTGAAGATGTGGTTAATATCAGCATAAAGGAAGTTTGATCCCTTAAGGTTGTTTCTTAGCTCTGTAACAAGGGGCTTAAGCTGGAGATTGAATAATTGGGCAAGCTGATTAGGGAAAGGTACACAATTATTGCCTGCTAATGGATTTAATTCTCTCTCAAAAGGTATGCAACCAATTGGTGCAACATTCACCACTATTATTTTCCTTGCTCCCATGTTGTATAACCTCTGCAATAAAGTCAAAACAATCCACTTTAAAACATGAGGGGAAATATTTTACTCACCCAGTGGGTGGCCAACCAACTTCAAGATTATGTCTATCTCTGTCCTAATTCAATAAGTCATTTATTGCTTTTTGTTGATATGAAACAAAAGTTAATATGCATTTTGGGTATTAATATTACATTTATGAAATTGATCGCACTACTACGATAACAACACTAACCACAAATGAAGCATATCATTATACAACAAATATATAACGTTTCTTTAGGCTTGGAGATATTAGTATATCGATCGATTTTAGAAAGTATCAAAAAAGATAGTGAGCATACGACTAAAGCTCCGTTTGATTCACCTGGATAAAACTGATCTGAATTGAATTGAACTGATCTGAACTGAACTGAACTGATTTTTTAAACTGGACCGTTAACCATTTAAAATTCGTCCAAACATAGTCAATATTGGACTCATGTGAAAGTATGCTTTGAGATCTTTCCGATGACATAATTATCATCATGAAATTATTTCGAAATAAAATGTTATATGAGTGATAAATTTACACATGAACTGAACTAAACTGAACTAGACTGAACTGAACTGAATTTAAGTAAAAATAAGGTGAATCAAACAGAGCCTAAGGCTCTTTTTGATTCACTTGGATAAAACTAATCTAAACTGAACTGAACTGAACTGAATTGATTATTTTAACTTGACCATTAATCATTTAAAATTCGTCCAAACATAATCAATATTGGATACCTTTGAAAGTATGCTTAGCTTTGAGATCTTTCCGATCACATTGTTATCATCATGAAATTGTTTCGGAATAAAAAATTGTATGAGTGATAAAGTTACACATAAACTGAACTGGACTGGATTAAACTGAACTGAATTTAAGTGAAATTAAGTTGACTCAAACAGGGTCTTACTGTAAGTTGTAGCCGATATTTTGATATCATGGTATCCACGAATGCTTGCGGAGACACCAGAGTTTGTTCCACAATTAAGACAACTGGTGTAAGGTAGTTGTTAATGAAATCATTGGAGCCAATTGCACCGAGAACAAGGATTTACTTAAGAGCTCCATTGTTGCTGCCTCTCCTATGCTGGAGATGATGTCTTGTCTTGTATTTGCAAAGTTGTCCAATTGTGCATCCATATTTAATATCCCTCCCTACCAATCATAGAATAGGATTAATCACATAGTAATAATTTAAATGTTTAGTAATTAGCTCCATCAACTTTTAAGGTTAAATTGGGTCAATCCCAAAAGGAATGTTCCTAATTCATGACAAAGTCTACTAATTCCACAAACTTGCAAATTTTTTACTTAAAAAAAAAAAAGAAAAAGTAAATCTTACAAAAATACTTCCAGTCTGGTTAAGTATCCCTGAACCACCGGAAGCATAATTGACTCCTCGCAAAATTACAGCCTCCTTTATTGTTGGAGCCAAGTAAGGTGGTATAAATTCACTGAATCCAAACTCTTGAGCTGATGAGCAGAATAAAACATAATGAGTCTTAATGACAATATGATAAAAAAAAAAGAAAAAAACTTATGTTCTAGCTATGCAAATGTTTTCTTTATTAAATTTTACTTTAAATCAAAACCGGCCTAAAAACCGTATTTTAGGGTATAGAAATTACTTTATTATGAAAAAAATTAACTCAATCAAAAGTTTAATGGATGAAAAAAAAAATCCACTATTGATCACAGAGACTTACGAAATTTCAAATTTAAAGATTTTTTCGCCCGATTTCTAATCTTATCTTATAGTAATGAGAGACGAGTAACACATTCAAAGTGGCGAAAACAAGTAGTAACGACTTAGCGAGAACCCCCCGCCCAAAAAAAAAAAAAAGAAAAAAAAGAAACAACTAAACCAAATTGTAAAATAGAGCAAATGTTGGTAAAGACTAAAGAGGACTTTTATAAAGTATATTTAAAAAGCAAACAATTTAGAAGATGAAAAAGGAAAAGAAGGAAGAGGAGAGCAATGAAGGAACTTGCTTAAAATGTCAGCAGTGGTTTTGCCATTGGTAAATCTCCCAGTTGGACTCCCAAAATCAATACCATTCGGGGCCAAATTCGCCTTCGCTAAAGAATCAATGTAGTTATTATTTCCTGCATCCACTAATGAATCTCCAAACACAAAATGTGCTGGGACTTGTTGTTAATGTGCCTTGTAACTACTAAGGATGCTCAAATACAACAGGGAAATGATCAATAAAATGGGAGCTGCCTTTTGATTTCCTAGAAAAACACCCATTTTGTAAACTTAAAACAAAAGGTGATGAAACAGAAATTGAATGAGCTTATTAACAGCAAAAGTGTAATAAAAAGCAGAAAATAAACTGTGAATAATTTTCAGAGTTATAACTTATGAAAGCAGAGCACAGACTTTTTATAGAGGGAGGAAAATGCTAGAATGGTTATGGTATTGGTAGAGGAGAGAGAGAAAGAGAGACAGAAAGTTATTCTAAACTAGGTAAATCGGTCATTAAAATTTGCAAAAACATCTCCATCAAAATTTACTACAAAGGATGGCTAAACCAGTAATATCCATCTGTGACATGAATTCATTTGATCCATGAATAATAAACAACTAACCATATTACCGATCCAATCCTCATTTCTGCTAGCTAGGATATGAGATGTGTTAGAAAAGATACTGTAAAACCAAAAAATAAACACAGGAAACAAGAAAGAATGTGGGCCGAATGATTTACTGTAAACTCAGATTGTTGTGTCGTGGTACGAAGGCCACTGCCTTAGAAGCGATTTCGCCCGGACTAGTGCAGTCAGAACAAGGCGTCGCCCCCCAAGGTTAGCACAACGCTCCTCTATTCCGTGCACTCGGAATAGAAGAGTTGGAACTCTAAGAAAAACATTGCTCAGTTGAGTTTTTGGAGGAAGAAAACGGTTTCTAAATGCATGATCAATTGATACAATATTCAGCATATAAATAACCAAAGGAGAAGAATTTGTAACTGATGAAATCAAACCAGTCATCAAGCCAAGGAGGAAATCAAGGGATGCCATTAAAACGAAATCGTAACGTTTTGTTTTGTATAACTGAAGAGTTGGATTCGTAACTGACGAATCTCATAAATCTGGATTATCAGTTACGACTCGGCCCAAAAAGTAGACCCCACCCCACCGCGCACGTGTCACGAACCCGAACCGAACCGACGGACGGCGGCGGCGGCGCGCGCGTGGGAGAGTCTCCTTTCCAACTCAACTAAACCATACTAAAACATTGGAGTATATAAACCAATGAACCTTTTATAAATCTACCAATGTGGGACAAAAGCCTTTTACTCACAAAGAGAAACCCACTTGCAAACACCTTGAAACTTTGGCATTCTTTCCAACAATCCCCCACAAATGCAAAGGTTTTAAGAAAACAAAATTTTAAACAACTGAGCAGTAAAAGGTTTGACACTTAAGTGCTAGTACTTATGAAGTTTGAACTAACACATAGTGAATGGAGGCTAGTCTCTAAACTAGTGGAGTGAATTACTCTTGAACTCCCTAGATCAAAGAAATACCTGCAAACACATATCTTACCTTAGATTTATTTCGAGTTCCGCGATAAACACCAAAAGCGCATATAAGGCCATACGCTTCCTTGGGACGCTCATGAGTGCCTTAGAGAAGATAACCCAATATCTTTCATAGAAGGCGGCCACACCTTCACACTCACGTAGGTGATTCCATCAAGTCTATCTCTAATAGACCATCCATAACCTGGACTATGAAATCATTAAGAGCAAGTAAATGCTCATCCTCCAATAAAGTCATGCGGTGAATCCATCAAGTCCGTCTCAAAGGACCACCCAACAATTAGGGCTATAGATTCATTAAGAGCAATATGCTCAACCTCACGAATGTACAACATATGCCATAGGGATGAGAACATGTACAAAAATATGAGTCTTTCCATGGCTTCGTTAGACCATAATTACTTGTGTGAACAAGATTAGGTGTCCACCATGAATTCCTCAACCAATGGGTTTTAGACCCATCCCCCTCGACGTGTCTAGGACCAATTTTCTATTGAGTCCTTTAGTTAATGGATCAGCCAAGTTCCTTTCGGACCTTACATACTCCATAGAGAGTACGCCAGTCTCAATCAAAAGTCTCACAACATCATGCCTAATGCGTATATGTCTTCTCTTACCATTATACGCTTTATTCTTTGCAATACAAATTGCAGCCTGTGAGTCACAAAGTAGAGAAACAGAAGGAGTAGGTTTACCCCAAAAAGGTAAATCAGCCAGTAGGACTCTCAACCACTCGGCCTCTTGTCCTGCCAAATCAAGAGCAATAAATTCCGATTCCATAGTGGATCGAGCTATAACGGATTGTTTAGTAGATTTCCATGATATGGCAGCACCACCTAGAGTGAAAACATATGCACTAGTAGAACTTATTTCATCATTATCAGTTACCCAATTAGCATCACAATATCCTTCCAATACGGAAGGAAAGCCAACATAATGCAAACCCAAGTCCATGGTACCTCTCAAGTACCTAAGTAAACGTCTAAGAGCAAACCAGTGCTCTCTACTTGGGTTATGGGTATATCTACTAAGTCTACTAACTGCATATGCAATATCAGGCCGAGTACAATTCATAAGAAACATTAAACTCCCAATTATCTTAGCATAATCAGATTGTGAAACACTTTCTTCTTTATTTTTCCTCAAAGTTATGCTAGCATCATAGGGAGTTCTTACTGGCGCTACATCAAAGCTATCAAATTTCTTCAAAACTTTCTCTACATAATGTGATTGTGTTAAGATGAAACCCTTTTCAGTTTTATTAACCTTAACACCTAAAATCACATCAACTTCACCCAAATCCTTCATTTCAAAATGGGAGGAAATGAAATTTTTAGTTTCATTAATGGCATTCATGTGTGTACTAAAAAGCAACATATCATCTACATATAAGCAAATGATTACGCAATCAGAACCAAACAACTTAGTATACACACATGTATCCGATCCATTAGGCACAAAACCAAATCCAAGCAAAGTTTTATGAAGTTTATCATACCACTGTTTCGGTGCTTGTTTAAGGCCATATAAAGATTTCTTAAGTCTACACACTTTATGTTCTTGACCAGGAACAATAAAACCAGGAGGTTGTTCCATATAAATCTCTTCTTCTAAGTCGCCATGTAGAAAAGCCGTCTTTACATCCATTTGATGTACAAGTAAATTATGAATAGAGGCTAATGCAAACAAAGTGCGAATAGTGGCGATCTTAGTGACAGGTGAATATGTATAAAAGAAATCTTCACCAAATTTCTGTTTAAACCCTCTAATCACAAGTCTAGCCTTAAACCTTTGAATTGAACCGTCAGCATTCAGTTTCTTAGTGAAAATCCATTTACAACCAATGGAAGAAAACCCTTTAGGTAGATTTACCAATTCCCAAGTGTGATTAGACATGATAGATTCTAATTCACTATTCATAGCATCTTTCCAGAAACTAGCATCAATTGATCCCACAGCTTCCTCATAAGTTTTGGGATACTCATCAATCATATAAGCATACAACAAAGGCTCACATAATTTATCCAAATCCTGAATTTCAACAAGATAAGTAATAAAATCAGGACCAAAACTAGTTTCTTTTCTACGTCTTTTGCTAGTTCGAATTACAGGTAATTCTGTCGTAACAGTAGCAGCAGGCAAAGACAGAGGAACAGATGTAGGAACAACATGGGAAATATCATTTTTCTTCATAGGAAAAATATGCTCAAAAAAATCAGCATCTCTAGATTCACATATAGTTCTATCACTCATATTCATGAATCTATAAGCAGCACTATTAAGAGCATAACCAATAAACACACAATCAACGGTTTTAGAACCAATATTAGTACGTTTAAAATCTGGTAGACCAACCTTAGCAAGACACCCCCACACTTTCAAGTATTTAAGGTTAGGCGCATAGCCTTTCCATAATTCATAGGGGGTTTTGTCTAATTTCTTATGAGGCACGCGATTAAGCAAATAATTAGAGGACAAAACGGCCTCCCCCCACATGTTCTCAGGTAACCCTGAACTTAAAAGCATAGCATTCATCATGTTCTTAAGGGTCCTATTCTTGCGCTCGGCAATCCCATTTTGTTGTGGGGTATAAGGAGCGGAGAGCTCATGTATGATACCATTTTTCTCACAAACTTCCTTCAAGAAGTTTGTACCATACTCTCCACCCCTATCGGATCTTAATCGTTTTATTTTCCTGTCTAACTGATTTTCTACTTCCGCTTTGTAAATCAGAAACATTTTTTCAGCCTCATCTTTAGTCCTTAAAAGATATACCTGGGTATATCTCGAATGGTCGTCAACAAAAGTTATATAATATCTTTTGCCACTTCTACTCTCAGTGTTTTTAAAATCAGCTAAATCTGTATGAATTAATTCTAATAATTCAGTTACTCTCTCGGTTACAGATTTAAATGATTTTCTGGCATGTTTAGCTTCTACACAAATTTCACATTTGGAGGAACCATTGTCCACCAAATTAGGAATCAAGTTCATGCTTTTTAGCCTTTTAACAGAATTGAGATTTAGATGTCCTAATCTAGTATGCCAAAGATCAATGGACTCAACAATATAAGCAGAAGTAGAGGCTTTATTAGTAACGTCCTCGATAACAACAGAGTCTAAAACAAATAGCCCCCCATTCAGATAGCCCTTCCCCACATATTCTCCATTACGGGTTAATACAAGTTTATCAGCATTAAACACTAACTTAACTCCAGCTTTGTTAAGGAGTGCACCCGAAATTAAGTTCCTGCGTAGAGAAGGCACATAAAGCACATTTTGTAAAGCTAAAGATTTTCCAGAAGTTAATTTCAGAGATATCTTCCCTTTACCAAGCACCTCAGAACTACTAGAGTTACCCATGAACACTTGTTCACCATCACCAGCATTCTGAAAATCAGAAAATAGGGACCTGTTGGCACAAAAGTGCCTAGAGGCACCAGTGTCAACAATCCATTCAGTATTGTTACTGACCAGATTCACCTCAGAGATGACAGCAGCAATGACATCTCCAGATTCAGCAATGTTGGCCTGGTTGCGGGGCTGGTCCTGGTTGTTCTGTCCATCTTTGCGTTTGAAGCATTGATGAGCTCTATGTCCAGGTTTTCCGCACACATAGCATAGGCCCCTAGATTGTTGTTTCTGGATCTTGTCGTTCTTCTTGAAAGGTCCAGGCTTCTTGTTGTTATTTGGTCTCTGTCCCTTCTTAGAGTTTCCAGCAGCATTAGACCTGTCAAATTTAGCACCAGAAGATTCCACAAGGTTAGCCTTAACAGAAAGTTCATTGACAGAGGAAGAGGAACCCTTCTCCTTGAGACGGTTTGCCTCCTCGATCTTCATATGTCCGATTAATTCCTGCAAGGTCATATCTCTCTTCTTGTGTTTGAGATGAGCCCGGTAGTTTGTCCAAGATTCGGGCAGCTTATGAATCAGAACATTAGCCTGCAACACTTCACACATTTTCATCCCCTCAAGGAGGATATCAGCAACAAGGTTTTCATATTGATGAACTTGTGGCATGATAGGTTGGTCATCCACCAACTTGAACTCTAACCAGTCTCCAGTCACGTACTTCTTCTTCCCAGCATCATCAGCACCATATTTCAACTCAAGTGTCTCCCATATAGACTTAGCCGATTTGTTTTTGATGAACAGATCAAAAATCGGATTAGCCATATGAGATAACATATGACCACGAGCCATCTTGTTGTCCTTACCATACTTCTCAATGGCTCCAGCATCATCCACCTTACCCTTATCCTTCTTTTGCCCCGGAGAGGCATCAAGGACCACTGACGGAGTTACAGGAGTGGAAGGTTCAGCAGCAGTAGTTGGAGTGGGAGCATCAGAAAATAGAACATAATCAACCTCCAACTGTTCAAGAAAAATCAGAACCTTTTGTGACCATCTCTTGTAATTAGAACCATCAAGAGCTTCGAGTTTGGATAGGTCAGGGATGAATTTCGAAAGAGAGGCCATTGAGGTGGTAAAACAGTAGAATGAAATCGCTTCTAAATTGTTAGAAAAGATACTGTAAAACCAAAAAATAAACACAGGAAACAAGAAAGAATGTGGGCCGAATGATTTACTGTAAACTCAGATTGTTGTGTCGTGGTACGAAGGTCACTGCCTTAGAAGCGATTTCGCCCGGACTAGTGCAGTCAGAACAAGGCGTCGCCCCCCAAGGTTAGCACAACGCTCCTCTATTCCGTGCACTCGGAATAGAAGAGTTGAAACTCTAAGAAAAACACTGCTCAGTTGAGTTTTTGGAGGAAGAAAACGGTTTCTAAATGCATGATCAATTGATACAATATTCAGCATATAAATAACCAAAGGAGAAGAATTTGTAACTGATGAAATCAAACCAGTCATCAAGCCAAGGAGGAAATCAAGGGATGCCATTAAAACGAAATCGTAACGTTTTGTTTTGTATAACTGAAGAGTTGGATTCATAACTGACGAATCTCATAAATCTGGATTCTCAGTTACGACTCGGCCCAAAAAGTAGACCCCACCACACCGCGCACGTGTCACGAACCGAACCGAACGGACGGCGGCGGCGGCGCGCGCGTGGGAGAGTCTCCTTTCCAACTCAACTAAACCATACTAAAACATTGGAGTATATAAACCAATGAACCTTTTGTAAATCTACCAATGTGGGACAAAAGCCTTTTACTCACAAAGAGAAACCCACTTGCAAACACCTTGAAACTTTGGCATTCTTTCCAACAAGATGGTTGGCAACTAGGCATGTTGGATCTAACTGTTTTATGGGGGTATATGCATTAGAGAAGTTTAAATCACACAAGTGACTATGTGAGAGATCCATAGTCAAGTTTTTGGGCTCTATTTTTGCGTCACTTTTGTTTACGTATCGGAAACGGCCTCTATGCTTGATGATTATTTAGGGCGTGTTCTTTTCCACTTACTTGCACTGATTTTTATTTATTGGGTAAGGTTATATCACTGATTTTCATGGTATAATACTGATTTCTACTGATTGGGTAAGGTCTTGTCACTGATTTCCACTGATTCGGTAATGTCATTCCACTGATTCTCACCGGTTTAATAAGGTCCTGCCACTGATTTTCACTGATTGGGTAAGGTTACTGCCACTAATTTCACTGTCTAAGTAAAGTCATACCACTGATTCTCATTTATTCAGTAATGTCTAGCCACTGATTGCCACTGATTCGATAAAGTCTTGCTACTGATTTCCACTGATTGAGTAAGATCCAACAAGTATAAAACAACACACCCCTAGGGATAATGACACATACATGTGGGCCTTCTAAAATCTCGCTCTCGGCGGGATATACTAGTTGTTTTGTTTACTTTTTTTTTTTAGGGTAGTTGTTTTGTTTACTTGATGACTATCTCTGTATGTTCCTATTTTTCTCCCTTTGTTCTCTTTTAACGTTGCATTGAAATGAAATTGTTGCAATGTCATATTCTTTAATTACTAATAGAAGAGTATTTGAGGAGCGAATTTTGTGTACGACCAACTCATAGTAAAATAGAGTCACTAATAAGAATCGTAGGGTTCACTTTTTAAACTAAGTTGCATACACCAAACAATGTCCACTTTCCAAGATGGAGAGATACAACATACCAAGAAAATAAGAATGGAGTATTTGACTATGGTTCAACTTACATTTCAGTTGTCCTTGCAATTTGGGCATTTTACAAGAGCCATGCAATAACTACTTACAATACTATTATATATACTATTTTTTTTTATATGAATAATACTACATGTTAAATTCAATTGTAAAAATAAATTTGGGATAGAGCGAGTACTATAGTACGTTAATGTCAAGAATTGATTAATTGGCGAATGTTCATAGGAGAAATATCATTGGTGTCTCCGTACATGAGCCGTTTCGCAATCACCAGATTTGTAGCTTCAGATGGATGATATGGGTCCGAGAACATATACTTTGACCTATCACTACAAATCTTGGATGTTAGACCACAGGGAATTAAACCCCCAAACCTCCCACTAGCATAGCAGCACGCAGAATCTGTATTCTCAAAACCTGTCACATTAACTCCAACAAGGTGAGAGGCATTAGTTTAGTATACTTTCTTTTTTCGGAAAGGCACAAAAATGGACAAAGACGTGTTGTAAAAATAAGTCTAGAAACAATCGCTAAAAATTTACCAACTAATTGAACTAAACTATTCGAATGTATGTAGCTCAGTATAATATCTATTTAATTCAAGACGAGTTAAATAGTAAAATTGGTTTTAGTAACGACTATTAGTTGAGGGGATATGGTGTTGGAGTGTTTGTGACTTACCATATGATGTGTAATTTATGACCATGTTATTGAAGATGTGTTTAATATCAGCATAGACGAAGTTTGATCCCTTAAGATTGTTTCTTAGCTCTGTAACAAGGGGCTTAAGCTGGAGATTGAATGATTGAGCAAGCTGATTAGGGAAAGATACACAATTATAGCCGGCTAATGGATTTAATTCTCTCTCATAAGGTATGCAACCAATGGGTCCAACATTCACCACTATTATCTTCCTTGCTCCCATGTTGTATAACCACTGCACAATAATCAAAACAATGCCCTTGAAAACATGAGTATAGTCATTTATTGCTTTATGTCGATGCATAGTCTTCAAATAAGCAAAAGGTCTTGAGTAATACCGTAACAACACTTTTAACAAATGAAGCATATCATTAATAATACGAAAGTATGACGTTTTTTTAGGCTTGTAGGTATTAGTATGTCGATATAGATTTTAAAGAGTATCAAAAAGAATTGAGCTCACGAATCACGACTTACAATAAGTTGTAGTCTATATTTTGATATCATGGCATCCACGAATGCTTGCGGAGACACTAGAGTTTGTTCCACTCTGGAGACAATTGGTGTAAGGTAGTTGATGAAATCATTGGAGCCGTTGTTACCGAGAACAAGGATTTACTTAGGAGCTCCCTTGTTGCTGCCTCTCCTATGCTTGAGATGATGTCTTGTCTTGTATTTGCAAAGTTGTCCAATTGTGCATCCATATTTAATCTCCCTCCCTACCAACCATATAATAATTTATCACATACTAACTATAATCATATAAATGTTAGTAAAAAGCTCGACTTTTAAGGTTAAATTAGGTTAATCACAAAAAAAAAAATGTTCCTAATTGAGGACAATGTCTACAAATTCTACAAACTTGCAAATTTTTTTACTTAAAAAAAGAAGAAAAAGAAAATCTTACAAAAATACTTTCAGTTTGGTTAAGTATCCCTCCATCACCCGAAGCATAATTGACTCCTCGTAAAATCACAGCTTCCCTCGTTGTTGGAGCTAAGTAAAGTGGTGTAAATTTACTGAATCCAAGCTACCTGATGAGCAGAATAAAACATTACGAGAATACTCTTCAAATGAACAACATTTATGATAAAAAATAATGTATATATATTCTACTGTTCTAGCCATGTCCATGCAAATGTTGCCATTCTAATTTACTTTTAATCAAAACCTTAAAAGCAGTTTTTAGGGTATAAAAAATACCTTATCTGGAAAAACTAACTCAGTTAAAAGTTTAATGCATGAAAATATTTTATTATTGATAATAGGGACTCACGGAATTCCAAATTTAAAGATTTTTCAGTTTGACTTCTAGTTTTATCTTTTAGTAATAAGAGACGAATAACACATTGAAAGTGGCGGAAACATATTGTTCTTTCGTTTCGAAAAGACCTTTAAAATTTACTGGTTAAACTTTACTAAGTAGGGAGAACTACCTCACAAAAAACCAAATTATAAAACAGAGCAAGTGTTCTAATGAGGATTTTTGAAAAGTAAATTTAAAAACCAAACATTTAAGAGAAGAAAAAGGAAAAGAAGGAAGAAAACAAAGCAGATGAAGAACTTGCCTAAAATGTCAACAATGGTTTTTCCATTGGTAAATCTCCCAGTTGGCCTCCCAAAATCAATACCATTCGGGGCGTAATTCGCCTTCGATAAAGAAACAATGTAGTTATTATTTCCTACATCCACTAATGAATCTCCAAACACAAAATTTGCTGGGACTTGTTGTGCACTGTAACTACTAAGGATGCTCAAAAACAGGGAAATGATCAATAAAATGGGAGCTGTTTGATTTCCTAGAAAAACACCCATTTCTTAATGTGAAGCAAATGTGATGAAAAAACAGGAAAAGTATAATAATATAAAGCAGAAAACTGATGAATGATTTTCAGAGTTATAACTTATGAAGGCAGAGCATAGACTTTTTATAGAGGGAAGGAGAATACTGGAATGGTCATGGTAGAGGAGAGAGAAAAAGACACAAAAGCATTGAATGAAGGTTACAGAATGAGCTTCTAACCCATGTAAGTTATTCTAAACTAGGTAAAGTGGTCATTAATATTTGCAAAAACATCTCCATCAAAAATAACAGAGCAGATAGCTCTGTTGTCCAGAAAAAGAGGAAAAGAAATAAAAAAAAAACAAATAAACAAATAAAGGATGGCTAAACCAGTAATATGAATCTATGACATGAATTCAATTCTGGTGCAGTATGACTTTCTGTTTAAAATATTTGATCCATGACTAACAAACAACTAACCATATTACTGATCCATCCTCATTTCTGCTAGCTAGGAAATGAGATTGTTGGCAACTAGGCATGTTGGATCTAACCGTTTTATGGCCTTATAAGTTATGGGGGTATATGTATTAGAGAAGTTTTTAAATCATACATGTGAGTGTGAGACATTCATAGTCAAGTTTTTGGGCTCTATGTATGCGAAACTTTTGTTTTCATGTCGGAAATAACCTCTCTGCTACGTGACTAGTTAGGGGAAAGATTGCGTATATTTAGGCCTCTTTAGACCCGCTCTCGGCGAGATATACTGGGTTGTGTTGTTGTCGTGATGACTTTCTCTGTATGTTCTTGTTTTTCTCCCTTTGTTCTCTTTTAACTTAGCACTGAATGGAAATTGTTGCAATGTCAGCCAATGTGATATCCTTTAATTACTAATAAAAGGTCAAGTAAGACCAACTCATTGTAAAATGGAGTCACAATTAAAAACTATAAGGTCACTTATTATGAACCATCTACTTAATATTCAACAAATAAACATCATATAACGAAGAAGATCAGACTAGTTAATACTTTAACAAAGGATATAATCCTTTCCTTCTGAAATCGACATACATGTTTCAAATTTTACAAAAGTGAGGGTAAAATGGTAATTCACTAGAAAATTGTTTACCATAAAGAGAACTAATAGATATAGAAACATCCCCAAATAGGTAAATGATAAAGTTTTATAGGAACGAAAAGCGTATTACGTAACTACATACTGTGGTGTTTGTGTATTCCATCCGTAAACAACTTAAAAGCACACATAACCATATATTTTTCCCTTGATCATTTTCTTCATACAGTGATTAAAGCGGCTATCATCAACACCATCAAGCCGATATTTCCACTGATTCGGTAAAGTCATTGTACTGATTTTCACCGATTCAGTAAGGTTTAGCCACTGATTTTCACTAATTGAGTAATGTCTTGCCACTTATTTCAACCGATTGGATAAGACCCAATAAGTGAAAAAAAACACACCCTAATTCTCCACAATATCCAACATTCTCTTATTCATAATCTAAATCATCATTGCGTATGTGATGACCCATCATCTTTTTTCTACTAGAGTGGTCTTTCAAGACTCTGTAGCTTAATCTATGTCGTTTGAGATTATAATCAGACACAGATGACATTTTGGAATTTGGACCAACCAATTCTGCAATGCAAAAGCAATAAATTGACGCAACATATAAACTCACTTTTGGTTATAATTCCAGTTGTATGCTCAATTGGCGATTGTTTTCTTTGTTTCTTTCAATATTATAACTTGCATTGCCCATACTATGCATGTACCTCATTGCTCACATCATGGATTTATCGTACATACTATATTGCTGCTGTTGGGTACATTTGGTTTGCATCATATGCCCACTAGACGTACTTCTTACTTAACATTCAATGTGGTCAAAACATGTTAACTTGAATGGTGTAACAAGACTACAATACCCTTTCAATTTATTTATTTTATTATTTTATTATTTTATAAAAACTTTTATTTTATTTATTTTATTTTTTATAAAACTTATAAAAAACTTTTTATTGTAACTTTCGATGAGATGAGGTTCACTAAATTGATAAGAATTGCTATTTATTTTTAGCGCCAACAAATGGTAAACTAATGAAAAGTTCATCATATATGGTCTTTTTTTTTTCTTTTTCTGACACTTTATCCTTAACCAACAAATGCTATTTTAAACAGAAGCAGTTAAAGAGGAAAAATGATCACATTAATTAAGATTGCTGCAATAGTCAATCTTTACAGCTCTATAGCTCACATGGAGAAGCCTAAATATGTGAAAAGTTCATTGAAGACGACTACATCTACAAGTATACAACAATATTAGTGTGAATCCAGCTGCTGATGGAGAACAATGGCATGAAGAAATTTAAAAAAAAATGTCTAATTAAATTATCTGCTTTAGTTTCTATTCATCCACACCGCGCTGAATTTACTTGCCAGTATCTGGGTTTTTGCAAAATTTCTATGGTATTTACACAACCTTTGAAATGAACCTATATGATTACAAAGTTTCCAAGCTCAAGCCACAGCTTAGTAGATGCTTAGCTAAACCACCAACGTAATGAAGAGTTAAAGGGTTTGCATTAGCCAAAATTGAATGGACGAATATCACTAAACCAAGACTTGAAACCTGCTTCAGTGGTTTCCCCTTAAGCTTTGCAACAGGGCAATATAACTCCACATCTTTCACGTCATGTGATAAGTTAGATGATCTGCAGTTGGCTAGGAATTCTGAAACTCGGAGACTGTCCATTGCTCTTGTCTGCACAATCGGCAACCAATATCCGTAGCCAATAAAAGGTTAATATCATAGTTTCTCCTTCAGCTCTGCAATCGGAATGTAGACCACATTTTTGCTCAAACATATGTCATTCGATTTGTTGGTTTCGGGTTCTTCAATCGTCAATAGAATCTGCTTCAAATTCCAAATTTTTGCTTCCAGCCGACATAGCTGTTCCATCTGCCTTTCTGCGTTTTTCTCTTGAAGATCTTGAGTGTCAAGTCTTACTCTCTTTTTATCCTTAATTTTGGCCTTTAATTGCAAGAGGTGCTTCTTCAAGCTCATGTCATCACTCGGCTCCGCATTAGCCTAAAGCATCACCAAGTTCAAAGAAAAATCCTAATTCAGATCTCAAGTAGACAGTAAAAGTTGCAAGAACAATAGAACTCAACTGCTACAAACCTACAACCAAGGGGAAAGATATCAATAAAGGGATGGAAATATAATGAAGCTTTACTGAGGTTGATGACGAACGTGACGAAAGGCACCATTCACCAAAGACTTATTTACAATATCAGGCAATAATGTCTATGGAATTCTTCATCTCATTTAAGCATGAGCATTAGCCATTAGGTCAGGTCAGATAACTGGCCTCTGTTCACTAATGATCTACGACTTTCCTAAGCAGTTGCATGATAAAATTTTATTACAATGAAATTTACGTTTGGTCCTTCATGAGCATATAAAATGAAAGCTAGTCCTCTGCATATCCATGTATGTGTGACTGTGACAACTATTACTAGGTCTTCACATCTTCATCACTTTCATTCACCCTTTATCACAGGAACTACATAGTGACAAGGTCACAAACCTTAACAAAACAGAAAATTAGCAGTACATGGAAAGCCGGCTAGGTCTAGACTCTAGAGAGCTCTCTCAGAGTACAAAATTTAGGTAAAAACATATTGAATTAATAATTGCAGGACCTTACACAACCTAATCATGCATTACATTCCAGTTTTAGTCGTCTATCCTCAGCATTTCAAGTGAAGGCTTATTAATACTGGCTCCTTTTTTGCTTTTTGAAAAAGAAAAAAAAAATACTGGCTCCTTTTTCTGAAGGGAACTATTCACAAGAGAAACAGCACCACTCATGTACTACGTACCCTCTCTCATGAAAAACATTTTGTGGCTTCCCTGGCTAATTGTGAAAGGATTTCGAGATATATTTCCTTTATACTGTTTCTGTCCTTCACTCCTTTCATTTATGTCATATGCAGCTAACTTAAGAAACTATATGGGATAGAAAAATTATGTCAGGCTCCCATCTTCCACACTCACAGGATCAGTAAAGTCAAAGCTTTTGTGCTATAGAGGAAGCTATGTATACATGTAAAAGACCATTAACTCTGGCAGGAAGAGCTATTTATTCAATTACGCCACCCAAAACATGTTACTGATCATGAAGGAAATGAATAATCATAAAATGATTTAGGTGAAAAAATACCTTGGTATTGCCAAGTGAGGTCTTTTCTAGCCGCCGCCTCTTTAAGGGGCTGATCAAAGTCGTCAAATTTGAGTTCCAGCTAACTCTCTTCAATTTCTTCATTTTGAGGGTTGAAGCAGGTAAGGAGGAACACTTTGAAACATTAACGTCAGCTATTTTATCAGCTTCTGGATCAGGCATATCGGAAGGAGAACAATGTGGAGCTCTTTCCCCATGCTGCATATACACAAATTGTTTGATGAAGTGGTATTGTACAACAAAAACAGAGAATGGTCACAAGTCAGAGCAAATGAGAATATGAGATAACCCAGAAATAAAATTTTAACACCACATGGGAGCAAAAGCATAATAGGATGAGCATAGAAGACGCAACAGAAGAGGGATTCCTATAATGAAGGACATAATTACGGAAGGATCACCAAAATGTTCAGAATTGTCTCACCTTCCTATTCTTTAGGGCTGTGTAGCGTGCATTTTTGAACCACTTGTTCACCTGTGTATAAAAAACAAAAAACAAAAAACAAGTGAACAATAATGTGACCTAAAGCTTGAGCACCAAAGCTAATATGGCGCATATATGTCAACTAATACTACATTGCATATAGTTTGTTCAATTCTATAATTTTGAGTTAAAGGAGTATGGTACCAAAGAGCCTCTCTTTCTTTTTACTTCTCTTCTTTTGACAACATGCTATGAGAGAGTAATAGCAAGAAAAACTGAACTAGTTTCTCAGACGTCTTCAAAACGGAATGCAACAAAATAATTGAGATGGAGGATCCTTTTGTTGTACTTGTAATAATTGAATCTTTTTACCTTCTCATACTCAAGACCCACAAGCTCTGAGATTCTTTTCTTAACAGCTTGAGAGGGAAGCTCATTTTCAGCAAATACCTGACGAAGCTTCTGAAATAGAGTATGCCACAGTCAGCAAAGTGATTCAAGATAAGGACATTGTCTTAAGCAGATACCTTCGAGGAGAAAACTACCTCCACTGCATCACTGGGAATCCTCAAAGGAGGTTTTCTAGCTTTTGTGTTTGGAAGATGATTCTTCTCCACATCCTGATTCTGCAAATCTGAATTTGTCACTTCACTTTCGCACAGAGTCATTAGGGTGCTGGCTGCATCACACTCCTTTCCTCTCCTCCTTTTTCTAGGAGGTCCCCAGTCTTCATCTTCACTACACAAATCACCAGTAGTAGTTTCCTTTCCAAACATTACCTGCAAGCAGGGGAAGAATTATCAGGTTGATTGTGATAGATGGAGCTACAGCTACCTATTACAACCCTGAATCAAAACAAATTACAAACACAAATAACATTATAAAATTAGAAAAAAGAAGAAAAACTAATGTTGCTTTGATATCCAAGAATAGTATTGCATGGACAAAAATCTTGATAATTATGGGTAAAAGGCAAACCTGTACACAAGAATACTGCTATAAACTATTAAAGTGACTAACCCTATTATGTCTTATTACAATGAACTCTCAGTAGTATTGCACACCTATGCTCTTTACAATCATGGCCAATGGGTGTATTCATGTTTTAAATCCATTTCATTTCGCCTATTTATTGGTTAAGTCCATTACCTCCTAGCTATCTTTTTAGAATTGGAACAATTTCTTATTTCAACGATCCAACTGCCACAGGGCTAGATAAATCACCAGAAACAGAAAGATGACACTGCACACTTATAACGCACCCGGATCATTGGCTTCTTGATTTAGAAGAATCTAAATCATATCACGCTGCAAAATATTTGAATCAAATTCATGTCACGAAGAGTCGAAGACATTGTTTAGGTATCATCTATCATATCATCTTTCTGGTATACTCCATTGGTCCAGTACTATTAGACCACTTGGAAATAAGAGGGAAGTAGCTACATGAAAATATTGCAATGATTAGGAGGCAATCATTAATCAAAACATTGGGAAGACATTATTTCAATCTCACAAACTACATATGAACCTTTACAGTTATTTTCTAACAAAGTGACATGATCCTCTTCTTCGAATTTGTTAGACTTCCAAATACAGATCAACTGCCTTCCTACCAAAGCCCTATCCCTTCCAATATTCAGATTATTGTATGGAAAAAGAATTTTCAGTTCATGACTACAAAGGAAGCTATTTATATATCTGGCTTCGTTGGCGGATGACAACCACATCCACTTTTAGTGTACACCTGTCCACATTACATTGTCAAACATGGGAAAGAAGAATTTAAGGTGAAATCATTGATGGAAGGGTTCCATCCATGATTTCACCTTAAAACCAATCAATTTTGAATTTGTAGTCCAAGGAAATTTTTACAGGACGAAATGGACAGAGGGAGTAATAAGTTCAGTTTATACTTTGCCAAGGCATGGTGTACCGTGTATGGTATGAGTTATTATTTTTTTTCGACAAGGCGGAGGAAACCTATATGACGGATGGAAAACAAATATAGTGTGGTCTATTAGATACATCTAAACTTCCACTCTCATGTTTGGATAAAAATAGAAAATGCCTTATGAACTTTAAATTTTGGAATCAGCATCACTTACATCATACAGCTTTTTGTAATCCACAGCAGATCGCTGCCTCGGGCCACTAACAATTTCATGATCACTGAAATCTGCGACACTGTTTGGATGCAGCAGAGATATATCACTGGATATTCTGTTTCTTTCTGCTGATGCTCCAGATTCTGAGTACACTTCGCTTTCTAATGGACAACATAAGCTGCTAAAACTACTTTCCTCTTCTGAGCCACTGTCCCCCTTGTGAGACCTGCTACTACTGTTATTCTCAATACAGTCAGGATCATAATCATTATCATCAGACTCATCACCAGGCCATTCTTCTTCAGGATCTAAATGTCTGGTCCCAACATCAGATAAAAGAGCTTCTTCTTTGAATATATCCTACATAAAGCCACCAGGCATTAAGTGGTGCTTAGAAGTCGAATACCATTAGGAAACAAGGTCTTCTGCAACTACCAACCTGCCAGGCGCTGTCAACAGAGAACTGTGTCCCCAGGTGTGCATTCATTGCCTCTAGAATATCCATCTTGCAGTCACAATATTTACATAACCAACCTTCATCTTCAGGGGGAACTTCAAGATTTGCAGAAAATAGATAAATTCTGGGAAGTAGCATAGCCACTTAGATAATAAATATTCAAGCAAACTCATGTGAAGCTTACTATCTTCTGTCGCCAAAGGGGGATCAATGCATTTCTGATGGAAAGCACAGTTGCAGGTACCATCACATAGAATTATATCATTATCCTCTGAAGCTTCTTGAGACTTGCACTTTTTGCAGAATATCTACAATCAGAAAACAAAAAGGCTTTTAGTGTAACCCTTATTTATGACGATATGCCAAATAGTGCATTTCATTAAATCGGACATCATCGAACACAAGGCTTACACAGAGGTATCATGTCTTGAATCCATCTTGAGAACAAGCAAGTACAATAACTAAATACGTGTAACAATAACACATATTCTCATTTTCAAGGACCACCATCAGACACAGGCGACAGCCCCTTAATGGCGTATCTAATAAAGAACTTGTTCAAGGGGAAGTCTTTGCTAAAAGCTGCGTTATGGCATTTATTACTAACAAGATAAAGATCCAATCAACAAAACAACATGCAAAAAAATCAAGTGGATAAAACAAATATTTACATGTTCGTGATGGACAGAGCCATCCGGGGCGACCAAAGATTCGTCAATCTGCCCAACAGATCCAAGTAAATCCAACTGGTGAATTGTATCCCGGATTTCAAGCTTACATTTCAATATCTGCTTCTCGGCTCGCAAAAGCTCCTTGTCAGGCTTAATCTTTTCTCGACTGCAAAAAGAATGACAGTTAACAAGTTACATAAACAACAAATTTATGAATGTCGAGTAGAGCGATAGACTATTTTCAATACCTAGATGGCCAGACCATGTAATTCCAAATCTCTTTCATTGGTAAATGATGTCCAAATACACCATCAAGCATAAGGAAATCATTGTAATTTCAAAAGTATATGCACACACATATATGGCTGGATCAGGCAAGAGTTTCTATATCCCTTCAATAATATATACAGTAAGCAAATGAAGGATGTCCGTACCTCTGACCTTTCCAACCTTCTCCCGAGTAAGCATCAATGAGATTCTGCTCCAGCTTCAGTTTAACCATTAAGTATCTTGCTCTCCTTTGCAATTGAGAAGCTTCATCTACAACCCCCTTATTTTTCTTTCTCTTATGTCTTCTCCGTCTCTTAGAATTTTGGGTTTGCAACAGGCCACTGTCCCTTTTATTATCTTCTGTGCTCGAGCATTTAGAACGAGCACCATATGATCCTTCATGGTTTTTCGTCTTTGAAGAATCCCTTAAGGAGCTTTTGTTTGATTCTTTTTTATGTAACAACTTTTTCACAGTGGCATCCCCCTTTCTATTTCGACGAGATGGATCTGCTTGCTTCACCAACCTCGATCCAGAGGTCATTATTAGAGAGCACATGTTCAACTTTTTTTTCTTATTGAGCTTCTGTATTGAACGTTTTCTTGTCTGCACTAATGTTTTCATTGTTGGCTAAAAGCTTAAGTAGGGTGATATATTAATCAGACTCTTGACAAAAAAATTGTCCTCCACTTCCATACATATCATGCCCAGAATCAAAAGAAAGGCAGGGCAAACCCGCCCTGCCCCATCCACCCCACTCCAACCCCCCAAAAGAAAAGTACAAAGGAAAAAAGAAACAAAAACAAAAAAAGAGTTTATTAAGATTGTAAAGAACAAATAAAGCCCAAACCAAGTGTAAGCATTGAGATCCTGTTCCAAAAAAAAGAATGGGAAATCATAATCATAGAACTCACTTTCCATGGCATTGACTTATATTTTGTAAATTTAAACTAAAATCAGCTGTTTTAGAAAGAAATGGCACCATAAATTAAACCCTATTCAGCATTCACCACCCAACATTACAAATCCTCCTAAATTTCCCAACTGCTGAAACAATGATAGTGAACCCATATCACATATATCACATAAAACTTGAAACTTTCATAAAATCTGACAAATTTAGACAATTTCAGCAACTGGGTTTTCGTTAATTTGTCAAATATCAAACAAGGCCAAAGAAAGAAAAAAAACAAAACCTTGTTTATCGTTGGCCAATTGGGCATCACTATGTATAAGGAAATATAGAAAATTTATATATTGAGTTGTTGACCTTACAAATTGCAAGTTCAAGACTTGATTGCTAATTAGTCTCAAGCAAGATCAGAGACATAATTTGATATCCCAAATCCCAAATATAAATAAATAAATAAATAAACAATATCTCATATAAAAATTCTTTTGAGAGCTTCAGAGCTTACCTGAGCCACGAGCGGCAATGAAGCAAATATGCAAAATTGGTCATGCCAACAACAGTTGCGATCTTGATTTTACTCTCTTGTTTGAAGCTTCTGTTATTAAGAATAAAGAGTAAGACCCTCCAAATTCTGTGAGACTAGGAATGAGCTCTAAATTTTTGAAATTTCACAACCGTCTTTTCATTTTCTTTCCTTTTTTTCCTGTTCTTACTCGGGACTTGGGATGGGAGTATTATGGTTTCTCAGCCCGATTAGAAAATTAAGAGGTACTCAAATTAGGAGTACAGTGTAAATTAGGAGTTCAGTGTTTGCTTAAAGGAAAAGTAAATATTATAGTTCTCACACTAGGTTGGGTAATCCTTACTTTTCCTTCAAGCTTTATCTACATAGTTTAGGAGCAAGAGTAAAAATTCATATGAGGCGGCATTATATATGAGGTGTGATACTTATAAGGGTATGAGCCAAAACATAATACTCTCATTTATACGTGAAAAATAATACGTTTAAACAAAAAAAAGTGCTACTTCATACATGAGATTTGAAACCCCTCATCATTGAGTTTTGATTGAGTAAGCTTTTAATTTTCTATTTTTTTTTGAGAAAAAAACAGACGGATGTATTAAGTATTAATAAGAGTAGCGTTACAAAAATCATTGAGTTTTGATTGAGTAAGCTTTTAATTTTCAACTTCTCTATTAAGGCTATTAAGCTAGATTTCTATGATGAGGTAAAATTAAACTACATTTTTCATGAAATAGTAAAAACCAAGCTGAGTTACTTTTAAGAAAAGAAATACTACTACATAGTAATACAGTATATGACTATTGCATTAATCATTAAAGCAATAATGTTTTTGTTTTTTTTTGTGCAGTAAAGCAATAATGTATTAGTGAATAGCGTAATTAATTACACCTATCTCCCGTTTATGTATACATTTATTAATCTTGTTTACGCAAAGCATATATTAAAACAATCATTTAAGGAGAGGTTTTGTCTATGAATAACATTTTGTTAAACTTGATATAATGAATAAATATAAAACACTCAATCATCAAATTATTTAGGGCCTAAGTTCATGCTTAGTTCCCACAAAAAAAGAAAAAAAAAAAAAAGGGTCCATGCTTAGTTTCTTGCATGTTGCACAGTGTTTATCATATATATATATTTTTTTTGATAGATTATCATATTCTTTTAAATTATACTAATATTTATGTATGAGGAAAATTGTTATAGTGACATTTAAATATCCACATAAAAAACATACATCAACCTCTTGTCACACTTTTTTTTCTTTTTTTTTTGGTGCAACCTCTTGTCACAGTTTAATCCATGTAATATTATTATTTAATCAACTCACAAATTAGTTTAAAACATATTAGCAACTTCAATTTAACTTTCATTTAATATAGTATACGATTCCTGATGTGAAACACAATTAATCAAACTCATGTTCAAATACAAACACAATGTAATTAATTAGTTTGAAGCTTGGAGGACATAAAGATAGGACAATATATATTAAAATAACATGTCAAGAAGGCACGTGTAGATATAACTATTTTCTTGAATGTATTACTAATTTTAATTATGAAATATTTAGAAAGTTAATTTACGCATTTAAGTGTAGTTATCTCCTGTGAACAGCTGTTGGACATGTGCAATATCAAATATTCTCAAAGGCAGCAAACACATCCAATATGTTCAAGTCAATCCCTTGGAAAATCATACTTCTACATCTTTTTTGGTTAAACTGACATCTCTCATATATACTCTGACAGTTCCCACTTAATCAAAAGAATAAAGCCGTTTGGTGCAATTTTACAAAATTTGCTTGCGCTTCTCAGTTCCAAGATCCTAAAAAGTGGACAACCAAGGCACAAACTGAGCCATTGGCGAAATGCCCTACCAGGGAATGAACTTCAAAGCTGTAGCAACTCATATAAGTAGGTGACAGGTCCTCAATCAGCAGGCTTACTTCTACGATTAAGAATTTTAACCCGAGATGGAGACGAGAAAAACACAAGCTATGCCCTCTAATAAGCCATCATGTTCAGACGAGTACTTCAATCTACAAACATAAAGTGTACAAGATTAGCAGCTTGCACAGACCATAACACTGTGCAGCAAGACCCTTTTCTACCATAGCAATCAGCGAGCATGTAAAGAATGGAAACTTAAGCACGAGGAAAAGGGGGGTGGGGGGAGAGAGAGAGATGTACCGATACCTTTTCACAGATGCTGTGCTCTCCAGTCGACAGCAAAGCTCTCATCATCATCATCGTCGTCTTCACTTGATGATCCATCTTGGTCGGACTTTGTTGCAGCAACTTCAGAAACCCCACTGGCTTTGGAAGATCTAGCAGCAATTAGCTCCATCTTCTTTCTCTTCAATAACTCTACTCTATCCCTGTAGGTTCTGCAGAGAAAAAAAACCAGAGGAAATGGAATTTACGAGCTAGGATGACATTTCATATCATACATAGGTTATGTGTTGGGTTCAAAACTATAACTAACCTCTGCTCCACTACTTCTTCCTCCTCTATCAGCTCCGCAGCATCAATCTATAATAAGACGGTGCATAAAAAGGCCAAGTCAGATAATAAGATAGTCAAATATCATGGTACCTACCAACTCCATCCCTATCTTGGCAAAACCTGTCCCTTGACTTGCTACGTGAGCACAATCTGAACAACACTAAGGGCTCGTTTACTTGCTAGTAATGCAATGTAATCATTTTATAGAGTAGATGTGGGGTGAAAAGTGAAGGAGTGGGAGGAGAGAGATGGAAAAGTGAGGTTTATTGCACCATCAAATGTAATCACAATTGCTCAACTTTAAACCATGTAAAGATGATTACTTTGGATGGTGTAATCAACCTCATTTTTTCCATCTCTCTCCTCCCCTCCTTCCTTTTCCACCCCACATCTACTCTATAAAATGATTGCATTGCATTACTAGCAAGTAAACGCCACCTAAGCACAATAAAATGAACACTTGCCCCCATTGACCTACGAACATTTAGGTAAAAAAATATTGGCTATGCATCTAATCCAAGAAAAGAAGACTCTCACCTCTTCTTCTTCCAGACGATTGTCAACCTCCACCAAGTCCTCTTGGATCAATTTTTCAAATTGCTTGTATTCATCTCTGGACAAGATTGAGAATTAGCTATCAGCAAAGTTGAAAAATCTAAATAATAAAAGTGAGTTCAAGACTTCAAGCTATTGGACAGAAGATGCAAGCACACTGTACAGAAGCACTTCTGATTACCAAACCAGGGGTACAGATAAGTATGTCATAGTCTTAACAATCATATCCATGATACATTAAACCCCTACAGCCCTGAAACAGGAAATGGGGGAAATTTTGAGAAACAAACACAACAGAAGTGAAAAGCAAACTGTCCATCCATGCAACCTCACACTGCAAGAAAACATAAGCATGTGTAGAGGTTCCGTTACTAGTCTAACACAGCAAATGAACATCCAGACAAATAGCTACTCCCAGCTTCCTCTATTACAAATCATTGGTATTAATCTTATCTTATCCAAACGCCAAGGTTTACATAAAAGCCCATACTTTAAGCAGCACCTTTGCCTTCCACAGAAAAGTGGCAATGGGGATTGAGGAGCCCTTGGTGCTGTGATGATACCTCCAAGCACTGGATGGAAGACTCACAAGAAAACTCCATCAAGAATCAGCAACCAAAGTCCTAAAATTACCACTTCCAGAAAGCTGCAGTCTCCAAAATTTTAAGCAAAGAAGAGAGGTCCTCCATCTCGCAGTCTTGAGTTGTTATCCGTAAGCGCAGGTTCCATAAGTCTGTAGCTGAAGAATAGCTGGGAGGATGTGTGGAATGGGGAAACTGCTTTCTCTTCTACATATCCGCGGGTTTTTCGTTTGTCCACTCTTCATGGGGCACCGGTGGCTGATTTTTACTCAGAGGTTGGTGGTTCCTGGAACCTTCACTTTCGACGACCACCCCGGGATTTAGAAATGGAGGAACTCGTTTCCCTCCTGGGTGTCCTCCACTCTAGGCTTCTCGTCCCTAGGGACGATTCTCGGACTTGGATTGGGGACTCCTCTGGGGTTTTTTCTTCCAAGTCCTTCCTCCATCATCTTAGCCTTCCGTCTCAATTTCCACATTTTCCCCTTTCCTCTTATATTTGGAAGTCCAAGGTTCCTCTGAAGGTTCGTGCTTTTGTGTGGACTTTGGTGCTAGGTAAGGTGAATACCTGTGATATGGTGCAACGACGGAGGCCACATATGTGTCTCCTTCCCAGCATGTGTGTGATGTGCCGGCAGGACGGAGAGAGTTGCTTGCACTTGTTTGTATTGTGTAACTTTGCGAGGGCTCCGTGGGATCGGCTGTTGTGTGGGGAGCCTTTTGTGTGCCCTGCTACTGTGGGGCAATTCCTACGGATGCGTTTTGCTGCTATGCGGAGGGGGAAGGAGGGTAGGATGTTGTGGCGGTGTGCCTGTTTAGCTATTCTTTGGTGCACTTGGCTAGAGAGGAACTCGAGGATCTTCTCTGACAAGGGAAAGAGTACCGATCTAGTTTGGGAACATATAGTTTATTTGGCATCCATGTGGGCGAAGGCGGCTGGTGCCTTCAAGGGGGTGCCACTGACGGTCATTCAACGTCATTGGCATGATTTGTAGATACTTTACTCTTATTCTTGTACTTTGAGGATATCTTATCCTCCATTTTGTACTCTTTCATGTTTTGATTAATAAAAAGTTTTTCTTATCTAAAAAAAAAAGAACTCAGAAACAGTAGCACTGCAAAGCGTTGAAAGCTGTAACAACCACGGAAATCTTACACACAGTGGTGGTCCTTCCCAACAACTATCCTCCCAAAACTGAATCCTCCTCCCATCCCACAAGCCTTGCTAACCAGAGGAAAGAAACGAAATGAAACTTGGGACACAAATTTCCATTGGTTCGCATGTGTTGAACCTTGATACAACCTATGCATCCCAGCCATTAGCCTGCAACCATACTTACTCCTCAAAGCTTTGTGCCACAAAGCATATCGCTAGTTATAATAACAAACCATACTTACTCCACCCAGCAACTGATTCTTCAACTTCAACTGGTGTTATTACTTATTACTCATCACTGTCTCGCAGATATACATGACTACTATCATTCTCAGAGCTTGTCTTGAATGTTCCCTTCTCTACCGTTGGACCATCATCTAGTCAGAATGCTACCAATGCAATAGTCAATGTAAGAAAATCCCCAGTTAATTTGCTATTAAAACCATGATGGATAATTCTCCGTTCTTCCTCCCCTTACTACCCTTCAGCTGCACATTCCCCCCACTATGAGTCATCAACACAAAGCAGAGGGAAACAACGTAAATGTGAGCATGGTATATTGAGCATTTAGGTATATTGTTGTCTAATGCTCAAAAGTTGCTCCCTATTAGGACAAACTTAGCATTGTACGCAGTAGGGAAGGTTATCTAAGTCTTGATTGCCTTTTGGTGATAAATGATGATAATTTTCAACTACATAATATTCATTTCTCAAACCACATTTTCATAACCACAAATAGGGAAAATTTTCTAAGTCAAAAAGACAATGCTGATAAGTTATCATTTGGGTTCTCTTTCTCATAAGGAAACATTAGTATATGCAGGTTACAATAAGATCTAGCCTCAATTTCTCATACACTAAAAGTAGAGAGAAATGAATAACAAGTCCACACGTTTGGCTTCCCTTGCAGTTCATAGTCTGTGATTGCTGTTTGGAACTAACTAACCTTTCAAAAGACACGCATATTCCGTTCGTTACTTCTTTTATTTAAATAAAGAATTTTTTTAATAAAACTGAGAGTAAAACATTTAAGAGAGGACAAGAAGTCCTTACAAAGAGAGAAAAAAACTACAAATTCACCCACAAACGTTGAACGTCAATGAGGGGCAACCCCCCCCCCCCAAAAAAGAAAAAAAGCCCCAGTCTCTTTGGCCTAAAGAGAAGCCAAATAAACCATTCAATCCCAAACAAAATCAACCGGCCTCGAAAACTCCGAAAAGATACTGGCATTCTGCTCCATCTATATGCACCAGAACATAGCGAATTGCAAATCGCCATAATAGTCTAGTGTCCTTGCCCCTCCCCCATCCAAGATACCGTTCCTGCAGATGTTGCACAAAAGTATCTGGACAAACAACATGCTCCCCGCCCCCACGCCAAGGAGTCGCCGCCAACAGGTCCAAGCAAACTCACATTGCAGGAACAAATGTATAGAAGACTCACTAGCTTTGTAGCAAAGCGCGCACACACACACACACAATGATACAAACAATGTCAGTCAGCAAGGATGATTAGTTAGCCATCGATTCATCTAGCCAGATATATTAGTAGTACCAATACAGACACGCACAAAATGTTATAAATGGAAGCAAAAGTATATAGAAAACATGGGAATTTACAACTCGGATGCACAAAACTTACTTGACATCTGGCTTGACGAGTTCAATACCACGTGCACGTAGATCAGCTTCCTTGTTATCAAAGAAACCTTCAGGTATAGCTCCCTTAATCTGCTTAGTCTCTGAGCCAGCAATCACATTCTCTTCAATCCTTGGAGGCTGAATTTCATCAGGGCTAGCAATTGCAGCCTTGGATTGCACAGCTCCCACATTGGCATCCACTTGCTTTACTTGAGCAGATCCTAGATATACAATTAATCAATCAAAGCTACTTTATTTCAAGTATTGAAGAAAAGACGACATTAAATCATTATACTTCTGCTACCTCTCAAATGGCTACCTGACAAAAGAAAAGAAAAAAAAGAAAGAAAGAAGTGAAATGGCAAAAAAGCAGCCTATGTTCACATGTTGTCCAATCATCATATTGTTGGACTTCATTTCTGGTATTTCCTAACTCTTGCACCTTAAGGCTCACAAAAGCTCCAATTAACAGTCTGTTATTTCATATATGAAAGGGTGGAAGTGTCTTGTGCTAAATGCTAATTTGCTCGCAGTTTACTAGTACCAGAAAATGTAACAATTCAGTTAGATTAAACTGAAATCATGGTTCATGTCAGTTAGAGGAACAACAAGAAGTTGCACTATATCGAGACCTCATACTTTTGCAGTTTGAACAAACTGAAAACATGGTGCACGTCATGTAAAGAACCAAAAAATTTCATTCATGTAAAAACAATGACAAGAAATTTATATCTGGTTCTTGATACAACAATCATATCCCTTCTATTTTAAAATTAATAATCATCTCCATAGAGTAACCTAAGATTTTTGGATAGAAGAAAAAGATTCATTGAATAGGAAAAAATAAACTGACTGCATAATATTATTAGGACAATATATTTACCAGTCTCAGTTAAGTCAATTGTCAGCTCTCATTACTTGTCAGTTGTCACTAAGAGAATGGAATATTCTAGCCATTAAGGCAGTCCATCGAATAACTTCTTATCCACATACATATCATTAAAAAGGCGAGCATTCTATTTACACAGAATCTCCTCATCTTTATCCCTCCCAAAGCCTCAAACACCACACTTATGGCTTAACCGACCAGGACAAATCCAAAACTTTACTCCGATTTCAAACAGTGCCACCACCAGTAGTTGGAAAAGCCCTTCCCTATTATCCATAGGTGATAAGAGCCAATTATGGGTGGAAATTGATTTTCTTTGTTATCCGTCAGAAATAAACTGAATCATGGTGATCCATGAATGAGGCCATTCTAACCTGTGTTTAACTTTGTCTGAGTGACAATTTCTTAAACTTGTAAATCTTCAATCCAAAAAAATAATAATAAAAATAATAAACCTCAATTTAATTTTCGAATCAGTTTGTCCAATTTAAAAAAACCCAAACCCAAAAAATTTCCATCCACAGAGGCATCAAAGTTTTCCATAAAGAAGCTATGTTTACAATTCGAAAAAGCCAAAACCAAGCTCTTAAATCCATTCGACCCCACAAAGTACACACACAGATGCATGATGCATTCACTCCAGAACCCAAACCAGAAAATCATGCAAGATCTTGTAAGCTTCTTTTGTTGATGCTGCTTTAACTGCTTAACTATCCCTTCTTTGTTTATATGGGAACATGCAATGAAAGAAAGAGATCAGTAGACCTTTCAATGCAGAAGAGAAGCAGACACATTTCACTTTAATGAAAACAGAGGGTGTATAACAAACATACACAGAAAAAGAACACCTTTTTAAAATTTTAAATGACCTAACCTACCAAAAAAACTAGTGAAAATGAAAGAGAAACTAGGAGAAGGCCACTTCCAGAACCACAAAAACTTTATCCAATTTCCCATGTCTAAAATCAGTTCTCTCCCTCCAAAAGGGTAAACCATTAGCATTTGCATGATGGATCAACCTATGTTGACACTACCCTAATCCTTACTCCTTTAGGGTGCAGGGTTTGATTTGCAAGTTGCCACTATCATCCCTTGTTCTCATATGTCCCTAAACGAATTTCACCTCAATAATTAGGATACTCAGACACTATTGCTAAATCCAATGTTCATGGAACCAAACTTTCACAGACCGGAAAAGATTGTAACTTATGAACTGATGCAACCTGATGGATTTCCCATTTGCATCTAGACCAGAACCATATCTGATCTGGAATGAAACAGCTAAGTTGGCGAGCTTTTAGTCAAATAGTCAACCAGCGGTTAAACATGTGCATTAGTATCCAATCAGCAAAATAAAGAACTCAGAACTTGTAAACGACGGAAGCCTACCATTTTTCCAAATGCAACTAACTTTTTCGTCCCCTAGTAGAACATTTCGTCTATTTAAGAAAAGCTAGAAATGGACTCTAGACGGAAAGACAACAATTGCATTATCCAGAGGGAAGGCGAAGTCAGTTTAAGATGGTGGAATTCATACATAAGACATACAATGGCATTTATCAACTTAGAGACCTAACAATGACGGAAAAAGACCCATTACAAATCCTTACCGGTTTTTTGCCTCTTTGCCTCCTTATTGTCAAAAAAGTCAGTAGGAAGCGAAGCTGATGGACGAGATTTCTGCACATCTGAAGACATTCCTTGTTTAGCATTATTAGCCTTCAAAGATTCACCGCCTTCACGTCTAGGCAACTCTCTTGCAATCTCATTTTTTGCATTGTTAACATTTTTCTTAGCAGCGCTTGCTTTAAGATTGTTGATTGCCTATAAAATACCCACTACTATTAGCTCCCATAAACAGATTTAGATTATTCAAATATAAATATGTAGTGTCAGAATGGACCAACAATACAACCTCAGCAATAGGAAACAAGAGTATATTTTTCAGATAAGAGAAAGTATATATTGACGCCATGGTTCGAAATCGCGGTATCGGTCGCGATCGCGGAAACGGTCGCGACGTCGCAGAAGCGGACTGATATCGGTGATGCGTATCAAGTCGCGCTTGTAGCGGCATAAATTTTTGTATCAATTATATGGCCGTATCGGCCATGTATCGGCTGTATCAGTCATATATCGGCCATGTACCAGCCGTATTGGCCATTTATTAGTCGTGTATCGGCCTTATCGGTCAAGTATCGGCCATATAAAAAACAGCGTTACGTAGCGGGAGATTGCGTATCAGCGACCTCAAAAACCGTTACGTCGCGGCCGATACGATATGTCGCGGCCGATATAGGTTGGCCCAGTTTTGCAGCACCTCGGAGACAGTGTAACTCCAAAATACCCCCTGCAGCTCTATCCTATAAAGAAGGCAGGTAGCGACCCCATCCTAAAACATCCTTTCAAGCCATAGGCACAAAAGTATGCCAAGACAGCATTACACCACAACATTTCTTTCTCCTTCCCACTCACAAAACCCACAAAGCACAACTGTAGGAACTCCAAAACACTAGAAGGACAACCCCGTGACTTTCCAAACACAGCAAACAGTCTACTTCACAAGCTACATGCTACATTGCTAGTTAAATAAATAAAACATGTGTTGATGTCTTACTGCTCGAAAAATATGTATGAAACAAAAATATCACAAGCAATCAAGTGCAGTAAGAAAGCAAATTTGGAGCAAAAACATTTAGTTTGCAAAGCACAGACAGGAACTCATTAGAAGGTTAGGAAACTATACTATGCCTAATTGTGGAGCTTCTACATATACTTATTATGAGGTACAAAAATTCATTGCAGGTAATTCATTCATTCTTCCATAATAAATTATTCATTCTGTTTTAAATTGGTTCAAAAAAATTCAAACTTCTTTTGTGGGTATATTGGAAACAGTATCCCTACTAGGCGATTAGCCAAAGTGTAAGGTTGCCTACATCTGGACCTCCCCATACCCCCCACCCTCGGCGGGATCATCCTGGGTGGTGGTGGTTGTCGTTGTTCTATGATGTATGAGGTACAAGAGTTGAAGCTCCTTTTGGATCCTTCTCTTTGTCTGGTGGCCTTCTTAAGGTTACTATGCCGTTATGGATTGATGTAGGAAGTTCTCCACTGTTTATGGTCCTTCTAGTCCTAGCAACTAGCAAGTACTCTTGTGTTATACTGTTGGAGCTTGGAGGTACATTAATGCTATTAAGAATTCGCTTTATCAAAAAGTAATCAAGGGTTACGACCAGCATGATGAAGTTTTAATCACGTGTTGAAGATTGTGAGGATTCCAATAAATCAAAATCCACTCCACTTAATAACACTTTAACCATCCTTTCAGTTCAAGGTTCTACCCCATCCTTCCCCTCGCCGCCTTCCCAAAAAGAAAGGGAAGGGGAAAGAAAACACCAAACCATTACCGAAAAAACAAAAAAACAATAGGAAGAGAGACAGTTAGCAGCCAGCCAGCCACACACCATATAACCTGAAAACTTTAGATATGACCACATAATTCATTTTGCCAAGTATCTGAATAGGGAAAGTATTACCTCTTGATGCTTACGAGAGGCTTGGTGTGCTATCCAATCAGAATCAGATTTTAAGGCAGTATCACATACTCGACAAACAGGCTTATCCTGTTCATTATACCTGCATATGAAAAAAACAAAGACGTAGTAAGGATTGTAACACAAGTATTCTAGAGATGCATTCCCACAAAAGGGCGTTAATTGAAACACTACAAAATCCCAAATAAGAAGTACAATACAAATATAAACCTTCATATTGATAAACTCTAGAAGAGACGGGGGAGAGAGAAAAAAATAAGACTCAACAAAGTTTGTCAAAACAACTATCTCGAATTCCCCATTTACCGCAAACAAAAAAAAAAACAAAAACCACTCTCTTGCTTAAACTTAGGACACATTACATTACCATAATTTCCCATACAAAAATTATCCAAGAACTAACATATATAAACTCAGTTATACAAGTCTAACTAACAAGACATCCTATAACTATCAATGCTCCAACACGAGTAAATTTCAAATGATCTCATACTTTCATAAACAGATAAAATAACTACAGTGAAACATCGGCAATAAGACTACATAGGCTAATAGTCCCACCAACCAGTACCATGACTGTGTGAGCTACTACTATTCATTAAAGTAGCATCGAAGACGAGGATGCTTATATTATACTACCTTAAAAGCCTTTGACTCAAAGTTCAACACAGATAGCCCGACACTAGATCTACAAAAACTTTAGAGCTCTAAAGAATTCTTATAGTTTTTTACGAACAACAGGATAATATCTACAGAAATTTCTAAAAATCAAGACATTCATAAATCTTAGAGTTATAGGTTTCACATTACTGATTATGGTGGACAACTTTAAGTTTTATTTAAGATCAAGAGAAATGTCACTGATAATAAAACCTCAACCATGTAATAGGAGGACCAGAAATCCTCCAAACTAGATATGAAAAGAAAAAGGGCAAATGCCAATCACAAGCTGAACATCACGACCACAAATGGACAACCACAAGAAGGCCCTGGATACATATAGCATAAGACCAAAGCAGAACCTTATAGGACATCCATCATACATGGGCTCCAAAATAACAGATCAATTATCCATAAACATAGCCCAATGGATTCTGTGTTATTGAACATTAGCTGTCATCAATCAACCCTTTGAAGAATTAGAAGCCAACTTTTTAGAATACCTTGGATCACTCATATCACCTGAGATCTTAATTGCTTAAGGCTCTAGGGGTCCGACTTCAATCCTCCTCCAACTTAAGTCATGAAACTTAAATATTATCTGAGTGCTCATAAGGAACCATTTTAAACACAAATTACTCATTTTCCAGGATATATAACCTGTTTTTTTCACAAAATCTAATACCCATCAAACTTGGCTCATAGGTTTCCTGATTTCCTCTAATGTCATTAAAGGTTGTATTATTCTAACCTGCATATTAGATCCCTAAAAGAAAACTTCTTAAAGATGTCCCGATCAAACTTGGCCCATAGGTTTCCTGATTTCCTCTAATGTCATCAAAGGTTGTATTATTCTAACCTGTCTATTAGATCCCTAAAAGAAAACTTCTTAAAGATGTCCCGTGAGAAATAGCCTTATGTATGTGGGGCTTTGATGTTAACTCTAGTTGTCTTCTAACTTGAACTTGAGATATTCTATGTACTTAAAGCTTGGTATTGCCCACTAGGCCCCTTTGAGTATAACTCAACTGTACCAATATGTGGCATAAGTATAACATTTAGGGCTCGTTTCTTGCTTGCAATCAAATGTAATGCAATGCAATCATTTGATAGAGTAGATGTGGGGTGAAAAGGGAAGGGATGGGAGGAGAGGGATGGGATGGGAAAAGTGGGGTTGATTACATGATCCAATGTAATCACAATTGCTCAACTTTTTTCATGCGAAAATAACGAACAGAAATTGCTATACCTCACAAGGGGAGATTCAATGCGCTTTTTCTGCTTCTCATTCAACTTAGCACGAAACAATGCCTTCTTTCTCTCTCTATCATCCATTGTCATACCAACGAATACCAAAAACCCTTTACCATGTATTTTAAGAAATCAAATAAACCCCTAATCACCCCAGAAATATCTTAAAGCAATCTTTCAACTTGAAACAAGCCCTAAATTTTCCCTTTTGTTCAATCCTGCAAAACCCAACAAAATATAAAGTATTTGTTACATTTTTTAACTTGCATAATAAAAGAAGAAAAAGGGTAATTTAATGGTTGCAATGATATGATAATCTATGTGGGTTCTAAAAAATCAGCAGAAATATTCCAGAAGGAAGAACAAAAATCGCAGTTCATATAATTAAAACCTGTGTAAATGAAATTGAAGATACATATAAAACAATTTCTCACCTAATTGCGCAATTGTGATGAATTCAGGAGGGTTTTTGCGAAATTCTGAAGCAGGGAAGATTAGCACTTTTGACAGTAGCCACGAAACGGACAGTGCCCCAAGTAACACCGGGAGAGTTTTATTTTTCACTTTTCCGGAAAAATGGGATTTGGGGAATTCGAAGTGGGAATTTATTTCATTTTTTGTGAAGGAAGGAAATTTGAAGTGGGAATTTTTTTTTTTTTTTTTTTTTTTGCCCCCCAAAAAAGTGGTTTCTTTATTTTTTTTTTATGGGAATTGATATTTCATGATTAAATTTCCTTCTTTTTAACAAAGTTTGTATGCCCCTGCTAAGTATAAATATTGATTACAAAATATAAATTTTTTTATTATTATTTTCTTGAGGATAAAACATGAGATTTCAATACGAGGATATCATAACAAACAAAAAGTATTAAATTAAAGTACAAAGAAAAAAATAAAAAATAAATTTCATAAGGCATGGTTGTGTAGGGACAATAATAATAGGGTTATGCAACATGTTATGCTTTTAGCTTGTTTGGTTGCATGAATAAGACTGAAAAGAAAAAGAAAGGAAAGAAAGGGAAGAGAAAGAAAAAGAAAGGAAAGGAAAATAATTATGTTTCTTACGTTTGATTGTATAAGAATGAATTGAAAGGAAAATAACATTTTTCATTGTTTGGTTAATGTGAATTGGAAGGAAATGAAAGGAATGTCAGTTTTAAACTCTCTTTCCGTCCAAATTCCACCGATTTGGGAGGAAAGGAAAGAGAGGATTTCATACGAAAATTTTCCCATCAATTCCCTTCCCTTCCTTTTTATTTTAAAAACCAAACATGGGAAAGGTACTAGATTTCCTTTCCTTTCCTTTCTTTTCCTCTCATTTCCTCTCTACCAAATTAGCTCTTCGTGTTTGGGGTTTCAAGAGGCATGACCCACAACACGACCAGTGAAGAATGATAGTAGTTTCGGTAATAAATTTCCTAAAATACCCTTCATTATCGATAGAGACCGGTGAAGATTAGTACTAAAAAAACATAAGACATTAATTTAGTTCTTTAGTTTATTCACCTACAATTACCTAGCACTTTGTGGTAATAAAATAGTAGGAACTATTCATTACCTAAATGTGACCATTGGTGTTTTTTAGAGTTAAAATCAAACAAATGCCCCTAAAAACATGCCAATTATTTTCTTTTTCATGTTTTTTAACATGGAATTTTTCATCTTCTTTCTCCTCTAGGCCGCTCTCCCTTTCAACAAAATCATTGGACATCAATACCTTTGTCTTTTTCATCCAACTTATAATTGCTAGACAAGAAAAAACAACATTATTCAAACAATAATACCAACTTCCTAAGATTGTAATTGTGCAAACTCAAAGAAAAGAATGAATGAAGAAGCTCTCAAAACCATGTTGTTTGGAAGCTATTTTGGTTCTTGATAGTTTTAGTAATGAGAATGAGTAGCCACTAGCCACCATGGCTTTAAGATCAAAGGAAAAAATTTCACTCAACTTCTTTTTAAATTGCAATATGCAAAATTTTCATCCGAAAAATTGCAACATGACCCACTACTGTGGGAAATCCAAATGGACTCATAAAATACGTCTATTGAAAATGAGATAATTTTGAGCTCAAACGATGAACATAAAGTTTGTAGAGAGAGAGAGAGAAACTGATGTGATGATTGTAAACTTCCAGAATAGAAGTTACAAGAATGATTTTCATTAACTGAATTTGTACAGAGGGTATGATCTTATATACATGAGCTGATCAGCTAAGCTAGAGCTATACAAAGCTATGATCTAACTAACTCTAACAGAATACGAGCACGTTCTTTTCAACTGGAAACTGGAACTGGTAACTGAGAGAAACTGGACAAAATTGGGAGAAACTGGATAAAACTGGGAAGTCTAACTGGTAACTGGGGAAAACTGGGTCAAACTGAGAGAAACTGGGAAAAACTGGGAGAAACTAGGAGAAACTGGAAAACTGAAAATTGTTTAATTTTCACGGTTAATAGTAATAATAATAATAATAATAATAATAATAATAATAATAATAATAATAATAATAATAATAATAATAATAATAATAATAGTAATAATAATACTATTATTATTGTTATTATAAAAATTAATATATACTATTAGTCTTACTATTATTATTATTATTATTATTATTATTATTATTATTATTATTATTATTATTATTATTATTATTATTATTATTATTATTATTATTATTATTAAAACTGGGCAAAACTGGATATTATAACTGGTAACTGGGTAAAACTAGACAAAACTGGACAAAACTGGAAACCAGTTGAAAAGAACATGCCCTACGTCTAACAACCTATGCTGACATGGCAAATAATTTTAGTTACAGAATAACAAACTCAATTATGTCTAACAGGGTCAAAAGAGTAAGATAAACAAAAGAAACCTCAAAGTATGAGGCGATGAGGATTTTGTGCCACATACCATTAAAGTTGATGGATGATGGAAGAGACATAGATTGTCACAGAAGAAGGTGGATGGATTGGATTGCATTGCAAGAGACATGCATCCTGGAAGAATAATTTGTAAAGGCGAGGAAGTAATAACGGCGAAATCAGCTGGACAGCAGAGGTTATGGCCGCTTAGCCATGCATTTGGCGCAAAGAAGCAAGGTAGAGTTTTGAACTGATAGTCTTATGCACAACTGGACAACTCCATAGTCATATGGCTAGCACAGTAGCACCTGTTTGCTGGTGGACGTCATCATCAACAAAGTTCTAGGGGATGACGCCACTGAGGCGCTTCATATTGCAGATTTGCAGTGGCTATCAGAAACGAAAGTGTGCTTTATCTTCTTTCTCAGTTCCTTTGGGATATAATTACCATCCTATTCTTGTCAATAGCTTCTTGTATCTTGTTGCAACACTTGTCCTAAAATGGGGGAAAAAAAAAGAGATATATTGTCAAACATTCACAATTTCCATTCCACAATTCTCGCGAAATACATTTCAGACACAACGAGAAATTCCTTTTCTTTTTTGACAGAATAGAACACACTGCAAACTACAGATTAACACTGGACTAAAAACAAAGACAGAGAGATCATCTAATTAGTCAGTCGTCCACACATATAATCAAACTAGTCTATGACACTACACATACTTCTTATTACACCTTTGCTACCAGTTAAAACTCCAGCTTGAGAGAGCTTGACAAAGGCAGAACCGAATGCCTGAAAGAAACCATTGCGATTGGCAGCAAATCGTTTGACAATCATCGCAGTCTTGGGGTCCAAGGGCAACTCTGCATCGATCCTTAGCACACCTCGTCCTGCCATGGCATTCTTGTAGTACCAATTATCGAATTTGAATGTTGAAGGATCATTAAACACAAAGGTTGCATTCTCAATCGATGTTATAAAGCTAGGACAGCTCAGTTTCAGGAAGGCTCCAAAACTTGGTTTTATGTCACCGGCCCTCTCATCAGATGGCTTGTACAAACGATCTACGACGTTAAAGCAATGTATGACTCCTAATGTATGTGCCCCTGCAACCACAAAACAGTTGCTAAGTACTGAACAGTGACTATATGTTCATTGTAGTCTAGCTAGCTAAAACTTGAAATGAATATTCTTAAGACATACAAGCTATGGAACCCCTGCATTCTTTACATTCAGGAACCAACATAAGTTGATTTTGATGCAACCTTTTGTTTTGCCAAATGCAAGCATGTAAGACGATGATTTTAATCATTGTTCTGCGAGCAAGATGTGGAACTTATCCTTTTACCCCTCCTCCCATATGAAACTGTTAGATGCCTCACACTTACCTCCCTAGAATAGAACCTCAAGAGTCCGTGTGGGAGGCACATAAAATGCCATTGAGCTGTAAGCTCATTATAAGAAGTGATTGTGTGTACATTATTTGTAGTTAACATATATCAAGAGTAATAAACCAAGCTTTTAAAGTAAACCATGTAAAAGCAAGTACCTAGTATGGCAACTGCTTCCTCTGTAGTCATTCCAAGCTTGGCAAAGAGGCTAAGAGTGTCACTGACTCCAATATCTGCTGAAGGGATAGAAGCATCAGCAGATTCAGAGCTTGAAGCAGAGAGTGAGTCTCTCCTACCCAAAGGAACTCTAATCATTGGACCTCCTGATAATGCCACTGCCTCTCTAGCAGCTAAGACTATAATATCAGCACAGGAAACTTGTCTTGGGCATTTGACTTCAACCTTTGATTTTATCAGATTGATTGACTCTCCTTTTCGGACCCCGAAATTCTTACTCGCTGCCATTTCAGGGTGCTTTGAGGATGGCGAGTCTGACGAATCAAGCAGGATTGACGCATCACAACCCTGCATAGGAACATGTGTTAGCGTTTCAGCATATGTTATTAACTTATCATAAGCCTGAACCCAGTACAGGAGTCATGAATGTATTTATAATAAACAGTAGAACTACAAACATGACCAAGATTGACACATATAAAGGAGCATTTGCTAGCATTCGCCACATGTTCTGATAAGGCTCAACCCAGCCGTGAGTCCGTGACTATGTAATGAGCAGTAGTACACTTATAATTTACAAACACGGCTACAATTGACACATCACAACCCTTCCATGGGAATATTTGTTAGAATTTGAGCATATATCATGCCATTAGGCTGAAATGAGCTTGTAAAAGATATTTGAGAGAGGAAAGACCTGAACTTGGCAGTCGTGGAACATGACTCTAAGGAGAGCAGCAGGAGAAGTAGGATCAGCGGCAAAGACAGCAGCACTGGCAGCTCTAACAATGGTCTCAACTTGAGGGCAAGTTTTGTCATAAAAATTGTAGGAGAGACCATCATAACTGGAATTTTTAGTGCCAGCTGCATTGTTTACAATCAGAATGATGAGAAGTAATGATAAGGTATATCCACCCATATTGTACCTGGTTCCTACCAATTCTGTGCAAAACTTTAGGAAGAGTTCACTGGGGTAAGATTGACCTATGTGGTAAGGGGTTGGGGGTATTTATAATAAAGCTGCTGGGAAATCTAAGGAGCTGTTTGGCTTTGACGGAAGAAATAAATTAATGGTGTGTTTTGATATAATAATACTACCTAACAGAAAAACTTAGGATTCAGTCATTATTTTCCAAAGATTGTCCTTAGGTTAACTGGTAGCTTTCTTTCTTTGGATATTAATTAATGATAACGTCAACTAGTTTAGTGGGTGTTTTTTTTTTTTGTGTGTGGTGCTACTGGTAAAATTTAGTTGTTAGTACTCCTGGTCTCCACCTACACCAAAAGAAAAAGAATAAGGAAAAAGATAACATTCAGTCCTATGCCCAAGTAAAAGGAGTGGAGCACTTTTTCTTGGTACCGATCAAAGCTGTAAGTCAGACAACAATGTATTCCTTGAAATAGTACTACCCAACAATAGTGCATTTGCATTAAGTTACACTAAAGAGATTTACATATACATGCATACATTTCTAACCTGCCACGTGATCTTTATAGAACTGGAAATTCTGATGGAAGCACTTTCTTCTGGTGATGTATCAAAAGAAAATTTCATAAAACTTTTTAATAATCTTACAAAAAGTAGTTGTAGACAAAATTTGGTAATGCTTTCTTAGATCTTTTTTCCAATGACTTTTAATTTAATTTAATAACATTTCCAACCTTTCTTTCAAATGCAGTAAAAAAAGTATGTATGAAATTTGCACAAAATTCTGCCACTTGACTCTACCATAAGAATACCTTCAATCTGTTTCAAAAAAAAAAAAAATTAAAATCTCAGAGTTGAAATACTGTCATTCATCACTCCACATTTAAGACACTTGGCCTTTTTTTCTTTTTATGGTTAAAATATTAACCAAAGATGACAGCAGACCCCAATGGTAACTAACTCATAGGATTACTCTAAAAGGTTTGACTGTCCAATGGACATTAATGACAGGAAATTGGAAAACTAAGAACCCAAATATGAGCCTATGACTTCTGGTAGTCTGGAAATAGTCCTAGCTATTAAGGTATATACATTAATTAGGTCTAAAAATTATTCCACTATTATTATTTTCTGATCCCAAGAGGAATCCTCAGATGGCAAGAACATGACACACTGGCCTGTAATGCTAAGCAATCCAAACAGAAGCTTCTTATTTTGTCTCTCATGACAAGGACTTTTAACTACCATATTATTATACTTTTGTGTCAATTACAAATTTCTGATTCTTAAATGGTAAAGGGAGGTATTCAGAAGGAAAGAAAGCTGCCATTCAGCCAAATACACATGAAATGTTTTCCTAAACTGTTTTGTTGAAATGGATGATGCGGTACAGCAGAGAAAGACATTCTTAGTTTCTTACAGAAAGGGATCACTTTTGGAGACTCTGACCCTAATAAATGTAAGGAACAATCAAATTACGTTAGCATACATAAAAGATGTCGTACAGCAGGATAGCAGAGAAATTCTCTGACATTCTAAAGAACAGGTCACGGTTTGAGACTCATTCTAACAAATCTGATACAACAACAATAATATTATGCTAACATGTCATGATATCCAAATTACATTATGCTGATGATTATAAATGGCAATTTCAAGACTAATCAAAGTGATTACATGGCATGAGAGCTGGTTGATGACAGGAGCTTGGAGCAGGACAACAAAGGCCTCTGTTTTGATGTTGTTTTATGAATGCAAAATGCAATAAAAAAATTATAACGTTGCTCAGCCTCAACCTCATGCCAAATCGTGAAAGATACTGCGCAATTACATGTGTGGATAACAATATGCCCCCTGAATCTAGACAGGCAGAATACTGCTAGTTTGCAAAACTTGTGATAAAATTGTCTGCGAGGCGTGAGCTAAAGATTCCTTTAGGTACTTCCTCCGGTCGTTTTAGAGTTCCTTTTTCAATCCAAAATAAGTGTCTTTTTACATTCTAAGGCAATTATTTCTTCACCTTCCCTATCATACATTTCTTTCATATCAATGCAATAAATGCATTTCTTGCCCCCTACAGAAAAATTGAAGGGTACTTGAGGCGTTTATAAATACTAGTTACATTCCTCAACATATGTGCAAACTCTTAAACAACACTTACTTTGGATTGAAAGCAGTATGTAACATACCTGGAGTAGATATCACCTTATGGATGTGTTCAGGAGAGTTAAATCAACATTGAGGTATATAACATGCTACATGCCCAGGAAACGCCTTGTCAAACACCCATAAGGACCAAATCAAGATCAAGAATTGTGTGTGTTGCTTATCAAGTAACGCTAGGAAAGCATTTAGGTATGCGGCTGAAAGCTCTTGGCAAGTGCGAGACCACTTGAATCTGATACTCTTGTTGAAATAATATCTGGACATTTAATGTTGCATTCAATCCTCAGCCCTCACCATGAGATTATCTTCGCCCAAAGAAGAATTGTATATCCAGTAGTGGATTGCCTAGCATCTCACAACTAACCCAATCAATGTCAACAGAAGTGTCTTTAGATATGCCCGTAGAGGGAGTAACATGCAGGAAACAATCAAAATAGCCTTCAACATAGCAAAGAAATGCTTGACTGTGCCCATACGTGTAGGTGTCTGGCTGACAATGTTAACAGCATACATGGTAATCAGCCCTAGTAATAAGGTGCTGTCATTTACCCATTACAAGCAATGAGAAGGCTCGAGAAAACTTTGATTAAATTCAGGTTCTCCTTTAGTTTTCCCCTTCAGAAAATTATTTCTAAAATGTTGAAACTACACACAACAAGGTACATTACAATAATACAAGCTTTTGTAAATAGGTGGTCATGGCGAAAAAATGGAGACACTGTTAGTAAATTCACGAAGATCAGAACATCTGAATGGTTACCCCTTTAAAAAAAACCTTTGAATCATTCATGAGTATTCACAAAATTACGCTGTAATAGCGGAAGCTCTTACCTTACAAAACCAATCAGGGGTAGCATATGTAACAATTGGCAAAGTTACCATTCAGCAATTGACTTGTCATAATGGAACTGTGGTGCATGCACCATCATCACTCTCTTCATCTAATTCTGGCACATGATATGAAATTGTCAAGTGATTCATCAAATCCTCCAAGATAGACAGAACCTCATCCATTCTCGAGTTTGAAGTGTCATTCACGCTAAATGTGTAGATTCCCTATCTCAATCCAGCTGTACCCGGGGTTGGTTTTCACCTCAGTGTCCTTCATCAATTTCCGCGCTCTTGCTACCTGGTCCCACAATCCCACTCTTGCATACAACTTTGTGAGCTGCACATGGGTGCCAGCACAGGATGGTTCCAGTGCAAGCCTGCTCTCAGCAGCCTCTATCCCAATCCAAACATTATCATGAAGCCTACAAGATGCAAGAAGTGAGCCCCATATGATTGCATTCGGTTGTATCGGCATTTCCAGAATAAAATTCCAGGCCTCTTCGATCAATCCAGCCCGGCCAAGAAGATCCACAATGCATGAGTAATGACCTACATTGGGGGTCACACCATTTTCTAGCATTAAATCAAAATATAACCGTCCTTGATTAACAAGACCAGCATGACGACATGAAGAAAGAACACCTAGGAAAGAAATACTATCAGGCTTGATCTTCTGCTTTCTCATCTCCTTAAGAAGATTAATTGCCTTCTCTGCTACTCCATGTAATGCATACCCTGCAATCATGGACTTCCATGAAACAATGTCTTTGTCATGCATTGCTGCAAATATGCAAAATGCATCTTCAACATTTCCGCACTTGCAGTACATTGAGGTGAGTGTGTTTGCAACATGAATGAATGAATCAACACCCCATAAAATAGCTTGACAATGAGTACTTCTCCCTTGTACAAGAGAGCCATTTCCTACACACGCAGTCAAGAGACTTGTAAGTGTGAATTCATTGGGTTTAAGAGCTGAATTCCTCATCCGGCTGTACAGCTCTAAGCAGACATCGACTTGACATTCTTGAGCAAATCCAGCAATAAGGGCAGTCCATGACACGATATTTCTCACAGGCATTTCCTCGAACACTTTAAAAGCAGAGCATAGGTCTCCCCATTTTGAGTACATGGTAATCAAAGAACTCCCAATATAAACATTGACAGACAGGTGGCGAGCACTGCCCATGAAAAAAATAATCAAATACAAATACCCAACAAATAAATGGGATATTTTTTTTGTCAAAAACGTGTTTTTTTAAAGGGAAATCACTAAAGTCAGGAGCATTCAACCCAAGTCAATTCATACCGAGATGAGAGAGAGAGAGAGAGAGAGAGAGAGAGAGAGAGAGAGAGAGCGCACTAACAATATTGCCGTGATCCGATGGTTGCATGGTGTCGGTGGCTGAAGGTGGTTGTGGGCTTGTGGCTACGGGTCGGAGCTTGTTACAGGTTGCCCGGGAGGTGATCAAGTCAAAATGGGATGTGTAACATCCAGATGTGTTACTTGTATAGTTTTGATGCTCCATTATTACTCCAATTAAGTTATTAGTACATTTTTCTCATGGGAAATATTTTCACAGAAAAATATTGTAATCCAAAAACTTCATATACCATATGCTAAGCCTAAAAACTTTGTGAAAGTAATCTTACTTATCAAATACCATTCTCGATTTTTAAAGAAGGAAATGAAATAGTTTATGGTTTTTTTTTTTTTTTTTATGTATGGGAAGGTGGATGAATTATAGAATATAGAGTCACCAATTATTATTATTATTATTATTATAACAAGATTCACAACAAGTGGTACTAATTTTCATTTATCTTCAATAAAGAAACTTTTAAAGTGTTTGAGACTTGGATTGGGAAAGACGTTCCTCAAAATCGACAACATGCCTCCCACAGTAGCACATACATAATTCATGGTGATTTCACTATCAAATACCAATGTAACTCCAAACAACTGAAATAAAGTGCATACCAAATACAAAATAATTAAAATACTTTTTTTGGATCTTAACACTTAAAATATATTTAACTTGTGCATATTAATTTGCTTACTATTGCTATTCAACTTATGCTTATTTATTTGTATTATAGTTTTTCAATTTTGTTGTAAAGTGATGGAGGTTACTACATAAAACTTCATTACTTGACTAGATTCTTCTAATGAACTATGTACGTATTGCTATTTTTGGGATTTGATACTACTCATTAGCTTCCTATCGAACAAAAAAGAAAATTATTATGCACAAATGATAAATTTACAAATTACAATATCAACCTATATAGAAAATGCACATTACATAGGAAATCTATCCAAATGGTTCCAATAGACTACCAAACTCGATTTTTAAGTATGTTAAAGTTAAAAGTAGTTTAAGTTATGCAATAATTAAAATTGATGATTTTAACAAAACTTTCAATCATACTCCACAAGTAATATCACTCATTGAAATTTTGGTCTAATTTTCCTGTCACCTTTTTCTTGAATTATACCTTTTACCCTCAAATTAATGTATTGGTTAAAAAAAACATTGAATACATTATTATAAATTGAATTGGATTTTGTAGTTTTTTTTTCTTTTGCGGTACATCGGAAAAAAAAAAAAAAAAAAAAAAAAAAACAAAAAAAACACGTATGCTTTGCTTGCCCTTTATCTCTTAAAATGTGGAGTAAGAGCTGTTTTTTCCTTTCTTTTTTTTCCACCCCTATTTATGATCATATCCAATGGAGAGATAGAATCTAATAGGGAATGAAATAGCTAATTTAATTTGGCCAACACTAAAAATATCTATGGTGGTCCTCTAAAATAGAAAAATTCTCCTTGTATTATGGCTCAAATGCTAAACAACCTCACACCAAATCTGGGTAAGAAAAAAATTTACTAGACCTTTTGTCTCAAACTAAAAATTCTTTCTACATCAAATTGATGATGCCATCAAATATAATGTATTTGTCTGTGACATCATCTTCTTCTTCATCATTGTTAGCTAAGACAATTTTGATTGCTTTGACCATTTTTATCGTGCTCCTTTCCAACACAAATATTGTTGATGGAACATCTCCTCATGAAACTCATACTAAGCAAGTCATTGATGCTCCTTTGCTAACCGAAAAAATTGGTAGCAATCACACAATTGTGGTTGATTTAGAGGGAAAGGGAGACTTCAAATCTGTTCAAGCTGCCATTGATTCAGTTCCTGAAGGGAATTCAAAATGGGTTATCATCCATCTTAGAAAAGGAGTTTACAAGTATGCGTGTTTTCTTAAACATTTTGTTATGATGTCTTAAAGTTTAGAAATTTTGCTAATCCCTAACACTTATTTTATTTACAAATTCTTGCCTCGATTGATAGTATTTTGTAAATATGTATGGTACATAATCATGCATAGAACATAAATTTAAACTCTAGGCAGGGTGTGGTCGAAAATCCGTTTATGAAAAGGTAGTCATGCTTTGTTGCACATTAAGTTAATATAATTAGTCTCATTGGTCCTCACATCTGATATTAAAAACAAATAACTGTCTTATAATATAAGGCGGCCTCATGCATGAGGTATCACTTCTTTTTTTTTTATTTATCTAGAAGTATTACTTTTCATATACGGTGGTATCACTTTTTGGCTCACATGTATCACGCCTAAGCATGAGGCTACCTCATATGAGTTTCTGTTTATTAAAAATAAAAAAGAAAAAAATTCTTACATTTTTTTTTCCTTTTTTCTTTTCTCTCATGATATTCTTAGATAATGTATGTGTCTTATATGACAGGGAGAAGGTGCATATACCACACTCTAAACCTTACATATTCTTGAGAGGGAATGGCAAAGGTAGAACATACATAGCCTGGTCACAGAGCTCGGTTGACAACACTGAGTCTGCCACTTTCAAGGTTGAAGCCCCACATTTCATTGCCTTCGGGATAAGCTTCAAGGTCATGTAATTTATCATCTCTAGTACTTATTATTTTGCTTACATACATATTTCCTTCTTAATTTTCTTAACTTTTATTTTTCATTTTGTAAAATTGACATTTTTTATTATTATTTTTGGCTAAACAACATAACTTAAGACCCTTTATCTTGCTACAATCACCCTTATCAAATAAATATAAAGTTTGTAACAAACCAATTTTATAGTAAGTATTCAGTATTCACCCCAAATATAATAGTATAATACATATGTTTCCGACAAACATTCGTTGTTGTTTAGTTTATCTTTTTTCCATATAACTGATTTATACATAGGAATATATTAAAATGGTAGGAGACTAGGGAAATCTCAAATATCACTAAATGAATTGTAATAATATTTGGAATTTGAGCATTGTCTCATGACATAATGTCGAATATTTATGTTGATAAATTATATTGTTAAATTATTTGCAGAATGATGCTCCAACAGGGGAAGCATATACTTCACAGAATCAATCGGTGGCAGCATATGTAGCATCAGACATGGTTGCATTCTACCATTGTGGATTCTTTAGCACTCACAACACTCTCTTTGATTACAAGGGCAGACATTATTATGACTCTTGTTACATCCAAGGTTCCATTGACTTCATCTTTGGTCGTGCTAGATCCTTTTTCAATGTGAGTACTAATTAATTAACAGCAAATTTTGAGTGAGATAAACTAATATGTAAAATGAGGTCACTATTTAGTATCAGTGATATTTATTTTACTAAAAAATAACCATCATAGCACCAAGAGATACGATAAGGTCGTCTTATACAAATTTTTGTAAATCTGCCTCATAGATGACTAAAGCTTCGTAATAGATCCCCGACATATATATGCTTCAAAATTATAGTCGTACCAGTATTCAGTCTGTGTCATTTGTAATGACCGTAATGACCCTTGTAATTACTAGTTTAATAATCATCTTGACACATAAGCCAATGAGGTGTTGGCCTAGTGGTTAAAATTGAGGCATTGGGTATATTAGGTCCCAGATTCAATTCCTCGCCACTCCCGTTGTATGTAAATTTATTATATTGGCCCGTGCAACGCATTGCAGGGTATCAATAAGTATTTGTTACTTTTCCCTCAACAACAAAAGAATGTATTATTACTCAACAGAACATATAATGTATTGAAAGTGAAAATTTTAATCATGTGTAGTAACATGTATTCCAATGTGAATAATTTGCCCAAAATATATTTCAGGATTGTGAGATTTTTGTGCTAGTGGACCGAAGGGTGAAGATACATGGGTCAATTACAGCACAAAATAAAGAAAGTGCAGAGGAGCACAGTGGATTTGTGTTCAATAAGGGGAAGGTTTATGGGACAGGACAGGTTTATCTTGGCAGAGCTAAAGGGGCTTACTCAAGGGTGCTCTTTGCTAATACTTACTTGTCTGGTACTATTACACCTGAAGGATGGACTAACTGGAGTTATGATGGCTCCACTGAGTAAGTCATTGTCTTTAACTTTCAATTTTCTTTCTCTTTTTTGGTTCAATCGATGCATTATTTATAATTTAGAAGGAAAATGTTTGGTTGACCCAGTGGGTGGGCAATTCACTTTAACTTTGTATCTATCTCTCTCCTATCTTAAATGCTATTTTTTGGAAATAGAGGAGAGAGAATCTGAAAAAAGTGGAGAGCAATAGATACAAAGGGTAGGTGGTTTGTCAACCCAATAGGTGGATGTATAATTCTCAGAAAGAAAATAAATTTAGAAAATGTAACCTCTAATTGCAGATGTGTTACATAAATACTGTATATTTATTTAATATACCAAAGACAAAGTACACTACTCGGCTTGGTTAGGATGAACTAGGAAATTATTGGCTGCTTTCAGGTGCACCCACGAATGTGCGGGCTTCACGTGCCATTACGCACGGTGCATGTGGAGCTCACACGCCAATATTTTTCTAAATATAAACACTGGGTGGATCGGAGTTCAATTTAATGTCTTTCACAAAACGAAATTCAAAAGAGAGACTAAAACAACGTACATGTAAATTTCACAAATTATAGACCTATAGAAGAAAAAGTAAGGTTCAAGATTATATATATGTTATTGATCATAATAATAAGGTTTTATGAGGGTTATTTTGATAATATTTTGTGAATGAAACAGTAATTTATTCCATGCGGAGTATGAATGCCACGGACCAGGATCAAGCTCAGGATCACGAGCTCCTTGGAGTAGACGAATCACCGAGGAAGAAGCTGCTCCTTTCTTGTCTATAGATTTTGTCGAGGGCAAGGATTGGTTGCCAGCATGGCAATGAAGAACCTAACTTATTAACCTCCAATATTTATTGGCTTATTATTATTTTGATGTGTTGATCAACAATTAATAGTTTACACCATTCAATTTCCTCTTTGTTGTAAATTTATTGGACAAACTTCGAAATATTGCTTTACTTATGCTTTTATATACAAACTTAACATTATCATCTATTATATCTTTATTTTTCTATATTTTATAAGGGCAATGTTATTGGCATGACATAAAACACTATTATTAGGTTATTTTATGCCATATTTTTTCATACACAGTAAAACCTCTATAAATAAATTAATAATGTCGGGACCGCGTAATTTATTAATTTAGAGAGATATTATTTAATCGATAAATTAATAATGTATTAATTTAAAGAGAGCATTCTCGATTCAATGAACCTGCATCATTCTTAATACATAAAAGATATAATATAAGGTGCTTTGTATGACTTTATAAGTGATGGTCATGTACAATGTGGCTAACTAATATATTACATCCCCTCAAAAACAAATATACAATGTTCGTTGTAGCATTAGCACTAGTCAAACTTAATGCAAGTTCGCGTATGATATGGAAATCAACCACTATATAAGCAACATCCAACATTCCTTATTAGTCAATAATCCAATTCAAAGCCAAACCAACCATGGCTTCAAATCTAAAAGGTACCATGCATGGATTCAAATCTAAAAGGTACGGTGTCCAAAAATCAACAATGACAAATCAAATATTTAAAGCACTATGTATGAGTATACGAGAATGCAACATCAAAATTTTTGGATGCAGTAAGGATAGTTAGAGATGAAATGCAACATCAAAACTTTTAAGAATGAAAAAGCAAACAACAATATAGTCATATTTTACTAAGTTGCCTAGTTATTTTTTAAATTTATAATTATTAATTTATAATTTTGATGGGACCTTAAATTTATATGAGGGTCTTCAAGAAAATTATTATCTTATTATTTTATCGAAATTATTAATTTAGTCCCTAGGCCCGACTCGGGTCCGAACAAAATTATTATCTTAGAGAGATTATTAATTTATCGAGTATTAATTTATAAAGGTTCCACTGTATGAAAAAAGGAAGAGCTATGGTGCGATCTTTAGAGCTTACACGATCAGTTCAGGAGTCAATTCATTGATCTCCAATTCAGTTAAATGATGTTCAGTTCAATGGTGCTGAGCTCATAAACATACTTTTTATCTCACATGTCATGTTATGTTCAATTCAATTTAGTGGTGTCCTGGTGTCTAGTTCAGTGATGTTGAATTCAGTTAAGTTCAGTTCAGTTCAGTTCTGGTAAGTTGATCAGCTCTAACAAACGCACCCCTAGCCTTTTGATATATATTAGACTTTTTTATAGTGTTTATTAGCCTGACAATAACATCACCCTTTTATAATTATAGTTACTAAGAGCTAATTTGGTAGAGAGGAAATGAGGAGGAATTATTGTGTAGTCCAGGAGCATTGCTCTCTCCTCTCCCAAAATAGGAAAGTATCAATTTCAATTTAGGGTGGGCTCCACTTATTTTGTGAGAGCAGGAAGCAATGCTCCTGGAGTATGAAATAAATTCTCGGAAATGAGAGGAAAAGAAAGGAATGGAAAAGAAAGGAAGTACTTTTCCCATGTTTGGTTTTCAAAATAAAAAGGAAGTGCGGGAAGGGAATGAAGATGATGGGAAAGCTTTCCTATGAAATCATTTCTTTCCTTTCCTCCGAAATTGGTGGAATTTGGACGAAAATGAAGTTTAAGACTGTCATTCCTTTCCTTTCCTTCCAAATCACATTAACCAAACAATGAAAAATGTTATTTTTCTTTCAATTCCTTCTTGTACAAACCAAACGTAGGAAACATAATTAGTTTCTTTTCCTTTCTCTTCCCTTCCCTTCATTTCTTTTCCTTTCCAATCTTCTTCATATAAGTATACAACCAAATAAGTTGTAATGATCAATGCATATGATTATTTTATGATAAATCCAGTAGGACTACCACAAAAATATGATTTTAAAAAAAAAACTTATTTTAACATTCATTTTCATTATATATATTTTCTAATTGATAGAAAAAAGAAAGAAAAAAATGAGGAAAAAGTTTGGAATTCGATGGGGATCTAGGTCTATGATTTGCACAATTCTTTTTCTAGGTAAATGTTTTATGTATTATCGTATAAATAATATAGATTCAACTTTCGTTAAGAACACACTCAGACCTCTTGTTGCATGATTGGAGTAAGTTGAGAGAGATTGAAGAGAGTTAATTAAGCGAAGTAAATGATGAAAGGTATGGATCTAGAATAAACTCTTTTATAAGGGGATTGATTTGCAACATTTGAAGAAAAAAAGTTTTCGTACGTAAGGGTATATTCTCCTGGTATGATTTTTGTTGATATCCATAAAAGTAACAAAATTACTAAAGTTTTAACAAAAATATCGATACAACTTAACAAAAACCAATAATGTAACAATGAAAACCAGAAGAGATTGACCCTAGGGGTCGTGGCTCAATGGTAACACTTCTGAGGTCAAAGGTAATGCCAATATAGCCAATGGTACAGCCTCAGTGTGTGGGACTGTTGAGTCCTCCCGCAACTGACTTCTTATACAATTGCCCAAAGGTGGGTGCGGGGTATGGACCGATGAGGGCTTTCGATTATAAGCCTTTTTGCCAAAACTAGTAGGGATTAATTTGATTTTTTTGTATTATTTTAAAAAACTCTATTAACTTTCTTCTATTACCAGTTTATGAATAAGTTTAATTTCAACTAATTAGTTCGTGTCAGGTCAATTGAATTGAGTTGAACAACATATTTTTTTTAATTTTAAATTTTATTATGCAGTTTGATTCGGCTCGGTTCGGTTCAGTTCGAGCCCTCGAGGGGCAGACTTGTTGACATGACATCCGTTTAAGCAACGCGGACTTGCCCACCAAAATCTCCAAAACAAAACGCAGACACAGTGAAAGGGAGACGGAGTGCCCTAAAATCCTAACGCTAACTCGCTCAAAAGTCGAAAACCGCCATAAATAACCAGAAGAACACTTGTTCAAGAGTAGCGTAAAGTCACTACCAGAGAGAGAGAAGAGAGAGAGGAGAGAGAAAATGGAAGGGGCAGAAGATGGAGTGGAAAGACTGGTGGACTCGAAAGATATGCAACAACAAAGCAAAGCTTTCGACAAACTCACTGACCGTGTTGAAGATCGTCAACTTGACTCTTCTCGTGTCCAAACGGTTTCTCTCCCACCTTTCCTTTCATCTATTAGATTACTTTTTGTTGTTTCAATATACAGTTTGTTCAGATTTTATGGAATTGAGGAATTACTCTACTTTTATCCGTTAATTTTTGTGATATTTCCTTCACAAAATCACAGCTGGTGGAAATATTTTATTGTCGTTGTTTTTCATCCATTCAATTTGACAAGTTTCATGGAAATTTTTGGATATTGATGATGATGATGATGATTATATTGCAGGCCATGGCATCAATTGCTGCTGATGCAGAAGCTGATGCTAATGCTATGAGATTGAGGTATGCCTTTATAGTTATTCTTTTTCATATGATGTGTTTTCAGTTTTTAATATTATTTCTACTTCAGTTGAGCCCCGAAATGAGTAAGTGCTATGTGTACTTTTTAGCTATTAGCATAATGGAAAATTCTGATAGTTGACATCATAATGTTGGCTCTAAATTGCATAGATAGGAAGCCCGGGCCTGAACTTTTGGACATGATTAATACATCTATCCGGAAGCTGTGTTAAGATTTGTGTGAGGTAAGGCAGTAACATGAAAGTTTATTACAATTTTTGAGGGTGAGAGATTACATTTTGGCATCCGAAAAGGTATACTATGTCAGGGGTGGCTGATGTGAGAGTTCATTGTGAGAAGGACGAAAGTGAGTCATTGTGTGGAGGGTAACTTGTAACATCAAGCGTTAGCTGGAGGAGACTTGAGAGTTGGTGATTTGAGTGTAAACTTTTTAACACAATTGCTGTCAATCTTGTGGATTTTCTCTCATCTGTGGATGTATGTCCAGTGTAAGACTTGAGCCATGTGTTTGATCTCGAATTGTCATATCACTCATATGTATATGCATGGTTCTTATGTTTTTGGTTGTGTGATTAAAAGAAGGCGTTATCCTTTTGATGCTCAAGTTATCTTCCATACGGCTAGTGATCTATTCGTCCAAGCTGATGAGCAGTGATCGCAGAACATGGATCACCAGGGGATACTGAATTGTGAATGCAGTGAAATATAATGTAGTGCAAAGCATGTTTGGTTCGTCTACGTGCTAGATGAATTCATAAGATCTTGTGAGACTTGAAGAGATCAGAGGGACAATGCCAGTTGTTTATTTTCAATACAAGCTCTATATTCTAATCCCTTTCTAGCTGACATAACAAAGAAAGAAGAGCAATGTACATAAAAGAAAAAGGGGCAGGTGTACCAGTTCGTATATAATACGAACATCTAAGGCGAACCCAACTTTCTTGATTGAAAAGTCCCCTTCCTTTTCATATTTAAGAGACCCTTCTTGATGTGGACGGGATCAATCAGCAGTGACAGTTGAGGATGAAATATTAGGTCTGGAATGCCTAACCCGGTCCGGCTGTGCTAGCATTCAAACCATTCGCCAACATCCTACAGCCAACTCACATTTTACCTCTTCCTGAATAAGGTGGCAGTGTTGATGACATTGGCTTCAGTCATCATGCGATTGGCCCATACCGCATTCTTTGCAAGTTCTGATCCAAAGTTTTGCAGGTGCATGTGTGGATTTTCATAGTTTTACTGTATATAAGGGTTTTCAAGTTTGAAAAATCTATTTGTTCGATTATTACGGCTTATAGGGTATCGCCTATTTTTACATTATGACCAACCTCTCTACTAGGCAACTAACTAGGGGTAAAGATGCGTATGTCTCCCGAAACCCGCTCTCGGCAAGATACTTCATGGGTTGTTGTTGTTGTTTGGGTGGAGGATATTGGTACATCTCTGACCATATGAGCACATGCATACCTTTAGCCTCCAGGTTTAAGTATTGGATTCCGTGAAAGATCTTGTTTCAGTGAGAATGATTGGGATACCTATAGTATTAGGGATTGACTTTGATTCGCGATTTTGATCAATATCATTCTTAATTATAGTTTGTTGCTTGATGTTCACCAAACATTGGGCCCAAAGTAGCTAATCCCACTTCTTATTTATTGATAGCTCCTCTGCTATTATGGGTAATTTTTTTGGTGTGTCCAGTCACTATTATGGAGATCATGCAAATGAGATTAGGAGGGAGGAAGGAGTAGGTGTTGTGTAAGTGTACCAATTTTACAGTGTTGTGGTGTTTTTGGCTAGAGACTAGAGAGGAATGCTAGGGTCTTTTTTGGTATCTCTTTGCAAGTTGATATGTTGTGGGATAGGGCAGTCTACTTAGCCTTTTTGTGGGCTAAGACTGCTGTTTATGGAGCTATCGTGTTACACAGGTTATGCTTCACTCTGCTGATTTTTAATAGGATTCCTCTTGAGGGCTCCTTTTCCTCTTAGGATGTCATTCTACCTTTCACTAATACAATCTTTTTCTGATTGCTGGTTGCTCTGTCGACTAACGACTAAAACTAATGACTTTTTATGAGGATGTTATAATTATCAGCTCACTTAGCTGGCAAGCATCTGTTGTGAGGCAGAGATGAAGTGAAGAACCTGGAGCAGAACATTAAACTGCTCCTGAAGTGAAAGGGATTGAACTATGATTTTGTTTCCTCAAATTTGAATTAACAAACCGAACATGTCAATATATTTGGTGTTCCAACATTTGGCTTGTGTGGCAAATTTGTCTGCCTCCTGTTGAGTTTATTGGAGAATTTGACTTTTACTGACTGAGTTATGTAACAGTATTGGGGTGAGCTAAGAGTGTGTTTGGATGCGGTGTGTGAAATTTTTGAACCTTTAGAAATGCTGGGACTCTGAGAGCAAAGTAACTTTATAATGAGCCGGGTAGAAATTCAACTTACGGAGTTTGAGTTTGTATCCTATATTGTAGTTGTTCCATTTTAGGCTCATACAACTGTAGCAATTTACAGTATAAAGTTATTTTTGAAACAAGTTACTTTCAGACTACTACCTATGTTTTGAAAATCAGAAGGTACCGGGAATCGGTACACTGAAATCTGAACGGCCCAAACAGGTGGAATTACTTGATGAGAACTGAACCAATCTAATCGGCCGCTTTAAGTTGAACTGTGGTAAAAATCGGGAACCGGATGAACTGCAGCAGTTCTGCCTCTTATTTATTTTATTATTTTTGAAAGTTTAAACTGTAATTTAGGCTTTAGCTGATTAGGCCAATAACAAAAGACCTCATCGGCCATCTACAGTGCCTTTAGGCCAATTTACTTGATGCAGCTTCTATAGTAGTATTTAAAAACTACTTGGGAAGCCAGTTTATATATATTTTTTTTAAAAACAGCTCTTGGAAAGCCAGTGGCTCTCAATAGTTCGATGTGGGACAATGGTGTCATATGACTGATTATAACCAACTTTGAATCCATTTGTTTTCAATGTTCGATGTGGGACGACACACAGCATCACTTCTCTCTCACGTCACACACATGGTGTACCTTATGCATGCTTACATGCGTGATTTTAATGAAATAACTACTAACAATGGAAAAAAACCATGAGATCCATAATGCTCGAATTGGTTCGTATATTGGTTCACACCTTTTCTTTTTTGCCCCCATTCTGCATCTTCCCTTGCTACTGGGCACAAGTCTATTTCAGTTTACTTTTTTGATAAAAATTAATGCTGTTTTTGCTTCAACTGCTGCCAGGGAGAAAGAGTTGGCTGCGGTGAAGATCAACGCGGGTGATGTTGACATAATCGCAAACGAACTTGAAGTTAGTTCAGATTACATTCTATGTTTTGGCAAATCTTTATTAGTTTCCTATGCTCTGTAACACTCATGAATTTTGCTTAACAGTTGGACAGGAAGGTTGCTGAGAGAACTTTGCGAGAGCACAAAGGTGACGCTGTGGCTGCAATACGTTCCCTGCTTCACTGAAAAGTACTTTGCATTGGATTGTAGCTCAAGTATTTTGTAGAAGTGATTGATTTGGTTGATGCAGCTATTCAATGATTATCAGATTTTTCTCTTATAAGTTATCTTAAAAGTAAATCCCCCTCTGTTGGTACCTTAATTGTATGCATCATTTTTTTTTTTTTTGAAAATTTCAGATGTTGATCAGATGTGCAAGATCATATTTGTCGTTTGTACCTTAATACTACTAATATGCATAATATCTTCAAACCTTTGCTCATAACTTCTCAATAATGAGGATGGCGGTAAGAGGTGGTACTCTGGTGCGCTCCGCTCATAAAATGCAAGGATGAAAGGAGGTTATTTAATGGAGACTAGGCTCGAATTTGTTTGAACTACTTCCATGGTGCTTCTTTGAAAGATTCAATTGGAGTATGCTAGTTATGGTTGCATGGGTTCTTTTCCCCAAGCAGTCCTTGTAAACACTACCCATAATGTGTTTGTCGTGCTCCCATACTCTTTGGTACACCGTATATAGCCGAAGCCATACGATTAGGATAGAAGGTTGGTGGTTTAAGGTACAAGGAGATTCGCTCCGTCATCAATAACTCCTGGGCTTTATAGTGTCAAATTCACATCAAAAAAAAGAAATATTTCGTCTATGAAATGAAGAATTTATTTCGTAAAATCTCGTCTATGTTCAAGGGCTCTCCCACATTCCAATTAGCCAGGAAAGCTGTTCTATTGACAGTATTTGACACAACCCGGTGCAAGTATAGTGGTGGTGGTGTTAAGACTTAAGACTAGATAGTAATTTGGAAAATTTTCATTTAGGTGCTCTGTGGTTTTGCGTTTTATTTTGTAGGTTATATGTGGTTTGAATAATTTCATTTAGGTGACACAAGGTTTTGTAAGTAATTTCACTTAGGTGACAGGTGATGACGAAGGCTAACTTCCGCTAACTTTTGCTGATGTATGACGGACGATTATCCTTGATGGTCCCGATTAATATTGGTTAACGTGCTAAAATATGGTTTTAATTTTTTGTTTGTGTCACCTATGTGAAACCAGATTTCCGTCATTACCAGAATAAAACAATTCATTTACAAAACACCCGATTTCCAAAAACATAATTTATTTGCAAAAAAAATTAAAATAATATTTTAGCACGTTAATCAATATTAATCGGGGTTATCAAAGATTATCACCCTTCACACGTCCGCCAAAGTTAACGGAAGTTAGCCTTCGTCATCACCTGTCACTTATGTGAAATTATTTACAAAACCTTATGTCACATAGGTGAAATTATTCAAACCACATATAACCTAAAAAATAATACGCGAAAGTACTATTGTGCCTTATGTGCTATAGATTAGGTGAACAAAACTGTTTTATCTTTTATTTTTATCTATTCCCTTTATAATTCCTTTCATACCGGACATCACCATAAAATAAAGTAGCAAGTAAATAAAAGAAAGAGGCACTCTGCTAATCAGCCATAGCAAATTAACAAACTCAAAGCAAATGTCGTGTATAAAAGAATTTCTGGAATACAATGGTCGCATCAGATACCAAACAGGCCTGTGTACTGTGTAGTATCTATATTTACATAAAATGGTTTTGTACAGTTTCAAATAGCCAAACGTTTCCACATTATAAGCAAACGGGCTGATCAGTACTATCCCTCTATATTTGCCAAACATCACTAACAAAACTCCATTAAGATCAGTTGCCCTGAGAACGGGCGTCATGTGCAATCCGTGTGAACCTTTCTTCTGCCGTGTCTATCCAAGGTTTCTTCTGCTCTTAGTCCCGGCCAAGATAATCTGGGATCGAACTGCAAACAAGCCAATCCTGTTTTTGATCAAATTCAGCCTCTGCTGCAATCCTCCTGATGAAGAACTGGTGAGCAATCACCACAAACTTTCGAGAGCTCTGCCATCTGACGTTATCACCGTCGCAACAAAAATAGCTAAGCAAGACTTTTGGGAAGCTACAGTTCTTTCTGGGCACCATCTGCAGAAGCAACCCGGGCTGCTTGGTATTGGATTGCATATTGTCTCTGCAAATCCTTCAGCTTTTCCAACAACTCCTGGAATGCTGGGCGACTTTGAGGCTCACTGAGACTCACGAGATGGCAACCAAAGTTAGATTTAACTACAATGGGGTTACATTTAACAAATAGATACAGACCCTCAAGTGAAACAGGTTGATTTTGAAAAGCACAGTGTACATCAGTAGCAATCAACCCTTTCTAAATAGTCTTAAACTAACCGTAGCACGCTAGCAGCGACCATGATACTGGACTTGCACTTGGTTTAAGGTGGGTCAGTGAGATATTGTAAAGCTAAGTGGACTACAAGCAACACCAAATATTCATCTCAAGCATTCATAACTGGCAACAATCTAAGCTCACAACATTTTAAATCCGCCATACTATCAATATCTAACCTTTTCAAAGGCTCATGCAGCTATGAATACAAATATAGGCACAAAAAAGAAATGGTTCCAATTTTCAATCCTAAAGGAGCGAAATCACAGCTACGGTGTAATTGCAATAGCAATGATAATATCACGGAGGATGCCAGGAGAGCCATATAGCCTATAGGTGAATGAAGAACGATTTTGAGCCCAAGTCCTTGTATAATCCCTAAGGGCTTTAATAGTTGAGCTACCTGACATCTAGAATATTATTAAATTAGACAAATATATGATATTTATAAGATCAGCAGCATGAACTTATCATCGTTTTTGGCTCTTTCATACCATTTGAGGCAAAAATGAAAAATACTTTTGTTATTAATATTTTTTTTTAATTTTCTCAACGTATTCCTGCTCCCCTTTCGATCCCTGCACTTGATTAAAAAACTTAAAATCCATCCATTTCCATCATCATCATCATCATCATCATCATCATCTCTAGCATGTCTAAATTCAAACGGGTTCCTAACCTCTCAAATCTCGTGAAACGGGTCTTTTAGGTCGAGACACAGTTAGCTTTAATTATTTAGGTCGAGACACAGTAATGGCTTCCTGAGTATAATGAAGAGAGATAAAGTGGAGTTCTTGGTGTGGGGCATGGCAACGTCAGCGATAGGGAAGCCGACTTGAATGGCTTCATGTGATGATGGTGATGCTGGTGATGCTGGCGATGATGGTGCCGGAGGAGATGGATGAGGATGGAATGACAATACGAAGGAGATAATCAATTAATCAAGTATTTCCGCTCCCAAAAATAATAAATTTAACCAAGCATTTCAAAACCCAAACTGGCAAACAACCCTTGAAACTTTTATGTTTATAATTAGTTTCACTATTATGTTTTATATATGTAACTGTTAAATTTAATGTCAAATAATTTAATGCTTTAGATCTTCTCTTTTAAGATCTACGGTCTAGATTAACTTGTCAGTGATTGCCACTCAGTGGTAATAACTTTAGAATTTCCGAATATTTACTGATGTGTGCAGAACTCTTGTGAAGTTCAAATACACCCAATTACAAGCATGAGAGTCGGAACTTTATCAGACCACTAATGCCATAATAGGAAATCGCAAAATGCTGTTGAAACCGCAAACTCCCAAAATTTCTAAATCCATACCCTCGTTAACATTTTAACAGCACAATTTCATGATCAAGATGGTATGACTCCATTCTTCTGAAAACCATTGAAACAGCCTATCGTACAACGTTGAAATGAATCAGTCCATAGGAGACTGCAAACTCCCAAAAATGTCTAGATTTCTTCTTCTTTTTTTTTTTTTGCTCGTCGCAAAAAATGTCTAGATATCTACCCTCTTCAGTGAACAGAACAATACCATGAATTCATGCCAGTTTTAGGTGTTTCAAAGTCATACACCATCATTTGTTAAGATCATGCCAACCATTATGGGCCAAAGTGGCTGGGGCTTTCAAACCTCCTATAGTGATTTACTGCGACATTAATATTTGTAATTAGTTTATTCTCTTGGAGGATTCCTTGTCCTCTTTGTTTGTAATTACCTGATTATTTAATATTTATACGAAAACATTATCTAAAAAAGCCAATTATATTCCCCCCACAAGTTGGGGGTTTATTACGCCTGCAAAAAATTAAAAATGACAAGTTCCAGTTTTCATCGGGTTGGTTACTTCATCAGCAAGATGATGTTGTGAACTAGGTTCACCTAATGACTTGTCTTTTGTTAGCTAGGACACAAAAAGCAAATTGCTTCCGCTATGCAAATGTTTGACTATGGAAAATTGGAAAGAGACAAATAACAACAGCTAGCTTTAAGAGAAAGCAGCACCTGTCCCAGCAGCTCTCAATTATGGAAGCCCACCTTGGATCAACATCCTTTGGTATATCTAACCTTTGATTCATGAACCCAACTGCTCCAATAACCTTGCATACAAAAGTGAATGGTTATTCATTCATTATTTTTTAGGGGTTGGGGCAGGCAATTAATGCACATTTGCATCTTCCGCTGCAAGATACATATACTCATCTGCAGCACCCATAATTCCTAAAGGCAATTTGATCCAGATTCCCAACTTCAGAAATAATTTCTCATAAACAGGATACAGAGTGAATAATTACAGAAAAGGGATATCTTCTGAATAAAAGAATATTGCATTCATTTCTCCTCTTCTTGAGCAATACCTTCAATTCTTTATCAATGGAAGCAAATAATAAATTTTCCAAATAAACGACCAACCCAGAAAAAAGCAACAAATCAAGAACACAACCAGGTGTCGCAAAAATAAATGAAAAAACAAGAAAGATAAGAGTACTTACATAATGTTAATTTGACTACTTGCATTCAACTATTTGACAAATTTGACAAGTGCCCAAAACTTCAAAATTGAAAGAGTTTCTACTCACGTCTACTATCTTTCGAAAAATGATGAATATCAAGTTCAAAAACGATTGTGAAGTTCAAATAATGATCATGTCTACTGCAAATAATGACACAATAACATTTCATCACATTTGTCAAAGCACCCCCTCTGTCCGGATTTAATTACAGTATCAGTCTTTTGGGACGCTGGGAAAATAGTAACATCATATATCATATATATATACATATAACTGGGTCCTTATTCGTGTGGTGACGACACGTGGGACGATACATAGGCGAGCCACGTCGTGTGGGCATGACATGTAAGCCGACAGGTAAGCACAAAATTGCCATGTAGCATGACACATCATCCATCATTAATGTCTCATCATTAGTTGACTTAATTACATATTTGTTAGGATATTTCTAAATTACAAAATAAAATAACTTTAGTTACGTTAGTCAAAAAATTATAAATCTAATTCTGTTGGATTGGATTTGAAAAATGCTTCAAAACGAGATATATATGTATATGTCCTATAAAAGTTGGGTTCTTTTCGTGTGGTGGTGACACCACGTCACATAAGAGGAAATGTTCGTGTGACGATGATATGTAGACGCCACATGTGCTCAACTTTGTCGCATAATTTTAGTTGTGCGGTATAAAACAAGCATGTACTATCGATCAATTTTTAGTGCACATATACCGTCAATGCAGAATGGGTTTATTCATTTTTTTATTAATTGAATTACTTATTAAAATTAGTGTACACATACTGTTTTTATTATCTATCTGAACTTAGTCAAATCTCATTACAAATGAAGGTGGCATGAAAATATCATTTTCAAGAATTTGCATGCTGCATCCTATGGATAGAAATCTTTGCAAAAAAAAAAACAATGTATTTTACTAATAATATTAATAATTTCACATCAAATATTTTAAGCATTATATTATTAAATATATTTATAAAATTATTTTACGACCAAGCACGGGGATAAAACCTAGTTCGTAAACATATTAATAAGTTGTACTTGTGTGTTCAAGATAAATTGGAGTGCACAAGCTAATTCTTATTTTTGAGGACATGTTGCAATGTGACAACTGACAACTAAATCAGAGGGAGTATTATTAGGGGTGCAAACGAGCCGATGCACTCGCGAGCAGCTCGTGAACATACTCGGTCAAAGCTCGTTTAATAATAAACGAGCCGAGCACGAGCACCGATTCAAGGATCGTTTAATAAACGAGCCGAGCACGAGCATTTCTCAACTCGGCTCGTTTAGTATTTTCATGAGTGATATTGCCTTAAAAATTAGTGTGAAAAAAGCTCGTTTGCACCCCTAAAAATATAAGAACAAATATCTTTGTGTTTGAATCTAAATCCTAGATCTTAGCTTTAATCTTAGTACGTGATATGAATCCAGCCACAAGACAAAACAAACGTGACCTTTATTCCCATCATCCAGAAGATTGCTACCTGCATTGAGTTGAGATGTTCCCAAGGTATCTTTTGGGTGGCAAGTTCCCAAAGTATCACCCCAAAGCTGTATATATCAGACCTAAATAAACAAAAAGATCATAAAGAAAATTAGTGCATCGTTCATTCAGAAGAATCAAATAAGAAATATACAACTCACAATCCATCTATGTTTAGAAAAAACTAGTCCTGAATTAATCGCTATAGCTAGGTAATTGCGACATACTTTTCATCAGAGGGTTCATTACGAAGGACCTCTGGAGCCATCCATTGAGGCTAAAAGCACAAAAAGCAAAAGCGTTATTGGAGTCAGAACCCATAGATGAAAATGTGGAGAACAAGCATGGATGTCCAACATGGCAAGGTACAAAGTATAGTCAACGTACTGTTCCTTTCCCAGTCTTCGTAGTTAGATAAGTTTCATGTTTTACACGTGAAAGGCCAAAGTCCGCAACCTACAAAAGAACAAATAGTGTAATGGTTTCCTAGACTAACTAACGAATTATAAGATATTGTTATGTGGTATGAGCAATGGTATTTTAAAGACAAGTCCACAGAGAAAATTCATTTTGTCAAGCAAAAACACACCTTCACCATCCAATTTTTATCAACCAGAAGATTAGAAGTCTTCAAATCCCGGTGGATAATAGGCGGACTGCAGTTATGGAGATAGTTCATCCCTCGTGCCTGCGGTAGGGTAGCAGAGTATAACAGTGTGTGTGCAGAATTCACGCGGAAAAATAATAATTAAGAACAATATAATAAAATCTTGGACGTTATCTTAAAGCGCAATGATACCCACTATATCTAAAGCCATGTGAATCCGCCGTCTCCAATCTAGTTTGGATGTACTCCTTTGTAATAAACGGAACAAGCTTCCACTGCAGTATATTGAAAAGGCATCGCAAGTCAATGATTAATCTATTGAAAATATGAAAACCAGCCCTTGATAAGAGCAAACCACAAAAAAAAAAAAAAAAAAAAAACCCAATCAATAAAAATATGGACACCATCTTCAAGATATACCACAGGATATTGTTAGAAATGCACAAGGATATCTTATTCAGGAGGCCACATTTAGAAAGGCAAAGTTAAGAATGAACCGTGGAAGAAACTCTGTAACGATGCAGAGGCGTTGAGGTGAGGTTACCGCACCCATAAATAGTAGAATATTAGGGTGCCGAAGACGCTTCATGAGGGATACCTTAATTTAATAAAAAAAAGAAAAACATAGAAGTTGTTAGCCTGCAAAAATCCAGGACAATTAACTTTTTATCTCAGTAGTTTAAAAATGCATCTCATCATACTATAATTTTAGGGGGAAAGAGATCGAAAGAGAATTCTCAGGAAGTTGCGGAATATGTCACAATAGAATTTGCCGATATTGTCAAAGGGAAATAAAAAGATAAAAATAATTACCTCCTGTCTGAATGAAAATAATGCATCTTCAGAATATTCTTGTTTGGAAAAAACTTTAACAGCAACATCCTGCAGTAACAAGCAAAGAATTATGCAAATGAAGCTCATATAGATCACATTTTGTAGTTTCTACTTTCAACAATGTTAGTTCAAGGAAAGTACCAGACAAATAAATGAATAAGAGTTTAAAAACTGTTGTCCATCACACATAGAACTACCTCTACTTGCAGAAAACTATGGCTATACTACACATGAAATTTGATGGATTCTATGGATAACATTAAATTTTATCCTTGTTATGCATAAGTGTAAGGAAAATTCTCACTAGCTTACAAGACAACTTAAAAGCTTTAGCTGTAATCCCATTATCTTTGAAATTGGGCTAAGTTGGCAAAAAAAAAAGAAAAGAAAAGAAAAGATGGGCTTTGCTTAGTTAGTGGCTTACAGTAGAATAACTTTAAATAGCTGCTATGGAAACCCTATTAAGTATCCTTATTGATAATAATATTTTTATTTTCCTTTCAGACTAGTAAAACTCCATGTCGGAACTTTCTTCTGCATAAAATCAAATAGGCAAGGAGATGATAAGGAGTGAAGCCAAGACAACATACCGATCCACACCACAAACCATGATACACAGTCCCACAGGAACCTGCAGATGAGTGGCAAAAGGGCGTAAACAGGCAGAAAAATATATATCACCAAGCTATTTTAGCTACACATTATAAGGATCACAGGTAATTTCTAAGGTAACATGGATCTTCAGGTGCTGGCTCTGCGTATTGAACAAGAACATCACCAAATTATTACAACAACAAAACCCCATGCAGATCCTACGCTGGAAGGCTTAGGGAGGTCTACGATGAAGGGCATCGAAACTCAGTTTGTCAAGCCAAGGAAACAAAGAGATTTGCTATCTTAGTACCTTATAGAGGAGGAACTGCACCATTACTTCATGAGAGAAAGCCTTTTGGTTACTCAACAATTTTAAATGCAAGTTTGTCACGAAATTAATTAAAAAGAAATGATCAGCCAGATACCATAAAACACAATGAATTCCAAGAAAAGCTACTTCAACATTATTATAACATGTTAGAGGCATCTTATGGATCAAGGGTCGAACAGAAACAGCCTCTATATTATCACAGGGCCACAGGGGTAAGGCTGCTTAGACCTGACCCCCCCTACCACGCTTGGACGGGAACCTCTTTGGAGGCATTGGTGTAAAATTGATGATGTTGTTAGAGGCCTCATATCTGCTAACGCAGGCCATTCAGGTTTGTGGCTATTGGCAACGTGAAATTTCGCATTTCCCTTGGTGGACTATCGCATTCAAAGTTCATGGAACAATGACGTGGCATAATCCCATTGTTCTTTCCCCCCCCCCCTTGATTAGTTTTATTCTTTCAGATTCTCTAAAGACACCTCAAACACGAAAAGTATGTTGTTTTGCATGTTTAGGGGGGCGGGGGAGAAACAAAAAACAGAAAGGAAGACACACAAATTTCATAAATAGCTAAAATATAGGACACTCAAATACTAATGCACCTTGTTGTAATTTCACTGGATCTCAAGCTATCTCGCTAATTTTTCCTTTACTAGTACATTGCAAATTACACCTACAAGGAGGAGGAAGGAATAAGAGAGGGCCTAGTATGAATCGCTTAAATATTTGCTGTAGTGGCACAAAACACACATCAAGAATGGTGTTCATTGATCTTAGCAAGACTCGCATAGAATTTAAGTCAAAAATTGAACTACAAATCAAGGGCTTCTTTTCGCTGGTAGAGCTCTTAGTATTTCTAAACTTTAAAAATTAGAAAGGAAAAAAAAGAAGAAGTGATATCAAAGGCCAATTGAGCACAATGATAAGGACCAGTGTCACATAATACGTAGTACATTTTGGTACTTCGAACGGGCACGGGAACATAATTCGCTGCTTAAATTGTGCAGTGCATTAGGGAGTGGTTCAGCGAATTGTGTTTTCGGTACGCGGTATGACAATTCGGGAACGCAATTCGCAGGGGGTGGAGCGAATTATGTGACACCGATAAAGACTAGCTAATTAAATATATTGCAAAAGCCCCTCCTGAATCCTGATAGTTACCTATAGTATAAAAAGGTAAAAAGGGTGAATGCTAAAGGTTTACATTCGCTTACCCATAAGAGACATTCCATTCCTACAATAAATTTAAAATAGACGCGGTTGCTGGTATATATAAGCTAACCCAACTAATTTTATTTTATAGAAAGAACATATGACTGACCATACATGAAAAGGAACAGAACCAGCATCAAAAGATATCAAAGACGTAGAATTCCCATACCTGAAAATAGTTTCTTGATTGGTAACCAAAAACCAAACCAAGCCTTGTTCGTAAACCAAAAAACCTCTCTTCCATCTTTCCACCCCCCCCCCCCACCCAAAATCCCAACCATCGTCTCCACACTCACTAACCCTACAACAACCCTCTAATGGCTGACAACCTTCACGGTGAACCTCCATTGTGGAGAGGGATTCAATGTGTCTGTAATTTGTTATTTCAATTTAGGCGTGGCTTCGTGGTGGTGGCGACGCATGCTGATGGCTGTGCTGGCTCATTCCATAACCCCCCCCCCCCCCCTTCTCGGGAGATGACTGCTGGATTACGGCTTGGGAAGGGGGTGTGGATAAGGGCCTCAGGTAGGGTTGTATTGAAGTAGCCTTGGACACAAGGTGCAACATGAAGACACGTACCTAGGCATAGTGAGGAGACATCTCTATGAGAAGTATTTTCTTCCATATATCGAGTTTTTTTGGATGCAAGTCACGCAAAAATAGGCCATAAAGTCAATGCATTTTCACCCTCCCCCATACACACCAAAAAACAATGAAAAAGAACTTGGTTGTTGTAGGCTGTTATTAGTTAAAAACCAGAAATAGAAAGTAGGGGGAAGACTGAAAAATAGACAGATAAACAAAAGGTGGTCATTTCCTAAAAGTTAAAAAAAACAGTGAAGGGGAAAAAAGTATGAATGTTATAGATCTCAAAGCACCAAGAGACCAATGGACTTCCCATAGTCCCAACTATCAACTCAAGGCTTGGTATGCCGCAGATTATTTTGTCCGAGGCTGACACCTAAGGCACTCTTGTCTAGGGGCTGTGCAAGGTATGGTGCTAGCCGTCAGGGCCTGGTACATTTAGCGTGTCATCGTGGCCAGCGACAACAGCCTATACTGGGCTGGCAGAGCCTCATTAATTTTCTTGGAACTATATTGGTGCGCCAAGGTGTTGAAAGTTATCTTGATATAACTGATAAAGTGAACTCATACAGGTCGACATGCATTCTCTAGGTAAAAGCTTCAGCAAGTCAAGGTTGGTAAAAATACATTGAAATTGCAGTTAAGTCCACACAAGGGTGGGATTGTGGCAGTCAAGTGTTGTCGGTAGAAGAGCCCCCCCCCCCCCCCCCCCACACCCCAATCATAAAAGCAAAATGGAAGAAAGTGGTTGACGAAAACAAATTAGCCCTAAACCCAACAGCTTAGCGTTCACACTCAATTGGATGGGTTCATGGCGACGAGCAGTAAATGGTCAACCAGGACCAAATGTAGTAATCTTCACAAATCTCAAGGAAAAAAGCACACCTTACCTTGTCCAATTTGCTCTCCAATTGTCAAGTCTTCCCACAAGATTTCATAGTCTAAGCAATCAGTTTCTATGTCCAATTTATTTACAGCACTGCTGCTTGCACTTCCGCAGCTACTTGCACTGCTTGTGCTGTTAACATTGAATGATGACCAGGACCCAGAGGCCTCATTTGCAGCAGGCCGATAAAACTCGCATGTCTGGCTTTCTGATTTCACAGCAGCAGGACGATCAGAATCCTGATCACCTTGTGACCATGGCCAACCATATCGATTGCTCCTAGCTTCTGATGTGTGTGGCTCATTTCCTTTCCATGGCCATTGTGTCGCTTTCTTCCCAATCCAAGCCTCAGCTTTGGAAGTTATGATCTTAAGAGCAGTTTTCCCTTCACTTTCATCACTAGACTCTCTCTGGGTTTTGGCAGGGGACTTACCTGCAGGTAGCTGAGAGAATACACCACAGGCAGAACCAGCTGCATCTCCTCTGGGTGTACTAGCTCCACTAGAATTTCCATCCTCTTTATTGTCTGAGAGCACAGCGTCATGAAAAATATGATCAGAGTGACGACTATCTCCACTCCCACCTTCTTGGAAGACATTATTTTCAGTCTTCATTTTAGATCGGACTTTGTTGCTGACCTTTGTAGCCTAATTTAAGTGAACCAAACAATAAAAAAGGAGCTCACTATAGTAAAAAATTTAGATAAGGAGAGCTCAGTATAGTAAATTACAGAGCACAATCACCAAGAAACTAACCAAATTTGTTATTTTTGAAGCAATAGTGGTTTGCAAGGGCTGCTCAGGATCAAGGCCAAGCTTGGCAGTGACACTGTTTCGAGGCCGGTGAAAACTTTGTACTGGCTCAAGCTCCCTCGTTTCTGAAATTGAAGCATTCACGTCTTGAAATGGTCTAGTGTCACTTGACACACAAATAAGCCCAACGAGAGTGTCATCATCGTCATAAAACGGAGTGATGGTAACAATAACTGGAATCTTCTTTCCCGTCTTCACTATGACGGGGAATAGCCCTGTCCAGCTCTCTCCCATTGCTACACGATGTATAATATCATTGGCGGAAGAAAAATCCTGAGGATCAACTAGGAGTTCAAGAACATCCTTGCCAAGAGCTTCTGCTGCAGAAAAACCATAAAGGTTTTCAGCAGATCGGTTCCTGCAGAATTAATATACCAATTGGCATTCAAAGAAGAAACTTAAGGAAATAATTTTTCATTGACAAGATTTGAATGTTTTACAATAGCATAGGCTGCAACAAAAAGACAAGGTAAAGAAGAGCTTCGGTGGAAGCATGGCTCCCTCCGGATCAGTACACTACAAGGGAAACTATCAGCGACCTAAAATGCAGTAACAGCAACTAAAAAATTCAGAATAGAGGGCATGTTCTCTTCATATGATTTATGCTGATTGCTATTGATTTTTGCCTAACTATGTTAACCTTTGCTAAATTCTGTGTTCTATTCCAAGTTGAAGTTGAGCTTTATCCATTTTTGGATGATTTTTACTGATTTTATTCTAAAAATTTTGTTGTGTTTTCGCTTAAATCAACAAACATAACATGAGAACACACCCTAAGTCCCTAACAGTTAAGATTTTTCTTCATGCATCTATACACAAAAGTTGGAAGCATATCCACCACAGCTGACATACATGTTTCAGCAAAAGAAGTGACCTTTGCTCAGGCATGCCCATTTGCCCATTGATTGTCTTTAACTACAGTAATGCTTTCTCATCGAAGGTTGGACTTCGGATAATGGGATGGACTTTTACCTAGTTCAAATCCACTCCGAAATAATTTGGACACAAAATTCCAAATCCAACGAATTATCCTTTGCTAATCCTAATTCAATCCAGATAAATCATAACTCTTTAACCTCCTTTGTTATTTAGGATAACACCCAACCCGATTACTCAGTTAGCCCACTAAGCTAATATGTAATTATTATTTTTAAGAAAAAAATTTATCTCATATAACTGAGAAATTCCTGTTCTAAAAAATAATAACCCAAATGATACACCTCTTTATCCCATTTGATGGGACTGCGCTTACATGGTTATAGCAATTTAGCTAATAGCTTAATAATTATTTGTGTGTGTGTGTGTGTGCGCGCGCGCGCGTGTGTTGGAAAGGACTTTGGACTCCAAATGGGTGAGTCCAAGTCCAATTTTATGTTTTCTGGGTCCAAATTCAATCCCAATTCATTCCGAACCGAAAGTCATTGTTAGTACGTTATTTTGTTGGATATGAAACAAACTAAAGAAACCTAGATGTCTTCTAGGCGTGTTGAACATACATTTGTGAAAGTTTAGTTTCAAACCTTTAACAAGTGATCCAGGTTACACAAACAATTTATGGATACAAAGGAACGTCTGTAAGTGTTTATGAAATATGTCTTATACTCTTTATGAGAAGGTTCATCAGCACTTTGTACTAATGAAGAAGATGAGGAACCATCATCTCTCTCATCCATGCTACGCCATCCATCAAGAAAGTCAGCACCCATTCATAACATGGCATACCAACCAAGAAGAAGAAGAAGAAGACCTTTATTGATCTTCTTTTCTTCATGTCTAGAATGCCTCTCAATTTATAGAAATAGAAGAAAGTTCATACTAAAGAAATTTCAGAAGTACAACTGCAACCTAAGAGGACAAAGAGTCCTCAAGTCAGCCAAATTACGCATAATCTATGTAAACATAATAAGTTCGAAAACTACCAGCAGCCTTAGCCCACAAAGAGGCTAAATAAGTAACCTTGTTGATCAACATGTCAACAGACATATAAGTGCCGGAAAAACGAGCATTATTTCCAGCCTTATACACCCTAACACCGCAAAATAACATTTTGCCACAGTAACCTCTTCTCCTTCTGCCTCCCAAAGCCCACAATCCGCAATTTTGCATGAACTTCATAACAGTAGCAGGCACACCAGCCTCACCCAAAATAGCACACATCCTGCTCCAAGTATCCTTCACACCTCAAGAATATATGTACCGAGGACTCGCTACTAGACTGACAGAGCACACACATATCAGGAGACAAAGCTAAATTTGGCCTCCGCCTTTGATGCAAATCATCTGTACTAATCCTGCCAACACCAAGGTCCACACACGCCTAGATCCTATAAAGTACCTTCACCTTCCACAATCAAAAAAGAACCCTGTTTGCTGGTACAACAAAGATCTACAGGAGAACTCCCCCAAAGAATCACCAATCCCACCTCCTAGAATCAATATGGTCCCCAAGTTGCACCGACTCCAAAAATCCCAACAAAGAAGCAAGCTCCTCCATGTCCCAGTCCCAAGGAGGCCCTCCATAAATGCAAATTCCATGGATTTGTCAAGGAAGAGTAAAACTTGTAGCTTCATGGAGCGTAGAGAGCTACGACAGTCAGAAATCTCAAACACAAAGGTTGCTGTTGCTCATCTCCCCAACGGTCCTCCCAGAATCTAACTAGGCTTCCATTTCCAATGTGCAACATCACTAACAAAAAGATATAGGAAGAGATCTGCAACACCCCATGTCCCACATCGGAAGAATGTGAGGATTGAGAATAGTTTATTAGTGGTTTCACCCACCTACCAAGCAACAAGGCCTTCCCTTTTGGGCTTAAGTGGTCCATTATATAGGCCTATAGAGGGATTTCCCACCACAGTGGGTTGTGTTGCGAAGTAGTTACAAATTCTGTGACAAAAATTTCCAAGGGCTCGCGTGTTTAGCACTAGAAGCACCCTGCGCATCCCGTCCACTAGGCCGCATACCATACTTGCTGCAAACAACCCTATCCCACAAGGCCACAAACCATACTTGCTGCTAACAACCCTACTTGCTGCTAACAACCCTATGCCACAAGGCCTTTGTTTCCGGATTACAAAGCCACTTACCAAGCAACATAATATATATATTTTTTCTTTAGATAAGAAAAAGTTTATTAATTAATTGTTAAAGAATACAAAAGGTTGATGATAAGGCATCCTCAATAACAAGCTAAATATATCTACACATCACGCCAATGTCGCTGGACTAAGGTGAGCGAGATGCCCTTAAAAGCCCCTGCTGCGTTTGCCCAGAGAGACGCCAAATATCCTATGTGATCCCAAACTAAATCAGGAGACTTATGTGTCTCGGAGAAGACCTCGAGTTCCTCTCCAACCATATACACCACAGAATAGCCATGCAGGCACACCTCCACAACAATCTCCCCTCCTTTCTCCTCATCGCAGCAAATCGTAACTGCAAGAACTCGCCCACCGTAGCTGGGCACACAAAATTCTCCCCACACAGCAATCTATCCCAGAGATTCCTAGCAAAATCACACAGCACAAACAGATGCAAAGAATCCTCCCCACTATGACGACACATCATACAAATCCCCGGTAAAAGGTCCAGCCAGGTCTGCTAGGGGTGAGCATGGTCGGGTACCCGCCTAAAGTACCTGGAACTGGTACTGGCGGATCTTGAAATCTGGGAACTGGTACTGGACTGGCGGGTACCGATTCCGGGACCAAGTACCCATTTCCATTTTTTCATAGACTTTTTGGTTCTCTTTTTTCCCCAAAACTTAATATTATTTTATACAACTCTCTTTAATAAACAATCTATTACTAAATTTTACCTGATATCATAATATTATAACTAGGCCTGGCAAAAGCTGACCCGACCCGACAACCCGACTTGAACCTAACCCGAAAAAAGTGGGTTAGGGTTGAGATTTTCAACCTGTTTATTAAATGGGTTAGGTTAAGGTTGAAATTTTCAACCCGAAAACGACTTGTTCAACCTGTTTACTCACATATGTCAATTTTATTTTTGAAATTCAGTAAATATTTATGAGCCAAATAATTAATAATCACTAAAAAATATAAATTTTCCTTAATCCAATAGTTTGTTTTGTATATATCTACTTATTATAGAAATTTGAGGGTATATATCCCCTTTAAATCAAGTTTTTAGAGTTTTTTACTTATAATAAATTAGTTAAAAGGGTTAAACGGGTCGACCTGATTAACCTGTTTATTAAATGGGTTGGGTTAGGGTTGGAGTTTTCGACCCATTTAAAAAACAGGTCAATTGGGTTGAACCCGAACCCGACCCGACCTGATATGTTTGCCAGGCCTAATTATAACCTAAAAACGAAAATACAAAAACAATAATTAATACAACTCAATGCCACATCAAAGTATGAAACTCATAAACTGGTTCTTGGAATTGGTCTTGCAGGGTACCCGGCGGGTACCTGGTCCCAAAAACTGGTACCCGGAACTGGTACTGGTTCCAACCAGTTCCAAATTCTGGAACCAGAACTGGTCCCGGTGGGACTAGTTCCAAGTCTGGATCCGCCGGTTCCGGATCCAGAACCAGGTACTTGGTCCCATTGCTCACCCCTGGTCTACGACGTTGCAACATATCATAAGTGTTCAACCTACCTAGCACCAAAGTCCACACAAAAGCGCGAACCTTCAGTGGAACCTTGGACTTCCAAATAAATGTAGATAGAGGGAATCGTGGAAACTGAGAGGGAGGGCTAATCTGGTGAAGGAAGGACTTGCTAGAGAAGACCCCAGAAGGATCCCCCGTCCAAGTCCGAGAATCGTCCCTAGGGACAAGGAAAGTGGAATTAAGAACACTGAGGAGGGAACCAAGCTCCTCCATCTCCCTATCATGTGGTGGCCGGCGCAAATGTAAGTCCCCAGACCCACCAGCCACCGGGACCCCATGAATGGTGGACAGCAGGAAAACCCGATGATATGTGGAGGAAAACGGAAGATCCCCCTTCCACACCCAACCCTGCAATCCTCTCATTTCTGCCAGCAAGAGTTGTCCGGACTTTAAGAGGGAGAGTTGATAAAATAAGGAATACTAGAGAGCAAGACTGAATATAGTAATCCTACCTCCCAAAGACTCCAAACGCGGATTACCACCAAGCGGCACACGCAGAATAGGTAAGTGGCCGATTTCAAATCTAGTAACCTACCAAAGTAGTAAGCTCCTTTAAAGTACCAATATTAAGACAAATTGCTGTCAAATCGGTCATTAGTTAGCAGTTGGTAGTGGTTGTTTTTTAGATTGCTCTTTAGTTAAAGCACGGATGTTGACTTGGGGCTTTTTTATAGATGCATAGGGAGATAGTTCACAGTTGTCAATCTTCTTCTTTTTTTTTTTTTTAGATAAGGATAAAATTTTATTGATCAAATCGTGAAAGAATACAAGAATAGAGGATAAGGTATCCTCAAATATCAAACATTAAAGTAAAGTATCTACAAATCACGCCAATGGCGTTGAATGACCGTCAGTGGCACCCCCTTGAAGGCACCAGCCGCCTTCGCCCACAGGGATGCCAAATAAACTATATGTTCCCACACTAAGTCGATACTCTTTGCCTTGTCAGAGAAAATCCTGGAGTTCCTCTCTAACCACGTGCACCAAAGAATGGCTAAACAGGCACACCGCCACAACAACCTACCCTCCTTCCCCCTCCGCATAGCAGTAAAGCGCAACTGTAGAAATTGCCCCATAGTAGCAGGGCACACAAAAGACTCCCCACACAGCAACCTATCCCACAAGGCCCTCGCAAACGTACACATCACAAACAAGTGCAAGCAACTCTCTCCGTCTTGCCGACACATCACACACATGCTGGGAAGAAGACACATATGTGGCCTCCGTCGTTGCACCATATCACTCGTGTTCACCTTACCAAGCACCAAAGTCCACACAAAAGCACGAACCTTCAGAGGAACCTTTGACTTCCAAATATAAGAGGAAAGTGGAAAATATGGAAACTGTGACGGAAGGCTAAGTTGGTGGAGGAAGGACTTAGAAGTGAAAACCCCAGAGGAGTCTCCAATCCAAATCCGAGAATCGCCCCTAGGTACCAGAAGCCTAGTCTTCTTCTTTTTTAAAAGATAACATGGGTATCCAAGCTTTGCTTGACTAATCCTATGGGCGCTGAAGTTAACGACCAGGAAAACCTCCGGTGGCCTTGAGGGGACTCGAACTTGGGACCTCTGGAATAAATCTCAGAGATCATATCAACTAAGCTAACCCCTGAGGGTTAGTTCATAGTTGACAATCTACAACGATAAGAATTTTGCAAGCTTTGTGATTAGATAAAGAAAAAGTACTATTAATATCCAGAAAAGTACATCATGAGTGGACAAGGAGTCCTTAAAGGGAGACTATTTACAATTCAGCCCATTGAAGCTAACCTGCGTTACAGGATAACTTCTAAAACAACCAGTAGCCTTAGCCCACAAAGAGGCTAAGTAGACCACCTTATCCCACAAAAATCAACCAACAAGGAAATACCAGCAAAGACTCTAGCGTCCCTTTCCGACCAAATACACTAAAGCACTGCAAAAAGAGCACACTACCACAACACCTTTTTCTCCTTCCTTCACCCAAGTCCCCCACCGTCGCTTGCAAGAATTCCATTACAGTATTTGGGACTCCCAAGTCTCTCCTATGATGCTAGCTAACCTGCTCCAAAGAGTCTATGCAACTCCACACCACAAGAAAAGGTGAGAGGAAGATTCACTGCTCGCCCGACAGAACATGCAAATATCAGGTGACAGGGCTGCATTCGTCGCTTAAGCAGGTCATTAATATTGACCCTATCCAACACCAGCGTCCACACAAACGCTCGTACCTTAGAAGGTACTTTCGCCTTCCACAAGCACCGCGCGATAGTGAAGCTAGGCTGCTGCGCAGACAGAGCCAACTGTGTAAGGAACGACCTACAAGCCTAGTGATCCAAAGCCATTTATCACTCAAGGAGAAGTGTTGATCACCAAAAAAAAATCAGATTTTTCATACATCCTAATAGTTGCTCTATCTTGTATAATCTTGTGATCACATGTCTCAGTCCTCATTCCCTCCCTATGCTCAGCTATATATAGATATATTGTCTACTCTTAACTCTGAACTTCACATTTCTAACTTTGCTTTCACTGGTTCCATAATTTCTGAGAACTTGTGGGTAGCCGTATTGATACACTGAAATCTAGTGTTGGTCAACTCTAAACTGTGGCTAAACTAGATTATCTGATACTTGAGCTGTTATTTGTTGGGAGTAACTTGTGCACCAAATATATTACTTGTGCTCAAATTTGCTTAAACTTTTGGTGGTAGATACAGCAACATAAGATTTGCAGTATCGTGTATTTCATCTCCTCAGGTCAATAAGTACAAAAACCCTCCAACGAGAATCTTTATTTTGACTAGTATCATAAAAAAGTGACAAACTTAACCATGAAATAATAATTTTCATCAACATTGCGTCAGTGCTTCCCTCCGGGTTGGGTGTACCACCCCTCTGTAAACAGAGAGGTTGTTTCCGTTTGACCATTGATGCGAAGGGCGGCACCCATCTACAACTTCACAACAAATAAGAAGTGCATACTGTTTGATTTGCTACTTTGATTTACTCCATTATATTTCAAATCCAAAGAGTAGTGAATCTGTTTGCTCCATCCTCCATCAAAAATGGATAGACATGAAACAATAGCATGTTGGTAATCGGAGGGTCTCATGTCCACCTCCGGTGGGTGGGATTCCGGGAGCCTTTCCAATCTTTTAGAGTAGAGTGTTGGTGTGTTTTTATGTCATGGAGTCTTCTTTTAGAATTGAAAATAAGCGTTCCGTTTTCATTCGTGAAAATTATGGTTATCGTTTAATTGAGCATCATCGAGGGAAGAAGTTTGATGTTGAGTCAGGTAGAACTACTTTGGTGGACGCAGGAGGCGCTCTCGCTTTGGAGAGGAGAGTCTGATCAGAGGTGGGTGCGCACTTCTCGAGGGAACGGATATGTCTTGTTGCTTCGGATTGGTGCCAATGATTTTGGGCGTTTCCTTCTGCTAGAGAAGCAGCCATGGCAGGGCAGAGCCGTTTCTATTCGAGTCCCAGAGGGTGTTGGTGGACGTGGTTGGTGTAATCTTTTTGAGGTTTTACAATGCTTTGGGCCACGGTTCTTGTTCGTAGGGAGTCCTGGTCTTCGGTCTCAGTCACAGATGTGTTTTTCCCAGGAGGACAGGAGGTTAGGGATCTCGCCGGAGACCGATAATTCGAAGGTGTTGCACAGGGGAACCGTTGGAAGGGAGAGAAACGGCTATGGAAGGCGCAATATTCTTGGCCAAGATTCACGCTTATTTGATGCTCCTACCGTTTCTGATGGTTATTCAAAAAGGGTATCAGTTTTTAAAAGAATTGGGCTGAGAAGGTCAGCCTTGGATCGACTTGGACAAAGGAGCACTGTTTTTGAGAGGCTTGGTAATAGAAGGACAGCTCTACAAAGACTTGGGCTACTTATAATATTTTAAACCCCAGTCTTCACATTCTGGGCCAAGAAGATCAGCGTTTGAGAGATTAGGCCCAGGGTGCTCTGATGTTCCACGTGTCCAAAATAGCAGGAGGGTTTGGGTCCAAAAGGGTTCACGCTAGTCTTCCACAGCGACAGTTTCAGGTGGGGCTGCCACGGCAGCTGGTCGGCCGGCTTCTGGAGAGGGCGGCGAGGGTCGACGGCAGGGGGGGCGGTGGTCGATGGTCGCAGGTCTACCGTGGGCGACAACTCCGGCAATCGGCGGATGGCTTGCCGGTGACTGGAAACGCAGATCTGGGCCCAGCGAACTCATTGGATGTGACAGAAATTTCCGGTGGGTCGCATGGTGGGCTCCATAGGACCGGTTCTGTGGTGGCAGAGTTGGAGAAGTTGAATTTTTCTCCGACAGATGGGTTGACTGGTGAACTTATTCCGGAGACAGGCCAGGATGTTTTAGGGACATATTTTTCCAGGGAAGACGATGGTGGGGAGCAGGTTGCTAGTGGGCAGGAGGGGTGTTCCTCTACCCCGGCTGGCAGTGAAGAGGTGGGTGGGGATCTCGAGTGTTCTGCAGGGTTGAGAGTGTCTTTTCCAAAGGCTGTTGTGGATGCTGGAAGATTGCTTGGGGATATTTGTTTGTTCGGTAAGTGGGTTGCAAATGCTACTCAGGTCTTGAAAGATGCTGAACCACATTCAGGGTATTCAATTGGGGTGCTACTGAGGCAGCCAATGACCCTGGAGATTGGGAGGACGACGATGACCTTTCGAGTAGTTTTGACGATGAGGATGATGAGCTCCTTATAGAGAGCTTGCAGAGGGAAAAGGAAGATGACGTGTCTTCTTTGTATTCTGACAGGGCTGACGAGGTAAACTTATTTAATGTGGGAGAAGCTAATTTGTTCGACTCTCCTGAGAGGGTGGCTATAGAAAATGGAGCTTGTGAGGCGTCCTTGGCTCCTGTCCCTACAGGAAACGTTGTTGAGATGGAGCCGCTACCTGGGTCTGTTATTGATAACCGAAACCCACAGGCTTTACTTGGTGACATGCGCTGCCAGCTTTTTGGGGTTTCTGGACAGACAGTGCAGGTTAGTGTTAGTGATAAGGTGCAATCTCGGAGGAGAGGGAGGAACTGGGAGAAGGAGCTTCGCAACTTGGAATCTAGTGTCAACTACGGTCAGGTAAGTAATCGTAGGGTGAGGGGTCGTAGTCGGTCTTTATGAAGATCATAAGCTGGAACGTTAACGGTTTGGGGAGGAGGGAGAAGAGGGACGTGGTAAAGGAGCGTTGAGCTGAAGAATGAGTTGCAAGAGGTGCTACTTAAGGAGCAGCAGAGTCAGCGGCAAAAAATGAAAGCGAAGTGGGCTAAGGAAGGCGATACTAATTCAAGACTTTTCTTTAAAGTTGTTAATGGTAAGAGGAGGAGGGCCTTCATTAAGGAGTTAGAAACAGATAGTGGGGAGGTTGTCACTGATGTGGGAGAGGTTAGTAGAGAAATCACTGAATATTATCGTTCTCTTTTTAAAGAGGAGGAACCATTACGACCTCGTATTGAGGGGTTGGACTGGAGTCCTATCTCACCACTTTTAGGGGCTTGGTTGGAGCATTCTTTTGAGGTAGAGGAGATCAAGGCGGCAGTGTTTAGTATGGATAGGGAGAAAGCACCGGCCCGGATGGTTTCACTATGGCCTTTTTCCAGGAGTGTTGGGAGGTGATTAAGGGAGACCTTTTTGAGGTTTTTGTGGAATTCCATGTGCAAGGGGTTCTTGGGAAGAGCATAAATTCCAACTTTATCACCTTAGTTCCAAAGAAGGATCGCTCGATACATGAGAAGGATTTTCGCCCCATTAGTCTTGTTACCAGTGTATATAAGATCTTAACAAAGGTGCTTTCGCTACGGATAGGGGAAGTTCTGTCTACTACCATTTCCTATTCTCAGAGTGCTTTTGTGGAGGGTAGACAGATTTTGGATGCTGCTTTGGTGGCAAACGAGACGATGGATGATATTAGACGAAGAGGTGGCAAAGGTGTTGTCTTCAAGTTGGCTTACGACAGAGTGAGCTGGCGTTTCCTTGATATGGAGAGGAAAGGTTTCGGGATGCTTTGGAGACAGTGGATTAGGGGCTGTTTTTCGAATGCACATTTTTCTGTGTTGATTAATGGTGCACCTAGGGAGTGGTTCTCTTCTTCTAGGGGACTGAGGCAGGGGGACCCCTTATCACCCTTCCTGTTTACTCTTGTGGTGGATGTGCTCAGTGGAAAGGGGTATGGAGGTGGGTGTGGTTGAGGGTTTAAAGGTAGGACGTGAAGGGGTACACGTTTCACATCTTCAATTCATTGATGATACTATGCTTTTTCTCGCGGATGATATTGAGAAGTTCAAGAACGTGTTGACAGTCCTGCAGATTTTGAGTTGGTCTCAGGGATGCGAGTTAACCTTGCTAAATGCAGTTTGGCTGGGATTAATGTGGGTGATGATTTCTTGGTAATGGCAGGTTGTCAGGTACGAGGGTAGGGTGGCCGCTCACGTACTTGGGAGTGCCTTTGGGAGGTAGCCCTCGTTCGGAGACGTTCTAGGAACCTGTAGTGCAGCGAGTTTCCAAGCGCTTGGATGGGTGGAAAAGGGTCTATTTCTCCTTTGGGGGCAGGATTACTCTTATTCAATCTTGTCTTTCTAGTATTCCCTTATATTACCTCTCTTTGTTCCGTATTCCAGTGGTTGTGGCGCATAGGATTAAGAAGCTTATGAGGGATTTCTTGTGGTCTGGTGCTGATGGGGATAGGAGGGAACACTTGGTGAGTTGGGATACGGTGTGTCGCCCTAAGGAGGAAGGGGGATTAGGTGTAGGCAGGTTAGTGGCTAAGAATACTGCTCTTGTGGGTAAGTGGCTTTGGCGTTTTCCGCAAGAGCCAGATAGCCTTTGGCATCGGGTTATTCAGAGCCAGATAGCCTTTGGCATCGGGTTATTCGGAGTCGGTACGGGTTGCAACAGAATGGGTGGGATGCGCAAATTTCAGGGAGCTCCACACATGCCGGTCCATGGAAGTTCATGTCACAAGTATCCTCACATTTTATACCTTAGGTTGAGTTTGCACTCGGGAATGGTTTGCGTGTTAGATTTTGGGAGGATACTTAGCGAGGTGACCAGCCTTTCTGCATAAGGTTCCCTCGGTTGTTCCGGCTGTCCACTTTACATGGGGCTGTTGTTGCTGCTTTTTTCTCGGTAGACAGTGGATCTTGGAACTTGTATTTACGTAGACCACCTCATGACAGAGAGATGGAGGAGCTTACCTCCCTCCTGGAACTTGTGGATCCAGTTCAACTTTCAAGCTCGGAGGACTCTAGGAGGTGGGTCGGCGATCCCTCGGGGGAATTTTCTTCCAAGTCCTTCCTTCGGTGCTTGGGGACTCCTCTCCCCCCTTTTCCTTTGGCTGATTTCATTTGGAAAGCGAAGGTGCCTCTCAAGGTAAGGGCTTTTGTGTGGACTTTGGTACTGGATAGGGTCAACACAAATGATATAAGGCAGAGGAGGAGGCCAGGGATGGTTTTACAGCCGGACATCTGTCTGCTTTGCCGGGCTAGTAGTGAGACATCGTTGCATCTTTTTATTGAGTGTTCTGTGGCTCGTAGCTTCTGGTACACGTTGTTCGGAGAGTTGTGGGCTTCCCCTTCTAGCATGGCAGCGTTCTTGCAGATTCAATTTGGGGGTTCTAGGGGTGGGAAGGAGAGGAAGTTGTGGTGGCATAATGTTTATTTTGCAATCTTATGGGGTATATGGTTGGAGAGGAATGCTCGATTATTCAAAGGGGTGTCAATCTCTCCTTCACTGCTTTGGGAGAAGATCACCTACTTGGTTTCGTTATGGGCTAAAGCTGCGGGGGCTTTTCAGGATTACACTATCACAGAGATTCAAAGGAATTGGTCTCTTTTGTAAATTGTTTACTGTAGAGGATGCCTTATCCTCTCTCTTGCTGTAAATTGGCTTCTTCATTAATATAATCTTTTTCTTTATCTAAAAATAAGGTTCTGAGCAAAGTAGAGCACGCTGTCTATTACTCTTGCAAACCTATGAAACAAATTGTGGAGAGGTGCGGGCTAGACCTGCGGGGGATTTTAGGGGTTATACTATTAGTGAGATACAACAGCATTGGTTTAATTTGTGATTGCTTTACCATAGAGGATATGTTGTCCTCTTCTGCTGTACAGTTGATTCTTCATTAATATACTTTTTCTTTATCTAAAAAAAATGAAACAAATTGTTTGCTCGAGGTAGTGGCAAATGGAAAAATGGATACCCTTGACCAATTTCATCTAGCAAAGCTTAGGTGATGCATGGTCGATTGCGGAACACTCAAGGACAGGTGGTCATAGCCCCAACCTGTTACTTGAGAGATTTTTGAATATAATGTCCAAAATTGATTATTAATTGGTGGTCTGAAACTTTTGGCATATGATCATATAACTTGGGTGGGTTTTCTTTATCCGGATATGTGTGTGCTTTGTGACCAAGCTAGTGAGACTCCTATACATTTAATCCTGTTGTGGGAGTTTGCTTGGACTTGTTGGTGGATACTTCTCGGTATGAGGGTGAGTATATTGTTTGTCCAGCTACTTTTGTGCGACAATGCAAGGACAATATCTTGGATGGGGTAGGGACAAGGAGACTAGATTACTTTGGAGGTGTGTTTTTTTCGCCATTTCTGATGCTTTTTGTTGCGGAATGTTAGAATTTTTTCGGAGAGCTCTACGCCAGTTGATTTTGTTTGGGATCGGGTGCTTATTTGGCATACCTTTGGGCCAAAGCGACTGGGGCCTTTAAAGGGGTGCCCCTCACCGGCGTTCAATGTCATTGGGAAACTTGTAATTTGTTTTCTATTTGTGAGGACTTCTAGTCTTCTTATGCTCTTATACTTTTTGGATCTAAAACAAATAATAGCAGGAACCAAATCCCAAATCCCAATTTTCAATCAATCCCCAAGATTGAATATGAGCTATAACTATTGGCAAAAGAAAGGAAAAAGTAAAAAAGAAAACTATACTCAGTTAGAGTACTACTATTAACAACTCAAACTGAATTTCGAAAATAAACTTCACTCCAAATAACCAGATGGGCACATTTTCAATAACTGAAAACAAGAAAAACCCAACAAGAAGGAGCCAGCTAAACCCAATTGTGCATACCAGTAAATGATTCCAAAAATTGGAAACCATACAAAACTCAACAACAAAGAGCTAAACTAAAACGAATTGGCACCAGCAAATGATTCCAAAAATTAGAAACAAATAAACAAAACAAATCCCAACAACAAAGAGCTAAGCTAAACCCAATTGAACATACCAGCAAATGATTTCAAAAAATTGAAAACAAGACAAACCCATAGCAAGGAGCTAGCTAAACCCAATTGAACATATTGGCAAATGATTCCGAAAACTGAACAAAAACCCAACAAGATGGAGCTAAGGTAAACCCAATTGAACATACCTATAACAGTAAATGATTCCAAAAATTGAAACCATCAAAAATATCCAACAACAAGGAGCTAAGCTAAAACCCAATTCAACATACCATCCAAATATTGAAACAAACGAAAACCCACCAATAAGGAGCTAAGCTAAAACCCAATTCAATATAACCAGCCAAATATTGAAACAAACAAAAACCCAACAACAACAAGCAGCTTAGCTAAGAACCTAATTGAACAAAAACATAATACTCACATACCAGTAAATGAGCCGTTTATTAAGGTCATATATATGAACTGCTTGCCCCATTGACTGCAATATATTCACACACTGTCTCTCCGTCAGCTCCCCAGCCGCCGAGCTCGAACCCGGGCTTGGGCCCGGCTCTTCGCCACCACCGCGACTCTCTCTCTGCAACGGCGACGAATGCTGAAACGACAACCCTTTCTTCCAAGTAGCGGACTTACTTTCAGGCCCACCACCAAGCCTACGACCAGGTTGTGGGGCCGGGAGCCTTGGCCTCTGTGGTGAGACAGAGTGAGACCGTCTTTCAGGCCTGGGCCGGGCCACCATTAACCTTGACATCTCATCTCTAAGGTGGGCATGGCCAGCTTCAAGGTCTTGGATCTTCTTGAGCAGCTCTTCTGCTGGTGGCGTACCCATCACTAAAAAAAGGGTAGGAGAGAGAAAATGAAATTGAGGTCTAAAAATGAAAGGAAATGAAGAATTTATTTGGGTTTTGAGAGATTATTATGATTATGGTGGTGGTGGGGTGAGGAAGATATGATTAATAAGAGGGGCATGGATCTCTCTCTCTCTTGAAGTGAGTAGTCAAATTGGCTGAACTGAGATGAATGGAGAGAGAGAGAGAGAGAGAGAGAGAGGGTGGGGTGGGAGGGAAGGGAGGTCAATGAGCTCTTTCTACTTACCACTTTGGTTTATTTTTGTTATTTATTTCTTTTTTGGGAAAGGAAAATAATTTAGCACAAAAACTTAGGAGTAATACTCTACAAATCATTAGTTATGATTTCTTATAGAAATTTGGGGAATTTGGGTTTCTTTTATGTAATAAGTAATAATAGAGGTGGTTTTTTTTTTTTTTTGGGGTTACAAAAGGGAGGTAACTTTTATTGTGTTGGGTGAGAAATTTGGGAATTGAAAAATATAGTATAAATTTTACTGCAAGGAAAATCATTTTTGTTATAAGATATATTTTTATTAGTTTGATTTATTCTTATGTCAAATTTTTGAAATACCTACACAAATTTGGAAAAGCAAAAGAAAGAGAAAAGTTTTCACTATGTTTGGGTTTGTGAAAAGCATCTATTTTTGACTTTTGAGTGGTAATTTAGATAACTTCAAACTCATGAAATTTAGGGGCATTGTAGAGCAAAGGGGACTTATTAATTTAGGAAAGAAAATATTGGGAGGTGGATAAGTGAGAAAGTAGGAGATATAGGATTGAAACCAAAGTGGATTTATTGATATTTATACTCTTAGTTTATAATCATTCAAATTCTCTTACAAAAACCGTCTAATTACCAAAGAGGAGGAAAGTTAACAAAATGACAAGTATATTTTCTAAATTTTTTCGCCATCATATCAATAATTTCATTAGCTTTTCTCATATTATATTTTGTCTTGTTTAAAAAAATATGATAAGATGTATCAATAGTAAATGACCATGTTAGATGATCTTAAACTCTTAGCGATACTCGTTAGAGATATAGAGTATAAGGGTCTAGTAATAAAATGTTTTGCAACCCTATTGAAAACTCATGCAAGTTTAGAGATTTAGTTTGTGAAGGATATTTTTTACAAACTCATCGGTCATATATACAACTTACTTTATCCTTTTACAAACCATGCATATCTATTACTACCACAAGTCCACACAATAATCATCCCCTAGAACCACCACTGTAATCCCTCCCCTGGCATCCACACCAAAACAAATACTACCCCTCCTTTGCCTAGCTGGAAGGCAACTTCAAATTGTGGATTGTACAATTCACATATTACAAGTCTGCATAGCCTTGAACAAATCAATGGTCAAATATAGTAGCAAAAATTTAACAAACCGTCATTTGAATGAATGTAGGGAGAATGCCTCCCAAATCCCACTCCAATCCACTCAAAAGAAAATTTAAAAAAATTCACACTCCATTCCTCAATTTGAATCCTTTGTCTCATTCTATGTACCTAAACTACTTGATGTGTCAAATATCTAAGGGAGTAGGGTAAAAAACGGGACAAAAAATGAGAAGTGGATCTTCACTGCCCACTCTTACCGCTCTCTCGATCTATTTTATGTTTTCTAAGGAATTAAAAGAAGTAAAAAAAAAATTCTTTTGGATTGGAACCTCTATAATAACCACCAAAATATAATGTACGCACCGAATTACTCACCAAGTACAAAAGTTGTCACTATAGAAGTTCATATACTTGGAGTCAATAGTTGAAATAAAGAATTAATTATCAAATATGTCAGCAAAAATGGTTAGAGCCTGAGAGGGATCAGCATCTAGACAGCTTTAGAATATCAGCATATCTAGCTTTTTTTCTAAAGTATTGAAGATTATTATTAAAATCAGAACCATTTAGCTAAATATAATTATCAAAAGGGTCACCATCCTGTATGAGCTGAAGATCATTATCAGAATTGAAGTCAACAGTAGCCTGTATTGGCTGTATGCAGATCAGAAGTGATTGTTTGCTGTTTATATGCATTTTGCCATAATACAGAAATATCTAAAAAAAAGCAGAGTTTAAAAAAAAAAATTGTAACTAGAACTAGTCTATATTCTTAAAGCACTTCCCCACACTAATAATTGCATATTATTAGACAGGATAGCACAAAAGGATTGATGTTACATTATCATTATCAATTCAAATACAACAAACATACTTCAGTTAGATTAATTACTATTGGATGAGAGAGGTTGAGCCGCTTTAGACTGATGAAATCCCTGACTCTGATATATATTTATTTTTATATTCTCAATTATTGTTGGAACTTGACATGGATCCATGATACAAGCCTAATATTATTATACATGCTCTCACAGGAGATAGATGCCGGTTATCCAGATGAAGTCCAACAAAATACAGCTTTTCCAACCTCACCCTCAAAGCCTCCACAAGAACCCCATTAAAACTCCCTGGATGAATCTTGGGACAGTAGCTATGCTGGTTAAAACCACAACCTCGTATTTCAGTAAGCTCTGCAGGGTCAGACGATGTTATTCACTCCCATGTACATTTCGTAGAGGGTACAGTTCCTACGAGGGTGCCTTCTCTGGGAAGGTCGAATAACAAGATAGTTCTGGTCAGTTCTTCCCCGAGTATAAATTCAATAGGATTGTAAAACGACCTAGTCAATACCCGTTGTGCCTCTGCATGGAATGGGAAGTTCAAGGATGACGAGGAAGTAACTTCTTTCGGATTCTCTAATGTATTGAACCTCACCACTCATAAGCCTTAAAATCTTCCTGCACATGCTCAGACCAAGGCCTTCCTGAGTCACCCATCTACTGTTGTGGAACACGTCTTGAACCAACTCTGGAGGAAGCCCTTCACCGGGGCACACCAGCCTTTCAATGATAAACAACAAAATATCAGAATATGCAAAATTGCAGCCCCTGACAATATGTGGGCTAACGAAACACAGATAAATCAATGTAAACAAAAGGCGAACCCTACATCAGATGTGTATCAACCCTAAAGAGGTAGTCGTTCTAATTGTCATCTTAAATACCAAAACCAACTCAACTCATCTCAAAAGGATGTGCAGCAAGGTCTAGGAGGAGAAAAATAAGAACAAGATGATTTTCTTCCAGCAGACATGTCTATTAAAAAAAGTGAGGTCCTGCGTCAGGAAAGAAGAAGCAATGTAACTTCTGATCATGTTTCAGTTTACTCATCAGTCATCACTAGCCATCCTTATCAGTCCAACTATTGGCAAAGAGGGACTACAGTGTGTGGCAATCAAAGATCCAATGTAGTGTCTATACCTTTACACAGGTACTTGCAATAATATGAAATTGTAGTGTCTAACGACCATTAACCGAAACAACACGAAAGCTAATAAGGAAAGGAAATAATAAGCATGTTACTTCTGTTACTAAGTCACACAAAAAGAATGAAGTTTTACAATGCAAGGAAACAGTAATAGAGGCGTAGCATACCTGAATTCAATGTAAACAACATTAAGTCCACCACTAATCTGCTTCAGTCTTGGTCGAACATGAATCTCTACCCAGCCATCAGGAGATGGCGCATAACGAACCATATTCACTAAGAACTCTGCCAAGATCTGCTGAATTCTGACTTGATCCCCACAGACAGCAAGAGTTTTTATCTCTTCTGGAATATCCCTAATCAACTGTAAGCCTCTTTCTCGCAACAATATCATCACTTGGCTAACAACAGCATTTATGACACTTCCCAACATAAACTCAGTCTTCTCCACCTCCAACAAACTACAATCAAAAAAGATCCGTGGGATTAGTTATCAATTACTGCAAAAAGTCATATGCCTAGAAGAGAAAATAAGCTTTAGACATATACAACAGAAAGTAGATACAACAAAATATAATAACGTAGACCAATATAAAAGTTTTCCTCATGAAATACCCAAGTAGAAAAATAGCACACAAAACTTTAAGTAAATGTTATCTTCATATCTATGGTTTGAGCAGCAAGAAGTAGTTGAGACCAGCAAAGACATTTATGGTTTATACAGCAACATGGAGAAATGCAAGCATCAATACATGTATAATGCCATAAAAATAACAGTACATGCAAAACAAGAGGCCACCTGTATCAGAGCAGCATAAATCCAATTCCTTAAGTTATTACCCACCAATGTGTGAATGGACTAAAGTGCATTAAATACCTACCAAATTATATATTCAGAAGGAAATAAATCAATATATCACTATCCTGTATATCCATAATATAATTTAAGAGTCATTTTCAAGCCTATGAAGCAAAAGCCAAACCGAGAGCTATGGCTAAATATTTGCCAGAATTGCTCTCCTTCACTATTCAGGTATTGTGAAATCTTAATTTACCAAATGAAAAACAAATAGAGAGAAAAGAATGATGAAATAAGAAATTGATCTTCCAAGCACATAGCAAATACTTTATAAAAGATTAATATATATCCTTCCCATTTGAAACAGAACAAAATAAGGAAGACTTAAAAGACATTTTCTTATGTAGACAGAAAAAAGACATGAGTTTTTTTATACCGAAAAAAATAATCATTTAAATCCTGTGCATAACACGGGTTCATGCTAGTACTTATCAAGTTGTAAAGCCATTTACATCAGAACTTTACCCATTATCGATGCTTTCCAAATGAATATCATCTACAAGCTTCTGAATTTGTTTCTCACAAGCATGACTTGTCTCAATAAACTGTTTCTGATCTTCAGTCAAAGCTGTAGCTTCCAGAAGCGAGTTAGTAAAGCGTATCCCATTTAACGGATTTCGTATTTCTTGACACAGGTAAGCTAGTTCTTTCATCCTTTCAAAGCATTTTTTCTCCTCTTGTCTCTGGACTTGCATAGCATGCTTTAATTCGGGACTTGCAATCCTGCAAGAAGCAGAAGGCTCCGATAATATGGCCATTCATATTAACTCTCTTATTTGCAGTCAACAGAGCTTGCAAAAAATTTCCATTACGATCATAGAAAGAAAAAGGAAATTTGTCAGTGTCTTGTCCTCCAATTCCACTATGCAAAACGATCATGAATTGGTTCAGAGCATCTTGACCCTTAAGTCGGCAGCAAGAGCCAAAAATCTCTCCGACCAACATCTTTCCTATAACATCCCCTTTGCTCCAACCCGTGAGCTTCTCCATGGCTGTGTTCCACTCAGTGCAACATGCATTCTCATCTGAAGCGAATATGGGGGGTATCAAAGGATTTGGGCTGTGAACAATACCCTTGTAATCACCTTGTATATTGATAAATTTATCCATTACAATTTTCTGACCAGTAACATCCAGGCCAACAAAGCATACTCCCACAACATTGTTAGTGTGGTCTTTGCTAGAGCAAGCATTCACCATTATGTAAACAGCTTTATCATGCTGCTCTGAGCCAAATGTCTTCAACTTTATCTCTACATTCTTATCTTCCTGACCTGCATATCAAATTAAGGAAATCACATTCCCATCAAGTTCTTACATCAGTGAATAACTCTATAAGATTCTAATATTATGCATGCCATGGGATAAAAATATATCTGTAACAAGCTTATCACAGAGAAGATTTTAACATGTACATATATTTCAAGTTAAGAGCAGTTTGCCATTTGGATATCTACATGGTCTACACATAATCACGCAGTAGTACTAACAACCTGGCTTGCATGAAGAGCATAACAGTGTAGCATTATTATTATTCATTTTTACAATTGAATGCTTCTTTCACCCCCAACCATGGCAACTAAACTTAATTATTCTCCTCACTCTGGAATTACCATCCAGGCAATATTTAATATCTCGGAATGTTTTGAGCTTCCTTCCATTTCCTTAGCCTCATTGTTTATCTTGTGCTACACCTGCAATTGAAAGTATCATGTTTTCCAAAGAAATCCACCACTATACTGATTCATTCAAGCTCCTTCCGGCTCTTTTTAATCCTTAACTGTGATTGATTGAGTCAATAGTTCCTTCTATTGATTATAAATTTTCATAATTAGTTCAGTCAGTTTGGAAAGGCTCAACATCGACAGTAAAGTGGATCTTTTGTTGAGGACCCTTCTCCTCCTAGGTAGTAATTTTTTTTTCTCTTTAATAAAGTTTCTTTTTTCTGAATAAATATAAAGTGAGTCTAAATTTTAATTACCATGAAAAATATAAGTATCCTCTACCATTTATATAGATTGTTGCAGAGACATGTCCGTATTTCTGTTGAAACAAGTGCTTTTTGGATGAAAGCAAATTACCTCTTAAAGCGTGATGCAGAAGCTCTTGAACAGCTTCTTCAGACTCCTTGTAAACAAGGTCATGAACCAAGGATTTCCCCATGGCTTCCTCCACACAGAGCCCCGTCAACTCTGCAACCTTCGCATTCCACCCATTTAAGCAGCCATCAGCTCCAACGGCAAATATAGGTGCTGTTGCGGTTTCAATCAACCTAACCATTTCTCTTGCAACTGAACTTAATTCATCCATCTCCTGAAGTTCTAAATCCCGAGCATGAGTATGTACAACTGCCTTGGCATTGTTAGCCTCAGTGTTCTTAAATGAGTCTCGTAGAATAAGTTGCAAAGAATGAATTGCGTCCATTTCTGCGTTCTCCCATGGTAAACTCCTACTCTTGACAACTTCCAGAAAAGCTTTAAATGAAGAACGTGGATGCATCCTCTGCACATCATCTTTGTCCTCAGAATGATGCTTTGCGCCACCCCACTTGATTTCTTTTGCCGTGTGTGATCTAAACCAGAAAAGGAAATCCCTTTGAGTGATATAAGCAACAGCCATCCCACAAACGGCATCAGCCAGTGCTACAGCCCCAGTGTAGCCAGCATCAGCCAAACTATCTGTGCTCAGGCCAGTTGAATCCCCATGGTGAGTCAACAACCACTTGACGATATCCTTTATTTGGGCTTCAGTCGGGGTCACACCTAATGGATAGTACTTCCTTTGGTAGAAAAGTGCCGCTCCATCACACTTCACAAGATCCATGATACTAGGGCTTTGAGTTACAATTCCAGTAGGAGAGTCTCTGAGGAGCATATCACATAAAAGGGTTTGAGTCCTCAGTACATGTTTCTCCAACATCTGTGACGCCAGCTGCAACTCCATGTTCAATTGGAGCCCGAATGCCTGCATTAAGAACTCACAAGCATTCCTTAGCGGAAAAGGAATTGACCGAGGAGAAGTGTGATGGCATACAACCAAACCCCACAACCTCATGGTATTCCTGCCTCCTGTAGCTTCATCGTCACTCCCATTGATGATCACAGCCATAACTAAAGAGGCAATGGAGCCCATATTAGCCATATACTGAGAATGGAAACCATGAGGAGCCCTAAGCGTGGAACCAACCAAGCAAAGAGGCTGCTGGAGCCGCTCATCCTGAACTACTGACACAGGTTTGGCATGGCAGTCTACAATCATCCTAACCCGGTTCTGCTTAAACAAAAACCTCGAAGCCTGTGGAATATCAGTGGCAGGATAATGCAACCCAATATACGGCGTTAAGTCCATCCGCTTACTCTCAGAGATAACCTCTCCATGCTCATCATCATTTGGAATCTGTACACCATAACGCGATCATATCCAGTCAGCTCCCTCACACTCTCAACCACAGTATCACACAAGAGCTTAATATCCCCACCAGGCAAAGACTGCAAATGTGAAATCGCCCTCACCGCCAGCTTCTGGGACTGTACAGCCCCAGCAATGGACAAGGCAGGGTCCTCAGTTCTAGCAGGCTCTAAATCAATTACTATCCCAACATCAATCCTATGCAAAATTGCATAAAAGGGCTTTCCAGTAATCTTGGAATGAATCCAAACAGGGTTCAAAAGGGTAATTTCCCTTGCCCCAAATGCCTTTTCTAACAAAACAGCACTAGAAAGCATAAAAAGGTTACGGACATCAACACCAATGGCCAAAAGCTCAAATTTCCCTTCAATGTTAGGCACAGTATGAGGGTTAAAAACCAACATTTCTAAAGCATTTTCACTATAAGCAATTACCTTATAACTACTCTCATCGATGGCAATCATGCACCCAACTGGCTGAATACTGCCACCCCTTTGAATTTTTGACAAATATGCAGTGATTTGTTGCTCAGGAACATATAGTGAATTGTTTCTAACAGATTGTGAGTAATCAAATGACTTACCAGATTCACCTGATTGCTCATAAACAGCATGTAAACGAGCATCAACTGTGTATTGTGCAATTGCTTTGCTAATTGAATCAGATGGGTTGGTGTTAGCTCTTACATTATTGCTGGTACTAGCTAACTGAATTGGGGTGTGGGCACTTGATGCTTTGCTTCCTGAAACCATAATTATTATTATTTTTTTTTAAATGTTTTCACTGTTGGGGTTTTTAGTTCTAGAGGGTTCTATGAATCTAAAATTGATATGGGTAATCTAATTCTTTCTTTCTCTCTCTATCTCATCAAGAGATAGAGTGTAAGAAAGTAAGAATGGGATTTTTTCTCTCATAATAAGGAGCGAGCTTTTTTTTTTTGTGATGTCCTGGTTCTGAGAACACCACCTTGTGTGTTTGTGGGCACTGGAAAAATTGGACATGGAAAGGACGGTAAGCTGGTGGGGGAAAGAGAGAGAATGTGAAAGAGTGATTGAGTGTGTGTGTGTGTGTTTGTAAGAGAGAGAGAGAGAGAGAGAGAGGAGAGAGAGAGAGAGAGAGAGATTGGATTTGGTGTCGTGGCCATTTTATGGGGACATACGCGAAACACGGATGTTCAATTCATTCTAAACTTGTAAGAATTTACAGTGGCCGATTTGCCTGTACGTCCAGTAGCTAAGCTTGCTGTTTCTTTCTAGCTTTCTTTCTAGTATGGAGTAACTGTTTTACCATTTGTAGTTATTAGCTAGAGTACTTCTGATGGCTTCACGCCGTGCCCGTGTCGGACAGTCGTGTTTGCAGGCAGTGTCGTGTTTGCAGGCAGTATCGTGTTGTGACGTGTTTATAATTGGTAGTGGGTTTTTGTATCGTGTTGTGTAGTTCTTCTTTATTCTTAGGAGTCTAGGACTGGTCCATTTCATTTATACATGGTGTCAGGTCAACAACATTTCGCTCTGAACTCCTACTTCAATAACTAGACTTTGTTCTCTTCAACGGAACGATACGGGTTGCTGAGGAACGGTACGACACTGACGACGAAACAACATGTGAGACAAAATGAGGTGTCGAATACGAAACGGAACGAAATACAACATGAATATGACGAAAAGAACATGGTGAATCCAGCAAATTTTTGAATGTACTCCCTCCGTTCTTTTTTCTCCTACCCACTTATTTTTGCACGGAGTTTAATGAGAGTTGCTTTTGGAACAAAAATTCCTTATTTGCCATTACTTTAACATGAGAGAGTGTGTGAGTTAGTAGTGGGTTGGAAAGTAATGATGACAAGAAAAAGTAAGGATAAATGGGTCTTTTAGTACTCAAAGTATTACTAAAAGAGAAAGTGAGTAGGAGAAAAAAGAACGAATGTAAAAGAAAAATGGGTAGAAGAAAAAAGAACGGAGAGAGTAGTAATTTTACCATTAAAAAGCTAAAAAAAACTCTTAAAAATATTGTCCTCTAGGCTCTAAGGCCAAAAGAATCCATGAGAAGCTCACATTGATGTAAGGCAATTCGCCAATTCCAATCCATATAAACTGATTTGGCAATTAATTCATTTTATCTCATTACAAATAATCAGTAAATTAAAAAAAATAAAAAATTGTTGTTGTTGTTGTTGTTGTTGTTGTTGTTGTTGTTGTTGTTGTTGTTGTTGTTATTATTATTATTATTATTATTATTATTATTATTATTATTATTATTATTATTATTATTATTATTATTTCTATTATTATCTCTATTATTACTATACATTTACTTTTAAGTTTTTGTTAAGTTAAGTAAAATTTGATGCAATCCAAAGAATTTTGTGATTTTTTGAGAGTTATTGTGATTTACTTACTTATCAAGAGAATAAGACTTGTCTGATATTCAACAAGATAACTACCCCAACGTTTAAGTGGACATTAGCATTATGTGTTGAAGGTCATTTTCGACATAATGTTTTGCCAACTTCGATCACGAGTGCTTTGTACTTTGTTGGGGAAGTAATAATACATTGAGTATGTTGGGAAAAAACAAATCCTACTCAAACGTATGTTTTGAGCTTGATTCGAGTGTACATGTGAGTATGTTCAACACAAACGTAGTCGTGTGAATTGAGGTTATCTTCCTGAACTCATGCAATTGTTCATGTGATCAACGTCCCAAGCAAGTAAATACTTGATCATCAATCAATTCCTGAGGAGTTTGTCTTATATATAGAGGAGGTCATCCTAACTTCTTTTTCAACCATTAATTACACAAAAAAAAATCTCTTCCAAGATGCAAAAACAAAAGGGGGTATGGAATAAAAACGATACTCATCTCAAAACTATCCAAGGTACTTGTTATAGAGATGGTGAGCAATGAGCACCACTAAAAGAAACTCAAGGATCTAAAAACGAAGCTGCTTGAACCCTCACTTTCTACAAAAGCCTGGTTGAGTTTCAAGTGATGTGGTTGATGGTATGGTTCAAAGTAGTACTATTACCACGTTTTGGACGTTTTCGTGACATTGACATGATTGTGTGTGTGATGCGAATTTGGGACCATATATCTACTACTCAAGCATCACAATCTAGTCCACCTTGATTTACCAATTTTTCATGTTACACCACAAATGATTCCCAACCTTTTTTCGGGGTATGATAGTTAGCTTATTACAGGATCAGTCATTGTAACCTCCTTTTCTCAAGGGGTGGTATTCAAGAACTTGCTTGTACTCATAAGACACTAGTAATTTTATGCAACCAAAATATCTATTTATATGGGTGTAACTGAGTCGAGTCAACTCAGTAAGTCCTCGGATTCGGCTCGAGCTCGGGTCAAATCAAGCTCGAGCCGAGCCTGAGTCGGCCCGAATGTTTACCAAGCCGAGCTCGAGCCAGCAATGGCTGAGCTTAGTCGGTTCGGTTGGCTCGATTGACTTGATTTTTCTATCTATTTTAAATAAAACCATTAAATATATATAGAATAATATTTTTTGAAAGAGTTTTTCTTATTTTATAACTTGCAAAGCACACTTAAGATGAATTCAACCGCAAAATGTTTTAAATTGATATTCCTTTATAACGATTGTAATGGCGAATTTGATTTCGAACCGAGCCAAACCGAGTCAAGTTGAGCCACGAGCCTAAATCGAGTCGAGCCCGAACCTTAACTTTTCCAGATCGGCGAGTTTCGAGCCTATAAGCTCGCCGAGCCAAACCAAACTGAGCCGAGATTCGAACTTAAGCTCGCCGAGCCAAACCAAACCGAGCCGAGATTCGAACTTAAGCTCGCCGAGCCAAACCAAACTGAGACGAGTTTCGAGCCCTGCCTGGCTGGGGCTCGGCTCGACTCGGTTACATCGCTATGACTATCTAGCTCCAACATTATAAATCATCCAATCTAATCACAAAATATCAAATGATTTAAAAAACACTTGCCTATCAAGGTCATCTCACCAAAAACATACATAAACAACGCTTATTTTTTTGGTTTGGATGAGGTACAAAAGTCAGTACAATATATATTTATATGATGACGGGGATTCATACCTGGAACAAGGCAAAACTACAAAGCATACATGAACGATGTTTTTTTTTTTGGTTAATTCGGATGAGACACAAATATCAGTACAAATACATATACATAAAGACCGGAAAGGGATTATTTCAACTTGGAACCTTAAATATACCCAACATACAACTCAATTTTAACCCACAACATATATACATCATCAACAACAACAACAATAACTCAATCTTAACTACTCGATGGAGACATTCTTGGCACAAACGATGCTTATTAGTCACTTACTCCCAAAATTATACATGGGTTATTATAAAACTAATAAGAATATCCAATTGCATCTCTAGATCTTCGTTCGATGAGCTTTCAACAATGATCTCCACTTCATAGTTTCACTTCATAGTTGTTAATGGTCCCATTAGTGAGCTCAAACTCATGACAAGGACTGTACATCAATTATTGACGACAAGGTTGCCCAATATACGACGGCAAACATTATAAGATTATTACATGAGACTGAGGGTGGGGGGAAGGGAAAAAGAAAAAGAAAAAAGAGCAAATATTCCTCCACGTGATTTTGGTACAAAAATTGGTCTACATCACGTGGACACCACGTGAATATTTTGTGGTCAACTAAGGAACAGGTTCATCAATCATCACCAAAACAAAACAAAACAAAACAAAAGAAAACAAGAAAAAAAAGGTCTAAAATTTGTACGTTAATTTGTTGAGGAGATCGTGTGCTCACAAATTCACAAGTAAAAGTAATACATTCACAAATGATCAACGATATGTTTAATATTCCTATAGCAGAAGCTTCCGTCAGGATGTATACATGCATGCATGCCGACTATGGGAGGATCAGATTCAGAACTCAGATATACAAAATCTGATTCGAATAATGAAGTCATTAGAAATCCAAGAGGTGGTTTATTCACCGAAACTTATAATATATACACCAGGTTATGGATTCAAGCTTCTTAAGGAACATTTACACGAATTAATTCGTTGAATATCCAAGGTTTTATTTGTTAATACAAATTATTGGATACAAATAAACTAGAGGAACTTGGATATGACTTCTAGGCATGTACAAGTATACTTTCCTGAAAGTTTAGTTTCGACCCTCTAGGATTGAACGGGTTACACGAAACAACTTCCGAGATACAAAGAAGTCACAGAGTATATTGTTCGCCCCACAATCATACTCCACTAATGTGTTTGTGTTGTTGATATTTCTCTTAAACAAGATGATAAACCATCATCTCTAATGTCCATGGTACACTATAAAGAATAGTCATTCTTCATATGACATGGTTTAACTATTCAAGAAGATAGTCCCATCTTCAAATTAAACCAACAACCTTAAGCTTGTACCATCCGAGGAGATCATCATCTCCTTGTCCAAGGAGAAAGTCCACTCTCCTTATCTATTATCTCTCACCCCATATGCCCTATATATAATAGATTATATGGGTAGTTATTGGTGATTATACTTATAACTACCTAACACATGTCAAGACATAAAAGACATTAACCACTTACTCTAAAAATATTCCAACATTATTTAGCCACACCCAAAGAACAACGATTTGAAATACCCAAAGACGCTAGGAGGTTTCCTTGCCATGCCAAGAAAGGAACGAGGTCCCTATTTGCCAACCCCTCCCCCAATGAAGACATTAGCATGATAAGAAAGGGAATAATTACTTTGTGATAACTGGTTCGAAAACTTATTTTGACATTAATTAAAACAAATTATTATCAAATCCATGTATCACATTCTAAGGTTAATTGCTTGCTTGCATTTTGTCGTAAGACTTTTCATTATTGAGATGGTCAATTTATAATGTTTAAACAAAGCAATTTTTACAACGGATGACAAAAATGTATACTAATGAACATGGACTTCAAACCAAAGTCCTTAGTACCATTATTATGAAATCAACGTACTAAACTAGTTGTCATTCTTAGAATTATTACATGCGATTTTTTTAATAAAAGATAAATCTCTTTTCAATTACTCCATAAACACATGTTGAAAACTAATCATGGAGCACTTAAAATTACTATAGTCATATTCTCTCAATCTTATTTTTACTGAACTTATCCGCACAAAAATGAACTGAATTGAAATTTATTGAACTGAAATGAATTTTTTTGAACTTTAACTTATTTTTACTGAATCTACAATAAGAAAGAGAAAAATTGTACTTTTCTTTTTACTAAACTGCATTGAATTTTACTACACTAAGGCTCCGTTTGGTTGGGGTGAAAACAGTTTTCATGGAAAACAGTTTTCCCATTTTCCGTTGTTTGGTTTACAATGAGAAGGAAAATGGTTTTCAGGGGGAAAAGCATTTTCACCTATATAGGTGTAAATGATTTCCCGGGAAAATGATTTTTCGTTGGTAAGGCACTGTGTCCCCGGAGCACTAATAGTGGACTTGATCATCAGATTTGGTTGTCGGGACATCGGGTCATAAAAACAAACTTGCACTCGACTTGATTGGGCCTCGGGTTGAACTTTTGGGCCACTTTCTCAATATTGTTTTTTTTTCTTCAAATAATTACAATTTTTTACTCCGATATTCGTTTGAGGTGATTTTTTTTTTGAATCCACCTAACTTTTTGAGAACGACGCAACTATGTTAGTAGGTTTTATTTTTTTTATAAAAAATAATTTTTCAGGAAAATTATTTTCTGTTGTAACCAAACAATGGAAAATGTGAATGGAAATACATTTTACGCTGAAAATGATTTTCAGCTGAAAATACTTTTCAGTTAAAAACGTTTTTTCGCCCAACTAATCATAGCCTAAAGTGAAATTTACTTAATACTTGATGAAGAAGTTGAAGTGAATAAGGTCTATCTGTTTGTATGGTATGATATATCGTACGTGTACAAAATTCATGGCGAAACGCCCAAACCCAAGTTAAATGGACAAAAAAGCAGCTCCTGCGACTGCGAGGGAATGTGTGGACCCATTGCTTATGTTGGCCCTCTACAAATAAAGCTCTGAATTAAGATCCCATGCCAAGTCCCTATCCAACAACAACCAACGGCAATTGTATTTCCACAACTATTCAAACTTGTGGTGATTGGATCACCTTCGCAATGTCTTCACTCTTCACAGGCCTTTAATTTGTACTATTTTTTTTAATGTTGGCTTCTTCAGTAGCCACCACTCCATCAGAGCTACATGGTAATCAGTGGCGGATCCAGAAAGTTTGAAGATTGGATGCAAAATTAAAGGAGTTAGTGAAATATGGGTGCAATAAGCTAGAGAAAAACAAAAGAAATTTTACATAAAATATGAACTTTTATATGTAAACTAAGAAAAATCTAAAAACAAAAAAATGGATGGTTGCAGTTGCACCCATACCCACAACCACAAGGGTAAGGACGTCACTGACGATAATATGATAAACCACTGGGAGATAATAGGGGCAATGGCCAATGCGGAAAAGTAAAGTCTAACGGAAAAATAAAAAAAAAATAAAAAATAAAAGAATATTACTTGGTGTACCCCTGTGGTTTGATGAAATGCACATTATATCCACAAAATAAGTATCTTGCACGATGTGCCCGACCCTTGGGTTTATGGATAATGTACACCTTCTACAAAATTGGCTTTCACCATCAATTTTGGACGATTTTGCCCTTCCAACAGAGTGAATTGTTAGGTACTTTTTATTATTGCATTTTACATGCTATACCCCCGAGATTTTGGCAAATGCACAAAATACTCATTTCTCTCAAATGACCTATAAATTTAAACCCGATGACTATATTTGATGGAAAAATTATAAATAATCATTTAGTTTATTTGCCTACAAGTTGGTTTCAATCATGGGCGGATCCAGGTCATCCAGCCCTTCGGAATCGGGGGCGAACACCCCAACCAAATTTCTGAAAATTAAGGATAATTATAAAAATTCTTTTGAGATTTTTCCCTATTGAAAGTTCAATTATTTCCCAACTATTGCCCCTTGCCCCCAACAAAAATCAGTTCTGCATTCACCACTAGTTTCAATATAACATTATCTACAATTCAAAACTTTTTTGTACGTTTTTTCCTCTCAAACAAAAACTCAAATTTTTTTTGTTGTATTTGTCAAACACCCTATGCAAGGTGTGTGACTTTACTTACTGTCTTTACAAATCTTCCTTTGGAAACAAAAGGAAGGTGACTGATGAGTTTGGCTAAGAGCCTAAGATGTGCGTCAAAGGCATGTGCAACTAATTGGTTGGGGAGCATGAAACTAGCAGCGAGGTTGTGGGTGCATGTCAGTAAGCCACGTACGGGTGTTTGGAGAATTGGAGCATCATGAGAATCACATGAATGTGATGTATGTGATCGAGTGTACGTAGCTAGCAGCTCGTTGTTCCTCCTTCGGGAACAAGCATTGGAGTTATTTTGCCTAACAATGCTGGTAAGAGTAAGCAACAAAGGCAGATTTTGTTGAGCATAAGGTATCAGGATGCCCCGATTGCGGAAGTTGAGAGTTTGTAGCGGTCTATGTTTATTTGTATTGCAACTTGCATTACCAACATTCGTGGATTTTCTGCACGTGATATTTGAGACTTGGAGAAAAGAAACTCTTTCTAGGCCGTTAATAAATTTGATAATTTGATATTTTAGTAAACAACATCAATGTTTTAGTGAAAAAAAGTGATATTTTAGTAAAGAAAATTGGTGTTCAAGTGAACAAAATGGATGCTTGTAATTTTTAAAATTAAATTTTTTTAGTAAATAAATTTGATGTTTTAGTAAAAAAATAATTAATTAGACAAAATTTATTGTCTATTCAATAGACTCGTAATAACTTTCAAAAAGCACTACTCTTAATCATCTTGGGCTTGAGGCCGTCTTATAAGAGAATTACTCCTTAAACTGATTATATCTAATTTACTTCATTCATTCATACTTTTAAGAGTTAGCCCAGTGGTTTGAAATTGAGTTTAGTACAAGTAGATTTTGGGACCAAAACCCACCCCTGCCCGACTGCTTGCAGTGGCCTTTCAGCCTCCCATTAACCAAATCCCAAAGCTAAAATATTGTGTATGTTGAAATAATTAGGCTACAGCTCACAAACATTTGTTTGAGTTTCAGAGAAAGTACTCAAACAACGATTTTTTTCATTTCTGTTTTCTGTGGGGAAAGGAGTTCCAGTAATAAATGGACGATTGGATTACTTCCTAAGTATAAGTATGCCTAGCTTGAGGCTTACAAGTGAGAAGACTAAAATCAAGCCATAATCAGTACATACAACACTAATTCTGACAACTGAATAATCAATCTCCCCAAGATGCAAAACCCAAAATGCTCTGGAATAGAAGGAGAGAAAAGAAAAAGAATGCTTGTAGAAAGCAGGTCGGCATCCACCCCGCCATCAGGATTTGCCTCACTTTGTGTAGAGTACGTCCTCCCATGGGTGACGGTATAGTGGCTGCTTCAATCTCTTCTGGTCAAATGTGTGCCTGAGAGATCCAACAACTCGATCAATATTTAGTGAAATTATAAATCATAGTGTAAAATTTAAATTGTATCTAACCTAGTCCTATAAGTTTGTTAGTCAAGGAGTAGCCATAATTCATCAAATGAATAACCATACAAGACGCAAGTGACCCAATATTGAGTCCACATGAGACCCAATGTTTCATCAAGCAGCAGACCAGAGACATGCCAAGACAAAGCACTGGAAAGATGCTCATCGACAGAAAATAGAGTTTAACAAACTTACCCAATCAGACCAATGGCCCGTGCCAAGACAAAGAGCCCATTCAGATAACCAATCTCAACAATCTCATCAATCTCTGGTTTCGTGAACATCCCACTTCCAGATAGGAGATCCAAAAATAGTGATCCAATACCACCATCAACATTAAGGACCAAGTTGTTTGACTTGGAAAGGGTGTAGGTCTCAACTTGAACAGCATACTCCATGTATTTGACAGAAGGAAAATGCGTTCGGGCAAATTTCTGTAAAAGCTCTACTCTCTTGTCTCTGTTGTCTCCTCTCTTGATCCTGTTTAACATAGCACATAGACTTCAGACAAAAATTGGGGTACTAGAAGCAAAACAATAGCTTTCACAGATAACTCTAATAAAGGGAAGCATCAATGACAACAGATTGAGAAAAGAAGTTATTCATAGATTTTACAAGGTTCTCTACAAAGAAGTAAATAAAAAAAGCATGGTAACAAAGTCAGCTACATGCCTACATCTGAAGCTTTAGGAAAGAGGGACCATGAAAATACGTCCTTACCTATGTCCAATTCCAGGGACACGAATTCCCTTCTTCTTCATACTCTCAACAAACTCATATGGTGTCAGATTCTGGTAGGCAACAGCAAAAACAACGTGATGTCAGAGTAAAGAAATATTTCATTCCGACACTACCACTGATGCACACAAGAGCTTACCCGGTCATATGCGTCTTTAAAGTATCGAGCTGCATCATCAATGGCCCCACCAAATCGAGGTCCAATAGTAAGCAAACCTGGTTTAGTTATATTAGGTCAGTATTTACTTGCTACAAAATGTTGCCACCATGTCACTGAAGCTAGCTTTGAACACCATTATCGTATCCATACACAAGATAAGCAAAGCAATATTTACCTGAAACAAGACTGGAAACAAGGTCTTTCCCTGCTCTTGCTGTTACTATTGTGTTGTGAGCACCAGATACACATGGACCATGGTCGGCACACAGCATGATACAAATCTGACAAGATAAACATCATAGTAAGATCTAGCGACCTACAACAAGACTTTGCTTGGTAGAATCGGAAAATGTCACATAGTTTCCAGTACTTAAAAAGGCATGAGAGTGTGTAATTCACAGCCTAGCTCGATTCATGATTCACAATGGTAAATTATTTGGTGAACTTTCTGGGTTTATGATAAATTCTTTCTTTCTACATATTTGTCTGAATAACTAATTAAGTTTCCACAGTACGTAAAAGAAAAAATTAGTGCAAACATTTTTTTTTTATTTACAATAAATAAGTTATAGCTGTAGAGAAAAAGTAAAGCTTGCCATATTTCGAACAAGTCAACAATCAAGTGCTGAAACATAGAGAGGCAGAGAGCTAACAATTTGCTACATTTGGGGCCTGAATTGGTTAACCCTTTTCGGCAAAATTTGCTTCATCCAGTAAAATTTTATTCACATTTTCAGAGAATTGGTACTCGAAAGTCGAGAGTCCCACGAACGAGTACACAATACTAGTACACAGTAGGGTAGGAGGAATAATGTAACACCTGTGGGAGTAAAAGAGGGATGGTAAAAGCATTTATTCACAAACTGACCTCGATAAATTGAGTACAGTACCGAGGAAGACTACGCTTAAACCACAACAGAGAAATGACATCACCAACACCATAACCTTGCTCAATAATTGATGACATTGGAACACCAGCATAGCATGGTTCCTCGCCTGAGAATAGACCATCAAAATAAATTTTTTATTAGGAATAAGGTGAACTCAAGTTGGCAGCCTCCTAGGCTCTAGTTGTGAAGCTAGCTGATAGCTTTTTTACTAGCTGATAGCTTATAGATGCTAGCTGATAGATTATAGTTGTGTAGCTAGTTGACTGAAATAGAAGTGTTTGGTAAAACCAGCTGTACAACTAGCTGAAATTTATAAAATGACCAGAAAAGACTTGCCCTTATTATAATACAAAAAATGAAGGGCAATCATGGAGTGAAAATTGGTAGCTAGCTTTCAGAAAGCTATAAGCTACTTCAAGTAGCTTTTCATAATGTAGCTTCAAAAGCTATAATCTACTATTTTTCTGCAAACCAAACACCACTATTTTTCAAAAACTAAATTATTTGGTAGCTTTCAAAAGCTATAAGCTAGGTAGAGAGGCATACCAAACACAGCCATCTTATAAATTAGCACAAATTTAGGAGATATGACATACCTCTATCATCAGAGATGGTTGAGATAATATGAGTTGGGGCACGAACTTTTCCACTCTTAATTGCTGAGCTCAGATCCTCAGGTATTTGTGGAGGTGTGAATTCCTTCACTGGTGTGATGTTCCCCTCTTCCACCTATCAGAAAGAAGGCGAATAAGAAACAATATATGGAAGTAAAATAGGGATATAGACATACCTGAAAAACAATAATCGTCAACAAACACTTACCAGCTTGTCAAATGCCTGCTTGATAGCACCCTCAAGAGCTTCATAAGAGTCGGGAACTACAGCTCCAGCATCTCTCAGTGCTTGATTTTTTGCTTGGGCAGACTCCATTTCACCACCACTTTTGGCGCCCTAACTCAAACAAAAACAGATATATGTCAGTTATCTACCTACTTTTTTCACCTTTTGTATAAAAGCTTTCACAATCAGTTGAATATTATCCAGATATGAACTCACAGCATGTCCAAATTGCACTTCTGATTTAAAGAGCTTTGCGCAAGTTCCACTGACCCAAGCAACAACTGGTTTACTGATTTTCCCCTGCTTCAGGGCTTCAACAAGGGAGTACTCATCTCGTCCACCCAACTCCCCTAGTACAACTATCATCTTAATCTGCACCGCAGTTGATGAGGTTGTTGGAAGTTAGAAAAGCATAACACACACAAAGAACAAAGAACAAAATAAAAAGGGGGAGGGGGGTGGAGCTCTACCAAGTTCATCCCACATATATAAAAGTGGACACCAAATTAGTACACCAGTATAGCCATGACCAAAGTCAGAACAGTAAGGGGACAGAAGCAGCCATTTTTCAGAACAGTAGGGGACCAAAGTTCCTAAATTTGTACTGTAACACTAGTGGTTACTATATATACTAAATGTCATAAACATACTATCATGAGTTTAAAATGTTGATACTTTAGCAATAAACAATTGATTTAAAAATAGATAAGCAAAGAGCCAGTGAAAAGTACATGATTTTGTTTTGGTCATGTCTTCTACAGAACAATCAGGATCATACTTTACTCGTTAAGTCGTTATGCTATAGGTAACCAGAGCAAAGAACTTAGAAGCTATATAGAAGAATTATACATGACCTGTAGTCAATTACAAGATCTCCTTACAGTTAAATTATTCATTGTTAGGTGATCAGTAAACAATATCTAGTGCTCGTAAAATGTCCATTAAAAGACGCGATTGCATATGTGGTATAAGAGTATAATGCAATGCATAGAATTTCAAAGAATGTACAAGGAACATGGAATATCAGTGTTAATCTACAGATATTTATGAACAGCGAGAATCTAGCGTATAATTTCTCGAAACCCCAACTCAATAAGCAGGAATGCAGATACGCAAAATTGCATGCTTACCAAACTTCCCCTTCCTACTCCAAGTGTCATTTTTTTATCACATTATTAGTAACATCACTCTGACATGTCAACTGACAAGAAAGAGGTCTAAACTCATCTCACCCAACCCCCTTGTACACGCCATGTATAGCTGATATATGCACTAATTTAATCATCCCATTCCTAGTCCATGTGACAGGACAAAAATACATTTATACAGCATAACATCAATCATGCTGCAGTTATGCAAGATCCTACAAATTGGTTTGAAGGACCACAAGTAGAAGTGTAGAGCACATCCCACCATAGCACCTGAAAGTATCTTAGGGCACGTACAGGCTAGTCTGAAAGTGAAACAGACATAAAACTACCCAACTATATCGTTTTTCCATTTTCTCCTTGGAACTTTCTTGCTCCTCTTCCTAGTTGTTCAACGTTTCATTTATTAATATAAGAAGTGGAACTTTGATCAATAAATGTGCACACTACAACTTGTTACAAATAACATCTTGTTGCTGCATCGAAACATATAAAGGTTGACTAATCAAAGAAGATGAAAAGTAGACAAAACACAAGGAAAAGCCGTCACCTTCATTTATATATGACACACGCAAGCAAGCATAAAGAGGATGATCAAAGCAGAGCATGTCGTTAACTATTCGTGTAACCAAAGCAGTAAGTGTCAGATGCAACTATTGACAAGTTTCATGAGCTTGTGAAAGTAATAAGGTACCTGTGGGATGTTGTTGAATCTTAGGACATGATCTGAGAGAGTTGACCCAGGAAAGACATCTCCTCCAATAGCAATACCTAAGGAAGAAAATCCCAAGTTTCAAATTCATATGCATTAAGAAAAAGCGGCTAAGGAACCGTGAAATAAACGATAATGAATAGATTCAGATACCTTCATAAATTCCATCTGATACACGTGCAATTGAGCTATACATTTCATTAGACATCCCACCCTGCAACAATGGGCAAACGAATACAAATTTATTTACATGAACATTTTAACCGAAGAGTGAAATTGAACCACCACCACGAAACTGGGATGACATATAGGACACCAGTGAAAGCCACTTACAGATTTTGAAACAAAGCCAACAGACCCAGGCCTGTAAAGCTTGCACTGGACAATATTGTCAATTGTCCCAGCAGTGTCACCAATCTTGAAAGCTCCAGCTTGGATGCCTCCAACAGTAGCAGGACCAATAAGAACCTTAAAACCCAAATCAGAAGTATTTAGATATTAATAACTGAATATAAAGCAGAAAGACAGAAAACAAAATGAGGAAGAGATAAACCAAAAAAGCATATTTAACGAAACCAGATTTATTGTTATCACCTTATTGTTTGCCCGTGCATATGCAATCAACTGCTTGGTGTCTGACTCAGGAACCCCTTCAGCTATTACGGCAGCAACTCTAATTGTTGGCTGTTTTAGAGCAGACATGGTAGAAGCGGCCGCACTGCAGTTTTAAATCATTTATGAACACATAAAACACTGAATTTAAGTACTTTGAGCACATGCCGATAAGATATTGAAATTAACCTTCTAAATGAAGCAAAGTTGATAAAGACATCAGCTGTGGGGTGTGCGGCACACGCTGCTTCGATGCTGCAAAAAAGTCAGCTATTAGTAGAGAAACTTCGCCACTTCTGTGTAGACCAACAAAAAGTCGCAATCTCAAAGATGTGCTAATAATTGAAAAATGCTGATATCCCCACTCCATAAAGCATGAGACAATTAAGCTTAAATAGTCACCATCAGCAATAAACACTAGTCTCCGCAATGTCGAAGAGAAATTTAAATTCAAAGCCCATAACTACTAATGAAGCACCCATCCTATATTCCATAATTCATTTCTGAAGGCCACCAAATCCAAGTCCACTATCTCAGTTTTTTCATGTGTCAACTAAGATCATAGAATAAAATCTAAAGCAGTGCAGGCTAATGCTGTAATCAGTACCAAGTTTTTCTTTTTTCGATAAAAACAATTACCAAGCATCTAAAGCGTGATGTTAAAATGTGCGAAAAACGGCAATGAAAATCTATAGAAAGCCTAAAAGATGTGGGTCATTATTGCATTGCAAAGCCTTAGTGATAAACCTTGGCTTAACATCGAAGAATGATTAATAAGTTCTCTGAGAGATGACACCAACGAAGCTGATTCAGCCTCATCTTCCGCATTTATTACTAAGGGGTACTCATCTTCCATTTCAAAACATGTAACAGTCAACCCTCCTTCAAACAATGATAACTTTAAAATTATGTAATGAGGATGATCGATCAACAGTCATAATGTTACTCATTAATACAGAGTAAGCTCTAAACTCAAATTGTTGTTTGGTTTCCAGTAGTAAGTTTGGTACAATAAATGTAATTAAAAAGCTAGTGATACATACGTGGAATGCACTGGGATGGCAATTTCTTCCTGACCAAAAAACAGCTTCTGAAAGCCCTCTGAACCAGGATTGATGATTCCAGCAACTGATGGTGTTTCCCTTCCTGCAAAAACAATCATAGAAAAAATATGTAGAGAATCAATCAAAACTAATTCTCTGTCCAAATAGTAGTAACCAAAGTAATAATTCAGCAGGGAAACAAAAAGGGAATATGTGGTTACACATACCACAAAGGAAATCAAAGTCGAGCATCCGCTGGATAGGAAGTTGTTTATAGTTGTAGAACAATGCTTGAGTAGTCTTCGAGAACAGCTGACCGGTCGCCATGATGCCAACTCAACCAGGCCTGTTAAGATAGTAGGCAATTAACATAGTAGTTCTCAGTTTCTCCACGATCCCACAGCAGTAATACATGAATAAAACACTCAAGAATGAAGATACTTAACAAGCATTTGAATATAGTATATTTAAATATATTACCATACTTCACATTAAAGCAAGACTGGACATAAACTTTCCAAATTATCTAATATTAGCATATGACAGTGTCTCTGTCTGCGTAACTCAACTCGTCAATCCATGTGAAAAGTACTCGTGACCAACCCTTACACCCTAACAAGATGTGACACTTAGATACTCAATATTAGAGCGCCAATGGACAAAATTCTTTGAAAGTAACCACATCTGATGATTTTGACACTTTGGAATACATGCTGAGTGAGGGCCTAAAAGGCTACAATGGAACAGTATCTTAAGAATGTTCAAAACAGATCTTTCTCACAATAGGTAAGACTTGTTAAAACTTGCACTTCTTTTTCAGATGTTTGAAAATGATTGTCTATGACTATACCCAATAACACATTTTTACTCTTTTAACTTTCCTTTTACACGGGAACTTTTGCCCTGAAGTTACATGCATGAAAAAGTGAGTCAATTCAATTGTTCACAAAAGCATGGATTATAATAGCAAATGAAATGATAGTTCACTATATGATTTGATCACAAAGTCACATTATATCATACTCACATACAAAACTAAGTAAAATTAAAACACTTGAACTACTTCAATCTAGAGGTTCAACATAACATACTCACAAATTATGTAGCAAATAAACAAACCCACCAACCAAATCTTAAATCTATGCGAATCTAATCCACCATATGCTCAAACATAAACATACCCAGAAACAAAATAACTGAAATTTAGTAAAGAAATGCAGATTAACAGCATTTATGACCAACCAACTAACTACCCAACCCAATCTCATCAACTAAAAACTTGAAGCAATGTAGCTCACCAAACCCATCCCCTGATCTCCAACTACCCCAATTTTAAAATTTGGAAGTAGTTAACACGTCGAGAAAATAGCTCTGACTAATCAAACAGGAATTTAAAAAAAAAAGGACAAAAAAATAAAGAGAAAAGAAAACAGCATCATCATAATCATAAATGCAAGGTAGATGCCGAAAAATCAGATCTGAGATCGAGATCAACAACAACAACAAACAAGACTAAGCAATTAGGTGGCGCGAAATTGGAAATAGATCATAATCAAGAGGTTTAAGAACAATTGGAATTTTGTTTTGAATAAATTGTAGATAAAGGGGGGAAATCTAACCTGTATGAAGGGGGAAAACGACGAATGGGAAAAAGAGGGCTTTGAATGAGTGCAGGAAATCGCGGAATGGTTGATAGGATTTATATAGGAGAGAGAGAGGGGAAAGAACTGGGGAAGGGAGGTCTCCTTTCTCTGTCACAGCGACCAACAGGAGAGAGAGAGAGAGAGAGAGAGAGGAGGACGATGTATTTGGAGGGGAGAGAAAGAGACAGGAGAAGAGATGGTCACGTGCCCTCATGAACATATTAGTTAGCTCACGAGTTAAGGAAGTAAGTAGTGTGTGTGATCAAAGTGATTTATCACCAGATCCTGGCTTGGGTGTGTTATTTTCCAAAATTAATTGGTTCACTTCAGTTTAATTTAATTTAATTTATTGATTTGTCTTTTTTATTATATATTAATGGTGCATTTTTTAGAGCTTACACGATCAGTTCAGTTCAGGAGTCAATTCCGTGATTTTCGATTCAGTTAAGTGATGTTCAGTTCAGTTCAGTGATGCTGAGTTCAAAAACATACTTTTTGTCTCACATATCAAGTTGGTTTAAATTTTGTTCAATGGTGTTGAATTTAGTTCAATTCAGATAAGTTCAACCCTTAAGAAAGCACTCTAATCAGTCCAATTTCGTACAAAAATAACATATTCTTAATGGTTAGAATTGAGATACGCCACAGTGAGCCCAACATGTCAAAAACCTAACTCAAAAATATTCGACCTGCTAATAATTTAAACCCAAAATTATAGGACCTAAAATTCAAAATTTGTGAGATAAAATCTATAAATACCCGACTCAATGACCAAAGTCCCGACATAATTCGACTTGATAACGACTTAATCTATAAATAACCCAAACTCAAAGTCACCCGATCGACTAAATAGAATTACTTTTATAATGTTATTTTATGAATATATAATGTGATCGTTAACATAATCATAGCCAAATGGAATTATCTCACAATTAATTGCAATGTCATATGCTTGAGATGTTAAAATTGAAAACTCACCCACTTAAAAACATTATTTGATCTAGCAATTGTACAGTTCTTAAAATGTGAAAAATAACTTGATAACTAACTACCGGTTACACTTTTTTGCAAAGTAGTACTCCTACTAAAAAGAGATATTACTATGTGCCCTCCCATTTGGAATTGCAAATTGCACTTTCACACATCTCTCTCACAAGGTCAATGAAAAAGAAAGAGAAAAACAATAGCAATATTTTTGTTAGTGCAAAACAAAAACAATATGTACTACTACTACTACGTAAGTCAATATGCCCCATTCTAACGTTTGCACTTTCCAAGTAAGTGTGTTTAACATCTCTCAAACACTGAGTAAGTGTTAAGATCATTCTTGCTACACTATTTTCCACATTGTACATACGTCACGTATTAAGTTGACAATAAATAATAAAGGTAACATGAAGTAATCAACACACCATGATAAACATCCATAAATACACAAAAATGTATAAATGTAGGAACAAATGTAGGAGTGCAAATAGTATTTTTTTGGCAAAGGGTGTGTTCTTTTCTAGTTATTGGACCTTATTCAATCAGTGGCAATATATTACCCAATCAGTGAGAATTAGTGTCTAAACCTTACTGAATCGGTGAGGGTCAATGACTGGATATTCCTCAAACAGTGGAAATCAGTGGCAGGGCCCACATTACTCACAGAATCAGTGAAAGGATATTACCGAGTCAGTGAAAATCACTGTCAATACCTTAGCGAATCAATCAGTGAAAATTAATAGAAATAAGTGAAAAAAAACACACCCAAAATCATTGAAGAATTTACTCACTCTCGAACTGAGGCTTGAAACTCCTTCCTTTTCAAACTTTTCTAAGATTTGACAATTTTTTATTGATTACAAACAGCAGGACACCGGGGAAGAATAATGAATGCAGGAAATAGATGTGCGCTGGTGGGTGGTAAGTAGGTGGATGATCAATTGATCAGATAGTTAGATTGCGTTTTACGCAGGCCCGGTCTGACTTACCAGTATTTTATTCGACCCAGTCCTTGAGCATTACATGAGCAATGGTTTAACAAAAATGAATGAAATAATATTTTTATTTGATTTGTTTTGCTCATCAAATATTTTTATTTGATAGTAAGGCTCTATTGTGCGTGTTTATAATATAAGAGTGCCGGTAAATAATCATAGAGGATATCATTTAATTGACAAAATATGATTAAGGGTGCATTTTTTAGAACTGAACTTATCAGAATTGAACTGAACTAAGTTGAATTTAACATCATTGAACTGTCAGTCTGTCATTCAACTGAACTGGATACCACTGAATTGAATTTAATACAATTTGATATGTGAAACAAAACGTATATTTTTAAACTCAGCACCATTGAACTGAACTGAACAGGAAATCACTGAATTGACACCTAAACTGAATTGTCAGTGTAAACTCTAAAGAACGCACCCTAAATGCGGCTCTTATTTGTCCGTTTATAATTAACATACAACCCTTCCATCTCATACATAAATGTACACTTTTTCACGGTATTCAAAGACTAGATCCTCCCTTGCTTGAAATTGATACTTGTATATCCAATTTTCTTCCTTCATCACCTAGGACAACAATTTGATTTGCTGATGTTTTATATTTCACTGCGAGAACAATTTGATCTGCTGATGTTTGTTGTTAATTAATTGAAAAACAATTTGATTTGCTGATGTTTATTGGGGTGTACCTTAAGATATTTGATTTGATACTGTACAGCTCATGCTCATCATGGTAACTTGTTTTCTTCACTTGATTCTTAATGATGAAATGAAATAATTAAATCTTAAATATTCTTTAGTACGTTGGATCAAAACGCAGTTGCGTTTTGATGACGACGTTGATAACTCTTTGACAATTTAGAACTCTAATCTCTCAGCCCACTATGTTTTACTAAACCTAGTAAGACTATTGACTTAAAAAGTCACTTTGACACTTTGACAAACACAATGAAATGTCAAACGACACTTTGGTAATGAAATATCAACAAATAGAGCTCCACATATAAATAATGGATTGAGTGGTTTTCGCTTCACACTTAACCTTCTTCAATATAGTACAACTTCCTGTCTATTACAATAAAGCGTCGTCTAATGTTGGGGGCAAAAATAATCAGAAAAAAGGAATAGATTTTGGCTTTGCTGTCACTCTAAGCAACCAACACTCCTGTGATGTATGAATTCTAACAATTTTTGTATCCTCTTCATGTTTACATATAACCATCTGACTCCTCACAACAAGTTTTCATGTCTGTTACACTCCCCCAATCAGCAAAAGATACTGTAATATATCAACAAACAACGCGAACACAGAGAATCCTAATAGCGATAATACAAGTCAAAAAAACATTTAGGAAAACCCTGACTATATCTCACAACCAGTGATGATCTCCAAAAGCTAGTACAAAAAAGCTATTGGGAACATAATGACGCGTCATTTAACTGATAATGTAGCCGTAAAAGAGCTCATAAGGCATGCATCTTCATCTCCACAGAGCTCCCTTCTCAACAGCAAATCTTGTATGGTCATGGTATGTATTGGGAGTTTGGGATCTCAGGATTGTGCAAACTATTTCGACGACAATCAGTAAACTGCCATCACCACTCATCACAGGAGGCTACCAATGGTGGGGTCTAGTATTCCACAGATGACGATCCGTAAGATGGACATCATAATCGGAGATCCCATACTCTGGTCGAATGAGTTTCAAATTGGACAAAAATGTGCTTCTCCCGCCTACTCTACAAGCTACAATACATCAGTGATCAGAATGGTGCCTACAAAGCAGCGATAACAGATGATCTTGTATGACCTTACTATGTCCAAAACTTAACTCCCTGCAGATTTTCAAACATGCTGCAAACTTCAGCCATTGATTCCTGCCTTGCTGCAGTGAACAGAGGAAGAAAAATGCAAGCCAGTTGGACAATCAACAAAAATGTATGTTCTATACGACTGACTAGTTAAAGAAAAGGCTTGCCTCATCAGGGAATACCATAGTCAAATTCGTTTAAAGTTGCTCCTTATAGGTGATATTCATGTACGCAACATTAAGAAAATCTTCAATCGACACGCCTACATGTGCTTAACAAGAAAAGTTTTGACTAGCTCTATAAAATCTACAATCATATGATTACTGAGCAACTAATAATCTGGGGGAGAAAAGTAACAGAGTAAGATGTGAGCATGTATATGGTTGCGAAAGGACCAATATCGAAGGTGACCAAACGGCAGCATAGTGGTAGTGTAACATGGCCAAACAACTTCTTGAATACTGGTAAGGTTGGAGGCTTGGAGCATGAAGAGCAATGGTTTGAGACCTCTCCAAGTCTGTTGAAGAACTCTCCAAGTCCCATATGGAGCCAAGCCAACCAAACATCGTTACTCAAATCCTACCTCCCAAGTATTGGAACTTCACTCATTATCTTGTCGTCAGCAAATGAGGCGTATTTTTGGTACATCCAATTAATCTCATGCAAAAAGAGCTAGTTGAGGAGTTCATTAAACTTTGGTTTCTCTAATATCATCCACGATAAACCAACACACTACCATTGGGAGAGGCACTGGGAAATGGTAACATATGTTACGGTGTTGTTACCTTCTAATCTGCTTTAGTATCTGTATGAATTCCTTTCACATGACACCACTTGCCACTACTATGTTCAGATGAAACTCTGATATATCAACAAAAGAGAGGAAAAATCACAATGATAACTGACCTTGATTATTTCTGATGCATGTACAAGGGATCATAGCACTTCACGGGTCCGACCAAAGCAAGTGCCTCACTTAAATACTCTGGATAATCCTCAATAAAAGCATGACCATGCTGTGATTGCATAGATCTTAATATCCTTCCAACAATCTGAAAGTAGAAAGACATATCAAGGATCGCTAGGGAACAGCCCAAGAGGTTAACTAACATAGCATCATGATAGAAGTACAACACTGTAATTTACACACATAAAAGAGAAAAAAAGGAATATTAAGTTTCACAAATGAAATTCTACCTTCCGAGCATAGCCACCATATGCTATCCCAGCAATTAAGGAATCCCATGAACCGGACATCTTTCCAGTCAAGATACCATTCTCAGGGTTCTCTAGGCACAAATGGGAGAGAGAAGGGAAAAGCAATGTTAGATCTTCAAATGACCAAGAAATACTAACATACAAGATAAAGGACTAACAACATCATTACTTGTTATCTGAAAAAGTCCTTGTTCCTTCAAGCCATTTACGGTGTGAGCATTAGTACCACCAGCCAATTGTAAAAAGCCTGTTCAAGCCAATTATTAGCTGTTGAAGAGACAGAAAAGAATGTAAAAAAGTAGATACCTACAATACAAACCAGGGGGTCTATCCTCTGCAGCTGCCAAGCGGGCAGCAAAGGCAAGTACTTCCCTTGTGGCACCTCGTCCAATGTCCCCACTCATTGGCCGGCCATCCAGCTAGCAAAAGAAATTTCCATAAATTTGTGGGTAGGCAGAACGCAGAAAAAAATTATACCATGAACAATCACGACATGGAATTCCATATATGAGAACAAGTTTCAGATTGAAAAACAAACCTGCCATAAATTGTAGCAACTTAGATTCGGTCTCATGATTGAGAACATTGTGCTCATCAAGGATGTAGCTGATTTCCCCACATCAGGTAAGCTTATCTGAGTGGTTGTAAATAGCACATGCAACATTAGACACAAAATTGCACATCTATTTCACCATATACAAAGAAACGATTGCATTCTTACCGCCACTAATCTCAGGTAGCTAACTGACTCCCTCATTCCGTTCCAGAGTTCCTCAAAGGAAGCAGTCTGCCTGCTAAAAACAACTGCAGGTCAAAAAAATATCAAGAACAAAAACAAATCTAAAAAAAGCTCGAACACTGAACATTGAGAAAACACAAATTTGTCAAAAACTTAGAAGCGTTTGTTATGATGAGAAAAATACTGAACATTAGGCAATCCAAAACTTCTGCCTTTTTGCCACCAAATGCCTTTTGGGGTACAAAGCAGCTTTAATGAAAGCCTCCATATTATTTTCAACTAGCTATATAGAATTCTAACTCACCTTCCATTTGTGTGTATCTCAATAGCATCAACATCATTTCTTTTTAACCAGTTCTGAAGTAGTAGCAACATCTCTTAAGTATGTAACTGCCTCTGAAACAAGTGATGTGCATTAGCTTAACACAGAGCTTAAAGTAAACCAACAAGCAAACAAACAAATAAAATGCAAGAACATGCAGAAACAAACGTAAATAAGTGAATGATCATAAAATAAACCGGTTCCAGCCCTTTCTGAGCACTATCTAAAGCAATGACGAAAAGAAAGAGAACTGGACAGAGGGGGAAAAGCAGAAAGCAAAAACTCACTTATTTTATCATATGGACACACGGGAAGACAACGTCCACAACCATAGCATCGTTCATTTATCACTCCTCCCTGCATATCAACTGATATTATTAAGACATAAGCTGCAATCAACATCTACCCATGCCCCATCCAAACAAAGAACAGCTTCTATAGTGGTGCATGAGGAAGCACCTCTAGTGAGTTCCCTTCCTTCAGCAATATCGCATTGGCAGGACATACAGCCTCACATGGTCTTGAACAATCCAGTGGACAATCACTCGGATCAAATGCTGTTAATGTACTCAATTTTAGTTAAAAGGTGTCACGTGAGATAACTGCAATGTGTGCAATGAAAGCTAATAAATGACCAAATAAATATGTCATATATATGCAGTTGAGCAATACCAGGAGCTGTCCCCGGTTAGGAAACTATGGGAGGCTCAGAAGTAAAACAGTTAAAATCTACAGGACATTAAAATCTATTGAAAAATTACACTACTTAACACTTGGGAAAGAAAGACCAAGAATACTTCAGCACTGGTACTATTAAGGTGGCGTTTACTTGCTTGCAATCAAATGCAATGCAATGCAATCATTTTAAAGGGTAGATGTGAGGTGAAATGGGAAGGAGGGGAAGGAAGAAGATGGGAAAACTAAGATTGATTACACCATTCAAAGTAATCATCATTACATGGAAAAAGTTGAGCAATCGTGATTACATTGGATCATATAATCAACCCCACTTTTCTCATCCCTCTCCTCCCACTCCTTCCCTTTTCACCCCACATTTACTCTATAAAATGATTGCATTGCATTGCAAGAAAGTAAACGAGCCCCAAGTGTTAAGTACTAACCAACCCAATTTATCTGGTTACACATACATTCTACCTTCAAGGTGTTTATCCCCATTATTGTTGAATTACAAAGGCAAGGACATTTGAGATAAATGACGTGGAGGCTCTCTAGAGCCTAGACATTAATGTGATGCAACTCTTGTAGTTGCACTATGGATCCTTAATTTAGAAGGAAGTGGAACATGTCAAAATACAGTAGCTGCAAAGAGTCACCATGAAATTAAAGTCAGGTGCATGTCAGGACTTGGTGTAGGTGGAGGTGGAGGTGAAGGTGAGATACAATTACACAAATTGCCAATAGAGAGGTAGACACCACGAATATGAAAACATGTGAGCTGAAAAGGAAAGACAAGTGACGTGGCTAGGGAAGGAGGAGACAGGCAGGTCTTAATAATAAGAAGTGGCAACCAAAGGCACATATCATCAGGCTAAAAGTGTATTCTAGTTTTTTTTTCTTCTTTGCATAGCTATGAATAAGAATGGTTGACAATAACATTGCTCGACACTACATACTTAATTATATACCACGTTCTTCAACCTAAATAGTTCCATCCTTGCAATTTGCACGCAGTTGAAACTAAAGCCTAGACATTAAATTAATTTCTATACCATTGAATGGCTTAATTGGGCGTGTAAAATCTCATTAGACAAAAATAGAAACGAGTACCATTCAATACAATTTGTCGATCCTTAGATAGTCACATAATATGCTGCTTCTGAATACAGCTTAGCCAAGACCACTTTACATTTATAAACTTAGGGAGGATGACAAAAAGCATTGCAATTACCAGCTTTACGAAAATGAAGATCTTCATCATCATTCACACTGATCATAACCCACGGACGGCGAAGGGGTACAATGTTCATGGCTGCTTCAATTCCTTCATTAACAGCACTCACTACCGCTGCATCCGCCGCACAGTCTATACAATCAACTGCAATCACCATTCACAACCCCCACCCCCCAAACAAAGAGGAACAAGATTTAAGGAATTATTCAAACCATTCCTCTTATATACACAACAACAAGCACTCTTACTATTCCCTTAATAATATCAAAATCATGGGCAGTAATTTACATTTAACTTACCTCCAGCAAGAGTGTATACAAGAGAGAGATTCCTTATGTCAACTACATCCTACAGAACAGAAAGCTTGATTAAAGAAAGGGTTTTTACCATTCGGGTTTCTCCAAAATATTAATAGTAGGTTTACGAGGAGAAAATACAAAAAGGTGAAATTAGAGTAGTACCTCAAAGCTGGCACCACAGATGAGCTTGACCCAGTTGCCATTTTGGAGGGATTCTTGAGGTGAGGTTGCAATTGAAGCAACCCCAGTTGAGAGTACCAGGTTTTTGACACTTTGAAGGCATTTGTTACTGCTCCTAAGATTATGAGTAGGATTTGCCTTCACTGCAAAAATAATACACCAATTTTGAACTCTGAATTAAATAACAAGTTTGGGAAGTACAGAGAGGGGTACATAAAGATAGAGAAATTGTTCTAAGTAAGAAATTACCTTGATTTTGGAGGCAGAATGAAATAGAACAAGATAAGCTTAAAGCCATATTCAGTTCACTGTGCACATAATGGTATGTCTAACGCAGGGTGGGTTAACCAAGTTTGGTTGCTTCTTGTTATGAATGATCACAGATTCACACACATCTTGTCATCTTCCTCACCCGTGGAAAACAGCACCACCACCACATCAAATAGGAATTCGAAACAATCAAAAGTATCATACCCCCCAACAAAACACATTTACAAAAAAAAAACCATGGTTAGTGAAAGTGATAATTTTCCATTGCAAAAGTAAATTTTTTTCACTATCAAAAAATAATAGGATTACGTTTGGGGTTAATAATATTACTTTCACGGACCGTAAGCTCAAGCCCCTCTCTAACACCAAATAAAATAAAATTAGACGATGTTATATAAGTTTTGTGCTCAGAACAAGATAAAGTTTTTAACAAAGGTCACACAAACCCTTATCGTTATGAATTTTGGCTGCACAAGCCACCGACGTTGTAAATAAGCTATTTAGACCCCCAACGTTTCAGTTTTAGGCATGTAGACCCTTGAAGAGTTGAGAATGGGGAGAGTGAAATACACTCTCCGATTAATTAATTGAGTTTCACAAACATGTGATTTAATATTTATAAGTTAAAACTTAAGGGGGCGATAAATACCACACCCTATTATAAACAATACCACACCCCTACCAATGTAAACTACCAAAATACCCTTTAATAAAGAATTAGAAGAAGAAAAGAAAAAAACAATTTCAAACCCTACTCCCCATCAGTTAGGAAATTAAGAACGGATTATTCCACCATCTCCATTCCCATCTGATCTCAACCTCCATCACCATCTTGTTGGCTTCCATGGATACTGAGTTCATGATAGCACTTAACTTTAATTTTTTTGGCATCCACGGGTCAAATGAAAATATCCCCTTTCTCTTCAGCTCAACCCCAACCCCACTGGCCACCACGGCACCACCCCGACCCCCTTTGACGCAAGTGAAGCATTAGATAGCTACGGTGATACCTACAGTAGAGAGTTGGAAATTTCCAGCAACTGAAACTCTCTATATATGATACTCCAAAACGATGTGCCCGAATTAGGTTGTAGTTTCCAGCTTTAATTTTTTTTGAGTTCAAACGCTGCAAAAAATCTAGTTCAAACGATGTGCCCGAATTGCAGCGTTTGAACTCAAAAAAAAAATAAAACGCGTGCGGCCTGACACGCGCGTCAGGTCGGTTGTCCTGGCGCGCCACGTGTCAGGCCCTGGTTGGTTTTCGCAAAATTAATCCGTTGCAATTTTGCAACAACTATAAATAAATAAAAATCTAAAAATTATAAATAAAAAAAAATACCAACGACTATATTTTCTTGTGATCTATAAAATGAGACCAAACTTGACATTTTTTGGCACAAATCTGAAAATCATCCATTTTCTCTCCTAAATTGCTTTTATTCCTCTAAAAATTCATATTTGCTCTAAAAATTTCCTCTTTTCTATATTATGAATCCTAATAATTTTCCCTTTGGTGGAAATAATAGGAACCAACAAACTAATTTTTCCACCCAACATAATGTTTATCCCACCCAACAAATAAATGTTTATCCCACCCAACAAAATGTTCATCCCACCCAACAAAGTCCTAATCCCAACCAACAAAATTTCGAATTCAATGAAGATTTTATTTCCAATCCTCATTTTCAAGATTTTTGCCGAATGCATGGAATTGATCCAAGTGTCATGCCACCCATTTCATATTTCCAGAACCCAATGCAAAATCTCGCACCTCAATATTCACAATTTCAAACATCATCCCAATATGTTTTCCCAACCTATCCAAATGTAAGTCTAGGTTTATCTTCTCCATCAATTCCGGTACATGCTGCCGGTAGTGAACATCACCATGTACCCGTTGAGGAAGAAGATGACGAAATTGAAGAGGTGGGCAAAATTCCCAACGATAACGTAGATGTAGCGCCCCTCTTGAGATCGAAGTGGAGTAAGGAGGAAGATGCGGTCCTCATTTCTGCGTTTTTCATCGTGAGCACCGATGCTATCACGAACACCGGGCAGAAGCACAATGCTTTTTTTGCAAGAATTCGTGAACATTATGAGGAAGCTCGAAAAGATAGGCCACGCGAACTTTCACTTCGAACCGTTGATATGGTAAGAGGGCGTTGGAGAAGAATGGCTACTGCGGTGATGAAGTTCGCTGGCAATTACGAAGAGGCTACGAGAAGACGGAAAAGTGGTGAGACTGAGGATGATGTCAAGAAAGCTACTTTACATTTTTATTTAACTGACAATGGGCATCCATTTGTGTTTATGCATGCTTATGTAATTATGGTAGATTATCCTAAGTGGAAGTTTTTAGTTGGCAACTCCATCGCTACTAAAAAAGTTGTTGAAGATGACAGTAGCGACAGTGGCAAGAGAAAATCGTTAGATGGAGATGAACACCAACTTCTGCTCGTCCTATGGGTATCAAAGCGGCTAAGAAGAATAAGGGTAAGGCAAATGCCAATGAATCTATAGAAGTTGTATCAACTCTTAATGACAGGATTGCCACATTTTGTCAAATGAGGGTAAGAGATCAAGATGATGAGGAGGACCGAGAGGTTAGAAAGAAGAAAGAGGAAAGGAAGGAAAGGGAACTACTGTTCTTGTCAAAGAAAAATCCATCCAGCTGCAAGCACAAAAATTCGAGCATGAACAACAGCTTCGCAAAACTCAAATGAAGTGGGAAATGCTTCAAAGATTGATGGATAAGCAAGATCTAACACCAGTAGAGAAGGAGCTTAAACTGAAGTTATTTGCAGAATTAGGCAATATGTAGAATCGATCGTGATGTTTAAACTTAATGTTGTTTATTAATGTTGATTTACTTTTTTTTAATTAATGTTATTTAAATTAATGTAATTCAAGAATTATCATAATAATAATAATTAGTGTCGATTTTTATTAAAATGTATATTTTAATGATTATTCAATGTATTAATAAATTTAATTCACCAATTCAATAATATAAATAAAAAGGAAAACATATACATAAGTTGGAAGGAGAGATAAAATGTGGTGGGGTATAATTAAAAGTAGGAGAGAGACATGAATGAACATCATATTTGAGTTCATGGATAAAGTTGTATTTTGGTGAAGTTCATAGCTTGAGTTTATGGTAAGGTGGAGGAGTGAGAAAGTAGGAGAGAGAGTGGTGAACAAACATAATTGAGTTCATGGATAGTCATGCTCTAAGTAAGCCACTTCCCCCATTCTGTGGGAAGTAGAAGTTACTGGAAAGTGCAAATTCCTGCATTTTTTTGGTAATCAAATAACTCATCATTTTCTACTTCCCAAAAAGTTGTAATTCCCATACTTTTGAATGTCAACCAAACAAGCACTTATTATGTAGAGGGGTTGGTAGAAAGTAAATGATATCGGAATTAGGAGTCTATGGGGGTTGGAAGTTGGATTTCTGGAATTTGGAAGTACTTTGGATTGTTTTTTGGTGCGTAGTACTTTGGATTGTTTTTCTGGTACGCAATACTTTGGATTGTTAGAGCATGTACAATAATGGAGGGAAGGGTCTCTCTCTGCGTGCAATTGACATGTGGGTCAACTAGGATTTTGGTAAAATAAAAAAGTGGATTGCTATTTACCGCCCAAAATTACTACCTACCGCCCCTAGAAATTACCCATTTGCCCTTCACTCATCCTCACTCATCACTCATCCTCACTCAAACTGATCCTCACTCAAAGCAAAACCACCACCACCACCACTCACGGCAAAACCACCACCACTCACGGCAAAACCACCACCACACCATCACAACGGAAATGTCAGGGGCTAGCGGCAGCGGCAGAGGCGGCAGCGGCAGAGGCGGCAGCGGCAGAGGCGGCGACGGGGACGGAGGCGGCGAGCATAGCGGCGTGGGGGTATACATTCGAATTTTTTTTGCTTTATTTACTCTAATTTGCTTTGATTTTTACGAAATGTGTTGATATAGGAGTGTTTTTATTCGCGGTTTATAGACAATTGAATTGAATTTGTGTTGTTTGAAGTTGTGTTGATTGATTTGTGAATTTTCGAGTTCGTCGGAGTAGAGTCGGGCGTCTGAAATAGACGACTCACCCATGGGTGAGTCGAGATCGGCAGACGCCTCGCCCATGGGTGAGGCGCCTGTCGCAGACGACTCACCCATGGGTGAGTCGAGATCGACAGACGCCTCACCCGGGTGAGGAGTCTGTAGCAGACGCCCGAGACATTATTATTATTTATTATTATTATTATTATTATTATTATTATTATTATTATTATTATTATTATTATTATTATTGTTATTATTATTTGTTATTACAATTATTATTAGTTGTCAATTATTATTTTAATTGTTTATTACTGATTATTGTTTAATTAATTAAAAATGTGAAATGATAGAGGGGAGGAGCCGGTAAATCGGTGCCGAGGTTATTCAGTGAACTAGCTGGTTCAGGACCGCGTCACACGAGGACGCGCGGGATTGATGCCTCTGTACGGAGACAGAGAGAGGCAGTTCGGATGAGGGAGATGACTGCTGAGCAACACGATTACGAAACTAGCGATTTCTACTCCGGGGATCAGTCCATGGACGATGATCAGATTGGCGTCGAATCATCCTCAGATTGGCGCGTGGTGAAGGGCAGAGGCGGTAGGTTTGTTAGTACTGGGTTGTCCAGTACTAGCAAACGATCTAGAGCGGAGGACGACACTACGTGGCTTGTTACAGGGGCTGTGCCCGGTGGGCCGGCGGATGATAGCGTCATACCGAGCTTCCTGGGCCACGTAGCATCTCGTATGTGGAAGGGAGAGACGAGGGGTCTCTTGAAGTGTCAGAACCGATTCAGTGTCTGTCAGCGGCTGAGTGAGTGGCGAGCGGAGATGTCGGCCGAGGTGAGGGCCCAGATCGAGGGGACTGGGTTATCACACCTGACAGACATTATGTTCAGACATATTGACTTCCCCCTGATATCTGCATTCGTTGAAAGGTGGCAGCCGGATACGAACTCGTTCCACATGCCGTTCGGAGAGATGACGATCATGTTGCACGATGTATGGCATATTCTTCGGATTCCTGTAGAGGGACAGCTCGTTTCCAATGAGGGACGGGATGGGCAGCTGCAGACGACGGCCATGGAGGTTCTCGGGGTCACCCGAGATGAACTGATGTTTAGCTATTGGCAGGGCGGTGGGGTCCTCACGGAGTCGATTTTTGACCTTTGCCGAGTGGATGACCGAATGGAGGACATCCAGGCGTATGTTCCCGGGATGTTACATTCTTGGTCTCCATGGGTTTCAGGCATCCACGTCAGATCCCACAGCATGTACGGATGACTACCTCGCATGGTACTACCGTCACTCCCACCCTCTGCTGATACGTGACGATGCAGCACCTGGATTTGTGATTCCTCCACGATCCAACAGCGATTATGTAAGTGATTAACTAAAATATATATTTTTTTACGTATTACATATCTCTGAACTCACACTCATTGTTACTTTTTTGCAGTGGGTGAATCGTCTAGCCGTCGCAGCTGAGTCTTTCATTAGTTTGATTCCTCCGGAGCAAGCGAAATGTTCTCGATCGATTATGGAGGAGTATATGAGAGATTGGCGGGCTGCCAAATGATGTATTGACCCTAGATGAATTTGTTATATATTTATATAAGAGTTTCATTGTTATTGTTATTTATTTGTGTTATTGTAATTTGTTGTTTCTTATTCACCTTTTTTGTTTTATTGTAATTTGTTGTTTTATTTACCTCCAATAATCACGAAAAAATATAACATGCAAAATATAACAATCACACAAAAATGTGACAATGATATAAGTAGAAAAATATAACAATCACGCAAAACATTCAATTACGTCGACCTCGCTAAACGATCCCAATGTGCTCTTCGCCTAACATACATTTGCTCCCAACCAGCGACACTATCAGAACGGGAAGTAAACCATGCTGCGCATATCGGAGGAACAGGGAAATCTGAGGCTAAATTCAGACGGATATAATGCATGTACGAATCACCTAAATGACCTATGACAATTTCCCTACTTGGACGTGTAGCAGTCGAAGGTGCTTGCAACGGTAGCACTGTGTAACAAGCATATAACCCCCTTCCGCTGCCGTATCCGAATAACATAATCGCTGCATTGAAGAGGTTGGTAATCGGGAACAAATCCTCAAGTACTATCATCCAGTGATCATCGTTACACGCACCTCCGTCCCACATAATATGGCGGTAACCAGCGTCGACCCCGTCAACGTATATGTTTTCGTACAATGCTCGGTTAGCTAAGAGTTCGTTTGCAATGCAAACTCTCGTCAATCGCCATTGCTCTTGGTCTCCGAAAACGTAGTCCGCAATGACACGGAAACCGCAATTACCATCCCCAACCACATCGAGATATCCTTCAATGAAAGGTATGATGATTCCCGAAATTTTGTTAACATGATAGAATTCAGTGATATCTATTCCGTGTCCAGCTGCAAGACAATATAATAGAAAGTCATTAATAGTACTTATCAAAAAGTAATTAACAACATTATGTACATGTTAATAAATTATGGGTTTTCATACCAGTACTCCGCACGACGTTACTCGATGAGGATGAGGTACGACCACGCCCGCGGCTCGAACTGGATGACCTAGGGCGACCACGACCCCTCTGGGAGTACTCCCATGAACTAGGATCACGTCTGGTAGAGGAACTCCCTCTCGGTCGACCTCTGACTGTCGTGTTCGCTTCCGGCTCGACGTAACTCGCTTCGTCAGGATGAAGCTGCTCATTCATAAGGACAGATATGTTGCGCACAACTGCCCGGTCGCTTGAGTTAACCTCGTCGACCAGAGAGTGAAAGTATCGATGGTCCTCAGATGGATGCTCAGTCATGTCAAGCGTAGCTATCTCCACTGCATCACTAATAACGAGTGTTCGCCAAAATTTGTGGACACTATTCAAGCTAATTGGCGTGCCCGTATCCGTGGCCGTTTGCAACTCACACGCACACGGGATCTGATGAGTGGATCTCAATACACAACCGCAACGATCAAATACTTGGTGACTCAATTCTCTCATCCTCTTCAGCTCATTCGATAATATTTCTAAGCAGTAATGGGAAACATACCCGGTCAGATAGTTGAATGGGAAACCCGAGTACATCACACTTCTTCGTCTTCTGCACTCTTCAAGTGTGTACTTGATCTCAGTTATTTGTGACTCGATTGACTTGTTGACCTTGTTCCAAACATTGTCCAAAGCTCCAGTTGAGGAGTTCAACCACTGTTTTAGCGTGGCATGTGCACTCTCCACCCTGCAAGTCGTAGTGTTGCCAAGGTGTAGCACCTTATTCGTCCACGCAGCTACAAACATCTCTTTGTATCTCAACCAGGTCTCCTCTACATAGGATATCACGTGAGGGTAATTCTTCCAACTATCCTTCATCATACGCACTGCTCTATCGTACTCAGCTTCTGTGGAAGCTTCCATGATAAATTTCCACCTCCCGTTCTTGAACCTCTGCGCGGCAAGCTTATCTTTTCCACAAAGTCTGTACACTTTGTCTTCAACGACTTTGTTAATGTGCCATGTACAGAGCAAATGGTCACTCTCGGGAAATATCTCTCTAATAGGTGTCATCAACCCTATCTCACGATCGGTCAAAATTGCTGTTGGGTGTACATCATTTTCAATAAGCATCCTCAACTTATCTAAGACCCACGCATAGCTTGCCTCAGTCTCATCCTTCATAATGGCATAAGCTATGAGGAAGTTCTTATTGCTTGGAGTCATCCCCACTATCTCAAGAAACGGCATCTTATACTTGTTTGTTTTGTACGTGGAATCTAAGCCAATCAACCAAGGAAAAGACCGAAGTAACTGAATTGATGTAGGGTGTGCCATGAACACGTGAGTTACCTCATTAGTAGCTGGGTCGGCTCTTGTCCAATGTACGTACTTATTCTCCACAGCTAAATGATGAAACTGACCAATGACATCTCTCTCTTCAAAATCAAGTTTCCTTATACGATCTCTGTAGTTGTACACATGCCGTCTAGTTGCATTGTCCTCGGGAAATTTTTCCTTAATAGCGGCCAAGATAGCACATGGCTTTGTTTGTGCCGAAGTCATGTCACGAACGAGTTGCTTTGACCCAGGACTAAGACCACTCATCTGACGATATCCCTCAGGAAACACAGCAAAGTCATGGTTGTGCGTACCCCTAATCCCAGGCAATGTGACAATCATCCAACTACTGGACCCATACACTTGCTGAGCTCTTAACTGGAACGTACATTTACAAGCCTTTGTTTTCGAATTCTTCCGAGCAGCAGTATCTAAGTCTCTTAATTCCCCTCTGTAGCGTTCACCTCGATTGCATCTTAACAATTTTACGCTTCCATTCTTCTTGTGTGACGAAATTATCAACTCAAACCCGATAGTAAGGGCAATTTGTTTTGCCCAATTAATTGCATCTGTATCACTATCAAATAACTCATCAGTGACGAAATGCGTACTGTAATCAACACCATCACCACCGAACCGCTCCAAAGGAACCTAACGAAAACAACGAAAATAATGTTAGCTTAATCTTAAATTCAAACGTCTATCAAAACCGACTGAACCAAAGGACAGGCGTCTGAAATTTACGCGTGGACCATGGAAGAAACGGAAATCACGGACGCCTTGGCCATGGTCGAGGCGTAAATCTCAGACGCCTGAACCGTAGTCTAGGCGTCCGTGATTTACGCCTACACCATGGTGAAGACGTCCGTGATTTACGGCCCGTCCATGGTCTAGGCGAAAATTTCGGACGCCTCGTCCATGGACTGGTCGTAAAACACGGACGCCCGTGCAAAAAAAATGCGCAAAAAAAAAATTTACCTCCGCCACCGTCGACGGCACTTCCTGGTCGCCGGCAGACATCCGCGGCCGTTGCTTGAGTGAATGTTGATGAAGGTTGGGTATGAGAGTGGGTGGTAGAGAGGGAGAATTGGTGTGAGAGTTAGAGAGGGAGAGGATGAGTGAAAATGTGAAAAAGGGCAAAATTGGAATTTCTAGGAGCGGTAGGTAGTAATTTTGTGGCGGTAAATAGTAACAGCCATAAAAAATTAGCTTCAATCCAAATTCCAACACTCTTACAACTTACAAGTAGTAGGCCATGCGTCAAAACATTACTCTTTGGCAGACATTCTCTCTCTTTCTATCTCTCTCTCTCTCTCCACTGCCACTGTTAGCGCTCTTGCCCATTTTACAACATCAACACAATGGTCGGCAAGGACTAAGAAGCAAAATAAAAAGTTTGAGTAGTGGTCTTAGCTGACCATTGTAGTTGCCCTTAAGAACAAGTAGATATTAGACATATTCTTATAAGCAAACTAATCGCGCTTGGTTTATGTGCTTTGTTTTATAGAGGTATTAGAGTAATACCCGTGCGATGCACGGTTTTTACTAAACTTATTAATATTAATATTTTTTAAATTAAAAATATACTATAATTAATGAAAAATAAAAGCTAAAAAATAATCTTGTAAATGAATTTCATGTATAAGTAATTGTTTTGAGGAGGCCACCACCTCGTCAGAGTTAATGTGTATGGAGGAGAGCAGTGTTGGGTTGGTTGTAATCTAAGAAATTGTTTTGAGGGCATGTATAAGTAATTAATTATAAATCATGAGATATTATATAACTTTTCACTAAAAATATTAATTAAAAAAGAAAAATAAGGACCCTTTCCCCGCCAAAAAAAAAAGAAGGAAAGAATGTTAAAAGTGAACCCTATATATGGAATTAGTTGTGATATGAGAGCAATTAAGATCCTTGTTATAAGTTTAAATGCACATTCAATTAAGATCAATGAGTGACATTCATAACCTTGAAACCGTTAAGTTTACATTGTTAGGTTCTTTAGTATAAATGCACTATAACTTATGAGCTTCTATTTTTTTGGTTTAACCACAAGTTTACCTAATTTTTTTGAGTCAAGGCTAATCTTGTTCGCACCGGGTCGGGCCACAAAGGGGTAAAATGCTCCCACTAAATGATTTCTCCATTCACAAGATTCAAACCCTCGACCTTGTTTAAGGGATGAGAGTGCCGAACCACTCACAGCACCAACCACTTATTGGTTATGAGCTTCTATTTTGTGGTATTAATATACTCATTAGCAATAAAATACCAAGGAGGATCTTGTCACTAATTACCCTTTTAAAGGGTGCAACAATCAGCGACACAGCCTTAACATCTCAATCGCATGGCCTGTAAAAAAAGGCTCCCACTCAAACACTCTATTCTGGGTAAACAAAATCAACTCTAATTCTTAAATTATATCTGACTTGTTATACATCATTGTGATTGGCAGTTAAAACACCTTGTTGCGCAAATTCCGTATGTTACTAAATGTTGCTACTGCAAGTCTGCAACTGCAATAGAGCTGCTTGCTGTATGTGCTCTTCCTTCCCATTCACCATTTTCGGTCACCTACTGCACTCAAAAGGCCATAAAGCCAGGATCTGCAATCAATCTTTCAACCATCTATGTTAGGATTTTATCCAACCTTCAAGGAATCACAATATCATATGAATATTACCATAATTATAAATAAAAAAAAACAAACAAACTAATTCTCAAGGTTAATCCACAGATTGAGGCTATACTCTGACAGACATGGTACATTTTTCAATCAGAAAACATTCGAAGCACAAACAAACAATACGTGGAGCATAAAAATATTATGTGACAGACAGGGAGTATAATTCTTTTATAATTGTGACAAAGATGATGGATTGACCCAATTCTATCAATTCGAAACTGATTAAATGGCATTAGTGTGCTTTTAGATCACAATAGGTAGGGAAGGTATTTTTTGAAAATTTAGATGCACCTCAATTCTTATGGGTCAGTAGTATCTTGATATGGAAATTTTTAAAAGAAAATTAAGCTTGGAATAGTACCAAGCCTTTAAGAATCAGATCAATCATAGATCATATGTCCTATATCAAATATATTTGTCACTAACAAAGCAATGGTCAACAGCATAAGCAAAATAGAACTGACCTCATTAACTGTGTTGCTGCTATCAACACCAATCGTTCTTGTGTCCCAGGCCCACGAGTTAATTCCATCTGCATATGAAATTGGACTCTCAGCTGTCAAGGGATATATAAGCTCTTGAAGAATTATAACTAATGGTTGGTACGTGGGGTAAAATATTAGCTTTTACTTATCACATGGATGTTGAGTTAAAATAATAAAAACTGGTTACAAAGGAGAGAGTGAAACCTCAAATATGCGATTATTCGTCAGAAATAAAGTAGCGATCCTCAATTAGCGGTCTCACCAAGGGCATGGGTGATTTTTTGGTTTTTATGTTATTGAGCATTGTTTCCTAAGTTTCTTACGGCGAAAAATTTGAAGTGTTTCAGTAACACACCAACTATTTGCTTATGTACCAATAAGTGGTTGGTGAGAGTGGTTTGGCACTCTCATCCCTTAAGCAAGGTCAAGGGTTCGAATTTATGAATGGAGAAACTATTTAGCGGGAGTACTTTACCCCTTTTATGGGCCGACCCGGTGCGAACAAGATTAATCTTGGCACAAAGGGCTTAGGTGAACCTGTGGTTAAACAAAAAAAAAACAAAACTATTTGCTTATGTGGTGTTACCCAAACAATAGAATATTTTCAAACCAATTTTTTTCTTTTTCCTTTTCCAAATACTCTAAAATCACCCTCTATTTTCAACGGTGTATTAGAGGAATAAAGGGTAACAAATCCAGGTGGTGTCATTGAAACACCAGAAACTATTTAAACATTAAAAAAAAAAATTAGAATTATGCTAGGCTTTTCGGATAAGATTCGTAATGTTTATCATTCAAAATATATTGAATCAACATGTCTTGACCTAGTGATTAAGACTGAGATTCTACGTACATTATGTCTACATTCAAATTCCCTTCTCATGTACATGTATATTGTATTGGCCTTTGTGCGTAGTCCCATCAACAAAAAAAAAAATAAAAAAATAAAATTCCAGACTATATTGAGATCTCTCTATTTTTTTTTCTTTTTAATTTCTTGTAATTTTTTTAATTTTTTCAAATTTCTTTTTAATATCTTATTTAACTAGGGCCGAAAAGGCTGAGTAAAAAATGGCTTCTTCAGCGGGCAGCAGATAATAATAGTGCTACTGTGGAAGTGTGGACAGCGTATAATAATGGTGAGGGTTTAGTTAAAAATCTTAGGTTTAGTTAAAAATCTTAAACCCTAAACCATAAGCCCTAGTTCTCTCTCCCTCCTTTCATCCTTCACAGTTCACACTCTTTGTACTCCAATGATTCTACAAAATTTAATTTACTAGCTTTCAAATATCTTCAAACCCCTAATTTAACCTCAAATATGGAAGAAATCGATGATGATTTTGGCGATTTATACGCCGATGTTGAAGTTCAGGCAAGTTCGGCCATCAATGTCGTCACACAACAAGAACAGCATAATTTCAATAAAGTTAACGATAAGGTTTTAGATGATTGGCACTTAATTAAGAGTGATTCTGAATTGGGAGGTGATGAGAGGAGAGAAAAAAGTCCAGTGCCGGAAAATGATAAGAACAATGAGGTTATGGTCGATCATGGGAGTGATAGTGACGAAAGTGACGACGACGATGATGATTTTGATATCGTTGTCAATGATGATGATATCGGAGCGAAAAATGGTGGTGGTGGTGATGGGAGGGGGTGTGGCGAGGCGGTGAAGGATGAGGAGGATGAGATTGTGGCGGGGGTTACGGACGGGAATTCAGCGGGTAAGAATCAAATGTGGGTTGAGAGTGGTGGAATGGAGCAGAGTTGTAGTGGTTATGGTGGAGAGAGAGGGAATGTAGGGAAGAATGGGTGTAATTCACAGTATAAGGTGAGATTGTTGAATGATTTTGGTTTATGAGATTGTGAAAATTTGAAATGACAGCAGTATATAGAGTTGCCTTTTGAATTGAAATTGCTTATTGCATTGTTTACTGACTCTATGTGGGTAGATATATACATGAAAGTTTCTTTTTGACAAGTTGTACAAAGTTTCTGCCAGTTGATATACATGATAAGTTGATAACCTTCCTCCTTGGCCACAATCCCTTTCTGTGTTCAAATTCAAACGTGGATTAAGGGTCATATGACTCGTAAGTCGTATCTCATGATGTATTAGCTGCCGGGACTGCATTCCAGTCACTACGAATATGTTTTTGGTCTATTGTTTATGTGTATAGTGTATTATTGCAAACTGATATTGCCCCTGTATAAGTTATAGCTATTGCTACAGCCTAAGCTAGAGGACTAGAGGTAAATGTCTTTGTTAAAATACTACTTCCAGAAGTAGAAATTTGAATTTATGAAGAGTGTAAGATGTTAACATGAGATGCTGTGTTACATATATATTCATTATTATTTGAGTTTTATTGTAAATATGGTATGATCTCTTTGTCTGAAACTGATTTTTTGCTGTGTTTACACTTGTAGTATGCAAAACAATATGGGTCAATGTTTACGAGCAATCAAAAATCTATAAGCTTGTGGAGATATGACAAGGAGGATTTTGGATATACTCAACATAGGAGGCCTAGCCTTGGTCGAGTTGGACCATCATATGCTGGTTATGTTCCTGGTTTAGCAGAACATGGAAATAGTTTTTGGCTTCCATGGTACAGGTAAATGAATGTGACATTACTATTTGACTAATTTTTCGCTCTTTCAAACTACTACTGGATGTTTTTGCTGACTAAAACTTGAATCTTATGTCACCTTTGTTGTGGATGCAGTTTCTATGTTCTACCTTTTAAGCTCTTCTTTTCAGAAGTAGGCTATGAAAATAGATGCCCCTCTTTTCATGTTCTCTCCATTAGCTTCTAATTGTATTTGTTGCCTTTTATTGGTTTTCAGGAATATTTTAGATGTGGATATCGATAACTTTGAGCAGAAGCCGTGGGCGCTACCTGGAGCTGATATGTCAGACTATTTTAATTTTGGTTTTGATGAGGAGAGTTGGAAAAGCTATTGCCATTCACTGGTGGGTATTTTTTGTCTACTCATTATGGGGTCTCTTTCTCTCTCCCTCTCTCTTTTCTTATACATTGAACTTGACGAACCAGTGGTGTCGATCTCATGATTGATGTCCTAAGAGTATCAATCTCAACAGTCCAAATTAGCCCCTTATTTGTGTAGAGGTGTGACATATATCAATTATAAATGGGAGTGGTAATTCATACCACCATAGATGTTTATCATTATGGGCTAGTCTGCTAGGGTTGGTCCATACCTCACTGTGACTGTAAGTTCAGTTTTCTACCTTGCCAATATACTGGACTGTGTTTCTGAAGTTTTACTTTGAAAGGTTATTGCTCGAAGGTGACCTTTAGCTCAATATGTCTTGCAGGATCAAATACGCCAGCAAAGTTTGACGCAGAGATGGAATCCAGTTTATGCGAGCATGAGATCCAAGCTGGTAGGTCTAATTATAGTATTTTAAAGTGTCTTCTATATGTAATTGCTATTCACCAATGTCCAGCTGTGATAGGATCTGTATTTTTTTCTCCTTTTGTAAATAGAACAATGAAGCTGCAGAACCTGTGGAAATTAAAGCTAAAAATGATCAAGAGTCCATCCCTGATGGACACAGAGGAGTAGCTTCTCAAGATTCAGAGTTTTCTACGAGGCAGTTCAAAAGGGTAAAGTGTCCATAACTTAGATGAAACCTTTATTACTAAATGTTATGAAAGTTGACGCTGTGGAATCTTCTATATTTGTACCTTGTGGTGAATATGATGTTATCTTTGCATTTATGGCTTACTTATGCCTTGATGTTCAGCAAATTGGCAGAGCAATACGTGTTGAAGATGGCAGTACTGAGCGCCAGCCTTCTATGGTTGCAAGGCCTCCACGTAATCAGGATTCTGATGTTGTCATAGAGGTAGTATTGTCTAACATATATTACAATTACCTCCTCATTCTCAGTTAAGTAATCAGCTGTTTTGTGGTAGATAACTGTGCAAGACCCAGAAGACTGTTGTAGTTCTGGCAAGGAGGACCCAGATGATATACTTGAAACTAAATGCAGAATATCAGATGAAGGGTATGGTTGTGAGAATGTTGATCTGGAAACTGGAAAACCTGCTCATTTTAAGCATTGTAAAAAGGCAAAGAATACTGTGGAAGAAAATATTCGGAGTTCAAGTGAGTCATCAGATCTCAAAAGGTTCGTATCGTATTTGAGCTGAAGCTCCAATTTTCTAGAGTCATCAATTATTGTTGAATGTTCACCTTGGACTCTTGGAATAGTGCTGTTTCTTTAGAAGTTTTGAACTCACATTTAGGTTTGTAATGTTATCTCCTAAAATAAGTTTCACTTTCCATTTGGATGTCCTTGTTAATTATTACCTTATTCCACTAGTAAAATGTGTACTTGTTTCCTGTGATACTGGTTTGAATATTTTGCCTTCCAACCATCTACAACGACTACAAGTGAGGCAATTTCTTTGGGATTGTTTCTTTTCTTGCCTATTTAGGGGGTGAAGGAATTCGATATCTCCTATCTATCTTTCACATTCAGTTTCAATAGGAGGTCCCTTGGGTAATTACTTGTGGCACAGGGTCGTTAGGAGCAACAGCAACTACAGTTTGCATCAGAATGGATGGGAATATGGGATGTTAGACGAGTTCAGGCTGCTACTCATGCGTGCCCCTGGAAATTTGTCCCACAGTTGTCTTCTTATTTTTTCCCCAATGTTAGTTTTAAGTTGCGGAACGACTCTCGTATTCGGTTTTGGGCGGAAATATGGCGTGGGGAATTGGCGTTCTATGAGAGGTTGCCACGTCTTTATCGTTTATCACAGGGGTATGAGGGTCGTGTGGCGGATTGCTATAGTGCGGGTGATTCTTGGGACCTCTAGTTTCACCGCCCTTTCCGCAAAGTGGAGTTAGGGGAGTTAACTGATTTACTTGGGTTGCTGGATAATGTTCGCCCTTCGAATGGTGATTATGCTAGGGTATGGAAAGGACATACTTCAGGGGTGTTCTCTTCAAAATCATTTCTAGTGTGTTTGGGTTTGTCTTCCCGATATGCTCCATTTCCTTTAGCCACCCTTTTGTGGAAAGCAAGGGTTCCTTTGGAGGTGCGAGCATTTGTTTTGACGATGGCGTTGGCATAATAAATCCTAATGACATGCTACAAAAGAGGCGCCCGGGGTTGGCTATTTCACCTGATATGCTGTGCCGTGCAAGTAGCGAGACATGTTGACATTTTCATGATATGGCTCGTATTTTTGTGGGGAACTGTTGGGCTTTGTGGGGGAACAATGGGTGTTTTGCTGCAACTGTGATGGAGATGTCACTAGTGCCTTTTCTGGCTTTTGGGAGGGATATGGATGAAGCTACTGTTGCGTAGTGCTGATTTGATATTCTCTGGTGCTGCGGGTTAGAGAGGAATGCCATAATTTAATCAAGGGGTTCCCTACCACCTGAGATAACTGTGCGATAAAGTGATTTATTTAGCTTTCTATTTGGGCTAAGGCGGGGTGTGTGTGTGTGGGGGGGGGGGTGCTGTTAGGAGTTTTTCGATAACGGTTTTTTTTTGGGTTCACGTGCTTTATTTGGCTTCTCTTTGGACCAAAGCGGCTGAGGCTTTTAAGGGGGTGTCCATCACGGATGTTCAACGTTCGTGGGGCGATTTGTAGCTTGCGTTGGTTTTTCTTATGGATGACTCCTTGTTCTCTAACGTTGTAATTATTCACCTCATTCTTTAATAAAAAAATTATTAGTTATTCAATAATGGAGCTCCAGTGAAACTGGCATAATCTGTTGTAATTTCTTAAGGAGGACAACTGGTCCTCTGCTGCTGTTTTGACAGTCATATTAATACAATTTTTCTTTTATGCACAAAAAGATGTGCCGGAAATTTGACCGTTTGGGCTTTATTGAACTTTATGCCTTATGGATTATATTGGATTTTTTTTTGACTTTTCCGTTGTGTCTGATCAGGTCATATGATTCCGCTACTGGCTCTAGTCATATGCTTCACGATTCTAGCAGCCAAGGGAAGGGGCATAACTCAGATTCAGATACACTGCACCCTTTAAAGGTGCATACCTCATCCAGAGGAAATGCTGGAGCTGCTGAAACACTCGATGCTTCAATGGAAGATGCTGATAGAAATACGGCAGAAACAAATCCATGTTTGGCAGGGATAGATTCAATAGACTCATTATTTGATGATCAATCACAGAGTAGTCCAACTACATCTGATTCTGATATTCGGTCTATAGCATCCAGTGACTGTGATCATTGGGATTTGAGAAGAACTCAAGCTTCTCGACGGTCATTGTCAGATTCTTTCATGAACGGACACCAAGTGGGGATAGATGATCGTCATGTTTTGAGACAAAGGGAAAGGGTTGTTGTCAAAATGAAGGCCAGTGATGATAAGTACCGTTCCAGTGACAGAAGTCATAATGAAGAGGACTGGAGGCATTATCAATCGAAGGTTCGGAAACACTCAAAGCTGAATAGCCCCAATGATAAAGATCATAATTCTCGTATTGGCACCAGAGGGTGCATGCAGAGTAGGGACCGCTTCAGGGATCATAGAAGCAGAGAAAGGGCGTATGCTTCTTTTAATGATGAGAATTGGCAAAGTTACAAGGAAAAGGTATCTTCCCGTGATTATTATGATAAAAGGTCTGTTGACAACCGTGTCCAAGCTACATGCATGAAAGAATCCCATCTTGTTGATCATTGGAGGTCAAGGGATGAAAGAGATTTTTATCTATCAAGAGAATGGGATGAAGAGGAATTACTTTCAGAGAGAAGAATTCGACGGACAAAGGGTGGAATTGTTGAAAGAGAATGGTATCTTCATGAAAAAGAGTGTATGGTTGCAAACCCTCGCTTTCAGGATCAAAAACATTTTATTTCAAAGTATTCTTCGTCCTTTGATATAGAAAGGGGTAATCATCATAGTGCTTATGACGATGATTACTTCACGGAGAGAAGCCTAGATAACCTGACATTAGAATATAGGTATTCTGATGGCCCTGCACTTGATAGATATGCAAGGCGTTATCCCTTGAATGCCAGAGAAGATGAATATCTAGATCTAGATTTTGAATGTGAAAGGCGTTTTAGGCATCTTGGAGGAGAAGTGGCAACATCTGGCAGGGGGGATCAATACCTTGATGACCCATATTTGGACTATCAACGTTATAATAGAGATGATGATAAACATTTGAATCAGTACACATCTCAATCTACCCACAATTACCATGGCATGCATCCTGTCTATACTGAAAGAAGGCATGATTCCATCTTCTACACAGAGGATGTGGATGCTCCTCGAGTGTTTCAGAAACATGAAAGACATGGTAGTTATGTTTCTCCGCAGAGGGACAGAGATGATAGACAACGATTTTACGATCACCGGGATTCTTATGATAGACAAGAAACTATCAGATATCTTGATGAGGATAACTATTTGTGGAACAAACATGTCTTCCAGTCCAAGGGTATGGATTGGACTGAGGATGCTGTGTCGTATAAACTTTTCAATCGTGATTATGATGAGGACAAGCTGGGTTCTTTCAAAGGCGTTTCAAAACATAAATGGCATGGGAATAAACATGGATTTGTCCATGGTGGGATGAGTATGCATACACAAAAGGTGAAGCACAAACAAAGGATATTGAGAGGTAGTGATGGTAAACCTTGTGATACAAGGTCTAATATGCCAACAAGAGTTAAGCATGAGCAGACTGAGTTATGGTGCAGGAATTCAGTGGAACTGCAACATGTTAGGGAGAAAAAGGTAAAGTTGGGGAAACTATGGTTGAAATTCTATACTAGTGTGTTTGTGTCCATGATATCTCCCCAAATTTCGGGGCGAATAATATTTTTAATGCATTTTTGCATGTCTCTTCTGAAATGTCTCATACCTTGTACTTTCTTCACCATTGTCTCATTAAATGATAAAGAAGTCCCGTTCATGTTCGTTTTTATCCATCTATACTTTGGTGACAGCAGCACCATGTAGGAGATCAGAATTCAGATTCTGTGGAAAACATATGAACAAAAGTGACCTTAGGGTCCACAGCGTAAAATTTGGAATTATTGAATTACAATTTAGCAACAGTCTCTGGATATGCTTCACAGTTTTCTGACCTTCACTTACTAGTAGCTGTCTGGTTCAAGCCAATTCTGAAGGTCACTTCTATAGTACGCCTTATTGTTACTTCTTTGAATGTTCAAACTTTAGAGTATGCAATAATGCAACTACTTCAAGGTCCACTACTGAAATTTGTTACCTTGTTAAGGGAAGTGGGAACGTGATGTAGGTATATGTTCTTCAAGGCGTGCATGATGGTAAAGGGTGATACATATTTTGTCCCAAGCTCTTTAGCATTTACTTTATTTGCATCTTTGCTATATTTTCTCTGATATTTAGCCACATGTTTAATTGTCTCTCAGACTATTGTGTTTCTGTTGCTGTTATTATCGTCCTCGTCGTCATCATTCTTTATATTTGTAATTATTGCTATCAGTTTGTTATCAATCTTGTTTTTAAATTTCTTTGAGGACAGGAGGTGTGGTTCTCAAAGCTATGGTCCGTGTGTTGAGTATTACTGCAGAGGTGATGGTTGTAAATTTGAGGAAATGCTTAGAGATTCTGATACTAGCTTCTGCGCTTGCTTTTGGTGTTTTATCTTTGAGTGTGGTAGTAATATTTGATAAAATGAACTCTTTTTGCAGTTCTTGTTGTATCTGGCTAGACATAATGAAAAAAATAAAATAAATCTCCAATGGATCCCAACTGAAGTTTTGTACAAGGGACAGGCGCTGTCTCTAGCATCCGTTTGGGTTGGAGACTCTTTAGGGGTTTTTTCCTCCAAATCCTTCCTTTTTGCTCTTGGTCTTCCTTTACAGTATTCTCATTTCCACGTAGCTGACTATATTTAGAAGGCTAAGGCCCCGTTGAAGGAGCTCTGCTTGTTATGTGCTGCCAATTGAAACTTCATCTTGGTCTTCCTTCACAGTACTCTAATTTCCCAGTAGCTAACTATATTTAGAAGGTTAAGGCCCCGTTGAAGGAGCTCTACTTGTTATGTGCTGCCAATTGAAAACTTTTGCTGAAATCTTAAAATGTTCCTCTATTGCGGAATGTTATTAAACCTTCCTTTGACAAAGCCTGAAGGTGCTATTGATGATCTTCTGTTGTCAACAAACATCAATGCTTTGTGATCATTTTTGAGCTCGTGGTCTGCATAATGTTCTCACTTTCTTCCTTAATCTCTTTTATCTTATTTTTCTATTTGGAATCTGAGTTATGGCAGTCTATGCTTCCTAACCCTTGCCAAATGTGGGGCTGAGATAACATTCTAGGTGTTGTGGCCATCGTTGAATTGGCCCTTCACCTACAGAATATCTTTGTACCTAGATTTGTTTAAGAATTCCCCATTACTAGTTATTTGGTGTCTATGTGCCCGGCTAATGTTATGGAGTTCTGCTAATGCGTTTTATGGGATTTGGGTGGGGGAAGGGGAATAAGTTGTTACGCCTTTTTTTACTTGTTGGTATTGTTGTATTATGCTTATCTGCCTATCAGGATGGAAAGGAATGCTCGGGTTTTCTCCTGTCCATCTACGCCTGTTGATATGTTGTGAGATAGGCTTATCTACTTAACCTCTTTGTGGGCTAAGGCTGCTGGTAGTTGTTGCAGTTATTCTGTCTTGCAAATTATGCAACACTGGGTTATTTGTAGATTCTTTAGAGAGGACTCCTTGTCCTCTTAGGCTGTACTTCTGAGATTTCATTAATGTTTACTTTCTTCTTATCTAAAAACTAGTTATTTGGTATATTTCTTTTTCCCTACCTACATTTTACTGCCCTGAAATGAAGTACTGCCTTGATCATTTTTCCTCACTCCCTGTTTGTCGTCCATCCCACCATGCATACATACAACAACAGCAACACGCCAACATCAACCCAGTGGGATCTCTGCATTTGGCTGCACTCTACCTTTTGTAGCTGACCACATCTTATGGTAGTTTAACCCCCACTGCCTCTTGCATGCAGGTGTACCCAGATGGTACACCACAAGGGAGGCGTGGGACCACTCGCCGCGCGTGGAGCACGTGTCACACGCGCGGACGCGCCTCCCTTTGATTGAACTAGTGACTTGTACACTCATAGACAATAGAAACAAAGCTTATGTGGCGTGTTAGGTTTGCCTGTGGCTTGGAGTTCTTCTATACATCATATCCTGTGGTGCAAGTGCGTTTACCTCTATTGTATTGAAGGCAGACTGGATCGCTAAAAAAATTCTATTTTGGTCAAGTGTGGTATCTGTTGTCTTCATAAAATGTGTGCTGTATCCTCATATCATAGCTAGTAGGGACTTAGGGTATATACCTGTGGCAATGTTTGCTCTGCTCAATATGTATAAGTAGATTTCCTTAATTAATTGCTGTCAGTCCCTAATTTCTCTGTCAAAATGCGATGTTCATTCTGTTGTGAGAAGATAGCGCAACACACATGACTTTTTGTTATGTCCGCAATATGGATCTTGTTGGACTAATTTCCTGGATCGCAGTAAGACTACACATGGCTTTTAAGCCACAGGATGAACTGCGTTTAGGTCCTTTGGTGTATGAAGTTTCTTTAAACTTCAAGGATAAAAGTCCGTTTTCCTTGTTCTTCTGAGTTCTGAGTGTAGGTCCTTCATAAAGATGGAACGGACACTCTTGAGCTTGTTTGTCTTTATAAGAATACCTGGAGAGTATTCAAAGCCACATAATTATTGGACTCCTTCCTAATGGCAATTGAGATGCCTTCAGGCTTGTTATCCTAGTGGAAAAGAAGTAGCATTCCTGGTAAATTCATGAATCATGACATGTTTCCCTGTGTAATATTCCTTTTGTGTTTTGTTCATTTTTTGGTTGAAGCATTAGTCTTCTGTTCCATATTGGATATTGTTGGAAGGTGAGTTAAAGATGTCTTCATGAGTATGCTTCCTTCAAAGTTTTTGATATTTCAGGTAACAATTGTGAAGTTGAAACCTCCAATCTTCTTGTTGGGGGTAGGACGACATACATCTTGACCTGCCTGATCCCACCCTTTGCAGGATCCACTTTGGGCTGCTGGTAATAAATGTAGTATGCTTCTATGTTTAGCAAAAACTCAGCTTGTTAAATGTAGTGTATGCTTGCCCACCCTTCCTATAAAAAACATAAGTAAATTGTAGTATGCTTGATAAAAAGTGGGTGTGATAATGACACAATTGTGAAGAATGAATTGGCAAGACATGCCATATTAATACTGATTAGATTAGGCTACTAATTTTTCAAAAACAAAAGGAAAAAAATTTGAAAAAGAAATGAGTTCTAAGGGATGCATGATCTCATTTGACTCACAGTAGGTAAGCATAGGATTGGTAGGTCACTCCAGGAAGAGTTGGATGGAGGATGTGAATAAATCCTTGGTTGCCTTCCTCATTAACCACCCAGGGCATTATGAGGCTTGTGATTCTGATCCTAGTGGTACTTGTCACTTATGCTGATTGTTACTATGCAAGGAGAGCTATGTTCTGCAATTTTGGTCTGTCCATAAGATTAAACTGTAGCTAGCAGTTAAATGGGGCCAACTGCTGACTTTCGAAAGGTCATATTCAGTTTAAGTGAGTGAATTGGTTTCTACATCTTTAAAGGTATCATAGGGTATCTCCTTAGTCCTTATTTTATCTCCTCTCTCCTTGCTTACTCATCTTTCAAGTATTGTCAAAGTCAGGGTTCACTTTCCTTGGACAGTAGGATTAGTTTTTTTCTTCATTACATTTTTTGCTATCTGCTGAACTTTTGATTAAAAGAAAAAATGCTGATATTGTCATGTCATGTGGATGGGTGTAACTGTGTTCTTTCAACCTGTGACTATGTTCTTTTAACCTCATTGGCTTTAGTTTGAGCCCAACTTAGGGCCGCTAGAGGTTTTCCTGGCCATTAACTACATGGGCCGTGGGATTAGTTGGGCAAGGCCAAACACCCACATTATCTGAAAAAGAAGTACAACCTCATTGGTTGTCAATAAAATTTCATGAGGTGACTGTCAATGAACAAAAACTTCTCTGAAAACCTTGGGGCCACTCTTCAACTTTGATTTTTAATCCATAGTTGGCTATCTCAGTTGCATTATGTGTGTGTACATCATAGTTACCCCTTTTTTGGTTTTTTGGTTGTCTAATCTTAGAAATTCTCTCACTTTATTCTGCGGTTCTGTTGTTAAATCCTTGCACAAGTGTGTACATGTTTTAACGGTATCAAAAGGCCTTCAAATGTTGATGGTTCAGCTGCATTTAGAATTACCTTTCTTTCAAGAAGCATAATTTCTTCATCAGTACTCTTATCACTGCCAATTAATGAATATTTATAGAAAGTTAAGGATGAAACACACATTTTAAATGCTGTTTGGTGTTTCCTCTCCATAGTCCATGGGGATGTACATGCTTTTGGGAGCAACAGGGCTCAATTGGTGAATTTTGTGGACTGAATAGAAGTATTATTGTTCTGGGCTCTCTAAATTTTCAGTTTACCTTTAGGTAGTTCCTTTTCTTATCAAAGAGAATCATATGTCTTTTAACCCATACCAATCTTCCAACAATTAGTTAGTAACCATCTTAAGAATGTCTATCTGTAGTGTAATCTGTTGATCTGCAATTAATCGGAGCCATGAATTTTCTGGTCTGTCAATTTTATGCTTATGATTTTTTCATTGGGCAATTGTGCTGTTGTTGCTTCCATTCATGCTGACCTTGTCTGGAGCTCAAATTGGTGTGACAGAAGTAGTCTGCCAGATCTCTGTATCCTGGCGTGAAGTATGATCATGAGTTTATGATTCAGATTATATGCATTTAAGCAAATTCTAGATATATTGATTTGTACAACGGATCTTTTTGTTTTTGCTTCACTCAGTTTTAAGATTTTGATTTTTGCTTCCGAGACTTGAGGTGCATTTTGTCATAGACTCTAAGTTGGGGTCTGTACCTCTTTCTAGGAAGTGCATCTTGTCGTCTTTGTCGCGGTCTTATGCTATGGTGTTCTGAGAGTCCATTCTTATAAAATATTTGTTATTTATTTTGGAGGATAGATGGATTTGTCCAGAGGACCTACTGCTGATTGATTGCTTTTCGGGCTGTCTTGATTTCTCCGATTGTTCTTTGTCTTGATTGATCTCTTATGCTTTTTTGTTCTGCATATTCGTGTAACCCCTAGTGTACCTTTGCTTTCTCATTTGTCCTCCAGGTGGGCATCTATCAATTTGATAGAGAAGGGTTGTGTTAAGTAGCTCATAGCTGGTGCAAAATTCGGTTGAACTCTTCACCGATTCCAGACTTGATTTTCTTTGCAGAGCCCTGTAACTGATTCTAACTTACATGTTAAGACCTTTTTTTTGTTAAGGTTAGAATCAATGAACTCATACTTTGGATACTCAATGTTGGAGAACATGTTAAACTTGGGGATAACAATGGAAGATCGACTTTACAGTTTGATGAACATACAGTATATGTGGATTGTGGAGGCACTGAAGATGCTCCACAGACATGAGATGCCCATTACTTGTTTGTTTGTATTTTTTACATAAAATTGTTCTTCATGTTTAATCATGTAAGTGTTGACCCTATTCTCTTTAGTTCTTGATTGACTTGCTTGTTGATGCAGAATGACTGAGAGTATGTCCAAACTAAAGTAGAGTTGAGCTGACATGTTAGAATTTTTTGATCTCCAGGTTTTATGTGACGAGTTAGAGTGTGTATGATTGATGATAATTAACTTACTGGTGTCGTTGATTTTATTTTTGAAATTAAGGGGACTTTTCACTTTACTACCTTACTAATGTTTACATTCTTCAGTCTTGACCACGTGCTCTTCACCAGCTTGAAGGTATATTCCTCAAGGGGCTCTTGGCTTGTTTCTACAGTCAGAACTGTGTAATTCATCTTAGGGCCTAGTAAATCAAGGAATAATCTCTAATATGTCATTGCTAAAAATTTGGTATAATTGAGGCAGTTTGGTGCAAATTTAGATAGCGAGTGACAAGACGTTACTGCGGTGAAAATCTAGCTTATTTTCTTGATAAAGTTACTTCTTACGATTACTGGGTTTCTTAGTGGAAGGTACGGACCCAAATCTGTTTCCCTTTTTGTTATCCACATAGATCGTACTTACTTGCAGTTTCCCAATGTTTTCACATAAATCGTATTTGTGGTTGCAGAACCTCATTCATGTTTGTTCCTTTCCTATTGTTGCTCCTTCCCAGGGTGGGGCAATCTGGTAGCAGAACATAGATTTGGCCGGGGGGGGGGGGATGTGGAGTTTGTGGGGAGGTCATGTTTCTGTCTGTTGGTGTTGTGGGTATGTTGGCAGAGTTGAGGTTGGACGTTGAATATGGATCAGGAAACAAGTGCAGTTAGATTTTAGTCAAATTCCCAGTGCCTTTCACTAAACTTCTGCATACATGGGAGCTTTTGTGAGTATGTATAATCTGAAAATTTTACTAGGAGCCTTGAATTTCAGGCAGTTGTGGCTTTCCTTTTGTGGCTTTTGTGAGCTTTTGCGTGTGGGAAGACAAATGATGCAGAAGAGAGAATATGGATGATTGTGTAATCCATGTTCTCTCAACAGATGTGAAGGCGGCCACCCTGGAATGAAATTCTGTTGCTTTTGCATATGCTGGAGCATTTCTTGTCTTGGTGCTAAGTGCATTAAAATGATTTTGGTATTTTCTAGGGATTAGGTTTATAAGGTGATATCTTATGCTAAGCTTGGAAGGGTTAGGATTTGGACAACTAGGGCTAGCCACTGGTGTTGTGATTGTATGTTTCCTCTGAAGTCTGAACACCAAGCTTGTCACTGTTAGATGTAGCTTTTCTCTTAAACCTTGTATTGATTAATTCCAATCCCATAGAGGAGAGACTTCTGACATAAAGATTCGATGTAGCTTTTTGACCTGGATTTGTTTGTTTTTGTTTTGTCTAATGCTGAAGATCTACATGGCTAACTGGATTTGTTGGTTTAAACCTTTATTTTTCTTGCTCTTTGTGGTCTCTGTTGTCTGTTAAATTGCCATGCTGTTTTCCCCTCCCCTCCTACCCTAATTCCCAAGAAGAGAGAATATAGATAGTAATAGCAGTTTTGTGTTGTACTGTGTTTGGTGGATATTAAGTATTAACAGCTCCCAGAATGCCCCTTTTGTATTACGTTTTATTTGTGAGGCATCGCCACCATTGGTTATTTGGGAACCAGTACTACTTGCACAACCCAGTCCTTGATGTAGTGGTGCAACATCGGAAATTTGCGCAGTTTGGTACTTTTAAATGCTTGGCATGCTGGTTGGTTTATCCTTTAAACATCTCCAGCTGCATTGAGTTATGCCTTTGCCATTTTCTTCCAAGACTAAAATCACCTCACCTATTTTGAAGGGGTTTTCAACCTAATGTGATATTTCTTCATTTTGCTAGATTTTGCAGTCAGCAACTGGAAAATGTTCAAAAGCTGGAAGGGACCTAGACAATGATGATCATGTAACAGCTGATGGGAGGACCTTGAAGCAGAAAAGGCAACAGGAAGTGAATGAATCTGGTACCAAGAAGGTGATGGAAAACAAAGGCCAAAGTGTTGAAACATCACGGAACAATATACCTATTACAAAACCCGATGAAGCTTCTGAACTTGAAGAAGGCCAAATACCCACAGAAGAGGTCTGTACAGAAAATCTCAAGAAAATGAAGTGTGGTCCTGCACACGTGGCACAAAATGGCACTCCGAGAAGGATGTCTCGTAATCAAGAGGCGGCGAGTCAGAATGACGTCTGTGTATATGATGAGAATCGAATACTTGAGACTATGGCAAAGATGGAGAAGCGGCGGGAGCGCTTTAAGGAGCCCATGCTTCTGAAAAAGGAGACAGATTTCGATCCTAAGCCTGTTGTTGATCCACAGGTTGAAACAGATGAATCCAAGCAACTAAGGCCAGCAAGAAAAAGGCGATGGGGCGGAAGCTAGGTGCTGACTTCTCTCATATTATTCGACTTGCTTGGAAAATTTTTAAGATTCTGGAGTTCTATGTCACATTGACATCTTCCTCATTAATTTTTCAGAAAGTTGATTGAAAGGTTTGACACTTCATAGCTATGAATACTTGAATAGTGAAAAAGTTTCATTGGTATTTGCCATGTTTGAGCCTTATCTTCAGTTTGATTCATTGATGAGAATAGTCTGTCTGTCTTCTTATATTTTTTGAAGGGGAAGAAGTATATTGGTTTGTTCATTACTCAATTATTTGTCTGCTGAGCTGAAAGACATACAGACTTGGGAACTTGTTACTGTTTGTACTGGGTTCAATTTGTGCAGGGTCAAGTACTGAAATGAGATGGATAAGAATTTATCTGAGTTGTGCTGTTATGCAGGAGATGGCCATCAATGGAAGACCATCAGCAGCTCTTGGTGTCTCTTCTCTCTCGCTCGTGCGCACCAAACCCTAACCCCATGCTTTAGTTTCCTGAGCAATTATCTGTTATTTAGCAGTTGCAACTCAAACAAGGAAAGCAAACAGGATTATGCCTTTTATTCAACAGCGTCATATTGATCATCTGTCAAATGCAATACCCTAGACTTACTATTAGCCGATGCTAATATCTCATACTCTTGCTTATAAGCTGTCCACATTTCTTTAAAGTGGCATCAACATTATCCATGATTCCATGATTATGAAGATGGACAAGTACTTTCATCTCCTCGCTTTCGCTTGTGCCTTTAAAGTCTCAATAGCCATTGGCCTACCGCTAATAAAGACCGAGGTTAACGTTTCTACAACGCACATCATTGAAGTGGTAAACATCAAAAGGATGGTAACTTTAGTAAACTAGTGGTACTTGGGGTATTACAAATTATCCGGCTTTACACGAATAACTAACAGCAAACGCATGTTATGAAGGTTGCACAATGTGTCCTAATGTGGCTTACCGCTTACATACGGCTTACAATGTGTCGAGTTTTTTTTTTTTTTTTTTTTTTTTTTTTTGATCATTTACAATGTGTCAAGTTAATTTTGAGATCCTTATCTAAGTGTTTTTTTTTTTTAATTTTTATATTTATAAAGATCCATATCTAAGCTACTACAGTGCTACTCGTGTTATGCGCAATATTTTACATACTTGCATTTGTACCCAGCTGGGTACAAATGTCAGCAAATGACTAGAAACCCGGCCCCAATTATCAACACAGCCCAAAAAGCGACCTTTACTGGACCAGTCCGTAGCGCGCTTTTTTAAATAAAACAAAAAAACAAAACTGGAAGGCGGGTAAAGGGCAACGATCAAGCAGTTTCTTCTTTCGCAAAAACTTTCTCAATTTCTCTCACTCTCTCACTAACGTAACTGCTGTCAAATGCAAGTTTGAGTACAAAAAATTGCGTCGAAATTCAAAATCAATACTCACTGACACTCAAAATCAATTCAATCTTTTCAATTTCTGTTGCAGTACCAAAATTTGCAATTCTACAGGTATGAACTTCATTAATTTTCCTATTTCGATTTTTAAGTTACACAATTGTTGTTTTATATTGTTCGAATCTTAATCTCTCTTCTTTTTATTTTCCAGACATTTTATCACTCACTGATTCAGAAACGATTTTAAAGAGCAAAAAATATGAGAACTAAGGTAAGAGATACACAAATCTCATGTTCTTTGATTTTCAGGGTTTTGAAGATTTTATTAGATACTAATTTATGATTATCTTATTGATTGCATATTTTTATTAAGAATTTGAGTATGAAATTATGTCTTTGAATGTACAAAAGTGCTGCTCATTGAATGAAAATAATGAGCTATGTGTTTTGTTGTGATGAACAATAGGTATAAGTGTAATGAACTGTGTGTTCTGTTGTTGTTTCTGTATGAGACTATGGGTGAGAAAGTGATGTTTTGTTGTGATGAACAATTGGTATAAGTGTAATGAACTGTGTGTTTTGTTGTTGTTTTCTGCATGAGAATATGGATGAGAAAATGCAATTTTCTATATACTTGTGGTGTATTTATATTTACTAGCTTATTAACTATGAGGAGAATGAGTATGAACTATGATGTTTAATTTGTATGAACTATGAGGTTTAATTTGTTTGAACTATATATATATGATATACTTTATTCTTTATGCTTTGATACCTTTAGAAATAAATTTGGATTCTGTTTTTGAGAAATATGTTTTCTAGTGCTATATTATAGAGTTTATGAGTTTTTCTTGTGATGAAATATTGCCATTGTCATGATGAACTATTGCCATTGTCATGATGAATTATTGACTGCAATAATAAACCTATGACTGGTTATGATGAACAACCTATATATTTATGATGAACTATTGCATTATCTGAATTTTGGAATGAATGAACTATTTCATTATTAATATTTTCTAAATGTTATCTGCGATTCAGAATGTTAACATTCAGCAACAAGAAGAAGAGGAAGTCCAGGAAATATTATTGCAACTGAAGAATAGGGGGAAAAGAATGAAACTAGAGCAAAGAGAAGTCTGATTGAAACTATTGAAAGTGATGATGATAGTGATGATTGTACACCATCACATAAAAAGTTGCGTGCGGAATCATTTGATGACAATAGTCAAAACAGATTAAGAAACACAAGAGGATCCAATCTAAAGGGAAGAAGAAGAAACAGAAGACCAGCAAAATACAGAAAAAGAAACAGAATAGGAGCAAGATGCTGAACATGAGGAGCCTGTCACAGAAGAAAATGAGGTTTCAAGTGCAGAAGAAGAAGAGCACCAAAATGCAGAATTGGAGGAGCCTGTCAATGAAGAAAATCAACTATCAAGGGCAGAAGAAGAGGAGCAACAAGATGCAGAACAAGAGAACCAGATTGTTGATGCAGAAGATGTAAAAAACAAACCAAAAGGGGAAAGGGTAGATAAGGGAAATCTACCTATAAGAATGTCTCCATCTGGTTTGTTTGATATTGTGAGGAAACTGAATGATCAACAACGTCAAGCAGTTGTTGGAATAGGGTTTGGTAGTATTCTGCATTTGAATTTCAATGAAGTTGATGGAAAGTTGTTAAGGTACCTTGCTGACAACTTTGAATTAGGAAGGATTACTATACAGTTGGACAAAGAAGAACTTCCTGTCACACCATATGATGTTTGGAGGGTCTTCAACTTGCCATATGGAGGAAAAGAGGTAATGGAAGGACAGGGACTTTGCAAGGATCCTCAAAACTATTTGAATTTGGTACAAAAATGGAGAAAGAGATGGAAGATTAAGGATGTTCAACCAACTGTCACTCAAATAGGAAAACAGATTAGAGAAGGACTATGGAGTGGATTTCAAGAGAGACTTCCTTGTATACGGGATAATATACTAATGAATGGGCACAAAAATAGATTTAACAAATACAAGATTTTGCTATCAAGTTTGGATGTGGATGACATCAAGAATTATGATTGGTGCACCTATGTTTTCAAGTAATTGATAAAGGGTGTAACTGACTAGAAGAAAACAAAAACATGGTTCACGGGATCTACTGTATTTCTCATGGTAAGTATCCAAGATCTTAAATTCTCTTTTGAACTATGCACATACTGTGAATGAACTATAAGCGTAATGTGAATGAACTATGCACATAATGTGAATGAACTATGCACATACTGTGAATGAACTATAAGCATATTGTGAATGAACATCTGTGATTGACAAACTTGATGAACTATAAGCACAATCTGGATGAACTATTAGCCTATTTTGAATGAACTATCAGCCTCTTGTGTATGAAGTATTGATTACAGCTTTGTTTACATCTAGTATATTCATAATGAACATCCACTATTATTCAATATCTTAAATTCTCTTTTGAACTATAAGCATACTGTGAATGAACTATGCATATACTCTGAATGAACATCATTGACAAACTTGATCCAAGATCTTGAAATTGCTTATGAAATATATGCACAATCTGGATGAACTATCAGCCTGTTTTGAATGAACTATCAGCCTTTTTTGTATGAACTATTGATTACAGCTTTGTTTACATCCAATATATACATGATGAACATCCACTAATATGAATGAACTATAGGTTGTTGTGAATAAAAATCTGTCATTGACAGACTATCCAAGATCTTAAATTTGTTTATGAACTATAAGCACAATGTGCATGAACTATCAGCCTGTTGTGAATGAACTATCAGGCTTTTGTGTATGAACTATTGATTACAGCATTGTTTAATGAATTTTGTTCTTTTATACAGCTGTTTTACTTTGAGAGAATGAAGTACGAATTACCAGATCCCAACGCTAAGCCAACATTCCCAGCTATTCGTGCGTGGAACAAAGCAGAAATCAAAAAGAGAATAGACGCCGAGCTTGTCACAGGGTTTGGGAAAGGTAAAGTGGCACCATGGACTGAATTGGAAAATGATCATCCAAAAAGAGTAGAAGAACATACAGGAAAAGCCAGTACGCAAGAGGTGAGTGAACTAGCTCATTATTAGTTAGATTTTTCTTAGGTAAAATATAATAAATAGATTCATTAAAAATGTTCTTAAAAATTTGCAGAGTTGTGCTCAGAGGTTCAGTTCCACACTGAAGACCATGGCTGGTTGTATTACTGATTTAACAGAATTAATGAAGGATGGTGGAATTGGTGCTGGTCAAATCCTTGGCCTGAACAACACATTTCAGAGGTTTGATGAATATACTGATATATGCTTATGAACTCTTTGTTTTCTGTCTATGAAGTATCAGTTTTGTGTTTATGAACTATTTGTATTACTTGCTATGAATTATGTGAATGAAAATTAGCTTATTGACTAGGAACTACGAAAATGTTCTTAAATGAACTATTTTTATGAACTATTTCTTAATGACTTATGAACTAACATGATAATGTGTATGCACTATTAGCTTATTGACTATGAACATGGAATACTCTTGCTATACTGATTATGAACCAATGTGTTTACATTTAGAAGCTTATGATTATGAACTATGCCTATATTGATTATGAATTATGCCTATATTGATCATGAACTAACCTAGCATTGTGAAGTAGCCTACTTCAATCATTTTGAAGTATTCCTATAATGATTATAAACTAATATGCATATTGATAATGCACTTATAGGTTTGCACACTTCTTCTCTAATCAAGCACAACCTAATAATGTTGGAGACGGTGGTGGAGATGATTGGTTTACTAGAGATGATTTCTATAATCATCCTGTGATGTTGGAAGCTGTTACAGAATGTCATAAGGCAATTGATACAGGCTTCAAATGTGGTTTAAAGACAACTGGTAGCAATACAATAACTGCTGCCAAAGAGAATTAACAAGCCATCGTAGAGCAGGATACAGTTCTTGAACAACAGAGGTCTGCCCAAACAAGACCACCTGACTCCACAAACCCTATATGTTCTGTAGAGGAAGGTGCATCGAATGAAAGGGTTACAAGACCTGTATGTTTTGCAAAGGAAGGTGCATTATCACATGAAAAGGTTACCCTGGAAACGGGGAGTTCAAAGAGAACAGAAATTGAAAGCGAACAAACAAGACCATCTCTGAAGTTCAAAGTGAAGATAATACAAACAATCAGAACCAATCTCAACTGAGGAAAAATGGAACGGTAGTGAAAGAACAACCATTGTCGAGGCAGGAAAAGCACCGATTACTGCGGAACAAAAGGGAAAGAATGTTGAAACAACACCTAAGATTAAATTTGCATACAATAGAAGGAAACGTGTCAGGGAGATTCAGAAATCAAATGACAAAGGACCAGAATTTTCATCCTTTTCTCTAGGTTTGACACCAACACCTCCTGACCAAGTCACTGCAATTGCAAGGGAATACAGTGAAAAGAGTCCGGAAAAAAAGAAAATTGATGATAATGCTGAGCCACAAAACGATGAATTCCGGACTCCAACTCCAATGCAAACGACACAAGGGGATTCTAGTGAAAAAGATGACGACAATGAGTATGTTCAAACTTTACTTTACAATTTATATAATTACTTCTAAAATTTCATACATCTTAAAAAATTCTATGACATTACTCAATTTCCTGTTTTTGAAGTTCTGTTGAATACTCTGATGATGAGAGTCAAGATGAAGTTGAAGTAAATGTTCGTCCAAAGAGAAACCCGAAGAATCTCCCCCTAACTTTGCGTTCTCCTTTTTGGACAAGCAAGGAAGGGAAAACCTTGGAAAATGTCACTAGCAAGGACATATTGATCACAGACTTCGTCTTTGTTGACGAAGACCAAACCATAGCGATAAGTAAGTTGTTCTAAAAACATAATGCAATTATTCCAGTTTTACTTTGATAAAAAAACATTCATGCAGTTCATTATAATCTAAACATATGATATTTCTTTCCAGTGAATCCATATTCCAACACAAACATTTGTGCGTTACAAGAGAATATGTGAAGACCTTTCAGTTTGGCAAAAACATTGGCACCGATATAATTGACATGTGGGCTTTGAGACTGAATTTCAGAAACAGGAAACGTGGAGTCTCAAAGCCATACCGTCTTTTCTTCTCAACTTACTTACATGTAAGTGCAATTGAACTTATGAACAAGTAGATATAGTTTTATGAACACTGACAATGAAAACCTAATGTGTAGCCAAATGCTTCTATGTGTGACAGGTCATGTTAGATGCCACAGTGATCCAAATGAAGTTAGATAAGCCATTAACAGCATATGACAAGTTTGTCGACAGGATGGAAACGGAGTTAGAATACAATGGTTACCCTGACTTGAATTTGGTTGAACTTGTAAGTACTCGAAAATACTTCTCTAGAATTTGAATGAACTTTCAGTTTCAGACTTATGCATACTTTAATAGCTTATGAACTACCATAACAATGACTATGAACTATAGGCAGAATATATATGACCTATAAGGAGAATGAGAATGAACATTGATATTTATTGTGATATTGCATAGAAATTTGAATGAACTAACAATTTCAGACTTGTGCGTAATTTATTAGCTTATGAACTACAAGAACAATGAGTATGAACTATGAGGAGAATGAGTACGAACATTGATATGTACTGTGATATTGCACAGGTCTTTTACTACTAGTTAGTTCAATAACACATTTTCATGCTTTATGTATGAACTATCAGACTATTTATGAATGAACTATCAGTCTGCTATTTATGAACTATAAGTCTTCTGTGAATGAACTATTAGTCTGCTGTGAATGAACTATCATTCTTCTGTGTATGAACTATCAGTCTGTTGTGTATGAACTATGAGGAGAGTATGTATGAACTAATGAACTAATCAGACAAGTCTGTTGTGTATGAACTACAAGAACAATGAGTATGAACTATCAGCAGAATGTATATGAACTATAAGGACAATGAGTATGAACATTGATATTTACTATGATATTGCACAGGTCTTCTTCCCTGTATTCAAAAGTGAACACTTCTTCTTGGTCTGTATAAATTTCAAGAGACAACGCAATGAAATAATTGACAACAGACCACTCCCACTTGATGTGAAGCCAGAAGATAAATATCAAACATGTGCAAAGGATTTGGTAAGATATTTATTTGTGATAAATACAATAAATTTTCTTTTCTCATTCATCGTCTAACATGATTTTGTTTCAAAATGACTTATATGCAAGCAATTTCTTATGGACAATTCTTGTTAGAGCAGGGGATTCAAAAGGGTCAAGACATATTTGACTTCAAGCAACATGTTATCAAAATGCCATGGCAAAATGAAACAAACTACATTGATTGTGGCATTTACTGCATGAGGCATATGGAAACATATTAGGGGAGTGTCAAAAAATGGAAGTGTGGTCTAACAAAGAAAAATGTAAGATTTTAAAGTTTCTAAATTTATTATATCAAGTTCCATCAACAAAAACAGTAACATTTTATGACTTCCATGCTCATTGACAAGATATGGCGTTGTTGATCCTGAGAACAAAATATTGTACAAGATTGCTGATGAGTGAAGTGAATGAATACAGAAATTATGAGCTGAAAGATGCAAGAGATATGATGAAGAGAAGAAGAAAAGAAGATTCTAAAGCTTAGATAGTTCAATTGAAAATCTTTGAAAGCTTAGGTGGTTTATTGAACTTTTTGTATATGATCTAAAAGAAACAACTTTTTTTACATAATTGTTTGTACTTAACAAAGTGTATGAACTATGAAGTTTATGTGTATATAAAATGACACCTTTTGTTCACAATTTAGTAGCTTTTATAATAGATAATTTAGTCACACCTTTTCATGCTTCATCTATGAAGTATCAAGAGATTGCATGAACTATCAGACAATTGTGCATGAACTATCAGGAGATTGTATAAGAACTATCAAGCAATAGTGCATGAACCATCCGACTGTTATGTATGAACTATCAGGAGATTGTGCATGAACTATCAAGCAATTCTGTATGAGCTGTCAGGCAATGCTGCATGAACTATTAGGCAATTCTGTATGAACTATCAAGAGACTGTAAATGATGTACTTTTAAAGAATGATGAACATCCACTATTTTTATGAATGAACTATTAGGTTGTTGGAGATGAACATCCAGTTTATTTATGATGAACATCCACTATTTTATCAATGAACTATTAGGTTGTTGTAGATGAACACCCAGTTTATTCATGATGAACATCCAATATTTTATAAATGAACTACAGGCTGTTAGAGATGAACATCCTTGAATGACAGACTATCCAAGATCTTTGAACTATAAGCATAATGTCAATGAACTATAAGCATAATTTGAATGAACTATCAGGCTGTTGTGAATGAATAGCCTAAACTTTAAACATTATTTGCACAGGATAGAAAAATAGATTTATGAACAATTGCATTTGCTTTATGAACAATTGCATCTGCCTTTATGAACAAATGCATCTTTCTTTATGAACAAATGATTATAGATTTATCAACAATGAGTCTTATAAAATACCAGAACGATATAGCAATTCTAAGTACAAGGTAGGTCTTACAATTCAGGAGGTATTCCAAAGACCTATGGGAGCAAGACAATATCCTCACTTAGCAAACCTTCTAGGGAATACTCCTAGAGTATGATACATATAGTAGTGTAAAATCTATTTGCTAGTAAAAGGTCCAATATACTATATTTGAGTATACTAGTTCAAACAAAGATTGAACTAGGCTTCATGATTATCATGTTCTATATTGTTTGCGATTAGATGACTTGTCTCTACAGCTTTCTATTGTTCATTGTTGATGTAATCTGTCCTTCTTGGTGGTACGATCATCTGAGAAGTGCTCTGTGTAGGGAGAGGCATACATTTGTTCATTGCTTGTCTCAAATGTTGTCCTCCTGCTGCTGGATGCAACAAGTATCCTCCTTCACCAGCAAGCTTTTGAACAACATCCTACGAGTGCTAAACGGTTAGTTTTCTGCAATGAAATCTTACAATATGTGCATTAATTTACTGAATTTGCAATTTTACCTTAACAGATTCTTGTACTGCAACCTTAGTGTGGATTCTAGCTCTTTTTGCAACAGCAGCTCTACGACCTCTTATCACATTGCATATCTTGTCTCGTTTACTCACTTTTCTTTTGTTTCTTTCTCCTACTACTTTTCCTCCTTGAGGGTTTTGTATTTGACTTTTTGAGTTGGATGAATCGTTTTCTCCGTCATTAATTTGTGCTCCAAGTTCAGCTTGCACATTCTCTCTTGTTTTCATAAACTCGTCTTCACATATCTCCCTTGTTTTCCTGTTGGAGTAACTTGATGATATCAAGTTACTGTATTGCCTTATCATCTTTGTTCTCCATATTGAAGCAGCTATCATATTTGGTGATGTGCCTTTGATCCTTTTTGTTGATGAAGCCGTAGATTCTTCGATGGGCAATGAATCCTCACATTTCTTAGCTTTCTTTGTCCATCTATGAAGTATGTATTGCTCAGGGATCTTTCGGAAGCAAAGAACGTTATACATTCTTAATATATGGTAGCATAATATCCCATTCTGAGTATAGGAATTGCAAGTGCAGGTGCTTGTTAATGTTTCAGGATCAATGATAACTTCATGTGGAAATATATCAGGCCCTTCTCTTCAGACATGGTATACCATTTTTCCATCTGTAGTGCCACCGTTTATTTGACTGCATGCTGCTCCGTTAGCAAACTGCTCCTCAAACATCCTATATGCACTCATTGTGTAGACTTCTCTTGCATGACATAGTATGGCAAAGTGATCAATTATCATTTCAGGCCTTCCATATTCATTTGAGTGGTTGAATGTGTTTTCAATTCTTCTCCAGTCTCGTACTACCTCACAAAATATGGAATAGAAGTCACATAAACCTGTTGTCTTTCGTAACTTCTTACAGATTGCATTGTTCGTTGATTCACTTCGCTGTGATGACAGAATTAATGCCGAGAAGAAATTTTTCGAAAATATTGGACACCATTTTTCCCTTGTAGAATAAAACTTCTGCATCCAATTGTTGTTCTCACATCGGTATTCAGTTACTAATCTGAAAATGCAAAAACATTTACCATTTAAAGTAATTCAATAAGTGTTCTTATAAAAAAATGGGAGAAAATATCAGCAAATGAACAAGCATATTAAGTAGGACATAATCAGGGAAAGAACATTTCTCGAGCTCTAGATTCGATGATGAATGGTGTTTTCAGTGTTCTTTTACAAAGCATTAACTAGTTCTAGAGATCTTTGAATGGCTATCTAAAATAATAATTATATTCAAAGAGTGTTACATTCATCTGAACACTCACAGGTCAATAGTCAGCTAATCCTGTGATCTTTGAATGCAAGGGAAATGAACAATTATACCATCAAAATGAACAATCATTTATCCCAAGATGAACAATTAGTTATCATAAAATGAACACCTTATCTTTGCTTTACAATATCAAGATTTTTGATATAAAAAAAAAAGTGCAACTGAAATTGAAAAAAAAGCTGTTCAGCAGCAGCACTAAAGTGTTGCTGCTGCGCTGGGAGAAGCAGTGCTGCAGCAGCAGTAGTGCTGCAGCAGAAGCAGTGCAGACACTGTTATGGTCAACAAAGTCCATCTCAAAGATAACAATCAAGACACAACTAAGTGTGCATATAACCAAATGAACAAGGAAGTACATGCTTTACAAGCAGGCCAAAGTGCATGAACAAATTTTGTAAAATGTAAATTTGTTTACCTTTCCCAGTAGAAGTTGAATTCTGCTTCTGTGTCACAACCTTTCATCTGATGATCAAACTTCTGTATGAATCTGGGTTGGCTCCTCAATGATCTAATCCTATCCCTTAAGTTTTTTGTGATATGCCAAATGCAAAGCCTGTGTTTTTGTTTGGGGAACACAATTTTTATTGCTGCTGACATTGCATATGATTCATTTGTCATTATTGTCTGTGGTTTGACATTGCCCATTGACGTTAAGAAGGTATTGAATAGCCAAACAAAAGACTCAGTTCTCTCATTTATCATGAATCCACAACCAAACATGATGTTATTTGTGTGGTTGTTTATTCCTATGAAAGGACCACATATCATGTCGTACTTCTTTGTACGATACGTTGTGTCATGTATGACTAGGTCCCCAAAAACTTCATAATCTTTCCTCATTTGTTCATCACGCCAGAAAAAGCTACATAGTCTCCCATCCTTATCAACTTCAAAATCAAAGTAGAAATCGTTTTCATTTTGCTACCTTCTTTTGAAAATCTCAATCAATGTGTTTGAATCACTTCCATCAAACATTTTTGCTTCTTGTTGTGCCAAAGCATTGTATGCATCTGCCTTGGTGAATCTCACATTCGGAGAACCTCCATATTGTTCTACTAACAACCTAACTGCATCTGCTATGGGCAAACCACATTTCTTCAACATTTCCAGAAAACTCAATTGATCATTTGTAACACCCCTATGTGATCTCATTAGGTGCCTATATTTTTCAGTGCATAACACATGAGTATGTTTCATTATATGCTTTGTAACAGTCCACAGACCTGATCTATCTACATTGAACGGTATGCATGCCTTGCAATTATTTCTGATGTTTGCCCTTGAGTAACTCCTCTCGTTTTTCTTTGAGTCATTCTTTTTTCATGCCTTTTGACAGCAATATTGTCTCATGGATATGCTGCCATCCACTCTGTATCTAACTTTTTCCTTTCTAATGCTAAAACCTTTTACGAATGCATACTCATTGTATAGCTCATAAGCTTCTTCATCACTTTTTACATTCATCCCCATTAACTCTGACTTTTCAGCTTCTTTAGCATGCATAACGACAGTGTCTATGTAAACATCCAATTTATTCCAAGTCAAACTTATAATTCATTCAAAAGAAACTAAAGGAGCAATGCAGGTAAAAGAAAGCAAAAATTTAGCTTTGCTCAATGAACTATCAACATACTTTGAATGAACTATCAACATACTTTGGATGAACTATCAACATACTTTGTGAATGAATATTGAGCATACTATAAAAGAACATAGAATGAACTATCAGCATATAGTATCAATGAACTATTAAGTTTTTGGGGATGAACATCAAGTATATTCATGATGAACTATAAACAAACTAAGTATGAACTATTTAGCTATTGCCAATGAACTATCAGCATACTTTGAATGAACATTTAGTATATTCAAGATGAACTTTAAACAGACTATGGATTTTGCTATTAACAATGAACTATCAGCTTAGTATGAATGAACATACTGTTATTCATGATGAACATACAGTAAGTTCAAAAAGTTCATTCAAGATGAAGTTCATCCAAAAAGTCAGTTCATTTCAAAATGATGAGTGTTCATCTGTTCAGATGACACTGTTCATTTCCTAGAACATTAAACACATTGAAAATCAATCATCACATTGAAAATTGCGTCATATATCCAATCATGTAATTTATAAAACATCAAATAAAATTATATTCATGATGAACTATAAACAAACTAAGTATGAACTATTTAGCTATTGTCAATGAACTGTCAGCATACTTTGAATGAACATTTAGTATATTCATGATGAACTTTAAACAGACTATGAATTTTGCTATTAACAATGAACTATCAGCTTAGTATAAATGAACATACATTTATTCATGATGAACATACAGTAAGTTCAAAAAGTTCATTCAAGATGAAGTTTCATCCAAAAAATCAGTTCATTTCAAAATGATGAGTGTTCATGTGTTCAAATAACACTGTTCATTTACTAGAACATTAAACACATTGAAAATCAGTTTATTTCATATAACAAAATATATTCAATTATTGAAATGAACTTTTTGAAAGCTGTAAGTGAACTTACTACTTTCATTTGAAATCAACTGCATTTTTTGTTCTTCAATTGATAAAGATATTGATGATTGAAGATGAATTGGTGAAGAAACCTCAATTGATGTTCGTTTTCCTTCATTATCGATAACCTATAGCAAACAATCAAATTGAATTAATTTTCACACTGAAAACCCTAAATCTGATAAAATAAAAATAAAATTACATTTTCGCTTGAAATTGTTGATGAATTTGAGCTCAAATGTCCTTCCATTTGATGTTGTTTGAAATTGTTGATGAATTTGAGCTGCCAATATTCTTCAATGGCGGCTTTCTTCGCGTTTGAAGAGAGAGAAAGAGAGAAGGAGAGAGAAGAGAGGCGCGCGTTTTGTATTTTTTTTTAGCGGACAAGCGGTGATAAGAATTTTTTTTACATGGACATATGTCCAGCCAAGGTAGCTGGACATAAGTGGCAATTTTGTAACTTAAAGAAAACTTGAGGGTATTTTCGTAATGCGCATGTCAATTCTCTGTCCTCCCTATTCATCTCACGCTCAATTGCCACAATCACTTTACTTTCTCTCTCTTCTTGAAATTTTCATGTAATCCAATGGATTTTTGGGGATTCAAAATAAAAAGTTAAATCATGAAATATCTATATATAGATTCCTCTTGGTTTTTAGGGTTCGTCGTTTAATGCTTTTCACGAAGAGAGAGAAAATCAAATGAATGGGTGGTTATTGGCGGTGGCTAGCGGCTGAGATGATGGGATGGGTGGTGGCTACTGGCTAGGCGGTGATGCGAGGAGTTAGAAGGCTTGGGCGGTGGCTAGACGGTGAATCGGTGGGCGAGAGGCGGTGCGGTGGTGACGAGCGATGATGATGATGTGGCGATGACGACGACGGCGTTTGATTGGTGACTTCGTCGGAGATGTCTGAGCAAATGTTTTCGTTCTGATCATATCTTTATTTGTTCAATTTCCTTTACCCTTAAATACAATACAATTAGCTCTCTCCCTTTTTTTAAGTGAACTGTGTGGGTGAATTTCGAAAGGAATTTAATGCTGATTTACAAGTGTAATTGTATTTTAGTGAACATTTTGATTGTTTAATTATAAATATGAAAATGGTCTAGTACTTTATAAGTTAAAAACCTAAGGTTTATTGAAAATAGTCTAATAGTTTATGCGTGGTAGACGCAAGGTTCATTTAAACTAGTCTAATAGTTTATAAGATATAAACGTAAAGTACAATTCTTCCAGAAAAAAAAAGAAAGAAATAAGGTTCATTTTAAATAGTTCATAAGTTATAAGCACAATGTTCATTTAAAATAGTCTATTGTTCATAAGCTATAAACGTAAGGTTCATTTTAAAATATATAGTTTAATAGTTCATAAATTATAAGCGCAAGGTTCATTTAAAATAGTTTAATAGTTCATAAGTCGTAAACGCAATGTTCATTAAGAATAGCCTAATAGTTCATATGTAGTAAACGCAATGTTCATTTAAAATAGCCTAATAGTTCATATGTGGTAAATGCAATGTTCATTAAGAATAGCCTAATAGTTCATATGTGGTAAATGCAATGTTCATTTAAAATAGTCCAATAATTTATATGTCGTAAACGTAATGTTCATTTAAAATAACCTAATAGTGTAAAGTTTAATAAACTACGTATAAGTATAAGTTGCTTCAAAAAAACAAAAAGTTAAAAAGAGAAAAAGAAAAATAAATAAAAATAAAAAGATTAAAAAAGCTAAGATTGGAGTGACGTGGGACCCAACAACCTTTTGCTATGTACGTTAGAGTCAAAATAAAAGGAAGAGAACGGTAAAAAAAACTTGAATCAAATCCATTGCTTTGCGTTTTTGCGGACAGGCTACGAGAACGCGTGTGGTCTGGCCAATAAGGACTGGTGCTTTGGACAGGCTACGTTTCGCAAACACAGACTTTCTTGGGCAATGTGACGCGGACTGGGCCTGGTCCAGCCAATCTGGCTAGAGGCAGGTCCAGCCAATACGGATTGATTATAAGTGGGGCCTGTTTCATTTAATGAACGGAATTGCTTAACGTAAATCTCATTTTACTAAACGCAAATATTTTTTTTCCAATACTTCCCACAATACCCTTTGCATTTGTAAAGCACCTTCCTTCTTGTTTTTTTTTTCCACTCAATCCTCCCTAATATCATCCCCTCAAATTATCATAAAGAAACGTAAATTACATTAATATGGATGATTCCTTTGATGGAAACAATATGTTGGACCAAATTAATGATAATTACTTGCTTTTCAATGAACAGTAATTAATCTCAACAATAAGCAATTAAAATTACCAAAATAAAAACCCTAACTTCACGAAATTGGATGAACAATGGGCGATAATAAGTGGTGATGACTGATGGCTGAAACCCTATCCTCGAATTCAGCATGACCAAGGGATGAGTGAAAGATGAACCTGCAGATGGCCGGATAGTCGCTGCGAATTTGGCCCCAGAGATGCTAGGCGGAGAGAGGTTTGGTTGATGAGAGAGAGAGAGAGTGAAGGTAGGGCGAACAATGGTGGATTTGGGAATTTGCAGTCAGATTTACAAACTATCTGAAGGTGATTCGACGCGCGGTGGGGCTTAATTCAAGGTGGCGACGGTTTGGGGCTGACGAGGTGGCTAGAGAAGGTGGCAATAATGTTGTGGTGGTCGGCTCTTTCTGGGTTCGGGGTGGTCGGCTCTTTCTGGGCTCAGGGTGGTCGGTATTGAAGGTGGGTGGCGAGGTGGGGTGGTGATGGTTCGAAAATAGAGGTGGGTGATTAGAGGAAACGAGGAGCTTACAGGACGATCGGAAAGAGAATTAGCGGGGAAATCGAATTCGGCGAGAAGAACCTCATTGGGAATGCCGCTACGCCCTTCGCCACCACCGCCGGCGAGCACCAGGTAGTTCGCCGCCGCCGAAGCCGGTGAAGAATCATTGCCGGAGTTAGGATTCGGGTCGCCGGAGATGGTGGATCTGATGGAATCTATGGGAACCCATGAGGCTCCGTACAGAGGAACTCCGTATTTCTGGTCCGATGATGATGATGCCATTTTGGTTGAGAAGAAGTTGGGTTTCTTTGATTTTTTTTTCAATTGTCTTTTATTCTTTCAAGGTAAATGGAGAATTGATAGGGAGAAAATGAGGGAGGAGAGAGAAAGAGTGAGAAACTTAATAAAGGTATTATGAAAAGTGGGGATTTACTTTTAGTAATTTGCGATTTACGTATAGCAACCCCCTTAATGAAACGCGGAAATGCAAGTATACATCACCCATTGGTATTATGGTACGGTACCATAGTAAATCTCAATGGCCCATAAGGCTTTGTTTGTTAAGCCCAAGCCGTCTAAGCTGAAGGAGCTTTCAGTTCAACCCTAAGCACTCCCTCTCTCTCCCTCTCTCATTCTGAAGCAACAGAGCGGATTGCAAATCATCGCCATGGAAGCTTAAAAAACGTTTTTCTTTCTCAGTTTCTCTCTTCTCAAGTGGTTGAAGGGTCAAGTGGAATCAATCTCCGACTCGAAGTGGAGCACCTTTGGAGGTAATTAATTTAATTTTTTTTGTTGTTTTATTTGCTTGATTTATATGCGAATAAGCAGAATTGGCTCTGCAAATTGAAATAGGGCACCAATATATATAGATTGATTGTGGCTTACTGTCTAGTATGTGGTGTGTTTCCACTAGCATCTGTTAGGAGACATTAGTCATGTTGCTCTGGTTGAAATCTTTATATAATCAGGAAAAAGAATAAGCTGGTAAAGCAAACCTTTGCATATATACAGGATTTGGTACCATGAAATGTCATTTGAAGTTTGAACCCACTATGTTGCTAAAACTGACATGGAAGTATCGGTTGACCCATTTCCTTATGCACTGTTCACCAAGTGTTTGTATTTGAGAAAGTTTAGCAATTAATTTGAACACCTTGTTAAGCTGAAGCAACCTAATTAAACAATGATAACTTTATAGGATTAAGAGAGAATATGTTCTGCCTTTTGTGTGTGTTTGGAGGATGGGGTTTGGTTTTGTGGCTTGTGAAGCTTCTGAAATGAAATCCAAGAGAAATGGGGTCGGGTCCAGTTGAATGCAATTGTAACATACTCTGGTGAAGACAATTATTCAAGGGATTGCTTCAGCGGGTAGTGACTTTGAGGGGATAATTCAGGAACAGACATAAGGGGTGGGGTTGTGGGCTTGTCGCGGAGAAAGCGGTTGGACCTGGAAAATTCAGTTGCTTGGTTGAAATTCTGTGAACTACTACTGGCTTTGTACAATTTTGTCTTGTGTGATTTTGGGATCTGAATAAGTATTATTCTGATGCATTTGTTTTGTTCATTGGAAAATTTTAGTAGCTCCAATGATTTCGTTAAAGGATCGCAATGCAGTGAGTGTCCTGCCCATAGAACTTAGGATTATGATTCCTTCAATAACCTGACTTTTTATGAACCCTGAAAAAGTTGGTAATAACTAATTTAATTGTATCTTGGGGTCATGGTGGATTTTGTAGAATATGTACATAGGTCGATCAGAAGAATGGCTTCTGATACTAGCTGCTTCAGATACACCACTTTGGTTGATCGATTACTTAAAGGCTAAGTACTGGGTAAGACCGTCCTAAAGGACTATTTTCAGTTGGCTAGGTTTCCATTAGTTATGGTCAACTTGAACATTTAACACTCTGCAAAGGACTAGGTCATCATCTTGAAGTATTGGACTGTAAATTTTTTTATTTTTTTATTTAGACAACATGGGTGTCCAAGCTTTTGCTTGACGAATCCCATGGGTGCTGAAGTTTGGACTGTAAAAATTATATTGGCAGTCGAAGACAAATTTTGGCATTAAGCTTTAGTGTTGCCCTCACTTCTTAGTAGCTGTTGTTTGGAAGTTCAGATTGGTCATACTTGCAAAGGTTGTGTAAAACAGAATAAAGCAGGTCCTCTAATGACTGATGTGATGGTGAATATAGTGATTGTTAGAAGACCCTAGAGCTGGCGCATGAAATTGTTAGAGCTCATTGAAGTGGATTATTACCATAACTGAGAATTGACATTGGCTAGTTATTGTGGAGTAACTGGGGTTCCATTGAATTATTGCATATTCTAGAAAGATACTTGTCTGGTTGCTGTCCAATGTCCTTATACTCCCATATTCTTCTTTTGATGAGGAAAATAATTTTGGGTACTTTTTGTTCTAAAGTTATCTTGAACATTATTTGATCATGGAAAAGTGGAAGTTCTTGCTTTCATGCTGGTAAACTAGGGCTATAAGCCAATAATTCATCAATAATTTATAATATATAGATTATAGACAATACTTGCCTGTGATTATCTTCAAATGTTCGGGTACTCACCATCAACTCCATGATACTTGTTAGCTCTTAGAGATGGAAAAGAAAAAAATCCAGTGTCCCTCACTCGCCTCAGGCTCCGTGAGGCTGAAGATCCAATATTTTACTTAGGTCTTGGGAGTTTATACTATATGGAGCTTATTCTTTTTCTTTTTTTTTTTTTTTTTTTTTGGGGGGGGGGGGGGGGTGTTATACTATGGGGAGCTTTGAGTTGGAAGCAGTGTTAGAAAGTTAAAGACTCACAAACAGCAGTAAACTCGGGCTCTAGCATATTATGAAGGCAATGAACTGGAGAAACTAATTTGTACATGCTACAGGACATGCTAACCAAATATATACATGCTAATATGCTATCTTATGCTCTGCTTAAACATGCCCGATGTGTTGTAGTTGTGTCTTGCTTGTGTGTTAAATTTGCTGTTTAACAGGATAGCAATACGTCTTGGTCGTTTTATTAGTTATCTATCAAGTGTTCTAATTTCCTTCAGATTTTTTGGGTGTGCAGCTTAAAATGGAAGCGAAGTTCTTTCGTTTTTTAAAAATAGTAGGAGTTGGCTTCAAAGCGAGAGCTGAAGCTGAGGGTCGTCTCCTGTACCTAAAACTGGGGTATAGTCATGAGGTTGAGTTGACAGTTCCACCAGCTGTTCGTGTCTTTTGCTTTAAACCCAATGTAATCTGCTGCACGGGCATCGACAAAGAGAGGACACATCAGTTTGCTGCTACTGTTCGAAGCTGTAAACCCCCTGAAGTGTACAAAGGGAAAGGTATAATGTACATCGATGAAGTCATAAAGAAGAAGCAAGGAAAGAAGTCTAAGTGATCACTGGTTTGAACAAGAGCTTCTAGTTTGTACTTGCAGAAAATATCTCGGGCGTCGCTCTCTCTTTCCCTCCCTCATCTCACAAGCAGACACACCTGGCTGCTGATTATTTGGGCAGGTGCTGATACTGCTTGAAACATCTAATCAGAGAATTGGAGTTGGCATCCTGGATTCTTACATACTGATATTTAACTGTGTACGACTTGTTCCAGGGAGTGGCAGTTCTAGGATCTCCTATTGGAACGATGCCTATCTTTGCTGATGATTTATTGTCATTTAGTTTCATGTTTTCTGATAGCATATGCCATCTTCCTTTGAAGAAACGCACATTTGCTTTATGCCTTCTGTGCTTTGTTTTCAAAATAATAATAATTGAAGATAAGTGAGTTTGAAGTTCCAACAACCAAACCCAACCTATCCTTTTGCTTCCCGGGTTGAGTTAAATCTCGACTGGTCTTTTTTCCCTTTCCGCCCAGACCTACGGGTTCAATTTTCCCGAAGGAAAAAAAACTTTTGGATCGGGATATCGAGTCTTTTATATGGTTAATGATTAATGATTAATGATTAATGATTAATGATATATACCCAATTTTTTGATAGTATAGAATCTAATTTTCAGATCGGACATTTGAATAGTCAATTATCTAGTTGATTTCTTTTCTGATTAATAACTAGTGTGCATGTCCGTGTGATGTATGAGATGTTTCAGCTTTTTTGGGTTTTTTGTTTTTGTTTTTTAAACTTAATATTTTCTGATAGGTTGCCTTACTTCTAACTTTGTTGTAATAATATTCTTTTTCTTTTTTGGTGTTAATTTTGTGATTAACTGGTAAATAAAATTAAAACAACACCAAAACGATATTTGGAGAGATTCATTCACAATCTGACTCTTAATTTGTTTAGGGAAAATATCAAAATGTTGGAGGGAGGGATGCCCTCAACCTCAAGTCATGGTAATAGTCATACACTTGCCGTGTATTAGCCTTTGACAAAAGAAGAAGAATAAGAAGAAGAAAAAGAAGAAGAAGAAAAGAAACACTCATTGGCTTTTGGTGCCTTTATAAAAGTTAGAGGTATCTACCCCTAAATGACATTGTTTGTTGCATTATAGTTCTATTTTGATGCACATCGCATTATAGTTATTATGATTAGTCATACTATAAATTTTGATCTGTATTTGACTAAGTGCTTAGAAAACGATGTCTTTTATTAACAAACTTGAGAATACTTTGTTATAAAGTTTTTCTATTAAAGATTATCATAGTAGACAATGGATCTAAATGGACTAAATACATGAAAATTTTATTGAAACAAAATCTGGGTGGCTCATGTCCCATGTTCCATGTCCCATATGTCCCATGTTCCAGCGTTCAACGTCCAACGAGCGCCAGGTTCCATGACCCATGTCCCATGGGTGAAATCGAAGTTCGGGTACCTGAACGACCGTCCCGAGGCACCAAACGTCTTCTAGGGTGAGATAGACCCTTCAGGAGAAGTTTGGGCAAAACGTAAATCGAGCCCCAGGAAGCCGAAAATCAAAGGCTATAATCCACGATTTTTTGGGCTTACAGGAAGCCCTGGAATGAAGGTAGATATTTTTGCACCACATCGCACTGGACACCCTTAGGGAACATAAGAGGCCACCGGGGTCTGTTATCGGGTCCTTGATAGGCTTGTAAGGGCGTTTTTACAGGACACCAATGTAAGGGTCGGAACACCGAAGGCATGAGTGATATCGAAGTTCGGGGATGCCCCTTCCGGGGCAACAAGGATCTTCTAGGATCATGATAGAGCCCCCGGAGAAGTTTAGGAAAAAATGACATCCGGGCCCCCGAAAGCCGAAAACGAAGGTTATCCACGTCTTTTTGAGCTTACGGGAGGCCCCGCAGCGAAGGTGGATATTTTCGCTCCACATCGTACGGAACCCCCCTAGGGGACATGGGAGACACTCGTGGTCGCTTATCCGGTCCCTGATAGGTGTGGAAAGGTGTTTTACAGAACACTGGTGTAAGAGCTAGATTACCAAAAACATGGGTGATATCAAAGTTCGGGGATCCGGATGACCCTCCCAGCGCATTGAGGATCTTCTAGTGTCATGATAGAGCCCCCGGAGAAGTTTAGGAAAATTTGACATCCGGGCCCCGGAAAGCCGAAAACAAAGGCTATGCCTATAATTCATGTTTTTGGGCTTCCAGGAGGCCCCCGAACGAAGTTGGATTTTCGCATCACATCGCCCGGAACACCCCTAGGGGACATGAGAAGCCCTTGGGGTCGCTTATCCAGTCCCTGATAGGCTTGAAAGGACGTTTTACGGGACACCAATGTAAGGGTCGGTGTGGGGCCGGATTCTCGGATTTTCTGGATTAGACCCGGGAATCGTCACGTTATGCGCCGAGGGGCGCATCCCATGGAAATCGACCGATTGAAGGGGTCAATTGTCAAGGAATCATCGTAAGGTTCGAGGTCGCCACCTTGTTAAAATGAATATAAATAAAGGTTCGAAGTTGCCACCTTGTTATGACCCAAACAAGGACGGGTTCCGAAAGGAAAGGGTTTTATAAAGGATTTAAAAGAAAATCATTTAAGAAACCCAAAATTGACTCCATTGTAATAAGGCACGAAAATTCTTGTGACTGGTCTTCGAATGCAAATATTTGGGTTCGGGGTCTAGGTTAGAAGGTGCGGACGTCACTCGGACCCGTCTCCTCCTCCGTACTGAGTACGGGCTCTTTACTAATACGTCAAATCCCTTTGAAAGCTTCGAATTTGGATACATTAAATGTAAAAATGAAAACACATAAGTTCACATTGTCACACAACATGCTTACACGCAAATCGAGGCAAATGCCTAAAAACCGATATATTGACATATGTACAACGGGCTTGGATACGCTTATACTGCACTATGTAACAATCATCGTAGGAAAATAATTCGAAAAATCATAACTATGTCTTAGAGTAAGCAAATGAAGCTATTCCAAAGCCTAACCTATATCATTTTGGGTCCTCTTTCTACTGTAAAAATCTTGAGTTGATACAGTACGTGAGTAGAACTATATCGTTAAATTACAAGCTTCTGGAATGTAAATTTGGACTTGCGGTTTTCGATTTAACTGAAATTAGTTACAAGGATTTAATGTCCAATATTTACACACATTAAACTAGGTTGGTTTGTGATTATTTACATAAATTATCGAGAATTATGGTGGACATTAAGACAATTAACGAAATTAAACAAAATTGCAGCACTTCGTTCATGATGACAATGTCGACAGAAACTTTTCTTTCTTGGCAGAATACTGCTCGGTTTTGTTTAATTTATTATAAATACATTAGAAGTCCAAATCGAGTAATTCCAAAGTTTGAAATGGTCCAAATCGAGTCTAGTATCCAGTTCAAGAGTCACTTTGCATTGAGGTAGTGCAAATAACCATGTTATTTATAGGTTATCAATTCTGGACATTAGCACGTTTATTCATTTTTAGCATTTTTTTATACTCATTATAACTTCATAATTGTTATACAGTGTCAAGTACATACATTGAGGAATGTCATGAAAAAAAATGGAAAATTAGTGATGTTCGTAAGTGAGGTAATTAGGTCATTGTTTAACAACTTACAAATATCTAAATGTCCAAACTGTCCAGCACAACTTTGTCACTAAATAATTCACCATAAATTCTTTACTTGTACAAAATATGTAAACTCGACCTCTGTAGAACCGTGAAAATGTCCTTTACAAATTCTCCAGAAATAGCTTAAGTCTAAATCGTTCATTGTCACAAGTTATAGCTCGTTTTATCCTTGAGGGTCATATCTAGACACCTCAACTTATCGTTATAACTAAATAATTAACCGTTTGATCTTGGTAAAAGTTATTTCATTTTAAAGATAACAAACCAAAGTTTTGTTTAGCGTCAATTTCACTCAAATATAACCATTGGATCATCCGCAAAATATAAAAGCAGTTGATACTACGAAATTGTCAAAAGTCCAAAATTATTACAACAACTAAATAATATTACTCTAAGGCCATTATTTCATTTGATATGCAAAATGAACATTTTTTTGCATTTTTGATGAAGAATATCAAGATGGTGAGTATAATAACACAAGTAAAAAAAAAAAACACACACACAAAGTTAGCACTCACTCATCCTCACCGAATTTTCATTTTTATCTTGTAATTAACGTCTAAACCCTTAATAAAGGTTGAATCCTATTAGTTTCTTGGCCTTTGAAAAATAGTAGACCCAATGGATCATCCCATATCGCAACAAACCAATGAGTAAGTTTATAATTAGTGAAGTTAGTTTAATAAATAAAATTACATATGAATAGATATGGGAGAGGAATTTACACCAAGATCAAAAAAATAAAAAGGGGGGTGAATAAAAAAATTTACAAAGATAAAGAGATTATTACCCTTGGCTTGAGGTTGATCTCGACTCTTCAATTGTTGGAGATTAATACTAAAAGAGCCTCTCTTTTTTTGGTGTTTGTGTTTGTTTTTGTTTTTTTGGTTTTTTTTCTTAACTTCTAAAAATTCTAACTTAAGACTACTAGAAAGTGAGGAGTAGAGATAAAAAGATGAGAAAATAACTTAGAAAAATCCACCAAGCAAAAGGCCCTTTGTTAGTGGGAACATGAAATGTATTTATAGGCAAATGTAAGGGTGAGAGATAGGGTTGAGGGTTTTAAAAATCAGAATGTTAAGGTAATAAAAACTAATTATAAAATTTAAAGAAAATTAAAAAAATAGATTGTTAGGAGGCAAGTTTAGGAGTCAACGTTAGGTGGGTGGAAGAAGTAATAAAAAGAAAGTAAAAAAAAAAAAAGATTTTAAAAGAGATTTGTTCAAATGGGGTAAAAATGAGACAAACTAGATTTTTTGTGATTTTGTAAGAGTAAAACAAAATTAAGATAAAACAAATACTAATAAGAGAAAGAAAGAAAGAAAAAAAAAAAAAAAAAGGTTGATTTGTTAACCGGGTAGAGAGAGAGAGAGAGAGAGAGAGAGAGAGAGGGTGGGGGGTCCCGCGCGGGGAGAGAGGGGGGGAAATGCTGAAATGAAAAACAAAAGGGAAAAAGAAAGTAAAATAAAAAAGGGGAAAAGGGGGTAACTTGGGGGAATAGGATTTTTTTTTGTTTTGTTTCTTTTTTTTTTTAAATTTTGGTGGGGCCCTTTGGTGAGACAAAATCAGATTTTTGTTTTGTTTGCTTTTTTTTTTTTTTTTTTTTTTTTTTTTTTTCTTTCTATTTTGTTATGGGGTTTTGGTTTGGGTGATCATAACTCAAAAGAGTCTCTTATTTATATTAAAGTGATCCAATTGTACACTAAAAAATGACCCATTAAAGTAAAAATGACCCACATTTTAATTATAGTGATCCATATTTTTGGTAGAACAAAAAAAAAAAAAAACTAAAACAGAGTCAAAATTTCGGCGTCTACAATCGGAACACCGAATGCATGAGTAATATCAAAGTTTGGGGATTCGGATGACCCTCCCGGGGCACAGAAGATCTTCTAGAGTCATGATACAGCCCCCTGAGAAGTTTAGTAAAAAATGACATACGGCCCCCCGAAAGCCGAAAACGAAGGCTAATCCACGTTTTTGGGGCTTACGGGAGGCCCCGGAACGAAGTTGGATATTTCCGCTCCACATCGTACGGAACCCCTCTAGGGGACATGGGAGGCACTCGGGGTCGCTTATCCGGTCCCTGATAGCTTTGGAAAGGTGTTTTACAGAACACTGGTGTAAGAGCTGGAACACTAAAGGCATGGGTGATATCAAAGTTCGGGGATCCGGATGACCCTCCCGGCGCAGCGAGGATCTTCTAGGGTCATGATAGAGCACCCGGAGAAGTTTAGGGAAAAATGACATCCGGGCCCCGAAAAGCCGAAAACAAAGGCTGTAATTCATGTTTTTGGGCTTCCAGTAGGCCCCCGAACGAGGTGGATTTTCGCACCACATCGCCCGGAACACCCCTAGGGGACATGAGAAGCCCTTGAGGTCGCTTTATCCGGTCCCTGATAGGTTTGGAAGGACGTTTTACGGGACACTGATGTAAGGGTCGTAACACCGAATGCATGAGTGATATCGAAGTTTGGGGATCCGGGTTACCCTCTCAGGGCACAGAGGATCTTCTAGAGTCATGATAGAGCCCCCGGAGTAGTTTAGTAAAAAATGACATACGGGCCCCCGAAAGCCGAAAACGAAGGTTTATCCACATATTTTGAGCTTATGGGAGGCCTCGGAACGAAGGTGGATATTTTTGCTCCACATCGCACGGAACCAGTGGCGGATGCAGAATTCAAGTCAAGTGGGTCCACCCTTTGTAATACATAGGACAATTCTCAATTATTGTATTGAAAATTTTTAATTTATAAAGGATTTTTTAACAAAAAAAAAAATTCAAGCAGGTTCGGCGAAATTCACTCGGTGAAGAGTGGATCCACCACTGCACGGAACCCCCCTAGGGGACATGTGAGGCACTCGGGGTCGCTTATCAAAGTTCGGGTGTTTTACGGAACACTGGTGTAAGAGCTAGAACACCAAAGGCATGGGTGATACCAAAGTTCGGGGATACGGATGACCCTCCCGGGACACCGAGTGTCCTCTAGGGTCACGCTAGACCCCCGAGAAAAGTTTGGGGAAAAATGACACCGCGCCCCGAAAAGCCCAAAACGAAGGCAATAATCTACATTTTTTGAGCTTGCGGAAGGCCCCGGAACAAAGGTGGATATTTTCACACCACATCACACGAGACACCCCTAGAGGATAATGGAGACCCTCAGGGTAGGTTAGCGGGTCTTTGGTAGGCTTGAATGGCATTTTAGTGGACATCATAGACTAATCCCCGATTTTTGGGTACCTAGCATTACTCCCAACATCCCTTGTCGCCAAACCTACCCAAAGTCCTGTCTAATATTACAGTGAGGTCTCATAATGTTTCCTAATTTTTTTTGAATTGATTTCTATTTTATTGTTTTTGATATTTTTGATATGTTTTAGCGTATTTCTAATTAAAAATTAAACTAAACAACTACAATCTGTGAAAAATTAGAAAAAATAACGTTTTTCCGTAACTTAAAAAAATACTTGAAAAGTTTTAGGTGCAACTTTTGGAAAATAATTCTCCAAACTCTCAAAACCCCAGTATGAAACTTATGCATGGGGCATGTCTACTCGGCCTGTTAGAATCACTAAAACTTATAAGACTCTTTAGTGCTAGTTGCTTGAGAGAGGGCTTAGGGGTGAATGAAGACAAGCGGCACGACATGAAACGCCTACCATTATGAAAGTTATGCTATGGGTATGTATACTCCAAGGTTTTTGGTAGCGAACATAGCTCCCCACCACCCTGTGCCACCAAACCTACCCCAAACGCTCTCTACTATTATAGTGAAGTCTCATAATTTTTCCCATATTTTTGATGTGATTTCTAATTCTTTTTTTTGGATATTTTATCTATTTTTCAGCGTAACTTTTTAATAAAAATTTAAATTAAATAGTTTTAAACATTCAAGTTGGTATAACATTTCAGAGAAAACAATGTGAAGCAATATATGGTACAGTTTAATGAAGTTGAAAGGGTTATTTTTGCAAAGAGATAAGGTGTAGATACCAAATGCCTATTAACAATCGCAAAGATAAATATGACAAAACTTTCTAAAATGGAGATTGGTTGTAAATGATGCATGAAAGATGCCGAACGATGGCGATGAGATCCAGACATGAACATTGAACATATGAGAAGGTAGGAGATGAATTGATGGTGTGTGTGGTTCCATCATCTATCCATGAGAGAGAAAGTAACTTTTTTTTTTTTTGGTTCATAAATATGTGAGAGAAACTAGCTAGCACTCAATTTCTTGGATTTGTAACGTACAACTTGTGAGAATGAAGGGAAGAGGATGAATAAGTCAGTAAACTCCATTATGTTTTTGTAACGTCTGATTGTTGCTACTCTCTCTCTCTCTCTCTCTTAACTGGCCATGAATCAAATGACACGTCATAAGTAAATTGACAAGTCATTCAATATTCAACGGCTGCTATGGCAAGCTCTGGTTTAATCATTGCGATTTAATCTAATTATATAGATTTTCCTCTCTTCATAGTATTAGAGTGCAAATACTATTATGTTATTGCAGTTTGCAGACAACTTATCAATGTATCGTAATATTTACTTAACAAATTTAAATACATTTAATTTGTTACTCTCCAAACAAAAAATTCACTAATCACTAATAAAAATTAGTAGCTACCAAAAACTTTTTTATGAAACGTTTTTATGAAACGACTTCATATATTGCAAAAAATATTTTCAAACAATAGTGAGTTATCATAGTGCCTTGCCCTTTTATTTTATAGCTGTAAACAAACTAATATATCCATCGATGAACTCATGACTCATTTTCGAACCATCTAGATTTATTTTTTTTTATAAAAAAATACCTTCATTAACACATCATCCCCTCAAAGAAAACCAAACTTCGACTCCTTTACCACTCCTCAAAAAAAAATAAAACCTCAATTGTTTATTTTTTTTCAATAGAAATTGGCTTGGTCGGCGTTCTCATTGAAATTTGAATGTTTTAGTGTATTTGTATGTTTTGGGATATTACTTCAGCAACCGACCTTAGCTCAGTTGGTAGAGCGGAAGACTGTAGTTGGCTATAAACCATCAGATGATCTTTAGGTCGCTGGTTCGATTCCGGCAGGTCGGATTTTTTCGTTTCCTTTTTTTTCTTCCCACCCATACTAGACTTCAGAGTTGCCCACTTTGTTGATTTCTCTCTCCTCATTTGCCATCATTTCTTGTCACTGTAGTGTATAGAGTGAGAAGAAAACTCAATCAAAATCTGCGGATCCAAAATTCTCGCATTTGATCAGACGACCCCAACAAAATCTCGTCTTTCATGGTATGTTTTTTTCCCCTTTAATTTCTCTTCCAAAACCCAAAAAGAAAAAAAAAAAAATTGAAAAGAGAAAAATATATCTTCTTTCTCGTTTTGGGTTGAGTTTCTTTTTTATTTTAATTTTCTGGGCAAGAAATTTGAAGGTTTTTGTGTGTTTTCTTATTGAGTGATTCTCTCATTTGATTATTTATGTAATTCCTGTGATGATATTCTAATGGAGTTCTAAGCTCAGTTGGTAGTGAGGTGAGGTGGGTTTCTTGTGGGTCTAATATTTTGTTTTTTTGTTGTTTTTTGTGTTTGTTTTTGTTTTTGATTAGTGAGTGTGAAGTTTTGTTTGATTTAATGCACAGTGATCAGTGATTGCATTAATATGGATATTTTGTGATTTAATTTGTTATTTTAATGCTTAGTGGTGGTAGAGTGATGATAGTGATTGTTTTACCGAGTCTTCTTTCTCAACGAGAAAGTCCTTAAATTGTAAATGGAGACAAGAAAAGCCCTTTTAGAAGTTGGGATCCAAGTTCAACAACCCAGCTCTTTGTTTTTTGTTTTTTTTTGAAGAAAGTTTTTTGATATAGTTGGATTTTGTGTTTAAAGTTGTTCAAGGATGTTTGCTTCAATGGAGAAAGTGAGAATGGTTTTACCTGAAACTAGATTTTCACTTTATTCAGTTTTAATATTTGATTGTGCTGTACATGCGATCCCAAAATTCTGATAGCATTTCAAGGTAGCTAGAAGTTTTGGTTCACAGTCATGGAAGTTAGGGTGCTAGATCTGGGAATTCTATGTATGTGTTTAGTTTCTAATCCAAGTTCTGGGTTTGCTAGTTTATGATTGGTCTAATAACTGGTTTTGTGTGAGAAATTCAAAATGAAGTTGGATGTGGCTGGAAGAGTAAGGTTGATGAAAATTTCGAGGAATGGAAGTTATGAATAGTCTGCTAGTATACATGAACAGATATTAAATTTAGCTGCACATGTTTATCTGAGTTTTTAACAATGATGATGTTGATGATATTTTTTTGTTGTTGGATGACAGGCGAACACGATGCGTTTATATCTGACTTGCATAAGGAATACTCTGGAGGCTGCTATGTGCCTGCAGGTAATTTCTTGATTCTTTACATTGATTAGATGTGTCTCTGTCCTCTTGATGAGCTCTTTGATTTTGTGTTCTCTAAGGATTCTTAACATTCTTGTTTGTTTCTGGCAGAACTTTCCTTGTCAAGAAGTGGAGAGACACAATAAACCAGAAGTTGAAATGAAGTAAGCAGCTTAATCACTGATGGATCTTTGAGACAATCTTCTTTTTATATTTCTTTGATTCTTGTCGTATAATTTAAATGAACTGTTTTCGTTGAAAATTAGATTGTCATTTTTACTTCAATGTGTATTTATTTATTTTGGATCTGTGTCAGCCTGTTTGTTTCAAATACTCCTCCATTGCCATAATAAAAATACATAGGAGAGCTTGCACGAATTTGGTTTCTTATATCTTTTTATTGTTTTCAGGACGAGCCCCGAGCTTCTGCTAAATCCTGTAAGGAGATAACCTACATTCTGTAAGCCATAACATTTTCTTGATTAATTTCCGTTTCATGATTGGTGATCAGCTCTTCATTCCCGTCCTTGATTGTCTGAATCTGTTGATCTGTTGTTTGCTGTTTGACTTTGGGTCCTCGAAAAGTATTATCTGCTTAGAACTCCGGACTTCCTGAAATTCCAATCTATCCATGAAATATGTTATTTTTGTGCATGTATGATGTACCTATTAGTATGATAGAATCTAAATGCGAGCTTCCCATAGTAGTTGCACCTCTCTCTTAGAGTGTAGAGATCCTGGAAGTCAGATTTTAGCTGCCACAGCTACAAATATCTTTAGTTTTATGATGGCAATTTCATGCAACAAAGAGTCATGGCTTTTGAAGCTGGATAATTTTTTATTTTTTATTTTTTACAAAGGGTATTAAATCAACATGTATACTATTATTTTACAATATTTTTTCTTCCTTTTGTCTAATTATTTTTTTTGAGCTCCCATATTCTTTATATACCCATATTCTTAGTTTTCTATATGTATAAGTTATGATTCAGGTTGACAAGGAGAAAACTTACAAGAGCTCATTAAAGGACGTGCCACCTAAATAAAAATTCAAAGACTATAATTCTCATAGAATCGTATCAGCAATAGGACATTATTTAAGAGCTACATTCTAATCAATCAATATATGAGCATCGACTAATGATCTATATGTTTTTCATAGTTAAGTGAGTTAGAAGTTACTTTTTCATATTTATAACTATTACTTAATAATTATGAGATACTAACGAGTATTTTACTTAACCCGGGCATCGCACGGGGTTAAAAACTAGTTAAAAAGAAAAAGATACCAAAAAGCCGAGCCAACAAAAGAAGGGCGAAAAGTTAGTGGACTGTGTATACCTGAAAGTTTCATGGATGAGGGCTACCAAGTTAGAGGGGAAAAAGAAAATGAAGTAAGGCTATACATTGCAGAATCAGAAATCTCAATCATGGTGACATTGAAGTTTCTCTTTTTCTACATCAGCACAGCAGTTTCTCTTCTAGTGAAATTACATGTGAAATCGAACTATTGAGTTACACTATCCTGCAGTTCGAACTCTGTCTGTTGGAAAGTGCTCCTGAGTCCTGACCATAGCATCTGGAGTACTTGGACATGCAACAGATTGAGTACTCCATTACGATTAGAAAATGCAGTTGATTGCCACCTCATGGTGATAAAAATTTGGATCCATTTCTCGATATATCTCTCTCCAACTTTGGGGGTTTAGAAAACCTTTGTCTTGATGATTTGAACCTAACTTGTATTTGAACTTTAGTATACATTCAACTTTTATCCAACACGGCTGAGTAAATAATGCCGCATCCAGTAAAACTAAAGTGGGTCTTTTTATCTAAGTGAACCTGATCTCTATAATTCTCAAGGTGGTCTTTAGAAGTTGGATTCAATCCTCTTTTCCTTATTCAACTATGGCTTCTACAATTATATAAGCTGCTCAAATCATCTTCTGTTATGTATGGGCCTTTGTTTCGGTGCATTGTATCTGATTCTGCCAATCATTAATAGGCCATTGTGTTCGTAGTAGCAAATTAACAATGGTTCATTACATGATAACTCTTCACTTGGACGATTCGAGCGACTTGGAAGGGCTCTTCTAATGGCAATAAACTTATAAGTGCTGCACATAAGGATGAAATATGACTTCAAATTGTCAAGGAGTGTCTGAGATTTGGAAGCTGAGACACTGTTCTTGAGAGTATAGGTGGAAAAGTTGACATGATTGAAGAACAAAGCCAGGTACAAATTAAATGTGTTTGAGTTGAGAACTCAACCCGTTTGATGACTTTGATCAAATAAAACCCATTTAAAGTCAAACGGGGTAGGCTTTGGTTGAGCATTTTATTGACCTGTTTATCTTGATGTGATTACAAATACAACCACAACACAGCTTCACATTATTACCAGCTTGACTTGAGAGACTTTTGAAATAGCTGAATTTTTTATGATAAACAGGACAAGTGTGCAGCTAGCAAGCCTTTTAAGCTGGTCCTTTCCTCCTAAATTTCCGAAAAGGAACGTCATTAGGCCTCTGGGCTTGGTTAAGATAACCTCTGTGCTCCTAATTGACAATTATTCCTTTGCACTTGCGCCCACCAGTCTGACAGATTTCCTCAACTTTAATACCAAAACCACCTCTGATAATTGGCTGATTAAAACTTCACGTCTTATGAGTTATGACAGTTAAACTTAATGCCATGTTGTATTCTTCACCCATTGTTACGATGTACCCTCAACTACCAAAAACTTGTCAAAGTCTGTCTCTTGTATCTGTTAAAAATAATCAGTGGAGCAGAGAGGGACTCCTCTTGGTAAAGAATCCTTGAAACTTGCAAGAATTTGCTGAATCTTGCACATGAAATACTTCTGTGCACATGCTCTTATTTCTTAAATCCATCCTACTTCAATTCAAAAAATGAAAGCCCCTGCGTTTGTGAAAAGATTTGTGCATTCATTGATTGTGTCTTGGTTTACCTGATTTGAATTTATGCATTGTGGATTTGTGGTGATTGCCAAGCTTCTTTATGGCAGTTGAGTCGCCATTTCTGCATTCTTATCTGGGCTAATTATTTTTGCAGGTTTTAATTTGTCGAAATGAAGCTGAAAAGTGCTTGATAGAAACATCAATAAATTCGTTGCGAATCAGCCTCAAGGTAACGCCATTTGCTCTCACCACTTGTGCTTGTTGATTGACTTTGTGCATAAATCATGTCACAGAATTATAGATCGTATATGTTACAGTATATTCTCTTCATTTCATGTTTATTAGGTAAAACAAACAGATGAACTTGAGAATATCCTGACGAAGAAGTTTCTTAGATTTTTGTCAATGAGGGCCGAAGCATTTCAGGTCCTGAGGAGAAAACCTGTTCAGGTACATGGGTTCGTTTGAGTAATATATGAACTTTGATAATATTTCCCAGCCAATTTTGTTAGATACCTTACACAGATTGATCTCTATTTCGTGCATGTATGATTTTTTGCTTTTAACTCCAAAGTAAACTGTGCTACCGCAAGGACCTCACATTATGCCTTTCTTTGTTCCCCTTTGCAGGGTTATGACATTAGCTTCCTTATCACCAACTTCCATTGTGAGGAGATGCAAAAACAAAGGCTTATAAATTTCATCGTACAGTTCATGGAGGCAAGGCTTCTGTCAGATCTCATCTTTACATTCATCATTGTTCTTTTATGATCTTGATGTACGCTTACCTTTATGTTTATGATTAGTTTATAGTAGTTCCTTTTAAGTAATTAATTTGGATGCTAGGCAAAGTATTATTGCCTTGCATCTTTAGTTGCCTAGAGATTGACGTGTGGTTACCTGATTTTTTCTCTAGCATAAGATATAAGGAATTCTGCTATTAAAAGAGAGCGTTGAACACTAGAACAACAATCCTGGTGGCTTTAGGATTTTGGTTGAAGCGATACTAGTTAGGACTTTGGTTAAGCTAAAGTGATATGTCATTAAATGTGAAAGTTTGCTCCGCAGATCTACTGCTGTCTACCTTAAGTATCAAGTTTCAGTCTTTGAGATCTGAGCTGCATTGTTTAAGTTTCTTGACATTATACACCCTATTAAGCATTAGGTTGGACAATGAGGGCATGATGTTTGTTCTAGTTTCATGATTTTGTCTAATTAAAACTCCCTCCGGTCCATGGAAATCTTTACGTTTGGAGAATGACACAAAGAATAAGGAAATTTTTTTGGGCAATATAGTTCCAACCATACCCCTTACAAGAGCACATGAGTGTTAAGAGAGAGAAAATGGTATTGGTGGAAAAAGAATGAGAGAGAGTGGGGTTAAGGGAATATGGGCACATGGAGGGTGGGGTAAAATAGGAAATGATTCTCAAAATCAATACCAAAAAAGGAAACGTAAAAGATTTCCATGGACCAAACTAAAGAGGAAAGCGTAAAGATTTTCATGGACCGGAGGGAGTAACAATATGTTGGGGTCCCTTCACACTTTGTGGGACACAACAACAATAGATGAACTAAAGAAAAAAAAAAGAGAAAAAAAAGGGGAAGATGAAGTCCAAGTTTGCAGTAGTGTAGACCGGCACTTTCTCTACAATTGGAAGCCAATATTTCCACCCACCATCTTCATTTATGGCTAAGTGTGAAATATTGAAGTAAAAGAAGGTGGGCTATGGTATAGGGGTTTGCAAAGACATGTGGCATATGAGCTTTGCAACTATTATAAATACATGAGCACTCCACGACAGAGCAGAGCAAGTGAGCAAGGAATAAGCAAACACACAGAGGCATTTGTTCACTTAGAGAAAAATACAGGAGCTTTAGAGTATATAATAAAATCGCCAAGAAAACAAATGGATACGACACACCGATTTTTACGTGGAAAACCCTCCAAGAAGAAGGGAAAAACCACGGGACTGTAGTTAAGCTGCCAACTGCGGATGCGTACGGAACTTTCGCCATTTCTTCTTGTCATTCCTCACTTGTAGGACACTGTTGAGAACTCAACTTGAAGCGACTTGCAAGTGGAGAGCTAACTGGTTTCGCCTTATGCATGTTGAACCTCTCAAGCAACTTCTCAATGTATCTAATCTGTGACAGCCACAACTTCTTGTCTTTCCTGTCACGGGAGATCTTTGTTCCCAGTATCTGTTTTGCCGGTCCTAAGTCCTTAATAGCAAAGGACTTGCTCAATACATTTTTCAAATTTGCAATCTTCTTAGTAAATTTGTTCACAAACACACAGTGGTCTGATATCGTCTTCTGGTAACCGTGATCTACCATGAAGGATTCAAATTTCCTGTACCACTGACCTGGAGCTTGTTTTAGACCATACAAGCTCTTCTTCAATCGGCATGCTAGATGCTTTTCCCTTAACCTGAAACCTTACAGGTTGCTCCATGTATATCTCCTCCAAATCACCGTGTAAGAAAGTCGTCTTCACGTCAAGTTGCTCGATCTCCAAATCAATGCTTGCAGCCAAGCCTAGAACAACTAGGATCGAAGACATCTCTTCAAAATCGATTCCTTTCTTTTGATGGAATCCCTTCACAACCAACCTTGCCTTGTACCTTGGTTGTGAGGTGTTTTCTTCGGTCTTCAACCGGAACACCCACTTGTTCTTGAGTGTTCTCTTGCCCTTATGCAACTTTGCCAGATCATATGTGTGGTTCTCATGCAAGGATTACATCTCATCTTGCATGGCTTTCAGCCACTCTTTCTGGTTACATCTTCCATAGCCTCGTCATAAGACTCTGGTTCTCCCCCCTCAGTGTACATTACATGCTCGGTCGCTGGGTATCTAGTAGACGGTTGATGCGTCCTACTAGATCTCCTCAATTGAGGTTGTTCGGGAGGTGGCTGAACATCATCACCATCTTGATCGTCTTCCTGTTCATCTTGGCCTTGATTGTCACGTGCAATAGGAGGTTCAGGATTCATATTCGCCGGACCTTGGGGGACGGACTTTGGTTTCTGCTTCTTCTCAAAGTCCTCAACAATTTGATCTTCAAAGAAGACACATCTCTGCTTCTAACTATTTTCTTGTCTACTGGATCCCACAATCGGTAGCCGAACTCTTCTTCTCCATAGCCTACGAAGATACACTGCTTCGTTTTGCTGTCAAGCTTGGATCTTTCGTCTTTGGGGATGTGCACAAATGCTCTGCATCCAAAGACTCTCAAGTGCTTGTAGGAGACATCTTTCCCTTTCCAAATTCTCTGTGGGATATCACCATCCAGAGGCACTGAGGGAGACAAGTTGATTAAGTGGACTGCTGCTTTCATTGCCTCGAGTGTTAGCCTCACATCCGACGGCCCGATTGTTTATCCGGATCCAAAACCGAAACAGTTATCCACCATCCCGGTGAAATTTGTTCCATGTTTATCCACCTCTAGGGTGAAAGTTATTAGTTTGGTGAGCCTCTAAGTGGTCCTAGTATATTTGTATTCCCATTTATCATAGTGGAGATATTTTGCGGAGCACGGTCCCGTGGTTTTTCCCTTCGTCTTGGAGGGTTTTCCACGTAAAAATCGGTGTGTCGTATCCATTTATTTTCTTGTTGATTTTATTAGCTCATTTTAATTACACAAGAGGGAAAAACGTAAATACTTCCGCTGCGCATTTAAGGTCTTTTCCCAACACAATATTTTAGTCACTTTACAGTTATCAATACACTAACTGCTTCTAGGTTCTAACTTCTCTACTGCTTGTTGTCCTATATCCATGTGATGTGTAGCCCTCGACGAAACTTTTAGTCCCAAGAGATTGGAGACACTGGTCCAACTGACGGATCCTAGTATATGTGATACTCTAGGGAGCTTTGTCATAGTAAAGTTTTCCTCTTTCTCATTGGAAAGCATTGGGGGGAGATGCTTTATAGCTTTTGCAGTTATGACTGAAGTTTGGCTATATGATAGTAAATAGTAAATTGTGAGTGTGCAAATTTTTTGCTTATGATGGATCTGTCTCTGTTGTTTATTATTGTATAGGATGATTTGTTTTACCATTATCTGGATATTTGTCGTCTTGGTTATTGTTAGCACTGGATGGTAATCTACTGATTGGGGCAAGAAAGCTAATGTCTGGTATGTTTCTTATTGCAGGACATTGATAAGGAGATCAGTGAATTGAAGCTGTCAGTGAATACTCGTGGGAGACTCGTGGCTACAGAGTTCTTGAAGCAATTCATATGAGTAAGATGAAATCGGAAGTTGATCGTAAGACTTGATAGTAAGGACTTCCCTCCAGCTTTACGGATTGTGTCATATATCGGATCTTGATATGTTCATCTTTCATTGCAACTCGCACAATACCGACCCTTCCTGTCAGCCCGCTCCATTAGACCAGCAAAGTAGCTTACTCCATTTTTCTTTTCGGGGTAGGGTTTAGAGCTTAGTTGATAAAATTGAGTCATCTTCCTGTATCTCAAAGAGCAAATGAAACACAGCATGCAATTTGTGGAAAAAAAGGGATGGAGTTTTCCTTCTTTTACTTCCAAGAAGGTCAATAGTATTGTAATTGGCAAATTGCACATCTAGTTGTAGTGAGTGATTATGTAAATTCTTACTGTGCATGTTGGAGTATATTTGATGGTTACTCTCTCTGAATTGATTTGTCCATTCTTCTTTTTAAGAATATCCCAAAATGCTGGGATTAGGGAGAATAGTGGCTTGTGTTTTCTTACTCTTATGTGAAGATAAGTGGGACAAAAAAACAAAAAAAAGAAAAAGAAAAAAAAAAGGAGTAATTTGGTGTGTTTGGCTTTGACAGTCAAAAGGATCATGGAAGCATGGGCGTGAAGATTAAAGGTAGATATTCAGCCAACATTTGCAGTCCACGTGTGTTAAAAATCTGGTGTTTCAGGTAGAAACATTGGTGGAATTTGAAGTTTGGGAGTCTTGGAAGGCCGGGCCAAAAGCGAGCCTACTTGGCCCTGGAGTAGAAAAGTACAGCTCAATTGACCATTCTACCCTTTGCAAAACTCTAATTTGATTAAACTTTGAAACTTCAAAACCTCATTCAAAGCTTGAAGAATGGCAAACACCTGAATAATTAAAGGCATAATCACAACTTATATGGTGATCTTGCCTTAGTGTTTACTGTTTAGCATCCTGTTTTGATCATTGCTAGGAACAAAGCTTGGAAAGCTACGAGCAGCTCGTAAGTGGGAGAGTAGAAGCGATGGGTCTGAAAAATCTATCTATGAATCTTGAGTCCTGTTTTGATTATAGAGTACAAATTACTGCTCAAAATGAGGCTGGAGATAGCATCTATCCTTTGCTCAATGTTAGTTTGGTCATGGATTTGAAAAATCTAGCATTTCTCGTTAATTTGACAATAACTCGAGCAATTTCTCATCCAATCATACCCAAAAAATGTTCTATTTGTAGCCGAAGATGGAGGGGAGTCGGAGCTTGCTCAATAGTCCAAGACTACCCAACTTACCCTAATTCACAATTTGTAACTTGAGATGGATTACCCTACCGAGGTTAACTCACAACAAAACTTCATTATGTATCAAACTTCATTAATCAAATAATCACATTATTACACTAGAATAAATTCAAATTGACATATTTTGACCAGAAGAAGGAAAGGGTATTTTAGTAACTCCATTATAGGTAGACCATTGGACTAGAGAGAGCCACGTAACAACATCCCGCCTAAAAGTACATATGCCCATCAAACTCACGAACACCATATACACATTTTATTATCCACCATCAAAACTGAAAAACAGGGGAAAAACAGGACACTCCCAAAAAAAAAAAAAAAAAAGAAAAAAATGCAGCTCTTCACTTCACCATCTTCATCTTCATCTTCATCAGCTTCTTCAACCACAACATCAAACCCAACTTTCACATTTTCTCCTAATCACAACCGTATATCCCCAAAACACCCTCAAAGAACCAGATTAATCCCAATAAAGTCCCTCAAATCCTCTGCTTCAAACCTTACATTACCCCCTTACACTTCCTCTAACAATGACCGTTCATCACCTATCCTAAGGAGAGAGAATCTAGAGGATCTTCTCATTCGACGGCCCGTTACGCGAAAGGACGGTAGAGATGATGATGATGATGAAATGGAGGGTGGTGATGAGGATGATGATGATCAAGAGGGTGGTGGGAAAGAGAAATCTGTGTTGGATGAGAGTTTGGAAAAGTTTGCTAAGAAGTTGCCAATTTTTGAACCAGGAAGAAATGATCAAGGTTTAACAATGGGGGAAGTTAAAGAGCAGCCTTTGAAAGTGAATTTGGATTTGGCTTTGTATAAAGCTAAGGTTCTTACTAAGAACTTTCAGTTTAATGAAGCTGAAAACATACTTCAGCAGGTATAGCTTTTAAGAATATAGTAGTTATTGTTTTGTTATATTTTGACTATTGTTTTACTTAAAAGTACCCGTGTTCTCGACATACTGACATACATGTGCCATTTGTATGGGAATTGATGTTCCTTACTTAATAGGGGGTACTTATATTAGGCTCAAAAACATGAACATCAAAGTGGTTTACATTTGGGCACACACGTGTTAAATACTAGGACTTTGAGAACTAAGCTATTGTTTAGGGATGTGAGACCGATGTATATAAATGGGTTTCAAATTCAATACCAGGTGCAACTGCCAGAGAAATTATAGCTAGTAACATAGATGTTGTTAACAGTTGTAAGGAGCTTATTTGCACGTCAAAAATTGTGTGACATACCTTGATCACAGTGGGGAAGGTTTTTATGGGGATTTATATTGAGTCAATCTTATTATTGAAAGTACTAAACCATCCTAAGTGATCCGAACACGCTTTAGTGAGGATTAAGCTTAGATAGTGATGCAGTTAATCAACTGGGGTTTGGCAAATGTTTGGCCTAGTTCATGTAATGCCACATAATTTTCATACATGTTGATTGCAGAAGATGTTGATAGATATGGGAACTTCTGTGAAACTATGGTGTATAGTTCTATGTTCTGTATATTTTGTCTAAGATCACAACCTTGTATAATCTGCTGGCCTACAGATTGTGCAGGAGAACTGTCTTCTTTCTGACAATGTAGTAGGCTGATTTTCAGTAGCTAGTACACTGTTTGTTGACGATCTGATTTGGTAATGCTGAAGTGTATTTACTATTGGCCTGAAGACGGAAGGCCGTATGTTGCACTAGGGAAGGTGCTAAGGAAGCAATCAAGAGTATCAGAAGCAAGGACAGTTTATGAGAAAGGCTCTCAGGCTACTCAGGGTGAAAATGCCTACATTTGGCAGGTTTGTTCACTAAACCAAGTAGTACTTAATGCAAACCACAAGAATTCTCAATTTCATGAACATTTTTATTCAATAATTATAAGATTATAACCTAAGTTTCTTTTGTATATTCTCAACATGATCCATCCGTACAGTGTTGGGCTGTGCTTGAAAATGAGATGGGAAACGTAAGGAAAGCCAGAGAACTATTTGATGCTGCCACAGTTGCTGACAAAAAGCACATTGCAGCTTGGCATGGATGGGCAATATTGGAGCTGAAACAAGGAAATATTAAGAAGGCCAGAAATCTGCTTAGCAAAGCAATTAAATACTGTGGTGGAAACGAATATGTTTACCAGACTCTTGCGTTGCTCGAAGCTAAGGCTAACCGATATGAGCAGGCTCAGTACTTGTTCAGGCAGGCCACCAAGTGTAACCCACAAAGTTGTGCTAGCTGGCTTGTAAGTTCCTTCTTTCCCTTATCTTTTTTTGTTTTGTTTTCGGCTTTTCAGTTGTTTCTTATTTTGAGGTGAAACTGGGGTAATGTGGTTATTATAATCTTCCCATACAGGCTTGGGCACAGGTAGAAATGCAGCAGGAAAACAATCGAGTTGCCTGTTATCTATTTGAGGTCAGTGATTTATGAAAATATACTGAACAGTTTCTGCCTGACAGTGAAAACTCTCTAAGCTGATTCATTTATGTTTCGAACAAATTCATGATTTGCAGAAAGCTGTCCAGGCGAGCCCCAAAAATAGGTTTGCCTGGCATGTATGGGGGCTGTTTGAGGCTAATCTTGGGTATATTGATAAGGGAAGAAAACTTTTAAAGATTGGGCATCTTGTCAATCCGAGGGATCCTGTTCTTCTTCAGTCTCTTGCTTTACTGGAGTACAAACACTCTACAGCAAATATTTCCAGGGTTTTGTTCAGGAGAGCGTCAGAGTTGGATCCACGGCACCAACCTGTATGGATTGTAAGGTTCTTTTCCATGTACTGCATACCACTGCTATTTTCCTGCAATGAATTGTTGTCAATAGGTCTTTTAGTGATCAGGATTTCTAGTTCACAGGCTAGCTGAAGTTCTGGGTTTATAATTTCCAGTTGACTTTGTTACATAACTACTGTATGTTTCATGATAGTATATTTTTTTTTTCTTTGCCTTTATATTTCATAGTTTTCTTATCACGGTTTCCTAATTTCTCCAAAAAGGTAATTAGTTGTTTTGGTTGCTTTTAGGCCTGGGGATGGATGGAATGGAAAGAAGGTAATCTGTCCACAGCAAGGGAACTGTACCAAAGAGCTCTTTCAATTAATTCAACAACTGAAAGTGCTGCTCGTTGCCTTCAGGTAACCACACACTCATGCTGCTACACCTTATTAGATCATCATTTGAAGTTGGAAGCATTCTTTTTTCAGTAAATGGCTAGGATGATGTCCTATTATTATTTGTGTGGAAGCTTGCATATTGAGATGTGTGATATATTCATGAATTTTCAAATGCAAGTGTTTAAGAAATATAAGAAGTGGACATAAGCTTGTAAGTATCCTACTTGGGATGATCAGCTTTGGAAGACGTTTTACAGTACAAAGTGGACATTCCAAGTTGAATTCTAGTCAGTACAACAAGTAGAACTGTAGGGTAGGAGAACTAGATCTGCTGGTACAATAAAACATAGAAGTTAGGACTAGTGGTTAACATCGAGTGCTAATGTGATGGATATTCATTTAACCACTGCTAGTTCCTATGTTTAGCACCACTCTGGCATGTTAGGGTACCACCTGTGTCAGTCCATTTGAAATGGTGAAATTGACACAAGTCATACAACAGGAAACCTCCTACAGCAGTTACTTCTAGACTTCTAGTTGACACTGGATTCGTAGCTTCTCAAACATTAATTTAGAGATGGATAAACGTATTTGGTTGCGTTGATTTAGGGCTGATCAGGTGGTATCAGTTCTGTATTGATTAGCTAATCACTTAACGAATGCTAATATACACTCAATTTTGGTGTTGCACAATGTATCCAGGCTTGGGGTGTCCTGGAACAAAGAGTTGGTAACCTGTCAGCAGCCAGAAGATTATTCAGATCTTCACTGAACATAAATTCCCATAGCTACGTAACATGGATGACATGGGCAACTATGGAGGAGGACCAGGGAAATTCCGTGCGTGCTGAGGAAATACGAAACCTCTATTTCCAGCAGGTCAGTTACTGGCCTAGATTTTGATATTTACATGAGCTTTATTATGTGTATACAGAACATGAAATATAGTACTATAAGAGTAATGTTTCATTCAAGTACTATAGTATACAACTCGTAGACTTGAAGCCATGACAAAATGGAAATGCAATATCTTGACATCGGTGTAGTACTTACCGTCACTTAAAAGTTTGCACATACAGAATAGTACCTAGGCACACAGTTTCTGTTTAAGTTTAGATCCTAATACATAGAAGGTTAATCATACTGCTTTATCCAACAGCGCACAGAAGTGGTTGATGACGCGTCATGGGTGATGGGGTTCATGGACATAATTGATCCCGCGGTTGATAGCATAAAGAAGCTCTTGAACTTAGAGCAAGACCCTTTTTACAAGAAACAGGATTCGCCAGATAACACAGCAGAAGCCAAGGACAACGTCGAGTCTCCTGAGGGTGAAAATGTCAGGATCGGGAGTGGTTTTGATTTAGACAAGTTCGTCAAAGAGAAATTATCGCTTGATCCATCAAAGCTTGATGACCAGATGGAAACATCTTTAACTTCGATATCAAAAATCAAGGATGCAAAAAAGCCTTGGAGGTCAAAGCAAAGTCAGGGAGGTTGAAGGCAACAATATTTGTATATCCAACAGTGTACTGGAAAAATATTATTGAAGTTGTGCATACATCATTACACTGTAGGGGATTAAAAATATTAATCATAATACCCGATTGAAGAAAAGGTTAATTTGGTAATGTATATTATTTGTTCGAAATTTGTAAGATGTGTATACATAGAGTTTCCAAGTTCATGCAAGGCACCAAGGCTTGCCTTTTGCTACCATACCAGTAGGTAGGGCTAGGGGTGAGCATGTTGATCCTGATCCGGCAATCCGAATCGGATCCGGTCCATTTTTTATCCGGAAAAGCGGATATCTGCTCCGTATAAAGCGGAGCGGATACCCGCTCCGCTTTTTTGGGACCCAAATAGGAGCGGATACGGATCGACCTTCTAAGAAATGCGGACATCCGTATCCGCTCCGCTTTTTTAACAAATTAAAAAATTCCAGTTTTACAACCTTATAATCAATTATGCGTGTGTGGACTAGAAGTCTAGAACCTTAAAAAATTCCTATTTTACAGCTAGATTATTTTTGTTATGTTGTTGTAGTTAACATGAAAAACGTGGACTTTAATAGTACATTTGGATAATTGGTCATGATTGTATTAAACTATGTCATATTGTTAACTTTGTATTAGGTTTATTAAATTTGAAGATTTAAAATTGGTACTTTTATAATTTTGGAGGCTATTTGGGCCCGATTCAATACAATTTAGTAGTTTACTAGATACTCAATTCAAAAAGTAAATAAAAACAATAAAAAAGACAAAAAAACTCAAAACAAATACGGATATCCGCTGATCCGCTCCGTTTAAATCGGATATCCGGAAAAGCGGGTATCCGCTTTAAAGCGAAGCGGATATGGATCGACATTTTGCTGATTCGGAAAAGCTGATATCTGCTCCGCTTTTCAAAACCGGAGCGGATAATCCGCTTATGCTCACCCCTAGGTAGGGCAAAAATTGATTTAACAAGGTTGGTTTAAGTTGCTTCTGATTTGGGGCTAGAATTTATCCTGTGTTTTTTTGTCAACTAAACAAATGAACTTGCATTTTATTTTTTGAGTATGTGTGTCAACCAAATGCCCCTAAGCTCTTACGGAGTTATGGTTCATTATATTCAAGTTCCAAGATGCAACCACGAAGTTCTAACAGGCCTAGGAAAGGATCCAATCACAGGCATGCATGTCTTGTTAATTAAATGCAATGCCTAAAATATATAATGTGTTCTTTTTCACTGATCTCCACCGAACTAAACAGTAATAATGTATGAGAGAAAAATTAGGTCACTGAAATAAACTGAATTGAACTAATTAGTTGGAGGTTAGGCGTCCCACACCGGAGGCGTCCTCCTTCTTATGACTGGTGGCCACTAACTTTGCCGATAGAGACTACTTCGTCCTCCGCAATGCATGACAGTCTCCTGTAGTGTAGAGAATAGCTGTTTAGAATTATGTTGACAATTCAATTTGCATATCTACTATATTATAAACGAATAATGTTAATTATGTCAAACACATACCGATGAATTAGATCCTTCACCGGCTTCCGTTGTTCACTTGACTTTCTCTTCCACTTTCATCTTCTTCTTCTCTGGCAGAGCCATCTCGTGTACAAACTTTTTCTCCGACTTCTTTTTCTTTTGCTTTCTTTTTAGCAGCAAGTGCCTCAAGCACTTTCATGCTCCTCTTAGGTTGTCTTCGAACGAGTGGCTTGAAAAAGCCTTCATGTGGCTCCTGCATGCATGCAATATGTTGTTAGCTATTTACATTTTGTTTGTCATTTAAGTAAGAATTTACATTGTAACAAACCATATGGTGTTGTCATACCCTTTCCTCCTCTTCACTTTCTGCTTCTTCGTCGGTGATGATGTTGGCTGACCGATCAAAGCTCAGAACAATTTCCTTGTCCTCTAATGGATATGCTTGTCCATACACCACATTGTCCACAATCTATGCAGTTTTCACATGTAATGAACCAGGCCACTTCAGATCGATAAGATTTGAATTATATAGTAACAAGTCTAACAACCAATCTGCTTGGTATGTTGTTTGAATTATTTAACAACCAATTCATCACGTTACAATCATAACAAACTTCAACCTCAAAAATATTGTAAGACATTTATTTAGTAACAACCAATTCACACATGACAATCAAAAGAAACTTTTAGTTTACTGACCTGCGCATAAGCAAAATGTGCATCAGGCGATGTGTCCTTTCACACAATTTTATTGAGCTCTGAATTGCTCCATGCACATATCCTTGGTTCATTGAGATTCCAACTTACTCCATATCCAACGTTTATTCGGTCCAAGTAAACAATCTGAACATATGCATAAAAGGTTGGTTAATTGGAATGGGCTCTTCCAATGAGGTCATACTCTAACGGAAGCACAGCGATCTTAAAGTAAAAGTACCGTGAGAAGCATTGCAGATCCCGACACTCCAGATTGGCTGAAATCATTCCTACCTTTGAACTTGCAGATCCATTAACCCCAATTATATTTAACAACATTTTTCAACACTTTTCGCGTTAGTGCACGCGGATGTTTTGGGCTGAACCATCTGCTCTTTGTGTGACACAACATATTCTGAAGGCAGTAATAAATCAAGTATCTCAGAAATTGTATCTTATCTGTTCGTGCCTCCCATGCTAGCTTTTTTATATGCATCTCGTGAATTCCGCCGTCGTTATCGAGTTGTGTCACCATTTCCACGACCTCCTCGTCATCCTCGTCAGCTAGAGGCACTTGCTTTAACTCCTTCCTCCCCGGGATCCCAAATATCCAACTGACCATGTTGGACGTGATCTCTACAGATTTGGGTCCACCTTCCTCCGCTTTCCTCAATGTGAGGACCTGCGTTTTAGGATCAAACCTCTCGCTTAACCAATACGCTAGCGTCTTGTTAACCTCAGAAAGGGTAAATTCTAGCATTGCCCCCCACCCGGCTTCAATAGCCCATTGTTTTTTGTTGTGAACTTAGTTGCTTCGCAAGACCAATTATCTTTTCTGGATGGCATCTGCAAGTATGGTTGCCCTGCATCATTGAATTATGAATTTGTATGGACTTATTACATGCATTCTCCATCAAACAAATGTGTAAAATGTAACTATTTGTATGTTGAAGTAACTAACATATGTCTTCCCGACTGAAGGTTTGGGAGGCCTCCCCCTTGGTTTCTTTGGCTCATTCTCACTCATTTTCGGCTTGCGTTTCTTGGTATCTCCCTAACAATAATTTACATCAAATTAGTTTTAATCAATAAACCCAAAAAATATTATTGGGGAACAAAAATACACCAACAAGATTAAAAGCATAATTATTATCCCCTTTACCGTTAATGTTTGTGTCCAAGGTGACTCATGTTCTTTGCATTTTGACCTCCACTCTCGAACCTCAGCTTCATTTCGTTCCTGTATTAACTCCTTGTCTAGTGTTAATTTTGTATTCTGCACTTGCTTCTTGTTCTTTCTTTTGTAAGCAGTACCAAATGCCTGAATAACAACATCAAATTAGGCTATGATGAGTTATCTAATACATGTCATCATTCACATTATGTATGAAAGATTTAGTACAAACTTACCGTATCATTCAACACCGTGCAACTGTCATCTTCTACCTCATTATTTGCTTGTTCTCCCCTTATGGCCTTGCAGTCCTTGTCCTTCGCAACCTCGTTGTTCGTTGTTGGACGATAATCTTTGGACTGTAAATCAGTTTTATTGTTAGGACAACCAGCGTCACTCTCCACTTTGCAATTCTTTTCTTCCGCTTCCCCTTCCTATAGCCCAAGTTCAATATGACAAATACAAAAATATACTTCAATATTTATACTCTGCTAGTTTTTTCAAAAACAACGTTTTCTTAACCATTATTGAACATATTCACTCTTTTTTTTTTGCAAAATCATTAACATTTGACATTTCCTTATGGTATCTACACAGGCAAACAAAATACGTTCAAAATGGTAATATCACTTTACTGTGTACAGATATTCATATTTGAAAATTACAACACATTACCATCTCATCTTCCAGGAAACCTGAAATCCTCTTTTTCTTGGCAACACTCTTCAACCTCGGCCATTTTCTCTTTGCTAATGTCTTTCGACGAGGTTCTATGTTGGGTACTGAGCCTACCGCCACAATCTCGTTAACAAAAGTAACATGCTGCTCAACCAGTGGCGGAGACAGGGGGAGGTAGGCCATGGCCTCCCCCATCATTTTCAAAACCAATAAATAATATGTGTGTATTTTAGAGACAAAACTGCAGCTACGCTCCAGTGGTTTCTCTTATCACCCCTACTACTATCTTGTAACGCACTGATTCAAGGTTCGAATCATGTGAAACATTGTCTTTCTCTTTATTGCAATTTTCTTCTCTTCCCTTTTTACTTGCTCAACTGTTCCTTTTCTTTTGTTGTTCAGATGCTTTGTTCACAATATTTGTTTTCGATTATTATTTTTTTTTTTTGAGTGAAAGACCGACGAAACGGTCACCGATCTTCCATTAACTTCTCCAAATCATGAGAAAGAGCTACATCAACACTGACTGGGAACGACGAATCTCAAAAACGACACCCTACCTCCCAAGGTTGCACATGCGCAAGCTCATGGACTACACTATTCCCTTCCCTTTTAACAAACGACCAAGACACACTACGAAAATCTCGAACACTAGCTAAAGCATCCTCAATAACTAAATGAAACAAACTAGACCCACTACTACCAGTAGATAAAGCATTAAAAGACTTCAAACTATCAGTTTCTAAGATTACCTCTCCAAATTCATAAATCGAGGCAAGCTGGAGACCAAAAACAATTGCCTTAGCCTCAGCCACATCAGTGTCCCAGCATACACCAAAATTCCATGTTGCTCCAATTAGTGGGTAGCCACTGTCATCACGGCATATAATGCCAATCGAAGAGCCAATATCACCCAACCTGCTTGCGTCTACGTTCACCTTGATTTTCCCATTACTAGGGGGCGCCCAGTAGCTTCTCAACCATGGTTGCTTCGTACCCCGGCGTCCCAAATTGCCATCGCCATCAAGCTCCACACAGAGCTTATTAAAGAGCATTTTAATTTCCTCGGGGGACCTGAATATACCTTCAAAAATTCTTTTATTCCTCGACTCCCAAATTACCCAAGCAAATAAGCAAATCAAGCGAAACATATCAGCATCAAAAGATTCTTGTAACAGTTCAACCCAATCACGGAAGGATGCCAATCCCACATGACAATTGACAGGCAACTCGCTCACTTCCCACACTGCTTGCGCAAACGGGCAATCACGCAAGGCGTGCAGACCATTTTCTAAGTAGCTAGGACACCAACTGCATTCCTCCCCAATAGTCTCAACTCTTCTGTGGAGACCCGCTCGAGTAGGTAGCGCCTCATTGCTAGCACGCCACATGAATGTTTTGGCTCTCGGTAAAATATTACACGACCAAATCTTGTTCCACAACGATCTGTCCACTGAAGAAGACGAAGCCACGTCTGACTCATAAGAGGCCGCCACTATGCCATGGTATGCGCTCCGAACTGTAAACTCGCCTCTCTTATCCCAGCTCCATGATGGAATATCAGCAGGCAGTCTAATACTCAAGGGTAAAGCAAGAATGCGATCAACATCAATAGGGAGGAAACAATCCCGTACCTTCGCAACGTCCCATTCCTTCGTAACAGTGAGAATCAACTCACTCACCTTCATATCCTCAGGAAGCACGCCCATGCATGACAGAATTTTATGTGACCCATTACCAGGTAACCAAGGTCGGACCAAACATTGATCCTTTCCCCGTTACCAACTCTCCAGCACAAGCCCTTGCGTATCACCCATTTCGCTTCAAAAGTACCCCGCCAAGAGTAGCTTGGATTAGATCCTAGTGAGGACAAAAAAAAGTCACCATTTGGGTAGTACCGGGCTTTCAACATGTCTCCAAGGAGCCCGCCACCCCCATTCATCAAACGCCATGCTTGCTTAGCTAACAATGCCCAGTTAAATATTTTCATATCACGCATACCCAAGCCACCCTCACACTTTGGCTTGCATAATTTCGCCCACGAGAGCCAATGAATTTTCCGTTCTTCTTTTTTTTTACCCCAAAAGAACTGAGAGAACATGGAACGAATCTCATCAAAAAAGTTTGCTGGTAGTTTAAAAACACTCATCACATAGGTAGGGACTGCCTGGGCCACTGCCTTTAACATCACTTCCCTACCCGCTTTTGACAACAACAAACCTTTCCACCCTCTAAGCTTGTTCCACAACCTTTCCTTCAATGACTTACAAAGGACCTTCTTGGAGCGTCTGACAATCGTCGAGAGTCCAAGATAGCAATCATGATAATCGACTACCTCAACCCTAAGAATTGTCGCAATATCACCTCTAGCTGCACCACGGACCCCTTTACTAAAGGATACTTTGGATTTCTCCAAACTCACTTTCTGCCCCGAGGCACCCTCATAAAGAGCTAAAATATCACGAACAGTACCTGCGGCCTCAGAATTGGCTCTCAAAAAAAGAATACTATCATCTGCAAAGAAAAGATGAGTAAGAGACGAGGCCCCTGCACAGATACGAACTCCACGCAAGCTACCAACCTCCTCCGCTCGTCTAATTAATCCAGATAGAGCTTCAGCACATAAAATAAATAAATACGGCGAAATTGGGTCACCCTGCCGAAGCCCTCTTTCAGGTGCAAACACTGGAGTCGGTGTGCCATTAATGAGGATAGAGAAAGTCACAGAACTCACACACTCCATAACTCGACCCACCCACTCAGCATCAAAACCAAATTTCCAAAGCACCGCCTCCAAAAAACCCCACTCTACACGACCATATGCCTTCGCCATATCCAGCTTCAGAGCAAAAAACCTTCACTAGAGCTAGAATTTTTCATAAAATGAAACGTCTCTAGGGCCATCAACACATTGTCAAAGATCATACGACCTGGAGTAAAAGCACTCTGATTCAAAGAAATAATACTAGGCAGAAACACCTTCAGTCTGTTTGCCAGGACCTTAGAAACCAACTTGTAAATAACATTGCACAAACTGATAGGTCTGAAGTCAGTAATCACTTCGGGGATTTTTTTAGGGGATCAGTACAATATATGTATGGTTCAAACCGTTAGGAAGACCACCGCCATTCAACACGTCAAGCACTAACTGGGCCACTGAATCACCCACAACATGCCAGTAATTCTGAAAAAATAATGGGCACATAACATCTGGCCCCGGGGCTTTCAACGGGTGCATTTGACTAAGGGTTGTGTGGACCTCCTCTTTTGAATAAACCCGTCTCAAGCCTTCATTCATCACATCAGTAACTCGACACTCGATCCCTTGTAGTGCAGCATGCAGAGACGTAATATCCTCGGATGAGAAAAGGGAACCAAAATAATCCTTTACAATTCGCCCCAGAGCTGCATCACCACGGCCAATCTCACCTGTCACCTCCTTCAACTCTTTAATCATGTTCTTCTTCTTCCGATTAGACGCCTTGCGATGAAAAAACGAGGAGTTTCTATCACCTGCAAAGAGCCAAAGGACCCGAGACCGTTGACGCCAATATAATTCTTCTTCCCGAACCAGACCTTCAATGTCTCGCAACAACTTCTTCCTCTCTTCTAGCTGATTTGAGGTTAAGCCAGCCTTATTGAGCTTCTTCAACCTCTTACGTTTACTCCTCAACTCTCGAAATAACGCCCCAAACTCACTCTCACTCCATAATTCTAGCTCCGCTGCACACGCCTCTATTTTTTGCAAAGCCGTTGGACCACCAACAGACCACACCTCACGTACCACATCTTCGCACCCCGCATTCTCGGCCCATAGTTGCTCGAATCTGAATAACTTGGTGCTTCGTCTACGATGCCCATCTTCGCAAAGCTGTAAACGGATGGGAGCATGATCAGAAATCTCACGCTCCAAGTGGATCAATTTTGCAGAAGGAAATAAATCCAGCCATGCCTCCATTGCCATGGCTCTATCTAGCCTGCTTTGAACGTTATCCTCCCCAGCTCTTCCATTATCATATGTAAACAACGAACCTCTACAACGAACGTCTCTCAGTCCACAGCATCTCTAAACATCTTCATCTGCCTTTCCGATCGATCATTTTGACCACACATTTCATTTGCAAATAAGACCTCATTATAGTCACCCATGCACAACCAAGGGTCTTGTCTCTCATTTGCCAATAATTTCAACAGTGACCAAGATAGGTGACGATTTGTCCCTTCCGGCCACCCATAAAAACCTGTGAAGCGCCACGTTGTCTCACCCAACCCGCGCTCCACTAACACGTCTATATGATGTAAAGATTGTGAAAGGAGAGATATGGAAACTTCTCCCGTCCACAAAAGTGCTAAGCCCCCAGGAGAGATATCAACAAAAACCCCAGTATAATCTCGAAGCTTTTTAACAATCGGAACCTTCTCACGTTCGCTAAGTTTTGTTTCCGATAAGAACAAATCGAACGGGGCCTCTCTCCGGACCAAGTCCCGGAGCAAAGAAACTGCACGAGGGTTGCCCAGCCCTCGACAGTTGAGACTTAGGCAACTCATTGCTCCCGGCAGGGTCGGACCTCGCCGATCTCCGCGGATTCAGAAGACACTACAGTCTCCCCATTTAATCTAGTCTCAAGTAAAATATCCGTACAATTCGATCTTTTTGACCGCTCCTCACCACAGCAATCAAGCATCACAACATCAGACTCCAATCCAAACCGAGCTCGTTTACTCCCCAAGAGAGCTGTCACCTCTCCATCTGCAGACCTCACCCCAGTAGGTTGACCTGCCTCACGAGCACGACGAAACCATTTCCTGTTTCCTCTCACTGGCCCCACATCCTTCTCAACAACACCCTCCTCAGCTCTATCTTCACCAACCTTGCCCTTTGACTCTTTTAGAGAAAGCGAGCCAAGGGTAGGGACCAGCCTGCTTCCAGTTTCACCACATTCCTTACTACCCTCTGCCCCCACCCCCCAAAGTCACATGAACTAGCCTTCTTAGCAAGAACCTTCGTCACCTCGGCAGCTTTATTGATCAAAACACCCTCAGTCACACTATCCCTAGGCAACTTTGCAGACTTATGACCATCAACCACTTCCTCGGCAAAAACAATATGACGATTAACCGAGCCCGTATCGTCCCTGCCCAGTTTCTCAAATAGTCGTTTCTCCTTGTCCCTCTCAACCATAGGCTGTCGTCGCGGCTCCTTATTAGGAGTGACTCGAAGCCACGACCCATACTGTAGCCCTAGGGTTTTCAAATCATCATCACCAAACTTATCACATTCCTTCTCAACGTGCTCTATCAAACCACAAGCATAACAAAAATTTGGAAGATAGCAATACTTAAATTCTAGCCACTCCTCCTTTGTATCTTCGAACGCCATTGTCATACCCCTTTGCAAAGGTTTAGAGATATCCACATCAACTCTGATATTCATGGTTTTGGAGTACCCAAAATCATTAGATGGATCATAAGACATGAACAGTCCAATCTGCCCACCAACAAGTTCAGCCGTCTCAAAATCCCTGCCCCCAAAAGGAACGTTGCGGACCTTGACCCAAAACTTTGCCCTATCAAACTGTAAATCATCAGGCTTATCAGCCCATTGTCAAACGTCCATGGTTCATGATTAAGGACAAAATTTCGATCACACACAAAGGTACAAGTATCCAAATCCCTAATCACCAAATCAGCCCTTGGTCGAAACATTCTTCTCAAAGTGTCCTTCAGAGCCTTACGATTAAAAGGTTTCTTAGTTAGAAGCCTGCCCGCAAGGCTCCAATCGAGCCGCCTATTCTCCTCCTTAAGGCGTTTCCCCTTCACCACCACTACCTTGCTCTCCGCCTCAGTCAGACGGAGTTTCCCACAATCTCGTGCCAACTGCTCAGCCATAACCCTCTCCTTTCACACCACCCAGAAAACTCACACACAAAGCAACAAATCAAAAAACAGGGAACAAATCAAGAACAAAGATCAGAGAAATCAATGTCTTGCCTCACTAAACGCACTCAATTCGAGATGAAAATCACAAAAAACTGATAGAGCGCAGTTATTCGCCGCCTCTCACCGAACCCTAGGTTGGGAGAGTTTTCCCTTTTCCCTTAACAAACTGGGTTTTTGACCACTCGATTATTATTATTTGGTTATTCTCTATTTCTTTTTAATACTCAACTTTGTTTCCTTTAATCATTACTCTCCACTTTCAATTTCATTACTTTGTTTTCTTTGGTAATACTAAATTGGTAAAAAAATCATTCTAAGTTTTATTTTTACTTATATACTTGTACATATATTGAGAAGCAAGCTAACTATATTTACTTATAAATTGTTTCTCCACATATATACTTATACATACTTTTTCATATAAATTACACTAGTTTTTGATGACTTTCTCTGTAAAAAAAAACGCATGTGAGAAGTACAACAAGCTAACTATTTCTAAATGGAGGCTATTTTTTTCAAAATTTCCGTGACTAAAAAAAGTTATTTCCAATATAGAGTAATATTTTTGGTCTCCGGTCCCCCTTAAGAAAAAAATCTTGGTTTCGCCACTTGGCTCAACTATGTGTTTCACATATATAATTCTCTAGGGTAAAAGACTGCAACATTTCAGGCCATTTATAGCAGCCTCTGAATCTAGTGGAGACAGATATCCTATATAAATATTTCTCCCCAAATACGATTATACTTTCTATACCCCAATGTATTTATACACTCCTGAATTCCTTCTAAATTGAATCTCACATCAGGAATTTCAAAGGGTGGAGAATATAAAGCGCTAATGGATAGCACTATAGATGAGGAAAGGGTGGAGAAGCGAGAAGTCTACAGAGCGGCAAAGAAGGAGGCAAAGAAATCAGTAGCAGAAGCCAAAAGTAAAGCCTATGAGAGCTTGTATCAAAAATTGGCTACTAAGGAGGGAGAACAGGACGTTTACAGGTTGGCGAGAGCTAGGAAGAGGAAGACTAGAGACCTGGATCAAGTTCGTTGTATTAAGGATGAGGCGGGACGAGGTCTTGTGGACGAAACGAACATCAAGAGGAGGTGGCATGGGTATTTCAATGAGCTTTTTAACAATGTTGGAGACGTAGACATTTCGTTGGGAGATCTTAGCACATCCGAGCAAAACCGTAACTACAGCTTTTGTCGTCGTATTACGAAGGAAGAAATCAGAGGGGCCATGAGGACGATGAAGAGTGGAAAGGCAGTAGGACCAGATGAGATACCCATAGAGGTATGGAAGAGTTTGGGGGAGGAAGGTTTATTGTGGTTAGTTAGGCTTTTCAACATGATCCTCAAATCTGCAAGGATGCCGGAGGAGTGGCGGCTCAGCACATTGATTCCTCTATACAAGAACAAAGGAGATATTCAAAACTGCAACAACTATAGAGGTATCAAGTTACTCAGTCACACCATGAAGCTATGGGAGAGAGTGATTGAGAAGAGACTAAGGAAGAGTACTCTTATCTCGGAGAACCAATTCGGTTTCATGCCAGGGAGGTCAACAACAGAAGCGATTCATCTGATTAGACGTTCTATGGAGTACTACAGAGATAGACAAAGGGACTTGCACATGGTTTTCATTGATTTGGAGAAGGCGTATGACAGGGTACCCAGAGAAGTTATGTGGAGGTGCTTGGAATCCAAGGGGGGTCCAGTCGCCTATATCCGAGTGATTAAGGATATGTATGAAGGAGTGAGGACTAGGGTCAGAACTACAGGAGAGGAAACTGAGCAATTTTCTATAGATATTGGGTTACATCAAGGGTCATCGTTGAGTCCCTTCTTATTCGCAACCGTTATGGATGAGCTCACTAAGACTATCCAGGGGGATGTGCCTTGGTGTATGTTGTTTGCCGACGACATTGTTTTGATAGACGAGACTAGAGAAGGTGTTAACGCCAAACTAGAACTTTGGCGGGATACACTAGAGTCAAAGGGATTTAAGTTAAGTAGGACAAAGACCGAGTACTTGGAAGGCAAATTTACAAGAGATGGGGTTGCCTCGGTTATGGAGATTAAGATTGGTACTGAAGTGGTACCGAAGAGGGATTATTTCAAATATCTCGGTTCAATCATACAGGGCAACGGCGAGATTGATGATGACATGACTCATCGTATCAGAACAGGGTGGCTAAAGTGGAGGAGTGCAACGGGAGTTCTATGTGACAGAAAAATTCCACTAAAACTTAAAGGCAAATTTTATTGTACAGCCATCAAGCCAGCTATGCTATATGGGGTGGAGTGTTGGCCGGTGAGGCAGGTGCATGTGCAGAAGATGCGGGTGACCGAGATGAGGATGCTTCGATGGATGTGCAACTCTACAAGAAGAGATAGAATTAGGAACGAAGTGTTGAGAGGCAAGGTGGGAGTGACCGATATTGACAACAAGATGCGAGAAACAAGGCTTAGGTGGCTTGGGCATGTGAGGAGGAGACATCGAGATGCACCGGTGAGAAGGTGTGAGAGAATTACACTTAGTGACTGTAAACGAAGAAGAGGACGCCCGAAGAAGACTTGGGGAGAGGTAATCAGGCAGGATTTGACCCTTCTAGATCTTACAGAGGACTTGGTCCTAGATAGGAAATTATGGCGTAGCAGGATTCGTGTAGAGGATCCTCGTTAGATTATGGTTGTGCATTTGCTAGTACTAGAGGTTGAGTCATTTTGTTTATAGCCTGTAGCGTCTCCGTCACTTTATGTTGTTCAAGTAGTAATATCTTGTGTTAGTATGTTTAATGCTTTACTTCTCTTGCCCTTTTGATCATTCTTTATTGCTTTAAAAAAAAAAAAAAAAAAAGGTTTTTGTGGGTCTTTCGGAAACAGTCTCTCTTCTAGACGACTAGTTAGGGGTAAGACTGCGTACATCTGGACCTCCCCAGACCCCGCCCTAGGCGGGATACTTACTGGGTTGTTGTTGTTGTTGTTGTTGTTGTATCAGGAATTTCAAAGGAATTCTCCAAACCACCGTTATAATCAAATATTGGCTCATATATAAAAGATCCCTCGTGCCTAATTGTAAGAATGTATCTACATTCACAAATTTAACAATTGTTAGGTAAAAAATTCAGCTTATAATTGCAATAAAGTATTAACATTACCTCTAATTTGCTACATTGAACTGCCATGTCTTAACTTCAATTACTTTCTCATGAATTCAATTAATATATATTTAGCTATAATGTCTTAGCTCTATTTTATTTAGCCCAATTTATGAAGATGAATCAATCAGTATAATTCAAAACTTAATTGAACTTTACTTACTCCACAGTTCATGAAGATGAATTCAATGAGTATATTTATGATATGACGACATTATTTATTCATTTTATCAAAGGAAAATAAAATTAATTAAGAATAAACACAATTTTATCATTCAACATGCATGCCTATAAATACTAAGTAACACAACTATTTTAATCAAAATTATCAAAGTTAAATTAATTCACAAATCCAAGAATTTTCTACCAATTAAATTATTGCATGTAGACACTTACCTTCAAATTTGTGGCATAGTATCTTCCTTTATGTTCCTTGAACATCTTGACGTCCCACCACTACAAATCTCTTCGACTTCTCCGCTTCTCTCTAAGTTTGTGGATGTGTTAACAAGATGAACTCTTGATTGCGTCTGGGTATTGTAAATACATTATATAGTTAGAGTACATACTAACAAACATCTTTATTATGGATTTTCAACAGTTTATGTACGTTTGCAATTGTGTAGTAACAACTGCACATAAATATAATGTTTTGTAGTAACAATTGTACATAACCAATTATGCACCTGGGTTACTCAAAATTTCTCCCTCGCGGATTTGGCTATCGCCAGAAAATACTTCGTCTTGGCGGTTTAGGACGAACACACGATTGCTTCTCACCAGAAAAACGCTATTGATCGTTTTATTTCCTGGACATAGCTTCGCTCTTAAATTTAAACTTAAATCGGATAAAGTTTTGAGCTATAAATTGGGGTTTGGTTGATAGAATTTTTGAAAAGAGTTATTTGGGATGTATATGTGGCCGCCGGAGATCGATGGGGGAGTTAATAGATGGACAAGTAAGAGATATAGGGTGGGAAGAAGTTCGACAAAACTGACAGAAATGGGGCTAAAAAATGTTATCGAAACTCACCTGAATTCTTAAGCTCACTGGAGTGAAATAACCCCAACCATTACACTTTTCCTCCAAAAAGTGGCTAACCCTAGTATGTATTTGAAATTTTGGGCATTTTGGTTTTGAAATTCAAAGGAAAGTGAGCAATTTCATTTTACCTTTATTTTTTTATAAACTTTATTCCAACCAATAGTCTTCTGCCACATCACTTGGACAAGCTTGTGTATAATACACAAGTGTTAGACATAGCATTACCCGATGTTTGTAGCTGCCAATAACAAAATCGAACATATTACCACTTAATTATTTGCAAGAACTGAATAATAACACCATACAAAAAGAAATTAAAAAACAAATCAACTGTACTAGAATTGCCAATAACCGAATTAAACATGACGAGGGAAATATTAATGCCAAGATTAATGGATACAATTGAAACACTTACATTTCCAAAATGACTACTCAGGAACTAATTGAACTTGAGCCTATAAATTAACGTTTTAGTATTTATAAGCTCTACCCAAAGTATACAACAGTTGTGCACTTGATTACAGCCTTTTGGGATTCCAGAATTGGTCAACTAAGAGATGAAACGGAAATTTTAAAATCTCTAGTTCCAACCGGTTTTCAAAGAAAGAATCTCTATTTCCAACCGGTTTTCATTCCTTTCAAAGAAAGGAGAATTAATCTCTAGACTCGTTATTTTTAAAGAAAGAACTACTCTTTCGGAAAAATGTTAATATTTATTATTACCCCCTTGCACAATAAAAATCGTTTTAGAAAATTGGTTTTTTCTCATATTATAAGTCATTTTAGAGTTCCAACAAAGCATTTATTATTTTTTACCAATTCTACCCTTGTTTCACATTACCCCATTAATTACTCACTTTTATGCTAAATATAAAGTTAAGGGGTAAACTAGTCAAGTTTAATTATTTTTGTAGTATTGGGAGTGTATTTAATAACTTTCTTAATTCGTGTGCAAAAACCTTAAACAACTTATATTATGGATGGGGGAAGTATTATTTTTTCACGATCTCTAATGCACAACTTTATTTGATCGATGATATTTGCATTTATATGAATATATACGTTATTAAAAATATGATTTTCTAAAAGTAATAATAAAAATGAATCTAACAATAGTGTTTTTACATTATAAATCCTTATATTTTTTTCTTAATTTTATGGTAAAAGTTTGTAAACTTTAACGTTCAAAAAATAAATGTTAAGGTTTTTCTGAAACGGAGGGAATAATATCTAGACTCTAGTTCGAATAACAAAGGAATTACAATGAGGTCTACGTACATATCTTCTTGTGATTTGCTGATTGGCTCTCCCGTTCATTAAATAGACCCGTAATTATATTGATCGCAATAAAGTTAAACAAGACATCAAAATAAAATAAAAAAAATTAGGGTCAATTTAAATAAGGTATGGACAAATAAAATACAAGATGATATACTCACCTTCAGTAGTTCACTAATTACATTAAGGTATATTGGTTTTTCTCCCTAGACACCATTGATGGAGATTTTAACGAGACTATAATGCATACGTAACAATAATAATACTAAACCAAACACAATACCAAAGAACACGCAACATTAACGTGCACTACAAACAGGGCCGTTTTAGAGCATAGGCCCTGAGGGCGACCGCTTAGGGCCCAACGCACAAAGGGGGCCCAAAAACAAATACAAAATGTAATATATATAAAAATCTGAGGTTATAAATTATTAAAATAGAAGTGGCTCAATGGTAAAACTTGTTATCCCGGGTTCGAATCCAAGGGCCCTCATTCTCTTTTTTTTTTTCATTTCTTATCCCACTTATATTGAAAAGTTGTTTTTTTTATTATTAATATTTTCTAGTAAAAAGAGTTCTCAGCAAAAAAAAAAAAAAAAAGTCTAGTAAAAAGAGTTTTTTATTATCTAGTAAAAAGATATCTTTTAAGTAAATAACAATCTTATTTCAAGGTTTTCTATTTCATACCTTTTTAATTTTGATATAAATCATACGTATTTCTACCAGTGAGACCAAATGGGCCCTAAAAGAGATGAGTCAAATGTTTACACTGAAAAATGTCTTTTCGTGTGAGTATAATTATTTTTTTTGGGCGGATTTTTATAAAATATAAATTTTCTTTAGATGCAAATTATGGTCGAATAAAAGTCACTACTACTATTTTTCGTTTCATGACTTCTATTTCTTTTTTTTTGGTAACAACTCTTTTTTTATTTTAATAGCAACGGAATATCCCACTTTGAGGGATATATGAGTTGAACTCATATTTTTACCAACACACTACGCTATACTAAACTCAGGCAAAATATTATTGATGTCTTAGAGGCCTTATTTTGAGTTCGCCCTAGGGCCTCTAAAGTGTTAGGGACGGGCCTGACTACAAAATAACATGGATAACGATTGCGGATTCTGCTTACGGATTTTTTTCTTCGTGGCAAAATTAACTACGGAAATTAGTTTTCATTAGCTAATAAATAAACATTTTAGTTGCAGAATCAATATCCGAAGCTAAAATAGCATAGGAATTAATCAATTTCACGCTAATCAACGGCGAAAATTTAATAATTCTGACACTACTTTTATTTTGACGAGTACAATATATGTGCATTATATATTGAGAACTTTTTGTGCGGCACGTTGGTAGAGAGCTTCTCCTCTACTTGTAGGTGTCCAATACAATTTATTTTTTCAATTTTTTCCTCATAATTTCAGCGGCGGTGTTATTTATTCCTCCGCTGAATAAAATTTCCAGACGCTGATTTCAGTATCGATATGTTTTCCGCCACTGTTTTCTCTCAACGTCGAGCAAAATTGGGCTGAACTAGGCCTATCGCTGGACTCGTCCCAACATTTAATTTAGCTGCGGTTTTGGGTTGTTAATTGGCTGCGGTATAATTCGCAGCATTTTCCGTTCTTTTATGTAGGGGTGGAAAACAAACTCCTCCTTGAACTTGAGAGAAAACACCACGGGTTTAAACTTTCTTATACTTGGCACTTGATATATTGGTTTTGACTTGACTTGATTGATAATGGAGTCTGGCAATTTATTGATTTAGCTAGGTTGTTGTAAAGATAAAAGTACAAAATAATATGCACGCAGTGCACACAAATTTTCTCGTGTTTCACTAACACCAACCGGATTTGTTACCCTCTAATACACCCCTAAAAATAGGGAGGTGACCTGATTTTGAAGTATTTGGAAAACGAAAAAAGAAAAAAAATTGTTTTGAAATATTCTATTGATCGGGTAATATCATATAAGCAAATAGTTGGAAATAGTTGGTTTGTTACATACTAAAACACTTAAAAATTCTCGCGCAGAGCATCACTTGATCACAATGATGGATCTACTAAAAGTTAAACGATAAGTTCTAGATTGATCACAACGATGGATCTACGTAAAGATGAAACTAATCAACCAGTAGAAAACGTCCAAATCAGACCACTGACGAGTCCAGGGGCGGAACCAAGGGAGGCTGGCGTAGGCCATGGCCTCCCCCATGGTTTGGAAACCCAATAAATTTTTTATGTGCACTTATCAAACATCAAAATACATTTGGCTCGCTGGTTGCTACTATACTTACAAGTAGGGTTGTTCATGTTCCGGTCTGGACTGGATTTTTGGGATCGGGCCAACTCGGCTGAGACCTGACCGGTCGAGACCGGTTCTACTTTTAGACCGGTCAGACCGGGTTTCGGTCCGGTCCGTTCCAAAAACCGGATGGTGAATTGATGCTAAACGCTAAAAATCGTTCATGGGCTTTTTTTGAAAATCCCGGTCCGGTTCGGTCCAAGACCGGTCGCAATCCGGTCTGGCCTCAGACCGGACACGAGTGGTCCGGTTCGGGTCTGAACCCGTGAACAACGCTACTTACAAGATGTCTTGAACCTTCCTTCAGGATCCGTGTTCAATTCACAACACCAGCGCTTCTGGTCATTTTTTCCCATGTATTTCTGGTTTCATTTTTGTTTTCTCTTCTACCTGTGCTTGCTCAGGTTCAGTATTCTACGGGTTTGATGACTTTTCATGTAGTTCTGGTTTCATTTTTTTTTCCTTCTTGATTTACTAGCCTATTTTAGTTGTAATGCTATTTTTCTCCACTTTCTTGTTAGTTTTATCTTTTTGCTAATACATTGTACACAAAAATTGTTTGAGATCACGTAGTATCAGTGACGAACACTGAAAATAAAGAATAGGGGTGCAAATTTGAGAATAAGGGTAAAAATTATAGGATTGGGGTGCAATAAGAGCCAAAAAAACTAAAAAATTCTACAAAAATAAGGAAAATTGTACATTAAAAGGGCAAAAAAATAAAAAATGGTGGGGCAATGGTCCACCCATTGCTCCACATAGGTTCGCCCATATGTACTATTAGTAATAATGTGAATTTTGAACTTAGAGCTCGTTTATTTGCTTGATGTTGGGTGAAAAGTGAAGGCGTGAGAGGAGAGAGATTAAAAAAGTGGGGTTGATTACATGATCCAATGTAATTACAATTACTCAATTTTTCCCATGTCATGATGATTACTTTGGATGGTGTAATCAATCTCACTTTTCCCATCCTCTTCCTCCTCATTTCTCTTCAATCTCATATTTATCCTATAAAATGATTGCGTTGCATTACCTTTTATTGCAAACAAGTAAACACCACCTTATAGTTCAGCTCGTGACTATGCAATTTTCTTTCTCCACACCAAAAAAAATAAAAAACAAATGCAGAAAGCAAGAATAATTAACTATTTATAATTGAGTGTGGCATTATTTAAGAACATTTTTGAGGTTAAATTGAGAACTTTTTTTTAAGTAGACTTAGTGCATTTGTTTCGGCTCCCCTAAAAAAAAATCCTCATTCCGCCACTGCCAACGACGTCGAAGACGACGAGGAGGGTTTCACATAAACTCCAATTGACCTAATGATGGACTCTTTAGAAGAGAAAGCCCCTGAAATCCTCCAAAATGATTTCCAGGTCCAATCCGGAAGCTAAATTTGGAGTGGCACACCTTTGAGTTGGAGCTTCCAAACGGTCCATAGGTCCTTTTATTGGTGTCAATTGTCATTGAACATATACATTTATCGCCGTCCTTCCACTCAATATCACCACTCAGCCCCGTGATGTACTCACTCGGGTAATTAATCGTCACCTACACAATATTTTCATTTTCAAAATTTGAATGGAATACACAAACAAACAAGAGAGTACTCACATAATGTGAGTAGGGATGTTCATTTTTTGGGTAGACCACCCGATGAGTAGACTAATATTTCTCCGTTTATTTGTAGACATCCAAAATTTCGGATATCGAAAGTTGATATCCGAAATTTTGAATATCCGATTTTTGGGTAACACCCTTCTCAAGTTGTCACACAAACCATAGTCACAAACTCACACATCAAAAAATAAGGAGTACTATAGATTATAGAATCAGAAACAGGACTATATATGGAAGCACAACTCAATTTTTGATCATGAGTCTGAAACTCTGAATGGGAATGTAGGTCAATTATTTTCATTTATTTTGGCCAAAAAAAATAATAATCAACGACTAAGAAAAACAATTTCTTTTGAAAGAACAAGTGAAGTTCAAAGTTGATCGGAACTGAGTATAATCTATAGTTATGTCTTACGACTTAAATTTATTTTATAATTTTGGATAGGATGGAAATAAAAGTTTATCATGGTGAAATTGAAAGAGAGAAACTTCTTTTTATACAAGACTTATTGGTATATCAATTACATTTTTTATTTTTTAAGCATCACTAGTCTTGAATTGAACGCAAATACATATGGTTTGTAAATAGATGAAAAAAATATAGGTAAATTATTAAAGTAAGAATAAACGCAGTGGAAGAGGGAGTACATCTCAAAGTTTAGTCCGACATGTTTGCCGCAAGTCTGAGAGAGGACTTGCTTATCATTTTCCGCATATTAACTTGCAAGCCGCGTACACAGTCATTGTCAAATGATATCAACATTTGAGAGATCGTATTGTGTTTTTCCTCCCAGGATTCATAACCACCGTTAGAACTAGCACCAGCGGGACCCACTTTCACAAGTGATGTTGTTGTATCTGCTAATAACCAACAATCAAATAATGTTCAACCATCAGTTGCTAGAAATGAATGATAAATAATAATAACAAAAAAAAAACAGCCTAATTGTATAGTTTAAAGACGGAAATTAGGGCGATGATTTTGCCAAAGCAATAAACACTTCTTCCAAGAAAAATTGCTTCTTGTCTTTCTCTATTTGAGTCATTTGTCTTTGAAGAAGTGATTATTACCGTGGTAAAATCACTCTCCCAGAAATTACCATACGAATCAATAAGAGATGAATTCTTGTAGCTAGGTATAGTAAAATTGTGAAGCAAATAAATAAATAAATAAAAATGGAACAATTGATTGAAAAACATACCTCCGGCCATTTTCAGAAATTAAACACAGCGACGACTAATTAAGGATTAAGACTGTTTTTTGGGCATACTATTTATAAACACTAACAGAACTGAACAGTTGTGGAATTGATTACAGCTGTGACTCCATAAACTGGGAAACAAAGAGATAAGTAACATTCAATTTGAGATATCTAGTTCCAACAAGTACTAATTAAGCTAGGAACTAACAATCTTCTTGAATAATACCAACACATACAGTAACACTGTATTGGGCACTACGAGTCGTATTTACCTGAGAATGAGAAACTACGAGTCCTATACATTTAGCGGGAGTTTTCAGGGAATTTTAGTGGGAAAAATAAAGTGATTCCTTGTTCCAAAAATAAAGTAGTAAATGCAGGTCTCAATATTAAAAGTGTGAGTAGGCAGCAGGTAACGCTATTGGGCAATGAGCACATTGGTTGAGCCTTGAGGTAATTCATTAGTGTGTTTTACCAAAACCAAGAAGAAAAAAAGTTGGTAATGTGGGTTTTTGGTAAGGAAGAACATCATTCGATCGGTTACCAAACATGTGTTTGATAAATGAGCTGATTTGTATAAATGTGGATAATTACATTTTTTTTCTTAATAAATTAGACTACGGTAACTTGAAAACGCTACTTTTTTAGCGGATTGAAAATTAGCGGTTGCAACCCAATCCGCTGTTTTTTATTTTTTTTTGATAATTCGTGCATTCTTGTATTAATAAAATGAGAAACTACCAAAATATAGTAGTTGTCAAAGAATACACCATGAGCACACATCATACTAGCATCATTCAACAATCCACCCCCACCTTCTAGGAAGGGTTGGGTAGAGCTTTGCAATCATGTGCTTAGATGTGGCTAAAACGACAAAGAAACTTGTTTAGAGTGACAAAAACCAAACACAAAAAAACTCTTAGGATAAGAGCAAGCTCCCACATCAGACACAAAAACTCCTAGGCTAACAGCAAGCTCCACCTCAGACACAAAAAACTCCTAGGCTAACAGCAAACTCCACATCATATAAATACAAAGCTACGCCTATTACAACCAAGCTATAAATTCCTCCCCTCTGTTGACACCTTGTTTTGCCAATTCATCTGCAACTGAGTTTGCACTCCTCTGTTTATACTGGATCGATATGTGAGGCCTTTGCTTTTTCTTCAACCTGATGTACACCAAATTGAATCTAACATTCCATGGACCACCATCATCTTCATTACACCACTTCACTGCATTTTGTGAGTCAGATTCAACAATAACAGGCAACTGGCAGCCCACTCCATACTCATAAGTAACTGCAAAGCTTTAAAAATGGCAAATACCTCTGCTTCATTGATTTCTATCAGCTAGACAGGGATGGAGAACACGCAGCGAAATTCACCTTTGCAGTTCCTTAGTACTACACCAATTGCCCCTTTGCCACATTGAAGAGATGCGTCCACGTTCCATTTCAAGTCACCTTGACTAGGACACTCCCAAACCAAAATTTCTTGTCCTACAGGTTGCGCACAAACTAATTTAAGACAGCTGGGGACCCTAGCTACTTCCTGTGGGGAATAGGGGAAAGAAGCATCCCACGCTTTGACCCACCAACCCATTCGAAGCATCATTAAATCAAAACATTGATCTACTGAGCATTTTTTCTTCTCAAATATTCTTGTATTTCTTTCTTTCCATATAGACCAAGCCAACACAAAAATAAAAGTACACCATACCTTGCGAAATTGCTTCCCTTTGACCATGTTGTTCCAATCTTCATAAGCTGTAGCCATTGAATTCGGAATACACCAAGAGAAGCCCCATATATTTAGCCATTTCGCACAAAGTTGCCAGGATACATTACAGTGCAAGAGTAGATGGTTTTCTGTTTCTGTCTGCGTCTCACACAACGGGCATTTATCGTCATCAATACACCTGAATCCCATTTTCAGAAGACGACCGTTTGTTTTCAGTCTACTAAGAACAGCCAACCACATGAATACTTCCACCTTTGGGGGTGCAATACCACGCCAAACGCTTTTTTATAGCCTCATGGATTTGGTTTCCTTCTCTGATCATCATCTCGTTTCTAAAAGATTTGACGGAGAACTCACCATTGTTACTGTATTTCCAAAACTGCTGGTCATGAGAGCTAGGGTCAAAATACGCCTGTTGTAAGAGTGCATACAATTCAGATTTTTGCATTTCTTCCCAAACAAAAAGAGTTCGCCTCCAGGTAAAATTCCACCTCCACTCAACTCCGTCCCAGAAGCCCATGCTCGCAATAGGCGCTTGAGAGTTCAGAGATAAGTTGAATAATCTTGGGAACTTATGTTTTAGTGGTATATCTCCTATCCAAATATCAAGCCAAAATCTGGTCTTCAAGCCATTTCCCACTGCAAAGCAAATTCCTTCTTCCCTTATTCTTGCTGCAGTTTTGCTATTTTTTTAGGGAAGTGCATATATCCTTCCAAGATCCCCCAACTCTAGGCTTTACCAGTTCCACAAAGGATTTTATTCCTCTCATATTATACTTTTCTGTTACCAACTCTTTCCATAAACTTTATTTGATCCTCTGAAATCCACCTCAAATACCACTTGCTCAACAGTGCTATATTCATATCAATTATAGACCCAACTCCCAAACCTCCCAAGAATTTCGGCTTCTGAACCAAGTCCCAACCAACCAGACAAGTAGGCTTTCGACCTTCGTAGTTCCCTGACCAAAAAAAATCTCTTTGCAACTTAACAATTTTATTCGCCACTGCAACCGGGATTTTAAAAAGAGATAAAAAGTACAAAGGGAGATTGTTAAGAGCTGCTTTGATCAGTGTTAATCTACCTCCCTGTGATAACAGTTTCCCTCTCCATGTTGCCAACTTGTTTTCCATCTGAGACAATATTGGCTTCCAAAACTCTAGTTTCTTCGGGTTCGCTCCCAAGGGCATACCCAAATATTGAATCGGTAGGCAAGCCGTATTACAGCGAAGATCTCCTGCTAATTCGTCAATCCACTGTCCATCCACATTCACTCCAATAAGCGAGCACTTGTGGAAATTTATTTTCATCCCCGAAGCCAATTGAAACGCAACCAGAATCATTTTTACCTTGTCGATATATCGCATCTCTACTGGACAGAATATGATTGTGTCATCAGCGAATTGTAAATGAGAGAATGATGGACCTCTAACAGACGCCTGTACACCACATATTTCCCCTAAGTCAACCCAATCCGCTATTAATCAAACACCTTTAATTAGCAGATTTTCTAGTCAAATTCTCTAAAGTAAACTCAATCCACTAATTTTGATACAATCCGCTAATTACCAAACAAAGCCAACAAATATAGTGATCATTATTATTCGGTGGTATGAACCTCTGTTATTCTAAGCTAATTGAAATATGTTGTTGTTGATGTTGGTGGTGCTATTAGTATCTTCCATTGTTATGGAGCTCCCAATTTTTGATATTGAGCAAGCGCACTCTCTCACTTTTGACTTTTATGGCGGAATGTAGAAAAACCTTGAATTTCATATATCCATCTCCAAAACTCCAATGGACCCAAGAACTGAGATATCACCGAAAGTCCCATAAAATCCTCCAAACTGATTCTCGGGTCCGAACCGGAAGCTAAATTTGGTACGACCCACTTCAGCGCGTCCAAACGGTCCATAGGTCCTTTTGTTGGTTTCAATTGTTATTGTATATACAGAATCATAGGAATTCATGTTGTTCATGTTGCCAAGGGTACCACTCAGCCCAGAGATGTGCTCGTTTGGGTAATCAATCTTCACCTGCACATCATTCATTTTCATATTTCAAAACTCAAAAAATAATATTAAAAATAATTTGAGCAAGTCTAGTGTGAAATAGTGAAATCGGTTAGGTTTGTAAGGGCGTTTTTTTACAGGAAACTAATGTTAGGGCCGTAACACCAAAGCCATGGGTGATATCGAAATTTGGGAATTCAGATGACCCTCCCATTGCATCGAGGATCCACTAGGGTCATAACAAACCCGCAGAGAAATTTGGAAAAAAATGACATCCCTGCCCCGCAAAGCCGAAGACGAAGGTTATAATCCACGTTTTTTGGGCTTCTGGGAGGCCCCGAAACGAAGGTGGATATTTTCTCACCACATCGCATGGAACAACCCTAGGGAACATAAGAGGCCCCGTAATCCGCTATCGGGTCCTTATTAGGCTTGTAAGGGCGCTTTTACGGGACACCAAAGTAAGGGTCGGAACACCAAAGTAAGGGTCGGAACACAGAAAGCATGGGTGATATCGAAGTTTGGGGATTCAGATAACCTTCCCAGGGCAACGAGGGTCCTTTAGGGTCATGATAAACCCCCCAAATAAGTTTGGGCAAAAATGACACTCGGGCAAGAAGCCGAAAACGAAAGCTATAATCCACATGTTTTAAGCTTTTGTGAGGCCCCAAAACGAAAGTGGATATTTTCGCACCATGTCTCACGGAACACTCTTTAGGGAAATGGGAGGCCATCGAGGTCGCTTATCCGACTCTTGATAGGCTTGGAAGGGCTTTTTTTTTTACGGGACACTTGTTGTAAGAGTTGGAACACGAAATGCATGGGTGATATCAAAGTTCGGGGATCCATATGACCCTTCCGGGGAACCAAGGGTCCTCTAGGGTCATGATAGACCCCACGGAAAAGTTTGGGCAAAAATGACACCCGGGCCCTGGGCAGCCGAAATGAAGGCTATATAATCCACTTTTTTTAGACTTCCGGAAGGCCCCGGAACGAAGGTAAATATTTTCGCACCACATCACATGGAACACCCTAAGGGACATAAGAGGCCCGCGGGATCCGTTATCGGGTGCCTGTTAGGATTGTAAGGGCGTTTTTACGGGACAACAATGTAAGGAGCGGAACACCAAAGGCATGGGTGATATCGAAGTTTGGGAATTCGGATTATTACCGTCCCAGTACACCGAGTGTCTTCTAGGGTCATGATGAAACCCCTCAAGAAGTTTGGGAAAAAATGGCACCCGGGCCCCGGGAAGCCGAAAACGAAGGCTATAATCCACATTCCACGTTTTTTGGGCTTTTGGGAGGCCCCGGTACGAAGGTGGATATTTTCGCACCACATAGCACGGAACATCCCTATGGGACATGAGAGGTACTTGGGGTCGCTTATCCGGCACCTGATAGGCTTGGAAAAGCGTTTTATTTACGGGACACTTGTGTAAGAGTTGGAGCACCAAAGACATGGGGGATATCAAAGTTCGGGGATCCAGATGACGCTCTCGTGGCTCCAAGGGTCATTTAGGATCATGATAGACCCCACGGAAAAGTTTGGGCAAAAATGACACCCGGGCCCCGGGAAGCCAAAAACGAAGGCTAATCTACGTTTTTTGAGCTTGTGCAAGGCCCCAAAACGAAGGTAATAATTTAAGCACCACCTCACATGGAACACCCTAGGGAACATAAGAGGCCCCCGGGATCCGTTATCGGGTCTCTGTTAGGCTTGTAAGGGCGTTTCTACGGGACAATAATGTAAGGGGCGGAACACCGAATACATGGGTGATATCAAAGTTTGGGGATTTAGATTACCCTCCCTGTGCACCGAGGGTCTTCTAGGGTCATGATAAACCCTCTATAGAAGTTTGGCAAAAATGACATCGGGGCCCGGGAAGCCGAAAACGAAGGCAATAATCCACGTTTTTTGGGCTTCTGGGAGGTCTCGGGACGAAGGTGGATATTTTCGCACTACATAGCACGGAATACCCCTAAGGGATATGAGAGGTAGTTGGGGTCGCTTATCCGGTTCCTGATAGGCTTGGAAGAGCGTTTTATTTACGGGACACTTGTATGAGAGTTGGAGCACCAAAGACATGGGTGATATCAAAGTTTGGGGATCCAAATGACCCTCCCGTGACATCAAGGGTCCTCTAGGATCATGGTAGACCCCACGAAAAAGTTTGGACAAAAATGACAACCGGGCCAGGTAAGCTGAAAACGAAGGTTGTGATTCACGTTTTTGGGGCTTCAGGGAGACTCCAAAACAAAGGTGAATATTTTCGCACTAACCCCATGGAACACCCTTAGGGATCATAACAGGGGGAAAAAAGGCATTATCTTATACATTACTATAGTTTCCCTAAAAAAGGGAGTAAGAAAAGACATTGATATAGTATTTCAAGCACATGGAAAATGTTCCCGTTAGATATAAAAATAAGAAGATATGGATAAATGATATTTGAAAAATAGTTTCCAACAGAAGTTTTCATACAATTCATATATTTGGGTGTAAATTTAGCTAACACGTTAAGTACTTAGCAGAGTTGGTGTTATGGAATTGTTGATATCCTTGAGGTTGGAGGCTCAAATTTTGGTCTTACCATTTTAGTTTTCATTTACAATAACAACACATGATATGGACCTCATGTCACATGACAATGATGATATGAGCGCCACATCGTGAGGCTGTATGAGGTGACATCCAAAAGAGAAAAGGGGCTTAATAGGAGTGCCATGTGGCAAGCATGTAAATACCGCACTGTATTTTAATATTTAGAATAGATAGATAAATACAAAAGGTTGAGATTGACTACCAACTAATTGAATATGAATTCATTCTTTAATTCAAGGCACGTCTTCTCGAAAGTGGTCTTTTTTTTTTTTTTTTTTTGGTTTGGTAAAAAGGAACTTTCTTTCTCTTTGGGCGTGGCTAAAGAGCACCTCCTAACGAACGGCCTCGGGTATTCCACGAATTAATTTATGTAGGTGCTCCCCAGGAGGTTTGAACCCATAACCTCGGTGTGCAAGTTGCAATTTGTTTACCCGTGAGCCAATGAACACAACCTTATGTTATAGACTAGGATTTTGAGATAATCGTTTAGAGATGGGAGGCCGGTGCATTTGCGTTTCAAATTCAACCTCGGCCGGGTACAACTGCCTGAGATATCATACCGAGTTAATTAGTTCTTGTTAAAGCTTTTTTGAAACTCTTATATTCAAAGAAAATTATTTGTGTCGTCTCTAGATCACCTAGTGGAAGTGAATGAAGAATTTGAAATCTGTTCGCTATTGATATTTTCATACTTTTAAAAGCACTAAACCATCCTAATTGTTCCTAATTAACTTACCCCTTTAGTGAGGATTAGGCTTCGACTATATGATGCAGTAGTTATTCAACCGGGGTTGGGTGATGCAGTAGTTATTCAACCGGGGTTGGGTAAATGTGGCCTAGTTCAACTTATTTCAGTCTTATGGACAAGGGGTTTTTCTTGTCATCCCTGCCATCTCAGGAGCAATTTATTTGTATTTCACGCCAAATAAGAATAAAACGACATAGTACTCACTCCGTTCCAAATTGTTCATTCTTTTCATTTAATCTCGAGATCAAAGTATGTAAACTTAAACAACCCTTCATGAAGTAAACAATCCTTTTTAACATGAAACTAAACAATTGCCATTCAATTAGGCGACGTAATTTTGTAAGCATAACGTTGCTGCTAATTGATCAAACCTGGTGCGGGAGGGTAAGAAAGCATCGACATTAGATGAGGGCTTTACGTAGACTCCAATGGACGTAAGCCTTGTGGGACAAGAAGAGGAGAAAGTCCCATAAAATCCTCCGAATCGATTCCGACCTCCAAACCCGAAGCTAAATTTGGATTCATTGTTATCCTGGGCCTGGGCACTTCCAAACGGTCCATATTTGCTTTTGTTGGTTTCAATTGTTATTGAATTCACTGCTCGCTCGTTTCAATTGTCGACGTCCGGCACCTATGCCTTTTATGTTCCCAGCATACTGAATGGTACTGCCACTCACCCTTGTGATGTGCTCCCTTACGCCACTGAACGTCACCTGCATATATAGTAAACCCGCTTCTTAATATATGATCGAGTATACATGAGTAAAGTCTTATGTAAGACCGTTTCAAGGTAAGACACGGTTTAAGTCGAAAAGTAACAAAAACATTTTGTTTAAAATGTACTCGTAATGATTATCTCAATTCTCATGATATACAAAGTGTCTTATATGAGTTTTTGTATATGTGTGCGTCTTTAATACATGATAGCCAAGCATATTAGAGAGAGAGAGACACCGTCTCAAAGTTAAGTCCAGCTAGTCCGACATGTTTGTCATAAGTGGGAGAGAAAACCAACTTGCCATTTTCAACATACTGAAACTGCAGTGCGCATATACTAGTGTTGTCAAAAGATATGAATATTTGAGCGATGGTATGATTCGTATCATGTTTGTACTCCCAGGCTTGGCCCACTACTTCACCAACTGGACCCACTTGTAGAATTGATGTTTTAGCTGCTAATAACAACAATCAAATACACCACCATCAGTTGCTATACTTGCTAAGCTAGTATTTGAACAACAACAACAACAACAACAACAACAACAACAACAACAACTTAATGATTTTCAGAGATGGAGTTTGATATGTGTTAAAATATAATAGGCACATAATATTGCTTCTTATTATTGAACTAGAAAAACCCCATATTTATAGACTACAGTAACTTATTCTCCAAGCATAACTAATATCCTAATAATACTAGTTTTCTAAATACATTAGATCACTAGTATAATATCCTAAACATATAATATCATATATATCTTGTTTCCTAAATAGATGGGGAAAATATATTCTCATAATATTTTTCCGATATCATAGGATCTCTAACACCCTCCCGCAATCGTAGCGGGAGGGCATTACGAACACTACGATTGGAACAATACAATACGTAGTGTCCTTGTCTTCGGTGAGTCCTCGATCTGCGCGATCGAGTCTTCACAATTCATTGGTTGGTGAGTACTCGATCTGCGCGATCGAGTCTCCACAAGTTTGTGAATCTTCGATCTGTCCGTCGAATCTTCACATATCATCAAGTAGGGAGAAGTCAACTTCTTGTCGCTACCTCCAATACTTTCAAATCGGCGCCATTCATGGTCGTCGATCAATTTCATTATCATCGGTGATCTTGTATATCACATGAACACCTTTTTTTTCATCTACTGCTGCAAAAACGGGCAGTAGCTCCGCCATCTTTTGAAGCCCACTGCGTGCGAGTCTTCATTCACCATAACCATTAATAAATGTCATATTGGACCACTTTAGATCCATCAATAGTGTCGTGGAAGGCCATCATACCAAAGGGGAAAAGAATTTTTTTTTTAAATCAAGTAGGTTGGTCTTGGATGTTTGGGGTTGTCGGCGGACGGACAACAGTCCGCCACCGACATAGCGGAAACTTTTGTGTTTAGGTTCTCGGGATCGAACAAGCTCTGATACCATGTTAAAATATAATAGGCACATAATATTGCTTCTTATTATTGAACTAGGAAAACCCCATATTTATAGACTACAGTAACTTATTCTCCAAACATAACTAATATCCTAATAATACTAGTTTCCTAAATACATTAGATCACTAGTATAATATCCTAAACATATAATATCATATATATATTATTTTCTAAATAAATGGGGGAAATATATTCTCATAATATTTTCCCGATATCATACTATCTCTAACAATATGTCATAGAAGTATAAAAGTGGTAGACTAAACAAGACGAGCTAAAGATTAGAAAACTTACACTCAGCCATTTCCAAAACGACGACAGACTAAGGCCTAGAAATTCTGAAGTAGTCTCGTATTTATAAGCTCTGTCCAAACTAAACAACTATTGTGACTTTGTTACAGCCTCTTAATTAAGATTCCAGAATTAGTCAACGAAGAGAATAAAACATTTTTTTAACCTTTTTTTTTTTTTTTTTTTTAATCTCTGCTAGTCCCAACAGGTTTTCAAAGACAAAAATTTCTAATTCCAACAACGAACGTAACAAAAGGAAACTAGGAGGGGCCTCTAATAATTAACCTCTTAGCTTGTGATTTACGGATTATTGGCACGATCTTGTTCATTAAATGTAATTAGCAAACCCAATAAAAACATGCTGCCAAGCATGTGCATGTGAGAGGCCGGCCAACAGAGAAATTATTATACCATAGACTCATAGAGGCCTCAAAACACCCTAATGAAGAAGCTCTGGAGTCTAGAACTATTGTGCCAATTCTCTATTCTTTGAAATTCTTACATGTAATTATTGCTACTAGTTTTAAAGCCCGTACGATGCCCGGGTTATCTGCTAATATCATATTTGATATAATTTTCAATGTTGCATTAGATGTTTCTTTTTTTTATTATTATTTTTGATATCTTAAATGTTCTATGTGTGCTATGCACAGGTTAAACATATTTACTATATACTTATTATTTATTTCTAATTTATATATTTTTTTATAAAGAACATAAAAGTTTCTTTTTTTTTAATAGGACTTCTTTTTTTTTTTGATGGAAAATTAATAGGACTTCTATGCATAACGTATTGTATAAACTTAATTATTATAATCGAGATCTAGACCATATACAACTTCGATAAAAAAAGAAACCCTAAAACATAATAAATATGAAAAATTCTTCTCATTGTAGTATCTTGCGTATGGTAGTACATATATAGTACATATGACCTCTTGTATTGTATATATATAGGCACTCTTATACATAGCCCAATCCTCAATAATAAACTTTTATATGGCAAATCAAATTATTATACCAAATCGTATAATTATTTTGTTGTTTTACTAAATATTTACCAAATAACAATTATTCTAAAGAAATCGTGAACTAAAAAAGATACGAAACTTGTCTTCAAAAAAGAAAACCTTTTCTTTTATTGTAATACAAAGCTTGAGCTTGGTGGTATAGTCATCAACGTTAATGTAAATCTACACAACACATGTTGCCTCATGATTACCATCTATATTTGATTATTTGTTCTCCATGTCAAGAGTATTATTGTTTTATAGTTCTATCCCATACTATTCCAGCGTAAACAAACGCAAATTGTCTTTTATATTGAGCTTTGATATTGTTCAAGCATAAGAGTAATATCAATCACAATCAGTTAAACAAAAACGATATTGAAAAAAAAGGAAAAAAGACCACCTTACATCCATAAAAAGATTTAAATATCAGGTTCATAATACGTACCATGTATAATTATTTTTAGTTATCACATGTAGATCATCATTAGATGCATGTTTCATACCCTCTTGCAAGATACTCCTTCCGTTCTAAATTGAGCTATGCACACCAATTGAGTGATTCACATAAGAACGCATACCATCAACATCCAAAAGGAAAAAGAGTATTATATAGAAACCTGCAAAAATAATAGAATTAATTAGTCGCATAAGAAGAAAACATGATTAAGCATTTAGTTGGAAATAAGCATATTTGATTCACGTAATTCTAGTTGCACTCAAATTGTAATGATCAAAAAATGTCTCCTTATAAAACATGTTGTAAATGCATCTTGTTCTGAAGTATTTTTGGACCCAAATCTGATGGTGTAATTTTTATTATTTTTTGAAAAGTATAGAAAACGTTATATATGAATTTGAATATATGACGAATATCTATTTTAATCCTTATAAAACTCTAGTGGATGCTAAGACTCCTAAACCTTTTAGAACCGTTATTTTCTGTCTTTATTCTTGCTTAGGTGGTGCGCTCTTAAATTTCTCGCCTATGTGGCGTGCCTCATTGCTCCCGTAAAATGTCTCCTTTATATATATATATATATATATATATATATATATATATATATATATATATATATATATATATATATATATATATATATATATATATATATATATATATATATATTGATTGATTATTTGAATTTGATAATCATCCTTTCTTAAACTTGTCCGGCTCGATCTCCTAGTGTTCCCACACTAGTAACTTTTTTGGGTTCACACTAAAGATATTCACCATCGATCACAGTAACTATTTCCCGAGTTGGCTGTCAATCCTAAAGTTACAATGCAAGATGTACACGGGGTCCTCAAAGTATGGAACACAGAGTTTGCATCTATATCAGTAGTGCTAACATTTACTCAGCTCTATATATAGTATACACACCAGTTCTGTTATGGATTATATACACAATAATGCAGCACACAACTACACAATTCCTCTTTCTAAACGCACTTTCCTAGTTTCCCAATTAGACTTATGAGGGATAAATAACAAGTATGCTACATAGTCTACATTAAGAGGCTTGCCCGACAGTTGATGTTGATCTTTAAAACATGAAACTAAGCAGTGATAAGATACCATCCAAATCAAGGAATGGATTTACAAAGACTCCAAATGGTGGTCAGCTCAAAAAGGTTCAACAGAAGAGAAAGAGCCATGAAATCCACCAGATTTATTGCCTAGTCCGAACCTATAGATGAAGTTACAAGAGTTGTATGTCCCAAGATACTTCACCATTTAATCTACATGTTGTTATTAGCAAACTATTAATTTTATTTGAGGTGTTAGCAAACTGAGTATTCATTTAGATGGTTATAAAGACGAAATACAAACAAAATAATATGCACAGATGACAATGGCATCACATATGTCTTGTCATTTAAGGCAATTCTTGATTAACAACCTTTTGTGATCACATTGATAACCCAAATGATAAAAGATAAGTTCTAGATTAACAACCCTTGTGATCACAATTGGATTCGGAAGACGAGAAAGTGCCATGAAACCCTCCAAACTGATCCTCAGCTCCAAACCGGAATAGACTAGCTACAATTGCAAGTGATATCTATTACAAGGGTCGTTGTTCGAAAATATCTTAATCCGAGCATGCTATACAAAAACCCAATACCACAGTGACTATTTTACCGGGCTGGCTTGTAGGCACCTCAAAGGATGGGACAACTGACCAAGGACTTTAAAGCTGCTCCATGCCAAAGGCGAGATTCGAACCCTCGACCTTGGTTAAGCATGGATGAGTCCCTACCACTCAACCACACCTCCTTGATTAAACCCAATCTGATATGATAATGGATATCCGAATTTAAAAGTTCGAGTATCCAAAAAATTAGTTTCCGATTTCAGTTCGGATATCTACAAATGAACACCCCCGATCTAACACAGTGTTAATTTAGGTTGCTACAAAGAAAAACAAACCAATCTTTTAAGGCATTCCTAATAACCCAAATGATAAATGATACATTTTGGATTAACAACCCTTTATGATAGTTGTCTAGTAGTGGATCTTTAGAAAAACACAAACTAATTTATAACTCTCATTAAACTCCGTACCAAAATGAAGTGAGTATCAAACTTTAGAACCGAGAAACTATATTTTACCTGGAAATGATTCGACCAAGCATTACCCGTTAAAATACGAAACCAAAAATCTTGGTGGTAAGACAATTTCGATTAAACCGAATGATAAAGTACCAGAAGATAAGTTCACATTAACAACCCTTTGTGACAGCAAACAAAGAACATTAAGCAGATAGTTCAGAAAACATCCAAAATCAAACTCTACGGTTTTATACTTTCATATAAACTCCTATGGACGTAAGCTTGGTTTTGGGAGAAAGGCCCACAAAATCTTCAAAAGTGCCATAAAATCCCCCAAATTGATTATCTGCTCCGACCCGGAAATTAAATTTGGGGCAGTACTGGCTTACGGGTCCTCCAAACGGTCCATATTCCCTATTGTTGGTTTCAATTGTTAATGATGTTATGCTGCTACCATCACAGGCAACACTAGGTTCTATTCTCTTCAACGGAATGGTGCGGGACAGTGAGGAACGGAACGGAATGGATTGGAACGGAACGGAAAAGCGCGGATAATTCAAAAAATGTGAGACAAAATGAAGTACAGAATGCAGAACGGAACGGAATGGAACAGAACGAAACGGAACGGAACGGAACGGAACGGAACAAAACGCAGCATGGAATCGACGAAAAGAACAGAGCCTCCCGTGACGTACTCGCCCCAGTCCCCAAACTTCACCTGCACATTTTTTTTCGTATTTATTATTAATAAATTAAATTAAAATGCTCACCAGAAAAGGGAAAAGATAAAAAAAGAAACATAAACTATATTTGTGGAACAATCGATCATTTACAAACAAATAAATAAATAAATAAATAAGTAAGTAAGGGCAGGAAACTAACACAAACACCACGTTTTGGTTGTGAGGTTGTCCAGTGACTAGTGACTACCACTAAGGACTCGTTAGTTTCAACCGGAGCAAAATTGGGACAAATTGGTGAAAATTAGAAATATATTACTAATTAGTTACAACTTATAAGCCATTAAGCCTATTACAATATATACAGAGTTATCCTCTCAGAGAAAGAAAAGATATACAGAGTTAAATAGAGACAAATGTTAAATCATTTTAGGCAAACATTTGAATCCACTAACATAAAGGTAGTGTTTACTAAGTTGTAATAAAATGCAATGCAATGCAATCTTTTTATAGGGTAAATGGGAAGTGGAAAAGGAAAAAGGGGATGAAGGAGATAGAAAAAGTAAAATTGATTACACCATCCAAAGTAATTATCATTACATTGGAAAAGTTGAGCAATTGTGAATACAATGGATAATGCAATCAACCCCACTTTTCATATCCCTCTTCTCCCACACACTTTTCACCTCTCATTTACCCTACAAAATAATTGCATTGCATTACATTTGATTGCAACCTAGTAAACGAGGCCAAAGAGTTGATGAGGTATGATATTATTATTATTATACACTTATTATTTATTATTATTAGCGTCACATATCCGAGGACATGCAGGCTATATATACATATTAGGTTCCAAATTACTCCTAGATTATCTGACTTTCTAGAGTAAAATACTCCCTCCATTCCTAATCGTTCTCTCTATTGCAATATAGAATCGGGTTTACTGAATGAAGAAATAGAAAGAACAGAGTAATGTATGTGTATTGTTTTTTTTTTTGTTTTTTTTTTTTTTTTTTTGCTAGATGTGTATTGTCTTTATATATGTGCCAAACAAATTAAACAAAAACATATATAGAGAGAGTGAGAGAAGAGACCGTCTCAAATTTTGGCTCGGTAAGTGTTCCGTGTCCCGACCCGTATTTGACCCAATCTGACCGACCCGTTTACCAGGTCTAATCAATAACCAATTAGTTCCCTCCAAAAAAAAAAAAACAATAACCTACTCTGAGGAAGAGGGAGGGCGGGAGCAATGGTCTCGGACTCTGCAATAATCCCTCGAGAAGGTGTGTAGGGAGAGCTGAGAATATGTATAATTAATCATCAAAGGAAGAAAAAAAGGGTACCATACAAAATAATTTTAAGGGAGATGGTTATGTCAATTTGCTTCTAATAATGCATGGGACAATATGGACATTAATTATCACATTCAAAGGTCATGTAGAACATTATCTGGGCAATTTTATTACCAACGTTAAAAGTTGAGAAAAGTATCATGATAATATATACTAAAAATGGTAACAAAGTGAAAGATTAATGGATAAAGTGAAAGAACTTACCTCCAGCCATTTTTCCTAAAGACTCAAGAATAGTGAGGAAGCCCAGGAAGGTATTGATCGAGGTCTAACACTGAAATGTGTTATATTTATAACCCCAGCCCAAGCTGAACAACAGTTGTGGAATTGAATAGGGTCTAATCTCTAATGTCAATTGGGCAACGAAAAGGAAACAAAAATTTATTTGATGTCTAGTTCCAACAACTGCTAAGAGCAACTGTATTGGCCAATTTTTTTGGATTGCAGAGTGATTGAGGGTAGCATTTACAGTGTTTTTACCAGTCAAACTACTATTCCCTATCAGTGCTAATGAATGTTGTCTATTGAACCAGTGTTCGTGTTCAAATATTTGAATTAGTGTTACAGGGGAGTGACTAATGAGTACTGTTTTGAGTAGAATTCTATTTTCTTTTGTTGGCACGTTTGATTTAAGTTTCTGTAATGTGGAAAGCCCGGGTTTTGTACTTTCTAGTTTGGAATTGGTTGAATCATTGTACATTTGTATGTGATAAAAATCCGAGCGTTGCGACACTTGATGGACAAACTTGTGACACTTACCAGGAAGGCAGGAATGAAGGTACTGGCCTAAGTGCAACGTCCCTTATTCCCTCCATCGGTCCGTGGGCTTCTAGGCAAAGAGATAGAAAGTGTTGTTCTAAATTCTGCCCGCGATCTCTAATCCTTTCCATTGTTAAACATCATCGGATAGAACTCATCACATTCAATCCTGCGCAAAAACAGAGTATGAACTAGTTATTAATGCGACTCTACTGCCCTTAACTCTTGATCTGCTCATGAGTGGGCATAAATTAATAGTGCTGATTTACTCAGCTCCGATCCATATTACACACACCAGTTCCGCTATGTAGTAGACAAACGAACACAAACGAATAGAGACTGCCAAAGTAATGAAGTTGAAGTCGTTCTTTCAAGGGATCAAGGATGGAATATACACAAATCAGCAGTCTTCTTTCTTAAGGCACTTCATAGTATACTACATTAACAACCATGCACGACAGTTCATTGATCCTTAAAACATGAAACTAAGCAAAAGTCTAAGGTGATAAGAAACCATCCAAATCAAGGTAGGTATTCACAAAGACTCCAATGGAGGTGAGCATAAAAGGAGCAGCAGAAGAGAAAGTGCCATGAAATCCACCAAATTTATTGTCTGGTCCAAATGTATAGCTAAAGTTAGAGTCACCATTCTCAGGGCTTCTGAAGAGTTCATAGAGCTTTCTGTTTGTTTCGATTGTTATGGAAGTCACAGCTCGGTGTTCTTTGTATTTGCCAAACGTACCACTTATCCCTGTGATGTACTCGCTTACGTTGTGGAATGTTACCTGCAAGGAAAATTATTTATAAAAAGAAAGAAAAGGGAAGAAAGGTTTGCCACTAATTGATACAGATACGAGGAATGCAATATTTACTACCCTCTCTCAACTTCCATGTATATGTCATTGGTGATATGATAAGTCTATTATCTTTCTTTCGTTTTTTATGAAACTATTCCTGCTGGATATGCTCCTCCAGTATTGGTCTCCTAGTTGTCATTTACCGAGGTTTTTCCCCCATGAAGTTTTATGTTTGTCACCTCCCAAAATCACAACTATAATAACCTAGCCTAATCCACCATATGGAGTTTGTACAGGTCAGGCTGTGTATGTGACCATGCATACGTCCAACGGGTTCATACCCCCCAAACAAAAACAAATTGAGACTAAGCATGAAATTACTAGAGTAGATGCAATTACAAACATAGATAATGAGGGAAGAGAGAGTGAGACCGATTTAAAGTTTAGTCCGACATGTTGGCCATAAGTCTGAGAGAGCACCAGTTTTCCATCTTCAACATACTGAAACTGCAAGCCACATATATAGCCTTTCTCAGAAGAAATGAATATTTGACTGATGAAGGCACGCCCTTTGTCCTCCCAGACTTGGTCATCAGAAGAACAGCCGCTTGGACAAACTTTTATCAGTGAGTTTGTATCTGTCATAACGACAAAGCAAATATCATTTGGTAGAAATAGATTTGAAGCATTGATAAGAGAAAATAGAAGAGAAGAAAATCGCTCTATCCATAAAGAATGGATCATAAACCAACTGGAATTGATAAGCTTGAACCAATTTGGTATGAAATTGAACAACAAAATTCCCTACTATTTCAGTTTGTGTCATAACACAAACTTCAATCAGGCCTAACAATGACAAAGCAAACTTTATATAAGTTACAACTCAAAAGATACTCGAAACGTAAAAGCTTCGTACACCAAAATGTCGAGGTAGGCCTAAAAAACCAAAGCTTAATACTAAAAGACTGCATTAAGAGCAAAGCCCAAAACACCTACTACACCACTAGAACCAAGAGAGCAACCAAAATGAAGGGCATAAAGAATAGGCTAAGCTCACCATGCCACTTCAAAAGTGGACAGCAAGACACCTGATTACTCACAATCGGGATGAAATTTGAGATGCCTAACCGATTGCTGTTGCTGAAGCTGGTTGAATACCTAATGTGCCAAACTAGCAAGTTCAACCGCTCAAATGGGAAGACTCTAGCTGCCGCTTTACTGGCTTGATTCCTATGGTTGGCGAGATAAGAAGTAAGAGTGTAAGACTAACAACTTGGAGGAAGGCATCGGTGAAGCTTCTTCAAGGAGGGATGGAAACCAAAAAATTTGCATCCCTGATGATAATAACACTCAACTCCAAATACCAATCCACCAGTTAACCCCATATTAAAGTTTCCAAATTCCCCTTTGATGTTAAACTCCACCCAGCCCCAAACAAGATATCATCAGCCTTGCTAATTACCGCCATAGCCTCCCAACAACTCCAAGAAGAAGGTTTTGTTCACATGGCGTCCTCATGGTGGCACTCATCACACAGAAACTACAATATTCACTCAAAAATCAAGCACGAGTCAAGATTTAGCACCAAAATCAATATACGCAGCATAAAAATCGAAATGGTTACTCCCGTAACATTTCATTGAAGAGTACAGCAACTGCGGAAAAACTTTTAATTCCCATGAATAATGAAGAACTTGTAGGACACATTAGCAATATGCTCTTTGAATGGAATCAGCTAAACGCAACTCAATCATTGTCAGAGGCCTGTTGGTTTTCCCTACTGGAGCTAGAATTTCACCCCTCTCAATCGTTAACTCAATCCCCAGAGACAGGACCATCCTCCTACTTCATATCCAGGCTCATAAATACTTTTCTTGCTTCATTGTACCCCAAATAATTAGAGAAAAGACAACAGACTGTGGCCAATTAAGCCCTACGTAATACCAATCACCCACACAAAGTTACCAATTATGCCCTACAAGTACATCTTGGCTACTGGACTTAGCCCTCCAACTTAATACATTACAGATCCCAAAGGAAGAGGAATAGCCTTTTCTTCAAGGAAAAAAAATTCATTCTAACTCAAAGGACCAACCAGTATACGGGAATAGTTGGGTAACACACATAACATTTATATACCCTACATGTCAGAAACTTACTGTCTCACCAGCAGCGTTTTAAGAAAAGGCCCCAATAGTAAGAGGTATGAGAATGGAGGGGAAACAAAAGGAAAAACGCAACTATTTTCCAATTATACAATACAGGGAACTGGATTTATTTTGTAACAAGCCGATGCAGAAAATAAGAAAACTGATTGGGAAAGAGGAACCAATATTGTGGTTAATTTAGCAGAGAACATGCAACAGAGAATTAGAAAAAGACTAATAGAGCTCAATCACACCAGAAAAATGAGAGTGGCAAAGAACTGAAAAGGTTATATTACCAATATAGCTTGCAGTAGCTGCCTGTGCAGGCCTCTTGCATCCACTAATAACCTGTTATTTCAAAAGGAAAAAAAGCATCGGCGCTTTGAATTTTGACGTGCCCATGATTTCCAAGCAATATATCCTATAATGATGAATTTTGACGTGCCCATGATTTCCAAGCAATATATCCTTTAATGATGAAGCAAAATAAAACAAACATATACTTAATGTGAATAGAATTCAAAAGCTTTTGTAATTTAAAGATCCAAAAACTAAGCATAAAGCTCAAGTTTCAATCACTTGGCCATTTCCTCGAACACAAACAGTGAGTATTTGTGCATGAACTCCATCGGCATTTAATTTGCATTATCAAGTTCTCACCCAAACAGCAGAAATATTTGTCACAGCTAAATACGCAACGATCAGGTTCGTTCTTGAATGGAACTCGGAGACCACTAATTCCTCATAGAAATGCAAGAATCACTAGTTCCCTCCCACCATGACATGAAAACAGCAACTATGAAGGGTAATCATTGTACATATACCAGCTTCATTAACATTCACATTTCCCCAATTTTCACACATTGACAGCTCATTTGGTTTCAAAGTAACAAACTAACAAGATCCCAGGAATATTCAACATGTCTATAAAGCATGAAATGTGTCGCAACTCACACAAAACGTTTAATTGTCAAAATTTTGTCCAAGTGTTACTTTTATTACCCACCACTTTCTTTTCTTCATTCGCTATCAAAAATACCCAGTTACCCACCACTCAAAAGTCAAATGACAACCAAAACATGGAAAAATAATCTACTTTACTACCATATGTTAAATTTTAAGTATAATTCTCAAGGTAAAGAACTAAATTTCCTAGTTAAATTGGGTATTTTTTTTCATTTAAATTCTAATAAAATTCTCAATAATTTATCCATCGCACGAAACCAGCCCATCAAATCAAACATTGTAATGAAAATAAACCCAAAAAAGACTAAAACTTGAAAGAGAAAGAGAAAAGGGAGGAAAAATGTAAAAGACCTGGTGAAGTTTGCGGCGTTCGAGTTCTAGTTCCACGCGGTGAACGTACGCTATAATCTTGGCACCTTTGTCCGGCAATCTTCCTAATCTAATCATGCGATTGCTTCTCTCAATTGACGAATATAGTTCAGCATCTTTCATTGATGCTAAACGATCTACAGCAAATGAATTCCGCTTTTCCCCAAATGAAGAGACGTTGTTGTTGTTGTTGTTGTTGTTGTCAGAAACGAGAATTGATTCGAAATCCATCGCTTTGTTGTTGTTGTTGATTGTGAATCTCAGCGTTTTGTTGGTTGTTGATGATGTTGGTGGTGCTATTAGTATCTTCCATTGTTTTGCAGCTCTCAATTTTGAATTTTATGGCGGACTTTAGAAAACCCTTGAGGCTAATAGTCTCTTTATTAGCTACGGAGTACTATGGCCTTGTTGGACACGCAACGGGTAGATGGTAGTCGGTAGATGCGTAACTCCGATTGACAAATCAGATTGGCAGTGAAGTTTTCTTTCGCCTCGTATATAGGGAGGTGAATTAAGCAACGAATTGGCTCACGAATCTTAGGTTGTGCAATGTAGGAGCTAAAGTTTTTGACTTTTTGATGAACCACATCATATAAACTTCTTAAGATTTAAAGGAGGATGTAATAAATGTGGCAAGGTCACGTACGGTTCATTCTCAGTTGGTTAGTTTAGCTTGTTGTTTGTTTGTTTTCATTTCTATACCTGAGACTCTAAGCCCCTAATATGCACCCAAAATAAATAAAATAAAATAATAATGAGTAATTCAATGTTTCTCCTCGTAAAATTTTGTTCAAACTAAATTGATAAGTATAATATTCTCATTCATTAATCACATGCACAGTTGAAATGTGAAGGCCAAAAGCAGTTTAAACCACCCAACACGATCAAGTAGGAGATCGATAAAATACGCAAAAATATGTATAGGACGAACTCATAATATAAGTCCTCTTGTAATTTCCAATCCCTTCCTTCTCTAAACATCACAATCCATAAGTGGCCTGGTTTTACATAAATTCCAATAGAGGTGATCAAGTGCAACCTAGGACAGAAGGTGCCATGAAATCCCCCAATTTGGTTGCCTGTTCCAGGCTGGAATATAAAAATGTCAGCTGCAGCTGGACGGTATCCAAACGGCCCATATATCTTTTTACTCGTATAAATTGTTATTGAAGTCACACCTGCGCCATGCAAGATAGTACCGCTCAGCCCCGTGATGATCTCGTCCTTAAACATCACCTACATAGTTCTCTTCATATTTAGTAAATAAGATTTAAAAAAGTAAAGTCAACTAATAGATGTTTCAAACAGTGTTATTTGTCAAATACACAACTACAAAGTAGAAAAATATAATTTTGAAAACTCACTCTCCCCGCCTTAGTCTGATCATAAGCAGCGTAGTTTATCTTGGAAATAATTTCAACTGAAACTATTTTGAGAATAAATTTGATGATGACGTGCCTTCAAGGGAATCTCACAAGAAAACAAATACTCTTATGGAGTATGCATAAAAGTTTGAAACTATTGAAAAAATCAAATTGATGTTTAGTTAATACCCATTTTACCATGTATCATTAAACTTTATAGAGATGGCAGATAAAGTGAAAATGTGAAATTAATAATGATGATTATCTTCTATATATATACCAATTTTCACCTTCATATACATTACACTTGTGGATTTAAGTCATTTAAGGGCATGTTCTTTTCAACTGGTTTCTAGTTTTGCCCAATTTTGCCTAGTTCTCCCCAGTTTTGATCAGTTACCAATTACAAAATATAGTTTTCCCCAGTTTAGTTCAGTTTCTTCCATTTTGACCCAATTTTACCCAGTTTTGATATTTATACATATTAAACATAATAATTAAATATACGATATATTATATCAAAATATAAAAATAAATATATGCATTGACTAATATTATTATTATCATTATTATTATTATTATTATTATTATTATTATTATTATTATTATTATTATTATTATTATTATTATTATTATTATTATTATTGTCATAATTATTATCAAACACTCAAAATTATAAAATTTCCAGTTTCTCCCAGTTTTCCCCAGTTAGTCAGTTACTAGTTAGACTTACTGGTTTTCACCAGTTTTGCCCAGTTTCTCCCAGTTACCAGTCACCAGTTTCCAGTCGAAAAGAACGAGTCCTACACGTATTAAATTTTTTACTATACTACTCCCTCCGTCCCATTTTATAATTCGTTTTAGAAGATTAATTTTTTCCCATACTATTAGTTATTTTAGAGTTCCAATAAAACATAATTATTTTTAACCATTCTACCATTCTTTCATTACTTCACTAATTGTTCACCTACTTTATAAAATCTAAAGTCAAAGAATATTCAGTAAAATATAATTATTTTTTGTTGGAATTGAGACTATCTATTTAGTGACTTTATTAATCCTTATGCAAAAACGAAGTATTTATTTTTTTTATTCAATTAAGCACGTGTTATTAATGTGTGACATGTCGTTCCACCCACGCCATAAGCATGTCAAATTCATTGTGAGATGGGGGAGGGGGATTTACCGTTTTAAAGTTTTTTCCATCATGTTGCCCATATGTCCGAGAGACCATTGATTTCCCATCCTTGACATACTGAAACTGCAATCCACATATGCGCTCGTTTTCATCACTAATAGAAATGAATATTTGAGTCAACGTACACCAATTTTCCTCCCATGCATCACCAAAATTACATTGGCCTCTTGGACCCACTTTTACAAGTGACTTGATATCTATCAATAAGCAAACATCCATAAGTAGAATTAAAAATAATATTGAAGCATTAAAATAAAATATTCATGAACATTTTTGCTTAGTTTAAAATTTATAAGTCGATTATGCAAAAAATGTTTTGTACAGATACTCTTCACGTCCCAAGTTTATCTTTACATTGGATTTTTCACGGTCTCCAAAACACTACGTTGACCATGAATATTTATGATTTCATAATAATTATAGAACTTATAAGATGATATTTTGAAAATATTACTTTCACATTATAAAACTTTGTAACTTTTCACAAATAAGTGGTCAAAATTCACAAACTTTGATCTTAAAAGTCCAATGTAAAGATAAATTTGGGACAAAAGAAGTACAAAGCATGTTGTACAAGGAGTAGCTTAAAACTCATATGAGGTAAAACCTGAAAGCAACCAATACCACGGACGAGTACAGTGGACGACCAATATGTAGTTGAGATAGAGAATGGTACATAGAATAGAACAGATCAAGAATATGGATTGGGGAAACAATAGGCTAAATTTGAGACAACCTATTGGAAAATAACGGGCCATTAGAGATTTTCCGTTAATTTTAGGGCTATGAAATTAGTCAAGCGAAAAACACTTGAATACTCATGCTGTCTTTTTTTTAATTTTAACCCCTCCTACTTTTTTTTTTTTTTTTTTGAGACAACTGAGGAATCCATTTTGTTGTTTTGGCATAGGCATATAGAAAAGGGGAACATATCAAAAACTAACAATAATAAAATAGTATCTCAGTCAAACCTATAATAGAAAACTGAGAGGAGCAAACCAGACATATTATTTCTTAACACTTGCAGTAGTTGAATGCGCGGGCCTCTTGCATCTACTAGCATCCTGAAAAGAAAAAGACCAAGAAAAAAAAAAACCACACACATCTATCATATTCCAAGCAATATACTCCTTAAAGCAAATTCTTATGTACAACCAAAAAACAAAGAATAAAAAAACAAGTAGCGGGTGAAAGTGATCCATAATATTCACAAAATAACCCCTAAATAATTTAGCTCACTCGACTAGAGTCCATGTGAAACTATAGAATAAATTTTTTACTAAAATTATTTTGTTAAAGTTCATTAAAGCAAATGGATCGAAAACTGCAAGAAGAAGTAGTCTTTGAGGAGAATAGTGCGGGACGGTGAGGAACCGAATGAATTGGAATAGAACGGCGTGGCATGGATAGTTGAAAAAAATGTGAGACAAAATGAAGTACAGAATCGGATCGGAACGGCGCGGAATGTATCATGGAAACGACGAAAAGAACAGTTCTCTTCAACAGAATGGTGCAGGACGGTGAGGAACGGAATAGAACAGAACGGATTGGAACGAATAATTCAAAAAAAAAATGTCAGACAAAATAAAGTACAGAATACGAAATGGAACAGCGCGAAACGGAACGAAAACGGAAAAAAATGTTGAATGCAGCATGGAAACGACGAAAACAAAGAACATGGCCTTCCTTAATAATTATTTCACAAGTGAAGTTGAGTCTAATGACCTACTTTTTCTTTCACCTATTACTATTACACCGTACATGATAAAAAACACACCCTAATTGAGTGTGATACCAATGCATTCCCTTAGGCCTTGCCGTTGCCACATCTAAAATGACGATGAGGAAAATGAGCATGCTATCATCCACTTTACCACCAATTAAAAGTCCCATATTACACAATTATATAGTAGTATAGTACCATCTTCACTAATGTTAATCCTTACGTACAAATTATAGAATTACGAGTCATTAAAGTAAAAATAAATTAAACTATACTAGGACCATGAAATTATATATGTCAAGAGAAGGGAAAAATGACCTCATGAGCAGATCTAGAGAGACGAGGAGATTTACGGTCTTGTTTTTCTTCATCAACAAAATTAAAAGCAGATGAAGATGAATCATTTGGTGTCGGCTTTTTCCGCTTCTCCGCTCGTGGGCGACGTTTATCTCCTGTGGCGACGACTTTAACTATGACAACTTCGTCGTCATCGTCAATGGGTTCGATTTTAGTTTTTGATGGCTCAGAGTTTTTGTTGTTGTTGTTGTTATTGTTGTTTGTGGTTGGCTCATCTTTGACTTTGGCCATTTAAATTGTCGCAGGAGCTTGGAAGGTTATTATACCAAGGAGACGACAATTCTCTCTCTTCGCCTGTCAGCTGAGAATAATTAGGGTTTGTTTTGTAGGGTTTGCGGTTGAAATAAGTTATAACCCTAATTTGCCAAACAAATAATAAAAATAATGTAAATATTATGGCGATATTTTATTTTATTTTTGGAGTGAATATTACTATGGGGGTATCCCGTATCTATGAAGCATATCAATTTCAGATTCACTTATTTATTGTTAATTAATATAATAGGGGTGTTTGGATATTGGTTTATGGGGTGGTTTTTGACAAAATCCAGTCCACAATCTAATATTGGTGTTTGGAGGTTAGCTTGTGAGATTGGTTTTTGGGTTCTCACAAGCCAACTTTTGAAAAGCCAAGGAGAGTAGCTTTTGGGTATTTCCTGGTGACATTAATGTAGTCCAATGACAAGATAGTCGTTCAAGACTTGTAATTATTTACATATATGCCATCAAATTCCTCTATCATATGAATGTCTTTATAGGTCATTTTACATATAATCAGCTAATGTTACCAGCCAATGTTACCAAACATCTCTTTCTAAACATCTAATGTTACTAGCCGGTCAAATCAGCTAACAATACCAACTATCGGTCACTAGCCACCAGCCATCGGCCAACAGCTAATGTCACCAGCCAGTTGCCAAACATGGCCATATCCTTACGTTCAGTATAGGCAAAGGGTAACTTCTTCTGCCAACATGTTTGGGTCAGAGTTGGAGAATGGAAGGAAATAAGCGGGAACATTCCTATCTTAAATTTTGTTAAGTTTTAAAAAGATGGAAAGGGAGAAGAATGTTTTCCCTTCTATATTCTTATTCATATGTTTGCAATTAATTATGGTTAAAGTAGTGTCTTGAAGATTATGAAAAAGTAAATAACAAAATTTGTTTGGGATGGAGTAGTATTTTTTTCTTTTGACTGTTTGGCTAATTCTGTATATAAACATCAAAAATCAATTAGGAGAAAAATATAAATATTGTAAATGTAAAATGACAATACCACCTATAGGACGACATTTACTATACCCGTTTGTACTATCTCTCAAAATTTCAACTTCTCTTCTTATATTTGTTATTGTTTTTCCCATTTTCATCCACTCCTAACTCTACCTTTTCGACTTGTAGAAAGTGAAATAAAGTTAAAGCGGTTTTTGTTAGAAGTTGAAGATGGAAGGGTGAGTGGATAAAAGGGGTTAACGTTGACAAGAACAAATGTGGGAGAAGAAGGTAGGCAAACCGGACATTTACGTATGAGTGTGCAAATGAAAAAAGAAGTTCAACTTATTTAGATTGACCAACAAGGGTGGTGGTCTAGTGGTTCCAAACTTACTCCCAAGTGGTTTGGTAAGGCAAGGTTATGGGTTCGAATCCCCATTCCCCCCATGCCTTGTGTCTACTGGCTTCTAGGAACTATAATAGCCCCTTATTGGTGCTACGTTAACGGGGCCAGTGCTTGCGCTGGTTGTTCAGCTAGTCTGATATGTTTCCTATTGAACACGAGAGTTCGAACATGATGTAGCAGCGGGTGCCTCGGTCACCATTCACTTGCACCCTCTTTTTGATTACCAAAAAAAACTTATTTAGATTGAACAAAATAGAATTGAATATCAGTCATTTTGCTTATTTGCTATAAATTAAATTTCTTCATAAATGGTTGTACATCATTGTATATGATCCCCCAATCAAAAGGGGGTAAGAACAGCAGTAGTATTTTTTTTTTTGTTCACAATCAAGGATATTCATCGTTGACTACAGTGACCATTCCCCCCACAACAGCATATGTATTAGTTGATAGGGAGCGCAGTTCCTTTGGAAAGTAGGGCATCATCATCAAGATGTTGTTTGGGGTGGACATAAACACCAATGGAAGTAAGAAGTTCTGAAGAAGAGCTGCCATGAAATCCACCAAACTGGTTATGGGGTCCAAACCAGTAGTTGAATTTGGTTTCAGCAGATGATTTTGGGCATCCAAACGGGCCGTAAGTAGCTTCATTGGTCTCAATAGTCAGTGTTGTTACGCCATGGTTTGTGTGGCCCTTCACGAACTCACCATGGGAACCGCTTACCCTCGTAATATACTCATTAACAGGATCATTGAATGTCACCTATTCAGTTCAGCATTACCAAATTAAGGATTAGACTTGTCTTCATTTTCGCTTCTGCATTTTTACAATTAATTATATTCCTTTTGAAGAAAACTTCTATAAGATTATCTTTCCGTAACTTTTAATAAGATGGGGGTCACTTTTTAGTGAAATAAGGGTTATTGCTCATCATAAATGATCCCTACATTGCTAAGTAGTGATCCCATTTTTCTGCCAGTTGGTCTCACACAAGACTTGCTGATTGCTTTTATGTCACAAATGTACCCTCAAAAAAAAAAAAAATGTTTGCCACAAATGAGTATAATATTCTTCTTTTTTTTTAAAAAAAAAACAAAATGAGTATAATATTCAACATGTAAATAGTCATCCAAATTATATGAAGCTCATTATTTAACGAAATAAGAGTACCTCGTAGTTCTCCTATAATGGAGAAAACGCTAAAACTTGTTTAAGACGGTTTTATCGTAACTTTTGGTCAAACGAAGATTACTTTTTAGTGGAACAAATGTCACAACTCATAATAAGTAACCCTTGCATTTTTAAATATATAGTGACCCCATTTTTTTGTGAGTTGGTCTCACACAAGACTTATTTAAAAACACAAAAAGTTACTTTTTAATGCTAAAACTACACAAAATTGGCCAAAATATTACTAGTATATCGGACCTTAAAAAAAAATTGGGACAAAAGTTTGCGTTAAAAAAAAATCTAATGAAATGAAGAATTTGGGACAAATGGAGTAGCTACATAACATTTTCATCGAATCGATCAAGAGATAGCTGTCTTCGTTTGATTTACCTGGATAAAACTGATCTGAATTGAACTGAATTGATTTTTTTAACTTGATCATTAACCATATAAAATCCGTCCAAACATAGTCAAAATTGGACTTATTTGAAAGTATGCTTTGAGATCATTCCAATGACATAGTTATTATCATGAAATTATTTCGGGATAAAAAGCTACATGAGTGATAAAATTACACATAAACTGAACTGAACTAGACTGAACTGAATTAAATTTAAGTGAAATTAAGTTGAATCAAACAGAGCCAAAGTATATCGGACCGTATCAAAATAAGGGCAGTCTGAGTTTGCGCATCCATATGAAGGCGAAAGCACCAAGTTGCCATCATCATCAATGTATTGGAAGGCAAGGGCAAGAATGTATGAAGTATGCCGCCATATGAAAATTTGAGCAATTTTTGTTTTTCCCTTTTCATCCCACGTCGTCACTACACTTGAACCATGTGGACGTCCAAATGGACCAATCTTTAGCATTGTCGTCATGGTATCTACAATATAACTAGCTCAATAAAGGTTCCCCTCCAAAAAAAAAAAATAGTAAAAGTTTACTCAACTCAATTATCAAGCGTTAGAGAATTCACATATGTCAAAGTAATGATGTAATACGAAAGATATAGATATTGAAGCATTCAACATACCTTGAGGAACTATTTGTGTTATTATCTGTATTGGAGGTTCTTTAGGGAAGAGACAATTCCTAGTTTGTTTGTGTCTAACTAGAATCAACTATATATTGATCAGTTTTTTGCTTTTGAAAGAGGACGGGGTGGGCGATTCTTGCCTTGGATTAGCGGTGAAGTAAGAATAGGAAAAATGTATTTCTTTCATCACTTTACTACGAGAAGATTGGGGATCTAGTAAATTTTAAATATCGATGTCCATTTACATTATAGTCGTCACTGTCTCTTATCTAAGGTGTCTACGCATAGATTTTATGAGAATTTCAACAAATAATTTCATTCACCTAGGATGTGCTTTGGGCTATGAGCAAACTAGGATTTTGACGACTATATTGAGCCCCTCACGCTTTACCTCCATTGCTACAGGGAGTTGGAGGGTGATCATGGGTCCATTCGCACCTGCAAACCCCTCCTCAAGTAGGTAGCGTGGACATGGATCAGTATGCCGCCAATGGGCCACCAGTCTTTCACATTGGGCCTCCCCCACATCCGCCTCATCATCCTCCTCGTCATCATCATCCTCATCCGTGGTACTTTGGTGCACCGGCCTCATCTGTGAATGGGTACTTGAAAGAAGCTTCTGGTGCTGCCCCCGGATCTGATGCTACTGAACCTTCTTCTCAGCCTTCTACATCTGCTTCTTCTGTTACCAGCTTTTAGCCTTATAATCAGCAGCATAACTAAGCAAGCTATCTCTCGCTATCTCTGTCACTCCAATGCTAACATTTTAACTGTCTACATACCTATTTCTGATCTGCTGCTGTGCTTATTTAAACACCGGCCCTGCCCTATAATTTGTCGACAGGTGCTATATATGTGCAACCTCACTTTGAAGTTGCAATTTGCATCCCCCAATTAAAATACAACACATAAGCATTACTCGAAAAACATAAATACAAGTCAAAGACGACCATATCAACATATTTCTAAATAATACTACTCCAGTATAAGAACAAAAGACACTGCAGAGAAGAATCCAATTTCTCATTTAGACATATTCACATACACCTATTATGCACCAGTTCACCACAGCATCAAGCCTGCTTAGTGCTTAGACCCACATCCCTATTCACATTCAATCAACAAAACCCAAAACAACATCAATTTCAATTCACACCTGCAAAATCCAAAAGGAAGAGTAGAATGCACATACTCTAACCGAAACGAGCAGAGCGACCAATCTCACTAAGATGCTTCCTCTTTTGCCTGCTCTTCCTAGACCTCGGCTTTGTCAAATGAATTGCATCAAACACCTTCCTCTCCTTCACCTTTTTCACCCTTACACGCTGCCTTTTCTCCATCTGGGCACCTCCATTGTCGTCGAAATCATAACAATTGTTTTTGTGTTGTTGAAGGACGACGAGGGCAGAGATTGAAGGGACACAACTGGAGTTTCCTTCCATTGGAGTTCATTGAGGTCATCATTCACTTGCTCAATTGTAAGGCCAGAACAGCTGAAGGAAGATACATTGTCGTCGTTTATCGTCGATCGACTGGGTTTCATCAACTCCTCCACTTTGCTCAACATCTTCAGCATCACTGGCTATAAATATAATGGAATCACTTCAACTACCATTCAATATTAACTAAATTCACCATTATTGATCATTGAAATAGAGAGAAAGAGACATACCTTACGATGAAATTTGCCCCTAGCCATAAAGAACCCGTGCATATGGATGATCTAACATACCAAACCCAAAACCACCCAAAACAAACACAGATTAGTATTAAGATTACAGACATTTAATTGGACTAGTATTTAGCAAAATTCTCCGAAATTGCGACCCATGCCAAATAAAAACAAATACTCGTATCAATTATTAGCAAAATAGCAAAAATTTATATATAAAAATGATGCCACATTTCAATTGCAACCCACAGCACACCATTGAAATTTACTTTTTTTTTATGTTTTTTAGGGTTTTCTTGACAAACCCAGAATCCCGAAAACCACCAAACCAAAAAATAGATAAGTAAAATTGAAACAAAAGTTAAAATGACAGACATTTCATAGTACTATTATGCTTTTAGGGTTTTGATAACATTTTTATTAAGTTTTCTCGAAGGCCAAACAAATATTATCTAAAAAATAACCAAATTAATCGACACAAATTGGAGAGAGAAATAAATGGAATTACCTTATTGAGGTGAGGAGCGGAGAGATTAGCGCCATGAGCATGAGGGTTGTCAAAGTAGTGTTGGTACTCTTCCAAATGGAGTATATTGGGATTGCGTTTGTGTTTTTTCGCCATTTTTTTCTCTCCTGCAACTACAAGGTTTTTCTCTCTCTCTTTTGGTAACTGTGGTAGTGGTGCTGTACTGCTGTTTATGAATTGTGACTGAGACCTTACTCCCGCCAAACATTGTTTGGTTTGTATTTCGGAATGATTTCTTGAAATAAGGCTATTTTAGAAAATAATGTCTAAATTAGGCTAGGATACAAAATAATTTTCATGAGAGTGTTCATGTAGGTTTGAATAGAACTGAACTGCGTCAGTTTTTTTTCCACTGACAATGTAAAAGTCGCTATTGTGTATAGCGTTTTAAACATGCATAAAGCATTGTCACGGACAGCGACTTATATGTGTTAAAGCAGCAAAAGAAATTCGAGTGGGGTGCTTTCTCAGATCTAGAGCTGATCATGGACGGGAGGGCCCCGGCTCATAATTTAGGCGGGTATGGACAAGTTTTTTGGAAAAAAATTATTTAATGGGCGGATTTAGCCCGGTCCGTTTATATAAATGGACGGACAAAGACAACACAAAATGGCCCGTGGACGGGCCCGCCCGGTCCGTTTAATGTTTTTTACTTAAAAATTTGTGAGCTTTTTTTGTTTGTTTGTGTGTTGTTAAGACTTATTTTGTATGAGAAAATATTAAAATCATGATTATGTGGAGTATTACGCTTGATTTTGGGGTGAGGTTGCATTGTAATAATAAATTTATTTATCGTAAACAAAGAAAAACTCTTAAAATTTTATTGAAAAATAATTTTTTAAAAAATCCATTAGCTCATAGGCAAACCCGGCCTGCTAATAAGGCGGGCCATACAGTGGCGGAGACAGGGGGAGGCGGAGGTAGGCTATGGCCTCCCCCATCATTTTCAAAACCAATAAATAATATGTGTGTATTTTAGAGACAAAACTGCAGCTACGCTCCAGTGGTTTCTCTTAATACCCCTACTACTATCTTGAACCGCCCTGATTCAAGGTTTGAATCATGTGAAACATTTTCTTTCCCTTTATTGCAATTTTCTTCTCTTCCCTTTTTACTTGCTCAACTGTTCCTTTTCTTTTGTTGTTCAGATGCTTTGTTCACAATATTTGTTTTCGCTTATTATTATTTGGTTATTCTCTATTTCTTTTTAATACTCAACTTTGTTTCCTTTAATCATTACTCTCCACTTTCAATTTCATTACTTTGTTTTCTCTATTTTGGTAATACTAAATTGGTAAAAAAATCATTCTAAGTTTTATTTTTACTTATATACTTGTACATATATTGAGAAGCAAGCTAACTATTTTTACTTATAAATTGTTTCTCCACATATATACTTGTACATACTTTTTCATATAAATTACACTAGTTTTTGATGACTTTCTCTGTAAAAAAACGCATGTGAGAAGTACAACAAGCTAACTATTTCTAAATGGAGGCTATTTTTTTCAAAATTCCGTGACTAAAAAAAGGTTATTTCCAATATAGAGTAATATTTTTGGTCTCCGGCCCCCCTTAAGAAAAAATCCTGGTTTTGTTACTGGGGCCATGGCAACAATTTTGAGCCCTGATGGGTGGACAAGGGCAACAAGTTTTAGGCCTGTTAGACAACTTTTTCATCAAAAGCCCGGCCCGTGTCCAGCCCGAACCCACAAATGATCACCTGTACTCAGATCTAACAACTAAGGACGACGGTGACAGTGTCACTGTAAATACAACCTGAGCATTTGGAGAATATAAAACTAGGCCTTAGAGAAGACATTGATAGATGACGGTGGGGTGATGACTGGCGAGGGGTCGGTGAGAATTTTTGTGCCGTCAGATGACAGCTTTAAGGACGGTGTCGGTGGCATGGTGAAGGACCATAGACGATGACCGCCGGTGAGGGGAGGACCGACAAGGTGGAGGTGGTTAATAGCGAGGCAGCAGGGTTGTAAACCTAAGAGAGAGAAAAACAGAGAGCGGCTCTTTGATTTGGAAATTTTCCCAGTAAGTCGCTATCATGGAAAGCGACTTTATCGGGTATAAATCGCTTTTGTGAATAGCGACTTTAAGATTGTCGACGGAGAAAAAATTATAAATGTCGTTTCTATCCCGATTCTACGTGGACACCCTCTTAGGAATTATTTTGTAACCCAGTTTAAATTGGGTATTACTTTCTAAGATGAACCTTTTCCGGGAAATCGTTCTGTATTTCCAATGGAAATGGAATAGTAGGTCGGTTCTTTGAAAAAATAAAATAAAATAATCCAATGTGAAATTGAAAAATAACAAGTCTTGGGTGAGACCAACTCACAAAAAAAATAGGGTGACTATTTAGCAAGGTAGGAATTACTTATTATGTGCAGTGACCTTTATTATACTGACCATCATCTCTCCAAAAGTTACAATAAAATCGTTTTAAACAAATTTTTGTGAATTTTAAATATTAGTTTTGTATTTCCAGTGAAGAATCTAACTTTCCTACAAACCAGTTGCCCATTGAAAAAAACCTCTAAATAGTTTTTTTTTCATATAACACAAACCTCTCAAATTATAGGTTCATTGGAAATACAATTTTAAAGCTTCCAATTAGACTTGGCAAACGGGTCGAGTCGGGTTGATCATTTTTGATTCGGGTCATCAACGAGTTAGATCGTTATTGGGTTGGGTCAGTATCGGATTGGTCATGTCGGGACTTTAGCAGGTCGGGTCAAGTTATGGGTCAAAAACAACTATTTTGTCTCACAAACTTCGAATCTCATGTGGGTAGTTTCGGGTTCAGATTGTTAGTAGATTGGATTATTAGCAAGTAGAACATTTTCGGGTCACGTCTTAAGCATGTAAGATTCAGGTCAGGTTATGATTTATTTATATTTGTGTTGTTGTACCTAACTTGGATTTAGAGCTGAAAATATAATCTAAAATAAATCTAAAAAGAGTATCTTGATCTATTAAATCACCATATATTTTTTACAAACTAACGATTACTATTTATAAAATTTGACTCAAAAATTCTAGTGGCCTAGTGGCTACATCAATTTGAAATGAAGGGACTATGCCTTAACATATTGTCATCATCTTCAAATATTTGTAATTCGCAATCTCTAATTACATGGCCAAATTGCGAAACTTTGTACATTGAAAAAGATCCTAAATTCTAATCTGTCCTTACTCCTTATCGTACTCAATACAAGATTTAAGATGTAGGCATATCAGAGTTACTTCCATTCATCAACAATTAAGAATTGAGCGCCGGGTGCCAGATGTTAGGTTTTTGATGTAGGATATTAGGCTAGGTAATTGTATATTGGAGGAAGAGAGATGAATGCTAAGAGAGATGTGGAAAGATGATTATATTGCTTGATACTCAAAATGCTTTACATCACCCCTATTTATAGTGGTGTAGGGTGGTAGACAATTCTCTAGATCTTTCTATGTCTAGAATCTTCTTCATAATTATCCTAGACTATTATTCTAGATATTTCTAGGTAGACATTATTCTAGATGTGTCTAGATAGGTATTAATCTAGATCTTTCTAGGCACTAAGCTTAGATATGATTTTTCTAGATTATTCTAACACTCCCCCTAATCTAGAAAAAATCTTGAACTCCAAGTTGTTCTCTGAAGTGCATGAATTTTTTTGGTGGTAATGCCTTGGTAAATATGTTTGCGAGTTGCTCCCCCGTCTTGCAGAATTGTAACTCGATCTCCTGTTGTTCAACCAACTCTCGTATGAAGTGATGCCGTATCTCGATATGCTTTGATCGGCTGTGGAAGACTGGATTTTTGGTCATTGCGATGGCTGACATGTTGTCGCAATATATTATTGTTGGTCCATCCATGGCATGTTGTAGATCCGCCAATATCCTTCGTAACCATACTGCTTCACATGCTGCGCTTGTAGCTGCTACATACTCTGCCTCTGTCGATGATAGTGCCACTGTTGCTTGTTTCTTTGACGACCATGAGATGACTTTTGATCCAAGTTGAAATATGTAACCACTTGCACTTTTTCTGTCATCGATGCATCCTGCCCAATCGCTATCGGTATATCCGTTGAGCATGTAGTCTTTTTCTGCTTCGTACATGAGTCCATAACTCTTAGTTTCTTTGACATATCTCAGAATTCTCTTGACTACTGCGAAATGGGCTTTACTAGGTTCACTCATAAACCTAGATATTATACTGACTGAGTGTACTATATCGGGCCTTGTGTTGGTGAGGTAGATCAGTTATCCAACCAAGCTCCGATATATTGATGCATCTACCTTCTCCTTGCCATCATACTTTGATAGCTTTTCCTTAACCGCCATAGGTGTTGCCATTGGTTTGGAATCGGCCATGTTAAACTTTTTAAGTAAATCTTCTGAATATTTTTCTTGGGAAAGGAAGATTTTACCTGGACTTTGCTTCACCTGTATGCCAAGAAAGTATTTCATGAGTCCGAGGTCTGTCATCTCGTACACTGACATCATGGCCTTCTTGAAGTCTTCAAGCATTCTTGAACTTGTTCCGGTGTAGATCAAATCATCAACATAAAGGCACAAGATGAGAAAATCCGATGCTTGAGTCTTGATGTACAGTGATGGCTCGCTAGGGCTTTTCATAAACCCACTTTGTAGTAGATATCTATCAATCTTACTATTCCATGCCCGTGGAGCTTGCTTAAGCCCATATAGAGCTTTTTGGAGACGATAAACCTTGTTTTCTTGACCTTCCATGATAAATCCTTCCGGTTGCTCCACGTATACTTCCTCTTCAATTTCACCATTAAGAAATGCGGACTTGACATCCAACTGAAAGACTTGAAGTTTCATTTGAGCTGCAAGAGCCAATACCGTTCTGATAGTTTCCATACGAACTACTGGCGCAAATGTCTCGTTGAAGTCAATTCCTGGTTGCTGTGAGTAGCCTTTCGCGACGAGCCGGGCCTTCAATTTGTGGATGGAGCCATCTTCATTGTGCTTGATCTTGTAAACCCATTTGAGGCCTATTATGTCTTTCCCTTCGGGTCTGTCTACGAGCTCCCATGTGTCATTCTTCTCGATCATTCTGATCTCCTCGGTCATGGCTTCGATCCATTTATCTTCTTTTGCTGCTTCTTGGAAGTTTTGTGGCTCACTGGCAAATAATGCAAATTCCGTGGTTGTTTGATTGCATTGATAATCTTCCAAGTAAGTCGGAGGGTGACGATCTCGTTGTGAGCGGCACACTGGTTGAGGAGAATTTGTGAGACTTGATCTTGGAGATGAATTTGGTGAGTTCGGGCCTGTTGGAATCCTCGGAGATGAAGGTGCTTCTCCTTGATCACGAACTCCATGAGAAGAGCTAGATGGAGAATATTCTTCTATGGCTGGCTGCGGAGCGTGTTCTGTCCATCTCCATTCTGCAACTTCATCGAATATGACGTCTCTTGAAATGATCAACTTCTTGGACTCAGGCTTGTAGAGGCGGTATCCTTTTGATTCATCACTGTATCCAATAAAGATACATTTTTCTCCCTTTTCATCCATTTTTTCTCGGATCTCCTTTGGAATGTGGGAATAGGCAACGCACCCAAAAATTCTAAGGTGCTCAATTACGGGTTTTCTTTTGTACCAAGCCTCGTAGGGTGTCATATCCTGAACCGCCTTTGTTGGAGATCTGTTTAGAATATAAACAGCTGTATGGACAGCTTCAGCCCAAAAGTATTTGGGCAAATTCTTTGCTTGTAGCATGCTGCGGGCCATTTCTGCAATTGTTCTATTTTTTCTTTCCGCTACACCATTTTGTTGAGGTGTGCGTCTTACGCTTAATTCTCTTCTGATTCCATGCTTCTTACAAAAGCTAAGGAATCTAGTGCTTGTGAATTCTCCTCCACGATCTGTTCTAAGAGTTTTAAGAGGATGTCCACTTTGTTTTTCCATGAGAGCCTTGAATTGGACAAAGAATGAGAATGCCTCTGATTTATACTTTAAGAAATATACCCACATCATGCGGGTATAGTCATCCACAAATAGAAGAAAATATCTTCTACCGCCAATAGAGTTGTTCTTGGCTGGGCCCCAAATATCTGCATGAACAAGCTCTAACGGAGCCTTGGCCCTCCAAGACGTCTTAGGAAATGGCAATCTATGCATTTTTCCATAAATACAACCTTCACATATTTTCTTTTCATCATTTATTGGGGGAAGGCCAATCACCATTTCCTTTTGATTTAAGAGTTTTAGACTCTTGTAGTGTAAGTGCCCGAATCTCCAATGCCACAATGTAGAATCATCACTTGTGCAATTGAAAGCAACTTTTTGCTTTAGTGGCATTCTTAATGGAAATATTTTATTTGAGGCCATTTTTACTGTTGTGAGTAATTGACCCTTTTTCTTGTCATATATGATACATTTATCCTCATCAAATTTAACCATGTAGCCTCTTTGGACTAACTGGCCCACACTTAGTAGATTTTGAGCAAGGTCCGGGACATATAAAACATCATCAATGATTTTGGATGAGCCGTTTTCAGTTTTAATGGCGGTTGTCCCTTTCCCTGCTACATCTTGAGATCTTCCATCACCAAGAGTAATTTGAGATTTAACATTTTCATCAAATTTGACAAATGCTTTTTTATCGCTTGTCATGTGGTTTGAACAACCACTATCTAAATACCAAATATCAGAGGATTCTTGGTGGGCATTTAGACAAGAATAAAACAATTGATTAGAAGGGTCATTTTTCTCTGTGAAATTAGCCTCATCTTTTTGCCGGAACCAACAATCTTTTTCAAGATGAGTGTGTCTTTTGCATTTTTTGCATTTAAACCGGCAATCTTTTGTGTCGTGATTATTTTTCTTGCATAATTTGCAATAGGAACTCGATTGAATGTTTTCTCGGTCCCCATGATTTCTATAATCACCTCTCCCCCTACCACGGTTATTTGATGTTCCTCTTTTTTGTTGGAAATTTTTACCGTGGCTATATTGATTTTTATTTTCTCTATTATAAGAGAATTTCAATTTGGCTTGGAAAGCCTGTTCTAGTGGCTCATCTTCAAATCTACGCATTCTCTCTTCATGTGCATGGAGTGAACCCATTAGCTCAGTTAAGGTTAGCGTAGATAAATCTTTAGACTCCTCTATTGCAGCCACAACATGATCAAATTTTGCCGGAAGGCTTCTTAATATTTTTTGTATGATTTTTAGATCTTGAATGGTGTCTCCATAGCTACGAATTTGATTAGTGATATTAGAGACACGGGTAAAGAATGCTTGAATTGTTTCTCCTTCCGACATTAATAATGTATCAAAATCCTTCCAAAGAGATTGAAGTTTAATGACAATTACCTTATCGGAGCCCTTAAACTCTTTTTGTAGATTACTCCAAGCCTCCTTGGCCGTTGTTGCAGCCATAATTCTTGGGAAGATTGTTTCTGCAACTCCCCGATGGATGACCGATAGTGCAGCAGAGTCCCGCCTTTGATCTTCTTCATATTGTTTTCTTTTATTTTCATCCCAAGATGCTAATTCGGTAACATCTTTTGGTGCTTGGTACCCATTTTATACCAAATCCCGGAGGCATTGTGCCATTAGCAAGGTCCTCATTTGAATACTCCAATAATCATATTTCTCCCCGGTGAATATTGGTACCCAATTATTTTGAGCATATGTAAATGTAGTGTTTGAGGTTGATGGTGATGATGCCATAAGATTTTTGTGGTGGTGTAAGGGAGAATTTGGTATGGGGTAAATTTGTTTGTGGAGGTCTTGAGTTTAGTAGGCTCTGATACCACTGTTAGGTTTTTGATGTAGGATATTAGGCTAGGTAATTGTATGTTGGAGGAAGAGAGATGAATGCTAAGAGAGATGTGGAAAGATGATTGTATTGCTTGATACTCAAAATGCTTTACATCACCCCTATTTATAGTGGTGTAGGGTGGTAGACAATTCTCTAGATCTTTCTATGTCTAGAGTCTTCTTCATGATTATCCTAGACTATTATTCTAGATATTTCTAGGTAGACATTATTCTAGATGTGTCTAGGTAGGTATTAATCTAGATCTTTCTAGGCACTAAGCTTAGATATGATTTTTCTAGATTATTCTAACACCAGACCTGTTGCACAAAGGTCAATTTTGATAGCGGAAGCTTCTGGGCCGCGTGACGGAGTTAAGAAAGTCATCGAACTAGGGTGTGAACGTATTGAAGTTGAGGACGATAATCTAACAATCATTCAGGCTCTTAGGGTGAGATTGATATACCATGATCCATTTATTCCCTAATTATTGACACTAGACGTTTCCTTGCTCTTCGCAATCCGGTGACTGTCCAACATATCTTCCGAGAAGGAAATAGAGCAGCTGACTGGATGGCAAACCTTGGGCATTCCGGTCAAGATGCTAGTTACTTCACAGTACCTCCTTTCATGGAGTTCCGCCAATGCTCTATGAGGATACAGTGGAAGTCACTCTCGAGAGGAGAGTCTCCTAATTTCCTTCTTTATAACACTTCTTACCTTATAAAAAATAAATTAAGAATTAAGCGCACCCAAAAAAAAAATTGAGAATTGAGAACGACACTGTTTTGTCTTTGAGAGATGCACCACTTTTTTCCCGCGCTCACCTGCCATTTCATTTCCCCAAATTCCAAAACCCTCACCCCCCCTCTCTCTCTCACCTCTCTCTCTCTCTCTCTCTCTCTCTCTCCTCTCTCTCTCTCTCTCTTCAATGGATTCAATTAATGGAAACACCATCGCAAATGGACATCCAGAAGATTCAGCCATGGATTTAGACGAACAACAAGCAGTAATTTCACAAGTAGAAAACGAAGAAAAAGTCGAAGAAGATCAACAAGACGCATTCGTGAAATTCATCGATTACGCAAAATCCATTCTCTCTCCTCTTAACGATGGACCTGAAGGAGGCGGAGGAGATTCATCCGATTCCGAGGAGAGAGAAAATAATGGACCTGGTTGGAGTTGGATTGCTTCTCGTGTTCTCAAAACCTGTGCTTCTTACTCCAGTGGCGTCACCGCCGCTATTCTCCTCGCCGAACTCTCTCAGGTCTCCCTCTCCCTTTAATTTTTTTTTGTTAATTAAGTATGATTTAGGTTTTCGTTTGGACCATTGTTGAGGAAACATTGATTTCATTTTCACAAGGATAATCTTACACAATTGCTTGCTCGTGTTATTGATATGAAGGAACATATATATGTTTCGTAATAGTACAAGATTACCTAATATTGAACAGGATTTTATAATATTCTCAAAATATTGAGAAATATTCTAATAATGTTTTAATTATAAAGTGAAATGGCTTAAATTCGTTGTTTAGGCATAATTTAGGTTTTGATTTGGTAATATTTGTATAAAGCTGTACTTAAGTACTGTTTTTAGGTCGAGTTGGTTGAAAAGTTCAACTTAATTTCTTCAATGGTTGACTCTATCAAAGATGAAATTAAGTTGAATTACAGCAACAAAGTACTCAATCAACTTAATTTCATTACGATATGACTTAATGAAGTAAAATGACTCTATGGTTAACTCTATAATTTCATCTTACTCCAGTGGCGTCATTCCCGCCATTCTGGTTCTTGACCTCTCAGGTGTTATTTTTAACCGTTTTTCTTTCCTTAGCTTGTTTCTATTTCGTTGTTCAGGCAACATATAGGTTTTGATTTGGTTATATTTGCATTAAATTGCACTTAGCTACTGCTTTTAATTTCACTTTGTTCAAAAGAAATAATTAACTTAACTTCATCTTAAATTATCAAGTGAAATGACTCTGTAGTTTAATTTACCTTTTATTGCTGCCCTGTGTTGGCGAAGAAAGTGTGTACATGTAACCGAATCCATGGACAAGCATTATTCTGTATAGGGGCTAGTTAGTGGTGGCACACTGAGAAAAGGATGTGGTAAAATGATCCAAGGCTTATAAACTTAAGTGATGAATTTTTATTTTTATTTTTTTCTCCTTTTAAAACTGATTTTTTGACAGTTTTGATCCGGTGAAATTGGATATGTCAGGCTTGGAATGAGCAAAGGAGGACTAATGCACCGAGAAAAAGGCCGGAGTGTATTAATCATTTGAAGAAAAAGCACAAAAGAGCTAGGCTGCCTAGTACGGTCACGATTGACAAGATCTATGAGAAGAATTTCTTGTCTTTGAATAGTGTTTTGGAAGCTGTAGTTGTTGATGCCTTTGTTCTTCCAGGTAGGTAGTTTACTAGTTTTAGTTTATCACGTTGATTGAGGCTCTTTTATTGTGCTTCTGACTGTAAGGTAATGATGCTTTGCTGATGAGATGTACTTTATGCTTAGGGTAAAGAGGAAACCACCTATTTGCAACTCATGTTGCGTAGGCAAGGTTGTAAGTGGTGACCTAACCAGAACCGGACTCGTCTATACGCCGCCATAGGCAGGTCTTGTTCACTGGGTTGATGTTGATAAAATCCTTGGTGATGAAAAATTATTTGTTGAAGGATTTACCCCTGAGAACGAAGAAAATGCCTTGCTTTGATATCCTATATTCCTTTGAAATGATATATTCTAGGTTTGTTTAATGTCATATATCTTGCAAAACCTAATTCTTGATTCCATCACCAGTACTACAGACCTAGTGTGGATTCAATAGGCTAACAAGGTATGGGAAGATCTAGATGTAACCAACCTTATCCCTTCACAAGTCAGATTCTAATGTCACCTAAAGAAGAAATTAACCTTATCCCTGACAACTTTCACAAGTCATAACCTAAACTCACCGAAAGAAGAACCTTATTCATAGCTTGGTCATTCATTTGTTGTTACTTCAAGGAGTTGTGAGTTGGATAAGGAAGAAGGAACCTGGAATAGAGAAGATAGGAGGACAAACCAAATCACATATCTCTAACTGGAAGAGATTCTAAATGTGGGTTTATGAGCGATTCAAAGGGCTTTGGTGTCCCTCTCCCTTTCTTAATTGTTTTTGATTCTAGGATAGTGGGATCTTGGGGTTTTCTTTCCTCTCTCCTCTTCAAGTTATCTAGTCTGAATATGCTAGTGTTGTTATTGACCGTTTTCTAGTTGTCTGAAAACTGAAACAAGAGTTCATTGATTTTCTAAACAAATGGCTATTATTTGTCAATATCCACCTGGTTTCAGGTACAAACATCTACATGCTTACTTTGGGTGATTTTTGGAGCTCAAACACCATTGATCTTTATCTTCATAGAAGGTATAGTTCTGTAAAATCAGACTAATAGACTTCCTCCATGCATTATTCTTTGTTTGATCAAACTGCCTTGTGTTGTGCATGGGTAGTTGTCCTTTGTGAAGCTATGATCCGTGGCACTTAACAATTCTGTTGATCATATTTGATTTGATCAGATATGTAGTCTAGGCTTCTAGCGTGCAGCTCCTTAGCAAGTTTGCGATTCACAGCCATTCTTGTACATCTGGACTCGATTATATATTCTTAACATAAGTGATTGAGAGTTCCTGAAGTCAAATCGGGCTAGTAATGGAGGTTGACTAGCTTTAGCTACCATATGTTGCAGATATTATGATCTGGTATCTCCTGATAATGGGATATTAAAGAAAGGTAGGGAAGTATTTCTCACAGGATGCTATCTTCGAACAGCTAATGGGCATCCACGACTGTTGCCAACAGAATATATGGTGATACTATTGGATGAGGTAAGTGGCTGCACTTTCTTTTCTTATATTCTATTTCTTCGTGTATTCAGAATTAGGAATTGTAGTTGGATTCTTAAATACCAGAATTGGAACCTAGATTTTGTAGAGCAGGAATTCATTTTGACATGATGAGCCTTGGAGGTTAATAAATTAAATGGCTATTTTTGGAATTGGATGACTGGAGCAGTCACATATTGCTATATCCAAGTAGTCGCCTCCTATCATGTCTTCAGCATTTTATATGAAGCTTCCTATCATGTCTTCAGCATTTTACATGCTCAAGCTTTATTTAGTTTTTCTCCGCCATGTTTGGATTTGGAAACCAACAATAAATATTAGTAGACGCAAGTCAATCCCACGTCGGGCAGTGGCGGATCCAAAAATAAGTTCAAAAGGGTGCACTTTCTTTTGGCACATAGGACACCTCTTAATTATATATGAACAAAAATATTTTACACAATGATTTCAGTCCCCCTCCTCCCTCAAATAGATTCCCTAGCCTCCCCTTTTCAGGAGGAGTGTTTTTTTAAGTTTATCTGTATACATCATTTTGGTTCTAGTACTCTGATGCCAATGCTTGTATTACGTCCAGCTAGTTGACATTTAATTCGTACTCGTGGGTTTAGTCTTTGAAGTTGAGTGATAATATGATCCTGCTACACATTGCATTATTTGTAGGAGAAAGATGACGATACCATGATTATCGGAGCTCAATTTTGTTCAGACTCTTTCTCGTCTATTTCTCTAGATGCTGCAAATGGAGGGATATCTTACTCCTTATATGCAAGGTAAAAGAGTTCTTCTTGGCTTTTATAACTGTAGCTTTAATTTCATCAATTTACTAAAGGAGACTTCTCTCTGCAAATTTTTTTCTCATGGATTCATCACAGAAAATCTCCGTAAAGTTAGTAATCTTACTCATAAGTGAAGATCAATCTCATGGTTCTGAATTCCTTCCTAACAAGTAAAGGTTGTTACTTGTGAGTATCTATGCTAATGAATCATGTCTCATTTGTTCGTTCTCGAAAATACAGTGAAAGGCAAAGCTGTTTTTTGTTAGAGGTGTTAACATGTTCTCATTGACATCAATTATGAATGAGTACTGCCTTTGGTTACTTCTTTTACTAATATTCTTATTCGTATTTAGGATTGAATCCATAGGACCTCTGGAAATTCGTGATAAGTGTGGTGGTATACAAACAAAGCAAATCAGGTTAGTTGATAACGACGGCATCAAGATGAATTTCCTCTTTTGGGGTGAGCAAGTGGTGCTTGGTAATCTCTTTAGGTAAACTCTCAGTCAGTGTGGCTTCTTTATTTCGGGCAGAAATGTCTCTTGCTTTTACTGACAACAGCACATTATCTGTCCAGTGTTGGGAGCATGCTTGCAGTTGATAGACCATTCGTCTCAAGCTCCACGGAGAGTGATATTTTACCCTGTGGAGATCTTTGTCTTGAATATGGTAGTGCAACTCAGTTATATTTGGTTCCATCTGTTCAACAAGGGGAGCAAGTAAGTCTTTTCTGCTTTGAAGCATTACCTAATTTGAGTAGAACATACAAATTATTAACTATCCTTGAATCAGGTATGCTATGCGTTAACACCAAGTCGACTTCAAGGATCAAGGCTTGCAACAACTTCATATCCTACTCAAGGTCCTAGAGTGTCACAAATGACTTTGCCATGTGATTCTCAAGGCTCCGTCAATTTTAGTAACTATCCTTTTCAGGTAAGTTGACTCAGTCTTTCTAGGTGTTTTTGAAATTTTCTCAAAGATACAAAGTTGTGACTTTTTAAAATGAGCATGTTTGTTATTCCTTGCAAATTTAAGCTATATTTGTGGCAAGATTGTTATATAAATTTCGACACATACCAACCTGCTACCTAATGATGCATCCAATTGCTACTGAATACTGATCCTATTATATGCATGATAGATGTTCAGATTTATTTTTTCCTGTTGGGCGAGGATGTCACAGCTCTGAAGCCTGCTTGTAGTTTGTCCTAATAGACCATTATAGTAGAGCTTCTGTTCCACTCTATTGATTGTGAATCAGATTTATTTAACCGCATTTAACTTGCTTAATCTTCACCAGTGTCTTACTTGTTCAGAGTCTTGCAGTCTTTTATAGTTGATCTGCATGACAAGATGACTGGCATCAGCATCTATGGCGTTGTCACGGATATCTTTCGAGAGACGAATACATCAAAAGCTATCTACAATTTGAGAATTCAAGATGCAACTGGAACAATTTGGGCCCAGCTGCATTTTTCTGAATCTTGGTATTTCAATCAGCTAACTTGGTGTTACAAAATGGCAGATAATTCTTCTCAGTTTGTAGAGATCAAGCTTTTTGTCGCTCTTGACCTACCTTCATTATGATCTTCAGGTCCCTGGGGAGATTAAGCCTTGGTCACACGGTTTACATTTCTGGTTTGACATGCACCATGAGGAAACAAAAGCGGTGAGCGGTGCTTTTATTTCCTTGCCTCCTTGGATAGTTTGATACATTCATGTTTTGACACTTCTGTTGACTATGGACTCTGACTTGGTAATTTTAGCAATCTGCTTTAGAATTCACTTTTGTTATTTAAATAATATATTTAGTTCTCTATTGTTTTTGACAGTCTAGAAGCACAGTGGTTCGAGGACGATCTTGGAACTTCCTTTGTCAATGTTAGTTGCTTGGCGACAGTTCTGAACTCGTCTTGTCTCCATAAGCGATCTTACCTTGCTGATTTGTCAAGGCAGAGTACTGGTACACATGTATGGGTTTGTAGCTGACATTTCTTCTTCTTGGCATATATCTGTTAATAACCAATCATGCCTGAGTTACATAAGCAAAGCTGATGATTGCCTATGGCCATGTCTTTGCCTCCAGTACACATGTAGAATGCGTTTATGTTTTTCTTACAATTGCACTCTAGCCAGTTATCTCTTTTTCCCTAAGCTTGTTTAGCACCAACTGGGTTGCTCTTGTTATGGCGGGGATCCATACTGGGTTGTTGTGTTCATCCCCAAGTTACAGTTTAGTGGCGTTTGCTTGCAAGTTATGTAATGCAATCATTTTAGTGAGTAAAAGTAGGGGTGGGAAGAGAGGAGGGGGAGGAGACAGATGACGAAAGTGTAATGTATTACGCCATCCCATGTAATCATCTTCACATGTTAAAAAGTGAGCAATTGTGATTTCATTGGATGATGTAATCAATACCACTCTTCCCATCTCTTTCCTCTCCTTTCTCTTTCATTCCACGTTCACTCTATAAAATGGTTCATTTACATTGTAATCACCATTACTCCCCATTAAACAAGCCCTTAAAGGTTTGTTTAAACGCAAGGATCTCCATTTATAACAAATAATCACTTTCTAAGTCAGGCTGTCCCGTACTAGGATTTTACTTTTTCCAACTAACAATGAAACTGTGATCTTGACTAATGTTGTGGGAATGGTAATATCTAATTTTGGATAGGGGGCACACATTGAGGCTTTTCACCGTCATGCGTGATTATTAGCAATGTCATTTGGTTATTCTCATTCATAATTCTTGCTGATATGATACGAAATAGAACTCGTCATAGAATTGATTCTTCAAACGGAATGCGGTACCGCACTATGACATATTGTTGCATGATTTGTGTATAGGAGATAGCTTTATAGCTTGAAATAACAAAATGCATGCAGCTTTATATATTTATTTATTACTGCTTATTTCTCTCTCCTGTCAAAATCTTAGCAGATTTGTAGTGTGTGGCTAGACCAAATTGAACACTGTCATGTTAACACAAGATTAGTGCATGCTGCTTGTGGCCATTTCATCAAGACATCGGGTTCTGTCGAATGTGAATTCTGCAGCAGCAGCTGTGAGACGGAAACTAGGCGTGATTTCCATTTGAATATAACTGTGGCAGATGAGAGTGGAAAAACCTTTGCATGGTGTACAGGTCAAACTGCCATGGAATTGCTGCAGATATCCCCTGATGAATTCTATGAATTACCTGAGGTGATTTTCATCACCTGACTCATTTTGTTGAATAGTTCATATACATACAAGTTGCTTCACCAGAATTATGATCATGATACTCTAGACCCAAAATCTTTTAAGTCTTTTTGAAGTCAGGTTTTAACAGTTCTCTGATAGTACACCGATTGCACCTTTTGGTCACAGGAAGAACAGGTTATGTACCCTTGCTCGCTTGAAAACGGAAGGTACATGATTGCAATTGTGAATTGTTGGCAACAGGACGCGATTTTCAAAGAACACATGACCGCAGAAAATGACATGGTGCCATGGGAGATTACTCGAGCTCTGAAGTTATGATATTGTAAATTTATGAATCTTACTGAACGTTGAATCAGATATAGATGACAACATGAAATCAAGGTTATACCAGTTGTAAACGGGTTAACAAAAATAATCAATGATTGTTGTTTAGCTCGCACATAGCATCAACTTCCTAGTAAGACATGACAGATATCATCAAGATAGTATGTTTCATTTTCATATCCATGTTTCCGGAAGTTGCAAAATTCCAACATGGTAACTGTTCATCCGGTCTGGGGCCGGACCGGACCGGACCACTCGAGTTCGGTTTGGGACCGGACCGGACCGGATCGAGTGTGACCGGTTCTGGATCGGACCGGAATTTTGGAAAATGGTCAGCGAGTCGGGTTGATCATTAAAAATTTATTTGCAAAAACCGGTCCGGACCGAAAATCGGGTTACTCGGTCCAAAACTCAGACCGATCTCACCGGGTCCGGGTTCGGATCCGGTCCAAAAAACCGGTCTGGACCGAATAGTGAACAACTCTAATGGTAAAGCAGTGGCTAGAGCTGTCAAAATTTAATCCGACCTGAAAACTCGACTCACCAACCCAAAAAGTCTAGGTCATGAACAAAGAATTCCAACTCAAAACCCGATGCATACCGAACCCGAAAAACCGACATTTATTGGGTCAAACTCAAACCCGCTCTAGGTCGACCCGTTGGGTTGAGACGTTCAAAATAAAGCATCCAACATGAAAAAAGTGGATGACAAAAGACTTTATCATATCAAATTTTCTTACATATCAACTCACTTTGACATTTGTAATTTCATACTAAATAAGGGGTTTTCTAATACTAATGAAACGATTTTGACTAATTGTTATATTGATATGGATTTTGATACTCGTTTGCATTAGTAAAAACCCAAATAACAAGTGAAATCTTTACGACATATTTTTCAAATAGATTAGAACCATATATTTCATGTATGATATCAGTATAGTGTGGAAATTTTTTATTTTAAAGTTGAAAATAGAATTAATTATGCAATTATAACCAAATTTAAAAAAAAAAGAAAGTGCTCAACCTGTTGGGTCGACCCGAACCCGAACACATTGGGTCATGAACAAGTATTTCTCAACCCGAAAATTAAACGACCCGACCTGTTAAATGACCCGACCGAAAGTGACATGACCGAAATCCAACCTGACCGACCTGTTTGACAGCTCTAGCCGTGGCCAATCTACATGCTCACTCATTCAATCAGAACATCGTCTTCGCACTAGCACAAGGTAAAACAGGAATTTGCTAATTAGTAGGCAACAGGATAGATGGGATAACATGTATCAACAATCTATCTCATTTATACAATTGCTGAGTCAAAATTCAGTCACCCCTCTCTTCTGCAATATGTTAGAAAACCACAAACTTGATCGGCTTAATCATTCCTCCTCCCACTGCCAGCACTAACAGAATTATGTTCTGTGACCACCTTTATGACATTTACCAATGCTCGCAAACGGTCCCATATATTCAAACCATAGAGAGTTTCCACCAGTGACTGCTGAAATTCAAAAGCATTATCTGCAACAGGATACTGCAGTAGACAAGAAAAGTTAAATCAATTTTATTTTTTTTGCTCATCATGAAAGGTTAAAGCAATTAGTAAGCGTCATAGTTTAATCAAGAGTGAAAGAGATCATAAGCTAACCTGAATAGGCTTTGGTATTTTGGTCTTTATGTATGGCCACCATCTGTCTTCCACCACTGATTTTACAAGACAACAAGCTCTCAGCCCTTCGATACCCGCAAATCTCCCAAACCCACTATCCTTTACACCGCCAAAAGGTAGGGACTGGAGAATGGTTCAAGACACGTAAGTAAAACAGGATATGGTTTCAGAAACAAACTTGTATATGCATCCAAGCAATACAAATAAAGTACACGAGACAATTATAATACAATCAACTTATACTAGGCTCCTCCTGATATCATCTTTCATATGCAATCAACATACACTTGTTAATTTCATAATCAAGTGGTGATTATTATGCTGGCACTCAGGGACTTACTTCATGGTATGAACAGAATATAGATAAGGATCGCTAGTCAACACCATCACCTATCTCATTTCATAAATTCTGTTTATTCTAGCACTTTAAAATACGTTAAAAGAAAAAGAATCGTACCTGGCACATATAATTGGATGCAAAGTCATTAACTGCAGCAACTCCACAGTTAAGCTGGGAAGCAATTCTTCTAGCTCGAGTCTGATTTCCAGAGAATACTGCACAACCAAGCCCATATCTCGAGTCATTTGCGAGCCTGATGACTTCTTCATCAGAATTGAATTTCATGATTGGCATGATAGGTCCAAAAGCCTGCAAACCATATATTCATAAGATTAACCCATTGCCATGTGAATGCATAGGAGCTGATTGCCATACGTAAATTTGTAGAGGATTTCTCTCCACCGACCTGTTGGTCTTTGATAAATCCTCTTCAAACCAATCACTATAATTATCATCACCACCTAAACTTACCATCAAATCTCACGAGATACCTCATATACGTTGTTAAGATCTAAACTCACAATGATTTTTTTTTCAACACCATCCAGATTTTTGGATAACAGTCACAACTCATAGATGAACTTCCAATCCAATCCACTGAGAAACATGATTTACCTCTTCTTGCATTATTTGCATAGTGTGGTTCATGTGCACCATCACCGTAGGTGGAAAAAACTGATCAACAGCAGCTGTTCCCAAATTCCCGAAATGTCCACGACCAGCAATTTCCGCTCCTTTGTCCAAGGCATCATTTACAAGGCTTTGAAGCTTTTCAGCATGCTCTTGCATACAAATGGCTCCCATGTCATATTTCCCCGCAAGAGGAGGGCCCTATTGAAAAGCAACAAATGGCATCAAACTTAAACCACAGCAAGTCATGTGCCAAAACATTAAACTACATTATTCATTTATTCCACAAAAAACATCAGCAAGAAAACTCAATTTAGATTACTATTTATATAAGACTGGCGCAAGCCCAGGAATAGGCATTTTGGTCAGGCAAAGAGCCCAAGCTACAGGCTTTTAGTAGCTATTACTCCCAAGACAAAAAGAGAATAGTAATATAAAATTTCTAAGATACAAACTCACCGCTGTAACAGATTTCACAATCTTAACCACTTGAGCAACAAATGCATAGTAAATATCACGATGAACATAAAATCTCTCAGCCCCAGCACAATTCTGTCCACTTGATTGTAGAGAAGCCCTAACAGCAGTCTGTGCTACCTGTTCCACCAATAACATTTTCTTCCAGTTAATAAGCATGGATTCATATTGGTTTGAAGGCAAAGGGTCCAACATAAATGAATGGTATAGCTCAGACATATGAGGAGAAGGATAGATTATATACATGTTCCACATCGACATCTTCACATACAATAAATGCGTCTTTCCCACCAAGCTCAAGCGTAACTGGTGTAAGCCTCTCAGAAGCCTTTTCCATAATCTGTTTAGGAGCAAGCACACCAATAAAGCATTAAGGAAAGATGGAATTTCGTGAAACTCTTCATTCACCAAAGCACAAATGAGACCACAGAGAGGAGGGAAGGCTCCAGTTGTAACCACAAAACCAACACTTCTGAAATGCTTAGCATAACAAGTGAAAAACAGCTGAGAAATGAAGCCTAAATGAAACCTGACTGAACTCCAAATAAGGTCCGCATAACATAATCAAACTGATCAAGTGCTGGTTATGGCTTATGGCTTCCATGAGACTAGAAATATCAGATTGCAAGGACACGAACCTATATAAGTAGCTACTTACAATCAAAAGGAAAAGAAAAAACTGAACCAGAATTTCAATTTAGTTACCTCCAGATGAACATACCTTCTTACCAACTTCAGGCGAGCCCACAAAAATGACTTTGTCAACTGAAGACACCAATGCTTCCCCTGTTTCACCAAATCTGCCAAGAAAAATAAAAGATCGGAAACAGGCTAGAATATCTCGTGAGAAAACAATCAGATATGGAAGAGGCGGGGGGGGGGGGGGGGGGGGAGAGTTCCCATTCTTTTTTCTTGTTCTTTTTTAATTTTCCACTCCTCGAAACCACTAAATATTTTAAGATTCAGAGTCAACCCAACATCTTTTTTGCCCTCTTGAATGACACACCTTAGACTAATCATATTAAGTATTCCTTTAGCATAATTTGCGGACCGACCATAACACCCATTGTTCTATCTTCTTATTTCTTAATCACGTCAAACTGATTTAATTTTCTCTCTTTAATAAAAGACTAAGTCACCAGACCAACTAGTTTACTTGCTACCATACTTTCTCCATTGTCTTATTTTCTCTCATAAAACGTTGGTCCACCAGGAGAATAGAGGGGGTCAAAAACACATTTTTGTTCACTTTGCAAAGAACAAAAAACATTGTATTCAACTTGTTATATTATATCCAATGTTTAAGATTAATCTTTCCCCATTGTACACAGATAAAACCAGCATTTTCAACCAGGAAGAGGGGGACAACAAAGACAAAATTAAAGTGGCCATCAAACGGAATAATATAATAAGGGGTATTATGGTCATAAACTAATGAACAATGATATATGGTTCTTAATAGTCTGGAAACAGCTTCTCTGTTTTCTACAAGGGTAAGGACTAAGGATGCATACATCTGACCCTGATATCCCCTGGGTGGGAGCCTCTTTGAAGGCACTGGGGTAACATTAATGTTAATGTTGTAGTTCTTATAAAAATACAATAAGGTATCACATTGAAAGGGAAAGAAATCTATATGGACGTGACTTTGAAAACATGTCAGCGGCTTCTTAAAATTGACACAAGCATGTAGGCGGTTTTGTCTTTGAAGACAACAAAAGGGAGAAAAGGAAGAAGAAAGAAGCATACCCAGTAATCACATCAACCAAATTCTCAGGAGCTCCAACTGCTGCCAATGCAGATTGTATTATCCGGAAATAGAAGCACCCAGACCAACTAGCATACTCTGAAACCTGCACTAGAGAGAAATTGCTGTCAAACCACCATAAGGTGCACCAATGAGGATCCATCCCAATATGTTTTTCTAAACATACTTGAGTAATAGTTAATTAATACTGAAGGTTTCATCCTCAACTCAAATTTACGAAGACTCGGTGAAAACAATGTTTAAGAACATTGCCTAGTATGTACTTAAGCAAGTGACATATGCACTTTTAAGGGAGGAACAAAAGCCTCCATAAAGGGTTCTAAAGTTTCTACTACCACAGGGACTTCAAATAAACAGAAAAGCTCATATATAGTAAGTCTAACAGAAAGCCAGTTTGATGGCCGCCTATTCTCCTCTACAGCTCAGCCCAGTTCTTTCTTAAACAATTAGGTCTAGTGTTTTCCATCCTCAGGGCAGGAAGGATGCAAACCCCACACTTGCCCATCGGGGAAGGGGAAGCAGGGCCGAACAAGTGACAACAAAGAAAACCAGACCCCAGCAATGAAGCTAAGAGGCTGGGGGTACGGTACGCCACTGCACCAACAGGAGCTCAGCCTATGGTCATCTTTGCCATTTTCGGACAAAATTCAGCAGTTGATTGGCAGCATTCTCATAATCAACAAGATACAACTGTAAGTCACACACTTAGTCCTAATATTTGGACTCTAGGGAAAGTTCAGATCTTAGGTTTCCATTTGATACCGTTCTCCATCTCCAGTTACTAATTTGACAATTGTTTTGTTTGTCCACCTACCACAACCTACTAATGCCCATAATCATTGCACTGATATAGAAACGATGCAAAGACAGTTTGCACTTTTGGGTCTTACATGTGTTATCACATACAAGGGGGCCAGCTAGAAAAGTACGACTTTAGAGCACATTGCAGCGAGCTCAGTTTTTGGTGGTAGTACAAGAACAAAAGGCAGCAGCATAGAGTAATACTATACTCCTACAAGTTCCTTGGTATGGTTTGGTTTAGGGATTTTTTTTCTTTTATAAACATTTAAAAAGAAAGGGGGGGGGGGGTATATGTCCATTTCAACTCTGTAATTGTAGGGATACGTTATAATATATGTAGGCCCTGCCCCCCCCCCCCCCCCCACTCCCAGGCGAAAACCCTGTGAGTACTCTAAAATAGTATGATATGTGCGGAGGAGAAAGAATAACAGTACCACTCTGAAACTGGAGTCATTTATTCCTATTTCATCTCCCATCCAGCTCTCATTCTCATACCAAACATGCCCAAAAGCAGACATAAGAGTATGAGACCTTTGTTCCCATTTCTCGCTTATACCCAATACCACAGCCAAATAAGTTGTGTTTTTTGAACGGCAAACTTGGGATGGGGGTACCCTGGTCTTGTTATGGAATGTGGAGGGAGAACCACTATTCCCAACTCAATTTTGAGCTGTTACTTAGATGGCAGCAAATCTATAAGTAGTTGAGAGAAATTATATATTGTTTTAAGGGAATTCCATTACATGACTTGCTTCCATCACTAAGAAATTGTCTATTAAAATTATTATAAGAATTTCAGGGTCACCATGAAACAAGCCAAATCCCAAAAAGTTCGGAAAAGCCTTAAAGAGTTGCTCACATCCTAAGCACAAAATGATGGCATCAAACAACAGATGAAGGGTTAAAATAAACAAGTGTATTCTGCATTGTCAAGCTACATACCTTGATAACAATACCATTTCCGGAAAAGACCGCAGCCAGCATTGGATTAAAGATATTATGAAATGGATAATTCCATGACACAATAGCACCAATCACCCCTAAAGGATGAAATTCTACTTTGGATCTTTTGTGAATCATTGACCTTCCCGAACTCCTGAAACCCGAGCACATGATGGTCATTAGTCAATCTCAATATTGTAAAGTTCTGCATAGGCACACAAATACCACACAAGTTGCAACTCAGCTTGATTCGATTGGAATAAAACTAATTTTAACAATTATGCTTTGCGCATAGATTTATGGGGAGACTGCAGAGTATATAGATTTGAAGGTGTGAAGCAACCAAAACACCCCGGCATAAATTTTGCTACAACAATTTAAACAATGCTTTTCTATTGATAATGGAACCATGTGGAATCCTCCTGATGTACAAAGATATTTGTGGTATCACTTGTAGTATAATCGTTTTAGGGAACCTAAGCAACTTTTCTAAGGCTAACTTGCAGTTGCAGGCAAAAGGCCTGTTTAACATACAACTTTTTTTTCTCTGGTGCATCTGGTTGGAGAGGAATTCAAGGATCTTCTCTAACGCAACTAGGGATAGTGCTTATGTGTGGGATCATATTGTTTACTTGGCCTCTCTTTGGGCTAAGGCGGCGGGGGCCTTTAAAGGTGTCCCGCTTACAGTTGTTCAGCGCCATTGGCGCGATTTGTAGTTCTTTAGTTTGTACTTGAGGATACCTTGTCCTCCTTTTTGTATTCTTTCAATTATTGATTAATAAAAAAAATTCTTATCTAAAAACACTGACAACTTTTTTTTAGGGAAAGAAAAAGTATATTGATATATATTTAAAAAAATGTCAACTATACAGCATAAGAGGACAAGGCATCCTCTCAAAAAATTTACAAATTTGCCCAATTCCGCTGAATCTCAGTAATTGTGTAACTCCGAAACGCTCTGACAATTACCGGAAAAAGGACTGTTTAACTAACAATACTTAATGGTTGAAGGTTGATTCATTTTGGCTTATTTATGGAAGTTAATGGTTTGAGGTTGATTCATTTCAGTTTATTTAAGACCTATGGGTCCTGGCGGATAGTTTCATGAGTATCAAGAACCTACGTTACCAGGACACGGCACTTTGTGCCATAGTACGACACGGGTGCTGGTATGAAATCCGTATCTGACACTGATTTTTTCAGTGCGACACGGCGACACGGCTGTTATGTTTTAGTGGACTAAAAGTTAAATTGAAGAAATATTACGAGGTATAAAATGCTATTGACATTAAGGAAAAGCAATTATGTTTTATCAAATTTTATATGAAATTAAAGCCAAAAGATATCGCTAACAATAAACACAGTTCGATCGACAACTGTCGATAGACTCAATAATCATAATTGTCTGACAGCACAGTGATGCAAGGAAACTGCAGTTGATTTGAGAGCTGGTATATAAAAACAAAAACAAAAACACGGTGAATAGGAATGGTACCTGTATTCAGGCTTCAACCACTTTTCTCCTTCTGAAAGAAGCCAAGTTAGTTTTTCACATGTTGTCATAATTTCTCCCAAGGAAGCATCAATCATTGTCTTTCCAGTATCACGAGATGAAATCCTACAAGTTAAACCAATATAACTTTTTTTTAAGTGCGCAAATCAATGATCACGTAAATCCCCAGAACTCATTTTGAATATATCAAATAAATCATTACTGTAAAGCAAAGTCGTATATGATCGGAGAATAGATGCCTCCATACATTCCAAGTTTGTAGAAACCAAAAATTGAAGGATATCAACACAAATTTTGATCTAGCAGTGTTAGGAGATCAATATAAATTAACCAAATCTATAGATCATGAGCTGATATTCCTACCCACCCACCCACCCCAAGAAAAAATAATAAAAATAAACAACCTTTTAAGGGGAAAAAAACATTGAAATTATTAGCTGAGTATGTTTCATTTTGATCATGATATTCCAGGGGAAACAAAGCAGGGAAAAAAAAAACTTGGGAGCATGAATATATGAGGAACACCGACATTACATTTAAAATATGAATATACTAATACAACCTCAAAATGCTCCTTCTGAATACTCTTCAATTTTCAGGAACATCCACAACTATATTACATGAAGATTTAGATATATGGATTATGACATACAGAATACAAGAGAAATCTAGCAGGAACAAGAAAAGTACAGGCAGTTAAAGTCATTGTCGTATCCCATACAGAACAATATAGCTTTTGTATGATAGACAAGATGAGCTGCAAGATTGTATGAGGACCTAAAAGAGGAGGAGATCTTACTCGCATATAAGCTCCTGATGCTCAATTATATACTTCAGAAGTATACGCAAAAACTGCCTTCTTTGCTTGAAGCTACTCTTTGCCCATATTTTCTGTGCTTTCCTTGCTTGTGCAACACGTTCTCTAACCTGATCATATAGATAGAGTTTGTATGTCATAGATCATTGGTATTCGACAGTTACATCTTTCGCACTTTTTCTACATCACAATTCTTCTGTCAATCCAATTTTTTTTTTTTTTTTGAAATAGGCAAGGAAGCTGGGCTTTTGGGCCCATAACATTAGGAGAGGAGTGGCCCAAAGGCCCTTAACATCGAATTATGAGCTTCGAACCCCCAACCAAGAGGTTGAAGGGTGGGAGCTCTACCAACAAAGCTCCCACCTTTTGCTCTTCGGTCAATCCAGATGCTAGGTTTATTTTCTCTCTTTTGACCCTTTTTCTCTTTTCAGCTTCAATCCAGTTCTCTAGTTGGTAACACCATGAACATGAATACCCCACAGGCCACATGACAAGCCATAGAAAGTAGATCAGATAGGCCTTGCCCCATTAGATCCTTCACTCCTATCCATCTTAATTAGGTGCTCTAACAAACCATTACAAAAATAAGTTGACTAATTCGCTGTTTAAGGCATTAGCAGCACTGAGGTGCGAGGTGTAGGGGGCTAACACTTTTTTTCAGTGGGTGAGGCGATTTCGATGAAACGCACTTGAGGTGCACCGAGGCAATTTGAGGCGCAATTAATGTGTTTTTGTTTCTTCAAGTAATGACTTATTGTTTAATTGGAACCATCCTATGGAATAATATTATGTAATAGGGTAAGTTGATACTTTTTTATGAAAAGATCACTAATTTTATAGCAAATCTTTTTCATTTTTTTTTTTGGTTTAGAGGAGGCAAAGGCCAAGATAGGAATCGAACCCTCTACGTCACGACTAACCAGTAGAGCATCTCTTGATTCCTTATTTTATACACTGTAGCAAATTTTTAAATATGAGGTAATGCACGTCACCTCACTTCACTGAGGTGCGCGACGGTGCTCGTGTCTAGGTTCCATGGACCTTTATTGCCTCATTGCCCCTCACGCCTTTTAAACACTTATCTAATACTAGTTCCCTGAAAGTCAATGGTATGCCCTTCCGCTCCTTCTGGAACTTAAAAGGAAATAATAATAAAAAAGGGGCCAAAGACATGAAACCAAACGAAACAATTATCTTCCGGACAAAATCTTCTCATTTTTCTTAGTCTAAAATTCTACAAAACAGGTATTTTTCAGGCAAGTTTTGACAAAATCTTAGCAATCTCCTGCAAGCACACAAAATTACAGAAACACTACATAAAACATATACAGATGATTTGGAGGAAACATAATTACTTTCCTAATCCAAATTATCTCCTACAAAGGAAGGAGAGTTCCAAATTAGTTAATCTTCAAAGACAGTTCAAGGTGATGAATCGAGGGGACACTCAAGTTCGAGCCCCCCTCAGGGCCACAGGAGGTTTTTCTGGTCATTAACTTCACGACCCATGGGATTAGTCGAGCAAAGCTTGGATACACATGTTATCTAAAAAATTAATCAAGGGGACACTTAGACATAGTGGCAGTTCTGTTTCTCCTTCATATGAAAAAGCATGTACATGGGATATCTAGAAATTGCTGACCAGATCACATGGTCAACAAAATAAACATGCTGATAGAATTCATCCGCAACAGTATGTGAAGCGCAATCAGGAAATACATAAATGTAGCACTATCACATACCTCATCTGGCTTTAGTGCCGGAAAAAATCCCAAGTATTTCATTGTTGCTGGCTCATAACACTGCACTTTATCTGTCTGCCTTCCCCTTGTAGGTATCTGCTCAAAAAGATATCAAATGACCATATTATACATAATCCACCAGCAGACAGATAACCAGGATCACAGTGTTCAATTAAACTGCAAAGCTTCAGTTAATCTAGCCCCATAATGAAGGAAAAATATGATAGCTCTTACCACATGATCTACACTAATGTTGACAGTTACAATATCAAAAAGTTACAAAGCTTGTATAAGAATTCTTTTTTTTTTCGTGTTTTTTTATAGTCATTGAGCTGAGAAATGAAAGTCTGCATGTCAAGTAAGTCTATAAGCCCAAAAGATGTCAAGATTTCCTGCTGCCACTAACAACTTAAAGCTACAATACAACCAATCTACATTCAACTATCTACGACAGAGGTCACAAAATCTCGTCTCACGTATTAAACGCAAAGCTTACAAGTCCATGATTTAGATTACTTGCATCCTCAATATTTTAAGCTCAGCAAAGATCAACTAATACATAAGTATCAAGCCAATGCTTCCACATTTAAATTTATTTTAAAAGTCATGACAAACGACAGCATTAACTCATTTCACCATTAATGATTCCAATATCAATAGCTAAAATGGTTCCACATTAATTCTCTTATTTCCAACATTCATATACTTTATGCACAGCAAGTCACTGAAATCATCTCAGTGACAGTCCGCATTTCACAACATTTGACACCGCAATTCAAAGCTAAACAAAATTAGGTATAATCGCAAAATTAAACCGATTTGATTTCAACTTACGTAGATGAAACTGTTCTCCTTTGTCTGATTTCCGTCATCAACAACTGCAAAACAAAAATCATATCGAAATTTCGAATCAACGTCTCGAAAATTCAACAACGGCAAACAAAAATTAAAAACTTAGATAGATAGAGAGAGAAAGAGACCATCAGAGACATCGACGTCGATAGAAGGCACATTCGGAGGTATGAGCATAAACAAAAACTTGCAGATGCCATAAGCGAAAGCGAGGACTAACAATAGCCACCAAAACGCCATTTTCGTAAAGAGGGAGAAAATGACAGTTCACTTTCACTTCAATCGTGGACCTGAAACTCGTTAACCTAGGAGAGAGAAAGTGAGGGAACGAAGTATCAGGTCATTGAATGTACTGCGATGAATTTCAGAGTTGTGAGTTTTGATCTGAATCAATGGCTTATACGACTACTGTGAGTGAGTTTGGAGCATTACTATTTGTTTATGTTATTCTCTCTCTCTCCAGCAAGTGAGACAAACATGCACTATGGTGTACCGAGGAACGAGGGGGAACGAAACGTGAGGGAACGAAACGTGGTTAACTGGTTTGTTATACTAGGCTTACTAGCTAATGAGCAAAAAAAGGGGTTATATTACCCGTCTACCACATTGACATAGGTGGTAGCCTAATGGTTGAGGCTTATGTCCACTTGTCTAATAACAGAAGTTTGAATCAGTAATGTTTGACTTTATACAAGTGGATGTGTTAGAGCCCTAATAGAGCTAGACCCATGAGATTATCACGACGGTTCGTTCAACTTATTAGCACTGATGTATATTGTGGTGACGAACTCTTTCTCCTAGAAAAGTAGCTATGGCTCAAACCAGATATTTTACAGCATGAGGTGTTAGTATGGTGACACTCAACTAGGCCAAACTATAAATGGTTGCTCTTTCCCCCATTTTTAATGAGCAAAAAAAGTAGTTATACTAGTAGGCTAGTGGAATGGCCTGGTTTGTTGGAAAGCCTCTTCCTTTTTGTTGTCTTTGTTTTTTATTTTATTTTATTCAAATGAAAAGTTTTATATGTTGGCTAATCTTTATTGAAACTTGTTATATCTTTGATTCATATGAATAGGGAGTTTAGAAAAATTATATTTTACGATAATACTCGTATAAGGTTAATTAATTATGCATAATACAATATAGAGTTCGTTCTTTATTACATATGACTAGTAAGCATGATAATTTGTCGATCTGAGATTAATTATTATATGGGTGTCACATTCAAAATCTATTAAGTTTTAAGGATAATTGAAATCAGTGGTGGAACCAGAAATTTTTTATTAGGAGGGCCAAAACTTGTATTGTAATTTGCTTATAAATTTCATCTCTTTACAAAGAAAAAAAAAAAAAAAAAAAAGAAAGCGAGGAAGCCTAACCACTATCATATTGGGTCATTCAGAAATGCATTGCTAACGGACAGGGAAAAAAGTTTTGACCAAAATTGAGGGATAGGATAAGAGTGGCTAATATATTGATAATTATATATATTTTTTTTATATAGAATGCAGAATGATATTTTCAATCACAACTGTATACCTATATGCTATTCACTTCCAATTTCCTAATAAATTTATTCACGGACAAATGATAATGAAATAAAATTAAAAAGCCTGAAAAAAAGAGAGCAAGCTTAAGAAAAGACTTCCTTTATTGTTTTATACTAATGATGATGCAAGGAAACTAAAAAGAATGGAAATGTAAATGACGTGAGTTTAAGAAAAAACAAAAAGGATGGAAATGTTGAAGAAAAAACAAAAATCACGCAAAGGAGAAAACGAAAGCGAACGGACTCGTGCCCATAATCTTTTGCTAGGCTTGACTTTCCAGTTTCGCTCCAACCATTAGAGTAACATTCTTTTGATGTTAATCAAATACCTTCTGTTTTATTTATAACATTTAAGAATCATGGGGGAGGCCATGGCCTACGCCAGCCCCCACTTGGTTCCGCCCCTGATTGGAATAACAATGTTGTCTAAGATCTAAGGATAGTTGGGAATAACAATATCATTCAGAACATTTGTCACCTTGATTAGGGTCAATGAGAAACTGATCTTTTACTTAATGGTTGATGTTGATAGTGACCTATAATATATCCATGACATCTCCTCAAAATCGGGTGTAAGTATGGTTTCCGATATTGTGATAGGGTAGAAAACTATAATACTTAGATTAAGCATATAAAATACGCTATGACATGCAATTCATACCACAAGTAATATGATAAACAAGAGATAAGTGATCAATGAATCTTTGCTTCGTCATATTTATGAGTCCTAGAGATCAAGTTTATTATGTGATGTGTGACAATGTAAGTAAAAGATTTTGTAAATAGTACTTCAATACATAAGGTCTGGTCCACTCAATTACAAGATTATCGTTGTAGAATTATAAGATGATCAAAATTTACTCTAAAAACCAACTTGATGACTTTTAATTTCTGCATGAAGGGGAGTATGAAGTATTGAAAATATATTCTATCCTTACATATTCGACAAGTTATGCATATGAAGACTTGGGAGGCAATGACCATGGCCTATCCAAACCTTTATGGTGCTTCCTCACTAGCCATGATGGTTATGATGAATAATGAAAATATAAAGTATTACAAACAATATTCCGATCAGAATCAAAATAATAATTGAAACCACAGTAGCAAATCCCATTTTCCGCCGTTGATTATGTAGACGCTTCCGTTTTAATTTGTAGCACAAAACATCCCATTTTGTTCTTCTATACCTCAACAGTTGCTCCCACATCCCCTCATAATAAAACTTGTCCAAGTCCACATTCTCACACAAAACCTTGAACAAAGCAATGACCTCTTCCTTCTTTTCAATGTAATCAATGAAAATTTCACGCCGAAAAAATATATTCACATCATTATTAGAATGAAGTAGGCCTTTCATTAGGTAGGCGTAAGAAGTAACATGCTTCATCTTCTCACCATGACAGTGTTCCAATGCGATCATATTCCTAAATAGTGTTTCCATGTAATTATGGATTTTTAAGGTTGGGATGATCAATTTCCCGTCAATAAATTTCACATCCAAAATGCTCTCTGCTTCTGCCTTTGTAACCTTTTCAATTAGAATTAGAAACAAAGAAAACTCCATTAGTAGAGAGCATGGATACTCATTGAAAAAGAGTCAAGTTTGTACACAAATTTTAACTATTAGGCTCTATTCTTTTCACCTTATTTTCACTGAATTTATCTGCACAAAACTGATTAAACTGAACTGAACTGAAATTACTGAAGTGAACTTCCTTTTTACTGAATATTGCAATAAAAAGAGTAAAATTGTACTTTGTGTTACCGAATTCAATTGAAGTATAACATATTGAGAAAACAAGTTAACAAGACATACCTTGATTCCAGCTTTTTGAAGCGTTGACACACTGTGAAGATGATCTTTCCCCAAGTTCTTGTCACTACTTAAGGGAACCTTAGAGGTAGATGGGAGATAACATTTCCATATTAAATCAAGCAAATGGCTACTACCCTCAAAGCTGTATTTTTCTTGGAGTAATTGTTCATCTCCTGGAATCAAGTTCCTAAAGAACCTCAAGCTAAGCTCAGAAACAGATTTATCACATTGCTTAGGAAGTGGGACAAGGCTAAAAATCTTCCGAATAACGAAAAATGGAATTTGATTTTGTAGCAAAATCAAATCACTTCTTAAAATATGAAACTTTTCAGGTGACCGGAATAATGGATCATCTCTCCGCCTCAAACCTCTAATAGTATATCTTAACAACAGTTCGATAATGAACCCAACATCAACAAGAATCATAGTTAGAAATTCATTGCTTTGAATAAGTGAGAAATCCCCTTGATAACATGCCCTTATTTTTTGCTCCAATTCCTTCAAGGCTTGAGTGCATGAATTTAAAGGGGGGTCGAAATTGAGGTTTCTACCTAGGAGGGCATTGAGGTATTCCCACTTGTGCATTTCCATATGTTGTAGATGATTTTCGCCGTGGTGAAAGGGACCAATTGAGACCACTTTAGGGTGATATGCAGCTTCATGTTGGCTCAAAAATTTGGATGGGACAGGAAATATACAAGGAGGAAATGATATGGCTTCCAACTTTCCTTTTATGGCAGAATTCATGAGGTTCTCATTATCAGCAACAGGTTCTAATTGTGTGATTTCGAGCGCGATTTGATCCCTTCTTGGCCTTTCCTCCCTGAGATTATCCGTTTCCATCCTGCAATCAAAGTGTCGCGAAACTACTAGCAAAAGAGTTCAAGAGAAAATGCAACAAATTGAGCAACAAAATGCAACAAATTTACTGGAGCAAAAGTTATGGTAAGAAAACCAAGCAAAACTTACCAGGAGGGAGGTATATCATATCAACAAATAGATATTTCTGCACAAGTATATATATATATAAAAGGAGAGAGAAAATCAATAGAAATGTATAAATGTGACCTACATAAGTAGAATCTTAAGGTGACTTCATTGTATGGAAGAAGATAGGAAGAATATAAATCAAACTAAATCAAGTTAAAGATGATGGTGTGAGACATTTCTGAACCTATGTACTCTGTTACAACATGTATGGATTGGCAGCCTTAGCTATTGTGTAAAGTATGATAAATGAAATTTGATTACGTAAAATGCAATCTAGGAACCAGTAGAGTAAGAAGCTACTAGCTTTTTCCAAGTGTATGTATGTCAACTTGGATGCCTGAAAAATTACTTAAGTTGGCCAAGTAAAAAAATTTAAAATATGATTTCAACATGAATCATGCTGGTTCACGGTTGCTTGAAATGCATATAGCTCTAGATTGATCCATACTTCATCGTAGCAAATAATTAATCCATCAAGACTAAATAAATGAAAATAAAACTAAACATATACACATATTCGTACTGCACAAAAACTTGTTTAAGACGGTTTTATCATAACTTTTGGTGAGATAATGGTCACTTTTAATGAAGTAAGGATCACGACTCATAATGGCCTTGTTTGGCACGCAGCTGGTAGATGGTAGCTGGTAGCTGGTTTGGTTAGCTGGTTGTCGTCAACTTGTTGTGCTAGCTGGTTTGACTATTTGATTGTAAGAAGATGTTTGGTAAAGTGAGCTGATTATTAGTAGCTGATTAGATGTAAAATTACCACTATGGACATGGAGATAACTTTCTATTGTTAATAATAAAAACAATTGATAATAATTGTTATTAATATATTAATAGTATTTATGAAATTCATAATAATATTTATAAATTTTAGTAATATCTATTATGTAAATTAATCATTTAGAAACTAATAATAATAATAATAATAATAATAATAATAATAATAATAATAATTTAATTATTATTATTATTATTATTATTATTATTATTATTATTATTATTATTATTATTATTATTATTATTGGGTTAAGATTGTCATTTACATAATAATCCAACAAGCTGACCCCAAAAGCTACCCCTACCCAGCTTTTTGTAACTCAGATTGTTGGGTCCAAAAGGCCAATGAAAAAGCTGGTAACCAAACACCAAAATTTGGATGGTTGGATGGTCAATTGATCAAACAATCCAGATTGTCCAACAAACTGGCTAAAAAGCCAGCAACCAAACAAGGCCAATAACTAATAAGTGATCCCTGTCTTTCAAAATAAGACTTGCTCTTGTATTGTATGGATCATTATTTATTTTTTAATGTGACAAACATCTAAAAGAAATACATAAAACTTACTTGCGAAAACAAATAATATAACCAAATTATTTAATTTCCTCATATAGTATTGTAGTGTCTAAGGAGATCATCCGAAACTATGTTGTCCTAAATTATCTGATTCAACATACATCCTGATCACGACATGCTATATTTTCCGGACTATAATAAAAGTTTCACCAGCATATAATGTGTTCTTTTCATTTTTCATCATCCAAATCTCAATTCAGCTCAATAATTTATTTTTACTCACATATTACGAGCCTTAAAATGAAACATAGTCACTTTCTATATATATAAGTGTACAAGGATCATTGTTCCTACAAAAACTTGTAACATTATCTAAATATAAGTTGATTTCACACAAAACTTATCTATCCCACAAAGTTAAGCAGTACCGCACTAAGCAAGTAGGCAGGCAATAAAATCAGTAAACACTAGCCCCTGGTTTTGATTAGAAAACGAACGGAACAAATTATTACCAACAGTTGAAAACCAAACAGCGCAAAAATAGAGCAGGAAAACAGAGAAAAAGAAGAGCGTAGAACATTGATCATGAGTAATTGTCCGGACCCGTAGTCATCGTTATCGATTTGACATAGTCCTTACTCCTTCATAGTATCATTTCTCTTTCTCTCTCTTCTCACATAAAGTTCTTTACAGTTGCACCATCTGTGGTTTTAGTTTTTGACATTTCTAGCAGAAAAACTAATTAACAGAGGAGAGAGAAAATGGCGGAAGGTGGATCTTCTTCAGAAGGGAAGAGAATAGGGGTAGCGGTAGATTTCTCTGAGTGTAGTAAAAAAGCGTTGAGATGGGCTATTGAGAATCTTCTTCATCCTGGTGATCATCTCATTCTTATTAATGTTCGTCCTGGGAGTAATTATGAATCTGGTGAAATGCAGCTTTGGGAGACCACCGGCTCTCGTAATCTCTCTCTCTCTCTCTCTCTCTCTCTCTCTCTCTCTCTCTCTCTCTCTCTCTCTCTCTCTCAATTATGTCACCTTATTATACAATTATGCCTTATTTAATCATCAATCTTTTGATAAAGTGATTTTTTTTTTATGTAGTTTTTTAAGAGTTGATCACTCTCAAAGTTGTTAACTTCTTACAATATTCTTAAGCACATGCATGGATTGAGATTGACTGCTACACTTTTTTAATTAATTAATTGCTTAATTTTGTCTCTGGATATCTTTTCTGTTTATATTTTATTTTTTTCCTGCATGTTTTGTCTGGTTTGATCTCTGTTGATTTGATTCCTGAACCCAATTATCACATGGGTTTTGCTTGACAATCGGCTAATTAGATGGATATTTAATTAACTATTGTAGCTGCTTTGAGTTTTGATGACCATTTGATAACATTATTATTGGTTGGTTGTTTACAAAGATGTTTATAACATGTAATAACAAGGTTAATATGTTGGGCGTTTCAGCAGCTTTGCACCAACATGTATGTTTTGGCCGTGATTGGAATTTCTTTTGACATGTTTGATACTGAAGAAGTACTACATAAGTTCAAATTTCAGATTTATATGATTGATTCTGAATTGCGAAAGGTCTTATGTGGGGCGGACCTATTCCGTAAGGCGTGAGAGGGAGAAAGAGAGAGAGAGAGAGAAAAGGAGGGGAGGGGAAAAAGTGAGAGACCCTATCACATAGGTCCACCCTATACAAGTTTTTGCGTTATAAGATGAGATTAACTTGATTAGAGTAGCTTTTATAACACACTGTGATTTATGTAAAGGGTTTTGTTGATTTTCTATATGTCAAACATTGATTCTCATGTTCTTTCCTCCAAACAGCTTTAATCCCTTATTGTGATTTCTCAAACCCTACCACCATGAAGAAATACAGTGTAGTGCCAGATGCAGAAACCCTTCAGTTAGTGGACACAGCTGCTAAGGAGAAAGAGGTATATACACACTTTTATCTTTAGCATGCACTGCTCATACCAATTTATTTTGAAGGACTTTGTTGTTAAATTACGATGTATAAGCGAGACGTTTTTACTACACAGATTGTCCCACTCTTGAAGATCTTCTGGGGAGATGCTCGTGAGAAGCTATGTGAATCTATTGATAACATTCCTTTAACCTGTCTTGTTATTGGAAACAGGGGACTTGGTCCACTTAAGAGGTATGCTAGCTACTCTTTCTAGTTTCTACCTGATATTTTTAGTCGCTTGTTTAATCATCAAGCTGATATTGAGGAATCATCTACAAGTTATTAAGCATTAGCTGTGCATTTAGCTTTAGTAAAGTTATCGGTAACAACTGTTGAAAAGAAAGAAACTGAAGTAAGGGCTGGAAAACGGAATGAGATCTCATTGGCTTCACTGATTTAAGTCAATGATTAAGCAGTCACTGTGAATTTAGTTCGGGACACTCAAACAATACCGTATTTGTTGAAGAAACTAACCTTATGCAGAGTATATTTGCATTATAATTTATAAGTCATTCATCTAACTAAACAACCAGTCTGCAAAGTTTCGAAATCAATACTGTGGACTAATCAAATGAAGTACATTGTTACGAATCTGACAGCTATGAAGCAGAATTATTGTCTTAAAAGGATTGAGCAGATTGCATTTGCAAATTTATGATGTTCCATGGTGGCTCACTTGAGTTTTCTTGAACTTGATGGAAGATCAGGCATTATATGCATAGTTTTCTGGTCTAAGCAAACTAATTCTCTTCCGGGCGTTATTTGCAGGGCTATCTTAGGCAGTGTCAGCAACCATGTGGTGAACAATGCTTCTTGCCCTGTAACTGTGGTGCACTAAGTTTCTTTCTTCACCAGTTACTCACTCAGTAGCTGAGGATGATGCTGCTACTTTCTGGTGGCGGAGTTTGTGAAACTAAATAAGCCTAACTGTTCGTACAACCGTGTCTCAGAGAGGAAACTCTCTCTTCAATGGCATGTATATGTTTGATTTACTAGAGTTGTGGTTCTCATGAGATCAGAAACAGCTTATTTACTTGTGAGATTTATAGTCTTTGCTCCAACTGCTTTTCATCTTTGATATAGTAGAAATCCATTTATCAGCAATCAGTAATTCATCAGCAAACTTAAGAGTCGATTTCGTATAATCCAGTTTTTAGTCTCCACCATGCAGACGGAAAACATCAAATTTGAGACCCAAAGTGCAAACGGAAATGTTAAACATGCTTACAAATATCAAAAGAGCAAGTGTGCTCAATAGGCCATAGAGGCCTTGTATCATTTCATTGTAGTAAGCTATTCTAGTCTAGCATGAAAAGAGCTTAATCTCATTGAATAAGGGCTGCTTTTGTCTTAAAGAGTTTAATTAGTAAGTGGTAACTACGGTTTAACATAACAACAACTTGAGCTGACTAATTGACTGGGACAAGTAGCTGACGACATTGACTTCAACGATCAAGATGAGATCGTTAAGGCTTGAGCTTTCTACGCCCAAGCAGATAAGATGGCAAGTGCATGAGGATGACTGATAACGATTTGATATGCCAGAATCTGATTCTTTGCCTCGTACGAGATTTTGTGTTCTTTCAACTTGAGAAAGCTAATTTTAAACTCCTAAAATTCTAGTCTTTGAGGTTTGTCTTCTTTAACCGAAGGAAGTTTAGTGATCTACTTTTTTTTTCTCCCAGATTACTATTCAGTTCAGTAGAGTACAGTAATGTGAAAAAAAAAATCACCCTAAATGTGTTATATCTTAATCAAAAATCTGTTTAGCTCCAAGCCATACTCTTTAAAAAAATAACTAAAGTTCATTCCCTTTACTTTTCATCTCATTAAGCCAAAAGTCGCTACAAAGGAGTCGAATATCCCTGGGTTCAGTAAGCTTTTACAAGTTCTGATCTCATGGTTCCTAGAACTCCTGAATCATATCAAAATTTCAAGGATACAAACTCAACAGTCAACTCAATAGCTTAGATCAGTATTTATCCAGCTTCGTTCAAAATTTATCCTTCAACGTAAGTGATTACTTGCGTCCTTAACCTTAACCAAATAATTTCCATAAGCAGAAGAATATAATTAGTTTTCAACTGAACCTATCAGATTTCAAGATGTTATTTTCGTACTTTAATGAGGTCAATATAAATCAAGAATACATTATTCTGGCCACTGGCTTGCGACCACTCTCAAAATTTTCATGCAACAAGCAGCCACAAATATTTCATATTGAAGTGACAGTCATGGCACACAACCAACGATCAAAGACGATCACTTTCCAACTTACCACTCTCGCTACTACGACTTTACAAAACCGTGAATGCAGCACCAGATGTGAAAACAATGATCCACCTGGTCATTAGCCAGCAGTGCCTGGACCTTTCTCTTGATGTACAGCTGCCTCAAGGCATTCCTTAGCCCTATGGACTTTAGACTGGAGGTAAAAGCTCCCTTGCTTGGCATTCCTCTCAAATAGAACATCGTATTTCTGTATTAATAAATAAAAATTATGATAAGGAACCGAGTTAAAATGCATAAAAATGCCCTTCAGTGCATCAATTATATAAAGTACTAAGGAACTACAAACTGACTTTTAAAATTTCTTCCCAAGCAGCATTCTCAGGGACACCAAGAATCTGCCTGGCCTCTTGCTCCGTGAGGGCTCGATTCGCCCTCCGGATTGTATTCTGCATTGCTTCTTGAGCAGCACCAGTTTTAGAGGCATCTGCAGAAACCATATCAGCGATTTTGAGAACCAGTGAAAGCTAAAGATGGTCAGCGTGAAAAAAATATGTTGCCAGTTTAGGTTGATGACATCTCTAACAAGTAAACAAAACAGCAGCTTATTTTTATGCCATGTACTTCAAATATATGGTGCCAGTTCAGATGTATCACTTCTAACCAAGTTCGCTGAATTTTGTCAGCCCTTCTCTCAATATTAACTTTTTCCACGATTAATAGATCACATGCCGTGTGTGATTCGATTAAGGGGAACCCAATATTACCAACAAAAAAAAAGAGAAAAAGACCATATCACCGACAGAGATGATATATAAATTCCAGAGCAGACAAGAAACATAGAACACTGTTTTTCCAACACTCTGTGCAACTTGGCGTGCAGAGAAGGCAAATTGACATACATTACATACACTGATTAAGCATTGAGCCCATCACTACGCAACAGGTGGTCCCTGTGCACTGAAGTGCTCAAATTGAATAAACAATTTACGGAGAGAAGTTAAATAGCAGAGAATACCCGATGAAGAGTTGTCAACACTTCATGACATAGGCAGTGAGAAATGAATGGAAAAGGGCTTACATAAATTACTAAATTTATCTCTATACAAACCATATATGGAGTGAGTGGAGGATTTAGGAGCAAGATGTGTGTCTCGTGCTATTATAATGGCCAAGACATCATAATAAATCTCACTATCCATTAAAATCATTACTGATTACACAAGTTACCTCATTCTTGAGAAACCAATCAAAAGGAGGACCACTGACATCTCCCTATTTTCACCCCTGACAGTATCCGATGATCCTAGTCCTGTCCCTTGCCCCATATTAAGCCTAGACTAGATAATCTCACAGAGCGTATACAGCTACTTCGAAAGTTAGATCGGACAGAGTAACGTGGGGAAGATTTGATGTTTCTTAGCAGAGTCTTTTCACCTCGATAGCTACCTTTAAAGACTCAGCAGAAATGACAATTCGTGTAGACTCATTAATCTTATTGATCATTTATGTAGTTTGTCGAGATGCAACAGTAATTTTCCACACCTCTATTTGCATGCCCCTTCTCTGGAGAGATCATGTATTGCAGAACAAATGGCTTAAAATAACACCTCCTTCAAGAAAATGGGACTAGGCCGCATGAAGACACAGCGTATTGCAATAACTTGTCTGTGCAGCTTATGCAGCAGGAGTGTCTTGTATCTAGTGTGAAGGTAACCAGAGAATTTTCAAGAAGAGAACATGCACATTAAGCAAATTCTCCAGTCTATATAAAATTAGAGGGAACCTAAAGTTTGGACAGATTCTTCACAGAATACTCTTGCAAATACTATCAGTTAGCAAGTTGATGAGTGTATCTGTTATTAACCCAAAATGCTTTGGGAGCCTTTCCAGGAGGTAGCTCATTTCACTTTAAATGATGATTGTAATGGAGCCTATTGGATTGTCAATTTGGTAAAATGATCCTCTAATACACCTACCACAAAAAGAAAGCCGGAGAGGGGGGGGGGGAAGGAAGCGATTGTAGTGCTAGACATTTAATTGGCAGATGATAGAGGTCACCGTCAGCTGACTAGTTACTTTTCTAAAATCAGGTTCTAACAGAAAACATGAATTCCACAATTTATTATCATCAGACTTATCTAACACAAATACACAACATTCCTTCCAAAGTAACAGCAATATATAAATAGAAGGTAAGCTATTAACCTCATTTGGACAAATAAAATTCACCCTGCTGCTTAATGTACGACAAATATGTCAAACAATCCAGAAATTATAAGAGCTAAGGCCCCCTTTTTCCATAAGGCAAGGAAGACGGGCTCTAAGGCCCAATACACCTTAAGTAGGGAGAATGCCCCAGGCCCCCAGGACCCACAACATGAATACCACCATCAGTGTTAGAATTGATGGGGATGAGCCTTGCAACTCTAACCTTGTGCTTTACCAACTAAGCTCCCAACTTCTTCTCACAAGCTACGGCCCCTTGCAATAAAACCCATAAGAACTTCAATATATGAGATGGAAAATTGGTAACTAGTTACGGCACTTGCTTTTCTTGGGGAGCGAGAGTTACTTCAAAACTCAATAGCCGATTATATGAAGTAACCTACAGCCTATGCCCATATGTATCAAAGGAGAGAATGGCCCAAGGGCCCACAACATGAATACCAGTCTCAATGTTAGAAGTTAGAACCTCAAGGTTGGAGGTGCGGGTGTTGTACCAACTAAGCTCCCAGCTTTTTCTCACAAGTCACAACCTAAGGCCCCTTGACTTGCACTAATATCCATGGGAACTTGACAATGTGAGAAAACGATCAGTAACTAATTGAGGCACTTGATTTTCTTGAGGGTGGGGTAACTCCTAAAGCCGATCATATGGAGTAACCTACAGCCTATGCCCATATGTATCTCGAACCATGCCCATATACATTAACACATGCACAACAAGGCAAAGTTTAAGGTTGTACTAATCGCATCTTAATGAGTAACTAAACCAGCCTCTAACTGGATTGAGCAATTGGATGGCAATGGAAATCTCACACTCCCAATGCAAGATATGATGTACATAGTCTTATTCCTAATATAAAACATAGAGTTTGTTCGTGAAGGAAACCGAACCGCAGGACATATTTGGCACACAAGTCTAATTCTCCCTCTCTTTTTATTGGGCGTGCAAAGATTCCTCAAACCCTTATAACCTACACTTATTCATAATCCTTTCAAATAGAGAGACTTAAGAGGAAACCACTGACTCTCCTGTCCCTTCGGTTCCTTCCCTAATCCTCCCCTTCAACGAGTTTATTCGAACAATGTTGCAAATACTTCAACCAAACTTTGCTCCTTCGAAAACCCATGCCATCTAAATACACAAAGGGCACCCCGCACCCATATTCCAAGAAGCTACCTCAATACCAAACAACCAAACACACCCTAAACCCTATACATTTTATCATACAAAACAATTTGCAGTAACCCAACAAAACGAAAAATAAGGGGTAAAGAGCTCTAGCTTCAGATCAAAGAATCAAGCTTTAACACGCATAACAATCAAAGAACCCAAAACTCCACAATGAAACCATAGTGCTCAAGGTGCAAATTTCATGTCCTGGAAATGAAACCCTTTAAATTTATAAATAAAGAGAAAACATACTGGTAAGAGCTTGACGATATGCTTGAGCAAAAGCCCTAACTAACATTCCGGAGCCCATAACCAACAATTGGGCAATTATTCTTGCAGCCTGTATCAATCCATCAAATTAAACAAAATTAGAAAGAGAAACACAAAAAGCAAACAAAAATCCAAACAAAATATACAAATATAAAGGGAAAATTACCATTGTAAGATTGATAAAAACCCTAGCTCTTCGGCTATGATAAAATCAGCGAGCAAAATCGCGAGGAGCTACGAGAATGGAGAGAGAAATTTCAAAATTAAGAATTAGAGGAGTTGTAGGTTTTCTTTCTTTTTTTTTTTTTTTTTTTTTTTTTTTTTTTTTTTTGAGAAAATTTTGTTTTCTTGGTTTGGGTGTTGAAGAAGGGCAAAAACAATGAGTTCGCAACGCCGGTGGTTAACTATCTCCGTGTGCGGGGATGTTTTGTAACTCTCTCCGTGTCAAGTGTTAGATCTGGGCCGTCAATCAGAGGTGTTTGAGACTTGAGTCACTGTGTGTTCTTGTGTCTTTTCTCACAAGAAAACGAGAACACGGTTTTTTACCACCAATCCTCAAAGTCTATCACAAATTCACAACGAAAATGCTTAAGGTAAATTTGAGAATACTAATTGCAAATCTTTTTGTCACAATTTTTCCCAAAACACCCTTTTAATTAAAATTCAAAGTCTTCCTCAAATTCGGTTGGAAAATTGGCTGCTAATAATTCGAAGTTTAGCCCATCCGCCGCGAATATTCCCAAATTTGCTTTCCGCCCAGAATAATCCGAAGTTTGTACCCATCTGCCCAAAATACTTTGTAGGACGACGACGTTAGTATTCCATTAACGGCCGTTTACATTGTTGACGGCTTAAACGTTTTAAGTTAAAAAAGAAAAGTTTTAACTCCTCCTTAACCCCATAGTCCCTTCTAGCACCACCACCAGACACCAGTCCACCACCACACCCAGACGAAGGATCGCCACCACCCTCACGGCCTCACCTCATCACGTTTGCTGACAAGTCCAACCGGAAACTCAGGTCCTCCGTTCCATAAAGAATGCTTGATAGATAGATCCTTGGCAAAGTCTTCCCAGAATATGCTTGAGGGATCATGGAAGACAAGCAACCCCTGTCCCTGTTCCCAGAATATGCTCCAAAAGTCACTCCCTTTACTCTCGCCATAGATTACTAATCAAATTATACTTCTAGCTTCTGATTTGGGGCTATGGCCTATGGGGGATCGATGTCAAATGCAGACTTAATAGTCCAAGACTTGCAATTATTTACTTCTATGTCATCAAATTCCTCAATTATTTGAATGTCCTTATAGGTTATTTTACATATAACCAGTTAATGTTACCAGTCAATGTTACCAAACATGTCTTTCCATACATCCAATGTTATCAGCCGATCAAATCAGCTAACAATACCAGCCATGGACCATCAGCCACCAACTCTCAGCCAACAACTAATGACACCACACCAGCCAATTGCCAAACAGGGCCATGATCTACTCACGCCATTTTTTTTTTTTTGGTGCCAAAAATTAAAAACGCTAGTCACTCTCTATCCCCCAATTACTCAAAAATTTCCCGGTTGAAACTGTTAATTGCGAAGTTTAAAATTTCACCAAATCACCTGTGAAAAAGCTTTTTCATTCCGTTTCATCAGTGTGTTCTACTTCTAGTTCCAAATTGAGCGAAAAGAGAGGAGACTGAAATTGCTTCAATTTTACCACATCCTTTCTTTCAGCACACACTAAGAAAGATCACATTCACCTTACAAAAATCCTCTCCGCTTGAAAAAAAAAAAAAAAGAAAAAAACAAACACAAACACAAACTCTTGCTCCAAACTCAGTCCATTTTGAATTTCTTTTTTTCCAACCCAATTTCATTAATTTCCATTAGGAGAGAGAAAATATGAACATGGTGAAGGGGCATCAGCATCAGTACGTGAAGGGGTGTCTTAAACAAAGCTTTATGAGAGAGAGGGTCTCTTGGGAGAGAGAAAAGATCTAAAGATTAAGAGAGAGAGGGGAGGTGGTTGAAGATGAAGAAAAGTAACAAAAGGATTTGGAGTTGACAAGTGAGCACACATACAAGACAAGTGAGGTTCCAACCCAAAATTAATTGGCAATGAAGTAACCCACTTCTTTATATATATGCTCAAGATCCTTTAATCTTTCCATGTGGGACACAAACTCACTTCAACAGAAGATAAGTAACAGAGCCCAAAAACATCTTTTTTTTAAACTTAAAAAGTAACGGCTGTTAACAGAGACTTAACTCCGTGTTCATTTAGAGTGTTTTGGGTGGGCGGGTCAAGACTTGAGATTATTCTAGGCAGAATGTAAACATGGGAGTATTCTCGGCGGACGGGCCAAACTTCAGATTGTTGGCAGCTAATTTTCCAATTCGGTTTCTTCTCTAACGTCTTTTGCTTTGTTTATTATTCATTGTAAAGTTCAATAATCAAATCACCAGATGTGCTATTGTAAAAACAAGCAATCACAATGAATAATGACGATGTACCCAAGTTATAGTGACCATTGTAATTATCAATTTCTACTAAACTTGATTAATATTGTTTTTAATAGTTGCGTTAGGGTTCGAGGGTGTCGGACAGTGGCGGACGTAGCCATACCACTGGGGATGCAGTTGCTGCCCCAAACAGCAAAAAGTTCACTGTGCCTAGTTTGATTTGGGGGGAAAACAAAGAACCTGGTATTACTTTTGCATCCCCATAAAAAATTAAAGGAGTGGTAAAACAGAGGATAGAGTTGGTAAATGCAAGTAAAGTATACTAAATAAAAGAATGTAATTGTTCTTTGTAGTTTTTTTGCTCCTAATATTTTTTTTTTATTTTGCTCTTATAAGTTGACTTTATAGTTAGAACTAGTTACATCCCTAGAATTTGATAAGTTAAGTCTAACTAAATTTATAGATAAAGACAAAGTATTCTAACAAAAAAATATGCAATAATTTTTTAAGTTTTAGTATTTTAATTGTGGTTAACTTCTCAAATTTTAATCTAAATTAAGTTGTGTTTAGCTGACGTAATCGTGGTGGGGGGGAGGTTTATAAAAACATCAATGGATAGTAGATGTGATTTGTGAAAAGAAATTTGGGGCAATAGCTTGTTGTCCATAAAATTAACGTTTACTCATTTTGTAAAATTTGGGTGATTTCTTTGAGACTTTTTGCATCTCCAATCTGAATTTTCTGGATCCGCCGGTGGTCCCGGAGGCCTTGGTGGGGCGGTTGGGCGAGGCTATCTAGGAAGGGGTGTCGGGCTCATGGGTGGCTGCTCCGCCTCCACTTCTCTCTAAGCATCTATCAGATCGTACACTATTACGCCTGATCAGATCAGATTGTACCCTCGCCGATCAGATCGCGATAGTCCACGTACTCTTTTTCGGAGCAGATCGTACCCTCGATGGCCTCTCATTCATCCCAACAGATCGGACTGTCGTGACTTTGTCATTCGCCATCACCAGTCACGACCCCTTCCTGACGTCGACCATACCTCCACTCCATCTTCCATTAAGTCATGTTTGAAAAGACTATCGAAAATTGATTTTCAGTGCTGGTAGTTGCCATCTGCTTCAAGGTGAGAGAGAGGGATGAGGGAGGGAGGAGGGAGAAGTAGAAATGTTTTTGTGAGTGGGAAATTGGAAAAAGTGATTTACGTTTAGTAATTTAAGGATTTACGTTTAGTAATCCCCATTCACAATCATGTTTAATGTTATTATATCAGACGGGTCCAATAAATACTTGATTAATCTGTGTATCGATTGTTATATTTTAAAATAAAAAGGTGTTACTTTTGAAACAAAAAAAAAAGTTATGTTTTTTAACTTCAAAATAAAAAGGATTACTTTCTACCGCCTCACCGTGAGACGATCTTATACAACACCGAAGGTTGTAAAAGTTCATTTAAGAAGCAATAATTTTTTTTTTACGAAAATCCACCTAATAAAACCAAATTTTGTGGAATAACCGTCTTATATAAAAAATTTCTAACTAATCACCTAAAAAACCATAAGTACTTTCAAATTATCACCAAAGACTTTTTTCCGATCAAATTATGGTTTTTGTTCCCGGTCTGCCCCTCTCCCTTTTGACCATGGTCGTCTGACCACTGAATGACCCCTCCCTTTTATAGTTTCCCTTTCCCTTCTTACTTCCCAGCATCTCATAATTACCCCCCTCTGTTTCTCTCCCAACTCAGTCACCCTGTTGTGTGGTTTTGACTTTTCAATATTAAGGGAAGTAGATTTTCAAAATGGGAGAGGGAAACGGTATTGGTGAGAGAAGATGATAGATCAAAGTCAAAAGAGTCATAATGAAGGGGTAATTTAGGAAACCAATTTGAAATTTGACCGAAAAAGAGCCTTTGGTGGTGGTGTGAAAGTACTTTTGCTTTTTAGGTGATTATTTGAAAAAAAAACTTTATTATTTGAAAAAAAACTTTATATAAAGTTTTTTATTTCGAAAAAGTTGGTTTTATTAGGTGGTATTCTACAACTTTGCATAAGAAAAATGGAACATTTAGGGACTTGTTCATATGATGAAGTCACTACCCTAAAGTATAAGAGTCGCGCCTTGTACATTTGTCTACCAAATGGACCAAATTATTACAAGAACGACTCTAAAAGAAACCATATGTTAAATTCACTAAATATTTACAAAATTGGAATTTATTCATTATTTTCAAATGTAGATTTACTTATAAGCGAATACGAACATATTAGTTGTGTGCAACAATGAACTTTTAAACTATATTTATAGCACGGGTGCAAAAAGTAGTTTATAAAAACGGATGATAAATAACTTTGAATCACGTTCAATGACAAGTATTGGTATCATTTTAAAGCTACTAGTTAGGCTACATATATAGCATTTCCAATAATTCTACCATTATCGTCCCATTCAACCTGAACATATCATAACCTTGAATTAATCACCTACTTAATCAGTTAATCTATTTTTCATCACCACAAGTTCAGTAACAACTACCATAACTTTTTCCTAAAAATTGTGTGAATTTCTGCCACTATTTCCCTTGTAGCTTTTCATTTCGAATAATACAACACATGTTCTTATCGTTACATGGAGATTCATGACACAATTTGATTTTGCGATGATCATCAATAATCCAATAAATCCTAGTCACTTTTGGTATAGTATATCAACCTTGAGCAACTTAACAACATTCCGTGAGCTTGCTAGTTTCTTCATTCGTTTTCAAATATTCCCTCCGTCTCATGATTATGTTGTCAATTACTTTATTGCAGTCTCGAAGGCACAACTTTGACCATAAATAACTATAAATCTATAAATACAAAAATTATAAAAATATGATTTTTCAAAAGTACTATTAAAAATGAATCTAACAATAAATTTTTACATTGTAAATCTTTATATTTTTTCATAAGTTAACGGTCAAAGTTTATAAAGTTTGACCACCAAAAAGCAATTGACAACGTAATCACGGGACGGAAGGAGTACTTAAGAGTGAAGGTGCACATGTAACCTTAAATTGTTCTAAGGATGATCATGAGGGATTCAACCATCCACTCATGCACTGTCTTTAGGATAACCCCACACAGATTTGACTTTTGCAACATCACACATTCACACTACAACAATAAATGATGATCAATTGTTTATGTTGTTGTCCCACATAGAAGGTAAAGTTCAACTTTTATGTTGTACTCTCCTTTTGTAGAAAGTCTACTACTCCATATCTATTTCTAAGCAATGAGTTGTCTAAGTAGCTAATTTGGTGGAAAAAAATTAAACCTCCACTCCCATTAAGGATTTAAGACCCCCAACAAAAGGAATCTTCAAATTTGTGGAAGATTATGTCTATGTCAAGTCTTATCTTTTTAGCAAAGCCTTGGTTGTCGCTAGTAAGTGTTGAGGTAACGCCCCAAATACCAAATAATATTTAGTTGTGTTTTATTTTATTTTAGTTTTGTAAAGAAAATAAAATAGAACAAAAAGAAAAAGAAAAGAAAAACAAAAACAGAAAAAGAAAAAAAAAAAAGGAAGTTGAAAGATGGGAAAACAAAAAGGCTTAAGCCTTTTGGTTTTCTTTAGTTGATGATTGGAAATAAAAGGGACAAGCCTTTTTTTATTTGGGAATAGGGTGCCGGTCATTGTTCTCAGCAAAACAAAAGGAAGTGCACGACATTTTGTTTTGTCAGAAGGGTGAGAGAACAAGGTAAAGCCGAAAAGGAAAAGGGAGAGCCAGTGAGTGAGAGACAAACAAAGAGTGAGAGAAATTGAGTATTTCTCCAAAGAGGTTTGTTCCAGTTCACGGTTGATTCGGTTTGTTCGGGTGAAGATAATCAGAGTATTCGGATCGGTCATCGACAGGTATTTGTGGGTGTATATTTGATTTTGTGGGAGTACCAAATTGAGTTAGAGTTTGTCAATTTGTACTAATACTAAAGATAGTTTCTTTACTTGTTGCTTGATCTCGTGATTGTTGCCGATTGTAATCTTGATTATCATAGTGGATTATTGTTTAGTGCGTGGAGAACCGCACCGTGGTTTTTTCTCAACAAGTCTTGTGTGAGACCAACTCACAGAAAATTTGGTCACTTTGTAAAATACTAGGTGTATGCCCCGTGCGATGCACGGGCTTGTAGTTTATCATTAGAAAATATATTTTGAATGCTATCAAGAAAATAGATTAATAATTTATTAATACTGTATATAATAACTAAAATGGTGTTACCCATACAAAATCTAAGTTGTGCTATGTGGACTATAAAGTTGTTTATGTGACATGCGATAACAGTTGTTTGGATTTAAATGGATAAATTAATGTATATTTTTTCATACTTTAAAAAATTAATCACAAAATTAGTTAAATGATATATTCACACACCTTGATATACTCTATCAACCGACACATTTGCACATTTGTGTACTTATATAGTCCATAAATTTATCTACCTACTTTATTAATAGTCCATATACTACTATTGGATTCCACCAAAAAAAAAAATATACTACTATTGGTTCTTATCTCTTTGGTCGTTTAAATATTTTTCATATATAATATTACTTGTGTGTCATGTAATGTGTTATGGCAACGATTATTCTGATCCATGTAGATAAATTAACTTCCCTTATTCACATTATTTTACCAATTTACCATATTGCTCGATCTCCATGAATCATGTATTTTTGTTGGGATACAAAATCACTTTGAAGATTGAGATGCATAATACGTGAATTTATCCGTTAGTTTTAAAGTCTTTATGCATCTATTACTTCTTTTTTTTTAGAAGACTTTATGCACTTGTGACTACTTTTCCTTATTAAATTCGTTGTATCTAGTTTTCAGCATAGTTTAGTTTAAGTTTAATTATGGTTCATGTAACTTCACTCAAAAAACATATTTATATGTTCCAAGTATCCTAATTAAATTACATAACATGGTTCATTATCCTCATTAATTGGTTAATTTGGCATTAACTTTTGGATATGATGATGATTGGATATGGTGATCGACATGCAGAACACGTGTCAATACAACAGTGTGTATGATCCAATTTTAGTACACGTTAGATTCATTTTTATAGTATGTTCCTTTTTTTGAAATTCTTAATGAGTTAATACTTACTCGTTGAAATATGCCGATTGGCGTGATATATTAAAATTATTTTTATGGTTTATGAAACTTAAGTCATTAAAGAATGGAACAGTAGCTTTTATGAATACTAATGATATAATTTTAATGGTTAGTGAGAGTAGTAAGTCAGTAACTAATCTTCGCCTACTTTTTAAGGTAAATACATCGAATCATGATATGTCGCCTATGTATGCAATTACATGGATATCACATGTCAATACAACAATTGTCGTGCTTTTATTTTATACCCCTTGCGATGCACGACCTTGTTAGTATATCATGGATAATAAGTGTTCCGTCCTTTTTAAGTGTCATTTTAGATGGTCGTTGTGTTTAATTTGACCTCAACTTGTGGAAAACCTATTTAGATTCAAAATATGAAAAAATATTTGTTGGGTTCTAGTTGGAAAGTACTTTCACTATATATGATTTTCATAATTTTTACGTACTCCGATTTATGAGAAAATTGTGGTCAAAGTTCAACATCGAAAATTGGAAACGAAAAACTATTTAGATTCAAAATATGAAAGAATATTTATTGGGTTCGTATTGGAAAATACTTTTACAATATAATTTTCATTTTCTTAACATACTTCGATTTAATATGTTGAATTTCTTATGCGTCATATTATTTGGTATGCAGCGGTTATTTGGACTCCATCTGAATATATCAATCAATGTTCTCATTCTTTTTTAAGTAAAATAATTGTTGAAGAAATTAATTATGTTTACGACTACCTTATTCACGATCACGTTCTACCAATACTATATTTCTCCATCTCCATAGGGTTTAATCATGTAATGCCCAACAATTGTTTTCTACTATATTGCTCAGGTATAAAATCACTTAGAAAATCAAGATGTATGTATAAAAATTATCGATAAAAAATTATTACTTGTGACAATTCTCCCTTATTAAATTTGATGTGCCTAGTCTTTTGTATAATTTAGGTTAAGTTTATGAACCGTATTTATGTTGTTTATGTTCATGTATCATACTTTAATCAGATTATAAGGTTCATGCATGTATTTAATTAATTAGGTGACATAGCATTTACTACTGGATATGATGCTAACTGGGTTTGCTGACATGGCGTGACACGGACACGTGTCAATGCAACAACGTGCATGATCCAGTTATATATATATATATTAGATAGGGAACACTTATAGTGAATAGTGACCATTGTTTAATTAAAAAGTAACCCCGTCTCTCCAAAAATTATGAAAAAACCGCCTTATAAAAGTTTTTACCCTCTCAACAAGGTAATTTTTGACAGTAACTCAAACTCCAAATAAATAACACAAATATAGCATATAGTCAACTCCATATATATAGTCAATCACCTTTTGCAACTAATTTTATGTGAGCGTACGTATTGAAAGATAAATGAGTTTTGTATTGATTTTAGAGTACTCGTAACAGCTACCACGGTGTAATAATTATAAAATATATAAGATATCATAATATCATGATTTCATAATATCTATTGGAGCATGTATTTTGAAATATTTAATACCGATAGTTTCTAAAGACATGTTTAGATTTAGGGTAATGGGATAATAGAATATGGACTAAAAAGTAAAATGAGAGGTAAAAGTGCTGTGAGAGGATAGATTTTGGGCGGAGATGAGAGAAGGAAAGATGATAGATATTTCCGTTTGGGGGTAATAGTTCTTATATTGACCCTCCCCTAGCTAGGTCCTAGGGTAACAACCCCCCTCATTTCCGAGTACAAACCTTTTCCAGTAAAATACATCCGGTATTGTGCGCGGTGTCTCACAAAAGAAAAAAAAACAAATTTGATCCTATCCAGATTTGACATATCATCTTACGTGGCGTGATCGTAGCAACTTACTAAAGGCTATACCACATGGTTTTATCAGAGATGATATTGTTGAGGTAACGCCCCAAATACCAAATATTATTATTAGTTGTGTTTTATTTTATTTTAGTTTGTAAAAGAAAATAAAATAAAAGAAAAACAAAAGAAAAACAAAAAACAGAAAAAAGAAGGAAAAGAGAAGTGTGTGTGTGTTGCTACGTGAGTTTGGAACTCACTTGTGGGCCTTAGTTGGCTTTTGACTGGTTAGCCCGCCAAAGCAAGCCTTTGTGTGGCTTAGTTTTACAAGAAGCTTCCACTAGAAGCTGTTGGACAAGAAACAAAAAGGGACGATATTTTTTGTTCTGTCGATAGGAGCACAGCCGAAACAGTAGAAAAAGAAGAGAGCCAGTGACAGAGAGAAAAGCAGAGTGAGGGATTTCTCTAAAGAGGTTTGTTCTAGTTCACGGTTGATTCGGCTTGTTTGGGTGAAGATAATCAGAGTATTCGGATTGGTCATCGACAGGTATTTGTGGGTGTATCTTTGGGTTTGTGGGAGTACCAAATTGAGTTAGGGTTTGTCAATTTGTACTAATACCAAAGATAGTTTGTTTACTTGTTGCTTGATCTTGTGAGTGTTGCCTTTGTACTCTTGATTATTATAGTGGATCATATTTTAGTGCGTGGAGATCCGCACCGCGGTTTTTCCCCTAATTGAGAGGGGTTTTCCACGTAAAATTGTTTGTGTTGTTTTTGGGTTCTTGCACTTTATTTTTCCGATTATCTGTTGTTGTGATTGTGGGTAAATACCGTAGTTTTCCCCAACAGATATGTACTCCTCATATCTCCCTTCTTTTTCCCTCTCCTCTATGGGTTACACTATCGTCCACCTTTCAATTTTATCCTTTAATTATTTGCTCTTTTACCCCTTAATCCATTACACTCAATATCCAAACATGCTCTGAGACTTGGTTTGAAATCCGTCTACATCAGCCTCCCTTAAACCAAAAGAATACTAGTTACGATATTACAAAGAAAGGAGCATGTGAAGTAATTTCTGCACGTATTAATCAAACTATTAATTAACTATAATTTATTCACCGAATCTTATTGTGCTTAATCCAATATTGATTTTGTTAAGCACGAGTTTAACAAATTGGCTGTTTTATAAAGAATCTAGATGTATAACCATGTATAATACTACTTTGTTTTATAATTGGCTGCAAATCATACAATTGAATGCAACATGTGATCTTAAGGGAGAAGTATTAAACAAGTCAGTAGCTTCAGTTGCTACTTGTTCTGGTTTATTTAATCTCTCGGTAATCCATATTGGATACGGCCAAGCAGATGCCAATGTTTGTGCTCAACACACCCCTCGCGATCGATGACATTTCTTTAATATGTGACTAATGTGAAACCTTAATTGAAGGAATCAATGTGTGATTTTAGAGTTCATTTTATCATTACACTTTTTTTTTCTGTGACAAATCTTATCATCATACTTGCTTGAGTTATCAGAAATTCAATGATCACTTTGGATATCCTTTTTTTAAGAGTGGACGTATGATGTGTAAGTTGTCCCACATTGAAAGTAGAGGGAAAAAATGAAACGTTGGTTCGCTTGGCGAATTAGTGCTAATTGTTTTGATTAGAACATGAACCTAGTTCAAGGTTATGTGCACCAATTGTCTTTGTGTAGACTTAGGATAGGCCTATTGAAGATTCGACCAAATTTCTCTTAATTCTTAATCAAACAAATGTATAATGTTAAACAGATCAGAGTACATTTGATTGCGTTATTTTTAATGTGTATATTAGTTAAATGTGAATCGTGTTGGCTCATTAAGAAACATAGCAAATCAGTTGTGATATGGTATAATTATATACTACTCCCTCCATTAGTGACAATTTCTTACTCTATTATACTCCGTATAAAACATTGCAACTTATTTTACAACCATTGTAATATAAATAAAGAAAACAATAAAATACTTGTCGTTCAAGGTTCGATTACATTAGTTGTAAGATCAATATTCACGTTGTTTAGTGTTTTTATAAATGCGCGAATCAGTATGTGATTAAAGTATATTTTGGGAATCTCATTGTGATAAGTAATTGAATACACTTCATGATAATGGAGCGCACTATTATACTTTTGCGAATTTGATCAATCAATCATCCAAATTAATATGCAATTGCCAACCATATATAGTATTATTGATTGTATATTAATTACATGTTAATTGTATATCAATTTGAATTTTAATAAATAAAATACTACATTTTAATTTCAATCATCCAACTTTTGGCAACTCATTGGAGATTAGCTAGCACAAGGACTCAATTTTTCATTTTTTTGCCCCGCCCACTAAAACACGTCTCGCGCTTTCGGGTTCAATCATAGAATTATCGGTCGCAATTGAAAATGCAATTTTTAGCCCAAAATCAAAAACCTTAACTCATTTCCACTTTTATGTCTTTTGTTAATTCATAATTTCATATCACTCTCTCTCTCTCACACACAAGTAACATCATCACACCAGCAATTCTGCTCCCCAAAAGCTAGGGTTTTCCGAATTTTCTGCAATGCTCCTGCAAGGTAACAACTGCTGTCAACTATGAATCCATGCATTACCCTAATTTTTGATTTTAACTTGTATTTTGTCCGAAGATCAGTTTAAAAGTACTAGTAATTTGGGTTCAGTTTCGTGTGTTTGTTCAGTTGTTGATTTTGCTTAAATTGGGTTGATGGTAATTCACCATTTTTGTTTGCTGGGTTTGATACTCACTGTGTTTCGATTGTGAGATTGGTGAGCAATATTTGTATGTATATGAGGAGCAGAAAATTGAGTCCCTATAGTAATTTAAATACAAGCGGTGAAAATGGTGGAATTTAGGTTATTTTTATGGATTTGGTTCGTTTGTTGAAGGTACTTTAGAAGTAGATTGATATACGGAGTATTTGATTTCGTCGGTAATGGAACCTTGTTACTTGGGAAGATTGTGAAGCAACATGTGATTACTGATTATCCCAGTTATATAGAAACTAGACCTCCTTAATTGTGCTATATCAAGTTGTTTCCCTCTTTCGCTACTCTAGTATTGATGGCATCCTTCTCTAAATGCTTCTCGCTTACTTGTGGCTTCTCGAGCTCCTTTTACTTTCCCAGGGCTCTTTGTTCATGTCATATGTTGCTTAGTCTAATTATGTTGGCTACCACATTTCAAAGGCAGTGAAATTCTGTTCAACTTTTGCTTCACGGTCTTTCTAGTGGTAAACTTCATATTCAATGTGTACTCTTCTGGGCCCGGTTTATGTCAAATATTGAGGAAGGCTAGTGATTAAAAATACTCCTATGACTCAGTTTGAGCAAGGAATCTATGTCATATATTGTTCTAGCATATCTTTTAAAATACTGTTGTTTTTTAGGTAATCTTTTTTGGTTTAGGTGTTGGTGACAGTGGATAAACTAAGGTACTTGATTGATTCTGTTGACAGTGTATTTGAATCTATCCCGTCCCAAAAGACTCAAGTATGATTGTATGGCCCTTAAATACAAGGATACGCTATACTTTGGACATTTTAGAATGAACCAAACAGAAATGGATCTTCTTAAACATAGCTGTCTGAGCCTTTGAACAATAACTTGTGCTGGGCCCTTGTTCTCCTGTTCACCTTCAAAAAGTTGCATCATCTGAGATGTTCAATGTATGAAATAAGTAGTTGGACTATGAGAACAATTAGTGGGTTGTGGTTCTTGGAGTTGGTAACTTTATTTTTATTTTTTTTATTCTTTTGTTTTTTGGGAAGCGAAGTTGGTAAGTTTAGGTGAAGATAATATGGGAAAGTCATGAGGAATTTGTTGCTACTTTAGGGTAAATCATATACTCCCTCCGTTTCACCAAGATCTTTACACTTCATTTTTCAAGGTCAAAGTTCACAAACTTTGACCATGAATTAGTGAATAAATACAAAGATTTATAATGTAAAAATGCTATTGTTAGATTCATTTTAAAAAATACTTTTGAAAAATTATAATTTTATAATTTATATATATATATATATATATATAATTACAATTATCTACGGTCAAAGTGGTGCATTGGAGACCGTGAAAAAGCAAATGTAAACATCTTCATGAAACGGAGGGAGTATTTCTGAAGATGGTTCATCGATAAGGCAATTATTATAGTTATTCCAACGCCAATCTGTTTTTTCATCCTAACCCATTCGCCTTAGGTGGTTGAAGCCTTTCAAGGTTCATTTGGTCCTGGCTTTTGAATGTCTAGATAGAACCTTTCAGAGAAACAATGGTAGAGCTGGGTTGAGTATATTTATAAAATGCAATGCTTGAATCATGAAGTTGATGTGCCTAATGTGACACACACATTTGCGCTATTGCATCCGTGTTCTGATGCTAAATTTGAAAAAAAATAATTAAAAATTTGAATTTTCATGATTGCACCTCTTCAAATCTTAATATTTTGCAGATTGCTACATAGCAACCTCACGTATTGAGTTTGAACTTATTACTCTTTTGTGGTGAATGTAGTACTCCTGTAGGTATGCTTCAGTGCGGCTAATTGTTTCCTTTACTTCTTGAATAGAAGCAGATAGATTAAGTTGATATTGCAAGTACTGTGATGAAGAGGCTCAGTGAGCCCGCAACCAGCTATCGCCGTCCTGCTGCACGGAAAAAGAGAAGTAAACTTTGTCGGCGACCTCATCCAAATCCAGAAACAATCACTAATTCCCAGAATGTTCTTACAACGCAATGCTCGCCAACAGATCATGGAGGACAAAGACACAGTATGTCATATCACGCAGAAGTCCATACAAGGAGTATGGATTATCAAAGGCATATCCTTACTTCTACTAATCATGTCAGATGTGATGAAAACCATCAATATAGATTGACGGAGCCATTACCTGAACCTAACTGTTCAGTTAATGAGAACAAGCTGAGGAAAGCTAAACTCAAGCTTGGCAATAATACCCAGGTACTTCATACCAGGCACACATCAGAGATTGCATTAGGGAGTGTGCCGGTTAGTGTAAGATCTTCTGATGCTGTTAATGACCGTGTTGCTCCGCGAAAGCAGGTATTCCTTGTGCAGTCTCTTCTATATATGTTAGCTGAAAACTATGGACAATTTGTTGGAAATAATCCAAACTTTGCTCGAGTTGCTGAAGTAATCCCACCTTTCGAAATTGTGCTGGTTTATCCCAAGTCCGAATCACTAACTTAGTTGTAATGAATGAGCCTTTTGTGATATGATTAATCCCAACCACTAACTTATTAATGTGTTTAAGTTTCATCTGCTAATGGACACACACATACATAACTCACATGCAATGCTGACTAATTTTGAGCTCAACGCACTCTCTGTCCCTCACCCTCTCTCTCAGTGCCCTCCCCCTTCCCAACCAACAGCAACCATATCATCTCGCCCCTCCTACCAGCTGTTACTCAACAATCGGCGGGTTCGTCAGGGGCCGGAGAACCACTGACCAAGATCAACATGTCACCAACAAGACCTTTGGTGGACCCCTGCTGCAATATGTTCCCATTCCACCCCTTATTCTCTCCTCCCCAATACTTGATCTCCAGTTCTCCAGACTGCGCTCCACCACTTCACCACCTGTGCATCTCACAAATGGCCTCCCTTGACCGCTTTACGTCTGCCACCATCCTGCCATGCCGGTTTTCCTCTGGTGCTACTCTCTCCTCGTATCTCCTCCTCTCTCCGCACCATTGATATGCAGGTTGTAGTCCCCGTTGGGGTCGCTGGTGCATGACCACGCTGGTGGGCCTTCCCTTCCACTCCCCTGCTGGTGGCCTTCCCCTCCACTCCCCCGCCCTCAAACCATGTAAAACCTAACCACATCCTCTCTCTCTCTCTCTCTCTCTCTCTCTCTCTCTCTCTCTCTCTCCCCTAACCTTATCTGGGAATTATTTTTCTGTCAATCTTCTTTTCTATTACATATTATATTGTGGCCAGCACCAAAAAAAAAAAAAAACATATTATATTATGTGAAATGTCACAAGATTTTCTGAAAATGCCGTTAATGAGGTATGTCCTATGCACATGACTTCTTTAATGGCTTTAAATGGTTGGAATTTGATCTCATATTGTCGTGTACACTGTACAAAGGTGTTCTGTCTCTCTCTCATGTGAGTGTCTGTGTTGTTTATTGAACTAGACACTGAACGTAGTTTGAAAAAGTGACAAACAGAAAAATAACAGGAGCATTAGCCTCAAATAATTTGAAATATTGGTGATCAATCAATGATAATCCCACCTCAATAAATCTCCTTTAACATCCTTAACTACTGATTTTAATTAGATATCCATGATCACCAATGGTGGAATCTGTTGCTTGTCATAGGAGTTGCTTGTGTGGTAGTGGATAAAAAAGGAGATCTGCGTAGGTGTCACTTTACTCTCTAATTCCCAGAAGTTTAGCACCAATATATAACCAACTGAAGTGGTGAAAAAAGGATAGTTGTGACAAAAATTTGAACACCCATTTAAGTACATTTTTTTCTTCTTCTTTTCTCTAAGAGGTCGTTAGAATTGTCATCGGAGGTGTATATGCTGGTTGGTGAGGGGTTGCAATGCTGAATTACCCAATGCCCATTACATAAGCAACTCCGGTAGTCCGGTGACAGATCCCACTGTTGGTGAACAATGGCAATTTATTGTGGTAAAATAAAAAACAAATCTAGTTGTTGTAGTGCTAATGGCAATTTATTGAGTGAGATTGTTAATGGCTATGCCACTACTCCAAACTATTTGAGCTAATGTTCGAAGTTAAACTAAATAAAGAGTATGCTGAACAAAATCTAATTTAGCTCCAGTGTTTGTCTTCCATCACCCACTTTCCCCATCTCACAATCTCTCCTCTCCAATAGCTCCAACAGCTACCTAATCGGTGACCCTTGCAGCAAGCTTGCAGGCAGATTCTCTACGGTCGTCGACAAATTCCACTCACAACTTTCTTCTGCACTGGTGGCAAGAAACACATGTACTTCACTTCTCTTTCCCCATCTCGTTCTATCTCCTCCATCTTTTTGCGCAAGTAACAACACTGTCAAGCATCCCATTAGAGTTGAGTTGTAACTTTTAGGTCTTTGGAATGATTTTGATTTGAGTTGTACACATTTGATTTCTTTGAATTGGTTGGTGTAAAATGTTTGGTATGTGAATTTTTGGATGGATATGAAGTTGAAATTTCTGAAACTGAATTGTAGATTATTTCGAGTTAAACTCAGTGATGTCACCTTAGGGATTGATTTTGAGTTGAATTTCTATGGGCATTTGAAATATTTGTATTGGTTTCTTTGTGCCCTCTAGGCCTCTATCCTCGTTATACTCTATACCTATCCCATCCCCCACAAGTCTATGGCTCTAGTACATGCCTCCATGGTCAGACTCGGCTTTGACAAACCAGTCGGCATCTCCCTTCAAAATAGAAACACTATAAAACAAACCCTGAGTGGGTAGCTCAACTGGTATGACCTTTGAGATTTGTTACAGAGCAGGTTCGAGCCTTCTCAGGGCCACTGGAAATTTTCCTGGTTGTTGACTTCAGGGCCTATGGGATTGGTCGGGCAAAGCCCGGATACCCACCATGTTGCTTCCAATGGAATATTGATTCCCTCCAATAGCTAAACTGGGTGGAACAGAAACAAGGGTTATTTCTGCGGGATGAGAAGGGGTGAATTTATCTGTATATTCTCAGCTTCGCTGGCATCAAGGTTCCATGAGGCTGGATTTCTTGTTGTTGCTTTAAGTTTTGAAATCTCATTATAACCCTGAGGGGTTAGCTCAGCTGGTAAGACCTCTGAGAAGTATTCCAAAGGTCCCAGGTTCGAGTCCCCTCAGAGGGCCACTGGAGGTTTTTCTGGTCGTTAACTTCAGGTCCCATGGGATTAGTCAAGCAAAACTTGGACACCGATGTTATCTAAAAAAAAGTTTTGAAACCTCATTATCTCAGCTGAACAGCAATTGATGTTGGATCCCGTCTCTTGTTGGATTCTGACTCTAGAATTGCTCTATCCTGGATTAATGAGAACAATGGTTGCCCAATTGGAGCTGCACTTTTGGTGGAATGAATTGCATAAACTGCTTCCTTTGTATGAGAGGTCAGGTTTTGCTACAAATATTACAACGCAAATGAGGTTGTGGGGGCTTGGGAAAAACATGAGAACAGAAAGAAAGACACCAAAATATTTCGGTGGTAGTCAATGGCGCCATGTTTCCTGTTTATGAGAGTGCTTCTCGGGACTTGGGAGATGTATTATGTATGTTTCAGTTTCTCCCAGCCCCAGCTATTTCTGGACTGATTTGGGTATTATGCTTTTCTTCTCTGTGAGTCTTGGCCAGCAAAGTTGGGCCTGCTTACCCAGTGCCAGGGGGTTCAACCCCTTATATTACCTCAACTTACAATTTTTTTCAGCTTTGCAACATACCCCTATTCTTCTGCGTAATTTTATGTTTTCTGATTTGGATAGCTTAAAGAAGACATGTCACTTCTCTTACAACATATAAATTATAATACCTTTACAGGTGTCTTTTGGTCACAGTAGAGGTCGTAGTAGAGGTAGTCTTTCGACTCAGGAACCAACTCCTATGCTAGACTACGATGATGATGACGACGACAACATGATAGACTCATCACCACCATTACATATACTTGACACCGAGACTACACCTTCTACTCCTATTGAGACTTCTGGTAGCAGGCCGTCAAGGGGCGTGATAGACTCATCACTACCATCACATATACTTGACACTGAGACTACACCTTGTACTCCTATTGAGACTTCTGGGAGCAGGCCATCAAAGGACAATGAGCTCCACCCCAGTGGAGTATGGTTAGTGGCTTAGTGCTACTGTTATAGCTTTTGTCTAAATATATTATGTAGTTCGCCAATATTTTGTTTGATGCATCGACATGGAATGGGTTTGCTTTTTAACAGGTTTCATTGCGACCGTGTTGTACGTGACATCACTAAATGCATCCAGAGGCAATTTGATGGTCCAGACAACGACGACATGATAGACTCATCACCACCACCACATATACTTGACACCGAGACTACACCTTCTACTCCTATTGAGACTTCTGGGAGCAGGCCATCAAAGGATGTGATAGACTCATCACCACCATCACATATGCTTGACACTGAGACTACACCTTCTACTCCTATTGAGACTTCTGGTAACAGGCCATCAAAGGACGTGATAGACTCATCACTACCATCACAAATACTTGACACTGAGCCTACACCTTCTACTCCTATTGAGACTTCTTGGAGCAGGCCATCAAAGGACAATGAGCTCCACCCCAGTGGGTTATGGTTAGTGGCTTAGTGCTACTGTTATAGCTTTTGTCTAAATTTATTATGTAGTTCGCCAATATTTTGTTTCATGCATTGACATGGAATAGGTTTGCTTCTTAACAGGTTTCATTGCAACCGTGTTGTACGTGACATCACTAAATGCATCCAGAGGCAATTTGATGGTCCATATACATCTTGGAGTACCACACCTCCGCACATCAAGGAGCGTTGGTGGAGGGACTTTAGGGTATGGATGTTGGCTTATTAGCTTACTTGAAATTTTTTGATTAAACTATTAAATTCCTGTTTGAAACTCATAATAATCTTTTGTTTCATCTCAGGGTCGTTACCAATGGCATCCAGATCTTGAGCAAAGTGTAAGGGGTGAGTTTGAGAGAAAGGGGGCTATACGCCTTAAAGACATGATTCATAAAGCAGGTAAGGCCGAAGATGGCGACCCAGTACGTTGGATGAGTAAAGAAGTTAGAGAGGAGTTGAAGAAAATTAGGGCCACACCGGAGTTTAGAAAGAAATCTCTTCAGTTCTCGAAGAACATGCTTACAGAACGCAGGAAACGAAACAGACAGGGTTCAGTTTCAACTCGTGAGCGTGCAGAACGTATCGTAAGTATATGATATATACAGTAATCTAATCTTTGTTCAATTGAACCGCATAGTCTACTATTCACTACAACATAGCTGCTTTATGGCGACAGATATCAGCAACTACTGTAGACTTGCTCCCTATACTTTTGCAATTGTGACTGTTATGACTTATGCCATGTGGTCGCTGGTTAGGTACTATTCAGCGACTGACAGCGACTGACAACATCTTGGTCGCTCATTGATCAGGGACCGGTAATGCTTTCTTTGAGAGTCTAGGTCACTGGGAAATATGGAAAAGAAACACTTTTATGTGGCATTACAGCAGAGTACTTCTTAATTAAACCGCCCTGCTACTTGTTTCTCTGCAACGCTATCTGGAAGCTCGGTAGATCTAATTCTCTCACTGACAACTGCTTACACGCAGTACACCTCTGGGACCCTGCACACCACAGTCACCACACACTCCATTGGTGAAAGGCCACATTACTGGTGGGGCCTCCCTCCCTTGTCAGACCTCTGTCCTCTCTCTCTCTCAAATAATCTCGAGCTCTGTCTCGCTCCTGCTTGGCGGCGTCTTGCCCCTGTCTCTATTCACCGCTGCTGCTAGCCTTCCGTCACCGTGACCTCAACCACCTAACCCCTCTTTCCAATTTCTGCTTTGGTGTACTCTCCCCTCGTGCTGTCTCTAGTATTCAGGGTTTTGTCTCAATTTGAGGTGTCTTGTACTTGTTGAAGCATTTCAAATTTGGATAAATATACTTATGGTGTGTTTGGATACTTATATTTGAAATAATGGATTTGAGTTGGATTTGTTCTTGAAAGATTAAGATAGTTTTAGGTTTACAAATGATCCAATTCCATGGCCTTAAAACTGGAGAATTTCACAATACACCCCTCCGCCTTTGCATTTCAAATTCTTCTCCCTCCTCACTCATCCCTACATTTAGAGGATTTCAATTCATCAAATTGCTGGGTGTAAAGGCATTTTCTTCTACTGGTTTCACAATTTCAACTTGAGTATCCAAACACACTGTTAGTATGGTATTATAGGAACGATTTCCATGACAGCATCGATCTTTCAAAGTTCTGGGGGAGCAGCAGAATACACCCCCACAAAAATATGACCCGCACTTTTCTACTACCTGATCAATGAAGGTAATGTACAGTATTTCCCGCATTCATAGTGATTGAGTTTGCCTTGAGGAACTTTGAGAAGAATAACAAATGAGCCAATGAAGGTAAAAAGCATATGGTAATCATCTTTGCAAGGTGCTTATACAAAAGCAAAACTTTGAATATATGATGTCAATGAGCCAATGTTCCATGTGATTATTTGATGGTGTATTCAGTGAGCAAACAACTTAGGGGATGTTTGGATTGGGGTAATGATTAAGGGGGTAATGGAACAAATTAAAGGGTAAAATATTAAGGTGAAGTGGTGATGAGGGTAATGATTAAGAGGGTAATGGAGAAAATGAAGGGAAAATGGGGGGAAATCATTACCCTAGGCCCTAGGGGGAGGTGGATAACTATTATCGCTCAAATGGGGGTAATCATTACCCTCTTTTTCACAAAATCTAACACCCACTACCTTACATGCCTCCCATTGTAGCCTATAAATTCAATCTATTATCCCTTTAATCATTAACCCAATCCAAACATCCCCTTATTATATGTTATAGGAATCAAGAGATGCTGCTCCACTGGTTTGCAGCATCTTCCCCAACTGTGAAGTTGAGGGTTCTATTCCTATCAGCTTTTGTGCCTTTTTCTAACAACAAATTTGTATGTATGAGAAATAATCCTTTGTTACCTATTATAGATGTCTTCTGGGGATCGTGCACCGGGTAGAAGTGGAAGTTTCGAGCATCGTACTATGCTAGATACCTTTCCACACTCAGAAGATAAGACTCCTCACATAAATGATCACGATGATGGCATCATCCAGATGTCTTCTGGGGGTCATACACCAGGTAGAGATGGAAGTTTTGAGAATGATACTACACCTAATTCCCTTTCACACTTGGAGGATCAGACTCCACATGATCATGATGATGACATCACTCAGGCCCCCTCACCACCGCACTCACCGCCGTATGGGGGTTCCCTTTCACACTTAGAGGATCCGAGCCCACTTGATCACGATGATGACATCACTCAGGACCCCTCACCACTGCATAGGCTTGCCTTAGTGATGGGCTCAAGTTCTGGTGCATCACTTGATCAGGCTTCTGCGGCCACACCATCAGGGGCCAGGGAACTCCGTGCGGACGGATTATGGTTAGAATTTGGCTTTGCATTTGCTTTATTAGTCATTCAACATAATTCTTTGCAGCTCTTGTTTTTATTTGTTTGATTTTCTTAACAGGTTTCATAAACCAAGTGTTGTACATGACATCACTTCGTCCATCCAGGGGAACTTCAGCGGTCCATACATGAACTGGACATCCACACCAGCACATGTTAGGGAGGAGTGGTTTAGAACCTTTAAGGTATAGAGCTCCAGCCTATTTCTTAATGTACTAGTTTTGTTCAGAATGTAATGGTAACCCAAAGTTCAAACTTATGATGATTGTTCTGTAGGAACGATATACATGGCAACCAAGCCTAGATGCAGAAGTGAAAGCACAGTTCAACAAGAAAGGACAAGTACGCCTTAAAGACATGATCTACAGGGCAGGCAAGGTCAAGGATAGCGACCCTATCCTTTGGATGCCTGATTCGGTTCGAATGCAACTCAACGAAATAAGGTCTCGTCCCGAATTCAAAAAGAAATCTGAGAGGTTTGCAAAAAACAAGCTGGAGGGATCACTGGGGGGACATTGTCAGGGTTCTGTGTCGACACAGGAGCTGGCAGAGCGCATTGTAAGTCTTGAATATCTAACTCAAATGTAAAAGCTTGTTTATGTTTTATATACATTGGTTGTAATCAACTAATGTTAATTTTTACTCATGTAAAAGGCCAAGCAAAAAGGGGGGGAGAGACCCAAGCCCTCGGATATGTTTGCAGCAACACATCAACGGAAGGACAAGTCCTTCTGTGATGAGCGGTCGAAGCAAGTTTGGGTAAGTGATTTACTAATATTTTACTTTTTCGATTTTGCTACAAATATTTCTATTATTCATTTCATTATACATGTCTATTTCGTTGATTTACACTTTGATACAGGAAAAATATCAAGGCTTGAAGGAAAAATATGAACGTGAAGGCGCCAAAAAGACGGATGATGAGATTTTCTTTGAGGCTTCCGGGGGTTTCAAGAAGGGGAAGGTATATGGATTGGGTAGTTGTGTCAATCTTTATTTTGAGAAGCCCACTAGTCGATCATCGCAATCCACAGGATCATCTGTGTACACGCCTTCTTTCGTGTCCCAGCTAGAGAGTCGCATCGAACTGCAATCCAAAGAGCTTAAGCAAACCAAGGAAGCGCTTGAGCAACAAAGGCAAGAGCGCGAGAGGGAAAGGCAGGAGACCAGGGAGGCCATGGCACTGATGGAGCAAGAAATGCGGGCAATATCGCGGTTCATTCGTGATCGTGGCATCCAGGTGGACGTTCTCCAAGAGCCAGCCTCATGATTGTAAGCTAGATTATTCTAGCTGTGGTGGTGGCGCGCTACTCCCTGAGCGACATAGTTTTATGGTTCTCCCATGTGCTTAAAACTATCTTTGGACATCTTTTGTCAACTTGTATGCTTTTGTAACTTTTGATTCTGAGATGTTTAATTTCTAATGATATAAAATTTGAATCAGCATGTACTATTCAATTTACTTTATTTGTATGATTGAGAATTTCAGATTAGATCATAATTGAACAAGGTAGGTATTTCCAAATGAGCAAACACACGAGCAACCGTAAAGCTTTACGATCGAAAATGTCATGAGCTCATGACAAGCATGGCTAGTTGCTAGTGGCTGGAACCAATGACAAATGGTTGCAAGTAGTCATTACCAAGAGCTCAATAGCCTCGATTAGTAAATCTTGTCACAAAATTAATAGCGAATGAAACTCGTAGCATTTGCAACCGATTAACAACGAAGAAGTTCAACAACAAAACTGATTGTGGTTGATTGAAGGTGAGTACAAGTCTACAACACTGAGGGGCAAAGGAAATTTGTGCAATGCTGGGCGACCATATTTTTTTTTTTGGTGTTGGTGAGTGTTGGTGAATATTAGCGCTTGCTCTCCAAATTTTTCATTGTATATTTGTTACATCAGCTTTTTATATCTATTTTATTATCAAGATGGTTAATATTAATCAATATAAATATATAAAGTTCAATACTAGCAAAAAGTGGTAATAAATAATCAAAAATACACGAGTGATTCAAAAGAAATCAAAAGTAATTTCATAAAAAGCTGTTTGGTTTACATTTTCCGTAAAATCAATATAAATATATAAAGTTCAAAACTAGCAAGAAGTGATAATAAATAATCATAATCATAATCATAATCAATATATATATATATATATATATATATATATATATATATATATATATATAATTGAGTCCTCACCAAGGTGGCATTGAATACGTAATAAATAGTCATAAATGCATGGGTGATTAAAAAAAAATATTTTTTGATTTTATTTTAATAAAAATAAGTAACATAAGTATTATATTTATTATCCTAAAAAATATTATATATTCACTAAAAGTAAATATTCTTTGTTAAAAGAGTTTTTTTTCTTGATAAAAATATTATTATTGTTCCTTGCTAGACTCCTATTATTCAACTTTATATATTGATGTGATTAATTTTTTTTTATTATATTGATTCTAATAACGGAGGATAATAAACAAGAATCCGTGCATTACAAGGGCAATTGAGTTCTCACCAAGGTGACATTAAATAGGTAATAAATAGTAATAAATGTATGGGTGATTAAAAAGAAATTAAAAATAGTTTGATTTTATTTTAATAAAAATAAGTAACATAAGTATTGTATTTATTATCTTGAAAAAATATTATATATTCATTAAAAATAAAATTTCTTTGTTAAAATTTGTTGATAAAAATCAATATACATACATATATATATATATATATATATATATATATATATATATATATATATATATATAATTGAGTTCTCACCAAGGTAGCATTGAATAAATAATAAATAGTCATAAATGCATGGGTGATTAAAAAGAAATTAAAAATAGTTTGATTTTATTTTAATAAAAGTATGCAACATAAGTATATATATATATATATATATATATATATATATATATATATATATATATATATATATATATATATATATATATATATATATATAATTGAGCTCTCACCAAGGTAGCATTGAATAGGTAATAAATAGTCATAAATGCATGAGTGATTAAAAAAAAATTAAAAATAGTTTGAATTTTTTTTAATAAAAATAAGTAAAATAAGTATTATATTTATTATCCTAAAAACAAATATTATATATTCCTTAAAAATGAAATGTCTTTGTTAAATGTGTTTTTTTGGTTGATAAAAAAAATTATTATTGTTTCTTGCTACTCCTATTATTTAACTTTATATATTGATATGATTAAAAAAATTATTAAATTAATTCTAATAACAGAGGATGATAAACAAAAACCCGTGCATCGCGCGGGCACGAAATATAGTATAGTATATATATATATATATATATGAGTTCTCACCAAGGTGACATTAAATAGGTAATAAATAGTAATAAATGTATGGGTGATTAAAAAGAAATTAAAAATAGTTTAATTTTATTTTAATAAAAATATGTAACATAAGCATTGTATTTATTATCTTGAAAAAATATTATATATTCACTAAAAATTAAATTTCTTTGTTAAATTTGTTGATAAAAAAATTATTATTGTTCATTGCTACTCCTATTATTCAAACTTATATATCGATATGATTAAAAAAAATTATTATATTGATTCTAATAACGAAGGATGATAAACAAGAACCCGTGCATCGCATGGGCACTAAATCTAGTAAATATATAAAGTTCAATACTAACATGAAGTGGTAATAAATAATCATAAATAAACAAGTGATCCAAAAGAAATCAAAAGTAATTTCATAAAAAGCAGTTTGATTTATAATATTTTTTCCGTTAAATATAAACAAAAATATATTTCACACTGAAAATAATTTTCAGTTGAAAATGATTTTCTGCCCAACCAAGCCGAGCCAAAATTGTACTACATGAAAAGGAGACGTTATTGAAGGAGGGACAACAACAAAAAAATGAATGAAAAGAAAAGGCTTTGAGATGGAAGAGGAAGAAGGGCGGGAGAAAGGAGATAGTGAAGACAGAGCCACTGACGGAGAAGATGGGCATAACAAAATAATACTCATGAGAAAAGGAAAATCATTTTTCCCCTGCCCACAAAACTCTTTTGCCCTAGAAAAACTCAAAGTTCGTTTCTTTTTCTCAAACACAATTTCATTTTCAGCCCTAAATCAAACTCTCCTCATCCCATTTCTCTCTCTCTCTCTTTCTCTCTCTCAACACCTGTTACACCCATAGCAGCAGTTTTGCTTTTGGGATTTTGGGAAGCTAGGGTTTCCAAATTTTCTGCAATGCTCTAGCAAGGTATCAATTGTTGTCAACTATCCTTCGATGAATTACCTTCTTTTTTTCATGTAATTTGTATTTTGGCTGAAGGGTAGTTTAAAAGTTTGAACTTTATATGTGGGTTTTGGCTCATTTGTTTTTTTACATGCTCCAGTGAGTTGTTACTTGTTAGCTTATTTTTCGAACTGAGTATTTTTTTTTGAGATTGTTGGGCAATAATTATATGTATCTGAGAGTGGAAATTCAATACTTGTATTAATTTAATATCAGCCATTCATATGGTGGAATTTGCTCCTTTCTGGGTTTTGGTATAGCATGATAACTATTGTGTCTCAACAATCTTGCAGAGTGAAATTTGAGCTATGAAATGACCTTTTGGCGCATGTTTTACTCTAAAAATATGTTCTTTGAAGGTAATTACTTTAAAGGATCAGATAGTTTTTATGATTTATTTGATTTCTTGGGGAACAGAAGGTTGCCACTTGGGAAGATTGTGATACAGTATGTGATTATGCCAGTTATATATGAACCCAATTCTCCTGCATTTTTCTTTGTCAATGCAGTTTTCCTTTTTCGCTACTGCCTACTTGAGTATTGACTATTGAGGGCATCTTTCTCTGAATTCTTGTTGCTTCTTTTCTTTGTAATTGACTTATTGTTGCTTCTTGTACTCATTTTACTTTTGTCGGGTGTATAAATTATGGCAAAATTGTGAAATCTGTTCTCCATATGTTTGTAGTGGCTTCCACATTTTGCTTAAGTCTAGACTCTAGTGGGTAATTGACAAACTTCTGCGTCAAGGTCCATCTGGTTGTAAATATTTTCTCTGACTTTACTATGTTAGATCCTATCTGTGCCAAATCTGGGGAAGGTTAATCATTAAACATACCATTGTGACATTTTGCTTAAGGTTAATCTGTTATGTTTTACTGATATGATGGTATAATATTTGTATATTTTATTTGTACTCGTTCTGTCTTGAAGCACCCAGTCTGACCCTCGTACCAGGATATGATAACAAACATGGAAATTTGAAAATAAACCAAAACCAATGGAGTTTCTCAAAGACAACCTTATCTGATGTCTTGATTAACACCCATATTAGATCCTTGTCCTCTAGCTCACTTTCAAAAAGAGACCCTAATCTGACTAATGTATAAGGTTATACCACATGTGATGTTCAATTTATAATATAAGAAGAGTGATTATGAGAACAAGTAGTAACTTGCTGTGCTTGGAAGTTGGGAAGTTTTTGAACTGAAGTTAATATGGAAAAATAACTTGGACTTTGCTGTAATTAGGAAGGTGACATTTATTATAGTGGCACAACATACAAAAGGGTAACATGTATTATGGGCCAGATGGCTTGATATTTGCTCTGCCTTTATGTGGAAAGTGTATTCCACTGTCTATCCGGGGTGGTATCCTATTCCTAACCCAAGCACTTGAGACTGTTGAAGCGACCTTCTTTCTGTTCTGGCTCTTTGGAGTTTAAGATGGAGCCTATTGGCTATTAGACTGATGACAATACTAGAGTTATATGACAATCATATTTGCGATCTTGCCTCCATTTCTGATGCTAAATTACATGTATCAAAGTTTGAATGTTCCACCTGTTAACATCTTTATTTTGTTGCTAGTTAGCATATTCAATTTTGAAACTTTTGCGAGTTAATTATTGTATGGTGGATGCAGCCCTCCTGTAAGTATGCTTCAATGTGGGCTCTTTGTTGCATTGCTTATTGAATAAAAGCTGCTACATAGATTAAGCTGATACTGCAAGTGCTGTGATGGAATGGCCCAGTGGGATTACAACCAGCTCTGGCTGTCATACTACAAGGAAGAAGAGAAGTACTTTTCATCGTCGACCTCATCCTAATCCAAAGCCAATTATTGATTACCAGAGTGCTCTTAAATTTCAGAGCTCACCAACAGATTACGAAGCAAATGAAGACATTAAATCATGTCGCCCAATTGATTACTCAAGGAGTCTGGGTTTCGAAAGTTATGGTCAGTCTTCGATTAGTCACATCAGGTCTGATGAACACCATCATGGTAGATCAAAGGAACTATTTCTGGAATCTGACCGTTCAGGAAATGAGAACAAGCTAAAAAAAGTGAAACTCAAGCTTGGTGGTGTCACACGAACTCTTCATACCAAGTCTGCATCAGGGAATGGGCCAGTTAGTGTGAGTTCTTCTGATGCTATTGATGTTTGCCTTGTTCTTCAAAAATTGGCATTCAGCCTTTTTTCTCTATATTCATGTCTCCTCTATTGTATATTTTCGTTTATGTATCTCAGCTGACAGTATGACGTATTTATTTGCCACTAGTGAGTTCTATTACTCTGCCAATGCAGACCAAGGCCACTTTCTTCCTTACACATAACATATCCCCAAGATCAGCACCAACCCCAGCCTCTGGCGGCCACCACCCTGGCCACTACCGGCACCCTCAATGTGTGCCCACTGCCACTCAGCCCCACTGCCACTCAGCCACCCACCACCTTCCAAGCCACCCACTCCACCACCTGCTTATGGTTCTTTTGCAGAGAAGTTTGATTTCGATTTCAGTGTCATGAACTTAGCATTATGGTCCATTGAATTTTGATTCACTATAGTACTGAACCTCAGTTATCTTAGTCAATTTATCCTTTACTGTCATACGTTCATATTAGGTTATATGAATTTTGTGATAATATTTGTTCTATCATTTGCTTTTGACTTTGTGAAACGTTGCGCTATGGATTCAGTATCTTATACCCTGAGGGGGTAGCTCATCTGGTAAGACCTCTGAGAAATATACCAGAGGTCCTAGGTTCGAGTTCCCTCACGGCCACTGGAGGTTTTACCGGTCGTTAACTTCAGGGCCCATGGGATTAGTCAAGCAAAGCTCAGACACCCATGTTATCTAAAAAAAAAATGTATCTTTTTGATTTTTTAAAATTTTAAATTTACTGTTTCTAGTCATGTAAATGGTTTCGACCTACATTATAGTGCCATCATAAGAGAGCTTGGGTGGGTAGTGCATTGGCGCATCCCCTACTTGTCCCTAGCAAAGATGTGGGATGAGTCTCATTTCCCTCAAAGAGGGAGGCTTCCTTGCTAGTTCCAAACAAAAAAAAAATTGCCATTGTGAGATGTATTTTCCTCCTTAAAGTATCTTTTTCTATTGTCCAAGGCCTCACTGACAGTTTCATACTAGCTGTTAAAGTTTCTACATTGACATGGTTGCTGCAGGATATTTCTAGGGATGATATTGTTGATCCCAAAGAGAGCTCTTCAAGAGTGATTTGTCATGATCGTGCTGCAATGAATGAAAATTACAAGTATGATCCAATTTATAAGAGTAAGCGAGTTCGTAAAAAGCATGCTGCAAATGAAGGATTTAGTGATGAAGATGATGAGGAAATTCGCTACTTAAAGAAACTCAGGGCTTCTAAGACTGCCTCTGGTTTTGGGGACAGGAAGGACGAAAGCAGCAAGAGAACTAAAGGGATTGCAAAGCTTATGGATCTGGGTCATAATGTAACAAGGAATTATGGCTCACCTGGACTTGGTAAAGAGGGCGGAAAGAAGCCGAGAATGCATGAGGATGATGATTATGAAATGGAGCTGACATCAGATGATGAGCTCAAGAGCAAGAAAAGAAGTCCTACAAAAGAGCGTGGTGACCCTCTTATGGGATCCAGCCAGGAGATGACCATTACAACACGGAAACGAGCTCTTGAATGTCCTGAATCTGGCAGTCTAGTGGAGTATCCAAATGGGTTACCTGCCTCATCCAAAAGTAAGCATCAGGATCAAACAGTCTTTGATTGGTAACACATTGACGAGCCTGATACTTCACAAAATATAAGGAGAAGAAATCAGGAGACATTTAATTTTTCATTATGCACAATCTATTTTTGTTGACATTTTTTACTTACTGGTTAAAAATGCCAGAGCCAAAGCTGTCTGAAGTGGAGCAACAGCTTAGGAAAGCTGAGGCTGCACAGAGGCGCAGATTGCAGGCAGATAAGGCTGCCAAGGAGGCTGAGGTATGTCATTTGCTCTATACTGTTTTAATTGGCATTAGCGAAAGAGCTTCTAATTTCTTTGTATATGTCGTAGGCTGAAGCAATCAGAAAAATACTGGGACAAGATTCAAACAGGAAGAAGAAAGAAGAAAAGTTGAAGAAGCAACAGCAAGAATTGGCCCAGGTAATCGGGATTTCTGCCTCTTGCTTACTATGTGCTGGCTGAAGGCATATATGGTGACAATTACCGTTAATGCAGGAGAAGACTGACAAGGCTGCGACATTGGGACTAAATACGGTTAGATGGATCATGGGTCCACAGGGAACGGTTGTTACTTTCTCTGACGATATAGGGCTACCGAAGATTTTTGAGTCTCGGCCTTACAGGTATGAGGCTGCTATTCTTTTAAGCCGCTTTCATATCTATCCATTGGTTTTCATATACAACCCCTCTAGAGATTGGTGAGGACTGAGGAACTGATGTTGGGATATTCTTAATCTCTCATCTTCTGAGTATAGAGAAAAAAACTTGCAGATCTGACAAGTGACTTTAATCTCAAATTTTCAGATATCCTCCACCACGTGAAAAGTGTGTTGGGCCAAATTGTACGAATGAATACAAGTATCGTGATTCTAAGTCAAAACTACCGCTGTGCAGTCTTCATTGTTACAAAGCTGTGCAAGGAAATATTGAACTTCCGCCTGCCTGCTGATCTTCAACAGTTTGGTTCTGCTTTGTTTTTTCTTTGGTTCTCGATGTTTTCATTGTTACTGTAAATGATGTACATAGTAGACTGACTTAGCAGTCTTATTAAGCAGGCTCAGGAAAGTAATCTCTAATTTAGCTTAGAGCTTTTGACAAGATGGTGTAAAAGCTAGGGATTACGAAAATTACGATTGTATGACCTAAAATTCAACTGGGTTGTAATTGCTGGATCATCATCAAGTGATTGTTTTAGGTCAGCTGAACTCTGTCAATTGTAACTCCTATTAGTGGAAAGAAGAATATTAGCAGCACTTTCTCTCAAATGTCAATATAATTTATGCCATCATCTGTAGTATTTGTCAATACACAAAAGGACTGTACCGTGGTCTGTCGACTTTGATGTCAGCGAAACACAGCTCATATTGTCAGAAGGAGACTTGAAATGGCAAGCAAGCACAAGCTGATCAGAACATGGACTTTATTTGGTAATCTGCAGTTCTCATTCTTATGAAATTTCTGTAGCATCACCAATCATTTAATCAGAACATGCAGCTGGTTATCATCAACCTTTTCTGTGGATGCTGAAGAAATTCAAGACGAAGCAGTGAAGATTCTGCTTGTATTAAGTTCAACCGTTTTCTCCAACTAAAGTTCAATGATTTCTAAGTGACTAAAGTCACAAGTGCCCAAGATCAGAAGTTTTTAGAGGGAAAAAAGTTTGAATTAAACTGTTCTCTTCTTTACTATAGACCTTTAGCTTATTGAGTTGCAAACTTGCAATTGATCATTTGGACCTCTAGTGCTGCACTTTGGTATGAAATTATCTAATAAATTACCTTAAATGAAAGAAAAGTTAGTAAACACCACCTATTAACTTTTTAGTTAGTAAATCACTTTTTTGAAGGCTTTTGAGTTTTGATAGATTTGATCCCCTTATTCCCTCTCTTCAGTAAAAAAAAAAAACACTGATAAAATGTCCAATTTACCTTAAAATATGAGAACGTAGAAAAAAAAGTAATAGTGCAAGGATGTTTTTTTTTTGCTCGTCGATATAGTGCAAGGATATTTTGTGAAGGGTGAAATGACAATATCACACACCTTCTTTGGCCAAAAAAAAAACTACATGTCTACATCAAGTAGTAAATTTGATAAATAATAGAGTATAAAATATTTTTCAGAGGTGCTTTTACAAATATTAAAAGAATCTAAAACAGTGATTGAGCTTCACAAATATCCCGAAAAATCTCACAATTCGTATAAGGCGGCTTAAAATAACCCCAAAAAAATTTCCCAAATTCTTCTAAAAAAAAATATCCCCAAAAGACATTAATTGGGGAGGATACTGCCCGCCTTTTTTGCATACGAAAACTATACAGTAAAAACATTCCCTTCGATCAAAAAGGAAAAAAAACAAAAACCCTTCCTTTTAAAATGAGCTATATTAAACAAGGATTTTCCACCATTGCTGGGCCTATTAGAACTGTATATTTGTTATTACAGGTTTAAATGTTTAATAACTCCATTTGTTGTTTTTGATGGTCAATTATTTGGATTTTATTCAATTTCAGGGGACTTTTGGTTAGCTCATCTCTATGAAGAGCTTACAAAATTTCCCTAATCATGTCATATAGCTAGAATGAGAAAATACAGATCAATAACAGAACTCTTGAGCTTTTGCTGCAAAAATGTTGGGACCCAATCGCACATCCTGTCAACATTATCATCGAAAGAATTACCAAAACCCCACTTTCTCTCTGCTCGGCAACTCCAGAGCACGAGAAGAAAATTTGCCCATCTTTTGCATTTACCAGTTATTTCAGAGAACCCCATTTTGTATTACAAGAAAGTTCATGGGAAAGTTGTTGTCTTTGGCCTTTCAGGTGATGTCCTTTTGAACAATATTCTCATACATTTGTACTCGAAATTGGGTCGTATTCAACATGCTCAGTTGCTGTTCGACGAAATGCCTAAGAGAAACTTGGTGTCTTGGTCTACCATGGTTACTATGTGTGCCCAGCATGGTCATGCTGAAGAAGCTTTAATGGTCTTTCTTGATTTTAGGAGAAGTTGTGATGAGAAACCGAATGAGTTTGTATTAAGTAGTGTCGTGCGTGCTTGTGCAAAGATGGGTGCTTTTGTACAAGGTACCCAAGTTCATGATTTTGTTGTTAAGAGCGGGTTGGATAAAAATGTGTATGTGGGTACAGCACTGATTGATTTTTATGCGAAAATTGGCGACATTGATGATGCAAGAATGGCTTTTGATGAACTGGCAGAGAAAAGTTTGTTTACCTGGACAACAATTATGACCGGATATGCTAGAAGTGGGAGAAGTGATGTTTCATTGAAACTATTCCATCACATGATGTGGGATGCAAACTTTGTTCCTGATAAATATGTTCTTTCTAGTGTGCTAAGTGCCTGCTCAATGCTTCGGTATCTTGAAGGGGGAAGCCAAATTCATGCTTATGTATTGAGAAGAAGAACGGATATGGATGTTTCTATAATGAATGCGTTGGTAGATTTTTATGTCAAATGTGGCAGAGTGAGAAGTGGACGGATATTTTTTGATCAGATAGTTGCGAAAGATGCCATTTCATGGACTACAATGATTGCTGGATATATGCAGAATTCATATGATGTTGATGCTGTGCAATTGTTCCATGAAATGAGCAGTCTGGGTTGGAAACCAGATGATTTTGTGTGCTCAAGCATTCTCACTTCATGTGGTTCCCTTGAAGCTCTTGTACTCGGGAAGCAGGTCCATGGTTACACTTTTAAAGCGAACTTTGAATCTGATGAATTTGTGAAAAATGGCTTGATTGATATGTACTCCAAATGTAATTCTCTGGCAGATGCAAGAAGAACGTTTGATTCAGTAATTCAGCGCAATGTGGTATCATATAATGCTATGATTGAAGGATACTCAAGGCAGGAAAAGCTCTCAGAAGCATTGGATCTTTTCCATGATATGAGGCTTGAGTTGTTTCATCCCAACCTCTTGACATTTGTTAGTCTTCTAGGTGCATCAGCATCACTTTCTGCATTGCAATTGAGCAAGCAACTTCACGGCCTCATCATAAAGGTAGGAGAATCTAGGAATTTGTTTGCTAGCAGTGCCCTAATAGATGTCTATTGCAAATGCAATTTTCTTCAGGATGCAAGACTTGTGTTTGAGGCGATAAAGGAGAAGGATGTGGTGGTGTGGAATGCTATGCTCGCTGGCTATGCTCAACAGCTGGAAAGTGAAGAGGCTCTTAAGCTTTACAGCCAATTGCAAGTCGCCGATCAAAAAGTAAATGAGTTCACTTTTGTTGCAATGGTTACTGCAGCGAGTAATCTTGCAAGTCTACGGCATGGTCAACAATTTCATAACCAGCTACTTAAAATTGGATTAGATTTGGATCCTTTCATTACAAATGCGCTGTTGGATATGTATGCTAAATGTGGAAGTTTAGAAGATGCATGCAGGTTGTTTAATGTCACAAAGTGGAGAGATGTTGCATGCTGGAATTCTATGATCTCAACATGTGCAAATCATGGAAGAGCTGAAGAGGCTCTTTCTTTGTATGAAAGGATGCTCAAAGAAGGGTTGCAACCAAACTATGTAACATTTGTAGCACTTCTTTCAGCCTGCAGCCATGCAGGTTTTGTTGATGTTGGGCTTGAACACTTTGAAACAATGCTCAGATATGGAATTGAACCAGGGACAGAACATTATGCTTGCATGGTTTCTCTCTTAGGGAGAGCTGGTAAACTAATTGAAGCAAAAGAGTTTATTGAGAAGATGCCAGTTAAACCAGCGGCAATAGTATGGAGGACTTTGCTCAGTGCCTGTCGTGCCACTGGTGATTATGAGTTGGGTGCTTATGCAGCAGAGATGGCTATATCCTCTGATCCAGCAGACAGTGGTTCATACATTTTACTTTCAAATATTTATGCATACAAAGGTATGTGGGCTAAGGTAAAGGAAACTAGGGAAAGAATGGTATCAAATCTAGTGGTTAAAGAACCCGGGTGCAGTTGGATTGAATTCAATGATGAAGTGCATGTCTTTGTTGCAAGAGACAAATCTCACTGCATGGCTACTCTAATTTTCTCAGTCTTGGACAACTTAATTAAAGAGATGAAAGCAGTAGGTTATGTCTCTGAGTCTGCCACAATTCTGGCAGAGGATTGAAAGAGATGAAGACAATGATTGATGATTTGCTAAAGTCAGAATTCGGATAATAACTCAGGTAAATCCATTTATCCTGCAATTGATGTATGGTAACAAAGGGCTTTCTGATTTATATGTAATGGGCTGAAATAACGAAGTTGTTTTCCATTTTGTTTGTGTGAAGTCACAGGTGGTATGTTCCTTCTCAATCAAGGTTCTAAAAGAAAAAAACATCCTTTTGTGATTGCAGGGGTAAACTTGCATAAATCTTGCCTTCTCAAATCCTTCCATAGCTGGAGCCTTGTGAGGGACATTGGAGTAACAGCATGGTATCCTTCTTTGTATGCTGTTTTTATTGACATGTACATATGGGGGGCTTTGGGAGAGCTGTTTGCAGGATATCTTCAGATATACTTGGTTATTCATTATTTGGTCTGATATGATACTGGGCGGTACAGAGAGACTGCTCATCTGAGGTTGATTTCTTTTTATAGCCTACTCTGCACTACTGCAAGTATACGATGTTAGTAACAGATGTGTTTAAGCAGGAGAGACCACGTGGGCTGCGGCACTTGGACCAAATACAATTAGATGGATCATGGGTCAAGATATTTACTTTCTACTCTGCTCTTAAGCAGGATCAGGATTACTTGTTTGTCTCGAAGTTCATCTCTTTGATGGCTAGCGTCCTGGTGAAAGCTTGCCAGGGGCCAGTGGTGAATCTTTTCTTGGCTGGTTATGGTTTATCTCAATGGAAAAAGCATTTTGTCCAAGAAAGACGCCTCAAAAGGTGATGTCCGGCTGTAACTGGAACACTCCTCAAGAGCGTAAACCAGAACTACTGCAGGTAGCATACTGAGCTTTGCAGAGAACTCATTAATCGCTCTTTATAATATGGTTTTTGTGGGTCTCTAGTGATAAGTAGAGGCTAAATTGGAAAACTGTCTCGAGAATTTTGAAATACTTAATATGCTTTGATTATCTAATGTAGACTTACTGATGAATACCGTTATAGTTCCTTAGCTTTGGTTTCGGGCATTCAGCCTTCAGATGTGTGTTTGGAAATTATATGCATTTTTTTTTTGGCTGACTGATCATAGTAGAAAAATCTTTAATTTTTTTTTTAAGGGAAGAACTATATATGTTTCACATTTATCTTTCATTACAACTCATTTGTGCTTACAAATAAATAAGTAATCGCCATCAGGGCTAGATGAGAGATGTATATATGGTTAAAAACTATACAAGTCATTATCAGATCAAGGTACTTTTTGTGATGTAGCCATAGTAGAATTTTTTTTATAGGTTACCTTTGTAAATTCCTCAACCTATTACAGTCCTCATATTGTGTTTCATATAACATGAAGCTTGGCTATCGGGTTCAATATTTCAGGTTTTTGGAAAGCCTAATGCAACCAGATATTAACTACACACACAGTGACCGTCCTGGCCCTCTGGTGTCAAGGCTGTCTATATGAAGAGAAATATTCCCACTGTGTAGAAGACGTTATGAGAACTTTTCCGGAGCTCAGAGATGCTTGCCAAAGCCGAAGCAACATTCCCTCATGCCTTCGAGCAAGTAGTTGAGTTCCAGAATATAAGCCAAGGTCAGATCCTTCATAAACCAGAATTAGGATATTTGTAGTATATGGCGTATGTTTGTCTATCTATCTATCATCATGTTTTGGGCTTCTATAACAGAAAACAGCAGATCTCGTAGACATGCCCAATTTTCTGTAACAGGAGACCCATGTAACAGTTTCTGCCTTACTGTAACAATAAACACACACTCTTTGTACATTCTATTATCAAATTGATCATTACTTGAAATAAGGAAGAAATTGAAATCAATTTATTATTGAAAGAATACCAATAATGCTTCAAATAAAAAATATCTCTAGATAACTAATATCAATTCATCTCAATATGCAAAGAAGGAAAAAATAGAAGAGACCAACAATAATAAAACCTACTTAGTAAAAACATAACATATAACTAGAACTACTAATCCTTCTCGTAGATCATCAAAATCAGACGACTCGTAGAATGCCTGGAACAATGCTACGCAACAACCATTGAGCCATGTGTAGGTAAGCATGTTGAGTTAGATGAACACCATCCCAGCTAAAGCGTTGATTAGGATTTGCACATACTGAAACCCCTTCACGACACATCCGAGTCATGTTGAAATTGTACTTGTTATCACCCGTTCCGCAACATGTTTTCTGGAGGTCTTTGTTGTCAAACCCAAGAGAAACAGCGTTCCTAAGAATCCATCTCAAACCATAGAAATAATCACCATAAACAATGGCCACACCAGGATATTCTTGTTGAAGCTCTTTGATAGCCTTTTGCAGAAGATTATTGTGGAATTTGGCAAACATGTTTAGATCCCTCAAACACTTCAGATCATCATACTTTGTTGTATCGTTAGTTTCAAACGTAGCAAGATAAATTGGCATGCACCCTATTGGAAAGTTTCCTGGCACAACAACTCTTATAGCACCGAGGTTGATGACTTCTCTTACCGCTTCTTTGATGGCTTGAACCACGTCAGGGACCATGTTATACACATCTTCCATTGGCCTGCCTTCAAGAAGTGCGTAATTGTAATCGTTACCTCCAACTTCTCCCATCAATATAAGCGATTTTCTGACTATTCTCTTACACTCCATGGAATTACTACACATGGAGTTAAGGCGAGTTTTAAACCAATCGAGTTGCACAGAGAGCGAACTGTTGGTAACAGGAGAAAGAACGCCTTTGGCTCTTAGACTAGAGGTATCTAGAGCAGTTGATCCTGCAACCGCAAAATTTACTCCATGGCTAAAATTACCTTGCTTGTCAAGGTAAGGACTTAAGAGCGGTAGATGGAAGAACTTGGCAAAATAATCAACCATGAGAAGTCCATCCGAGCAGCGACCAGTGGGTCGGTCGAGTGTCTGACCATAAGGAAAGCTTACGAAAGCAGAGTGAGCTCCAATGGGATTATCCCTTATTAGATTGCCAGTGTCGCTTAAGGAGTCACCAAATTGGAAGATATTATCAAAGGAGAGTTTAGGCGAAGCGGCAACAGTTCCTGGAGGGATGATCAGGAGGGTGGACAGAATAAGCGAGACAAAAAAGAAAGATGAGGAACTTGGATTAGCCATAATAATGTGCAGGAAGTTTTTGCAAGGGCTTTGTGTTTATTGATGTCAGGAGAGAACCATAGAAAGGGCTATTTATAAGGCGTTGCTTGTGCTGTCCTAATTTCAGTTGGTTTAGGAATAAAACTGCTTTTATCTTTATTCTTTCTTTTTTAATTAACTTTTAGACTCCTGGTAGTGTTAGGATTACTAGTTTACTACACGATAATGTTTCCTAATTCTCAGAAGGAATCCGAGTCCCAGTTGGATAAACTCTTTGGCAAATACTGATTTTAGAGAGTTAGTGGCTACCAAAAAAAAAAAAAACCGAATGTGTGTTAAGTTTATTGATGACTTTAGGATTTCCAATTTTGGTGATTGTCCAACATGATTTGTTTTGTATACTTTGTGGTCATCAAAGATAAAATTTGACCTTTAATTCTATCATGATATATATGTTTGTAACAATTTATAATATATGTAATCTTATAAAAAGAACATGCGAAAATAATTAATCTAGACTATAGTAATATCATTGTCATGATGCTGAGTCGAAACGCCACTGTGCTGCCTTCACTGTGGCTGTACTTTAATGGAACTTCTTCCTGTCTACAGCTCTTATGTCTTAGCAATTTGAGTGTACTTTTCGAGAGATTATTGCTTGGTCCGAGACCAATGCTCCCCTCCTCAAGTGACTCTTAGACAGTCTCAGTGTCATTTTCTATCAGCAAGTTACATATTGTCAGAATGTTTTACAAATACTGACAACCAAATTGATAGTCTCTCGAGTAGTCGAGTGACTTCTGGATTTAAAAGCTAAAGACAACATTCGAGTGGATGTCAAAATCTAAGGCATGCACACATCTAAGAACTGAATTCTTGCAGTTCTATGATGCCTGCAAAACAAACAGACCAAAACATACTGCTTTTTCAATCAATCGTCTAACGGCAATCTGAAAGTGTCTGGGATTCTGCCTTTTATTTAGTTACTAGTGGGAAGAAAAAAAAAAGGATAATAGACAGAACTCTTTGACTTTGAATACTTATCCTGAATTGTTAGCAGCTGTTTGCTTACAGATTTAAAGAGATGGAAGTTTTTATCACCGATTTCTATGATTATAACCTAGTACTGACAATGCCACCCACGGAACGAATCAGACACTCAGACACTTTTCAGGTACCTCGGAAAAGGAGGGATTAATCACACTATAATGTTTACATATGTACCACTTATGCCGCAGTTATATAGCTTAGCTAACACCTATGCAATATATTACAAGATAAACCGAATACATTTGCTAATGCAACAATGGACAGTCACCTCTGCACACGAAATCTACCATATCTACGACTCACTCATGAAAACTGCACCATATCCACTAGATTTCATGAGCTTCTTCAATAAAAGATAGACTATGGCAACAGTTAATCCAACAGCGGCATATGTGAACAAGTGATCATCAGCAGGTTTATGTACCCTTGGTGCAGGCCTTTGCAGCTGCTGCCTTAAATCTGCAGCTCTAGCTTGCCTAGCTTCCCTATGAACAACGCGAGTGTTTCTGATCTGGACCTTTTGAGACTCGGATATTTTTCCCTTTTCTCTTGAACATCTTTTCACCCACTGTTTTACAAGTTAGAAATTGAAAGATGATGGACTCTTGTAGTCAAAATCACTCAAACAGGTTATACAAAAAGAAATCACGCACAGACCACAGTTTTGAAATCCAAATTTGCTCCAGTTCATACTTTTCTGACTACTACATGGTCTAGCTATCTAGTTTTTTGCTGTAAGAACTAAGTATGTTGCAAAAAAATACGCGCTTGTCAAGCTCTATTTTGCCGATGTGTTGCAAGATGATAATGTATCCATGGATCAAATTCTATTTGCGTCCCTACTATTAAATATTTATCGAGATGATTAACAATCAACAGACATCTATTAATGTTGGTTCTGGTTGTAAGTGTTGTGTTGCGTTGGTGCATCTCAAATTGCAAAAGAGAAAGGGAAGAACAAAAAGAAGAGACGCACAAGATTTACGTGGTTCGGCCATTGTGGCCTACATCCACGGGCGGGAACGATAATCAATCTTATTCCAGTGGCTGCTTATTACAAGCAGCTTACATGAGTATGTTGAGTCGTACACGATATCGTCGATCGACCATATGTAGTAGATTACATGATAGCAGGTTCCTCGATCGACTACATAACTAGCTATCTCATCATCAGAAACCGCATAGCTTAGGCCTAAGCCCTTTGGTTGTGATAGTACTGGTATTATTAGCGCCAATCACTTTCTTGAAACTTCTTTTGGAGGAGCAAGGTCGACGACGTACAACGGCTGATGAGCATGGAGGTACAGTAACGTCTTTGAAATCGATGACTTGTAACTTCTTTCTTAACCTCTCCTGTTGAGCATAACCTTCATGCAATTTCCTCTTTGACTTCTCCAATTTCTCGTCAAAAGTTTCGTTTTCCACTTTCTTGATGAACATCATCGGTTGTTGTTCTTCATGATGATGTTCATCTTTCTTGATCGTCATGGGTTCTTGTTCTTCATGATGATGTTGATCGTCTGTCTTGATCGTCATGATGGGTTGTTCTTGATGATGATCATCTTTTCGCGAAGCCGTATGAGGAAGTAATAGTCGTTGTTGTTCTTGTAGGGGAGGGTTGAGGCACTTGACTAGAGTTTTCAACTCTTTTCCTTTCCCATGATGTTGTACGTGTTGTTGTTGTTGTTGTTGTTGTTGTTGTTGTTGTGGATGCTTTATCACAATCTTCAACTGTTTTTGGTTTCGGTTTCTCATAATCTTCAAAGAACAATAAACCAGTGAGTTCTTGCATCAAATAATCATCACTAACTAAGTGATACCTCTCTGCCATGTATTTCACTTCGTCTTCTTGCGACAAAACCATGTTGATTATGGTAGATGATTTCTTCAACTGTTTTGTACGGAGAAGCTTAAAAACAATAAGAGGTTTTGAGATTGTTTTTACTACAAGCAAATATTGCCCCTTTATATTGCAACAAAAAGAATATAGCCGACTTTCTATTTTGATATTTGATGATTTTTTTTAGATTTTTTTTTTTTAATCATTGTGTTGAGATTGTTTTTACTACCACTACAAGCAAAATAGCCCACTTTTTTGCAACAAAAAGAAATACAGCCGACTTTGTATTTTGATATGTCTACAATTTGATAAATACTGACAACCAAATTGATAGTCTCTCGAGTGAGTTCTGGGTTTGAAAGCTAAAGACGACATTCGAATGGAAGTTAAATCTATGGCACCGCACACATCTAAGAATAGAATTCCTGCAGTTCTACAATGCCTGCAAAACAAACAGACCAGAACACTCTGCTTTCTCAATCAGTCGTCTAACGGCAATCTGAAAGTGTCAGGTATTCTGCCGTTTATTTAGTTACTTGTGCAAAAAAAGGATAATAGACAGAACTCTTGAATATTTATCCAGAATTGTCAGCAGCTGTTTGCTTACAGATTTCAAGGGATGGAAGTTTTATCACAAATTTAAAACATTATAAACCAAGTACTGGCAATGCTACTCAAGGAACGAATCAGGAACTCCGGCACTTTTCAGATACCTCGGAAAGGAGTAATTAATCACACTATTAATGTTTACATGTACCACTTATGCCGCAGCTATATAGCTTAGCTAACACCTATGCAATATAGTACAAGATAAACCGAATACATTTGCTAATCCAACAATGGACAGCCACCTCTGCACACGAAATCTGCCATATCTACGACTCACTCATGAAAATGGCACCATATCCACTAGATTTCATGAGTTTCTTCAATAAAAGATAGACTATGGCAACAGTTAATCCAACAGCTGCATATGTGAACAAGCGATCATCAGCAGGTTTATGTACCCTTGGTGCAGGCCTTTGCAGCTGCGGGCTCAAATCCCCAGCTCTAGCTTGCCTAGCTTCCCTATGAACAACGGGAGTGTTAGCGTTCTCAGCAGCCTCTTGAGGTGCCTCAATGTTTCTATCACCGTCAGTATTTGCAATCTCTCCACTAGTTGCAGAGTTTCCAGCATTTTCACTTCCCTCAGCTTCAGCCTTATTTTCAGTAGAATGCTCATCAGAAGCCTGCTTCAGGCTTTCAGGAACTGGAGGAGCCTTGCTGAGCATATATGCATGAATCTGTGAAGTTGAAAGGTCATCAGAATGAAGCAGGAGAAATCATAAGCAAGGAAGTACAGAGAGATAAAAACATGCTGAAATCTGACCTCATCAATCAACTTCTGACGTTCACAACTCCCAAACTTTGGGGGCACTTCGCGGGATTTAATAGCTAGCTCACGCCTTTCTTCCTTCTTGTAGTCTAAAGATCCCAGTGCACCATTAGGAGGTGTTGGCATGAAAGCGATGAGTGCCACCAATGCAGTGCGAACTGCCACCAGCACCATTAAACAAATGTTAGTATGTGCAGTTTTTTTTGCTCATCATAGTATGAGCAGTTAAGTTCACCTTCCAAAGCTCAGAATGCACAACAAAACAGATTTAAGTTCACTCTCTGTGAACATAGATCCTTTGACTTGATAATTGGTGTATCTGCATAAGATTATGCTGCTGATAGATACCCGCATCCCATTTCACATGTAAAGGTCCAGGTACTATATCTTCAGCAAAATTACAGCATATCTGATAACGAAACCACAATATATCTAATAGTTCAAAGCCCAACTTTGATGTGCATTTTATGCCCATTTCTAGAGCTCTTGAGACTTGGATATTTTCCCCTTTCTTTGAACATCTTTTCACCCACTTCTTTGCAAATTAGAAACTGAAATATGATGGACTCTTGATGATCCAAACATACACCTTTTGCAAATATCAACAAGGAACACTAACTCATTCAGAATACATATCACATCTAAGCCAGTACTGGATCCAATAGTTCTTTAAAGCTTCCTCCCAATAATCTTGACTCTTTTCAACAGAATTCCCCATCTTATTGTAAGTGGAATCAAATAAAGGTGGGTAAGGGATTAAATTTTAACCAATTCCTTTACTTATTAAAAGCTGCTTAGCTCATAGGAGGTAATATTAAATTAACCACCCACCCGGGAAAAGAAGTCTCTATTCTACCCCCCCCCCCACCACTTTCTCTATCTTCTCAGTTCTCCCACAGCCATCAGTTCACCATCCCCAACTTTTTCACCACCATCACATCTGACCATAAAGGTTCGTTGAGAAAGAGAGAATGATGCTGCGAGGTGGACCATGGAGACCGACCATGATTTTTCTTATTAGTCTGATTTTTGCTTCCACCGAGTAACCTAAAGTGTTTCCCAAAGGAGATGGCTGATGGAGGGGTTCGTATTGGGAGAGTTCGTTTCACTCAAGTAATGGAAGCGATTTGTAACAAACTGATGCAAACACGTAGCTACATAGATCCATTCTTGTTGCCGTCACCAAGAGTCATGTCTCGCCCAAATAAACGCCGCCTAGGGTATTTACACAAATAACAATGACACAAAAGTCCTAGGCTATTGTCTATCAAGTGATTGGACAAAATGCTGATTCTTCCATTGCGGTGACATGGGCCATAGGTGAGCACATCAATGCTTCTACTCCAGAATGGCACATGGGTGCAATATGTAAACCTAGATATATATTTTTTTTGGCAAGCTACAAATACGGCCACAGAACAAAGAAAAATCTGACATACCACTCCATGATGGTTGCCAGTGCTCCGGGTGATGATTTGATATGCTCAGGCATATTTTCGTCTGTGTCTCAAAACGACCATTGGGCTGCAAAACAGGCACGGTAACAGAAAACCGATCAGTTTTGTTTGCATGTGAGCAGGTGGATAACGAATTAGGTTGTCATTCTATAACCTGTTGTGCAAACAAAAAAGCTTTATAGAATAAATGATTACCGTCAACAACATAAATGAAGGAGGCTTAAACGGATATTCAGCTGGTAGCTGAATCCTTCCATGATAAATACCACCCTCAAATTCGGTATCCCCAGGCCCCCTTATCGCAAATTGCCACTCAAATATATTCTCCTACAAACACACCAAACGGCCAATAATCTCAGTCATCAATGTCAATGATCAATGATCAATGAAAATGTTCACACGAGATACATAAATACATATTTATATATACTAACTGAAAAGGGAAAATACCGACAAAAACTAGGAATGTTCTTAATTCTTTGAAGCATCAAAATTAATAATCCCTCCATGCCCATGGTTATACTTCATGTATTATTCAAGTAGACAATAATTTCAAAGAAACACCCCAAAATTCAGCAAAAACCAGATCACAAATTAACCCTACAAATTCAATCTAAGACACTGAAGCATCAAAATCAATAACCCCTACATGGAAAAAGGTATACTTGAATGATTCAATTTGCAGTATTTGGGGAAAAACAATCAACCCAATAAAACACAAATTTAGCAAACCAAATCACAAAATAACCCCAGATATATCATCATCGTCGAAGATCAAACCCAACAGATCCACTATTCGATTGATCAACCTAACCTCAACAAATCAAACTCAACAAAAAAACAACCCGAAACCCAATTCCCACAATTCACAATAAAACATCAATCCCAGATCCCCAAACAACACATAGACGCAATCAAATAAACTACAAAGCTACAAAAGATTTAATTAGAATACTAATTAAAAAAGGATTGATTGAAAAGCTAATAGGAGAGAGAAAATAAAAAATAAAAAAAAAAAGGGGGGGGAAAAGGAATAAAAACCTCGAGAGGAAGGCTCATGAAATCATCAGAAGGGTTTGCTTGCATTTCCTTAACCTCTTGAAGGATTCGCTTCACAGCTGGGTTTTTTAGGTTGTATTTTTCCACCGTCGCCATTTTTATCGGGATTTTTCCAATTTGATTTTCCGGCAACTTTGCCGCCCTTGAAGAGGAGGAGAATTTGGAGAGAGAGAGAGAGAGAGACTGGAAGACGAAGATACAGAGAGGAAATTGGACTTGGTGGTGGTGGGATATTTGAAAAGGACTCAAAACGGTGACATGGTTTGATGACGTGGAGAATTGTGATTGGTGATGCTGAAGGGTGTTCTTGTTTTATAACTTATGAACTTTTTTTTGGTGTGGGTATTGCGTATTGACTCTTGGGGCTATTTTGACTTGCATTCCACATTCGTTTTAATTTTTAAAAGCAACCACTAGGATTTTTCTTAATCTTTTATCTTTTAATTTGCATAGAAAATTTCACCGTGTACACTATTGACTATACTCACCAAACTCAAAGTTAGTGGATTTTTGTTCCCTTTATTTAAAGACAAACTAAACATTCATTATTGAACTAACAATTGATCCATCAATATATATGGAGATATATTTTCGAATAAGCATATCCAACACAACATTTATTCGATTTCTAACAGATTAAATTTTGCAAGGTTATAATAGGTGGTTAGCTGAATTCTTATCCCTCCTTATATAACTTCACACAATTGCAAATTAGTAATATCATGTCACACAATCTTAACTTCACACACAAAGTTAATCCAAGCTTACGAAACTTCATAATAATGTTGAGAAACCCCAAACTACTTACCAGCTTCAAGCCAAATGAACCAAAAATTATCCGATTGATGAACTCTCCGTTTTGCACAAGGATATAAATCATTGTTTTGTAGATAAAGATAGAGTGGAAGGATGTCACCATCTACTTCCACAAAGATTTGTTGTACCTTTGGAGATATATCTTTATTTCCCATGCCTCATTTTTTTCAATGTACAAATTTATTATAATATTTGAGAATTAAGAACGCCTTAGCATAGCATGTACAACCAATTACTCATTTCACCCAAAATAACCAAATTAATTGTGTCATTGTCTTGGCTTACATATAAAACCCCTCTCAGTATGATAAAAAAAACCCAGTTCCCCTCTAATATTTAAAAACTCGAATTAGCCTACAAAAATTTCTTGAGTACACCTAAAAGTAATCAATTTGGCTATATCTATATACGTTTTTTTTTTAATGAAATTGTATATTTATTGCAATAAAGTTATAGATTAGTAATAATGAATTTTACCGTGGGTAAGCTTTAGCCAATTATCCCAATCCTTATTGGCTGGACCTGCGTCCAGCCATATTGACTGGACTCAGGCCCAGTCCGTGAGTGTAAGGAGTGGAAGAATCCAAAAAGCGGGCCGCCCAATTCAAATAACTTACCGTTCTCCATTTCAGCTTTTGAGATTTTTCTTCTTTTTTTTTTTTTCTGAATGCAAAGCCGCAGTATGCTTTGAAGCTTTTTCCGTGGCCCCAACTACTTTAATTCTACTTTTTATTCCTCTTTTTATTTTTCGTTTTCCAATGCATTTTCAAGATGTTTTTAGACTTTAAAAAAAAAAAAAGAAGAAGTTGTTTTTAGAATTATTTACGGCTACCCTTTATCAATACTAAATTTATTAGGTATGAAACTTACGGTTATCACTTATAAACATTTAGATTATTTTTAGTGAACATTACATTTATTGCTTATGAACAATTAGAGTATTTATAATGAATCTCACGTTTATCGCTTATGAACAATTAGACTATTTATAATAAACCTTACGTTTATCACTTATGAACAATTAGACTATTTATAATGAACATTACGTTTATCGCTAATAAATTAGTAGACTATTTTAAATGAACCTTACACTAGTAAATTATGAGCTAGTAGACTATTCTAAATAAACCTTACGTATATACCTTGTGAACTATTAAACTATTTTCAATAAACATTTAGATAATTATTTTTATGAACTTATGATGAAAAATGATTTATTAGGTATGTACTATTTTACACTCAAAAAAAGAAACACACATTTTGATTTGTTTTCTCTCTCCTATCCACCGCCATCATTCACAACTCACCATTATCATCGATCGTCGTCGTCATCAATCATCATCGCTCGTCATCGTCACTGCCCCTAACTAGCCCCTCGCCCATCGCCTCGCCCACCGTCACCGTCTAGCCACCACCCAAGCCTTCTAAACTCCTCGCATCACCACCTAGCCACCACCCATCCCATCATCTCAGCATACCCACCCACCGCTAATAAGCACAATTCATTTGATTTTCTCTCTTTGTGAAAAGCATTAACCCACCTCAAATTGGTACTTAATGAACCCTAAAAACGAAGAGAAATCTAGATATAGACACTACAACAAAAAAAGCTAATATGGGATGCTTTTTTAGTCACGCTTTACAAAGCGTGAGGTCCAATGATAAAAATACGGGACCTTTACCTCGACTAGGAGCGTGGAGAAAAAAAGATTGGGATTTTCCACGCTAAAAATCGTGGCTTTGTTTTGAGGAAGCGGGCCCAAAACTCAAGTTCGTCGGCTTCGTAATGGGCGCCTTATTTAATCTTACTCTAAAAAAAATAAAAGAAGAAAAAGGAAAACAATTAATCCCTCAAACTGATTTCGTGCCTCGTTGTTTTTGCCTTTCTTCTTTTTCTTCTTCTCTTTCAGTTTCTCTCAATAACACCTGCTCAATCTCCACTTTGCTGAAAAATTAAACACATTGAAGCTCACAAAGCCTTGAATTCGGAGGTGAATTTCTCATGTTTAACCTTTCATTATATATATATATATATATATATATATATATATATATATATATATATATATATATATATATATATATATATATATATATATATATATATCGAATTATCGATGAATAATTGTGGTTTAGGGTTTATTTTCTTCACTCACTCACGCTCAAAATTCCCCTCAAATTTTCATTTTCTATAAAACTCCATCAATCTCATTGTTTGTACCTTGCGGGCATGCGTACTTCACATCCAAATTGCTCCATCTTGAATTCTTAACAATTGAAATGAGAATCTACTGAATCTTAAATTCCCAACGAATTGAGATGTGTTTGAGGGAAAAGAAAGTTTCGTAAGCTTCTGGAAAGTTTCATTTAGAATATGAGTTCTGTTCTGTTCATGAATTCGCTCTATTTCAGTTCAATTCCTTCACTTTTGTTTATGGATTTTAATTTTAGGATTTTGGAGTTACAACGCCAACGTCGCACGGAAGAGCAGCACCTCACTGGAATGATGCGCCATTGATTTTCTGGAGTTCAGGTAAAAAAAATAAAAAATAAAAGCTTTATTGGAATTACTCAGATTGATGTTTGTTTGGGAACAATTGTTATTCATTATTTGGCTTCGGTGAGTAACGATTCGATTGTGATTGAAATTCTCCAAAAATTATTGTTCAAGCTGCCCACGATTTATTTTCTGAATGCCAATCTGTATGTTCATTTTAGATATTTGTTATTCATAGCAAATTTGCAGGACTGTATAATTAGAACCAAAAATGGGTGGCTTTGAAAGCCTTAGACCTTAGTACTTTCTTAGTTAGGTCATAGGTGTATTAAGTGTATTATTTTTGTTCTGTTTCTCTGTATGTTTTTATGCGGAAAATTTATGTTTTCTTTGTGTGTTTGTTATGCTGTTTTCCCTTTGTTGGAGAGTTTTGGGTTCTCTGCCTTTACATTTTCTCACATACTATACTAGTAGTTTCGAATTCCAAATTAGATAGAGCAGGATTTTATATATGCAATTATGCGCTGACAATCATTAAAAAGAGTGATTCTTTTAGAGGCCATAGGGAGAAGCCCCAAGGCTCCATTTGGTTGCTTCATACAGGTTGTTTAAAGAAAATGTTGGTTTGTAAGTTGCATAAGTTGCTATTGCTACCCTGTTGATGTTTGCTACTGGATAGAGTTGGGGTTCTGTTGCTGCTTTGCTAGTGTTGTGCTTTAGCTCTAAATTTTAGTATAGTAGCGTCGTGTGCTGCTGCTGTTCTGATTTGCAGGCTGAGCTACCTGTCTGGTCCTAGTGTGTTTGTGTACTGTTGTCTTCTATATGCTACACCGGTGCTTTGTTCCTGCTGGTTGGCTAATGAAACTGTTGTTGTTGCCTGCTACCGGTGGCTGTTGCTGGCTACTTTTGCATGCTACTGCTGCTAGCTGCTGGCTGTTGCGTGCTGATGGCTGCTTGCTGCCGCTGCTGCTGGCTTCTAGCTGCTTGCTGCCGCTGCTGCTGGCTTCTAGCTGCTTGCTGCCGCTGCTGCTGGCTGCTAGCTGCTTGCTACCGCTGCTGCTGGCTGCTAGCTCCGCTGCTGCAGTAGTAGTGCCTTTTCCTTCCGTAGCTTGCTGCATTTATTTTTTTTGATCTATTTGATATTTTTGCAGGGTTCTCTTATCACACGATCTCAAGGATTACAAGGTACCCTTCTTAATAACTTGATCAGTTTGATTTTTTTTTGCAGGGTTCTCTTAACATGATGTCATGGTCTATACAAGCAAGAGGTAAATGTAAAGATGACTCAGATAATGCTGTTTTTTTTCTTTTTATAATATTTTGAAGTTGGTCTGCCAATCCTTTTGGGATCTGCTTGCCAATGGCAAGAAAACTCGACAACGACTTACCGTTTTGTTGTCTTTTCCTTCTTGTTCGCTAGTTAATTGAGAATACTAATGTAGTTGCTGGAGTATTTCATGGTAGTCCTTGCCCGCTTCACATAATTTAGGTAACTGGGAACTTTTCATAACATGCCCTGTGTTGATTTCTGTACGTGCTTAAATGGATCCATCGTTCTTTAATTTGGAGTTTGTGATCTGTTTGGAATATTCTGAGCTCTGAATTATTTTCCCTCTATTGACCTTGATTTGATGAGCTTTAAAGGTAAGAGTACAAAGGGAAATCGGGTTGGTTAGTAGTAAAATAGATGGGAGAACCTAGAACTTATTTTATGTGCTAAACCACTTTAGTTTACATGTGCCTGGTTTGATGAGCTTCAAGTTACAGAGCACAATGAAGCCTTGTGTTCTGATTTTGTTGATGTATTCCCTTTTTAAAACTAGTAGTTGCCTCCATATTTGTAATCATGCAAGACTGTTGAAGAGTGATGCTATCTGCAAATCTATTTAGAGAACAAAGATGGTGGTCTGATGTTCATGCAGGTCTGATCATCACACTAGTGTTGGTGCTGTTTGCTTCTGGTTGGCTTACACTAGTGGCGGTGTTGTTTGCTTCTAGTTAGCTGGTGTAAGGACTTCGGTCGCTGTTGTTTCCGTAATTTTGTTTCCTTTCCTTTCGCAGCATCATGTAAGCATTAAGCAATATTGTTTGCATCCATCGTACTGTAACTTTTTTTTTTTTGATGTTGAATCAAATTGTCTGTTTAAACCTTTTTAATAATTTTGATAGGTTGTTTCAATATGGTGCTATTGTGGAATTATTATTTACTGTTTGGGTGTGTGTGCATACTTGTATGTTTACAATCAAATACTTGTGTTTTGTTTTTTTTGGTGACAATTACTTGTGTTTTATTGTGGATCATGTAGGATGTTATGTCTATGCATTAAGGGATTCCGATGAAGTGGGGAATCTAGCATGTCAAGACTCAAAACTCGCTACAGTAGTTGATTGTGAGGTTCAAGATTAGTGGCTTTTTTCGTGTAATACTTGTATTGAAATGTTTTGTAGTGTTATTGTGGGAACACCTACTTCCTCAATAGTAGTATTCTTTTGAGAATTAATATATATACACTTCATTTTAGGTTCGCTTGTCTTCTTATTAAAGAAATTTGACTATTGTCTTTTTTTTATATATATATATATACCAAATTTTTGCCACGCTTTTGCGTGCAGTAAAAGAATTTCCGCCATCAATATGCATGAAAGGTGTATACAAAAAAATGACACATAAAAGCGTGGAGAACAAAATTACCACAAATGAAAGTGTGGAGAAAAAAAGCATTTGTCTATGCATAAAAGCGTGGCTAAAAAAAAGCATGGTAAATTATCCACATTAATTTTAGTCACGCTTTTTATAAAAATCTTTTTCCACGCTTTAAAGTGTGGTAAACCAGCGACTTTTTGCGTGGTTAATAGCATTTTTGTTGTAGTTAGATATTTCATGAATTAACTTTTTATTTTTAATCCCCAAAAATCCACTGGAGTACATGAAAATTTCAAGAAGAGAGAGAAAGTAAAGTGGCAACTGAGCGTAAGATGGGTAGGGAGGAGAAAGAATTGATATGCACATTACGAAAATACCTTTGAGTTTTCTTGATTAGACTATTTTTAATGAACATTGCTTTTACAACTTATGAATTATTAGGCTATTTTTAGTGAACATTGCGAAATTATTAAGCTATTTTTAATGAACATTGCGTTTACAACTTATAAACTATTAGACTATCTTTTATGAACATTGTGTTTACAAATTATGAACTATTAGGCTATTCTTAATGAACATTGCGCTTACGACGTATGAACTATTAGCCTATTTATATGAACATTGCGTTTACGACGTATGAACTATTAGGCTATTTTAAATGAACATTGTGTTTACGACATATGAGCTATTAGACTATTTTAAATGAACATTGCGTTTACCACATATGAACTATTGGGCTATTCTTAATGAACATTGTGTTTACGACATATAAACTATTAGGCTATTTTAAATGAACATTATGTTTACGACGTATGAACTATTAGGCTATTTTAAATGAACATTGCGTTTACGACATACGAACTATTAGGCTATTTTAAATGAACATTGCGATTACGATATATGAACAATAAAAATAATGAACATTGCGTTTACGACGTATGAACTATTAGACTATGTTAAATGAACATTGCGTTTACGACGTATGAAATATTAGGCTATTTTAAATGAATATTGCGTTTACCACATATGAACTATTAGGCTATTTTAAATGAACATTGCGTTTACAACGTATGAACTATTAGGCTATTTTAAATGAATATTAAGCTTACGACGTATGAACTATTAGACTATTTTAAATGAACATTGCGTTTACGAATATGAACTATTTGGCTATTTTAAATAAACATTGTGTTTACCGCGTTTGAACTATTAGGCTATTTTAAATGAACATTGCGTTTACGACATATGAACTATTAGGCTATTTTAAATGAACATTGTGTTTACCACATATGAACTACTAGGCTATTTTAAATGAACATTGTGTTTACCACATATGAACAATTAGGCTATTTTAAATGAACATTGCATTTACCACATATGAACTACTAGGCTATTTTAAATGAACATTGTGTTTACCACATATGAACAATTAGGCTATTTTAAATGAAAATTGCGTTTACAACGTATGAACTATTAGGCTATTTTAAATGAACATTGCGTTTACTACATGTGAACTATTAGGCTATTTTTAAATGAACATTGTCTTTACAACGTATGAACTATTAGGCTATTTTAAATGAACATTACGTTTACGACATATGAACTATTAGATTATTTTAAATAAACATTGCGTTTACAACGTATGAACTATTAGGTTATTTTAAATGAACATTGCGATTACCACATAATGAAATATTAGGCTATTTTAAATGAACATTGTCTTTACAACATATGAATAATTATGCTATTTTAAATGAACATTGTCTTTACAACATATGAACAATCAGGCTATTTTAAATGAACATTACGTTTACGACGTATGAACTATTAGGCTATTTTAAATGAATATTGCGTTTACTATGTATGAACTATTTGACTATTTTAAATGAACATTGCGTTTACCACGTATGAACTATTAGACTATTTTAATTGAACATTACATTTATACCTTATTAACTTCGAGTATTAGACTACTTTAAATGAACTAGTGGTTGATTAGTCATGAACTTTTAAATTGTTTTTATGAACTTTTTATATTACTCAAAAAGAAACAAAACTACTCAAGAGTCAACAAAGGAAAATAAAAGGAAAAAGAAAAACAAAAGTCACTAGCGTCAACGAGATGAGGAAGATTGCTCATGAAGCTGAAGTTCTATTAGGCTATTTATTTTTTTTGGTGGAGTTCTATTAGGCTATTTTAAATGAACTTTACGCTTATAACTTATGAACTATTAAATTATTTTAAATGAACCTTACTTTTATAGCTTATGATATATATGACTATTTTATTTGAACGTTTCGTTTAAAAGTTATGAATTATTAGACTATTTTAAATAAACCTTACGTTTATAGCTTATAAACTATTAGACTATTTTAAATGAACATTGCGTTTGTAACTTATGAATTATTAAGATATTTTAAGTGAACGTTATTTTTATGGGTTATGAACTATCAGTCTATTTTAAATAAACCTTACGTTCATAATAAATAAACTACTAGATTACGTTAAATGAACTATATTTTTATCATCATTTGCGTATTTTCAGTTTTTCACCCAACACTCACCACCCACCTCAATGCACCACCACTAGTCCACCACCGTCCATGCACCTCGTCCAGTCGATCAGCCACCGACATCACGTCTCGACCACCGCCCCCACATCTACCAGATCGTGACCACAACCACCGCCCCCTCTCTCCTCATTCGAACACGGCTATTCCCAACTCGTCCCTCGCTCGCCGTTCACCTGCAACTCGACGGTGATTGAAGAGAGAATGGTGAGCCGACTGGTCTGGTGGGGTGGAATTGTCCGAGGGGGGGTGTGGAGAGGAGAGAGAAAAAGGAAAAGCAGCGAAGGAACTGTCGATTGAAGCCTGAGGAGCTGAATCGAAGAGAGGGATGAAATATTACCTATAAGCCCCCGTATATCTAATAAATAACGTAATTGCCACCTAAGTCCATATAATTTTTTTTTAATTATCCAACCTTGTTTGCTCTTTCAAAAAAAAAAAAAAAAAACTCAACTACAGCCTACTTGTGAAAATACCAGAAAAAGCCCAAATAGAAAAAGATGGCTTAGCCCAAAAGGCCTGTTATTACTTCATACGGCATCTCAGCTCGTGTACATAATTATATGGATTTTTTGTGGAGAAGTACCTTGTTTGATGTATCTTTTATGACTTAGTACCTTACAATTTTTTTTTTTGTGGGAAACTATCTTACAAGACCAAATTATTTGTTGACCAATACCAAAGACCACTTTTTCGGTTCTAATTTTTTTAATAGACCAAAATACCCTTATCAAACCGCCCTCTTCCTTTATTTTCTCTTTTCTCTTTCCCTCAATACCTTCTTTCCAAGACTCCATTGAAGAGAAACTGGAAATTTGCTAATACTTTCTCTCTTTCTTCTGTTTTGCAAAATTGGAGACCCATTCGGCCATTTTCAGAACTGATGAACCATTGTTTCCCTCCATGTTTCCCACAATCTACTCTCTCTTTCTCTCTCATCTTTTACCTTCTTCTTCCTCAAACACCATACTCGTTCCCTCCTTCCCTGCATCTTGGCACAAAGGATATCACCAGTGGCAAATAAAAAAAGATCCTAATCACATCATCAATTTCATGATGCTCCATCCAATTTACAAATCTAAAATATTCAACAAAGCCTAGTTCTGCAACCCAAATAACTTCATGACTCTTCAAGTGGCAAAAATTTCACGAGTGGACGGTATCTCAGTAACAACAAAAAGACTCATTCGTGACTCTCTCTTTCTCTCTCATCTTTTTATTCAAATTATTATTACTTTGGTGACGATTAATAAGTTCGCCACAAGAAGAAGCATTGAGCTCCAATGTAATTGATGGTGGTTTGATTTGAATATGGGGTATTTTGGCCTTTTAAAAAAAGGAATGAGAACTGAAAATTTGGTCTTTGGGATTGGTCAACAAAGAATTTGGTAGTATAGGGTAGTTTCTCACAAAAAAAAAATTGTAAGGTACTAAGTCACAAAAAAGACATCAAACAAAATAGTTCCCTACAAAAAATCCTAACTATATAATCAAGACAACACTTCTCTCCAAAATAAATCCCCAATTTACAAACCACCTCCCGGAAAAAATGGTTCAGCATGGAAGAACAAGACGAAGCCCTAACCCTAATAATTCGAAATCGATGAACGAAAATTACAGCAGAGAGAGAAAATGCAGGGTTTCGGAAGACGAGTCTGATGAAGAGCTGAAAGGATTGAGTTTTGAGGAGTATCGGAGGCTTAAGAGGCAGAAATCAAGGAAGGCTTTGACGAATTGCATCTGGAATCTCACGCCTCAAAACGACGCGCTTAATGAGGATGATGAGGAGAGAGATTTAGAACAGGTCCGTGATGATGATGATGATGATTATAACGCACATATCGAATCATCATTGGATTTTGATGAAAAGTCTAGGGTTAGGAAATCCGGCTCTCGATCGCGGGAAGTTTCTAGGGTTAGGGTTAGCGGTAAGGGTAAGGGTAAGGGTAAGGGTAAGGATTCGGAGACAGAATCTGAATCCGAAACAGATTCCGATGATTCGGATCGAAAGAGGAGGAGAAGAAGGAAGAAGAGAAGCAAGGGTTCGAGTTCGCGTTCGCATTCGAGGCATAGAAAGAGTAGGAGACCATATGATGATGATGAAGAGATTGAAGATTACTCCAGCAATGAAACAGATGAAGAGAAACACAGGAAGAAACAGAAGTCGAAGTTGAAGAAGAAGAAGAAGAATAGTAGTAGTAGAAGAAGAAAGAAGAGGAGAGAGAGTGAGTCTGGCAGTGAAACAGAGAGCGATGATGATGATCATAGAATGTCGAAATCCAACAAGAGCAGGAACAAGAACAATGAGATAGATGAGAAAATATTGGCCAATACCATAGAAGAAGATATTATGTTGAAGAATATGATCATCGAATCAAAGAAAAATGCAAATGGTGCTACAAATTTGATGAATAATTCGAATGATGAGCCCCCAGTTGGTCCAATGCCATTGTCAAAAGAATCCCAAAGGCGTATCGACATAAGCTATGGAGGTGCACTAAGGCCAGGTGAAGGTGATGCAATAGCACAGTATGTGAAGCAAGGAAAGAGAATACCACGTAGAGGAGAAGTGGGATTATCAGCTGATGAGATATCAAAGTTTGAGGAGCTTGGGTATGTTATGAGTGGTAGTAGGAATTCAAAGATGACTGCTATTCGTATTAGGAAAGAGAATCAGGTTTATAGTGCTGAAGATAAGAAGGCTTTGGCTATGTTTAATTTTGAAGAGAAAGCTAAACGTGAGTCTAAGGTTATGGCTTCGTTTCATAGGCTTGTGAACAGAACTATGGGGCAAGAACAAGGTGGTAATGGTCTTAATCATGAATAGCCTTTTTTTTTTTTTTGGGTATCCAATGTCGTGACTATTTTACGGCGCTAGCTGCTTCAAACACAAAGCGAGATTTGAACCCTCAATATTAATTAAGGATGAATGAGTCCATAACTCCCTACCACTCAAATACACCTCGATTAATCATGAATAGCCTTTGAATAAGCATGGTGACTACTTTGGATTAGGAAAATGTCTATTACTATTTTATTTTATTTTTTTTATTTCAAAATTAATTTTTAATCTTAGTCTAATTTAAAAGTCATGATTGCTCCTTTTATTTTTCTTTGAGCCGAACGGATATATATTTATTCACAAAAATTTATATGAGGCGGCCTCCAACATGAGCCGCATCAGCTGACATCATAATGGTTATAAAAATAATCTCGTTAAGCGGATCTCATAGTAGAGTACAAAACTAAAGCAAAAATGGTGCTTTAATAATTCGATTGCATAACCCAATTGGCGTACGGAAACAAAATTCAATTAACCTATATTCATATAGTGCAATGCACAACTTTGAGATAGCGAATCAATCGGATAACCAGATTTAACGGTTTATATTTATCCCCTTCTTCCCCATTTTAGCTTTGGGACTAGTGCAACTTTTTTATTTTAGGCGACGTGACACGTGGTGGCCTGTTGGTTAAGCGCCAGGTCCCACTATATTGCCAGCGGCTTTTATTTAAGTACCTTGTTGGCTGTTGCTGGTGGCAACAAGCAGTAACACAGGAGAGAGAGAGAGAGAGAGATGATAGAGACGTGGGTGAAGAAGCACGAAGCAGTTTACATTGGAGCCACTCGCCACCCCTTTATACATAGCATCCGTGATGGTTCTGTTGATCTCTCTTCTTTCAAACGCTGGCTGGTTTGTTTTTCTTATTATTCATAATCACAAATTAATTCCCCCCATTTTTATTCAGTATTTCACAGCCTTATTAGTTTCTAGTATTATAGTAATAGTGGCATTCTTGATTCTTATGTAGTTATGGGGCTTTAATGGATGAATTGATCAATTGCAATGATTCTGATTAGCTTTCTATAATTGGGTTTTATTGGTAGGGTTCAACATTGGAATTAGGTTGAGTAATTGGGTTTTTTTCCTCTGTTTTTGGATGATTGATTTGGGTTGATTTTTATGCGGCCGGAGATCTTTTTATTTTTATTATTTTTTATTTTCCACTTATTTGCTATCTATCTTTATATGGTTTAGGGGGGAAATGAAAAGTCAAACACCTCCCCTTTTCTGGTCAAGTGGCTATAGATAATAGATGTGTTCAAATCTTGGAACATAAAACCAGTACATGAAGTATGTTGTCAGATTTGTCACAGATAAACTGTTGGTATATGTCTTTTGTTGCAGTACTTGGGAGTTAAGAGAAAAACAGTAGTCATCACAACAAATTAATGGCAATAGCATAAGTGCAGATTAATTCCCATATTTAGTGAAAATATTGCAATTTAGCCTTCTATTAGGAAACTTAATCCAATAATCCTTCCTCTTTGGGCGTGGGTAAAGGACACCTCCTAACGCACGACCTCGGGTATTCCATGAACTAATTCGTGTAGGTGCTCCCCAGTAGGTTTAAACCCATGACCTGGTGTCCAAGGTGCAACTTGTTTACCAGTGAGCCACCACCTCTTGAGTAGTAATCCTTTATATTTAGAAGCACTTCTAGCACGAAATTAGGAGGAAATGCTGAAGTTATTTGTGCTAAGCAATGTTGTTTAGCTGGAGCCTGTCTATGTTAATCATCTATGCTATCACTCCCCTATCAAAGATGCTTGGCTAGTTATCATCCTAATGTTGTTGATTTTGATAGTTATAACTTAGGCTTAAGATGAAACCGACTTGGGAACAGTTGAATTCCGTTCAATAAACAATGAGCTGGCTTCCTGTTTAGGGACCGATCTTGTACAACAATGGGAAGCATTATTATTAACAAATCTGTAAAACAATATTTCCCACATATTGAGTCTCTTTATCAACTGGAACAAAAATCTTGTAGTGATCGAACTGACATGTCTTGAGTAAAGGCAGAATGGTATTTGGTGCCAGCATTGTCTCATATGTTTGTTTTCATTTCTGTCTCATTCACATTCACATTACCCCAGTGCCTTCAAAGAGGCTCCTGCCTAGGCAGGGTAAGGGGGGGTCGGTTGTACGCAGCCTTACCCCTATGAGAACAGAGCCTCACAAAGAGGTTGTTTCCGTTTGACCCGAGATCCAAGGTGTGATGACTATCGGCAACTTCACAATACATAAGAAGTGCTGACAGTTTTATGAGCCATTGCTTTAGTTCATTTCTGTCCTGCATAAATGTAGTAATTGGGGGTTAAAATACTCACTTCTCTACTCTACTTTGAAACAGAGTCAGGATTACTTATTTGTCAGGAGATTCATCCCATTTGCGGCTAGCGTCCTGCTGAAAGCTTGCAAGGAGTCAGATGATGAATCTGATATGGAAATTATTTTAGCTGGTATGGCATCTCTGAATGAAGAAATTACATGGTTCAAGGAAGAAGCCTCAAAATGGGATGTTCAGCTGACTGGCATAACCCCTCAGAAGACAAACCAGAAGTACTGCAGGTAACACATATTTGGAACTTCTCCAAGAATTTTGTAACCTGTCCTTAGGTCATTCTTAAAAGTGGCCTCTTTTGGAACCCCCTAGAGCTGCAGAGTAGAACGAAACTATCAACTGGAAAACGTTTTTGATAATCTTATTGACCTTGTTGATTCACCATTTTGGTAAAAACAAATATGCATTTTAGCCTATGTACAAGTGTAGCAGATAATTAATCACAATACTTGTCCTCATCTTATTATGTATTGTGTAATTGTGCTAAGTGCTAACAGCTGAAAATGGTTTTACTCCCAAATTTTGGACCGTGTAGTTTACTATTGCAACTTGTGTGTCAACATGACGAGTCCGAAATTTGGGAGTATAACTTACCATTGGAAAAAGAAGCTCTTGTTAGTATCACAACCACTGTATCTCATAACATGAAACCTCTTTGGTTGTATGTTTCAGGTTCCTTGAGAGCCTGATGCAGCCGGATGTAAACTACACGGTGTCTGTCACAGCCTTTTGGTCCATTGAGGCTGTTTATCAACAGAGCTTTGCCCACTGCCTTGAAGATGACGCCAAAACTCCTGCAGAGCTTAGAAAAGCTTGTGAGAGATGGGGAAACGAGGGGTTCGGTCAGTACTGTGATGCTCTAAGAAAAATTGCCAGTCGGTGTTTAGCAATGTCATCTGATGATGTGCGTGCCAAAGCAGAGGCGACGTTCCTGCAGGTTCTTGAGCTAGAAGTTGAGTTCTGGAATATGAGTGAAGGACGGATGATATAGCTAGGAGCAAGGATATGCTTGAACTTTGTATCTATTTCTCCATGTTTGGAGCTTGTGGTTCAAGCTTTTGTGGTTTAAAGTTTGGAAAAAGCGACTAATTAACGAGGAACTTGTACATTTGTGGAAAGATTTTGGTTTACTTCCATATGATGTTTTCAGTATGTGATGAGCTGTTTGCTCAGATTGTGGAGAGGTTCAAGATCATGTTTATTTAAAGTTGAAAAGTTTCAAAATCGAAAAACTACTACTGTAGCTGAAAAACAGGCTGTCATAATACTAGCCTTTCAGGGGTGAAAAAAGAGTCGAACATTTATATAGGCTGGGAAAAACATTCAGCCTAAGTCCTAACCAAGTACTTTTAATCCTGGATGTGCTGGTTGACACTCTGAACGTGTAGACGTTTGTCAAGAACCTCAAGGATGATGTCTTTGAGGACCTTGTATGTGTGCCATTCACCTGCAGGAAATTCTTCTACTGCTCTTTGCCCATATGTGATTAACAGCACCAGCCAAAGTAGCTCTTAAGTCTGAACATAGCATTCATCCAAGTCTTCGCTATACAGTTGTTATTATAGGCTCGTTGACATTCTGAAGATGGGCATGTAAACCGTAAATGGTTCATAGTATTATCTGCAAGCTCACACAGACAGGACTAGGGCTGTTCACCGGTCCGGACCAGACCTTGCCACTCTGATGGGGCCCGATCTGTTTGTATCCGTTCTTGGACCGGACTGGACCGGACTGAAATTTTAAAAAAGAACACAGGGCTGGTTTAATACTTTTGGCATCATTTGCATCCCGGTCCAAAAGCAGGGCTGGTCTCAAGAGTTTTGGTCCGGACCGGAACATGATCAGCTGTAGACAGGACATCCTGACTGACAGATCAGACTTCACGCGAGTAAACTATCTGAAATAAGGTGAATCAGGTACCGTCCGTGGCATTTTAGGCAAAAGTCCCACTCAGCCTCTCATACATATGTTGTTGTTGTTAAAAATGTACCAGTCACTATTACCCAAACTCTGAGGCCAGCCACCACACTGAATGAAGTATCTTCTAACCTTAATAATCTTCTGAAGCGTTTATGAGGCGCTAGTTGGCAGCTGTACAGTGAGAAAATCTCTCCCTTTCATATCTCTAACCCACAATTTTTCATTCTTGCGTTGCAAATCTCACAAGAGACACCGAGCACGAGTGTGAAAAACATTCTACTATAACAAGGAACACTTCCAATCATCAACAGATGAAGATGAAATCATAGAGAATTGTTGTTTATATGACAACTCAGCACAAAGAACCACTGACACCATTCCAAGTTACAAAGGTGACGGGTAGCTTGCAGACAACACCGCCTTTATCTGCTGCAGGTGCTGCAGCAAGCAGGGAGCAGCAGGTACAGGAGCGGAGAGAGATAGAAGGAGAGATGATGATTGATGATAGAAACGTGGGTGAATAAGAAGCACTACCTGCTCTGTTGACATCTCCATTTTCAAGGAGCTTGCTGGTTTGTGCCTTTCTTCGATCTCTAAATTTATCATCTATTTTTATGATGTTTGGGAAGTTTGCATCATTTGTGACCTTGATAATTGCTTATGCTGATATGAATTTGTTGTTATTTGTTTATTTGCTGTTCATAGTAATAATTGTATTATTATCTGGTATTTTAAATGACTGGTTGATCCAAATTGGCTTCTACTTGTTTTCCTAGGCTGTCAGAGATGGGGCAAATGAGGGTTTGGACAGTATAGCGGATATGAATGATGGCACAAGTATTATAGGATGTTTGTACCTTTTAGTACCTGACTTTGTGTCTTGGTTTTGTTTAAAAGATAACAGCAAATTTTCATCAAATCTCTGAGACTGGTTAACTCAAACTGGCATTTTCAGAAAATCGAACGACTTGCAGAATGCCCGGAACAATACTATGCAACAAGCATTGAGCTATATGAAGGCAAGCATGTTAGAGTTAGATGGACACCATCCCAGCTAAAGCGTTGATTAGGATTTCGTGTCATGAATCTCAGCGCGCATGGAGCCACACACACGTACACATGCATGTATGGCAACACCAAACATTCGATCAGATCAGATTATTACACCACATATATATATATTCATAGTTTTCTATATATTCATATCATTATTTTAGCTAGATTTACACTTATTTAGAGAAATTTTGTATTTGTAAATGTATTTGACTTTTCATGAATGAAATTTTCTCTTTTTTCTTATAGTTCTGTATATGTCATCATGCATAACATACCATGAAAGCAAATAATAATACCACCCATACAAAAGTGTAAAATGTAAAAGAAAAAAATTAGGATGAAATGGAAACAGTTAATTTGCCTCAACATGCTCTCAACGACCTCAATTCAAGTACCACATAATATATGTGTGACTCTGAATTCATCGTATAATAATATCTATAACCAAAATTCTTGAAGCTAGAAATTAATAAAGAAGAATTAAAGCATAGCCGATGATTATTAGCAGCCTCAAGCACTATATTTAAATACCATATGACATATGTATTATATATAATCAAACGATGATGCATGAATATTTGCTAGTATTATGCTTATATGATGAATTAAATTCTTGATTAATTATTTCATGAGCTTTTTGATTGAAAACTAAGTGAGAACGAAAAATAAGATAGGTATGTAAAATAGAGTATAGAATAATAGAGTTGTTATTTGGGGCATGGGGTGGGGTGGGGTGGGAGTACTGACAAGTTGCCATTGCGAGCATTGCAACAAGGAAAGCAAGCTTGATTGAAGCCTTCTCCATTTCTTGTGAACTTGTGCTAAGAATGGCGAATGGTAGTTTTAGTAGTTTTTAGTAGAGGATTTGATATGCTTGATCAAAGTTGGTGATTTGTTTGGCTTTGTACAAGGGGTATTTATAGGGGTGATCTTCTAGATAATATAGACATATAGTGGAACAATAAGCAAGGTTTACTAATCATTATTATGTGCACATCCCTAATCAATATGTGCACATCTAGTGGATTATATTAAATAAAAAAAACTGCAAATTAAATCTCTTGATATTAAAATCTAACTTAGATTATTAAAACTTAATTCATTCAAGTAAAATGATTGAGACAGCAGAATATGTTATAACATTAGTTATGCTTCTAAGTAAATTAATTAATTCCATTGACTTGTGAATTTCAATTTGTTTTATCAACTTGTAAATAGCATATATAAAATCAGATGTCTTTGATCTAGCTAGTATCAGATCCTTTACTACGGTAAAACCTCTATAAATTAATACCATCGGGATCATAAAAATTTATTAAAGTATTATTATTTTAGAGAGGTTATTAATTTATCGAGTATTAATTTAAAGAGGTTTTACTGTATTTAATTAAGTTCTCTCTCAATCACTAATTTATCATGCCATAATAGTACTTATGGATTTAGCTAAATTTAATTAGTATTTCTTGTTGTCCAAAAAAAAATGGATATGGCAAATAATACATAAGTTACAATCAAGGGCGACAGCATATACTCTACCGTTTCCTGGAGTAGCACTAGCTGGTCAAAGAAGTGGGGGCAGGCCGTTTACATGCCTGAAGGCTGAATTTTAAAAATAGGAAAATGAATTTTGTAGAATTATTGTACATTATAAATTTTTTTTGTGTCTATCTCTCTCTTCTCCTATTTTCACTCTACCACAAATACTCCCCTGAAATTCCAAGTAGCAAGAGTACTTTTGTCACTCTTCTCACATAAAAAAAGATTGTAATGTACAACCATTATACAAGTATCATTGTCCTTAAAAATAGTAAATACAAGTCGCAAAGATGAGTACAATTGTACCAGCAAGTACAATATATTCTCTGACGAGCCCAAAAAAAAAAAAAAGTACAATATATTTTCAATGGTTCCGTGGCCACCATGGGGGGAGAGAGAGTCCAGTAAGTCAAAATAATAGAATAAATTTTTTTTTTTGAGACACAATAATAGAATAATTTAGAAAACATAATGAATGTGAAAACATATATATTCTGCTATGTCAAACATTTTAAGTGAATAAATAAAGGTTTAATCTAAGTTTTAATGTCAGAAGATGGCAATAGATATGTATGTGCACATATTGATTCGAGGTGTGCACATGATGATTAATAGACTTTGTCCATGACATGATATGATAGATGTAGAATTGTAGATGATCACCCCTATAAATACCTCATGTACAAAGCCAAACAAATTACCAATTTGATCAGCCATCAAATCCTCCACTAAAAACTACTAAAACTACCATTCTTAGCACAAGTTCACAAGAAAAATGGAGAAGGCTTCAATCAAACTTGCTTTCCTTGTTGCAATGCTCGCAATGGCAACTTGTTAGTTCTCTCACCTCATGCCCCAAATAACAACTCTATTATTCTATACTCTCTAGCTAGCTAGCCAAATAACAACTCTATTATACATACCTATCTTATTTTTCGTTCTCACTTTGTTTCCAATCAAAGCTCATGAAATAATTAATCAAGAGTTAAATTCATCATATAAGCATAGTACTAGCAAATATTGCATTGTTTGATTATATATAATATATATGGTATCTAAATATAGTGCTTGAGGCTGCTACTTATCATCGGCTATGTTTTGATTATTCTTCAGCTAGTTTTAACGATTTTGGTTATATATATTATACGATGAATTCAAAGTCAAATGCTATATATATATATATACAGGCCGCTATTATTGCCAGGCCAAAAAATACTAATGTCAGACTATTAATTATGTGAGTTGATAATATAGTCCTTCACTTTAATGAGGCAAATTACATGTTCTCTCTCCTTTATTTTTAATTGCTTTATTTACAAACAAATTTATGGAAAGTCACCATAATTAGCGATCCTTGACTCTAACAATTTAGCAAATTGGCATTCATAATAATCAAATTATTATTTTCCTTAATAGTTCGCATGTCATCCGGCCATGTGCTTCTCTTGAGCAAGATACTGTTGAATGGTATGATAATTAGGAATTTGTCGTTGGGAATGTCATATTGGATTGCTTATGAGTTATGTTACATTGCCCCTCTTTCTGAATGGCAAGCACAATCCTTGAGCATAAGGCACTTGGACACTGCCAGTTTGCTAAGCATATATAGATGGAAATCCTGTAGTTGACCTCGTATATTCCTTGTACCTTAGAGCACTTCCATTAAATTTTGACAACAAGAAGGTTGTTCAAATGTATGATAGTTGTACTTGGAACTTGTAATGTCATCTACATATGAAATTCTGAATGTGTGGCTTATCCTGGAGAGTAAGAAGAACTAGACAATAATTACAAACAAGGTTGTAAAAGTTGATGTACGTTCTGCAAATGCTTGGAAAGGTTAAAGGGTCATTAACTGATTATGACTTATAGACTAATTAGACAAATGACTGAAGCTTTTCGGTAAAGATGTTGAGCTACCCTATACTCCTATAGTATCAAGCTTACCGTGTTACCGGTATTTGTAGATAGTAAATACATAGAAGATCACACAATATTGTAAATAAGGCAAGTGTACCCAAATTCATATTATATTATGAAGAGAGAGTATTGTCCTTTTTACAGAGAGTATTGAATTGAGGTCGTTGAGAGAATGATGAAGCAAGTTAACTGCTTCCATTTCATCCTAATTTTTTTTCTTTTACTTTTTACACTTTTGTATGGGTGGTATTATTATTATTATTTGCTTTCATGGTATATTATGCATGAGACATACACATAACTAATAAGGAAAAGAGAAATTTTCATTCATGAAAAGCCAAATACATCTACAAATTCAAAATATTTATAAACAAGTGTAAATCTAGCTAAAATAATAATGTGAACATACATAAAACAATAATTAACTGTCGATCAATAGAGTTTTCACTCATGTATGTGTTTTATTATTGGATGAATGCAGTTGCTGAAGCCAAGAATAATAGGCTACCAACTGATGGAGCAACTCTCAGAAAATTGCTACAAGTTGAAGAGGAATGCTTTGAAGAATTTCATTGTGATCCTAACCTTCCAAATAACCCTAATGCTTACTGCGTAGAGATGACTAATGGAAATTGTCCCAATTGTGTTGCCCATGATGAGGGGGGCATTGTAGAATACCATTGCCACCCTTGACCCTATGGACCGAACCGTGTAATAATCTGAATGTTGCCATATATGCATATGCTGTACGTGTGTGTGGTTGTGTGTTCTCTTTTCAACAATTTGTATTTCTGTTTGCTTGTATTGGCTCTACGTGTGTAAGATTGTGTGAAGCGTAACTCAATCTTAGCTTTGCAGGGCGGTGGTTTATTTGCTCGTTGTGATCGAGCTATATGCCATCTTCTCTATTATTGCTGTATTATGTACTATATCTTCATTATAAGAATAAAAAGGGTTGGATTGCAAGATTGTTCTCATCAGGTACAAGTGTACAACTGTACAAGCCATAGAGCACTATCAGCTTGGTTGGTGATAATTATCTTCATTATCAGCTTGGTTGGTGATAATTATAGAGATAGAAGGAGGGATGACGATGGCACAAACTTGGGTGAAGAAGCACCACCTGCTCTGGTGAAATCTCCTCAATCGCTGGCTGGTTGGTGCCTTTTCTCAATTAATATAAATTTATGATGTTTGGAAAGTTAGCAAATTTTTTGACCTTCCGAAAATCTGCTTAAATCATAACTGCTATAAATGTGTTACTATGTAAATTTTCATTTTATAAATAAAGTTCACAGTCCTGCTTGTGCTCTGGTAACAGTCTCGTCTGTCTTCTGGTATAACACAGTTTGTCTGTTTTCTACTTTTTATCATTGATCAATGCTGGTTTCAGTTTTCTTGATAGAATGGTAGTACTGAGAATTCAGTTCAGTTTGATATCTCCTTCTGTGTTTTTGGCTATAGTGGTCATGGAGGCGACTTCAGGTGGAGGTAGTCGCGGTAGTGCTAAAATCCTCGTGCATTAATTTGTTGATTTCTTGTTTGGTTTTTTGATAGAGCTAACAACAATGCTGGTTTCAGTTTCCTTGTTTTTTGTTTTGTTTTGTTTTTTTGATAGAGCTAACAACGAGCCATCTTGTAGGTTGGGTTCTTGACCCCTTAATGCAAATCACCGAAACTGATTCTAAACATCCTTTAACAAGGAATAATAAAGTCTAGCATAGCATACTTTGCCATTCGCACATCTGCACTAATCCCTGAAGCGTCATCTGTACCACTTCTCTGACAATATGTTGGGGAGATTGCTTGATTGTTGAAACTTTCTTTTGTTTCTCTCTTGCCACACACAATGTAAATGTAACAGTATCAGAGGGACAACCAACCACAGCAGCTCTAACTATTAATCTGAATGTCATTGCACTTCAGCTTCGTGGCAATCTGCTCACCTCTAGATGCTCAGCCGAGAATATCAATTCACATACTTCTGATTTACCTAATTAGGAGATTTGATAGGATAAAAACTGAATTCCAAGTTGTAAAAGATAATGGAATTTCCCTCAAAAAAAAAATAAAAATATATATGGTTGGAGACTTGGAGCTTCCTGTCCTTGTAGAGTTCATTGATGGTTTCCTATGAAAGCTGCTGCAAACATTGAAGCTAGGTAGTACACTTTATAGTACTCTATTTACTAGTACTTCAGTTTTTGTATTTGTTCAATAATTGAAAAGACAATGAACTTGGAATCAATTTATTTTTTATTAAAACAATATCAATGCTTGAAATAACATATGTTTCTGAACAATTGATGTCTATCACCTCAACAGAAAAAGAACCAAATAAAAAAAAAAATACAATTATTATAAACCTATACCTATAATACCTATGACACCACTCAAAATAAAGCAGAACTACTAATCCTTGCTGTAGATCATCAAACCACTTGCAGAATGCCCGGAACAATGCGCCTCAACAGCCATTGAGCCATATGAAGGTAAGCATGTTGAGTTAGATGAACACCATCCCAGCTAAATCGTCGATTAGGATTAGCACATACCGAAACCCCTTCACCACACATCCTTGTCAAGTTGAAATTGTACTTGTTATCATCCACCCCACAGCATGTCTTTTGAAGGTTCTCTGTGTCAAACCCAAGAAAACCGGCGTTCTTAAGAATCCATCTCAAACCATAGAAATAATCACCATAAACTATGGCCACACCAGGATATTCTTCTTGAAGTTCTTGGATAGCCTTTTGTAGAAGATCATTGTGGAACTTGGCAAACAAATTTAAACCCTTTAGACACTTCAGATCATCATACATTGTTGGATTGTTTGTTTCCAATGTAGCAAGATAAATTGGCATGCACCCGATTGGGAAGTTTCCTGGGACAACAACTCTTATGGCACCGAGATTGATAACTTCTCTAACAGCTTCCATGATGGCTTGAACAACATCTGGAACCATCTTATACACATCCTCCATTGGCCTGCGTTCAAGTAGCGCGTAATTGTAATCGTTACCTCCAACTTCTCCCATCATAACGAGCGATTTTCTTACTAATCTTTTACACTCCAAGGTATTATTACCACACATGGAGTTAAGGTGAGATCTAAACCAATTGAGTTGCACAGAGAGCGAACTATTTGTAACTGGTGAAAGAACACCTTTAGCTCTTAGGGTAGAGGTATCGAGAGCAGTTGATCCTGCAACCGCGAAATTTACTCCATGTCTAAAGTTACCTTGTTTGTCAAGGTAAGGACTTAAGAGTGGTAGATGGAAGAACTTGGCGAAATAATCAACCATGAGAAGACCATCCGAGCAACGACCAGTAGGCTGGTGTAGGGTCTGACCATAAGGGAATTTTGCGAATGCTGAATGAGCTCCAATGGGGTTGTCCCTTATTAGATTCCCGGTGTCGCTTAAGGAGTCACCAAATTGGAACATATAATCAAAGGAGAGTTTGTCAGGGGAAGAACCAACAGCTTTTGGAAGGGTGAACAGAGAAATTACCATAACCGAGAGCAAAAGAAGGTTGCATGATTTCTGGATAATAGCCATTAGGTGTTTGTTGATGAAATTCAACAGCTTTGATTTTTCTTGTTTGATCTCTAAGGAGCTTTGTTGATGACAATAACTTGAATGATATCAAAGGACTATATATAGAGCTCTGGTTTACTTGTTATAGTTGGATTTGGATTAGGATTATTGCCTTTTGTGATTGGGGTAAGTAATTTTATTATGAATAGACTACAATTTTCCCAATGCACATATATACCTTTTCCCAATTGGATTTGTAATTTTAAACTTGCAAAAAAAAGTAAATCCTAAGAAAAATAAAAGGTAGAAATCCTAAATCCTTTCAAAGACAACCCAGTACAATTACAATTCTCCCGCCTAATTTTATTATACGAATTGAACTAGCTAATAGCTAGTTTTGACTTTTTTGTCTTCTTTTACTGTAAGTTTTATATATGACCGTTTCACGGTGGGACGACGTGGCTTATATGAAGAATATGGGTTACTTTTTGTCCACATTATAAGTTATTTAAGTCTTGCATGAGACCGACCAAAGATGAGATTACCTGTATATACAAGCATGATGTCCATATGACATCATGCTTGTATGAGAGACCTCTCCTTAAGGCCGCGTTATACGGAATTTGGGATTGAGTCGAAGTGAACCACACTAAATTGATTTTTTTTTTAACTTTATCTTTAACCAATTAAAATGCTTTCAAACATATTCGATATTGGATTCATTTTAGAAGTATTATTTGAAATATTTACAATGACACAGTAAATATCGTCAAACAAAAATTTTGAGATAAAAATTATTTGAGTGATATATAAATTCGACATAAACTAAACAGAGCTAGCTGAATTGGACTAAATTGAATTGAACTAAAAATAAGGTGAAGAAAACAAAGTGATCTTAATCGTTTTACGATAAATATGTGTTTCACAATTCACGTAATAAATCTTTTTAAAAAAGAAAGAAGAAGAAAAGCATACAATATGTGCTCGGCTTTCAGATTAAAATTATTATTATGGGAACAACTTGAACTTGTAAACAAATGTCATTTTGTTAAATTCAAAGTTAAGATCATTAGCTACTCCTACCTTAGCTTGTGTTACAAAATTTCTGCACTGTTAGCTAAGATCAAAGGAAGTACATAATAATTAATCATCACATGGCCTACCTCTAATTGATCATCGTTAATTAGTTAAGAAATTTAAGAAACTAAGAAATCTTACAAAGTGCTGGCAATGTCAATATGTCATTCCTATTTGGTATCTAAACTTGCTAGGTTGCACCGATACCTGGCCCAACAGCAGTATTCCGTATTCGATACGTTTCGGATATCGATACTTTTAGGATACATGCCCGATACTTGGTAATACGCATCCGATTCGTATCGGATAAATATCCTATTTTTTCGTATTAGTTTTTTCCCAAAATAATTACGGATACTCCTCAGATACACGGTGGATACTTTAAGGATAAGCCAAATCAACAAACACTTCAATTAATTATATTTTTTGCAACAAAGATTAAGTATTTCTCTAAATATATCTCTATGCAACCCAAAAGAAATGACCTTTCTCTATCATCATAGCCTCCATCTTGTCTAATCTGAAGGCTTACGCCTACCGGAGCAGCTGACCGGTTCGCCAACTCTCTATCTTCTACACATCCATACCAGCAACAAATTAGTCATCAACTTATTACTCATGCGTTTCAGCTCCGATTTTGTATTTTTAATGGAAAATGGTATATAGATGTTAACAATGTCAGTAAATAAATTGAATTGTACTTAACCTTTTTTTTTTAAGTTGTTTTATTATATTTTAAATTATATTTTTGCCGTTCCCGTATCCTAGGAAATTTAGAATTGCAGTATCCCGACCGATATCTGTACCGGTATCCGTATCCGTATCCGTGCAACCTAGCTAGAATAATTTGTATATCTTTTTCGTCTTATTTCTATAAGCCTAAAAGTAAATTAATCTTTAGAAAAAATCGAATTACCTTTATTGAGTATAGACGATATCACTATCATGAACAAGTTATTGCAATTTAAAGGCGCAATAAAAACAACAAGAAGATATGAAGTGCGGTGTTGCTACAGTTGTATTTTTTGGGGGGTTTTGAGCTCTAATTTTGTACTGATGTAGGAGTATTGTGTCCATTAGCTAATTTTTTTTTTTTTTTTTTTTTTTTTTTGGAATTTAGCCATGTCTAAGCACATAATTGCAATTTTTCGCTCAAATATCCATAAGATAGTTACTATTTTAATAACGTATCTAATTTTTAATGAAAGATACACTAATTTTTAATGAAAGATACACTAATTATTATTATATATATATATAATGTAAAAGCCATACTTTTATTATTTCAAACTGTCACAAATAAACGACACCTTAACAACAAATTGAACAACATAGTACTCTATACATATACTGATCAGAGCCTATAATGAAGATTATCGGCCTTGCACTCAGCAACATCAAACAGCGTCTTAGAGAGAACATCACGTCCTGTTTCCTTAAAATCAAACGAACAACAATGTACCTCCGGGTACCTATGGGACCCACAGTAGACCCCACCACACCGACACTCGAATCCGGTCAACCCGACCCGTTTCTTGCACGTCTCACACCGACCCGTCTTCTTGATCTTCTTGTCCTCGATTATTATAGTGGCCTTAATGATGTGATCATCATTATTAGTACTTTTATTATCCTGATCATCAACAGCATTATTATTAGCAACAGGAGGCTCAAGCTCGGTCACTGTTTGCTTAAGGAAATCACGGTAGCACTTGGAGCAAAGGTTTCGGGTTGTCGGGTTTCCGAAAAACCCGTACCCGTTCATGCAAAGTGATGGATCTTGCTGTTTATTCATCATGCCTTGTATGTTAGTTGTTAATTTTGCTCATGTTATGAATTTATGATGTTACGTTGTTGATATTCTTCGTGCTAGATCTATATCTCTGTTGTTGCCCTTGGAAAGTTATTGTAGCTTTTTGTTTTTTCACAATTGCAATATGGAGTAACCAATTGAGAATATGTCCAACTATTTATAGAGATAGATTTCTAAATCTTGGTATTTAATTGCCCCAGCTTGTTCTTCAAGATAAATTATTCTTGTAATTTCCAAAACGGTCCAAAATCTGTCTGAATTTGGAAAGTACTTATAATTTTAGGAAAGAAAAAAAAAAAAAAAAAAAACAGCAGTTGTTGTCCTACTTGCTGAGTTGTTGTAGCTAGACAGCTGGGCTTGGATCACTTGTAACTGTTGTAAGTTGTATGTGAATGACTTGGGCTTGGCAAACGCGTTAGTCAGAGTGGACTGTTGAACATTCTATTCAAGAAACCCCAATGTCCATTCAAATGACAAAACTGCCTATCTTTTCTTTCTCTCTATAACTCTAATTCCTATTCAATGATTTTCGGATGCACCTAGGACTTGAGAGTCGTTAGATGGGATACCCTCTATTAAAATTTAAAATATCATGAATATGATCGGAGAGTTTACGAACAAATAGATTTTCATCTCACTTGTTATGAAAATAGATCATTGAGAGTATTAGCTACTTTCAAGAGTAGCCGAGAAGTATCATTCTTACTTGTTAGTTTTTATGGTAAAAAATGAGAAAACTTTGACCAAAATGTGATGCAATATTATCAGTATGTCTTGTGTGGACTTAGTCCACCGTGGATCAAGTAATTTTGAGTGGTGGCTCCAGGTAAAGTAGGGGGTGGCTTTTGATGAAGTAATTTTGAGTAATTTTGAGGGGTGACTCCAGGTGAAATAAGGGGTGGTTCCTGGTAAAGTAAGGGTGGTGCCAAATATAAACTTAAGGGGTGACTCTAGGTGAAGTAGGGGTGGCTCCAAGTGAAATAGGGGGTGACTCCAAGTATTAGTCCACTATGGACTAAGTCCACGCAAATTTTTGTACAATATTATAGTCTATGAATAATCCCGATGTTTTGACTTATATCTATTGTCTTATAGTTAGTATTCATTTCTTTAAGAGCTTATAAAATGAAATTAAAGTATTTTTTGGGAGAATTTCATGGTTAAAATTGGTCTTCAAATAAATATTATGAACATCAAATTTGGTCCACCCAAAACGTTGTAAATATATTGTTAGCTTGCACTTGGAAACCGTATTCAGGACCAAGTATGCTCGGATCATCCGTGTTTAACCCTTATTTCTCAAATTGGTCCACTCAATATGCATAAGATTATTGTTACAGTTATCTTTCTTTTCCGCTTGTACCAACAAGTAGCGCATCATAACCTTTTTAGTTTCCAAAAATAAACCATATAGCTTTTGAAACAAATTCTGACTAAGTTGGTAAGCGATTATAGTTGAAATAATTAACAATAATTTCATAGATCATCAAAAATCTCTGTCACCACTTGTGAAATTTGACGAGCATCCTAAATATGCAAATTTATTGTTTTTGATCCTAAGAATAACGTGGTTATTTTTTTTATCCGACTTGAGGATAACGTGATAACTATGAAAAAACAATAGTACTCCCTCCCTTAATTTAATTTTCCGTGTCTGAAGAAACTTATGTTCAAAGGGGTGTAACTGAGACAAGCCGATTCGGTGAGCCTTCGGGTTCGGCTCGGTCAAAGCTCGGCTCGAGCTCGGGTCAAACCAAGTTCGAGCCGAGCCCGAGCCGGCTCGAACGCTTTCCGAGCCGAGCCCGAGCCTACTATGGCTCGGCTCGGTTGGCTCAATTTAGTTGATTTTTCTCTTTATTCGAATAAAACCATTAAATATTTTTAGAGATTTCTTTTTTTTTCATATGAGAACGTGTAAGGGATCACTTATAGTCAAATTCAATTGCAATAATATCAATTATTTCTAACGTTTGTAATCATGAGTTTGAATTTGAGCCAAGCCAAACCGTGTCGAGCCGAGCCACGAGCCTAAATCGAGCCGAGTCCAAGCCTTAATTTTCCCGGCTCGGCGAGCTTCGAGCCCGAGCTAGGCCTGGCTCGAACTCGACTCGGCTCGTTTACACCCCTATGTCCAATGATTTATAAACTCAACCCCGAAAAGTCAACAAAAAAAACTTGTAGTCAACGACAAACAAAATGTGTCAAGTAAAGGAGATCAGGGACTTTTTCTTTTTCTTTTCTTTTAAAATTTTTGGCTTCCCTTTGTTTTTCCCCTAAATAAAAATTGGACATGTAACAAATGCTTTTTCAAATGAGGCCGTGAGAACAAGCATACCTCATTCTTTTCCTATAGAGATTAGAGTCACACGAGATATTTTAAACAAGAAAAGATTAAATGTGATCCGAAATTTTACATATACAAACATGACCCGTCTAATCAAAGACCATCATGACCCTTAGAACTTACAGGTTACACTTGCAACAAAACCAGAACCATATAACCAAAACGAACTGATAATAAACGAAATTAACCCCATAACAATAACACCACTAACTTATTATTATTATTATAGTATTAATAACACTAATCCCCCATTTTTTAATCCCTAACAACAATTAATTAAACCCTTTTAAGCCTCAAAATTGAAGCAACCAAACCCAGAAGAAGCAATAATAGGCATAGAAGGGCAAGGCAATTGCCAAGGCTTCATCATTGGATCATCCTCATTCACTTCATACAAAAACTCCCCATTATTATTATTCCCATTAGACCCTCTGACAACCTTAGCGATCTCAATAACCGATTCTAACGACTCGAGTCGAGCCGCGAGCCTCTCCTTTTCAGCTCTAAGCACCTTATTCTGCGATTCGACAACGTCGAAAACGCCGGAAAACTCCCCGATTTTCTTCTCGAAGTCGTCATTCTCTCTCTTCAATCCCCCTACCTGCTTTATCAAACCGTCGAGGTGCTCCTGTTTTCGTTGCCTTGATCTTCGTGCTGATTCTCTGTTTGACGCCATTCTCCGTCGCTTTTTCTCGTCGAATTTTCCGACGCTTCCGTCTGACGCACTATTATTCGACGCCGAAGACATTGGTTTTTCGAATTAGGTTTTTTTTTTAATTTAACAATCTAGGGTTTTGGAATGAAATGAAGAAAAAAATATTAAGATAAGGGGGTGTTTGGGGGGAGGGGAGGAGTTTAAGAGAAGATGTAGAACCAGTAGAGGAAAACGACGGAGAAAGAATTGGCGAGACGAACACGGCGTAACAGGGTTATGTAATTCATATAGGGCGAAAAATTATAGCTAGAAAAGATTTGAGTTTTTGTTGTTGTTAAAGAAGGGAAACATTAGCCTTTTAAGAATAAAAGGCAAAAATGAAGCAATTAATTGAAATGAATGAAATTTTTGAGAGAGTTTTTTTTTTCTGGGTTTATGAAGGGCGGAAAGATTGAGGCCTTGAGGAGAGAGACAGAAAATGAGAGAGAAGGAGAGTTATCCGGAAAGGGTATAAATAGGGAGGGAGTCAATGGCTGAAGATACGAGAGGGAAAAAAAAAGCAAAAGAAAAAGAAATTTAAAAGAAAATACACAAAACTTCTATAAGATAGTCTTTTTATTAGAGATTGAAATTTCTTGGTAAATTTCCTTCTTAATTATTGACATGCGCAAGTTCCTTGCCCCGCTTGGACCAGTTATTATTGAACCATGTGTTTCGGGAAGGCAATAGAGCAGCTGACTGACTATCAAAATTTGGCCATCAAGGCCAGGAAAACTGTTTCTGGACTAACTCACCTAACCAGGAGCTCGGTAAAATTTTCTATGAGGATGTATTAGGAGTCCAACTTGAGAGTAGGTCCTCCTAACGTTCTTTCCTTTCCTTCTTACCTTCTAAACAAACAGACTTTTCATTAATAGGTGCATTTTTTAGAGCTTACTCGGTCAATTCATGATGTCAATTCGTGATTTCAAGTTCAGCTATGTGATATTCAATTCAGTCCAATGGTGCTGAGTTCAGAAGCATACTTTTTCTTTCACATATTAATTTGTGTTAAATTCAATTAAGTGTGTGGTGTCCAGTTCAGTTCGGTGGTGTCTAGTTCGGTAGTATTGGATTCAGTTCAGTTCTGGTAAGTTCAACTCTAAAAAACGCAGCGAATTTCGAGACGAATAGCACAATTAAGTGAATTAAGAGTGCAGTTCATAATGAGTGACACCTACATTTTTATATAGGAGTAGATTGTTTTTATTGTGAGTTTGTCTCATATAAAACTTACTCAAGAAAATATAGTGTGAAAGGGTAAATCTTCATTGGTAAGGATCTAATGAAAGGGGTAGGTGGGGAGGAAAACAAAAAAGAGGGAAGTTTGTTTTTGGGGTGGCAATTCAAAAGTGAATTCTCTCAATATCATTGATTGTTCAACCATTGTTTGTTGTTTTTTAATCATGGAGTTTCGTCATAATCATTAGTCCCCTCGTAACAGCTTTCTTAGGATGGAGCTATTTGAGGTGAATAAATATCTTATTTTCTTTTTTTTTTGATAAAATATTTGAGGTGAATAAATATCTTAATTTTTTTTTTTGATAAAATATAGGAATCGTATCCGTGTATATAGGAATAACGTTTATCTAATCGGTTAATCGAACCATGAAATTTAGGTTATTTTTGGATTAGATAAATTGGGTAATAATGAGGAGACTTTTTATATTGGAGATTGTTGTACACTCTTTACTTTTAAATATACGAGAAAGTGATGTCATCAAAATTTGAACACTAAAAATGCATGTGATAAGTGTCAACGTAAAGAGCTGAAAAGGCGAAAAGTGTCTAACCTTTAAAATTTTGATGATCCAAACACCTTTCTATATAAAAGATTTCCCGCCGACCGATGTAATAATAAATTGGAGAAAAATAGATAAAAGTTATAATTGGAAAAAAAAAAAAAACACACAAAAAATTCCCCGCCGACGAATGAAAAGTATTATAAATACGCTTGATTGTCGCTCAAATTTCTTAAAATGTCCAGTTGATTTGGAGTAGTTTTTAAAACGTCAATTTTATAACTTTAATGTAAGAGATGTTTGGTTTGTTGACAAGCAATCAATGACTTGTAAAACCCGATCGAGGTGTTTAAGTCTGCATGGAAGACTATGTTAGATATATATGAACTCTTATAACACTCGATATCGCGTTTATAAATTATTAGTTTACTAAACTCCAGTAACCCTAGTAGTTTATATTTCTTTATATGTGTTGCTTCTTATTTAATTTGCTTTAATTCAAGAGTTATTTGGTTAACTGATAAGCTAGCAATGACTTATAATATCTTGTTTAATATTTAAGTATCTATGAGATTGGAGTACCTGCAAAATAAAAGCTTCAAACGAACATTTGATGTTATATGTTGGGTGGTGCTCCTTAGTTATCCACGGCCAACGAATATATTTAAGTTCATACTTAAATATATTTAAGTTCATACATTTAAACCCCTCCCAACCCCAAGGAAAATATGATTTTGGTTTAGACGGGTGTGCCTATTGAAAGGATATAGGCAATTAGGCAGAGAGCGGATTAATTTGAATTTTGCTTTTGTTTAGCTAGCTCATTTACTAAAATTGAAATTGTTTTTTTTCTCGTCAAAGAAGGTGTGAGTGAATAGCGACCGAGACATCTCTTGTTAGGTCATGATTGAACTCTCTTATTCAACAACGAACATATCAGATTAACTGAACAACCAGCAATGTAAGCATTAGCTCGATCAATGTAGTATATCATCAATAGGGACAAATATAGCTCGCTCCTAGAAATAAACTAGCAGTTACAAGATATGAAAAATGGGATACCCAACTTATGACGTTATCTTATCAAACCACTTAAGAGTAAGTTTAAAACTACTTAATCACCATCCTTAATAATAAATTTGAAATTGCTTAGCACTTGGCTGGTAAGCTGAGTATAGGTTTTTGAAGCTCCGACATTTGAAGTAATAGTGAAGTCAACAGCTTGAAGTTTCAGTTTCTTATACTATATTGAGAAGTAACGCCTTGCGCATGAAAATTGTGACAAACTTGTCCTACATTTATAAATTATAGAGTAACTGATTGGGATATAGAGCCACAAAGACTAACTAACCACCATACTTACCAGACGTACATCACCAAATGGGTGCATTGTTTTTTCTTCCTCCATCACTTCCCTCTTCTGTATTGCTTTTATGTATTTATATGATGTTATATATGTACATGTATAACTTTGTTAACTAATTGTTCCACATGCATGGAAAGATTAAACTAAGGAGCTATAGTGTACTAATAATAATAACATTAATAAATCTAAAGAATAGTACTACTATAGTATGTGATTATTCAAGTGGGCTACTGCACCTATTAAAAGCGGCGGAAGAGCATCAATAACCTGTTAAAATGCAACCTACTTGGCTAAAAATACTCAAAAAGATATCATTCTGTTTTTGGTAATTATCGATTGAATCTCACGACGATGAAATAGAAAAGAAATCACCATGTTCAGAGTAATGAGACTCGATCCCAAATTATTGTTAAGAATTAAAAAGCAGGAACGAAATGCATCGTCCGTGAATAACCTTTGCAACAAAAAACACTTAAAATTTGAACCTTTCCCTTTAAAGAGCAACACGTAGTCATCTAGAAAGTCAATTAAATATAGGCAATAATTCAACTATGACTACCTATGTCGCAAAACATGAACTCGACGTGTCCACTTTGCTCTCTACTCTCTCTCTCTCTCTAGCAAGGCAATATGCAGCAACCCGTCAATCGTTACACCAACCCGACAACCCCACCCGCACACCCCATAGAGTGTACATGTCTTACATTGGCACATTGCTTGGATTTCTTCTAGCTTGATCATGTTGATGTAACATATCTCAGATTTAGGGCCCGTTTAGCCTAGCTCCCATAAATTCAACTCCTTCTCCCAAATTTGTTCTTGTTTACCCCCTTTTATCCACTCCCCCCTTCATTTCCAACTTCTAAGAAGTTAAAATAATGCAGAAGTGGAAGGAGAAGGAGAAGCTACAATTTGTAACTTCTCCTTCTAATCCAATTGTAGCTTTATTTCAATTTCTTAGAAGTTGGAAATGGAAGAGAGAGTGGATAAAAGGAGAGTGAGCAAGAACAAATTTGGGAGGAAAAGAAAAAATCGGTAGAAGGTAGGCCAAACGGGCCCTTAATAATTCAACAAATTCAATATTCTCTTATATCTTATCTTCATATAAGTTCCATAAAAGTTGGACTTTGGAGGAAACTTTTGGTGAGAATTCCTAATTTTCAAAACACTTCTTGATAAAGATATTTTGTATTAATATACTTAATATGAAATAGTATTATGATGAAAACAACTAGAGACTTCAACTCGAGCAATATTGAGGACAACTCGATAACCAACCTATCATTACTTTTTAAAAATACCACCTTTCACTCGACTACGATTATCAGTTTGTTACTGTACTTCAAACTTTTATCAATTGTGATTTTACCATAAATTTAATTTTTTATCATTTAAATGACACTGTCCTTACTGCCTACCAAAATTTTCTGACGAGATCGAGCATCAAGCTAGGTTGACATTGTTACAAACTATTTAATTGTTTTTAAGTCTTAAACTCATGATTAGCATCTAGCCAAGTTTGGGAACATTACATAAACTGATGGTCTTATATAAATTATTTCTTTTACAGCAATGTAATGATGATAGTTTAACATATCTTTTATAGTCTTATCCGGTGATCTATTCTATTGTTATTTATGAACACTTGCGCCATGTCCAATGAATATTGAAAGTTGATAGGATAGACACCAATCCAAAACAATGGAATCTTGGTCTACGTTTCTTTTAAATGAGTAGTACGTAGAGTTTTCATTTTTAGGCTATACTCTTTAAATTATACTCCGAAGATAATATTTTATACTCTCGGGTCTACAAAAGGTCGTACTCGCACATACAGTACAAATTCTTAGCTTCTAGCCTTCTTCATACAATCAGCTAATCCACTGGAAAGCTAAGCGTAATAATTTCTTAAGCAAAAGGTCTCCGGCCTATGAGACCGTCTCAAGGTGAGACCTCTTCTACAACTAAGTATGATATAAGCATGATATCATGCTTGTTAGAGAGGGCCTCACCTTGAGACCGCCTCATATGAGCTTTGGAGTTTCTCAATAATTAGCCGAAGAAAAAAATGTGGGATTATAAAGTAGATTAATTTCAAGATGAAAATACTAGTGTTCATGATACTTTACCTACAAAGTACAAAGGATATCGTATTAAAAATAGAAAACTAGTTACTGTATGTTTCTATATTCTTGTCGATACTAGATTGTCCTTTTTACAAAGCCGCCATAGGCGATTCAATCCAGTTGTTCTTATCCTGCCTTTAAGTCTATTACCCAAATAATCCCGAGGAAAATGTATACTCCGTAGCTTGCAACTTGGAAACGGAGGTGTTGCAAGTCTTCTAACTACACATGGCAAATGGGTTGGGTCAAGTTCAGTCACTTTGGACTCAAGTCTTTAGCAGTCCAGGTTCGGGTCGATCATCGAACCTTGACAACTATTGTCTCACAAACTTCAGATTTCAGGTTGGATAGTTTCAGGTCATTGCAATATAACTTATTATTAAGGGGGCATAATAAACCCTTTTTAAGCAACAAGTGAGGAATGATGCTTATTGTGTAAAAGAATCACCTTACATCACCTTTAATAAGCCATCACCCTTTCTTGGGCTGTATAAACGTACAAGTGTTTGGAAGGATACAGAAATCTAGAGATTAGAGAAAGCCCTGCTTACAACCTTCAATTTCTGTTCATAGGCATCAACTCAGATTCACATATATTTTTTTCCTATCATAACAAGATTGGTTACAAAGTATCTCGGATTTGGATCCCTTTTACACATTTCCATGTTTACACATTTGCTGTCCACGTGCCAAGTTGACTAAAGAAATAGAAATATCACGTGGCAAACATCCACAAGAGCAATGCGTAACAACAGGAAATAGTGTATTGGGGAGGATCCTGATCCAAAATACTTCTTTTACATTGCTGATCTCACCAGCGGGAATCACCTTTCTACAATACCTATGAGCACAGAGAAACATTCACAAAGGAATGAAAGGAACAAATAACAAAAGACCACAGAATAGATTTATCTTGCCATCAGCCCATCAACATACTATGTAACTGTAAGCTAGAGCTATAAGAATCAAGAAAATACTGCTATCTCACCATAGTTTCCAAACTGTCAGCTACTCCATGCGCGGGTCGGAATTGTCCACTTATCCATACGACGGAATCACAAAGCTAAGAAATTGCCATTATGTCTTCGTATTAGAAGATGGAACTGGATTTCTGTTCTCTGATGCATCAGGGACATCATCAGGTGCATTGTTCACTTTCTCTGCTACTCCATTCATGTCACTGAAGGTCCTTTTCCTTAAACCAAGACTTGGATTCTCCTCTTGCTCTTTCTCCTGCTGCTGAGGCTTACTGGTTGAAGCAGGAAATAGGGGAGGCTCATGGCCACTTAATCGGCAAAAGACTCTCTCGACAGTTTCATTAATTTCCTTCCCTAGGCCATTATCGTCCAAAATTAATTCCCACACTGATTTAGAGGCCTTCTCCAACACAGGTACCCTGCAAAAAAATCGAGTATACAATGTTTTATAACACCCAGAAGGTGGATCAGAAACAAAACCTTTACGGCAGTTTAGCAATATAGAACACAGGCACAATAGTAACAGTTGATGTATCTACTTTCACTGCAGTAGCACTCGAACAGGCCAGGACAAATCACATATTTACACTTGGTTGGGGAATAACAGTGGGGAGTGAGGACTAGAGAGGGGAGAAGGTGTCTGCCTCTCCACATATTCAGGATTTACAAGGAGGGAGGACACAGGACAGTTTCTTTTTTCTTCTCTTTTTATTCCTTTTTTTTTTGGGGGGGGGTGGGGTTTGGGAGGCACACATTCTGATGAACTTTGAAACCAGGTCTCAGGTACAAAACCAAGTGACATTACAAGTTAGGTAGCTGAAATCTGCCAGGGATAATATTGATTTTGCCATCCACAAAAGGTCATTGTTTTTGCACTACCCCAAATCTAAACAAAGAAAACCAAGCACTAGTAACAGAGAAATTGACCCATTTGGATAATGACAAATATGGCCATCATTAGACATAAATATATGAAAAGAAAACCTTATGAGACATGACTTCAAGAAGAATCACATAGCCTTTTATTTGAATGATACACATACACAACTAGTCATGTGCAGGTGCTCAGCAGCGAAAGTAGCATTAAATCTTACTCAAGCTCCTGCCGCAGTGCATCAAAGAGCTCTCTTTTGGTCTGCTTTTCTGCCCCAGGTTTGTTGAGGACTTTGCTTTGTTCCACCATCGTTATTGTTTTTTTCTTCAGTTCCTCCTATAGAATTGCAAAAACAAATTTGTCATCTTCAGTTAGATCTCAGAAAGGAATTCTCATATAGAAACCCCCGCACTCCTACCCCACCCAAAAGGCACCCTCTGAAAAACTACTTCACTGAGACTAATATATCCTCATGTCTACACCAAAACCCTGATTTATTATTGAATTAAGAGCCAGAGAACCTTCTCCTAGCCAGGATGCATATATGCCCCATCAAAAGGCAAGGGTCAACATCGACAGCATGTCCAATGACAAGAAGGTAGTAAGTTATACTTTTAAAATCATGTGGCTTCAGACCATTGAGAAGGAAACTAAGGTGACAAATATTAGAAAACAGGGAAGGAGAGGGATAGAGAGATCATTTTTACACAATGACGAAATTCTTAGTCATGCATGGGCTTAATATTATAGGTTTGTACTGTGTTTTGTAATAATTCAACATTAGTTAGCCTATGTTCATGATTCATGAGATGGATTTGGAATTTTTGGTGAGGGATATAATGGTCGAATGGTCGTAGTCCAGAAGCTTACCCTAGCCTGTTGTTGAGATTGTCCGGACCCACAATATTCTTAGTGACTCATCAATGTCCTCCCCTTTTCAGGATCCATTATCACACACGTTTCCTTTCTCCGTTGCTTATGTTGTATCAACATTAAACGAACGAGCTAGGTTTCCCCACTCCTGAGATGGGGATCCTAAAGTACTTTCTTTGTTTTTCAGAAAGAAAAGAAGAGGGAAAAAAGAAGGAAAAATTTAAGTATAGGAAGGTTACTAGGTGTGACAGATGCAGAAGACCTGTGAAGAATGGCTAGTAACAGACAATGCTACTGGAAGCCTATGATGCTCACATACATTCCAGTGATACTAAAGTGGTAGGCAGATAGGCACGATGTTACAGAAGCTGTTCTCTCAGCCCGAATTCAGTCCTTATTCCCCAAGAATTTAACATTACCAATATTGTCCTCATACCAAAAAAATGGTAACTGATTATGGTGATTCCCCTAACAGCCAGAGAGCTTGTGGCATAGAGTTGTTAGGAGTAAGTGTGGGATGCAGCTTGATGGGAGGGATGGCGCAGGTGGCTACTGGGACTACACATGCTAGCCCATGGAAGTTTGTCTCAAAGGTTTTCTTAAAGTTCTCGACTCTAGTTGAGCTGATATTGGGGAATTTTCAGGAGCCTCGCTTTGGGGAGGAATGGATAAATGGCTTGGTGACCTCCCTTTGAGTGTGAGGTTTCCTGGAGTGCTCCAGCTTTCCACTTTTCGTGATGCTATTGTAGCTGATTTCTCTTCTATGCAAAAGGGCTCTTGGAACCTTCATTTGCGGAGGGCCCCTCAGGATTGGGAGATGGATGACCTTACAAATCTTCAGGAGATAGGTTGGTGATTCTTCAGGAAGTTCTCTTGTAAGTAATTCCTCCAGAATTTGGGGTACAACACTTCCCCGCTTTCCTATAGAGGATTTCATTTGGAAGGCTAAGCTGACTCATAAGGTGAGGGCGGGCGATTGTGTGGACTCTGGCGTTAGATAGGGTCAACACTGATGGTTTACGTCAGAGGAGGAGGCCGAGGGCAGTTCTTTTACCCAATATTTGTCTTCTTTGTCGGGCAAGCAGTGAGACTGCGCTACATGTGTTTCTTTCATTGATTTTGCTCGTGAAATCTGGGGGAGGTTATCTGGGTTTCTACGGTAGACATGGATCTGTCATGCTAGTGTTGCAGAGTTCCTTCAATAAAGTTTGCGGGATTGGGGAAAAGGTAAATCCCCTAATCACTAAATTTATGTGGAGTTGCGCACCGCCGCACGCTATACAAAACCCATTTGGAGAAGCTGGAGGTGTCATATCTAAACCTAAAGGATTAGGAGGATTGGGGATTCGAAGCATTGAACTTCTTAACAGAGCTCTATTGGTAAGAGGGCATGGAAAACTATTAAAAGATCCCAGAGTCTAGGCATCAAAACTAATTTGTCAGAAAAAGATCCCTCTTTACTCAGCCCATATAAAAAAATAACTGAACATGGGTTTGGCAAGGTATGAGCTGGGGGCTTGAATGAGCTGCTTCGCCATCAGAAGAAAAATAAAAATAAAATATACTCCCTCTCTCTCTGTTCCACAGAAGTTGACAAGTTTACTTTGCAAAGTGAACTTTGACCATTCTTAGTAATTGATATATTTATGTAAATATTTCGAAAATCTGGTAAAATTAAATTTCACGACAAATCTAAAGGTATCGTCTAGCTCCATGAGCTTAGCGTTTCGGACCTATGTCCTTACTTGAGCTCAAAAAAGAAGAGCTTTAATGTAACAACTCTAGGCCTTATAAAGGAACCATCATGTACTTTCTCACTTCTCAGTCAATATATGACAAATATAGGCTAATACTGCATTATCCCAAACCTTTGCCAGTTCTCTCACACCCAGGGGCCATAACCCTAACCCCTCTGCAATCTCCTGCCTCTTTCCCAATTATCTCATCAGCACATCCATGCCCATTCCCATCCCGTGTTCTACTCTTTGCCACCAGCCAGCAACAACTTCTCAGACCAGCCAAAAATTGGCGCCAGAGCGACAGCAAGCAGCCAAAAATCTATATAAACAGAAGCTGTGGTAACTGGAAGCAGCAGCAAGTCACACACCAGAGAAGGGCCCCTAATTTCTTCTTTTTAGATAAAAAAAAAGGCCCCTAACTTAAGTGTATCTTAGTGAGTAAGATGCCATTTTGGAGGTCGTTTTCCTCTTCCACCCCTGGTCACTGTTATCCACAAAAGAAATAATAGCAATTAGGAGAGAGAAAAAGTAGCCAAAGCCGTATATCTTCTTTTCCGTTCAATCAGGCCTCACCACAAGGTTCAGAGGCCTTTTCTATGGCAGGAGATGTATTACAGTATTAGCCAACAGGAGTTAGCCCTCATCAGATCACCATGGTGGCAAAATGAGACTAAAGATGGTTATGATGGTGGATGGCGATTGGTTAGTTGTGTGCTTAGTATATGACATTTATCTTAACTCTTTCCTAAGGCACTCGACAGAATTACTGCAGAACCTCTAACCCATATATTGTTGGGGTAAAACAGTTCAAGTGTTAAAATTTTAACCCATCTTATATTATCCCTAACTAACCAGGGAGAAGGGGATGAAAGATTACGGATAAATGGTTCACCTGCTTTCTCTAGCGGCCCTGTCCCCTATTTGTGATTGAATTCCCTTCTTTAGTTTGTGCGTTCAGCCAAAAGAAAAGTGAACATGTCTTGAACAATTTTTTGTGGTGAATCATACCCTGAGCCTAAAATCAAGCATTGAAACATATCTTAAATGTAAAATTGTTCTTTTCTGCCCCTAGTCCATATAACAGGTATCATGACAAATTTAGCTCTTATATCATCATAGCTAACGAAGAATAACTACATAGGCATGCATAATCCTGGACATATCAGGTGTTCTTTTGACAACATAGCTTCACTTTGAGTCCCACAATATCAAGAGCTATCAATAAACATCCAAATTTCATGCATGGCTCACTAAAACAAAAAGCAGTTTGACCAGAAATATATTGAGTTTCTAAGGATCACTCGAACAAATATGTTGGTTGTAGGTTCGTTGCAATAACTAACATCATTGGTTGATAATATCATACATTCAACAATGCATATAATGTGAAAACATAAATACGTACATTAGCTTTGAGCTGATTGATAATCTTCAACCTGAGAGCATCAATCGTACCATCATTCATTAAGGACTCCAAAACGTCCTCTGGTGATATTATAGATGAGGGCTCCATTGTGTTCTTTTGGCTGAATTCAGGCCAACTAAAAACAAAACTTTACCTGGCACACCAGAATAATTAAGACATATAAGTACATTCTGTATCTGGTCTCGAAACCCATGTCATGCATATGAAATAATTGCACATTGGCTTGGCAATTTTTTTTCTTCTTTTGTTTAATGTTAAGAAAATTTTCTTTTGTACGAAAACTGCAATACCAGCAGGAAAGCTAGCACCTTATTTACAAAAGTACATAATTTTGTAAACTTACAATTGATTTTTCTTTTCTTTTTTTTCATTTTGGACATAAATTTCATATCCTCTAACTAATATTTACATCCAAAGCTATACTAAAAACAATATAGATAAAACTCCAATAGGCTTTTCCAATTCCACTCTCCCTGTGCACTATGCATCTTATTCTTAAGCACTTTTCTTGTGTCTTGTTTCAAGCACTAAACTTCTAGTTATTATTCATAATAGTATATAGAACATCCTACTAATGCATCAACAATTAGGCCAAAATATATATATCCTGTACACTAATTTCAACCCCTCAAAACCCATTAGAATAAAAGTCAGAACTGAATAAATAAACACTAGCTCGTTTTTGGCGATATCATCTCTAATCAACGGTTTGTTGTTCATAGAATGAAATAAAGCCTCAAACTTTGAAGAACCCAACTAGATTACATACCCTCAAACTCCAAGAATAAACAAACAATAAGGGAAACGCATAGAATAAGATATTTAATTAAGAAAAATAACCAAAAATTGGATATGGGATATGACTCGGAATATGCATCGATATTGAGATTCATTCTACCATGAACAGAAGTCGATTGATGAAGATGAACAAAATTGAAGTATCAAATCAATTTAAGAACAAAAAGGGTAAAATAAAAAGGGGTTTTTGGATGGCTACGAGAGATGAAACGAGAGTATAGGGGAGAGAGAGAGAGAGAGAGAGAGAGAGAGAACGTACCTGAAGGAGAACTGTACACTGTCTACTCCGGCGAGACATAAAGAGTCTTGAGTCCTTTATTTTTCCTCAACCTCTTTTTACCTTGCATTCAGAAAAAAAAAAAAAAAAATCCTACCTTTGGAAAAAATAACCATTGAGTGATGTCGAGTGGTCGACTCCTTATCCAATGAGTTTGGATGGATAGCGTGGTGGTGTATTTCTAATTCGTCTCTAATAGTTAACAGATATGTGATTGAATCTCATTACTTTTAAAGAGGAACAAATGAACAGATCTAAAACCCTAAAATTGCCCTATATCTCTTCGCTGGATTAGAGGGAAGTTCTAAAATCCTTGGATTAAAGGAGTTTTATTTTTGGGAAATAGATATTAATTAGAGGAAGAGACATATAGAGAGAAAAAGAACTTCACAAAAACTCTAGAGGATCCAAACACTAAAGGAGATAGCTTCCTTGTAATTTAAAAAAAAAATAATAAAAAGTGTGAAACCGTCTCAAAGTAAATCATTCAATAAAAACACTTTCTATTTAAAGCGTAATCATTATTTTTTTTTCAAATTATATCCATCTCATCATAAGCCCATCTTATATGAGTTTTTGCGTATACGATATATGGCAATGAATCGGATAAGAAATAGGTGGAGTGAGCTATATATTTATATATTTTGATTTCAATCATCTATATTCGTTTTTATGTAACTTTAATTCATCCATCCGTATTTATATGTAATATATGTCTTGGATATCAAATTGTATTTTTTTTATTGGAGGATATCAAATTGACTTCATAATACCCCAAAGTAAATATGCACCTAATGAGGAGGATTGTGAGATGATTAATAAATAAACTAAATTAAAATTAAAAGAAAGTATACATATATAATAATGCATAAATGAGTGCTCACACCAGTTTTAATAGGTTATGAAAATTTGATTTCTCAAAGTAGAAATTATTCTCATGATCAAAACATGACAATTCCTGATAAGTGTGTATTTTAAATTTTTTGGGTTTTTACTAATGCTCGCCCATCTAGTTAGCGTTGTAACGTGTAAATGAACTTATACACTAGCCAATAACTTCTGAAAAAAGTCGTTCAACGTTTAGTTAAAGCTCGTTATCAATAAATGAGACGAACAAAACTTTTTAGCATAGTGTTCGACTTGTTGATGTTCGTAAGCAGTATTGTTTTGAATAACTCATTTAAATGCCGGTCAAGTTTGTTTAAAACTTGATTATATAATTTTATCATTCAATTTATTTAATATATTAATAAGATGCATATTTGTAATATATCTATCAACATATATTTTAGATATGGTCACCTTGAGCTCAGCTCGTGCACTTATTCAAGATGGACTTCTTTATATAATCGAGGTCAAAAAACCTTATCGAACTTGAATTCAAATTTCCAAACTCGAGTTCAAAATTGTAGTTCACGGATAGAACTCGATATAAAAACCACTCGACTCAACTCAGTTTGATTTACAACCCTACATAGCTACATCTACTACACACCTGATTCCACACAACACAAACGATTGGGAAATCAGCATTAACATTGGGCTGGGGCAAACAACCTAAACAACCTAAACGGTTTGTCTCATCTAGCCCATCAATCTTAATGTCCCAAAAACACTTCACACGTGGGCCACAATCTTCAGTAATATCTTCACACTCCAAATTTATTTTACTTTTTTGGCCTGTTTTTAAAGGAAACCAAAAAAGAGCAAATAGGAAGAGTGGGCGTAAAGTTTATATATTAAAAAGAAAATTAAGAAAGAAAAAAAAAACGGCCTCCTTCGACGTTCTCAATCTCTCTCTCTCTCTCTGTATCTTCACAACACAAACCCCCTCTTGCTGTCTCCGAAAAATACCCAAGTACACAAGCGTACTCAAAATGGAGCTTTTTTTAATCTAGTATTTCTTTATTCTTCTTGGATTTTTCTGTTATTTACCCTTTTAAAGTATTGTTCTTGTTTCTTTCAAACCCTCAAATTTATTATCTTATTTCGCCATTCTATTCCATTGGAGATATAAGCTAATCAGCCATGCTTTTTGGGTTTGGCTCAAAAATCTAATTCCAGGTACTTTTTGATTTCTGGGTTTGGTTTAATTATTTGTTTTGGAATGTAAAGATAGGGCCTTTGCATGCATTTGTTTGTGGATCTTATATTTATTATGGGCATATGTTTTTTGTTTAATGAAATTGTGGGTTCTTGGCTTCTTAGAGTGTTATTTTGTGGGGTCAATTGGGTAATTGTTTGACATTGCAGGGGAATGCAATTATGGGTTATGGTAATTCAAGGTTTTGGAGCCGCAAAGAAGAGTTTTTAGTATCTGGGTATTGCCCTTTTGGTTGACCTTCATTGGGGAACATGCTCAAAAAAGGTTTGCATTTGGATTTTTGGTTTTGTATTGTTTGGCATTGTGAATTTCATTAATTTTGTGATGGGGGAGAAATTGTTTATTTTGATTGACAGTTTTAGTCCGGGTTTTTGGTTTTCCTGATGGATTTTGGTTATCAAAGATGGTTTCGTAAAATAAGTTTATCTTTTGATTTGTGGCATCAGGGGTGAATGCCTACATGAAGAGTTGAATACTATTTCTGATATGTTTGTCGAAACAAATCTTTTATGAAATTCAGACTTAGAGTTGTCTTATAGGCTACTATAGTGGAATTGTATCATTATGTAGCTCCATTACGCTTTTGCCATGAACACCTGATTAGACTTTTGGAGTAGATGAATAGAGCTTGGCTACTCTTATGGTACCAGTGCAACAGTAACATCCCAGTGGAAGGGTGTTTTGTTCTAAGGTAGAGCTTGGTGAGAATGAGATAAGATAACACAACCTTAGCATTTTAATGTAAGGAGAATAGGTCAGAAAGTATTCGGTGTTCATTTAGGATAAAGTTCTGAGCTCAGTTCTCCTTATTATTTTGGCAGAAAGGTAATCTGGCCAATTGCACAGAAGGCTAGGACCTCAATAATCTAAATGTTGTTTGAAAAGGCACCTAGTTTTGAAGTATGGTTCATTATATAGGTGTTTTCAGGTGTTGGAAAATTTATGATAGTGGTATTCTACATACTATGTAGATGTTCAAGAGACAAAGTTACACTGCCTACAATGGCACCGGATATGAACATCTGAAAGGGACTATGTTAGATGTGCTTTCTTGCATAGTGAGCATATTAAAAGGGGACTGTCAATTTTTTTTTTAAATTTTTATTTACCATGGGTCACCTTGCAGTGTATCTTTCTTTCCTCTTGTTGCGGTGTTTCAAAAATTCTGTTCTCTTGAGTTTTGAAAGACAAGCTTCCACACAGACGAAACTCTTCATGAGTGGTCTGCCGCTTGCTCTTACTTTAGTTGGCTGTTTTGGAAGGCCTACCAAGAGGTCCAAGAGCACAGGTGTTGGATGAGGTGTTTTATTTTGCTGGTGGGGATTCATTGTATGCAGGTTTGTACGTGTGAAAGAAGAAAACTTTAGTGGTTCCTTTGGATTCTTGTGAATGTTTCCTGGGGCTCAAAGATTATGATTAATTGTGTACCTTGACCTTCTTATGAGTCAGGCACGTAGAGATTTATCTTTTTCTCCTATCGTACTTGAAAACAAGTTAACTAATAGAGATGAGATTAATGATTTAATGGTTGTGGAACCGAGAATCAAATATAAGCCAATACGAGATGTATTGGTCGATATGTATTGGTTTTGAGCTTGCAGATACACAAAAAGGTGGTACGTAATGGGGTGTGAGGCGATTTATAACTAGTCGATAAATGGCTGACAACCAATAATTAGCGGATTCAAGTCATACAACTAATATAAACATCTCACCGTGATAGCTGCTATCTATTAAGCGACACATCGACAACACTACCCTTACACTGTGGTGCAACCATTATATGATCATAACCGCGACTGTCATTTTATTCCGTGTTTTGGAAAGCTTCCATCCTTTATCTAGGCATAACTCATACTGCTTCATTAATGAGAGTCAATGTGGGTTCACTGATGGCGAGGTTGGATAAGGGGTTTGGAGGGAGGCAGGAAAGATTGAGCTTTTGGTATGTGACCACCACCTAAAAGATGAGAGATAACTACTTCAAGGCACAAGTTGTACGAAATCCACTTTCTGAATATACACATTAAATGAACTGCCGTTGTAATTTGGGAAAATGGCTCCATATAATGCTTTTTTCATTGCGTTTTCTTTTTGTTTGTATTTGCACTTTGCAGGAATAGTTCAATGGCATGGTTAATGTGGACTAGCTCTCAATGCTAAACTCTGGGGTGTACATAATTAATCGGGATTGTGTGTGAATTAGTTGATTTAAAATCAATCTAATGTTGAATGATGACCCTAAAGCTTAATTGCCTAGAATGGGAGATCGGAACAATCATTTCTGAACCAGCTATTTGCAGAAGCCTGAATGCTATGTCCTCATTTTCTTTTTTTTTGTCCTAGGTCCCAGTTATCTTCTGTTGTTACTTTTGCGTTCCTGTTGAGTGTCCTTATCTATCAGTATTGTTTTCCTTCTTTTTGCCTGAATGCTGGTTCCCTTGCCCTTAAAGGTGCTGCTGACAGCTTAATCTGTTATAACATGACTGTGCAATCTTGTTAAGGTATGAACTGCTGTTTAGACTCATAGCTTAGAAGAAAATTGTTTATTTCTCTTTCATGAAGTGGGGTGCTGTGGGGTTTGTATGAGAGGCTGTATAAGAATAAGAAAGTCTGCTTGTCACGCCCAAATTTGGTTGATTAGGTTAAGCTGTGACATCTCTGTGTTATGTTTTAGTTTTGTATGGAAAATATGTTTTGTGACTGGTGTGTGTCTTTGCTGTTTGCCAGGAACCATGGCTCTTGAGAAACAGATTCCTTCTAGGCATCAGACTGCTAATGTGAAGCCTTTGAGCTTCCCTAGTAAGGTCCTGGAGATTGCTAAACCTGCTCACCTTGAGATGAGTACTGATGTGGAGGCAGACGTCGATGTTGATTGCAGAGAAGTTTATTTTCTTATTATGCATTTCTTGTCCGCGGGGCCATGTCAAAGAACGTGTGGACAATTTTGGAATGAGCTTCTTGAGCATGATCTCTTACCCAGAAGATACCATGCTTGGTATTCAAGGAGCGGGACACCTAGTAGTGATGAAAATGATGATGGCTTGTCTTTTCCATTGAGTTACACTAAAGTAGCGGAAAGGTATATTATATGACTCTTGTCTAGCTAAGGACAACCATTATATTTTGTTGGTGTGATTGGAATACTGCTGGTCTTATTTCTAGAGCAGTTGCTTACGTATATCACATTGATAAGTTATTTTAAGACAATTAAATTCTAGCCCTGAGGGGGTAGCTCAGCTGGTAAAACCTCTGTGAGATCTATTCCAGAGGTTCTGTGAGATCTATTCCAGAGGGTTCCAGGTTCGAGTCCTTTTAGGGCCACTGGAGGTTTTCCTGGTCGTTAACTTCAGGGTCCATGGGATTAGGCAAGCAAAGCTTGGACATCCATGTTATCTTAAAAATATAATTAAATTCTTTTTGATATCATGTGTGATTATGTTGTTTTTTGTCACTCTTTTCATTTTTGATGTCGTAGCATAAAATTTGGTATTGATTGCTCTCGCTGGGTTATCTTTCCGTCTATAGGTATCCTCATATAGAAAAGGATCACTTGGTAAAGCTTCTGAAGCAATTGTCACAGAATAAAGTCCATCCACAGCAAGGCGTGCTTAGTAAATATGCACCTAGTGCAGCTGACGTTCCTACACTTTTGGGGACAGGATCCTTTTCACTCTTGGGAAGTAAGTTTTTTTTTACTCTTACCCCCCCCCTTGTCTGTTTTAGTGCGTTGCTGGAGGATTTGAGGTGTGGATTATATGAAACTTATTTTTTTTTGTTTTTTATTTTTTAAATATGATTAAAAATACAATAGATTCACTTCCCAGGTTTACGTGGGGAAATTTTACTTTCGTTTAGGTTAAGAAATACTGATTGATTCCTTTCCTCTTGTTTCCATGCAGCTGATGGAAATGAGGGTAGTAATGAGGGTAAACGACCGCCTCTTTATATGCGTTGGCCTCATATGCAAGCTGATCAGGTGCGTGGGCTGAGGTTGAGGGAAATTGGTGGAGGATTTGCTAGACATCATCGAGCACCATCAACTCGTGCAGCCTGCTATGCCATTGTAAAACCATCAATATTGGTTCAAAAGATGCAGAACATCAAGAAGCTAAGGGGACACCGGAATTCTGTTTACTGTGGTAAGTGTTATTTATCTTTCCATGTCTTTTTTTGACTTTGAGCTGCTATTTGGATTTAAAATGGCATTTGATGCTTCTTATCTAAACAAAAAAAAAAAAAAGGCATTCGATGCAAATGATAATTTAAGTGTGGAAGAAGGTCAATTCACCTTTGTTTGTTGTCATGTTATGATGGAAATAATAGTTATTAAAGGAGAAATATTGCACGTTAGAAGAGAATAAAGTTATTGAAGGTGATAATTTTTTCAGGATCCACTGGTTTGTCGCTTTTATGGATGACGTCCTCTTTAAGCTACCGCTCTTTGTGATCACTTTGATCCCTAATATAAACTATTTTCTTTGAAGAACTATATATCTTAAGGAAAGAATTTTGTAACGTCATGTGAAATGAAGGGGAATACATGTCAACTCAAAATCTGTACATAAACTCTGCAACTTCAGGATAGGAAACCATTTGAAGTATTGTGTTGTAGAATTAAACAGCTGAGACGGAGATGCCTATGTTTGTAATGGGTTTTCAGAATCATGAAGCAGTCATTTTGAATGCTTAGTATGATAGGCTGCGTATGTTTCTAGCTATGACAAAAATCAGAATAGAGGGGGATAAACTGAAGTTAGATCTAGTACACCCAAGTGGTAGATTCTAAAGCTGCGTATGTGATACTTTCTGGTTGCTTACATGAAGCATTCTGGTTGCATGTTGTTTAAGCTTGATCGTTGGCTGGTGGAGTGAATTTTTATGCTTCGGAATGAGACTTTTTGATGCGTACTAGAATGACATCCAAGAATATATTTTTATCGAACCATATGTTCTATTAACTAGAGGAGGGGAAAAGGACTGAAAGCTCTGTCTTTTAGAAGCATCTTCTAGATTTTATCTTCCTGTATATGTGATGCTCTTTAATTTTTTTTTTTTAAATCACTGACTTCGTGCATGCACCATAGGAAAAGCTGATGTTGCATCTTCTCATTTGAACCACACCTTTTGTTGTGCCAAGCACTGCAAAAGTCTACTTTTCTGGGCTTTTCAGTTGCCACTTGCCAACAGGTTCCATAAATTTGAATTCCTTTAGTCTATGTTATGCGAGACTCGGGTATGGGTCAGATACAAATATACAATTGTCTATTTAGGTGTTTGTCTTCCTATAATGTCTAACGAGTCTCTTCCACGTCTTTTTGATCGTTTCTTGATATCCCTGTCAGAGGTGTCAATGTCGAAAAACACAAACACCAAACTAAACGAACATGATTAACCCAAATCTGCACGATTACTCCAATTTTTCTTAGAATGTAATTATTTTTAGTTTCATTTCAAATTATGTATTTTGAGAACGACATGAAATCGACACGGAACCAAAGACAACACAACCAAACACGTTTGTTTTGACAGCTAATTTATTTTTGCCTCATGTGCTTTAAAAGTGAAGCCAATGTCTTGCATTTTGCATATCTATCTCTCATCTAAATCAATCAAAGGATTTTGTAAGATGTATTTTGAAACGTAGTTTCTTCTTGTGGCTTTCTACGTGCACCTGTGACTTCTGTCTCCGTACCCAGGGAGTCATTGCTACAGTTAGTTGTGATTTGTGTTGATACTGTTGTACACCCACTTTATCATTGCTATTTTTAATCTTTTGCAGCTACTTTTGATCGCTCTGGAAGATTTGTCATTACTGGATCAGATGATCGCCTAGTTAAAATTTGGTCCATGGAAACTGCCTACTGCTTGGCCAGCTGTCGTGGACATGAAGTGCGTTTTAATGCTTCGGAATCTCCTTCCTAGATTTTCAGACAGATATTTCTTTGTTTATGTTTCATTTGTTATTCTTGCTGGTATTCAAGGTGACACCACTGACTAGTTTTCATTTGTCCAAGGGTGACATCACTGATTTGGCTGTGAGTTCTAACAATGCGATGGTGGCATCATCTTCCAATGACTGTATCATTAGAACTGTAAATTTTCTGCCTCTCCATATCATTGGTTACTCCAGCCTTTATGTTCTGCTTATTCTTTCTTGCTGATTAGCTTACTGCTCATTATGGTTTATGACAGTGGCGTTTGCCAGATGGGCAGCCAATTTCGATTTTGCGTGGGCATACGGGAGCAGTTACTGCCATCGCATTTAGTCCAAGACCTAGTGCTGTATATCAGCTTCTAACGTAAGACTTATTCATCCTTTGTAGTTCCAATAGTTTTTCCCCATCTTCTATTATTTCTGTCAGCATTAACTTCATTAATTATTTTGAGACAACTTTATTTTATTTCACATGTCAATCTATTGCGCTCTTTGCCTCTTCCTAAACTTGCTGTAAACAGGCTTTTATGTCCAAGTTCGTTGTGCTTTCCTACTTAAAATTTGAACGAATTGAATGCAATAATTACTTTGTGAATTCTGATTTTCAGCTTGTCATTTCTATAGCTAGATTGTTGTTCCTACTATTTATTTTCTTTGACTCCATCATCCACCATGTTTCTTTTCCTGTCGCGTATCTATAGACTGTCTCTGTCATATTAGTTTGGAAAAAGCTTCCATTTTCCACTGTCCAAACTTTTCAGTGCACGTCAATGACATGTTTATCCTTTGTCTTGTAATTTGTTTTACACTTTTTTTGCTTTCTACAGGTCAGCAGATGATGGTACATGTAGATTATGGGATGCGAGGTATTCCCAATTCAAACCACGGATTTATGTTCCAAAGCCTCCTGATTCTATAGCAGGTTGAGCGTTCATTTTCATGTTTTTGTGATTGTATATGTAGCTTACGAGTCAATATTGAGTGGAGCTGGAAATTATTTGTAGGAAAGAGCACGACTCCTTCCAGTTCCATTCAACAAAACCATCAGATATTTTGTGTCACATTCAATGCTAGTGGAACTGTCTTCGTCACTGGTAGCTCAGATAATCTTGCAAGGGTATGTTCCGTTAAGCTGAGGTTTGGATTTTTAAATATGGTTTTCCGAAGAAGTAATTTCTGGAGCTCTGGTAGCTCAAACAATCTTGAAAAGATTTATGAAAGAAAACTTCTAACTGTGACGTGATTTGATGTTACAAAAATCTCACAAATGGTAGCTACCTACAGGTCTGGAATGCTTGTAAATCTAGCGCTGATGATTCAGAACAACCTATCCACGAGATGGATGTTTTATCTGGCCATGAAAATGACGTTAACTATGTACAGTTCAGGTTTGTTAATTGTGAAACTAAAGTATCCAAAGGGGTAGGTTTTGTCCAACCTAATTGGATGCGTATGAGTTGGGCATGTTTTGCTTGCCACGTGATTGTTAGTGTTTACTCCATTCTTCCCTAAAGATTGTCCAGTTTGACACTGTGTCTTGCAGGCTAAACCTTGACTACTGATATTTGTGTTTAAATAATACTCCCTCCGTTTCACAATATAAGGCATATTTTGAATTTATTTTTGTTTCACAATATAAGGCATATTTTGACTTTTAACACTTCCCAATGAATATTTATTGCTAGTTTTCCCACTTTGCCCTTCCTTTTTCTTGTCATTTTCTCCAATGTTGCATTTAATGCTTAAGGATAGTTTAGTCTTTTTACCATCTCTTTTTCTTGAATTCACCAATTTGTGTGCAAAGTCAAAAAATGACTTATATTATGAAACAGAGGGAGTAGCAAAATTTTTAATTACATAAATGTATTGAAGTGCTCTTTAGACAAATCTGACAAGATTAGTTTTACAGGGTAAATCTATATATATCTTTTAAGAAGTTTATTTAAAAGTCTGCTGGCTTTGACTTCATAAGTCGAATGTGGACAATGGACAATTTTTTGGGACATAAGTAGTTCTTTTCTTAGGTGGGTAGGATGTTAATCACTCCTTATGAGGTGCATCCCAACTCCCAAGTACAGCTATCCTATTGCTTCAGTTTGTTCCTTGATATAATGGATGCTGATAAATATTGCTTCTCTTCACAGTGGTTGTGCTGTAACTTCTAGATTTTCTACAGCTGATACAAGCAAGGAGGAAAACTTTCCCAAGTTCAAAAATTCCTGGTACTTCTTCTATTTCCTTTCGAAAGCTCCAATACTTTGATATCCCTTTCCCTCTCTGGGCCAGGTATTAAGATGTAAACCATATGTCACAATAATGTGGAACACTCGAGCATTTGTACATGATAAGATGTACTTAAGGCAACTTCCTCTCACCAAAATGGCCAGGTTCACTCATGATAACATAGTCACATGTTCTCGTGATGGAAGTGCAATCATCTGGATTCCACGGTCTCGTAAATCACATGTGAGCTGTTGTTTGAAAAAGCTTTTTATAGTATTACCACCTATCTCCAAAGGAGAATCGCTTTGACAGTGTAAGTGTTGCGTTTTAGGGGAAAGCTGGGCGTTGGACACGGGCATATCATCTCAAGGTGCCTCCTCCACCGATGCCGCCCCAGCCTCCACGTGGGGGCCCACGGCAGAGAGTTCTTCCAACACCTCGTGGTGTTAATATGATTGTGTGGAGCCTAGATAATCGATTTGTCCTTGCTGCTATAATGGGTAAGTTGCTGACTCATGAGAAGTACTTTGTGTTTAGGTGTTGGGCTTGAGCTGGTTTAATCCTCAAAGTACCCAATCATCATTTTCATTTAAGCAGTAAAACAGAGAAGAATATGAGATGAAGTTGATATTGGTGCAATGTGCGAGTCTTAAAGAGTTATAGGTAGTTGCTGATGAGCATATAATGTTTTGGAGTTTGTTCCTATTTTCTCAAAATGTTGGGTTTAGCTGATTTAGAGGATACTTTATGCCTTTCTTGTAGAGACTAGAGAACCTATTGATATGTGAGGAAACTACTTTTTATGTAAGGAAACTAGTTAAACCTAACCCCTATTTCACTGCAGTTTTTGTTACGACTTTAGATTGTTAAGCTGGGTCTATCGGAAACAGCCTCTCTACTAGGCGACTAGCTAGGGGTAAGGCTGCGTACATGTGGACCTCCCCAGACCCCGCTCCTGTGGGATACTCACTGGGTGGTGGTGGTGGTGGTTGTTTCTTTTGAGATGATCGCTAAGTGTTAGTGGGGTGTGCTTGTTTTGAGATGATCGCCTTGTTGTTGTTGTTTTGAGATGATCACAAAGTATTAGTGGGGTGTGTTGCATGTGTCTTTAGCTGTTATTGCACTGGGTTTGGCATGTTTTGCTGATTAATTTATCGTGTTAGGTGGTAATTCTGATGGTATTTTAAAGTTATTATACATCTGATTCCTGCACTCAAATACTACAATTTAAGATTTTGTGATGAGTTATTTTGAGATGATCGCTAAGTGTTAGTGGGGTGTGCTGGATGTGTCTGTAGCTGTTATTGCACTGGGGTTGGCATGTTTTGCTGATTAATTTATCGTGTTAGGTGGTAATTCTGATGGTATTTTAAAGTTATTATACATCTGATTCCTGCACTCAAATACTACAATTTAAGATCAATTCTGATGGCTTTAAGTAGTCCTTTGCTGTATGGCTTAATAGTTGAGTAGACTAATTTAATCATTATTCAGAGTGAATATTTCTCCTTTTTGGATAATGCTAGTAATTTGACCTGAGTTTGTCCATTTGACTACATGTCCACTTCTTTCTAAGGCAGATTGTAGAATATGCGTATGGAATGCTGCTGATGGTAGCTTGGTTCATTCTTTGACGGGTCACACTGAGTCCGTAAGTTTCATCTTCTCATTTAGATTGATTCAGATATGGTGAACTCCAGATGCCCTGTGGCTGTATGTTACCCGTTGCTGTTAAGTACACCCCTCATCCTGTTAACTGCAAAACGGAGAAAGGAAATGGGGGTGCACTGTGCACATTGTCTGATCAATGCTTTTTTCTGTTCAGTATTTACAAATGGTATAGAAATGCTCCCATTGTTCTTTTACTCTTCTTTGCTTTGCGGTTGACGTGCAAGGTTGCTAAACACAATGCGGAGTAATTGAATATATTCCATCTTTTGATGATAAAAATCAGATCTGGGATTTCTGAATAGGCACATACACACACAAATAGTGGGTTGGTGTACGCATGGATGGTGCCAGTGTCACGTTCCTCGTTGTTGGGGAGTGGAACGTGCAGCACACTCTTGTCTCTTAGTGGCAAGAGTGCCAGCCGTACACAAAAATTATTCGAGGTATCCTTTGACACTGGCAAAAGGGAGGGGACGGTAGACTGATAGCCAAACGCTAGTACTTTTGTTTGTGTTTTAAGTATTTTCTTGTTGCGCAATCTGAAGTACCTTTCCGCTTAAGTCCATTAATTGTTTAAATGGTTGTAATGTTCTCATTTATCTTGCATTGTATGGATGACCCTAGGTTTCTAAATCGTTCTTTATAGGGAACTTGTGTATTCAATCCTAATTAAAGAGTCAATGGGGCTTTAAGTCCAGGTATTTCGCGTTTGTTTCACTCAGTATGAAAAGAGGCTAAAAATACAGCTGCAGACTTCCAACAACTCTTTGTGTAGACACCTTTCTATTTATCATTCCCAAGGAAACCATCTACTAACATCAAAATTTTTTGAGGGGAAGAAGGGCCCTCCACCCAAGTGCCCAACCGAACCGTCCCATCTCAGTCTTGCAAGCCCAGCCCATTTCGTTTTGGACCAGAATTGAGTCACATGACCCCTACTCCCCACCCCACCAACCGCAAAACCAAATGAGCCTATTTTCGACTGTTTGTATGCCCCTCGTATACCTTCACAAAGCATATGAGGATCCCAGAATCGAAGCTGGGACCTCTCAGTTTGAACTTAAAAGGCCACCTCATAACCTTTGTTACAATCGAGGTAGTTTGGTTCCATATTTGAACTACATGCACTGCGAAACATTCGTAAATTGTCTTGCTGAGCTCATCCGTAATTGTAGCAAAAGCAGTAAGGCTCGTAGCTGGTTAACGTAACAGGATATCGTCGAAAGAGCTGATCCTTATTGTAATCACTTCATAAATCAGTGAAAAGTGCAAAGGTGGTAATTGATCAACTTGTAATTTAAAACTAATGTGTCCTATTGTTGAATAGCTTCACAGAATGTTCTTGGATTTAATTCTGGCTAGTCATAGTAGACTACAGTGTTGTTTACTGCTAGTGATTGAAGCACTTTGCTCAGAAGCTCTTGATGTACGGAAATTCTCACGGAGATCACACTTCCCGTTTCGGAAACTTGGTTACTCAAAGTAAACTTAGGGGAAACTTATGTATCCAAACAACAAGTTTCACACTCATTGACCTCTAAAAACCCAAAGTTACCTTTCTGTTGATTTCTTCATATACTGCTCAAATTAACTGAGACTTTTATTTGTATATTTGTTAATGATAAGTCAACTCATTTGAGGTTTATCACAATAGCAAAAGATATTAATCTTCTCTCCTTTGGCATTTCCATGTTTCTTAGTTTTTTGAGAAATTATCGTGTTTAGTTGTAGAAAAGTTTTCTAATTTTCTTTTCATAATTGTTTTTAGAATATGGATCCAAAGAAAACATTTTCCAACTTGAAAAACCAAGTGGAAAAGGTGTTCAAAAGCCCAAATCATTTTCCAATCCCACCCACTACTATCTCATTCTTCAGATCATCCTTCCCTACCTCACTCTCCATGGCCATGGCAGCCTCAACACACACAGAGACACACAAACACTCTTTCTCTCTCTCTTCATCATTAGCATAACCCCTTTGTTTCACCCTTACTCATGGAAGTAGTTTATATTCCACCTACGGTACGGCAAATCAAAAAAATTTAATGACAGCACCAGTTGAAGCCATTTTACACAAATTGCCTGAGGGGTTATGTTGGTTGCATGTATTAATACTGGTTTGGGAGGTCAATTTCACAAAATAACCATTACTGCGATCAGATTACATATTTATGGAACAATTTCGATCAGATTTACAGGCGACTCAAGCAGTGGAATTTTTATTGTCCTCCGTTGTTGTTGGTTGCCGGCCAACAACCGCCTGGTGGTGGTCACTCGTCTGCAGTCATGGCAGCAAAAGTGATGGTGAAGAGATGGGAGGGGGGAGGGATATGACCTGGTTGAATGTTTGGAAAATAATAGGAAGGAAAACTAGAAAACATCAAAATGATGTTTTCCAAGTTCCTTTGTAAATTTGGAAAACAAGGGAAATCATTTTCTTTTTCAAATTTTGGAAAATGGTTGCTTTGGAACAAAATCTCCAATGCACCGTGTTTTCAAAGAGATTTTTCTGGAAAATGGGTGCTCTAAACACACCCTATGTTTCTTAGTCTTTTGAGAAATGATGTTTCCGCGTTTCCTGTTTGTACATATCCGTTTCCTCTTTTTTGTTTCCGCGCAAAACTCCACGCAAACTCAGCATTCTGAAACAAACATTTTGGTGAAAATTTCCATGTCATATCGGTCAGTTGATATTCTGAAACAAACATATTACCAGAAACAACACACTGGCTTCCCCCATCATCCTAGAAACAATAAATGAATTATATGCATGATAATATCATATCATCTGATTTTCCTAGTTGGTCTCCTTGTTTCCGCTTACAGCCTTACCTTGTAGCTACATGTTCCATCGGCAAAACACTTCTTTTTTTTCATTTCTTTTCTTCTCTTCTTCCAAGTGGACGCTACACCTTATTTGTTAGCTTCCAATTCTTGTAATACAGCAATGTTTGGTATTGCCGACTTTTGGTTCTCAGATGTGTACTTATAACCTTGAGCTTCTATTATCTTATTTATTATGTCACATGCCTTTTCTGTACATAGCTGCATCCTGATTGTGAACATATTGCATACGGGTTAATAATAACGTTTCTCTGTGTTTTAATAGACATACGTGCTGGATGTTCACCCTTTCAACCCTCGCATAGCTATGAGTGCTGGCTATGATGGGAAAACCATAATTTGGGATGTAAGTTTTCAGTTTGTAAAATTTGTACCTGTTCTCTGCAAGACTTGTGTGTATGATCTTACTATTATGTCTTGCAGATATGGGAAGGAAAGCCCATTCGGATTTATGAAACTGGACGTTTTAAACTGGTTGATGGAAAATTCTCATTGTAAGTCGTCATGATGGCTTTGTACACTTTGTAAAGCTTCTTTGTAGCGCTTCTTACAAGATCCCGCTGTCTTCCCAAGGCAATTTATCTTCTTGAAAAGATAACTTGGTTCATAGTTCTTCTGTTTGCTGCCTGCAGAGATGCAGGTGTCACCTCATCCTGGAAACTATTTTTCGTTATTGACGAGCTCACCTCCTTTTTTTTTTCTTTCTTTCCCTTTTTAAATATAGGGATGGGACATCAATTGTACTATCAGATGATGTTGGACAACTTTGCATCCTGAGTACAGGACAAGGCGAGTCTCAGAAGGACGCAAAGTATGATCAGGTATCAACAATGTATATTTGCTGCTTACCTACCTTATCAATCTTCTGCTGTTCTTCTTTGCTACTTACTCCTTCAATCTTACAACTTGCAGTTCTTTCTTGGGGATTATCGTCCACTTACCCAAGACACCCATGGAAATATTGTTGACCAGGTTAGCTTGAGAATATATGTACACATGTTTGTGACTTTTTGTACTAATGATATTGAACTCAATTTGCGCTGTTTGCATGCAATCCTTGACGATACTCTGAAGGAATATTCGCTCTTTACAAGTGATACCTTTAGTAAATAATTGCCCAAACTAAGAGAAAAGTTCTTGGTTTTTATCACTGTGCTGGCATTATGCTATTATTGTAGTTCAAGTTAGTAAACCTGAAGGTTAGAGCATTTGCTGCAAACTTGGTTTGAAATTATTGGTGTCTTTTACAGGAAACTCAACTTCAACCATATCGAAGGAATATGCAAGATCTTCTCTGTGATTCGAGTCTGTCTTTGCTCCCTCACATTAGGCCAGATGCTTTGACGATTATATTATTATTATTATTATTACGGGACACTACTTTGTGTAATTAAATCTTGGATGTTCATCTTGAAATGCTAGGCATGATTCCGTATCCAGAACCCTATCAGAGCATGTTTCAGCGACGGCGCTTGGGAACTCTTGGCATCGAGTGGCGTCCATCTTCTGTGAGGTTTGCTGTGGGTCCGGATTTCAATTCAGATCAAGATCAAATTCTACCCCTGCCAGATTGGGATGTAATAATTGATCCGCTTCCAGAGTTTGTGGATGCCATGGACTGGGAACCAGAAGTTGAATTAATAAGTGATGATGAGGACTCCGAGTTCAATGTAACAGATTCTTTAGGTGGGAATGATGGACATATTAGTTCAACAACTTCTGGTGATTCAGAATGCAGTGATGTAGACAGTGAAGCTGAATCTAGTCACAAAGATGGCATTCGCAGATCAAGGAGGGGAAAGAAAAAGAGAGAAGTAATTTTTTCCTTTTATCTGTGATGTTTTAAATACTTTTTTTGTGTGTTCAGAGTCGTAGTTATGATTTTATATGCTCATATATTATATATGTTGTGCAGATTGAGATCACTACTTCATCTGGGAGACGTGTTAAGAGAAGAAATTTGGACGAGTGTGATGGTAGTTCTCGTAGAGTTCACCAACATAGGAAATCGAGAAATGGGCGAAAGACCTCAAAAAAGAAGTCTTCGAAGGGATCAAGACCACGACGAGCTGCTGCGCATAATGCTCTTACCTTATTTTCTAAAATCAATGGTCGGTCCTCAGATCAAGACGAATATGGTACAGAAGGTGATTCATCAGAAAGCGAAACTGTACTTGAAGATTCTAACTTTGAGAGTGAAGAATCTGATAAATCTGTTCCAGATGAGCGGACAAAGCATCTGAAGGGGAAAGAAATACTTCTTGATGATTCTGAGGATGTACCTAGGCATAAAGACTTCCATGAATCTAACGGGAATGCCTGGAACAGGAAGAGACTTGTTTTGAAACTGCCAGTTAGGGATTCAAATAGAGATCTGTTTTCAGGCAACTCAATTATGAAACCTGAGGGTCTGACTGATTTGGTGGGTTCTTCATCTACAGCATCACGTGTTGCTGTTGAAGTTGATGGAAAAGATTCAACCCAGCAAGACAACTATCTCAGCGCACATGATAGAGGAATGACATGGCTAGGTGGATATGGCAACGACGCAGTGAAATGGGTAGGGGTCAGGGCTCGTACTGCTAAGCGTATCAGATTGAGTGACACCTTACCATCAAATGCTACTGGATCTAGTGCTTTCAGCAACATTCATAATGAAACGGAGAATAATCCTGGCGCAGGTTTAAATTCAAATTCTACAAATGAAGAGGATTTGAGAGATGGAAATGGTAAACATGAGTTAGAGAAAATTACTCAGTTGAACAAGGAACTTGTAGGCACTGATATTCTGGAGGGAGCAGTTGGTGCAAGTAATAGAGAGCTCTCTGGTTCTAATAGATGCCAGGATCCTGATGGTTTGCAGGATGAGGTTCATGTAGCTGAAAATGGTGGAGCTTCATGTGATCATCTAATTAATAGCATACCGCCTCAAAACTGTGATTCTGGCAGAACAGAAGCCATGCCTGATGCAAATAATGAGAGGAATGGTGAATGCAGTGCAGACCCTGTAAGTACGTCTTACTTGGAGCTTTTATCTGGTGCTGAAGGGCCTAAGGAAGAAAAAATTGGTCTGGATTGCCGAGACTCCAGTGGAGTACCAACTTCAAATGGCCAAAATGGAAACGCTAGCTCAATTTTGCTAAATTCACGGGGCTTACCGTCGCAAAAGAATGATAGGATGTATAGTGCTGTTTATAGAAGATCGAGGTCGTTTAAGTCAGCTAGGACATCTTCAGAGGGTGATGGTGCACACGTGATAGCCAGCATCTCAAAAGTGAGCAGTGAAAACATGAATGGAAATGCTAGCACAAATGGTATGGTTGATGGTATTTACCAGGTTCATTCTGTGGAGCTGAGGGACATGGGTGAGGAACATGTTAATGGTAACAGATCAGTTGAGAGTTCAAAAAGGGTTGGCAAATCTCCAGTGGGAAGGGCTGATCAAGGTCCTCGGGAGGAGTGGGGGTCTTGTATGACTGTGGGACTAAGGTCCACCAGAAATAGGAAAAGTAATTTCACTCGTGATACAAGTCCAGTGGATAGGAAGAAGTCATGTCAATCACAAAGAAAACTGTCATGGCTGATGCTTTCTGTGCCTGATTGTTCTCGATATATCCCTCAGCAAGGGGATGAAGTTGCATATTTGAGGCAGGTAATGGCACCAAACTGACATTCTCTCTGATTTTGTCAATGAGTTCTGTCATTAAATTGTATACAATGACTCTTATCGTTCGTTTGAATTTTCTTGCAGGGACATCAAGAGTACATATCTTATATGAGGTCTTCTGAAAGGGGCCCTTGGGAACATTTAAAGGGAGAGATTCGAGCTGTGGAGTTCTGTAAAATTGTAGAATTGGAATATGCTACTGTTCCTGGCTCTGGAGATAGCTGTTGCAAAATGACACTTGCATTTGTAGACCCCAGTTCCAGTGTAATTGGTAAAACAATTAAGCTGACTTTGCCGGAAGTGTCTGGTTTCCCAGACTTTCTCATTGAGAGAAGTAGGTTCGAGGCTGCTATCCAGAGAAACTGGGCAGTAAGGGACAAGTGTCAGGTCTGGTGGAAAGATGAAAATGAGGAAGGTGGTAGCTGGTGGGAAGGTCGAATCCTTTCAGTGAAGCCTAAATCACTGGAGTTTCCTGATAGTCCATGGGAAAGGTATGTCATTCGGTACAAAAGTGATCCTGCAGAAACACATTCCCATAGCCCTTGGGAACTCCATGATGCTGTCACTGAGTGGGAGCCACCTCATCTTGACGACCACACAAAGAAAAAGTTTGTTGCGGCTCTTTCTAAATTAGTGCAGACAGGAAATAGAGCAAAGGTAATGAATATTCGAGTTTCTTTTCAATCTTGTCTTCTCTCAATGAGGCCTGATCAGTTTCTTTCATACAACATTTCAGGACATCTATGGGGTTCAGAAATTGCAGCAGGTTTCTGAGAAGTCAAGTTTTTTGAATAGGTATGTGCTGTAATTGCAGATATTGCCATAAGTTTAGGTTTTGCAAAAGTAGTACTCATCATCACCGGGAATCATGTAACTTTTGCAGGTTTCCAGTGCCATTATCTCTAGACGTGATCCAGTCAAGGCTAGAGAGTAATTATTACCGGAGTTTGGAGGCAGTGAGGCATGATGTGAGTGTTATGCTTTCAAATGCAGAGAGTTTCTTTTTGAAAAATGTGGAGCTCTCGAAGAAGATGGAACATCTGTCTGATTGGTTCACAAGGACGTTATCTTCATTGTAGCATTAGGGATCTCCTAACACAATTTTGTAGAGAAAGTTAATTGCTTTACACTCCATTCTCTGTTTCTTGTGTAGATAGTTTCGCTATCAAAATCTCCTCAGTGGAAATCAATTTCTTATGTGGAGAATGCGTTTAGCACTAGAGAATTAGGGAGAAAGAGGGGTAGCTTGTTTTTGCAAGAGATTCTGTATATAAATTGTTTTCATTAACAGGAGAAGGGAAAATATAACCCTGTCTCTCCTGCTCAATTGATCTCTTAGGTGCGCCTCTAATTCTTTTTACTTCAATCTTGAACTCTCTTTTTTTCGGGTTTAGGAAGTACGAAGGCCAGTACAATTTACATACAAAATGGGATGAGAGATTTGAACCTGGAATCTACTGTATCCAGGTTCTCAGTCAGGATCTCATTGGCAATATTTTACTTTATTTGGTTGGCCCATCTTTGTACAAGTAAATTGGTCATCTTGTGTTATAATTATGCATTACTTCCTCCTTATGTCAAGGATATATCAGCTTGGTAAGGTTTTAGGTGGTATTAGGAACTTGAGTTTGAAACATCTTTGTTTGTCTTTATGACACTCTTAACATATATAAAGAATAACTCGCCATATTAGATAAGATTGTCTTTCTGCAATGCACGGGCATTCATCAAGTTGCTTCGTTAATGGGAATGGGGAGGCACTTCTCTGAATCATTCGTCATATATAATTTGTCCTTCAGTATGACGATTGAGACATTAAAGCTCGCTCTAATACTTTAAGCCGTTCGATTTCTATTGATCTTTGTGCCTCCTTCTGTCCTTCATAATCAAAACAAAGTTCATGCGAAATGTGTACCTTTAAAATTACTTTTTTCGATACACTTTTGTTTTATTTATTTTTGCTCAATCGGAATATGTTGGACTTTAGATAAACTAATATCCTGTTCTTGACATCTTTTGTAAGTTTCTTTTAAAATCACTTTCATTTTGTTCTAAAATGAAGTAGATGAACCTATTATAAAGGAAATTCATATCTTCATCTTTGAATGTAATCTATTAGATTTTACTAGCTAAGGTGCGTTTGTTATAGCTTATACGGTCAGTTCAGTTCAGGTGTCGATTCAGTGATTTCAAATTCAGTTAAATGATGTTCATTTCATTTCAGTGATGCTGAGTTCAGAAACATATTTTTTGTCTCACATATCAAGTTGTGTTTAATTTAGTTCAATTATGTCCAGTTCAGTTCAGTAGTATTCAATTTAGTGATGTTGAATTCAGTTCAGTTCTAGTAAGTTCAGTTCAATTGTGTTCAATTCAGTTCAATTAGTTAATTTATTTGCTTATAGCATTGACCTCAATGCGTAACGGGTACAAGCAAGTAGACCCATACATGTTTGACACGCGAGTAAGACCTAGACGCGTACGAACCTTCTATTAATGTCATTTAATGAAGTGCGGGAGGTAGATGTATACAACTCTAAAACCAAGGAGGTGTGGTTGAGTAATAAAGACTCATTCATCCTTAATCAAAGTTAAGGGTTCAAATTTCGCATTGGGTATGGAGCAACTTTAAATTGTTTGGCCAACTATCCCATCCTTTGAGGTACCTACAAGCCAACGCAGGGAAATAGTCACTATAGACTGTGATCGACGGTAATATCATTAAGAGTGAACCAAAAAAATAGATACAAATTTAGATATACACATTAGTTCCAAAAGGACAAGTTGGAAAAAGAAGTGTAACAATATTTTGAGGGAATTTGATTGACGGATGATTCGGTAAAATGTGAAGAAGAGGACAATAAGGAGTAGAAAAATGAAGAGGTGGCAACATACACCGCAACGTTCGCCACGAGTAACGTAGTCTTGCAACAGTAAATGGAGTAGAGCTGACACGTAACCCTCTCTGAATTCTCTCTCCTCTCTTCTGGGTTTGTAATTGTAGTTTTCCTACAACACAATCTCTGTGGATAGAAGGGTTTTTTTTTGGTTGTTTTCACTTTGATGTTTTTACATAAGAAGAATTCACAAACAAAAAAAACACAGATAGATAGTTTTTGGGATAATATTGGTGAGATATACGTAGAACACACAAAAATGAGCAACACAGCAGTAAACAGTAATTTGGAGACACGGTCGTTGCGCAGTTTTGAGAAAGGTGGTTTGTTTGATCTTGGACATCCTCTCCTCAACCGCATTGCTCAAAGTTTTGTCACTGCTGCTGGGGTACTATTATATACATTTGTCTAATTTCTGCAACGGACCCTTTCTGTAATCTGTTTGTCTCACTGACACCGACACGGACACGGGGAAGCGCCATTTAAGGGTGAAAAAATAGCCTAATATGTGTCGTGTCCTGGTGTCGGTGTCGTGTCCTGTTCGAGTGTCTGACACGGGACATGGCACCTACCTAATAAGGTGTACGTCCGCCTAGACACGGGGAAGCGCTATTCAAGGGTAAAAAAAGCCTAATATGTGTCGTGTCCTGGTGTCCGTGTTGTGTCCTGTTCGAGTGTCGGACACGGGACATGGCACCTACCTAATAAGGTGTACGTCCATGCTTCATAGGTTGACGGTCTATTCATCGTAAGGCCTTATATATATGTTTCACCATTTGGTGGAACTAGGCTAGATATATGTATGAAAATTTCAGTGTTGAAGTAATTTTACGCGATGTTCCAATAATTCGAAAATCGAATCACCAAGCTAATTAGCAGGGTGTTTCATTTAGTAGGTTGTTCTTTTTGTATGTGCTTTTGTTTGTTGATTTGCAATTTGCATGCACAGATTGGAGCTGTCCAGGCTGTCTCCAGTGAGGCGTATTTTACCGCTATTGAAGGTAAACTGTATTCTTATTGATCTTATATATCAATGGGGAAAACAAGTGAGAAAATCTGTGAATGCAATGTTAAAAGAAAATTGAGGACAAAATAATAGAGCATTGAAGGAAATTAAAAAAAAAAGAAAAAGAAAAAAACCTAAGAATAAGATTTGGTTCAGATAAAATTTACCATGCATGAAAGCAAACATGGAGATTCTACATGCATGTACCCTTGAGATGATTCTGAAACTAGTGAACAACGTGGCTGTGGCTCCTAATACGGTAATTCAACCTAAGAAACTAACTAATAATGACAGTGAGTTAACATGATGGCCCTTGCAAAGTTACAATAGGAAACTAGCTAATGACAGTGATCAAGTTACTCCCCCTTTCTGAAAAATGTTAACATTTACTTTTGCACAGTCTCCAATGCACAACTTTGACCGTAAATATTTGTGTTTATATGATATATAAACTATAAAAAATAGATTTTTCGAAAGTACTAATTAAAACGAATCCAACGATAGTATTTTTACATTGTAAATCCTTATATTTTTTCCGAAATCAATGGTCAAGTAAAGTTTGACCTTCAAAAGGTAAATGTTAACATTTTTCCGAAACGGAGGGAGTATTATCTTGGCCAATTAAACTGAAGTCATTAATTTGGTATCATGTCAATATGTTGGCCAGGTAGTCTTCATCCTAAGACCAAACTATCTTAATTAGCTTGATCGGCAAGCCCGAAAAATTCTAATACAGAGAAATGTTAGTGATTCTTGTAGGATCAATGCATTCAAGGTTCAACTTCAAGAGAGCATGATTTTGTTGTGCTTGCACACGGTGAAATGACTAGTGTTGTGAAAGCATTTTGGCTGGAAAGTGTGTGTATGCAAATCCAAAGCATTTAGATATGTCTTGTCTAGCCTTTGTAGACCAGCCTTAGGTCTTTAGTTGACAACAAGTGATCTAGATCTTCTGGTGGAAGGGATTCGAGCTTCATGTTTGGTAGGTAACAGAAAAGGAAATGAGCAAATTTTTAAGGAAGTGCAACTTCCCACAAATCATGGTCATAATTAAAAAGTCCCCCTGGGAAAATTTGCAATTCTTTGGAAGTTGCAATTGTTATGCCATTAAACCAAAAGGATCATTTGACTTCCTATTCCTATGTGAACCAAATATTCTCTGTAAAAAAAATTGATAAAAGAAAGTGCTTGTCAATTAGGTGCAGGGATCATTTCAGGTAGCACAGATGCTACTGGAGCCAAGCCGCGACGCAGCTTTCCAGGTCTTAGAGGTATTCATATTCAGTTTTAAGCCTTCATGTTTGCTCTGCGTCACTTGGTTATAGTAGTTCGTTCACTTAAAATTAGCACGACGAGGTTCTTTTCAATCACAACTAGCTTTCCAGGTTTTTCTATTTGTGATTGATGCTTGAAAAGTTGAGACTTTTTGGAATCTAATGACTGCATACTGATTGCCATGTATGTTGGTTCATGTTTTGTGCAGGGGAGACCAACAGAAAGTCGGTTGAGGCCTTGGTAATTTCCCTATTGTTTCTTGATCTCTCAGTACTCATTGCCTCAGCTTGCTGATTATGTTCCTGCTTGTAGCCTCATACTCGATGTTAGTGATCCGATTTTTTGAGCATATGAATATGAAATGTAGCCCAACAATGAAAATTCTTCACATTAATTCTGTCATTGAATTACTGTGCACTGAATCAAATGGTCCATTAAGTTATTATGTGCAACTTATGTATTGGGAAGTAGCAGACAATCAAGTGACCAGCCCGCCCTTATATACGCTGTCTAAATGTGAGCCTCGAGGAGAGGAGTTGCAGGAGCTGTGTGGTACAAGGGCTAGCCTAGTTGATTAAAAGGTTACCACTTACAAAAATGAGTGACTGAGTTACCTAGACCTAGTATTAGTATTTTGTATTTACAGCACGATTAATCTTCTTCTGATAGCTTTTAACTCGGTTGTGTTCCAAAGATTCCAGGTAAAAAGTACAGGCAAAGAGTCTATGCAGTGGGGTAAGATCTCAGCTCCCAAAGGAATTTGTAATTGTGTTTTAGCAACCAGTAACTTAAAGACTTGTATGTAGTTGCTGTAGTCCAGCCTGTTCTTCGCTGTTTATACAGTCTGCACTCTTCTCTCTGGATTCTTTCGCCTTTCCTTTGCTTTTCCAATTTATTTATTTTTTCTGGAAGTGTTCTTTTGGAAACATTTCTTTGGCTGATTAACAGCCTTCATGCTGCAGGGTTGGCTGCTGGGGTGTACTCAGGTCTAACCTATGGACTCAAGGAAGCTCGTGGCTATCATGATTGGGTAATTATGTACTTCATATTGCTATCTTTCTCATTCTATTTTGAAAATGCAGCGTGGGTTCTAATTTCTGTGTCGTACAAGAATGTCGTCTTGACTAATAGCTGGCTGGTTTCTTGATTCAATCTTGAAGCTTTTCTTTGTCATTATGCTCTCTTAGTAATTTTGTTAACGACACACCTAAATTGCAGCTTGTGTTTGCTTTCGAACTTTTTAAGTGGTCGCGTCTCCACTATAGGAGTGTAATCATATAAGAGGCTAAGGCATGCTCTTTCTGTTTGTTTGGCTCTTATAGCTACTGAATGTTAGTGGATATTTGAAATAGGGAGCTTTTCGACAAGCTAGCTTTGAGGTAGAGTAATAAATTCATTTCGTTCTACAGAAGAACAGCGCTGTAGCTGGAGCACTAACAGGTGTGACCCTTGCGCTCACAGCGGATGGTTCCACTCATGAGCAAGTTGTGCAATCTGCCATCACAGGAGCAGCTATTGCTACTGCTGCAAATCTGCTTACAGGAATTTTCTAGGGAGGCCAGGCAAAGGTTTTCTGTTTGAAACTTTAATCTTGTCTGTCTCGCAGCATTTTGACTTTCAAGTGTAGGACAAGTTATAAATACAGAATGTTGAAGATTATGAGCCAACACTGAATGGTTTTTGTCATAATTTTCTTGTTCATAGTGATGGCCAGCGTTTTCAGGTTAAAATCGCCGTGATATTCCCCTAGGTAAACTTGTTCAATCTTTTCTGCTTGAGTCGTTCAGATTCAACTGTTTCTAGACTTCTAAATATTGCTGTGCTTATTAATGTACGGTTTGTACCAATTGTGCTTGCTTATGAAGAGGTCGGAAATCTTCAGCTTCTTTGGTTGTTTTTAGGAACGCACTTCTGACACCAGCATTCACTCAGTCAGCAAATGTTACCAGATCCAGTTCTATCTCCAAAAGTTATTTTGTCAGCATATTGTACATAATTAATTCAGTAGGGGGGGGGGGGGTTTATCTTTTCTCCATTGTGGCCCTCAAACGAGACGGAATTCAAAGACTATTTATTAGTGTATAACACATGATATCATCAACAACAAAGCTGAAAAGTAGGACAAGGTTTTGGGATTCAGGAATTTAATTATGGGTATGCAAATAGTTTTTAAAGTGATTTTTGCGTGAAAACTTTACTAATTTTGGCATGTAATAACATTCTAATATAAATGGAAACCACATCAGAAGCCAAAGACTGAAAGAGTCATTATTTTAGCACCACATTGCAAGGGATACCCCTAGGGAACATGGGAGGCCTTCAGGAATCGTTAACGGTTCCATGATAGGTTTGTAAGGGCATTTCTACGGAACACCAATGTAAAGGCCCGAATACCGAATGCATGGGTGATATCGAAGTTTCTAGGGTCATAATAGACCCCTCGGAGAAGTTTGGGCAAGAAGGACATTCGGGTCCCGGGAAAACGTGGGCTATGCCACGTTTTTTAGCTCCTGGGAGGTCCCGAAACGAAGGTGGATATTTTCGCACGACATCGAAAGGGACACTCTTAGGGTATATGGGAGGCCCCGTGGTCTGTTATCTGGTCTCTGATAGGCTTCTAAGAGCGTTTTTACAGAATACCAATGCAAGGGCCTGAACACCGAATGTATGGGTGATATCGATTTCGGGGATCCTGATGACCCTCTCGGGGAACCGAGGGTCCTCTAAGGTCAAGATAGATCCATCGAAGAAGTTTGAGCAAAATGACACCGGGCTCTGCGAAGCCGAAAACGTGGATTATATAGCCTTTGATTTTCGGCTTCTGCGGGCCCTGGTGTCCTTTTTGCCCAAACTTGTCCGAGTGGTCTATCATGACCCTAGAGGACCCTCGGCGCTTCGGGGAGGGTCATCCTGATCCCCGAACCTTAATATAACCAATGTTCTTAGTCTTTCGGCCATTACATTGGTGTCCCGTAAAATCGCCTTTACAAGCCTATCATGGACTAGATAACTGACCCCGAAGATCTCCAATGTCCCCTAGAGATGTCCCGTGTGATAGTGTGAAAATATACACCTTCGTTCCGGGGCCTCCCGGAAACCCCAAAAACATGGATTAGCCTTTGATTTTTGGCTTTCGGGGGCCAGGTGTCCTTTTTGCCCAAACTTCTCTGATGGGTCTATCATGACCCTAGGGAACCCTCGGCACTTCGGGGAGGGTCATCCTGATCCCCTTACCTTGATATAACCATGCTTTTGGTGTTCCGGCCCTTACATTAGTGTCCTGTAAAAACGACTTTACAAGCCTATCATGGACTAGATAATAGTAGAGTATTCCATGTCCCCTAGGGATATCCCGTACGATATGGTGTGAAAATATACACCTTGATTCCGGGCCTCCGGAAGCCCCAAAAACGTGAATTATAGCCTTTGATTTTTGGTTTTCCGGGGCCGGGTGTCCTTTTGCCCAAAATTATCTAAGGAGTCTATCATGAGGATTCATGATGCTAGAGTACCCTCAGCGCTTCGGGTAGGGTCATCCTGATCCTCGAACCTTAATATAACCCATGCTTTTGGTGTTCCGACCCTTATATTGGTGTCCCGTAAAAACGAATTTACAAGCCTATCATGGAATAGATAACCGACCCTGAGGGTCTCCCATGTCCCCTAGGAATGTCCGATGCGATATGGTGTGAAAATATACACCTTCATTCCGGGGCCTCCCGGAAGCCTCAAAAACGTGGATCATAGCCTTTGATTTTCAGCTTTTCGGGGACGTGTGTCTTTTTACCCAAACTTCTGCGAGGGGTCTATCATGACCCTACATGACTCTTGGTGCACCGGGGAGGGTCATCCTGATCCCCGAACCTTGATATAACCCATGCTTTTGGTGTTCCGTCTCTTACATTAGTGTCCCGTAAAAATGCCTTTACAAGCCTATCATGGACCAGATAACCGAGTCCGAGGGCCTCCCATGTCCCCTAGGGATGTCCCGTGCGATATGGTGTGAAAATATATACCTTCGTTCCTCGGCCTCCTGGAAGCCCAAAAAACGTGGATTATGACCCACTTTTTCGGCTTCTCGGGGTCCGGGTGTTATTTTTGTCCAACCTTCTCCGAAGGATATATCATGACCCTAGATGACCCTCGACGCTCCTAAGAGGGTCATCAGGATCCCGAACTTCGATATCACCCATGCTTTCGGTGTTCGAGCCCTTACATTGATGTTCCGTAAAAACGTCCTTAAAAGCCTATCAGGGACTCGATAACGGATCCTGGGGGCTTCCCATGTACCCAAGAGGTGTCCCTTGCGATGTGGTGCGAAAATATGCACGTTCATTACGGGACATTTCGGGAGCCAAAAAAACGTGGAACACCAATGCATGGGCCCGGACACCGAATCCATGCCTGATATCAAATTTGGGGATCCTGATGACCCTCGCGGGGCACCAAGGGTCATGATAGACCTTTCGGAGAATTTTGGGTTAAAAGTGATACCTAGGCCCCGGGAAGCCGGAAACGTAGGCTATAATCCACGTTTTTTGGGCTCCGGGAGGCCCCGGAACGAAGTGGATATTTTCGGACAACATCGCAAGGGACATCCCTAGGTAAAATAGAAGGCTACCGGGTGTAGGTTATCGGGTCCTTGGTAAGCTTGGAAAGGCCTCTTACGAGACATCGGAGAATAATCCACGATTTTCTGGTACCGAGCATGGCTCCTCACCACACCGTGAACCAAATCTACCCCCCAAACCTCTCCCTACTATTACAGTGAGGTCTCATAATTTTTACCAGTTTTTTTGATATTTTTTCTATTTTTTTTCTTATCTTTCAAAGTATTTTTTCAATTAAAAATTAAATTAAATAGCTACCTTGTGTGAAAAATTTTAAAAAAAAAAAATTTCCCGTAACTTAAAAATATACGCGAAAAGTTTGAGGTAGAACTTTTGGAAAATAATTCTCCAAACTCTCAAAAACCTCAGTATGAAAGTTATACATTGGGCATGTCTACTCCTGTCAGAATCACTAAATCTTATAAGACCCTTTAGGGGGTAGTTGCTTGAGAAAGTGCTAGTGGGCGAAGGAACGCAAGCGACGCGACATGAACCGCGCGCCTACCAGGCGCAGAGTGCCGAGTCGTGCGCCATCATTACCGGACACCCACGACACATCCGTTGAAGCATCGGCCCCCTACGCCAGAGACGGAGGCGGCGCCGGAGATGGACACGACACAACATGAAGCGCCATGTAGGTGCCGAGTAGTGTCAAGTCGAGGTCACTCGGGCGCTGCCGAGGTTGACGACGGCAAACGGGAACAAAGCGGGTATAAACGTCGGAGGGATGTGATCTCCTTCGGGATGAGATATCCAGCCAGAGTGCGGGTATAAACGTCGTTGGGAGGTGATCTCCTTCGGGATAGAGCTATCCAGCCGGCGTGCGGGTATAAACGTCGGATGGACGTGATCTCCTTCGGGATAGAGCTATCCAACCAACGTGCGGGTATAAACGTTGGATGGATGTGATATCGTTCGGGATAGAGTTATCCAGCTACCCTCACAAGCTAGGTATAATTTGTAATTTACCTATTATTTAGACTTTTGGTTAGGTGAGAGAGAGAGAGAAGGACCAAGTAATTAGAGAAGTACTAAGGAGTAGAGTATCTCTGAGTATTGTGCTTGTAATATAGAACTAAAATGAATTAATAAAAACATATAAAGATGTGCGGGTCCTTATTGTATATTGCAGGTTTGATACAGTGGTTATTGTCAGGGGCGGATCCATATATTAGACTATGGGGGGACAGACCCCAGTGAACTTTGGACTGAATCAGTTTATGTGAGAGGCCCAGCTGTAGTGCCCCCACTTAAAATTTAACTGTGCCCCCAGCAACTCATTTTAAAACCCAAATGAAAAAAACAAGTGATGAGATCTCTAGTTTTCTACCTAGGGAGTGGAAAGTGGGGACAGGACAAATAAGAGAGAGAGAGAGAGAGAATATGAGGAGTTAGTTTTAATTTTTGACTTTTCTATCTTGAGGCAGTACGCCAATTTATGTCATAACTCATAAAAGTGGGAAGTTGGGAATTTGGGATACTGGGGAACCTTATTAGGGGCTGACAACACCTTAGACCTCATCACATGTGGCCATTTCTCAAGTTTCTTGGACAATATCTCAAGTACAGCATCAAAAAATGAAATTATGAAGATTTATTGGAAGTAATACACTAATACTCCTATTATATATTACGAGAAGATTGTAGGTTTATTCATATTTTTGAACCTACAATTTTAGATTAAAATGTACTTTCCCGTCCCTCTTATATCTTTTTATTTGACTTTGCACAGTTTCAAAAATGATACTTTAACCATTAAAAACTTTAATATACAAATATAATTATATTAAAAAATTGATATTGTAAAAACATAATCTAAAACGAATCTAAGAAATGTATTTTAATCTTATAATACTTTATATATTTTTCATAAATCAATGGTTAAAATTTATAAAGTTTGGCCCAAAAAGTCAAATGAGAAGATATAAGAGGGACGGAGGGAGTATAAATTTATATACTGTTGAACTAATAGTTAGGTACGATACATATACGAATTCGATTACGAATACGGGATACTACATTCCAGAAGAAAAAAAAAAGGACACGGATACACGTGATGAATAAAGGACTTGATATAAAACAAAAGTGCTTTTGATAAATCTAGTCACTAAATCTTAATATTATGAAAATAACTAAAACAATGTGAACAAAAAACCATTGAACCATCATTTCATAAGTGTTTTATACTAATTTTACGATAATAAATATATAAACAAATATAAACATTCCTAATAAATACCGGTCAAGTATCCTATATATCGTACGAGTATCCTATATATACTAGATCTCGTGCCCGTGTGATGCACGGGTTCTTGTTTATCAAGCATACTCCGTTATTAGAAAAATATAAATAAATTTTTTTAATCATATCAATATCTAAAGTTGAATAATAGGAGTAGCAAAGAAAAATAATAATATTTTTATCAGCAAAAAAAAAACACATTTAACAAAGAAATTACATTTTTAGTGAATGTATAATATAATATATTTTTTTGGATAATCAATATAATACTTATGTTACTTATTTCTTATTAAAATAAAATAAAACTATTTTTATCTTCTTTTTAATCACTCATGCATTTATGGCTATTTATTACCTATTTAATGCTTGGTGAGAACTCAATTTTACATATATACTAGATTTCGTGCCCGTGCAATGCACGGGTTCTTGTTCATCATCCTTTGTTATTAGAATCAATGTAATAAAAAAAAATTAATCACATCAATATATAAAGTTGAATAATAGGAGTAGCAAGGAACAATAATAATCTTTTTCACACATTTAACAAAGAAATGACATTTTTTAGTGAATAAATAATATACCTTCATTAGGATAATAAATATAATACTTATTTTACTTTTTTTATTAAAATAAAATAAAATTATTTTTGATTTCTTTTTAATCACCCATGCATTTATGACTATTTATTATTTATTCAATGCCACCTTGGTGAGAACTCAATTATAAATATATATACTAGATTTTGTGCCCGTGCAATGCACAGGTTCTTGTTTATCGTCCTCCGTTATTAGAATCAATATAATAAAAAAAATTAATTACATCAATATATAAAGTTGAATAATAGGAGTCTAGCAAGGAACAATAATAAATTTTTTATCAAGAAAAAAACTCTTTTAACAAAGAATTTTTTTTTAAAATAAAATCAAAATATTTTTAATTTTTTTTAATCACCCATGCATTTATGACTATTTATTACGTATTCAATGTCACCTTGGTGAGAACTCAATTATACATATATACTAGGTTTTATCCCCTGCTTCGCACGGGCTCGTAAAATAATTTTATTTCATGCCACCTCCACTTGTAATGAGATTGGACTAAGTTTAGATAGATATGTAAACTAATTTTAATAAGTAATTCAATTAATGAAAAAAATGAATAAACTCATTCTGCATTAACAGTATATGTGCCCTAAAAGTTGATAGCACATGCTTGTTTTATACCCCACAACTTAAACTATGTGACAAAGTTGAGCACATGTGGGGACTATGTGTCATCTTCACGCCCAATATGCCACCTCCATTTGTAATGAGATTGGACTAAGTTTAGATAGATATGTACACTAATTTTAATAAGTAATTCAATTAATGAAAAAAAATGAATAAACTCATTCTGCATTAACGGTATATGTGCCCCAAAAGTTGATAGCACATGCTCATTTTATACCCCACAACTAAAACTATGTGACAAAGTTGAGCACATGTGGGGTCTATGTGTAATCTTCACACGAATATTTCCTCTTATGTGACGTCCTACGTGTCACCACCACATGGAAATAACCAAACTTTTATAGGACATATACATATATATCTCGTTTTGAAGCATTTTTTAGATCCAATTCCACGGAGTCAGATTTATAATTTTTTGACTTACGTAACTAAAATTATTTTATTTTGTAATTTAGAAATATGCTAATAAATATGTAATTAAGTCAACTAATAATGAGACATTAATGATGGATGATGTGTCATGCTGCATGACAAGTTTGTGCTTACGTGTCGCTTGCGTGTCATGCTTGTACGACGTGGCTAGCCTACGTGGCATCCCACGTGTCGGCACCACAAGAAGAAGGTGAGAAGTGAGATGGTGAGAAGGGATCTCAGCCCTTGATCGCTCTAATCGAAAGGTCGAGATTGTATCCGAGAATTAAATCGCGCTATGGCAAAATTGTAATAAAAACTGAAGATTTGCTTCTAATAAAAGCCGTGGTTTTATACAATTGACCTTCTCCTTCCTTTTCAAGCGCAGAGAGAGAGCAGAAGAGAGAGACAACGCGAGAGGGAGAATAGGAGCTCCAAGTGAGAGATCGATCTTGAAGGATAGAGATTGAGCTTTTCAACTGCTGTGATTTTGTTTAGATTTTCGATTTCTAGGTATGTTTTGATCAAATTTTCTACTTTCTTCGATTTCTTGTGTTTAATTTTTGTCCAAATTCGTTTTCTAGGGTTTTAACGTTGTCCATATAGAATTCTGGAGTTATTTTCGTTGTCTATGTTCAATTGCTACATTTTCTTCAAATTTCTACTCATCTCTTCTGTTTTGTTGTTAAATTTCTACTCATCTTAGTCCGTGTTGATGTTATTAGTTGACATTTTCTGTTTTGCGATTGATTTTCGAGCTAGTTTTTGTTCGAATTTGTCGTTTGATCACTTTTGCGATATTTTGATTTTTTTTTCCTGCTTAGTTGCAGCGAAATCAATGGAATTATGTCAGTGCTACAGTAGATTTGAGAGAAGGTTTCCAAGCGTAACCAGAAGAAGTAACACACACTTATGCACTTCGAGAGCCAAATATTGATTTATGGTATCTGAATTTGCCTTGATTTGAATATAGGAAGGCAGACAATGAGTATTTGGATTTCTGATATCTGAATTTCCCTCCCTTCCCCTTCTGTTTCGTCTTTATTTTCTTAACTGGGTATTAGTTTCTGTTGCTTCCATTGTTACATTGTTTTTTCTGGGTTATGCATGGGGCGAAAGGTCTGATTCTTTCAGAATAGTCGAGAAATTAATCTTCTTGAATATGTAGGTTTCTATACGTGGTGCTTTTTTCTTGTCTTCCCTTCCCCTTTTTATTGGGCTTCTGTAAATGTTAAAGGTTGAAGTTAGAAATACTTATTGGCTCCGTCCAAGTTTTATGCTCCTGATTCCTCTAGAAAGTGACTTGTTTTCAACTAAAAAGTAATTCATATTTAGCTAAAAAGTGACCCCTATTTAGCAAAAAAGTGACCCCTTATGTGGCGAAGGTGGAGGGCATTGCCATATAACTCCTTAGCATAATGCTTGTTCTTGATCTGAATGTGCCTCATATAGGCACTGATAAATATGAATTTCCAATTGCCGAGAAGCTTTTCCCTCGAGTAAGTATATGTGTACAACTAAGATTGAACTGAAATCACTATGTTCCACTATCTGCAGAGTGTACTTACGAAACCGTTTTCTTAGCAATGTATTTTCAATAGGAATCCAATCTATGGAGGTTCATCTATCATAGATTCACGTCGTCGTGAATCCTGTTTCACAAAATGGCCCAACTCATACTTTTGTTGTTATTCTGCAAGGAGGAACTCCACTGGAAGCATACTAGGCAATCACTTTAATGGTAGATTGCATCAGCAACCTGTTGGTAATCATTTCTGATAATCCTAATTCCTATGTTATCGTGATGCTGTTTGTTAAGTATTTTAACTTGGCAACTTTCTGAGTATGTAAAGTGTAGTGCATTGGACCTAAATGTGATTTCATCTATCTTTGCTTTCATTTGCTAATAAAATATTCCTACGAAAACATATACTTGCTTCTACTTTATCTTGGTTAGCCAGTTATCCTTCGATGGTTGCTTTCATTTGCTGATATGATTTTATAACCATGGCAACATATGCTTGTTTTACTTTATCATACTGATATTGTACATTACCAAAGACGAGTTCTATAAGTGACCCAATATAGTCTTAAAAGTGACCTCCGGCTCCTTTCAAAGTGACCTCTCAATCCTATTGTATCTTCTTTTTATTTTTAATTTGTCAACTACCTTTTTCTACTGAATGTTTTGGACTACTGGTTATTAGTGAGTATGATTCATGCAGGTAATTCAAAGCTAGGTGTATGAATAAGTCACTAGAAATCAGAACATCTGTATTTTGTCCCTTCATTTAAATTGTGTCTGAAGACTATTTAATAATAAAAGGAATGCCTTTGAAAGACTGTTAGGAGTATTTGTGAATGCTACAAACAACTAATTGTCATCTTTAGTCTACTAGCTCAATGGTAGAGCATTGTGCAATGCACAAAAGATGTGGGTTCAAGTCCTACATAGACTTCTTGTTATACTGGGTCATTATTATAGCTAGACAGAAGTGGCATGTATGCTAAAAGTGACCTTGGAAAGTGTTACAAGTGACCCCTCTCCCTTTCTAAATTGACCCCTCAATTTTTTTTACAATTTTATCTTCTTTTTTTTTGTTGATTTTAACATGGTTCTTCACTATTTTATTGCAGTTTACCTACATTGTCTTTCATGATCCTATAAGTGACCCTCCAAAGTCTTATAAGTGACTCCTCTCTAATTTCAAAGTGACCCCTAATTCTTATTGCAGATCACTACCTAACCCTGCACACAGTATTACTCTACCAATTGAGCTACGTTCACTGTGCAAAGCACATTGCACCAGATGGTCATTTTCCTGTGACCAAGCCTTTGAACCACTAGTAAACCAAAACAACCAGTTGTCCGCCTTCAAATAGTTTTGCGGACCACGGACCTTGATCCGCTTGGCTGCCACATCCACAAGCTTCCCATCACCATCTCTAATAACCACCCACAATCCCATAGACTCCCCGTCAAACACCGCGCATCATAATTAATTTTAAGAGTACTAGCCTCAGGTTACACTCTCATTTACTTATTATAACTAAAAGTGACCCCTTGTACAAGCGAAAGTGACCCCATGTACAAGCAAAAGTGACCCCTTGTACCGACTAACAAAGGAAAAAAAATGACCTCTTGTACAACCAAAGTTGACCCATTCAAAACACAGACTGACCTAAGTACCATAAGCTAATCAAATAGTAATCCGAAAATTAGTTAATTTCAAATAGTCAAATATATAAGGTCATCGCCTATGTAGGATTCGAACCTACATCCTCTTGCGTAATTGCACGGTGGTCTACCAATTGAGCTAATAGGCTACATTTCAATGCTACTAACAATAAAAAACTTAAATTTAAGAGTAATAGCAAAAGTGATCCCAAATACTCTTACAATGACCCTATATTCTCATAAAAGTGACCCTATATTGTGTCACAATTATCCCAGATATCTCACAATTAATCACCACATAAACAAATGTTTGATGACAATGTCGTTACCTAGAACATTCATGCAATTCTACGTTCTGGGCACAGAGAGAAAATGCAGTGTATCTCATGTTTTAAAAGTGAAGAAAAGCATCCTCATAGAGGATCAATTGGAGAGTGCTGCAAAATAAGTTGGAAGCTGATAGTAAAGCTAGAAAGGAAAGAACAAGAGAACGTGGACTATGAGCAATGTTCATCTGCGTATACCATGTGTTTTAAAGAACAACATGTACCTGCTTTCTTTGATTATTTTTAGCTGAGTTCGTGAAAGAAAGCAAACTGAATGGTTCTTTTCAGTTATGAGCTGCTTGTTTATGTTGTTGTTGTCAAATGCTTTGTTGCTGCTCCAGCAGAGTACCAACAGATGATGCCAAATGACCTCCTGCATTCTATGAAGTTACCCATTTCATAACATAAAGTGACCCTTATTTTTGGCCAATCATAGCAACATCAAAATCAACCAAACTATTGTTTCTGGGGTATATACACAGGCATTTAGTTGTAAATTACGTACCCAAACATTGTGCATCTCAGGATAGTTAGTAAGTCACCATAAGTTAATCATGAAGTGACCTAAATTGAGCTAATAGGCTATGTAGGATTCGAACCTATATTCATATGTGCAAAGCACATTGCTCTACCAATTGAGCTAATAGGCTTTCATATCAATATCAATAGGGACTTGTTTCTCACAATTGTATTCTTGTATTGTCCTTTGCATCCTATATATATTCCTGTCAAGTCACCAACACCACTACAATCAACCAACAAATTCAACACCATGGTACGAAGAAATTCAAGTTACAACTTAAAACCAACTCAATATCTTGTGTTACTCGTGTGAGTATCCATCAACAATAAATAACTAGCCTGCTAGCTTACAGTAGCTTTGGTGTGAAAAATCCCCTTAAGACACGAAAAAACCAATCACCCGGAGAGTCACAATGACTTAAGTCAAGGAATTTGCAAGTCGTAAAGAAGGAATATTAACATATTAATATCCATGAAATGGTTAACTGAATAAAGATACAAAATACATGTGCGATCATTTACATTGATGATCATTCACCTGTGACCTATCACGAATCACATTATGATTCCCTTCTCCTCTTCCAGCATCTTTTTTCTTTTTACTCCTGATTTATGAAAGCAGAGAAAAAATGCATCAAGACAAAACATCATGCAAAATAAGAGAAAGGAAGACTACATCCCAGTCCTTTGCATCTGCATGATCAGCTTCCCAACATTCAAAGAAAAGTTAAACATTAGGCATATATAAGTGGACTCACAAATTTTTTTACCACAATCTTCCTTAATTAGACAGACACAAACCTTTTCTTTTCATGAACTATAAAATTTCAAAGAAGCTTATAATGCCCAGTCACTTTAACAAGAGCGAGGGGTCACTTATAGGACTGCCCAGCATCACTTACAGAGTACACTAGGTCACTAGTTGAATTACTATATGTTGAGCAACAAGGGGGAGGGGGGTATATTGCATTATTAGTTGAGCATGTCATACATTAGAAAGATCGATTATCCCTTGCAGAATACATGAAAAACAAAGGGTTACTTTAAAAGGTCATCTTAATTTCTCTTAAAGTGACCCTAAATTCTCATACAATTGACCCTAAGTTTTTCTTTTACTCTTCTGTCTTACTGTGTATTTCGCATCAGAATTTTCTGTTTCTGTGTACATAGCAGATTGTATTGGAGGAGGGGGTGTATCTTGCATCAGGCAAGACCAATTCTTGTTGTAGTCATTTGCAAAGAGCTCATCAACAAATAAGCCATATAGAAATCAACCAACTTAAAATTAGAAGAGACGAAATTCTAGCCATTTGTAAATCTATGTGACGCTATTAAGAAATTAAAGTGGAAAAAAAACAAAGACAAGATGAACCCTAATTCCATGAATCAACTCAGAATTTGAGACAACGAGTGAAATAGATAATTCATTTTTGAGATCTCCCATAGATTCACAATTAAAACTCAAAACAAAACCCTAAATTCACAAGCAACATATGAGAGCATACAAAATCAACGAAATGAATAAAAAATCGAAACATTGTCACTAACCTTTGTGGGGAAGAAGAATCATTCGGTCACTAGCGCAATGGATAAGGAAGAAAGCTTCGTTTCCCATGGAGGAGAGAGAACATAAGGCAGTCAGGCAGACATCAATAAGAAGTCGAATGGAAAGAGAGAGGAAGGAGAAAGAAAATTTGGCCACACAGTCAGACATATTAAAGTTCCGCGAAATTACAATCCATGCCATTAATAACACACGTAATCTGAGCCGTTGATCAGCTTGTTTGGACGGCTAGGATCCCTTCTCACCATCTCACCGTAAGCTCCCTTCTCACCAGATCCCTACTCTCTCTCTCTCTCTCTCTCTCTCTCTCTCTCTCTCTCTCTCTCTCTCTCTACATATAGATATATATATATATTGATATTGATAACTATAATATTTATGTTACTTATTTTTTATTAAAATAAAATATTTTTAACTTCTTTAATCACCTATGTATTTATGACTATTTATTACCTATTCAATGCTTGGTGAGAACTCAATTTTACATGTATACTAGGTTTCGTGCCCGTGCGATGCACGGGTTCTTGTTCATCATCTCTGTCATTAGCATCAATATAAAAAAAAAATCATATCAATATATAAAGTTGAATGATTGGAGTAGCAAGGAACAATAATAATCTTTTTATCAACAAAATACCACATTTAACAAAGATATTACATTTTTAATGAGTAATATATAATATATTTTTGAGGGTAACTTATGCTACTTATTTTTATTAAAAATAAAATGGAATTATTTTTAGTTTCTTTTTAATCATCCATGCATTTATAACTATTTATTACCACTTGTTACTACACAATTTTAATTCGTGTAATTTGAGTTATCTAAAGCAAAAAAAAAAAGATGAAGGAATTAAATGGAGGATTAAACCGTAAGAATTGAAATACTCCAATTTAATCATGAAACTCTTGTCTCTGAATATTTTTAACCAAACTAAAAGGTATTGACTTGAAAATAAATAAATTAAACACATAATACATTGAGATACAACTTTGAAAGGTTGAAATTTCTCCATTAATATACATTCCTACTTGAAAGAAAAGTACGAATCCATTTTCACACTACCAAAAAGGTTATTTCTTCAATAATTAAACCAATTGGAAAATAAAATCAATCAAAACAATAGAATTAGCGGGTAACTAAATAAATTAAACAAAAAGGTAAAAACATAGAAGATTTTCATCATGCATCAAGTATCATCACCACAAAATATATAGAAGTATCAAATTACATGAAGCGTACTACCTAAAACAAAAACAAACCAAAAAATTTTATAAAACAAAATATTGCTTGAAGCCGAGTATTCTACCGCAAGTCCGCAACCGAGACATCATGGTAATCAGCCGATGGATGATGATCTGCACCACTGAGCTACACCTACTCGGGCTTTCAGGCCTTCGCCGTACCACTCGTTCTGTACCACTCGTTCTGCACCACTCGTTTTGCCACCGCGCCACTACCATAATATGATTTTCCTCTAGCTATAACATTTCAAGGAAATAAAACTGGGCAAAGTGGGTTTATGGGTAGGGTATGGATTATGTACTTATTGGTAGAAAATTGAAACGACCAAAGTGCATTGAGGAGTTGAGTATTGAAGTTGTTGCTAGTCGAGAAGTCTTTCAATTAATTGGAAATGCAAATGCAGTAATAGTGTAATACCCTTCATAACTCTCGATAGGTAGATGCAATGTATGTACATTGTTTTTTTGTTTGTTTGTTACCAATCTACGTATATACTGTACTACAATTACAATAAATGGAGGAGATCAGAGGTATGCTATTTGATGACTTTTTTGTTCATCTTGTGAATAAGAATATATTGTGATTATATTAGAGATTTAATCATAAAATAATCAAATTATATTTATGACAATCAATGAGATCACAACTTAAACTCAATTATACATATACTGAATTTCAGTTTTTGTTCATCATCCTCTGTTATTAGGATCAATATAATAAAAAAAAAATCATATCAATATATAAACTTGAATAATAGGAGTAGCAAGAAATAATAATCATTTTCTTATAAAAAAAACACATTTAACAAAGAAATTACATTTTTAGTGAATATATAATATTTTTTTTGAGGGTAACTTATGTTACTATTTTTATTAGAATAAAATAAAACTATTTTTAATTTCTTTTAAATCACCCATGGATTTATGAATTTTTTTTAATATTTTTTTATCTAAATTGGTTTAAGATCACATTTATGACTATTTAATGCAACCTTGTTGAGAACTCAATTATATATATATATATATATATATATATATATATATATATATATATATATATATATATATATATATATATATATATATATATATATATATATATATATATATATATATATATATATATATATATATATATATATATATATATATATATATATATATATATATATATTTTGATGATACATTTTTAGTGAATGTATAATATAATATATTTTTTTGGATAATCAATATAATACTTATGTTACTTATTTCTTATTAAAATAAAATAAAATTATTTTTAATTTCTTTTTAATCACCCATGCATTTATGGCTATTTATTACCTATTTAATGCTTGGTGAGAACTCAATTTTACATATATACTAGATTTTGTGCCCGTGCTATGCACAGGTTCTTGTTTATCATACCCCGTTATTAGAATTAAAATAATAAAAAAAATTTAATCATATCAATATATAAGTTGAAAAATAGGAGTAGCAAGAAACAATAATAATTTTTTTATCAACCAAAAACACACATTTAACAAAGAGATTTCATTTTTAATGGATATTTAATATTTTTTTAGGATAATAAATATAATACTTATGTTACTTTTTCTTATTAAAATAAAATCAAACTATTTTTAATTTTTTTTAAACACCCATGCATTTATGACTATTTATTACCTATTTAATGCCACCTTGGTGAGAACTCAATTATACATATATACTAGATTTCATTCCCGTGTGATGCACGGGTTCTTGTTTATCATCCTCCGTTATTAGAATCAATATAATAAAAAAAAATTAATCATATCAATATATAAAGCTGAATAATAGGAGTCTGGCAAGGAACAATAATAATTTTTTTATCAAGAAAAAAAAAAAACCTCTTTTAACAAAGAATTTTTATTTTTAGTGAATATATAATATTTTTTAGGATAATAAATATAATACTTATATTACTTATTTTTATTAAAATAAAAATCAAAATATTTTTAAATTCTTTTTAATCACCCATGCATTTATGACTATTTATTACGTATTCAATGCCACCTTGGTGAGAACTCAATTATACATATATATTGATGATATAGGATAATGTATCTTTCAATTTTGCGGTGCGCAACATAGATTAAATGGTGCCTCCGATAAATTTTTTTTCTGGATCCGCCACTGAGTCTACTGCAATATTCTCCTTTGCATATGCAGCTTTGTTAGTAATTTATTCTAGGCACACTATTATACACTCATATAGTAGTTCACATTTTTTTAGATTTTGGGGCAGCACTTGCATTCCCATTGTATATGCCGGGTCCGCCCCTGTTTGGAAACTTTTGAGTTTGCGAGAAGGTTGTTAGTATATATGAGTTCAAATAGCTAGAAGTATCATCCCTTTTGTTTGTTTCTTTTATCTTCAATGCACCATGTTAAGTTTTAACGGCTAGATTCATACAAAATATGACCTTGTAGCCCACATTGTGATGAAATCATTTTCAATTTTTCATGCTATAAATCGAGGTTTTTTTTGTCATTATTAAAAGTTATAATGTGCACGTTTTATACGTAAAGTTAAGAAATAGAGGGACTAATAAAATTATGCAACAAACATAAATATGGAATCGAGTGGATGTAGTCTGATTTTATAGTTTTTAAGTGGCACGCATGTTAGAATAATGTTATTTAATGGTCGACGTAGCTAAAAAAAATAAATATATAACTAAAAAATGGGGTGACACTTAGAGCTCCACCTGTTTATAGGTAACTCTTCAAAATTTTCTAAATAATGTTTAATGTTTATGTGTTTAAAGCTTGATTTTCACTTGATAATTAAGTTGGACAAGATTGAAGACAAATATTATTTGGCAGAAGATATGTTCTTTTTTCAAATATGCTTATGCATAGATTAAATATTTTAAACCAAAATTATTAAGGTTAGATGACGATATATTTATCAACTACTTCATAGTGTGCATACTTTATTCATATTGGCGGTTCTATATATAACTAGTGTGTATGCCCGCGCGATGCGTGGGATGTTTCGGTTCTTTTTTTTTTAAATTTAATATTTTCTGATGGGTTGTTTTGCTTCTAACTTTGTTGTAATAATTTTCTTTTTCTTATTTGGTGCTAGTTTTGTGATTAACTGGTAAATAAAACTAAAACACACTAAGCCGGGATTTGGAGAGGTTCATCCGCAGCCTGACTCTTAATTTTTTTGAGGCAAATATTAAAATGTTGGGGGGAGTGATGCCTTCAAGTCATGGTAATAGTCATTCACTGGTCATATATTAGCCTTTGACAAAAAAAAAGTCATTCATTGGCTTGTGGTACCTCCATAAAAGTTAGAAGTATCCACCCCTAAATGACATTATTTGTTGCATTATAGTTCTACTTATTATGATTAGTCATACTGTAAACTTTGAGCTATATTTGACCGAGTACTTAAGAAACGACTATTAGCCTTTTATTAACAAACTTGAGAATACTTTGTTATAAAGTTCTTCCACCAAATATTATCATAGTAGACTATGGATCAAAATGAACTAAGTACATCAAGAATTTATTGAAACAAAATCTGGGTGGCCCATGTGCCATGCCCCAGTCCCAGGACTCCCAGCGCCCAGCGAGCGCCCATGTCCCATATCCCAAGTCCCGTGTTCTATAGGTGAAATCGGAGTTCGGGGACATGGGTGACTGTACCGAGGCATCAGAGATCTTCTAGAGTGACAATAAATCCCTTGGAGAAGTTTTGGACAATACGGAAGCCGTGCCCCGGGAAGCCGAGAATCAAAGGCTATAATCCACGTTTTTTGGGCTTCCGAGAGGCCTCAGAACGAAGGTGGATATGTTCGCACCACATCTCACTGGAGACCCTTAGGGAACATAAGAGGCCTCAGGGGTCCGTTATCGGGTCCCTGATAGGCTTGTAAGGGCGTTTCAACGGGACACCAATGTAAGGGCCGCAATACCAAAGCAATGGGTGATATCGAAGTTCGAGGATCCGGATGATCCTCCCGGGGCACCGAGGGTCCTTTAGGATCATGATAGACCCCTCGGAGAAGTTTGAGCAAAAATGACATTTGGGCCCCCGGAAGCCGAAAATGAAGGTTATTTTTTATTTTTTTTGGATTTCAAAGAGGCCCCGAAATGAAGGTGTATATTTACGCACCACATCGCACGGAACATCCCTATGGGACATGGGAGACCCTCGGGGTCGCTTATCCAGTCCCTAATAGGCTTGGAAGGACAATTTATGGGACACTAGTAGTGTAAGAGTTGGAACACCAAAGGCATGGGTGATATCAAAGTTCGGGGATCTGGATGACCCTCGCGGGGCACCGAGGGTTCTCTAGGATCATGATAGACCCCCAGAAAAGTTTGGGCAACTATGACATCCGGGCCCCGGGTTGCCGAAAACAAAGGCTATAATCCACGTTTTTTGAGCTTTCGGGAGGCCTGGGAATGAAGATGAATATTTTGGCACCATATCGCACGAAAAACCCCTAGGGGACATGGGAGGCCCTAAAGGTCTCTTATCATGTCCCTGATAGGGTTGGAAGGGCGTTTACGGTAAACTGGTGTGAGAGTCGGAACACCCAAGGCATGGGTTATATCGAAGTTCGGGGATCCGGATGAGCTCTAGGGTCATGGTAGACCCACTGGAGAAGTTTGGACAAAAATTACACACGAGCACCGGGAAGCCGAAAATGAAAGCTATAATCCACGTTTTTTGAGCTTCTGGGAGGCCCCGGAACGAAAGTGGATATTTTTGCACCACATTGCACGGGACACCCCTAGAGTACATGGGAGGCCCCTGGGGTAGGTTATCGAGTCATTGGTAGGCTTGAAGAGCTCTTATTGGACATCAGAGGCTAATCCACGGTTTTTGGATACCAAGCAAGACTTACCAGTTTCCACCACCCCGTACCGCCAAACCTACCCCGAAGCCCTCTCTACTAATACAGTGAGATCTCATAATTATTCCCAATTTTTTTGAAGCGATTTCTATATTTGTTTTGATATTTTTTCTATTTTTCAGCATAACTTTTTAATTAAAAATTAAATTAAATAGTTTTAAACATTCGAGTTGGTATAACCGTTTAAAAGAAAACAATGTAAAGCAATATATGATACTAAGCTTAATGAAACTGGAGGGGTTATTTTGCAAAGAGAGGAGATGTAGATAGCAAATGCCTATTACCAATCGCAAAGAAATACGAAGAACCTTATCAAAATGAGGATTGGTTGTACACGATACCGGAAAGATGGCGGAGGACGACGATAAGATCCAGATACGAACGTTGAACATAAGGAAAGGTAGGAGATGAATTGATTAGAGGTGATCATTTGCGGGGCTCGGGTTGGACACGGGCCGGGTTTTTAATGAAAAAATTGTCCAACGGGCCCTAAAACTTGCTGTCCTTGTCCACCCCATCAGGGCTCAAAATTATTGTCACGGCCAGCCCTATTAATGGGCCGGGCTTGCCCATGGACTAACTGGACTTTTAAAAAATTAATTTTCAAATAAATTTTACGAGTTTTTCTTTGTTTGAAATAAGTAACTTTACTATTAATATGTAACTTAACTCCAAAATCAAGCGTAATACTCAATATAATTATGATTTTGATATTTTCTCATCCAAAATAAGTCTTAATACATACAAATAAACTATAAAAACTCACAATTTTTTAAGTGAAAAATATTAAATGGGCCGGGCGGGCCTGCCCACGGGCCTTTTGTGTTGTCCTTGTCCGCCCATTTATTTAAACGGGCCGGGCTAAACCCGCCCATTAAATAATTTTTTCCCAAAAATCTTGTCCATACCTGCCCAAATTGCGGGCTGGGAGGGCCAGGCTTTTCGGGTCGTTCCGTCCATGATCAGCTCTAAAATTGATGTTGTGTGGTTTCATCATCTATTCATGAGAGAGAAATTAGTTTTTTTTTTTGGCTCATCAATATGTGAGAGAAGTTAACTACTACTCAATTTCTTGGATTTGTAACGTCTGACAACTTCTGAGAATGAAAGGAAGGGGATGAAGGAGTCATTAAACTCCATTATGTTTTTGTGACGTCTGATTGTAGCTACTTTCTCAATCTTTTTTCTTTTCTTTATGCTGTCCATGAGTCACATGACACGTCATATGTAAATTGACACAGCATTCGGCAATTCAGCGGCTGATGTGGCGAGCTCTGATTTAATCATTGCGTTTTTATGTAATTACTAGTTTTGGCCCCGGGCGATGCCCCGGGTTAGGTTTTATTTTTATAGGTTGTCTATTCTTTTTGGTGTTATCGTAGGTATCTTAATTACACGGATGGTATAGTCATGTAATTAAGGATCTTTCATCTTCTTTTTTTTTTTTTTTATAAAGAAAGTAATTAAATGTTCTAATTAAAGAAGTTTTAATACTCAAGTATCTATTTTGGTGAAAATTTAGCAGTTATTTTATTTTATAACTTGAATATTATGATAATAATTATTTATTTTTTTATTTATTAAGTCAAATAAATGCTTGACACACTTGCATGGGCAACTTATGTGGCTGCTTATATGTCATTACCATATGAATTTAGGGCTTACGTAACATCTCATATGTCAATCTCGAATGTGCCACGTGACAAATCTTAGGAGAATTGCACTGTGTTTTAATAGTAAGGTAAGATAAGATATAGATGTGTATCATATACACGTCTTTGCCACAAATAATTAGAAAACAAATCTCATTTCAGCTGAGATCTCATTTGAACAATCATTAAAAAAAAATAAAATCATAGGAGTATATTGTTAAGAACAAAAGCTAGACTCCAAAAAAAAAACAAAAAACAAAAGCTAGACCTGAAAAGAGATAGGACGGCCCACCCGGGTTGATCCACCAAACCAATTTCCGGACAACAAAAACCGCTCCATACAAAAACACTTGCCTCAACTCATTCTCAACTGCGACTGTAAGCTACCACTGTAGAGAGAGAGAGAGAGAGAGAGAGAGAGAGAGAGAGAGAGAATTGCAGTTCCGAAAATTGTGGCAACGAACCCTATCTTCCATTTTCCATAACTGATTCTCCGAGAATCTCTCGCAACCTTTCCTCTATAAATTCGGGTTCACTGTTTCAGCCAAGATGAGTACCATGAAGTTTTGCCGTGAATGGTTAGTGTTTTCTCATACCCTTTTCAGAAAAATGCTTCATTTAAATAAAAAATCATAATTTATCATCTTACAATTACTTGAAATTTGCCAGAACAACGAACCAAACAATTGATCATCAATTTCCTAACAATTTTAGGACTTAAAGTTGATTGCTTTAATTAATTTAATGGACTATTCACTAGTTTATGGCATTATGGGTTTATGGGTTTATGGGTTTGTGATTTTGTCTAATTTTATGTTGGTTGTGTAATGTAATTGAACAGCAACAACATTTTGTACCCAAAGGAGGATAGAGATAACAAGATCCTCCTTTACGCTTGCCGAAACTGTGACCACCAGGTAATTCTGAATTATTAAGTAGCTCTGCTTGCTAGGGCTTTAGAATTCTTTGAACATTTTGGGTGTTGTGTAATTGAGTGAGTTATTTTAGATTATTAGGCACATTGGTAATTCTTAATTGATACACCTACAGTCTCAAATACTTGATGCTCTACAAAAAGGTGGAAAAACCAAAAAAATAAATAAAAAAATCCCACTTTAGATTTGCTGTATGATGAAAACTCGTTTCGTTTTGGATGTCATTTACTTTCGAGAAATTGTTGGCAGCTGGTTTTCTGCAGTTTGGTGATACAAAATCTGAGGGAAAGGAAGGATAGTGGGTAGGAAATGAATTCTCTTAGAAAATTGGAGGAGGCAATTATTCTGATTTGCTGAAATTAGTTTGTTGTGGAATGTTATTACATCGTGCAAGTAGGTTTTTCTTATTTTTATGAAAGTGATTGTCCTTCGAGTATCTACTATTCACACATCTTGGTTGGACTTGGAGCAGATTTGAGTTTGAGCATAATCTTTGCAATGCCAATATGAACAATAAGGACTACATTACGCAGCCTAGATGCACCATCATGATGTGCTTAAATCATGAATCTCCTATTACAAGATAAGAAAACCGAGTGGAATGATTAAAGAGAACAGGATGGTAAAATGCGAAAATGTCTAACGGGCCCTTTTGTCTACTGCTCTTCCATCTAATGGAAAGGTCATCCCTCTTGAGAATTCAAAGAATGCATTTACCTACAGAAGGGTATCAATTTACAAAAAGATATTCTATGCAACTTTTCTACATGAGTTCGCATCCTCAAACTCATTCTTATATTGCAAAGTTGCATATATAGAAATTGGAGGAATACTTTCACGGAGGTGGATTATATGTCATAATTTGCAGAACTGAGGCTCTTATCAAGTGTCACTGGCTCTCTGTTCTTTTATTTTTTCCAAAAATTCCCTGCTTCCTTTACCTTTTGGCCTTGGGGTATGTGACCCATAATAGCTTCAACTGTAAACCACAAAGAAGCCTACATTGGATAATTACTTAGCTTTCCATGGATACCTTTCTGAAGGAAAGGAGACGTTCTGGCAAGTTTTGGATAATATATTTTTTAATTGTTCTGCTGAGAAAATCTACTCGTATATGTGAATTATTAGTAAAATGTGTACTGCTTTACCAATTCAAGGGTGATTACTTTGATAAAAGGATGATGATTTTACACAGAAGTCCTACTACTGTCTGCATCAAAGATTTACATGTAGTTGATTTACCAACACTTACCTGTAAGCTTTGGATTCTATGCAGGAGGTTGCTGATAACAATTGTGTTTACCGAAATGAGATACATCATGCTGTTGGTGAGCGTACTCAGGTTCTACAAGATGTAGCTGCAGATCCAACTCTTCCCCGCACCAAGTCTGTTCGTTGTGCTAATTGCAACCATGGAGAGGCTGTCTTTTTCCAGGTGAACTTGATATTTCGTTTTATGTTCTTTCCTTAAACATGTGAATCTGTGACTGAGACTCTATTTCCATATGCTATTTTTCATTGCTTATTTGGCCACCCTTAAAAACTGAAGATATTCAGATCCATTTATTGATTTGGACCTGTTTATGTTGTGTGCTTCGGTAGATACCACAAATTGAAATAGATTAAAGTGGTGCATTTAATATGAAAACATTACTAGCGGGAAGAAAAAAGGACACTTGAGCAAGAGAATTGGAAACACGTATTTCTGAATTCTGCATTTAGTCGAACCTTGCTAGAGACATGAGGTTTTTCTTATTGTTTATCTGGAAGATTTTGACTAAGTGCAGTTCAGCCCTGTTCTTATGCTGATACGTAAACCCAACAGAAGGTTTGCCCAGTTCTAATGCTGATATGTAAACTTAACTGAAGGTTTGCCCTGTTCTTCTGCAGATTAAAGCTTAAAAATAACTCTCTTAACCTCATAGCAGTGTCATCCTTCCCTTCCTTGGTTCTCTGAATCTTCTGATCCTTTCTTTATCTCCTTATTTAGTTTGTTGTGGCAAGGTTGCAGACCATACTAATAAATATGGTTCACTATAGTATTTCAAATGAAATCTTTTGATAGATTTGTTAATAATGTACTGTTTATGCAATTGAGTGAGATTATCCATTGATATGAGTTTCCTAAATTAATCATCTAATCCAGGCTAGCTGTCTAGTGTTATCTCTGATAAATTGAGCTTGCTTTCATGCAAATAATTGAATACCTCCTAATGAAATGTCACTCTGAGTTTCATGCCATGCTCTTCTAACACACAAATATTCAGGCAACGTCTAGAGGAGAGGAAGGTATGACACTATTCTTTGTCTGCTGCAATCCAAGCTGTGGTCACCGATGGAGAGATTGATCAATCCCCGTTGAAATGCTAATGAATCAAGTCTGACCAACTGTTGCTGATATGGTGTACATTTGCAAAACCTTTCACCAAGGTTCCTTGTGGTTTCATGACGGAGCAACATGTAATGACACTGTAATCTTAGATTCCCTAACATATTTCATGGACGTCAAGTTGGTGAATTTTGTTAGCGACTTTCTTGATTGACATGTTTTGCATGGCAGAAACTGATGTTTTGTCTGCTGACCTATGTGGTAAATGAAATCCTCTCTTTGAAAAGTTTGAATGGGTTGGCTCAAAGTTGAGATGAGCATTTTAGGCGGCAAATTTTGAGTTGTGGCTTTACTTCGCTTGATGACTGACTTTTGCTTTTCTTCTCGCCTTTATTGGAGGTTTGTTTGTCTACCTTGGAAAATGGCGACGGAGTATGTTGATCCTCAACTATTATGAATTTATCTCACATTTCTGTGGAGTTTTTATTTTTATTTTTAAACTTTCTATTAAGCTTTACCTAGCTTGGTTTCAATCTGGTGTACGAGGGTAAAGGGCGCCCTTCAATTCTGACCTCAGGTTTCTGTCAGACACACGACAGAGCTGAGAGGGAAGAGGTAAAGAGGTGGGATGGAACCCGAAATTTAAAAAGCTGTGTACTAGAGTATATAACAAGAGCTTTAGTTTTGAGATTCAGCCTGCTGTTAATTGTTATTTGTTGTTTTCACGCCTCTCTAGTCTCTCCTCAGAAAGCAAAACTTTCTCATTTTCAATTGCGTTATCTACTGACAATCGCAAGACCGCCTAAATGGGCAATTTCTCTGTCACAAACTCACAATTATCAGTATGGGGGCTGCTAGACATTAGGCAAAGAAAATTTCACCATTGAACATGTACCATCCAACCGAAGAACTAAAGGCAAAAAGGAGTAGGTTTCCATTCTTCAGCAATGTTTGTTCTTAGCGCAGTTACTCATTTTCATAGCTTCCTGAATATAGAGACAGTGAATAGCAGCTGAGTGTATAAACTAATTAAGTTGGACTTTGCTCTTGGTAGTCAAACCTACAGACAACAGCCATACCTCGTATGAAGCTTTAAGAAGTTTGTGGCAATGTTGACGACTCGTCCAAGGTAACACTGCAGATTATGAGCTACACAAGGTCGTTTGTGGTAATATTGATGATTCGTCACAAGGTCGTTTGTGGTAATATTGACGACTCGTCCAAGGTAAACACTGCAGAATATGAGCTACACAAGGTCGATGACAGCCGTGATAGATGTGAAACAAGCACATCTAAGGCATCACTCGCTAGTAGAGAACAATCAACGATTGAGAATAGCTCTTGCAGAAAAAATAACAGAACACCATACTGATGCGGGAGCATGCCCATCAAACGGACAATCAAGCATATAGAAGGATCTCCCACAGGAAAGGGTTTTCTTTGTCAATTGCTCGAGTGGTAAAAATGAACCAACATCCGCACCATGAGACAGGTCCCTCAATATACAATCCTACTTGGACAAAATAATGTACATAAAAGGGTATATTGAGCAGGTGAACTAGCATCCACATTGTCATACATTTATATTACATCCACCATCACAAAACTGTTACGGTTGAGAAGGCAACTACGAAATAGCGGCACGGGGGCACTTTGAAAAGGAGAAGAAAAAAATTTCGGACTATATATCGAGTTTTACAGAACCCACCCTTGGGGAGAATCAATGCTAAAGCGAAGGTTTTTACGGAGGCAACTTGTGCACAAGATCAGGCACAAGATCACGGGCCGACGCTTAGGAGAATAATATCGACTTGTGGTTTCCTTATGGTTCTGTACAAACAACCCCTCCTTTATAATCATCTATCACTGCTCTATCCTGCTGCATCCACTTCTTTCGTAGGGGTGTAATTTTCTTCCAAATCATAAAAACTGATGGCAATTTAGCACATGATATGTAGATGCCAAGCAACTGCCTGGTCAACAAAAACCACAAGCGGTAGTATCTCTGCTTCATTTTCAACATCATATGATGAATCAAGATCCATTTACTGCCATATCTGGAGAGGAGTTAGCAGGTAAATGCGGATGCTCTTCCCCTTCTAACTGTCCATTTTCTTGAGCTTTAGACGGTACGGCTGAACAGTTTTGGGATGCAAGCTTCTCTTTTCCCCTTTCTAACTGTCCATTTTCTTGAGCTTCAGACGGTACGGCTGAACAGTTTTGAGATGCAACCTTCTGTTCACTATCATTTTCTTTGCCTGAACCGTTCTCATCGCCGTGATTTCTACCCATTTCAGCTTCCTTCTGTTGATGGTTGTCTATGTCCTTACTAATGTTTGCATTTGAGGAATCAGAAGTATTATTTGTGATACTTGCTGCTTTCTTGTCGGGAAGAACTGTCTGGCTAAGAGTTGAGCACAAGGCAGCAAAGACGCTATCTTTTGATTTAGAACTCTTATCAAGCCTCTTCTTTTTTACTAACCCAGGGTCGTCTTTACAAGACATTTTCCTTTTCACACTTAAAGACTCCAGAGTACCTTCATCCCCATCTGAGGCATCTATCTGTCTTCTAGGTGGTGGTTTATAGTCTTCATCATCCTCATCATCGTCATAATCCACTAGTCCACCAGGTCTTGAACTGCAAATTTTAGCATATGCAACAATGAAATACAAGTGGTGAAGTGACAAATTACAAAACTGAGATTGTCCACAAGCAATCACCTCAATGTTGGGCAGCTAGAAGTGGAACCATTAGATGAAATGGGATGGGCCTGTACCCTTCGGGTGTGTGGCATGGAAGCTGATGCTGTATCTTCCTCGTCACTGAATAAAATATAAAACATTCAAATAATTTAAAAATCAGAGCACAAATTTAGAGGCAGAAGCCAAGTATCATTTCTGCTACGCGGGACAAGAATATGATAATAACCTGTCCTCGTTGAAGTAGTCTTCCTCTTCTTTCTCCAAAGTGCGCTCTTCAACTCGTTTTCTAGAGTCCACGTCAACGGCAGAATTTGTTCCATTACTCTCTAGGGACTGCAGACTCTCGGTTAGATAGAAGTAGTCCAGAAGATGTTTGTCAATACTTGATGATTATTAAAAGAGTACCTGCTCATATTTGACTTTTAAAGACTGAACTGAAGCGAAGTTTTCAAACTTGCCCAGCTGACTCCAGAAAGACTCAACCAAATACTTGAGTAATGGCTTTATGTTTTCCTGCATGAGACTTCAAATTGTAAGAGCTAAACTTCATCTAGTCTTTTATATTATAAAATAAAAATAAAAATGGATATATGCAGAAATGGACTGAAAGAAAACAATAGCCACCTTTCGAATGTACTCAAAGAGCTCAAGAACTGCGGAGTTGAGCAAATTATAACGATCGCCATTTGCAATAAACGCATCCACAATAGGCTTGAGAAGGTTGCGCTTTGCAATATAATTAATAAGATTTTCATCCTGCAAAAGCATAATTCTTCAGCACTGGATGTCCACCAGGGAGACTGATCATATCCAGTGGGCAAAGGAAGTGCCATTTCTAATGATAAAAATCCTACTATGATATATAGGAATTCAACAGATACAAATAACAACTAAACAAACACTAACTAGTTTGAATAATCAATGATAAAACTAGCCCACCAAAAATTCAACCATAGCACCACAACCTCATCCAGAAGTTAAGAACAGAATACAAAGGCATCTATTGGATCCCACAGTTCCCTGGCTAGAGGCACAACTTCACAAAACTACCAAAAAAAAAACCCATTAACACTTTGTTATCTACCTCACTGCTGACTAAGGGCCTGTTCTCTTCACATTCTTTTTACTGAACTTATCTGCACAATCCTGAACTGAACTGAAATTTACTGAACTGAACTGAATTTTTCTGAACTGAACTTATTTTTACTGAATCTACAATTACAAATTTGTTTTTTGGTTTACCGAACTCTAGTGAATTTTACTGAACTGAACTTCTGTTTACTGAACTAAACTGAATTTTACTGAATACTTCAAGGGGAAGTTGAGGAGAACAGGCCCTAAGATACCTCGGCTCTGACATTGATCTTCAGCGTTTCATTGAATCATGCACAGGTCACAAAAAATTTTTTTAGAAAACATGGGTATCCGGGCTTTGCCTGACTTAACCTGGGCTCTGAAGATGACGAACAGGGTAACCTCTAATGGCCCTGGCCCCTGAGGAATCTCGAACTTGGGACTTCTGAAATAGACCTCACAGATCTTACCATCTGAGCTACCCACTCAGGGTTGCACAGTTCAGATATAAGCACAGTGAATAGATCTATGATTAAGTTAATTATCTTTGGCTCATCCTGGCAACATATCCAAAGACTTGCAAATTGCACTAGAACTTCTTAAGCTACACAAGTTATCACCTAACGGCAAATAAAATCCTAACTAAGCCACTATTATATCCACTTACCATGTCCTACTTCGAACTAAAGACAACAACATAACACGAGATGAATGAAACATGAGGCACAGCCGCACAGTCCATTTAGATGAGTCAACCCACAACTGATTTCCAACTTCATGAGCAAAGATAGTTCTACATACAGTTGTGTGGAGATATATTAATATTTATATAATTATGTGTGAAGTGAGATATTTATCTAAAGTCTGAGAAGTAACAACAGCACTCATTGGATTGAACTCGAAGAATCACAGTGCGATTTATCCAGCAGAAACCAACGTTGCAACATCCGCTCACAAATTGACAAATTGCATGATACCGCCAGAAGAAGAAAAGGGAAAAAAACAAGCCCACCTACAGGCCCACATCACATCCACCAACTGCAACCTGTCACATGGCATCATACTAAAGTACAACAGGAAGCCATAACCCCACCACCCTCCATAGAACTAGTATCCCCAGTACACCCACGCCGGTTACCAACATACTCCAACAAGCAGAAACCTCTCACAACTATAGGGTGTGAAGAACACAGCAAAAAGCCCTGGTCCAAACTAAGATTTTCCGTAGTCATCCCTCCATCCCCAACACAAAAAGCAAAAACCAATATTGATAACAATAATTTTGGGGAAAGGGGCTCTCTGATTGGTGTTCATGAGAAGCAACTGGGAATCCCCATTGAAGCAAAGGAAAAATTCAACTGCTCATATAAAGGATCTGAAGAATATGCAACAGAATCCAGTGAAATGCAAACATCATCAGAAAAGAACAGCAACTCAAAAGTGGCCAGAGAGAATGATAATTGTGAGTTTTCCCTACAAGACATACTTGCTGGACTTTAAATGGAAGCTTTCCAAACAGCCATAACCTACTACCTGCCTCTTTCCCATTTTCTAATGTACAAACTGGAAACTGAAAGGTGAGAGAAAGAAGAACAAGGATGACGTACAGTCAGCCAGTATCAAAAAGAGTTTCTGGTACAAAGTTGCTGGCTCTGGAAAGCAATCACGATATCCCCGGCAAGCAGGCCTACAGTCTGGTTTTACAAGGCCCAAGTAGGAAGCAGAACTCAAGAGAGGATTTCTGGACACCTTGTGTCACCTGGAATAATTCTGTTAATTCTGTCAGCACTTGTGCAATGTAACTTGCTTTTATTGGGGATGGTAGGACCTTAGCACTCAGTCTGAATGGATGCATCTTACATGTGTCCTAATGAGTAGTGATCCTTAGGGAAAATGGTGTGGACTGTGGAGGGATGAAAAGTAACAGAAACTGGTGTATTCCATTTCATCCAAGGCATGACAAAGTTCTGCATAGTATTGAACGAAATATATCACTTCTCACTTCTCAGAAGTGTTGTCCCCTACATACTTAAAGAAGAAAGAAATGTGACAAATGCTCTGCTAGGTGAGGTAAGAACCTAGTTATATTAGATAGTTTGCAAAGAACCTCTGAACCAAACACAGGTAATCAAGATTAGGATGATATAGAAGTATTTTTATAGTGCGTCATTTTGCAAGTACAGAGGAAGACTGCACAGACGCAGAAGGCATATAATGCAACCATTATAAATGAAAATCCTAAAATTCTGCATACTGATGCATAATAGCATTCCCAAAATCTAGCATATTGATGTGTAACGCAAAAATAACTTACATTACGAGAAATAACAGTGCGCATAAATCTCACAGCAGCAACTACAAGGTACTTTTCTTTTCTACGAGTCAAAACTAATATTTTGTCGATCATATTGTTATGAAGAAAGTTGCACCTGCAGCAGAAAGCAAAGTATAAGGCACTTTACTACACTAGCAGCAGTTTAAGTATAATGTAAATCAATGGAAGTACAAAGATAAAAAAAGTACTTTATTCTGTATGGATGGTGCACAACACAAAAGCACAATAATTCGCAGATGTTCAACAAAATCTCGGGCTTTGTACTGCTATGTTTAACAAAACTTCCAGCCACTGATTTTGCAAGACTATTGTCTCCTGAGCACGAAGACGTTAGGACATCAACCAATTGCGCCAAATGCCTCTCATAGAAAACCTCAATGATGGTATCTCTCTGCAACGCAACACAAAACAAGACTCGACATCTCAATCTCATAACCAGTGCAAATATGTATAATAACGGGAAGTAGCATGAGAAAGATAATATATCTTACACGCAAAATTCAGGGACAAAGCATTTTTGGAAAACTCAGCACTAACATTTCTAAACAAAAAAAACAATCAACAATCACCATGTCACCCTGCAAACATAATTCAGCCACGTCGCAAGCTCCAAATGCATTTTGCTAACAGATTTTTTTTTTTAAATTATACAGATGTACAGCGATTATACCAATAACCCAGATAACTCAGTTATATAATCAAATCTTCATACTCTATGAGGGGTTTTCTTCCGGGGAAGGAGGGTTAGCGAGGGAAACACCAAACACAAATAATCGGGAAGTAAGCAATGCAGATGATCAGGACATACTATACTAACACACACCCTAGAATAGTACACTTCGCATTCCACCCATGAACAGGTTATGTAAAATTGGAATTGCCCAGCTCTAGCATATATAGGCTATGTTGCATGGAGATGGTAACATACATACCTGCGAGTCCGACAATGTGTATGAATCTAATAAAGTGCGGAGAATTTCAAGAAATTGGCAATGCATGTCATCCCCAAAATCTGTGAGCATACCTTGAACCTGAACACCAAAAAAGAATCACCAATCAGTCAGCTACTTCAATCAAAATAGAGCCTCTATCTAGTCAAGGAGGCGTTCAAATTATCAATGAAACTTCTAGACAAACCATAGAGAGGAATCACGATGGAGACAGCTTGCAGTTGGTCGCAGAACATACAGTAACTTAACTATGTTCAAAGAAAAAACTCAACCAGTCATCTATCCTAGATCATGACAATTGGCAAAATAATTCTACACCATTTTGCAAAATGCTGCTCAAGAAACCCAGTTAGCTTTTTTGCTGGCACATACCTTGGTGACTGATTACCATCTTCGCCCACGCAAACATGCTGGTATACCCACCTTATCTTTTGTCAAATAGCGTTTTCTGTTATTTTCCAACATTGTTTTACAATAATCACACATTTAGATTTGAAGTATTTCCTATGCACTTTCCTATTAATGCATAATGAGAACAATCAAATTAGGTGATCCCAAATTTACACATGAAAATGCATTGAGTTCAATACAAAAAAAAAAAAAAAAAGGAGAAAAAAAAAGCGTAGCAGCCATTCTGTCAAACCGCATACCAGGAGACCAAGAAAAGGTGTTCCTTCAGGTCGAACAACATAAGAACGCAAAAGGTTGGGATCCTGATTCAAGAAAAGGATAAGGATATCTGTCCTGCATCCATTAAAAAGAAACCTCATTAGCAAATAGCTCACATAAGCACTACATTAATCAATTTAGCACAAATAGGAGCTTTTTCTCACACTACATAAAGAAATCTTGTCAAGAAAGACCACCACCAGACGCCTCCCAAAAAAACTGACGAGATTAAATATTAACATGAGCCGCACTATAATGGCTAGAATGAAAATCTACTACTTTAAAATGTTAACACCATACATAAAGAAAAATACCATATGCATGTGGCATGATGCGGTGACATCATTCAGCATAAAGGATTGCAATAAAGGGGACTCATAAAAGTGGAGCACGATCATCACCCAGTCAACTTATATCGAAAAGAAAAAAGAAATTACCCAGTCAACACAAGTCGTTTGTCTTCATTCTGCAAAATGTCACTGATGATGTCAAAAAGGCCTTCATTTACAAGATCCCTAAAATATTTCAAGGCAAGAGAAGAGAGATCAATCACTCATTTAGAAGGTACTAGCTGAACAATCACCCAGTAAATAGTAAGATAATAACACCTAACCACCTGTATTCATGAACAAAACTTCAGAGCATATAGTCAGCACAATCAGCCCATCATTTGAATGAGGTAGCCCAAATTAAATCACATACCTAAAGAGACGAAGCTGCTGAACCATCTGAAGACTCTTGCTCAAAGTGCAGAACTCATGCAAAAAATATACCTAATGTCAATACAGAAAAAAAGTCAGTTACTTGAAGGCTCACTTAAACAATAGATTTCTAGAATAATAACATAGAATCAATAGTAACTACCAGCATTTGAAACCACGATTATTTTTACTCGTAAGAAGTTGAAAATATCAAGACAGCATTTAATTTTTGCTTGATATCAGCTCAGAGTGCATTTCAATGAATGCGAGTATCTACTGTATTCATCAGACCAGCACCAAAATGCAAGGAAGACAACCGATAGAGGGAAAGCACTCTAAACAACCTAACAAAGATCAAGCAAACAAACAAGAGTAGAATTTCATTGATATTCAGCTGAAAAATCACTTGCGATGCTATATTCTACGCACCTGCAGACGTAAATGTATACATGTAACAAGCATGAATAATCTCCTATTTGGAAGGAAGAAGGGTATGAGATGCATTTACGTATAGAGTGTGACAGAGAACCTCCCAGCACTCAGCTCAATTCAAGCATCCGCAACAAATGCTATAAAAACATCAGCTGTCCAGCTTGAATCACAACCGCAGACCCTTACAGAGAGAAGTGAAAAATAGACCCAAACATGAGCACATGGTGATATGCATAGGACCACACCGCACTAGGCACTAACTACCACCTCCAACAAATTTGGGTTCCTGAAGACTGAGCATGAGATTGTTTTTTTTTCCAAGTTGAGAGAGAGAGAGAGAGAGAGAGAGAGAGAGAGAGAGAGAGAGATTATTTGATGTAGCACTTGCCACTGCTCTCTTACACATCAACAGCCACCATTCGCCAGTCAAACACTGAATTGACAGCCCCTTGCACAGTTCACACTGCTTCTACCTCTATCATCACTACAGCAAGAATTTAACCAGTCTTTTTGAGGATTCAACCAAACGAATTTACTTAACATTTGCCATCAACATTAAAAAGTATTATTCGCCATCTTCCTCCATCCTTGATAGCGATGGAAAAGGATTAGAAGCAGAAACTATTTATCTTTTAGAAGAACAGAATACCTACTCTGTCTTTAGTTTTTACCCACCTCTTTTCTGCCTTTCTGAACCTTATTCCCACCAATTGCTAACAGAAAACCATGGAAAACAAACTTCCCCATCACCAGTAGCCCTCTTCTTGCTGGGAAACAAATCTGCTCATTCATGACCCAATAAGCCCCTTTTCCCCCAAATAATATAAAAGAAAAAGAAAACAGATAAACAAAGGATCACCAACTCACCCCCAAATAAGGGAACCTCCTAGACGCCAGCAGTCACCATCACGACCTCATACGTTAACCCCCCCCCCCCCTTTCATCAAGACCCCTTGTCCGTTCCACTAGCAGGTTTGGGTGCAATAACAAAATTAAATTGAATTTCCCAAAACCTATTGACTAAAACCCTAATTTATTGGGAGGAATATCGATATGGAATGTGGGGAGCACGGGGAAAACAAGAGAATAAGAGTGAGCCCTCTGACCAATAATGGCTGAACCCAAATATTTTCTCATCAACTGGTATCCCATAATGTAAGTGAATACATATACTGAGCATCCAACAGCCCTTGCCTTAAAGCTATAAACACATCAAATCAGCTCAGAGGTCTACTATAAAAAGTGCAAGAGAAACACTGGACTTTGATCGTTCTTCATCACCGGTTTTTGACATTTTGTGAGCAATAGAAACGGACAAATTAGATCTTAGAACAAACCAAGGAGGACCCCTAATAGAGCATCAAGACACACCAATATCCTAACAACTAATAATATGTTTTTTCTGTCAGATAAGCAAAGTATTGGTATTGAAAATGAAAAAAAAATAGAGAACAAGCTGTCATCTATACAGCCATTAAGACAGACTACTCCAGTGCAGTTCCCTTGGATAGCTGCCCTAAGTCCTATCCCAAAGCAATGTATAGGAGCCTCCAAAAATTGGGGCATTTTTTTCCAACCAACACCACAACAAAGCACATCTCCAATGCACCCCTTTCTCTTTCCCCTTCCCAAATTCCAAAATTTGCGTCTGCAAGGAACCCATGAATATAGAGCCATCCAAACGGCCCCACACACATCAAACAACTTAACCCAAAGGTACTGAGCCACCTAAGAGCAAAAACAGATGCGGCGCAGTCTCACCAAAAGCTCGATAGACCACACAAATGTTCAGAGACATAGACAACCCCGGCCTTCTCCTTTACTGCGCATCATTAGTATTTACCTTGCCCGGAGCTCGAGTCCACAACTAAAACAGCTAATCTGCTGTTAAGCAACAAGGGGCCCACATCAAAAAAGGGGCACAATAATATAAATCGCATATCAATGTGAAAATGGCGATACCTCAAGAAAAAATCTGAACAAAATCATCTGATTTGGTACATGAGCATGTTTGCCAACAGTTGTTTATAGTGTACCAGTCTACCACAGTGTACGTTTATCATCACCAAGACCAACAAATTTTTCAGATACAATTTACCAAAATCGATAAACGTACATAGGTTAAGGCATCACATATACGGCTATACCTTTACAAATTAACAATAACTTAACTCAACAGGAACTTAAAGTACAGATTCAAGCACCAGCAATCTAAAGCTGACATCATGGCTCCTGCTTAACCAGTCATATCATTCATAAAAATAGCGTATTTTTTGAGATTATGGATTGAAAATAGAAGAAAACAACAGTCTGACGATAACATCCAGAAACGGAAGAACTAAGATCTCACAAAGAAAAATGTGATCTGAGGAAAACAAACTACCAGATTCTTCTTTGACTCTGACGATGTACTAGACGATTTCAACCTGGAAAACAACTCCTGGATGAAGGTATTGTCTTCCTTCAATAAAGAAACCACCTGCATGCAGAAACTCTGACTTCAGTTACCAAAAATGAAACAAAGCAAACCACACAAGCTTAGAATAAAATGTACAAATTTAAAGAGCACAACTTACAACGCCATTATTTGCATGTACTATAGAGTTCAGACTTGCAACAGTTGCATCATCCAATACTCTGGGCAAAACGACATCCTAACAGAAATTTATTTGAGCATGCTGAGACAGTTTAAAGAGAAAGAAGAAAAAGAAAGAAAAAAAAAAACAGATGGAGCACAAGATACCGACCAAGAATAGAACTTCAAATGTACCTTCATATAGCCGATTCTGTATGTTTGGTGTATCTTTGACAGAACCATGGGATCTTTGATTGGTATAGCCTACGTAAAACAAAACAAAACATTAACAAATAGAAAAGCACCCATCAAAATGATAAGATAGAGCCTCATAAAAAGTCCAAGATAGGTCATAAGCATGAAGTTGGTTCCTATAAAATCTGGCCCCTTCACTGCACCCTCCATCTAGACAGAAAAAAAATTAAACAACGAAAAGAGAAAATAGTAAAGTGTTTACCTCCTTGAAAACAACATGTTCCTTCAAAAAATCGCGATGTTGAACATGAGAAACCTCAGGATCATCTACAAACAAAATGTACTTGGATCATTCAACAATCAACGAAGTAACAGACAGGGTTGTTCCCTAGTTGACAAAAAAGAATAAACAATCTTGCTGGCAGTCAAAATGGTATGAAGTCATATGCAAAATTGGTCAACCGTGAGAACTTCTGGTAACCAATAAGCATGTTTTAACTGACCAATATTGAGATTTTCAAAATAAATATTTAGGATTTCGCACATCCATTCTGCGCAAGCATCGTCAAGGCTAACCCGAGACAACGGAGACTGTACAGGAGGTATCACACAAATCTGAGGAAGTGACAAACATCCAAAGTACCTATTGACAAAACAGTCTAGTTGAAACAAGAAAACAGTCGCATTACCACCACTATCCAAGTGCCCTGGATAGGATGGAGAACAAAGTTGAAAATAAGTCCATATTAAAGAAGATATTACACTCAATACTGTATCTAATTCCACAAGAAATAATAAGCAACCAAGACAAACAAAGAAGCTTCGACACAATAGTTAGCTAGCTATAACTAACAATATGGCATATGAAAGAAGCAGTGAAACTATGTTTAGACATGCTAAAATCCTTAGATGGCTATAGATCAACAACTGTCCACAACATTAGGTGCAGAACAAAATACAACTGTATTAACTAGTGAGCAGGAAGTTGATTTATGCCATAAGAGATCAACGTTTAGATCAACAGACATTTCATGTTTATCAAGCTTTAAGTTCCACAGAAATGAAGAAGACAAACATGACAATATACCCACAAGAGGACAATTCTACTTAAATATCCTCATCAACGAAACAAAAGCAGAGAGTAAACTAAAACATCATCAATAAAACATTAAATGGTAGTAAAATTTATCTACCATAGCACTGCATTTACATTCAGGACAGTCTATTCGGAAAGCATCACAGCAGAAAACATGCCATTGGGCATAACCATTATACAACCATAGATAGATGATAGAGCAACTTACACTCAAGACACCCAATGATATCCATTATTAATTCATCTCCAAAGATCTTCTCAAATATCTGTGGACTGTTTAGCATTACTGCAGGTAACAAGCAAAAAACCAAATTTAGCTAACAGCAAAGCATATATCCATAGCCTCAATGAGGACAAGAGAAATGGAGAGCATAGGGGGGGGGGGGGAAGGAGAAAGGTGGTGAACTACTCACTGATCCCCTTGACGATTTTATAGATCATGTGAAGACTCTCGTGATTTTCAAGGTCCTCGCAAATCCTAAACAGGTTCATCAACTTCCTGAAAAATTCTTGCTGCGCAAAACCACAAGGGTTAGGATAAGAAAACAGCAAAAAAAAATGTATACTACGCGATATGACCATATGTATCAGACAATAGCAATTCTGTGCTTTAGATAGAAAGGCTGTTGAACGTGGAAGCTACTCAATTTTACCCGACAGAGAACTACTATATGTTCTCGTATATGATTCAACAGATCCTCCATCTGACCTTGAAACATAGAAAGCTTATTGCATGAGCCAACTCAAAATATGTACACTCAGACAATGACTAATCAGTAATCACTCCTTGCCATTGGGAGTCAATACATGGACCCTTTTTCCACTCATGGAAGTTCCTATATGCTGTCAAATGTCACATTTATCAAAATACGCATACATACAAATAAGTGTGTCTGGGAGAGTGTATGCAGTATGTATTAAAGCAGATTCACACAGTATGAATTAAATCAGATTCAGAGTGTGTGCAGTATGTATTAAATCAGATTCACAGAGTGCATGCAGTACGTCTAAAATCAGATTCACAGAGTGTGTGCAGTACGTATAAAATCACATTCACAGAGTGCGTGCAGTATTTATAAAAACATCAGTCAAACAGATTCTTTTTTTATCTAGTCAGTATTAGAATAGTTTCTTAGATTAAAAAACGTTTTATTGAAACTGGAAAAGGTAAACAATTACAAGCAGGAGGACAAGTAGTCCTCAAAAAAAAATACTAGATTACAAATTTCCTCAGTGATGTTGCACGTCAGTGAGAGGCACCCCTCTAAAAGCCCCTAGAGCCTAAGCCCAAAGAGAAGCCAAATACACCACCTTATCCCATAGACCTATACAAAAACAAGAGGCTTAGAGGCCCCGTCAAAAGTCCAGGAATTCCACTCCAGCCAAACACACCAAAAGAAGCAAAGCGCCACAACATCGCCTTCCAAATGAAATTAAAGGAAAAGGGAGGTTGTGTAAGGGGAGGCTAAGATGGTGTAAGAAGGATTTGCAAGAGAAAATCCAAAAGGGGTCTTAGCCAAACCCAAGAGTCACCCGTAGAATCAAAATGAATGGTGTCCAGGACACTTTAAAAAGAAGACAAGTCCCCCAATTCCCAATCAAAAGGAGCTCTGCATAATTGCAAGTCCCACACACCAGTGCTCACAGAAAAGAAAGCAGTAACCTTTGTGACATGGAGAGTGGACAACTGGAAAACCACTTAATTCCAAACGTACATAGTTTTCCAATAGGTGGGCAGTTTACGAGAGGGAAGCCCACCGAGAAAACCTATAGAGAAGTTCTCTTTCTGCCACAGTTAAATTTCACTAAATACAGAGTTGCATATTGGGAGAGGTAGACGGGAAAAGTTTGCTACATAAGCGACAACGCTACAACAATGCAGATATTGTATGTATACAGCATTCACTGTCAAGGAGAAAATTGATCCACACTCTTTCTTATTTTCCGTCTGCAAAGGCAAGCTATCCCAACAGAAACTGTAAATTTAATTGTTATGAAGTGGCAGATAGCCAACGCAATTTCAATCAATGGTCTAACAAAAATAGCCCGTCTGTGATTACAAGATCAAGGCTACAGTGCACCTAATCACCAACACACTCAAGGCAGAAGCTAACTGAAAGCACTGGTGGTATGGTATAGTACGGCCAAGCTACAGACATTTGCATATTAAACAGGTGTTTTCAGTCAGAAAGCGCAAGAAAAGATGGAAGTAAGAGGATAATTTAAAATTTTCAAGTAAATCAAATACATCGAAAGATGTAGGCCAAGATGGCAATACGTAATAAATTGAAAAGTAAAATAAATAAATAAAAACAAGAAGGGAAAAAGGGGGAGGAAAAAAAAAAACAAAAACAGTAATTGGGGTAAATATTTAAAAAGGTTCCAGATTGTGGGAAACAAAGCAGGTCCAAACTTACATCATGCAAAATAAGCTCAGTCACTCGCATCTGATCAGTAATGCCACTCTCCACAACAATCTGTCAGCAACAGTAACAACAACCAAAAGGCAACAGATGTTATTAGATGCAGATAAACAAATGCGGACAAGCAAAGAGGAGAAAAGGTGCCAAAACAAGAAAAGGAAATGAAAGAAAATCCTAGTGTCCGGAATACTTTTGTCAATGTGGAGACTTCAAGTAAAAGCATACTTCAAGTAAAAGCATATTCTGTCTCCATTATCTGTACAATGTTCTGTGGTAGCTTCTTAGCTGAGTCGAACATGGAATGATACAATGGACATGTCAAAATAAAAACTAACAACTTTTAGGTGTTTTGCCTGTATACGTGCTCAAAAAATCCGATTCTGAATATTTGAATGCTCGAATACTGGATACGATACATTTCTGATTCAAATACAAATATCAATTTTTGAAATTTAAGTAAAATATACTGTGCTTATTTTCATGAACTATGTGTGATAGGGCAGTGGCATGTAGGTGAGTAGGTTCATTCTACACCTAAGGTCATGTGATCGAATCAGACCATCCCCACTTACACGTTTCTTTTCTTTTTGAAACCATTGTTGAATTTTAAATTGTATTATGTGAATCTGACATGTAGGCTCTGTTTGGTTGGGCGGAAAACCATTTTCAACTATTTTCAGCTGAAAATCATTTTCAGTGTAAAATGTATTTCCGTTCACATTTTCCGTTGTTTGGTTACAACGGAAAACAATTTTCCTGAAAAACTATTTTTTATAAAAAATAAAATCTACTAACATAGTTGCATCACTCTCGAAAAGTTCGGTGGATTCAAAAAAAAAAAATCACCTCAAACGCACATCGGAGTCAAAAAATGTACTCCCTACGTCCCTTGTTTACGCTTATAGTTTCCTTTTTGGTCAGTCCCTCATTACGCTTACAGTTCCTCTTTTGGTAAAGTTTTTCTTATGAAATTACATTTTGCCCCTTGCTTCTAATGGTCATCTTTCACCATTCCCCCCTCACTTTCACTCTACCCACCCATATCACTCCGGCACTTTCCCTCTCCTGGCGGTGAGTTGCAACTTCCGATGGCTGGCTACCCACGCCACTCCGGCGACTTTCTCTCTCCTCGCGGGCTCTCTCTCCTATGGGGCACTTTTTCTGCTCCTCTCTCTCTCCTCTCGCATCTTTTCGTGGTGGGGTTTGGTGGTAGATGGGGATCCGGTGGTGGATGGGGGTTTTGCGTGGGTTTTCGGGGGTGGGGTTTCATGGGTGGTGGTGGGTGGGATTTCGGGGGTTGGTGGTTTCAAGGGTGGTGGTGGGTGGGTTTTCGGAGGTGGGGTTTCACGGGTGAGGGGTTTCGGCCTTCCGGGGGTGAGGGCTGGTTGGGGGTGGGGTTTCTTGCGTGGTGGTGGTGGGGTTTTCGGATTTGGGGGTTTTCGGATTTGGGGGTTTCAAGGGTGGTGGTGGGGGTGGTGCCGTGGTGGATCTGGTGACTTGAGGGAGAGAGAGAGGGGCGGTGGGGGCTTTTGTGGGGGTGGGAGTCGGGAGAGAGGTGAGGGAGGAGAGAGAAAAATAGGTGGTTGTGGTGGCTGGTGGGTTAGAGAAAGAGGAGAGAGAAATGTCTGTTGTGGGAGGACAGAGAATGAGAAAGCCAAGGGAGTGAGGGCATAAGTGGCAAAGTCATGTCAAAGTTTAGTTTTATTAAAACCCGTGCCATTTGGGACTGTAAACGTAAACACGGGACGGAGGGAGTACTTATTTGAAGAAAAAAAACAATATTGAGAAAGTGGCCCGAAAGTTACAGCCCGAGGCCCAATCAAGTCGGGTGCGAGTTTGTTTTTATGACCAGATGTCCAACAAAACCCGATGATCAAGTCCACTATTAGTGCTCCGGGGACAGTGTCCGACCAACGAAAAACCCTATATAGGTGAAAATGTTTTTCCCCCTGAAAACTATTTTCCTTCTCATTGTAAACCAAACAACGGAAAATGGGAAAACTGTTTTCCCGGAAAACTGTTTTCACCCCAACCAAACGGAGCCGTAGTACTAGACTACTAGTACCCACTTACCCTAAATATCCAAACCAGCTTTCACATACACAAACTCACAGCCACCCACCCACATTTTTCTCTTCTCTTCCCTGTTGAATCCGTAGTAGCTCAGTCACAGCACTTCCACGACGATCAACGACGGCGATGCTCCAGATCTACTCACTCAGTCCTAATGCGTTCTCTTTCAGTGTTGTTTCAATAAAAATTTCCTTTTATCTATTCAACTTTTACCTTCAACGACTCGGCTTTCTCACTCAGTAAAAAAGGAATTAGGTATGGACCGTATGGTCCAGTCTGCATCGCTTGATTTGTTTTTTGTCATAAATTTTGTTTTCCTTTCAATTCTGACCTCATTTTCTCTCTCATGAATGGCAGGCTAGATATGGAAAAAAATAGGCTACTGGATGCGTACTGATTATTGCAAAACAAAAGCTTAATCAGATTTTTGCCAAAAAAAATGAAGAGCAAAATGACTATTCGCATCCAGATATGTGATCCAAAATTCAGATTCCAGTATTAAAATCTAGTGTCCGAAATATAGAACAGGAGTTGCATGTGCTTGGGGAGGGAGGGAGGGTGTTGCTGGGCGACAGGGCTGAAGCTTGATGGGAGGAAGAGATGTGATTGAGTAAAGTTCTTCCTTGCAGCACTATAAATGGAGAAAGTTGTATACACTGCCATATCTTATTCAGTGAGAATTTATATTTTTCATATTTGTTTTCTAACTTAAGTAACTAGTCAGGGGCGGAACCAGAAATTTTTCATTGGGGGGACCAACTATTAGTAATTTTTATATGGGAATTCTTCCTCTCAGAATTAGTTATCCGGATAAAATTTTAATTTCAACTTTCCCAACCGTTTTAATCATAATACTCCCTCTGTTTTTGAAAAATGATAACATTTACTTTTGCACGGTCTCCAATGCACTACTTTGACCATAAATATTGTGTTTATATGAATACATAAATTATAAAAAATTGATTTTCCGAAAGTACTAATTAAATCGAATCCAACGATAGTATTTGTACATTGTAAATCCTTATATTTTTTCCGAAATCAATGGTCAAAGTTTGTAAAGTTTGACTTTCAAAAAGTAAATGTTATCATTTTTCCGAAACGGAGGGAGTATAATTTTAGTAATGAAAATTGATTTTTCCATAAAGGAAATGTGGATCTTTTTTGCAGGTATACAAAGTGAAAAAAGAAAAGAAGATGATACACCAATATTAAATCGTAATGATGGAATAAATGACAAGAAATTTAAAATAAAATCAAAACATAAAATAAAAATAATAAAAATGCTGTAAGAAAAAAAAAAGATGTTATTAATAAGATTAGAGGAAAGGAAAAAGTTGGTTGACCAAGAAAATGAAAAGAAATTCAAAACACGTTGTAAGGATTAGAGGAAAGATAAAACAGAAAAAAGTGGGCTTGGAGGCCATTAGAGAAATAAAGCCAAAGATGGATAGGGAGAAGGATTGAGCCCTGGTCAGGGGGGACCAAGCATTTCAACACATTACCAATTCAGCTACTTTACAATTGTGCTTACATATTCCACTAAAAATATATAGAAAGTTTCAGAACTTGGGGGGAGCCCTGGCTCCTGCCAGTCCCCCCCTACTTCCGCCCCTGTAACTAGTGTCTTCGAATTAAAATTAAATTTATACCATTTACTTTACTTAATTTCTGTCATGTAGTACTCTGTCAATAAAGCAAGAACGGGATGTTCCACAAACACACATGTTAACTCAGGACACAATAAAGGTCGATACAAGAAAGTGAATAAAATTCAAATAAGACAACCAAGAGAATAGAAACAAAAAAAAAAAAAAAAAAAAAAAAAAAAAAAAAAACCTTCAATATCAATGGGAGTGTTGATAGCTCCACAGCAGGCAGCTCCCGCAACTCACTGTTCAAACTGTGAAATGTATCATCTGCAAAAGTTTACCAAAAGATAGCAATTAGCATGTTAGAAGACCATAGCAACACCAGTTTCGAAGCCAATTAGTTACAATCAAATCAAGTATACAAATCTTTGAGCCAGTTTTGGAAATGTACGAGACCAGTGATTTTCAGAGTGTCCATTAAAAACAAAAAAACACTGATGATCAAAGTTTAAGCAAACAGATTCAAAGATTTTTCATGATGACAGCAGCTAATCTAAAAATTTTAGTATTGCAGTTAGACAAATCAGCTGGACAGTAAACTACGTAATGAGGTGGCAGCTGGAAAAGATTTAGTCAAGAAATGGGTGCTGTACTTGGCTTCGCTTTAAACCAAGGGGGCTGGGAATTTTTAGAAAGAACTTCATTACTGATCTATAATAATACTCACGATCCTTGAATTAGACGCTTTATTGAGAACTTCTTGTCCCCTTAGGCTGTAGTTACGGATTGTTCTGTTACTGATCAGGAATGGATTAAGTGAAAGCAGTGTGCTTGAAGTTGTATGACAAAGACAAACCCTGATACGTGGGGGTTTCACCTCGTATTTGTCGGCTAATAATGAAACCAAACATACAGAAGGGGTTGTTTTACAACCCCATAATCCATTTCAAAGCCCAAACAAACAACCCTTGGTGGTATCAATTTAACCTACACCCAATATCATGCCGATCAGACTTCATAGTGAATCCTCAGAATGGAAGTGGAACCAGCAAATAAGGTAGGAGCCAAGCACAAAAACATATCACATATGACAAACACAGGGAACATAAAGAAAGGTCTCCAATAACACGATGCAAAAGGAAATACAAATTAAGAGCTCTAAGAGTCACAAATTCTGAAATAAAGATATTATTTTGCTACGGGGAAGAGAGGAAAGGGCCTTTGATGAAGACGAAAAAGGGATATCCGGATATGTATGGTAAATCAACAATTCTGCTAAAGCTCCATGTACAACTTCTCTTAATCTTTTGGATACTATCCGAGATGTATACCTTTTTCGAATTCATGCTTGTACTTATTTAGGCATCTGAGTAAATATCAATGCTCTTAGAAGTTTCATAACGAATTTTGTTCAAGGTTACACTTACTTGGGTTCATGCATAGATAAACTCTAAAGCGATCAGCCAGAGTCAAGATCTTCCAAGACCAAATCCCTAGTACAAATTTTCTTTATTAAATTATTTGGTATCTGGTTTTTGCCTCACTAATCCCACGGCCCTGAAGTCCTTCAACGGCCCTAAAGGGGTCAAACTAGGGCTTCTGAATACATCTCAGAGCTCTTACCCCTGGTAAAGTTCTCAAAGCTAATGTTGTCAAGGTCTATACATTCTTGGTTCATTCTTATACAAATTCTACAACTATCAGGCTCTTCCCCAAGGATTAACTCCCTTGTAAATCTCATCAAGGATTTTCTTACGTTGAATTGACAAATAGGCCACTGATAACAGTTATCTACCATCAAAACCCACATCAAAATTTCACTTTCAAGAGTAAAGCCTACACATTTTCAATCGGTTCACGTGGAACTTTCTGTTGATTTTTTCTGCATCTAATTAGCTCACAGTAAATCAACTGTGCAGCACAGCATAATCTATGTCAACAATAATTGTGGAGTAACATAAGAGAAAAGAAACCAGGAGACAAAACAAAACCAAAAAGAAAACTTACGGTTAAGGGTCCCAAAATGTATATTCCTCTGCACATTGCAGATGTGATCCCTACACAACATAAATATGTAAGCACTAGAACCCCAAAAAGTTGTAAAGCAATACTAACAGAACAGAAGTTTTGAGTACCATATATAAGAGCACCCAGCAGTCTCCTGAAAGCTAAGGGCTAGTTCAGCAGAATATTCCGGATCTCTCCAGGAAATAATTGTATCTAAAAAGAGAAGAATATAAAGTTCAGAGCTGAACTAGATCAAACAAAAAAAGATATTAACCCAGAGTGTTCTTGAAAGCATACTAATACCTTCTTGTTTTCGATAGATATCCTCTGGACTAATCCGATGCAATAGTAAGGTTTCGTTATCCTCTTCGTCAATAACAAAAAGACCGAGATCTTCCGACCTCTGCAATTTGACATTAGCTTGCAAATGGTACAGCGACATAATGAACAAAAAGAAGATGATGACTGTCATAATAGATAAAAGACAAGACCAACCTCCAAATAATCAACAGTGACGTAACCAGTTCCTTGATCCTCCCACTTACCATCCGCACTCTGGCGATAGACTTTGACCCTCTGAGAAACAAAATATAAATCATAACCACCAACTATCCATTAAAAAGAGAAAAATAACAATAGTGAACATGCCCAACTTCATATAATAGTTCTGAAGATCCCCAAATCTCATAAACAGAGCATACAAAATTGTAAACACTTGGAATTACTGCTGATTGGGCATTTTCTTGACAGAGTTTCCAGTGATTTGGAGAATAATAGCGGTCTGAATTCAAAAATATAAATAAAATTGTATTAATGAAGCTGCTGAAACAGCTGAGGCAGCTGTCCTCAGCCAGAGAAACAATTAAAACAGTTAGCCCTCTATATCAGAAACTGAGTAGCTCCTAAAAGCCCCTCATACCCTAGCCCACACAGAAGCTAAGAGAGTGACCCTGTCTGAAAGATGTTCAGGTGACAATGTGCTCCACGAATAATCCCTTGTATTCCTATCCAACCAAAAACACTGAAGAATAGAATTATGCCATGGTCACTTCTCTTAATCTCTCTCCAACTTATAAAACGTATCTGCAGTAGTTCAGGAGCAGTGATGGTCAAACCCCGCAAAAAAAGAGATGCGAGTAGGACTACTAACAGGACCACAGTACCCAGAGGTCTGGTTAAATAGCCCTTCTTCTCCTCTAGACTCTAGAACATATCAGTCATGTAGATTTTCACCAGCATCTATGTCCATACAAAAACTCTCACCTTTAAGGGAACCATGGATTTCTAAAGGAAAGTGAAGAGGGAAAAAGGCGTGATATGAAGAAGATTCAGAGCAGGCAATAAAAGACATCGAACACAACTACCCCTGTATCACCGTTCCACACTCTAATATTCTCCCAGGTAGAAGAACAAACAGAATCCAAAAGTCTAAGAAAGGAAGTGGAGTCAGCTCCTCCATCTCTCTATCAAGTCGAGAACTTCATAAAAGAAGATCTCAAGAATGATCCTCCCCAATGTAAAATTCATAGACTTGAACATCCATCCCGATCTAACAGTTGGAATAAGAGCAAAGTTCTTTAATTTCCGTTACTGCTGCCTCCTTGCGTGTGTAGCTGATGCGGAAAATGCAGCAAGGGGGAGACAAGCTAGAGTGGCTGTAATGGTCGGTGCCAGAATTCGACATCAAACAAAAACATAAAGCGCCCAAACTTTTTAAGGTGGAAAACCCAACTATGAAAAATCACGATCACAATATTCAAAATCGTATAACCAACTCACAATTTCAGTAATACATCAGTCAAATGTCCTGTGTATTCCCAACAATGGAGTCTCTCTCACTTGAGCCCACCCAAACGCTCGAAGGCGCCAACCATGTACAACACTTACATTGTTGCACATTAACATTCCTAACAATAGGCCTATGACCATATTGATAGGCCTCTAATCATTCCTACCCCTACAAGAATACTTCCTACACCTACAAGAATACGGAACTTCAATGTCACTCAATTAGAATATAACTAGGGAAGCTATTTCTAACTTTCCTAAACATATCCAACTAAATTTTTCTCCGTAGAATATTTGCCACCTTTGTAGTTACATCACAAACAGACATTAGAGTACACCCCGTCTCAAAAGCACTCATTGCCTTGTGACCATAGTGAAGCAACTCGATCCCACAGAAGTTCCTGATGCGACACTGCTGAGAAGGCACGAGAGTTACGCTCCAACCACAAATATCGATAGATAGCCATCACTATACAGCACCAAAGTAATTTTTCCTCATTTCCCCTCCCAGCTTCAATATGCCTAGTGTGTTATAGTGAGGGCATACCCAAACTTCCCCCACAAAAAAGAAAAAAATCAATGCCACATTGACTGAGCCCTCAATGCAAGAACAGAAGTGCGGCATACAAAAGTCAGACCACAAGGTCCACCTCATTGGTGATTAGCTTGCCAGAACCAACAACATTACAACAACATTACCCCAGTACCTCCAAAGAGGCTCCCGCCTAGGCAGGGTAAGGGGGGGTCGGTTGTACGCAGCCTTATAAGAGTCTCACATAGAGGCTGTTTCCGTTTGACCCGAGATCCGAAGTGCGACGACCATCGGCAACTTCACAATAAATAAGAAGTGTTCACAGTTTTATGAGCCATTTTGCTTTAGTCCATATATTCAAAGCCAAAAAGTAGTGAAGCTTTTAGCCCCAATGGAAATGGTGGACAAATTAGCTTTCCAGAACCATGGTCCACAAAAAAGCCCGCACCTTAAGGGAAAACGTAGCCTTAGATATCAAGAAGGTATCACTACCTAGTGGGAGCTATTTTGTACATAGCGCACTGCCCTTTCTGTGCATCATCCTTAAATGAAAAGTATAATACTAACTGTGCAGGGAAGCAAACAATGTCCCAGTCCACATACACAGCATGTACCATTGATGAACATTGTTTTGTCTCAGTGTCTAAAAAATAGTCCTGCGGACTCCTTAGAACTCAATGATACATAGGTCCTAGCCTATAGAACAGATCCAGATCAAGGTTGTAGCTTGTAAAACTGTACTGAGGATTTAAAATAGGCGCAAAATGCAGTTCGATACAAGGTCTGTAACGGTCAATGTGAGGACTTATCCCAACCTTTCTACTTGGCAGAGGGTAAATGATGTAAACCATTAAAAACAAAGGGGAGGATTCATAAGTTGTCAATGGCAATACAAATAAATATTGTGTTCCAATCATTGTATTGACCAAAGTAATGCCTAGCATTTATCAATGCAAGAAAAAAACATAAAGTTAACAAACAAAATGCTTAACCAACTTGATACCATATTGAAAATAGACAACTTTCTCAAAGCCCAGAAATATGCGGCAATATAGCTGACGCAAAGTCAAATTAAATTAACTCCAAACGCAATTATGAGGGAAGTTCCAATCTAACAATATAACTACTTAAAAACATTCAACATAAGGCGACAAAAGATGACGCACAATATGTTGGTTTATAAGATCAATGCTAGCTCATCATTAATATTGCAATACAACACAAACCCGTTTTTATATTCCATGCCCTCTTTGATCCAGCCTGACATGGAAACAAAAGCCCAAATCCTTATTCTATCTATATATACATACAAATTATATTTGCTGCAAGCCAAGCACAGTTCCATACAAGTTACATATGTCGAGTTTCGAATAAGTTCTCCAAAAGCTCCATCGAAGTTAACACTATAATATAAGTTGATCCCGCCAATATAACAGTCCACAGCAGAAAAAATCTAACATCGCGGGACCTGAGTTTACTATCTCCCTGAATTGTATAACCATTCCAGCATCCAAAATTCACAAAAACTTACAAATATAAACCCAAATAAATTGTAATTACAGTTAAGGATGATGCAAGCAAGCAAGCAATAGAAGCTTAACACTTGCCCAAATCATAGCTCAACACATATTAAAAAAAGGAACACTAAAATTACAAATTGAGATGATAATACAAGCAAAACAACTGATAAAATTTAAGAATAAAACAATAAAAGAAGCTTACCCTGGTCTGCCCAGCATCAAGGTTTTCCTTTTGTCTTCGACTATCCATCACCACAAACTCGAAACCAGAAATTATCACTCTCAAATCAATAACACTCACATAGAAAATTGCACTAGGGTTTCTAAAATATGAAACTAACCCTAAAAAGGGGGTTAATTAGGGTTTATAGTGTTTCGTTTCTCTCTTATATGGTTGAGCTGAGCGAGAACTAGGGTTCCGGTTATTGGGAAGTAGTTTTATTCGTCGATCTCTCGACGCCAGAAATTGAAGCGCCGGAAAAGTGTCCGAGTAAAACCCTAAGTCGCCGGAAAAGTAACCGCCCGGAAATTTCCGACAGAAGTATGGAGGGGGGAGAGAGAGAGGAGAGAGAAAGTGAAGAAAGGGAGAGAGAAGTCGAGGCTAATGAGAGACGGGGGAAGGGATCTTTTCCCCTCGGAGCTTCAAAAGCCTCTTTCTTTTTTTTTTCTTTTTTTTCTTTCCCACCCTTCCCTCGCTCGCTTTTTCCTTTCTGTTTTTTTGTTTTTTTGGGTTTTTTAACCTATTTGTTTCTTCTTTTACTTTTGAGTGGACCTAAATATATATCAAAAAGAAATAAAACATAGAGGAGTATAAAATAGCAACCTGAAACTAATTATTATTTATTATCTCTCTCTCCTTTCAAAACCCTATCTTTTCTTTTTTGCCTCTTCTCATCTTTCATTATAGTTTCAGACCGGAATGATCGATTTAGGTCATTCACGGCCTGTATTTGATGTTCTTCATCTAGTTTGACTCTAATTTCTACTCTTTTTCGCTTCAGGTGGAATAAATTTCTCTCCCTTTGGGAATTCATTGGTATTTTCATTTCTTCCTCTTCGTAGGATTCTCTTTTCGCCTATGGTGCGATATCTATTTTATAGGTTCAATATGATTTTGGGGACCGGATATACATGCAACCGATGGTATCAAACAAAGTTTTGTAGGCAAATGATTGCTTTGCTCGCGGTGAAGATCTCCACTTCCGTCAAAGATGAAGATACATCAAAGGAAGCACATGGTTACTATGCATGTTGGGAGTCGCACCGAGGTGTCCTTGTCAATTGTCTTGTTAGCAAAAATTGTGTTGTTATTGTTGATTTAGTATATTCTAGGGTTATTTTAATTGTAGATGCCGTATGGCTTTTCTATTAATGAAAATTTCCTATTCCCCTTTCAAAAAAAAATTATTATTTATTATCATATATTAATATTACTATTTATAAATGAGGATTACTATATATAAATGAGGCTTTTTGGAGTATAGAGGCACATCATTTATGAATAAAGTTGATCATCAAACACGATACAACCGAAATAATAAAAATATAATCGAAGAAAGTATACTCATATTTATCCGCATTTACATATTTCTAACGGTTCTCTTTCATTTGTATGTGTTTTATTTCTTCAACATATTTTTGTGGGGTAGTAAGTACTCTATTAATTGTGGCAACTTCATTTTTATTTTATTTTTTCACTTTTCACTTCCTTCTTTTCACTTTCCGCCATCTCAAGATTGTTTGGTTAGAGTAAGAAGATTGGAAGGGAAAAGAAATGAAGGGAAGGGAAGGGAAGGGAAGATAAAGGAAAAGTATTAGGTTTCATACGTTTATTTGTATAAGAAGTAATTGAAAGGAAAATAACAATTTCACTTGTTTGGTTAATGTGATTTGGAAGGAAAGGAAAGTAATGACAGTGTTAAACTCACTTTCCGTCCAAATTCCACCCATTTGGAGGGAAAGGAAAGGAATGATTTCATAGGAAAAATTTTCCATCATTTTTTTTCCCTTCTCGTCACTTCCTTTTTATATTTAAAACCAAACATAGAAAAATTAACAGCTTTCTTTTCCCTTCCTTTCCTTTTCTCTCATTTTCTCTCTACCAAATTAGCTCTAATGAAGGTTATAAAATAAAGAAACAAAGAAGTTATATTGGCATGCACGTAAGAACTAAGAAGGCATTGTAAATAGGAAATTAATTGGAACAAAAAAGGATAGGAAAAAAAATGAAGAACAAAGAGAGGTAGGGACCGTTAAAATATGAAAATAATATACTATCAAATTGATATGGTAAGATTTAGGATTACATTTCAAAGAATACTCATATACAATTTATAACTATGAGTCCCTCATCGAAAAGCAAAGGGAAAAAGAAAGCGAAACACATCTATAAAAATAGAGGGTCAAACTTGAAACAAACCACATCTTTCTTGGCTCTTTGGCTAAGATGATGTATAAGTATTTTTTAGGTGCAAGCTAATATGTGTCAATTTAATATCTCATCTGTGGGTATTAAATTTATTTTATCAAGTTGAAGGTGCAAGCTAATATGTATAAGTTTAATATCTCATCTATAAGAATTACGAGTATTTAGTTATTGGAAAAATAATTAAAAAACACAGATTCTATACACAATCACATTTTATAAGACATTGCAACTACACTTATTAATTAATAATGAACTCTCTACGTTTAAAATATGAAAAAAATATACGAGACTATCAAATTGATATGGTAAGACTTAGAATTATATAGCGAAGAAATACTGATATACAACTTATAACTATGAGTCCCACATCAAAAAAACATATTGAAAAATAAAACGAAACACATCTATAAAAATAGAGAGTCAAACTTGAAGCAAATTACATCTTTCTTGCCTCTTTATCTAAGATGTATAAATTATTTTTTTAGGCAAGCTAATATGTATAAGTTTAATATTTTTAAAGTGGGTATCGCCACTAACTCCACAATATAAAATTAATTGTATCAAGTTGAAGGTCTGCCAAATGTACGAATAGGATTATATTGTGAAGAAATACTGATATACAACTTATAACTATGAGTCGCACATTGAAAAATAAATTGAAAAAGAAAATGAAACAAATTGAAGGTCACCACAAGCTCGCTCGAAACCAGAAATTATCACTCCATATCAATAGCAGTCACATAGAAAATTACACTTAAATTGGGTTTCTAAAATATATGAAACTAACCCTAAAAAGGAGGTTAATTGAATTAGGGTTTATAGTGTTTCGTTTCTAGGGTTCTTCCGGTTATATAGAAAAATATAAAGAGAGAAATAATTTTACTGAGTTTATTCTATCTTGGTGCCCCTTTTCCTCTTATATACTCCATGTTTTGGGACTCCAAATTTCTTTTGGACCAAAAAACCCTTTATACCATAAAAAATGTGAGGGTACAATAGTACATCGCCTCTGATACATAAAACGTTTTCCTTCCATCTTCCCCCTTTTCACAAAAACTGGTGTTGCAATTTTCTTTTTCAGTGGTCAGAGAATTTGAAGAAAGATTCTTCCTTGCATGCTCCCTTCTAAAGGTACACTTAAATTGTTCTTAATTTATGTGAATTTCTCTCTCATCTTTTTCCTTCTTTTTAAGTAAATTGAGCGACTGAAGTTTGGTTCAATTGAGAAACTCTTTTTAGTTAGCTAATTGTTGTTATGAGAATTAAAATGAGCGACTGAAGGTCTTTGTTCATCGATTTTGGTATAAAATATATGGGTGTGTTGTGTGCATATGAGTTTTCCTTCCTCCTAAATAATGGAGTGTATATACCAGATTACCGGCCAATAATAGATTATAGTTTCAATCTTCTAAACCACCTCCTTTTTTTTATTTGTACAATTAGAGATTTTTTGGGCTGAAATTCATTGCTTAGTTCGTTAAGTACTGATTTGCCCATTCTTAGTTCATGAATTTTTGTGTGGGGCTCAATTTTTGTGATTTACATGACTGAAAATGTGTACAAATTCTGTTGCTGCATTTAATTTCTGGGAGGATATGTGGAAGGCTAACTTTCCTTTCTCCTCCATATATCCTCGGGTTTTTCGCTTGTCCACCCTTCATAGGGCGCCAGTGGCTGCGTTTTATTCAGCCAGGGGTGGGCCACGGGACTTACATTTGCGGTGGCCACCACATGATAGAGAGATGGCGGAGCTTGTGTCCCTCCTGAGTGTTCTTCGCTCTACCTTCCTCGTCTCTAGGGGCGATTCTCGGACTTGGACTGGAGATTCCTCTGGGGTCTTCTCTTGCAAGTCCTTCATTTATCAGATAACCTTCCATCACAATTTCCATGTTTCCCTTTATCTACTTTTATCTGGAAGTCTAAGGTCCCTTTGAAGGTACGCGCTTTTGTGTGGACTTTGGTGCTAGCTAGGGTGAATACATGTGATATGTTGCATAGACGGAGGCCAGGTTGGTCCCTTTTACCAGGGATTTGCGTGATGTGTCGTCATAGAGGGGAGGATTGTTTGCACTTGTTTATTCTGTGTGACCTGCTAGGAGCTTATGGGATAGGTGGTTGTGTGGGGAGAGTTTTGTGTGCCCATCCACGGTGGGTGAGTTCCTACAGTTACGATTTGTTGCGATGAGGAGGAGCAAGGAGGGGAGGTTATTAAGGAGATGTGCTTGCATGGCTATTCTTTGGTGCACTTGGTTGGAAAGGAATTCGAGGATTTTTTCCGAGGCCGAGAAGACTATTGATCACGTTTAGGATCACATAGTTTACTTGGCTTCCCTTTGGGCGAAGGCGGCTGGAGCCTTTAAAAGTGTCCCGTTGACTTTTGTACAGTGCCATTGGCGTGATATGTGGATAATTTTTACCTTTTTTATTGAGGATGCCTTATCCTTCATAGTTCTTGTATTCTTTGACAATTGATCAATAAAATTTTTTCTTATCTAAAAATAATTATTTATTATTTTCATATAAGTACATTAGTATGTTCGACTGGTGTGGGTAATGTATTGTTTGTGAACACTAATATATTATTAATGGTGGTGGGATATGGATATGGATTGTGATTCCTAAAAGAAAGGAAAGGAGATAGTATTTTATGATGATTCTACAGGCTTTCTGATCTTAATTTACAATCAGGAAGTAATGAGCTTTTGATTTTTGCTCCCAGCTGATTGGTATTTATTATTGCCAGTTTTGGGTTATTGTCATGATATAATTTCTAGATGTTCCATTAATTTTTGGTTCACTCTAACTTTATTTTTCAATTGCGAACAATTGATTGATTGTATACCCTTTTCACAATATTCTTAACAAATTTCATCAATATGCAATTAGATATAAACATATATAATTGCAAAATTTGCTTCAATTTGCTGTGAATCACTTTCATGTTGTTGGATACTTTGTAACGGAAGATTTGTGTTCTTTGTCAGTTAATGTCATACTATCGGTCCATTGTTGTTCATTTGCAATGACCAATAGTATGAAACATAATTCTTATCCATTTTAACATACTCAAACTTCTGTTTTGTTTTTTATGTTCTATTTCTAACGGCCATAGGGACATAAGAGCACCAACCCATCAATTAGGGTACAAATCTCCAATTGTTTCGGCTAAAAAGGTAAATACTATGCCTCTTCTTTAGATATCTTCCATTGGTTCTGCTAGGTGTAATGTATACCTCTATATTCCATTTACTTAGGTTTATTCGGTTACTGTTTTGCAATTGAGGATTTGTGCTCCACTGTATTCAATTATATATCCAATTGAGGTTTTGTGGTTTCTAGCAATTTTTTGGGTTTGCTAGCTTTATTGGGTTGGTACTTACTATGGAAGCATGACATAGAGCGGAAAATGTGTTGTTAGTTTCAAGCTTCAACTATGAATTTATTTTCCACTTTTTTTCTGGGAGAATTAGTGTTACGTGCAATTGTTTTAGTTGATTCATTAAGGGAACTTACGGCTTATCTCTGATATGATTTTTCAGTTTAAAACTGATGGTGCATTATGCTGAATGTAGAATCGACTATCTTCTCCTACCAATCGTTCGATAAAATCCTGAATGAAAACTCAGTGAGTAACATAGGAGAAGCAAGACTGCAAGAGAGATGCCTGGACCATGGGTCTCCTAAAAACGAAGAGTAGCTGCAAGCACCTCTATCATGGAACACGATGTTATTACAGAAAAAAAGATACTTCTATATGGAAGACACCGATAAAATAGCTTGCTAGTTGCTATGCTTCATGATAAGACACTAGATTGAAGAGTGGTGTTCTTTCACCTTTTATCGGACACTTATCTTATTTTGTTCTAAGGCACATTGTTCTCCTAATTCAATTCTGTTCCTTTTTTTTTTTTCCAGGCGAAGACAAATGCTCTCCCACTGTTTTATTAGGGAGATGTATTATACAATTATGATATATCAAGAGCAAATAATCAAACCAAGCTAACTGATTTGTCTCTTATTGACCTATTGTCCGTTGTCTATGTGTGTCATCTGAACTGTTTTCTTTGTAGAATGTTAATCTTAAGAGATTGGTTCCCAAGGAGTATTTTGTGCTGCTCTATTTCAGAAAGGTTCTTCTCTTTTTATCCCTCCACTACAAAAAAAAACTCAAATAGCAACGGAGGTTAGCAACGGAAAAAAATTCCGTTGCTATTTTAGCAACGGATTTAAAATAACCGTTGCTAAAAAATATTTAACAACGGAATAAATTTCCGACGCTAGTTAGCAACGGATTTTAGTTGATTCGTTGCTAAGCTAACGACGGAGACACAAAGCCATTGCTAGTTTTGCAATTAAAAAAATTTGAAACGCCTTAGCAACGGATTGGTTCTATCCGTTGCTAAGAAATTCCTTTTTTTTTTTATTTCTTAAATCTAACGTATTTTACCTTAGCAACGGATTGGTTTCTATCGTTGCTAAGAAATTTCTTTTTTATTTCTTGAATTTGTTGTATTCTACCTTAGCAACGAACTGATCTCTAAACTGTTGGTAAGAAATTCCCTTTTTTATTTCTTGAATTTGCCGTATTCTACCTTATTTATGCTTTACCTCAGTTATTAAGGGGTTCTATATTGACTTTGCCTGGTGCTAATTCGAATCCTATTACCTACAAAAAATGAATGATTTTTTTTTGTAGTGGGACACCTAAATTATTACATGGAAGCAAATTGTATACAACTTTCACATTCACTCTTTGGACTTACTTGATTTTACTTGTGTACATCTCATCTAAAACTGTTTGGTTATTAAGATACGAAACATCGAAAGCCTTTATTTGTGCAGCACAAGATTTTATTTTTTTGGAGAAGTTGTGCAGCACAAGATGACAATATAAGTTGAGCTACTATAAAAGGAATGCAATTCATCATTAAACCCCTCATTATCCTTACTAAAAAATTATTAGTGATACTTTATCATACTTATAATCAATTTCCTTTTAATACGATTCTGTTAAAAAAAAAATTATTTTAATAAGTTAAAGGAAATTTTAACTATTCACTACTACTAGTAAATTTTTTTTTAAGAACCATTAAGTGGTTGGTGTGAGTGGTTCGGTACTCTCATCCTTTAAGCAAGGTCGAGGGTTCGAATCTTGTGAATGCAGAAGCTATTTAGTGAAAGCACTTTACCCCTCCATGGACCGCTCCGGTGTGAACATGATTAGCCTTGATGGCTTAGGTGAACCTATGGTTAAACCAAATAAATATTTTTTTTTTAAGGCTTCACTACAACTAATATTAGTCATTATGCATTTATTGTGGCTAAAGGTAATGATATCGCCAGGTCAATAAACATGTATGATTAATTGATATTGGTTCAATATAAAAAGACTCAACTTTATATTTTTTTCATATTAGATTTCATGTCCGTGTGATAAACGAGTTTTTTTTTCTTTCTGTTATTTTCTATATTTGATCATTGTTTGTTTTTTCTCAAGCTTCACTTTTTGATAATAGCATAATTAACGTACAACGATTGGTCACTGTTTTTAATAAGTAATCTCTAAAGATAAAAAAAAAAAAAGAAAAAAGTAATCCCTACATTTTTAAATAGCAACCTTTTTTTTAAGGTAAATAGTAACATGGTTTTAATGTGAGTTGGTTTCAACGAGACTTACTCTTATTTATGGGTCCTCTTAAAATAAAACTAATAATAATAATAATAAATGGGCTCCTTATATAGACTTAGTAATCTAATTTGTTAATTAATTTATTTTATATCTAACCACTTAATTGGAGATCAAGGAGGAAAATGACGAATTCATGTCAGATATCATCACTTTAGAACAAAAAATGATTAAAGAAAGTAAGCGTTAAATATTATGGTATGCCACGTATAACACATGTTCTTTCACAACCTAATGGTCGCGCGCGTTAGTGGCCTAGCCTACTACAGGAGGTCATCGGTTCGAATCCTTTGAGATGCCACTATTTGTCATTTGCTTAGTAATGTCTGTTGCACATGGTAAATTGAGTGGGGGCCTAAGTGGGCCTGTTGCCTAGCATCACAGATCAGGAGGTAGGAGCCAGGCTACGTGGTCCGCATCACAGATCAAGAGGTAGGAGCCAGGCTACGCGGGGACCACGTAGAAAAGACTGGATACAAAAAAACGTATTTGAATTGCATATCTGCGTCATCGTAAAATGTTTTAATACAACACAAATGTATTTATTTCGTATTTAAGACTCAACAACGGAATACATTAAATTCCGTAGCTAACAATAACAACGGATCTTTAAATTCCGTTGCTACGTTTTAACAACAGGTAAAAAAAATCCGTAGCTGGCTTAGCAACGGAGTTTATTATTCTGTTGCTAAAATCCTTAGCGTCGAGGTTTACAGCAACGGATTGATTCCGTTGTTAAGGCCTCTTAGCAACGGATTTTCATGTCTCAGCGTCGGATTTTCACCGACGCTATTTAGACTTTATTTTGTAGTGCTCACTCTCTTTCCTTTAGTGAGTTAATTGAGTAGTTAGATTTCTAGTATTCGGTAAATGGTTTGGATCATTGGAGACTAGTTATGGTGGACTTTGTAATGTGCTTAGAGATTATAGATAACCATAACCTCGACCCAATTTCTAATCATGTACACGTGCGCTACTGCAAAATTCCCATGTCTACAATTTAAGTACCAAACTTCTCATGTTCTTCCTTTCTCCCCTTATGAGTTTTGTTCTCGGTTTTTTTGCTTCGGCCCGTATTGGTTAGTTCATGCTATATTTGAAGGTGTTCTTTATTTGTTTATATTTTATGGTGAATATGAGTTTGGTGGGAAACCTTTGAATGGGGTGGTCTTCTTTTGTTACTTCCTGCATAGAATTTTGAATTATAAAAATGCTCTCTCTCTCTCTCCTCTACCTTTCCTCTTCCCTCTTCTCTTCTTCTCTCTCCTCCCATGGCTTCCCCACCTGCTGATGGGTTCTTCACCGCCCACTACGGTCCAGATAGAAGGAAAGGAAAATCCTTCGATCTGTACCCGGAGAAACTCAGGGAAAGAGGTTTTGTTAAGATATGGGAGAAAGGCCGCAAGAAATGTCGTCGGGTACACATGGCGGCGGCAATGGCGCGGTGGTTGGAAGGCTTCATTGGTTCGGATCTGTTGAATAAGGGTGGATTCAAAGAAAAGAGGCGGTTTGGGAGAACCTTAGGTTGGGTAAAGGCCGGATCGAATTCAAAGGGTTCCTTTATGGAGATCGGTTTGAGCCGACATGGTAAGTCGACCGCGGTGTTTGTGCCTAGCAACAAGGATGGCCGAAGATGGGACGATTTCAAGGAAGTTCTCGCCAAGGTGATCGGGTGTTTTCCTTAGATATCCTCTAGTAATCGGTTTCCAAGATTGAATTCCAGACCTGACACCAGCGGTGAGCGTAACTTTCGAGGTGTGGTCGCCAGCGCCACGCATCACCGGTGTTCGGAGTGCGGTTAGGTTAGTCCATCTAACTCCTGTCAAGCATCTAGGTCTCGGGGTTTTGGGTTTGCAGTGCCGAGAGCCCACGCTGGCACAGTGGAGGCGTGTGAGCCCACGCACTCTGAGCCCATCGAGGCGTGTGAGCCCACGCGTCCTAAGCTTGTTGAGGCGCGTGAGATCACACTTTCTGGTTCTGTTGAGGCCTCCAGACTGTGTACGACGCGTGTAGATGATGGGGCTTATAGATATGGTGTGTGCACTGCAATAACATCATCTACAAGCCCAACAGATCCCAAAATCTAGGTGAATATCGTTTTGGGGCTTGTTCTTGCTTCTCTTCCTCATTGTCCTTCACCAACTTTAGTCTTAGAGACTTAGATGTGGGGGGGATTAAAGGTGAGGTTATCTTTAGAGGGTGACCAGAGTGGGGAGTTGGCCAGCTCTCCTCTAACAAGTGGCGCACCGGTGCAAGTGTTGGCTGGGGTCCCTGGGTCTGCAGGTCAGCAAGAGGGAGATGTTTTACAAATGCTTGACCAAGGGGCTGCTCCTATGGTATTGAATTAGGATCAAACGTGTTCGCCAATAAGGGAGGTTAGTGTTACCACACCAGTAATGGATACCTCAAACAAGTTCACCCCGATTCTTTTTGCTGACAATGGGGTTAGGAATTAGGCGGATGAGGTTAGCACAGGGGATGAGGATGACTTTGACTATGAAGACGATTCGTTCTTCGTTGGTAATGACTTGTTATTGGAAAACCCCAGAAGTAATGAGAATTTGGAGTTTGTTCCACAAACACCAGGAGTTTTATCTAGATGACACCCAAATATTCAATGAGGGTGGGGTTATTGGCTCAAAAAGGGATGCAGACACTTCTCTTTTCAACAGAGAATGTGTCGAAAACAATACCTCACAGGGTCGGAGGGAAATAAAGACCTCTAAGGGTTTAGAGATGCTTATTGTATCCAGCCAAGGTGCTACATCTCGCGAAGGGGAACCTGAGGGTGACGGGATTTTGCCAAAACCAAAATCTAGCGTTCTGAATCGCTTTACTCTAGGTAGCAAGGAGGCCGATGACAATGGCAATGCGGTATTGGCTTTAGGGGCAGGGGGATGTTTCTCACTGATGCCAGAGGCCAGAATACTACATTCGGTGCGAAGGAGGAAAATGACTTAGGTAATGAGGCCACTCTTGACTCTAGGAAAGCGCTGGTGATGTAGGAACGAAGGCCAATCTCAATTCTAAGGCTAGGAAAAAGAATCGGGAGTTGGAAAATCTAAAATTCAATGTCAATTATGACGAGCAAGGCTTGAAGAGAGGCTTCTTACATAGGAAGTAAACTCTTGTTTTTGGTTTATTTCTTCATTTTGTCTTAGACATTTGGGTTTGATTATTTTTGGAGGATACCTTATCCTTTCCCTATGCATTCTCTCTTCTATTCGTAATAAAATCTTTTTTCTTATCTAAAAAATATTTTATGGTGAATATATTTTTCGAATCAGCAAGGAGAGGTATTGTGTATGATTGTCACTCTGCTATTGATCCTTACCGGTTGTGCTTTGGATATATCCTCATCGGTATAAAGTATGAACACAATTGTTCTTTCTCTTTTTCTCCTCTATATGTATAAAATTTTGTGATACCTTTTTTTATTTTTTTTAGTGTATGAAATATTAGACAACCAGTTTAGGTTACCATTTTGGTATCCCACACTCTACAGCACTCTCCGGCCTTACATCAAAATGATATGTATCAAAGTTATGGCTCAGTCCCAAGGGTTAATCCAACTATAAACTTTCTTTTAATTACGCAAAAATTTGGAGTGAGAAGTATTTACTGAGTTTGATTATTGAAATACTTTTTTTCTTTGGTTGATTTTTGTCAGGATGGTCTTTATCAATGGGTGGTGTTTAGCTACCAAGAGTTGATGACTTAACAAAGACAATTACTCCAATTTATTACTGCATTGCACCATTGGGCTTTACTCCAAGAAGTCATTGTTTTTTTCCGAACGTTCCATTTTTTCCCTTCTTTTTGTTTCTCAGAGTTCACATTGTCTTGGGAGTATAATTGTGTAACCCTTTGAAATTTGGTTGATTAAATTTGTTACTCTTTATTCACACTTATAACCAAAAATAATAATTATTGTTTAAAGTCATCCGATTCTTTGTATATTGATATCAACATCTATGGGAAAAAAACACTCAAAGCGAGAAGAGCTTCAATAAGGGGCTGCGTTTGGCTATTTGCAGAAATATGTTCTCCACAAGGGATAGGTAGTTAGGCACAAGCTATAAAACTAATCTCATAGTGAGGCGTATCCCTTTGCGTAAGAATGTTGTTGATACATACATATATGGAGTAAATGAGGTCACTTATGGTGCGTTTTTTTAGAGTTATGTTGAACTTATTAGAGTTAGAAAGAAATGAATTCAATATCACCGAACTAGATACCATTGAACTGAACTGGACACCACTGAATTGAATTGAACACGATTTATTATGTGAGACAAAAAGTATGTTTCTAAAGTCAGCAGTCAGCACCACTGAAATGAACTGAACATCATTTAACTAAATTTGAAATCACTGAATTGACACCTGAAAAGCTCTAAAGAATGCACTCTTCTTACTAATCAATTCGACTACTATTGAGTTGCTCATTCACACATATATCAACTATGATATCAATTTTTGTAGCATATATGCGTAAATATTATTTTTTTTTTCTTTTCAAAAATAGTAATTAAAAAAAAGGAAAGAAAAGGAAAATTTATATGTTGTGACGGCAAATCAATGTAATTCTCGAAAAAAAACCTAGCCCCCATTTTCTCTCAGCCTCTTGAGTCTCTATACGATTTGAGATCGGGGCTGTCGTTGGTCATCTACTGGCGATAAGCCCCTATTTCTTCTAAAAAAAAGCAAGAAGAAAGAGGGGCTTATCGCCGGTAGATGACTATTTCTTTCCCTTTTTTTAATTACTGTTTTGTTGTTTTTATTTCTGGGTTTTCTTTACTAGTTTTGAATTATTCTGATCTTTATAATTGCATAACCCTAAAGTTTAGATTTTTTTCAAGATAAACCAACAAACTATAGGTTTATTACTTGATCCCAATCATCATCATCATCCCCATCCCCATCCCCACTCTTATGTCCTATCCCACAAATCTGGGTGACTTCAGTTGGTTATCTTATTGGAAAACATCCATAGTTGTGGCATAACATAGAAGAGAGAGATATAAAAAAAAAAAGAAAAACATGGTGGGTGGAAACAAAAAGGATGATGGGTCGTTTTCAACCAACAACTCGAATGTATTCGCCACACTCGATACACTAAGAAAGAAAAAGAACAAGGAGAAGAAGAGTAGTAGTAGTGGGAGTAGAAAGAGCCCTTCGAAGGGTCGTGGTGCGAGTAATGATAGAGTGAGTAGTGATTATCAATAGTGATAGTAGGTACATCAAACCAAATGTTATTGTAGATTCAAAATCTATTCACAAAATTTATTCAAATTATTTGAATAAACCAAACACCGTGGAGTTAATATAGTAGTTTTATTAAGAAGAACATGACAATAACAAAAAAAAAACCCTGCTGATGCAGTTTTAGAACGCTTACGTGTATATTCGCATCCTTGCTAACTGTCCAATTCGTAATTTCAACACATATCGAAAAAATTACCTTTCGTCAATAAATTTTATCATACATATATTCTCATTAATGCCACATTCAAAGGATCTCATTAAAAAGATCATTATTGATAGACTGAAATCGAGAAAAAATGTATTTCTTCCATAATCATAATTTGTATAAAAAAGGTGGTCAAAGACCAATACTGATTTGATATTTTTCTATTTTATCCATGTTTGGTATTCCATGAGAAAAACTCATAATGAATTTCATTTAATGAGTTATAACTCATAATACAATGCTTAAAAGAAAAAATATTGTGTACTTTACTTACTAGTCAGGATCCTCTGCTGTTGTAAAAATACCTGCAGAGTGCAGAGTGATGTTCCATATTTACACACCGATTGAAGGGGGTGGTTTTTGGACCATTGGATGGAGGGGTGGGTTTTTAAAATTTAAACGGTAGAGGAGAGAGATAGAGAGAAGAAGGGACAACACAAGTACTAGAAGAACGACCAATTAACCAAATTGGTCTTTTTAGTGACGCCTTGTAGACAAATTGTTTTTTTTAAAAGCGGCGGCAACATTTAGGTCTTTTTATTAAACTCCGGTCACAAATAAGTCTTATTTTTTACTGAACCGGGCAAGTAAGTCCTTTAAATGCCGCCGGAGTCCTTTTTTAATTTTGCGATTAATTAAAATCATTTTCGACCTTAGTTTTTCATTTTTTCAGTAAAAATTAAATTGCTCCAACTGTCATTAATAGTGTCGTGGTACTCCTGGAAACAAATTGGCGCCAGTGAAACCCAGAGAGAGATAAAGAGCTGGGAAATTGGATGCGAATTTGCTTACGAAATTGGAGAGAGAAGCTCCTGTTGTGTTCATCTTCTCTATCTGTCGTGCAAAAGAAAGTATGAACTTGTATAAATACGACATCAAAAATCTAAAACCTAATTAACCAACACATCCAAACCTAACCCTCTCTTTTACATGCAAAAACAAACCACATTCTAACATCAAAACTGTAAAAAATTTGTTAAATTAACCATACAATTTAGCACCCTAATCATGCATCTACATCATCCTTATGAGGGTTTAAGGTGAAAAGGCTTACCTTGGACCACCAACTTCAAGAATCTATTGCTTGCACAGGTCTCGGCCTTTTTCAAATCTATGCTTCTACTTTCTCCTTTAAGTCTCTGCTTCAATGATGTCCTCTGCTCCTTCATTTTCTTCTTCTAGGTAGCAGATTCTCTTTCACTTTCAAGGTGGGTTAGTAATGACGAGCGAAAGATGACAGGTTAGAGTGGGGCTTCTTGGGGTAAAAAGAGTGAGTAAATGGCGTTAGAACTAAATGCCCAACTGTCAACATAATAAAATTGCTTTTTTGAAAATTTTCCCTTTTGGTTTTATGGGAAAATACAAAAACTAGGTGAAAAATGATTAGAACTAATTTTCATATTGAAAAAGGCCTCTGACAGCACTTAAAAGACTTACTTGTCCGGTTCAGTAAAAAATAAGACTTATTTGTGACCGAAATTTAATAAAAAGACCTAAATGTTACCGTCGTTTTTAAAAAGACTAATTTATCTATGGGGTGTCACAAAAAAGACCAATTTAATTAATTGACCTGATAGAACAGAGGATCTGGGCAGCTCTACTTAGTTAAATAATTACGCAACAAATTATAACTGATGTCAATAATAATCTTCCAATTGATGGTCAATTATCAAACTTTTCAATTATTATTATATTATTTAAGCTATCAATACTACTTCCCCCATCACAATCACACACTATAATAGTATAATATCACTACTCAACAACATCCCATTTGATATCATTTTACTCTCCCCTATCTCTTTAGACCTTGCGTTATCTTACAAGTTTTGTTTTTATTTCCCTTTTTTAAAATTTATTTATAACGTTTTTTTTTCTTTATTTTTGTGTGTTTCTGTGTGTGTCTGTAAGAGGCTGTATTAACAGTGGTGGAACCAGGATTTATACTGGAGGTAGGGCAAATGCTTGTGACGATATGCATATAATGGTAGTAATTGTATATATTTTTCGACGCAATATTGTTCTACTTGAACCCCCATTTTTTATTGGGGTTTAATGGAAAAAGTACATGATGGAGCTCGAGTAGAAAGTATTGGGTGTCATTATTCCTACTTCTGCAGCTATAGGTTTAAACTCGTTATATCCCTCATAAGTGGAAACTTAGTTTCCGTCTCAGTATGCAACCTTGAATTGTTGTTGCATATGAAACAAATAAAAATAGCAACAATAGATTAAAGAAGACGAATGAAAATAAATCAATAAATAAATGTTACTCTATTAAGAAATAATTCACCTATTAAAAATAAAGAGTATTTCACTGTAACACATTCTCATACAACTATACCAATACGTGTGATGAAAACCAAAAAATTGCATTGGGAAAAAAGTAGTTTTAAGAAAATGACGTCAGTAGAACTTGAACCCGTGCCACCCCACATTCACCTATCCTCTACTCCAGCCAACTGAGCTACAATCAAAGCATGAATCAAATTGCACGAGAAAAGATATATTCCTTTTTGGAATCTTGGGAGGCCTGCGTATTAAAATCTCTCTCACCACTTAACTCATCCATATCCACCATTTCACCACCGTTTCTCTTCTCTTCTTCTCTTCACAAACCCTAACCCTAAACATCGCCAAGTCTCCGCTTCTTTCGCATCAAATCAAAATCATAATCAAAACCAAAATCATAATCAAATACCCTTTTCGCCAATCAATCCTGTCGAAAAATCCTAATTCAATCTCGTTGTTTCGAACCTCTTTTCGTCGATTTTAGACTACAACTTTTTTTTTTTGGGTTAAATTTCATTGTAGAAAACAAAATAAAGCGTTTTTGGTTTTGGGGTTTGGTTTAGGATTAATCGTGAACGCATTTCTGATCTGTTTTATGAATTTTGACATCTGGTAAGCTCGAAAATTTCATCTCAAATTTGCCGTCACGACATATAAGTTTTCCTTTTCTTTCCGTTTTTTTAATTACTGTTTTGTTGTTTTTATTTCTGGGTTTTCTTTATAGAATCGAATTATCCCGATCTTTATAGCTGAAACCCTAGCCCTAAAGCTGGGATTTTTCTCAAGATAAACCAACAAACTAGAGGTTTATTATTTATCTGGGTGAGTTCAGTTGGTTATCTTATTGGAAAACATCCATAGCTGTGGCATAGAGAGAAAAAGAAAAACATGGTGGGTGGAAACAGAAAGGATGATGGGTCGTTTTCAATCAACAACTCGAATGTATTCGCCGCACTCGATACACTAAGAAAGAAGAAGAACAAGGAGAAGAAGAGTAGTAGTGGGAGTAGCAAGAGCTCGTCGAAGGGCGGTGGTGCGGGTAGTGGTTCGACGAAAGAGCAGGAACCACCCATTGTGTGGACGCCTGCGCCGTTGAATGCTAAGTCGTGGGCCGATGTTGAGGATGAGGATGATGATGATTACTATGCCACCACGGCCCCCCCTCAGTCCCTCTGGGGTGGTCCCGCTTCGCAGCCTACTAAGGAGGTTGTTGAGGTTCGGTCTTGGTCTCAATTAAATTGCTTCTAAATGTATATGATATGATATGATACGATACTTTGCTTCTAAATATATGATATGAGATGGTGCATTTTGCTTGTTTATGTGCTTTGATATGTTTCTGTTTTAGTTTGTCTTGTTGATTGATTGAATGTATGTATGTATGTTTGTTGTAAATTTGGTGTTGTTGGTTTGGAAAGTTGTGTGAGGAAAAGATTTGAGGTTTTCCACTTGAGAGAGTGGATAAGGTTTGTGGGATAGGACATAGTAGTGGGGATGGGGATGGGTAGGGGGTTGTCTTGACCTAGGAAGAATTTTGCATTCCTATGTGGTGTAACATATTAACTTATTGAATGTACTATTATCGCGTGAGATGGCATTGTTTTGATTGTGAGAGCTTTGGTTAGATTTTGGAGTGTCCTTATGGATTCTGAGTCTACTGCGTTGCTGGAACTGTAATGGTAGGGTTACTTTTGGTTCATTACTTTTAGGGCAATTGTGGGCTGGTTCTTGATACTAGGAAGTATTCAAATTTCTGTTATTGAAAGGGTGCTATGTAACATTTACCGTTGTGTTGTAGTTTGTGGATTGAGTGGATAAGTGATGGCCCGAACAATGTTTATTCACCCTTGCCGTTCTGTTTTGCTTTTTAACAAGTATTCCATGTTAGAGTTTGTAGTTGCTAGAGTGATGGTTTTTGAAGTATCAACTGTACCAAGGGTCGGTTTCATTTAATGAGCGATAGACATACTATAAAATCAGAAGTCCCTTTTGTACTGACACACTATGCAGCTTTTGGTAATGAGTTTTCTACTACTGAGTAATGTGTTGCTTTATACGTCCTGGGCATTCAAATCACTTTCATTGTTGGTTTAAAGTAATAGGAAAATGGAACTTGAGAAGTGCATACTTACTATATGGAAGCTTTGACGTGAATTGCTAAGGGCTGATATCTTTCGTGATGTCAGTTATGTGTAGTTAGTAGTTCATTTCAAAATATTTGCGCTTTAGTTTGTCTAAAGTCTCTCCCAAAGTGGTGGCAAGAATGAGGATAGTTACTGGTTCAGCTGTTCATTCTTGTAGATGCTGTATCTGTGAGTAATGTGACCCTTTGGTTGGGCCAATAATCTAAGTGTGTATTTAAACTTCTTGTTTTTGCATGTCTTCTTTTGGCTTTCGATTTGCTTGTTTTCACTCCATATTTGCAAGCTCTGTCTATATGGTCTCTAAAGCAAAATGACTCATGAAACTGTCGGCACTTCTTTTTTATTGTGAAGTTGTCGATGGTAGTCGCACTTCAGATCTCGGGTCAAACGGAAACAACCTCCCTTTGAGATTCTCACAGGGGTAAGGCTGCGTACAACCGACCCCTCCTTACATTGCCTAGGCGGGGGCCTCTTTGGAGGCACTGGGGTATGTTGATGTGATGTCTATATGGTCTCTAGTTTCATACAATTATTAGGATGTGTATGATCCACAATTTTTGATTTTCTGGGTAACATTTCGGGAGCTTGTGAATTGCTTCCTATGATTGTGATATGATTGTGGTTATTTATCTCAGTCTGTTATAATGCGTACATCTGAAATTTCAGGAGAGTGAAAGTGAAGAAGATATGCTTGATTTAGGTGATGATGATGTTGATGAAGAGCATGAACATGAGGAGGCTCCTATACACCCTGAGCCAGTGGTGAAGAAAGCTCCTGAGACTCCTGCTCCACCTAAAGAAACTGAGAGGCAGCTCTCAAAGAAGGAACGGAAGAAGAAGGAGCTGGAGGAGCTAGAAGCCCTTCTTGCTAATTTTGGAGTTGCCCCGAAAGAAAGCAATGGTGAAGGTAATTGATTTATCCTTGCAATATTCCGTTGCGTAGTGCACTGAGACCCCTAGGTAGCTGGCCAGCAAGATGCCCCTGCCTCCCCCCCCAAAAAAAAGAAGAAGAAGAAGAAATCCATAAAGGGAAAAGGGGCATGGAGAAGGATAGGGAATTATGCCATGAATTTATTAGTAGTGACTCATTGTCTCGTGGGAGTTTAGTCGTTATGAGCTATATGAATGTCACTAATTCCATACTATTACGAGCCATGGAAAAGGAAGGGGATTATGCAATGAATGTATTAGTAGTTACTCATTGTCTCTCGGGATTTTCAAAGTTACGAGCTATGTGAATGTCATTAAAAGCCATACTACTAGTTATTTCCTGGCCTGGATTCACGTCTTATCGACTTTGTGCAAGTGATCGTCGATTGGAGATGAACTGGGAAAGGCATGAATCTAGGGGTGGTTATTAAGGGTCTGATTTTTGCATGTTGCATTTGGGCTTTGTTTCTCATCCACTTTGCCACGAGTCTGCATTCCCTATTTGTTACTGCTCTTGTTTGTCTATGTTTTCTTGATTCACATACTTGTGGGAAAGATGTTTCATAGAGCTTATTAACTTTTGGGTGGTTTCTTGCAAACAATTTCTGTAGGTTCCTCTCAGGAGAAGAAAACAGAGGAGCAAAAGAAAGAAGGGGAGACTGAGAATGGTGAGAAGAAAGATGGGGCTGTTCCAGAGTCCAAAAGTGCTAAGAAGAAGAAGAAAAAGGACAAATCTTCCAAGGAAGCAAAGGAAACTCAGGATCAGCCTAACAGCTCAGAAGGCGCTGCTGAGCCAAATGAGTCGGCTGGAACTCAGCAGGCTGAAGAGGATACTCTTGACATGAAAGAACGCCTAAAGAAGGTAGCAGCAGCAAAGAAGAAGAAGTCGAGTAAATTGGATTCTGCAGCTAAAGCTGCTGCGTCCGAGGCTGCTGCAAGGAATGCAAAGCTTGCTGCTGCAAAGAAGAAAGAGAAGAACCATTACAACCAGCAGCCTGTGCGGTAAAAACATTTGTATACAGGTGAAAAGTGTTCCCTTTTGATCGGTCATTGCTGCTGTGGAAATAAACTTGGGGGGTTCTGCTCTGCTTTTGGGCAGATGTTCAGTTGTGGACAGCCTGTGTTTATGTAGTCAGGAAATTTTCTCCATTTTTGGCTTCTTAGATCTTTATCATTGGTCCGTTACAATGTGATACCATTTTCGAACAGCTTCTTATGAGAAACCTTCTGTTAAATGTTTACTTGAATTTAGTTGAGCAGATATAGCCATAGGGGATGTTTATTGTACCCCTGGTTGGATGCAGTTTTTTAATGCAGGGAAAGTTTACTTGTGAATGCTTGTGGTTTTGATGTTCGACTCTTGAGAGCTCTGTATTAGTCACATAATGACATAATACAATTTAGAAATAACTTGATGCTTCCTTTTGCTTGGGAGATTATGGCTCTTGAGAGATGGCCAGATGGGTAGATTCATGCATTTTATGTTATGATGACGTGTCAAGCTATGTGAGTATGCAACGGTTATGTGGACGCACACGTGTCCATCAAGCAACGTGCAACATTCACTTATATATATATATATATATATATATATATATATATATATATATATATATATATATATAATAAAAGAAAATAACAATATGTAAGAAACATAAATTAAAAGGTGAATTTCAATTGGTGCCCTTGTGGTTTTGACTTGTCTAAATGGTGCTCAAAACTTTGTTTGAAATCCAGCAGATACCCTTGTATTTCATGAAACGTTTCTTGGGTGCCACTATTTTTGTAGTCCGTCTAATTCCAAGCTACAAGTTCCAAGCTTTATGGCGAATCTTCCCAACGATATTCTCTCTCACATCCTGTCAAAAACTCCATTAAGAACCCTTGTACGTTTACGTTGTGCTTCAAGATTCTTGCAAAGATTGATAGATGATCCCAAATTTTTAAGTCTTCGTCTGAAATTTTCACTTGTAACCAACACGAATCAAACGCAAGTCGCCCTTAATTCTGCCATCTATACAGTTGACTACTTAACACTAAAAAGAGCGACGAAAATTGATGAACAACATGGAGGTTTCGGAACCTGTATAGTGGGTTCTTGTGATGGGCTGTTGTGCTTGTCAAGAAGAGGTAAGGTAATCCTCTATAATCCCATTTCAAGCAAACATTTGGAAATTCCTCCTTGTGCCATGTTAAGTTCCAAATTAGCTTGGCATAAATTGTTAGGGTTTGGCTATTGTGAGGACAATTATAAAGGTTTGAGGATAATTGTAACGCGTAATTTCAATCTCAATTAATTAGTGCTAATTAAGCTCAAAACGGCCCAAGATCAAGATTAATATAATAATGCGTTCTATTTCGGATCATTACCGCCGTACCCGTTTTAGGAAAAACGTATACAAGGATAAGGATAAAAGTGTTAACATAACTTATACAAAATATTAAAATATTATTCTAATATGGTGACGTCGTTTCTTAATCCTCAAGTCACTAGTATAATGCGTTCCTTTTATGCATGCACTCGAATCCATCAATTGCTCCAAATTATGCCTTAATCATCATGCTCAAAACAAATAACAGAAAATTAGCGATTGCTAAGCAATTTCACCCCCTTGCGTAAAAATAATAATACTAAAATAATTTTAGGAAACTTACATTTTACCGTCTCCTCAAATAGCATTAAAATATAGATATTTAGTAAGAATAAAATAATTCATCCATCATTTAAACAATTCACCACAATTGATCTTAATTAGCTAGTGTTAGAAACTAACTTTTAATTGAGTTAGGTGGTAGGAAGAGCATGCATGTTTAAGGCTCAAATTCCCTTAAACCATCTTGTCATTTCTCAAATCATTCATATCTCAACATGCATGGATATTTTAGTCCTAAAATTATCTCATATCATATTTGGACTTCGTCCCATTTCTTCATATACTTGGGTTAATTACCCACAATTTATAGTGTACACTTTAAATATGTTCTTCAATTTTCCAAGTGCGCTAGACTTGGAAGCTACCACAATCATCTTTGTTATAGTGATCTAATTAACACTCTTTATTATTTTCTTAGGTTGGGATCAAGTGATAACTTGATGTACCCCAACTTACTTTAATTAGCTATACTTGTGTGGTGAAGCCTTTCCATATGATCAAGCATACATATCTCTCATACTTAGCCAAATTTCAGAAGTTTACATCATCCCAACTTCCATAGAGCCGAAAGTAAAACATACCAAAACCATCATTCATAAGTACAAAATTAAACAACACCATCTCACATCTAAACTACTACTTATAATTCTCACAACATCATCCAAACATCCTTCCACAACCAAAAGAACAACAATCCACTAATTCTCATAAAAGGACCAATATCACGTATTTTAAACACAATTTGTTCATAAAAATATCAACCAAACATTTCTCATCCAACAAAAATCAATCGATACCCATAAATATATAAATCGCAATTTTAACTATTTTCTTTAAAAATCAACAAAATTATTTTATACATTTGAAAAGGGGATAAATGGACATGAATATTACCTTGCCTTGAGAAATCCTAAACTTTCCCTCTTCTTCCTCCTCCTTCACAACTCGGCACTAGTACTAGTGCCTTAAACAGCAATTATTTTAAATTAGTACTAAAATTCAACAACAATCTAAAAATTAATAATCTACTCCCAAAATTCTTCTTTTTGAGTTCAATTTCGAGTATCAAGCCCTATTTCTTTATTTCCTATCTCACGGTTTTAATCCCAAAATTAATTAGATATTTTCCCAATTTTTTCCATTATTTAGACATTAGTCTTAGATTAATTGTATTTTGCCTAATCTTAACTTAAAATGGACATGCAAGTATGTGAGGGTTTCGGTTGGGTCTAGATTAACAAGAATAATAATTTTTCTTTATAATTTCACAAGATTAAAATTGTTTCCTTTGATTTTCGGTGTTTAGATCAAGAAACTAAAAATATTTTAGAGATTGAACTTAAAGTGAAGGTGAAAGGTGAAGAACTTTACCTTGAACAAGCTTGATTTTCGAAAATGGAGAGAGCTTGTGTTACAGTGGATGGATGACATTTTATTTATGATTCAAGCACAAGAATAAATGAAGTTTTGTGTGATTTTATCCTTGAATCAAAATAAAAAACTAAATTTAACAAATAAATTTGAAAGATTAAGGTGGGTTTTTCTTACCTTCTCCTTCTCTTCTCTTTCGGCTTCTCTCTCTTCTCTTTCTACTTCTCTAGCTTTACTTCTTCCTCTAATTGTTTTTATGAGGGTAGGGGAAGCTTTATTTTGGGAAGAAAAATTCAGAAAAATTGTTGGATATTAGGGTGTAGGTTTAACCGTGAGAGTGGAGTGAGAGGGGTGGGATTTTTGCTTGTTTAACTCAACCAAATATTTGGGAAGAGTAAAGAATTTTGGGGGTAATGATTGTAGGTGGGGCGATTTGATTTCTATTGGGTGTTTTTATAATTTGGAAGAGCCAATCAATTTGTTGATTTAACCCCTCAAATTTTCGTTCTTTTTCTCTTCTTCTCTTCCCCTTCTTCTACCCAGTTTCTCCCTTCTTTTTATAAGCAAAAATCTGAATTTTGCTCTTTCTTTTAATTGCTTATTTGTCACGTGCTTTCATGTGCATAAACCATACACATCATAATTTTCTACATGCAAAACCACACACCTAATACAATGGTCATGCAAAATACCACACACCTCACATATGGCCATGCAAAATGATTTTTGTTTTCTTTTATTTTGTGTTTGGCTATTTTTGGCAAGTGCCACCTCATGGTACACTTGTCTCTTTTTAGTAAGTTAGTATTTTTATTAGGTATAAAATATTAACTCAAGTCATTTCAGTGAATAGTAGGAGTTTTGTTAGTTGAGATTAAGTCACCATGTTAAATTTTCGATCAATTAGTATTTTAGGAATTTGTTTTATAGTATTAGGAGTTTAATCATGCTTTTAGTTGCTAACTAACTTTAGCTATAAATTTTCGAAAGATTATTTCTTTTAAAAATAAGTTTTTAACGTGGTTAATCATTATGCTAACTATGAGTTATAAAAGTTTAATCGTTCTAGAAACAATTCATATTATACGCATATAATAAGGAGTTTAAAAATTAATCTATACTTATCATTAATAAAGTGATTAAAAGTTCGGGATATTACAATAATGCAGTCTTTAGGGGATAACATTAATCTATATGAGAATAAAGTGTTCATGTTTAGTGTTAATGTAAATCTTGGGATAACGTTTCTGAGTTTCCTAAAAGATCTATGGCTTGGGATGAGAATTGAAGTTTATATAGATAATTCTTTGCACTGGATAGCCACCTTGAAGGACAGTGGGTCAAATGTGATACTCTCATTTCATTTGGGAAGTGGGAACTGTAATTGGATTTGTCAGGCCGGTTAGGTATCGATATCTTTGCTCACCTCCTAAGGGTATTCGTTTATACTTTGAATTGGAATTTTATGTAAAAAAGTTATGATATGTTGTATTATGATATGTTGTGTTAAAAAGAAAAAGTTAAAAAAAAAGTAAGAATCTTAGCCATTGGATGAGTGCAATTACACGTGCGCTCCATCCATTAAAGGAACAGTTCTCTACTGTAGGGGAATTTCACCAAACTTTTGATTTTTTATTTTCAAGGTAAGTTATGAATATATCTTTTCAAGGAACCCAATTCTGTAAACTAAAAAAATCTCCACATCAAATATTTAGGCTTACCATTGAATTCAACAAGGATCATAGTTGCAATGTTTCAGCCTTTGCTGTACAAAATTAAGAAGAAATTTTATCTCTGGGCAACTCAGTTCCTTACATATGCTGGCAGAACCAGCTTATAAACTCTTTGATTTTTGGGTTGCAAATCTTTTGGTGTACAACTTTTTTGCTTCCTAGAGGTGTTCTTAAAAAGATTGATCAGATGTGTACAACATTTATGTGGGGCATTAATGAAGGGAAGAGAAAACATATTTTTCTTAGTTGGTCTGAAGTATGCGAAAGGAAAAAGGGTGGAGGGTTTATTGTTAAAGAAGCTTTTAGCTGGAATCGAGCCATTGTGATGAAGTGGGTTTGGAAAATTGAGAATAATATTTCATCTGTTTGACGTGATTGGATAAGTAAATATTACTTGCACAGGTCCTCTGTTTGGGAAGTGCGAAGTAGGCAGGGGAATTCTTGGGGATGGAAGCAGTTGATGCATACTAGAGATGATGGTATAAAAAAGGGAAGAAGATAAATGTGTCACAAGCATATATCAGTTTTGGCTTGGTGAACCACAAAGCTGTTTTTGGTACAAAACCATTTGGGATTCTGCTTCTGTCCCAAAGCATGCTCACATTGCTGCACTTGTTGTCCACAAAGATCTTCCTACTATTGACAACCTTTGTAGAAGAGGGTATATGCTGGTGAATAGATGTGTATTATGTTTTGCTGCTAGTGAGACAGTGGAGCATTTGTTATTCAAGTGTCATGTAGCTAATAGTATCTGGCAACAATTACAGCTCTGGATGGGTATGAAGGTACCGACCATAGTTTGCACCAGATTTTGAGGAAATACCCAAGAATTAATAGAGGTAGACAGTGGGAGAAAAGACAAAGAAGGTGCACTCTAACAGCAGCTATATAGCAAATTTGGAATGAAAGAAATTTGAGGATTTTCGGAGGTGCTGCAAGAACTGTGGATCAGCTTATAGTTCCTTGTAAGTGTTAGAATGATTGATGTACAGACAAATGAGTATACTGAGAACCAAATTGTAAATAGGTTGTTAGGATAATCTTGTTGGCTGTTTAAGGTCTTTAGCTCCTTCTGTGGTTAGTTGTAGGATTAGGCAGTGTTAGAGTATTATGGATACCATATTGGTATGCCACTATGAAATGTACTGCTTGATCCGAGGGTATTGTTTTGATACCCTTTGAATGATGGTATAAAATGCTCATCATTTTCCCCAAAAAAAAAAAAAAAAATCTCCCCATCATTGCCCACTTGATGCTATCCTTGTAGCAAATCTCTAGTTACTTTTAGATGTTCTTCACTATGTTCTGAAGATCAACCTACATATATTATGCATCTTGCTAGTTCCTTATTTATTATTATTATTATTATTATTATTATTATTATTATTATTATTATTATTATTATTATTATTATTATTATTATTATTATTATTATTATTATTATTATTATTATTATTATTATTATTATTATTTATATAAGAAAATGCAGTAGTCTGTATCAATCATCCCATTTCGCCGTAGCTGCTGAGGTCTAGCAACTGACAACCATTAGTGGATAATCCCTGCCATTCTCCACTAGCCTGATAACATTCGTGCCATGGTGTTGGAAATTTTATGGGGATGCGATAATATTGATGTCACATAGCATCAATATCGGGGGATTGCTTAACGTAAATCAGAAATTACTTAACGTAATTTTTTTTTCCAATACCCCTAACTATTTTGTCACCTCTTTTCTCTCTAGTTAAATCAAAAAAAAAAAAAAAATTGTAACCCTCAGCCCCTACAATCCTCAGTGTTGATGATGACGGAGAACACTTCAGCTAAGGGAGTTTCATCCATGACCTCCAGGGCGTCTATGATGTCCATGATGCGATTGTAGACAACAAAATCAAGGCGTAGGCAAAAATAAGTTGAACAAATATAAATTTGTATTGAATTGAATGTATGGGTTACAATCTCTGTATTTCTATCTGTTACAATGAACAAATAATATAAATCCTCTGATTCTGTCTCTTAGTTTGAATGTTCTTGAACAAGGGTCCTTGAAGACTTAAGTCTTGATCAAGGTAGCAATTCCGATGGAGGAAATGCTCTGGCAAGGCTTTTGCTTGTAGATTTTCCAACCCCTGGAATGAAGTGAGACTTCGGTATTTATAGAGAGGAACAGGGAGCTCCGATCCCCTAACGGGCTTGGTAATCATAGACTGACCCAGTTTCTTGACTTGGTAGTCTTTTCCTATGGGTTTGGTCTATTTAACTATTTACTTGGTCCAATAAGCATGGGTTGGCCAAAGGGTTAAATAAAAGCCCATTTTGATGGCTTTTGGCCCATCTTAAATTTCGGGATTAATTAATTAAATTAAGCTAAATATATGTTAACCCAAAATAATTAATTAAATTCAATTAAGGCACTTAATAAATTTTTAGTGCCTACAAATTGCCCCCTCGAGATCGAGTCACGTACACGACGCCGTGTTTCATCGTGACAGGGTGTCGAACTGGACTTGACATATCAGTCTACCATGTAGTTGACTCCATTCTAAGGGAGCGGGAAAATATTTAGATTCAAGGACTTGAAAGCGTTTTCTTGAATCTAGCAGAACGAGGGTCTTGTCGACTTGTTCTCGAACTGCGGACCTACTTTTTTGTGGTAGGGAGGTGACGGGGCCTTTGTTTTGTGGCTTGTTCCATCGTGTCTGACGGGGCCTTTGTGGCTTATTCCATTTCACCTTGTCAACGTCAACATAGTGTTATCACTCTATTGAACTTTTGACTTATTAGTTGGTAGACGAACTAATTTGTAGCGTGTAACAAACACTTTCAGTCGTCATCTTGTAAAAATTTGACTTGACCGTCCCAACTCCCATGGTAGGGCTGGTCAAGTATGTCCTGAATAATGTTACCCAGGTCGAGTACCGACTTGATAAGGTTAATCATTGCAGTGATAATAGTAATTTAATTTAGTTTTTTTTTCTTTAAACCCAATATTAAATTAAAACGGTTTTGCTAACGACAGTCCTAAGGGCTGCCATTAAGAGTTAATAGATACCATAACTACTAGAATATGTAATTAATAAGAATAGAATAATTCACAATTGTCTCGAAATTGTAAAAATCCCATTAAATGATGTATTTTTGTTTTACTAAAGTACCCTTTTCTGTTTTCATATTTTCAACTTCCAACAAGAATTTAATGAATTTTTGACTGATTGTTCATCCACCATTGACGACACCACCAAGCATACATAAAAAGTGCTTGTCTTCCTCCTTTTACTTTCTCTGTCATCAAATTTCGGCGACAAAGCTCGAAGTGGCGGCCATATGCGAGTTTCGCCAGTGAACCCGAAGGCCCAAATTATTATAAGCAAAAGGAAAATGTGAATGATTTGGCAGTGAAAACAAACAGTCCTTCATCCACCAATAGCACTGCTAAGTACCGTCTTCTTCGCTGATGATTCGCCAGAGCCGTCGTCTGAATGTTTGAGCAGATCTGGAGAGAGAATAAAAGGGAGAAGATAGGAAAATTTTGAGGGACAAAAGGAAATTTTATTTTATTTTTTTAAACCTTGGAGTATGTATCACAGCATCGGTATAACGTGATTGGTGATTTGGTGGTAGAAGCAAGATGCATTTATTGAAAGGGCAATTTTAGCATAATAAAATTACTAGTGTGAACGCAAGTGCAGGCTAATATTACTGATTGCTTTTTTTTATAAGATTCTAAAATGTTTTAAGATAATTAATGCTTAAAAACATCCCTAAGGACTGTTGTTAGCATTTGCCTTTGTTTTAATTCCTCCATTGTTCCTAAAGCCCTTTTCTTTAATTATTAATGTCTAGCTTTGTCATTATATATGCAGTATTGTTTCGACTCTGGTTTCAGAAAGTGTGAGACTGTTGCTTGGAATTAATTGGCGTCAATCCTCGATCGAACTAGGTAAATTGGCGCAAGCTTTATGGAATTCAAAGACTTTATATTGTTAGACTTTATATAAGTGACGGTAACAAAGAAACCTATCCCATAGTTTCATTAATTACTTGCTCCAATATTCTTTGTTTGTCTCGTAGCAATTATAAACGCCCGACTCTTATCCTTTTTCTATCTTCTTTTTTTTTTTGAATTTGCTGTGACTACTGGTACTATAGGTTACCCACAATCCCAATTCTAATCACATGCCAACTTGTGACCAGGTTATATTGCAGGCTTCCAGTTGAGTTGTCTACTCCCGTCTAGCACCAACGTAAGGTGAAGTCTTTTGGCAAAATTTTTTTTATGCCGAGATTTAACCCTTGTTACATGTGTATATAAGTATTGTGTTGTTGCATGTTTTGTACTTGGTATTTCTCCCATGTATATTTTTTAGGTTACCAAATATGACAATCCGGAGAAACCATCTCGCGTTCACATCTCCATGCGTTGTACCCCATGTATTTGAAGACCAAGACATAGTATATAGGATCATCTCGGATTTGTGAACTCATGCGTTGTAATCGTTAGAGGCCATCTCGGGTTAACATATCCATGCATTGCACTTAGGTACGTACCAAATGAAAACGACATACATGATCGATCCTGAGTGCAACAATGAGTCCCTTAAAATTGCAACTACAACACGCACGTGGAGTCGTTAGTGCAACAACGATTCCTTTGCTATGTGCAATCTATAAGATTATAAGAGTACTGACACCCCTTTTTTTTTCTTTTTTTTTTCCCAGGGTATAACCATGATGCGATTCAAGGAGCATACGCAAGACGGTCATCTTTACCTCTTAGTAACTACATCTGAAAATGGGAAGGCTAAGAAGGACATAACTTTTCGTGTGTGTCACTCTCTCTAGCAACCTCGAGGACCAGCTCTACAAATTGATCGCTCACTTGTTCAATTGGAGATGTCAACCATGATTGAACAAGGAGCGCATGACGGGACCACTGCTCATATCCTGAAAAGTCCTAATCATGACTGTTTACCTTCGAATGATACTTTTCCTTTACTTGGTCGCAAGATCATCTCTGGCTCATCCAAGTGGAGTTCTCATAGGGAATTTAATTATATTCCAAAGTATTGGGAGTGGACTGAAGATATTCTTTCTCGCTTTGGACATATCTTGGCAAAGTGTTCTATCCGCAGTGCTGTATATGCTTCCTTTACACCTATGATCGGGAATCTAGTGTTTTCCATGCATTTTGTGAGGGTTGGTGCCCTACTACTAATACCCTCCACACTTTGACAGGCGAGGTATCCATTTCTCTACGGGATCTATACAAGATCGCTGGTTTGCCTATTTCTGGCTTACCTTATGACGAGACGGTCCCTAGTTGTAGCACATTGCAAGGAAAGGATAACGATGGCCAAAGACTAGTCCCTGCAAACTTGTGAGTACTTATTTGTTGCGTACCATCACTTGAAAAATTACTCTTCCCATGGAGTTTCTGCTGAGAGATGGAGGCGAGCCAAACTTTAACATCTGAGGAAGCTGCCCAATTCGAGGAGCACAAGAAGAGCCTTTTGGAGCTTCAGTCATCGCTTAAACCCGAAGAGTGGATGGACTCAGAATGATTGCTCTTATGCTTATTTCTTGTTTATTTATTTTACTCACATGTGAACATAGACTCCCCTTATGTATTGTCGACTCCATTCTTTTATGAGTAAAGAACGTTTTTTGTTTATTTGTTTGACTGTACTTGGTTTTGTGTTTCCAAGTTGCCCACGTATTTATAAGAGCATGCAATCTCGAAATAAGATCAAGTCATAACGTAGTTCAAGAAAAGAAATTATTTTATTTTAAGTTTTTCGATGTTCACAGTTTATACTCTTGCGGGCCAGGAGTAATGATTTTTTTTTTTGTTTAGTCGTTCACAGTTTATACTCTTGCGGGCCAGGAATAGTACAATGCTTGTTTTCTCTCTCTCTCTCTCTCTCTCTTCTTTTTTTTTTTTTTTGGTGTGCAGTTGAAGCTCTTGCTTAGGAGCATTGCAGATGCACTCTTCAAGGATAGTAATGCTTCAAGAACTTGTCGTTGATAGGGCCAATTCTAAGTCCTTCACCATAAACAATCTTATAAGCACCATTTGTGTAGACCTCTTGAACGACATATGGGCCATCCTACTTAGAAGTAAACTTGCTTTTAGTTTTGCGTGAGAAGATGATAGGCCTTCTGATTTCAAGGACTATATCCCCAACTTGGAAAGAGCGAGGGCGAACTTTTTTTTATTGAAAGCACGTGACAAGCGTGCTTGATAACATTGCAACTTTTGTTGTGCCTCGATCCTTTTCCCGTCAAGGGCCTCCAACTCTGTTAGGCGGAGCTTATATTTTTCATCATCCGTAAGCCCTTCCTGTATAGCGACTCACAAGGATGGGATTTCAAGCTCCAAAGGCAAGACAACCTCCACACCGTACACAAGAGCATAAGGAGTTGATTGAGTTGGCGTCTTGTAAGTAGTGCGGTATGCCCACATGGCTTCGTCAAGCCTTTCATGCCAATCTTTCTTTTTGGGCTTCGAGACTATCTTGCTTAACAAGTTGCAAAGCGTCTTGTTGAAAGCTTCAGCCAAACCATTTGCAGGGGCATTGTACATCGAGGAGTTGTGTTGGGTAAACTTGAATTTCACACACAAACTCGTCACCAACTTGTTGACGAATGACTTAGCATTATTAGTGATAATGTATCGTGGTACGCCATATCGATATATGATGTGTGTTCGGATAAAGTCGACGATATTCTCCTTTTTGACTTCACGGAGAGGGACTGCTTCTGCCCATTTAGAAAAGTAATCAGTTGCAGCCAGGATGTATAAGTGACAAGCTGAAGACTTATGTGTGATGGGTCCTACTACATTGAGTCCCCAAGCTTCAAAAGGCCAAAACGCCACTGTTGGATGCAATGGTTCAGGAGGTTGATGAATGAAGTTTGCATGGAATTGACAAGCATCACATCTTTTTGCATAGTCCATGCAGTCTTGTACCATGGTTGGCCAGTAATACCCCATTCTCTTGACACTGTCATAGAGTTTTGGATTGGATTGGTGGGCACCACATATTCCTGAGTGAGCATCTTTTACTGCTTGAGTCGCCTCTTCTTCTCCTAGGCATCTCATCCAAATTCCAAGGAATGATCGACGATAAAGTGTTTCTTTGTAGTATATGAAGCGAGTATCCTGTCGACGAATTTCTGTTTTGTGCCTTGGGTCATTTGGTAATCTTGCGTGCTCCAAGAAGTCGATTAATGGTTGACGCCAATCCTCTTTGTCAATTTGATAGATAGAGATGAGATTGACTTCTCCATCAATTTTTTCTTCAAGTAGGGCTACAACCCACTCTTTGCATATAGGAATGGACATGTTATCCTTTGCCCCCAGTGTCAAAGTGGCTGCGAGATTTGCAAGCGCGTTGGCCATCTTGTTGGCACTCCTTGGAACGTCTCCCAACTTGACTATGTTGAGCCTCCCAACAATTGCGAGGCGTATTGGTGATATGGGATCAAGTCTTCCTTCTTGACTTCATAGTCGTTGAGAAGTTGGTTAATCACCAATTGCGAATCACCATATATGTCACAATCCTTGACTCCTAATTCCAGTGCCATTTGAAGACCCAAAATGAGAGCTTGATACTCGGCCACATTGTTGGAACATAACTGAGTAAGTGTAAAGGAGTATGGCAACACATGTTTTTCCGGAGATATGAAGACTACTCCCGCTCCAACACCGTCTTGGCATGCGACCCCGTCAAAATACATTTTCCATGGAGGCACTATTTCAATAAGGAACACTTCTTCACCTGGCAAGTCGACTGTGAGTTCCCATTCTGCAGGAATTGGATGATCAGCTAGAAAGTCGGCCAATGCTTGCCCTTTGATGGCCTTTTGAGACACGTACTCGATGTCGTGTTGCTTAACCAGTACTGCCCATTTGGCAAGTCGCCCTGACAAGACCGGCCTTGACAGTATGTACTTGATAGGGTCGGCTTTGGATATGATCCTCACTGTGTGTGCTTGCATGTAGTGCTTCAACTTTTGAATTGCAAAAATAAGCGCCAAGCACATCTTTTCAATTGGTGAGTAGTTCAGCTCTGCACCCACCAAAGTGCGACTCAAGTAGTATAGAGCTCTTTCCTTACCCTCTTCATTTTCTTGTGCACATAATGCCCCCAAGGATCGTTCTTGTGCTGCGATGTAGAGGATAAGTGGTTTTCCATGAATTGGTGCGCCCAAAACTGGCGGTGTAGACAAATACTTCTTGATGCTAATGAAGGCGGCGCGACACGAGTCATTCCAATTAAATGGAGCATCCTTTTTAATGAGATGACTAAATGGATGACATTGTCCTGCAAGGTTGGAGATGAACCTTCGAATGTATGAAAGACAACCTTGAAGGCTCCAAAGATCTTTAAGATTCTTTGGTTCGGGCATGTCTTGGATCGCCTTAATTTTAGACTGGTCAATTTCAATTCCTCTATGTCTGACAATAAAGCCAAGGAATTTTCCCGAAGTAACTTCGAATGCACATTTAAATGGGTTCATCTTCAATTGACATCTTCGGAGTCTTTCGGATTTGGCGAAGGTCTTGCAGATGGTTCGCTCGTTTTTTGGATTTGACCACGAGATCATCGACATAGCACTCAACTGTTTTATGCATCATGTCCTCAAAAATTTGCTGCATGGCTCGTTGATAAGTGGCTCCAGCATTTTTTAAGCCAAAAGGCATCATCTTGTAGCAAAATATTTCCTTCGGAGTACGAAAGGTTGTGGCTTCCTGATCTTGTGGCGCCATATGTATTTGGTTGTAACCAACGGTGCAATCCATAAAGGATAAGGATTCATGGCCAGTAGTAGCGTCGATCATTATCTCTGTCACAGGAAGGGAAAAGTCATCCTTTGGACATGCTTCATTTAAGTCCCGAAAGTCAACACAGATTCGAAGTTGGCCATTTTTCTTCCTAACAGGAACAATGTTTGTAATCCATGTGGGATACTTAACCTCACGAACGAAGCCGGCTTTGATGAGCTTGTTGACTTCTTTCTCAATTTCAGGAAGTAATTCTGGTCGAAAGCGACGCAATGATTGCTTTCTTGGGGATACTCCCTTTTTGATTGCCAAGTAGTGAACTACGACTTTTGGGTCAAGTCCGGACATCTCTTCATAATTCCAAGCAAATACGTCTTTGTACTCCGAGAGAAGCTTGACGTATTCCTCTTCTTCTTCAGGCGTAAGTAAAGCACTTACGAAAGTGGGGCGCGGTTCTTCTAGAGTTCTAAGATTTAACTCTTTTAGATCATCCACTGTAGCTTGCCCCCCATCCTCAAGAGTTTTAGGAGCTTCTTCGGGCTCTATCTCAGTTGCAGAGTCCACATTTGGCACTTCTTGCACAGAGATATGACAAGATGTGACGATATCCTCTTCAAGTTTCACACCTTATTGAGATGACTCTTGTTCGTTGGTATGGACCACTGTACGTCTCCTTATCTTTAGTGCACCATTTGTGTTTACTTCCAATGTGAGAAGCATTTCATGCGAGAAGGGACGACGCTATTGACATCTTTATCGGACGCGACATCTTCTTTCACCCTCTCAGTGTGATCTCGTCGTCGTCGTCATTTCTTGGCAGGAGCATTTACAGCGCCGATGCGGCTAAAGACAGAACATTTTTCCTTTCTAGGTTTATGATCATGTGACACTTGATCGTTTGAATCATCGTGTTGGTCACTTAATCTACTAAACACAGATGGGCGCACTGTAGATGGTGGGCGCAACCTCTCGAACACCGAGGTTCTTGTACTTGGCTCGGTCATTTCACTTGCATCACTGATAACCTCCTCTACAGTAATGTATTGAGAGGTTGAACCTTTCTGTCTTGCGGCGGCCATAGATCTTGATTGGTTTAGGGGGAGTGTATCCTAGACCAACTTTAGGGACCCAAACGCGTCATCCTTGTTGTTGTAACTTTGTTTGCGTTTTGTTAAGCTCATAAGGTTTAGCTTCAATAACCTTTCCCAAAGGCGGAGGATTATCAAAGTTGTAACCTGAAATCTCCATAAGTTTGTATGCCTTAGGATCAAAGTTTCCACTTGTAGAGGCTTCCTCGTCATTCAACAATTTAGAGGAGGAAACAAATCCAAGCCTAGAAGGCTTCTTCACTTGAGTTTGTTTTGGATCAGCCAAGGGAATGGTCGCATTGGCTTTTAAAAGTTTGACACTTTCTTCACTCATTTTCAGAGTAATTTTCAGTTCACATCCATTACCTTTGCATTCTGAAAAAGGTGATTCTCCCTCCTTGCGACGCGACTTTGGGATATATCGCAACAGAGGGGTTGACAAGGGCGAAGGTGTTGAAGTGATCTTCTTTTTGAGAGAGTTGGTGCTTTGACTTTGATTCTCTCCCTCCTTGCTTTCTTTCTTCTCGCTCTTAGGTGTTAGTACAATAGTTGGAGGAGAAGTAATATCCTTTTTCTCTTTGACACTTCGTTTACCTGTCGAGGAGATTGATGGTGGAAAAACCTCGCTTAAGACATTATTTTCTTGGTAGAATTTGGCATCAGCGAAATGCGATTCCGCCTTGGTGAATGGCTTGACCTCATCCAATATCTTTTTCTTGCCTTCCCTATAATACTTAAGGCATTGGTGAAGTGTGGATGCGACAACACCTTCATGAAGCCAAGGACGTCCAAGGAGCATCTTGTAGGACGTTTTTGAATCTATGACGTGGAACAAGGTAGTAGAGAACATGTCACCTGTAGCGAGGTCCACTCGAATCATGCCAATTGCACGTTGACTATCGAGGTTAAAACCCTGAATCACAAGTTGGCTAGTCATAAGTTCTTCCATAGAAATGCCAAGCTCCAACATGGTTGTCTTGGGCATAATGTTGACGGCTGAACCTCCATCAATCAAGATGCGCTTAACTTTTTGCCCCCGGATGTATCCAGAGATGAACAATGGACGGTTATGAGGCTTTGACCCCAACAACAAATCCTCATCTGTAAAAGCCAACATGGTACTGCATGAAGAGCACTTATTGGAGATTTCAGAAGATTCTCCGAAGTATTTCACTTTGTCAGCGTAAAGCTCTTAACGCTAGCAGCTGGCGCATCTCTTCGGGTAAGTGGAAGGTTTGTCTGCACTCCATGCGTAAAGGAAGAGCTTCTAACACAGCAAGGATTTTGGCATCTCTCTCAGGATTTGGAAAATGTGAGGACCTTTTAACAGGTGTTTTATTTTTCTTTTCCCCTTTTTCTTGCTCGTCGTCTATTGTGTAGCACGAAACCACATGCACAACAGCTGGAGTGAAGAATTTTTCAGGGAAGAACTCTTCCAATGTTACAGGCTTTAGAGGTTCTTGCTCGAGAAAATCAATGGGCAATATGTGTGGCTTGGTGCATGCCTTTGACTTTTTCTTTCCTTTAGAGCGACGAGGGTTCTTCCCCTTAATTTGCCTTTTCTTACGACGAGGTGGGGGTGGTTGTGCTCGCACTTGCTTTCTTGGCCTTCTTCTAGTCACAAGGGTCCAAACTTCATCATCATCATCATGATGATGAGAATGCTTAGCAAAGGTTGTTAGACTCGACTTGTGGGAGTTGCTTCATTACAGACACGACAATAGGCTCCTGACTCCCAAACTGAATCAGGCATAGTTGAGAAGACTCAAAGGATCCAAGTGTCACTGAGGCATGGTTAGATTCCACAGTCTCATCAACATCTAACAGGATCTTTCCTTCCTTAGCCAACCTCATGATACGTTCCTTGAGCGTTATGCATTTCTCAAGAGGGTGACCAAGGACCCTGTGGTACCGACAGTAGTTTGGGTCTGTAGTCTTTCGAGCTTCCTCTGGTCGCTTGGATTCTGGTAACTCGATGACCTTCTTCTCTAATAAATTGTCTAACATACCAGACAAGTAAGAGTCCGGAAAAGGATACTTTTTTGCTTGAAGCTCCTTAAGTGTGGGACGATTATTTTCCATATTCCTTGAGTACGAGCTCGCTCCCTTTTCAAACTTTGGCTTTGCAGAGATTTTCACAGGCATGATGGAGATGCTCATGGATTCTTTAGTAGAACTTTTCGAAGACTTGTCGTTGTTCTTATAGTCCTTTTTCTCTTTCCTTGTCTCGGGGGAAGGAATGAGCTTGCCGCCATGACTAGCGATGGTGATCTCCACGTCATGTGCCCATGTTGCCAACTCTTAAAAAGTTTTGGGCTTGATGCCTTGCAAAATGTAGAGCAAGTTGCACTCTATTCCTTGGATGCACATGTCATTTCAACCGCCGAGGTCTCAGTGAGGCGATCATTGCATTCTAGACTTAGTGCTCGCCACCGATTAATGTAATCGGCGACAAGCTCTTCTTTCCATTGCTTTGTGTTAGTCAGCTCAGTCATGCTGACGATACGCCTCGTGCTGTAGAAGCGATTCAAAAATTTCCCTTCCATTTTCTCCTAACTGTTAATGGATTCAGGAGACAAGTCCGTGTACTAATCGAAGGCGATACCCTTGAGAGAGCGAACAAACTGCTTGACTAAGCGGTCACCGGCAGTTCCAGCATTATTGCACGTCTCTATGAAGTGCGCGGCGTGCTATTTAGGATTACCCTTCCCGTCAAACTGCTGAAACTTGGAGGTTGGTAACCAGCGGGCATCTTTAGAATGTCGATCCGATTGGTGTAGGGCTTAGTGTAATGATGGGAAGATTGAGAACCTCCACCAAATTGCACCTTAACTGCACTTGCTATAATATCCTGAATCTGTTGCACAGTCAGTGAGCCAGTGTGGGATTCAGGAGTTCCCTTTTCATTGTGCTTGGAATACACAGACTCGTCGCCGTCGCTGTCGTCCTCAGACTGAACAATCGGTTTCTTTTCCAGTTTCTTGGTCAAGGCAGCGATGTGCTCGTTCTGATGCTTAATTTCAGCATTCTTCTCCTCGCTTTCCTTGGAAAGCTTTGCAAGTAGCTCCTCCATGTCTATCAATTGTTCTTCCAAAATTTTGGCTTCCGTCGCCATAACAGAAGGACGTCAGACTGAGGAGGTTCAACAGTTTCTTGAGGCGGTGTGATTTCGCCTGAAAAAGGAGTTGAAGAATCGTTACTAGTAAAACGATCCTGTACCTGGGTGACGATTGATACGTCGGATTAATGTAGGTGAGGATTTTCTCTGCTACATCCTTTGGGTTTTGCTTCCATGTTGAGGTAGCGGTACTTCGTTATGTTTAGAACCTAACACAGGGGTTTCGCGAGACCTTGTAGGGCCTAACGAGAGTGCCTGAAAGGCAGTGCAGCCAGCTGCTTTCGCCATGCTCCTGGTGAGCCTTCTTGAGTGCGCACTAGAGGCGGCAACACTTGTGGATCGCCCAGCAGTGGATCCGGATGGTTTCTTGAGTGATCCAGCAGCGGATCCAGATGATTTCTTCAGAGACTGAGAGATATTTCCTTTTGAGGCCATGTCAACCGCAGCGAAGTTGATGTTGATGAACAAAGGAAATGCTCTGGCAGGGCTTTCTGCTTGTAGATTTTCCAACCTTTGGAATGAAATGAGACTTTGTTGTTTATAGAGAGGAACAGGGAGCTCCGATCCCCTAACGGGCTTGGTAGTCATAGACTGGCCCAGTTTCTTGACTTGGTAGTATTTTCCTATGGGTTTGGTCTATTTAACTATTTACTTGGTCCAATAAGCATGGGTTGGCCCAAGGGTTAAATAAAAGCCTATTTTGATGGCTTTTGGCCCATCTTAAATTCCGGGATTAATTAATTAAATTAAGCTAAATATATTTTAACCCAAAATAATTAATTAAATTCAATTAAGGCACTTAATAAATTTTTAGTGCCTACAGCGATCAAGTACAGTTCAGTTTGCAAACCAAACCAATTATCATCAATCAAGTCATGTCAAACTCCCCAAATTCTCTACTAATCCCAAATCAGCTTAGGCTTTGTTTGATTCACCTTAATTTCACTTAAATTCAGTTCAGTTCAGTTCAGTTCAGTTCATATGTAACTTTATCACTCTTATAACTTTTTATTCCGAAATAATTTCATGATGATAATTATGTCATCGGAAAGATCTCAAAGCATACTTTCAAATGAGTCCAATATTGACTATGTTTGGATGAATTTTCAATGGTTAACGATCAAGTTTAAAAAATCAATTCAGCTCAGTTCAGTTCAGATCAGTTCAGATCAGTTTTATCCATGTGAATCAAACGGAGCCTTAGTGAGGCAACTATATATGATTAACACTGTCGCCAATGATTACTGATCAAAGTAAACAAATTAAAGAAAGACAAATTGAAAATTTCAGATTCAAAGGGAAAACAAATTATCAAGTAATTGTATCAAATTTCAATAGAAGAAATACTCCAACCCCTAAAAAAATTTAACAATGCGATTTTAACCAAATAAGAAAATAATAAACAAAACCTCAATCAGTATTCAATTGTTCATGGCATATTCCAAAAACAAATAAGAGCTAGAAAGAGAAATCACCCGATTGACGCTTAATCAAACATCGATTGATCGGAAGGAGAAAACATAAATCAAACATCAGAACCCACACAAAGGGAAAAGAAATAAAGAGAATTTTGAGCAAACAAGATCTTACAGCCCAGCCTACATCGCGAATGACCCCCTACCCCACCTCGCGAACTGCCACTTCCCCCCGCCAGCCCCACCCGCGAATTGACCCAACCTTCCCGCCGATCACCGACCACCAGCTCGCCGTTCCCAACCACCCTCCAATAAATCCTAACCTACCACCCACAAAAAATCATAACAATTAATAGTTTGAAAAAGAAACTAATCTAAATTATAATAACTATCTCAATATAATCATTAATTTGATCAAATATATTGTCTTCATTGAAACAATCATTCATATTGATTGACTAGAGGGAATGATGAGAGAGAGAAAAAGGAAGAAGAAGGGGATGCTCCTTTACAAATAAAAGGGTAGTTGGGGAAGTTTTGCGTTAAAAAAATTTACGTTAAGTAATTTGTGATTTACGTTAAGCAATTTCACAAATATAAAGAACACAAGAGGTTTAACGTGGAAAATCCAAAACCGGGTGAAAAACCACTAGATCATTACCACGACCGTATTTGTTATTGGAACTGGTCTCATCCATATTATTGAGCTCTTTTTTTTTATTATATTTTTTCCTTTTTTGTTAAAGGAGAGTTTGCTAACTTTGTTTTGAGATTATTAAATTAAAACAATTGTTGAGTATTTATGATGTACCGCGTTTTTCAATCATAAATTAAATATAGCATATATGAACAACAAACTTTGTGTTTTTTATTTTCTTTTGTTTCTTTATTATATTTATAAATAAAAAAATATTAGTTACATTAATACACTCAACTTTATCTTTTTTTAATAATAAAAAAAAAAATTCAGGTTAAACTTATAGTTTCCAGGGCATTTATTTTTTCTTTTTTTGATAAGCGAAGAGGGAAATAGGAAACTGGTCCAACCAATTCTAATACCGTGTCTCAATTTTGAATTGGTCTTGCCAATTCTAAGTGTGATTATATTTTCAAGGAATTGGTCCAACCAATTTCAATAGTGTGTCCCAATCTTGAAGAACTGGTCTAACCAATTTCAATAACAAATCCCAAAATTTCAAGTAGGTACCTGCTTGCGCTTACCACTAATAAAGTCTCCATAAAACACCTCTTTCCTAATCTCCTCCTACTAAAATTAGGAAACTATCATTAGCTAATGTCTTTTTCCTGATAACGTTAGAAGTCATTGTAGCTATAAGCCACATATGGAAGTAACCAAAAAAAAAATCTCATAAAAGAGTCCATCCCATTCACCAGGCTTATACAGGCGAGGCTCATATGAGAGCAAGTATTACCGTGAGCATGAGTCACTATTTAGAAATATAGGAGTCATTTATGAAAAGCAGTGATCCTTATTTCCTTGAAAAATAACTCGTTTCACCAAAAATTACGAAAATACCGTCTTATATAAGTTTTTGTGTGCCATGACAACATGAGAGCATATATACGCCATCGAATTTTTAATCTAACGGCTCAGATTCGTTGTACACTCAAAATAGCAAAATCCACGAGAGCTGATCATCGAGCCGGCCCTATCGGGTTTTGGGCGAGCCAACGGGCTTTTCGGGCCAAATCGCGAAATCGAAAATTTCCTGTATTTAAAGCATAACTTTTGACCCCGATATGCGTTTGAGGTGTTTTTTTTTTAATCCACATAGCTTTTTGAGATTTATGCAACCATAACATCAGATTTGCAAAAAAAAAAAATTGAAAAAGTTTAAATTAAAATTACAGCAGACAAACTAATTGAAAAAAATTTAAAATAAATAAAATTTCGAGCCATTCGAGAAGGGCTTACGGGTTTAACCTTCATCCCAAACCCGTTCCAAATATGGGCGGATTCGCGGCAGGCTCGTGGGCCGGGCTTTATTGATCAGGTTTAAATCCACCCCTCTCTCTCTCTCTCCAAACGCGACAACCCCATCCCAGACCTCCAGTCCTCCACCCATCTCCTCCGGCACCTTCTCTGAATTGAGCCACCATCTGCTACCGAGAAAACCTCCGGCGAAACACCACGGTGAGTTAGACCATCCTATCGCGAAACCACAGAGATGACAAACTTGATGAAAAAGTTTGTCCACCATTTTTGCTTGTGATATATGTTCTAATTGATAAGATGGTTGGTAACTCTTTTGTCCACCATTTTTGCTCCTTAATTGCAAAAACTGGCCCAAATTAACATATGAACTATCTAATCTTTGTTTGTTTTCCATAAATTTTGTTTTGCCAGAACTGCAGTGTGGCATTGAATCATGGGAAAGCTGCTGTTTATCAGATGAATCCATACAGCCCAACAACTAGAAGTAGAAGCTATCATAATTGCCCTAGGTTTTCGATGATGGCTATGACGAAAGCGAGTAATGGTTCGAAGACGGCGAAAGTTCCTCATGTGATGAGTGTTGCAGGGTCTGATTCAGGTGCTGGTGCTGGAATTCAAGCTGATCTTAAGGCTTGTGCTGCCCTTGGAGTCTATTGTTCCACTGTCATCACTGCTGTCACTGCTCAGAACACCCTTGGGGTTCAGGTCCAACAGATTGATTTCCTTTCAGATTTTATTATTTTTTTTATTTTTAAAAATGAAGTAGTAGGAATAATATCAGTATGATTAAACTCGTTGCTCGTAATTAAACGGGTCGAAAACTCCCAACACACTATGTGCAATATACGTGCGTGGTTCATATCGTGTCAGCTTTTGATTTTGATGCCAGTATAAATGAAAGGGGAGGAATAAATCAATATTAAACTTTAGGGATTCTATATCTATTTAGTATTTCAGGTGCTAGCTTGTTATTTGTTTTAAATACTAGTGACAAGTTTTGGAAAATTTGTGGGTCTGAATTGGATTCTATTGGGGCTTGTCTTTAGGGAGTTGAAATTTTGCCAGAGGAATTTGTGGCTGAGCAGCTGAAATCTGTGCTTTCAGATATGCAAGTTGACGTGGTAAGTTTTTGATTAAGGCATTCTAAAGTACGTTGGTTAGAGTAGGTAGGTCTGTCTTAGTGTGTAATCAGTGGCCTATAGTTGGAGTTTTGGAGCTCAGTTTAAATATTCGGTTTTAGGGCTCCCTCGGCGCAGGCCTACCACGCTTCGCGCTTGCGGTTTTCATTATGAATGAAGTTGAATTATTGGTGATACAACATTACAAAGTTTAGTATTTCAACTGTATTTGTTCTGGTGTCACAACTCACAAGTTCATACATATGAATTGATGTTTTTCCAATTTTCCAACCATATGTGCATAGCATTCATCTATTAAATCAACAGAATTTAATCAAAAATAAGGTTTACGGAAATTTGCATACACTACCAAATATTCTTTTAACTTGTTTTACTTCCAGTATTATCTAGCATCACCTGTTCAGTCAGTTGACTATTGTCAAACTTCATTTTACAGCATCCAGTATTAAAACTTTCTTGAACTATTTCAAGAACTATTATGGTAAGTTACTCAGACTGTCTTGGCATATTATTGGTTCAATGAATACGACATCATGCAAAACCTATTGATCCTGGTGAAGTGTACCTCTTTGTAGTCAAATTTTGTTTCTTTGGATTTGTTTTAGAGTTCAAGTGAAATTTGTCAAATTTCAATTTTCAACTCCAGATTTGCTGTGGTTCTGTGATAATGGCTGGTGCTTAAATGAGTTTAGCATCTTAGGAATCCATCTTGATGTGATTTGTTTTTGTAAGATTTCTCTTAGCTTGCACTCTATGTTTAGTTAGGTGAGTCATCTCCTCGTCCCAGACTGCTAATTTTTATAGTAAATTATTTGACTTGTCTTAGGTGAAGACGGGTATGCTTCCCTCTATTGGTATGGTCAAAGTCCTCCTCCAGTGTATCAAGGAGTATCCAGTACGAGGTTTGTAAGATCTATTGTTGTCGGTGCTTGGGCTTGGTTGTAATTGAGATTTTTGAGCTGTGTCATCATGACATTGAAGGCAGCTTTGGTGGTGGATCCTGTGATGGTATCGACTAGTGGGGATGTTTTGGCTGGTTCATCTGTTCTTCCTATATTTCGGTATATGTAGTTCCTTTTATATTTGTGCTACTTTTGATTCATAATATACTGTGCCCTACTTTGTTTCTGATTGGTCCCTGTAAGTTTCATGTTTACAGTACTATTTTGGCATGTTGGGGCTGTTTTAAGCCATTGCTTTATGCAGTATCATCTCACTTTGTCCAAAGAGGAAACCCAACTATTATTGATGTATTGCCTCCTTTCATCCTAAAGAAACATTGACTTGTTTTCAAAATCTACCCATAAATTATTATCAGAGTCCAAAAACTGACAAGTAAATTGATGTTAGCTATGAAATGAAACTTAATCATGTTTATGTATACAAACCATTGATTTTGTACTCTTATTGCTTACATGGTCAATGAAATTAGCATTGATTGCCGCCCCCCCCCCCCCCCCTCCAGAAAAAAAAACAAAAAACACTCAACAAGTGACTTGGTTTCAAGAAGTTGTAGTTGCTCACTTGCTTGTGCATCCAATAATAGCAATTTTTTTTTATATCTGGCAACTGTAAGATAGGTGGTTTATTGTCACAAATTGAAAAAGAGCAAAAGGAAAAATCAAGCCGAAATTTAAAAGTAGAAACACCTACATTGTGATCACTATAATCTCTCTAGATGTTGCTTATGAGCCCTCCAAATTTGAAGACAAAGTTGCCATAGAAGCTCGGCTATGAACAATGAAAGTATTGTATCATTAAGCAAACGTTGACCTCATAGGCTAAGGCTGACAAACCTTAAAATCTGTTTAGGTCATTCAAAGAAACACTCATTAGTCATTTCACCATCACCATGATGTTTTGTCAAAATACTTCAAAGTTTACAAAGAAAGCCTCCATACTGTCCTTGGCATTGGTAGTGTGAAATGGCTAGAAGGCCATAAATACTTCCCTCCACAGGAGTGCTTGTATAATTATGTGAAATTTGCTATTATCCACTCCATCAAGCAACAAAACATTATACCTAGTTTCTTCTTTCTTGCATTAGTTTTAGTAAAAGTAAGGATAAACTTCGTCAGTGATACAGGCTTTGTTGTCTCCTTTAGCATTGGTATTTACTTTCTTAGGAAGAGGAACTTCAGATCAATTCTCACAACTTCTGTGTCCATTGAGGCATCCTTTTTCATCCGGTAATATGTATCTGAAAATCCCTTGGCTATTCTTTCCTTTTCCCTCATTGTCGGAGTTCAACCTTATCTTTCTTATGGAGTGTCTCCTTCAACAGATGGTCCATTTCTTACTTCTGCACCACTGGATGTAGTACTCTTTTGATATTTAACGTTGATGATGAAGCTCCAGTAAAGTAGTAAATGAAGTTGAATAATATGAGTAATTCAGGAGAAGCTCAAGTAAAGCTTCAAGCTTTACACGTGTAATACGTGAGAAGGGACAACTGTTGGACTATGAGGGCTCAACCTCTTAAAAGGGATATGTAGGTCATTAAGACATTCTATTTGCAAGCAAGAAGTTAAAATATCAGGTTTGGTAGTTTGAATGGTACCTGTTATTTGAGCGATAATTATTTGGCAGCAATCAGTCCCAATATCCTTATACTCTTCCTCTTAAGTCTTAATACTTCATGAATTCGGAGTTTCTTAACGCTGCTAATGTCGGCTTTGTTTATATTTTTTCTGTTTCTGGTATATTAGTCTTGGTGAAGTTACTTTTAGTGGGACCTACATGTAATTCCTTGTCCTTTATCATAGGGAGGAGTTGCTTGCCAAGACCGATTTAGTGACACCAAATTTAAAAGAAGCATCTATGTTGCTTGGTGGCATGAACCTAGAAACAGTTGCTGACATGCGACAAGCTGCAAAATCAATATATAATATGGGACCCCGGTGAGATTATGTTTGATATTCCCTTTTTCTTTAGTAGTTTTCGCTCTGTTATTGGTTGTTGAATGTTGAAGTTATTGAATCCATTTTATTTGTGATTGATATTTATAGCTTTTTAAATGCGGAAATAGATATTCTCTGTTCATATGCTAGTGTGAATAGAGCTACTAGGGGTGGTGCAATGGTGATTAGAGAAAAGAGGATGGATTGAGAGAATATAAAGATGGGGTTGAGCTGGTTCCAGGGCTGTGTTGTGGCACATGTCTAATGTATAAGCTTGCACTATGGAGTTTGTCATGTACATGTTGTGTTCCGTGGCGTGTTGCTCCCATATATTGGAATTAGTGGGCCTCTCATTCTGTAAATTCTAAGATTAAGAGGCTATCCTGTTAAAGACGCAAACTTCTATAAGCAAAAAATGTAATTAGTCAAGTGAAAGCATACCCTGTACTCATTTTTCCTCTCTTATTTAAATGAATTTTCAAATGTTTGATATTGTTGTTCACTTTTTACTATAAGAAAAAAACTTTTTACTATATGCTCAATTTCAAAAGGATGAGATCCTACCATAATATTGCATATTGTGTGCAGAAAAAAATAAAAATTGACCAATACGTATCGATTTTTAAGCTTGCCAATATGCAGAAGCCTGCTGTGTAATGGGTGTTCGATAGTTAGATACATGGTAAATAGCTGATACAGCGAGTAAATAGCCGAAATAACTGATATAAAATTCACACTGAGATAGTTGCGACCTACGGCATGACACCCATAACACTACCTTTATGTGAAACCGTTACCGCGACCTCAATCACAACTGTGATTTCATTCCCTGATTGTTCTTAGTCTTTGATGACAATTCAATGACCTTCTTTGCCTTTCGTGGCAATATATATGCATTGCTGAGCTAGGTGAATTATCTGTAATGTCTGTAACAAAAAAGAAAAAAGGTCTACATGTTGCCAGTTAATGGATATTGGTGATTGAAATGTAATCTGAATAGTTCCCCTTGCTCACGATGTTCTTTATAGTATTGATCTTCTTGTCTTGTGTATAGTGGGCTTAAGTCTCTTAGGGTAGCCCTCCATCACGTGACCTCATAGGATCTTTTTTCAGAAATGATGGTAACTTGTAAGGCATAGAGGGTGGAACCATGGAAGTGAGCTTCTTCCTTGTTTTGGTCTTGACTATATTAATTTTTTTGTGTTTCCTTTCTTTACTATACAACTTTAGTAAATGTGAGAAAATGAGAAGATGCATGATTTCAGTGGTCAAACTTGGAGATACATTGCTTGATTCAGGATCACTTAGCTTCGTTATCGGCTTGAGTAGAGGCGCCTTTAGGAGCTACTTGATTCTTGATGTCTATTAGAAACTGGGCAAATCTGTAGATGTACTGCTGTGTGAGGAGTCTGACGACTTCATGTCCTCCTTTGCTGTGTACAGCTTAATTAATTAAATTTTCTTTTTATAACATCAATCGGCATAGCTAGACGTAAGAGTTAATCTACTGTGTTGTATTTCAGTTTTGTGGATGGAAATTGATGTAAGATCTGCACTCGTTCTAAATGAACAAATCACAATTAACTGCTAAGTGGTTTTCAATTACTAGATATCTTGAGTTAGAAACTTATTAGATGCATGATGCATCCACTAGATCATGTTACCTGTGCACCCAAGCGAAGCATGTGCGTCCATACAACCCTTTGTTGTGCCTATTCACATCTTCGCTAATTTTTCGTGGCGTTATTAGCGTGGTTGCATGATATATGCTTGTGAGCATGTAGTGATTTATACAATGTCAAAAAAGAACAGTTAAATGACTGTGATTTCATATTCCTTACTGAATAGGCTTTCTCCTAGCCATCAAGAAGGTCCCGGGTTTGTTTGAAAATCATCACTTATGAAGAATTACCCATCAAAGTAAGTGGGAAGGGGAGAGAGCTTTTAGTATGATACTAAGATGTTTATCTACTGATTCTACTCATTTCAAGTTGTAAGGCGTATGGATCAAGCATGTATTTATCAACATTTCCTGTCTAAAAATGGGACTAAGAGACACAGGTGCTGATTTTTTCCCTTTATGGCTGAAAAACGCTTTTCAACATTTCAGGAATGTGCTTGTGAAAGGTGGCGATCTCCCTTCTTCATTGGATGCAGTTGACATATTCTTTGATGGTAGTCCTATCGTATCTTTAAGCTTATTGAACTAGGCATTCACTTTTTATTTTCAATATCAGATTCTGATGGCAGGTGTTTGCAGCTTTTGACTAATGTTTTTTTTTTTTCATTATGTTTTTTGCTTACAGGAGAAAGCATGTATGAATTGAGTTCAGCACGTGTTAATACCCGAAATACTCATGGAACTGGTTGCACATTGGCATCAAGCATAGCTGCCGAGTTAGCCAAAGGTTTACCCATGCTTTCAGCTGTTAAGGTGATTTTTTTAAAATTTTTATTTTTAGTCTATAAGTTGATGTTTATTGTTGTTAGACCACTGAGGCCTTTTATGTCATCCTTTTTAGTTTTTACAATAATCGGTGTCTTTATCTTCTTCAAAGATCTGCCTTTCATTTGTTCATTACATTACTAATAGGAGCAGCATAGCATCTGACTTGTTATCTTACTGTTCTTGATTTGGCCTTCTACAGCATTGCCAATAGAATGGGTAAGGGGAGGGGGCAAGCAGGAAAGATGGGTAAAAGGCTAGAGGCAGGGCTAAGATGATCGTGCATTTTCTTTTGTTGGTTTTATTGCCCTCATTAAGTGTTGTTTGCTTGGCACATTGTGTCATTGGCCTTTGTCCACTTATTATTGGGGATTTTAATTGGTTCTGAGCCCCGTGATACGATAATTTATGATTTCTTAGGTAATCTATTTTCTTTTTGCAGATTGCTAAATGCTTTGTTAATACTGCCCTAAATTATGGGAAAGATATGGCCATTGGTAGGGGGCCTCAAGGCCCTTTTGACCACTTGCTAAAGCTTAGTGGTACTCGCAGACCAGCTGCATATCGGGCATTCAGTCCTGCAGATCTCTTCTTATATGCTGTAACAGATTCTGGGATGAATAAAAAATGGGGGCGTTCTATTACGGATGCTGTTAAAGCTGCTATAGAAGGAGGTGCAACCATTATTCAACTAAGGTCTGGTCCAACTCTTATGCAGTTACTGTAGCAACATATACTCCTTACTGGAAGATGCTGTAACTCTACCCAGCTTGTGTAAATGACTTTAGAGTGCTTTGATTCTTTGAGATCTGTTGGTTGATGAGTAAATAGTTTACAAATAAAACTACTGCGTGAACTCTTTTTCTTTTTTCCTTCCCCCCTCCCCCCCTCTCCCTGTGATATTGTCCAATTATCGCAGAAACTGTATCTGCAGCTTGTCATGATAATTGATATTTGCTTTTTGCTGGAGTTACTGTTCCTTTTCAGAACTTTGCTAAACCATCAACTTTTTGAACTTTGCAGGGAAAAGAACTTGGATACAAGGGAGTTTCTTGAAGCAGCCATGGAGTGTGTTGCTATTTGCCATTCCAATGGAGTTCCTGTCCTGATAAACGACAGAGTTGATGTTGCTCTGGCATGTGATGCCGATGGTGTCCATATTGGCCAGTCTGACATGCCCACACATGCTGTTCGCTGTCTACTAGGGCCTGAAAAGATAATTGGGGTGTCATGTAAGACACCAGAGCAAGCTCATCAAGCATGGATCGATGGGGCTGATTACATTGGTTCTGGTGGCCTTTTCCCAACCAACACTAAAGCAAATAATAAAACGATTGGCTTGGATGGCTTGAAAGCTGTCTGCTTGGCATCAAAATTGCCTGTTGTTGCAATTGGTGGTATAGGTCTGTCTAATGCATGTTCTGTTCTGGAAATGGATGCTCCTAATTTGGAAGGCGTTGCTGTTGTTTCAGCTCTCTTTGATGTCGAATCTGTTTCCTCCGCAACTCAGAAGTTACATGCAATTCTGAAGGAGGCTGTGTCAACGAGAAAGTAAGGAAGAAGGGTCTCATCATCTGAATGCTGTTTCTTTCCCTCCTTCCCCCCATTTGTCTAATCTGACCATGTATTCTTTGCTGATGTGAGTTTGAAGCTCAATTGCAGCTCCCAGCCGCCAGAAAAGCTTGTCTACGCATCAGAGTGACGCTTGACGCTTGTAGTTTTTAGGTTTTGGCAATTGTGAAGAGGGATTCCTGACACTTTTTTTCTTCTTCTCATGTCTCACTGCCTTTAATATTTGTTACCGTGTTGATAAATGACAAAGTCTGATTCAGCATCGTGGATGGGCAATACCAAAACCTAATAAGAGAAGTGCTATTTGACATCGTAGGACAATGTTTGATTCACTATTTACTATCACCAATTGTTATAGGGACTTGATCCTTTCGCTATTAACATGTCTTGCAGAATTTGATGACATATTCTGTACAAATTACGCCTTAAACAATGTGTTTATGCTGCTCGACAGGTTGATTGTAATACGTTCGAATGGGGATTAGAATACTTGGTTAAAATGTGCGCACAACTGTACATATTGGGCTACATGGCTTGGTAGAATATTGTACCCTAGTACAGTTGCTTTATTTGTTTCAGTGCAATTCAGGACTATTTGGTTAGAGATCTGCCGTAGCTTTTGATACGATAAAAATTAAAAAGTAATAATGTGTTTTCTGTTCTTGAGACTGTTTTTGCCATTATTGTTCATTTCCCAAGTCGTTGAATTGTCATTAAAGGCATGCTTGGATTGAGAGGTGGTGGTGGGAGTTTGATTTTAAGTGATAAAGGGCAATAGTTATCCCCATTTAAGGGGTAAAATAGTTAACTACCCTTTTCCTGGGATAGCAATTCCCTCCATCTTCCCATTGTTTTTCTCTCATCCATCAAGATGCACCACCCAAGGTCCCAATCACCTCCACATTCCTATTATACTCTTTAATTTCCTCTATTACTATCTTATTACATTACCCTAATTCCAAACATACTCTAAGTAATATGTTTTCCCATTAATGAGTTAGTAATAGGGTGCTCACGGCTTATGGTTGTCAAGTTAACTTTTTTCTATATTAATTTATCCTAAAAAAGAAATTACCATATCAATATTATGGAGCTTGTATTGTAGTATTGTTAAAGTCGGTTATAAGTAGATCAAATAGTGAGACTCGTTAAAAAGGGTGAGTATTTTGCTAAAAAAGGGTAGAATTTAAAGAACTCGGATTTTATTTTTTTTTGCTCTATCACCCTCACCTTTAATTTTGTTTAAAAATGGGATGAGTTTTACTAGAAAGGGTAAGTTAAATTAGGTCACATCAAAAGAATTGTAAAGACGATATCATTTAAACAAATTGAGAATTCGAGTTGGAACTTGAGTTTCTTTGTATGTTAAACTTATATATAATAAAAAAATGTTAGATAAATTGGTTCATTCTTTTTCTTTTCTATTATTAAATGTACATGTTTTTTAAAAATTAATGGACAATTTAATTGTCATATCAATTTCGGATATTGTTACGTTGAAATTGCCTCATGAGATAATATTGTTTGGCATGACTTGATACTTAAATTATATTCCAGTTTTCTCATTTACTTTTATTATAAAATTTATAATTAGTTTTTAATCCTCCTTCCAATTTGTTACGTGGAAATTCTAAGTCCTTTCCATTTCAAGATCCTAAATAAGACGGTCTTTTAAAAATTGTGCGAAAGAGAGCAATTATTCTATAATAAGTATTTACTGAAAGTAATTGATCATTTATAGTTTGCTTATAAAGAAAAAAAGCATTCCTAGTTTTAAGGCGGGAATTAGCATACAAGCCGCAAATTTCAAGAATCTCTAACCACTCGCTATTTCTACAATATTTTTTCCATTATTGCTCAGATTGCTAATTGCATTGAAATCACATAACCAGATGCTTTTATTTTATCTTATCAAGTTTAGAAGTGCTCTTAAAGAGCATATTCTCATTTTTCTACCACATGCGGGTATGGAAGTCCCGCTTGTGAAGATTTAGCGATCCTTTACTCTTTGAAAATTTTTTCTCCTTTCTAAACGAAACAAATTGTTGAGAAAAAGAAAAGGAAAAAAATACAACATTTCTCAAAAGTGAAGATTTTATCTCCCAACAATTATCCTTCACCCACCGTGACATGGTGCATTAGAGTAAGAGTGCATAGGTGCGACATATAGCATATGAGTCTAATTGATTGAATTGATTCCTCATCAATGTCATATACTTAAGGAATATCACGACAAGATTAGTCTGCATTAGAAAACTATTACATTGTTGAGTCATCAATTATGTCGACGAGAATCTTATCTTCAACAGGAAGGTTGGGAGAGATGGTAGGCGGTACAACAGCAGATTGTGCAGCGGTATCGTGTTGTTTTCCTTTGACTATTGCCAATTTATTTGTATTTACTGTCTACAAGGTCCCAGTTAGAATTTGTCGTAAGACGTTATATCGACGCCAAAGACGACGATTAATGAAAAAAGGAGTACAACCATTTCCACCATTGACACAATCATCGATCGGCTACCAAGATTATGAATTTGTGTTGGACCCAATAGAAATCCAATCAGGCTTAAACATAGTTTCGGAGACCAAGGATGTGACGATACTTATGACAGGCGAGGGAGACATTGAAGATGAGTTTAAGGAGTTAGAAGATGAGATGTGGGAAAAATTTTATAATACCGGTTTTTGGAGAAGTCTTTCCCAAAGGAATACCTGATCGCATTATGATGCTGTTTTATTTGGTAATTTGATCTAATTTGTTGCACAAACATGAGATAATATTTTTCAAAAGTTTAAAATTGGGTCTTTTTCAAATGTATTTAAAGTGAACTTTTTTAAATTTTGTTGGGGTTCTACGCTTTTTCTTATTTCTTAATTGAATGTCTATACTTATGAATGTAACACACAGATGGAAATACGAGAAAAAAAGAAAGTTATAAGATATGTATTGGTGCTCTTTTGATTTTGCTTCATTCTACAAATGGGATAGAAAATTTACTTGACGATTTGAACAATGATAAACTACTGCAATTTGTTGTAAATACTTTTGTATTTTTGGAGATCTTGTGCTGTGTTTTAATCAAACACACAACAAAAAAGCACAATATTTGCAACGCAAGTAGTTTAGACTCCCTAAGTACACATTTGCAACTTGATTTTTCTTGGTCTTATGTTTTTCTCATTTTACATTAAATAGAATAAAATCTTATAAAAAGGCAAGATCATATAACTAATTTACTAACATGTCATCAATAAAAATATTACATGAGACAAATGACACAACATATAGTTTTGCGTTTATTAACTTATTTCTAATGCAAAATTATCATTATGAAAGCAGTTTTGACCCCTTAATATCTTTAATAAATTTATCCTTTATCTAAAAAAAGTATATTTAAAGAAGATATCCTAATTCCTAAATGAAAGAAATCTGATTCTTATAATCTTCTCAAATACTTGAGGAGAAGTAGTAACTGAATAAAAAATAAAAATAAAAATAAAAACTAGTGATGTCCTCTCGCACAATTTGGAGGTATCGTAACACTAACGTCGAGGTCACCACAATAAGTTACTAGTTGAGCTATGGCACAATTACAAGATCTACTTTTTTCATACGTAGGCAATTATTGTACCACAATAAAGCGTTCTACTTCATTAGAGTGCTCCAAATAATGGGTGAATGGGTCAAAGTCATCACCACTATAGACATGATCTAAGACGATACTATTTAATTGAGAATGACTGAAGTAGATATGATTGGGGAGACAGGAGTCCGCCTGAAGGTAAGAAACAACTTTAAGCCAACTAGAGTGTGGAGTTAGTCAAAACAAAGGACGTAACGTGGGCAATAGCGAATACAAAACAACTAGGTTAAAAGATTGTGAAATTTAAACAAATTGCTCAAAACTCCGATTTCTAAGTAACATGGCCCAATTATATCAAGGTGTCATCACTATGTACATGTTGGCGAGGAATTACAACTAAAAACTAAGGATTTTGATACTTACTTTCAAATATACCCACATATTGAACGCGATGAAATGAAATAGTATAACTCATCCCCCCTCTCCCACACATGTTCATACTTGAAATTATTTCATTTTTTTTTGCTCTTTAAAAAGAGGGTGCAAGTGAATGGCGACCGAGCCACCCCCTGCTACATCATGTTGGGACTCTCGTGTTCAATAGCGAACATATCAGACTAGCTGAACAACAACGCAAGCACTGGCCCCGTCAATGTAGCACCAACAAGAGGCTAAGAGACTGATCATAAAATCTGCTATAATATTTGCTATAGTATTTAATCTAAATTGCCCATCACTAATAAATTGACAAGAGACTGATCATAAAATCTGCTATAATATTTGCTTCACGAGAATAATGAAGCACTTTCATCCTATCAAAACATGATGGATAGCTTTGCTCCTCGATCATGTAACACTTTTGTTAAAATAAAAAGACATCCAATCAATAAATAAATTCTCATTTGGCTTGATCCATTTAAACAAAAATCAAAACACAAAAATAAAAACAAAAACAAAAATCAAAAATCAAAAATCAAAACACAAAAACAAAAACAAAAATCAAAAATCAAAACACAAAAACAAAAACAAAAATCAAAACGCAAAAACAAAAACAAAAACAAAAGTCATGACAAAGGAAGAGTAGTTTATCTACCGCTCTGTCTTTGATATCTCCGCCTTTCCCATTCCCTCTCCCACCTTAATTCTAACGGATTCCTCCTCCTAAACCTCTTTGCATCTTCCCAGAATCTCTCTCTCTCTCTCTCTCTCTCTCTCTCTCTCTCTCCAACAATGCAGTCCTCACTCTCTCTCTCCCTTTCATCACCTTCCACCCCAATCACCCCCAAATCAAGCCAATTCGCCTCAATCAACCCATCAACACAAAAGCCCTTAAACCTCCGTTTTTGTGGACTTCGACGAGAAGCTCTCCGATTCACCGCCGATTCGCGCCGAGTTCGCCTCCCGAGTCGTCACCGAGTTCCGGCACGAGTCACCGCCGCGTTGTCGTCTACCAATGGGAGCTCTCCTAAGTCGTTCGATTACGACCTCGTTATTATCGGAGCTGGTGTTGGTGGCCATGGTGCTGCTCTTCATGCCGTCGAAAAGGTTGTATTATATTATATCTCTTTTTTTGTTTGAATTTGTTGTTTCTTTACATAATGCGATTATTGTTGTTTGATGGATCAAGAAATTGAATAGTGGTTGTTTTAACTATTTGTAGCTGGAATTATATAACTTTGATGCTGTCGAGAAGGTTATTTTAAATGTTGTTTGAATTTGTTGTTTTTGATGTAATGCAGTTTTTGTTTTTTTGATGGATCATGAAATTGAATAGTGACTTAAGTATTTGTAGCTGTAGCTAGTGTTTTAGTGAAATGCCAAATTGAATAGTGACTTTTAAGTGTTTGTAGCTGCAATTTGTTGTTTTTGATGTACGTTGATCATCATTTTTTTGATGGATCATGATATTGAATAGTGAGTGTTTAAGTATTTGTAGCTGTAAATAATATTTTGGGTGAGAAATTTGCATGATGAGGTTTTGATATGCTGGATCATGGGATCGAAGTTGAAAAATTGGTGATGGAAGCTTACTAGTAGTTAAAAACATGATGAATTTGTAGGTATGTGAAAGAATTTCGATAGGAGAAAGGTATTTGCAGGTATAGAAGTATAAAGATTGGCAATGCAGTTTTTCCTTGTTGCTGGATCACGAAATTGGAGTTATAATGGTACCAATTTGATTTAGTGGGGAAGTGAATAGTGAGTGCAAGTATTTGTAGCTGAAACTAGTGTATTTGGTGAAAAGCTTGCATGATGCAATTTGATACGGTGGATCATGGAGTTTAAGTTGAAAATTTGGTGACCTAATCTTAGTAGTAGTCTAATATGTGTACGCATTTGTGGGTACTTGAAGGGACTAGGAAAACGGTTTTTACAGGAATATTTAATGTCTCATCACACTGACTGGACTTAAAATGATCACATTGTTATGTGTACCGTGGTGTAGTGTAGACCAAATGAAATGAAATGAAGACAGATTTGTAGGAGAGAAAGTTTCTTGAAATGTCAAGGAGTAAAATGAAATGAAATGAAATGAAGACAGGTTTTTACAGGTTCGCAATTTAGGTATTGTATACACTAAAGAATAGGACCCTAGGTTGTCATATTTGGTGGACTGATAAATGCCACATCATTGCTCTTTAGTGGCCAATGTATTAAAAGGCGCGAGGCGCAATGAGGCGATAGAGGTCCATAGAGCCTAGGCGCAAGGCGCAAGGTGAAGGCGCGCGCCTCAGTGAGGTGAGGCGCACTAGTGTATGACAGAAAAAATGCTATAAAATAAACGTTTTTCATCAAAATCTATCTCAGATGCGCCTCAGGAGCGCCTCGGTGCGCCTCGGAGCGCCTCAGTGAAATCGCCTCGCCTCACCCTCAAAAAGCGATGGGCTGCTGCGCCTCACGCCTCGTGCGCCTAGGCGCGCCTCAGGCTTGCTTTTTAATACATTGTAGTGGCGCCTGGAATTAAGGTTTTGACGCTGAACATTTGATCTGTTCAGCCTGAAACAATAAGTTCCTCCATCATGGTTCCCTTTGCTATCAATGCTCAGCTATTGATGATCTGTTTTCTTTGTGCCAGCTGCAAGCACATATATCTTCATGCCTTCTTTCCGTATGTCAGTGGCTTGCTGGTCTTCTTTATTCTCTAGGCTGGCTCTTCAAATATTTTATTCCTTTAATGAAACTGGGTTGGTTTGGTTAATTTTTGGGTAGTTGAACTATCATGAAGGTCCAAATTGAAGGTTCTGCGTTGGTTATGGAGTTTGGTTGGGTTAGAAAGCAATTGAATATGTTCCCATGTAAGGGTGGTGATTGGTGGGTTTGGAGAGTAATTTGGGTGTTGCTCTGACTTGGATGTCAAGGTTGATAAAAAATTTTAAATACATGAAGTGCACATTATTTTTTATTCATATTATTCCGACTCTGATTATCTTTTAACTGTTTAGCTTCTTGCTTAAAACCCATTTTAAGCTCAATACTATTTTGTGCAGAGGTCTAGCTTATCTATTACCTTTCTTACATCGAACTCAGAAAAGTGCTTTTTTTGTGAAAATTGAAAACGGAGCCATTTGGTTATTTTCTACTGCAATTACTACTTACCATTATCACGATTTTGTGTATTTGATACCGCTTGCAGAGATTGTAGTAATAATGAAATTGGCAATTTGCAGGGTCTTAAAACTGCCATTATTGAAGGAGATGTGATGGGAGGAACTTGTGTGAACAGAGGTTGTGTTCCTTCTAAAGCGCTTCTGGCTGTGAGCGGCAGGATGCGTGAGCTTCAAAATGAACGTCACTTGAAATCTTTTGGACTACAGGTAAGTAGTATAAAGCTATGAATCATGTGTCTCTTTTTGTGAGGGGTGTATGCCTTTTTGTTACTTCTGTGATTAACATTTTCATATTAAGACTAGATTCCAGTCTTAATTCCTATCATTGATTCATGGTGTTTACGTTGATCTTTGCAAGTGCCTCTTGAGTTACTCTTCTCTGCTATTCGACAACAGGTTGCAGCTGCTAATTACGATAGACAGGGTGTGGCTGATCACGCAAACAATCTTGCTTCCAAAATCCGCAGCAATCTTACTAATTCACTGAAGGCACTCGGTGTGGATATATTGACAGGCTTTGGTATGGTTGTGGTGAGTCAATGCTTCTTTCATATCAAGATGGCTCATTAAATCTTTGATAACAAGAATAAACTGTTTGTCTAAGAATTGAATTAGGTAAAGAAAAAGTTGATGTGCTTTGAATGCACCCTTGAAGTCGCTTGGTTGAGTTTTTATACAGATCCTAATTTTCTTTTATGGATATGTTCAGGGGCCGCAAAAGGTGAAATATGGGAAAGATAATGTTGTAACTGCAAAGGACATAATTATTGCGACTGGTTCCGTTCCTTTTGTCCCTAAAGGCATAGAAGTTGATGGTAAGTGGACTCTTGCTGTTTCCTTTTCCTCTCTTTTTCCCCCTTCAAGTCAAGGAACTTTAACCTTATTTTGTTGGATCAATAACCCATCATTATCTGATTTTAACGAGTGTATAGTGGCGTGCAGGGAAGACTGTTATTACCAGTGACCATGCGCTAAAACTGGAGTCTGTACCTGACTGGATAGCGATTGTGGGGAGTGGCTATATTGGTCTTGAATTCAGTGATGTCTACACAGCCCTTGGAAGTGAGGTAGGAAATTCTTTACCTCTTTCTTTCTGATTTCTGACTAGCTACTGCTAACTCACCTTCATAGAGCCAGAACAGAAAATCACTCTATGGCAATGCTCCTCCTTTTTGGTATATAAGTCATGAATTCCTTTTTTTCTGGTGCGAAGTGTCTTATGCTAACCTTGAAATATTCGGAAAATGTTGTTACTGGTTTCATTCTCCTTGTTTTTATTCAGGTCACATTTATAGAAGCTTTAGATCAGCTTATGCCTGGGTTTGATCCTGAGATTTCGAAGTTGGCCCAGAGAGTCTTGATTAATCCCAGAAAAATCGACTATCACACTGGAGTTTTTGCAACAAAGGTACTTTCTTTTGTTAAATTTTCCTGTATGTCCAGATGGTCTGAAATTGACTCCTGTTCTTTGGTCTTAACAGATCACTCCAGCAAAGGATGGGAAACCAGTCACCATTGAGCTGACTGATGCCAAAACCAAGGAACCAAAGGATACTTTGGAGGTAAAGTTTGTTAATTTTGCCAAAGAAGGTTCAAGTTATCCTCTGTATGCCAAGTCCAAGGTTGTTTTGCCAAGTAGATTAAACTGGGAATAACATAGTTGGTGCCATTTATCATTGCCAATGAATGCATAAGGCTGAATTGATCTGCTTTCCTAGATTTGGAATGTCTTCGAGCTCTTATCATCCTATATTGCTATATGATGGCTAGTATAGTCGACAAACCAATAAACAGCAGTTCTATAGTCAATTCACTGAATGCAGCAAGATAAATACTTGATTTCGCATTTTATTTTGTTCTCTGTCAGGTGGATGCAGCATTAATTGCAACCGGAAGAGCACCATTCACACAGGGTCTTGGTTTAGAAAATGTACGTTGTCTAAGCTCTGTGACATAAGATAGATAATGCGAAAAATTCTATTGTATTTTGGAGGTTGAATCAAACTTGTTCTGCAGATCAACGTAGTTACACAACGAGGGTTTGTTCCTGTTGATGATCGCATGCAAGTAATGGACACAAACGGCAAGCTGGTATGTCCTAATTGACACTTCCCCTTTGTCCCTTTCCAGTTACTAGGCTTGGATAGCTAAACTTACGACTTTTACTATCAGGTCCCTCACCTGTACTGCATTGGTGATGCAAATGGTAAGCTAATGTTGGCTCATGCGGCTAGTGCTCAGGGAATCTCAGGTAGTTATTGTGCATTGCATATATTGACATTCTCGTCCATCTTTGCAATGAAATTATTTCTGAAACAGAATGAGAAAAGGAGACATTGTACTCAGATTTGTTTTCTGTGATTTCTGGATAACAGTTGTTGAACAACTCACTGGACGAGATCACGTTCTCAATCATTTAAGTATTCCAGCAGCATGTTTTACTCATCCTGAGATCAGCATGGTTGGATTGACAGAGGTGATTCTTCTACTTGAAAATGTAGAGCATGCTATTATTTAAACATGCAAAGTGTTCTCTCATATGTGCGTTTTGGGTTGCATTGACACTTTGACAGTGATGAATTTGCGATGCTTATAAACTACATTGAAAGGTGATAATTGTGATTTGGAGTATGGTTGCTTTCACATATCATAGATATGACAAAGCTAACTTATGTAATACTTAAGCAGTTAAGCTTATGATGTGAGAGAATGATAATATTTGTTACTCGAACAAGTTATTGAATTATCTCCTATAGTGCACACTTTTTTTTGTTTTTTGTTTTTTATTTTATTTTTATTTTATTTTTTTTATTTTTTATCTTCCTCTCTCAAATGTAATGTTTTATGTAAAATTTGCAGCCACAAGCAAGGGAGAAAGCTGAGAAGGAGGGATTTGAAGTCAGTGTGGCGAAGACAAGTTTCAAGGCCAACACAAAGGCACTCGCAGAAAATGAGGGGGAGGGACTTGCTAAGGTTGGTTTCATTAACTCTCATGTTTCTGGTTGTATTTAAGTCAATGTCAACCAACTCTTTATCATTTCAGTAGAGAGTATTTAAAGGTCCTTCCCACAATTCAAATATTCTGGTATTAGTTAAAGCTAAGTCTGCACATAGCTGCTGTCTTCCTTTGTAGATTACTGACTCCCTTGATACATAAATGAGAGTCCAAAAGGCCAGGATGTGGAATTTGTATGATCTGAGTTATACTTGCCTGAGGAACTAAGAAAGTTGAATATGCCTTCAGGCTTCAAATTGCCATTGTGTTGGAAAGACTCTTAACTAGGCCTGTCAGAAACTAACCCGACCCGTTTTTCTGGGTCCTGGCACAATTTGTTCGACCTAAACCAAAATGAACTAAAAATGGATTTGACCCTAAATCCAACTCGTAGCTGTCCCGAACTGAAATGACCCATTGGGTTGACCCGTTTGACAAGTCTACACTGAAGTCATAATTACAGTTGAAGATGAAATGCATTTGACTACCTTTGGCAATACCTGGTGTAACTGCTATGATCTGGGAGGATATATTGTTTAATAGATTTTCATGTAACAGATTTTGTACATGTATGCTAAAAACCTGTTGTCTCTTATTTTGGGTATTTCTTCTGTTTCGTCTTTTCCTTGATTGCTTTTGGAAGCACGTGGTTGTAAGATTTTATACATGAATGCTGCAAATTATTGTGCGCAACCATATACCGTCCTCGAAAGTTGAGAAGCCATAGTCTTCTCTGATTTACAGTTTTTAGGAAAGATGGCATTTTAATCGATGAATGACATTATGGTTACTCTCATAATCTGCTTCTAAGCAGCCAGGGAACCTGTGCAAGATAACTGCCTATCTCAAGCCTCCTGGTGATAAACCACTGAGCAGTAGATAACATTTGATGGTGCCTCTAGTGGTCTCGGACTGACTATTCGTTTAACACCTGGTTGAAGGCTGTCAGGATTAGCTAGCTGACAACAAAAATCTTAGTTTTGGTGGGAGTGCTATGAGATGGTGAAAAATTAGTTATATAATAAATTTAGAAATATGGAGTTGTTTCTGAGAACTCACAAGTTTGGTAATGATATCTCATTTATGACGTTTAAAATCAGGCAGGAAAAACCAAAATAAGAACTCAGAAGTTGCTTTTAGTGTTAGATGTCTCTGCACACGAGTCAGAATGTTACACCGGCCCTAAGAATCTAAGATTATGACTTCTCCCTGTAATTGCTCCTTGCTTTTGCCCTCATATTTCCACTCCAATACTACTGTTAGTCTATCTTTATGATTTTCTCATGGACTTTTCTTCTGCGAATTTTTCAGTTGATATACAGGCCTGACAATGGGGAGATCCTTGGAGTTCACATTTTTGGACTGCATGCAGCAGACCTTATTCATGAAGCATCCAATGCAATTGCTATGGGCACCCGTATTCAGGTATCTCCTTTGCGCTCTCAGCAACTCCTCTTTAGCTGTACATAATATTGGTTCTGTATTTAGATTGGTTAATTACACAGTGATTTTGTTTGTTCCAAACTTCTAGTCTGTTAAAGTAGTCTAACTGGTGTTCTCTGCATTCTGTAGGATATAAAGTTTGCAGTCCATGCACACCCAACGTTGTCTGAAGTGCTAGATGAACTGTACAAAGCAGCTAAGGTAAGTTTCAAATATCTGACTGTCATTATTATTGCATATAGCTCCTCATAGAATGTGGTACAATAACTGGAAGCATGAGCTATAGTGATTCTCTAAACATGAGATCATGTGGGGTTACTCACACGATTAGTTTGTCTTTATTGTCTGTTATCTTTTGGGACTTCTGACTTGGACAAGTAGTCAAAGTCCACTATTATATCATACCCAGGGAGATCATCTTAGTATAAATAAGAGGAGAACCATATGGTGATGCAGACGGAAATGACTAAGCTCTCAAAACCTTGAATAATTGTTGTCAACAAACTCGATAAAAGATATGTGGTGGTTACTTTAAAAAAAATTTACATCAGATATACAGGAGCATTTAAAAGAGTAGAATTCTGAGGTGACAATACTGTCACCGAAGAACTAACCAATTTCTGGATCAAAAAATTAGATAAATAAAAAATAGATGGTGTTCTGCCTTCGGTTATGGAAATGAGTATTGATTTATTTATTTAATAAATGCTTATCTATCTTGCTAGATCAGTTGATTATTTCATCCGAGAAACCATTTACAATTGATTACATCCTTTTCTTTTAATTTCTGGGGCAGGTTAATGCTCATGTTTCTAGTCCAGTTAATGAGCCTGTTGCCGTCTGAGCTCGCTCAATACTCTTTATAGAAAAAGGTTTTGAAGACATTTGCTTGTATTAGGGAGTTCAAAGAAACCATGAGAGGGCCAGCCGGAGCAACAAAGATAAATTCTGCAACAATTCGACAGGGAAGGCAGCCTCCAAACCTACTTCACCCTCTTATAAGATTGCCGGTTTCTCTACTCGTCTGTCTCAGCTATTCAAGTGTGTATCTCTCGCAGCTATATTCACATTCATTAGCTCCATCGTCAGACAAACTTCGAGCTCCTAAGAAATTTTCTTAGTTTTTGAAGTTTTAGCGTTGTAGTTGGGAAAATTGTTAAGAGTAGTTCATCCTATTTATAATACCAGTGACAGTTATCATGCCCACTATTTGTAATCTGTCTTTAGCTGTTCCAGTAGGGTATCTATTTATGAAATACGATGACATTGAGGAGTTCAACAGATTTTGAGTTAGGCAAGCTCATTTCGTTGAAAGCTTTTTTTACCTAGTTGATATGTTCTGGTCTAGTTGATACCTAGGGCATGTTTTTCTAGACTGGATTCCAGTTATTTTCAGTTTGTTCCAGTTTTTTCCAGTTTCCAGTTAAAAATTTTAGTTTCTTCCCGTTTCTTCCAGTTTTTTCCAGTTTGTTCCAATTTTTCCCAATTTAATATTTTGACATAATAAATATAGTAATTAAGTATTCTTTATCTAAATATTAATAATAAATATAAATTGCGTATATTTTTAAATCACTTTTGAAAAATGTCTATTTTTTATTATCTACTCTATCGTCCCAAATTGATGTACTCGTTTGAGCATAATAATAATAATAATAATAATAATAATAATAATAAATAATTAACAATAGTAACAATAATAATTTAATGTAATTCAATTAAAATTATTATTTCAATTATTTATAATTCGATAAAAATAATCCCAAGTTTGAGCGATCCCACAAAATAATCCCAAGTTGCAATTTGTACAAAAATAATCCCAAGTTGTCACAATTGTCACAAAAATGGTCCGTTAACTAACACCGTCAAATTGCGTTACTGTTACCGCTAATTAAACACACTGATCGGTTAATTGTTATATTATAAGTGTATTTTATTTATTTCTTAACAATAAAGCAATTAAGATTAAACTTATTTTTGAATCTCAAATGTTAAACGGTCTCTTACTCCTCTTTCTCTCTCTCTGGCTCTCTCACTCATCACCATTACATGCCACTAGTTTTCACCACCACCGTTACCACTCTCCCCATATCATCAATTCATCACTTAGATCGATTAACCTCCCTACACCCTTCATCATAGAATCAATCTCAACCACTTCAACTCCACCACCACCACCGGCAACAAATCTACTACACCATCAAATTGATTTTCTCTCTCCTCAAGTTGGCCAGTAGTGCGTCTCTCTCCATAATCTCATCAGCCTTACAAGTATGTAATACAGATTGAAGTCAAAGCTAGTTTCTTTACATTAAGTTACACAAACCCACAAAAGGAACGAACTAGAAACACCTCCAAAAACCAGGAAAAAAAAAAGAAAAAAAAAAAAGAGAAGACAACGAACTAGATGCTGAAATTGCTTGTCCATGAGCTCTTTCCATGTTAATTTTGTTTACAACAAATTCATTTTGCATATCTAAGTTTACTTTGTCCCTCTTCTGTGATCTCCTTCCAATGTCGAGATGCCACTCTCTCTTTCCTCTCCTCTTCCACCACAACCAGCACCAGACCCACATCCTTCCGCCTCTATTGTCGTCCCTGTCGCCAACCTACTCAATTTTGGGACCAATTTGATTTGTATATGAAATTGGGGGATCTAGGGTTAGAATTTTATTGAATTTGGGGAAATTGGTGGTGGTGGAGGTGGAACGGTGTCGTATAAAGGTGAAGAGTGGTGAAAAAAGGAGAGAGAAAGTGGGGGTCCGGTGGAGTGGTTCTGTACTGGACGTCGATTATTGGACATTGGTGGAGGTGATGATGGTGGTGAGGAGAGAGAAAAAGAGATGGGGTTCATGGGGGATTCAAGGTTCTGTGATTTGGTTAATGAGGATAGCAATTGCCATTTGTATTAGAAAGAAAACGTGTTAGAAAATTAAAGAAATTTACGTAGATTTGGTTTAATTTTTTTTTTGGTTTGAAAAGATTTGGTTTAATTAACGCTAGTAAAGTAATGGAGTTAGACGATGTTAGGTCACGGACTACTTTTGTGATAAATGTGACAACTTAGGTTTATTTTTGTACAAGTTGCAATTTGGAATTATTTTTGACGCATCGCTCAAATTTGTGATTATTTTCATTAAATTTTCCTTATTCATCGTAAAACTATATCCCAAATGATAAAAGAAAATTCATCAAATGCAAAAATTTCAGTAAGTTCCAGCTTTTTCCAATAAGTTTCAGTTTTCTCCAGTAAGTTCCAGTTTTCTCTAGTTTGTTGCAGTTTCCACTTAAAAGTTCCAATTTTTTCAAGTTTGTTCCAATTTTCTCCAGTTTGTTCTAGTTTCCACTCTAAAAAGACATGTCCTAGTTGATATGTTCCGGTCTTTATTATATGGATTTTTTGTTCAGAGCTACCTTAGAAAGGGTGGGTTTTGTGACTTACTACCTTAGAAGTTTTTTTTTGTGGGGAACTACCTTAGAAAGCCAAAAACCTTGTTGACCAGTACCTTTGACCATATTTTCGGATATATTTTTCTGAAATCCCGAAAATACCCTCACGTGAGGCGCACGTGAGAGCACTTAAATGAACCCCCCTTTTTATTCAGTTTTAAGCCCTTTTTATTTCTTCTTCCCTATCTCCATTGAAGGATCTCCATTGATGGCCTCTCCTCAAGTTCTCTCTCATTCTGATCAAACTTTTCTAGTTTTTTGATGAGGGGAGTTGTGAAAAGTTGGAAAATAACAGGCCCAAAGAGCATTAAGAAAAGCACCCTGTCTCGAATGGGGGTAAATTCATAAGAAATTGGGATTTGGGGATTCTCTCTCTCTCTTTCCCCAGAACTACTGAGTTAGGGGTATCAATGAAACCCACTTGAGAAAGTCCAGAACGTAAAAAAAAAAAAAAAAAAGAATTCAACTTTTTATGTAATTTTGGGGAATTTTTGTATGGCTTTGTGATCTGGTGAATTTCATTTTAAAATTGGTGAGAAAATGGACGTGGATACGGTGGAATGTGTAACCTCAACTTCAATTGAAATGGATGAGGATGAGATAATTCACCATCTCCATCAAACCCATCACCAATTTTCATCATCAAAAACTCCTCACAGCAGTAATAATGTCGCCAATGCAACGATTCACCCAGCAACCAGCGTCCATGAGCTTCTTGAATGCCCTGTTTGTACCAATTCTATGTACCCTCCCATTCACCAGGTTTGTTTTCTTTTCCAAAAATCTCAATTTTTGATTTTTCTTAACTAATTATTATCATTATTTTTTGAAATGGGTATGTCTGATTTTGTGTTACTGGGTCAATATTGCATTTTATTTACCTTTTCGTTTTTAGGTTTATTTTTTGTTTTGGGTTTTGGCTTTGTGTGTTTGATTGCGTGATTGAATACTGGAGAGCTTAGTAATTTTTGGTTGTGCCTGATTTGTCATGTTTTAGGGTTTTTTCTGTCAGCACCGTCCAATGAATGCAGTCATTTGGTCATGATTCCGGTGTTCATATATAATCAAGGAGAATTTGAGACCTTTAACTCTTTAAGGAACTATTCATATGCAAAAGAGAAGAATGAGAGAGAACTTGAGGAGAGGCCATCAATGGAGATCCTTTGGAGATAGGGAAGAAGAAATAAAAAGGGCTTAAAACTGAATAAAAAGGGGGGGTTCATTTAAGTGCTCTCACGTGCCCCTCACGTGAGGGCATTTTCGGGATTTCAGAAAAATATACCCAAAAATATGGTCAAAGGTACTGGTCAACAAGGTTTTTGGCTTTCTAAGGTAGTTCCCCACAAAAAAAAACTTTTAAGGTAGTAAGTCACAAAACCCACCCTTTCTAAGGTAGTTCTGAATAAAAAATCCTTATTATATCCACACCCAAAATTGAAAACAAGGAGTCAAGGACACAGGTTTGAATAAGATCATCCATAACCAACCATCGTTTGCACATTACCTCTTGTATTGGCAACATGTTCAGCGTGCAACATGAGATTTCGGCATACTCAAATTTCCAAAAAGTTCTAATTAAATATGCTAGTCAATACATAACTTAAAATCCGCACTTCCAATTTGGCATGGCAATTACCGAATAGGGATAAACTTGTAGTCATTGCCTGATTTGCCACTTATTCAGACAATCCTCTCTTGGAATATTTGTTTTAGCAAAACTTTGGTACACAATAGATGATATAGATCTCGATCCCCCTACGTAAGACTATAAAATGTGGGTACATTATCGCAATTGACTCGCAGTCTGCTTTATTTCATTTCACTTGTGTTTCAGAAAATTTGCCCAAAAGAGAAATATAATGAATGGAAAAGTATTTCAATGCATATAATGATTACTTCACCCACAATCGATTTAGCTGGTAACAGGTAACCTACGGACAAGAACCGCATGCAAGGTGGTAAGAGGTAGTCGAAATGTAATGTACACTAACATATTCAAAAATATAAGAAAAGGTGTAAAGCTTGGTAACTTTGTTTGACAAAAAACACAAGCACATTGGCACTACTTTAGGGGGGATGTTTTTCCCAAGTTAATTGTCGCGAATGATGCTACAACACCAATTACAGGATGTTGGTTAAGTCAATCCTACCTATCAAAACAACCCCAAATGATAGTACAACACCGGTTACAGAATGCTGGTAAACTACATGCCTCAATTCAATAGCTCCCAACTTGCCACAGCACAACTATCGTATGCATCTGTCATATGACCATTTGAACCAACGGACCTTTGTATATCCCTATTCCCTGATCTACCTATCTTACTTATGAGGGTAACCCCCCTCCCCTCCCCTCCCTTGTTGCCTAACTAAATATTTTGTTCAAGCAAGGATGCCTTCCAAGATCCAAACTGCCTCACCAAGTAACTCGAGATCAAAAGACCAAAAAGACCAACTAACCTAACAAATCCAACAGAACCTCAAAGATAATTACAAGAAACAATACTTGGTAGATACAAAACATATTGGCAGAAAAACAAAGCCAGTCACCAAACAGGTACAGAAGCAACGGTGCCTGTGCAATACAACAAGCCAATATGGCATACACCTCATTATGCCAATTGCATTCATCATAATCAGTGTTGAAGTAGTGCCCATGGTCTAAACTATAGTTGCTTCAGACAAACAGAAAACTCAACAGGAAAGACTCGAGAGTTTACAACAAGCCAATATGACATACACCTCATTATGCCAATTGCATTCATCATAATCAATGTTGAAGTAGTGCCCATGGACTAAACTATAGTTGCTTCAGACAAACAGAAAACTCAACAGGAAAGCCTCAAGAGTAGAGGCTTAATAGTATCAGTGCAGCGGACCAAAACGGCACAAAAACGTGGCCCTAGAGGCTCCTTCACTAAATCAACCGAAGGGGGGGAAAACCCAACTGGAACTGGAACTAACAAAAACCTAGACAAACTTAGCAAGCTAGGCACAAATTATTTCTAAATGAGAAACCATTGAGACATTTTACTTCACTCTTGTCAAATTGATTAAGCTGACCAATTCCCACCACGACAAAAAGACCCTAATATTGAATGATAAACCAATCACTCCATATGTGTTCAATGGCTTTACAGCCAGACATTTTCACATTGAAACTGAATGGAACAATCCACCAACTAACAAGAAACACTTGTGGGAAATCAATCAATATATAATAAATCTCATATAAAAGCATAACAGAAAGGAAATTAGTACCAAATTTCAGATCATATAACGAGACAATGAGCTAGAACTAGTCAATTAGGTATAGAAATAAGCCAATAATCCATCATAGAAACTCTTCAAGTACACATATAGTCATAGACTAATCGCAACCAAAATGTCGGTATTTTTCATCAAAGACAAAACTTTTAACTTGGTAAACATCTCTAACACATTCATTCATCAACAAAAAATAGAAATGTCCCTACATAATTTAAAGAGATAACCCAACAGCAGTTTACTCTTCAGCAGATCCCTCTTCAACCTTGTTGTTGTGCTTCCTTGCGTACCTCTGGTTCCTCAAAAACTTTGGGTCCATCTAAAATAAATAAAATTAAACACATTTCATTAAATCACAAAAAACCCACATCAAAACTCCATTAAAATGGATAAAAAGGAGAGAGAGAGAGAGAGAGAGAGAGAGAGAGAGAGAGAGAGAGAGAGATTTATACCCCCTTGGTGGAGTGGTGGCGGTGCTTGCGGGGCTTCTTGATGCCATTCTTGTGGGCCTTGTAGGACTGGTTGTGAGCTGTGTGATTCTTCGACTTGGCCATTTCTGAAACAAAAATAACATCAAAATTAAAACTCATAAAAATCAATTGCAAGCTCCGAAATCCTAATTCAATGATAGATACAGAAGGAGAGAGAGAGAGAGAGAGAGAGAGAGAGAGAGAGAGAGAGAGAGAGAGAGAGAGAGAGAGAGAGAGAGAGAGGTAAACCTGCAAGCAAACGAGTGACGGGTTCACAGCTAGGGTTTGCGAGGCGATGGAAGAAGAAGAAATATGAGAGGGGTGGGGGGTTAAGGTCTTATATCGAAAACCCTAATTGACGAATTTGGTACTGGGCTGAACTTTTAAGGGCTTTTGTAGAATGGGTTTGTCTACATTGGTTATTTACGTTGGGCTACTATAAGTGAAGATTTAAGTTGGGCTTTTTTTTTGCTTTTGTTTCACCAGTTCAAGTCTCAAGTCCAACTGGTGACAATTAATTTCTTTTTTATTTTTGAAAAGTAAAAGAGTCAAAACAATGACCTTATTAGATTATCCTAAGATGTCACTCACCAAAAAAAATGAGTGAGGGAATGGTGGAATGAAATTGGCCAAAGAAGTAACCTAGGATAAGTATGACCAAAATTCGAAAGAACCCACCAGATTTGCTTCTCAAAAACAATAAAAGATGAACATTAATAAAGAAGTGCAAGTCCTTCGTTGTATTGATCAAAATGTTTTCTTAGGGGATGTGTCACTTGTATAGCTTGATTGATAAATTTATTTTTTTTTCTTTCTGTATTGAAAAAGTGAAAATAAAAATGAGATGGTCACAACTTAAACGTAGGCTTTGGCTTTTTTAGCATGTGGTAATAAGCAACCTTGCTCGATGGTGGTGTAAGTGTTTTTAAGCAAAGGTTAACCTACGTAATTGTCAAACTAAGGGGGCTACAAAAATATGTATGGGTAAACCATAAAATAAAACTAAAAAAAATACTTGTATTCAGTATGACATTGTACTTAAAGCATAAGTTACTAATGATCGAATGCATTGATTTTAAATTGATTAACTCGTAGAACAAAATAATAAGAAAAATCACATCATCGCAATCCATTTAGGGAAGAGGTGAACACATGATGATTTGAGAACATTGCATCGCATTAAAACAATCTCGCAATCCTACAAACACCCATTGGCGCGCAATTGTACTTTGGTGAATAAGGGAAATCCTTGAATGTGAAGCGTGAGTTGAATAGAACCAATAACATCGGATACCATTTTTTTTTGCTACGCAAGAACATTGGATACATAAATGCCTAAAGAAGTTGGCTAAGAACCTAAATTGATTTCAAAAGTTAACTTCACACAACCCCCACAATGGCACACTACTTTTGTATCAAGTATATGTCCACAACAAACACTTACATTTGCTTTTTAACAAAGTGAATGGGTGCATTGCTCTCATAAATCATAATTGATATGGGTCAATGCATAATCACAATACACTAGACATACATAGGAAAGAAGGAAAATGCCACCAACAAAGTACCTAACGCTTACTAGGGTTTCGAAGGAAACACCAAGCAATTGGTGAACTAAGGAATGAAGACAATAGGTTTGTCTTTTGAGCAGTGATGAAATCTGATCCAAGCAATACCATCTCACCAAGTTAAGATAGGCTTCAGTCCATGGAGCTTGAGATAATATTTCATGTGCTAGAAAGAGTGGTTTTGTGGCATATATAGAGCATGGACTTTTTTGTTTTGTTTTGGAGGAAGACCATGCATATAAAGTTCCCTAAGAAAATTGTGGTTCAAGTTGAAGTAATTTGGTAGGCACACAACTAATTTCTTCTAAAATAAATGCAACTTGAGTGAAAAAAACTTATTTCTTCTTATTTATATTAAACTACTGCATTCTCTTTCTCCAAAAAAAACCCTAGCCCTTTTTTGGTTCTGGGGCTGCCATTAGCAATTCTTTGCTAATGGTAAGCCCCAATTCTTGTTGTTTCATTGTTTTGTTCTATTATCTAGTTTTATTATGTCGAATAATATCAGTCTCTCGATTTGTGAGGGTTAGTTTGTCCCATATTATGTTGGGTTCGGCTGTCTCTCACTTTTTGAGAGTATTGTTAGTTTTTCGTTTTGTTGTTCGTATGGTACTTTGGTGGATCTATTCTATCAAGAGGTGGTCTACTATGTCGAATCGAAGCATTCAAAGCTATAGCAGAGGCTTTCGTGAAGAGGCTGTAATATGGAAAACAGCAATCAAATGGAAGCCGGTCAGAATTGTTGAATCTCTAGTGCTACATAGCTTTTTCATTCGAATGTATTCTGATGTTTTAGACCTATTTCTTGTTGAATTCAACCTTTCTTATAAGTGTTGTATGGCTTTCAATTAGGCCTGGCAAACAGATCAGGTCGGGTCGGGTTCGGGTTGAACCCCACTGACCTGATTACTAAACAGGTCAGAAAACTCGACCCTAACCTGATCTGTTTAATAAACAGGTCAAAAAATCTGACCCTAACCTGATCTGTTACAGATCAGGTCGACCTGAAAACGACCTGCGTAACCTGATTTATTTTGCACACTTGTAAAATGATTCATAAAAATTCTTGTTGGCACTTTGGCAGCACCTCGCCACCTCCTCAAGACCTCAAGTGCTCAAAGCACCTCAAACTCTCAAGTCTCAAGGCTGCTGACAGTGACACTGTCATGACCAAAAAAATCCAAGTTTACAAATTACAAGCACTTTGGCAGCACCTAGCCAGCTAGCCTGACAGCCTGACAATCCAAGTTACAAGTTTACAAATTACAAGAACCAAAAAATCCAAGTTACGCTCCCACTAGCAGCTTTAGCCGTCGAGTCTAACTCCTCATCAGAACTCAGATCTTCAATATCATGAGCAAAACCCTCCATCTACATAAAACAGACCACAAAACTCATGAAAACAGAACCACAAACAGACCACAAAACTCATGAAAACAGAACCACAAAACTCATGAAAACAGAACCACAAACAGACCACAAAACTCATGAAAACAGAACCACAAAACTCATGAAAACAGAACCACAAACAGACCACAAAACTCATGAAAACAGAACCACAAAACTCATGAAAATAGAACCACAAACAGACCACAAAACTCATGAAAACAGAACCACAAAACTCATGAAAACAGAACCACAAATACTAAGCAAAATCTACCCATTCGACTGAATTAAAAGTTTAAAACTTAAACATGAATAAACCATTAATCAGAATCTATCATAATTTAAATTAAACGAATTAAAAATATAATCAGAAGACATAGATGAAGTGAGAAAAAGAGAAAACTAACCGTCTTGTTTGGAATTTGTGAGGTATAACTTGATTAAATCTGTAAAAAAAAAAAAACATAAAAAACATAAATGAAGTGAGAAAAAGAGAAAAAGAGATGAAGAGATGAGAGATTCGAAAGTTAGGGTGAGAAAAAGAGAAAAAGAGATGAAGATTCCAACCCAACAGCAAAGATATAAGATCGAGAGATCGAGAGAGTGAGATCGAGAGATCGAGAGAGTGAGATCGAGAGATCGAGAGAGTGAGAGAGTGAGACTGTGAGACTGAGAGTGAGAGAGAGTGAGACAGAGTGAGTGAGGAAGAGCTTGAAGATGAGGAAGATAGAGAATGAGAGAGAATGAGAGAGACAGTGAGATCGAGAGATGGAGAGAGGAAGAGCCGAAGAGGAAGACGGAAGAGGCGAGCGAAGAAAGATCCAGAATATGAGAGAATCAGAGAGAGTGAGGAAGAGAGAGAAATTAAATGACGGCAAAATAAAATGAGGGGTAGGGTTTTTTTTTTCCCTCTTTTATCTCTATTTTGGGTTTGGGCTTGGGCTAAGTTTTGGGTCAGTTTTTTTTTTTTCCATTTCACTTGTGGGCTAAGCTTTTATCTCTAACTTAGATTAGATGGGTTAAACGGATCAGGTCGACCCGAACCCGATAAAAATCAGGTCGACCTGATCTGTGACCTGACCCATTTAATATTTTCGGGTTGAGCAGGTAATTTTCAGGTTGAGCAGGTTGAAATTTTCAACCTTAACCTAACCCATTTAAGTTTTCGGGTCAATCAGGTCGACCCATTTAATGTTTTGGGTCGAAAATCCCAACCCTAACCCGCTTTTTTCGGGTTAGATTCGGGTCGGGTTATCGGGTCGGGTTAGTTTTTGCCAGGCCTACTTTCAATTAATGAAATTTATTTTCCCCTCAAATTTTTTTTTTTTATTAAACTACTGCATCACATTCTTACTATTCGTGAGACAAATATGACTATTCTTAAAAATAAAATCAAATATTATACATTAAAATATTAGAAAAATGATATATAAGGTTGTTATTACAAAAATATTTACTTTAAAAGGTAATTTCGAAGATGTACGTTTCCTCTCCGGCCCAACCCCCCATAAAACAAAAAGAAAGCTACCAATGCCTTGTTCTTTTAGCTAGACATTGCCATATCATTTTCCATAATGTTATATAAGTTTGGTTCATCGATCTCTTCAACCCCGTCCATCTTATTGAGTTTAGTTTCATTCAATTGAAAGTGTTTTAGTCTAAAATTAAAAGTTGGAATCCAGACATAACTTGAAAATGCTTGTACGGGTGATGTACTTTGTTTAAGAGCATGAACTAGTGCTGAAACTCTATGAGGTTATTATTGAACATTTGGCTAAACTCATTAGTTCTTGTATTTGCATGCTGGGAGTCTGTAACTAGCAATTAAATCAGGCTCTCAAGAGTAGGGAGTCAATGCTCTGTCTCTTCCTCCATTTTTCTTTTTCTTATTACCTTGAGCACGTGATTTGTTGTCTGCAGTGACTTGAGCTAAGCTTTAGTTATTGCTTCTCAAGGATTAGGCTACCTCATAGTCCTGAGATTAAGTAATAATTTACCCTTCATTTGAGTTGGCAAAATTTGACCCGATTCGAAAATCGGCCAAACACGACCTGCTAATAATCTGAACCCAAAATTCAGAGCCGGCTCTTAGCAAGTGCATGTGGAGCACTTGCACAGGGCCTCAAGTTTTTTGGGGCCCCAAATTTTAAAGTAGGTTTGGCCCAAAACACTTGAATTTGGAGTTTTTGAATCTGAGCCACCTTTTCCATTGGGTTATAGGAACTACAAATTTAGTTTTTGATCATATTGTATTACTTATTTCATTTTTCTATTGGTTTATGTGATGTGATATTTTCCGGTTGTCAAGTAACTTCGAATGATTTATTTTTTGATGCAGGAAAAAAAATAAAAAGGTGTCTGCTCTAAAGTTTTAGGGCCTAATTTTAAATTTTCGCACAGGGTCGCAAAAAAGTTTGAGACGACCCTGCCAAAATTAAACACGTCCTAACCCAAACCTGACCCAAGCCCCGAAGTTTGTGAAGACCCGACTCAAAGTGACCCAAACCGATCTGACCCATTTGTCAGGTCTACTGCCTCAATAAGTCAATTTAAGACTTTCTAGGGACGGAAAAAAAATCCAAAAAATGTGCAAAGCAATGCATAGGTCACCCGCAGGTGAGACAAATTACGCCAACCCAGAACGCACTCAACCCAGGCCAGTTAAAAAACAAGTCTCAGATTTAACGCTGGAGTAGCTGGACAATGTGAACAACGAGGGCTTAATTTTCCACTACCTACCCCCCACCTCTCCATTTCCATTTCCCATTTTCATCAATTCATTTTTACTAGCAGATCTCTATCACTTCTCATCTCAATAGCTTCCATTTTCTCTCTCCTTTTCTCCACACCCAAATCTCTCACGCCTCAATTCGATCTCTCTTTCTTCATTGATCCACCAAATCCAGTCTCTTAATAATAATAAAAAAATGTTTCTTTTTGACTGGTTCTATGGAGTTCTTGCATCTCTTGGGTTATGGCAAAAAGAGGCTAAGATCCTCTTTTTAGGCCTTGATAATTCAGGGAAGACAACCCTTCTTCATATGTTGAAAGATGAGGTAAAATTATTGGGTTTTTGATTGGTTTTTTGGGGCTGAAATTTGTAAAGTTTGACTCTTCTTTGGTTGATTGATTGAATTTTGTTTCTGGGTTTTCTTTATTTTTCAGAGATTAGTTCAGCATCAGCCCACACAACACCCTACATCTGAGGAGCTGAGCATTGGCAAAATCAAGTTCAAGGCTTTTGATTTGGGTGGCCATCAAATTGCTCGTCGTGTTTGGAAGGATTATTATGCCAAGGTTTGTCATTGTCTTAACCCCTCAATTATTATTTTTTGTTTTATTTCTTTTAATATTATGGGGTTGCAATGTGGTTGATATTTGTAGAGAACTGTAATGATGATGTGTGATTTAAGCTACTAGTTATAAAAATTGCGTCTTTTTGAGAGTACATGTTGACCGGCCACTTTTGGATTTCATGGATCCTTATTGTGTGTATAAGGATAGAACGTAGGGCAATCTTGTGCTGGTGTAGTGGTATTGTAAAATGGCAACAACTCCTTTTGTTGATTGATTTGGATTTATAATTAAAAACTAGTCCTCTTTTTGTGTAAATTAAGTGTAGTTGCTGGATTTGTCCCAAGTTTTTGCTCACAACTCTCAAATTCGTGTACAAGGAAAAGAGAACCTAAGAATAGCTTTATGTTTTGTTGGAAAGTAAGTCATTTCATATAGAATCTCCAGCTGAGTTTGATGAATGGGTTTTTAAGAGGCTCTTTCTTGTTCATGTTTGTCTCAGATCTCGACTATATTGGACTCCCTCAGGTTTGTAATAGTCATCTATTTGTAGCTTACTCTTGCTTCATTCATATTATACAACGGTTTGAGTGTTAGATTGATTTTCCTTCCCCGAGAATGATCAGTAGGTAGTGTACTAAATTTTTTGGGAAATGGCTGTGTTTGATAGCTGAGTATGTACTCGTAGGCTTGTAGCTAACTTCATGTATATAAGCTGCTACTTCAGGTTTAGCTTATGTTTGGGGAAGTCCTGATCCTGCATAATTTAGTGATGTGGTGTGTCCTCATATCGGTAGAACTGAGAGTTAATAAAGACCTTATCTTCCTATACTACTAGCTCTGACAGCCTCTAACATGTTTTTCACATATCAATGTAGTAGTACCCAGGAAAACGCTTGTCTTGTTTTCAGATTTCGGACTGTCTTATTATTATTCTCATGTAGGATCCTCTACACAATACATAGGTGCAGTTCCAGTGTACATCTGGCATGAGGCTTTTGGTAAATAAGGCTATCTTACAGTCACAGTGTTATCTAATTATGTAGACACTAGACAAGAAGGAATTCTGTATCCTCATTGGGTACTGGCCAGAATCACAATAATGGGCTTATCTTTATTTCTGACTGAATGTTGAATTGAGAAAAGTGGTTGATGATCTGTTCAGTACGTGTTGCAATGTCTAGTTTCGCCACTTTCCTTAGGTTAATAGTTATAGGTGCAACATGGAGCATAGAGTAGGTACTTAAGGCTGGTTTCAAAATTCTATTGAGAAAGAGAAATTTGAGATCCTTAGCTTGAAGCGACGTGAAGAAGGTAGAAACTCCAATCACTTAAAAGGTTATGATACTGATGGCAACTAAAATACAGGAATTCCTCTGAAAGAGTCCCAAGAATTTATGGTACGCATCTGTTTTATGTTATTCCATTTAAAATGTAATAGATACACCAGAGGAACCCTTTTTCCTACCTTGCCACGTTTCTTTTCTGAAGAAAATTTATTCTGTTAATTTGTTTGGTTTTGCACCATGCTTAGAACAGGTGAACAAGAACGCAGAACTTGTTTGACCTCGTATTTGGAGACCTGTATCTTCAGGTCAACTAACCACAGAAAGTAAACCCAGTAGTTTCTGGTGCTAGGATTTAGCAGAGCATCCCGAAAAATTGCGTGGTTTATGTCTGGTCGGTTTTGACAACAGTTTCACTATACTACAGAAGTAAATTCAGATGGTGTTCTTAAATTAAATTCAGATGATGTTAAGTTTTGCCACCTGATCATTGGCATTACCTGCGAACTGATTTTTTTCATTTGTCAAAAGAAGAAGGGCCTGTAGGTGGCATGGTATATATGCTTGGTATCAGATCAAGAATCACGATTTCAGTTTTTTTTTATTTATGGCAATGTCACTTCTTTTAAGAGAGAATGAAGTTCTGTCCTTTTATGTTCTATTGGCCCACCGGTGAGTGACTTGAGCATATCTGAGCTGGTTTACACTTCTAGCTCCTAAACTCTTCTGTTGGATCATGATACTTGCATCTTGTTTGTGCTGCCTATGATGGGAAGAGGATTGAGCAAAGGACCTGCTTTATGTTTCCCACTGCCTCTAATTCTCTGCAGTCTCTAGAATGGTGATCTGGTTTGTGCTTTGGAGCTTCTGTTGTGCCTTCAGTAGTTGAGTAAATGAAATTTAGATTAGTGAACTTGTGCTCGTCTATGTTATCCATCAGCAATAGATACATGTAGTCAGAATTTCAAACAGTCAAGCTCTTGAAAGGCTGGGATTTTTTCTGCTTTGATAGAGTCAGTCAGTTATGGAGTGGACTAAACAGCATTACAGAGGCAATCTTCTTCTCCTTTAAAAGTCTTTTGAGAGTGGTGAAATAGATCCTGATAGCACAATTTGTTCTGCTTTAAATGAGTTTCTTTCAATTCTGTCATCTGTAAAAGAGGTTTCAAGTTTGTTCTCTGGTGTGATGGTACACGAGGCCCTTTATCTCCTCCCTCCAGGTGTCATAAAGGAAAGTTGACCATCACTTGCAGTAATCAAAATTCAACCAACTGCTAACATATATTTTGTTTCCTTTTTCTGAGGGTGGGTGAAATATTGTACTAACATTTTTGCTCTGAAGCCCAATTGTCATCTGGATTCCCTGAATTGATATGGTCCTATGGATGAGAGACCCTAACTCTCTGCCCATTTCCTTTCTCACTGGGCATACTTTCCGTATGTCATGCACCTTATTTATTTCTTTTTCTGAACACTTCTTTGTTCTCAATACTGTTTCAGGTCGATGCTGTAGTTTACCTAGTGGATGCCTATGACAAGGAGAGATTTGCCGAGTCAAAGAAGGAGCTGGATGGCCTACTTTCAGATGAATCCCTGGCCACTGTTCCATTTCTTATACTAGGCAACAAGATCGACATACCTTATGCAGCTTCCGAGGAAGAGTTGCTCTATCATCTTGGCCTTTCCAACTGCACCACCGGTAAGGGTAAAGTGAATCTTGCAGGTAGCAATGTCCGTCCTATTGAGGTCTTTATGTGCAGCATTGTCCGCAAGATGGGATATGGTGATGGATTCAAGTGGGTATCTCAATATATCAACTGAGACTAGAACTAAACGAATTTGTACTTTTTGGTGGTAATCCTCCCCTGTTTCCTTGTTACTACAGATAGAAATTGGAAAGACTGATTCTTTTATTCTTATTGCGAGGCAAACAGCTAAAATACGCTATCTAATTGATTGTGCAATATCCAACTGTCTTGAAGGGACAACATTTTGTGCAACTACCATGGCTGCACATTTATAGACCCTTATATCTTGTTGCCCCAAAGTTCACAATATATTGAGTTTTTTTTTTGGTTTGCATGTCACATTCTCTTCAAGTCCTTCCTTTTTGTGGCTGGGTCATATACTACGTTTGAGTTAGGCTCCGTTTGATTCATTTGGATAAAACTGAACTGAACTGAACTGAATTATTTTCTTAAACTTAACCATTAACAATTAAAATTTGTCCAAACATAGTCAATATTGGACTCATTTGAAAGTATGTTTTGAGATCTTTCCGATGACAAAATTATTATCATGAAATTATTTCGGAATAAAAAGTTATATGAGTTATAAAGTTACAAATAAATTAGACTGAGCTGAATTAAGTAAAATTAAAGTGAATCAAACAGAGCCTTAGAGCGAAAATCTAGAATGTTTACATTTATATATATACTTTTTGAGGGAACGTTTACATTTATGCTTAAACAGTTTCAATTTTATAGAGTATTGTTTTGAAAATCAGCAAGTCTAAAAAATTGGAGTTACTTTTTAGAAATATAGGGGTCACTTATGGTGAGTAGTGACTCTTATTTTATTGAAAAGTGACCAGTCTCACCAAACGTTACAAAAAAACCGTTTTATAGAAGTTTTTGTGCTTGGAAATACTCCCTCCGTTTTTGAAAAATGTTAACATTTACTTTTGCACAGTCACGCATGCACTACTTTGACCATAAATATGTGTTTATATCAATATAGATCATAGATCATATAAGGTGCAATTTAAACCATTTAATTAATAGATATTTTATTTAACTATTATATAATTTTAATGGGCTAAATTAATCGTAAAAAGGGTAAAGAATTATAAAGTTGAAGGGTCGTTTGGCTAGATTTTGGGGCCGCAAGGGACTACAGAAAGAAGCTGTCGGAGGAGGGCTTCTTTGATCAGATGTTGAATGTTATCTACACATGAAAGGAAAGGAAATTAACAAAATCTTGAATTATTAGGAAAGTACGGCTAAGTTCTTGACAAAATAATCGGATTCGTTCTTGCTTCAACAATGGCTTCCTTATGGCGGCGCGTTGTAGGAAACTTATATCGCCGGAGATGGCCATTAACGATGGAGGTTTCCGTTTCATGGTGATATATATGTATTGGTTGATGGTGCCAAAGGAAAAGCAAATCTCAGAAGATGTTGGTGATGGTAATGATGATGATGGTGATTGGTGATAATGATGATGGTGGTGGTGGCCTGGGAGGAACGGTAGCCATGGGAGACTTTTATGTTTTAACCAAGTTTATAAGTTTACCTCAAAGCAAAAACCCAAAAAAAAAAAAAAAGAAAAAAACTATAAGTTCAGGGGAGGGGGACACAAACGTACAGTACCAAATCATCAATTAACTCATCAAATTTTATTTTTTTAAATGAATTCATCAATCAAAGGTTTGACACAAACAGAACTTAAAATTTATAAATTTTTTATAGTTTTCACAATTAATTTGCCTCATTAAAAATGATATAGTAATTAAATTAAATATTAATTAATTGAACAGTTTAGATTGCACCTTCAATGATTTGCGGTCTAGATTAATTTATTATAGTAATTTCCACTAAGTGGGAATCATCATAGAAATTTTGGTGTTTATATGAATACATAAACTATAAAAAATAGATTTTTCTGAAAGTACTAATTAAAACGAATCCAACCATAGTACTTTTACATTTTAAATTACTAAATAGTTATAATTTTTTCCGAAATCAATGGTCAAAGTTTGTAAAGTTTGACCTTTAAAAAATAAATGTTAACATTTTTTCCGAAATGGAGGAAGTGTTCACTTAAAGAATTTCTATAGGTTGTCTTTTCCGGATCACAAGGCTTCTATTTTCTTTTAAATGGAAACTAAAGTCTTTTTTTTTTTTTTTTTTTTTTTTTTTTTTTTTGGAGTGAGGAAACAAAAGTCCTCGGTAAAGATATAATTTAGCTTAGAATTAGGTTTCCTTAGGCTTCATGTAAAAGTTCAGTACTTGTTATATAAATAGATAAATACCATCTAGGGCTGTATTAGGTCCTCTCAAATTTTTTTGTAGTTAGCATTATTACATTCTAAATCTCTCAGGTTCAAGGACAACGACAATAACCAGGAACGAAGACATCAGGATTGAAATCCTAAACAAGCTCCCCCATGAATCACTAGTGAGGTTTAGTACTGTCTCAAAAACATGGCTTGACATGATTGCCAACCCTAACTGTCCTGCCAGTTGCTACTCATCTAGGTTAAGATCTTCCCCGCCAACCCTCGTTGGCTTTTACTACACCATATTCCGCAACCGGCCACAACCTCCTCTGCCCATTGACTACCTATATCCATGCACAATCGTCGTTCCCATGTTAGTTATATGGCACTACAACAGCTTTCAATCTACACGACGATTGTTACCATCATCAGGGCACGCGCCCACCTCCGAATTGGCAGCAACTTCCGTTCCTGCATAGCAGTAGTAATGATGGTAGTGACTTGGTGATTGACGCGTCATCCAATGGCTATATCCTTTGTCATTGAGGATAATACTACTATTGATGTATATAACATTACTACTGCTATTTTTAGGACATACTGCGTTGTCAACTTGTTTATAGAACAACGAGTGGACTTGCCTACGGTAGTAGAACAACCCCGCTTGTTGCAGCAACCCGGGGTTAATAACTTAGTCGGGTTTGATTGCCACGTAGACCATCTGGACACACCGGCCTTTGCCCCGGCTCACTTCACGGTGGTTCTTCAGTTGCAGACCCTCACTGCAATACACTCCACCTCAGAGTTTTCTCTTCTGATAAGGCTCATCATGGGTGGAGAAACTTAAACACTGCTGATAATCGGTGGTTTTATTGGATGATTGGGTCGTCGGCCCTTGTGCTACAAGGTGTATTCTATTGCCTCGGTATAGAAATGACGATGGGCAGGGTAGTGGTGGAAGTGATTGATCTAAAAACAAGCAAATGTTGGACCATAGATTTGCCTCATTACAATAACCCTGATGATAGTATTGAACTATTATCGAAAGAAGCATTTTTATTTGTAGTCGCTGATGGTGTTTACTTTGTGATCAAAGAAACCAAGCGTTTTGATCAAGAGACAAAGATTAGCGTGTGGCTTTACCAAGGCAGCAAGTTTTGTAACAATAATACTACTTGCGAATGGATATTCAAGTACTCGGTGACTTCTCAAGAGGTGCGCGATCATATTGGAACAACGTCAGACCATGACTATGTTGATGGAGAAGATATCAACAACCATATTGTTCTATGGCCATATGCAGAGGATGACATAGGTTTGAAAGGTTTTCATCCACACATTCCCGATATTATTTTCCTTGTCTTCAAAGGCAAGCTTATGTCTTATGACGATCAAGAGAAGCGTATTGTTGTCTATACTCAAATGGATGCAAGTGCCTCTTGGACTCCCTGTGTATGGTTCCCATGGCCTCGTTCCTTCCCTCGTATATCCCAAGCATAGTCTGAGAGATCGTATGCTTCGCTTTCCTTTTCCTGTCTGGAGGAGTTTTGCAATCTTGTTGTGTTTTGTTGATCCCTTGCTCAGTTAGTTTTCTCTTGTTAACGTAGCTTCGTTTGATTCCCTCAGTTGTGATTGAGGTCTTTTATTTATTTGTGGCTCTATAAGTCCATGGTTCAGCAAGTTTTTCAATTGGATGCTGGTGAGTAATTGTCTATCATGGTTTTAATTATGCAATGGTTGTTTCTTTCAAGCCGCTTTTCGCTATAATTAACTGCGATAATGCCCTGTATATGCTGGTTGCCTTAGATTTGAGTATGCCTTGGAATGGTTATGAACATTGTTTGATTGTGTTGGTTCAAAATGTTGTTTGTTGATGCAAGTATATTGGTTCGCAGAATTTAATTTTGCCACAAACTTGACCAAGATAGATTTACTTGGTAACAAATTTCAGACTGTAAGATCACTATAAGAAAGTGGATCAATTGCGACCCAGTAAAAATACATAGTAAAATAGCAATTGCTATTAGAATTGTTTGCAAGTAACTAGCCCATAAGCAAAAATGATTGACTGCTATAGGTTTGGGTGGTGGAGCTTATTTGTGTCTCATTTCATTCTTCTATGATAGCGCATCTGCATTATTGACTCCAGCAATTTTGTTGATTTTGATGGCAATTCAGATTGTTGAAGATTTGATAAATAAGGAAAAGGAAAGATAAACTCATGTTCAATGGTTCTTGACAAAACAATACAGTAGCTTTCAATATATTTTGGGATAAGTGTAAGTAATATGTATGTGTAACATTCCGTCACCAATTTTTTTTTTTTTTTTGAAAGCTCACCATGTGTTGGATAAGTGTAAGTAATATAGTACTAAACTAGCAATCCGTGCGTAGCACGGGTTACTTCTTAGTATTACTAAAGAGTTGAGTTTTGGAGTGCTTGTACTCGACTCGTTTAGTAAACGGATATCAAACAAGCACTCATGTTCAGCTAGTTTGATATCGAACAAGGTTTTGACCGAGTACGTTCGAGCAGCTTGCGAATAATCAACGAAGACATCATGATTATATACCTGTATTAACGGAAAAGCAAAGTTTTGAAGGTCCCTCTCAAAACTTTGGTAGCTACCTGTATTATATAGGAGTATATGATCAAATTCTCTCAGGTCTTATATCATCACCAATTACCCATACTACAGAATTTATCATCAGTGCCACCTTCTTCAAAGAAATTATTAAGACAGACAGACAATGCCAATAATCAACGAAGACAGACATCATGATTGAAATCCTAAACAAGCTTCCTCATAAATCACTAGTGAGGTTTAGTACTGTCTCAAAAACCTGGCTTGACATGATTACCAACCCTAACCGTCCTGACAGCTGCTACTCGTCTAGGATCAAATCTTTCTCGCCAGCCCTCGTTGGCTTCTTCTACACCATATTAAGGAACCGACTACCTCCTCATCTGCGCATTGGCTACTTATATCCTCGCTTAGTCGTTCCTGTGATAGTATTTGGCACTACTACAACAGCTTTCAATAATCTACACGATAATGGTTGCCATCATCTGGTGCGCCCACCTCTGAATTGGCAGCAACTTCGGTTCCTGCATAGCAGTAGTAATGACGGTGGTCATGACTTGGTGATTGATGCGTCATCCAATGGCTATATCCTTTGTCATGTGGATAATATTATTTTTGATGATAACATTAATACTACTGTTAGTACTAGGACATACTGTGTTATCAACCCGTTTACAGAACAACGAGTGGATTTGCCTACAGTAGAACCCCTGCAGAAACCTGGCAGAGATTACTTAGTCGGGTTTGATTGCCAGGTAGATCATCGTCGGGACCCAGCCTTTACCACGGCTCACTTCACGGTGGTTCTTGCAGGTCGCCGTAAGTGCATCGCAATCCACCTCAGAGTATTCTCTTCTGATAAGGCTCATCATGGGTGGAGAAACGACTTAGACCAGCTTTCTGATAATCGGCGGGCTTTATTGGATTAGTAAAGCCCCCATTTTGCTAAAAGGGGTATGCTATTGCCTATTGCCTATGTAAACAAATGAGGGACATACCAGTGCGTGGTGGAAGTGATTGATCTTAAAACAACCAAATATTGGACCATAGATTTGCCTCTCCTCACAACCCTGATGATAATGAAGGAGTATTACTGAGCAATGCAGGTTTATTTGTAGTTGTCGATCGTGTTTACTGTGTGATCATAACATTCAACTGTTTTGATAAGGAGATGAAGATTAGCGTGTGGCTTTACGACAATACTTGTGAATGGATCTTCAAGTACGCGGTGACTTCTGAAGAGGTTCGCCATCAATTGGACCAATACAATGACTATGATGTTAATATAAAGGGTATCATAGATTTGAAAGGTTTTCATCCACACAATCCCCATATTATTTTCTTTGTCTTCAAAGGAAGGCTTATGTCTTATGAGTTATGACGATCAAGAGAAGCGTATTGTTTTCCATACTCGAATGGATGTAAGTGACTCCTGGACTCCCTGTGTATGGTTCCCATGGCCTTGTTCCCTCCCTCGTATATCCCAAGCATAGTCCTATTCTGTCTGGAGTGGGTTCTGAGGAGATAAATTTTGCAATCTTGTTGTGTTTTGTTGTTCCTTGCTCTGTTAGTTTTCCTTTGTTAACGTGCGTAGCTTTTCGCTATAATTAACTGCGATAATGCCCTGTATGTTGACAGGATGATGGGCTGATGGCAGCCGCAGCGCACTTGGTGTTCAATCTTGCTGGTTGCCTTAGATTTGTGTATGCTTGGGAATAATGGTTATGAACATTTTCTGATTGTGTTGGTTCTAATGTTGTTTGTTGACGCAAGTATATTGGTTCTTAGAATTTAATTTAGCCACAAACCTGACTAAGATATATTTGCTTGGTATCAAATTTCAGACTGTTAGATCACTGTAAGAAAGTCACTAGCCCATAAATAAGCAAATGATTAACTGCTATAGGTTCAAATGGGTCTGTGTTCTGTTGCAATCTTCTATGATAGTGCATCTGCATTATTGATTCTAGCAAATTTGTTGATTTTGATGACAATTCAGATTATTGAAGATTTGATAAACAAGAAAAAGCAAAGATAAACTCATGTTTAATGGTTCTTGACAAAACAATGTAGTAGCTTTATACTGTGTATATAGTTACTGATTTGACAATAATATTCCATCTTCAATAGTTCTTGAAAAAAATAAAAAATCATTCATTAGCCTAAGTTTTAACCTATTTACAAATGCCATAGTAAAACAAAAATCTTTTGATCATGATCAGACAATTGAGTGTTGTTGTGATTGAGAGCTACTTGTGCACATTCACTCTCAACGGCATACCTTCACTATGCTGATCAGTTACTGTCAAAGAGAACGTTAAATCTGGCTTGTATCTAGCTCAAAGAGTGGCCCATATTTCATGCTCAAGGCGAGATTCGAACACTCAACATTGGATAATGATGGATGAGTCTCTACTGTATTCCTATTTGATTTGGAGCCTGTAAATGTAATCATCCCTTCCTTTAGCTCCCTAGAAGACCCAATTGCGATCTTAATTTAGGAAGGTGTAATATATACGTTGTCTTATTTATTTATTTATCTAATAGGTCTAATTTATAATAATAAATGAGTTAAATCTTGTCGATTCATTTATCAAACGTATCAAAAATCTCAATAATAACCCGTGTGAATTCGTGTGGCGTAACTAGTGTTAGTATTCATGTTAGTAGTATTTTTATTATTTTTTTAAGATTAAAAAAAAAAAGTGTTTTGTTTTCTTCTTTTTTTTCCTTGTCAAGAAATTCCACTATTTTTGCTCTACAAAAAAAATTACACAGTGAGGATTATGCAAAATTTCGGTTTGAGTTAAAATTCGAAACATTTAAAAATAAAAAATAAAAAATTGGAGGAAACTTTTTAAAAATCATTGTTTGTCAATCTTCATCCTCAACCGTCCGATTTGTCAATGGCCTACTTAAGGTGCCTTGTAGATCTCCACGTGTATAAAGCTAAAAAAAAAATACCTTTCCTTTACCCACCCGGCAAACGCGCCTTAATCCTATTCTGAAAACACTCCTATGACACAAACACCTCCAATCAAAAACAGCCACGTCACCAAAGGAACCGCTATGGCCTCAAATATAAATACTTTCGGTCCAAATATTGTTTCCCCACTCAAAATTCTGAAACACACTCAAAAGAAAAGAAAAAAAAAAAACCCTTTTCTCTCTAGAATTTCCAGTGATTGAACTGAAGTTGAGGGTTTTTGAGCGTTTGATTAATCAATATCAATATTCAAAAGGAGAAAAGAAAGATGTTTTTGGTTGATTGGTTCTATGGAGTTTTAGCATCTTTGGGATTGTGGCAAAAGGAAGCAAAAATCTTGTTTTTGGGTCTTGATAATGCTGGCAAAACTACTTTGTTACATATGTTGAAAGATGAGGTAATCCCTCTTTTAATTTTTCCTCTTTTTGGGTTTTTGTTTGTGATTTGTGAATATTTAATTATGTGATCATCCGGGTTTATGATGATTTGTTTGATTTTTTTTTTTTTTTTTTTTTTTTTTTTTTTTTTTTTTTTTTTGGGAATTATAGAGATTAGGTCAACATCAACCAACCCAGCATCCAACATCAGAAGAATTGAGTATAGGAAAGATAAAGTTTAAGGCTTTTGATTTGGGTGGTCACCAGATTGCTCGAAGAGTTTGGAAGGACTATTATGCTCAGGTAATTATGGTTATATTGAAAATTATGTTTTATTTTAATCTGATTATCGTTATTCCAAAGTATGGATTATTTGATGTGAACCCGCTAATATGAATTAGCTATCGTTTTCTGATTTTGCACATAAATATTTGCTTGTTTAGTTCAATTTATGACTTAGGCCCGGTTTTTTTCGTCGATTCTTCCGTTCCGTTCCGCGCCGCATTCTGTACTTCATTTTGTCTCACATATTTTTGAATTATCCGCGCTGTTTGGTTCCAATCCGTTCCGTTCCTCACCGTCCCGCACCATTCCGTTGAAGAGAACAGGGCCTTACTTTCCCTAGTAGGATACGGGGCATATCATTAAGTTTCAGTTGAATATGATATGCTAGAGCCAAAATTTAAGTCATTGTAGTTAATATATAGGTCTAATAGTGCTTTGCTTCTGAGGACAATCTAGATTAGAGGGTTGTGGTACTTAGCATTAGTTGGAGATTATGCTGTGATTATATTAGATTATGCCGAAATATAAAAACTGCAAAGATTATATTAGTTTCCCTTGTAACAATGTTGGGCTCTAACACCATGTTGAGAAGTCAACTTCCCCAAAAGCTCAAGCTCATGGGTGAAGGGTAAAGAGATACTGATACATACTGTACTTCTGATTTTTGAGTTGATTGAAGTTATGGGTCATCTGAGACGGTTGCTTATGGTTCATCTACCTAGCCTTTGTTTGCCGCTTGTTCTGTGTTTGCAACTCCTTTTTATATGCAACAGTGGAAGGTGTGAACTTATACTGAGAGCTCAACTCTTGTTCCAATCTATGTTCTGTGTGTAAATCTGATATTTCATATCTGTGCCAGTAAACATTTAGATTTTTTTGGGGGGAGGAGTGGGATTGTGATATTGTAATTTGTACCTCTTATGATCATTAGGTCAAAAAAGTTTGATGTAAAATCACCTATAATGCAGTATCTATTTCTAAGCCTATATATGCGGGCTCTCGCTTATCACTGCTAGAGCCACATCAGTACATGTTTATTGCATCTTTCTATTGCCAAGAATTTGTGTTGTGACTATGCTTTAGTAGTAGCAAGTTGATTAGCTACAACGTGTTCTTATGTTGGAAATTAAAAGGCTTAAACTCAGTTTGATTGGGTTTACTGTAGTTTTATAGTACCAAAAATGTGTCATTCTACCGTGACCTATTGTAACATCTGACAACAGTATTAGGAAGCATCACATTCATAACATTATACATTCTGAATGCCTTGACTTTATCTTATCGTGTATTGATGATTTTCTCTGTACTGCACCTTGTAGGTTGATGCTGTTGTCTACCTTGTTGATGCAAATGACAGAGAGAGGTTTGCGGAGTCAAAAAAAGAGCTTGATGCTCTTCTTTCGGATGAATCATTGGCTAATGTCCCATTTCTCATCCTAGGAAACAAGATTGACATCCCATATGCTGCTTCAGCGGAGGAGCTGCTGTATGCGTTGGGCCTGATGAACTGCACCACTGGTAAGGGTAAGGTTAACCTCGAGGGCACAAATGTCCGTCCGCTAGAGGTTTTCATGTGTAGCATTGTTCGCAAGATGGGGTATGGGGAGGGTTTTAAGTGGGTCTCTGAATACATCAAGTAAATGTGTGGGCAGACATGTAATGCTTGTGGATTTGTCAACGAATTCGGCAGTGTTGGTTATATGCTCACTATATTGTGAATTGTCTTTCATAGATAGGGAAGTTTAGGAGTACATTGGCTGAGTATATTCCGGTAGTAGATAAACTGTTTCTAGTATACTTGTTTATACCTGTGGTGATAAACCTCAAGTTTCCTTCATATATGAGAAAGGTTATGCATTATATTCGCCCGCCCTCGTGCTTTTGCTCCTGTATTTTCATCATAAGTTCAGTCCATACATGGAAATATGAATCCAGAACTTCAGAAATTTTGGTTGTAAGCAGGGTTACCACTCTTACCAGTGGCTTTGTACTGCCACTTTATTCAAACTTGGAAAATATTGATGGAATCATTTTGAAAGACCCAAAAGCTTGCACTGGGTTGCTGTGTGTACTCTCTGAACTGTTACTCGAACTTAATTCTTGGCAAGGGTCGAGCACCTATATCACGATGTTGATCCAAAAGCCTTGCTATCGTTTTTAGTTTAAAGAGAATTAACACTAATGATCGCAATTATTGGTCATGAAACAAAATGATTCTAACTATATATCTTAACATCAATAGTTCCAATTGTCTAATACGGAGTACTATTTAGTAATTGAGAGTTAAATAAACTAGATCCAAGCGGTAACTTTAAAGTGAAAACTAGCTGTCGTGCCAAACATAGTCAAATTATGAAATACTTCAACAAGAAACTTTCTCGCCCACAAAGAACACTTTTTGGTCACCTGAAGTTCAAATATATTTTCAAGAAGTGTCTGTAGCCTTTTAACAGTTTTCTCACAGCTTGTTTTACTCCAACTGAATAGAGGGTTTTCTACTAAACATTGTAACGTAATAGGCGAGAAACATTGGGGGATGAAAAAAGAAAAGAAAAAAAAAAAAAAAAACACTTCCTTTAAACTCCTCAAGAAAGCGATCCTACAAACCTGAAAAGTCGATATATGTTGGTGTGCTGTCCCTATAAACTCTGAACTCGTTCTGCATGTCACACCCCTGATTCAACCACTTTCTTTCATCTCATTGATGCATCCACCATAAGTGGCATTACAGAAAATGAGGCAAAACCTCTTCAAGTTGAAGTGATACTTTTTATTACTCCATTTGAGAGGCAACCCGATCAACTTACACAACTACGCATTTACAAGATATGTACATGGTGATAACGGTATAGCTTCGCCCATGGAATTAACATGGAGAACAACTTCAAGATCAACAACTCCATAATCGAGCTTAGTAGACTACATATGGCTTGAGTGGCTGCTTGCTGATTGTTCTTCATACTCCAGCTGCGGGAGACAAAAACACTTAAGAGCTTGTTTGAAAAGACTATTAGCCCAAAAAACAAATTAACACATATTTTCTTCGATTCTTATATTTAAGTGGCATTTTAGCCTAATGCATGCAAACTAGGGACCATCTTAATTATTGGAATAATAATTAAGTGAGAATGACTAAAATGCCGTCCAAATTCAACCAAATTAGTTGATGTTGATAAAAGAGCAATCATCAAAAGGTAAATTAGGAAAAATAACCATCAATGTTTCCTTGGTATCCTAAAGCAACAAATAAAGTGAAACACGAAAAAATAGTTACAACAGTTAGTAAGAAACAGAAGGAGTATATAAAATAGAACTTTTGGGAAGGTTGTCAAAAGTTTACTCACCTCTGCTTGCACGTGAGCTAATTTCATCCTCTGATAGTCTTGTTGAGCCTGCCGTGAACGGAACATAGCTCGTACGCGCACTACAGATTTTTCAACACGCACTTCAGCTTGTCTCCTGCTAGCTCGGTAGAAGTCTGAACTCGTGCAAGCAGAGTGGCTGCTTGCTGATTGTTCTTCATACTCCAGCTGCGGGAGACAAAAACACTTAAGAGCTTGTTTGAAAAGACTATTAGCCCAAAAAACAAATTAACACATATTTTCTTCGATTCTTATATTTAAGTGGCATTTTAGCCTAATGCATGCAAACTAGGGACCATCTTAATTATTGGAATAATAATTAAGTGAGAATGACTAAAATGCCGTCCAAATTCAACCAAATTAGTTGATGTTGATAAAAGAGCAATCATCAAAAGGTAAATTAGGAAAAATAACCATCAATGTTTCCTTGGTATCCTAAAGCAACAAATAAAGTGAAACACGAAAAAATAGTTACAACAGTTAGTAAGAAACAGAAGGAGTATATAAAATAGAACTTTTGGGAAGGTTGTCAAAAGTTTACCCACCTCTGCTTGCACGTGAGCTAATTTCATCCTCCGATAGTCTTGTTGAGCCTCCCGTGAACAGAACATAGCTCGTACGCGCGCTACAGATTTTTCAACACGCACTTCAGCTGGTCTCCTGCTAGCTCGGTAGAAGTCTTCCTCTGTATCACTTTCTCGTCTCTGATCGTCAACAGGCTCCTTAATTTCGACCTGAAGCCCTCGAAGGCCTTTCCTCTTCATTCGCCAACGCAGTACTTCTTTCTCCAGCACTCCAACAGCAAAGCAAATCTTCCGATATTGCCTGCGCACTTGAAAGCCCCTGAATAGAGCCTGAATTAAGAAAAAAAAGATTAGTGCTTGTTAAATCGTTTGAGTCACTGAAGGTTGGTTTTGAATTCAACATAACTAGAAAAATACTCAGGCGGCAAGCTATAGACTCAGGTCAGAGGCCAAAAAATCAAAAATGATGTCAGTTGGTTGCTCTTTAATTGTATGTCCGTCCCCGCCCCTCTTGTGAAACCCCCTCAATATTAGGGCACGACAAAGAATAGCATCATTTTGGCCCTCATGAATTCCTTTAGTTTTTTCTATCACTCAAGCTTCAAATCAATCTGTAAATCAGGTGGTTGGTAAAAGCAGGAAACATTGAGGTGCGACTCAAGAAGAAGAACCAAAAAAGTTTCACACTGATCTACCATGCCATTTTACTACTTTTTTTAATAAGAAGCTTTATATTAAGAGAAATAAATAAACACAGACTATGAGGACTAGAGTGTCCTCAAATCATCTAATGACAAATCATCCCAATAAACATTGAGTCTCAGTGAGGGACACCCTCCTAAAAGCCCCTGCTGATTTGCCCCAAAAAGAAGACATATAAGCTACACCGCCCCAAACAGACTCAAGTGGCCTCGTTCTGTATTATCTTAAACGAATGAACATTCATTCAGGGTAATTTAGTGAGTAATTACTCCTCCATATGTGTGTTAAAGCCTCAAGTGACACTTATTTAGGATCAGAGGGAGTATGGTTTCCACAAAGAAATCCTTAAGCCTAAAATGAGGACAAAGACTTAGCTACATTACTCAAGGAAGAAAGTTGTTGACAGGCATCTACGACCACATCACCTCTAGATGTTTGGATTCAATTATTTTGGAATAAGTAGTTCTACATAATATCTGGATGTTTGAGACTTATCTTACTCTTTGCCACAGCTGTGAGGATATTTGTTGCATGATAGTTATAAGAATTACATCTGATCGTTATATTACTAGCCGGTGCAGCATAGCAAATAATTACAGTAATCGAAATTCTTCAACAAAAGGGTCAAGGTGCAATACACATATGAAGACCTTTTCAAACTCTTATCTACACTTTAGCTAAGGCACTTCTTTAACTTCCCACACTGGAGAAGCCAAGTCTAGTTTTGTGACATATTCGTATGCTAGCAAGAGCAAGTAAGATAGCATATTACCTGAATTCTAATAGCATGTCGCCGCATACTGAGAAAATCCTTTCGGAGTTTCCAAGAGCGAAACCTGTATTGTATACGAGCAGCAGCAAGAATCTTTTTCTGTGTCTCATAGTTTCGATAAGCATGCTGTATCTTCATTGCCGCAATAATATAACGAGCTTCAGCCTCTGGGTTGGAGACTTCAACGTCTTGAGTCTTTTGCTTGAATGAGAGCTCTCTAAAAGCAGCCTGTATGCGTGCTGCAGCATCAGCCGCTTTACGATAAGCTGTCAGAGTTTCTTTCATATAGATTTCCTCCTCACTGATGTTGCTGGTATTGACAGTGTCATAAGAGGAGGTTTCAAGTGAGCCACCGGCATTTCCTGCTATCTTCATATCCTCAAATTGCTGAACCAAAGCCTTCTCTGAAAGATAAGCAGCCAAGCCTTCAAAACCCTGCTTAGATGCAATATCAGCAGCAGTGCGTCCACCAGGGTTTTCAGGAGTTGGGTCTGTGACCAAATTCTTTGAGCCAGCAGATAGAAGGGCAGCAACCATTTTCTCCCTGTAAACCACGAAATCTTGTAACTTAGCATTGAAGTCGACCACCATAGCAGATTTATTTTATAAAAAGAATGGTATCATGGCCCTATTATATTCCACAATCTCGTGACTGAAGAATAGTTTTGAACATTGGTTGCAGGCCAAAAAAAAGTGATGGAAGACTGCATGCGACACCTGGGGGGGGGGCATTTTCGCATTAACAATAAGAAAAGTATATACAGTAGACTACAAGCCTCTTGAAGATATACCTTCCATAATAAGCAGCCCAATGAAGAGCTGTCCACCCAAACTTGTCTCTAAAGTCCAAAGATAATCCAGAGCATGAAACTGGATAAACTGCCCATGTATAACCAAGGATAGCACACAAATGCAGAACTCCCTGACCCTTGATATCACGTTCAGTAATTTTACTCCCATCAACTATTCTTTCCAACAACCATTCCTTCAGCCTGCTCTTCATTGCAAGTTCAAACAAACTGTCTTTAGCTCGTTCAAATGAGATCTTGCCATTTTCAATTAGTGTGGTAAAATACGCCCAACTATCAGCAATGTTCGAGTATTTGAGTGCAAACTTCTTAGCTTCCTCTAAAGCATTCTGTTATACTTTCATTGATAAAATGTCAAGGCTCTTGGACGTAGAGAAGAGCAAATGCGAGAGCCTCATTTGTATTCTGAACATCTCCCACTGAGAATGATCTTCTCTAACATCTAACTTGGCTAACACAGGAGAAAGGAACTCAAGAGTAACAACCTGACTTGTCGGTGTACAGCCGTCAAAACTCAAGTAGAAATTCACTACCCCAGGACTATGTGGTGGGACCAAGCAACGGAATACCCCATTTTGTATGATTTCAGCAGGGACACATGTATCTCCACAGACACAAAACATATTAGACTTTGCAAGATGTTGATACTCCCGGTGAAAGAATCCAACCACTAATATCTGCAACAAATTGAACAAAATCAATCAGTGGAATGTACCACAGCATATTCAGACTGGACTATCAATTTGTTGAATGTGACGCACATTGATAAGTTGATATTAACCGTTACAAGTTTTAAGCCAAACATGACTGTCCTACTATTTTGGCTTACCCCACGTTTGACTATACTCTTTATCAGTAGAATATCATTCAGAATCTAAGCTTAATGTTAAATAAAAGGGGGCAAAAATGAGTATTATATGTGCAAATAATCAACACAGAATTTGGGGGAAAAAAAAGTTCTTAAAATTTATAAAATGCTAATGAGAATACTCATTCCGGGATATGTGATATAAGTATGGCAAGTTTCTAAATCTCTGAACCAGATGCCCAACAAAAAAAAACCAAAACAAGGGGGAAGCAGAGATGTCAAAAGTAACATAGGTCAAAGAACTTTGGAGGACTAGTGGGAGCATTAAAATAATCAAATATGCAGCATTACTATTAATGACATCTGTCAAGAAAAGATCTTCCCTTCATTTAAATAGACTTTTCCAGATGTAGACACTACCTTGGCCCTGCAGATTCTCTGTTACACTAATTGGAGTCAGATGTGCTCCGTTCAAACACTCACAAGTCACAACTCCATTATTACCAAGCAAATCTCGATTGTTAGTTCAAACCTCAATTGTTAGTTCAATTGCTCACATGAGACTGAACTCGACATTCGGTGACTGTAAGCAGAAGTACAGTTCTCAAGTAAAATGATTTCTAAAACATATGTTCTTCCTCAAAATCAAGACACTGATATAATGTTATCTGCTGCAACCCGGTGAAGCTATTGACTATCTGTAATATCCCGACAGAGCTTCGCGAAAAGGCACCATTATTCCATTTACTAATGTAATTTCTCGTTTCAGTTCCACTTTGAAACGTACTTCAGTTCCATTATGCAATCTAGCTATTTGATAATCCATGCTACAGATACGTCAAGCTAGATGCTGAAACTATGAACCTTTTCTCATGAAGAATAAAACGGAGGTATATAGAAACAAAAGGTAGGCACAGTGGCACACAAGTCTGAACTTCCACTGAGATACTGTTATCATTACTTACTAGACCCACGGTGGTTGTCATGACTCAGCACAATAAAGAAGTATAAGATAATGCTTTCTAACAGTCAGTTAGCAAAGCAAAACCAACCTTTGTTTCTTCTGTGGGAGAAGCCCATGAAGGTGAGATATCAGTTATACAAAATTTCTGTTTTGGGACCGATCCTTCTTGGTTAGCTGCTCCAGCCGAAAACGTAAAAGATCCATGGCTAGTTGCTACTGAAGACTCAGTGTAAGGATCATCTACTGATCCAGGCAAATCGACTATAATATCATTCATCCACCTTGCAAAGCTATCCTGAGTTAGAAAACCATCTTTAGCCGTTTCATATGATACATCACCAGGAACAGCTGCTCCCAAACCAAAACTTTGATTATCCTTTTTCATAACTATTTGACCCTGCATCAATGGGAACAACATATCATCCCGGTTACTAATATTTGATGAAATAGTCCCTGCAAGAGGGTCTATAGGAATTTCTGAAGCGAGCATATCTGCTTGAAACTGGCTGGTTACATTCCCCTGCATATACAAATGTCACTGAGTTATCCCTGCTTGCACAGCAAAGAAACCACAATCAACTAACTTACCGAATCATGCTTCTGCAATTTGCACCTAACCTTTCTTTAAGTTACTCATGTAATGATCAGCTCAGATGCATATTCATATATTCATGTGACAGTGCTAATTGATCAGTGAGGCACAAGCACAAAAAATAGTCATAGAAAGAACACATACGAAAAAACCTACTTGGGGAGGGGGCGGATCACATGTGTTCTACAATGACAAGGAGTTAAACTAGATGAAAGGACACCTCATTTGGAGTTTGCTACATTAAACCTAGTGTGCAACAAAGTTCTATCAAGGGCCAGTCCGGCCTAATGACATCCCCCAATATTTCTTGGGGCTTTCACTGCCTCTCTTAAAGTGTTCCTTGTTGATCCCATGTTTAGACATTTCCATCTTTCCTTGTGTGCACTCCCACCTTATCCCAAATCACCTCATTCCTAATTACAACTTTCCTATGAGTGGCCTAGAATGGCAGCAGGTTTGGGCAACTATGCTTTGTTTTAGTAATCTACTATCATTTTTAGCTAGAAAATGGTAAAAAAAAAAAAGGTAAGTTCACTCAGTGTACTCATGGCACAGTATTCGCGTCACTGACTATGACTATATTTCTTCCTTTTTATTTAGCCCTTTCTTCTTCACTATAGAATGCTTATATTTATATAGGTTATAAAACAATGCCCTGCGATTAACACAACTTTGTAGGTTGTATCAAACTACTATTCAACGTTACTTCAACTCTGAGTCAGCCAGCAAGAGCCATTGACACTCTGGGACACAAGACCGATGTACCTTGGTCGCAGCCAAAAAAGAACTTAACAAACCAAGACCTAAATACAATATGCAGCCAGCACAAGTTCCGCTTCCCATCTCAAGCTAGCATAATCTACTCATCCCAGATTTGGTATCTTCTCACTCATTCCTATTCCTAGCTACTCTCATCTGGCATTCAATCTAAACTATTCCCTTTTCCTAATGTTCTTATCCCCCCTTCTCATGTAGGTAACGGGTAACCTACTTAAATCATTAGGAAAATGCTCCTTTTTTTTTTTTAAGATAAGAAATCAATTTATTAACGAATAATAAAGAAGTTACAGAATAGGAGAAAAGGTGTCCTCATAAGCAAAAATATTACAAAGAACCCATTTATTAACAAAAAAAAAATACAAAGAACCCCATTGACGTCTCGACGTCTGTAAATGACACCCCTTTAAAAACACCAGCTGATTTGGCCCAAAAGGAATCCAAATATAGCAACTGATCCCAAACTAAAAGCCCCTAAATGAGATACCCCAAAAAGATATGATAATGATGTCCTGTTCTTTCTCCCTTTATTTCACCCTTTACATCACGGTTACAACATTGCTAAAATGTGCTTTGTCAAAAAAAAAAAAGAGGAAAGAAAGCCTAGTTAGATTTACTGGAAAAGCACTTCCACAGACCGCAATACAATATTACAATAAGAACAACCACAACCTTCTAATTTGATCCTGTCAGGCACAGGTCTAAGGATTTTAAAAGGTATTCTGGCAAAAGCTGACCCAACCTGAAACCCGATCCCGACTAGAAACCGAATACCAGAGACATCACTACTCGACCCGACCGAAAAGCTGACCCAAACTGTACCGAACCCAACCCGACAAACCTGTTTGCCAGGTCAGCCTTGCCCCTAACTAAACAGGACGGCAGACTCCAATGAGAGATGAAATATATTAGATTGTATTATTGGCAGGCTATCAAACTTCAGAGGTTCAGATCCATCTAAAAAACGAAAAATTCAAGCCATAAAAACACAACATACATATTACAAAGAAAAGCTTTAAAACGAAAAATTTAGAGGCCACCGACACTAAATATTATGATTCATAAGGCAGGAAGCTGCATCAAAATTCTATCAGAATACCAACACCATCAACCCAAGAAGCAAAGATTTCACATGTATTTGGGCCTGGGGAGGATCACATCACCTAAATTGAAGATACGCTATTTTTGCAAGACCCTTGGCTGAAAACATGTAGCATCTAACCAAACAATCCACAACAAATAAGTAAAGGACAATCTTTAGCCGGTAAGTTCATCTGGCAAATTTTAATCAAGACTAGACAAATTGCTCACAAGCACCTCAGATTTCTATAACATACGTATAATAGACCCTTTGGGTTACAATGGAACCAAAGAGCACATATCCACTGCGTTAAACTAATCCTAAATGCAAAACAGCAACTGTTACAACTCAAAGACCTCAATAAGAAACACATCAAATACTCAATCAGAATATCCCTACTTACATTATTTTCCGAGTTGTACGTAGCATGTGGATTGAACGGCTGAATATATGGCATATCTTCTGATTGGTGGTCACAGTGGACAAAGGAACAAAAATAAGTTAGTTTATTACATACTTTTTTTTTTGTATACAATAGTTTACTGCATAAAAAACTGCTTAAGTTGCTACTAGCATTACTTGGAGAAGAGCTTAATTACCTTTAGCGGGTAACCTTCCCTCATTGCCTTCATTTGACGCCAAAAGTTCATCCCACTCAAGAGTGTTTATCTCATGAAGTTGCATCTCAATATTCGCGACATTGTTATTACCACCAGCCTCTATTTATTTATGTCAAGGAAAATGAAAAGAGAACAGACAACAGGTTCAAACAAGAGTAGCAATACTAAGAGTGGATGTGTAACTGATAAACATCACTGAAGCAGCAGATGCCCAAAAAAGGAAATCTGATATATTTTTCTTGGAAATTGTAAACATTACCTATGCGTTCTTTCAAGCCAGTGTTACATACTTGATTAATCTGGCAATCACTTCCTCCTGACAAAAGCCGAGAAGGTGAAGGATCAGATAAGTTTGAACTAAAATCTGAATTCATCGGTGTCACTGGAGAAGCCTGCAACTGACGATAAAAAACCACACCTTAGAGTAAGGCCTGCAAGTTCATAATATTAAAGTAAAATCCAGTTGAAATTACGTGTCACAAATGACATCAATGGAGACGGCGGGAAAGCTCTTCAGTTGACACAAGTTAAAGTGTGGATACATACTATGTGAGGTTCTAACTTCTAAGTGATAACCTACAACTCCCAGAAAGGTGGCCACCAAATCGCCGAGGTCCTAACCTCTAAGTGATATTAGCCACTAAATGCCAACCTATAAAACTCACGCCACAGTAATCATAACAAGGGTGGATACAAAGGGGGACTCAAGGTCAATTTCCCCCCTACCCCCTACCCCCACCCTTACAAAAAATATTAAACATACCCCAATTCCCCACCCACCCCCCAGTTTTGCTCTCTCTGTAACCATTCTTTTATCACACCATCACTATCAAAGCATTATTATTTATTTTTTTTGCTCAGCTTCTCTATAGAAGATTAGTCCTTTGTGATTCTTTTAAATGCCTTGTCAATGGTTATGACTGCTACCATCTAGGATCTACTTAGTTATTGTGATCGACTTGTTGCTAGAGCTGGTCATCTTGTTGTTGGTAAACATCACCAAGTTCTCATCCACTGCAGAACAAACCCCTTCTCCTTGCCACCTAATTAATTTCATACTCAAATCACTGAATTCTTCCTTTTTGAAACAATCCTCTATGATAACCATTAACCAGAGCATACTTTGGTCTCAGCTACTCTTGAGCTCTTAATTGTAGAAAATACATAAAACACAGAAACATCTCGTTTCAAGTCATTGATGATTGATTAGACCAAGAAACACTAAGGCAAGTAGCCAACCTCTTGAGTTTCACGGTAATGAACAAGCACTATGTGTTCCAGAGACCTGAAACAAAAATAAAAGAATAATCAATCTATTTTGGCAATACTTCAGGCAACCAACCAGCATGAAACCATACATCAGTGCAAGTTCTACATAATATCAAACTTGTGTACAAGTAACTTTTATGCTTTCAACCATACATACTTATCAAGCAACCAGTAACACCTCCGAACAAAGCTTGGGTTATCGTCGCCATGCGCACAGTATACATGTATTCTCTCTTCAGTTCCAACCTGAAAACGGGGGTGGGGGAAGATGAAACAAGGAAAGAAAAGAAAGGAAATGTTCATATTTGGCAACATTTTCCCAGCTAAAGTGAAATGACAGTAAAGGAGCAGCAATTGCTCGAAAGCACAGCAGTGAAGCATATCTATAAGCAAACCCCAATCCTTAAGCCACTAGTTGGGTCGGCTATATAGATTCCATCATCTGGTAACAAAAAGAATTCGAGGAAGAAATCTCTTACTAAGATTTTGGTTGACACCAACTAAACACATGCCTACTGTAAAGATTTGGAAATGCTAGGAGAAAAGAAGACACTGAAGAGCACAAAGGAAGAATAAACCATCAAACAACATATGAGCTTAGAAAACAAAAGAAAAATCAGTCAACAAATATAGACACAAAATTGATTCACACAAACAGGATGAACAACATATAATTGATTAATTATATGAAGAAAGATGCCTGGTTAAAAGGAAAAAGGTCATCCTAATTTTAAATTAGTTCTTAATATTATTAATGAGGATCACGAGTAATGTTTTATTGTTTTTGAGTAGTTTGATATCTACAGGGGTAGAGCTTGGTTGTGTCAAGGGCTTTTAGGGCAGTTGATGAGGTCTCACCATTTTCTTCCTTTTATCTAAGTTTACAAGTTATAAATATGTGCACGTTCATCTGGTTTATTGAGAACCTCCCTCACACCTATTTAAGATTTTTGTTAAAACAACCCAAGGAGATAGTTTTTCTAGGATTGAGTTAAGAAAGAGCCTACGAGGTTCAAATGGTGGAAGACGACTCATATATCCCTGGCAAATGATAAGCAGTATTCCGATCCAGAATTCAACCGTGCCTTTTGCTTTCGCTTGCGTGTAGTTTCTATTAAGGAGTCCTATTGGTGTGGTAGAAAACTTTATATAGACTACAAGTGACTCCCTCTACAATGGCAGGGGAGAGGAGAGATCACCTTGTGAGCAGGTCTCTGATTTAGTTAATAGACCTGAGGGTTTTGGTCCCTGAGAGTTCAGTGCCCAAGTCTACTTGGCTGGAATCTTTTGGAGGAACTTTAGCTTCTGGGATAGTCAAAAGCTCCCAAATTTTAGCTTTGTTTGGATAGACAAGTTTTTTGGCGGCAGAGAGGGGGGGGGGGGGGAGTTCGGTAGCCAAAAACTGATTTTGTGAAAGCTGCCTAGAGTAGCTTTCACCCAAAAGCCAAAGCTACTAACAGTTACAGCTTGCAGCTACAACTCGCAGCTAAAAGCTAGTTTTGCCAAACACAGCCAAAGTGGCCAAAAGCAGATGAACTTCAGAGAAACGAACAAGACGGTAAAGTATGTGCTTGTGCTTCCTAACAAGCCCTAGTTTATTTCTCAGGTTTCATCTCTATTCCTTTGGTCAACTTAAACATTGGACTAGAGAAAATTGGGTTTCGGGAAAAACTTTTGGCCTGAGTTACCTTACTCCATCTCTCCCCCCCCCCCCTTTCTACACCAAATTCTTAAGACTCTTGATTGCAAACTATCATTGTATGTCATGGAACTTCCATTTCAAGAGAAACAGTGGGCAATATCTGATTCTACATTGTGAAATTGATAATGTGAAAAAGTAAGTACAGCCTAGGAGGACAAGAATCACAGGAAAGTATGGATGTCAGTACGTAAAACCCCTTTAAAAGCACCTCCTGCTGTGGCCGATATCGACGCCAGATACACACAGCAACATTCGATCCAAACAAAGGCCCCCAAATGGGACACACACCTGAGAAGACACGAGAACTATGCTCAAGCCAAAAACACCAAAAGAGGGCCATAACTGCACACCACCAAAATAACTTATTCTTCGTTCCCCTACCAACTGCGCCCGATCCCAAACAAAGTCCCCCGAATGGGATGCCCCTGAAAATGACTCAATAATTACACATTTACACTCAAGCGACAAACACCAAAAAGGGCCATAACTGCACACCGCCTATGTAGCTTATTCTCCTTTCCCCTACCAACTGCAATATGCTTTGTCCAAAGAGGTTGTGCAATAGTTGTTTAGAAAACACAATCCTCCACCATAATTGGAAAAGGTTTTCGCCACAGCGACCCAAATCACAATGCAAGAACAAATGTACAGAAGACTCACTGCTTCGGAGACACATCACACAAGTCCGGGCAAACCGCCCAGCCAGAACATCGTGAAATTGATATGTTCTTGGGGTATAGATTCTTCAAGATATTCAAGAGAATGAGTACTTGCCTAGCTACTATCTTCGAGCACTTTTAAAACGGCTATTCTTCTTTGGGAGGAATAAGGCACAGAAACCCTTTGGTTGTACACTTTAAGAGCTATTTTGCGAGTTTGCAGTTGTGGTTGGAGAGGGGTGAGGATTTTCCAACAAAGAGCTACAAGTTGTAATCCTCACTGGAAAACAGTGATATTATCCATTCTCATTGGGCTCTTGCTTTTCGAGCATTTCGAGATATTCTCTTTCTCATGTTCAGCATGGTTGGCATGCTATTTTGAATCTTCAAGGAACTTTTTATTTTATTTTTGGGAGGGGGGGTCTTCTGGTCTGATAGCCTGTACTGAATTCTTTTTTAGATAAAGAGAAAGTATTATTAATAGTAATGAAAACAGAGTTACTTCCTAAGAGTACAAAAATTCTCAAAAGGAGTGTATTTAGGTGGTACTGATTCTTCAATTTACTAATGAATTTTCATCTTTATTTAAAAGTATTCAGAGTTCCAAATAGTCTGTAAAGGCGTCAAAACCATACTAAAGTGTGGTAGCAAAATGAGAAATCAATACTCTGCTATATTGCCACTTCCAAACACACGTGATATATATTTACTGAATTATGATGTATAAATACTGAAAATTGATATTAGGAACAAAACCCTTAAGAATAGAAAAAAAAGCGGACAAAACTAGTTCAAACCCATATGCGTTCATGCAAACATGCTCCTGAACAAGTATGTGCATTAACAAAAACATCCCCGTCCACCCCACCTCCTCTACATGCACACACACATAAACACATTATAAAGTGCTTAAAAAGCATAAAAACAGGCAGGAAAACATGATGCACATTCTCACACATGTAAATTGCTTTTCAATACAGATGGTCATCTCATTTCAAAACAAGACAGGGTAAGCTACATCATCATATTCATTAGAAAATGTATCCGACAACATCCTTGACCTAGCTGTTACAGCAGGATCAACTTTAGGTCTTCGAAAGAAAAATAGGCTACATCATTATGTCTCTCCTCTCTTTTGCTATTTTGCTTGCTAATAATCGCAGTACACTGGGGTTTAGATTTCAATTTTATATGTGCCTAGTACCTCAAAGGGAAGAGACGTGTTGACATGGACAAAACATCCAGTCTGGCACATATCTTCGACTCTCGAATAGTTTGACTTCTCTATAAGCTGTCATCTTGCACTTCTTTTATTTTAAGTGTAAAGCCATCTTGATTAAGAAAGCCATAGAAATTCTCTGCCTATAAGCTACATGTTCAGTACAGCCATCACTGACTCATCTAGTTTATTTGCAACTGATGGAAGCTAAAGAAACTAGTTTCGGTAAACTCGGCTAAGATAAGATTAATGCACAATAAGAGTATCAACAGCATGTAATAAGAATACAGTCATGATATCTGTCCACAACACGAATATACACACATTCACAACTACACCTCTGGAATTGAAAATCCTCACTTTCAGGTGTTCATGAGCTTCTTTAACAGTTTTTCCATCCTTTTCCTTCTTCCAATTGTGACCGTCTTTCCGAAAATTCCGTAGCTTTTTACGGTCAAATAACACTATCGTACCACCTATAAATGATGTTGAACCAATATGAGGCAAATCTAACAGTAGCAAGACAGAAAAATTGGGTAGTCATATCCAAATTAAATGTATAACTGTAATACCAATTCATCATATATGAGCAAAGAATAGGTTCAATGTTCAGAAACGATCCTCATCATGCTGAAGTTCATAAAAGGCTTAATGTTTTGCCTCTACCTCAACAACTTACTAGATGTAGCAAGTAGACGGCTAACCATGAAAAGGTATTTAAAAACATGCCTGGAATATAAGTTTATGGAACAAATTACTGTAGTTGTAGAACTAACAACATCAGCATACACAGTGCTACTTGAATTTGGGAATCTTTTATCACAGATCCTAGTATAGATATGGGAGTCATCCAAGGATTTGCACTAGATAGCATCCTCTTTTCCTCATTCCTTCCCCCCCCCCCCCTCTTTCTCCCATAAGAGGAGAGGTAGCAAAAGGTTAACGCCTTCACAATCATAATAACATTTTGAGGAGAAACCAAAAAGCACAAGTGAAATTATTAAGACATGGCTAGCTTTGTTGGAATACTTTCAGTTATATTTGAACCAAGAAAATCTTCCACTTCCATTTAATGGTGCCATCTAATTGGATTTTTTTCTTTTTTATTTTAGGGAGGTCTCCTCATATACGAGTCTCATACTAGCTTTTTACGTTCTAATGGTTCCAGGTTTTGTGTGCATCACCTTCCATCCACCCCTCCAAGTATACGAGTCTAATGGTTCCAGGTTTCTCCCATAAGAGGAGAGGTAGCAAAAGGTTAACGCCTTCACAATCATAATAACATTTTGAGGAGAAACCGAAAAGCACAAGTGAAATTATTCTTTGTTGGAATACTTTCAGTTATATTTGAACCAAGAAAATCTTCCACTTCTATTTAATGGTGCAATCTAATTGGATTTTTTTCTTTTTATTTTAGGGAGGTCTCCTCATATACGAGTCTCATACTAGCTTTTTACGTTCTAATGGTTCCAGGTTTTGTGTGCATCACCTTCCATCCACCCCTCCAAGTATACGAGTCTAATGGTTCCAGGTTTTGTGTGCATCACCTTCCATCCACCCCTCCAAGTATACGAGTCTAATGGTTCCAGGTTTTGTGTGCATCAGCTTCCATCCACCCCTCCCAAGTACTTTTAATTCCCTTATCTTTCTCTACCCTTTCTAATAATAGCCGCATAAAATCAGGAAAGGCGGCAAAGTTGTCCACCTACAGAAGTGTTTCAACTACAGAGTATCCCAGTTCCTTTAACCATCGAAATTAAGTAATTCCTAAAAGACCTCCCTCCCCCTTCCCCAGGTTCTAGGCCCTAGCCCATAAAGAACCTAGTAAGTCACTTGGTCCGGACCCAAAGAAGGTCAGGTGACAGAAAGGCCCTAAAAGATATCCTCACATTCCTCTCTAACTAACTACAACATAACCTACAAAACTATTACTCTCCTCACTTTTATACTTGTGTATTATTATTATTAGGAAAATTCTAACCATCACCCGCAGGGAAATGGTTAAGTTGTAATTATCACTTTCTACTATTTCCATTTATGAACAATAGTAGAATCCCTTTAACTCATTCCTACTTCCAATAACACAATAAAACAAAAAACCAACAACACTTCTAAATCCAATGCAATAATTAGAGAGGAAGAGCGGGAGACATTTAAGGTTCTTAAACCCACCAAAAACTCATTGCAAGAGTAATCAAGCTAGAAATTTAGAAACTCTATATGCTCACACAAGAAGCTAGACCATCTATCAATAAAAACAAGAGAAGGACAAATCAAAAGTTCACAGAGCAAACAGAAGAGTATGGGGCCATAACCTACAACGACAAGGTTTGCATGTACTTGTGGACTTCAGCACAAGTCATGCAAGTTGATGGAAATTACAAAATCTCCTCCTTTGATCTATTTCTTGCACAGTTCATCAATATTATAATCAAAGTGCAAAAACTAATAGCTCTCTAACAGGAAATATAAAAAACAACTGTCAAATTCAGGAAAAGTCATTCGGCATGAAGGTAACTACGAACTCTCCTACTTTTGCCTGCTCCTTGCAGCCCTTAACTCGGATTTGAACCCCACATTTAAGTGTAGCACATTACAAAAGGCTCCTCTCAAGTCACACAGCAACAAATCCCTCTAAACCAAGGCAACCAACCAATCTTCGGGAAAAGTAGTAGTTCAGAAAATATCTGACTGTTAGTTTCACTCCTTCACACATTACACACACAGGATGTACAAGTAAAAAGTAGTATCAATGTCTTCAGAGGATCCACTGAGCAAAAGATTCACCTTTTGGGGATCTTCTGATTTACAAATGGAATTGGATAATTTGTAACTATGATTGTTAAGAAGGATTTAGAACACCGTATTGACCCTTTCATATGCTTGTGTCAAGGGAATGCTTAAGAACATGCTGATAGTTGGACTGAGCTAAAAAATTAAGATATGGTGAGATGAATTGAACAAGGCTAGAACATATGCATCGAAAGGATATTCAGCACACAAACACACACACGCGGTTGCACACACACACACACACCAAGCACTGTGCAAAACTAGTAGCAGTTCCCAACTCAAATAGCTTGAAAATGTTATTTCAATCTAGTGTTTTGTCAAAAAAGTAAGAAGCTATGCTACATTGCAAGAGCTTTAAAGAAGCTAATTACCTATTGGCAAGTTCACAGGCTTGACATTGATGTTGAAATAAGTGTAGTTAGAGAGCATAGCATGAATCTCATTGGGCCGGAGCCATCTACTCTTTGCTTCCTTCATTATGCTTGGGACATCCAAATCTGTACGTAAAAGAGACGCGGTGAGAGGTGCTTCATGACCTCGTACCAAAATAATAAAATGAGAGACATCCTAACTACTACTACAGCTAACAGGAGATGGTTTTCAGAAGCGAAAATTGAATTATTTAGATAAGATTCAGAAGACAAAACTAAAATCAAGCAAAACAACGTCAAAAGGACATCAAATCCCTACGTCCCAAATAGTTTACATCAGTAAAAAGACTGAAACTATACCGAGTATTTCATATTTTTGATCTTCAGGCAGACAATAGGTTTTGAGACAGTAATTAACCACCTACATTATAAAGCAATAGCTGTCATTCTTTGCGAAGCCTGAACCCACCGGAAAATTCCCTCTCATGTGTCACCATCATACACATTCAATTCATCTCAAAAGGTTGTATTCTTTCTTATCCTAGGTGTCAACTTTGTTAGTGGGAATCCAAGCAAGGGAAATCGGTGATTAGCTACAGATTTTCATGACATCAGTTTCTATAATAGTTAACTAATACATGATTATGATATAGCATATGATAGCTAATGTCATGTGTCAACATCAAAATAGTACACTTTTATTTTCAATCCAAGCATGGGCAGTAGGAAATTAGCTATGGATTTGTCATGACAAAAGAAGGGGAGTATGGATGAAAGAAAAGGTGCATACAAAGACTGATTAAGCGACCACCCACAAAAGCTTAACTTTGAATAAAGTTGTTTCCATTCCCATGGAAGTAGCAAACCAACCTAACATAAACGTGGGTATTCAAACTTTAGGGCTTGGATACCCTTAAAGCTCAATTGTCATTCAGGTAAATAGCGTATATTAGAGTATAAGGAAATCAACTTAGCCTCGACCCACCAGCTCAACTGTCCAGGGGAGTTGTTCTCATTAACCACACATAACGGAAAAAGGATGCATGAATGGTGTTAGAAATTTAAAACTCATATCCATAATTTCCTTGTGGGGTGCCACCGTGCCACTGCCAATCAATGATTCAATGAGTAGTACAAAACAATATCAGGGAATGCCGCATTACTAGTAGGATGAGCACTATATATGCAATCTAATAGCCACTGATCATCCATCCCAAGCACTTGAAGTATGACCTCCATGAATTCTCTCATCCTTTCTACATGTTCTTATTTTATTGAATTCAATCACTTGCTTCCTTACGATTTACAACTAGTCAACAGTTAACTATGTCATAGTCCATGGGGTGTAATACCTCTAATCCAACATCTAATGCACCATAGCATCTTATTCCATAGGTCAAAAGTACAGCTAATACAGAATTACCTCCTCTTAGTGTGTTAAACGGTTAAGCCCCCAAAACCATTTCAATAGTTGGAAGTTTGAACACACCTTTTACATAACTCCTAGTCATCAACGTAAAGTTTTAAACCCAGGCCACAACTATCCCCTTTCAGAACAGTTGGAACTGTGGACTATGTCATCAAATGCATCAAGTTTAATCATATATACTTTTGAGTGTGTTGAACTCTCAAAATTCACTAATCAAAGCAGACGGCAATTCAAGCTTGACCCATATCACAAACAGCAAGTCTTTTATACTTGGTTAAGTAACAAACCCAAGAACTCTTTCTTGTTCTTTTTTTGTTTTATTTCACAAAGCCAGATACAAAAGCTTGCAGACCTCCAAAGTAGACATCAGATAACTGCCAGTTTGCAGGTTACATAGACACGCACAACAACAAAAAATTATGAGTAAAATACCAATTTATACAATAAATAACAAAATAAAATAACAGGAAAAATATGTCAAACATCAGCAACGACCATTGAAGACCTCATAACAAAACAAACTCACAAAGAATCAAGAAATTCAAAAGAAAACACAAAATTCGGCAATCAAAATCCATACCTTCCATAGTATGAAAACCAAGAATATCCAATCCCACAAGCTGGCCAGGGAAACTGCTACCCATGATGAAAATCAACCGTTTCAATGAAATTATCCCCGAAAATACTTCAATCAAATATTACCCAGATGATAATTTGCCACCATTAACACCTATTGACAACAATCGTCAACTTCAGAGAGAGAAATTGACAGTCAAAAAGTAAAATCCTATCTTATATACTCCAATGATCTCAATCTGTAATCTCTATATATATGCCCTCAAGGAGAAGAATTTGGCTAATGGGAAAAGAGGTAAGCGACAAAATTGAAATGAGTCACAAAGTGTCCTTTAGCCGACTAATAATTCAGTTCTATATAGAGTAGACTGTTATATAGTACATGATGACTTATTGATACTGCAAATGAAGTTGACGGGATGTGGTACAAAGAGGAAGGAACCAAGAAAACATGTTTTTTGATTTGGTAAATATAATATAAAATTAGGGTTATTTTTATAAATGGAAAATTGTATAGGGTTTTGCTTGATTTTTTGATTTATTTTATTTTTTTTATAATTCAAGGTTCAAATATTGAAGGAAATAAATCATATAATCACAAGGAAATTGAAGGAATACAATGTATGTGATTGACCCATTTTCCTTTGAGTTATTATGTGTGAGACTTGGATGTGACAATGAAAATTAATTCGTTAAACATTTGGGGAAAAAAATTGTATATTTAGATTTCATTATCAATGTGTTTAACGTGTGCTAAATCAGTCAAACTTTATTCAGGTACTTGAAGTTTTAATTTCAGAATCTTTGTTTCATAGCCTTGGTTTTTTTTTTCCTTAAACAACAACAACAACAACAACAACCCAGTAAGTATTCCGCCTAGGGCGGAGTCTGGGGAGGTCCAGATGTACGCAGTCTTACCCCTAACTAGTCGCCTAGAAGAGAGACTGTTTCCGAAAGACCCACAAAAACTTCTTTTTTTTTTTTTTAAAAAAAATCCATTTGCGAAAAGGTTTTTTTTTTTTGGATAATAAAACAATAAGGGATGATCAAAAGGGCAAGAGAAGTAAAGCTGTAAACATACTAACACAAGATATTACTAAATGAACAGCATAAAGTGAAGAAGACGCTACAGGCTATAAACAAAATGAATCAACCTCTAGTACTAGCCAATGCAAAACCATAATCTAACGAGGGTCCTCTACACGAATCCTGCTATGCCATAATTTCCTATCTAGGACCAAATCCTCGGTATAACTTTGGAAATGAGGATAACGAGAATTGTGTAGAATCTAGTTGCAATGATCTAATCATAAAAGCGGAAGACAACAAGAAAACAGGAATCTTAACGGGTCATTAAATACACATAAATATACCTCTTGATGCGTGCCTCGTTGATCGATTAAATATCGATAGGTGCGAATTAGGATTCCAAGTGTAATCCCTCTACCGTAGTCCACGCAGCAATCGACTTGATCAATCCAAACACGTTCGTTAGCTAGAACGAGCACAAGGAACCGTTCCTTGGGCTATGGAGGTGTTTGGTTGTTTAGAGAGAAAATATGAGAGAAGGAGGCTGTCAGTTGAAACCTGTAACCTAGTTACATCCTCCTTCTCTTCTATTTAAACTGTAGAGTTCACATGTAATGGGCTAACCCTAGGTAGGCCCAGTTACCGTTCTCTCTTACTAATTTAACTAATGCGACTCCTAGGTCTATTAGTTAATTATTGATCCATCGATTACTTAAGCGTGCGACCCGTTAGGCCCATCGCATTTAGTAGTCGGTCAACTCATATCGGTCCAATTATCGTAAGCGGTCTCTAGCTAAACGTTACGACCTACTAAATCGATGAGTTAACTATCTCTGTTATTTAATCTCGAATTTTGCACCTTGACTGACAGGACATAAAACCTTTAATCTCCCACTTGTCCTTAAGACAAGTATGCAAATCCATTTCCTTGTCACTTAATGTCTTGATGTGAACGTAAGGTAAGAAGCGTCACCGTCATATTTAATGTTCAAATTAAATACAAGGCTAGAAAGAAACCAAATGTTTATATCCCAAACATACATACTAGATATTTAAATAATAATTATCTTTTCCAACTAAACTTAAAACAAATAGTCCAAATGAAGTAAGAAATAGTAACTATTAATTCTCATGCAAGAGAATTAATCTCATTACAATAAATAAAAATCTCAATAAGTAATTCCAATCTAAACAAATAAAAGTAAATTGTTCTTAGAAGATATACAATCTTCTTTCGTCGCCCTTCCTAGCTCTACGCCACGAGCTACAAAAATCATGTCAATCTACTCTCCCATATGGACGAATTCCATATAGGTTCATCATACGCCCACCATTGAAGAGAAATGGACAACAAACACAAGTAAAAAGAAAAACAACCAATCAACTACGCTGAGTAATTCATAACCACATAGTCCATTTAAAACTCCAAGTTAAGCCAACATGCTTAATTAAAATAACAATCATGCTTAAAGAAAATAAAAGATAACATGCTTTAATTTAAAGACACGCATAAACACCCATAATAAATCTAATATTTATTATTATCCATTAGCCAAGTTCATTAGAGAGAAGAGAATCGCATGAATGTCAGAACCAACCGCAGAAGGCTCAATAGGATCTTAATCTCGTGCACAGTGGCAAAAGAGGGATCAACCGTCCCGGAGTATAGATGACTCCCGAAGTACTTCTAGATGTTCCTAAGTATGCATACCCTCTCTCAACCCTTAGGTTTACAAGAACAACAGTTTCACAATAAACTTCACTTGCCCAATTGCTATACAAGCTTTAACCAAATACGTTGGGGCCATAACCAATGAACCCACTCAACGTACCAATTGACATTCTCATTCGCTCCCTTTGGTGGATCCATTACCAAAGAAATCTTAACTCTCAATTTATCAATTCAAAGGTGATCACATAGACAAGTAAATCACATAATCTTGGCAATTCTCAAGTAACGCAATATGGTTACAATTTCCTGTGGCAATTTTACATGAATGGCACCTAGGCCTCAAATCATAACCAACTAATCTCAATACCTTTAAATAGGTTCCAATAGTCAAAGTTCATTTTAACTTATTGAAGTAACATGCTTACTAACATGAATCCACATGCTTACCAACATGATACAAAAATAGCAATACAAGCTGTATTCTAATTGAACAATTATTAACATAATTTTCGTTCAATAAACGTAATAAATCATGCATCTCCTCACATGAATGTTAACAAGTAGACATTGCTACACAAAGTGAATTTTCAACATATAACATGCATTCACTAACATAATTCTATACGAATTATCACAAGGAAATAAATATCAATGATCCCTTTTTTCAAAATATTCACAAGTCCAAATATGAATTGTCGTTCCCAATTCAATACCAGACAATAGTTCACAAATTCCACTAGACATGAAATTACGACAATGAATTACATAATTCATCTATGCATGAAATGCCTTTAGCAATAAGGCTATCACGACAAACTAACGTAAGCTCCTTACGTTCACGTGCGGTCAACAAGCTCTAACAAATCCACAATACACCAATAGTCAATACTTTGACTTCTAAACCTCTTAATTAAACTTTAAAGATCATTTAGTACCCTTAATTAAAATAATTAAGTTGCTGGAATTTTCAATTACTCATGCATGCTCAAAGTTTCCAAAAAAACCAATTTACATAAACTAAATTAAGAAACTTTCCAAAACTCTAAAACAAGTCAACAAGTCAAACCAAAACACCACCAACATCAACCACCACCGCACCACCGCCGCTGACCACCGTCCAGAGGCGGCAATGACCGTGGCAGTTACGGCTGGAAGCCGTGACAGCCGCCCAGCGGCTGCGCACGGTCCAGTCGTGCGTTGTACACGGCCTGGCCGTGTACCGCCAAACCGAATCTTTTTTTTTTTTGTTAATCAACTTTAACAAATCCAAATCTAAATTAAACCCGAATAATTAATAAATTTTCAGATTTAATAAAACATAAGATTCCACCTTTTAAATTCAACCTTTTGATTCAAATTCAATAAAACATTAAACCCAACCCTAATCATGATCCTATCATGCAAAAATAGTATTAGAATCTAGCAAACCCTAGACAATACAAAATTTAGGGTTTACTCATACAAAACTAGGGTTCATAAAAACAATGAATTTGAATCAAGAATACACTTTTAAGGATAAAAAAACAAGTTAAAACACTTGGAATAAAAAAGGATCAAAATTGCACAAATGATGATTTATGAAAGAGAGCCAAATTCTCTTCCTTCTTCCCTTTGTTCTGTCGTGCGTGAGAGTGAGAGGTAGGCAGAGACTTCTTTTTTTTTTTTTTTTTTAGTGAAAAGTCAGTTGTTTTAGAAGTAGAGTTTATTTAGTAACTAAATACACTCCTTCCTTCCCTCAACTTCTCCTTTTCTAAAGTCTCTCCTAAAATCACTCCACCATCCAACAATTTAGGAAACAAATTTTAAAACAAAAATTCAGAATTTTCCTCACCATATTTTCAGCTAGGGCCGAAAATTATGACTCACAAGAGCCTAATATTTTCGGCCAAGCCCGAAAATATTAGCCCACAAGACTCTTTTATTTAATTTGGCCCAATTACAATTAATTAGGTCCAAAACCAAAACTCTAATATTATTTTTTTTGATCTCAATGCCGCAATACGACACTAATTTTCATTTAATTGACTCAAAACTAACATCAACGTGTTGTTCACGCTACAAGGAATTTCAAATACCATAAAACAACTAAGATCTACTTTCGAAGGAACAACATAGGCTAACTCATGAGCAACCCAATTATCATCCCTACGAGTATGAATCCACCAAACATTGTGAAAACAAGAACAATAATCTAATATACCAAAACTCTAATATTAATTAAGCACTTTAAATAATTTGAGTCCAATTAATATTTTTAAATCTAAATTGCATTTTCTTTTTATGTAATTATTATTTTAAAATGAATAATAATACGAGGTATTATATCCTTACCCCCTTAAAAGAAGTTTCGTCTTCGAAACTTAGGATCACCACCAGCTAGTTCCATAATGCGAAATTTTTCACCACACTTTCAAAGTTCAACACAACAATGCAACTTGAAAGTTTAAAAGTTTTCACAACTTTTTCAAATAACAAAAATGAGCATGATGCGATGCAATGCAATGAGTTTTTCAGTCTTTAATTTCTTTTCTTTTGTGGATAGTTACAACTCATCTTGAATTATTTTAGGATTCGTGGTTGTGGATATCGGCGCATATTTATTCGATCCATTGAGGACTAATAAAATTGTTCAACTAATAGAAGTTGGTTGAGCTTTAATTATGTAGTTGTTGTAAGAATGGGAAGTGAGATAGAGAGAGATGGAGGCATGAAGCTGTTGATTCGTAATAGTATACATTAACAGCTTCGTAATAGTATACATTTGTCCACTGTCATAATACTTGACAACAAGTAAGAAAAATTGACATACAATGTCACGCCCCGTACGTTGGGTAAAAGACATGACAGACGGCAACTCGGCTACGACATTTCCGTAGACGAGCTAAGCCTTTCTTACAAACCAATACAAAACATACTCACACAACAATTAAGAAAAATACAGAATTAAAAACCATTATCCTCTACTTGATACAAGACCATTATTAAAAGGAAACACACAAACTATAATTACTGAAAGAACATATTTTCTATTCCGGTCCAGGGTCCCTAAGATCTCACACTCCCATGTAGCCCTCGTTGAAAAGGACTTCAGTGGTACCTGAAAATGTTATATATAAAAGGGTGAGCTCAACAACCCAGTAAGTAATTTAACCCAATCCAACCGGATCAAGCAAGTTTCAAAGTGCAGGAAGTTAATCCAAATACAATAAAATAATGATAAATCTCCAATCTTAGTAAAAGGTGTGGGCAGATGTAATTCAAGTCCGTTAGTGTGCCAGATATTCCTGTAGGAATCCAAATTCAATACTCCCATTTAATCCCTAGGAAGGGCCAGATATGGACGTCTCCATAAGTTCAGATATCAGTGATAGTTCCCATTTAATCCCTGGGAAGGGCCAGATATGAGTGTCCCCATAAGTTCAAATATCACAGATAATTCCCGTTTAATCCCTAGGAAGAGTCAGATATGGGTGTCCCCATAAGTTCAAATATCACACATAGTACAAGAATACAACTAGACCACAAAATAATAGTTCAATTCGATGTTCACAAATTCTCTTTAAAATAATCATAAGACAATACTTTCCACTTTCACAAGGTTCAGTAATCAAATATTCGTAATAGTCATGCTTGATCCAATTTTCTAAAACGTATATAATAAATAATAGTCGGAATACGAGATCGAAATTCTGATTCGAAAACGTCTACTAGCAATATTAGCTTTATTATAAAAACAAGCTAAATTGGGAGAAATCACTTACCTTGTTGTCAAAATTGTAAATGACCTTAACAGGACAACACCCAAATTCAAAACTGCACCTTAGATTTCTCCTCTTCTTCTTCCTCTACCGCCTCCCATGAAAACTTGATGCACATATATGTATATGTATATAGGTGAAAGTAAGCAAGCTTCCCCGCTGGATTTCATTGATGAGGTATGGACATAATGGTCGGCAAGCATATTCTTATCTAATAAATAAATGAGTGTCCTTTGCCGGCCACAAACTTCTCCTGTCTTTTTTTTTTTTTTTGATATTATACACAAAGACACTTATTCATAGAATATGGAATTAATGAGACATAGAATGAACGGTAATAGATTATTTTCCCCTTTGAAACATACACAAAGATGTTGCTCCCATGCCGTGTGTGTGAAAATCTATTGTACTTTTGATTTTGAAGTCATTTGTTGTTTGCCACCTTCTGGTTTTACATATTTTTAGCATATGGATGGAAAGCAGTGCTAAACTTTAAATGTGTAAGAGAACTCTACCAAAGGTAGCCATTCATCCCAAGAGCCTCCAAAGTCTATAGCACTTGCCCGAAGCATGTCTTCCAGAATTTGAATGGTTCTTTCTGATTGGCCGTCGGTTTGTGGATGGAAAGCAGTGCTAAACTTTAAATGTGTGCCCAAAGCTTCATGAAGACTCTCCCAAAATCGAGCCACGAATCGCGTGTCCCTGTCGGATACGGTAGACACTGAAACTCCATGTAATCTGACTATCTCCTTTACGTAGAGTCGAGATAGTATTTCTGTGGTATAACCTACTTTGATGGGTATGAAGTGTGCTGATTTTGTTAGACGATCAACAATAACCCAAATCGATTCATATCCATCTCTTGTTCTTGGCAAACCTGATACAAAATCCACCATTATATCTTCCCATTTCCATTTGGGAATTGGCAATGGGTGTAACTTCCCTGCAGTTCCTAGGTGCTCCGCTTTTACTTGCTGACATACTATGCACTGAGACACAAATTTTGCAATTTCTCTCTTCATATTTTTCCACCAATAATGATCCTTCAAATCTCTGTACATCTTTGTACTGCCTGGGTGAATCGCATAACCACTATTATGTGCCTCATTCATAATTTCCCTCTTCAGCTCCATATTATCAGGGACACATAATCGGCTTCCCAGTCGCAATGAACCGTCTTGATGGATCCGTAAATTCCAATACATGGAATTCTTTTTGAAGGGACCTGATCCAATTCTGCTGCGAAGTTTTTATAAGAAAATGTCTTCGCTTTGACTATTATTGATTTTCTCGATTAAGGTGGGTTGAACTGTGAAAGTGGCCATCATACATTGTGGATCGTGCTTTTTCACCCATAACCCTAATCTTCTAATTTCTTCCACAAGAGGCTTTTGTTTAGTAATGAGGGTAGCTAAATTGCCCTGTGACTTCCGGCTCAAGGCGTCAGCCACCACATTTGCTTTTCCTGGATGATAGGTAATTGCCAAGTCGTAATCTTTTAACAGCTCCAGCCATCTCCTCTGTCGCATGTTCAATTCTTTCTGCGTAAATATGTATTTCAAACTTTTATGATCAGTGAATATTTCACACTTTTCACCGTAAAGATAGTGTCTCCATATCTTTAAAGCAAATACCACGGATGCCAATTCCAAATCATGTGTAGGATAGTTCTGCTCGTATGGTTTCAGTTGCCACGACCCATAAGCCACCACTCTTCCGTGCTGCATCAAGACACACCCCAAACCGTTCTTGGAGGCATCACTGTAAACAGTGAATCCCCCATTACCGGATGGAATGGTAAGTATTGGGGCTGTTGTTAATCGTTTCTTCAATTCTTGGAAGCTCTCTTCACATTCTTCTGTCCACAAGAACTTAATGCCCTTATGTGTCAGTTGAGTAAGGGGTAAAGCTATTCGTGAAAAGTTTTCTACAAACTTTCGATCCAGCTAAACCCAAGAAACTTCTGACCTCCGTCACAGTTGTCGGTCTGTTCCAATTGACAACTGCTTGAATTTTCATTGGATCTACTGATACTCCTTTTCCAGATACTATATGCCCAAGGAATGCTACACTTTCCATCCAAAACTCACATTTTTTGAATTTAGCATATAATTCCTTCTGTCTCAAGATTTCTAACACCATTTGATGAGTGCGTAAATAGTGCTAATATTCATGTGTAGACCGCATTCATTTATCCTATGTTTACGTAAATTCTCTTATATTTTACTGATTTATGAGTAATTATATTTGAGGATTACTACTTTGGTATTTTGGTGTTTTAATTGTGATTTTAGGGTCAAATTAAACTCCATATGCAAAGGACTTAGGATTCTCTTTGGGTGCTCAACATAATCAAAGCAAGAGCAAGTTATGAAGAGTATTGAAGAAGAACTTTGGATGCTTTTTGGAAGCATCAAGGCATTAAAGATTATTGAAGAAGAGAGTTACTAGTGCCTTAACTATTTTGAGAGTTACTTGGTGACTTATTGTTGATTAGGGGGTTACTTTGTGTAAACCGTCTAGGTTCATTTGTGATGTTTTTCTATAAATAGGCTCTCATCCTAACTCATAGGGGCATCCCATCTTACACCATCTCTACTCATATCTCATTCTCTAGTTCATTTTATGCTTTCTAGACTACTAGTTATTAGAATAAAAACACTTAGAATTCATTCAAGCTTTATTAGTTTGTTGTTGTAATCGAAGATCGAGTTCAAGCATTCTTCTATTTTCTCTTTGAAGATTATAATTGAAGCTATTTTGTTTATTTCTTATCTCTACTCTCTCTTTCCCTCTTTCCATACTTCTAATTTCAATTGCTTTATATAGTTTAATCTTTTACTATTTATTCGATTTTAGCCTGAATTTCATTACGCACTTTGTTGTAGTTGTAGAGATCATGAGTAGCTAATTCTTTTATCTAGGGTTCATGTAGCTTAATCAAAAATATGATGCTTAATTAAATAAGTAGAAATTGGCATGTCAATAGAATTGTTGCACAATGTTTGATTGTAATCTTGTTGCTTATATTAGATGATTAATTCAAATTCGAGAGAAGCTTATTAATCGTCGTAACTCAATCATTCATCAAGTTTGCCTAATCACGAGAGTAGTTTATAATAACTTGGAACCATTGGAAAGGAAATTAAATACTTCATGCTCTTGATATTTTCTTAACTCCATGAGAATAGGTAGTTGAGTATTATATTGAGTATTCCTTTATCGCTTCGAGAGAAGGTTTTAGGATTCTTATTTCCGTCCTTGCAACATTCGACATGACATGCTAGTTAAAACTTGTTTATTCGCATCTAAGATCTTGGTTAAGTGAAATCAACCCTAGGATTTTTATCTTGTTATTTTCCATATACTAGTGATTATTTTCCTTTGTTTCAATCCAACAAACCAATTGATAATTGCTTAGCTTGTTAATCTAAGAAAACTTAGTACTTGGAATCGATAGCTCCCTGTGGTTCGATATTTTATTACTTCGATACAACCCGTACACTTGCGGGCCTATCACCATCCTTAAGTGTTGTTCATGCTCTTTGCGACTCTTCGAATACACCAGTATATCATCAATAAATACGATCACAAATTTATCTAGAAATGGCTTGAACACCCTATTCATCAGGTCCATAAAGGCTGCAGGTGCGTTAGTTAACCCAAACGGCATTACCAAAAACTCGTAATGCCCATAATGAGTTTGAAAGGCTGTCTTAGGTACATCTTGTGCTTTTACTTTTAATTGATGGTACCCAGATTGAAGATCTATTTTGGAGAACACCTTAGCACCCTCTAACTGATCAAACAAATCGTCTATTCGAGGTAAAGGGTATTTGTTTCGGATAGTTTCTTTGTTCAATTCTCTGTAATCAATACACATACTCATGCTTCCATCCTTCTTTTTCACAAATAAAACAGGAGCACCCCAGGGTGATACACTAGGTCTGATATATCCTTTATCTAATAATTCTTGTAATTGCTCCTTTAGTTCTCTCAACTCTGTTGGGGCCATGCGATACGGGGCTTTCGAAATTGGTCTCGCATCGGGAAGTAGGTCAATTGTAAATTCTATTTCTCTATCGGGTGGTAAACCTGATAGGTCATTGAAGAACACATCTAGAAACTCCCTTACCACATGAATATCTTCTAATGTCTTTTCCAGTTTCTTAGTGTCCACTACATAGACCAAGTATCCCGTACGACCCTTTTTAAGTAACTTTTGTGTTTGAAAAGCAGAGATTACCCTAAGGTGAACGATTTGGGCTACCAACGAATGTAAAAATTGGTTGGTTGGGAATTTGAAATTCAATGATCTTTCGGGAACAATCTATATTTTCATGGTGAGTAGAGAACCAGTCCATTCCCAAAATGACATCAAAGTCAGTTATGTCTAATAATATAAGGTTTACAGGCAACTCTTTATCACCTATGTTAACTGGGCAAAATCTAGCAATCTTCTGAGCCACTAAGGTGTCTCCAGCTGGAGTACTCACACATAAGTGGGTACCCAAGGGTTCAAAAGGTAATTTGCATCTCTTAGAAACTTCAAGGGACACGAAAGAATGGGTAGCACCAAAGTTGAACAAAACATATCCGTATGTATTTTGAATAGGGATAGTACCTGTCACCACAGTGTTGGATGCTTGAGGGTTATTCTGAGTAAAGGCATAAATTTGTCCGGTGCTTGCGTCTTCATGTTTCCACTCTTTTGATGGCTAAATGAGTGGGATGGTTTTGCAGATGATACTTGGGTCTTCTAGAATTGTTGAATTGTACGACCCGGGTTGGTTTCATCCTCCTGGGGACAGTTTGCGATCAGATGCCCTTTGTCACCACACCTAAAGCACGATCCATGACACCATCTGCATTCACTCCCATAGTATAGCCTCGAACACCTTGTACATCGGATACCAGGCGCTTTAGATGAAAAAGCCATACTCTGTGAAGGTTGTGCTCCACCATTCGCCTTACCGCCAACAGAGATATGAGAACCTCCTTTAAGTGACGAGGCAGGTAAAGCCCCAAGTGGTTGACTTTGTTGTCTCTTCATATTGTTACCAATGCTTTGAACCCCAACTGAGCCTTGTCTCTTTTTCTTCTCGTTTTTGTCTCGTTTCACTTCCGCACGGCTTATCTACACTATCTTGGCCTTTTCAACCACTGCTGCATAAGTTTGTAGCTCAGAGATCCTGACTCTTTCCTTTATGTCAGGCAGCAGTCCATAAACGAATCTTGAGGCTTTATCAGCCTCAGTAGATACAAATTGAGGGGCATACTTGCATAACCCCTCAAATTTATCTTGATATTCGTTAATGGACGTGTCTTCTTCTTGTTTTAGCGATATAAACCCTTCAAGAGCCTTGTCACGAAGACTTTTAGGGAAATACTTTTTATCAAATACTTCCTTAAATTTTGCCCACGTGAGTGGTTGAGGGTTCTCTCCGCTTGTAAGGAGACCTTCTTCAGATAACCACCAATCGTAAGCTCTACCTTCGAGTTGGTACACGGCATATTGTACATTTTCTTCTTCAGAACATTTAAAGACTCTGAAAGTCTTTTCCATGGATTGCACCCACCCTTGTGCCTCAGCAGGATCTATCGTTCCCGCACCGGTCAAAGGGTTCAAATTCCTGAAATTTCTCATGGAATTATTTTCCTCCGGTTGTTTCTTGGAACTGTTAAATGATTGAATCATTTGATCATGCAACAATCGTTGTTGTTCCAACAATCCTTCAAGTAACTTATGTTGCAAGTTAGGATGATTCCGAACACCCTTTTCTTGAATTCGTGCATCACTTTGCTCTTCTTCGACATCTTCGATATTCCTAACCACATTATTTCTCTTGGCCTCGCTCTCCGAAGGTCGGTCGACTATTTTCAATTCTTCGATAAAATTAGTCATTCCTTATTATAGTAAACGCAACTTATCAGAGAGTAAAATAAAAAAAATAATAAAAAATTCTCTTAATAGGTCCATAAATAATAATAATAATAATAATAATAATAATAATAATAATAATAATAATAATAATAATAATAATAATAATAATAATAATAATAATAATAATAATAATAATAATAATAATAATAATAAAGCTATCACAACTACGTCCCGTAATTTAGATCTACCCAACTGTCCCTCTGACTAAGGGTTTCTCATTGAGGTCTTTTTATTTATTTTTTATTTTTTTTATAACTATTGCTCTGATACCATAAAATCTGTCACGCCCCGTACGTCGGGTAAAATACGTGACAGACGGCAACTCGGCTACGACATTTCTGTAGACGAGCTAAGCCTTTCTTACAAACCAATACAAAACATACTCACACAACAATTAAGGAAAATACAGAATTAAAAACCATTATCCTCTAATTGACACAAGACCATTATCAAAAGGAAACACACAGACTATAATTACTGAAAGAACAGATTTTCTATTTCGGTCCAGGGTCCTAAGATCTCACACTCCCATGTATCCCTCGTTAAAAGGGCTTCAGTGGTACCTGAAAATGTTATATATAAAAGGGTGAGCTCAACAGCCCAGTAAGTAATTTAACCCAATCCAACCGGATCAAGCAAGTTTCAAAGTGCAGGAAGTTAATCCAAATACAATAAAATAATGATAAATCTTCAATCTTAGTAAAAGGTGTGGGCAGATGTAATTAAAGTCCGTTAGTGGGCCAAATATTCCCGTAGGAATCCAAATTCATTACTCCCATTTAATCCCTGGGAAGGGCCAGATATGGACGTCTCCATAAGTTCAAATTTCAGTGATAGTTCCCATTTAATCCCTGGGAAGGGCCAGATATGAGTGTCCCCATAAGTTCAAATATCACAGATAATTCCCGTTTAATCCCTGGGAAGTGCCAGATAGAGGTGTCCTCATAAGTTCAAATATCACACATAGTACAAGAATACAACTAGCCCACAAAATAATAGTTCAATTCGATGTTCACAAATTCTCTTTAAAATAATCATAAGACAATACTTTCCACTTTCACAAGGTTCAGTAATCAAATATTCGTAATAGTCATGCTTGATCCAATTTTCTAAAACGTATATAATAAATAATAGTCGGAATACGAGATCGAATTTCTGATTCGGAAACGTCTACTAGTAATATTAGCTTTATTATAAAAACAAGCTAAATTGGGAGAAACCACTTACCTTGTTGTCAAATTTGTAAATGACCCTAACAGGACAACACTCGAATTCTAAACTGCACCTTAGATTTCTCCTCTTCTTCTTCCTCTACTGCCTCCCTTGAAAACTTGATGTGCATATATGTATATATATAGGTGAAAGTAAGCAAGCTTCCTCGCTGGATTTCATTGATGAGGTATGAGCATAATGGCCGGCAAACATATTCTTATCTCATAAATAAATGAGTGTCCTTTGCCGGCCACAAACTTCTCCCTTCTTTTTTTTTTTTGGATATTATACACAAAGACACTTATTCATAGAATATGGAATTAATGAGACATAGAATGAACGGTAATAGATTCTTTTCCCCTTTGAAACATACACTAAGATGTTGCTCCCATGCCGTGTGTGTGAAAATTTATTGTACTTTTGATTTTGAAGTCATTTGTTGTTTGCCACCTTCTGGTTTTACATATTTTTAGCATATGGTGACAAATTTGATAGTGAATTCTGTATACTCTTTTTATGGATACACAATATCAACATCCTGGAAAAGTTTTAAATTTGAAATCCTAGTGTGCAATGATGCCAATGATGCCTACTGAGAGGCAAAATGCAACATTACACTGTTCATCGGGATTATTTCTTCTCTGTACCTAAGTGTTGTACTTCTCTATTCTCTAATAACATTTCTAGTGCAAAGGTTCATGACTTGATGCTATAATAATAATAATAATAATAATAATAATAATAATAATAATAATAATAATAATAATAATAATAATAATAATAATAATAATAGTGTATGTCAAAATAATATTAATACCATAGATTATATAATAATTAAAATGTTATTTATCCTTTATCGGTGTTCAACTTAAAGGATGAAAAAGAGGTTGATGACCACATAATCTGATTTGAGGATGTTATTATTTTTGGACCACAATATTGTTTTTTTTATGGTTATGTCATTTGTGACGATGTCAAAGATATGAGGTATGACTGCTTGTTCCTTATGTATTGGATCATTTTTCATGTTTGTGTATCTAGATTAGACTTGACTTTTCAGTGGTTTATTCTGATTGATTTCTTAAGAAGTAAATGAGTTATCTGCCGATTTACAAAAAGTTATGTGGTAGATGTGTCAACTTTGAACATTGGACTCAATGATTCCATGGTTTTGAAATCCTTATTTGTTCTATGATTGATTTGAAAACCAAAAGAATGACGCATGCTTGATTTATGATGTATAGAAATGACAAGACTTGTGACTCGTGAATAACTCTAATTATTTGAAGCAGATGCTTCTATATGAGAGTTTTTTAAGCCTTCATTGCTAATACATGTTTGATCATAATTGTACACATGTCAACTTGCCGCTTTCTATCCGATTATTATGTTATCATGTTTTTGTCTAGAACATACAATATTAAACTATACCAAATTACAAGTCGTTTAAGTTTGGTGCAAATGCCACCGTCATATTATGGTTTTCGAGTGAAAGTAACTAGTCAATATTACCCTTCTCCGTTTCCTCGTTTCTCTTTGGGTCCCATAATTGCATCATGTTACACCATACAACCTTTATGATCTACTAATGATTTCTTCAGCATCCCAGCTCCCCTACTATTATTTTGCACATAACAATTCTTAAGTTTTTGTTTTCCAAATTATTTTTCGATACTGTTGGCAAAGTAGGCATATCTTTTACTAAATGTATTTTTTTGGGTATTGATGTTCTTAGGTATTAGTGTTCATAAAGTTGTTACTACATTTATTTATCTTTATATATACTCATATTTCTTTTATTTTTTTGAGGGAAATGTACACTCACATAGTATTCCTATAATATTATTAATGTGAGTTATCAAAGAAAATAACTCTTATTTATGCTGGTTGTCTGATATTGTTGAACACTAAAATCTGACCATAAGTAACCGAAATTTCTCGATCATCATTCATTCGCACCCACTTTTTATTTAGAAAAAACAACAAACAATAATTTGAACAACCCTTACCAAACAATGCACCATCTCCATCCAAAAGGCCTTTTAGCAATCGTCATCCAGGGAATAATCTCAATTCCCAAATGGCCACTATAATCCAACATCACTCCCTGTATATGCCACCTTTGAGTCGAAATTTCCACCTTGTATTTATTTCCATTTATCTCTCTATTTATCTAAAAATCCCAAAATAATCTCTCTTCACTATTTATCCCCTTTTTTTCTTTTTAAGAACCAAAACCCCCTAAAAAAATAAAATACTCATATAGTCCACTAAAATAACTCATAAACCAGTGGTGGCAGCTCTGTGAGACATTTTTGGAGAGAGAGAGAGAGAGAGAGAGAGAGAGAGAGAGAGAGAATGGAAGACATCGATGATCTACCGAAGAACCCAGCAAACTACACAGCTTTGACCCCGTTATGGTTCGTGGAGCGAGCTGCTACGGTGCACCCCACCAAAGTTTCCGTGGTCCACGGCAATCTACGCTACACGTGGCGCCAAACTTACGATCGTTGCCGTCGATTAGCCGACGCTCTTTCCCGTCGCTCTATCGGCCCTGGCTCTACGGTACAAAGTCAAAAAAAATAAATTCATCTTTCTAATTTCCGTCATTTTTTCAAGCTTACTTTTTTAGTATATCATTTATTAATAAAGCTTACTTTAGTAGCTATTATTAGCGTTATACGTTACTGTCATTGAAAATTTTGATGATGGGTCTCTTTTTTCTCGTTGAATTAAACGTACGCAATAGTGGAATACTAAGTTTTTTTTCTTTTTTAAAAAATAAAAAATTAGTTTTTTAAATTATGTGGTCAAATTAGAGGAAAAATGCTGAATTGAAGATATAGATGGTTTGGGGGATTTTGATTTATGTTGAATGGACAATATTGGGTTGCATGATGTGGAAAGGGACAAACTTTTTCCCCCATTAATTAGTCAACCTGTACTATGATTTTTAGTTTATTGAATTATATATTGAGCATTAAAAATATAATCATTTTTGTTGATATTAGTGACCCAAAAATTTATTTGAGGAGATTTATGCTTAAATGTGAAAATTTAGCCAATTTGTAGCCATAAGCAAATTTAGTTGAATTATTTAGATCTATCTTTTCTACATTTAGTTTATTTTCAAGAAGGTTTCTTCGGGTGCATTTAGCCTCCAAAGGTGTTGTTGTTTGGGATTCTTTCTATTAAACATTAAGGTAGAGCACTTGCTTTGGATCATGTACCCAAATCGATGTCGAGAATTGTTTGACTTAAGATGAAACTGTGGCAATGGCAAGTATAATTTTGATATACTTGGCTACTTGCCATTGTCACTTTTTATGGGTCTTCACAGCTTTTTTATTTTTATTTTTATTTTTTTTTTAAACGGCAAAGTAACTTCCAACTTTGTTGGAAATGAGATTTGAACCCAAGTCGTTGTTGGGAACAAGTGGGTCTTCACTGCTTAATGCAGAAGTACTGGGAAAAGAAATTTAAGACTGCATATGAAAACAATTGCAAAGAAAGGACTTTAGCTTGGTGCAGTTAAATCATATTATGAGCAATTTTGCAATTTGAAGCCTGATTTAAGACTACATATTGTTCAAAGCTTGCTTTTCTGAAGTTAACATTTTGTAGTAATATAACAAAAATAAGAATTGTGCGGTGTCCCTGTTTTCTATACAGTGGATCAGATATTTTGTGCTGTGCTTTGATTATGATTGTTTTTCTTTACAATGTATCTGATATTTGTGCTGGAGCTTTTTGATTGTTTGCTATTTGTCATAGTATTCCAGAAATTAAGTTTGAACGTTATTGAAATTATCTAGTTCTCACCAACAGGTCTCAATAGTTGCTCCAAATGTACCTGCCATCTATGAAGCTCATTTTGGGGTTCCGATGTCCGGAGCTGTGCTGAATACTGTCAATATTCGGCTTAATGCACAGACTATTGCTTTCCTCCTTGGCCACTCCGTATCTGTAGTCATAATGGTGGATCAAGAATTCTTTACTTTAGTTGAGGAAGCGCTAAAAATCTTGGCTGACCAAAGTAAAGGAAATTTTAAGCCACCACTTTTGATTGTCATAGGTGATGCAACTTGTGATCCTAAAGGACTCCAATATGCATTAAGTAAAGGGGCTATCGAGTATGAGAAGTTCCTGGAGACAGGTGACCCTGAATTTGCTTGGCAACCCCCAAAGGATGAGTGGCAAAGCATAACTTTGGGTTATACTTCTGGCACAACCGCAAGTCCTAAGGGTGTGGTATTGAGCCACCGTGGAGCATATGTCATGTCTCTGAGCTGTTCTATAGTGTGGGGAATGACTGAGGGAGCCGTCTACCTTTGGACGCTACCCATGTTCCATTGTAATGGATGGTGCTACCCTTGGACCCTCGCTGCTCTTTGCGGGACGAGCATATGTCTTCGGCAGGTAAATTAATTGACCTTCTTATGTCATTACCTATGTTGGAATTATATGTTCTACGAAATGTTAAATTTTGTTTCATCCTGTTGCATTTCTGTTATAATATATCGCAAGTCAACCAAGGTGGACTTCTTTGTATGACTATCGCTCAATAGCCAATGCAGCTTGTGGAATAAAAAAAGAAAAAAAGGTTATTTTATTGTCCATGCAGAAAAAGAGCCTCTGTATAATGCTGAAAAGAACTGGAATCCACTTTAACAGCTAATTATGATCTTGTAGTAGTTGTCATGTTAGTGTGACTGGAGTAATAGACCTTATAAACAAAAAGGTGTTATTAACTTATTGGAGTATTAGAGATGGATCCCAGTTAGTTATTTTTCCTTAATTCTCTTGTTAGAGACCCCTGTGTATTAGTGATCAGACCAGAAAGGACTTAACCAATGGGTCTTATGTCAGACTCAGACATCAATGTCTTGATTGGCCTTAATTGTCAATGCCTAAGTGGTCTTCTTAGCTCAATTTGTATTTTCACAACTACAATGGCCCATTGATGTTTGCTATCCATTGCTTTTGTATTAATGACTACAGAGTACGGATAATTATGCAGCAGCTTTCTGTAATACTCTTTGTTTTACTCCTTACTCCTAATAAAACTACTCGATGCAATTGTTCGTTAATTCTTCTCATCCTTGCCATACTAATTGAAACACAGGGAAAATGAAACAGTATATGCCTAATACCTCCTATTGCTGATAAACTACTTTCTTCGAGTACTGACTGACAGCTGGCATTGTTGGAGACTTGGGTGGTGTTTACTTGGTTGCAATCAAATCTAATGCAATGCAATCATTTTATAGGGTAAATGGGAAGTGGAAAAGGAAAAAGGGGAGAAAAGAGATGGAAAAAGTAAGATTGATTACACCATCTAAAGTAATCATCATTACATGGAAAAAGTTGAGCAATTGTGATTACAATAGATAATGCAATCAACCCCACTTTTCCTATCCCTCTCCTCCCACTCCTTCACTTTTCACCCCCATTTACCATATAAAATAATTGCATTGCATTACATTTGATTGCAACCTAGTAAATGTGGCCTTGGAGTCTCCCCCTTGCCTCCTAGAACATTATGACATGATCTCTTGGAACATGAATCTTATTCTAACTAGCTTCTTTGATCTTGTTTGTTGCTACATGCTAATGGGTGGAATCCAGTTCAAATATCCAATCAGGATAAGCAGGGTTAAAACCTAAGCAAGTGATGTAAATGTCGGAGGTATTCTACCCATTCTACTTTAGGTTTTTTCTACATCATATTCAACATCAACAATTACCCTTGTGCCTCCAAAGAGGCTCCCGCCAAAGCGGGGTAAAGGAGGGGGGTCGGTTGTACGCAACCTTACCCTTTTGAAAACAGAGAGGTTATTTCCATCTGCCCTTGATCCAACTAGCGATGACCATCTACAACTTCACAATATAGAGAAGTGCAGATAGTTTGATAAGCCATGTTGATTTAGTCCATTATTATATTTTCCCAAGCGAAGGAGTAGTGAATCATTTTGGCTCCATTGGAAATGGTCAAGATATCCCCATCTTTATAATCCCAGAGGACATATATGGTATTCCCCACAAGAAATCCCCGTCCCTAGTGATAATTCAATGTGTCTGTATATCTTGACCTCATTGTTTGGTTGTTTTCCTTTACCAATTGGCTTTTACATCTGTCACCTTGGCGACTTCCACACTGATGTTGATTCTCAGCTTCTTCCATTTCTGATTATCTTTGTAAGCCCTCTGGAGAGTCCTAACTCAGATTTCTAATCATTTTGGCATTGTCATCTCGTGAATGACATGGCAAGGCATTCTTTATATAGACGACGGATTAGGTGGAAGCAAATTTGACATCTCACGGTTAACTTTCTGCTGGTTACTGCCTGCGCTGGTGGTTATATTCATGTTTGGAGTGTCTGTGTTCTAGTGTTTCTTCTGGGTTTCCTAGAGTTTAAACTTGACTTTGCATCGTTGTAGGTGGTGACAGGATTGTTTGCCTTTAGAGATGAAAGCATTGTCTGTAGTTCTAGTTGTTGCTCCTAATGGCTGTAAAGCTTTAGGCATTCAGCTTTCTTATCGGTAATTTCCTATATTGTTGATTGTAGCATCCTGCATGTGCTGCAGGATTAATAAAGTATGAACATACCAGGTGGGGTGAGTTAGGTGGAAAATTCAGCATGATTTAAGGTGTGACTTGTGAGACTTCTGAATGTCAAGCTCAATTTTTCTTTGACATTCATTTAATTTGTTGGAGCATGTCTTGTGTGGACTTATTCCACCGTGGACCAAGAACACTAGTAGAAAAATTTAGGGACATGGAGGATATATTCAAAAAGTTATAAACCATTGGTCCACCATGGACTAAGTCCATACAAGTTTTTGTAACTTTGTTGTGATCCCTCTATAACGCTTGGAGTTGGAGAGTTACTACCCTGTCAATAAGAGTTTTAGTTTTTGGGTTTGATCTCAGACAAAGGGCCCAAAAAGCAAAGGGCTCTTTATGTTTGACTTTTAAGTGTTGACAAAGGACCCAAATGGCTTGGTGGATATGTGGCCAATCGCTTTGGCCAAGCGTTATAGATGATATGATGAAAGCTTAGCCCATCTAAAAGCTTAGAGCTATGTTCGTCCGTGAGGACAGAGGAGGATTTTCTAATACCACAACAAGTTGCTGAGACATAGATTAAGCAAAAGTACTGTGGTTCCTTTATAAGGTTGGAGTTGTTATTATGTCAAAAAGAAATCTTTCATTTCGGGCTTGAGTGAGGAGAAAAGGCCCAAAAAGGCTTGTTTGATATGGGAGCCAGTCGCTCTGGGCCTAGGGTGTTCTTTAACAACATCATTGGTGATTTATTTTTGGTGCGAACAATGTTGGTGTTTGATCTGTACACTGATGTTCTTCCTTGGCCTTCTGTTTTTTCTGTAGGTGACAGCTAAAGGGGTTTATCAAGCCATAGCCAATAACGGTGTCACTCATTTCTGTGCGGCTCCTGTCGTGCTCAACACCATTGTCAATGCGACAAAAGAGGATATGGTCCTTCCCCTGCCACGACTCTTGCATGTCATGACAGCTGGGGCAGCCCCGCCCCCTTCTGTTCTCTTTGAGATGACCCGGCGTGGCTTCCGTGTTGCTCATACTTACGGGCTCTCAGAAACTTATGGGCCGTCTACTATATGCGCTTGGAAACCTGAATGGGACTCCCTACCACTTGAAGAGCAAGCCCGTCTGAATGCAAGGCAAGGCGTTAGATACGTTGGTTTGGAAGGCCTGGATGTTGTCAACCCTCGAGACATGAAACCCGTACCTGCTGATGGAAAGACAGTGGGGGAAATTGTATTTCGAGGCAATGCAGTGATGAAGGGCTATTTAAGGAACCCAAAAGCCAATGAGGAGTCTTTTGCGAATGGGTGGTTCCATTCTGGAGACTTAGCTGTGAAGCACCCAGATAACTATATCGAGATCAAAGATCGTTCGAAGGACATAATCATATCCGGGGGTGAAAATATTAGCAGCGTAGAGGTAGAAAATAGTCTGTACATGCACCCAGCTGTATTGGAGGCATCTGTGGTGGCAAGACCAGATGAGAGGTGGGGAGAGTCACCCTGTGCTTTCGTGACATTAAAGCCAGATGTCGATCAATCTGATAAGCAGCGTCTGGCTGAAGAAATAATGAAGTTCTGTCGAGCCAAGATGCCCGCTTACTGGGTTCCAAAATCAGTTGTGTTTGGACCCCTGCCAAAGACGGCTACCGGAAAGATACAGAAGCATATACTAAGGTCTAAAGCAAAAGAGATGGGACCTCTGAAGAAGAGCCGGTTGTGAGTATATAAACTGTACTTGCTCTCAAATTTGTTCTAAATTTTTTAATTTTTTAAATCCTGGGAGCTATTCCTTTTTCTGCAGTTTCAATATTAGAATAAATGGTGAGTAATTCAGAAAATGTAATACATTTGCTCTTTCTGATGTATTCTAATAGAATAATGTATTCATCAGCTAATCCTGAGAAGGATAGCAACATTGGAGCTTCTCATTTTTCAGCGAAGTACAGATACACATCTTGTTTATGTTTTCAGGCAGGAAATCTAATCTACCTGCTATTGTTGATTTGAATGATTTCAGTTCTATTATTTGCAGTTGATTTGAGTGATGACCAATAATGGCCATTTTTATTTTTTTTTAAATTTTTTTTTTTTGCATAATTAGGTACTCATTTTATTAAATTTCAAATCTCAGTGGGTCTGCCAAGAACGGTAGATGAAGATTTTCTTCTCAATGTATAGATGAAGATACGAATCCCTAACTACAAGTCATGAGAGTGAAATACTTTTCGCTTTGTCTCAAACTTTACATTATGGTAAGTCGCATGTTCCTACCTCAATTCACAACTACATCGAATATTTGAAAATGTGTGTTAATTAAACAATATGCTTCTTAATTAGCCACGCTTAAAGAGGTTTATATCCATCAACCAGAACAAATTATTAGGTACGGTTGCACTTCTTTGCCCAGGAATTCTGATCTCTCCAAATAGATAAAAAGTGAACGAATGACTAATGAATCAATCAAAATTTGACCTTATGAGTCACCAAGGTCATTCAATCTATCATCCCAAAAAGTTGAAAATGGCCTTATGCTTCTGCTAGTTCTCATCTTCTCATTCTACTCCGATTAAAACCCTGTCTGTTACTTGAAAAAGGATGAAAAGATGTACATTACATAGTTATCACTTACGTTACGTGCAATGAAAGGATACAAATGCTGATTGAACCACAATAAACTTATCTAAATGGATGAACCGATAATTGATTGGTGTAAATGGTTCGACACGCTCATCATTTAGTTAAGGTTTAGATCAGAGTTGAATCTTAGAAATATAAACAGTATTACTTGTTGGGAGAACTTTATCCATTTACAAACCACCCGACAATATGAACATGATTAGTCTTGACGTAAAGTATTTAGAATGAACGTGTGGTCCAAACCCGAAAATGGATCAGCCGATTAACCAATATCATATTAAACGCCGGTAGGAGCCCACTAATCTACATTCTAAAAGCCAGATGGCGAAGGTCAAGACAGGATATGTTTATTTATGATTTTCTATGAATCCTTTACGCACTTGTTTTTTGGCTTAGTTGGCAAATCCATCTTCTCTCATGCATGGTTGATGTGATTTTGGTTTACGTTATCCAATCCTACTCAACGTCCTCCAAACATCCTAAGAGGATTGCAGGATATATATTGTACGAATTATTATGTGCACCATGTCAATTCGTTTCGTTATCCCATGTTAATTCGTTATCATAACGATAGAGAAGCTTTAGGTGTCGTCATTTCTATTAAAGAATTTTATACATAAAAATCTATAAATAGATTATCGATAATTTATACTTTTTTTGGGGTCTAGAGTATGGTACTCCATCCGTTTTAAAATGAGCTTTCTATTTAACATTTTGAGTTAAACTTCACAAAACTTGACTATTGATTTGTAAAACTTATATGAAGATTTACAATATCAAAAATACCATTCTTAGATTCATTTTTAATTATACTTTCACAGTAATGTATCAATTTTTTATAATTTTGATATTTGTATATTAGTAGTTATTGATAGTCAAAGTGTTGTCTCTTATACTGTGCAAAGTCAAACACAAATATGACGATAATTTTGAATTCATGCATCCTTCCATCATTTTTTTTTTTGAAAGGGTGAGAAAATCAGGATAATCCACAAGATTATTCTAAAACCTCCCTCAACAATAGTTTGTTAAGAGATTTGTCAAAATAATTGACGACAAAGACATATAATGACACAAACGACAAAATCGACCATAAAATTAGAAACACAATTAGTTTCACGAAAATAATAGAGCATTTCAACTACATCAAAGAAACATGCAGATCCTTTTTAATGTCGATGATGATGTTTTTAATCTCACGAAAAATACGCTACTCATTTCGAATTGCTTTGATAACTGTCAAGTTATCATGCATTCCCTAGTTTGGTTTGGAGTGATCAGCGGATTTTTTTTCTCCTCCATCTCATTCTCATCCAGTCCATAAATTAGTTGTCACTAAATCTTCCTACTTGGACGGACCCTTGGGTTGGGTCCACGATGTTAGTTATCACAAACTTGTTCATAAAATGTGTATGGGCTTATTGGTTGGCTTTGTCCCGTCCTCGTTGGCCTTCTTCCGTGTTCACGTACGCATGTCAATTGTCAAGGCTGGCTATTATATATTTGTATTAACTCTGGATCAGGTTCTATTAAAGACAACATGGGCCAGGTTACAGTTGGTCTCCTACTTGATAGCCTTTCGTTTTTTTTTTCTTCTCATACGTTATACTCCTACTATTTTATTTTTTAGCAACATATATACCCACCGGCCACCGCCGCAATAACCTCAATAGTTTAATAATCTAAGAGATTGGGCAATAATTGTGCCACGACAAAATTTACTATTTACATTGGTCCACAGTAAACTAAGTCCATATAAAACATGCTATTCAGTTCAATTCAATTTGGTAAAATTCAGGTCCGTAGAATTCAGTCACATCAATAAAAAAGAACACGAATTTACTTATTCCAAAACAAATAGTTTTTTCTACTTGAGTCATTTATTTAACAGTTCACCACTCACCTAAAAATCCTTTTCCCCCATCAAACAACTTAAAATGGTTAGATCATTGTAACATTTATTACGAGTTCACCACTCCCTTTTGAGTTATTCTCACACCCTTTTAAAATATATTCACACCATTTTCCCTCAAATAGTTACTCCGTAATAAATATTGCAAAGAAAGGATAAATCGAATGAAAATTACGCAGTTGGGTGTAGAAAAAATCGCATTGAGCAAGAAGGTCGTCCCACTCCTTTTAAAAGGCCAACCATAAATTGGTTGGGTAGCTATCGTGAATATTGATTTAAAGTGTATGAACATAATTTTGAGGATAATTTACCTTGTATTGAAGAAAGAGGGAAAATGAGACGAGACTAACATATAGGGCTATAAGGTTAATTTGTCAAAATGAAAAATGAGTAGAATGAAGATGTTTGTGGTCTAAAATTACTCTTCCTATGGGTCTGATCTGGTGCAAGTCATCTATCAAATATTTATTAGTATGTTATTAGACAGGCTATCTCTTAGCTACAACTCATTCAAATACTAGTAGTAAAATGATCATTCATAGGCCCTACACTATAGCATTCACACAGATAGTAACCAAGATATATGAAGTTTTTTGAAGGCAAACCTATATATCCATGTTGAAATTAGGAGGAAGAAGAGTAGCCTAACATATAACTCTAGACTTTCGTAAGTCCAAGAAAAAAATGGCATATACGCCTCTTCTTTTTTTTGGGGTTCGGGAAGAGGCACTAAAATTTTGATAGGAATCAAACCCTTAACCTAAAAAATGGGAAACGATACTTTTGACCACTGTTATAATAACTTGTAAGTACGTACTATAGTTGATGTATGCTTAATCAAATACGTAATGTTTTAAACAGAAGGGGGGAAACGACTAGAAATTTTAGATATTAGGAAAAGGAAAGTCTTAATAAGTCTAGTTCTCTATAGTTTTGAAATCATATATATTAATGTTTTAGAGGTTTGGTGACTTGCACTAGTTAATTCAAAGACCTATAAGCTACAATTGAGATTAGATGTCATACAAGACCTCAAAATGGTGAAGAACTGGTATATATTCATGAATTGATGTCTAAATACATAAAGCAAACAAGTTTATCTTTAGAGCACAATATTATTGGCCACTCATCCAAGTGGCTAGGCTAGCTATCAATCTTTTTAGTAAGAGGTGTATTTAATTTGATAGCATCAATGTCGGCTTGATCACTTCCCCTAGCTAACTAGTAAATTGAAATTTATAGTACCTAAGATATTAGATTAGATGTCATACTAGGCCTCAAAATGGTGCTCGATGAAGTCGTATTATGATTTAAGTTCTTTTACTAGTACTGGAAATGCGTTTGATATTAGCGGATGATCCACCTAGCTATGTACTGGTTGAAACTTAATTAGGATGAGGATAATGTCAATGTTAAAAACACTATTTCAAAGAAATCTAAGTATTGTATATATTTTACCCTATGCTTTATTTTCTTAAAAGTGGTATTTTTAACGATTTTGAACTCAGAATATCGTTTTTGGGTGCAATTTTGAACTATATATATGTTACAATGAGGAGTTTTTTAAAATAAAGATAAATAAATAAATAACCATCATATTAAAGTTTAGTTCTTCAAATAATCAAACATCAGAAATTCAGAATGATTTATTGAACTCTATGGAATGTCATTCTCATTTCTCAGCATGGGAGTCATTACAATCTGACTATAGCTAAAAGTCAGTAAAAGCCGTGACAGAAATTTGTTTTTGTTTACTTGACTGACCATATTTCACGTGCCTGTAAAACATTTCGTTACTCTGTTAAGTTCGTTTTAGCCTAATAATCAACCATTTTGTGAAATTATATATGTGTCAACTGCCGCCTTTCTTTCGGCCTTTTCACCACTTTTGAGCTATTCCACCAAATCACCAATAGTATTTTGTCTACAGTCACTCGTGAGCTTCCAAGTCATTGTTAAATCCTTCTCTGAAATTAATGATGTTGTTTGAGCATGGGATTTAGGCCTGCTCTTTTCATCGTCGCCATGCTGCATTATGTGTAGTTCTGTTTCGCATCGTTTCGTTTCATATTTTATACTTTATTTTGTCTCGCACTTTGCTCCATTATTCATGCCGCGTCATTTCATTACGTTTTGTTTCTCACGGTTCCGTTGAAGAGAATATGATCATGTAAAAATTTATTCTGAAAGATCTAATATATGTAATTAATCTTAATTTTAAATACTTGGCCAACATCCATAGACAAAAAAATATAAAGAGAACTTCTTTTTGGTTCACGGAAGTACAATTAAAAAGCCGACACTTACATACATAGGGGATGTGCTTTGACAATATTGAAAAAGTTGCGAAGTGTACTGTTTCATAGCATTTTGCCGTGTGCTAGTATTATAGCACCAATTAATTACATGGTGATTGGTGTGGAACTTGTCAATGACAAATTGACAATATATCCGAAGCCTATACTATTTATTGGTTGTCAGCCATTATAATGTAAGGCTAATTACTATTATGTGAAATTTTAACCGCGGATACTTAATTATTTAACTAATTCATATGTATATATTAGTTATAACATACCATTGGTCTCATCTAACTACAGTATTTAGATAGTTGGATTGATCCAATATATATAGCCGCCCAAAAAAAAAAAAGAAATAAAATATTTAACTTGTAGTAACTAGCCCTAAATCATAATGGTTACAACTGGTGAAATTTTTTCCTAAGATATCTTACTGGAATTCACGATCACGCAGCATTTGGAAATATGGAAATTGTTAATTTTTCATTGTTCGTGAGTATTTAGTTATGTCATGTATGCCACACCTCCATCTTGTGTTATTTTCTATTGTAAGCAAAAGTTCTAATCAGTATTCACAAAGAGACTAAAATTAGGGCTATAAAACTTTAACTTTTTGCATAAATATCCAATAAAAACAAACAATGGGTCCATGAAAATTTTGGCCAAAAATCCAATCATAATAACATAACAATGAGTAATAAAATGGGAAAAAAAAAAAAAAAATCTTCATCATCATCACTCTTGCGTTGGACTGATAAGTCATAAGTGGAACCTGTAGCTAAATATAGTGCCTAGCAAAAGCGCAAAACTGCGTGTTACACTGTCTCACTCACACACACACACACACACACTTGCTCACATACAACCGTCTTCCCATATATCTCTTTCCGGTTAATTCACTCTGCCTATCATTTTCTCTCTCTTCAAATTCCCCTTTCTCTCTCAACTTGCATCTCATTTCCTTCCATAACTATAGTATAAGAATTAGAGAAGATATACAACAACAACGTGGAACTTAAACCCAACTCTTATCATTTCCTTTATTTCTCTACGCAACCTTATAATTCTATAAATACCACCCCATTAACCTCTCTCACCCTTCATCACTAATAAATAATCCTCTAAAACCAAAACAACACACATACAATATGGCTTATTACAATACAAGAAAAGTTGTTTTCTTTCTCTTCCTTCTCATAAGTGGCCTTACGACCAGGCCAGCAGAGGCCCGGACACCCTTTGCCTGCGAGCTTAGGAACGGGGTGACCCAGACCTTGCGATTCTGTAGGGCCAACCTCCCGATCCATGCACGGGTTAATGACCTGATAGGGAGGTTGACCCTACAAGAGAAGGTGAAGTTGTTGGTCAACAATGCGGCTGGGGTACCGCGTCTTGGAATCCAGGGATATGAGTGGTGGTCCGAGGCCTTACATGGTGTGTCAAATGTGGGGCCTGGGACCAAGTTCCAAGGCGCTTTCCCGGCCGCCACGAGTTTCCCTCAAGTCATCACCACTGCTGCCTCCTTCAATGCATCCCTTTGGGAAGCTATTGGAAATGTGAGTTATACATATACACTTAATTATAATCCCTCTGTTTTACTAACATTATACTACATACTAATTATTTTCGTCTTTTGAATATCTTACCGTGAAATTCACTAATGAGTTATGAATGTCCATATCTAACAATTTACCAAATTGGTGGAAATGGTAGAAGTGTGCAATAATATTAATTATATTAGTTACATTGACAAAAAAAATTTATTAACACCAATAAGAATGAAAAAGGACTGGTTATTTACAACTGTATATATGTGGCCTGGATTTCGTCTCTTTTCACGTAAGCTACATGAGTACATATTTGATAGGGACATAAATACTGTCATGCACCATTATTTTTCCTTAAGGATATACAGATGTCTACCTCATCTTTGAACGTGTTAAAAAGTTAAAACTTCTCTTTTTAAAAGGCAATTATCAGCAAAACTTATATTACAAAAGGCAATTATCAAAAACAGATCAATATATAAGTCAATTGTACATATCTTGAGGTATCTATCTCACCGTCTAATGCCAACTCATCCTAGAATACTGAAATTACTTGTTGCATATATGTCTTTGTACACCCATTAATGACCCATTCATTAAAAACCAACGAACGAAAGATTAAAAGGAAATTGGAGACACATTTTAATATCGCTACAAAAGACCCGTAGAATTATTGAATAAAATAACATCCTCTTAAGTAAGTCATTACACTTTGAATGATCATTTTCACAAGAGGGGAAATTACAATTTTACTTGTGGAATTTACTTTTTGGTCTTGTAAAATCTTAGTTGAACATTATTCAAGATGGTTTTACTTGTTCATGCATCTGATGTATGTCACAAGTTCTCCAATTGTGACTGTTTTACTATACTTTTCGTAATTACAAAAATTCTGTTTTATTATATGTTTCTTCCCGCCATTTGTTTTGTCAATTACAATCCCACGCACCATCTAATACTGCTGTGATTTTAGTGGCCAAAACAGCTCCCTTGAGCTCGTGACTTGGGAGCTTGGTTATTGGCAAATTTAAATAAAAAAAAAACCCACTTATAACATCAGGGTATTTCTGTCTTTTGCTGAATTAATACAGTATATATTACCCTCATAAAAATAAAAATACAATATAAATATTTTTTTAATGACTTCTTTTCGTTTTTTGGTTACGCTTTTTCTGAAATTGTCCGAAAGTGCCTTGCATGTGGGCTGGCCGATATAAATGAATATACAAATTTTACCCATTTCGAGCCTTCTTTCTTTGTATCTTTTTGGCTGCTTTTGCCATCAAAAATTCTGTTGGCCCATCATTTTGCACCAAATATTTAATTAAATTTCTTCTGATAGGGTAAGGTATAATTCAATTTCTTCTCCAACAACTGTCAGTTTAATTTTTAGCAAGTTTATTAATATAAAGAGAATCTTATCTCCTTTTTGTCATTTTTGTTTTGCTTAGGTATGTGTCAATTTTGATTGGAACTAATGTGAGTGTGTAACCACATTGGGACCATTTAACAAAGTGACAATATTACTCGTACATAGTTAGAAACATCTTTGGACTTTACTATAGCTACCAACCATTACTATAACAAGTTAGGATCTATTTAAAATTGATTGACGTTAGAGCGTATTAGGCGCTGTTCTTTTCGTCGTTTTCATGCAGCATTCTGTTCTGTTCTGTTCTGTTTCGCACCGCATTATGTAGTACTTTATTTTGTCTCACATAATTTTGAATTATCCACACCGCGTCGTTCCGTTCCGTTCCGTTCCGTTCCGTTCCTCACCGTCCCGCACCATTCCGTTGAAGAGAACAGGGCCTAACTCACTTGACTTGTATGCTGATCAGTCCTGACATATACTTGAACGTGTATTGAACGATGAATATGGTTTTATGCAGGTGGTGTCGGATGAAGCGAGGGCCATGTATAACGGAGGAACGGCAGGATTAACCTATTGGAGTCCAAATGTGAACATATTTCGTGACCCTAGATGGGGACGAGGACAGGAGACTCCTGGTGAAGATCCAGCTTTAGCAGCTAAATATGCAGCAAGTTATGTTAGAGGGCTTCAAGGTAATTACAATAAGAATAGGTTGAAGGTGGCTGCTTGTTGCAAGCATTTTACAGCATATGATCTTGATAATTGGAATGGCGTTGATCGTTACCATTTTAATGCCTTGGTAAGGTTTAAATTTGTTTGTATTTTATTGCGCTATACTCTTTTGTTTTTGTTATTGATAATTACACCAATTGAGTGTCTAATTTTAAGTAGAGCTGATAAAAATTGACCCAATCTAAAAAACTGATATAAATTGCTTAAGACTCGACTAAACCAATTCGAAATGGTTCGACATGCTAATGATCCGAAACTACCCTAACTCAATCCGAGACTTGAAGTTTGTGAGACAATAATTATTTTGATCCAATAACCGTCCAGCCTACTAAAAAATCGACAATGACCGAATCCGGACCGACCCGTTTTTCAGGTCTAAATTTAAGACATATAAAACAAAAAAGCGATATTTAGTAGTATCTCTGTGTCATTCCTTAAAATTCCTGAATCACACATTCACACGCTAGTGACGTAGCCACTAAACAGAAGAAAGTGGCACCGATCACGGGACAACAATTTTTGTGGTCAAGGCAGGGTCAGCTAGCTGCATATAATTATACCATTTTGCGCATATAATTCTGATAAAGAAAATCTTGAGTTTTGCACCAAAATGGTCCTTTTATACAACTATATATATATGACCAGATTGTTTATGTGGGGACTTTGAGCTTGTTTTGCTTTTATTGCTTAGATGATGTGGACGTTATTAGAAAATGGGTTAGACATGAGAACAAACTCACGAAGTTACTAGAGTACTTAGAAAAAGATGGCACTTCATGCACCAATTGCGTATTAGGGGTTGAAATGCAATGAGGCATCTCGAGACTCCTTTTGACTTTGGATGATTACAGTGACTAGCTGGTTTGGGTTGAACTAAGGCCTCGTTTAATTGCTTGTAATCAAATGCAATGTAATTATTTTATAGAGTACATGTGGGGTGAAGGGGTGGGAGGAGAGGGATAAGAAAAGTGAAGTTAATTGCATTATTCAATATAGTTACAATTGCTCAACTTTTTCCATGTAATGGTGATTACTTTGAATGGTGTAATCAAATTCACATTTCCTACCTCTTTACACCCCTTCTTCCTTTTCCACCTCACATTTACTCTATAAAATAATTGTATTGCATTACAATTCATTGCAAACAAGTAAACACCACTTACTAGCAAAATAAAGTAAACACCACCTAGGTCTTCAGATTCTCCTACTATTAATATACCATTCCTTATTATGTGCCCACAAGTTGCATATATGAGGTGTTTACTTAATGAAAATCAAAATAAGCGCCCTTAAATCTCTTGACCAACTATTTTAATTTTTAAGACGTCTACAAGCAAGCACGAAAAAATAATCACTGTCGTCGCGGTGAATACTTCTTGTGTGATAAAAGAAGTTATTATTCCACCAAAAAAAATATTATTGAAAGATTAAATCTCCCCCTAAGAAATAAATATTTTAGTCCAACTTGTAATATGGACCAATATCTAAGAGATCTTTTATTTTTTGGGTTGGCTGGAAATGACATTGCAAAATCTTGGATAAGATATTTTGAGGTATGCACCAAAATGGTCCCACACTCAGCTCCCACCAAGCTTCCCTATGTGGGGCTTAAGCATATTTTTGCTGTTATTGCTTAGTATTTGATGTGAATGAATTGAACTTGAAGGTAACAGAAAATAAAGAAGCTGACTAAAGCACTAACGAAAGGATATGGCAATTACACATATACACGTACATCGGTACATGTACATACTAGCTTAGGATCAAATTAGCCTTAAAAAAACATTTCTTGCACGCAACACACATTATTGACTGTGACAATCTTGTTTATTTGTTCAAGATCTTAACCCCCCCCCCCCCCCCCGAGTTTCTGTACCTTAATGCGCCAAGTCTTTATAATTAGTACGCCTTACAAACAATGGTGGAAGCATGACTTCGAGTGTGAGGGTGTAAAACTTTAAAATGTACGTGTATAAAGGGGAAGGAGGGCTGAACAAAGACAAATATATGAGATTTGGGCTAAAATTAAATGAAAATCAGAAATTCACTTGGGTTGGGTGGGGACTCCAACCCCTGTTGGCCTATAGTTGGTTCAGCCAGTGCTTGCAAATTCTGTGATGATTAATAATCATATCAAGGGAAAACAATGGCCGATTTTAACTTTGATCATCAAAATTGTTTCCAGCAAACCATATATTCTGAACTCTGCAAATTGTATACGTATTACGGTCCTTCAATAAATTAAACTACTTCGTATGATGTATTGCGTAAATGCCGAAATCCAAATTTATTTAAACTGTATCTTGTTATGAAAACTGTAAGAATAATCCCATAATGGTATAAAGATTGACAAGGGTTACAAAATTATATGGGTGAGTATAGGTGAGCAAACAAGATTTGGAGGACACCTACAATGTACCCTTCAAAGCTTGTGTTCAAGAGGGCAAAGTTGCTAGTGTTATGTGCTCCTACAATCAAGTGAATGGCAAGCCCACTTGTGCGGACCCTGATCTTCTTCGCAACACTGTTCGTGGCCAATGGCGTCTTAATGGGTATTTAGCGATTTTCCCTTGCACCAAAAAAGTTTGCTAACAAATTCTTCTAATCTCTATTTCTCATACATGTTGCTAAATTAATCGAAATCGAACTATTGTTTTTGTTAGGTATATTGTGTCCGATTGCGATTCTGTTGGTGTATTATATGATTCTCAACATTATACCAAGACCCCAGAAGAAGCCGCCGCAGATACCATCAAAGCAGGTTAATTTTCTTTTATAAATGTTGAGTAAACAAATTGTGAGACTAACTCACGGTAAAATAAGGTCACTTTTTAGAAATATAGGGGTCACTTATCAACGGTGACCTTTATTTCATTAAAAAGTGACTGCCACGACACCGCCTAATCAAAAATTGCGGTAAAACCGTCTTATAGAAATTTTTGTGTTAAAGTACCCAACCCAAAAAATCATTTAGAAGGATTTTGAAATCAACATCTATCTATGTCATTTTCACTAACCAAACTAACATCATAAGAGCTTTCATGTTGATTGCAGGTCTAGACTTGGACTGTGGGCCTTTTCTAGCAGAACACACAGAAGGGGCAATACAAAAGGGTTTATTGACTGAGGTTGATGTGAACCAGGCCTTGACCAACACATTTACAGTCCAAATGAGGTTAGGAATGTATGACGGTGAACCATCGGCCCAACCATTTGGGAACCTAGGCCCAATAGACGTTTGCAGACCGGCCCATAACCAGCTGGCCCTTGAAGCAGCCCGTCAAGGAATTGTTCTTCTCCAGAACAGGGCCCGGTCACTACCCTTGAACACTGCCCGACACCGAAACATTGCTGTTATTGGGCCTAACTCTGACGTCACTGTCACCATGATTGGTAACTATGCTGGTATGTGATTTTGTGGTTCAGGCTTATCCAATCTTGGATTGGGCTCATAAAAATCATCTTTTGTTCCCTCTTTGTTTTCTTTTTTCTGGCTTTTTTTTTGAGAGGGTTTAATGGAAGAAAAAAATATATAATTTTGTTTTTTATCTCACTCTTAATTTTATCATGTTTTGAAAATGACAATTTGAGACCAAAAAAAAAAAAATTAAAAAAAATAAAAATAAAAATAAATAATAATAATAATAATAATAATAATAATAATAATAATAATAATAATAATAATAATAATAATAATAATAATAATAATAATAATAATAATAATAATAATAAGGTGATAAGTACTACTCCATCCATTTTATGAAGATGTTTACATTTGCTTTTTCACGGTATCCAATGCACCATTTTGACCGTAGATAATTATAATTATATGCATATAAAAATTATAAAATTATAATTTTCCAAAAGTAGTCTTTAAAATGAATTTAATAATACAATTTTTATATTATAAATATTTGTATTTTTTCACTAATTCATGGTCAAAGTTTGTGAACTTTGACCTTGAAAAATGAACTCTAAACATCTTGGTGAAACAGATTAAGTACATTACTACGAAGAAAAACATTATCGTATAATACATGAAAACATCGATTTACCTAACATATCTATATCATATCTACCTAGCTCATGCCCCTGTTACCGTATAAATTTGTAATCATCTTTTTTTTTTTTTTGGAAAAAAAGAACTTGTAATTGTCATAATTGGTGACGCGTGTAAAATAACTGGTGACGGGTGTAACAATATTTTAAAATCGTGTTCTTTTTGTACTGTCATGTAGACTTATAATTTGAGCTCATTCATATGTGCACATTGCCAATCTTTAAAATTAATAGGGCTAATGACCTTATTTATCTGTGACCTAGGTATTGCATGTGGGTATACAACCCCATTACAAGGCATAGCAAGGTATGCAAAGACCATCCACCAAGAAGGATGCACAAATGTTGCCTGCACCACTAACCAAGGATTTGGGCCAGCCATAGCTGCATCTAAGCAGGCTGATGCAACAGTACTAGTTATGGGCCTGGACCAATCAATTGAGGCCGAATTTAAAGACCGAACCACAATCCTTTTACCGGGCCACCAACAAGAGCTGATCCAGAAAGTGGCCATGGCCTCTAGAGGCCCAACTATCTTGGTCTTGATGTGTGGTGGGCCTGTGGATGTCTCTTTTGCAAAGAATAACCCAAGGATTAGTGCCATCTTGTGGGTTGGTTATCCTGGTCAAGCTGGTGGTACTGCTATTGCTGATGTCCTCTTTGGAACTACTAATCCAGGTACAAAACTAATGTCTCAAACTTTTTCTTTTTCCTTTTTGTATTTTTTGGATAATTGTTTAGCAAAACTCGTAGGCTTAGACCCCGTTCCCTTCAACTTCTTTTCGAAGTACATATTCGATAAAATTTAGTTTAGTTCGATACAGTAATATTCAGTCCAGAAAAATTCATTCTATTTCTGTCAAATGAAGTACAATTTTACTCTTTTTAAATTGTAAATTAAGTAAAGAAAAGTTCAATTCAGTAAATTTAGGTCAGTTTAGTTTCATGCAGATAAGTTTAGTAAGAAGAATGTGAAGAGAAACAGACCTTAATCTTCTGTTTTTCATGATTTTTTTCTTCTTTCCAAATTATATTAATGAATATCATATAAATGTCTTGTGTAATTTCATTTCTTTGTTCAGGAGGAAAGCTACCAATGACATGGTATCCCCAAGACTACGTAACAAAGATTGCAATGACAGACCTGGCAATGCGGGCCAACCCATCAAGAGGCTATCCGGGCCGAACATACCGGTTCTATAGAGGACAGGTCGTCTTTCCATTTGGGTTTGGGCTAAGTTACTCTCGATTCACCCAATCCTTGGCCCAAGCACCCACAAAGGCCAAGGTACCTCTAGCCAGCCTATATTCCAACAGAAACATGACTACATTGAACACTAATGCCATACGAGTCTTACACACCAATTGTGACACACCCTCCCTTAGCCTCCACCTTGATGTCAAGAACATTGGGGATTCGGACGGGTCCCACACGGTTCTCGTGTACTCGAGCCCACCCGATGGGAAATGGACATCCGAAAAGCATCTTATCGGGTTCAAAAAGGTCCATGTGTTGGCGGGATCGCAACAACGGGTCAGGATGAATGTCCATGTTTGTAAGCATCTTAGTGTGGCTGATGAGTTTGGCATAAGAAGGATTCCAATAGGTGAACATACTCTTCATATTGGGGATGATCTCAAGCATAAATTATCTCTTGAGTTGCACTAAGGAAGATGTGGTCATAAAATTCTTCAAAGATTTGCTTCCTATTTATAGATTCGTGACAAATTGTACAGAGAAATGTGGTTTGCTTTATTTGTTTGGATTTGTGCTTTAGATTTAATTTAGTTGCTAAAGTACCTTCAAAGAAGTGCTTCTTTTTTATAGGTTCATGACAAGAAATGGGACTAGTGGAGTGTATTAGTCACATATACCGATATACCTATAGTTTGTAGTGAACTATGTGTGATAGTCCAACTTCATACGGTATTCATAAGGTTAAGAAATTTGTCTATTGATAATATGTAAAAACAAGGCTATAATTGTCGTTATCAATGTAAACAATATGATTAGTCACTCGTTTATCAAGTTGTTCAAATTCAGACTAGGCTTGTCATGATTTTTGCGTTTGTTTTTTTTTTTGAGGGTCAAGTGCTTGCGAATTTATATTGATAGAGAGTCCATCAATACAAATGGAGAAACAACCTCCGGACAACATCGCAACCACACTTGCTCTATAGCTATTGGACAGATTCTAGCAAGGGTCATGATTTTTGTTCATTAGGCAAGCTGGAGTAACTGCTCGAGCCATATTAATATAACGAATTTTTCTACCCATATTTACTCAATTTTCAAAGCCGAGCAGATTAAGCCTAACAAGTGGTCCGTTCATGACCATCTCTATAATCAATTTGCAATCTAGTATATATATTGACAAATTTTTGGACAGTAGTTTGCGGCAATAAGATGCACAATAGGTTTATATAGATATACCGAGCGACCAATCGTATTTTTCTATCCAAATTCACAAACTAGAAGAAATAATGATTATGAAAGAGGTTATTTTGATGTATACTTAACCAACCAAACTAAGATCACGTTGATGGCTTTTCAATTATATATTTTTGGTACACCTACATCCATAATGTGTGATTGTGTGGTAATCCAAAGACCCAAGCCATACCTTGACAACCGCTTATTTAAAGCCCTTTAGGGAGCTTTCTACTATATATTTTTCATGTGCAATTAAACAAGTGCTCATCATTGATCACTTTAAACTTTGCAACTTTGTCAACATGTCTAAATCTATCTAATTGAAATGCTTGGTGTTTCTTGGGTACTTTTGCTGAGATAGAATTCTAGAAATGGCTGAAACAAGAAGTGATGGGGAGGAAGGCAGATTAACCCTTTAATTTGTTCAATGAATCAAAGTGTTTCAACTTTGTATTAATTTTGTTTACTGTTACTTCTTTTTTTGGTGACGTTGTTTATTGAACTAATCTTATTCGAATTATACTGAACTGAATTGATCTTATTCGAATTACACTGAATTGAATTCAAACGAACTTATTTGAATTAAGCTAAATTGATTTTTTTCAATTTAATCTTTAAACACTTTAAACTCGTGCAAACATATTTAATATTAGATTCATTTGAAAGTATGTGAAATCTTTCTAATGACACATATCATCATGGATTTATTTGCGAATGTAAAATTATTTGAGTGATAAGTTTTCCTATAAAGTAAACCACATTGAATTGGATTAATATGAGTTGAACTAAATTGAATTGGACAATAGTCAAGAAAATTTTGTCACATACATAATAAAAAGAAGGCATCGAAGAACTTGCTTAAGAGTCTCAGTGGTAATTAATCACAAAAAAGATGGAAGTACACAAGCTCCCGTACGGAACGGGTCATCCCATTGCCCCCATTGGGCCAATACTAGGTTCATTATTTTTTCTTGTCTTGGCAACTTGGCTGTATAGCGCGATCTCCTCCAATTAGAAACAGTTCCAGGTCCGGTTCTTACTTTTTTGACCCATGACCTGCTGGGTACGGGGTACCCAGCAACCATTTTCAAGCATCAGATACCCCGTTGGTTCCTGGACTGGCTACATGGTAATAGACTAATACTCCACTTTGCCATTACCTGTTGGAGTGTCTCTCCTACATGGAGGAAGAGCCTAATTAATTTGGGTTATATTTGTTTACCATGTGGGTTATCCATGTGATATTTAAGTGAAGGGCAATTTCGTACATTCACTCCCAAGTGGCTTCCCTTATAAGCCAAAGGTTAGAAGTGGCTGAGTAGAAGAGAGAGATAGCCTAGACACACTCACAAAATCAGTAGAAAAAGTCTAGAAGAGAAGAGGAGAGAGAGAAGAGGAGCCACCCACGGATTTTGGTGGTGACAACCCAGAAATCCGCCCCGATCGACGACCAAACGAACTCTGATCGTCGCGAGATTTTAGCACGTTGTTCCTGACATCCCCTCTTCAAATCCAACGGTCAGAATTTCAATTGGAGCTCTCTAAGTCAATTTTCTATACTCAGCTCTTATTTTATACGAAATTGTATTTTCACTCTTTTGGATGAGTTGGGAGACTTGTTGTGCCAAGGTTCATCCTTGATGATTGTGAATGCCTCTAGTTGATCTAGGTAAGAACTATTGTTGTACCCACTTGTTAATTTGTTGATTAGTGGAGGTTTTGGTACCGTTTGTTAACGGTCCCGTGGTTTTTTCCCCACATCGGGGTTTTCACGTAAATCCTTGCGTCTCCTTGTTTATTTACTGTTTTTTGGGCTGATTTATAGTTGCATTTGCTGCTGTCGTTTTGGTTCAATATTATTTTGGTTGCTTAAACTGGTTATTGCTCATCTTTGCATCACAACCGGAGAAAAAGACTTTGTTGCTTCCGTTTGTGTATTTGTGTGCTTTCCCCAACATTACCAAACTTTGTTTGGTCTAGTGGGAATTTGTCCTGGTGATCTAACTTGAGTTCAAATCCCGCTAATCTCTCTCCCCTTCAATATACTAACAAAACCTAAAATAGGGGTGTCCGGTCAAATTTGGTTGTTTTTATAAGAAGAAGAAAAAAAAAACAAAAAAACTCTGTCATTAGATTATTTGGCGTTGAACTTTTGTCATGTTTGCCACTTTCTTTCCATCGATGTTTGCTTGTTTTTTTTCCTCCGTCGATAAAAGTGTTATTTCATCGAGTTTTATACATTGTCGGATTTGTGCCACGAATTTGAAGACAAGCGGAAGCGATGCCATTAATGAGTTGATGAAAATTTTTTGAATTTTTATTTTAGATATTTCATTGGTCAAAAATGATTATTATTATAGATCATTGTCTTTTGGCTGTCAATCAATCTAATTTTCCCTACCCATTTCCACCACTTCGAAAATAGACATTACGCTAACTTTATTATCAAACAATGCTTTTTGAGAATGCCCTCAAAATTATTCGTCCAACAGTAAGTGAGTTGTGAAAAAGAGTAAAAAACAAATTAGTCTTCAAGATCACACCGAACATGTTTCACATTTATATCATATTTTTCTTACTAAACAAGAAAAAAACACACGTCACAAATAGAAGTGTAAAAGCATCCTTATTGCTTGGTAACACACTCTTAATTAGAGCTGTCAAATAGGTCAGGTCGTGTCGTGTTCGTGTTCGTGTTCGTGTCAAGGTTAAACGTGTCGAGAATCCCTTGACCCAAACCTAACCCATTTATTAATCGTGTCGAAAATCCTTGACCTGCACCTGACCTGTTTAATAATCGTGTTACCTGTTTAATGACCTATTAACCTGTTTATCTTTACTTATATTTTAAACTAATTGAAATATGAGAAAAAACATAAATTTTACCTATAAATTTAAAGTTTTAACCATATAAGTGTATATTCAACAGTCTAAAATTATTAAAATGCTCAAGATAGGTGAGATTCTATTACATTATTTACTTGTTACAATTATATTGAACTTAAATTTGACAATTAAAATTAAACGTGTCGTAAGCAGGTTGTTTTCGTGTCAGAAATCTCAACCTTAACCTAACCCATTTAACTAAACGTGTTGCTCGTGTCGACCTATTTAATTTGTTATGAGATCTTACCAAGATTTCAGGCGTGACTTATGGAAAGTTCGGTTGCGCCTGAAATATGGCAAGTTATCATAGAGTTTGATATTGTTTAGGATTGTTTCCATATACAAATTGTTTCCATATCCTAAAAGATATGTATAAATACTAGGGTTGTATATATATACTGGGTGATAATCAATACAGAGATCACCTTTTCTGCCTCAATCTTATCATGGTATCAGAGCGTGAAAGATCCTTAAACAAACCCTAAACAAAAACTCAAAAAAAAAAAACCTTAAACCATAAACAATGGCTGTGGAAGATCCACCACCAAAAATTGACTCAAAATTCCCTTATTTCCTAGGTCCTCAAGATCGACCTGGTGATTTTATTACTGCGGCCAGATTTAATGGCGAAAATTATGATGATTGGGCTGGTGAGATTGAGACGGCCCTTCAAGCTCGAAGAAAGTTCGGATTTTTAGATGGTACGATTGTATCTCCAACACCTCCTTGCACACAAGATGATTGGAATACAATACAAGCCATGTTGGTATCTTGGATTATGAATACCATCACAGCAGAAGTGAAGAGTACCTTGTCCAAATATAAAGACGCCAGGCGTCTATGGGAGACGCTTAAGGAGCGATTTGCTCTTACGAATGGACCACGCATACAGCAATTAAAAGCGACCATCTCTGACTGTAAGCAAACCAAATCCATGTCAGTTGCTTCTTACTATGGAAAACTCACGGCTCTATGGGAGGAATTGCATAACCATGAACCCTTGATTACTTGTTCTTGCTGTACAAAGTGTACCGCAGGCCTTGAACATGAGCGTCGCCGTGCAAAGGACATGCTTCATGAATTTCTGATGGGTTTATATACCCCATCTTATGGTCCTTTGCGATCAAATATTCTTGCTCAAGATCCTCTGCCCTCTCTCAGCCGTGCCTACCAGCTTGTTATTCAAGATGAACGAGTCAGAACGTCTTCGATATGTGTGTCGGATGCTATGACTCTCACTCATGTTCTTTATGTCCCTCTCTTAAATTGCAGTTTATTGTCCGTTTCACAATTGTGCGATGATTTGGATAGTATTGTCATTTTTAATCGATATGTGTGTGCTATAGAGGACCAAACGAGGAACCTGATTGGAACGGGAAGTAAGCAAGATGGACTCTACTACTTCAAGGGACCACATATAGTGCAGACAGTCACTATGGACACGGACGCTTCTTCTTTGGCTCTTTGGCATGCTAGGATGGGGCATCCTTCAGAAAAAGTAGTAAAATTGCTCCCTCCCGTTTGTAATTCTAAAGGTAGTTTGAATAAAGCCTGTGAAGTGTGTTTTAGAGCTAAACATCCCAGAGACAAATTCCCTTTGAGTGAGAATAAAGCCAGTCAAATTTTTGAACTAATTTATATTGATTTGTGGGTCAGCTATCGTCATACATCTTCTTGTTGTGCTAGATATTTTTTGACTATTGTGGATGATTTTTCTCGGGCTGTGTGGGTTTATTTGATGGATGATAAAACAGAGGTCTTTTCTAATTTTATGTCCTTTGTTGCTATGGTTGAGCGACAATTCTCTCAAACCATAAAAATTGATCGGAGTGATAATGGAACGGAGTGATAATGGAACGGAGTTTCGGTGTTTGCTTGGTTATTTTACTGCTTGTGGTATCTTATTTCAAACCTCATGCACTGGGACACCACAACAAAATGGGAGAGTTGAAAGGAAACACAAACACATACTAAACGTTACCCACGCCTTGCACTTCCAAGCCAATTTGCCTATTTATTTTTGGGGGGAGAGTGTTTTGACCGCTGCCCATTTAATCAATAGAACTCCTTCCACTGTCCTTGACAATCACACTCCTTTTGAAAAACTGTTTGGTTATTCTCCATCTTATGATGCCATTCGAGTGTTTGCGACGCTATGTTTTGCCCACAACCAAAAGACAAAGGGGGATAAATTTGCGAGTCGTAGCCGTAAATGCATATTTGTTGGATATCCTTTTTGGTCAAAAGGGATGGAGGCTTTATGATCTTGATAAACATGAGTTCTTTGTGTCAAGAGACGTAAAATTCTTTGAAGAGATTTTTTCCTTTGTTGACACGGAAGCTAGCAATATTAGGCCAACGGATCACTTTGATATGGATGTGGATATTGATTTAGACTTTGCGGAATTTTCGGATGACTCCACTGTTGCTACTGTTCCTAATACCAGGGATCCAACAGCTGGGAGTCTAGATATGCCTCTTATCCCCAACGAACCTAATTCCTCTGCCACTGTCAACACTGGGTCTGACCAAACCACAAGTCAGGCAAGCCCAACAGAAATAGAACACTCTAGTGTTGTAGACGACTCTGTCCACACTGGGTCTGACCATACTGAAGAGCAAGCAGGCTTAAATGATCAGGGTTCCGAGAAAGTTTTGGGTCGTGGAAAGCGCACTAAAACTCCTTCAGTGCTCCTCAAAGATTTTGTTACTCACAACGTGGTTAAAGAGAGTCCATCGAACACTGCTAATTTCCCTCCACAACATACCTCAGGTACTCCTTTTCCTGTAGCACACTATATTAATTGTGACAGCTTTTCTATGCCATATCGCAAGTTTCTTGCAGCTGTAATTACAGGAGATGAACCTTGGTCTTTTAAGGAGGTCTTGAAAGATGATGGGTGGAAGAAGACTATGTAAGAGGAAATTAAAGCCTTAGAGGATAATGGTATTTGGACTCTCGAACCGCTTCCACCTGGCAAGCGTGCACTAGGCAATCAATGGGTTTATAAGAGGAAAAACCCCTCCAATGGAGATCTTGAGCGGTTATAAGCTGCTTGGTTATTTTTTGAAATCATCAAATCGAAGGGTTGGATTACTCTGAGACCTTTGCTCCCATTGCCAAAATGGCAACCATTCGTGCCTTCTTAGCTATTGCCGCTTCCAAGAATTGGGTACCTCACCAAATGGATGTCCACAATGCCTTTCTCCATGGTGATCTTGATGAGGAAGTTTATATGAAATTGCCTCCTGGCTTCACTTCAGTGGAGCCAAATCTGGTATGTCGTCTTCGCAAATCTTTATATGGCTTAAAATAGGCACCCTGTTGTTGGTTGCAAAACTGGTAACTGCTTTGAAAGAATATGCCTTTCTTCAGTCTTACTCCGATTACTCCCTGTTTACTTACACTAAAGATGGCGTGCAACTCAATGTCTTGGTCTATGTTGATGATTTAATTATTTCTGGCAATAATTATGTTGCTTTAAGTACCTTCAAGGCCTATTTGGGTGACTCTTTTCATATGAAAGACCTTGGTCAACTTAAATATTTTCTGGGTATTGAGGTAGCTCGGAGTACAGCTGGCTTATTTTTTTGTCAAAGAAAGTATACTCTTGACATTATTACTGAGGTCGGCCTCTTGGGGGCAGAACCAGCAGATACTCCTATTGAGCAAAATCACAAGTTAGGTCATGCCATTGGTGCCAAACTTGATGATTCGGAATCCTATCGGCGCCTTGTAGGTCGTCTTGTATATTTATCTGTCACACGACCTGACTTGGCATATCCAGTTCATCTTTTATCTCAATTTATGCAAGATACTCACCAAGAGCATTGGGAGGCCACTCTACGGGTTGTGCGTTATTTGAAGGGAACTCCAGGTCAAGGTATTTTATTGCGAGTTGACAGTGACTTATCTTTAAATGGATGGTGTGACTCGGATTGGGCTGCCTGCCCTTTCACACGGCGATCCTTAATGGGTTGGATGGTGTTTCTTGGTCAATCACCTATCTAATGGAAAACAAAGAAGCAAACTATTGTCTCAAAGTCTTCCGCTGAAGCAGAATATAGCTCCATGACTGCCGTCACTTGTGAGCTAAAGTGGTTGAAAGGTTTGTTATTAAGTTTGGGTGTTCATCATCCCAAAGCTATACCATTGTTTTGTGATAGCCAATCGGCTTTACATATCGCCCGCAATCCTGTTTATCATGAACGCATGAAGCATATTGAAGTTGATTGTCACTCTGTTCGTGATGCTATTACCGAAGGTCTAATTTCTCCATCGTATGTTCCTACGACAGTGCAATTGGCTGACTTATTTACAAAGGCTCTCGGCAGGAAGCAGTTTGATCTATTACTCAGCAAGTTGGGCATCGTGAACCCCACGCTCCAACTTGGGGGGGGGGGGGTTTGTTACGAGATCTTATCGAGATTTCAAGCGTGACTTATGGAAAGTTCGGTTGCGCCTGAAATATCGCAAGTTATCATAGAGTTTGATATTGTTTAGGATTGTTTCCATATACAAATTGTTTCCATATCCTAAAAGATATGTATAGATACTAGGGCTGTATATATATACTGGGTGATAATCAATACAGAGATCACCTTTTCTGCCTCAATCTTATCATAATTAAACGGGTCGAAACCTCTCAACACTAACCCTCTACATTCGTGTCCGGTTCGTGTCGTGTTGTCGTATCGTGTCAGCTTTTGACAGTTCTACTCTTAATATCCTCCATCATCAATCGTGATCACCAATTTCAAAAAATTTTTGAAAGTTGTTTTATAAGATTACCGCTTTGGCCAAGGGTGGCATGTACTCTGACCACTATTCACAATGAACAAGTGTTTTATTTTTATTTTTTATGGTGCAGTAAAGAAAAATATTTTTGACTGCACCATAAAAAATAAATATACACTCATTTTTAAGCAAAAGAAACGATAGGAAATACTTGTATAGGAGAGAGATACATAATTTTACAGATTTACAGTTTTTGTCTATGAGAAATAGTCATAGGTAGAAGGGTAGCACTTTTCTAGCTCCCTTGATAGCTTATAGTTTTTTTATGTACGAACTATATTGCTCATTTTGGAAATGAATATACGCTAACATTCTACCAAAAAAAAAAAAAAATTTCAATTGCTGCATACATAAAATCACCTCATATGATTTTGCCTCATATAAGTTTTAGTGTAAGTTTTATTACTTAACTAGATTTCGTGCCCGTGCGATGCACGGATTCTTGTTCGTCATCATCTGTTATTAACTTCAATACAAAAAGAAAAATTAATCTTATGGATATATAAAGTTGATAGTAATAGCAAAGAATAGTAGTAAATTTTTGATCAACAAAAAAATCACATTGAACAAAGAAATAAAATGATAGGTGAATTTAGAACATTTTATCGTTAATAATGTTTGTGCTACTTATTTTATTAAAATGCAATAAAATTTCTTTTGATTTCTTTATGATTACCCATGGATTTATGACTATTTTATTAAAATGCGATGCACAGGTTCTTGTTTATCATCCTCCGTTTTAGAATCAATATTATAATTTTTTTTAACCATATCAATATACAAAGTTGAATAATAGAAGTAGTTAGAAACAATAATAATTTTTTTTATCAACAAAAAAAAACAAAAAACATATCTAACAAAGAAATTACATTTTAGTGAATATATAATTTATATTTTTTAGGATTAAATACTATAATACTTATGTTACTTATTTTTATTAATATAAAATTAAAGTATTTTAGATTTTCTTTTAATCACTCATGCATTTATGACTATTTATTATTTATTCAATGCACCTTGGTGAAAACTCAATTATACATATATATACTAGATTTCGTGCCCGTGCGATCGGGTTATTGTTTATCATGCATACTCCGTTATTATAAGAAATATTTTTTTTAATCATAACAATTTATAAAGTTGAATAATAGGAGTATCAAGTAACAATAATAATTTTTTTAACAAAGAAATTACATTTTTAGTGAATGTATAATATTATTTTTTAGGATCATAAATATAATATTTATGTTACTTATTTTGTATTAAAATAAAATAAAATTATTTTTAATTTCTTTTTAATCACCCATGAATTTATGGCTATTTATTACTTATTTCAATGCTTGGTAAGAACTCAATTTTACACACACACACACACACACACACACACACACACACACACACACACACACACACACACACACACACACACACACACACACACACACACACACACACACACACACACACACACACACACACACACACACACACACACACACACACACACACACACACACACACACACACACACACACACACACACACACACACACACACACACACACACACACACACACACACACACACACACACACACACACACACACACACACACACACACACACACACACACACACACACACACACACACACACACACACACACACACACACACACACACACACACACACACACACATATATATATATATAACCAAATTATTATCGTTAACAATTAACCCAAATGTTTAGTCAACTTTAATATTTTGCCGACTAGTTGATATCTCCCAATGAAATAAATTTAATAAACAAGGATCAGCCCTATCAAAATGGTTATAAGTCATTGTATTTATAATTGAAATAATGGATAATGTGATGGTCTTATTCTTATTCCACTTTTGGTCCACCCCCAATTGAAAATTTCAGCCAATGGAATAGGTCTTATTTAGGTGGATTTTTAGTCCATCCCAATTCCCAATGTAAACGTGCTCAAAGCTCATAAGAGTGTCGGTGTAAAAAAAAAAGAGTAATGTGGTTTAATTTAGGGCATAATTTAATCATGATCTTGATACCTTAACCGCATTTTTTTCAAAACTATTAACCATTCCCTCTAAACCAAACCAAATTCCCACCAAACTCCCTTTCCCCTCCCAAAATTTAACCCCTTTAAAACTAATCAAAGATTATTATGCAAATCCTTTGAAGTTTTCTTTTTATCAAGGAATTAAAGTTTTAATCTGTGTTTTTTCTATCACGGCAAATCTTGTACCAGACCAACTCACATAAAAATGAGATCACTATTTAGAAATATATGGACAATTATGATAAGCACTGACCCTTATTTCATAAAAATAACCCCGTCTCACCAAAAGTTATGGAAATACTCGTTTTAAAGAAATTTTTGTGTATCTCTATTCATTATTTGACATAATATTCTTATCTAACTCTCATACTCCATCTTTTCCTTCATCTTCTCCCCAAAATCTCCATCTTTTTATCTCTACTATAGTCTCCTCCTGTCCCTTTCCCTTGCCCTTTGCATCTCCCCCTCTTTTTTGTACTGCAAGGTAATGTTTGATACCTCCCAAAAAAAAGTATATATATATATATATATATATATATATATATATATATATATATATATATATATATATATATATATATATATATATATATATATATATATATATAATTCCCTTTTTTCCTTTTTCCTTTTTAAATTTTCTTTCTATAAGTAATCCTCTGTTTTGGCTTGGGGTTAGTTGTGCTATTGATACAAGTACCTGCATATCACTTATATTTCACCTCTCTCTGTCTCTCTCTCTCTCTCTCTCTCCTCTCTCTCTCTCTCTCTCTCTCGTTCTTGTGATTATTATTTTGGCTCGCTGTCTTTCCAGCTTGCACAGATATTTTCAAGGTTTTATATCTTATATATCAAGTTTATTTTCTTATTTTTAATTTAGGCTATTCAATATATGAGTATGTAATTATAACTTTGGCAATAACTATCTAACTCTCTCTGCTTTGTAGAACATGGCAGATTGCAACAGAGGAGCAGAAGTGTATTTGGCCTCTCTTGACATCAATGAGGTATGTATTTAATTGCTCTATAATGTGCTCTCGTTAATTCTTTTTTAAAATATATTCTTACCTGGTAACTTGTAAGGGATAAGACTACGTATATTCAATTTATCATCGCTCTAAGCCCAATTCTCATATATTGATATACATACGGGGTGGCAAAGGTTACTGGTGCACCACACTGGATTCGCCACTGGTGGTGGTTGGTTGATATATCGTATAAGTAACCAACCAAAATCCAAGCTAGATTTCATGGAAGCTTTTAGTAATTGATTTATTGATTAATGTTGGACCTAAAATCTCCACACTCAATATTAGTTAAGAAAAATATTTTGGTTAGTTTAGGAGTCCACTTCTATGGAAGGTATTGTTAAGCAATTAAGTAAAACATATATATGTTAGGGAATATTATTCTACATATTTATTTATATTCTATAAATATATTGTTTAGATATTATTTAGCGGTATATAGTTTCCTAATTATGTGAGGATCGGAGCCCGATGCGTTATAGTCTTGTTGAAATCCACATCAACAACTCATTAAGTAAAGAGAAAAGCCCAACAATCATTAATTATTAGAGTAACTATTAGCATTTCTTTATTTTAATTTAATTAGCATTAGAAAGTACCAACATATACGTACACCAATTAATCATACCACATCATTTCTGGGTTTTATTAATGCCGTTTGATGAATCTAGTGCATGTAGCGTACGCATTGATCAAATACATGGATAATCAATCAATTTTATTTTATTTTCGATTCTAAAACAAAGTGCTTTGAATTGCAAATAGTCAAAGTTAGTTGTTTTAAATAATATGATCCCCATGTATGAAGAATGCACACAGGATATTATCTTTATAATCTTCTGCTAGTTAATGCTCTATTTGTAAATATATGAACAATTACTGAATGTGGATTGGTTATATACTCTGCTAAAGTTTCACATGAAGTCTTCACAAGTTTGTAGAAATAGAAATATAGGTACCATGCTATTACAAATTGAACAAAATTTATTACTTTCAGAAATCAGAGACAATATTATTTTATTTTAAACACTTTTATTCATTGGAAAAAAAGTTAAAATAAAAAAAAAATGTTATTTTATAAACAAAAATATTACAATTTAAATAATTATTTTTGTACTTTCGACAATCTTACTGTAAAACGGACTTATACAAGATCCACTCGTTCATTTCGGCATATTCTTGCATGTGTGCTTATTAAACTAGTGTTCATTTCTATGATTGTTTGTTTCCACATCAACTTCGTTTTCTATTTTGTTTCTTGTTTGTTTTCACAAGTTACCACCTCCTAGTTAAGGAGGTAGGACAATGGGGATTCCTGATATTTTTATAATATGTACCACTCTTTCTAGTCTTTTCCCTGTTCCCTTTCCAAAGGAAACTTCCATCGAAGAGCAAAAAAAGACAGGGGAAACACAAAAACAGTCAAACAGAACACAAGTCACTTGTATTTTTAGTTGTCCTCAAATGTATGTAATTGGTTCCTCATAAATAATAGAGTTGGTTAGCTCTGTGATAGTCATAAACAATTTTTAGAATGAACTGTATTTTCTGATAAAATACTTAAAGGTTGTTGCACCCAAAAAAGGAAAAAAATAATTAAGGTTTGTGCTTTTGAAGCCCTTTTATTCAAGAGTTCTTTAGTCCTCCATATTATTAGATAAACATCTTAAATATAATTTCAATTAATTCATTAACTACTTATTAGGGTCGTGTTTCAGTACCGCTTTAACATTTCAATGAAAAACTTGTATCGAGCAAAAGGTGTGAGCTCAAGTAGTAAAGCTCCCATTTCTCCAACCATTAGATTGGGGGTTCGAGGCTCATTGCCTTCAACTTCTAAGAGAATAGTAACCCACTAACCCTTGCTATAGGCATTCGGGCCACCCCCTCCAATGGCCCATGTAATGAGTCTAAGAGGAGCAGATCAGGTCCTCTCTTCGCAGAGGTCCAGTTCCCCCTTTTTCCTTGTAAACAGGGGGGTGTTTGAAATTTAAAGAGTTTGGGAAAAAGAGAGAAAGAGAGAGGGGCATCAGATGATTCATACTCACCTACTAATGTAGGCGATCGTATGTAGTGATAACTGATAACGGTACGTCCTGATTGTGACACAACTAAGAAAGGGATTATATCCGTGTGCTACAAAAAGGATTGTACTAGCAGCTTAGCAAGCAAGCCATCACAAAAATCATGAATCAGGATTGTACTAGATGCAAAGATAACTGTTTTACTTATTTGTTTGTGTGGATGAGCAAGTAATAAACAGTTTGGTGTTTGTATATATAAATCATCATGCAAAGGGTTGGTTGGGCTGTCAACTTTGATAAGTACCATGGAAATTATGGGGCCTATATGGTTATATTGAAATGGAAGTAGTATCAAACTCAAACCAGCACTATCCAAGAGGTGTTGGCTCACTGGTAAATAAGTTACAACTTATACACCAGGTCATGGGTTCAAGCCTTCTGGGGAGCACCTACATGAGTTAATTCGTGGAATACCCGAGGCCGTGTGTTAGGAGGTGCCCTTTAGCCACTCCCAAAGAGGGAGAAAGTTCCTCTTTGCCAAACCTAAAAAAAACTCAAACCAGCAATGTCGTATTTTATCAATTTGGTAATAATGTTCTTTTTAACTTAAAAAACACCGAAATAAATTAAACTAAACTGAGAATAGTAATACTCATATCTGAGAAGACAATTATGTTGCTGAAAAAACTTATTCTTAAACTGTGAAGTTGAAGAAAAAATCGCCAAAGTAAAATCAACTAAAAAGCTCAAATTAAAATCTCATCGTCCACTAATAAATGATTTAAATTCGTGAAAGTTTATTATTATTAGTATTAGTATCCGTAGGAAAATCGAGACAAGGTGACCATACTTGTTACTTTGTTAGCTTGTTTTTAAATACATCCCAAATTTTATGAATAGAGTAATTGAATTGCAGAATTCATCAGTTGGAAAGAATTACGGAGGACTTGCTCCTAAAAGAAAGCCCCTCATCTCAAAGGTAGAGTAAAAACTAAACACCATCAATCAAGTTCATGTATAGTGTAACTTATAGTAAATTAATATGCAATATTGTTTAGAGCAATAAGCCAAAATTTAGAAACAAAATTTGACATTTGGTACCCTTCCACATTAATTATTGGGAAACAGGACCATGAACGTGCCTTCTTTGATTCAGCAGATTGGGCTCTTTGCAAGGTATGTAGCTTTTAGCTAGTATGATATTTGCTACAACTACTTCCTATAACTATTGTCCCTATAATTCACTTTTGTAAATTGTAATCTTTCATATGCATAAAATAAAAACTAATATAAAGTGGCCTCAGTCATGAATTTTGATAACAATGGGCGGTGGCTATGAGCAAAAAAAGGCACGAGGCCTCCTCATAAGAGAATAGTATTTGTTATCCAACCTTTAATCATATTGCGAAATCATACTATGGAAAGGGTGAGAAGAAAAATACAAAAATTAAACATTGCATATATAGATGTATAAGATAAGATCGAATTAATAGAAATAACTATTATATTATATTGACAGCAAGGAGCAACGAACCAAAAATCAGCAGTTGCTGTGGAGACCCTACGCCCAAAATTACAGGTACATCCACATAAGTTGTGACATACCCTGTATAATAACTTCATTATACATGTCAATTATCCGTTGCCTAATTACGAAAATGACTTACCTATGAACAGAGAACACCTCACCAACAACTTCCTCCAAGAAGACCAGCATGTACCTCAGGAGAGATGACGACGTGAGTTTCTGATCATTTGTATAAGCCATTTATTTATTTATTAATAAGAGCCTCTATAGTAAAAACAGTAAACACAATAACTTATATAAATTTCAATGTCTCGGTGAGATGATCGTTACTTTTTTTATTGAAAAAATTAGCAGTACTGTTCATAATAAGTGATTTTTACATTTGTAATATATAATAACTCCATTATACCGTGAAATAATCTTCGTTTTACACAAAGCTTGCTCTTACTTCAAACTACTAGCTTACATTTGCTACTTCAATCATAATGCAGGTAGAAGACTTTCCATGCAGATGCATCCGAGGATGATTGACGAGTATATATATAAAATTCTAGCTATATATTGTCGTCCTACTTCATTCGAATCTCGTGTAATTTTGACTAGGGTTATGTATGACGTGTCATTGATATTTATATGCATAAACGAATGTGCTTCATATATATAATCACTCTTTAATTATATTTTTTACTTAAAAAAGAGTGCAACAATCACTCTTTAATTTGAAGGAAGCCCTTCATACTTCATATATAGAGGGAAGGGATGATTGGATGAATCTTTCCTACTCTGAGTAATGAGACTAAACCTATATATATCTCCCTCAAGAACGTACAAGTGGATGATATGCACATTAGACTACCAAAAAGGATTCTTATTGTGGTAAAATTTCCACCCTTGTACTAACATATCACTCTTACATATATAGTTTGTTCATTTATATTTGTTAGCTAGATTTAAAAGACATTTGTTAGTTATGAATTACTTAAGTGAGATTAGATAAATGAAAAACATTCTAGGTTCAAGTTTCACTGGGAAATAAATTTAAGTTGAAGGCTATGTTTTATGTATCTAGTTGTAAATTGTAACTTGTAACTTGTAAGATGTTAGATTGTATAACAACTTAAAAGTAATAGTTTAGTTGTTTAAATCATTGTCCACAGCCAAATTTTTGGTATACTTAGTTGTTGGATAATCTTTATATTGTTTTTCTAACTAATTACCTAACAATTTCGGTCTGATGGGAGGGTAAAAGTGTCCTTCAATAGTTGATATCATTAATTTGACCGTCAAAGTCAAATTTATATACGCTAACATTATCCATAAATTTCAGGATTTCATCAAATCACAGGGCATACGATATACTTTAATTTATGTAAGTATTTAGTTGTTAGTTGTAACTTATAAGATGCTAGACTGTATAACAACTAAAAAGTACTCCCTTCGGTCCACGAAAATCTTTACGCTTTCTTTTTATGTTTGGACCATGAAAATCTTTACGTTTCTTTATATGGCATTGTATTTGAGAATCCTTTACTGTTTTACCCTCCCACCTTCTCACCCCCATGTGCCTATTTTTTGGGGGAATATGAAACGAAAAGGAAAATTTTGATTTGCTGTTCAAATTCAACAAAACAAATCTTACGCCACTACAAAAGTAAGGAAAATAAGGAAAGTAATTATTTTCTCTCTCTTAATACCCCATGTGATCTTTTAAGGATAAAGTTGGCATTCTTGTGCTCAAATGTGTTTTTCTTAATATTTGTATCATTCTCCAAACGTCAAGATTTCCGTGGACCGAAGGGAGTAATAGTTTAGTTGTTTAAATCATTGTTCACATAGCCAAATATTTGATATACTTAGTTGTTGAATCATCTTTATATTATTTTTCTAACTAATTACCTAACAATTTCGGTCTGGTGGGAGGGTAAAAGTGTCCTTCAATAGTTGATATCATTAATTTGACCGTCAAAGTCAAATTTGTATACGCTATATATGATGCAAGAGCATTTGACGGCTTGTTATCTTGCATAATAAAATATTTGGCTATTAGTTAATTTTAGCATGCATTTAGTCCTAATTAGTCCGTACAAGTATGATTAGTGTTAATTAAGCCTAGTTTGCATTTGTAATTTATTTTCTAGCTTTGTAATAGCTTAAGCCACGTTTTAAAGGGAGAAGGAGTTACATGCTGAGAGAGAAAGGCCTAGAGGACCATTAAATCAAAGCATTTAATGTAGTGGTCCAAATAGTACAAGAAAACAGGTGGCTGTCGCTTTTAAGCCAGCTGTGCGCCTATTAGGAGCCTTGTCGTCCTCCCAACAGCTCTTTACCGAGCCTTGGGCAGCAATGATACATTCTAGGTGCTTCCTAGGTCATTTAGGAACCCTTTCCCCCTCTATATATAAAGTGGCAGCCTTGTAACAAGAAAAGAAGAAGAACATGATGATGAATATGAAAATGAGAGCGTTATCTCTTTTAAGCCTTTGAGCTTGGTTTATTCTTTTTGTAAAATACTTAGGGCTTAATTGCTTGAGTGTTCTTGAGAGGAGTAGGAAATCGAATGCTATTGTAATTAGTGTGGTGCTTAATTTGCTTTATCACTAGTTACTCTGATTTTCGTCGATTTGATTGTTTCCTGGTGGTGTTTAAGTACTTTAGCCTTGAATTAATCAAGTTGTTCAGGCTTGGTGGTGGAAACTTTATCCAAGTCATATCCTTTATTGATTTCCTTTGATATAAACACAAAAACTCACAAAAGATTTTATCTTTGATTAGAGAATGAGTTGGTTATCCGTTGATTGCGTAAATCTGTTGAGTTTTATGCATCAAATTGGTATCAGAGCTTTGGTTTTCTTAGCTTGTTCCTTTGATGGTTTTTCTTCATTGAAGAGTCCTCTTTGACCTGGTTTTGGTTTGAAGACAAACGGAGAAGATTTGATTGCTTGTTGAAGCAATTTCCCTCAATCACTCCTGCTGGATCTGCGACTGGAACACGATTGTTCTTTTGGTTCTTTGGCACGCTTCAAAAGGTAAAAGTGTGAACTTTGATACTTTTCTGAGTTCTATAGACCTTTATCTTTGGATATATCTTGGTAATTTTCGTTAAATCCTTGTGGGATAGAGCATGTTTTTGTGTGAAGTTATAACATGTTCTTGGCGTGAACTGGGAATTCTGTTGTAGTGTTGTTCTGTTTGTTCTAGACTTTACCTGCAACTTTGTGGTGATTATTGTTAAGTATCTACCTGGTTATCTTATTTTGGGTTCTATCTTCGTTGTCCAAGTGGTTTCAAGTCGAAAGGTTGAGTCTTTGGTCTTCATTTGTGCTCAAACATTTCATTTGTCCTGCTGGATTGCGACCAGGAGTCATGTTGGCATTTTGCTTATATCTCACGTTCTAGAGATCAAGTTTATGTCTTTCTTGATCTTCTGGATTCCTATGACCTTATAGTACAAGATTCTCTTGGTAGATTTCTAATTTACTACACAAGAAACCCATTAGCCCAATCACCATCTGAACCACAAACACATCCTAGCTCCACAAAATGCCTCATTTCTACAGAACCAATTATAATGATGACGATTTGGAGATTGACTTTCCTAAGTTTGGTGGGTTCCTCTTTTTGGAAGATTTTTCTACTTGGCTTGAGAAGGTCGACAAATGGTTCACACTCCTTGAGTTTTCAAATCACAAGAAAATAGAGTTAGTGACAAGTTCTTTTGATTGTGGTACTTCGATTTGGTGGGAACTCCTAAAAATTCGAAGGGAAATGATGGGGAAAGACAAAATTCAAAGTTGGAGTAAGTTGCGAAGAGAGCTCGAAAAGGAGTTCTTATCAAAGCTCCCTTCACTAACATCTTTCTATCCGTGTGATCATGAGCATGTAGCTAACATGAAAGCTACTGAAAATCCAGCACTAAACGTTGATGTTGTGAGCCTAAAGGAAGGTCGAATTACTGGAAAAGTATTTCAAGAGCCCAGTTTGTCTCAAGAGGAACAAAAGGGCAACCTGGAAATGGTTGTTGACTCAGCAGTCCTTGAGGAAGAACTTTAACCTCTTGGTGATGGAATTATCGTTTATAAAGAAGTGGTACAAGTGGTAAACGCCCCTACGCTCTTGAACGATGGTGGACAACAGCTTTTGGTTATTAATAGCTCCTTACAACAAGAGAGCAACAACAATAAGTATAATTGCAACCCGCAAGTTATGCAAGGTTATTCTTTTGCTCTAAACACTCCACACAACCATGCAACCCCATTGATAACAACTTCTGAGGTGCAAGCTGCATAGGAAGCAAATTACAGCAACATGGAGACAAGATTGCCAACAAGTTCCTTGACTCTTTTATCTCATTTCATCTTGTTTGAGGATGTATTCAAGTGGGAAAAGTTTGATATGGCAGATTATACAGATTTCCCTAGAGTAGGGATTGGTACAATTGTGCCATTGTTCTTTGAGGTACAAATGCAGCAACATTGTAAAGATGTAACGAGATCAATTGGGGCTTGGATTAGAGGCCGTATTCGGGGTGGAAAGTTCAGCACCTACATCATTGAGCTTCAGTGGAAAGCTTTCTACTTCCAGGACTTGAGGGCAAGTCCTAAACAACACCGGGTGTATGATGCAGGAGCATTTGAGGGCTTGTTATCTTGCATAATAAATTATTTGGCTATTAGTTAATTTTAGCATGCATTTAGTCCCTATTAGTCCGTACAAGCATGATTAGTGTTAACTAAGCCTAGTTTGCATTTGTAATTTGTTTTCCACCTTTGTAATAGCTTAAGCCACGTTTCTAAAGGGATAAGGAGTCACATGCTGAGAGAGAAAGGCCTAGAGGATCATTAAATCAAAACATTTAATGTAGTGGTCCAAATAGTACAAGTAAACAGGTGGCTGTCGCTTTTAAGCCAGTCGTGCACCTATTAGGAGCCTTGTGGTCCTCCCAACAGCTCTTTACCGAGCCTTGGGCAGCAAGGATACATTCTAGGTGCTTCCTAGGTCATTTAGGAACCCTTTCCCCCTCTATATATAAAGAGGCAACCTTGTAACCAGAAAAGACGAAGAACATGATGATGAATATGAAAATGAGAGTGTTATCTCTTTTAAGCCTTTGAGCTTGGTTTATTCTTTCTCTAAAATACTTAGTGCTTAATTGCTTAAGTGTTCTTGATAGGAGTAGGAAATCGAATGCTATTGTAATTAGTGTGGTGCTTAATTTGCTTTATCACTAGTTACTCTGGTTTTTGTCGATTTGATTGTTTCCTAGTGGTGTTTAAGTACTTTAGCCTTGAATTAATCAAGTTGTTCAGGCTTGGTGGTGGAAACTTTATCCAAGTCATATCCTTTATTGCTTTCCTTTAATATAAACACAAAAACTCACAAAAGATTTTATCTTTGATTAAAGAACGAGTTGATTATCCGTTGATTGCGTAAATCCGTTGAGTTTTATGCATCAACATTATCCATAAATTTCAGAATTTCACCGAATCACAAGGGGTATACGACGTACTTTCTTTCTTTTATTATTTTTATTTTAATAATTTTATTTTTAAGAATGCACATAGCACTTCTTTGAAGTGCTTTCCAAAATGACAAAATACACCCGAATAGAAACCCCCGGTTAAGATCGAATAGAAACAACAACATGACCCGGTTTAGTATAATCGGGCGGAGGAAATATATTTTGGGTCGAACAGTCTCTTTCTCTTTCCTTTGCTGCTCCTCTCTACGGAGGGACATGAGAGGTTTCTCAACTTCAGCTTCTAGGGCTTCTTCTGCTTTCAAAAACCTTGCAGAAAACCTCCCTAATAATCGCCTTAAACCCTTAAAAGAAAACCCACTAAAATTTGCATCAAATAAGGACCAAATTGAAGCTCAGAAGGTGAAAGGTAAGTCCTCAACAAATTTTCATTTCAACAATTCCAAATTTCCTACCACCTTCAAATGCTCACAAAATCATAAATTTCCATCAAAATTGATTGATCATAAATCCCTTTCTGAAATTTTATTAAGAAAGGATTGGCATTTGTTGCTTAACCATGAGTTAAAAGCTGGGAGGGTTGTTCTGAACCCACAATTTGTAGTTAGTATTTTGCAAAACCAAGAAAACCCATTACATTCTATTAGATTTTATGTCTGGGTTTTGAGGATCAACCCATTATATGAAAGAAATCAACGAATTCGGGGTGTTTTGGCAAATACCCTTTATAGAAAAGGTCCTGTTTTGTTGTCTGCTGAGTTGGTTGAGGATGTTTCGAGTTCTGGGTATTGGATTAGTGAAGATTTTATATGCATTTTGATTTGTAGTTGGGGTAGATTAGGATTAGCAAAGTACTGTGTGGAAATTTTTGGGCAAATTTCGTTTTTGGGTCTTAATCCTAGCACTAGGTTGTATAATGCTCTACTTGATGCTTTGATCAAGTCGAATTCACTCGACTTGGCCTATTTAAAGTTCCAGCAGATGCCTGCTGATTATTGTAAACCTGATAGATTTACTTATAATATACTTATTCATGGGGTTTGCAAGGCTGGTGTGGTTGATGAAGCGCTTCGTTTGGTTAAACAGATGGAGAGTTTAGGTTATGTTCCTAATGTGTTTACGTATACGATTCTGATTGATGGATATTGTAAAGCCGATAGGGTGGATGATGCCTTTAAACTTTTAGAGACAATGAAAGCAAGGAAAGTGACTCCAAGTGATGCCACATTTAGGTCATTGGTACATGGGGTATTTCGTTGTCTCAGACCACGTAAGGCATTTGAATTATTATCTGCTTTTGTTGAGAAAGAACCAGTTTTGCCTAATGTGGCTTGTGATACTATACTGTATTGCCTATCCAATGAGTCAATGGCAACTGAGGCTGCCTCATTTTTGAGAAAATATAGGGGGAAAGGATATCTGCCTGATAGTTCAGTGTTTAACATCTCAATGACTTGTATAGTAAAGAAGCTGGATCTTGAGGAGGCTTGTGAAATTTTGGATAGTTTTCTTGGACAGGGTTTGAATCTAAGTTTGCAAACTTATCTTGCCATCATTGAGAATTTGTTCAAAGGTGGATATGTTAAAGAAGGAGATCACTATTTAAGCCAGGTTTTTCGGGCTGGACTTGTGTCAAATGTATTCTCATATAATATGGTAATTGATTGCTTATTGAAAGCTAAGATGACTGAAAGGGCATTATCTCTGTTTGCAGAGATGCAACAAAGAAGCATTGCCCCAAACCTGGCTACTTTCAATACATTAATTGATGGAAATTTCAAAGCTGGGGAAATAGAAAGGGCACGTGAACTCCTGCTGATGCTCTTGCAGCATGGATTTAAACCAGATATTATCACTTTCAGTTCAATAGTTGATGGCCTTTGTCGGGCAAACAAGATTGAGGATGCACTTGATTGTTTTGCGGAAATGAAGGAGTGGGGTGTTATCCCTACTACTATCACTTACAACATATTAATCCGCTCTTTGTGCATTGTTGGGGATATTGGTAGGTCTATGGCATTGTTCAGAAAGATGAAAGCTGATGGCATTAGCCCAGATATACACTCATTCAATGCTCTGATTCAAAGCTATTGCAAAATGAATAAGATTGCATATGCGCAAAATCTCATTGTGTCCATGCTTGCATTAGGGCCGACTCCAGACAATATCACGTATGGTGCTATCATTAAATCATTATGTGGTTCTGGCAGAATTCATGGTGCAAAGGACCTTTTCTTGTCAATGGAAGCTAATGGATGCATTCCTGATGCACGTATGTGTAATTTATTTGTTGATACTCTTGTAAACTCTGGTCACTTAAAAGAAGCTGAGGATGTTTCAAGCAAATGCAAAAAGTGGGGTATAGTTGTGGAGTCTATCTGAGTTTAATGAGATTCGTCTCTTTTGGGATTGGAGTTGCTTCCGATGGGAGGTTCAGCCACATAGCAGAGTGCCGGTGTTTCTGCTCCATTTCATTTGCCAAAACAATTGCATCAAAGGTATTTGGCAAAGCACTTCTGTTTACTTTGTCTTGTTCATATGTGTATACGTACAACTTTTTTCTGCATTTGTTTGACAATCGCCTTGCTCTTTGTTGATTAGATGTTAACTTGCATGCAATTATGATATTTGGTTATTCTCATTTCGCGTGGTCTGTCTATGAAATGATAAATTTATTCCCGAACTTTTTTGTAAACAAAATAAATAAATACTGCTATTTTAGGGTACTAACCTGTTCTTCAACTACTCTACGACGACAATCAAAATTTAGGGTGTTGATAGGTACGATATATTATACAATTTAACCCCTTTAAATATAGTTGTTAGTTGTTCATCTTTGTTTCTATAGTAATAATTAATAGATATTTTTGTTTTTTTTTATTTTGTAGGTTAGTTCAAGAAGGGTGCATTAAATCTACAAATAAGACATCCCACTAGAAGATTTAACAAAAAGACGACTTTGTGTCTTATGCGGTGATGGCTAGCACACGTGATCATGGAAATAATGATGGTGTTTTTATTTGGCTAAGTTGATTTTTATCAGGTGGACCAAATTACTGCTATGGGCCATTATGACTTTGTCTACTATTTGATTATACGGTGACCTGAGCACCTAGCAAGCAATAGTTGGGCCTGTTTACACATATTTTTATAAGCCTACTAGTTGAGCATGTGTACGGGCTTGCTTTGTACTATAATAAACGGAGGCGGTGAATACAAGTGGAGGGTGGACTTTAGAGTTTGCCCGACTATAAAAGCAAACGATGTTAACTCAACAAAGGACGGCATTACGGAGAAGCAGACCGGGAACAGATGAGAAGCAAAAGAAACGAAGCCACGACAATTACAAGGAAGACGACACCTTGATCATATGACCATCGTCAATTCAATGGTGTTTTCTATCCCTATTATGTCTAGCTAATGTCTCCGTCTAGGATTTTGATGAAACCCTAATTTAGTGATAATGTAATATATTTTTATTGGGATATTACTTCAATTCTATATAATTACATGACCAAGTTTAATTCAGTCTATGTAATTATTCTTGTTGAATTTATTAATAGGTTGAGATTGGTACTTAGGTTTTGTGATGATATTCAGTGATTGGGATTATTTTATTGAATAATTCATGCTAGTGTTAGATAAATTATGTCAAATTTGAATAGTTTATGCTAGGTCTAGATGAGTTATGTCACTAGTTAATCGCAAGCCTAGATTACTATATAGAACTGCAAATATCCTAGATCAAAGTATATATTCGTTGTTACGAGATTAGTGGTGGATTCAAGGTCCTAGTATTCGTTTACTTGGTTAAAACCTACTCAATTTACTAGCTACTTCGTTTCCGTTACGCTTTTAGTTAATTCCTTTAGTATTATTTGCAATAGTTTAGAATCAAAAATTACAACATTATTACCTTTAGATTAATTTAGGTTGATAATTAGAATATAGTAATTACTTGTTCCCTGTGGATACGATACTCTTATACTCAATAGTACTACACTGACCTTGTGCACTTGCAAGTATTTAGAGGGTTATAAATTACACATAATTGACCAATCAAATTTTTGGCGCCGTTGCCGGAAAGCGGTGATTATTTACTTTAGTTTAATTATCACTTATTTTTATCTCTAGTCTATAATCTTTTTGCATTCACTGTCTTTTGTCTAGTCTTTTCGTTTAGTATTTCTTTCCTACGTAAGTTGGAGTTGCTAGTTTTAGTAGACTATTTAATTTATTTTCTCTGTCTTTCTTTTTTTCCTTCTTAACTGGTTGTTCACTTATTTCGTTTATGTGGTTTTCGTCTTTTCTGGTGCATTGATCACTTGATCAGTGACTTTGTTTTATTTTTATTTTTATTTTTTTTATTCGTTGTTATTTTTCTTAGTTAAGTTCACTAGCTTATTTAATGCACGGTCGACATTTTCGTTCACTTGATTTAGAAAAATACGATCTTGAAGTAGAACGTACTCTCAGAGAACTTAAAACCCTAAAAAGACAAAGAGAAAAAGAAAACAAGATGGGGGGCGAAGCACCTAAGAAACTTAGTGAATATTTTGTTCCTAGCACTTATATCTCACCTATAGGGACTAGATTACCCGTGATTGGGGCAATCCATTTTGAGATTAAACTTAGTATTATTCATATGTTACCATCTTTTTATGGGCTTGAAAGTGAGAATCCCTATAGACATATTGATGAGTTTTTAGAGGTATGTTCTACATTTAAGCTACCTAATGTAAGCGATGATGCTATAAATATACGTCTTTTTCCTTTTTCATTAAAAGATAAGGCTAAACATTGGTACAACACTCGTGAGAACATAACTAATTGGATAGACTTGTCAAAAGAATTTTTAAAGAAATATTTTCCAATTGGTAAGTTGAACAAGTTAAGACGTGATATTACTAATTTCTCTCAAACATCTGATGAGCAATTTCATGAGAGTTGGGAGAGATTTAGTGACCTTTTATGGACTTGTCCTCATCATGAGGTACCTAAATGGCAACAAGTTCAAAGTTTTTACACGGGATTAGATGAGCGAAACCAACAGTTGGTTGATTCTTCTTATGGTGATACTTTTTTACATAAGACTCCTAATGAGGCATGGGAGTTGTTTGAGCATTTGAGTGATAATTCCCAACAACATGCTACATCTTCTCGAGTAGGCACAGCTAAACCCATAGGAAAGGAGGAATTTATGAAGTGTCTCATACTAATGATCTTGCTAGTAAAGTTGATGATTTATCGAAGAAGTTTGATCAAATTATTTCTTTAAATAAAATACCCATCAATTCTTCTAATGTTCAAGTTGCATGTGCTATATGTTCTAGTCCTACTCACTGCGTATATGAGTGCCCTAGTGCTTCACTGTATCCAGAGTTTATGCAGGAACAAGTTAATGCAACCCAAGGATTCTATAGACAGGATAATCCATATTCGAATACATACAATCCTGGGTGGAAAAATCATCCAAATTTATCGTGGAGGCAGCAAGGTATGGACGGAAAACATGGGTAACTACAAGTAAGTCAACCAGCTATGCTTAATCATCATTATGGTTCCCAAGCTCAAAGGTATGTCTCTCCCCAACCTATAACTTCATCAATTGGAAATACCAACTTTGAGGATAATATTATGTCTGCTCTTAGTACTATCACTTCCAATATACAAGGAATGAATTCTAAAGTTCAAAATCTTGAGAATAAGATACAGATGGTTGACTCTCATACACAATCTATATCTAAGTTAGCAAGTCAAATAGGACAACTAGCTAGTGCACTAAGTAAAAGAGATGAGGGTAAACTTCCGAGTCACTGTGTAGAAAACCCTAGAGGCCAACAACAATGTGAGCAAGTTAAAGCTGTAACTATTTTACGAAGTGGGAAGATTATAGACAATAAAGTGGGAGAGCATTTAAATGAGCTTACACGAAACAATGAGGTAGAGAAAACTATAGGGGATTTGAGTAATAATGAAAAAGAGAAAGAACCTGTCACTTCTCCACCTCCTTAGATCTCGACTCCACAACCTATAAGTTCATATGAGCCAAGAGTCCCTTTCCCTCAAGCTTTAGAGACACCAGCCTCATTTAAGGATAAAAAGATGGAAGATATTTTAGAGACCTTTAGGCAAGTTAAGATCAACCTTCCTGTCCTAGAAGCCATTAAGCAAGTCCCCGCTTACGCTAAGTTCCTTAAGGACATGTGTACTTATAAGAGAAGATCTAAAGCTCATGTACCTAAAAAGGTTATGTTAGATAGACAAGTAAGCTCAATTTTGTTGTGTGATACTCCTCCGAAGTTCAAAGATCCAGGAACTCCTACTATTTGTTGTCATATTGGAAACCATAAGATTGATAAAGCATTATTGGATTTGGGTTCGAGTGTCAATTTGATTCCTTATTCTGTCTATGAGAAGTTAGGTTTAGGTAAGTTGCAACCAGCGAACATGACTCTTCAATTAGCTGATAGGTCCGTTAAGATACCTAGAGGGAGAATTGATGATGTATTAGTGAAGGTTGATAAGGGTTATTTCCCAGTGGATTTTTTAATTCTAGACATGGATCTTAGTAACCCCTCTAAGAATAACATTCCAGTAATTTTAGGTCGACCTTTCTTAGCCACGGCCGATGCAACCATTAATTGTAGAACTGGAGTGATGGATGTTTCAGTTATGAATATGAAGGTTAGACTTAATGTTTTTAAAGCGTCTTCACTACCTACTAATGAACATGAGACCCAATGTTTTTCTATTGATAATGATGATGGTTGCGTTGACAAAAGCATGCCAATTGATATGTTTAGGAACTCTCTAAAAGTAGACCATCCTTCTATAAAATTTGAAAAACATAAGAGGAGTGAGAATTTAAATCATCTATCTTGTAACCCAAAATTGTTTTCTTCTAGAAAAGCGATACAGTGGTATTTTCCTAAATCGAGGTCTATGTGGATTAATTGTTCTAATGAACATACTCTTATTAAATATGAGTTTCTTTTTATGTTTATGGTCTCTCAGATTTTGAAAGAAAATTCAACTAAGTATATTCATTTCAGAGATCCAGGTTGAGTAGTGAGTGAAAACGTCATGTCTGGCTGAAGACATTAAATTTAGCGCTCTTTGGGAGGCAACCCAAGTATTCTGATTTCTTTTATTTTTATTTTATTTTTGTCTTTTATTTTTATTGTTATTGTTATTATTTTATTTTATTTTTATTTTTTTTTCTTGGAGGCTAATCACTTCCCTTTTGCAGGTTCAAAGCGAAACTCATTTTGTTGATTAAGCGCTACATATTGCCACGTGATTCACGCTACTGCGCCTCTAATCCTTCACCAGGTTGTGTTGCTCTTTTCTTCATCTCCCCATTTGATTTAATTTCTCATGTTCTTTCTACATTGAGGAAAATGTGTGATTTAGGTGTGGGGGTGAGAAGAGGACATGCACTTAATTTTATAATTTATTTATTCAAAATAATTAAGAAAAAAAAAAGATTTTCTAATCCCATTTTGTGAGTCTTTGAGATATTCATAGCATGATTGTGCGTGCATCTTGATGGTTTGTGGCTAGATAGATTGTTTTCCTTAAGTATAGTCGGAACTATAATTGGTAAACTAGAAAGCATGTGAGACTTTGAGCCAGTAGACTGACACATTCGTATCAGTCTTTATATTTATTTCATGTGTGTATTCTCCCGTGAAATCTATCTCTAGAACTTGCATTTATTCTCTTCAAAGCTACATTGGCAGGTGTATACATAAAAATGATTGAGGCATCCTTTTGAACTTAACTACATAGCCAAAGGCCTATCATGTGATGTATTCTTCCTTTGTTTACCCCTGTTGAGCCTTATTGACCTTCATTTTTATGTAAAATCCACATTACAAACTTATGATCTAAACACATTATTCTTACCCAGCTTAAGGCTAGTGGGGCCTTGTATTTCTCTTTAATTATGGTGTGGCTTGAGAATAGGTGTAGGGGTATTTGAACATAAGTTGGCTTTGGTTGCAATGGAACATGCAAATCTTGTAAGAGTAGTTCCATCATTGAGAATTATGCATTAAAAAAAAAAAGTACAAAAAAAAAAAAACAAAACAGAGGTGATTCAAAGGTAGTAGTTGTTAAAAAGAGTTGAAAGACATTTTAACGTCTGATAGTTTTTATTTATTTATTTTTTTGTTTTGCTTAATAGCTCCTTAAAGTCAAATAAGTGGAGTTGAGCATGATTTTAGAAGTTTTGTGGGTAAATCGGTTAAGGTGGTTGAAAATTATACTTGATTGGTGGAGTTTGGAGGATGTTTATTTGTCCCACTAGCTATTAAGCTCTTGAACTACATTCCTAAATATTTCCTTCCCTAATCTTAAGCCTCATTACAACCTTATAAAAGTCCTTATGATTTTTGTATGCATGTTGTCCTATAGTGGTGGAGAATTGAGATTATGTGCAAGCTTATGGTAAAACACTCTCATTGGGAAGAATTTGAGCGATATTTATAACCCCGTTTAAACACAAGAGTATGAGCGTCTACATACTTAAAGTGAGTGTTTACCGATTTGGTTTTTACTATGCTCTAAGGAAGGCAAGTGGTAAGATTTTGATGTTCGAGATGTTTGTACATATATGCTATGATGTTCGATAAGATTCGCTCTAATGGTGTTTCGTTTTAATTTTGATTTTTGAATTTTGTTTAACTTCGTTTTCAATAAAGGACTTTGTGGGTATGTCCTCTGCAAACCTTCACGAGACCATACTCGTCCTCTAGGGGTAACTTATGGGTTTAAAGGGCTTGTTGCACATGCTAAGTGCAATCGTGAGACCTACGAAAGTGGCTAGGTAGTCTTTCAGTCTAATGCTTTTCAATTAATTTGCTCGTGGACTACCAAGATTTAGGTGTGGGGGTGTTGATAGGTACGATATATTGTACAATTTAACCCCTTTAAATATAGTTGTTTGTTGTTCATCTTTGTTTGTATAGTAATAATTAATAGATATTCTTGTTTTCTTTGATTTTGTAGGTTAGTTCAAGAAGGGTGCATTAAATCTACAAATAAGACATCCCACTAGAAGATTTAACAAAAAGACGACTTTGTGTCTTATGCGGTGATGGCTAGCACACGTGATCATGGAAATAATGGTGGTGCTTTTATTTGGCTAAGTTGATTTTCATTAGGTGGACCAAATTACTGCTATGGGCCATTATGACTTTGTCTACTATTTGATTATATGGTGACCTGAGCACCTTGCAAGCAATAGTTGGACCTGTTTACACATATTTTTATAAGCCTACTAGTTGAGCATGTGGACGGGCTTGCTTTGTACTATAATAAACGGAGGCGGTGAATTGAAGTGGAGGGTGGACTTTAGAGTTTGCCCGACTATAAAAGCGAACAATGTTAACTCAACAAAGGACGGCATTACGGAGCAGCAGACCGGGAACAGACGAGAAGCAAAAGAAACGAAGCCACGACAATTACAAGGAAGACGACACCTTGATCATATGACCATCGTCAATTCAATGGTGTTTTCTATCCCTATTATGTCTAGCTAATGTCTCTGTCTAGGATTTTGATGAAACCCTAATTTAGTGATAATGTAATATATTTTTGTTGGGATATTACTTAAATTCTATATAATTACATGACCAAGTTTAAGTTAGTCTATGTAATTATTCTTGTTGAATTTATTAATAGGTTGAGATTGGTACTTAGGTTTTGTGATGATATTCAGTGATTGGGATTATTTTATTGAATAATTCATGCTAGTGTTAGATAAATTATTTCAAATTTGAATAGTTTATGCTAGGTCTAGATGAGTTATGTCACTAGTTAATCGCAAGCCTAGATTACTATATAGAACTGCAAATATCCCAGATCAAAGTATATATTCGTTGTTACGAGATTAGTGGTGGATTCAAGGTCCTAGTATTCGTTTACTTGGTTGAAACCTACTCAATTTACTAGCTACTTCGTTTCGGTTACGCTTTTAGTTAATTCCTTTAGTATTATTTGCAATAGTTTAGAATCAAAAATCACAACTTTATTACCTTTAGATTAATTTAGGTTGATAATTAGAATATAGTAATTACTCGTTCCCTGTGGATACGATACCCTTATACTCAATAGTACTACACTGACCTTGTGCACTTGCAAGTATTTAGAGGGTTATAAATTACACATAATTGACCGATCAGGTGTTGAATTATTTTAGTCCATGGTATTAGCATAAGAGTGTCATGTGATGAATGTGATGTGACAAAGTATTTATTCGCCGCACAAGCTCTTGTTTCCATGCCATAGCAGCGTTTTAATTTATTTTTTTCGGGTTACACTAAAGTTAGCGTTCTTATTCATTTACTTGGGAAGAGAAAAAATGTATTCCCTATATACTGTCGCTGGTACACTATTGGGCTACACACTAAATTTCAATAGAGTGTTTTAAATTTATACTCGTATTAAGATAATGAAAAACGGCGTTCATGGTGGTATAGTAGGACAAATATGGGGAGGCTTCAAATATGGAGAAATATGAGAATAAATGGTGTAGGTAATTGTAGATCATAAATTTATAAACTCATTTCTCACATGAAGTTGGTGGATATCAAACATATTTGTTTGACCTGTATACAACTGTAGATATGCTTAGTTTCTATTTCTCTAGTGCAGAGACTGGATTACAGTGTCTGATGGCCTTACCGTGCAGGTCAGAGAGAGATCTTAAATTTGTACACTAATCCCAGCAAACTCTCCTGCATCATGTTTTTTGAGGGACTCTTTAGTTTCTTCCGCTCCTCTGCCACCAAGCATGTTTCTTTACCAATTCTAGGAGAAGTTGCTACAGCCTAAAGCAACTAGAATCTTACTTCCCAAAGTGATCAAAATCTTTGAATCCAAAAAAATTGGTAGATCCATATTCTTCATTCTTTTTTGTAACAGCCTGGTAAATCCAAAAGATTTGCTGACATAGAAAATGGCCCAGTGGAAAGCTTGTGAATCTTATGGGGTATATCAATTTTTAAAACTATTTATTTATTTTTATTATTGATCGCTAGTTATCTCAAAACCACTGCCCTGGGAGATGCTAGAATCTACTTGAACTCCTGCCTTCATAAGGTGGAAAATAATCTCTTTTCCAACGAAAAAGGAAAATAATCATGTTGCAACTGGCGGTCGATAGGACTAGTTTCCGAAAGGGAGAATGACTAAAACGCTCCTGTTCAGTGTCATGATCCAAGGGCTAAAGAGGATGCATGTTGTGGAGCTTAAGTTTGGTTACGGTCTTGATGATGACGATTATGATTTATGTAAGTTATACAGTATCCCATCTCATGTAATGTAAGGATGCTTAATGTGATTATGAGCTTAAGTTATACGGTCTTGATGATGACGATTATGAAAAGAACTGACAATCATAATCTATTATGCCCGACACGAATTTATTTGACTCATAACCGACCGAACCCGAAGCATATTGAACGAATCAAAACCAAACCCGAATTCGGTGTTGAACTGAACCCGGCGAATCAAAACCCATACAAGCTGAACCCAAAATGATTTCAACTAACCGAATCCGATCCAAATAACCCGTTTACCATGTCTGGTTATTGATATAGTCTATCAATCGACAGACTCTAACCCTCATATTAAATTGGTAGTCACGTATCCACGTAATTAGATTGTGATCATTGGGTTTTTGGCAGGTAGAATTTCTACCAAGAGGATAATTTGGTGCATAAGAAAATGAAAGTGATAGAAGCATTTCAAAAGGCCCTATAAACTTGGGCAAAATGGGTTGACAAAAATATCAACCAGAAGAAAACAAAAGTCTTTTTTGTAGGCTATTCATCTTCTCATTTCAGGTACAAAAATTATTTTTATGCAAAGTTTTTTTTTTCCTTTTTAAAAGGACAGAGGGAGTAGTTTTACTCTCCATTAACACAATTAATTATAAGCTCACATCTAGCACATATTTATTTATATTGACTAGATTTCATGTCCGTGCGATGCACGGGTTCTTGTTTATCATGCACACTTTGTTATTAAAAGAAATATGATAATTTTTTTTAATCATATCAATATATAAAGTTGAATAATAGGAGTAGCAAAGAACAATAATAATATTTTTATCAAAAAAAAAATATCTAACAAGAAATTACATTTTAGTGAATTTATAATTTTTTTAGGATAATAAATATAATACTTATGTTACTTATTTCTTATTAAAATAAAATAAAACTACTTTTAGTTTCTTTTTAATCACTCATGCATTTATGGCTATCTATTACTTATTCAATGCTTGGTGAGAACTCAATTTTACATATATATATATTGACTAGATTTCGTGCTCGTGCATTGCACGGGTTCTTGTTTATCATCCTCCGTTATTAGAATCAATATAGTAAAAAAAAATTAATCACATCAATATATAAAGTTGAATAATAGGAGTCTAGCAAAGAACAATAATATTTTTTATCAAGGAAAAAAAAATCTTTTAACAAAGAATTTTTTTTTTTAGTGAATAAATAATATTTTTTAGGATAATAAATATAATACTTATGTTACTTATTTTTATTAAAATAAAATCAAAATATTTTTAATTTCTTTTTTCCTTTTTAATCACCCATATATATATTTTTTGATTATTTCGCATAACTTTGTTAAGCAGTCAAGTATATTTGCAAGTCGTGATGAGTTTTTTTTCCTATTAATTAAACAAGGCCTTATATCCATATGTCTTTCGTCCCATTAAATAAAAAAATAAAACTAAAAAAATTTTGTGAACAATCTGACCAAATGATCTCTAATCAAAAGTATGTACTGTACCAAATTCGACACAGCTGCACAATAAGGAGAGCACCAAGAAAAGCAAAATTTGACCATACCGATACCAAACAAACATAACTAGAGAGACCCGGCCCCGAGAGGGAAATAGTTGCGATAATAACAACTTATGAGAAAGAAGTCATCAAAATCCGTTGTAGTCTAGGTGGTTAGGATACTCGGCTCTCACCCGAGAGACCCGGGTTCAAGTCCCGGCAACGGAATCTTATTTTTTCAGGGGTGCGAGTTGTTATTTTATTATTATTATTTATCATTATTGAAGTAATTGGTTTTAATAGCTGTCTTTTTTTTTATCACAGGCCAAAAGACCTACTGATCGAAGACTGAAGAGTCGATCATCATTTTTGTGAGTGATTTTGCATCTTATCTCATTAAAAAAGGTTGAAAGTTACTCGAATATTTGAAATAGCACATTATTTACCGAGAGCACTTTATATTTAGAAACTATTATCTATAAAATCGACCATCATTTATTTTCTATTAATTATTACAAGTACAAAGTACAAAGAGATATTACAACCTGACTTAGATAGACTTATATATGGGCTGCACAAAGGGGGGCAACCTCTTCCCCCCTAATGCTGTAAAACAGCTTTATTATGGAACGGTAAAACTTATTAACTCCTAGTATGCAGTATTCACGTGATAATACGCACATACGGATGGACCGACACTAAATAAAGAAAGGACACACGCATGCATGGTTATTGATGGTCGAGGGTTTGAGGTATTCCTCAGGTTTCATTGTTAAGTTGAAAGTCTCAATGTTTTGGCGTGCCGCCCGTGTTTAGGTCTCCGGCATTTGCCTCGCCACCCGGTGCGGAGTCGCCCGAATTTGCATGGTCGTCGCTTGCTGGTTGGGTGCCACCCGAATTTGCATGGTTGCCCGTTGGTTGGGAATCACCCGAATTCGGCTTGCCGCCTAGGGCGTCTCCACGATTTTCCTGGTCACGCGGTTGAGAGGCACCCGAATTCACCTTGTCGGCCTGGCCTGGGAGAAATTATTGCATAGTTCAGGAGCATTGCTCCCTCCTCTCACAAAATAAGTGGAGCCCACTCTAAATTCAAATTGATAATTTTCTATTTTGTGAGAGGGGGGAGCAGTGCTCGTGGACTACACAATAATTCCTCCCGGCCTAGGCGTCTCCATGATTTTCCAGGCTGCCAAATTCGGATTCTTCATCCAATTTCGGTAAATTGATGTTGGACATTAAATGATGTGGTGAAGGTCTCCAAATTGGTAAATTACCTTTTGAATCCAAGTTTATCATCTCGAATATTGCCGATTTGATGACTTTCTCAGCATTGTTACCCAAGTAGTAATCCTTATAGTTACCATCATCGACTCTTGTACAAAAGAGTGATGCATGAGTTCATGTTTTGGAGTGCAATGCGATTTTTAGCACCATTAACCACAACAAGCCTAAACATTGCAGCAACATTATTTTTGGTACCAAGGGGAAGAGGGTCATCAGCATCAGCAACTATCATTGTCGCCTTTAAAGGCCACACGTCTAGGCAATGTGATTTCTGAATTCAAATATGATGCCCAATCGACAATGGTGAATAATATACGTGATCGCGTATACGAAAAAGATAGAGCCCAAGTTGGACATGACGAAGTCGAATGACAACTTCATCATGGAAAAGGCCAAGGATTTTAGGCTCGAACAACGTACAAGTCCAACTACTTTTGTTTTCATCTGGCGCATAAGCTGATGCAGTTATATATTCGTTATCCGGAGTCCACCTGTACATATGTGCATATATATGAGTAAGAGAGCATCGGTACTTTCATGCAAAATAAGTTCTATAAGGTTATATTGCAATGGATCGGAATTGAGGGCTACCATATGCAACCCTGTTTGGCAAATTAAAGAACCTTTTGAGCCAAACAATTAGCTGTTTGATTAGGTTAAAAGGCTAATTTTAGTGTTAGGTGAATAACCTTTTAGAAAAACTCAAAACAAAAGCCTTTAAAGTTGGTTGTTTGGAAATTAGGAATCTCATGATAACGATTCGGATTGGTTTATATGTAGTTTTGTTCTGATGGAAGATTTTTTGGACCCAAACCTTCCTCTATAGATGAAACTAGTTTTGATACCCGTGCGCTGCACGGTGTTAACTAAATTTATTGAACATAAATCATTTGTATTGAACAAGAAAATATTCTAATGTCTAGTAAAAAGCTTTCTCTTAAAAAAAATGGGTAGGGGAGGAAAGATCTACGTTCTAAATACATGTGCATTGTTTATCTCGACTATTTATATATAAAATAAAATAAAAAATTGGTAAAATTTAAATGCACCTTATCTTTTACAAACTTAAATGATTTGTTTTTCCTCCACCTACTTACAAATTCAAACTTGCAACATTTATATACTCACTCCACGGCAAAAAAAGGTAAAGAGATGAAAAGGAAAAGCGTGTCATCACACTGATTACTAACAGTACAATTATAAAACAAACTTCGTTTTGCAACCAAACTTCGTCTCCACTTTCCCTCAACTTTCCTCGGTCGATCATATGAAACTCCTCTATCCATTTTCCCTTCTGATGATACTTCCTCCAAGCACTACATATCTTCTCATCTAGTACATCCAGCCACCTCTATTGCTCTAGGCAACCTTCTTTTTTTTTAAGTTTTAATGCAGAGCAAAGAAAAGAGAGGAAAATATATTATATAAGATAAAAAGAGAGTTGGACTAAAGATACTACATTGATAACATTTGAAAAAAAATTCAACGACATCAATGGAGGCCATAATCACGGAAGTTAATTCATAAAAGTAAAATATAAAAACTTTCAGACAGATTACTAAGAAAATACTAAGGTATTGTATACACATACTGCTGGTAGAATCATAGAGAGAGCAAACAATTTGGCTCATCGTCCATACCATCATAATTCTAAAACTGGAGTTTTCTAAGGTTAAAAACATTCATACAGAAAGAAATTACAACAAATGTTAACACCTAGGATCCTTCACTGAAAGGAACTAAAAAACAGGTTTACATGTTTCATCGCTCATGCTCAAAGACAAATGTTCTCAATGATAAACACCTCCAACAAACACACGATGAAACATCTGCCAAGAAATTCACACAACCACCAATCAAAAAGCAGATAATATAAGTTTAAAGTGTTTAATTGTTATCGCCATTTTACATGAGTTGCATTGGATATTTACCTTATTCTAGTCATTCGAACATTCTTTCAATAGCTTCAAGCTAAGGCTTGCAAAACCTACCAAAAATGTAACAATGATGAACAATTTACTAAAAGCCAATTTAAAAAAAGAAAAAAAGCAGAGCAATTATTGCAAACCAAATATTAGGAGAATTGGGATTTAAAGGACTGTTAGTATTCAAAATAAGGAGTGGCCTGAATTTGAGTCTCTGCAAAATATGAAAGGAATAGGAACTCAACAACACAGCTAAGTGTTTAAGGGACATGTTTAAACTGCTCAAGGGTTTTTTTTTCATTTTCTTTGGCTACATAAAAAATTTGTCTAAACTGCGTTGCGTTAAATTAAGATATCTAATTTGTTCAATTGACCAAAACTTAACCCAAGAAAAGGATTGAATACTAAATTCTCTGATTTTAAGCACCAAATATGGTATCTTTCTCATTGTCCATGGCTACATAAGAAGATTCATTAGACTGTCTAGCCCTATGATATCTATTTATTTGTTTAATTGAGCAAAACTTAACCCAACAAAAGGGGTAAATCTAAAATCCTATTAATTTTAGCACACACAAAACCTCACATGTAATTATGTATAATAACAACAAAAAATATATACTTTTTTTTGTCAACAATGATTAGGTCTAAGAACTAAAGGGGTTACCTGCAAAAGGATGAGACTAATCTGGGAGAGATCCTTTATGCCTAAACACAGAACAATCATCTCGTGATTAGCTGCTTAAAGTGCAATAAGCTTGCCAAAGCCATGGGGTTACTATTATTTGTTATAATGGCCCTTATCCTTGCATAATTTTTTTTATGTTCTTCTAACTAATAAAAATAATATTCGCATATACTTCATATCTTTACGTTTGAATTGGTTCTTTGATAAACTATAAACAGAAATTCAATAAATTATGCTAGAAAGGTACCTGATTTACGTCCAATTCAATTAGATGCATTCAACTCCACTGCCACCGCCCATCATTGTTATCCTTCATATTCTCCACCTGGACAAAGAGATATAGAGTAAGTCAGATTCCACTGCTCAAATCAAGAAAATTATAATATCTACCAAGTATCCAATTTATATTTACTACATCAGTCACAATTGATTAATATACTTAAAATCAACAACTATGCTCTCAATCAATCATTTCAAGTAAATCTATGAATTTGAACCAATATACACGTTGCGGGACGAATGAAGTTTAGTCGTTGGCTTGCGTTTGTCCCCATAAATTGAGAACTTGAGGTAGTAGGTGCACAAATATTTGAAGGCTCTAAATTTTCATCCACCGGTCTTTTTGGAATAGTAGGAGGATCTTACCCTATGAATCTCGGTTGTTGACCTTGTTGTTACTTAAAAGTTGCCTAAATTTACTCCATTAGTTAGTTACTTATTAATAGGTGCGTGGGCTAGTGTGGTTTGCTCTTTGCTGATCAACCCCTTTTTTTAGGAACAGATTATAGGTGGGTGTAGTGACTTAGTGAGGTTGTAACAGATTGTGTTTTTTTTTAATAATAAATTCTTTTCATTGACCAACGTTAGTTTTTTTTTTTTTTTTTTTTTTTTTTTTTTTTTTTTTTTTTTTTTTTAAAGTTAGTGATCTATTTCTATTGAACTGCTCTATTTTGTGGGAACCTAAATTGTTTACTTTTATAATGTAAATATTGGTTAGTAATCTATTTTTATGGGACTTTAAAAGTTAGTTTTTTTTAATCACGTTGGTTTTTTTTTATGGGACTCTAAAAGTTAGTTTTTTTAATCACTGACAAACGGTTGTTTTTTTTTTGTTTTGTTTTGTTATTTATTTATTTATTTATTTATAAGTTAGTGATCTTATCTAGGTTCTTTGCTTTTGTAATTTGAACATTAGTTACTGATCTAGTTTATGGAACCAATCTGTTTTGTGGCACTCTAAGTGATCTGTTTTGTGGGATTCTAAGTGATCTATTTTTATGGAACCACCATGTTTTATGGCTCTAATTTATTTTATTTATTTAATTTTTTTTAATGACACATAGATAGCCAAACTCATAAGCAAGTGACATGTAGCCAAATTCATTAAAAAATTGACAAATGGCTAATTCATTTTCTCTCTGACAACTTCTTTAGTATTGGTATATAGATATAGATAGATAGATAGATGAGGAGTAAATAGCTTAATGATACCACGTGTCCTATCAAAATTGTATTTGTTAATTGTAATTACTGTATACTAGTATTTTGACCCGTACAGTGCACGATTGTAACTAAACATATTGAACAAAGAATAATTATGTTGAATGTTACATATTAATGATATCTTTTTTTTTCATGTTATTTTCTAAGACTAAACTAAAATCGATCAATACTTCGTCTAATATATGCAAATTTAGTTTATAAGAAATAAAAGAGTATATCTCAAACGGACTCCAATTACCTATGATAATTTTAGAAGAACAATGATAGTATCTAATAATTTCCCCTTTTTCTAATGAAATTGGGTAATGTAATTTCATCACTCATGCTATGATATTGTAGAATGAGAAAGAAGAAAAAGAGAATGAGAGAGAGAGAAAGGCAAATATCAAGCTCTATAATAAATTCACCCATAATATTGGATTTAATTGATTGACCTAATTTCTCTACTCTGTACAGAGTAGTAGTTACTCCATTTTTTATTGGTGCTTAGATAAATTTATATTACCAAATTTTCAACAAACATAGATAATCCTCATACAAAATAATTATTCAAACAATAAAGGGGAGAGCCACTTCTACATACTCATAGTTAAAAAAGTAACCCATCAAGTCTTACCCTCATTTTAAGATATCTTTCGAAACCGATAACTATCAAGTACTCCTATCCAGTATCAATCTTCATACGCTTAGTAAAGTAGGATCCAACTCTTCTTCTTTTTTTGGTTTGGTCTCGGATAGTTTCTCTCTTAAATAAATAGAGATATTGCATCAACAATTCACATTCTTAATTACACGGATGTTATAGTCATGTGATTAAGGGTCTTTTCTCTTCTGCTTTTTTTTTTTTTTTTTATATAAATAAAGTAAGTAAATGTTCTAATTAAAGAAGTTTTGATACTCAATTATCTATTTGGTGACAATTTAGCTAACAGATTAATCATACAATCAAAGTAATGAATGACATAACAACACATGACAATGCAATGATGATCTAAAGGGCACATGACAAACATAACAAATATCTCGTAAAAGTGCCACATGGCGAGGATAAACTGTAGTTTATTTGTTTTATAACTTCTACCAAACATTATATAGTCAAATATAGGACATATGTATCTCATTTTGAAGCATTTTCTGAACTTGATCCAATGAAGTAAGAATTATAATTTATATAGTTGCGTAACAAAAGTTATTTGATTTTATAACTTGAAGAAAATGATAATAATTATGTTGTTTTGCATTTATTAAGTCAAATAAATGTTTGACACACTTGCATGAGCGGATTACGTGGCGGTTTACGTGTCGTTACCATACGAATTTTGGGGCTTACGTGGCATTCCATATGTCCATCTCAAATATGTCACGTGGCAAGTCTTAGGAGAGCTGCACTGTGTTTTTAATAGTAAGGTAAGATTGTAAAAAAAACATGAAAACGAAAAAGATTCAACCCGACCTCAGTGCATACTATATTACTATCAGTGTTCTTCCATTGCGACGATCATTGTTCTCTTTCTAAACCAGCTTGTTCTGACTCAAAATTGCCAATTTGCTTCCCTGTTTTCACCAAACATTAGATTAGTGTTTTGAATGCCAAGATTTTTTCTTTCCACCAGCAAACCCTAATTTCATTTTCCTCAATCAATTCATATATGTGATGAAATTGGTTGTGATGGCCTGAAATAATTTAGAGTTAAGAAATATGGGGCTTTAAGTTGAACTGGACTGATAAATTGAGTGGGAAAAGGAAATTTTCAAATTTTCTCCTTGAAATTAGGCTGTGAAGTTTTTTTTTTTTTTTTTGGTATAAAAAGAGCTTTTTATTATCAAGTATGAACCAACCAAGAGTTCAACTCATACAAAGCACAAATGGGAGAGATATAGTACAATGCCACCTTCTAGGAAGAGTTCATTGTAGTAATACCTCAAGCCATTGTGCTGGTTAAACATGCAAACAAACTAATATCACATGACTTAATTTTAGAGATCCCTAGGCTATCAAACCTAGTACGCATACTAGCTTTAATCTGGTCAAAGATGATTGCAGCATCCTGCTTCTGTGTTGTAAAAATCATTTTGTTCCTGGCAATCCAAATGTGATAAGATGCTGCTGCACAGAGTGCATTAAGGACCAGCTTTCTCTGTTTGCTCCATTTCCTCTTGTGGATCCAGGTAGGCCATCTGCTATATTCCTTCGGCCATAAGGGGATACCCACCCAGGAGCTCATAAATTGTAGGACTTGCTGAGAGACTTTACAAGAGAAAAATAAGTGAGAAACACTCTCTCCAACCTCTAGACACAGGGGACAAGCATCATCTAGAACCTGAATATTCATTGCAATCAACCTATCTCTGGTAAGAAGCTTTCCATGCATCACCAGCCACAAGTAACAAGCATGCTTTGGGATATTGTATCTCCCCCAACCAATTCCACTCTGTGCAAAAACGAATCTGCTCCCCAATGAGTAACTTGTATCCCAGCTGAATAGTATAAATCCCATGGTTGTCTGCAGGCCAGGTATCCCCATCAAAAACACCATATGTTACTCCTCTCAACTTCATAACCTTTCTCCAGTACCAGCTACAATCTGCAGGTACCTTGTATGCATACAGATCACGCCCTTTTAGATAGATAGCATGTATCCACCTCACCCACAGGCTATCCTTTTTACTTGCAATAGCCCATAGATGTTTAGCAACAACAGCTTTATTCCAAAGCTTGCAGTTCTTGATATTGAGACCCCCAAATTTCCTTGGTTTACAGATTGTATCCCAAGCAATTAAAGGTATCTTGTTTTTATCATGTATCTGTCCCCATAAAAAGTTTCTGCATACCCTCTCAATACTCTTGATCACAGCTTGAGGGAGGATAAAAATTGAGCTCCAGTATACATGCATAGAGTATAATACTAAATTGATAAGTCGGGCTCTCCCTGCCATGCATAAGTGCCTTTGTAGTATTTGCTGTGAGCCCAGCCACTGAGAAATGCCTAAACCCATTCATAATACATCTCACAGAGACAACATCCCCATGACAGAACATCATAAGGTCATCAACAAATGTCAGATTCACAAGGTTCAGACTTCTGCATTGAGGATGATACTTAAAATCATTCTTGTTGCATTCAACTCTTAGAGATCTTGTCAAATATTCCATGACTAACACAAACAATAAGGGGAAGATGGGGTTCCCTTGTCTCAACCCTTTTACACCCTTAAATCTCCCATGGTGCCTACCATTGATATTCAAAGTAAAGCTTGTAGTGGAGACACACATCATTACCCAAGCTACAAACTTAGAGGGAAATCCCAGGCCACTCATCATTTCTTTTACAAAATTCCAATCAACCGTGTCATACGCCTTCCTAAGGTCAACTTTCATCATGCATCTAGGGGAGATATTGGCTCTATTGTACATTCATATCAAATCTTGTGTTATCATAATGTTGTGACCAATATTCCTTCCCTTAATAAAAGCACCATGATTTTCATGTACTATGACAGGTAAGACATCTTTCAACCTACTGCAAAGCATCTTAGATATGACCTTATACAATACAACACGCAATAGGACGATAATCACTAGCTTTCATGGGGTTATCCACCTTAGGCACCAAGGATATAATAGTAGAGTTGAGTTGAGAAAGAATTTTACTAGAATTGAAGAAATCCAAAATGGCAGCAGCTATCTCATCTCCAATTAACCCCCAGGTAGCTTTGAAGAATCCAGTACCATACCCATCCGGCCCTGGGCACTTGATTGAAGGAATAGAGAACAAAGCACTTCTCACATCCTCCTTGGAGAAAGGTTTCAGTAGGTGAAGCTTATGTTCAGTCTGAAGCTTAGGGCCAGCTTGCACAATATCAGGATCAATGCAGATATTTTTAGAGCTTTTAGACCCCAACATACCATTATAGAAGTCACAAAAAGTCTGTATATCATAATCAGTTACCAGAATATTATTATCAGTATGAACAGCATGTTTTTATGAGATTTTTGCTTGATCACAGCATGAAAATAGATAGTGTTTTGGTCACCATATTTCATCCAATCAATCTTACTTTTCTGCCTCCAGAAACTTTCTTGTGCACTGGAACATCTCCTGAATTCAGCAACACTCTCTTTTTCAGCAGCTTGTAGCAGTACATTAGATGGATCAACATGGAGAGCTAGCTGATATTTTTCCATCTCATCTCTTGTAGCCACACTTTTACACTGTATATCACCATATCTATCCTTATTCAATTTTCTAAGAGGAGCTTGCAGCTTTTTAAGTTTCCTCATAACACCAAACATCTTGTACCCTTTTATGTAGCAATCCCATTCATCTTCAACAATGCCAAGAAACTTGTCATCCTTGGTCCACATGTCAAAGAACTTAAATGGTTTGAACCCTTTCTCAGAAAATTGGAAAAACTGAATAAAGAGAGGAGTATGATCTGATACCCCTTCAGGAAGGGTATAGGTAGCTGTGTCAGGGAACTGTGTAATCCACAGGTCATTAACAAAAGCCCAGTCAAGCTTTGAGAACACCTTAGCACCCTGCTCATGCCTATTGCTCCATGTGAATCTGCTATCCACTCTTCTCATTTCCACTAGTTGACAAGTGGTCACACAATCATGAAAATCTCTAATCTCAGCAAAAGATACTTTATTCCCCCAATTCTATCATCAGGAGACAGGACACTGTTAAAATCTCCCATTATTACCCATGGCAAATCAACAGAAGCATTTGTAGACTTCAGAAATTCCCATAGATCATTTCTTTCTTCAATTGTGTTGTAACCATAGACTATGGTGACAACAAACATCTTTTGAGTGGCTTTATGTGTCACACAACAGTGCACTATCTGAGCAGTAGCCACTTCCATACTAACATGAAAGAAACCAGGGTGCCACACCACCCAGATTCTCCCTTTAGGGTCATAATCTGAATTAATAAAAGATCCCCAACTAGGAAATAATTTATTCTGACAAAAAGAAAAATTATTTTTTCGTATTTTTGTCTCCACAAGGCCAACAAACCCCAATTTATTCTTCAAGCAGAATTGGGAGACTTCATCCTGCTTTGTAGGGCCATTGAGACCCCTCACATTCCAAACTGCTAAATTATCCAGATCAATTTCCTACAGCTAGCAAAGGATTCCCACCAAGTGCACCTGCTCCAGGTATCTCAACATTTTGGTTCTCATGAGCTGTATCACCATCTGCTGCAAGAGCCGCAAAAGGATTGCTAATCTGAGGACCCTTCTTTTGAGTATGGGCATGCCTTCTAGTTTTGCTAGGTACAGACCATGCAGTAGCACCTGCAGGGGAAGCTAGGTCTTCAGCCTGCTCCAGATGCTCAGGGAGCTCATCCAATTCATTGTCAACCTCAACAGGTGTCATTTCCACATTATTCTCCACAGCTGCCTAAACCACAAGAGGTTGTTTAGGCCTCCACACCTTAGGGTGTTTTTTCTTGCATTCTGCTTTTGTATGCCCATACCCAGAACAGAATTTACATAGGATAGGCTTCCATTCAAATTTAACTCTCTGCTGGATTAAGTCTCCCTTATCATTTTCAAAATGCACAAACTCTGGGACAAATTCTTGAATCTCCATATCAACTAGTATCCTGGCAAAACTAACCCCTGATTTATCCTCAATGGCCTTATCCGCCATTATTGGTGTACCAAGGGTACTCCCAATTTTACTAAGTGAACTGGCACTCCAATACTTCCAATCTAACAAAGGCAATTTAACCCAAACAGGCATTGATTCAACCGTAAAATCATGTTGCATATCCTCAGTCCAAGGGCGCACAATTATAGGTTCACTACAACAAAGTTTGGCTTTCATAACACTTGAAACATAACGCTTGTAACGTGAGTGTTATGATAGAATATCTGAGGGTTTAATGAAATAACATCAATACCACTTCTAAAAAAAAGTGTTACTCCGTATCTTTTTTGGGAAGAACAAAATCGTTTTTAGAAAGGAATGATATTAACATAACGCTCTATTACCCTGCGTTATGGATGACAAACACGGAAGCCTGAAACATAACGCTTAATGGAAAGGGTTATATGACATTTGCATATTTTCTATTTTAGTTTTTTTTTTTTTGGTTGCGGTTCTCTGAAAATCATCAATCACTTCCCACTTCCCAAATCCCATGTCCTCCTCTCTCTCTCTCTTACACACACGTATTTTCTCTCACGCCACCAGATCTATCTTCGCCCTGTCCACAGATCACTTCGACATTGTTGTAGCTTGGAAAAAGTTCAATAAACAATTATTCACTCTCCAAATTTTGCTCAGTTTCACAAGGTATCACAAGCCCTACTTTATATCCCCAAACTTCAGTTTTGATTGAAATCCCCTAATTTGTTTTTAATTTGATTCTTCTTCGATTGAATTGGCTTGCTTTCGTCAATTGATATAGCCCATATATTTCAATCTTTTATTACTTCATTAGTTGATTTTGCCCCAATTATTAGGGTTTACTTATCAATCGAAATCTTCTCTTCGTTCATTACGATTTAGGGTTTCGATTTTTGTTCGAATTTTTGGCATGTTTGATCTTGATTTTCGACTACAATGGTGAATACAGATTCTGAAGCGGTTTCTCATCCTGATGGAAATGGTAATGGCGAATGTTTATGTTACCAATTGGAAGCAATTGCAAAATGTGCAGGTATATTTTTCAATTTCAATTTCTTGTCTCAACAAAAATTACATCAAAATTTTAGACTGTTATAGGGTTTGGTTGATTGAACTTTCTGTTTTGGTGGGTTGAATTATGCGCTATTGTTTAAGGTTTTGTTTCCCTGAAGGGTATGATTCCCTGTAGCCGTAGGGAATGTTTTGCTTACCTTATTTTCAATTCACTATTCAGTCACCATATATAATTGGTGATCATGCAGCAAGTTGTCTTTTTTACTTATGTGGTTGGAGGATAAGTTCCTTGTTTCTGTGACTGGTATTTTCTAAATGAAGTCAGATGAGAGCATGAATGCTGTGACTGGTATGTTTTTGAATTGTGATTCTCCATACATGAATGCTCTGACTTGCATTGTCCAAGCATGAAGAACGACTGTGAAACTGTACTGACCTATGCTAGGTCTGCTCAAATTCTGTTTGGTTTTGGAGGTCTAATTTATATGAATGCAGGATGTGCAATATATATCCTGGTGATGTACTTGCATCATGGCATGTGTATTCTTTTCATCAGTTATATTGTTAACCAAGACTGAATCTATTTTAAAAAGTCCATGTTATTGTGTCTGGATATGCAGGGTCAATATTACTTGTAGAGTTATACCTTATGGGTGAGGTTTTGAACACATTATATCCTTTGTGTTTGGAGGAGGTATCACATACTTAGACCTATGTAAAATGCCTCTTCACAAGTCATTCTGTAATCTGCCACAGTACAAAGATGCACATACTACTTCAATTTCGTCAACAAAAATTGTGCTCCAGGAAGCTTATAAAGTAGTACATTAGCAAGAGGATACTGACAACTAATACAAAAAGAGCCTCAGTTGCACAAAAATAAAATTGACCCTTCATTCTTGCACCCCTCCTTTTTCTATTAAGCTCTTATTCAACAAGGCATACTCAAAATAGATGAAGTATATTAAGGAAAGAGTTGCTCATACTTTTGTGTACAGGTCATTTGTCTATTTTGTTTCCATGATGGTGTTAATGATTTGAAATGGGTTAATGTGGATGGTTCCTAATGTTGTTACGTAATCAGTATTTCACTGATTATATTACAATATTTTCTTATGCGGTTTGCTTTGTGTTGCTCTCTCTTGGTTTGGTGACAGGCGTCAGAGTGGATATTCAGTTGACTATTCCACACAAGGAGCACATTTTGGGTTTTCGGGGACCTACCTGAACTAGAATTTTCAGGTTGGATATTGTTCTTGTTCCATATTAAATAACGTTATTTACATTCAGGGGTGAACTTCGCAGCAATTCTCTACCCTCTCTAATGGGGAATTCTTGGAATTTCCCTGTGGACAAAAAGGCCCTTGTATCCTGCAACTAGGAGGTAAAGTGTAATTTACCTGAGCTTTTCATTTTGTTTTTTGAGGCAATTGTGTTTTCTGATTTCCAGGGGCTTCAAGCTCAGAATTGAGGGGCTTTTTTAACAAGGCGGAAACTAATACTAATGTCAAGGTGACGCAGAAGCATTTACGGATGCATTTAAGGGAATCAAGTAACTCAAGTTTGAAGGACATGTGTACTATTTCAGGACTTCCTACACCTCTTATACTCTCAAGATCAGATAGATAAAGTAAAAATATGTTTTCAGAAGTACTAGATACGTTTTTCTTAAATTTAGATATGTGTTTATGTAAGTTTGTACTTATTGGTTTAGTGCCTTATAGCTTCTGTATTATACTAACTTTGATATGCTACATAATTGAGAAACTTGTGATTTTGTATCTATTTCATTTGCATTTGAATGAATATTTATACGTTTGATTGGGTTCCAAATTAAAGCATTCAGCTGAATGGAAATAAAATATTATATAAAAAAAAGTGAGAAAATTTATTTTTTATTTTTAAAAAAAAGCAACTCAACAATAGCGCTCATTAAAAAGCGCTATGTATGTACTAGCAACAATAGCGCTTTTTAAGGAAAAACGCTATGCATATTGATACATATATAGCGCTTTTCCCAAAAAAGCGCTATTGTTGGGAGTACATACATAGCGCTTTTTTGGACACACACTTTAATAATGCCAGCCTAGATAACGCTCAAAAGCGTTGTGTATGTATCAAAATAAGCACTATGAGAGGCAATTTCTGTTGTAGTAGTTTCTGGTCAAAATGGTTGATCTCAGATTGAATGACAACATCACGACTTGCAACAGTTGTAAAACGAACCACAACCAACCCATTATTCATGCGTACAATTTTATCAATACCCAACTTCCCCCAAATTTTGCGTATAAATCCACTAAAAACAGGAAGGGGTGGATTGGCTCCTAACACTTGACAAACAACAGCAGATTCTCAATATTGCAATTCAGATTTCACATCATCAAAATCAAGTTTACCCACAGCTATACCATCTTTATACTCAGGAGGGATAAAATCAAGCTTACAACCAGCATTCCTAAGCTTCGAAACATCAAAATGTTCCCAAGGGTTAACACGAATTGGGTTACCTGATTGAAGGGAGCTTTCACACGATTCCACAATTTCTGCCCACGATTGAGTTCGCCGAGATTCATCCACCGTCGCCGGAGCTTGGTGGACCTGGTGTTGCTTCCATCGGGCTTCCTCATAGCTCTCACTAACATTCCCCAGAGCTTCCTCTAAGGTTGATTGCAAATCACTGTCAAGGTTGCGAACAATTCTAGCCGAGTCCGACGAGCTTGCCGGCGTGTGATCCACCATCGGAGATTGGTGACTAACCATCTTCTTCTGCTTGGGAGGGCGTCCCCTCTTCCCTCCGTTACCCATGGAGGTGCACGTTAGGTAGGAAGCCTAATCGTGCACCGGGAGAGAAAACTTTCTCCCCAAACTTTGTTGCTTGTCAAAGTTTCCTGCTTCAACTTTTTTGTAAGGCTATGAAGTTTGAACGTGGTTTTCTCTTTTTTTTTGATAACAATGTTTGAACGTGGTTTGAATGGAGTTTGAACGTGGGTAGCCCATAAATGTGATTTACTCACAAGTTTATGTAACAATTTGTTATCTTTATTTAATTTAATTTTTTTTAAATTTTGTTTTAAAATTCATGAGGAAGTGACAAGTCCAAATTTTTTTTTGTCTTTGAGCTGTAGCCTGTAACTTGCTAGCTAGTGTAGTGGACAGCTATAATATATATATATATATATATATAAATATATATATATATATATATATATATATATATATATATATATATATATATATATAACGGATCGGGTGAGCAAAATGTGACAAAAAAAAAAATGAAGATGATGGAGATAGTCAATATAGAGGATGAACTGAAAGTTGATTTGAATAATGCATCAGTACTAATTTATCAGTAATCAGAATACATGTATATGTAGTCAGAAATGAACATTTATCTCAATAAATAAAATGAAACACGAGATTCATTTTGAGACAGGGAATATGGAGAGAGTACTGTATGGAGTAAATGTTGGATTTAGGTGAACCTGTGATTAGATTAAAGATAGTAATAACTTATAACGGTGTACATACGTACCTGACCAGATATTTGTTGGTGTAGCGCGATCTGATATGGACAAGACGATCAAAACCCCAAGTTTTGGCCTTCTCAATTTGAAACTGAGCAGCGAGATCCCCTGGATTTTCTCCAGAGAAATTGAGAAGGCCATGGGTTTGATCCTTTTCTGGGTGATACACCAAGCACTTGGAGTTGAACATTGACCTCAAACTCAAAACCTTTGGCAATGCCATATGTTCCTTAATTAGCTTAATTATTTGGGTATATATCTCTCTAATAACTCACTCGCGTCGTTAATGTTGATCACACATACTTAGTTGTTGTTAATTTTCGAGTGCTTATGCTTCCATGCAGCGTATGGATGTGTATATATAGCATGAGTTGATCAGCCCTTTTCTAGATATAATAATAGTCAAAATTATATTACTTGTTCACAATAATCAATTATTTACCATGCATATAGGTGACTACGTGTGCTGCCTGATTTGTATTTCTCAGTTTATTTATTCCATGCTTCTATATAAGTTAACCGTGTCGCACATTATTGTAACCCAGTGCCATTATATATGGTACAGTACGTATACTCTGTACTCCTGCGCGCATGGCTAGCTAAATTAAAGGACGTCTTCACTCTTCAACAGTTCAAGTTTACCATTTTACTCCTGTTCCTGGGTTTTTTCAAAACTCATATGAGACGATCGTGATTAAAAGTAATACCACCATGTATAAAAAGTTATATCTACAAAGAAAAAAAGATGATATACTTCTTGCATACATGAAACTGTCTCATAAAAAATTTTTAAATTTTTTTCCTTAAATTAATGATCAAAATCTATAAACTTTAATCTCAAAAAGCAAAATAGAAAGAAGAATTTGAAATGAAATGAGTAATTATTTATTACGACATAGCAAATTAATTAATTAATTAATAATGGTTGCAGGCTTGCAGCAATGCACCCTGCATGATAATACATGTAAGGGGTACATCCGTACATTACAAAAGTTGTCTATCCATGGGACAGTGGGAGTGGTAGTGCCACATGTGAAAGCAAAACAACATCTGATATTCTGAGTTGATATACGTTGTGTGAACTTGTAGTGATTCAAATTTTGTTTTTTAGTGATTCAGTATATTAAATCCCTGCCTATATGCTATATATATTTGTGTAGTTTTTTTTAGCAGATTTAGTTACCACAATGATTTAGCCTTTCCATTAATTTAGAAATTGTATAGTTGTATATGTTGCTGGACTAGCTTTGATATTGTAATTACAGGTAGAGTCTAAACAACTAATTGACCTGTTGACGGACTTCAAACACAAAGAAAGACTGGGTGATCGTCGGGCTCCAGGTGTGCCCCTTGGTTGGGGTACATACGACCGTGCTAGGACAGAAGTGAAAAAGATATCATGAAATGTACTCTATCACGTATACATTTTTCTTAAAGTGCCTCTTAGCTAACTTCGTGTATTTTAATTTATTTCCTAAAAAAATCAAGGCTTTGGAAAATCATCCATGGGAATAGCTTGAGAGTGTGTTTGGATCCTCATATATGATTTCAATTTCTTGATTTCAATTTTGAGATTTGAAATTTTACAATTCCAATTCAATTCAAGTGTTTGGCAAAACCAAAAATTTCAATTCAAAGAATTTGAAATCCGAATTTCTTGTTTGGGAAACCTAAGAATTTCAATTCTAATTATCACATACATTAACTAGTAATCCCTCTTTGGCTCTTCTGTTTTTTACCAAAAAAAAAAAAAAAGAAAAAAAAAAGAGAGAGAAGAAGAAAAGGCATGACTACGAAAGCTTCTGCCAACTTTATTTAGATCGAAATGCCATTGATTGTGCGTATGGAAACTAAATAATTTGACGAAACCAAAGAGAAACAACATCATATGCCATTTACAATTACATTTTCTCTTTCCTCAATCTGAAAAATTTGAAGTATGAAACTTGAAGTAAAAAATGGTGTCGTAAAACCGATTTCCGCCATTAATGGTTCTCACTAAGACCATCACCTTCACCTTCTATTTTCTTAGCAATTGATTCAACAACAGAAATCCACTTCAAATTTCTGATGGTTGCCCTAATTTTGGCTTTTGATTCGGTTTCAATATATGAGATCTTAACGAATTTGTTTCAATCAGTGTGTAATTGCATGCTCTTTGTGTTCGAAGGGGAGGAGAGAGAGAGGAACTATGATGGTGGAGGCAGGGGAGGAGAGAGAGAGTGTGTATGGTGGTTCACTAATTTGAGGAGGGAGAAAGTCGTGGTTGAGGAGAGAGAGCACAGAGAGAGAGAGAGAGAGAATCGTTTGGTTGAGGTGAGAGAGGAGTGTGGGTTTCTATTTGAGTTGGGCTGAATTTCAATTTGATAGTTTTTGGAGTGAATTTGAAATACCAGATTCAAAGGCCTTTTTAAAATGAGTATGGATTTGGCCCAATTCATAGATTTCAAATTTTTGGTTATTCAAACACCTGATTTGGGCCAAATGAGGAATTTGAAATCAAATGTCCATTTCCAAACAGACCATGAAGGAATTCTTTGTTTAACATTGAAGAGTTTTGTGCCCTTCTCCTCTCTTTTTCCTAACATTTCATGTAATTAGAACTGATGAATTAAATCAAATGAACAGTATATATATAAAGCCGACCAACATTTTATTTTAATTTATTTGAAATATTATTATTACATAGAAAGAAAGGCATGATTATTAAGGCCTAGATACCCAACTATATAATAAGATGCTTTTGGTAAAGTACAAAATGCAGGTAGAGACATTGATGATGTAGGTGTATGTAGGTCGGGTGATCACCAAAATGATATGAACCAGATTAGCTACCAAAGCTCCTCCTTCATTCACTTGCCTTGGCCGGATTGTTTCGCCGTGTTTGTTTTCTTTAACCCAGGAGCAATTTGATCATCATAATTATTTTCCTCTCCACCTATCGTAATTTGATGCGAATGGGAGTCTATTGGAATCTTCTTATGTAATTCAACCAAGGTAAATTTTTCGAGTTTATCGATGGCTTTGGCAGTGTCACCCATGTAGTAATCTTCATCCTCCTCAGCAATTATTGTACAGTAGCCCAAGGAGTTCATATTCTGAAGAGCAACAACCATGTTGTCATTGTCAAGCACAATAAGCCTAAACATTGCAGCAACACTGGTTTTACCAAGGGGAACATTGGGTTGATCTGAATCCGCAACTATCTTTCCACCTTCGGGACTACCAGTACTCCTCCAAAAGTCACCATAATCCACACTTTTTATGTAAATGATACCCTCAGGAGTTGTGAATATTTCGTGTGTAATCTCTTCACGATCAGAGAGATCGTCGACCCCAAACACTAGATATTTTTGTCCCCCAGGTCCAAGTCTAGGACACAGATAACTGCCATTGTCGCCTTGAATGGCCACAAACTGGGGCAAATATCTCATTTCGGTTTTATGTTGCCAATTACTAACGATGAACTCATCACGTCTATGAATAGCATCATGTGTTCTTGACAGTGCTAACAAGCAGGAATCGTAGGGGCTCTCTGGATAGTTGGCCGAACAAACATAACGCTGAAGCTGGACATGACGAAGTCGAATTTTTTTAATTTTTCTTTTTTCTACTATTTCATGTCCTTCTTTGTCCTTTATTTTCTTAAATGTCTCAATAATGCACTCAAACAACGTACAACTCCAGCTGCTTTTGTTTTCATCGGGTGCATAAGCTGTTGCAGCTATATAATCACTATCAGGCGTCCACCTGTATTTGTAGTAGCAGTATTAGACAACGGTTTCTAAAGATAAACCTCAAAAATATATGTATACCTTAAGCAACCATCTCTTACCGTTGGAACTTTCAGCAACAATTATTAAAGTGCTGCCTTTACCGTTAAAAGCCAACAACATATAATTGTTGCAATCTAAGCAAAAACCAGATAAGAAAAATAAATTAAAAATAATAAATTATTTAATTAAATTCGCACATACATGGGTAAAAAAGATTTTAATTATTAAGATTGTAAAATCTCATATTTGGTGTAAGAGATGAGGAATAGAGAATGGGTAGGGATGGGGATAAAAAGGCCTCTTATCCCACGTTTTTAATCCCATAGGGGGGGCTGGTAATTGGAGGAGGGATAAGGATTTTAATAGTCAAATTACTACCATACCCATTAAAAAGGACTGCAGATTTTGTTTCCTCTTTTATTTAATGGCATTTTGGTAAACTAACTTTACAATTCTCAATTTATTCCTTGATCTAATACCCACATAACAAACAAGGTAATGGGATTAACTATAACAATTCCTTATCCCCTCAACACAAATCACATCTCTAACCCCATAGTCTTACAGTCTCATTCTCACTTTCCAAACGCCCTCTTAGAAGAGCTTGTACCTGCTGTATGATTTGCAGCATTTGGTATCTATCTAAAGGAAGAAAACACAAACAAGCTCCATTATATATACATTTCATATATATATTCCCTTTAATATTGTTTTTTTTTCTTTTGTTTAACCACAAGTTCACCTAAGTTTTTTGGGCCAATGCTAATCTTGTTCGCATCGGGTCGGTTCACAAAGAGGTAAAGTGCTCCCACTAAATAGTTTCTTCATTTACAAGATTCGAACCCTCGACCTTGCTTAAGGAGTGAGAGTGCCGAAGCACTCACACCAACCACTTATTGATTTCCCTCTAATATTGTTATATATTGAAGAAAATATATCTTGACAATTAATTAACTGTAAGTTACTTTATTAGTGATTTTCGTAACCTTTTTATTTGGTCTTCACTAACCGCTGATTGATTTTCTACAACGTATGTAATCTCCAGCTATTTCTTTTCTTTTTTTTTTTTGAGAACAACCAGCTATTTCTATTTCAATATACTAAATGTAGTCAATTGATATTACACTACAATAAAAAATAAAAAATGGCGAAATTTAAATGTAGGCTACAAGCTAATTACGATTTACGTGCTAGATGACAAGCATGGTTTTTGTTGTAATAGATTTTCTTATTTGTATCATAATAAGAAAATTGAGCAAGTCTTATTGTATATAAGACCAACTCACAATAAAATGGAGTCACTATTTAGAAATATATGATTCATACCATTGTTTCACTATAAAGTGATCATTATTGTCTCACCAAAAATTACCATAAAACCATTTCATACAAGTTTTTGTGAAGGATATGAAGGAAAATTATAGCCTATTCAATAAAAAAAAATTGCTGATAAAAAAAAAATATAAAGTCTAAAAATCTAGTAGCAGTTTTGATGCATATATTGATATATACAATATGTGGCGCAAACTTAACACCGAAAAGGTATATATGTGATGTTAAAAAAAAATTAATACTCTCGTTTATATGAACTCATATTAAGAAATAAGAAATTGATCGTGAGTTTAGCTCATAATATATATTAAGTGTAAAAAATGCTCTCACCAATTCAATTTTGTTTTTAATTCATACATAACATAAGGCCGCGTACACGCTAATACTTGTATTCATTGTATATACTGCCCGATTGCGGGAGGACAGATATTATTTTTATAAAAGTAATGGTGACTTAACAAATAGTCATCATCGTTATTTTTTCCATAAAAAGTCACCCACCGATTTTTATACAAGAATTATTTCATGATTGGTTAACTAAGACCGTATTTAGGCTTCGTTTTTTTCAGTTGAAAAAAACTAAACTGAACTAAAATGAATGGATCTGAGTTGATTTTTTTAATTTGATCTTTAACCATTTAAAACTGGTCCAAATATGTCAAAAACTGAATTCATTTTAAATTATGCTTTGAAATCGCTCAAATAACATAGATATCATCATAACTTATTTTGGAATGAAAAGTTAATTATTTAAGTGATAAAGTTACACATGAACTGAACTGAACTGAACTGAACTGGACTGGATTGGACTGAATTTAGATGAAATTAAGCCGACGAGAACATAGCCTTAATTTTATCAACAATTAAGATAATAAATTAAAATATCTCAAAATAAGGAGAAATTAATAGCCACTCTAAGAGATTGAATTTGAATACATATATAAAATATAAATATAATAGATAATAGATAATACCTGGCCAAATATTTGTTATTGTAGAGGGACTTGATATGGTAAAGATTACCATCCCCTCCCCATGTTTTGGCCTTCTCAAATACAAATTGAGCCAAGAAATCCTCTTCTTCTCCGGAGAACTGAACAAGGCCATGGAGTTGATCTTTTGTTTCATCAAGATAGCGCAAGTATTTGCCGTCGTGTGTCGCTAATTTTAAAGTACTCGCAGATACTGGCAATGCCATAATTTTTCTATTAATAGATCTCTTTTAATTTTTTCTATTGATTTGGGTTATGCTGTGATATCTTGCATGCCTCCATGCAGTATCATATTTATAGCAAAAAATTATCTTCTATTCTTGGTGCGTTAGCAGCTACCATGTATGTGTAATGTAGTGTAGGGCTAGCTAGTGCTTAGCATTTTGTTAAAAGACAATAATCAAACTCGTGACTCACGCAACTCGTGCCGCACGTTGTATAATACTGCCATGCATACACTACTCTACTACATAATATGGAATCATCTGGCTAGCTAAAACGACGCGACATCAAATATACATCATCCAACTCATTGTTTCTACTTTAATTTCTACGTAAAATTGAAAGAAAAAAATAACTAGAGAATATAATAGCAGATATGTTATATCAGAGGCTAGGCGATTTTTGATTTCTCTTTAACACTCAATAATCAATATTAATTAATATAATAAGATAATACAATAAGATCTCTGAAGTAAACTTATACAAACTAGACTCGAAATGGAATGAGAAACTCATGAAAATCAAACTCGTGGAAAGGCGTTTTGTGATCCAAATAAAATCTCTCAATTAAAAGTTTGTTTTACTCAGATGAACTTTCTAACTCTACAAATCCTACTCTCAGAATAACGTACTGGTATGGCGTATATAGAGCAACAGCCAAAACCCTAAGATAGTATAGTTACAGAAGTATAGAAAGAGTTTTACATGAAATAAACTCTACTCACTCGCTCTATCCAACCTAGAAAGCTAGCAACTAAGAGTTTCCCATTCCATAAAACCAATTGAACTGAATTGAACTTAATTGCCTTGAACTTAATTATTATAATTATGATAATTATTATTATAATAATAATAATCTGAATTGAATTGACTTGAACTGAATGACACTGTGAACTAGATTGAATTGAACTTAATTTAAGTGAAATTACGGTCCCGTTAACGAGTTACCCGGGTAACTTATTAATATACCAAAATATAAACAGATAAGAAATATTTTGGTAAGTTTGATAAAGTTAATCTCCTGGATAAGAATCAAACAATTCCTTTAATAACCTCATTTGAAATGAGAAACTTCAATAATCAATTATATTTTCCACAACTAGTTTATTGTTTCATTCCGCTCCTCACCGCTGTACGTCCACCAGACCACCACCACCCACCATCGATACCGACGAGATCTAGGCTCTAAAAAAGTTCCAGGCTCACACATCATTACTCCTCCAGTATCAATAATTTTTTAGCAGTGAGATTTTTACAAATGCAAAAAAATCAAAAAGACAAAACAATTGGGCCAAATAAAACCTTAATAAAGGGGGCATCATTTATGGTGATGATACTAATGACGGAGAGCAAGGTGGGAGAGATCGAGGAAAATGAGGAAAGGGAAAGTTGATGAAGAAGACGGTGTGGAGGTGAGCAAAAAAAAGTCGTGTGTTCCTACCAAAAAAACAAAAGGTTGTGTGAAACGGAGAGGGAAAAATAGGGATGGGATAATTATTATTCCTTGCTAGTTTTTAGGAGGGTAAAAGTTATAATTTAGGTAATTAGAATCTTTGAATCTAAATAATACTTATATTCATGGGTAAAATATCCAAAAATAGTTTTCTTATCAAGTTACCCCGAGTAAATTTGTTAACATCACCCGTAAAATTAAGTTGAATCAAATAGAGCCTTAGACACTTACCTTAACTAGAGGATGGGGAGTTGCATATAATCCTCGATTGCATGTCTGATCCGTGCAAATCGAGCCCTTTAGTTTACTAGAGATTGATCGAGGACCCACTTCTAGCCTGCTTGTAGGGCGATTTCGTTTCTTAAGTTTCCAATCAGTAGGAGGGCTTTTGCACCCAAAAAAAAAAAAATCAATAAGAGGGCTAAATTCCAACTATTTTGTCAAAAAAATTCAATAGTGTATACTAGCTAGGGGCATTTTGGTTAAGATTAATAAAAGCCTATTTTCCACGGGTGCCATTTCAGCAATAAGTGCCCAAAAAGTTATCAGAGTATACCTTAATGTATTTTTCAAAACTCAAGTATACTACATTTCTGCAATTTCGTCTAACCTCAGTACACCTCGAATTTACCCTTGGTTATATTAGTTTAGAACTTTTTTCACTTGTTGGACTAAATTACCCTCACCTAAAAATATATATTAATTTTTTTGTTCATCACATAATTTTTGTGCTTTGATTCTTCATCCCTCCAACGAGTCCAACACCACTTAATTTTGAGGATATGTATCTTTTTCATTTTGCTTCGTCGTCTAATAATATTCATCCAAGGTCCATGTGGTTCTGCAACCAACCGCCATCCATTGTTGATAAAATTGTCTATCCCTTTGGTGCCTAGCTACTAGCACTTTGGTTATTACCAACTCGTGCCCACGCAACTCGTGCCGCACATTACATCCTACATTGCATTCTTACTGGTCCTAACCAGTGTTCACACTGTCATTAGACTCATTAGTCATTACCTACATCTATTGATGATCATCGATCAAATATAGCCCCTTCCTCCAAAGAAGCTTCCCGTTGAGTATAGTGTTGTCATATTGTAAGGCTCTGCAAGGAGGTGTGATTGATGGTAGGGACTCATCTATTATCCTTAACCAAGGTCGAGGGTTTGAATCTTGCCTTGGGCATGAAGCAGCTTTAAATTCCTTGGCCCAGTTGTCTCACCCTTTGAGGAATTGAGGTGCCTACAAACCAGCGCGTGGAAATAGTCACTGTGGTCGACGGTGAATACCCTTGATTGTGAACCATAAAAAAAATAAAAAAATATTGTAGGGCTCTTAGTTATATTCAGGGAAAAAAATCTTAGGCAATATTGGTTAAGAAATTTGGGTCCCAGATGCAAAATGAATGGGAGGCTAGACTCTCAAGTTTTTAATTTCGAAAAAAAATAAAAATTCAATGAGGTATATTAGGGCTATTTTAGTCAAAAAGATATAGAAGTAATTTGTTTTGTCGGTGCCACGTCAGAAGAAGCTGTTTGGAAAGTAGTTAAAGTATACCTCAATGTGATTTTCTAAATCCGAGTATACACCTCTTTGTAATTTTGTTTAACCTCGGTATGTATACCTCAATGTAATTTAACAACAAATATTTAGATCCTTGAGTAAATTTCAAGCAAAGTCATTCAAGTCATCATTGTGTAGTTAATTTAACTCGCACGAACCGAGATGGAGAGGAGAGAGAAATAAGATGTACAATAATCTTAAAGTTTAGATCCTTCCTAGGTTGGATATAGATCACAGTGAATAGAGTTTATTTCATGTAAAACTCTTTCCATACTTTTGTAACTATATTATCTTAGGGTAGTTTTGGTTGTTCCTCTATGTACGCCATACCTGTTATTCTGAGAGTAGGATTTGTAGAGTGAGAAAGTTCATCTGAGTAGTAAAACAAACTTTTAATTGAGAGATTTTATTTGGCTCACAAAAGACCTTTCCACGAGTTTGATTCTCATGAGTTCCTCATTCTCTTTCGAGTCTAGTTTGTAAAGTTACTTCAGAGATCTTATTGTATTATCTTATAGTATCAATATTGAGTGTTAAAGAGAAATCAAAAATCTCCTAGCCTCAATTCACCCTATTTTGAATCTAGTTTCTGATATAACATATCTGCTATTGTATTCTCTATTTATTTATTATTTTTTTTCAATTTTATGTAGAAATTAAAGTAGAAACAATAAGTTGGAGAGTTGGTCTCACACATAACTTGCTCTTTACACTTAGAAAATTAATTAATCACCGTTAGTGAAGATCAATTTTAGAAGGTTATGATGAAAATTAGTAATGACTTATAATTAATTAATTGTCAAGAAATTATTTCTTCAATAACTAACAATATTATAGGGAATGTATATATTATGGTGATCCAAATATAGGAATGTGGGTGTGTTATTTAGGCTCCGTTTGATTCACCTGGATAAAACTGATTTGAACTGAATTGAAATTGATTTTTTAAACTTAAGTGTTAACCATATAAAAATCGTCCAAACATAGTCAATATTGGACTCATTTGAAAGTATGTTTTGAGATCTTTCCAATGTCATAATTATCATCATGAAATTATTTCGGAAAAAAAAGTTATATGAGTGATAAAGTTACACATGAACTGAACTGAACTGAATTTAAGTAAAATTAAGGTGAATCAAATAGAGCCTTAGTGCTTTAAGTGAACTGAACTAAATTTAACACTTCCACTGATCATGAACTAAACCGAACACCCACTGAGTTGAAATGAACACCATACATTGAATTGAATTGAACTGAACTGAACATACACTCATGATTTGAACTAATGGCCTCCTAAAAGTGTCGTAAACTTCTAATTAAAACTTCTAATGCTTCTTATTCTGCTGCTGCTGCTACTACTACTTCTTACAGGTGGACGCCTGATAGTGACTACATAGCTGCAGCAGCTTATGCACCTGATGAAAACAAAAGCAGTTGGAGTTGTACGTTGTTTGAGTGCGAATATCTGCTGCTCAAGAAGGAAGAAGGCGATGATGATCGCGAAGTAATAGAAGAAAAAAACAACATTCGACTTCGTCATGTCCAGCTTCAGCGTTATGTTTGCTCCGCCAGCTATCCATCTAGCCCTTACAATTCCTGTTTGTTGGCAAAGTCGAAAGACTATGATCCTCGTGGACTTGATGTGTTCACCGTTACTGATTGGCAGGATAAAACCGATATGAAATACTTGCCTAAATTTGTGGCCATCAAAGCCGACAATGGAAAATATTTGGGTACTAAACCTTGGGATGGTGGAGAGAAATACCTAAAGTTTTGGTTGACGGATCCCTATACTCTCGACGCTATGCACGAGATCATCGCGACTCCCGAGGGTATCTTTTACATCAAAAGCAACAAGTATGGTGACTTTTGGAGGAGTACTGGTGGTACCGAAGGTGGAAAGATAGTTGCGGATTCAGATCAACCCAATGTTCCCCTTGGTAAAACCAATGTTGCTGCAATGTTTAGGCTTGTTGTGCTTGACAGTGTCAACAAGGTTATTGCTCTTCAGAATATGAACTCCTTAGGCTATTGTACAAAACTTGTTGCTCATGATGACCATAATTACTTAAGTGACACTGCCAAAGACATCGCCTCATATGAAATGTTTAGCTTGATAGAAATACATCCTGATCAAATTAGTAGTAGTAGTAGTACTACTACCGAGCCGACATCTACGACCCCGGCGAAACAATCTGGCAAAGGCAAGTGAAGGAGGAGCTGGGTAGCTAATCTAGCTCACTTCATTTTGGTGATCACCCGACCTACATACATCTACATCGTCAATGTCTCTACCTGCATTTTGTACTTTACCAAAAGCATCTTATTATTTAGTTGGCTACCTAGGACTTAATAATCATGCCTTTCTTTCCATGTAATAATATTTCAAATAAATAAAATGTTGGTCGGTTTTATATATACATACTGTTCAATTGATTTTGTTCTAACTACATATCCTAGTTTTGCACAAAAAAATAAAATTAGACAAGCTATTTTTGGTTCAAAATGATGTCATCCCTGATCAATTAGCTTATTGTATGGTCACATTATCGTTTCCCCTCAAAAAAAAAAAATTACAAAATCGTTTGAATGCCCTCCATCCATCTGAGTGTCATCAAAATGTACACTTGTACTCGCACATAGGGTCCATTGTTGTTGTACTGCAAATTGTAGCCCTTCTCTAATTTTGCACAATTCTGCATGGAGATATAAAAAAAAAAATGCAGAGTATCTACTTCTTATAAACGTTGAGATTGATTGAAGGCTTAAAGAATTACATTAATGGATACATCTATTTATATACAAACTATTGAATAGAGAGTATCTATAGATAAGGCAACTAAACTAATCTAGTGCTATGATCAAGGAGCAGAATATTAATCTAGTGCTATGATCAAGAAGTAGAATATTAACACCCTAAGAATAGAAGATACATAAAGATAATTAAGGAAGAGAATAACTGGAAATAATAAAGGAATATATGCAAGAAGATTCTCTGATTTTTCTCTAATACGCCCCCGCAAGTTGGACGTTCGGTAGGAGAGTCTAATCTTGGAAGTGAGACAGGAGAAGCGATCACGGGAGAGCGATTTAGTGACTACATCTGCAAGTTGATAATTTCGTTGATGTGTTAGCTAGATCGTTGGACCCGTTTGTGACGTAGTGACTCGCACCACTGTCAAGGAGCCACATGGGGTTTGGTGAGGTTTGAATGGTTTGTGCAACTTGGGCGCAAGGGGAGTAATGGGTTGGGTTGGGTGCTCGGTTTGAGCGAGGTGGGAGTGGTACATCTATGTGCAGAATAGTTTTTAAAATTCGGAACATTGGGAGAGTATGTGACCTTAGGTACGACACCAAAGACATTTGCCGAGGAAAGGTTTCAGGTGGGTGTTGGATTGGTGGGGTTGATTTGCCGAGGAGGTGGTGGGACTGGGGAATTGTCGTTTGTAGGCAACAAGGACCGATCAACACATGCTTTAACGAATTGCATGTAGTCAGTTATGGTTTGAGTTGTTTTGGTGATATTGTTTAGGTTAGCCTTGGTTTGGAGGATGTGACCTCGGGTGGGTTTGGCATAGATGTTGGCGAGAGTTTGCCATGCCTTAGCAGTGGTGGTAAAATGACAAATAAAAGATTTGATGGAGGGTGTGAGAGTGAAAAGAAGAGTACCAAGATTGCATGTAGTCGGTTATGGTTTGAGTTATTTTGGTGATATTGTTTAGGTTAGCCTTGGTTTGGAGGATGTGACCTCGGGTGGGTTTGGCATAGGTGTTGACGAGAGTTTGTCATGCCTTAGCAGTGGTGGTAAAATGAAAAGCAATAGATCAGAGAGTGTGAGAGTGTCAAGAAGAGCACCAAAAAGTAGTTGGTCTTGGCAGGTCCACGTGAGAAAGGTTGGGTTTGATTTGGTGGTGTCATCGGTATTGGTGAGGGTAGCGACATGTGGTGGTTTTGTGCCATCAACAAAGTGATGGAGGTGATAACTAAGGAGAATGGATGTGATTTGGGGAAGCCATGGTGGTAGAGTTTGAAGGTTGGATCAGTAAAGCTCTGATACCATATAAACATTGAGATTGATTGAAGGCTTAAAGAATTACATTGATGGATACATCTATTTATATACAAGCTATTGAATAGAGAGTATCTATATATAAGACAACTAAACTAATCTAGTGTTATGATCAAGGAGCAGAATATTAATCTAGTGTTATGATCAATGAGCAGAATATTAACACCCTAAGAATAGAAGATACATAGAGATAATTAAGGAAGAGAATAACTGGAAATAATGAAGGAATATATACAAGAAGATTCTCTGATTATTCTCTAATACTTCTCTCTTGAAAACCCAAGAGCCACAAGCCCCTCTCTCTTTGAGAACACCACCACTACTTACGACACTAGAATTCTTTGCCATTGCAGCATCTGCATGTGTTGAGCATCAACCAACCAGGAGGGGGTGGGTCCAGCCTACTTGGATCACCTGGGTCAGAGCCTTAGGTTTTTCATGGGGTTGGGCCAGATAGGAAGCTCCCAAGCTTTGCTCCATTCAGCAAGTTTTAAGCCAAACTTCCCAAGGAATCAAGTTTTGTTCAAAAACAAACTTATATGTCCTAAGCCAAATGTGCCAAAGGAAAATCCCAAAAAGAATAGACCATGTCATAGAATTCATAAGTGGAAAGAAGGTTAACTTTGAGCCACTCTTTAAGAGGAAGTGTGTAGAAGGTGTCAAGTAGTGGTGTATTATCTCAAATCTCATAAGCAAAGCTACAATCTCTTATTGTTACTAACGTAGATTGTAGATTAGTGTCTCGAGTACCTAGCTAGGTTGATTTTGAAAACAAAACTATCAACCAAATAGAAAAGTACAAGATATTAAGTTTTTCAAACCACCTATGGATTTAGTGGAACAAGTTGTTTGTGAGGAGAATTTGATCATTGGGGCTAAGGATTTGGAGTTGGATTTAGCCAATACAAAAAAATCAGTGATTTCTTCTATTTCCCTAGTAAAGGATTCTAATGTATCGATCTTTTATTTTTATTTTTATTAGTACTGATTCCTGAATCGATTATCCTTCCTCTGAATGGATCAAGTTCTCGGCTATGCGCAAAGCTCACTCTTAGACACTTTTACATAGGTCTGATTTACATGTTACCTCCCATACAAGCGTTTCTTTCGTTGCAGAAACTTTGGAGACATGAAGCGAAAGTTTCATCTAAACCCCCCAATAGAGTGTCGTTCACTCATTCAGAAGAGGACTCATAAAAGCCCTTTCATGAAGAACTTGTTATATTCAGTTGATGTTGATAGCCCGCCAAGAAATAAACTCGTTTCTAACTTTCTTAGTTCTAATATAAATCTAATATGTATTGTAATTTACCCAAAATCTTATTATTTAAGTGAGATTTCTATAAATGAAAGAAGAGAAAAGAAAAAAAAAAAAAGGTGAGATTTCTATAATAAAATTTCGTAGTGAGTTTTTTTTTCTTTTTTTAGAGTTGCCCTAGTGAGATTTTAATTAAGGGGATGTGATTGAGTATTTAAGTGATAGGAACTCATCCTTAATCAATATTTATCGTGAATCTGTGATCGATGGTGGAGATCTCTAGTGTGAAAAAAAAAGCGAAGAAATAAGAAATTTCCTATGACCAACCAGTTTAGCTCTTTTGCTTTGCCCACTCTGTAATGTCGACAATTCGACATATTTTTTCCTGTAAAGAGACAACACACCACCTCTTTGTTCTTTGAACTCCTACCAAAACAATCAAAACCACACTTCGATTTTTCAATTTTAAATACCCAAACCCTAAACTTCAAAACTAATCAAATTCATTTTCAGTCCATCTTTTCGCCGGAAAATCCACCGAATTTATCAAATCACCCGGTGATCATCGCTGGAAATCATGAGTCCTCAACCTCCTATTGCGAAACCGATCAATACGAGCGCGTTAACAAGGAAGATCAGTGTCGATAATCGGCTTTCGTTAGGGTATTATTATCGAATCGCCGATACTCTTCTTAAACAGGTCAGTTTTTTTACTTCTTATTATTGTTAGGGTTTCGACATTGTTGGAATTGAGCATTGTTTTTTGAGGTTGTTGTTGCTTGATTTTAAGGTTTGATGATTTGGGATGGATTTTAGGGTTTCGGAGTTGTGAGCTGTTGTGTTTTGATGTTTCTGAAACTGAATTTTTGATTTTTGATTTTTGATTTTTGATTGGACGCAGAACTTATTGATTGTCTCAGTGTTGAAATTTTGGAGTTGAACCCTTTTTGTTTGCTATTGGGGTTAGTATCTTGTTCATGGCAGAAATGTTGATTTTGAATGAGTATGTTGATTGATCAATTGGGTTTGTGTTGATTGGCCTGAAAATTCGAAGCTATTATGGCTATATTTTTAATTTCAAAAGACAATCAGCTACGGTGGGCATTGATAGTTTATGGAAGTGTATGTATTTATCTCCATGTACGCGTACATTGACTTCAAGAGCAGAAGACTGATAAGATAGAAAATGGGGTTTGTAACTTGTGTTTATCTTTTGCACAATGTAATGCCTATATTGAGTCTCTTGTACTCCATCTCAAATTATTTGTTGCTGTAAGTAACTATTTTTGTCTCATAATATCTATCGCTTTAGATTTCCAATGCTCTATTAATTGCTAGTTTTTCAAATTTTCCCTACTTTTTTTTTTGGTGCGAAAATTTTCCCTACTTTAAATGCACCTATTCAAACTAATGGAAGAGCATTTTGGCCAAATTTTTTACCATTTCTTGATTTAAGGGTCTCTTTAATATGCGCGCATTAACCTTAAATTACATAATTTTTAGAGAAGGGAGTAATATTTAAGATTGGTTATTTGATTCTGACAGGGATATGAATTGTAGCTAACATCTTCAATGTATCGTACCTATTGTCTAATGACACATCATTGAAGCTCTATAGAAGTATAGAACTGGTTGTTGCTACCTGATATTGAGTTTCTATTGTATTGTCTTTGATGACATACTTCTTCATTTTCTTCAGGCCAATGTATATCGAAACGAAAAGAATATAGTGGACTTGTATGTTATGCTTGTCAGGTTTTCAAGGTAAATGTTACATCGTATTCCTATCTTTTTCATGTTGCTGAATTGACAAAAGATCATGAAAAGCATAAGCTCATTCTTCATTTTCTTAGTTTGGTGTCTGAAACAATACCCTTCCATCGAGATTACCAGGCTTTGCATTCCAGAGAAAGGACTTATTACAAAAAGGTATGCAGTGTAACCTCTCTTTTTCTTTTTTTTTTAGCACTTTACTGTCCAATTGTTTTCCTTCACTATATATCTTAATTGATGTCATCTTGCTGGTTTACTTTTTATGGTAGAAATTGTTTGCAGTGCTGGATGAGCTGGAAACTTTGAAGCCTGAGTTCCAGTGTCGAGTAGATGAGGTGAACAAGGCTTATGCAGACGCACAGAAAAACCAACTTGGTATCCACGAGACGACATCATATGGCTCAGAAACATCTTTGGCATGGTCCCCTGCCTATACTCCTAGTTCTGAAACCAAGCAGGTATTGATCTATTGCTATTTTTCATCTAGTTTGGGATAGAACTGAATACTCCCATCCCTTTTAAATGATGGGTTCTACTGGACTGGAGTGAGGGCTGCTGCAAAAATTGTAATATGAGACTCTGCTAGACGTCTATCAACTAGCAGGACAGCTAACTGCTTACTTGTTTGTGTTTCATCTATTGAGAAACTGTTAGCTGCTTCAGCTTGGAGCCTTGTAAGAGTTTTAACTGCTAGTATGCGTTTAGATTTTTCTGTTGCTTGCACCTTTTTTCTTTTGGTTTTCTTGATTATATTGTTTTTAGTGTACAGCCTTGCTCCTTATCCTATTGTTTCTGCTCTAGAGCCATCTAATTTCTCTGATCGGATATATATTTTGAGATTTAGTCCCCCCCCCCCCCTTTATGGGTGAACGAAACTTATGAAATGCTTCTAATGCAGCTGCAACCAGCGAGCAAGACATCTCAATCCTCATGGAAGCAGTATAATGGCTTTCAAGCTGTTTCATCGACTTCCATGCCTTTCGAGAATAAGTTCTCCAATCTGTAAGTTTATGTTTCAAGAAGTTGGTCCTTTCAAGACCTGAGCGTGTTGCAACTCTGTTATCTTAAAACTTATTCACTTTATTGTGTTTCAACTACACAACCAAGTCCATCTATGGACTTTAAGAATCTTAGTAGCAAGTTTTGGATTATGTAGCAGAGATGCTGTGAATTTGTTTCTTCTGCTGATTCATAACTGGCAATTTCAGTGGGTCTACATTGTGGCCCATTTTGTAGGAAAACTTCCAGGGTTTTTATTTTTGGGTCTACTCTATTTCCCCCTTCTTGGAGTGAGACATATGGAATGAGGAGTGGCCATTACAAGGGTGCAGTGTGCACATTATCATGGCTGCTTCTATGTCGTGTAAACAACTTATTGTTACACTTTGTTTTGGTTTTATTGTGCGGCTGATGATGTGTGTTTTGTAGTCTTTCCTTGTGCTATCTTTTATAGGGATTCCTCCTCCCATTTTTGTCACTTGTGATGGTTGTTCATAAATTGAACAGTAACTTTTTTGTACACCAAATTTTCTTTGGTTAATCCAATATTGATCATAATTTTGTTACAGGTCTTTAACTGTACCACTTCCAAAGCAAGAAACGTTGTCGAGACACTCGTTTTTAGGACCAACTGGACTTCGGGGCCAGTGGCAGAGACCAAGTGCAGAAGTTAAGGTGGGTAGTTCGTGGACGTTTTTCCTCCATTCCCGATTATTTTGTTTCATCGTTTTACCTTTGTGATATGTTCTCTACAGGTGTGCTATCCAAGCCACACTGACTTAATTTCAGCTGAAGATTCGAGGTTAGAACTTTGGCACCTTGCTGCTATGAGACTGATGCTTAAATTTATGTTTGCATGATGACCCTGCTCATTTTTAGAGGTCAAAATTATTTCAACTTTTTTTATCCTGAAGCATTTTGCTGCTGCTAATTATTCCGATTCATTGTGTATGGGCAGCCTCATTCATCCTAGGCAGGATGAATTTCAGGCTCAAAAAGATGAAATTAGAGGACAAGATATGGAAGCAATCCTGTCTTTGGATGATGGTAGATGGTCACATCCTGAAGACGCTGCACCCCTGGAAATTATCAGGCAGCCTGTGCCTCCTCCTGTTCTTGCTCAAGTGCACCCAGAAGTTCGTCCTATTTCCCCATCCAGAGTTGCTGATCCAAGACCTGGACCAGCCAAGTCTGGGGAAGACGGAATGCGGAATGCCAATACATTTCAAGATTTGCATATTGTAGGTCTCAAAAAACCTGTCACTTTTGGATCCTTTGTGTTCGTTTTGTCCATTATCATTCAGGTTTCTTATCTTTTCGATAAAATAACACGCAAAGTTGAAATTACCCACATTACAGCCTGTGAGGATGCTGCAAGATTTCTTGAGATTGGCACAGCAGAATACAACAAAAAATCTGGAAACATGTGGAGTTCTTGCAGGCTCACTGGTAAGATTTCTGAGAGCATCGCATATATTAGAAATTGGAAGTTTTCTGCTGCTCTCAAATAAACCGAATACTTTGCAGAAAAACCGGGTGTTCCACATCACTTCGTTAATTGTTCCAAAACAGGAGTCAACGTCTGATTCTGTAAGTTGTTTTTTTGTTTCTATTTGACTCCCTTCTGTCTGATTAGTTCTCTTAGATTTAGACTTGGAGCAATTTCTTTGATTGATGAATTATCATAGTTTTCCGAGGTTACAAGGAGCCTAAATTAAACAGAAGTAGTGAACCTTTTCTGAGTGCTAAAGAGCTAATATAGAGTCCCAAATTGGAGCTAGCTTACAGTTTTTTGCTATCGTCTTGACGTCTCTTGTGGAAAGAATCCGAAACTTGTACGGGGTTCTCATCTAGTTTTCGGAAAAAAGAGAGATTATGTGATAGTTTGGAAGCCCTTTATAAGGATTAGCTGGCTTAGTGGTGATGTGTAGGGGCTAATTATAGATCGCTTATGTTGAAATGAACAAAATTAAGCAAATGATAGTATCTGAAACTGAAACTTGTGCAGTGTTTCTCAGCTAATGTTGAAATGACCAGAAATAAGCCGAGGAGAATAGACCTTTATAGTTGTGCAGAGAATTTCCTGTTCCTTTTTTTTTTTTTTTTAAGTTCTAGATGTGTCTCAGATTATATTCATGGTACTTGCTGGCCTGTTGAACCTTCATGTTGTTCTATTGCTTCATTGTTGGTGCTATTGAGATGCCTTTGATGTTGACAATCAAAGGCTAAGGATTCAGTTGAGAGAAAATGAATGTGTAAGTGTAAGTGAGGATGCAATTTGCTCAAGTGGTGAAACATCATTCAATATGTGCCTTCTCCCTTTTTTTTCCTTTTTCATGTTTGTGGGCAAGCAATTAAGCATTAAGTTATCACAATTCACGAGGATACAAAGTAGATATAACTCCTTGTGGAAAAGGGATGCTGGGTTCGTTCGTTATTTTTCTAGATAAGACAGGGATAGTCACTCAAAAGAATTCGGTTCCAGATATGAATTACGGAGAAAAAAAACCCTCATGAAAGAGAACTCAGATTATGATTTATAACTTCCAGAGAGCCCCCAATTTACTCTTGGGATTTTTTGGTTTTCATTGCTGCTACTTTTGTACCCCCATGAATTTTTTATTTACTGCAGTCTTTTGCACATACTGCTACAATGGTGGATTTAGTTTAAAAACTTCTGTTGATTTTTACAGTGCCAGACGCTAAATGAGGAAGAAATTTTTGAGGTTCAGGACAAATTGTCACTATTTCCTCTTGGATGGATTCATGTGAGTAGTTCTAGATCCTTGATAGCTGTCGTCTATCTTCTAATAGATGTGACTCCCCCTTGTTTCCGACAAATTACTTGAAGAAAGAGACATAAATACATTGTTTATGACTTCTGCGAAAAAATTTATGCGCCAAATGCTCTTGCTGAGACTCCCTTGCTTGAAGTGTGATTAGACCAGATGTTGCAGTGCTTTTGATCAACTTCAAACAAAGGGTTCTGCTTAGCCCTTCTTTTACTAACTCATCAACTAGTTTTATATATGTTATTTTCTATTTTCCGAAATTGTTTCATGAACTGAAATAAAGTAGCCAAGTCTTATCTAGACATCCTACCTAGAATTCAACCATTCTTCCCTTCCTTAAACCTCATTGCAGTGATATTCTGCTTGCTAATGAGGGTAAGATATCAGTAATGAAGTCCAGGAGTCTGATCTTTGGATTTCTGTGATTCTAATATGTTGCACAAGTTTTGGATCTCTAATTCTCAAATAAAGCAGTTTTCATCAAATAATAAGAACTGCACTTTTATTTAGCTGTAACAGCTGTCATTTTACCTGTCTAGTCACTCTACTGCAATGTCTCATTTTCTATTTGTATTGACAGACGCATCCTACGCAGACATGTTTCATGTCATCAGTTGACCTGCATACTCATTACTCATATCAGGTAACGGAAGACTTTTGACCTGTATTTATTTTTGGGATTGGGGGCCTCACGGATGCAAAGTGAATGTCTTTGATATGTCCCATTTACTGCTTGGTAACAAATTCCTACTTGCTGAAAATGATGCTTGTACTAGAATTACTCCTTCCGTCCCAAATTATATGACAACTTTGGGACTTGTGACTCACATCAATGTGAGTAACAAATCCCAAAGCTGTCATTTAATTTGGGCCGGAGGGAGTACTATCTCTAAGATTCCATCATATGAAATCATCAAATGATATTAAAATAACTGTAGTTCATTGTCCTAATTGTCTATGGCTAACAAAGTTTATTCACTCAATGAGAATGTTAACTAAATTATGAAAATAAAATTAATTTAATAAATAAAATGACAACCAAAATAGACATTGTTTTAGATTATTACCAGAAAAAAACAAACGTTAGTAATTTTAAATTCTTCAAGAAATTAGAGAAAATGTATAATAGACTTGTTCATTTGAGGCTCACGAGCTTTCGAGCCGAACACAAAGAAGCTTGGGTTTGGTTAGTTTATCAAATGAGCCCAAACTTAAAGTTTGAGTTTGGTTTGTTTACTACCGAACCAAGCCGAGTCGAGCCCGAACAGTTTATGAGCAGTTTGGCTCATGGCCACCCTTAGTGTGGACCACCAAACAGGAATTACCAATTAAAACTCCAATTTCTGGTTTCAATTTCTAGCCACAGTTGGTTTCTTAAAAACTCATCAGGGAGGCCGATGGGAAGGAGGAGGGAGGGGAACTCTGGGAAAGAGATGAGAGGGAGAAGCTCAAAAACTTAGAAATCAGGCCACATGAGCCCTAAGTAATGAAATCGTGATTCATACTGGGCAATGTGGAGATGGACTTTCTGACTTCTTGTCTTTCCTTTTGTGTAAAACTGATGATCTTTGTAACTTGGTCAAGTAGATGGCCGTGGGCCTAGGAATTCTTATTGATTGACATGTCTTTTTGGTACTAAGAAACCATGTAATCCATGAGTTTTTGACATAATTTGAGATCCCCCACCAAAGGCAGGACCCTGAATCCCTCATGCATTGGGTTGATGGTTTGGTTTGTGTGACAAGGGGTTTGTTTTAAGCTAGGTGACATTGGGGCATTTTACACTCCTCTTGAAATGTCAATATTAGTGTATACATGGCCCATGGAAACCTTTTTACTTTTTAGACTTAATTTTGCATCACTGCCTTGGATGTATTTTGCTATTGTCGATAATTATTTGAACTCTGGACTTATTTATCATCACTTTGCCTTGTTAGATCATGTTACCAGAAGCAGTTGCAATTGTCATGGCACCCACAGATTCATCCAGGTATTTTCAACTTTTGTCTTATAACTTGGGCTGAATATGCAGTATCTATATTGTGATGAAATAGCGAAGCTTTTTTTCTGTCCAAAGTCGAAACAATGCTTTCCATGGAATAGTGATAAAAATCAGGCTGACTACTGTAGTTTTGTCTTTATCAAGCTGCAAGTTAGAAAACTTTATTAGGAAGTAACCGAGGGGCTAGTCAAGCAAAAAAGCTTGAATACCCATATTATCTAAAAAAAAGGAAGTAACCAAGAGGCCATTTGGCTGGGTTTTTGCTCTTTTGAAATAAATAGGTCTTCCTTATTCATACTCCCTGCCCGTTATTGCATTCACGAAACTTGGGGGGTAGGGGTCAGTGCAATCAAAATAAGTACATAAGCGAACTACAAAGGAGAAAATACACCACAATGTTTACTAGTCACATCCACTAGTATCATCTCCAACTGACCACTCCAGCCATCACCAGCATCTCCAACCAAGTGAACTAACCACCCTCAGCCATCACCTCCGTCTCCAACCAATAAAAAAATAAGCCGCTCTCCCACTCCTTCTATCTCACCCTTCAGGTTAGATCCAGTGATTGTTGACCTTGTTTTGGTGACCCCATTTTAGACCATGGCGATCTCTCTGGAGAGTATTCAGCCAGCAAAAGATATATTTTAGATAACCCTCGGTGGGATGGTGGCAGAATGGTAGAAGAGTCCATTGTCTTGGTGATCATTTGCTGTGAGGGAGCTAGAGAGAGATGATGGTTGGGAAGGATGTGTCCCTGTGTGCGGAGAGAGGCAGGTTGAGTAGCAAAGGTGGGAAAGTGAGAAGTTAGAAGGTGTAGTAAACAGATTTTTTTCTAACGGAAATGGGATTTCAACTATGCTAACATGTGGAATGGTAAAACGATGGAACTGTGGAGAGTGGTAGATCTCAGAGTTCCTAGTTGCTGGTTTGCGATTTTGAAAAACTATAGAAAGCTAATTTATTTCCACAGGTTTTTTCTTGTTGGTTTGGGCCACATTTCCAGATGAGTCTTTTTTGTAGGGGGTCATTGCCATTTGAGTCTTTTTTATTGCTCCGGTGACAACTGGGTCTTTAATTAATTTGACTCGGCCATTAAAGTCCATGACTCGCTCATCCGATACAAAAGTCCGGCCATTTTGAATTATTGGAATTTATTGCTATTTACCTGCCATTTTTTTTTACTTTACTCAACTGCTATTACTTGCAACTGAATATTACAGAATCCCCATATTATTCATTTTTTATTTTTAGGGTTCCATATTCTTCATTTACCTAAACCTACGCATTACATATTACACCATTCACCCACCATCATTACTTAAAAAACACCAACAATCTTGCCTGAGAAAATCATTGCAAGTACAAATATCACAATTTCCCCCTTTCGTTCTCAAACCCTAATTTCGTTCAGTTAGGGTGAAAAGAAATATAAGGGGGCCAGACTTTTGTATCGGGTCAGCGATTCATGGACTTTAATGGCCGAGTCAAATTAATTAAAGACTCAGTTGTCGCCGGAGAAACAAAAAAGACTCAAATGGCAATGACCCCCTACAAAAAAGACTCATGTGGAAATGCGGCCTGTTGGTTTGTCACCAAGGAAAACTTATTGCGAAATTGCTACAAGAATATTGATTCGTTTCTAGATTTCCTTTGTTATGTGCAGTCTTTCATCAATTTTTATAGGCAAAACTGTAGACAAACTAACTGCGCAATATAGGTGGAATAGATTTCCATAGATTTCTTCTTCTAAACATGTGGGGCATTGTCTTCTTGGTACCGTTTCCATTCATTCCCCTAAGTTTCATTCTCGCTCTGCTAACCCCTTGCATGAATCAAATGCCACCTAAATCACCTTGTGGTCTGCGTTACCATTTGCTTTAATGATAAGCTACTCCCAGATATACGTATCATGATGAACTAGAGTGTAAATAAGGTCAAATGCCTATACACACCTCTGGTGAATATACTGTCCCTTGTATCCTGCTTAAACTTCCTCTCCCACTGCATGCTCCCCCATTCTGACAAAGTTCTTTTAGATTGATATTCATGTGTGTGTTGTACTGCTGCAGTCCACATGGGATTTTTCATTTGTCGGATCCTGGAGGTATTTCTGTCATAAGGAATTGCGAACAGCGTGGATTTCACCCACATGAAGAACCGTCAGATGGTAGCCCGCTTTATGAGCACTGTTCACATGTTTATATGAACCCAAAATTGAGGTTCGATGTGATCGATCTTCGATAGGCTTGGATGTTTCCACCTATTGTATTTAGGAAACTATTTTTCAGAAAAACAGAAAATACATAACTATTTGTACAGTCATCGACAAATGATATCTGTAAATTTATTGATTAGTGAGGAGAAAAGGCAGGCAAATTTGTTTCATCATCTTTTTAATAGTTATTGAGGATATTACATGGCATTTCTATTGATGCGGCACTATATACTGTAAGTTTTGATGAATGTAAGAGTTTGATGTTCATGATTTGTGTCGCATAGAATGTGCCAAGTGATATGGCCTTTGACAATTGGCAGTCGAATCATTGCAATTTATCATCCCATTGTTCATCATGGGGCGAATATATCATAAATTTCAAAAGTTTTTTTAAGTGTTTAAACAAAATTGTAGTGGCGATATAAGTACAAGGATAACGGAAAGCTATGTCCATAATTATTGACACGTAACGCAAATTTCCAAAACTCGTATGACGCGGTAAGAAAAAATAAAACTTGTAAGAAAAAATCTCTAGATAAAAAAGTGATACTTTGGTTATCTCATGAATGAGGGGGCCTTACAATAGAATTGCAGATATCATGCACAATTTTGCATTTTTGAGACTCGCACGTAACTTCTGTAGGAAGTTGAAAGAATTTGCCAATCATCCAGATCAAAGAATAAGGCACTGAATATATTCAAAAGAATTGAACATGAATCATCAATAGAGAAATAACTGGGAGCATAAACATGGTCATCGTAAAGATAAATTACAAGGCAAGATATCAGCAACTATCTCCACAACCAAAGACTCTAATATCTGGCCTTCAATCTCTACTCCAAGCATAAATTCATCAACTTCAAAATCTAGCCATCTTCCATATTTACTGCTCATATCCTTGTCTATAAGCTCATCCACCATGCTATTTCCTAGGCTTCTCCATCCCTGAATCTCCTTGTAGACTTCCTTGGCCAGACTTTCCTTTCTCTTCACTGTTGCAATCCCCTTTGTCCATGTCTTGAACCCACCGCCCACAAAACGCTGGCACTTCATATCCAAGCATTCGCTTACACAATCGAACATCACTTTCCCCTCAAGTCTAAACTCGATGTCTCCTGTTTGCAAGCCTCCTTGCCGTCTTTCCATCTGATCAAATAGGTGTGGGTTTACTATCTCACGTGTTCGACCTGTTGCATAATCCTTAAACATCAACTCCACAGTGGAGAGTATGTCTTTTACATATTCTGGCTCCCATGTGATTGATTTCTTGGAATCTTCAGCTGCACCAATTTGGTATGATGTAGAGGAAGCTGAATCTGACATGTCTGTCTCGTTTTCCACTACGTGGAGCTTCTGCAAAGAACTTGAACCAAACACTTCCTGAGCCTGAACTGATGAACATTGCTTGTTCTCTGAAAAATAAAAACAAAATGTTTCAGCAATGATACACCAAGGAAAAGTGCTTTTGGTTTGTTGTGCTTTTTATGAACAGGAAAGTAAAAAGTATGTAATTTTACATGATAAGAGAAATTGTTTTTTCCAAGCTTCCAAAGTAATGTTGTTACCAATAAGCAACATTGTTGTTACCCCTTCCCTCATTTTCATTACTGTTTAGACTCAACTACCTCCCATGATTATAGAAACATGGGAGTAAAATCACTGCATCACCCTATGCCCCTGCTGATGTTATTCTCTTAATGACTAATTTTAATGCAATTAATTGCCACATACTATAGAGCCGTGAAGTAAGAACTACATATATGAACAGATTGAGCCTTTGTGATAGTATTCATACCTTCTGTACTACTGCTTGCCATGCTTTCTGAAGAATAGCAACTTTCTGTCAACATAGAGGGTTCGAGAATGGAGACTGGACTAGGAAGATGACAATTATTCCACTGTTTAGTTTCAGGTTTGCTGCTGCTATATCCATCCGATGCTTCCACCGCCTGATAAAAAGAAAGGGACTTTTAGCCTCAAAAACATCTGGATTATAGATAAAGCAGAAGCAAATGAAGTTATATGCAGCAGGAATAGCATAGCATTTTTCTATCGTCATGCACTACACATTTCAACTTTTTAGCAACCTATCTAATGGCAGAACAACTTCTCATTCAAATGCAATATACACTAGAAGTCTAAAACCATAGTTAACAGAGATGAGTACGTGTGTAAGTGCCCACACTGAAGTCCTTTTCCAAATATTTTGCGACTTCTTAAACTACAATGAAGACTCCACAACAGATATGTGACCAGTAACTGTTCATTTCACTTCTAAACATGAGACCAGGTCGAGTTGCTAGAACAGTAGAAGTGGAAAAAAGCCTCCCGCCTTCCTCCTCGGAAAAAAAATAAATAAAAACGTACCTGAAAGCTGTATTTCCTTCTGAGTTGTTCAGGGACAGTTGATAAGGCAGAATAGATATCATTTAGCTGCAGCTCCTGTTGATCTCTTCTTTCTCTGGCGCTGCCATTTACCACAGTTTGCTGAGCTGATTCTGTAGATGTATCCATTTTGATTAAGCTATGATGGGATGTCTCAAAGTTCGATGTTAGTTCTTTTAGCTTCTGCTCCAGCAAAATACTCAAAGCATCACCCCCTATCACATTCAGTCCAGATGAAGATAACCTTGTGATATCAGGGCTTGTCAACTTTTTGCTTCTGTCATCTGTGTAAAGATTACTGCTATTTTCTGAACCAGGCAATGATCGTGTAATAGGAGCAGTGAACGTAAATGAAACTACATCCATTCCTTTCCTTCTGCTTTCTTCTATCCAACTACATTGTCTATCCGCCACTGTGCTATGGCTTGGCTTTTCATGCTTGCTAGCCTGCATGGTATCTCCAACCTGATTCCTGAAACGCAAATTTCCATCTATAGATCTCTTCTTTCTAGGATTGTTCCTCATTCCGGAATATGGAAGCTCCCTATCTCCATCCCTTGCCTGTAAGCTAGATTTCCTAGAACTTGTTCTGGATGTCCGGGCATCTCTAACTGAACTCTTTTGTCGTGCATGAGAACTATCCTCAGTAACTGGCTTTTTGCCTGTCGAGGTTGTTACTGAAGGCTTAGAGACACCTTTGTCCCTGTGTGTAGAACAATTCTGCTTCTGGTTATTTTGCCTTAGAACTGAAGAGGCTGTTTGAGTCGAAGATTTCCTATTTGTGATCCTAGGACCATTTGGTTGACTCTTAAATGATAGAGTTGACTTGGTGTCATCCTGTTCTTCTGATCCTCCCAAACTTCTACTGCTTTGAGTCAATCCTTCTCTTTTCTGAACATTAACCTTTGCTTGAAGGGCAAGTGAAATAAATTTCCCCTTACTCTTACCAGCAGCAGAACTATCATCCCTAGTTGGAGACGTTTTAAATGACGTTGAATCAACTGATCCATTCCAGCTCTTGTTCATAGGTTGCCCTCTTAGACATTTGGCAGCATTGGACTCAACTGGCCTCTGAGATGGTTCAGCAGCCTTTAATGGTCTCTGTGCTGATTCCAGCTTCTCTTTCAGTTCTCGGACTTTAAAGGGAACTGAGGACGACCTTGCTGAAGATATTCTTGACCTGGGAGTGGCATGAGGTCCAGGCTCAATAATCTTAGCAGCAGCTTCCATAATGTGAGCTGCATCTTGAGATGGGACAAAAATAGGACTCTTTATAGGGGAAAGAAGCTTATGATGTGTGAGTGGAATTGTTTTAACCGACTTTGGAGGTAGCATTTCAGCCTGGAACTTCTCAATTGGTCTGTTTGACATCTTCTGAGCTCTTGTGGCCAATGCATTTCTAAGAGGACTCTCCACCTTATCAACCAGACGCCTTGAGTGCATGACTCGATGGTCATGGTAGAAATCAAGATTCCTTCCTCTTAATGGAATGTCTTGAAGGGAGAGAGTATCGAACAAGGGGGTAGAATATGGCTCTAGAGCATTTGCTGTTGGCAAAGAGTCTAGTCCCATAAGCCTGGCCACTACACCTGGAGCCTTTGTGCCATATCCATCATCATCCGTTACAGATGACGCACAGCTATAGTCGCTGCCTCCCCTGATACTTAATCCTGCACCATATTCCTCTTCATCTACCTGGCACATAATAGTAAACGAACATCTAAGACATTTCTTGATGAAATGAATTTTGGACAGTTGTGAACTACTCAATGACCTAGTACTCACCAGATGCATCCTTGTGACAGGAAAATTCCCTTCACTTTGCTTTCCTTGAATTGGTCGCTCTATGTAAGAAAGGGAAGGAAATCAAGTACATAATTGAACATACCAAATGAACAAAAGAGAAACAACCAAGTGAACGTGCACACTTGAGAAATCAGTGCACTCACAAATAAATAAGGAATGTTAGCTGCACCTGGTAAATCTGATTTGCTCGGAAACAGCTTCTTTCTAGACTTCGCGTTCCAGTCAAACAGCTGCAAAAAGCCACCAACATAGCGTCCACTCTTTGATCCATGTTTATCACCTCCCATTTTAGTTATTATATACAAACTTCAAAGGTCAATTTTTTTAAAAATCCATGCCCCCTTCCTGCAATTAAAGTCCATCAGTATGATGACATCTTGAGTATGGTCATAATTCACAAGTATAAAGACTGGAATTTCCGAAAATGCTCAACTCGCTAGTGAGTATCGAGAAGCAAAACACATTGAACTTGAATCGGTGAATGCTTCAGATAACATCATGAACTAATTCAGCCTATTGTTGAAGTTGTGATGACATAGCTCATAGTTTCTAGTCTAAATTGGTTTCCACCATTCCAGTTTACCAACTCAACCTCACACGGTCACTAAAACATTGAAGAACAAATTGCTGCAGAAACCAGCAGAGTTCAGAAAGAACCACATTGCAGCTACACTTCTTTCCTATGTCACTTTGACTCTCTATTCCAGTGCATTATACTCAAGTCTGACATTGGGACACTTGAACTAAAATAAAATAAAATAAAAATAGTAGAAATTCTTTGAACATGCCTCGATCCACCCTCAGATCCACACTCCTACCTACCTAATCATGTTCCTAAGTCCAATTAAGATAGCTCTGACTTCCATTAATACCATTCAAGTAGAAAATCCTCACAAATGCAACTAGACTAAACAAATGGCAAGTCATGAACTTGTTGTTCATACACACTTTTTTATTTGATCTGATCTCAATCTCAATTAACTTCTATAAATTTGCTTTCACAAAATGTCTATTACATACACTAACAGTATATAAGAAAATCAAGCATTCTCTCTCTCTCTCTCTCTCTCTCTCTCTCTCTCTCTCTCTCTCTCTCTCTCTCTCTCTCTCTCTCTCTCTCTCAGAGGGATTAACAATAAAAATGGCTATCAAAACAGATTACAATCAGCTATAATCAACAAAACATGATCAACCAAAACCCACAGCCACAAACAAAAAAGAGAGAAATTTTGAGACAACTAACCAATCAAATGATCAACTAAAACCCAGAACACAGCAAACTCATCTGTGACCACAAACACAATAAATATCAAGAACATTAATTTCAGCTCTATCAAGGGTAAAGACAGAAACGTTATTACAAAATCAAACATTCCAATGCAAAAAAAACACCCAGTTACTCAACCTACCTATAACCCACATTCAGAAACAGTGATTAAAGAAGGGTGGGTAAGAACAACAAAGACTTACAGGTTCAGAAGGATCCCAAAACGTTCCAATCTCATTTTCTCTCTCATATAATTATAAATACTGGGCAACGGCTGTTTTTTTCTGGGGTCTTGCAATTTTGCAAAGAAAAATGTAGTAGCCTAAAGTAATTAATGTGAGGGGTGCCTTATTTGTTGTAATTTGCAAAGGACAGTGAAGAGAGAGAGTGAAGTTTTAGAGAGTACTGAGAATGAGAGAGAGAGAGTGAGAGAGAAGAGACAACGAGAGAGCTACGTAGTTCAAGCATTAAATGGTGGAGCAACCATTGATTAAAATTGAAAAGAGGAGACATATAAAATTTCCGAAAAAGAAATGTGACAACAAAATAATTCCAAAATTCTTGTAACGTCTCTTTGTTGAGATTGGAGATTTCAAATTACAAACAAACGGGGACAAAAAGGGAAAAAGTCAAGACTTTTTTATATGTGGGTGATAAAGTTAGTACTAGTAGGACTTTACAAGAGTGAAAGTCATGTGAATGGATGACACGTGTCTAGAGGGAGATGTTTTGCCACGTGTCGGTAGTCAAAAGGAATGACGTTGGGGATATAACGGATAAAAATTTGAGAAGTGAAGATCTTGGATTCTTTTTTATTAGAGGTGGGGTCCATAGTTTGCCTTGGTGGGCTTCTTGGTGTACCTTAGGTCCGACCATGATGGACCAAACCATTAAGAGGAACTTAATCCAAAAAATTTCTCATTGGTTTTGAATTTTGTTTGGTTGGTAATCGAGCAACGTTTTGAATGATCGCAAAAAATAAAATAAAAATAATGTTTTCTTCTTTTCTTTTCTTCTTGTGCATTTAAAAAAATTTATATATAGCTTTGAATGAATGCTAGTGAGAGCACAAGGATAAGCATGTCAAATATACGAGAAATTATTGCATAGTATAGGAGCATTGCTCCCTCATCTCACAAAATAAGTGAAGCCCACTTTAAATTCAAATTGATAATTTTCTATTTTGTAAGAGAAAGGAGTAGTGCTCCTGAACTACACAATAATTCCTCCAAATATACAATCATAGTGATCGATCCCTATAATATCGTTGGCATTGACTCTCAAATGTTGGTATTCTATACAAAATGAGTTATGTGCCTTCAAATTCTATCGGTTTTCATAAGTTATAGAAATCATATTGGGTTGCTGCCACATAAGTAAAATAAGAACATTTCTCTATTATACTCTAAATAAAACACATATAGAAAAACCATACCATCCCTTACATGAAACTTAGGTTGAATTAAAAAGGAATCAAAAAAATGGCAGAATTGGAGAAAAAATTGAGCATCTAAAATTTTGAGACACTCAAAACTCTAATATGTATAACTACGTTGACTGATTTTATCCTGTTACAATTTTCTAAAAAAAAAAAAGGTAAAATTTCCTATTTGTAATGCATGCCAAGGGATCAAAATAGTGTACACAATTACGCCAGTCAAATAATAACCTCTTGATCATCACTTGGATTAAAACTAATCTAAACCAAGGTTGATGGACATAGATCCTTTAGAAAGGTAAATCCAAATAAGAGGTGACTTTAACACACATGAAAATGCTCTTTTATGTGGGAAAAGTTGATGGGCTATCATACCACTTATGAGATGTCATGGTTGAATGATCATCTTGAATGTGATATGGGTATTCCACCAAAAAGTTTCCCTTTTGAAGAGAACAAAAATCCACATGAACCTTTCAAGTTTCAATATCCTTAAAACTATTGACCATGCATCATTTTTGAATATCTATTTTTAACCCACCGAAATCCATTCTTAAGGGTGGCTTTAACCTTGCCTTCAGCCGTATATGCCTTATACATAGCAACTCTCTTTTTCCTTTTTAATTCACTATCATCAATGTTCCAATTGGAAGATTTACGAGCATGTCTTGAACGTGGCATCCGCGACGCGGATGGCAATGGTGACGGTGAAGGCAATGAGTTGGAGTACGGAGTGATTGCATACACATAAGAAGGTGAATATGTGGAAGGTCGATTACGCAAATTTGGACATGCATTACATGTTGAACAACGAGATGTATTATTGACATTTGCTATCTCAAGTTTGAGATGATCAATGATTTGCAACTTGTATTGCTCAACAGAATCAAAATTAAGATGTGTAATATGTGGGGCGATTTGGTCTTTCATATCTTTTTCCTCTCTTTATGTATAGGGTTCTTCACCACCACCCTAACCTTATCCCTTTCTCTCCTTAGATGTTTTGCTTGAAGGAGACCAAGGGAGAAAGGTTAGGATAATGGAGAATGATAGAGCAACAAAGAGATGTAAAAGAATGTAATAGAATGAAATGGTAATTTGTTTTTCAATTAATATGTCAAAACTAGAGGAAAGAGAAATGACACCCATAATTAGATTGTCGTCATTAGTAACGCAGCGATTTACTAGTACCCTAATGTATATTTTGATGTCCACCAACAAATTGAAATCTTTAATTCTCAAATTTGGGTAGTTACTAAATGTAGAATATTAATAAGGACACATAAATAAACTAGTTTAATATAATAACATTAATTAGGAACACACATACATAAAAACAATTGAGGATGTTATGATGAGTTTCACAATTTTCCCTTGCTCATTTTTCTATCCTACATTATATGAAGATCATATATAGATAATAATGTTGTTTGGATTAAGTTAAATCATATCATTAAGAATTGAGAAATCATTTATGTATTAGTAATGTCGACATTTAGTGGATAGAAAAGGCCATAATTTCTGCATATTATATATATATAGGTAATAAATAGCCATAAATGCATGGGTGATTAAAAAGAAATTAAAAATAGTTTAGTTTTATTTAATTTTAATAAAAATAAGTAACATAATTATTATATTTATTATCCAAAAAAAAGTTATATTATACATTCACTAAAAATGTAATTTCTTTGTTAAATGTGTTTTTTTGGTTGATAAAAAAAATTATTTTTGTTCATTGCTACTCCTATTATTCGACTTTATATATCGATATAATTAAACCTTTTTTATTATATTGATTCTAATAACGGAGGATGATAAACAAGAACCCGTGCATCGCATAGGCACGAAATCTAGTATATATGTAAAATTGAGTTCTCACCAAGCATTGAATAGGTAATAAATAGCCATAAATGCATCGGTGATTAAAAAAAATTAAAAATAATTTTATTTTATTTTAATAAGAGATAAGAAACATAAGCGTTATATTTATTATCCAAAAAAAATATTATATTATACATTCACTAAAAATGTAATTTCTTTGTTAAATATGTTTTTTTTTTTTTGATAAAAATATTATTATTGTTCTCTGCTACTCCTATTATTAAATTTTACATATTGATATGATTAATTTTTGTTTTTAAATTTCTTCTAATAACAGAGTATGCGTGATAAACAAGAACCCGTACATCGCACGGGCATGAAATCTAGTCAATATATATATATAATTGAGTTCTCATCAAGGTGGCATTGAATAAATAATAAATAGTCATAAATGCATGGGTGATTAAAAAGAAATCAAAAATACTTTTATTTTATTTTAATAAAAAAAAGTAACATAAGTATTATATTTATTATACTAAAAAATGTATATTATTTATTCACTAAAAATGTAATTTCTTTGTTAAATGTGTGAAAAAATATTATTATTGTTCCTTGCTACTCCTATTATTCAACTTTATATATTGATGTGATTATACAAATTTATTATATTGATTCTAATAACAGAGGATGATGAATAAGAACTCGTGCATTGCACGGGCACGAAATCTAGTATATGTGTGTGTGTGTGTGTGTGTGTGTGTGTGTGTGTATGTGTGTGTGTGTGTGTGTGTGTGTGTGTGTGTGTGTGTGTGTGTGTGTGTGTGTGTGTGTGTGTGTGTGTGTGTGTGTGTGTGTGTGTGTGTGTGTGTGTGTGTGTGTGTGTGTGTGTGTGTGTGTGTGTGTGTGTGTGTGTGTTGTGAAATTGAGTTCTCACCAAGCATTAAATAGGTAATAAATAGCCATAAATGCATGGGTGATTAAAAAGAAATTAAAAGTAGTTTTATTTTATTTTAATAAGAAGTAAGTAACATAAGTATTATATTTATTATCCAAAAAAAAATATTATACATTCACTAAAAATGTAATTTCTTTGTTAAATGTGTTTTTTTTATAAATAAAAGTATTATTATTGTTCTTTGCAACTCTTATTATTCAACTTTACATATTGATATGATTAAAAAAATTATTATATTTCTTATATTAACGGAGTATGCATTAGAAACAGGAAACCGTGCATCAGACGGACACAAAATCTAGTATATATATGTAAAATTAAGTTCTCACCAAGCATTGAATAAGTAATAAATAGTCATAAATGCATGGGTGATTAAAAAAAATTAAACATAGTTTTATTTTATTTTAATAAGAGATAAGTAACATAAGTATTATATTTATTATCCAAAAAAAAATTATATTATACATTCACTAAAAATGTAATTTCTTTGTTAAATGTGTGTTTTTTTTTTTTTGTATCAACATACATATGTATAATTGAGTTCTCACCAAGGTGGCATTAAATAGGTAATAAATAGTCATAAATGCATGAGTGATTAAAAAAAAATTAAAAATAGTTTGATTTTATTCTAATAAAAAAAAGTAACATAAATATTATATTTATTATCCTAAAAAAATATTATATATCCACTAAAAATGAAATTTCTTTGTTAAATGTGTGTTTTTGGTTGATAAAAAAATTATTATTGTTCCTTGCTACTCCTATTTTTCAACTTATATATTGATATGATTAATTTTTTTTATTATTTTAATCCTAATAATGGGGTATGATAAACAAGAAATCGTGCATCGCACGGGCACGAAATCTAGTCTCTCTCTCTCTCTCTCTCTCTCTCTCTCTCTCTCTCTCTCTCTCTCTCTCTCTATATATATATATATATATATATATATATATATATAATTGAGTTCTCACCAAGGTGGCATTGAATACGTAATAAATAGTCATAAATGCATGGGTAATTAAAAAGAAATTAAAAATATTTTGACTTTTTTTTAATAAAAATAAGTAACATAAGTATTATATTTGTTATCCTAAAAAATATTATATATTCACTAAAAAAAATTCTTTGTTAAAAGATTTTTTTCTTGATAAAAAAATTATTATTGTTCCTTGCTAGACTCCTATTATTCAACTTTATATATTGATGTGATTAAAGTTTTTTTTATTATATTGGTTTTAATAATGGAGGATAATAAACAAGAACCCGTGCATTGCACGGGCACGAAATCTATATCTATAATTGAGTTCTCACTAAGGCGGCATTGAATGCACGAGTGATTAAAAAGAAATCAAAAATACTTTTATTTTATTTTAATAAAAAAGGTAACATAAGTATTATATTTATTATCCTAAAAAAGGTATATTATTTATTCACTAAAAATGCAATTTCTTTGTTAAATGTGTGAAAAGATTATTATTGTTCCTTGCTACTCCTATTATTCAACTTTATATATTGATGTGATTAAAATTTTTTATTATATTGATTCTAATAACAGAGGATGATGAACAAGAACCCGTGCATCGCACGGGCACGAAATCTAGTATATATGTAAAATTGAGTTCTCACCAAGCATTAAATAGGTAATAAATAGCCATAAATGCATGGGTGATTAAAAAAAATTAAAAATAGTTTTATTTTATTTTAATAAGAAGTAAGTAACATAAGTATTATATTTATTATCCCAAAACAAATTATATCATACATTCACTAAAAATGTAATTTCTTTGTTAAATGTGTTGGTTTTTATTGATAAAAGTATTATTGTTGTTCTTTGCAACTCCTATTATTCAACTTTACATATTGATATTATTAAAAAAAATTATTATATTTCTTCTATTAACGGAGTATGCATGATAAACAAGAATCCGTGCATCGCACGGGCACGAAATCTAGTATATATGTAAAATTGAGTTCTCACCCAGCATTGAATAGGTAACAAATAGTCATAAATGCATGGGTGATTAAAAAGAAATTAAAAATAGTTTTATTTTATTTTAATAAGAGATAAGTAACATGAGTATTATATTTATTATCCAAATAAAATTATATTATACATTCACTAAAAATGGAATTTCTTTGTTTGTTATTATTATTATTGTTCTTTATTTGTTACTCCTATTATTCAACTTTGCATATTGATATGATTAAAAAGTTTTTTTATTATATTTCTTCTAATAACGGAGTATGCATGATAAAAAAAGAACTCGTGCATCGCACGGGCACGAAATCTAGTCAATATATGTATGTATAATTGAGTTCGCACCAAGGTGGCATTGAATAAATAATATATAGTTATAAATGTATGGGTGATTAAAAAGAAATCAAAAATACTTTTATTTTATTTTAATAAAAAAAGTAACTTAAGTATTATATTTATCATCCTAAAAAAGGTATATTATTTATTCACTAAAAATGTAATTTCTCTGTTAAATGTGTGAAAAAGATTATTATTGTTCCTTACTACTCCTATTATTCAACTTTATATATTGATGTGATTAAATTATTTTTTTTGGTATTGATTCTAATAACAGAGGAGGATGAACAAGAACTCGTGCATCGCACGGGCATGAAATCTAGTATATATGTAAAATTGAGTTCTCACCAAGCATTGAATAAGTAATAAATAACCATAAATGCATGGGTTATTAACAAAAAAACTAAAAATAATTTTATTTTATTTTAATAAGAAATAAGTAACATAAGTATTATATTTATTATCCTTAAAAAAATTTATAATAAAAATGTAATTTCTTTGTTAAATATGTTTTTTTTTTATAAAAAGATTATGATTGTTCTTTGGTACTCCTATTATTCAACTTTATATATTGATATGATTAAATTTTTTTATCATAATTCTTCTAATAACATATTGTGCATGATAAACAAGAACCCGTGCATCGCACGAGCATGAAATCTAGTATACATGTATGTTTGTCTCCAAGAGAGGTTTTGGTTATTTTCGTCCATTGATCATTTGGTTGGGGCTCGTTTTCTTTTTTCTTTTTCTTCCTGGTGCAAGTGAATGACGATCAAAACATATCCTTTATCTTATATACGAACTCTCGTGTTTAATAACGAACATATCAAATTAAGTGAACAATAAATATAAGTACTATTTTTTTTGTTAGTCATTCAACTAATATAAATATTCAATGGGCAAGTATAGCTCGTAGAAGCTAAAAGGTACAAGGTATGTGTGAGATGTGTGTTGTTCAGTTAGTATGAAATATGAATATTATTAGGATTGAGTAAATAAAGATGAAAATAAAAAAAAAAAAAAAAATTGGTTCACGATCAAGGGTATTCACCGTCGACTACAGTGACTATCCCGGCGCTGGCTTGTAGGACAGCTGGCCAAGGAATTTAAGGCTGCTCCATGCCCAAGGAGAGATTTGAACCCTCGACCTTGGTTAAGGATGGATGAGTCTCTATCACTCAACCTCACCTTCTTGGTTAGATAAAAAAAATAATAATAATAAAAGATTTGAGCTCTGGTGGATGTTTGTGGGGTATTTGGCTATTTTCTGAGGGTGACAGAGGACACCAAAGACCAAAAAATATACTCGTAGATAAAAACCAAAAACTAAATAAAAAGGAAAACATGGAGAAAAATTAGCCTCCAGTATTACTGTGTTAGAGAGTAGAGACAGTGTTTTACTGTTCCTTCTCCTTCTCGTACGTGGTACTGGTACGTGCTCTCTCTCTCTCTCTCTCTCTCTCTCTCTCTCCCCTCTTCTCTGGCAGCTACTCCATTTCCCTCGCTTTCTTTCTCTCTCCTGTGATTTGTCTTCGCCAACCAAAACCCCCTTTTGTTCTATGCTTCAATTTTGTATATCTTCATCAATTGATTTAATTGCTGTTCATAGAACAAGAAAATTATCCCAGGTTAGTAAATTATTTCTCCATCCCATGTCCATTGGGAAAAATCTCATGTTGGATCGGCCTTGTTTTGGCTTGTAGGGGTGATGGGGCTTTGAAATAATAGTACCTTAGTATAGTGTTACATGGAGTAATATAAAGTAGATTCAAGCAATTGAAGCTCTAAATATGTTTATTTTCTAATGGTGTAAATAAAGTTTAGGGCTTTAACGTTTTGGGTAGAAGTAGAACTATAGCTATGTTTAGTTTTGTATTTGGTGATGTGAACTTTTGTGATCTGTAATAAGTTGGAAATGTATGAATTGCTGTGCTTATTTAGTTATTTGTACTGTGTGAAGGTTTTCATGAGAGGTTCGTGAGAGGTTACTTATACAAGTATTCAAGGGTTCATATTGTCCACATATAGGATGGTCTAGAAGTTAGAACCAATAGGAGGTTGACATGGGCTTATTTAGCATAAGCATTTGAGGTTCACTAGCCTTTACATCTCTTACTTGATGGATTGATGATTCTTGGGGTAGATTTTGGAGCTTGCTACTTTGGAGTGCAATCTTTAATATGATTGTAAAAGCTAACCCAAATATCTGGGTCTGTTGCATTCATGTGGGTCACTATGGGACAAAAGACTTGGACTACTTCAAAATTGACCCAATTGATAGATAAAATTATGGTTGGTCTGCTAGGTGATTTCTGGCTGAAGTTTTTCGCTTTAGTAAATTGCTTTTCTTAGGGCCACGTACATCTCGACCTTCTCATACCTCGTCTTTGGCGGGATACTCCTTGGGTTATTGTTGACCTCGCCCTCGACAGGGCTCTCCTTGGGTTGTTGTGATTGTATATTGCTTCCATTGTGCCTCTTTGCCTAGTTTTCTTCAGATCTCTAGTAACACAGTAGTCTATGGCATAATGGTGGATGATACATCATCATATGTCATACTAACATAACCTGTCTTCCATAAGCATATTCTACGGTTGAGCTTCATGCTTCCAATGGTGTTTGCTGCATGATTAAGTTAGTTATCTATTCATGTAAAGTAGCTGTCCGTGACATCTCACAGGGCCAATTTAAGAACTGACTGAATTTAAATGTAGCAACATAACTTTGAACAAGCCACTGCCCATTTGCTTTCAGGGGGAACTGTTAACTTACTCTAAACAGATTGTAGACAGCTGAACATTGCATTTCCAATATCATTCAATCTATTTGTTGTTCCAGATGTTGACAGCTCGAAATTGAACTTGTCTAATACTCTAATGTGGCAGGAGGTATCTAAACTCTTTCTAGATGAACAACATTATTTGATGGTCGAAACTCACAACAGTCTTAGGAGGAGCAAGATATCAGATGCTTCTTCCCTGGCAACAGCTAAGGTAGTTCTTATTGCTTCATATTTGTTGTTTGCAGACACACCAGTCTCAATCTGATTCTCATCCTGAAAGGCCTAACTAGTCCTTTCTATATAAAATACTTGGAGGGACTGATATACATTTGCTGAACTTGGTTGTAGTGGAATAGCTAAGAAGCACAGTGTGCATAATCTTTTGTGAGAATTGATCTCCTTGTCACTGATTAACCACTTCAAATATTAGCCTAACATAATAGTTTTTCTATACTAAGTTGGAGGGAAGATGATAGTATGCTAGAGTTAGTAACCTCCCAGAATATGAGGTAAATGCAAGAAACAGAGTAAGTAGAGATAATTTGGTTCAGGATAGGCCCAATCTTCTGTTTGCTTCTCTCCGTAGTAGGGCTTTTATTTCCTTGAGCTCTGTCTTTAGGTTCTTGGCCCTAGTTATTAAACAAAATCCTTTCATATCCATCATGGAGGGATTTTCCAACCCAATAAGAGAGTATCTGGCACCCAGAGTAAAACATATCAGAGCTTATTTGTATAGATTTGAAGTGATATTTCATGGATGGACAATCATGCAGACCTCACCTAATTGGTTGAGGGTGGGTTAGTTTAGTTTGGTTTATCAGGGAAGAGAAAAGGGAAGAACCAAAAAATTGTGATAAATGATATGCTGTTTTTTTTATTTTTTTTATTAAGATATCATGATTCATGGGTATCCAAGCTTTGCTTGACTAATATCATGGGTACTGAAGTTCACGACAAGGAAAACCTCCAGTGGGGACTCGAACTTAAATGATGTGCTGTTAATGGGCCACATACCTCACTTATATGCTGATGGTGGGAGGGAATGAGTTTTGAACTTCTAGAAGATGAACAGACATATGCTGCTGACTTGCTGAGCAGTGGGGAAAACTTCTTACAAGGAATCGTCTATTCGTTGCACATGTGTACTTCCTGATACAGCGTCATTCTTTGGGTAAAAGCAAGTAGGAAGCTACCTTATGGTCACTGATCAAAAAACAAAGAAAGATACCCTTTGGTTTTGCAGCACACTGTCATTACATGCTGAAGCCAAGTCGAGCTCAAGTACCACACTACCACTCAGCTTGAGTCAAGCTCAAAATCAACGAGCCATAATCTCCTGAGTTCGATTAGCTCAGTTCTCCCCCAGAACATCAATCTATAAATGCTTAGAGAACAACAAGACCTAACTTGTGAGCTCTCAAGTTGAGTTATACCCGGCTTGGGTTGACTTGCTCAGCTTGTTAGATGCTTGTTCATGAAATCTAAATGTGTTCAACTTGAGCCAATTTCAAGCTGAGCAAGGGGCCAGGTAGAGCTTGACTTACGCACAAGCCGGCTAGACTCACTAACACTCCCATTCATCAGCACCTATCTTACATCATCTAAAACCAACTTGGGCCATGAGGGCTGCTTTGGGTAGCTGGCACAATCAAAAGCAGCCAAAGGATCTCTGTTTCCTATCATTCTGACACTTTTCACCTAACTTTATGTTTTTGGACGAAGATATTGCAGCTTCATCGCCTTTATTCGATGTTAAAAATTATCATTTGTAATTGTGACTCACTATGAATATATTTCATTTAGTGTAGTAATATTTATATTCTATATTTCTATTAAAGTTTTCTTTCAGTTTCTTTCTCTTCTACGGCTTAATCAGACTTATAATGTGCTACTACCTTCTTGCAGTTTTCTGAATGACTGCGGCAAGAAATGACTGAAAATGGAAATCAAGATATTGATTCTTCTGAAAATGACACAGATTTGTCACCAGACAATATTGGTTCTATAGAGGAAATACCAGAGGGTACTATTTTGTCACGGCAAACATCTGTCAACCTAGTGCCATTTATTGGCCAGAGATTTGTTTCTCAAGATGCTGCATATGAATTCTATTGCAGCTTTGCGAAACAATGTGGCTTCTCTATCAGGCGTCACAGAACCAGAGGAAAAGATGGAGTTGGTCGGGGAGTTACGAGAAGGGATTTTACCTGCCATCGTGGTGGGTATCCGCAGTCAAAGCCAACTGAAGAAGGGAAGTTACAGAGAAATAGGAAATCATCAAGATGTGGATGTCAAGCATATTTGCGGATCGTGAAACGGGCAGATTTTGATGTCCCTGAATGGCAAGTCACGGGATTTAGTAACAATCACAATCATGAACTCCTTAAATCAGTTGAAGTACGAATCCTTCCAGCTCACTGCACAATATCTGCTGATGACAAAAGCCGGATTTGCATGTTTGCGAAAGCTGGAATGTCAGTGCGGCAGATGTTGAGATTGATGGAGCTTGAGAAAGGTGTTAAACTAGGCTGCTTACCATTCACTGAAATAGATATCAGGAATCTGCTCCAGTCTTTCAGAAATGTTGATAGAGATAATGATGCTATTGACCTCATCGGCATGTGCAAAAAATTCAAGGATGAAAATCCCGACTTCAAGTATGACTTCAAGTTAGACGGTCACAATAGGTTAGAGCATATTGCTTGGTCTTATGCTTCATCTGTTCACCAGTATGAAGCCTATGGAGACGCTGTAGTTTTTGACACTACTCATCGTCTAGATGCTTATGATATGCTTCTAGGTCTTTGGATTGGAGTCGACAGCCATGGCATGGCTTGTCTTTATGGTTGTGTGCTCTTGCGTGATGAAAACCTGCAGTCTTTTGCCTGGTCACTGAAGGTAATAGTGACATGCCACTTGAACTTAAATAAGTAGCTTAAAGCCTGATTGCATCTGGGGGACTGGGTTCTGTGTAATAACCTCAACTACTGTTACTTTTTTACTAGTTTGTTTGTGTAGGTTTAATGGGGAGGGCGCCTGTTTGAGTGTTAAAATTTGTTCATGAAACGGAAGTTTGCAAGCTCCACAATTTCTTCTTATATCTTATTTTTTCTCTTTTTCTTAAACATATGTGCAGAAAATTTTGAGCTTGATAGGAGGGAAGGGCCCACAAACAATATTGACTGACCACAACATGTGGCTCAAAGAAGCAATTGCCTGTGAACTTCCTGAAACCAAACATGCATTTTGCATATGGCACATCATGGCCAACTTCTCAGACTGGTTTTCTGTGTTGCTTGGCCCTCATTATGATGAATGGAAAGCTGAATTTTATCGTCTTTATAGCGTGGAATTGATTGAAGATTTTGAAGCTGGATGGAAGGAGTTGATTAGCAGATATGGACTACGTTCCAATAAGCACATCATCAGCCTTTATGCATTGCGGAACTTCTGGGCATTATCATACTTGAGGCGCTACTTCTTTGCCGGACTAATGAGTAAATCTATGTCAGAATCAATTAATGCTTTCATCCAAAGGATTCTAAGTGCACAATCTGAACTGGATCGTTATATAGATAAGGTACACCCACCTTTAACCATTTCAGAGAGTAAGACTAGGAAGAGAGCCGCTTTTATTTAAAGTTATTGACTCGCTTTTGTAACATCTTTGCAGGTAGCTAATATTGCTGAATACAATGACCAGGCTGGAGCAAAGCAAAAGATGCAGCAAAAACTGCAGAAAATTTCCCTAAAAACAGGCTCACCAATGGAATCACATGCTGCTACTATACTTACACCATATGCCTTCTCTATTCTCCAAGAGGAGCTTGTGTTGGCCCCACAGTTCGCATCTGTTTTGGCAGATGAAGGTTGCTTTCACGTCAGACACCATGCTCAGATGGATGGGGTGTGCAAAGTGCTCTGGGACACTCATCAAGAGTTAATCCGCTGTAGCTGTCACCAATTCGAGTTCCTAGGCATCCTTTGCAGACATATTCTCCGTGTTCTGTCAACAAACAACTGTTTTCACATCCCCGACCAGTATCTACCTATTCGTTGGCGCCTTGACGGACCATCTTCCATAAAAGCCTTTCAGAATGATGCAGCTCCAAAAGAGCACATTGAGAAAGTCCAAATCCTGGAATCCTTGGCTTCATCCATCGTTTCAGAGTCTGTTGAAACAGAGGAACGACTTGATACTGCCTGTGAGCAAATGTCCATGGTCTTGTCTCACATCAAACAACTCCCTCGATTGAACGATCATCATGCCAATGAGATTGAGTTCAATAGCCCATCTGCATCATTGATTTTGCCGGAAGTGGAAGATTCTGATGCGATTGTACAGAGTTTCACGATTGGGAGTCTTCACGAGTCTTTCTTGGGCAAGCTGAAAGAACGAAAACCAAGTGCTGGAGTTGACACACTGAGGAAGAGAAGGCGTTGTTCTATTCCTTGCTGTGGGCAATTTGGGCATGATGCCTCCGATTGTCCCATTATTGGAAGTTCTAGCTTGCACGGAGATGGAGATTCACTAGGTTTCTTGTAAATTAGCCCCCCCCCCCCAAGTGTATTATAGACTCGAAAAAGAGCTATAATTTTTAGGGTTTTTGTTATTTGGGATATATTGAATTAACAGGGCCACACTCAAAGAAGTGGAGAAAGAGGCAACCGAGATACTCAATTGAACATGAAATTAACACATGAATTTGAGGAGAGAGAGACAAACATGGGGAAGGGGTAGATAGCCATAGCTAGAGCAAGGAGAAGAAAAACTCATATTGATCGACATAATTTCTAAAAATGAATTACAGTAGCTAATATACTACTTGGCTTAGGAAATAAGCTAGGAAATAATAGAAAACAGTAAAATAAGTAGTGAATAGGAAAATAGGCTAAGTAATTGGGTCTTTTCGTGACATGGGCTGTGATCCATTCGGTGTGCATCATATTATAGACTCGAAAAAGAGCGAGCTTGTAACCCTTTGTAAGACCTGTTATTACGTAAACTATAAATCATCGCCTTCCATGGTTAACTTTATGGTGTTTTCTCTGCGCCAAAAATCTTTCTCAGGTCTGTAAGTTACATTCTCTATGTCTGGTCTGATTATGTCTATTTTTATTCTTATCAAACAATGTTCAAAAACTGACCAAAAACAGTTGTATAAAAGCTGATATATCTACAAAGATTCCTAAAACCTTCCTCTCCTTGTTACAGTCTTGGTAAATTGATCAGGGTTTTGTTTTCTCTACATTAACCCACCTGAATTATGTACTTCAGTACATTACTGTAGAGGAAATGTGAAAGAAAGAAGTGTTTTTTCAGTACCGCCCTTCGTCGCTACCTAGTTTCCAGCCAAGACACTCTCCTGAATCAGGATTCAGGACCAAAGAAGATATGGAGTATATAGCTATATGCTAAATGCTCTTCAATCACGAAAGTTCCTGCCATTATAGAAGGTCAGTCAAAGGAAGTTGATCAAGATTCTCCTGATCAGCTTTATGTGTACTCTTTGATTATTTCTTCATCATAGTTGTTAGGTGGAGAACATTTTGTTTTTCGTACAGGATAAAGCATTAGCCGATTTGATGCTACATGTCTTGGAATTCAGAGACATCTGTTTAAAACTTTACATATGAAATCATAATGCAAAAGTGAAATGAAATGTTGAAGTTTTCAGAGAATGCCTAATGGTTTTTTCAACTAATCGGTATCGGAGTATGCCTTAGATAGACACTGTTCAAACTAACTATCTAATTGAACCTTAATCGCCTATGTGGATAACTACAGGTGTGTTCGGCAACAACTTGATAGGTAGTTGTTGCATGTTTGTGGTTTGTAGTAGTCAAACCATTACTCATATTAAATTGTTGCGTTCGGTTACTAGTAGTTTTTATGAGTAGATGTCAGTCGGTATGGTAGTGTTTCACAAAAGTTAGTTTTTCAACTCCAAAAGTTAATTTTTGAAATTATTTAGCGATTTGATCCTTATTTTGTCCATACAAAAGTTTAACCACACACTTACCTAACAACTAATTTTACCGAACTCTCCGTACAAGTGCATGTTCACCATTAAACCACTACGTACCCTTGGTCATCGTATAGCTAATTCTTTTTACAAGTGCTCTAATTTAATAGTATAGCCTAGGGTTGGTACCAACTTTCTGCAAAAAAGAGTCGGTTGTTTAACGGCATATGTGCTGTTGTTGGTAAATAAACCTTTTCTAATATACAGATTATAGGGTGTTAGCTTAGCTAGTGGGATACTAATTTATTTGTTAATTCAATATTTAAAGTATGTTTTGATCACAGAAACCCGGGTGAAGATCACAAATGCATAAAAATAATAGCAGGTTCAAATAAACTTTGATTGTTTTTTAAATGATCGTGGAGAACATAATCACAAATAAAGTTAGGTGATTAATGATTGATTTATATATTCATTCAAATAAAATGATTGATTTATATATTGCTAGCTTTCCTCTTTGACGTATTTGCTATAACAACTCTTATGCGTTAGAAATATTGACGGGTTCCCATCAAAAAAAAAAAAAATTATTGATGAGCGTGTGTTCTGATTTATTTTCAGATAACAAATTAACGAAAATGTATTAGATCGATTTTAACTTTAGTTTTAGCCCGTGTATACGATGCATATCATAATTACTTATTTATTGGGTGGGATAGTTTGGGCAAACAAAAAAAATTGATCGGAAATTACCATGGAGCTGAGCTTGGAGTGTCCTATCACGATATTTATGCTATAAAATAGGATATTTGTTCAAAGAAAAAATTATTGGGGGTATTTTTCCACCAATCTTAACTTTTTTGGGTATTTTTGGCAAGTATTCCTTACTAATGTTGTGAAATAATTAGAAAGATAGAGAGTAGAGAATAAAGAGGAGTAAGAGGTGTCTGTATTTTTTTTTTTGAAGAAAACGGCCAAAGGCCTAACTATTATTAATATTATCAAGCTCTAATACATCCAGGATAATAGAAGGGGGTTCATCCACCCAATACAAAAACTTATCAACCGCTATAAAGCTAGCACGGGCTAAACGATGTGCAACACCGTTTGCCTACCTCTTAACATGAACACAAGAAAACTCCTCAAAAGAATTTAATAAAGTTTTACCGTCATCAATAATAAGCCCAAAATAGGACCAATCACATGAAATCCTCGCGATCGCGTTCTTCACCTTTACACAGTCAGTCTCAAAACAAGCTCTCCGCCAACCTCTATCGTAGCACCACCGAATAGCTTCGCGCATTGCCACAGCTTCCACTTCATCTGGCATCAGTACTCCCTGGAAACCAACCATATATGCTGCATGGAATTCACCTAATTCTCCTCTGATTACAGCACCAGCTCCATGTGCTCCTTGTTCAGCAAAAATAGCCCCATCAACATTGACCAAGAGGTGTCTGTATTATTCACATAAGGGATATATATAGTACAGGAGAGGCTAGGGTTTTGATTGCAAAGCAAGAACCCTAGTACAAGATATGGTAAGTATCTAGCTATAGTATCTCTACAGTATATTGTACATCCACATATAATATATTTCATAACACTCCCCATTGGATGTACATCACTAGAGAATATGCCTCGTTAAAACCTTACTAGGAAACCCCGTGGGACAAAAACCTAGTGAAGGAAAAAGAGTACGTTATTTTTCAATACGAGTGAGATGCTGCCTCATTAAAAACCTTGTCTGGAAAACCCAGTGGGACAAAATCATGGCCAAGGGAAAAAGAGTGCAGCGCGTATTTTCTCCCCCTCATGACAGTATCCGTCTAGATGTTCAAGTTGATGCAATTGTAATCTTCAGTAGGAAATGTCTTCGTAATGGATAAGAAACTTCAGTGTAACATATCACAATCTTCATGAATTCTAAATTCCATAATATCCTTGTCATACTGCCTCGTTAAAAACATTGTTAGGTAAAACCCAATGGGATAAAAACCTCAACGACGGGAAAAAGAGTACAACCACTACTTCACCAAAACCTTTGCTAGGAAAACCCGATGGGAAAAACCTACCCAATAGGAGAAAAACGTGAAGTGCGTAAAGTCTCATATTTTAATATCAATTTCACAATATATGAGCAATTTCCACAATTACAAACCATTTAACATAAACCTTTTTCGGGAGGTCTTTAGTAATACAGATATAAACATTCTACCTGAGGTCAATATATATCTTTCACTGCTCATATTTTTTCATATCATCATGAAATATTTGTAATTTGGAAATGAGAATCAATATTCTATGGTACTTCAGGACAATAAGAATCACATATTTCATATTCATGGTACTTCAGACCATAGATATCACCAACAACTCATCATATAGGTGATATTTACATCAACTCTCAACATTTGTAATCGATAAATTGTATAATTTATATGCTCAAACTTCTGGTTGAGACGATAATCAATTCATTCAAAATTCTCTTACAGAGATTTTGTATCTTGCATCACGTTATATCCAAATTGTGAATGCTAAACAACAATATATCTTGTTTTTCATTCTCATTGATCTTACTTGAAACAAATAATATTTTTATGTCATTGATTCATGGACCTTTGCAACTTCAAAAACTAGAGGTTCATATAAATCCAAAATAAGCTCTTCAGAAGCTTTTCACTTATTCAAAGGTCCGTGTATGCCATTATACATATCCAACAAGGCATTTAGAGTCCTTAGGGAATATATCTTCAATCCTTATGGGATTGGCATACCACGGGAGTAAACATTTCCTTTTATATGTGTCCGCCTATAAAAATATGTAAGTATCTTATAAACTACATTCCAATGAAAATGTGTGCATGCGTATGAGTAAAATAATGAATTAGTAAATGTTAAATAAATAGAAATAAGATATAAAATATAGATACATATATGATGTATGACTTATAATCTATATGTACACAATGTATGACTCGATAATGTAAATTGTACAGTTTGGATATCAAATCCATAAATCATTTGGACTTTAGGTCCATGAGCTCATTTCAAATTCCAATCAATAATTTGTCGACATTTAGATGGACTTTACATATATAATCCCCATTCATATGTCCATCGCATCTTGCATATGCATATCGGTTTCATCATTTACTGGTATCAAAATATTAATCGTTGAATCTTATAATCAACTTTATTTATCCATCAGTATTGGTAAATGATATTTGAATATTTTCTTAGGAGGTACATTTTCCTTTTTCTTATAGGCCATCTATTTTGATTCAGATATCCATACCTCTTCAAGGGTATATATATATAAAAGCTATAAAGCTTGTTTATATTTCAAAACTATTCATGAGTATCAACCAAACTGCACGATCTTGCCATGTTTGTATGATAGACTTTCATTAGGAACCGATATTCAATTAATTTGAATGAAAGTAAACTCAATATTCTACACTTCAAGTGTATCAATTCTAACATTACTGGCAAAATATCTCAATTCTCACAACATGTATCTCTACAACCAATCTGTGCCTCGATATGCCTCCCAAAGGGTCATATTTGTGCAACAGTCGAATCATAAAGTTTCATGCTTGAATATATAGAGGTTTGAAATAAAGCTAGTATATATGTAGACGTAAATGAACCTCAAATTTATATCATGTTCTGAACTTCTGGTTCAAACGGGGATCAACATCGTACATACTTATTGTATGTCTTTGTTTTCTTCACCTTTCCTCTATTATTCTCCCCCTAAGCTGAAAAAATTATCTCTCATGGACAGTTATAAATGGGCATTTCATTATATTGAAATCCAGCTTAGATCCACCAGTTTCTCATCTTCTCTCGATAAGTTTCACTTTATTAGTTCTCTGGTGGAGAATAATAATTCTGGGGAGTACACGTAACTGCAGTTGGTTATATTTGTGCTCATATAATTTGCCCCATACAAGAGATCAAAATATTGATAAAAACGCTCAAAACGTACTTTATAATGAACTTATATAATGCAATGCAACTCATCTTTTAAGTGATCTTCTGGCCACTTAATCTCAATTTATACAAGCAGCTATCAATATCTCGTCTCTTTTCGAATCAAACTAATTTATTATTCGAAACTATATATATACTCCATCTCGTTGTCAATCTTGCCTTTAAACCTCATATTAATAAAACACGAGAGAGTATGAGCATGTTATCATATTCATTCAAGAGAAACTTCAGGTTCTCGGTACGGGTGTTTTCATACCCGGATGGCCTAAACTGACACATCAACAAAATATTTCACGTAACTAACTTTTTGTTAGTTTTTGCTCAATAATAATTAACTTTGTTGTAGTCATTTACACGTGATTCTGGCCAGATGTATGATGTGACAACGACATAACTTATGTCTCTTTTCTAATGGCAAAATATCTCATTTTCAGGGGATATACAGTTCATGCTCTTCTAGAGCTTGTTCTCAACTTAGCTTGTTCATACAAATCTCCATGGACATATCTATCTATTGGATAGATTTCCTTTAAAATATACATAAGTCCATCGTCACTGCAAAAAGCATATGACCTTATTTATCTCATATTTGAATCATGCGGTTACAATTCACATTTTATCTCCCCTCTTTTCCGTACACGTGTAGTAGAAAAAACAATAATCCAAAGGACAATCAGAGTATTGACCCAATCAATGTACTTATTATATGGGGTACAAACTTTAGACTTGTGAGTATAAAGTATACACATATTTTTCCCTCTTATTTTTGGACTTCAGGCCAAAAATTCATTTCATCATTGTATTATCCAAATTGAACTTGCAACTTTTGGGTGTTTCTAACCCAAGTTACATAATTGTATACTCAAGTGGGTAAGATGTCAATCTATAATCATGAACTTCAGGTCATGGTAGTTGTTCCATCAAATAATATCTCCTTTATAGAGGTACCCCTTTAGTGATATTTTGGGATCACTATCGATAATTTATTTGCTCATATCAATGTCCATAGAAATTTATTTTCCAAAACAACTTTGGACTACAGACTAAAGGATTGTTTCATTATTGTATACCGAATTTCTCACTTTTATGGGACTTCGGGCCCAAAATTTCATGACACACTGGTTCATGTATTAAATTTAATATCAATATATTCATGAGCTTCTGGTCATGATTGTGCATCATCCAATTTCTATCTTATTGGAGATACCCCTTTCACAATTAAAAATATCATTCGTATATGGGGTTTGAAATCATAAACAAGTCTTATAGACCATGATTTATACTAGCTCATAATTCTTTCTTCATTGTCTCAATTTACGAGCCTTTAGACTTTATATAAACTTATCTTCAGGATAAGTATATTGGGCAAATAATCAATATTAGTTGCAGGGCTATTCATATAAACTGCACCATGTATTCCCAATATACAAAAATTCAATACATTGATAAAGATTAATTTTTCTAAGGAAAACTTACAACCACCATAGTGTTTGAGAGTATTTAAAACATAGAGAAAACTTACCTCCAAAATAAGACTATGATCTATGTTGTGTAACTCTCCCATATCATAGTTTTGGGACTAACAATAATTTGCATCCATTCATAGACAAAAGGTGACTTTTTACCAAGAGCTAGATATGTAACTGTCTTGTCTTTTCAACTGATAAATCTCACTTCTCAATCTCACTTCTTAATCTCAATTGATAGAACCAGTTACAATAAATCCCATAATTTGTATTAAATAAAAGGCATGATTAATTGTACGACAAAGAGATAGTTAACTATGCTTAGTGAGTAAAAGATATGTACAAGTAGAATAGATCTCATTGAGTATAATATAAAGTATATCATATATATACCATAAAAGAAAACATCATCAATGCATTATGCATAATAATTAAACATCAAGGGCATGACGCAATTGATAGGGAATCAATCATAAAAGTATATCACAAACTCACAACCACTAGCATTCACCATATCGTAGATATATAGATATTCTCAATCTGTAAATCAAATATTTGTCTTCATCTGGCCGTAAAAGTAAACAACCACTTTCATCATAATTTTAAGGTTTCACATAACCAGACTCCTTCATATTCTGAATAAAAGAACCCGTATTTCCGACTATCATAGCAAATACACCAAAAGGGAAGTACAGAATGCAAATTCTCCGACTATATGGGTTAAGTTACTTAATTACAGGTAATTGGTTCTTGTCATAAACAAGCGCAACATAAAAATATAAGACCGTAATGATGACATAATGTTGGATTGAATTTAATAATCTACAGGTACATATCATAATACCACTAGAAACCTACAACTAGCACAAATGCCTATCTACGTGTCTTATGCGAGAAGAACCACAATATCAATATTCAATTGGCAGTCATAAATCCTTTGTTGATGTTAATTAAATAGTACCTGTAATCCATAGCAAATGTAACGATGGACCAAAGCTAGTGATGCTCATATTAATCGGCTTGAGATCATAATCAATAAACCGTAATCTTGGCCGCTCCTCACGGTAGTTGGGCGATGTAAATTGAGATCTGAAATTTATACAATTAGCCAGGTTAGAGACGGGTGCTGATAACGTGTTGTGAAATAATTAGAGCAAAAGAGAGTAGAGAATAAAGAGGAGCAAGAGGGTGTCTACAGGAGAGACTAGGGTTTTGATTGCAAAGCAAAAACACTGGTACAAGATATGGTAAGTATTTAGCTATAGTATCTCTACAGTATATTGCACATCCACATATAATATATTTCATAACAATTAAAAATATATTCTTCTTTTTTCTTATAAAAAAAATAATAATAAAATAAAAATATATTCTTCTGTAATTTTGCCTCATACCATTAAACGATCTTATATAACATCTTTTAGATTAACTTTAATTTTTATCAGAAAGTCAGATTTTATTTACGAATTTTGCTTGTCAAATATTAGGACAGGTCCAATTTGTCCACATTTTTAAATGAATGCCTTAAGAAAGATCACATCACCGTTCGAAAAACAAAGAAAAAAAAGATATTATGTTGATTCTTTTACGAAGGTCCAAGGATGACCAATATGTATAAACACCTATTGCATCACACAAGATCGTATAGTATTTAGAAGTGGTTGCATGTAGTTGATAATGATATTATAACTTCTAGTGATATTTGCTAACATTGTCTTATAGCTAGGATATAGAATTTTGAAACTAACCAAATAGATAATTGTTTGATAACGCTAGTTATTGGAGGTTTCAAATGGTTATATTTGACTTCATTAAACAATGCTAGTTGTTAGTTGTTACTATATTTGTTTAATTTAATGTACGATAAATTTAAAGTGATCTATATTTTTACAAACAATATCAATTCAAGTATCTAACGAAATAACCTCTCTCGATATTATAGGAGTAAAAATTGCATAAATTAAACTTCCCTACTTCACTGCAGAGTTACAACCGAACCTTGATTACGGGAAACACGACTTGTTCCATAAAGCGTGGTGCAATTGCAAAAGGTATAATTGCAATTTGCACAATCCCTTTGCTATGAAAACTATAATATTTTTTTAATTTTCTTAGGGTCTATAACTACATGATTATTCCTTCCTAAACAGTATCCACATCATAAGTATATAATTAAATCATCTACTCCTAAAAAGAAATTGCAACATATCTTTCTATGCCCCTCTCCATTGATTATATACATGATGTTCCAACTTCCACAAAGAGAAAAATGAAAATGACATCTGAAATTGAAAAGCATATGTTTATTCCAGAACCATAGCAAACACCCATCTTAATTTTTTTTTTTTTTTTTTTTGTAATCTTACCATTAAAGTTCCCAAACAAGGCCTTATTATCAAAGAATCTCCTTCCCCTAAAGCAACCTTTTCTCCAAGCAATCCTGTTAACCAAATTAAACCCCCCATTCACATATCCTCACTATTCCATCCATCCATCCATAACTCTTGATCAATAATTTTGAGCAACCTGCACAATTTTCTCTCACCATGCCTACAACAACACCTCGACCCGTAACACACGCGGACCTCGCTCCTAAGCCTCATGGCCCCGACCTCGCTAGCAAAACCGGAGCTCTCCTCACCATCCTCTGTATTCTCTGCGGCCTCCTCTGTTTCATCCTCTCCCTCTTCGCTGAAGCCACTCGTTCCGAGGTTTGTTCTGTCTGATAATACTGAGATTCAGCCATAGTTGCTTCGATTTTATTAAATATTGTATTATTTAATTTGCAGGTGACGTGGGTACTTGCAAATAATATTAATGGTCAGAAAGGGCATAACAATAAGGGTCGTGATTATGAGTGCGTGTATAGTGGAAGTGGAAAAGTGCCATTGATTTGTGCGGCGGTTGCATTTGTTGCATTGGCAACTGCAATGCTGGTTCAACATTCGTTTATGTTGATTGCCATTAGCAAAACTTCACCTCCTACGTTTGTTAGCTGGGACCCTCACTCTTCTAAGCCTATGAAATCTCTTACTTGGCAAGCTGGTTTCTTCTTCATCTCTACTTGGCAAGTCCTTTTATTTCTTGCTTCCCTTTTTTGTTCCTTTTTAATTAATTCTCTTATAATGATCACTCATTATTTCCCTCGCAAGTAGACCCTTTGAATTTGGCTAAGAATTTCAGGAAAGGGTGAATTTCCAAAATAGAGTAGAACGATTGTGAATTTTTGATGATCTCTTCAGTCTTCATCTCGGTTTCCCTTTAAATTTTCAAACATGTACTATCAAAACTTCGTTTGAGTAGGTCTTGTGTAGGGTAAACTTATCCCGTGAGGTATGAGAGAGCACAGAAAAAGAAAGGGGAGGTGAGAGACCAATTTCATAGATCCATTTATATAAGTTTTTGTATAAAACAAATGTTTCAAAAGATTAAATATTGATCGTTTTATTTGTGCAACACTAAGGTAATAAATAAAAAGAGAGACAAATTTATAATGGGTGATTAGGTGATGGGTGTCTTTAGTTTCCTAAAAGAAATAAATTTTATTTTCGCTATCGTAATTGGTAATAATATCACAAAATTTTTGATGATGACATGATATTTTAATCACCTAAAAATTTCGTACGGTGTGATCGTAATAACATAATGATTGCAAAAGGTATTATACAAGTTTTTGTGTTTTATTAAAGAGGATAATTTTTCTTTTTTTTTTTCGAGGTGAGGAGGTGGACTTTAGATATATGATGCGACTATGAATATGATGTATGATATGAAGTTTCTTTTCGAAAAGATGCTCACACACCTACAGGAGTATTAGAATTTTCTACTCTCAATGTATTTCCAGAAAACAAAGTACTTATGTCAAACGACGTTCTAACAACTCAATTTTCCACTACAAGGACACCTTTGATGTTATTGTTCTCAGCTTTCTATAACCCACACGAATTGGCTCCTAGTGTTTTAAGTATGAGAATTAATCACAACTAGACAAAAATACACACTATATGAAAGGGTCCATGGAAAACCATATTCACATCACAATTCACTAGATAGATAGGTGCGAGGTCGTAGCATTTCAGTACTTGAAGCAAGTCTTGACTTCGCCTTATCTTGTCTTTGATTTGAATCCATTTATGTAAGTGAGTACGTCTTAAGTTTCAAAACTTATACCGACAATAATGGGTGTTGTATCCTCTACTGATTAAGAATATTATTTCCTAATTATGAGATTAAAGGTTGGATCTATTGACATATGTGCCTTCTTGACCAGAAAATGTTGTTGTCTCAAACTTGAATTTATTGGCTTATTATATGTTTCATTATTACCACGAAAACTCGTATTTATGTAGGAGTTAAAACTAACTTGTAGTTTCAGATCATAGGGAGAAATCAAAACAAAAGAATTATATTAGTTGAAAATGATACAGTTTCAGTACGTATAAGTAGTGATGAAAGTTATATACTCACGTATAAGTAGTGACGAAAGTTACATACTCCCCTTCAATAGTGTTAAAAAACATAACATTATATTGTTCAACAAACTAATTCTTATAATTATGTATTACTCCCTTCGTCTCATAATATAAATCGTCGTATTAGAAAATTAGTTTTTCCCATATTATAAAGTCATTTTAGAGTTTCAACAAAGCATTTATTATTTTTTACCCATTCTACCATTGTTTCACATTACCTCATTAATTACTCACCTCTTAGCTAAATTCTAAGTTAAGGGGTAAACTAGTCAAGTTTAATTATTTTTGTTAGAATTGAGACTATTTAACAACTTTATTAATTTATGTGCAAAAACCTTAAACGACTTATATTATGGGACAGAGAGAGTACTATTTATTTTATTTTTATTTTTGCAGGATTTGTTTTGCAGTGGGGGAAATTATGCTATTGATAGGCCTTAGTGTAGAATCAGGGCATCTAAAGGACTGGTCAACACCAAGGGCTAGTTGCCTCATAATTCGAGAAGGTGTGTTTACAGCTGCTGGGGTTTTTTCTCTTCTCACAGTCTTTTTAGCAGCCGGTCTCTATGCTACAGCTTTGAGAGTCCAATGGCTCTGCCAAGAATCAGAAAATGTACGACGAGAGGTATTAGAAGCTTCTGACCTCTATGCATCACCACCTCGTTCACCCCGACATGATCGAACTACTCAAAATCCCCCAACCGATGTCGTTAGACCAAATCAAATCGTCCAATCATCCACGGTATCTCAATTTTCATCAGTCCTTAATCATAAACAAGGTAATCTAGTGTAGTGCAAAAACAAGAGTGATAAAAGACCAATTCTCGAGATTGTTATACTAAATTGTGAATTAAAAATTGTATACACATACCAAATGTACATGCACTCTAAGTGAGTATTGAATTGTTTTAAGTTTTGTAAATGCAACATATTAGCTAGGGAACTAAAGTTAGCACATTTCCACAATTTTGTTTGCATCAGTGGTAGGTACATCTAACTTTTCATAACGTTTATACCATTAAGAATCAAAAAAAGGTGGGTTAACTAGTTTTCTTTTTTTTTTCTTTTTTTTGAGGGAAAAAGATAAATTCTTTCACAATAATAAGCCATACAGCATTTACAAACAAAATCAAAATCAGCAAGATGCAATTCTAAAACATCAAATAACATTCAAGTAATAAAGCTATTTAGCATGGTAATTGATTCAATGAGTCCGAACAGTCTCCTTTAAATCGATGTTTTCCATTTTACAGCCTTTCCGCGGAGGCCCTGTCGTCATAGCTTTGTTGAATGTGCAAATCTGACATTGTAGAAAGCCTCTTGAAAAAGAAGATTTGTAGTACCGCCATGCGAATAACGAAATAGAAAATGAACACTACTCTCACAAAAGGAGAGACTGTCTTATCCAAAAATTGGGATAAACTAACTCTCACGGAAGGAGAGACTGATTTATTCCTAACAACGGAACTGAAAAACTAATTTAAAACATACGGAAAAATGAGAAGGATTGGGGCTTACCATCAACGATTCACTGATGGCAGCTCCTAAATTATAAAGATAGGGTTAGGGTTTTTTAGAGAGAGGGGTAGAGAAGGAGGGTTTCTTTGTATTTCTAATTAATTTAGTACTCGTATAGGTGGGTTAACTAGTTATGCGAAGCACCTATCACCAGATCACCATGTATCCTAATTTATTTAGCAAATTAAATTATATATGTTTAAGAGTGTATTCCTATATAACCACTATTGAATAACCATCCAAACATTTTGCTCCACGCCCTGCGCCACGTGAGTTGCCGCCACGCCGTGGAGTCAACCGAGTTCACATCACCCTAGTGCGTGGAGCAGACTCACTTTGCTCGAAACTTTCTCAAACGTGGTAAACACCAAATAACATACCACCATCAATTAACCGATTATCCGATCACTAGCGAACCAGGCCAGGATAAATCTCTGTAGGAATAACTTAGTATTGTACACTGTTAGTTACAAGCTGTAATAAATAGTTATTAGAAGTTTGTTAGGAGTAGTGCCAGCTCAGCCTATGAGCGATTAGAGTTTATTAGAGCTACCCGGTTCATAAACTCATCTCTCTCCTGTACAATTCATTCTGATCACTTTGTTTCGTTGATCAATCTAGCTTCGATAATCATAAATTTAGTTTCTGATTTCTTCTCATTCCAGATTTTGATTTGTTTCATCAAAATCTCTAGCTTCATAATTAGGTTTTCGCGATTTTCTTTTTCGATTGAGAACAATAAACTCAATCAATTTCTTGTAGATCAACTGTTTGATCAATTTTCGCTGTGAATTTTAATCTGTTCTTGATCAATTTTACTCTGATTTTTTATCAGTTATGGCTCCTATGAATGTTGACGCTTCTAATCCGTTATATCTCTATCCCTCAGATCATCCAGGGATGAATCTTGTGTCTAAAATTTTTGATGGCTCTAGTTATGGTAGCTGGAGAAAAGCAATGATGATTGCATTTTCTGCAAAGAATAAATTGTGCTTTGTTAATGGTTCCTGTGTTAGACCAGCTACTGGTGATGCTTTGCTGAATTTATGGCAACGCTGTAATGATATGGTCACAAGCTGGATTTTGAATGCCTTGTCAAAAGAGGTAGCTGACAGTGTCCTTTATGCTCAATCTGCGAAAGAAATATGGTGTGAGTTAGAGGAGAGATTTGGTATATCTAGTGGTACAAGTTTGTATCAATTGCAAAAGGACTTGAGCACCATTGGGTAGGGATCTATGGATATCAGTACATACTTCACCAAGATGAAATCAACTTGGGATGAGTTAAACAATGTCTGTCAATTACCGTATTGCACCTGTGGGAAGATAGAAGCATGGAAAAAGGTTGAGCAAGATCAAAGATTGATTCAGTTTCTCATGGGACTCAATAGCAATTGTCAGAATATTCAAGGTAATATCTTAATGATGAAAACTTTACCCTCTTTAAGTCAAGTATACTCAGTTTTGTTAGAGGATGGGAAACAAAGGGGAATTAAATCACCTATAGACTTCATTAGTGAATCTGCTTCCTTTTATGCTGGTTCTCAGAGAAATAATAAGTCTCAAAATCATTTTAAGCCAAGAAATGATGATCATTTTAAGCCAAGATTTGATGATAATAGACTTAAGAATGATGACAGCAGATCTTTAGGTTTTATTACTTGTAATTGCTATAAGAAACGTGGTCATTTGATCAGTAAGTGCTATAAGTTGCATGGTTTTCCATCAACTTTCAAGTTTAATTCTACAAGCAACTATAAGGGAAGAAGGGTGGCAGCTGCAGTTCAAGGGGTTTCTAATGGTGATATGCAACAAGAATCTAAAGGATTTTATGAGAGCAACAATTATGGGTATAATTCTGGTTTTAGTCATGTTCAGGGTTATAATTCATCACCCAATCAGAGTTCTGGGTATAATGTGAAGGGCATTTTTACTGAACAATTCAACCAACTCATGTCACTCATGAGCAATCTTCAAACAGATCAGAAAGGTGCAGCTCATCATGCCACAACTTCTGCCAACTTTGCAGGTATGGTCTCTTGTTCTGTTCATGATAATTCATCTATATGTACATGATTTAGTTGTGTATTAGCTGCAAAAACCTTGATCATAGACACATGTGCTTCTGACCACATGTGTCATAACCTATCCTTGTTCACAAAAGTTTACCCCTTATCTTTCCCATATTCTATTACCCTATCTAATGGCCAAAATGTCACAGTTACTCAAGTTGGTTCAATTTCTGTCACCTCACAGCTTTTAGTTTATGATGTTCTATATGTGTCTGCTTTCAAGTACAATTTGCTATCTGTGGGCAAGTTAGTTACTCAACTGCAATGTTACATGATTTTCTCTCCCACTCATTGCTTCATGCAGGGCCCTTCTCTGAAGAGGCCTCAAGTACTTGGTGAAGCAAATGGAGGTCTTTATCTGCTGAATAATGGTCAAGCTGATAGACTGAGAACATATGCTACTTGTGCTTCTGTTTCTTTTCCTTCTTCTGTTTTTAAGTATCCTCATTTACTTGAAAATTTTGCAAGTTGTAATGCAAGCTGTAATACATCTTGTTCAACCAGTTTGTGGCATGCTAGGTTAGGACATCTTCCTTTTGATAAACTCAAAAATCTGTCATTGTTGGATTCCACTTTCAATATCAATAGAATAATTTTTTGTGATGTCTGTCCAAGGGCAAGACAACATTGACTTCCTTTTCCTCATAGTTCCATTCATACTTTTACACTTATTTGAACTCATACACATTGATCTTTGGGGTGCTTACCATATTCCTACTTATGATGGCCATAGATATTTTTTGACAATAGTGGATGATTTTAGTAGAAATACATGGACACATCTTCTCCACTGTAAAAGTAATGCCCTTGACTTAATTAGAGCCTTTTCAAACATGGTGGAAACTCAATTTCAATGCAAAATACAATGTATGAGATCTGATAATGCCTTGGAGTTGGGAAAGAGTAAAGAAGCAACAGCCTACTTCATTTCTAAAGGAATTGCTCATCAAATTAGTTGTGTAGACACTCCACAACAGAATGGTATAGTGGAAAGAAAACACAAACATCTTTTGGAGACAACTAGAGCCTTATTATTTCACTCCCATATTCCAGTGAGGTACTGGGGAGATTGCATACTCACTGCTACCTATCTCATAAACTGCTTCCCTACTAAGCTTCTTCATGGCCTAACACCCTTTCATATTCTTTTCAATAAAGCTCCTATCTATAATCACCTTAGAACCTTTGGCTGCTTAGCTTATGCTTCCAGTTTGAAGAGAGGAAGGACCAAGTTTCAACCTAGAGCATTTCCATGTATTTTTTTTGGGATATCGTTTTCAATCTTGAAACAAAACAAGTTGTTATCATAGAGACATTGTGTTTCATGAGAATATTTTCCCATTTCAGTCTTCATCATCTTCTACCCATTCTTTATTTCCTTATTCTCCCTTTTCTTCCTTCACACCTTCTATTCCTCAAACACATTCTCCACATAATACTTCAGAGTCTGTCAGCATTGATCAGCAGGTTGTTAGAAGGACTTCAAGAAAATATACTACACCATCATATCTTAAAGATTTTGTGTGCAATTGTGTGCATGTTAACCCTCAAATTTGTCCTCATACACTTACCTCTACTTGCTCTAACTCCAAATCCATGTGTTTTCTGCCTTAACTACAAATAGCCAGCAACTTTTGTCACAATTAAATACTGTCCATATACCTGAATGTTATAAAGAGGCAGTGACTGGATCTGCCTGGCAACAGGCTATGGATAAGGAGTTTGAAGCTTTATTTGTCAATAATACATGGGATTTAGTTCCATTACCTAAAGGCAAGAAGCTTATTTCTTGTAAGTGGGTTTACACTGTCAAATATAGATCAGAGGATACAATTGAGAGGTTTAAAGCTTGTTTAGTTATTAGAGGTTTCACACAGAAAGAGGGCATTGATTATACAGAAACATTCTCCCCAATGGTGAAGATTACAACTATAAGAACTTTGATTGCAACAGCTATGAAAAAGGGTTGGGGTTTACATCAATTGGATGTTAATAATGCATTTTTGCATGGGGATCTTGATGAAGAGATATACATGAAACCCCCACCAGGTTTAGCTCTTGATAACCCAGCTCAAATATGTCTTTTGAAGAAATCATTATATGGCCTGAAACAAGCCTCAAGACAATGGTATGCAAAGTTGTCTGTGGTCTTGAAATCTGAGAGTTACCAGCATTCTGAAAATGATTATTCTCTTTTGAATAAGAGAATAGGTGATTCTGTGGTGTTTGTGGCAGTGTATATTGATGACATACTTGTCACTAGTGACAATATTGAAGAAATTCAGCATTTGAAGACTTATCTGGACTCACAATTCAAGATCAAGGATTTAGGTTCCTTAAATTATTTTTTGAGAATGGAGATTTATCAGGAAAGCAATGGTCTTGTAATGACTCAAAGGAAGTTTGCCTTGGATATGCTTTCTGAATTCAAGGTTTCTTCTGATTCTTCTGTTAACAGTCCTCTAGCTTGCAACCTTAAGCTCAGATCAGACAGTGGTTCTCTTGTTCCTGATCCTAGCCTTTACAGGGAATTGGTGGGAAAAATGAATTATCTCACCAACACTCGACCAGATATAGCTTTTTCAATACAGTTCCTTAGTCAATTTATGCAAGCCCCAAGACAACCACATTTGGATGCAGCCCTTCACACCCTCAAGTATATAGCTCAATCTCCTTCTCAAGGTCTTTTCTTCAATGCAACATCTTCTTATGATGTACAAGCCTACTGTGATAGTGATTGGGCAGCTTGTCCCAACACCAGAAGGTCTGTTAGTGGGTACTACATCACTCTTGGTGGCTCTCCCACCTCCTGGAAGTCAAAGAAACAACCCACTATTTCTTTGTCATCTGCGGAGGCAGAGTATAGGTCTATGCGCAGAGTCACTGCTGAATTGGCATGGCTTACTCGGTTACTACATGAGCTCACTGTTCCCTAAGTCATTCCAGTACCTTTGAAATGCGACAATCAAGCTGCAATCTATATAGCCAGGAACCCAGTGTACCATGAAAGGACCAAGCATATAGACTTAGATTGTCACTTTATTAGAGAAAAAGTGCAGGTTACTCTACAATATGTCAGAACACAAGAGCAATTGGCAGATGTTTTTACTAAGAGCTTGAATGCTAAACATCATCACAACATCCTTGGCAAGTTGGGAGTTGTTTCCCCCTCCAACTTGAGGGGGGTATAGGAATAACTTAGTAATCTACATTGTTAGTTACAAGCTGTAATAAATAGTTATTAGAAGTTTGTTAGGAGTAGTGCCAGCTCAGCCTATGAGCGGTTGGAGTTTGTTAGAGCTACCCTGTACATAAACTCATCTCTCTCCTGTACAATTCATTATGATCATAATCAATACAATTTCTTCCCTTTCTCTCTCTAAATTTCTTCTCTGTTAACAATCTCTTAATGAACGACTCAGTGAGTTGGCCAACTTAGCACTCCTCTACATTCTTTTTCACTAATACATTGAAGAAATCACGAGAATCAATGATCTTATTATCAAAAGTTTTTCTAAAGAAAATAAACCAAATGGCATGCAACCTAACTGATGAAATTTGTTTTCTTCATCATCAATCGCAGTTGATGGGTATAGAATTGAAAGGACATTTTTTGTTAAAACATTCGTGTATTTACGAGATGAATAGCGCACCGCTCAACATTATCCGTAGCTTCCTTCTAGTCTTAATCCTATTCAGCCACCATTTCTATCATTAGTTCAACTACTAAGCGTTTATTCTCATCACGTACACTGGTAATCAAGTATACTTTCTTAAGGTTCTCGTTTCCATATTTATCACAAGCATTTCTGTAATCTTCTCTCAATGAAAATTTGATTTTTGTAACAATACTAGGTGTATGCCCCGTGCGATGCACGGGCTTGTAATTTATCATTAGAAAATATATTTGGAATGCTATAAAAAAAATAGATTAATGATTTATCAATATTGTGTATAATAAGTAATATAGAGTTACCCGTTCAAAACCAAAGTTGTGCTATGCGAACTATAAAGTTGTTTATATGACATGCAATTACAGTACATACCCTAAAATCAAATTTTGTTGAAAATCCCCCAATTATATCATTAAGGTTGTGCTCTTTTCCACTTATTGAACCTTACTCAATCAGTGAGGACCTTACTCAATCAGTGAGAATTAGTGGGAGGACCTTACTCAATCAGTGGAAATCAGTGGCAGGACCTTACTCAATCAGTGGAAATCAGTGGCAGGATCCACGTTTCTACTCACAGAATCAGTGCAAATAAGTGATAGGACCTTACCGAATCAGTGAAAATCAGTGGCAAGACCTTACTCAATCAGTAGGAATCAATGGCAAGACCTTACTAAATCAGTGAAAAAGTACGCACCCTAACACTGTATTTGGAAACCTTTTAAGCGTGGAAATGTGAAGAAAAGTAAAACTGAGGAAAACGAGAGAAAAGTAAAACTGTGAAAATATTCTAATTTCACTTGTTTGGTTTGGTATTATAGAAAACTATGAAAAATCAAAATTCCTCTGTTTTCTTTTGTTTGATTTGGCACTAAGGAAAACTATTACCTGCAACAAAAAGACAGATGTGTCCTTTTATTTTACTAAGGTGAAGTACTGTATGATATCAATTCGTAACTTTGATTGAAGTGTTGGTAAGCCTGGTATTACTAATAAAAAACCAAAAAGGCCAAAACATATCCCAAATTCCCAATATTTCATTATTCTAAGCAAACTGTTTGTAAATTAAAAAGTAAAGAAGACAAAAGAAAAAAAAAACATCATTACTATTTAGATTATGAAATAACTGAACACTCATATGGTAGCATAAACTAGTCCAAATGATAATCCTAATAAGAATGCTAAAATAATTATTTAAATAATTCAAACTTTATTTTGAAATGATATCTTCCTTCGCAACCACATAAGACGTCGTTCAACTGGTAGCCCGAAGAAACAACGTGTCAAAGTTGTATCCTTTGCAAGAACTTCGTAAGCTGTATACAAAGAGTCATCATCTAGTCCTAGTAGTTCCAACTCTTCCCATATCTCCTTCTCAGAGTAAATACGTTGTTTGAACTTCTCAATCAGAAACATTACCTTCTTTAATTGCATCAGATAGTTTCTCAAGTCCTCCTTTTATGACATCATAGTTTTGAGCAAGTGCATCCATAATTTTAACCTTCTTATTAATTAGTACTTAGCATAACATGATCACTGCTCTTTTTAATAACCTCAAGTTTGATGTTACCAGCTGAAGATGAATTAGTGACCGTACTTGTTGGAGTAGTAGCTAGCTAGCTAGCTAGCTTTGTAGGATTAGCAATTTCTTGATCGGAACCCTCCAATGTAATGACATCATTGGCAATGGCACATCAATTTCCTCAATGCTTTCCACGTTTATGATTCCATCATTAATTTCAATAGCTTTGGAGTTTCCTAATTTACGCTTCCTTTCTTTTGCTGTACACCCCTTAAGTCCAGTAGCTCTGTCCTTAGCATATATTTCAGCTAGCATCTCAAAGTGCTGAATTGGCTTGCCTTTGAAATTTATTGCTTTTGGATTTTTCTACATGCACAAATTAAACAATGTAAATACTTAGTTACTATAAAATAAAGTCAAGGTTTAAGGTTTTCTTTTTTAAGAGGGTAAATAAAAGCCTAAACATGCAATAGATAAAATAAAGAGTGACTGACCTTGATTAGATGTTCCCAAACTTCTTCTTCAGCATCCATCTCAAAAGTTATAGGGTTCCACCTAAAACCACTACTTCTATCTTTAAAGATATCATATGCCAAGTTGAAATTGTTTCGAAGTGTCTTTATACGATTTTTCACATGCTTCTTATCGACATTCATATGAGTTTTCTCAATTACAGTATTGGTGATAATATCATACGCACGTGAAGACATTGTTCGATCAAGCTTCTCCCCAGCAAGAAATTGTTCATAAAGAGCATCTACTAACACTCTATACATTTGCGCTGTCCACCATATGTTCCCCCCTTTCTTTTCTGTTTTCACTTCTTTGGATTCCATCATTGCTTAATTAAACAAATAAAAGAAACAAGGTAAGAGTTTCTTGATAAAATAAAACATACAAAAAAAAAAAAAAACTACTAATTAAGCATATGTAGATCGATCAGAGAAGATTGAGAAATTTATAAATCATATATGATCCCAAACAAAACTTACATATATAAAGAACACTACTACTTATTGAACTCAAAAAGGGGAAAGGAAAAAAAAACTTGAACAATGTGGTATTAGCTTTGCGCTTGATTGTGTATATAGGCACTCCACATTTCTTTCGCAATATTCTCCCTCATTTTCTGCCCCTCTTGAGACTCTACTGGGTTATTCACTAATGATCGACTCCTATGTCGCCTATTCTCTAGTTCAAGGTCAACTTCTGCAATTAAACTTTCATTAGGATCAACACCCATTAGATAATTATGTAAAATACAACATGCTAAGATAATTTCTGTTTGTGCGTCAACATGATAATGTGGCTCTGTCCCACTAGCCACAATAGGAAAACGCTTCTTAAGTACTCCGAGTGCTCTTTCAATAGCATTTCTCAAAGATGAATGTCGAAGGTTGAATAGCTCATAAGCATTTTGTGGACCACGTTTTGAATATTCCTTTAGATGATAACGAACACCTCAATATGGTGCAATTAGACCACTATTTAACATAAATTCAGCATCCACAAGATAATATCGCCCTACAAATTTTTTTTAAAAAGAAATAAGGTGTTACACATATACTTATTATTAAATAAGTTTGTTATATAATACATATGTATTATATTTACCTCTAGGAATTTTAAGGTTGTCATTCCTTCTTAGTGCATTTTTTATTATCCTTGAATCAGATGCAGAGTCTTCCCATCCAGGTAAAACGTATGTAAATTTTAAATCAAAAGAACATGCAGCTAATACATTTTGTGTCGGGAAGTTTTTTCTTCCACAGTACCTATTCACGGTCTCTGCGGATATTTTAACTCGAAAATGGGTTCCATCTATTGCACCAATACAGTCTGGTTGGATGAAATATGGGAAAAATCTATTACTGCTTCGAATTTCTGTAGGTACTTTTGAGCCATCTGGTTGGATGAAGAACAGATCTTCGAGCATTAAGATGGCCTCAAGTACATTATGAAAGTGTCGACTATTGGTTTCGGTTGATCGACGAAAGATGCCCCCAATAGTACAATTTCTAACATTATGTCCAACTATGTGGAGGAACTTGATTAGTTGCTCTTCAACTGAGCTACGCCTAGTATCTTGAGCTAATCTAGCAAATGCATCTACACTCATACGCGTCATGTGACGACAAACTGCTGGATTGTTTCTAAACAAATCCATCATTTTTTAACCACCCACCTCTTTAACTAAAAAAAAAAAAAAAAAGAAAAACTGAAAACGACAGTTTAAAACCACCCCACACATTCTCTCTCTCCTCCCTTCTCTCCCTCTTTTTCTCTCTCCAGCCTCGCAACTCCAAACCCTCCATCACTCTCACTACCTCCTGGTAAGCCCTAACTATTATTCTCTCTCCTTTTTCTTCTCAATTAACCAATTTTCTCTGTACTTTTTGTTAATTGGTCTAGTTTTGTTTATCTGTTACTCTATGTTAATGGCGAACTTTTCAGGGTTTTAGGTTCCTTAAAGATGTCGTTGAGGCCAAATGCACGAACGGAGGTTCGCCGGAACCGGTACAAAGTCGCCGTCGATGCCGATGAAGGTCGTCGGAGAAGAGAGGATAACATGGTGGAGATCCGTCGGAATAAGAGAGAGGAAAGTTTGCTTAAAAAGCGTCGTGAAGGTTTTCAAGCTCAACAGTTTCCTGCTACTACTCTTCACTCTTCTAATGTCGAGAAAAAGGTCGCTATATAAAATATAATTCCCATTTTATGTTTTTGAATTTGGTGATTTGGGGTTTGATCAATTTTGGGGTTTAATTTGAATGTCGTGTGATAGGTGTATTACTAATTATTAGGGTTGGTTTATTGTGTGGGAGTTAGTAGTTTAAGGTTTGATTCTGATTCATAGAGTGGTTGAAGTGTTAAATTCATGGTTCTGGGGGATTGTTTGTTTTAGTTGCTATTCTAGTTGCTTTGTTACAATTGTGAATTTTGGCGTTCCGTGGTTAGATCGATTTGGGGATTAATTGTGAATGTTTTGTGATATTAGGGTTGGTTTATGGTGTGTGGTTAGTGTATTAAGCTTATAATTCTGTTACATGGGGTTTGGTTTCACTTCAAAATTTTGAAATCTATATTTTTGGGCAATGCTTTGTTGTAGTTGGTATATGGTAGCCTAGTTGCTTTGCTAGTTTCTCTCTCATTGATTTATGTGTCAATTAGGTTTCTTAAAAAATGAAAATGAAGATTGTTTTTCATAATAGTAAATGAGTATGTGGATGCTGTATGTTGCTGCTTGCCTTCAGAGTGTGATTTAACAGGTGGGATAATAAGAACGGAACAACTAAATGGACAATTTGATCATTTTTTGTTTGTTGTGTGAGTTTTCTTTTTTCGTTGTATGGGTTTTGATGGATTTTCTTTATTTGAACTACTTGATCATTATGAAGTTGAACCAAGTTTGCGTAATTTTTTCTTTTTTAAATTTGCTTTTAAGTGTTAAAGGTATGGAATCTTTATTCCAAAATTAATCTGGGCTAGGTTGGGGTTATATATGCTGTTAGTTGTCAGCTTTAAGGATGTAGGGGTGTTGTGTTTCCTTTTCAGTTATCTGATTGTTGTTTGTATTTTGTTCATGTTGGTGTAAAACTTTTCATCGGAGAATTCATTTCTAGTGTTGTTAATCAAGTAGTGGCAAATTGGGGATAGCGACAAGCTTTAAGATAATTCTGGTTCAAGCAGAAAGTACGCTCAAATATGACTTCATTGGGAAAATGAATATAACATAGCATTCAATACAATGTTGATCTCTGAAATATGACTCCTTTCTATGCTTTCACCATGATGAGAAGGACCAATTTGTGAACTTGTCCTTGCTACTAATTCACCACTTCGTTGTAGCCTTGGCAATCCTCTGAATATATTTCATGGTTTTTGAAATTTCTGCTGGCATCTTTGCAGCTAGAGAGTCTGCCTGTAATGGTAGCTGGCGTTTTTTCTGATAATAACCAAATGCAGTTGGAGGCCACTACGCAGTTCCGGAAACTGCTTTCAATAGGTATTCATATTATCAAAGGCACTTTTTCCCTTGGGGCATATATACTTTTGAAGATGATATATGGTGTTGATGTGTATTGATGTTTGCAGAAAGGAGTCCTCCAATTGAGGAAGTTATACAGGCTGGAGTTGTTCCCCGCTTTGTAGAGTTTCTTCAGAGGGAGGATTTTCCTCAGCTACAGGTATTTCTCATGATATTCTTGTTGAACCATTGTTCTTCATTGGATTAAATGGTTGGATGCTTATTTACGAGTATGGATTTTCTTCTGTAGTTTGAGGCTGCTTGGGCTCTTACGAACATTGCATCAGGGACCTCAGAGAACACCAAAGTGGTAATTGACCACGGGGCTGTTCCCATTTTTGTGAAGCTCCTTGCTTCGCCAAGTGATGATGTTCGTGAGCAGGTATGAGGGGAAATTCTGTTTATCTTTATTGCCTTATTGCTGACTGACTGACATTTTTATAATTTCTTTTACTTTTCCCCAAAATTTATTTGGAAATGCAGGCAGTGTGGGCATTGGGTAATGTTGCTGGTGACTCTCCAAGGTGTCGGGATCTAGTTCTTGAGAGTGGTGCATTAATTCCATTGCTTCTTCAACTAAATGAGCACTCAAAGCTATCCATGCTCAGAAATGCCACGTGGACTTTGTCAAACTTCTGCCGAGGAAAGCCACAGCCCCCTTTTGACCAGGTTGATATCATCACTTATGTCACTGGAATGGTTTCAAGTACATGCAGGAGATTTCTTGACACTTCTAACTTTCATGCAGGTAAAGCCAGCACTTCCTGCCCTTGAGCGTCTTGTTAACTCAAATGACGAAGAAGTGCTGACAGATGCCTGCTGGGCACTTTCCTACCTGTCTGATGGCCCAAACGACAAAATTCAAGCTGTAATTGAGGCAGGTGTATGTCCACGGTTGATTGAGCTTCTCATGTATGTATAACTTTTCAGACACCTGTATTAAGATGAATTCTTTTGTTTTCTCTCCTGGAAGCCAAATCTCTATTTTGTCTTTTCACCCAGGCACCCATCTCCATCAGTGCTGATTCCCGCTCTTCGTACAGTTGGCAATATTGTTACTGGTGATGATCTTCAAACGCAGGTTAGATTTTTTCAAGGCTATTTCTTTTCACATGGCTACTGTCCATCTTCTTGCTTAACAACTAGGGACATTAGATTTAGCTATAGTTATGATAACTGCCCTGCAGGAAATCTCTTGTTTACTCATATGTCTTACCATAGGGTTTAGCCTTTCACACTTGATATCTTTATCCTGACAGTTCAATAGAGTTCAATCGTGAACTGCTGAAAATAGAGAATTGTCTACATTTTGTTGTTGTCTATTGTACAGATGTTTATTCACTTTTTCTTCAATGATAAAGAGTGTAAGTGTAATCGTCCAAGATGATCTCATGGTACACACTGACAACGGCACTACCTTTGGTTGATTAAGGTTTAAAATTAGCCAAATATCACATTAATATTGGCACATGTAGACTTCTTTAAAGAAGAAAATGGGATGAGATGAGTTCATAACTCCCGTAGTCCCATTTCTTTTCTCTTCCATTCTTGTTCCTTTTTTCCCCCCAAGAGGATGTATAGAAGAGTTTACTGACAGCTGCTGAAAATGGGCCTGGTAATGGAAGTGTTCAACAACTTTCAATATGCTTATTCTTTCTTCTTTTTTTTCTTTTACCATATGATCGATGCTGCATAGCTTTTATTTTTCTTTTTAACCAGTGTGAGAAAGTAAATTGGTACTGGAGACAAGGGTGTAGCTAGAACATGTCCTTGTCTTTAGTTTACCCACTTAGGGTAAATGTAAAAGCGGTAGACATCCGTGGAGGAAGTGGCAGGATTTCCATTGATGGTCCAGAAGCCAGGCATGGTGCGTTCATGATATGAGTGGATTGGGTTTCTTTAATTGGAGAGCAGGGCTGCATTTTGGCTAGGTATATTGTTTGGAGAGATGGCTACCATTTTGACTGTAGTATGTGACATTCAAGTTTTCAAAGAGACATTTGCCAGATATCAGAGGTTTTGTGCATGGTGTGTTGATGATTTGAGTGAATTTGGTTTTTGTATCAGAGAGCAGGGTTGCATTGTGGCTGGGTATTTTGTTTGAAGAGATGGCTACCATTTGACAGTTGTATGTGAAATTTCAAGCTCTCAAAAACAGATTTCACGATACAGTCTAGCTTTAGAAGTTCTACTTGTCAGACACTGAACATAATTTCTCTAGTTGACTCTCAAAACGTCTTTTTAACAAGTGCAAGAAAGTATCTCTGCTATACTGAGGTATCTGCAAAACTTCAATTGGCAAAAAAAGGGGTAGTTAGGCTGTGACCCTGAATTTCCTTTCCCATTTAGGTTAATGGAAGAACTTTCTTTGCCTAGCAGAATTGAAATGTGATTCAATGACTGCAGAATCCAGTTAATAAATGTTTCAGATCTCCATCTATGCCCGATGGTATATTTGTGTGTGCAATGACAGAATTGAGCATATGAGATGTATTTGAGTTTATGTACTTGAAAGGACTGGTCATACTGTGGTTGGAACATATGGGGTTTGTCTGTATTCTGCCCACCATCAGCACATTAATCCGTGAAGTGCAAAAGTTTCAATAGCATAGAGAAGTATGATAAATGCTTGGTCTAGTATTATTTAGCACTTAGAAATTTGAGCACGGTTTTTGCTGATAAACTTGAAGGTGAGCTGTTTGTGTTCAAATAACTTCGAGACTTCTTTTCACCTCACTTTTATATAGCACTGAGAATTGAGCTTTCGGTGTAAAGTTGCTAACAAAATGATTTTCCATTCCCTTTCGGGTGGGGATGGGCGTGGGGGTGGGGTTGTGAAGAGCGGTAGAATAGAGTACAAAAAGAAAATTTGCAAGGTACAAACTGGATTTTGCAGTTCTCAGTTAAACAGAAAATCTAACCTAGGTATGTCACTAGCCTTTTGATGGTGAGTAGACCTGGGCAAATGGGAGGGGACCCTGTAATCGGCCCGGCCCGCTTCCCAGCGGGTCACAGACTGTTTAAAATTGTAAATGGCCGGCTCATTTAAAAGTTAGACGGGTCACAAATGGGCCGACCCACTAAATATAAAAAAAAAACACTTTCAACTTTTTAAACATGCAAAAATGGGCCGGCCCGCCCCACCCACAAACATGTTTGACCGACCAGGCCCATTTAATAAATGGGCCGACTTGTCCCAGCCCGTTGCCCGGGCCTAACTGGCGAGTCAACATTTTCGGTTTATTGATCATAAATTAACAAGTGAACAAAATTGGTTGATTTCTCTTTTCCAGGCGGGCTTGTATGATCTTTTTCATTCCCTTTCTTCGTCATTTATTTTGGTTTGAGAATCTGCTATCAAGATGGTTGGTTATGTCAATACTCTTCTTATTTTACGTTTTAAATTGGGTCTGCTTGCTGTGCAGTTTGTGATCAACAGTGGTGCACTTCCGTGCCTATTGAGCTTGTTGACTCACAATCACAAGAAGAGTATCAAGAAAGAAGCTTGCTGGACCATATCAAATATTACAGCGGGAAACAACGCACAGATACAGGTAATAGAACTTGCCTTTCCCCTCTGCAAGAAATGATGTTCATAAAGACTGGATGGGTGGGTGAAAAGGAGGAAGTTTGCAAATCTATTTCTTGGAATCTATGGTGTTCCATTTGTATGTGGGTATTTGCGGACAAGTGGGTTTTAACTTCGTTGCGCATTCTTTCACAAATCTTCTCAATTGTGTTTAGATCATAGGAATCCGTGTTTACTGATATTTCTGAGTGATTTGGTTAGGCTGTTGTTGAAGCTGGTTTGATTGGTCCTCTTGTCAATTTGCTTCAAACTGCGGAGTTTGACATAAAGAAAGAGGCTGCATGGGCAATATCAAATGCCACATCTGGTGGTACTGCGGACCAATTAAAGTATGTCTTCTTTGACCCCGAAGTATTTTATCTCAATGTACTAGTTCCTGCAGTAGGATTATCTTACGGTGACCTTTTTATACTAGGTACCTCGTTAGCCAGGGTTGCATAAAGCCATTGTGTGATCTCTTGGTGTGCCCTGATCCGAGGATAATTACTGTTTGCCTGGAAGGGCTAGAGAACATCTTGAAGGTAGGTGAAGCAGAAAAGAACTTGGGCAACACGGGAGATGTTAATTGCTATGCACAGTTGATTGATGAAGCTGAGGGATTGGAAAAGATTGAAAATCTACAGAGTCATGACAACAATGAGATATATGAGAAGGCAGTGAAGATACTTGAGACATATTGGTTGGAGGAAGAGGAAGAGACTTTACCATCCGCTGATGCTGCTGAGGCTGGCATGTGGAGCAATGAGCTCCCTGTTCCATCTGGTGGATTTAAGTTTGGCTGAAGGTATCTAAACTGCTGGTCCTTTGAGCTGAATCTTCTGTTATCCATTGAATGAATGCTATTGATTTTGACCTCTGCACCCTTGCTATTTTGTTCATTGGGGTCTTTATATTTAGTGGTCGTTTGGTTGAGAAATACAAGCACGGAAGTGCAGCCTCCTGGGAATTATAATAGTACAATTTCGTTTGGTTAACAAAAATGGGGGAGGTGCGCACCTCCTTTGAACTTCTATCTTCCCCAAAATGGAGGAAGTCACTTACCTAGTTGCACTCAGGTAACCGGGGCTTCCTGCATCAAGTTCGGCTTCCTATTATCAACCAAAATACATTTAGCCATTTCCTAACTTCCAAAGGAAATACCAATGTCCTAGGAATTACAGCTTCACAAATGGAGCCAAATGACCACTTAGTCAATTACATGATTATATGTAGATGATGACGAACTAGTGAGCATGTTTAGATCCCTTTAGCTTTGGAATCCTCTTGGCTTTTCGTATGCATAACAGTAGAATGTCAGTTCTTTTGTGTGAATTCTTATTTCCAAGTAAAATGTTTGATCTATCACTTACCTGTTCCCCTCCTTTGACGTCCAATGTATTAGATTCTTTAATTAACAAATTATAAGGTTACAAAACCTTGCCCATACATAAACAATTGTCATTTTTTTTGTAAAGCAAGTTGTATTGTTCATATATAGCCCCATTCACCAATCCAAGTATCCCATGATGCCTTTACCCAGAGTATAAGTTTGAGTCTTTCTCCCCTCAATCTCTCATTCATGTGTGTCGCACGGTTGGTTTGCTATTGTTGTCTTCTACCATTTAAGGTTCGCCATTCATTGAAATGCAGGACTTGGATGCATGCATGGAGTGCAGTGAATTGGAGTCAGGAGTCAGTGAGATGGAATTAAGAGTCCAGGTGAGTCAGGTGGATTCAGAGTCCAGCTCTGGTGACCTGTCGGGTTGGGTCGGGTCATGGCACCTCGCTGTGTATCAAGAGTCGTGTTTGGAGTCTGTGTTGTCAATGAGGTGCTTCAGTGTGGGTCTGTTAACGGCAAGCAGTCAAATAAGAAGGGGAGATGGTGGATACAATATGACAAGATGGTACAGTTCCCTGTTTTACTACATATTTCAGGGAGAAGGGGCTTTGTAGTCTTCTTTTTCCTGTTTATCATTATTGTTGAGGGAGAAGGGGGCTTTTGTGGTTGTCTTTGATGCTTGTTTGATAATGTCTGTAGGGTTTGTATGCTGCAGAAGTTTTGGGTATGCTTTGGATTGGCGGTGGTGTTTGAGATTCTAAAAAAGATTGTTATTTGCCGTAATTTAATGAAGTGCTGGTCGATTATTTTCATTGTACACTGTCGTTTTGTATCCTTGGCAGTTTATCTGGTTTTCCATCCCATGTGATAATATTAATAATTTTAGTATTGCTGTTGGAAGTTCATACTAATATACACAGTCTGTCTTGTTGAAGCTTTTTAGTGCTTCTCGTCGCTCTCATGTTCTATGTTAATGTACTCCCTCCGGTCCACGGAAATCTTTCTACTTGAGAATGACACTTGAGTATGATTCTAATAAGCTTTGAGTTGAAACTCAACTATTGAGCATCGGAGGCATGGTTTCTGTGGCATACTGTCCAGAAAGGTTGCGGTCTCAGGATTTAGGAAGTATGAAGTATAAACCCAAGGGGTGTATGCCAGGCTAACTCATAAATATTACTGTATGTTATGAGTTAGCCTTTTATAGACCGGGGTTCCTACCAGTAAAGAAGCAATGTAATACTCGGTCATTGGCAATTAAGCGAAAATCGGAAAATGTCCAACTTGTGTCAATTGTAAAAAAATGGGGGTTAAAATAATAACATCAACTGTTCTCTTATAAGATGGTCTTATACATTAGACAATCAAAGATATCATTTTTTCATTAAAAAATATTACTTTTATTATTCTCAAATGTTACTTCTTTTATGTTACAGACCTGACAGTGTTGTGGTTGTCCAAATATTTGTCCGCACTCCACATATATCATTTTTTTTGCGTACATATATCAGTTGTGTTTGTTGCTTCGCGCATAAGATCGCTTAGAATGATATAAATCATCGGCAAAAGCTATGTTTGCATAATTTGTAACATCCCCAAGGCATCTACAATCAAAGATATAAAGGAAGGGATTTGTGTTGAATCAATTACCTCACTCCCTCTTCTCCCTTCTCTCCCCATCCATCACACAAAACAAATTGGTAACCAAAGGCACAGAATATCCTTCAAAGCAAATATTGTTGGCATATTTTTGCTTTCAAGCGCACGAGCAGTATCCAGTAGCAAAAGAGGAATACTTTGGGGGCTCTTTTAAAAAAAAAAAAAAAAAAGTGCTTTTGTTTTAGTCAAATATGACATTATAGACCTGTGAAGAGGCATTTTAGTTTAAGCCCTGAATAAACTATAGTACCAACCAATTCTTTAAAATATATTTAGTACTAATTTTCGACATGATCACATCTAATCGAGGTGGGTACAGCTTTCCCTCTCTCTCTCAGTCCTCGTGCTGGCATTCTTTACCCTTTTCCATACTAAATTAAAAACAAAATTAATTGAATTGAATAATAAAAATAATTAAATGGGTAGACCATTTTTTCTTTGTTCACAAACAAGGATATCCACGTCAACCATAGTTATTATTTACCCGTGCTAGTTTGTAGACAACTCAAAGAGTGAGATAGCTAGCTAAGAAATTTAAAATTGTTTTATACAGATTGGAGTAAGGATATCCAAAGTTTCAAACATTGAGTTAATTTGAACGAATTAGAATTTAAGGACATGCTAAAGACCTAATAGTTTATTGCTCCCCAACAAAGTAGAATGTAAATGATAATGTAATGATCATAGAAGATGATAAGAGAGATTCTGTTTCCTTTTCCTTCCCAAACAAAAATACACACCTTGGCTTGGATGTTTTCTCTTCTTCGTTCTAGCACATTCTCTTCTGCTTTGGTCGCTGTAAAAACAAGAGCTCCAAGTGCAATTAAAAAGTTTTTTTAAAAAAAAAAAAAGGACATATAAACAAGATAAGGTTAAAAATGGATCTGTAAAATTAGAGAACACATCTGTGGTCCTCCTTTTGGTCTCGTGACTCGTGAGCCTTCGTTTTCCATTGCCTTCGACCCTTCAACCATTGTCTCTCTTTCTGGATTTTGTTTTTCATGTTACTCTTTTTTTTTTGCTCAACAAGGTGAATTACTAGAGTTTTTTTTTTTTTTTTTATGAACGTGTTTGGTTCACTCAGCCTTATCAAACCGTTTGCCAGATTATTTTCAATTTGCAGCTAAATCAACCGCTAATTTTGTAAAGCTATCCATAATGGCTTTCACCAACGCCTACCGCTACAACTAAATTATTACCTTTTCGTAGCAACTTTGAACTATGTTCTACTAACTTCATTTCTCTTTTGACATTTCACAGCTACAACTATAAGTACAATTACAACTAATTTTGCCAAATATAATCTAATTTTTAGACGCATCATCTAGCACATGTCATATCATTCACGTACTAAAATCAGTTGTGCATTTTCATATAATAACCAGAGTAGCTACTGAACCCAGCTTCATATAATTTTGTTTGTAATGTTTGTGGATAGAACTCTCAGTTTTCACTATAATACCCAATCGTTGCTTGCATTGTGTTATCGAAACACAACCATATGCCCGCTCATGTGTAGAGTACTCTTAAGGATAACGTTTAGGGGGTGTTTGGTTGACCCAAATGAAATGGAATGGAATCATAAACTTATTTTCAATATTTGGTTCGTGTATTTGGGTAAAGAATTTGAATCCCTCAGGATTTAAAACCCCTAAATTTAACACCAATTGAAACTCCTCAATTTCCTGTGGAATCAAATTAAAACCTGCACACAAACCAAGGAGGTGTGGTTGAGTGGTGGGGACTCATCCATCCTTAACCAAGGTCGAGGGTTCGAATCTCGCCTTGGGCATGGAGCAACTTTAAATTTCTTGGCCAGCTGTCCCACCCTTTAAAATGCCTACAAGCCAGCGCGGGAAAATAGTCACTGTGATTGACGGTGAATACCCTTGGTCGTGAAAAAAAAAAAAAAAATTAAAACCTGCACACAAACAAAACACAAAATAAAACATATGCAAATTAAAACAACCGCAGGTACTCTCTCATCACTACTCTACCGGAGCTACACCAACGACCACCCCAGCGCTGCCTGTTCGGCCACCGTAACTGCATTAGCTACCCCCTCCATTACCACCGTTAGAGTCTCCTCCGACGGGCGGTCCCAACGGAGCCCCTGCCTCATCCCCACGACTTGACCCCGGTCTCTCTCTCTCTCTCCATAATTTCAGCCTTGTTTCACCCTCGTCCCTCCCCCTTCCACCACCTCCTGCCCAAACCTACCTGGCCCATTACACCACCACCTCCTCACCCAGATCTACATATGTACTCATCGGTCAACTACAAAGCCATGGCCGAATTGAAGAAGTACAACAAACAATGGCGTTATTTACCAGTGGGTTATTGAGGAGAGAGGAGAGAGAAAGGGTGGGTGGGTTATTTTTGTTTTTTATTCAATTTCTTTTAATAAAATTAAAAAGAATGCCTGTTAAATGGAGAATGAAAAAAAAAAGGATAAAATGAGATCTGATTTCATACATTCAATTAACCAAACAACATATAACATTTATAGGGTTCCCATTCCAAACCCCTTGGTATCATTCTGATACTGATTCCATTCCAATTCTCTGAACCAAACGGACCCTTATATGTTTTCGAAGGGACTTAAAACAAAAGGGTAATAGTGTGCATTTGTCTTCTTCTATGTTTTGTTGATCAAAATATATGACTTGTGTAGATCTTGCTTTAATCAAAGGGTAATAGAAGAGAGGGGCAAGCCTCGTAATTAAACAAAACTCATCTCTTAAAAGAGTGGTTTAAAGTGAGCTACTTGGTGCTATTTATTGCCACCCAATTAGTCCTAGTTTTGACAAAATCCTTGTTTTCGATTTTGTAAACTTTGTACTAGGCAACAAAGTGTCCCTTTTTTATATTACAAAACATGATCTATACTAGAATCCCTTGTTATCTTTTTCTACCTTTGGATTTACAAATATCTGTACAAACACCTACCCCATCTACAAACCAAGAGACCAACTTAATTACACTTGGTTAATCTGAGTTTAATACAACAAGTCTTATATGAGACTATCCGTGATGTAATGAAATGACTTTATGTAAAATAAGTGTTACTTCTTTTCCACAAGTCACTCATCACTATTGATTTTTATTTATTTATTTATTTATTTATTTATTTATTTTATTTACAATAATCACCCCGTCTTATCGTAGGACAGTCTTATATAAGTTATTATTGGAGTTATTTTGCAATATCCATGTATTTAAAACTTTTCTATTTGGTGGGATATTTTATTTAAATTTTTTAATATCAAAATCAACATGATGCCCCTATATTCTAGAAACTCATCTTCATTGTCTCCCTCCAAAGATTAATTTATCATAAATAGCAAATAACTGTTTGATACATCCTTATTAGATTCTCTAATGGCGGCTTTGGTTACACTTTTAATCACTTCATTTACTATTGTTGAAGGAAGATAACAGGTCTGGCTAGGGAGAAATCATTATGCTCCCGGAATATTGCTTCCCCTCTCACAAAATACGTGATTATCAATTTGAATTTAAGGTGGATTTCACTTTTTTTTTTTTTTTTTGGGTTTTGCCAAGGGTATCCACCGTCGACTATAGTGACTAATCCTCTCGCCTCAACTGTTAGAGCACTAAGCGGTAGGGGGCTGGCCAAGGGATTTTTTCCATTCACAAGAGTTGAGATTCGAACTCCCAACCACTTGTTTAAGGAATAAAGTGCTGAACCACTACACCAACGCATCTTGGTTGCTCCACTTATTTTGTGAGAGGAGGGAGCAATGCTCTTAGACCATGCAAAAATCTCTCGTGGCTAGAGCGGTTATAGAGGCACAAGACATTTATTAGCCGATGTGGTAAAGGAAAATTGAAAGGCACATATTGGTTGAACTGCGCAACTGAAATGGGTTTAATTAGTTGAACTCAAAGTTACATACGAGGATGAAATGTACAGGGCCTTTTCTATCACACTTACCATACGTGAAAGAGCAATTGTTTCAAAATTTCTAATTTTATTACAAGTAGTAAAAAGTGTAAACTATTCCCGATTTTTTGAATAATAGGGTGTATCTAGTAATTAATACAATGTATAAAAATGTCACTAGGTTACTTTCGTAACGAGATTTTTCCAATCTTTTACTCTTTTAGCTAGATTTCATCATTGTCATCAATTTGAACTTGACATTTGAGTGAAATAGGCATATTAATTTCCCAATCCCAAATTTAGTTAAGACTTAAGGTTAGATTAGTCCCTAGGGCATGTTGGTAGTTTCATGATCCCTAACCTAACAAGTAAGTCAATTACATTCAAAAAAGGGAGGGAAAATTGACATTTGAGCCACATTGGTACATTCAAAATTTTCAGCTAGTGACAATGATTGATTGAGGCTAGTAAAGAAGCTGTTTCCCTCCATCACATTCACATATGGTATACTACTCTCAATAGTATGAAAGATTTTTGGCGCTTCACACTTGAAAAGATTCCCCTTTCCCTCCTAAAATGAGAAGTTTACAATCAAACGCGCCTTTTCTTTAAGTTTTGGCGGGATTTCTACCCTTTTTCTCCCACCCCCCCCCCCCCCCCAAAAAAAAAAAAAAACGATAATGTAGCAGCAAAGTATTTGGCGGGTGCACTGTCTTGTCAAAATTTTCTTCACCCAATGCACATTTTTGTAAGTGCTGCTGAGCTGGCTTTGAGGGTCCAAACATTATTGGAGTGCAATAAATCCATATTCAAGGTACAAAAAGAAGTAATAACATAATAAAACAGAAAGAAAAAAAAAAATGTAATGGAAACAATGCATCTTAATTAGACCTCTCAAACGAGTCGACCCAGCAGATTATGGATCGAGTCTGTTATGGGTTGGTTTTGGGATCGAATTCACTTTTTAGTTCATTTTATCTGATTATAAAAGGGTTTGACTCGAAAAAGTTTTATTAGGACTCTAAAAAAATGGGTCAATCAGGTTTTAAGATCGGATAAGCTTTTAACAACTCTAATCTTAATGCAACTTTATGTGATAATTAAGTTTTCATTGAATCAAAAAGAGAAAATCCCCAACTCATTATTACAAAAACACCTAAGAAGCACATCATACTTTTACGTCTCATATTATATCATAAACCTCCACATTTTATGAACAATTGAGTTAGCATTGCGTTCACACTTATACAAGTGTCAAACAAAAGTCATAATATATGCAAATAAACCCATGCAAATAAAGCATCATGGTTATTTGATGATGAATAATGGGTTATTAAGTAACACATTGAACTTTTTCTAACGTGCTCAAATTATATATCTTCACCAAATCGCGTTGAATTCTTGGTAAGAAAAAGGTAGTTTAAGTGAGGGTCGTGATTTGAGCAATAACTCAATTGATTAGCAATTGAGATAGCGTTTAAGACTTGGAGTCATCATTCATCAAGAATCGCCATTCGATACAAAATCCAATCTTCACGCACTTTCATTATTTCATTATCCACCTAATCCTATTTCATACCAATAAGCACTTGACCACCCTTACAAATTTCAAATATGTAGGGTTTGTCCTACAAAAAAATAAAAAGAAAAAGTTATATAGACAATCATTCCGCATTAATTTTAAATAAGCTATGCCCAAATTAAGGTTATGTTGTGAAATTTCCATTTACTTGGTCAAATTAGATCATTGTAGATATTTTACCTGTTCATATTAGACCATTAAAAACGAGTTACCATGTCAAAACTTATAAGTAGAGGTCACTTATGTAATCAGATAAGATTAGCGAAAATTAGTATTAAAGCACACATTGTGACACTATTATCCTTAATTTAATTGTAATAAGCTTGTAACACCAAATCTCGTACGAATATGAGTTTGGAGTGGATAACGCAGTGACACATCTCTACTCGTCCTTAATAAAGAAGCAGAATCGAGTCTCATTACTATCAAACGATAATGACTTACTTGCAATTAAAAAGAAAAATACGGCTCCTAATAATCATCCCCCACAAAAGAAACCCAAAATTGCCAATAATTCTCAAAAAATTTGAAAATGGAGCCAAAACCATGATTGAGTAAAAAAATAGAGGAGCGCAAAACCAAAACCCAAAATGTGAAAATTTTGGCCTTTGGCGGGAGGACTTGTCTGATCAAAAAATTTCAAGACCAAGGGCAAATATGTCATTTTTCAATATCCCCAAACGGGGGCTAGGGTTTCGTCTCGTGTCTCAATCGCACACACAAATAGCAGTATCACCTACAACTTCCGCCCCTCTTTCTTAAATAAAAATTTCCCAAACGGCTGCGGATAACACCCTATGTCGGTCTCTCTCTCTCCTCTTCACCCTTCTTATATTTGCATGCCGGTTTAATCTCTCTGCCCCAAAATTTTCCCTCAAAAAAATCCCATTTCTCTCTCCTCTCACCTCTCTCTGAAAACCCTTCTTAGATCTCTTTCTCTCTCTCCTATTTTCTTTTCCCGCTCTCTTTTTTGTTTAGCCATTTTTGAGTTTTTTTGAGCTTCAAATTTTGATCAAGTGATCATTTTCTTCTTTGATCACACTCTCTTACATTTCTGATCCCTCTTTTGGCCTCTGATCTCATCCTTCAGGTGTTTAGCCCCTTGGGTTCTCTCTATTTTCACCCTTTTCTATAGTTTTGCCCTGTTTTACTCTGTTTTGAAACAGAGGATTTGATTAGGGTTTTTCCATTCTACCTTTTTTGTTCATCATCTAACCAATCTGAGTTCTACCCAGTTCATATTTTACCGATTATTTTTCTGGGTTCGTTTCAGATCTTCAAAAAAAGTGACTAAAAATGGTGGATCACAGTGACAAGGTTTGTTCATTAGTTGATCACTCCCCTGTTTCCATTTTTCCTTTTTCTTTTGGGGTTAGAAATTAGTGATGATTTAATGCTAATTAGTTTTGATTTGATTTGATCATATGATGATACAGAGATCAGACGGTGGAGAAATGATAAACAAATACCCAGAAGGCGCAACTTCCGAAGAAAGCCAAGGGAGTGAGATAAAACGGTGTGCTGATTGCGGCACTTCTAAAACCCCTCTTTGGCGAGGTGGACCCGCTGGCCCTAAGGTAAATTTTCTCTCTCCTAATCACAGCCGTCCATTTACATCATGATGATCAGATAAGGTTTTTTTTTTCTTTTTCTTTTTCTGATTGATGATTTAATCATTTAATCTGATGGATTGTTGGGTGTGATCTGCAGTCACTGTGCAATGCATGTGGGATCAGAAGCAGAAAAAAGAGAAGGGCCATTTTGGGATTAAAACCTGAAGAGAAAAAATCAAAAAAGAGCAACAGCAACAACATTAGCAACAGTAGTAGCACCACTACTAGTACAAGCAGTACAACAACAACAACAACAACAAATACTAAATTGGGGAGCCCACTACATCAACGGTTGATAGCTCTTGGCAGAGAAGTGATGATGAAAAAATCAACGGCTGATAAGAAACATTACAGGAGAAAGTTGGGTGAAGAAGAACAAGCTGCTGTGCTTTTGATGGCACTCTCTTATGGCTCTGTCTATGCATGAATAATGGGTTTTTTTAGGGTTTTTTTTTTTACTTCTAATTTTAGGTTTAATATGACTATTACTAGTAGTATTAAGGGAGTGGAGCACTTAATTAGGGAGTAATTAGTAGGAATTTTTAGGATGTGCCTAAAAAAAAGGTGTAACCTTCTTTGAAGAATCAAGAAAAGGGAAAAAATGGTGTCTCCTTTTATAAAAAGGAAAAGCTTTTGATAGCTTTATTGTGGAGATTGGGAAGAACCAAGTTCTCTTTTTTTATGTATTGAGTGATCAAATTTTTATTTAATTCTAATTATATTTGAGTGCTTATTTGTGCTAATCAAATGATGTTATATTCTTACTTAGGATTTGTAGTGGTAGTCTGTTTGATCAGTAAGAAATAAGGACAATAGCTAGCAGTTACTCAAATAGGGACAAAAAATATTAATGTTTCAGTACCAGAAACTGAAAGTTGGCAACCAATTTGAAATTTGAACCAGCAGGTGGATAAACATAAATATGATACTTTAATTAGACATGTTAAACAGTTCGATTGAGCGGATTTTGGATCGCGTTATTTCGAATTTGATTTGTTCAGTTACAGGTTAGTTTTTATGAAATTTATATTTTATATATTTTTTCGGAACATGTTTGGTTGATTTAATGGGTGGGCAATTCACCTTCACTTTGTATTTATCTCTCTCATATCTTTAATGTTTTTTTTGTAAATAGAGGAGAGAGAATTTGAAAATAGAGGAGAGAGATTGACACAGTATATATGGATTACCAACCCTGTGGGTGTATGTATCATTCTCCATTTTTTTCGGGTGTTAAACGGCATTTTGGTCGAGGATCTGGTAAACAGATCAGGTCACTTTTACAATGCTTGAAATTGATTTAATCAAATACTAATTAATCTCATGAGGTCAGCAGAAAGTGTAAGATTTCAGATTTGCGGCGTAAGTAGCAAAATTAATAGGCAGGTTACTTGCTTGCAGGTTCACTAAAAATCAGTAGTAGTATATATATTTGATGTATTTCTTAGGATGGCAAAACATTTGGGTTGACAGAAGTCAGGTCATAGAATCTCCAAAGGGGAAATTATCCAGCAACGTGTGGGTATTTTATGAGGTGTCAACAAATGATATCCTGAAGAATTGAAGATGCTCAGTTGTTCATTCATTAGGGCTATGACATTGTCTCGGATTCTTATCTTGATAGTGCCTCCGAATCACTTGATAGTGAGATTGTTTTGTTTCTCTTTTGAATATCTTTTTATTTATGTGGTTTGTTTTGCCCTTTTTTTATGTGTTTGGTGTGTGTTTAGTGTTTACTCTTGGGGCTTTAATAATAACTAATAAGTATTTTTCGGCTTGGCCGTGGGTTTTTTTTTTTGGGGGTGTTTGTTGGTTTATGTGTGAGATAAGGGTTCCTTACCATAAGATACGAAGATCAAAAGGTCTTGTATGAGGCTGCCTCAACTTGAAGCCTCTTAGAGTCCCAAACATTGAAAACACAAGTGACATAACTAAAAACCCAATATATTAGCCTGTTTCAACAATGAAAAAAAAGAAGCAAGAACCCAAATGCTTTCTCACTCTCGCACTTCATGCTTCTCTCTCTCTCTCTCTCTCTCTCTCTCTCTCTCTCTCTCTCTCTCTCTCTCTCTCATGGCGAATTCTTGGGCGGTGGCGATAGTTTTTGTCGTTTAAATTCACATAAAAATTGCTTCCAAACGCAAATCTTCTCTCAAACTCAAAATTCATGGTTAAATTTCACGAAAAATGATATTTTGACTTAAATTTCGCATACTTTAGTGAGAAAGAATTGAAACTTTCTATTGAGAAAGTTTCAATCGTTTTCGACAATGGTGAAATAGAAGCACATCGAGAAGAAGCCACCTCCAAAAAACTCAACTGCAGCGAAAAAAAGGTATCACTAAATTGTTATTTCAGTTTCAACAATTTTACTCAATCAATTATTTTTTCGAATGGTGAAGTACTAGTATCATGCTCTTAGGTAGCAAATTATGGATGTTATTCTAATTATTCATTCTTATTATCTGGAAAAAATAGTAAATTATTTTGATTTATAGACGATGTGTATAAGTTGCTAGATTAAGAGTATTAGATTTTAGGCTAAAAGCACTTTTAGGTTATAATTGTTAGAATATAGCTTACAAGTATCAATTTCTAACATAATTTGATATTTGATTAAATTTTTGTTGTTTGCCGTTCTTAAAAATAGACAAAAAATACATCCACAGGAATCACCTATTAGAGTCATCTTATTGGTTTTCATTATTGATGTATTAGTTTTGTGTTTATATTATCAGATTTTATGTGCACTTTCACATGTGTACTGCAAAATTTCATGTGTAATATAAGCAGTATCTGTTTTATTGTATCAATTTAAATATATGCAGTATCTGTTTTATAATGTGAGGTATTAATTTCCGTGTGTGGTCTTAATTTGTTATGTGTGATATAAGCTAGTCTATTTGTTGTATTAGTTTTCATTTTTATTCTATCAATTTGTATCACTTTTCATGTGTGTAGTATGAAATTATGAGTGGAAACATTTTAGATGTGTTGTGTAAGTTTACATTTATGTTGTAACAATTTTCAAGTGTAGTGTTAGTTTTCGTAAGTGTGGTATAAGTTGTTATGTGTCTGGTATGAGTTATTGTAGTGGACAGTTTTCAAACAAAAATAGAATTTGCCCTTTCTTTTAAGATATCATAAGCAGCTGGTTGTTGAATGATGTTAAGTAGGACATATAGGGCTTTATCTATCTTTTATGAGTTTTCAGGTGTCGTACTAGTTTTCATAACCGAGGTATCAATTTTTATGTATCTGGTATGAGAATTGGTAGTAGTTAAGTTTTGCTAGCTTGGTATGTTTGTAGTGGTAAATGCGTCTTATTACTACTCTATATTATGAGCCACTAGAATAATATTACTAGATTATTTGTTTTCATCTATTATGTATAAGTTTTCCTTGTGCAGTACTAGTTTTCTAGAGTGTTATATCAGTTTGTTTGAATGTGGTATTAATTCTTTTGACTGTTCAATTGATACCTGTTTCCTTGTGTAGTATTTGTTTTCAAATGTGTTGTATAAATTTTCATTTATCTTGTATCAGGTTTTAAATGATTTACTATATGCTTCTATCTGTTGTTTGTTACTCCAAATCAGGGTATTTTGGGCTGTTTACAAGTTTGTGAATGATTCCACAAAAATATGTTCTCTAGTTAATTGCTTTCTTGATTTCTAAATACTTTCCTCTATCAAGCATATTTCTGATAGCTCTTGGATATGGTTATTTATGTGTTCAGGAGGTTAGACTTTCTGAAATGTCAGAGTAAAAGGACCTCAATGTATTGTACCCGTCATGTACTTGTATAAATAATGCCAGAATTGGTCTGCAAGCTAACATTTTAATAAGGGATACCTTTAAATGTCAACTCTTGTATATGTTTCTATTACATAATAATTATGTTATGAAATTGGCTTGTAGGCGAAGCAGGTCTTGAAATTGGCTTCCAGTGTCTATATTTACGAACTTCCTTGTAGCTATTAAGAGTGATGTATTGTGTAAGTTTTCATCTACACTGTATGAGTTTTCATGTGTGGTACTAGTTTTCGTAATTGAGGTATCAGTTTTTAGGAATCTGGTATGAGAACTGGAAGTTGTTAAGTCTTACTAGCTTGGTATGTTTGTAGTGGTAAATGTACCATTTCAACTCCAACATTTGCCCATGTTTGAAATGGTACCATGGGTTCTATCACTGAAGAAGGGAAAAAGAAGAGACTTCAACATCCAAAAGTTTGTCACTACCTAGATTTGGATTTGATTTTTTTCTTGAAACAACGTTGTGGCTACTCTTTTATAAGATTATATCAACACAGAGGACTGAAATAATCGACCAAAAAGGATTACAGACAACTCCCAGAAAATAAAAAAAGTATCACTCTTTCTTCTATTGCCTATTATTTCACATACTAAAAAATGCATATTGTTTGTAGTATTAGTTTTTTGTGATTATATATCCGTTTTGTTAGCTGAATTATTAGTTTTGTTTTTACTTGTTTGAAGGAAAAGCCTGGCTTTTTTTCGGTGTTACCTTTGAGCAAGGATATGTGCAACTCTTGTGCTCAATCATGTGAAGAAAATTAGAGATGAAGTACTAATAAAAGTGAGAAAAAATCCTAAACGAATCAAGTTGATAGCCGAAGAGCACAAGAACGAAGCTAAGGAAAAAAGGAAGCAAGAAGCAGAATAGAAGAAGGAGAAAGAAGAAAAGAAGCAAGTTGTTGAGGCCAAGAAAAATGAAAAGAAAGATAAAAAGGAAGAGGCAAAAGAGAAATGAAAAATTCTAGAAGGAAAGTTGTGCTCAGTGTTTTATGCTGTCAAAATGGCTTGAACAATATTTTAGTATATTGCTAGATGTGTTTTGTCAGTAACTCAAGCAAATGTTTTAGTTTTATCTTGTACATAGAACTTCATCAAGTATCAGTTTAGTATTAAGTTTGTTCCTACTAGTATCACATATTGCATCTCATGTATGCATTTTTTATTTTCAAAGAATCGTATGAGTGAATATGGCAATGACGCCTTTGGATATATGGTCAGAAGAATTCTGTTGGTTTTGTCGTAATTTGTTGTTTATGTAGGTTTTGGAAAATTGATAACTTGGGATGTCTATAATAAAAGGAAACTCTGCTGGATTTTCAATCAAGATTTATTTGTTATCCAAAGTTATGTGTTTGTCCAAAGATCTATGTCTTGGAAAGAGTTTTATAAGAAGCACCAAAATACCCAGAATAATGCATTAGGATACGGTTACAAATACGACAAATTATGAACTGAACTGTTCAATTGCTCACTAAAACAGAAGTATCATTAATACCTGTAAACAAAAACAAATACCACACATTTAAAAGCTAATACCACAGATGTTAAAACTGATATTCCCAATATAGACAATCTATCTAAATCTACAAAGAATCTACTGATAACCATAACTATTACAAAGGCTTATACCATTCATTTCTTGACAAACAAATTTAGTAAATGATATTGGTATTAAAAAAATCGTGACCAAATTTGACTCCATTATGTATTAGTATTTTTTTTATACCTTAAAGTATCATCTTTTAATATGATGGTATCGATTTTCATTCAAATTAAATTTAATAGCATTAGAAATGCAATGTATGTCACCAACTTTAATTCTTCACCACCTCCACCATAACTACCCATCCTCCATTGAAGACGATTAAAGAACACAACTATCTACATGAAATTTTACAGGGGGATACCCGATTTGGCCTCCATTTGACCACAACACAATGAAATAGATAAGCAATACTGTTTTGCCTTGTAGTATCATTATTTGCTCCAATAGTATTAGTTTTTAGTGCACTGGTATTAGTACGCCATATTTACCAATTCTCCTCCTCAATTACCACGCACCACCACCAATATCGATCTCCATTGACAACAATTCGAGATCAAACACCACCATCAAAACCAAATATGCGAAAACCCTTCCAGTAGTTTTTCGATCTCTTTTTCAATTACACTAACTCAAACCCTAAAACATTCAATAAATTTTCTCTCTTCTTTATTTTCTGTATAGAACACAACAACACAACAAAAGTTCAAACTGGACTTACAAAGCTCCAATATTTGAGCTTCAATATTTCATTTTAATTCAGAAAATGGAGATAACAGAGATCTATGCGAACAAGATGATATCAGAAGATGGAGTTCGATCGATCGATGGAGAAAATTTGGTGGGGAAGATTTAAAGTTGCTATTACGAGAAAGAGAGAGAAAATTGGTTGAATGTTTTAGGAATGGTGAGGAGAGAGAGTGACGGGAAGGAAGAGAGAGGGTGAGGAGAGAGAATGACTGAAATGAAGAATGAATGAACAATGGTGAGGAGAGAGAAGGAAGGGGAAGAGCGAGAGTTTAGTATCGACAAAAAGGGGAAAAAAAAAGAGAGAGACTAACGTCAGCACGCCTCAAGTTGAGGCGGCCGCAAACAAGTTTTTGCGAAGATAGATAAGCCTGCCCCACCCTCACTTAAGGTACAACATGATTTAATGTAGCCACTAAATGTATCACCAGTAAGGCTGTTCACCGGTGCAGACCCGAGCTGGCCACTTGTATCTGGTCTTGGATCGGTTCGGATCGGCATTTTTAAAAAGAGCACAAGACCAGTTTAATACTTTTGACATCATTTTCCATTCGGTCCAGACCGGACCGGACCGAAACCCGATCTGACCAGTCCAAAAATAGGATCGGTCTCGTCCAGTTCGGTCCAAAAGTCCGGTCAGGATCGGAACTTGAACGACGCTAATCACCAGTCTACCCATGGATGTGAGTGATTTGTTCAAGCAAAGTCGATGGTTCGATTCATATAAATGGAGAACCTATTTACTGAAAGCACTATACTCCTTTGTGAGTCGATTTGATGCTAATAAGATTAGTGTTGGCCCAAAGAATTAAAGTGATCCTGTGGTTAAACATAATGTGTCACCTAGAGCATCTCAATTATTCAACAACAAATATATCAAGATGATGTAATATGAAAACTAGTAACCCCCTTCTTATTGAGACTTTAGCACTTGCTTGTGCCATATGTCGTTGGACATAGGCGGTGAGCGGTTAGAGTTGATGATTATACCGATATGTGGAAGCTATCAGTAACTACAATCCACTTTTCTTTCCTATCAGCTCACCGTTGTCTAAAAAGTATCGCATTCCATTTGTTCACTTTCCTCATCTAGCCTTATACTATGTTTGGCGTAACTAAGGCCTTATTTTCGTGAATGGAATGATGCGGGACGGTGAGGAACGGAATGAAATAGAACGAAAATTACAACGCGGTGTGGAACAGAACGGAAATTGCAGCGCGGGGTGGAACAGAATGGAATACAGCATAGCAACGATGAAAAGAATAGGGCCTAACTAAGAAAGTAACTAATGGGAATAGCTACTTGTTTTCAATTGAAAACTGAGATTATGGTCTTTCTGGTCTAAAAGAGAAACAAGTTATTGGAGATTGTATCAAATATATGAGGCTAAGTGCCTATAAATCAGCACGGGGAAATAGTCATTGTGGTCGACGGTGAATATTATTGATTGTGAAAAAAAAAAAAAAAAAACATGAGATCAAGTTCATCTTTAATGCCCCTAATCAATTCTCAAGAGTCAAGAGGACCCATATGTTTTTTTTTCTTTATTTCTTCTTCTCTTCTGTTTTGGTAGGTGAAAAGGGACCAATGGGCCCTAGCCCAGCTGTTAGTTGGGTCACAACCTTGAGTTTGAACTTTGAAGGTAGGCATTCAGGAAGAGAAAAAAAGGTAAACAAATGGAGAATCCACATAATATCTCTAGTTGAGATTTAAAATGGACCGAAATGGTGTAACATGTTATTTCCAAGACCCCACATCAGTTATTTCTGTACCTTTGAACGTGGGCCGCATGGCCCAGTGGGCTCCATAAAATGGATCTTGTTTCCTCAAACAATGAAGTACGGGTACTCTAAATGAATACCAGTGGGCCGTGACCAATGAAAATTTAAAGCTAGCCCAAACTCTTGGGCTTTTCACTTATTGTGCAAACAAAGGAGAAGATATTTGCGGGCCGCCAATTCAGCGGTGAAACGATTTTGTCTTGGGCTTAACTTCTCCATGCCTCAAGACCGACATATCATTATCAATGCAATGAGGTTGTCCATATCGAAGTATGTGAAGATCTAAATATTTAAAATTTAAAGCAACAAAATAGATGATGGCCTCCACCAAGGATTTAAAAGGAAAAAAAGGGTAAAATGAATTTGTCTAGGTTTTTGTCCTATTTAGAAATGTAAAAATCATTATAAAATTGAAGGAGTACTTCTGACCTTTCTACGGACTTATAGAATATGGGGTACGAAGTTTGGAGTACTACCCTGGAGTGAATTTATAAAGTAAAAATTTACACGGAGTTACGATATGAGATTATATTTATTGAGTTTCTTCTTTGAAATGTGTTTTCAAAATGTTAATTTTTTACAAGTTTTACTTTTATATTACTAGAAATAATTGCGGTCAAAGTATCAACTTGGAGACCGTAACTGAATTTCATTTCTCAAGGATTTCGATTGTTGTATGGGCCCAACAAAAATATGCCACGAAAACAAAAAGAATCTATGGTTATGTTGGATTTATTTTTGTTTAGAAATATTTATCGTTGTAGATAACGAATGACCTTTTATGAATGGATGAATTCTTTTTCCTTCCCAAAAAAAAAAAAAACACTCAGAAACTCATAATGAAATTAAGATACTCTTTTTTTTTTAAGAACAACAAAAATTCATTAATACGGCAACTTATTGCCTAAAATTTACAACAATAATCCTAAGGCCCTTAGAGGCCTCAATTACAACCGTACTAGAAAATAACCCGTGCTACGTGTCCTGTCCGTTTATTACTATATGTTTAATATTATCAGCTAAAATTTTGAAGTTTTTCAAATTTTAAAAAGGTATATATAAAATATTGAATATAGTGACTGACTAAAAGGTTGCATGTCATATTACTTCTCATTGTCCTATTAAAAAAATAAAATTATAAATCGTCACCAAACTTGCAATTGTACATCTAAAATATAACTTAACAAATTGCACTACAAGTGTGAGACATATCATTTTATTTTCGCTTATCCGTGCAAAATTTAGTCACATGTCTAACCTATGTTTTATACCCTCAAATATAAATCTTAATTAAAATTTGAACACTGTCATATTAACGATGATTATCCCAACAAATAATAGTACATTTTCACGTAACATACGCTTCGGCGATAGAGAAACAATTGGAGAAGGATGTTAATTGAGCTAATACCAAAGCCCTCAAATCGGCAACTGCAAACCCATCTCAGCGCGAGATAGCTCAGGAGAAGCTCGATCAGTGGCTTAACTTGGTCCACGCGAATTCAGCAGTGAGAAGACAGTCGTGGGCAGAAGAGATAGAGAATCACGATGGTGCTGAAAATGAAATGAGTTCACAAGAGGATTCTGAGTGTAGCTCTCATGGAGAAGTGGAAACATTGGCATCAAATCCTGGTAATCCTCAAACTGCTTGGGCTGATTTTGATATTTCAAAATTGTCAAATGCTGGTAGTAAACTCTCATATATTAAGCCTGTTCAAAATGGGGATCTCAAAATGTGTAAGATTGATGAATGTGACGTTCAAGCTGAGAAGGAGTATTGGAGTAATTCTGTGATTTGCTATGTTTTGGGCTCTTATCCACCTACAACTGTTTTAGAGGGTTTCATTAGGCGAATTTGGGGGTCTCGTGGTATTGATAAAATAATTCGTATGAAAAATGGAATGGCTATTGTGAAATTTGACACTATTATTGGGAGAGATGATGTGGTCAATTTAGGAATACATTATTTTGATAGCAAAATTACAAGTTTGATAGGAAAATCGATTATGACAGATAAGATGATAGAGATGAGGAATGCTGTTAACTATGCTAGGGTACTTGCGGAAGTGGATATTGGGCAAGACTTGCCTGATATTGTCTCTTTTGAGGATGATTTTGGAGATATTCAAGACCAGAAAATCGTGTATGAATGGAAACCTCTTAAGTGTGTTTTTTGCAAGGGGTTTGGACATGATGAATCTACTTGCAGGTAGAAACAAGTTGGGAGGCCTGTGAGGCAGAGGCAAATGCCTAGGGGTACAAGAACTTATGTTCCAAGAATTATTGGTGCTACCAATGTTGCTGGTGTCCAGGTGCAGCAGCCAGGGGGTTCTAGTGAACAGCAACAAACTAGCATTGAAAATCAAGTTATTCAAGTTCAGACTGCATCAACACATCATGGTGAAGGTAGACAGATAATTGGGTCCCAATGGAGACTAAGGACATCCCAGCCATATGAGAATGGATAGAGGCAAGTTGCTAGGCAGAAAACTGTTAATTTGCATGAGAAAACCAATGCAGATGTGATATTACAGAATAATTTTCAAAGCCTAGAAGATGGTACAGTGGAGGATGTTGATTCTTCACATGAAAGGGGAGAGGTTTACCTTCTTCTGAAAATGGATAGAGTAGTTGCGTGGAACATAAGGGGTAAGAATGCCCCTAATAAACAAAAGGAGTGCGATCCTTTTGTAATAAGAAGAAAATTAGCCTCTGTGGTATTGTTGAGACTAAAATAAGGCAAATAAATTTTGAAAAAATATACAGAAATATGTGTCCCGAGTGGGGTTGTTTTGTTAATTACTCTTCTCATCCCAAAGAGAGAGTGTGGGTGATCTGGGCACTTGATTGTTATAAAGTGGATATTCTGTGTTCTTCTTCACAAATGGTACATTGTTGTGTGAAGCATCTGGCTACCAACAAAACAATTGAAGCTACGTTTTTTTATGGCATGAACAATTCTGATGAGAGATGTGAACTGTGGAACTCTCTTAGAGGAATTGCGTTTTCAATGAGTCAGCCTTGGATCATACTAGGAGATTTTAATAATCCCTTAGATTATAATGACAGATTTGGGGGTGTTGCTGTAACTCAGAGTGATGTCAAAGATTTTCGTGCATGTGTAGAAGATTGCCAGGTTCTTGATCTTCCTTGGAAAGGGAATAGATTCTCATGGACAAATAAACATGAGAATGAAACAAGGGTTTTTTCAAAAATAGATCGTGTACTAGCTAATGAAGCGTGGCCTGACAGCTACAGCAGCTCTGAGGTTCTTTTCATGCCCGAGGAGATATTTGATCATTGTTTAATGATGATCAGTTTTTTCACCATACCAAGACTTGGGGTTAAACCTTTCCCTTTTTTTGACATGTGGACTGCATCTCCCCAGTTTCTTGAGATAGCCAGTAGAATTTGGAATGATAATGTTGCAGGTTATAAAATGTTCAAGGTGGTAATGAAGCTAAAAAAGCTGAAAAAGGCTCTGAAAATTCTGAATGGTGAACAATTTAGTGATATCCATGTGAGGGTTGAAAAGGCTAGAGTGGCTATGACTCAAGCTCAAGTAGCCATGCACCAGGATCCTACTAATAAAGATCTGCAAATGAAAGAAAAGACAGCAACAAGTGAGTACATTGAGATGGCAGCAACAGAAGAATGTTTTCTTAAGCAAAAGAGTAAAGCCACCTGGATACAATTGGGCGACCAGAACGACAAGTATTTTCACTCGGTGCTCAAGGCAAGAAGGAACAAAAACAGAGTTAATACTATCCAGAATCCTGCAGGTGAGTGGCTTTATGATTATAAGTTGGTTATTGCAGAATTTGTGAATTATTATAAGAGTATGCTTGGTGAGAATGAATGCTTGAGACAAAAAGCTAATGACTGGGTTATAGACTATGGTGCTAAATTGACATCTGAGCACAAGTTTCTTCTGGTTAAGCCTTTTAGCCGGGAAGAAGTCAAGCAGGCTATTTTCTCGATTCCTTCCACTAATTGTCCTGGCCCAGATGGATACAGTTTTGGGTTTTTTTAAGGCTGCTTGGGATATAATTGGGACTGAAATCACATATGGACTGGAAAAATCTTGAAAGAGGTCAATGCAACTTCTATCTCGCTGATACCTAAGATAGATAACCTTGCTTTACCAAGTGATTTTCAACCTATCGCCTGCTGCAACATCATCTACAAGTGCATATCCAAGTTGCTGTGCAAGAGACTAGCTGTGGTCCTGCCTGATATTATAGATGGCAACCAGGGAGCCTTTATTAAAGGCAGATCAATTGTCCATAATGTGCTCATAAGCCAGGATCTTATTCGTTTATACAATAGAACTGTTAATGTGTCTCCCAGGTGTCTGTTTAAGGTGGATTTACGCAAGGCGTATGATACAGTTCATTGGTCTTTTGTTGAGGAAATGATGATAGGGTTGGGTTTTCCCTCAAAATTAAGAGTTTGGTGATGAGCTGCCTTACTACTGCATCGTTCTCAGTTAGCATTAATAGGGAGATGCATGGTCAGTTTAAAGGTGGAAGGTGGCTGCGCCAAGGTGACCCAATATCACCACTGCTTTTTGTCCTTGTAATGGAGTACCTCACTAGGGTGCTTAAATGGGCAAGTGAAGTACTTGATTTCAGATTTCATCCGCTTTGCAAAAATATGAAGTTAGTCAATTTATTTGTCGATGATCTAATAATCTTTTGCACAGCAAATGAAGCTTCAAATTAAAGAGTGATGGAGGCTTTTAACCATTTTTCAAGTGTTTCTGGGCTGCATGCAAATCAAATGAAGTCACAACTCTATTAATGGTCTCTCCAATGACATGAAGAACTTTGCTGCTGATTTAACGGGGTTTTCTTTTGGGGAATATCCACTGAAGTACTTAGATATGCCTCTCTCTCCCTCAAAATGGTCTATGTCAATTTCTGGTTGATAAGATCACAACACGTCTTAGATGCTGAAGTACACGTCATCTTTCGTATATGGGGAGATGCCAGTTAATAAACTCGATGTTGCTTTCCACACATGTGTATTGGGCTTCTATGTTTATGTTACCTCAGAGTATCTTGCATGAAATTACTCAAGTGTGCAGAGATTTTCTTTGGGGAGCCAATGAAAGAAAGACAAAGATAGCGTTGGTTGCTTGGGAATTCATGTGCAAGCCAAAGCCTCAGGGAGGTCTGAATTTTAAGCAATGCAAAACATGAAACATGGCAGCAGTAGCAAAGCTCTTATGAGCTCTTGCTAACAAGGAGGACATTTTGTGGGTTAAATGGATGCACTATATTTACTTAAAAGGTGAAAGCTTCTGGGAAGCCAGCTTGAGTCCTGACTCAAGTTGGTATGCAAGGATAATTTTTGCTATGAGGGAGATGTTCTATGGAACTAGTTGGCATACTCAAGGAACATTATATACACTTGCAGCAGGTTATAAATGGTTGAGAGGGGAACATCTCCTATGACAGAGAACAAGTTTGTGTGGGGGAAAATCAATGTACCCAAGCATTGCTTTATTGTATGGCTGACAATTTTGAAAAGAATCCTCACAAAGGACATGCTCTTGCAGTTCAACATCACTACATCACCTGAATGTGTTTTGTGCAAGGCAACTGATGTAACAGTTGATCATCTCTTCTTTCAGTGCCCATGGGTACAGGCTCTTAGGGATACAGATTGCTCTTGGGGAGGAATAAGCAGGGTACCATACACCAATTGGATACATTGGATTCTGAATAGAACACGTTTCTGCAGAATTAAAAAGCTTGTTCTTAATGCGTGTAAAGGGGCCACCATATACCATTCATGGATTGAACGAAACAGGAGGATCTTCCAAGCACAGAGCAGGGAGAGTAATGTCATTGCTAAACAGATTGTAGCTGAGTTGAGAATTAGATTGGCTTGCTGTAAGCCATCTAGAACCAGTGATAGAGATAGGAATTATCTTAATTGCTTTTGTAAATAGTTTATGTGAGGCTTGGCTATCTGAATGAGGAACCCTTCCTAGAAGGTGGCCTTTTGATTCATGTATCCTCCCCTAGTTTGTTTACATAACTCTTTTGCCTGGTTGGTAAATAAGAACATCTGATCTTTTTACCAAAAAAAAAACATACGCTTATACTAATTAATATAACTTTTGTTATTAAACAATTATCAGTTTAATTACACCTTCCCTTAATGTGTATTTCACTAATTCGAATTTAGAAATTGGAAGTCTAACTTCATTTTTTAAATGGAAAAATAATTGCAAACAACTCACCACCTAGGAAAATGAAAAATAGTAGGTAAGTCCTCAAAATGTGACTCTTGTAAGTTACTTACGCTTATACCCACAATTACATAAATCTTGTTATATATTATGTGCATCTATTCCTAAAATATTCATCGTCTATACTCAATTAAAGTTTTTATAATTTTGATAACATTAATACTAGACATCAGTGTCATTTTAGATTAATCAAATTATAACACTTGTACGTCACATGCGCTTTTACCCATAACTATATAACATTTTTATATACCGTGTGAAATATTCATCCTCTATACCGAATTGATTTGAAATTTTATTATTTTTTAAATAGCAAATAGAATTATTTTATAGACAACTAATTGTCAAGCCAAGCATCCTTACAATACTTGAATAGTCAAAAGTTAATTGACAATGTTAATGAGGGAGATTAACGTTATTTTAGGTTGTATTAATGTAATTTTAATATTAAATAAAAATACCCCTAAAAAAAATTAAATAAAAATAAGAAATATGAATAGGTTTAGCAATTATTAAATGATATTTATTTTTGACAGTTCATTACTCACCATGATAAAAACAAAAAATAAAAATAAAAATATTGACTAATCAAAGTGTGACACTTGTCACGTTACCAGCGATCTTGCCCAACTTTATATATATATATATATATATATATATATATATATATATATATATATATATATATATATATATATATATATATATAATAGTAGGGATCTGGTGAGATGGTGAGAAGGAATCTCAGCCCTCCAATGGCGTTAATCGCACGGTCCACAATAAACGTGTGTCACTAATGGCACACACGTAATTTCCGCAACATTTACCTGAAAGATGTAACACGTTCTCTGACTTCTCTCACCCACGGGATGGATCATATAGAACTCTCTCTCGCTCTCTCTCTCTCCTCCCTTCATCAGCCCTCTTTCTCCATCTCTCTCCACCCCCATTCACTTTCTCCATCTCTCTCCACCCGATTCACGTTTCACTATTAATCGCCATTGATGCCACATGAATGAGCTCTAATGAGCAATCAAGAAGTCCTCAATCGCCCTTCTGAAGCTTATAGGAATTCGGAAGCCTATCGGAGCATCGTCATCGATGAACAATACGAAGGTGAGCAAATTCTTTGATTTTGTTCCTAGGGTTTGAAAAATTCTTTGCGAATTGTATTTTGGGACTCAAATCATACCTACCAAGAAAGATGAATTTTGTTTTCCTTGTTATGCGAATCTTTTTTTTTCTGATTAATTGTAGGGTTTTCCTGTCAATCATCTTTTTTTTTTGATAAGGAACCTGTGAATTTGATAATGGATCGTGGAGCTGCGCCCGCTTTGATGATACACAGCTCCAAGCATGATAATGAGGTGCATTTTCCCTTTTCTCATCCTTGATTCCAGTTTTCATGAGTTATCTCTTAATTTTGTTTAAATTGGTTGAATAGAAACATGTTATTGAACCATCATATATATTAAGGGTCACTTTGTAAGCCTTCATGGGTCACTCGAAGAGTATAATGAGTTTATTAAGGGAGAAAAAATAAGGGTCACTGTATCTTATAAAATGAGTCACTTTATCTTATAAAATGGATCACTTCATAAAGTAAAAGGGTTCATTTCTTCCTAATGCAATTTGAGGCAAGGTTGAAATTGCATACTGAGCTGAAATTGCAAATCGAAGTCTACAAAAGCAGGTGAATACAAAATGTTATGCTTTAGTTACTTAGGTTGCATTAGAACTTATGTTTCTATTGATTTCAAAAACAGTCCAACGACTTGGTATTTGACACTACATAGGTAGTATCTTGTTTGCATAATGGTTAGATCATGGGACTGCCTTGCTCAGGGAGCTTGTAGTTTTGATGTGGGCTTTTTATTGAAGTACGAGGTGTTTTTTTTGTTTTTATTGTTATGCTACGAATTGCTAATTTGTGGCAGTAAAGATTGGATATGAGATGATGTGGTGGTGGTGATGATTATGCCAATGGTCTTTTGAATTGATGACATTGTTGTTGTCCATTCCTTATTGTATTTGTTTAATATATTGACAGTAACACAACCTAGGGTCACTCCTATGAAAGTTTAGGGTCACTTTTAAGAGAACTTAAGATGAGTTTTAAAACTATAGGATGTATTTTGGGTGCTACTGGCTTGGGCATGATACCTTAGCTAGTCAAAGAACATGGACCCTTGGTAGTCGGTCTGGCAGATCATCAGCAGAGCATTTGATAGGAACCTAAACAAGCTGTTGACAGTAGGAAAAAGAACCCGTGAATTTGATGATAGATCATTAAGTATTTATGGTCACTTGTATGAGTATTTAGGGTCACTTATATGAGTATTTAGGGTCACTTTAAACAAAAATTAAGATACCTTTTAAGTAACCCTTTGTTTTTCATGTATATTGTCACTTGTATTAGCCCATAATTCCTTGTCAAAGATTTTGGGGTGTGATCAACAGCCTAGGTGTTGGACCTAGGCTTGTTGAGGGGTGGTAGACACGGAGTATCCCTTTCCACCTAGTTTGCATGAATATATGTGCGCCTAGAGTCCTGTGTAGGAATTTTGCAGACCATGCATGTGTACATGTAGACAATAGTGCCCATGTCATTTAGGCAACATTTTGCACTAAATTTTGTAGAGCCCTTTACAGTTAAGTTTTGTTAACACAGGGTTTTTCTTATGCATATATAGTTCTTACGTAAGTCAGTAACTTCTGTGTACTACTTGTCACTATTTGGCTAAAGCTGTCACCATAGGATCTGGTGGTATACTTTCTAATTGTCTGAGTAGGTTAACAGAGAAACTAGAACCTTTTGTCGGGGCTTGAGGTACCTGCAACCTTCTTGTATGCTGGATGTGATTTGGATAAGTGTGCTCAGTTTGCTTCTAGAAATGTTTTTGCAAAATAGTGTAATATTTAGCTACCTATCCAATGTAGCTTTAATCCCAGGTTGTCAAGCAGAGGATGAGATTAGGACACCACAATAGCTAATAATGTGAGATTCATAAGTCCCTATTGTTATTGATATGGAAGCCTATTAGCTCAATTGGTAGAGCAATGTGCTTTGCACAATAAATGTAGGTTCGAATCCTACATAGGCTACTACTTGATAATTTGATTCACTTTTCGTTGTGCAAGGGATCACTTAAAGAATAGTGAAAGAAGAGTAAGTATCAATATTTACAAACTAAGAATTAATAGTAAACCTCAATAAGATTGGGGTCACTTTATAAATGGGGAGGGGTCACTTTTAATACTATCTAGGGTCACTTATTGTATTTGTTTTTTGAAATACCAAGAAAGCAGACCATAAATGGCCAACAGGCAACAGTAGAAAGACTCAAGTGCAGGGTCACTTATAGAATGGTGTAAGAACATGTCAATATGAACAAACTTAAAATTTGAAGTTTACTTCAATAAGATTGAGAGATCACTTGAAAAAGAGAGAGGGGTCACTCATAAGACTGTGCAATGTCACTTATAACATACACTAACTGAACTACTAGTTGTTGAGCACTAAAAAGGGAGAGGGATCACTGTATTGATTCAGGATAAAAAGAAGTCTATGTGGGATTTGAACCCACATCTTTTGTACTTTGCACAAATGCTCTACCATTGAGCTAATAGACTAAAAAGGACACATAATTGTTGTAGCATACAACAAATAGTCCCAACAATCCTGTGTAGACGGAGGCTTGGGGTTAGAACTTCTACCTCAAGCACAGCTTCATGACAAGCGTCATGCGTAGACAGAGGCTTCAAACATTGGATAGGTTCATCAAAAGAGGAAACCCAAACCCAAAACCAATGATCAATATAATGAGCAATTACAAAGGTCATTTATTAGTTTAACAAGGGTCACTTATTAGTTACACAGGGGTCACTTATTTGCTTAACATGCTACCTTCTTTTTTTTACGAGTATCAAACATAAGATTGAGAGGTCACTTTAAAATCATAGAGATGTCACATTTAAGACTACACAGAGTCACTTATAAGATAATAAGGACTGAGAAGCAATGTCTATTCAACAAACTAAAATAAACCTCAACAAGATTGAGCGGTCACTTTAAAAAGAGAGACGGGTCACTTTTAAGACTATAAACTGTAATCAAGACGAACAATGCGAACTGTAATCAAGAGTTAAAAGGTGGCACTAGCTAGGATTCACATCCCATGAAGACATGACCACCAAATGTGGTTGAGGCCTAATGGGTGGCATACCCCTAGCTTCGGGCCAAATCAAGGACTAGAGTATGGCCTCCCTTATCCACTTGCTAATAGAAATGTCAAGGAATTTTTTCCCCTACCGACAACATAAACCCAATGAAATTGTTCTCAATAAATAGAAAGAATGTGTAATATACCTTTGACATTGTAAGCGCAGGTCTACATTATTCTTTCAGAATATCGAGGCAGATACTGCCACTACTGTTAATATTCAGATGATAGACTTTTGTGGTGAAAGCAACTTGCGAAACCAAAGTTACAATCAAACCCATTCAGACTCAAGAGCAATTAAGAAGATTCAGACTATTAACAAGGCACATAACTCATGATAATATTGTCTAGAGAAGAAATGAAACCCAGAAATAAAACAAAAAGTAATGTCAATTTCAATAAAAAGAAAAAAAAGAAGCTAGAAGCAAATTGCAAAGCATGAGATGTGGTCACTTTAACAAGAGTGAGGAGTCACTTGTAGGAATGTAGAAGGTCACTTAAGAGAACACTGATCAAATTAAGAACCTTCAAATATTCTAAATTTTCCGTTGCTAAACTTCTGATGCCTTTGCTCATATTTATGATCTTTACTAACAAGAGCACTACACTACAAACTGATAAAACTACTACCATCAGAAAAAGTATCCAATTCTGCTCAAACACCGCACAAGGAAAGGAGTAACTAATTATCTATACACATTGAATCAAAATCTACTCTTATTATACTTACTAACTTGTAATTTTGCATCTAGCTCAATCAATTATAAAGCAAGGGGACTAGGAACACAAATGAAAATAAGAATGTTATTAGATATCTTTGGCATTCTAATCACATTACCGACTGCCTCAAGCTCTAATTCTTTAATTAAACCTATCAAAATCCCCAAAATTCCCAACTTGCTCAATACACTGCATATCCATAAAATTAAAACCAAATCGGCATGAATTCGACATAAACAACAAAGAATCAATAAAAACTTTACATCAATTTTACCTCAATCGCAAAAATTAAACACCGAGATGAGCACGATACTCCAAATCCAGATCATCGTTGCTCTTTTGAGAGCTGTGAAATGAATTAGGGATTAGAGAGAGCAGCAAAGGTTAAACGAATAGAGGAGAGAGAGAAAAGTTAATACTGGCTCGAAGTTGGCGAATAATTGATTAGCGAAGATGGCTTCCATAGCCATGGAGAATCAGTGAGAGAGAGAGAGAGAGAGAGAGAGAGAGAGAGAGAGAGAGAGAGAGAGAGAGAGAGAGAGAGAGAGTGTGTGTATGTTTGTTTGATTGAGGGGTGCGTATTGGTCGAGGGGCAGGAGAAAAAGTAGGCTCAATATTAATTGACACGGACAAACTTTTGTCCGTTCGATCTAATGGATCAAGGGCCCTGATCACTTCTCACCATCTCACTGTAGCATGACTTCTCATCTGATATATATATATATATATATATATATATATATATATATATATATATATATATATATATATATATATATATATATATATATATATATATATTTCACCCATTTTTGCCAACTGATCTGCATTTATATTCTACTCTCTGATGATATGTTGAATGTTAAAATCATCCATACTCTCTAGTAGTCGGTCTAATTCTCGAAATAGATTCCAAAGCTCCTAAGGTCTGTCACTTTTCCTAGTCATCCAGCTAACAATATTACTAGAATCACTCTCAAAAATCACTTTGAGAGTAGGTCATGTGTGGCTTTGCAGAAACTTTAACGCGTGCTTGAAGGCTGACAATTCAGCCATATTAAAATCCAGCACTCCCAAATTTATTGAGAAAACCCCCAAGATATCAGAATCATGGTCTTTTATACAACCTCCACAACCTGCAGGATCAGGTTTTATATCAGAATGAAATTATGATACTTGTTATTGATTTGTCTATATTTATCCCATAGTACAAGAACAGTAAGCCATAAGGCCCATAAGATAGTTCTCTATTGGGCTATGTACCCGTATAATTGCGGATCCATTATAGAGTTTCCCACGGTATTTGGAAGGGGTGTTGGTATAGATCATTTTGGGAGTTACTATATACCGCCATAAAATTACTCACCACCGTCCTTGGAAATTACAATATTGTCCCTCTCATATTTTCACCATTTCTCCCACTCTCCCTCTCCCTCTCTAACTCTCCCACACCCACCCACTCTCACACCCACCCACATTTACCAACATTCTCTCACCGGCAAGCAAGGAACGACCGCAAATGTCTTCCGGCGACCAAGAAGTGCCGTCCACGGTGGCCGAGGTAAATTTTTTTTTCCGCATATTTTGAACGGGCGTCCGAGATTTACGCCCCGTCCATGGAACAGGCGTCTGAAATTTCCGCCTGGACCATGGACGGGGCGTAAATCACGGACGCCTTCACCATCGTAGACGCGTAAATCACGGATGCCTATACCATGGATCAGGCGTCTGAGATTTACGCCACAACCATGGCATAGGCGTCCGTGATTTCCGCCCCATCCATGGTCCAGCCGGAAAGTTCAGACGCCTGTCCCTTGGTTCAGTCGGTTTTGATAGACGTTTGAATTTAAGATTAAGCTAACATTGTTTTCGTTGTTTTCGTTAGGTTCCTTTGGAGCGGTTCGGTGGTGATGGTGTTGATTACAGTACGCATTTCGTCACTGATGAGTTATTTGATAGTGATAGAGATGCAATTAATTGGGCAAAACAAATTGCCCTTACTATCGGGTTGGAGTTGATAATTTCGTCACACAAGAACAATGGAAGCGTAAAATTGTTAAGATGCAATCGAGGTGAACGCTACAGAGGGGAATTAAGAGACTTAGAATCTGCTGCTCGGAAGAAGACGAAAACAAAGGCTTGTAAATGTACGTTCCAGTTAAGAGCTGAGCAAGTGTATGGGTCCAGTAGTTGGATGATTGTCACATTGCCTGGGATTAGGGGTACGCACAACCATGAGTTTGCTGTGTTTCCTGAGGGATATCGTCAGATGAGTGGTCTTAGTCCTGGGTCAAAGCAACTCGTTCGTGACATGACTTCGGCACAAACAAAGCCATGTGCTATCTTGGCCGCTATTAAGGAAAAATTTCCCGAGGACAATGCAACTAGACGGCATGTGTACAACTACAGAGATCGTATAAGGAAACTTGATTTTGAAGAGAGAGATGTCATTGGTCAGTTTCATCATTTAGCTGTGGAGAATAAGTACGTACATTGGACAAGAGCCGACCCAGCTACTAATGAGGTAACTCACGTGTTCATGGCACACCCTACATCAATTCAGTTACTTCGGTCTTTTCCTTGGTTGATTGGCTTAGATTCCACGTACAAAACAAACAAGTATGTTAGGCGAAGAGCACATTGGGATCGTTTAGCGAGGTCGACGTAATTGAATGTTTTGCGTGATTGTTATATTTTTCTACTTATATCATTGTCACATTTTTGTGTGATTGTTATATTTTGCATGTTATATTTTTTCGTGATTATTGGAGGTAAATAAAACAACAAATTACAATAAAACAAAAAAGGTAAATAAGAAACAACAAATTACAATAACACAAATAAATAACAATAACAATGAAACTCTTATATAAATATATAACAAATTCATCTAGGGTCATATAAGTAATACATCATTTGGCAGCCCGCCAATCTCTCATATACTCCTCCATAACCGATCGAGGACCTTCCGCTTGCTCCGGAGGAAGCAAAATAATGAAAGACTCAAATGCGACGGCTAGACGATTCACCCACTGCAAAAAAGTAACAATGAGTATGAGTTCAGAGATATGTAATACGTAAAAAAATATATATTTTAGTTAATCACTTACATAATCGCTGTTGGATCGTGGAGGAATCACAGATCCAGGTGCTGCATCGTCACGTGTCAGCAGAGGGTGGGAGTGACGGTAGTACCACTCAAGGTAGTCATCCGTACATGCTGTGGGATCTGACTTGGATGCCTGAAACCCATGGAGACCAAGAATGTAACCTCCCGGGAACATACGCCAGGCATCAGATGATACTCGTACGGGGTAGACAACCCTGTACGAACGACTGCTCCATGACCTGATCGCTCTCTCTGGCCTAGTGATCGGGAAAGGGATACTCTGTGCGTACCCGATTTGTCGTAAACAACGACCAGGCATGTACGGTTCGATAATATCCCGATACCGTAGCCACCCGATGAATACAGTCCTCGGTACAGATGCAACCGGGTCAGAACCGTACTGCATCCACACCACCTACGTAGAAATGTTCAAGTTACGGTGAAGTAAAAAAAACATAGCAAACGACGAAATAAATCATGAACACCGATAACTGCATGACGTACCTCTGATGCTCGCAGCTGATCCAAGCGTCTACGTAAGGAGCGCAGTCGACCCACGTCCTTGCCCTCAGCCTGGGCACTCCATACGCACGCACGGGGAGCCTCGCCATCCCCGACAACCATCCGCTCCCGATGAGGTCGGAAGCAGGGAAAGTACTCGTATATCCATGCCTGGAGGAGAGTTAGGCATCCGCAGATGCCCTGAGAATCCCCCCGACTAGCTATACCGAGGTGACGATATAGGAAGGCGAGGACAGCAGATCCCCAAGAGAACTCATGCGCCGTTCCGACACCGTCCCTCACCTCCATCACGCAGGAGGGTCTAATACGGTTACCACTCTTGTCGACAAACAAGGTGGATCCAATAAGTAACCACATCCAACCTACCGCCTGGATGTCCTCCATTCGGTCCTCCACTCGGCAAAGGTCAAAAACCGACTCCGTGAGGACCCCACCGCCCTGCCAGTGGCTATGCATCAGTTCATCTCGGGTGACCCCGAGAACCTCCATGGCCGTCGCCTGCAGCTGCCCATCTCGTCCCTCACTGGAAACGAGCTGTCCCTCTACAGGAATCCGAAGAATATGCCATACATCGTGCAACATGATGGTCATCTCTCCGAACGGCATGTGGAACGAGTTCGTATCCGGCTGCCACATTTCAACGAATGCAGATATCAGGGGGAAGTCGATATGTCTGAACATAATGTCTGTCAGGTGTGATAACCCAGTCCCCTCGATCTGCGCCCTCACCTCGGGCGACATCTCCGCTCGCCACTCACTCAGCCGCTGACAGACACTGAATCGGTTCTGACACTTCAACAGACCCCTCGTCTCTCCCATCCACATACGAGACGCTACGTGGCCCAGGAAGCTCGGTATGACGCTATCATCCGCCGGTCCACCGGCCACATTCCCTGTAACAAGCCACGTACTGTCGTCCTTTGCTCTAGATCGTTTGCTAGTACTAGACGAGCCAGTACTAACAAACTTACCACCTCTGCCCTTCACCACGCGCCAATCTGAGGAAGATTCGACGTCAATCTGATCATCGTCCATGGACTGATCCCCGGAGTAGAACTCGCTAGATCCGTAATCGTGTTGCTCAGCCTCATCACCGCGATATAAGTGACGGTCAGTCATCTCCCTCATCCGAACTGCCTCTCTCTGTCTCCGTACAGAGGCATCAATCCCGCGCGTCCTCGTGTGACGCGGTCCTGAACCAGCTAGTTCACTGACTAACCTCGGCATCGATTTACCGGCTCCTCCTCTCCTCTATCATTTCACATTTTTAATTAAACAATAATCAGTAATAAACAATTAAAATAATAATTGACAACTAATAATAATTGTATTAACAAATAATAATAACAATAATAATATTAATAATAATAATAATAATAATAATAATAATAATAAATAATAATAATAATAACAATAATAATAACAACAATAACAATAACAATAATAACAACAACAATAATAATAATAACACTAATATTAATAATAATAACAATAATAATAACACTATTTTTTTTTTTTTGTCTCGGGCGTCTGCTAGAGACGCCTCACCCATGGGTGAGGCGTCTGCAAATGGCGCCTCTACCATGGGTGAGGCGTCTGCCGATCTCGCCTCACCCATGGGTGAGGCGTCTGCGACTGGCGCCGCACCCATGGGTGAGGCGTCTGAAAGTGGCATCTCACTCATGGGCGAGGCGTCTGCCGATCTTGCCTGCCCCATGGGGCAGGCGGAAATTGCAGACGCCCGACTCTCCGAACTCGAAAAAAACGACACCGAACTCACAAATCAATCAACACAACTTCAAACAACACAAATTCAATTCAATTGTCTATAAACCTTGAATAAAAACACTCCTATATCAACACATTTCGTAAAAATCAAAGCAAATTAGAGTAAATAAAGCAAAAAAATTTCGAATGTATACCCCCCCAGCCGCGATGCTCGCCGCCTCCGTCCCCGTCGCCGCCTTTGCCGCTGCCGCTAGCCCCTGACATTTCCGTTGTGATGGTGTGGTGGTTTTGTCGGTGTGATGCCGGTGTGATGGTGTGGTGGTGAGTAGAGTGAGGAAGAGAGGAAGGAGGAGTGAGGAGTGAGTGAGGAGTGAGTGAGGAGTGAGTGAGAGTGAAGGGCAAATGGGTAATTTCCAAGGGCGGTGGTGAGTAATTTTGGGCGGTAAATAGCAATTCACATTTTTTTTTGCTAGTCCAACTGGTTGTGTGATTGTATTAATAAAGTAACTCAAAAAGACAAACATACAACCTATAGACCACACAAGGGGGGAAATTCCTCGGGGCACAAAGTACCTACAAAATGAGAGGAATCCGCCCACGCGGGCCGCGGCAAAGGACAGTGCTAAGCAATTGTTCAGCCTAGGAATAAACTTGCACACAACATGAAAGAGAGAGCTTAAATTACAAATTTCATCCAGCAACCATCTTGAGTTCCATGGGAACGGTTTTCCCTTCTTGATGTCATCAATCACCATTTTCAATTCGCTTCGCTAAGGATGCAGGCATACTCTTCTCCAAGCAAGTGTGCAGCTTTTATAGCTTCAAGGATGGCTGATGCTTCAGCAACATAAGGATCAGTCGAATGGATTATCGCTGCGTTTGCTCTAATCAAAACGCCAGAGTGATCAAGGAGTCCTGGTATAGATGGTTACAACTACGGAACTCCCTGCATTCAAGGTGTTATCCTATTAAATGAATACCACATGACTCCATTATGAACAACAATATATTGTCAATTTGGCTTTTGAGACGAAAGTTGATATATATTGACAACTTGTAGTTGTTTGGTTGGCATGATAAATTATGGGAAGTAGAACTTTTCTACAAGTGCAAATTTGTAGTGATATTTGGTCGACAAAAAACAGTACTCCACCCTGAGTAGTAAAGAATTTTCACTTCCCAGTTCCCATATACAATGGGGAAATGACTTATATACTCCCCCTTAAGTAAGTAAAAATTCACTTTTATCCTTCTTTTTATGGTTGGGGGATAGTCTTGGCTAGCCCAACAATCTATCAAGATTCACAGCCCGAATTAAGTAAGTTGATAGCATGCCCATAGGTCTATGATATTTTACATTATTGGACTGAATTGGACAGGATCAGACTGAAGTAAACTAATTATTGCGTAAGTGGAGAATAATACACTATACACCCTATATATAACACTCAGGCCCTACTTTTCCCTTCTTACTATCACCCATTGACTCTTTGTCTAATTCGTCTATCTTATAACTCTGTTTTTTTTGTTTTGTTTTGCTTGTCATCTTATAACTCTGTTTGATAATATGAAAAAACTCCATGCAGGGACAAGCTAATAAGAGTTAAATTACACAGTAGCTAGAAGATATGGACAACGTGAAAGACGAAATGATATATAAAAAATGACCTGCCCTATGGTTGATGAATGTGAATCAAACACGTCTAATGGGTTTTAACTTTTTCCATGATGAATATAGAGAACAAAGTACGTACTATACATACTGCCAGCCAAACAAGGCATATAAGAACAATGATTTTATGTAAGAAAGTTCCGTGACAATGTGAAAGTCAGTACAAGGAGAGCATGAGCATGCAAATGCTCTTCATCAGAACCTTCCTCGTCTATCATTTGCCCTTACACGCACGTTAATCACAGCCAAGAGCAGGACATAAAGATTATCCCATGCGATATAATATAAAAGGAAATGAAATTGAGTGAAATTAAAGTTTATGATTTGCATTGGAATCCTCTGATCTCCAATACTTCATTTCACGCATTACACTTGTGTATGCGTGGCATGTGTTAAGTTGAATACAAACAAAAAGTTAAAATTAAATCTTTCACACATGACAAGTATCCATAAGTGTTTTTATCAAAAAAAAAAAAAAAAAGTATCTATAAGTATAATGCGTAAATGCGAAAAAATGGGATATTAGAGATAGCAAAGAGAATCTCAATCCGGTTTGCATTTTTGTTTATTATTTGTTTATTTTTCTTTTACATATTGAAGATTCAGAATATATAGTTTTGCATGGAGACAAAGAATGGAGAGTAATCAGTGCACAGTACAGAGACAAACAAGTAAAAACTAGAATAAACAAAGAGGAGAGAGAAAAGAGTGATAAGTGATGAAAATTGAGAGGCACATGAATGGACAGCCCACCAAATTTTGCCAATGATGCCAACTTGATTTTTCATGTGATATATATTGTGAATTGGTCCCGCAACTATCATATACTCCAATCCAGTATATACAGTTCGATCTACATTTGCTTATTCTTGTGGAATTTATACTTAATTAGTCACATTAGAAATGTGCCTAAGATATAAGATATATGTACATTAAATTATGGGACTAGCAGATTAGCTTAATCAAGCTACTAGCCTACTAGTAGTTCTCTACAAGGCATATAGTGTTCTTTAAGATTTTTCTTTTTCTCAGCATCTCCACAATAAAATTAAACTATTTATGTGAAAAAATTATTAATCTCTTTACCATTGACAAGTGTAAAGAAAAGCGTTCACAAGGCGTAGCCAGATCTAGTGGAACTAGTTTTGTTGGCCTTCGTAGCCTACGAGAGTTCAAATCCTACTAAATTTCCTCTCGTAACCATAAAACAGGGTAAATTTTTATATGTACTGGAATGTATAATACTTGTCGAACCCATTATTTTATTCAAGCTAAGCGCAACATTATTAATGATATGGCTTTCTAGCGTACCTAAGTGTATACCTTAGGCATTTTTCTACCAAAAAAAAAAGAAAGAAACTTAGGCATTCAACGTACTGTTGCTCTTCTTTGGTGGTCTCAAAGTCTTTGATTGCTCTTGGCTGGGTCCTTTCTCTATCGGAATTATGCTAAAAGTACATAAAGCAGCAGTACATCTGGAAACTTCTGTTTGATCTTTCTCAATTAATTTTCCTATTAAAGATGGTGAGGCAATGCTCTCAATTGGTAAAGAGCCTCATGGTCTGTTTGCCATTCTTCGTGCGTAATACAGTTTGGATTAAGACGATCATTGATCGGTCCATGTTCAGTGAAGTGACAAATCTTCTACTAGTGAACTATTCACAAATATGACTTGTCTAGATGCCTATAGGTATATATAATATATTTAATCGAGACTTGACATGGTGATTACTGTTAATTGTTGATTTACGAATGAGCTTAATTGGCATGATTGACGACGCTAGTCGTTGTTAATTAACCACCATCGATCCATTGATGCATTTGGTATAAAGTGCAACGGTCGAGATCAGAGAATCGATGATCATATGCATATGAATCTTAAGGTGTGTTTTTTTTTCACTTACTCCGTAATAAGTTCAGTTCAGGTTATCAGTGATCTATTTTTTCTCTCAAATATAACTATTCAAATCAGTACAATTTAATTAAAAAGAACACACTCTAAGTAATTTTATACTCCGATATATTTGTTGAAAATCCGTAAACAGTAAAATTAGGTGATTAGATAAGTTCAAAGCAACTACTTTGAGAGACAACATAGGAGAATTGGAAGTATATCCCTACATTGATTCATGACACATGGTCTTATAATTTATGAATGTGACTTATCCAGTACATTTGATCATAGTAAGTTATTGTTACTCCTATTATTATAAGAATTAAGAAGGCACACTAAAAGTGGTTTATATAATGGTAGACAGAGAGAGACGGGTTTGGCTTGGCTCTCTTTCTTCACATGGCGAACGGAATATATATCAACGCACCAAAAGGCAATCCCCAAAAGGTTGAATAAAAACTAAGGCCGGTTATAGTGAGCCCCCACCTTTTCTACATATGGTGGACGAAACGAAATTGTGGAGAAAGGCAAAAACGCTCACTCCTTTCAATCCTAACCCCAATCCACTGTTCCAATATTGCCAACGTTTTTATGGAACTAACAGCACACATGCCCACTAGTAGAGATAACAATCTTAGTAGAGATATCAATCTTCGACACCACGATTGAAACAAGACATGAAGTTGGCAATGGTCCTTATGGAATTAAGCAATAAGCCTAAACACGACATGAAAGTATAACTCGAATTTAACACGATTTAATAATTGGGTCTCAGGAAGCTCGAAAATCAAAGGTTAAAATCCAAGTTTTTTGGGATTTTAACAGGCCTCGAAATAAATGTAGATATTTTTGCACCATATTGCACGGGACATCTCTAGGATTGCAACAGGTTACCCCTCGAAATAAATGTAGATATTTTTGCACCATATTGCAACGGGGGTCCTTAGGGTCACTATATACGTACCGGAGAATTTTGGGTGAAAATCTCAGTTGTGCCCTGGGAATCCAAAAATCGAGGTTATAATCCACGTTTTTTGGGGTTTCATGAGGCTCCGAAACGAAGGTGGATGTTTTCGCACCATATTGCACGGGATATTCCTATGGGACATACGAGGCACTCCAGGTGTTTATCAAGTTCCTCATATACTTGAACAAGCATTTTGCAGAACACAAATCTAAGAGGCGAAACACCGAAATTATGGATAAAATCGGAGTTTGGGACCGGGATGACCTTACTGGGGCACCAAGAGTACTAAAGGGTCATGATATACATCTCGAAAAAGTTTGAATAAAAATCTCAATCAGGCCACACGAGAAGCCAAAAATCGATGGTTATAATCCATGTAGTTTGGGCTTGTCGGAGGCCCACGAACGAAGGTGGACATTTTCGCACCACGTTGCATGGAACACCCCTAGGAGACATGGGAGATACACGGAGTCGGTTATCATGTCCCTGATAAGCTTGTACATACATTTTACAGAACACCAATCTAAGAAACGAAACACCAAAATCATGGGTAAATTCAGAGTTTTGGGACCCAAATGACCCTACCGGGGGGCCCGAGAATCCTTTAGGGTCACGATATACATCTCAAAAAAGTTTGGGTAAAACTCACAATCGGACCCCGGAAACCAAAAATCACAGGTTATAATCCACGTTTTTTGGGCTTGTCGGAGGCATGCGAACGAATGTGTATATTTTCGTACCACATCGCATGGGATACCCATAGTGGACATGGGAGGTCTCCGGAGTCGGTTATCATGTAACTTATAGGCTTGGACAGACATTTTACTGAACACTAATCTAATGGACAAAACACCAAAATCATGGGTAAATTCGGAGTTTTGCGACTCGGATGACCTTAACGGAGCACCGGGGATCCTCTAAAGTCACAATATACATCTCGAAAAAGTTTGGAGAAAAATCACAATCAGGCCTTGGAAAGCCAAAAATCGAAGGCTATAATCCACGTTTTTGGGCTTCTAGAGGCCCGCGAACGAAGCTGGATATTTTCTCACCACATCGCATGGGATACCCCTAGGAAATATGGAAGGTCCCCATGGTCGTTTATCAGGTCTCTGATAATGTTTGGATGGAAGTTTTACTGAACACCAATCTAAGGGTCGGGACACCAAAAGCATGTGTGAAATCAGAGTTTTGGGACCCGAATGACCTTCTTGAAATGTCGGGGGTCCTCTAGGGGCACGATATACATCACGTTGAGAAGTTTGGGTAAAAATCACAACCGGGCCACGGGAAGCCAAAAATCAAAAGATATAATCCACGATTTTCAAGCTTTCGAAAGGCCCCAGAACGAATATAGAAATTTTCACACCACATCGCACAGAATACACTTAGATAAATTACTGGGTCCCTAATTGACTTGGACGGGCGTTTTATAAGAGCACCCTAATTGTATTGCCACTAGGGCAACAAAAATTGATGTACTCCATATATTCTTCTTCAAATACAAAGGTACTTTATATGTCTATTTGTGCTGAAAGTGAAACTGTAGTAATCTTCTGAAATTACGGAAAAGGTTACATGTACACTAAGTGTATGTGGAGAGATATACACAAAATATCTTAACCTTACATTTGGCTACCTACTTTAATATTGGGTAAATCTCATTAAGTCTGGGTAAGAATCTTTTTCAAATGAAATTTCCAATTGATTTTGAAAATTTCAAATTGATTTTGAAATTTTGGATTTGAAATTCCAATGGAAAAGCAAACAAGTATTTAATACTAACAAATTTTAATTAAAATATTTATTTTAGAAATTAGATTATCAGATGACTCTACTCCTCCCCTTACAATTTTCCGGCGATCTTGCAGTTGTACTCACCCGCCCCTCTCTATCTCCAACCGCCGCAACCCCTTCATTTTTTTCCTGGAAACATTAAAACGCGGGACTTATTTTCCGGCGAAAATTAAAAATTTCTAAAATCAGTGAAATATAGAATTTCCTCATTGATTTAAACACCCAGAAATATTCATGTTTCAATGTGTCGAGATAAAATCGAGAAATCCTTTTTTCTTTTCTTTTCTTTTTTTTTTCCTGGGTAACCATTTTTTCCGGCGAGTTTGTGGTCATGTATTAACTTGGAAAGATGTAATTTTGCTACCAAAGTCTTCACTGACTAAAAATTCAAGTACTAACAACTAATACCTTCCAAATGCATATCATCAATCATAACAATTTTGCTACCAACTACGACATTTACAAGTTTACAAATGAAAATTATTTTGCTACCAATATATACATTAACCACCTGCTTTGATTGTCATACGAAAAAAAACTTTTCGATAAACACGGGAAGAAAAACAACCAGAAGAAAGAATGATCCGACACTCTTCGCCGGAAAATTAATTAGAAAAAATGGTGTAAATTTTTGCTGGAAAATATGGGTAGAAAAGCATTACTGTATGAATAAGTCTATAACAACCGGGCTCCTTTTTCGCCAAAAAAATCGTTTTTCGTCGGAATGTCGCCGCAGAGTAATCGGAGAAGTTGGAGATGACCGGAAATAATGAAGCTCGTTTTTTTTTATTTATTATTTTCTTTCTGTTTACTCTCTCATCCCCTTTTTTTTGGTCTTTCACATTCTCTTTCCCTCTTCTTCTTTTTCTTTTGGCTCCAAACCTGATATCCCCCCCCCCCCCTTAGTCCTCTTATTTTTCCCTCCAAAATCTCCTATTTTATCTCCACAATGTGAAAAAGAAAATTCTTAATTATGGACATGTGGATGACTATGAGTATTTGTGTATATCTCTTCACGTACACTTAGTGTATGTGTATCATGGTCCTGAAATTACAGAGGAATCACATTCCCAAGGGAAACAGAAAAATCGGCAAATATAGAAAATTCCGGCATGGGCAGTTGCGCTTTAATACGTCTCATATGAAAACTTGATTCAATAATTGAAACTGTCAGGCCAGCTCTGCTCGCCAAGACGCCAACTGATATACTACTAGATCTTTCTGGACTTATCAAGAATTCAAGACCATTCTGTTTATGGTTGCCCATTTTGTACTCTATATTCATTTCTTACGTGGGATCTACAACTACGGCTCATCTTGCCCATAACAGAGAGTGTTACTATGTTAGTCAAGACTCAAGAGTCAATACAGGGCAAAATTATAACTCATCAAATTGTGATTTCTTTACTTAGCGTGTGTTCTTTTGTAGAGTATATTTACTAGACCGAGAATTGCTAGCTACAGTTGCTCACTCAGTTGCTTTTAACTTCTCCATCTTTTTAACTAATCATGTGCCAATGTTAAATATCTTGTCTTTGTCTATAACTATTGGGCACCTTCCTCTCAAAATTTACTGTTGAATTATTATTTATTTATTTCTTTTCTTTTTTCTTTGAGAAATACATATTATTATATACTAAACCCAAACTTACGCAGTACATTGCAGTAATGACAACAAATTTTGAAGACTATAATCGTTAATTGCAACAGTTAAAAAAAAAATTGGTTCAAGTAATAGATACAACTAATTTGACAACTTATGTTGTGTGGACTTAGTACACCGTGGACTAAGTAAATTTGAGGTGACTCCAGGTAAAGTAGGGGGTGACTCCAATATTAGAGGGGTGACGCCAAGTATAAATTTGAGGGGTGACTCCAGGTGAATTAAGGGGTGACTCCACTATTAGAGGAGTGACTCCAAATAAAGTATTGGTATAAGGGAGAAAAAGAATACTAAGTTGCCGCTTATTATAAGTTAAAGCCCAAAAGACTTGTTTTGCTTTTAACTTCCCTGCCATATAACGTACATACAAGTGGCCCACTAACATCAATTTGGTAGGAGAAGGTAATTAGCGATGGTAAGAGCGATGTTTCTTAGCAGCTCTCTTACTAGATCTTATATCAATCGGTTAAAATAAGTGATAGTACCTTACTCAATCAGTAAGAATCAGTAGCATAACCTTATTACATCAGTGAGAATATGTAAGGACTTTACGCAATAAGTGAAAATTAGTGGAAAATAACACATCTTTATTGCACTGCATGTATAACGTCGTAGTCATCTCGCACTCATATTGCAAGCAAAAGTTACATTTCATATTATTGTTATATAGATGAATTTGAAACGAATGTAAAAATAAGCAGGTAAATAGATTAGGAACGAAAGGTAAATACTCATTTTACCAAAAAGATGGAGGGCAACATTTTTGCAAATTTAATAAGAGTACTATAATTTAAACAACGGATACTTGTGCACTAAAATATTGTCAACGATGAAATTAAATAGCAAAAGTACATGGACTTTAGCTACAGCCAAGGCCCAAGAGCCTACTAGATAGACAAACAAGTGGCTGTAAGACGTTCATGTTTTGCATTTGGCAATAAAGAGAAGATAATGAGTGTGTATGTGCACCAAGTCACCAATATTCATATAATGGACCCCTCACCTCTCTTCTGTCAATAATGAAGAGCCTTAACATGGTTAATGGCCGACCTGTGTAATCCTAATCACAATTCGTGTGTATTTCCATCTGTAAAGTCCTCGGTTATGGATTTGAAAGCCGTTTGTTTTGCAGCTAATCATGTGATGTGCTTCATATATCAACAACGAAAGCATGTGTTATAACGGAATTCGCTATGATTTTAATTTGTTAGAAATTTAATCTTACTTAATCAAGAAGGAAAAAATTAACAGTGTAATTCCGAAAAAATTGACATATTTCGTTATTCTGATAGATTCTCTAATCAATTATAGACATCAGTGTAAATTATCATAGACATAGATACTCTTTTAAAGAATGAAACGAAATTGACAATCTAATTCCAACTCAAAAAATTGACATATCTCATTATTATTATTATTATTATTCAAATAGATACTCTAATCAATAATACATATCAGCGTCACAAAAAAGAGCAAAATATAAATTAATCATACTTTTACAACATGAAAGTTTCTTCTTTTTTTTTTTTCTTTTTTTTCTTTTTCCTTTTTCATCTATCTGAAGGAATAACTACAAAGTTATGACCAGTATTGTGCATCTGATTAAATTAATCATACATCAAATTACAGACCTTGTGAATCAGGTATACAGGTATCAGAAGAAAAAGAGGAGAGAGAAAACCACCACCGTTAATTATACTCCCAGTTGACACCTCCCCAGCTTCTTTTCTTTACTCCACTTTTCATCGCCTAGAAAAAAGCTCCCAACATTGGATCCCGAAGAGTAATCCAATCGAACCCGCCACCATTTTTCTCTCTCCTCTCGCAACAGATCTGTAACTAAAACCTTTGCAGCTTTTCATTTTCATTTTCATTTTCTTCAGAGAAATAATGGAAACAGAACAAGAAGAAATGGCGCCAATAATACAGCTGAAAAAATGGAGTTTTTAGAACCCGAACTACGTGGCGGAGGACTATGATAGTAATACGGAAAGTACGGAACAATCGGGTTGGGCGGAGGTGGGCCCGGCCCGTACTGATAAGACGGGGGCGAGAAATAATAACCGCCTCCGCTAGGAACACCGCCCCCGGCGGAGGGAGGTGGGTAGTAGGCGGCGGGTTGCGATGGCGGGGGCGGGGAGTAGTAGGGATACGACGACCCGCTCCCGCCACCGCTAGAGCCGCCGCCGGAAGGAGGGGTGGGTGGAGGAGGGCAGCCTCCGGTTGAGGTGGACGGCGGTGGAGGTGACGGAGGAGGTGGTGATGGTGGTGGTGGAGAAGGGTAGACAGGGTTGGGGTTGCAGGGTTGACAGGTGTCGCACATTTCGCATGCTATTTCGTAGTTGGCGACGACGCGGAAGTTGGCGGTCGCCGATGGGAGAAGGCGTAGGAGGAGAAGGAGGAGAGAGAGTGGTAGTAATAATGGTAATGGTGATGGTAATGCTCTACGGCGTTTTTCCATGTTTGGAGAGAGAAAGAGAAAGTGGAGTGTGTTGAGTGAGGGAAAGAGTGAGTGTGAAGAAGTGGGGGGTGTTTTTATTAAGGGGCACTATCCCTTTAAGTTGAGGGAGTGAGGGGAGGGGTGGCTAATAACAGGGAGTAATAAAAGAATGAAAAGGGGTTGGCGTTTGATGAAAAAAGAGTCAAAAGTCACCGACATGTTTTAAACTTTACGAGTAAATTTTCCTAAAGATAAATACTTTCTTCCCTGTTTTGTGTTTTGTTACTACCATGGGATCAAACGCGTAAGAGTTTCTTTAGTTTTGGACGGTCAAAATATAGAAAAGGAAATAATAATAATGTAGTTTAGATGATTGATAATCAGGGGAGACTTCTATATATAGAGATATAATAAGTTTGGAGTACAAAATAGATATAACCCTAAACATATGATATATTATACTACCCAAATATAATTTCAAATATATTATTAAGATATGGTATTATGTATATTAATTTCATATCTCTGATATTCTATATTTTTAATATTTCATATCTCTAATATGGACAAAATAGAGAAGGTGGTCAGAAGTATCGTTGGTTTAACCCTGCTTGGTGCACATAATTTACTCAAACAAGGTCCTAATGTGGTATATATTTTTTGATGCGAGGAACCCTCAGCCACTACTCTTTAAGTGTGTACCGAATAAATCCCGAGTGTATGCAATAGCCTGCAAACCACACACACCAGGTAAACCAACAAGATAAATCTTGTAGACAGGCTCAGCAAAGAGGCCTAGTGGGAATTAAACTCATAACCTTTGTCATGAAATTTCAGCCTCACGATCAATTCCACTACCCCTTTCAAGGCAATGTGGTATATATGAATTGGTGAGTAGTTGGGTTAAGCTAGCCACCACATGTAATAATTATCAAAAAAAATAAATAAAAGGAAGTTAGCCACCACTAAAAAACTAGGTAGTACTTGCATTGCCAATGCATGACTAAAGATGTTGGTAGGGTTAATTATAATGTGAATATATGTAAACTAACCATAATAGTTACTATGCCACTGTGTGGTTGTATTGTATTTTTTTGAAATGTAGATTTTTAGGATCGTTTTCAATCTACCATTTTTCATGTTTTTGCAATATATTTGTGAATTTTTGTGATTAAATTATAATACGTGACACATATTCACAAGTACGTTATATAATTACGTGATGATAAATTTGAGAAGATTTCAACCATTTGTAATTTGCAATTTTTATGTACACGTACAATGTATAAAAAGTTACTAGACCGATTATTACTTATTAATGGGATTGTCTCACTGGCTTATTCAGATCTATCATAAGGATTTGAGGATGGGCTTTTAAGTTAGAGTATATATAAAGGGCCAGTGTTCAGAAGTTTAGTTATTTGATTGTAGTTGGGGTGGTTACACATACTAATTAGTGAGTACAAATATTTCTAATGTTGAATTGACATTTTGCTACTCGTATTGCATTACAAGAACACTAAATCTTGCAATTTTGCTATTCTCTTAAAAACACTTTCAAACACATTATAGATTATAGTACCGTTAACAAGGAAGAGTGATGAGTTGAGTCACCGTAGGTGGGCCTTGACTTGTAGAAGAAACGTTCAGACTTGGAGGGATGTGATTGGTTTATCAGAGGTGATTGGTTTATCAGAGAAGAGGGACAAAAATAATTAACAGAGGAAGTTAATAGTTTAATACTTATAGAGAACGCGATGGCGAGCGGAACGTGTGGCGTAAAGAAATACTCCCCCGTTCCCTGATTACGTTGTCAATTATTTGTTGGAGGTCAAATTTTATCAACTTTGACCGTTAATATATGAAAATATATACAAATTTACAATGTAAAAAATTTATTGTTAGATTCATTTTTAATAGTACTTTTGAAAAATCATATATCTATAATTTTTATATTTATAGATTTATAGTTATTTATGGTCAAAGTTGTGCCTTGAAGACCACAATAAAGTAATTGACAACGTAATCATGGGACGGAGGAGGGAGTATATTTGGCTCGGGGTAAAGGTGGCTGGGACCGCCAAACTAAGCTGGTGAATTGGTGATTCCTAGATAACGTCTTGGTCAGGTTCTGCGAATCTTAGTCGTCCACATTCTTTGCCGAATTTAGTTCAGTTTAATAGAATTGAGCTCCGTAAAAAAAATACATCCAAAAATAACACACCCTTTAATTAGTAGATAATTCTCGATTGTTATAAGAAAATATAGTGGAATATGTAACTAATTAGGGAGCATCATAATCTCATGCTCTTCCCATCCCACCTTAGGATTCATAGATGTGCCGCAAATTTTTATATGAATCGAGGCTGACTCAATATGAGATGCCTCAAACAATAGAGGTGACCTCTTAAGATATCTATAGTGAATGTGAATTGATGCAGTTATAAATGGATTGAACACGTGTTCCGATTAGGAAACGTGCGGATTGTTTGTTTCAGAAATCACAAGTAGAGTATTCGTTAACAACTTACATGCAACACGCACTAGTGGAGATCACGAAATCCGCCGGCCACCAGCCTTTTCCCAGGCTGCTGGCTGCCTCTTCTCGTCTCTCCCTCTTCTAAATTCTAATGTTTGTTTATGTTTTTATTTTCTTCTTATACCTTTATCTAATCTAATCTAATCTAATCTAATCCTTTTAGTTTGAATGACTCGAAATAGTAGTACAAAAATGAGAATCTATTCTAAGTCCTATTTGCTGGCTTTTAGTTTTAGTTGTGTCCACGTCTTGCGTTTCAGTAGTCAGTTTTGTACCGGTTTTGGTTTGTTAATGGAAGGCCCAACTTCTCTTTCAAAAAAAAAATTGAGAACATAAAAACTTGAGGCCCAACTCCACACAATTACTTTGCAGAAGCCCGTCGTCGGTAACTTATAAAGGCCTAGGAGTTCAGCCCCATTAACCCTATCAACCCTCGTTGTATGGAATTTGGACTTGGTCCACCATGGACCAAGGATACACATACACTAGTATGAATATTATGGGACGTGAAAGCATTACTAGAAAACACGTTAGTTTGCGAAACTTTTTTCCTGTTTCTACGCCGCATAAAAGAGTCGAGAAAAATAATCTCAACTCTTTTAAAGCGTCGAGAATTTCTCGACGCTTTTTGCGTCTATATATGCGTCAACTAGAGGTGGCCACGGGCCGGTCCAGTCCGAGGATGGGCCGGGCTTCACCCTGGGTCGTGCCTCAATAAAACTTGGCACTGACCCGCATGGCCGGGCACCGATCTGTGCCGGGTAGACAGTCCTGGCAATGCGTTACCCAGAATCGGCCCGTGGTCTAACTACCATTATTGCTGCTTCTTTTTCTCTCTCATACGTGAGATCTTCATTCCATTTTTGAAGACTAATTTGGGATGTATTTTTGGAGCTGGAAGGAGATAATGGCTGGGCTGGGGAGTTGCAGACAGAGAAACGTGAGGGAAGAAGAGAGCTGAGAGATAAAGTGCCTGTTTGGCCTACCTTCTAGCAACTTCTCCTTCTCCTCCCAAATTTGTTCTTGGTCACTCCCTTTTTATCCACTCTCCCCTCCATTTTCAACTTCTAAGAAGTTGAAATTAAGCTACAATTGGACTAGAAGGAGAAGTTACAAATTGTAGCTTCTCCTTCTCCATCCACTTCTAGCTTTATTTTAACTTCTTAGAAGTTGGATATGGAGGAGGGAGTGGATAAAAGGGGGTGAACAAGAACAAATTTGGAAGAAGAAGTTGAATTTGTGGGAGCTAGGCCAAACGGGCCCAAAGTAAAAGGAGAGAGTGATTAGATAGGGACAGGTGAGCTTTATTGGGTTTTACAATTGTTGTCACAGGAAATGATGTGTATCAGTGTATTTCTTCCAAATACTCCAAAAACTAGGTGGATGTCCGTGAGTATGCCCGTGCGTTGCACGAACTCTGATTATATAATAAAACTAATATAACGTGATTATTAATCTCATCGATAAATCAAAGTGTAATTGTTACTTATGAAAAACTATTAGTAATATATGGATAAATATTTATATAATCCATTTAATATCATGAATGCCATATAATAAGATTACTATGGCTTTATAGGCCATCTTATCTAACTTAAACTCTTATCATCAATTTTAATTAACTATTAATTAACTCATCCCATATGTTACATGATCCAAGAGGTAATAATTTCGAAGTCTTTCTATGCTTGATGTTGGTATGTCAATATTCTTATGTTGATATAAGTGTACAATTAAAATTCCAAAGATATGATCCTTCTTTATGGTAAAATCAGTTTAAATGTCTAATGTATACATAACTACTTTTCAAAAAATAAAGAAATTTTAGACGTAAACCTTAGAATAGCAAAACATATTTCAATGCTTGCTTGTTTTTTCAAAGTTATATGCGGTCAAAGTACTACCTTAAAGAACGCAAAAAGTCCTGTAACCAAAAAAAAAAAGAACGCAAAGGTCCAATTTAGTTTTATTTGTGGACCGGAGGGAGTACATTAATAATTATAAAGTTGAAGGAAACATAAATTGACACCCTAAGGCCTCGTTCGGCAAGGTGGTTAGTTTTTAGATTTGAAATGTTTGAAAACTAAAACAAGTTTTTTATTTAAGTTTTTAGAATTCAGCTTCAAGTTTTCAAGAAATTGATAAAGGTTTAGAGGGGGAGAGAGTGGGCAGAGGAGAAAGGAGAGAGAGTAGGAAGTAGAATGGGCGGAGGAGGGACTGAGCAGAGGAGAGAAGGTGGGAGGAGAGGGTCGGCTAAGGTGGAGTAAGCAGAGGAGAGAGTAGAGAAAGAGTGGTGGAGGAGGGAGGCAGAGTGTAATCCTAGTATTTTGCAACACATAACTCAACTCAAAAACCACTTTTTTTGGGTTTCAAAATCCCGTGCCCAGTTTTGAAAAAAGCCAAAAAACTCAACTCAACTCCATTTTAGCCGAACGCGTTTCCGATTTCAAATCTAATTTGGAAACAAAAAACTTGCAACTTAGAACCACCCCGAACGGGCCCCAAAATAACATGGGGGATCAGTATATTATGTACAGTTATAAAATTATACGTGATAATGGTAAAGTTTCCTATTAAAGATTGGACCTAGAATCATTTTAGATTCATCGTTTATTTCTTTATTATATTTTACCTTGAGATTGCTTTTTAAATTTTTGTAACTAATATACATATCTTTTCTCTTATTTTTACATGCAACTCTTTAGTTGTGTCAGCTTGTCAAGCTAATTACTGATTACCTTTTTAGGTGGACGCATCTAATATTGTAAATGAGTAGTACATACTACAAATGAGTCTCATCTTAAAGGATATTCCGTACTCGTTCCAATAGTGTAAGAAATTTAATTTCTTAAGCGGTGAAACTAAAGTTATATGCTTTTTAAAATCTATTAATAGTCTACTATTTAATAATTTAGGAAAGTACAACTTTAGTATATATTCTAAAACCTCAACTCTTGAGATCATGATTTAACCATTGTTAATTAATAGTGTACTCTTTAAGGATTTAGGAAAGAATAACTTTAGTATATATTCTATACCAAAACATATATTTCTATTTTATATTTATTTTAAAATTTTATTACAATGGCTCGCTTAGTAGACGCCTCCAATGTTGTCAGAAAATGCCTCTAATATATAGATATTATGATTGACTTGTGAGAGCTTAAATTCTAATTTAATTTGAGACGGGCCTGATCTGGGCCTAGTGGTGGGCGGTCCAAAGTTGTATCAAAGTTTTTTTTCCACACAAAACCGAGCTCGCACTAATAGTTTAAGGGCTGTAGCAGTGCTGGGCATGGGCCTATGATCTCCTTGCACTAAATTGGCCCACACCAGTGCCTGTCCATGCGGGCTTGGGCCAAGCCCGGCCCAGTGACCACCTCTAGCGTCAACCTTGGTGATTTATCGACGCTTTTATGTGTCGTAAGTTGAAAATCCCGCCGAGTCCACTACAGTTTAGCACCCAATATTTTAATACAGATTTTAGTCCTTTGGTCTACCATAAAACAACTCCACACAAGTTTTTTCCATGGGCGTGTTTTTCAAGTGGATTTCTTTTTCTCAACACAATTTTTTTTTTTGACAAATCTAAATTCTCAGCTCATCCACCACAAGCCATTATGACAGTGGAAGGGAATGAAGTTTTATCACAAAATTATTAAAGAAAACAAAGAAGAAAACGCTTTGAGTGAGTGAGTCGGAGGAGAAGAGCTATGAATAATTGCTGAAAAGTTGCACATATCCATCTTATCTATCTAAATCGAAGAACGTTGTATAAAGTAAGGACAAAGTCTAAGGCTTCACCTTCCCTGTAGATGAATTTCATTATGTAACAAATTACTGTTATCTGGTATAATTCTGTGAGGATTACCTCTTTACTATTAACAATATATACCAATAGGTTTACAGAAGGGAAGTTGGGCCGAAGTCCTAATACAGACATAAGGGCCTGACTATACATAAGCCTAATATGAATAACTAAATATTTACATATTTCAGTATATTCTATCACACCCCTGCAGTCGGAGCGGGAGGAGAACGAACGCTCAGGTTGGAGCGAAAGTCGGTAGAAAGAGACGAAGGAAGGCCCTTAGTAAAAATATCTGCATACTGTGAGCTGGACGGAACATGAAGTACCCGAACATGACCAAGAGCAACCTTTCCGCGCACAAAGTGGATGTCGATCTCAATATGTTTGGTACGCTGATGTTGGACCGGGTTAGTGGAGAGGTAGACTGCACTAACATTGTCACAATATACAAGAGTTGCCCGTGTGACAGGGCAGTGGAGCTCTAGCAATAAGTTGCGCAGCCAACATGTTTCAGCAACAGCATTGGCGACGCCGCGGTATTTCGCCTCGGCGCTAGAACAGGACACAGTGCCTTGGCGTTTGGAGGACCAAGACAGGAGGTTGTCACCAAGGAACACACAGTAACTTGAAGTGGAGCGTCGGCTGTCGGGGCAACCGGCCCAGTCAGCATCGGAGTAGGCGGTGAGTCCAGTGGTGGTGGATAGGTAGAGGTGCAGACCATACTCAAGGGTGCCCTGTATGTAACGCAAGATGCACTTGAGAGCCTGAAGATGGGGCTCCCGAGGATCATGCATGTAGAGGCAAATCTGTTGGACACCATAGGAGATGTCTGGATGGGTGAAGGTGAGATACTGAAGAGCACCGGTTAGGCTGCGGTAAAGGGAAGGGTCAGCCACAGGAGGGCTGTCGGGACCAAGTTTTGATTTGGTATCAACGAGAGTGGTGCAGGGTTTGCAGTCAGCCATTAGCAACCATGCGGGCTTTATACCGCTCAAGAGCACCGTCAGAATTGTACTTGTGCTTGTAGAGCCACATCGAACGTACCACATTAACCCCTTTGGGGTGGGGTTCCAAGGTCCAAGTATCATTTTTAATTAAAGCATCAAATTCAGACTGCATAGTAGCCCACCAGTTAGGATCCTTGAGTGCCTGGACATGAGAGCGAGGGAGGGGGGAGGTGGTGGAAGTATGAAGATTGAAGACATTCTTGGGTTTGAACATCCCCAATTGACCGCGGGTGGTCATGTTGTGGGTGGGGGGAGGAGGGGGGAGGGGGGGAAGGTGAGGTGGACGTGTGGGTAGGGGACATCGGGGGGGAGAGGAGATTTGTGGTGGTGAGGGAGGGGGTGGGGGACTAGTCGGTGGAGGAGGGGTCGTAGGTTGGGCCGCGGGTTGGGCCGTGGGGGGGGGGGTAAGGAGGTGGTGGAGGCTGGAGGGCTCGTTATCGAGGTCTAGGAAATTATAGGTGTTGGTGGGGGGGGGGGGAGATGGCGAAGATGGAGAAGGGGAAGGTATTCTCGTCGAAGGTGACATGGCGAGATATTATTATTTTCCGGCTAGCCAAGTCAAGACAACGATATCCCCGATGGTTGGCAGGGTATCCTAGGAAGACACAGGAGGAGGAGCGGGGTGAGAGTTTGTGTGGTGTGGAGGATGAAAGATTGGGATGGGAGAGGCACTCGAAGATACGTAGCTGAGAGTGAGAAGCGGGTTTTTTGAAGAGACGGGTAAAAGGGATTTCGTTTGAGATGGTGGAGGAAGGGAGAAGATTAAGGAGGTGGGTAGCCATGTGAAGGGCCTCGACCCAATAAGAGGGAGATATTTGGGCTTGGAAGAGAAGGGTGCGGATGATATTATTGATGGTACGGAGTGTGGGGCCAGATTCTCGGATTTTTCCTGGACTAGGACCCGGGAATCATCGCGATACGCGCCAGAGGCACGTCCCACGGAAATCGACCGATTGAAGGGGCCAATTGTCAAGGAATCATCTTAAGGTTCGAAGTCGCCACCTTGTTATGGCCCGAACAAGGACGGATTTTTACAAAAGAAGAGTCGCCACCTTGTTATGACCCAAACAAGGAAGGGTGTTACGAAAAAAAGGGGTTTATAAACGATTTAAAAGGAAATCATTTAAGAAACCCAAAAGTTGACTACATCGCGATAAGGCACGCAAATTCTTTGGCTGGTCTGCGAATCAAAGATCTTGGTTCGGGGTCTAGGTTAGAAGGTGCGGACGTCCTCGGACCCGTCTCCTCCTCCGTACTGAGTACGGGCTCTTTGCTAATATGTTGTATCCCATAGGAAAGCTTTGAATTGAATTACTTAATGCCTTGGATGATAAAACGAAAAGCACATAATTTACACAATATCACTTAGCACACAGAAAAAGTCGGTTTTGAACCGGTGTATTCGTTTACGTACGGCGGGTTTGGATATTGCAAAATACTGCACTACGTACCATTCATCGTAGGTCTTGAATCTACTCCTGAATCAAAACTCTTACGTAGTTCTGATCGGGGGATCCGGTGAGTAAGACTCCTTGGGTGCCACTAAGGCAGGTATGGATGTTATTTCCCGTAAATAGGGATATGATTGAGAAACTTATAGGATGACTCGCGACTTAGAGTCGAACTGATCCGAGGAACCCCCTACTCTCCTCGAAGAAGTAGGGAAAAGCTCAAATGGGATGATTAGCCCGCTCCTTCGAGGCGTTCAACCCAACAATATTTGGTAATATACTGGGATCAACCCAATTCTTAGCTTTGAGTATATGGATTAGACTTCTCAAAAATATCCGTTCTTTACTGGGGAATAACATTCATTGGGGATGGATAAATGGATGATTTATGTAGGTTGTGGGTATGTATTGGTGGGTAATGGCTCAAAGGAGTCTTTCCGATAGGATCCCCCGGGGTGGCCCGAAACCAAATAAGAGGGGACGATCAATAATTAGCTTCTATTCGATCATAGGTATTCCACTGGGAAAAATGGTTGTAACTGGGGAAATGTGGATTCCATTGGGGAATGTGATTTGTATGAAGGTGATTTTATGGAATGGTAGGTGGAACACCCATGATCGCGTATAAGAAAATTTCTGATTCCAACCTCGAATTTGGCCCCGGGCCGGGTTGTGTACATAAACGAATACACTGGTTTTAGAAAACGTTTTTAACATAATATACATCACACAAGTGAGAGAAGTTCTTTTTATTTTATTTTCCGAGTTGAATTATTAGGTGGAAGCATATAAATGCAAATGTACAAATGCAAATAAAGAGGCCTCGGAATAAATGAATTACATATCGAGTATTTACAATACAAAATACAAAAAGTGTCTAAAAATCCTAAAAAGGAGAAACAGACTTGATCTTCATGTACATGGCGCCTCCGGGGCTCGATCTTCATCTTCGTCATCAAAAATTGGACTTATTCACAAAGGATTGGTTCATTTACAAAAGAATTGATTTATTTACAAAGAATTGGTTATTTACAAAAGCGGTTTGAAAGAATCGACAAGGGATTAATCCAAACGCGACTTATTAACTCCAAATTTATTTTTATAATTAGTGGGACACACTAAAGGAATAAACTGGATAGTTTTGTATTTTTGTGGGTTCATTTAATAATTAAACGAAAATCATTTATAAAACCAAACAAAACCGTTTTTACAATAATCTGGACAGAACTTTTAAAATTCATATCTCGGTCATAACTGAACCAAATAGAGTTCTTCAAAAGCCTAACTTGGTTAATTTTACTTTATGTTTCCACTGTAAAAATATCAAGTCAATAAAGTTGACGATAAGTGAGTTATTTACGATTTACGAGCTTCTGGAAGCCTTTGGACAGACCATTGGTTTTTGATTTATTGGGAATTATTTACAAGTGAAATAGGTCTAATATTTACAGGACTTAGACTAGACTTGAATTTGGGTATGTACAAAAATTTTCATGAATTTTAGACAAGTCTAAGTCATTTAACGAAAATAAACAAAAGGACTGTACAAAAGCCTTAATGTTCTAAACTTAACCGAATGTCTTTCATTTTGACAGAACCAAACTCGGTTTGATTAATTCATTAAAAATAGAACACATCCGAATGGAGTGATTCCAAAGTCTAGATTGGTTATTATTGAGCCTTTTATCCAAATCAAAGTTCATCTTTCATCAAAGAGGTGCTAAACACCGCAGACTTCTCCGTTAAGTGAACGTTGTCATTTCTGGACATATACTCGGTTGGTTAATTTTAGAATTAAATCTACTTCGTTAAACTTGAATTATTCTCTATTGATTGAAGTAGACCCACTAAGGACTTCCTAAAAAAAACTATCAAAGAAAACACACTATCCTAAGTGGTTAAACTGAGACATTTATTTACAAGGTCGAAATCTAAGAAAATCTTCAAAGGGACATCACTTCTTCGTCTTTTCAAAAATTATTTAAAATTAATTTGGTATCCAAAATGGAAGAAATAGGTGGCTGTAGACATCTAATGAAATACTCTTTAATTTACTCAGAAATAGACCAAGCTCAAAACTTAACCGTTTGTTAGTTATTTACGGATCTAATGACGTTGGTCATTTTTAGACGCAGAAACTTCAAAATTTAATTGCGGATGACTGAACCGTTGGATCTGGACAATTTTTATCTAGTTAGAAATCTCTCTGAACAAGGTTTCCTATGACACTAATTTCATCAAATTCCAACCGTTGGATCTTCCTAGATCTACAAATGAATTCTGCTCTAAAAACTGTCAACTACCCGAATTATTACAACTTTGTACAAAAAGTAAATCCGAGGCCTCTATATGCAAAATGACCTTTTTTATTCAATTTCAATTATATAAAAAAAAAAATAAAAATGGTGATGAGAAAGAGAGAAATATTCATTGATCAAACAATTTTGGCACAAGCAACTCTCTTCCTCACCGCAAAAAATCACTCTCTACAAGCTGGATCTAAGTCTCCCATGGAGACGAGTTCGCGTAAGCACTTGAACCTTTACCTAGGAATTTTTAGCCGCTCAAAAAATAGGGTGGTTCATGCCCACACCTATAAAGAGTCCAATCGGTGAAAATGGGATTATTAAGGGGGGATAATAGTGTTTATTAGCAATTTATATACAAAATGAAATGGTTAGTAAAAACACTTATAAAATAAATAATTGAAGGAGAGAGATAAAAGATTACCCTTGTGTAGATCTAGAAATCTCAATCTTCAAAATTAAATTAGTTAGTACAAACGCCCTTTAGTTTGCACTAACTAGATAAAAAAACAAGTTTTAGAAATAGAAGAAGTTTTTAGAAAACCTTCAAAAGTTGAAGTAAGTTGAAAATATGGTAGGAAAACTAGAGAGAGAAGTAGAGATTTTAAGAAGTAGAGATGAGGAAGAGGCAAAGGGCCTTTAGGTTAGTTTTTTAGGGGGTATTTATAAGGGGGGGAAGATGAGGGGTGAATTAGGGTTAGGAAATGGAGGGTGGGATTTGGTGGGAGGTGGATGGTGAGATGGGGGTGAGAGAATGTGGATGAGAGAGTGACAAATGTCACATTTGTGGTGATGGAAAGAAGATGGGAGAATCTTGTGAGGTGGAAGTGAGTAGGAAAGAGAAAAGATGAGATAAGGTGGGAGAGAAAATAGAAAAGGGAAAAACAAAATAAAAAATAATAAAAAAAGAAAATAAAAAAGGGGGGGGATAAAAAAAATTTGTTTTTGTTTTTCTTCTCTTTTTTCGGTTGTGGGGGGGGGGGATTTTTTTTGTTTTTATTTAATTTTTTGGGTGGGGGGGGTTAATTGATGGAAAAGGGAAGGGTATTTTGGTCTTTATACTTGATACCATTATTCCCTTTTGTCTTTAGCTCTTTGATTGGAACATGGGAATATTGTGATGTCATGCATGACATCATAATTCCAATCCTTTATTTTTGTATTTTCTCTTTTATATTCTTTTTTTGGATTTTTTTTATTTATTTTCTCTTTTGGGCTTTGGGCTTTGGGCTTTGCTTTGCTAATGGGTTGGGTCACCGTATGGACCCTAAATGCCCTTTTAGCCCAAATGACTTATTTAATTAGGGTAATTACAGTTAATGCTAATATTAACTGTAATATTTATTAAAAGAAATACAAGTCAAAATTCGGCGTCTACATGGAGTAGACGCTCGGACTTGCCATTTTGTTGGGAAGTGCGAGGACAAGAGAAGCGGATGAGAATACCGTTAGCGGCAAAGAGGTCATGAAGCGATCTGTTGTCAAATTCCCCCCCTATGATCACATTAAAAGGCCTTAAGTTCACAATTAAATTGCGTTTTAACATAGGCTCTAAAATGCAAAAATTTAGAGAAGGCATCACTCTTGCAACGAAGGGGTAGACCCATAAGAATTGAGAGTAATGGTCTAAAAAAATGACATAATAGCGGATTCCGCTCACACTGGGGATAGGGGAGGTCCAAATATCAGAATGAACAATCTCAAAGGGGGAGCTAACAGTAGACATAGATGGGAAAAAGGGAAGTCTAACATGCTTGCCGAGTTGACAAGCATGACACAAAGTTGATTGTTTATCCTTATTACACTCAATCAAACCATTAGAAATTAAAGTCTGAATAGTAGAATCGCCCGGATGACCTAAGCGACGATGCCAAGTGAAGCGGGTACTGGTGAGGAAGGCGGTGGGATGGGCGGAATTTGTGGTGGTGGAGGTGAGTGGATACAGTTCCCCGTCACTATCACATCGGAGGAGAGGTGCCCAAGTTTGAAAATCATACACAGAAAAATCATACTCGTCAAAGGCAACAAGACAATGGTTATCCTTAACGAAATGACGGACAGAGACTAGATTTTTAACAGTTTGCGGTGCAACAAGGATATTTTGTAGATGGAGGGGACGGGAAGGGGAGGGAAGGAGAGAGTAGCCCATACATGTCACAGGAATCGAGGATCCGTCACCAACAGTTACAGAATTATGATGACTATAATTAAAAATAGTACTCAGATTACCTGTTTGGGACGTGAGATGGGTCATGGCACCAGTGTCCATATACAACCAGTTGTCACCTGGATCCTGCAAGGTTAAAGTATTAAATAATTGGGGCAACGATGTGGTGGGCTTGGCTGGAGCGGGGACCGTAGTCGCGGTGGGGGCCGCTGCGAACCAGGTCCAAGGGGGTGGGACCTGGTACGAGGGGCTGGACGCCGCTGGAGCGGGGCCGAGAGGGGCGGTCTGAACAAGCTGGGCCGAGGGCTGCGACCCGGAGCGTGGGCCCAGGAGGCCCGCACCACCCCTGTTTGCAGAAGGGTGAGGGCGGCAGGAGCAGCCGTGGCAGGCGACGCTGGGAGGGGCTGTGGTGCATACGACTACCCTCCCAGCGGGTACCAGAACGCCGCGTTGGGCGGCGCGGGGGGTGCTGGTTGTAAGACCTGCTGGGCGGCTGCAGGAGCGGTTCCCGTCGAGACCTGTCCACCTTGCCCATTATCGCCCTTGTGCTTACCCTTATGGTTACGGCTGCCTTTGGGCTGGTGGGTCAGGGGTGGCAGTGAGTTGGGGATTTGAGGGAGAGGATGGGGCGGGCTGGTTGGGAGGTGATGGGTACCGGTAGGGGTAATGGGTGGGTAGTTGGTAGGGTGATGTCGGGTAGAGAGGGATTTGGTTGGTGTGGTAGTAGGCTTGGGGAGGTGGGGTGGGGTGGTGCGTGAAGGTGGGGGGGGGGGGCAGCCGTGGGGTGAGGGGAGGGAGGGTAGGGATGGGAGTATAGGACCATGGAGTTAGAGGAGTGGTCGGTATGACGGGGGGTGACTCGGGGTTGTTTGTCGAGTCGTTGTTCTTCAAGGGTGAGCATAGATCGACATTGGAGAAAGGTTGGGAAGGGTTGGTGGTGTTGGATGACATTGGTGATGTTTTCAAACTTGTCGGAAAGCCCGTTTATAGTGTAGATCACTAATTGACGCTCGGTTATGGGGCTATCAACATTGGCAAGGAGGTCGGCTATAGATTTAATACGGGCACAATAGTCATGAACATTCATATCACCCATACTTATGTTACTAATTCCATTTGACAATTGAAGGGCACGGGCTTCCTTATTATCCCTAAAAAGTTGTTCAAGGGACATCCAAAGGTTATGGGCAGTGACTTTGATGTTGGTTATGCCGTAAGCTTGTGGTGGTGGTTGAGGGGCAGCCATGACAAACACAAGAAGCAACAACAAAACACGAGTAATTAAGCAAAGAAGAAAGGACAAGAGAGCAAGTGACGGAATTACCACCACCCGACAACAGGCAGGTGTGAGATGGATGGAGCGCGGGCGGTGCGTAAGAGGTGCAGCGGAAGCGATTTCAAGACGCGGCCCAGGGAAGGCGATCCAAGCGGCGGCTAGCAGGCTTCGTCGACCGGCGGCTGAAGGAGATGGCAGCGGCGGTGGTTGACGGCGAGGCTAGGCTCACGGCTGTGGACGGCTATTTTGAGAGGGTTAGGATTTTCAGAGATTATGCTCTGATACCATGTTATCTGGTATAATTCTGTGAGGATTAGCTCTTTACTATTAACAATATATACCAATAGGTTTATAGAAGGGAAGCTGGACCGAAACCCTAATACAAACATAAATACCTGACTATACATAAGCCTAGTATGAATAACTAAATATTTACATATTTCAGTATAATTACTACCATGTTACTCATATTGAAGTCACCTATGATATTGTAACTTGTACATAATCCTTTCTCTCTCAAAATAAGGGTAACACTGCAGAATGTTTTAGAGAGAAAGACGAATTTTCAGTCTACCTGTAATTGTAGAATGTAAATGTTAGGCGACCTTTTTCGGCTTACAATTTGTATTCAAACGTATTATTATTAACAATATATACCAATAGGTTTATAGAAGGGAAGCTGAACCGAAACCCTAATACAAACATAAATACATGACTATACATAAGCCTAGTATGAATAACTAAATATTTACATATTTCAGTACTAATTACTACCATGTTACTCATATTGAAGTCACTTATGATATTGTAACTTGTACATAATCCTTTCTCTCTCAAAATAAGGGTAACACTGTAGAATGTTTTAGAGAGAAAGATGAATTTTCAGTCTACCTGAAATTGTAGAATGTAAATGTTAGGCGACCTTTTTCGGCTTACAATTTGTATTCAAACGTATTATTATACTAGTTATATTCCCGTGCGATGCACGTTTTATTTGTTTATAACAATCAAAACATTTTCATTGGTACAAACTTGCAATTTTTTTGCCTATGCCATATCTTGTTACAAAATTTCTAATCTATAGAGCTCTCCCTTTCAGTCCCGTGCGATGCACGATTTTATATAAATATATTTGATTTTATATAAGAAATTCTTTTTTATGTTGTTGATTATTGTTGCAGTAATTTATTAGATATATTTCATAATAGATATATAGGTGAAATGAAATTTCATTGGAAACTATGACATTAAGATAAGAATTAAATTATATTTGTACTAATAGAAGATACAAACACCTAAAGTATAGGTAGACATGTCAATATTTGTTTATGTGTCAATCTAGATCAACAGGTGTCTAGTAACATTTCCGTGCGTTGCACGATTTATTATTTGAAATATTTGTGTTATAATTTGGCAAGTTGATATACTACTATTTGAACAAAAGCTCTCTAATAAGGCGACCTTATGCATGAGGTATTACTTTTTGTCAGGAGGTATCATTTTTCATGTACGCTCGTATCAATTTTTGTTTGGAAGTATCATTTTTCATGTACGCTAGTATCACTTTTTGTCTGGAGGTATTATTTTTCATGCATGAGGCCGCCTCATATTTGTTTTTGTGCTATTTAAATTGGATGGCAAATTTGATACGTATATGTATGTTTTTTCTTTAAATGAAAAATGATAACAAATCATACTTAGTGTTTTTCTTCTCCATAGAGAGCAATGTAGGTGAATTTCTAAATCAACATTGAAGAAATGAACACAGTCTGGTAGTCGTTAAATCACTTGGAGGGAGAATAGTGCGCGGGTGAAACTTAAAGAATAAATAAATAGAATCTATACAATTCTGTTAGAGTATCTCCAACCCAATGCCAAATTTTGGCATGTATTTTATACAACATTCATTTTCTCTCTACTCTCTCCTCTCTTGTGAAAATTTGGCAAGACCCTCTCCAATGCATTGCCAATTTTGACAATGTTAATTTATAATTTCTCTCTCCTCATTCCACAAAATTTACAACAAAGACACGCTTATTTTCTCTCTCCTAAATTAATATGGATTGGGGCTAGCAATTTGGCAATCAACTTTCATTGCCAAATATTTGGCAATTGCATGTATAAGTCATGTATTTGGCAAGGCTCCAAATACAATCCAATGTGAAGATATCAATTTTGGCATGCCAATTTTAAATTTGGCAAGGGTTATACTTGGGTTGGAGATGCTTATGGGAAATATGACGGGAGGCAAGAGTATCTAAAACGAAAGGGTGGCTAATTTAATAGAGTACATGTACATTGTTTGAATACATTTAATCTAATTAAAGACATGCATGTATCTAGATAATTACGTAGTTAGTACTATAGAGCAATAGTGCATTAATGCATCTTAATCATTTAATCGGCCAATACAATGAATTAGAAGCAAAAAAAGATTAGTGTTAGTTCCATGCATGAATATTAAATCATATGCTTACATGGCAATCTCTCCTTACTTGGCAATGTCTACTTGTCAATCTAGCAAGTAACAACATCTAAATATATATACCAATTAAATTAATTAGAAGGACTGAGTGAATTATTTTGAAATTATACAATCTATCTATTATTATATATATATATATATATATATATATATATATATATATATATATATATATATATATATATATATATATATATGAGCAATGAAGCACGCCACGTAGGCGAGAGTTTTAATAGCGCGCCACCTAAGCGAGAATAATGACAAAAAAATAGAGTTTAATTTGGAGTGGTCTATTAGGACTTAAACTATATCTTCTTATTAAACTTTGAATCAACTATAACTTTACTTATACTATTCAAAAAATCGTAAATTTTATACCATAAGATTTGGCTCGAAAAGTACTTTAAAATGATATGCATATTATATATGATTAGTTATAGTTTAGGAGGCATTTTTTGGGAGTATTGAGACGCGCCACACTGCCACCTAATCAAGAGATTAATTAGCCAGATCTCCTATGCAAGAGATTTCTTATGATAGAATTATTACGATAGTATTTGATTGATAATAAAAAGCGTATATACATTTGTCCATTAACAGAAATTTACAATTTTGTGTTTTGATTGTACTTAAAAAACTATAGGTGAGTACATATGTCTATTTTAGCTATGAGAGAAGTTTGAATTAAAAATTTTCAGCCAAAAAGAAAAAAAAATAAAATAAAAAATCACGCCACTAGCTATAGCTTATAAGGCCTTTTTCTTTCCCTTCTCCCACTTTTTTTTATCTTTGATGACATTTAGTTGGAGTATAACACTATTACGTGTAATTCCAATATAAGGCAAACAAAAATACTCCTTTATTTAGTTATAAATGAATCCTAAATAAACTACATCACATTGAAACTCTAATATTCATATTATTTGCCACAGCTATACACAACCTCCTACTATCCTATAAATAATAGGCGCGATACATAAACTTGGCTCATTGTTTTTTTCTTCTTCTTTTCCAACACTCATAATCTTGACATGTAACCTCTGCTCTTAGTATATCCTATATAATCCAGTATATAGATTTGTGTTCCTATTTTTCCTTTTAACTTTGGTTGGTTTATTTTTCAAACTCATAAGCATAATATACATGTAGTAAAGATGACTTTTTTTTTTTAATACCTTGGTTGACAGATTGTTACGAGCCAGTTATAGTATTTTCGCTTACATTGCTATATGTACGTATCACAAAGTTTAAGGTATTTGTTCTCTCTCTTCGTGCATCTAAGAAAACAACTAATGTACTATTTATATGTACTAAGGTACAATTAATTAATTTTTGAGTTCTTCTTGCATATTGCGGTCATTATTAAGCTATAATTTAAACATGTAAATCTGAGTAATTGAATGGTATATTTGTACTTTGATATACAGGCTATTAATTGAGCGATCACGTCAATCAAAATGAACAAAAAAGTATTTTTCCAGTAAGTTATCTTTTCATTATAGATATTTTGCACTACCTTCCATTGAAAAATTATTATTTTGATTTGTGAATCATCTTATTTGTAGGTAGATTGCAACCATAATGAACCCAATAACATAGGATATATTTTTACTCATGTGGGTTACCGTGGGATCTAACAAGATTAATTAGAATTTAATTGCTAATATCTTCTCAAAAAAAAAAAAAAGAATTCGATTGCTAATAGGATGTTAAGTAGTATAAATGGAAAAACAAAAAACATAAAAAGAGCACCAACTTAATCTAACAAGCTTTAGAATTCAATTGCTAATAGGATATTAAGTAGTATAAATGGGGGAAAAAAAAAAAAAAAAAAAAAGAGCACCAACATGTAAACCGTCTCTTTCTTTTCTTCTTAATATTTGGTTATTGGTCCAGCTTCTCATTTATTTGACTAACAAATCTCTCTTCTATAGGTTTGGGATAATTGAAGGTTGAAGCTCTCAGAGCAGGTGTTTAAACTTTTTATTCCCTCTCCAGCCAATTTATGGTGTTTCAGTTTGTCATTGAATTTGTGTAATTGCAAAAGTATGGATGAGATTTGTTAAATACTGTATTTTCAAGGATGATGAATCTGACATTTTTATCATCAATATAAATGTATAAAATTGAGTAAGAACAAGTGGTAATAAATAGTCATAAAATGCACGGGTGATTAAAAAGAAAATTGAAATAATTTTATTTTATTTTAATAAAAAATAAGTAACATAAATTACCCTAAAAAAAATATAATACATATTCACTAAAAATGAAATTTCTTTGTTAAATGTGTCTTTTTTGTTGATAAAGAAATTATTATTGTTCCTTACTAGTCCTATTATTCTACTTTATATATTGATATGATTATTTTTTTTTATTTTTTATATTGATGCTGATAACAGAGGATGATGAATAAGAACATGTGCATTGCACGGGCACGAGAATTTTAAGAGTGCGCCACATATGGGAGAATAAAGACAAAAAATAACAAGTGTAAAACGTTTAGTACTCTTAGCATTCTTACCAGTGTAAAGTTAGATATTGATAAACCACTAGAGTTTTAAGAGGGTTAAGACAAATCTTCGTCATATATTCAAAATCATATATGTGTTCTGCTACCATGACTCTTGACAAGGTCATTAAAGTTTCTCCTTTCAATGTATTATATAATGGACGCAATTTGATACAAGTTCAGAGAAGTCAAAGGAAGCAAAAATTCTCGATCTTAGGAGGCGGCCTCATATATGAGGTATCACTTTTTTGTATGGAGGTATTACTTTTTTTTATGTATGGTGGTATCACTTATTTAGTCACGGATATCACATCTCATGCACAGGGCCACTTCATATGAGTTTTTGTGCAAAGGATGCAAGATAATGACTTATTTGCACCTCCTTTTTATTGTTTATTTTCATTGTAAACCTATTTATTTGACTAATAATGATATTTTTATGCACATTTTGGGTTTATCTTTCTATTGTCTACGCTAACAAAATATGTCAACGATGAGATTTTCATGCTAAGTTACTTACATAGTGTTAATTATATTGTTACGTTCAGGTATGAACAACTATAATGATTGTTTTTTCCATAAGTTGAGAGTAGTTGAGTGAGCAACTTTTTTTAAGGAATGTTCCTCTTATTTTATCAATTATTTTTATATAGACCTTTGAAATTATTGGGACCTTCACAAGTATGCAGGAACTATTATTTTATTTATAAAGTTCATTGTATTTGGTAAGAAACTCTGATCTTTTTCTTTAATGGGGGGTTTTGCAAATCCAATCTAATTTAACGTTCATATAAAAAGTATTGAGACATCAAAAACAATTAACAAAAGAATTTTTGGTGCGAAAGAGGGCTAATAATAATAATTAACATAAGATAATAGAAAAAGAATAAATTATAGAAAATAAAATAAAATACACATTTCACTCAATCCCGTGTATCGCACGGACTTTAAAACTAGTAGCATGTATAGAGTATCAAATTATCATTTTTTTTTTTTTGCTCGTCGTATCAAATTATCAATTAGGTACCACTTTGTATTGACTCTGTTCAATTTTTTTTTCCCGTGAATAACTATTGTTCAAGTATCCACGGACCTAACTACCAACAATCTCTCTTATCCCATTATAAAGGAAACAAATAAATATGACCAAGGAGAACAAAGTGTTTCTGATATCCTATTTTACTTATTTAAGGATTTAGTTAGGGTGTATTCTTTTCCACTTCCTTACTAATTGGTTCAGTTTGATTCGATGATAAAACTTTTTCTCTCATATATTACTATTCAATTTAGTACAGTTTCATGAAGTTCAATCAGTTCGTTGGCTAAGAACAAACACTTTTAGAATGTGATTTAAATTTGGTAAAATGGAACCAAAGTGTCTTAGTAAGTTGAGCGACATGAGTTAGTCGATTGCTTGTGGTACCATAGTTTTTGGTATATACTCTGCTACTTTACTTTCAATGATGGTGGTCTAGTGATTTCAAATTTACTTTCAAGTGGTTTGATAAGGCAATGACATGGGTTCGGATCCTTATTTTCCCCATGTCTTTGTCTGTTGACTTCTATGAACTATATTAGCCCTTGTTGGTGCTATATTGATGGGGCTAGTGCTTGCGTTGGTTGTTCAGTTAGTCTGATATATTCGCTGTTGAACACGAGAATCCGAACATGACGTACCTGGGGTGCTCAGTTATCATTCACTTGCATCCTCTTTTTGACTAGAAGGAAAAAAAAAAAAAAAAAAAAAAAAAAAAAACTCTCCTATTTTGGTTAGAGATCAAGTTGCTCCTTATGGATGAAATCATGAAAGAAATAGATTTTGCGCAACGATGTCTTGTTTCTGACTTCTTCCATTCCCAATCTGCTGGAAACCACGGTCGAATATTCCATTAGCCGGCCCTCAGCCCAGCTTTACCCAGGCATAACCTGAGTGGCGGCCGTGCACCACCCCCATAATATCATCACTACTACAGAAAATATAGATTCATCATTGTGGGCCCATTCAGCCTTTCTTGGTCCCAACTTTACCCAATGAGATCCAAAGACGTATGCCCACCCAGACCCAGTACTCACCCACTTCTCACAAAATTTGAACGTTTCAGTCTTCAACGGCACAATCCTCGGCCCATCCCTTTTATTAAAAAAAAAAATTCATAAAATATAAATAAATATATATTTTTTTTTTGTATAAGACACATGCAATAGCCCGCAAATTATACGTAACAGACAAGTCAATACATCTTAGATAGCCGACGAGTTCAACCAGAGAAAGAGATCGAACCTATAAACAAAGATAAAGGAGGATTGTTCTCCCTTTAAAAATAAGGATTTATACCTTAACAATTGAATTATTGAGAGTGAGACACCTATCACTTATATTCGCACTATAAAATATTCAATCACTAACCCAGCACTTCATTTCTAGTAGTTTTCAAGAGAGAAACATTCTTGTTTTCAAAACGAAAGCTCAAAACGAGTACCATCCCACATTCCCACCACTCGCTTTCTTACAGCCGGCACAGACAACAGAAACAAACCCTCAAAAAAGCAAAAAAATAAAAATAAAAAAATAAAATCAGACACACACACAAATACACTACACACAAAGTTTCCAATTTCAAATTCAAAACTCTCCATATTAAAAAATACCCCCAAAAATTCCAGCTTCTACTAAGCTGTTTCTCTCTCCTCAAACGCGTTTCCCCTCTCTCTTAACCCAGAGTATTTCAACTCTCTCTCTCTCTCTCTCTCTCTCTCTCTCCTCAACACCATCCTCCATCCATGGCGCCTCCCTTACTCTCTCTCCTCCTAATTTTCTCTCTCCTCACCCTCACCTCATCCCAACCCACACGCCGTTCCCCAAGCCCACCAGCCCCACCCACATCCACATCCCTAGCACCAGCACCAGCACCATCATCAGACACCTGCAATGGAATCTGGCTAAGCTACACATACTCCTCAGGCAAAAGAATCCCCCCACGTTTTTCCAAATCACAACAATCAAAACAACCTTACAGTTTCAAATCAGAACTCCAAATCTTAAACAACGATGATACTGAACTTAAATCATGGAAAGCCTTTATTGGTTTTCAACATAAAGAGATTTTAGTTTCAGCTGATGGTGCTGTTCTTTTTAATGGGTCTACTTTACCTACTTTAGTTGATGAGGGTACTGTTCTTGCTGGTTATCCAATGGCTGATCTTAAAACTGGGATTCAAACTGCTGGTGATTTGACTCAGATGTCTGCCATTGTTAAATTGGAAGGGACTCAGTTTGGTGTTAAGGCTCCTGCTGTTCCTTTGCCCTCTAATATTAGTCTTGTTAATGATGGCTACACTTGCCCTAAACCTGAGAAAATGGGTAAATTTCTTTCCCCTTTCTCTCTCCTATATGCTTGATTTGATTGGATTTGTTACATGTCATTTTATAATTGATCGGGTTACAAGTTATTTGGGGTACTTGAAGGTATGATTTAGGAATGGGTTACAGAGTTTAACAATGGGGTTGTTTTTGTTTATGTTGAACTATTGATTTTGACTTTATCTGACTGATGGGGGTTTTGGGTTTACTGATTTGTGGCATGTCATTTCACTAATTGGTAGAGTAATTGTTGATGGGAGTGTCTTTGAATGTGGGGAAATAGGTATAATTAGCAATTGCGGTTTGAAAAAGCTTGTCAATTAATTTTTTTTGGATGGAATTGGAATAATTGAAACGATAGGGAAGAGAAAAGGGTGCTAGCAATATAGTCAAACATGATTTCAATTGCTACTGTTTTTCTCTCTCTTGAATTTTGGTTTGGGGTTGTTTGGATTTGTTGTTTGTTTGTCTTGATTTTGACTTGGTCTGATTGGGTGAGGATTTGGTCGTATAGTGACCGAATCTAGAATTGGTCAATTTTGTGATTGGAGTTGCCCTTGAATGAAGGGAATGGATCATAATTTAGCAATGCGTGTTATTCAGGTTTTAGGTAGCTGGCATGATGATGATGAACTTTTTGCATATATTGATTGAAGAAAAGGGTTCTAGTAAAATAGTCAAACATTGTGTTTATCTTGATTTTAGAGATCAGAATGTTAGGTTGGAATGTGGGTATGATGAGTTCTATTCTAAGGTCATTGATAATGGTGTCCTGAGTTAGATAATGATGATGATCATGATAGTGATGATATTGATGGGTGATCATTTGTAAATCATGAGCCTTTGATGATGCTATGGACTAATGGAGTTCTAGGGTGGCATATTGGCTGTTATGCTCTATTTAAGCGATGTTGATGATTCTATTTCAATTAGACATGACTGACAATTTTATTTCGTTTGGCCTCTGCTTATTGCTTCTAAGCATTAGTCTTATGCCCTCTCCTCAGGTCACCTGACCAATGCATGTATTAAAAATGAGATATATAGAATACTGAAGAGAAATATGTGATTGATCCTAATTTTGTTACTTTACATTACAATCCATAGTTTATATCATTCAGAACAAAAGAAAAAAAAAAGAAGAAATCTGCTGCATTCTCATATAGCCCTATCGATCAGGGAATGTTCCTTTTAGGCAACTAGCTAACAAACTATCATGTCTCACTCTTTTACCCCTGCAAGGATTTGTTTATCTTTACAAATGGTGTGCCAAGTCATTAAACTTGTATCACTATTCACCTCCTGAAGGAACAAAGATGTTAAGTATCCTACATTTATACTGTAGGGTACCATAGTGATTACATGATAGGGACTGTAATACCTCATCAGTCTGTATGTAGGCTGTGTGTAGTTTATGAAAGCTTGGAAAATTGAGACTTTCTACACAACTTGTTGCTTTCTGTTCTAACAGCTAACTGATTGCGGTGTGCTTCAGATTCTGGATACCACAACCATATTTGGACCTAACTGGCCATTGTTTTCTTTCTTCAGCTATATTCCTTATTTAAATTGTCTATGTTTGACAATCTTATGACCCCTGCCTTCCATATTGCAGGAAACTTCACCTTGAACACTTGTTGTGTCCAAGATCCAGATGCCAAATCGAACATGACCATCAGTACAGAGTTTTTGCCTCGGCAAAGTGGTGATTTGACAATCATGTATGATGTGACTAGATCATATGGAAATAATTACTGGGCTCAAGTTACTATGACTAACCATAACCCACTGGGCCGTCTTGATTATTGGCAACTAAGCTGGGACTGGATGCAAGATGAATTTATCAATGCCATGAGAGGAGCGTATACTGATGTTGTTGATGCAAACGATTGTATAAATGGCCCACAAGGAAAGGAATACCAAAGCAGTCTTGATTTCTCCAATGTATTGAACTGTCAAAGAAGGCCAACAATCATCGACCTTCCACTACAGTATGCCAATGACTCCACCCTAGGGAAGTTACCATTTTGTTGCCGTAATGGTACAATTTTGCCTGCTGGGATGGATGTAAGCCAATCGACCTCAGTATTCCAGATTCAAGTTTATAAAATGCCACCAAACATGAACCAGACTGCAATAACCCCACCTCAGAACTGGCAGATCAAGGGTGTTCTCAACCCAGATTACAAATGTGGCCCTCCTGTGCGCGTAAGCCCAAGTGAATTTCCTAGCCCTACTGGCTTACGTGTGAACACTACCACAGTTGCTAGTTGGCAAGTAGTTTGCAATATCACCCAACCTAAGAATGCCTCTCCCAAATGCTGTGTCTCATTCTCAGCCTACTTCAATGAGTCTATCATCCCATGTAACACTTGTGCTTGTGGTTGTCCTAAAAACACAGGACGAACCTGTAGCACCACTGCTCCAGCTATGTTCATTCCTCCTGAGGCCCAGCTGGTCCCATTCGATAACCGTACTAAGCTGGCCCTGGCCTGGGCTGATCTAAAGCACCGGTCTGTGCCAAATCCACTGCCATGTGCAGATAACTGTGGTGTGAGCCTCAACTGGCATTTGTCCACGGATTTCAAGAAAGGATGGACAGCAAGAGTCACACTGTTCAACTGGGAAGAAATTAACTTTCCTGATTGGTTTGTTGCTGTTGAGATGGGCAAAGCAGCTCCTGGCTTCGAGAAAGCTTACTCGTTTAATGGTAGTCTTATGACTGATGTCGACGACACCATATTCATGCAAGGTCTTGAAGGTTTGAACTACCTTGTTGGAGAGACTAATGGGACCAAACCTACAGATCCGAGGGTTCCTGGTAAACAGCAATCTGTTCTTTCCTTTACAAAGAAAAACATACCAGGAATCAGTGTGTCAGAGCGGGATGGTTTCCCTACCAAAGTATACTTCAATGGAGAGGAATGCTCTCTTCCAGATATAATTCCAATCAACAGTGGCTATAAGAAGGGTCCTTTTACGATAATTCCTATTCTTCTCGCAGTTCTGGTTCTCATCTTCATTGAGCAGTGAGTGAAGTATTAGGATCTGCTTCGATTTTTGGTAGCTGCTGCTGATTCATTCATTCTTTTATGATTAGGTCAATATGGTGCTGACTATTGGCCTATTTGACTGAACTGCATCGACATAGAAGGATATATTGGCCCAAGGAGAATGTCGATGAGCTGCAGGTTCAGTTAATCCCTGTGTGCTATTACTGATTACTAGTGAATTAGGTTACTGTAGTATATATAATGTGGTATATTTGTGTACAAACATGAGGCTGATTGCAGCATTCTATCTTTTTTTGGTTTTGTATCGTCGGTTACAGGGATTATGGAAATTATTACTCAATTTCTGACCAAGTGGCATTCGTTGTTTACCATGTTTGTCCTGAAGTTGATATAGTATACAGTTTTCACAGTTGTGAGTCATTTTTCCTACCCTTAAAACCCCAATGTTGACGAGTTTCAAAAAAATGAGTGGACGCAGCAGCTCGGGAAGTTGGAGATGAGTCCATGCACTATAGCTCAGAATGCTCTGATATAAGTTCTGCTACAAAATCAGTCTGTTTTCAGATATGCCGCGTCATAAACGCAATGCATCGGTTGATCAGCTTGTTCAGATGTTCCGTTTTTACAGCTTCAAGAATGTCTGAATCTTGCTGACAAATTATGCTTTTCTTCGTTGACTATTCATCTGATGAAGTTCACTCTAGTTCTATGGAATTTTATCTGTTTTTTTGGATGGAAAACTCTTCTTGTACCACAGAAGTTATTCGTGCCTAGAACATGATAATTTGCATTGATGTTATGTAGACTAGGAAATAATAAAATAATCCTCGTTCCTTGTCATGGATCGTGCGCATATTCGTATCCCAAATCCCTCAAGACTGTCGAACCATTATGTAGCATATTCATATCCCCAAAATTCTGTTACTGATGAATCCAATCCAATCTAAATTTAGAAATGAGCCAAGCTAATAAGAATACATATTATGCATTTGGAGCCAAGCTATTAAGAATACATATTATGCATTTGGGGCATGATAATGTATTTGGTACCTCTTAATTTGTCCGTCTTTGTTGTTTTTTTCTTCAAACCAAAAGAAACGTAATTGAACACAAGAGTCCGAACATAATGTAGCGTGGGGTGCATCCATCGTCATTCAGTTGCACCCTTTTTTCGCCAAGCAAAAAAAAAAATGAAACGTAATGATTCGGCAGTGATTAATTGCCAATCTGACTTTGTGATCCAGCCAACTTCATTCATGGAGTCACTTTCAAACCAAAGCTTGAACAGATCAATGGCATGTTTGAAAGCATACAGCATTATGGTTAGAATCCAAAATACCGAAATTTATAGGAGAAAGGGAAAAGATTGCTGCTCAAATTTCCCCAGAATTATTTCTAACGCACCCACCACAACCTGCAGCTCCTGATTTGCCTAGGGGGGACCCATCAACCTTGACAAACTTAGGGCCTGTTCTGCTCAACTTCCCCCTGAAGTATTCAGTAAAATTCAGTTCAGTTCAGTAAAAAGAAGTTCAGTTCAGAAAAATTCAGTAGAGTTCGGTAAACCAAAGAACAAATTTACTCTTTGTAATTGTAGATTCAGTAAAAATAAGTTCAGTTCAGAAAAATTCAGTTCAGTTCAATAAAATTCAGTTCAGTTCAGTATTGTGCAGATAAGTTCAGTAAAAAGAAGGTGAAGAGAACCGGCCCTTAATACTTATTGTAGTCTGAATCTGATAGAAGCCTAGAATTAGAACCATTCTTGCATAGTGCAAGCTAAAAGACGAAACTGCTTTGAACCACCCATCCATGAAGTCTAAAATTGGACATGTTCCACCAGACAATATCTCATTAACATGCACAAGAGTTTGATTTTGTCTAACCTACTTCAAACAAAAACAATTTGCATATGTGCACGCAGCAGTCGTCACCGAAACGTTTATTTTCAGTAGTAATTGTAGTAATGTGGCGATTATTAAAAACGCGATCCTGTCGTCTTTGAACATACCTATAATGGCCCATTGTGGATAAATAAGATAAGTAGACCTGATTCTTTCAGAAAAAAAAACCTATAATGTTCGGGGATTAAGTTCGAATTAATGTTTTCAGGCCACTTTGAACTTCATAGTGTTTTTTTTGGCGAGGAAAGGCGTGCCTAGAGGGTCCCTCCCAACACACAGCCTCGGGCCCTCAAGTATATTCTAAAAATTAAGGTTTGTGTACTAAGTTGTTGCTTGTTTACCAATAGGCCAAACACTTATTGGGTTAACTTCAGAGCGTCTTAAGTTTCATCATGTCATGTCATTATGGAGCCAAAAAGAGTAGGTGCAACGTAAGTACGTAATCCATGTTTCATTTTCGATTGATCTTATCCTGTGACAGTAATGGAAAAACAGAACTGGGTTCCCTTAAGCTGTCCAACTTTATTCACAACAAAGAAAGACACACAAGACAGAAAGAGTGAGAGCAACATTTTGAGGGGTACTAAATTCACTTCCACCTTTAAGGAGAAAAAGGGTAAACAAAGAAAAAAGCTTTTCATGTAGATGAGGCAATGACCAACCATCAAAATTGCGTTCCTTTGTCAACACAACCTGGATAGCACTGAATTTCTTAGTCAGGGGACCCTCAGACAAAAGCAACAGCTTGTTTGGCATACAACTGAGGCAGGTAAAAGAGTGAAAGAGAGCTCAATTAAGATGACGGGATCCCATGTCTCTTTACCTCTTTCCCTCCTCGACGATTTTGAATTTTTTTTGAACTTTTAAACAAACTCGAGTGACTTGAGAGAAGAAGAAAATAATAATGATAATAATAATAATATCAGTTCTGCAAAAAGAACCTCAAACTTCAATTTCAAGTACAACTGAGCAATCAAATGGGATTTGTACATCACTGTCTAAACACTAGACAATCAACCTCCTGTTATTGAAGTTAGAAAGATTAAGAACAAAATGAGAGGTAGAGAAAAGGAATGCAAGGCAATATAACAAGTAAAAAGAAAAGGTAAAAAAGAAAGATAAATAAAACTCCTAGCAATCTGCAGACTTCTCCCGCCCCTTCACTTCATATATGCACAAGCTATGCAGCCACAAATCACACTCCTTATAGAATGTGAACGAGTAGAATTAAGTCGTTTCTTACCAGGTCCCGGCTGCCCGAAAACATTTAAAACTTTCAGAATGTACCCAAATACGCTAAGTCTATACCACCAGCTCTAAGAGCTGTTTCTCTAGCTGAAAGCGGAGGTCCAAGAAAGCTGTTTTTGTTCTTGATGAATAGAGATGTTCCTCACAATTTGCAGCGGCAGCTATGTACATCAGAAGCTGCAATTCAGAATATGTCACTGGACCTTAGAAAGTTTTACTTTCCTACACAGGAATATTGTCCAGAGTGTACCCATCGAAGTCGAATTCACCAGGCCCAACACCTTCCTGCTGCTAGAAAGCAAACAACTCCAGATGAGTTACAGCCAGACATCAATCTTCCAAAATTACGACCAAGACTCAAAAGGTGAAAAATGATAAAAGGGAGGAAAAACAAAATGAGGTAAATGAAGAAATCTAATCAGGAAAAAAAGACAAACTATGCCACAAATATAGGCAAACTGCATTACCATAACGCTATGAGCAAGTGAACCGCCAATGGGTGCTAATTCATCGATGGGGGAATGGGTGAATGAAGAAAATGACTGTATGATGGACCATTTCAATAAAAGTTGACCCCTTTCTTTACACATCTACGAAAATATACCTAGGGTTATGCATTTAGTCTAAATTACGTTATTCAACAATAATTGGAGCTATTTAGCCGTGTAGAGAAAGCTGACTGAAGGTAAAATAGTTGCATCTTAATCCATTTTAAGTAGCACAACCCAAAAGATTATTCAATTGATGTGCTCGCTTTATGGTGACCAATAGTTCTTTGCACTATGATTCCAAAAGCAGATTGGAAACCAGCACTGCACTGCATGGAAGAGGGTAAAATGAAAGCGTTGGGCTATCGTCTCACCATTTAATGATCAATTCTACTGCTTTGTTGCACAGTGACATTTTTTAGCTTGTTATTTGGGATTATTTGGACTAGGGAAAATATGAAGCGATGGACTATGCTACAGGACATTGGTTAATGGATGAAGTGACTTGTGATGTCATAATAGGATGTTATGTAATTTAGGGTTTGCAATTATTGGACATGTATATGACGCCATAGACAAGGGACTTCTCTGATTAAGCACTTGTCATAAATGAAGTGCAAGCAGAAGCTACTTCACAATATTTCAAAATATAAGAATCAAAGATGTATCCTCAAAGTTGTTAGTGGTGCAAGCTGAACCAGATATGTGGGAAGAGTCTACTTGCCTACTTAGTACTCATATATTAAGTAAATAGAAGGGGGTGTCACAGAAATATGAGTGACATCACTTGACACGAGGTAGAAAATGCTAGTCCATTAGTTATTTCCTCAACTGCGTTCAGTATTGACAAGCATAATTAAAACCTATTTCTTACCTGTTTCAGGAGGGCACTCATCAAATCTTCTTGACCATAGTGCTCAGAGAAAAGATTAGCCCCAGGGGTAACAACTTCAGAAACTCTCTCCGCCTTCACCCTTGTTGAATTGTCAACAAGAAGACTATTGAGACTTTGATTAGTGTGCTGCACTGCCACATGTTGATTTTCTAATCCGGCAGAGAACATTGGTTTACCAGCAAGCGCATTCACATTCTGTTCATTCTTCTGCCCGGTGATGAATGATTGATTCACCAAAACAGACGATGCCACGTTCACGCTGCTTTGTAGGGATGTGGCATGTTGGGAGGAACCGCCAAAGCCCATGCCTGGATTCTGCAGCTGCCAATCTTGAGACTTATGTTGCTGAAGCTCACTGAACACATCATAATTTTGGCCATATCCTCCTCTAGCTCCTTTAATATCTGAGCTAACTTCCTCTTGATTAAATCCCTTGGATGCCATAGATGTTATCCCAGGGGTACTTCCAAGTGGGAAACCGTTGCCCTGTAAGTCAGATATTTGGTTCACGGAGAAATCTACCACTGAGGCCGCTTGAGAGACAGGATTGTATGCCATTCCATTTCTAGCTAGAACACCGCTAGCTGTACCATTTGATTGCATAGGCTGCCCAACTGAAGGCTGAATACGAGAAACTTGACCACCTCCACTTTCATTTATAATTTGTCCCCTAGACTGTTGTGGGATCATCTGCATCAGTAAAGAGCTACTCTGGTGGCTACTGGAGGCATTCCCTTGCATGCTCATGGCCCCTAGGTTCTGTGCAGATTGGTTCAAACCCACAAGTTGCTTCGCTTCCATTGTTGTTGGGATTCCAAGCAGCAGATTCATTTGCTTACTAGCATTGTTAAGCTGCTGTTGCTGTCCCTCTCCGTATCTTAACTTGGAGTTTTCAAAGCTAAACAGGTTTCTTTGGTCAACAAACGGCATGGACATTCCAGGTTTAATAGTAGGCGGCATTCTGGTGTATGCTGCAAGAGTCTGTGCTGAAAGTTGACCAGTGGCAGCAAGAGTTTGGAGGTCAAGATTCCCGAGGGGTGATATTGCGCTAAAACCCGCATCCTGAGGCATAAAAGAGCTGTTTAGCCCACCCTGGTGTTGTGACACTCCACTGAGCCTTCTAAGATACAAGCGGTATTTCTGCATCAAGTCAGAATAGCTTTAAGTTCAGATTGATGGAGAAAAGTGTGGAAAACAAAGAACTTGGAATCACAGTTTTTATTTTCCATCAATGTAAAAGAAAAAAGGAAAAACCTGAAGGTGGCTCGCGACATTTTCTCTAGTGAGTCCAGGAACATTCATGAGCTCCAAAATTTTCTTGGGGACAGCTTCTGGATATAAACATCAAACAGAAACATAAGCCATACACAATTAGCAGAAGCCTGACAATTCTCAAATATAAACAGAATGCAACCTCTAAGAGAATCAAAAGGGAAGTTTCTTTTTTAGATAAGAAAATTTTATTTATATTTAAATTGCTGTAGAAACAGCTATGAGCTAAGGGAATCAAAAGGGAAGTATTAACATTCATTATTTATGTCTACAAATAATTTTCTCTGTTCTTTGAAAAGGAACTGTAACAAACTCCACTGAAGTTGATAATTTGATACCACTTGCACTACAATTTGAAGTGCAACATCTTCAAGCAATCCTTTGATTGTGTCAAGCACAGAAAATGATTTAAGAATCATTAATGTGACATAATTACACATTAAGAGCTAAACTCTTAATTTCTCGCTTCAGCATAGAAGTCAAACCACTAGCAGCTTACTTTCAGTCATACAACATAGCCCGACACTCCCTGCCCAAAAGAAAGAAAATGAAAGAGAAAAGGGAAGCAGGTGGACTATTACAAATACAATCGGGTAGCTGATTAGGATGAATTGGATAGCAAAAGAGAGGTATAGCATGAAGGTGAACATATAATGTTCAGTTGTATATTTGATAATTTGTTCTGAGGGGGAGATCCAGCCTCCCATGCAGCTAGGTAAGCCTGAAGAACCAATTGCTATGCTCACCCTCATGGGCCCATGGCCAAAGATTGTTCTTTTTAAAGTTAGCAGCTCAAACTAAGTCAAACTATAATACTCCTAAACACATTACTTATAGTACACATCGTAGAATTTTGTTATACTCCCCTCCATTTAATAATAAGTCATTTTAGTAATTTTCTTTGTTTAATACTACAAGTCATTTCAGAAGTCCAATGAAGCACTTATTGTTTTTTGACCAACTTTACCCTTGTTTCATAACACTTCACCTTCTTTGTTAAACTCACCACTTGTCAAATATTTATTTTTATGTTAGAATAGACTTAATAGATTTCTTACTTGTGTCACTACATTATTGACATATTCACATATAACATGAAACAGAAAGAGTAGAATATGTCTTATATCTGCTGTTCATAAGTTGACCACTGTTCTTTTACGGTAGGGGACACATGCAAATTTGTAAGCATATGGCTAGGCAGCGCAGAAAGAGTCTAGGAAAAAAATTCTTACTGTCAATGCCAAGCTGGTTAACAGCAGCCACAAACTGTTGGTGGAGCTCAACTGACCAAACAACCCGAGGTTTTTTTAGTGTAGCTGAATCATCCTTATCATCGGTCTCCTCATCCTCACCCTTCCTTTTTGAATTCCTCCAGCTCCCATCATTGGCAGGGGATGAGACTGCATCATCTTGTTTTTGCTGCCGGTCCCCTTCATCCCAGCTCCCCGATTGCTCAATTTCCTTCCACTCGTTCTTCTTCTTCCTAACCACGTGTTGCCATATGTTCTTAAGTGCTTCTATTCGGACTGGTTTGATCAAATAATCACAGGCTCCATGAGTGACACCCTTCATGACAACACTTTTGCTATCATCTGCGGACATCACTGTTCCATTGCATAAACTCCATATGAGAATTCAGATACAAAACTATCTTATAGAAAGCGGATTTGGATATCTTAAATGCAGCATCAGGATAAACGGATCACAATATCCACCTCAAACATAGAAGAGCTTATCAGTCAATAACTTACTGATAACAGGTAGGTCCATCTCCAGTCCAACGCGCTCCAGGAGCTTGAATCCATCCATATCTGGCATATGCACATCACTTATAACAATATCGTAGCCATTCCTATTCTCACGGAGCCACGACAAGGCAACCTCCGCCCTATTTGTCTTTGTAACTAAAACATATAGAAACATAACCATATCACTTCACAAATCAAGCAGAAAGAAACCTGAACAGCATGCCCCTTTTATAGAAAACCACAAATGGATAAAAAACCATCGAGATTCATGCACATCTGCAAGTCAAATCCTTGAAGGCAATCTTTGACTCAGTGGTAGAACTTGAAAGATTTAAGGATAATAACACCTCAAAGGCTCAAACTAAACATATCTTCCCTAAAATGCATAAGAAGTCCAAAATCTTTCAAAAATATAAATCCATCAAATATTTCACAATCATATAGTAGTCTCCCCCTCCTGTTATAACCCATCTAAACACCAAAATCTTAGACCCATAACTCTGAAACTAAAACACAGTCAATTCATATAAAACCTTAAGCATATACCCAATTCAGCTAATTTCCCATTAGTCCTATGCAGCTGACAAAACTACAGGATATACTTCCAAATAGAAACAACAACAAAAACAACTGGATCAACTAAAATACAAGAACATTAAAAAGAATAAAAACAAATCAAATTGAATCTAGAGTAAAGTATATTACCATCATATCTACATGTACGAAGCATCTTCTCTAAGATGGTGAGGCAAGTTGGATCATCATCAACAACAAGTACCCGGAGACCCGCCGGAAATTGGTCGATAGCTTCACCGGATTTCCGGGTCACTGTAGACATGGATCCCATTACTGCACCTCCCAAGTTCATCTCATCTAAACTTTAATGAATTCCTTATTATTAAAATAAAACTCAGCAACTTTGTTTGAGTTTGACCCACCAAAATTAAATTGGCAACAAAAAAGGATCAAACCAATCATGTAATATCATCAAACTCTGCATGAATTAATTTGAAGCATAATCCACTCCAGCAAAATGAGAGATAAAAGTGGGTTTTATTTTATTTTTTCCCAATCTGGGATAGAAATGAGATGAAACCCAGTTCAAGATTCTGATGAGTTCACTTATTTGACTAAAAATATTGGGGTTGTGAAAGATTGGATTTTTTATGGAAACTGGGAGAAAATTTTTGAAACCCAATTCAGAATTCAGCAAACCCAACTTGAGATCTTCTGGAAATCACAGAGAGAGAAAGAGAGATGGGGAGAAAAAAGTAGAGAGAGAAAATGAGCTTCAAGTACAGAGAGAGAGAAAGATAAAGAAGAAGAATAAATTGATGTGTTTGATAAATAAAAAAATAAAAATTATGAGGTTGAAGACATGGCTTTGTCTGTGCTGCAAGTCCAGCACTTCTTGGTTAAAATAAAATTAAAATTTATATTAAAAAAAAAGTTGTGTGAATATTTTATGAGAAGATGGGTCTCTTAGATGAGTGTGGATCCAGCTCACAAACATACGGAACTAAACAAAACCTCCCACAATTGTAGTAGTAGTCATAGATGAGAGAGAAAGATGGAGGATTTTATATTATCTTCTTTCAATTGAGAGAAATCTACTCACACAGGTGAGAAAATAAAAGGTGAATTTCTTCAGGATTTATCTATTTACCAAACCTTGGGTCTTATCTAGCAATGTGCTGTCCTGGGTTTTGCATGGGAGTCAAAAATCCTTACTTTCCCTTCTTGAAAAGATCCTAATAATTCATACACCTAATGATTTAGCTTCTCATGATTTTAGGCAAATTTGAGTCATATTTGTTGCCTAAAGGAGATTAGGAGTTTAGGACTCACATGGTAGTGTTGTTTATACATATAGAATGAAAGATTTAATTTGTTCTGAATTTACTTTTTTGAGACTATTACAATTATGAAAAGATTACGAAAGGAGATATTGTAGTAAAGTCCATGTAATGTAACACTTAAGCTTCAAAATTATAACTTTTAGCACTTGATTTATGAATTAGAGCTGTCAAAATTTGATCCGACTCGAAAACTCGACCCATACCGACCCGAAAAGTCTGGGTCATGAATAAAGAATTCCAACTCAAAACCCAATGCATACCGAACCCAAAAAATCGACATTTATTGGGTCAAACCCGAACCCGCTCTGGGTTGACCCGTTGGGTTGGGACGTTCAAAATAAAATACCTCAACATGAGAAAAATGGATGACAATTGACTTTATCATATCAAAATTTCTAACATATCAACTAACTTTGACATTTGTAATTTCATATTTCTCTTAAATAAGAGTTTTTCTATTACTTATGAAACGATTTTGACTAATTGTTATATTGGTATGGATTTTGATACTTTTTTTGCATTAGTAAAAACTCAATAACAGGTGAAAACCTTACGAAATATTTTTCAAGTAGATTAGAACCATATCTTTTATGTCTAATATCAATATAGTATGGCAATTTTTTATTTTAAAGCTGAAAATAAAATTAATTATGCAATTATAACAAAATTCATAAATTAAGTGTTCAACCCGTTGGGTCGACCCGAACTCGAACACATTGGGTCATGAACAAGCTTTTCTCAACCCGAAAATAAAATGACTCGACCTATTAAATAACCCAACCGAAAGTGACCAGACCCGAACCTGACCTGACCGGCCTGTTTGACACCTCTAATAATGATGCATAAGCAAATATTGAGTTTGGACTTGGATTATTTTGAAATTTAAAACTCATTTTGGTGTTTACATCTAGATTATATAATCACACTTTATTCCTTGAAAAAAAATTGTAATCACACTTCATACTCAATAAGGCTGTATTCTCATCAATTTAATGTCACTTAAATTCAGGTTCTTTTCGTCGTCTCCCTGTTGCATTTCGTTTTGCTACGTTCCGTTACGTATTTGGTACTTCATTTTGTCTCACATTTTATTTCATTATCCACGTCGTTTCGTTTCTCACCATCATGCACCATTATCCGCGTTGTTTCGTTCCTCAATTCAGCTTAATAAAGTTCATGTGTCACTTTATCACTCAAATAACTTTTTATTCCGAAATAAACTCATGGTAATACTTATGTCATTGAAAATTTTCAAAAGCATACTTTCAAATGAATCCAATATTGAATATGTCTGAACAAGTTTTAAATATCATGTTAAAAAATTAATTTAATTTATTAGATCGGTTAAATTCATTTTAGTTCAACTCAGCTCAGTTTATTTTTTTCAGGTAAAAATAATGGAGCCTAAATAATTATTGATTCACTACAATTGATTACAAAATCCAAATGTATATATAACAATTCAATTAGAAGTCATACAACATGGTGATTAAAAAAAAAGTTGTGCAACATTGACATAAAATATGATCTATGAACAAAATGTGAGACAAAGGCAAATATCCACAACTGTAATGCGTAAATGCAGGAAATTATGCATTGGAGAGGATCCAAATCCATATAAGATATGATCTTCTATTTGAAAAAAGTCGCCCTACTTATATATTAGGTGACTTCATCTCATCAGTAAACAACTAATTAACTAAATACCATCTTACATGACTTGTTAAGGTGGTAAGGCTAACACTTGTATGTAATCGTCTCACCCTGCGCTGAAATGACCTTCTATAGAAACAAGTGTAGCTTATTATAAATGGTAGCCCTACTTCTATGCAAAAATTACTCCCATCTCATCATGAAGGATCTCTTACATGTTCGCTTGCTATATAAATCATACACCAATATTTACATTGATATCTATACCACTTTTTAAATTTATCACACTATCGGTAATTAATTATTCTAGGCCTCCATGCTACAATTTATAATCCACGTGTAATTTTTTTTCAAAATTCTCATCATCTACTAATAAAAAAAATAATCATTTTTAATTAAGTAATTGTTAACAAGTGAGTGAAAATAATAGATTAGTTATCATGTTGTTGATGAATGTATAAATTAGACATCGTAAAACACCATCTTAAATATGAAGATCTGCAATACTGTCACAAGAAAGACGAAACAGAGAACAAATATAATACTCACAAAAAGGCAGAGATAATTGTGTCCAATAAAAGAAACAAACTAACTTTTGCAAATTGAGAGTCTGAAATTATGACAACAAATTTAAATAAATAAAAAATGAACAAAATGAAGAAACTAAAAGAATTGGAGCTTGATCCTTTCAAAAAAAAAAAGAAGTTGGAGCTTATTATTAACATAAAATCACTTATGGCAATGCAATTGAAATGATTTTTTAATTTGAACCTACCAGATTTTCTAAACTTTTGAGTTCTCTTCTTCTGAATATTGGTAATATTTGAATAAAGATGAAGCCTAATATCAAGAAATGGTCACCACTCACCACAGTCCACAAATATCAAATACTCATAAAAAAAATAATCAAAATCAATATCAAAAACAAAATCAAAATCCAAATCAAAATCAAAATGGTACTGAACTATAATCAAAATGACATTATTATACTCCACTAACATACATAGGACTAGGACTCTAGGAGTACTGGAGTAGGTCTTTGCCCATTGGTGTGGCACCTGGCAGGACACATTTCTATAATACTAAAAAACTTGAATTGGATAGAACTTTTTAGGCTTTTGATTTAGCACTTTTTGGGGTTTTTCAGAACAAAAGCTATCTGCAATTTCTACTTTTTCTTGTAATTACTAATTAAAATACTGCATATAAATTAATATAATTAGGAAAATTAAAGAACAATAGTTTCGGGCCCTTTCTTTAATACGGACCTCCGCTGATTCCCGTGACCCGAGGCCCAATCAAATAGAGCACCTCAGTGAGTGCCTCACTACCTCAGCCAGGGTTCACTAGTTCAGGCTCTTAACTTCACTACTTTTTAAACACAATTTGGACAGCAACCCTTAATCCGTTTTCTACCTCAACAATTCTCTGTCACCCCATCGCTACACGTGGCTTATTTGCTTAATTTTTCATTAATTTTTTTACACAAAAACTCATATGAGGCGGTTTCAAGGTGAGGCGCCTCATACAAACATAATCCCATGATGAAGTCATACTTGATTATAGAGGTGGCATCACCTTGAGACCGTCTCATAAGAAACTTTTTGATTTTTTTAATAGACAAAGTACTCGAAATCTTAAACTCATACATTAGGGGAAGGAATATGGCCTAAAATCCGATAACAACATAAAATTGAGGGTGTTCAAAGCCCCTACCATGAGGTTGGAGATATGGGATTTATTATAGCAATTGAGCTCCCGCTTTTTGCTCTTATATTTATTAGATTAGCAGTATGTGTATGTAGTATACTTGGCCATTTTTTATAGGTTCAATTCCTATTAGTCCTTTTTATTGAGTTTGTTTTCAAGTTTATCTTACTTGCTTGCCTGGTGTACGTGTTTTGCAGGATACATTGCATATATTCAAGGATTGTCTAGTGCACACGCACTCTAAAAGTTGTATATTTGGATGATGTTTGTTTCTTGTTTTCCTCTTTTTGAATGCAATAAGTTGGATAATGTTGGATCTTTTTTGGAGGCGATAAATTATTATACTAAGACAAGCCAATAATGTATTACTTTATCCTGAAAGGGGTAACATAGTTGGTTGTGAGGTTGGATTTCATGGCAAAGACCATGGTTCAAACCCTACTAACTCCTCTTTGTTGAGCATATATGCAAGATTTATGTTGTTGACTTGCATGCCGGTGTGTGTAGTTTGCAGGCTATTGCATACACTCGGGGTTTATCCAGTGCACTACTCTAAGAGTAGTGGTTGCGGGTTCCTCATATCAAAAAAAAAACAATACACATTAAGGGTATCCACCGTCAACCACAGTGAATATTCCTCGTGCTGACTTATATACACCCACACCTTAAAAATGTGAGACAACTGGTCGAGAAATTTAAAATTGCGCTATACCCAAGACAACCTTATCTTAATTAATTACCTAGTGATTAACCTTTTGATTTGGACATCATTAAGGTAGGAAAATAAAACTCAAATGTACCTTGACTTATTCAAAGAACGTACAAGTTCATATCTAAATAGTTGTAATATATTATAATTTTTTGGGCTGCTAATTGTAATACATTATAATTGTTCGTACTAAATTGTGATGGCATACACATTTGTTCGTACGAAATTAAATCAACAAAAAAATAGTAATGCTTGCTCATCACCTTTGTTATATTCAAAATAACTAAGCGAACACTAGTACATTACGTGTGCCGGCTCGACTTGTTCAACTCTCATTATCTCATAGTACTAGCTAAAACCAAAACTTACTGGAATTGAAATGGGATTTCACCAATTGCAAGTTTGCAACCTGTTCTTCAATCGCCCATCTCCCACAAGGTATAACATGGCACATTATCAGTCAGCCAAATCATCTAATATAAATATTCTAGCTTTTATCAGCTGAACAAATCAGCTACTAATATTTTTTTTTTCTCATCAAAACAAAGGTGTAAGTAAATGACGATTTAGACATCCCATGCCACGTCATCAGAGTCGGCCCAGAGGAGAGGACAAGGAGGGCAACCGCCCAGGACCCAAAGAAAAAGAGGGGAAAAAAGGGCCCCAAAAAAAAATGTCTTCCTTTGGTTGTAAAAAAAAGGGGCTATTGTCATCTTAAGGGCCCATTTTGTTTGCTTTGCCCTGAGGCCCATGAAGAGTTAGGATCGCCGCTCGTCATGTTTGGACTCTCGTGTTCAACAGCGAACATATCAGACTAACTGAACAATCAGCGCAAGCACTGGTCCCGTCAATGTAGCACCAACAAAGGGCTAGTATAGGTCTTAAAAGCCAGCATACACAAGACATGAGAGAATGAGATTTCGAACCTATAACCTTACCTTACCAAACCACTTGCGAGAAAGGGGAACCATCAAGCTACCCTTATTGGTCAAACTAGCTACTAGCTACTAGCTACCAACTAGTAGTGGCTTGCTAATAAAGGCCAAAATGGTATATGCTTATATAAACACCAACTGGTGTGTATACCCGTGCGATGCACAAGATTTTTGAGCTCTTTTTATTATTATTTTAATTTAATGTTTTCTGATGGGTACATATTTTTGGGGCTTTCGGGAGGCCCCGAAACGAAGGTGGATATTTTCGCACTATGTCGCACGGGACGCCTTTAGGAAACATAAGAGGCCTCGGGGTCCGTTATCGTACCCCTCATATTGTAAGGGATTATGGGACACCAATGTAAGGGTCAGAACACAGAATACATGGGTGATATCGAAATTCGGGGATGCGGATGACCCTCCCTAAGGCACTGAGAGTACGGTTGTTCATAACCGGATATCCAAAATTTCGGATAGTGAATTTTGATATCCGAATCCGTATCCGAAATTTCGGATTCGGATATCCGGCAAAGTTAATTTTTTTCTATTTTAATTGACTTTAATTTGGTTATTTTTCGGATATTTTCGGATATTTCGGATATCCGAATCCGAAAGTATCCGAAAATTATCCATAAAATCCAAAAAAACTGGATATTTTTCGGATAGTTTCGGATATCCGTATCCGAAATATCCGAAATTACGATTTTTCGAAGTTGATATCCGAATCCGTATCCGAAATTTCGGATATCCATTTTTTCGAATATTTTTGGATCCGATGCTCGGATACGGATTCTTTTGAACAACCCTAACTGAGAGTACTCTAGGGTCATGATAGACCCCTCAGCAAAGTTTGGGCAAAAATGGCATCTGTACCCTCGGAAGCCAAAAACGAAGGCTATGGAGCATGCCTAGGGGATATGGGGAGGTACTCGGGGTCGCTTACCCGGTTCCAGATAGGCTTGGAAGGGCGTTTTACGGGACATTGGTGTAAGAGTTGGAACACCAAAGGGATGGGTGACATTGAAGTTCGGGGATCCGGATGACCTTCCCGTAGCACGGAGGGTCCTCTAGGGTCATGATAGACCCCCCGGAGAAGTTTGGGCAAAATTGACACCCGGGCCCCAGAAAGCCGAAAACGAAGGCTATAATCCACCTTTTTTGAGCTAACGAGAGGCCCCAAAACGAAGGTGGATATTTTCGCACCACATCGCATGGAAAACCCCTACGGGACATGGTGGCCCTCGGGGTCGTTTATCTGGTCTTTGATAGGCTTAGAATGGTGTTTTACTTGAGACTGGTATAAGAGCCAATACACCAAAGCCATGATTGATATCGATGTTCGGGGATCCGGATGTCCCTTCCGGGGCAACGAGGGTACTCTAGGTTAATGATAGACCCCTCGGAGAAGTTTGGGCAGAAATGACACCCGGGCCCCGGGAAGCCGAAAACGAAGGCTATATAATCCATGTTTTTTGGGCTTATAGGAGGCCCTGTAACGAAGGTGGATATTTTCATAGCACGTCGCACGGAACACCCCTAGGGGACTTGGGAGTTCCTCCGGGTCGCTTATATGGTCCCTGATATGCTTGGAAGGGGCGGTTTACGGGACACTAGTGTAAGAGCCGGAACCCCAAAGTTATGGATGATATCAAAGTTCGGGGATCCGAATGACCCTCTCGGGGCATCGAGGGTCCTCTAGGGTCATGATAGACCCCCTGGAGAAGTTTGGGCAAAAATGACTCCTGAGCCACTGGAAGCCGAAAACGAAGATCATGATCCACGTTTTTTGAGCTTCCGAAAGGCCCCGGAACGAAGGTGAATATTTTCACACCACATCGCATGGGGAACCCCTAGGTGATAAATATGGCCCCCAGGGTAGGTTATCGAGTCCTTGGTAGACTTGGAAGGGCCTCTTACTGGACATCGGAGGCTAATCCACAATTTTGGGGTACCGAGCATGGATCCACACCACCCCGTGCCAACAAACCTACCGCCAAGCCCTCTCTACTATTATAGTGAGGTCTCATAATTTTCCCAATTTTTTTGATGCGATTTCTATTTTTTTTGATATTTTTCAGCGTAGTTTTTTAATTAAAAATTAAATTAAATAATTTTAAACATTCAAGTTGGTATAACTGTTTTGAGAAAACAATGTAAATCAATATATGGTACTAAGTTTAATAAAGTTGGAGGGGTTATCTTGCAAATTAAAGAGAGGAGGTATAGATACCAAATGCCTATTAGCAATAAATTGCAAAGAGAAATACGAATAACCTTACCAAAATGGGGATTGGTTTTACATGATGCAGAAAAGATGGTGAACGACGGCGATAAGTTACATATACGAACGTTGAACATATTGGAAGGTAGGAGATGAATTGATGGTGCGTGGTTCCATCATCTATTCATGGGGGGAATTAGGTTCTTTTTTTTTTTTTAAACTCATCAATATAAGAGAAATTAGCTAGTACTCGATTTTTGGATTTGTAACATCTAACAACTCGTGAGAATGAAGGAAAGTTAAATTCCATTATGTTTTTGTAACGTGTGATTGTTGCTACTTTTTTTTTGTAAGTGACCATGAATCACATGACACGTCATAAGTAAATTGACACATCATTCGACAATTCAACGGTTGATGTGTCGAGCTCTGGTTTAATCATTGCTTTTTAATCTAATTATTATATAGATTTTAACACAACGTAGATCAACCATGGTAACAAATTCAATTTCCCACTTCTATTAACTATTTTATTATTGCAATTTACCTTTTTATTTTAAAACAAATTATCTGACTTCTGCATTTCAACCCTCTAATGTGAGAACGTACATATACTTTTTTGTTCTTAGAATAACAATAGAGGCTATTGATATATCTATCCTTGGATTAAAAGGGATCTTTGTAACCATTGGGGGGTGATTTTTTGCAATGTAAACACTTAGAGGAAAGAGACACAAGAACCGTAACAGCAGAAGAACCAATTTATCCTAATGTGTAGTATATATGTTCAAGTCACTAAATCACATTATCTTCATTTCTTGCTTGCATTACTATATATTTTATGTGCCTTGTGGGCACCTAACAAAATTTTGAATAATAAGGAATGAACAATTAAGGTACTCAATCAATTAGATTATTGTCCAATGAAAAAGAGCCACCTAACAATAAGCTAGTCTAGTCTTAAAAACTTTTATTTTGAGTGTGATGTATGTGTACACGAACTAAACAAAATTCCACATAATAAAACCTCCCCAATTAATTAGGTGTTTCTTGAATTCTATGATTAGTAAAATAATTGTGGAGAAAAAAGGGGGGGTTGTCACAGTCTGCCTAATTTTTAACTTGAGTAGGTTTCTTGGTCTGAATCACATATTAGACCAAGATGTGATACCAATCATAGTATATACTTTGGAATATTTTTCCTTTTGCTTGCCTTTCCCCTTCCATTTCATATTTATGTATGTAGACTATAATTATGTGTATCTCACTAAAAACAAGCCAAAGAAAGTGGCCCCGAACTTCATCTACTTCCAACACTATGAGTCAAATTTTTTAAGGATAAGTTCAGTGCCCCAAATACCAGCATCTGATGTTACCATAGCATTAGGCACATTAGAAAGTAAGACGGGTTTAACATTCTCATCCTTTATTTAAAATTGAAAATTTTAATCTTGTAAATGAAAAAATTATTTATTGAAAATAGTTTATTATTTGTGGGTTAATTTAATGCAAATAGGATTAGTTTTGACATAAAGATTTCGAGATGGACATGCGATTTAAACAAAACAACAAAGTTTTAATCAGGAGAAGGGGGAAATATTGCTCTTAGATTTGTTTGTTGTCACGCGCGGATTAAAAAAAACTACGTGTGGGCTTGAGACATTGTAAATTTGTATGGAGAGATAAGCCTCCAAAACAAGAAAAAAAAGAAGAAGTGTATGGAGACATGAGCACAACCAACCCAAAACTTGCCATGTGGCTTCTCATGGAAGTTGGAAAAAAGCCTTTCCAAACTTTTAACTTCTTTTTCCCCAACAATGATGAGTGCCATCCCTACCCCACTGAGTATTTCTCTCTTTACCTTTGAAGTAAACATTTCTGCTAATCTGGTTAAATTATCAAGTGTACTAGTACATAATGCAAACTTGAAACAATTTATATTGAATGAAACAAATTGTTGACCATAAATTTGAGGGTGTGTTGAACTGAACTGAAATAAAAAATAATATATCAATATGTGATAAAAAAAAAATTATTAAATTGAACTGAATTAAATTAAACTGAACTTCGATCCACTGAATTGTGGAAAAGAACATACCTTAAAACGTTTTATAAAGATATTAGCAAACACAAATTGTGATAATTTGTACCAAAGGTGCAAATTTATGATCAACTCAGCTATTAGGATTTTTCTTTTTTTTTTTCCTCATTGCAATTAGAACAACAAAGGGAAAACAAAGAGAAACTGGAACCTTGCTATATATATTTGCTAGAATGCGACTCAGTTTGGCAATAAGTAGGCAGTGTACCAGTCATCATTGGTACTATTGCAAGGCACCCATCAAGCTATCAGAACCCATAAAAGTACTACCAAAGTCCTCCAACCGAAGTCCACCTACTTTTCTCCCTCTATGATTACTATTAGCAATGTGTCAATTATGGCTCGTTCTTTTCAATCGGAAACTGAAACTGATAACCGGGAGAAACTGGACAAAATTGATGAAAACTGGAAAGTATAACTGGTAACTAGGAAAAACTAGAAAAAACTAGGAGATTCTGGAAAAAAATGGGAAAAACTGAAAATTGTTTAATTTTCACTAATAATAATAATAATAATAATAATAATAATAATATTTAATAATAATACTAACAATAATAATTATACTAGCGACAATAATAATAATAATAATAATAATAACAACAATAATAAAAATAATAATAATAACAATAATAAAAATAATTATTTTTATCTTTATCTTTATTTTTATTATTATTATAATTATTAATACATATTATAATTATTTATTATGTATTATTATTATTATTATTATGATATTATTAATTAATAATAATAATAATAATAATAATAATAATAATAATAATAATAATAATAATAATAATAATAATAATAATAATAATAATAATAATAATAATAATAATAATAATAATAATAATAATATGATTGTTATTATTATTAAAACTGGGCAAAACTCGACAAAACTTGACAAAATTGTATTTTGTAACTGGTAACTGGTGAAAACTGGACAAAACTAGAGACCAGTTGAAAAGAACATGCCCTATGTTGCCAAATTTTTACCCACTCTCATGTGTGTCTGACAGTGTGCAACATGCAGCCCTAAATTAGAGATAAAAGGAACAAATCCAAGCCCTTTTGTGAAGCCCAACCCTTATCTATTACACACAAATATTGTGCTCTTGAGAGCACAATTGAATCGCTGAATTATGTGTCGACACGTCATGTTCACTTGTTTCACTTACTGATTCTACTCTCTTATTACATTACTTTTTTCTTTTGTTGTTATGGGTACGTTATTCTCGACTTAAAAAAAGTAATTGACTCAGTTCATTTCATCTCAGTTTAACTCGATTCAGTTCAATGGTCTAAATTTTCTGTTAGATATTACTAATCAGTTCAGTAGAGTTTAGTTCAATTCAATTTAATACAGTGAAAAACAACACACTCTGACATACCCCATCTTTTTACGTCCATTTCTCACTAGTTCAACTTCAACCAATAATTTTATCAAATTCTTCCAATTCAATAAGCTAGATTGAACGTGTTGCCCCGCAACTATGATGTTGAGCCCTTGAGGGTTTAATTCTAATCGGACATTATACATACTCACTCTAAAACCCAAAAAAAAGAAAAAAAGAAAAGATGGCAATATAGGTGATCGTTTCGAACAATGTCAAAATTTAGCGGGTCATTACAAAAATGTTGTTGTTTTAATTAATGAATGTTTCTTAGGAGACCGGTTTAAAATGATGTCACCTCTATAGTCAATCATAATATCAATATAACGTCATGATTGTTTGAGGTATTTCACACTGAGATTGCCTCATACTCTATGAATTTTTGTGTTTGATGAAAGTTGATACCCAAATTCCTTGGGAGAAGGGCTAATCATTCTAACGTAGACTATGATTCCTGTCCTTGTAGCTAGGGATGGCAATGGGGCGGGGCGGTAGTGGATATAGGTAGATCCATCCCCATACTCACCTGGATATTTTGATTCCGCCACCCGCCCCATTCCACCATGGGTTGGAGATCTCAAATCCACCCCCGCCCCACTTACCCGGCGGGTATCCACCTCTGCTTCATTTATCGGGAGGGTATCCATATCCGCTTTATACCCGCCCGAAAAAAAACGAAGCCCACATCTGGATCTACCTCAAATTCACCCTAAGATAATTTGCAAGGAAAAGTTTGAGCCTTTTGATAAACAATAGCATTAAACAATTTTATATATTTGGTAAAATAAGATTTTATATATTTATATTTTACATTTTTTATTTTTATTGGGTATGAGGCGGGGCAGATGGGTATGAGGCGGAGCGGGTAAGCGGGTATAAGGTGGGACGGGGCTCCGACGGGTATCCACTGGGAAAAGAAGGCAAACCACCTCCGCCCCATCCCCGCGGCGGTTTTGCTTTATCAAAACCATCCCCGCCCCAACCCCACCTAGCACTCCCCCATCCCCGCCCCAACCCCACCTAGCACTCTCCCATCCCCGCCCCAACTAGGACGGATACAGAACGGTATCCACCTGTACCCGCCCCACTGCCATCCCTACTTATAGCTCCATGGATCCGAATTGATTTCTGTACTTTAGTTTTTTTTTACCAAAAAATATTTAAAAATGAAAAGAAAAGTGAAACCAGCTATTATCCAGCAGGCAATGACCCAAACAAAATGGCCCAGAAAAGAGACGGCTCGATGGAGCTCAACTGAACCGATGGGCCCACATTATTTATGATTTGGTTCATTCACGTTTAGTCGTAATTGTGGGCCAGGCATTATGCTGTGAAGCAAAATCACGGGCTCTTGTAGATGGAAGCCCAATTTCACGGCCTCTTGTAAATGGAAGCCCAATATTAAGTTTTGCTTAGTGGACCACAATTAAGTTAAGTATGTATATTTGGGTCCAATGGTTTTTATGGGCTTTTATAGCTCGTCATCGTGACTTGTAAGCCCAACAAAGGGGTAATTCCATTCCCAAGATTCAAACCATGACCCTAAATAAAGGATAAGAATGCTAAAGACTCACACTGAGGTATGTTTGGCAAAAAAAAGTTAGCTTTTAGATTAAAACTACAATTTTCATCTTTTACTTACTGCTTTCATCCTCCATTACCAAACAGTTTATTTGATTATTTTGACTTTCGGTTTCAGAAACAGTTAAAATCTGAATGCTACCAATACAAGCTTTTAATTTCAGCTAGCAAAACAACTAGTTTGTTACCAATTCATAAAATTTTAGCAATTTTCTGTTGATTTCTTACCATATTATGACTTTTTAGCTAACAAAACAGCTAGTTATGCCAAACATATCCTAAGCACGTGTTAGGTGTCCATATTCCATACATTACATTGATAGTACCATATTGCGGCTTGGCCAATTCTTCGTTTGCGTTTGCAGCATATATTAATAAATCATATCTCGTATATTTAAACCAAACACTTGAAAAAAACAAACAACCACCAGCAAAAAGACAAATAGAAAAAGAACTCTATGACCTTAAAGATGCCTTTAATAAACTAATACATTCATGTGGGGTAATTTTCCTCTTCTAGAACTAAATGCCAAGGGTGTTTGGTCGAACTTCAACATTTTTGTGTACCAAATTACCAATCATGCTATACATATATCAATAATGGAGGGAAATTTGATAAAAAAAAAGAAAAAAAACCCACTGCTTTAATCATCATATGCATTTCTTCCTCTTTATGATTGGTGACAAAGATCCCTTTATTTGGCTAAAACTCAAAGAAGAAATCTAAAGCATGAGATTATTTGCCATACTCTTTCGGATCCTTTTTCTTTTTTCCAATTGACCTTTTCTGTGGTATACAAGACGATGTTTTAAAAATGAATGATTATGATTCCATACTATATATAAAAAAACTACAAAAATGTAATATTTTGAAAACATTATTAAAATTGAATCTAAATAATGGTTAAAGTTTGTCAAAAGTCATGTGGAAAACTAAAAAGCCATTTGCTTTCATTGAGAGTCGAACTCAAGACCTCCCGCTTACTAAACGGGTGCTCTAACCAACTGAGCTATGAAAGCTGGATGACATGACATTTAGAAACTCAGTAAACAATAAATTTGTGCCAAAACACAAAGGCGGTTAATGGCAGAAAACGTAATTGATGTGAGTTTGCTTAACCAAATTGGTAACGCAATTGTTGTAAATAAAATGTATATTACATATTATCTTACACCCCGTACAAGGAAGGTCGGTAGAGAGTGTCTCTCTGCTCTCTCTCTCTATCTTTCTCTCTCCTCCCATTTTCCTCGACATTTCTTTCTGTATGCACCTGCAAAAATAAATACTCCCCAACCCCCCTTGTTAGGGTTTCCCTTTTCTCTCAAAGTGAAGATTTTTCCATCACAAAGCAGCTGACTTTGGGTTGAATTTTCCTTTCTTAATCAAAAAAATCACCTGAAAAATTAAAAGATTGGATTTTTTTTTTTGAGAGGTTGGTAAAAGAAGGGTACTTTAGCACCTGAATTATTATAAATTTATCATCATCATAATCATCATCATCTAAAAGAGGAAGATCAGATGGAAGGTGGTGATCCATGGAGTTTCAGGCTCTCTTCTTCTTCTTCATCATCTTCTAGGCGTTATCAATTGAGATCAGGTTAGCTCCCAGACATATAATTATTTGTTGGGTTTTCTAATTTTTTTTTGGTTGGTTGATGGAAATTTGCTGGTTTAGAAAAACCCATTTCTGAAAAAGGTGATAAATGAGGTGAAATTTGTTAGAATCAGGAACCCATTGAAGTAAAAATCTTATCTTTGTAATTGTTTTGGAATTATATGTGTAGAGGTTTCTGGGTTTGAGTAAATGACAAAAATAAAACTTGGGTTGTATTTAGTTTGATTTTTTATGGCTTACTGAGCTGAAAATTGCTTAATTTGGCTTTTCAGATGCTTTTCTGGGAGGTGATGATTTGGACATTGAGGATGAGTACAAACAAGAGTTTTCATGTCCATTTTGTGCCGATGAGTTTGATATTGTGGGGCTTTTTTGCCATATTGATGAAGAGCATCAAGTGGAAGTGAAGCATGGGGTAATTATCTTTGTTCTTTTATCTGATTATTATGTAATGAATTCTGTTGATAGTTTGGGTTTCTGTGTTTTTGAACTACTGCGGATATTGGTTTAGCTTGTAATTCATATGATTGAATGCTTTTGGGGGCATAATAATTGTGCCTTGCATATGATTTTCACATTTTGGTGTAAAATTTCGTTACTTTGCAGTTGATGCAAGGGTTTTTTCCGGGTAGTTTGCTCCGCAGCTCATCACTTTACTTTTAGCTTTAGTAGAAGCCAGTTTAGTCTAGGGAATATGACAAATTTGAGACCTTTACCGCGCTTTAAGGATGAGTTATTATTTGGTTAGTAAATGCATGGCAATGGGACTGAAGGATGCATACCCTTTCGACCCCTTTCCAACTCATCTCCACTTTTTTTTTGTTGTTTTCTTTCTGTTGTGTGGTTGTGCACTGTGTTCTTGTTTTTTTCCCCATTTTGTCCTTGAGGCACCGGGGATGTGTTGGATGTGATCATCCATCACAATTTCCAGCTCATCTTCCTCATTTGTAACCTGCATTGGGGGCTTCTGCTGGAAATTTGACATGATTATTTCTATCTAAAAGACCCTAACTCGTGTCGAAGATTTGTAACTAGTACTGATGCAAGTTTCCAGTTTCCACTTACAACTGAATGTATTTGCCGCAATGCTGTTTTTGCAGGTTTGCCCTGTTTGTGCAAAGAGGGTTGGAATGGACATGGTCAGTCATATCACTATGCAGCATGGAAATATTTTAAAGATATCCTTTTTCTGTCAGCTTTTAGAGTTGATTCGTAGATTTGAAACTGTGAATCGGGTCCGTTATTTTCACCTGAAAACATTAAACTGAAGTGAACTGGACTTATTTGAACTGAAGAAACTTATTTTGAAATAAACTGAACTTATTTGAGGTGAACTAAATTGATTTTTTTCAGCTTGGCCTTTAACCATGAAAATCTCGTTCAAACATATTCAATATTGGATTCATTTGGAAGTATGCGGTGAAATCTTTTCAATGATATAGATATTGTCGTGAATTTATTATGGAATAAAGAAATACGTGAGTGATAAGTTCCCATATGAATTAAGCTGAACTGAACTACAAGTGGGCTAGGAGAACAGAGCCTTGGTTGTTTAGTTGTTATGCTTTAAGAACCTCTTGTGGAATGTGTGTAACAAACTAACAATTATCCTCTTACCAACTCTCAAATCCCAACTTTATTCTGTGACTGTATGGTAACGGACATAGGTTCATTGTTTCCCCTCCTTTATTGCTTGAAGATATTGTTTAACCTTTAAATGTTGATCACCATATTTCATGTTCAGATCAAACTGAATAACTGGCCTTTACATATGAAAAAGTCTGATTGGTTAGCCCTAGTTCTTTCATATTACTAGTGCCAAACGTGTCATTGTATTTAGTTACCAGATGGCTATCATGGATAATTATTTGTCTTCTAGCCTTTAACAAATATTTCTAATCATGAGTTATTTAGCTTCATCATTGTACCTTTAATAAGTTTATATTAGTTTCTTGCATATTCTTGCCATGGTAAGTATCTTGCCTTCAGGAAGTAGAAGGGGATGCCACTTCTCAGTTTTGAAGAGCCTTTTGTTTGGTCTTGAAAGTTGAAACCTTGCGTGTTGTTCTGTTTGATTTTTCATGCATTTCTGTGACTTGGATTGATGAATTAATGTCCGTACTTCCCTACCTTTGTATTTGATGTGTAATTTTCGTATTTCCTTGACTCAAACATCACGTGCAACGAAGGAGGAGACTGCGTAAAGGCATTCCAAATTCTATGTTTAGCCTATTAAGGAAGGAATTGCGGGAAGGAAATCGGCAATCTCTTTTTGGAGGATCCTCTTTCCTACTTTCTTCATCCAATCCAGACTCTGATCCTCTGTTGTCATCATTCATATCTAGCTCACCCTCTGCAGAAGAACTCGGGAAGGAAGAGCCTTATTCTTCCAAGAAAGCAACCCCACTTCCACAACCCGTGGAGGAAAGCAATGTCGAAAGGTGAGCAACCTCTTTGCTTGTTTTTGTTGTGCGGATAGGCAATAAGATCTGAGGCAATGGTCATTCCTTGAGTTTTGAGTCATGTTCTCATAGAACAAACCCCCTTCTTCCCTCTTGTCCTGACCCCCAAATCACAGGTGATGTTAACATGATTTGAGATAAGATAGAATTAAGATTCTTGTGACTCTGAGCCCTTTTAATATGTTAGTTTGTTATTATCATGATATATACCGCCTACCGGAGCTTGCATATTATGTATTGCAGTTACTTTTAAATCTTTTGTGCATTCCGAATGTTCAGCTGGGAATTTCTTTCTCTTTTTATTTAATTTTTGCTGGGAAGAGAGGGGGGTGGGGGGGTTGTATATCTGCACAAGCGTGGATTTCCTGATGTGTTTGCACCAAACTTGAAAGATGTCGATGGTTTCTTTAATTCCTTCCTTTTTTGAATACCATACAGCAATATGTTTATTGCACTTATCATATTGGATTGGATTGGATTGGATTGGTTGTGTTCTGTGAGGATGGGGTAGCGATACACTCCTCCTGTCCTCAGCATACCACTCTTAAGCCAGAAGTTCTATTTTCTTTTTAAATGATTCTCTGATAGTCATGAAGACAGACTGTAGTATCAGAGTTTCCCTCCAGTGATGACATTTTATTGTAAGCTTTTCCCTTGTGTGAATATGTGATTAGTGGGAATATCTTAGTGTTGAAAGTTTACAGTAGTTTTGTTAAATTGGAGATGAACCAAGCAATGTATGATCTAATGTCGTTTGTTTGACGCTTGCAGCGCTCAACCTCCTTTGCTGTCCAAAAAGGACCACGAGGAGAAGTCTAGGAAGTGTGATTTTGCCCAAGGGTTACTGCTGTCTGCTATCTTCGATGAGTGATGATATCTTACAAGCCAAGAACTGTGTTGCAGATGCAGTTGAATACCAAGTTCGAGCTGTAGGAGGTGCCAAAAGGAACCGAGCCTATGGAGAGAGAGAGAGAGAGAGAGAGAGAGAGAGAGAGAGAGAGAGCCTTTGGTTTCCAGGCCAGGGCAATGTTGTAATCTTTATTGTATTTAGGTCCGTGCCAGTGCATTAGTAGGGTAAAAGAACATAAGTAATCTCACCTCTTGTCCTGCTCTGCTTAAGTGCTTATCATTGCTCTGTCACTTCCTTCATGAGAACTGATGATCCTCTATTTCCTCGATCTTCGTGAGTGGAAATATGAAGTTCACAAAATAATCAGAACTTCCAGATAGAATCCTTTTCCATTCTTTCACCATTTTCTCTGAGCCCGGACTTCGATTAGCCCTCTTCCTTGCTTCATCGTTCGTGTCTTAGCCGGTTTAGGGTGTATGTATGGGCAGCGTCGCAAAGATGCCCTCTTCCTTGCTTCATTGTTCGTGTCTTAGCCGGTTTAGGGTGTATGTATGGGCAGCGTCGCAAAGATGAGGGAATATGGAGCATACTAAGGGCTCGTTTACTTGTTTGCAATCAAATGTAATGCAATGCAATCAATTTTGTGGGTAAAAATGAGGTGGAAAAGAAGGGAGGAGGAGGAGAGGGATGAACAATATGGGATTGATTACATCCTCTATGGTAATCACAATTGCTTAACTCTATCTATGTAAAGATGATTACAATGGATAGTGTAATCAATTAAACTTTTTCCCTCTCTCTCATTCCCCTCATCTCTTTTCCACCTCTATTTTACTCACCAAATTGATTGCATTGCATTACATTTGATTACAACAAAGTAAACACCACCTAAGCTCTACCATCAAATCCCCTCTTTTTTTCTTTTTTTTTTGATCATCACAAACCCCCTCTTTTGGAAGGCACAATAGGTCTGGAAATTTAAGTTAATAAGCACATAGGCAGAAAGGGGAGTTCCTCTTTGTAATGGGATATAGTGTACATTTTCTAAACGGACCTAAATAAATGGTATGTTAGTATTAAAATGGAAATATGAACCATTAAATCCTTTGACCTTGTAGCAACTAGCAAGCTAGTATATAAGCATTCTCAATTTGCCAAAGTATTTGACCTAAAAACAGAAATTTTAACTTGTAACTTTTTTGGATGAGAAAAGACGCAGAGATAATACAGTACATGATTGTGCACAAGAGTTCTCATGGTTTAGGCTATGTTTGGCACAAACAACTAGCTTTTCAATAAAAGCTACAACTTGAAGTTTGAAGCTTGCAACTAGTGTTTTTTACTCACCGCTACCAAGCAGTTTGCCAGATTATTTTCAGTCTGCAGTTACAGCTACCTACATCTAAGTTTATTCATGCAAGCTTTCACCTACTGTTACAACTAGTTTATTAGTGTGATTTTCTCAAATATACATGATTAACAAACTAATTCCGTAAATAGTTTCGATTGAAAACTATTTCCTAACATATACATTTAGTAGGTTTGGATTGAATTAAGCAAGTGTGATTTCATCAAATACACTAAACTAATTCCCAAGATATACATTATGTAGGATTGCACTCCGAAAAGGAAAGTGATTTTAATCTACTGAATATTTTGGCTTGTTAAAAAAATATGTTTGGTAACAATATGTTTTAATCTTCTGCCTTCAATATTACCTTCAATAATGTTGTAACTAGACGTTCAATTACATATTGATTTGCACAAGAAAGCATATAAATTATATGTAGTGGAGTTAGCAAATTTTCTATTTTACTTTCTAGCTAGGCTTTTATATGAATTAATATGCATGTTTGGATCAACATATATGAATTGGATTATTCAATTAAAATCTTCCTGCTTTTATTTCAGCAAATGCTGGGGACAATAAACAAAGTTCTCTACCTGACCAAAAACAATGGTATCCTTCAATGTTCAATCTACAGAATGAAGTGCGTAATTTGATTGATGCTGGCATTTATAATTTGAATGATACTTTCCTTGTCGGAGTGCAATCCTAGTATCTTACATAATGTATATCTTGAGAATTAGTTTGTTAAATATGTATATTTGTTGAAATCACATTTTCCTTGCCTCAATCCGAACCTATAAGATGTATATATTGGGAAATAATTTTCAATCGAAGCTATTTGCGGAATTAATTTGTTTATCATGTATATTTGAGGAAATCACACAGTTTATTACCATTTTGTAGCACTTTTTAGCAGTTTTCTACTAATTTCTTTTCTTTATTAACATTTGACAGATATAACTAATTTTGCCAAACATAATCTTAGAATACTATCTGAAAGCCTGACCATAAAAAATGGCAGTGGGTATAACTTATAAGTCATAACAGTGGGTATTGGTCGACATGAAATTATGATTAGGGGCTTGGGGACATACAAGGAAATTAGCTGCGCCTACACACAAGTGATCATACTAGCACCAGGATAAGGCCCAAACAATTAGGCCCAAGCCACCCATGTCCTGGCTATAAATACTTGGAGTCGTCATCGTAAAACCGATGAGTCATGAGTGCGCCAACGGGTGTAAATGAGCCGAGTTGAGCCCGAATCAGGCCTGGCTTGGACTCGGCTCGATTTATTTTGGCTCGGCTCGGGCTCGGCTCGAAGCTCGTCGAGTTGGAGAAATCAAAGCTCGGGCTCGGCTCGATTTAGGCTCGTGGTTCGGCTCGGTTTGGCTCGATTCAAATTCAAACTCATCATTATAAACGTAAGAAAAAATTGATCTAAAATAATTGCAATTGAATTTGACTATAATGATCCCTTGCACTTTCTCATATGAAGGAAAAAAACCTTAAAAAATAAGAAATCTCTAAAAATATTTAATAGTTTTATTCGAATAGAGAGGAAACTTAACTAAATCGAGCCAACCGAGCCGACCGAGTCGAGCCATAGTAGGCTCGGGCTCGGCTCGGAAAGCATTTGAGCAGGCTCGGGCTCGGCTCGAGCTCGGTTTGACCCGAGCTCGAGCCGAGTTTTGACCGAGCCGAGCCCGAGGACTCACCGAGTCGGCTTGACTCAGTTACACCCCTAAGTGCGCCCCGTAAAAATCTCAAAAAAGGCACCTGAGATTTGAGCTAATTGCAAAAATGGTACATATGTGTTTTCACTAATACTATAGGTACCTCTAAACTGTAATTTTAAATTAAACTTGTTTTTATTAAAATCTTTTGGCAGACGTAATGAACTTTTCCATCCAAATTTTCATGTGCTTTTATAGATTTTTGGATGGAAAAGTTAACTTTGTCTGTCAAAAGACTGTTAATGAAACATGTTTAAAATTACAAGTACCTTAATTAAGATTAGTGAAAACAAATATACTCCTTTTGCAATTAGCTCAAACCTCAGGTACTTTTTTGAGATTTTTACGGGGCGCATTCATCAGTTTTACGATAACATGTAGTCTGTAGTATTCATTTCATGGGTAATGGTAAGTTGTAACCATTCTATAGTTATATGGTAATGAATCAAATACGATTATGATAATCTACTAGTTACATTCCCGTTCGATGCACGGCTTATGTGTTAATATTAAATAAAAAAAGTTTATTTGATATAAATTTCTAAGAGATTTCACATATGTCATATGTTGAATCAAAAATTCTTTTCTATGGCCTTTTTCTTTATATGGTACAAGTCTACAACATTATATTGCATCACTCGTTAGGAAAAATACCAAAATATACAATATCTCATTCAATGTTAATTATAATATAAACCTGGTTTGTATAGCCAAACTTGTTTAGTAGTTTTGCTGTATTTTACCTTAGTATCTATCCAATATCCAGTCCAAAAGACCACTACTACTGCTACTTTTAGCTGTATTTTACTCAAATATCCAGTTTAAAAACAAATACCCTAAATATCAGATGGATTCATTGAAATTATGTTTAATTAGTCAATAGCCATGTATACCATTCCATTTCTGCTTGTCACTTGGCTTAATATCGAAAATGTGCATTAATATAGATTCATGCATGTTATATGTGACAAACATCACATGTAACCGGTCAAGAAAAAAAAAAAAAAAGGACACACCTTAAATATTAAATGGATGCATTGAAGTTATGTTTAATTAGTTAACAACCATGTATATCAGTCATCAAAAACTAATACAATTATAATTTCTGTTTGTCACTTGGCTTGACATCGAAAATGTGCATTAATATAGATTCCTGCATGTTATATGCAACTAACATCACAAATGTCCGGTTCCAAAAAAAAAATAGAACACCCTAAGTATTAAATGGATTCATTAAAATTATGTTTAGTTAGTTAACAACCGTGTATACCAGTCATCAAAAGCTAATACAATTACAATTTCTACTTATCACTTGACTTAGCATCGAACATGCATTAATATAGATTGTCATATTCGACTAACATCACATGGAGAAATAAACCACTATCAATAAGGAACAATTTTTTTTATAAAGAGTACAATAATGTTTTTTTTATTTATTTAATTACCCTTAACTTTTTTTTTTTTGCTAATCACTTAACTTAAGCTAATTAGAACATTCATATGGCACATGAATACGCATATGTCCAAGTCCAAATAAATAGTAGCTATATAGAAGGAACTCTTATGTTTTAAATTTCGCACATATTGCAATAAAATAAATGGGAGATTAGAGGTAGAATAGGTATGTAGCTTGATTTAAATATTCCACCCACATATAAATAGGTTCGATGAATGCGGTAGGATCCTTATAAATTACACTGATTATGATAATTAAAGATATTTATGGCAAATGAATGCCTATGGATAAGTTCTGTTAATTATTTGACCACTTGTGCTTATGTGTCGTATGCATTAACATTATCACTGTTTACATGTCAAAACGCTTACATGGCAATGTCTATTTGTCAATCTAGCAATTAACAACATTCACACACACACACACATATATATATATATATATATATATATATATATATATATATATATATATATATATATATATATATATATATATATATATATATATATATATATATATATATATATATATATATATATATATATATATATATATATATATATATATACATGAACCTATCGTACGCTTCCTGAAAAAAAAAAAACCTATACGTACGTCTATGACGAATCATTAATTGTATTAGTCAGCTTCATTAAATATGATCTAACCTCTGGAATCGTAAAATATTTTTTTTACAGAGTGATTATATTATTACCCGAGCGTTAGCGGAAAAAAATAAGTTTACAAACTATCTATGTGATGTGAAATGTTAATTGGCTACTTTTTAGCGTTTTGGTTTTTAAAATTGAAAATTATTTATTGAAATTTCAATATTTAAGTTTATTTTGTTGTTCACATCACATAGGTAGTCTACCCAATGAATTAACTAAGCATTGTTCAGCGTTAGCCAATTGATCAGCTTCATGATTAATTCGAGCCTTGGATCCCTAAATGGACCGAGAAAACTTCATTTAAATAACTGAATTATATTATTATGATCCTTCAAGCAAACCCCACAATTTATTTGCTGGGCCAGGTCTCCCAATAGCTGGTTCATTCATAGTAAAATTTAGCCGTCAGGGTAAATGTAACCAGGTTCATCTTAGCTTGTTCAACCAGATTCTTCAAATGTAACAGTACGGTTGATCATAACGAAGATAGAATAATGGCCAGAATGATATGTAATTTGCTTGCTAAAATAAAATTTAATTGGCGACCTTGATTAACTAAGGACATGTTGTTTTTAACATAACAATGATGTGGTATTGTGAGAAATGGAACAGAACGAAACAATACAAATAACTAATGTGAGACAAGATGAAGTATAGAGTGAGATGCAGTGCAGAACGGAACGACGAAGAGTTAACAAAATGAAGTGTTAAGAGAATAACTCACATGTGAGTGTCCAACATTGAAAGATTGGAAAAGAGAAGACTAACATATAATAAGTTAGTGGGTTACTCACATGACACCAATCAATTTTAGGATGAAACTCCACTAGACTTGTATCCAAATGAAACGGAATGAGGTGTGAATTGTTAATTGACTACTTTACAACCTTATTTTTGTATTCTACATCCTGGTATTGGATCAAACATTTTCGTCTGTCATTCACAAATACAAGTAAAAAATATTAAATATGCAATACACTTACACAGTTACACATGACTACATGAGGGTATGTAGAAGACTTTTGTTTTCCAGAGAAAAGTTTTTCTTTTTTCTTGGGGCTGAAGAGACAGAATTAGTAAAAAAAAAAAGTAAATTGGTTGACATGGTATTAGCGATGCTAGTAATATTTTAATTTTGATTGGTTCCCCTCTCTTCATCTGAACTCTTTATAAATAGCTTAGTGACTTGCATTACAGAAGCCCCCAACTAATCCTCATACTTATCTAATTACGGAGTACTAATTAAGAGAGTTATAGCAATTTGCGAATGGCTTCCTTCAATTACTTGAAGCCGAGTCTTTTAGGACTATTGTTAAACCCTCATGATATCAGGTACCATTTATTAATACTACTCCCTCGTTTCATAATAATTTTTACGCTTGTTTTTTCAAGGTCAAAGTTCACAAAATTTAATTATTAATATGTAACAAAATATATGAAGATTTATAATGTAAAATACTTTTGTTAAATATATATATATATCCACAACCAAAACTTCTCATATCCCCTGTTCACATTAATTTGAAGCCAGTTACTCACAATGTCATAACACTTCTTGCTGAAATAGCATTCAAAGAATAAAATATTCTTGTGTTTCAGCATGGTTTTCACAAATCAGACATTTATCATTATCTCCACATCCAATATTGAAGTACCAGGCTCTAGTTCTCAATCTCTTTTGCATTATTGCCAGCCAACAAATGATATTATTTATATATTAATATAATTATAATTATTTACAGTCGAAGTGAAATCTTGATCGATTACCATGAAAAAACAAGTATAAAAACTAATATGAGACAGAGAGATTACTATAGCTATTCTCTAGATTTGTTCTAAAATGATTATTTGACCCATAGATACGATTTCACATTGCCTTTTTATTTTTATTTCTTTTACATTAGGCCAAAATTTGCCGTTTTAGAATATGTAAAGATCAGATATATACTCTGTACGAGACTGACCAACGAGGAAAACATATTTAATATGAATATGGGATGGGCGGGCCAAAATGGGCGGCCTGACCCATGACCAACCCGACCCACAAACACGTTTGACCCAGCCCGGTCCGGCCCGTTGCCCAGGCCTATATATGACAAATGTGGTACTAAAATGTGGGGGTGCATGCAGGACCAGCTTGGGCTAGAGATTTGGAAGTGAAAGAAGAGCAGGCAGGTGAGAGAATACTTGTATTACGTGAATACATAATCACTACTACTGATGTACCTGTTAGGGAAAACTACGGTATTTACCCACAATCAAAACAACAGATAATCGAAAATATAAAGTGCAAGAACCCAAAAGCAACACAAACAATTTTACGTGGAAAAATCCACTCAATTGGGGGAAAAACCACGGTGCAGATTTCCACGCACTAAAATATAATCCACTATGATAATCAAGAGTACAAAGACAACAATCACAAGATCAAACAACAAGTAGACTATCTATCTTTGGTACTAGTACAAATTGACAAACCCTAGCTCAATTTCGTACTCCCACAAACCCAAAGATACACCCACAAATACCTGTCGATGACCGATCCGAGTACTCTGATTATCTTCACCCGAACAAGCCGAATCAACCGTGAACTAGAACAAACCTCTTTTGGAGAAATCCTCGATTTTTCTCACTGTGTTTGTCTCTCTCTCTCTCACTGGCTGTTTTCTTTTCCTTTGTTTCGGCTGTGTTGCGTACTTTGCCTCTGTTACTCTTCACCGTAATAAGGCCCTTGCCTTATTATCTCCAAAGTAGCTTCCATCATAAGCCACAAGGCTAATGCTACAAGGCCACTTTTCACCAAATGGGCTACTCACAAAAGAAAGACCAAGCCCACTACTTGATTACAAAACTCACGCAAATTCTGAGTCTTTGCTTTCTTTTCTTCTTTTTTTTTTTTTTTTTTCCTTTTATTTTGTTCTATTTTATTTCTTTACAAACTTAAATAAAATAAAATAAAACACAACTTAATAATAGTATTTGGTGTTTGGGGCGTTACCTCAACAAATTCCTCCCTCGACCCAAATCACCAAATACCTCCACCTCGTCCGAGAAACGGACCTTCTTCTTCACGGTCTTGCTCCTCCCTACGCTATGACCCTCAACATAGCACAAGTTGTTCTCCGCCTTCCTCCCTTGCACAATCAATGTAGAACCACAATACACTTTGCACCATCTTCCCGTACCAATGTATCTACACCCATGCGATGTCAACTCACCCAACGAAATCATGTTAACACGAGCATCGGGTACATCACTCACATTGTGGAAGGTTCTAGTCACACCACCATGGAGCTCTATTTGGATGCTACCAATCCTTTTGACCTTCATCTTACCACTCCCCATGTTGATATCACCATACTCACCATCTTGGCACAAAGTATCAAACATACTTTGATCTCTACAAACGTGAACCGAAGCACCGGAGTCCAACACCCAACTCTCTTGGCTTTCCTTTTTCTCATTATTACTAGCTAAGTGCAACTCATTATTAGCATCATAAGACATAACCACATTAGAGGAACCGCTATCATCATCAATTTTGGTCTTACCCAACTTCTCTTGCAGTTGCTTGAAACTCTTCAAATCATCTTTCATTTTTTGGCAACGACTCTGAAAATGACCCTTCTCACCACAGTAGTAACACTCCACGTTACTAAAGTCTCTCGCGCGCGACTTCGATCTACTTCTCGGGCCACCTCCTCTCATCTCATGATTCCTCCCTCTTTTGGACACCTCCGCAGCTAGTACTCTATCTCCTCCATCACTTGAAGAGATACCATCAACCTGCAACATCATTCGATCATTTTCTCTTAACACTGTCAATGCTTCATCTAGCGTAATCTCCGTCCTCCCTACAAGTAATGTCTGCACAATTGGCCTGTAGGACTTGGGTAGTGAAGCCAACAATAACAATGCCTCCTCTTGATCGGAGATCTTCTCATCTGCATTTCTCAATTGGCATACTAGCTGGTTAAAATTATTTATGTGGTCCTGCAACACTGTACCTTGCTCCATCTTTAGCTGGTACAACTCATATCTCAAACAAAGCTTGTTAGTCAGTGACTTTGATGCATATACACTCTGGAGTTTATCCAACAACTTCTTTGGATCTGTCTCAGTCAAGTAATTATACTTAATCTCCGGAGCCATAGCTAATCTAATAGTAATGACAGCTTTCTTCTTCGATGTCCATTGGGCATCGGTCACCCCAGTAGGCTTTGCCTCATCTAAAGCCTCATCTAAGTTCTGTTGAACCAACAAATCCTCAACAGTATTCTTCCACACTGTAAAATTAATTTTACCATCAAACAAAGGAATTTCAAATTTGGGCACACTCCCAGACATCTTACTTGCACAAAATAATTCCTCCCTTCAACAAATACTGTAATTTTCCCACTCCACGGATCCTACAACCAACGCTCTGATATCATTTGTTGGGGAAAAACCACGGTGCAGATCTCCACACACTAAAATATAATCCACTATGATAATCAAGAGTACAAAGGCAACAATCACAAGATCAAACAACAAGTAGACTATCTATCTTTGGTACTAGTACAAATTGACAAACCTTAGCTCAATTTGGTACTCCCACAAACCCAAAGATATACCCACAAATACCTGTCGATGACCGATCCGAGTACTCTGATTATCTTTACCCGAACAAGCCGAATCAACCGTGAACTAGAACAAACCTCTTTTTGGAGAAATCCTCTATTTCTCTCACTTTGTTTGTCTCTCTCTCTCACTGGCTGTTTTCTTTTCCTTTGTTTTGGCTTTGTTGCATACTTTGCCTCTGTTACTCTTCACCGTAATAAGGCCCTTGCCTTATTATCTCCAAAGTAGCTTCCATCATAAGCCACAAGGCTAATGCTACAAGGCCACTTTTCACCAAATGGGCTACTCACAAAATAAAGACCAAGCCCACTACTTGGTTACAAAACTCACGCAAGTTCTGAGTCTTTGCTTTCTTTTCTTTTTTTTTTTTTTCCTTTTATTTTGTTCTATTTTATTTCTTTACAAACTTAAATAAAATAAAACACAACTTAATAATAGTATTTGGTGTTTGGGGCGTTACCTCAACAAATCCTCCCTCGACCCAGATCACCAAATACCTCCACCTCGCCCGAGAAACGGACCTTCTTCTTTACGGTCTTGCTCCTCCCTACGCAATGACCCTCAACATAGCACAAGTTGTTCTCCGCCTTCCTCCCTTGCACAATCAATGTAGAACCACAATACACTTTGCACCATCTTCCCGTACCAATGTATCTACACCCATGCGATGTCAATTCACCCAACGAAATCACGTTAACACGAGCATCGGATTATCACTCACATTGTGGAAGGTTCTAGTCACACCACCATGGAGCTCTATTTGGATGCTACCCATCCCTTTGACCTTCATTTTACCACTCCCCATGTTGATATCACCATACTCACCATCTTGGCACAAAGTATCAAACATACTTTGATCTTTACAAACGTGAACCGAAGCACCGGAGTCCAACACCCAACTCTCTTGGCTTTCCTTTTTCTCATTGTTACTAGCCAAGTGCAACTCATCATTAGCATCATAAGACATAACCACATTAGAGGAACCGCTATCATCATCAATTTGGTCTTACCCATCTTCTCTTGCAGCTGCTTGAAACTCTTCAAATCATCTCTCATTTTTTGGCAACGACTCTGAAAATGACCCTTCTCACCACAATAGTAACACTCCACGTTACTAAAGTCTCTCGCGCGCGACTTCGATCTACTTCACGGGCCACCTCCTCTCCTCTCATGATTCCTCCCTCTCTTGGACACCTCCGTAGCTAGTACTCTATCTCCTCCATCACTTGAAGAGATACCATCAACCTGCAACATCATTCGATCATTTTCTCTTAACACTGTCAATGCTTCATCTAGCGTAATCTCCGTCCTCCCTACAAGTAATGTCTGCACAATTGGCCTGTAGGACTTGGGTAGTGAAGCCAACAATAACAATGCCTCCTCTTGATCGGAGATCTTCTCATCTGCATTTCTCAATTGGCATACTAGCTGGTTAAAATTATTTATGTGGTCCTGCAACACTGTACCTTGCTCCATCTTTAGCTGGTACAACTCATATCTCAAACAAAGCTTGTTAGTCAGTGACTTTGATGCATATACACTCTGGAGTTTATCCAACAACTTCTTTGGATCTGTCTCAGTCAAGTAATTATACTTAATCTCCGGAGCCATAGCTAATCTAATAGTAATGACAGCTTTCTTCTTCGATGTCCATTGGGCATCGGTCACCCCAGTAGGCTTTGCCTCATCTAAAGCCTCATCTAAGTTCTGTTGAACCAACAAATCCTCAATAGTACTCTTCCACACAGTAAAATTAATTTTACCATCAAACAAAGAAATTTCAAATTTGGGCACACCCCCAGACATTTTACTTGCACAAAATAATTCCTCCCTTCAACAAATACAGTAATTTTCCCACTCCACGGATCCTACAACCAACGCTCTGATATCATTTGTTGGGGAAAAACAACAGTATTTACCCACAATCAAAACAACAGATAATCGGAAATATAAAGTGCAAGAACCCAAAAGCAACACAAATAATTTTACGTCGAAAAACCCTCTCAATTAGGGGAAAAACCACGGTGCAGATCTCCACGCACTAAAATATAATCCACTATGATAATCAAGAGTACAAAGGCAACAATCACAAGATCAAACAACAAGTAGACTATCTATCTTTGGTACTAGTACAAATTGACAAACCCTAACTCAATTTCGTACTCCCACAAACCCAAAGATACACCCACAAATACCTGTCGATGACCGATCCGAGTACTCTGATTATCTTCACTCGAACAAGCCGAATCAACCGTGAACTAGAACATACCTCTTTGGAGAAATCCTCTATTTCTCTCACTCTGTTTGTCTCTCTCTCTCACTGGCTATTTTCTTTTCCTTTGTTTCGGCTGTGTTGCGTACTTTGCCTCTGTTACTCTTCACCGTAATAAGGCCCTTGCCTTATTATCTCCAAAGTAGCTTCCATCATAAGCCACAAGGCTAATGCTACAAGGCTACCAAATGGGCTACTCACAAAATAAAGACCAAACCCACTACTTGGTTACAAAACTCACGCAAATTCTGAGTCTTTGCTTTCTTTTTTTTTTTTTTCCTTTTATTTTGTTCTATTTTATTTTTTTACAAACTTAAATAAAATAAAACACAACTTAATAATAGTATTTGGTGTTTGGGGCGTTACCTCAACAAATTCCTCCCTCGACCCAAATCACCAAATACCTCCACCTCGTCTGAGAAACGGACCTTCTTCTTCACGGTCTTGCTCCTCCCTACGCAATGACCCTCAACATAGCACAATTCTCCGTCTTCCTTCCTTGCACAATCAATGTAGAACCACAATACACTTTGCACCATCTTCCCATACCAATGTATCTACACCCATGCGATGTCAACTCACCCAACGAAATCACGTTAACACGAGCATCGGGTACATCACTCACATTGTGGAAGGTTCTAGTCACACCACCATGGAGCTCTATTTGGCTGCTACCCATCCCTTTGACCTTCATCTTACCACTCTCCATGTTGATATCACGATACTCACCATCTTGGCACAAAGTATCAAACATACTTTGGTCTCTACAAATGTGAACCGAAGCACCGGAGTCCAACACCCAACTCTCTTGGCTTTTCTTTTTCTCATTGTTACTAGCCAAGTGCAACTCATCATTAGCATCATAAGACATAGCCACATTAGAGGAACCGCTATCATCATCAATTTTGGTCTTACCCATCTTCTCTTGCAGCTGCTTGAAACTCTTCAAATCATCTCTCATTTTTTGGCAACGACTCTGAAAATGACCCTTCTCACCACAATAGTAACACTCCGCGTTACTAAAGTCTCTCGCGCGCGACTTCGATCTACTTCTCGGGCCACCTCCTCTCATCTCATGATTCCTCCCTCTCTTGGACACCTCCGCAGCTAGTACTCTATCTCCTCCATCACTTGAAGAGATACCATCAACCTGCAACATCATCCGATCATTTTCTCTTAACACTGTCAATGCTTCATCTAGCGTAATCTCCGTCCTCCCTACAAATAATGTCTACACAATTTGCCTGTAGGACTTAGGTAGTGAAGCCAACAATAACAATGCCTCCTCTTGATCGGAGATCTTCTCATCTGCATTTCTCAATTGGCATACTAGCTGGTTAAAATTATTTATGTGGTCCTGCAACACTGTACCTTTCTCCATCTTTAGCTGGTACAACTCATATCTCAAACAAAGCTTGTTAGTCAGTGACTTTGATGCATATACACTCTGGAGTTTATCCAACAACTTCTTTGGATCTGTCTCAGTCAAGTAATTATACTTAATCTTCGGAGCCATAGCTAATCTAATAGTAATGACAGCTTTCTTCTTCGATGTCCATTGGGCATCGGTCACCCCAGTAGGCTTTGCCTCATTTAAAGCCTCATCTAAGTTCTGTTGAACCAACAAATCCTCAATAGTACTCTTCCACACAGTAAAATTAATTTTACCATCAAACAAAGGAATTTCAAATTTGGGCACACTCCTAGACATCTTACTTGCACAAAATAATTCCTCCGTTCAACAAATACAGTAATTTTCCCACCCCACGGATCCTACAACCAACACTCTGATACCACTTGTTGGGGAAAAACTACAGTATTTACCCACAATCAAAACAACAGATAATCGAAAATATAAAGTGCACGAACCCAAAAGCAACACAAACAATTTTACGTGGAAAAACCCTCTCAATTAGGGGAAAAACCACGGTGCAGATCTCCACGCACTAAAATATAATCCACTATGATAATCAAGAGTACAAAGGCAACAATCGCAAGATCAAACAACAAGTAGACTATCTATCTTTGGTACTAGTATAAATTGACAAACCCTAGCTCAATTTGGTACTCCCACAAACCCAAAGATACACCCACAAATACCTGTCGATGACCGATCCGAGTACTCTGATTATCTTCACCCGAACAAGCCGAATCAACCGTGAACTAGAACAAACCTCTTTGGAGAAATCCTCTATTTCTCTCACTCTGTTTGTCTCTCTCTCTCACTGGCTATTTTCTTTTTCTTTGTTTCGGTTGTGTTGCGTACTTTGCCTCTGTTACTCTTCACCGTAATAAGGCCCTTGCCTTATTATCTCCAAAGTAGCTTCCATCATAAGTCACAAGGCTAATGCTACAAGGCTACTTTTCACCAAATGGGCTACTCACAAAATAAAGACCAAGCCCACTACTTGGTTACAAAACTCACGCAAATTCCGAGTCTTTGCTTTTTTTTTTTTTTTTCCTATTTTATTTCTTTACAAACTTAAATTAAATAAAACACTACTTAATAATAGTATTTAGTATTTGGAGTGTTATCTCAACAGTACCAAAGCTAGCGATTTAGAACCTCGACGATAAAGGAGGAGCAAAGGAGATGACAATGGCATTGGGTGAACAAGAAAAAACTTACATTACAACAAAGGTGGTTGATGTGGTTGATGATATCAACAACAATAATTTGAAGTGTCTACCAGCAGGAGCCTTTTGCGGTAATCTTTGGGGTCCCAGTTGCTGCCCCGGAACATTTTGCATGTTCACGTCTTTCCCTGTGTGCCAGAGGCATTTTGTTTAATTTGTCAAATAATTAAGCTCTTTGTTATATATCATGCTTACATGCATGTCCACCTTTATGAATTTACGAGTTCGAGTGTTGTGTGCCCTGGTATGTTGCTTTATTTTGTTGGTGTTTGTACGGTTAATCATTTAAATGGATTTGAAGTTTGGATATTGCTAATAATAATATGAGTGTCTTAATTGTAAAAGAGTATTTCAGTATCTGTCACTTTTTTTTTTCTTTTCAAGATCTTCAAAATATGTTATTTTGATTTTTATATAATAGTACATATTTTCTCAATCATATTCTCAAACTACAAAAAGAAAAATGAATCCGATATGTATTGTAAATCAAGTCCCATGACAAGATACAAGCACGACTACGTATATTAGACAACATAGTTGAAAGTTGAGATATAAACAAAAACAATAATTCTATGGGTCTCCACAGGTGATAAGAAAAATGTATCTCCATACGATGTGTTAAATGCCACATCATTAAGAGCAGTAATTAGCTTGCCATCTCATAAGGGGTGAAAACAGAAAGAAAATATTATAGGGAGTTTCCTGCAAATACAATAAAGACTATTATTTAATTAGAAAAGTATAATCAAGAATATTTAAAAAGGAAACTGATTAAATGGTGATATCCTTACTTGAGTTAGATACAAATCAATTTGTACAGGAGTGAACTTTTGTAACAGAAAATTGCGACCCTTGAATTTACATCATTGACTAATGTTTTTTTTGTTTTTTTTTTGAAGTCAACATCCTTTAATAGTTGATTTATGAGTTTATCACCACAATTTAAAAAAGCATAATTCTCTATTAATCTACGTATCTAGTCTTCTTCTTTCTGTTTTCTCCCTTTCATTTTCCATATGTGTTCTGATTGGTGAGTAAATTATTATAAAAAAAATACAGCCAGATTTGTTTTGGTATAAATATATAATTATCTCTTGCAGGAATAAAACATTGATTTATGAACCCCCCCAAATTAATTTTTACTAAAAAAATTAAATAGTGAACCTATATGTATTTATCTTAATCGACTACTAAAATGTACTATGATGAAAACAAAAAAAGTAAAATTATTGAAGTATACAGTAAAATTATGAAAGCGTCTAATAAAATTTTGAAACAACAAGTAAAATGGGATTGTGATGGTGTAATCCCAAAATATACATATGAACTTATAAAAGTAGTACTCGTAATTTCTATTAAGCACCTATATAAAACAATAATTTTCTATTGCAACAATGAAAAGTTTAAACAATGAACCTTTATGCATTTATCATTGTTGATCATTAGAAATTAAAGTTTTATATCTAAAACATAAAATTAAATTGTGAAAGTATCTGATAAAATTATACAATAAGCTAGCAATATTATGAAAGTTCAAAGTAAAATTGAGATTCTAATTGTGTAGGCACAAACTAAACACATCAAATTTAGAAAGTAATATAAGCTAATTTCAAAAGAAGCACATCAATAGATATTAACAAAGTCATATTCAAATAACAAATAATCAAAAATTGAAATGTTACGAATAGAATAACTAACTAATCTTTGGGCATATGAGAAAGGTGAAATCATTTTTGTATATTAAAACAACTATTATTTCATCTGTTCCATATAGCCTAAATTATAAATCATTGTGTATATTTAATAGAAAGGTTAATATCATTCCTGTATTGAATTGGTTATTAGTCCTTCCGTTCCCTAAAAACTAAACTCTAAATATTATTTAATGATCATCATTTTTCTTCGTTTAATGAATCTTAACTCCTACAAAGTCAGAATCTGACATATATTATGAAATAGATGGAGAATTAAAGAATATATTATATGGGAGGGTCCTTAATAACCCAGCTTGCATTGTGCAGTGATGATCTTTGCTTTCCCCATCTACTTTTATTCCTTTTATAAATGGTGGATATAGTAAAATCTAAACCCTATAAGAGAGGTTACTGAAATAATTATTAGTCATTTGTTCCATAAAATCTAAACCCCCAAAGAGTTTGAATATTAAATATTACGAAACAAATATAGTCCTACAAAATATTTGCCCTTTGATTGTTCTTATTATCATTGTCATCATTAATTATTTTATTAAAATGAATCGTGATATGCATTATAATATGATAGTGCTATGTTGTCTATGTACACAATAAAATTGTGGATTCCTATAGTAAAATTAGAATGCATTTGTGATATAATTATGTTTTCATAAGTAAAATGTAAGAAACATTTTACATATATGGTAAAATTAGACTGATGGTTATGATTGATAAAAATAAAATGTTAGTACAATGTTGAAACCTAATTATACTAATAGCTAAGTGCATTCTAATTCGAATCGTGAAGCACATTATAAATGATAGTGTGAAGTACACAGTAAAATTGTTATTTCAATAGTAAAATTTGAATGTATAAGTGGTAAACTTTCATTACTATAGTAAAAATTCGGATGTATATGTGGTAAATTTAGATTATCATGTTAAAATATAGGAAAACTGTACAATAATAGTATAATTTGACTAATGAATGTGATAGAACAAAAAGGTAAATTATGAAACTGCCTATTAAAATTTCGTTCGCTCATAAGACATCGTGAATATATGTACGTATCAAAAAATTGGATTGGATACGCAAATTATCCAAAACTTACATACTGATATTTATTATTGAAGATCATATTATTTTAAATGCAATATTAAATCAAGAAATTTTAAAAAAAAAAAATTCAATCTATTAAGTGAAAATCAAGAGAATGTATGAAAGTACGCAATAAAATTGAGTTTAATATAATAAAACGATTACATGTACTGGTGAAATTGAGCAATGCTGCAATTGAAACATTTGGGACAAAAACTTGTATAAGAGACATATATGTGGTTAATTTAGAATATGCAATTGTTAGAAAATTGTACAATGATAGTAAAATTAAGTAAATGGATGTGATTGATCAAAATATTGTTTGAACATGTGGTACCTAGTAAAAAAAACACTCATATAAATCATGATATATACTCTTTTTTTTATAAGATGTGAAAATTAATGAAAACTTAATACACATTTTTAAGATTTTCAATTGATTTAAAAAAAACACCCTTTGAAGATGTAGGTCTTTTTATAAGTAATACTAACTTAGGATATTCTAATAAAAAGTACAAAGGAAGCCATAAAAATTGTCATTCTTATAGTAAAATTAAGATGTATATATATGGTAAATTGTCATTAATATAGTAAAATTCGAACATATATATGGTAAATTTAGATTATTACGTTAAAATGTAGGAAAACTGTATAATAATAGTCCAATTTGATTACTGAATGCGATTGAACAAAAAAAGAAAATTATGAAACTACATATTAAAATTTCATTCTCTCATAGACATCATGAAATATATACCAAAAATTTGGATTGCATACGCAAATTATTCAAAAGTTACATACTGATATTTAATATTATTGAAGATCATATTATTTTAAATGGAATATTAAACCAGAAAATTTAAAAAAATTAATTTTTAAGTGAAAATCAAGAGAAGATAGTATGAAAGTACGCAGTAAAATTGAGTTTAATACAATAAAATTATTACATGTATTGGTGAAATTGAGCAATGCTGCAACTGAATTATTTGGCACAAAAACTTGAATAAGAAGGTATTTCCATAACTCTCGGTGAGATGGGGGTCACTTTTAAGTGAAACAAGAATCACTACTCATAACAAGTGAAAAATATCTGTATAATTTTTTTCAGAAACACAACATTAGCATAGAAAGTTCTATTAAATTCCAAATTTTTAAGTACATAATTATAGATGAAAATATGAGAGTACACTATAAAATTGGGCATCATGTAGTAAAATGAAAAAATGTACTGGTAAAATCTTGAATGATTCAAGTAAAATGTTTAAAATACTTGGGATATGTTTGGCAATTTCATATATTTTTGAATTAAACTTATTGTTTTCATATTTTATTTATTGTTACGTCTCTCAACTACCCAACTCAATTTAATTCATTATTTTCAACTTTCACACAAAGTAGAACTAAAATTTCTATGCTACCCATGTAAACTTTCAACTTCAAGTAGGAAAACATCTATTTCATTACCATTTCATCGCAACTTAAGCTATTTTATAGTGATCTTACCATATTTTGATTTTTCAGCTAACAACACATCGAATTGCCTCAAATACTTGCTACTTATATGTGAAGTTTTTTTTTTTTTTAACTTTTTTTTTTGGATACACCATATTAGATTACAAATTGAAAGTTTGTTTTTTCCCCTTCAAAATGTAAAAAATAAAATGAAATCATTTTTGTTTTAAATTCCCACGAAAAACAAAGATAAACATTTTCTTTCTTGTGAAGTTTGAGAATAAAATAAAGTAACTAACTAAAATAAGAGAATAACGAGAAAAAAAAAACACTAAGGTAAGAGAAACATTTAAAAGCATAAAAGACCAAAAAAGAAGAAAAAGAAACATAGGTATTAGATTTCTGGATAGGAAGGAAAATAAAAACGTGATATGGGAGATTTGATTTTTGAAGAGCAATATCAAAATGAACTTAATTTTCCATGTATATTCACTTTCCATATATTTTTCCATCTTTTGTGTTTTGTTGCTAATTTAGCTAACTCATAACATACTTCTTGTTTATTTGCTAAAATATCCTTATTTTTTATAATCTCGATTTCAACTCCTATGACATGGCACAATAATTAGTATTTTTGACAATGTGACAACTTCCACATCATATAGAAACACTATTTTCTTGTCTTTAGTAGAAATCTTTAGCATTGTCCAAAAAAAAATGGTAGCGTATGTAAAACGAATCTTGAATTTTCTCTAATCAAAAAAATAATCTTTACAACCTCCTGTTGTCGATGTAAGCATCCGAGTACAAATAATCAAATCACCCTTCAATTTTCTTTTTTTTTTTTAATTAAAAAAAGGAAAATTGGATCATAATAATCCCAACTATTGACCATTTAACAATATTAATCCCAACTTTAAAAAATCCACCTTCACTCCTAACTATCAATTATTTTAACAATATTGCACCTTTCTAACTGACGTTTGTTTTCCATCCACTAATTACTTTCTTTCTTTTACTTTTTTTTTTTTTTCCTGGCCTTTTTGATACATTCATTCAACCCTTTTACGTTTCACCCACCATGACCCCAATACCTCCAATTCCCTAGCCATGGCAGTTCTCTCTCTCTCTCTCTCTCTCTCTCTCTCTCTCTCTCTCTCTCTCTCTCTCTCTCTCTCTCTCTCCATGGTGACTCTTGCAACACCAAGTTGTCAAAAACCCAGGACAAAAAAAGAAAAGAAAAGTGAGAACAAGAAGCAAGCATGTATGAATGAAGAAACATATTATCCACTAACATTATATTAAGACATGCCTATAATGTCAATTTTGCCCTTAATGACCCTTGACATTAAGTGCTAAATGCCTCCTGTAGATGTACTCAAAGAAAACATCAACAAAAAGCTGCAAAACACCAAATTCAGTAGCAAAAGAAGCATCACCTAACAACAACGACATCATACAAGAACACCCTGAAAGCATATGTAACCAATAGCCGTAACCGCTGACAGAAACATCGAACAACAGCAACAATATGATCCAAACAATATTCAATATTTCTAAATCCCCAACAAAATGAGGCATGGAATTTATTTCCATTAAATTGGTCAAGTATATTGCCATACACAAAGTAAATCATTCTGAACCTAAAATATAACAAACTTTTGAGATATTGTGCTTCCAAACTGTTTTGAATACTTTAGGCCAAAAGAGACAAAATATGAAGCCAATTTGTCAAAATATGCTCTTCCAAATTGCAGGATATGGAGCGCCTAAACTAAAGCTGGTCGAGAAGAAGAGGTTGTCATAGATTCTTGAGTTGATGGCATAATGTGGTGATCCCTTCCTTGTGTTGTAGCCAACTGAAATAAAATAAACAACCATCATCAAAACACGCAACTACAAATAGGACGTTTGCAAACACACACACACACACACACACACACACACACACACACACACACACACACACACACACACACACACAAAATCAATAGGAGCAACTTACATTGCCTCTGCCTCCACTTCCCTTGGTGCTGCCTCTACCTCTTCCTCCACCTCTTCTTGCAGGCACAGCTGTTCTGTCATGAGTGTGCGGGGTTTCAGTAGGTATTGCCTTCCTTGGCCTCCCTCTTGGCCTTGTAGGTGGGGGCTCAGTAGGTGTTGCATTCAAGCCTTGACACTTCTTTTTATTATGTTTCTTACTTTTGCACACACTACATGATATCTCCACCCCGTGCTTAGTTAACTTTCCAGGTTTATTAGGATTTTCAGTTGGATCTTTCTTTCTATTCTTCTTTGGCTTTCCTGGGCCCACCTTGATTGGTGGAGGGTCAAGTGGGAGGACTTTGTTGGGCCAATGCCTTTCTCCAGAACAAGGCAAGATGCTGTATTCATATGCCCTCATGTATGAAGATTTCTTGTAAAAGGCATGCACATATTCTTCAGCATCATGCTTCAAAAAGGAAACACAAGACAAAGCATGGCAACATGGGATGCCTGTCAAGTCCCACTTTTTACAACTGCATTTTCCCTTCTGCCAAATTAACATCATAATCATCCAAAAAATGTCTCACTTGGAATAAGATTTCACTAGATGGTAGAGCACGACAATGTCTACTTTCTTCTTTCGCCTTCTCCAACTTCACGTTAATTCTTGGCCATAAGTCATCATCTGCATACCCATCCATCAACTTCCTTTTCTCATATAATCTGGTCATTAGCGCACATCTTATGTCTTCCAGCATGAAGATGATGTGTTTGGTCCTAGCTAGGATTATGTATCCGTTAAACGTTTCAGCCATATTATTCACAATCACATCGCACTTTGTACCAGTTTTAAGAAAAGCTCTACAAAACGCTTTTAGATTTTGTGCCATGAAAGCATCAGCTGCACTTGGGTTAACTTCCCTCATTTTCTCCATAGCACTATTCAAGTCAGCTTCACAATAGGCCCTCGCTGCAGCCCAGAACAAACCCTTCAACTCATCTCCCTTGTGTTTCTTGTGCCAATTAGCAAAAATGTGTCTTGCACAGTTCCTGTGTTCAGCATCAGGGAAAATATTTCCCACTGCATTTAACAGCCCCTAGGAAGACAACGTGAATAAAGAAGTTGTATTAACTATAGTTAAGAAAGAAACTTTACTAAATGTAAATCTATGAAGCAAGCATGAATCATACCTCCCTTCAACCCAAAAAAACAAAAAAGAAAAAAGAAAGAAGAAAGAATCATACCTTTTGTTGGTCTGATATTAGTGTCCACCCATCTCCACTTGTCCCACATAAGCATGTTTGAACCTGAGAAAGAAACCACTCCCACGGGCCACGAGTCATTATTTTCCCCTTCTACAACTGCCCAAGCTATTGGAAACATTTGGTCGTTCCCATCTCTTCCGATTGCTGTCAACAACATTCCCCCCAAATATGTTTTCAAGAAACAACCATCCAAACATAGTACATGTCTACAACCACCCAACAATCCCTTTGTAAGTGCATCAAAACATACAAAGAACCTCTGAAAAATAGGAGGATTTCTTGGGATTTTTGGATCAGTCACTAACTCAAACGTACTTGCACCATTGGTCCTTTTCAGTTCCTCTAAGTACCTCCCAATCTTGCAGTAATGGTCACTCATTGTACCATGGAGTTTTTTATGGGCCATGTACCTCACCTTATATGCAACGGGCTTGCTGATAAGAACCCTAAAGTCAGTTCTCACTTTCTCCATGATCTCACTAGCTGGCCAGTGAGGTGTCAACCTGAAAATTGGTAAAAATTGTCCAGCAATGAAATCAGTAGTTAGCTGCCTATTTTCTTCATGGTCCTATGGCATTTGTGCTTGTTGTATACTGTTTTCACAACCAGGCATGCCCTCCTTGTATCCCATGAAGCATACACCTTGAAATTGCATCCTTCCACACAAGTTACACCAAGTCTTTGATTCCTTTTTTTGTCACTCACTTTAATGTCAGGTTATAACCTTGTGCAACAGCATACAATCTAATAGATTCTCTAAAGGCCTCTCGATTAGGAAACCTAATTCCTTCTTTCCAAATAAGCTTAGAGTAATCTGTATGCCTATTTATGACCGGAGCAGCCATCTTTCTCTTTTTGCCAAGAATGTCATCATCCTCACTTTCTCCCGGTGTGTCAACATCTCCTTCACTTTCTTCATAATCACTAACTTGACTAGTGTGTTCTTCTACAGTTGCTTGGTTAGGTAACCTTGATGTTACTTTAGTTTGCATGACTTCTAAAACATTCTGAGTCACTAAACTATTAATGTCAGTGATGTAGTTGACTGCATTATGCCACTCATCATCACTTGTGTCTTCATAGTGACCTATTATCTCTTCAACAATTGCAGGTTCAACCTCTTGTTGCTCATTAGCTTGACCCTCGTTCACTAAACGCCCATTCACTTGACCCTCGTTCACTAAAGGCCCATTCACTAGACCTTCTTCAATATCAATATCATAGATATCTTGGTGCATAATATGGATCCTCTACAAAATCACCAACATCATTGAAGTTATCATCATTCTCAACCCTTGTGAATATGGGGTCCTCAAAATCATTTGTGATTAGAGGTGGTAAAATGCAATCGTTCTCATGAATTTCTGAAACCTCAGTAGCTCTCCTAGGAGTAAGTTTCTTTCTTACCGAGTTAAGTGTTGGCTCATTTACAATGAAAAGATCCATCTCACCAAGTTCCTCTGCATGCTTTGTCATGACTAAAGCATCCTCATCGGTGTTGGCCACCATTAAACCTTCGATTGTACTCATACCAGACTTCAAATAATGTACCACTCCCAACCCCATTTCAGATCCTACATCACCAACCAAATGCTCTAACATAAAATATGATATAGTTTCAGAATCAACATAATCATATGTGTTACACTGTCCCCCAACATATTGCACCCTAGGTTCTTTCCTCAACTCGCCACTATGATGAAAGTTCAATTTGACAACAACCATTTTCACTGTCCATATAAGAGAAATCATGCAAAAGTCAAAAAATAATAAACACGTAATACATATAAAAAAGATCCAATCTTTATGGCAAAATTTAATTCAATAATGTGCAAGTTCATTTTCAACTACTCTTGTAAAGCAAAGTTTTAAATTCCTGTAACTTTCTCACTCAAAAAAAAATAAAATTGCAAACCTTCTAAAGTTAAATAATTTACATTACACTGGGCATGCTTGGATTGGGGGTAATGATTAAGGGGGTAATGGAACAAATTAAAGAGTAAAATAAGAAGGTGGAGTGGTGATGGGGTAATGATTAAGGGGGTTATGGAGGAAATGAAGGGAGAAAGGGGGGTAATACATTACTCTAAGGGGAGGGTGGGTAACTTTTACCCCCCAAATGGGGGGAAAGATTACCCTCCTCTTCACAAAATCTAACACCCACCATCTCCCACACACTCCATTTTAACCTATAATTGTACCTATTACTAGGGGTGTAACGAGCCGAGTCGAGCCCGAGCCAGGCCTGGCTCGGGCTCGGCTCGGTTTGTTTTGGCTCGGCTCGGGCTCGGCTCGAAGCTCGCCGAGCCGGAAAAATCAAGGCTCGGGCTCGGCTTGATTTAGGCTTGTGGCTCGGCTCGGTTCGGTTTGACTCGACCCAAATTCAAACACATCATTACAAACGTTAGAAAAAATTAATTTAAAATAATTGCAATTGAATTTGACCATAAGTAATCCCTTGCACTTTCTCATATGAAAAAAAAACCTGAAAAAGTAAGAAATCTCTAAAAATATTTATTGGTTTTATTCGAATAGAGTGGAAAATCAACTAAATCGAGCCAATCGAGCCGAGCCATAGTAGGCTCGGGCTCGGCTCGGAAACCATTCAAGCCGGCTCGGGCTCGGCTCGAGCTCGGTTTGACCCGAGCTCGAGCCGAGCCCGAGGGCTCACCGAGTTGGCTCGACTCAGTTACACCCTTACCTATTACCCCCTTAATCATTACCCTCATTCCAAAACATGCCCTAAATAATATAAACCCTAATTTACATGGCAAGCCGACTTTTTACTTTCTTCAGATTGTACATGAATCTGTTTTTTTTTTTTTGTATCATGGAGTTTGCATTTCAATATGAAACTACCAGCCTTATGGAACAAGAACAATTAATTAATGTTAAAACCCTAATTTACACTACTAAAATAATGTTAAACCCCAAATCCACCATGTGCAATCACAACATACGATAAACCTTAACTATAATCATCAATACATTACTATATTTCCCACAAATCAAACAATGTAAACGGTGAAACCAAAAATGCCATCAATTGCAAACAATATGTTACCTCAACCACAATGGCTTTTTGGGAATTCGCAGCTCAAGTAGTCCACCTTCAAATTCCTTTTCTATCTACTTGTGGTCTTGGTGAGCAGTAGCAAACAACTTCAAAAAACCGCATTATTTCTGAGATTGTAAACAAAGAAGAGAAGAGAGAGTGGAGGAGAGAGAGGGGGTGGCTGGGTAAAGATGGAGCGTATGAAAAACGCAGTGAAAAAAAAAAAGGAGAGGGACAAAAAAAGGCCTGACGGAGAACTAACGTCTGTTAGAACTTAGAAGGGTGTAATATTGTTAAAATAATTTATAGTTAGGAGTGAAGGTGGATTTTCGAAAGTTTGAATTAATATTGTTAAATGGTCAATAGTTGGGATTATTATGATCCAATTTTCCTTAAAAAAATTATCATTAAGTTCGGAGCACAATGTACCATTTTTTGATCGCAAATTAATTTTGGCAACTGTCAGCGACTAATTGTAGGTGAACTCAAAAATTTTAGTCGCAAAACCATACATTTTTGCGTCTACCTGGCAGTCGCAAATATCTGGCGTCTACCAAGCATCTACTTTAAAAGCGGATGCAAAAGATTTGCAACTGCATTCTTCGAACGCAAATCTTTTTTGCAATTGAAGCTGATTTGAGCTAAATTTTGATAGGAAACCATCAAAAGGGGATCGCAAAATAGGTTAGGAAATGATTTCAGCGGTCGCAATTTCTATTTTATTTTTTAATTTTTTTTTTCTAGTTTTATATAGTAGTACGTGCAATAACCATAGGCTACAACTCATTTATCAAATGCAATACAACCTGCTCATTCATTAATAATATACCAAATAGCAGCTCGTCCATCAATTGCAAACAACCGGCTCATCCATCAATAGTAGAACCTGCCCATTCATTAACACAAATACAAAGGCTTCCACAAATTCTACACGTTCATAATATGCAAGTATGACTTTCAAAGTACCAAAATGTTTTCCGTTTAGCTAGAATTCAGGTTGAAGATTGAACTACGATACGTAGCATGTTGAGCACCGGAACCTCCACTAGAAGGATCACGAGGTTTGCTAGCTGAGAATAAAGTGCTACACCGGTTACCAAAAATATGTGAGAACTCTCTCAGGTGGGCTTCAATAGCCAAGAAGCGTTCCCGCTCTTCAGCCCTTTCCCTCTCCCTTTCAGCCCTTTCCCACTCCCTTGATTGGTGAACGCATTACCCGCGTTGACTGTGGCTATTCCTTTGGTTATCATGCATGTTATAATCTAATGGCATGATTACAAAACTAGCCATGAGATGTAACATGATTAATTGATTATAAAAGAATCTTTTTTTTTTTTTTTTTTTGACAACGGCTAATGCAAGTAAATAAATAAACCTAAAGATATTAGAAGTCTATAGGTAGAACGTAGAAGCCTCTTCTTGTTGACATCCCGAGACAGTTTGTGAGCTTCGTGTACGACTCCTCCAAACCCTCTTTGAATCTTGAGGCATCCAAGTAGTCGAGGAGCCTCCCGGACTTCAGAAACAAACTAAACCACAATTCAATCGGCTCCGCTTCCATGGCAAAACATAGGGATCCATTTGGTCATATTTGGGTTTTGTTCCACTAAGAAACCTGCATTGCTGCACATAGAAAGCAGGTTAGAATGACACAAAACTCCTGCTTTTACTCTGTCTTGACTTCTCTTTCTGACTGTAGTAAGGCTTCAGGTGACCCTGTGTCCTGTGATGCATTTGCTTGGGACGAAACCACCTTAAGCCTCTTGGGAAGAGATTTGGGCACAGCAGAAAAGTAGAAAAAGGGAGACGCCCTTGATAGCATGAGATCAGCAGCAACACTTGGTTCAGCAACCCCATCCTTAGGTGAAATCTCTGACACCTGAACCGAAACCCTTTCCAAATCACTTTTACTATAAACTGGGTTACCTATAACCTCCATTGGTTCCAAATCAGGTGCAACATTCATATTCATCTTATCCATTACCTTAGATTCCTGCTCAACGAGCTTGGCCGAACACAAAGCATGAACCTTCATAGTAGCAACACCGTTGGGATGATAGAAGTTTATATCTTTTCCATGAGATAGCAACTCATAGGCTTTTGCTGAAAGCTTCAAAGTGGATCCTTGCCTCCTTTGGTTAGTAAACCGAAATACTAACAAAGCAAGATCATTACCAGCAAGGTCATTGCTGGCAATGGCGCAACTGTCCTCAAAACTCACATTGTAGTTCTCAGAGGAGACATCAAGGGAGACATCCTACCTATCCAAGCGGGCATGGGCAGAAAACTGTCTATAACAACCTTCTGTTGTCCTAACAGAGCCTTAGAAACAGAACTTGAACTCTTAAATTTTTTTTATCACAAATTGAACTACAAACCTCCAAATTAGTAACACAATTGTTCTCCATAGAAACCTCCACGGCTCCACCATAGGAGACGGAGAATCACCTTCATCAGCTAAAGGGTTCTGTTTGCCTTTTTCATTGAGTTCCATGTTTGTGGTTTCCAAAGAACACACTTCGTTCTCAGAAGAGATACTGAGCAAAGGTTCAATCCTCTTCAATTCCTTTAATACATCCCGATTCATAGGTGCAATACCTTTGGCGTTAACCAGGTCCCTATGTGCTTCATCAACCATACCAAGCTCCACTTTTGCAAGCGCTCTCCGATACAAAGCTTTGATGTTGGCAGGATCAAATTCCAAAACTAAAGAACATAACTTCATAATAGCTCTACCAAAGTCACGCAGCTTAAGGGAACATGCATGCTGCTAAATTCAAATTCAAATAAAGAGAGAGCCAAATCCAAGACAAAAGTTTCGAAGCTTCATTACAGAAAGCAAAAGCAGGAACAATTTTTACCATTCTTAAATTCAAGATTTCCTTTCTCTTTGAATTCATTAACATAAAAGAAAAGCTCTTCAGGTCCCTCAAAATTTTGAATAACTTCCACCAAATTCTTGACATCATCATCAAAGTGGGATGAAATAAGAGCAGAGATAATAGGGCCAGACTCCATAATTGAACACCAGGAAAGACTCTTTAGAAACCAAAAAGCTGAAAATACCTGGGGAAAGCAATAAAATCAAACCACACAAGTCTGAAGGGAGAAGGAATCGCTCGCCGACGACCGGCAGTAGTCGTCCGACTCACTCCAGGCCGCCGACGAGCACCGCACGCTTAGTGGGCGGGATGTATCACGGGGTCGCAAGCTTTTCGTAGGTGGCGAGTGAGTTTTTATATTTTTTGTAATTATAAAAGAATTCTCCATTAATTTTTTAGTTACAGAACTAGTCATGAGATGTAACCAGCGGAAATACAGCCATTTTACGTGGATAATGTTTTACAAGAAATGATAATGTGATACCAGTATACGGGTTTTCAAGTCCTATGGCGTTTGACAACCTATCTCGAGGAATCACTATTGAGCACCAGTAGACAGTAGTAGAGGGGGAAAACAAACCATTATTCTTCGACCATGCAAGGAGGCAGGGGCGACGAATTGATAAAATCTATGGCCTCCAGCAGTTTGGTACTACATGATTGCAATCTAGAGGTATGGTTTTCCTCAGAGGTCGACATGCTGGTGGAGAAACCATGTCAGAATATCCTTGCACATATGAACAGTTCCACGGGGACGTAGAGATAACGCTTAGGGTAATGTTGTACAGGCATATGTCAATGAAATCATCCCCTTCTATGCCTTCCAGCAAGCCAGCAAATGTAACATTGTCTCCCCTGACATCTCTTATAGCAATGTTTTTTATCTGAGGCAGGGCTTTTGGATCATAGTGCTTATCTGGATGTTGACCATACTGACTATTGAGCCATATAGCTGTTGTAACATCTGTTATGGACATAGTTGATATGCAGACATTTCTTACATACCCACCTCGGCCAGGAGACGTTCTTATCGTAATGGCCGTTTTGGTGTTAAAAACCACGAGGTCTTCTACATATACTTCCGACACTCCTCCAGACATTTCACTTCCAATCGTTATTCCAGAGCTTTGAGTTTTTCCTCGTAGCCTGTAGATGTTGATGTTTGTGCTTGGACGTGAATATGAGATGCCATATTCATCCCACCCACTTTTGATTGCAACCAGATCATCTCCAGTGCTAATGTAACAGTCTTCTATGCAGACATCATCTGAAGAATCTGGAAGCAACATAAGTTAGCCTATATCTTTAGTTATTAACAAGTAAGGGTTTTCAGGAACATCTGATACAGAGAGTACTTAGTAAAGTACAGATTAAATGCTCACCTGGATCAATCCCATCTGTATTGGGGGAATCATAAGGCGCAAGTATGGTAAGATTCTGGATGACCACCTTGCTGTGCATGAATTTTATCAAGTGAGGCCAATGGAATTCTATCAAGTGAAAAAAGCTGGCCGTGTTCAAAGACAAAACGTGGCAAAGAGGATAGGTAGAGTGGAAGTGCATACTGAATTAGACAAACAGCTCAACTGTACCTGCAATATGTGGGGTGGATGTTCCAAAAGGGCGAGTTTAAAAAGGTCAAATTTGAAATGAGTAACTCAGTTGAGTTGATGAATTCTAACAAGTGAGGGCGAGTATACTTAAGGGTGTTATTGTGAAACCTATCCCACCAAACATGGCCCTGACCATCAATGGTTCCATTGTCACCTGCAAAGCGCATAGTAACAAATTTAGGGGCCAATAATATAAAAATAAAATAAAATTAGAGAGCATATGATCAACAATCAACAATCAACAACCTGTAATAATGACATCGGTCAAGTGGTGTCCGTAAATGAGACTTTGATATCTTCTACCGGGCAACTCCCTGCCCCGTCCATAGGATGGTAAAGGATCCACAAGAGGCCAATCATCTGAGTTCTAAATAATTAGAACAAGTAGTAGTATTATTCCAACTATTGGAAACAACAAATAAGAGAGAAGTGGTAAGTGGTAAATGACTAATGGTAATACTGAATAGTGGCATGGGACTGGAAGGGTACCATTACTTACCATAGATGCGAGTAATATCGCATCTTGGTGCAGCCACAAAGTGAGATGACTGATGAGCGCAAAGCTTCCTGTCAACCAGCGACCAGCTGGGATGATGAGCTGGACTCCACCACTAACACCGACCTTGTTAGAGAGTGAAGAAAGATAGTGGATGGCGTTGTGAAATGATTTGGTATTGAGGGTGAGGCCATCACCAACAGCTCCAAATTCTGTGATGGAAACAATGTGCTTGCGGGGAAGGGATGTTGCTTGTGACCTTGTGCGAATGCAATGCCGCTGTTGGGAAAGGGAATCTGATCCTGATCCCAAACTGCCACTTCCAAATGCAACTCCATTCTTATTTCCATTCCCGGAGTAGACGAGTGCAATCAGCAAGAGCATAAGCATGACACGTGCTCTGCTCCTTACAGAAAGCAGGATGCCAAAACATCAAAACATGAATAATAGTTTTCTGGCATGGTGGTGAGAGACTAATACTAATAATTGTCTATCCCTATATATTACATTTCTCTCTATATATATAGGCATGGTAGATGGCAGACAAATCATCCATAATTTTGTTTTGCACAGCAAAATAAATTTCTATTCGGCAACTTATTGCCTAAAAATCAACAGTCATGGTCCCAAACACCGTTTAGGCCCTCATACAATGCCACATATCTATACTCTGTGCAGCCAGATCGAAGAAGGGAAGAAAACCTGTACAAATCTACAGCCATGCATACATGATGTCATCCCTCCCCACTCCTTTCCTAGCTAAAAAATCTGCCTCTGGATTTTTCTCTCAAATTACATGATGAATGCAAAAAGCTGCTAGGGGAACAAATTACAAAGTCAAGAAAATAGTTTCCACCAAGCCCAATGCCTTTTATCCCAGCACACAACCCATGCCACAACATTTTGCGAGTCACATTCAAACTACACCCTTCAACTGGCACCAATCATCATATTCGTTCAACATTAACAACCCATGATACACTCCCATTATCTCAGCATAGTTAGATTCTGCAACACCTAAGTCAACTAAGTAAAGATAAACACCCAAAATCTGTCCAAGTGAGTATCTAAAAATGCCACCACAACCAGCTTGACCTGGTTTTGCCAAGTGTTGAACCGTCAGAGTTGACAGATATTTAGTTGACTTACACGGAGTATAACATTTCTCTATACATAGGCATGCAGATGACAGCAAAATTATCAATAATTACATTACGGGTGCAAGCTACACTGCTACAGAATGCAATATACTATACATACTACCAGTTCATAATTGTTACTACTTACTATACTAGTATTTGGTAAGGCATGGAAGATAAACGGTCTACTCTTCTCCCTTGCCAATTGTCATACAAAGTTGAATTCAATGTTAAAAGTCTGGCTAGCAAGCAGATGGCAAGAATAAAATTGTGTGAATGGTGATGAAACTCTCAATAATAGGACATGATACGACAAGGTTGTTTCTAAATCCTAAGGAAACTTTTACTTCAAACTCTTAATGAGCTTTCAAGATATGAAGCCGTGATCGATGTTTTTATACAAACTCTTAATGGGCTTTCAAGATATGAAGCCCATTTTTCCGGTTTTTTCTGGTTCGGCCACTTTTTATGCTTATTTTAGCGGGTTTGGTCGGTTATTTTCATTTGCCCCGGTTGTAATGCATTTCTGTGTAAACTTTTAGTGAGCTTTCTCGCTGCCAACTTAGTTTTATGTCGGTTTTTCCCGGGTGATCAAATTTTGACAGCTCTAGTTTTCTCTGCAAGGTCGATGATGGTACAATGAATAAATGATATGTTTTGTTCTTGTGCTCCTCGAGTTGAAGACAAGCACTTAGTTTGGAATCATATTTTGAGTCTCCGTGATCGATGTAATTTGTTCAAGATAAATTTCTGATTGTGGGAGACTTTAATCAGCTCGAGTACGCGGAAGACAAAATTGGGAGGTGCTGCAAACATTAGAGATCTTCAGGAGTTTTTATGTTTTAGACGGAAAATGCAGCAGCTTAAATTACCTTTCTCAGGGCCCATGTTCACATGGACAAAGTGTAAAGCAGGGGGGATGCAATCTTTGAAAGACTTGATAGCGCTTATGCAAATGAAGCATGGTTTGATTGGTTTCCTAATACTAGCTTAAAGAATTTTCCAATCACGGTATTTGATCATAGCCTTGTTGTTGTGAATACACATTGATAGTTTAAAAAGAAAAGGTGTTACAAGGTTGAAGCCTGGTGTTTAAAGTATAATGAAATCAGGGAAACCTGTCAGAAAAAGCTGGCTCACTTCTATCAAAGGTCCGAAGATGTTCTCAGTGGTTGGAAAACTACAAGGGGTAAGTAATATTATCGGCTGGTGTCTTTACTGGAAAAGTTTTATGAATTGCTCCTGGGACTCTTTTCAGTTAGAGCATCATGTTAGTCAACAGAATCTGAGTGATGAATGATGATGCTAATTTAGTTTCTACTTTGGATACTGTGGTCCAGTTGACACAAAGATGAAATGAACGAGCCCGTAACATCAACAACTACTGGAAAGAAAGAGCAAAAATTAAATGGACACAACTAGGCGATCAACTCTCATGGTTCTTCTTTGCAACCAGTGGCGAATGCAAAATTGATTTTTGTTGGGGGCGAGGGGCAATAGTATGGAGACAATTGAACTTTTAATAGGGGAAAATCTCAAGAATGATTGTAATTATCCCTAATTTTTGGAAACTTGGTTGGGGGCGTTCGCCCCCGATGCCGAAGGGCTGGATCCGCCCCTGTTTGCAACTACGTACTAGGGCCCGAATGAAGAGAAATGAAGATACAGCAATCAAGGATTGTGGAGGGAATTGGATCCATGATCCCCAGAGCATTACAGATAGCTTTGTGCAGTACTACAGAGAACTTTTTAAGGTCACTAGTGATGGTGTTGACAGAGATCATTTTTAACGATCAGGCCTCACCTTCAAGAGATCAAATGGACTTGCTTTGCAGTGCTATATCACGGCTACTTATTTAATGATGAAGAAGTTGCTATTTTAAATTAGCCTTTTTCATGGCTTGAGGTAAAGAAAGCCTTCTTCTTTACAAACCAGGCCTAGCATTATAACCAGACTCTCAGTCAATCTCCAATACACGGAAAAAGAATCCTTAGCTACACTTACCTGCTATAAAAAAACAACTAGGAGAAGAGAGTGGATTGGCTCATCTTCTAGGAAGGGTATCCTCCTAACACCCCTGGCAAATTTAAGCACTAGATGTGAACTCTGTAGCAAGTGAAATCCAGGGAATCTTTGCGAAAGTATCTGGGCATGGTAACTCCAAATGGTGGAAATAAAGGTGACTTGCTGAAGGAACTAAGTGATAAAGTGCGAGGTAGGATTATGAGTTGGAGTAATAACTTTCTTACTCCTACTTGGAGAACTATTCCTTTTAAGTCTGTGCTAATGGTAATCTGTGGACACATTATAAATACTTCAAATAACTATTCCTTTTAAAGAAGCTGGACTTCATTTTAATGGATTTTTGGCGGGGTGGGGCTTGACGGAGGAGCATAGACTTGTGCACTGGAAAAGACGGAAACTCTGCAAATGCCTAAAGGGTTAGGAGGATCGGGATTGAGACATGCAAAGAAGTATAATTTATCCTCCTAGGTAAGCGGGTGGTTCGGTTTTATAATAATCCACAATTTCTTACCAAGTACAAAAAGGATCCTATGCAAAGAAGTATTGCTGTTTGGAAAGCTCTTACTCAAGCAAAGGCGGTCAAATTTGACATTTGGGAAATGGCTAATGATATCCCTTTCCTTAGTTGTAGCTTACAATCTGGTTCTTAGAGAAGAGGTTGATGCGCAATGCGCAAGAGCCAAATGTAAATCTCCTCCATTTATTTTAGACTCATAGTTGCTCATATTCTCATCTGTCCGAAAAAAAAAATACTGTAATAATAACGTATGCTGCAAGCCTACATTGAACTTTGTCTCTACTACCTGCTACTGGTCATTCAATTCTTTTTTTTCTTCTCTTATCCCTAATAATTGGTAAGGAGGTCCATGGAACTTGGGGGTTAAAAGGTGATCCCAAGATGCTAGGAATGACGACTGAAATTCCGTCTCGAGGGTGGAAAGTAGGAAGGGAATAGGGAACCAGTACTCCCAACCCCAATTCATGTTTGGGAAATTAGTTGCCTATTACTACAATGTTGTTTTGCTATGCTATTCATAACATTATTTATGAGCACATTTGTGCCAGTGTAATGTGCTTAATTTCCACACCCCCAAAAAAAAACCCTGGATTTTATTTATTTTTTATTATCAATTGCACCGTTGTAAATTATTATTATTTCAAAATATGGCAAATTAGGTAGGCTACTTTTTTCAATAAAATGTAAAAAACAAAAGAACTTCTTTTTCCCCAAATAAAAAAACCAGAAGTAGATATACTGGGTGGCATTTTTAATGACTCCACATGTCAGGTTCAAGCAGATATCATTAGTAACAAGAATGATGAACAAGGACAAAGTTATTGATGTTAATTGTTATGCACAGAGCACAATTGATTATTCACTAAAAAGTTCTGGCCCTTCTGGGATAAATTATCTAGGCAATTTTTGACAGGCAATCCCATGGGATATGTTAATAAGTAGCAAGCAAAAGTACTCAAAATCAAGAAATTTTATAAATCAAGCCAGAAACTAACCCAATCACAAACTTGAAGGGATTCATAGTTTATCCAGTTTCCAGAATACCAACAATTCAATCACAACAAAAATGTATGTATAATCAGCAGCAAAAATTAAGCAATTATAAATTATTAATTAGCACAGAAGCTAATACGATGATCAAAGGAAAGTAAAAAATGTTGATCGGATACCTTAAGAGATGGATCCTCCAATCAATCATTCCCAGGCGGAAATTGAAGAGAGAGAAAGAAATAGAGCACAGAGCAGAGGCCGGGAGTGTCTATTTATTTTCTTAATTGGGGCGAGAGGAGTACGAGTGTCTCTAAATTGAGCTTGAGGCTTTTTTTTTTTTTTTTTGTGTGTGTGTGATAATGCTATAATTTGAGGCTTTGAGCGTAGCATAGCCACAGAGATTACCACTGACCAGTGAGTTACATTTACTTATTAACATCCCCTTGATCAAATAGTTGTCTACTATTTTTCCATTTTCTGTTGCTTAGGTTATCTAAAGAGGGGAAAAATATTTTCATCTATGTGAAACAGTAAGTCTTATATTAGACCAACTCGCAAAAAAATGAGGTCACTTTTTAAAAATATAGGGGTCACTTATGGTGAGCAATGACCCTTGTTTTTATTGAAAAGTGATCCCCGTCTCACCAAAAGTTACGAAAAGACCGTCTTATATATGTTTTTGTTTAGGTGAAAATGTTTTCCTTTCTAAAAAAGAGAGGAAAACGGTTTTTCGTTTGTGGAACACTATTTTCTCGACACACTAATAGTGAACATGATCATCGAGTCTGGTTGTCGGGTCTTTGAGAAAATCAGTCTCGCACCCGACTTGATTTCGGACCACTTTCTCAATATTGATTTTTTATTACTTCAAATAAGTATAATTTTATTCCGATATGCGTTTGAGATGTTTTTTTATTTGTTAGCTTAAGAGGGTAATTTGAGTCGCCTTTCTAACCGCCTTGCTAGGCCTTCTTTATCAGCCTAACGAGGCATTAGTTTGAGGGTCACCTTGCTTGTTTTAACTCAAAGGAGAGAAAAGTTGCCTTGTTAAATGAGATACATAATACTAGAGCAAAATATGACCGAAAATCGAAGAAATTAGGGTTAAATGCTTAAACTTGCAATTGTAGAAACTTTAAATTAATTGAATTTCCTTCTCCGGTTGAATGTGCACAATGCAGGTTTTCTTGTCCTTTGCTGATTTTCCTGCTAATTCGAAAACTTAGAACAAAAAATTCAAAATATAAATCAGCAATAATCCTTAAACTTCGCTTGAATTCGGAGCAAAAACTTCAACGTTAAGTTCCAAATATACAAGAATATTCAATCTTAATTTCTAAATTAGATCAAAGTAACTCGGAGTAAACTGAAACCCTAGATTAACAATCTCCATATAAAACCCTAGGTTCAAAATTCGTGGGAATTGAACAAACCAGAACAATACATGCATCAAAAGTAGAAGAAAAAAAACCTCTGACAATTGAGAAGAGAGTGAATCGTCAACCTTTGAACATGAGAGAGCATGCTCAAGGAATCACCATGGGGGGGGGGGGGAGGACGGGAGAGATGATGGGTGAGTGTTTCGTCGTTTTGATGCTGCATTCTGTTCCGCGTCATCCCGTTCCGTTCCATTTCTCATTATGTACTTCATTGTGTCTCACATTTTGTTCAATTATCCACGTTGTTCCCCTTTGTTCCGTTCCTCACCATCGCCTACCATTCCGTTGATAAGAATATGGTCTAAGTGTTAATCATTATGTTTTCTTTTCTTAAGATCAAAGAGGGAGGCTAAGTTTTTAACGCCGCTAAAATGATATTATAAATATAAATAAAATATCCAAAGAAGGCGAGATTGTGTGAATTACCTCATTAGATTTAGAACAAAGAGTAGGGTGATTGCCTCCGCCCTCTTTGATATTCGCCTAATAAGGCAACTTGGAGCTCCGCTTCCTTGTTCCGCCCCAAGTGGTCTTCCTTGACGCGTTTTGTTGTAGTGCAAAGATATTAAATCAACATGTATACCAACTTTCTTATTTTCCAATTTATTCCTTCATTCGTTCAAATCTATATAATTAGATTAAAATACAATGATTAAACCATAGCTCGCCACATCAGCCGCAGAATAGTTGAATGACGTATCAATTTACTTATGACATGTCATGTGACTCATGGCCAGTAAAAAAAAGAAAAAAAAGAGAGATAAAGTAGCAACAATCAGATGTTACAAAAACACAATGGAGTTTAATGACTCATTCATCCTCTTTCCTTCATTCTCACAAGTTGTCAGACGTTACAAATCCAAGAAATTGAGTAGTAGCTAATTTCTCTCACATATTGATGAGCCAAAAAAAAGAAGGAAGAAGCTAAATCCTCTCTCATAATAAATGATGGAACCACACACCATCAATGCATCTCCTACCTTCCCATATGTTCAATGTTCGTATCTGGATCTCATCGTCGTTGTCCGTCATCTTTTAGGCATCGTGTACAACCAATCTCCATTTTGGTATGGTTTTTCGTAATTCTCTTTGCGATTGCTAATAGGCATTTGGTATCTACACCTCCTCTCTTTGTAAGATAACCCTCCAACTTCATTAAACTTAATACCATATATTGCTTTACATTGTTAAACAATTATACCAACTTGAATGTTTAAAACTATTTAATTTTATTTTTATTTAAAAAGCTACGCTGAAAAATAGAAAAAATATCAAAAAAAAATAAAAATAGAAAGGGCTTCAAAAAAATTGGGAAAAATTATTAGACCTCATTATAATAATAGAGAGGGCTTGGGTAGATTTGGTGGCAGGGCTGGTGGAGAGCCATGCTCGATACCCAAAAACAGTGGAGTAGACATGCCCAGTGCATAACTTTCATAATGGTAGGCACTTCATGTGGCGTCGCTTGCCTTCCTTCGCCCACGAGCCCTCTCTCAAGCAACTACCCACGAAAGAGTCTTATAAGGTTTAGTGGTTCTAACAAGAGTAGATATGCCCAGTGCATAACTTTCAAATTGGGGTCTTGAGGGTTTGGAGAATTATTTTCCGAAAGTTCCACCTTAAACTATTTCAAGTATATTATTTAGTTATGGAAAAAAATTATAACTATTTAATTTAATTTCTAATTAAAAAAATACGCTGAAAAAAGGAAAAATATTAAAAAATTGGGAATTTTTTTGAGAACTCACTGTAATAGTAGACAGGGTTTAGGGGTAGGCTTGGCGGCACGGGGTGGTGGGTCATGGTTGGTACCCAAAAATCGTGGATTAGCCTCTGATGTCCAATAAGAGGCCCTTCAAGCCTATCAAGAACCCGATAACCTACCCTGAGGGCCTCCCATGTCCCCAAGGGGTGTTCCGTGCGATGTGGTACGAAAATATCCACCTTCGTTCTGGGGTCTCCCGTAAGCTCAAAAAACGTGGATTATATCCTTTGTTTTCGATCGACTTCCCGAGGCTCGAGTGTCATTTTTGCCCAAACTTCTCTGGGGCGTCTACCATGACCCTAGACGACCCTTGGTGCCCCGGGAGCGTCATCCTAATCTCTGAACTTTGATATCACCCATGCCTTTGGTGTTTCGACTCTTACATCAGTGTCCTGTAAAACGCCCTTCCAAGCCTATTAGGGACAGGATAAGCGACCCTAAGGGCCTCCCATGTTCCCTAAGGATGTTCCGTGCGATATGGTGCGAAAATATCCACCTTCGTTCCGGGGCCTCCCAGAAGCATAACCTTCGTTTTAGGCTTCCCGGGGCCCAGGTGTCATTTTTGCCCAAGTTATTACGAGGGGTATATCATGACCCTAGAGGACCCTTGGTGCCCTGGGAGAGTCATTCATATCCCCGAATATTGATATCACTCATGCCTTTGTTGTTCCGGCTCTTACACCAGTGCCCCGTAAAACGCTCTTCCAAGCCTATCAAGACCGGATAAGTGATCCCAAGGGCCTCCCATGTCCCCTAGGGGTGTTCCGTGCGATATGGTGCAAAAATATCCACCTTCGTTTTGGGGTCTCCAGGAAGCCCAAAAAACGTGGATAGCCTTCGTTTTCGGCTTTCGAGGACCCGGTGTCATTTTCGCCCAAACTTCTCCGGGGGGTCTATCATGACCCTAGAGGACCCTCGGTTCCCCGGGAAGGTCATCCGGATCCTCAAATTTCGATATCACCCATGCCTTCGCTATTTCGCCTCTTACATTGGTGTCCCACAAAAACGCCCTTATAAGTCTATTAGGGACCCAATAACGGACTCTGGGGGCCTCTTATGTTCCCCAATAGTGTCCCGTGCGATGTGGTGCAAAAATATCCATCTTCGTTCCGGGGCCTCCTGAAAGCCCAAAAAGCGTGGATTATAGCCTTGATTTTTGGGTTTTCCCGGGACCCGGTTTCACTTTTTCCCCAAACTTTTTCAGGTGGTCTAGCGTCACCCTAGAGGACCTCAAGTGTCTCAACACGGTCATCCGGGTCCCAGAACTTCGATTTCACCGATGGGACATGGACTTGGGACATGGGACATGGACTTGGAACATGGGACATGGAAACATGGGAACATGGGACATAGCGCTCGGTCGCTCGCTAGGCTCCAGGACATAGGACGTGGGACGTGGGACATGGGCCACCCAGATTTTGTTTCAATAAAATTTTGTTGTACTTAGTTCATTTCGATCCATAGTCTACTATGATAATATTTGGTAGAAGTACTTTAAAACAGAGTATTCTCAAGTTTGTTAATAAAAGACTAATAATCGTTTTCCAAGCACTCGGTTAAATATAGATTAAAGTTTACAGTATGACTAATCATAATAAGTAGAACTACAATGCAACAAACAATATGTCATTTAGGGGTATATACCTCTAACTTTTATAGAGACACCACAAGCCAATGGATGACCTTTTTTTTGTTTGTTTTTGACAAAGGCTAATACACGGCCAGTGAATGACTATTATCACGACTTGAGGGCATCCCTACCCCCAACATTTTAATATTTGCCCTAACCAATTTAAGAGTCAGGTTGCATATGAACCTCTCCGAATCCCGCCTTGGTGTTGTTTTAGTCGTTTTTATTAACAGTTAATCACAAAATTAGCACCAAAAAAAATAAATTCTTACAATAAAGTTAGAAGCAAGACAACCTATCTGTAAACATAAAAATTAAAAAAAAAAAAAACAAAACCAAAAAGAGCTAAAACATCCCGTGCATCGCATGCACACTAGGTGAGGGTTAACAACTCATAATTGGGTTGTTCACCATTACGTTGTTATGGATAGAATTTAAAGTTTTGGGTGTATTTATGTAATTGCTATTTATATTAATAAAAGTTACTTTATTACTTTATAAATTGAATTGGAAGTGTTGGATCATAGTGTATTTAATAAAAAAAATTGTACTCCCTCCGGACCACAAATTAACTACATTACATTGGACTTTTCGCGGTGTTCGAGACACTATTTTGACCACATATAACTCTTTTAATATGAATATATAGATTATAAAATTTTGATTTGTTTGGAAGTAACATTTGAAATGAATCTAGCAAAAGTATATTTATTTGTAAAACATTATTGATAGAATGCACTAGCTTAGACACAAGAAGGGGGGTTGAATTGAGTCTTTTAATTTTTCGGCTAAATCTAATTTCTGGAAGAAGTGGACCAACCTAAGGAATAGAGTTCCCTTAGTTGTTCCAATTTAGACAGTTTTATAAACGAAAAGCGTAAGAATTGTAGATCAAGGGAGACACAATGTTTTTAGCGGGGAAACCATCCAAGGCTCAATTTGGATGTAAAACCATGACCTACTACTCCGTAGGATTTGATGAACTACTTGTTGTATTACTCGAGCCAATCTCTCGTACAAGCCTAACTCTAAGCTTAAGTACAAACACACACTATACTCATGGTGCCAACAACTCACAAACTTACTCAAGTTTTGAGCTTTCTCTCACTAGCTAACTCTAGCTATGAACAACTCTATCAAGACAAATACATGTGATTAACCTTTGGATGCTTCATGCTTAAGCTAATAAAAGGTTACAAAGATATCCTAGGTACCAACTCTTAATGAAGGAAGAGAAAATAACCAAAGGAACTTGGAATGAAGTTCTTGTGGAAAATGTATGAAAGCACGAGTTGGGTAGAGAGGAGAAGGAGGTTTATAAGGGTTTTAGAAATGCTTTTCTAAAATACTTTGTGGCTTAACTCCTTAAAGAAAATCAGATGCTCTTGCCCCATTTATATAGGGAGAGCCTCATGAAATTATCTTCCTTATTTTATCAAAGCAAGTACAAGTGAATCTTTAGGAAATGTAATCTTAATGTATGCTAAAGTATTCATGTGATTTAGGAACACTAAGTGGGCTGATTTGCTTTCATAAATCAGACATACTTTTGCAAACATATGATCTTTTATGTGTTTTAAATTTTGCAAACACAAAGCTCAATAAAAAGATTCTTGAGATTCTTTTCTTAACCAAGTTAAACACTCAACCTTTTGAACATGAAAATCTGTGTTTGTGTGACTGAAAACAAAACATGGAAGCTTTAACACGTTTTAGAAAAGGTTTGAGTAAAAGAAGGAAAACTTTTTTCTTTTGATAAAAACCCAACTCGTCTGTCAGAGGGAACGGCTGTATCGAAGGTTGTTCCCTCTGTTTCAGAACTTTCAACTTTGCTTTTGTTCCTCAAAGGTTATTTCTAATCCTTCTGTACGAAATTGCTAGTGCATACATAAAGCCTAGAATGTAAAGACCTTGCTCTCTACTCTTCAAGTATTCATGCTTCATATTTCCACTTGGACAAGTCAGTTTTTCCATGATGAGTTTCTACACATAACAACTTAATGAAGCACAATTTTTAGTGTTAGTGTGCATAAGCATAATTAATTTGTTAATCATCAAAATCTAGGGTTCAACAAATTCCCCCTTTTTGATGATGACAAACTAATTGTGCTTATGCTTCAATAAGATCAGTGCGCTATCAACATGAGTTTAGTTCAATACAAGACAATCATTCAAGAAGGACATAACAGGCCAATGAGATAAGATCACAACCCGCTCTTTAGTATAAACATGATAAGAGCTAATACGAACATTGAACTTAACATAACTAGATAAGTTTAAGCACATACATAAACTTTCCCCTTTTTTCATAATCAAAAAGTGAACGCAATATAACACATGAAGCATCCACAAAGAACTACGGCTAAGTTATGCTACAACCACACTAACTGGGGTATTATCATACAAGAAGACTACAAACAACTAACTCAAACCAAGAGTTTAGTGATATTGGCCATCCAAGAGCAATAAAGTAAGATAAGTTAGTTCAGCATATTATGGGCAAAACCAGAAGGAAGGCAGGCGCAAAGGATGAGCATTCAAAAAGGATAGCAAACCAAGATAAGAGTGAGAAGCAAGCTTGCTGACAGCAGGGGAACACCTAAGGGACCAGGCACAGAAGCATGTCAGGGTTGGGTGGGAGGGTTAGCAAGGGGTAGGAGCCTGCCAAGAGCATTCATAACCGCAGCATGTTGCCTTTCCTGAGTAGCCTGAAGTTCCTTCAACTTAGAATCCACTTTATCTTCCAAGGCAACCAAGGATTCCTCAAGAATCTCAAACCGCAGATTTGGATCATCAGAGGCTTGAGAGGAAGAGTGAGGATCCATGAACCCACATGACAGCAGGGTTTGAGAGTCCAGATAGTCAGTAGTACGAATCCCTTGAAGAGTAGTAAGAGGAATCCCAAAGTGTTGAATAACCCTAGTCATAAGGAAGCCATAGGGAAGAAGATGGTTGGTTCTGTCCCTATTGGTACACCTCTGGATATGAGCCACAAAGAGAGCATGGAGGTTGATGGGTAGACCTTGCCCAATGAGATAAGTCATTGTGAGCTCTAAGTAAGTGGGCTCGCCCCTCTTCTCCTTCTTAGGAAGAATACTACGCATGACAAAGGTGAAGATGAGTTTGTGGAGGGGTGTGAGGTCACTCTAACGCACCTTGCGTGACCCTTTCAAGGTGGTATCACCAGTTAGGGTTTGGGTAATGTGGAGGGGTGTATGTGGAGCATCAAGGTAGGGGTACCCACCACTGAAATGAGTATCAAAACCCTCACAGGGCACACCAAAGATTTTCCCCAAAGTCGCTTCATCAAACTCAAACTTATTGCCCCAGACCTGTACATAAACAGTACCATCCAACACTTCACAATTTTCATAAAATTCCAAGACCTCCTTGGCTGCAAACTCATGAGATGGATCCACAAATAGAGAATACCAGTTTTGTTTTCTAATAGCATCCAAAAAGGCAGAGCATCCAGAACGAAGGCAAAGATCAGGGAGAAGAATTTTACCAGGCCTTATATGGATAGAAGGATCTGTGGACTGAGACCCAGACAAGGAAGATTCACCTTCGACTTTGCACTTTTTGGATGGTGGAGACAGCTCAACAGGAAGGGAGGCTTCTTTGCATTTTTTGGCTGATTTTGTGGTGAAAGATTTTTTGGTGGAGGGAACAGGTGACAGGAGTTGTTCCTTGGTGGAGGATTGTTTGGTGGAGGCTTTCTTGGAGGTTCCTTTCTTCTTCTTTAAAGTGGATTTGGGCTCATCATCAGGAAGGATATCAGGGGGGGGGGGGGAGGAGCTCCACAGCTTTGCTCCTAGTTACGCGAGTAGGAGTAGACACAGGGGGTTCATGAGGGGGGGTTGTGGGAGAGGGCTGAGATGGAGGAGCAGATTTCTTCTTAGGGCCTTTTCAGCAAGCTTGACTAATTTGCGTGAGCTGGAGTGAGGAGCCAATTGGCGTGGGGAAGACCTAGTCTTCATTCCGGGCTTACGTTTTTTGGCAAGAAAGATGATAGGGCCATCATCCTCATCTTGGGCTTCATCATCTGGGACGGATTCTGAGAACTTGGGAGGGGAAGAAAAGTATCCAAGAGGTTGAAGGGGGGAGTGTGGTTCCTCATGCTCAGAATCCAGCACATCAACCCGTCCCATAATGTAGTCAGGCCCCGTGGGCTCAAGGAATGGACCACGATCAGGGGGGGTGTTCCCTTCTGAGGCAGTTTCAACAACAACATTAGTGCCGTGTTCAATATCCTTATTTGTGACTGCCTTTTCTGGGGTGGTGCCATCATTGGTAGGAGGGGCAACCATGGGCTCAGTCTCCTCATTATCCCCTTCGTTGTCACGTTCATCATCAACAACATCACCCTCATTTTCTCTCTCAATCTCTCCTTTTTTATTCTCTTCATTCTGTTTTTCACCCTCATTCTCTCATTTTTCTGTTTCCCCTTTCTTTCTTCCAACAGTGACACTTAATTTCTTAGTGACCCATTTTCTCATCCCCCATCTCTTTCGTTTAGGTTTTTTAGGCAATTTTCGACCTAATTTCCCAGTTTTCTCAGCATCTAATTGTTTGCGAATTTGACCAATTTGTTTCACATTTTGCTTAATTTCTTCACAAAGAGGTTTCTCAGGAATATGAACTGAAGGAATTTGAGAAGGGTTTGAACGCATACCATCTTCTCTTGCCACAAAGGGCTCATTGAGATCAAAGTGATCTTCTTCTTCCTGTGATTCTTCTTCTCCCTGAGTTGATGGCGGTTGTGGGTCCACAATGGAGAGGTGAGAAGGTAGCCTCATGGCAGGTCTCCTTTTGGCTTTGTATGACCGACCCTTAGGACCACATGCACCAGGTGATTTGCCGTGAAAGGTACGAGCACGAATTGAGGGTTTTGGGGCCATGGATTAAGAGGGAAGAGAAATTCCTAAACACCCTAAAACTCGATTTTTCTGACGATCCAACTCGTTGAAGAAAAGATCCAGGTCAGGAATGGAATTTGTAATTGTGGTATTTTTGTGTTTTGGATGTGATGGAATTAAGGAGAGAAGTTTTGGAGGAGATGAAGAGGACGGTTGAAGAGATGTAGGTGGTGGAGAGTCGGGTTTATTTAAGGAGGGATTAAGGAGAGGTGGAGAATGTGGTGAGGGACGATGGGTTCTTCGTGTATAACCATGGTGAAGTGATGGTGTTTTGGGAGATGGTGGAGAAGCTGATGGTTAATAGAGTGAGTGAAGAGAGAGAAAGAGAGATGGCGGTTGAGTGTATTGGAGAAGGTGAGGAAATGTGGGGAGTTGAAAACCCAATGATGGCAATGAAGAACTGTGAGACAATAATGCTTTCCCTCTATCAATGCCATTTAACTGTCCCTTGGTTAATAAAACAAAACATCTGCTTTCCTTAATTTGAGTTTGAAAGAACGGTTATAAGGGTAGAGTGTTTAGTCAGTGATGGTAAGTGTTTAGAGGAGCCAACCACAAAAGGACACGTAAGAAGGCCAACTGGTTAAGCAAGGGTGATTTGAGGTCTTGCAAAAAGTGTTGATCTGATTTTAGAACAAATTCCCATAAAGCTTTCCCATAACTTATATATAAATCACTAAAGGACAATAAGGGCAATATCACAAAACTTTAGTGAGTATTTATGTTTTATAGCTTGTATAACAAAGCTTGCTAAGCTTGAGAATGGACATAGCAAAATTTTCACCAGTGTATTTCATTGACTTGTCATGTGTATATGCAAAATTAATCAACAATTTTATTTTTTTTCATTTTAGGGGATTGAATACGCATGTTCCTAGACTATCTTTGTCATACCGAGCTCAAGTCGTATTTTCTCAAATCGCTCACGACTAAGAGCTTTGGTGAAAATATCCGCAATTTTAGTTCTCCGTTTTGCAAAAATTCATTGAAATTTGGCATTTTTCCACGTTATCCCTTAAGAAATGATGTCGTATATCGATATGCTTTGTGCGTTTATGTTGACATGGATTTTTTGCAATGCTTATGGCACTAGTATTATCACAAAAAATAGGCATGCAATTAGTGATGATACCAAAGTCTCTAAGTTGTTGTTTAATCCAAAGCAATTGTGCACAACAAGAGGCCGCCGACACATATTCGGCCTCAGCGGTAGATAGTGCAATGGAGTTTTGTATTCTTGAACCCCAAGAGATTAAACACGACCCTAGAAAGTGTGCCATACCCGACGTACTCTTCCTATCAACATGATAACCCACATAATCCGCATCCGCATAACCAATTAAATCACAATTTGTTCCTAAGGGATACCACAAGCACAAATTATCATTTCCACGCAAATATCTCAAGATATGTTTTACCGCTAGCATGTGTGACTCTCTAGGACAAGATTGAAAACGTGCACACAAACTAACACTAAAAACAATATCGGGTCTATTAGCGTTTAAATAAAGAAGTGAGCCAATCATACCTCGGTAGGTTTTTTCATCAACCTTTTTACCGTTCTCATCCATGTCTAGTTTAGTTGCCGTGGGGATTGGCGTATCTATTGGCTTTGTGTTTTCCATTCCATATTTCTTTATAAGTTCCTTGAGGTATTTTTGTTGGTGGACCATAATACCTTCACTTGTTTGCTTGATTTGAAGCCCCAAAAAGAAGTTGAGTTCTCCCATCATACTCATTTCAAACTAACTTGTCATCAATGTAGAAAATTCTTCACATAAACTTTTGTTAGTGGCTCCAAAAATTATATCATCAACATAAATTTGAACAACTAACAAATGTTTATCTTTTAATACCTTGAGAAACAAGGTGTTGTCAACCTTTCCCGTCTTAAAATCATTTTCCATTAAAAATTTAGATAAGCGTTCATACCATGCTCTAGGAGCTTGTTTCAATCCGTACAACGCCTTATCCAATTTAAAGACATGATTTGTTAATTCTTGATTTTCAAAATCGGAAAGTTGTTCAACAAAAACTTCCTATTTCAAAAAGTCGTTTAAGAAGGCACTTTTAACGTCCATTTGAAAGAGGGTCATACCCATAAAAGCCGCAAAGGCAATAAGGATACGGATAGCTTCAATACAGGCTACCGGTGCAAAGGTTTCGTCATAGTCAATACCTTCTTCCTGATTATAACCTTGCACAACAAGCCTAGCTTTGTTTCTTACCTATGTGCCTTTCTTGTCTAGCTTGTTTCTAAATACCCATTTGGTTCCAATAACCATGCGGTCTGATGGTCTAGGAACCAAGAGCCAAACTTTGCTTCTCTTAAACTGATTTAGCTCTTCTTGCATAACAATTATCCAATCTGGATCTTGTAGAGCTTCTCGATAGTTTCTTGGCTCGATGATAAAGAGGAACGCATAGTGAGCACAAAAGTTGTTGACCGATGACCGGGTTTGCGTTCCTTTTCCAAAGTCACTGATGATTTGATAAGAGAGGATGAGAGTTGCTGTGTTTCCATGGCCGAACACTTATTGGAAGTGTTGAGCCACTAGATTGAATGCTGTCAGCTTCATTATGCTCTGAAGGAACAGATGAGGGACCAGGGTTAGCAGTGGTGGTAGTTCCCCCTGTCAATGATACCGAAGCTTCTGTCTCAGGGGAACTATCCTTGACTATAGGTTTGTTGAACCATGATTGTTTTGATGATGACAAACTAAATTAAGTTAAATGAAATATTATACATGTTAGTTGAACTATTAATTTAATATATTGAAGTTACTAATATGTTTATGCAAGCTTGTAGATTAGTTCATATTGATAGGTTGAAGCATGAAGTTGCTACACAACAATGGAGATGACAATCAAGCTTGAAGACTTATGAAGCTCTACATTTTAATGATTATATTTATTAGAGTTCATTTGTTAAAGTTCTTAAAGATGACGTTAATTTGGTTACTTAATTAGTTGGGCAAACTAAATAAATGATTTGAGAGAAACATTCTTATATTGAGAAACGTGACAATGGAGTATTCCTTAGGTGAGACGTTACCTATTGGGAGACTACAGTTTACACGTACATTTAGTATTTCCTAAAAGATTATTATTTTGGTAAAAATATACTATTTACTAGATAATATTTTTACTTGAGAATATATTGATCTTTTATATAGAAAAGATATCTCTTACATATGGAAGGATTTTATTTTCAAAATATTCAGATTTTATTATATACTATATTGTGACCGAAAATATTAGATATTTTCCTAGTGAAAATTTGTCTATTATTTGGTAATATATTATCTTGATAGAAAAGATATTATTTGGTCAATATTGTGTTGAAATTCCTACCGGTTTGATATACTATATATTTTGGGATATTTATTTTTGATATCTTTGAGCTCAAAAAGTATTATTTACAAAGATATTATTTTTAGGTGAGTTAAAAATCCGAATTTCAGTTTTATTTTCGGAAAACCTATTTGCCTATATAAAGGGGAGTTATCTATCATTTCAAGTTCGCGATTTTATAACCCCTAAGTGTTCATATTTTCATAGAGAATTATTTTGAGAGAACACTAAAGTTTGCCTAAGTAACTAAAGGATCATATTAACAACTTCTAAAAGAGCTATAGAATTAAATTGTACCTTATGCTTTTGAGAGGTAAACAATATTCCTTAGAGTTAAGGATAGCTTGGATTAGTGTCCAAGGGGTTAGGCTTAGATCAGAGTAATTGGGTCTAAGTTCGTTTGGCTTGAATCAGAGTAATTGGGTTCGAGTTCGTGACTTCAATCAGAGTAATTGGGTTGGAGTGAGTTGGGTTGAACCAGAGTCGGTTTTATCGAGTTGTACTACTGATTAATGAGAAGAAGTAGTCACTGAAAGTCCTTCGGGCCGTGGTTTTTCATCCTTTGTAGTTTCAAAGGGTTTTCCACGTAAAATCGTGAGTGCTTTCATTATTGCTTCTATTTGTTTATTAGCTTTAACTAATGTTGTTCCTTGTTTCAGTAAACGTTCCTTAAGTCAACGTTCCTTAAAATTAGTTACAATCCACAAAGTACAACAAGTGTTCTAAATAGTTTAAATTCCGCAAAAAGTTTAAGAACACAATTCACCCCCCCTCTTGTGTTCTACCGTGCTACTAACAAGGTCCTTTGCATGTTCCTTCTGCATCAGTAGCTACTGAATCAGATCGATTTTTGACAAGTCCAATTTCAAAGTCATCATCCTATTGGTTTCTCTCAATCAAATGGTTAGTTTCATCAAATATTATATGAACGCTTTCTTCCACACACATAGTTCTTTTGTTGTATACTTTGTAAGCTTTGCTATGTGCTGAATAACCAAGAAAGACCGCTTCATCACTCCTAGTATCAAATTTTTCTAGGTTTTCTTTCCCATTGTTATGAACGAAGCATTTACAACCAAAGGTGCGAAAGTGCATGATGCTAGGCTTTCTCCCTTTGAAGAGTTCATAGGGAGTTTTCTTGAGTAGTGGTCTAATCATGCAACGATTAACAATGTAGCAAGCCGTGTTGACGGCTTTGACCCAAAAGCTTCTAGGAAGTCCACTAGCAATAAGCATAGTTCTAGCAATGTCTTCTAGTGTTCTATTCTTTCTTTCTACCACACCATTTTGTTGTGGTGTCCTAGGGGCCGAGAAGTTATGATCTATGCCATTTGTGTTGCAAAATTCAACAAATTTTCCATTTTCAAATTCCGTACCATGATCCGACCTTATGCTTATGAGTTCATTTCCGGACATTTTCTGAGTTTTCCTAATGAAGGTATCAAATGAATTGAATGTCTCATCTTTGGAAGAGAGAAATAAGGTCCAAGTGAAGCGTGAGTAGTCATAAACTATCACAAGCACATATCTTTTGCCGGTTCTACTAGCTACCCTCATGGGACCCCAAAGATCCATGTGGATAAGCTCAAGAGGTTTAGACGTGCTAACCATGGTCTTAGATTTGAAAGATGACTTTACTTGTTTTCCTTTAGCGCATGCATCACAAACTTTATTATCTTTAAACTTAATGGAAGGCAAACCAACAACTAAGTATTGAGATAATAATTTATGCAATAATGATAAGCTAGCATGGCCTAATCTTCTATGCCAAAGTAATGCATTATCATAAAGAACACTCAAGCAAGTCATATCAATGTGGGGAAGCAAAGAAAGATATGCCTTGTAAACATTGTTGTGTTGCTTCCCTTTCAACACAACATCTCCGGTTTTGGTACTTACTATCATGCAACTACTTGAATAAATTCAACCTTGTTACCGTGATCACATAGTTGTGAAATGCTCAAAAGATTAAGCTTTAAACCCCTTACCAAGTATACATTGTCAATGGAGTGTGAAAGTGACGAGCCAATCTTACCAACACCAACAATTTTGCCCGTATTGTCGTCACCAAATCCCGCACTTCCACCGTTGAAAGCCTTTAGTGAGAGAAAATTTGATTCATCTCCCATCATGTGCCGTGAGCAACCACTATCTAAGTACCAAGATTGGTTGCTCTCTCCCACCAAGGCCTCATTCTCGAGTTCCGAGTCGCTATTAGCTATGAAGGCCATGTCAGCTTGCTCCATAGGTTCCTCCATATCCTCCTCTTCTTCATTTCCCCATGTGGCAGCGATCATTGTCTCTAAGAACTTTTCCTCTGTGTTGTTGTTGGCATTTCTTCTGTTGAATTGCCCTTTAGGCTGGTCTCGTGGTTGTTCCTTTGGTTGTTCCTCTTTCCAAGTAGGGTAGAATCTCATTATGTGTCCGGGCTTCTTGCATTTGTGACACACATCTTGCTGAGCAGCTTCCTTATCTTTTAAAAAGCTTCTTCGATTACCAGTTTTGAACCTTTTGTAGAGATGACCCAACCTTTTTGCAAGCAAGGCAAGATCATCTTCTAAATCAAGCTCGGATTGGCCATCTTCATCATCAGCCTTTAGAGCCAGCCCTCTGTCTCTTTTTGGCTCTTCCTTTGCTCGAGTGTTCAGACGGATCTCATGGGTTTGAAGGTTGCCAATTAGCTCGTCAAGAGGCAAGGTATCCATTTATTTTGCCTCTTGTATGAATGTTACCTTGCTGTCCCATACTGTAGGTAAGATTCTAAGGATCTTACGAACAAGTTCTTCTGAGGTGAAGGTTTTGCCGAGTGATTTGAGTTCATTCGTGAGATTTGTGAATCTTGTGAACATATCTTTGATGGGTTCCTTATCACTCATGAAGAAGAGTTCATATTCTCTTACCAGAATTTCGATGCGAGATTGCTTGACTTGATTTGTTCCTTCATGCGTAAAAACGAGAGCATCCCATATTTCTTTGGCGGTTGAGCATCCAGCAATATGGTTGTATTCTTGTGGATCGAGTCCACAATGGAGGATTCTTACAGCCTTGGCATTCTTCTCAAGCTTTTCGAGATCGTCGTCATTGTAAGTATTTTCTGGTTTGGGAACACGAGTTCCATCAGCATTCGTTATAGGGGGAATGATAAGTGGGCCATTTGTGATGATTTGCCACAGTTGGTAATTCTCAGCTTTTACATGAATTTCCATGCGAGTTTTCCACCGGCAATAAATCAATAATGTTGGCAATTGAACAAGGGTGGCCTAGAGGTGGATTGACCTTCATGTGTTGAAGAGGGTGCACTCATTTTGGGGATCACTCAAAAGGGTTTAGTTTTTTGTTGTGAGAACCTGCTTTGATACCAATTGATAGAATGCACTAGCTTAGACACAAGAAGGGGGGTTGAATTGAGTCTCCAATTTTTCGGCTAAATCTAATTTCTGGAAGAAGTGGACCAACCTAAGAAACAGTGTTCCCTTAGTTGTTCCAATTTAGACAGTTTTATAAACGAAAAGCGTAAGAATTGTAGATCAAGGGAGACACAATGTTTTTAGCGTGGAAACCATCCAAGGCTCAATTTGGATGTAAAACCACGACCTACTACTCTGTAGGATTTGAACAACTACTTGTTGTTATTACTCGAGCCAATCTCTCGTACAAGCATAACTCTAAGCTTAAGTACAAACGCACACCATTCTCATGGTGCCAACAACTCACAAACTTACTCAAGTTTTGAGCTTTCTCTCACTAGCTAACTCTAGCTATGAACAACTCTTTCAAGACAAATACATGTGATTAACCTTTGAATGCTTCATGCTTAAGCTAATAAAAGGTTACAAAGATATCCTAGGCACCAACTCTTAATGAAGGAAGAGAAAATAACCAAAGGAACTTGGAATGAAGTTCTTGTGGAAAATGTATGAAAGCACGAGTTGGGTAGATAAGAGAAGGAGGTTTATAAGGGTTTTAGAAATGCTTTTCTAAAATACTTTGTGGCTTAACTCCTTAAAGAAAATTAGATGCTCTTGCCCCATTTATATAGGGAGAGCCTCATGAAACTATCTTCCTTATTTTATCAAAGCAAGTACAAGTGAATCTTTAGGAAATGTAATCTTAATGTATGCTAAAGTATTCATGTGATTTAGGAACACTAAGTGGGTTGATTTGCTTCTATAAATCAGTCATACTTTTGCAAACATGTGATCTTTTATGTGTTTTAACTTTTGCAAACACAAGGCTCAATAAAAAGATTCTTGAGATTCTTTTCTTAACCAAGTTAAACACTCAACCTTTTGAACATGAAAATCTGTGTTTGTGTGACTGAAAACAAAGCATGGAAGCTTTAACACGTTTTAGAAAAGGTTTGAGTAAAAGAAGGAAAACTTTTTGCTTTTGATAAAAACCCAACTCGTCTGTCAGAGGAAACGGCTGTATCGAAGGTTGTTCCCTCTGTTTCAGAACTTTCAACTTTGCTTTTATTCCTCAAAGGTTATTTCTAATCCTTCTGTACGAAATTGCTGGTGCATACATAAAGCCTAGAATGTAAAGACCTTGCTCTCTACTCTTCAAGTCTTCATGCTTCATATTTCCACTTGGACAAGTCACTTTTTCCATGATGATTTTCTACACATAACAACTTAATGAAGCACAATTAGTGTTAGTGTGCATAAGCATAATTAATTTGTTAATCATCAAAATCTAGGGTTCAACATTTATAATTTTTCATTAACCAAGCAATGGTCAAAGTTTGTTAGCGTTGACTCCAAAAAGTCTAACGTTAATATTTATTTATTGGGAAAATCCAGTTGGTGCCCTCGTGTTCTGAACTTGTCCGGCTGGTGCCCAATCGATTTTTAAAATCCAGCTGGTGCCCCTATATTGTTGCTCGAGTCTGCTCCGTGCCTTATTGTGTAAAATCCGTTAATGCAGACGTTATGTGTGACGTAGCTTATCCTTTTGTTGTTCCAGTTGACCCCCTCCCCCTTGTTTCCCTCCCAAATTTTAAAATACGTTTATTTTGCCCCCTTTTTTCCCCTCCAAGATTACACCACTTTCACTATGAAGCTAAATATTTCCCTCTTTCATTTTTACAGACACCACCATCAAAACAAATTTGTTCCTCCCTCATCTCAATTAATAAAATGTTGAATCAATATGTTGAACCTTTTTAATAAAAACCTGTTCAATCAATATGCAAAATTCGTAAATATGCAAAGCTCATAAATAAGCTGTGTTTATAATTTCAAGTTCAACTTGAAAATATTCATAGTGATATTAAAATATCAAACTCAAGGTTTTTTGTTGGTGGGGCGTGAGTGGGGGCGGGCTGTTGGTCGAGAGAAAGAGAGAGCACAAGGGGGAGAGAGAGAGGAGAGGGAAGAGATCTGTTGGTGGCGATGGCGTGAAGCTCGACTGAGAACTGAGAAGTAGGAGGAGTCTGTGAGAGGAGAGAGGAGAGAGGGTCTGGATATTTTTTTTGGCAGGTAAGTAAGAGCATTGAAGCCTGAAAGGTAAGTGACATCTAGCTTCTTTTTTTTTTTTTTTTCCTTTTTTTAATCAAGGGTTATTTGTTTTCCTTTAATAAAAAATGGATTTAGATTTTTTTTTTTAAACATAACGTCTCCATTAACGGAGCCTCCAAAATAAGGCACGGAGAAGACGCGAGCAACAATACAGGGGCACATGCTGGATTTTAAAAATCAATTGGGCACCAACTGGACAAGTTTAGAACACAAGGGCACCAACTGGATTTTCCCTTATTTATTTTTTGGAAAATGGTAAGTATATTTGTCATCCAAAGGTATGCAAAGTGACACCCCTGGAAAAAAGAATACATGTGCAGAGAATTGTGTCGTACACTGGAATCCTATCAAATCTAGTTAGTACATATTTTGCAATACATGCTCAGCTTCCTCACTATACAGAGAATGTTATTTGTGATCTGGAGGTAGTACACGCTAATAAAAAATAGTTTAAAGTATGTTGTATATTAAAAATCATATACGAGTGTATTAACATGAACCCATGCATCATAAGGGCTTCATAACCAGTAATCACAGAACTAAGCTGAAACAAAATGAATCGAAAATAAGTGAAAACATACTCACCCGAGTAGCCATATAAAAATTACTAGCGAATGGTGATTGTTCTGGGTGATACTCCATATAGGTCGTGTTTGGCAATTAGCTGTTAGTTGTTAGTCGATTGCAGTAGTTGCTAGTTGTTTGCTGTTTCGATTAGTTGTTTTGACCAGCGATTTGTTTTAACTATTTATGCAGAAATATTTGGTTGAATAATTTGGTTGTTAGCTGTTTAAATATGTAAAATGACATTTAAGAACATGAGATCAAGTTGTTTTTATCATTGTATTAAAATGTAATAACAATGTTAAAATATTAATACATCCAAATAGAATTTAAAGTTCTTTTGCTGGAAGATGATAAATTCAGATAAATAATAATGTAATAAAATGTGACATATAGAATGTCGTTTGTGTATATTACCCAAAAAAAATGCTTAATATACCTAAAATTTGCAAATGTTTGGCTTAATGATGTAGGCGCCTTCTTGTATAATTGTTATCTTTATATGTTGTCTAGCTATTTGAAAACTATAAACCTAGAAAAAAGTTACACAAAAACAAGAGGTATTGACAAAATGGTCATGGTAATTTTATTCAAGTATTAGACAAAAGGGTTTAAAGATGTAAAAATAAAAGAATGGCAATTTGACTTCTATACTCAAACAAATGGAAAAATAAAAGTAATTTTACAAAGTATTGGATAAAATGGCCATTTGACTTATGATACTAAAGAAATAAGTTGTACTCCCTCCGTTTCACAATATAAGGCATATTTTGACTCTATCTGTGTTTTACAATATATGGCATATTTTGGCTTTTAACAGTTTTCAATGAGTATTTATTGCTAGTTTTCCTATTTTACCCTTCTTTTTCTTCTCATTTACTTATTTTCTCTCTCCAATGTTGCATTTAATATTTAAGTCTTTTTACCATCACTTTTCCTTGAATTCAAAATTTCTTAATTTGTATGCAAAGTCAAAAAATAACTTAGATTATGAAGGAAAATGTTTAGTTGACCCAGTAGGTGGTTGACCCAGTGGGTGGGCAACCCACCTCCTATTTATATGTATATCTCTCCTACTTTAAATGCTACTTTTTGAAAATAGAAGAGAGAGAAAATAAGACAAGATGAAAGAGATAGACACAAAAAATTGGTGAGTTGCCAACCTAGTGGATCAACCTATCATTCTCCTATTATGAAACGGAGGTAGTAATTATTTGGGTGTAAAAAGAATTTAAAAGATTGCTAACCAAAAACTAAAATTAATTTATTGACTTGATCAAACATTTAATTAAGTAATCCAAACAATTAATTTTTGCCTTAAAAAGCTCTTTGCCAAACAAGACCATAGTACAATATAGTCAAAGTTTAAATACATTGATAGAATTGTAAATCTTTTGAAGTGATGTATAGTTTTTGTAAGTGCAACAATACTTGGTATTTTGTGCATGCAAAATTACAGTGGTGCTATGATGAAGTTTTTGTTTCTTTGTGGGGATGTTTTTCTTTTCTGTCCATTTGCGAGTTGTGGGTTCAATTTCGACCAACGTGGTTGGATCTGCCTGCTTTTTCCCCCTCTCTCTCTCTCTTCCCTTGCAGGGGTACCCCCACCATCCTCCCCCATCAGCTCTCACACACACAACATTACCCGCTTTAGCTTTTGGAGCAGTTTATTAACAAGACACACTACCAAGTAGCTGATGAAGATGAGGGTTAGAGCTGCTATTTATGGAGCTAGCAAAATCTAATCCGATTGGACCTAATTTGCTTTAAACCTGACCGAAATCTTATCCGAAAATGTTCGACTTACTAATGACCAGACTTGCTAACGACGCAAATCCGAAACTACCCGATTTGAACCCGGCACGATACTCGAAGCTTGTGATACAATAGTTGTTTTTTGACCCGTAACCGACCTGCTAAAGATCCGAAATAACTACACCGATGCTGACATAATGACCCGACCTGCTGATAACCCAAACCCGACCTGTTTGCGAGGTCCAAGGGCAACCAAAAAAAAAAAAACCTAAAAGGGGCTTATTGAAAAGCTGAAAGCCTTATTTTAAAAGATAAAGCAAGGCAGGAAAGCTGGGAACCGAAAGATGGTGCCTTTTCCTTCTCTTCATGTTCTCCTCCTTCCTTAGCTAGTTAGCTTCTCATTAGTTTTCTCTCTCCTGAAACCCCAAATCTCTTCCAAATGAAAACACACACCCATAGTAATTATTAGACTTTAGTGGCCAAAACAATTATCAATACCAGTTGAGTTAAAAGACTTCTTAACCTTCTTCTCACTTTGCACATTACACTACTAATAAACCCTCGAAACATATAGACTTAAGAACAAAAAAAAAGGAGAATTTTTTTTCTTCTTTCCCAACCCCCAAATGTTAGGCGGGTCTTCCTCTTCCTCAGCTCTGTCTTCCGAGCAGTTCAACAATAGTCCACCGGAGAACGGCAGTTGCAGCAAGCGCAAAAGGCGGCCCGCTGGAACCCCAGGTATATATATACTTCCTCCGTTCCATATTTATATATACTATAACCCTCTTATTAGTTTGAGAGAATTATAATATATATATATATATATATATATATATATATATATATATATATATATATATATATATATATATATATATTTGAAAATGAATGGTTATTGTAGTGGTATATATCACCAATTAGAACAATAACCATTCATTTTCATTATCTGATGTGCACTAATAATTTGTTATATCAATTTGATATAGATCCGGATGCAGAAGTGGTATCGTTGTCGCCAAAGACTCTACTGGAATCAGATCGATACGTGTGCGAGATCTGCAATCAAGGGTTCCAAAGAGACCAAAACCTACAGATGCACCGAAGGCGGCACAAGGTGCCATGGAAGTTGTTGAAGAGAGAGAATCCTGTGGTGAGAAAGCGGGTGTTTGTGTGTCCCGAGCCTACTTGTCTTCACCATGACCCATGCCATGCACTTGGTGACCTTGTAGGGATTAAGAAGCACTTTCGTCGAAAGCATAGCAACCACAAACAATGGGTTTGTGATAAGTGCTCTAAGGCTTATGCTGTTCAGTCTGATTACAAGGCTCATCTCAAAACTTGTGGCACTCGCGGCCACTCTTGCGACTGTGGCCGCGTATTCTCCAGGTATCATATAACATAACACAACCCAACACAAATACAACACTACTAATGGTGCATCTCATAATCAACACAATGGGTTTTGAGTTTTGACTTGACTTGATAGATTATTAAGAAATAGGAATAATTGTTAATTAAGTATAATATAATTTTGACATTTTATTTTATTTGAATCTGATCTTTTAGATAATGGAGCCTATTTATCTGTCCTATCCCATTACTACTTTACTAGTACTAGTAGCACAATAGAACAGCGTTTTTCCCCAAGTAAAAGTTAGCCATTGAACGAATCTTCCTGGTTTGTTTTCTGATTTTCTCTAGCTTGACTGTGTGAATAATGTTCAAACCTAGCAAAATTATGAGGCTCAAAATTATGATCAGGCATTGCTGGGGAATATATCTGTGAAGTGGGACAGCTGAGAGTCGTACATAATATCATTATTTGATGTTTGAAATAATGATTTTTCTAAAGATCATGATCAAGCAAGCCTAGTTTTTATTTTTATTTTTTTTATTATTTTTTTTTTTATTTTTTTGAGGTGAAGCCATATAGGAAGGAGTTGAATAAAATCAATGATGGTCTTGTTGAGTTTTCAATGGTCAATGTTCAAAATGTTGATCATCGTGGTAGTTTATTATGGAGGTGGGCTTATTATCCCTACATGTCATGTTCTGGAATATAATCAGTAGTAGTACTAGTATAGTTGTAATCTTTCTTCCCTTTATAATTACCTGTTTGTCTTTACTAGTTTATCTTCTTTCTGTAAAGACAAACCTCAATGAAGCTTCCCTACTTTTTTCTAAAACATCTACCACGCATTCATTTGCTTGCACTATTACTATCTGACCTTACTCATCATCATTATACATTTTGACTGATTCCCTTTTCATCTTTTCATTTTTGTTTCTCTCTTGTTGTTGTTTTTGTTGTATGTTTAGAGTTGAGAGCTTCATTGAACACCAAGACGCCTGTACCACAGGCCGTCTTCGACCCGTCGATCATCAACCTCAACCTCAGCCACAACCACAACCTCAACCGGTGTGTTTGTCGCGAGCTGCTTCTAGCTCGAGTCCGTCCAACGACACGACGACTAACCACCACCTCAATGCGGCTTGGACTACTACTACTATGGCAAGGCCTTCGTCTACTGAGAAGGAGAACCACAATCTAGACCTTCAGCTTTCGGTTTCTCCTAAGGCAGCCGACCACGAGAACCAATCTACTCAGCTCCAGCTCTCTATCGGATCATCTGACTTCAGCGAAAAGTCTAACAACCTTCACAACGACAATAACAACTCGAACAACAACAACCAGAAGAACCACCACAAGAACAACAACGAAACGAACTCATCGTCAAACCACCAGGCAACAACAACAACAACAACAACAACAACAACAGCTACGTCACTCAAGGAGCAAGCGAGTGAGCAGCTAAGGCTAGCAATGGCGGAGAAAGCATACGCAGAAGAAGCAAGGAGAGAAGCTAAACGTCAAATCGAACAAGCGGAGAGAGAATTCGCAAACGCGAAACGCATTCGTCAACAAGCTCAAGCTGAGTTAGATAAAGCCCACGCACTCAAGGAGCACGCAATGAAGCAAATAAGCAACACACTTCTTCAAATCACTTGCCATGCTTGTAAACAACACTTTCACTTAGCAGCAGCAACAACAACGACGTCGTCTTGTTCTCCTCACCAGCAACAGCAGCTTATTGAAGATCAGAACAGTTCTCTTGCTGATGAAAGTCAGGTTGATGAGGACGATAATCGGGAATGAAAAAAAAAAAAAAAAAACCACTGACCACCTCTTTAGATTATCATCATCAACTACGGTTTTTAATAGTAGTATGTGATTAATTAATTAATATTAGATGTTTTTAATTTATTAATTAGCTTTGTGGTGTTTGCTTTTTTCAATTGGGTGGGGGTGAGGAGAGGTTGTTTATTTTATTTTATTTGTTCATTAATTCAGTGAAAACCATAGACTATAATAATAACAAGAGATATATCCAATCTCCAAGGGTGGATTTTTGTTCCCTAATGTATGGTACTGAGGATGGAATATTATGATAATGTTTGAATGAATGTATGTTTCTTTTTATCATATTATTATTAGGATCGATTGTGTTTTTTTTCCTTCATAAAACTGAATTGATCGAACTGATTTGAACTGAACTTACATGTACTCTAGTTAACTGAATTGAATATGTAATGTAGATTATTGAACGGAAATAAACTGCACCAATTAGTAAATAAGTGGAAAAAAAACGCACCCGTAATTTCATATTTGGGGCTAAGAGTAGTAAGAGATGTCAGAAGTGAGAATCTATTAGGACTATTCATAAATCTTTGTTGGGGAAGTTGGTCAGAAACAAACGTGGAGAAGGGGTTGAAAAGACCTGACCCTTCCTCAATACAAATAAAAAAACATCTAAACAAGTAAATTCAATTCATTCATTTATGTGACGGGAAAAAGCTTTATTCACTGGCTGGCCCTTTTTTCATTCATTTCTCTCTCTCTCTCTCTCTCTCTCTCTCTCTCTCTCTGAGTCTTATTAAATGCAAAATAGAGATGAAAGACGCCATGTTTTTCAGTGCCAATAGTTGTAAGGATGTTAAATGACAAATTCAGTAGTCGCTTTCATTCACTACAGTAACGCTCTCTCTTACAACAAACAAAAAACTTCTTACATTTCTCTCTCTCTCTCTCCTCATGGGAATCAGTGGGATAGGGAGAGGAGAGAGAATTGAATGAGATCAGTAAAACATCTTAATTTGGGATTTTGGTTAGAACCAGAAATATATATTGAAGCAGAAAAATATATCATCAGAGTTTGTTTGAAGGAAGGGGCATGTACTAGTACTGCGTGTGGTTGCTGTTAACTTTCATGACTTTCTAAAACAAAGCAAAAAGAGAGAGAAAAGTGGTTCCCTTTTCATGCTCCAAAACCTGCCTTTAACTTTTGTTATTTCAACCATGTGCTTCTCTGCTCTATAGCTTAGCTATACCACCTTTTTCTTTTTCTCTACTTAAACCCCATTTTTTTATTTTTAATTATTTGGCTTGCTATCGTTATTAGTAGTCCCCCCTTTGTTTCTCTTTCTATCTGGTACACCATGTGTTTGGATATAATTATGTAATGTGTTAAAAATCTTTGTCCTTTAAGCCAAGTTTGTGTGTACGTGACCTGAGTGCGTGCGTCAGCTTAATGTAGATTGTAGAGGCTCTTAAAAGCTGATACGACACGATAACACGATACTAACCGAACACGAATGTAGCAAATTATTGTTGAGTTACCGACATGTTTAATTATTAAACGGGTCAAAATAAGTAATCCATTTAGTTAAATAGGTTAGGTTAAGTCGTTAAAGTTGGATATAATTATGTATTTTTGTTACTATAATGTTTTTTTAATGTGTTAAAACTCTTTGTCCAAGTGAGTGAGTGAGAGTGTGTGAGTGAGTGCGTGAGGTGAGTGTAGCTACTAGTAATAACTTTTGCCCATCTCACCAAAAACAAAAGGACGGGGAAAAAGTGAACCCTGGCCTGCAAGGCTGCAACGATTCTCTTCCCTCAAGTTGACCGCATTTTTCTCCATTAGTTTTTTATTCACTACCATAAAGCTCAACCGTAATATTAGTTCGTTGCAATTTACAGCAAGGTCGCAAGTAGCAACAGATAACGAAACCTTCTAATTAAGTTTTCGGGTTGCTATTCTATGCCCTTAGCCTAGAGCTGGACAACTGAGCGGGTCGGGATGGGTCGTTTTAGACATGTTTGTGGGTAGGGTGGATCGGAGATGGGTCGGTCCGACCCACTTATAATGATAGGCATTTCATGTCGTGTCACGTCGCTTTTACAATGGTAGGCATTTTATATCGCATCACGTTGCTTTATTCACCCACAAGCTCTCTCTAATGTCCCATTGGGGTGGTTTTAAATTTTAACTTATAACTAAAATATTTTTAAAAAACCACAATATTTTGTTTCTAATTTTCTATTGTCGGTTTTGAAAACTAAGTATATAGTATGAAGGAAACAATTCAGCTCCAATTTAATTTTTTACGAAGGGTAAAATTCTTTCAAATCGAAAACTTACAACTTGCAATCACCCCAAAGTGTCTCTAATATTTAGACGCTTCTTTTGATAGAAGTTTCTCGATTCAGCATTCATAAAAGGATCCACTTCTCTAACATAGTTTTCTATTCAAGAAATGAAGTATCAATATCCTACGAGGTCCTAACTTAATGGTGATATCATTGGGGTTAATGGCTTTGCCAATGTTTGTCCATAGGTCAGGGCTTCGAGACTTGCTTAAAACATCCCCCTCCCTCCTCTGGCTTGCCTCAGTATGTAAGACTGTTGAGTTCTCTCACGACTAATTCTCATACAATGGCCTAGGGATAGATCTGTATGCGCCGATGCGGGCTTCCGATTATAAGCCCCTTTAGCCAATATCCATGCCTTCACCAACTAACCAATCCATATGACTTTGCAGCTACCAGACTAGTTAGGCCCTGTTCTCGTCAATGGAATGATGCGGAACGGTGAGGAACGGAACAGAACGGAAAGGAAATTGCAATGCGCTGCGGAACGGAACAGAAATTGCAGTGCGGGACGGAATGGAATAATAAATATAACTTGTGTGGTGCGGAATGGAACGGAAATTACGATGCGGTGCAGAGCAGAACGGAACAAAAAATTGCGGTGGGTGCAGAACGAAACGTAATACAGCTCACAAACGACGAAAAGAAGAGGACCTTAGTCCAAACTCTACAATATGAGCAAAAACACCCTATAAGAGAGGGTAGTGTGTGAAATGACCGACATCACCTTCCCTGAGAGGTCGATCCGGGAAGTTTTGTATCACTTAAAATTTTCGGATCGCAAATAATTTTACGTTGGATTTTTTAGGGTCAAAGTTAACAAACTTTGACCATTATTTAATAAAAAATTATAAAGTTCCACAATATAAATCTACTTTTGCTAGATTCATTTCAAAATAGTACTTTCAAGAAGATCAAATTTTTATAAATCTTTATAATGTGATCAAAATAGTGTCTTGAATACCGTGAAACTTCTAATATAAAATTATTTATGGTACGAATAAAGTACAACACACGACTCTGTGAAGAAACAACCCTTCTTGACTTCTCTTCTGTGCGAAAACTAACTCAATCTCAGTCGAACAACTAATTCTAAATCTAAGTTCTTCCTGTAGGGAAAGAATGAGAATAGTTGAAAGCCTCAACGGACTGATTTCTGTGAAAATTTCAACCATGTCATATACAAATAAAAAGGGCAACTACATGGCCGTTAATAACTGCGGAACCCATTGCTGAGATATAGAGGTGTCAAACAGGTTGGTTAGGTCGGTTTCAGGTCAAATCACTTATTGGTCGGGTTATTTAAAAGGTCGGGTCATTTTATTTTCGGGTTGAGAAATGCTTGTTCATAACCCAATGTATTCGGGTTCGGGTCGACCCAACGGGTTCAGCACTTATTTTTTTAATTTGGTTATAATTGCATAATTAATTCTATTTTAAACTTTAAAATAAAAATTTTCCACACCATAATGATATCAGACATAAAATATATGGTTCTAATCTATTTGAAAAATACCTCGTAAAGTTTTCACTTGTTATTGGGTTTTTACTAATGCAAACGAGTATCAAAATCCATACCAATATAACAATTAGTCAAAATCGTTTCACTAGTATTAGAAAATTCCTTATTTAAGAGAAATATGAAATTACAAATGTCAAAGTGAGTTGATAGGTAAGAAAATTTGATATGTTAAAGTCTTTTGTCATCCACTTTTTTCATGTTGAGTTGTTTTATTTTAAACGTCCCAACCCAACGGACCGACCCAGAGCAGATTCAGTTTGACCCAATAAATATTGATTTTTCGGGTTCGATATGCATCGGGTTCGATATTGTTCACGACCAAGACTTTTCGGGTCGGCATGAGTCAACTTTTTGGATCGGATCAAATTTTAACAGCTCTAGTGAAATATATAGGTACTTTTTTCAGTGTAAAAGTAAGTCTCACAATTATAAAGTACTACTAAACATCTTGTTATGAAAGAAAAGGGCAAACACGGATTTTGCAGTGTTCTTCACAAATCACAATGAACGGTTAAATTGTCCCTAATCCATCGTTGGTTCGCCGGAGAATTATGTCAGTGAAGACGAAGAGGTTGGAGCTTTAAGTTACTCGATATCACTCGATAAGATAATTTTGGTATATAAACACTTCAAAATTCCACATTTCTTTTATTATTCCTCCAGAGTCTAGGCAATGCAGCATCCACTGACAATCTGTCATCAAGACGTATCAATCATTATACCTTCAGATATTGTGCAAGGTAAGATGTGTAAAGCATACACGTCAAGGACTCACAGGTCTGCAGAACAAATCCACCATCCTGCTGCTAAAAATGATAATGCATGCATCTGAACAAGTTACAAACAGATGAATTCTGTTCACAAATTCTCGCACACGTTTCCAAATCCAGAAAGGCCCTAAGCAGAACTGGATAGCTAGCATAACAAATGAACAGAAGCTTATCCATTCATAGCAAAGTATGTATTTGTACAAATAACACCTTGCTCATATAGTTATCTACTTTTTTTCGTCATCACGATATAGAAGCCTCCTCATACTCTGGCAAACAAAGCCCCGGACTTGGACTTAGGGATTCTCAGGGATCCCGTCCTCATAAACAACTGTTTTACATCAGAAGTTTTTAGCACAGCGAGTTATTTATCAAATAACATGAGATAAACTTATCCTCCTCACCAGGTGAGCTTGTAGGATACCACGAGCTCATGATTCCTATAGAGTTCCTCAAGAAATACAAACAACGGAAATCCAACGTGCACATTTACGAGGAACAACACAACAAGGAAATTCCGCATGCCCAGCTGACAAATTTAAAATACTTGAGGTCAGCTGAGCTGTGAGGAGTCAGCTAATAAGTCTTCCCTTCATCTGTTTATCGGACAGCATTTGCTCATCTCACGTAGTAGTTATGAGAGACAAAGAACCTGTAATCAGGGTGATTTACATTCAAAAGCCGAAGCCACTCATCAGCAGCTTGCAAAAGCGAATTGGCTCTGGGACATTCATCAGCATCTTCCTGATCCCAAACAGAGATTTTGAACTTGTAACATGCCATTCCAAATATGGGCAATGATAGCTTCACAGGCATATCAAAGCCATTGGGAATCTCCGTAGGACATGAACCATTATGACATTGCCACTCATTCTGTGCACCTGTCGAAGTGGGGATGCAGTCCCATCAAGCACAATTGGACATGATAAACTATCTCTAGCATCAAATTCAAATTTCAAAACCATAGACAGACATACCATGGATGGGCGTCGACAGAGAGTGAAATGTCAAAAAGCAAGAATCCAAGTTCTGGAGAGTTGGACCTGTAGGTATTCTGTATATGGGATACCTTTTTCAAGTAACACAATGAAAGAAATCAAAGATTAGTTTCCTCAGATGTCACAATTGTTCAATGTGTGATTATTAAAAAAAGCATACCATGCAACAGAAATCCAACTTGATGGTGACAAGTCACAGCTCCTGTACGTTTTTAGTTCTGAGAAACGAGAGGCCAGAACTGATATCTGTTCAACATAAGTCAAAGTCAGACAGAAGAATACAGGAAAATAAAAGTGTATATACTCAACAAAAGCTTGTGAAGATGTACTAGCCTTATCAGCCAAAGGTTCCCGACTGTAAGGAGGGCTGTGCTCAAAATACTCGAAGGTAAGTACCCCCGGGGAACTAGAGAGCTCCCCTTCATCACTAGAAGAGCCATTGAAGGGCTTATTTCGTAATGAAAGTTCCTTCATACCCTGTATGTTAGACTCTGCAACATCCTGCTGACTCCATGCATTGAAGCTAGCTCCCCTATCTGTTTCACAATCACTGCTACCATCACTACTAGTTTCTCTAGATGACTCATCACTCTCCTCACCTGGCCTTCTGCAACAAAGCCATAAGAGAAAAATGATATTGCTTTAGAAGTTGGAAAGGAGAGATACTAAAAGGTTCAATGAAACGAAAAATGCAAGAACTGCTAATAAACTTGTTTTTGTACACGACTAAGCTTTATGTGCATCCTGAACCCTAACAAGCCCCATTTAAGGAGCATTCTCTGCAGGCATCAGAAGTGAAAAACATAAAAACAAAGCAGCTGAGATCTGCCACATTTATGATATCTGCAGGCTTCATCATTTAAACACGTTCATCAAATTCACTGGCTCAGGATACTCAATTGAAATGATACTCATAAACTGAATGCAATAGTTTTTCTTGAAGGAATGCTCGGGAAAAATGGAAGCTATCAGTGGGTGCAGTAAAATCATTCTAGACTCTTGGATCAACCCAAAAGAGTAAAGTGGCCTGGAACACACTAATTTGATTCCCTACCGAATCCCTATTTGAGAATCTAAAAGTACAACAAGACTAAATATTCTGCAGCCAGCCATACACTCTGGCTAACATGCTTATTCAAAGTATGCATTATGTTGGCAATCCCTACAGCAGTAAACAATGAGCTATGATTCGCACTTCATAGGACCCTAAGAAGTCATACCTCCTTTAAGATTCCTCCACATAACTGTACCATTAAAGAATAGGTGCTCAGCATAGCCCAAGTACACGTTCAATGCCCCAGTAACAACTACCAAACATCCGCATCTTTTTCAATCTTTAATAGCACTGAATATCCTTGTAATGTTGGAATAAAACTCAGGCAGAGAGGCGTCACCAATATCAGAGAGCACAAATGTCAGATGCAAGCTACCTTAAAACCCCTCCCACAGCATCAATATTGCTTAGCAATGAATAACTGTATATTAAACAAATGCAACCCCTTCATTTCTTAGGCATGTGACAAATTCTGACTTCCAAGATCCTATGTGATTAATCAAGGGAAATGTTCCAAACAAAATACTTTGAAAAAAACAACTTTGTTTCTTCCTAGTTCCTAACTGTTAAGAGCCAAGCAAAAGTATGTGAACTGCGACCTCCCTCAGAAAAGGTCAGTCACACCTTAGGAAAACCCATGTCTCCACACCTCAAGTTCCTACTATTGTTCACCTCTGCCAATTAAAAGGCCCCCACCCGATCCCTCCCCCCCCCCCCCTCCCACTGCTGAAGAAATGGAGTTGAGTGAGCAATGTGTGTTACAACTTACAAGGGAAGCAATATTGGGTTTACTTCTAAGTGGGCTTTCGAGCACAATTGCTGGCGCTACCCTCTCTGAAGTGGAGCACAAAAAAATTTCTATGGGCACTAGTGTTGCAGATATCAAGCAACAGGGAGCTTTCATTTTCCTCAAGGCATGTAGCAGCAACCTTGCAACACGTGGGGACTTCAATTTACCACACAGCTCAAACACACAATCAGATGGTTGCAATTATATGGGCAAAAAGAATCTGATCCAATGGCTCAAAAAAAGAGCGCTGCTCCAAACTTTAAAGAGGGAGATAAAAGCCAACTTGAGGAAATAAAAGAGAGCACGAAATAAATAGGCATGGGAGAGACAATAAGGAACTAAGGGCCGCAGAGTTTTTTTGCCGTTAGCTCTTCCCCAATGGTAGAAGACACACAGATGGGGATCCGCCGAGCTCGAGAGGGAGTAGCACCACATGACAGCGGGCTCAGTAGCACCATTTCACGAGTCGATCGTTCTTCTCATTTTCAGCTTTCACTGTTTATGATCTTCATTTTTTTCACACAGTAGCTTTTAATATGTACAAAATATTTCTGTTCTAACTTTATTTTGGTTTCTCCTCACATTTGCATTATTGAGTTACAAGTATTAATTGATGATTTTCAAAGCTAAATAGCAAGATCTTGTCCATTTTATATATTTTGACCCTCTTTAGGAAATTCATTATTCCAAAAATCATTTTCCATCTCTCCAAATTTAGCTCAGAATGAACATAGGTTGAGTATAAATTAGCATTACGCATTTTGGTTTGACTGACAGAATATGTGATTAAAACATTTCTGATTTCGTAGTTTAGCACGCATGATAGTGGGATTTTTGATGTCGTAGTTGCTGAATTTCATATGTACTATTTACTGTTTTACTAATTTACTGTAGAGCACCTATTTACTGAATGTTGAATATTTTCCTCTCTCCCTCCACTAATATATGGTGGTAATTTAAAAAAGGAGACAGTGTTAGTAGTAAAATCTGAAATCGAATAGTAGATAGAGCAGCTTTTAGTGGTGTTTAATTTCAGTGGCCTTTAGAACTAAACCTTGCAAACTTTGGTTATCTCTTCTTAGCTACAAATGTTTTTTGTTTTTTTTTAAGATGGTAAGAATGCCCCCACCAAACCTATCCCATCTCGGGTCAGCAGCATAGCCCATCTCGGACTGGACTAGGCTAGGTGGTTAAAGGCCCCCCACTCACCACCCACCCCACCCCAAACCAGTTGGGCCTTCCAAGGCCTGTTGCCACCCCCATATTCCATCATTCACCTGGAAATATGGGAGTCCCAAGACATGGAACTTGGGAATTCCAAGTAGGAAGATGGAAGGATAACCATTAAGGCAAATGCCTCTTGGTTTGCTACACTTGTTTTTTCGTATGTCAAAAATCATATGCAGGATAATAAAATTGAAGAGGCCAAAAGAGCCAATGATGTATTAACATTTACGGGCAAAAGCATAATAGCACAATCAAACAAGGACAATCTTACAATTTGCTTCTAAATATTCCTGTCACTATATCCACTCTCAGGAATGACATAAGTCATAAAGTAGAATGACATCAAATCTTCCACATTACTCAATTAATCTGTATTCTTTACGACTAAACTCACCCTCACGCAAATCACATTATCGAAAGCACTATATAGAATTCAAACTACCAGCTGCATCTCATCTTCTGTTAGTTTAGGTGAACTTAGGAGCCACATTTTGTTACACAACCTTCAGCTCCATTCAACAAAACAGTACTCTCACATAAGAGCAATTGATAATCCAAAACATGCCACCTCGCCTCCTATGTAGCAAAGTTGAATTAGCTATAAATCCAAAATTACTAGAGTTTTATCCACTTATAGTGACCAGCGACTTCCGATTATTTGTTTCCCTTGTCCAAAATTATTGTTGTAACTTTTCACATGGCATCCCAGTCCCTTGGGTTACTTTCTAAAGTCTCGTCACATCCATTAGAATATTTGAACCTCAAGTAAGGATCATCGACGGTCCCTTAAGATTCCTCAATCAGTTTATGATAAGCTTGTCAAAGGCGAAGAAGTTTCGTATTGCCATCCATCCCAGTTGTCTTTTTTGACGGTTCGAGTTCTTAAACCACACTTACACAGTAAGAAGGAGGACTATAGTACAACAGAGCAGGAGGATTCTAGCGTATTATCATCGGACCCCTCTGCCATTCATGTTTCATCTAACTTCAAGCCAAATTTAGACTCCTTGGTCAAGGTTGTTGGTGCTAAGAACTCAGTGGATGTGGACTCAATGGATGTGGTAGAATCCGTTGGTGACAACTTCAAACGGAATCTGGATACTTTGATTTCTTGTGACAAGGATCCTTGTACAACCTTCTCTCCCAATTGTCCCTTGACCATTCTGCACCTGGCTTGTTCACCTTTTCAGCAAAACCCAAACTTCGGTCTCGAGCGCGAAAGGTTGCTTCTTACCTCACAATTACCACTCATATGCGTTTCCTTTCTCGCAGGACTATTATAGGTGGGAAGCGAAAGTTCGGTTCGTTTTCTGCGGTAGGCTTGCATCACTTAACCCACAACCACAAGAGTGTCCAAGGTCGAGGTCATATGAAGAACTCGGTCTACTCGGTGAATGTTGATAGCCCAGCATTGAAAAAGCCTTTACTTAGTCCGCTTAATTTTAGTATTCCTCATATGTATGTTAATTTAGATGTAGGAAACACAAGATTTTGCTCTTAAAGCGAGATCTTTAGTGTTTCTTCTTCACTTTGTATTTGAAGTTTTTCTACAACTGTCAAAAAAAAAAATATATATATATATATATACATATATATAAAGAGTGAATCCCCCGACGTGTCAATAATGGAGCCTGGAAACAAACACGCAAAGAGAAAACAAATTATATGGGATAAGTTGCTCTACGGGGAGAGTTTTGTGTGTCCAGCCACGATGGGAGAATTCTTACAGTTACTATTTGTCGCGATGAGGAAGGGCAAGGAGGGGAGGTTGTTGTGGAGGTGTGCTTGCTTGGCCATCCTTTGGTGCATTTAGTTGGAGCAGAACTCGAGGGTTTTCACAGATTTTCACAGATGCTGAAGAGACAATTGACTATGCCTAGGACCATGTAGTTTATTTGGCCTCTCTTTGGGCTAAGGCGGCGGGGTCCTTTAAGGGTGTTCCACTCACGGTAGTTCAACGTCATTGGCGAGATTTGTTGATATTTTGTTTAGCTTCAATTAGCTTATGAGGATACCTTAACCTCCTTTTTGTATTCTTTAAATATTGATTAATAAAAACTTATCCAAAAAAAAAAAGGAGAAAACAAAGTATACTCCAATTGAACTCATCAAAGAACCAACCATCAGTTCAGTGCGTGAAACGTGCAGGCTTATAAAAAGACCAAAACCAAACATATGTAAAGTTATGCAGAACTGCCTACCTTCTCTGCCTACAGCCGTAAGGCGAATAGTGCCCAACGAAATCCCTCATACTCCCTTTTGGCTTAATCCAAAACCCATCATGGATCTATAAAGTTACCATCACCACTCAATGGTCCTCCGTGCTTAAGCTAAACCTTATATGACTTAATAATTTCATGCTTGTGTCGTTAAAGGATCTCTCCATAGTCTAAGCTCAATAAATTCCATTACCACAAATCTCTCAACTTGAATAATTCGCAGATTTGAGACATCAAAAACAAAAATTCGTGTATGAATAATCACTACAACTATTCATACGAGGTTGTCAATACATCTAAGCATATAGCACCATTTCCTTCACACACCTCAATAGGTCTGACTTAGTTAATTGTCTCAAAACACCAAACCCATAGTAAGGCCCATTACCCGGTGACCATTATCCATACACGATACACCTTCAGCCTTCCTTACCTCTTCCCAAGTGATAGCTGCCAAGTAAAACTGAATATACATCCCTCGCAGATGCTCTTTCCTATTCTTTGATAGTTACATCTACATGTAGTAGAGGCGGTAGAGCACTCTGCAGTGCATTCATGATACAACTCTTCTAAACGTCCTTAGAGACCAACTACGCTACAACCTCTTTCGAAATTACTCAAAAAATTCATTACCATCATTCAATGTTAATATTAACACTGCAAGCATGAAGCACCTATTCCAAATGTTATTCTACAAGGATAACAGAGCACCTTTAAAGGCCAATTTTGTTTTTTAGATAAGAAAAAATATTATTAATAGTAACAAAGAACACAATACATCCTAAGAGGACAACGAGTCCTCGAGAGGAATCTATTTACAATTCAGCCCAATTAAGCATAACCTATGTAAGAGAATAACTACGGAAACACACGGCAGCCTTAGCCCACAAGGAGGCTAAGGGGGTATTTGGTCAAGCTTTTTCAAATTTCAGCTTCTCTCCCTTATTTCATTCACATTCTCCCTCCCTCTACCATCAAATTCAGCTTATTAGAAGCTGAAAATAGCCCCAAAAGAGCTTAGAAGTAGAAGCTTTAATTTGGAGCTTCTATTTTTGGCCACCTTGAAGGGTATTGTCAGCTTCTTAGAAGCTGAATTTGGTGGTGGAGATGGGTGGATGTGAGGGAAATGAGAGAGAGAAGCTGAAATTTGGAGAGGCTTGGCCAAACACCCCCTAAGTATACTACCCTATCCCATAACACGCGACAGACATAGAAATACCAAAAAAGACCCTAGCATTCCTCTCTATCCAGATGCACCAAAATGCTGAAAGATGGCACACTTCCACAACAACTTCTTCTCCTTACTCCACCCTAGTCCCACACGCTTCGCCTGCAAGAACTCCATAATTGTGCCCTAATACTCCCAAACCTCACCTATGATATTAGATCATCTGCTCCCAAGATCCTACGCAACTTCACACCTCCAAAAGACATGTGAAGAAGTCTCACTACTAGCGTAACAAAGGAGGCATATATCTGGTAACAGAACTGAATTTGGGCTCCGCCACGGACACAGGTCATTGGTAAGGTCATTGGTATTAATCCTGTCCAACACCAACATCCACACAAAGGCCCGTACCTTAGCTTCCACAACCACCTTGCAATAGGGAAGTTAGACTTGCGGTTGCATAGCCAGACTGCCGAAGAAAAGATCTACAGGAAATTACCCGCATCCATCTCCTAGAGTCTTCCCTATCCGGAAGCTGAACTGACTCCAGAAACTCATGCAAAAAGGTAACCTCCTCCATCTCCCGCTCCTGAGGGGGCCTCCGCAAAACAAGTTCCACGACCATGTCAGCGATGAATATAACTCAGCAACACTAGAGCTGGTATACTCTAGGGAAGCATTAAACACAAAGGCTGGTCAATAAACTCCCTAGATATAATATTCTCCAAAATATCAACAAGCATTGAACAAAAATGCCAAATTACAAAGAGGCTACGGCCTAGACCTATGAACACCTTCATCCATCCGTCGACTCTATCGAACATCGAGAGCATATTCTTAACATCACCACTAGAAACCTATATCATAAAGCAACTCTTGGCTTAGCTAATTCACAATTGTATCCCACATAGCCAAAGAAGACGAATATACCGAAGCCCAAACACAAAGGACATACTGCCAAAAGAATAAGACCAGTTGATCTCCATTGTCAAGCATCCACCAAATTAAGCCAACCTCAAAAGCGACTTTAGCAAAGCACCTTCCCATGAAATGTGTGGCCACAATACTTCTCATCTCATGTCCAACATCTGCTCCGCTTCCTGTTGCATCCTAAATTCATAGTGAAAGGACATATAGTCAAACTTATGTAACCTCAGAAGCAAAGGGCAAGGATTCATCACCATCACCATAGACTAGGTAACCTTTCATGTCTTCACTAAGCATCACTTGATGGCTCAAACGACTTTGTCAAAGGACAATCACGTGAACCTTTCTCATCCTCACACCTATAGAGACAAAACAGCATGGGTGTACAGAAGATCCACTAAACACCAACAGCTTACAATTCTTGGGTTCTTTTGCTTGCTCAGCCACAAAACAGTAACACATTTATTGCTAACACTGAATATCTCAATAAATTCATGGACGGAAATGGAAATTATCGTGGAGAAGACACAAGACAAGGGATTATGATTTCAAACGTGATCCTGGAAAAGAGTTTTTGACACCTGTCACAGACATAGCCTTTGAAGAACAAAATCACACACAGAGAACCCATCCTTCAATGCTCTAGGGGACAATTTACCAGCACAACATACAACTTCTAGTATGCACAAACATCTTTTACCTATATAATTTGACAATCATATTCAGCAACACAAAAAGACCTGCTTGTGTTACTAAATCATACCACACACTGGAGAAAGCCTACTAGCCTAGCATGAACCTCACCAATCCCCTTGTCCAGCAAGGTTTGACGGATGATGCTAAAGACGATCAAATATATAGCAACTAAAATATTGATGATACCCAGTTTTTTTTAAAAAAAAAAAATACTTTTGAGACGACCAAGTTGTGCCATTTTTATCATCTACAGAAAAGCGAGAATCAGAGGCAATTGCTGATCACCACAAATGTGGAGCTCATATTTCACAATAGAATCTCATTTCGTCACCCCATCAATAACCTTTTAACAGGCAGGGGAGATTTACAAGAGTTTATGGGAAAAAGCATCTCGTAAGGACTCAACAGCAGTAGTCTGATTGCTCCTGGCAAACGGGTCGGGTCGGGTCAAGTCAGGTAAGGGTCACTATTAAATCGGTCATTTCGGGTCGGGTCACTATCAGATCGATCATTTCGGGTCTTTAACGGGTCATTTTCGGGTCAGACAACTCTTGTCTCACAAACTCGGGTTGTTTCGGATTCGGGTCTTTAGAAGGTCAAACCTTTTCGGGACAGGTTTCGGTCGGTTTTCGGGGCGGGTCAGATTTTGCCAGCTCCACTCAGCACACCCATGCACCAAAGAAAGCAAACATGTACGGCATTCCATTAAGAAAATAGATGACAACTTAGTAAGCGGAAAAATAGCAGTTCACAAGCTTCTGAGAGACTATCCATCTACAGGTTGGATATATTTGATATACATCACATCCACTCTAATTGCCTGCTAGTTCAGTTAAAAAGACCACTAGGTCATCACAATCAAAGGATATACAAATTTTGGCATACCCAGAATCAATTGTAAGACAATTAACTACAAGCAAGGATGTAAATACAAGGCTTACCTGCTTGTCAAGGAGGGCTTTGATGGGTCTATGTACAACTGAATGCCCGATAAATACGGAACATAATACTGCACAACGGAGTCGCTGCCATTTAACAAAAGTGGCACTCCTGCTCCATATGCACTCCACTCCTTGAATGACTCCCAGAGGTCCCCAAGCACAAAGTACGGCCGAAACTCATCCTCCTGAGTCCTAGTCCATCCCTTCATGCTGGTCTATCAAACCCAAATAGCAACACAATAGTAAACTCATATCAAAAAATTGTATCACTTCTCAATCTTCAAGTACATCAAATTAAAAATCAGTTCTTCATCCAACATTACACTCAAGCAACTGAAAACATCATCAGTGTTATTCATCCACTCCAATCAGATCCACTTTTACTTAAATCAACTCTATAACAAACAAACAAAAAAAGCACTCACCTTTTTCCAAGTAAATCAAATTAGAAATGAACTTTTTTTTTATTCTACATTACACTCAACCAACTGAATTCAACTAATTGCTGTTCATCCACCCCAGTTAGATCCCCTTTAACTTAAATCAACTCAAACATCCCCAGAAACACTGCTTTTTTCTAAGTCCATCAAATCAAGAATCACTTTCTTTAATCCTACATTACACTCACCAACTAAATACAACTCAATCCATATCATTCACTCCAATTAGATCCAAATTCACTGAAATCAACTTAAACAAACTAACAGCAATACCAATTCAACCACTTCACTAAAAAAAACACAAAACCCTGATATTTTTACCAATCAATTTCATACCTTGGAGAAATACTGAGCCGGAACTGATGGAATAGTGTGCTCCAAAAACCGATCAAAATTCGTCAAATTCGAAGACACCGACGACGACACGGAGGAGGCAACCGGTGTGGCCGCCGTCGTCGTTGCCGTCGAAGCGCAGTCGTCGGTTTCCGCTCGATTCTCTCTTCTAATCTCCGCCGCCACCACCACCGGCTTCTGACTGCGCTGCTGCTGTTGCAGTTTCTGTTGTTGTTGCTGTTTCTCTCTCCTAATCTCTTCTCTCTCCTGTTGCTGCTGCTGTTGTTGTTGTTGTTGAAGTTTCTGCTGTTTCTGCAACAATAACTGCTGTTGTTGTTGTTGCTGTTGTTGAAGTTGAAGTTGTCGACGAACTGCTGGTGGATTGTAAAACCTGTCTCCACTTCTACTACGGCCGTACGACGTCGTTGACGACATTGCAAATTATCAAATTCAGAATCGATTCACCCCAAAAATCAACCAAATCGACGAATCAAAATCTCCGAAATTGAAGGTTAAATTAGGGTTTTAGAAGTGTGTTCTTTTAGTTTTTAGGGTTTCAAAAGATTTGGGGCTAAATAAGTTGAAAACTTTGACGCCTTAAACAAAAAATTTAATACTACTAGTCGTCTGGTCTGTGGAAATGAGGAGAGAGAAAATGAAAAAAATGGTTGGAGTTGTGTGTTGGAGGCGAAACGCCGCGGAGAGGGTACACAGGAAGTTAGAGTGAGGTTGAGTCTAGAGGATTCTACCACTATTATGTCGGAAGGTTCGGATATGAATGGTGAATCATCTTTGATTTTTTGTTTTACTGTTAAGGAGATTGTGACACGTGTACTTGTAGTTACCCACTTGGCTTTACTAGTCTGAAAGTGAGAGAGTGACTTGGGTTTGGGAGTTCAAGTAATCAGTGATGAGTAATCACTTCACTAGTGAAGTGTGTTGGTTTTACCAATTTACTACCTTCACTCTCATATTCATCTTACAACACTCATATCTCATCATAAAAAGTGTAATAAACCTCATTTTTTCGGATCAGACATTAAAAAGTTGGTAAAACCCCTTTTATGAACCCCAAAAAAATTGTCTCCTTGTTACCCCACCCCCAAATAAAAAACTATGATATCAAGTCATTATTTAATTTTGATCTTCTAAAACACATGAATGTTTCAAGCTTTTACAAATAATTTTTTTTCTGGCGGGATTTGAAGGAATTTATAATTAAAATCCTTATACTACTAACATGGTCGTCATTTAGAAGCATCTCATATTTCCTAACAAAAATCAAAAGAGACAAAAGTGTGACTTTTTGCTTGCTCAATTATTATGAAGCATCGAATATTTTCATTTATAAATAAATAAAACGAAAAGATACCGAGAAATTTGTTGCTTAATGATAATATATAAATTTTTGCCTAATCTCGGTATCATAGAAGAACCTAATTCGGAGAGTGGAGGATTGAAGGAGAGAGAGTGGGTAGGGGGAAGAAGAGAGAAAGGAAAATAAAAGAGTAAGATTAGCATGTACAATGAACATGAGAGTAACATTTAACTATTGATGATAATATATACCCTCAAAAAATTGATTATTTTATACATTTAGGAATCAAAAGGACGAGATATATGCCTCTGCGTGAGCTACAAATAGGAATTTTCACGTGCTTATTTCTTCCTCTCTTTTTTCGAATATTTTTTTGACAAGTTTGAACCTTTAATTTATTATTAATTAATTGAAGAGATGAGCATTTGTGTAAAATATATTCCACCACTCAATGTTATTGTCACGTTTAATTTCTCTAGCCTTCAAGGATTTCTACGCATAAATTTACGTGGAGTATCATCCCTTTCAACATCACAGGTTGAATTTTTAAAATTTTCAAAAATGGACTTTTTATCTCTCCTTGTGAAGAATAATCAATGTCTATTTTAGGTGGCAAATGGGTAAAATGCTTCATAGGATGAGTGACGAATCTAGAAATTTCCATGATTGGTTTCCAGTCTGTCCACCGCTCTAAAGGACTTCACCCCTTATGTAAAAACCAAAAATAAATAAATAATAAGTAAATTTTTTTTTTTGGGTTCACATCAGGAATATATATCGTCGACTACATTGACTATAGCCCTGCACTAGCTTATAGACACCTCAAATGGTGGAACACCTGGCCAAGGGATTTAAGGTTGCTACATGCCCAATGCGAAATTCGAACACTCGACCTTGGTTAAACATGAATAAATCTCTATCACTCAACCATACTAAAACCTACGCCGCAAGTCTTCATGATTGAGAGCAATGACAACGAACAACACGATAGCTCAATTGTACAAATCAGGCTGCATACATAGGTAACAACCTCATCGGCATTCAGCTTAATAACATCTCCTAAATCATCGAAAAGAGGAATGACATGCACAGCTTACAGTTGCATATGTTTCTTCAAATTGTTCATAGCAGTCGTCAACGAAATGGAATGCAACTTCAGCAAGAGAGAGAATCAGGAGCATGGCAACGGCAACCCCGCCTTTCCTAGTCAATAAGGCCACTAGAAGGACTAATAAAAAAGGGTCGGTGAAGATGCAAACTGGGACCAAGTTTAAAAAGCTCTCTAGGCCTCAAATGATTTCAACATATCCACCCCCGTAACATTGCCAAAAACACACATTCAGGGTAATCGAAGATCCATAAGAATCAACGCATCCGAATCGGAAAACAAAAGACATTTGCCTCTGCCCTGATTGAATTTACAGAAAAGTTGAGCAAAAATGATCAACAGAACCTGCTCAGATCTGACTTCAGATAAGTATTCTGGCTAACCAAATGGAGGGCGATACCGATACGATATGGCATCTGAAAAGGGAAAGAACAGAATTCCTGCATCTAATACATTAACAGTAAAACCGCATCATATAACATTGCAGGATACATGACATTTATCTTCGGACGGCCAGAACAAATAACACTGTTTCATTGTTTTCAGACGAAGGGAATACAGAGTAGCATTTTTTCTGTTTAGAGCCGAAACACGAGCATCAAAATCACAATTTTACAACTCCAGTGTCATTTCAAAGTGTAAACGTAAATATGAGACAAAGGGAGTATGTTACGCAGCATAAAGAAAGCAGCAGCAAATTTTACCAGAAGACAGACAATTAAAGACAAATTAAAAAAGGAATGTTGGGCAAGTGCTTTATAGCCTGCCCAAGTCATAATCAATTATCATCACTGTATATCAATCAAAAGCCAACTCATCAGAGCCGTAGATGACCAAAACTTCTCTACCTCACAATGACCCTGATTGAAGGAATATGTTCTCTAATAGTTTACCACAAAGGGGAAAAGGGCTTTTTGTTGACATAAAAGTTAAGGTCCCATATAAACAATATCAAATCATACTCATCCTACAAAGGCAACCCTTAAAAACCCAGTTTTGCTAATCAAATTAAGCTGTCTGAACGCTCTTTCCTTGTGGCTAAAGGATTCCCTGGGAGTGGACATCCTTCACCTATCTAAAAGCCACTTTGACCAAAATGAGCACTAGGTGAACCTCTTACTATACTGCCCACCACAACCCTTTCCCTCTATTTCTTCTCTAACTTCTCTTCATTTTATTCTGTTTTTTTTTTTGTATTTTTCTTTCCGTGTCAGTTTCGGATATCCGAGACGCTTACCCTTCTTCGATTACAGATGCCCATACATGATGCATCCAAGGACAGGCAAATCTCTCGCGATATTCACCAAATAAATGAATAAAAATAAATCAATAAATAGATCTTTAAAGCTATAAAAATATCGACCCTATTGTGATCCTTATCATCCTTTCTTTCCAAGTTAGACAGTGACCTCTGAAGCTAAACCAAAGCAGGACGCAGTTTCACTTTTCCTCTCTCAATCCCTCCCTCTCTCTCCTAATCCCCTCACAAAAGTGATTCCTTGCATGTCCCACCTCTTTCTCCTTTCAAATATTCCCCCCTCAAATACAAATATAATCCTTGCTTATTCTTCCTCCACCAGTTGCACACCGAAGGCTCATTCTGGCGGTTCTCCATTTTCCTCTTCATTCATGATGGTTCCACAAGAGGTAAGGCTACAGAAACAAATTTTGCTAGCATAATCTAATTTTCATCCCAGCTTTTGTATTTTCAATCAGTAGGAGCACATTAAGATATCCTTCTCAGTGTTTTTCAGTTGACCTGTCCAAACAATGCAGAGAGCTCGAATCACCGAGATAAATGTCCGCATAGACTGCAATGGATGCGTGCAGAAGATTAAAAAGGCCGTAAATGGCATTAATGGTATGTAAGTAATCACAGAATTAATCTCCTTTATGCTTCCTCCTCCTTGTCTAAGAAATAAGTCAAATAACCATTAATTTCAACACTATTTCATCAAATGCCTGCAGGTATATACGATCTCTACATCGACTTTCCACAGCAGAAGTTAACAGTAATTGGATGGGCAGATCCTGAAAAAATCATCAAAGCTATTAAGAAAGTCAGGAAAGTTGCAACCATCTGTTCTCACTCAGAAGCACCAGACCCAAATTCTCAGCCAACAGAAACACCACCAGATGGAGCAGCACCGCCTCCAGAAGGAGCGCAACCAAGCCCTGATGGTGGAAATCCAGGCCCTGATGGCAGAAATCCAGGCCCTGATGGCGGAAATCCTCCACCAGCAGAACTTCCACAATCAGAAGCAGCACCTCAAGAGCCTTCACCTCAAGAGCCCCCAAACGATCAACCACCGCCACAACAACCCACTGAGATTTCACCCGCAGAAAATCCACCACCAGAGACAAACCCTTCTCCCCCTGAGGCTAATTGTCAGCCAAGCCAGCCAGAAAACCCTTATATTCATAAAGATGTGCAAGAGGTTCACACAACATACCACAATCCGCATGACTCTAGTCACAGTAATGGCTACGGTCCTGGATATAGTCAGAGCAACAGCGGGCAGTGTAGCAGCCACCCTGGACCACCTCAACCTGTTTATCACGAGCCACCGCCTCCTATTTACCATGAGCGACCTCATCCTGTCTATCATGAGCAATCTCACCCTATTTATCATCATCCACCAGCTCGACATGTCTATCATGAGCAACCATCTCGATCTGTCTATCATGAACCACCATCTCGACCTATCTATCATGAATCACCAGCTCGACATGTCTATCATGAACCATCACGCTCATCTGTTTATCATAAACCATCATACTCATCTGCTTATCATGAACCACCATCTCAACCTGCTTATCATCAACCTGCCTATCATGAACCACCACCTCAACCTGCTTATGTAACTCATAGTTACAATACGTATAGACCATCACCTTACGTCACGGAGTATGAATATGTACGATCACCACCACGATACACGAACTATGGTAGGACAGACCACTACGATATAGACCCATATCGGAATAGCGATGCTAGTAATGGGAACGTCAGTTCTATGTTCAGTGATGAGAATCCAAACGCATGTACAATAGTATAGCTACAAGAGTTCAATTGCAAAGAGAAATATTATTTTTGTCCTTTCATGTCTCTTGGTTGGAAAGCTAAGCCTAATGGGCCATAACCAGTAATTACATGGTGGTAATGTAAAAAGATAAGCATAAGATAATGCTGAGGGAAGAATGAGATTCTTGACTTGTGGCCAGAGAAGAATAGATGCCAAGTTCTACCGTTCCTGGAAGCCTTGTCAGACGATTTGCTAAAGTTAAATCTATCATATTTATAACTACAAATTTAACCCTAAATAGGTAGCTCAGATGGTAAAAAAACGTTTGAGATCGGTTCCAGAGCTCCCAGGTTCGAGTCTCCTCGGCCCATGGGATAAATCGGATAACCATGTCATCAACAAATTTATTAATTTCTTAGCCTATCTTCAATAAAAATCGTTTCTAGTTAAATAACAACTAGAAATTCTACCCTCACTGCTGAAATATCTTCCACAGCATACCTTCTACATGACTTAAATTTCTCAATTTCTGACATACTCTCAACTCTAAGGCTAACAATAACAACATGAAATCTCCATCAAATAGCTTTATATAAACTCAGTGGATCCTCATTAAGCAATCTACAATGATATCTGCACGCTCCTATAAACTCATAGTACTTTGCACTACATGGCTTGAATAGCATGCTTATCAGACTTTGTTTACATTAAATACAATAAACCAGCTGCTTCAAATGTTTAACATTTCTATTTTATTTATTTTCTTAGGTGCATTATCTTCATCTATTTTCTTTTTGTTTTGTTTTCTGAGATCTATTTTCATCTTTTCTCTTACTAACTTTTTTCTTCTCAAATCACTTTGCTAGTTTGGGTGATTACATTGAAGGAGAAGGAATGGATATATATAATTAATGACATTATTCTTGTGCGTAACATACGTTTCTAGAATAAAACTGGTAGATATCACTATCCACTACTGCTTCTCGGTAAAATACTAGTCAGAGCAGTCTATGCTAATCTGTTTCAGCCAGCACCGGGCTGTACCGATCTATACTGGCTCGTATAAGCCATTAGTGATCTCTAGAGGTCAGGATTTTTGCAGCTTCTTATTTTACCTCAGTTGAGATAACTTATTTTTACATGCTCAAACAGTAACTTTTTATGTGTTAAAACACATTAGGTAAGAAAAGAGTGGGTCCCTATAAAAAGACCACCTCTCAAGGAAGCTCCTACCAAATCTTCGTAAAGGACACTACTTAACAGTGAACCAGCAAGGATACCAGTATCTCAGTCTGGAGAAAACAGATTTCCCGTCCCAACAAACACCCTTAGGATACAAAAATGGCGAAATTAACCGCAATAATGTTCCATCCCTCATAAACAACCACCCTCCTCTTACTCATCTTTAGTTTCCCTCCCACCGTCTATCATTATTACTCAAGCAATATGTCCAATAGGTTTTAGTCTTCACGGAAAGATAGAGGGCACTCAGGAAGGGCATAAGAAAGTTAAGATTATCAGAAAACCTAGATAATGCTTCACGGAAAGACAATACAGAAAACGCGATTTAGCATACTGGTTACCACTAATAAAGGACATTTTCCAACCTGGTCAAATTCGTTGAAACTTTATATGGATGGACATGTTGAATATAAAAGTAAACTACAGAAACATTCAATAAGAGATCATTCTTTGCCACGGCTAAAATAAGGTAGGAAATATGAATATAAGGTGTCAAATCTGTTATTGGTTTGTGTAATTAAATATTTAACAACTTTCCTGGTAAATTCGAGACCGAAATTATGTTTCATTTAGCTCACTACAAACAAGAGTTACTTGTCTTTTTTTTAGATAGCATGGATATCCAAGCTTTTGCTTGACTTTCCGTAACAAGAATTACTAGTCTACCCATCGAATGAACCACAGAAAGAAGAAAAGAAGAAGAGGTATGCGAAATGAAAAAATTTCTCTAAAGCCAGAAACTAATTAAAAAGCTTGAAACTAGAACTGGCGAACTGCCATAGAGGATATACCAATCCTGGAAGAATATTGAGGACTGCATTAACTTAGAGCTCTCAGAAATGCTGCTTATGAGCTTCAACAACATAACTTGATCAACTAACAGTAGCTCTGTAGTTCGGAAACCATCTGCCTCATTAACCCAACTTTCAACAATCTAATCTTATAGCAAAGAGGCTATCTTAGACAATAACATCAGCGGGCAGTGGCATTGTTCAAAACAAGTAAAGGAAAAAGAAACTTGACACTGAAATCTTAATAAATAAGTTTTGTATATATTAAATTACTAGGAACAAACACAAGCTAAGAACCTATTACAGTAATAACGTAAAAGGATATATTTTCTTCCCTTTGATAAATCGAAGTTACATATAATGGAAACTATATTAGATGCAAAATTGTGAGGCTATTGGGAAGGGATAGAAAGAGACATACAGCTTTGCAGACAACTGACAAATCCAAGGATTCGTTTGGTGGATGGAAACCAGAAGTGAAGGGCTTGCAGATTGATAGAGCCAGTCATCATTTGCAATGCACATTAAAGTGCGGGGTTTCTCATCCACAGGCATCAATGTAGCATTGAGCTGTACAGCAGAACAGGCAGGTCGTTATGGCATGGAAAACACTTGAGCAATACTAGACTGTAATGAATTCAGAAGGATCCATTTTGGTAAACCTATATTGGATCTGCAACCACTGTGCATACAAAGAGACAATCTTCTCAGTACATGGACAGTAGCCGTGAATCTTTTTAGCAACTATGAAATATGTTCCGTTGGGGTAGTTAACCCAAAGAAAAGGAGGGGAGGGGGCTTAGGCCACAATTTTGGTACCACAGTAACCGAGTCCTCAACTCCATACAATAACTAAACATAATTTAAGCACTCTCTTCCACCCCGTCAAACAATTAGAACTTGCTCACTTTTATCTTCTGATTTCTTTATGCCAGAACGCAGGGGCAGACTTATGATAGCTGTTTGTCGCTATAAATAATTTCATAGGTTTAAAGTTTAGCAGAGGATCCAATTGGGCGAACAACCTCATTTGCTTCGATGACATAAAACCACCCGAACAACCCCCTCAAAATTTAAAAATATAGGAGTGGATATAAGGGGGGGACAGATAGAGACGGTGGGAAAGAGACACAAAAGCTTTGAAGAAAACTATGTTTGAGGATAGAATCTGGACAAAATGCTTCCTTCTTCCATAAACACTTACACCACGCCAAGAAAAAAGAAAGAAAAAACGCCCCCAAAAAAAGGCAGTAAATCCACTTAAGTTTTCCACATTCACTACCCCTCCTCCCAAAAAAAAGAAAAAAAAAAACGAAGAAACTAATTATATATATATTCATCATCTTGTTCCTCAGATTATACATGTATTGCTTACAGAGACCGCAAACGAGTCAGACTGACAAATATTACCTTGAATCCTAATCATCATTATCTTCACTGCCACTCTCAGATTCATCTTCCCCGAAAAGAACGTCATCGACATCATCATCACCATCATCTTCACTTTCAACCACTTCATCATCATTTAGCGAAGGACGAGCCTTCAACTGGTTTGCCTTGTAAATCTGTCACATGATGCCTCAGTCATATGGTATTCACACAACAACGAGTTCAAAGGAGACTATGACATTGCAAACCTGAGCTGTAACTAGCTGCAAACGACCATGTAACTGTAACAAGGATTGAGTAGCTGACCCCTTGGATTTAGCAATCTACGAACAAATACAAGAAGATAATTATCCAGATGAAAGAATAGTAACAGCTAACAAATGATTTACATGGTCGAAATAAAACAACACAGTCAACACTTGAGATTATTACAACAAGGATCAATACCACAAAATAATCCTGATAGCGTAAGTGGATGCTTTATTCACAAAAGTACTCCTCACAGAAAATTTCCACAAAACCACGCATATCTGTTATCTCATCTCCATGGGACCACCCGTGTTAACATGTGCCATCTACATCCCAATTATGTTATTATTGATTCTCCTATTTTGCCCCATTTTGAACATAAGGTTTAAAGAAAGTAAATAAGGATTCCTCTCCATTCCACTCAACCTCAACCCTTTCCCTCCCCAACAGTACCCACCTTAGCCACATCCATCCACCTCCCCCTCCCCAACTGCACCTCGACCCCAACCACAACCATCCCTCACCCCTCCATGGGCTGTCTATTCACTTGACGCTTAAAATACTCCAATCAACAGGAGCACACTAGACTAAAAAATGACCTGAATAATGAAAGGTAAAATAAGAAGTACCTTGTACAAAGAACTGAGTGTTGCATTGTCAGGTTCCTGAGACATAATCTGATGACCGTGATGCACCAATATACTATAAATCCATGGAAGTACATATTTTCCACTGCATGACCTGTTTGTACCCAACAAAAAAAAATTCATGGTAATTATACAATTATTTCAAAAGAGCAGGATGGCGATTGAAGCAAGACAAAGAATAGCTAACCCTAACTCTGTCATCATTTCTAATAAGCAGTTTCCCAATTGAAAAATCTGGGTAATTCGCGTGAGCAAGAATTTGTATGGTTCAATACTTAAAAAAGACAAAAAGATCGAGGAAACAGAAAAAAATAATAAACAATTGTGTATCCCTTTCTTGAACATGCAAGAAAAGGCAGATGTTCTCCATCGAAAACTGAGAGACTATTTTGTATGTCATATCTTAGTGCACACCTAACAACATATCCGGTCAGTTGTATCATGTGTGCATTGTTCTTCACAAAATGCGTAATGCGTGAACAAAAGTTACCAAGAAACTGAGAGAAGTCAACAAATGGATACTGCACCTCCAATATAAAGCAGTGATGCCTCAATAAGATGTGTGGCCTTCTAACTCTCTTTCTATTTTTTTTTCTTATTTGTCTCTGAGTTTCGGTTGCATTACAGACATTGATGTCTCATTAAAGAGTACTCTACATCATAACGTGCATTCAACATTGACAAGCATGGAGCGGATATTCTCCTTTTATGATTTGTTTCTTTAAAGCACGCTGAACTGTTGAGAGAGAACTTCAATTAGGTATCCGAGAAACAAACCTTGATTGCCACATATCTACCAAGATGTTTAATAACTTGTATGCGTCGCTTGGAGCCATTGGTGAGATTGCTGCTCTCATCTATAGAAAAATAAACAAATCGGAAGACTCAACAGTATAAAGGGTGCAAGTTTATTTAAAACGCCTTCAAACAACCAAAAAGTAATCAATGCTGCAGAATATTAACCTTCCTTTGTGGTACAATCGCTTCGAGATTGATACCCTTTGAAAAGCTGGAAATTCTCATTGGTTTGGTCGTAGCACTATCCAGTTCACCAAGTATTCCCAATGACTTCAGTCGATCCTCCATGAAACATTTATCTCCAGTGATATCAACATCAACTGTATATAACATACATCAAGCAATTAGATGATTTCACCAAACTACCACAGCATGTTGTTCAGGACTGGAGAGGAAATTATCAATAAGCATCACAAGTCCAGACCACTACTCTAGGCCGATAGAACCTAGGATGGACTCTGATAAAGCAATCAATGTTTAAGTGATGTCCTTGTTTCCTAGCGTTCCACTAGAAATGAAGAATTCTTCCCATATGATAGCATTTCATATGTGTCTGTCTTTCTTGGCATAAAAGACATGATAGAGCACCCTAAAGACGCACAAATAACAGCCTATATGCAAACAACTTGCGCTGCATGAGTAGGCTTAAACTCTGCTGGATTTGATAGCTATGCATCTTCACTTTTCATTTAAGCAAGTCTAAACATCATCCTCAATTGGGTGAACAAAGCAATGCATCAGAGAACCTATATGTGAATGAAATAAAAGTTCCAAGGACTTGACACACTTGAGGTGCACATTAGAATTCTTCCTGTACTACCATCCATCAAGTAGGGTGTCAAGAACAGAACCAAGATGTGAAATTAAAAATAAAAATAATTAACAATATGTTGACAAAATTCAGGTGTGCATAAGAAATCTCCCTGTCCCATCAATCATGTAGTCAGATGTCAACAAAACTGATATGTTAGCCTAGCTATCATAAACTGCAAGAATCTCCAGATATATTTCATTAAATTTTGAATTTAGAACGGAACTTATGCAGCCTTTCCCATTTTATAGTCATTTACCATGTTAGTTACTCCCTACATCCCATTGACACTTTCTGTTCTTGGAATATATGAAATAGGCAATAATCTAATGGCTAAATGCTTTTTGACCCACTGACAACACTAACTGGCTGTTGCAATTTGAAGTTTTGACGGTGTAAAAGAACAAAACGAATGTTATGAAAAATTGTCAATGGGCGATGTAAAAAACATGACAATAAATACAAGCTTAATTACCCAAAAGAACGATGATCAGTATACATTCATTTAAGCTAATAAATCGCTGTTAGCAAATTGAGTAACTCAAAGGCGAATGGAATTAAAATCACTTCACCAATCTTAAGAACTCTAAACACATAATAAGCTCCTTTACTGTAAACCGGAATCTTAAAGAATAAAAAATAAATAAAAAATCCTCACCACCCCCAAGCTAAAAACCTTCGAAAAAAAATGAAAAGCCCTTTGCTTGATGAAAAATTCCTTATACCTTTGCTGTGCATGGATACTGCTTGAGTAAAGTCAGCTGTGAAAGAGTGATCTTGCTTTGTCCTGTCATGATCAAGAACCTTGGGTACTGGAAGTAAAGCCCCTTCTGCGTTGGCCCGGTCAAGTGCTGTAGCTGCAGGACAACAAACAGTTACTAACCATGCAAGATCCAAAGGCAAACTAAGCTGTTGTCAGGAAAAACCTTAGCAAGTATCCAGCTCACTAAAGACAAACAGAAATGCTGCAATAGAAGTATTGAGAACTTAGGTAACAAACAGTATTTCTGAAGGCCGGACAAAATACACAAGCACCTGATAATCTTATAACCAAAAAGACCATCTGGCTAAACCAATTTCACTTGCTAGCTACGATAAATTATGATGTCCTTTAGCAATAGCAGAAAACCATACATGCTTTAACTGAAAAGATACCAACGGGGCAGAATTTTGTGTCAACCTTACATAAAAATTTGACATAAAGGAAAAGGCACTGATAAATAAGCATGTGCCAGAGGAAGAAGAAAACAGATGTACTAGTAGACTGATATCAATAGCATTACCACTTCACTAGTATCCAAGCAATCAACCGGAAGCTTCAAAATAAAGATACATGAAAGAATATGCAGTTGTTTAAATTTCACCAATCACAAAATAATCATGTTCCAACACTGTTAACACCAAGTTGTTGCTTGCTTAACATAACAAAGAAATCAACAATATCACGATGAGATCAATTTGGATAAAATTATCAGAGGGGTTTTGCTGATTGTCAAAACAGGATGCTGCTGCATCAGACAAGTGATCAACCAGAACTTGAAATCATGGTCAAGCTGAACCCACCTCTAGTTTGTAGCTCCAATTGTTTCTTAGTTTTATGAGGCTGACTCAGTGGCAGAAGCAGTCCGTCTCTAGAGATCTTTAGCCTTAAATCTTCCCCGTGATGAACAGCAATCTTCTCAAATGAAGGTTTGATCAGAAAACCATGAGCCACAAACACAGACGCAGATGCAGGCTTAACCATGCTTTGGATTCTTGCAGAAAATATGGCAGGTGATGCACCCTTGTGGATTTTCTTATAGTTGTCATTATCAGAAAAGGAGATCTTTGTGGGCTTTGACTTCCCTAGCTCCTCAATATCTGTCCCATACCAGAAATAGCATACACCTGTCTCTGAAATGGCCAAAACATAGAAACCCGTTTCATCTGCTTCACCATTGTCCATGTACCTGCAGTCAAGGTAGACAGTAGGGTGTTCCATAGCAAGAACACAACTAGCAGACTGCTTCTTGCTTCCATCTACCCTCCAGACTGCAACATATCTCTCGCCAACAGCAGAAGAAAAGACATATTTTCCATCTTCACTCAAAGTCATACAACGAACAGCACCCTAATCCATCAGCAGAAGAAATGTAACTACAGCGAAGAGCTGGTTATGCAACAGTAAGTTAAAATTTAAAAAAAAAAAATATTGTATAATGATAACAACAGCTAATATTATTAGGAACGCACAGGATGTCCGGTAAACTTCTGAATCTTTTTGTGACCAGAACTAAATATCTTCATTTGAGCAGCTGCGGTTGCTATTATCTTCCCGTCTGCTTGAAAACATCATTGAACCATAATAAAGCAGCAGATATTAGAATCACCAACCCAGGTTAGAAGATCACTAAGAAAATTTGATACAACGCAATATATCTAACATTTTATGATCACACTGGTGCTCATGAGTGAACTGTTAAGTAGATCAAGAACTCTGTCCTGCACACCAAAAAGATTCCTACTCTTAAAGACACACTTAAAGTATGAGCCCAACCATGACAGACAACAGATTTGCCATCAGAAGAATGAAGAATTTAAACTTTGAACAACTCACAATGAACCTCATAGAATACCACTTTCTCGGTGTATATGAGATTTGATGGTCATTTCACTTGGTTTGGCACCTAAACAAACAAAACGAGGCTATAACACACTTGCTTCTTTTAACCCACGTTATCACCCTGGATTAGATTCAAAGAAATACAAGTCCTAAAGCTATATCCAGTAGATCGATTCTTCAAATTTGATCTTTTATCCCAAAATGGCCCTTCCTCCCACATCTTCCAAGAACCTTTTACCCCCTTTTTTTCAGACAGCCAAATCAAGAATCGCCTACAAAGAACAATTACCTCTTGAAAAATAGTCTTCATTTTCCACCTTTGTTTCTTTTGGCATCTTCTAGAAAGCCTAAAGATACTGTTCTTATCAACAATAAAGTGACATGTCCTGGAAACCCATACTCAATTTGGAGACCATCAGTAGACGGATTAAACATATCAAAAGAAACCATAAAATTGAGACCATATTGCGGTGCTATAATTCTCAATCATTCTTTCTAAGGGATGGGTGATTTTTTAGTGGAGGTAGGTTTGCGGAAAACGGAACTTAAATTATAATTACTGAAAGCTCACAAGGAGTGTTGAATTTCTGGTCAAGAATAGTATGTTAAAAACATAAACTTGTATAGAAATAGGACTATAAGCTCACAAACACCCAGGAAACATGAATGAGCAAGGGTAGGTTTTGTGGGTTCTCTAAATGGAAAGAATCAAAGGTGCTTTCTAAGAGAATGGGAAGCGGCAATTGTAAGATTTATCTTCAATGTATTTTCATCTTAACAAAGTTCACCAATATAGTCAAGATTTGTATGCATTGTGATTAACAAAGTGCATCTTTATTAAATTAAAGAAAAATGTAGTAATGAGAAAGACTAGTAAAACAACAAGAGAGGACAAGTCGTATTCCCAAAGAGATTACAGTAAGTCAGTAACACATAAGTACAATTTCTCTGAACACCGAAATTCTGAAACTAAATACTCCTGAAACCCCACACGCCATAGCCCACAACGCACCTAAATAAGTCATCCTATCCCAAAGAACCTCAGGTGACATACTATCCCTCCAAAATAATCTTGGATTCCTCTCCAGCCATAAACACCAAAGAATAGCAAAAACACATTACGCAACAACAATTTCTTATCCTTACAACATACTTATTAATTTATTATCAATTGACTATTTCATCCAGTCTGGTCATCGCCGATTCCAACCCAGCATATAGTTTCTCTGAGATTTTGAGTAGGTGAAGACTATAGCATGTGTCAAACTTCCAATCATAAAAGTGACAACAGACTATTGCCTCATATTGATTAGGAAAAATTGTCAAAAACTACCTTATAGAATCAACTTTTTTGCAATAACCACCTTATAAATTACTTTCTTCAAATAACCACCTTTTATGAAGTTTCAACTTTTAAAATCACCACCTTAAGCGACTTACCAGCCAAATTTTGGAAAAAAAAAACACCATTTTGCCCATAGACAAAACCATTTCTTCACAAAAGGTATTCGATTAGAGGGGGAAAATGGTCATTTTTCCTCAAAATTTGGCCGAGAAGTGGTCTTATGTGGTACGTTGAAAGCTGAAACCCCATGAAAGGTAGTTATTTGAAACAAAAAATTTATAGGGTGGTTATTGCAAAAAAGTTGGATTTATAAGGTGGTTTTCGACAATTTTTCTTATTGATTATTCAAAAGTTGACAAGTGACAGAGTGGACAAGCTCATAAAGATTGGACCGAGTCTCAATAAGGAAAATGAAAGATGTTCCACAAGAGACCAGGCCACATCATGCCGATGCCATCACATTTGAAACTACCTAATAAAGGTGCAACTTGTGGCGGTTCGCTTCTGATACAAAAAAGCACAAATACGGGAGAGGGACCGACGGACAGAAGTATAAAGCCATTGATTAATAATTTGCATACCTGATGAAACACACATGCTCGACACTGCTTTTGTTGAAGCTTTGAACTTCTTCAACAAGTTTCCAGTCATTGAATCAACTTGACATACCATACCATCTGCCCCAGAAGTATAAATGCACAAACCCTGAGTAGAAAATGAGATGGCACTAACCCCCCTACAAGATTGAGAGAAAAAAATATCAGGACTCTAGAAACTCAATAACAAGTCTTGTACGTATAAGGTATTAATGTATATAATATTGGCTGGAGAGTTTTCCACTGAGTGCACTTGAAATTTGAGATTGATGGCTCTCGCTAATTTCGGAAATGCTCCACATGATATCCGACATTTAACATTCAATTCTATTATGTAAACCAAGAAAACAACCAAAAAGAAACAACACCATAAATGAGAGATTACACCTGAGGGTCCGATGGCTGTACTTCTCATGAAAAAATAATGTTCAAAGTTCAGCTAGAACAACAGAATAAGAACTAATAAAAAGTTTGAGCCTAGCAGCCTACCACATAGAGTAACATGCATAACATACACAATTGATTTCTCTGGGTAAAATCCTTCTGAACAGTTGCAAAGACAGGCGCTACTTCCAGAAAACTTCTTCTAGGATATAGATCCAGGATTGATACTAGTTTTGACAGGGGAGTGTTGTACAAAACTATTTTCGGGCAATGATAGAGATCATTGTGCCTCTCTCTTGACCTCAGTCTGGTGTTCGGGAGGTTGGTGCTTGACTGTTGAACAGTCTGCCTCACCCAGATGGGAAAGCCGATAAGAAGACCTATCACTGCTGGCGCGACTCCCAGCTTGTATACACCAAGCCGTTAAAGTAGTCTGTGCCAAGAGGAGACGTGTGGACTACTGGACTAAGAAAAATGACTTTTTAGCCCTTGAACCTCTAGGGAATGGGAGGGGTGATCCTCAATCCTCTTTTCAAAACATAAGGTTACATGTTAGTCCCCTAGGTAGGGCTGTGAAAGTTCAAGTCTCTTCCAACGTAGTATACAAGACGAAGAAGAAGAAGAGGGTGGCAAGGAACTTGCAGCAATTCACCTCATCCATAAATTACAATGGTTGAAAGGGGCAGGGTTTGGGAGGTCAAAAGTGTAGGAATGAAAGGTCTTACTTCGCATTCTTGGGTGTATTGTGACTGTTGTCCATTTGCATGGAGTTCTTGCCTTCTTGGCTGAGAATAAATTGAGATATTTGGGGATGGCCTTGAATAGGAAACAGCCTTCTACTGGAAACAACTTCTCTACTAGGCGACTAGTTAAGGGTAAGGTTGGGCGTACAGATAGACCTCCATAGACCCCGCCCTCGCCGGGATAGTTAGTAGGTTGTTGTTGTTTTTTTTGTTTTTTTATTTTATTTTAGATAACATGGGTGTCCAAGCCTGGCTGGACTAATCTCATGGGCCCTGAAGTTAACGACCAGGAAAACCTCCGGTGGCCCTGGGGGACTTGAACCTGGGACCTCTGGAATACTTCCCAGCGGTAAGACCGCTGAGCTACCCCCTCGGGGTTAGGTGGTTGTTGTTGTTATTGGCCTTGATACATTTAGAAGCTTTGGTGATAAGAAAGGGAAAAGTTCATTTTAGGAGGTATTCATGTTTTGTTTGCTCTTCAGTAGGACACCTTGTCTACACCTTTGTATCCATGAACTATTGTAAGCTATCCATTTTCAAGCAATAAAATAAAAAAATAAAAAAAAAAAGGTACTCACAGTGAAAGCTACGGAAATTTATATTATGGGATGGATGCCACTATTCCGGGTAGATGGTTGCAATCACAAAAGAACTTTCAGTGAGAAAGGGGTCTTAGCGAGTGGGGGGATAAGACATACTGAAGAGCAGAAGTAAATTAAATTAGTGAGTGTGAGAGAGTTACAAAACCAGTTCCACGTCGCCGAATATAAACACTAATCTGAGTCCAATGAAGTGAGATGAGAATGCAGCCTTTGCCCAACGATTCGCAAGGAAAAACTGAAGTTTAGATAAGCCTTCTTTTGATGGAAGAAGTCAAGAAGGTAACATCGATGAAGATACCACGAAAACTATGAATTTTTAATAGAGAGCAAATCAAAGAAACAACTTAAATCTTCATGTCTGACTCCAAAACAAATAAAGGAAACTTCTAAAGGAAAATTGCTCGAGTAAACAATGTAAACATTGAACAAAAGTCTCCTTTCCCAATTCCCATTTCTCCTATCTTCGAAGTTGTCAATGTCACAAAGAACGCAAAGCCCAAAGCTTTTACCAATTAGAAATACTCACCCCGGATGACAATCATTGATTTTCCACTTTAATTGACCAGCTGAAACATCCAATGCCAAAACATCACCACTGCCTGTTCCCAACACTAACAAAGACGTACCTAGCTTCCTTTTCTTCTGCATCCGATAAAACATTTAAAAAAAAAACAAATATAATTCAGCTACCAAATTCATTTCAACACTTAAACATGTAAAGGGGTGAGGGGAAACCCTAGATAGGTCATTGCCACAATACCTTCTTCTCAAAAGACACCCATTTCATGCAAGTGTAATCAATGGAAAGGTGCCCTCTTTCCTCGGCTTTAGCCAATAAATTCTCCTCGCCAGTCCACACTATATCAGAAAATTCAGTTTGAAGCTGCCCTTTTACTGTATCCCATATCTGAAATTCAACCCCAATAACTAAATTACAAATTAATAAATAAATAACAAGTATTATACTATCACACAACACACTAAACCCTACCAAAACCTCACAACGCTATAGTCCCAAACTTAAACAACAACGAAATTTCTAATCCTAACAAAATTAATCAACAAAATTCAACAAAAGGGTAAACGAATATGACAAAAATGAAATTAGAATTACCTTAATTCGACCATCACCGGAAGTAACCGCAAAGAAATCAAGTGAAGGACTAAAACAAGTCAAGACGTCTCTGATACTGGACGAACCCATTGCTGGTTTGTTTGAGCAAAACTGGCAATAAATAGTGCAAGAGACTCGCAAGCGGCGTTTGACGGAGAGGAGAGAGAGAGAGAGAGAGAGAGAGAGAGAGAGAGAGAGAGAGAGAGAGAGAGAGAGAGAGAGGGTAGCGTTGAGTTGGCGGAAGGGGGCGCGGGAGTAACGCCGTGGTGCTGGGGTTTAAGCCTTGCCCTTGGAGAGTTTGGAGTTGTGGGTTAGTGTTTTGCTTTTTTTTTTTTTTTTTTTTTGGGGGAAAGGAAAATAAATTTCATTACTCCACCCATCCACAAAACCGTCCGGCTTCTACTAACCATATCAAATTCAACAACTTACATATGTAAAACAACATCACACATCATTCCACTAACAAACCTTTTCAAAAGTTAAATAGGGTATATTTGGCATAAGTACATAACTAGCTATTTTGCTAGCTGAAAAATTAAATATAGTAAAATAAATAAACTATTTTTTTATGAATTTGTAACCGATTAATTATTTTGCTAGCGGAAATTGAAAGGTTGCATGGGTAGTATTTAAATTTTAGTTATTTTTAAAGCTGAAAGTTGAAAATAATTTGGTAAACTTTTTGGTAACAAAGGGTGAAAACAATAGTTGTAAGCCTGTAAGATGAAAGTTGTAGCTTTGTTTTTTTTTTTTTTTTAGGAAAGCGGGATGGATATTAACCAGTAAAGGAATTACAGTGATCATCCGCTATTACATCAAAAAAGTTGTAGCTTCGTTAACTAAAACTAGTTGTTTTTTCCCTTTCGCTTGTGAATAGTTTTAGCAGTGTGTCTTGGTCTTTTGTGAATCGTGAAGGTAACAAAGTGGTCCACATGTGCAACATAGTAGGATGTCGCTTTTGGGACATGTCTTTCTCAGCGAACGTTGATGTAGCTATTTCTCGTGATTTAGAAGTGTTAATGGGAGGTCGATCATCGCTAGTTGATCTTTCACTCAAAAAAGGAAAAAAGGAGTTTGTAACTAGTAATTTTTTTTACTTTATTAGCATGCGAAAATGTGACTACATCATTTCCATATAATTCCATGGACGCCAAAACACACAGAATGACCAAATTAATATCTTAAAAGGGAATTGGATCATATTAATATTCTTTTAAAAAAAACAACTGACATAAATATTTTTAAAAATAAATTAGATATTTAAGTACATCAACGAGGAGAATTTGGAAAAAGTAAAAACCTTTTTTTTTTCCTTCCATCTTTATCCTTTCGGTAATTTTCAAAATTAAAGTCAAGATTCTACTTGGGCAAAGATGGTGGAAAACTTGGGCATGGCAAGGAGATAGGTGGGAAAAAGATGTTGCATTTAGGGCGCTCAAACTTATCTCTACTTTTGCTAAAGAAACAAGATTTACTTTAGACGTAAAAATTTTCTCTCTTGCTCAAAGAATTTAACCTTGTGACAAGGCATTTTAATGGAAAAGATGGTGATCTTAAGACAATCAAACTCACATCACCAAAAAGCACCAAGATTCACTAGACTCGTAAGCTGTCATCTTCTCAAAGAGATCAACCCCATGGCATGACAGAATCACCAGCCCTAGGCTCACCGTTGCTCACCCTATTCACACTCATTATTATATATCCTCATCACTAACTCAAGATTCAATTCACGAAGAAAAACTACCAAAATTAAGTGAGAAAATAGATAAGTAGTTTTTTGTTCAACATTTTCTCAACGAGCTAATAAGCTTAGCGCCATCAAATATTTTCTTTACAAAGTAAGAAAAGCGAAACGGAAAAACTAGGATACTTTCATCTCGAGGGAAACCACTAGTACATCCTCATAAAGAATATGTTTCATATCTCGCGAGGGCGGTTTGTCGAAAAATTTAGGCGGGTCACAAAAGTGGTCATCCAGTTAGGTGCTTTGTTCCCTTACCTAAATTTATGTTAGACGACCGTTGGATATAATGGTGTTAAAAACTTTTGTGTATGAATATTTAAGGCATATGTTGACCATGAAATATCGATCTCACCTTTTAAAGTCTTAATGACGGTCAAACTGTCACCTTTTATTTGTAGTCTATAAGTCCAATTTTGAATGCTCTCTTAACATCAAAATACACATATGTCTCGAACCCTTTTTCCAAAATACCAATTTGAACAAAGACAAAAAAAATTCTCTCTGTTCTCTCTCCTTCATGGAAGAGAACATCCCTTCACATGAAGAACTTGATCTACTCAATCGTTCCACTAGAAAATTCAAGAGGGGAAGATCCTCAAATGATCCAAACCAGGCAGAGACTGAGATGGAAGAACCAAACCAACGAAATCCACCGTCACTAGCTAATCCCCCACCAAACCCACAAAAGAAAAACCTTTCATACAAGGAAACCATGGCCACCGCTGAGCAAAGTAGGACAATTTCAGAATTTGCAATTCCCTCATGGGAAACTGAGTGGGATGATCAAGATCTCGTTGATGATGTGCCACCGAAGAACGAAGATCCCCACTGTCCCAGAATCCTCTTGACAACGGCCAAGAAGGCCCGACTCTGGCGTCCTTGGAGACGTGCAATAATCGTTAGGATGCTCCACAAGGGACCAGGGTACCTACAACTACAAAGCAAACTACAAAAGAAATGAGCACTAAAGGGTGATTTTTCCATGATCGATGTCGGATCCGGTCACTATGTGATTAGGTTTGCCAATATGGATGACCTGCAGCATGTACTTACTCAAGGTCTTTGGGTGATCAATGACAACATGTTGTCATTCGCAAATGGACTCCCAACTTCTTCCCCGATGATGAGCCAATCCGCTTTCTTACTGCTTGGATTCGCATCCCACGCATTAGTGTGGAATATTTTGATGCTTCTTTTCTCAAAATGTTTGGAGAAAAAATAGGGACCATACACAGTATTGATCGAACAACAATGGATGTTACAAGAGGGCAGTACACTCGTTTTAGTGTTGAAATTGATCATTCAAAGCCACTTTTGTCAAAATTCAACCTTAATGGCAGAACTTGGAGAATTAAGTGGGAAGGACTCAAGTTTATTTGCTTCCACTGTGGCAAGATGGGGCATCTAAAGGAGAAATGCCCTAGCAAGAGCACTGAACAAGCTCTCACTGATCCTGACCAAGATCCAACAAGGACTCGTCAAGTGCCTAGACCTGAGACACTAGAAGCATATGGGGATTGGATAATGGTCAAACGATCCAATAAAGGTAGAGCTCCTACGGGTGGCAACAGAGGCCAAGCACCTAGTGCTCCAAATGTCATCAATGGCGGTGGAAATATGGGGAATTCCAGAGCAAGAAAAAAAACGACCCGACCAGGCCCAAGTAACCCGACCCAGAATTCCACCCGACCCGGTTTTGAACCTAATAATGCAGATAATGCTGGCTCGAGATTTGCGACTCTCGAGAATATGGATGTTGAGGATTCTCTGCCTCAAAATCAGGAAACTAATCATGAGAAGATAATTAAGGAGGCTAGTCAAGGAACAAGAAATACTAGTGAGAGGATCTCGGAGGGAGATTATTCTCAAAATGAATTTTCCAATATATCAGAGGTCGTCCCTGATTCTCAGCCAAATATCCCAAGTTTCTCGTTTGGGGTAACAATTCACACTCTGATAAAATTGTCACGAGGACTTGCAACATTAGCCTAAACCAAACACATAGCCCACCCCCCAGCCAACTACACGTATCCATAATATGCCCACTTAAAACACCTCCCCCTCCACACCAGCCCATATCCATCCACTACATGACCTAGCCAGGCCATTTACCCAAGCTCCCATCTTTGCCAACCCAACTCTATACAAATCTCAGGCCCAACCATTTGCAGCAAATCGAGAGCCACTTTGCTCCATTCAACAAATTCCTCTCGCCTTCGAGTAGGATCATTCCTCACCATGGGCTCAACACAATTTCCCATGAGCACAACTCGGATCCACCCCATATCAACCCCAAGGAGGTCATTACAAGACCACCTGGCCAACTGGTGAGCCACGGCAAACCTAGTACCCACAATGAAACTACCAGCAGTCACTCACAGAACAATGCAGAGACACAGGACACCCCTATGCAAATAAGAGAACCTGGTGATGACCATGTACGCGTTAATGCATCATCTTGATGCGTCAATGCTACAAATTGCCCCATGACATTATGTCAGATTACCGCAATGACAATTTAACCCCAAATAGTTTTTCCATGAATTTTATAATATGGAATACTAGAGGTGCTGGAAGTAGAGAGTTTCTTAATACTCTCAGAGAAATTATTCACCAACACAGGCCTTCAGTCCTAGCGTTGGTTGAAACTTGGGTTAGTGGCCCCATAGCTAACCGTGTTTGTGATCGAATTGAAGCTCAGGGTTTTAGTGGAGGGATTTGGATCCTTTGGAAAACATCTGAAGTGCTCATCACACCACTGGAATCCCATACTCAGTTTATTACTGCCGAAATTAAATGCCAAGGTGAACCACCTTGGATTTTTTCCGCCATTTATAGCAGTCCAAATGAGCAAAGCAGAGGAGAGTTATGGTCCTATCTTCATAGCTTTGCGTTGAGAAATGACAAACCATGGCTCCTAGCTGAGGACTTCAATGAAACTCGCACTCTCGATGAGCGTACGGGCAACTCTGTGGGTATGGAGAGACGTTGTCGTCGCTTCAATCAATGGATTGAGGATTCTCAATTAATTGACATGGGATATATTAGTCCTAAGTTCACTTGGAATCGTGGTAACTCACCGACCACGAGAACGAGCGCAAGACTCGATCGTGGATTATGTGATATTTTATGGCGTGAATGCTTCCTCGAGGCATCGATCAAGCATTTAACTACAAATCACTCAAATCACTGCCCATTACTCCTTGGATTGAATGGATTCACCACTATTAATCCAGAAAATTGTCCATTTTGCTTCCAAGTCGTGTGGCTACTACATGAGGATTTCCATGATTTTCTTGATAGTAAATAACTAAAAGGCTCCACTCTCCCAAGAGCCCTAGCATTTATCACTGTTAATTTGCGCACATGGAATAAGGAAGTTTTTGGGAATTTATTCCGACGCAAGAATCGCTTGTGGGCTCGGTTAGGAGGAGTGCAAAGACGACTTGTGAACCATACTACAACTGGGTTGCTTTGCCTAGAACGTGAATTGAGACAACAACTTGACGAAGTTCTTGAGCAAATCAATGTTTTTTGGTTTCAAAAATCACGTATAGAGGCCTTGCTTGAGGGGGATCGAAACTCGAAATACTTTCACGCAAGCACTATTATTCGATGGAAAAGAAATAGAATTGAAAGCCTGCAGAATATGGATGGCACATGGGTCTCAGAAATAAAAGAGTTACAATTGCTAGTGACGAGATTCTTCAAGAACCTCTACAGAGATGACGACCCAAGGACGGGACCATTTGATCTACCTCGGGGATGTTTCCCAACTATTTCTACCACTGGCTACAGCCATCTCGCTCGAAAATTCAGCGTCATTGAGATCAAAGAGGCGCTTGACTCAATGGCTCCTTTTAAAGCTCCGGGTCCCGATGGATTTCATGCGTTGTTTTTTCAACGTAACTGGAACACTGTGTGTGATGAGGTATGTGATATGATCATGTCTATTCTTAATGGAGTCTCTTCCTCCAAAGTGCTCGACGAGACTCTTATTGTGCTTATTCCCAAAATTAAAAATCCGGAAAAGGTCAATCATTTGCGTCCGATCTCACTTTGCAATGTGGTATTCAAGTTGGTTACTAAGACTATAGTTAATCGCCTCAAAATAATATTGCCTAAGGTGATCGAGCCTACACAAACTAGCTTTGTTCCAGGTCGCCAAATCACTGACAATGTGGTGATAGTTCAAGAACTACTCCACACAATGCGGACAAAGCACAACAAGGATGGCATTATGGCAGTTACAATAGACTTGGAGAAAGCATATGATCGCATACGATGGTCATTTATTCGTGATACATTACTAGAATTGGGAATTCCTATATCCCTAATTGAGGTAATTATGGGCTGCATCTCGACGACAAGGATGAAATTTCTTTGGAATGGTTCAATAACGGAGGAATTCACACCAAGTCGAGGGGTTAGGCAAGGAGACCCGCTCTCACCATATATTTTTGTCTGGTGTATGAAGAGATTAACTCACATTATCAGTGAAGCAGTTGCAATGGGGACTTGGAAAACTGTCAAAGCTAGTAGTAATGGGCCTGAGATTTTGCATCTTTTCTTCGCCGACGACCTTGTGCTATTTGCTGAAGCTTCCATGGAGCAGATGCAAGTAATTAAATTTTGTCTTGCAAAATTTTGTGAAGTTTCGGGTGAGAGGGTGAACTATGGAAAGTCTACAGTTTGTTTCTCCAAAGGCGTCCCAATCGATCTTGCAAAGGATATTGGGCAAAGTGTGGGCATGAGTGTTACAGACGACCTAGGAGTCTACCTCGGTGTACCCACGGGCCAAGGCCGCACTTCTAGGCGCACTTACCAGCATGTACTAGACCGCATCAATACAAAACTTGCGGGCTGGAAACACAAGTACCTCTCGATGGCGGGGGGCGTTACATTGGCCCAGTCGGCTATCTCTAGCGTGGCCTCTTATTCTATGCAGACGGCCTTGTTGCCAAGGTCTGTGTGTGATGATATCGACAAGAAAACGTGGGCTTTCATTTGGGGGAGCATAGAAGACAAGAAGCGTATGCATCTTATTAACTGGAAGACAATCACTAGGCCTAAGATCTATGAGACAAACAAATACCGCTTTTCTCACAAAACTTGGCTGGAGATCTCTAACTGAACCAGAAAGCTTGTGGTCGAGGGTTGTACGAAGCAAATATTGCTCGGGGAGGTGTGACATTGACATGTTCACACCCCAACGAAGTATGTCGAATGCATGGAGAGGGATGACGGAGGCAGCTGCTACCCTCAAAGCTGGAACACGATCGGTGATTGGGGAAGAAAATCAAACATTCTTTTGGCTCCATGCTTGGGTGGACAGCAAACCTTTGGAGCAGGATATTCTCCAACCTCTTACAGATGATGATGAAGCGTGCAAAACTGTGGCTGAGTATTGGGATGAGGAGCAATGGAGATGGGACGAATTTCACACAAATTACCACCTGAATGGCTCAATCTCATCGCTGCACACAGGGTTAATAATTCTCAAAACGCCCATGACCGCCTCTCGTGGGGAGGCACGAGCTCTAGGTACTTCTCAGTTAAATCTGCTCTTAATATAATTCGCCATGGCGAAGATGGTCCCAAAGACGAACGTTAGAAGTGGGAGTGGAAGGTCACAGCTTCGCAACACGTACGAAACTTCTTATGGCTGACCGTACATGACAACCTGCTGTCCAATGCAAATAGAGTAAGGCGTAATATTGCGTCTGATGCCTCCTGTCACATTTGTGGACATTTTGAGGAATCAGGGTTGCACATTCTACATGATTGTGCAGCAGCAAAGGAGGTATGGTTTGAACTTGTACCCTCTCAATTGCAACCCAGCTTCTTTAATTGCTCCTTGCAAGATTGGATATTTAACAATATTCTGCAAAATGATCAATGGGCCACGATCTTTGCAACAACGTCTTGGTGGCTCTGGCGCTGAAGGAATACCCGAGCACTCGGTGATCCTGCGGACATCCCACTTCACCGAGGTTCTTTGCTAAAGCACGAGGCTTGGAGTACCTCGAAGCGGAGTCTAAACGAATGGCCAGTCTAATAAACAAGAAGCGTCAATGTGAGGAGGTCTACATTCGATGGGATACTCCTCCAGTTGGGTGGACTAAACTAAATACAGATGGTGCAGCTAAAGGTAATCCTGGGATGGCAGGTGGTGGTGGTGGTGGAATTTTACGTGCAGATAATGGAGCGTATATCCTCGCATTTCACGGCCAAATTAGGATTTGGCACTTCACTCATGGCGGAGCTCATGGCTATATTCCATGGGTTACGCATTGCCAAACGTCTCCAAATTCCTCAATTGATTGTCGAAACTGACTCCGAGGTCGCTCATGACATGCTCAGGGACCCTACTCCAATGTTTAGCCCTTATTACTTTGTCTTGGAGCAATGCAAGGAGCTAATTCACAAGACTCATTGGAGGATCAAGATTCAACATGTTTATCGGGAAGCCAACGCAGTTGCGGATTGGCTTGCCAACTATAGCTTCACTATTCCGAAACTTTTTTGAGAGTTTAATGCCCCCATCGCTAGTATGATGCCTGTACTCTTTGCAAACATTGGTTGTTTTACAAAGCCTAGGATGATTATTGTTTAATTTTTTTTTTAGTTTGGGCGAACGCCTTCCTTTCTCACCAAAAAAAAAAAAATACCAATTTGAACCTTTTTTTTTTTTTTTTTGAGGAGGGAAAGTTCTAATTTGATAATTGAAATTCAATATTTGAACTTTTTTTTACAGGTATTTATGAGTGGGCTACTACCGGATACCTGCCCACCTCATATATATAGATACATATACAGGTGGCTGTGGGCTCTAGAGCCTCGAATGGTCCAAAAGATCAGTCCTATTCATGTAGGTGAAGGAATCTTAATGGACCAGGCCCCTCGTGCCTGCCCTTGTCATGCAATAAAAGATAAGAGAGAGAATTTCCAAAGATCCTGCACTGAAGAGTGAAGAGTGAAGAGTGAACACTCCCATCCATGACATGAAGTGAACATAAATACTTACTATTAGTTTGTTGTTTACACTTACCTGGGATTCCACTTAGGAATGTTGGTTTTTTTTAAGTGGAGACAAGAACCAAAAGCTCATTGTCAAAAAGCCAGACCAAAAGAAAAGACATCATCTAACAAAAGCCAAATCTTACAACTCAAAACATTCACTCTTTTAACTTTGAAATGAATAATAATAATCCAAGTCTCTTGTTTCAGTAGTAGCTTAGACACCCCTTGAACATGATTTGTAAAAACAAGGGGAAGGAAAAAAAAAACAATGAAATTTGAAGTAAAAAAAGAAAATACACAGAGGACTTATAAATACTTCCTGTCACCACTACCAAAAATTTGCTTACACAAGAATGAAGAAATGAAGCTGTACACTAATATGCAGACTTGTAGTGACAAGCAACAATGCAATAAGAAAGAAGATGAATAATGAAATATACTTTTGGGAGGATGTAACTTATTGCAAAGAATCTATCCTATTCATGACTGTGAAGAAGTGATGAAGAATTCCCGGTTCTCAATTCTTTTCCCTAGCACCAAGCAGGGATTATCGGCCGCCCCTATAACTCCGTGCAAATGGCATTACAAATCTGCGGCGAAGCCAGAACTTAGGGCAAAGATGGAGGAAGATGAAGATTTTGATGAGGAGCTCTCGAACTCAGGGCATGGCTCAGGAGAGACACTCTTATAGGACCCCAAAACATTGGAACACAACCAAGAGGTGGATGAGGCGGAATTGACAGATATGGAGATATTGGAGAGTAAGAATTCAAAGGGGGAACTTTCAATGCCAGTAAAGCTACCAGCTATGGTTACATTCACCCCGATCACATTATCCAATGTGATTTGATCCACGGCCGGGAGTGCGCTTGGGTCATATTCGTCATCTGGATGAGATGTCCATTTGCCACTAGCATTAAATGCTGTGTGGACATTTTCCATCTCCACCTTTGATACTTTTATATTCTGAATGTAGCCCCCTCTTCCTATACCAGTTCTGAACTCAATACCAGCGAAAGAGTTGTTTATGTGGAGGTGCTCTACTAGCACATTAGAAATGCCACCAGACATCTGACTGCCAAACGCCACAGCAGAACCAGTTGATGCTTGAAGCTTGACTCGTTTTATATGTACATAACTAGTAGGCCTACCATAGGCAATTCCGTGCTCATCCCATCCACTTTTAAGTGCAATGGCATCGAAACCCATGCTTATGTTGCAGTACTCGATGCACACGTGATCCGAAGAATCTGAATTCACAATTTAAAAACAGGATAAGTTAAGAGTAATGTTGATCCCAGCAAGGGAAAAAAGAAAAACGCAAAACAAGATGGATTGTGTTTGGGGAGAGGGAAGGAAAAGCTCAGTAATCAGCACAATGACCAACAATCAGATATAAGAAAATTAACAAAGCAATATGTACATCCTTCAGAAGGCTGACTGCTAAGCGTGCAATCCAAGTATTCATCATCATAGGTTCTAGGCTTGTCGCAAATGGGATGACAATCTGATCTTTATGATTTTAGCTACATATTTTATCTGTCTGAATAAATTCAGAATTTCAGATGCAAAGGTAAAATGTACATAAAAGCCAGAGATGAGGCCCATGTATGGAAGACCCACCTTTTGGGTCGACTGTGTCCATATACATACACAATCTCCATCTACATTTGATATAGCAAAACACATTCTCATTAGGAGCAAGCCTAATTCCATGGGAGACAACTTGTAATGGAGTCATATCGGTTGCCAAGGTAAACCAAGTCTGTTGAAGGCTCTGTATCTATATTTTCTATAGCTTCCCCATTCTCAAAAGAACTGAACATGTAGTAGGCATATTTTCAACTTCAGAATATTATAGACTAAATCAGTGTTTGACATGTCTTATTTGTTGCGGAGTAGATGGATATTTGATGCATTTTCAGTTGAGGATCTAATGAAACATCCTCTTTGTAAATGTAGGGCCACAAGGGTGTACATCTGACCCTCCCTAGACTCCGCTGTATCTGGTGGAAACCTTGTGCCTTAGATGATGTTATTCTTCTTCAGGCGATTGCTTCCATTCCAGGACAACCTATTTAACCGCTATGTTCGCATGGTGCACATTTCAGACATTTTTTTTTCCAAAGAGATGTTCTTAATCAGGCAATGCGACATCCATTTGGCTCAAATACAGTCACCAAACAAAGTATTGATAGCCAGCTTTCTAATTTGTCCGTAAGCTGACTACTGAACCCAAGAAGGCTGCAATAAAGACCAGCTCAGGGACATACAGGGATCAGGCCTTTTTTTTAACCAATGACCCCAAGATCAATTCTGAATAGCCACATTTGTGTATCATACTTAACCGACTGGTGTGGTCACCAAAACATAACATGTAAACCTCCATCCTTGAAAGATCAGGTGCTACTTGAGCACGAGCTTGTGTAATAGTGGCCCAACGCTCAACCTTAAAATCCACCTCGGTTCCCCCAAAGCACACAGCACATTCCTATCCAAGGAGATGTCGAGATAATGAGCTGAGCAAACTGGAATAGCCTCTTCAGATTGTAAGGAGACCTAGAGTGTAATGCTTCTCTATAATCCTTAAAAACTTTCCATCATACTTGCCAAAATGCCAACACACCAGCATTTTATGCATTGCATTGTATTTGTGACTAATTCACACTGACCGCAATGCTGAAGATGCTTGTATAGCACAAGTGTTGATCTAGCTACAATGACTTGTTTCCTTTGCAAGAATTTTCCAGTGTCAAGATTAAAGACTGATTTGAAAGTTTCTTTTTTTTTTCTTTCTCTAGAATAAAATTTTCCTACTACGTGTTTTTTTTTTTTTGATCTTCCCACTACATGTTACACAAACTTCTTAGCATATGCCCCTCGAGTTTCTCCATAAAGTTGGGCAACGAGAGTGTAATCCATATTTAGGTTAGATGAGGTTATTCTCATAGCTCCTCTATGTAACCCCCCTAGAATCACTCAACAAAAAGACATCTTGTACACATATCTGAATCCGTATAGACAGAGCTTGAGATTGATGGTATGGATAGATTAGTCAAAAATGGCAGCGGGATACAAAGGCAAATCAAGATCAGCATCTTGATTGATAAGGGGCGTGAGCGATTGAAGTGGATGTATTCAAACTGTGCTCATGCTGGTATACAGATTTTTTATTTTACGATTTAAATAGACAAACGTGTGAGATGCAAACTTTTTTCAGGCTTTTCCTGTGCCAATCTCAAACGTTTGTGGAAAACTATCAGCTTAGCATGCTTGTTAATAAGAGATTACAAGATAAGTCCGCAAACAAGCAATCAGTAAAGACAAATACTACTATAAGAATTAAAAGTCACAACTATGATAAAGGAAACAGAAACTAACCTGGGACTATGCCCACTGTGTAAGGGGATGAAGGCGGGGCATGAGCTGAAATGTTTTGAACCAGTACATTGCTGCATTGCATTCAGATTTTTGTAAGACTTACAATATGCCCACGACAGATTAATCACATATCAAGCAAATGCAGAGCGGATATTAAGATTTAATTTTGACCCAACATACCTGCAATATACAGGATGGATACTATATGCAGGGGGGTTCAAAAATGTCAAATTCGAAACTACTACACCAACGGAATCCACAATTTCCACAAGATGAGGACGACTGTAATTCAGGGTATGAGACAGAAAGCCATCCCACCAGAATGACCCCTGGCCATCAATAGTTCCATTATTACCTAGTTCAGTTGAATGGACACACATGTTTTTGAGTCAGACACTGCAGTACAGAATATGTTCATTAGAGATATTAAAGCATGCACAGTAGAGCTCACCTGTTATTACCACATCCCGCAAATTATATGCATTTATCAAGCTTCGATATCTACTTCCTGGAATCTCAGTCCCACGACCATATGATGGCAATGGATCCGCAATTCCCCATTGCGACGGCACCTGCACATATAAGGCATTATGGTTATTGAAACTTCCTGATTGAGATTGGAATGAAACAGAATGATAGATGGTGTATCAGTCATGTATTCATATCATGCAACCAATACAATGCGGTCATACAATTATTTTCCCTGTTCCCATATCTCCTCTATCAATAGGCACAGTAGTTTTATACAAAAGTACTGGCTACTCAACAGAATGACTTCTCTAAGTGCTTACTAAATACTACAGAGTACTATATAATTTAATGGAGTAATTCCAGTTCCAAATCCCATCCTAGCATGAGAAGCTATGCACAAGAAAATCACTTCACTTCAGGCATTGCATTCCTGAATAATGCAAAAACTGATGATGAAACTACAATGCAACTATAGATTAAGCAATGAATTGAACCTGAGATCCAAGTATAACCGCATCCTTCTCCAAGAAAAGGGTGAGATGGCTGGTAAGATTGAAACTTCCAGTAAGCCACTGCCCTGGCGGGACATACAATTGGGCGCCACCCTTGTCTGCGAACGAGTTGAGATAGAAAATGGCATTTTGAAAAGCACCAGTATTCACTGTTTTACCATCCCCAACAGCACCAAACTCTGATATGGATACACTATGAGGTCTTGGGTCTAACTTCGGCTTGTATCTACATTGTTCATCACTCTCTTCACCAAGTACTTTGATTCCGTTGCCAAGCGCAACAAGCAGAAGCAATGCCACCTAAAAGAGACAACAAAAAGAAAGTGTTGAAACAGCTTGCACAATTACATGATAGTAAAGTACCAGATAATCAACGATTAAACATAATCACCAAAACTGACAAATAAGCAATTAAACCTGATTACAGAGAGACTAAAAGCTGTCTCAAAGCACTTTGCTGAAGTTTTTTGCCACTCAACTTGCCCAGATTGGGAAATCAGAGTGAATTTTTTGTTAAGACATCAATTTGGACAACATATGCTCTAAATTACTAAGAAATGGTAGAGATGGAGAAATTTGGTAAGCAAAAGGACCCAGAAAAAGAATGCTTTGTTTCCGGAATTCAGTGGCTAAATACTAATTAGAGATAAGACAAACTGCAAAAAATGATCCAAGTGTCACTGCAGTCTGCAAATTGCCAAAGGTTCCACAATGAGAAGCAGAAGAACAAGACAATAGCCAAGTAAAATCAGAAAACCTATAAGATTCTTAAACAAAATAAGAGATGACCACAAATGAGCATACAAATCCATTGGAACTTCACTGAAAATCAGCAGAATCTGCAACACAGAAGCAAAATTGTGCTCAAATTTGAAATTGAATCACACACAAGGAAAGATCTAAGTCCAGTACCACCCTAATTCAAACAAACCCAATCAAATGCAAGAAAACCCAGATCATGAAATCTGCTGATCAACTCTTAAAACAGCAGAAACAAACTGGAAAATGGGCAAAATTTTCTAATACCCACAAAGCAAAAAAAAAACATACTTACTAGCATCTTCTTGTGGTCACAGCTTCTGCAAAATGTGCAGTGGAGAGAGAGAAGAGACAGTGAGTGAGAGAGAAAGATAGAGAGAGTAAATAACCTCCCCCAAAGAGACAACAACAGACACTCACAGACCCAATGACCTAACAACACCAACAATAAAAATCTTGTTGCAGCACACCAGCAAAAACAAAAACCAAAAACCCAAAAACAATTAAAATTTAAAAAAAAAAAAAAAATCCCAGGGTAAAAATCAATTCTTTTTTCTCCCCCTTTTTTCTTAGCCCTCTATGATTATGGTTTATAAGTAGTGTTGATTATATAAACGACAAAATAATAAATGGGGGGGCATCAAGAGGGACAAAATGAAGAACAAGAGAAAGAAGAAGATGAAGAAAGGAGAAGAAAAGAAAAATACTTGAAAAAGATTATATTTTTCTGTTTCAAATAAGGAATGACAGCTTTTCATTGCCCTATGTTTATGAGCAAAAATCTTTAGGGAAAAAAAAAACACAAATGTACAAGCTTTGGAAACTAAGCTTGCATTAGAATAATAATTATGGCAATATTAAATTGAATTTTTAAAAGTATACCAATAATTACCAAGTATACTAATTAGTACCAGTAATTACTAATTGCCCCCTATTTTCTTCCTTTTCCTCTCCCCCACCCCAAAAACGCCTGTCGCCGACAAAATTCTTTGTAACGGCCCCTTTCTCTCTCTCTCTCATGCAGAGCGTGAAGTTACTGAAGTGGAGTGAGAGAATGAATGGAGAGGACTAATTTAGGGTACATATTAATACAGTGTTTATGTCTGTTATGTTAGTGAAAAGATTGATTTCAATAAGGTGAATGTTCATGTGAAAGTGAAACCCAATGTCCAATAAAACAACAACTAGTAGAATCATACTTTAGATCTTGACATCTGTATTTGTACTACTTGGCATTATTTGACAGATCTCACAAATACAAATGTTTTGTTTATTTTCTTTTGCTCGTCAAATGTTTTGTTTATTTGTTGGGGTGTTAGTTACACACTTTTCACTACTGCCTTTAGGTGATAATCTCGTGTTAAATTTTGGAGTGATAGAGATGGATTGAAATACTACCATTGTGAATGGTGTGGTATATGTGGACTTTTTCTAGTAAAATGAGGGTCAATATTTTGACTAGTAGTTTTTTTTATAGCAAATACTAAGGCGGATTCTAGTCGAACCCCAATATCATGATAAATGACCATATTCGTAATTAATAGTGCATCTTAGGATTCTTTGTTATATCGTATCTTGTTTGATTGTACATTCAACTTATTGGTTTATTGAATTATTATTGGTATCTCATAATTGGTAAACCTCGTGCGTGCGTTACATAAGGTGAATGTTCATGTTCGTGCGTTACATATACTACCATTGTGAATGGTGTGGTATATGTGGACTTTTTCTAGTAATATGAGTGTCAATATTTTGACTAGCATTTTTTTTATAGCAAATATTAAAGGCAGATTCGAGTCGAGCCCCAATATCATGATAAAGGATCATATTCGTAATCAATAATAGTGTATCTTTGAATTTCTTATTATACCGTATCTTGTTTGGTTGTACATTCAGTTTATTGATTTAATTGAATTATATCATTATTGGTATGTGGTAAACCTCGTGAGTTACATAATAGAAGTTGGGTGTGCTTTTTCAACATATCCGACCAGATTCTAGTTTGGTTTATTTTAGGTAAGTTTAATTCAAGTAAGTTTCGCGTCATATTTAACTTTTTCCATATTACTATCCGTTTAGTTAAAAAAGAACACACAAATAATTCATTTTGGCAAAACTATTTCTCGAGGTTAGTAAAATTAAAACAAAATGTGTGTATTTTCTTCTACTAACAACTCCATATAAAATGATTTAGTCGTAGTAAAATGACACGTTAAGAACTTGGTTCCAACTTAAAATGATCTTAACAAACATTTGCAAGCTTAGCGATAATACCTAAAGAGTAATCCATGGTTGTATTCGACTTCCAAATTGTAATCCATTCAATCAACGATATATATATTAGTTAGACGAGCAACTAAGATTTCTTATTATGTAAGCATTTTTATCAGAACGAGAAGTCAGCGCAACTAGATATTTGACTCATATATCATAAAGTCAATAAAGGTGCCTTTATTCTAACCATGGTAAGACAGATTAGTGAGTGTAGTGACCCATTGCCACTAGTGTATCACTATTCCATGATATCCCAAAATAATCCTTATGAATCTACGACCATACATGTCTATTGGTCTATAACTCTATATCATTTCTATAACATTCTAAAACCCAAAGTATTTAAACTGATTCGTCATACATTCTTTAACAAATAATGAATACACTATATATATCTACTTGACTGAAAAAAGGTAGTACTAAGATAGATACATAATACTTCAATTGCATTATTTCCCTTCTTTTTCTATAGAACGAAGTACTAGTTGGTGATGGTATTTACTAGAGCTGAGAATCTGGGCGGATCGGCCCATTTATTAAATAGAGCGCATTTTCAGTCCATTTTCCTTGTCTTAATTTGATCTAAGAACATAACCCAGTAGTTGATCCTAACAATCCCATTATTTTGATCAACCATCTCCATAAATTGACCAATAACAAGAGGCACAGATTGGATCCTTTTCACTTCTTCTTGTGCTCTAAGATGCTCTCTTTTCAGATTCTTAAGCTCATCGTACAAGCACCGAATTAAATGGAACTGCTCAGAGAGAGAGGGTGAGACTTGAGAGGAGAGAGAGAGTGAGAGACTGAGAGGAGACTAGGAGTAGGGATGGCAACCCACTCGCACCCGATGAATATCCATCCACCCAACCCGCGATAAATGGATGTGGATTGATATAAATGAATATGGATATGGATATGGATATGGATACGGATATAGATACGGATATGGATGACCTTTACTCATCCATTTATCCAGCCGACGGATATTCATATCCATTTATTTCCTTGAATTCTACCTTATTTTTACAAATATACTATACAATTCTTAGTTTTGTTCAACTTTTGACTCAAAAATTAAAGCGTCATTTATTGTATGTGGTAGAGACAGTACAAATGATAAAAGTTTAGTCGTTCAAACTTATTCTAATTAGAGAAATTCTAATAATTTTTGGTTATAAATGTGTTTTTCTTACTTGATCATTTAATTTAAAGACTTACGCCAAGGTTTCATCAAAAGAAAGGCGAAAAAATTTATGCGCATGTGTGTTATTGAAAATTTAGAGAGACTCATTTAATATCCAACGGACATCCAGTTATCCACTTCATCCACGGATATGGATATGAATGGATGATTTGAACTTTAAATAAATAGATATGGATATGGATATGACTCCACCCGATCCATATCCTATTCATTGCCATCCCTAACTAGGAGAGAGAGAGAGAGAGAGAGAGAGAGTGAGTGAGTTTGAGAGGAGAGAGAGACTTAGAGAAAAACTACCGTTATTCACATTTTTTTTTCTTTTGACCCACTTTTTTTTTAAGTGGGTTAGGCTCATATTGACCCGCCCAATTACCGAATTAAATGGCACGTACCCACTTAAAAGCGGGTCGGGACGGGCTGACATGCGGGTCTCCGCCCACTTGCCCAGCTCTACTATTTACACCTAATTGAATTTAATTTGGTTTTTTCCCATGATGAATTGGTGATCATAGTGGTATTGGTGCACTAGTACCATATAGTAGGTAGGTTGATACAAATATGTTGGTGATCCTTGGGGGTAATGGTAAAGGCAGGGGTGTTCAACTGTTCATGTTATTTATACTTATAATAATCATCAAAGAGATTATTCAAAGGGGCAAACGAACCAATGCAAAGAAGAGATTTAGAAGTATAAAACAAAATTTAGGAGGAGAGAGAAAGTGAGAGAGAAGGGTAACTGCGTAATGGGGGCGGGAGGTGCATGGGATGTCGAGTCCACATGTGGCTGGGTAGATGAGTAGATGGCGTATAGAGAGGTAGGGGCCCACACCCAATCATGTCAAAAAGAGAGGCCCTTGCAAGCCTGGCACTCTTTTAAAGACAGCCAACATCGCACCCTTCCACTTCATCTTCTTTCTGATCACCATTTTTTTGTTCACATCTAGTAACCATTTTTTCTTTTTCTTGTATTTTCTATCACCAATCTTTAAAAATTTTAAATATTATTTTTGGAAAGTTTAATAAGTAGTTGTTTTTCAAAAATTTAACTTCTGTTTTTTGAGGCATGTTTTGTACTCCTCTATAGGACAAAGTTTGGACACGATATGTGTAAATATGATTTTTGACTGATTAGTAAATATCGTACATATTATTATTGTAATGCTGGTTATTGTAAAGCCTCAATAATTCACCACACACCACATTCATCTTAATCGTAAATTGACACAAAATGACATAAATATGCTTCAAATTATACAGTGGCTAATGTTGCTATAGGCTTAAATAAGGTTTTTTTTTCTACTACAAATAATTTAATAAGGTTTGTTGCTTATTTAAATGGTTAATATGCATACTAATATTTAGACATGAATCTCAAATAATGTTACTCTTATAAACACTATTGAGATATGCATATAGAAAATAAAATAGATAAAACAGAAAACATAATAGATGCGTTCTTTTTTAAATATCAAATTAAATAAATTTGACTGAACTGATTTTGAAATAAGTTGAAAATAACACTTCGTCAAAATGAGGTAAAACTCTCAACTTCACACTCCTTTTATTGATCAAATCCTTCCCACCTCCTATCACGGTTGGCACTAAATGCTCTTCCTCAGCTTCTTTCCTTATTTGTCCTCCTTAGCTGGATTTTGGCTATGTGTTTGCCACGTCATACTGGTGTGTATATGGATGGAGAAAGTAGAACAATACAAACATTTTCAAATAGTAGCTTCAATTGCGTACATGTTCATTGTCAACCTTAATGCAATAATTCATTGCATTATTTGTTTCCCACTTAACGTTCATTTACGTTTCGCATTCAAAATATAATGATCTCGTAATATCTAATGTAGTATAGTAAGTAGTAACTAATAAGCTATTGTGGTGGTAGCCCATTTTGTGATTTTTTTTGGGGGTAGGAGAAGTTGGAAACCACAAAAAAAATATATATATATATATATATATATTATATATATAGGGTCGGGTTCTGGTGAGATCAGTTTTATAGTGAGAGCATGAGATCAAATGAGAGCCACACAATTTAAAGAACCAATGGCACAGATCGCGCGTTTCATTAATGGTAAGCTTGTCATTTTGCGTGCCAAAAAATAAAATATAGGTAATCTACATGTCGTCTGCAGTCGTTTCAAATTCAGTGTACACGCCTTTCTCTTTCTTCTCCCTCCACCCCCTCTTCCCTCTCCTCCAATTCTGCTTCTCTCTCTTGCAATTCTGCTTCTCTATTCTCTGCCATTGACGAGTTGATTAGTGCCTTTGACATATTCTTCGTGTTCTGAGGTATGTTTTGCCATTTGCGGAGATTAAGTCACTGCGAAACTCTTTAGTCGATTTTGATTTTCAGCTACATGACCAAATTGTTTGTCTTATCTGTTTTCCAAATTTTGCTTTTCTTTGTGGTGGTTGTTCAATTCATTGTCTGTTTTGTGTTTATTGGATTTGTGATTTCGTTATTCATGTTTGTAACTTCGCAGATGTGAGCTGTGTTTGGGTTGAATTGAAACGTACAAAGATAGTTGAGATTTTTTAAACCCCTAGCTTCGAAATAATGTTTTTTAAACCCCTAGCATCGATTTGATTTGGGGATTTGCAATTTGGTGTGCCCAAATGTACCTTTGGTATATTTATAGTGTATCTTTGGCATGATTGCAATGTATCTTTGAAGTTTTTATAGTAATTCAACTGTTGTTAGTGATTTTATCTCTTCAATTAATCTTTATAGTGTACGTTTGGTATTGTTTTAGTGTACCTTTGGTATAATCTTAGGATTCGTTTTTAAAGAGCTTGGGAGGAGATCCACTTCCTGTAAAGTGTAAAGTGATGGAGGATTAGTCTTTTAAATAGTTTTTTAAAGCCAAATTAGAAAATGCCCTCCTAATTTGCGACATCTGATACCATATGTTATTAGCTCTACGTTGGTTGGTGGCTTATCTTATTGCTCAATTTTAAATTGCAGGGAGCCACTGATTTTGAATTTTTTGTGTTGATTCATTGTTGGAATATTGTGTTGATTTTTGCTGTTTGGAATTTATTGGATCATTAGTCATGAACTTTCTGGTTTGAGTTTACTGGTATTAGTTTGGTTGTGGTATTTGTTTTAGTGTATCACTGGTTACATATTTATCTGGTTTTGGTGTCTAGTTATGTATATTATTCACTTATGAAACTGGTCATTCATTATAGGTTCCTAGGTTGTCTTTACTCTTTGTTATCTCTGCCTTTAAGGGCGCAATCTCTTGGGAGGGAAATGGGGCTCCATTTGAGATGACTGATCAAAGCATTACTCACCAGGTGAGCTGGCAAATCGAAATTGTTGTGTTCAATGTGATGCATTTGGCATATAAAAAGGCATGTACTCTTATTTTTGGAAGTTTACCGCGTCATTGCATCATTTTCTCGGGTCAAAAAGCATATGCTTTGACAGTTTCCCAAAAGACCCAATACAAGCTTTTTGACCCGAGAAAATGATGCAATGACGCGGTAAACTTCCAAAAATAAGAGTACATGCCTTTTTATATGCCAAATGCATCACATTGAACACAACAATTTCGATTTGCCAGCTCACCTGGTGAGTAATGCTTTGATCAGTCATCTCAAATGGAGCCCCATTTCCCTCCCAAGAGATTGCGCCCCCAAAGGCAGAGATAACAAAGAGTAAAGACAACCTGGGAACCTGTAATGAATGACCAGTTTCATAAGTGAATAATATACATAACTAGACACCAAAACCAGATAAATATGTAACCAGTGATACACTAAAACAAATACCACAACCAAACTAATACCAGTAAACTCAAACCAGAAAGTTCATGGCTAATGATCCAATAAATTCCAAACAGCAAAAATCAACACAATATTCCAACAATTAATCAACACAAAAAATTCAAAATCAGTGGCTCCCTGCAATTTAAAATTGAGCAATAAGATAAGCCACCAACCAACGTAGAGCTAATAACATATGGTATCAGATGTCGTAAATTGGGAGGGCATTTTCTAATTTGGCTTTAAAAACCTGTTTTAAAGACTAATCCTCCATCACTTTACAGTTTACAGGAAGTGGATCTCCTCCCAAGCTCTTTAAAAACGGATCCTAAGATTAGACCAAAGGTACACTAAAACAATACCAAACGTACACTATAAAGATTAATTGAAGAGACAAAATCACTAACAACAGTTAAATTACTATAAAAACATCAAAGGTGCAATCATGCCACAGATACACTATAAATATACCAAAGGTACATTTGGGCACACCAAATTGCAAATCCCCAAATCAAATCGAAGCTAGGGGTTTAAAAAACATTATTTCGAAGCTAGGGGTTTAAAAAATCTCAATTATCTTTGTACGTTTCAATTCAACCCAAACACAACTCACATCTCCAAAGTTGCAAACATGAATAACGAAATAAAAAATCCAATAAACACAAAATAGAAAATGAATTGAAAAACCACCACAAAGAAAAGCAAAATTTGGAAAACAGATAAGACAAACAATTGGGTCATGTAGCTGAAAATCAAAATCGACTAAAGAGTTTCGCAGTGACTTAATCTCCGCAAATGGCAAAACATACCTCAGAACACGAAGAATACGTCAAAGGTACTAATCAACTCGTCAATGGCAGATAATAGAGAAGCAGAATTGCAAGAGAGAGAAGCAGAATTGGAGGAGAGGGAAGAGGGCGTGGAGGGAGAAGAGAGAGAAAAGCGTGTACACTGAATTTGAAACGACTGCAGGCGACATGTAGATTACCTATATTTTATTTTTTGGCACGCGAAATGGCAAGTTTACCATTAATGAAACGCGCGATTTGTGCCATTGGTTCTTTAAATCGTGTGGCTCTCATTTGATCTCATGCTCTCACTATAAAACTGCTCTCACCAGAACCCGACCCTATATATATATATATATATATATATATATATATATATATATATATATATATATATATATATATATATATATATATATATATATATATATATATATATATATATATATATATATATATATATATATATATATATCAAATGAGAATTCTTAATTGTATGAGAACCACTACCAACCATTGGATAAAAAGATGGATTCAGATCCTCTCCAATACCCCTTGTGGATGCTTGCCACGTGTTAAAGACTTAACTTTACCTTTTTTGTTTGTAATCAATTTAACATGTGACAAGCATCCACAAGTGTAATGCGCAAATACGGGAAATGAAGTATTGGAGAGGATCCAAATCCTTAAAAGATCGAGGCTCAAATTAAGTGGACAAACAAAAGCGTTGACAGTGACTTCCCCACTCAATTGGTCCATGTGTCCCCCTTTCTCTCTCTTCTCCCCCTCCCCTGTCAATTGTTTCATAGGTTGCCAGAATTTTCAGAGCATCCCGTAGAGGTCCCCATATCCTTCGCCGAAATTGTACTGCCGGCATACACATGATATCTGTTGGGAAAAACTACGGTATTTACCTACAATCAGAATAACAGATAATCGAAAAAATAAAGTGCAAGAACCCAAAAACAACACAAACACTTTTATGTGGAAAACCCCTCTCAATTAAGGGAAAAACCACGATGCGGATCTCCACACACTAAAATATAATCCACTATGATAATCAAGAGTACAAAGCCAACAATCAGAAGATCAAACAACAAGTAGACTGTCTATCTTTGGTACTAATACAAATTGACAAACCCTAGCTCAATTTGGTACTCTCACAAACCCAAAGATACACCCACAAATACCTGTCGATGACTGATTCGATGTAGACTCTGATTATCTTCACCACAGATGTTGTCGCAACCTACCAGTCAGAACAATTGAAGCTCGACTTCCCTCTCTCTTGTTTTGTTCACTATTGCTTTCTCTCGTTTCACATGTGTTTCGACACACTGAACAAAAAAAAGGCCAAAGACCTTTTTGTATCACCCAGCAGCTTCTTCTGGAAGCTTTCCTTCACATATCCCACTAAGCCACAAACACTTCTCTTTGGGCTTAACAAACCAATAGCCAATTAAGGCCACAAATTACAAAGTCACGCAGCTTTCATTTCCTTCTTTTTTTTTGTTTTTTTTGTTTTTCTTTTCTTTTTGTTCTATTTTATTTTCTATACAAACTTAAATAAAATAAAACACAACTTAATAATAGTATTTGGTATTTGGGGCGTTACCTCAACAAATCCTCCCTCGACCCAAATCACCAAATACCTCCACCTTGTCCGAGAAACGAACCTTCTTCTTGGCCTTGCTCCTCCCTACGCAATGACCCTCAACATAGCACAAGTTGTTCTCCGCCTTCCTCCCTTTCACAATCAAAGTAGCACCACGATATACTTTGCACCACCTTCCCGTACCAATGTATCTACACCCTTGCGATGTCTACTCACCCAACGAAATCACGTTAACACGAGCATTGGGTACATACCTCACATTGTGGAAGGTTCTAGTCACACCACCATGGAGCTCAATTCGGATGCTACCCATCCCTTTCACCTTCAACTTACCACTCCCCATGTTGATGTCACTATACTCACCATCTTGGCACAAAGCATCAAACATAGTTTGGCCTCTACAAATGTGAACCGAAGCGCCGGAGTCCAACACCCAACTCTCTTGGCTTTCCTTCCCCTCATTGTTACTAGCCAAGAACAACTCCTTATTACCATCACAAGACATAATTACATTAGAGGAACCGCTATCATCATCAATTTTGGTCTTACCCATCTTCTTTTGCAGCTGCTTGAAACTCTTCAAATCATCTCTCATCTTTGGGCAACGACTCTGAATATGACCCTTCTCACCACAATAGTAACACTCTATGTTACTAAAGTCTCTCGCGCGCGACTTCGATCTACTTCTCGGGCCACCACCTCTTCTCTCATGATTCCTCCCTCTTTCAGACACCTCCGCAGCTAGTACTCTATCTCCTCCATCACTTGAAGAGATACCATCAACCTGCAACATCATCCGATCATTTTCTCTTAACACTGTCAATGCTTCATCTAGCGTAATCTCCGTCCTCCCTACAAGTAATGTCTGCACAATTGGCCTGTAGGACTTAGGTAGTGAAGCCAACAATAACAATGCCTCCTCTTGATCGGAGATCTTCTCATCTGCATTTCTCAATTGGCATACTAGTTGGTTAAAATTATTTATGTGGTCCTGCAACACTGTACCTTGCTCCATCTTTAGCTGGTACAACTCATATCTCAAACAAAGCTTGTTAGTCAGTGACTTTGATGCATATACACTCTGGAGCTTATCCAACAACTTCTTTGGATCTGTCTCAGTCAAGTAATTATACTTGATCTCCGGAGCCATAGCTAATCTAATAGTACTGACAGCTTTCTTCTTCTTCGATGTCCATTGGGCATCGGTCACCCCACTAGGCTTTGTCTCATCTAAAGCCTCATCTAAATTTTGTTGAACCAACAAATCCTCAACCGTACTCTTCCACACAGTAAAATTAATTTTACCATCAAACAAAAGAATATCAAATTTGGGCACACTACCAGACATCTTACTTGCGCAAAATAATTCCTCCCTTCAACAAATACAGTAATTTTCCCACCACACGGATCCTACAACCAAAGCTCTGATACCACTTGTTGGGGAAAACTACGGTATTTACCTACAATCAGAATAACAGATAATCGGAAAAATAAAGTGCAAGAACCCAAAAACAACACAAACAATTTTACGTGGAAAACCCCTCTCAATTAAGGGAAAAACCACGGTGCAGATCTCCACGCACTAAAATATAATCCACTATGATAATCAAGAGTACAAAACCAACAATCAGAAGATCAAACAACAAGTAGACTATCTATCTTTGGTACTAATACAAATTGACAAACCCTAACTCAATTTGGTACTCTCACAAACCCAAAGATACACCGACAAATACCTGTCGATGACTGATTCGATGTAGACTCTGATTATCTTCACCACAGATGTTGTCGCAACCTACCAGTCAGAACAATTGAAGCTCGACTTCCCTCTCTCTTGTTCTGTTCACTGTTGTTTTCTCTCGTTTCACATGTGTTTCGACACACTGAACAAAAAAAAGGCCAAAGACCTTTTTGTATCACCCAGCAGCTTCTTCTGAAAGCTTTCCTTCACATATTCCACTAAGCCACAAACACTTCTCTTTGGGCTTAACAAACCAATAGCCAATTAAGGCCACAAATTACAAAGTCACGCAACTTTCATTTCCTTCTTTTTTTTTTGTTTTTCTTTTCTTTTTGTTCTATTTTATTTTCTATACAAACTTAAATAAAATAAAACACAACTTAATAATAGTATTTGGTATTTTTGTGGCGTTACCTCAACAATATCTGTCCATGAATACTAGTGGGAAATGATGTTGTGGAACTTAAATTCATCAATTATTGTTTATATTAGTAGAATTTACTTTTCTTTTTTATGAAATCATTATCATCGCCATTAATGGACCTGCACCTTCAGCTTGAAAAACTCGATTATAGTACTGGCATGGAACGAACACCAACGGCGATGAGGTGACTTGAAGTTAGCTGTAGATTATAGAAATAAAATGTGAGGAGAGAGAGTGAGCAACATCGAAAAAATTGGGTGTTGCTATTTACCGCCCTAAAATTACTTAATACCGCCCCGAAAAATTACAATTTTGCCCTTCTTCACATTTTCACCCATCCTCTCCCTCTCTAACTCTCACATCAATTCTCCCTCTCTACCACCCACTCTCATACCCAACCTTCATCAATATTCACTCCTTCGGTAAGGAAGCAACGACCGCGGATGTCTGCCGGCGACCAGGAAGTGCGGTCGACGCCGTCCGAGGTAAAGTTTTTTTTCGCAGAATTTGAATCGGGCGTCCGCAATTTCCGCCCCAACCATGGAGTAGGCGTCTGCAATTTTCGCCCTTCCATGGGACAGACGGAAACTGTAGACGCCTGCACCATGGTTGGGGCGGAAATTGCGGACGCCTGCTCCATGGTTCAGGCGTAAATCTCAGACGCCTACACTATGGAGAAGCCGTCCGTTTTTTCCGCCTGCACGATGGAGTAGGCGGAAGTTTCAGACGCCTGTCCCTTGGTTCAGTCGGTTTTGATAGACGTTTGAATTTAAGATTAAGCTAACATTATTTTCGTTGTTTTCGTTAGGTTCCTTTGCGGTTCGGTGGTGATGGTGTTGATTACAGTATGCATTTTGTCACTGATGAGTTCTTTGATAGTGATAGAGATGCAATTAATTGGGCAAATTGCCCTTACTATCGGGTTTGAGTTGATAATTTCGTCACACAAGAACAATGGAAGCGTAAAATTGTTAAGATGCAATCGAGGTGAACGCTACAGAGGGGAATTAAGAGACTTAGATACTGCTGCTCGGAAGAAGACGAAAACAAAGGCTTGTAAATGTACGTTCCAATTAAGAGCTGAACAAGTGTATGGGTCCAGTAGTTGGATGATTGTCACATTGCCTGGGATTAGGGGTACGCACAACCATGACTTTGCTGTGTTTCCTGAGGGATATCGTCAGATGAGTGGTCTTAGTCCTGGGTCAAAACAACTCGTTCGTGACATGACTGTTTGGCATGTTTTGCGTGATTGTTATATTTTTCTACTTATATCATTGTCACATTTTTGTGTGATTGTTATATTTTGCATGTTATATTTTTTCGTGATTATTGGAGGTAAATAAAACAACAAATTACAATAAAACAAAAAAGATAAATAAAAAACAACAAATTACTATAACACAAATAAATAACAATAACAATGAAACTCCAACATAAAAATATAACAAATTTATCTAGGGTCATATAAGTAATACATCATTTGGCAGCCCGCCAATCTCTCATATACTCCTCCATAACCGATCGAGGACCTTCCGCTTGCTCCGGAGGAATCAAAGTAATGAAAGACTCAGCTGCGACGGCTAGACGATTCACCCACTGCAAAAAAGTAACAATGAGTGTGAGTTCAGAACCAGCTAGTTCGCTGGCTAACCCCAGTATCGATTTACCGGCTCCTCCTCTCCTCTATCATTTCACATTTTTAATTAAAAAATAAACAGTAATAAACAACTTCTAATAATAATAACAACAATAATGTAGCAATTCGGAAATCAATTAATAATAATAAAACTAATAATTAAAAAATAATAACAATGACAACTAATAATAATAGTAATAACAACAATAATAATAATAATAACAATAATAATAATATCAATAAGAATAATAACAATACTAATAATAATAACAATAACAATAATTACAATACTAATAATAATAATAATAATAATAATAATAATAATAATAATAATAATAATAATAATAATAATAATAATAATAATAATAATAATAATAATAATAAACACTAATCAATACTAATTCACATATTAATAACAAAACAATTATATTAAAACAATAACAATGACAACTAATAAAAATAGTAATAACAACAACAACAACAACAACAACAACAATAATAATAATAATAATAATAATAACCATAATAATAATAATAATAATAATAATAATAATAATAATAATAATAATAATAATAATAATAATAATAATAATAATAACACTAATAATAATAACACTAATAATAATAATAATAATAATAATATTATTATTATTATTATTATTAATAATAATACTAATAACAATAATAATAATATTAATAATCACACTAATAATAATAATAATAACAATAATAATAACACTAATAATAATGATATTAATAATAATTACAACGAATGCATTGAGAAACAAAAAACAAAAAAAATAGGGTAAGGCGTCTGCAATTTCCGCCAGACCCATGGGTCAGGCGTCTGCAGATTCCGCTTGATCCATGGGTTAGGCGGAAACCCTTTCCGCCTGATCCATGGGTCAGGCGAAAACTATTGACGCCTCACCCATGGATCAGACGGAAAGGGTTTCCGCCTAACCTATGGATCAGGCGGAATCTGCAGACGCTTGACCCATGGGTCAGGCGAAAATTGCAGACGCCCGATACTACGAACTGGAAAAAAAACGACTATTTAGAGTGAAGGGCAAAATCGTAAATTCTAAGGGCGGTGGTGAGTATTTTTGGGCGGTAAATAGCAATTCACAAAAATTTTGACCACCACTATAGTCGCATTGATCTAGCCGTCGGTATGCTAGTCACTGACAGTGGTATAGATCAATATTGAGGCACGCAGGCCTCACGTGGGTCCCACTAGTTACATCTAAAGTTTGGCCCTGAGGTCCCTGACATGTATAAAAGTTAACCCTGTTATATTATTAAAGTTAACCTTCACATGTAAAAAAGTTAATCTTGTTACATATATAAAAGTTAACCCTATTACATTATAAAAGTTAATTCTGACATGTATAAAAGTTAACCCTATTACATTATAAAAGTTAACCCTATTATGTACAAAAAGTTAACTACAAAAAATTAACTTTATCATATACAAAAGTTAACTCAGTTATGCGTAAAAGTTAACCAAGATGATGAGAATGAGTTCTCATGGTTCTCCTATGAATAAGGGTTCTCATGGGAACCCTCCCCTCCCCTTATATATATATATATATATATATATATATATATAAGATTTGGTTTTCGCGGATCCGATAAGGTGCGCAAATGTAGAAGTCTGTCGCGGGTTATAAACTGGAAGGTGAGAATTTAGCACTGTTTCCTACAATACCAGTAGAATCTCGGATTGATGAGCAAAATAAAAATAAAATCTCTGATTGGATAGTGAATGAATGTTGTGGTCAATCGAAAAGACTCAAATTTTTGGATGTTGCCCCAACCATCCCTGCATTTAATATGTTTGAGGATGTAATGAGAATGGCAATGCCACATAGTGTCATTAGTTTAGTTGTTTGGGCTTGCCTTTCGCTGACACCAAATAAAATAAAAGACTGAAAAAGTGTGAAAACATATTTTTAATCATCATAATCAAGATGGGTTGGTGTAGTGGTTCAGCATTTCATCCCTTAAGCAAGTGGTTGGGGGTTCGAATCCCAACTCTTGCGAATGGAAAAAATCCCTTGGCCAACCCCCTACCGTTTAGTGCGCTGACAGTTGGGACAAGGGGATTAGTCACTGTGATAGATGGTGAAATACCCTTGACAAAGACAAAAAAAAAAAAATCATCATTCTTGGATTTTGAGTATAAAATTAATAAAAAATATATATCTTAGTCTTGAAAGAATGGTTTAGTGAGTTGCCAACCATTCAAAAAAAAATTGTTAGAATTGTTCAATGAATTGTTACATGACTTTCTTATCCAGAAGAAATTGTCACCTAACCAAGTACGATAGTTTGTACATTTTGTTGGTGCGCAATAATTCAATGAATATACCAATATTTTAGTCTCTCTTCACCCTTCCCCACAAGGCTCCATATGCATGCCTGTATGTAAACCCGTTTAACGGGTTGAATCAGTGAGTTCAGATAAATTTTGGGTAAAATCCACTTTTAAGTTTATTTTTGTGGGGTGAATCTAGGTTAAGAAGATGATACTAAATATACAAATATCATAGTCTCTCTTTGTCCTTTCGCTCAAAGGTTTCAAATGCACGCTTACATGTAAACTGATAAATGTAGTGTTGTTCATCGGTCTAGAACAGGATCGGACCCCAGACCGGATTAAACCGGCCCTAGACCGGGCCGGGCCGATTTGTTAGAAAACGACTACTAGATCAGTTTGACCATTTCAATGTTGTGCAAAAAACCGATACGGACCGGACCGATTGTGGACCGGACAAAAACCCAGATTAGCCGGTTTAACAGTCGGTCCGATCTCATCCGGTCCATTCTGGTCCGAAAATTCGATCCAGACCGATCGATGAATAACTTTAGTTAAATGGGTTGAACCAACGAGTTCAGGTCAGATTTGGATCAAATCCACTTCTACATTTATTTTCCGGGATGTGTTTAGGACTTTAGGTTGAAAAATTCGAGTTTTCCCAGCTGGGGCCAATTTTAGAAAGGTCTATTTACTGTACATGACAGTGGCAGGGTTGTTTCAATTGGGCTAAATGGCGAATACGAGATTACGGGCTGGATAACCAGACCCGTATCAATTTACCCACATCACCAACACCGTTAACCCGAAAATTAAGTTCGTCTTTCTCATATCAAAAACATCAAAACCCTCGAAAAACCCTCGCCCAACAGAGGAGACTAGGTGAGAGAAATTATAGTCTCTGAAAAAAAACATCCACCAACAAGAGAGAGAAATAGAGAGCTTCCTTTCAAGTTTCAATGGCTCCGACAGTTGAAGCCCAGAAAAAGAGGAAAAGAGTTTCTGGGGGTAAAGGTGAAGCAATAGACACTTCTAAATTGAAGAAGAGAACAACAAAGCAGCCCATTAAAGCCCCTTCTGCCAAAGTAACCAAACCCTTCATTAAGAAGCCTGTACTTCCAGGAAAGGATGCTAATTTAACCAAACAACAAAGTCGTCAGCTTGCTAAGGTTTTTAAATTTTTTGGGTTTTCTGGTTTTTTCTCCCTCATTCATTTTGTGGTTATGTGAATTTTAAGATGGAATTTTTTTTGGGATGTATGGTTTAATTGTAAGTAGATAAGTTTAATTAGGGTAGCATTTTGTGTTTATTTTTATTTATTTTTAATTTTTTTTTTTGGTGAATGGGTTGACTGTAAGTGAATGAGCCTAATTTGGGCTGTTTGTTTTTTGAAGGAACGGACCGAGGCTAGGAAGAAAAAGAGGAAGCCACACTATACTTTGGAGCAGGTGGGTTATCCACTTTCAGCTTTCATACATTTTGTGTTGAGATTTTTGTTATTTTTCTTTTTGGGTCATCATATTGTTTTATTTATTCAAACAATATAGTGTTGCAGTGTGCTTTATTTCATATTAGAATGAAATGAGTGTATAACAAAACTTGAACTTGGGGGATTCTTGGTAAAATGTTGTGTTGTGTTATGTTAGATGTAAGTGCTTCTGAAATTGGCATGCAATTGAAACTTGGTGGCATTATCCAAAGGCCTGTAATGAGGTCCTTGCTTATAGTGTAGGGGGGAGAAGGAGCAAGTGATGGAGAGAGGATCTGTTTCCTTGGTTCAATATTTCAAGATTTCACATTCTGACATTGGAATTATACCCTGAACATAAGAAGATTGATAGGTAGATTTAAAGAGCATGACTAGAATAGTTTACTATAATTCAATGCTGAAAGTTATACTGAGACAGCCTAGAAGGAGCGGACAGAGGTTAGGAAAATAAAGAGGAAATGGAGGTGTGGCCGATGAGCCTCTTTGATATTCAGTGAGTTATGGAGGATGGATATATGACAGTAATGAGGAGGGAAGGGAAGGTGCTGTAATTTGTGATGATTCAAATATTTTCCATTTCATTCCATCATTGTAGTTTTTCGTATCTGCAACCTCAGCACCTAAGTCCTTTTTTCCGTCACCATTTCTTATTGACTTTCCCCAAATCCTAGCCAAAGCTTCCATTCTAATCAGCAGCCCTTTCAAGTTTCAACAATATGAACTCTGTTGCAATTCTGGTTTTTGACACCTTTAGAATTCTAAATTGATTGAGCTCTGCATATTGCATTAGCCTTCGAGTGATTGAGAAATTATTTTACTTTTGTTTGTCAGCCTTTGTTCGTGCTCCTTATCCAAGGTAATTAAGTAGCAAAATCCTGAGAAATCAAGTTAAGTGATTAAGTACATGTGGAGAGCAGACAAATGCTTATGAACCTTTTCAACTTGCCTTTTAGCTACCTTGCAATCCAATGGAATTTGAGTGATGAGTGTGTTTGTTTCCCTTCCTCCATGGCTTATTAAAAATGTTGACATGTTATCTCCTCGTTTTCTACCCCGGAGGAGCGTTAGCATACAATAACATTGATCTGTAACTGCGGTTGCAATGGCGTTTGGCGTTGTCCATCAGGCATTATGATAGCTCATGGTTGTACCAAGTATCCATTGGATTTGCATCCTTAATAATTCGTTTGCCTCATTTTGTAGTAACTTTCTTGTCTTGTCATATGAAGGAGCTTTATGCCTCTTAGGACTTAGACACATTCATTATTGCTATCACATTAACAAGGTCTGGTTCTTTGTTTGCTCTTAATATTGACGGTAGAGTTACTGTCGGTTGATATTACATTTTTAGCCACTTTGTGGACTAGGGCTTTTAGAAAAAAAACAACGCCTGGGCTCTTAAATATTAAAGGAGTCCCTTGGCAGATGGTGCTGTAGTCAGACATAAGTCCACATCAATGAAGTCAGGATTTGTCAGATCATCAAATGCGATACGTAGGCAATAGTGCTGTAGTTAGGGTGTGTTCTCCCCTACTTATTTCTGTTTATTTCTGTTCATTTCAACAAAATTCAGCAAACTTCAACAAAATTCAGTAGAATAAACAAAATTCAACAAACTTCAGTAGAATAAACAAAATTCAACAAACTTCCAACAAAATTCAGTAGGATAAACAAAATTCAACAAAATTCAACGAAGTTCAACAAAAAAATATTCAACAACAAATATGAAAAAAATTCAGTTGGGGAGTACAGACCAATCACACATAAGTTACTGCATGCCTTTCCACAGTACTAAAGCTTTATGTTTGGTTTGCTGGTGCTGGACTGTCTGTGCTGCTAATTGCTGAATTCTTTGAGGCTGGAGGGACTTCGCTCTTTTTTGCATCTTCAACTCCTCACCTTTTCAGGATCTGCTTGATAGTGTAGCTGTGTTGAGCATGCTTGATTGGTGATTTCTTTCTGGGGAAGGCCTAGGAAAATGGTAAAGAGTCGGAAGTATGAGCTGGTGAAGCTTCTTGCAAAGATTACAACTCGCAACCCCTTCCTGCTCTTAATGTAGTACTTACCTAGCATCCTTATGGTCAATAAAGGCTGGGGATTTAGCGGTTACTATACTTCTAAGGTCCGGAGGAAGAGGAACTGAGCCCATTTGTAATAGCTTTCTTTGCAAAGACATCTTGTCCTCTTCTGCTGTAATTAATTTAGTATTTTCCTCTATTTTTTTGGTGTGTGTAGTACTCTTGCCTAGTGAAGTTGAGCTTCTCTTTTTCTTGCTTGTTTTGACGAAATAAGCATCAGGAAATAGGAAGCTGTAATTTGATTTGATTAGCTGCTTCTAGCTATTAACTTTTATGCGGACATTTCAGGAGCTTGCATTACTGTGGGAAAAGATGAGGCGTCGTAATATTACCAAAGAAGATAGATCAAAGTATGTTGCTCAGAGCAAGCATATATGAGATTTCTTACAATTCTCTATTTGTTTGCTGATTTTTTTTTACCTAATGCAACTAGGTTGGTAACTGAGGCGCTACAGAAAATGAAGGGCAAAATTCCAGAAATCGCTGGCTCTCATGTGTCATCACGTGTTCTGCAGGTGATGCGAGCCCTTACACTGCATTGTCCTAGACTAATTATTAGCCTGATGAGTGACTGAAAACAATTTTGGTTAAGATGTCATTCTGATTCTGTTTATTCTACTCTAGACATGTGTTAAATACTGTTCAGACACTGAGAGGAATGCAGTATTTGAGGAGCTTCGACCAAATTTTCTCACTCTTGCTTGCAACAACTATGCTGTTCATTTAGTGACCAAAATGTTCGACAATGGTATGCTATTTCACGGGAATATGGAACAACACTACTATATTAATTATATTATTACACGACAGGGTATAAAACTTAGTTCTTTGCATGGTCTCTCATTAACAGAGGTTTTATGGTGTATGCTTGCAGCCTCAAAAACTCAGCTGACTAGCTTGATTTCACTGCTTCATGGGCATGTTGCTTCACTTCTGAGACATACTGTTGGATGTGTAGGTATGCTCTATAGTTTGAATGTGTGGCAATATCTGTCATTCAATATTCAAAGAAGTTTTTTGGGGGCTTAATATTCTTCACTCTAATCGCAAGTTAAATATTAGGTATGGAGGAACCCTTAAATTTTGCAATGATTTTCTAGGATTTAGAATTACAGAAATTAGATTTAGGTGAGACTCTCTTCATGCCTTAATAAAATATATTAGGAGGATACATCCTTTCTTTTTGTTCTGGAACTTGTCTCATTGAGACATTGGACATAAAAGGTAATAGGGTAACCAAGAGGCATTTGCCTTAATGGTTTCATGTCATCTAGTTGGAGGTCCTAGTTCAAGGCTTGGAACTCCCATATTTCCAAGTGGTTGATGCAAATGTGGGGGTGGCAACAATTGGGCCTTAGCCCAGCTGGTTTGGGGTGGAGGCCTTTAAAACCTAGCCTGGTCCAGTCCGGGCTGGGCTGGGCTTCTGACCCTTTATAGGATAAGTGAGGTGGGGCTGTTCTTACCGTCATAAAAAACGATAAAAGTAAAAGGTAACTGGGTTCTGCCAATGGAAAACAGTAATAGTAGTAGTTGTTTGTTGCTTAACTTTAACTAGCTTAAATTTTCTTGTCACACTTTCACTGTTTTATCCTTAGTTGTTGAGCAAGCGTATCAAGTGAGTAATGCAGCTCAGAAACGTGCACTTCTGGTGGAATTATATTCAACTGAGCTCCAGTTGTTTAAGGACTTGGCCAATTTGAAAGAGACCCGGTGAGTTTTGCTTTTCTCTAGTCAACTGAAGCAGACTATCTGTCCTGTTCTTAAGTCGTTTTCTTGTGCATAAATAAGCCTTTGTAGTGTAGACTTTAGCTTGAATCTTATTTTTATCGTAACCTTTCAAAAAAATTCTGTTGTGGAAATAACGGAATTAGTGCCAGTAGAAGTAAATTGGTTGATTTCTAAAATCCCTAGACCAACAACACATTTCCTGTTCTCTTGAAATGCATTGAAATTACATGCCTCTAGCTGTTGCACAAATTTTGAAATATGGCAAATAATTTGGTGACTTGGTTAAAACAATCTTGACTATATTATGTGTGTTAACAAACAAAGTGGATGGAGGGATGTCCCAATAAACATTGTTCCAGCTACCAAGTCAAGGATTCTACTTTCTAAAGTAGTGGAGCAAAACATTTATGAGCATATAATGATCTTATTATCATTTTCGGCGCTGGCTAATGTACCTCGTTATTAGTGGATGAATTTTGAGTAGTAGAAGGCAACGGTCTAGTCATTTTGTAGTTCTACTGATTCACAGTTGGTGGGTAGGTTTCTGATCATCTTTGAGTTATGACTTACTATAATCTGCTAGTCAATGTTCAGCACATGTGCTGATAGGATTGTACCTTCCAGAGTGTACTTAGCTTACTTGGTTTCATAATCTCTTTCTCCATTGCATTCCATATACATGGTGCCATTGAGCTGTTTTCTAGGTGTACTTGGTCATGGCATGCAAAATAAGTTAGCCTGCTCAAATAACAACAAAGTTGATCATATAGTGACTAAAGTATAAATGCAGAGCTCAAGTGTTATGCTTTTATGTAATGTTATTGGATAAATTGAACTTGCAACACTTCTGGATAATGATTGTACTTTTACCTTTGATTTATTTCCAGATTAGTCGACATCATTTCTAAGTTGGGCCTAAAAAAGTCATCTGTCTTGCGCCATATGAGTTCTGTCCTTCAACCAATCCTGGAAAAAGGAATTGTTGATCACTCCATCATACACAGAGCATTAGTTGAGTACCTAAGTATTGCCGATAAGGTATTCATCTAGTTATTTCATTCCCATATGTTGTCATTATGTTTTCTTTAGAGGTGGTTTGCCTCCTATATTTTTTTCTCTACTTTGTTTGATTATTGGCTTTGGATCATAATGGACTAATTTCGAAATGACTCAACAAACTGTTTGCAATTACCTTGCCTAGGCAAGAGCCTCTTTAGAGGCACCAGACGTCCTTTCATGTTTTTCTGTCTCCCTAATTAAGTTTTGATGTAGTTATCAGCAGAGGATGTTGTAAAACAATTGTCTGGTTCACTTCTTGTTCGGATGATTCATACCAGAGACGGGTCAAGACTCGGGGTGCTCTGCGTCAAGCATGGTAGCGCTAAGGTTTGTTATTTGTATTTCAATTAATGAAGGAGATAGCTGTGGATGAGGGTTCTGTTGGTCAGTACCTGAACTAACTTGCACGTGTATGCGTTTGATGTGCTTTTAGGAAAGGAAGAAACTTCTTAAAGGAATTAAGGGACACGTCAGCAAAATTGCCCATGATCAGTGCGGGAGCTTGGTAGGGATTATAACCCGGTTCTGTTTGTCTCCATGTTGGATTATAACTTGGCTCTTGTATCTCCCACCTCAAATAAATTTCTTAGCTTGTATGATTGCTTTAACAGACTCGCTGCTTTTTGATGTTGTAAGCAACACAATTAGTTGAAGTCAGTCACATGCCTGTTATGAGAGAATTTCATTTAGGGATATTGCTTCATAATCAGGGTATTAATTAGCAGCTGCATTGGCGAATGCTGCAATGTTCGCATTATCATGGAGACGTACCATTACGGGTTTCACGTAGCAGATAGCGACAATGGCGGTGTGATTTACAATTGTGATTGTATAACTTTTTGACATGCTCAAAGTGATCATAAAATGGATAATATTAGTTAAAGAATATAAATACAGTAAAAAAAGAATACTAAAATAGTAATAAAGTATTATGATAATATTTATTAATGTGTGAAAAGTAACGTTAAAAGGTAACGCTTTGCGTAATGTAACGGTCATAGCGGCAGTTGTGGGGTGATTGACTGCTCATCTTTACAAAACAGTGAAAAGTGTAGAGGCAAGTTCAAAACCCTTTACAGAGCGGCCGCGGTCGCTATTGTGTCCCATAATCTGATTGTCTTCTAAATTTGAGTTTTCAAGTAAGCGGTGCATTCTGAAAGTCTATTTGACAAATGTCAACTTGACACATGATAAAAGAGTAGGTTTTTCATTCCAAGAACTTGCAAATTTGCCCAAAATTTTGTAGGGCCTGTTATTTTCTTTAGTGAGTTCTTATGGAATGGATTAGATTTCTTTCTTTGATGGGGTGATCATGAAAATGGGATGAGATGGTTCTAAGTTATTGTTTTTGAAAGTGTCGGATCCTGTTTCTAATTTTATTATTTTGCTAATTACTTTATCCATTGTTTCAGGTACTGGTCTCTCTTCTATCAACTGTTGATGACACCAAACTAGTTACAAAGGTAGGTGCTTTTGTCTTTTTGTCACCCCCCGTCCTGTTGTGGTGTGGGTGTGGGTGTGCCCGTTCATGCATGTCTCTAATCTTTATTGAATATTCATCGGTAACAGGTCGTCATTCGTGAACTTCAGTCAATCCTGAAGGAACTCGTTTTGGACAAGGTGCTTATATTAACTTTTTCTTATACTTTATTTTAATTTTATTTTAGCATACCATTGTTTTATTTGATTGGACTGATTTTGTTTTCTATACTTGGTTAATGTTTACCTATAAAATTATCCAGCGTTTAGGATGTGGGGGAGGAAAGTGTAGACTTATCATCCTATTTCCAAAGCTATGTTGCTCGGACTCGGCTAAGTGTTAGAGTGTCCACTATTCATACCCATGTCCGACTCGGCCATTTTATGAAGATTCTGCATGTTTTTCCCTTAAAATGGAGTTTCCAGTGTCCATACCCATGTCGTAGTGTCCAGTACCCGACACGGGTACTTGAGGCAAAATGAAGAGTCCTAGCAACATAGTTCCAGAGTTGTCTCTATGATTCTCGGACTCTTCACTTCAACAGAAGTATCCGTGTCAGATACTCGGGCACTAGGATGTGATATGACACTTGGACACTTCAAATTAGCAACAAAACGAGGAAAAAATCCTTCAAATGGGCGAGTCCGATGATTGGATCCTCGGATCCTCACCCAAACCCGATCCTCAGATTCCCAAATCTAAGAAACATAGAGTTGTCCTATATGCGATTTTATGTTTTATAGTAACCTGAATTTGTTTTAAGATATAGACCCAGGTTGCACGTGTACGAGTATGTGAATACGGCAACTCTAGTATCTATGATACGCGACACAGTTATTTTTTGACCTAGATATTAGAAATACAATAGTATAATATATCCAAGAATAGAAAAGCATTCAATATTGTTCAGACTGGTATAGAAGGTGTGTCGATGAGTATGGGTATCACCGTATCGAACACAAGAACTGCGAGTTGACAAAGTATCTTTGCTTTCTAGATATAAACTGCTTTCTATTTCTTATACATGTCGGATAACCATAGTGGCTTCTAGAGCTTGTGCTAGGGTGCATAAATTCTTTGCTGGATTACCAAATGATATTTTCTAGCTATACGTCAGTACAAATATGAGATTCATTTTCTTTTTGTTCTTGTTGTTTCAGAGTGGGAGGCGTCCATTATTGCAATTACTGCATCCAAATTGTCATCGTTATCTTAGTCCTGATGATTTAGCTTTTCTGAATGATCCAATTCCTTCTCTCAGCTCAAAGGCAAGTGCATTTCTTGATCAGCTTTATTCTAAATTGTCTGTGTTGCATCATTACAGTGCCTTGAGGCTTGATTTCTGTCATTTTTTTACTGTAGGCTGAAAAAGAAGTGCATTCCAGTGAGGATAAGCCTGCGGAATCTGCAGATATTGAGGAAGCCAACGATGATGTCAAATTAACTGTCAGTGAGGGCAATGGAAGCGCAGAACGTGGGGAAGATGATGACTTGGTTGAGGGAGGCAAAAAGGATCCTGTTGTGCGGAGGCAGGAGTTGCTGGTAAAAAGTGGGCTTGCTGAGGTTTGTTGTTTTACCTTTACCTTTTCATTAGGGGATCTTTTCCCAAAAAATGACGCTCCTGTCCTGAAATCAATGTCTTTCAGATTTGCATGATCTCTCAGAAATTCCCCCTAAAAAAGGCAGTATAAGAAGTCAATGAGGAGATTTACCAAATTAAGATAGTCAGAGATTATTCAGGAGCATTCAGGAATTATTCTATCACTGAGATCCAGTATAACTGGACAGATCTGTGAACAAATAGTACTGTTTTGGAGGACAACTTGTCCTCTTGTACTGTATTTCTTACTACATCAATATATACTTTCTCTTTTATTTAAAAGAAAGATAGTCAGAGATAATTTGGGCCTTTACTGAAGTAGAAAGTGAGAATAGTGACGTGAAAATTTGGTGTGAAGTGTAAACTTATGCTCAGAGTTTGGTCTTTCCGTCTTTCCACATTATGAACTGGTCTTCATTATCAGAAATTTACCATCAGGCTTAAGATTTAGTGTCTTGTGACACTTCAGTTAGAAAGAGAAACTAACCTGAGGTGGCCTTTTATTTATGTTTGTGAACTTTTTGTGCGTGTCGTTCGGTGAAGTACTGAAGTGGTGGGAGCAGGCTTTCTGGAGTTGAAGCATGTAATTTATATAATACTTTTAGTCGGTAATTTGAAGTTGCCTATGAGCGGGTGGTCAATAACTGAATTTATATGGTGTATCTTTCAGAGTCTCGTTGACACATGCATTGAGAATGCAGGAGAATTGCTCACGTCAAATTTTGGAAAAGAAGTCCTGTATGAGGTATTGATCTCTGCTGGTGGTTCATTTTGATTCTGAATGTATTTAGATAGTTTAAGACCTCCCTTCTGTTGAGGCATTGCAGACTAAATCTTTTAAGTTGATTTAATTGTTCCATTTCCAGATTTATTCTCATTTATATAGTCTAATAGTCGAGCGTATAAGATTCTGCAGATTCTCATTATAAGGCAGATTCATAAACTCTTATCTCCTACTTATACAGGTTGCCACAGGGGGCTTTGACGGAATTCTTCATCCAACTCTTGGCGAGAAATTAACAAATTTATATGAGAAAGTGGCAACTCTTGCTGCTCAGCCTAAATCAGACGATTCTGAACACATTCTTGAAAACTTTCATTCCAGCAGAACCATTAGAAAACTTGTCTTGGACTGCCCGCCCTTTGCTACAATTCTATGGGAAAGAGCACTGGAAGGAGAGGCTAGGATGTGGGCAGAAGGTTACAGGTAACTCTTGTGCTTCTGAGCCTGATTCATGCTTTAAATTCCAATTATCAGACCTTTTTTTTTTGAATGTTTTCGGTTTTCAATCTTGCCAGTTCTAAGGTAGTTTCAGCATTTGTTGAGTCATCGGATCAGAAGGTTCGTGATTTAGCAAAGAAAGAGTTGCAGCCTCTAATAAAGAGTGGTGCCCTTAAAATTCCAGAAGCGAAACCAACGGAGAAATCGAAATAAAATCTCAACAGTAGATGAGCTCAATTAACGCACAGCCCGTCACAGATATTCTAAACAATGCCTACAATTATGCAGGGAATGTGTTTTGATACAGTAATATGCAATTTTGGTATGTAACAAATTTTGTATATCTTTGAAACAAGTAAAATGTTCACAGTTAAATCTTTTTCTTCTCTTGCTGACTTTTCTACTAAAGTAATTTATTTTTTTGGTTTGGCAAAGAGGAATTTCCTTCCTCTTTGGGTGTGGCTAAAGGGCACTTCCTAATGCACGGCTTCAAGTATTTCACGAATTAATTCGTATAGGTGCTCCTCAGGAGGTTTGAACCCATGTTTTTTTTTTGGTCTTTGCTAAGGGTATTCATTGTCGACCACATTGACTAATCCCCTCGCTCCAACTGCCAGCGCACTAAGCTGTAGGGGGTTGGCCAAGGGAGTTGCAACTTGTTTACCAGTGAGCCAACACCTCTTGGGTTACTAGTTAAGTATTTTATGTGCGAAGAAACATAACAAAATTAAACAGAGACCATCTTTGAACTTTTTTTTCCTTTTTCCAGATTTTTGAGCTCATTAATTTGCAGTCCTCAATTCAGAAAAGTAGTTTCTTGACTCTTCAAGAGTGTTATGGATTCAAACTCAAAGATTTACGATATGAATTTGTATGTGAATGATTAAGATAGTTACGGATTTGGAATTGATCCAAATCGATAATCTTCCAAATATGGTTCCTTGTAGACTTCAAAAAAATAGAAAAGAAAAGAAAAATGGCTCGTTAACCTATAACTAGGACTGTTCATAATCGGATATTCGAAATTTCAGATAGTGAATTTGGATATTCGAATCCGTATCCGAAATTTTGGATTCGGATATTCGGATAGCTGATATCCGAAAAAATTAATTTTTTTCTATTTTAATTAACTTTAATTTGGTTACATTTTAGATATTTTCGGATATTTCGGATATCCGAATCCGAAAGTATCCGAAAATTATCCATAAAATCCAAAAAAAATAGATATTTTTCGGATATATCCGATATCCGTATCCGAAATATCCGAAATTACAATTTTTCGGATATTTCGGATATCCGAAATTTTCAAAGTTGATATCCGAATCCGTATCCGAAAATTCGGATATCTGCTTTTCGGATATCCAAAAATTTGGATATTCGTTTTTTCGGATATTTTTAGATCGAATTTTCTGATCGGATGCTCGAATACGGATTCTTTTGAATAGCCTACCATTAGTTTTTTCTAACATTAGTTACTCACATAACTTTGCTCTCCAATTTGCAAAATTCTGGTTAAAACACTAGAAATTGTTAAAGTTGGATAAATGGTGTAAATTCTATGGTAATTATTGATTAGTATAATGGGGCATTTTTCAGCATGTTTTGTGTGGACTTAGTTCTCCGTAGACCAAGTAATTTTGAGGGGTGGCTCCAGGTGAATGAGGGGGTGGCTTCAGATGAAGTAAGGGGTGACTCCAGGTAAAATAGGGGGTGACTCCAGATAAAGTAAGGGTGGTGCCAACTATAAATTTGAGGGGTGGCTGTAGGTGAATTAGGGGTGGCTCCACTTTTAGAGGGGGGTGGCTCCAGGTTTAGTAGGGGGTGACTCTAAGTATTGGTCCACCATGGGGTAAATTCACACAAGTTTTTGTAGGCATTTTTATATGTTCTTTATACTCTTAACTATAATAGAAAACTTTACCAATGAGGTCTTGATTTAGTGTTCAGGATTGAGATTATGGCCTTCTGAGTCACTAAAAAAATAAAATAAAAGTTGAGATTCCGTGTAAATTAGGTTTTAGATTTGATTAACCCTCTCTTGGACAAAAAAAAAAAGAGACTACAATCGTAACTTTTATTTTCGGACAAACAGAGTGTCAATTGGTTAAACTTTAGTTTGCCATTAGCTGATTCTTAAAGAGCATTTGTTGATTGTAACATATATTTCCAAAGATTCAATGGTGGTTTAGTTGGCGTAACAAACATAGCATGTGAAACTTCCTAAGATATGTAAAATTATTGAGTTATTTGGTTTACAAAAAGTTACTAGGAGAAAGTAGATTTGGTAGGAATTTTTACTTGGCACAAAATGAAGGAGGTGACTTGTCTACACCCACGTAAAATAAATCTTAACTTTATGTGGGAAGTTCTTTTGTGTGTTGGCAACCAAACTTTAGTAACTTTCCAAAAGTTTAGTATAGTACTATTTTAACTCCTGTGAATTGGAAATTTCTGAAAATGTCTTGCCTTCTGTGGTAACTAAATGAGCACTAAAAAGATGAGCAAAAAAAACATGCTGCAACAAGTTGATACTACTGTAAGCCAAAAGAGTAAGGAGCTGGACAAGAGTAAGTCTATAAGTATAATCCACCAAAAACTAATTCTCTTAAAAAATTCTTGTTGAAAAGGATTTGTAATCAATCATGACAGTGTAGCATAAAAGAATGAGCTGCAAATTTGTGTAACTTCTATGAGCTTAGACAAGTAGAATTAACAGAAGTGCAACCTGTTCTGAACTCGAAAATAGGGCTTTCACATCTTCCTCTCCTTTGAACATAACTAGGAACCACAATCCCCTTTTGTACTCCCCTAAAACTTGTACTTTTCTTGTAATACAAATGCTGATTTCTTCTGTGTGGATAGCCTATGTGTGTATAACTTGATGGGTCGAAAACCGGGTACTCGTTTTTCGTACCTCGATTGATCTTCATGCAGTTCTCTATAACTGTTGCTTCCTCTTTCAGTTGCTCACTGATGACCCTGAAATGTCGCAGTATTTTGTAAAATCTTGATTGTCTAGTTGAATTTGGTGACCTAGTGCTTCTCTGGCTCTCAGCATTGTGTGTAGGATGAGGAGGGGAAAAGAGAGTAGAGTGTGTGTTTTGTTGGGTTCTTATGCATTCAGTGCACAAATTTCTCCACCTTTCCAAATTGAAAGAACTTCTTCTTGCATTATCAGAGAGACATTTGTATGCCTGTCAATATGAAAGGAAAATAAATAATATAGAGTTGTTAGAAATCGTTTTTAATTTTCCTTTTTATCATATAGGCTATGTTTGGCGATAGTCGACTATTGAAGTAGTTTAACATGTAGGCGGTAGTTTGTACTCCCGTTGTTAGTTGTTAAGCTAGCGGTTTGAAATGAAGTGTTTGGTAAAACCACTTATTGAGTTTGCTATTTATAAATGACATATACAAACAATCAATTGTCAGTAGCATTTTACTAATGGAGTTCAGTTGAGCCAATTTTGTTTTTTCATCAACCCATTCTTAAGAAAGCATTGTACTGTTTGTACATGTACATGAAAGAGTTTGTTGCCATTTTAACAGTATATCTTTGTCAATATTACATAACCAATCTGATAGAAGATATTAAAACACACTTCTAAGCAAAGTACCATGTAAGAGAAGTAAAATCCCAATTATAAGTTAGTTATACAGAGGTCATGAAAACTGTGTTCAAACTTTTGGAACTTGTCTTTCTGTTAACTTATACCCCATCATATAAGTGAGTGGGTCACCACTCACCACTCACACATGTGGGCCACCCCTAAATCTTAATCCTTTCAATTTTAATCATCTGGGACACTAAATTCAGAAAATTTTGCCACTCTTAATGTAAAAAAAAAAATGAACCCTTAAAAAAGTTAAATTAAGCCAAACAATCCCTTGACAAAACTGATAAGAAATTAAAGAGAAAAAAAAAAACAAAAGATAGAGAAAAGTTACCTGGGAAATGAGCTTGAAAGCAAATTCTGCCTTGGGATGCTTGTTCTTGTCTGGATGAAGCAGCAAAGCTAGTAGTACAGTACATACAAAAGCCAAACACACCCCATTTTCATTAACAATTAAAACACCATTAACATCATAATTAACCCAAGATTAAATCTTTACCAAACTTATGATATTGTTTCCTAATGCTATCAATGCTTGCATTTTCTCCCACCTGTGCCATTGACATGTTGCCAAACCCATTAATAAGAATTTTAAGACCCATACACACACACACAAAAAAAAATAATAAATAAAAAATAAAATAATAAATAAAAAATAAAAAAAACCCAAGAAAAGGAGAAATTCAAGGCTTACTCTTAGAATCAAGTACCAATCAATGAAAGGAGATTGAGAAATCTTGATATAATTTGTAGAGTGATTAATATGAATGCAGGGGAAATGATGATGATGAAGGGCATTTTGATAAAGGTTAAAAATATCAATGGCTAAATGAGATTTAACATCATTATCAAATGGCTCTTGTTTTACTCTGATCACCATTATTGTTTTCTTTGAACAAGATGAGTGTAGCAGTTTTTACAAATGTAGGAGACTGAGCAATTTTAGAGAGAGAGAGAGAGAGAGAGGGTGGAGCGGTTAAGAAAAACAAGGGGAGGATTTGAATGTGGTTTTGGAATTGGATTAGTTGGTGACTTGGTGGGAAGCCAAAGAAGGAGTACTAAATTGAGCAAAGCTTGAGATTTTTTTTTTTTTTAAATTTTCACTGAATATATTGCCACGTGGAAGTTGCCCAGATGGTTGATTGTTTTATTCCCATTTGTTTGGCATTAATTTCGGTTTGTTCTATACTAGCCAAGGAGTAATAGTAAAGGGGTAAGTATATAATTTGTAAGGAGACGTTTCAAAATTTAAATTCTACCTTAAATTTTGTCCCGTGTAATGTGACCTAACGGTGGAAATATGAAGAGGTTTACTTTCTCTGCTTCACCAAGATATTTATACTCTATTTTTCAAAGTCAAAGTTTATAAATTTTGACCACATGGTGAAAAGATACAAAGATTTATAATGTAAAAATGTTGTTGTTAGATTCACTTTAAAGAATCTACTTTTGAAAACTTATAATTTTATGATTTATATATGCATATAATTATAATTATGTACGGTCAAAGTAGTGCATTGGAGATCGCGAAAAAACAAATGTAAACATATTCATATGGAGGAAGTAATAATTTGGTGCGAAGGTTTACATAACTTTGAAACCTTTTTCAGTCCTAACTCCTACGTGAGCATTGACTTGATGCACTAACCAAATGTAATTACTCATGTTGCATCACTGGTAAAAGAAAATAAGACGAGTTTTTTTATTTGTTTTTGTTTTAGCATAAGATAAGTTTAGGAACAAAGTTTGAAATACTAACGGCAGAAAGAAGATGTGATATAATATTTGCACCCGTCAATACTTTTAGAGAGTTTCATTTTCTTTGTTAAGTGGGGCATCTTTATAGTAATTTTGATTTTTTTTCAAGGAAATATGAACAAATTTTTGGCCCACATAGATTTCCATGTATGGTATGCCAGTGTGTATATATGAGTTTGTCTCATAAGAGTAAATCCTTGAAAATATTACTATATGATTTGCTATTGTGTATGAGATCGCCTCAGATCGCAAGAGACTTCAATATGAATGAATGAGTTTGCTCTTTGATTTCACATACTCCATAATTTTTTTTTATTTTTATTTTTACAATATTTTGTGTGGACTTAGTCCACGGTGGACCAAAGATCAAATCTTTTTCAAAAATACCTCTCATGTCTCTAAAAGATTTGGACTATATTCTTGATTCACCATTTGATCCACGGTGGACTACACAAGACAAGTTGTTTTATTTTTAGGGCGAGGCGCTGATTGGACTCCCTCTGTATTTTTATAGTCGGTTAGTTATTAGGAGGACGAAAGATATTGGTATTTGAACACTGGTGGGGACTAAGCCCACTAAAACAAATAACCAATAGACCAGACCGAGCCTGATGATACTCCATAATTTTTCTGATAGGCATCGACGATCACTAAACTAGCCGACATTTCTTTTTACTATGGAAGCATGGAAACAAACATAGCTCTTTCATTAAACAAATAATGTACCACTGTCTTCTTTAATTAGGCAGATGGGTTAGCCCAGTTTTGATAACAGATTGTACGAATTGTCAGAATTATTGGTGATAATCTCAGAAGCAGCTTAATTAAGGCCATACACGAGGAACTTGGTGTATCTACTAAATGCCTGTCATGATCAATTTCAGAGAAGCTCTTTTATTTCTGTCTTAGGCTTGGTGGAATTTCTCGTGGTGACCTTTAATTTTGTTTGTACCTTAAAGTCCCTTCAAATGTATAGTGAAATGGCCACCAAATTTCCTCCTGTTACCTTGCAATGCCAACCTTTTTGGCTTTCATCAAATGCCAGATGATACAAGAACAAGAACAAAATTGCACCCAAATTTAATTCATTGGGAATTTTGAACTTTTTGATATTGTTGGTTTATTTTGAAGACAAAACTGGTATGCTTGCAGTTCACCAAAAAAAAAAAAATGGTATGCTTGCAACAGAATAGATTTTTTTGAGGTGTCTAACGGAATGGTTAGATGCGTTCGTATTGACATTTAGGTTGTATGATCGAGGTGGTCTTGGTTTAACTAATTTATTGTTTGAGGGTGATATTGCAACACATTGTCAAATCACAACTTGTTTCTTCTATATTTCACTTAATAAATTGGGACTCTCAGGATTTAGACACATGACCTCTAGTCATTTCACTCCTGGTAGGGCATCCAGGACATACCTGGTATAGGAGATTTCATGTAATACGAAAAGGGTAGGAAGAAAGTATAAGGGTCGTTATTAGTCTCTTTGTTGGCGACCCTCTTTTCCTTTCGATTCGCTTTCCAATCAGCCTACTCCCTTAATCCATTCCCGATTCTTGCTTGTGGTAAGCGGCTTGTAAGCCTCAACTTTCCAGCTTTGGCTTGTTCGCATGCGCAGTAAGGGGCAATTCCCTGTGAAGGAATAATATCAAGATCACCCAATATGGAAGCTCTGACGCTCTACTTATAATAAACAGTAATTATGTACATTTACAATATAGCCCTTACTCTATTACACCCCCTCAATCTGTGCAGGGGGAACCACGTGCAGATTGGCTTTAAAAAAACAAAAACGTTAAGTGGACAGTCCCTTAGTAAATATATAAGCTCATGGAAACTAAGTAGGTACATAACGAACAATTAAATCACCATGTGAGACGCGCTCTCTGACAAAATGATAGTCAATTTTAATATGCTTGTTACGATCATGTTGTACTGGATTTGCGGTGAGGTAAGTTGCAGAGACATTATCACAACGCAACTCCAAGGGGCGAGTGAGAGACATACCCAACTCGGCCAAAAGAGAACGAATCCAAAAAGTGTCAGCAACTGTGTAAACAAGAGCACGATACTCAGCTTCAGTGGATGATTTTGAGACTGTGGAATGTTTTTTCGAGCGCTAAGAGATTAAATTATTTCCCAAAAAGACAGCATAACCCGTCGTGGACCGACTAGTACTATTGGAACACCCTGCCCAATCCGCATCTGAATAGGCGACCATAAGATGGAGGCTAGTGTTAGAGCGAGGGACTGCTTTTGTGCTTGTATCACCATGGGCCTACCCATTAGCACTTGGTGATCTGGACGTGATACTATATGTTGAAACCAATTCAACCAAAAGTTTAAACCGATGAATGGAAACCCAGTCAGTATTATATATTTAAGACAAAGGTTTCAAATCATGCATTTTTAATATGTGAGGAAGTGACCAATGCAATTAAGCATCTATATTAGCGTAGCTAGCCTTGGATTAGGTGAACCAGAACACAAAGTTTGAAAAGTGGAGAAACTAGTGTACTAGCTTAGACTTTTGCCTTACGAGTCCCAAAGGCAAGAAATGGCACACAGAGTCATAGAGCAGTTGTCAAATAATCGTGTTCCACTTCTCTAAATTCAATGCAGCTCCCCTCGGCCCCTACAATGGTGATCTTTGTTTTGTCTATTATAATTTTAAGAATATTTTATAAATTAAATTTGTGAGAAATGGATCATTTTCAAAACGGAATAAAATAAACAGATACACTTATATATTGAAATATAAAAACATAGAAGTAGTATATAGGCAATATTTATCGAGACCAATTGGAGGCAGAAAATTACCATGATATTATTATGAACACAAAAAATTCTATATGACGGTTTTTTTTTTTTTTTTTTTTTTTTGTGGTAACTTTTAATGAAGCAAATGTCATTGCTTACCATAAGTGACCCCTATATTTCTAAATAATGACCCCATTTTTTAGTGAGTTGGTCTCACAATTCTTACTTTGTAATGAATTATCTATTTCATTTCTGTAACAGATTTTTAGATTACTAATAAAGCGAAAATATTAACCATCTAAAAAGGAATTGAAACATGTACAACAAATAAATGAATTGATTCTTCATAAGCTCTAGGTCATCATTGAATATCTAACTCTCAAACTACCGCGATTTAGTTGTAAATGTAATTTGTACAAAGAGTTGAGCTTCAATTTGCAAAACTAATGAGTTAATTCGGCAATACAAAATCTTAGATCACTGAAAAATGACGTACGTGATGTCTAGTTAACATTGATTTTTTTATTGGATATACCCATAATATGTGGTTGTTATTGTAGAATTGTAGAGGCCATTGATTTCTTATTGGGGATTTGAAGTGTTGAGGATCATAGTACTGTAGCTAATTCTTAATCATTCTTAATTATTTACTTATTCCACATCAACATATATTGTACAGAATATGTTGCATTTGTTAGCTGGAATACACTGTATATAAGGTTGCAGAGGTGACAGATTCAATCACAATAATCATTCTTGATTAGTTAATACAATCAAAAATTTCTCTCTCTCTCTCTCTCTCTCTCTCTCTCTCTCTCTCTCACCGAGCTGATATCATGTCAAATAACATGGTATCAGAGTCATATCAGCTCGATTAAATCCCTAAATCAATTTCACTGCTCAATTCAATCTTCGATTAACGGTTTGATTCATCGATTAATCTAGCTCAATCAATTTCGACAAAAATTGTTCATTTCTTTTTCAATCGATCGATTTGTTTCATCGATCGATTAAGCTCATCATCTGATTTAGGGTTTATTTTTCATTTTGTGCGTCTTCATCAATGGTGCCTACTCAAATCGATCAGACGAATCCTCTTTATATCCATCCCTCTGATCATCCAGGCATGCTTCTGGTTTCAAAGGCTTTTGACGGAAGCGGTTATGGAGCTTGGAAGAAAGCCATGGCTATCGGTCTTTCTGCGAAGAACAAGCTAGGCTTCGTTATTGGTAAAATCACTAAACGTGATCTTAATGATGATAAATTTGAGCCTTGGCAACGCTGTAATGCTATGGTAACATCCTGGATTCTAAATGTTTTGTCTCCTTCTATTGCTGAAAGTGTTCTTTATGCCAATTTGCTCAAGTAATTTGGTCTGAATTAGACGAGAGATATGGTCAATCTAATGGAGCAAAACTTTATCAATTGCAAAAGGATATTTGTGATTTATCACAGGGTGGTGACAGTGATATTGCGACCTAGTTTGCTAAACTCAAGCGTAATTGGGATGAATTGAGTAATCTGTCTTCCTTGCCAACTTGTTCTTGTGGTGTTGTACATGCTTTGCAAAAGTTTGAGTAATATCAAAAGTTAATTCAATTTCTTATGGGGTTGAATAGTGATTACAGTCTTGTTAGGAGTAATATTTTAATGATGAAGCCTTTACCTAGCATATCTCAGGCATATGCCTTGCTTATTCAGGATGAGAAACAGAGGGAGATACAGTCTACTACTCGTTTTATTTCTGATTCTACTGCCATGAATGCTTCTTTTGGTAATGGTAATCAGTTTCAAAGGAATTTCAGAAATAATGTTGGGGAGAATAAAAGGAGTGTGATATGTAATCATTGCAAAAAGCCTGGACATATCGCAAAACAGTGTTATAAATTAATTGGCTTCCCTAAAGACTTCAAGTTCACCAAGGACAAGAGAGTTGCAGCCAATGTCTTTGGTGAACAGGTTAATAACTCAGACAATTCAGATTTTGATTCTGCTCATGGTTCTGGTTTTCTTAATGACAACAATTCTGCTCCTCAAGGTTCTGCTTCTCCTATTCATGGTTTATCTGCTGATCAGTACTCTCAATTAATTGCTCTTTTGAATAAGGGTCAATCTACTGGTCATGCTCATGGTTATGGAAGTGTTCATATGGCAACTGGTTCTATCGATTCTGGTGATCATTCTCAGCCTTCTACTTCATGTTGTTCTGCTGTCAACTTTGCAGGTAAGATAACTTGCATTTCTCATATTCAAGAAGGTTCTTGTATTTGTTCTCATTGCTTTGCGGCTGCTTCTTCCACTTGGATCATTGATTCCGGTGCAAGTGATCATATGTGCCACAATAAAGAACTGTTTGTTAACCTCAAACCTTTGAAAACACATAATCAAATCACACTTCCCAATGGTCATTTTGTTACTGTTTCTGCATCTGGCAGCATACAAATTAATTCTGATTTGCTTCTTCATGATGTACTGTTTGTTCCTCATTTCAAGTTCAACCTCTTATCTGTTGATAAACTTTGTCAGCAACTTGATTGTGACGTTTTATTCAATAAATCTCGTTGCATCTTGCAGGGCCCTTCTCTGAAGAGGCCACTGGCACTTGGTAATGCATCTGGTGGATTATATCTGTCGCATTTAAATCATGATAGCAGTCTTCAGAGCTTTGTTCCTCAGTCTCCTGGCAATTCTTCTAGCCTCTCTTGTTCACATGATTCTGATATTTTTTCTGAAAAATATGTACACACTGAAAATACATGTAGCTCTTCTCATAATGCTTCTTCTACTGTTGTTTCTCTGCCTAAGACATGTAATTCTGTTGTTAAAGATCAGAATGCCTTGTTGTGGCATAGGAGACTTGGTCATTTACCATTGTATAAACTGAGATCCCTTTCTCTTCTCAATAATAATGACAATTGTGATTCTGTTGTATGCTGTGATATATGTCCTAGGGCTCGACAACATAGACTTCCTTTCTCCCATAGTCATATACACACTTCTCAACCTTTTGAACTCATTCATATTGACCTTTGGGGTCCTTATCACACACAAACTTATTCTCATCATACTTACTTCATGACAATTGTTGATGATTTCACAAGGGTTACTTGGACACATCTTTTGAGTGCTAAGAGTAATGCACTGGAGCTTATAAAAGCTTTCACAACCATGATTGAAACACAATACTCTTTTCAGCTTAAAATTGTTCATTCTGACAATGCTCTTGAATTAGGAAAGAGTAAAGAAGCTAGTGCATTTTTTTCTCTCTAAAGGAATTATGCATCAAACCAGTTGTACTGGCACCCCACAACAAAATGGAGTGGTTGAAAGGAAACACAAACACTTACTAGAGATCTCTCGGGCCCTCCTTTACCAGTCCAATCTTCCTATTCCTTTCTGGGGAGATTGTGTGCTCACTGCCACATATTTGATCAACAGATTCCCTACAAAATTGTTAAAAGGCAAAACTCCTTTCTTCCTTCTTCATGGTTCTGAACCTTCATTTGGGCACCTAGGAGCTTTTGGGTGTCTATGCTATGCTAGTACATTGAAACAAGGCCGAGATAAGTTTTAAACAAGGGCCTCACCTTGTATTTTCATTGGTTATCCATATGGTCAGAAAGCTTATAAGTTGTATAACCTGGACACGAAGAAGGTGTTCACATCCAGAGATGTCATTTTCCATGAAGCAATATTTCCCTACCACCACAAACATATTTCTACTTCCTCTACTCCTCTTTTTCACATTCCTGCCACCACTTCCTATTCTGATTTCCCTCTTTACCTGCTATACCAGCTTTGGATCATCACATTCACCCTTCAACTCCATCTCATACTCAACCTCATACTCCACCACATACTCCTACTCCACCTCACAGTCATTCTCATACTCATACTCACACTCATACTCCTCCTCTACATTCTCATCAAGCCCCACAAAATTCTCCTCAAGCCCCACAAAATTCTTCTCTTCCCATTATTCCTCGTTCTGTTATTCCTCACTCTCTTGCCAGGAGATCTACTAGGGAACACAGAGCACCTGCATATCTAAATGATTTTGTTTGCAATAGTGTTTCTACTTCTGATTTGTCTTCTTCTACTTCATGTCCTCATACTCTCACTTCTTTATGTCTACCCAAATATGTTTGTTTTTCTTCCCTTCTTCTAGTAAGCAGTCTATAAGCAATGTTATGCAGATAGTTGAGCCTTCTTGTTATGAGGAAGCTGCTGGTCTTCCTGAATGGCAGAATGCTATGAGTAAAGAGCTTGAGGCTCTATAATCCAACAATACTTGGATTGTTACTGACCTACCCAACGGTAAGAAACCTATAAGCTCCAAATGGGTTTACAAGGTCAAATACAAGGCCAATGGTGGCCTAGAAAGGTGCAAAGGCAGATTAGTCATCAAGGGGAATACTCAAAAAGCTGAAATTGATTACAATGACGTACTCACCAGTGGTGAAAATGACTACTATTCGAGCTCTTATTGCTACGGCTGTTAAGATGGGTTGGGATATGTTCCAACTTGACGTCAACAATGCCTTTTTACATGGTGAATTGGATGAAGAAATCTATCTGAAGCCTCCCCCTGGCATGGTTCTTCCCCGGGGTAAAGTTTGTAGCTTGCAAAAGTTCTTATATGGCCTCAAGCAGGCTTCTCGACAGTGGTATGCTAAACTGTCCAGCGCACTCAAATCCAGGGGTTACCACAATTCGAAAAATGATTATTCTCTGTTTTGTAAACAAATGGGTTTTCATGTGGTGTTTGTAGCAATTTTCGTCGATGACATCTCACTCACAGGAAATCATCCTCAAGAGCTGCAAGACTTGAAAGGTATTCTGGATTTCACATTTAAAATAAAAGATCTTGGTCACTTGAATTACTTTCTCGGAATGGAAATCTTATATGAGCAGAATGGAGTCATTTTGACCCAGAGAAAATTCACACATGAGCTTCTTCAGGAATTTGGGGGTTCTGATCTTGGCACTGCTTTATGTCCTTTACCTTCTAATCTGAAGTTGCTTCTTGGTCAAGATGCTCCTTTACAAGATCCTAGTTCTTGTAGAAGGTTAGTTGGCAAGCTTAATTTTTTAACTCACACACGACCTGATCTATCCTACACTGTACATCATCTAAGTCAGTTTATGTCTGACTCTAGGCAACCTCAGTGGGATGCCGCTATTCACACTTTACAATACCTTCATAGGGATCCTGCTCAGGGCCTTTTCTTTAATGCTCGTTCGGATTGCTCTCTACTAGCCTACTGTGATTCAGATTGGGCCTCATACCCCTAGTCAAGGAGAAGCATCAGTGGTTATTTTATCCTTTTAGGAGGAAATCCCATTTCTTGGAAGTCAAAGAAGCAGGCCACCGTTTCTTTATCCTCAGCCGAGGCGGAATACAGGAGCATGCGCAGGGTTACAGCAGAGCTGGCCTGGCTTTCCAGACTTCTCCACGAGATTACAGTTCCCAAGGTTACTCCCATTCCTCTGAAATGCGATAGTCAGGCTGCCATATATATAGCAAGGAATCCTGTTTTCCACAAAAGGACGAAGCATGTCGATTTAGACTGTCATTTTGTTCGTGAACAACTTCAGGAAGGGCTTATCTCCTTACAGCATGTCCCAACACAACAGCAACTAGCTTATCTTTTTACCAAGAACCTCCCTGGCAAACAACATCACCATCTTCTCGGCAAGTTGGGTGTTCACTCACCCTCCAACTTGAGGGGGGGTGTTGAGGATCATAGTACTGTAGTTAATTCTTTAATCATTCTTAATTATTTACTTATTCCACATCAGCATATATTGTACAGAATATGTTGCATTTGTTAGCCGGAATACACTGTATATAAGGTTGCATGCTGTACATACAGAGGTGACAGATTCAATCACAATAACCATTCTTGATTAGTTAATACAATCAGAATTTTCTCTCTCTATACTTTTCTCCCTCTTTCTAACCGAGCTGATATCATGTCAAATAACAGTTAAATTTGTTGCGACTAAAAGTATGAAGTAGACTGTAGACTTATGTGCCAGAAAGAAATCCTTCCACACGAACAACTTCCGTTTTCATTGCTTGTTTTTATATGCGTCGGTAATACAAGCATCTCTGGCTATTTGCGAAGAAAACAACAAGACTAAAGAAAAAGAAAGAGGGAAAGAGAAAAAACAAGACAAGAAACAATTGAAGTATAGGCGCTCGATGCGGATACGGGCTCGATGAAGGATCAAATTTGTCCCATTTTATGTTTGTCCATATTACTCCCTACATATTATTCTTTGAAAAAAGGGCACCTACGAAATTAGACACCAGCTATGACCTATGAGCTAGCTATAAATAGTTCTATGTTCTTTTTTTTTTTTTTTTTTTCTGTTATTCACCGTCGACCACAATGACTATTTCCCCGCGCTGGCTTGTAGGTACCTCAAAGGGTGGGATAGCTGACCAAGGAATTTAAAGCTGCTACATGCTCAATGCGAGATTCCAACCCTCGACCTTGGTTAAGGATGAATGAGTCCCTACCACTCAACCACACCTCCTTGGTTAATAGTTCTATGTTATTAGCCGTCGAGTCGAGACGAGCCAAATATTAGTGTATTTGTGCTCAACTTGTTTATTAAACGAGCATTATTTTTAGGGGAAAATCTAGAAAACTAGTAATAGGGGGCAAAAAACTAAATTATTAGGGTATTTTAGCAATACTTTCCAAAGAAACCCCAAAAATATTGTATTTTAGCAATTTGTTTCGAAAAAACAGGATGCCCGTGGGTCCTGCACTAGATTCGCCCCCGATCATATTGATGGTAGTGTTCGGATCGGTTCTTATCAGGCTAGTTTTAAAAAAGTTTTGACTGAGCTTCGGTCGAGTCATTCATGATCTGCTGGCGAGTACAAAAACTTTGAATGCAATATAAGTCTATAAACTTTTAAAAATTCTAAACCAGCCAAGTAGGAAAGTCTTGAACAAGTTTTGACCAAATATGTTCCACAAGCTATTAACTTGTGTATCGGGTCGTTTACAAGCTACTCTCGAGTACTAACTAAATCACCCGATTCACCCCCTGCCTCGAGAAAAAAAAAAACTACTTGTCAAAACAAATGAAAATGATTTTTTTTTCCTTTTTTTTCTTTTTGAGGTGAACTGAAAATTAGGGGTGAGCTGAAAATCTGGGTACCCAGTATCGGAACCGAAATTGGTTTGGAATTAGTGGTTCTGGAACCGAAACCGGCCTAACCAATTCCAATTTCCAAAAATAGGAACCGGTACCAACCAATTCCAATTCCAATTCCTAACTTTTGGGAACCGGAATCGGTTGAGTACCCGGTGCAAAAAAAAATATGACTTTTTTCGTAGATAGAAATAAAAAGATGGTGATTTTCTAGTAAGATTAGTGGTTTAAAAAATTGTATTTGTAATTTTAATGTTTTAATAATTGTATTTAAGTAATTAAACATTTGTATATGTTATTTAAATTTTGATTTACAATGTTAAGTATTTTGATTGTAATATTTGATTTTATGTTTGCGGTATCTTCGAAACTAATATTTGTTAGTGTAATATAATATTTGATTTTTTTTATTATTAAAATATACATTTATTTGATTTAAAAAATAATAAAATTTGGATTTAATGTGAACTTGGATACCCGTGGATCCAATTCAAATTCCTAAGATTTAGGAACCGATGCAACCAATTCCAATTCCTAGGAATTAGAAACCGGTGGATCCAATTCCAATTCCGGGTAGTGCAATAACCGGTGGGTACCCAGTTGCGCTCACTCCTACTGAAAATAACAACTTTAAACAAAAAATAAAAAGAAAACAAAACATCCTGGAGCCCACCAAAGCCAACAATTAGCAAATAATTTGCCAAATTAACACACATGTCTTTTCTTTGTCTTTATCCTCCCCCACCATATTCTCTCTCCTCCCCACCTTCCATGTTCACTCATCTCCCCTTCCCCATTTCCTCCATTGTTTGTTTATCGTGCACCCTTCTGTTACTCTTTTGCTTTCCCCCCAATTTCTCTCATCATCATCATCCCTAAATTTACTCCTAAACCCCCGCCATTTCTACATATTACACTAGTTATATACTTATATCCTCAAAACCCAAGGTCATTTCAGTCATTCCAATTAACGGACCTTCACCGTCATTCCGTTATCGCTTTGCGTCACCTGCTCACTCTCTCTTTCTCTCTCTCTCTCATAAACCCTAAATTGAATTAGTAAATTCAATCTATCCGATCCCTAATTTCTCCAATCACTCTCGATTATGCGAAATTCGAACACCGGTGATTCCAATTTCTCAAAATTAATTTAGGTTTTTTGATTCTATGGCGACGGCGGCGATGGCGACAGCTGCCGGAGCTGTACTGGTGCTCTACGTATTACTGAGTCGCCGGAAAACGGCGAACGGAGAAGAGGAAGGCGATGATGAATCGATATCTAGGCGATCGGTTCGAAGGAAGATCTCTCGGAGACCAGTGGAAGCTCCGGCGACGTGGTTCGATACGATGAGCACGTTATCGGAAACGCTTAGGTTTACGTATTCGGAGACGTTAGGGAAATGGCCGATTGGTGATTTAGCTTTCGGGATCAATTATCTTATGCGTCGTCAGGTGAGGTTTAATGTTTGTTGATTTGCATGATTGGTTTTAATTGCCTTTTTGCATGATGTTGTTTTGAGATATTTGGTTGATTATGTTGGATTTGGGGAATAGTTCATTTTGTAGCTTGATTGATGTTGAGTGAGAGTGTTTGGTATTGATAATTGAAATTTGGGTTATGGATTTGTATTATGAGGTGTAAGGTGTTGGGTATTTGTGTTTGTTATATGTGATTTTTGATTGAGGTGCTGTTCACCATGAAAGAAAAAGATTTGGTTTTGTTTTGCATGTTTTAAGAAATAGGAAGGTTGGATATGGTACAAGATGGGAATGATTTTAGTATGAAGTTTCAAATGATATGAATGTTAAGATGTGCAAAAACACGTCCATCACTTAGTGAGGGCTTTGAGAGAGTTTGACTAGGGTAAGTTGTAGATGATCTTACCCCGAAAGGAAAAGAGCGGAGTAGTTTAGTAGTAAGAAATTGAGGAAGAGTGTACTTTTAGGTGAAATGAGAAGCCCATTTGAGCTATTATAGTCATGGGAGGAGTGTTGTATGTAGACATGGTTTATTTGGGGTTATTAGGTTATCCTGTGTTGCTGGTTTTGTAATTTCTTGGCGTATTGTCGTAAAATGTGCAGGATTAAGTCAAGTTATGCTTGTTTAGTCTGGTGTCATGGAGTACTCGATGGTGATGAAAATTGAAACCTTATACTTCTTATCTGTTGTGCAAGAATAATTTTAGGATTTTAGTAGAGCTTTGCGGTCTTCATGGTGATGATTACTAATTACTACCATCAATGACTAGAGTCGCAGTACACAAGATACATATGCTAGTTATAAGGTGTATGCCAAATATTCTGGGAGCCTGGATGATGAGAAGACGTGTACCATATAGAAGCCACTTGAGGATAATTTCTAAAACCAATTGGACATACAAGCCAAATGAGGATCCTTTCTATACCAATTGGCTAGTAGGTAAAAGTATGGCACTTGGATTTTATATTGGTCTCTTTCCCTTCTTCCAATGTAGAACAACATACATGTGCCCTATTTAACACTTCAAACTTAGGTTAAAGAAGGGCTGCCCTATACTGGGACATACAAGATTTTGCTTGGGCTTCTTGCTCCATGCAATGTAGTTTGAAAAGATGGGGCTCTGACCGGTGGCACATTGTCCAAAATCTTCATCGCCTCTGTTGCCTTGTCAAATCTTCAGTGGGCTTACATACGGTCATACGAGGAGGAAGACCGTGCACAAGCCCAAATAAGATTTCACCGCAGTAGGTGGAGTAGCCTACTCAACTTATGTTAGTCTCCTTTTCCCTTTTTCTTCTGTTTGGGACAGCTCATATATACATTTATTAAAAGGTATCCTTGATTCCTTTTTATCATAGTCCTTCCTTGTTCTATAGCACAAGGGAACTATCACACCTTTTCAAACCCAACTCGAACTGCACTGCCCGAAGCATCTCAGTTAAGGTCAGCCCTCCAGCTTGAGTAGAAAGTGGTTATTCTACTCTTACCAGAATTCTGTGTTTCCTGTCCCCCTCCTTCCCCCATTTTGTCTTTCCTGCTTGCTAACATGCAGCTTCATACCCTTTAGGCCGTTTAGGGCCATCAAACTTCCTACATGGTGAAGTCGTTTTAGTGGTTATTATTGATGCTTTGCTTAAGCAAATTAAAACTAAGAAAATAAAATATCTTTGGGGGTTGTTGTTTAATTGACAAGAAGGTAAAATAAAGCTGTAATTGGTGATTATGGAGGGATCTGATGGAAGGTAATGGTTGGATCACACACTAGTTTGGACTTTGGAGAAAGCTACAAAGTCTAATACCGAGCTAGATAAGAAACCGCTTTCTAACCCCCAAAGGCATAAGCTCTTCACTTTGTATACGCTTGGGCATAAATTTTTCTTATAATGAGTCTTAGGATTATGACTTATTTCCTTGGTCTGGGGCTTGCTGTAGACCTACCAGATGTTGTTATTGAGTTGTAGTTGTAGCTGCTAGATTACCTGCTTTTATCATAGAATCTAGCATTTATTATGGTAAGTTTCTATTTTTCCAATAAATGGGGTCTCATGGCAATATTTTCTTCAGTGAATGATGATGATTAATGAGATATGACTGAATTTCTGGGGATAAATTCCCCAATTGGCATCACTATTCTCAACCACCTTGGAGAAGTTATAGGCTTATAGCCAATTTCCTGCTCGTTATTCGCATATTGAAAGCATTCAAAGTTAAATTCTATTTGCAATTTAGAACTTCTTTCTATTGACATTTTTCTTTTATTTTTTTTCAAAAATTAGCAGCTTTTCTTGGTAGAAAATTAACCTAGCTTCCCCTTGTAACATTTTTTCCCTATACATCGCTAACCATAGAATGCCATACCACTTAGGCACTTATCAAAGACAAATCGAGATTTAGCCAGTTGGGTGACTTGAACTGAATCACCTTTTAAAATTTTGAGGTGGCCAGTTGGTGTGAGTATCAATTATGATAGTTATTTCATGGATTTTCTTTCCTCTGGTATTTCAGTTTTCTTTTGAATAATAATTCTGCAGGGAGATGTAGAAGTTGCTAGTGTATATGCTGGGAGTGATTGTGTAGAGCTTAAAGGTCCAGATATCAAGGCTGAGCTAAAAGATCTTCTTAGGTTGCTGTCCCTTTGCATGTTTTTCTCCAAAAAGCCATTTCCTGTATTTTTGGAGTCTGCTGGATACTCAGACGAGGATGTTCTTCTTCAAAAGCCCAAGGCCGGGGTAAGTAAATGCCTTCTTTCCCTTGTGTTGGATATTCTAATAAACGAGAATATTTCTGGGAGCATTTTGTATCGTGTCAATGGTATATCTCATATATAGTTTTGGAAATTGTATCACCTACCAAAATGCAGTAGAAACAACAATGAAACTTAAGTTTTGTGTGAATCAGGGCAATCCATGTGGAGGGCATCACAATTAACTGCACCTTTTAAGCATAAGAGTGTGATCTCATCCACTTACCCTATCAGTAGTTTAGTACAAATAAGTTCATTTCAGTTCAAAGACATACTTTTTATCTTACATATTACTATTCTATTCTATTCTGTTGAGTTTAGTGGAAAAGAACACACCCAAAGGATATATGTCCCTTGAAAAGTGGGGAGCCAAGTCTATAATCCGGGCTCCTTCAAGATGCTACATTTGTAATGTACTTTATGTTGTAAAGTAGCAGATAGTTATTTGCTTGTAATATAATTGTACTCATCTCTTATTCTATGTTTGCAGCTTCTGAAGCCAGCTTTCACAATTTTAAAGGATCATAGTGGCAAATGTTTCCTGTTGTTGATCCGTGGTACCCATAGTATCAAAGATACGCTAACTGCAGTAACTGGCGCAGTAGTTCCTTTTCATCATTCTGTATTACATGAAGGTGGGATAAGCAAGGTAATTCTGGGATATGCACATTGTGGAATGGTAGCTGCAGCTCGTTGGATTTCAAAGCTTAGCAGCCCTTGCCTTATCAAGGCTTTGAGCGATCATCCCAATTACACAGTCAAGGTAATGCATTTTGGGGCTCGTTCAGTTTGTTCTCTGCTGTCACTATCAATGCATTTGCACTTAATCAGATGTTATGTATTGTAGAAAGCTGCAATTTTTATTTTGGATACCTTAGCTCCCCTTCCAAGTATCACTGCCAAACAATAGGAAGGGAAGATTCTAACCAACTAAGTTCATTTAAGTTACTGTCGTTCTAGACCTGTCTGATATGGCTGATTACATAATTGTACTGGGCACCTTATCAGAAAATCTTGCCAGTTACTGGGATTATATTGTAGGTTTGTAGCCCATAATCTGATCATAAAGTCAATAGTCCATTCATGAAAATGTACGTGAAGAGCATTTTTAGATGCCTTGTGTAGCATTTTAAAAAGAATTAGAAGCCAAAAGACTGGACTCTCCTGTACTTTCCCTTTGTTACTATCTATCCGTGATGCGGGAATTTGTGTCTACAAAAAAATATGGTGAGCCACTCCATGAGTACCAGGTCGTAGAAGTTAATTTTTGCATGCTGAAGAAGACTTAAATGCTAACATTGCTACTTTGAGTGCTGTTTAGCCGTTTTCTTCCTAGTTTTGGGTGCTACCTTGACTAGAAATAGAAATTAACTGATTTTTAATATTATTATTTTTTTTTTAAAAACTGATCTCTCTTTAAAATTTGGGTTTAATAGCTATCTTATCCTTTTTTTCTTTCAGGTTGTTGGTCATTCTCTTGGTGGCGGAACTGCTGCTTTGTTGACGTATATTCTCCGAGAACAAATAAAGTTAACTTCAAGTACTTGCGTAACATTTGCCCCAGGTACATATCTCAGTTTTTCTGTTGCATTATACATGAAGTATATGTGATCATTTTCTTTTTCTTTTTTTGGGTGGTGGTGGTGATAATCTGTAAGAATATATTACCAATGAATGAAGCAAAAATTTATCCTATACAACCAACTCAACCTAAGAAAAGACCATCTTTTAGTAACCGTTGTTTAAAGTCTAAATCCCAAAGATTTGGGTACAACATATGCTAAGCTGCTTCCTTAAGTAGAAACTGCAAAATGAACCTACCAGATGTCTGTAGACAATAAAAAGTTTGTGCTTTTGCCCGATTCTTCTTGAACAATCTGACATTCTTTTGCACTAATCCTTGTATATGACGGTGTGCGCTTTTCTCCATATTCTGGTGCATTTGGTTGGAGTGGAACGCTCGGATTTTCTCAAAGACGTCTAGGTCAGTTGATTTTGTATGAGATCGCGTGGCATATTTGGCATTTCTTTGGGCCAAGGTTGGGGCTTTTAACGGGGTGTCCCTCACTGACGTTAAACGTCATTGGGGTGATTTGTAATTAGTTTTTCTTTTTTGAGGATTCCTTGTCGTCTTACTGTGTACTAAAAAAATTCTAATTCAAAAAGATAATAAATTGTCCGATTATTTTGGTAAAAAAAAGTCCGAGCTTTTCTTCCCTTCCACTCTGATTGACACAAGCAGCAAAATCTACATAATTGAGCTTCTGAGAAGTTTGAGGTCTCTGGATTCTGGTTCAGAGCTTAAACAATCACCTGTCCCAGTTCCTTGACACGTCTTTGGAGTTCACCCATTTACAGAAGATCAGGAGTTCACCCGTTGAAGAAATCTTGCAGTAATGAATAAAGAGCTGAAAGAACCAAGCATAGTATTATCGAAAGAGCCAATATCAGCTTCACAAAGAAGAGAAGATCTTCTGCAGACTGCAAAGCACATAGGAATCAGTGCAATATTCTCCATCTATCTTTCTGGCAGCTAGCTTTTTTAGACTATAAGAAAATATTGTCCTTCACCTAGACAAACAACAAAGGAGAAATAGGGTCCCCTTGCCAAAGTTCCTCCCCCCCCCCCCCCCCAATCCCCCACCTTAAACAAACAATGTATGCCTCCATTCAGTGAAGTTGAAAAGATAGGGGGAGCTTACACTGGCTGTAACTCAATCAACAAATTGGGCAGAAAAGTTCATATCTTTGTTATTGTGAGCTACAAATTTCCCCTTACCCGTGTCATAAGCCTTCTTGAGATCAAATTTCCTAAAGGCAGCTAGGCTTTTTATAATTCCTTGCGTAGCCTTTCAAAAGATATTGGTTGGTGGAAGACATTGTAAACAATAATTCATCCTTCCGTAAATGCTCCATTGCATTGACTTGCTTTGGAAGCCTTCAAGTGGAAAAGAAATCCAGGATTGGTTTTGTTACCAATTATCAATAGCTGCTTGTTGTTGCCCAGACAATCAAGACCCCCCTTTTAATCGTTTGAATGATTTCTGAAAATGTGGTGCATGGTTAGCTTCTTTTCAGATTAGTGTTTCTGTTATTTTCTTGTTTCCACTAGTCAGGCTCCGTTTGATTCACATGGAAAAAATTGAACTGAACTGATTTTTTTAACTTGACCGTTAACCATTCAAAATTCGTCAAAACATATTCAATATTGGAGTCATTTGAATGTACATTCTGATATCTTTCCGATGACATAGTTATCATTATTAATTTATTTCGGAATAAAAAGTTATCTGAGTGATAAAGTTACACATGAACTGAACTAGACTGAACTGAACTGAATTTAAGTAAAATTAAGTTGAATCAAACAGAGCCTCAAAAGGTTTAAGATAATCATAAGGTATAGTATATCTGTAATTAACTAGTTGCTTGACCTTGCAGCTGCATGTATGACATGGGAATTGGCAGAATCAGGAAAACACTTCATTACAACAATCATCAATGGTTCTGATCTAGTGCCTACCTTTTCAACTGCATCTATTGATGATCTTCGTTCTGAGGTGCTGTAAACTCCCAATCATTCATTATTTGTCTTACATTATTTGCTATGCAACAATGTACTGCTGGATGAAGACTTTATGTCAAAAGTATGCTTTATGATTTCTTAACTTTATAAAAAATTTTAGACTCATGAAACGTACTTATGCACAGGTCACAGCATCATCTTGGTTGAATGATCTGCGCGATCAAGTTGAGCGAACCAGAGTCTTAAATGTCGTATATCGCTCTGCTACTGCCATAGGTTCTCGTCTTCCATCTATAGCCACCACTGCAAAAGCAAGGGTTGCTGGTGCTGGTGCACTTTTGCGGCCTGTATCAAGTGGCACTCAGGTACTTTTTTCTTATCAGTTGTCAGTTCTGTTGATGAGCTCAATCTGTTTATGCTTTAAGTCCTTAACGATGCAATCAGAGCTTCTTATGCTTCATAGACAAATCATTTCTGGTTCTGAAATTATCATCCTACTTCACCAGTTGTAACTTGTAAGGCAGTCAGACTTTATATTGACTACATTGTGTGTGTCATGACAACAATGATGCCTCATTACTTGTCAGTTGACGTTGACAGACGAAGGGGTTGCTTTGTCGATAAGGATTTCTAGGTAGTTAACCGACAAAGTACTTCTCTCACCCACGGATGCTTAACCATGGAGTTCATGTTCCTGAGTATTGTAGGTTACCAGCGACCTAAGTTTGGACCAGCTATGCAGATGGCAATTGGATAAACCCCTCAACATGGCCGAAGTCAACCATGGGAATACAATTTGCTATTTAGTCTCACCATGCTTAGTATTATTGACAATCAGTTTATGCATCCTTGTGTGTGTATGCGCGCGCACGTGTGTGTGCATGTTGAAGTGTCAGATGAGACACATACATGGATGGGCATGGGCATGGGCATGGGCATGGGCATGGGCATGGGCGTATCACATGTAGGAGTGAGAGGGAGAGTAGGATAGTTCAACCTAAGACCTATATTCCTATTCTGTGAAGTTTTTTTAATGCTTGGATTAACATTCCAAATATCTAGAAGTGGTTCAGAAAGTAAATGGTATAGTAGATGTGAGTGGTTTGCAAGTTGACTGAAAATACTGAGGCCTAGAAGTTTAACCTTTGATTTCCTCCTTCAATCTATGTAGGTCGTGATGAAACGTGCTCAGAATGTTGCACAAGCCGTCGTTCGTACACGTCCAACCCTATCTTCATGGTCTTGCATGGGGGCACGTCGACGTAACATGGTTCAGTCAGTAAAAGAGGAGGATATGGCTGAGACCTCATTAATCACTACCAGCACATCAGAAACTCTTGTGATAGAAGAAGCTGATAGAGAAACTGAAATTATTAACGGTGATTATAGTTCTTCAAGTGAAAATTCAATACATGATAATGACTTGGAAGAGGAAGAACAGCTCTTGTCAGTTGATGATGATATAACTGTGTCAACAATGGAGGCTGTGACAGAAGGTGAACTATGGTACCAACTGCAGAAGGAGCTTAGGAAACAGGAGGAGGCAGCTCAGGTACAAGTCCGGGAGGAAGAAGCTGCTGCAGCTCAAGAGATTACTGAAGAGGAAAATTTATTGGCTGATGCCGTGGAGAAGAAACCCATCTCTTCTTCGGACGTGTCTGAAAATCTAAGTTTTTATCCGCCTGGTCAAATCATGCATATAGTATGTATTCGTTTACCCACTAATGACGAGCCCAGTGATGATAATCCCGTCGTGGAACGTGTAGGTATCTATGAGACACCTAGGAATTTGTATAGTAAAATTAGATTGACAAAAACAATGATAAATGATCATTATATGCCCATGTATAAGAAGATGATGGAGCAGCTTATTAATGAACTAGAGGACGATGAAGTTCTCATCTGTGCCACAAAAGAAAATTAAGATTATACCATAAATACATATTTTACGAGTGCACTCTTGGCTTGGTTCTAGCATATCATTAAGTCATCGTGGTGTACTACTTTCATGGTTCAACGGAAGGCACACGCTCATAAACAGTGTCGTCTATTGGTCGATGAAAGCAAATATGTGTAGAGATCGACTTAGGTGAGTCTCCGTCCTTGTCCTGAAATGATTGTGTATATCAGCTTGGCTTGAAGTGTCTGGGCCTCCTACCCATGTTAAATTATTATACGGTATTGTTCTCCTCGACTTAATTGAAAGCAAATATGTGTAGAGATCGACTTAGGTGAGTCTCCGTCCTTGTCCTGAAATGATTGTGTATATCAGCTTGGCTTGAAGTGTCTGGGCCTCCTACCCATGTTAAATTATTATACGGTATTGTTCTCCTCGACTTAATTTTAGTTTAGCTCAGTTCATGTAAAATTTAGCACCAATTGTTGAGAATGTTGATAGAATTTCTTGAGCTTGGATTAGTAAGGACCAACTCAATACTATAAATAATTTCAAGATGATGTCCTAAATTTGTAGGAAATTCAAAAACTAACCTGACAGGTGACTTGGGATATTGAAATTTCTTAATTGAATTTTGAGCACAATGGTAGCATATACTGATATACATATCCAAGCCCCAAGCAGGAACAAAGAAAACAGGATCATAGCAGCTTCTTATTGTTCTGATCAAATAAACACAACTTGATATTCATACATATTAGAATAAACACAACTCTTTATTCATACATATTACAAACATATCAACTTGATATTCATAAGTGAAATTGGACATTTCATTAGAGTAAGTAGGATTAGGATTCATGACATGAAGCAGCTCCATTTATAAACATGGATAAAGACCCTCAAGGGTTAAGTAGCTCAAGATAACACCACCTAATGGCAAAAGGGGATGAAAGTGCTAGTCGGGGCGATGCAAGCACCAGTGCAGCATGGTTCGCTCCAAGGCCAGCAGATACTACCTAGTTCTGTGCACCCCAATTTGTTATCGACCAAAATGGCTACCACCTCCTTTGGTTCATCGGCAACAGTACTAGTAGTAGTGATTATGAACTCTTGCACAATTGTTTCTTCAACTGCCTGATCTGGTTTCCCTTCCAAGTCCCTTGCCCATGTTGGTCCTGCACCCAGCTCCCCATGTTAGCCGATCAACTTATTGATATATTGAGAACAGAGGATAATGATATGAACACAAACATGACTTGACATTATGGGTGCGCGTGTTCTTTTCCACGTACTCGGTAACTGGTTCAGTTCAATTCAGTGGAAAAGAACACACTCTTAGCCATTTTAGCAGCGCGCCTCTAGTATCTTAGCTAGACGACGACTTTCTAAATATGAACTAGCTAGTAACAGATTGTGACTGAGCTGTGCGCGCTTTATAAAAATGTTGGTTTTAATCATTATACATAACAGTAAAAAAAGCATGACAATAGTTAAAGTTCATGAAGAAAATACAGTATACTTAGTACCTGACGATATCATAACAAAGAGGAGCAGTCCTAGAAGTCTTAACTTCAAGTAGTTGAATGAAACCATGCTTGTCATTGATCAATGGATTTGAGATCAGTATCACCTATTTATAACGAGTTCAGGTTATTAAAGAAGACGAATATATACAAAATATATGCTTTAATATACAATGGTGGACATATTGTTTGCTATTTTTGTATGAAGACTTGGTTGGCTCAGTCTTCTCTTTCTATTGTTTGTACTAGGCCACATCATTGAATCAATATACAAGTTCAGATAAGTCCAGTATTGATGAGATAATTCCTTGTGATGTACGTTTTACATACATATGATGTTAGGTTGTTGAATATGGGAACAAGCAAGTTATTACTAATAACCAAACAGACTAACTTATTATAGATTTGGGTCTGTCACCAAAGTAAAAACACTTCTTTAAAATTGCATTGCGAGTAACCAAATTGGAAAATTCAATTTGGGTTGCTTAAATGTTAAATATGTTGATATGTATGATGATTCCTTCAGACATTTGGTTTGTCAGGTGAAAATGTGAAATAGGATTATATTGCTATTCCTCGGTAACTTCTGAGAACAATTTATCCAAAGCCTTAGCGACTTCTTTAATTTAGTGCTTACAATATGACTGTAGTATATGACTACAATTAACACATCTTGATACTTATTTAGTGAAGTTGAACATTTCATTACAATAGATAACTAGGATAAAGATCATGACTTCAAACATGATAAAAGGCCCGGCCTGCAAGAGAAGCTCATCCGGTGTTCACTTGCATATAAACATGATACCGTTAATTTTAGTGCAGTCACTACCAGGGCAGCACGGGTCGCCCCCGGCCAGCATACAAAACCTTTGTCTGTACAGTAGTAGTCCTGCTTCAGTCTGTTATCAACCAAAATCTCTTACTTCTTTGGTTCGTCGTCAGCCACAACAGTAGTACTAGTAGTAGTCATTATGATTCGCGCAATATTGTTTCTCCAACTGCCTCTTGTTTCCCTTCCAAGTTCCTTGCCCATGTAGGTCCTGCACCACCTCCCTTTGAAATTAGTACATATCAACAGATTAATAAGCAACTGAGAGCTAATAATGTAATTGATTTAAAAATACATGATAGTATATACCAGAGTTGAATCAATGTACATAAAAGTAAAGTAAATGTGTATAATACTGGTCTACTAAATAGATCAATTTCAGGTGGAGGGTTTCCGACATGTTTAATTTAAAATGTTGCGTTCATGTTGAAAACTTATTGTATTTATTACCCACTTTGACATTGGTATCATCGTGAACACAATCCATTATGTTAGCTTGAATAAGCAAAGTACTGTGAATACAACTACAGAAACAGGTCATAACAGTAAAAAGTAGTACAACAATGGCTCAAAACAGAAGAAGCAGTATATTTTTGGTACCTGACATCATAACAAAGAGGAGCAATCCTAGAAGGCTTAGCTTTAAGTATTTGAATGAAGCCATGCTTGATCACTGTCTTACACTGTGTTGTGTGATTTGAGTTACCTATTTATAATTAGAAATGAGTTCAGAGTAAGGACAGTGAATAAATAAAAATTACTTTAATTAATTACTCACCATATTGTTTGATTTTAGCAATAGTGACTTGATTAATTAACTCTGTCTTCTTAATTAGCTGGTGAGGTTAGACAGGGGTGCAACATCGTTTTAGTAACCCAATACAATCTGAATCCACTAGCACCCAAAAAAAAAAAAAAAAAAGAATCACGTGATCAAGCTTAGTAAATTAAAATTCTGTATCTTTTTTGCATTGAAAAAATAAAAAGCATCTGAATTCACATGCAACAAGTAAAAAAATTAAAAAATGACCTTCTCTGGACAGGCCAGATCATAGTTAACATTTCGTTCAAATTTTTAGGTGTAATTTGATGAAAAGTAGAAAGTGGTTGCACTCAGGGAAATTGTGTAATTTGATGTACAGTAGAAAGTGGAGCAATGCCAGTTTTGTAACTTAAAGAAGCATCAATTTTATTTAATTTCCTAGGTAATATTAGAAATTTAGAATACAAATTTAAGGAATCCATGGAATCTTTATCTAAATGAAGTTTATCCTAGGCCACATGTTAGACAAACCGATGGTTAGTTTAGATTTTAATTGTTTAAAGATATTCATCGTTTTTAGATTTTAATTGTTTAAAGATATTCATCGTCCGGGATAAAAAGGCAAATGTCTCTCTACAGTGGCTAGAGGAAACAATTTCTTGCCTTATCCTTTCTGACAAATCGAGGAAATACTAGTTCTGACAGCTTGAATCGCAAAAGACACTCTTCTAGAGAAGCACAAATCATGAAGTTATCAAATTATAAGCAATAGACACAACAAGATCAATTCCTCTTCAGTTCAAGATCTTGAAATTTCTCTCAATACTAGGTACACTATGTCAGAGGACTTGTGCTACAGAAAAGAGTCAAATAAAAATTTAGCTGGCAGATTTCTCAAGTTCCCCAATTATATGTAATAAGAAGCTAAATATTTCCAATCTAAATGCTACAGCAGAGTTTGTGTGTGCAGTCACAATTATCAAAAATGGCAAACCAATAACGTCTTGTAATTCAGTTTCAACTTTCAACCACCATAACGGGTTTTGAGGGACTCCGGCGGCTCCTCTTCCATAATACCTGACCCTGTTGTTGCCAGGTACTCACGTATGGTTGTCTTACGGTCCCCCAGATATGTGTGATCTAAGAAGTTGTTGAAGGCTGCATCCCCAAGGTTCTTTGCTGCTAAAACACTGCATATTGTACCAGATGGAGGAAATGTCTTTATAAGATTTATTGTAAACTACTGCAAAAAGGTAATATATACAGGTGCCAAAAGTGACATCGAGAAACCTCAAAAGGCACTTGAATGTAAACTTTACCAGTGTCTAAGATATAATCGACAAGGTAAAATGTCATCCCTCCAAATCTTATCACTGTTATATCTTCCATAATGTTGATGGTACACGTCTTTGCTTCCTGCAAATATAGTAATAGCATACACTTCATCAAACAAAGGGTTAAGCTAACAACAAACTGCTGCACCCTTTCATTATCATGCAAAAAACAGCAACTCATATAGTTGAAAGAACACTGAACACTGCAGACAAGACTCCTAATATATATTAGCTTTACAAAGATTGATACTGATGACACCGTCATGATGCTGATGACCAATTTGGTAATTCCATGCACGCAATGCTATTGAAACATGAACAAGTTGGACCCCCTGATCATCCAGTGTGGAAGTCATCTCAGATTAGTTAAAGGTACATTACCGTTCCAGGGAGCAAGATGTATCACAGAAATTCAAAATCCAGGACTACCAATTAGTAATTACGTTACCTTTACATCTGACATTAAGGAATTCCTCATCACTGTAGCGAGCACAGAGAACCTAAATACATGCAAACAAGGAGCATTACATAGAAAAAGTATTTCAGCAATTCAAACTTGACGATCAAAGGTAAGAAATTCTTCATTTTAAGTTTAAACACACCGCTGGATTCGTAAATGCCTTGCCTTCCAATGTTTCTGGCAAAACCTGTAGAGAAGGTTGATTGTGTAATTTCATGATCGTTAACAGAATTTGCCAAAGGCTGGTCAATAAAGATTTCTCCACAGGCTCTGGACTTACAGCTAGGAATCGGAACTCAAGCTCCCTTTCAATGAAAGAAGGCACCTGCATTCCCCAAGAGGTATATTCACAAACTATGAGGATCATCATTGACTACTGGGGAGGCCGTATGAGGAAGAAACGAGAGATATCAAATTTCAAACAACTTGTTACGTGTACCTCTGATTGTTGAATTTCGAAAATGGTAACTATAAGCTCCTCACCTTCACAAGGCTCTACACTTAAGCTTGAGATCTCCTGATATGTTAAAATGAATCGATCAGTATTCCTGAATGGAAATGATATGAGCATGAAGATATATCCAACCTTCACATGGAGGTAAAAACAACACTGAGGAAGCAAATAAGCATTTATGAGAAATGTTCAGATAAGAACATTGATAAGATTGGTAAATCAGCAGCAGGACTGCTCCCTCCCTCCCAAAAGTTCGATGTCAGACTTTTCCATGTATATAAAGAAGCAATTTGGACAGTCATACCAGAGAGGAAGATGGCAAACTAGCGAAAAATGACCCATCACCTGCACACTACTATATTTCACAGAACCCACTTGTTCATTTTGCTTCCTCTCATGCTTTAATAAGATTAAGACTTTCTTTTTTACAAAACAAAAATCAGAAATCCCTTCAAAAAATTGGTAAAAATTATGAGACCTCACTATGTTAGAATTAGGACAATTTATGTAATTATTATTTCTGCTGAGCTGTCAAGTGGTTAGGACAAGTTTGTTAGAAGTTGTTAGAGGCGGTTACTTCTATGTATACTGCCTAGTTAGTTGAGCTGCGGTATATAGGTACTGTATCCTGTACCTTCCAATTCAGATTGACATAATACAGAATTCCCTCTCTCATTTCTCTACATTCTCTCTCTAGCTTGTTAATGGAGATCCTACTCAACTCACTATAATAGTAGATAAGGCTTGAGGGAATGTTAGGTGGCACGGGATAGTGAGGAGCCATGCTCGATGCCCAAAAACGTGGGTTATATATCCCATGACCCGGTTGAGATTTTTGCCCAACCTTTTCCGGGGGTCCATAGTGACCCAAGAGGACCCCCAGTGCCCCGGAAAGGTCATCCGGGTCCCCAAACTTGGATTTCACCCATGCTTTCGGTGTTCCGGCCCTTAGAGTGGTGCCTCGTAAAGAGCCCGTCCAAGCCTATCAGGGATCCGATAACCGACCCTGACGGCCTCCCATGTCCCCTAAGGGTGTCCCGTGCGAATTGGTGCGAAAATATCCAGTTTCGTTTTGGGGACTCCCGGAAGCCCCAAAATCATGGATTATAGCCTTCGATTTTTTACTTTTTTATCTTCGCCCAAACATTTGCGGGGTCTATAGTGACCCTAGAAGCCTCCCGGTGCCCTAAGAAGGTCATCCGGGTCCCGGAACTCCGATTTTACCCATGCTTTCGGTGTTTCGTCCCTTAGATTGGTTTCCCATTAAGAGGTCGTCTAAGCCTACCAGGGAACCGATAACCGACCCCAAGGGCCTCCCATGTCCCATAAGGGTGTCCCGTGCGATATGGAGCGAAAATATCCAACTTCAGTTCGGGGCCTCCCGGGAGCCCCAAAACCGTGGATGCCTTTGGTTTTTGGCTTCCTGGGGTCGATTGTCATTTTCACCCAAACTTCTCCAGGGGGGTCTATCGTGACCGTAAAGGACCCCCGTTCCCCCGGAAGATCATCAGGGACCCTGAACTATGATTTGACCCATGCTTTTGGTGTTTTGGCCCTTAGATTGGTATCCCGTAAAACACTCGTCCAAGCTTCCTGGGGACACGATAACCGACCCCGAGGGCCTGCCATGTCCATAAGGTTGTCCTGTGTGGTGTGGTACAAATATATCTAGCTTCGTTTCGGAGCCTCTTGGGAGCCCCAAAATCGTGGATTATATCTTTCGATTTTTGGCTCTCGGGGCCCGATTGTCATTTTTGCAGAACTTCTTCGGGGGGGGGGGTCTAATGTGACCCTAGATAACCCCCGGTGCCCCGGGAAGGTCATCCGGCTCCCCGAACTCCGATTTCACCCATGCTTTCGGTGTTTCGTCCCATAGATTGGTTTCCCATTAAAAGCCCGTCAAAGCCTACCAGGGACCCGATAACAGACCCCAAGGGCCACCCATGACCCAAAAGAATGTCCCGTGGGATATGGTGCAAAAATATCCAACTTCATTTTGGGGCCTCCCGGAAGCCCCTAAACCGTGGATTATCCTTCAATTTTTGACTTCTCGGGACCCGGTTGTCATTTTCGCCCCAAACTTCTTCGGGGAAACTATCATGACCCTAGATAACCCCCGGTGCCTCGGGAAGGTCATTCGGGTCCTCGAACTCCGATTTCAGCCATGTTTTCGGTGTTTCGTCACTTCGATTGGTTTCCCATTAAAATGTCATCCAAGCCTACCAGGGACCCGATAACCGACCCCAAGGGCCTCCCTTGTCCCATAAGGGTGTCCCGTGCGATATGGTGCGAAAATATCCAACTTCATTTTGGGGCCTTCTGGAAGCCCCAAAACCGTTATAGCCTTAAATTTTTGCTTCTCAGGGCCCGATTGTCATTTTCGCCTTAACTTACTCGGGGGAACTATCGTGACCCTAGATGACCCCTAGTGCCCCGGGAAGGTTATTCGGGTCCTTGATTTTAATCATGCTTTCGGTGTTTCGTCCCTTAGATTGGTTTCCCATTAACAGGTCGTCCAAGCCTACCAGGGACCCGATAACCGACCCCAAGGGCCTCCCATGTCCCATAAGGGTGTCCCGTGCGATATGGTGCGAAAATATCCAACTTCAGTTTGGGGCCCCCCGGGAGCCCCAAAATCGTGGATTATATATATAGCCTTTGCTTTTTGGCTTTTGGGGTCGATTGTCATTTTTGCTAAAACTTCTCCGGGGGGTCTATCGTGACCGTAGAGGACCCTCGGTGCCCCCGAAATCATCTGGGTCCCTGAACTCTGATTTGACCCATGTTTTCTGTGTTTCGGCCTTTAGATTGGTGTTCAGTAAAACGCTCGTCCAAGCCTACCAGGGTCCCGATAACCGACCCCAAGGGCCTCTTATGTCCCGTAAGGGTGCCCTGTATGATGTGGTGCGAAAATAACCATCTTCGTTTCGGGGCCTTTCGCAAGCCCTAAAAACCGTGGATTATATCCTTCGATTTTTAGCTTCTCGGGGCCCGGTTGTCATTTTTGCCCAAAATTTTTCGGGCCTCTATCGTGACTCTATATGACCCTTAGTGCCCTGGAAAGATCATCCGGGTCCCCAAACTTCGATTTAACCCATGCTTTCGATGTTTCGCCCCTTAGATTGGTTTCCCATTAAAAGCTCGTCCAAGCCTACCATGGACCCGATGACCGACCTATGTTACATGGACTCGGCTGGACGTGTCCAACATGGATACGTATCTAAGTGTCAGACTCGGCAATATTTTGAAATTTTAGCATGTTTTATGCAGAAAATGAAGTGTCAAGTGTCCATACCCATGTCCGAGTGTCGAGTGTCCGACACGGGTACTCAAGGTGAAATGAAGAGTCCATGTAACATAGTAACCGACACCAAGGGCCTACCATATCTCATAAGGGTGTCCCGTGCGATATGGTGCGAAAATATTCAACTTCATTTTGGGGCCTCCGGAAGCCCCAAAACCGTGGATTATCGCATTTGATTTTTCCTTCTCGGGGCCCAGTTGTCACTTTCGCCCAAACTTCTTCGGGGCAACTATCGTGACCCTAGATGACCCGTGTTGCCCGGGAAGGTCATTCGGGTTCCCGAACTCCGATTTCAGCCATGCTTTCGGTACTTTGTCCCTTAGATTGGTTTACCATTAAAAGGTCGTCCAAGCCTACAAGGGACCCGATAACCGACCCCAAAGGCCTCCCATGTCCCATAAGGGTGTCACGTGCGATATGGTGCGAAAATATCCAACTTCACTTTGGGCCCTCCCGGGAACCCGAGAACCGTGGATTATAGCATTTGATTTTTGGCTTAGCGGGGTCGATTGTCTTTTTTGCTAAAACTTCTCCGATAGAGGGGGTATATCATGACCGTAGAGGACCACCGGTGCCCCCGGAAGGTCATCCGGGTCCCTGAACTCTTATTTAACCAAGCTTTCGGTGTTTCGGCTTTTAGATTAGTGTCCAGCCCGTCCAAACCTACCAGAGACGCGATAATCGACCCCGAGGGCCTCCCATGTCCCAGGGTGTCCTATGTGATATGGTGCGAAAATATCCAGTTTCGTTTTGGGGCCTTTCGGAAGCCCCAAAAACCGTGGATTATATCCTTCGAGTTTTGGCTTCTCAAGGCCCGGTTGTCAGTTTTGCCCAAAACTCTTCTGGGGGTCTATCGTGACCCTATATGACCCTTAGTACCCCGGGAAGATCATCCGGGTCCCCAAACTTCGATTTAACCCATGTTTTCGTTGTTTCGCCCCTTAGATTGGTTTCCCATTAAAAGCCCGTCCAAGCCTACCAGGGACCCGATAACAGACCTCCAAGGGCCTTTCATGTCCCAGAAGGATGTCCCGTGCGATATGGTGCAAAAATATCCAACTTCATTTTGGGGCCTCCTGGAAGCGCCAAAATCGTGGATTATATTCTTCAATTTTGGACTTCTCGGGACCCGCTTGTCATTTTCGCCCAAACTTCTTCGGGGGAACTATCGTGACCCTAGATAACCCCCGGTGCCTCGGGAAGGTCATTCGGGTCCTCGAACTCCGATTTCAGCCATGTTTTCGGTGTTTCGTCCCTTAGATTGGTTTCCCATTAAAAGGACATCTAATCCTACCAGGGACCCGATAACCGACCCCAAGGGCCTCCCATGTCCCATAAGGGTGTCCCGTGCGATATGGTGAGAAAATATCCAACTTCATTTTGGGGCCTTCTGGAAGCCCCAAAACCGTGGATTATAGCCTTCAACTTTTTCTTCTCAGGGCCCGGTTGTCATTTTCGCCTTAACTTACTCGGGGAACTATCGTAACCCTAGATGACCCCTGGTGCCCCGGGAAGGTCATTCGGGTCTACGAACTCTGATTTCAATCATGCTTTCGGTGTTTCGTCATTTAGATTGGTTTCCCATTAAAAGGTCATCCAAGCCTACCAGGGACCCGATAACCGACCCCAAGGGCCTCCCATGTCCCATAAGTGTGTCCGTGCGATATGGTGCGAAAATATCCAACTTCATTTTGGGGCCTAGTAGGAGCCCCAAAACCGTGGATTATAGCCTTTGCTTTTTGGCTTCTTGGGGTCGATTGTCATTTTTGCTAAAACTTCTCCGCGAGGTCTATCGTGACCGTAGAGGACCCTCGGTGCCCCCGGAAGGTCATCTGGGTCCCTGAACTCTGATTTGACCCATGTTTTCTGTGTTTCGACCTTTAGATTGGTGTTCAGTAAAACGATCGTCCAAGCCTACCAGGGTCCCGATAACCGACCCCGAGGGCATCCTATGTCCCGTAAGGGTGTCCTGTATGATGTGGTGCGAAAATAATCATCTTTGTTTCGCGGCCTTTCGGAAGCCCTAAAAACCGTGGTCTTTCGATTTTTAGCTTCTCGAGGCCCGGTTGTCATTTTTGCCCAAAATTTTTCGGGGGGTCTATCGTGACCCTACATGACCCTTAGTGCCCTGGAAAGATCATCCCGGTCCCCAAACTTCGATTTAACCCATGCTTTCGATGTTTCGCCCCTTAGATTGGTTTCCCATTAAAAGCTCGTCCAAGCCTACCAGGACCCGATAACCGACACCAAGAGCCTCCCATGTCTGTCCCGTGCAATATGGTGCGAAAATATTCAACTTCATTTTGGGGCCTCCTGGAAGCCCCAAAACCGTGGATTATATCCTTCGATTTTTCCTTCTCGGGGCCCAGTTGTCACTTTCGCCCAAACTTCTTCAGGGCAACTACCGTGACCCTAGATGTCCCGTGGTGCTCAGGGAAGGTCATTCAGGTCCCCGAACTCCGATTTCAGCCATGCTTTCGGTCTTTCGTCCCTTAGATTGGTTTCCCATTAAAAGGTCGTCCACGCCTACCAGGGACTCGATAAATGACCCCAAGGGCCTCCCATGTCCCATAAGGGTGTCCCGTACGATATGGTGCGAAAATATCCAACTTCATTTTGGGGCCTCCCGGGAGCCCCAAAACCGTGGATTATAGCCTTTGATTTGTTGGCTTACTAGGGTCGATTGTCTTTTTTGCTAAAACTTCTCCCGGGGGTATATCGTGACCATAGAGGACCCTCGGTGCCCCCGGAAGGTCATCTGGGTCCCTGAACTCTAATTTGGCCCATGTTTTCTATGTTTCGGGCTTTCGGCCTTTAGATTGGTGTCCATTAAAACGCCCGTCCAAGCCTACCAGGGTCCCGTTAACCGACCCCAAGGGCCTCCTATGTCCCGTAAGGGTGTCCTGTATGATGTGTAACCATCTTCGTTTCGGTGCCTGTCGGAAGCCCTAAAAACCGTGGATTATATTCTTCGATTTTTGGCTTCTCGGGGCCAGTTGTCATTTTTGCCCAAAATTTTTCGGGGGGTCTATCGTGACCCTATATGACCCTTAGTGCCCCGGAAAGATCATCTGGGTCCTCGAACTTCGATTTATTTCATGCTTTCAATGTTTCGCCCCTTAGATTGGTTTCCCATTAAAAGCTCGTCCAAGCCTACCAGGGACCCAATAACAGATCCCAAGGGCCTCCCATGTCTCAGAAGGATGTCTGTGGTGCAAAAATATCCAACTTCATTGTAGGGCCTCCCGGAAGCCCCAAAATCGTGGATTATATCCTTCAATTTTTGACTTCTCGGGGCCCGGTTGTCATTTTTGCCCAAGCTTCTTCAGGGGAAACTATCGTGACCCTAGATAACCCCTGGTGCCTCGGGAAGGTCATTCGGGTCCTTGAACTTCGATTTCAGCCATGCTTTCGGTGTTTCGTCCTTTAGATTGGTTTCCCATTAAAAGGTCGTCCAAGCCTACCAGGGACCCGATAACCGACTCCAAGGGCCTCCCATGTCCCATAAGGGTGTACCGTGTGATATAGTGCGAAAATATCCAACTTCATTTTCGGGCCTCCAAGGAGCCCCAAAACCGTGGATTATAGCCTTTGCTTTTTGGCTTCTTAGGGTGGATTATCATTTTTGCTAAAACTTCTCCGGCGGGGCTATCGTGACTGTAAAGGACCCTCTGTGCCCCCAAAGGTCATCTGGGTCCCTGAACTCTTATTTGACCCATGCTTTATGTGTTTCGGCCTTTAGATTGGTGTCCAGTAAAACGCCCGTCCAAGCCTACCAGGAAACCGATGGTGACCCCGAAGGCCTCCTATGTCCCATAAGGGTGTCCTGTATGATTTGGTGCGAAAATAACCATCTTCGTTTCGGGGCCTTTCGGAAGCCCTAAAAACCGTGGATTATATCCTTCGATTTTTGGCTTCTCGGGGCCCGGTGGTCATTTTTGCCCAAACTTTTTCGCGGGGTCTATCCTAACCCTATATGACCCTCAGTGCCCCGGGAACATCATCCGGGTCCCCGAACTCCGATTTAACCCATGCTTTCGATGTTTCGCCCCTTAGATTGGTTTCCCATTAAAAGCCCGTCCAAGCCTACCAGGGACCCGATAACAGACCCCAAGGGCCTCCCATGTCTCAGAAGGATGTCCCGTGCGATATGGTGCAAAAATTATCCAACTTCATTTTGGGGCCTCCCGGAAGCCTCTAAACCGTGGATTATATCCTTCAATTTTTGACTTCTCGGGGCCGGTTGTCATTTTCGCCCAAACTTATTCGGGGGAACTATCGTGACCCTAGATGACCCCCGGTGCCCCGGCAAGGTCATTCGGGTCCCCGAACTCCGACTTTTGCCATGCTTTCGGTGTTTCGTCCCTAGATTGGTTTCCCACTAAAAGGTCGTCCAAGCCTATCAAGAACCCGATAACCGACCCCAAGGGCCTCCCATGTCCCATCACTGTGTCGCGTGCGATATCATGCGAAAATATCCAACTTCATTTCGGGGCCTCCCGGAATCCCCAAAACCGTGGAATTAGCCTTTGATTTTTGGCTTCCTGGGTCGATTGTCATTTTTGCTAAAACTTCTCCGGGGGGTCTATCGTGACCCTAGAGGACCCCCGGTGCCTCCGGAAGGTCATCCGGGTCCTTGAATTCTGATTTGATTCATGCTTTCGGTGTTTCGGCCTTTAGATTGGTGTCTCGTAAAACGCCCGTCCAAGCCTACCAGGGACCCGATAACCGATCCAGAGGGCCTCTCGTGTCCCCTAAGGGTGTCCTGTGTGATGTGGTGCGAAAATATCCAGCTTCGTTTCGGGGGCCTTTCAGAAGCCCCAAAAACCGTTATATCCTTCGATTTTTGGCTTCTCGAGGCCCGGTTGTCGTTTTTGCCCAAACTTCTTCTGGGAGTCTATCGTGACCCTATCTGACCCCTGGTGCTCTTCCATCTGAGTCCCCGAACTCCGATTTAAACCATGCTTTCGTTGTTTCGCCCCTTAAATTGGTTTCCCATTAAAAGCCCGTCAAAGCCTACCAGGGACCCGATAACCGACCCCAAGGGCCTCCCATGTCCCATAAGGATTTCTCGTGCGATATGGTGCGAAAATATCCAACTTCATTTTGGGGCCCCGGAAGCCCCAAAACCGTGGATTATATCCTTCAATTTTTGGCTTCTCAAGGATCGGTTGTCATTTTCGCCCAAACTTTTTCGGGGGAACTATCGTGACCCTAGATGACCGCCCCCGAACTCCGATTTCACCCATACGTTCGGTGTTTCGTCCCTTAGATGGGTGTCCCGTAAAACGCCCGTCCAAGCCTACCAGGGGCCGATAACCGACCCAGGGGCATCCCATGTCCTTTAGGATATCCCGTGCGATGTGGTGCGAAAATATTCCTCTTCCTGAATAATTTGAAGTCCAGCTACAAAGTTTGAAGTCTAAAACCCCGACCTCATGAAAAGGGGAGAAAAAGAAAGAGTAAAAGAACAAAAAGTTTTGTTCTGTTGAGGAAAATTAATACAGAGAAAAAGTGGGTTTCATAAAGAAAGTCAAACTTCAACCACCATAGTGGATTATAAACTTGACAATTTAGGTATGCAATTATGCATCACTTATTGTTGGGTACCACAGAAGTTTTATGGTACTTTACAATTTCATTATCTCTATGATAGAAACTTTCAGCCACTGATCTAGGCTTACTTTCTTTTTGCCCTTCTTGTTTTCTTACAAAAATTTATGCAACTGTGGGCTGAAAGAGAAAGTACACAACAAAAACATATAACTGATTACTCAAAGATTGAAGATGAACCAGAGCAAAACTGAAAGGAAGATACTATTTCAACTGAACTTAAAGTAGAGTTGTAATGAGAAGAGCAGAAACTTTGGTCTCAGGCTTGGCAATGCCACGTTCAAAGAAAATAGGAGCCACATGAGCAAAAACCCTCCTAAAACCCTTCAATTTCCCTACTCTTAAGTTGATCAAATCCGGGAAAGTACTCCTTGCACTCCGTTCTGCTCAAAACCAACAGCCAACATACACAAAATCAAGAAATAATGTTTCAATATCGATATCAGTATACTACATTTTCAAAATTAGGCAAAGTTCATATTGAATTTGGGGTTGCATGTTAAATATATGGGCATCTTTGGTGAATGACTCAATATTCTGATACTATATCTGATTTGCAATGGAAACATCATTCCCATAATCCATAGGATAAATTACCATCATCAAGATATTCAACACCCACAACCAGTCAACCACTATTAACCCATCAATCTCAAATTCTCAAAAATTGTTAGTAAATAGTAAAAGGGCTCCATTTTGTCGAACTTGAACAAAGAAAAACGTGGAATCTTTAACTTTCAACCCACCATTTCAGAAAGACAAACCCAGAAAAGAAAACTTACAATCACAATTAAAATATGATTGTGCTTTTCTTTCTAAAGAGCAAAAAGGAAACTTTACCAAAGAGGAGAGAGCCAAAGCCAGAAATGGAAATGAACCCATCAGGTGAGGCAATCTGGTAGAAATCTGGGACATCATTTAGCTGAAAGGGCTTGAATTGATCAGCAGAGAGAGATGATTGGCTGTCCCATGATGATGATGATGGTGCTACCATAGCCGTTTGATATCTGATTGGCTGTGGCTGATACGGGTTTAAGCTGTTACCTGCAACAGAGGATTTGAGCCCAAGTTGGGTAATTGTGGTGCTATTGATGGGTGAAGAAGCTGAGATTGAAATGAATTGTGAAGGTGTTTGGGGGATTTGGGAAAGGAAGGGAATTTTTGAAGGGGTTCTAAGTTGGACAAGGTTTGGTGGTCATAATTTTGATTTGATACTCTCGTCTGTGGCACTGAAATTATTCACAAAATATTTTTCAGTAATAAATAGTCCTTTGTTCCACAATTTCTAGTGGAGCCAAAAGTTTCTCTACTTTTTGGCTTTAGAATATAATGAACTAAAGCAAAATGTCTCATAAAACTGTCGGCACTTCTTATTTATTGTAAGGTTGCCTATGGTCGTCGCACTTCGGATCTCGGGTCAAACGGAAACAGCCTCTCTGCGAGACTCTCACATAAGGCTGCGTACAACCGACCCCCCCTTACCCTGCCTAGGCGGAAGCCTCTTTGGAGGCACTGGAATAATGTTGATTATTTATTATTTTTCAGTAATAAGACAGTTGTAACTGGTATGGGTTGGAGCCTCTATGGAGACACCGAAGTAATGTTAATGTTTTTTTTTATGTTAATGTTGATGTACAATTGTAACTCGTAACTGGTAATCACTAGCTTACTCAAAAGTTAGTAAAGTTTTTATTTACAACTTGAGTTGCCAACTAGTACATGAAGATTTAAGTTTGGTTGTAAAAATTACATTTAACAAAGTTTGAATCGAATGCGTTTATTGGAGGGTATGTAAACTGATAAATTAGTATGAGTGTTGTGTTTAGTTCTTGGTATTGGAATTCATCACAACATTTTAGAGACTTTAACCAATGGAGATACCACACATCTTTGCTTGTGACATGATTTTGATTGTGGTATTCATTTCACTTCGATTTTTGAGTTACGTGAGTGTCTCATTTTGTGTCATATGTTTTAACATATTGGATTAGATTGCCTATTGAATTGATTTGATGCGAACATCATAATGGTTCAATTTGGCTTTGGAGCTATACTGATTCCTATTTGTGCAGGCGTGTAGCTATCAATCTTTTTAGAGTAGCCATCTCAAAATTTTCAAAAAAAAAAAAGAATAAAAGAGTAGCCATCTCAAAGGTTTGAAATTCTATTGCTACTCCAAATTGCTTCGTTGAGTTTCGGAACTGGACCTTGTAGTATTCCAGCTAAATGCAGCTTTCATTATTCTCTTTCGCCTCGAATAACATCAAGTAATCATCTTAAATTATTCACGCAGATCACATACTCTAAAATCAACTCAAACGATACACTTGAATCATCACATTTCTCTTTATTAAACTTATACAGTGACCACGATGGGAAATTTACATTATATCCATGACCAGATCATCTCTAATGTCATAGACAATTTGAAGTAATTGACTTTACCAAAGGAGCGTATGAGCATCATAATATATCAACCCCTAGACCTAAAATAATGAAACAATGATGGAAAAGTAAACTGATCGATTTACAATCATCAGAATCTCCTATTTCATCATGTCTGTAACACAAACTAAACATAACATACTTTGATACGGAGGAGAAGAGATGTGGAAGTATATGCAAATGGTAGAGACGTCCACTGCGATACCCAGGTTTCTCACCCGAAACTCCAGTGTCCTCTCTCTATCATGATCTAAACAGAATGACTTTGACTTGAAGGTGAAGGACTTTGGAAGTACATGCAGACAGCAGATATATCGTCCATTGCAATTCCAGGTCTCTTGTACTTCCATGCCTGAGCTGCGTGTTTTACCAGCCTCTTAGCCGATTTTTCCCTTGATGGTGCTGAAGAAACAATCTGCACAGCTTCTTCATTGGAGACAACATCCCACACCTGGGTAAAAATGCAAAAACCATAGCATACTCTTTAGAATAACTACATTTGAAGATTGTAGTAGTTACATAAATTATGACATCCTTGAAACAAATTGTAGGGTGTCAAAATATCCTTAGCCTCATTTTAAAACCTATAACACTATGCAGTCTTACGAGGGTGGAATCCACAAGAACCTCCCCTAGAAACTCATATGAAGAATTAGGTCTTCAACTCATAGAAATTAGAACACTGCATTTTACTCTGAAATCTGAGTCAATGGGAGGTTTATCACATGAAGCGTTTTTTGTTATTTCTGTGCAGACAGTCAAGCATGTAAACTACAACCCAGTTTACCACAATATCAATGAAGACAGCATACTTCAGTAACTGCCTAGATGATCTGTGTGAGTTTCAAGCTCGTGATGTCTATAAATTACTAATTTACTATCACAAGAAAAGATGAATTACTACTGTATGTACTTCTCCAAATATCATTAAATACTATTTACCAGTTGGGTCCAGAGGCATGGCCTTTGAAAGTGTTACACCGCTGAAGTCAATGTGTTATTTTTAACTAATTTGTCCATTAGAAGTGGGTGAGAATTAACCCACAACCCTCAAGGCTTTAATAATGAAGAAGGACCACCTAGCTCTTGGCCCAACAGAACATGTGATATACATAAAGCACGGAAAGCAAACACAGAACAACAAGACAGTAATATCAACGGGAATTGCAAGGGGCTCACCCCATCTGTGGCCAATATGGCAAATTGGTCATGGCTAGTGATGTATCTTTGAGTCACTTCAGGCTCAGAAATAACCCCAAATTCTTTCATGCTATGATCACCCAAGGCTCGCGATAGTGCCAGCCCTGGGCTCCCCTTCTTTGGCTGCCAGACCCTATAGACCCCTGGTTCATCATGTGAACAACATACTCGTCCTCTTGATAATGTTATTCTTTCAGCTTCCTCTGCATACAGCAATTTCAGAAATGTATTTCTTATCTTAACATGAACATAGATAATGAAATGAATGAGACTCTTCCCTCTTTTTTCCATTTTCTTTTTTGGAGAGAGAGAGAGAGAGAGAGAGAGAGAGAGAGAGAGAGAGAAATCTAACGTGGTAAGTCAGGTTTAAAGTCAACTGTCAGTTGAACTGATACCAAGTTTCCATCTTCGCCTATTGTGGCTAGGACAGCCCGAGAATCACCAACATTAGCTATAGTGATGAGTTCACCCTGCAATAGTCATGTACAAAAATGTGTAACGATGATTATGACTCTTTGAAATAAGGTAGTTGTGTATATATGACTAGCTGTTTCCTCACATATGCAGTTATGCATCCCAAACATTTCCATAGCATAAATAACAATTTTGTCAACCAGACTGATTTGTTAACCTTGTTGATCTATCTAGTTAACTGAACTTTTGGACGAATCTCACCTGTTGTGAACATAACCAAGACAATGGACTTCCACACAGAAGACAAGCAATAACATTTTTCAGATATCATGATCATTTAACAAACATGCAGTTTCAGTATCTTTATAGGCTTCAAAAACATATCAAGGACAAGTATTCACATAGATGAATAGGTAACTTTGTAAAGGTGAAAGCATTCACAATTACCTGTCTGACAATTGTTGAAGCAGTAGTCCCACTATCAAAGGAGTCAACTTTGGGATGCTTCTCTAGTTCTTGATCAATGGTGGCGCAAGTCCTCAGATATGTTTGCTTCCATATGTCGAACACTTGGGCATCTTCATTCGATTGTTTCGACGCCTCATCCGAGTCAATGCCCATTGAAGAAACAGCAAGTATTTCCTGCCAATTGCATAACAATAAAGATGGCAGCAATTTGCTGACCCATTTAGCAACAACATGACCCCAGGGACCGTGCCCATCAAATATTCCACAGAAAGTCATGTCTTCTTTGCACCCATACTCCTATCGAAAATAAGTTAAGAAAAGAAGAAAAAAAAAGGATGCTCATCAGATAAAGGCATTAAACACTACCTCAACAAAGAAAAATTAAATAGCGACTCATTAGAAGCATAAGATATGATATACACAGTCCTGATGTTTTTTTTTATTTTAGACATACCTCCCACACCATCAAGCTATCTTGATTAATTCCTTTTTCCCCTCTCTTGGAGAAGACCGATGTAGTACTTTTGCACCTTGCAGTTGTTACACCAGGACGTCTTACAATAAGATGTTTCTTACTTGCTTCTTTTACTAATGATTTGGCAGTTTCCCTTCCCATATCATTCTTAACGTTTCTGGCCTTGGGTGAAACACTCCTCGTTAGTCCCTCAAACAGGGAAGAAAATTGCACCATAACCTGCAAATCGATTATCAGCCATATCACATACCATTTAGCCTTTAACTTGCATGCCCAATATTGGTGACCAGCCTACTTAAGGTTCATAATAAGGGCCGAAAAAAGAAAAGAAGACAGAGGACGATGGAACTGTAGAAAAAGTCATCAGCTCTTACCCAGATGGTTGGCCAGCGAAAGCTGCTTTTTAGTAAAGAGTTGTGCTGTAATAATTTGTGTCATACAGCACAACATTTTGTAAGACATATTCTTGTTTAGATCCAGTTTCAGGAAACTGAAACTCGAGATTTAAGTTCTAGTAGACACAACTACGACATAAAACGAGAGTGAGCATAAGTTATGATGCATAGGCAAAGAACCATCCCAGATTGTTGCAACATTCAAAACCTTTTTTTTTGCCATTTCTGAAGAATAGTATGCCAAATAGTATATTACCTTTGTATGTTTTCAGTCAGTACTGCCAATATTTTGCAGTGAACCCTCAGCAAACTAAACTGAAACAATGGGGCTCTAGTACTTTCAAATGCTTAAGAGTAGAAATAGCTTTCAAGTTTCACAAAGCTGAGCTTCTAAGATGATAAACACGCTTTCACCCTTAAAGACACCCAAGGCAATCTCCTATCAATCTAGCACTTGCGTTAACAGTGACGCCTCAATATATGACCACGCAGAAGAATAGGTACTTGATATAGCAAGCAGTTTTGAAGTTATTAGGCTAGGCCAACTAACCATATATATTTATCTATGCAAAGTCGGTTTATGGCAAATGACTTTAGTTGACATGACATCTACGCTTAATAAAAGTAAGGCAAGTGCGCAGATAAAAATAAATGGGATTTAAAGATTTGTCTGAGCTTAGATTAATTAATCGCTAATACTTAAAATATGTTGAAGATAAGTTTTCTTTCATAAAAAGAATTGAATTGGTCGACAGTGCCTTGGTGGGGTGATGCAAGCTGATATAGTATTAATAATCTAGTATAGCAGTTCCTTAACAACATTATAGAAAAGTACAATGATAGCTTCCTAACGTGAATTTTCTTTTCAACAAAACAAATCCAAGAGTACCGAAAACAAGGCTGTAAGAAGGCCAGCTGTCTCTAAGACCCATGCATTTAGGAATCAAAGTTGCATAACTTGGACTAAATCTATCACAATTCACAAGCCTCTTACTTGGAAAAACTAGTGGATGGAAATATAGCATACAACTCATGTCAATTTATGTTATTTCAAAGATTTGGTTAAAATAATACGATAATGGGGAAGGAGGTTCATACAATCTACAACAGCTGTGTTCGAGAAATTATCAGTTACTTCTATCATTTCCAATTATAAAACAAAGAAAAATACAATAAAGACAAAAGTTTACCAGCTGATCAAAAATAAAGCAAATGTCCATCGACCATTGCAGGTAAATGGTGGTATCTTAGTTAGACTACCAATAATCTCCGCAGGTACAGCTTCCATCCAGAAACCTGTGATATCTGTTCACATCTCTGACAATAATTTCCCTTTGTAGATACCTACTGAAATACTTGAAGGCCTCATGACAGTCCCGACAAATCCTTAGATTCTTCAAAATCCTTAAAGGCTTCCCAGGTGGTGCTGCTCCAGTTAACACTGCAAATGCCAATGCCAACTTCTCACTATGATATGAAAGCCCTTCTCTTTTCTCCCCTTCCTCTACATCATGTAACATCTCGTTCCAATTTGGTACATAACCCAATTTACCAATCTCCTCCATTAGTTCTGCAAGTTTTGCATAAATCTCCTCTATCCGTTCGTGCTCATTGTCACCTGACAAGAACACATGTACTTTTCCTCGTACCTCAAACCAACTCCTTCCACCTTCCTTCTTCACGCTCACATTATTCATCATTTTCCTAATCTCTGCAGCTTCATTCCACCTCCCTGACACTGAAAAAGTATTCGCAGCAATAACATACGCAGAGTCATCATGGGGATCGAGCTCCAAAAGTCGCTTACTCATCCTCCAAGCAATGTCAGCAGCGCCATGAGTAGCACTAGCCGACAGTAAAACCCGCCACACCCCTGCATCCGGCTTAACCGGCATTGTCATAGCAATCCTCTCTGCCTCATCCAACTTACCAACTCTCCCCAATGCACCAACCAAACATGTATAGTGCTCTAAAGATGGCCTTAAACCATAATCTACTCTCATCCTATTAATCCACCTTTCAGTCTCGTCAGCCAACCCCATGTTATATAGTGAAGTTAAAACAGCCAAGAAGCTAAATTCATCAGGAACAAGCCCTCGAGATTCAGCTAAATGAAACAACTCAAGAATTGAATTTTTATCTCCTTGTTGAGCATATGAAGCCATCATTGCATTCCAACCCACTATATTCATATCAGGCAATGACTCATTAAAAACCCTCCTAGCCTCTAATACCATACCACATTTCCCATAAGCAGTAACCAATCCAGTACTCACATAAACAGCCCTACATAACCCAGTAACAATCCCATGACCATGAACCACCCTACACTGTTCCAAAGCAGCAAGCTCAGCTCCAGCACTAACCGCACCCGAAACACTATAAACCGTAGACCTCACATTCCTAGACACCATCTCACCAAAAAGTGCTAAAGCATCAACAGGACGCGAATTCTGAGCAAACCCAACAACCATAGACGAATAACAAACATCATCTCTTTCAGGCATTTCGTCGAACACCTTTAGTGCATGATCAGGAAACCTTAATTTCGCATAAAAATGAATGAGGGCAGAAGCGCAAAAGGGCTGTGAGGAGAGACAAAGCTTGAAGGAAAGAGAGTGAAGTTGGTGGCCAAAGGAGAGGAAAGAGAGAGAGGCACAAGTTTTGAGAAGACATGCTAATGTACGCTGGTTTGGGCGAGTTGGGTGACGAAGCATGGAGATGAAATGGTGGAGAGAGAGTGGTGAATTTGGGTTGCCTGAGATGAGGGAGGTCCATGAGACTACGTTGGGTGATGGGATTTGCTTGAAAATGGATAAAGCGTTGGAAAATTGGTTGGATTTTGAGTAATGTGTGATGAGTTTGTTCAACAATGGAAGTGAGTTGTGTGATTCTGGGTTTGATGTTTTGATTATGTGGGCGTGTATACAACGTGGGTCTTTGGAATTTTGAAACAGTGTGTCAATGTTGAACATCTTTTGGGAAATTTAGTAACAGAATGTGCCAAAAGGGTTTAAATTTGTTGCACTTTGTCTTTGTAGATCGTTGATCATTGGCAAAACTAATTTGTAAACTTGGTTCTAAAACCGTCAAAGCCCATAAGTATCAACCCAGACCCAACAATATGTGTTGCACGTGGTCTTGATGAATTTGATGATTGGGGTTTCTCCGTCCTCATTTTTTGGCTAGAATTTTTTGGGTGCAATTTCATGGTTACAAACTTTAGGGAATATGTTTAAGCTACATATTCAAATGTATATTCTCGTGTATTTCAAAACAAGAAAAATAATCATTGAAGCACGATTCAGGCGACTCAAATGTCGAACTCATGTTTGGCATTATAAGTGTGTTCTTTTCCATCAAACTGAATGATAATTTGTGAGAGAAAAAGGAGATTAGTGAATCGAACTGAACCACATAATGAGCCACGGGAGCCAAAAACAGGTCCGGTCATGCTTGAACTTTTTCAAAATAGACAGATTCCCAGTGAAACATAACTAGAGTATGATTCACACAACCATATGGTTTCCAATTTCCATATAACTAGCTCAAAGACACAACGTTTTAGAATACAATGTCTTTGACCATCCTATAGGCAGTAGTAAAATATGCTATATGGAGTCATGGAGAGCCAAAATCAGAGGATACATACATTAGAATACAGAATACCAGATAGTACTGAGTGCAGAAATAAAATAATACTGTACTGAGTACAAGTATCTTTATTAAAAATTCAATCTGCCAACATTCGAAAAACTAAATTTGCAAGACCATTTACCCATTGAGCACATGTGTAGAGTATATTTTGGCTACAAAATTCCTTCAATTGATTGAGAAACATTCTCGATCTTCATCAGAATATGAAAGCTAAGCAAATTTCATAAAATCTTATTTAGTATTGTATAATCACGCTAATCCACAATTTCACGTGGTTTGTCTATAAATAATGTCACCGTTTTCCAATTTAAAATAGAGCAAAATGTCACCGCTAGAATTCCCCTCACCCTTTCCCTCTTCCGATGGACCCATTACATTGAGTTTAGGTGTGATGAACGAGAGAAATCAAGTTGGATTCGGCGAAGTTAGAAATCACTTTAAATGGAGTCACTCTCTTAAAACATATAGGACACATCTTAAATATTACATTAAAAAAAAATTATAAAGGAATTTAAAAAAAAAATTCTACTAGCATAATCCAATAAACAAATCCGCTAGTGAGTCCGAATGAACCAACTCGGAAAAAAATGATACTCGACCCAATAGTTCTATGATCATTTTGGTTTTTTCTTAGATTTTGTTAACCTTTATAGGATGTAATATCAATAATATATATACATATAACTTGTGTTGTGTGGACTTGGTACTCGACGGACCAAGAACGCTAGTGCAAATATTTTGAGACATGAAGATCATTTTTAAAAATATCAAGTTCAGATTAGATACACAAATTGATTTGCGTGATATTTGAGCTCAACTTAGCTCATAATACCCATTATATATATTTGTTGGGATTATATAGCGTGATTAGCCATTTCTAAAGAAGTTGTGCTCTACAACCGCTAGAAATCGAACCACGGCCTTTTGTTGGCGACTATCATTATAATCCTTTATACATCTACCTTTTGCCACTACGCCGTATACCTCGGAGTGATATAAGGGTCCATATACATTACCAAAGAAGTTGTGCTCTTTGATGACTTGTATTGCTCAAAAATCTATATACTAATACTAAAGAAGCTGTTAGAGAGCGAAGATGGAATAAGTTAGATGACGAGTTAGGAAATTTTTTCACTTAAAAAGTCTACATGGCGAGCTAGCAAAATTTCTCACATAAAATAGTCCATATGGCAATCTAGGAAAAAACAAGACTTCTCCTTAAAATTCTCTAAAAAAAAAAATTAGAAAACAAAGAAACAACAAGACTTTGTTCTAATCTGTTCCTTAAAAAAAGGGGATTGATGAGCAAAGTACCCCAATCACCAGCCCACGTTTGACATAACTATTCTACTCATAAATAAAATTAAAAATCATCCTAAATAAATAAACTAACCACTTACTATCCACGTCTAAAGAGGTGGAGTAAAAAAATGCAGCCATACTATACCAAATTACCTGCACAATCTCCTATTTACTTGCTAGCTAACTAATGCCTAATATTTCTCTTGGTAGTTGGTACACGTACAATACAAGTGTACTAGCAATTTTGACTTTTTAAAGTTTAATTGGGTAGTAGTGAATACTGTATGAGCAAAAGAAAAAAAAAAAAAAAAAAGTGAATACATTCTCTCTACTCATATGTCTTTTGCTCCTCCATATCCATGAACATCCCACCTCTCCACCCTTGAGTTTCCTGTAAAATTTTCTCAACTGTTCAACAGGTAAAAATTTAAGTGTAAAAAAAAAAGTTTTGCATTAAAATAAGGTGGAAATCTGTGAGACCTTGACCCATCATCAACTGTAATAGGCGTTTTCCAGCGAACGGAAATTGTTTACTCTTTCTATGCTTCTACCAGTGACTTGGTAAGTACATGCAATTCCAGGGTAAATCATTTTGCTAAGAGGAAGAATTACTCAGAGGCTTGGTAATATCTTCTTTCTCACTAGGAATATTATTTTATTAAATTTTATGTTTGTTTATCTTCCTCATTCCTCAATATTTTATGGACTGAAATTTAATTAAACATGTATATTTCTATTGTTGATCATCATTACTTTATCATATTATGTTTAGAATTTCATTAGTGGTTTGTTCTATTGAAATTTAATTTGAAAGTTCTTCAAAATTGAATGGATGACCTTTGGCTTCTATATGTTCATGGGCCTTTTGCATATATGGAATATCTTGGTGTCCAAATTGGGTCAATTCTTTGTTTGAAGGTGAAATAGAACATAGAAGCTGAATTGCTCACCATAGATATTGGATATGGTTGATGTGGGGTTAAGCTGATCTATGTACCAGCTCTGGGTGCCCAAATTGGGTTAATTCTTTTTATTGTTGAAGTTGAATTGATTTGGGATTGTGCTCAGCAATTCTTCTACAAGCATTTAAAATGTTATATCAACCTCTTAAATGCTTGTAGAAGAATTGACCCAATATCAACATCTATCTATATACTAATACTAAAGAAGCTGCCAGAGAGAGAAGATGGAATAAGTCAGGTGGCGAGTTAGGAAATTTTTTCACTTAAAAAGTCTACATGGCGAGTTTGCAAAATTTCTCACATAAAATAGTCCACATGGCAATCTAGGAAAAAACAAGACTTTTCCTTAGGAAACAAAGAAACAACAAGACTTTGGCAGTGGAGAGGAGATGAGACATGATAAAATCTCTTGGCCTTATAGACTAATCTCATAGTGATATACTTTTTTCTCGGCACGAGAATGCGGTGGATACAATTTGGAAAATAGACTCCTACGACATTTTCGATTAAAGTGAAATATACTATCATAAAGGGGTGAATTCTGGTATAATAATGTGTCTCTTTTTACATTAATAATGTAATACTTTTTTTGGCAGTGGCCTTATGATTTTATAGTGCTTTAATGAGAAATTTGTTCAGTTTACTTTTGCACTCTATTGATTTATAAATTTGTACATTTTAGTGATAACTTATTGTGATTAAGTTAGCTTCTTTTTCTCTCTTTTGTTCTGAATGCATGACTTGCATCAAACATTTGATTTGATTGAACTCACAAATCTAATCACCAAGAAATATATCATGAATGAGAGAGTATTTAATGTATTTATAAATTTTATTTAAACCATACATGGTTTATCAATCAATTGTTCAATCTGAATGAAACTAACTCCCAATATAAGGGGGTAGCAAAAGAGCGAGCCATACCATAATATAAGTAACCATATATAAGCACTTTTTAATGAATTTCTTTAAAATTATAATATCTACTTTTGAAGTTCTATGTTTTTTGTCATGAATTCTAGCATTACAGTTTATGGATTGATCATGAAATTTTTCATCCAGGTCACACTTTGGTAATGACACCGTGATTTTTGCAAAAGGGTGCAATATTTGCATAAGGATTTCTCCTTTCAATTTTTTCTAATCGACAAATTTTCCTTCCGATTAAAACTACTACGAGCCACTAAATTTGAGTTGATTAAGGGTGCATTTTAATGGAAAATTAACTAAGTGAGAAAAATAGGTATACTAACCGCGGTTTATACTTATCATTGAATTGTTTTTGTAATAACCGTGCACCGCACGGGTCAAAACACTAGTACTAAAAGTGAATTGCTAAATACCGCCCCAAATTACTACCTACCGCCCCCACAAATTCCAATTTTGCCCTCAGTCACTCTAACTCACTCATCTTTCCTCTCTTCCTCACTCACTCTCACTCATCCTTCCTCTCTTCCTCACTCACTCTCACTCATCCTCACCACCACACCGGCAACCACCACCACTCACGACACCACCACCACCACCACCATCACAACGGAATGTCAGAGGCTAGCGGCAGCGGCAAAGGCTTCGACGGCGAGGGAGGCAGCGACCATGAGCATCGCGGCGGGGGGGTAACTTTTCGAAATTTTTTTTGCCTTGAATTGAATCGCGACCATGACCATGAATTGAATTTGTGTTGATTGTTTTTTTTTTTGTGTCGGTCGTCTGCCGATCTCGACTCACCCTTGGGTGAGTCGTCTGCGACCGGCGACTCACCCTTAGATCGACAGGCGACCGACACAAAAAAAAAAAAAAAAATTATTATTATTATTATTATTATTATTATTATTATTATTATTATTATTATTATTATTATTATTATTATTGTTATTATTATTATTATTATTATTATTATTATTATTATTATTATTATTATTATTATTTATTGTTATTATTATTAATATTATTATTATTATTATTATTGATTATTGTTTAATTAATTAAAAATGTGAAATGATAGAGGGGAGGAGCCGGTAAATCGGTGCCGAGGTTATTTAGTGAACTAGCTGGTTCAGGACCGCGTCACACGAGGACGCGCGGGATTGATGCCTCTGTACGGAGACAGAGAGAGGCAGTTCGGATGAGGGAGATGACTGCTGAGCAACACGATTACAAAACTAGCGATTTCTACTCTGGGGATCAGTTTTTGGACGATGATCAGATTGGCGACGAATCATCCTCAGATTGGCGCGTGGTGAAGGGCAGAGGCGGTAGGTTTGTTAGTACTGGGTCGTCCAGTACTAGCAAACGATCTAGAGCGGAGGACGACACTACGTGGCTTGTTACAGGGCCTGTGCCCGGTGGGCCGGTGGATGATAGCGTCATACCGAGCTTCCTGGGCCACGTAGCGTCTCGTATGTGGAATGGAGAGACGAGGGGTCTCTTGAAGTGTCAGAACCGATTCAGTGTCTGTCAGCGGCTGAGTCAGTGGCGAGCGGAGATGTCGGCCGAGCTGAGGGCCAAGATCGAGGGGACTGGGTTATCACACGTGACAGACATTATGTTCAGACATATTGACTTCCCCCTGATATCTGCATTCGTTGAAAGGTGGCAGCCGGATACGAACTCGTTCCACATGCCGTTCGGAGAGATGACGATCATGTTGCACGATGTATGGCATATTCTTCGGATTCCTGTAGAGGGACAGCTCGTTTCCAGTGAGGGACGGGATGGGCAGCTGCAGACGACAGCCATAGAGGTTCTCGGGGTCACCCGAGATGAACTGATGTTTAGCTACTGGCAGGGCGGTGGGGTCCTCACGGAGTCGATTTTTGACCTTTGCCGTGACCGAATGGAGGACAACCAGGCGATAGCTTGGATGTGGTTACTTATTGGATCCACCTTGTTTGTCGACAAGAGTGGTAACCGTATTAGACCCCCCTGCGTGATGGAGGTGATGGACGGTGTCGGAACGGCGCGTGAGTTCTCTTGGGGATCTGCTGCCCTCGCCTTCCTATATCGTCAGCTCGGTATAGCTAGTCGCGGGGATTCTCAGGGCATCTGCGGATGCCTAACTCTCCTCCAGGCATGGATATACGAGTACTTTCCCTGCTTCCGACGTCATCGGGAGCGGATGGTTGTCGGGGACGACGAGGGTCCCCGTGCGTCCGTATGGAGTGCCCAGGCTGAGGGCAAGGATGTGGTTCGACTGCACTCCTTACGTAGACGCTTGGATAAGCTGCGAGCGCCAGAGGTACGTCATTTAGTTATCGGTGTTCATGATTTATTTCGTCGTTTGCTATGTTTTTTTTATACTTCACCGTAACTTTCAACATTTCTACGTAGGTGGTGTGGCTGCCGTACGGTTCTGACCCGGCTGTATCTGTACCGAGGACTGTATTCATGGGGTGGCTACGGTATCGGGATATTATCGAACCGTACATGCCTAGTCGTTGTTTACGACAAATCGGGTACGTACAGAGTATCCCTTTCCCGATCACTAGGCCAGAGAAAGCGATCAGGTCATGGAGCAGTCGTTCGTACAAGGTTGTCTACCCCGTACGGATGTCATCTGATGCCTGGCGTATGTTCCCGGGATTTTACATTCTTGGTCTCCATGGGTTTCAGGCATCCACGTCAGATCCCACAGCATGTACGGATGACTACATCGCATGGTACTACCGTCACTCCCACCCTGTGCTGATACGTGACGATGCAGCCCCTGTTTCTGTGATTCCTCCACGATCCAACAACGATTATGTAAGTGATTAACTAAAATATATATTTTTTTACGTATTACATATCTCTGAACTCACACTCATTGTTACTTTTTTGCAGTTGGTGAATCGTCTAGCCGTCGCACATGAGTCTGTCATTAGTTCGCTTCCTCCGGAGCAAGCGGAAGGTCCTCGATCGGTTATGGACGAGTATATGAGAGATTGGCGGACTGCCAAATGATGTATTGACCCTAGATGAATTTGTTATATATTTATATAAGAGTTTCATTGTTATTGTTATTTATTTGTGTTATTGTAATTTGTTGTTTCTTATTCACCTTTTTTGTTTTATTGTAATTTGTTGTTTTATTTACCTCCAATAATCACGAAAAAATATAACATCCAAAATATAACAATCACACAAAAATGTGACAATGATATAAGTAGAAAAATATAACAATCACGCAAAACATTCAACTACGTCGACCTCGCTAAACGATCCCAATGTGCTCTTCGCCTAACATACATTTGCTCCCAACCAGCGACACTATCAGAACGGGAAGTAAACCATGCTTCGCATATCGGAGGAACAGGGAAATCTGAGGCTAAATTCAGACGGATATAATGCATGTACGAATCACCTAAATGAGCTATGACAATTTTCCTACTTGGACGTGTAGCAGTCGAAGGTGCTTGCAACGGTAGCACTGTGTAACAAGAATATAACCCCCTTCCGCTGCCGTATCCGAATAACATAATCGCTGCATTGAAGAGGTTGGCAATCGGGAACAAATCCTCAACTACTATCATCCAGTGATCATCGTTACACGCACCTCCGTCCCACATAATACGGCGGTAACCAGCGTCGACCCCTTCAACGTATATGTTTTCGTACAATGCTCGGTTAGCTAAGAGTTCGTGTGCAATGCAAACTCTCGTCAATCGTCATTGCTCTTGGTCTCCTAAAACGTAGTCCGCAATGACACGGAAACCGCAATTACCATCCCCAAGCACATCGAGATATCCTTCAATGAAAGGTATGATGATTTCCGGAATTTTGTTAACATGGTAGAATTCAATGATATCTATTGCGTGTCCAGCTGCAAGACAATATAATAGAAAGTCATTAATAGTACTTATCAAAAAGTAATTAACAACATTATGTACATGTTAATAAATTATGGATTTTCATACCAGTACTCCGCACGACGTTACTCGATGAGGATGAGCTACGACCACGCCCGCGGCTCGAACTGGATGACCTAGGGCGACCACGACCCCTCTGGGAGTACTCCCATGAACTAGGATCACGTTTGGTAGAGGAACTCCCTCTCGGTCGACCTCTGACTGTCGTGTTCGCTTCCGGCTCGACGTAACTCGCTTCCTCAGGATGAAGCTGCTCATTCATAAGGACAGATATGTTGCGCACAACTGCCGGGTCGCTTGAGTTAACCTCGTCGACGAGAGAGTGAAAGTATCGATGGTCCTCAGATGGATGCTCAGTCATGTCAAGCGTAGCTATCTCCACTGCATCACTAATAAGGAGTGTTCGCCAAAATTTGTGGACACTATTCAAGCTAATTGGCGTGCCCGTATCCGTAGCCGTTTTCAACTCACACGCACACGGGATCTGATGAGTGGATCTCAATACACAACCGCAACGATCAAATACTTGGTGACTCAATTCTCTCATCCTGTTCAGCTCAGCCCATAATATTTCTAAGCAGTAATGGGAAACATACCCGGTCAGATAGTTGAATGGGAAACCTGAGTACATCACACTTCTTCGTCTTCTGCAGTCTTCAAGTGTGTACTTGATCTCAGTTATTTGTGACTCGATTGACTTGTTGACCTTGTTCCAAACATTGTCCAAAGTTCCAGTTGAGGAGTTCAACCACTGTTTTAGCGCGGCATGTGCACTCTCCACCCTGCAAGTCGTAGTGTTGCCAAGGTGTAGCACCTTATTCGTCCACGCAGCTACAAACATCTCTTTATATCTCAACCAGGTCTCCTCTACATAGGATATCACGTGAGGGTAATTCTTCCAACTATCCTTCATCAAACGCACTGCTCTATCGTACTCAGCTTCTGTGGAAGCTTCCATGATAAATTTCCACCTCCCGTTCTTGAACCTCTGCGCGGCGACCTTATCTTTTCCACAAAGTCTGTACACTTTGTCTTCAACGACTTTGTTAATGTGCCATGTACAGAGCAAATGGGCACTCTCGGGAAATATCTCTCTAATAGGTGTCATCAACCCTAGCTCACGATCGGTCAAAATTGTTGTTGGGTGTACATCATTTCCAATAAGCATCCTCAACTTATCTAAGACCCACGCATAGCTTGCCTCAGTCTCATCCTTCATAATGGCATAAGCTATGAGGAAGTTCTTATTGCTTGGAGTCATCCCCACTATCTCAAGAAACGACATCTTATACTTGTTTGTTTTGTACGTGGAATCTAAGCCAATCAACCAAGGAAAAGACCGAAGTAACTGAATTGATGTAGGGTGTGCCATGAACACGTGAGTTACCTCATTAGTAGCTCGGTCGGCTCTTGTCCAATGTACGTACTTATTCTCCACAGCTAAATGATGAAACTGACCAATGACATCTCTCTCTTCAAAATCAAGTTTCCTTATACGATCTCTGTGGTTGTACACATGCCGTCTAGTTGCATTGTCCTCGGGAAATTTTTCCTTAATAGCGGCCAAGATAGCACATGGCTTTGTTTGTGCCGAAGTCATGTCGCGAACGAGTTTCTTTGACCCAGGACTAAGACCACTCATCTGACGATATCCCTCAGGAAACACAGCAAAGTCATGGTTGTGCGTACCCCGAATCCCAGGGAATGTGACAATCATCCAACTACTGGACCCATACACTTGCTGAGCTCTTAACTGGAACGTACATTTACAAGCCTTTGTTTTCGAATTCTTCCGAGCAGCAGTATCTAAGTCTCTTAATTCCCCTCTGTAGCGTTCACCTCGATTGCATCTTAACAATTTTACGCTTCCATTCTTCTTGTGTGACGAAATTATCAACTCAAACCCGATAGTAAGGGCAATTTGTTTTGCCCAATTAATTGCATCTGTATCACTATCAAATAACTCATCAGTGACGAAATGCGTACTGTAATCAATACCATCACCACCGAACCGCTCCAAAGGAACCTAACGAAAACAACGAAAATAATGTTAGCTTAATCTTAAATTCAAACGTCTATCAAAACCGAGTGAACCAAGAGACAGGCGTCTGAAATTTACGTTTGGACCATGGAAGAAACGGAAATCACGGACGCATGTCCCATGGTTCAGGCGTAAATCTCAGACGCCTGAACCATGGTTTAGGCGTCCGAGATTTACGACTAAACCATGGTACAGGCGTCCGTAATTTACGGCCTGTCCATGGTCTAGGCGGAAATTTCAGACGCCTGGACCATGGACCGGTCGTAAATTTCAGACGCCCGTGCAAAAAAAATGCGCAAAAAAAAATTTACCTCCGCCACCGTCGACGGCACTTCCTGGTCGCCGGCAGACATCCGCGGCCGTTGCTTGAGTGAATGTTGATGAAGGTTGGGTATTAGAGTGGGTGGTAGAGAGGGAGAATTGGTGTGAGAGTTAGAGAGGGAGAATTGGTGTGAGAGTTAGAGAGGGAGAGGATGAGTGAAAATTTAAAAAAGGGCAAAATTGGAATTTGGGGGGGGCGGTAGGTAGTAATTTAGGGGCGGTAAATAGTAACACCCTTTAAGATTAAGCTAACATTGTTTTTGTTGTTTTCGTTAGGTTCCTTTGGAGCGGTTCGGTGGTGATGGTGTTGATTACAGTACGCATTTCGTCACTGATGAGTTATTTGATAGTGATACAGATGCAATTAATTGGGCAAAACAAATTGCCCTTACTATCGGGTTTGAGTTGATAATTTCGTCACACAAGAAGAATGGAAGCGTAAAATTGTTAAGATGCAATCGAGGTGAACGCTACAGAGGGGAATTAAGAGACTTAGATACTGCTGCTCGGAAGAATTCGAAAACAAAGGCTTGTAAATGTACGTTCCAGTTAAGAGATCAGCAAGTGTATGGGTCCAGTAGTTGGATGATTGTCACATTCCCTGGGATTCGGGGTACGCACAACCATGACTTTGCTGTGTTTCCTGAGGGATATCGTCAGATGAGTGGTCTTAGTCCTGGGTCAAAGAAACTCGTTCGTGACATGACTTCGGCACAAACAAAGCCATGTGCTATCTTGGCCGCTATTAAGGAAAAATTTCCCGAGGACAATGCAACTAGACGGCATATGTACAACCACAGAGATCGTATAAGGAAACTTGATTTTGAAGAGAGAGATGTCATTGGTCAGTTTCATCATTTAGCTGTGGAGAATAAGTACGTAGATTGGACAAGAGCCGACCGAGCTACTAATGAGGTAACTCACGTGTTCATGGCACACCCTACATCAATTCAGTTACTTCGGTCTTTTCCTTGGTTGATTGGCTTAGATTCCACATACAAAACAAACAAGTATAAGATGCCGTTTCTTGAGATAGTGGGGATGACTCCAAGCAATAAGAACTTCCTCATAGCTTATGCCATTATGAAGGATGAGTCTGAGGCAAGCTATGCGTGGGTCTTAGATAAGTTGAGGATGCTTATTGGAAATGATGTACACCCAACAGCAATTTTGACGGATCGTGAGCTAGGGTTGATGACACCTATTAGAGAGATATTTCCCGAGAGTGCCCATTTGCTCTGTACATGGCACATTAACAAAGTCGTTGAAGACAAATTGTACAGACTTTGTGGAAAAGATAAGGTCGCCGCGCAGAGGTTCAAGAACGGGAGGTGGAAATTTATCATGGAAGCTTCCACAGAAGCTGAGTACGATAGAGCAGTGCGTTTGATGAAGGATAGTTGGAAGAATTACCCTCACGTGATATCCTATGTAGAGGAGACCTGGTTGAGATATAAAGAGATGTTTGTAGCTGCGTGGACGAATAAGGTGCTACACCTTGGTAACACTACGACTTGCAGGGTGGAGAGTGCACATGCCGCGCTAAAACAGTGGTTGAACTCCTCAACTGGAGCTTTGGACAATGTTTGGAACAAGGTCAACAAGTCAATCGAGTCACAAATAACTGAGATCAAGTACACACTTGAAGAGTGCAGAAGACGAAGAAGTGTGATGTACTCGGGTTTCCCATTCAACTATCTGACCGGGTATGTTTCCCATTACTGCTTAGAAATATTATGGGCTGAGCTGACGAGGATGAGAGAATTGAGTCACCAAGTATTTGATCGTTGCGGTTGTGTATTGAGATCCACTCATCAGATCCCGTGTGCGTGTGAGTTGAAAACGGCCACGGATACGGGCACGCCAATTAACTTGAATAGTGTCCACAAATTTTGGCGAACATTCCTTATTAGTGATGCAGTGGAGATAGCTACGCTTGACATGACTGAGCATCCATCTGAGGACCATCGATACTTTCACTCTCTCGTCGACGAGGTTAACTCAAGCGACCCGGCAGTTGTGCGCAACATATCTGTCCTTATGAATGAGCAGCTTCATCCTGAGGAAGCGAGTTACGTCGAGCCGGAAGCGAACACGACAGTCAGAGGTCGACTGAGAGGGATTTCCTCTACCAGACGTGATCCTAGTTCATGGGAGTACTCCCAGAGGGGTCGTGGTCGCCCTAGGTCATCCAGTTCGAGCCGTGGGCGTGGTCGTAGCTCATCCTCATCGAGTAACGTCGTGCGGAGTACTGGTATGAAAACCCATAATTTATTAACATGTACATAATGTTGTTAATTACTTTTTGATAAGTACTATTAATGACTTTCTATTATATTGTCTTGCAGCTGGACACGGAATAGATATCACTGAATTCTATCATGTTAACAAAATTCCGGGAATTATCATACCTTTCATTGAAGGATATCTCGATGTGCTTGGGGATGGTAATTGCGGTTTCCGTGTCATTGCGGACTTCGTTTTCGGAGACCAAGAGCAATGGCGATTGACGAGAGTTTGCATTGCACACGAACTCTTAGCTAACCGAGCATTGTACGAAAACATATACGTTGAAGGGGTCGACGCTGGTTACCGCCGTATTATGTGGGACGGAGGTGCGTGTAACGATGATCACTGGATGATAGTAGTTGAGGATTTGTTCCCGATTGCCAACCTCTTCAATGCAGCGATTATGTTATTCGGATACGGCAGCGGAAGGGGGTTATATTCTTGTTACACAGTGCTACCGTTGCAAGCACCTTCGACTGCTACACGTCCAAGTAGGGAAATTGTCATAGCTCATTTAGGTGATTCGTACATGCATTATATCCGTCTGAATTTAGCCTCAGATTTCCCTGTTCCTCCGATATGCGCAGCATGGTTTACTTCCCGTTCTGATAGTGTCGCTGGTTGGGAGCAAATGTATGTTAGGTGAAGAGCACATTGGGATCGTTTAACGAGGTCGACGTAATTGAATGTTTTGCGTGATTGTTATATTTTTCTACTTATATCATTGTCACATTTTTGTGTGATTGTTATATTTTGCATGTGGAGAGTGCTCGTGATTATTGGAGGTAAATAAAACAACAAATTACAATAAAACAAAAAAGGTAAATAAGAAACAACAAATTACAATAACACAAATAAATAACAATAACAATGAAACTCTTATATAAATATATAACAAATTCATCTACGGTCATATAAGTAATACATCATTTGGCATCCCGCCAATCTCTCATATACTCCTCCATAAATGATCGAGGACCTTCCGCTTGCTCCGGAGGAAGCAAAGTAATGCAAGACTCAAATCCGACGGCTAGACGATTCACCCACTGCAAAAAAGTAACAATGAGTGTGAGTTCAGAGATATGTAATACGTAAAAAAATATATATTTTAGTTAATCACTTACATAATCGCTGTTGGATCGTGGAGGAATCACAAATCAAGGTGCTGCATCGTCACGTATCAGCAGAGGGTGGGAGTGACGGTAGTACCATGCGAGGTAGTCATCCGTACATGCTGTGGGATCTGACGTGGATGCCTGAAACCCATGGAGACCAAGAATGGCCCATCCCGGGAACATACGCCAGGCATCAGATGATACTCGTACGGGGTAGACAACCTTGTACGAACGACTGCTCCATGACCTGATCGCTTTCTCTGGCCTAGTGATCGGGAAAGGGATACTCTGTGCGTACCCGATTTGTCGTAAACAACGACCAGGCATGTACGGTTCGATAATATCCCGATACCGTAGCCACCCCATGAATACAGTCCTCGGTACAGATGCAACCGGGTCAGAACCGTACGGCAGCCACACCACCTACGTAGAAATGTTCAAGTTACGGTGAAGTAAAAAAAACATAGCAAACGACGAAATAAATCATGAACACCGATAACTGCATGACGTACCTCTGACGCTCGCAGCTGATCCAAGCGTCTACGTAAGGAGCACAGTCGACCCACTTCCTTGCCCTCAGCCTGGGCACTCCATACGCACGCACGGGGAGTCTCGTTGTCCCCGACAACCATCCACTCCCGATGAGGTCGGAAGCAGGGAAAGTACTCGTATATCCATGCCTGGAGGAGAGTTAGGCATCCGCAGATGCCCTGAGAATCCCCCCGACTAGCTATACCGAGCTGACGATATAGGAAGGCGAGGGCAGCAGATCCCCAAGAGAACTCATGCGCCGTTCCGACACCGTCCCTCACCTCCATCACGCAGGAGGGTCTAATACGGTTACCACTCTTGTCGACAAACAAGGTGGATCCAATAAGTAACCACATCCAAGCTATCGCCTGGATGTCCTCCACTCGGTCCTCCACTCGGCAAAGCTCAAAAATCGACTCCGTGAGGACCCCACCGCCCTGCCAGTAGCTAAACAGCAGTTCATCTCGGGTGACCCCGAGAACCTCCATGGCCGTCGCCTGCAGCTGCCCATCCCGTCCCTCAATGGAAACGAGCTGTCCCTCTACAGGAATCCGAAGAATATGCCATACATCGTGCAACATGATCGTCATCTCTCCGAACGGCATGTGGAACGAGTTCGTATCCGGCTGCCACCTTTCCACGAATGCAGATATCAGGGGGAAGTCAATATGTCTGAACATAATGTCTGTCAGGTGTGATAACCCAGTCCCCTCGATCTGGGCCCTCACCTCGGCCGACATCTTCGCTCGCCACTCACTCAGCCGCTGACAGACGCTGAATCGGTTCTGACACTTCAAGAGACCCCTCATCTCTCCCTTCCACATACGAGACGCTACGTGGCCCAGGAAGCTCGGTATGACGCTATCATCCGCCGGCCCACCGGGCACAGCCTCTGTAACAAGCCACGTAGTGTCGTCCTCCGCTCTAGATCGTTTGCTAGTACTGGACGACCCAGTACTAACAAACCTACCGCCTCTGCCCTTCACCACGCGCCAATCTGAGGATGATTCGACGCCAATCTGATCATCGTCCATGGACTGATCCCCGGAGTAGAACTCGCTAGTTTCGTAATCGTCTTGCTCAGCAGTCATCTCCCTCATCCGAACTGCCTCTCTCTGTCTCCGTACAGAGGCATCAATACCGCGCGTCTGACGCGGTCCTGAACCAGCTAGTTCACTAAATAACCTCGGCACCGATTTACCGGCTCCTCCCCTCTATCATTTCACATTTTTAATTAATTAAACAATAATCAGTAATAATAATAATAATAATAATAATAATAATATTAATAATAATAACAATAAATAATAATAATAATAATAATAATAATAATAATAATAATAATAATAATAAATAATAATAACAATAATAATATTAATAATAATAACAATAAATAATAATAATAATAATAATAATAATAATAATAAATAATAATTTTTTTTTTTTTTGAGTCGGTCGTCTGCCGATCTCGACTCACCCATAGGTGAGTCGTCTGTCGATCTCGACTCACCCAAGGGTGAGTCGTCTGCTACAGGCGACTCACCCATGGGCGAGTCGTCTGCCGATCTCGACTCACCCTTGGGTGAGTCGTCTATTACAGGCGACTCACCCATGGGTGAGTCGTCTTTTTCAGACGCTCGACTACTCCGACGAACTCGAAAATTCACAAATCAATCAACACAACTTCAAACAACACAAATTCAATTCAATTGTCTATAAACCGCGAATAAAAACACTCCTATATCAACACATTTCGTAAAAATCAAAGCAAATTAGAGTAAATAAAGCAAAAAAAATTCGAATCTATACCCCCGCGCCGCTATGCTCGCCGCCTCCGTCCCCGTCGCCGCCGCCTCTGCCGCTGCCGCTAGCCCCTGACATTTAGAATGGTGGTGGTTTTGCCGTGAGTGGTGGTGGTTTTCCGTGAGTGGTGGTGGTGGTGGTGGTTTTGCTTTGAGTGAGGATGAGTTTGAGTGAAGATGAGTGATGAGTGATGAGTGAGGATGAGTGAAGGACAAAGGGGTAATTTATAGAGGCGGTAGGTAGTAATTTGGGGCGGTATTTAGCAATTCACAAAAAGAAACCTACAACATAGTCAAGTGGGGTTTGGGGAGGGATTTGGGCCTACAAGAAGAGGGTGTTTTTCTGGGTCAATATTGGGCACCGGAGAGTGACGAGTCAATGTGTAACGCAAGTCCCCATGAATAGAATCAGGTCACATGCTTTTAGCAAAATCAATGATTTTATGGGGTCACTCCAAACTCCAAACCAATACAAACACACACCAATAACCAAAACAGGAATCTCTGTCTCAGTTCTCAGTTTCTCACCTTCATTACTAGCATTACTGTTACATGCTCCTACTGGCTACTAATTGCTCTTGCGAGTTGCGAATTGCGAATTGCGAGTTGCAAGTTGTGAGTTGCGAATTGCGAATCTTTGCGACCATTACTTATTTAAAGTCATCTCGTCGGTTAGCAAAAAAAAAAAAAAAAGTCATCTCGTCAAATTCAGGAAAGAATCAACAAACTTTCACTGTGAGGCCAAGATAAATTCTCAAATTCAGAGAACACGGTATGGTAGTCAAAGATCATAGTAGTATTTATGATAATTTTGACACAAATGAGAGTCTTGGTTACCCTTTTTTGGTTGGCTGGGTGATAAGAAAAATAGGTATGCTAGTTGGCATGTGTACTAAGCAGTAGGCACCCACAAGCGGCCCAGCGCTAAGGTCCAACTATGCACTAAGTGACATCAGTGAGAGGAAGATTGCCAAGAGCTTTACCAAGTCTTAAATCATAGAAGTGACTCTCACGAGGTGAATGAAAAGATGAAATATGTGAGACAAAAAGTATGACGGGAGTGAACTAAACCAATTGTTATATAATTCGAAAGTAGAAAAGATTGCATTTTTATATGGTTACGTAAACTTATTTAAGCTCGATTCTTTAATTTGTTCGCTAAGGAGAATGATAGGTTAACCCTGTGACTTAGCAACTCACATTATATATTACGGTATTTAATAAGAGTACTTTTGATACGACTACTTTCTAGCGTAAATATAAATTATAAAAGCCCCTCATACAATCATGAAATAAAATTGTAAGGATTGCTTTTCTCAAAAAAAAAAAAAGGTAAGGATTGCTAACGCACGACCACAGTCCACGGGTCAACCATATTTTCCATTCACTAAACATAGAGTACATGTCAAATTCAGCATCCGTTCGGACCAATCACGAATGTGATCAGTTTCCCCACAAATCATGACGTTTAATCCAAAATCAAAGACTTTCAAATCAAGTCAAAATCAAGCCTGCTCAACGTTGCCTTCACGGCCAAGGGGCCAACCCTAGCTAACAGTCTAACACCATTATCCTTTTCCTCTTTTACCTCTTTTTTTCATTTGCTGCAATTTGCTATGAGAAAGTATCGATCAAACTTTGCCTCATATCACCACCAACAAGGGTAGTAGACCAGTGATACCAAACTTACTCCCAACTGATTTGGTAAGAAGAAGTTATGGATTCGAATCCTCAATTCCCCATGCCTTGTATCTGCTGGTATCTAGGAACTATACTAGCCCTTTATTGGTGCTACATTGACGGAGTCAGTATTTTTGCTGATTGTTCAATTAGGCTGATATGTTCGCAGTTGAACACGAAAGTTCGTACATGATGCAGGAGATGCATCGGTCACCATTCACTTGCACACTCCTTTTGCTTAGGAAAAAAAAAAACTTCGCCTCGTATCAATTTCCTCTTTTTTTTTTTGAGGTTTGGTGCAAATTGCTTTGGTAAAGTATTGAAGTTGAAACGAAAACAATATATGCATATGCATTGTCCCCGCAAAGCACAAAAAGAGACAATCACATGGCAATAAGGCAATGACCAAGATAGTGGCTAATAAGGAACCTTTTGCAAAATATCCCATCTATATTCTCTCTTCATTCCCATCCAAATTGACAATGACAAAAAACATTCAGTATACTCATGAATAAACATTCAGTATAAACATTCAGTATACTGTGAACATGACATTAGAATGATTCACCTGTTTTTCTGACTACAAAGAGTTTTTACAATTTGCCCCCTTACAATACCCACCACCAAAGAGAAAATACCCTTTTGCCCCCCTTAAGAAAGAAAAAGGAAAAGAAAAAAAAAAGGAAGAAAACTTCACAAAATTTCGATCTTTTTGACCTCAAAAAACAAGTCTATCTCTGGAACCAGCTGTTGTCCTCTCAAAAATCTGCACAAAATAACAAACATGTACAGCTTCATATAACAAAAATCAAGAGCAACACAAACACATATTTCCAAGCAAATACATAACAGAATTCAATGATTAAAAGGTCTCCCGAGGCCGTCTCTATAGCCAAGCATGACCTCATAGGCCGCTTCATACGAGTTGTTTTTTGTTAAATGATTGCTTATTGATAAGCTGATAACAATGGCAAGACAAAAGAACTGAGTTCACATACCATCATCTTTCTTCTTCAACCCTCTAATAAAAAGCCCCAAAATAATTAAGAATGCCAATGCAGCTGTCCCTCCAACAATTATAGCAACAGTCTTCCCTGTATTTTGCCCTGACCCTACAACACAATACAGTAGTATACATTCAAGATCATCCTCAATTGAAGATTAATCGCTTTCATTGAATATGGGAATATAAAAGCATAGGAGTAATAAATTGCACAAAAAGCTTAGCAAAAAGAACCCATCTCCATCAATCTTAAAAAACACAGTAACTTGAAATTATAATCAAATATTTATACCACTTCAGTCTCAAGATATTAGCCTTAGCCTTTACTTTAGGCTTACCCTATCTCAAAAATTTAAAAACTAACCATTAAAATTAGAGAAAAATAAAAATTTTAATGAAAATGTTAAAGTAAAATCATACCTGAAGAATACCCAGATGAAGAATAAGAGGATGATTTGGTGGGAACACCATTAGGATAATAATTATAGCTAATGAAGCATTTGTGCAAATAAACTTGCCCAGATAAAGAACTACCACATTCAACCTGAGATTTTTGAACAGCAGCCTTAACACATTGTCCACAATCACTTGTACCCAAATCACCCTCACACTGACCTAAAACATACACACCTTCATAACTAGTGGCATAAAACCCATTTCTACTAGCTAACCCAGTTTGCATCACAGTCAATGCAGTGTCTCTTCTCATCTCAAACCCAGAACCAGCTACATTTGTTGGGCTACAAACTTTGTAGAGTAACTCAAGCCCAGAAATTTGGGTGAACCCAGAAACTTCATATAACATATAACAGCCCAAAAGTTGAACCCTAGCTGCTATAACTTTGCCACATAATTGGTCAGTCATTTGGGGTAATTTGCTAACACAATTGTAACAATCAGCATTGCTTAAGTCACCTCTACATTGAAAAAGCCCAGAAATTGTAGCTTGAGACCCTCCAGAGGAAGTTTTGAAAAACTTGGATCTTGAAGCTTGTTGAAGTAGTGAAGTGAAAAGAGAGGAGAGAGATTGAGCATAAAGACCACTTGGATCTGATAAGGCTTGTTTTGCACAACCTTTGTAGACCAAAGTGGTTGTATCAGGGGCAGATTTGGAAGCATGGGTTATTTCAAAGATGTGTAACAAGAATATGAGGAGATAAACAGAGAATTTGCAACATGAAAAACCCATGTTTCTCTGTTTTTCTTTTTGCCCCTTTTTTTTGAGGTGGTGTTTTTTATTTTGGGGAATCAAATCATAGTTGAGATTTTTAGGGGAAAGTGAGAGGTGGGTTTGGTTCAAAAATGGGTTCTTTAAGGGATGTTTTGATTATGTGGCTCAAATCTGAGAAAATTTGCTCTGTTTATCACAAGAAGTGAAGAGGGTTTTTTGTTTCTTTATCTGGGTTTTGGTTGTTTTAGAGGAAGAGGTTTTCTTTCAGTATTTGGCTCGAGTGTTTCTGGGTTTTGTGTTTCTGGGGATGGTCTACTTTTGTTGCTTTTGTCCAGCTTTTGAGATGAGAGAGAGAGAGAGAGAGAGAGAGTATCACTCTCTCTCTTAAAAACAGTGCACAATGTACTGTCGTAGACTCGTACATGTAACAGTAACACAACACCAGTGAAGAGCACTAAAATATTGTAAACTGGCACACTATTTGCTAATCTATGCCTCCTTGATTATGCAATATGCATGAAATACAGTACTACAGGTGCTCCATTGACCATTACTTAAGTCATAAACTCTTTTAGTAATTACGCTCCCTCCCATACAAACTTGTACTAACAAAAACTTTCTAACAAGACAGGCATCAACTAGTTTAGTGCAGTTTTTGACCGGTTGATATACGGCTATTCAAAAGTTAGGCACTTAGAGGTGTTAGAACTTAGAGCAGTGAAGAGGTTATTAGAGGAGGTTATTATTGTTGTGACACCTTACCATCTCAAGTTAGGCCTATTCTTCTTATTAGATTGGTGTGGAATCAAACTTATTTGATTAAAAGTTGCGAAACACAATGAACTCGAATGGAACGGAATTAAGCTTAGAATAAAATTGATTTCCCAAAAGAAACCATGCAAAGAAAATGAATTGCGAATGACGGAGATGAAAAGAGTAAGTCATTAAATTTTTTACGCGTCTCAAGTTGTTCTTTGTACCTAGTCCCTAAGAGCTTTAAGTAAGCAATTTTTCTCATTCCACATAAAGTGATACTTTAAGAAAAAGTTAAATTAGCCCCCCATTTAACTTTTCAAGTATATGATTTATCAAACAATAAGTTTTTTACGAGGCAGTCTCAATGTGAGATCACCTCTATTATAAAGCATGACGGAGGCTGCCTCAAATTGGTTATTTGATTTGATAGTACGTTGCTAAGGATTAATATTATAGCACAACCTGACCGTTGAGATTGTATTGTAACAATATAGTAAGGTATATATGTCCATGACAACATAAGATAAGTATTTTTTAAAACACAGTAATAAATATATAAGTACTTACGTTAATGTACGAGTACGACCATGTTTGTTGTTGCCCGTTCCAGACCTGGCAAACTACAAAGAGGGATTTGCTTCTTTTTAGTCTAGAATTAAAAAAAGCTTACTATTTGAAGGGAATAAGAACAAAATTGGGTAATTAAAATAGGAGTACTAAACTGCCTAGATCTAGAGTAGAATATTACATTGTTTAATGTTTGAAGAGAATAAAGAAACAATTGGGGTTAGATTAATAATGAGGTTCTAGGTACATGAGATTATTATCTTACAGTGGGGAAGTTGTGGGTTAGAGAGGACAGAGAATCTGATTTTTGTGAGTTGTGAGGGGAAAAAGTATGTGAGTAAAACAGAAAACTTTTGACCCAAAGTACACATCACTTGAGATTTGAGAATAGGTTTCAATCTCATGGTTGATGAGTGCTTCACCATTGTGTATTGTTTTGTGTGCTTAGGCTTTGGTTCTCAACTTCTCATTGTTCAAAAACTTTACTCCACAACATATTGTTTTGGTTTCTCTAAACATTGACGTTCCTAACATATTGTTTTGGTTTCTCCAAACATTGACGTTCCTAACATATTGTTTTGGCTTCTGTCGTGTGATGAAACGAGAGATAGAGAAAGAACATAGAAGAGAAACTACGGCGAACTGAACAAAGAGCGGTTTTTCTCACACCCAAATGAGCTATTCACACCTTACTTATTTTTTATTAGGGTGCAATCGCACGGGATGTTTCAGCTTTTTTTTGGGTTTTTTTTTTAATTTAATATTTTCTGATGGGTTGCCTTACTTCTAACTTTGTTGTAATTTTTGTTTTTTCTATTTTGGTGCTAATATTGTGATTAACTGGTAAATAAAACTAAAACAACACCAATGTGAAATTTGGAGAGGTTCATCCGAAGTCTGACTCTTAATTTGTTTAGGGAAAATTTTAAAGTGTTGGGAGGAGGGATGCCCTCAAGTCATGGTAATAGTCATTCACTGACCGTGTATTAGCCTTTGACCAAAAAAAAAGTTAATTCATTGGCTTGTGTGGTGCCTCTATAAAAGTTAGAGGTACCTACCCCAAATGACATTGTTTGTTGCATAATAGTTCTACTTATTATGATTAGTCATACTGTAAACTTTGATCTATATTCAATCGAGTGCTTAGTAAACGATTATTAATCTTTTATCAACAAACTTGAGAATACTCTGCTATAAAGTTTTTCTACCAAAGATTATCATAATAGACAATGGATCGAAATGAACTAAATAAATCAAATATTTATTGAAACGAAAATATGGGTGGCCCATATCTCAGCGACCAGCGAGCGTCATGTCCCAATTTCCATGTCCCATGGGTTAAATTGGAGTCCAAGTATTCGCAGGACTGTTCCCAGGCACCGAATGTCCTCTAGGGTGACGATAGACCTCCGGGAGAAGTTTGGGCAAAAACGAAAATCGGGCCCCGAGAAGCCGAAAATCAAAGGCTTACACATTTTTTGGGCTTCCGGGAAGCCTCGGAACGAAGTTGGATATTTTCGCACTACATCACACGAGACACCCTTAGTGAACATAAGAGGTGCGAGGTTCATTATCGGGTCCCTCATAGGCTTGTAAGGGCGTTTTTACGGGACACAAATGTAAGGGTAGGAACGCCGAAGGCATGACAGAAGTTCGGGGATCCGGATGACCCTCCTAGAGGCACCGAGAGTCCTCTAATGCCATGATAGACCCCCCGAATAAGTTTGGAAAAAACTGATACCTGTGCCCCCGAAAGCCGAAAACGAAGGCTTCGGAACACGCCTAGGGGACATGGGAGGCCCTCATGGTCGCTTATCCGGTTCCTGATATGCTTGGAAGGGCGTTTACGGGACACTGATGTAAGAGATGGAACGCCAAAGGCATAGGTGATATCGAAATTCGGGGACCAGATGTCCCTCCCAAGGCATCGAGGGTCTTCTTGGGTCATGCTAGACCCTGTGAAGAAGTTTGGGGGAAAATGACACTTGAGGCCCGGGAAGCCGAAAACGAATGGGCTTACGGGAGGCCGCGGAACAAAGGTGGATATTTTCGCACCACATCGCATGGAACACCCCTAGGGGACATGGGAGGCCCGCGAGGTCGCTTCCAGTCCCGTAAAACGCCCTTCCAAGCGTAGTTTTGTGGGACACTGGTTTAAAAGCCAGAACACCAAAGGCGTGGATAATATCGAAGTTCGGGATTTTGGATGTCCCTTCTGGGGCACCGATACTCTAGGGTCAAGATAGACCTCCTGGAGAAGTTTGGGAAAAAATGATACACGGGCACGGGAAGCCGAAAACGAAGGCTATAATCCACGTTTTATGGGCTTCCGGGAGGCCATGAAATGAAGGTGGATATTTTCGCAGCACATCGCATGGAAAACCCCTAGAGGACATGGGAGACCCTGCGAGTCGCTTATTTGGTACCTGATAGGCTTTGAAAGGCGTTTCACTAGATATTTGTGTAAGAGGAAGAACACCAAAGGCATGTGTGATATCAAAGTTCGGGGATCTGGATGTCCCTCTCGGGCTGCCTAGGATACTCTAAGGTCATGATAGACCCCCCCTCCTGGGAGAAGTTTGGACGAAATTGACACCCGGGCCTGGGAAGCCGAAAACGAAGGCTATACTCTACGTTTTCAGGAAGCCCTGAAACAAAGGTGGATATTTTCGCACATCGCACGGGACACCCTTAGAGGACATGGGAGGCCCTCCCGATAGCTTATCCGGTCCCTGATAGGCATGGAAGGGCGTTTTACGGGACACTAGTGTAAGAGCCGGAACACCAAACGCATGGGGATTTCAAAGTTCGGAGATCCGGATGTCCCTCCCAGGGCACCGAAAGCCCTCTTGGGTCATAATAGACCCCCCGGAGAAGTTTGGGCAAGCAAAAATGACACCTGGTGCCTGGGAAGCTGAAAACTAAGACTATAATCTACGTTTTTGGGGCTTTCGCGAGGCCCCGGAACGAAGGTGGATATTTTTGCACCACATTGCACTAACACACCCCTAGAGGACATGGGAGGCTGTCGGGGTCGCTTATCCAGTCCCTGATAGGCTTGGAAGGGCTTTTTACGGATACTGGTGTAGGAGGCAAAACACCAAAGGCATGGGTGATATCGAAGTTCGGGGATCCGGATGTCCATCCCAAGGCATTAAGTGTACTCTTGGGTCATGATAGACCTGCTGGAGAAGTTTGGTAAAAAATTACGCAGTGGCCCCAGGAAGCCGAAAACGAAGGCTATCCCCGTTTTTGGGGCTTCCGGTAGGCCCCGAAATGAAGGTGAATATTTTCGCACCAAATCGCCCGGGACACCCCTAGAGGACATGGGAGGCCCTCCGAGTCGCTTATCTTGTCCCTGATAAGCTTGAAAGAGCGTTTTACGGGGCACTGATGTAAGAGCTAGAACACCAAAAGTCATGTGTGATATCGAAGTTCGGGGATCCGATGTCCCTCCCAGGGCACCGAGGATACTCTAGGGACATGATAGACCTTCCAAAAAAGTTTGGGCAAAAATAACATCGGGCCCGAGAAGCCGAAAACGAAGGCTATAATTCCCCTTTTTTGGGCTTCAAGGAAGATTCCAAAATGAAGGTGAATATTTCCACATCACATCGCACATAACACCTCTAGAGAATATAAGAGGCTATTGGGATCACTTATCCGATTCCTGATAGACTTGAAATGACATTTTATCGGACACTAAGGCATATATGATTTGCATGCATGTAAACAAAAAATAAAATAAATGCTTGTGCTCCACCCCACATCATCACCGACTATTCAAAAAATCAAAAACGACCTAACTGTCTCATCTCAAGCAAAAGCATCAAATCAAACAATCAAAGCATCTCCTTTTCAAGGTTTTTTTTTCTCTTTTGTGGTCATTCTCTACCTTTCGTGTTCTATTCTATTTATACATTCCCACATTCTTTTCTCTCTCCTCTTTTCTCCCTTTCGTCAATTTTTCGCATTCTAGGGTTTCGGATTTTCATGATCGCAATTCGAATTCAGCAACAACAATGTATGCATTGAAAGAGAAAGTGACGGAGAAATTATCTCGTTTCTTGTCTGATTCTCCAGCTGATCCTATTGAATCTCCTCAGGTGACTTGTTTTGGCCTTTTCCCATCAACGATCATATTTTGTTTTACTTAGTTTGTTGTTCAATTTTCGTTTAGGGTTGAGATCTGCGCAATGTAGGTTTGTTAGGACTGGATTATGATGATTCGAGGAAAAAGGGAATTTTTATGATCAGCATTGGGGATGATTTAGCTGATTTATGGGGAATTTAATTTGTGGATCATATTATATGCATAGTAGTAAATCAATTGGACTTGAAGTTTGTTAACCATTGCAATTTGGAGTGATTTTGCTTATATTTGGTTTAATTCTGAGTTGTGATTGTTCTGTTTTTGTTGCCTGATGATGTTCTGCTGAATAATTTGTAAAATTGCTACTGTTTTGATTTATGCTGATGATACGCATAGTGCACTTAAATTGTATACTTATGGTAATTGTTCAACCCAACATAATTCACGTTGAACTTACCACAATGCACAATGCTCAATGTTGTACCGTACCATGCCATTATTATTTATTCCTAGTGTTCTGATGTGATATATCATATATGGTACCTGCCTAGACCTGTCAAACGGGCCAACCCAGCAAGTTTCGGGTCGGATCATGTTGGGTCGGGTTGGTTTTTGGGTCAAAACCACTCTAAGTTCCTAGATTGCTTGGCAGTTGGCACTTCACAAGAAACAAAGGACTCTTTAGTTAGCCATTTCATGAAATCCATCATAGTCCAAACTCCAAAGCTGATATTTTCCGTATGGCTCCTCTTTTAGTTCTGTCGAATTTTTTTCTTTTTGGTAATCAAAAAGAGGGTACAAGTGAATGGCGACCGAGGCACCCCCTGCTAGATCATGTTCTGACTCTCGTGTTCAACAACGAACATATCAGACTTACTGAACAACCAGCGCAAGCACTGGCCCCGTCAATGTAGCACCAACAAGGGGCTAGTATAGTCTGTTGAAATTAAGACAACACTTTATTTGCATTATCCTCTAAAATTTGGAGGGACCCCAATTCGGCGGGAGCTTTACGTTATTGGCTGCCCTTATATGACTATATCTCCGGTAAAGTGTTTATGGGTTTGCCTGCATGGAATATGATTCTTGTCTATGTAGCTGGTGTACCAGATCCTCTATGTTGTACAATATTGAATATCCTCTATTTCTATAGTCTGTTGATCTTCTTGGTTTCCCAGTCCTGACTTCCAAGTTCCAACCCTTGTTCTCCCAAGTAGAAAAGAGTGAAAAAAACCATACATGTATCCATCTCTTCCATATATGTGATTTTATTTTATTATTTAAATTTTATTTTATTACTTCTAGTATTTGTAACATAATATTTTTGAATTTTGTAGGCCAATTCATACTCCAAGGGGTCAAATACTTTGTCATCATTCTTCTCATTCATCCATCCCTCAGCTACCATAAAAAAGACTGAAGATGATTTCAAACCATTGCAATCTCATCTTGGTAGATGGAATAGTAAGGGGCGTGCTTCGCTGCGAAATGCAAATGTGATTTGTAAAGCAGAATGCATTCCACGAGATGAGTGCGGAGTATCACCTGACCCAGCTGACGAGCAGGAGACCCCTGTTTCTGCCAGAAGTACCTGTTTGTCAGAGACCTATGAGGATGCAATTGAGCCCCAGAGCCCTTGGAAGCTTATGCCTAATCTGACTGACGAATCTTCGTTTATTTATGTGGAATTATATGAGTTTCTACAGTCATCTCTTCCTAACATTGTGAAAGGTTGTCAGTGGATGTTGCTTTATAGGTGACTGCTTCTTTAATATGGAATTTTCTGTGAAATGGTCCTTACCAATTTAATGGTATACTTGATTTTTGTTTTGTTTCTTTCAACTGAAGGGCAGTACTTTGAGACATGGTATTTCACTGCGTACACTTATATGGAAGAGTGCTGACCTTCCTGGTTCTGGCTTACTGGTATGGCGAACTAATTTTTTTGTCTACCTGAAGATAGATTATATCAAATCACTGTATTAAAGACAGATGGTTTTGCTCTTCATGTTCTAGATTGTTGGAGATCGAAAGGGTGCTATTTTTGGGGGGCTTCTTGATTGTCCTATCAAACCCTGTCCAAAGAGGAAGTATCAAGTGAGTTGATTTGCAGCATTGTTACTGTTTCTGGCACTTTTTGGTTTTCTTTCTACTCATATCTGATTCATTTATGTTACAGGGAACAAACCAGGCTTTTGTTTTTACAACCATATATGGTGAACCAAGGCTGTTCAGAGCGACTGGTAAATAATCTGTCAAATATTTTTGCTTGATATTTACAATTTTCATGTCTGACCTGATATAATGTGGTTGTACAACATGTGGATGTGATTGGGGTATGGTCTTCTTAATTTGCAAGTGTTAACTTTTATCCCTCTGTTTACGACGAGCAATGCCATTTTCTTAGACAATGGAGTGTTATACAAACACTTTAGAAAGATATATCTATATAGTGCTTGGATATGTTGATCAAGAATCCTATGGCCTGGACTAGTGTAGAGCTAAATACAGAGCCAACATTGAAATGGATAATATGGGTGCAACAAAGACAATTAAAGAAATAGTGCGGTTGATTGAAGGACAAGGCAGGCTTTGGCCCCTAAGCGAGTTCGGGCTAACAGTTTGGGACACTTCCACCCATTTGTAAAATCATTGTGGCACATCTACTATGAAGAACATCCCTAAAAAAGAACAAATCTATATATGTAAGAGTCTTCCTACATCTGTATCGATATTCAGTGCCTTGATTAGCTCCGCTGAAATCTGGCAACCAATTTTGATTGGATGAACATAGCTATGAATAAGATTCGACACCCACGCACCTTTCCTATTGGGGATTATCGCAATGTGTTGTACTATTTGGAAGGACTATGTTACTTTCTCGGCCAATGAGAAAGTCTTCTGTTTTCAGCTCAAAAACACATAATTGTTCCTTTTCCTTTTGTAACAAGTTTTTTACATTCCATAAATTTGTAGTTTTGCACATTTAAATAAGAAAAAATTGAAATCTAGAAGCTCGTTTAGACTTCATGCTTTAGCTGCGGAGATCTAGTAAGGTAGCCTGAGGTCAACAAGCCCAGCTATACTGTTTGTCAAAAAGTTGCGTGTCAAAGGTAGTCAAACATGGGTAAAGGAGGCTGTCACACCAGAATACATGTTAGGATCCTAAGGTACGGCCGGGACCAGGTTCCAATTTTTTTCTTTCTAAATTGAAATATATAAGTTTTTAATTGGAGTTCGGCTATAACTATACCCGTATTCGTCAATACGATACCCATACAGGAGGCCAGGCAAAATAGGGAACACCTCACGAGCAGCTTGGCTCATGTAGTCATGTCCATCCTTGTGTGAGCCACCATTTAGCTCCAACGTTCTTCTCCCTATCCTTCTTGTAACCCCTGTTGATTCACTGCAAGATTGTATCTTCATTCTTCCATCTTAAGAGTTAATTTCTTACAGACAATTCCTTGTTACAATTAAAAAATATTGGATTTGTTTTACCACCAATACTGATAGTGCTTCTGGTGATTATTGGTTAGACCTGGCAAACGGGTCGGGTCAGGTCAATCTAATTTGGCGGGTTGAAATGATTTTCTATGTAAACTCTTAGTGGGCTTTCGAGCTGTCAAATTAGTTTTTGTCGGTTTTTGAAAATTGGGTCGGGTTAGGTTTTTCGGGTTAAGCTTTTTATGTGTCCGGGTTCGGTTTTTCAGGTTAAGCCTTTTATGTATCTGTAACAACGGGGCGGGGCTGGTCAAACGAATTTTGCCGGTCTGAGATGCATTTGTGTAAACTTTTAATGGGCTTTCCAACTATCAAGTTAGTTTTTGTCGGTATTTCTTCGGTCAGGTCGGGTCAGATTTTGCCAGCTCTATTATTGGTTGATTGGTCCATGCATCTTTCTTTCCCTTGACAAGCCCTGGCCTTTATTATCTTCAACATGCTTGTCTTACTCATCATGTTACTCGGTCAATAAGGCAAGCGAGGTTTGCACCTTTTGGTGATGCTTGGGGCATCTGGGCAGAAAGAAGGTCGTAGACTCAATTCTCAACCAATTCAGTACCCGGGCTAAGTGCTTGATGGATATGTAATCATTGTCATCCTTTTTGATAGCCTCAATCTCACAGCTGGATAACAATCATGCTAACAGACCACTGGCCAGTTCTTACTCATCATGTTACTCGGTGAACAAGGCAAGCGAGGTTTGCACCTTTTAGTGATGCTTGGGGCATCTTGGCAGAAAGAAGGTCGTAGACTCAATTCTCAACCAATTCAGTACCCGGGCTAAGTGCTTGATGGATATGTAATCATTGTCATCCTTTTTGATAGCCTCAATCTCACAGCTGGATAACAATCATAACATCATGCTAACAGGCCACGGGCCAGTTCTTGCCTTGCTAATTTTCATCATCCTCTTTCAGTATTTTATTTCTTTCAGCAAATACCTCGCATGAATTGTTTTGTGATGTTTCTAAGAATGTATGATGTGTTATAATAGGTGCCAACCGATACTTCTATTTGAGTATGAATGACTTACTAGCATTTGGTGGGGGAGGCAACTTTGCTTTGTCATTGGATGAAGACCTGTGAGTTACTTTTCATTGATCCATCAGAAGCAGCCATGACTTCTGTTAATGCTTCTACTTATAAGTTCTTGTTTACTAGGTTGACTGGGAGCAGTGGGCCTTGTGAGACCTTCGGAAACTCGTGCTTGGCTCATGATCCTGAGTTTGAACTGAAAAATGTTGAGGTACTTTGACATCCTATCCATCAATACTGAATTGTGTTTTATGTTCCTGTTCTTTTGTTTGGAGTTTATGAAACAACTTATTTCCCTAATCAAAGTTACAACACTGAAAGTTAGCATTAATCTGGATCGTATTTGTAGAGATCATGTTTTTAAAAGATTCTTAGCAGTCAATTTGACATTTTGTTCCTTTGTTTCATAAACTTCTGGACTGACGACTTGGCTCAATTCTGTTCGTGCAGCTTTGGGGTTTCACCCATTCATCGCGATACTTAATTTAATACACAGCAGCTCAAAATTCATTGCCAACGATCGACCATTCTAGTTATTTGCATTAGCTATTTTGATAGGTTCAGTTAGCTGCAGCTCCCGAATGCAATTTTCACTGGCTGGATGTTGCAAGTTTTGGTGTACAACAATATTTATGTGTTGGGTGTACATATATACATTGGAATGGAACGACTTATTCCTATTTATCCAGAAAATGTTTGGGTTCCTATTTTCTCGGGCTGAAAGTTGTATTTTAAGTATTGGTGTAAACTAGTGTTCCTATTAGTCCAAACAGCTAGTATGTCTTGTGTGGACTTAGTCCACCGTGGACCAAGAATACTAGTAGGAATATATAGGAACATGGAGGATATATTTAAAAAGATTTATATCATTAGTCCACCATGGACTAAGTCCACACAAATTTTTGTACCAAACTGCAGATCCTGAAAATGGTTTGGCTTGCTATTTTTAAACCAGCTCGTCTTGTGTGGATTTAGTCCACCGTGGACCAAATGGTGAATCAAGAATATAGTCCAAATTTTTAGGGACATGACAGGTATTTTTTCAAAAGATTTGATCTTTAGACCACCGTGAACTAAGTCCACACAAGATATTGTACTTTTAAACAGTGGATGAGTGAATGTTGTTAACATATTATACCTATCGGTGTTCAGTAATTTGCTTGTTAGGTGTACGTATAACCTATTTACCCAAACTCTTTTATGCCACAGTTTTGCATTGATGTTGATTGTTAGGGACCTGCAACTGATTTATCTTCTTTTCAATCAGAGGGAAACTAAAAATCCAAAATCCAATTGGGACCTGGTATTTCACTAAAGATTGCTCAAAATTTATGCATAAGCCTCCATGAATCTCAACAGTAACAGAATAATCGACATACTATACTATTCTTTTAGAATACAATACAACATAATGGTCAACTGTTAGTACTCTAATTCCTTTCTGGAAAGTTGGACATGAAACAACATAAAGTAACCGGCATCCTGATATGATGAGCTTCACGTTGACTTCTGGTCTATAACCGAAAATAAACAGCTTGATTAAGGTGGTCAGGCAGCTGAGGCTCCACAGATGGCGGGGTAGTCCAAGTCCCCCCTCTTCCCATCATAGACACAATTTGACATCAGGCTAGACATCCAAACTCCCAGCAATAATCTTTGCCAGGACATTAAGATTCTTTGCCTGATAGTCCCAGTGCACCATCTTCCCCTGGCAAGCCAAATATCCGAAGGTTCCGATCCAGTGATCCCACAGCTATGTACCTTGCATCCGGACCAAATTTTACGCAAGTTGCTTTGCCTGAATGTTTAAAGCCCCGAAAAGAGTAAGGCCAAATTTCTGAACAGCCACAAAAATAGGAAAAGTACAAGCTGGAGAAAAAGAGAAGGGAAGAGCAGATAGAGCCGAACCTGTGCCAGATAAATCAGGCAAGGTCTTGAGGCAGTTCCAGTCTGATTTAACACTAGCCACTTGGTATACTCTGCAGTATAAACAAACCACACAATAATCTGTGAACAAATAATCTATACAATACTATAAGCTAGACAAAAAAAAAAGTGATAACTATTTCAAGGACATCGGAGGACAAACAAACCTTATATCAGAGCTTGCAACTCCAAGGTAAGTCCCACTATGATCAAAATCAACTGCAAAAGATCCAAAATTATTTAGTACAGATGAGATTACCCATCATATAAAACGGAACAATTCATCTTTCAGTGAGTTATTCTTCTCTGCATCTATAAAAGCCGTGTGGTTGGTGGTGGCAAGTATAAAAGTATATGTAACAAAGGGAAAGGAACAACAGAATTCCATGTTCTCCGAAGATAAAGGCATAGAAGAAATTATTTTTCCATACCAGAGTTGGTTGGTGTGTCGGGGTCCAGCGATGGGAAAGACCGGAAATTCTTCAACTTACGTAGATCCCACAGTTTTACACCATCATGAGCTGCAGTCTGACAAATTAGAGGCACAAATCAGACTCTAGCAATGTGGCCACATGAAGTGCTTGCTTTAAAGAGGAAAGAGACCTACCGCAAGGAAGTAACCATTTTCTGAAAAAGACATGGCTGTAACAGCACCTGTGTGTCCATCAAATTTCGCAACATTTGCCTGCAAAATAACAAATGAATCATAAACAATTTTTCTTTCTTTTTTGGTGAAGGGGTGGGGAGATCGACGTAAGGAAAACAGATGCACAGCTCTTACCTGAGATTTAACATCCCAAATCTTGACAAGAGAATCTGTTGTGCCTGTTCCAAGAATGAGACCATCAGGGTGAAAAGCTGCAGATGTATACCCCTCAGATCCTGTAGAGTCGCCAACCTGTTGAATATTAAGAAAATGCGGGTGGCAAGCTTGTCAGGCAGAATGCCTTTTTGCATATTGTTTCATAATCCCAATTATATGATAACAGTTGTGGGAAAGATGTTCTCTGAGGTTAGTAGACAGATAAAAACCTGTGTGAGACAAAGACCACTTGCAAGATCATAGAAGCACCATGTACTATCAAGGGAAGCGGTTACAAAATACTTGTTAGTCGCATGAACTGTAACGGCTTGCACCTGTCACAATAGCACCTGTTTAGTTGCATGTGAACTAATATCAAGCAGGTAACTTAGGTTTTGAGAATGAAGCACATCATTTAGTATAACAGTTTGCCCAGGTTTTTACCACTGAACAAAGGCCCATATCCTAGCAATTCTAAATTAAGATAATAATTAAAGCGTTAGCATCATTCATTATCATCAAGATTGTGTGGGCAACAAGGGAACTTCTCAGCATTACTTCTGTCATTCTCAGCACATACTTAAGAATCTGAATTTTGTGTGACTAGTCTTTAAGCAAAATTTTCTATTTCCAACTGTTTCACAACATAGCACCAATAGGATAGTTTCATCCTTTCCTCTTCCTTTCTCCTCCCTACCCTCAACCCTACCCAAGCCAGCCAAATTGGAAGAGGGAAACGAACTTGAGACCTCCGGAGCCCAGGGCTAAGCTGAAAGCTGCAGATGTATACCCCTCAGACCCCCAGGGAAAAAACACAGCAGAAATGAGCTAAACTAAGCAATAAATCCCCTTTTGGAATTTTCACTAATAATTAAGGAGTACAGATAACATCACATAGCTAAGCAGATGCCCCCTCCCCTCTCGGTCTCTCCCCACAACTGTGGCAGGGCGTCCAACTCATGTTTGTTATACTGTCCATTGTCTTAAGCAGAATATATTCTCATCTTTTAATAGTTAAGCACTAACACAGTTATGGGACTAGGGGAGAGATAGGATAGGGCCAAATGTATAAAGAGCATTTCGATCAACATATACTAAGTCCTGAACTTTGAGAAGGTGTCACCATGTGACTATTAAATGCATACGGAGACTAGCATGCCATTTCACTTATTTGAAATGAAAGGCGATTCAAGTTTCTGGCCTATGTCATGAGGCATTATCCATCTGAGTATAGAGTCCGATTTCCATGAAATGAACAGAGAACTAGAGAGATGGGCATAAGAGAAAGCTTATCTATACAGGAGCATCAACAGGGAGGGAAAAGGAGCAGCTAATCAATAATTTACCTCTGCTGTGTGATCCTTTAGAACATGCCTGCAATCATAATTCCCATTATCTGACCCTTGCCACAATCGAACAGTCTGTCAACAAATGATTAAGATAACAATAAGAAATAGTAATGGAAGCAAAAAAACAAAAGAAAATAAATTCACAGTCCAAATTAGGTATGCAACAGTAGTTTTTACCTACAACCACAAAGAACAGTTTAAACATGCATCTATTTGGCTTGATACTTGATAAGAAGAACCAAAGAGTAGAGAAGACAACACATAAACCAGTGGGAAAACTAATAAAGCTGCCATGTTTGGAAGTCTCAAGAGCGATATGAACACACATTTGCTCCTGCCAAATCTTCAGCGGCCACAAACCACGACAGAAGACAGCACCAACAATAAGAGCTCTAATTGAAAAAGTTCTTTTTTATGCACTTCTAGAGTGCATTCACAAGTCCAGCTCCTAAACATCCAAATACTCGGCTGTGATCAAATTAATTACCCATCAACTTGAAAGCTATTGATACGCATATATAACCACAGCACCCCTAGATTTTGGGTGGTCGGTCAGCCAGATAAACATTATTTTCAACAATTCTCAAGCATAACTAAATTAAATCACCTTAAAGAACGCAAAGAAGGGGCAGTAGTGCAGTACTACTGCAGATGAGCCTCAATTTCAGTAACAGCGGGTTAAAATTTTATCTTTTTGAACATGTAGCTGTAATGTAAGTTCCTCAGAGACTCAAAGTTGAAAACTTCAGAAAAAAAATACGCAACTATCCATGCACAAAAAAAAATTGTGAACCTGAGACATATGATATGACAATTGAACGAGTTCACAAATGATATCCAGCAATATTTTCACTTCCTGGGCAAATGCTAACCCATTTCGTGATATTGCCGGTTCTAAAGTGGCTTTAACTGATTTGAAGAAACGTGGCTCTGTTGCTGCTCCTAAGCCAAACTAGAGATTTCTACAAGTGAAAGCCTGAATACCAAAAGGATTGGCAAGTCTGGCTCGTTTCAGCCCTGCTTCCAACCAAACACACGAAAGAATGGCCCAAAACATTTCTCGGAAGACTCTAATGTTCCCTGTTTATCAATGACATCATACTTCCCTTGAAAAAGCTAAAACAAGGGGGTCCTGCACAAATTTACACTTCCTTTCATTTTAAATCACTAATACCCAAACAGCGGAAACCTCATAACACATAAACATCTTACATGCTATTTCCTTATTCTTCATGCACAAATTTAGACTTCCTTTCAATTTAAATCACTAATACCCAAACAGTGGCAACCTCATAACACATAAACATTTTACATGCTATTTCCTTATTCTTAATGCAACCCATACAACAGCAATTTATCCACACTTTGCAACAAAAACCAATGGGTATTAACAGCCCTTTGGGGGAGGCACAAGTGCATGAAGTACAATAAGAAATATCATTCATATTATTCTTACCGTGCTTATGTACTTGCACTAAATAACAAAGTACAATAGAATAAACAGGTAATCTTTGCTACGTTAAACCAACACGAGTGTCCGAGAATCTGAGAAACAAACAGGGTTACCTTATCAGCTGATCCAGTAATAACAAAATTTTCATCCTGTGGGACAAATTTGATGCTGGTCACCTGCCATTTTAACAGATGTTAAGTTCTCAAAAGGTTCAACAAATACTAATCTGGTTACGTTTTCAATATGCAGAACAAGCAAGAGGGAGCAAGACCTTCTTTGAGTGACCACTGAGTGTAGATACAATTTGTCCAGATGGTCGATCAAAAACAACAGCATTCGTATCAATTCCTCCGGTTGCAATCATATCCTTGAACACACCAAAAAAAAAAAAAAAAAAAAAAAAAAAAAAAAAAAAAAAAAATTATTCTTAGACATTGCCAATGGTATTTGAAAGGGAAACCAGCATTAGAGGCACATTGGTAAAACAAAAACGGAATAATCATATACTCATAGGCCCATCACAACCACGTAGAGCACCACTTATATTTAATTTTGAAGAAATACAGTACGGAAATCTGATGAGATACCAACAAAGCTGGGCTATGGTAATGATGCCAGATGCCACCATTATCAAACAAAAAGATTTTTTGTAGCTTACAGCACCTAAAATTATCAAACCTTAGAATTATGGATATCAACAGATAGAACTCCTGGTTTGTTAGTCTTATGAAGGGGATAGCTGGAGATCTGCGTGTAGTGCTCCAATTCCTCAATAGAAGCCAATGTTGAAGGTATCTGAAAGTCAAACCCAGATAAAAGTGATACATCCATTAGCCGTCACTGAAGAAGACTTCCGCTATGTTTTTCAAATATATGAAAAGATATAGTACACTAGATATAAAAGATAAGTTCCATCATATACAACATGTATGGAAAGGCAGCTGTCAGACATCAAGCAAACCAAAATACTGTATCCATACAGTTTTACATAGCATACCGCTCGCTTTTTACGCTGCTGTGAAAGTACAGCATTGCAATCTGTCAGTTCAGCAATAGTATCAGCAGAAATTCCTGGGCGAGCCTTCTTTCCGCCAGGGCCCAAATCATCATCCTCGGCACCTGCATTACATTTATAGTCCAAAAGTCAATTTGGAGGATTTCAACACAAGAGACAAATTAATATCAGGAGCACAGAATCGACCTCTTTTCCCATTGCTCAGAGCAGGTGCATGTACTGCATTTCCAGTTGCTACCGACATAGGTATCTGTCTCTCTGCCTGAGCCAATAATGATCTTGCCTCATCTCTTTCCTTCTTTAGCCTTGCAATTACACGGCAAGCAGCATCATGCTGTAAAAGAGATCACAAAAATTCATATATCAAGTTTCAAACAACACTTTCAATCAATTAGATTTCCTCATCACGAGAAATAAATGTACTCTCTTGGTGCACAATTTGGACAAGGGTCTGCAAATATATCTTTAATATCAAATAAAGGAGACATCTGAGCCAAGCTAAAAGAGCAGATAGCAATATGCTCTATAACTCAAAAACCTCAAGCTCAGAACCTGAGTAACGCTAATAGAACAGATATGTGGAAACAGCACCTAGAGGTTAGGTAAAATAAATTTTGAGAACAGCCCTTGGTAAGCACATAGCTGCAGGCTGTATGGGTGTTTAGAGACTCAATTTATCAAAACTCACCCCTCCATCCAAGATGAATCTTTCCACTTTCCTACTTGGGCTGTCCCAGAACAATCTTTCCATCTCGTATTTTTAGTAACCTTAGAATTAATGAATTGACTTGAATACCCCAACTTTACCCACCTACCTCCTTCCCCTCCTCTCTCCTCCCTCTCTCCTCACCTTCTCTCTATCTGCTCAACTTCCCTCTCTCTATACAGACGGGGACAGTGGTGACTCTGGAATTGAAACAACAACACCACTGACACCCCTCCTCCCCCACCAATGGGAAGCACGCTCTCTCTTCTCATCCCCGGCAACACCCCCCTCCCTCTCTTTTCAATTCTGGCCACTCCTCAGCAATCAAAACGAGCCCCAACAGTCCTCAACAAGGATAGCAATGTCTGCCACAATTGAAAAAATCATCAAGCGCGGTTTTCCCCCCGATAGTCCCAAACTCTGTGATCGTCTCGATTGGCTTGAAGCTGTGAGAACTCGTGATCAAGTTAAAATTCGAGATGCCCAGTTGATGATGATGGTGCACCGTTCGAATCTAATAATACTAATGTTGATTCTTAAGAATACAATTCGAACACCTGGTTCTACTTTCTTTCGAAATTCGATAACGGTTACCCCACTCTTCTCCTCTTGCCCTCCTCTCCCAAGTCCCACCAATGACAATAATGTCGAATTGGACACCAATATACAAGAATTGGACCCTACAGGTCCAGATCGAACATGGGGCAGTGGATATGGGGCTGGGGATGTCATGGTCGTGTGGTGGCTGGGGAAGGAAAAAATGAAGGAAGAGAGGAGAAATAGAAGAGGGAAAAAGAAAAAGAAAAAAGGGTGATGGGTGGCGAGGGGAGGAGAGAGAAGGGGCGAATGTGATGGTGGTTGTTAGGGTGAAGGGAGGAGGAGAGAGAGGGGTAAAGTAAGGGCAAAAATGGAAAACCACACCTTTACACGCTGCCTAAAACTATGTGCCTAAACCAAATGAAAATTTTGTCTAGGACGGAGGGAGTACGAAACAAGTTAATCAAAAGGTATCCAAAATGCTTTCAAGCTTATACTCAACCATGTCTCCATATGGCCTATTTTATACTCCAAGCACAAGTTTGAGCAGTTAACAACCAGGCAATCCCGTTTAAAAGTTAAACTTCTTTGGCAAAAAAACAGTACGGCTTTCACAAAGCCTGATTTAGCAAATACCTTGCAAAGAGCTAAGCAATACATTAGCATGTTTTATCAGCAATAAAATAAAAATACGGAACAAAACAAGACCCACCCACCCTTTAGAAAGAAGAAAAAAAAGAAGAAACGAAAAAAAAAAGCAGTAGATCTGTCATTATGCCCCAGACCCTGGTTTCTGACCAGAATTTCAGTCAGAAGCACATCTCAGTTCACAAACAACCAACCTGAGGCAGTCATAGATGCAAGCCAAAAGGGACACCCAGTACCTGGTAGAGAGCATGGCTCAGTTCTTGCCTGGCAGTATGTAGTTGTTGCTCCAATGCAAAATTAGAGAGCATCAGACTATCCCACTCCTGCACTCCAAGATCGAATAATTAGAAGCTAAAACAGCGTATAGGTATTTAAAACAATAATAAGAAGAAGATGAAGCAACATGGGGCAAACAAACCCATTGAAAATGTAGAATTCTAATACCAATGAATATTGGCAGCATATGGACCAGGAATATCAAAACATTCAAAATACAGCTCATGACCTTTTAGATTAGAATTTAGGAGACAGAAAAGAATGACAAATATTTCATCTAAAAACCAAACCAAGCAGATAAAAAACTACAGGGATACCTACTTCAAACCTATGTTTCTCAGACTCGGGGATTCAAGGGTCGGGTTCGGAGGATCAGATCATCAGACTCGCCTATTTTATAGATTTTTTTTCTTGTTTTGTGGCTAATTTGGAGTGTCCTAGTGTCATATCGTATCCTAGTGTCTGAGTATCCGACACGGATACTTCTCTTAAAATGAAGAGTCCGAGAATCATAGCTTCAAACTGTCTAAAGTTCTCCACAATTTTTACTTTTCCCACAGTTTTCAAGATTTTAATGTTCGCAAGTATGGTGTAGATGAGTTGCGCACTCTAATGATATTCTGAACTCTCCATTCCTTTGAAATCCCCAGCCAGTTTGATATCCCAGCTCCTTCGCAAATGCAACACCATAATGGGCAACTCTAGGCATGGTACGCAAATTTAAAACAAACATTGCCTTTCTACTACTGTACTTTGATACTTCAACAAGACCCTTGCACAATGTATCTACTTACTAGATCCTAGCACATATTGTCAACTTTCTATCAAGACACACTCAAACACTACAGGTTTGATTCCATGGAGTCCACCCCTCTGGGGCTCTGCTGTTTATGAAATACTCCCTCCGTTTCGGAAAAACCTTAACATTTGTTTTTTGAAGGTCAAAGTTACAAACTTACTATTGATTTATGAACAAATATAAGAATTTACAATTTAAAAATACTATTGTTAGATTCATTGAAAATAGTACTTTTGGAAAATCAATTTTTTTATAACTTATATATTCATATAAATACAACTATTTAAGGTCAAAGTGGTGCATTGGAGACTGTGAAAAAGTAAATGTTAAGATTTTTCTAAAACGGAGGGAGTAACAAACTTGATACTTGAAATAGGAACATATTCTTTTGCCTCATTTACCCTAATATATATTCTTCTATCAAAAAATCATAGTTTCCCTTTTTTTTTTTTGGAGTATTGAGGTTAAACTAAATAGGTTATTCAAAATGAAGAGCAGACAAACATAAAACTTGATAACATTGATTACCAAAGTAATGAGGACAGATAAACATAATCCATTTAAGCTAGCTGAACACATACATTCTGGAACATGCCAATCATCCCAGGAATACTTGCAGCTTGTACAGGTCTGGGCTTCACTATCTGCAACCAAAGCATTCCAAATACGGATCTTGCCATTGAAAAATAATGTACAACATATAGACAATTCAATTAAATCATTGAAGATACCTTGCCCGCTTTAACTGACACTATGTCGTCCATAGTTAGCGGCTCTCCTGTGACCGGACATTTTCCATAATCCTTCACAAAAAGCGCCAAAGAACCAGTAACGTAAACAAAAGCCAAATTGCATGAAACATTAACAAGATCCAATTAGAATAGAACAAGCAGGCAAAAATGTTCACATTTGCAATTGTATCATAAGAACTGTCAGAACAAAGCATTCAGCAAGTGCTAAAAACTTCACAAAATTTTCATTGTACTTATTGTGTTTCTAAATCCGCAACTATGCATAAACACGCTAGCTAACAGAGACAAGGAAAGCTAATTTCCGACAGTCCAACACCACGTATCCAAAACTATGGGGATCTAAATGTAAATTTGATACAACAAATTGTTCTTCACTTGTACAACACCCACAGATTTCTACACGTCCCTGAGAATTCACTTTATTATCCAAGAAGCAGAATTTCCTATAACAAAATGGAGTTTCTATCGCATAGTGTTGGTAAATTCAGAAGCCGAAACAACTAAGCTAGTAACCCTAACCAAAAAAAAACGCAAAACAATTGACAAACAAGAGAGAGAAATGTACGGAACCCAGATGAAAAACTGCACCAGTAATTTGTTATTCACTTGCTACAACACCTAACAGATTTGTACAAATTCCTTAGATTCCAATTTGTCCTTCAAAATAAAAACAAAATTCTCTCCAACAAAGAAAACTTTCTTTGGCGAATCGTGTTGCTAAATTCGGAAGCCGAAACAACTAAGCTAATAAAACCCTAACCAAAAAAAGCGCAAAACAATTGCCGAACGAGAGAGAGCGAAGAGAGAGAGAGAGCGAAGAGAGAGAGAGAGAGAGAGAGAGAGAGAGAGAGAGAGAGAGAAAGAGAAATGTGATACCGAAATGTGTCGTTCGATGAGGCGTTTTTCGAAGAGAAGTCCAGATTTCGTCGAAACCACTGGCTCTTCCGGCACTTCGCCGGAAACTGAAATTGCAACAAAAGCAAAAACACGTTAAACCCTAGAAAATAACACAACAACGACAAAGATATCAAAAATGGCGAATTAAAAAGTGTGAGAGAGAAAATAAAAGGAACTTACTTGAGCAGTTCATTGTGGGTGAGGTTTCGCGTGTATGAGAAACTCTCAAACAAGAACTGATGCAGAGCGGCAGGCACCAGAGGAGAGAGAAAGAGGAGAGAGAAGGAAGAAGAAGAAGAGGCGGTGAAGGAGGAAGTTGTTTGATGGTTATAGAAATTAGGGACTTCTGTGAATAGTAATTTCTTTGTGTGGGTCTATGGTTAATGGTTTAGTGGTTGCGCCTTTTTGAGTTTTGAGTTTTGAGTTTTGAGTTTTGAGTTTGAGTCTTGGACTGGGCTGGCTCAAGTGTTAATAGAACCGCTCTAGCCAAGAAGCATTTTGGTAATTAAAAAAAAAAAATACGTGGTTGGTGTTAGTTGTTTGGCACTTTTGTGTAGAGTATCTCTATCTGTTAAACAAGATCCGAGTATTTGATTATTGTTAATGGAGAAATTATGTTGGGTGGGAGCATATTACCCTTTTGTAGACCAATCTGTGTAAGACCCTATTCTCTTCAACGGAATGGTGCGGGACGGTGAGGAATGGAACGTCGCGGTGCGAATAATTAAAAAATATGTGAGACAAAATGAAGTACAGAATGCGGCGCGAAACGGAACGGAACGGAGCGAAATGCAACATGGAAACGACGAAAAAAACAGGGCTTTATACCAAATAGTGTACTATTTACCTCAAAGCATCTTATGAATCGTCGATATATATCTCCATATTTTGGACGAACCTCTTTATATCCTATGGAAGTTTTCCCGCAAATACTTGTATGAGGGTTATATCGTGTGTTCCCTAAATAAATACTTAATTCGTTTTACCAAGATGTTTACACTTTATTTTTCAAGGTTAAAGTTCACAAACTTTGACCATGAATTAGTGAAAAAATACAAAGATTTATAATGTAAAAATGGTATTGTTAGATTCATTTTAAAGAATACTTTTAAAAAATTATAATTTTATAATTTATATATGCATATAATTATAATTATCTACGGTCAAAGTAGCGCATTGTAGACCGTAAAAAAGAAAATGTAAACATCTTCAGAAAACGGTGATAGTAAAAAAAAAATGATACTTTTGGGTAAAGCAAAATGGAGCCATTTCCAGAGGAGCCAAAAACTTCACATTTCTTGGCTTCGGAATGTAATAGACTAAAGCAAAATGGCTTATAAAACTGTCGGCACTTCTTATTTAATTTATTGTGAAGTTGCTGATGGTCGTCGCACTTCGGATCTCGGGTCAAATAGAAACAGTCTTTCTATGAGACTCTCACAGGAAATAAAAGGAGTCATTATGCAATCACACATGATGTTGTATAAAAGGAAATAAGCATAACTACTTAAGAAAACTTAAAATTCTAGTTTATATTTGGTTAAAACAGACAAAGTGGAAGCTTTTTAGTCTTTAATAGAGAGTTGTATATTGATAATTAAAGTGACAAACTTTCCCTTAAAATGGGAAAAGAACATGTAATAATCTTATGTCTTACAATGGCTGTCTTTTTATTTTTGGTTGTCCCCAATTTGATGGTCATAGACTCATTATGGGACTAATGTATTACTTATTAAAAATATTCTTAAATATTTTGTGCAAAATTGAAGAAGACCATTATTGTGAGACAGAGGGAGGCAGAAACAAGTTAGGCTCAAATCAGTTTCAACAACAACAACCCAGTAAGTATCCCGCCTAGGGCGGGTCTGGGAAAGTCCAAATGTACGCGGTCTTACCCCTAACTAGTCGCCTAGGCTCAAATCAGTTTGTTGCAGAATATGTTTGGTGAGAAAGTGTTGTCTAAGAGCTTCAATTATGAAACCCGAAGTTGAGAAAAGCTTCCTCTTTCAAACAGATTCTTGTTCATAGTACATGAAAGGACTTCAGAAATTTGTACCTTAAAAGATGTTTGATGCAAAGCCAAAAGGAAAGTAGCTTTTGGTAGGCTTACAGTGAAGGATCACTTATTGGCTATATCTTTTTTGAACAGCATACTTATTGGCTATTTGATGTATGGAAATTAAACTTGAAGCTTCTTAAGATGTTCTGAAGGTTTATATTTCTGCCTAGTTTGCACTTACTGAGCATATGCGCAACCATTTTTGTTCTCGTTGCAACTGATACACTGAGACGATGGACAGTCCACAGAGGTTACAGGAGTGCAATGTTAACTGAACTGTTTGTTATTGCGCAGCTAAGGTGTTTTTAACTTAATGATTTACAATGGACTTGAAAACATGACTTGTCAATAATTGTAAAGAACTAGGAGGAAAGTGTGTGCATGTTTGCTGTAGGTCTAACGATATGAACATCACCACAGAACAACCTAATTTTTTATATCTTTGTCATGCTGCCATGGTCTTGTATAGGGTTTAAGCAGATATTCCATCACCAATTGAAACAAAAACTAAGGATTATCAGACAGATAGACAGCAATAGCGAGCCTAAGGTGAAGCAGCCAGTGTCCCCATTTCCATGGATACTTAGAGAAAACAAATATGTCAATACTTATTACTGGAACAAATGATGAATTTGATTTACTAAATCTATGATGAGCAAGGAGCTCACTCAAGGAAAGACTTAATTTTAATATGATAAGACATATGTGACTAATTCTATCATAAAATTAGTTCCACAAAATCCCCCATACTGAAAATTGTTCTGTCTTGAAGCAAGTATTAACTCGAGTAAGAGCTTTATAAAAAAAATTCTCTTATACAGATTCTTGTCGACAGAACATGCAAGGTTACTTTGCTTTTGCATTGAAAGATTTGATTCCTCATAAGCTGGACCAAGTTATTTTTTATTCCTTAAATAAGCTCTTTCGTACTTCAGAATGAAGGAGATTGTATGTTTCCGAATAGCATATAAAAAAACTTTTGTGTCCCATGTATGATGTAACACAAAGAAGAAAAGAAAGACTCTGCAGCTGCTTTCTTGATGACCATTATCCAGAGGTGCCGGAGCAATTAGAAGCTCCCATCTTAACTGATGGCCAAAAAAGTTGCTAAAGCAGCTGGAATTTAGTTGGTTTTTTTTTTTTTTTTGCTTAATGAAACACTCTAATCACCTGTTGTATTTTGGTCAGTGACTAATAGTTCTTCTCCTGTTCTGCAAGAAATAATTGTGTTGCTGATCTGCTAAGTGGAAAACTTTTGCATTTGCTGCTTGGACCGTCAAAGCATGTCAGAATCAATCTAACCAGTTATATAAGATAATTCTCTTACAAATCACTTGATGTACAGTACTCATGAGTCATGACTAAGCTAGTTAACTATGTCCATCATAGCACATATGATGTGTCGGATACGAATTTCATTCTGTTTCATGTCTAGAAATTGTGTGTTTAAGCTGTTCCCACGCACATACAACTAAGCCAAGTCACAGAAAAGTTGAGGTTCTTAAGTAGTCCCACAACAAGGATAGAGTGATTGACTGCTCATGTCCCTTCAATGCTTGGCTTATATCTATGTCCCCTTTCCCATGAAGAGTTATGCCTCTACTGAAACATAATCTTGGACTTGGATACGAACATCACATTTTCGTTGTAAAATGCCCCAAGGTGTGAATTTTGCTAAGTCAGGAAAATACAAGCTCCTTGGGATGAAACTTCATCGCTAACTATGAGATAAAAGCAACGATTTAACACCAAAGACATGACCAAAGTAGCATCAATATGTAGGTCACATAAGTATTGGTAGGTAAAGCTGGGGTTCCAGCCCAATCTTTTGTTCAGCATAGGCATAGGTGCATGTTGAGCTAGGATTGGAAACTAAAAATAGATTATTCCTGTGTTTAGATGTGAAGGGGGTATGTCGGAAGTTCCTGAGTGGTTACTTGCCACCGATGCAAAGCAAATCCACGTCGACTATGCTTTTTCTTGTGTGAAGAATGCTTATTTCTATGCTAGTAATCAGTAGCAAAAGCATTTCCCTTGTTTTGGGTTGAAAAAAACTTTGTACATTATAGTATCAGAAGCTTCCCATAAGCAAGAATATCATAAAAAGAAAGAAAAAAAAAAAGGCAAACTCTGATCTTAATGTTCCTACAGGCTACAGGTCCAATTTTTCAGATTATGTAGCACATGTATTTGTCTGTGCAGGAAATGGTTCATATCCAGATGATACTACGTACGGGCGCGCTACAGACCTTATTGAAGTGTGACAAGGAACTAGGAACTTTATCTGATCCATTAAACTGTGCTTGTAAGTATGATAAAGAAAGTTAGTACTTGGTACATATTTATGCTGTTTAGATCCAAAGGAGTTCAGAAACCAGGTCTATAATCTAAATTTTTTTGCTCAGGTATCAATCAAATTGCTATGAAGGCCTAGTTCTGTATGCAAGTGTTAGAATACTGGCTCAATCCAGTATGGGAGCCTGGCAATTACTATTAAAATCACATTAGTGACAAAACATGTTTATTTACATATGAGCCTTCTTGCATACCAACAATATTGACACTCAGCTGTCAGCCTCTCATGTCAAGCAGAGGAAAATTATTACATAAACACAAGTCACCTTGTCTTTAGTTGATACAGTGACTTACATAAATAAATAAATAAATAACTAAATAAGGGATTATGCTCCTTCTGGACGCCCTCATGAACCCTGCCATGGGCCCTCACGAAGAAAAAAGAAGATTAATTTGAGCTAATGACAGCCATAGAGGCTTTTAGCTCATACCCAGTACACCACCCCTCCAAAAATAAGAAAAAACCAAAAAAAAAATCTTAATTTTTGATGTTTTCCCAAGGGATAGGGGAAATTTTTAAAGAGATCTAGAATTAGAAAGGTTCCATAAGGGATAGAGGAAGTGATCAAGAAGGGAACAATCATTTGTCGTCCTCAATCAAAAGGAAAGAACAAAGCACATCGAATCTAAATAAAGATAAGCTCATCAACATCATGGAATGTACACTAAGTACCATATTCTGTACTCCCTTAGAAGAAAAATCAAAACAAGGGTAATGTAAATCTGTTCTGCTAAACTAAGCAAACTCAGCCCATATTCCCCAAAATTATACATTATACAATGAAACAAGGCAAATGATGCAAATACAGATTCTAATTTGTCTTTTTCTCTGTTTTTTGATCAAGTCCAAAGTTATAATTCTTCTGATAATTAGTTTTCACACATTAGTAGAGCCAACAAAGTTGAGTTTCAAGTCCCACAATTTGGCACTCATTCAATGCATTAGGTTTTGTTGGAAACCAATCAACATCAGGGCTTATAAACACATAATTTGATTGAGATGTGCTTGGATCAACCAAGCCTTTTCTCCACTAATAATACTCTTAATGTTAAATAATCACATATTGATTCTCATAATTTGATTGATATGCACTCCTCTTTGACTAGAATTATAATACCAATGGACTAGAGATATAGAGTTGCCAACTGAGATGTTTCACACTCCAATAGTATTCCAAAGATTAATTAAACTAAGTAGATAGATGTTACTTTCAGCTAGGAAACATAGTGTCATGTTACACCGGATCGACTTTGATTCTGGTATCAGAAAAACTCATATGAGGCAGTTTCAACGTGAGGCGCCTCAAACAAGCCTGACGAATGACGTCATGCTTGATTATAGAGTGGCCTCAATTTGAGGCGGCCTCATAAGACACATTTTGACAGCGGGTAAATCTTTTGAGGAGTTCTTCATTGGTTTTTTCTTTTCTTTTGGTTCATAAAAGCCGCATGCTGTAAAATATATTTACATATAATATATAGAAGACAAAAACTTGTTTAAGACGGTTTTACCGTAACTTTTGATGAGACGAGGGTCACCTTTTAGCGGAATAAGGATCACGGCTTATAATAAATGGCCTCTACATTTCTAAATTGTGATCCTAATATTTTTGTGTGAGTTTGTACTTGCTTTAGATAGAATAGTTGGGAAAAATTGAACATTAACTTAACGTGCCAAAAAAAATCAATGTGCCAAATTCTTCAATATTAAATACTAGGCCTATACTTGATTTGTCTGATAAATTGTCCTGATTTGTCCATGTACACCGCTTTTCAATGTTGGGATGATGTTGAATCTAATTAGAGACAGTGTCATGTTCTATCACTTGCATGGTTGCCTAAGTACAATATTCTGTATTGCCCCATAATGGAAAAATTAGAAGTAATCAAGAAAAGATTATGTTGCATGTTCTATAAACTAAAGAAGATTTTCTGTAAATAATAACAGGAAGACATCACATTTTGATTTTCATAGAATTACAATATACGCACTAATTTAATTTCGTTGTTAATAGCTAAGGTAGCTAATTTATGTTGTGGGCACCAAAAGCTAATTTGTGTTATGTCATAATATATTATATTATGTAGTTATATTTTTTCCATATCTATTTTGAGGAGTTGCTAAATGTAGGCGGAAAAAATTGACCAACAAATGTAGTTAACAATACATTGACCAAACAAAAGGGTTATGTGTAGTCTTAATGTATTATCATAAACATTTTGAGGTATTCAAATATTCTATATATCGACTGCACGTGAGTCAATTAGTTAGATTTTGTCAAGCTAAAGTAAGTAATTATTTACGTATTATTAGATTTATTTGCGTAATATTTGCAAAATGTGAAAAATGACCAAGAAACTGTAATGCAATAACAATATTACAAAGTCTATGAGAGCATATATAGTTGGTGTAAATTGTAAAAGTACATATAAAAGTGAAACAGACAAGCCATACAAAAAGGGTAAGAGGCTTGGTCAAAGTTAAAAACTCTATCTTTTTCTTTAAACAAAATCCAATTCCTAAGTTTAAGATGCCAATTCAGCACTAAAAATTGACTAGCTTGCCATGCAGCAAAAACCCAAATATAAAGACCTTTAACAGAATTTAAATAGCAATATTAGAGGCATAGCGAAAGTGTCGGATTTTCCTACCCTAGTTTCTAGGGGCCAAACCCTTCTCTGTAATCTATATTTGCCAAGGTTTTTCTTTTCCCTTTTTCTTAGCTGTCCTCTCTTCAATTCTCTGCCATCCTTTCATTTTCACTCATCACACAATTCTTCATTGAAGCTTAATCAGAAGAGGGGTTCTTGGAGCAAGCAAATTACATACCAAACATAATGTGCTCAATTACAAGTGATCTTCGTTTAGAGGACACCCCAAAAGAAAAGCGTATCATAGAAGAAGAACAACCACAAGAAGAAGGTCATGAGAATCAAGAAGGTGAAAGATCATTGATCATGCCATTGCATGATGTAGTCCGCTTGCCTACATCATCTCCATCTCCTCCTCCTCCCCAACCTTTAATGGGCCAACTTTCATGCCCCCTACTCGTAAATCCCTTATTTCTATATATAGTATTTCGTCCAACTTTTTTTTTTTCTTCCTCCTTTACAATGACCTCGTAATGCCTACAAGTTTCAAATCCTATGCAAAACCTTAATTTTAGAACATTATGGTTTTTAATTGCATGTGCTGCTTTCCTCCTCTTTATTTGTCATGATTTTGATATTTTCAAAAATTAGTCTCTTTAAATACAAACATTTTAAAGTTAGGGTAAGATTTATCTATGCACTGAATTTAAAAAAAAAAAAAAAAAAAAAAAGTTAAGAGGGCAAATGAAATGTTCACAAACTTGAAAGGGATATATGAATATTCTCATCCTAATAAGCTACTATGCATGAGTGCGGTTCCGTGTTACAAAATGATATTGAAGTAAAAAGATAAAATCAACTTGATGCTATATTGTCCCTTTCATATAATGAACTTGTTTCTAGATTCCTAGATAAATATCCTTAGCTATTGCTTGCAATTGGATCTTAAGCTTTCCATGCTTCTAGCTTTCTCAATCTTGGTTTTCTTTTCCATGGAATTATCAAGGAGTTTTTTTTCTTCTTAAATGTTAATTTTGGCATAATTTCAACTTTCCTTTGGGACTTTTAATTCTAATTGTTGGTCCAAGTGCAGTCATTTTCCTATATTGTTGCATATAACCAAAGTCCAATATTCCCAGAATTACTTTCTCTTCTGATCAAATGCATGTGGATTGTGGAGTACTACTATTATGCTTGTTAATCTTATCTTGGCAAGTATCTAGTTCTTGCATGCCAAATGGAGCACAAGATAGAGTAGTAGATATGTATTCCACTTCCCTTTCAGTATTTGCAAAACAAAACATTTTTTTTATGGGCTTAAACTTTCTGTTTTTGTGCATTATTAGAACATAGAAGACTCAAATTAACTTCCATCAACTGAGTAGGTTCACACACATGATATGTACTGGTATAAAAAAGACAAAGGTAGTGTAGCCTTTTATACTATACATGCTATGTCAAAAAGGAATTTTACTTGGACATGTTTTTATGTATGAACAAAAGACCATTAGTTGCTCATTGTGTGTTGATGAACTGGTGTTAGCTCAAATATATAAGTTGCATCTCTTCATTCATATAAGCTCATGTACTGTTAGTGACAAACCTTCAATCACTTACAGTTACTAACTAACTCCATTCACATGAGAAACTTAGATAATAGACCTTTGTTTACCCATATACTAATCCTAATATTGGTCATTCTGTTGTGTGCAGGATGAGATCTCAAGCCCTCTTAGTGCTCAAATCTTCGATTTCTGCGACCCTGACATGTTTTCAGACACATTACAGAACTCTGAAGCCACTTCGAGCCCCAATTGTGTTTGCTATGATCAGGACCCTAACTCTTCTTACACCACATACATTTCCTTTCCTTCAAATGTTGAAGATAATGATAACAGTATAATTGGTAACAAGTTTAGAACAGAACCCTTAGACATAGGTAACTTCCAGGGAGACCAAACTGATCAAAATGCCAACATTAGCACCACTAGTAGTACTACAACAACAGCCACCACTACCACCCCTAGCCACCATCACAACCTCTCAATCATCTTCGACTCTCAGGATGAGATCGACAACGACATATCTGCCTCCATCGATTTCTCACCTTCCCCACCCTTCTCAGCTGCCCCTCCCCCTTACAACCTTACTACCACAACCACCACGACCACCCAACAAGACGCCTACCAACTACCCTTGACCGAGGTCTCTATGACCCAGTACCCGGCCCCAGTACTCCCTCTCATAGGGGCCCCACCACCGTCATTGGGTCCAGTTTTCGAGGACAATTGCCTTTCATCAATCCCAGCTTTCCTAAGGCTAAACCACCCTTCAGGTGCTACAGCAACAGCAACTTCATCATCCTCATCATGTTCATTTCTTGACCCATCAATGAGCTCTTTTCTGCCTGGGAATCTGAATCCTGGATTAACAACTGATAGTTCTGGAATATTTGTTGGGAGTTTGCTAATGGCATCAGATTTACAGGCTAAAGACCTGGATTTTCAGGGTGATAATAGTGGGATTTTCTGCCCTGATCAACTTCCTCGTTACAACTCAGGGGATATAAAGGTGCTTATTTTCTTCTTTGGCTTGTCATTTACTAATTTTTACAATCAAATTAATCACTTATCATATCTGTTCTGGAATTAAAATTGATCATGTATTTTTTTTTTTTTTTGACTTAAGGCATTTAGCAATGAGAGTTCACAGATGGTTAGTGCAGCAACCAGTTCTGCACCTTTAGCAACAGAGATGTCAAGTTTGGAAGACTCAACCTTTAAAGTTGGGAAGCTCTCTGCTGAGCAGAGGAAAGAGAAGATTCACAGATACATGAAGAAGAGAAATGAGAGGAATTTCAGCAAGAAAATCAAGGTCTCCTTTTTCTCTCTCACTTGATCATAATTCATATGATCATCCCCAATAAAATCCAAAAACAAGTTCAATTCATACTCTTCAAAATTTCCAAACTCTACCAACCAAAAATTTATGTCCCAAACAAATGGGATTTTCTACTCAAAATTGATTGAGATAACTTCTTGGTTTTTGAAAGTGAAGTGATCTTAACATTGTTTTGGTCATATGTCATCTTTTACTCTTGTGCTTGTTTTACCCTTTTGAAATATTTATGGACATGGAAGCCAAATGTTGCAGTATGCATGCCGCAAGACCTTAGCCGATAGCCGGCCTCGTGTTAGAGGAAGGTTTGCCAAGAATGATGATTATGGAGAGACTCATAGGCACATGAATGGTCACCATGACGACGATGATTATGATGAAGTAAGCTCGTTCTCCATCATATTTACTTTAAATTTATTAAATCAGATACAAATGCTCACTTTCAAAAACTTGTTTCATTGTAAACAAATCATCGGGATTATCTCCATTACACTATTTTCTACAATTACGCATTACGGTCACATGTTAACTTTTTATATTTGTGAGTATGACAACTGTGGTAGATGTATAGAAGGTAATACGTAATTGCAGGAAATAGCGTAATGTAAAGAGTTCTGATCGAAAGAAAAGCGAGATCCTCCCTTGATACAACTAAAACATCTCAAAGTCCATTGAGGAATTAAGGGAAGGTCCTCTCTTAGAATGTACTTTTTAGGGTGTGTATATGTCAAATTTGATTAAGTAATTTTCTCTTGATATATGACAGGTTGCGGTGAAAGAAGAAGATGAATTGGTTGATTCCTCAGACATATTTTCACACATCAGGGGTGTGAATTCTTTCAAATGCAGTTACCAAATCCAGTCTTGGATTTGATTAATCTAGCTCTAAATATGAGAAGCCTTCTTTTATGTAAACTAAAATGGGCCGGGGAGCCCATTGGGCTAGAGAAGGAGCTAGGAGTTTGCACTGGGCTAGAGAGGGGGTTAGGGGAGAGTAGGGAGTGTAGGATGGAAAAAAGAAAGAGAGGAGAAGAAAAAGGAAAAAAAAAAAGGATAACTAAAAAAAAAAAAACTGAGAAAATGTAGATTTGAGTATAAATAATGTAGGTAGAATGTGGGAGTTATATTAGCCATTTAGGGACCTAATATTAGGGTAATGGCGAGTTTAAAATTTTCGAATGATGAGCTGGTTTGGAAAATACGAAAATTTAGCTTCATTACCAAAGTTTATGATTGGAAATGCTTTTATCCTACAATTTTGCTGCCTTTAGGTGACCAAGATTTATAGCATATTTTTAGGTTTTGGAATAAATAAAAAAGGGATAGCATAATAGGGGTTCTCAATGACTTATGTAGTATTATGAATAATGTAGTTTTGTTGTATCAGTTGCATCAGAAGTGTGTAAAAATAGAGTGAAAAAATGTTACCCAAAAAAAAAAAAAATAGAATGAAAAAAAAAGAGTGTTTTGGTTTGTAGGTTTTGTTATCCCATTTAAATGGATTTTCATTATCCATAGATATTTTCATATTGGGGAATTGTGTAAAAGTATCTTAAATTTTGGTTAATGTAGATCGTATTTCCAAATATTGCATATGTTTGGAGTTTTTCTCTTTTCGCTTTTGGCTTATGTCAGGTCTATATTGCCAAAATTTGTATCTTAAGATCTCTTGTATCCAAACCTCATATTTTTTAAGAGGAGAATCACATGACTAGTTGTGTATGGGGTTGTGAGTACAGTCGATACTCGTTTCGGTCAACGCTCTTGGTTTATTAATTTCCGTTTAATTGAAGTCCAAACTGAGTTTGAGTCGGGTTGAATGCTCAATAAAATCAAGTTTCATAAATGCATTTTTTTTCCCATTTTGTAAGAAAATTCCTAAAAAATTGATTAATTTGAAAAAATTTCAAAAATACCATGCTTCATTGGAATTTTGATGTACATGAGCATAAGACATTTTTTTTTCTTTTACAACATACAAACATTGGGCCCAATAGTTTTGCCACAAATCCAAACCGAATGGCGATTTGAGCTTGAGGCTGGAGCTTTACAATTTTGGGTTGTCGTACTGCGCTAAGCGGAGCTCGAATAAGCATTTGGTATTTTCATCCTAGATAATCTCTTACTAGCATATTAGCACAAGAACATCTTCTTCTCCTTAATGGTTACAACTTACAACTTTACAAGGTCTAAGATACTTTGTCATGAATCATCATCCACTACCTTGCATGTTTTTAAAGCTAAGACACACAATTACTTAGCTTTCTTGTGCAAAATGGAACCAAATTTTTAGTGAAAACGAAACGGAGTAGAACTTGCAGCATTAAATGGAGCAGATTGCAGAATGGTGAGATCACAAGATACAATACGACCTAATTTACCCCTTAATCGAATAATTAAGATTTTCTCCTTACATCTACATGCAATATATCCGACTTAATACTAAGACTGTGTTCTTTCAACTTACAGTAAGTTTCCAATTTAATCCGTTTAGTTCATGTCTTCAACATATACTTAAATTTATTAGACATTTTTAGGTTAAATTAGTCAAGTTTAGTTCATTTTGATCAATTCAGCCAAAAAGAACCCTAAGCTTCTAACATCTATCATGCATAATTTTTATTTTTTTTGGTTCACAACCACGAGTATCCACCGTTGACCACAGTAACTGTTTCCAGCGCTGGCTTGTACGCACCTCAAAGGGTGGGACATCTGGCCAAGGAATTTAAAGCTGCTCCATGCCCAATGCGAGATTCGAACCCTCGACCTTGGTTAATGATGGATGAGTCCCTACCACTAGGGTTGTTCAAAAGAATCTGTATCCGAGCATCCGATCCGAAAATATCCGAAAAAACGAATATCCGAATTATCGGATATCTGAAAAGCGGATATTCGGATTTTCGGATACGGATTCGGATATCAACTTTGAACATTTCGGATGTCCGAAGTATCCGAAAAATCGTAATTTCGGATATTTTTCGAATATTTCGGATACGGATATCTGAAATATTCGAAACTATCCGAAAAATATCCATTTTTTTTGGATATTATGGTTAAATTTCAGATACTTCCGGTTTCGGATATCATAACCAAATTAAAGTCAAATAAAATAGAAAAAATTCACTTTTTTGGATGTCGGATATCCCGATTTTCGAATATCCGAAACTTCGGATACGGATTCGGATATCAAAATTCATTATCCAAAATTTCAGATATCCAATTAGAACAGCCCTACCTACCACTCAACCACACCTCCTTAGTTTCTATCATGCCCAATTTAGATGACTTGGTGCTATTGCTAAGGCAAATGACATTGTCAAGATGGACCTAAAATGTCAATTTGTCGGGACTTGATATATTTATAGTTGATTCTTCTTAGTATTAGAGTTCAATAAGCCGAAATACTAGAATTTGGCAATTTGCAATTTGGCCAAATTGAAATTGAAAAATGTAGGCGCCGTTACGCACATGATATCCAATCAAGCTAAACAAATAAACAGTTTGAAATTTGGATTGTTTTCTTAAGGGTAGGTAGTTATAGTTTATAATCTGCCCTACAAGACAAAAAGGTCTCCCTATCAAAGAATAAAATAATCACATAACTCTACGGTTCAAATAATTAAGGCTTTATTTTTTCTAAACTTGTGTTTTATTTTTCACATCAATCAATGGGCCTAGTGTCAAATTTTCAATTTGAGACTGTCATTATCCCGTGAATATAGGATAGTTAGTGAATATTTGAAGACAAGCAAAAATAATTTAACTGAGCGGTAAGCAAAGAGCATCAAGAAAATCCGTATGAATAATTGTCATTCTTATTGCTCAATAGGGGTGGTGACACCATAATGGTAGTCGGATCCTCCGTTGTTATAGCAAAGAACAATACATTTATTTATCCTGAAAATAGAGTGTGGTTTTGGAAATTAAAATAGTTTGAGGATAGAGACAGACGGAGAAAATATGTTTATTCTTTGTAAGTATAGAGTGTTTGTTTCGAGGTAACAGATGATGCTCTTGGAAACAGAGGGATGCAAGTTTGATAATAATCGTGACTTGGGGTATATGCGTAGTGTCTGGTGCGATAAATTTTGTATGTCTAACCAGATTATAATCTTCAGAAAAAAAATAAAATAAATTGGTGCGATATTATTGTAGACCTAATTTGGAATATAATTTTATAGATCAATTATCTATATCAAATGAAAAGGGGTGTTAAGATCTGAAAGCTTAGCTCGATTTTGACCTATCAGCAAACATTCATTCAATTCCCCTCATTGATCTGTTTTTTCTCTTTTTATCATTTGAAACACGTGGAAGAAAAGAAATGAGCACATTTTTATTCGGCAACAATACTCTCCAAGCTAAAGCCTGGTAATTTTGGGCTTTAGATAAAAAACCTCATTCAATTATAGAAATCAAGCGTCATTTACTCACTTGGGACTTCGGGAGCCCCACGGGTAGACTAAACGGAATTGTGATGTTGCGTTGAGGCAATTAAGAATATATCCACCCATCGGATTGGCAACTCACTTACTTTTTGTGTGTATCTCTCTCGTCTATTTTCAGATTCTCTCTCCTCTATTTCTAAAAAATGGCATTTAAGGTAGGAGAAAGATAGATACAAAGTGAAGGTGGATTGTTCACCCACTAAGTCAACCAAACATTTTCCTTAAGAAATAGAGAAACTTTGAAGATCATCAACCAACACCAATGGGATCACAGTACATCATCATACAATCTGATACATCATGAAATTCATGAGCTGTCCATTTACTTTCTCAAGAACATATCTTAAAAGTCCATTTATACCACATTATCATGGATTGCAGGACACTAATCACCAGTATGGATCATTTGAAGATTTCGAAGTGCTATGGGGAGGACAAGGAGCTTGCGAATACAATTGCACATTTAGATAGGGATCATTTAATTATAGGTAACAATTACTTATGTTGAATACTATTCCTCATTATCGTGAGATTGTCCTTCAAAAGGATTGTATTGGGACACTACATCCTAGATCACCAGTAATGCAAATCGCTTCTTCGTGCCACATCTGGGAAGTGAAACTTGAGCATTGTTATCGAGAGGTTAATCGAGCTGCGAATTGGTTGGCTCATGCAGGTTGTGATCAAACAGAGATAATGAAGTTTTATGATTCGGCCTCGGCTTCTCTTAGCTTAGTTTTGTTAGAAGATGTTATAGGCCAGGTTCGATTGTTAGTAGTTAGTTTTTTTGCTTGTATTTTGTTAGTAGTTAGTTAGCCGGGGCCTCTCTTGCACCAAAAAGAAAAATAGAAATTTAAGTGCTTTTTTTATCAAAACAAAAGATAAATATAATTGGATAAGAAAAAGAAAAAAATATAATTTCTCATTCCCTAAAAAAGGGGAGTAATAGTTTCTCATTGAGCTTGGATTGGTCAACTTTCCTTGTTGACGAAAAGTGAAAACACACCTGGTAGTGGTAAGTGGTAACAACACAAGTAATAAATGTGTCCGAGGAAGACTGACTAAATTTAATAAAAACTACTCTTATGATATGCTGTAATAAATAAATAAACAAGATCAGAGGTACAAAAATATTATCCTGGAATGGATGTATGTTCCATGTTCCTCATTTTACGATTACGATTCCCCCACTTGCCCACCACTCTCTTCGGTTTCCGCCTATTCTCTCACCAGTCATTATCGTTTATCAGTATCCAAAAACATACGTATAAGCAAACAATATATATGTTTCTTTAGATTTGGACCACATGTTCATCCTAAGACATGTTTTCTTCAACGGAATAGTGTAAGACGGTGAAGAGCAGAACGCTGCGGATAATGAAACAAAATGTGAGAACAAATGAAATACAGAATACGAAACAGAATAACATGAAACGGAACATATTGGAACGGAACGGCATGCAACATGGAGATGACAAAAATAACACAATCAAAATCCTTTGGATTTGGACTAATTATGTTCGTACAGAATCAATCCTGAAAGGGGTAAATTGCTCCTAGCAAATATGCTTTAATTTTCAAAATTTAAACCATCTAAATTTGTTAAGAAATGAGAGTGTCAAACCATTCAAACCAACCACTCGTTGAAATAAGCAAACAATAAAAACGCCAAAGTAGGAAAAGGATCAACTAGTTTTATTTTTATTGTATTTTCCATGTCAGCCTCAGTCAAATAAGACTTTTGTGGTCACCAGCTCATACACCCTTTCTTTTTCTGTCAACTTTCCTAATTTTTATCTCTCTAAAAACCTCCTTGTTTATCTTCTACTAATATTTCTTTCTTTCTATAAGACAATAACAATGGTCTCCAGTATTTTCCTAAGCTACAAGAACCAGAAAAACCCACCAAATAAGAATTTTTATTTCTGGTGGGTCCTAAGCAAAATTTTTGATTCTTAAGTTTATGAGCACAAAAAAATATATAATTTCCAAGTTTTTCAACAACTAATGAACGTGGCTTACGGTTTCAAGTACCCACCATTTGCAGTTAGTTTCTCCACTCTTTCTCTCTCTAGTTTCTCTTGTTCTTCTTCTTCTTCTCTTTGAACTTAGAACGGTTTCTTTCTTTCCCTCTTTGGTGCATTTTCTCAAATAAGTGGTGGGCTCTTATCTTTTTTAAGTTGGCTGACTTTTGGGTACTAAAAAGTTGTCAATTTTATTGGGAATAGTTTATGTGGTTCTTCTAAATCATCTGGGTTCTTCTGGGTTTGTGGTTTTTGGATCTAACACTCAAGGTAAACCATTAAAGTTCTTATTTTTTTGAAGAAATGTGTAGACTTTACTTTAAGTTTTCTTGCTTCTGTGTTTTATCTCTTGGTTGTTTGTTTAATTAATGTTGTTGGGTAGTTTTTTATATATAAATGGGATGCAAGTTCTTTGTTTCTTGAGTAATAATAGTTGACTAGTTGCTGAATGACTCAGTTTCTGCTTCTGTGTAAGTTGATGAACTCATGATTGGTCAAAAAATTTGAGCTTTTTAGATTCATTACTCATACTGCAAATCTGAGTCTGAAATGCTTTGTAGTTTACTATATCTAGATTAACGGGTTTAAAGTTTAAACCAGTATTTTCATTGCAAATTCTTTGCTTAACTTTCCAGTAGTGATGTTTTGGCTTGTTATATTGTCAATTGTGTTCTTTCTCTTTGCAACCATTTCTGACCATATTTTTCTTGGATGAATAGCTGATTTTTTTATGATTGATAACACTTGGTTGCTGGAATTTTTGTTCACTTTTTGAAATACGATGATTTAAGTCTTGCATGTGGTTGTCCAATTAGCATGAATCAATCCATGCTTTGAGGCCTACTTAGTAAGATTTTTATGTAACATATTGCACTGCCTTATGATTGTGTTTACTTAGTTTGTCCCCTAATCTGGCCCCAAGTTTTTTGAGTTACATTAGCTTGTATTAATACATACAGGACATTGTGCCCTACTCATAGTTTAGTTCTTGACCACTTGATTATTTTGCCTTAATGGATGTTTGGTTACTCATGTTTGCTATCCGTTATGGTCCCATTTTCTAATAATTATTCTCCTTTATGTGATCCTTTTCATGGTGAAATCTCTGTAAATATGCTTTTGCAACTTTTGTAAATAGGCCATGTTCATTATATTGGAGACCCAATTTGTTGTTGTTTAATAATAATCAACTACATGGCCACTTATTGATAGTTTCTTTTGCTTTGTAATTCTTTTTGAGATTTTTTGGCTTTTGATTCAATCACCTTCTTTTTTCGATTGATTCTGATGTTTTTTTGCCGTGGCCTCTATGGTGGGGTTTGTGACTTTCTGTGGAGCCATTGACATTCACCTTTGGGTCCTTCCTGTTTGCTGTTATCACTTTGCTGTTGAGGGCTTTTGGAAAATTATTGCAAATTTTAAATTGCTTTCTCTTCTGGTCATTGTGTTGTGTTTTCTGATGGATTCTGTACTATTTATGATCATCAGTAATCTTGTACATTGCCCCATAGTTGACAGATTCATCGTCTTGTTTATCTATCAACTGATGCAACAACTCCGTATTGCTTTCCAGATACCTTGATACCTGCAGACTGAATTTGGTTTTCTTCTGCATATCTCTACTTGTTGAAGTTGGAATTCGGAGAGAGAGACTTTGTCCTTCACGGATGAACTGGGTTGATTGAAGGCTTAGCATGGGAAACACTTATGCTGATAGACAAAAAGATGATCAGAGTGAAGGTGACTTGTTGTACAGCTCTAACGAGATCGGTAAATTAACAGGTCATAATACCATGTATATTTCAGAATCTAAACCATGGAGCTTGGTAAAGGGTGCGAAACCAGGAAGAACACTGATTCTAAAGTTGGTACAATCGGAAACTCGTGATAATTGGTTGCAGGAGCTGCTCCGCAAACGGTCTCATGGTCTGGGGATTAGGATACCAAAGCATCTTATAAGTTCGGATGAGAAGTACTTGAGGCGATGCTTGGAACTAATACATGTAAATGCGTCAAAAGGAGCTCCTTGTGCTCTTTCTGTGAACTTGAGCTCCTTGGATTCAGGATTTATGTCTGATTATGTTGCAGTTGGGCGAATAAATTCATTAGATGGGACCAAGTATGCTATCGACTACCCAATGGATACTGGGAGTGGAAACTTAGATACAAGCCCTATAGATGATGGAATTGTTGGTTCTATAATGGGAAGCAATAGCATGATGAGCATATTGAGCATATTGAGCAGCCCTTTGTTTCAGAGACTTGGGGTCTCAGATCATGATGCAAGGCCTGGAGGGACAAGCTTATTTGAAAATAAAAGATGCATTCCTTCTGATTACCAGGGTTCTCCTGGTCGGTTAACTTTCAGTCCATCTCGGAAGCCTGGAAAAAAGGGCGTTGCTTTTAGGAATCAGGGGTCTAGATCTGATTCTGTACAGAACAGTCCTGTTTCTGCGTCAAGTGGGCTATCTGGGCTCAATGATCAATCTTCTATATCTTCTTTATCTCCATCTGATTCTCAGGGAATGCTTCAATGCTCATGGGAAGGTGGTATTCCACATTTTTCTTTCTCGTTAGATGACCAGAAAGCACTGTACATAGCCAATGCGTGGAAAGCAGATGTAACCAATGATAAGGCAGTGGACTATGTCTACTCCTTCCACTTAAAACCCAGTGGTCAAAAGATGTCTTATGTTTCCGATAATGAGTCCGACCTGATTGGCAAGATGAAGGTTTCAACATCTTTTTCACTCTGCTCTAGTAATTCAAAAATCATGGAGACTGAGTTTGTTTTGGTTGGTGCAAACGAAAACCATGCAAGACAGATGCATGCTCTGACAAGAAGCAGCAGGCGAAGTAGGACATTGTCAAAGGTCATGGACGTGTTGAGTGGTAATTCACTTAAGCAGCGCAACCCTTCCATATTTGGCGGAGCTATTCCTGAAGAGTTTTCTACAGAGAAGGCCTTAGAAGTGTGCAGCAATGTAGATCAACAATGCAGGCCTGATCTTTCGGAGAATGATTTTCTACCAAACCTCGAAATGGCTGCAATTGTTGTGAAAGAGCACCTCCAAGATGAGGATAAGAAGAAGAAAGAACTAGGAGGTTGGGGCCTTAAATTTCTCAAGAAAGCTGGGGTCAAGCAGAATGTTGCTCTTCTGGATGCTTCTGCATCTTCCGAATATTGTCCTCGGAACGCTGGCAATTGTTCTACGAGCATGGATATTATAGTACCTTCAGGTCCTCATGGTGGTCCAAGAACCACGGATGGGGGACTTGGACCTACTAGTCTTATACAGAGATGGAGATTAGGTGGGCGCTGTGACTGTGGTGGCTGGGATATTGGTTGCCCTCTAAACGTTCTGAAAGCCAGACCAAGGAGAGATGAGGGTTGGCCCTCTTCTGAAGAACCTGAGGACTGCAAATCATTTGAAATATTCACAGAGGTTAGCTTTAACGGTTCTTTGGTAACCTTTTTGTTCTTTGCTGTTTATCTGTTTGTTTACGTGTCATACATATACCTCAATGCTTTCCCACCTAGTAGATATGGACAGGCATATATAATTTGTCAGGAACTGTGTTAAAGCCCTCTACAGGCGACTGGTATTGTGGATTCTCCATTGTACAACTTAGAACAATAAGATTATACAAATTGGGTGTTATGAGTGTCGAATAATATGTTTGAAAGCTCAACATGCCAAAAAGCCAAAGGACTTGCATGCCTTCCCTGGGGGTGGGGAGGGGCTAAATTCTGCTTTTTATGTAAAGAGGAAAGTAAATCAATGTATGACTTTCAGCCTTACTCATTTTAATTTTCTGGATGATATGCTTTTAGTTAAACGTATGAATACGCTTTCAAGTGAGTAACTAGGATGTCATTATTTTCTCGCAGGGCTCAAAGCAAGAAACACCCATGCTAAAAATGGTTAACATACATGATGGCTTGTATTTCATCAGTTTCCAGTCATCTTCTCTGTCAGCTCTGCAGTGTTTTTCCATTGTGGTGGCAATTATTCACTCTAAAAGTCGAAACCTTCGACCCAAACATGTACAGGACTGAAGTAGTAAGTATCATCACATATTGTGGAGTTTACATCAGCATTGTTGTGTGTTTATATAGCAGCAGAAAAGCAAGATTTAGGTTCTTAAGTGTAGATGATTTTTGTAGTGTTTATTAATGTTTCTTATAGGGCTCCTGATTTGTTATCAGCAATATTGTTTTTGTATTTATAGTGTTGATCGAATTGTTCTTCTTACATTATCCAACAGAAAGTGTTGTTGTAGTGGCTTGTTTTTCTTCGCTTCTATACGAATTTCTTCTTTTGGGGAAAATCACACTCGGTTATGGAGTTTATGGTGATTGTAATGTAAATCTCTTCTACTCTGCAAGAGTGTAATACAACCAGCTTTTCGAGCATCACTGAGCATCCCCATGTACAAGTTTATTAGATTTCAGTTCTTACATAAAAATGGGATAAAAAAAACTATAAATATAATAATCCTAACTATGGTCCTGACCAACAGACCAAGTGAACCATTGTCCTGACAATACCACCTTTAACATTGGGATGCAATACTATTGGGATTGTGGCGAAAAGGCCCAAGACCTAGACTAGTATCATTTGACCGGCAATACATCTTGGTGAATGGAGAGATTGTCTATGAAAAATGCTATATGTCTACTCAATAGTCACTGCAACGAATTATGACCTACTCTTTGAAATTGGAGGGGCAGAAGTTGAATGTGAATGAAGCATCACCACTTAAGCATACTCTAGGAGCTGGTCAGGAACGGGCCAGCCTATGGCGCCTGTTAAATGGATAGGTATGGGCAAAATGTATGTGTAAATTTACAAGGACATAATCCATTAATCCGGTCTAAGCCCACTTGACCTGTCCATGAGCTTAAACACGCTCAAAACCCAACCCGAGTCTGGCCCAAGCCCGTTTGATATTCTCCCAGCACGTATTTCCTCTCTTGCTCACGCGTCTGAAATCTTTAATTAACTCACATACTTCGCTGAACGCCCATCAAATTGCGTTCTCGAATTGGCATACCGCGTCCAGAAGCACAATTCGCTGAGCCTCTCACTAGGGCATGAAGGATTTATGTCCTGTCAGTCAAGGTGCAAAATTCGGGATTAAACATCAGAGATAGTAAACCCATCGATTTAGTAGATCGTAATGTTTAGCTAGAGACCGCTTACGATTATTAGGGCCGATTGGATCAGACCAACTACTAAATGCGTTTGGGCCTAATGGGTCACACACAACGTGTCGAATGGATCAACTGAGAGTGAGTGGCTTTATGGGGTCACCTAGGGTAAGCCCACCATCACTTAAGTGCTAGGCACTTAACTAATGGGCCATAAGGGTGCACCACTTGGTTGTGGGTGGGTGACTCTTGTTTCCTTAAGTGGACTAGGTCAACTTAAGGAACAAGGAGCCCTTAGTTCTCTATAAAAGGGGAGGGGGGGGGGGGAGGATAGCATATGCATTAATAGTTCACTTGAGAGCTTGAGAGGCACAAATGATATGCTATCATTGTCTCCCTTTTCTTTCATCCTAACCGTGTGCTACTAGAGGGATTAGATCCCACGATCTAGCTATTGAATTGACAATGGTGATCATTCGTCTACGGTGTGGACTACGGTAGAGGGATCACATTTGGGATCCTACAATTTGCATCCATCAATCTCGTCAAACAACGAGGCACGCATCAAGAGGTATAATTACGTGTGTTTAATTAACCATTAAACTTCCTGTGATCTAGTTGTCTTCCACTTACATGATTAGATCATTGCAACTAGACCCAATAATGATATCAAAGCCTAATTAATGAGTTAATTAGATCACTTTAATCAACCTTGATGCACGAACATTGTCGATTAGATCGGAATTTTGTTCGTTGTTTTGCTTGTTTGCATTGCGTTAATTTCATGATTGGATCATGTATTGGTTTTGGCATGATTATGCATCATGAGTGGCCTGGCATCATATCTAGTTTTGTATTTTTATGATCCATATCATGCGAATAGGTACTGGGATTAGATCCTTGTTGTTTTCCTTGATATATGGTCATAATAAGACAAAAGGTCTTGGTATGTTTTTTTTTGGCTACTATTAAATAGTATTTTGCTATTACATATTACCACCTTGGTACTAATTGTTGAATTTTGCTACTACGTACCTTGACACTAAATGCAATAGTTTGCTACTATTAATTCAATCTTGATGTTAAATTGTTGTTTTGCAAGTTTAGTGTTATGATGAATGCATATATGCACTGTGATTAGATCAGTAGTGTGTATTTGATCCGTTAGCATATAATTTGAAATATTTCAATTATTGGATGATTGATCTACTTGCTTATTATATGGCTTTTGGATATTTCTTGTGTCATCCATCTTATGGGTGAATGAATGTATGATCTAGTATGACCCAAAATACGATCTGCGTATCGTTATGTATTTTTGTAATTAAATACGGTATGTAAAATCGTCATATTTATGTAATTTATTTTATTGCATTAACTTTAAGTTTAAATTACTAAGTACAAATTACAAAGGAGAAAGCTTGAAAAACGGTGCCTTAGAGGAGATCGCAATTCAAGTGGGAGAAATTGAAGATTAGATCTTTAGTTTTTCTTTTTCAGGGGCCATACTAGGATCATTTATTTATTGCTTTAATTATTTCGTAAATTAGATTTATTGTTTTAATTATCGCATGCCTGATTTATCATATTGTTTAATATAACAACTTGTTCACACATATTAAAACAAATTGATAAATCACGTCCCAAGGAAATATTGAGTTTATGCCCTCCCAAATAGGGGTCACCCATTACACTCTCGATCATTCATAATGGGCATTGCCAAAGCATGGCATTATTTTAATCTTGAGTTAATACGGGTAAGTCAAAGAAGAGTTTTACAAGACCATTTGGTTCCCTCAAGGATATGAGTAAGGAGTCCTTACATGTCGGGACAAAGGGATAGCCATATTAGATATGCCTATCAACCAAGAGTTATGTTGGACATAATTAGCAAGGCTTGCTTACCTATTTTGACTAGTGTGGTTGACAAGGCAAAGCTTGGTCACATTAGGGTAAAATGAGGATCTTGGAATTATTTTATTCATAGGGGCACCTTAGAGGATTATTAAAATATTAAATAACATTCATGTTTTGGAAACTGATTAAGTTATTTATTGATAATGTACTAAAATTTGCATATTATTTCTGTGTTGTAGCAATGGCCAATGGAAACAATTCAACTTTTTACCTTAAGTCGATACTGGATAGGAAACGTTTGGTTGGACCAAACAATTATCTAAACTGGCATCGCAACCTGAGAATAGTTCTCAGGCATGACAAGAAGGAATACGTCTTGGAGACGCATGTTCCTCAACTTCCCGAAAGTGGGGGCAGTGCTTCACAAAATATTGCCCGCCAACGTCATTCCGATCACTCGGAGGAAGTTGCATGCATCATGTTGGGAAGCATAAGCCCTGCTTTGCAAAAGCAATTCGAGAGCTACGATGCTTACAACATGAATCAAAGGCTCAAAACTATGTTTAAAGAGCAAGAGAGGATTGAAATGCATGCAACTAACAAGGCTATTCCAGGAGGCAAGCAAGTCAGTCCTCATGTCATGAGGATGATTGCTAACTTGAGAGGATGGAACGCCTGGGGTGTGGCTATCCTCAAAAGATGGCTATAGATAATGTCCTACACTCGCTGCATAAAGGGTACAACCAATTTCGAATGCACTACAATATGCAGGGGTTGGACAAAACCCTCGACGAGTTGCATGGCATACTTAAGACTGCAGAGTCTGATGTGAGGGAGGAGTTTGAAAAGCAGCAAGTGCTTTATATAGGGAAGGGAAAGAAAGGGGCTGCTTCGAAGGGCAAACGGTTGAAGGATAAGGGTGGCGTGGCCAAGCCTAAACCTAAGCAACAATTTGCCGCCAAGAAGTCACCCTCAGTCGCGGAAAATCAGTGCTTCTATTGCCTATTGGATGGGCATTGGAAGAGGGATTGCCCAAAACTAAAGGAAGACCAGAAGAATGGAATGGTGTCCAGTTCTTCAGGTATCTTCGTTATTGAAATCAATCTAGCTGCATCTAATTCTGATTGGGTATTGGATACCGGTTGTGGTATTCACATTTGTTCGAATGTGCAGGGACTAAAACAACCTAGGAAGGTGGCTAGAGATGAGGTCAGCCTACGAGTCGCAAATGGAGCCAAGGTGGCTACCTTGACTGTAGGGAATTATGTTTTGTCATTGCCTTCAGGGCTTGTACTGGGACTAAATAATTGTTATTATGTTCCTGGTATAAACAGAAACATCATCTCTGCTTCTGTATTGGATATGGAAGGCTTTGATATGCTTATTAAGAATGGTTCTTGTACGGTTTCAAAAGACGATGTGTTCTATTTTAGCGCTCGTTTGCACAATGGGCTCTATTTGCTAAATTTTGACAAACATATACTCACCATCAATAACAAAAAGGCTAGAACTAATGATTCTAACCCCACATATCTATGGCATTGTCGATTAGGCCATATAAATGTGAAACGCATTCAGACACTTTTTAGAGAAGGGATTCTGGACTCATTTGACTTGGAGTCATATGATACTTGCGAGTCATGTTTACTTGGCAAAATGACAAAGTCACCCTTTCTGGAAAAGGGAGAGCGAGCCAGTGAGCTATTGGGTATCATACACTCGGATGCGTGTGGACCAATGAGTTCGACTGCAAGAGGTGGGTTTAGTTACTTCATTACATTTACTGATGATTTGAGTAGATATGGCTATATTTACTTAATGAAACATAAATCTGAATCTTTTGATAAATTCAAAGAGTTTCAGAATGAAGTAGAAAATCAGCTGGGCAAGAAGATAAAAGCTCTTCTATTGGATTGAGGAGGCGAATATATGAGCCTAGAGTTCAATGAACATCTAAAGGGTTGTGGAATAGTTTCACAGCTGACTCCGCCCGGAACACCACAGTGGAACGATGTGTCTGAATGGAGGAATAGAACCTTACTAGATATGGTTAGATCAATGATGGGTCATGCCAAACTTCCTATTTCTTTCTGGGAATATGCTCTCGAGACGGCAGCTTTCACGCTGAACAAGACTCCGTCGAAAGCCGTTGAGAAGACACCACATGAACTGTGGATGAGAATGGTTCCCAAGTTGTCTTTTCTCAAGGTTTGGGGGTGTGAAGCTTATGTAAAGAGGTTGCTCGGCAATAAGCTTGCACCCAAATCAGACAAAGTTTTCTTTGTGGGTTATCCAAAAGAAACGAAGGGTTATTATTTCTACAATCAAACTGAGAACAAGGTATTTGTTGCTCGAAATGGTGTCTTTTTGGAGAAGGAATTCCTTTCCAAAGAGACAAGTGGGAGTAAAGTCCATCTCGAAGAAATTCAAGATGAGCAACAATTGGAGATGGATAGGGATTTGGAATCCATCCATGATGCTTTTGAAACAGCTCCAATGGATATGGATAGGGATTTAGAATCTATCCAAGATGTTTTCGAAACATCTCCAAATTCAACTTTAGAGGCAACTTGAGAGGTTGAGCCTGAATCCACCTTTCGAAGATCTGATAGAGTCATATTTTCAACAAATAGATATATTTCAATCTATTCGACGGAAAGTCGTGACATTTTCCTTGTTGAAAGTGAAGAATCCACCACTTACAAGGAAGCAATGACGAGTCAAAACTCCAGCAAATGGCAAGAAGCCATGAAATCCGAAATGGATTCCATGTCCGAGAATCAAGTCTGGGACTTGGTCGATTTGCCGGATGGAGCTAGGCCCATCGGGTGCAAATGGATTTTTAAGATCAAGACGGACAAGAATGGAAACTTTCTAGTTTTCAAAGCTAGACTGGTGGCAAAAGGTTACAGGCAAATTCAAGGAATTAACTTTGATGAAACTTTTTTGCCAGTTGCCATGCTTAAATCCATTAGGATACTCCTAGCAATTGCAGCTCATTATGACTATGAGATCTGGCAAATGGATGTAAAAACCGCCTTCTTGAATGGGGTTCTCGTAGAGGATGTGTATATGACACAACCTGAGGGTTTTATCGATCCTAAGAACGTTGGGAAGGTTTGAAAGCTAAGATCCATTTATGGGTTGAAGCAAGCATCCCGGAGCTGGAATCTGAGTTTTGATGAAGCCATAACTAGGTTTGGTTTTATCAGAAACACAGAAGAACCTTGTGTATACAAGAAGTTCAATGGAAAAAATATTGTCTTCTTGGTCCTGTATGTTGATGACATACTGATCGTAGGAAACGACATTCCAATGCTGGAGTTCGTAAAGGCTTGGCTTGGGAAGTGTTTCCTGATGAAAGACCTTGGACAGACAGAGTACATTTTGGGCATCAGGATTTGTCGGGACAGATCCAAAAGGCTAGTTAGACTTAGCCAGAGTACGTATATTAATCAGATTGTATCTCGATGTAATATGCAAGATGCCAAGAAAGGTTTACTAACTATGAGTCGTGGCACAGTTCTTAGCAAGACACAGGGTCCTAACACACCTGCTGAGCAAGAACGCATGAGTAGAGTTCCGTATGCGTCAGCCATAGGATCTATCATGTACGCCATGATTTGTACTCGTCCAGACATCTCGTATGCTTTGAGCATGACGAGTAGATTTCAGACCAATCCAGGTGAGGCGCATTGGATTGCGGCCAACAATATCTTTAAGTATCTGAAAAGAATTAAAGATATGTTCCTGGTGTATGGTGGTGAAGAAAAGTTGATTGTGAAAGGTTACATTGATGCGTCCTTCCAGACCGACAGAGACGGTTCTCAATCACAATCAGGATTTGTCTTTTGTCTCAATGGAGGAGCAGTGACCTGGAAAAGTGCTAAGCAAAGCACTGTGGAAGATTCTACAACGGAAGCAGAGTACATCGCAGCTTCGGAAGCTGCGAAGGAGGCTGTTTGGATTTGCAAGTTCATGGCTGAGCTTGACGTTGTGCCTACGGCGGCTGAACCGTTGGCTCTTTATTGTGACAATAATGGAGCCATCGCCCAAGCAAAGGAGCCAAGGTCACACCAAAAGTCTAAATATGTACATCGTAAATATCACATTATTAGACAATGGGTCAAAGATGGTGATATTAGCATATGCAAGGTTCATACAGATGAGAATGTCGCTGATCCGTTGACTAAGCCACTTGACTGGGTCAAGCACGAGAGTCACACAGCTTCGATAGGCATTAAGCGCTTCAGAGATGATTAGCTTCATTGTTTTAGATTATGAAATGTTGTTCATGATTAAAACATGGTTCTGTACATTTATCACAATGATTTTGGTTTTATTCAATTTTCTGTATGATTTTGAATATTAATCCAAAATAATATAACACAATATCCAAATAGGTTATCAAGATGATGTCTTGGATAATGAAACCCTATTGTGTGAACTGGATTTTGTGGTTATTTGTCCCTAATCTAGGTATTAGAATCTAATAACCAACGATGATTAGATTGCAAGTTGATCTCAGTGCCTGTTTCATGGGCTGGAGACATGGAATATCAAGGATCATTTGCATAGATATGAATTGAGAATTCATGATCGGACAGACCCACCATGAGAGTTCTTTAAGAACAAGTAGTCATGATAGACTCTCATAAAACTATCTTGAACCATTTCTCAAACCTGAGTGGTTATGAATGTCGACATGAGGATTGGTAATTTGTGATTACTCCTAACGCCTGCGTAACAGGAGGCAATAACGGACACATCCGTATTATTGAAAATCATGTTGAAATTCATGAACACACAAGATGGGAATTGTCCTCCTTTTGGGGATCGTTGTCTTATGGGCCTCTTGTAGAATTGGGATTGTGAAATGCATGACCGTACTCAAATGGATTATTGGATAATCATTTGTCTTAACAATCCAATTCAGGATCAAGAAAACATATGAACATTGTAAGGGTGATTAGGCTTCTTACCTTACGCTCATATCAAGACATTAAGCGACAAGGGAATGGATTTGCACACTTGTCTTAAGGACAAGTGGGAGATTGAAGGATTTATGTCCTGTTAGTCAAGGTGCAAAATTCAGGATTAAACATCAGAGATAGTAAACCCATCGATTTAGTAGATCGTAATGTTTAGCTAGAGACCGCTTACGATTATTAGGGCCGATTGGATCGGACCAACTACTAAATGCGTTTGGGCCTAACGGGTCACACACAACTTGTCGAATGGATCAACTGAGAGTGAGTGGCTTTATGGGCTCACCTAGGGTAACCCCACCATCACTTAAGTGCTAGGCACTTAACTAATAGGCCATGAGGGTGCACCACTTGGTTGTGGGTGGGTGACTTGTTCCCTTAAGTGGACTAGGTCAACTTAAGAAACAAGGAGCCCTTAGTTCTCTATAAAGGGGGAGGGGGGGGGGGAGGATAGCATATGCATTAATAGTTCACTTGAGAGCTTGAGAGACACAAATGATATACTACCCTTGTCTCCCTTTTCTCTCATTCTAACCGTGTGCTACTAGAGAGATTAGATCCCACGATCTAGCTATCGAATTGGCAACGGTGATCATTCGTCTACGGTGTGGACTACGGTAGAGGGATCACATTTGGGATCCTACAATTTGCATCCATCGATCTCGTCAAACAACGAGGCACACATCAAGAGGTATAATTACGTGTGTTTAATTAACCATTAAACTTCCTGTTATCTAGTTGTCTTCCACTTACATGATTAGATCATTGCAACTAAACCCCAACAGGGCAATGGACAACTTAGGTACCGAATCACGCTCCCATTCCATGTACCAGGTATTAAAATGTACCGCATAATATATGACACTGATCAGGATAAGTAAATAACTAAGTAAATCTTATGGGATGTTTCTCTCATTCTAGTGGTTTTGAAAAATCAAGTCATGTACCCAGGAATAAGTAACAACATTGTTTTGGTCTCAGATCTCCGTTTCACCTCAATTGTACGTGTCAGACATTCAACACCCCAACACAAGATAATGGAAGTCTGTCATGACTTGGCACTCGCAAGAGACAAAATATTGCAAATTGGCCTAGTCCAACACTTGGACACATACCTGTGTTGAATTGAGTAAAAAATATATGGCTCCAGCATCCAAATCTCAGAGATGTAGCTCCTCAAATCAGCGTTAAAAATATTACTTAAGAGCCAAAACTAAAAGAGACTTGAAAGTGTTTTACATTGCTGTTCACCTAGACACCCCTCTGATCCAAAGACCAGCACTATGTATTTAGAACAGGACTGTTACTCCTCATGGAGTTATTGTAATTACAACAGCAGACAAAATATTACACTACTTAATTACATTAGGCAACTGATGGAACTTTGCCTTAATACATCTTCCCCTCGATCCCTAAATTCATTTTTGCACAGTACTCAAACAAGCTGCCATCAAAACAACGTCTAACAGCTTCTTTAGAGAGAAATCCTTCCTCGTCTCTCGCAAGAATGTATAGAATTCCCCACTCCAGCTTACTTGCAATCCTGCAGTAGCCACATTAAGCATTGCATACAACATTCAAAAGACAGCGGCAAGTTAATCGGACAGTGAAGCTTACCAGCCGAAAGGGTCAAATGCAACCCGGCTCCCCTCGGTCATGCTCCACAGCTCTCCGAATGTCAATTTATCAGGAACGGTACGAGCATACTTGCTGAATATGTTCTCCAAGTTCAAAGGAACGTACCTAAAATTTGGGTTTATGGTTATGACAGTGGAGCTTGGATGAAGGATCCTACAACATCATAGAGCAATTTACTATGCTTACCTTCCTTCAGTATCATAGGTTCCAGAGTCACTGCCATGCTTGGACCTGTGTATGTTGTGTATGTATATAGGGAAAAGGGGAGAAGGAATCCACCCCTTTCGTTTAAAACACATGCAAAATAAGGGATTTTCAATTAGAAACATGTAGTAAAATTTGCATGCTAGGACTTAGGACATGCAAGTACATAGGGGACTTGTAACAGTGTAAGCCCACTTTTCACAATCAACCAAGGTCCTCAAAATTTTTAGTTACAGTCATCAACAGCGAGTTGCGACACGCCACCAAGGAAACATAATTTTTATCCATCTTAGAAGCACTATGAAGGTCCAACTTAATTAGTATCCCACATGAACCATATCAAGATTGCTACATATACACAATGTTGAACATTATTTTCAATAACCAGTAATCAAGGGTTTCTATTTCAAACATCTATGAATCATATTCCTTGCAGTAAGGTTCAATGGAATTTAGGGCTCTATGATAACGATGCGCACAGCTTGTACTGCGCCCACCCAATTTGGAAACCAAACATGATCCAGTAATTGCCTTCGGTGTCAGGAAACCCATAGCCTTCATGTCATATAAGTGTATAGAATTTGTAGAACTAGTCCATACACCATACCCAAAAGAAAGTTCCATGAGCTTTTAATCAATTTATTTATAGTATAGAGATAAGACGCAAAAGAAAGTTTCAGTAGTCTAACACTAATTAACTTACATCAAGAGTATACCAACTCAACGCTACATTGATGACAATGGCTATGATAAGAGATGCTATCATGTTAAATCCAATCATGCGTAGACCTGCAAAAAAGAGGTGAATTACTTGTCAATGAGTTCATCAAGTCATGTCATTAACTCCTTCATTGTAGACTTTAGGAAGACATCCAAAACCATTGAATGTCACAAGCTAGGGCCCAAAGGACCTCAATGTGGCCATCCTCTGAAAGTAAGGATGCTTAAATGTAGAACTAGGTGCTGGCATAAGAGAACTAGTGTTTACCGGTGTAGGTCTCCCAAGGATATATGATTCCGTCATCATCTTGGTCGAAGAATGCTACATGCTGTTGAAGAACACTCATACCTTGATGATAATGTGCTGGTGTCCCATTAGGATGATCCGTATCAGGTGCAGCTAGTGCTCTAGGCAGATCTTCAGTACATTATGTAAAGGAGCATATTAATGGATGAGAATAATTTCAGCAAAAATTCCAGATTAAGCAACACAGTACAAAACAAAGTCACATTTTTTTTTTGGCTTGTTACAAAACAAAGTCACATGGGAAATACATATTATATGCAATCTGTATTTCTTAACATAAGGCCAGACAGGATCCTTACTTGGGTCTTCACCCATTTGTATAAGTTTTTGAATGTGTTGGTTATTTTCACATGGTTTTGAGTTTAAATTCTGAGAGGCCCCATTGGAATAGTTCAGCATAAAGTGTAGGTGAACTGTGCAATAGTTACACTTCAATTGAAAGCGTTGGCATTGCTACAGGGGGCAAAACCATTAGTTGTGCTTTCTCATTTCAGCTTAAGCTTTTGTGTTTTCTCTTCATTACAATTCACAAACCGAATACTTAACTTGTTGTGTGACAATGACCAAACCTTTTGATTTGCCTAATTAAAAAAATCAATGTGGTAGTTCACTACATAAAAATAAAGTCCACTGTGTAGACTTTACAGTGAGCATAATCACCACTTTCACCACCTTCACTATTGCTGGTTTTATGTGAGAAGGAACTATAAGGGAACAACCACATAGATTATGGCCCTGTTTGGCAATTGACTAGTGGCATTAGTTGTTAGCTGATGGCTGGTGGTCGATGGCTGGTATTGTTAGCTGATTTGACTGGCCGGTAACATTGAATGTCTGAAAAGAGATGTTTGGTAACATTGGCTGGCAACATTAGCTGGTTATATGTAAAATGACTTATAAGGACATTTTTATGATTGAGGAATTTGATGACATAGAAGTAAATAACTGCAAGTCTTGGACTATCTTGTCATTGGACTACCTTAATTCCACCAGCCAATATCCAAAAGCTACCCTCCTTGGCTTTTCAAAAGTTGGCTCGTGGGAACCCAAAAGCTAATCTCACAAGCTACCATCCAAACACCAATATTGGATGGTGGACTGGTCAAACATCCATTTTTCCCAAAAGCCACCCCACAGGCCAACATCCAAACACCCCCTATGTTTAATGGGCCTAAGCTAGGTTCCTATATGAGAAGGAACGACAACAATGTACGACGATGAACTAAGGTGAACTGATCTACTTGACTTTTAGCCTTTATACAAAAAACCTTCAATATTGTTCTACTGTATTTTTTTTTGAATTAGGCAAGGAAGCCGGTTTCTTTGGCCCATTACATGGGCGGGTGGGGTGACCTAAAGGCCCATAGCAATAACTATGGTACTCAATATGAAATTTACTTGACTAGGTTGCGGAGTGAGGGCTCTACCACTTGAGCTTCCACCTTTTTGCTCACAGTACAATCTTTCTACTAACACATGTATCATCCTAAAAATTTATGTAAGCGATAAGTTCCTACATGAATAACTCACTTGACTTGATATATATTGGATTTCACCCTCTCTTATATATTGTCATATACATTCATTACATCTTTGTTGAGAATTGAGATTCAAAAATCACCTCAACAAAACATCAAGGTTTATTTAGTTTCACAAGGATCCGGAATGTTTGTGAAAAGAAAATTACCACGAGACACATGCTTTAGAATTAGGACATATTGTTATTTATTATTGCTGACTGTACAGTGCCTAGCTGGATAGTTTGTTAGGATTGTAAAGTTGTTAGAAATAGTTTGTTAAGAGCAGGGTGGTTACTTCTTGTACAGATCTCATGGTATATAAGCTCCCTACTGTATCATTCACAACTCAGATCAATAGTAGAATACAACAGAATTCCCTCTCTCTCTCTCATCTCTTTACACTTTCTCTCTCAAAGCACATCAATGGTTATCCTGCTCAACAGTACACCATCAGAATGAGAAATCAATTTTATTTATCATTATTAAACAGTTATGGTTTTTCTCTGTTTTTCTTCTTTGAGACAATTAAACAAACAGCTGGTAGATATAGAACTAGAAGTTAGTGTAGAAGACATACAGGGCTTAGGAAGTGAAACCTCCAAATCAGTACGGACCCTACGCTCAACAGTAACAGGAGCATAAGGAGCCTCTGTTGCCATGGAATTCCTCGCCATCTCTGTCAACCCCATCCCGCTTCTCGCTACTTCCGTCGCCATTTCTCTCTCTCTCTCTCTCTCTCTCTCTCTCCTAACTTTCTCTGTGATAGTGATGACTGAAATCAGCTTTTGGTTAGAGACGTGGAGAGAGAAGAAGTTACGTTTGGGGGATTAATGTATATCGTGCGTGGCATGCAGGAGACTGTATTGTTGGGGTGACAAATTGGCGTGTCAAGCACAGGATTCTCTTTGCATGCAATGCGTCTCCGTTTCACTTCCCTTGTTTGACATTTGGCACCATCACCAGATTATCACTTTGTTTATTACTGAATTAGTAATCTTATCAATTGTCATCATCGGTATTCATCAAAAAAAAAAAAAATAAATAAAAATTTATCATCATCGGTGTCAAAACAAAGAGTATCTGTGATGTAGAGCTCTATGTATTCTGGTTGTTCCTTGGTTATTATTGAATTCGTTGAAATTTTTGGGGATGGATGATCCTAGTTGAATGTTGATTTCGTGGATAAGTAAATTCTAGGATGTTGTTAGATGTTTAGCATTAGACGATAAAGTATTAATTCTATTTTTCTAAATTCGAATATCTGTGCATACTACGGGCAAAAATTAGTTAGAAAAAAAAAGGTGTTACTAAATACCGCCCCCTTTTTACTAGCTACCGTCCTCCTAATTTCTAATTTTACCCTCACCCCTTTTCCTCACTCACTCTCACTCACTCTCACTCATCCTCTCTTCCTCACTCACTCTCACTCATCCTCACCACCACACCATCACACCGGCAACCACCACCACTCACGGCACAACCACCACCGGTAAATTTTTTTTTGCGCATTTTTTTTGCACAGTCGTCTGAAATTTCCGACTCACCCAAGGGTGAGTCGCCTCTAGCAGACGACTCACCCAAAGGTGAGTCGAAAATTTCAGACGACTGTGCAAAAAAAAAATTATTATTATTATTATTTATTATTATTTATTGTTATTATTATTATTATTATTTATTGTTATTATTATTATTAATATTATTATTATTATTATTATTATTGATTATTGTTTAATTAATTAAAAATGTGAAATGGTAGAGGGGAGGAGCCGGTAAATCGGTGCCGAGCTAGTTCACATTTTTAATTAATTAAACAATAATCAGTAATAATAATAATAATAATAATAATAATAATAATAATATTAATAATAATAACAATAAATAATAATAATAATAATAATAATAATAATAATAATAATAATAATAACAATAAATAATAATAATAATTTTTTTTTTGCACAGTCGTCTGAAATTTTCGACTCACCCTTGGGTGAGTCGTCTGCTAGAGGCTACTCACCCTTGGGTGAGTCGGAAATTTCAGACGACTCACCCTTAGCAGACGACTCACCCAAGGGTGAGTCGTCTGAAATTTCCGACTCACCCAAGGGTGAGTCGCCTCTAGCAGACGACTCACCCAAGGGTGAGTCGAAAATTTCAGACGACTGTGCAAAAAAAATGCGCAAAAAAAAATTTACCGGTGGTGGTTGTGCCGTGAGTGGTGGTGGTTGCCGGTGTGATGGTGTGGTGGTGAGGATGAGTGAGAGTGAGTGAGGAAGAGAGGATGAGTGAGAGTGAGTGAGGAAGAGAGGATGAGTGAGAGTGAGTAAGAGTGAGTGAGGAAAAGGGGGAGGGTAAAATTGGAAATTAGGGGGGCGGTAGCTAGTAAAAAGGGGCGGTATTTAGCAATTCACAAAAAAAACTAGATTAGGAGCTAAATCTGGTAGCATATCGTCTATCATGTTACTTTAAGCAATTGACATAACAAGACAAAATGTTTGAGGGACTAGTAAGTTACGGAGTATCACAAACTTCATCCACTATTAATTAAGGACGAGGATTCGAATCTCGTCTTGGATATGAAGCAGTTTTAAATTTTTTGGGCAGTTGTCCCACTCTTTAAGATATTTACAATCTAGCGCGGGAAAATAGTAATTGTGATCGATGATGGATACCCTTAATTGCGAACCACAAAAAAAAAAAAGAAAAAAAAAAGAAGGGAGTTTTCAATTGGTAGGCCTCAGGTTGTGGCTTTTCCAGATAGTAGAACTTCTTAAAAGCGATTTTCGGCCAACAGGTAAGCTTTTGTTTGTGAGCTCGTCCACTCCGTGACCTATTTTTAATTTTGTCGTCCACTAGCCCCTTAATTTGTGCCTTTGACCAAGTTTTTGAGTTCAATTTTGTTGACCCGAGTTATCTCCCCCAAAATACCCTTAGCAGCTACATTTTCCCTCCAAATAAAGTTTTCCTCTCTTTTATATCAATATTCTCTCTCTTTTTTCCTTTATATATTCGCCCCCCCCCTCCTCCCCCATTCTCTCTCCCAAATTATATTCTCTCTCCTGTGTCTCAAATTGCTGAAAAAAATGGAGTCTCGTGGTTCTTATTCAAAAGCCCCAGATACAATTCGTGTGAGAAATCAGCTTTGTCAATGTGATATACCAACCAAAATGGAAGTAAGGATTTCCGAATCAGAGAGAAATCCAAATGCAATATACTACAAATGTGAGAGATGCAACTTATTCATGTGGCTGACTAATGCTCACATTGTCTTGGGGGTCTGAAGGCAGAAGAATAAGAGGTAGAGAAACTGCAATTCGGGCAACTGAAAATGTTTCTTTTGAAGCAACTAGTGGAGCACCTGAAGAACCTCGCCATGGTCCTACTGAGTTGAATGAGGTGAAAGAGATGAAAACTGAGCTTGCAGATCTGAAGAAGAAGATAGATGGGGCAATTAGTGGCTTTTGTTATGGGATTTTGTTGGTCATTGTATTTTTCGTTGCCAAGTACCTTACTTAAGCAAGCTATGTAAACCTAATTGATGGGGAAATTTGTGGCTTTTTTGTATATTAATTTGGATCCAACTAGTACTAAAATGTGTTAGGCCCTGCATCTTCAATGTATTTGTTGGCATAAAGCCATGTAAACCTGGTTGGGTTGTTAAGGATTAATGGAAAAGTTTGATGGCTTAATGCCATTTATTAATGTGACAACTGAATTTTACACCAAAAAATGCTAAACAAAAAATTGACATAACATTAAGTTGGCAATTTCATCCAACTATTACACTAACATTAAGTTGGCAATTTCACAAATCCAACAATTGTATTTTACACAAAACCAACTGAATACTAATTGTTCCCTAATCCAACAGAAACAAACACATAAATAACTGATCGTTCATACATAAACTAACCGATTGCCTTTCATACAATAACCTGCACTACACTTCACAAATCCTACACATTCCTTGTTCTTTTTCTTCCCCTTGCAGATGGCTCAGGTTGGGATGCAAAAGCCAAGCTATGTTGCCCACTTTGTCTTGGCTCAGGTTGGGCTGAAGACACAATAACCTAAAATGAGGTAGGTGCAACCTGAGATGAGGTATTTGCATCCTGTGCTTGATCTTTCTTCAACTTTCTTTGTCTTTTGTATTTCTCCACCCTAACTTCTTTACCTCCTGCCTCTCTGACTTCTCTAGCAGTAGGTCCACCCTTACAAGTTTTGGAGTTGTGGCCAAAAGCCTGGCACTTCTTACACTTCACAGTAGTTGATCTTTTTCCCTTTCTTTTCTCTCCTTCCTCCCTTCTTCTGTTTCTTGCAAACCTTCCAATGCTCCTCTTCATAGGTGGTGGTTCAATGGTTGGAAGTTTAAATTCAGACCAATGGTCAGAATTAGGTTGTGACTTAATGTTCAAGCCATATGCCTCCTTGTATCTCCTAACTGAATACCAAGTCACTAACAAAATCCTTCACATCATATTTACCACAGTTGATTGCCCTAATAGCATGCTTGCAAGGAATCCCACTTATTTGCCATTGCCCACACAAACATGTTCTATTATTCAAAGACACATGCAACATTGAGCTACCATTCTGTACTTCATACTCCCCTCTTGCTGACATTAGACAAGTTTGACAGCATCTAGAGTCCTTTGTCAATTGTTTAATGTACTGCATGATTTTAGGACAAACACCATCATCATTCCAGTCCTCTGCCTGCATTTGCCTAGCTGAATGCCTAACCATGTTCATTCTTCTAACTCCTAACATACATTTGCATGCAACAGATCAGATAAGCTAACAGATCAGATGACCTAACACATCAAATAAACTAAGCTAACAAATTAGATAAGCTAACAAATTACCTTCTAGGAGTGTGAGAACTAGCTTGCACCTATGAACTCCCAATAATGAGATGAAACTTTCAACAAAGTTGCTGGTATTCTCATCTGAGCACAAACTTGGATCAAACCTATGCCTAGCCCAGCACTCTTTGCTTCCCACATCATTCAACCATTGAACACAACCCCTACCAGCTTCTTTTTGAATTCTCGCAATTGCTTTCTTGAAACTGAATTCAGAGTAAGCATTGCAAACCCTCCAAAATAGTGCATGTATCAGTGGTCCAGGGTAAGACTTCTTGAAATTATTCAGCAAATGCCTTGCACAAAACCTTCTTTTGGCTTCTTCCCATTGCTCATCTAGTGCAGGTTCTACCCCTAACCATTTACAAAACAAGTTAGAACACTTTTTGTACGAAAAATAACAAAAACAAACAAATGCTACTTGTTTACCTTCTGTCTGTTAAAAATAATGGTCCAGTCTTTCCTCCCAAAATCCTTCAATGTATTCTTCAGATGCCAAAAAAATGAGACCAAAATTCCTTAGTCTCTTATTCTACAATTGCATGAGCTATGGGAAATATCTCATTATTGGCATCAATAGCCACTGCACTCATCAACACACCATCATAATTTCCTTTTAGGTGTGCACCATCAACACCAATTAGCCCCCTGCATGCCTTTATACACCCACTGAACCCTGCAAAGCTAATGAAGATATACTTGAAAACTAGAGGCTTTTTAGGTCCTTGTTGTTGTTGTGAGCTCCATGCACAATGAGCAACAGAACCAGTGTTGTAGCTGACATCATGGCCCCCTTGAATCTTCTCTATAACAAAGTCCTTCATCAAATATGAAGTGGACTTCTTCATGTATATCCCATACCTTGAGTATAACAAGTTATTCAAGGCTTTCACAGTGATATCTGAATTAGCAATGATATCATCCATCAACTTCTCAGCTAGCCACTTCATAGAAGCCATGGGGTTATGATCATGCAGTGGTTGGTAGATGGTATTTTTATTATTCAGCATCTTTATGGCCTAGGTAATCCCATCAGGTAGCCTACTGATGCACAAGTATTTGTGCATATTTTTAGGGTACATTTGCATTGGCTTTAGGTAATTTCTAGGATGTTACTTGCATTTAGTGTAGTGATTTTACCCCATATTTTCTAGATTATGCTTTTCTTTGTTTGGTGTGTCTTTGCATGTTTTTATAGGTATTTTGGGCTTCCTAGAGGAGTAATGGTGGGAGCGAGAAGAACCCAGGATGAAGTTTCAACAGTGCTTCAGTATTTTGTCCATAACCTCATCATATGTCCTTCAAATCAAGTGATTCAAAGTGTTGTGGAAAGCTAACAAAGAGGGCTACAACTTTCATGTTTTACGTTTTTGCAAATTCAGAGCGAAAGGCTGTCAAATATGCGTTTGAAGATGAAAACGGCTCTGCCAGAAAAACGGGTCATCCAGTGAACTGAAGAGTTGTCACCCGCCCGAAAAAACAGCCCTCTTCAGAAAAAACGCCCACCCCATTTTTCTAGAGAGGGGAGTTTTTCTGGCCTTTTTGGCCATCGACCCCTTCGCCTATAAGTAGCTCATTTTCTCCTTTTTTTGAGGACATCTCATCTTTACCCGAAATCTCTCCTAGGGTTCTTGATAGCTATTCTCAAATAGTGAGCTTAGGGTAATTAGTGAGTGTAAAACTTTGGTGATTAGTGTTAATCAACTCTTTAATCCTTAGCATTTGGTTGTAAGTTTTCTTTCTTCTCTCTCTTTCTATAAATACTTTGCAAGTTCTAATCTTTGTTATTGAATGTTAATGGGTATTGTTATTATGAAGTTTATTTTGCTTAATCTCATGATTAGTGAGTAGTTTAATTAGTTTTAGGATTAGGTATCCCTAATCCATGCTCTTGATTGTTGGTTTGCCCCTTCCCCAAATTTAATTCCAAATTTCTATCAATACCAAGCATGTGCTCACCAAGTGTTTGATACATTGCTTGATCCACATTTTATCTTATTTGTACTTATTGTTAAACATGGAAATGTGTTTGATGATAGTGGTTGCTTGATTATTGATGCTAAAGAGTTATTACCAGGAAAGTGGATTATTTCTCTTGTGACCATTTAGTTAGCTTAGTTTAAATATAACCCATGCCTAATTAGGATCCTAGAAATAGGTCTCTTGGCTCATGTTTGGGTAAACATCACTCCGCTTCGAAAGAAGGTGTTTGTGATACCTTTGCTAATTGTCAAGTGGTTTGTTATTAAGCTTGGAGGTCGTTTGGGGTTGATTAATGATCAATGTGCATGATTAGTGGTGATTCCTATCCTATAATTGTCTTTATTATCGTTTCACACTTTTATTAAGTTTTAAATAATTAGTTTGTTTAGGTTAGTCAATCCAACCAACTCCTTTAATCGGTCTAGATAATCGATAATCTAAGGAAATTTAGTACTCTATCAAAGAGTCCTTGTGGATACGATCTTTTTACTACTTCGATAGACCCGTGCACTTGCGGGGCTATCAAGTTTTTGGCGCCGTTGCCGGGGACTCGGCGATAGATATTAAAAATCCTTTGATTTGACTAGATTAGACCATTTTCTATTTTCTATTTTTTCTTATCAACTCGTGTTATCACCTTGTTCGTCTTTGTGATTGTTATTGTAGGGCATTCTTATTGTGCGTGCCTAGAAAGCAAAAGAACAAGCTCATCGACGTTCTAGCTTTCGAGGTTCCTATTCTTAAGGGAAAGAGAAGCGCAAGGAGGAATCCCATCCTTCAACAAGAGATGGCTCGACCCTTGAGAGAGTTTGCAATACCCAATGCTCAAGGGATTCCCGGAGGCATCACTAGGCCCGCCGTGGAAGCGAATAATTTCGAAATCAAGCCCTCTCTAATAGGGATCATTGCGAGAAATCAATTTGAGAACCACCTTACTTGCATCTCCAAATGTTCACGGAATATTGTGACACCATCAAAATCAATGGTGTTTCACAAGATGCGATCAAGTTAAGTTTGTTCCCATTCTCACTCACGGGGAGGGCAAATGTTGAGCATGTTAACGCCTTCCAAGGCTATAATAATAATCCACGCCCCCAAGGAAATGCTTTTTCTAGCACTTATAATCTGGGTTGGCGTAACCATCCTAACTTTTCTTAGAAGAATCAAGCTCCATCTTCTTCTTCCCAAGGACCTAACCCTCCGGATTTTCAAGGTCAAATGCCTAGTCAAGCTCGTTCTTATCAAAATCAACTTTCACCTCCCCCACCTCCCGTTTCTAATATGGAGAGCATCCTTGAGAAATACCTTTGCTAATCAAGAGAAGCAAACACTAGTACAAAACGTGTCATATGCGTCACCCAATAGGCGTCGGTTTTTCCTAAACAACCGACGCCTGTGGTTTATTTTGGCATCGGTTCTTTTTAACGACCGACGCCTATAATGCAAACAATTAAAAACAAAATAGCGGAAAAGCATTGGCGTCGGTTCATGTTGAACCACCGACGCCAATACTGTTCTAAAAATAATTAAAAGAAAATGTAAGGGCTTTTCACTGACCAAACTTCTCTCAATCAGTCGATGAACATTTCACCTCACCCCTTCATCTCCCCACCCACACCACCTCTCTCTCTCTCTCTCTCTCTCTCTCTCTCTCTCTCTCTCTCCCCAGACGACTCAAACCATCGCCCGGCCACCCACCAGTTAGGTGCCACGCTTTCTCTCTCTCTCTCCTCTCACGGGCCTCCCCTTTAATGGTTTTCTCATTCATCAATCATCGCATCTGATCAAACTCTTCTCTCAAACTCAACTTCTCAAGTATCTCATGGTACTTAGTCATCTCCTTTTCTCTCTCTTCAAATCTTCGAATCCATGTGATGATTTTCTGTTTTTGTGAATTGTTGTAGCTATTTTGTGAAATTAGGGTTAAGGTTTATATGTTTAGAAATTGATTTTTTATTGATTGAAGGTTTCTAGTTCGTATTTACGATTTTGATAAAGGTTCGAATGCTATTTTGTGGCGAAGTTTTAGATCGAACGTTTAGAACATAATGGTGAAATCATTAGCTCGAATTTGTGGTTTTGTTTCTGAATTGTAAATTTTGATTTTGAGCATGTTTTTTTTTTTTCAGATCTGATTCTAAATGTCGAGGTCTATCCTAGGGTTTCATTCGAATGTTGTGTTGAGATCTTATACCATAAGGTGTGGTTAAATTGTTATGAATATCTCATACTCTAGGGTTTGGTTCAATTGATTTGCCATACCTGCGTTCAATTACTGTTGTTGAGATCTTATGCCGTAGGTATTAGTTTAAATTGTCGTGCCTAAAGCTAAGTTCCTGTTTCCTCTATTTTATTTCAGTATTTTGCCATAAAATGCTTGTCTTCATTGATCAAATTATCTGGTTCGTTACCTTATTCGTTCTGATTCTATCGATGCAAATATTCGTGAACTATCAACAACATCAAGGCCAAGATCCAAGATAAAGGAGGGGATCCCCCAGACCAGCAACATAGTGTTGTTAGACATCAAGCAAAAACTATCCTAAGGTGATTTGTGTGATTACAATAGGTAATTTTGCATTCTATAGTCCGAATTCTGACCTTATTCTTGGCTTAATTCTGTTTTTTGCTTGCTCAAATGCTCCATTACCTTGAGAAATCAAGGTACCAAGTAGTGAGTTAAAGGAGATATAGAGCAAGTTTTCATGCAATTTAGCTGGCGAATTTTTTCAGTTATGATGATATAAATTCTGGTTTAATTCCTAACTGTTTATCTATGTTATTTCTCTGTTTTGAGGCTTAGAACATAATGATAATCAGTATATATTTGTCGATTCAAAGGATAATAACCAAATTGGAGTTATTTGCCTAAACTGAACTGATAGCTTTCTCATCTTTGTGAACCTATTTGATTTTCTGCAGCCACACTCGTCTACTCATTGATTTGCTTGCCCTCCTCGACATTGTTACTCTTGTGCGGTATCATCTCTCTCTCTCTCTCTCTCTCTCTCTCTCTCTCTCTCTCTCTCTCTCTCTCTCTCTCTCTCTCTTCAAAGCTAGGCCCTCCTCCCTATGTTTGTATTCTTGTAACTTGGCAGAGTGATTGGCTACAGAAGGTAGCAAGATGAAAAATGGGGTTTTATTGGGGATTCACTTGACCACACCTAGCAGAACCTTCAGGTGCTTGGTCTGAATTTCAGTGATTGGCTATAAGGATATTTTTCTGTGTTATATAACTTCTAAGTTTGAATTTGTTTTTTTTTCCAGAGTGGCTCGATGAATACAGTAGTTGTGGTTCTTTGCGCAAAAGTGAATTCTGATACTTTTTTTTATTGCTGTTTAATCCCCTTATCTACAGCCTAATAATCTCTTGTTAATGTTTGATTATGGTTGGGTTTATTCAGGAACAGAGGAAGAGACAGTGTCAGTAAGTGAAGATCAGTAAGAATTTGGTAATTCATCTCTCTCAATCCTGGTTCTTGTAATGTTTTTGAAATCTTTGAAATAGGGATGTATATTTGTTATCATCTGCTCCTTTGTTTAGTCTTGTAATTTTCATGATTTGTATAAGTAGCTCTTAAAGGAGTCCCTGCAACAGCCTGTTTTTCTTTTTTATCTAGGTTGTACACAATTATTGTTTTATTTGTAGAAACCAAAGAAATGAGTTCTGTAAGAGGAATAATGGATTGTTGGATGTCATTGTTGTAACCTTGTATGTGGAGCGAATTGCATTTCTTTTGATTGTGCTTTTTGAATAGTGGATTGTGAATTTGAGCTACTATCTGTTTTCGATGCTTTCTCTATGTGAGTATATATAGTTTTGTAACTACCTAATGAATGCTGTCAAGAACTTGAACTTGTTAAAAATTGTGACGTATGAAAAGGATCTGATGCGGAGTCTCATGCTATGCTGTAAACTAGTGACATATCCTCTGTTCTGTTTTTTTTGACCTGTTGTTTACAGGTTGGTATCATGGGCAATTCTTGGTTGATTTTTCTGGCTTCATTTGAGCAGATGGTCCAATGGTTGGTGCACTGCTATTTTATTGATCTATTTTAGTTTAATTATCTGTTTTCTTATATTCTGGAGCTCGTTTTCATTTTCATCCAGATCAACATGCCAAAAATTGATGCCAAACTAGTAAAGTATATATATGGAGGCTCTTATTATTTACGCGTAGAAATTAGAATGTGTAGTATTGAATCATTTTTGCTAATGTTTTTGTATACATAGCTCATTAGATGCAGAGTTTTGTGTGTGTTGTATTTGTTATTATTTTGTGAAAAGCTTGCATATGCTCTATATTATTAGTTTTTTTTAAGCCTATTAGCTCAAATGCTAGAGCAATTGTGCTACTGCACAAAAAGACGTGGGTTCGAATCCCACATAGGCTAATTATTAATGAGATTTAGTTTTGTTTATGGGAACTTTTAAAAAAAATAAATCAGAATGGGCGTCGGTTGTCTAGGTCAACCGACGCCAATAACAGACAATAGGCGTCGGTTCACTTAAACATTCGACGCCTATAACCTCAATAGGCGTCGGTTCTACAGTTCAACCGACGCCTATAATCTGATTATAGGCGTCGGTCGTGTTAAAGAATCGACGCTAATTGTGGGGCCAGATTCTCGGGTTTTTCCTGGCTTAGGACCCAGGAATCGTCGCGCTACATGCCAGAGGCACGTCCCACGGAAATCAGCCGATTAAAGAGGTCGATTGTCAAGGAATCATCTTGAGGTTCGAAGTCGCCACCTTGTTATGTCCCGAACAAGGATGAGTTTTTACAAAAGAAGAGTCGCCACCTTGTTATGACCCAAACAAGGAAGGGTTTTTACAAAAGAAAGGGTTTTATAAACGATTTTAAAGAAAACCATTTAAGAAACCCAAAAGTTGACTCCATCGCGATAAGGCACGAAAATTCTTTGAGTGGTCTGTGAATCAGAGATCTTGGTTCGGGGTCTAGGTTAGAAGGTGCGGACGTCCTCGGACCCGTCTCCTCCTCCGTACTGAGTACGGGCTCGTTACTAATACGTTGTATCCCATATGAAAGATTTGAATTGAATTATGTAATGCCTTGAATGATAAAAGAGGCCTCGGAATAAACAAATTACAAATCGAGTATTGACAATACAATATACAAAAAATGTCTAAAAATCCTAAAAAGGAGAAAAAGACTTGATCTTCATGTACATGGTGCCTCCGGGGCTAGATCTTCATCTTCGTCTTCAAAAGTTGTACTTATTCACAAAGGATTGGTTCATTTACAAAAGACTTGATTTATTTACAAAAGAATTGGTTATTTACAAAAGCGGTTTGAAAGAACCAACAAGGGATTAGTCCAAACGCGACTTATTAACTTCAAATTTATTTTTATAATTAGTGGGACACACTAAAGGAATAAACTGGAGAGTTCCGTATTTTTGTGGGTTCATTTGATGATTAAACGAAAATCGTTTATAAAACCGAACAAAATCGTTTTTACAATAATCTGAACAGAACTTCTAAAATTCATATCTCGGTCATAACTCAACCAAATAGAGTGCTTCAAAAGCCTAACTTAGTTCATTTTACTTCATGTTTCTACTGTAAAAATCTCAAGTCAATACAGTTGACGATCGGTGGGTTATTCACGATTGACGAGCTTCTGGAAGCCTTTGGACAGACCATTGATTTTTGATTTATTGGGAATTATTTACGAGTGATCTAGGTCTAATATTTACAGAACTTAGACTAGACTTCAATTTGGGTATGTACACAAAATTTCATGAATTTTAGACAAGTCTAAGTCATTTAACAAAAATAAACAAAAGGACTGTACAAAAGCCTTAATGTTCTAAACTTAACCAAATGTCTTTTATTTTGACAGAACCAAACTCGGTTTGATTAATTCATTAAAAATCGAAAACGCATCCGAATGGAGTGATTCCAAAGCCTAGATTGGTTCTTAAGGAGTCTATTATCCAAATAAAAGTTCATCTTTTATTGAAGAGGTGCTAAACACCACAGATGTTTTATTTAAGTGAACGTTGTCATTTCTGGACATATACTCGGTTGGTTAATTTTAGAATTAAATCCACTTCGTTAAACTTGAATTCTTCTTTACAGATTGAAGAAGTAAACACACTAGGGACTTCCTAAAAAAATTATAAAGAAAACACACTATCCTAAGTGGTTAAACTGAGTCATTTATTTACAAGGTCGAAATCTAAGAAAATCTTCAAAGGGACAGCACTACCTCGTCTTTTCAAAAATCTTTTAAAATTCATTTGTTATCAAAAATGGACGAAATAGGTGGTTGTATAAATCTAAGGAAATCCTCTTTAATTTACTCAGAAATAGACTAAGCTCAAAACTTAACCGTTTGTAAGTTATTTACAGATCTAAGGACGTTAGTCATTTTTAGACGCAGAAATTTCAAAATTCAATTGCGGACGACTGTATCGTTTGATCTAGACGATTTTTATCTCATTAGAAATCCCTCTAAACAAGGTTTCCTATGACACTAATTTCATCAAATTCCAACCGTTGGAGCTTCCTAGATCTACAAATGAATTCTGCTCTAAAAACTGTCAACTACCCGAATTATTACAACTTTGTACAAAAAGTAAATCCGAGGCCTCTATATGTAAAATGACCTTTTTTATTCAATTTCAAGTATATAAAAAAAAATAAAAATGGTGATGAGAAAGAGAGAAACACGCATTGATCACACAATTTTGGCACAAGCAACTCTCTTTCTCAACTCAAAAAATCACTCTCTACAAGCTGGATCTAAGTCCCCCATGGAGACGGGTTCGCGTGGGCACTTGAACCCTTACCTAGGAATTTTTGGCCACTCAAAAAATAGGGTGGTTCATGCCCACACCTATAAAGAGTCCAACCAGTGAAAATGAGATTATTAAGGGGGGATAATAGTGTTTATTAGCAATTTATATACAAAATGAAATGGTTAGTAAAAACACTTAGAAAATAAATAATTGAAGGAGAGAGATAAAAGATTACCCTTGCGTAGCTCTAGAAATCACAATCTTCAAAATTAAATTAGTTAGTACAAACGCCCTTTAGTTTGCACTAACTAGGTAAAAAAAGAAGTTTTAGAAATAGAAGAAGTTTTTAGAAAACCTTCAAAAGTTGAAGTAAGTTGAAAAGATGGTAGGAAAGCTAGAGAGAGAAGTAGAGATTTTAAGAAGTAGAGATGAGGAAGAAGCAAAGGGCCTTTAGGTTAGTTTTTTAGGGGGTATTTATAAGGGGGAGAAAGATGATGGGTGAATTAGGGTTAGGAAATGGAGGGTAGGATTTGGTGGGAGGTGGATGGTGAGATGGGGGTGAGAGAATGTGGATGGGAGAGTGACAAATGTCACATTTGTGGTGATGGAAAGAAGATGAGAGAATCTTGTGAGGTGGAAGTGAGTAGGAAAGAGAAAAGATGAGATAAGGTAGGAGAGAAAATAGAAAAAAGAAAAAACAAAATAAAAAATAAAAAATAAAAAATAAAAAATAAAAAAAAAAGAAAATAAAAACGTTGGGGGGGGGGATAAAAATATTTTCTTTTTATTTTTCTTCTCTTTTTTTGGTTGTGAGGGGGGAATTTTTTTTTTTATTATTTAATTTTTTGGGTGGGGGGTTAATTTATGGAAAAGGGGAGGGTATTGTGGTATTTCTACTTGATACCATTATTCCCTTTTGTCTTTAGCTATTGGATGGGAACATGGGAATATTGTGATGTCATGGAATGATGTCATGCATGACATCATAATTCCAATCCTTATTTATTTTTGTATTTTCTCTTTTATATTCTGATTTGGATTTTTTATTTATTTTCTCTTTTGGGCTTTGGGCTTTGCTTTGCTAATGGGTTGGGTCACCTTATGGATCCTAAATGCCCCTTTTGAGCCCAAATGACTTATTTAATTAGGGTAATTACGGTTAATGCTAATATTAACTGTAATAATTATTTAAAAGAAATACAAGTCAAAATTCGGCGTCTACACCAATAACCCTTTGGCGTCGGTTGGACAACTGACGCCTATTCACTTACAAATAGGCGTCACCTCTGTAAACATCGGTTGAAAACCGACGCCTATTAGATTTTTAACCGACGCCAATGACCCATTTTGCACTAGTGAAAATCAAGACTTTAGGCAAGGTGGTGTAATGTTTGGTGATGCCTTAACCAAATTGAAAGCTAAAGTTGATCAAATGGCATTCACCATAAGATGTTGGAAAATCAAATCACCCAAATTGCTAGTTCATCCTCTAGGCCTCAAGGTACCCTTCCGGGGCAACCATTGAACCCAATGGAGAATTGCAATGCAGTGACTTTGAGAAGTGACACTCAATATGAGGGACCAAAGATGCCTATCGAAAGTTCCAAAATTGTTGAGGTTGAAAAAGATGATCAACCCATTGTGGTCGATAAAGGCAAGGCTAAGGTGGGTGAGAATAAGCAAAGTGGGGTTGAGAAAGAAAAGAGTGTCACTCCCCCTCCCTACACTCCCCCTCTCCCTTTCCCCCAAAGGTTTGTCAAGGCCAAGTTTGATTTACAATATGGCAAGTTCTTGGACGTTTTGAAGAAACGCCAAGTGAATGTCCCTTTTACGGATCCCATGACCCAAATGCCTTCTTATGCCAAATTTTTGAATTTTTTTTTGTCTAAAACGAGGAGTTTGGAGGGCGCTGAGACCTATGCCTTCACGGAGGAGTGTAGCGCGCTTCTCCAAAACAAGAGTCCCCCTAAGCTCAAGGATCCGGGTAGCTTCTCCATCCCTTGTGCTATAGGGAATTTGAATATTGACAAAGTCTTCTGTGACTTGGGTGCGAGTGTGAGTGTCATGCCACTCTCCATTTGTCAAAAGCTTGACATGGGTGATCTCAAGGTCACTAAATGGCGGATAGATCCATTAAGCACCCTTTTGGGATTGTTGAAGATGTCCCGATTAGAGTGGTGAAGTTCTTTATTCCGGTTGATTTTGTTGTGCTTGATATGCAAGAAGACTCTCTTATTCCTATCATCCTCGGTTGACCATTCTTGGCTATGGCGGGGACTATGATAGATGTGAAAAATGGGAAGCTCACCTTGAGTATAGGGGAAGACAAAGTGAAATTTAATTTGACTAACTCTATGATATATCCAATGCTTGAGAAATCTTGTTGTAGGATTGATGTGATAGATGAAATTGTTGACTCCGAAACTTCTAAGAAGGACTCATACAAGCACCCCATTAGGAAAGTGCAAAGGAGAGAAAGGCTAGTGGAGCCTTGATTGGCAAGACTAGAAGAGTTTTCATGAAATGGAAACCTAAAGCCCTCTTCAAGTCACAAGGGAGGCCCAAACGTTGTGGAGGCAACATCACCTTCGTGATCCACCCGGGTTGAGATATTAGGAGGTCGAGCTCATGACCAAAACGTCCGCTTCTTGGGAGGCAACCCAAGTCTTTTCTACTATTTTCGTATTTTTTCTTTCTTTTGAATTTAGCTTATCTTCTTAATTTTAGGTTCTATTAAAATAAAAAAAAAACTATTGTCATTTGATCTTGTGATACCATAGTTCATTTGAGTGTGATTGAGCATTTGAGGCGATCATTCAATGGCATAATCTCTTCATCGGCCATAAATCCCGCCCGTTTCATCTCATTAGCTTTGTAAGTACTCCCCTCCCCTCCTTTATTTTTATTCCCTTTATATTGAGGACAATGCAAAGTTTAAGCATGGGGGTTTGACATCTTATTATTGTTCTTGTTGATGTGTTGTGGATGTGGTGATAATGGTGTTGATGTGTGGTGGATGTGATGATTACTCTTGTTGAACTTTTGCATATAAGAGCATGCTAGGTTGCATTTTTAATTTTTAACCCATTTACTTGCATGACTTTGTAGAAACTATCATTTAGATTGCATTGAGCATGTCTAGGCTTGCATATCATCTAGGTTGCATTTCAAAAGAAAATACAAAAATAAAAAATAAAAAAAAACGAAAATATTGGAAAATCCCAAAAAAAAAAAATCGAAAAATACCAAAAATAGAGAGAGATGATCCATTTATCATAACTCGTGATGCCATTGGTCGGCATTTAACTTTGGTTGAAAGAGCTTGAGGCCTTTCGAGGCACAATCCTAAGAGTTTGACATAACTTCTTGTTCGACTTTTATTCTCTTGGCCCTTTGTATTAAAACATTCCTCAATCACTCATTAATCTCACTTAATTCGTGAAGAAATTGGTATGATTGACAAATGAATTCGGTGAGGTCTCGAGCCATGAAAACCGACACATATCTCTCGGTTCCTTGTCTTTCATGAGGGTTTGGATTCACATTGGTTGCTAGTCTTCTAGAACTTGCCTTGACTCTTGATTGAAATTGCACTCGATACCCATTTTGCATTGATAGGATGAAGGGATTCATTTGAGTATGATTCTGAACTACATTGAGCTAAATGGCCTCCCGCTTTACATGTTTCTCCCCCTTTGATACCCCTTCTGAGCTTTTAGCCCTTTCATTTGATAACCATGTTACAAGCCAATTCCTAAATATGTCTTCCTTCCAAAGCCTTGGCTAGTGGAGTTTGGTAGTCGATTTGGATTAAAGCAATCACTTGTGTTATGAATTTATGAATAAGCAAGAGGGGGGTTTGATAGGGAAAAATGAGTAACTTGCTTGATCATTAGTTTCACAAATTGGTAGTTTGAAAGTTTGTTCAATTGTTATTCAAAAAAAACAAAAAAAAACAAAAACAAAGAGTTGAATAAGTGTTCTCGGATGATGTTGGGCTTAAATGTTACGTTATTGGAAGGTGAAGTCTTTGAGTAGTGGAGATGGTGTTTGTGATTAGTGGCGTTATTTTTGCATCCCTCGGCTTTTCCAGAGAGGTTCGTAGGGATGTTGTTTTCTCCACTATGCTTTTTGGCTCTAAGTCCACATACCCAAATTCATACCCTACCCTATCCCGAGCCTACATTACAACCCTAAAAGTCCTTTTGATCATTGCATATGGAGTGTCATCTAGCGGTAGAGATCCTAGAGGATAGGCAAGCTTATGGTAAGTTACTACCAATGTTTGAATCTTGAGTGACGTACAATTGATTGTTTCCCCCAAACACATATGAGTTTGAGTGATCCACACTCCCTAAAGTGAGGGTTCGGACTAATTTGCTTCATGTTTTGAGTGAGATTATCGAGTTGATTGAGTGCTTTCATACTTCGTGAATATTTGAATTATTGTCGAATCTTGGAGCTTATGTGATCTTTTGGTGTGCTTGTGTCCCTTGATGGATTTTCATGCTCTTGATATCCTTGTCTAGTGTTCCCCCTTGGTATCACTGTTTAGAGGGTGATCTTTGTCAACCATTTTTGTGCTAACTCTTGAATCTTGTGTGTCTTGTTGGTTTGTGTTTGCTTAAGGACAAGCAAGAGTCTAGCATGGAGGAGTTTGATGCACAAGTATTTGTGCATGTTTTTAGGGTACATTTGCATTGATTTTAGGTAATTTCTAGGATGTTACTTGCATTTAGTGTAGTGATTTTACCCCATATTTTCTAGATTATGCTTTTCTTTGTTTGGTGTGTCTTTGCATGCCTTTATAGGTATTTTGGGCTTCCTAGAGGAGTAATGGTGAGACCGGAAAGAACCAAGGACGAAGTTTCGACAGTGCTTCAGTATTTTGGCCATAACCTCATCATATGTGCTTCAAATCAAGTGATTCAAAGTGCTGTGGAAAGCTAACAAAGAGGCTACAACTTTCATGTTTTACGTTTTTGCAAATTCAGAGCGGAAGGCTGTCAAATATGCGTTTGAAGATGAAAAACGACCCTGCCAGAAAAACGGGTCATCCAGTGAACTGAAGAGCTGTCGCCCGCCCGAAAAAATGGCCATCTTCAGAAAAAACGCCCACCCATTTTTCTGGAGTGGGGCGTTTTTCTGGCCTTTTTGGCCATCGACCCCTTCGCCTATAAGTAGCTCATTTTCTCCTTTTTTTGGGGACATCTCATCTTTAGCCGAAATCTCTCCTAGGGTTCTTGATAGTTATTCTCAAATAGTGAGCTTAGGGTAATTAGTGAGTGTAAAACTATGGTGATTAGTGTTAATTAACTCTTTAATCCTTAGCATTTGGTTGTAAGTTTTCTTTCTTCTCTCTCTTTCTATAAATACTTTGCAAGTTCTAATCTTTGTTGTTGAATGCTAATGGGTATTGTTATTATGAAGTTTATTTTGCTTAATCCCATGATTAGTGAGTAGTTTAATTCGTTTTAGGATTAGGTAGCCCTAATCCATGCTCTTGATTGTTGGTTTGCTCCTTCCCCAAATTTAATTCCAAATTTCTATCAATACCAAGCATGTGCTCACCAAATGTTTGATAAATTGCTTGATCCACATTTTATCTTATTTGTACCTATTGTTAAGCATGGAAATGTGTTTGATGATAGTGGTTGCTTGATTATTGATGCTAGAGAGTTAATACCACGAAAGTGGATTATTTCTCTTGTGACCATTTAATTAGCTTAGTTTAAATATAACCCATGCCTAATTAGGATCCTAGAAATAGGTTTCTTGGTTCGTGTTTGTGTAAAAATCACTCCCCTTCGAAAGATTCAAAGGTGTTTGTGATACCTTTGCTAATTGTCAAGTGGTTTGTTATTAAGCTTGGGGGTCGTTTGGGGTTGATTAATGATCAATGTGCATGATTAGTGGTGATTCCTATCCTAGAATTGCCTTTATTATTGTTTAACACCTTTATTAAGTTTTAATTAATTAGTTTGTTTAGGTTAGTCAATCCAATCAACTCTTTTAATCGGACTAGATAGTCGATAATCTAGGGATATTTAGTACTCTATCAAAGAGTCCTTGTGGATACGATCTTTTTACTACTTCGATAGACCCGTGCACTTGCGGGGCTATCACCTACTAGCAGTTATTCTCCACTCACATTTTTCAGAAGCACAAACAGCTGTGTATTCTTTTGTTGCATGCCTTAGTTACAACCACATGAAATCCTTCTTGCACACAATAATCCCTCAAACCATTTTAAAGTGTGCTTGTCACTGAAAATCATCCAAGGTCTCAGCCTAATAGACCCAAAATCCTCTTCAACATACATCTCCCCATTACCAAACATCTTAGAAAAATAGTTGTCATCACCATCAAGTGAGTCAAACCACCCATGTCCTGTGTTTGGCTCATAAGGATCAGCCACATTAGGAGGGGCAAAGTCTGGATCACTATCATTGTCACTTCCATCACTGTCACTTCCATCACTGTCATCATTATCAACCTTATTTGAGACACCCTTGTCCTTGCTAATCCTAGTCCTTGACCCCATTCCAGAAGACTCATGTGCAATTGTGGCAGTTATGGATGGATTTGAGTCTGTGTAAGTGGGTGCATCAGTTGTGGCAGTGGGTGTATCAGTTGTGTTATTGGGTGTATCAATTGTGGGTGTATCAGTTGTGGGTGTATCAGTTAAGGCAGTTAGTGCACCAGTTGTGGGAGGATTATTTTTAGCTTTTTCTGCCTCCTTGGCCTTCCTTAGCAAAGTAGTTCTAGGGACTTTTTTGTTTCTAGGAACCTTGGAAGGAAATTCAACTTGGGGAGGGAGAGGTGCAGGTACATGGACAGGGGTTGGGGTAGGGACAGGAGTAGGAATATGGACAGGTGTAAGGATAGGGATAGGGGTAGGAGTAGGGATAATGAATGAGTCTGCATCTAACAACTTCAGTCTCTCTTCCACCAACCTCTGCCTCTTGCTTTTTGGGGAGCCTAGGTCTGAAGGACTAATGGGAGGAGGAGAAGTTGGAGGTGAATTAAGCCTTGGGCTTCTTCTGGGTGGAGGAGAATCAATTGGTGGACTTTTTAAAGGTGACTGTGAATTAGGAGAGTTACAAACATGAGAGATTTGTGCATTATTTTCTGTTTCTTGCAACATCATCCTAGGACTTCTTCTAATTACAATTTCTCTCTAAATCCTGACATTCTTGGGGGGATAAAAGGGTTTGTGATGGTCTTATTCTTGTGGGGGGGGGGGGGGAGGGGAAGGGTTTATGGGAGCTATGACAATGACAGGGTTGTTTCCCTTTAACTCCAAATAAGCACTCCAAGCTTTGGTGGATGTTTTAGACCCCATGATCCATATATGAATCACCTTATGCTTTACCCCACTCCACAACTTACACAATTCAACATCATCTTTAGCTATATGATCTCTCCCCTTATGTGTATAGCACAATATAGGATTTCCAGGAAATTTCATACCAATTTTTTGGGACTCAACTACTAAATCCTCATACAAATCCATCAATCCAACCTTGTCTACATCTTCAATATGATAATCAAACACAAACCTCTCATAACAGTATTTGAAACTTCTTGATTCCATTTTGCAGAAAAATACTCTAATTCACTTACTACAATAAAATCCAAAATTTTAACCACTTATGTTGAGCTATTGCTAAATAACCTCACATAATGCTAAATAGGGTCATATAATCGAACAATAAACACGCTTTAACAGAAAATCAACTACATATAACCATAGAACAGCTCAAAACCCTCAATTCTAACAAAACGAATATGAATAGAGCAAATAACAAAAAAGGAAAATAAAGACATGTAATTAACAGATTCCACATAATTCTCATTCTATTTCGTAACAAATAAACATATCAACTTAAATTAAGGTGAGAAATGAGAGAGAAATGGTAGATTACCTCGATTTTTCGTCAACAAACGCTCCAAATTAGTTGTCAACCCTTCGAATTCCCAAATTTTACACTAGTTAACCAGATCTCAGAAAAAATGAGACACAAAGAGAGAAATAAAGAAGAGAGAGAAATGAGAGATTTTGTTTTTCGAATTTGAGCTTAACTAAGGAAAGTAATGAGGGGAAGATGAAGATGATGAGGTGAGTGATGATGGGTTGGTTGAAGTTCAGTAATGGCTGACTTCAATTGAACAACCTTTTACAGAGAAGGTCAGACGAATAAAATGAGCTGACATCCTTTTAAGTGGGGGCATTAAGGACATTTCACAAAACTAACGGGCAACTGGACGACAAACTTAAAAAGAGGTCATGAAGTGGACGGGCTCACGAACAAAAGTCTACCTGTTGGAAATCGCTTTTAAGAAGTTCTACCATCTGGAAAAGCCACAACTTAGGGCATGTTCTTTTCAACTGGTTTCTAGTTTTGCCCAATTTTGACCAGTTCTCCCCAGTTTTGACCAGTTACCAGTTACAAAATACAGTTTTCCCCAGTTTTGCCCAATTTCTCCCAATTTGACCCAGTTTTGCCATTTTCTCCCAATTTTGCCCTGTTTTAATATTTATACATATTAAACATAATAATTAAATATACCATATGTTATATCAAATATAAAAATAAATATATGAATTGACTAATATTTAAACATGACTAAAAAGTCTTTATAATAATAATAATAATAATAATAATAATAATATTATTATTATTATTATTATTATTATTATTATTATTATTATTATTATTATTATTATTATTATTTTGTTATTTTTTATATTATTATTATTATTATTATCTCAAAAATATAAAATTTTCAGTTTTTCCCAGTTTCCCTTAGTTTTGCCCATTTTGACCCAGTTTTCACCTGTTTCTCCCAGTTACAAGTTAACAGTTTTCACCAGTTTTGTCCAGTTTCTCCCAATTTTATCAATTACCAGTTCCCAATCGAAAAGAACGAGCCCTTAAGGCCTACCAGTTGGAAAATCCCAAAAAAAAAGTTATCACAAAGTTGTCAAAAGGGCGTGACATATTCCATTGCAAAATTAGGAGCACTAGTTAAAAAAAAAAAAGAGCCTAGTTGGGTTGGACAACATGTTTCCAAACCAAATCAGTTTGGCCCAAATTTCAAGTTGTCCATTCAATCTTCTTACCAAACAACAAAAAGAGGCCCGACAAGACAAAGGGGCATCAAAGAAGCTATACACACTCTTCTCACAGCCGACTGTTATTCAACTCTTTGCTCTTCTTCTCTCTCTTTAGGTTCCTCCATTGAAACAAACATATATCTAGCGAGAGACCACCAATAGGAGAGAGAAAAAGAGAAAGAGATGGCGAGCGAAGTAGCAGCTGAGATTGTCGGAGAACCTATGGTAGCAAACGAAGCACCAGAGACCACAAAACAGCCCCACAAATTGGATAGAAAGTGGTCCTTTTGGTTTGATAATCAATCTAAGCCTAAACAAGGCGCTGCTTGGGGTAGCTCTCTGAGAAAGGTCTACACTTTTGAAACCGTTGAAGAGTTTTGGAGGTAATAATTTCCCTTAATCGTCAAGTTATTCATCTGGGTTATTATTATTATTCAACTTGTATGTTCATTGATTTAATGGGTTTTAATTGGATTGTTTTGGGGGTTATGGGTGAAATTTGGTTTTGATTCTGATTGATTTGTTGGTTTTGTTATCTGGGTTTTGATTATTTTGATCTGGGTATCTTAATTTGTTATTGGAATTGGATTTCACTTGTTAAGTCGGTGCAAATTTTGTAGAATTTGGGTTGGGTGCTATCACATTTGTGCCCTGTTGTTATTATTGGTCATGTGAATTTTTCAGAGTACAAATTGAGTTGGGTGAAAGGTGTTTCCTTGCTAAAAGGAATGTTATATGGTGAACATATTGAGGTTAATTGGAGATTATCATATTAGGTCATACATTGAGACCTACAACTGCAATCGTTGGAGTCTTTTTAAGACTTTTGTGGGTATTAGGGAAAAGATTGATGCTTTTACTGGTAAAGATAATCTCTTTAATTTGATGTCCGATTTTCAGTTTTGGGAAGGTTGTAATCAGACTTAGAAGTAGAGCTGGAAAAAACTGACCCGACCCGATACAGACCCGACCGAACCCCGACCTGAAAAGGTTCAAACCAGAAATGACTGACCCGTTTTTGGCTCGAGGCCAAAATGACCCGACCCGAATGTTTTGAGACAACATTTGTCAAACCCGTTGGGCAACCCGAAACCAAACCCGTATTTGTCCCGATTTATTCGACCCGATCCGAACACGAACCGTTGCCAGGTATACTTAGAAGTGTTCGAATGCAAAATATTTATACTGTAATATGCAAAAGCCTGATGATGTTTGGCAGTTGTAGGATGCAATGTTTCATTGACTGCAAAAGCAGTGGCTTTATCCTAATATATCTGATTCTTCTCTGCAATTGTCGATTTTAAAACTTGTAAAAGTTGTCATTAACTTGTGGAGATCCTGATGTTAAAGTGAAGTCATTTCTTTTGTGGTTGAATGGTATAAGATACTTTTATCAATGCAATCTGACATTCTTCTTTTTGGCAATAATTTGAGTTTGGCATTGATGGGAATTAGGTTGGAAAGAGTATCTGCATCACAAATTGTTGATTTTTCCCCGTTAGATAGTGCTAATGTGAATTGAACATTTACATTTTTCCGCAGTCTATATGATCAGATATTTAAGCCTAGCACACTACAAGGAAATGCTGATTTCCATTTGTTCAAGGCTGGAATTGAGCCAAAATGGGAAGATCCCGAGTGTGCAAATGGAGGCAAGTGGACTGCTGCCGGCAGCAGAAAGACTAATCTTGATAGCATGTGGCTTGAAACCGTATGTTTTTCATTAGAAGTTTTTTTCTCAGTCCGTGACCCTTAATCTTTCATTTTTGAACAATTCTAGGCCTCCTCTTAATCATAAGCTAGTTACTAAATATTTTTTGTTGAGCAGTTGATGGCTCTAATTGGGGAACAGTTTGATGAAGCTGAAGAAATCTGTGGCGTGGTGGCCAGCGTGCGCCAAAGGCAAGACAAGCTTTCGTTGTGGACTAAAAATGCTGCCAATGAGGCTGTTCAGGTTGAAACATATACTTCAATATTTTATACATGAATTTTTCCCCTCTTCATAATAGATACAATGCTTAGCCATAGGTTAATATTTGCTATTTATGTGAAAATGAACTGGCTTGGTGACTGCCGCTCCCCCCCCCCCCCCCCTGCTTTCTACAATTTTTTTTTTGTCTTGGTATTATCCAATATCTACCTCTTTGGTGCTGTGTCGAACATGAGGTAATTGGGTTTGGAAATTGGTGTACCTACTTGAAGCAAATACTGCCAGGTATATTTTATAATAATGCTCACGGTCCAGCTGGGCTGTTGCTCTGTTCTGGTAGTAAAAAGGGGCTCAATGTATGAGCAGCCAGTATTTCGCCTGCAGAGAAAACTCTAGGAAACCACTTTTTCTCTTCGTCTCTCAGGCAGTACATGCATAAAAGTACGTCTTTGTATATTTGTTAGGGGTTGTTTGGGATAGACTGTTGGTAAGCCATTCGACTAGAACAATTCTAGGACGCCGAGATTGATTTTCTCTGGAGCAGTAGGGTTTTAACGAGCAGTAGGCCATTTGACTGTTGGTCATGTAGTAGAATTTGCCTTTATTCCATGATAATCCAAAACTGTAGCATCAAGCTAGGCCGTGTCAGGTTGACTGTAGACACTGGGCATTGGAGTGATTCAGGTCTGGCCCAACTCGCTACTTGGTCAGGTTCAGGTCATGGGCCGCTTGATCCCGTTTGACTCGCTTTGTTTTGGCAGATGAGCATTTACCCCTTCTGCCTCTTTAATTGTTTATCCACCTACCTAAAGGCTAAAGCATGCAGTTGAGTCAACAATCACATCACTTGTTCGCTCGTCTTGAAATCCAAAATCGGTCTGTTCACAACTTTCTTTTCTCATCACCATCACTGCTGCAAATCCTCCCTGTTTCCATGTTTGCTATTTCACTTGTAACAAAGAAACAGGATATAAAATCTTTGGAATTATATTCACCCTTCTTTATCCTTCCCCTTTTCTACACAATATTTTCAATTTTGTTGAAGGATGATTCTCTCCAGAACATGCTTCAGAGTTGTAGAAAGCAGCTCAAGTGCAAGAAACATATACACCGAAGAATTTGAGATATGTATGATAATTAATTAAGAACTAAGAAATTTTAGAGTTTGTTTGAACCACAAGGAACTGTTGAAAGAGGGTGAAGGAGTGAGGTGAGAGAACCAGAGAGGAGGGGAGAGATAAAGAGGCAAAAGGGGTGCTTGCTATCAATCAACATCAACATTACCCCAGTGCCTCCAAAGAGGCTCCCGCCTAGGCAGGGTAAGGGGGGGTCAGTTGTACGCAGCCTTACCCTTGTGAGAGGAGTCTCACAAAGAGGCTGTTTCCGTTTGACCCAAGATCCGAAGTGCGACGACTATTGGCAAATTCACTATGAATAAGAAGTGCCGACAGTTTTATGAGCCATTTGGCTTTAGTCCATTACATTCCGAAGCCAAAAAGGGGTGCTTGCTATGGCAAACTAAAACCCTTATTTGTCGCTCCATTGCCCTTTTCTTTCCTTTTAAATGGGAACCCAGTAAGGCACCAGTCTGACCCGTTATTAAGGCCCGGCCTGATAATGAACAAACTGGGTCGTCTAAAACCAGGCCAGGTAAGATGGCTTAGGCCTAGTTGATTGCTTCTTCTACCCATTGATCTTGTTAGCTAGTCGTTCCTTACCATGACTCCAATTTTAAGGTGAAAGGGGGATATGAAGGTATAGCCTTGTGGAAATTGGTTTCAAAATTTTTGTAGAGGTGGAAAGGGGTGAGGACTGAGGACTTGAGGAGTGATTGTGGGTTAGGATTTCTCTAGAGATAGATGCAATTCAGTGGTGGAGGATTCTTATTCCTTAATCAAAGGGTCAAAGTAAACAGAGCATAATAGGAAACTCTGTTTGTTTCGATTGTGATTTTAGCTTAATGAAATGGGAGAGGTCGGGTTTGGAGATAGGTTTCATGGATAAGCGGGAAGGATCTGAAGAGTTAAAATCAAGAGCCTTGATCTAGTAGTCACGATTGTCTGACAACTCACTTTTTTTTTTTTTTTTTTTAATCTAGTAGCAATTTGTACAGTTACCACTCATGAGTCATGACTCATCTTACAAAAACAAATTAAAATTTGTACACTTACCACATGCTACAAGGCACCTCTACGGTTTGAATCTGAGTGACCTCACTTGTGACTGGAAAGTGAGGCCACTAGGGTTCGTACCTTTGTGGCTCTTAGTGTATTGATAGGGGTGGTCCCTGACCAGAGTGGAACTAGTCAGACAATAGACTAGAAACTGTAGTTCTTAAAACTTATGGGCTGAAGACCTTATAGGACAATATATATAACCAAGGTTCAACTTTAAAAAGTTATGAATTAAAACATCTTTGATAAAAGATTCTAACCAGAAGTAAACCCTGAGGGGGGAGCTCAGCTGGTAAGATCTCTGAGAAGTATTCTGGAGGTCCCAGGTTCGAGTCCCCTCAGGGCCACTAGAGGTTTTCCTGGTTTATAACTTCAGGGTTTATGGGATTAGTCAAGCAAATCTTGGACACCCATTCTATCTTTAAAAAAAAAGATTCAAGCTAGAAGTTCAGGTACTGACTACTATATTCTTGGCCCTGTATAGTTCTTCTTTCTCAACATCTCCAACTCCCAAGAAGAGTTATAAATATGAGTTTCAGTGAGTAAATTACCAGGGTGACATGAAGGAGAGTGAAAAGCACCCTATTGCAGATTCATCATAATGAGAATTGTTTGGGATAGTTGCCACTAGCTACTTTTGATGATCACTTGTCATCTTATTGGATGATATGATTTTTGAATCTGATAAATTCAGTAGGTAGACAATATTTAAAAAGCATATTGTCCAATAATATGGCAAGTGCCCATCAGCAGCCTTTAGTGTTTTCCTATCATAATTATTGAGATATTACTTCCTCCGTCACACTGTGATTGTCATGGTGGACTTTTTTTGGTCTCCAAGATGCATCTTTGACCACTAGTGTCTCTCAAATAACTTCATATATAACTGGTTAAGAAAAGTAGTAGTGCACTTATACTTTGTTACTATGGGTGACAACTTTTATAAATAACTGGCTCCATATATTTTGCAAGAGTTTTATGGTCAAAGGCTTGCAAGTTTGACTTGAAAAAGTCAACTATGACAATCATTGTGGGATGGGGGGAATAATAGAGATAGGAGGGAGAGAGAAATTATGTAATATACCCTGATATGCTGTTAATCTATGATTCTCATTTGGCTGTGGATCCGAGGATAGTACCTCTTTTTAAGAATATTTTTATTGGTTTTCATCTAAATGGAAGTGTCAGATCGTATCCTTGTGTCTGAATTTCCTACACGAATACTTTGTTGAGCTGAGGAGTCTGAGTAACATTATAGGTGGTGATGGCTGGAGATATTGATGGCCAGGGGCATGTGGTCTTCGGCAACACTGAGACCCAAACCCTCCATCAATAGTTTCCGTAAACTAAAAGACATCCCTATATTCACAGGTCGTTGACAACTGACCATTGTCATGCTGCCCGTGGCACTTAAATCTAATCAGGGGATTGAAATTACCATGGAGGCATGGACCAAACAGAGCATCTTCCATCCAGTGACCACCAGCAAAAAAGCTCAGGTGGCCTCGACTGTCATTGGCAGGTCAATTGGGCACCTCTGATCACGAGTATCCGATTGGTTTGCAACCGGTATGGTTCGGTCTGGCCTATTATGGCCTTCAGTCTGGTTTTCCTGTCTAGATTGAAATATGGACGCCCCTAAATAGAATGCAAAGATACTTTATGGGGTGGGGTGGCGTAGGGTACGAGCCTGGGGCCACTCAAGACTGTCTAACTTCACTCAGAGGGGCTAGGTTTGTGGCCAGCGATGGCAGAGCTGGGCGAAGGTACCATTCTCACCTTTTGAAAAGGGAAAAAAAGGAAAAGTACACGATGCGATTGTTTGATTTGCTCTGTTGAAGACTGAAGTACACCATGCGTCTGTCCCCAGTGTATCCAAAATCTCAAAGATGCCTTTTTTTGTTTGGATTTGCTCTGTTGTAGTACACAATGCTGACTTCCTCTTTGTCTCTGTGACTGCCATCTCATCATTGGACAAATATAGCCAAGTTATCTGTCTATTATCCATCTCAACAGTATGTTGTGCAAGATAAATGTTGAAATAAGTTCAATTGTTGGCTGGTTTGTGTTAATTTCAATTGCTATAAACATGTGGTAAAAATGGTTCTGGTCCTGACTTTTCGCTCACAATGGTGCCAGATGAGCATTGGAAGGAAGTGGAAAGAGATCATCGATGTTGCTGACAAGATCAATTATAGTTTTCATGTAAGTATTGTATTTGCTCTTTGCTCTTTGCTCTGAATGAATTGGACGATTGCTCTTCTCTAACCATCTCAAATGCAACAGGATGATTCTAAAAGGGAAAGATCATCAAAAGGCCGATACAGTGTGTAAGAGCCTTGGAACATTCTCATGTTGATCTCATCTCTGAGCAATTTTCACAGAGTCATGCGAAATTTTCAGATGTTTCCTTGTAATTTAATACAGTATTCCTGCTGGCTGCCTAGATTCAATTTTCTGTTGGCCGGAATCTGCTTTATCCCTTCAGTTACGTGCTATTGGAATTACCTTATTACTACTAATATTGTGGGCTTTTTAGACCTATTATAATCGACTTACTTTGGGATTGTTCCATCGTGCATCTTAGTGTCTTGCAACCCCTTTTCAGCTTTAAACCCATCGAGGAATGGGTTATACATACTTGTATGCATATTTGAGAATTTTCGTTACATGTCATTCTTGGAGACTTGGAGTAATGTTGGAGTAGGCATTTTGAGAATGTGTCACTCAGGGTGTATTGGAGATTCGCTACTGTATAGTAATTACTGATTGTTGGGTTATCATTTCGGAACAGAGAGATTACATCTATTCTGGAGGAAACACAGGACTTTGTCAAACACGATGATGCATCCAATTGATTGTGTGATGAGAACTTTTATGGAATTTTTGGAAGTTCGTGTAGGAATGAGAACATTGGAGTAGTCATCCCAAGTTCCAACTGTCTTGTGGTCGGCTTTAAGAAGAAAAACTTAACTTTGATGGCATGTGTATTGTGTTGTGATTGAATTTGGAGAGTAGCGATCGTGGGGTTGTTTGGTTGACAAAAAAAAGAAATTGTGACATGTTGTCACCTTATTTCTTCCTAGGTAAGAATATTCATTGTTGAGCCAAATAAGTTTGAGGACATTGAATGGAAAGTGCAATTTCTTACTTGAACTAGATTCCTATGCGAACCAAACGAACTACAAAATTATACAAAACTTGTTTGGTTTCACCATTTTGGGGGTTGGATCACCATGCGAAACGCCCATACAAAACTCGACCGAGGCAGTGAGACATGATTCCGTAAGGAGGATGTTGTGGCTCAGGCAAAAGATTGATCTTAGCTTTGGTTTTGGAGTGGTAAATGGCTCTTGTTTTTTTAAGAAGGGTGAGGGGTGGGGTGTAAAAATATTGTAGCCGGAAGTTCTCAAAAAACGGCTACTAAAGAGCAGCATTTGACAGCAATTGTACATGACCCCAATGTGCGCAAAATTAATTTCTATGTTTCGGAAAGTTCAATGTAATTGCAGCAAAGTTAATCGCCAGAGCGATTATCAGTTGCAGAGTGATTATCAGTTGCAGTGCGTTGAACTTTGAAATTTGATAGCACCCAAAAGTTGACAAAATAAATACTTCAGATTTTGTATTAGACAGCCTCAAGGCGAGGCTATCTCTATATACAAGCATGAAGTCGATATGACGTCATATTTGTATAAGAGACCTCATCTTGGGGCCACCTCATTCAAGATTTTTTTGCTCCGCAAATAAAAGCTCTCTAATTTTGCAAATCAATTGATTTTTGTTTGTAATAGAACCTCCACTAGTGAGCAATTTGGAAGGATGACGTGGGGAGATCTTTGTTCTTTGATAAATGTCCCTTTTGTGGCTGAGATCTGTTTGGTGGTATGAGGTTGTTATGTCTCTAACCAAGATTGTTGTGGGCCTTATGGTTTGTGGCTAGTAATAAGAGACATTGTTGGATGAAGTAAATTCACCCCCAAAAAAAAAAAAAAAAAAAAAAAAAAAACTAGCAAGATGCCAATTTATTTATTTTTTTGCTCGTCATTGTGTTATGCTAGATGGTAGCAAAGATTGTAGTGTGAACCCAAAACAAATGGACAACAAATATTAGTATAAGAAATCTCAACTATGGAACAATTCTACTCAATTAACATCTATACCATGAAATATATGAGTATAAGGTTTTACAATATTCATGGGAGTCACAAGGTGAATCATCTAAAGTTTTGCTAAACAAATTCCAAACTTTATGCAAGAAATCCAAGCCTTTCTCCATTCTTCTTTGCCAATCGAATCAACCCTTGTCTTTGCTTAGCATCTGCTCCTATGGACTTGCAAAACTCAGTGATCACCTAATTAACAAGAATTCAACATGTCACATTAACAATTACATGTAAACGTAGAATTAGCCAATTGCAATATTGGTATTATATGCTTACTTGTGAGTGAAGAGCAATGGCTTTTCCTCTAAGTTGGTTGAACCTCTTTTTCCCTACAATGTTTCTTGTGACAACTACAATTGGAGCAAAGAGTCCCTTCCCTTCATTAACGTTCTTCATCATGGGTTGACACCGGACCGGCTTCCTCGGAAAATGAGCAAGGGCCGGAGGCGATACCGCCTTCATTAGCATGCCACAGTTGTCACCGGATGCAAAGGTTGTTGATCCTAGACCTTCGCCTTTGAACCCGGTTGCTGAAATTGAAGTAGCAGCCATTTCAATAATTTCCTAGCTAGAACTTTGCTCAATACAAATGCTTGGTACTTAGAAAAACTCTTTCTTTTAAGATTGTTTTGATATTAGTCAAGCCTTTGTCCCTTTAATTTGATTTTGTAGTGGTGAGGAAAAAAGAAGGGGGGATGTCTAGTGTTATATGTGTAAGATTGGGAGCCTTTGGTTTACTTGTGATGGTAATTGAGAGCCACATATGATTTTGGTGTAGTTGGGATTTTTATTTTTTACTTATTTATTTTCATTTTTTGCACACGGTTTTGCATGGTCCCCTATGATGTTCTGGAGGAATCTGAATCAAGTCTCTTAGTGGCTCTTTCCATGAATTGGGTCCTACCTTGGCAATTTGTTTGTTTTTCTCTCCAAGTTTCTGGTGATTTAGTTTGCAGCCGTTCAATTTTTGAGAATGTTTCTTGTGTTTGCATGATTCTAGTCATCAAAAAGAAACGAATGAGTGTTTTAAGGTTTGAATGGAAAATGTGGCATTTTTATTAGAAGTCTAGAATTGTGGCCTAAGAAAACTCTTAAGTTACACATGACAAATTGGTTTGTTTTTCATTTGTATGAACTTCAATGGTTGGTTGTGGCTGGTAAGGTCACCTACTTCAGGTGGGATTTGTATTGAGATTTGTTTGAATGTAGCCTTTCATAACCATTTCATGAGAAAGTTCAATTCCTTAGAATGTTCACGAATTTTTATGTCTATATATGCGGTATGCGGACATGCATTAGTGTAAATATAATAAGTGCTTTAATTATCGGGCTAACAATAGTTCAAGTGACTATTCTCATAAAGCTTTCAGATTCGGATCGAGAGTCTCCCAAGTCCCATCTCGCGTGAGAAAACCAAAAGCGCTCATGCTAGAGATTTAGAATTGGTTAGTATCTTGTACTTCGACCTAGACGGGTGGGATAAGTTTGAGGACCGACTTGACCTAAAATAAAATTATAGATACAAGTGTATTGCGAGACAAGTTAAGTAATAGAGAGACCCACTTAATCAACACAAAATGTGAAATCATTAATTTTTTTTAAGAAGTACTAGCATGGTGGGAACGTGCGTTACACGTATGCGTTTTATATTTGGTTCAAATTAAAGCATGAATATGAAATCTAGGGGTGAGCGTAATTGGATATCCACCGGGTATTGTATTACCCGTAATTGGAATTGGATTCACGGGTTCCTAATTCTTAGGAATTTGAATTGGAATTGATTGCACCGATTTTCCTAATTTTTCGGAATTGGAATTGGATTCACCAGGTACTCAATGATTCTTGGGTACCCAACGATTCTGGGGTACCCAAGTCCACATAGAATCCAAGTTTTATTATTTTTTAAATCAAATAAATTAATGTTTTACTAGTAAAAAATATTAATTATAATATTACAGTAACACATATTAGTTTTCAAAATAAAACAAATATAAAATCAAATATTACAATCAAAATACTTAACAATGTAAATCAAAATTTGAATAACGTACAGAATCATTTAATCATTAATATTACAAATGCAAATGTTAAAACATTAATCTTAATAGAAAATCACCATTTTTTATTGGGAAATTCCACATGGTACCCCTGTATTGTTAGCTTTTCCACTTGGTACCCAAAACATTTTTCAAAATCCAGATGGTACCTTTGTACTTGTATAAAAGGTTGCTCCGTGCTCGCATCCGTTAATTTTCTCATTATGTTATGACGTGGCAACCAATTATTATTTTTTTCCGTTTGTTCTTATATTTCAGCTATAATATTTGGACCAAATTACCTTTTATTTTCACAACTCCCTCTCTCTCTCCTCAAATCACAATCCACCCCTACCAAAACCCTTCTCTCTTTCTCTCTTTCTCTCTCTCTCTCTCAACAATCAGCCATTACCACCACCATTTAAACTCCTTTCTCCTTCTCTTTCCTCAACAGTCAAACCAAGTGGGCAAAATTTAATAAATGTTAAATTTAATAAATTTTCGGGGGTTGCGGTTCATGGTACGGGTCTTGGGGGTGGGGTTTCGGGGTGGGGGTTTCGTGGGGTTTGGGGTGTGGATTTTGGATTACAGATAGGGGTTAGGGGTTTTCGGGTTTTCAGGGCCAGGGGTTTAAGGGGTGGGATTTCATGGTGGACGTGGGTGGGGTTTTCGGTGGTGGGGTGGTTGGGTTTTGGGGTTGGGTGGGGTTTTCGGGTTAGGGGTGGTTGTGCATTATGATTGTGGCAGGGGTGGGGGCTGGGTGGGGGAGGCATGTTTGTTGGTGGGGGTGGGGTGGCTGATGCACAAGTATTTGTGCATTTTTTTAGGGTATATTTGCATTGGTTTTAGGTAATTTTTAGGATGTTACTTGCATTTAGTGTAGTGATTTTACCCCATATTTTCTAGATTATGTTTTTCTTTGCTTGGTGTGTCTTTGTATATTTTTATAGGTATTTTGGGCTTCCTAGAGGAGTAATGGTGGGAGCGAGAAAAATCAAGGACGAAGTTTTGACAGTGCTTCAGTATTTTGGCTATAACCTCATCATATGAACTCCAATTCAAGCGATTCAAAGTGCTGTAGAAAACTAACAAACAGATCTACAACTTTCGTGTTTTACTTTTTTTCCAACTCCAAGTGCAAGACTGCTGAACATGCATCAAAAGGCAAAAACTGCCAAACCATGAGAAAAACGGGAGAAGAAAAACCCCCGTTTCACCTCAGCAAGCTTTCCAACGCTTGTTGCAGGTGAAAAACGGCTAGAACATGTGAAAAATGGCCTAGGCCGTTTTTGGTCATTTTGGCAGTTTTTCACCCAGTTTTCTGCCCTCTCGCGCACGCGACCCACGGGATATAAACACCCCTCTTTTGCACGGGATCCCAGGATCTCATCTCATCCTTAGCTTAACTTTTCTAGGGTTTTCATTAGTGTTCTTCAAATAGTGAGTTTAGAGTAATTAGTGAGTATTAAACTTTGGGTAATTAGAGTTAATATACTCTTTAATCCTCTCTTAACTATTGGTTGTAAGTTCTCTCTCTTCTCTCTCTCTTTCTATCAATACTTGCAAGTTTGAACATTATGTTTTGGTTAATTAAAATTGATGACTTTATGATGATTAGTGGCTAATCTCTCTTATTAGAGTTGAGATTAGCCCAACTATGGTGTTTTTAATGCTTGGATGATATGATTTGAATGTTATTATTTGGGTAATTGCTGGTTTGGTAGTATGTACCCCAAGTGTTTGATGAAATATCTAAATGAGTTTATGGCTTTATTTTGATCAATTAATCTAAAACCGAAAGGTGAAGGTTGATTGTGAGGGGTTTTACTAACCTATCGAGGAGATTTAGCCACGAAAGTAGGATGAATCACCTTGGAAACTTATTGATTAGTTTGGACTTAAAGGACCTATTTTGATCTAATCCCATGAAAATAGGTGGTTAGTTTGAGTTAGGTATTTCCTTTAGACCTTGAAAGATGCCTTGGGTTACTTGAGTTCTAATCGTTCCATTGTACTACCCATTTGATTGCATGCTCCCATAACATTCATTGCATTAGAACATCATTGTTGGGTGAAACCCCAACTCTAGCTTTAACTCTTGATTCTTATAATTGTGATTGCTCTTTCCTCTCATCTTAGTTAATTAATCTAGCTTTAGTTTTAGGTTTTATTAAATTAAACCACCATCCAATTTACCCGAATTTGCTTAGCTTTCCATATTATAGTGATTTTGGTAATCGAAACACCCTCGCTCCTCTTGGGAGACGATTATTTTACTACGCGATAAACCTGTGCACTTGCGGGGCTATCAAATTTTTGGCGCCGTTGCCGGGGAGCAAGTCTTGTTTCGATATTGAAATTCTCTTAAATAGGATAGACTAAGCATTTATTTTTTCTTCCTTGTCTTTCACATCGTTTTCTTTGATTTTCTTAATTGAAACATGTTGGAATCAAGAAGGTTGTGGACATAATCATTCAACTTCATATGCTTATGATTATGGTGACTATAACCAATATTATGGCTATTTGGATACGAACGAATGTGATGTGCCTAATGCTTATAATGATTGTTATGGTTATGTTGGACATGAGGATAATGGGTATCAATTTAGTCATGAAAATGCTAATAATGTTGACACCCTTTACCAAAGTAACCAAAATGATCATTGCTTTGTTGACTACACTCTTGATAATTGGGATCATCCCAATATTCATGCAGAAGAGCAAAATCTCCAACCCAAGTCACACTTGGAGAAGACTCTTTTGGAACAATTTATTGTTCAAACACAAAAGAGCAATGAGGAGTTACAAGAAACTCTAGGCAAATTGTGTTCCAAAGTTGATGCATTTATCACCCATACCGAGATGCCCGAGCATCAAGTGGTTCAAGTGGCTAGTGTGTTATCATTTGGGAGTTGTGTTGAGGAAGGGGTGATTGATGAATTATATTATAACACGTTCTATGACCTTGAATATCTCGATTCGTTGTCAAACGAGTATATTGATATGATCCCCTCTCCAATTCCAAGTATTTTCAATGATTCCCATCCCCCAAAATTCCTTGAATATGCTTTTGTGAAACCCGATGACGTGATTGTGATCTATGACTCTTGTACTCATCGGGTTGAGGATCATATCATGAGTTACAAGCCAAAAAGGAGTTAAGGGGATGCTTCTAAGTTGATTAAATGGGAAGGTTCTCCTTTTCATTCCTTTGGCTTTTCGAGGGATTTTAACAAGTTGGTAAAATCTTTAATTGCTTACTATATTGTGATGTTAATGGCTTCTCACTTGTTCCTTGATGGGATGTGCTCGAGCTCTTTTGACAAATTGCTACGAGCCTTGACATGCTATGATGATTGTTCAAAGTAAAGAACAAATGACAAAGGAGGCATTGTCATCACCGGATCAACAATGACTTAATGCACACTCCCAAGTCTCCACACCACCGAACATTTTGAAGAGCCAATCATTTTGTGAGTATCACGCCCCTCCCTTCGTTTCTCTTTACTTGTTTACATTGAGGACAATGTAATGTTTAAGCATGGGGGAGAGTATTGATGATATGTGGTGGTTTGTGGCTAGCTTTTGTTGGATGTGTGATGGTGAATTGATGAACGGTGATGGTGTTGATGTGTTGTGGGTGTGATAATGGTGTTGATGTGTTGGGATTTGGTGATAACTCTTGTTGAACTTTTGCATATAGAAGCATGCTAGGTTGCATTTTAGTTTTTAACCCATTTAGTTGCATTATCATGTATATATTGCCATTTAGATTGCATTGATCATGTTTTAGGTTTGTCATATCACCTAGGTTGCATTTCATATAAAAATTCCAAAAAAAAAAATCAAAAATAGAAAATTCCAAAAATAGAGAGATGATCCCTTTATGACAACTCGTGATGCCATTGGTCGGCATTTAACTTGGGTAGAGAGAGCTTGAGGCCTTTCGAGGCATAATCCCAAAAGTTTGACATAACTTATTGTTCGACTTTTGTTCTCTTGGCCCTTTGTATGTAAACATCACTCAATCACTTGATAATCTCACTTAATTCGTGAAATAATTGGTATGATAGACATCTAAACCGGTGAGATCTTGAGTCTTGAAAACCGACACATATCTTTCAGTTCCTTGTCTTTCATGAGTATTTTGATTCACTTCGGTTGGTAGTCTTCTAGAACTTGCCTTGACTCTTGATTGAAATTGCACTCGGCACCCATGTTGCATTGATAGGATGAAGGCATTCATTTGAGCATTATTTTAAAACTACAATGCGCTAAATAGCCTACCACTTTACATGTTTTCCCCCTTTGATACCTTTTGAGCTTTTAGCTCTTCGTTTGATAACCACGTTACAAGCCAATTTCTAAATGTTTTTCCCTTCCTGAGCCTTTTGCTAGTGGAGTTTGGTAGTTGATTTGGAGTTTGGTAGTTGTTATGAAGTTATGAATAAGCAATAGGGGGTTTGATAATGAAAATGAGTAACTTGGTTGATCATTAGTTTCACAAATTGGTAGTTTGAAAGTTTGTTCAATTGCTAATCTTGAAAAAACACAAAAAAAAAAAAAAGGAAAAAAAAGGTTGAATAAGTGTTCTCGCATGATGTTGGGCTTAAATGTTACATTATTGGAAGGAGAAGTCTTTGAATGGTGGAGTTGATGTTTGTGATTAGTGGCGTTATTTTTGCATCCCTTGGCTTTTCCGGAGAGGTTCGTAGGGATGTTGTTTTCTCCACTATGCTTTTTGGCTCTAAGTCCACATACCCAAATTCATACCCTACCCTATCCCGAGCCTACATTACAACCTTAAAAGTCCTTTTGATCATCGCAAATGGAATGTCACCTAGCGGTAGAGATCCTACAGGATAGGCAAGCTTATGGTAAGTTACTACCGATGTTCGAATCTTGAGTGACAATTGATTGTTTCCCCCAAACATATATGAGTTTGAGTGATCCACACTCCCTACAGTGAGGGTCTTTCGAACTAATTTGCTTCATGTTTTGAGTGAGATTATCGAGTTGATTGAGTGCTTTCATGTTTCGTGACTATTTGAATTATCATCGAATCTTGGAGCTTATGTGATCTTTTGGTGTGCTTGTGTCCCTTGATGGATTTTCATGCTCTTGATATCCTTGTCTAGTGTTCCCCCTTGGTATCACGGTTTAGAGGGTGATCTCTCTCAACCATTTTGTGCTAACTCTTGAATCTTGTGTGTCTTGTTGGTTTGTGTTTGCTTGAAGACAAGCAAGAGTCTAGCATTGGGGAGTTTGATGCACAAGTATTTGTGCATATTTTTAGGGTACATTTGCATTGGTTTTAGGTAATTTTTAGGATGTTACTTGCATTTAGTGTAGTGATTTTACCCCATATTTTCTAGATTATGCTTTTCTTTGTTTGGTGTGTCTTTGCATGTTTTTATAGGTATTTTGGGCTTCCTAGAGGAGTGGTGGGAGCGAGAAGAACCAAGGACGAAGTTTCGAAAGCGCTTCAGTATTTTGGCTATAACCTCATCATATGAGCTCCAAATCAAGTGATTCAAAGTGCTATGGAAAGCTAACAAACAGATCTACAACTTTCGCATTTTGCGTTTTTGCCAACTTTAAGTGCAAGGCTGCTGAAAATGCGTCAGAAGGCAAAAACGGCCAAACCATGAGAAAAACGGGGGAAGAAAAACCCCCGTTTCACCTCAGCAAGCTTTCCAACGCTTGCTACAGGTGAAAAACGGCCAGAACATGTGAAAAACGGCCTTTTGGTCATTTTGGCTGTTTTTCACCCAGTTTTCTGCCCTCTCGCGCACGCGACCCACGGGATATAAATACCCCCTTTTGCACGGGATCCCAGGATCTCATCTCATCCTTAGCTTAACTTTTCTAGGGTTTTCATTAGTGTTCCTCAAATAGTGAGTTTAGAGTAATTAGTGAGTGTTAAACTTTGGGTAATTAGAGTTAATCTACTCTTTAATCCTCTCTTAACTATTGGTTGTAAGTTCTCTCTCTTCTCTCTCTCTCTCTCTCTTTCTATCAATACTTGCAAGTTTGAATATTATGTTTTGGTTAATTAAAATTGATGACTTTATGATGATTAGTGGCTAATCTCTCTTATTAGAGTTGAGATTAGGCCAACTATGGTGTTTTTAATGCTTGGATGATATGATTTGAATGTTATTATTTGGGTAATTGCTTGTTTGGTAGTATGTACCCCAAGTGTTTGATGAAATGCCTAAATGAGTTTATGGCTTTATTTTGATCAATTAATCTAAAACCGAAAGGGGAAGGTTGATTGTGAGGGGTTTTACTAACCTATCAAGGAGATTTAGCCACGAAAGTAGGATAAATCACCTTGAAAACTTATTGATTAGTTTGGACTTAAAGGACCTATTTTGATCTAATCCCATGAAAATAGGTGGTTAGTTTGAGTTAGGTATTTCCTTTGGACCTTAAAAAAGGCCTTGGGTTACTTGAGTTCTAATCGTTCCCTTGCACTACCCATTTGATTGCATGCTCCCATAACATTCATTGCATTAGAACATCATTGGTTGGCTGAACCCCTAACTCTACCTTTAACTCTTGATTCTTATAATTGTGATTGCTCTTTCCTCTCATCTTAGTTAATTAATCTAACTTTAGTTTTAGGTTTTATTAAATTAAACCACCATCCAATTTACCCGAATTTGCTTAGCTTTCCATATTATAGTGATTTTGGTAATCGAAACACCTTCGCTCCTCTTGGGAGACGATTATTTTATTACGCGATAAATCCGTGCACTTTCGGGGCTATCAGTGGCGAGTTTGTTGGTGGGGGGCTGGGTGGGGTATTTGTCGTTGGGGTGATGGACTGGTGGTGGGTTGGACAACTGGTGGTTATGGAGGAGGGTGGTTATGGAGGGGTCTGCTAGGGTGGTGGTGGTGGTGGTGATGGGTGATAAATGGAGTTTTTATTATTGGAGTTTGAGGAAAAAGATGAAGAAGAAGATGGTTAACAATATAATGGATGGAAAATTCATTAAGAGTAAACTAGGTATTAGAAAAAAAAAAAACTAACGGAAAAATACGAAAAAGGGCACGGACTGGAACCGGGTAAAGGTAAATGGGTACCATGCGGATTTGGTAAAATATTTTGGGTATCAAATGGAAAAGTCACAACCAGAGGGGTAACAATTGGAATTTCCCTTCTTTATTTCAATCAAAGGAAAAAAGTCTTGTAATTTTCTTTTACACTGGATACCCAACTGGTTCCGGTGGTCAAAAGTTAAGAATTAGAATTGGTTGGTACCGATTCTTATTTTTGGGAATTGAAATTGGAATTGGCTGAACCAGTTTCGGTTACAGAACCACCAATTTTAAACTAATTCCGACTCTGATACTAAATACCCGGAATGTCTGCTCATCCCTTAATTGAAATCACAACACTCCCGAGCTGAGGAGTTTGTCATTGAACAATATAGCAGCCCACTTCACCAATTTGCTAGATGACCCCAAAATACGAAGGTTAATTTCTCAACCAAATAGTTCAGTAACAGCTTGACGAGCAAAAAAAAAAAAAAAAAGAAAAAGGGCAAAGCCATTAGATTCTTTTTATACAGGTAATGAGATAGTAAGAGTTCCAAATAAACATCAAAAGTAGTGAAATCCAACCCTCCCAAGTCCCACCACATTTCAAAACATATGGTTAGCACCAAAGTCCTAAATTCTATTTTCCAACTATACCCATTTCCCCCTCAAAATTCACCAACCATACTTGCAGGAAATAAACATGGCATACTATAACTGTACACCATATAATCCACAATGCACAAACCACATTCGTTGTCACAAATAATATGCCTTGAAAGTATGGGTTTTCAGGTCCGATGTTTAAAGCCTCTTTCAGCAGCAGAAGACAGAAGTCTGGACACTCCCTCGGTCCATACTTCGTACTCTCGTTGGTTACAACACTCAAATTCTACAATGCCGCGCAAGATGGTCTTCAGTCCAAAGTACCGCCTGTACTCACCACCCTCAAGCAAGTGACGGCCTGGCCAAGCCGGCATATCTTTGATGACTTCTATCACCACATCTGCAAATCAAAATTTCAGTAACACAAAAGGGGGAAATAAACAAGTTAAAAATGTTTCCTTTTGATCTTTACAACCTCATCAACAATTTCCTTTCACAAATCCCTATGAAAGGAATGATGACTTGAGAGACCACCTTAAGAACTTCTTTTTCACTTTAGCAAAAGAAAGAGAGACAAAAGCAGTCAAAAACTTACTCTTTTTCTTCTTGGTGAAGGTCCCAGCAACGTGCCTACTCTTCATTTTCAGGGTAACCTGCAAGGGAGAATTGAAAAGGAAGTTTTCAAAAAATAAAGATCACAATGATGGCAGGCTATTCTTTACTTTGATCCACTGTGGATCCCCTTAGCTTTTCGCTTTAAGAGCAAAAGTTATTCCCCTTGATGGCCTAAGAACTAATCAAATCCCAAATGATCAACTAATCAACAAGAACTTACTTTTTAACGGATCAAATTATCAAAAAATCAGATTCAATCTCTCTTGTTTGAAAGTACTTATTGCCATCTTTTTAACTTTAACACACCAATCCCAGGCAAATCATCAAAGTACACCAATTTAGCTTACCTGATTCATTCTGTTGACATAAACAGAGACAACTTTCCAGTGAAGATCACCTGCAATGCAAAGAAAATACTCTAATTAGCAGTTGATACGATCCAGCCGATTAACATACATATCCATCATTTATGCAGTTCAAAATTGATGAAATTCAAAAACAGAATTTACCTTTCCTTGTCCGTTTCAAAAGCTCACAGCCTCTAGCAAGTATTTCCCTGTGGCAGATCCCAAGGAAATTTTCTTCCGGGACGAGCTCGCCACTATGACTGCCAGTAGAACCATTACTGCCGTTGCTTCCAGTCATGCCTTTCTCAGCTGGAAGTACCGCTGCAATGTTCCACACATCCTTCAATGCCCTTGCTTTCAGTGTTGCTGCCCCACGTAATGCTAAAAACCATTTGAGAAAACAGGTCACTCCCCATAGCAGAACATTGTAACTTGTTAACAGATCAAAGCATAAACAATTTCAACATTCAACGTCTTTTTTATTTATTTTAAGAATCAATCAATGAAGTAAATATGGAAAGGAAGCCGAAGCTGCTCAATACAGTGAACATTGTCTAAGCTGGAAACCTAGTACGACAAAGTCCAACGCTAATAATAAAGCTTAAACTCAACTTCCTCAAATAGTTAAAATGGACCCGGCCCCCTCTCTTGTTAGTGGTAAAATTGCATACATCCAAGACTTCGTTACACCTCACCCTCGCAAAGAAGTAAGGACTATATTGGCTGGGTTGTTAGTTAAATTGGACTCGATAACCATATAATTAACTTATAAATGGTGGGAAAACAAAACTGCATATACACATATCAAACCAATAGACTAGATCGTCAAACCTATTGCCCAAGATATATCATACTGTTTAGACATGTTCTTTTAACACTTTACAGCACACTAACAGTTAGCAATATCAAATACAGAATTAGCAAATACCTGTGGCAGCTCCTGCTGTCAAGGTCATGATATCACCAGCAGACCGGACACTAACCGCAGAGCTAACAACTGAGGCTAAATGCTCCCTCTCTGCACCCATAGCTTCTGCAGCCTCGACACATTGAGCCGCCACAAGGGTGGCAGCAGACGCAACCGCCATATCAGTCCTAGCTGCCTCCTGGTCCTTACTGGACCCTGAAGAGGCAGCAGTTGCTGCAGCAATAGCAGCCACTGCAGCCGCTACTCCTGCGACTGACACAGCAGCATGGAGCTGAGCGTTCTGCGCTCGCGTCTCTTCCTTCTTCTTCTCCCTCCTATCCTTCAGCCACCTCCCAACGGTCTTCCCACTGGGGGCCGGGGTGATGCCACTGGGATTAGAGGACCTGTACTGGATGTTTGCTTGATTATTGCTCATACGACAGTACTGCATTGAACCAAATTGTATAACGTGTCATATAGGTAACTGTTAATAAGAGTGACTGATTTTATAAGAAACAGGTCTAAATTTGATGAGATTTGCAATGAAGATTTGAGGGAGAAATAAACTAAACGATGTGTAAACATCAAATCCAACTCTTGGTATACAGAGGTGAGATGATGTCTAATAAATGAAACGTCAAGTTGGTTGTCCTCTCAATAATGCAAGGCTCGAGGCCATAATTTTACAGGGGAAATAGTGGTCACACTCACAACTTTCTTTCAATTACTTGCAGGAAATTTTTTTATAAGTTTCCCTGATGAAAATGAAACCCCAAATAACAGGTATAGTATTCTTCTCCACACAATAATTACTACCAATATTATAGTCAAATTTAAATTTGAAAAGAAAAAAAAGATTCTTTGGGTCATTTTCTAGACATTTAATAGTATCACAAGTTAAGTGAACAGTGAATACATAAAAAAGCCCAAGTCATAAGTTTCCATAAGTAAAAAACAGTGTTTGCCAATCCAATGAAACTGACTTCCCCACACTGGGATCTTGCCAAATTTCAGATGCCCATCGTAGAATTTACACAAAAATGGGAAATTGTTGGAATTTACGAAAACAAACGATCTTAGAAACGCGGAATTTGATCTTTTAGTGCACAAGGAAGAGAAAATAATTGCATTTCCCATCCAACACGTCATCAGCATGTCTTGTGTATTAATTTTGAGGGGTAGTTACAGGTGAAATAGGGGGTGGTAAGGGGTGGTTTCAGGTGGAGTAATTTTGAGGGGTGGCTCCCGATGAATTAAGGGGTGGCTCCAGGATAAGTAGGAGTGGTGCCATGTATAAATTTGAGGGTTGGATCTAGGTGAACTAGGGATGACTCCACTTTTAGAGGGAAGTAGCTCCAGATGAAGTAGGAGGCCACTCCAAATATTGGTCCACCACACGCAAATTTTTGTATAGGACCAATCATGTATTTTAGCAACATTCTATACCATGGACCACAAGTTCCACAATGATGAATACATACATAAAAATCCTAACCCAATAAGTATTTCACTCATGCGTACAAAGAAATAATTTATTTTTAAAACATAAACACAATTTATTTTATTGTTTTTGGAACGTTTGATTTAATATGCCAACAAGAAACCGAATTTGTAAGTTGTCACATTCTTAAGAAGAGGGGTTTATCCGGTTATGAACTTATGTGAGTTATGACAAATGTGACATACAAATTTAATTAAGGTATTAGTGTCCCACAATGTGCTGGACCAATAAAGTCGAAATACATGGGAGGAAGAGTGACAGAAAGAGAGAGAGAGAGGAGAGAGAAAAGCCCAAGGTCACAAGGAAACGTTCACTGCTGAGTGCGTCAGTCATTGTGTTTGTAACCCAGAGAGAAAGAAAGAGAGAGAGAGAGAGAGAGAGAGAGCACCACTCTGGGCAGGGCACTGCCTGCTCCCAAGTCCCCAACTTTACCCTTTTTTAATTTACAATTGATAAAACAAAAATAAGAGAGAGAGAGAGAGAGAGAGAGAGAGAGAAAACAAAAGAGTACCTTGACATCGTCAATTTCAGAGGGTGACACCGGCGGGCTATCGGTCAAGGAGCCATTAAGTGGGCCACTACTGTGTGAAAGCCGACCAGAAGTGCGCGGAGATACCTCTTGCTGTGTCACACACGCAAACACCAAACATCCTCCATCACTTTTTATTATTCATTAATCCTTTAAACTCATCATTACTCTTAAGAAAAATAACCCATTTTATTACTTTGGGAAAGTAAACCAACTAATCATCATTATTTACAAACTTCAAACACAAACATCGAATTCATTTGTTAGAACAAGTGTTGTGTGAATTGGGATTACTAATTATGAGCCGTGATTTTTAATTTACTTGGAAGGAACAATCGTGTTATTTAATGGGTTGAGCAGCTCCAGTGAGTGTCAAATTCGGAAACTAATACAACAAAATAATACTTATACTATGTAGAGTGGGTATAATGAGCACCAACAAAATGCCAAAAACAAATGAAGCGCACAAAGTCAAGGTTTTAGGTTTTACCGTCAATTTCAGTACTATAATAATACAAAAACACACCTGAAGAATTAAAAATTAATTGATTCCATTAATTAATTAATTAAACTTACAGACTGTGACATGATACGCTCCATGATAAGTTGAGAAGTCTGAGAGGAAGCAAAGGAAAAAGGGTTTCCAGTAACAGCAGCCGCTGCTGCGGCGGCCTCTTCAGCTGCGACGTCTTCAATAATAGGACCGTCGTCGTTTACACTACTGCCATTATTAATGCCAAGGCTACCCATCATCATCATGGCTTTGGAGAGAGAACCATTAGAAGAGGGAGTTAAGGCTTTAGAGATTTCGAGAGCTGAAAGGCTCCAAGAACGAGAGAGAAACTCCATTGGCTCTTTTGGTGTCTCTGGTGGTGGCCTGAATATTAGCTCTGCTGGCTCTGGTAGTCGCCATGGATCACCCACGGCTACTCCTCGACTGTTCATATTACTCGTTTTTGGTTGATGGGATTTTTTTTTAAGTTTTTTAATTAAATTTGATTGGAAGTTTTTTTTTTGAGATGGGGACTGTGGAAGCTTGGAGGTTTGTTTTGTGTGGGAGTGGGATAAGAGTAAGACGAAGGAGAGAGAAAGACAAAAGTGTCAGACTTGAGAAGTGGAGTGAAGTGAAGGGGAGTGGAGTGGAATTATTAATAGAGCAAGCTGGGCAAGTGTCAGACGTTAATCCTTAATGAGGGTCATAGAACAAAACATTCTCAATTAGCGTACTTTTGTGTTGCGAGAGTTCTGACCCGATCCGCTATAGATCCGATCGAAACTTTAAACTCAAAATAATCCGACTCGTTTTAACCCGAGATCGAAACGAATCTGACCTGAACCCGAAAGTTATGAGATAATATTTGTTAAACCCGTTGGATAACTCGAAACCGAATCCGTATTTGACCCGATGTATTCGACCCGTATTTGACTCGACCTATATTTAACCCGACCCGAGCCCAACTTGACCGATCCATTTGTTAGGTCTTTGTCCGGCTCCTTTAAAAAAAAAATACTGTACTTTCTCAATAGAGCAAGCTAGGCATTATTATACTGAATAGAACACTATTCCTAGCACTTTGGGAATTGCTTATCCAAACCCATAACATACAAATACCTATGAGTACACCTCGTCAATTCTGTGTCCGATGCAAGGATCATATGAGCATAAAACAGAAGTGAAGAAAAGAGTGTTTGTAGGATTGCAAAAATGTAAGGAAACTAAATAAATGATCAATCCGATCAAAAGTGAGTTAGGATATTGTCATTTCAATGTAATTATTTCCAGTGGTGCTTCACTACTTGGAAATTAAACTCAAAGACAAGAAGATGATGAAGGTAGATGCTTGCTTTATGTGTGTTGTTTTGATGTGCCCCAGTCCATTGCTCTGAGGCCCTGTTCTTTTTGTCGATTTCATACTGCATTCTGTTTCGCTCCGTTCCGTTCTGCATTTTGTACTTCATTTTGTCTCACATTTTTTTGAATTATCCGCGTCGTGCCATTCCGTTCCTCACCGTCGCGCACCATTCCGTTGAAGAGAACAGGGCCTCAGTCTCACCTTTAAAAAAAAAAAAGGCGCCCCGCAAAATCTGAATTAGTGAATTCGGATAGGAAAAAATAATGAAATTTTGGTTGGGAATTTTTATCAAACAACTGGCATGCAATATAAATTTACTCCTAAATCCTAATTTTCATCACAAGATTTTTTTTTTTTTTTTTTTTTTGCTAGTCAATTTTCATCACAAGATGGCTACATGCAAAGTGTACTCAAACTACTTGATTTGATTGAAGTAGCAATTCCAAACATCAATCTTCAAAACATTATTGGAAGAAAATCAATCATCAAACAGAAATCAATCTATTGAAAGAGTAACCAAAACGTGGGTACGCAAACTTGATAGACGATTATATCTCTTCTGTATTTGTATGAGAGGGGTGGGATGCTTGGTGTTGTTCTGGGAGGAATACTAAAGAACCTGCCTCTCAATTACCAGAGCCATTACTCAATATACTCATTTTGATTTTTGGGGAGTATTTTCTTCTAATTTGGGGAGTACTTTGGGTTTTGTAAAAATCTTGCTCAATTTTTCTCAAGGTAAAGAATGAAATGAAGTTAGGAACACCTCCTCTCAAGAATAGCTTCTAACTTATCTATTAAGAGTATGTAGTCAAGTTCCATCAAATTCGATTGATCCAAAAAAGTCATTTGTAACAATGTGTCCCATGTTAGCAATCTAATTAGCTGCCATATTACCAATTTTGCTCAAAATTGATAATTAGCTTGGTGCCCGATGGACAACAAAATTCCTTGATAAATAAGTTCATAAGAGGGTTGTGCCTATAGATGGCACTGGGGACGATTAGCACGAGGTAAGACATGATTCGATCGGCACGCCTTTTACACGGTATGATATGGGCACAGAGTAAGCATGAGTACAAATGAGTGGGCCTGAATTTGGACCTAGATTTTGAATTGAAAGCACGAACACGACACAACAGAGCATGACAAAAATTTAGATAATATTAAAAAAAAAAAAAAAAAAGCCCAAGAACGGCTCGCACGGCACAACACAAATATAAACGTTGAGATTGGTTGAAGGTTTAAGAATTACATTGATAGATACATCTATTTATATACAAACTATGGAAGAAAGAGTATCTATAAAGAAGGCAACTAAACTAATCTAGTGCTATGATCAAGGAGCAGATATTATTCTAGTGCTATGATCAAGGAGCAGATATTATTCTAGTACTATGATCTATTATTCTAGTGCTATGATCAAGGGAGAGAATAACTGAAAATAATGAAGGGATATATACAAGATTGATACTCTGATTATTCTCTAATACGCCCCCGCAAGTTGGACGTTCGGTAGGAGAGTCCAATCTTGGAAGTAAGTCGGTAGAATCGATCACGTGATAGTGGTTTGGTAAGTACATCCGCAAGCTGATCATTACCGATGATGTGTTGAACTCGAATATTGCCAGCTTGGACTAATTCCCGAACAAAGTGGAAAGCTAGTGCCAGATGCTTCATACGAGAGTGAAACACGGGATTAGCTGCATAGTGAGTAGCACCAAGGTTGTCACAGTATATTGACGGGACGGAAGTAGGACCAACTCCTATCTCCGAAAGGAGAGATTGGAGCCATACTACCTCAGCCGTAGTAGTGGCCACGGCACGGAACTCTGCTTCGGTGGAGGAACGGGCTAAGGCCCGTTGCTTCTTGGAGCTCCAAGAAATGGCATTGCGACCTAAGAAAATAACATACCTTGTAGTGAAAATGTAATCATCTTTGTCACATGCCCAATCAGCATCTGTGAAAGCATGAAAAGTGAGAGGTGAGTTGCGATAAATTTGGAGACCATAATGAGATGTGCCTTGGAGATAACGAAGGAGACGTTTAAGAGCAACCCAATGAGTATCACGAGGACAATGCATGAATTGGGATAGTTTGTTGATGGAAAAGGCAATGTCGGAGCGGGTGAGAGATAGGTATTGGAGACTACCTACAATGGCACGGTAGTCACTTGGATTGGGTATAGGTTGGCTGTCGTGGAGGGTAAGTGGCGGATGGGAGACCATGGGTGCGGTCATAGGTTTGGCAAGATGCATGTTGTGACGGGTGAGGAGGTCATGAATGTATTTGGTTTGATTCAAGTGGAGACCAAGGGAGTTGGGTACTACCTCAATACCAAGGAAGTATGATAGGGAACCTAAGTCCTTGAGAGAGAATCGGTGAGATAAGGTAGTAATAAAGGAGTTGATGAATGTGGTGTAAGGTCCAGTGATGATTATATCATCAACATAGACAAGGAGATACATAAGATTGTTGTTGTGAGAATAGATGAATAGAGAAGGGTCGGCAACTGAATTTCGGAAACCAAATTGGGTAAGGTAGGTTTTAAGTTCTGTGTAGCAGGCACGGGGAGCTTGTTTAAGACCATAAATAGCCTTAGAGAGACTACAAATGTAGGATGGTTGGACGGGATCCTTAAACCCGGGGGGTTGAGATATAAGTACAGTTTCAGAAAGATTGCCTTGTAGAAAGGCATTGTTAATGTCAAGTTGCCGGAGAGACCAGTTGGATGTGACAGCAAGGGATAGCATAAGGCGAACGGTGGTTGGTTTGACTACTGGGCTAAATGTTTCTGAGTAATCAAGCCCACCTCGTTGGTGAAAGCCTTTGGCAACAAGGCGGGCTTTGTAGCGTTCAATAGATCCATCCGGATTATATTTTATCCGGAAGATCCACTTACACCCAATGACATTGAGAGCCGAGTCAGGGGGGACAAGAGTTCATGTTTGGTTTCGGTTGAGAACCTCAAGCTCATCAAGCATCGCCTGACGCCAGTGGGGGATGCGAATAGCTTCGGCTGCAGATGTCGGGACATAGGTGGGGTCGTGGGTGGTGGTGTGATTGAGGTATTTGGGGTTTGGTTTGGTGATGTTGTTTTGGAGTCGTGTAGTGGGACGGGGTGGAGGGGGTGGTGGAGGTGGGGGAGAGGGAGAGGTAGGTGGAGAGGGAGAAGGTTCTACGGGTGGGGATATGGGTGAGTTAAGCGGTGGTGCGGAAGTGGGTGAGGTGGGTGGCGTGGGAGATGGAGGGGTAGTGGGTGATTCAGGAGTAGTTGGTGCAGTGGGTAGAATAGCAAAAGTGGGTGCTGTGAGATTGGGTGTGGTTTCGGTGGTGGGTGACAGTGATGGGGTTGGAACAGGGGTCGGGTTTGATAGTAGGAGGAGAAGTGACGAGCGAGACATGGGAGGGGTGCACCACTCGTTGTGGGTGGATGACAGGGTCGTGGTGTTGGTAGACGAGGTTAGTGCGGGATAGGAAAAATTGTGCTCGACAAATCGAACGTGGCGAGACACATAGACACGATGTGTGACGGGATCAAGGCAATAATAGGCACTTTGGATTGCTGAATAACCAATAAAAACACAAGGTGTTGAGCGATTTTGTAGTTTGTGGTTGGTGTAGGGGCGGAGCCATGGATAACATAGGCATCCAAAGAAACGCAATTTGGTGTAGTTGGGTTGTCGGTTGAAAAGTTTGGTGAATGGTGATATATGATTGAGAGTTGGAGTGGGCATACGATTTATAAGGTATGTAGCGGTGGTAAAGGCATGAGTCCAAAATTTTAATGGGAGTTTAGCATGTGAGAGAAGGGAAAGACCGGTTTCAACGATGTGACGGTGACACCGTTCGGAATAGCCATTGTGTTCCGTGTTGTGAGGGAGTGTTGTAAGATGGGTGATACCATTATCAAGGAGGTGAGGGGTGAGTTTTATATATTCGCCACCATTGTCGGAATATAGATGGAGGATTGGTTTGTTGAAGTATTTTTCCACTAAGGCCCGGAAACGGGTGAAGGTGGAATATGTGTCGGATTTTGTTTTAGAGGGTAAAACCACATGTATTTTGTGAAGTGGTCCACAAAAATAACATAATACTTGTAATTATCGTGGGAATATAGTTGGGATGTCCAAACATCACTGGATATAATATCAAGAGGAGCAGTAGAACTAATGGTGAATTGGGAAAATGGGAGTTTATTGCTTTTATTAATTAAGCAGGAATTGCAGAAAGTGGAATTCTCAAATTTTGAAATAGGAAGTAAGACTTGTATTTGGAGTTGACGGAGAATGGGTGGTGCTGGATGCCCCAATTTGTGGTGCCATTCATGATAGTTGGTGGTTGTGCTTGTGAAAAGGCGAGGAGATGGTGGGATCCAATCATAGATGCCACCTCTAGGTTGACCATGAAGGAGAGTGTGGTCGGTTTGGAGTTCCTTCACAGTGAAGAAGGAACGTAAGAAAGCAACACAAATATCATTATTTTCACATAGTTGAGAGACGCAAATAATATTACGGGAGACAGAGTGTACATATAAGACGTTGAGAAAGTGCAAGGGTCTAGAGGAAGTAGGGAGAGAGAAAGAGCCAATGTGAGAGATGGGGAGTGCTGATCCATCACCAATTATGAGTTTATCGGTTCCATCATATGGGGCATGAAGAGAAAGGTTGGCTAGGTCGTTGGTGACGTGGTGACTCGCACCACTATTAAGGAGCCACGTGGGGTTTGGTGAGGTTTGAGTGGTTTGTGCGACGTGGGCGCGAGGGGAATAATAGGTTGGGTTGGGTGCTCGGTTTGAGCGAGGTGGGGGTGGGACAGAGAGGTGCGGAAATAGTTTTTGAAATTCGGGACATTGGGAGAGTACGTGACCTTGAGTACGACACCACTGACATTTGCCGAGGAAGGGTTTCGGGTGGGTGTTAGATTGGTGGGGTTGATTTTTATAGGTGAGTCAGTAATTTGTGAGTTTTTGGTTGGGTAAGGTATGGAGTCCGAATTCAACAGCCATAGTAGGTAAGGTTTGAAGGTTGGATCAGTGAAGCTCTGATACCATATAAACGTTGAGATTGGTTGAAGGCTTAAGAATTACATTGATAGATACATCTATTTATATACAAACTATGGAAGAAAGAGTATCTATAAAGAAGGCAACTAAACTAATCTAGTGCTATGATCAAGGAGCAGATATTATTCTACTGCTATGATCAAGGAGCAGATGTTATTCTAGTACTATGATCTATTATTCTAGTGCTATGATCAAGGGAGAGAATAACTAAAAATAATGAAGGGATATATACAAGATTGATACTCTGATTATTCTCTAATAACAGACACGAGCACTGACACTACTTGGGCCTACCTTTTGGATGAGCCGGCACTACACCAAATCCGACAACGATAAACACGGCACGACAAGGCATGACACCCTTCCAAAACACGAAGGCGCGACACGAACACGGCCGCGAACACGGCATGTCACTTGTGCCCCATGAAACTCCCAAAAAAAAAAAAAAAAAAAACAGAGAAATGGTCAGACCCAACCCAATAAATTTGTTTGACAAAATCTCATTTATGCCCCTTTGGAGTCAAAACTGAAACCCTCAACGGCAAAATGATCATCATTCATGACTAGGCCTGGCAATGGGTCGGATTCGGGTCGGGTGGAGCATCACCCGCATCCACCCATTTAATTTTTCAGCTCCACCCATCCACCCATCACCCACGAAACACTTCACCCGCATCTAATCCACCCATCACCCGCGAGTGAACGGGTGGATATCGGGTGACTAATGGGTGAAAATATTTACCCATTTTGATAGAGTAACGAGACAAAAGTTCTTCAACTGGTTAGGCAACAATTTACACAATTAACTAAAAACTAAGTGCGATGTTTAGGGTGCTAAAAAAGAGCATAAGATTGTGATCTTAACTTTTCCTTTTACCAGAATACCAATAACTACTCCCTCCGTCCCAATTTAATTGTCCGCTTTGAAATTTGTGACTCACAACATTGTGAGTCACAAATTTCAAAGCGGACAATTAAATTGAGACAGAGGGAGTACTTCTTTTGTCATGTTCTTTCAAATGTCAACAAGGAGAAAGGAGGAATGCATTAGAGGAGAGAGAAAGAGGGAAGAAGGGAGCGTTGACAGAGTTTGAAATTAATTGAAAATGTTAAGTTTTTTTGCTTTTATCTTATGTATTTTGAATTTATATATATTAAATATGATAAACGGGTGATGGGTGGATTCGTGGGTCGGGTTTGTGGGTGAAAAATCATCACCCAAATTCCACCCGACCCACTATCCGATCCACCCATTACCCGCCAAATCACCCGTTTAAACGGGTTTTTATCCATTTATTTAGATCGAGTGGAGCGGGTATTCGTGGATGTGGGTGAAATTACCGGCCCCATAATCATGACAAACCAAGCATGAAGACGAACATGTTTGAAGCTCCTCAACAGGTAAACCCCATTAATCAACCATGAATTCTGTCATCATTGTTCCCAATTTCTAAAATTGACCCCCCAAAAAACACAGAAAACATTCTCTGACAATCAATCAGAAGAACAATGGGATCATTAGCAACCCATTTTTCAACATTCTTTTTCCTTTTCCCAATTGGGATTCGTCGTCTCCATTGCTCTTTCTCTCTCTTTCTCAAAGACCCTTCTCATTATCGCTCAAACCCCTGGTTTTTCTTTGATCACAAATGGAAAAACCTTCACTTTTATGCCCTTTTAATTGCCCTTCCCATTGCCTCATTATCAGACCTTGTTCTTTTTCTCTCTTTTTCAGGGCACCCCACTTACAGATTTTCGTTTTTCCAACATGGGACAGTCATTATGCTCTTCTGGGTACTCTTAATTTTGATCATATTGAAAGAAAACTTTAATTTTTTTGCTATTAATGAGAGCTTTCTGTTTGTTTTGGCTGGGGTTTCTTTTCTTATTGAGTATTCTATTGATGGGAATGGTTTCACTGGTGTTAGCAGCATTGTGTATGAGCTGCTTGGTGATTTGACCCTTGTTTGTGCCTTTTCTTGCTTGTATTTGTCGGATTGACCAACGGCGTTTTTGGCAGATTTTTTCTTGTCAAGTGGGCTTATGTTCAAAGGAACTTGGGTTTTACAAGCTGGGTTGAATTTGTATACTAATACATTTGGGTTGAAGGGTTGTCATATGATCTCCTTGTTGCCTGGTCAGGACAAAGTTGATGTCAAGTGTGCTCTTGATGAGGATAGCTTGAGGGGCATAGCATTGATGAACCTCATGTTTGTGGGGCATGCCATTTTGGTTTTCCTTGGTTCTTTCGGATTGTTTGGGTTGCTGTCATATAATCAGGATTTGAGGTGCTTCGAGGACAGTGGAACGTCGTTGTTGGCCAGGATCGAGTCTCACAGTATGCTAATGCAGTCACTTCCTGAACTTGAAATGGAGTAGACATTTTTGGCTCTGACCTCTATATTGATGGAAGCTGGGAAGTGAGTGCCTTGGATGGGGAAGGCTACATACTCTTTGGAGGTAGGTAGTTCGAGTTTCATGCAGCTGTTAAGGTTTTTTTGTTTATCTTAGGCTTATCTTTGAGGTATACAAGGGCCGTGATGTATTTCAGATTACCAGTATTAGTTGAGTAGTTTTCTAACATTTAGAAAACTTGTGATCCTACACTTCTGCTGTTCAATCAAAATGTTATACATTAAGTGGTTATATATAGCTGCAAATGAATTGGTGTTTATAACTTCGCAATCTGCATCAAACCCCTGTGAATACCTTGTTTTACCATCTGTATGATGTAATGGCTTTTTATGGTGAAACTTAGACTTCCATTGCTCAGCTGGCTTATGTTTCCATTGTCCAGCGCCTGGTAGGTGCTACTCGGGCTTGTCCTCTTTGTTTCCTGGACCTTTTAGTTAGGGGAACAAATATTCTTGTTGCTCCTATAAATATACATAACTACGATTACTGTGTCAGATTGAAGAAACTATATCGCTCATTTTATCATTGAAGCCATTATATAGTCTACTTTGTGCTTGGGAAATCCTTTGATTGGCTTCTTTGGAGACTTGGAAGATTTTTCTCACAAATATATCAGTGTCCTGGCTATACCCTCTTGTGAAATCGCCAGATGAGTACAATGCAGCTACTCTTACAAAGCTTAAATAGTATGTAATGAGCACAATCGATAACAGAGAAAGGGAAAGGAAAGCCATCCTCAGGGCTGAGGAGTGAGGAAATGAGTTTTTATTGATTCAAGGCTTCGTTTGTTTTGGTATGCTGTTACTCAAATTCACCTAAAACATTAGGGTGTTTACCTGACATGACATAGATTATCGCAGAAGATACTACTTCTGACATACTTCGTATTAGGATGGATGCCTCTGATACAGAAATATGTTAAATAGGAAAGTGAATTTATAGCCGTTTATTGAAACTTGGAGCCAAGTTCTTAAAAAAAATATTTGGTATTAATGGAGGAGCAAAATAGGGAAAACCTTAATTCAAGAGGAGATGGTGAATATCAATTTTTAGGACTTATACATGTACATTAAGGCCTGGACGATGGTCGCAACATGCTAAACATTGGGGTTAGGGGTTAAGCCTCATCAATGCACGTCTATCTGATCTATGGACTCTGTGTCCTGAAATGAAGCCAATATTAGTTAGATGCTTTCATCTGCAGTCAGCCCCAGTCACCCAGCAAAGACTCCAAATCCAAGGTAACAGAGGAATTAAATGTCCACATCGCACTAAAAACCATGCAGTAATGACCTAAAGAACGTGCTAAAGTACAAGCTGGCTGCAGCTTCAGGTGTTTGCAGATGTGATACTGCGTTACGCTCATCTGGAGAACGATAAAGTGAAACTATATTGAAGAAGCCAGATCATCCGTATTCATACTTCTGAGATGGTATGCTGATCAACTTCCCTCAAATTGCAACTATTTTTTTATTTTTAGAATACTTGTTCAGATTGCAACTGAGAAGAGCTTTTGGTGAAGAAAGACTGCAAATTTGCACTTAAGGTAACACCTGTGACGATTTAGTTTTCTTGGTCCTTCACTGTTTATTCTGAAATGCTTTGATTTTGACTTCTAAGCATGCATCTGCCACAATGTTTTTGCTGAGATTAAATCAAGAATGATGGAGGGAAAGAAATTGATAATGCTCTTGCAGTTGTTTTCTGCAGCATTCACTGTAACCAGGCCAATGATAATAGCTTACGAATTTCTAATGTGTGAAAGTTCAGAAGTATGCAACTCTATGCACTTTAGGTTACATAACTACATCTGTATATGCAATATGAAATTTGTAATTAATTTGGAAACTATAGTGTCTGTGTTCTGATGACATCAGTCTCTTTTTTTTTTTTGGCTAATTGATGAAATCAGTCACCTATGTACTTCTACATGAGATTAGGTGACCCTGATGTATCCAGCGTTCACTAATGCTAAGTATTTTGCTTGATCATGATACATGAGTCAAGACAATGAACTATAGTCTTAGTAGCAGCAGAACTATCCTAATCGTGTGTATCCTTTCGAAGAATTGAATTTGGGGATTGAAAACCACCGACGATGTAGGTGGAAACCACGGATCTTAATCTTCTGATGGATTCTCTTGATCTTCCTGTTCAATTCACCGAACCCATGAATTTTTGTTCGGTATCTGAGTCTGTTAATCTTCCTATTGAAATCACCATATCTTTTTCTGAGTTTTGTGAATCTTGGTAAGCTGACTTGGTTCACTTTCCAGCCACATCCTGCATTTCAATTCATTTTGTTATGAACTTATTGCAGCATTGTTTCTTACAACTTCTCTTCAAGCACAGAGATATTCGTATATTATAAAATGCTGTATTGTATGCAGACTCAGAACCATGTGCAAAATCTGCTTGTCTTTGATGTAAGGAGGCAGATATCGCAAACTTTCTTGTGTCAGTCTTTTCAATTTTGTATGATTTAGACTGCATCTTAAAGATTTAGATATTTGATTCAATCTAAGCATACCTCGAACTTTCTGCTTATGCTCATCTTCATCTTGGATAGGTTCATGCAAGATCTGCAAGCCACAATGCCACAAGAATGATTTATTTATTGGTAGTAGCAATGATCTGTTTGATGTTTAAGCAACTAAAACAACAAAAAGTTTCCACTCCATGGACTTCACAAATTCTTTTGGTGTAGCGAAAAATGAAAAGAAAAGGAACATAGTTAAGGTCCATTCGCAAAAGTTTGTACCTTGACCAAATCTTCCAATCTCTTTCTCATCTTTCTTTGAATGAATCCCTTGGTGCACTACAGTATATTTAATTAGGACCAAATTGTACAATTTTTACAATCTAAAGGTGTAGGAGCCAGTAGAGATATACCTTTACATGAGATTTCACGTAGGCGTAAAAGTTCAGTAGATTCCACACAGTCTTATCTAGTCGTTTTTCATCAACATGGCGAGAAAAGATGTCTGTACATCACAGAGGAAGTTGTCATGTTAGTCTCTTAGTCTAGAGATATTATGCACTTAAAGAGACTAGAACCGCAGTGTTGACTCTCTAGGCCTAGGGCATCCCGTCCATTAATATTTAAAATACTGTTTCATGACTAAGTAACTGTCATTTTCTGGTTTTAGAAAACAACTTGTCAGTCATTACTAATCGTTTTTCTTCCATGGTGAACTTTCTCTTCAATTTATGATGACTCTCTCTATTCCGTTTTATGTCTCACTTTCTGTGTAAATACACAGCAGACAACACTTCTGTATTCCAGTTTCAGTGTATAGGAAGCTTGTTCCTGACTTTCTCTTCATTCCCCTGTTCAAGGTGATTTCTTAATAGCATCCTATCTTTTAGCAAGACGTTAAAATTGGGATGGAGAGAGTACTTTGTAGAGTTAGATGTTATAAGATGTTACCAAAAGAGTTGTAGAGTTAGATGTTATAAGATGTTACCAAAAGAGACAAATCCTCCATTCGTGCTCAAGTCTTCTATGGGTTCTCCTCTCAACTCTGGAGGAGGAATGGGCGACCATGTGCATGATGGTGCTTTAGCCCATGCTTCAGAATTTCCAATGTCCGTGAGCTCCTGATATTGAAGTTCATGTTGAGACAAAAATAATAAAGAGTATAATTTTCAGAAATGATGTAAAACTTGGTGGGTGTTGTAAGCCACAAACCTGGAAAAAGGATGTTGCAATGATCACATCCGATGTTTCTTTAAATCTCATTGGAAATACAGCGGTCATCTTATGTGGCTGTCATGCACATAAATCTTCTTCTGTTAAGATATCTATAAACCAAAACTATGAAGTTTCTTTAATTAGATGAGACAATGCTGCAGTGTTGTTAGCTATAAGTTAAAGACAAAGTGGTCAGAAGGTGTCTGTGTGCTTGAAGATACCTTTTTGATGACAAAGATAGGCTCTCTTGGGTGATATGAAAACTTGATTGGCTTGTATGTCTCTTGAGAAGTATCTTCAGGGCTGAACTTGCGGAGCATTTCTTTCAGCTGAGAGCTCAATATCACAGATTCTATTGCAGCTATTTCCTTGATTATCTTTAGTCCATCTGTAGAAGGAACACAAGCCACAATGTGAGAAATGTGTAATGAAGTAGAATAAATGTAAAATAGCAAATGCCAGTGTGCTTGTGACAACTGTTTTGTGTCATAAGATTACCATATCTGGATATTCCACTGAAAGAAAGAAAAGAAATTAATTTTGATGAGGAATAGTTACTATATGTCTTGTGTCAGAATCAGATGTTGCAGAATGTTTTGGTGTAGTAGAAGGTTTTTTGACCCACTGCATCTGCGTTTACCAAAGCGAATTAAGAGCTTTATGCTCTTCCTTGAAGACTGAAATAGTATGTCCTTATGGTCCACAGTCTGGACTGAAAGTGAACATTCCTAATGTTGATTGTGCTGCTTCTAGAGCTACCTATATGGCATTTCCTGCGGTTATACATTATATTGAAGTTATTTTTTAGATTGCCATATTCTAAGGTTTTTTGGCCTATCAGCTCTTCACCAGAAGAGATTCTCATTTTTTACCTTCTGATCGCTAAACTTATTTTGTCTAACCATGATCGATAACTTTCAGTTGATGTTTCAGATTTGAGGATATTTGTTGGATTCAGAATAGCAGTGGCACTGCTGCTGAGTTTGAAGCGATCTAGTGTGATGACCATGTTACTGTTGACGTGTTCAATTTGGCCTTATAGATCACATCCTCTGAAGATGGGCTTGATTTGGGCAGAAAGGTGTGCTTTCTCTCTTCTCCTGCTTCCTGTTTTATGTTTGATTTCTAAGCATGTTTGTTGGACTTTAGTGGGTAACTGGCTCTTCTTTGCTTGGGATAATCACTTTGCATTGTTCTTAGGCAAACTGTGAATTCAACATCCCTTTTTGAATCCTTCATATGAGGCCATTTCATGTATATATGGGAGTTCGCTTGTGCCAATAATTGTTCAAGACAAATTTGAACTTCGTCTGTTAAAGGTGTTGGGCTTTCCATTTGTTACAAATCCCAACTACAGTCCTATGAGCATTTGCAATACTCATGAATCAGTCACCAGTAGCGAACCCCACAGCTTACATCAGAACCATCAGAACTCACCCAGGGCCCATGCGAACACCTATTGGTTCCGGCCACTCAAGACTCGAACCAATGTTGACAACTTGGCCTTGAGTGAACTTAGTTTCATAGCCTCAGACACTCTGATTGTTTTATTTTCCTTTAGTCTGCTGATAGCTTGGTGATTCTGCTGGCCTCTCTCTTTTTGCCTATTGTCTGTCAAAGTTGAACTTTGAAGGAAGCCTGTTCTTAGTTAACTTCATCAGGCCAAGAAGTTGTCTTTTGGAGCTAGTAATGGTAGGATTAATAATGATTTGGAGCTACAGAGAGAGAGAGACAGAAGAAAGAGGGCAAGAAAAGAGTCAAGTGTTGGCAGTGGTGATAGTAATGGTAGGATTGATAATGATTTGAGAAAGCACAGCAAAGATCATCGTTTGAAAGAGAAATGAATTTTCAAATGACGTTTTCCGTCTTCATATGCAATATACTAGTTCAGAATTACAAACCTTTGCCTTGTGGAATATGAGAAATGTTCAGTTGTAGTGTCAGTTGGTACCCTTCTCTTGCTGGATCTATTATGTTCACCACTCTAGGAGATATATCCTTCACCTTTTGCACAGTATAAGGGCACAATGTATGTGGCGCCAATGTTCTGTGAGCGAGTATTGGGGTTGAAACTGACAAATAGACGTTTTCTGAATCTGAGGCAGACGCCTATCAAGCACGGGAAAATAATTGTAAGAAAAACATACATCACTTTCAGTTTTAACACTGAAGCAAAATTGCCAAACTAGCAAAAGTATTGGACATCTGAAATTGCAGTTTCATATGTGATGGTAAAACCGATAAGATTATTGTGGTTTGCTCTTTTCATGTATCGCCGTGCTGTGATACATCATATATGCTTATGCTATAAGTTGTCAAGATGCTCTGTATCTGTTCTAAGTAGCCTGACTGTGTCACAGGGTTTCTAAGTTTACCTCAATGTGATATTCCACAGATCCAAATTCATATATATGATGATCGATCTCAGTTGGTTTTTGAGCTCTGTCAGAAAAGAAGTAAGGTCAGTTATAGATTTGAACATTCTTTCTATATTTATGCAGACCACTTAGTACTAACTCTATTTCTTGTCTGTTACTGTTCTTTGTTTTTGGGAGGGGGGTGGGGAGAGAGATTAGTCAGTAACTGATAGCTGTGTTGTATCAATATATGCATATGTAACTGTGAGACTTGAGCACTGTGGGAATTTTTTTTTTTTACCAGTTTTGTCAATTTGGTATTGTTAGTGAATAGCTTTGTCAACTGTCAAGGCACTATTTGGTACTGGTAGGTCACTTTTTCTTTTTGCTTAAGTCTTACAATCTACTTTGGCTGCACATTTTCTTGTCTCCCAAAGAGCTAAAGCATCTTAGATGATGCATTCATCTAACTGTTGTTGCTTTGTTATTGTGTTTGTGGATTTAACAAATCAGTATCTTCTAAAACTCTCTTTTCAAAGTGGTGGGGACATTTGGGTGGAAGATCATGCTTATCCCTTTATGATAGTAGTCACCATAGTTGTATTGTTATGTCATTCTCTTGTGTCCACTCATGCAACTTTGCCATGAATATTTACTATGATTTGGAGAATATGCCCCCTTTTATTTAAATTATACCAATTTATTATTTTTATTTTTTTATTTTTTTTTTTTTTTTGCCCTAATTCACTTCATGACACCAACTTTTTCCCTAGTTTTATTCTAAGACTTGATCTCGGGTCATTGCTGGGGACAAGTGGAGGATGCGCCAGTGCGCTATCCACCCCAAGCTCAACTTGTTAGTGGTTTATGTACTTCTGCGTGCATAAAGAACAACTTGTTTATTTCCCTGTCCTTTGATGTTAAGACAACTATAAGGATAATCTGAATTAATTTTTTGAAGTAATAGTTTTACAGATTTATCAGATTGACTCTTACCGGAAACGCTGAAGCAGAATTTGTTGTAGTGCAGGTGATGAGCGTTCGAAGCAACCCGTCTTTGGCCTTCTGTCTCTGTCACCATCCCTACCGAAGCAAGCCATGTTTAGTTTGGTTCACTACCTTTCTAATTCTGTTCTTCCCTTATTCACAGTGTGTATATTTTGCTTCTATATATAAGATGAAAAGAGGTAAAATGGTGAAATCAAAATGATGTTTGAACTAATTTGAGTTAGTGGCTGCTTTGAGTGTCTCCTAAGTAATAATCATAGTAGGAGACCTTTGAAGCTAACTAACTATAACTACCCCCACTTCCCTACACTGTACACACATACAGAGAGTAAAAGGAAAATAACAGTTTTTGCCCTTTTTCTCATTGAGATATTGTACTCGTGATTCTTGAGAAAACTGAACTCATTTTTAACTCACGAATTTATGTGGCATAGACATAAGACATTCACAAGAAAAATGAATGTACTTAGCGTCAAAGGGGTCATAGAGGCTAATACTATAAATTTACGTACAACATAAAAAGGAGAAATTCATTTGAAACCTAATGTAAGTGCTAGTATCTCAAGTTTAACAAATAGGCAAAGACATCAATGTCTCAACTCAAGTATACTTGATATGATACATAAATTAATCTTATGTTTGTGTCCACATATAAGTAGTGCGTTTATATTATTCTTTGATACTTATAATATAAACTAATAAAGCAAGTTCACAAATATGCCCTACCATGATATTGATTATTCATGATAATTATACTACTTCACAAGGTTGACTAGAAGTCTAGAATCAAGGTTGTATGTGGAAAATAAGCAATTGATTTTGTTTTATTACATTGACAGCTAACACACATATACGAGTATAATTTAGTACTTAAATGTTTTGAAGGGGCTAAGGCCTCCCAACCTAAAGAAGTTCCACCCCTAAGTGCAATTAATATATATTCTTGGAGAACACCAAAAAAAAAAATACACATTAAGAACGCTTATGAAACGGTCTTAAGGTGAGGTCACGTTTCATACAAGCATAATGTCATGATATAAAAAAAATTATGTGCTTGGAAAAATATAAAAGTACTCCAAACTTCACTAGTGGTCAATATAATGGTCATTAATGAATAGTTAATGACTCCTAACTAGGGATCTAGTGTAGTATTGACGGTGGTGAGTCATAGTCGAATACTCTATTATTAAATGCTACAACAATCTAATACTCTTCCAACTAATTAAAGTACTGAATGGAACCTCAAAAAATAAAATTAAAATAAGAGTACGGAATCGAATATACGAAGTAGTAGTGTATGTTGAATGGGTGATTAATCGCTTTCATTACAATTTGTGTTGAAAAATCGCTTTCATACAATTTAGATCACGATTTGCAAACATGATGTAGGGTTTGGTCTCCACAAAATGGAGTATCTAACAACAAAAGATGATCGAGTATTCCCTCTTTGTAGCCGACATTTTCATCTCTCCAATGATGTTAGGCTATTTGCCATTTTAATTAGATTTCTAACATTTGTGGTTCTACTTTGAGAATATTCCTCCTAAGAACACCCAAAAAAATTACTACTTTGAGTTGTTTCTTCAAGTGGAAGAGTTGATGGCTATAACTCCCACCTCTTACGTTAAGTTGGGTTTGTATAAGAATTTATGTAAAACCCAAGTAATGGAGATATTTCAAATAGGGATTTAAAAAATACGATTTTTGAAGACTTTTTCATGTTAATAGGTAACAAATATTTGATTGAATCATACTTAGGGTCTGTTCTCCCCAGCTTATTTCTGTTTATTTCAGTAAATTTAAGCAAATTTCAACAAAGTTAAATAAAGTTAAACAAACCAATATACAAACTATCAACAAGATTCAACAAAAATAAACAAAGTTCAACAAAGTTAAATAAAGTTCAACGAAGTTCAGCAAAGTTCAACAAAATTAAATTTTCAATAATAAATATAAACGCTTTTCAGTTGGGGGAACATACCATTACAAGGTGTATAACATTATCAAGGTTCGTGATTACTGTATCAAATTATTTAGGCTTTATTTCCATCAACTTAACTTTTTTCCTAAAATTCACTTCATTTCATTAGAGCTCGATTTTCATTTCATTATTAATAATTTATCACTCAGATCATATTTTATTTCGAAAAAAAACATATGAGATAATTACGAGTCTAAAACAAATGATAAAGTGATTAGGGAGTGGAAACATTTGGCGGCAAACTAAAACTGTGGAATGTCTAAAAGTAACTAATGATTCAACGACAAATGCAGCAGCCAACAGCCCAACACCCATCCAATCTAATCAATAACACCTACTCACTCTTTTCTTTTCTTTTTTCCTTTTTATTTTCAGAATACATAAAAGCTAAATCTAGGAGCGAGGGTGACGCCATCACAGTCATGGGATCGTTACAAAACAAAATAAATAAATAAATCGAATTAAACAAATTGGCATTTGTGAACAATATAGCAAAACAAACCGCATTTGAAGATTGTGAACGTCTTTTAGCACCCAAAAAAAGCAAAATAAAAAATGTGACCTTCTCTCTTTTATGAACAAACAAGATCATACATTCCCAAGAAAATTCCAAACCCATTTTGGCCATTTCTGAGCCTCCATTCTCCCTGTTTTGTGCTCTTCTTCTCTCTCTCTCTCTCTCTCTCTCTCTCTCTCTGAAAAGAGCATTTTCATACAGTTATTTTGATATTTGATCTTATATTAAAGAAATACACTTGTGTCTTCATATCATTGTAGGCTTGTACCTTGTAGTTGTAGCGGAGTAAATTCTAAATCACCCACGTCACTCTCTCCTTTTTCTCTTTTTTTCTCTCTCTCATAATAGAAACTCTGGTCTTTGAGTGGATTTTAGATCTCTCCGTCTCTTCTTAAAAACTGAAGAGCCGTTTTTATTTTGTGGGTACGGAAGTTTTCACAGTTTTTTGACCCCAAATTCGCCTAATTGTTGAATTAGGGGTTATGGGTTTTGGTTATTTATCTTCTTCTATTCCCTTTTTTAACATTCTGGGCACGTGAAATTCTTATCCTTTATTGAGAATTTCGACATTTGCCAAGTGGGTTTTTCTGGAATTGATCTGGGATATTTTATTTGAACATAAATTTTTTCAAATGGGTTGGTTGGTTTTCTTAAATGGTGCTCTTTAACCATCTGGGTGGTTGAATTTCTTGCCATTTATCAACAAAATTGATATCTTTTTGACCCTTTAATTGGAAGGTTCTGGGATTTGATCTGGGATTTGTTTGGATGAGTTAGATCATGTTGTTCTCAATGGCTCTTGTTTCTTCGAGGGCTTGAGTTTTTGTCACTATTAAAATTTTCACTTTGTCAAAATTTTGGCCCCTTTATTGATTAAGTAGAGTTTATATAAATCGATTTGGGTTTTGGATTTCAATGGATAAGAACGGTAGGGACGCAAAAGTTAAGCCAATTAGTAGTGATTTGAAGGCTCAAAAGGAAACAGTAGTTGGGGTTTTGAGTAAAGATGAGGATAGTGAATCAGAGAGGTTGTTGCCAGCTAGGAATGGTGGAATTTCAAAAGGACCTCCAAAGACAAGGAGGAAAGTTCAGTGGAATGATACCAATGGGAATAAGCTAGCAGAAGTAGTGGAATTTCAGCCAAGGTAATCATGCTTTCTTTATTCTATTTAATTGTGTTACTTCTGTTGTGTAATCTTTATCTTTTGTATGTTTTTGCTCATGCATAATGGTGTCTGGTTGAAGTTTGAATGATCATTTCTATTTCCAAGTTGTAATTTCTTCTTAAATATACTAAAATTTGTGCAGGCAGCTTAGGATATCTCACAAAACATTTGATGTACTCTATTATAGTCCAAAGTCGAAAATATGTGCTTATATTGGATTTCTAGATTCATGTTGGGGGGCTTTACTTACATATTCTGCCAACTATCCTTCTCCAACCTGGTTGTGTTTTAGCATGTAAACTTGGTTGGAGTTTCTCTTATGTATACTAGTGACTAGTCCTAGATGCTGGATTTCTAGTGACAATCCATGTACACAACCCTCCTTAGTAAGTAAAGACTTTGGTTTCTTTTATACTCCCAATACATAGCTGAAATGTTGCCCACTAGTGACTTGAGTTGGGACATGGTAGTTGCAATTTGGGAAATGCTATTCATATACGGTGTGTAATATACAGCAGGGTATTAAATCTCGTCCCGTATCAGCTGCAGCGTATCGGTTTTGAAGGTTGCCTATACGCAATATCATGTTACTTCAAGGGTTTTCCGGGAACGCCGGTATATGGCCGATAGATATCCGATACATGGCCGATACACCTAATAAATGGCTGATACAGCCGTTATGACCGATACCAAAGTTCATACCGCGACGGCCGCGTCCTGATATGCGTCACCCGTATCAGCCCGCTTCCGTGATAGTGTGATCGTTACTCCGATCGTACCGATACCGAGAAATTGCATGAGACTTGTTGTACCCATGATCATAAGCATGGGCCTTTCTATTAGTATATATGGAGGTTTGGCTAATTATTTTATCACTATAACAGTTTCTTGTGCCTCTATTTCTCCCTTGGTAAGTATCAAGTCTTTCTTCTTTTTTCTTTAAAGAAGAATGCAGTCTTTCTTTGAAGTTTTTTAAAGATAACACGGGTATCCAAGCTTTGCTTCATTAATCCCATGGGCCTTAAAGTTAACGACCCGGAAAACCTCCAGGCTTGAGGGGATGCGAACAAGTATCAAGTTATTTCTTTTAGTTATTTCTTATAAAAAGGCACTTCATGTATGAGATTCATACACTCCCATTATGTCTCATATAGCAGGAGTGCAAAACACCAACTTTATAGTGCATTTATCAATTGAACCCATTCAAGACACTGTTGCTAGTGAGGGCAGAAATCTGTTTCACTGTTATCTGAAGTAGTCTTATACTTGTATTGCAGTCTTTCTTGATTTATCTGTCTGATTATTATTCTTGGCTTTTCAAATGCTTCACTAGTTTACTGATAAGAATAAGGATATAGCTGGTGTCTCAGAGATTTCATAATGCTTTTCTAGTTGAAGGAAGAGGGAAAATAAACTGTATATAAGTAAATAACTTCTGGGTTGGTGAGCCTTTCATGCAAATTACTAACGCTCATAAAGGACATAGTTGGAGTTGGCCTTGATCTTGAGACAAGGTAGGTTGTGACATCCAGCATATTTGATACACGAGTAGTCCATTCCTGCCTTTAGTGCCTCAGGAAACTGAAATTTGGAGAGAAGTTGTCTTGTTCTGCTCTCCTCCAGCTCCAGTAGGAGCACAAGTTGAGGATTTTGTCATGTTGCATGACCCCCTTGAATTTTTAGTTTGTGTTCATTAAATCTTGGTCATCTTATGTCCTATATAATAATTGTGTTGAAACATTGTGATATTGCAAGGAATACTTGGCCTATCAAAACAATAACGAGATAAGTAACATCTGAACGGCAAAACGAATTAGTAGCCAACAGACTCAACACCCCTTTGGGATGCTCTAATGGTTCGATCTTAGGGTTGATGCTACGTGCAATTTGCATTGATTTTGGTTTGGATTCTCATTACTGAAGGTTACAGCATAGTGTAGCGCTGAAATCTTTAGGCCTTGTGGAGATTTCTTGCCTTCGCAGTACAGCCACATAATGTTAGAATATCCTGTGCTCTGGCTGCTATATTAAGAAGAAACGATTTGATCTGGCACAAATGTTCTGTTTCCACCAAATGTTCATGATTGTTTGCACCGACTGTTATAGAATCAAAAGTTTCAAGGCCAAGTCTGATCTGAGAATGATGCTAGATTTATTGTTAATGATTGAAGTTGAAATAATAGAAGCCTGATTTGTATTTATAAAATTTGAAAGTAAGTTGAAGAGTGACACTGTGCATCAATTTTTATTTTTTTTGTTGCTAGTACACTGTGGATCATTTAGTTACATATATTTCTCGCTTAGGGCAGATTGCTTTTACTGAGGTCTCACTGGGGAATATTTTCTCTTGCAGTGATGTAAGTGACAGTGATGATGACGATTCAGATTCTTGTTTCTGTACAATCATGTAGATCTTACTTCAACACCTACAAAGCAATCATGTAGATTCAAATAGATCTTATACTTACACCCAAAATCAGGAATATTCTGCAGGACTCACTCAACTCACCTTGTCCTAATGGTGATTTTGTATTATGAAATGACAAATCAACTGGTTTGTGTTTTAGTGGGCGTTGGATCACTCATATTTTTCAAAAGCATTCTTTTGCCCCATAGAAAAGATTTACTTATAGGACTCAATGTGCCTTTTGATTTCATTGTCCCAAGCTCCCGATATCCGCGTAATTCTGTGGAGCTAAGGGTTTCATGGTGTCTGAGGGCAGATGTAGATGACAAACTATATGTGATGCTGTTTGCTGCAGATCCTAATGTGACACAGATGCAGAGGATAGAATATATGAGTTGTAATGGTGTTGTATTGTTACTTGTTAGTGTTTATTGCTGCAAGTAGTTGCTTCCTGGAGCAAACTCAAGCGTACATTTGCTGTGTATCACTGCTTGTGATCCGGATTGCAGAATTAATACTAACAGGTCTGTGAATCACTTGTTTGGTGCTCCGCCCTTGATTTATCAATGATTTATAAAAGCATAGAACCTAATTTTCTGTTCTTCATTTTCTCTAATTAATCATCACATTTTTGGTGATCGCGAATGTAAATTTGCAAGTACTTTCTGCTTTCGAACATTATTTGCAAAACTGGATTCAACTCAGTAGAGTGTACCAGGAAAAGTCTCAACATATTTATATCCAAAAAAGTAAAAGAAAAACAAACCCAGGTATCCCTCAGGTTTGCCTTTCTCTGAGTACTCTGATTAACTTCCTTGACGTTTGTGCTTTTCCCTGAGAAACACTTCATACATTGTCATTTGGTCAACCGCTGTCATACATTGTCATTTGGTCGACCCCTGTGCCCTGATCCCCCTCTCGTTTGACACTCTTGGGTTTCAGACTTTCAGTACAGCACAGCTAGAGAACTTTGCCATCTAGAGATCAAAAGCTAAAACACTGAAAAACAGGAAACCAGAATCATTCACTTCTCAGGCATGAGATATCATTTTCTTTCTTTTAAGTGCCTTCCATTGGGAAAGATTCTCTATTGGGTTCAGAACAGGAACAATATATTGGCTCCTAAATCGGGTGTTTTTGGTACAGCAACCATCGCTCGTTCTCAGATCTCCAGCACCTGAACTCGTCAGAGGCATACAGGACAAGTCCTGATGTTCTTCTACTACTTCCTCATGGTATATTTTCCGGGGATCAATCAACTCATTACCGTCACCATAACTGTCATCATCGTCACTGTCATCAAGATCACTTACTCCAGATTCTACATCTTCATCCTCGTCCTCCTCATCCACATCGCCATATTCATCTTCCTCGCCATAGCAGTTGCTGTACCTATGGCTTGATGAGTATGATGACTGGCCATGAGGCACATAGAGTAGACAAACTTTTGATGCAGCTTGTTCATCCTCATCCCCATCCTCTATCTCTTCCCAGTTTCTGTCACCCTCATCTTCTTGTGAGTTACTGCTAGCATCATCACTTGGAATTGGCTCATACATTATCACATCCAAATTGAATCTCACTTTCTTTGTGATCCTTGCTTTCTTTTCTACCTTTGCCTCATCCCTTCCAATCATAATAAAAAAAAAAAAAACAAATAAAAGAAACATTACTTTGATCCACCAAATGATGTTATTTTTGAAAAAAGCATATCATGAATATCTCATTCATGTCCATCTGCCACAAGAAAACATTTTCTACAGATACCAAGTTGCTAATTTACCATTCAATTTAAGTTTAAAAAAAAAAAGAAAAGAAAACTGTTAATTGGGTATCCGGGATCCGGATATGTTTTAAGCATAAGTTTAGGCCGATGATTGGACGTTCAATCAATGTTATATCCCGTAATAGCCATTTTATAACATATTTCTCATATCTGAAATAAAAACATACAAAGGATGGGAATGGTATAGCCAACCTGAGCTCCAAATTTGAATTGGTGAGCTCTTTTGAAACACGCAGCTCTTGAGGGACATCTGACTGTAAAGGTTGATAGCTTTGAATTCTCTGCCAATGTATATGAAGAACAAATATCAAATTCTGTTTATTACTGCTTATAGAAAAATGAGTTTATTAAACAAAAATGACAAATTAACAAGAACAAAATGAGATGGGGGTCTCTCTTAACTCTGTTCTTAGGGCCAAATTTGGAAGCTTTTCTAGGCCGTTTTCTCTTCTTTGTAGTACCACCAAAACATGCAAATAACCACCCCATTTCAATCTCTCTCTCTCTCTTTCTCTTTCTCTTTCTCTTTCTCTTTCTCTTTCTCTCTCCTCCTGTTCTGCTATGGAAACAAGGAGCTCTGATATCAAGCCATTAAAGTGGTGAGTGGGTGAAGAGGTAGTTATTGGGGGGGGGGGTGTAAATTGGCTAAAAAGGGTGAGGATTTTGAATTGAATTTGGGTCCATTGGAGTTTTGGTTTTTGAAAATGAGAACGTTGATCTATTGATGATTGAAGAAGAAGACTTATGGCTCCACTTTAAGATCGAGTAAACGAAGTTTTTTAATTATTCTGTTGGGGCACACTAAAAAGCTTTGACTGTTTGCTCTGTTGCTTTATTTGCCTGCAACGGTTTTGTCTTCCTTGCTTTTCTTTCTTTATTTATCTCTTTTCTTTTTCGACCCTTCATTTCCAAGACTCTCCCTAATACGGAGATTACTAATACGGATACTCATATGAATATGGATACGAGTACGGATAACAAAACTCTCATGAGCTAAATGTCACAATTAGTCTTACAAATTTGCAATATCAATCTTTTAACACAAGTTTTGCAGACTAAAACTTTGAAGGTAATGTGTGTTTTGATAAATAAGATAGAGATAATGAAGTAACTACTTGTATCTTATGTGTTTAGGGTATTTCCATCAAAATTGTTTGGCGAGGTTTTGTGTAGACCAAATATATAGCTCACATATTTAATGCAGGGAGAGGTTTGAGGGAGTCTACCGGCTACCACAAAGAAGTTGTGCTAGTACAAAGTTCTTATTATGACAAAAAAAATTCATCACTATCTAGACTTGACTGAGTTAAGTGATCTCAATATGAACTCTTGTTGACAGCTATGAAGAACTCAATATTGTAGCACAACTAGTCTTATCTCTGTGCTTCGCACGGACTTGTTAATATCTCTCGAAAATGAAGATAACTTTGTAAGTGATATCTCATGCATGTTTTATACCGCACAACTTATTCTATATTTGACTATTTTAAATTTTTTGGTATGAAATGTCCTTTGAAATCGATCTAAATCTAAAATAGAATGATGTAAAAAAGATTAATTTATGAACATAATTTGAGACCTACTTCAAAATTTCAAAACAAAAAAGAAAAAATTAATTTAATAAAGTAATATTTATAACTTTTAGAGTTACATAACTGAAAATATTTTTTTTTAGTTTGAAATAATATGCAAATAAATCATATAATAAAGTCGAGTGATGATGATATAATAATATGTTAAGCTATATGTGGCAAAGTTGTGTGCATGTAGTGTTTATCATGTCATTTTCACACGAACATTCACTCTTATATATGACATATATATCACATTTGAAGTTTTTTGACGAATCCAATCCATTGAAGTAAGATTTATAAATTTTTGACTTACGCAACTAAATTATTTTTTATTTTGTTATATAAGAATATGCTAATATATAAATATGTAATAAATCCAATTAATAGAACGCATTAATGGGTGACACTTGGATAATGAGTTGTTAGGATATGCATGTGGCAGCAAGTTTCACTTAAGTGGTGGCTCAGGTGTCATCATATCACGAATTTGGGTCTGTACGTGGCATCCTACGCGTGTCGTGCCCACATTAATTGCACTTTGATGATATTTGTTAAGTTGTGTGGCAAAGTTGTACACATGTAGCATCTACGTGTCATTTTCACACGAACATTTCTTCTTATGTGGAGTCTACATGTTATATCACCGTACGGAAAGGACCCAACTTATATAGGACATATATATCTCATTATAACATTTTTTCAATTCTAATCCATTGAAGTAGGATTTTAATTTTTTAACTTACGTAACTAAATTTTTTTAGTTTGTATATAAGAATAATAAATATATAATAAAGCAAACTAATGATGAGGCACTAATAGGTGACACTTACATGATGATGGGTTGTTAGGTTATGTGGCAAGTTTTGCTTATGTGGCTGCTTAGGTGTCATCTTCACACGAATTTGGCCTTCTACGTGGTGTCCCATGTGTCATGCCCACACAAATTTAAGCGCTTATGTGGCCTCCCACGTGGCGTGCTCACATGAAATCGACTCACTGTTATATCACCACACGAATTAGGACTCACTTTTAGTGTGATACTCAGTTAATGTATTACCAATATAATTCTTCGACGTATTTTGTCCTTAACCTCTATAAAATTTTCCCAATAAATTGTCAAACTTTATAAGTTTAAATATAGGATATATGTACATCTCAGTTTGAATATTTTTCATTTCCAATACAATGACGTAAAACTTAGAATTTTTACAATTGTGGAACCAAAGTTATTTTATTTTCTAATTTGAAACAAATATGTTAATAATTATAAATGTTATATTTAATTACTATTTTAATGTCAAGAATGAGGATGTTGTTGTTATCGACACTTGTACAACTTGTTTATGTGCCCGCTTATGTGGTGCTTAGGTGTCATTGTCACACGAAATTGAGCCTCCTAGGTGGCGTCCTACGTGTCGTGCCCAAACGAATAGAACTCTCTTTTATTAGGTGTCATCACCACACGAAATTGGGCTTCCAAGGTGGCGTCTTACATGGGGTCCCCACACGAAATTGACCAAACTTTATATATATAATGTCAACCCCACACGATATAACTCTCATAAGTGGCATCCCACGTGTAATCACTATACGGATTATGACCCAATTTTAGTGTGGTACTCAATTAATATATTACCAATATGGTTGTTGTACGTATTTTATCATTAACTTGTATAATTTTTTCTTAAAAAAGATGAAACTTTGTAAGGCCAAAAATAGGACATATACATCTCATTTTGAAGTATTTTTCATTTCCAATACAATGACGTAAAACTTATAATTTTTACAATTGCTTAACCAAAGTTATTTTATTCTCTAATTTGCAACAAATAGGCTTATAATTACAAATATTTTATTTATTTATTTTATTAATGTCAAGAATGAGGTGCATTTATTAATGTCACTTGTACGACTTGTTTCCGCTTGTGTGGCGCTTCCGTGTCATCGTCACACAAAATTGAGCCTCCTAGGTGGCGTCCTACGTGTCTTGCCCACACGAATATGACTCACATTTATTAGGTGTTATCACCACACGAAATTAGACCTCCAAGGTCCTGGCGTCTTACGTGGCGTCCACCCACGAAATTGACTCAACTTTATGTATATAGTGTCAACCCCACACGATATAATCTCATAAGTGGCATCCCACGTATAATCACCACACGGATTATGACCCAATTTTAGTGTGGTACTCAATTAATTTATTACCAATATGATTGTTCTACATATTTTATTATTAACTTCTATAAAACTTTCTATAAAAAAGATCAAACTTTATAAGGCCAAATATAGGCATATACATATCATTTTGAAGTATTTTTTTATTTTCAATGCAATGATGTAAAATTTAAAATTTTTACAATTGCCTAACTAAAGTTATTTTATCTTCTACTTTGAAAAAATAGACTAATAATTATAGATGTTATATTTAATTACTTTATTAATGTCAAAGATGAGGATTCATTTACTACTCACACTTGTACGACTTGTTTATGTGGCCGCTTACGAGGCACTTAGGTGTCATCATTACACAAAATTGGATCTCTAAGGTGGCATCCACGTGGCATGTCTACACGAAATTGACTCAGCTTTATATATGTAAAAACTTGAATCAATTGTGGGTTCCTTTAATAATGATGGTAAATTAGAGAACCTTTGATAGCAATAAGCCCCGTATTTATGTGATTGAGGATGGCCTAAAAAATAAAACTATCATGATGGAAATTATTCATTCATATTCAAGTAGTGTGGAGAATGAACTATGCATCAAAATATGTTACGAACAAGAAACATACACTACGTTTCTTGTATGTTTAACTTCTATAAAACCTCATATGACTTATATATCTCATTTTGAAGCATTTTTCAAATCCAATCTATCGATGTAAGATTTATAATTTTTAAAGTTACCTAATAAAAGTTATTTAAGTTTGTTGGTAGAAATAATATAGTAATAAATTATATTAAACCTAAGTAATGATGCTGCATTTTTGGCGGGGTGACACTTGTAAGCTATGTGACATGCTTGCGCATGTAGCGTCTACGTGGCATCACCACACCAACATAAGCCTCCTAGGTGGTGTCTTAAGTGGCGTGCCCACACGAAACTGACTCAACTTTATATATATATATATATATATATATATATATATATATATATATATATATATATATATATATATATATATATATATATATATATATATATATATATATATATATATATATATATATATATATATATATATATATATATATATATATATATATATATATATATATATATATAACCACACCAACATAAGCCTCCTAGGTGATGTCCTACGTGGCGTGCCCACACGAAACTGACTCAACTTTATATATATACTAGGACTTTACCCGTGCTACGCACGGACGACCAATTTACCACTTTAATTTTATATGTTCAAATTAATTTCTGAATTTAAAAAAAAATTATACGTCGTTATTATCCCCGCAAATAATAGTCAATTTTCACGTAGCCTATGCTTATACCAACTGGTATAATTTTTGTTATTAAACACCCGTCGGTTTGATCAGATTGTCCCCTTAATTGGTGGATCAAAATCTAAATTTATTACCTTAATTGATCCTACATATATGATTCACATATTAATTCTAAGGTTGTCAATGCTTATAATAACCACGGATATTAAATTTAATAAAGAAAAAAATGTCTAGATGCGTACCATTGTCACATTACCTACAATTTTTCTAGAAATATCGGTTACGTGTTAATCATCACATAACATGCAATTATCCCCGCAAATATTATATCACCTACCCTGTAATACCCACAACTATATAACCTGAAAATGATGATGTTATATTGTGATCATTGTCACAAAAGATACGCTTATCTCCATAATATTAGGCAGATACTATTAGTCACTTGTTCTTTGTCACATAATCTATATTCTTGTCCCCACAAACTTTAGTCAACACAAATATCACCTCCTATGTAATACCTACAAATATATCACCTTTTATATAATACCCACGGGTAGTTGTGCCCTATATATGTTCGTATTGCTTCGTCTACTCTTACAACATGATCCGCCATTTTCCTTAAAAGTGATTTGGCAGTTTACATTCGCCAACATTGATAAGAATAGAACATAAAACCAACCGTAGAAGAATACTTAAGGTTACAATTTATTTACTTTTTGTAGATGTCCATAATTTATTGTCATTTATTTTGGTGCAGCATTATTTATGTCACTAGATTTCGTGGCCGTGCGATGTACGGATTCTTGTTTTTCATACTCTGTTATTAGAATTAAAATAATAATAATAATTTAATCATATCAATATATAAAGTTGAAAAATAGGAGTAGCAAGGAATAATAATAATCTTTTTATTAGCAAAAAAACACATTTAACAAAAAAAAAAAAAAAACATTTTTAGTGAATATATAATATATATATTTTTTGGGATAATAAAATAATACTTATGTTACTTTTTTTAATTAAAATAAAATAAAAGTATTTTTGATTTCTTTTTAATCACCCATGTATTTAAGACTATTTATTACCTATTCAATGTCACATTGGTGAGAACTCAATTATATATATATACTAGATTTCGTGCCCGTGCAATGCACGGGTTCTTGTTTATCATGCATACTCCGTTATTAGAAGGAATATAATAATTTTTTTTTAATTATATCAATATGTAAAGTTGAATAATAGGAGCAACAAAGAACAATAATAATATTTTTATCACAAAAAAAAAACATTTAACAAAGAAATTACATTTTTAGCGAATGTATAATATAATTTTTTTTGGATAATCAATATAATACTTATGTTACTTATTTCTTATTAAAATAAAATAAATAAAATTATTTTTATTTTTTTTAATCACCCATGCATTTATGGCTATTTATTACCTACTCAATGCTTGGTGAGAACTCAATTTTACATATATATATATTGATATATTGATGATACTAGATTTCGTGCCCGTGCGATGCATGGGTTCTTGTTTATCATGCATACTCCGTTATTAGAAGAAACATAATAAAATTTTTTAATCATATCAATATGTAAAGTTGAATAATAGGAGTAGCAAAGAACAATAATAATATTCTTATCAACAATAAAAAAAACACATTTAATAGAGAAATTACATTTTTAGTGAATGTATAATATAATTTTTTTTTTTGGATAATAAATATAATACTTATGTTACTTATTTCTTATTAAAATAAAATAAAACTATTTTTAATTTTTTTTTAATCACCCATGCATTTATGGATATTTATTACCTATTCAATGCTTGGTGAGAACTCAGTGCGATGCATGGGTTGTTGTTTATCATGCATACTCCGTTGTTAGAAGAAATATAATAAATTTTTTTTAATCATATCAATATGTAAAGTTGAATAATAGGAGTAGCAATGAATAATAATAATAGTTTTATCAACAAAAAAAAAACATTTAACAAAGAAATTACATTCTTAGTGAATGTATAATATATATATTTTTTTGGATAATGAATATGATACTTTTGTTACTTATTTCTTATTAAAATAAAATAAAACTATTTTAAATTTCTTTTTAATCACCCATGCATTTATGACTATTTATTACCTATTCAATGCTTGGTGAGAACTCAATTTTACACACACACACACACACACACACACACACACACACACACACACACACACACACACACACACACACACACACACACACACACACACATACACACACACATACACACACACACACAGGCTCCTGTACAACCCCCCCTTAAAATACAAACCATACAAACCAAATTTTGGCCATCAAATATCAATATCAATGGCCCAAATTTGTTTTGGGAAGAAAAGGGACGCGCTGGGAATTAGGTGAAAAGTCAGGGGTATACTGGTCATTCCGCGCGTCATTATCACCAATAGGCACTAGGCAGGTAGCCGATTATTTCATCAGATTCCTCTCTCTCCTCACCTATTCTCTCTCTCTCTCTCTCTCTCTCTCTCTCTCTCTCTCTCTCTCTCTCCCCCCTCACCTCTTCTCTCTCCGGGGACCTCCAACGGAGTTTCTCTCTCCTCTCACCTCTCTCCGGTGGCCTCTCCCTTTCTCCAGCCACGTCTCCCTCTCTCCAGCAGTCTCTTTCGCTCCTCATCGCGCTGTCTCTCTCCCTCTGTCCTCGTCGCTCTCTCTCTTTGTCACCGCCCGTGGCCGCCGCCCACCATTCTATGGCCGACGACCATAGATCGGAGGTCTCTGACCTCCGATATGTGGTCTCCTGCCATGGAACCATGGTCGGCGACCTTCGAACGTCTCCAACGACCTTTGTTTACTATTCCGGCGAGGGGGGCGCCGACGCAGGGGTTGAGCAGGAGAGAGAAAATGAGTGCTAGCGGTTATTGTTAGGGTTTGTGTGCTCGAGAGAAGAAAGGATGGGGTGGTGTGTGGCTCAAGGGGAGTCGGTGGTCCGATGAGGTCGTCAGTGAGTTTGCCTGTAGGAGGCGACCTCACCGGTGTCTTGAGTGGCGGTGGGGCAGAGGTGGTGGTTGGGGAGTTCGTCGGTGGTAGTAGGCGGTAGGCGCCGGTGGTGTTTGGGGAGTGGAGGAGAGAGAGTGATGTAGGTTTTTTGGGTGGTGACAAGGGTGGTAGTGGTGGGAGGTGAGGGGAGGAGAGAGAATGTGGTTCAGTGGGAGGTGGCGACAGTGATGGTGGTGATGGTAGTAACGATGGAGGTTGGGGGTTCTTTAATAAATTCATTTTTTTAGTTTAATGAATCTGCATTAATTGTTTAATGAATCTCTACCTATTGATTAATGAATTTGCAAAAATAAAAATTATAGGAATTTTGAAAATTTGATGAAGCTATGGTTGGAAGGTAATGAATTTGTAAGTATTGATCAATGAAGCTATGCTTCAATATTAATAAATTTGAGGTTTAATTATGGTTTGTATTTTAAGGGAGGGTTTGTATTCTAATGGGGTTTATATATATATATATATATATATATATATATATATATATATATATATATATATATATATATATATATATATATATATATATATATATATATATATATATATATATATATATATATATATATATATATATATATATATATATATATATATATATATATATATATATATATATATATATATATATATATGAACCACCTTGTAAAGAGCTAAGTGGTCTCTTATATGAACTCTTGTTGGCAGATATGAAGAACTCAATGTTGTAGCACAATATGCATGATATTGTGACAAGCTCTCCTTTTCCATTCAGATGAACTATCATCTATAAGCAAAACTATCTGCAATTGCATTTTACTAGAAATTAGTTACCCGTGCTACGCACAGACTATTCTTTTATTACAACATTTTTAATATACTCAGATAATTTTTTTAATAAGATAAATATATTTTTGAATGAAAATGGTGATGAATCGAAATGTTATATGCATCCTAAGTAATTAGCGTATTTTCAAAAATATTTATCACTGATCTGACAAAATAATAAAATAATAATTTCTATTATTGATCACTTAACCTGCCATTGTACCTCAAATATATAACTTAACAAACAGACACTCCAAAATATGACCCTACTTGTTATTTTATTTGATAGGTCATGTCATTGAAAATTTTAGTCACATGTCAAAATGGTGATTATACCCACTACTTGTTTGATCTGATTTGATTGTCCCATAATATGTGTTTCATTTATTAGAATTTGAAAGTTTAAAATCGAACATTCTTTCGAATGAAAATAAGAAAATTGCGAGGACTATCACCATCTCGAAAAAAATAAATTAATTTATCAAAATGTGATACATGTAGTTACCTGCGCTTATACCCATAAACTCTAATGGTGGGTATACCTTTCCTTATTATGTGTTTCGTTAATTAGAATTTGAAAGTTGAAAGTCAAACCTTTTTTGTAATTAAAATAAAAAACTCGCGAGGACTCACCATATCAAAAAAAGAATTTTTTTTTTTGATCAAGATGTAGTACTTGTAGTTACATGCAGTATACCCGCCACTATGTAACACTTATTTTATTACGTGTATCTATTCTCACAAATATTTATCATCTCTACCTAATTTGAATTTATTTTTTTATTTTTTTATTTTTTTGAATGCAAATAGGATTTATTGTAAACAACTAATTATCAAATCTTAGCATCCTAGCATTACCTAATTAGTTAACAATTGAAAACGTTAAAGTTTTACATTAATCCCTTTTAGATTGCACTAAATTAGAAATATGAACATACTATAGCAATTATCATAGGATATTTATTTATCCATAACAAAAACAAAAAAGATAGATAAAAAAAAAAAGAAAAATCAATCATTAGGTGACACTTGTTGTCACGTTACCTACATTCTTACCCAAAATTGATATATCTTATTATTTTGAAGTACTTTTCATTTCCGATCCGATGAAAGGCAGTTATATTTATTTGAGTGTGGTGACCAAACTTACATTATTTTATAATTTAATATAATATTCTAATAAATATAAAACAAATAATTTAATGCACTTATATTATTATTAATCTATTATTTTTTATATTATTAACTACATAAATTATGACAATATATTAATCAAATCAATTAATACTCCATATTGATTACTCTAATTTATGTTTAAAAATTAATACTAAGCCATACCACCTCTTTAAAAAAATTTAAACTTTTTTTAATTAATTTCTTGGGTATAAGCCAATGGGAGGATGACACTTGTCACCTTACCAGCGCTCATATATATATATATATATATATATATATATATATATATATATATATATATGGGGTAAACCTGTGCTACGCACGGACGGTCAATTTGTCACAATATATAAATATATATAATTTATTTTTCTTACAAATTTTTTGATTGTTTTTTCAAAATTATACCAATGTATAGTCACCATTCAAACTGTTACACATGTCATATTACTTGTGTTTTGAGTATAGTCACCTACCATGCATGTTATGGTACCCCTAATAGATTACTTTACAAATTGTGACTCCAATGTGACCCTAATCTGCCATATCTCAAAAATATTGATCACATGTCACTTGTCAGGTGTATATGTTACCCACAAATATAAAACTTAATTTAATATGTAATACTCTTGTCATATAACCAAAGGTTATCCCATAAATTCAACTCAACTGTTAATAACCTACGGGCTTATACCAACTAATTTTTTTATTAAAAATTGGTAGGTTTGATCAAATTGTGGGTTAATATGTATCTTCTTAAATAGGTCATATGAAAGTTAACAGACTAATAGTAGTTGCAAAATAAAATAAAAATAAAAATAAGATAGTAGCAAAGCAAGATGGCTCGTTTTTCTCTCCAGGCGCAGGTTAGCAGCCTTTGCTAACGTGCACCGCTTCTTATGGCGAGAAGAACCAGAGCCACCGCTAGGGTGGAGATGGAGAGGGCTTTGATGGCGACGAAGGATGCTTTTGAGAAATCACTTCAATCTGAAGATCGGGCCCAAAGAGAGAGGGTAGTGAGAAACCTAAATAATGAACTTGAGGCGACGACTCGAGAAACCCCTGAGAACGCAGCACCGAATGCGAGACAACAACTAGATGAATGGATTCATCTGATTCAATCTGAGACAAATGGAGGTCCTACATCGTGGGTTGAGGAAGTAGAAGAAGAAAAACAACAACAATCAGGTATGAAATCGATTTGGGATGATTTTGATACAAGCAAACTTAGTAATGCTGGGTTTCACCTTGATTTTGTTAAACCAGATGAAATTGAAGGGAAATTTGTGGGTTCTATTGAATTGAATGATATAAGCTCAGAAATAGATTACTGGAATAATGTTGTCGTGTGTTACATTCTGGGTGCCAGTCCTCCATATGCCATTGTTAGGGGTTTTATTACTCGAATTTGGGGAGCACATAGTATATCCAAAATAGTAATGCTAGAAAATGGAATCATTTTAGTGAGATTTGATACTGTAGTTGGCAGAGAATGTAATCCAAGGGGGCATATTCCATTTTGACAACAAGCCGGTGGTGGTAAGGCCATGACATAAGGATTTAGAGCTTTCTAAAACTGCCCTGTCATCTGTACCTGTTTGGGTGAAATTGCAAGGGTTGGATGTTAAGTATTGGAGTGTCCAGGGATTAAGTAAAATTGGTAGCCTCATAGGAAAACCAATGATGGTGGACAAAAACACTCAAATGAAAAATGGAGTGAATTATGCTCGAATGCTGGTGGAAGTAGACATGGGGAAAATGGAGAAGCGTGTTTTTTTCAGAAATGAGAATGGTATAATTATTCAACAGGAAGTGGAGTTTGAATGGAATCCTATTCAATGTAAAATTTGTAAGAAATATGGGCTCAAAACTATACTATGCAGGAAAAATAACACTGAAGCAGGAGAAAATACATATCCTGTATGGAGGGAAAAAGAATCAGTCATGGTGGATACTCAGCCAGTGCCACCAGCTGCTGCTAGTGAGAGTATATCACTACCACAGGGTCCCTTGCAACTTGAATGGCAACCTGTGGGTAGAGTAAGGGCAACTGCAGTCCCTACTACACAAGGTGCTACACAGATTCAAACTGCAAACTCTTTTGATGTCCTACAACAAGATGATGGTGTTCATAATGACGTGTTGCCTCGAAGTGATGAGATGGGGCATGAGGAAGCTATCGTGGCTGATGGTCATGGATAGTATCTTAGCTTGGAACATGAGGGACCTTTGTAATACCCCGTATTATTATTCATTTTAGAATAATAATTACTTAAAAAGAAAATGCAATTTTGGATTTAAAATAGTAATTGGGCTCATGATTTAAAATGCCTAATTAATGTATGGGTTGGATCCAATTAAATTAATTGGGCCAAAATAAAAGAAAGAAATTGGGCTTGATTATTTTCGGATTGGCCGAAAATAATTAGGGCCATTATTTCCGGCCAAGAGCCGAAAATATGGAGCAAAAAAATCAGTTTTTATTTTGTGAAAAATTATTTCCTAAAAAGGTGGATTTTGAGAGGGTTTGACTGGTTATTTGTTTGGGAAGTTGAAGGAGAAAAGGAAGGAGTAGAATTAGGGATTTGGTTTCCTAATTAGACTCAACTTCCTCACTCATCAACTTAACCTAGACAAAACAAAAAAAAGCCACTCATCTCTCACCTCTCAAACTCACGCACGACCCAGGAGGAAGAAAAAGAGAATTCTTCACTCTTTCACAATTCTTCTTTGCTCAATTTTTAATCCTTGATTTCAAGTAAGTGTTCTAAATTGGTTTTCTTTGATTACCAAAAGCTTTTAGATTCAATTCAAGTATGAGGTTATGAACCCTAATTTTTGGTATGAGTAAACCCTAATTTAGTTTTGCCTAGGGTTTGCTAGATTCTATTTGCATGATAGGATCATGATTATGGTTTGATTTATTATTTTGTTGAATTGAATCAAGTTTTGAATGCAAAAGGTTAGATCTTTGTGATTTAATTAAATCTGAAAATTTATTAAATTGTGGATTTAGTTAGATTAGGGTTTGTTAAATTTGATTAAAAAAAAGGGTGAAACTGTGTGGTCCACGGCTGAGCCGTGCGCAGTCGCTGTGCGGCTGTCACGGCCGCCTGCCGTGGCTGCCGCCGGCGGCCAGCCACCAGCGGGTCTGCTGGTGGTGGGGCCCGCTGGTGGTGGGGATGGTGATGTTGTTTTGGGTGTTGACTTGTTGACTTGTTTTAGGGTTCTGAAAAGTTTCCTAGTTTGGTTTATGTAAATTGTATTTTTGGAAACTTTGAGCATGCATGAGTACTAAAAATTCCATCAACTTAATTAATTAAATTCAGGGTACTAAATCATCTTTAAAGTTTAATAAAGTGGTTTAGAAGTCAAGGTTTTGACTATTGTTGTATTGTGGACTTCTTAGGACCCGTTGACCGCGCTTGAAACGTAAGGAGCTTACGTTGTTTGCTTGTTAGACTTGCCTTATTTCAAAGGTAATTCATGTCTAGATGAATTATGAAATCTCTTTGTCATAATTCATATCTATTGGGATTTGTATTCATTTGTCTAGTATCGGATTGAGAATGTGAATTCATAGTTGGACTTGTGAGTATTTTGAAAAGGGATAATTATTATTTATTTCCTTGTGATAATTCGTATAGAATTATATGTTAGTGAATGCATGTATTATGTTGGAAATTCACTTTGTGTAGCAATGTCTACTTGTTAATATTCATGTGAGGAGATGCATGTTTATTATGGTTATTGAACGAAAATTATGTTAATAATTGTTCAATTGGAATATAGCTTGTATTGCTATTTTTGGTATCATGTTAGTAAGCATGTGAATCATGTTACAAGCATGTTACTTCAATAAGTTGAAATGAACTTTGACTATTGAATTAGGTGGTTTTGAATTGAGGCCTAGATGCCATTCATGTAAAATGCCATCGGAAATTGTAACCATTTTGTGTTACTTGAGTGCCAATATTATGTGATTTACTTGACTACGTGATCACCTTTGAATTAACGAATTGAGAGTTAAGACTTCTTTGTGTGAGAGATCCACCGAAGGACGCGAATGGGAATTTGTCACTTGTTACGTTGAGTGGTTCCATTGGTTATGGCCTCAATGTATTGAAAATCTCGTATCCATATATGATGATTGGGCGAGTGGCTCTCCGGAACAGTTCTTCCTATAGACTTCAGGGTCGAAGGAGGGTATGCATACTAAGGAACATTGAAGTACTTCGGGAGTCATCTATACTCCGGGACGGTTGATCCCTCTTTTGCCACTGTGCATGGGACTAAGATCCTATTGAATCGACTGCGGTTGGTTTGACAATTCATGCGATTCTCTTCTCTCTTATGAACTTGGCTAATGGATAATAATAAATAATGAGATTTATTATTTGGTGATTTGTGCGTGTCTTTACCTTTAAAACATGTTGTCTTTATTTTTAAAGCATGATTATTATTTAACTAAGCATGTTGGCTTAACTTGGAGATTGAAATGGATAATGTGGTTATGAATTACTCAGCGTAGCTGATTGGTTGTTTTTCCTTTTTACTTGTGTTTGTTGTCCATTTCTCTTCAATGGTGGGCCTATGATGAACCTATATGGAATTCGTCTATATGGGGGAGTAGATTGACAGGAATTGTAGCTCGCGGTTGAGCTAGAGGAGAGGTGACAAAAGAAGATTGTAAATCTTCTAAGAACATTTATTTTATTGTTAGATTGGAACTTCTTTAATATTGGGATTTTTATATTTGTAATGAGATTAATTCTCTTGCATGAGACTTAATAAGTTTAATATTTCTATTTCATTTGGATTATTTGTTTTAAGTTAGTTGGAAAAGATAGTTAATATTTAATTATCTAGTACGTTCGTTTGGGGATATATAACATTTGTTTTCTTTCTAACCTTGTATTTAATTTGAACATTAAATACGATGGTAGAGCTTCGAATTTCCATGGTTTTTCCGCTGCAACTCGTGTTTTTAAATGGTTTTAAATTAGCCGGAAATTCGAGGTGTTACAGCCTTAATGGTCCTGATAAACAAAGAGAGGTGAGCCTCTTTTGTAGGAGTAATAAAGTTGGTTTGATGGGTCTGATAGAGACTAAAATAAAAGCTCAGAATCTGAGTAGTATTCACAATAAAATGTTTCCTTGCTGGGACTCTTTTATGAATCACAATGATCATCCAAATGGGAGAGTATGGGTGATCTGGAGAGGGGATATCTTCCATGTAAACATCATGGAAACCATGGAACAAGCTGTTCATTGCAGGGTCAAGCACATAGATACTCAATTGGAATTTGAAGCTACATTTGCTTATGCTTTTAATACAAAGGAGTAAAGAAAACCGCTGTGGGATTTCATAAAGCATTTGCAGCTGAGTATGAATCATCCATGGCTGTTGCTGGGTGATTTTAATAATGTTTTAGATCAGAATGATAGAATTGGTGAGAACCCTGTTTAGGTTCATGAAATTACAGAGTTTAAAGCTTGTTTGGATGACTGTGAGATCCAAGAGCTAGCATGGACTGATTGTTCTTATACATGAAGCAATAGGCATGAGGATGGTAGCAGGGTATTCTCAAAGATTGATAGGGTTTTCTCAAATGAGAAATGGTGGATATCTTCCCTGGTAGCCACATTCACTTTTTCCCTGAAGGGATTACAGATCATACCCCAATAGTGATTAGTTTCCCTCATAAGAAAGCTGCAGGGACAATGGTCTTTAGGTTTTACAATATGTGGATAAAGAGTAACCTCTTCCTGGAGACTGTGAGGACAAATTGGAAGGGTGAGAAGGGTTACTATAAGATGTTTAAGGTTGTTAAGAAGTTGAAAGGCCTCAAGAAATATTTGAACAAGCTTAATAAAGAGCAGTTTGGGGCGATTGAGCAAAAATTACAAATAGCCAGGCTGGAAATGCTCAAAGCTCAAGAGCAGCTGCATTTAAATCCTTTAAATGCAGATTTGCAAGCTGCAGAGAGAAGCAGAACCAGAGATTTCATTGAACAAAATGGGGTAGTAGAGAGCTTCTATAAGCAAAAGAGCAAGGTGGACTGGATACAACTTGGGGATCAGAATACAAGATACTTTCACTCTGTTTTGAAGACAAGAAGGCACTACAACAGGGTGCGTGAGTTGCTTGATTCACAGGGTAATACAATCACTGACCAGGCACAGATTGCTGAAGAAATGGTGGGTTTCTACAAAGGAATTCTTGGCAACTGTAACTCACAAAGGAAGCATGCCAGTGAACTGATTTTCAAAATGGGTTAGAAACTGAGTGCTGAAACTCAGATGAAGCTGATTAGACCTTTCAATGAAAAAGAGGTGAAGGAAGCAATGTTTGAGATAGATGCCAACAAAAGCCCCGGCCCGGATGGCTATGGAAGTGGCTTATATAAAGCAACTTGGGGGATTATTTCAGGAGATATTTGTGTAGCAGTGCTTGAGTTCTTCAACTCAGGAAAGCTCCTAAAGCAGGTAAACTCTACTGTGTTTACTTTAATTCCCAAAATTAATAATCCACTTAAAGCAAGTGATTTCAGGCCAATTGCTTGCTGTAATGTGTTGTATAAGTGTATTTCAAAGATGTTGTGTACAAGAATTAGTGAGGTACTGCCTAGTCTGGTTAATCATACTCAAAATGCTTTTGTTAAGAATAGATCCATCATGGATAATATTCTTGTTTGTCAAGACCTCATTAGACATTACAATAGACAAAATGTCTCTGCTAGGTGCCTATTGAAGATAGACCTTAGAAAGACTTATGACATGGTGAGGTGGGAATTTGTGGGTGAAGTTTTGGATGGGTTTGGTTTCCCTGAAACTTTCAAGAAGTGGGTGATGACCTGTGTGACAACTACATCTTATACAATCAACTTTAATGATGGGCTTCATGGGTTCTTCAAAGGAGGGAGAGGTCTGAGACAGGGGGACCCCATGTCCCCTCTGCTTTTTGTATTAATTATGGAATATTTTTCCAGCATCATGAAGAGGGTGGGAGAGCTGTCTGATTTCAAATACCATTCTATGTTCAAAAATCTCAAGCTAAACCATTTCATCTTTGCTGATGATCTGATGCTTTTTTGCAAAGCTAAAGTATCCTCAGTGACAAGATTGAAGGAGGCACTTAAATACTTTGAGGAGGTTTTAGGGTTAGGGGTTAATGAGAGCAAATCACAAATCTTTATTTGTGGTGCCAGAGAAGAAACTAAGAGGAGGATTATTGAGCTGACTGGGTTTGAGCAAGGCAGTTTCCCTATGAAGTACTTGGGCATGCCTCTAACCCAAGTGAAATGAAAAGCTATTGACTGTGCAGTGCTTTGCAATAAAATCACAAGCAAGATAAAGAGCTGGTCTGCTAGACATTTATCTTATGCAGGCATGCTCCAATTGGTCAACTCTGTTCTGTTGTCTATGCAAGTTTACTGGGCTGGCATTTTTGTCCTTCCCAGCAGTATCATCAAAAGTGTTGATAAAATCTGCAGAGCTATCTTATGGGGAGGAAATGACTTGAATAGGAAAACTCCTCTTGTGGCATGGGAGGAGGTTTGTGTTCATAAGAAAAATGGAGGTTTGCAGATCCATAACAGTTTGAAGTGGAATAAAGCAGCAGTAGGGAAGCATATCTGGAATTTAGCCTCCAAAAAAGACACTCTTTGGATAAAATGGGTAAATGAGATTTATATGAGAGGACAATCTATGTGGAATTACAGCCCTGGACAGGATACCAGCTGGTATTGGGCCAAACTGCATAAACTGAAACTTGAAATGCAACAATGGTTTGATGAAGACAACAGGTGGACACTAACCAAAGCTGGTGTGTACAGCATCAACAGTTGCTACAAGGCATTGCTTGGGGAGCTGGGAAAGTGGAAGGATGCAGATACAATTTGGGGCCCTGCACATGTACCAAAACACAGCTTCATTTTGTGGCTAGCTCTGAGAGGAAGATTGCTGACACAGGACAGACTAAAGAAGATGAACATCCATACAGGCAGTAATGAATGCATTCTCTGTAATGCAGGTCATGAAGAAACTCACTCTCACCTGTTTTTTGCTTGTGAATGGAGCAAAAAAGTGTTGAAGGAAGGAAGTGACTGGCTGCAGCAGCATATTGCACCCAGTGACACAAAACAGATGCTGAAGAGAGTAAAAAGACAGAAGGGGAAAGGCAAAAGGGACATAGCAGCTGCCCTCATAGCGGCAACTGTCTACCACTGTTGGATTGCAAGGAACAATAGAATTTTCAGAGGTGAAGTGCCAGACCAAAAACAGATTGCTGAAAAGATAAAAACAGAAATGAAGGCCAGATTAAGTTGCTTTTGTTACGACAGAGGAAATGTAAAAGGAGGAACATGTATCTCAATTTGTTAATTGTTTAGTCTTGGTTGTAAGTTCTTATGTTTGAGGGATACAACGCATAGGGAACCCTTTCTAGAAGGTGGTTCCATGCCTCTATTTCCTATTAGTTTGTAAGTGCTTGACCTTTTGGTATTAATATAATTTACATTTCATACCAAAAAAAAAAAACCCAAAATAACATCAACTAAGATAGTATATTTATGATGATTTCATCGTAAAAGATATTTAAAATTCTATAAATAAAAATCATTATTTTTTTTTATATTAATTTATTGCATTTCACCAAAATGACCCAAGAATATTGTACATAAATAAATGATTGACCACTAATATTGTGCCACTAAAATGGGCAAATATATCATATGCATAAACTGTCTCTATATATTATTTTCTATATTAGGTTATAATTTTTTTTATAAAGTACACATAACTCTATAAAGATAAAGCATAATAAGCATGTGATTTAATGTCTATACATTACATGTACTTTTCTTATAAATAAAAAAGGGGGGGGGGGGTGAGTAAATGTATACCCTTTTTACATTATAATTATTCCATAATTTATTTTTTAAGGTATAATTCCACAGATATTTGTCACTTACTCACATGTTACCCACAAAATATAAGTCAAACATCACTTAGCTTGCAATGTACCTGCCCTTAAACCTGTAAATATAAAACTTAATAGAAAAAACATCATGACTCTATATGTGACTCTTATCACATTACCTATGCTTATCCCCCTAAGATTAGGCACGTATCACTAGCCATGTCATATTACTATTGCTAACTCTAATACAATACCCACAAATCACCACAATCATCAATCTCAATAAAAATGGTAACTTAAAATGTAATTGTTGTCACATTATCTAGTGCACGTATACCAACAAATAGGGATTAGAAATGCTTGCATACCCACAAATATAATATTCTGAAAAAATGGTGACCCAAATTATAGTACAAAAAAGGGGTCAGAAAGGTAATTCAAAATGTAACTTTTGTCACAGTACTTGCGCTTATCCTCACAAATATTAGTCGCATGTCAATTGGTCACTTGTGACATAACCTCCAATTTGACCCACGATTAAACAAATTTTAGTTAAACGATACATAATTTGTTCAAACTATTATTTAACATGTGCATCTTTAATCGAAAAGTATAAGGTGAAATGCTAAAAAACAAACCAGTGAAGATAATTATAAGAAATGATAAACTAATATCTTTTATATTCATAATGTACCAATTCAGACGATTATATCATTTTTAATGTGTCTTTATTATTAATATCATTAACTACCTAAATTATGCCAAAAATTTAATTCAAACTGTTAACATTTCCTATTAATTTGCATCATTAATGTTTATTAACTATTTAATCATAATTCCTCTATAAAAAAGAAAAATAAATTTTAACTAATGACTTGAGTATAAGCCAATCAGAGAGTGACACTTGTCACCTCACCAGCATTTATACCCAAAAATCTCTTTCTATCTCTCTCTCTATATATTAAATTTGGGAAAAGCAATAAGGTTTAGGAAGCTAAAATTAATGAAATGATATCAAAGTTTAAACTTCAACATAACTTATTATATTTAAATTTTTTTAATGTGTTTAGAATAGTTTTCCAAGAACTAAACCCTCTTCTAAGTTTTAACTAACTTTCACCCTAATCATGAGTATTATACTTTTTAACCAGTAAAATTGTGCAAAGTGACCATTTAGCCCTTATGTAGCATTACGTAAAGAGCATATATGTACCATTACATAAAGAGCATATAATGGTGTTAAATAAAAAAATCTATTATAAGTGCAGTTTAATAAAGTTCAAGTAAGTTGTGTCTAGTAAATTAGTATGATGATATTTTTCCATGTGATATCAATTCAGTTTAGTTTAGTTCCGCAATTTAATTTTGTGTGGTTTTTTTTACTGAACTGAACGCTGAATTGAATAATATTCTTTGAGAGAAAAAATAGATCACAATATTTAACTGAACTCAACTCCATTGAAGTGAAGTGAACTAAACTCCACTGAAGTGAAGTGTAGTGAAGTGAACTCCACTAAAATGAACTGAACTGAATTCTACTAAACTAAAATGAACTAAATTTATTACTAAATAAGTGGAAAAGAACACACTCTTACCCAACTTACTTTTTGAGGATTACCATTCATCATAAATGTAAATTACTTCAATTTTGCTAATCAATACTATACCCAACTTAACTTTAATGCTGAATTGCTGATGACTGATGAATGATGAAATCATGAAATGATGATGAAATACTAACATCCAATGTTGTCTTTTAGCAGCTAAACACCATCAAAAGATCCCCAACCATCTCGTGCACATCACGTGGGGGAACACCAGTCAACAGTAGACTTCCAGCTCCAGCTGTACTCTCTATAGCCAGCATTTTAGCATGTACCAAAACGTCACAAAATAAAAAATAAAATAGAAAAATAAAAAAAAGGGCAACACAAAAGAAAGATAGAGAGATCATCCTGACCGTCCAATAAGTAAATCTGAACCATCCAATCACCCAGATACTGTCAAAAACCCATTCCAATCTAACAAAGTTCCCTTCTTTTGTTCACCCCTCTTCACATTTTGGTGTATTTTTCTCTCACCAATCCCCTCTTCTCCAAACCCTCCGCCACAAACCCTTGCTACCACCCACTTCCCTCCATTAATAAAAATCCAATCTTTTTCAAAAACCCATCAATTTTTTTTTGTAGACTTTAAGGGAAGGAAGGGAAAAAAAACAAAAGAGGGTATATAAAAAAAATGGATTCAGATCAAGGAAAATTGTTTGTGGGTGGCATTTCATGGGAAACAACAGAAGAAAAGCTTAAGGATTATTTTGGGCAATATGGTGATGTTATTCAAGCTACTATTATGAGAGATAAGGCTACTGGTAGGCCTAGAGGTTTTGGGTTTGTTCTCTTTTCAGATCCTTCTGTTGTTGATAGGATTCTTGAGGATAAACATACCATCGATAATAGACCGGTAAGAGCATAGATTTTTCCCTAAAGAAAAAAAAGAAAGAAAGAAAAGTTTGAATCTTTAAATTCGTTTTTATGGGTTTTGTTGTTTTTGCTGTATGGGTTCTTGAGATTTGTGGGTTTTGGCTGTTTTCACTTATTTTGGTCACTATTGTGTTATGTGTTTTTAGTTTTGATTATTTTATGTATTTATTTAAGGTTAGTTTTGATTGGTTGGATTGAATTTGGTTAGCTAGGTATTAATAGTTATGTTGGTTCTTTTATGTGGTAATGTGGATGCAGAATTATCTTGTTGTTGTTGAACATTATTTGTTTTAGGGTTTGTGATTGTTTGGGGTTTCCAGAAACATGTTTCAATGTCAAGCTTATTGGGTAAGCTTTAGTCACGGACCTCATGGTAGTTTTCTGAATTTAAATATTTAATAAATATTTTCAGGTTCGTTTTTCTTGGTTGAATTGAATGTTAGCTAGGTGCAATAGTTATGGTGATTCTGTTATGTGGTGATGTGGAGTTCCAATTATTTGGTAGCTGTTGAACATGATTTGTTTTAGGGTTTGTGCTTGTTTGGGTTTTCAAGAACCTGCATCCAAAGTCCTTTGCTTATTGGGTAAGCTTTAGTCATGGTAGTGTTCAGAATTAATTCTGTTTCTTCACCATTGGCTCTACGGTTATGTTTTAGTAAGTTGAGGGTTTCATTATGCAGGCACAGTAACCATTATATTTAAGGGATTTGATTTGTAGTGTTAAAATGCAATATCAGTAATTGACGTAGATAGCACAGAACACTGTATCCGCGACTCTTGCTCAGTTATTACCTTCTTCCCTTTTGATTTTTGGATTCGGTTTACCCGTACACTTTTGACATTTGATTTGCACTGTCATTTGAACACTTCTTCTCATGTGTATGCAATAGTGTGTAAAGATAAGGATTGGTTAAAGTTAGAGTACAGGTTCATGCGGGACATTTTGTTTGTTAGTGGTTTATTTTGTTTTGATGAAACTTTGTTTCAATTTATTATGTAGTTGAATGCATGCATGTGATGGATGCTTTCAATCTGTTGCTTCCTCGTATAAGCTTTTGGAAACTGCCTTGATTATCCAGGTTGAGGCTAAGAGGGCAATGTCAAGAGAGGAGCAGCAGAACACTACTAGAGCTGGAAACACTAATGGTGGTAGGCAACTAGGAGCAGGTGGAAATTTTAGAACCAAGAAGATATTTGTTGGGGGCTTGCCTCCTACCTTGACTGATGAGGGATTTCGTCAGTATTTTGAAGAGTTTGGCCATGTAAATGATGTAGTTATAATGTATGACCAGAATACCCAGAGACCACGTGGTTTTGGATTCATTTCTTTTGATAGTGAGGACGCAGTAGATAGGGTTCTACAAAAGACCTTCCATGACTTAAACGGTAAGCAAGTTGAGGTGAAACGCGCTCTTCCCAAGGATGCCAATCCTGGTATGGCTAGCCGTGGAAGTGGCGGTGGGGCTGGTGGCGGTAGTGGTAATTATGGTTATAATTCTAGTGGCAACCAGAATTCTTATGATAGTAGGATGGATTCTAATAGATACATGCAACCACAGAGCACTGGAGGTGCTTTTCCCCCTTATGGCGTTTCTGGTTATGGTGCAGCTGGTTATGGATACGCTCCTGCCAATAATGGCATGGGTTATGGTGGCTATCCCGGGTATGGAGGACCTGCCAGTGCTGCTTATGGGAACCCTAATGTTCCTAGTGCTGGATATGCAAATGCTCCCCCAGGTGCTCCACGAAGTTCGTGGAATGCACAAACAGCCTCTGGTTATGGTGCGTCTGGCTATGGAAATACTGGGGCTTGGGGCGCTGCTGGTGCTGGTAGCGGTCCAGCTAGTCAATCCCCAAGTGGAGCCTCTGGGTATGGAAATCAAGGTTATGGATATGGTAATTATGGTGGTGCGGATGCATCTTATGGAAGTCGTGCTGGAAGTGCCCCTGGTAGCAATGCCTCTGGAGGAGGTGGTGGTGCTGGTGGAGAGTTGCAGGGCAGTGGATATGGAAGTGGATACGGTGATGCCAATGGCCATGGTGGATATGGCGCTGGAAGTTATGGAAATGGAGCTCAAAGTGCACAAATGGGCTATGGTGGTGGATATGGAGGGGCTCAAAATCGGCAATCACAGTAATTCTGATTCAGCTGAGTCATCATGAAGCATAGAAGTTTGCCCTCCTGAGTGACGAGCGGATAGTTCTACTTCTCGAGCAATACTTTGGGACTGGTTCGCTTGCTTGGTCCTAGTAGTTTGCAGTATTATCTTGCTAGTCTATAATAATAATTAGTTCTCTCAAGTTCTAGTTTCTTCCATTTACAATGCATCCGAGTGTGGTTTTGTATTTGTTTGCTGTTAGATGTTTGTTTATCTATTACTATTTTAGTGCTTAAGCTGTATGAGCTTATATTGAAACTGTTCATTTGGTTTTCACTGCAGCTTGGTATCTTGTTTGCAATCATTGAGTTGCTTGTTGCTTTGCTTGCCTGAATTAATCAGGTGAGCAGGAAGATTCACATACATGTTTGATAAGCATAAATCTCTCATAGTTACCTTTTGTTTGCCATGTTTAAGTAGGAAATACAGAGATTTAGTCAGGCGTCTTACTCGTAGAGATTGGAGCAGTAGCAACTTGGGTTGATCAGTTCGTAATGGTTAGAGATAACGTAGTGTAGTTGAAGCTTTGACAATGGCATAATCATTCTCCCTGTATTTGCCCTTGTGTTGTACAGGAGAGATGCTCGGGCTCCGAAGTGAGGGGGTCCTCGCAGAGCTAAATGCAGGCTTGATTGTGGCAGAATGTTAAACATGGAATGGTCGTTATGATGAGAATATTCTCAGCAGGCATAAGACATTTTCTGGGACTGATCAACCCAAGCGAGGCGTCGTCAAATGCTAATCTTCTATCAAGTTGTGGTGGGCTGATGGGAGTTTCTAAGTTGAACTCCATTCGGTATGTTGAGTCTGAGCTGTTGATCTTCTCATTACATTCGTTATTTTGGCTGCAACCTTTTCATCCTCTAGGCAGCTTGTGAGCGAGTAGTTTATAGTGCTGGTAGAAATAGTTTTTAACTATGTTTAGCCTTGTGGAAAGCTGTGCCCTGTTTGGGTTCCAAAAAGCTTTGTGATCTGGGATAAAAGGATTGTTTTGTATAGTTCACAGCTGCTGCTATTGGCAGCTAGATAGGGTACACCTTTTTTTCCAACTTCCTACGTTTGAAGTAGTAAAGAGCCATTCTGTTCCTTATTGCTTATTCTTTTGGTCTTTCGCAGTGGTTAGCATTGTAGTTAATATTTTTTAAGGAGTTCCTAACAAAGAGCATGAACATGATGTTTTTGAAGTAGTTTGTCAAATTTTCTCCAATGTGTAGTGTTATTTGCCAAACTTGGGGTCAATGTAGGACATGATTCTGGTACTTACACAGACTCGTAGCCAATGTGGTAGATTGTTTCGGCTATCTGCTAGTTTTCTGTTTCTTGATTTCTAGGCTGGAAATACTTTGTTCTTGTGATACTGATGGTTTATTTCTTCAACTCTTGTATTTTGTTACTGTTGCGCAATTAGACTGCTATATTGAGACTTGCCTCAGACATAGTGGTTGCTGCCAAGGCTCATAGGGGAAGTTTCATGTTTGAAGATTGTATGATTGTAGTGCTTGTATGATTGTAGTGCTTGTATGAGAGTATTACAAGCTTGGAGGATTGATTGCCCAGACCTGAAGATTATTGGCTTCTGTGATTGTTATTACTTGTGAAAGAATATTTTTCGCAGAATGTAGGAAGTTGGAAAATTCTCCATATTATTGTCATACAGGCTACAGCTAACATTTGTCTTGTAAATTCTGGCCAATTGGCGAGTTTTATACCCTTTATATTTCACTTGTATCGTATACTTAACAAACACCTCCCTGTTTTAGCGGTCTTCAAGAGTCGCATACTACCACTCTACCAGTTCACTACTGTTGTGGTGTTTTTGTTTAAGCACTCGAAAATGTTTGCGAAAGGGAGTGTCAAAGCCGAACAGTGTGAGTGATTGTGCTTCAAATGGCCCTTCATCTTCTCACTTTTGTTCCCTTTGCTGTCATCGTGTTGAGGTCTTCTTTCACTTCGGGCCTCTATAATCAGCTTATTGCTATCTTAAGCTTCGGTTTTCATGAAGTGCCGACTTGGCGACTTCATCAGTTTTGCTGTTTATGTATGGAGACTTCGTATCATCTATACGATGAGTTCGTTCTTCTTTTTTGGCAAAAAGCGGAGTGCATTTTTTAGCAGATAGAAATCCGGCTTCAAATAGATGTTTGATTCAAGACCTTTCTTCCTGGAGGCTAAAAAAAAATACAAAAACTCGTATGAGACGACCTTGTGCATGAGGCGTGATACCTATGAGAAACAGAATACTACCTTATATAAAAAGTGATACCTTTAGACAAAAAGTGATACCTCATTTGTGATACCGCCTCACAAGAGTTTTTTTTTTTAATTTTTTTTTTGTTATTTTTCCTGAATCAAATACAAATACTGAATTCTCAAGACTTATATACGTCCCAAAAAAAAATATATATTTTCTTTTATGAGGCCACTTCTCCAAGCATGACGTGAGTGAGCAAGGATGGGAACAAGAAAGTACATAGTTGAGCAACAGATTTAACAGTCGAAATCTTCTTTTTGTCAGCAATAAGTGGAGGTATTTTTCATAAACATACTACCTGTCCGTGAATGTTCTGTTAGGAGGTTATTAAACTTGGCTCGTTACAGGCGCCATTGTACAGATCATTCAATGAGAAAATCTCCAAATTTGAGCTAGTGCTGGTAAAATCGTTATTTTTTCTTAACAAATTACTTGCCAGCTTTAATTCTAACAAAAAAAAAAAAAAAGGCTTTTTAAAGTCATGATCAATCAATTTACCCCCCCCCCCTATTTAACCAAAAGTTCTTAATCTTTAACAATTTTAGGATAATAATTACATGAACTAATTGCATGTTAACCAAAGATGTGTACAGTTTGTGTATACTATATATAGAGTAAAAGGGCTTAAAAGTGACATTCATTAATCGAGAATATATTGGAATATTCATCTCCCTCCAATATATAAATATGCTTCACCTGATGAAGATGGCTAAATTTAGAGTAAATTAAAAAAATAATATTAGGCCAATATAGCAATGAAGAAAAGCCATGATCATTTGTTGAAACTTGTCCTGATCTTATTATTCTTAAATTATTCAGCTGCTCAAACTTTTGGTCATCAATACAATAATTTTCATGGTGATCAACCCCTTTCCAAGATTAAAATTCTCGGTACTTCTCTTGTTCTTCATTCACAGGCTTCCATTAAGGCTTCTCCTCCTCTCCTGGGCTTGAAGGTATAAATACATGATTAGCAAGCCAATTATAGGGCATATAGACTCTTAACATGTAAAATTTAAAAACTTTTTATCAATAATTTTTCACATAATATTTCTTGCTTCTAATTTTGTCTTAATGGTGTAGTGTTTCATACAATAATATGCTCCTCCCAGTAGTAATTATTTTTATTGGCATGTGATCAGTTCTATCGAGTTTATCAAAAAATAAATAAATAAATGTTATGATCTTTGCAGAGTACAGCAGATGGTGAATGGGTAACAGTGAAGATACAATCTCCTCATCCAACTTCAGAGGACTGGGTTGGAGTTTTCTCTCCGGCGAAGTTCAAGTATTCCTATCTCCCTTCTGTAGGAACTTTTGTTTTATTGATTTAAAGCAACTCTTTTTGTTTGCAAAATAGGATCCAAATAACTTCAGCTTTTAAAGATTTCATTATTTGACCACTTGTGCCTAGAAGATCAAACATGTGTGTTTCGTGTTAAGACTAGCTATCGAAGCTTGCACATCCTGCATTTAAATTTGATCGTGACTTCTTTTTCTTAATAATGTGGCAGTGAATCTAGATGTGATGAAGGTGGCAACAACCATGTTCAGGCACCAATTGTATGTACTGCACCAATCAAGGTTAGCATCATGATAATCTAAACAAAGTTGCGTTTTTTCCCCCAACAGCTATACATGGCTCTTTTATAACTATAATGTCGAAGCTTCTTGGATTGAGATTTCATAAACTTCTCTGTTATGGTGAATATCAGTACCAGTATGCAAATTATTACAATCCAGATTATAACCAGACTGGAGAAGCTACTCTGAAGTTCCATTTGATTAATCAACGGGCTGATTTCTCCTTCGCACTGTTCTCTGGCGGGTTGTCTAATGTGAGTTTATAGACATGTTGACATCCCCCCTTCACTTGGTTTTACTTTTGGTTTGTGCTCTGAGCAAATGTAAGAGATCATACTAATGCAGTTGTATTTGGTCACTGCAGCCACAGCTAGTGGCAGTTTCAAATTTCATATCTTTCGTAAATCCTAAAGCACCTCTTTATCCACGTCTTGCTCTTGGAGAGACTTGGGATGTGGTATGCATATGCTTCTTGTTGCTATGTATCTATGTCAATAATTATATTCATAGTTTTCTTAGTTTAATCAGGAGATGCTGTCTTATAGTATGTAGTGAGCTTATCTTGAATGTAAATGTCGTATGTAATTCTATGTACAGATGACAGTAACATGGACCAGTGGGTATGACATAGATGAAGCAGTGCCTTTCATCGAGTGGAGTATTCCTGGTGGTCATAGCATGAGATCACCTGCAGGAACTTTAACGTATACTCGCAATCAAATGTGTGGTAATGCAAGATTGTATCCTTAGCTTAAATTTCATTTTCTGATATGCTACTTTCAAACTAATTAAGGCTAACTTTCTTCTTTTTTTGGGTGCGAAAGGCTAAGTTTCTTCATTCAATCAAAATACCCAGAATTTTTTGGTTGTTTAAACATGATTTTGCTTGTCTGTTATGCAGCTGCACCAGCACGAACTGTAGGTTGGCGTGATCCTGGATTCATACATACAAGTTTCCTTAAGGAGTTGTGGCCAAATACGATGTATGTGTATATTTTATTTAGCTTGTAAATGTGTAATACATATGATTGGCTTTCGTCTCATACCTGTTCCTAATGAAATCATTGTTTGTTCTTCAGATACTCGTATAGGATGGGTCATCACTTAACCAATGGTTCATATGTTTGGAGCAAGATATATTAAGTTTAAATCACCCCCTTTTCCTGGACAAAGCTCACTGCAACGAGTTGTTATTTTCGGTGACATGGGAAAGGTATCATTTCTTCTGGTGCTCCATTCGAAACTTCCATTATTCCTACCCATGTATGTAGGCTAGCTCAAAATGGATCTGCCCTAAAGTATTTTACCTTCTGGAATCCTAATGCGCCAAAGTTTATTCCTCAAAATATTGAGTGACCCAGTATCGCAAAGTTTAGGATGACAGGTGAATATACTGTCTTCTCTGTATCTTGTTTCAGGCAGAACGAGATGGATCAAACGAGTATGCCAGTTACCAGCCAGGATCACTAAACACCACAGATCAACTAGTCAAGGATATAAACAACATTGATGCTGTCTTCCTTATAGGGGATATGCCATACTCTAACGGATACGTGTCAGTGGGACCAATACACTGCCCAAGTAGAGCCCATTGCCTCAGCTGTACCCTTCATGGTTGCAAGGTATGTATATTTGATTTTTAGTTATTTTTTCTTATCTGTTTTTCCAATAGTTTTCAAAGACTCTCGGTGTTGACACCAATATCATGCTAATTGCCTTATTTTATGGTTGTTTTCTATTCAGTGGTAATCATGAGCGAGATTCAAAAAATTCAGGATCCTTCTATGACTCTGATGATTCAGGAGGTGAATGTGGTGTCCCTGCTGAAACAACCTTCTATGTTCCTGCTAAAAATAGAGCCAAGTTTTGGTATGCTAGACACGTTCTCCTCCTGTTCATTGACCATTATGTAATTATGTTTGGATAAGTGTTAAAAGACAGTACTTGTTCGACGAGCAAAAAAAAAAAGACAGTACTTGTTCACAATTCACAAACTTGTCATGCACAGGTATTCAGCAGATTACGGAATGTTCCACTTCTGCATAGCAGACACTGAGCATGATTTGAGGGCAGGTACTGAGCAGTACAAATTCCTGGAGGAATGCCTTGCATCAGCAAATAGGCACAAGCAACCTTGGCTAATCTTTGCAGGTCATCGTCCCCTCGGGTACTCCTCTAACTCATGGCGCACCACAGAAGGCTCTTTTTCAGAGCCAGTGGGCAGAGGTGACCTTGAGAAGCTTTGGCAGAAGTACAAAGTTGATATCGCATTCTGGGGCCATGTTCATACTTATGAGAGGACATGCCCTATATATCAGGTACCTCTGATGATGTATTATGAGTCTTAGGATATGAAATTTGGACTTTTGATTTTAAAACTTTGTTCGTCTGGTGGTGGTTGCATGTAGAGCCAATGCGTTAAAGACGACGACAAGTCTCACTACTCGGGTGTGGTGAATGGTACCATCCATGTTGTTGTAGGAGGAGGAAGTCACTTAGCAGCGGCTACTCCCCCATTAAACACCTCTTGGAATGTCTACAAAGACCATGATTATGGATTTGTCAAGCTCACAGCATTTAATTACTCGTCTCTACTGTTCGAGTATAGGAAGAGCAGCGATGGCAATGTCTATGATTCCTTCACCATCTCTAGAGACTACAAGGATGTATTGGCTTGTGTCCATGATGGATGTGAGCCTACCACATCGGCAGCTTAGCCTGTTGCTTCATTTGGTAGCTGTATTGCTGGACCAAGGGGAGCTGTGGGAGAAAACTTTATAGAGGAACTTTGATGTAGTAATTATTTTTCTTTTTTTATATATGGAGCTGTGGGAGAAAACTGGCAGCACTTTTTATTTATTGTGAAGTTGATGGTTGTCGCACTTCGGATCTCGGATCAAACGGAAAATAACCTCTCTGAGAGACTCACAGGGGTAAAGTTATCTCCCCCCTTACTCCGCCTAGGCGGGAGCCTCTTTGGTTGTACTGGGTAATGTTGACGTAATGTCGATGTTGGATCTCTAGACTTTGCCAGCTCGATGATTAGTTTTGGGTCTACTTAGGAGGGGAACTCTGGGATCTGATATTTGATTTTCTGAGCGAGTTAAATGTTAATATAAACGGCACTCTGAGTGAGTTGTCTGCTTCAGCACCTGGCATGCATGGTACATTTTAAACCAAGCTTCCTGGAGCTAAAAAAAGATATTGTAGCTTATCATATGTCTGGCTTCACATGCTGTTACAAGTACATTTGGAAGCTAGTATCAGATAATATTCTTCCTGAAGATAAATCTTCTTATTCCTTATGTGTGCAAATATCAGTTTTTTTTGGCAACATCACTAAATCAATGAAAAAAGCAAATTTTAAACTTCCAGGTTGATGCTCAAGCTCTCTAAAAGGAGAAAAAAAATTGCTGCGTTTAACAATCACTTGAACCACCAAACGAAACAAGAACGGTAACAATGATAAGACCACCAAGTTCATGGTTAAGCATCAGACTCAACAGCAAAAAAAATTCTACTGTCAGCAACAAGAGGAGGGTATGCCTGCATATGGGTCACTGAAAGCAACAAGATTTCCAGGCCGCGAAAAAACAATCTGCAAAACACAATATTTCATGTTACTTGGTTCAACATTGAAGTGTTCAAGGAAGCTACAAGAGTGTAAATCATTGCGGGATACCTATAATGAGCTGCTAAAACTTCTACTTTGTTGCAGTACCCTTCACTTATTGGTTCCATGCAAGACAATTATTGGACATGCAATACTACTGGATTTGGCAGGAAAATAGTACTGTAAGATAGTAGTTTCTTATGTGCCGAGTTTCTCTTCTGCTTGATACTTGCTACAGTATGATAATTTATAAGCTGTAGTGTTTCTAATTTAATCAAAACAGGGGTGTACAGAAACTTGAAAATGCATTCAATGGGTGATCTAATATATTCTCAATGTTGAAATAATAACAGAACTGCAAGAAAGTAGACATGCAATACTCTGAAAAATACCTGGTAATCCCCTAGTGTCCGTGTCTTGAATCCAGCTGCACAATAGTCAAAATAGTATTCCCATGTTCTGATGAATTCCTCATTGAACCCGAGTGAAAGAATAGTGCTGGAATTGCAGAAATAATAGTGATCAACATCACTCCATGACAGATCTTGATGGATTATACCAATCAGTGTCATGAAATGAGATAATTTACAAAATGAATAAAGGAAATTAAGGTGTTGCCATAACATGGCTCATTTGGTTCCTCATCAAGAGAATATTCTGAATCTGTTGCGCAATAGCCACCTATGGTATTGACAGGACTACCATCTCAAAGGTTGCGAAACTTCTATTGTCTATTGTCTATTGTCTACATTGTTTGCAGAACAGGAAAGGGCTGAGCTAACTGATGACTGATTAACTATTTCCAGTGGCCTAGCAATCTTATGAGTCAATAACTAACCTAATGTGCTCCAGAAAAATTTTCCTCCAGCATCTTAGTGTTTGATAGTAGTGTATCCCAATGTTCTCCAGGTGCTCCACACTGCAATATAAAGCCGTTGAGCCTTCTAACTAAAAGATAAATAAAAAGAGAGAATCCCACAATGCATTCATCTAGTTTTCATTTGTGGCGCAACTGCGCTTACCAAAGCCTAGATGGAAGTAGCCATTGCTGATGTTACTCTGCTCAAGGAAGGGAGAGATCCACCGGGGAAAATGTACTCCTTTATGAAATCCGAGCTTCTTCTGTACTCCTCATGCCGCTCATCCGGTATTGATATGAACTGAAGAAGAAACAACCACTAATCTCTTAGCAAGACAGCACTAATAGTTACACAAACAAGGTAACATTGTAGCAATGTTCAAATTCCCCCAAGTGGAAAGAACCTTTTTGGCATCAATAGTATTGAAAATCGCTATTTAAACACCTCAGTGATTGCCTAGACAGGTGACATTTTTCTTAAACAAATTGATAAATACCTAACTAATCAAAAGCTTGTCTTCACAAGTATGATCTGGCATCTGGTAATAAAAGTGCTAGATAAATGACAATATTGAAAAATGCACAAATAGCAAAAAAAAAAAAAAAAAAAAATGACACTATTACAAAATGCACAAATACTACAGCTTTGTATTACCCACTTTTGAAGTCTCATTGAGGTCTAGTCAATACCTGAAGAACAAAAAGTCCATTAGGTGCCAAGTTGGACTCACAACTATGGAAAAAGTCCTCCACGTACTCATGCCCTACATGTTCTAGCATCTCACTGGTCAATAAGAACACCAGAAAGAAGAACAACGGTCAGGAGGAAAGGAAGAAAGAGCTAAGTCACATATGCATACTAGTCCTTCCGTAATTAATAGTCACATTATCAGTTTAACTGCACTATAATAGTGATTATTAATTCTCAATATAGAAGAACCTTTTTGTTAGCAAGAGCTGAAGAGTTTCTCACCAGGATATAATTCTATCATATTTGTGGACTCCTGACAGTTGGCGATAGTCACAGAGAAGAAAGCTTATGTGATCCTGTGAGCAAAAATTGATGAGAAAGAGCAGAATATATTGTATCGTGCATTATAAAGAGCAGAAAATATTGTATATCCTTGAAACAGGTTTTGATGTTGGGTCTTAGAACAAAGTTACATCACTGTTTGCATGATAATAGGTAACTTTATCAATATTAGATTTGATCATTAAAAAGGTACGAAATACAGGCCAGGTAGAAGGGTAATGAATATCGTGAGAGTGCATGGCAGATGTACTGAAGACATGATTGTTTGGGGAGATTCAGTCCCTAGGTATGCCATATATCTGTGGTTAGCTGTGCAAGGTAATCTGCTGACAAGGGATAGGCTTATTATGATGAACCTCAATGTACGCTTGACCCCTCTGTCAGAATCATGCAGAGTATGAGTTCCTCACCTTTTCTTTGATTGTCATGCAACAAGACAGGTTGTGGATGGGATCAGTCATTGGATAAAGCATCCTGCTTGGCCAAAGGAGTTTCCTAGATGGTGCAAATGGCTTAAGCAAAGAAGAATCAGCAAGCATAGAAAAGTGATCCTTTATGCTGCTGTTAATGCTGTAGTTTATTATGTTTGGCTTGCTAGAAATAACTGAAATAAGGCTATCCCTTCTAATCAACAGTGTTATCCCAAAGATATAGTTGCACAGATCAAGAAAGTTATTTACAGCTTAGATTTGAATGTATTAGGCCTAAGAAGATTAAATTAGCTCATGTAGAGGTGTTCAATTCTGTCTCTTGATCAGCAGCAGTCAGCAAGGCTTGTAGAGTTGTAGTTCAAGGATCAAGTACCCTTCCTACAAGATACCATGACCTTGATCAACTCCCTTGTTTGCTTTGTATGAGGTATTGACAGTTTGTTCTCGTTTGGTAATAAAGTTGCTCTTTTTTACCAAAAAAATAAGTACGAAATACCATGAATATCAAGGAACAAAATTATTGATTAGGCCTCCAATCATCATCTTAAGCTTTTGGTTGAGCCAGTTCCTTCACATGGTATTAGAGCTACAAGTACCGAGAAGCCTTGAGTTCAAATCCTGGGAGTTCCCTGCTCTTACGGGGCATTTTTAAGCGTAAGTATGGGTGGATTTCTGCATCTTCCACGCTTCAATCGCAAACAACATTTGCGTGAGGTGGTGTATTAAGCAATACTGATGGGGCTTCCAACCATCAGCTTTTATGGTTTGGTTGAGCTGGCTCCTTCACAATGAGTGTATGATGATGACATGTTTAGATGAACATTGGTACTGTATGTGAATGCGTAATGGAGCAAGGAATAATTATGAAGATGGAAAACCCAAAGAAGATATATTTCCCCAGAGATTGCTCACAAAAGTATAAAAAAACAAAGGAAACACACACACAAACAAATATGCCCTCATGATGATATCAAAAGATAAGTGTACCTGTAACCCTGCCTCCTTTACTCTCTGCTCTGCAAATCTCAGTTGCTCTTCCGAAAGACTAATGCCAGTGTATCTGCATCCAGTTCGCTTCACAACTTCAATAGCAAGGGTACCCCAACCACACCCAATTTCAAGCACCTCATGATGTTTCTCTACTCTGGCCTAGATTATTGTCGAAATAAATGTGAGCCAGTCAATAGGACTGGAATATCTGGTAAAGAATTAAAGACACTAAATCAGAAAGTCGGTACCTTTTCAATCAAAATAGAAAATTTCCTCATCTGCGCAACCTTTAAGTCTTCATTTTCAGACTGTAAAGCATCAATACAGTTATAAGAGAAACCGGTCAAGATTGGGCAACACTGATTAACAAGAGATGTTATGCTTTGCAATATGGAAAAAAGCTGAATGTTTAGTTTAAAAGACTTTAGATCACCTCAAAGATGGCACAGGAGTATGCCATTGTCTCATCCATAAAGAGAGAAAACATTTTGTTACTCTGCGGTGAAGAAACAGTGGAAGACAGGAAATCAGTGGGAGCAGACTAATGATGTATAGATTGTCAAATACTGAATGTAACCAGCACAATTATAGAGAATCGGTAGAAGGGCATTAGGTGAGTCAAACAAATCTCATTTCAGCAAATTGCAAGTCATTATGCTGACATTACATAGGACTCTAAGCAATAAAACTAGGAATTTCCAACTGGGGAATGATAATTGCACTCCCTTCATATACTTCCTCGTCATTACCTCATAAGGTGCCACACTGCCACATCATTAAGGTAAGACGGTAAAAAACTCCACCTAATTAAGAAGTAATCTTGTCATGTACACTCAACGGACAAAAAAGAAAGAAAGAATACGAAAATATGAAATTTGGTTGTGGAATTTAAATGCTGAGTAGGCTTCAAAGGATATGCCAAATATGTGTAAATAATACATAATGGTGCACATTTCATTGGATGAATTGTACCCACAAACTTTGATAAATTAAGGGTTAACAAATAGATTGCTCGAGTTTCCATACCAGGTCATAATGGCGAGAAATATTCCGACGAGCTTGTGTAAGTGAGTTTTTCCTAGAAACATGATGGTAGAAATATTTTGCAGAAGCTACTCCAGCTGTAAAAAGCATTGGTGTCCACCAACCCCTGAAACCACTGGCAGAAGAATATAGAAGTTTTACACATGAAGTAGGTCATAGCTTTATATCATACTGTTGAAGCAGGGCCGACAGTTCGAATATACCTCTTCTTATTAACCACTGCGGCAGAAGAGTTTAAATCTCTGTTTGCGATAAGTATCTGCATCAGAAATTTAGTGATGAGCAAAAGTTAGAATGCACCAAAACATTTGCCGATAGATATCAGTAGCTTGACATTTGTACGGAGATTTCCTATTTTACCATGAAAAGGTTTAGAAGTCCTTCATGTTTGTCAACAAATGAGAAATATCCATTAATGAATGCATCTGCAAGGCCTAAGTCAGCTTCTGTAGCAACCTGTAAGAATATTTCTGATGCTCGTTTAGATTCAAAATGGTCAAAATCATATGATAATGACACATGCAATCAAGGGAAGATACCTTCCAATAAAAGTGGGGGTTGTGAACCCTAATTGCAACCTTCAAAGTGCAGTTTTTGCTTGACCCTTCAAAGGTCAGAACCGTACCTCCCTCCTCCAATATACTGTTGCATTTACATTTAGTACAGAGAAAGATCAGACCAGCAAATGTTTATGCTTTTCAGAAATGAGATATAGAATAACTTCCAATACAGGTTTTTATCGTGAGCTTAGCTTTTGGAACCAGTCAGTCATCTTGAACATTAGGGATTTTATATGACAGAGAAACATGGGTTGCAATATCATTATTATTGATAGAAAAAGAGGGAGAAACTTATGAAGATGAAAAATCTTCCTTCTGTCCAATGTGCAAAAGGCCTATTCAAATAGGCATGCGACATTTAACACATCCATGGAACAAAAGAGGATGCAAATATGGTATATATCTCTTATTTTGTCATTATTACTTAGATGAATGTCAAATTATATTAAAGCTACAAAAGTTTGACATATGAATCTTGAAAAGGATTCTACGTACATCAAACAGCCAGTAGAGATATAGCGCCTGAGTAATCTGGTCACAAAACTGCAAGCTGCTGCTTCTTTCAAAGAAGGCACCATCTGTTTTGGGTTTGTTAGAGTGCTGACATTTCTACCTAGAAAACCATGTGCAGCAATCATGCCAGCCTGACAATGTTGCACACCCCATGAAGTTCAATTAGTATATATCAGGTTGGAAAAGACCTAAGACCAGTAGCGGATCCAGGATTTTTATGCTGGGTATGCACTTTAAGAGTTAATTACACAAAAACTAAAAGAGAAAAAAATATTCGACTAACTGTCTAATATATGCGTGAGAATTTTTAGCCAAAGTTCCTAAAAGATTTCAAAGGCAAAAGTAAAAAAATGAAAAATGTAATTTTAGCTACATACTACTCATGAGCCTATAAATGTACTGTATGAGTATACAACTATAGTGTATAGACTTGTAAGATTACCGTTGATTTTGTCTTATTAAACAATTCCTTACTACTCGTACTAGCTTAGAGTATTGGGACCCACATAGGTAGAGAGAGTGGACGGAGACAAGTCTAATTGCTTTGTGGATATACGTGTCAACACAAGAGCAGAAATTGTACAGATATGCGGTGCTTTTCAATCTGGGCCTACTGACTATTGGGCTTGAAAGCTTAATCAGACTCAATTTTTTTCATTTTCACTGGGTATGCACGTGCATATGTACTTGCTGTTGTAGATCCGCCACTGCCTAAGACGTCTTCCAAGTGCAACTAATAATCATGCACTATAATGCCCCCCCCCCCCCACACACAGAAAAAATACCTAAAAGAAATAAATGAAGAAAAAGAAAATCATAACAACAACAACCACAAAACCCGAACGTGATGCCTGCAGAAGCAGGGTCTGAAACTCGGAATGGAAAACGTATGTTGCCTTACCCTGTTATAAAACAGAGAAGTAACTATACAGTGTCGTGTTTATTTGTCTAGAAGGCAAAAAATTAGCAGAACATATACCTTCAACCCATCCTCATGGGAGCCATAGCCTGAAAGTTCAGAAAAAAAAATAACAAACACATGTCACCTGAGGGAACTGCAAATTTAACAACTGATACAGCTTTTCATATAAACACAATAGCACCACAAGTTATACTATGCGGCTAAGCCATTGGACTTATAAGTGCAGAAATATAGCTTGAGCCCCAATGTATGAATAATATACCTCGCCCACTCCATCTTCCTACCCCACCTTGTGACAAACAAATCAATTTATTATAGAAGTGTACTTTGATAAGTGAAATATTGGGTCCTGGTGCTCCTAATTCACATTCATTTGTTTTGTTTTTGCTGAAAAAGGGTGATTGTATACAAGGGAAGCATGCATATCATTAATGAGGAGAATTCCAGATTTTTATTTTATTCTTACCTTGATATGCTCCACAAAACCAAATTCCTCTTCTTCCTTGGATACTACTGAGCTCAAGGGAAGCCTTTGCTGCTGCAACAGAGGGTACAGGATGACCAGTCGACCATTTGAGCAACACATTTTCCGGTGGATGAGGTGGATTAAGAGTCACGAGGAAAGGTATATTTGTCTTGATATTCTGCATGCTTAAAAACGGAATATTTAGAGGAATAAAACCAAGGATATTGGGAAGCATAAAAAGAAAGAAGAAAAAATTATTACAGGTAATTCCACAGGCACAGCAAAGATAGCTAAAAATCAGCAACCTTAATCAATATTGCTCATGTTTCAAATGTTGACTGGACATAAGTAAACAAATTCATTTACTATGCAGTCTTGCTAATCTGACAATGGATGGCATTCTCTACTGCAATTTCCTTTTTTCCCAATATGGCTACTAATTATATAACACAAACACCACCAAAATGATAGGATAACTGTTGGAAGCTGTTTTTGCTTTATACAAGTAATAGTTTTCAGATGCTCTTCAACTGTCAACTAGAATCACATGGGAAGAATATGTCATGTCTTCCGAGTCATCAAGATATCAAAGGACACAAGCTAAACTACTTATCAAACATCCAATAGCAAGGATATTCCTCATAACAAGACAGGTATGAAGCCTTAAATTATGGAGATCGAGGAAGATCAGTATTAAAAATATTGTATCTTAAGTTATTTTCGCGCTCATTAGCAGAATGTCAACTGAAACAGAGAGAGCATACATACCTGCAGTACATTTAGCCAGTATGTCAAACAAAATTTACTGTCGATGCTCCCAAGAAAATTCCAAGCACTCCATGCTACTGGGTTTTGAGGCATGAACATTTTATCACGATGAAGGAATATATCACTGCCCACGGAGAGTTGAAAAATGCACGTTAATTTTAATAAGTAAAAAGGAAAATGGATCAATCAACATCTTGTGTCACTCATTCCAGAAGGTGACATGAGCGTTCGAAGGGGACGGGAGAAGCCTATTCGTAAAAGACAGATATTTGCAGAACAGTTCTTAATTGTCAGATTTGCCACCATCAAAAGGAATAAATCAACACCCTTTCTCAAAGAGAACTTACTCATTATGATGAGAGCAATTACGCATGTATAAAGGAGGAATAAGGATTAGAATTAAAAAAAAAGAAAAGAAAATTAAAAACTCAAACCCAGCGAATCAAAATCTCAGAGAAAAGTGACCGCAAGGTAAACACCAATCTTGTCATGCAACTAAAAGAATTCCATTAAGGCCAGAATCAGAGAATGCTTGAAAAGGGAAGTATACCTATAGACATATTGGAAAGCAACCTAGGATGCTCAGTTCATCATGTGTTGCTTCTGGTCCTAGTATTCTTATGGCATCTGGGGCATGAACAGCTATAAGTGAACCGTCGCCCCAAGATAATGTACAACCTGCAGAAGCATCAATAATGATCAAGGATCAAAGATAAATCACATTTTTTTGGTCTATGAATTAAAATGAAAGACATCAGACATCTTTAGCTTCAAGTAACAAAATAGAAATGACTCCATGAGCTCGTTCCTTGTTCCCATCATATACAGCCTCCTGTTGTACTCAAATAGTGTATTAAATGAAAACCCATTTTATTCATTCGACAACTTATAGAACTTATGGGTGCACATTTATCCACATGGAAAACTGCCTCTCCAAGATGCCCTATCAGGTGTAACTTGTAAGCTTGCATAAATCTTGATTCTTGACCTACCAAGAGGCAAGACCTCACTCGTGGCATCTTCTGGGTGTTGTTGGCATTGTTTATGGGTGCATATATGTGCACCATTATTCTTCTAAAGTCCAAAAATTAATAGTATCCTTAAAAATACTTTTCGACCCAACTAGCTGTAATAAAGGCTCTCAGTCAACTAATGGCTTACAAAGGCTATGAAAATGAAGCTGGTGGCCTGAAGTTATGACTTTTGTTCTTGAAATCATTCATAAGGTAAGAGAAATTGTTTGAATAACTAATGATATTTTCCATTCACTACTGAACCAATTCCTACCTTCTCAGTACTTCCTTCAGATTGCAGTTATAATCCAGTGCTCGTCTTGTTATCCTTCCCATTCTTCCTCGTCCATTTTTTAACCCTCCCATTGTCACAACTGATGAGAGCAAGTTGGGATGAGACCCAAATTATATTTTGCATCTATATCCTGTTGTAGACTTCTTCATACTTAAATGTATTAAATTAAATAAGAAGACAAAAGAAACTAGCTTCGAAAGAACTAAGCTTTATCAATATCATTTCCACCAAATGTATAATCATAAATCCACATAGCTCTATCAAGACACTCATTGGAGAGAACTCATATGCATAGTTGAAATGCTAGCTATACAATAATGCCGCCACGAAATTCAAAATTAGCATGAGATTAATATCGTCACCAAACTTATTGTGAAAAAAGAATCATCCAGAAGTGCCACCAATAGTCTCCATGTTTATGAAAATTAATAAACAGAAAACGACATGAGATGGATCCTTAGTACATTTACTCACCCTCTTCACTCGTTGAAACAGAATGCACCTCACAATTGGTTTTCACTTGACTTCCTCTAACTTCAAGCTCCTCTCTAACCTGCGTAGAATACCAAACATAAATTAGAGGACAATGACATCAAATAGTGTAGCTTGTGACTTGTGAGAAATAATCCATTACATATAGTGTTACAAGTTACATCTTGCATAATAAACAAAGAACAGTAATCAATACCTTATTCACATAAGAATGTGAGCATCCTCTCACAGTAAGCCACTGTGGACGTCCGAGTAACTGCAAGCAACGGATGTTCGACAATTTAGTTAAATAAAGAACGGATAGAAATACAGGCAACAAAGTATATGTTTAGTGAAACAAACCTCAAGAAGGTGATGATTGCGACAAAAAGAAAGGATAGAAAAAGCAGAAAATCTCATCATGGTGTCTGAAGGGCAAGACCAGATTGAAGCACACATGGGAACCTACAAAAAATTTCTATCAAGCCTTGCCGATAACAACATTGAAAGACGTAGTTGTTTTAAGAGAAAAAACATGTGAGGAAGAGCCAAATCTTACTAGATAAGCCTTCTGAAACAAATCAGAGTAACCTCTTGACTTAACAAAATGCCCAATAGTTTCACTGCGGCCCATGTCTGGGTTATTTTCAAGCTCGTCAAGATACCTAGAGGGCAGAGTTAGTCAGAGCCAGCAGAAGAACCATCCATGGGCCTGATCACACTAAGAGAACTATGCATTTCTGGTGGAACAAAAAACATACATTCTGGCTGACAGACACCATTCTGACTCTAGAGATTTGGGAAAACAAGAGCATATAACAAAGATAGCACCTACTTGATTTCTGTGATCTTTATTATGAATACAAATAGTTGGCTACATAATTGAACTTCAATGTACAAGTTTGCAAGAACTGAGAAAGGATAATAATTAAGGGGAAAAGGGGAGTAAAAAGCTAAATATAGAGCACTTGAATCATTTGGAAAAGACAGAATGGCTTACATGATCACATCATCTTTGAACTTGATTATTTCTTGAATCATTTTCCAGAAGTATGGGTTTACAGCATTACTTTTCTGTGCAAACAAACTTCTTAACCCGTTTCGGCTTCCCCACTCACATCCCTGCCCTTTTTCTAGACTCACTGAGAATGACATATCAGAGGACTCCATGTCAATGCCAAGATTTTCGAAGAAGGCCGTCATATCTGGATATGTAACCTGTCCAATGAGCCAAAAACACTCTAAAGTAAGACACAAAGGATGGGAATCAACAACAGTTGACCTAACCATTAAGTTGTACATCAACAGTGGATAGAAATAAAGTCTCTGGTAAGTACAGAAAGAGGAGCAAACCTTCCTAATTATGTTTATCACTGAGTAAACACCCACTCAAGAGCGCACCTGCTAGACTTGCCGAGCTATGTAACTTGGACTCTTCATTTAATCAAAAGTACCCATGTCTAACCTTCACAAACCTAGATACTATATACCTTCAAAGTTCTAACCTTGGAATGCAAGCCATACACTAATTATTGTCCTTGAGTTAAATGGTTGGGCAACATATCTAGAGACCTGTTCACAATGCCCACCTACTAGTTTTGTTCACAATCACTAAGACTTTCCATTGTAGCAAATTTAGTTTAGAGTTAAGACCTATCATTCCTTCATTTTTACATATTCCGCAATACCAATTTTCACAAGGCTGGGGGGTTACACTTACACAACCTTATCCCCGAAAGTACGAAAAGGGGTTAATTATATGTTTAAATCATCAAGTTGAAATACCACCATTTCCATGGTGCCCCTATAATCCAACTACAGTCTACAGGTGAATCTCAATATGCAATAGTAAACAACCTCTTGTAGTGTAAATTATGTTTAACTATCAATGGACTAGAAGCTCACATTGAAGTAAACGAAGGAGACCCAACATATAATTATTGGATTACTCCACCTCTAAGTGATCATGTGATTTGGTACACTTGTATAAATAGTAAATGTGATTGAGCAACTGTGTATGTGTGCAGGATCAAATCAAAATTTCAGGTACCCAAATGTCTAAAGTTTTCATGGAAGTTTAATTCCAATACAAAAATCATTGATACTTAGAATCCAAAAACATCAACCAATTAGGAATCAATTCAAGTAAATAGCCACTATAAATTAAGGGTAAGTTTCTCAGGGGATTGGGAATACAGTGAACAGTAGAAAAGAAGTACCTAATTCTTCTTGGCGATGTTCATAATTTAGCAGCTTTAGAGAGAGAAAATCACTCCCCTTGCTCCATAATTCAGACTGCATTTCAACATGCATTTTGCGGTTCATGCTTTTCATTCTTTTCACCTCTTCTTTTCTTTTTGTTCGCAATAAAAGCGTAGCTGGGTAATTATTGCGGTTCATTCTTTTCACCTTTTCTTTTCTTTTTGTTCGCAATAAAAGCGTAGCTGGGTAATTAAGGGGGCACTTGAGTTGAAAGTGGTATATATAATATATGCCATTAGAACCGCCATGGGTGATGTGGCGGGTGTGGATTTGGCTTCACAACCGCCACAAACCCGCTTCTATTCGTATGTTCAATTTTCTAAATTTTTTAATTTTTAATTTAGGTTTTTTTCCCTTTTTTAATCTTCCTCTTTCATATCAAATATGGGACAACATTATATGTTAATAGTAGTAATATTCCTTACACATTGTTGAATTTTAAGTAGATTTGTTGATACGCGCGGTTGATGGATTTTCAATTGGTGGGGAAAAGATTTGGATACGTATTGTCTATCCATGGTAACAATTTCAAATAACAATTTCAATAGTCTTTATTATTATTATTATTATTATTATTATTATTATTATTATTATTATTATTATTATTATTATTATTATTATTAGAAATCAACAAGGATAAATCAAAAGGGAGAGAGATATAGTACTATATATAGTGCTTTGAAAAAATAAGACCAGAAGTAGAAAGGTCAAAAAAGGACATATTACCCGATTGAAACTCTTTTTTTTTTAGGCGTTGTTATTGCCAAGCCAAGAAACACTAATGCCAGACCAATAATTTTTTAAGTTGACAATTTAGTCCTTCATATTAATTAGGCAACAAAAATCATTATCTCTTCATATTAGGACTTTAGTTAGGCTTCCTTATTTACATATTGAGTAGTATCTATCTATTTTAATCATAATGATAGCCAAATAAAAATATTGCCAAAAGAAAAAAAAAAAATTTGTTCATACAAATTATTCAAGAAATTAAAAGGAAAGTTGTATCATATATATTTCGACCCCTTAAGATCCAATAAAAAGCTAAAAAGTACTATCAGGTTCAATTTTTTGGATTATTGGGCGTAAGTGTAACTGATAGCCGGCAAACATGAATTAATTAATTAAATGCAAACATTCATTTGCTTGATTTTTTTTTTTCTTTTTCTGTTCCAATATATATTGTGGATGATGCAATTAGAATTTATAATCTTTATGTCAATAGTGTGCTACCATGAAAATTAAAAAGTTATGGGTTAAGGTATGGTAAGAGCAATTAACGGTAACGTGATATTATTATCAATCTCCCTCCCAATTTTGTTGCTAAATTAATGGAGTTGTTAGATCCCTAATTCTAATACATTTTCCATAATTTTGTTTGTGAAAAAGGCAATTAAAGATAGTGGGGAGAGAATATGTGTTGTTATTGCCAGGTCAAAAAACACTAATGCCAGGTTATTAATTACTTGGATTGACGATTTAGCCCTTCATTATAAAAAAGACAACCCAAATTATATTCTCTTTGTAATATTTCTATGTGTATACTTACTTTATTTACCTATTAAGTATATAGAAATTAAATTATATTGATAGCCATATAAAAATCTTGCAATAAAAAAAAGAAGCATTATCATCCTACAAGAATATTCAAGTTAATTAATAGGAAAGTTGTCATACATCCGAATCATATACTCCTCTTCTAATCGGCAGGTAATTGATCTGGGCATGTACTCATACTCTCATGCAATAAAAAGACAACTACAGCTTCCATAAAAATTAATTATAAATGAAGAAAGAAAGAATAAGAAAGAAACATAGAGTTGGGGCATGTAATCGCCATGGGATGGGGTTGAGATTTATCAAATTGCTGAAAGAACTTATTTCATTTGAAGTTCCTATTCATAAGTATTCGATCAGGAAGAAAAAAGAAGACCTGGATGATACGTGAGCAATTTAGAAAAATAATAATTTGATTCTTATGATTGCCGATTTATTTGCTAGGTTAGTGGAATGTAGGATCCCTAATTATAATATCTTTCCATAATTTTTTTGTAAATATGACAATCAAAGATAGCGGGGAGAAAATAAGTCTCTTGCCTTATTCATACAAAGGGTTAAATTGTCAACTCAAACAATTAATGACTTGGCATTAGTATTTTTTGGTCTGGCAATAACAGCGCCTTATGTGTTTTGCCTTATTAATAATAAGGGCTATATTGTCAACTCAAAAATTATTGACTTGGCATTAGTATTTTTAGGCCTGGCAATAACAGCGGCCTTTTTTTTTTTTTTACTAATAAGTATGATCAATATGCCCTTACGAGGGTCTTATAAGTGTTTAACTACACTCATTTTACACCATCAAAAAAAAAAAAAAAAAAAAAAACAAACTACACTCATTTATACTCTCAACCCGTAATTACTCCATTTGGGAATTGGTTAACTATACCAGTTTGGCCAAATATGACTGATATGGCCTCGTATTTGGAACAGAGGATTATAATTTTCGAATCTAAAGTAGTCATGAAGTCATTTGATCTCTTTATCTCTTTTTTTTTCTTACCCTCTTAATGTTGCTTTTTGGGTAATCCAAGATATAATTTTATTGTGGTTCAGATGAGGTATAATAGTCGGCATAATATACATATATACATGCATGGAACGAGGATAGGGAATTCAAATCTGAAACTTAATATACCCAACATTTAAGTCTTAACCACTTGATCAAGACATCCTCAATAATCATTCGTTTTACACATACATTGACAAAAAACCGAAGTATTATTTTAGTCCAAAAGTACAATGATAATTACTGTATTATCTTACCCGATTGAAGATCATGAAACCAAGATCCAATTCAATGCCGTCAAAATGAAGGGTCTTAGCATGTCCCCCTAATAAGTAGTTTTCCTTCTCATATAACACCACATGTCCTGCTTTTGCAAGCTCGTATGCTGCCACTAATCCACTTATCCCTCCACCAACAACTGCCACTCTCATCTTTACTTCTGCACTAGACTTCCTACACATTAACACATCCGTTCAATGAACCTGTGGTTAAATAAAATAAATAAATAAATAAATAAACATGAGAAAATCGACTTAGACTGTAAATAAATAAACATGAGAAAATCGACTTAGACTGATTTTACATTGTTTGACATATAAATATAATGAGCCATCAAATCTAATATATATATATATATATATATATATATATATATATATATATATATATATATATATATATATATATATATATATATATATATATATATATATATATATATATATATATATATAAAGTTGGATCATGATAGTTGTTGCATCGACATGTGTCATGCTACCTCGCCATGTCCAGTCATCATTATATAGAAAGTCAATGTCAAGTCATTAATTTAATTAGGAAACTTGAATAATTTTATCTAATTAAATTAGGATACATGAACATTAATTTCATAAATATGATACATGAACTTAAAATAAACTAAACACTAGGTACATCGAATTTTATTATTTCGATACATGAACATTAATTTCATAAATGTGGTACATGGACTTAAACTTAATAATACTGATCATGATAGTTGTTGCATCGACATGTGTCATGCCACCTCGCCATGTCCAGTCATCATTATATAGAAAGTCAATGCCAAGTCATTAATTTAATTAAATTAATTAGGAAACTTGAATAATTTTATCTAATTAAATTAGGATACATGAACATTAATTTCATAAATATGATACATGAACTTAAAATAAACTAAAAATTAGGTACCTCGAATTTTATTATTTCGATACATGAACATTAATTTCATAAATATGGTACATGGACTTAAACTTAATAATACTTAAACGAAGTACATCAAATTTAATTAGGAAGGAAAAATTGTCATAAACAATTATTGCATAATGACTACAAAGCTAACGGATAATATCTACGTATCGGTAATTTAGACATTTAAATTTTTAATGTGATCCTCCATGTAATGGAAAAATTTTGTAGTTTTTTTTTTTTATACTTAGTAGTCGATTTTATTAAATGGATAACAAAAGTAGAAGAAACTCAAACACCCGTTAGAGACGTAGCTCATACACCCATTGGAGCCATAACTCATACGCTCATAGTATCCAAGCAAAACGTACAGCCAGAGACATAAATACCAAATAAATATAGTAGATTATTAGAATATTTAAGTATGATAAATGTAACCATAAGCTAGCTGTAAACATAACTATTTTTATCAATAAAATCTTTTAATTAAATTGGACATTAAATAAGTTGTCCACGTTGATCCAAACAACCGCTGCATAAGACATGACATAAATCATAAATAAGTTTACGCATAATACAATGTAAATCAAGAAGGACAAGAGCCGTTACTAATGGACATTGGGGGTATAAAGTTATGGAATACAAAAGCCGATGGAAGTTTTAATATAACGATTGGTAGAGCGCGTGAAGATGATAATTACAAACATGTCACTTGACTATTTCTTGAAATTTGTTTTGCAATATGAGATTTATTTATTATCTATTCGGATCCAATCAATTGAGCATGTCATGTAAGCTACTTTAAATAACACACCACCACAACTTTGATTTTGTATTACTCATTATTGTGTACTATATTTTATATTGATAAATCAGTAATCTCTAATTAAAAATTAAATGAAGTAGCAATAATCTAAAACAAAATTTCTAATGATAAACTACAATCCCGTGCATCGTACACATGATATCCACATAAACGCCACATTGGTGGTCATGCCATTTGGCTCAAAACATTAAATGCAACATGTATTGACTTTTTAATACTTAAATAATAATGCTTTCAAGTTTAATGTATACTCTCATTTAAGTATCGTTTCCAACAAAAAAAATTCTAATGATATTACAAGCTTGTGCATCGCACGAGACAACTGCTGCATCGACACGTGATATCCACATAATCGGCCACTTGGTCGGCATGTCATTTGGGTCAAACATTAAATACAACATAAACTAGATACAACAAATTTAATAATAATGGAAAGTAGTTACAAGTAATAAATGCATAAAGAATATAATTTAAAACTAACGAGTAAATTCACGTATTATGCATCTCAATTTTCAAAGTGATTTCATACCCTAACAAAAATACATGATTCATGGAGATGGAACAATATGGAAAACTCGTAAAATAATGTGAATCATGTAGGTTTAAACATTATTAGTAAAAAAGAAAAAGAAAAAGAAAAAGAAATTAATTTATCTACATGTATCAAAACATCTGGTAATTTTACATAAAAAAAAAAATCCAAAGAGAGATAAGAACCATTGTAAATTTATCATTTAACTATTTTTTAAAAAATATTTTTTAAAGAGATGAAAATATATAAAACTAACTTTTTCATTCAAATCCAAAAAATCATTATAATTATTGGCATGTCACATAAGTAACTTTAAACTACACATAGCACAACATTGATTTTGTACGGATAACTCCATATTAGTTAGAGTATTATATACGGTATTGATAAATTATTACCCTATTTTCTTGATAGTATTCAATATATTTTTTCTAATGATAAACTATAAGTCTGTGCATTGCACGGGGCATACACCTAGTATATATATATATATATCATATATATATATATATATATATATATATATATATATATATATATATATATATATATATATATATATATATATATATATATATATATATATATATATATATATATATATATATATATATATATATATATATATATATATATATATATATAAGTGGATCATGCTCACTGCTGCATTGACATGTGGCTTGCCACATCATCATGTCCAGTCAGGATCTTATCCAAAAGTCAAGGCTATTTATGTCCCCCTAATTAATAAAATACATGCATGCACACACCATGTAATCTAATTAAATGTGGATACATGAACATAATAAATTTTATAAATACGGTATATGAACTTAACCTTAATTATACTAAAAGTAGACATAATGAATTTAATAAGGGAAATAGTCACAAGTAATAATTATTTTAAAAAAATGGTAAAAATTATGTATCGGTAATATTTATACATTCATCTCAAAAATTTTAAGTGATTTCATTTCATACCTCAGCTAAATAGTAGAAAGCCAATATTGAAAAATTACATGATTACACACAATGAAAATGGAGAAATATAGTGTTTGGTAGAATGTGTGAATAATATATATATTTTTTTGGTCTTTGCCAAGGGTATCCCACTGTCCACCACAGTGACTAATCCCCTCGCCCCAACTGTTAGCGCACTAAGCGGTAAGGGGCTGGCCAAGGGATTTTTTTCATCGTAAGAGTTGGGATTCGAACCCCCAACCACTTGTTTAAGGGATGAAGTGCTGAACCACTACACCAACCCATCTTGGTTAGAATGTGTGAATAATATAGTTGTAAAGATAATTAATTTCTTTAATAATTATTTTAATTTTAAAAAAATAGAAAACTAATTGATATCTCTACATGGATCCAAACAACAGTTGCATAACAAATGGGATGACACATATAAGAAATTTAACATCAAATATAATGTAAACCTACTGTAGTAAAAAAGAAAAGAAAATATGATGAAAAGCAAAGATGGATAAGAACCATTTGTAGAAAGTTATGTAAATAAGTAAACACATGGGGGTATAAATATATCAATTGAAATAGTATATGGTATATCGTATATGGTATGTCAAGATGATAGTTATGAATCTGGCACTTAACTATTTTTTTGAATAAAATATATGAAATTCATTTATCCCTTTGGATCAAACAACTATTTCATGTCAAAATAAGCAAGTTTACATTACATAGCTATAAATAAAAAATAAATAAAAAGAAAAAAAAAACATTACACAGTACATTAAAACTTTGATTTTGTGTAACCCTATATTACTTGCTTTATACCTAATTGATACTCCTCATTCTTTAATTAATAATTTAATAATAGCATTGAAAAATATAGTTTCTAATGATAATTTACAAGCCCATACATCGCACGGGGCATACACCTAATTCTGATTGAACTTGAGCAACGAACCCAAATACCTACATATATTGATTTTAAGCGGGACGAAGCCATAATTTGTTGCTTAAATAAGGCCAAGGGCGCATATTATACATAAATCAAATCTACCATACGAATCAAATGAAAACTAGAAATTACAAAAAAAGAAAGACAACACCATTATGCTTCATTATTTAGAGATTCTTCAGGTTCAAAATAAAAATACGCTAATATCAATAAGGAAATAAATTAAAGCAAGAAATAAAAGATTAGACAATCTCCTTTAGAGTTTCTCTCGATCCAGTATTATGATTCCTCCCGCTAAAATAATACTCCATTCGACCCAAAATAATAACTTTACATTTGACTTTTAGGGTCAAAGTTTAAAAATTAATGACTATTTATTAGAGTAACAATTTACACATAAATACACTTTTGCTAAATTAATTTTAAATAGTACTCTAAAAAAATCACATTTTTATAAATTTTACATTCTTATTTTAATAGTTGTACTTGGTCAAAGATTCAAAGCATCACCTCAAAAAACGCAAAAAGTGCAATGTAAAGTTATTATTAGGAAAATGTTTGGTTGACTCAGTGGGTGGGCAACCCACATTATCTTTGTATCTATCTCTCTCCTACCTTAAATGCCATTTTTTTGAAAATAGAGGAGAGAGAATTTGAAAATAGAGGAGAGATATAGACACATATAAAAGGTGGGTTGCTAACCCAATGGGTAGATGTATCATTCTACTTATTATTATGAGCCGGATGTAGTCTCCGTATTACATACTCCAATTATATATGCTTGTGTTGCATAATTGACCAGAATTATTCGATTAGCTAGAGCTAGAGGCATCATAGAATCAGGATCTTCCCGGACCCTCGATCCTTCCAGTAACGTATATGTCGCAATGCATTCACTACAAGAAAAAGTAAGATTAGTGGTTTTTTTTTTTTGCCACAATAAAGCAAAAAATTGTCACAAAAAGCTTTGGTGGCAAAATGAAAATTTGCCACAAGGTTGCCACAAGTAGTGCAACACAATAGCTCTTTGTGGCAATTTTCAAATTTGCCACTATACATAGGCTTTTGAGTGGAAAAACCTTTTTTGCCACAAAAAAGTATGGTGGCAAATTGTAATTTTGCCACAAAGAGATTTAGTGGCAATTTGTAATTTTGCAACAAAAGATTTAGTAGCAAATTGAAATTTTGCCACAAAGAGACTTAGTGGCAAATTGAAATCTGCCACTATTTCATTTTGCAACTTTTTTTTTTTTTTTTTTGCCACAATACTACATGAAGAGAGCCATATTTAGTGGCAAATTCTAGTTTGCCACAATACACAACATTCCAATGCAAATATTTTTTGCCTCTCTCATCCTTTTGCCTCCAATTTTCCATATTCAAGTTCATCACAACAAGAATGCATTGATCAGTTTACAAGAATGCATTGATCACGATAGATCCAAACTGAGCTGTAAGGTCTGATTACACAACCAGAATGCATTGATCTTAAGAGATTCAAACTGACCTTTAAGGTCTGATTACACAACCGGACATTAACATACAGACTCAAAATTCAGCAAATTACAGCACAATTACCCTTGTAACTGAAACCAAACAAATTCCTAAGAATAGTGTAATCTTTAGCAGCCCTATCTCCATTGAATTTGTTGTGATAATCATAGCAGCCGTACATCAAAAGCATCGAACCTAGCTAGAATCAGCAAGAAAGGCCCATTTGCAAGAGATTTAACAATACAGACAACTATTGAGGCTCAACCATGAAAACAGAACGAATTGGAAAACATACAAGAGTATATTTTACTTACCCAAAATATATGGTCACCAATGTAAATGTGCACCTGCCAAATAAAAATGATATCAAAATTGAGTTAGTTATTTGCCTAGGAAAATACATGTCTTTATCTAAGCCAAATTTTTAGGTACCTGAAGCACATGCAACATAGACCTCATAGTTCTGTTACCACAGAATATATGATGCAATATGATTCTAAAGCAAAAATCATCATTTTGCTGATGACCAAGGAAACAGGAGGTCAATAACTCTAACTCCACTTTCTTGAGTTACTTCACAAGAATCAGTAACCATTAACCAGTCAGCTTAGAGAGACAAACACAATCTGCAGAGAGTGGATTATTTCATTCTAACACCACTAATACTGTTTCTAGTTGCCATTATTTCATCCAAGGTGAGTTTCTTCTTGGGCCAGCCCTCGGGCCAAGATATCCTTCACACACAAATAAACAAACACAAGAATCCTTTCTAATTTAGATCATAACACAGCTCAAATAAAGAACTATTCCAGCTAACAGTAGCATGATAGTTATATATGAAGCTAATTTAGACAATCATGCTTGAGCTAAATCTTTGGTAGTATAATGACAACACATATTTGAACCTGTCCATATAAGATTCATGATTAACTTTATCAACTAGCTAGGGATAACATACTATGCCCATTCAGTATAACAATTAGTCACAACTCACAAGCACCAAAAGGCAAAAGCTAAATTGAAACCTAACATATATAGTTTGTGCACTGTAGGGGGTGAATAATGTGGACAAGAAAGATGGTAGATCATAGATCACATAGTCAATTGATCAATTTGTTGTTCATATATTTTCCTGCCTTCATCTTGTGTTAGATGTTAAGTTTTTCCTATTGATTCTACCATATCTGATTGAAAAACCTGATTAATTCTACCATATATCTAATTGACAATCGACCTGTTGAACATATTCTTGACTTATCATTGGTGTTTTGAACAAGTTCGTTCTAAAACAGCCTAATGGCTTCAACTCAAATGTTAGCATTTTCTCATGGCCAAAATAATATAATTAACCCGCACTATATATGAGATTGGTGCAAAAATCACAATCCAAATAATGCTTAATTCATATCTGATAACCTCTTAATTAAATGAAAACAAACAAAGAAACACCAACAAACTCAATGACAAAGGATGCCAAAAAAACAAAAATAGGCCAGGGTGAAATAATCAAAATTAAAACTACCTGAAGCTTGATACAGTCAATTGAACTCAATTCATAGTAAGAATCAACAAGTATACTCCACTGTAATATCTATAATCCAATTAGCATATATACCTAACTAAAACAATAATAAGAAACACCTAAAACTTCACAAACACAAAACCTTGAGTACTAACACTGAGCAAAATCCATAAACATTCGAAAACTGAGCAAAATCCATAAACATTCGAAAACTGAGCAAAATTGAAGCAGAAGCAAGCACAAAAAGCAAATTCGAACATGAAATCAGCTAAGTTAAATAGTAATTCTCGATCTACTTCAATTGAGCAGTTGAATATAAACTAAAAATCATTAAATTAGGATTTGAAAAATCAAAATTACCTGAGCTAGGGTATTCTGAGACGATTGACGATAATAGAGCGGTGAACACTCGAACTGCAAATGGAGGACGCCAATTGAACGGTGAACACTCGAACTGCAAATGGAGGAGAGAGAAAACTCGAACTAAAATCACACCAATGGCGTGAGGAATCTCAATGGGAGGGGAGAAGAGAAAATGGTGAAGAGAGAGAAAATTGAAGTTTGCTTAGGGTTTGAAATTGGAGAAGATTTGAGTGAGAATGACAAAGAGAGAGAGGGGAGTGAGAGCGAAAGAGGAGAAGGGAGGAGCGAGCGTTGGTTTTTGCCCAGCTCCATCTGTGGCTATTTTTTTTTTTTTTTGTTGATGCGTGGCATTTTTTCTAAATTGCCACGAAATTGGGTGGATTAGTGGCAATACTCACTTTGCCACTAAATCTCTCCCGCCTTTTCTTGATTGTGGCAGTTTTTTGCCACAAACTATTTTGCCATAAAAAATAAGTTTTCTTGTAGTGATTACACATCTACATATATATTGGGTAGACATTTAGTTATATATGACTAGATTTCGTGCCCGTGTGATGCACGGGTTCTTGTTTATCATGCATATTCCGTTATTAGAAGAAATATAATAAATTTTTTTTAATCATATCAATATGTAAAGTTGAATAATAGGAGTAGCAAAAAACAATAATAATATTTTTATCAACAAAAAAAAAACACATTTAACAAAGAAATTACATTTTTAGTGAATGTATAATATAAAATTTTTTTGGATAATAAATATAAAACTGTTTTTAATTTATTTTTAATCACCCATGCATTTATGGCTATTTATGACCTATTCAATGTTTGGTGAGAACTCAATTTGACATATATACTAGATTTCGTGCCTGTGCGATGCACGGAATCTTGTTTATCATGCATACTCCGTTATTAAAAGAAATATAATAAATTTTTTTAATCATATCAATATGTAAAGTTGAATAATAGGAGTAGCAAAGAACAATAACAATATTTTTATCAACAAAAAAAAAACACATTTAACAAAGAAATTACATTTTTAGTGAATGTATAATATAATTCTTTTTAATCATCCATGCATTTATGACTATTTATTACCTATTCAATGCTTGGTGAGAACTCAATTTTACATATATATATTGATGATATAATACTTATGTTACTTATTTCTTATTAAAATAAAATAAAACTATTTTTAATTTCTTTTTAATCACCCATGCATTTATGACTATTTATTACCTATTCAATACTTGGTGAGAACTCAAATTTACATATATATACTAGATTTCGTGCCCGTGCGATGCACAGGTTCTTGTTCATCATCCTCTATTGTTAGAATTAATATAATAAAAGAATTTAATCATATCAATATATAAAGTTGAATAATAGGAGTAGCAAGGAACACTAATAATCTTTTTTACACATTTAACAAAGAAATTAAATTTGGAGTGTAGTATTTAGCACCACCTTTAATTAATTATAGTTCTGTAAGTTATCTCATGTATCTTGAAGATTGAAGTTCGTTAAGACAGCTAATATGTAATGTTTAGGATTGCGGAGCTGTCATTCACTCATTTGTTAGTTACAAGTTGTTAAGGGTGTGTTTTTTTCAACTTATCTATCTTAAATATAATCGATTTAGTTTAGTTCGGCTTTTTCACTTACATATTACCACTCACGTCAGTAGTGTTTAATTCACTCCCGCTGGAAACAAAAAACACCAATGGTGAGGCAACTCAACTTGGTATCCTCAATCAACAGCCTCGAAAGCGCCTTTATCACTGCCTTGGTTAAGCCCTGTGGCCATGTAATCATATCATGGGTTAACCATACTGGCGCAAACTTGGCCAAGTCTGATCTTGTCCTTGTCATGATCTTATACATGGATATATCTACTACTAAACCTGTCAATTGGGTCGGGTCAGATTTGTATATTCTGTATCCTTTAATTTCTCTTTTGTTCTGTAGTTGTATGCCAATTTTGATATCATACTTTGTTCTCAACTATGAGATTGTTCAGACAAGCAAAAAAAAAAAAACTATGAGATTGTTCTAAATTGTAGGGTTGTATTCCTCAAAAAAACAGAAAAGGCTATGGGGTTGTAAACTAGCTCATTGATTCTTAGTTTTGCCGTAGGCTAATTTGATTTTCTTTTTTTTATTTTTTATTTTTTATTTTTTATTTTTTATTTTTATATATTTTTTTATTTTTTATTTTTTATTTTTTGCCATATTTTCTCGGTTACGGTTGATTCTTAGTTTTGTGGTAGGCAAACCTCTAGCCTTGACGGTTACTATATCATTTTCGCCATATTTTCTTGTAACTTTCAGGCTTGAAAATTCTGTAGCCAATTCAATGTTTTTGAAATACATATATGCAGCAAATCAGTCACGCATAAGCGAACTAATCTTTGTTACTGTTTCTGATGAATCTCAAGACGGTTAGGTAGGAAACCATTTATCTTTTGTAAGTATGTCTTTTTTGATCTATGGTCTGTTGGATGTTAGCTTCTACAGTCAAGATTGATAACTAGGAGCTTCTACTTGCTTGTACTGCTGAGGCTCGTAGCAATATTTTGTGTGTATATATATTATGTCATTCTTTTTATATTTAGGACCTTTGTTTTTCAGATGGAACTTGCAGTAGAGAATTGTTGAGATCCTTCCTAATAAGACCAAGCAGGAGGATAAATCTTGGTTGCTGAATTTGTAAGGATTAGTTTCTTGTTATTTTGTTTCCTTGGTTCTAGTGAGGCCTTCCTAGAAGGTAACAACTTGCTTTGGAACAAATAGAGAGGTTGATGCCTCTCTTTCAAATTTTAATATGTAAATTTCGTTCATTTGGTAATACAAGTTCCTTATTACTTACCAAAAGAAAAACGAATTGTTTTTCGGTGATCTCGGTTTAAATTGCACAAGATTTTAAGTCAAGATTTGGATTTCAAAAACTATCTATTATTGGACACAATTTAATCTATAAGCAAACAATGACAAAATATCCTATGATTAACCACTTGGGTCCAACAACTACGAGTAGTATTTACAAGTGAGCACAAATATAGTTGTCAGCTTCAACACCTGCCTTGCACCATACATTTCAAACCGAGTTTCTTGGAGGTTATATAAAGATATATAGAAGTAGATTTTAACGCTGATAACGAAAATATAATCCGAAAGAACTTCCTTTTTTCCTGATCATTATGAAAGAATGTGTTTCCTATATATTGTTACATAAATTACTTAAGGAACTCCATTACTGAATCAAATCAATCAATGAAGAATGCACTGCTAAGGAATCCTGAAGCCCTCTATACATCGAAACAAAAATTGCTATGGTCAACAATCATCTGGACCAGAAAGAAAGAGAAAGGCAGCATCGACAGGATTAAGTCCATGGACATGGTTGAGCATAAGATTCAACAGTCAGAATGTAGTATGACTGCATACGGGTCAGTGGTCACCGAATGCAGCAAGGTTTCCAGGCCTTGAAAAGACAATCTGCATTAAACAACATCTCATGTTAATAGTTTGGTCTTAACATTGAAATGGGTTTTCAAGGAAGCTACAAGCCTACAACCGATAGTGACTTTCATTTGGCTCCCTAAAATCTGAAAAACTGATCCAAGTAGCATTTCAATGTGCCCCGATACCCACCATTGAGGTTTGGTCCATCCAATTTTGAGGGAAAGCTGAACAATAGGCTGTTCTGATTGACCCGAGATAATAAATTTAACGTTTTTCTTCTCCCCACCACCCCCTGAAGTAGAATAACATGCAGTACATCTGGTACCCACAACTTTGACATAAACAAAACTCATCATCTATTTCACTTTTTCTAGGTGTGTCCCGGAATCATTGTTGTGTTCCTAATATAAGCTGCTAAACCTTCTATCTGTTGCAGTACCCTTCCCTTTTTGCTTCAATGCAAGACAAATCATTTTGGAGATGCAAGACTACTAGAATTGGCAGGAAAATTACTGTAACATGTAAGGCCCTAGTTTCCACTTTCCCCAATGCGTTTCATAAGATGAGAGCTTTTTTTTTTGCTATTATAAGATGAGAGTTTCTTTTGCTATTATAAGATGAGAGTTTAAATGTCTTCTGCTTGATGCTTGTTACAGTATGATTATTTATTGCAGAGTGCATTTTCTTTTAATTTACTCCAAAGTCCAAACAGTTATTATAAGAAACTTGTAAAGGAAAAAGAATTGAGGTGGATCTGACATATTCTCAATGTTGAATGGTAACAGAACTGCAAGAACGGAGACATGCCATATTCCCCCAAAACATACCTGGTAATTCCCCAATGTCCGTGTTTTGAATCCAGCTGCACAATAGTCAAAATAGTATTCCCATGTTCTGGTAAATTTCTCATCGAACCCAAGTGAAAGAATTTTGCTGGAATTTCAGATACAATAATAAGCACATTCACTAAAAATAATTAAATAAAAACAGTTAGCAGATCAATCTAGAACAGATCTTGATGGACTATCTATCAGAATGGCATGAAATGTGATACTATGTGATAATAGAAATCTAATTCCATAAATGCTTCATTTAGTTTCCACATGAAGAGAATCTTGTTCAGATATCATATCATGCAATTGCCACCTATGGTGCTGACAAGACAACCATCTCAAATGTTGCAAAATTTCCATTTTCTAGTCTCTGAATTGGCAGTGAGGCAGAACAGGAAAGAGGCCCAGTGGACTGATCAGTGAATAACTAACCTCTGGTGCTCAAGAAAACTTTTCCTCCAGCATCTTAGTGTTTGATAGTAGTGTATCCCAATGTTCTCCAGATGCTCCACACTGCAAATAAAGCCATTGTGCAATCTAAAACATAAAAAAATAGAGAATTTTACAATGCATTTCATCTAGTTAATTGCTGCGTAATTGACCTTACCAAAATCTGGATGCAGTAACCATTGCGGATGTTACTCTACTCAGGGAAGGGAGACATCCACCAGGGAAAATGTATTCCTTTATGAAATCTGAGCTTCTTCTGTACTCATCATATCGCTCATCCGGAATTGATATAAACTGAAGAAGAAACAATCATGACGTCTATTAGCAATACATTATTAGTCTCATGAACAAGATAACAGTATAGTTGTAGGAGTGTTTAGATTCCTCCAAGTCGAATGAGCCTTTTTAACATCACATAGTACTGATAATAGCTACTTAAAAAACTTTAAGGAAAACCTAAAGAAGTGACATATTTCTTAGGACAAAATTGATTAATGTTTAATTACATTAAGTCGACCAAATGTTAGTTTTCACGGGAGGGATCTGGCATTTAGTAAGTACCTAGATAAATGATACAATCCTGTGCAAATACCACCGGCTCTGCATATACTAAATACAGACTCCCAGAAATTGCAATAACCTCTAGTCAATACCTGAAGAACAAGAAGTCCATTAGGTGCCAAGAGGGACTCACAGCGGTGGAAAAAGTCCTCCATGTATTCATGCCCTACAGCTTCTAGCATCTCACTGGTTAATAAGAACAACAGAAATAATAACGGTAAGAAGAAGAGAAATGAGAAGAAAAACAGGAGAAGGGAGGATGAGAGGAAGAAAGAGCCAAGTCATCAATGTTTAGCACTCTGTCCGTGAATGATAGTCACAATAGTGACTCCTATTATTTCTTGATGAAGGAGTAAATTTCTTTTCAAGCAATAGCTTAAGAGGTTCTCACCAGGATATAATTCTATCAAATTTGTGGACTCCTGGCAGTTGGCGATAGTCACAGAGAAGAAAAGTTATGCGATCCTGCAAGCATTAATACTATATTGATTTAAACGAGAAAAAAACATATAACTACAAATAAACAAACAAATAAGCACCCATCATGATTTGAAAAGATTTAGAGTACCTGTAACCCAGCATCCTTCACTCTCTGTTCTGCCAATCTCAATTGCTCTTCTGAAAGAGTAATGCCAGTGTATCTGCATCCAGTTCGCTTCACAACTTCAATAGCAAGGCTGCCCCAACCACAACCAATCTCAAGCACCTCATGATGTTTCTCTACTCTAGCCTAGATTATTGTCATAATAAAAGTGAGCCAGTCTATAGGACTGGAATATCTGGAAAACAATGGAATACCCCAAACCAAAGAGCTGATACCTTTTCAATCAAAAGAGAGATTTTTCTAATCTGTGCAACCTTTAAGTCTTCGTCTTCAGACTGTATGGAATCAAAACAAGTATAAGAATGGGTCAAAATTGGGCAGCACTGATTAACAAGAGATAGTATGCTTCGCAGCTTGGAAAAACCAAAATATTAAGTTGAAAGACTTCGGATCTAACCTCAAAGATGGCACAAGAGTATGTCATTGTCTCATCCAAAAAGAGGGAAAACATTTCATTACTCTGCGATGATTAAATAAGAGGAAAAACGGACATCAGTGTAGCAGACTAATGACGTTAGTTTGTCTAATACTATATGTAAGCAGCACATTGATAAAGAATCATTGAGGAAAATTAGCTACGAGATTCTATTTCATTTCAACACAATGCAGCCGCAAATGCCGACAACTCATATGACAGGACTGTATGGTAGGAAACTCAAACTAAGGATTTTTGAACTGGGGATGTCAATGCACTCTGCTCATATCTTCCCCTTGTTATTGTCTCATAAGGGGCCAAATCATTAAAACAGGAAGACAAATTGTTCAGGAAGACAAACTTGACTTATCCTGTCATGTACAATTGCCGCAGAAAATGGAAAAATCAAAAGATGAAAATGCTTTTTTTTTATTATAATTAAGATGAAAATGCTTGTGAAAATTAAAAGTTGAGTAAGGCTTCAAAGGATATGCCAAACAGGTGTGTAATTCAAGCACAAACTGCATTTGGTGAATCGGGCTCCCAAACTTTGGAGAAGTGAAGGTTAACATAAAAATTGCTCCTGTTTCCATACCAGGTCATAATGACGAGAAATATTCCGACGAGCTTGTGTAAGTGAGTTTTTCCTAGAAACATGATGGTAGAAGTATTTTGCAGAGGCTAGCCCAGCTGTTAAAAGCATTGGTGTCCACCAACCCCTGAAACCATTGGCAATGGAATATAAAAGATATTACATGAGTAGGTGATGGCCATGTAACATACTCATTTAAGCAGGGCTGACGGTCAGAACATACCTCTTTTTATTAATCATCGAGGCAGAAGAGTTTAAATCTCTGTTGGCGATAAATATCTGCATATCGAATACTAGCTTAGAATGCACCTAATATCAGTATCTTGACAGTTGTGCGGAAGTTTCCTATTATACCATGAAAAGGTTTAGAAGACCTTCATGTTTGTCAACGAACGAGAAGTCTCCATTAATAAATGCGTCTGCAAGGCCTAAGTCAGCTTCTGTAGCAACCTGTTAGAAATGTTCGATGGTCATTAGCTTTCAGTATGGTCTATACATTAGAGAATGACACAAGCAATCAAGGAAAAATACCTTCCAATAAAAGTGGGGGCTGTGAACCCTGATTGCGACTTTCAGAATGCAGTTTTTGCTTGACCCTTCAAAGGTCATAACCGTGCCTCCCTCCTCCAATAAACTGTTGCATTTACAGAAAGGAAACAGAAAAATCAAACCAGCAATGTTTATGTTTGTTCAGATATGAGATATCAAATACACAGGTTTTTTCCGGAATTTTTAGTTTCTTCAACTAGTCATCTTGAACATTAGGGGTGAGTTATGCCAGAGAAACTTGTGTCCTAGAATACTAAGGAGAGATAAAAAAAAAAAGAGGGGGGAAATGATGAAGATGAAAAATGTTCCTTCCAAGTTCCATCTAATGTGCCAAAGACTAAACGAAAAAGGTAAGTCATATTTAACACATCCATGAAAAAGAAGAGGATCAACAGTAAAATTTGGATATCTCTTCATTTATTAAATGAATGTCAAAACAAAGATACAAAGCTCCAAAAAGAAAAAGAAAAAGAATGGATTTTACATACATCAAACAGCCAGCTGAGATGAAGCGCGTGAGGAATCTGGTCACAAAGAGGCAAGCTGCTGATTCTTTTAAAGAAGGTACCATCTTTTTCGGGTTTGTTAGAATGCTGACATGTCTTCCCAGCAAGCCATGCGCAGCACTCATGCCAGCCTGAGAATATCACAATCCCACAACCCATGAAGTTCCTTTAGTACAATTCTTGTTGGACAAGACTTAACATGTCTTCCGAACTGCAACTAATTCGCATGCACTATAGCATCCACGTGAAAGAAAGAGATAAGAAACATAAATAAGAACAACAACAATCCAACGTGTTTCTGCCGAAGCAGGGTCTGAACTATGGATACCTATCATCAAACAGAGAAGTAACTTAACAGTGTCATGTTTATTTGTCTAGAAAACAGAAGGTTAACAGAACGCATACCTTCAACCCATCCTCGTGGAAGCCATAGCCTGAAAGTTACGAAAAAAGAGAGAACAAACATATGTCACTTGAGAGCACCACAAATGATACTATGCCATTGGATTTATAACTACAGAAAAAAAGTTGATCCCCAAAGCATGAATAAATCCCCTCTCCAACCATCTAATTGATTTGGGCATTAGTAAGTTAGTTTCCCCTCCATCTTCTGAACCCACCTTGTGATAAAACAGACCAATTTTTGATTTGAGGGTACTTTAATCAATGAATATATTGAATTCTGATATTCACATTCTTCCGTTTTGTTGGTAAAAAAGGAGCTTGTATTTCGTGAGAAGCATGCATATCATTCAGGAGGATCATCTAGACTTATTTGATTTAACACTTACCTTGATATGCTCCACAAAACCAAATTCCCCTTGTTCCTTGAATACGACTTAGCTCAAGTGAAGCCTTTGTTGCTGCAACAGAGGGTACAGGATGACCAGTCGACCATTTGAGCAACACATTCTCCGGCGGATGAGGTGGATTAAGAGTTACAAGGAAAGGATTATTTGTCTCGCAGATGTTCTGCATGCTCAAAACGGACTTTTAAGTGTATAGCCAAGGACTTATGAAAGATTTAAAATATAAAAAAATATTACAGCGCTAAAATAATGCACTGGCTCAGCAAAGATAGCGAAAAGTCAGAAACCTTATTCAATATTTGGTCTTGTTTTTAATGTTAACAAAGACATAAGTAAATCAGGTTCATTCTTGCTAACCAATATGTCTCTAGCATTTACTCATGGATGACATTCTCTACTGCAATTTTTCCCCATACTGGCTTCATATGTTCCATGAAGATTACATGGGACAAATATTCACCATAAAACGAAACAGGAATGAAACCTTAAATAGTTAAATTATAGAGATCCAATAAGATCAGTATTTTAAATGTTGTATCTTAAGTAGTTTTCGCACTTGTTAGCAGAATCTCAGCTGAAATGGAGAGAACTTATATACCTGCAGTACATTTAGCCAGTATGTCAAACACAATTTACTGTCAATGCTCCCCAGAAAATTCCATGCACTCCATGCTGCTGGGTTTTGAGGCATGAACATTTTATCACGATGAAGGAAAATATCACTGCCCAGAGAGAGTTGAAAAATGCATATGAAGAAAAATGAATCATTCAACATCTTATGCCCCATACTTCAGAGGGTAACTTAAGCATGGGAAGGGGGTGGGGAGAAGCCCGAGTCCAAAAGAGTAAAAGACATAGCTGTCTGCCAAACAGTTTTCTTAATTGTCACCTTGAGAATTCACCATTATGATGAGTAATACTGCTGGAGGAAATAAGGCTCTGTTCTCCTAAGCTTAATTTAAGTTCAGTTCAATTCAGTTCATGTGAAACTTATCACTTAAAGAACTCTTTACTCCAAAATAAATTCATGATGATACATGTGTCTTTGGAAAGATTTCAAAGAATACTTTCAAATGGATCTTAATATCTTATATTGAATATGTTTGGACAGGTTTTACATGGTCAAAGGTCAACTTTCAAAAATCAATTCAGTTTAGTTCAGTTAGGTTATTTTCAGGTGAAAAGGAGCCTAAGGAAAAAACATATATTATAGTAATCCAGTGAATAAAAAACTCAGAAAAATGACACCAACTTGAAAACCAACCTTGGTCATGCAACTATAAAACACGACAAAGAGACTGCTTGAAAAGGGAAGCCTTACCTATAGACATATTGGAAAGCACCTAGTATGCTCGTTTCATTATATGTTGCTTGTTTTCCTAATATTTTTATGGCATCTGGGGCATGGACAGCTATAATGCATCCATCATAGACATCCTGTGATCCATCACCTAAAGATAATGTACAACCTGCAAAACAATCAACCACGTTTATGAGACTCCAACACAGATCACTGACAGACCAAGGGCCGAACAATAAAACATATATTTTGGTCCATTAATCAGAATGAGGCATCTTAAGCCTCAGGTAACAAATATAGATGAGTCACGAGCTTAATCATTCTTCCCAAACATATGCAGCCAGCCTCCTGTAATAACTTTTGATAAAAATCCAGTTCCGTCATTTCATAACATATATAATTTATTTATGGGTCCACCTTTATATACATTGAAAACTGCCTCTCTGCGAGCTATGAAGAGTAAGATTGCAAGCATATTGACCTCCTCAGGTCTTGCATGCGGGGTATTCAGGGTGTCTTCGTTGTTATGTTGTTTGTTTATGGGTGCATATTTATGCAGCATTATCAACAGTTATAGAGGCAATAGGTGTTTTTATTCTTCTAGTCTCCAAGGGACATAATAGTGTCTTTATAGCATTTACCACTACCTTTCAACCCAAGTATCCCAAATGTATTCTATTAAAGCCACTCAGCTGCATGGTTTGTTAAGGCTATGAAAAGGGGGCTGTCTTTTTGTTCTCGAAAGTATTCATACGGTATTGACAAACTTGTTGAATAAAAAACGCTTTAATCCGTTCATTACTAAACCCATTCCTTCCTTCTCCATTCAGACTGCAGTTGCCATAATACACTGCTCTTCATATTATCCTCCCTTTATCCCCCATCTTTTTCAACCCCTCCCACTGTCAGTCTGTCACTATTCTGTATCAGTGTCATTGGAATGACAACTGTTCATACTGAATGTATTGGATAAATTAGAAGGCAAAAGGAACTGGGTTCAAAAGAATTATGCTTTATCAATATCATTTACACCATATGTATAAACTGTCATTGGAATGATAATTGTCCATACTTGATGTATTGGATAAAATTAGAAGGCAAAAGGAACTGGCTTCAAAAGCATTATACTTTATCAATATCATTTACACCTTATGTATAAACTCCATGGAGAGACTTCATATGCATAGTTGAAATCCTATCAATACTATAATCCAGCCACAAATTTCAGATATTAGCATCAGTCAATATCTTGTCTACGTTTTATTGTGGACAATAAAACATACACTACTGCATCCTATAATCTCAATGTTGTTCATGAAAGTGATAAACAAGAAAGACACATGAGACTGGTCCTACAACACATTTAAATGTCACTACTCACCCTCTTCACTTGTGGAAACAGAATGCACCTCACAACTGGTTTTAACTTGACTTCCTCTACCCTCAAGCTCCTCTCTTAGCTGTCATAGATACCAAACATAGACTAAGGAGATGGAATAGAATAATTTGCACGAAATGATTCATTACAATTACTATTCTCAGTTACATTTAGAATCATAAGATAAAACAGTAATTGAAACCTTATTGACGTAGCAATGTGAGCGTCCTCTCACAGTAAGCCATTGTGGACGTCCAAATAACTGCAAGCAGAATATTCAACCATTCTTTTAGAGAAAGAACGGATAGAAACCAGAGGCAGGTATATGTTTAGTGAAATGAACCTGAAGTAGGTGATGGTTGCGACAAAAGGAAAGGATAGAGAAGGCAGAAAAGTTCATCACGGTGTCTGAAGGGCAAGACCAGATTGAAGCGCACATGGGAACCTACAAACAGTTTGTATGAGGTCTTGCTGATTACAACAATGAAAGGAATGATTGTTATTAGAGGCGAAAGAACATTTGAGGAAGAGCTTTGCCAATCTTACCAGGTAAGCCTTCTGAAACAAGTCAGAGTAACCTCTTGACTTTATAAAATGCCCAAGAGTTTCAGTGCGGTCCATGTCTGGGTTATTTTCAAGCTCTTCAAGGTATCTAGAGGAAGGAGTTAATAATCAGTGACAGTAGAAGATACATAAGACCTTTGATGATCAAACTAAAGAAAATATGCATTTTAGTTGCAACAATCACAAAGGACATGCAGAATAAATGACACCATTCTAGCTCTTGAGACATGAAAATAATAGCAATTCAGAGAGAGTATCTACTTGAATTCATCTGACCGTTGTTACGAATGCAACTAGCAGGCATCATAGTTAATATGCGAAGAGATAAGAATAAGGGGGAAAAAAGGGGGAGTGGAGAAGCTATATATAGTGGCACTTCAGTCCAAAGGAAAGACTGGCTTACATCATCACGTCATCTTTGAATTTGATTATTTCTCGAATCATTTTCAAGAAGTATGGGCTTACTGCATTACTCTTCTGTGCAAACAAACCTCTCAAACCGTTTCGGCTTCCCCACTCACATCCCTGTCCTTTGTCCAGACTCACTGAGAACGACATATCAGAGGGCTCCATGTCAATCCCAAGATTTTCGAAGAACTCCATCATATTTGGATATGTGACCTGCCCATGAGAAAGTTTCCAAGTTAGACTCACAGATGGGAATCATCAAAAGTACTCACCTGAGCATTGAGTTGTACATCAACAGCTGACAGTAGTATAACTTATCAGCCCCTTGTTAGATATGAAGAGAATAAGGAGGAAACATTCCTAATTATGTTTACACTGAGTTCAAACACTCAACCCCTAATGAGGCAATTCCTAGACTTACATAATTATGCTACTTGGGCTCTTCAGATGATCAAAATTAGTTGTGTCTAACCTTTGGAAACAAAGAAACATTCCTAATTATGTTTACACTGAGTTCAAACACTCAACCCCTAATGAGGCAATTCCTAGACTTACATAATTATGCTACTTGGGCTCTTCAGATGATCAAAATTAGTTGCGTCTAACCTTTGGAAACAAAGACACTAAATACTTCAGACTAAACCAGCAAGCGAAACACAACATTACCGAGTCCAATTTGGAATCCAAACCATATCCAAACATCACTCTCGAGTAAAATGGTTGCATAATATACCTAGAGACCCGTTCACAATGCCCACCTATTAGTTGTGTCAATAATCACCAAGAATCTTCATTCTAGCAGAAGCTGTAAAACCCCTTTATCCCTTAAAATCATTATCATTCCCCAATGCTTCTCACAAAGTTAGGGGTTTACGCAGCCTCGTCTATGTAACTATGTGAGTATGTAACTATCAAAACGGTAAACCCATGATCAAAGATGCTACTATCTATACTTCACTAGAATCTCTACAAATACACACACCAAAGTTGATTGGGTCAAGTAACTCAATTGGGTTACTCCACCTACTAGGCTACAACCAATTGGTTCTAGTATGAAACTTCATCTAATTAATAACTGGTTTGGCTTAGCTTCCAGATGAGACTTTTCCAGAATCCATACCCTTCGAAGTTTCAGAGAATAATAACATTAACTAAGCAACTGTCTATATGTGCATATCATTTCAAAATTTCAGGTACCCAGATGTCTAAATTTATCATGGAATTTTAACAACTACTACAATTTACAGTACAACTAAAATAATTGATTTTCAGAACCAGAAAACATCAATTTATATTGGCACTGTTCTTAGGAAAATCTAATTAATATTCTCAGAAAAATCACAGCAGAAAAGAAGTACCTATAATATTACATTGGCGCTGTTCGTAAATTGACAAGTTCAGAGAGAGAAAACCATTCCCCTCTCTCCATAATTCGGATTGCATTTCGACATTCATTTTGGGCGATTTATGCTTCCCATCTTTTCTTTTTTTTGTTCGCAATAAAAAGGGGCACTTGAGATGCCAGTGAGACATCAGTGCTCACAGAAAACTCCATATATATTTCCATACTTGGCAATTTAGCATTTAGCATACTTCAGGGATCACTATGAATTATGATCAGAGAGAGCTGGAATTTGAAGGGTTCATTGGCCCTTCCATGCGCTTATTTAAGTTCTAGTAGTAATTTGGTTCATTGGCCTTGTCTTTGTCCCACATCGACGGTTTTCAGCTCTTTTTGTTTGTTTAAATAATGCGGTCTAACTGTAAGGTTTGTCCCTTCGGGGACATCTGATAAAATTGGAATGATACAGAGAAGATTAGCATGGCCCCTGCGCAAGGATGACACGCACAAATCGAGAAATGGTCCAAATTTTTTTTTACTTAATTCTAATTCCATCTTTTTCCTTTTATATGTTTTTCCTTCTCATATTCTTCTATGTCCATAGTATCCTTTAAAAAATGATTATTAATCCTTATTGTTATCTTTTTCGACTATATTGCGATAAAAATGGTCCAAATTTTTTTTTACTTAATTCTAATTCCATCTTTTTTCCTTCTCATATTCTTCTATGTCCATATTACCCTTTAAAAAATGATTTTTTTTTATTTAAAAAATGCTAGATTAATCCTTATTGTTATCTTTTTCGACTATATTGCGACAAAAATGCCCTCGCCTTATGTGTGTTTAATTGCACTCATTCTACCTTCAACAACGTAATTACTACATCTTTTTTCCTTTTATATGTTTTTCCTTCTCATATTCTTCTATGTCCATAGTATTCTTTAAAAAATGATTTTTTTTTTTTTTTTAAAAAGGCTAGATTAATCCTTATTGTTATCTTTTCCAACTATATTGCGACAAAAATGTCCTCGCTTTATGTGTGTTTAATTGCACTCATTCTACCCTCAACAACGTAATTACTACATCTGAGAGCTGATTAACTGCACTCAATTTGACCAAATATGACAGATATGCCCTTATAAGGATGTCAAAGGAAAAATTTATCTTGAACACATGCAGTATAATTTTCGAATCTAAAAAAAAGGCTAGATTAATCCCAATTGTTATCGATCTTTTTCAACCTATTTTGACAAAAATGCCCTCGCCTTATGTTTTTCCTTTTCATATTCTTCTATGCCCATAGTACCCCTTAAAAAAAAATTAAAAAAAGTCTAGATTTATCCTCATTGTTATCTTTTTCGACCATATTTTGACAAAAATGCCCTCACCTTATGTGTGTTTAAGTGCACTCATTCTAAAAAAAAGGCTAGATTAATCCCCATAGTTATCGATCTTTTTCGACCTATTTTGACAAAAATGCCCTCGCCTTATGTTTTCCTTCTCATATTCTTCTATGCCCATAGTACCCCCTTAAAAAAAAATTTAAAAAAATCTAGATTAATCCTCATTGTTATCTTTTCCGACCATATTTTGACAAAAATGCCTTCGCCTTATGTGTGTTTAAGTGCACTCATTCTAAAAAAAAAGGCTAGATTAATCCCCGTTGTTATCGATCTTTTTCGACCTATTTTGACAAAAATGCCCTCGCCTTATGTTTTTCCTTCTCATATTCTTCTATGCCCATAGTACCCCCTTAAAAAAATTTAAAAAAAGTCTTGATTAATCCTCATTGTTATCTTTTCCGACCATATTTTGACAAAAATGCCCTCGCCTTATGTGTGTTTAAGTGCACACATTCTAAAAAAAAAAGGCTAGATTAATCCCCGTTGTTATCGATCTTTTTCGACCTATTTTGACAAAAATGCCCTCGCCTTATGTTTTTCCTTCTCATATTCTTCTATGCCCATAGTACCCCCTTTAAAAAAAATTTAAAAAAAGTCTAGATTAATCCTCATTGTTATCTTTTCCGACCATATTTTGACAAAAATGCCCTCGCCTTATGTGTGTTTAAGTGCACTCATTCTAAAAAAAAGGTTGGATTAATCCCCGTTGTTATCGATCTTTTTCGACCTATTTTGACAAAAATGCCCTCGCCTTATGTTTTTCCTTCTCCTATTCTTCTATGCCCATAGTACCCCTTAAAAAAAATTAAAAAGAAGTCTAGATTAATCCTCATTGTTATCTTTTCCGACCATATTTTGACAAAAATGCCCTCGCCTTATGTGTGTTTAAGTGCACTCATTCTACCGTCAACGCCGTAATTATTACATCTGGGAGCTGATTAATTGCACTCAATTTGACCAAATATAACAGATATGCCCTTATAAGGATGTCAAAGGAAAGATTATCTCGGACACATGCAGTATAATTTTCGAATCTAAAATAGCCATGGAGTCAAATTTGATCTCTTTTGTTCTTCTTCTTATAGTTTACCCTTGTGATGTTAGTTTTTGGGGCAGTCTACTCTAAAATAATCATTTTATTAGTCGGGATCCTCTGCTATCATAACATAGAGTCGTACCTTTATTTACCCTTGAAATAGAGGGTAGTTTTGAAAGTTGAAACAATTTAAGGAAAAAGATAGAAAGAGAGAATATAAACGCTCCCTACCGTTACAGTAGAGAAACCAATTTGCCATTTTACTCTTGACAAAAACCTCCTCAAAATAGCTAATGATAAAGAAGATTCAAGATAGGAAGATGGAGAAGTATATATATAGAAAGGTCAAAAGAGGACTTTTTTACCCGATTGAAGACCATAAAACCAAGATCCAAATCAACACCATCAAAATGAACGGTCTTGGCATGCCCACCTAAATAATTTTCCTTCTCATATAACACAACTTGCACTCCTGCTTTTGCAAGCTCGTATGCTGCTCCTAATCCACTTATCCCTCCACCAACCACTGCCACTCTCATCTTTCCTTTGCTCCTTTTCTCTCTCCTCTATCTTACTGATCGATGTATGTCCTTTCTGTCTTCACCGTACCACTAGCCTTTAATTTCCTACACATTCACGTCCACCCATTCATTTGTTAGCTTAAATCAAAAAGAGGTAAAATAAAAACTTTGCTTAATAATATGTTTTGACATATAATGTACCATTGGTATTAAACTTGAACAAAGTACCCAAGTCTCAAAAATTAATTGAAGCTCATATAATCATGCAAATATGCAACATAAATGATTTTTGTTAACCGTGATTCTTAACACAATTAGTGATCATAATAACAAATTAATCATGATGCTATGTGTTATACAGTATATACTATAGCTCAAAATCACACATTACACCTTTTAATGTCTAAGTGAAAGACATCCATAAATAAATGTGTGATTGTAACAATAACAATACTTCAATTGGAAAAAATAGAGAGGCTACATTATTTACAATTATGTAGGAGTAACTCTCTTTTTCGATACGGGACGCCCTGCATAATTTGAAGGAGTAATGTGCCCAAAATAAGAGATTTAGATTGATTGTAAGTTGTAACAATTAACGAAGAAGCTCCATTACAATCATATATAACCGTCTGTTTCGACATGGGGCACCCTACATATTACAAACGAGTAATGTGCTCAAATCTAGAGAGTATTCTAATTAAGTACTAATAATGTATTAAACCATCAAAACTTAGTTTAGACTTTAAAATAACAACCACATAATTAAGAATTTAAATAGCCTATATATGGAGATGAGAAGAACAACGTAAAAGAAGAAGCAACCAATGCATACATAGCATGAGAATCTCCTCTGAGGAATTATTTGTCATTCGTAAAGTTGCAAAATGGTGTTTAGAAAACAAATAAAAGAAATTAGACAAAAGATTAGAGAAATGGTGAACAGTACAAAATATATGTAATACCTAAAAGCAAGAGCTTCCCAGTATTTATTTGAAAGATATTGCAAAAATAATGGTGTCGAAAATTCCACCTTCGGCACTTCAACGTTACTTAAGAATCCACCAGTGAAGGAGAGACTGATGAGAGAGACAGAGATGTAGAGGATGTAAAGATAAGCTAAAAGGAGATAGATAGAAAGACCATATATATGGCTAAATATCTCCTAATTTACATATAGGTCCAAACATTTGCCAGAATTTTTTTTAAAAAATAAAAATACTGTTTTACATTATTATTTGACCAGACAATTACATTAAAGCATTTTCCAGAATGTACTTGGTACTATATTTCAATAATGTTATTGGGGATACAATGCAAGGGGGTCTTAGATACGATACATGATATATCATGATCTTCCACTTTTAGGAACATGGTATTCTATCTAAAAAATAAAAATCATGTGGTGGAAATGGTGCCGATGTCATCACATATGGCTTTTATAAGGACTATTTTTATTTGTAATATGTATCCTTCTTGTCATATTTTGCTAGCTTTTATAAGAACTATATTACTTCATACTCCAACTAAAATTGCGTGAACAAACAAATATTAAAAATATTGCGTATTATAATCAATCATCTTATTGTGATTCTTGCACGATTGTTATTATTCTTTTTTTTTTGTTTGCAATAGAAGAACTCGTATATATTTAAATTATAACATCACTGTGTTGTATGAGATTCCAAAAGCACAAAATCTCGTATAAGCCAGCCTTAAGATGAGGCCTCTCATATACATGAGTTGAAACTTTTTTACAAGAATGGAGATAAAAATTACATGAACAAAAATAAAATGCCAATATTATCAAAACGTGGGAATAAAAATAGAATTGGTGAATATTATCATGAAAGAAAAAAATTCTATAAAAATGGAAAAGATGAGTACATTTTATATACAAACTAACTAGGAAACCCCTATTAAAAAAAAGCAACAAGGAAAATAAATACAAAAACAAAACTAATGTGATTTGTTTGAAAGAGCAAGAAACTAAAAGTCGAAAAGTGAGAGAATGAACTGAAGGACAAACAAAAAGGAAAATGAAATGAGTAAAAGGAAAAAGGAAGAAACGAAAAAAGTGGACAAAAAGTAATTCCGTGAGATTCGAAGATGACCACAATTTTTCTCGTGACATGTCGTGGCCTATAAGGTCGTGGCAATCAATTTAGCCACGGTAAAAGCACTCTTGTGGCCATAACGAGTAGTCTAGCCACAGTTTTGTTAGTGACATGTTAACATCTTGTCACTAAAAGCATAATGGAAAATTTTCAATTAGCAACGTGAATTTTTGTGGTGGGTTAATTTAATAGTTACGATTATACTAGTGGCTAATTAAACATAAAATAGAAATAAGAAAAACCTTAGAATTGTTGTTGGTGAGTCTTGAACTTGAGACCTCTCGTAGTTTATAAGTGACTAGCTCAAACCATCTATGCTAAACTTCTTATATTATTAAAGTATGGACATTATTATATTTAGGATGTTATTACATGGAAAAAATATTGACATCCACTACATTTTTCACGGCAAACTAGTCAATTCCGTGGAAAAATTTGTAAATGGCCACGAAAAAAGAAAATTGGTGGCAATTTGGCCACACAAGTAAATTTCTGTGGCAATTTAGCCACAAAGTTATTCCACTCGTAGCAATTTTTCCAAGATGACCACAATTTGTTTTTCCCGTGGAAAGCATAAAATTATTTTGCCTGTGGCAATTTTCTTGGAAATGGCCATGAAATAATTTTTCGTGGCAATTTCAAAAAATCCGAAAAAGTTGGCCACAAAATTTGACCTCCTATGATGAAATTCGTGGCCCAAATGACTAATTTTTGTAGTGTGACATAACCAAAATTAGCGCATCAATCTGCTGCTCTATTACCTTCTTGGAATAATATATGATTGATTATACAAGAGAAACATCATGCATGCTAGGTATCTTCGTGGATCAATCACAATATAATGGCCCAAGGGCATGTGACGATAATATTTCAAGAACTTGTGTTAACCTAAATTGTCATCACACTCTCAACGCTTCATCAATTCTCGTACTACAATGACATACTTATATAGATAGTAGTTAGTCAGGGGTGGATCTAGTGCGATGCATTAGGGTTTCGCTTACCTAATTTTTCCCGAATTTTTTTCGAAAATACCATACTATTCGGAATTTTTTTTGGAAATTATTACTAAAATACCCTAATAATATAGTTTTGGCATCCATATTATTTATTTTATACATCCAGGTTAATTTCTGCACCTATATTATTAGTTTTGTAAATGTACCATTGGTACTAGTATAGAGCTTCTAATAGACATAGTCATAAGAGTTGGTACTTGAGAAATTGGGGTAGACAGTGCACTGCTATCCTCCACTTTAAGAGGTTCATTTTTCATTTCAAGCAATTTCAAACAAACTTAAAATAAGAATACTAATAGAGATTCACCTTCTAACCAAATTTTGAATCGGGCGCCGCTATTGACTAGGCTACGGTGCTTACTGCGCCTAGGACGTTTCTATTGGTTTTTTAAGCACGGATTAAAGAAGCATTACGTGGTGTTTTGTTTATCACTACTTTAAGGTTTCAATTACTAATTTACTTTTTTTTTTTGGTGCTTTCAATTACGAATTTTTTCTTTTTTGGTTTAGTTCCTTTCTCTTTGGGCGTGGTTAAAGGGCACCTCCTAACGCACGGCTTCAGGTATTCCACAAAATCACAAAATCTCGTATGAGGTAGCATTAAAGTGAGGTCTCTCATACAAGCATGATGTCATACCGACGTTATGTTTGTATATAGAGGTAGGCCTCACCTTGAGGGGACCTCATACAAGACTTGTTGCCACGAAATAATTCGTGTTGGTGCTCCCCATGAGATTTGAACCCATGACTTGATGTACAAGTTGCAACTTATTTACCAGTGAACCAACACCTCTTGGGTTCAATTACTAATTTACTACATGACTATGAAAACCTTATTAGCAGCATTGTATTTGTAGCAATAGCCACATAACCGGCCTCTGACATCATATTATTTTTATTTTCTAGTGGAAATCTCTAAATCATATTTTGATGTTCACTTTTAATATTCCACTACTATAGATCTATGATATTATCCTTATTGACTGAAAACTAGCTCGTTTACTTGCTTGCAATCAATTGCAATGCAATGCAATTATTTTATAAAGTAGATGTGGGGTGAAAAGGGAAGGAGTGAGAGAAGAGGGATGGGAAAAGTGAGGTTGATTGCATGATCCAATGTAATCACAATTGCTCAATTTTTTCCATATAATGATGAATACTTTGAATGTTGTAATCAATCTCACAATGCTTATCTCCTTCCTCATCCTTTTTCCTTTTTCACCTCACATCTACCCTTCAAAGTGATTGCATTACAATAAATTTGATTGCAAGCAACTAAACGTCACCTAAATGTAAATTGAATAATATGTGGGAGAAAAAATACCTTACATAATAACCTGATTTACTTTGAAAGAATGAAAAGTAAAGGTAACAAAGTAGTCTACAAATTAAAGCAATGTAGTTTTTTTTTTCTATGTTGAAATGGTAAGTATTATTCCATCATATAAAAATATACCAATGTGGCATTCCGGAACCAATCACGCACGAGTACCATCACCAGTGCTGCAACCCTAATACAACTCACGCAAAACAAACACAAACCAAGCCTAGAAAAGAGATTGTGCTAAAAAACAATCAACCTCTCTAGCATCAAATGTGTTGTATAGTCTACAAAGCAATGCAATTTATATATTTTTTGGTTTAGCAAAGAGAAACTTCCTTTTTTATTAGATATGGTTCAAATGTCACCTCCTAACTTACAACCTTAGGTATTCTACGAATTAATTCGTGTAGGTGCTCTCCATGAGACTTGAACCCGTGACCTTGTGTATAAATTGTAGCTTATTTACCAATGAGCCAACCACCTTTTAAATACACAACAATATAGATGATCCTATGCATAATGTCTATAGTATTTCTTAAACATAAAAAGAAAAAACATACAAATTGATGGAAACAAGTTCTAAAATTTATTTTTCAATACATTTACCACTAGATCAAAATGGTAATTGGCCATCTTATTGTCGGTATTCTCGATTGTCACAGTAAATAAGAGTATCTTAATTTATCCTTAGATCCAGGAAAGTACACTAGGAGTATACAATAGTTAATAACTTCACACAAGACATAAATGAGGAAATCGAACCTGAAACTTCTGTACATTAATCTAAATTTTAACCATTAGGCCAGTAGCCAGACTCCAATGCCTAAAAAAAGTTATATACTCAGGTATATTGAGCACAATGTATCTATAGGTGTCACATTATTAATGATATTGATTTTGACCTGAATAAAATATGAGCTTGACAAGTGTGGTATATCGTGCTAAATACACCCGAATACCTACAAAAATTTACCGCCGGACTCCAATATGCTTCCCCTCAAAAAAAAAAAAATAAAAAAAAAACTCCAATTTGCTTGTTGGGTGCGAAGTTGTCGGTTGTCACCGACTAATGAAGTCACTGTCAAATGTATGCCGATAAATCGGAAAACGCTGTGCCGGAAGCTGCTTTACCAGAAGGGCAACGAAATTGGCGACAAAGCCGACAATCAAACAAACCATTCCGATTTCCAACAAAAACTAATTTATCTCACATCCTCATCGAAATGCCAACTGAAGTTGATCATCAAACTGCAGGCTACCCAGCAAAGCCAACAGTTGAAAACAAGCCGATGTTCATCTACGAATATCAATTTCATTCATCGATGGCTAAATTCCCTCCTGGGCTGCACTTGCAAGTAATTTTTGGTCAATCCCAAGTTCACAATTTGCCAGTTAACATCTTCTCCGTTATTCTTTATGGTATTTTCATCTAGATTTTATAATGCACTCTAGGTGTTCGATAAAAGTTCTCAAAGAACCTTAGTGACTAGTTTGCTAAAATTAGTTTATCCGTTGCATAATTGTTGTCTTGTACTACTTGTACTCACTCTGTGTGAGTTATTCGATTGAACGATGGATAAGGGGGAAAATAATTGAATGGTCCTATTTTTTTGTTTTTTTTTTCTTTTTTGTTATCCGTTAATATAGTTTGTTGCTAAACATCCTGAGAAATTGTGGGTGTATTGTCCTAAAATTAGTGGTTTGAAATGATCATATATTCCATCTCAAAAGGAAAATGAATTATTAATTGCAAGCGAAAGTAAAAATTGGTTGCGGTGATCTCAATGTTTACATTGTTTAGGCAACAAAATAAAATAAAAAACATATATTTGTAAGGAAAAATTTCATTCATTAGGTGCTTTGAGGTTTGGTATAATAATACTCATTATTTTGGCCTGAATGTGTTTTGAGAATTCGCATTGGGGTTGAAGTGTCATGGCCTATAGTGCCTACTATAATTAACTTTTCCATTTTAAAGCCCAAATTTGATGTTTTTTTTTGTAGTGTTAGAAGAATCAGTTCATAATCCAAGCCAAAATCTGAACCCAGGCTGTCCAATTAATTTAGCTCAAAGCTCCATGTACATATGATTAGCCATTTGAATGGGAATGGGGGCTTGTTATGTCAATGACATAGTTTCAATTTAAAAGGTTAAATATCTTTACATGCACGTAAATGTTGACAGCCTTAGTTATAGTCTAGGTTGCACGGATACGGGTGCGGATACGGATACGAATACGGATACGGATACGGGATACCGCATCTCTAAAAAAATAGAATACGAATACGTGTAATGATTAAACAATATAATATGTAAAAATGATTCTTTTTCTTAGAAATCTAGGCACTAAATCTTAATATTATGAAAATAATTAAGGAAATTAGAATGAAAACAATTTAAACATCTTTTGGTAGGTGTATTTTACAATTTTTAAGATGAAAAATAGATAAGCTATGTAAATATGTCTAAAAATTACCGATCAAGTATTCTCAAGTATTAGACAAATATCCTACAAGTATCGATATCCTAGAAGTATCGAATACGAGATATTGCACCTTTAAGAAGTATCGGTACAATGGAGGTTATAGTGACACCTTGAGCAAAATATTGCCAGAAGTTGTTGACACATAAATTGGAATATTCAAAATATATTCCGCCGGATAGCTATTAAGCAAACCTTGGAGAACCTAAATGGATGATTTTCTAAAAATAGCTTTGATCATATGAACATAGAGATTGAAACACTTTCGGATGCTACAACAAGTGGTAGCAATTGCATCCACTTGGAACAAACAAAAAATCATTTTGACCCTTTTGTAAAAAAGATTTATAAATAGTTAAAAAATGCGTCATGCTTGACATAGGAGAATGAACCCTCTTTAAGAATTATTTTCGTATCCGTCACTGAAATCATTGGGTTATAATCATTGGGATGATCAGACTTGTCTACCATAATCTTTTTTTTTTTGTTTTTGTTTTTGTGCAATGGAGGGCAAGAGCCTTACCATAATTATATGTTTGAGGACATTTAAAAGTGGAAAGCTATGGAAGTGTAAAATTATTGAGAACTGTGGGGAAAAAAGAGTATTACTAATTTACTAGTGTTATGTAAATATAATAGATATAGTTTTTATTTGTTGAGTTTGTCATAGTGAAAAGATGTGGCTAAGTAAGAGTTTTCAATTTATCTTCCTTTCCTTGAGGGGATCCATTTATGGATTACTATTACCAAAACCGAAAAGTTGTTCCAAAATATAACTAAAATTGCTTTTAGATCTATTCTGTTTACCATATAGTTTTTCTGTCAGATTTGAAGGAACACTATGGGAACTTAGTTGGCAAAATATGACCAGTTTTAAATTCCACCCCCACCCCTACCCCCTCCCCAAATAAAAAAAGGATCAAATTCCTAAAATGTATCTTTGGTTTTAAGATTTTGAGTCCAAAGTTCCTTCCAAAAAAATCATGCATCAGCATCTCTGAGGATTACTAATTCGTTTAAATGTGATGCCACACCAAATAATGTATGTCATGCTATATTAATTACATGCTGAACCTTTCTGTTACTTCAAAACATAATCATCCTACTTTCAAGGAGAACACCTGCATAAGAATTTGCTATCTATGCACTTTCTTCTCGATTTCTTCGCAGAAACTAAGTTGTCCAAAATAACCAACAACACCCACCTCTGTCTCTCTCATCTCTCCTCCACCTCCCATCTTTGTCATGTTATTTTTCCGTATCCTTTTGCAAAATTGTTGTCATATCCCAATAACAGCCCAACCATCTCTCTTCTCTCTCTATCCTCCTCTCACTTTTTTTAAGAGAATGCCCCATCCTCTCTTCCCCTTCTGTCCCGCTGGATAGCTGACGTCAAATTTCTTGCCGGAGTCCGTCGCCGCCCCTCCATTTCAACCCATTAATCATCTCAGATAATTAATGGGCCGCAGGGACTCCCATGCACAGCTATCTGGTCATCTAGGATCATCATGTACCAATAATGTGTCTACTTCGCGAGCAGTGGGTCTGGCTCCTAACCACGAGCCTGAGCCAGACCTCTCATGGCCCTTTGGAAAGCTTGAGGGGATTGACCGTGATGACATCCGAGAGACAGCCTATGAGGTGTTCTTCACCTCCTGTAGGTCCTCCCCAGGATTTGGAGGGAGAAATGCCTTGGCTTTCTATTCTTCACATGATCATCATGGGGATTCAAATAGCAGTCCCGGGTCACCTGGTTCACCAGGGTCAGGGTCGGGGAGGGGGATGGGGAGTGGGGTTGGGATGGTGCCTAACAGCAAGATAAAGAGGGCGTTGGGGCTGAAGACTCTCAAGAGAATGCCATCTAGGAGATCATCCCTTGGTGGAGGGTTGAGTTCCAGCAGCTATGGGGGTGGCCCATCATCTCCCAATTCTAATGGGTACACTGCGTATGGGCATATTGGACATGCACACAGTGGGGGAAGCCCAGGAGTGTCGTTCACTGTCCCAGGTCGATCACCCCGGAGGCCACTAACATCAGCCGAGATCATGAGGCTGCAGATGAGGGTGACAGAGCAGAGCGATAATAGGCTTCGTAAGACGCTCATGAGAACTCTTGTTGGCCAAGTATGTACATGATGGACATGGGCATTCATTCATTTATCATCATCAATCACACAATTCTTCTTTCGACTTTCTTTTTCCTTTGTAGTTTCTCTCCTGTTTACATGTGTAGATGTTGATTGCATGATATTTCCTCCTGAGTTGGACAGTTGTAAGATATATGAGCTAGAAATTTGGTACCACCTATTTTATGCATGTCTAGTTTACTCTTGAACATGACCTTCAAAAACAGAAAAAGGACCCTAGAAAAACATGAAATGCATCAATGTGGTAGTGTTATGTCAATTGGGAAGATTATTTCTTTTTATGAGGAAGATTGGGTGTGAATGTGTTGTGATCCTATGGGGTTAATTTGACAAAGTGTGTCTCTCTTGCCTTCTCTGGTGGCATTTCACTTTGGTAGGAGGGTTCCCTTTTCTCGTTTTGCCCTGTGTATGCACAAGTTACTTACGAATGTGATGCTCTCCATATTTCCTTTTTAGGGTGTGAAATAAACCCCTAGAGTTTGCTCTGTAATGAAGCATGACATCCAAGCAGATGATTCTATTTAGCAATATCTTGACATTCTAAGATAACTTATTTGATTTACAAGGGGAAATGAAAGAAATAGAGGGGGGGGGGGATAAATCTGAGACATCAAATCAGAAATTTGAGAACATGAGGACATGCACCAATCAAACTGGAGATCATCAGTTTGACTATGAATATTTAGAAACGTCATATTGCTACCAAATCAAATTGGTGGGAAGGAATAAAAAGTCGACTAACTTAGCTTGATAATGCTAAGTTAATCGACTCACCAATTTGACTTGGTAGCAATATATGATCTATCAGAAAAAAAAAAGAAAAAAAGAGTAGCTTAATAATAATGTCTATAAATCCTTAATTCTGAAGAACTTTGCTTTAATTTGCTATAGATGGGCAGGCGAGCGGAGACAATAATACTCCCTCTTGAGCTCCTCCGGCACTTGAAGCCATCAGAATTCCGCGACCATGCTGAATATAACTTCTGGCAAAAACGACAGCTAAAGATCCTTGAAACCGGGCTGGTAATCCACCCATCAATCCCGCTTGAGCAGCCAAACTCTTTTGCTGTCAAGCTTCGGGAGATCATGCGAGCCAATGAGGATAAGCCTATTGACACCGAGAAGAACTCAGATACCATGAAGCAGCTCTGCAACTGCATTCTCTCCCTTGCTTGGCGTGGGGCCCATGGCAATGCCACCGATGTATGTCACTGGGCTGATGGGAACCCATTGAACATCCATCTCTACGTGGCATTGCTCCAATCAGTTTTTGACCTCAAGGACGAGACTGCTGTCTTGGATGAGGTGGACGAGCTCATGGAATTGATGAAGAAGACGTGGACCACACTTGGGATGAACAGACCACTCCACAATGTGTGCTTTACTTGGGTGCTCTTCCGGCAGTACGTCCTCACAGGCCAGACTGAGCCATACCTTCTGTGTGCTTCGTTGACTATGCTGGTTGAGGTGACCAATGATGCTAAGAGGCCGGGAGATAGAGAAGGATTATATGTTAAAACCTTGGCTTCTGTTTTGAGCTCCATCATTGCGTGGTCAGAGAAAAAGGTGCTCAATTATCATGCTGCATTCCCCAAGGGCAATGCTGGTATGATGGAGAATCTACTCCCTCTGGTTTTGCAGGCGAGGAAGATCTTGGATGAAGACGTTGCTGCGACCATAGCGGCCAGGCGTGAACAAGGAGAACAGAAGATGGAAACACATGAGCTGTCTGGGAATCGGGTTGATTACTACATCCGTTCCTCTTTGAGGAATGTGTTCGCCAAAGTAAGTGGGTTTTCAGAATACATGTTAATAAATGAAATACATATACACTTTACTACTTTAGTAGTGTTTGGATCTGATCAATCTTGGTTCATATTGTTTCGGATCTTGTATCATGTTAGGTCAAACATAGGCTTGTTTCCTTCACATTTCACATAAGTTGCGAGTCTAGTTAAAGTTGAGTTTCAGGATTCTCATTCCAGGCCCTCTAGTTTAGATTGTTCTTTTTTTTATACAAGTCATTCTGCATGTGCTCGGTAATAGATGGTAATTTTGAGTGCCATTAATAACCAAAAGACATTATCAAAAATGTAAATTTGTTCTCAATGTAACATGGTTTCTCATACTCCAGATGGCAGCAAGCATGAGTATAGCCAGTATGCAACTAGAAGGAGAAAAGGAGGTGAGTGAAGCTCTCGTAGATCTTGCGCAAGGAACCGAAGAATTGGCTGCAAAAGAGAAAGAAAGCTACAGCAACACTCTGAAGAGGTGGCACCCAGTATCGGCTGCAATAGCGGTTGTGACATTGCAGAATTGCTATGGAGCTGTGTTGCAGCAATATTTGGCTGGGGTATCCATGCTCTCAACAGAGACCATAAGTGTACTCCATAGGGCTGGAAGACTCGAAAAGATTTTGGTGCAGATGGTGGTCGAGGACACAGTTGAATGCGAAGATGGAGGGAAATCCATTGTTAGAGAGATGGTTCCTTTTGAAGTCGACTCGATTATTTTAAGACTTCTAAGGAAGTGGATTGAGGAGAGGCTACGGAAAGGTAGAGATTGTGTTCAAAGGGCAAGGGAAACTGAAGTAAGTTCATTTCCGTCAACCAAAATTAACAACTTATCTATTCCTACTTAGTGTTAGTGAGTGGAACTAAGCTAGTGGTTATCAACAATCGTATTTCAGACATGGAACCCAAAGTCTAAAGCAGAGCCATTCGCACAATCAGCAGTGGAACTAATGAAGATAGCCAAGCAAACTATTGACGACTTCTTTGAGATTCCTATCGGACTCTCTGACAATTTAGTCCAAGATCTAGCTGATGGTTTAGAGCGTGTGATCAGAGAATATTCCAGCTTTGTTGCTTCCTGTGGTAAGAGATAATTCCTGTGTATTCAAGCTCACGTTTACCCTTGCATTTTGCCATCTCCTGAAGCTTTCGTTAACAGCTAACTATCATAGAACACCATATTCTTTTGATGATTGCCTTGTCATAATAGAGTAGTAGTTACTGATAAAGTGGGTGATGCATGCTCCATACATCTATTTCTTGACAATCTGATTTTAGTTAAGTAATTAAGGGTTGTGCTTTGATATGTTAATGCAGGAACAAAACAGAGCTACATCCCTACATTCCCTCCTCTTACGAGATGCAGTCGGGACTTAAAGTTTGTCAAGCTCTGGAAAAGAGCTGGCTGCAATGTTGGCATTCAGGAGCTGCACCATTACATGGCGGCTATTGAAGGTCACCATCCACGTCCATCAACAAGTCGTGGGACCCAACGCCTTTACATCCGCCTTAACACCTTACACTACCTCCTTTCTCACCTCAACTCCCTCGACAAGACCCTTGCCCTCTCCCCACGAGTTAACCCTTCAACCCAAAAGCGCTACCCCAATAGCCGGAGAAATCTGGGCAACTCCACCTCCTATTTTGAGCTCGCCCGTGCCTCGATGCAGGGCGCCATCCAACACGTTGCTGAGGTGTCAGCCTTCCGGCTAATCTTCTTGGATTCAAACTCTGTTCTCTATGAGAGCCTCTACGTTTTCAGTGTGTCCAATTCCAGGATTAGGCTTGCCTTGCGCATTCTCAAGCAAAATCTCACTCTCCTAGGGGCAATCCTGATTGACCACGCCCAACCGGTGGCAGTCAAGGAGGTTATGAAGGCAGCATTCGAGGCTTACCTAATGGTCTTGCTCGCAGGAGGAAGTACTCGGACCTTTTCTAGGTCGGACTATGAGATGATCGAGGAGGATTTCGAGAGCTTAAAGCGGGTATTTTGCACCAGTGGGGTAGGGCTAATAGCCGAGGATGATGTGGAAAAGGAGGCTGAGGTAGTGGAAGGGGTGGTTCAACTGATGGGGCAGTCCACTGAGCAGCTAGTCGAGGATTTCAGCATCGTGGCTTGTGAGAAGAGCGGGATGGGGGTGGCCGAAACAGGAAAGAAATTGCCCATGCCACCAACAACTGGACGGTGGAACAGGTCGGATCCCAACACAATACTCAGAGTATTGTGCCATAGGAATGACCGGGCAGCAAACATCTTTTTAAAGAAGGCATTCCAGTTGCCAAAGAGAAGATGATGATAGTGGCTATGTCTATATTTATAGAGTTTGAAGCAAGAGAGTTTTGTAAGTGGGGGTGATGCCATGGCCACAGTGGGCTTTTTAAACCATTACAGAATAGAAAATGGCTTTTGTAACTCAGATTGTGAAGGAGATTCAACTGTACAAAAAGTTTCTTCATCAAAATGCATATCATATGATCTATCCTGCTGGGGCTATATTAGAGAGCATTGTACTTCACTTTTGCTCCTCTTTTCTTTTTCTTTTTTTTTTTTTTTGGTTTTCCTCTTTTGAATTTTTGCGAGAGATTCATTGTTTTTGAACAGTAGACTTTTTCAATAGTAGGTGGGATAGGATTAACAATGAACGTCTTGAGGAAAATTGATCCATCTGTTACTTTTTTCGATTGTGCCATAGCTGTAAATTTTTGGACAAGATAATTTTATTTATTTATTTATTTATTTTATTTTTTTTTATTTTCTTTTTTTTTTTGGGAGTGAAGATAAATGTTGGATCTAAGAAAAGTTTCATTTGTCTTTTCCACTTGCCATTGTCAAACTATCATAAATCAACCACATCTATACAAATTACAATGGGTTGTAAAGCCTAAACCATTCCACTTAGCTCTTTCACCTATCCTTCATTTTGTGTGTAATTTTCTTAATATTCTAAAAAGTACCAAATCCTTGAACAATTACCCTTGCAATTCATCTCTAAGCACCTCCATCGAGTCTGAAACTTCAGCCCTGTACACATAGGACTTAGCGACGAAGAAGAAATAGATGAAGTTCACCACGTTGAGTATGGCGAAGAATGCATAGTAGTAGTCAAGATGAGAGGCGTTTAGGTTGTTCAAAATCCATCCATGGTGGCCATGCTCTGCAGTGAGGTGAGAAACAATTGATAAAAGGAAGCTACTAAGAAAATTTCCAACAGCAAGAGTGGTGCATGAATAGGAAGTCCCAAGACTCTTCATTCCCTCAGGAGATTGGTCATAGAAGAATTCAAGCTTCGCGGTCTCAAGAAATGCATCAGCCGTGCCCATAAGCACAAACTGAGGAAGCAAAATGAAGATTGTTAAGGGAACTTGTGCACCATTCTCAACCACGCCGCTTTCCCTTGCAACACTTAGTCTCTTCATCTCAACTATAGATGAAATGACCATGATAAATATGTGAAGAACTAGGCCAATTCCCATTCTTTGAAGCAAAGTAACCCCTCTTGGATTTTTCGTCAATCTCTTCATGACCTTCATGAAAACTTTGTCGTACAGCACGAGAAACACGAGCATGGAGAGTGTCGTAAACCCAATTAGGCTTGCTGGGGGTATCTGGAAGTTGCCCATGCTCCTATCAAGGGTGGTGCCTTGCTTGACAAACAGGGTGTTTATTTGTGCCAACATGGTACTAGGCACGAATGTAGCTATTAGGATCGGTATCATCTTTAGCATCTGTTTCGTCTCCTCCACCTGCGTAACTGTGCATTGTTCCCAAGGATTGTTTGAACTAGTGATCACCGCAGCTTTGTTAAGGAACCTACAAAAAATGATCATACATTGTAGGAAATAAACATGTCAGAAATCACATTGCAACTAATGAACTTACTTATTTTCTCCTGTTTAACAGGATATGATATGTTTAGTACTAACTGTTTTGGAAAAGTGGAGAGAGAATTTGAAGTCATATAGTTACTGAAAACAACCTCAAGGAAGAAGTCAATTCAATTCTGAACTTGCCATTCTTGTTGTATTCATCCAACTCAAGCTCATAAAGTTGCTTAGGGTCACTAGGAATAGGCAATTTCCACTTCTTAAGAGCAGCCACAATGACCTTAGCCATCTTTGTGAAAGGACTCCCATTAGGCACCCTATGCCTATAAAAAGGAGTGCCACCTAGGAAAATCGACACCGCTATCGCCAACCCAATAGTTGGGAGCCCATACCCAAGGGCCCAACCCACATTATCTTGGATGTACACCAATATTGTGTTAGCAAAGAGGGTCCCAAAGAAAATGCTGAACATCCACCAGTTGAAGAAGGAGAGTTTATGGGCCTTCTCTTTGGGCTCAAAGTCGTCGAATTGGTCCGCTCCAATAGTTGAGATGTTGGGCTTGGTACCTCCGGTCCCAATTGCTAGTGTGTAGAGTGCACCATAGAATACAGCCAGTTGGAGTGTTGAGGCTTTTTTACAGTTGCTCATTTGGGCTTCAATGCAAGTTGGTGGTTTCAGCCCAGGGATTGAGACTGCTAGTGTTAGCACTGACATTCCCTGATGTATACAACAAAGAAAATAAAAGAGTCAATAATAATAATAATAATAATAATAATAATAATAATAATAATAATAATAATAATAATAATAATAATAATAATAATAATAATAATAATAATAATAATAATAATAATAATAATAATAATGAGGTATCCAAATTACTTCCTCTGTTCCTAATTCTTCTTTCCATTTGACTTTTTGAGATTAGAGTTTATAAACTTTGACCATAAATTTATGATGAACTATAAAGATTTAATTTATAAAGTAATATTCCTAATACTTTTATTAGATTCATTTCAAATAGTATTTTCAAAATATAATGTTTTAATAAATTTTGTACATCAATTGTAATTATCTATGGTCAAAGTACTATCTTGCAGATCAAACCAGACAAATATAAAGAAGAATAAGGAACGAAAGGAGTACATCTACGAAATTGGGACAATGACCACTAACCTAAAAAATCATAACACTAGTACAACTTTCACTAACGAAATTAAAGATCATGATTTTCAAACTCATTGAGTTCATTGGAAAATGAAAACGTGAAAGCTCCACAAATTGAATTGTCAATGAAGTTAAGGATAATGATTTTCCAACCTCATTTAGAGCACTACAAGTCTACAACTTTCAAAGAATGACCATAGTAGTCAACCTTAAGTACCGGATAAAGTATTAAAAATGTCTTTGAGGACCACATATTCTACAATTACATCGCGTTCTCATTGGCTAATAAAGCCTATGTATCATGATAAGTTCAACGTAAGTACAAAGAAATTTTGTCCATGATTTATGCGTTGTGGATTTCACGTTTGTTCAAGTTGCATATTTAATCTAGTAATAATTTCTTTTTATAGTAATATCAATGCATATAAAGACAATAGAGTGCATGTGGATTGTACATATAGAGCTGATTGACAACTTACACGTCATCAGTTTTACTTAAAACTATAAAATTTTATGCAAATTTAATAAGCTTTTCAAGAGTTTTCATTTGTCTCATACGGAATTATCTAGCTAGAATGCCTAGAAAACACAATAAAAAGAAGTATATGCGTGGGAATACGCTACGGGACCATATACCTAGGCAGTAGTAAACGAAGTCCTATATTAGGTTTAGGTTTTAGGTTCGAATCCTTCACATTCAATTTACGGAAGAATGAGATCATTACGTAGAAATATAGGAATATTTACTTATTATAAGCCGTACGTGATCTTCATTTTACAAAAAATTAACTATCGTCTTACAAACGGATTATCTTACACGAGTTTTTGTGTATAAGTAATGACTATTACTACGGAGAGAGATGAGAGATGAGAGATGAGAGATGAGAGATGAGAGATGTACGTACAGTGAGGTAGATGGCAGCAGAGATGAGGAATGTCCAATATCGACCAAGATGAGCATCGGCGAAATAAGCACCCAAAATAGGAGTCAACCAAATGGTGCCAACCCAATTGGTTACATTATTGACTGAGGCCACAGGGCCAAGGTGTAGCTTCTTTGTCATGTACAACACCAAGTTTGATGATATCCCGTAATATGCCATTCTTTCAAACACCTCATACACTGCCCAATCAATAATTAATAATATCAATTAATTATTTATACCACCTCAACATACAATTATTAGATTTTGTCCTTGATAGGCTTTTCTTGGATTCATTATATATGTGTGTATGGGGTTGATATATTTATTTATAAATTGATACTACTTAATTAGATGTTAATGGACTTATGGAGTATAGATGCAAGGAAATTTTGCCTATGATTCTCCAAGATAATGTTAAAATATTAATATTACTATATTTATTTCGTAGAAAAATGTAGATACTTATGATATAGTATGCTAAACACATTTTGCAATTTCATTATTTTTAGTTTCAAGTAATGATGATCAACCAAAAAAAGAGTTCTAACTTCTTCAACTTGTATACGAGTATATCTATTTGGTTATTAATAATTTGTACTCTATATATATGATATATCTTAGTGATAAAGATTGAGGTTTTGAGCAATAAGGTTCCATTAATTTGAAGAAAAAAAAAGAGATAATAATATAATAATTCTTAATTAAGACTACTTGCTAGCAGCGCAGAGATCAGTCTATAATAACTTAATTTGAAAAAGAAATGGGTGGCTATGGTGGGTGGTGGACTGGTGGCAATGGAAGGAGAGAGAATGATTTGGTTAGTGGGGGAGAGTGAGAAAGACCAAATTAGATAAGGGTACACTTGAAAAGTTAATGCTGAAGTTTACTCTTATCAAAACCCCGTGCTATATCAAACTGGGAACATAAATATAGGACGGAGGGTAGCTAGCACAAAAATCGGATTAGCAAAAAAAAAAAAAAAAAAGAAAAAAACTAGCACAAAAATTGAAATGAAGATATTTTCCAGGCCTTGCTTGTGTGTGTATGAGAGAGAGAGATAGAGAGAGAGAGAGAGGGTCTTACCAACAACAAATAAGCAAGCATTCCAACCACCACGTCTGGATCTACAAACAGGGTTGCCTTTGAGATCCACTGTGCCATCCTTTGTATAATCATCAACCCCAGTTTCTTCCATACCAGTAGCACTATCCATAGACATATATATCAACTATATGGTAACTAATTACTTAAGCTTTAATATGAAGAACTTACTGCTATAATATGAATTGAAGCCTTGAAGTTTATCTCCTTGGTTTCTGGAGATGTATGTGCTCTAGCATCTTCACTGCACTTGTCCTCATACTACCAGTAGTCTACATGACTATATATATGTAGTATATATATAGCTACCAAGTAGTACATACCTCTACTAAGGCTCTAACCAATGCATTTTTTTTATAAGCCACAATTTTAATATTTGCTCTAGGGAGTATGTTATTTAGTTTTTTTTTTTATTTAACCACATGTTCACGTAATTTTTTTGAGTCAAGAGTCAAGACTAATTATGTTCGCATCGGGTTAATTTACAAAAGGGTAAAGTGTTTCCAATAAGTAGTTTCTCCATTCACAAGAATCGAACTCGCAACCTTACTTAAGGAATAAGAGTGTCGAACCATTCATTACACCAATCACACCAACCATTTATTGATATGATATTCCCTAGTTAAATAGGGTTCACAAAGTCGTGTCTAAAAACTTGTATTTCCATTGTTCACATAGTAATAATTATTTGTAAGACTGTGACCAATATTGCCAATTATTGTCATTTAACTTATCGTTATCCATTACATTTGTAGGAATTCACTGATTGGCCCCCATTGTGACTAGAAATATATTCTTTGAATTTTGTACTTATGACTTTTGAGTTTTTTTTTTTTTTTTTTTTTTTTTTTTTTTTTTTTTTTTTGTTAGCTTTGAAACAGTACTCATAATTTTGAGAATAAGTGAATTTCCCTTGAGGGATTAGTGTTGTATTAGTCTCTTTATATAGTACTTACATGGAACAATCCAGAAGATTGATTACAATAGTATACAAGTATAATCTAGAATACTCTAAGTATTATCTAGAATACTCTAAGTATAATCTAGAGAAATACAAATATAATTAATGCTCTATATACAAAGAGGAATATTTACATATTCTGAATTATTTACATTATCACACCCCCGTAGTCGGAGCGGGAGGAGGGCGAACGCTTAGACTGGAGCGATTATCATTGAAAAGAGTGGATGGAAGGCCCTTCGTAAATATGTCCGCATATTAAGAATTGGAAGGGACGTGAAGAACACGAACATGGCCCAAAGCTACCTTCTCACGTACGAAATGAATGTCAATCTCTATATGTTTCGTGCGTTGGTGTTGAACTAGATTGGTAGACAAGTACACGGCACTTACATTAACACAGTACACCAAGGTAGCTCGAGTGAGAGGACAATGAAGCACTAGGAGCAAGTTGCGAATCCAACAGGTCTCAGCAACTGCGTTGGCAACACCCTGATATTCGGCTTCAGCGCTAGATCGAGAAATAGTAGCTTGGCGCTTAGAAGACCAAGTTAGAATATTATTACCCAAAAACACACAATACCCCGATGTGGAGCGTCGAGTATCAGGACAACCGCCCCAGTCAGCATCAGAATACGCAATGAGGCCGGTGGTAGTGGATGGATACAGATGGAGGCCATGATCTATGGTGCCCCGGACATATCGGAGAATGCGTTTGAGAGCATTGAAATGGGGTTCTCGAGGATCATGCATAAAGAGGCAGATCTGCTGGATAGCATAAGAAAGATCAGGTCGAGTGAAAGTAAGATACTACAATGCACCGGCAAGACTATGGTAGAGAGAAATATCCTCAATTGGAGGACCCGAAGGACCAAGTTTGGACTTCGTATCAACAGGGGTGGTGCAAGGCTTGCAATTGGTCATATTGGCACGATCAAGTATCTTAAGAGCATATTTTTGTTGGGAGAGGAAAAGACCGTCCTTGGTGCGGGTTGCAGCAATCCCAAGAAAATAGTGTAGAGGACCTAAATAACTCATGACAAACTCAGAACTGAGAGAGGAAATGATACGCTGTAGAAGGGTGTCTGAGGAAGCTGTGAGTACGATGTCATCAACATAAAGTAATAAGAATGCCATGTCATTCTTGTGGCAGTAGATGAAGAGAGAAGAATCGGAGACACTATGTTGGAAGCCGATACGGGCCATATACTTGGCGAATCGCTGATACCAAGCACGGGGAGCCTGTTTGAGGCCATACAGCGATTTGCGAAGACGACACACATAATCAGGGTGAACATGAACAACAAACCCAGGAGGTTGATGCATGTAAACGGTCTCCTGTAGGGTCCCATGGAGAAAGGCATTTTTCACGTCCAGTTGATGGATCAGCCAAGAACGGGAGAGGGCAAGGCTTAATACAGTGTGAATGGTAGCTGGTTTGACAACTGGACTGAAAGTTTCATCACAATCAATACCAGGACGTTGAGACTTACCATTGGCAACCATACGAGCCTTGTATCGCTCCAGGGGCCCATCAGAATTGAATTTGTGCTTGTATAACCACATAGAACGTACCACATTAACCCCGGGAGGGCGGGGTTCCAAGACCCAAGTTCCATTTTTAATAAGAGCATCATATTCGGCCTGCATGGTCGCACGCCAGATAGGATCCTTGAGGCTTGAATATGTGAACGAGGAATAGGTGAAAGGGTGGAGGTAAGAAGGTTAAGTTTTTAGATAGGTTTAATAATGCCATGTTGACCCCCGGTAACCATGCCGTGAGTGGGCTGGGGAGGGGGAGGTGGTGGGGGAGGAGGTATAGAGTTGGTCGATGTAGGGGTGGGAGACTCATTAGAGCCCTGGCTGTTTGTAGGATAAGTGGGGGGAGATATAGAGGTGGCGGTAGGGCTTGTGGGCAGAGATGGAGTCACCCCCGGAGGAGGAAGAGGCGTATCCACCTGTGGCACCGGCTAGGAAACACTCGGAGACTCAAGAAGAGAGCGAGAGATAGGTGAGATATCAGAGGAGAGATCCAGAAAATCATATGTGGAGGGTGGTGTGGAGGAAATAGAAGCAAAAGGAAATACGGATTCGTCAAACGTGATATGACGAGAGATGATAATTTTACGAGTCTGAAGTTCAAGACAACTGTAACCCCGATGATTAGCAGGGTAACAAAGGAAGACACATGGTGTAAACCTGGGAGCTAATTTGTGAGGGGCGGAGGAAGAGAGATTAGGATAACAGAGACATCCAAAAACCCTAAGATGAGAGTGGGAGACGGGTTTGTTGAAGAGTTTAGAGAAAGGTATGTCATTTTGGATTGTGGTGGATGGGAGGATATTAAGAAGATGAGTAGCCATGTGTAGAGCTTCAACCCAATAGGTCGGTGGGAGGTGAGCCTGAAAAAGAAGGGTGCGGACAATATTATTGATGGTGCGTATCATCTGTTCGGACTTCCCATTTTGTTGGGAGGTGCGTGGGCATGAAAAACGAATCACCATCCCGTTTGCCGCAAAAAGATCATGAAGTGGGGTATTATCGAATTCACCGCCATGGTCACATTGAAAAGCTTTTATTTCACGATTAAATTGAGTGTGAACATAAGCACGAAAATGAAGAAATTTAGAGAAAGCATCGGATTTGCGGCGAAGAGGATAAACCCACAAAATTTGGGAGAAATGATCTAGAAAAATAACATAATATTTTATTCCACTCACACTAGAAATGGGAGAGGTCCAAAGATCTGAATGAATTATATCAAAGGCAGACTCTACAGCAGACTCAGAACGACAAAATGGAAGTCTAACATGTTTTCCTAGTTGACATGCATGACATAAGGTGGAATGTTTGTCCTTTTTATTACAAGAAATAAAACCCCTAGAAACTAAAGACTGGAGAACTGTGTCGCCCGGGTGACCCAAACGGCGGTGCCAGGTGGAGTGGCTGGTGGTGAGGAGAGCGGCAGGTGGAGCTGCGGAAGGTGTGGGAGTGGTGGGATAGAGGTCGCCGTCACTATCACATCGGAGTAGCATTTTCCGCGTCAAAAGATCCTTCACAGTAAAGCCATTGGGGTCAAATTCAACAGAACACTTATTATCTCTAACAAATTGATGAAAAGAAATAAGATTTTTAATAATTTTCGGGGACACAAGCACATTTTGAAGGTAAAGGGGACAATTGGGATTGGGCAAACAAGTGGAGCCCATATGAGTTACAGGTATCAAGGATCCGTCACCGACTATAACAGGATTAGTGATGCTTTTATTAAAAACAGAATTTAGATTACCTGGTGTGGACGTCAAATGGGCGGAGGCCCCTGTATCCATATACCAACCGGCATCACCGGGATCCTGGAGAGAAAGAGTGTTGAAGGCTTGCGGAAGGGAAGTGGTTGGCGCAATTGGAGCAACATATTGGTTAGCGGACGCAGGTGGAAACCAGGTCCATGGTGGTGGGACGGTGGCCGAGAATGCTTGAGGGGTGGCGTGTGGGCCCCGTCCGAGCACGCCGGGCGCAGGAGAGGGCGCGGGAACACGTGCCGAGGAAGGCTGAGGGGTGGCGGTTGAAGTGTTAGGCTGGTGCCAAGTAGGGGCTACGGGCCAGGGTGGCGGCCAGTAGAAGGGTGGCCAGACCGGTTGTGCGGGTTGAGTCGCGTTTTGTGAGGTCCTAGCTTGTTATGTTGTGGAGTTATGGCGCCCATGACCATTACGACTCCCTATGTTATTGTTCTTTTTTTTATTGTCGGTGTGACGGGGCATTGAGGGTGGTGGGGTAGATTGGGCTTCCGGTTGTGAGAGGGTAGGAGTGAAGAGGATAGTGGAGGAGGATGAGTGATCAGTGTGGGAGGATATGGGTTGTCGAGGTTTGGAAAGACGTTGTTCCTCGAGGAGGAGCATTGAATGAGCTTGAAGAAAAGAGGGGAAAGGATTGCGGCAGCGAATGATGGGTCCCATATGTTCAAATTTTGAATTGAGACCATTTATAAGCTAAGTGACAAGATTCTTATCCAGGACAGGGTTGTCAATATTGGCAAGAAGGTCAGAAAGGGTTTTAATGCGGTTGCAGTAGTCATGAACAGAGGACTCACCCATTTCAATATTGCGAAGCTCGTTATCAAGCTGAATGGCACGAGCATCTTTGTTATCGCGAAAGAGGTTTTCAAGACTAAGCCATACCTCACGGGCAGTGCCGCCTTTCTTGAGAATCATTTGGAGAAGGGACTTGGTGATAGTCCCATACATCCACAATTTGACAATACCATCAAGACGTTTCCATTCTATGTCAGTTTCTCCCGAAGGAATGGAAGTGCCGTCAAGATGACCAAGAACCCCAAAACTCAAGCAATGAGTTTCAAATAATTCCCGCCACGCATCATAGTTGAGTTCATCAAGGTCCAAGATAAGGGGTTTATAAGCCTTGATATTATTGATGCCATATGGCTTTTCAGGATGGGTCCCATATGTTCAAATTTATTGAGAGGTTATCGTATTGATTCAAGGCTCCTCCGATATGATATATAGTGTCCGAACATCGAACTAACAACGATTTTAAAGTAACCATTTTCGGAGGTGCAATTTGGTAGAATCCTAATTGTATTTTAGGAAGATTATGATGACTAATATCTTTTTTTATTAAACGCCTCACATAATCACTTCTCCATATTATTTTTTTTGAACATTTTCTCACCCTTTATTCTCCCTACATTTCTTTGCCTTCAAGTTTTCTTATTTATTCTAGCAAATCTTGATGATCAAAGGGGCGTGAAAAATAAAAGAGAGATCGACCTAAATCACTAAGGATATCATGAAACTAGCATCACTATATAGCATGCATAATTATAATCAATTAGAAATTATTTACGATTTTTTTTTAAATAGGCATGTTAGTGTGCGTATTTCATCAAATGAATATTAATATACAGACATTTCACTCAACCCGTGCATCGCACGAGCTTTAAAACTAGTATAGTGATACCAACAAGCACTTAAATTAGTTGGTGAGGGACTCTTCTAGCTTAAGTAGAGATTTCGGGTTCGAGACCCTGTGAATGCAGCAGTGTTAAGTACTTGTTGGGAGAGTTTTGCCGCCCTTACGGTTCCACCGACTCGATCCGGATTCAACCGCACGATCTCAGACCAACAAAACTAATATAGTGATAAAGTGGTCGTCCATGCGTAACACGGGTAAAGTGCTAATGCATTTTTTTTTAACCTTCATATTTCTATTTGGGCTGTAGTGGGGTCAAGATAGTGATATTGATGAATCAAACCGACCAAATTCAGAAATCAATACAGAAATCCCACAAGATCCAATTCAAATTCATTTTGAACACTTTGATTTATAAGTTAAACACTTCCTAGTTGTGAACTTATACTTGTTTTCTCCTCTACCAATCTCATCACACTTGCAAATAAAAACAAAAAAAAAAAAAACAAAAACAAACAAACAATGGCGGAGAACAAGGCAAGTGTGGTTGGGAGGTTGCAATTAGTGAAGCAAAGATCAGGGAAAACATACAGCCAAATTGCAGAAGAAACCGGGCTTACCAATGTCTATGTGGCCCAACTACTTCGCCGTCAGGCCCATTTGAAGCCCGATACTGCCCCAAAACTCCGGGCAGCACTGCCCGAGTTGACTGATGACATGGTTGAGGAGATGATGAGACCTCCCTTCAGGAACTATGATCCTCATATGCTCCAAGAACCAGCTATTTATAGGTTTGTTTCGAGTAAATTCATCTGGGTATTTGTGATTTTTATGCAATTAGTGAATTACAAGTGGAGTAATTTATTGGGGTTTGCTATGTGATTAGTATTTTATTGATGGTTGATGATTTAGAATACTGGGTTTGCTTTATAGATTAGTATTTTATTGATGGTTGATTGATTAGATATTGGGTTGTCTTTGTGATAAGCAGTTTGTAGATTGGTTGAGTCATTGGATTAGCTTAATTATGGGGTTGTGTGCAGGATTTGCTTGAATTGTTTATAAGGTGGTTAAATGTTTTGGTGTTTACTTTAAATTGTGTTGGGTTTGTAGTCTTATTATGTGCATGGTTTGTGGCTTTGTGCTCTTAAATATTGAATTTAGTGGTCCAAGAAGATGGTGTTGTAATCAAATTTAGGGAGCATGCGATTTTAATGACGAATTGTGATGTTGAGAGTCCCATTAATGGCCAAATCGTTTATCAACTCCCTCCAGCAAGAGGGGTAAGATTGCGGTGAGAATACACAGGCAAGAACTTACTTCTATAGGCGAAGAAATCGACTAACAGTACTTGGCATTGAGACGAAGGTTAGGCTTGTTTTCATGGTCTTTCATCAACTTGGTTGTTTTCTATGATTATATCTGTGTGTGCATGATTCTTACTTCTTAACCTACATTGGAAAATGTCCTGGAACATGTTTTAAACTGTGTAGGAGATCAAAAATTACTGACCAATTTAGTCATGGTATCAAACAGAGTTAACAGACTACAAAAGGTGCAGCTATTGTGAAAGATGGGTGTGCCTACTGTACGATCCAAACTTTAAGTTATAGTGATCTTGGTGCAATATACTGCTTGTTCTGTCAGTGTGTTGCAGCTTTTGTATGCTTGATATCAAGTCATTCAGCTCTTTCTTAGTTAAATGCTTCAACGTCTACAGATTGAATGAAGCAGTCATGCATTTCGGTGAGAGCATCAAAGACATCATCAACGAGGACTTTGGCGATGGCATGTAAGGGTCTTACTTATTCTTGCTTTAAGTGTTTATGTGATATTCATGCACGATATTTTGTCTGTAACATAGGTGACCTAGGTGGCTGGATCAGTAGAAAGCCTTCAGGTGCTTGCTGCTTTGTTTGCTGCTGAAAACTTTTTTTATTCTCTCAAGGGAATTGAATTGGTCATGGCAATATTGTGTCGTCCTAATTTTTGGTCAATTGTTGGTGCCTTGGGTAAACATGGGTGAGGAATCATAAAGTACTAGGCATGAAGGACTTCTTTATTCTTTTTCTTTTTCTGATAAGAAAAAGAATTTTATCAAGGAATATAGAAAGAATACAAGAATAAAACCGTCCTCAATGAAGGACCCTAACCAACCAAGCCAAACCTAAGAGAAACAACCTATACAATTTCAATGCTTATTCAAAACTTGTCTTTAAATCGCGCTCGTCATAAATTAGGCTAGTCCAATCTCACATTGGCTCAACTTCCTCCACATTAAGAAGAAAGAAAAAAAAATACAAGATAATGGAGACGACGATATACTTATAAGCATGATTCAGTCTTCATATAAAGGTTTGGGCCTCTTCCACTGGATAGGGACCCTTGAAAGAACTTGTGCTCATGAGTTACTGTGGAGATAATGCGTTTGTGCGTGTAGCATTAAAATTGGTTTGTGTAGTTTTCTGGATGTTTGTCTCTGCTTTTTCTAATTTTGAATCTTATAGACAAACAAAGTCATACTCTAAACATTTAACCTGGGGACTTTTAATGTAAGCCCTTCACGAGTAGTGAAGATTGCTTTTGGAATCACTGCTCAGTTGAGCATTGTCTTTGGAACTTGTCAATAGGGATTGCTGGAAAGTGACGCCCAGTTGACAAGATTGTGCATTTAGAGCTTTTGTCTATATATTTTTTCAAATCTTCATGGTACTAATTTTCCGCAAGATGTGATAAGCCATCAGCTTTTTGTTACCTGTGAACTGTCAGTAGTGTGAACTGTGAAGTACTGTCCTCACTATGACTCTGCTTTAAGTTGGTTATCTGGGTGTAAGTTTGTCATTGATGCTCTAGAACTTGTTTGAAGCATCTCTTTAAGATTGGGTGATCTTGTCACTCAAAAAAAAAAAAAAAAAAGATTGGGTGATCTTGGTTTCTGTTTTCTACCATTGTGTTTCTAATTGATAGCACTTGAATCTTGTTTAGAATGTCAGCCATAGATTTCTATTGCTCAGTTGACAAGGTCAAAGGCGTTGATGGGAAGGACAGGGTTGTGGTTATTCTTGATGGGAAGTATTTGCCTCACAGTGAGCAGGTTAGTTGGAATGTTAATCATATTCATTTTGGAAAATAGAGCATAGACTTACATCTCTTCTTGACATCTTTGTTGTCACTACTCACCAGGCTTATGAGCTAATTGGACGAATGTACAATTGCTGCACTCACATTCTGTCATTGAATCATTGTTAACCTTACTTGATTGCACCCTGGAAATCACAGATTTGCTGTTATCTTGTCTTGGCCTCTAAACTCAGGGTCTTTCAGCCTTGCCGTTGGACCCCCTTAATACCCCATGTCCATCACCTGGGCTATATGAGTGTTATGTTCTGTTTATGTAAGAGTATTCCTTCATTTGGGATTGAGTGGGAGCCGAGATGGCAAACACCTCACCTGAATTCAGGGTTAGCTCAGGTTGGAATCCCATCTCCCACCTAGTGAGGGATTTATCCCCTCCTAGGTGTGCGCTTCTTACCTTTATAAAAAAAAAAGAAGTAAAAGAGAGTATTCCTTCATTTGTCAAGAGCTCCTATGTTTCTGCCAAGAAAAAACAAAGCCAAAGGACCAAAAGGCTTGATTTGTATAGGGTCATTCGCCTTGGGTGTGGGGCCTTATTACCGAGTTCACAAGTTTATAACTTTATATTCTTATGCATCAATGCTTTAACGTTGTTAGGAAATATAATGTCTTCTTTATATTTTTTTATTTGGATGAAATTATATATTCAAATGCAAACAAAAGAATTGAGTTAACCTATCTTCTACGCGTTCACTTGAAGTAGGATCATGCATATTGTTTTAACAGTTTTTCCATGTCTTCTTCCCTGACGTGTTTCTATGACCTCTCTACCAGACATCTGAGCATATGGTATCACGGCCGAGGCCACAAGGGAATTGAGGAATGCATATCAATGGAACTGCTTGGAAATTGAATGCATATGTTATGTGCCCTCTGTAAATGCGCATGCAACTTCTGCGGTATAATTTAGTCTTGTCATTGATGCTATGTACTAAAGTATAACGATTGTGTATGATTTCATGAGCTGTTAATTATGTATTTATGTTTCTGTCCCCCCCCCCCCCCTAATTCAGATGATAATAATGTGTGTGGTTTATACCCACTGGTTTATGCCAATTGCAACTCAAGAATCAAAGATAGCTTATGAGTTATTATGATTCGAGCTTCAATATGAAATTGATCGATCCGTATCCGTTTGGTTGGTACTCTTGCCTTGAGCTAGTCGTAGCCACTGGTTTGGGTTGTCTTAGTAACACCCCACACCCCACTCCCCACACCCCACACCCCACCCCTTAGAAGTTAGTCGCCATCCAGCGCAAATCCCATCTCCGGTTATAGAACACATCTTGGACTGGACCGAGCCAAGTGGCTCAAGGGAATACGAATATATGACAATCTCTAAGACTTAAACTTGGAAACATCCAAGTCTTAAGGTATAGTATAGTACTATAACCATTGAACCACTAGCCTGGTGTAGTAGTAGTTGTCTTATCTAGATGTTGCACACTTGCACTCACCTCACTTTGTTACTAGCTAAGCTAGGTTCATTTTAGCTGCACCCAGGTTCACCGTGAGTGCTTGTGAATAGATGTGCAAGCACGCACATGCTCACGTGACCATGTGGGCTCAAAGCCCACAATCACCTTTTTAGGGCGCCCATGAGGATTATTTCAGTCCAACCCAAGACCAAAGCATCAGCCAGGCCCAGTCCAGTAATAACAAAACAAGAAACTTGGCCTTTCAGGCTTTCACCCAACCCATAATCATAAAAACCCTAGACACAGCCTCAGTTGTAGAGTATAACATAAGTACACCCTATATAAACTCTCTCAAAAACCCTCATGCTCTCATCTCTCTCCTATGACCATGAGCTATTGCAGCCATGGCCAAGCAGCATCTCTGTCCGAACCCTAATATCCACCCTCTCCCAATCCCTCATTTTCTCTCTCCTTGGTGAGTAGCTTTGTTGTGCTCAATCTCATGCTCTCCCAATCCATCTTAGCTTATGAGATTTTATTTTATTTATTTTTTGTGTGTCATTAATTTCTTAGGTTATGTCAATTGTTAAAAAAATTAGTCAGTCCATCTTGGCAAAGCTTGTGAGCCTTGTTTTAGGCAGTGACTTGCTTTGAATGCTAATGGACTTATATTAAAACAAAAATTACACATCTCCTCCCTGTTCTGGGCTTCAAGTATTCTATGAGGTTTCCGATCATTGGAGATGAAACATCATAAATTATTCATAAAATTATTCAATTTTATTATCTTGGTTATTAATTTATTACCCCTTTTTAGATAACATATGATAAAAGTTTAAATCTTTATGGATCAATTTTGGATTTGGGATTTAGGAGAAAATTACCCAGATTGTGAATTGTAAGGAGTACTAGATTAGATCGTAAATGGTTTGATTTTGTGGACAAAATGGATCCCTTTTATGGTGGTTGAAATCTATGACAAATTACAATGCCTAATAAAGTAAAACAGTTTTTACAGTTTTTGTGACCATAATTTGGAGTTGCATAAATTATGTAAGCTGATGTTGAACTAGCTAATGGTGATGAATAAGCTATTAGTGTTGTTACAGTCTATTCTCAGCGAAGCTGAATAATCTTTAATGGATGATGATCAGCTTCGGATTAAAATGGACTCATATTAAAGTTTCCGTCAAAACTGTCCTCTGCTCTTTTTTTGTGGATTAGCAGATCAGTAGAGATGAAACATCTAAAACTAAGCGAATATAAATATAAATTCACCAAGAAAATAAAATAAAAATAAGCGGATATATATAAATTGTGAGTTTGTGACAACACCTAATAAATAGTTAAGTAATATAACCAAAATGGGGTTTTTAATTAGGAGGATAAAATGCCATAAATTATGGTCTGGAAATGCAATGGATAACAGCAAGCGAGAGGGATGAACGTGAACCCAGAAAATGGCAAATATCAATGAACTTGTCCCCATCGAAACTGTCCGCATTATTCTATTGTCCTGATAAAATATGCAGAACTTTGCCTTTCTGGATGAACAACTTCATAGATTGTAGCTTTTCGCCTTATTCCACCTGTACATGTCATATCAGAACTGCTATATTTGGGTCTGCGTTTTCTCACTAACCTGTATATAGACCTGGGCGAGTGAGAGGAGACTCTGTAACCGACCTAATCTGGCCTGACTCAGTTCCCGGCAAATCATAGTCCATTTACAATGTAGCATGTCTTTTGTGGACTTAGGGTGTGTTCTTTTCCACTTATTTCCACTGATTCTCACTGATTGAGTAAAATTCTACCACTGATTGAGTAAGGTCCTGTCACTGATTCCCATTGATTGAATAAGGTCCTTCCATTGATTCTCACTGATACAATAAGGTCCTGCCACTGATTCTGTGAGTAGGAATATCCGAATATGGGTCCTTCCACTGATTTTCACTGATTGAGTAAGGTCTTGCCACTAATTCTCACTGATTCAATAAGATTTAGCAACTGATTCTCACTGATTGAGTAAGGTTTTGCCACTTATTTTCACTGATTGAGTAAGGTCCAATAAGTCGAAAAAAACACACCCTTAGTCCACCGTAGACCAAGGCACATTGTAAATTTGTTTGGGACATAGAAGATATTTTTCAAAAGATTTAGTCTAATGGTCCACTGACCACTATGGACTAAGTCCACACAAGTTTTTGCCTTTACAATGACGGGTTAAAATGGGGTGGTCTATTTAATAATTAGACTGGTCTTCTCGGTCCACAAATGGGCCAACCCAAAAAATATTTTATTATTAAAAAAAAAAATTAAATTTTAAACAGGCCAAAATGGACTGGGCTCGTCGTGACCGACCCAACCTACAAACATGGCTGAACTGACCCATTTAATATATGGGCCGACCTGGCCTGGCCCGGCCCCTTGCCCAGGCCTACCTGCGTATAAGACCCTAAATGCTTCCTTAAAACCGGCCTCCGAGGGAGGGAACCAAATTTGTAGTAGCTAGCTTTTTTCCTATCTCCTCCATCTTCATGTCTGTTGGTGTTCCATCCGTCACTCGGTCACTCCCTCCCTTTGGAAGTGAGTATAGAAGGCATTTCATAAACATGAATCAAGTCAATCTAAAGGAGGTGGAACAGAACCAAAGAACTGATTAGCTTGTCTTATCCCATTTCATAGTTGTAGCTCCAGGCCAGTTTAATAATAGTTGACTTTGTTATTCTGATAGCAACAATTGGACGTCATCTTCTGTTGATTGAGTAATGAATGGATTATTGTGCTAAAAAAAGCTTTCAACCCAAAGTAGTAACTAATGATGCAAATTTGAGTTGTTCTAAATTATTGACATTGTCTCTGTCTTTTGTTCTAAATTTTTTGTAATTGTTTGGTTATAGGGCTACAAGTTACTCCCCTTGATGCAGAGCCAATTGTGTTCATACTGTTCAATGCAACCGTGTAGTGATGTTAGTCTGTTAGATACTCGTATTATTGTACTGATGACCACCTTCTTGACAGTTTCAATAATGCAACCCAGGCTCCCTGGCCTTGAGGTTTTCTGAAAAAGATTATCATGTAATCTTGTTGTCAAAATAACTCAAACAGCAGCAGATTATACAAAAAGAAATCACAGACCATAGTTTTGAAATCCAGATTTGCCTTAGTTCATACTTTTCTGACTACATGGTCAAGAACTATGTTGCAAGTAAATACGCGCTCGTCAAGCTCTATTTTGCCAACGTGTTGCAAGATGATGCATCCATGCATCAAATTCTATTTGCGTCCCTACTAGTAAATATTCATCAAGATTCAAGATGATTAACGTGATAATATCAGACATCTATTGATGTTGGTTCGGGTTGTAAGTGTTGTGTGTTGCGTTGGTGCATCTCTTGGTAAAAATTGCAAAAGAGAAAGCGAAGAAGAAAAAGAAGGCACGCAGACAAACAAGATTTACGTGGTTCGGCCAATGTGGCCTACATCCACGGGAGGAGACGATCACTACTAGAAGTAGACCCTATTATGACGACACATTCACGACAGGATTAAAATCCCGTCGTAATTGGTACCCAATTAGGACGGTGTTGAGCCCGTCGTGGCCCATGACACTAAACAGAACGAGATCCAACCATTAATTAGCAAGCCCCGTCGTGATTCTCCCCAAACTCCCAGTACACAACTAACGGAGAGATAAAAATGACGAGCAAAAAAGTAATCAAATTCGGGAGAGAGAAACTAGAGGAGAGCGAGAGAAGCACGAAGAGAGAGGGGAGAGAAGAGAGGAGAGAGAATGAAGCACGAAGGAGGCAATCTAGTTCGTGTGATTATCTGAGGATTTAGGTAATGAATTTATGCATATTTCTCTCTGTTTTCTTCTAGGTTTTGATTTCATACTATGCAAAATTCAATGAACACCTTCAAAATAGGTTTCCTGTTTTCGATTTCTCTTTCTACAAATTCGTCAATATTTGTAGTCTTTTCTGACGTCTTTGCTTTTTTATTGAAGCATGGGAAACTAGGTAAGCCAATAAATTGAATATGGCAATGGTATCACATACCTAGAGGACAGAAGTTACTTGATATCTGTGACACTGGTTTCACATACCTGAAGGACAGACTTTCTATTGATGTAGTTATTATCAGTACATGTAAAACCAGTGCAGTGATCTCCAATTATGTTCCGTTTAGCACTAGCAGAAGTCAGTGGCTTTATACATAGACCTAGTCTCAAGTAACTTAGATTAGATGCAATTATCAATTTTTTCTTAGTTCTTACTCATCAGCACAAACACCACACCTTGATTAATTTAGAATGCTTAAACTTGTTGTGCCAAGCTGCTCTATGTGCCTGATAAAAGGTACACGATTTTATAAAAGGTTGTTTTCGATATTTATTGCCTAGTTTACTTCAATTTGTAGTCTAATAACAGCTAGCAATTATTCTTAATTATGATGTTTTTGTTGTTTCGTATAGGTAATTAGTATATGTTATAATAAGCTAGTCTAATTCTGATTTCCGTTGTAGTTTATTGTATCTATAGAATTTCAAGGCGAAGAAAAGGAAATCTAACTTCGTTCCTAGAGGTAGAAATAAGTGCAAGCTTAACATATATCCTCTGTCCTCTGTAGTTATGTGAAATAAACTCGAACGTGGCTGCTCTTGAGAATCATATTTCTAATGTCAGCTTCTAATGTCAGTAGCTGAATGTTCTACTCTGACATCAGTTCTCTTACAGCGAGCTTAACATGCATCTGTTGAACACACTTCAATGAATTCCAATCGTATGTGAGTTTAGTGGCATAAACAGGTAAATAGTAACTGATGAGGATGGATATTTATCTGCTCTGTTTTATTTCCTTTTTTCAGTGATGCATTTGAGCCAATGGAATTCTGAATTTTTTAGCCAAAAGGACAGACTTTTTCATTGCAAGAACAGAAGTCCTGTGAGGCTGTGACCATGCCACATCGAACTGGAAGCAAGCCTTTTCGGTAACTCAAGTATGACATGGTAAGAATAAGCATAGTCACAACGCTTGCTTTAGTTTCTTTGTGCTTAATGTTTCCATTTAGCTGGTGTTTGATTGCATTTGTTTTGGTCTTCGTATGGCCTCTCTCAGAAGGTCTGATTGCTTCTCTTTGATGCTTTATTTACTTCATTATAATTTTATTTCAGGGAGATAAGGATGGTAAACCACCTGCCTTGGACAAGTTCTGGTACAACACTCATAAGAAGAGAATGTCAGTCCTTGTTTCTAGTAGTATCAGTACCTCCAGACAGGGCTATTGTCTCTGGTATAGGTAACCTCATTATGTTGGTTTCTGTTTTTTAATATAATGAGGTTGAGAATTGGATACCATGGCTATGTTAGTGCTCTTGTCCTATTCAGTTTTCCTCATAACTCGCAAGTGATAGTGTGAGTTTTACTAACTGATGATGAGCGGATAATTTGGCATTATCAGTCATTTATGTCACCAATATAATGCTGCTTGTTGCATTACCATTTTTATTTTTTATCACCAAAATAATTGATTGAACAACAGTACAGTTTGAAGAGCCGTATAAGGTCTAGGGGACAACTTCTCTGTAATTGCAAGTAGCAACTATTAGCTTCTTGATCTGTATGTGGTTTAATGTTAAATTTGGTCTTTTTGTTTCTCGGAATGTAGGTGTTCAAGAAATTAAGTGGCCAGAATCTTAGTTCACTTAGATATATGTTGTCCTTTGACATGTAGGACCTCCTGCACATCCCTGACAAGTTGTAGCTCTAAAATTTGATGGGAGGTTGCAGCAAAAGAAGGCTCGGCACACTAGCTCTCCTGTCTTCATGAAGATCTCAATGAAGCTGTTAGAGCTAGGTGAGCTCACTTGGATCTTCTTTTGCTTTACCTTTTTCTTTATTTGTTGTTTATTTCCTGATGTCCTATTTTGGTACGATTTTTGCATTTATTGATGAAACCAGTGAGAGATGATCAACTTCATTCTGATTCAACTTACTGTAATTTGTGATAGTTGCTAAGGCGGGAATGCAGAGATTCCTAAATTTCATAGATGTCGAGAGGTGTGATATATCAATGATTACATTAGTAACAACAAAGCCAAGGATCGGATGCTAATCTAGCTAGCTAGTTCTAGGCCATATGGACAAGCTTGTGTGTTTCCCTGCTTGGCTTTAATTGTTTTCCTGCAGCTCCTCTCTTAATGTAATTTATCTCTCTAAATTAGTGTTATTATTTATGTTGCTTCAATGATAGGTTGAAAAAGCTACTGCATTCATAAAGGTTTAGAGCAGATCTCATTGGATGTCATTGGGCTACTGTTTTAAGAAGACTACCAGCCACCAGGGTTAGAAGGCAAAGCAGATGCTTTCACTTGGTTCACTTGCTGTTTTTTTTTTTTTTTGGCTAGTGTGGTTCACTTGCTGTTGACTAGACTGATTTGTAGTATTTATATTCAAACACTGATATTTTTCTTTTGGAAAGAAACAATGAAAGTTAATAGTAGAGTATTTGTTATTTCAGGCGAATTCTTAGTATGGTTATGCTTATAACAAACATTTGCGGATTATTTTTTCATTTTTTTTTCGTGCTTTCGATTACGACGGGTTAATCCCGTCGCGAAAGGCCAACTACGACGGGTTAATCCTGTCGCGAAAGGCCAATTACGAAGGGTTAATCCCATCGCGAAAGGCAAATTACGAAGGGATAGTCCTGTCGTGAATGGCCATTTACGACGGGATAGTCTCGTCGCGAATGACCATTTACGACGGGAATATTCCCCGTCGTAAATGACCATTTGCGACGGGAATATTCCCCATCGTAAATGACCATTTGCGATGGGACCTCAAAAACCGTCGTAAAGTGCAACAACGACGGCCCCCTTCTACGATGGGGAGACTTTTACGACGGGAAACGCAAAATGGGTGTTTTCTAGTAGTGGATGATCAATCTTATTTCAGTGGCTGCTTATTACTAGCAGCTTACATGAGTATGTTGAGCGTTCACGATATCGTCGATCAACACGTAGTAGAGTACATACGTACATGATAGGTTCCTCGATCGATCGACTACATAACTAGCTATCTAATCATCAGAAACCGCATAGCTTAGGCCTAAGCCCTTTGGTTGTGATAGTACTGGTATTATTAGCGCCAATCACTTTCTTGAAACTTCGTTTGGTTGAGCAAGGTCGACGATGTATAGCGGATGATGAGCAGGGAGGTTTAGGAACATCTTTGAAATCAATCACTTGTAACTTCTTTCTTAACCTCTCCTGTTGAGCATAACCTTCATGCAATTTCCTCTTTGACTTCTCCAATTTCTCGTCAAAAGTTTCGTTTTCCACTTTCTTGATGAACATCATCGGTTGTTGTTCTTCATGATGATGATGTTGATCGTCTTTCTTGATCGTCATGATGGGTTGTTGTTGATGATGATCATCTTTTCGCGAAGCCGTATGAGTATTAAGTAGTCGTCGTTGTTCTTGTAGGGGAGGGTTGAGGCACTTGACTAGAGTTTTCAACTCCTTTCCTTTCCCAAGATGAAGTACGTGTTGTTGTTGTTGTTGTTGTTGTTGTTGTTGTTGTTGTTGTTGTTGTTGTTGTTGTTGTTGTTGTTGTGGATGCTTGATCACAATCTTCAACTGTTTCGGTTTCGGTTTCTCATAATCTTCAAAGAACAATAAACCAGTGAGTTCTTGCATCAAATAATCATCACTAAGTGATATTTCTCTGCCATGTATCTCACTTCGTCTTCTTGAGACAAAATCATGTTTGCCATGATGATTGATGGTAGGGATCAATAATAACTGAGTTGATTGAGGTCGACGCTATTAAGAAAGATAATGAGGATATGGAGTTGTTTAAGTAAGCAAGGAAAACTATCGGATTTTGGCAATACTGTTTTTTTAGATATTGGTATTGATTGGGAATACGGTTATTTGGTTAATTAGTGTTTTTGAGATTGTTAAATATATATAGCCTTTTTTTTCTTTTTTTTTTGGCAACAATAGCCGACTTTATATTTTTGATAAATAACATGTCTTGTGGTGGTCTTAGTTCACCGTGGATCATGAACACTAGTGGAAATATTTAGGAACATGAAGAGTATATTTAAAAAGAATTAGTCCACCATGGACTAAGTTCACACAAGTTTTTGTATTTGATATAACGGAAAAGAGCTAGTGTCGTGGATTGAGCTGGCAAATAGGTCAGGTCGTGTCGTGTTCGCGTTCGTGTTAAAGATAATCGTGTAAGAAAACTCCCGGCACTAACCTGACCCATTTATTCGTGTTGACCCGCTTAACTTTTTTAATTTAACCCAATCCGCTCAATAATCGTGTTATTCGTGTTGACCCGCTTAACTTTTTTAATCTAATTTCTTTTCAGTAAATAAAAAAATATAACATTTGAAAAACTAATAAAAAATATAACATAAAAAAAACTATTAAAAACTATATTTTTTTTTAAATATTACTTTTGAGCTTCCATTGGTGTATTAGTCAATAAACATAATGAATATCATAGATTTAAACATTATTTTTTTATATTATTATTAGTTAAGTGGCATATTTCTCGACCTGTTTGAATAATTGTGTCAAAGCGTGTCAATTTCGTGTTGAAAATATCAACACTAACCTAACCTATTTAACTAAACAGGTTACTCGTGTCGACCCGCTTAAGTTAATCGTGTCAAAAATCTCAACACTAACCCGTTTATTTCGTTTCCGGTTCGTGTCATGTTATCGTGTCAAGCACCGGTATCTTTTAACTGACACAGGTTGGTCTAGTGGTTTGTGCCTTGGTGTTCTTCGTTCATCACCAGGGTTTAAATCCCACTAGGGGCATTTGAGATCCCCTTTCCTCTTTATCCCCTCTTTCCCCAAATGCCTGGCCATTAGTTTTTGGGCCTTATTTTGAGATGGGCTAGTCCAAGAGTAATCCTCCTCAACTTTATATATATATATATATATATATATATATATATATATATATATATATATATATATATATATATATATATAATCGAGCACCGGTGAATATCGGGTTAAAGAAACTAACCTCAAGGATATGGAAAGTTGATCCTGGTTCCATATATGGGCTGACCGAATTGATTGTGGAAAGAGACCCTTCCACACAAGCAAACTCATGCCGTCAAATTGTCGATGTGCCTATGAAAGGTTTAATTTATTTCGCATAAAAACAAAACAAAAAATAAAAACGAAAAAAAGCCGAAACTAAAAGTCTTGTACGCTTGTTTGATCAAGCTTAGATGATGCAAATGGGTTCACTTCCAAGTTCCAACGCCCACTTTATTTGCCAAATTCCAAATAAAAAAAAGGAAAAAAGAAAAAACAATCGAGACTCGGCCACATTCAAACACTAGAGTTGTGTATGTGACCTTGTCTCGAGAAATGATATATGCCATGTCCAGTTGTCAAGTCGGACCAAAAGTCAAACTGTTGACTAGATTGAAATATCAAATAAAATATATGAATAATTAATTAAATTTGGGTCGAGCTAAATAGCCATTTTTATTAGTTTTTATGGTCTATTTTACATGATTCGGAACTGCCCGTGCCCGTGCAATGCACGAGTTCTTGTTTATCGTCCTCCGTTATTAGAATCAATATAATAATAAAAAATAATCACATCAATATATAAAGTTGAATAATAGGAGTCTAGCAAGGAACAATAATAAAATTTTTATCAAGAAAAAAAACTCTTTTAACAAAGAATTTTAGGATAATAAATATAATACTTATGTTACTTATTTTTATTAAAATAAAATCAAAATATTTTTAATTTTTTTTAATCACCCATGCATTTATGACTACTTATTACGTATTCAATGCCACATTGGTGAGAACTCAATGCCACCTTAGTAATTTTCGATACGAATATGATGGTGTAAATATTATTATTTTTTAAGATGTGTAGGATAGTTATATTCGAGTTTGAATATTAGACAAAGATAAAGTAGTTATGGCGTCAATAAAACTCTAACTATTTAGCACAATTCAATCTCTCTTTTTCATTATCCGAAACTTTATTACTATGAAACTTCTTTATATCATACATTGATTGATATGTTAAAAATAGTTTTATTTGGCAATTGATTTGGGTATACTAATTACTAAGTTACTAACGTGTGAAAAATCTTCTTTTTCTTCTCTTGTTTCTATTTCTATTTTTATTTTTTTGTTCAAAGTATGTGTCATGAGTATGTGTTACTTTAATTTTATTGTTTAACATTCTCTCTTATGTAGCATGCTCTTAAAAATATCGCTTAGGTGGCTAAAGATATTTGCTCACTTTTTTATTTTCAGCCTTAATTTTATTGTTAATATTATGATTATTATTATTATTATTACTTATTTACGGGATCCAACATATATACATGCAATCTTACATGTTTCTTATACATATTGTACATGTATTTTACGATGCGAATTTGATGGTGTAAAAGTTATTATTTTTTGGGATTTGTAGAAAAAGTTAGATTTAATTTTAAACCTTTGACAGAGTTCTACTATAACTCTTATAAAACTCTAGAGGTCTAACACAACTCAAGAATCCTAAACAGTAGGGATTCTAAGAGTCTTAAATGTTTTACACCAATTAATTTTTGTCTTTATCTTCGTTTAGGTGGCGCGCTCTTAAAATTCTCGCCTACGTGGCATGCCTCATTGCTCCCGAAATATGCCTCCTTTATATATATATATATATATTATATATATATATATATATATATATATATATATATATATATATATATATATATTGATTGATTGATTATGATTATGATTGGATTTGAACCGAAGAAGAAAAAGACATAAAAATTAAAATATTATGAGAGTAGAGACAATATAAAATAAATAATGTGACTAAATTGAATGAAGGAATGCTGTAAAGCCTGTAATGCTTTTAGGGGGGGAAACGAGACAGAATCCAGTTATATTGTATCTCATGCATTTAAAATTAGAAATGCAATTGTGTCTCACAGGTAAGCGCCTTGCTTCATGCGCCCACATGCTATTTCGCGGTCTGTGTTCGATTCCTAGGAGGGAGTGTATATCTACTCTGTGCACAATTAATTATGTTGTGAGCTATGTTTCTTATTGGGCCAGTTAGATCTGGGCATAGGTGCTGCCGGTCCAACTCGCCTAGATGATCAAAGAGCCTGGACGCGCTTGGTTCTTCCCCACATTTCCAGCGTTTAAACAAAACAAATCACAGCAACGGATTAACTGTACCGTCGCTGAGCTTAGCGTCGGTGGTCCATGGTCCAACGCTGAACTTGGCAACGGATAAGCTTTCCGTTCCGACGCCGAACCTAGCGTCGGATAGCAATATTCCCGACGCTATAATCCTTAGCGTCGCATGTTAAATCCGTTGCTAACACGTCTCTGCGTCGGTTTTCCGACGCTATGTTCCTTAGCGTCGCATGTTAAATCCGTTGCTAACACCTCTCTGCGTCGGTTTTTGGGCTCATAGCGACGATTTTTGACCGACGTTATTTCATCTTTTTTTTTGTAGTGCAAGTTTGGCCGGTCCGCAACAAATAATCCCAAGTTTCATTTTCGGTTTGAATAATCCGATGTTACAACCCGCCCGCCCATACTGGTTTAAATGAGTACGGCGTTAAGACGTCGTCCACTTCCGTTGCTTGGCGTTAAGATCCCCATTGACAAATTGTTTTAGTTGCAATTATTGAGATTAGGTGGGATCTTAATACTTCCCCAGCCCAACTCACCTAGATGATCAAAGAGCCTGGACGCGTTTTGTTCTTCCCCACATTTCCAGCGTTTTAACAAAACAAATCACAGCAACAGATTAACTGTGCCGTCGCTGAGCTTAGCGTCGGTGGTCCATGGTCCGACGCTGAACTTGGCAACGAATAAGCTTTCCGTTCGTATGCCGAACCTAGTGTCGGATAGCAATATTTCGACGCTATAATCCTTAGCGTCGCATGTTAAATCCGTTGCTAACACGCCTCTGCTTCAGTTTTCCGACGCTATAATCATTAGCTTCGCATGTTAAATCCGTTGTTAACACCTCTCTCCGTCGGTTTTTGGGCTCATAGCGACGGTTTTTGACCGACGCTATTTCATCTTTTTTTTGTAGTGTAAGTTTGGCCGGTCCGCGACAAATGATCCCAAGTTTCATTTTCGACTTGAATAATCCGAAGTTACAACCCGCCCGCCCATACTGGTTTAAATGAGTACGACGTTAAGACGACGTCCACTTCCATTGCTTGGCGTTAAGATCCCCATTGACAAATCGTTTTAGTTGCAATTATTGAGATTAGGTAGGATCTTAATGCTTCCCCAGCCTAACTTTTTGCTGGAAAATAAACCCTTCCCCCATCACCATCAAAAACCCTTCCCTTCCTTTTCCCCTTCCTCCGTTGATGAGCTGAAGCAAAACTTGAGCAAAAAATCGAGCTGCTGCAAAGAATCGACACCATGACTCTAGTGGAGTTTTGCATTTTCTCTCTCCTCATAACACCTTCAACACCCTCAATTGCATATATAAAAGTACCATTAACCAAATATGACCTTCAAAATCAAAAGCGCTCAAAGAATTTTGAAAAATATTTAGTTGTTTGGGCTTCAAACTTTAGAGTGAGAAAAATACATACAAGAGAACTTCAAAAATGTCGTAGTGGTGGTGGTGCGGTGGTTTCGTTTGAGTGGTGGCGACAATTTGAGGTGGCTGGATAGATCTAGTTTCGTGGTGCAGGTGGTTTGGAGTGGTGGTGGTGGTTTGGGGTGGTGGACTGGTACGTTTTGGGATGCAACAAGGACGATGAGATATGAGGAGTGACAGGAAGTGGTAGTGGTAGTGGTGGTAGTGGTAATGGTGGTTGGAGGCGGTAGTGATGGGTGGTGGTATGCAGTATCGGTTAGTGGTGGTGGGTAACAGATTGAAACTTTGCTTGAGCTCGTTAATGGAGTGAGGGGAAAGGGAAGGGTTTTGTTTTGTATGAGGGAAGGGTTTAAGTTTCGTTAATGGATCATTAAGGATCATCCCGCCTAATAATTGCCAGTAAAACAAAAACCGTCAACAGGGTCTTAACGCTAAGTTAGATAAGTGGACGGCGTCATAACGTTGTAGTCATTTAAACCATTATGGGTGGGCGGGTCAAAACTTCGAATAGGGATTATTTGTTGCGTACGACCCAAACTTGGATTTATTGGCAACCAATTTTCCTTAATTTTATGACATTTGATTTGTTCAATTGATTTTTTGTCGAAATATCTTAATATAGTTTAGCTCTTTATTCACCCGTTTACCACCCGTATCCATCCGTTCACTCGTGGATGATAGGTGGATTGGATGCGAGTGGAGTATTTCGTGGGTGATGGGTGGACGGGTGAAGCTTAAAAATTAAATGGGTGGATGCGGGTGATGTTCCACCCGACCCCAATCCCACCCATTGCCAGGCCTACTTCCAAGTTCCAACTCCCACTTTGTTTTCCAAATTCCAAATCAAAAAACAAAAAGAAAAAAGAAAAAAGAAAAAAAATCGAGACTCGGCCACATTCAAACACTAGAGTCGTGTACGTGACCTTGTCTCGAGGGGGCAAATTTGTAGGCATAAAAAAATGATATATGCAGCCAAGCAAAAAAACAAATGATATATGCCACGTTAGATGCCAAGTCGGACCAAAAGTCAAATTGTTGCCTAGATTGAAATATCAAATAAAATCAATGAATAATTAATTAGTTTTGGGTCGAGCTAAATAGCCCATTTTATTAGTTACTAGTTTTATCTCCGTGCTCCGCACGGACTCGTGAATATCTCTCGAAAATAAAGATAACTTTCAAGATGATACCTCATGCCTGTTTTATACTGCACAGTATGAAATGTCCCTTTAAACCGATCTACATCAAAATGAGAATGAATGTAAAAAAGATTGATTTATAAACGTAGATCATGTAGGAACATACTACTTAAATAAATTTCATTTATGCTATAAAAGATTAAAGATCAACTTTTATACATATGACATCAAATAGTTAAGGTATTGTTAGATGTATCGTTTATTGTTATTTAACCAAGTTGTGCACATGTGGCATCTACGTCTTATATTCACACGAACGTTTTCTCTTATGTGGCATCCTACATGTCATCACCGCAAGAAAATGACCTAACTTTTGTAAGACTATCTCATTTTGAAACTTTTTTTTTCAAATCCAATCCATTGAAGTAGGATTTATACGTAACTAAAGTTATTTTATTTTATTTTGTAATATAAAAAATTGCTAATAAATATGTAATAAAGCCAACTAATGATGAGACATTAATGAGTTACACTTTGATGGTGAGTTGTTAGACTATGTAGCAAGCTTTGCTTACGTGACGCTTAGATGTCATCGTCACACGAATTTACACCTCTTACGTGGCGTCCTACGTATCATGCCCACACGAATTGGACTCAGTTTTATACGTACACCGATGTGGCGCCTATGTGTCATCTTCACACAAACATATTCCTCACATGTGGTATCTCACATGTCATCCTCCAACAAAAAAACCCAACTTTATAGGACATAGTACATATGTATCTCATTTTGAAGTATTTTCCGAACCTAATCCAATGGAGGAAGACTTATAATTTTTAAAGTTACGTAACAAAAGTTATTTTATTTTATAATCTGAGTAATATGATAATAAATATAATAGATTGTACTTATGAAATCAAATAATGATTATTAATTAATGCTTGACACACTTGATGGTGGCTTAGGTGGTGGCATACGTGTCATCACCACACAAACTTGGCGCTTACGTGACATCTTAGGTGTCATGCCCATATGATTTACAGCGCTTACATGGCATCCTACGTGTCGTGGCCACATGAAATGGACTCACTTTTATATATATAAAGGGACTTTAGCCAAAAACAATCACCAACTCCTGACGAAAGTCGGTGACGGAGACGAACTTCTAGCTAGCAACCATGTTTTTTAGGTCGCCGGAGGAAAGAGGACGAGCAAAGTCGGCGGGAGGGCTTGAAAACAGAACCGAGCAAAGCAAACCAGAAAGGGAAGCAAACCTCGAATTTTCCGAGCAAAAGATGACCTCGACGGCAAGAGAGTCTTCAATATTCTCACTCCTCATCCGAGAAGACAACCAAATCTGTTTTTTTTTTTTTTTTTCTTTTCCTTTGAAGTTGATAGACAGATCTGAAAACTGAAGAAATTTAACAAAGAGAGGGCTAGAAAGAAGCTTGAGGATTAAGATGGGAAGAGAGGACTGGAGAAGTGGCTGGAGATCTTGAAAGAGGGCTTGAATAAAGCTTGGGGGCGGCTGAAAATAAACTTTGGAGAAACCTAGAGTTTCTAGAGAGAGAAGCTCTCTAGCAACCCAAACCTTGTTAAGCATATACAAGCACGGAATTCATGATCTACATTGGGTTTAAGTCACTAAATATGGGCTGAGACTACTAAGTCTACAAGCAGGCCAAAGACAACAAAAGCTATAAACATAACCTAGAGCAGGTTCTATATAAATAGAGCTCATTGGGTTCATTTCAAGGTTGAGATATTCATTCAAGGAGTAGACTCTACCAATTCTGCACAAACTTTCTAAGCCCAATCCTACTCAAATGTTGGAATTAATTCCGAAAAACTTTGATGAGAATTTATACATATGAACAATTTACTTGGGCTATGGTATCCAACGTTTCACTCGTGAAACCTCATCCAAGCATCGTCTTCATAAACTTGTCTGCTGCGAAGTTGGTAAAAAAGTGAATTAGCGACTCTAAGCATCACTACAACGGATACTATTTACTCCGTGCACTTCAAATTCTCAGAAACAAATATTGCTTTTGGGAGCATAGGTCTAACGGGATTTTTGCCATCCGCCGCCCTATTTCAGGTATGTTGCCTTGTCTTGTCAAAACACGAAGTTCATACAGCAGCTTAAGAGCTTTCATTAACGCTTCAGATGGTGGTGGATCCTTATAACTAACGTTCTTCCAATCATAAGTGCCAAGATTTTTAAGCTTCAGAGTGTACTTTCTAGCTTCTTGTAGCTCGTTTATTTCATCGTCAAACTGCAATCAACAAGGTCATGAGTCCTCAATAGTACTAGTGTCACTCAAAATGGGACTTATTAAGCATCTCGGTCAGTGTTGGTCTCTTTCCATTCCCTCTCTCAGTAGTACGTACTGGTACGAAGTACGTGGCTGGCAAACTAATAGCAACCAGCAAAGCTGGAATTGGGCAGCCGTCTGGTAGACGGGTACATTGGAGTTCATCTTTTTGCGACACAATCATGTCTAACAACTCTGCTTCTGCCATGATTGATGATGATGGGATCAAGCAACTCTCTCTCTATCCCTCTGATGCTTTGTGAATTGTGGGTATTAAGAAAGCTGAGGATATAGGGATGAGTTGTTTAAGGAAGCAATAAAAACTTTGTAATTTGAGATTGGTTAAATATATAGCTTTAATAGTAGCCGACTTTGTATTTTCCAATTGATCTATTTTCCAATTTAACCAAATATGCATTACACTACTACCAATAGTACTATCAATCAAAGTATGTCTTGCCGAGTGATTAACAGTTAACACTGAGATGTTGGGTACATTAATCTTGATTTGAGTCACGTACCCCGGTCTCCCACATATATGTATATTGATCCGCTTTTTTGGAGTAAACCGGATCAGGATTTTTTCATAAATCGGATTTTACGATGTCCGATACGTTTTCAGTTATAATATGAAAGATATAAATTTTAATAAATTAACAATAAGTGACAAGTAATCTTGCACTTAAGTTGCATTTGTTGTGTGTTGAATCATGTCATTAACAATATATTTGTTAATTTTTAATTTTCATCGAAATATACTAAACTATAAAAACTTTGTAAACATTCTGATGCAATTTAGGTGGATTTACATTTGTTGTGTGTTAAATATCCATAAGCTTCAAACCTAAATTGTAGACAAAATCGACTTTTATTATTCTGCTTTGAAATTATTCATTAATTAATTTATTGGGAGATGATTGACCATTCATTCTTGATTGGTAATACAATGGTTCATGTTAAATTGTTAATAGGATGGGTGAGATTATAATAGGTTTTAGATTGTTGGAATTTTTTTTTTCGGAGGGAGATTGTTTGTGGGACTTTATTAGACTTTTTGATCTCGACTTTGTTAGGCCTTTAATTATCCCTAAAATTTTGCTTAAACATAACAAAAAAATAAACAGTTCGCATTAATATCACACCCCAACTTAAACTATACCGCACCCTCTTGTAAAATATGACTATAACGCCCTTCTAATAACTTGATTCCATTCCATCCCTCCTCCTTCCTCACTATGTTGACAATACAACACTCTTTTGTCTCACACATGGTTAGTGATAGATCAAATCACGACAAACTCTTTTGATGTATGTTCTAAATTTTAATAGTGTATTATCATAGTTCGCATGCCCATATGAATAATTTTCGGTAAAATTACCACAAAAAAAAAGAAAAGAAGAAGATACACACTTGCGCCTCAAACATGCGTGAGTATTATTTTTCTACGCCTAAGCTAGGCAGATAACCCATACACCTACGCCTAATGTGGGCGCAGGTATAATAAAACTACAATTGTGGTCGTCTTCTTTTTCTGGATGCCACAAGGCAAGCAATATATCAATTTGTCAGATTGGGTTGTCAATTAAACATTGACAGAATCAGATAACAAGTTCCCGTTACATAATAACAGAAATAATTTCGTACAATTTCGAAATCAATTCAAGCAATTTCATCAAATTTCTGGCTACTATTCCTTCAATCAGAGCCGGCTCAGAGGGGAGGGCTGGGAGGGCGACCGCCCAGAGCCCATTGTAGAAGGGGGGCCAATTATGCGCATAACTGTTATATATAGATAATATTATATTTAATGATTAACTAAATGTGTAGAGTTGAACTGGTATGTAACTTGCAAAATTTGGCACAAGTAGTGGTTAGTTGATGTTCGACTCCCACGCTTCGTATTTTTTGGGTCATTGCACGCAAATTTCCTTATGTGTCACTTCTTTATTGTACTAATTACTCCAGTTATGCATGTTTTGTACAGTAATATTTATTTATTATTTTAATTTTTGTTGCAATGTTTCTTTTCCTCTTGGCTTTAGATTTTGGGTAATTTTATTCCTTTATTTTTCCTCACTCAGCTCCCACTCGAAATGTATTTCATGTTTTCCAAATTGGGGTTGAAAATTTCCCGCAAAAATATATTTAAATTTTTCAGGGGTCTAATATTTGAATCTCGCTCAGGGCCCCCGAAATATCAGGTACGACTCTGCCTTCAATTGTGTTTCTTCTTGAGTACTGTAATTGACAGTGAGGGACTTAAAGAGACTTATTCACTGCAATTCTGGAGCAGAAGGTCCTGTTGGTTGAGTTAATTTTAGTAGTTTTGGGGGAATTTGTGTTGCTGAAAACTTCCATGTACTCACTCGAGTTCTAAGATTGGTGACCTTGCTTGCCGAACTATGTCGCTGGTGAAGTACGTGTTGTATAATTGCTTGAGCTTCTTTCAAGCTATCTTTGGGAGCTCTGTCATAGGTGCTCCTATGGCTATTTGGGGCTGGAGCATATACACACAGAGAGGAATGAGGTGAATTTATTCAGGAAAGAGAAAAGCATTCTTGCAATCCTATACATCTATATTGGATGGGTGAGTTTTGTTTTAAATTTGTGAGGAGGGCTTTTTTAGGTAATTCTATATATCAAGGGTGCGGTATTGTTTAAAAAAAGGGTGCGGTATTTAGCACCACCCAAAAAAAATAACATAAAAATGATTGATTTTGTTATTTTGAATACGAAAAGTCAAAGAAGAGGATTATTGATTATGGAGCGGTAAATATTGGATAATGGTAGGCAATGAACATGTAAATCATGTTCTTACTTGTAGAAGGATGCTATTTTTCTTTTTTTAAAAAAAAAAAAGAAAAAATAGGAGGCATCTTTTCACTAAAGTCTATTGTGAAATCAATCAAGACTTGAATATTAAAAGTCACTTCTTTACTTTACTCAATCCTTCCTAAAAGCAATATTATTAGAGCATTATTTTTTGGTTTTTGTGTGTCTAACTTCGAACACTTATCCATGTAACAAAACACTTTGATTGATAATGTGAAACACATTAATACATTTAAAAATTGATATGTATTTTGAAAAATAGTGGTCTAAGTTCGAATGTGGAAAATATAAGCGATGGTTAATTTTAGGAAAAACAATGTATTAAATTGAAGAAACTCAACCCTTATTTACAAGGTTAGATCTTACGAGGAGTCAAGTAGCGCGACGACATAGGGTCTCAATTTACACTTTTACATAGGGCCTCTGAAATGTTTGAGACAGGTTCACATATTTACATTCTCTTTCAATTAACCAACTCTTCAATTTTGACCATACAAAGACATATCGGTTAGTCCAAAGACTAGGAATATATTTATCATCAAGCCCTTATTGAAAAGACTCTTAAAAAAGCAATGGTGAAAGAACAATGTGAACCCAGGGCTGAAGAGGCTACTAACTGGATACATGTCACCTATGCTAAGTGTCACGGTCCGCCTTTGCAAGTCGCGGAACAACAAGCATTGACATCAATACATCGATATAGAGGACTGCTTCCCCCATAAAGAGTCTTAAAAGGTTTATTCATTCTGACAGGAGTATACATCAAGAGTGCAAAAGTTTCATACTCGACATCTACTCCTAAAAGTAAAAGAACTAGAAAGTTTAAAGACATGTCCAAGGGTCGATACGCAGGAAGCGCCTTAGAGACATGTTACTAGGGAACTAGAAAGCATAAAGAAAGCGTAAAGGCATGTCCAAGGGTCAACACGCAGGAAGCGCCTTAGAGATATGTTACATTGCAAGGAAAGTAAAGGAAAGTTGTAAATTACAAGGTGTGAGGGGCGGAACCTAACATTCTCCCCCACTAAAGTTGTCGACGTCTTCGGCGACGTGATTCAGTCATCAAGTGTCGGGGACGGCTTGGTGCGGATGTTGGCCCGAGTAGACTTGTTGCGGGCGGAATCTTCCGGGTCTGGATGATACGGCTTCAAGCGACTCACATGAAAGACAGGGTGTACTTTCATTCAAGTCGAGGGTTCCACTTTGTAAGCCGTACTTCCCACCTTTTTGGTGATAAGGATAGGGCCTTCATATTTGCGGACTAACCGCTTGTCGCTTCCTCTCAGGAATCTCATCTGCTCTGGGAGGATCTTCACCATCACTAGGTCTCCCACTTCGAACTCCAGTGGTCTTCTCTTCTGATCGGCCCATTTCTTCATGTGCTTCGAAGCCTTTTCTAGGTAACTCTGAGCAATGTCGGTGTTTTGCTTCCATTCTCTGGTGAACTCATATGTCTTCTTGCTTCGGCCCTTGTAATGATCATCCACAGTGTGCGGTAAGAGAGGTTGTTGTCCCGTGACAACTTCGAATGGACTCATGTTGGATGAGGAGCTCTTCTGAGAATTGAAGCAGAGCTGGGCTTTATCTAGTAGTCTCACCCACTCTCTCTGGTTGGCGCTCACAAAGTGTCGAAGGTATTCTTCGAGGAGCCCGTTGAATCTTTCTGTCTGTCCGTCTGTCTGGGGATGGTATGCTGAAGACATGCTCACCTCTGACCCAAGAAGCTTGAAGAGTTCACCCCAAAAGATACCTGTGAACCAAGGGTCTCGGTCACTCACAATGCTCCTAGGTAGCCCCCAGTACTTGACAATGTATTTGAAGAAGAGGACGGCTGTCTTTTCTGCTCTAGTAGCTTTCGGCATAGGGATGAACGTGGCATACTTCGAGAATCGATCCACTATCACCATAATAGCGGACAAGGGTCCGACCTTCGGTAACCCGTTGATGAAGTCCATGGAGACACTCTCCCATGGTCTCGTCGGCACTGCGAGTGGATTTAGTAGGCCGCCCTGCTTGAGTCGATCCGGCTTGTCTTGCTGACACACGAGACACGTCCGAGTGTAGCTTATTACGTCGTCCTTCATCTAGGCCAGAAGTACCCTAGTTTTAGCAAGCTCAAGGTTCGCTGCCACCCCGGATGTCCTGCCCAAAGGGTGTCATGACATTCACTCAGCAATTTCCTCCGAATGCCCTCGGCCCTGAGAACATACAACCTATGTCCCTTTGTGAAGATAAGGCCATCTTCTACCCAGAACCGTCTCGTTTTCCCTTCTTTAATGAGCTGTTGGATGGTCTTCGCCATCGTATCTTGACCTAGGTGTTGCTTGATCTGGTCGCGGATCGTAGTGGTCACTAGACTTGTTGACATGTGAGCCATTTGCTTTAAGGCAGCAAGGTCAGCCCGACGATTGAGAGCATCCGCGACCTTGTTGTTGACCCCAGGTCTGTATGTAAACTCCACATCAAAATCCGCCAAGGATTCCTGCCACCGAGCTTGTCGACCAGTGAGTCTTGGTTGGGTTAAGAAATGGCTCGCCGCAGTGTTGTCTGTGCGAACGAGGAACTTCGAACCCAAAAGGTAGTGTCTCCAGACCCTTAAGCAATGTACAATTGCTAGTAACTCCTTCTCTTGGGCGGCATATCCCCTCTCGGCCCCATTCAGCTTGCGGCTCTCAAAAGCAACCGGGTGGCCTTCTTGAAGTAGTACTCCTCCGAGGGCGAAGTCTGAGGCATCCGTCTCGACTTCAAAGGGTTTTGTGACATCGGGGAGAGCCAATACCGGTTCTTTGGTTACCAACTTCTTCAACTTTTCAAACGCCTCCATCTGTGATTCGGTCCAATTCCAACCTTCACACTTCTCAAGCAAGTCTGTGAGGGGAGTCAGAATACCAGAATACCCTGCAATGAAGCGCCGGTAGTAATTAGCAAGGCCAAGGAAGGAACGGAGCTCAGAGACATTCTTCGGAGGCTGCCACTCCTTGATGGCAGAGACTTTCTTCGGATCCATGAACATCTTTCCCTTTTCTACAAAGTGACCAAGGAAACTAATTTCCTCTTGTGCAAACGAGCACTTCTCTGGCTTCACGAAGAGGTGGTGCTCGCGTAACTTCTCGAACACCAGTGTTAAGTGTTCCAAGTGCTCGCTCATGGTCTTGCTATATATCACAATATCATCAAGGTATACCACCACGAACTTATCCAAGTACCCGTGGAAGACATGGTTCATCAAGGTGCAGAATATTGCAGGAGCATTTGTTAGTCCAAAGGGCATCACTAACCATTCAAAAGCTCCATATCTCGTCACACAAGATGTCTTCGGCTCGTCCCCTTCCGATATACGAACTTGATGGTATCCCGACCTCAAATCAAGCTTCGTGAAGTATACCGCATCGCCGAGTTGATCGAACAAGTCAGCAATCAACGGAATAGGATAGTGATTCCTCACCGTCAACTTGTTGAGTGCCCGATAGTCAATACACAGCCGGAGAGTCCCATCTTGCTTTCTCTGGAACAACACCGGAGCTCCGTAGGGCGCTTTGGACGGTCGGATGAATCCTCCTTTTCAAGAGCCCATCTAACTGTTTTCTCAGTTCATCCAGTTCGGGAGGTGCCATCCTGTAAGGACCACGAGCGGGTGGCACGGCTCCCGGGATCAGCTCGATCTGATGATCGACGGATCGGCGAGGAGGGAGGACTTGGGGTAGGTCATCAGGCAAGATGTTCTTGAATCCCTCAAGCAGTCTCGCTACTTTCGGAGGAGTGGTCTCATCTTTACAATCTTCCTTCATCGACAAAGTAGCCAGGAACGACGGTTCACATCTTCGAAGTCCCTTCTCAAATTGCATCGACGAGAGCATCTGTCCCCGTTTACTCTCAACCTTCACGTTCGACGCTTTCACCAGGCATGGGCTGTCACCCATCAACAATAAGGAACTCAAATGTGGCATGGGTGCCGCTTTAGACGTGCGGAAGAAGTCCATACCCAGTACCATCTTGAAATCATCTAGTGGAGTCACCGTAAGGTCCAATCGACCACTCCACTCCCCTATCCGAGTGAGGACTCCCTTGAAAATCCCATGGATAGGTCTTGCTGCCGAGTTCACGGCCTTCATGCTGCCGCCTGCGCGGTCTAGCTTCAGTCCCAATCTCTCTGCTTTGATGCCGGCCACAAAGTTATGGGTGGCACCGGTGTCAACCATTGCTCGAGTACTACGTCCATTGATCACTACGTCGACGTACATGAGCTCCGTCGACTTGGGTTTTAGGGATGTCTCATCACCCCTCAGGGCGCCCAGTAAATGAACAGCTCCCATGTGTGGTATTTCATCATCATCCATTTCATTGTTCCTGCTTGTCTCTCCTTCGTTGGTGCCATCAGACTCCACAGACATCTTAGATAGATTCTGCTAGAGGGCACTCAAGTCTCGATGAGGGCACTCGTTGTGTTTGTGTGGCCCTTTGCAGTTGAAGCAACTTAACTTCGACGGCCATCTTGTCGTGGACGACTCTGTCCGATTGAACGATAAGGTCGCACCTGGGGGCCGGTAAGGTGTCGGTCTAGGGGCTCCACCTCCACCGTTCCCATATCTACTATTGCCACCGTTGTAGTTACCCCCGTTGTAGTTTCGAGAGTTGTTCGAGCCTGTCTGAGAGCCAGTTGACCCTGCTCGGTTCGCAACTAAACTTGGCCCTGTTGGCCTTTTCCTTGGTGGGGTCTCTTTCCCTAGTTGGTTGTCGAAGAGCCGTTCAGCCACGCTTATAGCAGCCGACAAGGTATCTAGCTTTTGTCTGTTCAACTCACGTTGAGCCCACTCTTTCAGCCCATCGATGAAATTGAACATACGATCCTTGTCGCTCATGTCCCTGATCTCCAGCATGCACGCTGAGTACTCCTTCACATAGTCTCGGATGGTCCCCGTGTGCTTGATGGTCTTTAACTTTTTTCGGGCAATGAACTCAGTGTTCTCCGGGTAAAACTGGTCGTTGAGTTCCTTCTTGAACTCTTCCCATGTGTCTATTTTCAGAGTTTTGGCTTCGATCTCGGCATACTTCGAACGCCACCACAATTTCGAGTCATACACTAGGTACATGACCATAGTGTCGACCTTCTGGTCCTCTTCCAGTCCACTGACTCGGAAGTATTGTTCCAGGTCGAAGACAAAATTGTCTACTTCCTTGGAGTCTCTGGCTCCACTGTAGGTCCGGGGCTGAGGGGGCTTCATCCGTCTCGACCCTGATCCACCACTACCGCTAGCAACGGCCCGATTGATCGTAGCACACTGATCCCACAACGCTTGGAGTTGATTGTGGATGTGGTCAAGCTCCTCCCGCAAGCTTGCAGAGGATATATCATGCACTTGGGCCTCCAATGCATCGATTCGGGCATCCGACCCGATCACAAGTTTCTTTAGCTCTTCCATTGTCACCATGGTTTCGAATTCAATCTAGCAACCTTTCACTGAGCATGCTTCTCTCGCTGCGCTCTGATACCAACTGTCACGGTCCGCCTTTGCAAGTCGCGGAACGTGCGGCGCGCTCTTGTCTCCTAGCGGCAAGAGTGTCAGCCGTACACAAGGAATGTCTTTGGGGTGTCCGTGGACACAAGAGAATGAGAGAGGGATGGAGTTTGAGAGAGGGGTTGGATGATGCACGCAATCAACACAGTTTAACAACAACAAGCATTGACATCAATACATCGATATGGAGGACTGCTTCCCCCATAAAGAGTCTTAAAAGGTTTATTCATTCTGACAGGAGTATACATCAAGAGTGCATAACTTCCATACTCGACATCTACTCCTAAAAGTAAAAGAACTAGAAAGCTTAAAGACATGTCCAAGGGTCGACACGCAGGAAGCGCCTTAGAGACATGTTACTAGGGAACTAGAAAGCGTAAAGAAAGCGTAAAGGCATGTCCAAGGGTCAACACGCAGGAAGCGCCTTAGAGACATGTTACATTGCAAGGAAAGTAAAGGAAAGCTGTAAATTACAAGGTGTGAGGGGCGGAACCTAACACTAAGCCTAAAATGAACCATTTGCCTCCTAAGAAAAATTTTCAGAAGTATTCTGCTCAGTCCAAGGGTTTTTTAGCTAAGTCTGGTGCTATTAAGAATAAGGGTATTGTTATTACTGATGTTAATACCGCAGATGGTCCAGCTTTTTCTAAGCCTACTGTTGCTACTCATGTTGGGAAAGGTAAAGGTTTATTGTATCCTGTGTTGGCTCCTAATGGAGAAAAGATGATTCCCGAGTTGGTCCAGCCTCTAGGGCTTAGCCCTACTTTTGATGAAAACTGTATACAGATTGTAGCTCCTCTGAGCCCTGCCTTGAAGGTGATCTCTCACCCTTTTGTGGGTGTGCTAAGCCTCCCATCACCTGCTGATGTTCAGCCTCTGGAGGTGGCCTTTCCTGATGATATTATTTTAGCTAATGTTTATGAATAGTTGGGTGGTGGCATGGGGAACTCTGATGGCTACCCTAATGCCATCCCCAACCATGAGATTGATCTTTATGATGATGAAGATGATTTGCTGGAAGACCCTGAGGGTTCTTTCCATTCTATGCATTCTAACAGCACCTTCCTCAAGCAAATCAAGCAGCTGGAAATGGAGAATGGAGAGATGTCAACTGGGTCTAACCAGTCTGACGCATCCAAGAGAAGGGCTCAAAGTGATGCCACTACTGACTCTGCAGGATCCTCTCCGAAGAGGCCCAGAAACTGATCTCTAGACTTTGTTAAGAATCTGGTTACTTTATGAATATGTTTTTATGATTAATGTCGCTTATTGGAATGTAAGAGGAGTTGGTAGGAAGAATTTAAGTGAAGAAGTTAAAATCTTTTGTAAAAATCACCATGTCCAGGTGATTGCTTTAGCTGAAATTAAGGTGCAGGCACCTCCTACAGCTCCTTTAATAAACAAGTTTGGTTTTAATTCCTTTGAATTTATTCCTTGTGTGGGTTACTCTGGAGGCATCTAGCTGATGTGGCAAGATCATTTAGTCTCATTCACAAAGAGGTAAGATTCTTGAGCATTCTTTTTAAAGCTACTGGCTGTCATCCTGAAATGATTGGAATTTTTATTTATGCCCCTGCCCAGTCCTCTCATAAATTTCAATTTTGGAAGGATCTGATAAGCTATTGTTTATCTCTTACTTTGCCTTTTTTTTTTTTTTTTTTATTATTATTGGTGACTTTAATGAGATACAGTGTGTCAATGATAAGTATGGAGGGTCTCCTCCTCTAGCCTCTAGATTTGAAAAATTAAATAGCTTCATGTTTAATGCTAACGTCCTTGATCTTCCCTTCCAAGGCAATAATTTTACTTGGAGGAAAAAAAAACACGGTGAAGATAACGTATGGGAAATGCTTCATCGAGCTCTAGTTGCTCCTGCTTGGCTTAACCTCTTCCCAAATGCTTATGTGACTCACCATGATTTTTCTTCATCTGATCATAGTCCCATTGTTTTGCATGCTAATGTTCAGAATTCCTTTGTTGCCCCCCCCCCCGCCCTTTTAAATTTGAATTGGCTTGGTGTCAGAATGCTGGTTACGAAAAAGTTGTTAGAAAATCATGGAATTCAAAGTTTGTGGGTTTCCAAATGTTTTAACTTAGTAAAAAACTTAAAGTTCTTAAATTTAGTTCTAAGATATGGGCAAAAGACAAGTATAGAAATCTTCAACGTCAACTAAAGGAAGTTGAGGAGAAACTCATTTCCATTCAAGTTGACATTCTTTTGCATCCTGATAATCCTATTCTTAGTCTGCAACAAGAGAATTTCATTAAGAAAAAATCTTCTTTGATTAATTTTAGTAAAATTTATTGGTTCCAACGTTCACGTGCTAGAAATCTGTTACTTGGTGACAGGAACACTACTTATTTTCAGACTAAAGCAATAATTAGAAGGAATAGAAAACGTATTTCTTCCTTTCGGAGTTTGGATTGTGTGATACATAATGACTCTGTTAGTATCTCTAATGAGATCACTTCTGATTTCAAAATATGTTTTATTAAGGATAGCAATAGCTTTGTCAATACAGACACTGATTTATTAGATATTAATGTGGAAATTTCTTTTGAGGACAATGCCTCTTTAATTAAAGATGTCACAGACACAGAGGTTAAAGAAGCTTGCTTTCAATTAGCTCCTAATAAATCTCCGGGGCCTGATGGGTTTCCGGCAGGTTTCTTTCATAAGTACTGGCATATAGTTGGCCCCTTGGTTTGTAGAGCTGTTAAAGCCTTTTTCCATTCTGGTAAGCTCTTAAAAGAAGTTAATCAGACATTCTTAGCCTTGATTCCTAAAATAGATAACCCCATTACGGGTAGTCATTTTCGGCCTATTAGCCTTTGTTCTACAATTTACAAAATTATTTCAAAAATACTCACTTACAGATTAAAATTAGTGCTTCCCAAATTTATTCATCCTTTACAAGGCGCCTTTGTAGCAAACCTGTGTATTCAGGATAATATTTTATTAGCTCATGAGGTTTTCCATTCGTTTAGATCAAAACAAGGGAAAAGTGGGTGGTTAGCAATCAAACTGGATATGGAAAAAGCTTATGATAGAATTAAATGGGAATTTGTTTTTCTTGTTGTTCAGAAGTTTGGGTTTTGTGACACTTGAGTAGGTTGGATTAAAGAATGCATTTCTTCAGTATCTATGTCAGTTTTGGTTAATAATGTCCCTGGTTCGACTTTTAATCCCTCTAGGGAAATTCGCCAGGGGGATCCTCTATCTCCCTATTTGTTTATCTTGTATGCGGAAATTCTTGCTAGAAGGCTCCAAAAGGAATCAGATACATCAGAAAAAAAGTATCGGTATTAAGGTGTGTCAAGGTACAGATAAGCTCCCTTTTTTAACATTTGCAGACGACACCATGATTTTTGCTAAAGCTACTAGCCAGAGTTGTGGTGCGATTAAGAATATCCTTGATGACTATTGTCGTATGTTAGGACAAAAGGTAAATTTTATTAAGTCGGCCTTTCAGTGCACCTCAAATATTTCTCGGAATTCTATTGAGCATTTCAAGTCTATTCTAGGTATGAATCATTCAACATGTCTAGATAAGTATTTAGGCTGCCCTATCACTAGTGACAGAGTCAGTGCTAAAACTTTCAGCTCAGTTACTGACCGTACGTCTAGTCACCTAAGTAAATGGAAAGCAAATTCTCTTTCTCAAGCTGGAAGAGCAACTCTTATTCAGGCAAATCTTTCGGCTACCCCTGTTTATATAATGCAGAGTTTTACGCTTCCGTCTGCAACACTAGCTAACCTTGACAAGATCAATCGCAATTTCTTTTGGAATAAAGACCCCTCTTCTAAATCCCCAAATCTTATTGGGTGGGATAAGGTTTGTAAGCCAAAAAATCTGGGTGGGCTTGGTTTGAGAAAATCTGAAGCGGTTAATAAAGCCATGCAAATGAAATTGTTGTGGAAAATTTGGACCAAGCCTGATAATCTATGGGTCAAGCTTATTAAGCAAAAATATCTAAAAGTCGTGTGGGATTAGTTCTATTCTTCTTGCTGAAGCAATAGGATAAAGGGAAGGTGTCCGTGAAGCAAAAAATTTGGGTATTAAAAATATTACGATTGAGGGTGATAACCTCACGGTTATTAAGTCAATCATAGGTGAGTGGCACATTCCGTGGAAAATAGAAAATATCATCATAGATACGAAAAAAGATCTTCACTTTTTTGATAAACGTTGAAGTATTACATGTGTTTAGAGAAACAAATGCTGTGGCTGACTTTATGGCAAATTGAGGACATTATTGTCCTACCCGTCTTACTTGGTCTTCCTCCTTTGACCAAGTTCTAACCAGTCTTTTGATTAAAGATGGGATAGGTTAATTCCTTAACCTGGTATTTCTTGATGTTTTAAAAAAAAAAAAAGACTAGGAATATATGTGAATAATAAATGTTTTTCTCTCTATATATTTTAATTGCGTTACGGTACACAAAAAGGCTAATATGCATTGAGCTTCTAACTACCTAAATCACATGATTATTAAAGATTTTATCAGATAAGCTATCTCATAACTCATAAATTATACAAAAGGTTAATATACATTGAACTTCAAACCTAAATCGCATGACAATTAAAGATTTTATTAGATAAGCTACCTCACAATTCACAAATTACAAGTGCTATGAGATTTTTGTGGTACTGTAACCAAACCCAAAATATCCGATAATCGTGCCACAATGCTTAGCACTTGACTTATAAATTACAAAAAATCGATAAATATAATAGGAAAATGCATTTCTTTGCTTTTTTTTTTGTTGAGCTTTGCTTTTTTTTTTTTTTTTTTTTTTTTTTTTTTTTGAGCTTTGCTTAACCAATTTTTAAGCCCTCAACAGTCTTACTTCATTCTTCTCACTCTCACAGCCCTCAAAATCCACCGCAGCAACTCGCCGTCGATTGCCGGTTACCGCCGGATTTCTCACTCTCTCTCCTCCATTCTGATTGCAAGGCAATACCTCGTCGTTTAAAATTTGTCATCTTCAATCGCAATTTGAGCAGGTCAGTTGTAATTTCATTGCTTCCATTTATTAATCATTGTATACGCTTCTTGGTGCAAATGCAATTAGGGTTAGGTTTCTCTCGAATTTTCGGTTGTATACTTTTAATTAGGGTTTCCTAATATATGAACCTTTTGTTGCTTTAAGTTGAAATTTATATGAACAAAGCGAAAATTTAATAAGGGTTGATTCGGTAGAGAATCTAGATTTTGAAGGCTTGTTGTTGAAAGATTATAGTAATAGATGTTGCACAACGAGTCAATGATTACCCAATTAGTATTGGAGGGTTAATATAGTGAGGGTTATGTACGCATTAGAAGCAGTGCAGGTTTTAGGTTGCATTTACTGTGTGTATGATTGACATTTCTGGGAAAAAAAGAGAGGAAGAAAAACAATCTTGAGTTTTGGGTTAAGGTTATTGGCAGAAAATTTGGTCATTTAATTAAGTAGAATTTTGGTTTGTCCTTCATTTCATATTGTGTGAAACAAAGTTTCGGTTAGTTCCCTGAAAATAATTTCATCAAGAAAAAAATGAAATAGTTGGGACTAAAATAACTTGAATGTAGAAGAATGTAAATGTGCTAGCAGCTGTTCTAATTGATAACATTTGAGATAGTTGCGGGAAGAAAGGGCAAAAAGGAAAAGTCTTGGGTTAGCATACAAAATATATGTTGTACGTTGCACAGCCTTAGAAGAGTCAGACTTCAATTAAAGAACAAGGGGCTTCAGCTTGGACTTTGCCACTGAAGAAAGATTTATTTGTAGATGAAGAAGTGAGTTTTTAAATTTGGTGTTAAACTGTCCTCCTATCACTAATGACTTCAGGTTCAGCACAATGCCACAAAATTTTGGTGAAAATATGCCTCACTTGAATGTGAGCGACGAGCAAAAAAAAAAAGAATGTGACGAGCAAAAAAAAAAAAGAAGAATGTGAGCGATGCGCTAGAGGGGGAACTTAGAATCTAGCTAATACAAGAATGTCTTGTATAAACCCTAAGGGGTTAGCTCGGTTGGTAAGAATAAGATCTCTGAGATTTATTCCAGAGGTCCCAAGTTCGAGTCCCCTCAGAGCCATTGGAGGTTTTCCTGGTCGTTAACTTTGGGGCCCATGGGATTAGTCAAGCAAATATTGGATACCCATGTTATATAAAAATAAAAGCAAGAATGTCTTGTATAGGAAGCATTAGTAAATTTTAGTTTCTGGAATCTGAGGTTATTCAATTCTAGCCTTAGCAGCTTGACCCCAGCATAATGCCCTGTATTTGGGTACAATATACTTGTGTATTTCCCAGCCAGTACTGTAACTTGCGAAGTAAATTTAATAACTGTGCTTTTTCACTTCAATAACCTTCTTTTGCAAGTTATATATTTATTTATTTCTCGTATGATTTGTGTTCTTTATTTTTCAATGGCCTGGGAGGGGGGGGGGGTGTCTGAACTCGAACTGACCGTGACGGAAACTTTAACTGACAAGAGTAGCACACTAGGTAGTAGGTCCATAGGTATTGACTGATGAAACTCCCTCTCATGCCCTCCTGTTACTTGAGTCCTTTTCTTTTCTGCAGGTTCCGTAATCTACTGTATAACAACTTGACAGCATACAGATATATGATGTTCCATTGAACAGGATGAGTGGATCTACTCGACGGAAATTAAGATCGGAAATAAGTCGTGCACATAACCATGATGATGCTGACGAGGGAACTGCTGCTCGCACAAGACCTTTAAGCTATGATGAGATAATGCTTAAAAGAAAAAGCAAGACGAAAGTTGAAAATTCTGAAGCAGGAGAAGCTGCTAGTACTAGACGTGAAGAAAATGTCACGAACCCTAGCCAGCATAGCAGAGATAGCCATCCTGGCATTGTGAGAAAGTCACGAGATTATTCGCGAGAAGACAGCTCTAGGAAGAAGGAACATAAGACTTCTAGGGTGGAAGATACCTGTGGTAAAAGTAAGAATAAGGAGAGTCGGGATTTAGCGAGTAGATCGAAGCACAAACATGATAAGGAGGTGAGAAATAGCACTGATGCACTGAAAACTGATAGCCAAGGTCATGGCAGAAGCAAACCGGACGAGTATTCAAGGGATAATCCCAGATATGATTATGAGAAGAGGCAACATAGAGATTCAGTAGGGCAAGATAGACACATGGAACGAAGTAGAGGAGCGCTTGAAAGAGAAAACAAAAGGAAAGATCGTAGTGGAGAAGATGAGAAATATAGAATAAAGGATCCTGTGAAGAAACATGATAGTGGAAACAGAGGAGCGCTTGAAAGAGAAAACAAACGGAAAGATCTTAGTGGGGAAGATGAGAAATATAGAATAAAGGATCCTGTGAAGAAACATGATAGTGGAAACAGAGGAGCGCTTGAAAGAGAAAACAAAAGGAAAGATCTTAGTGGGGAAGATGAGAAATATAGAATAAAGGATCCTGTGAAGAAACATGATAGTGGAAACAGGCGGGACTCAGAAATTTCCGAGAGAAAGGAGAAGATGGATTTGTCAAACTCACGCCATGATGAAACAAGATCAAAAAGAAGGCGGTCGAAGAGTCAAGATTATGTTAAAGACAAGGATAGAAGGTCCAGGTCATCCTCACCGAAGGTGCGCAAAAATATATCATCTCATGGGCATGACCATGAGGAGCTACCTCTGCATTCTCAAAGAGACAGATCCAGGAACCACTCTGATATTGATCGGAACAAGATGTCCAGTAATGGTTCAGCCAGCCACCACCGCCGACATGGTGTCTCTTCAAGTGGTCTTGGGGGTTATTCACCTAGGAAGAGGAAAACAGAAGCTGCTGTTGAAACTCCTTCACCTATTCGCTCACCTGAGAGAAAAGGTGCTGGGTGGGATCATCCACCTGCTGGAGCAGATGGCAATCTTAGTGGTTCTGTTGCTTCTGGCACACAGCTGCTTTCAAAAGCTAAGTCTTCAAACTTTGAGTTAGCAGCTGGTATTTCTGTAGCAGCAAGTATGGGGAAGCCCCTATCTGCAATCTTGTCCAATAACTTGTCTGCATTTAAGCAGACTTCTGTTGACTCGGTTCAGCTAACGCAAGCCACCAGACCTATGAGGAGGCTTTATATAGATAATATACCTGCTTCAGCCTCTGAGAGAGATATCACAGAATGTTTCAATAATTTTCTGCTTTCCTCTGGTTCTAATCATATCCGAGGCACACGCCCATGTATTAGCTGCATGGTAGGTTGCTAAGTTAAAATCTTATTTCCCTCATAATTGTCTCTAGCAATTGTACTCTTTAAAGTCACGGCTTGTTTACAAATCGTGCTCAGCATCATTTGCTTGCTTTGTTGCAGATTAACAAAGAAAAGGGGCAGGCTTTGGTGGAGTTCCTCACTCCCGAAGATGCGTCCAATGCACTTTCCTTTGATGGTAGATCTCTCTCTGGAAGCATTGTCAAAATCAGACGTCCGAAAGAGTTCATTGAAATGGCAGTAAGAATAAAATCCATTCCAGTTTCTCTCTTCTAGCTGAGATGTACACCCCTTGTTTGAGAATGCTAGTCCTTTCATCACTTAAAACTTTGCATCCTCTCCGTTATGGGATTGTCCTTATAAAGTCATTGCATTTCTTATGTACTGAGATTTGGGCTCCTCTTCATAACCCTTTTGTTAAAACCCATGCCTCCCAAAGTTGATAATGAAATTGGGAATTGGGACTGAGGGATTTTGGTTTTCTCCTAGGTCTAAACTAAATATTTGTCTTGCCAGATTATGCCCCAGCATATAGCATGGCATCAGATTACATCCTTATTTTCAATGGCTGCCATTTGGGCTTCATTTAGTTTGAAGTATACATATTTATTAGCCAAAAATTAAATAACTTAGCTATGTCATGATGATTTTTTCAGCCTTCAGGTCGTTTGAGGTTGCTGAACTGTATTTTGGCCTCGAATTAACTACTATCGGGGTTTAATCTGACTCAGTTTCTAAAGTTATAGGACTAGGACTTGGATGTTGCTGAAGAATAGTCATCTAATCTGATGAGATGTGCAGGATGGCTTAAAGGGAGTTGTATCAAGCTGATGTGTGCGTAATTGCTTGAAACTACGGTTTTTTCTTTTGGGGCACAAGCTTTGAAATGCATTTGTTACTAATTTGAGGGTGTCCTTAAAATATTTTCGTTAGGCTATTAACCTAGTTGATCCTAGTGAGGTATTTTGTTGTTCATTTGGTGTAATTTTATGAGGAGGCTTTATTTATCTGGAATTAGTTGCATGTTGATTAGTTTCCAGATGAAACCTCACTTGTTTCATGAATTAATCAAAATCAAATGCTCCAATCTATATGCCCTGTTTCATGAATCTGGGCTTCAGGACATTCTTCTTTCTCGCATATCATCCAAACAACATCCTGAGACCATATACATCAAACTTAACAACTGTGAATCCTTATTAGAGTAGTATATGTCAAATCTAGGTGGTACTTTGGAGAACTATCTGAGAAAGCTGCTAACATGGTTTAGTATAAGTTTAGTTCGCTCATTGTAGCTTTCGGGCTGGAGAGACTTGTGCATGAAAAGAGGAGGCGTCAGTCCATGATGGAGTATTGGTTTAGTTTCTGATTCTCTGCATTTTAAAACAAAAATTGGAGTGTAAGTAGAAATCTGACTATGTTACATCCTAGCTGTTAATGAGAATAAGTATGGGAGGCATGGGATCAACTGGCGATATGCGGGTTCAGGCTTTATAAGAATAGACCATGAACTTTTTGGCATGCCTTCATCATCTTAAGAATGTATATGCTTCAATTGGGTGTTCCCTGAGACTATGCTTGTGTTGCTATGTTTTCACTCGCCAGCACACACGTTTATTTCATACATTTGGAAATCTCCACTCGTTTGCTTTATGTGACCGTAAAAGTCCTAGTTCCTTCAACTTTTGCAAATGCAGCATGCTGTCTTCCTGCATTAAATGTTCTGACTTCCTTGTTGAAATCTTTTACATAGGGTATTTATCTTGGGTCTGTCGTTATTCAAAATTTCACATAAAGGGCGGTGAGGAAGCTGACTCATAACTAAGAAGACTCCAGGTGTAGTGACAAGTTTGACGTGTTTGCAGCTTTATATTTAAGTAAACTTGGGGCCCTGATTTGGTTCATTAGGAAATTTGTTCATTTACATTAGGTGTATGATTCAATGTTATTGTGCGATGTTCAAGACTTGTGACACTGTGAGCCGTATCTGTAGGTGGTGGTGTGAGTGTTACTAAATCATTTAAAGTGCACTCTTTTGAACAGGAACCTGACCTCTTAACTTGCAAGTTGAACAGGAAACTCTTAACGTTATAATTCTGCAAAAGATTACAGATTGCTACAACCCTTTCATTTAGAATGTAGGGGTAGAGAAACAAAAAGCTCCACAACATTTAAAACTGCTTTCTGTAGAACTTAATTTTGTCCTTCGTTGTTACTTCCAAACATGTAGTCATATTGTGGCCTGAGATATCTCTTTATTTGTACAATTCACACTTTTTTGACCTTGTTGATGCTCTTGATCTAGTGTGTGTGGGTTTTTTTTAATCCTTTATGTATGGTGCATGCATTAGCTTTTAGGTGTTTAACACAAGCTCCTGTTATTGCCTCATTTTGGTTGCTAAGTTTTGCTTATTTCAAGTTGGTTGTATAATTTTTCTGACAGAAAATCAAAAGCTTGACTGAATGAGAACCCATCTTATGCACTTGTGTGTTTCTGACACCGAAGTTTAAATGTTATGCTTTATCTTCATTCTTGTTACTTCCCTTTTTTTGGTAATTCCAACATGGTGTAATGAGTCAATTGGCAAAGAGGTCTTTGGACTTTCACATATCTGTGAGCCGTATGCTCACCCAGCGTGTGTTGCTAAATTTTCCATGCATAGGCATACATTATTTCCTTTTGAGGACTACTTGTCCTCTTGTTTGTATTGCTTACCCTTTTCAGTTGCAGTAAAACTTTTCTTTATCAAAAAAAGCACACACTGTTGTCTGTTCTGATACCTGAATCTATGAATCATGAATTGTGTTTGTAGAAGTATCAACTCATACTGTAGATTGCCTAATCGTTAAAATTTTCCATGCATAAGCATACACAGTTGTCTGTTCTGATATCTGAATCTATGAATCATGAATTGTGTTTGTAGAAGTATCAACTCATACTGTAGATTGCCTATTCGTCTAAATTATGAAATGCAGGAAACGATGCATGCAGCAGCATGCTGATATTAACCAATATCTTGTCTGGCCTTTGGTCCATGGTATCAAAGCTGTTAGTGTGACATGTAACTCTTTCATAGGTTTGTCATTGGCTGCCTTCGATTATTTGGCCCTGACTGTTCCCTCCCGCCCACCTCCATAAAAAAAGAAGCTAAAGAAAAATAAAAAATGGAAAGTCAGTTGCCTCTGTACTTCTAGTTGCTAAGTATTTGCCATATTTCTCTGACGTTCTGTCGGCTTTCTTCATTCATCAACTGATGATGTTTGGTAGTTTCTTTTTGGATAAAGTGGTTCTTCTTTTACTGCTTTTTGTGATTTCTGAGGTATATTTTGGTTACCATTCATGTAGCAGGTTTTCAGACAGTTGCTATTTTCATGCAGAGTGGACCTTCAGAGAGATCAAAGCCTTTAGAGAGGTCAAAGCCAACAGAGAGATCAAAGCCTGAAGCTGATGTAATCAGTCATGTTGTGAAGGACTCCCCGCACAAGGTATGTGTATGGTAGCAATTAATTTGTTTTAAATTTTCTTTCAGACTTCTGCATAGTCAATGTATTTCTCATTTGCTTGTTAAACCATGTAGATTCTTTTCATTTTAATAATCTTGAAGTTCCTCTACTTCCTTATAGCTGTTTCAGAGTGGTTTCTTTGCTTCTATTGTAGTTTTTCAAGGTCTGAAAACGTATATTGGTAAAAAATAAAAAAGGAAAAAGAAAAGATAAAGAGGGATCTGGAGGAGTCAACTAGCTTAGGGAACTGAAGGAGGCAACTAGCTTAAAATTCTCTACTCAACATGCATTGGACCTCCTGAGAAAGTGAGAGCCTTTGTTTGTGTCTAAGATACATGAAGTAACATGATAGAATCTTCTCATATGTTGTTAATATGACATCTGTTCTTTAGAATTATACTCTACAATGGTGTTAAAATGATAAAGACTTTTCATTCGAACTATACTGCAAGGTAATATGCTGGTACTGGCTTGTACCTATCCAAGACCTGTTATAGGAGGAGAGAGATTGTCTCAAACTTGTTTACCCACAGAAACAAGACTTGTAGTCTGTAGATGAACTGAAATGGCATCCTTAGAGGAGATTTAAACGAATGAAACTCTTCTAAGGAGGATGTGCTTGTGCAGTTGTTTTTATCAGTAATCCTGTGTCCTTCCATGTTGAGCTAAGCTTGGTAGACAACATACAGTTACTTTATTGAACTACAATGGGTCTATCTAATTTGCTTTGACCTTGTGAAGGAATAAGGATGCAGGAAAATCCAAGGTTTAAGCAAATATGCACTTTTCAGTGCAACTTACACCATATTAGAGATCTATAGTGCTTCTTTCAACTCCTTTTCTCTCTTTTTGCAAATGAATGATCACCTTTTAAACTCTCTAAAGTTTTTAAGCCTCTCCTATAATGGTTTCTGCCTTTCTGCTGACTTGCCTGGGAAAGCATCTGCGTAATTCATTCTTAGTCTGCACTCTGCAGTCATAATTCACAACTATTCTTTGCAGCATTCTATTTAGAGTTAAAGGTTTCTGTTGAGATGAAGGAGCTTTTGTTTGGGCTCTATTCTTTACGTGTCTTAATTTCTGTTACCAATTTGGCAAGATTGTTGCAGGTAAAAGATTCTATACTCTACAAAAAGCTTTCCTGAGTGTGCCGAGGGCTAGACTTTTAGCCATGTTCATGTATGAGACGGTTCATTTGACATGGGTAGATTGATCTTTTCTAGATTGTGCTTTCTCTCTAAATGTCACATCATCCTGGGAGGGGGAAGAAAGCTTTGTTCTATCTTCTGTTGTTGCATTTTTCCAAGTAGTATGGATCAAAGTGTTAATCTTTTGATGGTCTGAGATTCTTTTGGCATGGAGTTATTGACCTTGCTAACATGCCATCATTCCCTTAAATTTCAAATCAATCAGGTAGGGGAGGAAAGCTTCCTGCTAACATTTTCTGCTTGTATGTGAAACTTTGGTGTAATGGGCAATTGAATCGTTCACATATTTTGTTGGCATGGTGTAATGTTCTATTTTGTTGAATGTTGATGTGAATTGATGAGTGAGTGCGGTCAAATTGCTGGACAGTTTCTTATGCATTGTAATATTTTGGTCGTGCAGATCTTCATAGGTGGTATTGCAGCAGGGCTTTCTTCTGAAAGGGTAATGAGTACTGAACATTTAGATTGGGTAGCAGAAATGTTTTGACTTTCTCTTGGTAGTCAGTGTTATTGACCATGAATCATGAATATTGTATTATCTTCTCAGATTATGGAGATTGTTAGTGCATTTGGACAGTTGAAGGCATTCCGTTTTGAGATCAATGAAGACCTCAATGAACGATTTGCTTTCTTAGAGGTATTTCGTGTGTCTGGCTGAAATACTACCGTGCTGCTTTTGTCATTGTCACTGTTGACATCTTACGATGTATTACTCTTTTACACTTTAGTGTTATCCTTGTTATTTAACAAACTTTGCTTCTCGAACCAAGGGGCTGTAATGGTTCATTTCTCATTGTAATTTGTACTAGGAAGCTTAGATTATGCTCTCCTGACACCCGTGCATGCACTTGCAGCGGGAATGGGGTAAAACGAAGCTACTGTTGTCCTGTTTGACATAATCAGTTATTGTCACAATGGAAAATTGGACTTCTGTAGCATGCATCAGTTGGACTGGAATAGTGTTGAATTGATACCACATTCTATGCAAGTTAACCTCCTGGTTGCCTGGTTGGGTCCACGGATTCCATCCTCCCCCCCCCCCCCCCCCCCGCCCCCCTTCCAGAAAAAAAAAAAAAAGAAGCTTCTTCCTGTGGAGTGTAGAAATGGCTTGGCATGCACAATCTGGCATCGGAAGAGCTGTTATCTATGCAATTCTTTAATTTCCTTTATTTGTATGACAGACGAATTTGGAGCCATTTCCAGTGTCCCAGACAGTAGAGTTAGTGCTGAAATTACTCTCCTTTCTTTTAACTATGGGGAAATAATTCATTTCACTTCTTGCTTATTACAGTATGCAGACCAGTCAGTCATGTTGAAGGCTTGTGCTGGCCTGAATGGTATGAAGTTAGGCGGTAGAGTTCTGACAGTAGCGCAAGCTGTTCCAAACACATTATCCATGGTATCTAATGACTTTGCCGCGCCTTTTTGATTATTTAGGGAGAAACATTATGTGACAGAAACCTGAAGAACGTTTCTTTTCCACATTCAATTGTATATGTGGCAGGGCGTATTTGTTGTTTACTGATTAAAGCACACTGATACTTCTCAGGAAAACTCTAGACGAAGACCATTTTATGGAATACCTGAGCATGTGAAACCCCTTCTTGAGGTGCCAACACCAGTCCTGAAGCTTAGTAATGTGGTATGTCCAGTTATCAAGAGATGCCAACACCAGTATTCAGGTTTTTGCTACTGCAGTGTCAAGTTTTGCCCTCTATTAATGTCTTTCCTTGCGTCATGCAGCTAGATCAGAATGCCATGAAGTTGCTCTCAGAGACAGATTTGGAAGAAATTGTGGAAGACGTCCGATTAGAATGTTCGAGGTACAGTGCCTTTTGGTTTAGTCTCTGGTCATGTGGTGTTTAGCTGTTGTATTGGGTGGAGGCTCTCTTTGTCTCTTGGGTTATTTTTGTGGCTTGATTTGGATATAATAACCTGATAGTATTTTATCTTTTGAACAAAAAGAGGATGCAAAATGAATATTTTAGGTACAGAACTATAATGAAATAGTGTTCGATAGTCTATGCTACTTGGACAGTTGGACTTGGGACCGGTATCGGGCATGGGGTTGGGACCTTTGTGTCAAAGGTCCTTTTTCTGGGAGTGGTTTACTGTTTCTTGTGTAAATTGAAGTGTCCAGGTGTTCTATTATACTCTATTCTCCAAGGGTCACGACTCACGAGTATTTGAGCTATGAAGATTCCTAGTGAAATATGCTCTTTCGCTCAAGCCTTTTTCATATCTTGTCCATTCTTACAGGTTTGGCTCTGTTCTGTCCATTAATGTTGTGAAAAGTAGCAACATGTGTACTGCCATATCAGAAACAATAGAAGTCACTGATGATATGAAGCCAGTTCAGCCGCAGGAAGAAAAGGATTCTAGGGAACACCATTTAAATGTAGAATCAGTGGAAGGTTCTGTGGATCATGATGATGGAGTTGGTAAAGAAGTGGAACCCCCAAGCAGTGTCATAGAACTTGATGCTGGAGACAGTGTCATAGAACTTGATGCTGGAGACTGTGTCAAAGAACTTGATGTTGGAGACATTGTCAAAGAAGGTGATGAGCATGATCTGGCTCCTATAAGTGCTACCGAAGGTGTAGAAGTGGGAGCTTCCAGAATGAGCTCTGTTGAAGAAATCAAAGAAGCTGACGAAAGTGTTCCCCAAAACTGTGATGGTATAGCTGCAGTTAATCACCCAAAAGAATTGGCTGAGATTAATTGTTCAATTGTTGAGGAAGAACCAGGAAGAACGAATGGTTTTGATGTGAATCATCAAGAAGTACCCATCCAGGAGAGTAGAGTGGAATGTGAATTGTACCCTAGTGAAAATATGGATACTGATAAGTTAGACAATGGTGAAATTCCAGGTTCAGCAGACGTCCCAGAGTTGGATAAAAGCAGTGACAAACTACAGGAAGTTGTTCTTGCAGCAAATGACAGTGCAATTACTGTCCTGGGATCAACTGAAAATAGTGTGAAGGGTGAAAGTGCTTGTGATATTGGGAACGTATTTGAGGTCGGTAGTGTGTTGGTGGAATTCAAGAGGACTGAGGCTTCATGCATGGCAGCTCATTGTTTGCATAGACGTGTCTATGACGACCATATTGTGACGGTAGAATATGTGCCGCTTGATGCATACCGTGCGAAGTTTCCTAAATGAGTGTGAAGATATATGTCTGGCTTATACCCCTGTCCAGCTAATGTGCATGAGAAAATTGTTTTGGAGTTCTGATGTCGCGGACACAAATTGCTGTTTCCAACGTGCAGTGAGGTCTATCGATTTGAAGTTTCTCCTTGATCATTTTTTATCTCGACCTGGTACTAAACCACCCTAATCAGATTTGAACTTGCTAGGGAAGGCATAGCTTTCAACCAGGCGCATCATCTGCGGCAACAGCTTTCGAGGCGTTTCATCCTGTACCATGTTGCGAGGACACGATGACAATCATTTTTGTGAATGCTTATGGAGTCTGCTATAGCATGGTTTGCCCGTTCTCCTTCGTGACAAACCCCCCCCCCCCCCTCCAAACAAAAAACAGGAACACCATTGTAATTGTAATCTTTTAAATACTCGTAGTTCATTGGATCACCTCCTCTCTGTCGCTTTCAAGTCATGGTTTGAATAAATGCAACTGACAAGGGTTATAATTTTGATCACATCTATGACTATAGAAGGGGAATGAGCACATCTAAATTTTGATCCATTGAGGATTTTGTGGAATTTTGCCAGCTGGGAACTTGTTGGATACTTGGAACTTGGAAGAATTTGTAGGATTCTTTTTGTGAATTGCTAAATACCGCCCCTTTTTACTAGCTACCGCCCCCCCAATTTCCAATTTTACCCTCCCCCCTTTTCCTCACTCACTCTCACTCACTCTCACTCATCCTCTCTTCCTCACTCACTCTCACTCATCCTCTCTTCCTCACTCACTCTCACTCATCCTCACCACCACACCATCACACCGGCAACCACCACCACTCACGGCACAACCACCACCGGTAAATTTTTTTTTGCGCATTTTTTTTGCACAGTCGTCTGAAATTTTCGACTCACCCAAGGGTGAGTCGAAAATTTCAGACGACTGTGCAAAAAAAAAATTATTATTATTATTATTTATTATTATTATTATTATTATTATTTATTGTTATTATTATTAATATTATTATTATTATTATTATTATTATTACTGATTATTGTTTAATTAATTAAAAATGTGAACTAGCTCGGCACCGATTTACCGGCTCCTCCCCTCTACCATTTCACATTTTTAATTAATTAAACAATAATCAGTAATAATAATAATAATAATAATATTAATAATAATAACAATAAATAATAATAATAATAATAATAATAACAATAAATAATAATAATAATTTTTTTTTGCACAGTCGTCTGAAATTTTCGACTCACCCTTGGGTGAGTCGTCTGCTAGAGGCGACTCACCCTTGGGTTAGTCGAAAATTTCAGACGACTCACCCTGGGTGAGTCGTCTGAAATTTTCGACTAACCCAAGGGTGAGTCGCCTCTAGCAGACGACTCACCCAAGGGTGAGTCGAAAATTTCAGACGACTGTGCAAAAAAAATGCGCAAAAAAAAATTTACCGGTGGTGGTTGTGCCGTGAGTGGTGGTGGTTGTCGGTGTGATGGTGTGGTGGTGAGGATGAGTGAGAGTGAGTGAGGAAGAGAGGATGAGTGAGAGTGAGTGAGGAAGAGGGGATGAGTGAGAGTGAGTGAGGAAAAGGGGTGAGGGTAAAATTGGAAATTGGGGGGGCGGTAGCTAGTAAAAAGGGGGCGGTATTTAGTAACACCCTTTTTTTTTATAGAATTTTGTTTTACGAACTTTTCTTTTCTTTTTTTTTGTTAATTGAATTGTGGATAATAAATTAATAATCTAATAAGTTCACTCCAGGCACACCGCATACATTCCGTAGTCTGTGTATGATATATTCATCGTTCTAGGAAGTTTGCTATATAATGAAGGAAATTTTAGTCTTTTATTGTCCATAATAATGTCGAAATTAAAATATTATAAGATTGTTTTTGGATATTCAAATTGAGATTGTGAATTTCAATAAAAGAGCTGCCTTTATACCTAATATTTTGAATAATTGGAATCCTCCAAATGTAAGGAAAAGGAAGGAAGGGGAAGATTTTGAAAGACCAAGATGAAAACTGGAAAGGGTGTACATTGAAATTCTCCTAAAAGCCATAGAAGTGGTTCAATTCCAAACTTACAATCAGTTTAGTCTTTGAAGAACAAATTTTAGGTACCTAATTTGTTTTTTTGTTTCTTATAGGCTATATACTTTATGTTAGATGTTTGACTCAATCAAACAATTAAGCTACAGTTGAGATAGAATCATAGAACTGAGATTTGTGGGTTTGGAATAATTTTAATCAGCCAAAAAAACACATAAAATAAAATGAAAAAAAAGAAGAAGGATTTATGAAAGGTCACTGATATGCAACCATTGGAGATGGAAGAATAAAATTTGGAAATAAAAGGGAAAAAAATTTGGACCATTTCTCGATTTGTGCGTGTCATCCTTGCGCAGGGGCCATGCTAATCTTCTCTGTATCGTTCCAATTTTATCAGCAGTTAGACCGCATTATTTAAACAAGCAAAAAGAGCTGAAAGCCGTCGATGTGGGACAAAGCTCCGTTTCCTTGGAAAATAAACCCGCAGCCAAACGGCATCGTCTTTTGTACATTTAACATTTAAGTATCTTGAAATTCTCTTTCAATCTTTTTTCCATTCCCTTGATCTGATCACAGTTCATTTTTCTCTTTTTGGCCAATTAATCTTTTTTCTCAACATAGCTACTGATATCAATTAGTTCATTATTTGTGGATGTGATTTAAACCAAAAAATCAAAAGAATAACGAAACTTACAATGGAATGAGTCAATAACACGGGTCGAATGCGCAATTGTAACAGAAAGAGAGTAAAAGGGCTTCCTGGCGATTCTACATTGGAGCTTGAGAGGGAGGGAGGGGGCACTCGGTAATTTGATCTGAGAATGTTGAAACTTAAGGCCAAAACAAAACCCATTTCAGAATTAAGTGTCCAAATAAAAACCCAGTTCTTGAAATCAACAATCATAAAACACATGATAGAGATAAAGATAGAAAGATAGTGATTAAAACCTTGGATCGATCCTTAATCCTCAGTTTAACTTTCTCAAATGAGTGCTCATAATTAAAGTGATTTCCAGTATGCGATTTAAACCATTGCTCAAAGTTATGCTGAAGATTGATAAGAACTCAAGGTACTTTATTATACTATGTTAGGGATTTAGGGGCCTTCAGCAACTCAAAAGTTGATTGTTGCACTCCTGAAATTGAAGTAATCTTCTACAGTTAATATATGGGTTTAACATATTCATGAGTTTAGCTAGTATTTTTGTGGTTGTATGTTGTTCTAATTCAATGGGGTTGGTTAAGTTTACGTCAGATGCCTTTGGTTTGTAATTTCCTCATTTTGGCTAATGGAATATAGCTCTCTAACCAAAATGATTGACCGAAATAGCATTTTGACTATGAATATGAAATTCTGATATAAATACATTCGTTTTCTGCTGCTTGCATAAACTTTATTTGAAGTTCAGATTTATGAAGTAATACATAAGAAAACCTTGGAATATTTCTATATATTGGGTAATGGCCTTGAGCAGAAACTAAGTGAGGGATACTATTTTTATTAGCTAATAAGTTTAGATTTGACCGTGGCTATAAAGCTTATGCCCTTAATGTAGTTGGATTAATCAATCTTGCTTTGGGAGGTCATCCAAATAAATTCATAAATAAAAAAAATCACATGAATTTGTTTGCACGCGAGATCATATGATTAAAAAGAATATTTTTTAATAGACATATTAGCCATACATCAGCATAATGACAGGTTAAAAATAAAAAAGTTAACATATACAAAAAAAACCATTACGACCATTAATCAAGTTTCTTTTTTAAAAAAAAAAAAAACTAACTAAAATATGACCTTCACCCGTGCATCGCACAGGGTACATACTATAGCACAGTAGGACACCTCAGCGTACACATCATCCGCTGATGTGTCAATCTCTGGTTTAGTATTTGTGTTTTAAACTAATTATATAGATTAGTTCATTATTTAATAGAAAGTCCATAATTTCTAGATGGAAGAGTGCTGTATGTAATGTATTTAGTCTTTACAAAAATGTTATTAGCCTGTTGTTCTTGATCAAAGAAACTTTTTTCTCAAGTTTTATCCTCCTTGTGTGAGCAATGGCACATATCGCAGTATTATTGAGCAAAGAGCAACTGTAAACGACTCGACAAAAGAGACGCTGTCCTTGCCATTTTTACAGCTCGCTCCCTCCAACCTTGACTCAGAATTAGGACATCGATCTACCAACGAAATCAGTAACTAATAACTGAAGTATCACGATTCTTCATCGTCGATCTAGACATCTACAAACGAAATCAAAGAGTTCATGTTCTCGTCATGCTGCATGCATTTGCATTATGGCGTGGCGCTCACAGTTCATTCATGTATGATGAGTCTATTGAAATATTTTCAATGCTTTAGACATAAATTTAAAATTGATGGTTCCATACTTCCATTTCATATAGAGTAGCACTTTGAGGCTTTTTTTCTAGGAAAATTAACAGATCCTCTAGAATTCGTTCTCTAGAATTTCTCTCCACGCTTAAACTCTTAACGTGGAACATACATATGGATCCGCACAAGTAATTAGTTTAGGACAAGTGTCTTTTATTTATTGAATATCAAACATATTTTTTGGCAATAATTAATTAATCTCACTATTTTTATTTTAATAATTTCTGACGAGCAGTTACCATACTTTTTTAATTTTGGGAACATAGAAGTTAAAAAAAAAATAAAAAAAAAAAAAAAAAAAAAAAAAAAAAAAAAACTGCCAAGTGCCAACCGTTGTGTCTTTTCGCAAGAGGCACCATACTTATCCAATCCTCACATCATATCCCTATAAATACATAGACAATCACATTCCAAAAACTTGGGAGTTCATCATATTCATTAATATATATTTCTAAACATCAATAACAACAACAACAACAACAACAACAACAACAACAACATATTAATCATCCAAACATGCCCTCCGTACACACAAGAGGAAGGAGACCAACACCAAATTTTGAGACACTATCAGATTATTTTTATTGGGGTTCTAATCTATGGATGTATTTCCTCATTCTGGTTTTAATCTTGCTCTTGGGTCCCCTAGTGTTGCTTATTGTTTGCCTTCTTCAAGTATCTTTTTCGAACCGTGGTTCGCGTCAATCTTCATGGTGTTTCTTCTGATCATGTATTGGTTTACGCTCAAATGGCAATATGCCGATGTCCCAGATTTTAGAGACTCCAATGATGATTAGTTTTTCTAAGTAGTACTTTGTACTAATGTGATCATGTTTTGTTTCTAAGGCATATTACACACATGTTCGTTATGTCTTTGAAGCAAGAACTACAATGATGAATAAAAGTATTTACAGTTATTTGTTGGGTTCGAAATGTGATGTTTTCTCGATTTTTATTTATAATGTTTCATTATATGCTGTTCTTTTATAATTCTTGATTATACTGCTCTTTTATAATTCTTGATGAAGGCTAACAACTTTGCAAATATTTCATCGTACTAATAACTACCAATAAATTATAGTCATTTTTATTTTGTTTACAAGAAAACAGTGGTGATGAGACTGTAGTCTTGATATGGTTTTTTGTTTTTCAAATAATATAATGAGTGTGAAGGTTGTAATTATTTTTCATTATTGTAGACTATGAAATTTGATTATTGTGGATATGTGGTTTGTAAGAACTCATAGCATGGATGGTTTAATATTTTGGAAATAGTAGCATATGTTGATGATACCCTGGCCAGTACCTATTAGTAACTAAATCGAAACGGAAATTAAGTTAAATATATCCAATTTTGTTCTTCAAAGGAAAGGATCAATATGAACCAATTTCAATATGAACTCTTGACATTTGAAGATTAAAAAAAAGAAAGAAAAGGTGATTTAAAAGAACTTTTTCATTATAGGGAATAAACATTGGTGATTCTTTAACTAATATTAAAAAAAGGGAAAAAGTATATTATTCAAATGATCTTATGGTTATATATATCTTTTCAATTTACATTGAATTGTTGGATTGGAGTAACAACTTTACTGTATTTTTGTATATGAATATTTGTTGGCGTATTGATATAATTTTTGTTTTCAATTATAAAAACTTAAAATTATTTGATTTTAAAAATAATGAAATTCAATTATAAACTATATCTCGGTATATCATAAATTGTGGATATCTGCTTGAAGGAAGTGGCTGTAGTAACCAATTCCAACATCAATTCCCAACAAGTAGTAGTACAAGTAAATCCAATTGTAATTGCGGATAATGTACATGGTAGAGGATCTAGTTGTGTCCGTCCGTAATAATGTTTGAAAAACGATACTGTAGAATTTGAATAAATTGTTAATTTTAAATGTTTTTGCATGAAACGGTCTATCAACAACTATTTCTATATGATTTTGTTTCATGGTGAAACCGTGATAATTATAATTGTAACTGAATTAATGTTTTATTCTGACGGATTTTTGTTCTCTTCTTTTTCCGTAGGGGAAGTAAACATTTTTCAATCGCTAGAAAATTACAAATGTCAGCTTTAGTCGGTTCAACAATTTCCTCTTGCATATCTCCCAAAGTCCCAACCAATTCCGTCTCGAGGCAACCCCGGGCTGGCGAGTGATGGTGGCGTTATTCGCTCTCACTATGGCGCATTCATGAAAGCTTTTTCGTTCAATTTTGGCTATACTGCTCTTCCTTTCGGGCAAAACTACTTGCTGCACTCCGAGGGCTAATATTAGCTAAAGATTTGGACATGCTAAATGTTATCCTTGAAGTAGACTCCGAGCTGGTGATTAAAGCACTCAAGGAGGACCCCTTTCCTTGGCATCCCCATTATTTCATCATTTTGCAATGTTGCAGCCTCTTGTTAAACCCAACATGGGAGGTGAGAATCAAACATGCTTATCGTGAAGCGAATCAAGTAGCGGATTTGTTAGCCAATTTTAATTTTGATAGTAACAATAGCCTTTCTATTTTTGATAGCCCGCCTGTGGGCCTTAGTACTTTACTTTTGAAGACAATGTAGGCTGCTCTAAGCCCCGTAGTATTCCTTTGGTTTAATAAAATTTTGTTAGGGCTCCGGCCCTCCATTGCAACCAAAAAAAAAAATCCCAACCAATCCCTCTCAGAATAATAAAAATAAAAATTAAAAAATACCTCCTGTTGAAGGCGTAAACAAATACATTATCATCCACCTATTTCAAAGCGAAGCAGATAACAAAGAGCCAGACGCACAAAGAGATAACTAGCGAGAGAAGAAGAGAGAGAAAAAATGGCGACATCATCAGTGATGTTGATAAGCAATCCCAGAAGTGTATGTTTACGCAAACCCCAATTTTCAGTGTCAAATTCATCATCACTGAAAACTAAGGCAGTTTCAGAACTTGGATTTGTCACTTCTCAATTGAGTGGTCTCAAGATTTCTGACTCTCAACTTATCTACACTCCAATTTCTGCTCCATTTAGGCCCTCCCTTCAGCCTGTTGCTCGTATGTCTCTTCCCCTTTTGTTCAAAATATAATTTTTGGGGAATTTATTGTTCTAATTTCTCAATAAGGTCTAAGCTTTATTGGGTTTGTGTTTATTATCCTATTATTTTGTTGGGTTTTGTTGATATGATGTAAGTAGGTGAATTGGTCTGATTTCTTGTATTTCTGGGTTTGTCATGGTTTTTTTAGTTGCTTAGTTAGTTCAATCACTGAAAGCTGAGGAGGGTTTTGTCTTTTGGGTTTCTTGTGCTTAATTCCCCTATTGATTTGATGAGGCTTGGTAGAAATTTGTAAACCTAGGTTACATTTTGTGTAAAGTTCCTAGTCAAATGTTGGTGCTTTAAATTAACCTGGCTATTGTTCAAGGAGGTAGATTATACATGTAATATAAGTGTAATTTAATTTACCATATTGATTTTCTTAATTTGCTTGTCAAAAATGGGAATTTGGCTTATTGTTATAGAGAGAGGGACTAGCTTCTGAGGCAAAGCTGTTTTGGGTTCATGAAAATGCTGCTTGATTGGCAGTGTTTTCATGAAAATGTAAAGGTGTTTTGATAGAGGAAAGGCTGTGTATACCCGACCTCCCCTTACGCCTTTTTGGTGGGCGCCTCATTAGAGGCATTGGGGTAGTTTTAATGTTATTGGACACATTTGCTTGTGATAAAACAAGTTTTTGGCTTTACATCAGCTTTTTTATTCTAGAATTTATCTTTGCACACTCATATGCATAGGTTAAATTATGATCACATCTCTTGTTTAGGATGGGGGTTGGGAAGAAAAACAGAAGTGACATTGTTGTCGCGTAGATTCAGGTGTTCCTGTTGGATAACTGCTACGTCTTTCTTTAAACTTTGGTGATTATTTTAGGAGCCTTTGGAAAAACATTTTTGCTTCAGGTATCATTTAGTACGAATTGAACTAGTCATTTTTAGTCGAAGATTTCACTGGTTTGGTGAAAGTAGAACATATATTACACTCACCTAAGAACATAATGGAGAAATAATCAATCTCATCCAATTCTTGGTTTGCTGCTGGATACTTTTTTTCTTATTTGTTTCTCTGGGTTTTTTCTTTCTCTTCTAGGTCACAGAAAGGTCAGAGATTCTAAAATTAATTGGATCACGGGATTTGTATATTATCACTTCCTTGTTCTATTACTTATAACTTGTAAACTTGTCAGTTGACAAAATGCGCTGGAACTAGTAGGAACCCCTTGTTGATAATCCATTTGCTCTACAAGTATACGATGGTTGTCCATCAGGCAATATGCACAGACAGGGTAAATGATTTTGTGTCGGTTATGAAGTTGAATAATCATCTGATCAGTTGAATATAGTAAACAAGACAAAACAAAACAAAACAAAACATTGATCAGTTTTTCTTTGCTAGTCAAAACATTGATCAGTTGATCTAAATTAACTTGTTTTCAAATGATAGAACTTTAACGTGTGTAATTGCTAATCCAAAGTTGGTCCGTTTTCTGGTAGTTTAACTTCTTAAATCTTAATCGAAATTATGCACAGTATCCAGGGTGCACAGGTATTTAAAGCTAAGGTGAGACTATTGACTCTATAACTTTTTTTTTGCTATCAGGCAGAATTTGCCCCTTCACTGGAAAAAAATCGAACAGGGCAAACAAGGTCTCCTTCTCAAACCACAAAACAAAGAAATTGCAGTTTGTCAACTTGCAATACAAGAGAATTTGGTGGGAAGCTGGTAAAAGGTTTGTGAAACTCAGGTTATCAACCAAGGCCTTGAAGACTATAGAAAAGAATGGATTGGATGCTGTTGCAAAGAAGGTAGGGATTGATCTTAGCAAGGAATGATGAAATATGTCTGTAAAGCTTTTTGAGAATTTCAATTTTCTTTCAAGATCTTGGTTGAGTAAATTATTTGTAGCCTATTGAGTTAGGTTTCAAATCTCATTCAACGACAAGCATTGCAATGCCTTCTCTGACTACTCCAGGAATATTAGCTCTCTGGTAACTTTTGATGGCACTATACGTAAATTCTGTCTCGAGAAGCTTGAGTAATCTCTTCAAGTTTCATTTTGCTGGACGTTTTGCATTTCAGTCGTCGACGTTCTCATTAATGTTGTGTAGGGACAGTGGTGTATGACAGGGTATGTGAAGTAGGAGCCATCGAAACATTATTGCAGTGCAGGCAATACTTTGACAGTCTCTTAACTAAGAATATTTTGGTTCTGACTCGAACTTCTTTTGTTTGGGAGGTATCAATTATGTTTAGTAAACTTGGCTCAAAGTTCAGCTGATTTCTTGTGAGTTTGTGACCCTGTAAACATTATTATACCGTTTTACAAAAAAATAAAAAATAAAAATTATCAAATTACAAAGTCGGCTATATTTCTTTTTGTTGCAAAAAAGTGGGCTATATATATTTAACAAATCTCAAAACACTCCTCAGTTTTCATTGCTTGCCTAAACAACTCTCTATCATCCTGCATCCGCTCTTAGCTTGTTCAACAAAAACAGATCAAGAACCTATCAGAGAGATAGAGATCAGGTTCGAGCCCCTCGAGCAAAACTTGGATACCTGCAACCACCACTATGACAGCCTCTACCAAACACACATACCAAGTCCAATGTACCTGTCTACCAGACGGCTGCCCAATTCCAGCTCTGCTGGTTGCGATTAGTTTGCCAGCCACGTACTTCATACTAGTACTACTGAGAGGGAGAATGGAAAGAGACCAACACTGACCGAGATGTTAAATAAGTCCCCATTTTGAGTGACGCGAGTACTATTGAGGACTCATGACCTCGTTGGTTGCAGTTTGACGATGAAATAAACGAGCTGCAAAACGTTGGAAAGTACACAGCTTACAATGACCACCAAGGTGTGGAGGATGATTATGACCTTCTGCGGACAAATCTTCCGTATCGTATGCCGCTCTGAAGCTTAAAAGTCTTGGCACTTATATGATTGGAAGAACGTTAGTTATAAGGATCCACCACCATCTGAAGCGTTAATGAAAGCTCTTAAGCTGTTGTATGAACTTCATGCTTTGACCAGACAAGGCAACATAACTGATGGCAGAATTCCCGTTAGACCTATGCTCTCAAAAGCAATATTTGATTCTGAGAATTTGAACTGCACGGAGGAAATAGTATCCGTTGCAGCGATGCTTAGCGTCGCTAATTCACTTTTTTACCAACTTCGCAGCAGACAAGTTTATGAAGACGATGGTTGGATGAGATTTCACGAGGGAAACGTTGGAGACCATAGCCCAAGTAAATTGTTCATATGTATAAATTCTCCCTCACCTTTACAAAAACTTTGATGTTATACAAAGTTTATTTGATCGAAGGGCTGAAATGTCTTCTTTTAGAGGTTTGGTGTTAAGTGTATAACTCACATTTGAGTATCCCACATCGAAACAATGGAAGAGAGGAGACTAGCATATAAGTTGGTGGGTTACTCCACCTAATATCAATTGGTTTTGGGACGGAACTCCACTGGGCTTATGTGCAGTCTACTCTCCTCATATTGAGGGTGTTGACTAGGCCTAACAATGGGTGATGGGTCGGGAGGGATTTGAGAGACCCTAGGTTCCATAAATAACCTAATAAAAATGAGCTATTTAGCTCGACCAAATGCATATATCTTTTTTATGCCTATGAATTTGCCCCCTCGAAAAAAGGTCACGTACACGACTCTAGTGTTTGAATGTGACCGAGTTTCGATTTTTTTTTTCTTTTTTTTTTTTTGGAATTTGGCAAACAAAGTGGGGTTTGGAACTTGGAAGTGAAACCATTTGCATCATCAAAGCTTGATCAAAAATGCGTACAAGACTTTTAGTTTCTTTTTTATGCGAAAGAAATTAAACCTTTCATACGCACATCGACAATTTGACGGGATGAGTTTGCTTGTGGGGAAGGGTCTCTTTCCACAATCAATTCGGTCACAGCCGATATATCATATATGGAACCAGGATCAACTTTTCATATCCTTGAGGTACATATTTACCAATAGGAATTTTCATATCATGCTTTTCAATTTAAGTACATACTTTGGCATAATATAATTGTGAATTGCAATTATGCTTCACAGCTAACACCATTTGCCTCATCAGAGTATTATGGGAGTATATGGCTAACACTTTTGCTGCAACAGTGGAAAGGGAAGCCTAAAAGTTCAACCGTAAAATAGGTAACATTAACCAGCCTTGCTTGTGAAAATTGTACTCGTGTAATGAAAAGAAAAAAGCAAAATGACACCAATAAGCATCTTCTGCTTCCTCTTTTTTGGCTTTTTCGATTCAAAATTACAAAATCAATCATAGTTTTTTTTTTTTGATACGTTTAAGCAAAATTTTGGAGATAATTAAAGCCTTGTTTGGCAATTGGCGGGTGACATTAGCTGTTGGCTGATGGCTGGTGACTGGTGGTCGATGGCGGGTATTGTTAGCTGATTTGACTGGCTGGTAACATTGGATGTCTGGAAAGAGATGTTTGCTAACATTGGCTGGTAAAATTAGTTGGTTATATGTAAATTGACCTATAAGGACAATCATATGATTGAGGAATTTGATGGCATAGAAGTAAATAATTGCAAGTCTTGGACTATTATGTCAATAGACTATATTAATGTCACCAGCCAATACCAATAAGCCAACCTCCTTGGTTTTTCAAAAGTTGGCTTGTGGGAACCCAAAAGCCAAACTCACAAGCTAACATCCAAACACCAATATTGGATGGTGGACTAGTCAAACATCCAACTTTGCCAAAAGCCAATCCACAAGCCAACATCCAAACACCCCCAAAGACCTAACAAAGTCGAGATCAAAAAAGGTCTAATAAAGTCCCACAAACAATTTCCCTCCCCAAAAAAAAAAAGATTCCAACAATCTAAAACCTACTATAGTCACACCCGCCCTTTAAATTCATTGGAAAATAGTCACTGTACTCGACGGTGGATATTCTTAGTCGTGAACCAAAAAATAGTCACACCCGCCCTATCAATAATTTAATAACTTGAACCATTGTATTATGATTATCAATCAAGAATATATGAATGGCCAATTGTCTCCCAATGAATTAATCAACATCAAAGCAGAATAATATATAAAAGTCGATTTTGTCTACGATTTAGGTTTGAAGCTTATGGATACTTAAGTACAAGATTACTTGTCACTTATTGTTAATTTATTATTAAAATTAGTATTTTTCATATTAAAATGAAGACGGATCGGATATCGAAAAATCCGATTTGTGAAAATCTCGATCCAGCTGACTCCATAAAAGCGGATCAATATACATATATCTGAAAGGGGTACGTGATTCAAATCAATATCTAATGTACCCAATATCTCAGTATTAACCACTCGATCGAAACATACTTGATTGGTAGTAGTAATATAATGGATATTTAATTCAGATTTCAATAAGAAAGGACCATTGAATTGCATCGCAGCAAAAAAAGTATCCATATCAAAAAAAACAAAGTCGGCTACATGTATATTTTTTGTTGCAATGAAAAGGTGCTATGTTTGGTTTGTAGTAAAAACAATATCAAAACACTCCTCAACAATATTCCCAAGTAATACTATAGTTTTTAGCTAGCTTCTCCCTAGAAAACATTTCAAGAAATCATCAATAGAGATAGAGAGAGAGTTGATCCATCATCGTATTCATCAATCATCATGGCGGAAGCAGATTAAATGTTAGACATGATTTTGTCGCAAAAAGATGAAGTCAAATACATGGCAGAATTCTCGTTAGACCTATGCTCTCAAAAGCAATTTTTGTTTCTGAGAATTTGATGAAATAGTATCCGTTGCAGCAATGCTTAGCGTCGCTAATTCACTTTTTTACCAACTTTGCAGCGGACAATTGTTCATATGTATAAATTCTCCCTCACCTTTACAAAACTTTGATGTTATACAAAGTTTATTTGATCGAAGAGCTGAAATGCTTGATCGTGGTTGATGTCTTTTTTTAGGGGTATGGGCTTAGAAAGTGGGCGCAGAATCGGCAGAGTCTCCTCGAATAAATATCTCAACCTTGAAATGAACCCAAAGAGCTCTATTTATAGAGAAAATTCTCTAGGTTATGTTTATAGCTTTTGTTGTCTTGGGCCTGCTTGTGGACTTAATAGTCTCAGCCCATGTTTAATGACTTAAACCCAATTAAAAGGGCTCAAACTCATTAATTTAGGAAATTGCTAAACGTAAATCTTAAATTACTAAACGCAAATAATTTTTCCTAAAAATACCCCTAACATTACACACCCTCACTCCCAAAACCCTCCCCCTCTCCTGTGTTTCTCTCTTTATCTCTCTGTCGTTGTTCCATGGTGTTTTTATTGAATGATAGAGAATTGAGACCAGAAAATATGTGCCCACCATCAATTCATCCTTCTTATTAGTCGAGAAGTCGAGCGCCGTCAATGTTGCGTTGGCTCAGTCGTATAAAGGGGTGGCCGGTGGAAGGCCTCTAACCTGTGGAGGAGAGAGAATGGAGATTGGGGTTTATGGCATATGTGCATCGGAATTGAATCAGGGCATTTAATTGATTATTAGTGGATGGTGGTGAAATTTGATAATCAATTTTATCCACAAAATTACATAAACCGCTTCTCCATGATGGCAAAAGTCCAGTAGGTTAATGGATTAACAAAACTTCTCACAAAATTCAATTCACACCAGTGCACAAAGTCAAATTCAAAACTGTCATGGATGATTAGGAAGGTGGGTTCTATTAAATAAAGAAAAAAAAATTAAACGAAAAGATTGTAGGTGATAGATGACACTGGAATTTCCAATCATCCTCCTTGTAATTTTAATTAATTATTTCTATCATCTATGATGAACAAAGTAAAGAAAAATAAACGAGCCTGGTTGCTAAAAAAGAACAAGGAGAGAGAGGCAGTTTACAAGCAACAAAGGGTGTTGTGGGAAATATTATTACATAAATATTTGCATTTAGTGATTTCGAATTTACGTTAAGCAGTTTCAAATTAGATACCTAAACCATAAAAATTAATAAAAATGGCTATTTAGCTCGACCCAAATTTAATTAATTATTCATTTATTTTATTTGATATTTCAATCTAGTCAACAGTTTGACTTTTGATCCGACTTGGCAATGAGACGTGGCATATATCATTTCTCGAGACAAGGTCACATACACAACTCTGGTGTTTGAATGTGGCCGAGTCTCGATTGTTTTTTTATTTTTTCCTTTTTTCTATTTGGAATTTGGCAAACAAAGTGGGCGGTGGAACTTGGAAGTGAACCCATTTGCATCATCTAAGCTTGATCAAACAAGCGTACATGACTTTTAGTTTCGGCTTTTTTTTTTTTTTTTTTATGCGAAAGAAATTAAATCTTTTATTAGGGATGACAATGGATCGGCTTCGGATCGGATTATGCTAAATCCAAATTCGCTCCGAATACTAAACGGATTTTAAAATCACCTCCGATTAGGGAGGCCGAATCCGAAACTATTCGGAGTCGGTAACCTCCGAATCCGATCCACCTCCGATCCTTTTACTCGACTTTCATTTTTTTTTTTTATTTAAACATGAACATATATAAGATATACTAAATAGCTAATTGCTAATTCAACAAAAATAAATATGGTATATATATTAAGGATTTAAGATACAAACAAAGGTGAACATATATACTTAATTCAAATATATTAAGGATGTAGTGCTCTTTTTTTTTAAATATTAAAAATAATATGATATTCGGATCCGATTCGGAGGTGGATCGGATTTTGGCGGATTTCACACAACATCCGAATCCGCTCCGAATCCAATTCGAAATCGGAGTTTACTAATCGGATTCGGACTCGGATTTTTTTAATCGAATTCGGTTCGGATGTTTTTGGCCTAAACGAATCGAATTCGGATCGGGTTCGAACTTGATTGCCATCCCTACCTTTCATAGGCACATCGACAATTTGACGGCATGAGTTTGCTTGTGGGGAAGGGTCTCTTTCCACAATCAATTCGGTCAGCCCATATATGGAACCAGGATCAACTTTCCTTATCCTTGAGGTTAGTTTCTTTAACCCGATATTCACCGGTGCTCGATTTTTTATTTTTTATTTATTTTTGTAAGGTGAGGAGGACCACTTTTGGACTAGCCCATTTCGGAATAAGGTTCAGAAGCTAATGGTTAGGCATTTGGGGAGAAGAGGGAATAAAGGGAAAAGGGGATCTCAAATGCTCCTAGTGAGATTTAAACCCTGATGATGAAATAAAAACACCAAGACACAAACCACTAGACCAACTTGTGTTGATTAAAAAATACCGGTGCTCGAATATGGGAGGTAATACAACCCTTTTCCTTAGAAAGGAAACGGAGAGGCTATCTCGACATCGAACTCCCGAAGAGCTTATTTGCTATCTCGGCACGAGTTTGTTACATGGTGTATTACGTACTTTACATACAGTTTATATAGTCCACGACTAGAGCTGGCAAAAGTTGACACGATACGATAACGCGACATGAACCGGACACGAAATAAACAAGTTAGTGTTGAGATTTTTGACACGATTAAACTTAAGCAGGTCGACACGAGTAACCTCTTTAGTTAAATGGGTTAGGTTAGTGTTGAAATTTTCAACACGAAGTTGACACGCTTTGACACAATTATTCAAACAGTCGAGAAATATGTCACTTAACTAATGATAATAAAAAAAAAAATAAATGTTTAAATTTATGATATTCATTATTTTTATTGACTAATACACCAATGGAAGCTCAAACGTAATGTTTTAAACTTTATTAGTTTTTTTTTATGTAATATTTTTTTAATTTAATGAAAAAAAATTAGATTAAAAAAGTTAAGTGGATCAACACGAATAACACGATTATTGAGCGGGTTGGGTTAGTGTTGAAGGTTCCCGACACGATTAATAAATGGGTCAGGTTAATACCGGGAGTTTTCTTACACGATTATCTTTAACAAAACACGAACACGACACGACCTGACCTATTTGCCAGTTATGTAGTCGATCGATCGAGGAACCTATCATGTACGTATGTACTCTACTACGTGTTGATCGATGATATCGTGTACGCTCAACATACTCCTGTAAGCTGCTAGTAATAAGCAGCCACTGAAATAACATTGATTATCGTTCCCGCCCCGTGGATGTAGGCCACATTGGCCGAACCACGTAAATCTTGTGTGTCTGCGTGCCTTCTTTTTCTTCTTCCTTTTCTCTTTTGCAATTTTTACCAAGAGATGCACCAACGCAACACATAACACTTACAACCCGAACCAACATTAATAGATGTATGATATTATCACGTTAATCATCTTGATGAATATTTACTAGTAGGGACGCAAAGCATGGATACATCATCTTGCAACACGTTGGCAAAATAGAGCTTGACGAGCGCATTATTTACTTGCAACATAGTTCTTGACCATGTAGTCAGAAAAGTATGAACTAAGGCAAATTTGGATATCAAAATTCAAAACTGTGGTCTGTGATTTCTTTTTGTATAACCTGTTTGAGTGATTTTGACAACAAGATTACATGATCTTTTCAGAAAACCTCAAGGCCAGGGAGCCTGGGTTTTCTTGTGTACTAAAAAAATCAACTCTCCTGTACAACAGGGTGGGGGGCTATCTGAAGGGCTCAACAGGAGCAGTCTCCTCAAGAAAAGCTGCAGCCCCGAAACATTCAACAGCTTCTGCGGCTGATGTGCCAGCAGGTTCTGATTGATGGAGCAGCCCGAGAGTGTACCAAGCAGAGTGATTGGTCCTGTCAAGACGAATAGCTTGTCTGACAAAGCTTCTTGCAACAGGCAAGGATTGCTCTCCCAGCTGGATGAGTATTTTAGCCACGGAAATCAAACTTGGGACATGGTTCGGATCCTTGTCCAGTGCTTCCCAGAATGACTGCTGAGCTTCTTTCTCAAGGCCCTTTGCTTGATAGAGTAAACCTTAGAAAAAGTAACAAGACATTAGTCAAGAAGGTCATCAGTACATACTACATACCTAATATCTAACAGACACCATCGCGGTTGCATTAAAATGCTTCAGAGCATTGAACACAATTGGCTCTGCAGGGGAAGAAGTAACTTCTAGCCCAATAACCAAACAATCACAGAATCTTTAGAACAAAAGCCAAAGACAAAATCAATAAGGTGAACACGTGGGAGACTCGAACAGTTCAAATTTGCATCATTAGTTACTTGTGGTTGAAAACTTATTGAGCACAATCCATTCACATATAAGTTGGCAGGATATTCACTAAGAGAATGTACATTAGTTATTGGATCGCTTACAAAGACAAAAGATATATTCATTACTCAATCAACAGAAGATGATGTCCTATTGCTATCAGAATAACAAAGTCATCCAAAACTATCAATTGGGGGGGGGGGTTAAGGGAAGCAATTAGGGTCTTATGCAGGTTAGCAAGAATACGCAAAGGACCAAATATAGCAGTTCTGATTTGACATCTACAAGTGAAATGAGGTGAAAAGCTACAATCTATGAAGCTCATCCAGAAAGGCAAAGTTCTGCATATTTTATCAGGACAATAGAATAATGCGGACAGTTTGGATGGGGAGGGGCTCCAAAAGCACTTCTAGTACCACATGCAGGCTACCAAGAAATACAAGATGACCTGAATGTAACATTTTGTACCTCTGGAATGACATCTTGAAGCTGAAATGGGACATAGAGCCTCTGACTTTGAAAGGCAGACCTCAGCATCTCGCCATTGTGATAGGCTTGTGTACACGTTCGCAAGGTCATGCCAGGTCTCCATCTCTAAGGTTCTATCTTGATTTCTCCTCTGTCATTAGAAATGGCAATGTATAATCAGCTCAAGAATGAAACTTTTAAACTACATATTGACCACGATAATTTAGTTAGAATTGGATTTTTTTTTTTTTTCCTGCCAAAAAATAGGTTTCTCATTTCTGTTGAAAATTGAATGTTCTACAATAATCACTGCACCAAAAACAAAACAAGAAGCTAAACATAGCAAATGAGTGAAAATAACGAACTTAAACTTTTAGCACTACGTTTTAAAAAGTTGCTCACTGAGTAGAATTTTCTCTGGCCTAGATTTAGAACTGTTAACCTTTACCATATTTTCAGTTCCAGATATGTACAAACTCTACAACGAACCCGGCGGGAATGCAGGTTAGAGTTAACTGCAGACAAGCCTAATACAAAAACAATGGAGCAACATACCTCTAGAAGCTTCTTCCCGATGCCAAAGCTCTTCTTCCGAACTTGAAGAACTGCAAGAAGATGTGTATATGTCTCTATAGCATTCTTCGTCTTTCCCTGAGCAATCTGGAGTTTAGCTTTGGTCCTCAGCAAATCAGCATGTTCCCACTTACCAATCTGCTCCAAAGCGGCACTAACTATTGTTTCTGCATCAATGTAACGCTTCTGAGCAGACAAGATTCGAGCTAGAAGAGTCCATCCTCTGGTACCAGATCCAGCCTCAAGTTTCAAGAGCTGCTTTGCATAAGAGAGTGCAGCATCCAACTTCCTCTGCTCAGCATTTTCTAGGGACAGATGGTATATTACATTGGAGTCTGTTCCTTTTGTCAATTCTTCAGCAATACCTAATGCATTTAGGGCTTCAGATTGCATCAGCGCCCTCTTGGAGTCAGAATCAACACATCTGGAATGCATTGATGATAAAATGCCAAGAAAGCAGTTGGCATTACTTGCCAGCTGCCCACATTCCCCTTCCACTCTCTCGGTCACTTTATTAATGTAAGTGATCCCTTCTTCAGAGGACGTTTTCTCTACAGCACAGATTTTTGAAGCAAGCAACAACTCTTGTGTACAGTTTGGGTTTTCTCGGTCATTAAAAAGGTTCCTCAACAGGTTCAAAGCAACCTGATGTTCACCTTCTCCATGATAACAAAGAGCCAAGGTGCTATAATTCTCTTTTCTATCGATGACATCTGCTGGCAATTCTTCTAACTGACGAGCCAGAGTCCCTAAATCTCCTGAAATAGATAGTGCAAAGGAAAGATTATCCATAATCGATGGATCCCAATCGATTCTTCGTTGAAGAAATTTCCTGAGCAAGAGCAATAAAAGTAGAATGGCCTCTTCTATATTGTTTATAGGGATGAATGCTCCTTCAGTTTGGAAACGGAGTGTTAGGGGACTTGCTTCAATGCCACTGTACAAAAGAAAAACTGCAAACTCTTTCTCGAGTCTTGACCGAGTTTCCAGTTCAAGATTCCAATTATAGAGTAAAGCATGCCGATATGATGAAATAACTTCATGGGGAGCGCCAACAAGTTTCCGCAGCTCAGGTAGCAACTCAACTGCATTGTTCATTGTCTCCTGCAATTTACTGTTGGTTGCAAACCTGTCACCCAAACCATTTGGTATTGCAGATTCAACTGTGTCCAGAATCACCTGGCATGATTGGGCAGCTTCTGCAGGGAGATTCGCAAATATAATAACAAATGAGCCTTCTAATATATTCTACTAAACAGACCTTTGGCTATGTCCATATTAAACGATGGAGCCAACAGAAGTCCATTGCACTGTGCAAATCAGAAGGGAAAAAAGGGCTAAGTGTCATGTCACCTGGGACCATTATAATCCAAGCAAAATGGTACATATTAGGCAATCAATCTCATCCTAATCAACATGTTCATACTGAAAATTTCCACACAACACGACGAAAGAGCTCCCACTGAAATTTAGATACATATTTATGATGGAGGCATGCAGCATAATACGCAAGCTTAGTTGTCTGTGTCCAATGATAGTTTGCTACATGTATCACAACCTGGAATTGACTAAATCTTCTATTGGACAGTAAAGAGGATATTTGATAACAGAACCTCTTCAACCAAATTTGATCACAGAGACAACAGAATATTACTTTTACCTCCAAGTATCCATGTTACCTTAAAATTGTATTTTTCAAATCCTATTATGTATACTTTAAGATGATTTAACTAGTAGGATCTGGGATTTTAGGGTATCTATAGAAACAGCCTTAGAACTAAATAAAAACGGATTTAGTACCATCTTCATATGTTTCCCTGAAGTCCTTGTTTCCTAATAATCGACAGTTGCCAAATGAGACGACTTTCAAAATGTAGGTGTTATCTTTCTTTCACCTTCATCATGTCCTGAAGCCTAAATTCTATAATCGTGATGCCTTCAAATCACAACCAAACTATACTCGTTAAACTAAAGAGGAATTTCAACAACCCAAACACTAAAAAGGTTTCAGACCTTAACAAATGCATCTCCTAACTACTGTTGCTCAAATTCGTTGCACAGAACCCTTGATTATGATGTTTATCAACTGTATTACTTCCAAATTAACCAAATAAATCCAAGGGAACATCCTAGTTTTCACCAGGAACCCAGGATCACCACGTCCACTTACTTTTATACTTAAATAGCCCATCAAGTTGATCCTGATCTATCCTCAACCTCCCGTCCCATATCAATTTTCTTTTGCAGTATAGCCTCCAGAAACTATCTAACTGAAAATCTCAATGAACCCTCAAGTGACAAGCCTCATGCAACCCTTATATCCCACAATATAATTCCTTAAATATGCATTTCAATTACTACCCACTGCTCATAATTTGTTCTTTGTGTGATCAAACACAGGAACATACATCAACAGAGTGCCAAGTGCAGATAAGCCCAACAAATCAGATATCAACACATTGATTTCATGTACAAGCAAAGTTTAGAATGACTTTGAAAAGTATACTGACAAAATTTTGAGAACAAGAAATCAAGAAAATACCTTCAAACCTTCCAAGGGCCTGCAATGACTTTGCCTTGAGATAAATCGCTTCCAAGAGTAGACTAACGGCATGCATTGACATAAGAGGCACATTATCACTCTGAGAATTACGTATTTGAGGCTCACATCTTCTGGCCAGTGAAACTTTCATATTCGGTGTTACAGCATCAATGTCAATACCTTCAAAAACACGAAACGCTGCTTCCATATTTCCTTTCTGGTACTCAAGCCTTCCCAACAATGCTCTGGCTTCCTGCAAATCATGGCAGCACTCAATAGAATGCTCTAGATAAATTATGCTTATTGCCTCTGGTGCCCATTGTAGTTAATAGATATTTCAATTTCTATCCACAAAAGATATTTTCTCTCACTCTTAAGGATTTAAGTGCTAAAATAACTGCCCAAGAAAATAAATCTCCAACAAGTGATTGTGAAAAATTCTCTCGTGAAATTCGGTCTTATAACCATCCTGGAATGATCTGCACAAAATTGAGCTGTCTTTCCTTAGTGCCAAACACAAAATGTCCTCTTTTTTTAACGAAAACAAAAGGGGCCAGGAAGTGAGCACCAGTATGCCCAGAGGGAATACTGGGTGCGACCTAGCTACCAGCTCGAGGCCCCAACTCCTGAAGTTTGATGGTCATTTCCAACCCAACTAATACTCAATCTGTAGATGGAAATGTTCTTCTATTTATCATCTAGTAGATTGCTTTCCAAACTTATATGCATGCCAAAAAAAAACCTAGTAAATAACAACCAACCATGCTTGCAAACCAAGTAAGACATGAAATCAAATCATTTTCCACATTACACAAGATATACTTCACAACCTGCATTGCATAGTCGAATCTTATAATCTCCTAATTTGACATGATAGTAAACAAGAGGGCAATTTAACTCCAAATAGCACCGAAGTTACGTGGAAGTTGTTGTACTTTAAACAGCTAAGCAGAGCAATTCTCACGTACTACATTTCTTTTCCTTTTATTTTTTCAGAAAACTCTCGACGAGAACCTATCCAACTGACATTGGCCATAGCTGGATGCATGAAAAGGAAGAAAAGGCTCAGCAAGATTTTAGCCATTACCAAATGCTACCCCATATCTGTCATCTGTCACCATGGAAGCTGACGCATGAAAAGCTTAACCTCAATTGTATCATGACAATAGGTTTTTCGGTAGTTTTCACATTGTATACCTTAGTTCCCAAAAACGCTTTATATATACCATTTCTGCTCTCTAAATATTGATCGCGCTTCTCACAACCACAGGTCCTCAATTTGTTGATCGTTTTCGTTTTTCAATCCGTGGTAGATCAGTGATCTTCTACAGTACCACCAAATACATATATTCACTAATCTCAAATTTTCAAGCAAAAGTTCTCACTTGTCAGAAAACACAGAAATTAATGCTAGTCCATAACCACTGACGAAAGCCATTTACCTCAAAAACCCATGAGGTATATAATGAATGAATTATTAAAGTGATCAGAATCCAACCTGTTGCAGGCTCGCAGCAACACAAGCATCACAGGATGAACTTCCTGACAAAATTAGCCACCTCAGAAGCTGAACTAGCACTCTCAAATGCTTTTTTGCCTAATAAACTTAGTTCAATCAGAAACTAGTCCCCATTTAGATCAGGCACCCTGAAGAGTTCTTCACAGCTAATAGAAGCCCAGAAAGGGAAGGACTTGGCAATTAAGGAAGAGGGCACACTGCACAGGCAACCATGATGAAACGCAACCATGCAAAAAGTGGAGCCAAAGGGATTTTTGCAAAAGCTATCAAGATCTCCTTACTGTGACAAACTATATGAAGTTGGCTGAACCCTTACCTACCTCAGCTTCAACAGAATCCTCAAACTCAAAAAGTACTTTGCTGTGGATTGGATGGACTGATAAATTTAGCTATGACCAAATAGTTAAACAGCTTTAAGATTTATTTCTCTATTTTCTTTTTGCTAGGTTGAGGTTGTGGGGGGAAAAAAAAGGGATAACAGGTTGTAATTGTATTTGTCCTTAATTTCACTACACCTTCAAACAGAATGAAGTAATAGAAAAATAAGAATTTATGCAACTCTATAAGATGTATGGACTTGATTAGCAGTTCAGACTGTGTCCTCAGTGAACACTTCCACTATTCGGTTCATTATATTTCAAAATTATTTGATCCGATATCTTAGAATTATTATTTAATCAATACATTCGTACCTTAAACACGTCTTGGAGATACTACTACAGCTTTGTCAATAATAGCAATGATTTGATATATATTATTGAACAGTATTTTTACCTCCTTCCCCCCATTGTTATCTCCTGTTTCTCATAACTAATTTGGGTCTTACAAATTATGCACAATACATGCATCTAACTTATCAAGCAGACAGGGTATCTACTATTCCTTCGAAGTTCCCTATGCTGTAGAAAATATCAATATATGCCTCCTGCAACCACCTTTCTGAAATATTGGAGGAAAGATGAAGAGCCAAACTGAATTTCTAAATATTCCTCTTTTCTTTAGCAGATGAATTATCCTACACTGCAGGATTCGGTCAAAACTTATTGGACATGTACAAAATACATGCAAAACTTATATACATTGCGCACTTAATGAACATTGAACATGATCTCCATTACTGAGATATGCAAGATTCAAATTAATGTTACTGTCCAAATACAATCATTCATAATGATTTAATACAAAAAACAAAGGCATTAACAGACAAACCTCATAGTTCAGGTAACCACTTTCACGAAGTGTTGATTCAGCTTCTTCGATGGTACTAGCATCTTTCTTCGTTTCAACCTCTCCCACTCGAGCAGAATGGCCACTGGCTGTATAATCCCGGGTCGCCAAGGACGATTCTGATGATTCGGCTGTTCTATCTGCTCTCACTTGCTTTCCTAAGAAAATGCACTTCATCATCTTCTTCAATCTAATTCTAACACCAGGTAGCCGCCTTTTTGTTTGGAGTTTAGCTTTCATATTACAGACAGGCTCTTCTTTTACACCCCCAATACACATAACGAAAGAAGTCAGAAAGAAACTGATAAACCTTTCCTAGGAAGATACAGACCATAAACCAAGTATAATTTAAAGACTGCAAGATCTTTTGGCCTTCACTATTAAATTCTCTGTTATGAAACGCGAGTTTATTAACTTCATCTAAATTCCCTTAAAACCCAAACATCAATATAAAGAGAGCTGCAAAAAAGCTACACTTTATCTTTGATAAGAAAACATTCAAGAAAGGGAGAAATGTACCATCAGGGTTAAACGTCTAAAACCCTGATCCTAATTTTCCTCCAAAATAATTATGGGGAAAATGCTATCTATCACAATTCTGAACCATGAATACTAAAACACACTCCATGTTCTTCAGAGTTGAGCAAAACTCAAAAACTGGAACCCTTTTCTCCAAAAACCAATATGTCCAAACACACACGAACACAAAACTGAATTTTCAAGAACACAACAACAACATGAGTGATTATCATGTACATGAATGAACCAATTAAGTCACAATGAAGAACCAAATCAAATCAAGGCACTGATTAGCAAAACTAACAACCCAACATTCCACAAACATTCATTAAAGCAAACAGTAAACACAAAGAAAGGAATTATAATCATAATCATAAGATAAAGAAAGCAAAAGAATACCTGTTGATTGAGAAAAAGCGTTAAGGGAGCCCACAAAATGTAAAACCCAGTACCCATTTTTTCTCCTCCTTTTACTAACAAAAACCCCCCAAAATGTGGTAAACTTGTAAGAATCCAAAGACCCACCTACCAATTTCTCTTCTTTCCTTTTATTTCTAATCCTCTTCCTTTTCTGTACAAATAAAAAATTGTTGGGTTTGAGTTCAAAAGGTTGGTTCTTCAAAGGAATAGAAGAAAGAAGTCTTGGAATGAAGTTCACAGAATGTATTTATTTATAAAAAAACATGTTGTTCACGAAATCGAAAATTCCAAGTTCCTGGTGGGTTTTTTGGGTGAGGACAAAGGGATTGTGCCAATTTTTAATGAGGAATTAAGGATTGAAAAATGTTGGTTTTCAGTTTTTATGGTAAGAGATTGGTCATTTAGTCAGTTACTCAGTTTCATTTTAGAAGAAGAATACTGTGGGACCTACTTTTTTTTCCTCTTGGACTCCATAGTCAACTGCGTGCTGAACAGATAATGATTTCTTCAACTTCTGGCCTCTTTATTATCAAGTTACCTACTAACAGTTTGGAGAACTTAATTTTTGAAGTTCCTCTGTCCAAAAAAAAAAATTGAAGTTCTCCTCCAAAAAAAAAGAAATTAAAAAAGTTGATATATCAGGTTATACAATAGAACTAAACGTTGTTAGATTTTGATTAAGTGCCTAAATTTCTATGTGGTTGATTTAAGAATCTAACATTCTTAATACATTGTGAAGTTAGACTAAAAGTATATAGAGGTTTCAATAACTACAATGAGATATACTCCCGGTCACCTTTCAGCCATAAAATAATGACGTGACACTATAAATACGTAACAAGTTTATTTCATCTTCTGTGGAAATTAAAGGAACTCCAACAAGAATCTTTCCCAATTGATCTCATTGTCGCTAAATAATTAGAATACTCGTATATATTCATATTTGAACGCTACTGATTGGGTCTCATAGTTCTCATAGAAACCTAAGTTCTCATAGAATATTCTTACAGGGGTAAGGTTGCGTACAACTGACCTCCCTTCCCCACGCCCCCTTACTCGGTCTAGGCAGGAAACTCTTTGTAAACACTGAGATAATGTTAGTGTTGATGTTGTTGATTCATTTGAAAGTATATTTTGAGATCTTCCCAATAACATAAGTAACATGAATTTATAATGAAACAAAAAATTATCTGATTGATAAGTTGCACATAAACTAAACTGAATTGAACTCAAACTAACTCATCTCGGCTAACATTAAGTAGTAAACAACACACCCTAAATTTCAAATAAGTAAATAAAACTCTCAACATACCTTAATCTTACTGGTATACTCAGTTCTCTCATCCGTGAGGGCAATAAAATTAGGACTCAAAGGTTTGTTTGATTCAACCTAATTTTATTTAAATTCAGTTCAATTCAATTCAGTCCAGTTCAGTTTAGTTCACTTCATGTGTAACTTTATCACTTACATAACTTTTTATTCCGAAATAAATTAGTGATGATAACTATGTCATCGAAAAGATCTCAAAACATACTTTCAAATAAGTCCAATATTGAATATACTTGGACGAATTTAAAATGGTTAACGGTAAAGTTAAAAAAATCAATCAATTATTTAGTTCAGTTTTTTCTCGATGAATCAAACGGAGCTAAAGTCGAATGTCATGAGTCTCATGACTTCAGTTTTCACCTCGGAGTAATGAAGATGGGAGCTTGGTGAAATCATTACGTCACGTTGGGTGATCAAGTAGTTTTACCCATGAGTCCGTGACATATTTAAACAAGTGCTCTGCATTGATCTCTTCAAATTACAATTATCATCATTTTATGTTTATGTTATTATTGATTAATTAATGAATAGGGGTGTATGAAGCTAATCTCTGTATAAAACACAAAACCAAGTAACCAAATATAGTTTTTTGGTCTGAGACTGTCCGGTTGAATCCGGACCGAGCCGGGTGGGACTACAAGAGCGGCAAAGCTCTCCTAACAAGTATTTAACACTGCTGTATTCACAGGGTCTCGAATCTGAGATCTTTGCTTAAGCTAGAAGAGTCCTTCACCAACTCATCCAAGTGCTTGTTGGTAGTAACCAAATATAGTTTAACATTACTCATAGTCATAGGCGTGAGAGTGTGACTGTACGCAAGAGCCCAAATGAACCCCAAATTTTATTATTGGTTCCATCATTGTATCCAAGAACGACTTGAAAATCATACGTAGACAACCATTTATATAGATACTAATCATACATTTAGAAAGATATTTAGTTGATCCTGTAGGTTAGTCACTCCGTACAATTTATTTTATTTTCACAACTTCGTTCTACTTTTGATTTCATGGAGGAAGAAAAATTGTATATCCATAATTCCATAATCAAAATAATTTATTTCTGTCTTGGAGCATCCTGCTAGACGAAGTTGTCTAGCATTATTCTTATTAATATCAATATATATATATGTAAAATTGAGTTCTCACCAAGCATTGAATAAGTAATAAATAGCCATAAATGCATGGGTGATTAAAAAGAAATTAAAAATAGTTTTATTTTATTTTAATAATAAATAAGTAACATAAGTATTATATTTATTATCCAAAAAAATCAATATCAATATATATATGTATAATTGAGTTCTCACCAAGGTGTCATTGAATAAATAATAAATAGTCATAAATGCATGGGTGATTAAAAAGAAATAAAAATACTTTTATTTTATTTTAATAAAAAATGTAACATAAGTATTATATTTATTATCCTAAAAAAGGTATATTATTTATTCATTAAAAATGTAATTCTTTGTTAAATGTGTGAAAAAAATTATTATTGTTCCTTGTTCCTCCTATTATATAACTTTATATATTGATGTGATTAAAAACAATTTATTATATTGATTCTAATAACAGAGGATGATGAACAAGAACCCGTGCATCGCACGGGCACGAAATCTAGGTAATAAATAATCATAAATGCATGGGTGATTAAAAAGAAATTAAAAATACTTTTATTTTATTTTGATAAAAAAAAGTAACACAAGTATTATATTTAATTATTATCCTAATATATATATATATATATATATATATATATATATATATATATATATTCACTAAAATATAATTTATTTGTTAAATATATTTTTTTTGATAAAAAAGATTATTATTGTTTCTTGCTACTCCTATTATTCAACTTTATATATTGATATGATTAAATTTATTTATTATATTGATTCTAATAACAGAGGATGATAAACAAGAACACGAAATCTAGTATATATGTAAAATTGAATTCTCACCAAGCATTGAATAAGTAATAAATAGCCATAAATGCATGGGTGATTAAAAAAAAATTAAAAATAATTTTATTTTATTTTAATAAGAAATAAGTAACATAAGTATTATATTGAGTATCCAAAAAAAATTATATTATACATTCACTAAAAATTTAATTTCTTTGCTAAATGTGTTTTTTTTTTTTTTGTTGATAAAAATATTATTATTGTTCTTTGCTACTCCTATTATTCAACTTTACATATTGATATGATTAATTTTTTTTTATTATTATATTTCTTCTAATAACGGAGTATGCATGATAAACAAAAACCCGTACATCGCACGGACACGAAATTTAGTTGGAAACTAATTTTGTTGTGCCAGTTTATTGTTGTGTACATGTTTAAAGCTATCAACCTATGTCTGACATTCTCATTTAATTTCTTGCAACTGGTAAGGCTTCTAGCTCTTCTTATGGGCAAGGAGAATAAATCATTAAATTGCTACTAGCTATCAAATGGAAATTTTCTTTTATTGCAGTAGGAACTCATTGAATCATATATATACTCATATCATATATGAGGCCAATTGAGACAACTAGTGATAAACTCAGAACTGTTTCAATAATACATGTGTACAGTACAAATGCGAAAAATACAATTTAAAATTGCAACAAAAGCTCCCTTACAATCCGACATAAAATTATTACATATATCCTCTAGAAAATTATGCTAAAATAACCGTACATATTGAGATTAATTAATCATAAATATATATATATATATATATATATATATATATATATATATATATATATATATATATATATATATATATAGTAAGTATATTCTTAATAAAACACTCATATTGCGCAGCTCCATGCATATGCTTGGATAATGTAAAGGTGGACTTCCCACAAATGTATAACTAGCAAGTTAATTTGTGTAGAATGAAGAATGCATGTGGATTAGTAGTGTCCACCACCAAATCCACCACCACCACCTCCACCGCCACCACCTCCTCCTCCACCAAAACCACCACCGCCTATTCCTCCTCCGAATCCACCACCCTTCCCAAATCCTCCTCCAAAACCACCACCATTTCCAATGCCTCCACCGAAACCACCACCTTTTCCGATGCCACCACCAAAACCGTCACCCTTTCCAAAACCGCCACCAATTCCACCACCCTTTCCGATACCGCCACCAAAACCACCACCCTTGCCTATGCCACCTCCAAAGCCACCACCCTTTCCAATGCCACCACCAAAACCACCGCCCTTTCCGATTCCACCACCAAAACCACCGCCCTTTCCGATTCCACCACCAAGCCCGCCACCCTTCCCAATTCCACCACCAAGGCCGCCACCCTTTCCGATACCACCACCAAGACCGCCACCCTTTCCGATTCCACCACCAAAGCCACCACCCTTTCCAATACCACCACCAAGGCCGCCACCCTTTCCGATGCCACCAAGACCACCACCCTTTCCAAAGCCGCCACCACCACCTAGACCTCCACCTTTGCCAATCCCACCTCCAAGTCCTCCACCCTTAACAATTCCACCACCAAATCCACCACCTTTTCCAATTCCACCACCAATGCCATGACCTTTTCCAATCCCGCCACCAAGTCCTCCACCATGACCAATTCCACCCCCAAGGCCACCACCCTTTCCAATACCACCACCAAATCCTCCTCCTTTACCAATTCCACCAAGACCACCTCCCTTTCCAATACCACCACCAATGCCATGTCCACCACCTAAACCATGGCCACCACCTAATCCACCACCAATACCGTGGCCACCACCTAAGCCGCCACCGGCACCACCACCAAGTCCACCACCTCCACCAGCACCACCACCAAATCCGCCCCCGCCACCACCTCCAAAACCGCCCCCACCACCAAATCCACCACCGGCACCGCCTCCGGAACCAAACCCGCCGTCGAGTCCGGCACCCTTACCAATGAGGAACTTCTCCTCATCTTCAGTTCTTGCATTGACACATAATATAGCAACATGAAAGCAAACTAAAAACAATAACGAAAGTTTCTTAGCACCACCCATGATTTTGGAGGGAAAATGTATGAACAAGATCAAACTTGTTACTGATTAGAAAAATCACAGAATGGCTGGGGTTTATATAGGGGTTTAAAGGTATACTTATTTGCTAGTATTATTAGCCAATCACATGTGCATTAAATTAGAACTCAACTACCAACTGTTAGACATCTTATGTTTGACGAATAATGCCCATTTACCAAAATCTGAACTTGGTTGTGGTGACCCTATGCATTTAATTGGAAGCTGCTTCTTTTCTTCGCAAAAAAAAAAAAAAAAAACCTGATAATGGCAGTACTATACAAATTAACTGGTTCTTATAGTAATTCTGATCACTGACTGGTAACCAATTGGCGCCCATAGGTGTGTGTCCTTAAAGTTTGGGGCTGAAAATGCGGTGCATCAAAGTTGTGTGCAAAAATTACGTGCATTATTACTTCCCTTCTGAAATAGAGTAATACAAGTTGTGTTTGTTTGTGTAGGTTTGAGGGTTGAATCATTAACTTTGCCTTAATTGAAAAAAGTTGTATCCAGCACGTTTTTTTGTTGAGAAACTTTAATTTATAATTATAACCAGCAATTTTGTAGTTAAACAGAGGATTATCGATCGCTTATGCCTTGTTTTAGACCTGCATTGTGCAATTTGGAGGTATCTGAATCTGATGATGGAGCATTATTGGAGCTGATGAGCTTGTTAATAGATACAGTACAAATAACAGGAGAGGTCTAGTTGATCAATTCAATTTTTGTTTCTATATGCACTCTGTACCAGACTTGTCAAACGGGTTGGGTCAATTCGGATTCGTGTTATTAACGAGTCGGGTCAAATCGGGTTCGGGTTAGAATCAGGGTCGGTTCGGGTTACACAGCGGGAATGCAAATATTGTCTCGCAACTTTCGGGTTTGTGTCGAGTCATTTTGGGTTCAAGCCCTTTCGGGTCAGGTCAGTTTTTGCCAACACTACTGTTAACTGGGAAAAAAAAAATTCCTTTAAATGAGCAAGTCTTGTGTGAATACAACTCATAATAATAAAATAAAATAAAAAAGAAAAAAAATGCAAGGATCATTTTTCATAAATCGTAACCGCCGTTTTACATATCTGTGACACTCATCTCATCGAAAATTACGAAAAGATTATTTTATAGAAGACGAGTCCGCGAATAATGGTAGAGGGTTACAATCAAGTGATCAACTATAGCCAATACAATACATCTAACTATGTCATTTGTCTCGCTCCCTTGCTAAAAATACAGCGTCTTGCCGTCTTGTCTATAATATGCATGTTTCGAGCCAAATGCACCAAAAAAAAGTCTAGCATATATATATGTCTAACTTTTATGTAATGGGTGATGGTATGCTCACTAGTTATTTGTTATATTGGTTGTGCTACCTTTTGTTAACTTTCCAGAATAATAGAAATTTCCCTATAGTATTTTGGTTGTGGGTGTTACTCTGTACTATACAAATATTGTTATCCAATAGTGTCACAGTCATGTATTTTTGAGGAGGAACATGATGCCTGGGTTGATCACGGAAATCTCTTTCTAGCTAATTGGACGTAGACAAGGCATCAACCCGTAACCATCATATACATCTCATGCATCATAAGTCATAACTCCTATTGAAAATTAACAAGGCTGACTCTCTGTTTATATCCTCCCTAAATAGGACTCAATCGTATCATTGTTAGCTCTTACAAGAATTAAATTGATGGTACTCTTGGTGATCAAAAAAAGAGACAGAGAGAGAGGAGAGGTTACGATCATCTACAAACAGCAAGTTTTATGTGAGATCGACTCACGAAAAATAGGATCAATATTTAGAATGTATGGATCATTATGGGCTGTGAGCCCGCTTGATATTTGTTTCACTAAAAAGTGATCCTCGTTCTTATCAATAGCTATAGTAAGACGGTTTGAAACAAGTTTTTTGTATTAATCTCAACATCTTCTATGAAATATTTACCCAATTAAAAAAAGGAGTCTACGCACTTCGTTTTGAATGATGTTATTTTATGAAGGTAAAAGTGTCCCACATGAAAGAAGTTGAAAGAGGATGAGGGATTTGTACGAGTTTATAATATTCCAACTTAAGGGCATTATTATCCCTAGTCTCATGAGTTTTGATTTTTAAGAGTCTTAGAAATTTTAAAGGTCTTGTGCCATTGTGGTGGGCCAAAAAAATGCTAGTCTCAAGTTGGGTCTTTAGATTTCAAGACTCCCTTTGAGACTCAATTGTGGGACCCAACTACTCAAAAAAAAGGAATAAACTTAAATAAATTGAAATTGAGTTGAGTAAAACAAAAATGTGAGTGGAAAGTTGATGGGTCAAAGTCTGAAAAGTCTGAATAGCATTATGGTGGAAGGTTTGAAGAGTCTGAAGTTGAATATGAAAAACAAAAAGTGAGTGGAAAGGTGATGTGATAAGTCTGTGGAGTTTGAACCGTCTGATGCATTGTGAATGCCCTAAATAGTTTATATTTGGGGTTTTGCACCCACTACGGAGGTGTGTTTTATGCAACCATATTAGTAATAATGGCACGAATCAACCAATTGAATAAGTTTTGTGGTGATCGAATCTATTTCATCTTGGGTTAGGGTTTCACCTACTTTGCTCTATTTTTAGGCGAAACCAAGCCAAATAGCTTAGAATAGGGTCCCAACCTCTTAAGTGATCCCCCTAACTAATTAAATGGATTTAAGTCTAACGATTGGTTGTCATCCACCTTCCTTTTGGAGAAAGCTTAGGGAGTTTCGGGCTTAAATCTAGAGACCTCTAAAATTAAAGCAACAATATCGTCACATACTCCTATATATCTAGGTAAGTAGGCGAAGCCAAACCACAAGTTCAATGTTTATATCGGTCGGTCCACGAAAATATAAAGCACTCTTAGTAAATCATGTTTTCATTCTTAAAATTCGAACTCTTAACCTTTATTAAGAGATGAGAGTAGACATGTAAAATGGGTCGACTTAGCGGGTTACGGGTCGGGTCACTTTAGGTTCGGGTCGGGTCGGTTCGGGTTGGTTTTGGGTCGAATCCAATTTTTAGTTTATTTTACCAGGTTGTAAACAGGTTCGGGTCGAGAATGTTTTTTCAGAACCCTAAAAAAACGGGTCGAATCAGGTTTTCGAGTCGAGTCAGCTTTTTACAGCTCTAGATGAGAGTGTCGAATAACACACACCAATCATTTGTTTGTCGCCAGTGGTACGTCTTTAGTACCCCATGAAATGTGTATGGCCCTATATAATTTAGAAACGAAAAAAGCGCTAAACTTACTAATACTGAAATCCCAGCGCTACCTACTGGTGAATGGTCCAGTGAGAAATGAGAGGCTCTTAGATGAATAACATTGAATGCAAGTTGAGAATTTTTCAACGTCGAATTTAATTCTTTGATCTACCAAGCACATGATGAAAGACCCCACATACACCCACAATTGCTTAACATTTTGCATTGAATTTGAACATCTTGTCTATCTCCTCTTTTCTTTCTCTCCGCGTATAATCACTGTGTGTCTACTGCCCACCTGTTGTCTGTGGCATTCCTGCAACAATAATAACCATTTTAGAAACATACCATCTTGATATAGTATGATCAGATATGTCCTGATTTCCCAATACTTTTTTTTTTTTGTATATGTACTAGTATGGAGTAATTGTTATTCAAATAATTGAAAGATCGAGACTAAAATATTGTCAGTTAGTCATATTCGATAGGTCTATTATGAGACCGTCTTAACATGAGGTCACCTCTATATCTAAGCATGACGTCAGTATAATTAATGTCATGCTTGTTTGAGTCGACTCACGTTGAGGTCTTTGCCTCATACGAGTTTTATTTTGTGTTACTACTTAACGTATAGCTAGGACATTTGTGATCTATCCGGCTATCCCAGTCTTCTACTTCTAGCAGATATAGGAACAGGGCTAGCTTGTTTTTGCTGAAAGTGAGTGCTGATCATTTCCTGGCATATTTATGCGTCAGCATTTACTTGTTAGAATTTATGAGATAGGACATAAGAGTATTATTTATTTTGTTTTAGTACTCTTGGATGCCATGCCTCATGAGTCATGAGGAATCTGCGAACCTTGATTGGTTTACACTCATTGTAATATACACAAATTTGTCTTTGTGTCTATCTCTCTCCTCTCTCTTAGGCTCCTTTGGATTTCATGGGGGTAGTATGGGTGTGGGGTAGAGGAGAGAGATAGACACAAGACACACTTATATATATTACACTATGTGTAAGCTTAGCATTTGCCAGAATCTGCAACCATCAATAGCCTTAGCCTTTTAACCTCCAGTAAAGGGGAAATGTCATTGTCTTCCTCCTTGAATTGTTTGCTCCAATTTGTATCTCCAAACGACCAATTGATCATTCGATACTCCATTAGTTGAGTAACGCAATAGAGGAACTTTTTAAGGCGCAAGTGGCATTTATCTTGATTCTTTTTTTTTTTTTTTTTTACTGTTTTCTAATCGATTTTTATTTTTCTATACGAGGAACCTTATTCATTATTCTTAAACTACACATTGGATAAATCTCGAGTGTGTGCAATAACCTGCTAATCAGACACATCATGCGAACGAACAGAGATAAACTTGCAGACGGACTCAGCAAACAGGATACACCAAAATAGGGAAGTAACAAATTATATCCACATCCAACCTTTCATGGCCATGTAACCTCAATAAGTGTATGAATTTATACCTTTTGGGCCCATAAATCAATTATTTTTGGTGGGCTTACGATATGCCACTTTTGAGTGACATCGCCCCAAAACAAAAAAGATTTAGTTACAAATGGGCCGAATATCCATGATACTCCTTCAGGACTTGAATTTTTGCGGCCTGATCTACTCAAGCCTATTTTATTCGTTTGGACTTTTTCTGGGCCGAATGGGCTTCGCCTTACAAGTTATTATCTATACTCCCACTTCTTTTTTATGAGTTCGAATGTTCTATTGTCATTTGTCAGTGGCAGCATATGTTTCATATCTGTTCGTCCTTCCTAGCTTGAGCTAAACCAACACTCGTACACTCCAAAAATTAACAAGTACTAGATCCATACGTCTTGACAATGATGTTTTGGCATAGTGATTAAGGCTGAGACTTTAAATACATTAAGTCTCAGGTTCGAATTCTCTATTTCTCTATTATATATAATTAAATTTATTGTACGAGCCTTTGTGCTACTCTTAAACCAAAAAACAAAACCATATATACGTACTAACATGAAAAGAGATAGTGCAAATTTATTACCATTTGAGGTTCTAATTTGTGCTCAAGACCCAACTACATACTATCAATGAAAAGTCCAGATAAAGTACGAGTATATATTCTAATAATTTTAGTGACATATTCATTCGTCGTAAACAAAAATTAAAGTAAATTAAAGTACACTAAACTAGATTAAATTAAATTGAGTTATGTGAAGAGAAAATAGCATTCATCTATCTGCACCCTAGTCACTAATAGTCTAATAATAAAATGAACTTGCCTTTAGTTCCTTACCCTTTTTGCATTTGAATAAATTATCATTAGAAGAGATAGAAACAGAGAGGAAAATAAAAAAGGATAAAAGAATTCACGATCTTATAATATTAAAATAAAACTCTTTTATGAGATAGCCTTATGCATATGAGGTATCACTTTTTTTGTTTGGAAGTATCACTTTTTATATATTGTGATATCAATTTATTGCTAATATAGGTATCACATGGTCACACCTCATTTATAAAATTGCTCATATAAGTTTGGGGAATGCTAAATACAACATACCTTTTTAAACAATACAACATTTTTCCATGTAAAATGACTCACATACCCTTGTTTTAAATTTGCTCATGTCCCTCATCCACCAACACACTTCACTTGAATTCAACTCACTTTCTCTCTCCTCACACTTGAAAATAATATTGAATTCTATTTGATTCAAACATATAAATTATAAAAAAAACCTAACGTCAAATGAACATCCTCAAGGAGATGACCATTTTAAAGTAATTTTCAACTCATTTGGCTAATTAATTGTTTCGTTTGCATTAAAATAATTTTCACATTAGTGCTAGAAAATAAAATAGAGAAAAGAGATAGTCGCCCAAAGTGGACGATAACATCAGATTATAGTCGCCAATATTAGGCAACATTATGGTAAAAGTGTCGCAAAAAATGGGCAACAAAATGGAAATATGGCCACCAGGAACGGGGGACAACATGCTACTATAATCGTCAGCGTTTGGCGACTGTTTTGAAGAACCGTCACCCAATATCGGCGATGATATTGAAAAAGAGTCACCCACGTTTGGCTACTGTTTTAGGTAAGAGTTACTAGAAATTGGTAAGTGTGTCTCTTTAGAGTTTAGTGAAAAATTAAATTACTCTAGTAAAATATTGGTGACCTTTGTTTTATTTTCAAGTTTTAGATAGCTTTATTGTGAAGAATTTGTTATGGGAGATCAAACCAATAATGGGAGCAAACTAGCTAGTAATTAACACAGGGCCATCATGGCTCAACTTCAACAGCAAAAGCACGTGGGAAGATTGAACTTGTGATTAGCAAATGAAATTACAATAATTGATTTGGTGGAAGCTGTATTCATCACTTGACTAATTACTCTATGTTTTTCTCTTGCTATACCTTGTTGTCATACTGGATATTGCTCAGAGAAATTTTTCAAAGACGCAATTCAGCACCATAAATTGAGCAGATTTAACATGAAAAGCAAGGCATTAAAGAGTTCAAGGATGCATGTAGTGAGCCTGATGATTCAGGAGAAGGGGGCTTGAAGGAGAGAGAGAAAAGTTGGGGAATTGAGAGAAATGTAAGGGTGCATGACCCCAAGAAATTTAAAAAAAGAAAAAGAAAAAAAGGGCTATATAGGTCATTTTAGATAGAATAATATTGTATTTGGTTAAAATAGGGTGTTGTATTTAGCACTTGTGATAAATTTTTGTGACAATATTACTGTACATTATTAGGTGAAAGGTGATGGGGCAGATGATGGATAAAGTTAAAGAAAGAAGATCAAAGTCACTTTCAGTTCTCTCACAGTCTCACTGTCTCACCCCTTTGATGAGGTTGGGAATATTTTTGGAACTTGGAAAAAGGAAATGTAACGAGTCTACCGCTAGTATATTATTCTGAACTTGCATCTGACCTCTATACAATATGTCACAAAGAATGTTGCCTGATTCGATCACATAATTAGAACGATACGTCTATACAATTCAGTTCATTTCGAGGACATAAACACTAAGCCAAATGTTGAATTTACTTGCTATTGAAAACAACATTTTAACCATATATTGATCGAATCAACAATGATGTGCAAGTTCGAAAAAAGTTTTCTCCACTAATATACTTTGATTCTTAATTATTAGCCCATTTTAACCTAACGAAACTGGATAACTTCTCCCTCTTTCTCTTCATAAATCTTTTTCAAATTAAAGAGTGTTGACACATTTTTATGTTTAATTAAGTTATTTTATTAATAATTAGTTGAAGTTTGATTGTGTTATTTAAATAAAGAAATACTAGCTAGCTAATTTTCATATAGGATTCACCTATATTATTGGTGTCATGGATTTTGCTACAATTGTATGAGATTATATTGTTTCTTGGAAAACTGGAAAGCTGATGTCATGCACTATCACTACAATAAAAAACAGGTCAAAAAAGGCGACAAAAGTCGCCCTCTTTGATCAAAATCTCGTCTTCTTAGTCTAAGAGGGCAATTTTAATCGCCTTCCCAACTGCTCTGCTAAGGGCCCTCCTTAAACTTTATTAACATTGTACGTTTGTAAGTACATGTCTTCCGTCCCTGGGCTGTTGAGAGCAAGTGATTTAATTTGGGTTCAGGAGTCTTTCTTTCACATTATTGATTGCTAAGGAATTGACAAGAAAGGTCACAACCTAAGATAATTGATGATGAAAATATGACTAAATAAAGTATTGATCGATGATAATCCCATATATTATGCGCTCTCTCTCTCTCTATATCGTTTATAGCACTAAGGCCACCTAAGATTCTTTTACCGCTATGCTATCACACCCACTCCTCGCCATTTCCTTATCAATACAACAAACTTCTATCAAAAAAGAATAAGATGTCTCTTATGAGATTGATTGCCTTAATATGAGGTCACCTCTATAGCTTAGTATGGCGTCATGTTTGTTTGAGGCGTCTAATATATTGAGACCATCTCATATGAATTTTAGTGCAAAAAGAATAACATACAATACTACCGGGCCTTAAACATATATAACATGTATGGTATTGTAAAACACTACCCAGACATTTCAGGGGCTTTATAACTAGTACTCCATACTAATGAAAAAATGTTTCCAAGGACATGAAAAATGAGAAGGAGCAAGGTACAAATATATTATTATCCTAGCGTGTACGAGAAACATTAAAAAAGAAAAGGCAGGTCTCTGAAATAATTATAAGTACGGTAGTATACTTTCATTCATTTTATCTTTAATTATTTTAATGGCATACTAATTACTCCAAAAATAAACCACCCTCAGTACTAACCATGACGAGAGAATTCTAGACATTAGATGTGGTATAAATGTGAGACCAAATAAGCAAGGTTTGATTAAGTTATAATAAAAGTTACACTTTTTCTAATGGGTAAGAAAGTCGATTGAGCTCTTAGGCCTATTTATATAAGAAAAGGAGTGCGTGCTCAAAAGGCATGCAACAAATATCACCCTCAATTTAAAATTAAGGGTAATAGGTCTTGAGTCCCTAACCTAAAAGTTAGGAGAGAGATGAGAGTTCTATCATTTAGGGTCGGTTTTCTTCACCTTCTTTTTACTAAACTTATCTGCACAATATTGAACTGAACTGAAATTTACTGAACTGAACTGAATTGTTCTGAACTGAACTTATTTTTACTGAATCTACAATAATAAAGAGTAAGGGCTTGTTCTCCTCAACTTCCCCTTGAAGTATTCAGTAAAATTTAGTTCAGTTCAGTAAAAAGAAGTTCAGTTCAGAAAAATTCAGTACAGTTCGATAAACCAAAGAACAAATTTACTCTTTGTAATTGTAGATTCAGTAAAAATAAGTTCAGTTCAGTATTGTGCAGATAAGTTCGGTAAAAAGAAGGTGAAGAGAACAGGCCCTAAATTTGTTTTTTGGTTTAACGAACTCTACTGAATTTTTCTGAACTGACCTTTTTTTACTGAACTGAACTTTTTTTTACTGAACTGAACTGAATTATACTGAATACTTCATGGGGAAGTTGAGGAGAACATTAAACTCCGAACTTTTGCTCCATTATAAAGGTTATATGAAACGTTGGTTGATAATAAAAAAATAAAAAAAAAGTAAAAAATAAATAAAAAATAAAAAAAAGGAAAAATGTTGCTTCTTTAAGTGTAATATACATATGGATTTATATGGTTAAAAATGTGGTAAAAATGAATTCATATCATAATTTCCATTAAAAAATAATCACAAATTCTTATACAGTTAATCAGTTATACGTTGAGTCCACGTCAAACAAGCATAATACGTACTAGTACTAGGTACTACTCTCTCCGATCCACAGAAATTTTGACGTTTGGAGAATATGACTAATATTAAGAAAAACACATTTTAGTACAAAATTTCCAAATTTACCCTTAAAAGAGCACATGAGGTATTAAAAGAGAGAAAATAATATTTTAGTGGGTATTTATTGCTTTCCTTGCTTTTGTATTACTTTCCTTACTTTTGTAGCATGTAGCGTGACAAATCTTTCTTTTTATTATTTTTATTTCCTTGCACATGGGGGTGAGAAGGTAGAAGGGGTAAAATAGTAAAAAGTGCTCAAATACATTACTATATAAGGAAACGTAAAGATTTTCATAGTCCAAACATAGGTAAGAAGCGTAAAGATTTTTGTGGATCAGAGAGAGAGTAGTTACTATAGTACTAGTAGTACTCACACAATATCCCAACACAAGAGCAAAATCCACTAGCCTTTTAGGAAGGTTTCCAGTCTTTCCACAACCAGCATCTGATAAGGCCCATCTGATAATCATAAAGATCATAGAATTTCCGTAAACCAATCCACACGGTGGTATTATCGCAATTTATGAAACTTACAAGCCCATTTAATTATTCATCACTATATATATACCCAGCATCCCTCCAATGCTAACATTCTTTGTCCCCGTCTCTCTCTCTCTCTCTCATTTTCGCTCTCCCCTCTCTCTCTACTTTCTCTCTCCTCTCTTCCCCCTCAATTCCCACTCTCTCTCCTTGGCCCCACTCCTCCCCGGGAAACCACCGTCATCTCAGCCGTGTCCGGCCGGAACCACCACCTCCGGCCAAATAGATCCGCCACACCAACCACCGTCCGCCACCACGTGGATCCCCAAATTCTCATCTCAATCTCATCTGGGTTTTTCTTTTCTTTGTTTTAAAATTTTAAATTCTCTCATTTTAAATCCTTGATTAACTGTCCATTTTCCTTTTTCTGTTTTCTGTTTGAAAACTGACCTTTTGTCCTTTTAATTTTTTTCGCTTTTGGGTTTTTTGGTAAAGTGACGGTTTTAACCTGGGGATGTCCAATAAAACGCCACTTGCCTGATTTACCTATTCTTAAAATAAAAAACAAATAAATAAAATGTTTTCATTCATTGTGGGCCGCTCTTCTTTGGGCTTGAAAGCCCTTTCCCTTTTTACATCTTTACCCTCACTTCAATAAGTTAAACTCCTCCCCTCATTTTATTTCCTTTTTTCTTTTCTACTTCTTCAAATAATAAAATAATCCAAGGGTGCTTACGTGGCATAGAAACGGACGGTCAAGATGAACCACACAGCTCGTAGCGTGGTGACTGCCACACGAAAACGCAAAGATAGAGAAGACTACAACTCTATGTTCTACAACCAACATCATCACCACAACAAGGGCAATCTCGGAAATGCACATAAACCGTCATCAAGTATTATTAAAAATAATAATACGACGTCGTTTTCGTCATCATCCCAATCTCAATCACCCGGTTCGAACCGGTTGTTAGCCGGGTACATGGCCCACGAGTTCTTAACCAAGGGTACGTTATTCGGGCAGAAGTTCGACCCGGCCCGAGCCGAAGCAGTTCCTCTTGCTGCCGCGGACTCGAAACGAAGGCCGATGCAGGCGGGTTCCGAACCCGAGAAACCCGCCCAGGTTAGTCGGGTCGAGGGCTATGCTGAGGTGGCACAGCTACTTAAAACGGATGGGGCCCACATCCCTGGGATTGTTAACCCTACCCAACTTGCTCGTTGGATCCAGATGTGATTAAAAGGCCCAAAACCCAAACCCGTACCAATAACCCATTTTGATTGGCGCGCACACGTGGCGGGATCAAATTTGAAGGGACCCACATCTGATAACACGTCAGATGATGGTAAGTTTTTGAAAAATCTGGCCAGGTGAGAGAAAATCCTTTTTAAGAAATTATCAAATTGAGCTCCACGAGTGAGCTCTCACAGAACTACAAGCAAATGGCGCCATTTTTTGCGGTTGATTTTCTCTCTCCTCGATAGGAAGAGAGAGAGAGAGAGAAAAGTGGGGTTGGGGGAGGTTTTTGTATGTAGAGTAATGGGTTGTGTAATGTTGTGTTGTTTTTGTTGTTGATTGATTATATAAATTGTAAGAATCTTGAAATAGTATGGAAATGTTTACATCGATTGTGGTTAGTTTTGGATTATTTTTGCTACATTTTTGAATTATGATGATGTTGTTTGTTTGTTTATATATGTTATGATTGGACAATTGGTTGATGGGGCATTAAAATTGTGTATATGTGATGTAAGTGAGTGATGATCATTGACGAAGATGGTGTGGAGGGAATAAACTAACTGAATGCATGCTACATGCATGTGATCTGTGGATGAATTATTAGTATTATTGATTGTAGTTCTAAATGGTAAGTAATACTCGTATGAATGCTAAAGCTGTATTTCTTTTAAACGACGATATGTTCACATTTACTAATTTGCTAATAACCATTATATCATGTTTTACGAGCCAATGTGATCTTGGTCTAGTGGGTAAGATTGAGGTCCCGGATATATTTTACATTTTCGGTGCGAATATCTAATCCGTATGTAAATTTATTGTACTGGCATAGGTGTATCCTTGGACAAAAATAAATAATTCACAGTAGTAGCAAATGTCATTTGTGGTGACATGATTTTTAATAGTTCAAAGTTTGTTTTTTTTTCCTTCTTATTTTTGATGCTTGTTAGGATCTTAAGGGACGAGAATTATATGGGCATCAATGAGATAAAAACTTGATATCATTTGTTATTATTAGAATGGAAATAATATTGCAAATTAAAGGCCCTAGCTTGGAGGTTTTCTTGCTGCCTGATGCTAAGAAGTCATAAACCTTTAGATTCCAAACTCATCCTCAAATTAAACTACTCGTATGACGTTTTGGATTTGCGTTTTGGTCTCTTTTTAATTTAGGGAGAAATTATTCATTGGCAATGGGTTGGGTTAAAAGTTGACGACTTTGATAGAAGTCGTTGAGGTATACGTATAGGTTAAATGTTGATGACTTTGATATATAGTTTATTTATTCAAATTATTGTTAGATTTTGCGTAAAAAAATAATAATAAAAAATTTATATATTTTTATTTATATTGACATAGTAAAATGTTAAGGTTGTGTCTAAAAGACTGTAAAAAGTCAAAATGATTTACACTTTAGAAGGGAATGGAGTAATTTGCTTTGTTGAAAAACAAAATTGGTGACGATGATTACTAATATATAGTGGCTGGCTTTTTGAGGTTGGGAAGTGATCAGTGTGCATTTCCTATAAGGAAAGCGTTACCATTGTTACAGTAGATTAGTCAATTGAAGGGATTGCCAATTTAAACAATGAAGGACATCTAATGTGAGAAAGTTTCTAGACTGGATGATACTCCGTAATTAATTATGAGAGATGTTATATACAGTCTCGTCTCAAGGCTACAAATTGTATCTCCAATTCAAAATTAGTGAGTTGGTAATGCATGTAGGTGTGCGCTCACACACATGGATGATGAATCCGTCTTATGTATAATAATAATTATTATTACTTTTTTTTTTTGTGCCTTCCAGTAGCCACTAGGTCATTATATAAGCTTACGTGTCGAACCAAATATGTATACATTGAAGTTGTCTTCATTAGCATCACGACATTTTAATTATAAACACAACACCAAATTAAAATTTGACTTTACATTTTTTCATCTTCCGTCTATAATTCAACCTCATATATATAAGCTTGTGTCGTGCCGATATGGTCTTTCGCTATTTTTTTCCTCAGAATTGTTTGTGCGCATACTGTTTACCTTAGCTTTTGCCTGATTAATTGGATAAATTTCTTATTTATGATGTAGTAATTTCTATGTCTCAATTAATTTAAGGTTGGTTGAATGCCAATGACCATCGATATGTATTGGATGGGTAGCTGACAAATGACATCGTACGGTAGAAGAAGATGAAAAAATTGTAGAATTTGGAATGTGATTCCTGAAATTGGAAAGAAAGCTTGTAGATTCTCCTCAATTGACTTTATGCCGATCAAGAAATATCCGAATAATGTTGGACATGTTTTTGTTTTTCTCAATTTTTTTTGTTGTTTCTATTAATTTAGTATATTTTAGGGTTATTTTTTTTTTTTGGAAAAATGGTTAGTTGTTTCATTTCATTCTCCAATGGATACCAATGTGGCACCCATAGACAAGTAATACAAACAAGGCGTGCCTGTGTAGCACCCTCAACAACCAAGACCAATCAAACAACCCTATACACTGAGTAAGCCAACCACACATAGTAACCCTATCTAGTAGCCTATACACCCTAAAACATCCTGTTCAGTATATTTATTGTAAGCTCTAGCACATATATCAGATTGTAAACTATACAGAATTTGGGAGGGGGTGCGTGACCTATCACCAAATGTCCTTGAGTTTCTTTGTCGCCATATTTCATACACAGTACCAATTAAAGCCGCTTTGCAAAGGTTGTTTCCAACTGTCTTTTTACAGCAGTTTTTCTTCATCCATTTCAGCTCTCTAGCTAAACTCCACGGTCTTCTAGTCATGCCAAGCTAGCATAGCATACTAGACCAAATTCCTTTGCTAACAGGACATTGGAAGAACAGATGAGCCCCTGAATCCTCCCCTGTAAGACAGAGTTTGCACTGAGTATCAAAATTCAAACCCTTAGTATTCAGGTTTTCCACAGTGGATAGTCTCCCTTTAGCAGCAAGCCATGCTATAATACGATGCTTAGGGGCAGCTAGCTGATTCCAAATAACCTTGTGCCAAGACACTGGTTCATCATGTTGATGGAGAAAAGCATAAGCCTCAGCTATCCTGAATTTTCCATTATGAACCCATTTTTTCAGCAACTCCTTAGCAGCCTCTACACTACCACTCCTCTGTATGAGGAGATCTTTGATTTGTAACACACCCTTCCACATCCAAGAGTTGTGTTGCTTAGCCTCTGTATGCCAAAACTCACTATGCTTCAGATAGTATGCATTAATCCAAGCTGCCCACACTGAGGAGGTGACATCATTAGCAGTTCAAATCCTTTTACATATGCATGCTCTATTCCAGCTAAGTATCTCTTTAATGTCAATGCCACCCTCATGAAGAGGTCGACAAATACTATCCCAGCTAACCATATGAATCTTCTTCTCACCCGCATTGTGACCCCAGAAAAAAGATCTACAAATTTTCTCCATTTCCTTCACAACTTCTCTAGATAACACAAACACAGAGCCCCAAAACGCTTGTAAGCTGAACAACACAGCTTTAATAAGCTGAGTACACCCAGCATAAGAAAGATAACAATTAGCCCAATGCTTAATCTTCATGAGCATTTTGTCAATCAGACAAAGATTTAGTGAGCCTTGACGCAGTTAAAGGCACACCTAAATATCTAAATAGAAGGTACCCTACAGAGAATCCTGTAGACTCCAATATCCGCCTCTTACTTTCCTCATTCACACCCCAAAGATAAATGCAAGTTTTGCTTGGATTAGCATGCATGCCAGACATACTTGCAAATTTATGAAAATGCTGAATAATAGTCTGAATAGAAGATATGTCACCTCTTGAGAAGATAAGAAAATCATTGGCAAAGGCAAGATGAGAGATTCTGAATCTAGCACACTTAGGATGCCAATGGTAAGAAGGACCAGACTGAACCATTTTGAACTGCCTAGAAAGATACTCCATACACAACACGAACAGATATGGAGACATTGGGTCCCCCTGCCTGAGGCCTCTCTTTTCCTGAAAATAGCCCTTAAGGCCCCCATTAATATTCAGTGAATATGAAGCAGTGCTGACACACTCCGTGATGAGCTCCACTGTATCAGCTGGAAAACCAAAACCCATCAAAACATGCTCAAGAAAGCTCCAACTTATAGAATCATAAGCTTTTTTTACATCAATTTTGATCATAGCTCTGGGAGATATGCCCTGCTTATCATAGTGCTTCACAAGTTCTTGAGCTAGGCTAATGTTATCGAAAATGCTCCTGCCTTTAATGAAAGCATTATGCTCCTGACCAATAATCTCTTGCATAACCCCCTGGAGTCTCCATGTAATGATCTTGGTGATTGTTTTGTAGATCACTGAACAACAGGAGATTGGCCTATATTCAGCAACACTTGAAGGATTTTCACATTTAAGGATCAAGGAAATCTAAGTAGCATTTATTTGCTTCAAAAAAATTTTCTTTAAGAATACATCCTTCACAGCTTCACAAAAATCTTTTTGAATGATAGCCTAAGCACCCTTGTAAAAACTTGAGGTATATCCATCCACCCCTGGGCTCTTGTTTTCCGAAATGGAGAACAAGGCATCCTTTATCCCAGAATCCAGTACAGAGGCACACAAGATCCCTTTGTGTTCCTCACTAAGAACAGGCCCATTTGCAAAAATTTGGTAGAACAGCCCCCTGGGTTCCTCACTAAGACTGCCTTTCTTCAGTTCTACCAAGGCTTGCTGAGGACCCAGGGGACTGTTGCTCCCATTGAAGTTGTTTCTTCAGTTCAATGGGAGCAACAGTCCCCTGGGTCCTCAGCAAGCCTTGGTAGAACTGAAGAAAGGCAGTCTCCACCCCTATAGGGTCATTATAAAACATACCATCAGCACCAATAATAGTATTAATAGCATTTCTGGACTTCTTTTCAGCTACACATGCATAGAAATATTTCAGATTTTCATCTGATTTTTTAACATGTTCAATCTTGGCTCGCTGATATACCATACTAAGTTCAGCTTTTTTCAATTTAATAAGTTTTTGCAGGGCAATTTTTTCTTCATTCAGCAGGTGACTATCCATAAGATTAGCTTGAATCTATTGCTGCACCAGAAAAAGGTTCTCTCGAGCATCATTGACTCACTAGGGTGTAGATGCCGTATGGCTTTTATATGAATGAAAGTCTCCTATTCCCCTTTCAAAAAAAAAAAAGTTTTTTTGGTTCACGTACATCAAAAATATCCACCATCGATTACAATAACTATTTAATTTTCCCATATTTTCTTGTAGACACCTCGTGGGACAAGTGGCCAAAGATACCTATCCATTTAAGTTATAGCAACATGAATTTATGGTCATGTGTTGATTTTGAAAAGATGGTCATGTGTTGACGAGGCCTAACAAAACTTCTTCATCATGAATTATTGCCCTTAAAATCATTTTTAAAAAAAACTCTTTCCAAAAGAAACATTGTAAAGTGTTTGTTTAGTCTTTTTTGTCTAGTCTTTTTTGTGTAACATATCATCGCTATACTGCTAGCTAGGTATAACTCTTATAAAAAAAAATTCATATTGAGTTATGCAGAACTACAACATTTCAAAGGCTTGTCTAACTTAGCAATTTGGATCCTCTACTGTTACAACACTTTATTATTCCTTTTTCTCTTTATCTCTCTTCTCTAATTGTTTAAATTTCAAAAATTCACCTCCTCTATCCAATGGTCAAAACCCCCACCCCCTCTAATCTAATGGTAGAAATTTTAAGAAAAGTACTCTACTGTTCTTTTAGCAACAGTAGAGAATCCAGACTGCTAACTTAGAGGATTAAAGTTGAAAAATGTTTACCCAAGAGGTGTTTGCTTACTTGTAAACAAGTTGCAATTTGTACACCAGGTTATGGGTTCAAATCTACTGGAAAGCACCTACACGAAATAATTCGTGGAATACCCGAGTCCGTGCGTTAAGAAGTGCCCTTTAGCCACCCCCAAAAACAAGGAAATTCCTCTTTACCAAACCAAAAAAAAAATGTTGAAAAGTGTTTTTCAATTTAACGATTTAAACCTTTAAGAGACTTTATCCATGATATTCACAATTTTTTTTTTTTATTTTATTTATTTTTTGGCAAATATAAGTATCCAATGAGTTAGGTGCATGTCCCTAGTTGGGATTCCACATGTTCCTTCTATCTTTAGTAAAAAAAACAGTGCCTCCCAATTTTATTTGTCGTTAAAAGTATAATAAGGGTGCGTTTGTTTGAGCTGAACTTATCAGAACTGAACTGGATTGACAATCACTAAATTGGACACTACTGAACTAAACTGGACACAATTGAACTAAATTGAACACAACTTGATATATGGGACAAAAAGTAGGTTTCTGAGCCCAGAACCACTGAATTGAACTGAACATCATTTAACTGAATTTGAAATCACTGAATTGACAATTGAACTGAATTGAACTGACCGTGTATGCTCTAACAAACGCACCCTAAGAAATTTAATTTTCACGAATAATAATTCTAGTCAGAGGATACATTTGTATATGCCATTGGCACACCTAACTAGTTACCCAAAATTAAAATGACCAAGATAACTTTTTGGAACAAAAGATTGGAAAATGGTACAGCCACACTATGTGTGGAAATAAAAAATAATTTTCACACAGACCAAAAAGAATGAAGATAAATAAATTATTTATTATAAAAATATATGAAATTTTTTTGAAATAGTTTTAAATTTTGAAAAATTGAAATTTAAAAGGGATGGTTTGAATTTCAAAATATGGTTGTTGAAGGGGATAAAAATCATTTTTGTATTTTCTTTTTATATTTTTTTACTTCCATGATTTTAGTCTTTTAGATGAGCACTAACCAATTCCACTTATTTTTTTTATTATTTGTTTATGGCATATTTTTTTTAGTGAAAATTTCAGAATTATTAGTTGATTGATTTCCATGGAAACTTATGAAAGAAAGTGTGTTCTATAATCAATAAATGGTAACTGGTGTATTGCTATGGACCTACTTATAAGGCGTGCGCATTATGGGGAACATGGTTCATTTCCCTCTAGTCAAATTTTGCTTTAATATTTTTATTTTCACTTCTTTATTTGGTAATTCAAGTCTTCAACAACTCTTTGAGGGGAGGACTTTTCTTCTTTCTTTTTATTTAAGTACAATTGCTTCTACATAATATATAATTTGCATTTTCAATAAGCATTTTTTCAATTCAAAATCAAAAGTGTGTAAAAAGTTATTGCTTAAGACTTTTTTTTTTTAAAATTCTAAATTATTGTACTCAAATTTTTTATTCACGCTTCTACCCCCAATTCATAAAATCCTGGCTTCACCCACTGGGATATGCTATTCGAATAATGCACTACTTCATTTTTTTATGATAAGAAAACAACTTCTCAGACCCTTTTTCTAATTTTCTTAATAAACTATTCCGAAAAAAAATAAATGAAGTAGCATAACACATTAACTTATATTAAGTCAAGATAATGTTTGGTTCATGAGCATATATAATCGAATACTATATATTGAGCTCGGATAAGGCTTGAGTTTCGCTCATCTAAGTTTAGCTCAAATCTACTTTGTTTGACTTGAATTGGCTCGGCTTGACTCTGTCTAGCTCATCTCAGGTTGGTTTGATTCAAATTAAAACTCACTATTACAAATGTTTAAAAAAATCAATTTAATTTGTTTATTATTATATTTGACTACCAGTGATCCTTGTACATTTTATAAAATGAGTAAAATAATAAGAATATCAAATTTCACACTCGAACTCTATGCTAAACTACACTCTAAACTAGGGCTATAAATGAACTGAGTGTTAGCGAATCGTACGCGAATAAGCTCGGTCAAATCTCGTTCATTAGCTAAAGGAACGAACATGAGCACAATTCTAAAGCTCGTTTGTTAAATGAGCCGAGCTCAAACAAGGCTACTTTCGACTTGTTTATGTTCGCGAAAAAGCTCGTTTATGTTTGTGCACTAGCTCGTTTACGTTTGTGTAAAGCTCGTTTATGTTTGGCACGTTCAACCTCGTTTAAAACTCGATTATATTATTTTAGTATTTAATATATTAGTAAAATAAATAGTTTTATACATTTTAATAAAATATTTATATTTTAAATTATATGTTCGTGAACAAGCTTGACAAGAGCTCGGCTCGTTTAGCAGCTCGAGCTCGGCTCGTTTATTTAACCGAGCCTAAACGAGCTGAGCTCGAGCTCGATCACGAAAGTTCCTGAGCTCGAGCTCGAGTACAAGCTTGTGAGCTTGAGCTTGAGTACGAGATTGTGAGCTCGACTGTCAATCTCGTGAACGAGCTCAAACATTTACTTATTGAAGGTCAAAGTTTCTAAACTTTGACCATTGATTTATGAAAAAATATAAGAATTTACAATGTAAAAATACTATTGTTAGGTTTATTTTAAAAATAGTACTTTTGAAAAATAATGTTTTATATATTCATTTAAATAGATCAATCTTACGGCCAAAGTATTGCATTGGAGATCGTAAAAAAGTGATTATTAAGATTTTCTCGGAATGTAGGTCATATTATTTAATAATTAGACAAGTACTTACATCTTATTTATAATCGGGTATTTTAATGGTTGGGCTTTAGCTCATTTAGTATATAACCATTGTGGCCCTTTACTCTCCCCGCCCCATAATGAGAGCGAGAGAGTCCGTAAGTCCGTTAATCATTAGTTTCAAAACCCATACCCCATTCACATCAATAAAAATAATAATTCATAGTCCATTAATAAGACCTCAAACAAAAAAAACAAAAAAAATGCTTGTAAAAGGAAATAAAATAAGGAAGGCTCTAATCCTAATTCCTATGTGAAACTATATCCCTAAAAAAAAAAAAAACTGTAAAATTAGGGAAGCTCTTAATTTTTTTTTAAAAGTTAGGGAAGCTCTTAATGGTTGCTTAGAAGTATACTTCCTTCAAACTCTTACTTTCATTATTATTATTTTTCTCCTTATTTTTAGGGAATATTTAACTACTATTTTTAGTTTTCCTCCCATTTTCAATATTCCTTCTCATCCTCAGTATTTCCTCCTAGCTAAAATTTTTTACCTCCTACAATTTCCTTCGTTGTAAAATACTTTCTCCTAAAAAGTTCTTGTCATTTGCCATGTGTCACAATTTTATTTGCTTGTGTGAAATTAAATTTTCACACCATGTGTGATTAGAAAAGGGTCCCAAAAGATTAGCTCTAATAATCTTTAACTTTTTCAGGAAGTAAATTTTTTTATAATTCATGCTTTAATTAGGCCACGTAAAATCCTTTGAAATCTGAACAAATGGTACCTTGGCATTGGATGTGGGTCACAAAGGATTCCAACTTATGATGCTTGAATATTGGTTTGTGGGGTGGTTTTTGATAAAATTAAATGTTTGTCCAGTTTACCATTTAATATTGGTGTTTGGATGTTAGCTTGTGAGATTGACTTTTGGGTTCTCACAAGCCAACTTTTGAAAAGCCAATGAGGTTGGCTTATGAGTATTGTCTGGTGGGCATTAATGTAGTCCAATGACATAATAGTCCAAGACTTGCAATTATTTATTCCTATGCCATCAAATTTCTCAATCATATGAATGTCCTTATAGGTCATTTTACATATAACCAGCTAATGTTACCAGCCAATGTTACCAAACATCTCTTTCCAGACATCCAATGTTACCAGCCGGTCAAATCAGCTAACAATACCAGCCATCGACCAACAGCCACCAGCCATCAGCCAACAGCTAATGTCACCAACCAATTGCCAAACAGGGCCATATATCACCAACTTAATTATTGGCCCTGTTTGACAATTGGTTGACGACATTAGATGTTGGTTAGTGGCTGATGGTCGATGGCTGATATTATTATAGCCGACACGACTCCTTCTAACTCTTTTTTTTCAATTTCTTTTTGGTTCAATGTATTATGTATAAAGGCCCCTGTAATAAATTTACGTACAATGAGGAAAAAAGGATTCGAATCTAAAATCTAATATACCTAGGGTCTCAGGCTTAACTACTTGGCCAATATCTCATTGGCCCTCCTTTAACCTTTTATAATTTGGTTTTTTTCTAAAGAAGAAAAAGAATAGTGTGCTAAGACTTTGAGAGATATCCTCGTACCGGTATCATGGAAGTGGCATGTGGCCTGTGGGTCATGAAATTGAGTTCATGGTGGTTTGATTTACAACTAAATTAAGTTCTTGTAGGATTACCAAAAAAAAAGAAAAAAAAAAGTTTTTGTAGGAAGTTACAATATTTGTGAATTTGGTTGACGCCAATCATGTGTCTCCCTTTAATTAGGGGGTGTAATTTATAACCTCAGGGTAAGGTTATACGTGGCATTCCTCCGATGAATAATTGAAATTAGAAACTCCATGTTATTATGTTATTCGACACATCCTTTTAACAAAATTTAGAAATACAAAATCTCGTATGAGTCGGGCTCAACATGAGGTCTCTAATATAAACATGATGTTATGTTTGTAAAATAGAGGGAGTTTCACTTTGAATTAGTCTCATACAGAACTTATTGATTTAGAAATACTGTTTGATCACTCATATTGAGAAGAACAAATAATAATAGACATATATACCAATTTGGACCATTACAATTCACAAATGGCAAATCAAATCAGACTTATGCCACAAAGAGTGCCTAATATTATCATTGACTTTATGAGTTAGTTGGTCATTACTTGTTTAGTGTATGATCTAATTAAAGGACAAGATCCTCTGTCTTAAGCACCAGCTCAAAAAGTACCACACAGCTCTTAATGGCACACACTTGGCAGGGCCTATGACATGTCAAAGTCATGAAAGAGAAACTGTAGAGAAAATGGAAATAGGGTTGAGAAGATAGCTAAAAAGCATGATGAAAGCAATGGTATCATATTCAGAATTTTGTTGGAAGCTCTAGCTAGTGTCAACTGTCAAGGAGTAGGTTGCCCCCAAAATCAGTTAGGGGGCGTTTGTTTTATGGAATATAGGTAGATGGAAAGTGGGAATGAAGGTGTACTTCTTGTTTTTATGTTATTAGATCACTAAGGATTGGAGAAAACTAAGGATTGAGAATCAGTGGTCCTTCTTGATGTCCGTCATCACGACATTATGCTTGTATAAGCCGCGCCTCACCTTGAGGCTGCTTTATACGAGTGTTTATGTTCTGCACGATTGGTGTGCAAAGGACATTTTTGTTCTTTTTCTCTTTTTAAGGTAAAAAAGTCGTCTCAGAGCTCATTACATTGAGAGGGGGAAGACTTATAAGCCGGCAACACGCAAATATCACCCTTAATTTTAGTTCAATTGAGAGTAATGAGCTTTAAACCCCAATCTTAAAATTAGAGGTGTGGATACTCTACCGTTAAGTCCAACGGCCAACTTATACCCCCAACAAAACAAAACACTTAAAAAATTAAAAATGAATTGCCATCCATCCACTACAATAAATGGTTCCCCTAATGCCGGTCCCATTTGTCATTGCATGTACAACAGTACAGGAAGACTTCTCAGCTCTGTCAGAATCTAAAGTGTACACTGTAGGCCCTGAAAATGCTGAAAACTCACACGAGAGACACAACAAGTACTATAATATTTGGTAGATGAGCAAAAAAAAAAAAAAGTACAATAATATTTGGTAACAAAAATAAATACTAGCAGAAAAACTCACACAACAAGCAGAACAATAGCTATTATTTTTTTTTTTTTCTCTCTGTTGACAAGAAGCAGAAATGTAGCCTCAATGACTCCTGAACTTGCAACTCAACTAGTTAATATCTGTAAATGATTTTTCAGAACTCCACAAACTGACCAAGGAAAGAATGACTGCTTCATCTTGCAGTTCGATCTAGGCGTTCTTAATGGCGGTAGATTTTGCTTTGAGGTTAAGGAAGATTGTCCTGGAAGTAAGCAAACAGTAAAACCAAATGAAAAATCCTAGTTCTTGATCTGTTAAAAGACTTAAAACCTCGTTTAATTTTCTATCATAGGATCAATGAGAACTTAGCCAAAAAAATGGAAATAGAACAATACGTAAAGTATGATGATAGTTTTCGGACACGCTGCAGATTCAGATCAGAGACCTGAACCTCAGATTCTATGCAACAGCTTGACTAGAACAATTTTAGAAACACTACAAGCAACTACATGCTCAAGAGTCACCAAAACATGAACAACTGGATATACTATAAGATTACTTGCAGAAGAGGTAAAGCTCACAATCAAAAGAAAAAGTTGTTGAAAGCTAAAGAAATTCAGAAAGATTAGAGAAGAGGTGCTAACCAGCAAGAAGCAATGAGACTGTGAAACAGAACACGCAGTTGCAGGGGCATGTATTGGTAGTTACCCAGTTAATCACAGGCCAAAACTGCAAAATTTACGACACTAAGCAGCGATCCTCATATATTTTGCCATGAATCTAAATGCCCATCTTGAAACCTTATCATCGGTACAGTGATTTACAACACTGTAATAAGGTAAAGCAGTCCCAGAAACATGAAAATATATTCAGAAAAAAAGGATTCATATTTCATACCTTCCAAGAAGTTGACTGTATAGTAGGGTAATCCTTCATGACCTTGCTCTTTACCATTGGCCATGTCCTTCCTAAATGAACATAGCTTTCATCAAATGGATCCAAAAATACATATTATTAATGTTCATGTTTGCTCAGATTTTGTGAAAGAAAAATTACGAAAATCAAAATTTTAGCCATACATTCAGAATAATGAGGATAACAGGAGATACTAGGATCTTCTTACCCAAAAGAAAGAAAGAAACAAACAAACAAAGGAGCAAAAAGAGGAACAATAGTTCAATCAAGTTCAAAGTTCTATGACCCTCAAATAATGTAAAATGTTCGAAGTTCTCCTGTTCAGATACCCTTTTACTTGCTTCAGAAACAATTAAGGTACCCTTTTCTCTGCCAAAGCACCTTAGTCAGTCAGTTGGATGGTCTTGGCATGACTACCTGCTCTCTTTCTCTTCTTTGTGACTTACAAAATCATTGAAAAAAGACTACTTTTTATTTAAAAAAAAAACCACTTTACAAAGTTTCTTGTTAACTAACCACCTTACATCATCCTAATGTTCCTTACTAAATTACTCCTCCATGTCAGCATCTTGTAGTTATTGACAATTAGTAAATTTCATGGTAACTTGTTAATTAAGCGCAGCACTGCGTATGGCAAATATCTCGACGATAAAAGGTGATATGCCAAGAAGAAATTTGTCTAAGTATGGTTGCCTTCATTTAACCAAACAAGAACGACATATAGTATGGTGATATGATCACTTTTCTTACCAAATCACTCCCCCTTGCCCCTCCGAAAAAAGATTAACAGAAGAGCAGTACAATCCGGAGAAAGGGAAAATAAAAGTTTCATGAATAAGAAACATACCTTCAACAACAAGACCATAATACATCACGAAACACAGGTTGTTCAATGGACTAACAGATAACTGTTCTACTAAGACCTGGAGAGAGAATAGATAATAAAAAGAGAGAAAGCGAAACACAACTTGTTACGTATGAGAACAGATCAATTTTGTAAACCTCAAAATATGCAGTGCCAAGAACAGAGGCTCTTACCTTCTGCCCAACAGTTTTGTTTCCTGTCTCCCCCTTGAAAATTTCACCCATTAGCTTGTGAAAATAGTGCCCCACTGGCCCAGAATACATAAGACCATATAACTACAAAAGGCAAGTTCAAAATTTTCCAAATTCAACCAACAAAAAAACATAATCTGACTTTGACTTATTATTGCCTGAATCTGAAGGGTTTACCATCATAAGGAAAAACCTCCTCAACTGAAACTTTTTGACCCCAGAGATCTTCTGGGCAACAAAGTCACTAAACCCAACTAGAACTGAAGATGTAATTGCCTGATGATCATAATATGCACACAATCAGAACTAAACCCAGATCAAGTTTTTCAACAAAATTTCCTAAGTCAACTCTAAAAAGACTAAAAAGGGGAAAAATAAAACGTTTGTTCTAAGAGGGTGAAGTTGGAGCTGCAACAGGTATTTCTTCCAAACTTCACTTACTGTATCAGACATGGTTTTAATCAATAATCTCTCTCCTCTTTTTCTCTCTCTCTGTGTTATACTGTTATGCCTTCCTAGGAAAGCCAGAGATAAGAGAGAACTATTTGAGCGCTCAAAAGAGTTGACCAAGAGTGAATAAACCTGAGAGTGAAATTTCCTTGTATTATTCTGAAAGACTGGTGAGAAACTGCATTTCCTATTTCCCTCTCTCAGCAAAATGATCAAAGATTCAAAGTCAGCCCCAATCATGCCAAAGTTTTTTGTAATTGTTTTTTTGGGTCTTATTAAACTAATGCAACTGTTAAGCTGTCCACGTTTTCCAGTTGCAGAATATTTTAATTGAAAAGGACATAACTTTCATCCAATCCCAGTCTGCGAATTTGTTGATGAGTTTGAAAGCCATGAGAGGTTGCAACAAGAGAGCAAGACTGGTAATAAGGGAGGGAAAATTATGTAAGTGGCTGTATCAGAATTTGTACAGAAAATGACACACTTCTGAGTCTTCAGAGAGTATTGAAAACAATTTTAAGCTGTTAAACCTCTTATCACTCTTTAATTAACCACCTAACAGAGTTTGTCATACGTTGGTCCCGAAATTGACCAGCTGATTGATCGCCTAGAGTGACCTGCAAGCCGGAGTCTTGCCTAGAAGACGACTGGCATCTCCGATGATCAAGTCAGTGTTACCGTTTACAAGATGACAGCAAATAAAGCCATAAAGCCTAAAGGCTAAAGGAGCTTAAGCCCCCCCAACCCTCCATCTATATGTCACAGACAAGACACTTGCTAGGGTGCTGAAGGTACATTTGATTTAGAGGTATCTTTGAATCTCCCTGCCTGACTATCCATTATTTACGTATTTACATGATCTGGGTTTAAGAAATTCAGATCTAAATCACAAATGAACATGAACCAGATAATTTAGTAAACTACAGAAAGTATGCATCAAGCTTCAAACCGAACGAATAGAGTAGCAAAGATAAGAGGAATACTGGGATGATCTTGATTAATTTTCCTGTATAACATCTAATTTTAGAAACAAAACTGTCTGGAGAAGGGAAAAAAGCAATTAAAAAAAATCAGATAGCAAAGAGTAATAAAAAGGAATGCTCTCCTCATTCCTTCCATACTGTAATTTACTCCTCTATACCCTACTATGTCTCCCAGCAAACTCCAATAGAATTTTTTCGTAAAGTTAATTACAATTACAATTGACTAACTGATAATTTGATATACAACACAAAAGTAAGGAACTGGCCTATCCAATTACCTAAGATCTCCTTCAATATTTTCTTCAACTCGGGCTCTTTTCTCCCCGTAAGCCATATAGCAGTGCTCATATGGAAATAGCATGTCATGTAGATCAGGTTAAGATCAAGGAGGTTCATGCAGCTGCTATCTTTGAATTCGTTCTAAACTCACAAGCTCCACAAACTGATGAAGATTAAGAGAAACGAAGAACACACAGCTGCTTCACTTGCAGTTCTAGGCATTCTTAAGGGTAGTAGATCTTGATTTGAGGTTAAGAAAGATTGCCCTGCAAATAACCAAGCAGCAAAGTATATCAAGTCCCGTTCAAGGGTAGGAGGACGCCTTGGTGCATAACTGCTGAAAACGAGCAAGGATAGAAAAAAGTACAAAACAAACATCCCTAATTGACATGGGATTTGGGAAGTAGAGTATGTGATGCGACTGATTCAGAATGTGAATCTCTACTTGTAAGCGACTTCTTTACATAACATCAAACCATACCATTACCTTGGTTTCTGTCAGGAGCTCCTAAGATCGGGGATCTGGAAGGGGAGTTAGAGATATAGAGTCTAGCTAGTTGTTTTTTGTCTTGTGCTTTTTGTTATGGGCTTAGGGAAGCAAATCAAGCAGCTCATATCATAGCTCATGTACACCCATTCACTCAGAGAATCTGGGAAGCAAATCAAGCAGCTCATATCATAGTTCATCTACAAATCAATGTGATTACTTTTGTACCTCATTCTTATTGATAATGGACTCTAGTCTCTAGTTGATAATACTCTACAAAAGAAGCTGTCAAAGGAATCAAGAAGGATTCACCCCCCCCCCCCAATTTCCTCCATTCAAGTTTCAATAGAACATTGACAGAGAAAAACTATTTTGAGAGGGGACACACGAAACTCCCCCTCCCGGCCTCTTAAAATACATCACTCATTATTTACAATGGGACGATATTGAGCTAAAACATATATATGCCACTGAGTTCTGCATATTTTCCTAAAAATGCCACTGAAGATTTGTTTTCTCAACTGTGTCACTATAATTTGTTGACTATACTAAAAATGCCCCACTGTGCAGACGATACGGGCTACATCAGGTAAGCTTCTGTTTTCAATAAATTGACAGAGGAAAAAACTGATTTTCCCCTAATATAGTTGCCATTAGTGAAACCTCGCATACGATGCAATACAACCCATTGAAAAACCATTTCTTCCAAAAGTTCTGTTGACTACTCGCCTGCTTGGTCTTTCCTGCTCCTCCTCTACCTTTCAAATTCTCAATCGAATTGTGGAATTAAAGTGTACTGCCATGCCACAATGGCTGGCATAGCATTTTTGGCACCTGTAAGTTGTAATACAAGTAGCTACTGCCAGAATGGTTGGCTACTCAAGCTGTCAAGCATATGGCAAAACTTCTCCCATAAATCATAATTTTCAAGTCAGACTTAAGTGGCAAAGCTGAGTCAAGGCTTTTTGCTTGATATACATATCAGCAAGAAGAAGTTGGAAGTAAGACGGAGTTATACTTGTTAGTACAGAGTACAACTGATTATTGTCTAAGGACTCAGGGCTATTATATCTACAATCTTCATTTGACAATATCCAATCTATGCTGGAAAAAGGTTGGCCATCCTCATTGACGAGTTGAGCAATTGATAATCTTGCTGAACCGTTTGGTGGGATTGAGAGAGAGACTGGGTATGTAATTTGCTGATTCTTCTTCTTTTGGTGAATGCACTGTGCCAGTGGAGAGGGAAATAGAAACACAAATGGATGTTTTTTTTTTATTTTTTCTTTTTCCGTACAAAGAAATAAAAGCCGGTTAAAATTTGTTGTCCTACAGCAGGTTACCATATATACAAAGAGGTATTTTTATGCTTTTTCATGAATCACAATGACATATTTGCAAACAAAACAAAGTTTAATGGCATTTGTAGGAAAATAGCGAAAACTCAATGGCATAAATGTTTTTTAGCTCGAGGAAATTCCACTGCCCTCCCTTATTCACCATGCATTTTACTCGAAACACAGGTTTAAATAAAAGAGTTGGAGATTTTTATTTTTCTTTTTGAAGTGACAATCGGGGAAAAATTAAACGATCTAACGATTGCGAAAATATAAATGACACAGACTAGTCACTATCTATATCCACTTACAGCCTTTACTTCAGTGAAGTACATGAATATGGTCCCTTCAGTAATGTTATATGTATGGTCAAAAGTTCCAGCAATTCCAACTCAAGCTTTCCAAAAGAATTTTATGTTATGGATTCATGAAAGTAGAAAGGAATTCAAAAACAAGTTTAGAACTAACCAGCAACAGGCAAAAATGTTTGGAAACAGAACACGTAGTTGCAGAGGAATGTACTGGTAGTTTATCCAGCTCACAATCGGCCAAAACTGCAAATTGAACGCAAGTGAAATCAGCAATCTGGCAGTTCCTTGCGGGAACCTAAAAGCTCCACAAATTCGCAGGCAAAAGGAAGGCAGAAATGAATGAGTTACCTTCCATGCAGTTAACTGTACAGAAGGGTAGTCCTTCCGCAGTTTGCTCTTTACAAATGACCACGTTCTTCCTGTAAGAAAGAAAGTTTTATTAGACTGACATTTTACTAGCCTCAGTCCAGACACGAACAATAAATAATTTTTTGTTTTGTCACTGTCTTCTAAAAGTAAAGATATGTCAGATATGTCATCCCCATACCAAGTCTTTGTGATATTTTTCCTTCTTGAATAACAAACAAAGAAGAATTAACAAGTGTGATTGATCAGTTAAATTTAAATGCAAGATAACACATTAGGCTCTCTTTTTCCTAAACTACATAAACAGATCTTTTTGACATCGATGATTACTAGGCGCAAAACCATAGTTTCTCATTGTGAAATGAGATTGTTAGGAAAGATATATGCTACTCTTCTTGAGGTTGTTAAAGACATTTTTGACATCCAACAGTTTGATTTGGTCCAACAAAATTATTTTTCTATCAAAACACACACACAATGTATCTTAAAAGTTAAAACACCATAGTGAATCAGGCAACAAGACCGTTCAACCGAACATGGCTTATGAACTTAGAATAGATTTTTGCACTCTTCATACGAGTTTCCTTTGTGTTTGTATAACTTAATCATGAACAATAGACTTTGCCCCCAAATCAATGAACCTAAGTGAGGACATGGTAGCGCATTTGTGATTTGACAGACAATATCCTAAGAAACAAAAAGAGAGTGGGAGCCATTTCCTTCACCAATACCTCTGCTCTAAAACTTGACAAACCAATACGAAAAGAAAGCACAGTACACAGGATTCTATCAGGACTTAATTTCAATTCAAGAGAAGCTAAAGGATATCTAGTTTAAACAGATTGCCAAGAAAATCTATTTCAATGCAACCTCATGCTCAACCATGTCAGCCCGGTTGAAGAATCAAGACAAGTAAGAACATAAGGAAAACACTAGACAAGAAAAGATCAACAGATACCATCACATTGAACAACTTAAATTGAGCAATATGCGGTTTCTGATGACAAAGCCAACATACCCTCAACAATGAGACCATAGTACACCATGAAGAAGATGTTGTTCCAGGGACCAGATGTTATTTGTTCCACTAAGACCTTGCAAAGAGAAACAGTAAGTAGGATAACTTAGGAATGAAATAAACAATACAACTATCAATGCCAGAAATATGAACTGAAACTTAGGGCTAGAATAGTTGCTCTCTCTTTACCTTTTCCCCCACAGTTTTATTTCCTTTCTTCCCTTTGAAAATTTTATCCATTAGCTTATGAAAGAAGTGCCCAAAGGGTCCATTATGCAAGAGTCCATATAGCTACAAAGCAAATTCCAAGTTCAACAAACAAAATCATGACACACAAAGTACGGAACTTTTGGCTAAGTAAGTACAAAATTTAAAAAGATCAATCACCATTTAAGCATTAGGACCAAATCAATGAATAATTAGCAGGGAAATTACCATAAGGAGGAATAATCTCCTGAACTGAAGCTTTTTGATTCCAGAGATCTTCTGAGCAGAAAAATCACTAACCCCAGCTAAAAACCCAGCAGTAATTGCCTAATCATCACAATAGAATACACAATCATAAAATCAAAACTAAACCCAGATCAAATCTCAAGAAATTTCCCAAATCAAATCACTGCAAGAAATTTCCGAAATCAAAACAGTAAAAAGCTAAAGAGTGAACCTTTGTTCTGAGAGGGTGCAGTTGCAACTGCAACAGGTATTTCTTCCAAGCTTCACTTACCACATCAGCCATGGATGATCAATTCTCTCTCTCTCTCTCCCTCACTCGTCAGCCTGAAGTTGGTAGGAAAGGGAGGAGAGAGAAAGTGGTGAAAACAAGGGAAAATGAGAAAGTGGGAAATTTGATTTTTAAAACGAGGGGGAAGGTGAAGTTGACTTTGTGAGAGTTTGTGATGTCCCACATCGAGCAGATGAACGAGACTGGGACACTGGTAGGCTTCAAAAGGGAATTGGAAGTACCGGAGAACTTATACCTTTCTCGGCCTTTTGGCTAAGATCAAGTGTAGTATCTGTTCTTATCAGTTTAATATCTGATACGTGGGCCATTGGTCCACATGATATTAAATTAATTTTTTAAGGGGGAAGGCCCATCAAGGTAGCTTGCTATCTTGGGCTTTCGAGCGTCGCCCATGCGTTGCACTATTGCACGGGCCTGGCGAACCCCCACTAATTTTAGTATAAAACTTTTTCCATATTTTAGCTATATTTGGTTTATTACGTCATATGGGTATCTTAATTGGATCGTTGATGGGAAGTATATTGAACCAAAAGTTTAGGTGCATAAATTCTTGTATGGGGGCGCACTTAACGAAATAAACCATCTTACACTTTATTCACGCACATGATTGCAATATTATATTCAACCCGTCCTAGAAAGTGGAAGTACGGCATTGAATGATATGCTAGATTTGAGCATAGGCTTTGTGGCATTTTTATGTAAACTTCTTACTCTTGAAGCTGATAATCAATAAAATAATGTCTGATTATTAATAGAAAGTGTAAATGCTATGGTATTAGTTGCAACTAAATGAAAACTAGAAATTTGTTTACCAAGAGCAAGTGATAAATTAGGAGCACATTATCAGTGTGGAAATTGAAACCTTTACCATTTGGAATCTCATACATAAGTTGATGAAATCAAGTAATCTTTGAATGTGAACCAATATAAACAGTGTCTCAATTTAGATCAACCTATGTTACGAGTACTAAAATAGGATTGGGTTGACAATTTGTAGGGTCGGATTGGGTTGGAGTTGTGTAAGAAATCTTAAATTGCAAATTAACTACATATTTGTAAAACAAATGGTTAGACTATTAGTTTAAAACAAGTTTATATTTTTATAATTATTTACATCATTAAAGTATTAATTTCCGAGAAAAAGAAGACAAATGTTAGTAAATGGTTAGGTGGTTTGCTTTTGGGTCGACACTTTCAACCTTAATGTAACCTACATGTAACCTTACATGAACTATCAAAACATACAACATGGCTTTTGGATTCAAAATTTTCGAATATTCAAAGTGAAACTCGATAATGGCTTAGACTTTCTAGAAGCGAATTAGTATCAATATTGCAATCGTTGTTCATGAGTAGTTCAAGTTGTTTAGCAGGAGTAGTTGTATGTGTTACTCAGGACTAAATCCACCATGGACCTCCTTTATTATATGGAAACTTGAAGATTTGAAGGTGGAAGTACCAGTCATGAACATTGTAGTCACTGCAATAGGCTTGCATTACTAATTTACTATGTTGTTCTCAAAAGGGCACAAAGGTCACAAACTCACAAGACTCATCATAACTCACACGCAGACGCAGCTGAGTTTAAGGCCTTTAAGCTAAACTTTCAGTGTCCCACATCGGCTACAAGAAATATGCGTGGGCACTGGCAGGGTACAAATTTGGGTTGGAGAAATAGAAGAACTTAAACCTTTCTCGGCCTTTTGGCTAAGATCAAGTGTAGTATCTGTTTTTATTAGTTTAATATCTGATACGTGGGTCATTGGCCCACAACGATATTAAATTAATTTTTTAAGGGGGAAGGCCCTTCAATTGCTTGCTATCTGGGCCTTCGAGTGTCGCCCATGCGTTGCACTGTTGCTTGGGCCTGGCGCACCCCACTAAATCAAGTGTTTCTGCTTATTTTTGTGAAGCCCAAAATTCAAAATTGATGTATTTGCTTTATCATGCTATAACACCAGTACACCAAGCTGAGATATCTGGGGGATATTGCTTCTACTTCTTATTTTTTATTCTTATCATGAGTATTATTTGATTATATATATCTAATTTTGGAACAAGTCACTTGTGAGTCAAAAAGTCAACCCAAAAAATGGGTAAAAAAGTAAAAATTAGGATCAAGATTGCTATGGTTAGTAAAGGGTTCGATTCCTTATTGCCACTGTACCTCATTTAAAACCAAAAAAGAAAACAAAAAATGTAAAAACAAAGCAAATGCACCTCAATTTTCGGGAAGTGATTTTACGAAGGGAATAAACACTCCTTTCAACGTAAATGCTTCAAATGAAGTGACGTAATAATAACCTTGGCATAAGTAATTGTTGCATTGACAAAATTATTGCTCCATTTTTCTCATACATAAACACGACAAGGCTTATGACCTTGTAGTTGGGTTTATATTCAAGCAACCAAATTTAGTGGGCTTTAAATTTAAGCAAGGAGGGTTTAGACACACTAGACACTTAGACAGTATGGACTTCAAATCCAGTCCAGCCGAGATCCAGTTTCCAAACGTCAAATTGTTTTTCGAGAGGGGGAAAACCCGAAAAATAGCTCTCATCTCATCAATTGAAGAACTTCTGAACTTGACTGGTAAAACCCTGTAACCCCATTTTTCTAATGTATCTAATTGTTTTTTCACTGCTATTTGCTGTAATAATATATCAACGTTGATGATTTGATGATATGATTTTGATGTTTTTTTTTTTGTTGGTTGTTGATATTGGCATGTAATGTTGATAGTTTCATATGATTTGAGAATTTCTCGTTTTCTAAATGTCTGTTTGGTTTGAAATTCTGGGCAGTAAGGATTCTCAGAATTATGGAGGGGTAATTTTTCTTTTTTAAAATTTAGGGTTGAATTGATATTATTGGCACAGTGTGGCTTTTCCTTGCTATTTAATCAATTTGACTTAGCTGTCAGGCATGGTGAACGTAGTGCCTCTTGCTGTCATCTTTTTTTTATTACAAATTTTCATTGTAGATTGTTTATTCTCTTCAGATTAAATGTCTATTATTTATGCTATTAATTCAATAAAAGTGACAGTTTTGTCTGGGGTGAGTCCAATCAGGAAGTAAAGTAATGTTCTTTACCCCCAAGTTTTAGTCTGTAAGGTATGATGGAAGACGAGTTTCCCATCCCCAGATGATGTAATATACGTTTGCAACCTATGTTAAAAGACAAGTGCTTGCCATTTTCATGGTGTCTTTTCTCTCTCTTTTTTCGATTAAAAGGTATTTAAATCAAAATATTGCATATTGTGGTGCCCATATGTTCATATACTCCTCAAATAGGGCGATTTTGATATCCCATCATTCATTTTTGTTGAAACATTGATTGGGTCTTTCTTTGTGTACTTGTTGGCTCAAATATGAAATTTTGAGCTTGTTTTTTGTATGAATTTCTGGTATGATAGCTAGGATGACATTAGTTGATGCTGAACCAATAATAGTAAAAGAGGAGAAAAGTGATTAACAAGTACTGTAAATATACTTGCAGGAGTTGATTGTGGGAAGTAAATGTTTGAATGTGAATTTCAGCAATATATAGATGCTACCTATATATCTGTTCGAAATGATGTCTGAGCAAGTCAGCAAGCATTGCATGTCAAAATTTAGCTCAGTTGTTCTTTTGTGCTGCTACTATCAATTGTGTCTTATTGTCTAGCAGGATAATATAGCAAGGTTTATAGGTTTTATGAATATAGTAGGGATGAGCAGGTCTGATGTGGTATTGGCTAACTTAACTAAATAGAAAGCTGGTGGTTAATGCTTGTTACTCCTTAAAGTGGTGATGTTATGTGTATTCAGTCTCCAGATTAAAGGATGTTAAGGTTGTCCATGTTTTCTTATCCAGATTAATTCCCTCTTTTAAAATCCCCAATTTCACTCCGGTCATGGTTGAGGGAGTTAATGGAAGGAGGGGGACTGGTTAAATGGTGTCATGTGCATCAAGCATGACTTTAAGTGGGGGTACTTTGGGCAAGGCACTTCAAACATGACTGGAGTCGACCTGGGTGAAAATTAATGGGGTCATCGGCAAGGCGTTTTAGATTTAATAGGGGTTCCCGCAAAAAATATTAAAAAGGGGGGTTCTCGCAACCACTAAAATTTAATGGGGATTTTTGGCAAATTTGCCTATTTCTAATTTACTGATGAATGGTTAATTTTTAGAAAAGATGATTGATTAGCTTTTTATTGTCCTGATTCTGTTCTAACTATGGTCTGATCTTTGTGTTTCCTTCTGAGGGCTGGTGGGCCCACAGAGTTAATGGGTACAAACATGTCCCAAGCTTACCTAAATGCTTAAACCATTAAGTTTTGGACCCTAATGGATTTCTTCCGTGGGCCTTTGTTGATTGTCTGTCAACAGCTTATGAAATTTAATCACAAATTCACTTGCCTTTCTGGATTATGAATCTAGTGATGGGTCTATATCAACTAATAGGTACCCTGAACCTAGGAAATTCTTCTTAGCCAATAATGTTAAACTCTTTTGACCAAAGAAATAACTCCTCTATAAAATCGTCAATGATAGTACCTTATTGAGAACATGAAATGTAGTTATAAAAGGAAAAGGAAAAGGAAAATTGTCTAGGTCATGTTAATTGACATTGATATAAACCTTAGCACTGGTTCTTCTTGAAGGCATAAAATTTGGAGGTGAACGCCTGCTACCATTTGTCTAATTGAGCTTGTGGCATCATCTGTGCATTGATTATGAAATTGATTGTGTGAATGGAAATTCTCTGTTGTAAAAGAAGAGGAATAGTTAGAGAACTGGAGAAAAGAATAATGACGGAATCTTTTCTGCATTGCTTAAAACCGGATGGGCAAACACCAAAGTGATTCTGAGATTAGATCATTTGGAAAAATTAGTACTGGAGTTGGCAGGTCCTCCTTCATTAATTCACAGGGTATCACAAGGGTGTTGATGTCATGCCTGCATCTTGATAATGTCATCTTTGGGTACCTGTGAATGTATGTGAAGCTAATATGTTTTACCACTTGTTTGTCTTCTGTATAATTTGCTTTAGTCCATTAGTTGTTGAGTGACTGTTTAATTGTTTGGCTGAAGATGGAAAGCATAGCTACATTCAGAAGTAGGCAAATACCACGTCTCATATGTGCGTTCCATTGACTTATTGATTGATCATTTCTCTCTGACTAACAAGGTTCTATACGATGTCATCATTATAGTGCCTTAACTGTTTTGCTGAATCAGTTTCTCTGTGTGACGAAACATTAATCATGTTGTTGAGAATTATAACTTCCTTTTGATGTCAATAGCTTAATTGCAACCTTTTCTAGTTTCAGGGGTTCCCACAGCATGGAACCTTTCAGTTTTCAGTAGACTGTGCATGTATTTGCAGTTAGAGTCTGTTTTGGTCTTCGGTGGCTGGTGTCCTGGTAGACCCACTAGCAAGAGGCTGATTATTTCCAGTTTGCTGCTACTGTCTACTTGCTCCTCTGATATTCGTTGCTTTGGTGATACTGTCTCTGTCCATGTTATTTTTAGCCTCCACCAAAGTTTAGCTATAGGCCAACACATTCCCCTTAGCCTTTTAAAGTTACTATTTCTTGTTCTCCACCTGTACCTGTACATTTGAGGGTTTCTTCCTTCTCTGTACCCTTGTACTTATGCATTTCTTTTAATGGGTTATGATCGAGTTATTTTATAGCTCTCAATTTGTTGGCATATTTTGGACCACTTTGAATTTTTCAGCCATCTAAATTTCTACATTGTGTGTTTGCAGAGTTACAAATGGAGGTTCTCACTGACAACCAATATTATTTGAAGGAGATGAAGTATCAGGACAGAAGGTCGGTCTATTTTTGCAGTGTCATTCTTTCTTATTTAATAACCCGGAGGGGGTAACTCAGCTGGTAAGACCTCTAAGAAGTATTCCAAAGGTCCCAGGTTCGAGTCCCCTCAGGGCCACTGGCCGGAGGTTTTCCTGGTCGTTAACTTCAGGGCCCATGGGATTAGTCAAACAAAGCTTGGACAGCCATGTTATCTTAAAAAAAAAAACTTTTTTATTATATCTTTTATCAAGGTTTTGACACATTAAACAATCATCTATAGTACTTTTGCTCATTGGAATTACAATGGGGGGAGGGGGGGGGGGTGCAAAGAAACAAGAAAAGTTAACTGCTATCCTCCAAAACTAAATCCTGGAAAACGACAAACCAATGAATAGAGTTTATTGTTCTTTGACATGGACATGAAAAGTTATAGTATTGCTCCCCCCTGATGGTTGGACACATTGACCAAGTGTTGCTCAAGTAGCATTTAATGGTTTATCTGTGATAGAGACCAGCAATAAGTTGTGAACCCTATATCATTGTGTAAAGGTAATGGACCTTAATTTTCTTGAGTGCTATTGATAGTAACATCTATACTCACTGTACCAATGAAGGTACAAGCATCTGAAATCCAGTCTACCTGGAAACTAGAAAGAATAATATTGCTCATCAGGAATAGTAAAACATGCCCCAAAGAATAGTAGAATCTGCTCATACTTTCCTGACCGCAGCATTTTTTTGCCAGTCAAGGATCAAAGAGAGCTTTTTGGGCCAGGAGAGGTGATAGAGCTAGGAAAACCAACAATAATACCATACAATACCATACCAATTACCATACAAATTACCCTAATGCCTATCCCGAGGCTCCTGCCTAAGGAGTTCCCAGATGTATGAACCTTAACCTTGTAATTTCCTTATCCAAAGAGACTGTTTCTGTTAGACCCTTATTGATTGAAAATGCGTTGAGTTTATGTTACTTCATGACAAATAAGAAGCAAAGACAGTATAATGAGTCATTTTGATTTGGTCAAATATAATTCAAAGCAATTTGCTAATAGTGACTCTGTCAGGTCCCCTGGGAGTTGGGAGTATATACACTAAGAACCACATAAGTGATTTTGTAATCAAGGAACCGTTACAAATCTTTGCCAGCAAGCATATATCTTCTCTCTGAGAATGGGATTATGCTATGAGTTAATCATTGAGGTTAATCATTTAAAAACATGTTATATTTTGCATTGGTAGCAGACAGTTCTTTTTTATTCCTTAGTAGATAAGTTTTTTTATCTATATGTTTGAGATCCTTGGATTGGACACCTGCAATTTTTTTAAAGTTAAACGTGATATTGGTAACTACTATTACTATAACACTGGGATAGTCAAACATGATAGTTTGACATATTGGCCCTCGCTCCCACCTGTTCATGGTTCTGTCAGCCGCCCGATGGTAGTGGAGGCTTTTCCAAATCTGCAATTAAGCTTTCTAGTATTGGCTAATCCAATCAAAATTAGGAGGTTATCCCTTGATATTGAATTGCTTTTGGGATCTTACAAGCTGATTTACTCAATGCGCAACTTTCACTTGCTGCCCCTGCCCGTCTTTGGTTGGTTGATATTTATGATGCTTTTTAAGTTAGTGACAAAGCTCTCTTATTTGATGCTCTAGTAGATAAAGGCTATCTAAAACATTTTGGTTCTTTTGGAGCTCAAGATATAAAAATCTGAGGGGTGAGTGATTGGCTTGTATCTTCTCCGTGTCATCAATTACCATTTCATTTGGTCTTTACAGCAGTATGCTCAGTAACTACTAACTACCAAAGATGTGAAGTTTTAAGCAACCAGTGGCTGCCTAAATTTTTGTACAAGGATAAATCTTATCTTAGTCCCACTACCTAAGCAGATTTGCCTCTGTAAAGTTTTGTTTGATGTACTAAGCAAAATTGGTGAATAAATAATGGGTTTTTTCTTTGTAAAGTAAGAGTGAGTGTATTTATGTGTGCGCACAAAAGTTTACTGTTGCCTCTAAATGAAAACTTGAATCTCTGTTCTAGTGGTTGTGAATGATACAATAATTGATTCTTTATTCCTTGAACGATCTCAGGAGTCAGGACACATGAAATTCTTACCTCTCAGTATCTATCAGCTCAATGATTCCTAGTCGAAGTTACGTTGTATACTGGTATGTCTCCCTTCTTCATTTGTTTCATTTCCCTACTTGGATAGCATATCTACATAAAAAGGAATTTTTTATTATCGAAGTAAATGTTTTGGAGTGCATAATTAGTGCATTTCCTAGAAATCTATGCATGATCTTTGCAGAATCTGTAATTTTCATGTGTTTGGTATCTCATTATTGGATTAATTGATGCGTACTGTGAATTTAGTGGGCAAGATAATGGTGGGGACAACAAATAAAAAAGAGTTTTTCTTCACACTAATGCCATTTATTTTTATAGAATGTGCCTGACCCTTTTCACGGTATGAACCACTATTACTGCCTATTCTGTGATGATGTGTGTTACAGCTATGGGCATCGTTTGTAACACAATATGCCAATCAACTTTCTTGACATCTGACGAAAATGATCAACCCCCTGCTTGTTCTTCATGTATTTTGTACAATTTGTACACGAAATGTCGTGTAGCGCACTAGTAGAATGTTTGTTCTGCAGAATGAGGATTCCTAATCATGTTTAAACGGTAGTTATATGGAAGCCTGCCTAATTAAGACTCATGGATGGAGTTAGTTGAGTATTTGGCTAAACTATCGCGTTGGATTTTGATGCTTCAACGAGATAAACATGTCAAGTGCAGATAAACATTCCAATTATAATTAAACAGCACTTTGTATTAGGCAAATCACACGAGAATCCATCTTTCATTGCCTATTTGATAATTCTGAAAATGAACCAGTCAACCTGTGTTGATATTTTATTGATGTTCCTTTTATCTTTCCTTTCTAATTGATTATTCTGATATTTAGTAGAGCACGCATAATGCTTTCAGGTACTCGTGTTGAGGCTGCGCAAGAAACTCGTCTGTGCTTTATTGGTGATTGCTTGATGACATGGATTACATCCGAACCATGAAATTCCTAAGGGTAAAAGAAAATTTACTTAACTGCAAGTAAATTGTGGTTGTTTCCTCAATTTTGCAGCAAAATGCAAGAGTATTCTACCCACTACCGGGACAGAACTCAAGCAGCCAATCCTGTCGGATGCTCGTGGACTCGTGATGAAACCATAGCCTCTTTTGGTGAGTCATGGTACAATAGTTAAGTGGATTATTATGGACCGCTTAGTGGCAATTCTTTTTCTTAAACTAATCTTATGTTACAGATTATACTGCAAAACTGCGGAAGAAAAGGGAGATAATGAAATGGGGTTCCACCTGTTTGAAGAAAAACAATATACAATGGAAGATATGGGAACATCTTGGTTGCAATGGGAGATGCATTTTTCAGAAATTTTGATGCAAAGATGACAAAGAAAGAGGCATTCGAGTTTCTCTCTTTGTCGCTCTCTTCCTCTTCTTTCTTCTGGTGGAAAGTTAGAACATTGATAGTCTGACCAAACAGAAACTTGCAAAATGGACCTTATATTTTTTAATTAGTCCCTAACATTCTTGTCAAAATTGTCTTATGTTTTGCATTTAGCTGATATTGGTAAGTGGTAACCCTTTAGTACAAGAAGGGTCAAATAATACCTGAATCAGGTTTTTCTTGGGGATAACCCCTCAGGTCAGATCAAAAAGGGTCATTTGAAAAGCTGAAGATTTAGGCTCCACACTCTATCCACTTCCAACTTCATGGTGGTTAAGACATCCAAGTTCTTGGTGTGGCTTGCTTTTTATATGTTACTTTCTACTTTCTATCACAGTAGAACTCTGACCTTCAGTCACCAGACTCACCACTAGCCACGATTTACAATTTAGTCATATATTTTATCTAGCCTCGTCTGTCCATGATTGTCTAACCGTGAGACGGTGTTATACAAAACCTTCTGTAAAGGTAAAAAGTAAGTTGTTCATTTATGGCATTGGGCTGTACACTGGCCGGGCCAAGAGCAAAAAAGTTGTCCATGGAAGCGGATCGAACAAAGCCAAATTTACCATCCGGGCATGAAATGTTTTCCCTTATTTGTTCATAATTGGTAGCCCTGGCCCAGGTTGGTAAAAAGTTCCAGCATAACTGCACAACCCTTGGTTTCCTGAACTTGTAATTTTTTTCAATCTCGATGATTAAGAGTTCATTGTACTAGAACACAAAACCTCATACTCTCAAATTAAACATATAGGAAGCTGAGTCAAATCACCCATATTCCAATGCCTTTGTTGTGTCATCTTGGTTGCCAAACAAAGCTGGCCTGCCGAACAAGCAGGTCTGCTTGCGAAAAACGAAAGAAAATTGACACCTAATATTTCTCCATGAAGCAAACACACATCAATATCCACTTCTTTTCTAAGACAATAATTTTACCAATGTAATAATCACTATTTTTAACGGAAGTGGTATTCAAATTTGAGATATTTGCATTGGAAGCCGTGATTATGTAATAGTTTATCCGTTTTCTAAAAGTCAACATTAATATTTGAGCGACAATATTAGTAAATTGAAGTTGTATGAAGAATTTCAACATATATGATCAAATTTAGGAGTCTTTTGATCAAAGTCAATATGTCATTTGCATTTGGAGAATGATAGGTTGGCTATATGGATTAGTAATTCATATCCTTTATTAGAGTATTTAATAAGGGTTTTGGTACCGTTATTCTCTAATTTAAATTCAAATTGTGAGGGCACTCACACAATCATCCAATCAAAATGTGGGGGGTTGTTAACCCATAGGGTGAACCAAACATTTTCTTTTACATTTTGGTTATAAAATCAAAAGATGAAAATAAGTAGCCTTTGTTTTGTTTTTTGTTTTTTTGTTTTTTTTTTTTCATAACCACAGGTTCACCTAAATCCTTTGGACCAAAACTAATCATGTTCGCACTGGGTCGGCCTATGAAGCGGTAAAGTGCAAATCAAAAGATGAAAAGAAACAACCTTTGTTTTTTTTTTTTTTTTTGTTTAACCACATGTTCACCTAAACCCTTTGGGCCAAAACTAATCATATTCGCATTTGCTTAAATAATGAGAGTGTCGAATCACTCACATCAACCACTTATTGGTAAAAAAGCCGTCTTTGTTACTGCTTGTGCAGGATCCAAGACCTTCCAGAAAATGGGTGTGATTCAGTTTAGGCAACTTGAAAAACAAATCAAGAGTGGATACCTTATGTAACACTTTGTATGCTTGTTTGTCATGTCCTGTATCAAGGGGTGCCATAAAGCTAATTAACCCTTAAAAATTATGGTTTAAAGAACGACTGGTATCAAATTGCCCTAAAAAAAGACTGTTTCTTGGTCCCCTACACAAACCCCCATATAATGGAAACCTTATAAGCATAATTTGAGAAAATTAAATTTTTATGTTGTGCACTTATTATAGTAATAATTTGTGTGTTAGTGTGGGATAATGCAACTAATGTTTCCTACGTCATGCACACAAGCAAGGTCTAAAAAGTATGATGATCAATTTTTGGTCTCCCACACCTAAGCTTAGCTAAGCAAATCCCACTACTAATGGCACTAAACATTTCCATCTAGCTTACTAGGGCGCTTTTTTTTTAAAGAAAATTTTCTTCATTTTGGTGAATTTCAGTGAAGTACCCTCACCTTACGCTTGTTTGGTTGATACTTCAAAAATATGTAAAGTGGAAATCTACCTTTTGTTTGGTTGACAAAAAAATACAGGAAACTACTTCCTGCAAGAAGTGACTTCCCCCTAAAATGAAGAAAGTTGTTTACCTTGCCCCCCAGGCCGGTAAGTAGTACTTCACACATCACTTCCCATAAATTTGCAATTCCTTTATTCAATCAAACAAGATTTAGACATTCCCATAAATTTTCAATTCCCATTGAAACTTACTTCCCATGGTTAACCAAACAAGTACTAAGGTTTCAGTAACAAGAGGAGGTTAATGTGTATCCTCATCTTAAGGGTATGAATTGCACTCCTCAATAAATATAAAAACTTATTATAAGGCAGTCTCATGTATGAGGTATTACTTTTTTGTCTGGAGGTATCACGTACTTTTCATGTACAATAATATTACTTTTTTGCTCACAAGTATCATGCCTCATACATGAGACCGTCTTATATAAGGTTTTTGTGCAATACAAATAAGACACAAATACACTTTTTTGCTCACAAATATCATGCCTCATACATGAGGCAACCACATATAAATTTTTGTGCAATTCAAATTACTCCTTTCTCGCACTTCCTTAAAAAAACAAAGAGATATACTCCCTTCGTCCTACAATTACTATAGTATATAATTATATTTATATATTATTTATGATCAAAATTGAGCTTTTTTTTGCTAGCTTGTCATTTTCTTTTTCACATTTTTTAATACATATCGTCTGTGACCATAAATAATTGTACATACCTATATTATATATAAATAATAAAATATAATTTTTCAGAATTACTATTGAAGATGAAATTAACAAGAGTACTTTTATAGTGTACATTTCTATATTTTTCCCAAAGTAATGGTCAAAATTTAATCATAAAAACACAAATAAACAACGTAATTTTAGAATAGAGGCAGTACATGTTATATAAACTTCTTGTACCCAGCATATTTTGTCAACCAAAAAAAGACTATACCTTTAAAGAACTGATTTAATAAATTTCTTATCTTGTACTTCAAGAGTCAAATTCATGCACCCTGTTAATAGTGCAAACTCTAAATACAAGATCCCTTCACTCATTAAACGAAAGTACATATACTTAATATGAGAGCTCATATTTTTCACTTGGATAAACCGAATTGAGTCGATTTTGAATTGAGTCAATTTTATTTTTTATGCATGCATGACCTTTGATCTTTCTATAACTCATCAAAATCATTCAATGTTGAGCTTATTTAAAAGTACGGAATTGCTTAATGTAAATTCTAAATTACTAAACGCAAATATTTTTATTACAATAATTCCAAAAGTACCCTTTTTATTTGCAACCAACTTTTTCTCCCCTATTCTTTTTCCTCTAAGAATCTCCCCTACAATACATTGAAACAAAACCTAAACTCTAATTAAAATGGATATCCTTTTGATCTAGAACAAACTTTTGATTAAATCAATGATGAGATTCTGGTAACCAAAAGAATTAAACTTTTTTTTTTCAATTATACTTTGCTTGCTTATGTTCATGAGTGGTTTTAAGTGGGGGTTAATGGTTTAGGGCGCTGGTGGCTGGGGGCATGGGATTGGACAGCAGCAGTTGGGGTTCGACATGGTGGTGGCCTGGTGGGGAAGCGCGCTGAATTGGTGGAGGATTGGACGAGGAGAGGGGTGACACAGGGAGGGCGGGCTGAAGGCGTGGTGGGTTGAAGGCGTGGTGGGTGGGCGTGGCCTAACGGGTGTGAGCAGGGGCTGACGGTAGTCGAGGGCCCGAGTGGCGGTGGAGTCCTCGATGGCGGCGGGGTCGATGAAGCTCACGAGGGTTGGGGGTTTGGATTTTTTCCTGTTTTTTTTCTTTTATTTTTTATCACCAATTTTGTTTATTTATGTTTAGGGATTGATGAATCAAAGATTGAAGTAGTTCCATGGATGCAATAATTTAAGAAACTGGAATGATAGAGAAAGGCAGGGGTTTGAAAGAGAAATGGAGAACTGATAGAGAGAAGATGGAGATTGGGGTGAGAAAATTATTGAGGGTATTATGGGAAAAAAGGATTTGCGTTTAGTAATTTGTGATTTACGTTAAGCAATCCCCTAAAAGTATTACTTGTTGAAGTATTCATTACGATTATACAAATATTATCGTGAATTATTAGAACCAATATAATTATTTTCATATAAATTGAACTTAACTAAATTTGGCTGGAATACATTAAACTATATAGTTAAGAGAACATAGCTAAGTATCAATGTATCATAAAGAAAAAGGAATTACGTTCTCTCTGGACATCCCTATCGGCCCCATAAATCCTGATCTAAACCTTCATGAAAAAGTTAATTGCGAGATATGCGGCACAAAAGTCAGGAATCAAACCCACAATCTTTTACTTGTTAGCGAGTCTCACTGATATTCTTATAAAGTCACCTTTTACCATTGCGCCATATATCTGGAGGGCATAGCTAATTAGTATCATCTCCACTCAATAAAATGAATCTCAAGGAAGCTTAAGGTGGCATTCAAAAAAATATACCGAAAAAACCCTTAGAATGAAGTGTCAAGATTCCAAAGTCATTTGTAGTGTGGTGAGCAACTCCTGATTCCCTTATGCTAGTAGACCAGTAGCAGATTTCCAAATATTTTAGGCAAAAACTTTGCAAGGCAAAGTTTAGCAACTGGCTGGCAAGGACTAGTGTATATTCTGTATCAGCTGAGTACTTGGTAAGAATCTATACACGTGTATTCAGGCACCGAATGAATCTTCCGCCTTCTCGCAGTCTTTTTTTATTATTTTTTCTTTTAAAAATAAATTCAACAATAGCAAGTCTCATGTAAAACTAACTCGCAGAAAAATGGGATCACTGTCCAGTATTAGAGGACTCATTTATTATGAGCAAGGAGCCAGTGACCTTTTTTTTACTAAAAATTAACTCTCGTCTCACCAAAAGTTAGGATAAAACCGTCTTAAACAAGTTTTTGTAATTTCTCTATACCGTTAGTTGTAGGCCCCATATTATGTAAGGGTGAACAAAAATATTGAGTACCAAATATCACAATTGAAATTTGTTTAGAATCGGTGGTTTTGAAAATAGAACAAGACTAACAGACACAATTTCGATTCCAAAAGGAGAACTGACACCAATTGGTTAATTTCGATTCTTGACTTTTCAAAATCAGATGTAATTAGGTATCCTGTGTAAACCACCAAGTTTTTCTCATTATTGAAATTAAGCAATGATCGATGATTTTCTAGTAGACCAAAGAACCCATGTAATATTAGTATTAGTGATTTAAGAATTGTATTCAATGTTACTAGGTACATTATGACATACTCCATCCGTTTTATGAAGATGTTTACATTTGCTTTTTTATGGTCTTCAATGCACCACTTTGATCGTAGATAATTGTAATTATATGCATATATAGATTATTATAAAATTATAATTTTTCAAAAGTATTTTTTAAAATAAATCTAAAAATAACATTTTCACATTATAAATCTTTGTACTTTTTCACTAATTTATGGTCAAAATTTATGAATTGTAACCTTAAAAAATAAAGTGTAAATATCTTGATGAAACGGAGGGAGTAATACATTTAACAATGTCTATTCTAGATAGATTGGATCTAAGTAAATTCTTTACTATTGCAATTTACAAATCTAACTAAAGTTGCTAATAAAGGTTTGATTCCCATTCCCCTCACCCGTGAAATGCTATTGGCCATTGCGTATTGCAGCTTGAGCCCACTTTAGCTTCTTGCTGTTTATTATGAAAGATGAGTCAGTGTTATGGGGTATCAACTGGCAATAATGAAGATGCAAATGAATGATTGTAATTGATGAATTGAATCCTCTTTCAAAGATTAAAAACTCTTGAAAATGCAATCTCATCCCCACTTGAAAGTTTCACTATAATACTAGCTTATAAATTCCTTTTGCTAAGCATATTCTTTCTAAAGATGCCAAATTCTTAAGCAATGAATAATCGTTTCTTATTGCTTACATCCCGAGTCCATATAATTATGTGCATTCAATGAAACTAATTTTGCCGAAAGAAGTGAAACTCATAAATGAAACTATGCATGACTACAAAAATAAAACATATGAGTTTTATGATCCATGGACATAGTTTCATTTTCATTGTGACATAGTTTTATTGGATTCACGCTACTATTTAGACCCCGGAGTTTAGGCAATAATTTGTACGAATCATGATCCTACATTATGTTTTGGACTGCGTTGGAGAAAGAACTAGTTTTGTGTCGTCATGCTTTATTTTGTGTGGTCGTGCTACCATGAGTACAAAGTTACACGAGTATTACTGTTTCCATATTAGCAAATGGAAGCATGATAAGGTTCAATTTGCATATATATGATGACTTACCAATCATATTTCTTTAGAATAGAATTCAATAATTTAAGTATGTTGCACCAATTATAAGCATGGAATAACAACTCGTTAGAAAAAGTATAATTGATTGAAGATTAGGTTTTAAAGTTGAAAGTCATTAGCTTTCTAGTTAGTAAGCATCATTCAAGTTAAAGAATCCTAATTTCATAGTACAATTACTTTAATTTTGTTTAGGATAAGGAAACCAAGGAGGAGATGGGGTATCAAAGCCTTCTCCAAACAAATCATAGATCCCACGCACTAATTAATTTGCTTATAATGACTAAAATATTGGTAAAGAGGGTATCATTCTATCATCAATGTCCAATGTTGGCAATTGGTATGTATAGGCCATTTATCGATCGAAGTGGTAAAAACAAGCAAGAGAAAAGGTCACATTCGTGTAGATATTGATCGAACATGGTATCACGATACTATTACTCCTATCCTATTATTTAACAAAGTAATTAACTAAACATTACAATTAAGTGTATATATTGCCTTCAAAGCTTCAAATTCATTTTGGATAACAACTGAATTGGGAGAAATTATTAGATGGATCCGCACCATACTCGTACCTCTTACAAATACTACTTTTTTGAGGGTAAATTTAAATGAATTCTACTTATTTTATGAGATTTGATAGCAATGATTTCGGACCATATAATAATCTTTCCCGAATTGGCTACTGATTGTGAGTTGAATGATCCATGCAATCAAAGTGCCACAACTTGAGTGATCGTATATTGGATGTAAGTTTGATGGTAATTAATACTTAATTAGTGTGCAAGCCCGTGCGATGCACGTGAAGCTTCAGCTCTTTTGTTTTTTTTAAAATATAATGTTTTTTGATGGTTGTCTTGCTTCTAACTTTGTTGTAATAATTTTTTCTTTTTCTTTTTTGGTGCTAATTTTATGATTAACTGGTAAATAAAACTGAAACAACACCAATGCGGGATTTGAAAAGGTTCATTCGCAGCAGCCTAATTCTTAATTTGTTTAGGAAAAATATTAAAATGTTGGGAGAGGGAAGCCCTCAAGTCATGGTGATTGTCATTCACTGGCCGTGTATTAGCATTTGATAGGGAAAAAAAAATAAGGAAGTCATTCATGGGCTTGTCCCATGTTCCCAGCGCCCATGACCCATATCCCAACGCTCATGTCCTATGTCTCATGGGTGAAATCAAAGTTCAGAGAGACGGATGACCGTCACGAGGCACCAAAGGTCCTCTAGGGTGAGGTGACTATAGACCCCCCAGAGAAGTTTGCACAAAAACGGAACCCGAAAGCCGAAAATCAAATGCTATAATCCACGTTTTTTAGGCTTCCAAGAGCCCCTGGAACGAAGGTGGATATTTTCGCACCACATCGCAGGGGACACCCTTAGGGAACATAAGAGACCCCCGTGGTCCGTTATCGGGTCCCTGATAGGCTTATAAGGGCGTTTTTACGGGACACCAATATAAAGGCCGGAACACCGAAGGCATGGGTGATATCGATGTTTGGGGATCCGAATGACCCTCCCGGGGAACACAGAGGGTCCTCTTGGGTCATGATAAACCCCCCGGAGAAGTTTGGACAAAAATGACATCCGGGCCCTCGGAAGTCAAAAACGAAGGCTATAATCCACGTTTTTGGGCTTCCGGGAGGCCCAGGAGTAAAGTTGGATATTTTCGCACCAAATTGCACTGAAAACCCCTAGGGGACATGGGAAGCCCTCGGGCTCACTTATCCGGTCCTTGATAGGCCTGGAAGGGCGTTTTACAGGACACTAGTGTGAAAGTTGGAGCACCAAAGGCATGAGTGAAATGAAAGTTCGGGAATCCGGATGACCCTCCGGGGGGCACCGAGGGTCCTCTAGGGTCATGATAGACTCCTCGAAAGCTGGAAACGAAGGCTATAATCCACGTTTTCGGGCTTTCGGGAGACCCCAAAACGAGGGTGGTTATTTTTGCACCACATTGCATGGAACACCGTTAGGAGACATGGGAGGCCCTTGGAGTCGCTTATTCGATCCCTGATAGGTTTGAAATGGCGTTTTACGAGACACTACTGGTGTGAGAGTTGGACCACCAAAGGCATGGCGCATGGGTGATACTGAAATTCGGGGATGCGGATGGCCCTCCCGGGGCACCGAGGGTGCTCTAGGGTCATAGTGGACTCTCCGAAGAGGTTTGGGCAAAAAATGATACCCGAGCCCCGGGAAGCCGAAAATGAAGGCTATAATCCATGTTTTTTGAGCTTTCGGAAGGCCCTGAAACGAAGGTGGAAATTTTCGCACTATATCGCACGAGACATTCCTAGGAATCATTGGAGGCCCGCAGGGTAGGTTATCGGGACCTTGGTAGGCTAGAAGGGCCTCTTACTGAACTTCCATGGTTTTTGGTTAATCCACGGAGGTTGATCCATGGTTTTTGGTTTCCGAGCATGACTGCCCACCACCCCATGCCGCCAAATCTACCCCCAAGCCCTCTTTACTATTATAGTGAGTTCTCATAATTTTTTCCATTTTTAAAGTGATTTCTATTTTTTTACATATAATTTTTCTATTTTTGAGCTTATTTTTTTATTAAAATTAAATTAAATAGCTACAATTTGTGAAAAATAAAAATAAATAAAAATATTTCCGTAACTTAATAAACACTTGAAAATGTTGACGAGAAATTCTAAATTTCACAACTAATTAGCTACGGGAAAAATTCCGTAGCTAAAAACTGCAGTAAAATCTGGATTTTTTAATAGTGACTCCTGTAATTAGAATCACTAAATCTTATAAGACTCTGTAGTGGGTAGTTGTTTGAGAGAGGGCTTGTTAACGAAGAAAGGCAAACGACGCGACATGAAACGCCTACCATTATAAAAGTTATGCACTGGGCATATCTACTCCATGGTTTTTGGGTACCAAGCATGGCTCTCCACCACCCCGTGCCACCAAACCTACCCCTGAGCCCTCTCTACTATTATAATGAGGTCTCATAATTTTTTCCAAATTTTTTGAAGCGCTTTTTAGTTTTTTCTGATTTTGTTTTTCAATTTTTTAGCGTAACTTTTGATTTTAAACATTCAAGTTGGTATAACTGCTCAGTGAAAACAATGTAAAGCAATATATGGTAGTAAGCTTAATGAAGTTGGAGGGGTTGTCTTGCAAAGAGAGGATGTGTAGATACCAAATGTCTATTAGCAATCGCAAAGAAAAATACGAAAAACCTTACCAAAATGGAGATTGGTTGTACACGATGGCGGAAAAACGGCCGACGACAACGACGATGAGATCCAGATACGAACGTTGAACATATGGGAAGATAGGAGATGAATTGATGGTGTGTGGTTCCATCGTCTATTCATGAGAGAGGAATTAGTTGTTTTTTTTTTTTGTTTTGGCTAATCAATATGTGAGAGAAATTAACTACTACTCAATTTCTTGGATTTGTAACGTATGACAACTTGTGAAAATGAAGGGAAGTGGGTGAAGGAGTCATTAAACTCCATTATGTTTTTGTAACGTCTAACTGTTGCTATTTTCTCTCTTTTTTTTTCTTTCTTTTTTTACTGGCCATGAGTCACATGACACGTCATACATAAATTGACACATCATTCGGCAATTCAGCGTCTGATGTGGCGAACTGATCTGATTTGATCATTGTGTCTTTACCTAATAATATAGATTATCATCTAATAATTTGAATTTTGTTAAACGTATCATTACTAACTCTATCAAAATTCAAATATACGTGTACCATGCCATCAAGACATGCTCTATAGCCAACATGCTTGCCTTTCCTTGGCATGTATAAGCCACCGAATGATATGGGTCAACCACACCATGCGTTTTGTTAAGAGAAGAAGATCAACATGTATGTGATGAGTGTTACTTCTACATAAGAAGAATAACATGGAAAGATAATCGCTTAGCGGGCAACTCCACCTTATACCAGCTATTGACTTCAAGGTAAAAAACTTCAATTTTCCACCCTATCAAGATGCATGCAATAATCCACAAATCATATGTATCGAGCAGGTTAATCCATCTTTGATGAGCTGACGAGTTTAAGCAAAGGGGTAGACTCTTCCTGCAGTAGACTCTTCCTGCATATATAAAAAGGTAGAAGAGTTTTTATTCTCTCTAATTAGATAAGTATTTGACTCCCTGACCACATAGTTATAAAGAGTGAGACACTTATACTTTTAATTTCATCCACTTGTGCTCCCACCTGATGCTCAAGATAAAACTTCACTTAGACTTATACCCGATATACTTTTTTTTGTGTTTTTGTTTTGAAAGGGGGATACATTACGTAGAAGTTTAAAATGTATACTTTTGTGGTTTCATTCACACAAACGGAAAATTAACATTAAATAGACAAGAGTACTATATATGTTCATTAGTTTAACAAGTCGATCATATATATGCCATTTCATGGTTTCACACAACGCCAAATCAACATTGCATGAATATATACGCCATCATACTAGGAGTACTGTGTTATTTCATGGACCTTGCCTTGCTCACCCGAAGATTTTCCATCAAGATACGAAATATATCAAGGTGATGAAGACATAGACACCCTCCTAATTAAGGGTATGCTTGGAATTGGGATCTTTGGCCCATAATGAAAGATTGACAAATTTTTGACTGTGTTAAGTAAAACTAGTTGGTGGAGACTATATTATGGGTGGGATAAAGGATCGTTACTGAGATTTGGGTAAAGTGTTGGGATTCTGTTGCTATACAATATATAAAGCCATTAAGAATATAAACACTCACAAAAACTTGTATAACAATATTTCATCTTTGTTTTTGTGTAAAACTCATAATTGATTTTCTAAGAATTCATCACGTCCCACACAATCGTCGTTTACAAGAATTACTAAAAGAAATATATAAATGTACACCAATAATGCAGAGCAATAATGTTGGATAATGTGTTCTTTCAATCTTACATGGTCCGTTCAGTTTACTTTAGTGGTTTAAGTTTAGTTGAGTGGCCAGCTTAGTTCAGTGGTGTTAAGTTCAAATTTTTGTATTTTGTCTCATGCACATATCAAGTGAGGTTAAGTTTAGTTCAGTGCAGTGATGTTCATTTCAATTCAGTGGTGATGAATTTAGTTCAGTCTACTTCAGTTCAGTCTTAAAAAACACACCCATTGTAAATCTCCAAGATTACAGAGATTTTAGGTCGAGCAAGTCTTGCATGAAACCAACTCATAGTAAAAGGGGTCAATTTTAAGAAATGTGACAGTCACTTATAATGAATCATAACCTTTATTTTACTAGAAAGTGACCATCGTCTTATCGAAAGTTACGAACATACCGTCTTATCTAAAGTTACGGACAGACCGTCTTATACAAGTTTTTGTGTTTTAGCTTTTAGGCTACCATTACTAATGGTTTTTTTTAATTTTGTTTTTGGAAAGGAAAACAGAGGAGGATGTATCAAAAAAGGAAATAAAATAAAATTTGATGGAAAAAAAAAAGGAAACTACTGAACTAGAGGCATAGTGGAAATTATTGTTTCTCCATAGTAATTAACCAATTAATTCCCGTTTCAATCCCGTTTCACATTTGAAATAAAAAAACAAAAAGTAATAGAGTACTACTAGTACCAAATCTTTTGCCCACCAACACATTCTTTCCTTTTTTCTCTGCACTCTCTCTATATATATAAAGGTGGTGTAATTCTCCACTGCAACTTCGTCTCTCTCTCTTTCTCTTTCTCTTTCTCTTTCTCTTTCCTTTTCTCCTGACCCTCCTAAGAGAGGGAAAAACCAGAACAAAAAAAACCCTCTTTTCTGGGTTCATTCTAGGAATTAAGGAGATCGAAAACGACGTCGAATTATACGAAAAAGTAGAAATAATGGTGAAGTTTTCTAAGGAGCTTGAAGCACAACTTATACCAGAATGGAAGGATGCATTTGTAAATTATTGGCAGCTTAAAAAACAAATCAAGAAAATTAGAATTTCGCGGATTAAATCAAAACAATCTGCTCAAGCTTACGATACTTCCTTATGGTCATCTTTCGGACGCTCCGTTTTCGACCCGGCTCGGTCCCTTGCATCCATCATCTCCCATAAACTCCATAATACTACCTCTTCTTCTCCTCCAGACAATAATGAGGTATTGTAATATTGTTCGAGTTTTGAAAGGGTTGTTTATAACTTTCTATATTTTTATATTTTATTACTCGTACGTATATCATAACAACATATATTAACATTACCCCAATACTTTTAAAGAAGCTCACGTCTAAACAGAATAAGAGGATCAGTTATACGCAGTATTACCTATAGAAAAGCGAAGCTGTTTTCATTGTTACACTAAAAGTGTATACGTAGGTTTGGATAAAGGTGGCATATATTTTGGCTTGTTACGTTGCTTTTGCCTAGCTACCTTGGGTTTTTGCTTTCTTTCGCCGTTTGGAAATTTTTTAATTTTCTTTTCATAACTTAGTGTACTCATTATGGCCACAAGAACCACCATTCGAGCTAAAACCCTATACATACACTTGCAACTTAAAAGGCTCTGACATAATGCACCCAATGAGTCCAAAATGTACTAAATCTGTCCTCTTTCTAACTTTCAAGAATTTTTAATTCTTTTGTAGAAATAAAGGAATTTCTGTGATAAGATGAAAAGCCGCCACAAAACAACATAAAGTTAATCTAAGACCCCCAAAAAAAAATGAAAATTGAGAAAATAATCTATTACTGGTCATTACACTGTCTCAACTTTCATGATATCCTAATTTTGTCGTTTGATATTTGACCCTAATTTCACTAAAAAAGTAATCATCATCTCAATAGAAATTATAGTAAAAATGTCTTAAATAATTTTTTATGTTAATATAATAGTAGGGGAAATAAATTTTATGTAATCACAATGTCATTTTCAGAGTAAATTTTTGGGACGTATCATCTTAACACACTTAAATCTTCACATCCTAAGTCCTACTATTATCCAAACCTAATTGCCTGAATATTTGGCTTTACCTTTTCGCCCCGTTTATTATTTGGTATACTACAAGCAAAAGTCCCTTTCTTTTCTTTTTGGGGAAGTTGATGTAAGAAACCAAAGTTTTGTCTTCAAATATGGTGTCTGTTGTGCATAATTATGGGGCTGATTTTCTTGGTAACAACATCACGAAATCATCGTGAATACTAACAAGAAAAATCCATAAAAGGCCAACCAAATATGAAAAATATATTAAAATGGGGAAGAAAACAAAGACAAGTTTAATTTTGAAGAACAAAATGACTTGACTTGCATGAATAACAAGTAAGCTTAAACAATTACAGGTGGTGAAGAGCATATCTTTGGAAAGAGAGCAGGAACAAGCAGAATTAGAAGAAGTGCACGACACAGAACTTTCTCAACTGTTCTCCGAAGAGGATGAGGTAAAAACTTGTATAAAACAGTTTTACCGTAATTTTTGATAAGCCGACGATCATTTTCAAGTCAAATAATGGACATTGTTCATATAGTAAGACAGTAATAGTATAGTGACCCTATTTTTCTGTGAGTTGTTCTCATACAAATAAAACTTATCCAATCAGGTGATCGTAACAAATTAAATTGTTATAACACAGGTGAAAATTTTCTTTGAGAACTTGGATGAGGAGCTTGAGAAGGTAAACCATTTTTACACAGCTAGGGAGACAGAGTTACTGGAGAAAGGGGAAGCTTTGAATAAGCAGCTACAAATATTGGTAGACCTTAAGCAAATCTTACATGAACGTCGACGAAATAAAAAATTCTCATCACCTATGTCGTCTTTGCATGGAGGATTTCTTTCTCGCTCTAACTCATCAATATCGATTAGGAATTCAGATTACTCCGGTGAGTTTATTAATATTCTAAATTAATTATTACAATACTATATAATACGTACTCCATCCGTTTCACATAAATATTTACGTTGTTTAGATATTTGTGCCACATAATTACAAACGTGATATGATCTCCACATTATTATATGACCATGAAAGAAATTTGAATATTGTGCTAACACGCACTAAATTACCAATACAATAACCACATGGGTGTCTTAATAATTCCCAGTCGGATCTTAGATAGTTACTTTAGTTGACTTTTTAGTTTATATGAAGTATTGTCATCGATCACATCTTTTAATTCTTCACACGTCATTTCATCACAACTCTCTTATACTTCAAATCAAATCAATAATATTGTGATTTATTTAGAGTTAAATTACTTAATTCTTTGCACGCTTCTTTGACCTAAAAAATATATAGTAAAAAATTATGATAGACATACACATAGATAAAAGCCGGTAACACATATATGTGTCCTGTACTTTTAATTTCATTTTTGCTTTTTGACATAATTAAGTTAAATAATATTATCCTGGTAATAATTGAATGATTTATTGGTTTCATTTAACCTTCTTGCTTTCGTTTTTCATCGAATATTATCAACATGCGTTGTTCCTCTGATAGTGACTACTTACGCTCATAAGGAATAAACGATGGAGACGATTTAATTCTTTCGAAACTAAACTGCCTACATAACATCTAACTAGGGTTTGAAACGGTACAAAGACTTTCAAAACCAAAACTTGTGTCTTTGAGAAATTTGAATAATCTTATACCTAATTAATTCTATGCAAAAAATAGTTTGTAGTTGTACTATTGGAAAAAACTACTCTATAAGTTTGCCTTCTTTAATTGGTGGTTTAAACTTTTAATTAATGTCCCCACATAAAGTAAGCGTCCAATATATAGTGGATAGCTACATGCTCAAAGAGCAACTATTCACTAATAGTGTTTCTTTTACCCTAAGGAAAATTAGTGGGATGCAGCACTCTAATATATTAGCTAGAAAATTGCAAGTTGAGAAAAGACTAAGCATATAGTACTACATAAATAAAGGTGTGTATTAATATACAAGCTATTATTAGTAGATCCAACTTCAAAAATAAGAAAGGAAAAAACATATTCCTGGTTAGATATCATTGTTCTATTTGAGCAATTTCTTGCCTACAATTAAAAGTAGATATTAGTTGGCTACTCGTAAACTTTTCTTCTACTTTCTTTGTCCAATTCTTTTTTTTTCATCTCTTTATATTTACATTTACGATTAAACGGTCAAATAATATCATAATCAATTTAAAGAGTAATGTTATTGTCAGATTAATAAATACTATTGATAAGCCATATTAAAATATTAATCTCTTTTTACGGCAATCTCCTCTTTTGCACCAAAAAAAAAAATATATTAATCTCTTTTATGTTTTCATATATAACATTAAACGAGTTTTTTAAACATTAAATAACATAAAATTTAAAATTACACTCTTTTTTTAACGGTTACCCTCATATTTTTTTGTTGTGCGATTTAAAATTACACCTACAATAAATTGGTCAAATCATATCGAATTCGGTTTATATATGGTTGAATTGATCGTTATTTATACTTCTCCTAATGACTTCATGTCAATTTTGTCGTGTGGACAAAGATTACGAGCCCTATTTGATGTCACATCACCTCATTAATCGCTAAATCACTTTGGGGTGACTATCGACTCACAGTCATGATCGTGAAGAAAGTCGTGTGGAACTCTCCACATAATCAAACCAATTTTTTTTCTGGGATTTGACACCAAAAAATTCAATGTAACAACAGAAAATCACCTGTCAATATTCATATCCCATTGTCTGCTTGTCTCTCCTCTTTTCACCAGTTCCCATTTTATCAAACTTTTGCTCATATGAAATACCCACCAAAAGTCGCACTAATTTTCCCATCAATGACATTTAGATGCTAAGTATATAACAATTCACTACTTCCCGTGAGTTTACACTAGTTTTCAGCTTCTGGGATTTGCTGGATTTTGAATTTTCTGGGGTTCAATGACTATGCCCACCACCTGTTTGTTTTAATGCCTCTGAGAAGTTTCATAACTTCTATACAAAGTTTTAAACTTTACTCACAATGGATCATTTGAAACATGGAAGTATGGAACTATAAGAAAATATGATCACTCTTAATTCTACTGAAGTAGTGAAAATTTCCTAGCTTGATTGTTGTTAAAAAGAGAATGACAAATGACACTGTACAGGGAACATATCTGAATCTAATGAGGCAACAGATGCTTCATCACAGACAGATGAAGTAATAGCTGCCCTTGAGAAAAATGGGCTGACATTAATAGGGGCGGCAACGCGATCAAAGACCAAGAAGGGGAAGCCTAAGACGGCCCTGAGGATTGACATTCCGGCCACCACCCCAACCCGGACCATCTCGGCTGTCACCTCTATGTTGTGGGAGGATCTGATAAACACCCCTCAAAAGGACAGTCCTAGGGAGGTCATTAACAGGAAGAAAATTCAGTGTGCTGAAAAGATGATCAGAGGGGCATTTGTGGAACTGTACAGGGGTCTTGGCCTCTTAAAAACTTACAGGTATATAATCATGCACTTGTCATTAAATCCTTGCTAACAGTTTACATACTCATTAGTGTTCTTATTGTTTTAAGGAGAACTAAGATGACAACATGCTCACTATATTTACAGTTTAATACTTAGAGATCAGACATTGGTAACATTGAGTACTTATTCTTCTTTACTCAAAGAGTAGCAGTTCTTGTGGAGGACAAAAGTTGTGGCCAAAAGAAAGAGAGTAATTAGAAAAACAGAAAAGTGGAATGATGGTTCTTTTGAGTGATTTTCAAGTTTGTAGATGTACAGATGTACTGATAGTGGTTCTCAGATGGTTACTTCTGAAGTTTACTCTTGTTTGAGATTGGTATTGCTACCTTTCTGCTATAAAAACCAACACTGATTTTGGTTGCTGTTTATGACAGCTCACTCAACATGGTGGCATTTACTAAGATCCTCAAGAAATTTGACAAGGTATGATGTTGACATAGTTTCACCATAGGACGCACTACAGATTCACCAATTAAGGACTAACTAACAAAGAATGTTTAGTTGCTATTGTTTCATTAAATTAAATTGGGTCGTTTATCCCTATCAACATCTCTAATGATTTTAACTGCTCTCACGCATTTGAGCTAGGTAGTTCAACAGGCAAACCGTATATAGATCCTTCCAGAAAGTGTACTTAGCTCTAATGTTGATGGGCATTATGCATTTACCATTGTGGTGACACGTGCTTTGTGAAAGCTATGTGTTTAATTCTATAGCTTACTGAATCCATGCTTGAACGCAAAAGATGACTTCCTCAGAGTTTTTGATCTTTTTTTTTTTTTTTTTTCTTTTTCTTTTGGCCTTGTTTGGCAAGCAGCTCATATCTGTTAGCTAGTAGATTGTTTAATATAAAATAGTAATATAGATTCATAAAAATTTTGAAATAGAAAAAAGATGCTTCTTGTGTAAGTTCATATAATAAAGTGGAAATTGTTTTGCTTATGATTGCTGTGTGGACTTGTATTTTTCTTGAACAGGTGGCAAATCGACAATCATCTGGTAGTTATTTGAAGTTGGTGAAGAGTTCCCATTTTATTAGTTCTGACAAGGTACACAAACAAAACTCTTTACTGATAGCTGTAAATTGGTTCTTTTGTTTTCATAACATCCTACCCATGGGTTAAAATATTTTTCATTATGATGAAAGTGGACTTCTTAACAAGTAGTCATATATATAGTTTGCTGATCTGAGTCATAGATCACCTACACAGACTAGATGTTTTGTTCAAGGCTATACCTGTATCACACTTATACAGAGGAATTTTACAAAGATGCAGTGCTTGATGTTACTATTTTTTTTTTTTGTTTTATAATTGTATGTTTTGGTTGTGGTATGGTGATAAAGGTGGTTAGACTAATGGATGAAGTGGAGTCCATATTCACCAAGCACTTCGCCGACAATGACAGGAAAAAGGCTATGAAGTTTTTGCGACCCCAACAACAGAAGGACTCTCACATGGTTACTTTTTTTGTTGGTATGTTTTTTTGGTTCTTAATGTCCCATTACGATTATTATTAGCAACTGAATGATAATGGTTATTGCTTCCATCTAGATGACATGTCAACAGTAATTCAATTTTGACACGTAGTTTTGCTTTAAGTGGGTTGTTGAATCACATGATTAATCATACTCCACCATATTATCTGTTATGTTAAACTCTTGGATATGTTAATATCTCATTTCTTGTCAACAATAGAAAAAGATAGTCTCTCTGAAGGGTCATACTCGTGTGGTTATGATAATATGACTAGGCATAAAAAAAAAAAAGGTGATTACAGTAAGAAAGCCGATTAAACGGCTAATTAACATTTTACTCAACCTGAGTTTCACATTGGACTCGCACTGAACAATAGGGAATGATTCTTCATGAGATTTATGGTCCGTAGACTTTTTTTTAACCTTTTCTTTATGTTTTCTTCCTTACCATCTTTTTGTTTGGTCGGTGCAGGATTGTTTACGGGTTGTTTTGTGACCCTTTTTGTTGTGTACGCTATTTTGGCACATATTTCTGGTATGTTTTCACCTAAGAGCAATGACGAATCTGGTTACATGGAGACCGTCTATCCTATTTTTAGGTAACATTAGCAACTTGTCTCTTCTTTTTCCCGAATTTTTCTTTTTTTTATTATTAAGCTATCTGAATATTTTTACATAGAGTACCTTATTTTTGCTCTTTACTTTTCTTCCCTGCCCGTCTTATTCTGTGAAATTTGAATATATTGTGTTTTGTTTTGGTGTACTTCAAATCTGCAATTGAGTAATGAGTGAAAACTGGGACTCACTGGGAGGGAACCAAGTTCTGAGTGGGACTCCGAGAAAAGTTTTTTATTTGTCAGTTATTTGAGGCCCACAAGGCTTCCACAGAAAAATATTTAGCCCACCTTAGCCCATGAGACGGTTCACAAATGAGTGGAGTAGTATAAAGTATCTTGCCCAAACGGCCCACTGATACTTATTCAACAATACACTTGGACTACAGCTCAAGCTTACCCAGGAAAGCAATGAACTTATCTCTGGGCTTAGTTTGGGCTTCCCATGTGAACGATCTCTCCAGCCGATTGCTGAAACACAAGATCACAGCCCCTTCCCCCTTCCCCCACAGCCCACCCCAATCCCCACACACTTACAGAAGGGGAGAAAAAAGAAATGAAAAGGAAAATGAGGACAAAGTTTATATCATGAACATTTTTTTTCTTTATTAACTAATTCAGTTATTGATTTTTTTCTGTGCAGCATATTTGCACTCCTGAGCTTGCATTTGTTCATGTATGGTTGCAACTTGCTTATGTGGAAGGCCACAAGGATCAACTATACATTCATATTTGAATTCTCCCCAAAGACTGCCCTCAAATATAGGGATGCCTTCCTTATATGCACGTCATTGATGACTGCTGTGGTTGGCGCCTTGGTCATCCACCTAATCCTAAGGTCTAGTGGTTTTTCCGCACAACAAGTTGATGCCATTCCGGGCATCCTTCTCCTGGTTAGTCAATACAAGAAACCTTTACACTTTTTGTCCGCTTTTCTGGAACAATCATATTCTCCTTAGTTGAGTTGGTATTAGTGTCATCTTTGGCTGATGACTGATCGAGCAATTAAACCCTTTTCTTTTCCATTTGGTTTCAGATTTTTCTTATATTGCTTATTTGCCCCTTCAATGTATTCTACCGTTCAACTCGCCATTACTTCCTTAAGGTGATACGTAATATAGTGTTCTCTCCATTCTATAAGGTACGTATATCCATAGATGTGTCGCTGTCGTTTAGGATCATCATTCAGTTATTTGATTAAGAGTAACCTTTTTGACACTGAAACTTTGTGATAGGTCTTGATGGTTGATTTTTTCATGGCTGACCAGCTCACTAGCCAGGTAATTTTGAGAATTGAACAGCAGGACAGATTTATGCTTATAAAGGGGAATTGTTAGTGTTATTACAGGATGTGTAAATCAATTGTATACTTTTGCAGATTCCTTTGCTCGTGCACATGGAAACCACTGCCTGCTATTTCCTTGCCGGCAGTTTGAAGACACACAACTATGAAGTCTGCAAGATAGGAAAGTTGTACAGAGAGCTTGCTTATGTCATCTCCTTTGCACCATACTACTGGCGTGCAACGCAGGTAAGTAGTTCACAAGTTGAAGCAAATCATTGTACCTCGAACATTTCAAACTCGAGTGTCCAGAGCCTATTCTGATTAACAATTTTTTCCTTCTCCTTTCTTGGTGTTCCTCCCTTGCACAATTCTGATGAAGTGTGCTAGAAGATGGTTTGATGAATCTGACACGAAACAATTGGCTAACTTGGGCAAATATGTTTCGGCCATGGTCGCAGCTGGTGTTAGGTTAACTTATGCCCACCAAAAGGAGCCCCCACTTCTCTGCACCGTTCTAGTTGTGCTAACGTCTGTTGTGGCTACCATATACCAGTTATACTGGGATTTTGTTCAGGACTGGGGAATGTTCAACCCCAGTTCCAGAAACCCCTGGCTAAGAGATGATCTTGTTCTCAAGAATAGATGTATCTATTATATTTCCATTGTAAGTTTTGTATACCTCTTTTCTGTCCTTTTATACACCTCTTTCCTGTCCATTTCTCAGCTACATGTCAAAAGAAACCAGTGTAAACCAAAATTGCTTTGTTACATTGTAGGTCATCAATTTGGTCTTGAGAGTAACTTGGGTAAAGAGCGTGATATTTAAAAAAGTTGACAATATGGAGGATAAATTTTTAGACTTCTCCCTGGCTTCATTAGAAGTAATTCGACGTGGGCATTGGAATTTCTATAGGTAAGGTTCCAATCGATAGCATTCTTGTTCGTACCTTTTGCTCGGAACTTTTCAAAGATGTCAGAATCTAGAGTGGCTTCTCTTTTCTCTTTCTTATACTGTCTTTTTCTTTTTCAACCAACAGATTGGAGAATGAGCACCTGAACAATGTGGGCCACTTCAGGGCAGTCAAGACGGTTCCTCTGCCATTCCGCGAAACAGATTCAGATGGCTGAAGTGTTTACAAACTTACATGTACAGATATCCTCTGCTCACTGATGATGGGAGAAATGCGACTTTTATTTACATCTTCCACAGAATTGAAGGCAGCTCAACACATTATCAGGCACAGGTGAAAATCTATAGCTCATTTTTCATCCGTGGATCTAATTATAAAATGCAACTAGCATGGCCACTTCTGTACAGAAGAAGCTGCACAATTTGAAAATTCAATCTCTTTAGTCTTTACCTAAGAGTGAACAGTTAATGAAATCCATAACTAGGATATCATTAAGTTGTTCCTAGGGTTATATATTGATCTACATGTATTTCTTATCTTCTTCTTTTTCTTTTTCTTTTTCTTTTTTTCCTACTTTTTTGTAACAATGACATCAGATTTCTTGAAATCAATAAATTTTTGAAGTGTTCAGCAACTTAAAATGCTTTACATAATACATCAGTACGCAGGACAGCAGAAATCCTCTCATCACGTCCTTTCTGCGGTTTAGATATATGCATGACTAAATCATGCTTCCTTACTCCACATTGCAGTTGTTTCTTTGATTTTGTTATTTCCCACACAGGAACCGAGAATAGATGATTTGTATGTTGTTGCTATTACTTGTCTAGATATATACACTATGTTTTCTGTTTTGGAACCACAACTTAAATTCATTGCTGATTGTATTGATTTTCCTTCAAAGAAACACCATTGACTTTAACAAGCGATGCAATTTCTAGCACTCTTTCCCTCTAACTGTACTCTTAAAACTCCCCTTCCTGCACTCCCCCTCCCCCAAAATAAAAAAGAAGAAAAATGTGAGAAATACAATATGAAACAAACATAAACATGAATATGAAATTAAAAACCCAAGTTACTACATCTACCAAATGAACTCCCCTTTCTTCAGAGACTCTGCAAGCCTCTTAGAAATACAGTAAGCAGTAGACTGTATGGTAATCATAGGATTGACGCCCACAGCACCAGGCAGAGCACTACCATCACAAACAAACAGCCCTTCTGCTTCCCAACTCTGCCCATTCTCATCCAAAGCACCTTCTTTCTCACTCCTCCCCATCCTGCAACTCGCTATCTGATGTGCCGTACAGTAGACTCCCCAGTGACGAACGGCCAATGGCCCTTTGGTAGCAAAAACTGACCCCAGAAACTCCTCTATTTCGTTCTCGCTCTTCCCTTTGCACTCAATTCTCTGCCCGTCACTTCTGTAAGTCCCCACCTCAACAGCAGCAGCTGCAATCAGGATCTGCAGGGCCCTCCTGAGCCCTGCAGTCATATTTTCTCTGTCAGATTGAGCGAACTTATAACTGATCCTTCGTTCCGACCTAACTTCCCCCGACCCTTGATCCCTTACCATTACAAACAAATGGGCAGTCCTAGAATACCTTAACATTCTCTTCTTTATGTCCATGCCAGACTCCCACGGGCACATTGCTGCACAGGTGGCAGGCCCCAGGGCGGGTGTCTCTATGAGGGCTCTAGGTTCGGACCCTTGCTCTGATACCACTCGATGGGCTGATGTGATCAGGCCACCCTCATAAATCTTCCCCTCAAACTTCGAACTGGGTCCTTCTGTTGGGAAGTATCCCCACACCATTAGAGACGGGTGGAGGTGGAGGTTCCTCCCAATTTGCTTGTTCCTCAGCCCACTAGAGATCAACAGTGGAGGTGTCAACAATGAGCCACACGCAGAAATTGTCACTTTTGCCTCAATGTAGAGCTTTCTAGTGATTTTGCCATTTAGAGAACTTGCTTCCACTCCAATGCATCTTTTCTCTCTGTTCTTGCCATTTTTGTTGTTTTCCATGAGGAGAATCCTGTCTGCCTTAGTACCAGTGATGATCACCGCTCCTAAGTTAACAGCGTCCACGAGCCAGGTTACATCAGTCCCTTGCTTGTCTGACGATCGACACCCATAATAGCAAGAACCACAGTAGTGCGCCTCAGATGAGTTTCGTGGGACCTTGTCTGCCTCAAGTCCTAGATTCTCACACCCTTTTCTCAGGACCTGATTCTGAAACCCTTCCTTGACACAACCTGTGTTAACACCAAGCCTCTTGCCTACACTTTCCATTGCAAACCTGTACTTTGGGCTCCCAAACAGGGCCAACCCATGCTCCTCAGCCCATTCTTTCAGGACCAGGTCCGGGGTGTTGAGGGCAGCTGACCAGTTGACAGCGGTCCCACCCCCAACAGTGGACCCTGCAAGGAGAATGCCAGACCCGTCAGTGGTTGGGATCATCCCTCCCCTGTCCATGAGCTCATTCATAGAAGGGCCTTCAAGGGAGGAGTAGTCAGAGGCATGATAGTAATTTCCCTTCTCAAGGACGACCACCTTCTGGCCAGCCCCAGCAAGGACTGCAGCTGCCACTCCGCCCCCAGAGCCAGACCCTACAATCACTGCGTCACACTTGATCCTGTAGACGTTGTTTTCAGGGTCCTCCATGACTTGGAGGCCTTTGCTTGTTAAAGAGTGATGGAGAGTTGAGGAAGACTCGTAGAGGGTCTCGACGATACCCTTTTGAAGAGGCCTCTCTTGGTTGTAGGTTTTGCTGGTGGTGCTAGTGTCAGGTTTGTAGTCTATTGCTTCCCAAGCTGGGTTACGAGACTGATTATCTACCTGCTCAAACATGATGATCACTGTCAGGTTGCTACCAATTAGTAGATCTTAAAATTAACAAGAGCTTCAACTTTTCTTAATAACGTCAAGTTGGGCTTGTTAGCAATAATATTACCTAGTGATTAAAATTGAGGTCCTCGATGTATTAAATGGGACGTTCAATTCTCATTTTCCATTGAAAATGGAAAACATGTGCCTTAATGCTTGTTATTACATGTTATAATGTGATGTTTTATCATGGAAATGGACATCCTTTTGCGAGATATTTGTGTTGTGCTATGAGATGAAGCTTAGATTTCTGACAGCAAATTCCCCTGTGAGGTATACGAAATGCAGTTGTAGTACAGTGACTTGAAAGAGACAGAGAAAAGTGACTAAGTGAGGGATATAGCATATAGGTAACAGAATCCAAATACCCATATTAATTGAAGACCCATATTAATGACATTTAAGTGTTGTGGTCAATAATATAGCGACAACGAGCAAGGTGTCTTCTAAGAAACCCGCAACTATTTTAAATTTTTTTTTCCCGTATGGAAAATACTCTAATATGTAATGTGGTTATTCCTTAAGCACTCGACATTCTACAATGACGGTCATTTTTTCATTCAGTTTCTACAAACTTGCATAATAGTAATGCTATATTGGATCACTTTAGATCCATCAATAGTGCCGTGGAAGGCCATCATATCAAAGGAGAAAAGAAAAAAAAACTTTAAATCAAGTAGGTTGGTCTTGAATGTTTGGGGTTGTCCGGTGGCGGACGGACAACAGTCCCCCACCGACATAGCGGAAGCTTTTGTGTTTAGGTTCTCAGGATTGAACAAGCTCTGATACCATGTTAAAATATAATAGGCTCATAAATATTGCTTGTTCTTATTGAACTGGGGTGACCCCATATTTATAGACTAATAACTTGTTCCCCAAGCTCTACTAGTATCCTAATAATACTAGTTTTCTAATTACATAAGATCTCTATAATATATTAACCATATATTATGCTAATCATATAATCTAATATATCTTATTTTCTATGTATATGGGAAAAATATATTCTTATAATATTTTCCCGATATCATATCTCTAACATTGGCACTTGACACCCTTTAGAAGATGAAAGATTTTGTTCATCCTATTTATTTTCCATACAAAGGTCCTCAATTTTCCCACCTCAACTACAAAATACTCCACTTGTCTCAAAAGATTTTACATTGGATTTGGATACGGTTTTTAATAAATTACAATTACAATGTTGAAGTAAAGTACGTGCCTTGAATGCCGCTATCATAAGAAGAAAAAAAAGGAAAATGTTTGGTTGAGTTAGTGGATGGGCAACCCATATATACTTTGTATCTATCTCTCTCCTACCTTAAATGTCATTTTTTGAGAATAGAGGAGAGAGAATGTGAAAATAGAAGAAAAATAGATACATAGGGGAAGTGGGTTGCGTGCCAACCCAGTGGATAGATGTATCATTCTCCGGAAAAAAATCCACTTTGGATTCTTTATTATTAGAATCATTTTCAAGATCTTTCCCTTGGTTGACAAAATGAAAGATTTGTATTCATCCTCTTTCTTTTCCATATCCATTCTCATTTAGCCACATGTTATTAGCATATTGGTCTTGTAAATATAAGTATATAACCTATATAATTGTTATGTTGTCTCTTATGAATGAGGCACAAAGGTGGACGCACACGAGTATTACATGTTATATATATAAGTGTCGAGGGTATCACTTATTAGTTATGTTTAAATAACTTTTTAAAAAATTCAATAAGATATATTGAGGTCTATCGAAAATACACTGTATTCTGTATTGAAATTTTCTAAAAGGTACATAAACTGTGTAGGAGTACTAGATTGAAGATCTAAAATAAAAGGTCAAAACCTATGTGACAATACTATCCATGGCTTTTATTTCTTGTAAAATACATGCATGCATTTAGAAAAACCTCTAAATTCACAGTTTGGTCAATTGTTTCTCGAAGTGGAGTTTGAAGTCGTGTCCCACCCACCCCTTGTATTCCCGTGAACCACGCACCCTCATTTTATTTTTTTTTAATTGCTATATTGCCCTGTTGAAGTAATAGAGAAACTTGTTAAGTAATTATGTGAGGCTCTAGTCCTTGTATATATCAATTCAATTCGTATTAATGATATTACCGAAAAGGTATTATTATGCTCCAGCATAAGTAAGCAAAAGCAAAACAAAATAAAGATTATCCACATTTTCGGAAATATCTTTATCTGTAATAACCGTATTAGTTAGGAGTAAGATTGCGTATAAGCAAAGGCAAAACAAAAATAGACAAAATATAAACTACTACTAACATGCATGAGATGATGAGAAGGTGGAAATTAGAGATACTTACCAGGGAAAAGAAGAAAAAGAGGCACAAGGATTTGAGGAAATAAAAGACCAATCTCAATGGAATGAACAATCTTGTGGTTGACCAATTTTGGAGAATTTTCTCTCTTTTCTCTGTCGGCAAATGGGAGAATTTGGTAATGAAAGGCCATTCTTTACCAAAACAAAGAGACCCACAAAGCACAAATGTCCCTAGCCTTGTTGAAAGTAGCCATAGCACTACCCTTACAAGCAACACTGCTTCTGGCAATGCCCTGCTTTTCATCACTTCTACTATCTGCTCAACCAAAAAACACAACTCTAAATTCATCAAGAAATTAAACTTTTTTCCAAATTGAAATCCAATTGAAAGACAAAAGCTCTTCTTTTTTTTAACTAGCATGTGTCGTGCTTCGGCGCTTGGGTGGGTGGCGCAGTGGCACACTTCCTACTTGTTCGCAGCAATGACCTGAATTAATAACTAGCTAGCATGCGTCAAGCTACAAAAGCACTTATTTATTCATTTATATTTTGATAAATGGATATCATTTTATTTTAAGTTAAATAACTAGCATGCGTTAAGCTTGGGGTGGGTAGTGCAGTAATGGGTATCTCCACTTATTGTTCACCATCAATAACCTGGATTTAAGTCTCATTTCCAAGAAAGTTGGAGATTTCCTTGCTATACCCAAAAAAAAAAAACCTGGTTTGGGGATACATGACTAACAAATCAACACTAACAACAAAATGCCTTAGGCAAATTATTTTTTCAGAAATTTATTTGTAAAATTGAAATTTAGTTGGGTTAGAGTTATTTTGTTACCTCATTAGGGATGGGTTTTTGTGAGCCAGAGGATTTGTAGAAGGATGAAACAGAGCCGTTGATTGGATTATGATGATCATGATGATGGGGTGGAGGCTCAAGGGGAGGCCAAAGAGCTTCACAAATGCTACTTAAAGACTCCAATTCAGATGATGAAATCACATTATTGTAACTCTTTTTATCCCATGATGATCCCCTTAATCGAATATGACTTTGAGCTTGGCTTTTTTTCCCTTCCATTTTTGCTATATATGTTCTTTTCTGAGTATCTCTTTCTCTCTCTCTGTTTCTCTATGCTTCTATGGGGTTTATTTGCGTGTTGTGTATGTGAAACGGTTGATGGTTTTGTTGCGTATTTATAGCGTTGGAACCTTGTGTTAAAATAAATATTAAAATAATATTGGTAAGATCATCAATACTCCTTCCTTCCATTTTTTATTTTTTATTGTAAGACTAACACTTTTTACTTTTTTTGACTTTTTTTTTTTAACGATCAAAAAATCTCATACAAAATTTTTCAAGGGGTATGTCTAACTCTTGCAATCATTCGAAATAATAATGAAAAATAGTGATATCTAGTGGTGTCAAAATGTATGTGACAAAAAAAATCTTTACTTTTGATTTGTAATCCTAATGTGATAAGTGATAACTCATATGGAAAGAGCAAGTATAATCTTATGCTAGGAATTGAGGCACACATGTCAATAAAAAGAGGCCGGGATTGCAAATTCTTTACCACAAAATGACAATGGTTATAAGTAGCAAATCTTGACTTATGATTTGTGTAATGGTAATTTTGGCTCATATAAACGAATTAAGACATAATTATTGTAAAAAATGTTTAAAATTTCTTTTGACATTTTTTACTTTTGAGTGAATTTGACAAATGAAATTAACAAAAGATTTCAAGAGAGAATTGGATGGGAGAAGGCAAATGCACAACACCCACCCGAAATGTTCTTTTTGACCTATATTTTCAAAGAAACTTCAAATAGACAACCTATCAGGCAACAACAGGAAAAGAAAAAAAAATAACAATTAACAATTGGGTCACTTTTTCATGACGTGCCTAACTGCAATTCCAGCCCCATGCATCCTTTTAACCATTTCTTCGTGATTTTTGGTGAGACGAAGTTTGTTTTTTTTTGTGAAACAAGGGTCACTACTTATATTAAAGTCCTATTTTTTCCGTTGTCTCCGTACTGGACGAAGAAAATAGGGCATAACTAGATCGGGGCTCATACTATGTTAAATTTTTTTTGGTAAAGTAACTCACTAGACACAAGCTGATATTCATACTCAATACTTTCAGTTTTTTCAATGTGGTACAATACCTACTATATTCTCCACAAATTAAAATAAAGGATCATAATTGATCAAACACTCTAGATTATACATAACTTTTTTCTTTTTTTTTTATTTGAAACATTATACAACTTACACCAACTAGGTAGCCAATTTCTAAGAAGATACAAGAGACGCCTAAACTAGACAGAACCATCAAATCAAAGAGCTCAAAATTTATAGACTGTAGACTTGTTAGGTTGTTTGGGTTGTAGACAGGGTCGTCCCTGACAATTTAGAGGCCCTGTGCTAAGTTAAAATTTAGGCCTCAAATATTTAGTCAATTGTTTTTAGATTCGTGATTTATAAATACGTTCTTTTGTTATCCAATTTAATTTTCATTACCAAAAGTTTCCTACAATACGTTTTGTCATTCTCCCAATCATAAAATTGAATTGAAGTACAACAAACAATGAAGAAATGTATATTCGGTGAAGGTGAAAGAAATGTCAACAACCTTCTACATGATTCCAATAATTTTTTGAAAGTCGGACCTCGGTTACCAAATTGATTGAATATGTTGAATGGTTCAATTGAAGGTGAAAACCAAATGACGTCATAATTCTTTTAACATTAAAATACAAAACTAATTAGAAAAATAAGAACAATCTAAATATCTAATTTAAATAACATAAATGTGATTTTAGGAAAGATAGATAATTAAAAGTCAAAGGAATTGACTCTATTAAATGAGGAAAAGAAATACTTAAACTAATGGAATCTGTAGCCTAAAGGCCCTAAACTCATATAAGTCAAATAGTACATCTGATAAGCAAGCAAATTTGCGTCACTTTGTTCCAAGACTTTTAAAACTGAGCATTTATATGTGGGGTCACTAGTCATTGGGTATTAAAGTTAGACAGACACATTATTTAAAAGAAAACAAGGGCAATGCATACAATTACATACTGTAGTTACTGAGCCTCGTTATCAGTACTCAGTAAGCTATTACACAAGAACAACTGAAATGCTTGAGTTGAGGCCCTCTCAGATCAGGGGCCCTGAGCAAGCGCACACCTTGCACTTGCCCAGGGACGATCCTGGTTGTAGACTGTAGACTTGTAGATAGTGGAGGTTGCAGAGCAGGGCACTAAACGGGTTACCGTGTCACCACATTTTACGAAAATTTGGCTAAAGTAATAGTGTAAAAAGGAAAAAGAATCCCCAATATATATTTTCTCTTAGGATTATTTTATTGTGCATCCATATTATAATCTTTCTGGATCCGCTATTGCTTGTAGCATTGTATTACATTCAAACCAATTTTTTTTTCTCAGTTCTCCGGTAATAAGTTGTCCACATAACCCCTGGTTATAGTCATGTAGTTTAAGTCATGTCCAGCAGTTCGTGACCACAGATTAATGAACCAAATAAGAAAATACCTAAAAATAGCAAATTGGTATTTTTTGATTTAGTGTACTTGTCACATTAAATAATGTTGCTTCACTTGCTTGGATATATGGCATCAATTCTACACCAAAATTAGGATTTTCTCACCTAACATATTTGTACCCCACAATCAATAATAATATAGTATGGAGTAATTAATTTAATTTGTTGCTAGTCATAAAAGTTACTGCAACATTATTTTCAGATCAAAAAGTACCATGAAACCATACATACTCATTAATACTATATTCCTCTTTCTATGGCTACTATCCAAAACCAAACAATGATTTAAGAGAGAGAGAGAGAAGAGTTGCAATTTGAAGTGTTATGTATGTCTAATAACATGTGTATTTTTGTGTTTTTATAAAGTAAATGCAAACTCAAAGTTAGATAAGAAAAGACTTGTGAAAAAGGCTATGGAGATCAAATGGAAGTTGCATGATCCTTCTACCTTCTTCTATTGGCTTTCTTGTGGCCCTATTGTCTAGCCTGTATTTAGTTGGAGGTTGTTGCTAAGTTTTGGTAGGATTTTATCTCTCTGAATTTATGGGGTTATGTTCTGGTAAACTCTAGTAAACATTATGATAATCCCACCTCAACACTTCATTGAGAAATTGACGACTTAAGTATGCAATGGTATCGTAGGTGACAGAGTGACCTTGCTGTCACGATCTACTAAGATTCGGCTTTAGTTACTTCGATTCGTGCGGGTGTTCTTTTCCATTAGGACATAAATAGGAAATCTATCCCAAGCAAGAAATAAGCAATTCAATTTTTATTTATTTATTTATTTATTTTTATTTTTTTTTGTGTGTGTGTTCCTGTTCTTGTTCTTGTAGTGGTGCGGAAAGAATAAAATCCTCCAAGTGTGCAATGAGCAAGAAGATCACTGCACTTTTTTTATTATTATTCCTTTGGACTTCCTTGACAATGAAAGATATATGATGACCTAAATCCACCATATTACAGCATGTCTTGTGTGGACTTAGTCCACCGTAGATCAAGTAATTTTAAAGAGTGGCTCCAAGTGAAGTAGGGGGTGACTTCCGGTAAAGTAGGGGGTGACTTCAAGTGAAATAATTTTGAGTAATTTTGAGGGGTGGCTCCAGGTAAAGTAAGGGGTGGCTCCAGGTAAAGTAAAGGGTGGCTCTAGGTGAAGTAGGAGTGGTGCCAAATATAAATTTGAGGGGTGGCTCTAGGTGAAGTAAGGGTGGCTCCACTTTTAGAGAGGGGTGGCTCTAGGTAAAGTAGGGAGTGACTCTAAGTATTAGTCTACCATAGACTAAGTCCACACAAATTTTTGTAACCATATTAATATCAAATTCAAATATCAATACTGCTAAAATGAATATATAGAATTATATTTCCATAGACATCGTTGTGGATATTTTCTTCATTAGATATTATTTGTATCCTAATTAGATTTTTTTTTTTTTTTCCATCGTGGTGTATTTTACATTCAACGTAACTTTATTTGGTATATAATAATTACAATACAAAAACTTATAGAGTACATAAAACGATCTCATCATAAGAAAAATGTTACAGTTTTAAAAAACAAATATTAGTTCTTTTAATTTAAAAGTACCAAAAAAAATTATAATTTAAATATATAATACATATTTTATTATGAAACGATCTTATACAAAATTTTCAGACAATTACAATATCTAAGGAGATAGACTAGAATTTTGAGGTAGAGGTAGAGACACCGAAATGGCGAAATCTAACCGGACCCTAGCTTCATGTGGAAACAAGATACAGTGATTGCAAATTAGTAAGCAAACTGGGAAGTGAGTGGGAACCACTGTATCCCCAATCTAATACTAGGAGTAATTAACTAGAGGGTCAATGACTCATGCATGCACTTTGCTTTGTCTTATTATTATTTTAACTGACATTATTAATCAACTATATATTATCATCATACCCAAATCATATTTTAAAATTGAATTTTGATTCATATTAAGCTGGAATCTGATCATTTGGCGGTGTCTAAACGGATATTCAAACTTGTTCATGGGATACGAAAATCGTTTCTCCATTATTAATACGTGATCCAATTATTAAAAATTAAAAAACTAGCTGAATTATCAGGAAATTTCACGAACAATTTGTTTTGTCAAATGACATAAGCTTACCTGAAATAGATCATAATTAAACAAACAAATATAGTAATGCCAAATTGCCAATAACGTATGCGCCGCAGTTTCAAGCAAAAGATCAATATCAATCTTTTCTTCAATTTTTAATTAGCTAAAAAAATGTCAACTCCATTCTGATTTTATGCATGAATCTCCCTATTTGCTACGGAGTATTTGTTACGTAATAATTATCGTAACATGACGTTTGAATTGACTATGATTTCAACAGTATGCTACTCTTTCTACTGGGTCCGCACTTTTTTTAGTTTTTTTTTTTCTCATCAAAATAGGGTATAAGTGAATGACGATCAAGATGACACTCTCGATATATCAAGTTTAGACTTTCGTGTTCAATATTAAATATATTAAACTCTCATGTTTGGCACTTTTTTTAGTTAATCCAAAGGCGTATGTACCATTTACAATAACTTCCAAGTAAGTACCTAAAAACCACAAAAGAACATTGTAGAACACTTGTTTACTCAAATAGAGACCCCTTAAAAATAAAGTTGTGATCCTCAAGTTGAACTTCTATGTTGCAATAGCAAGGACAGGACACCTTTCACAAAGAGGTAAGTAGAGACGAACAATACCCCCACAAATCACAAATGCACAATAATGAACCTTTCAGATTGTGAGCTTTTATTTTTTTTATTTTATGTTGGTTTTTCTGGGATTCATCTCTATAAATTTTCTTCTAGAGCTTTCTCACCACTTGGATCATAGGAGTTTTTTTGGAAAAATAGGAGAAAGATAAAGCAAAAAAAACTTCATAAGAACTCTAGAGAATTCAAACATGCTTTTGAAACATAGTTTTTTGAAAGTTATTATTGGTTGATTTCTCGACAAACTCAAAAGTATTCAATTACTAACAATTTTTTATCAATAACCAATACTCAAAATTTTTGGAAATGGATTGACTCTTCACTCAATTTTTTCCTCGTCAAAAAAAGGATGCAAGGGAATGGCGATCGAGTCACCCCCCCTACGTCATGTCCGTACTCTTGTATTCAATAGCGAACATATTAGACTAACTGAACAACCAGCACTAGCACTGGCCTCGTCAACGTAGCACAACAAGAGGCTAGTATAGTTCCTAGAAGTCAACAGACACAAGGCATGGGAGGAATTGAGAATCAAACCCATAACCTTACCTTACCAAACCACTAAGGAGTAAGCTTGGAACCACTAGACCACCACCCTTATTGGTAACTCTTCACTCGATTAAGTAACTGCTCCAAAGATAAAGAACATTATGCATAATTTCAAGCTCTTTTTAGTTTTTTCTTGACTATGCATAATAGGATGGGCAATTGGGCATACTTGAAGAAAGGAGAACTAGCAAGATCTAATTGAGGATAACTACTGTGGAAAAATTTGTAAATTTCTTTTTTCAAAAATTAGTATAATTATTTCCTCCTTCATCTCATGGATAGTTATTGAAACATTGTACAGTATCAATTTTCATAATTTTTTTTGCTACATATATCAGCTTTTGGTTTAAATACTATCCCATGCTTCAACGGGTAAAGGTTTAAAAAAGAATTCTTCCTATGAAGCAATGATCCAGAAAGATACAAAAAGAACAAAAATCAATCACATATTTTGATCCAAAAGCCATAATTTATGTTATTTTATTCCATAGAAAATGAGATAAGGAGAGCAATTTTAAAATGTGACAAACAATAGATACTTTCACGTACAGTACTATTGTACGTCTCAGAAGGAGGACCGCAGAGTATGACTCTATGAGCCACGGAGTTGCTTGTTAGTTGTTAGGTTGAACATTTATTGGCATGGTATCACCATATATGAAAACCTCGACAAAAACATTGGCATGGTATCTATTAGGTTCATTTGTGATGATAAACACCACAACTGCTGTATAGAGGAGAACTTCCTCTATCCTTCCTATAGCATTTATAGCTTCCACAGTTTTTTGTTGTTGTTCACACCAGGCCACCGAGGATATCCACATGTCAACTACAATAACTATTCTCCGCGCAAGTTTATAGGCACTTCAAAGGGTGGGATAAGGGATTTAAAGTAATTCATGCCCAATGCGAGACTCAAAATCTCGACCTTAGTTAAGGAATGGTGTGAGTTTCTTCCACTCAATCACACCCCCTTGGTTAGCTTCCATAGAATATATGAGTAATCACAACAGAGCTCACATTATAAGTTTAATGGTTTGGATTGTCACATGCAGAAACATTTGAAAGTACAAAAGTCACTGCTTCAAACGAATGAATCAATTCTGACGCCCCCACAATATGTACTTGTAAAACAAACCACACGACCAAATATATTTTTGTATACAAATTAAAAACAAAACCAAATCTCATAAAATCAATGTAAAATGGTAGAGTGTACAATTTGTGTAGAAGAATACATTAGTTACAATGCGAAATGCAAAAAAAAAATTGAAAATTTGTATTAAACATTTGAAGTCTTACGTTTAAAAATCATGTCATAAGAGATGAACAGGTGAAAATGAAAATAGATTTTAAAAATCATGTCACAAGAGATATGTATTGATGGTAATCAAAATCAGAGAAGAAAAACAAGCAATTGTTAATGAGAATGCATTAGATTTACCTTGGACAACGTATTACATGCTTGATGCATCAGGTGAGTGTTGGAATAATGGCACCCAAAGGTTATGGGGTGATTTGTAACCGATTTGTAATTAATTGTGGGTAATTCATATCCATAATGTACCACTAATAAACCCATTTAAGCTACTTTAATGGGTAGTGGGAGGTTACATTTACCATCTATAAATTGGGTGTCCATGTTCACTAGAGTATAGAGTAGAGAGAAATGTAAAGCAAGACACTTCTCCTCATATCCCCATGTGTGATTAGTTTCCGGGCAATTGTATTTGTGTTAGTTCCAAACCTCCATCCATGAGTGCACTTGTTTGGGGGTTGTTGTGTTAACCTTGGGGAGCAACCGGCAGAGACGATTTGCACCAAAGTCATACCGAAAATCGCTTTCAAGGCAGTGGCCTTCATATCACGGCGCAACGATTATTTGATAAGTCATCTACTCTATCCTTTCTATATTATTTTGTTGTTGATCAATACCTTATATTTTCTACAATTTGAAAGCGATTTCATAATTTTGATCAGTAACGTCCTTTATCGATGCATATATGATTATGTGATTATATATCTATGCATTGATTTTGTTTTTTGGTAAACCTTGTTTAGTGCGTATGTGTTTAAGCGTTTAGCGTAAGTTGCACAATAGTGCTTGTGACCCAATGTGATGATTAACAAGGGAGGTGGATTTTAAAATTCATTTATCTGATATTGGTTGATTAATTGTACACGTAAGGTAAGAAAACTCAGTCCCCTTTGATGGTCTTTTGTTTCCTTACTTTTGCTCTTGCCTTGAGCATCTATAGCAATTAGCAATAGTATTCTCTTAACACTACTGGTGACTGATGAGATAATTGGAGAACAAATAAGGTTCAAGGAATTTTCTGGTCTTCGAATTGCTGTGTGTAGATGCTCTAATGCGACAAAGTCAAACCCGTATTATTTGCTATCTATTGTTACTCAAAGTGCTAGTATATAGGCTAGATTTGTTTATCGTGTACTAAAGTGTTAAATAACTGATCTCCAAACTTGTTATGTACAGAGCTTGTGGGATACACTTATTTGTCTTTAATATATACTCTTATACAATCTGAAGGTGATTATATATCAGACAATGAAATATATTGGGGTCTTGAGGGATTGAGCGTTATAAGAACAATGTGAACTTTGTTATTTGAACGGTTGAACCCCAAGTATGGTGTTGGGTTTATTCATTGACCTGTTGAAGAAGAAAAATCTGATGTGGGACTTTGGCAAGAGTCTAAATGGTTCTTGTCTGGGATAGAATCAAAAGAAAAAGAAAAAAAACTTATGTATTGTGTGCTTACAGAATTAAGCAAGTAATTGTTAATTAGTGTGACAATTATATGAGACCATAATTTGAGCCTTATATTGTGATTAAATTTTGATCCAAAAATCGTTGGGTTTTTGTGAGTTGTATGAATAATTTCTAATATTATTTAGAAATATTGTGTAAATAAGTGGATGTTGTTTGTAGTTCACATGCTACAAAATTGACACCATTCAATTCTTTGAAATTATCATTTGTGGTATGATATTTAATATTTTTATATCAAAAGAAATTGCAAATGGATTGGTGAGAAAGTATATGATTTATCGTATGTATATTGAGAACATGTGGGGGAAGTTTTGTGTTCACTACATGTTATACATATTAAGAAGTTTTGTGTTCACTACATGTTATACATATTGGTGCTCTCAATATAATTTGATCGAATCCGACTCTTTGAGAATGTGGGGGTAACTAATTAAATTTAGTTTACCGAAATCTTTGTGGGTTTTTATGGGATCTAAGATATTTGAATGTGTATGTATATATCTTTTATCCTCGTAAAATATTATAAATAATTCTAGAGATATCTTGAGAATTAAGATGATGATTTTAGTGAAATCATTTATTATTATTGTATAGCTTATGTGTCATGTGCAAAGAATAAGTTATTTTTGACACTATATGTTTGTGGTAGATAAAATCATACGAGTATTATTTATATATGGAGTTATCATATATTGAAAGAGGTCATTATTTTCCATATTCTCAATGCGAGGAACTCAAGGTAGCATATCACATAAGAACAATGAAGGTTCTAAATATTCATTATTTTGTGTATGCTAGAGTTCTTGAATTAATATGCTATTAACTTGTGTTTGCACTTTGATAGTCATCTCTGTCGTGTTTGATGGGTATATTGATGCAAATATGTGACAAGTTAATAATATATACTTGTACAAATGAGTATGTATTTTCCCTTGTTGTGGGTGTTGTCTCAAAATCTGACTTGCATATAACATGTTATAATTAACTATTCTTGAGTGGGCAGGTTAAGAAGTTGATTGGTTGTTGAGACTCGAGAGACATGTTGATATACATTTTGAGAAAGTTTAGTGTGCCAATTTCTTTTAATTATGATTTGTTAAAATTAGTGTGTATTGAGATGACACATTTGCAATGGACAAAATGTCGTCAAGTAACAATATAAATTAAAGAAAGATTGGTTTAAGTTTTATTATTGAATCGTCGAGGGGGATGAGGCTTAAAGCCCTTAGATTGAGGAAATCATGGTGGATACCCAACCTTCATTGGTTCAATGTGGTCAAACGAAGCTATGAGATTACTCAATGTGCACCATCTTTTCCCATCCCTATAGCGTTCTTGGTGCTATTGTCAGGTTGAGTACATGCTCTTAATGAATCCATAGCCTTTATATGGTGGTCCTTATGAGACGGACTTGATGGATTCACCGCTTGTTGTGAGGTTGAGCTTCTAGCTCTTAATGATTCCATATTCCTATTACTTGGGTGGTCCTAATTGAGACGGACTTGATGGATTCACCGTTGATATATGAGAGGTTGAGCATCATATGCTCTTAATGATTTCTTAGTCCAGTTGTTTATTGGTCAAACCCATATATGAGTTGGGTAGATTTGATTTTGATGGACGTGTAGAAATCACCTACGTGAGTGTAAAGGTTTGGCCGCCTTTTATGAAAGATTTTGGGCTGTCTTTCTAGAGCACTCATAAGACCCAAGGTGTGCGCATGGCCTATATAATTGCGTTTATATTTTTCTATCGCGGAATTTGCACAAAATTAAGGTATAATATGTGTTGTGGGGGTCTCGATTGACCACGTGTAATTCATTGAGTTCAAGAGTACTTCACTCTTTGAATTAGCCCGGCCACTCGCTCACTTCACTACGTATCAATTCAATCTTCGGACATTGGTACTTAAGTATTCTATCTTTTCCTTTGTCCAGAAATTAAATCATTTGGCCTTTGTTTGCCATTAGTGGGGGATTGTTGGAATAATGGCACCCAAAGGTTATGGGGTGATTTGTAACCGATTTGTAATTAATTGTGGGTAATTCATATCCCATAATGTGCCACTAATAAACCCATTTAAGCTACTTTAATGGGTAGTGGGAGGTTACATTTACCATCTATAAATTGGGTGTCCATGTTCACTAGAGTATAGAGTAGAGAGAAATGTGAAGCAAGACACTTCTCCTCATATCCCCATGTGTGATTAGTTTCCGGGCAATTGTATTTGTGTTAGTTCCAAACCTCCATCCATGAGTGCGCTTGTTTGGGAGTTGTTGTGTTAACCTTGGGGAGCGACCGGCGGAGACGATTTGCACCAAAGTCATGCCGAAAATCGCTTTCAAGGCAGTGGCCTTCATACCACGGCGCAACGATTATTTGATAAGTCATCTACTCTATCCTTTCTATATTATTTTGTTATTGATCAATACCTTATATTTCCTACAGTGAGTACTTTCATGATAAAACTACAAATCCTCCACTACAGTTCCCAACAATATACTCAACTCAAGCCACCTAAGGTCATCTGCAAACTGGAATCTGTAGTATAATTAGCTTCGCACGAGCTTTTGAGTCGCATTGGACATGAAGAAATTGATCGACATGATATCCAGACCAGGACGCGAGAAGAGAAGTGTATTAACAGCTGAAAAGTTTCAGAGAGTTCAAATCGCCTAGACCATATAAACAGCACACTCAAGTGAGTTCATCGTTATTGGCCTGAGCCTAGTCTTTCTTGCCACAACTTCAATTCTCAAGAAGAAAGTAGAACAGGGTAAGACTGCCAACACCATAGTTGACATGGTAAACTACTAAACTTACAAGACATAGATCCAACCGAAAATATGGGTTCAGGAAGACACCAAACACCTGCTTGTCAAAATCAGCACAATCTGAGAACCAGAGATTCAGAGGCAACATAGTCATAGTCGTGTCTCATTTATCCATATTAAACCATAAACTGATAAATAGAAACATTAACTTATAGTTTTAGATAACATGCAAAAAGAGAGTACAGGGTGTTGCGTTTACATGAAAGAGCGAGGTGCTCCATATATCCTGTGTTAAAAGCATCATACCTATGACAAGTGCCTCCATATAGCTGGACGATCTCTTGATATTAACAGGATCTGGGAAGGGAGGTAATCAAAAGAAGGTGAATACATGTCATCTGGACCAATAACTTCTCTAACCTTCTGAGGGCTGTTGTAGTCAATAGCAAATGATGGCAATACATCATCTCTGGAAGCATCGAAAACAAACAAGCCAAGTCCACATGCGGCCATGACCTGGTTTGAATTTCCCCACACTTGTGTCAAGGCCTTGTGATGTGAGTGAGCATTGGATTCGGGCAACACATAGGTGTTTACTATCCTTTGCTTACGTAAAGAGAACTGCAGCACCTGTGAAGACACTTGCTTCTTTGCTGCTGATGTAACACTACTGCAGCCAAGAAATACAGAATCCCCTCGAGAGGAAACGGACTGAACACTGACACCGATCTTAGGTATCTTAAGACCTATACCAGATGGCTGACGGAAGTCAAGAATAGTGATAGCATCGGCAGTGCAGAATACACCATCATTTCCTTCTGCTTCCGATGAGCTTACTCTGCATGTCAAACAGTCGCCAATTTAGGCAAGCAATATAGCATATAGTACATACATGATAGCAAAAGTTATTCATCTTCTTATGACAGCAACCTGTTGATACTGAGTGAATGAACAAAAACAAGCAAAATCAAAACTACTTCGTATTGTTCAATTGACTACGGTAAAGCTGACCTTTGACGGACTCCTCCACCCAATTCAGCATCAGTATTACTCACATGAAGAGCTGATATTCTGCGACCAGAGGTGGAAACAGATAATAATGCTTGAGGATTCAAAGAGCTCACGTCCCACAGTGATATAGCTTCCGATTCAGCTATTACGACTTTTCCTCTGTTTCTCCACTGCACAGGACTAGAATAATCCATTGGCAGTACAGGTTTCTGGACATCCCACTTCAAGATTTGTTCACCATCTCTGATATCAAATACTTTAACAGCTCTCTGACAAGTTGCAGTAGATACCATCAATGGTCCACAAGGTCTATACCACCATTGCCGAATTTCAGAGGATGTGACGCCAGATAGAGCATTCCTTCTGTGCATGATGTTATCAGGTAAGTGGCCTAGAGCTACTCTAGTTGTGGGTTTATTATCCTCGGTGTGGAAAGCCCGAACATCTTTCGAGTATGAGTCCCATGAACAGAATGCTGCGTCCATAGTATTCCCAGCGGAAGCAGCCACCACATATTTTCCAGAGCAGCCATCGGCGCCAGGAGCACGAATTATCCAACAATCTCTCCATACATTTTGTGACATTCCAGCTGGTGGCTTGTATTCAGCTTTCTCCTGGAACAATGACGGTGACACAGTAGCTCATAAATTGTGTTGTCATTTTGAGAATTCTAAATTATGGTAGGCTAACTACGCAACTAGCTAGGGATAAGGCTGCGTATTTCTGGTGAATCAAGAAATGTGGCAACGGGCTACAAGCCTACAAGCATATTTCTGGCAGATAAAGAAATGTGGCAAAGGGGGTACGAAATTGAAGGGGAGGGGACCTGAGGCCTGAGGGTACAATATACTTGCAAAAAAAAATAATAATAACCTCCTCCTTTCACATTGATTGTTTTGTCATTATTGAGAATCCTAAATTATGGTAATAAATGGCTAACTACGCAACTAGCTAGGGTCGGTCGGTTACGGATTGGTTTTTGGGTCGAATCCACTTTTTAGTTCATTTTACCGGGTTGTAAACGGGTTCGGATCGAGAAAGTTCTGTCAGGACCCTTACAAAGCGGGTCGAGTTGGGTTTCCAGGTCGGGTCAGCTATTGACAGCTCTAGCAACGGGCTACAAGCATATTTCTGGTGGATAAAGAAATGTGGCAAAGGGGGTACAAAATTGAAGGGGAGGGGACCTGAGGGTACATTATACTTGCAAAAAAAAGACCTCCTTTCACATTTAAAAAACTTGTTTTTAGGTGGGCTGGTGGGGGGGGGGGGGGAGTGATAGTACCCCCTTGCACCCACCTAGATCCTCCCCTCTCTGGACCTCCCAAGACCCTACCCTCGGCAGTAATATCCTAGGTGGTGATGGTGGTTGTTAATGTTGTAAATGGCTAACTAAGGTAAGCATGACAGTTTCCATAAAATGAAAAAATTATTCAAACAGCTATCCAAAATATAAGAACCTCACATTGTCCAAGAATCAGCAAATACAATATGCATTTCAATCTGCAGTATGCTACACGTAATTTGTTTCAATAGATAACTTTTGAAATTCGAAATACTGTAATTGCAACTTGGAAGTGACGTGGTAAACGCCAAGAGAAGCTCATATTTTCTATTGATGAGAGTGCTGAAAACGTACCTCGTGGTTAGCAATATCGTAGAAAGAACAAGAACCATCATCATGAGCTAGAAGAACTGATTCTCCCTCTGAGACAAACCATCCCCCAGTAGAAGTTTTTTGCCCTATTTCTATCAGCTGAGAAATAGAGTCATCTTCCATGTCCTCTTCATCAATCATTGCAGGTTTATTCTCTTGATCATCAAACTCATCAAGTGTCTCATCGGCTTGCAACTCTAGCTCAGTGCTTTGTTTCTCTTCAACAGTGCCAGAACTCTGTTGCGCCGTTGAAGTTTCAGGCTCATCTGTATCTTGAACCTCATCAGCACTAAGTGCAACTCCTGCATCAGTCGCACTAACCTGAGACTGGGCCTTATTTAAGGAAGCCAGAAACTCTAGCGCAATCACGTTCTCATCCATAGGACTCATTGAGTTATTTGAATTAGATGCACTATTAGACTGTAAAACATGGGTTCCATCAAGCTGCGAGTTGGAAGCAGACAATGTCATTGAGGTCCTATTCCTTAACAGCTTATGGTGAGGAAAAAGCCTTGCTTCTAGCTCCTCACAACTCAACCCTTTGGCCGACACTTTCACTGAATCAACTTCCATATTTTGATTCATCTCATGCGCTGTTCTTTCTTTGGTATCATTTTCAGTACCTTTTGAATTACCCGAATCATTAGAACATTCAGCAGTCACATGTGTACTAGAATCAACTATCACATTACCCATTGCTTTCTCAATTCCGGAAATCTTCGCCTGAATATCTGAAAGTATCATCTTAGATGCATTAGTATTATCCATATCGAGCATCTCTTTCGTCTTCTTAATATCCGAGGCAATTCTCTTCACTTTTCCTTCCAAATATGCAAGCTTCTCATGCAGCTTACTAGTATGTTTGTTACCAACCCGCCCACTTGTCCCCTCTTCAACGACACCCTTCTCTTTACAAACATCCGAACCCTTCAAATTGCTCGCGCTTTTCACACCCGCCCCTTTCAAACTCAACTCCAATCCAGTCTTCTCAGCACTTCCAACATGATCACTCTTCAAAACACCATTTTCATTTACATCACCCCCTTTAGGGACCATAACATCATCAAGACTACCAAAGTTTCCATCTTTATCACATAATTTATCACCACACCCATCCAAACCATAATTAACATCATTCACATTCAACTTTACAGATAAATTACTCTCCTTTTTACAAAACCCACTCAACCGTTTCCCCTCACCCCCATTTTTCTCACAGAAATCCCTAAATTTAGCCCCAATTTTCAAACTTTCACTCCCATCAGTAGAAACCCTAGATCCATTTCCATTTCCATTCACACCCTTTTCACAAGTTTTCCTACCCATTTCCCCGAACCCTTTCTTCTCCAAAACCCTAAAATTACTCGAATTAGAAACCCTAGTTTTCCGCATATCAGACAAAACCTTAGTAACATCAGAAGGACTAGGGCTCCTACCTCTGGGCCGAGATCTGGGCCGCTCGCCCTCCCCGGAAAATGACATCTTGGGCATGGGCCGAATCGCGGGCTTCTGGGCCGGGCCTGAAACCCTAGACGTGGAAGTAGATCTAGGGTTAGGGTTTTCTTTTCCGATTGATTTTCTCGCACTACTAAAAGAGGGTTTTTCAGATGATGGGGTTAGGGTTTTAGTGGGCATTGACGAAGACGTGATTTTTCCTCCGATTGCCCCCCGTTCTTTAAGCCGGCTATTCGATGTGGCTGACATTTTTAATATCAATTCTGGATCAGTTAGGGTTTCTGATTTGGGAATGTTTTTGGGGGTGATAATAATTGAATAAAGATGGTGTCTTTAGGCTTATGATTTGAGTTTGCTTGGATGAGGAGAGAGAAAGAGGACAGAAAGAGGAGAGAGAGATGGGGAAATCTGAAAAAGGGTAAATGGGCGGGAAATAGTGAAGAAGGGTTTTTGAGTGTTTGAAATTTCAGAATTTTTCAGAGGAGCGGGGGAAAAAGGGTGAGGTGGCTAATTTTGATTGGTTAGATGTGCGTTTTTGATGTTTAAGGAACTGTATTTTTATGGGTGTGAAGGCCCAGGGAATTGATGGGTAGATTTGGATTCTTATGTTTTTAATGGGTGGGTCTGTAAAGTTCAAATGACTTGGTGAGGTGGTCTGAAAATGTAAACATATGCTAAAGATGATGAGATGCATTGAGTAATTGATTGGTTTGTGTTTTTTGATGCAGATTGTTGTGTTGATTAGAATCATGGACAGAAATATTCCAAGTGTTTGGAGTACTTTTTGCACGTGACAAATGACTTCAACACGTGAGTACATTTTTATATGTTTTTACAATTTTTTGTAATGAGAACAATCTACGGAGAGGGATTTAGAGGATTCTTAACTTATTTTTGTTTATTTTTGTTCATTTAAATAATAATTAACAAAATTTAGTAGAATAAACAAAATTCACAAAAAAAATCTGTACAATCAAATTCCAACAAAAACTCAACAAAAATGAATAATTAATATAAATATAAGAAAATAAGTTGAAATGAACAAGTCCTTGGCATACTTAGTAATTAAACAAGATTAGTACAATATTGAACCTAAATATTTGAGTGATCGATAAGCAAATTATCAAATTTACCCTTTTTTTAACGGCGATATTTCCCGTCACTTCACCCGCCCATATGAAAAAATGGATTACATGGTCATTAGGAAGGGGAAGTAAAGATCAAACAATAAATAAAATACAGTTTAACCTTTTGTTTCTTTTGTTCACTGTCTTCTATCTTCTCTACCTCTCTTGAGCAAAATTCGTATGCTAGTACATTGGATGAGAGGCAAAAATTGTGCGAATATACATCTAGTTTTGGATTTTAAAAGTGATTCGACCATTATCATGTCAAAAAACGTTTTGTCATGTCAGATTTTGTTGGTCGGAATTAGGCAGAGGATACATCGCTGAAAATAAGAATAGACTCTGGATTTTGGATTTTTAGATATACAAATTTTTATTTTCCTAAATAGGAGTACATTATATAGATTTTTATCTTCCTACTTTGGACTTTGGAGTATCTGAAAGACGCGAGATAATAAAATTTTCAGACGATAGTTTCAATCACCTTTCTTCTTGCTCAATAGAATGAGAAGTAGTAAGATGGGTCTCCCATAGACTTGTCAATTGGGTCGGGTGGGTTGGGTTCGGGTCATGTCGGGTTAGGGTAACTAGCGGGACGACTCATTTTGTTGTTAGGTTCGGGTCGACCCACCAGGTCGAGTGACCCAATAAAAAAAAATTTCTTCGTTAATTATATAGCCAATTTATGCTTTCAAATGGTATATTTGCCAATTTATAACTTGTATTAACTACGTACGTATATTTTTTCACGTTTTGGTATGTATATACGACTATATGATATTCTTTAATATTTTTTTAGTTATTCGATAAGTTGTACTTTATATTTCCGTTCATTTTAGCGTAGTTAAAAGCAAAATTTCTTATTTTGAGAGAACAAATAGGTAGAAAAAAAGTTAATGAAAGAAAAAAAAAGGTTTTATTTTTAGGATATTTTAGTCGATCTTTTTGTTTTAAATTATAAATTGTTCTATTTTTCTGGTTAAATGGGTTGACCCACTAACAAATTGGGTTTGACCCAAAAAACACCGGGTTTATCGAGTTCCGGTAAAATCGAATTACGAGTCGAAAAATCAGTTTCGTAACCCTGAAAAAAAAAAGGATCGGGTCGGAAATTGACAGTTCTAGTCTCCCATCTTACACTCTATAACTACAACAAAACTAACTACGACAATTGACTTTGGGAAAGCATGTCAACACCGCAACAACATGAGCCTTCAATATTATCAAGGAGAGCTACTGCAAGTGGAAACTACTTCCTAGGTAATACCCCCATCTCGAGCTGTCAATTTGGTTGATCAGATCAGATTTGCATTGGATCAATTCGAAGTTGGGTTATTAATAGGTCGTATCATTTTGGTTCTGATCATCCAAACTCTTTAGGGAGAAATCATCATTCCATTAAATATGTACAACCTCATTATAATATCCTACTAGCAAACATGAACTATCTATCGAGAATGTGACCTAACAACATACAGAATGACAACTTTAAAGCAAAGGTCGAAACACGTGTTCTTGGGATACTTAATGATTGCATGAACTAAATACCATTTTTTTTGGATACGGAATATAAGATACACTAAGAATCATATCATAATCATAATCATAATATATATATTAAAGACATTTTCTGACAGCATTGAACGCGTCCACCTAAGCGAACATTTTTTTTAAAAAAATACAATAATAAATCATAAATAGAAGTTAGGAAAGAGAGAATATTAGAGTTATGGCAGTAAATCATTGAAGATAGTAAAACATTAAGAACAGTAGAACTTTTGTTTCATGTTTCAAAAATACAAATTTCTTACACCAATGAAAAGAGCGCGAACGCACTTTAAAACAACACCATTTTGTTATATATCTAATATCTATATATAGGCATTTTCTAACAGCATTAGACGTGTCACCTAAGCGAGGCAACTAAGTTGAGCATTAAAAATATATTTAAAAAAAATATAATTCAATAATAATGACATAATAGAATATAGAATAAGAGGAGATATTAGAATTATAGCAGGAAATCATTTAGGATAATGAAATACTAAGCAACATATAACTTTATTATTATTATTCCGGTAAAAATCTATTGATAAGATTTTCGATAGTTCAATTTAAAGACCCAATCTTCCTTTAGCTTATTGCCAATATGTAGTTATGTACCTATTACTCCAAACCCCGTCCTAATTAGTTCTTAACCTTGCCATTGGAATTAGGAGCTACAGGATGACTACAGTAACATATATTCCACTTTGTCAGGAACAAAAGAAAAAGAAAAAAGAATACGACATTGTTATTTCTTTAACACACTACACCATATAATGCTCATTTAAAAGGTATTCTAAGTTTGTATGGTAAAAATAAAAAATAAAAAAATTGAAATTGGTGATAAGAGTTAGAATTGTTCAATGTGTCCCATATAATGCAAAATAATTCTATTATGTGGTATTAATGATATTAGAATGATTATATTAATGCTTAATCATACATTACTAAATAATTTAAGTGATAGTTATACTTATGATTTTCTATCGATATGATTAATTAACACGTTAAATTGACCATGAAACGTGTAACGCATGAAAATACACATACTATATAAATAAAGGAGGTATTTTGTGACTGCATCGGACACTATCCACCTTAACGAATCATTTAATATTAGAATTAAAATTGCCACCTATGCAAGCTACTAAGCTAAGTAAATAACAAAAATATAATTACGATATATAATATCAGGTGAAAAGAATAAGTTATAATTATAAGTTATAAAATTAAGAAGATATTTTCTGGTGTTATTAAGTTGTAATATCAGGTATTTTATAGTTTTCAGGTGAAAAGAACAAACCCTAATGTCCTATTCTTTTCAACGAAATGGTGTAAAACAGAACGGAATGGAACATAATAAAATGACAGAAAAGATAACGGAACAAAACGACATATTGGACACAAAATGTGAGAAAAAATAAAACATAAATTGAGATGCAGTGCAAATTGGAAAGGAACGATTCAGATTAACTACAATGCTTAATTCCACTAAATTTTATATACAAGTTTAAAACTATCAAACTGGCATATAATTTATGTCATTTTGACAAATTATTTCAAAAATATGAATAACTACATAGTATCCGGCCATAAACATATCGCTACATAAACGAATATGTAAAATTCACAAATAATTAAAGTTTTGGATGATAAAAGAGCCTCACTTATAAGTTGTAGAATTTTAAGAAAGTTTCATGGTCCATAGAGCATCACGTAAGAGAAAAAAATTACTTAAAAAGTTTTATAAAAATAATGACAAATATATAAGAAAACAAAGAGATTGTGGCAATTTTATATTTATTTATTTATTTTTCTATTGGTGCATATATGCATTTGACTGAAAATATTGAATGTAACTTTCCATTAAACCTTTCAATGCACAAGATTACCTTTATGTCCAACACGAATTCAAACTATTGAAGTGTAATTGCCAACATACTTCGATTCACGATATCATATTTACTGACATCATATAAGTGTATTTATTTTAAAATTTTAACACCTAACCTGTGCAGCGCACGGGCTTCATATCTAGTATCTATATATTAGAGGCATTTTCTGACAGCATTGGAGGTGTCCACCTAAGCGAGCCATTGTAATAAAATTTTAAAATAAACATAAAATAGAAATATATGTTTTGGTATAGAATATATACTAAAAGTGTATTTTCCTAAATCCTTAAAGAGTACATTACTAAACAGAGGTTTTAGAAGATATACTAAAGTTGTACTTTCCAAAATCATTAAAGAGTAGACTATTAGATTTTAAAAAGCATATAACTTTAGTTTCACCGCTTAAGAAATTAAATTTCTTACACCATTGGAACGAGTACGAAATATCCTTTAAAATAAGAGTCATTTGTAGTATGTTCTATTGATTTACAACATTAGATGCGTCCACCTAAAAATGTAATCAGTAATTAGCTTGACAAGCTGACACAACTAAAGAGCAACATTAGATGCGTCCACCCAAAAATGTAATCAGTAATTAGCTTGACAAGCTGACACAACTAAAGAGTTGCATGTAAAAATAAGAGAAAAGATATGTATATTAGTTATAAAAATTTAAAAAGCAATCTCAAGGTAAAATATAATAAAAAGAGTATGTGTAGAATAAATAAATAAACGATGAATCTAAAATGATTATAGGTCCAATCTATAATAGGAAACTTTACCATTATCACGTATAATTTTATAACTGTACGTGATATATTGATCCCCCATGTTATTTTAGGGTTCCAATTTATGTTCCCTTCAACTTTATAATTATTAATTAATGTACTCCCTCCGGACCACAAATAAAATTGCATTGGACTTTTTGCGTTCTTCAAGGCATTACTTTGACCACATATTACTTTGAAAAAACAAGCAAGCATTGAAATATGTTTTGCTACTCTAAGGTTTACGTCTAAAACTTCTTTATTTTTTGAAAAGTAGTTATGTATACGAACAATAGACAATTAAACTGAGTTTACCATAAAAGAATGTTCATATCTTTGTAATGTTAGTTGTACACTTATATCAACATAAGAGTATTGGCGTACCAACATCAATAATAGAAAGACTTTGAAACTATTACCTCTTGGATCATGTAACATATGGGACGAGTTAATTAATAGTTAATTGAAATTGATGATAAGAGTTTAAATTAGATAAGATGCCCTATAAAGTCATAGTAATCTTATTATATGACATTCATGATATTAAATGGATTATATAAATATTTATCCACATATTACTAATAGTTTTTCATAAGTGACAATTGCACTTTGATTTTCCGATGAGATTAATAATCACGTTATATTAGTTTTATTATATAATCATAGTCCGTGCAACGCACGGGCATACTCACGGGCATCCACCTAGTTTCGTATTCAAACAGGAACTCCTAATCAATCCTACTCTATTTCCATACCACTTCAAAAATTAAAATAACTACTAATAGTATATAACCACACACCACTCCATAGTGCATAGAGATGGCACTGGGTACGATTGACACGAGTCACAACACGACACGATCCGACACACTTTTTACATGACATGACACCGACACAAAGAAAGTATGGGCACGAGCACGGACAAAAATGATCGGGCCTGAAATAAGGCCGGAACCTAAATTTTGAAAAAAAAGCACCATAGGGCATGACTGACGACACGAAGCCATTTTTTTTAATAGTCCATAGTCCACACCAGTCTCTAGAAACAATCTTGAATATGAAAAAAAAAAAAAAAAAAATCTCGAATATGCTAGGGAAGTCTCAAAAATCAAAATTCTAAGCCCTGGCCATTTCTTTTGTCGTCCACCCGTACTAACTGAAGGCTGAGAAAGAGCCATGAGAAACAAACACCAAACAAATCAAGGGCATCCCCAGCCCCAACACAACTTCAATTGACGCCATTTGATTTTATTGGCTTTGTCTTCCAAAAATAAAGTAAATAACCCACCTTAATTATCAAGCTTTCCTTACTTCTACACAACCAATGGCTTCTCTCCTTCTCTCTCCTGCTCCCCCTACCCGTCTTTCTCTCTCCTCTTCATCTTCTTCTTCAAGGGAACTTCACAATTTTGGTCAAAGTTCCCAGCTTCAGTCTCTAAAATGGTATTCTAGCTATCCCAACAGAAGGGTCTCACTATCTGTAAAATCTGGAATTGATCAAGTCTCTTACATCGAGGGTCCACCACCACCACCAGAGTTGCCTGAGTTGGATAATGACCGTGTTGCTTATTTAAAGCTCAAATTGTTGGTAATTTTCTATGTTCATTGTAATTGACTTTATTTGCTTTACCATGATTTCAGTTCACTGGGTTTATATCTGAATTTTATGTCTGAATTTTGTGCCTGAAAATTATGGGTTTTAGTTAGTACTTAGCTGTATACTTTACAACATTCATACTGACAAATAATAGCACCTTAAGTATGCACAAAAGAATGTGAGTTATTTCAACCATTGCCAATTGGTTTTCAGATGGAACTTAATTGGGTTTAGTATTTGCAGGGTCTTACTTTTGCATATATATACTCATTGAGATATGGATTTTTTGCATAAACCCATGAAGCCAACAACTTATCTTATTCATTTGGGTGATCAATTTTGTACCATAAGCATGCAGTCTATGTTCCTGATATATGATTCCATTCTTCTTATTTCAGCAGTTAACCACTATTTGATTTTATCTTTATGGTTGGATATAATAAGAATATCCCTTTATGGTTTAAACTAATAAATATGATATGATCAGTGTCAGCAATTCAAAATGGTATTGGTCAGCCAAGCAGCATTACATACCTTATCATCTGTTTCATATCCGTAAATCCAATATTTTGCGAAGTTCTTGCATTTGAGAGGTTGCCAACTGGTGATGCCTCCAAAGATAGTAAACTGTTTATAGAAGTTAATGAAGAAAAAGCAATACCGATTCTCACACGAATTGATTAGGTGAAAATTGTCTAGCTTTCAATCTTCCACATTTCAGCGGATGCCATTTTGGCTTTCATCTAGTGATTAATTGGTTATTCCTACACCCTACACATGTATCGGATTTCCATCTTATCTCTAAACACATATCTAGACAATCTAGTCATATACACCTGATGCCTGAACTTTATAGGCTTTTACTTTTATCTTTTTCACTTCTTGTGCTAGATGTTTTTTAATAGCTTTTTATGTATTATTAGTACCTTTTCAAAGATAGGTTATATAAAGCGCGTAACATCTTCTCTTCGGGGAGTAGTCAACTGGTGGTACTTGGTAGAGCTTAATGAAACAAAGGCTTTGTGATTTGTACACCAGCAGATTAGCTCAAGATCTTATATCTTTGTATCTTTTAGTCCCACCTCATGTCATTTTGGCTTTCATCCAGCGATTCATTAGTCATGGCTGCACTCTGAGCATGACTCATCAAATCTTATCTTTATAACTTATCTAGTGACTATTGACTACGGGTTTGCATTTCGTACTTGAATCCTCTCATCTCTATAAACTTGTCCAGTGACTATTGACTACTGATTTTCATTCATAAGGCTATTACTTCATGTTTTTTTGCAATCCATTCATGCTCAGTGTTCATTTTAATGACTTATTGGGTGTTACCTTTTCAAAAAATACTTTTTTAATTCTTATCTAAAAACTCAGCTGCGCCGGAACATCGGTTATGGTATTAAGGTCCACTTTTGTCAAAATGTCAAAAATTGCCTTTTCCATGCATCCTTGTTATTTTTTCCTTTGTTCTGTCTATTGATGCCATCACTATCACAATGGCAGCACCTGGAGACTCCACATACAGTTATCTCCCTGTGGTTGTGGTCATAGCCCACACCCATCAGCATTACGCTGTGTCATCTCCAAATAGTACATTGTATATTCAAACGCTGGAAGCATATCTGGGAGACTACCTAGCACTCAAATATCTTTGATGAGAGAGACTTAATGCATTGTTCTGTTGTGGGGTTTATGTGTCTTATTTGCATGGTCATGCATGTAGACTTGTTAAATGCTGGCAATTGAAATGTTGACTTTAGGAAAAGATGGTAGTTGAAAACAGGATGTTGCAATAGATTAGAGGACACACTAGAAGGAACTGAGTTAGGAACTAGGTCATACAAGTGAAGGTAGGGGTTGCACTTAAAAAACCATAAGATTAGGGAGAAGTACAATAGTGTATATAATGTCAGTTATAGGTTGCTACACAACATGACAGCTGTTACATAGAAAATCAGCTTGCCATTATCCAACAGGCTGTTATGTAATGCGATTAGGTTATCACACCAGCCACTAAAAACAGTTACTAAGTGTTATACCTCTATATATTATTGCATTTCCCTTACAGGAAAGTCTTAAATCATATTTTGGCCTTCACTAATACTCAGAACCTTTCATTTCTTCTTAAACAACAAAAGAAGGCCTCAAAGATATAATGCTAATTACAGATTCAAATAACTGGAGTAACTATGTTTAAAGCTGTAATTTTCAAGCTGGAAAATTCATTCTGCGTCACTTCTGCAACTCTGCTACTGTTACTGCGATTTGTTCTATGAAGTTGTATTAGTTCATGTGATTGAGAGAACCTTTGAACACTTATTGTAAGAGGATGAAGTGAGGCCAGCTTACCGTACAGAAGAGGGAGAGGTGGGATGAAGAGAATCTACGCAGAAATTTAAAATCAAAACATATTAGATATGACCTTCCCTTCTAGGTTTGGTGCGAAGGTGTTGTCTTTCTTATGGTAGAATGTAGGATGGCAGAGAAGAATCCATCTGGGAAACCCCATCGGAAAGGTGGCTCTTCATATCCTTTCACTTTTTTCCCTCCCAGGCATTTTTCTAGCTATCCATTTGCATATTCTATCATCTCTTTCTACCTCCGCTCGTTTTCCTTCATTCCTCTTCTGGCACTTGGCCTGATCTTATTATGTTGTTTCTTTCCTTTCCTCCTTTCCATATGTGTCTATGCGCACCTGTGTCTGTGTCTGTGCCTGCTATCAGTGCTATGTAGAGTAGCCTCTCTGTAAGTCTGTATTACATTATAAAATTGAGGAAGGGATATTTAAAAACAGACCGCACCTTAGGCATGAGCCTTTGATTTTTGCACTACGTTGTCGTTAAGGTCATTTATAATTTTCAATTTAAGTGATCTACTATGTACCAGGTTGTTTATTTTCCAATAAAAATGTGATTATTTATTGCAGAGTGTCGTCTCTGGGCTAAACAGAGGTCTTGTAGCAACTGAATATGATCTAGGAAGGGCAGATGATGTTGCAAAGGAGCTTGAAGCTGCTGGTGGGCCTGTAGACCTGTCTTCTGATCTTGATAAATTACAAGGAAGATGGAAATTGGTATATAGCAGTGGTTTCTCATCTGGCACTTTAGGAGGGAGCCGCCCTGGACCTCCGACTGGAAGGCTTCTACCAATTACTCTTGGTCAGGTCTGGTTAGCTTTATCCTACTGAATTTAATATTTACAATAATTGTCATTTCACTGCTGCATTAGAAGAGCTAATTAATGGTCAATAATCTGGTCATATGTTGCATGGTTTCTACATACTTCTGCTTACAGAGATGGCTACCCCAATATGCATGTTCATTGTTCACTGGTTTCAATTATGTGTGCACGCACACAAACTTACAAAGGTGATATCCTGCATCAGGTTTTTCAACGAATTGATGTTGTAAGTAGAGACTTTGACAATATCGCGGAGCTTGAGTTAGGTGCTCCATGGCCCTTGCCCCCTGTTGAAGTCACTGCTACATTAGCCCACAAATTTGAACTCATAGGTTGGTTCTACATTGAAATAATTTTACTATCAAGTTTGTATTCCACATTTTATGCGTTGGGAGTATCGATGCAATCCCCTAACTAGAGATATATGATCTTTGATATAAACAGGACCTGCGAAGGTTAAAATCGTATTTGAGAAAACAACAGTGAAAACAAGGGGTAACTTGTCGCAACTACCTCCACTGGACATTCCTAAGCTTCCTGATGCATTAAGGCCTCCTTCCAATCCTGGAAGTGGTGACTTTGAAGTCACGTACGTTGATTCGGACACCCGTATCACCAGAGGAGACAGAGGCGAGCTTAGAGTTTTCGTGATCGCTTAACCTCACAGCTTCATATCTTGATTGTGATTCATTTGACGAGACAAAGAAGAAACTCTCATTTTTGTATTGATCCATCTGTATGAATTAATAGGGTGACTATTATATGTTATACATAAATGTACAGAGAGTACCTTATGAGATGCCAACCAAATTTGTAGAGTGGTCCTTGTCCACTGTGTTGTGATTACCTTATTGTAGAGTACTTGTGAGTTACTTGTGAGTTGTTAGTTGTGGGTTTTGGAATTGTAACTGCAACATGATTGTTCTATCTTAAAAACGCGGATGTCTATTAGAAATACCATCAATCTCACTTTAAATAAAACATAAACTTTGAAAAGAAATTACTCCGTATCTAATTCAAATGATATGAATTAGTACACTGATGTCCAAATTTCGACATTCAATCTGCTGCTCTATTGTCTTCCGGGAAGATATGATCAACAATACGAATGGCAAGACATTAGTACAAATGGTCACTCCTCCACACAAAAAAGAAAAAAAAAATCTCAAAATGTTTTTTTGAAATTTTATTAGCCACCCCACGGCCCACGGGAAGGAGCTTGTTTCCATTAAACTGGCGAGTCCAGTGACCCTTTGGCCTTTGGGTTTCTCAACTCTCAAGCAAAGACACCCCCTAAAAATAGAGACGTTAGATGAGATGTCCTCTAACGGCTAGTTCCCCTTTTAAAATTCGTAAAGAAATTAAAAATTCTCATTGGGATTCTTTCCGTTACAAACATTTCCTCCTTCCCTCCTTCCATTTTCATCTCTCTCTCTCTCTCTCTCTCTCTCTCTCCCTTAAACCCTATCAAAGAAACAATCTTTTTTCTTTGATACCCATCATACAGAATAGGTAATCTTGAAATCTCATACAAAATCAATCAAGATCTTCCCTTTGCACCAAAAAAATCAAGATCTTCTCTGAATTACTCTGTCTTTCTTCTTAGGGTTCTTTGATTTCTCCCCTACAAAATCAAAAAATGGCACCAACACCATCATCTGCGTCAAAATCAAACCAAACCCATTTCACACAAATCAGAACCCCACAATCTAAACAACGTCTTCATTTCAATTCTTCAAAAATAGCTCATCCATCACCAAACCCTAATCTCAAAGAACTCCAAAACCCTAATGGACCTCCAGAACACCCAGTTGAAGTAATTGGGAGAATCAGAAACATGCCTGATCAAAAAGAAGATAAAATTACTGGGTTTTTCCAAATTAATCCAGATCACCAAACAATCCGAGTTAGGACCGAAATCGGGTACCGAGATTTTAGTCTTGATGGGGTTTCTGCTTCTGAGGATGATGACCTTGAAGGGTTTTATAAGAAATTTATTGAGGCTAGGATTCTTGGGGTGAAAATGGGGGCTAAATGCACTATAATGATGTATGGACCGACGGGTTCGGGTAAGAGTCATACCATGTTTGGGTGTCTTAAGCAGCCTGGGATTGTGTATAGGGCTTTGAAGGATATTCTGGGAGAGAAAGAAAATGAGGAGGGGAGTTGTGGGGTGGGGATGTTTGTGCAGGTTTCTGTGGTGGAGATTTATAATGAGGAGATTTATGATCTTTTGTCCTGTGATAAAAGTGGTGGATCATTTCATCTTTGGTCCAAAGGCAGTGCTTCTAAGGTAAACCCTGAAATCCAAAAAACATTGTACTTATTGTAATTGACTCTGGCTTGGTGTTATTCAATTTTGTCATTGAATGATTTCTAGTCATGTAATGTATGCTGGGTTCTGAGTTGACTGATTTCATGTAGCTAGTGGACTGGAACTAATCTATGATGAATTTGAATGTATGATGAAGGTTGCTTGCTTCTCTAATTTGTTTTTGAATTTGAAATGCTTTGTTATGCTATTGAGGGGTTATATATTTAGGTGACAGTGCTAAGTAGCTCTAGATACACAAATTGGATGCATATCCTAGAATTCTACCTGTCATCAGATGAGTTTCATTTCCCTTGTGGCCTTGTTAATGGTAAATTGTTATTCTTCGCATATACTTATAGCATGTAAATAGAGTTTGGGAAGATTGTTTTCATTCTTGTTGGTTCCAGATAATGTTATGGGAAAAAGGCTGGTTCTTAGAGCTTTTCATTTGTAGGTAAAACCAGAAGTGATGGGAAACTAAAATTGCAATCTTATATTGAAAATAGATGTTTTCCTATTAGTTTTTCGTACTTTGATTTCTTACATACTACCATGGCATATAAGTAGCTTCTAGGAGGATTATTTTCCTTCTTGTTGATTCCAGATGATGCTCTTACTATATACAGCATGATGTTGATTCAAGTTGAAAAACCCTCATTGCTTAGGTGAAACTAGAAGTGATGGGGAAAAAAGCTAAAAATGCATCCTTTATATCTGGAAATGAGGCTGGAAAAATTCTGAAGGAGATCCAAAAGGTGGAGAAGCGAAGGATCGTTAGAAGCACAAACTGCAATGACAGAAGTTCTCGAAGCCACTGCATGGTAGTCTATTGTTTGCTTCATCATGATAACATTGAAATCTGACTCATATTGTGATTTTTGTTTTTAGACATTTTTATATTTCCCTGATAATGGCAGATAATTCTTGATGCCCCAACTGTTGGAGGAAGACTGATGCTTGTTGACATGGCTGGGTCAGAGAACATTGAGCAGGCTGGTCAGGTTGGATTTGAAGCCAAAATGCAGGTACAGCTCATTTCTCAGATTAACTATTTGGTTCAATAACAATCCTAACCTAAGTTAGTTATTGTAGGAAATATAAGGTATTGATCAATAACAAAATAATATATAAAGGATAGAGTAGATGACTTATCAAATAATCGTTGCGCCGTGGTATGAGGGTCACTGCCTTGAAAGCGAATTTCGGCACGACTTTGGTGCAAATCGTCTCCGCCGGTCGCTCCCCAAGGTTAACACAACAACCCCCAAACAAGTGCACTCATGGATGGAGGTTTGGAACTTACACAAATACAATTGTCCGGAAACTAATCATACATGGGGATATGAGGAGATGTGTCTTCCTTCACATTCTCTCTATTTTATTTCTCTAGTGGACATGAACACCCAATTTATAGATGGTAAAATGTAACCTCCCACAACCCATTAAAGTAGCTTTAATGGGTTTATTAGTGGCACATCATGGGATATGAATTACCCACAATTAATTACAAATCGGTTACAAATCACCCCATAACCTTTGGGTGCCATTATTCCAACAATCCCCCACTAATGGCAAACAAAGGCCAAATGATTTAATTTCTGGACAAAGGAAAAGATAGAATACTTAAGTACCAATGTCCGAAGGATTGAATTGATACGTAGTGAAGTGAGCGAGTAATCGGTGCTAATTCAAAGAGTGAAGTACTCTTGAACTCAATGAATTACACGTGGTCAATCGAGACCCCCACAACACATATTATACCTTAATTTTGTGCAAATTCCGCGATAGAAAAATATAAACGCAATTATATAGGCCATGCGTACACCTTGGGTCTTATGAGTGCTCTAGAAAGATAGCCCAAAATCTTTCATAAAAGGCGGCCAAACCTTTACACTCACGTAGGTGATTTCATCACGTCCATCATAACCAAGTCTACCCAACTCACATATGGGTTTGACTAATAAACAACTGGACTAAGAAACCATTAAGAGCAAATGATGCTCAACCTCTCATATACCAACGGTGAATCCATCAAGTCCGTCTCAATTAGGACCACCCAAAAAATAGGGATATGGAATCATTAAGAGCTAGAAGCTCAACCTCACAACATGCGGTGAATCCATCAAGTCCGTCTCATAAGGACCACTATATAAAAGCTATGGATTCATTAAGAGCATATGCTCAACCTCACAATAGCACCAACAACGCCATAGGGATGGGAAAAGATGGTGCACATTGAGTAACCTCATGGCTTCGTTTAACCACATTGAACCAATGAAGGTTGGGTATCCACCATGATTTCCTCAATATAAGGGCTTTAAGCCTCATCCCCCTCGAGATTCAATAATAAAGCTTAAACCAATCTTTCTTTAATTTATATTGTTACTTTGACGATAGTTTGTCTATTGCAAATGCATCATCTCTTGTCATGACACACTAATTTAACAAATCACAATTAAAAGAAATTGGCACACTAAACTTTCTCGAAATGCATATCAACATGTCTCTCAAGTCTCAACTAACTTCTTGACCTGCCCACTCAAGAATAGTTAATTATAACATGTTATATACACGTCAGATTTTAGAGACAAGACCCACAACAAGGGAAAATACATACTCATTTGTACAAGTATATATGATTAACTTGTCACATATTTGCATCAATATACCCATCAAACACGGCAGAGATGACTATCAAAGTGCAAACACAAGTTAAAAACATATTAATTCAATAACTCTAGCATACACAAAATATAGAATATTTAGAACCTTTGTTGTTCTTATAAATATATGCTATCATGAGTTCTCGCAATCAATACACAATAATAATATTGACCTCTTTCAATAGTATCTCCACATATAAAGAAAATTGATGATTTTTCTCATCAAATTAAACACCCACCATGTTCAATATCTTTAATACCATAATCATGCATGGTTTATTATAAACCACTATAAGTATACTCATTGCCAATGTTAGCTTATCTTCTCTGTAAGACATATAACGATATAAGCTACTGTATATCATGATAACAAATGATTTCATGCAAATCATCATTTTCATGCTTCAAGATATCTCTAAAATTATATGTATTATGTACAAGCATAAAAGATATATACATAAACATTCAAATATCAAAGGTCCCAAAAAACCCATAAAGATTTCAGTAAACTAAATTTAATTAGTTACCCCCACATTCTCAAAGAATCGAGTTCTATCAACTTATATTGAGAACACCAATATGTATATAACATGTAGCTAGTGAGCACAAAACTTCCCCCACATGTTCTCAATATACATACCATAAATCATATACTTTCTCACCAATCCATTTGCAATTTCTTTGATACAAAATATTAAATATCATACCACAAATGATAATATCAAAGAATAAAAAAAAAAAAAAGTAAAATGTGACTTTTGTAGCACATGAACTACAAACAACATCCACTTATTTACACAATTTCTAAATATTTTTAGAAATTATTCGTACAACTCACAAGAACCCGTAACAAGTTTTGGATCAAAATTTAAACACAATATATAAGGCTCAAATTATGCTCTCATATAATTGTCAAACTAACTAACAATTACTTGCTTAATTCTGTAAGCACACAATATATGAGATTTCTTTTTCCTCTTTTGATTCTATCCCATACAAGAACCATTTATACTCTTGTCAAGGTCAACCAACAAAATCACAAATATTTTGATCAAAATAATTCACATAATCATATATGACTTTTCCAACACATCACTGAATGTCAACACCATATAAACACAAGGGGAAAACTAAAGGCACATTTGCATAATTTCTCAGATAGGTAGAGATAATCTATCCATCTAACTGCTCATCATCATAGCAGTAGATAGTGTGCCAGTTCAATTAACACACTAGCTGATCATATATATATATATATATATATATATATATATATATATATATATATATATATATATATATATATATATATATATATATATATATATATATATATATATATATATATATATATATATATATATATATATATATATATTTTAATAATAAATCCGAGAAATAGCATTCATTTTGCTGATCAATAGGCCTTTAAGCACAAAATGCAGAACAATTAGAATTGTCTACAACCAGTAATAGGGAAGCAATCTTTAACATTTCTTTCACATATATCCAGTCATTGTAGATTGGCAAGTTGGTGATATGGATGGAGGTGATACAACGTGCAAATCCAGTCACCTTTAATCAACTTGCATTTCTTAATTACTATCCATGTAGGCACATTGGCTAAAGCCAAAAATTTTCCGCAAGAAGCAAACAACCGGCAGATACATGAACTCATAGAAGTTAGAACCATTAAAATAAAACAAGTGTTCCTATATGGCATGGATTTTCCAGAAAGACATTGCAGATCGATTCTTGGATTAATTCTCACAAAATTACTCAACACAAGAACGACAAATAATTAGGCCTCTCAAAATCCAACATTAACTACCACTCATGAGCCCACTTACACCTAATAAACTGAATTCATACAGAATATTTGGCAACAAATATATTACATAGCAAATTCCACGACAAGCCAGTAGTAATATAAACGTCAAGACCAGCACCATAGACCTCTAAATTTTTCACCTTCCTTCCGTGAAACACAAGTTAACATAATAAGCATGATCACAAGTGCAACAATTTATTTTGACGCTTCACAAAATCACAATTAATCAATACCTTAAATAAAATCGCGTTCAAATTGTAGGAAATATAAGGTATTGATCAATAACAAAATAATATATAAAGGATAGAGTAGATGACTTATCAAATAATCGTTGCGCCGTGGTATGAGGGCCACTGCCTTGAAAGCGATTTTCGGCACGATTTTGGTGCAAATCGTCTCCGCCGGTCGCTCCCCAAGGTTAACACAACAACCCCAAACAAGTGCACTCATGGATGGAGGTTTAGAACTTACACAAATACAATTGTCTGGAAACTAATCATACATGGGGATATGAGGAGATGTGTCTTCCTTCACATTCTCTCTATTTTATTTCTCTAGTGGACATGAACACCCAATTTATAGATGGTAAAATGTAACCTCCCACAACCCATTAAAGTAGCTTTAATGGGTTTATTAGTGGCACATCATGGGATATGAATTACCCACAATTAATTACAAATCGGTTACAAATCACCCCATAACCTTTGGGTGCCATTATTCCAACAGTTATGTGTTCACTGACTTGAGTTTATACTTGTGCAGACTGGAAAGATCAATCAAGGTAACATAGCTCTGAAGAGAGTTGTTGAGTCTATTGCTAATGGTGATTCTCATGTACCATTCAGAGACAGCAAACTAACCATGCTTCTGCAGGTACATAAGAATTTAATATAATTAGTTTCTGTGCACTTGGCTGTGTTTTTGTATTTCTCAATTTCAGTTGTATGTTTGCTGCAAAATGCTTCAAATTTGTACTGTTTGCTCTATTGACTGTTTTAAAAATACATCAATGCTGGTGCTATAGGATTCTTTTGAGGACGACAAGTCGAAGATTCTGATGATCTTGTGTGCGAGCCCTGATCCGAAAGAGATGCACAAGACAATATCTACGCTTGAGTATGGAGCTAAAGCAAAATGCATCATTCGTGGTCCTCATACACCAGTCAAGGATAAGACCAATGGTGAAGATTCTTCTTCTTCTGTTATTCTGGGGTCAAGAATTGCAGCAATGGACCAGTTTATTATGAACCTGCAAAAGGAGAACAAGCAAAGAGAGAAAGAGTGCAACGAAGCACGAAAGCAGCTAATGAAAAAAGAGGAAGAAGTTTCACTATTAAGGACAAAGCTTGAGCACGTAGGAGAAAAGGTTCGGGCTGGTGCAAGCGAAGAGGAAATCAATGAAGTGGTCAATCAACGTACTCAGATGTTGAGAAAGGAACTTGAGAAGCAGCTAGAAGAGTGCCAGAGAATGGCCAAAGAATACGTGGAATTGGAGAGACGAAGAATGGAAGAGAAGATGCAACAACAACAGCAAGAAGTGGAAATGCTGAGGCGAAGGTTAGAGGAGATGGAGCTTGAGCTACGTTCAAGAGATGGCAGCAGTAGTGATGGAAGTGGGACAGACTTTGATGGAATTGGGCTGGCTAGACGGCTTAAGGAAGTATATGCTGATGAAGACCCGGGAATGGTGAAGTCTATGGACCTAGATACGGGAGACCAAGAACCAATTTCTGTAATTGGGATGCAAGGTTCTTTTACTCCTGTAATGGCTGAAAGAAGATATTTGAGCACTGTTTTTGAGGAGGAAGAAGTAGAAGATGAGGATGAAGAAGAAGTTGAGAAGAAAGTAATAGAAGAGATAAAGGTCCCAACACCATCCGGAAACCAGGAGAATGCTCTTCAACTCGCACCATCCTCAAGGAAAACAAGGATCCAAAATATATTCACTTTATGTGGAAATTATAGAGAGCTCTCACAGGGGACTCCAGGTTGCGCTGAAAAGAGGTCAGAAAGTGTTGACCCCAAATCACCTATTCATGAGTCTAACACTCCTACAACTACTGGCTCAGAGCTTGTTTTCAGTACACCGAAAAAGGTCACAGAAGTCCCCATACCTTGTCTACTGGCTGAGCCTTTAAAGGAGAATATGAAGCCAGCCAGTGATGAGCAGAATGATGTCCTCATGGAAGTTTATGTGAAATGGGAAGCAACAAAGGAAAACCCGGGTAAATTCATCAACAAGCTAAAGGTGGTTAAAGATGCAACCTTGGCTGATTTGAGGAAACTCATTGAGATCCATCTTGGCATGGATAAGCAGGACTTCACCTTCCTGACATTGGGGGTATGTATCTTGCTTCCCATTTCCGAACTTCTTTTTAAGTTTTCCTCAAGATTTCTTTGCTAACGTAATAGCAATATTTGCTGTTAATTTGTTCTGAAACTTCTATTAGTTACCTTGTTCACTAAAATGATGATGGGTTGTGACAAATGTTTGCAGGATCCAACTGGAGCTCCAATCTCCAAAGAGAAAGAATCGACCGTGTTAGCCAGTAAGCTACCAACATGTAACAACCAACTTGGCGGCCACCTTGCTTGCTTGCGCCCAGCTAAAGGAGCTCAAAGTCCTGCCCTTCTTCCATTCACTCCTCTGGAAAACAAACTTCCTGCAACCCCAATTTCTTCTTATTTGAAGAGAGTTGATGATTCTATGTCCCCTAATCTCGACTCTAATATGGGTTCCACTCCCTACATCACAGTCCGTCGGCATTAGAAGTACATATGCCTATGTACTCCTGTTGTATGCACAACTTTTGTATCACTGACTAATGTGAAATGTAGTTATATATATGGTTCTTTTGGCCGATACTGATTGCATTCTTTCTTATTTTTTGGTCTCAGCATTCTTTCTTGTCTTTTTGTCACAGTGGTCTTCCCGGGTTTCATATTTTTCATATTAACAAGCAAACCCCAACTTATGTATGGCAAGAATGGGACGTGAGAACGTTTCAGTTACACTACTGATACAGTCATTAGCTGATAAGCCAGGGCCTTGGAGGCTTTAAGTTGTACCATTTTTAGGCAAAAGAAACTATTTATTTGTAAAGAATTGCCAAGTCCAAGATCAACTTTTCTTAAAATTACATCCGCCCTTTGTTTTAGCTTTTGTTGTACGAGTATTGTTAGTAGGAAAGCAAAAGAAACAAACGAGAGTTTTATAGCATAATGGGTCATTGTCTTTCGTCTTCAATTTACCCAAACACCTTTGCACCACGAGTAAGTCTCGTGTGAGACCAACTTATAGAAAAATAGGGTCACCATTTAGCCATATAGAGGTCACTTATTGTAAGCAGTGATCATCGTTTCACTAAAAAGTGACCATCGTTTCACCAAAAGTTACTACAACACCGTCTCAAACAAGTTTTTGTGTTGCACCAAACACCTCTTTTAGCATATTCCATGCCGAAGTCTAGTGATTATTTTGGGCTTCATTAAAATTGATTGAACCTGAGACTAGGCGTAGCCACACATGAAAATAATCAAATGTTATATTCTTTTACAATTTGTTTGGCAAAAAATTTACATGAGAAAACATACTGCTCTTTTAATTATTTTGCATGACTTTTGTTTCACACCCACGTTGCATGGATGCTTCAGCTAGGACGTGTATCCTGTATTCGATATCAACCGAGTCTCGATAGATATTCAAATATGTGTACCTACGTGATATATTTTCTAAAATAAATCCTAATTTTTTATTTGAAAAAATAAAAAAGAAAAAAATATCGGTTACTTATTGGATTGTTTTAGGTTATTACGCCGCACCAGTCACTCAAAATATTGCTCAATAGACTAAAACTTTTCTAAACCTATATTCTCTTTCTTTTTACGGGTCATGCGGTTTTCTTAGAGGTTATGCGCTCACTACCTATTGATCTCGGATTAAGTTTTTCATCCCAGGCCACTTCGATCCAAACATTTTTACCATATGCGCATTTTATTATGTCTAATTTATCATTACATATTCAATCTGGATTTATCTTTGGCTATGTTTGGCACAACTAACTGCTTTGCTAGTTGAAAAGTTAGAATTTGTTAACAATTTAGCACAAATAATTGAAATTAGCCATGGAAGGTAACAAATCCACTTTTTTGCCAGCTATTTTTGTAAGCTTGCATAACTAGCATTAAAATCTTAGTTGTAATTGAAACCGAAAGTTGTAAATAATATATCAAACTGTTTGGTAGTAGCGAGTAAAAATACTAGCTAAAAGATGAAAATTGAGCTAGCTAAAATTGCCAAACATACTATATTTTTCTTTTTTCCCGAATCCTTATCCGTAACTGATTCATATCCAAAATTGTACCTGATTTATATCCATATCTGTATTGTACAACTAGTGTTCACACAACACAAACTCTGTGCACTAAATTGGTAAGAAATTTGCACCCAAAAAAAAAAAAAAAGTTAAGAAATGGCGCCAATTCCTCTAGTAGAGGAGTTGTCTAAAAGTCATGTCCCCATAAATGCAACTATAAAAACCCTTGCCTGACTGACTTGCATTCAAGATAGTAGCTTTCCTTTGCAGTTCTTCTTGGGCAAGAGAACTATCAATTTTATTTTTTTTTTTCTTTCAATTTCTCACTCCAAACCCACCATGGGAAAACCTTCAATCACTGATGAATCTCAATCTCTGAGAAGCTTAGCCGAGGATAATCAAGTTGTAGTTGCTCTTCCTGATGACCAGGTCTCTTCATCACCTTTCTCTCTTTTACAAATTTTAGCCTTTCTAATGAAGTAATGTATATAGAATTTACACTCTTGTTGTTGATTGTTGTTGTTGTAAATTGTTGTTGTTGTTGTTGTTTTTTTGTTGTTGTTGCATGTCCTTTTTCTGGGTTTTGTTCAGTTTTTTGTGTTGATCAAATAGAAGACACGGATTTTGCAAAACCCTTTAGGTAAAAGAAGTTTTTGCTCTTCATTTTTGGCCAATTTGCTGGAGATGTTTTGCAGATTTTTAAGTTCCCATTTTGCATTTTGTTTATAGTCAATGGATGGTCAAAATTAATAGCAAAATTGGGTTAAAAAATGTTAGAGTATCTAATTGCATGATGGCTTCAATGACTCAATGTGGATGCTTTTGATCCATTGGAGAGGGAGAAGAGGGAGAGGAGGCCAGTTAAACCACCCATCATGGCTGTATGTTTTACTTAAGAGGAACTGAAGGGTATCTTTTTTTTTTTTATTTGTTTATGTAGGATATGTGAAGACCCCTAACTTTAGATTGATGTTATGATACTCACAGTTTTCTCCTGAGGGTTGAATATCAAGGAGTGTCAAAGATCAATTTGATTGTTAGTAAGTTATGTACATACCCTGCAAAATTGAGATGCTGCATTGTATACTTTGTGAAAGGATGCTTCATTCTGCGTAAATACGACTCCGAGTAAGAAGGAAAAAATTATCTAGTAGGAAAATTTTCTGGATCTTGGATAACCAATTCCTAGGAAGCTTACTTGCCAAACACATCATTCTGATCCATTCCGTGCTTTCAGGGTTGGAAAAGATATGATATTTTGAAGTGGAAGGGAGAGAATTGTTTGCTCTCCTCTTCCGTTTGAGATGATAAGCCACACATGGGGAGAATGGTTGTACTATACTTCTTGTCTCTGTGTTCTATCCAAACACAGTGAGACTGAGATTGTAATGCTTAGGTTGTCGAGAGCGATGGGTGGGAAATGCAGAATTGGTTATGTGACATTCATTTACGTTGTATTCTTGATGTTCACGCTTTCTGATCTATTGTCCCCTCCATACGTAGCATGGTCATTTTAAGTTGTTGATTCACTTAGTTGCTGATCAGGATTTGGGGTTATGCTAGCTTGAATCTAGAATAAAGAGTTTGATTCCATGGCATCATTTGAAGAGAAAGATGCTTAGAGAAAGGTTGGGCTAGTGATAGGTGAGAAATAATGGTAAAATGATATTATATACAGGCGAATATTGTTTTAAAACATTCCAGAAAAATAGGGAGCAAGTATTTATGTCAAGTCGGCGAGAGAGTAAACAAGCTTATTAGGAGTGTCTCATATTGGATATATTTCATACTTCAATTTGATATGCATAGTTGTTTAATTTCTTTCTATAAGATATCGGAGTTTCTTCTTAGATAGGTTTATTCATTATCGGTTGCTTAGGTTTGTAGTAACGTTTAAATGACGTCGGTTCCAGGCTATTGAATGTCATAGCCTCATAAGTATGTTATGTCTTTTGGGCCACATTTTTTTTTATTAAGTTTAATACACTAATCTAAAATTTGATGCATCACATCTTGTTTTTCCTTTTACCATTTAAACTTTTGATATGACATGCTCCTTCGTAATTATTCATGGCTACTCTTCGTAGGCTTCTTGGTGTCATTTCCATTATAACAAAGCCTTTGGTTTGTTGTGCCACTCCAAAACTACTGTTTGGCTGTGGTTTGTTGTGATAATTAACTATGCGCAACTATTCAGCACATCTTTTTCTCCACTAAAATCTACTGCTTGTTCTAAGTCAAAAGCATGGAAGAAGCTTATTCTACTGATTGGAATGACCCTCCCTGGTATTACTCTGATCTGGGTTGTTAACTCAATAAACTCATTAAGAGTTTGAGAATATCCTTAAGTAAGATACAGGACACCCTTCATGGAATAGAAGTATTACATCTTAAGATACTCAAGATATATTGTTATATGCTAAACATCAATGATCAGATGGAATATCCATGGGAAGGAAACCAACAGGGTAGGCCTAGAAATGTCTTCTGGAGGACTTGCTGCATAAAAGTTATTGTAATCCATCTACTTCCAGTCTGTCTGTCATACGACGTAGGTATTCATCAGTTAATAAGATCTTGAGTTTCCAAGTTGAAGCATGCATTTGCAACATCTCCACCCCCCAACAAAATTATTGAAAAAAGGGAAGACTCTACACGAGTCGCTGAGTCACCCTTCTTTTGTAACTTCTATCAGCTAGGCAGGGTCTGGGATGGCTGTCCCCTTTCTGACTAGAAAATTTGATCTTGCATAAGAAGATCCCATTTTCCTGTTCAATTGATAACTTTCCCAAAATCCCTTTTCCTTTAGATGGTAGGATAATGAGATATTTCATTTTCTGGCTACATATTACTTCAGAGGAAGCGCAGGGAAATTTTAACTTGTTAACAAAAGCGCCTCATAGATATCCTACTCTACGTTAGGTAAGAGGATAAGTACAGCCATATGTCAGAGATTTTAGATGTTGTATCTCAATCTTGACTCCTTGCAACACTAGACTAAGACCCCAAAAAAAGCAGAAAAAGCAAAATTGACACATTTTACTATGACGGATAGTGATCCTCATCTCCTGTACCTACTAAGAAAAATTGGGATTCTCAGCTTCACCTCTAGGTTGCAATAGATTAAGAAGATAGGACATTGTGTCTGATCATTGCTTTGGTACTGATTTTCCGAAGCGAATGTCCCTTTGTGTTGTCACAATACTTGTCATGTTTGTCATCGTTGCATGTTTATTGTTGGTTCTTTTTTTCCTTTTCTGTCTCTCGTTTTGTTGATGCTTTCAACTTGAGGATTTTGATGACTTGTACTGTGTCTTCCAGCCCTGAATCTTTTGTTGTCAAATGTCTTCACAGAGTTTGTAGATTTGCATTGGTTCCACTTAGCTACTAGCTAGAACAAATGCAGGTACTTACTATCATACTAACAGCGAATGATAAATTAGAGACCTAGGCGACTGAATAAGCTGGAGTTAGTAAAAAGAATTGGCTCCTCGCTATGCCTCATGGTTCAGTTTTGTTTCTTACTAACTACAAGTTCAAGCGGAGCATGCACTAACCAAGGCAGTATTAAGTTTCATTAGGGAACCCTCCTTAACATAAAAGAGACAAAAGAATATAATTCATAAGGGATTTTTCTTCTACTAAATCTATATGCTGGAGGTGAAAAATAAGTGAACTAACATAGGTTCCATGATGCAATATAATCCTTGTGTATTTATGTCTGCAGTTTCTGCAGACACAGTCTCCATGTACAGTTATACCAACTATATCAAATTGGGAGGGGGCGTGTGTGTGCAGTGTGTGTGCAGTGTGCTTGCTATATATATACGTATAATTAGCAATGCACAGTTGAGAAACATATATGCATGCTGAAGCTGAGTCAACTCGGTGGGAGAATTTTGGGTTGTCTAGGTGTTAGTAGCTGCGCATATATTCGTCTGCTCTACCATGTGCAGATAGATATGCCAGAGTAATGCTCGTCTTGATTTCATTTATGCCAGATCAGGGACAACAAAAATGGGGAGCAGAGGAAAACGGAATACTTTTGTGTGGCTAGATACACAAGGAGTATCAAATGAATATCTTTCCCCGTTTATAAATTGTAAATCCTGGAATAGATCAGCACAAATACCATATTGTCTTCCTTTTGTCTATTATCAATATTATTGTCATTGAAATTTGTTATAGATATATAAGTTTCAAAGCCATGCCTTTTCTTTTTAGGAAGAAAACCCAAAAGAACCTTATTATTTGTGTCTAGCCACCCTAATTCTGTTAGGAATCTTTTAATATATGTACTGCTGAAGTCATGTTGGTTGAAATAACTAATGTTTTGGGAATATAATCCAGTAGTCCATGCATGCATCGACCGATTCCACCAGCACTTGGGGCAAGTAGATGTTGAGAATGAATGTAAAAGATCTCTCTATCTTTCGTGTCTAACTTTGCAGTTTTAGGAAAGCGTGTGTGGTTTTCGAGTATCCATCTCAAACTTTAGGTGGTTTCTTCTGAAATCATAGTTTTTATATGTCCAATCTATATTAGACCACCCTTGAGTGTGAACATTGAAACAAAAACCTGCTTCTTTGTCAGTAGTTGTTAAGAGTTGGATATTAGCAAATGTTGTATATGCTCTATGGTTTGCTAAAGTCTTTGAGTGTAGTTTATTTGCTGCACTCCTTATTGGTTCTTACTTTGATTAGCTTATGATCATTGCTATGGATTTAATTTATTGAATTTCCAAGAGGGTTCCAAGTGGAAGGGTGCCCAAGAAAAGTAAACTGTAACAACAAATTTCATGAAGAATTTATACATTTACTCATTCTTGTTTCTTTATATGTTTATTTCAGATTCAGATATACTTGAAGGTTAGAAGCACTATAGACTTCAAATTACAGAGGACTCACACAACTAGGAAGCTTAAAGAGATGTTCTGCGGCAGGGAAGGTGTTTCTGAGAGCCTGCAAGAGCTTTTCTTTGCTGGAGAACGTCTGGAGGATGGACAAACACTTGCTGACTGTGGCATTGAGAGAAATTCCACCGTTGATCTTCATTTGAACACCATGTCTGTGTTTTTCAGGCACCTATTCATCAAAATACCGTCCAACCGACGTACTGTTGCGATCTTGGCAAAGGATCAAGATAACATCCAACAAATCAAAACTATTATTCAGACCAAGGAGAAAATCGATTCGGATAGTTTCAATCTGATGCATGATGGAAAATTTCTTGAAAGTCACCAAACTCTCGCCTCTCTGAACATTGAGAATTATTCAACCTTTTACTTGGTCCATCATCCTAGAGACGAGCTGTCAATTTCTGTGTTTACACCTACACAAGGGATTATTGCCCTCCAAGTTAAGCAGTTGCAAACAATTGGGAATGTGAAAGCTTTAATTGGGAGCATGACAGATACAAAAGTTAAACATGCGAGTTTGGTATACGCAGAGACATCACTCGACGAGTCCAGGTCATTTGCTTCCTATAAATTCAAGGAGAATACCTTATTGGCATTGGCATATTCTTTCCAGATTTTTGTTCGTATGTGGACTGGGAAAACTATCACTCTTGAGGTGTTCCCTCATGATAACTTCTTGGACGTGAATGCAAAAGTTTACAATAAGCTGGGGATGCCTGTAATTTTTAGTCCTTTATTCTTAAATGGGAAAAGGCTGGTTGAAAGCCAAGCTTTAGCGAGCTACAAAATCGAGAAGGACTCAACTCTTGAGATGGGTCGTCCGGGGCCGTGGATGCAAGCCTAATTGGATGCTCTATATTGCCTCAGATTGGATCATTTGATGCTTCACCTGTGGCAGAAACAGTGTTATTGTCATGCCAAACTGCAGTTATTTTTTAGTGATGCCAAGCTACATCTGTAGCCAGGTTAGATGATGATTAGATATACTCATAAAAAGTTTGCTGATATAGAACTCTTTGTCTGTTGGATCTGAACCCAGATATGATTTTATTGGGTTTAATAGTTATGTTTTGTGCCCATGAAGGGGATTTTTTAAATGCCTGTCTGTTTCCTGTTGATTATTTACTGTTGGTAATATTGTGAATCTTAGGCTATCTGATACTAATAATAGCACCCTTTTACTCTATGCCAAAAAATCATGTCTAAATTTATCTCAGGAACGCAAAAAAGGGTGATAAAGATGCTTTTGTATAGCAAAAAAATAAAAAAATATACAGACAAATCATTAACTAATTTACAAAGCATGAGTTTCTCTAGATATATCATCCAATGCCTTCTGATCCACTTCAGATGATTTCAAAACTGACTTCTAACAGCCTGCTGTTGGCTGTGAGCTGCTCCTATCCCAGGATCCGAATAGGACAAATTATCTGCCGATTGGGCGGTGGTTTTGGACTTTGATGACTTCTTAGATGAGCTACCCGACGTGGCCTTGGACTTCTTCCGGCGGGAGGTCTTGAGGCTCGAAGTGGAGTCACGTGCTGGCGAGTCAGGGCCAGGGGGGAGGCTTGCTCTGCCTTGTTCTGATGTTGATGACTTCCTAGGGGAGTCTACTGAAGAGCTGTTTCGCCTCGAGGTCTTGGATTTATGAGACCGGTGTCTAGATGGTGACTCTAGGGACGAGGCAGACCCCGCTGAGGGCCGCCTTTCTTGGACTGGTTGCCTCGGGTCCCATCCTCTAGGAACATTTTGCACATCGACTAGTAGGAAGATTAAAGAGAAACAAACACAGGCATTGTGTTAGGGACTTCGGAATATGATTAAATGGTTTTTTGTTGATCAGAAAAAGAGAATGTAGCTAATCAAGTTTACCATGTGGTGCTGATGATGCAGCTGAGCCTTCTTCATCTCTAAATTGATTGATCTGTGAAATAATTGGATATTGAAAACTTCCTTAATGATCATAATAACAATGATACAAGTCAATTCATCATAAAAATTAGAAAGAAAAAAAAGAAGTGGTAATTTACCCAGCTTGGTCCATTTGTGGTTGGACCATCCCATCCTATATGAGCAACATGCTTTACATCTGTAGGCATCCCAATTTGCAGTTCTGGTTCTTCTTCATCTGCATTATCCCAAACCATGTTTTCAAATTAATACGATTTTCGCAATTACCTACAAGGAAGAAAAACATGTATAAAAAAAAAGAAGGCGTTTTTGAAGAAAATGAAAACAAATGAAGAAAACATACCAAATATTTGTGAAATGTATCTTAGGCCTTTAAGAAGGCCCTTCACCTTCGTCGACATTTTCTCTATAGGATAGCCAAGCTGTTCTTTGAGCTTCGAAATAGATCCTAAAACGCCTTTGGAGATATGTTTTTGATGAGTGCAGCTAGGATTCTCAATCTGTAGAAGGGAAAATGAAAGTGTTTATGGTGTTTGTGAAGTTTTGGTTTTGTGTTTTGTGTTTTTGGACATGAAAGTTTCACGTTCTTTGCCTTTTCTATGAACAAAATACTCTGTTGAATGAAGAGGGGGTTGTCATTTGTCAATTCCTATTCGCAAAAATCTCCAATCATATAATTCAAATATAATTTAATTGGTTTTGATTCTTTCTATTGGAGTGGAAACCACGAAGACCCACCATAAAAATGATTTAGCATATTGAAAAGAGGAATTAAAAAGTTGACTTTTTCCATTGAAACATGGAGGGGTTTGGTTTGTTTGTTTGAAGCTGAACCTTTCCACCAATGTGGCAATGTTTTCTCCTCATTGTTGTGAGTTGACCTTTTTCATGTTTCTCAAATTACAAAAACATGCTTCCATGTTTCCTTGAAAACAAAATCAAGCATTTACTTAATTTTCTTCTAAACCCACAATCTGCCATATTGATATGAGAAAACATGGGGTTTCTTTTTCAAATTTCAAATCACATGTTTATGAATTCGGTAGGACAAAAAATAATCTTAAAAGTAATATAATTCACCCACTCAAAAATGCTAATATATTTCACATCAAAACAAGAAAAATATTAACATATTGAAAGACAAATGCTTACCTTGAGTTTAACAGGAAGATCACGCTAAATTTTCCTAGCCATCAATAGATATTTGACAATTCTAAACTTTTCACGAGATCTGGTAGAATTTTATTATTTTACAATGAATTATGGTGAGTCTCATCAATCCATATGGATGAAATGAGAGACTCACAAAGAATTTATTAAGCACAACAATTAGAAAAAAAATCTTCGAAAGTGTCTTTTTTATTTAATTGATGGATTAAAGAATGGAAAAGGGGAAGATCAATAAAATAAAAACAAAAAAAAAGGAATGGAAAGGGGGAAATCTTGACAGAATAATTTTAAGATTTTTGATGTAAAATCAGAAAGAGGTTCTGGTTAATGATTCAAAGTGTTTTAGGGGTCAAGCGCGTTTAGTTTATTTTTCCAATTTGTCATTGCCATTGCCATTGCCAGCTACTCATTTTGTAAAAAGCTAACCACCTCTCATTTTTGCTCATGTTTTTTTTGTTATTTTATTTATTTAGTGTTTCGTTCTTCCCTTTGCTCTCTTCCCAGTTCCCTTCACCATATTTTCAGGTCAGAAACAATTAAAAGGGAAGGGTGAAAAAATTGCTTAAAAACCCCTTCATCAAAAAGATTGACGAGCAAAAAAAATACTCCTATAAAATAAAATTGGACAGTTATTTGTTATGGACTTATAGCCTATGGGGTGACATCACATGTACCAAGGAAAAAAGCAGGGCGGGAAAATTCGTTTTAAGCGGCAGACCAAGTGAAGTATAAGGACCACTTAAGAATGTATATTTGAACCTTTTTACCATTCCAAACTTGAATATCGGAAACAATCTCCCTTCAAATTTTTATTAGTTTTAGGAGAAAGTTCTACCTATCTAATATACGACTTCTCGATTGTTATTATAATTGGACTATTACACCCCACTCGACCCGTTGTATTGTATATCGAGTCTAGAAAATAAAATCATTTCGATTGAATTAAGTTGTATGATTAAAGACCTCTCAAATCCTCTAAACTCTCCCCCTCCCTCCTCCCAAGTTGGGTCACAAAAGGCCCAACTACTAATGTGGCCCAGTAATTGGATAGTGTATTTTTTTCCACTTATTTGATCACTTTCATTTCACTTAAATGAATATTACTCATATTTCTCTCAGATATTGATTATCCGTTAAGTTTAATTCAATGATATTCAGTTTACTTCACTTTTTAATAGAACAAGAGCACACATCGATATAATATATCACAAGGAATCATGCAGCAATCTAGAACCAAACTTGACATTATGTTACCAAAAGAATCTCAAATTTTGTCCGTCTAATTAAGTAGTACCTAGACTCTCTTTTCTCCAACTTATGCCTTCTTCTTATCTTACTACACCCATAGAAGTGACCAACAAGGGTGGTGGTCTAGTAGTTCCAAGCTTACTCCCAAATGGTTTGATAAGGCAAGGTCATAGGTTCGAATCCCCATTCCCCCCTCCCATGCCTTGTGTCTCCTAGTTTCTAGGAACTATACTAGCCCCTTGTTGGTGTTACATTGACGGGGCCAGTGCTTGCGCTGGTTGTTCAACTAGTCTGATATGTTCGCTGTTGAACACGAGAGTCCGAACAGGTGTAGCAGGGGGTGCCTCGGTCGCCTGGATCGCCATTCACTTGCACCCTCTTTTTGACGAGAAAAAAAAAAAAAAAAAAAAAAAAGCCCATAGAAGTGAAGTCATCACATTCGAATTTTAGTGATGATGCCAGTAGGGCCAGAACCTGTTGAATAAATACTGCAAGACAGGCTCTTCTTACTGATGTAAAATGTTACAATACAAAAACGAAATTGGCTCTTTTGGACAATTTGGAAAAGGCTCAGTCCTTTTTCGATCAAAAAAAAAAAAAAAAAAAAAAAAAAAGGAAAAGGCTCAGTACTTTTATGTAGTTTAGACAACCAGGAAAAACAGGAAAGCGGATGGATTTCAGAAAGCAGACAACTTTTCAAGCATATCCTGAAATGTTTTATCTTTTTTCTAAACTCTGGTACAAGAAAATTACTAACAGTTACCATACTCAAGCGGCTGCCATCATACAGTTGGATGTATACAACTTAACTCCAAATTAAACACCAAACTGAGACGTATGAAATGACGTGGGGCTCTTCCCGGGCAAATGCATAGCATAGCCTGGTGTATGGAGCAAGCAAACCCATTGGAGAACATTGATACTGATAACAGATAAAATCTTACTGTCTGATATATGAGCAGGCAGACACTATTGCTTAATACTAAAACCAAGTACTGTGTCACCAAAAAGGTTTTTAACAGAACAGCGAATTTTAACGTTTGGTGCTGTATGTCTTCCATTGAGATGTCAGTAACCACAGTTCCAGTGCTGCATCACTAGGAAGTGAATACCTCACCTATCATGAAGCTTTCAGGTCATCTAATCCGACACTAGCCTGAAACACAAGAATGAAATGAAGCAAAAATATATCAGAACAGAACATTGCAAGCTCAAATCGACCATCCTAGCATGTTCCAACCCCATATCCAAATTATAATAAGCTTCCTCATCTTATATACGACAAAGAGCAGATGATTTTCTATTTACAATTCAGGAAAGATGAAATACTCTGTGGTAAAAAATAGACATTGACCGAAGATGTTTATCGTGATCAGATTTTTATTGTCCACAAACTAAGTATATGCATATATTCATTAGCAGTAAAAAGAATCCAAAAAGCTAGTTATTGCCACCTAAATCTTACCAAAAATTTGTGGTTCTCTTGGAGTAATGGAGTGAAGTCACACAAAAATCTCCCAATGTCACCATTGACATCACCAGCCCCCAACACGTCCATAAACTTTTTCCTATCAGGAGCCAGCTTCATCGCAACCTGTGATTTCAGCATATATACCATAAGAAATTCATGACAAACAGGCAGCTGTGGGCACTTTCGCCTTGTACTAATAAAGTTAATCTTCAGTTATGTATAAGCAACGGAAAAGGAAACGGCAAAAAATTCCAAAACCTGCCAAATCTTTCTGTCAATGGATAAGAGTCAAACACCCGTTCCAGAAAGGGGAAATGCATTAGGGATAATGGTGAATGAGAAAAAATCATGCAAAAGAATAAAATTTGGGCCTGCTATTTATCAGTGCAGAACTATCAGATAACAGAACTTCAGAAAACACCCCATCCAAAAAGGATGAAAACATTCTTACAGTAAACAACCAACAAGAAACACAGCATATATATAAGTGGTTTAAGCTCATACGAGCAATGAAAATATGAAATGGAAGATATGTAAACCAAAGGATGGATTTGCAAACAAAGAAAAAACTTCGTCTTACAGTGAAGCTTGAACTGGCAAGCCATCCATGCCATTTCTTCAAGGTCTTTCCATAAGAGTCAGTACAAGCTTGAGACATCGTCCAGTCTGGGTGGTCAAGTAAATTGCGGAACAATTCCACCAAGAAATCCATTGCTCTATATAGTCATCATAAGGATGTCAAGCATTAGACTCGATAAATCAATACAGAAAATGTAGAAAAAGCAAATCTTTGTTCAGTTGTTGTATTCATGATGACAAAATTCTAGAAATATATCACATGGCAGTTTCACAAAAAGCACCGAGCAACTGGTGCAAGATAAGCATTCAAATAAACTTGATTTGTAAGCAAGTAAAACGGTTTGAAAATTGAGGTCAAATGGTTCTCACTACAATGCTTAAGCAGACAAAGTTTGACAGATGGAAACTCTATTGCACCACCTGCCCTTTCACTGGCTCATCACTACCCCCCACCCCAAAGAAGGGGGGGGGGGGGTGAGAAAGAAAAAAGAAAGTTGGAAAATAGAGGAGGGAGTAAACAGAGGTGTGAAGGAAATCAAATCAGAGACAATGTCTCGTCTCACTTTTACAACTTGACAAGTATTACAAGTACATTAATCAGCTCTTGCCTTTGGGGCTAACAACATCATCTTTACAGTAAGGAGTAATATAGAAAACAAACATAGGTGGCATCATGTACCTTGTCAGCCATAGTAGACCATTGGTACAGCTGGATGATCCTTTGGCAGTCTTAGATTCAACTTCCACCTCTACCATACTGTACAAGTATTTAAATTTGGCTGGATCTGAGTTGTACTTGGTTTCCAATCTCTGCAGTACATTTTCAGACCAGTAGTAAATTTAGGACTTTCATCAGTAAGCATATCATATGATTGAGGAGAGTAACAAAGCAGCTTACCGTAATGTTACCCCCAATATCACTCTTCACTAGCGCCATAGAAGCACCAAATTTATCTGTGTCACACAAATTATTTAACAGACCACTAATGAGTTATTATATGCCAAGAGATATTGCATAGGGACAAGATCAAAATACCAGAATAGACATATAAAAAGATTCCCTTACATTAGTTCAACTAGCAGTCTAGCAGATAAGAATTGGTAAGGGAAACAAAAATACTCCATGCACCAATATTCGACAAATTAACCATCTTCACCTAGTAATATAAGCAAACTATCTGGATCCTTCAGCATAGTAACTACAGTAATTGAAAAGAATAGTTCACCATGGGAATGCAACATGACAACTCACTGTCGAAAAGGGGTGGGAGAATATACATCATTTGACATGATCTTTATTCCTTTTAGTGGATAAAGACATACAGCAAAAAGAACGATTGACAATGATAAAATCTTCATTTATAGAAAATATTCTCAGTTCTCACTACTGATGATGGCTTTTTTTAGTTGTGCCTTCACTAGCATGGTAATCTTAACAACTTGTGTTAATCTAGTTACAAAGATGGATAGCTTAGATACAACAGAGAGAACCAGTTGAGCACGTACCACTTCATCACACTGCCATTTACATACCAATCAGAATTAGCATACTCTATGGCTTAGCAATTGCAATCTCTCCACAGAGCATACATCACGTGCCCACCAAAATCCAAGAACACAAAATATGGCATAGACAATATTGGAAAAGCATGATATTCAGGACGAAAGTCTAGCTATTGACAGTCTATGAAAGATCAGAAGCTGTCTTATAGGTTGAAGAATTTCTTATAGGCCTATTTAAGCACATTTTATACACGAGGAAAACTAGGTTGGCCCTTAACCTTGCTTATCAAGTTCACATATGTATGAAAAAGAACATCTGGGATAACAAATCAAGAACAAGGCTAAGCAACATTTGGTTATGGTGAAGACTTAGACCCTTTACCACAACTGACAAAAGAGAGGGTTAGAAACATCATAAACATCACATAAAGAACTAATGGAATATCCTAATTGTTAAGATGGAAAAAAAAAGAAAGATATAAGCAGACCTATGACAGGCAGAATTTGCTTGCATGCATCCAAGAAAGGCTTGGCCAATAATTTGTCATTCTCACACTTGACAAGCTTAAGTCCTTCCAGAGCAGGGGTAAACACAGTTCCCTGAGTTCCCTCCATTACGTGTTTCACTGCACCAGACAATTACACTATTACCCAAAGAAATTATCAAATTTATATATGAACTCTAACACACCGTGAAACTAAGTTACTCGGACTTCAGGAAAAGTATCAGTACAAATAGAGATCCATTGGATCAGACACGACAATATCAAGGATTTCTATTAAGTTTTATTTCTTCAATTTGTAAATGTCACTTGGTATCTAGATGATGCAAAATTTAAGGTAATATGGTTGAAAATTGAAACGAAGAAACCAAATAATACTACGAAAGCACTACAAACATGGCAACAACAGGATTAGCTACTTGCTTGCAACAAGTTTACTACTAACATTGAAACAGAAAATCATAACAGATTCTATTGACCAATATAAACTGGCTGATTGTAAACTGTTATACATTCCACTTTTCATCATAACTAAACCCTAAGTACAGCCCAAAAAACAAACAACATTCTAATCAGAGCCTCCAAAATACGAGAAACCGCATCAGTTATAACACAAACAGTCCATTACTCAATCCTAACAGGTTTTTTAATTGACATATTTAAAACCATCATATGGTACGCGACAACATTATCAATCCAATTTGATCCAATATTCTAACCACATGACTCCACCAAACAAGAAGTTGCGCTTGTCCTTGGCAACGAGCTTAAACCGAATTCGGGATCAGAAAGTCTTAGCACTAAACAATTGAACACTTCACAATTATGAATAAGCTCTTGCGCACACACACACTCATACAAAATTCTCCATCATTCTCGAACCAATGATCATTTAGCAAAACTGTGTGTATATACTAAGAGCTGATAAAAGACATTGCTAATAGTATTTCAACAATCATAGCAGTAATAATAATCCGATCAGATCGAACAAGATTAAATAACAAAAAAAAAATCAGAAATTAGAAATTGAAGCTTTGCATGAACTCAAAATCTAGAGAGAGAGAGAGAGAGAAAGGGTACCGTTTCAGTAAATGGCGTAAAATCAAAGCAGAACTGATCTGATGACACAAAAAAATGGAGAAAAATGCAGAAATCAATAAAAAGTGTACATAAAAAAGATGCCAGATATAAAAATAAGAATTCGATTCAAATGTAGGGTACAGAATCAGATTCGAAAACACCTATGATAATAAATGGAAGTTTAATCAAAGTACCGAAAGAAAAAATCAAAATTCTGGGCCCGAATTAATGATTGATGGATCGATCAGAGAGAGAGAGAGAGTGGTGTAGTAGTGGTGGGGTGGTGACCTGTCTATCGTGTTTCTCTCTCCAGCTACTGATGAATTATTGATGATGGTCTTCCAAACAGCGCGCAGTGGAGAAATCAGAAATGGGGAAAAATTGATCTTAAGCTTCAGTGCCGTTAAAGGTTAAAAATGGTTAATGTATCTCCCCTAGAATTTTGGACAGCAGAATTTTTTTTTCTTTTTTTTTTTTTTTTTTTTTTTGATCGGCACCCAAAAACTTGTTTAAGACGGTTTTATTATAGCAGTTTTTCTATAGAAGCCAACTTTTTATTTTATTCTTTGTGGAAGAATCTTCTCAGGATTGAAACCATGAAGGTTGAGATAAGACCCTCTTATACATGATTAAGATTTTATTGCTCTTTGAATGACAAAACTCACATAATTCCAAGTTTTTATGATTAAGATTTTATTGCTCTTTGAATGATAAAACTCACATAATTCAGCAGGCCCAAATAAAACGCTTCAAGATTTTCATTTACAACGGGGTTTATGTATTTGATAATTGTTTAAGCACATCATTGGAAACATTGATGCAAAAATAATTCCAGCTTGTACAATAACTTTGTGAAATTGAGACAAGACGACAACATAAAAAGGTCAGTATTTGATAAACATCCCTTCGGAAGGGAAAAAAAGAAAGCACATCCCTTCAAATTAACAAGGCTGTTTGTTCTTTGTTCTTAAATGCCTCAATTGTTGCACCCAAAAAAAAAATGCCTCAATTGTTCTTACAAACTTGCTTGTGAAGCTCTAAACGAATGAATATATTCAGCAATCAGATCATCTTTTACCAGAAGGCTTTGTCATGGCAATCAAACTGACTCAGGGAACGCTCATTGAGCAAAGGAAACAAGAAATGTTATTACAACTTTTGTGGCATTTCCTTAACAAAAAGATTTGCAAGCTTTTGTATTGATCTGAAACAAAACTGAATCTGAAAGTAACTCTACAAGCTATTGGCAGGGTATTTGGTCGCGTTTTTGACAAGTTTCTTGAGAGCAGCATCACCAAGATCTATACCACAAATATCAGCCAGCCTGATAAGATATAGCAGCACATCGGATAACTCTTCTCCCAGATGCTCCTTATCTGGTTCACCCCAATTTGGCAAGCCCCTCGCCACCTCTCCTCTCCATTGGAATATCTCTGATAGCTCTCCAACTTCACCAACCTACGCGTATAAAGCATATGAATGACCAAAAGCAATGGTGAAAAGCAACAGCGACAAACATATTCCTGACACGATTCTTATTCTGACGTGCTGGTATTTCTAATCAAACAGAAAATACTTCCTTGAGTGTAACGTAGCCTTTTTATCAGGTAGAGAAGGCATATCTAATCTTCAACATGAGATGAAATTCCTCTGCTAATTACGGAAAGGGTCAGCTAGAAATCCCGGAAAGATTCTGAAATCCACTAGGCAATAGGCACTAAGTTAGTAGAACTACCAATTACATGGCAATGATAATGTGAACGTCACCCTTGCTTTAGGGAAAGGGTGGGTATCATGGGCGCCCTGATCAACCACATATATCTTCTAGGTGTCACAATGGACACAAAATCTGGTTCCGTATATGCTTTTATCACTCCCCGTACACTTCTCGTACCTATGTTGTTACAGAAGTGTTCTTCCTAATTAGTATTTTGTTGCATCTCAGTGGTCCAGCAGAAAGGTTCCTAGATCAACCATATTGTGCCACTTTTATGGGAACTTTTGGGTTAGAACCACCACCACCACCACCTGGTGTACGAGGCTCAAAAGGACAGTTTGTGAAACATTCACTTTAGTTTCTTATGCTAAAAAGCTGGTTTTTGCTCAGTAGTGACTGGGACTCTTATAGTTATGCTCAAAACATATATATTGATATAGGCAATAGAACACTTGACTTAATGGGAGGTGTTTTTAAGTAGTTTAGCTTGATAAGTGTAGGATCAACTCCCACTTGACAATTTCACCCTCTCTTTTTATTTTTCCCTCGGGAATCTACCAGATAACATGGCTTTTTGGCTGTTCAGGCAGATGCGTACAGAATAGTGAGGTACACCCTGGTGGCCTGCTCAACAATCCCATCAATTGTCAGACAACTGAGAGCGTGAGAGCAGAATCGACAATGGTATAAAGGTGACCAGGCTCAACAATCCCATTCCAATGAAAGGTTGAAAGCAATTCAGAAACAGACTGGAAAAGAGCATCATAAGTGGATGATACACAAAATGTGTTTACTAAGAGAATGCAAAGAAATGATCACGTTCACAACTTTCTATGATGGAAAGACCAACTCCTAAGAGGCAGAGGAAATTAGGCATATGAGATCATTTGACTTATGAGATATATTCAATCTAGCCATATGCAGAGGCAAGGAAATAAATTATTTTGAAATAGGTGTAGATGATCCTTCAAAGCACTGAGCTTTGTTTGGATCTCAGCAAAAACAAAGGAAAGGAAAAGAACAGGATCACACTACTTTTTCTATGACAAATATCAAGTAGAATAGTCCATCTCCTAACCCCCTACTTCCAATCTTGATGCATCGTAGGAATTCCTAGAAAAATGTTAACTGTTTAGGTGGTTTCAACAACTATAAAAATGCTGTATTAAAATCTCCCTAGCTGCTACGCCCTTCACCACATGATTACAGTGATCAAATGGTGGTTCGGTGAATGCATGAACCAAAATAAATGCGAAAACAACTTCTGAAACCATTGTTGTTCAGCCATAGATTAAACAGCATCAAACACTAGAAATGTCACAACCACTTGGTATGCAAGAAAATTTACCATAGCGAGAAGTAAATTGCGGGGACTGTGATACTTCTCCCAATCTCTCGCCTGGGCGAAATCTTCAAGCTTTCTCGAGAAATCCTTAAGGCTAATCTCCTTGACACCTTCTTCTGTCATATGTTCCCCTCCCATACTAGCTTCACCCTTCACTCAACTTCTAGGAGGCTACAATGAAAAACAATGAGGAGCTATCCCAGGATTTAAAGGCCAAGATATTATAAATTTTGACATAAAAAATAAAGAGAATATACCAATTCTGATTGTCAATACAATTTGTGGTGGGGGTTGAAGAACTGTTCTTTTAAGGGGCCAGCTTATATTTTCCAAAATGAGATTCCTCACAAACCGCCCACCGTGCAATATGACCAATTACTCTGATCTAAAACAAACATCAGAATATTCTTCTTGACCATGGTTTGCAGAATATAATTACTGTAATCTAAATGATTGAAATAGGCAAACTTAACCCAGATTCAGAAATGGCAAAAACAAATATCTGCTTTTTTTCATTCATTCTAAATTGACCATTGAGCAAATGAATCTAAAGAAACTACGCATACTTAATGAACAGAAATAGTCACATACTCATGTAGCTAGCAATGCAAGTGGCAAAAACAGTTCATTCTAAATTGACCATTGTGCAAAAGAATCTAAAGAAACAATCCATAATGAATACAAAGAGTCACATACTCATGTAGCTAGCAATGCTCTAACTACTCCAATTTTTAGGTGAGTCACAATCACTAAGAAAATAGGTAAATTATCAATTGCTCATTGTAGAAATTGTAATTTTAGTCTATATAAGTGTTGGAATGGAACAAAGTTGTTGATCTTGTAATTGAGTTTTGCCCATCAAAATTTTAGCACACCAACTGTTTGATCATTTGCCTCTGAGAAATACATCAGTAAACCACTAAAACTTGGGCCTCAAAAACTGTATAAAATGAAGGCAGACAATTGGTATTGGCAAGGAACAAAGATACTAGCTTACCATTATCATAGCATGCATGGCTTACTCTATTTGTATCCACCAGTTTGTGCAAGAAAAGAAATTATTATCGAAAGAACAAGTAAACAACCCAACCTAGGCTCACTGATAAACAAGTTAGAAGTTACAAAATCAATATAAATTGGTCTAGTGGTTTAAACTTTGGTTTCCTTACTCACCACCAAGGTTCAAATCTGATTAGGGATATTTGATTTTGGGATCCGTTTCCCCTTATTCCCCCTTCCCCTAAATGCCTGTCCACTAAGCTCCTGGGCTTTAAACCCGAGATGGGTCAACCTGAAAGTGGGCCTCCTTACCTTAAAAAAAAGAGGGGGGGGGGGGAAAGTTAGAAATTACTACCAAGTCATGAGTTCAACATATTGGGTTGGAGAGTATCTACACTAATTAATTAACTACTATGTTAGAAGGTGTCTTTATTCAGACCCAAAAAGAAATGAAGATCCTTTTTACTAAACCTAAAAACCAACCCAACCTAAAGTTTGAAGGAATAATTTACGGTCTTATTACTAATAATTTTTCAAAATAACACTTTTTCATTTTTCCCAAACCATTTTGCAGTTTTTCATTTTTTAGGAAGTTGTACTTCTATTTCTTATTGTCAATCAAACAACCCTGAAGTATAATTCTGGTGAGCTAAACAAGCTAAGATAAACACTTTAATCAATTTCTTTTTTATACGAGGAATTCACAGTCACTACTCTTTGGTGTACACTGGATAAATTTTAAATGTATGCATACAATAGCCTGCAAATCACACACAACAGCCAACAACCACAAACCACAGAATCAATTACCACAGTACGTGGTTGTTGCCTTGTTGGTTATGCTCAAAAGAATTTCGTATAGAAGGATAAAGCGACCTTTGACCTCTTCCAGAGAACTATATGAAATATGAAACACTAGAATCTTAGCTTGAAGGAACCAGAGGCAGATGGGAGATTCTTACTACTTTGTTGAGAGTTGAATAAATTTTTGATGTTTCTTTCTATAGTATAGTAATGTGCATTAGTTGACAAGTGGCAGAAGAGGATCCAACCCTGCTGTCATATGAGTGACGTATATACTAGGATAGTGAAGGATGATCATTCGGATTGGTGGTGTCTGTGTTCTGTTGTGTTCTGTTTAGTGGCGTAAGGAGTAAATTTTTATTCTCTTCATTAGTGATTAGTTCAATAGAGTTAAGTGAAAAGCAGCACAACTTACAAAATGAAATAATTTTAAATTTGCAAAATAGAACAAAAACAATTTGCGAAACGCGACGAAATAAGGCTTGTGAAACGAAACGGGTTGATCGAAACGAAGTAAATTGAGAAATTAAAAACAACGAAAATAACCTTGCCTCATTTAATGCATACTATATCAACTATTTATCCATTAAAAGCCCTTATGTTAAATTTATAGGTAATTAAATAGATTGTCATGGTTATATTTGGCAAATAAACGGTAGCAGTAGCTGTTAAATGTTAAAATAGGAAATAGATTTATAGAATACCGCTAAAAGTTACTACGAAATGCTAATAAACTGGTTGTAGTTGTAACTGCAAATTGAAAATAATCTGGCAAATGATTTGGTATTAGCAGAGAGTTAAAAACACTAATCGCAACCTACAAGTTTCAAGTTGTACCTTTTTATTGAAAAACTACATTTTTGTGTCAAACATAGCTATCGGCCTATCTCCTATAAGCTACTAATTCTTATTCTTTGAGATAGTTCATCTTTTGACTACTACTATATATTATCATCATTTTTATCAACTACACTTTATTATTCTATAGATAGCTATAGTATATATTCCCGATCCTACTCGATTTTTCTCCAATAATTTAAATAAAGCTTTTATTAACCTAAATCCTAAGGAATTCAACCTAGGGAAATCATGTAAAAGAAGGCATCATTATTGATAGTCCTTCTTTGATAATACAAACAAATGGTAGCTTTAATTTGCTTTCGTTTAGCATATTATGGAAGCTAAGCACCCTTTTGCATGCAGTCTCAGCACACAAATATTAGGGGCATCAAATCAGATGTACTTAATTTGTTTGTGTATTTTTATATATAGATGATGCTCTGCAGCGCTTGCTTCTTCGTATTAGAATGAAAGAGATACGATCTGTGCGTACCATTTAGTTTTGACAAATGACAAAGAGTACTCTTTAATTAGTTTCTTAGTCCCAAAAAGATATCCCTAGACCCTAATCTTAACTGTATCATGCATGATGCCGCTAATCAGTGAATTAATGAGACTTTTAGCACTGAATATTTGATTCGAGATTTTTTTTTGGGTTCACAATTAAGGTTATCCACCGTCGATCACTGTGACTATTTCCCCGCACTGGCTTGTAGGTACCTCAAAGGATGGGACAGTTGGCTAGGGTCATAATAGACCCACAGAAAGTTTTGGGCAAAAATAACTCCCGAGCCCCGAAAAGCCATAAACGAAGGTTATAATCCACGTTTTTTGGGCTTGCAGGAGGCCCCAGAACGAGGTTTTGTATTTTGACACCATATCACACGGGACAACCCAAGGAGACATGAGAAGTACCTGGGGTCGCTTATCTTGTCCCTCATAGACTTATAAAGACGTTTTACGAGAGTATTGTGTAAGAGCCATATGTATGTGACATGACTATCTATTCCCTATTTTGCCAAAATTCTATTGAAATATAAGTCATATGCCTAGAGAAAGAGTCATAAGACTCTTAAGTCCTAAGTCATAACTCATAGCACATTAGCAGTTTAGCACATACAAGTCGAGCAAAGAACTTACGTTATTATTAAATAATATCGTAAGTCTTGTACGAGACTATCCCAAGGTAGTGCAGAGTTAATACTTTTACGAATAATAAGGCCATAAGGGTCAAGAAGTCACCATTATTCTTCTTATAAGTAATTTTGTCTCACTATGAGACGGTATTATACAAGATTTTGTAATTCTTAAATTGACACTAAGGATCCGTTCTTTTCAATTGAAAATACACGAAACTGGATTGAATTGAGTGAAAAGTTTCCACATAAAACTGAATTGTTATATTACATTGGTTTTTGGAGCTTGTAGGTTTTGATTTCTAGTTAATTTAGGCCGATTTTAGGTTTAATTGAGTATGATTCTCATAATTGGAAATATAATTTTATGTATCCGTCCAAGTAATTTCCAACAATCTTTGAAGGTGTTCTTTCTCTCTTTAAAAAAAACCCTGGCCTCTCGCTCTCTTTTTGACTCATCTTGGGACTACCACCGACTCTTTTGCCAGTGGTTAGCTTCTCCATTGTTATTTCTTTGCTCTCGATCTAGTTTTTAATTTGTTTTTCAATATGGTTACTAATAAACTCTCCCTTGGTGAGAGATTGTTGAGTTCTACGTGTTCGTTGGAGTGCTGTAGAATTTGTGTTTTTGGGTTAGGGTTCATGAATCAAGAAGACAACTTGAATCTACTATGCCAATAAGATTTGTACTTCCAAATAGTTGCAGTATATTTTGTGCTTACCTCCGATCGCATGGATAAAAAAGCAGTGACTTCTCGTTTACTGTATGCCATATTTTTTGCTATATCAGGGCAGCCGATGATTGATTGTCAATTATCGACGAAGCCGATGAAGACGCCAATTTCTAGCAGTGATGTTTGGATTGGTAGTCACTTATCGGCGGAGTTGATCAAGACACTGATTTCCAGCAGTGATGGTGAGAGTCATATTCATCTTGTTATGTCAGATTTTTACTGATCTATATTTATTTATAGATATTCATCGTTTAGATGTCAGATGACTTTTTATGAATGAATTATCTTTTCCTTCAAAAAAAAAAAAAACAATCTTCCAAGTGTTTTTTTTGTTTTTCTTTTTCGTTAGACATCTAAATTGCGCAGGTCTGGACTTGCGTGAAGAAGATTGTTGGGCCTGGAACCCAGGTGTCCACACAGATGTCTGGACCCAGGGCCCAACCAGAAGCCCGATGGTGCTAAAAAAACGAAAACTTTTTATGGGCTGGGCTTACAAAAACGGACCCAACTAAATCTGATATACTCGCAGTTAAAATCAAAACCCTAGATAGACAAATAAAACCCTAATTCTCCCCCTACATCTTCATTCTCTCTCTCTCTCTCTCACTCCTCCGCAGTCAGTTGTCTGAGCTTCACCGAAAATCCCAAGCTTGCGAAAATGGTAACCTCCCTTTCTCTCTCCTCCATGCGAATTCTTTGTTCATCAATTGTGTATTCAACTGTGTCGGCTTTTGGCTCTGATTATTAATTTCATTTATCTTTATTTTTTTGGGTGTAGCCGTTCAAGAGGTATGTGGAGACTGGAAGAGTTGGGCTGATCAACTACGGCAAAGAGTTCGGTCGACTTGTTGTCATCGTCGATGTTCTCGACCAGAACAGAGTATGTTTGCTTTTTCATTGTGATTTGTTGAAAAATTCTGATTTTTTTTCATTGTAAATGTTTGTTCTTTTAGGGTTTAATTGATAGTTTTGTTCTGGGTAGTTGTTAAAAGAGATTGATTTTAGGGTTTCTGAACCTGCTAGAAAATGTGTTAACTTTTTGATACTGTTGCTAGAAATTGGGTATATTTTGCATTATTTTTATGCTGTGCCGTGATCTGTTGCTATTATTTGTTGATTCAATACTTAAAATTGAGAGGTTAAACAAAACTACTTGTACTCATTCATTGTTTAGAAATTATGTTATGAAATGGGAAAATCTTTGAGTAACGCTTCTGTCAAATGCGATTCATCCAGTATATACTATAATCTGCAAGATTAGCCTAAAAGTTGTTTTAGTTAACAATGAGTAACCTGTTTCTTCCTCCTCAATCCCCTTTCCCCTTCAAAAAAAGAGGAGTATATTGCCTGAAATTGGTTATTAGTGATTTTGCAGAAGGGTTTTTAAGCTGAACATCTTGTTCACAAATCACAATTGACATCTTAGCTCTGTGCACAGATGCAAACCATGTTGTGTTAGTTAAGCTAATGTAGCATATATGTGCATTTGCTGTTTTGGATTTCTTATTAGTATCATTCATGGGATATCTAGTCATCAATGTGCTGTCCTGTGCTGTTCGTATAAATGTTTTCTGTCTTTTTTACTTTGTCTCATTGATGCTTGTATGGTCTTCAATGTTTACCTAAGACTGTGGTTTGACCCATATGTAAGTTGCAATGTTCATGTTTTCACTAATTTAGGCTCTCTTTTAGATGATAAGCAGGGTTGTGGTGTGTGTTAGGTCTTAGGTGTTCTATTCTCATAGTTATGGCTCCATTATTTTGGTTATACATTGTTTTGTTTACTGCATCAAGAAACTGGAAAGTTGAGTTGTTAAAAATTGATTTGATTTTTGGAATGCAGGTTCTTGTTGATGCCCCAGATATGGTCAGGTCCCAAATGAGCTTGAAGAGGTTGTCATTGACCGATATCAAGATCGACATTGGGAAAGTACCAAAGAAGAAGACCTTGATTGAGGCCATGGAGGCTGCTGGTGTGTTGTCTTGATCAAGCAATTAGTGTTTTACATATCTGCTTTTTATACTGCATACGATTAAATTATAGTTGCTATGCAGATGTTAAGAACAAGTGGGAGAGCAGCTCCTGGGGCAGGAAACTGATTGTTCAGAAGAGAAGAGCCGGCCTTAACGACTTTGACAGGTTCAAGATCATGTTGGCCAAGATCAAGGTTTAAACTATCTCCGTTTTGCCATACTTGACTTGTTTCACCTTATCTGTGATGTCAACTTATCTTTGTGGTCATATTGAATGAAAAACTGTTCAGAACAAGCATGATATTGAAAGGTTGTTCTAGTAGGGGACTGAGGTGTAGCTTTGAGGGGACCAAGCAAAATAGCAGTATACAGGCAGAAACATGCTATAGAGTTAGAAGCATGACTTCTGTTCTTTCTTTCAATTATTAATGCTCAAATGTTGCCTACGGACCTGCATGTTTTCTCCATTTCATGGTTTTATCCATTTTGCTTTGCTTGTCTTTTGATTTGGTGTTTGCTTAGCATTGAGGTGGTGTTTACTTGCTTGCAATCAAATGAATGCAATGCAATCATTTTATGGGTTAGATGTGAGGTGGAAAAGGAAGGAATGAGAGGAAGGAGATGAAAAACGTGGGATTGATTACACCATCTAAAGTAATCATCATTACATGGGAATAGTTGTGCAATTGTGATTACATTGGATAATGCATTCAACTCCACTTTTTCCATCCCTCTTTCACTTTTCACCTCACATCTACTCTATAAATTGATTGCATTGCATTACATTTGATTTCAAGCTAGTAAACGAGCCCCGAGTGTCTTATGCTAATTCTTTTGTTTGTCCGGTAATGCAGAAAGCTGGAGCAGTGAGGCAGGAGCTCGCAAAGTTGAAGAAGCAGGCTGCATAAGTTGTTGTGTAGGATTCATGATTTTGTCATGTCTTCGTTACTACCTTTTGATTATTCAGAATTAGAGGAAATTTTGATTAGTACTTCTGAGTTGAATCTCTATTTACAATGGCTATCTTATTTGACGTACAATCCTTGCTTGTTACTGAGTAATGATTCTAGAAATCTATCAGTTGAATGTCTTTTCTGCATGTGTTTCAGTTGGTGTGGTTTCAAATCGTGATGTCTTGCCTATTTTTTCTTGAAGATTATATATAGTGGTTTTGGAATGTCATGTCCATGAGTTGTCGCAATTGAAATGAAACCTGATTAGAGCTCGTATGTGTACCATAGCAACTGAAGTTATCAATGGATCAGATTTCACAACATAGCAAAATTAGCACTTAAATAAATTTAAAATAGTACCAACATATGAAGTTTTACCATGAGCAGATTGTATCCATTGAACAAGACAAATAAAATACTAAAAAGCTTATTTAAGACGGTCTTACATTTTGTCTAAAAAACATGATCAGAATCAGAATCCGTTTCTGGGAGGTGATTATATCATGTTGAAGTTGATGTGCAAAGGGAGGAGACCTGTTCTTATGAGTATGTGCAAGATATTGGATGACGTACAGAAGATCATGGGTCAATTGTTGGGTTCTTATGTTGATCAACGGAGTGTTTCGACCGCTCTTACTCAGCTTGTATATACTTATTGATGAGGGCTTGTGTCAGAAGTACTTGCTTGTTTCAGATTATGTATGGAATGAGAATCCAAGACACGACGAATGATTAATTTATTTTGGAAATAATTTTCAATTTTTGTCGTGCCAGGTTGGGCGTTCAAGTTTAGCAAATTTTGTCAAAATCCGAGCATGGGCACGAACCCACCCATTTGTGCTTGGGTCGGCCTTCCATTGTGCCTGTGCCAGGTCCCGATAACCTGTCCCAGAGCCAAATTTACTAGCAGCTTGTGCTATTGTCCACAAGAAGAGTGCGACATTGTAGGATCAACAAGTAGTTTGGGTTCCATGATTTCGTATCTTCTCGGAGGCAAGAAGCACCACCTCAAGGTTCAGTTCAAAATTTTCCTTGGGAAAATTGAGATCATTAGCCATGACTCATGACTCATGACTCATGAGGCATGAGCAGCCCCTTAAGCACGGCCATGAATATGATGGGGTATATACTTTGACTAAATACTTAATTGACTAACAGCACTTGTTATTGTTCCTTTTTTTAGGGGAGCAATAAATAGCTTTCATTGAAAACAATAACCATTTGCTTAAAAAGGAGGTTATGTAACGTAGGACTCTACTTTGACTTTAAACACTGCCAACTTAAGGAAAGATCTCCCTTCATTTTGTTATTTCAAAACCATGGGGTACTAATTACTAATTACTAATTACTAATTGCTCTGCGATCAACTCACGCATACCATTGTTGTTACTGCAAACAAATGAAATTCAAAGACATAGGTCTCAAGTTCAAGGTAAAGTCTTTTTCTTTTCCTCACCCTTTTTGGATGATTGTTTTATTTATGAATGTTTTGAGAGTACCCATAATTAAGATCTTATTTGATGGGTTTCTGTCTTTTGAATCATAAAGTGTTGAACTTGTTTTTTTTGTGTTGAAATGTGATCAATATATGTTGAGGGAAATTAAGGAAAGTTAATTACAGTAAATGACTAATAACAGAAAACCCAAAGTTTCAATTTTTGTTTTGATTTTTGGTATTAGGTTGTAAGTTGTAACCAATTGAAAAGACTTAGATAGGAAGATCTTATACAAATGGGGAAATGAGTTAAGTGGTTTATCAATTCACATTGCATATTTTGCATGATGATTAAATTGGGTAACTGCCCTTTTTAACTGTACATGTTTGTTTAAATGGGGACAGGCACTGAAACTGAGACATTTGCTTAATGGGGATGATGGAAGAGGGCCTGCAAAAGCGAAGAAACCGTCATGGTTGGTGCCAATCTCACATGGGTATCATGTCGTCGAGGGTCGATCATGGGAAGGAGAATCCGGTGTGTTGGAACAGCCAGACACTGTGGTTGTGCAAAGGGAAGAAATGGCCAATCTTGAGTTGTGGTTTTATGGGATTTCAGATGCCAAAATCGGTGATGGTGTTGCTCGGTATATGCAGTCACATTTGTTCAGTAGGAAGTTCAAGGAGGTATGTATTACTATTATCATTTACTAATATGATTTGCAATGTTGCATGATGACAGTAATCCTAGTATGTGAGTGTTCTCACATGAAAACCAGTTCTGTACATTCTCAAATTAATTGTTTTGTGCATTTGACGCTTGTATGAAGTTAAGATTATCCAATGATCAAACGCTTCTCACGTAATAATTCCTTAATAGCAGCATTTTCCCTTGCATAATATTAGCAAAAATATGGTTTCAGCTCAGTGATTTAGAGTGAAACAGATTCAGCCTGAAGGGAAGTAAGTACTTACCATATATGAGGTGTCAGATTAGTTGCTGGAGTTTCATATTCTCCACTCTCATATCCAGTTTATGCCTACGCATTGGACAGTGCTAGCGTATGGTTGAAGTATAAGATCATTGTGTTCGACTCTTTCTGTCTTGCAATTTGGACGGTGTCATTGATGTATTGACACCTGAGTTTCGGATGGTTTCTGAGCTTTTTTCATTCATCTCCCTGTAGGAAGATCATGACCCTAGAAAATTTAGTTATGATCAATGGTTAACCCTTAAATATGTGTGTTTCTCAAAATCATTTTGATGTTCTGTCTGCAGTCTGAGCTAAGAAGGAAGAGCAAAGAAACAATGAGGAAGGCTTACCTTAATGCAAGAGCCAAGCTTAAAGAGGGCGTAACATCAGAGAAGACGCTAAATACTGGCTCTGCATCAGCAATGGTTATTAATGGGGAAAAACTTGTGATGGCTCAAATGGGTGATTACAGAGCTATTGTCTGCAGAGATGGTATGGCTCATCAGTTGCATTCAAGGTATCAGCGTAGAGGGAAAAGACATTGGCCGCGCAGACTGATTTCAGGCATGTAATACTTTTGCTCTGAATTGTCATATGCATATTCAAACTCAGGACACAATTATAGAAAAACAAGCGTGAGTGATGGCAATGACAATTACGAAAGACCAGAAAGGAAAGGTTTGAGTTTTGACAGTTCAAAGCCTTGGTTAGCACTTTGTGATTGGCATTGCTATCGATTGCTTTTAAGAAAAAAATAAAATTATCCATGTCAATTTCATTTGCTTTATCACAGTTGCATTTTAATTGTGGATTCATATTAGGTGCAATGCGCATTCCGAAAGTACGCATGCAAGCGTGGAACTCAGGGAATGAACCAAACAGAAAGCATGGGAAAAGTTCAGAAGTGGTTGCTGCTTCTGAGAAAATTGATTCAGAAACTGAATTCATCATCTTGGCTAGCCCTGGTGTTTGGGAGGTAACTGAATATATCGGACACACACTCCAAAATACCGAAATTATACTTGTACGATGACATTTGCATGTAATGTAAGTGTATATCTTTTGTTTTGCTCAGGTAATGAGGAATCAAGAGGCAGTGGACCTCATCAGGCACATAGATCATCCCCAAGAAGCTGCAGAATGCCTAGCAAGGGAAGCTTTAACTAGAATGAGTAGAAGTAACATTTCTTGCCTAATTATTCGATTAGATTAGTGCATTGTATGCTTTTTTGAAAACCAAATTATTGACCAATTGTAATTACATAGAAGAAAAATATGGAAGAGCATATGTCTTAGCTATCTAGTGAACTGTATGCTCTAATCTCTCTGTAACCATTATTTGATGCTAATATTGTGAACAAACTTTTTATACCTTTCTTTGAAACAAACAAAAAAAATCTTTTTATACCTGCAAGAATAATTACCCCAAAGTTTCATATCGTTTCAAGTACTGAGCTTGGGGTGGGTAGCACAGCGAGTTTATATTCTTTGCTTCAAGAGGCTTTAATCAGAATTGGGAGGCTGAATTCTCAGAATTTTTTTCTCTGATTTTTTTGGAAGTAATAGTGAGAGTTAATCCTATTAAAAAAATAAAAAATATAATGAGAGTTAATGTAACCCCTCTTCTAGAGGGTCATCAACTCATCACCACTTGGTTTGCCACGACCTAGCTGTCCTATAACTCCCATTTTCTACTAACCCTTCTGTAAATGTAACTTGAACCTCCAAACACTTCTGCATATATATCCGTATCTCTTAATATCTGTCAGCATTGTGTTGTACCTGCAGTCTTTAGTTCAATTCCATCATTTCAACTAATTGAGTCTACAGCATCAATTAACTTCTGAGTGAAGCTGTCTGGCGATGGCGGTTTTTCTACATTGTGGCGTCACAGATATAGATTACCATGAATACATGATGGGGAGCTCAGACACGACGATGACGGAATTGGTTTTTAGATACATATATTTAACATGCATATCTAGCTTTAAACAAGATACATTCACTAAATACATTAGGCAGAGCAACAATGGAATACTTCAGGAACTTTACAAATAGAAGCATCATCATCTATTCATCATCTTTGTGATTTTCATGGTGAAGAACAAAATTATGCGGCTTATTCAGCCATTGATGGAGATCCCTTCAAGTGCTCAACTTCTTTTCACTGGTCTTACTTTTGAAGGGTGACAGCAAAGAGAAAGTTCGAGAAGCTGCAGTAGATAAAAGCATGTAGGATTAGTACCACCATCATCGGGATATAAAGTTTCAAGAAAATATATAAATAGTTCTTTTTCAATGGACAACGTATGCTTACACTTCTTTGGAGTAGTGCCAGCACTGGAGCTTTCCTCTTGTATGAGAAGGTTCTTCAAGGTAAAAACTGCTTACAGTTTGACGAAGAAAAACATTAGTAGGTTATTCCATAAATGCCTCTTCAACCAAGGACAACTAGCTCAATTTAACAGTATCCATGAATCCTTATGGCTAAAGAGATGAAACTTCCTAGGTTAAAGGATCCCCATTTCAGTATGAAGGAGAAGAGAAATGGGTGGAGCAACCCACTTGCTTATATGTATGCTCAAGACCACTAAATCTTTCTATGTGGGACACAAACCCACTTCAACAACTTAGTTTTTTCCTAAATTTATTTTGTAGAAGGTTGTCGTGAACCAGTTTTTAGATTCAGTGGATGCAAATGAAGAGGGGGGTGTTCTGCAAGCAGCAGAGATGATGAATTGGGTAGTGATCGCGGGTGCGGCAACGAAAATTTGGAAACTAGGTAAACCCTTAAGTTTGATGGCTCAGAACAACAAGGAGGAGATGCAAACGCTATCCCAAGTAAGAAAAAGTGCTCGGATAGCAAAGAAGGGGATGCGTAGGTGTTTTATTGAGGCGAATCTGATGATCTCGATTGCTGCTGGAATTGGGAAAGTTAATATGTTGCTTGGCTATATTGCTACCATACTTCATGATAAGCAGATCTCTTGAAGAGGATACTAAAATGGTCCTTACGTTTGCAATTTGTAGTTGGTTTTTTGTGTTATTTTAGCTGATTTTCTTTTTTCAGTTTGTTTCTTTGTTTCTACTTTTATGTTTGACTTCTATACTTGATTTTGTTCAGCACCTGCTTGGTGCTTGCTGGCCTTTGGTGCCTTGATGAGATGTTACTTCAATTATCTAAAGAAAGCTTTTGCAGATATTGATTGCTACACTTGAACATCTAACTATCTAAGAAATACGCCTTTTTACATAACATCTTAGTATCTTACCCTCCCAAGGAAGACACCTAGTTCCGGGAGCAGTTTCTATCTTACTTTCTTACCTTTACTTATCACCCTTTTCACCAGAAGAAGCTCTGTAAAAGTCACTCCTTTAGCCATGGTCAATGATCATGTGAGCATTTTCCCTAGTTTAACAGGCTTTTTCTATCTTGCTTTCTTTCTTTCTTTATTCACTTATCATCCTTTTCACCAGAAGTTCATAAGAGGTCTTTTCACCAGAACTCCTTAAAAGGTCACTCCGTTAGCCATGGTCATTGGACCCTGTGAGCATTTCCCCCCAAGTCTCTTACACCGTTACACGGAAAGGGAATTTTACTAGCCCAACAGTGAGACATCAGATAAATGCAGGAATGTTCTAAAAAGAAATTAAGCACAGTTGAATGCTTGAATCCCCTCTAAGCTGGTACTTTATAATCCTAAACTGTATGAGCCGACATGTCTTTTCCATACCTCACATATGAGGTGTGAATGTTGTCAATGGGCCGGATGATGCTTCACCTGAAAAACTCATCCGCTCCACCCGTCACCCGCAAAAGACATCACCCGAATCCAGGGAGATGGGTGGATTGGGTGGTAAACGGTTGATATATGTAAGCTTAGTGCACCTCGGCCCAGTCCAATACGAATATACGATAAAGCCTCTGCCTATTTCAAACACTCTGAAGAGAACCAATTCCACAAGTCCACAGAATAATATTCAAAGCCAAAAGGCCTACCTGAACCAAAAATCTATCAAATTTCAATCAATTAAACTATTTCTTTTGCTATTTCTCAATGGTGAAATTTGCTCTTCATGAGTAGCTGTGTAGCCTGCCAAAGCTGACCCTCTTTCTGCCAACATCTATCATTTTCTTGTTCCCAAATTAAAGTGCAAAGATAATCACAGAAAGTAAGACAAAAAGAATAGAAGGTGCCTCCCACCACTCAGATTCTAAGGAGAGAGAGTCTGGGCTGGCTGGCTTTTCACCGGCAAGACAAGACGCTCCTGGAAGGAGACTGACACCGCTCAAATTCAGAGAGGTCAGAGGAGAGGGAGACTAGAGGTGCAGGATGGGGAATCTGGGCCTCTGATTTGTGAGGAAAGGGTGAAACATGACAACTACAGTTTTAAGCTTATATGTATACGGGTGGTTGAACAGTCGGATTCACGGGTGAAAAATGATCACCCAATCCACCCGCCACCCCCTAAATCACCCATTTATTTATTTTAGGTAGAGCGTGCATTCGCGGATGCAGGTGATATTGCCAGGCAGTGTGATTAGACCGTGAATTTTCTGCCACTGGTTATTTGCATTACAGTAGTTACACAGACCAAAAAGTAAATACAGAAATCATTAAGATCCCCTTTAAATGCATGCAATAAAAAGATTTGAAGGAGGCCATTACCTTCACTAGAAGAACCATTTAATGCACTATCATCAGCCACTGAGCCATCAAAACTCGCTTTATCTGATTCTGCATTAGGTTCACTTGTAGCTGAGCTCTTCTTTCCAAACTTCAACAGCCGTCTGAAACCTTTCGATAATTCTTTTACTTGATGCTTCCCTGAAGCAACGTCTGATATCTTAACTATGTCTTGCCTCTGATGATCAGCCACATGTACACTGGTGGTCTCTACACCTGCTGCTGCCCTCTCGAAGCTTGTTGGAGGTGCCTTCCCATAATCGGACTTAACCATGCAGGGATCCTCTAGAGAGGAGACCCGAGCATAGGGCGCCTGATATGGTTTCCCAGTAGAGCCAATTTGAGTGTCAGGGAATAACTTTTCTGTATAGGCTGATCCTGTCTGTCAACACATTATGATAATCAGCGACATGTTAGCAGAACTTGCCTCCAACAAACGATTGGATACTTACCAAGTACTCAAAAAGGGAAGGTACACTTTAAAATATAAGAAGTGAAAGAAATTTGGAGGATGCTGTGCGTAAAACAATAGCTTGCTCATCTAAAGTTCAACAAGAGTCAGATGATTGTTAAGCTTTGATGTCATGCGAAGCTCTTTTGAACGGAAGAGACATACTACCACTCTCTAAGTCACTATTACATCATTTTTACAGTAATGCTGCTTAAAACAATAGCTTGCCATAGAAGAATATTGTTGAAAAGGAAAAAGTGGAAAACTCTTTTTTCAGTAAAACCTGAATATTTATATTCTAATAGCATTCGAACTTCACAAGATAAAGAAAAATGTTTCTTCAAATTACCTCATTGAAGTTGGTGTCAGATTGTGCTTTGACTTGAACAGATGGTTCACGGACAACTTCCTTCACGGTAATAGGCGAAGCTGGTCGAGGGATGGCCACATCTTCTGATTTCCCTGATTTGTATGCATCAGATTGCATAGCTTCTACACTCGATTTGTCTAAAGACGCATGGAAGGTTGATATAGAGGGTTTCTCACACTCAAGCATCACAACAGTCTTTTCAACTACTATGTTGTCATCTCCATCACTAGGGGATGAGCTGTTGGCATTTCCCCTACTAAGATTAGCATCAGCAGGGGAACTAGAGGGAATCTTGTCTCTCGGCTTCTGCAACATCTCTTTAGTTGTTGATTTTTTCTGGGTAGAAACCGAGGATCCTTTAATTGTTCGCAACTTCAATTCTGGAAGAGCTGCAGATTTTGCTTTGTTAGGGTTAGAAGTTGCAGGCATTCTTCTCATCTTAGCAGGCCCCTCAGACATTCTTCGTCTTGAGGCTGCTTCAGCACTTCGTGTCTTTCCTGAAGACATGTGATGCATGCCTTTAGGCTCTGACAATCGTCTGATTCTGGACATTTTCCCCTTCGATTCTTGTGCAATACCATTGTTTTCTTCCTTTCGCACACTCAGTGATGAAGCAGACCTAGTTAACCGATGTCCACTCACGTGGCTTCCATTACTCAATCTACCAGACTTAGAAACTTTATTAGTAACAGAAGATACTTTGGAGACAGTTTTTAACGTTGACCTCTGCAATGGTGAAGATGATCCAGGCTCTGTGTCACTAAACTTTGAACCTTTCTGAGAGACAGGGGAAAGCTTTGGCAGTTGTCTCCTAGCCTGCTGTGAGGGCAAAGGTGACTGAGCAGAATTTGCACCACTTTTTGCAGCAATTCTCTTTTGCCTCTCTTTTTTCAAAGCTTCTATTCTTTTCATTTGTTCCTCTTCCTGGAAAAAAGAAGAGCCGTCTTGAGATATCAGACCTTACTTCTGCTTTTGTCACCTTATACTTTAAAAACAAAAGTATTTGTGCACAAGCATATCAATTGGCCACAAGATTATGGATAGAACTTAGACATAGTGACATTAATAAATCTACAGCAGACATTTCAAAACTATTAAATAAAACTAATAAGATAACATAGATTTCTTTGCTTAATATTCAAAAAGGTTTACTCTGCAAAGCTTTCTTATCAGGAACGCATAAGAAACATGAGAATATTGTGAGCACTACAAAACAAGGATCTAAGAGATTGGCTTAAAGCACAAGAAACATGAAGCCACCCCAAGCAGATCTCTAAAATAAAAGAAAAAAATGGGTCAGCCAAGAGCAAACTTAATACCTTTTCTTTCTTTTGCTTCTGTAGATCAGCCTTAAAAGCTCGTAGTCTTTCAGCGCGAGCGCGTGCATCTTCTGAAGGGCTCAATTTAGAAGGCTTTTCTCTACTTGTACCTGCAATGGTTCTTTTTTCACCTTTCAGCTTCTGATCTTTAACCCCCTTCCTTGGCCCTTCTTTGGCAACTTCCTTCTTCTTACCACTCAGATTAGCAGGCTCTTGTACTTGAGCCTGCATCTCATAATCCAGAGCGGGGTCATAGCCACTTGGCTCATCGTCCATCACACGATCAGGCATCAAGTTTAAATCATTTGGCTCATAATCACTCAGGCTCCTAGTCCCTATAGTATGATTTTCTGCCTTTGGAAGCACAGAGGGGAGCTCATAATCCATGTCCATAGCAGTCCTGCCATTACCTGCAACGCGATCTAATGATCCTGATCTATGCATGATCATGACAGATTCATCAGCCATACCATGGGAGGAGTCCCTATTATTGTTATTGGATGTACCCTGAAGCCCATTTGTGATGACTGGATCCAGAGAAGAGTCCCATACATCTGTTAGATTTTCTTGCCGATTAGTCATATAATCGATGTTTGTATCTGCTGATCTCTTGTAAGAACCTCTTCGGTCCCCAGCTTCTGCAATTTGACTATTTGTAAAGTTAGTGCTACCACTCAAGGTAACTTCTCTTCCACAACTCAACAATTGATCATTTATCGGTTTACGCCTGCAGGTCATGTCTCCAGCTATGTCACTGCGTTCACTGAAACCAAAATCATGGCTGTCACCCATACTACGTCCTCTAAGGTCTGAAGAAAGGTCCCGGATAGCCGTTTGCCGTTTTCTACCTGGAGCTTTCCCTTCCATTGCAAACATATTGCTCCTCGAAGAATTATTGCTTTCATCAGCATCTTTGAGTATGAAATTCTGAAATGCTTGCCAGTGTCCATCATCTCCTGCCTGTCCAGACATTCTTTCATTCTTATGAGATGCTTTCACTGCATCATTGGACTTTAGGTTGACTCCTTTCTTTTTCAATTTTCTCGTTTCATCAGACCTCACATTCCCCTCCACGTCATCAGTTCCTGAATCCGAACAAGATTCTGGATAACTATCCGAAGAGCCCTCCTTAGGTGAAGCAATGTAATTAAGGTTACGAATTACAACAGTTCCAGATTGCTTTCTGGAAGATTTTCCACCTTTCTTCCTTGATCTACGACTTACTGAATCTTCATCATCCGTATCCTCATCATCCTGCACTCTCCTCCCAGAAGCATCAACCTCTTGAGTTTTAAAATCAGCGCTTAGGTCCCTGCTATCCATTGAATGCCTTCTCTGCCTTGTTCTCTGACCAGAATGTAATCCAGACTCGTCAACTGGAGGGTACGGTGGCTGGAAATATGGGATATTCCCTGGATAGTTCTGATAGTAAGGCATGCCTTGCATGGGATAAGGTTGGTAGACTGGCAAGCCATTTGCTTGAGGATGCATTTGCCATGGTGGGAACATAGGATGCATATACTGGCCCTGTGGGTTTGGTTGCGCTTGGTGATCCGTTTGAGGCTTTACATCTGAACACATAAGAAGATGAGTTTGACCTAGGTATCTGAAATAAAAACTGAGCACAAAGATATGATAATAGCACTAGAAAGTAAAAGCCTCACAAAATGAACAAGTACGGCTCTAAACAAAGCAGCAGGCTTAGTGAAAGCTGATTTTTGAACTAAACAAACTAACATAAACCTGCTTTCATGCTACACAATTGCATTTCCTTTTTAAGATAGAAACTCATTAGAACTATGCACTGCACTATTGCTTGCCCACATATTTTAAAATTTTAATAAACATTTTCAAGATAGCGCTACGAACTAAGTTAAGCAGTATAAGTAAGAAAGATGTTGCAGAAAACACAAGATAAATGTTTGAGTAAGGAGATGATCCATACTAAGGCTATCAAACCCCATTGTCAACTCCAAGCAAGGTTCAGTGCCAAAACAAATTGATAGTAAGTTGAGTTTTTTCTTCAGTGGCTATGGGGTTCACGAAGCTAACAAAAGCTCATGAACAAAATTATCTTTACATGGACGCCCAAGCAAAACCATTAGCTTTTGATAGCACATGTTTGGAACTACGGAGGACTAAACTTAAAAGCTCAAGCGCACTTGGGTTCCATAGTTCCATAATAAACCAATCAGTGTTAGATGGTTTCTATTTCAACTATTCCTTAGCTGATACCTTCACCAAGGGATATTAAATCGAAACAAAGTAATTGGTAAAATTCATGATGACTAGAACAGCACCTGCAGCATTTGCACATGATATCCCAGTTGTCTCTGAAGCAACCTCGCCCTGTTCATTTGAGCTCAGAAACGTTATGCCTGATGCATTCATTGAATGCAAGTCTGACCGGCAAGACAATGCTTCTGTCGCTTCAACTTCAACCCACTGGCCACTTTCATGCTTTGCCTTCCATAGTTCCACAAATCGTTTGCACGCATCCCTACGGCATGAACACATTTTTTATGGATAAGAGCACATTATCCTTCCACATAAAAATTGCCACCAGAAATCAATAAAGAAAAAAGGAAAGGAAATATATGTGATCACGGGACAGCATAAATTAATACACAAAATAGTTTGGTGTAAAGGAGCACAGCTTACGTCATACGAGAAGCCCCAAAACATTCAGCAAAAGAAAGTAGCGCAGATATGTTATCAATGTCAAAGCTAGCAGCAGCAGCACGTGCAAAGGCCATGCCTTGCTCCTTTTGAAGCACTGTTTTACGTGTCTCAAGAACTTGTACAAGTTGAAGTCTGATCAAACACACCCACTATCAGATTTATAAAGCTAATACAATCTCGAAAGATCAAGACAGCCACTAAGATGCATACTTTGAATTTTTCTCCTGCTTGGTAGAACCATTGTCCTCTAACTGATGGCTCGTAGGCTGTAACATCGTATTGCAAGGAAACAAATTACAAACAACTCAAGGCCACTTAAGCATATGATTCAGAAAAAGGTCACAGCGAAGTTACCTGGTAAAGCACAATTGCTTTCTCCTCACTACCACAAAGTGCAGGTTTGCTGCCTGTCCAACACAAAAAGCCACTATGAAATCATGGTAGACATTATTTGCATCCAAATTCTCTTGAAGTTGTTAAGATTATCAAAATGATTATTTGGGTAATTTGCAGCTGGTGAGAAAAGAATCTGATAAGCTAAGTAGGCTAGCAGAAGGGCATAGAATGGGAAAACATTTAGTGATGGATCATGGCAGTGCACAAGAGAAGCTCTAGATACTTAGCAATTAGCATCTTGAATTTCTAGACAATATAAGCAAGGAAAATGCCTGGGATGCAACCACAGCAACTCCGGGGGAGGCCCACACATAGTAATATCATAAGTGTGGTTTCTCTCTCATAATTTGCACACATAAATCAGTTTGGATGCACAAAAGAAAAAGGAACAATGGAAAGCTACAACAATATAACTAATATACATTCATGTGGTGAACTGTAAGCATATAGGTCACTTTCCCTGCTTTGTGCATGCTGGAGTATGATTACTTTGAATTGGTCTCTGATAAATCAAAAACAAACAAACATATGGTCCTTGTTCTGAGCAAAGATAGAGCATGTATTTCTTTTCCTTTTGCTTTTTTAATTGTATGTGCCCGGAGAAGGGTTAGGACTTAGGACGGCTACTAACAAGCGGTGTCCTAGATGTTCAAGACCAGCTTATGATGAAATTTCCCAGGTGCTTGAATAGTGCTCTATCAGGCATAAATCAAAGCTCTATTTTTGAGGTCTGAAAGTAACTGATCCTTATAATCAAAGTCAGAAAGCCAGAATAGATGATTGTTGCATTTCATTGAAGCTCTTGATTTGAATTAGAATGTGCATATCATCGAGTAATATAGGGACTAAGTTTAAGATACTTCTAGTTCTAGGGGACCTAGGCAAGGTTAGCAACAGGTATTTTATCGAGTGAATTTGAATGTTCTGCAAAAATTCAGATCATCTAGTTACAGGCTACAGCTAGAACCTCACTTATGACAATTGGTGTTGGCACATATATTTACAAGTATGGACCAGTTTTAAGTATAATGAACAAAACCCAGTAAATCTTCTGATGGGGCTTAACTTTTACGATCAAGTGCTCAATGGCTAAGTTGCAACGAAAAGGGCGCGGGGGTGAATCCACCAGTGTCTCAAGAATCAAAACTAATTCATGGTTACTCTTTGCATTACATGCACACTTGCAAAGCACACTATAATTGTCTAGAGAGGGGAAATAACTTCAGAGGCACCGGATCTCCCATAAATTGTGACATTTGATGACAAACAACATTCTCTATCACACTCTGAACAAGACATGAAGAGCTAATTCAAGATCAAAAGAATATTACCCTTTGCATCAAATGCAAAGCACATTCAAAATGTCAAGAAAGGGAATCAACACTCTCCCCAGAAATATTGAAAGTTGTTGATGACAATCAACACTCTCTATCATACTCGGCAAAAGACATGAAGAGCTAATACAGGACCAAAGAATATTGCACATCATACTCTGAACAAGAAATGAGCTAATAAGTGATCAAAAATAAAGAAAGAGCTAATACAAGATCAAAAGAACATTCTACAGTGTGTTCCAACTCTTCCTTTCAATGGTGAAACACTAGCAAAGTGAAAAGTTTTATATGAACTTTGGAAATCACATGCATGTGGACAACGTATAGAAAAAGAAACACTTGTATCACCTAAAGGAGATCTTGATTCCTTAGGTATATACAATAATGGAAACAATTGACAGATGCAAATCATGGTATTTGATTCAAAAGCAGATAATCATCACTTTTAGAAAGTCATGGTATTTGTTTGCTATTGTGACGTACCTTCAACGGTTTCCTCAGACTTTGTTGGGAAGTCTTCTACCTGTTAGACAGAGAATGATTCATTAAGGGAAAACACACAACATTTATCTCAGTCAAGCTTCAAAATGTTGGTGATAGATTTTACTTACTGTGTGCAACCCAGTTTCACAATTGTTCTGAATGGAAATTGCCTTTTCAATCTGCACAATTTCAGATTCTATAGTGTACACCCGCTCAAGGATCTCTGGAGTACTGACAAAGCGAACAAACCTACAAATGACGGAACACCAGTAAGTATGAAATATCGTGGCACTTTCATAGTTCAATTCACTTTGAAAAAGAAGTGGGTTATGCTACACACTGCTCTTAAGTGGGCATTTGGGGAAATGTAGAAGATAAAAATAAAGAGCAGAAGCACAAGAAAGAAGGTCCTAGGTTATGTTATACAAACCTTTCCACTGTTCCCTTCGTAAACCATGATGCGCCACTTTCTCGATTAGGTTCAAGGACAATAGAATATCCTCCCTTCCCAATCTGCTCCTGAGCTGCCTTCAAATGGGCAAGGAAAGGGTTCAACAAACCTGATGCAATCTTCTCGGTTTTCCCATTAGCAGCAATTACTAGATCACACCTGATAAAATGTTAACAATCAGACATACTGCCTTGCATAAACAGTGGCTCAAAACTAAAAAAAAAAAATGCTTAGTCGCCCCCAAAACAATACGGCATTTGATGTTGCACTCGAGTAAGTTGGACCCTTGTGTGAGCCAAATACAAATACCTAACTATCCACACACACCCAGTCAATTGTTTACATCTGCATGCAGCTCTCCACATTTGCCAAACAAATCATTGCTTTTCTTCTTGTTATTTTAGAGAGAAAAGTACAAGCAAGCTCCTTTTAGATACATTGTTCCCACATTTGGTCCAGCTGCCTCATCTCACTACTCTCACATTCATCCTTGAGACCAATACCTCCAAGCACAACTCGAGGCAGCTTGCAGGAATTAAAAGATTCCCAGCTGAACCAAACCCATCTCAGAGCCCATGTCAAGATTCAAAGCCACTTCAAAAAAGGTGAATTCCAACTGATAGAAGTGCAAGCAATAACCAGGGGCTGTGGGTGTAAGTGTAACCATTCTCAAAATTATTTGTTCTTTATTTTTTTTTTTTTTGGGTGGGTGGGGGGATTTGTGTTATGTTCTTGCCTAATCAACATTTCATGACATATATGCCAAAATTAGATATGATGATTGCTTCAAGTTAGCTACAAGAGAATAATGACCAATTCATAATTAATTTCCCATTAGCAAGCTCAAGACCTACACTAACCCACCAAACACCCAAAAAAAAAGAGAAAAAAAATAAACTTACTTCAGCAATTCAAGTCAAGCAATGCAAGATTGAACTTTGCAAATTATACAGTGAATTTCACATCAAAAAAATTATCATAGTAAGCAACCAAACCCAATAAATCAGAAAAGACTAAATTACTGAAGACCCACCAACCCATCTAGCCCAAAACTCAAATGCAAGTTTAAACAATATCAAAGTAACTTCCCACTCGTTCAAGTCAAGCAATGTATGATTAAATTTACCAACTTTTTGACAGTCAAATTCTTAGAATCAAGAAAAATAAAAATCAACAGAAACAAAATACATGGGTTGAATTACTGAAAATTCACCTTGTTCTAGTGGGTGTGAGCTGGAAGACAAAAGAATCCAGGCGAGTGTTGGACTTCATTTGCTTCAAACAAGAAATTTGAGGATAAAAAACAGCTCTTAATAAACCCAAGAATCAATCACCACAACTTAGCCAAAAACCAACATATCCCTATTAATAATTCATAGAAAAGAATTGTTCTTTGCTTTTAAGAGATCTGGTTATGGAAAAATGGTTTGACAAACTGATTGGTTTTGACAGCTTGGAATTTTGCCCCCCTTTTTAAGAGAGAAACAAATGGACAAATGAGGGAGAAGGAGAATTAAAAAGGGTGGGGGACTACAAGCTCTACTAAGAAAGTGATGGATAGAGAGAGAAAGTAGAGAGAGAAAGGAGGCTCCTTTAATGACGTAAAAGGAGGGTTTTAGAGAGGATTTTTGAGGAGAAAGGTTCTGCTTCAATGGAGACAGAGAGAGAGAGAGAGAAAGTATGGCTTTCAAAGAGAGAGAAACAGAATTACTGTGTAATAAGTAATTCGTAACGGCAACAAAAATATAATATTCAGAGTGTGGGTAGGGACTGGGGGAGAGAGAAATGGAAATTGGAAAGATATAGGAGTACTCCCAATAAAAGAACAACAAAAAAAAAATAGAGTATCCAAAGATTCGAATTCCAATGAGATGTTGGGACCCTTTTTGATTTTATGTTTTTTTTTTATTTTTAAATTATTAACTTAAGATAGGAGTATTACTATTAGATATATTAGATCTTAGACGTGATCGAATAAGAGAAAACGGTATTACTCTTTTGTGTTCGAAAAAAATTGAGTTCTAACATGATCTTTATCTCATCAAAATTAATAAATGAGAAGTTTTTTTTGTTTGCAAATCAATTTTTTTCTTTTTTTTCGTAGATTACAATTTCATCCATTTTGTTCCCTCACATTACTCAAAAAAAAAGGATTAATATGAATAATTAGATAACTTTTTTACCATACTGATATATAATCAGTTTTATGATTTCCTCAACATATTTTTTAGGGTTATGATAGGGATATTAATAAACAAAAAATATTTGCACCAAAAAAAAAAAAACACAATATGATCTCAAATTGCCGATATATAATAAGTACATTAGTAGTGGCAACGTAATTCATAAATAAAATGATCTACTCAAGATTCTATAATCATACAAATGCAAATCAAGTTTATAAGACACAACAACAACAACAACAACAACAACAACAACAACAACAACAACAACAACAACAACAACAACAACAACCCAGTAAGTATCCCGCCTAGGGCGGGGTCTGGGGAGGTCCAGATGTACGCAGTCTTACCCCTAACTAGTCGCCTAGAAGAGAGACTGTTTCCGAAAGACCCACAAAAACTTTTTTTTTTTTTTTTAAATACATTTTCAAAAAGTTTTTTTTTTTTAAAGCAATAAAGAATGATCAAAAGGGCAAGAGAAGTAAAGCAGTAAACATACTAACACAAGATTCTACTAATTGAACAACATAAAGTGAAGGAGACGCTACAGGCTATAAACAAAATGAATCAACCTCTAGTACTAGCCAATGCACAACCATAATCTAACGCGGATCCTCTACACGAATCCTGTTACGCCATAATTTCCTATCTAGGACCAAGTCCTCGGTAAGATCTAGAAGGGTCAAATCCTACCTGATTACCTCTCCCCAATTCTTCTTCGGGCGTCCTCTTCTTCGTTTACAATCTCTAAGTGTAATTCTCTCACACCTTCTCACTGGTGCATCTTGATGTCTCCTCCTCACATGCCCAAGCCACCTAAGCCTTGTTTCTCGCATCTTGTTGTCAATATCGGTCACTCCCACCTTGCCTCTCAACACTTCGTTCCTAATTCTATCTCTTCTTGTAGAGTTGCACATCCAACGAAGCATCCTCATCTCGGTCACCCGCATCTTCTGCACATGCACCTGCCTCACCGGCCAACACTCCACCCCATATAGCATAGCTGGCCTGATGGCTGTACAATAAAATTTGCCTTTAAGTTTTAGTGGAATTTTTCTGTCACATAGAATTCCCGTTGCACTCCTCCACTTTAGCCACCCTATTCTGATCCGATGAGTCACGTCATCGTCAATCTCGTCGTTGCCCTGTATGATTGAACCGAGATGTTTGAAACAATCCCTCTTCGGTACCACTTCAGTACCAATCTTAATCTCCATATCCGAAGCAACCCCATCTCTTGTAAATTTGCCTTCCAAGTACTCGGTCTTTGTCCTACTTAACTTAAATCCCTTTGACTCTAGTGTATCCCGTCAAAGTTCTAGTTTGGCGTTGACACCTTCTCTAGTCTCGTCTATCAAAACAATGTCGTCGGCAAACAACATACACCAAGGCACATCCCCCTGGATAGTCTTAGTGAGCTCATCCATAACGGTTGCGAATAAGAAGGGACTCAACGATGACCCTTGATGTAACCCAATATCTATAGAAATTTGCTCAGTTTTCCCTCCTGTAATCCTGACCCTAGTCCTCACTCCTTCATACATATCCTTAATCACTCGGATATAGGCGACTGGAACCCCCTTGGATTCCAAGCACCTCCACAAAACTTCTCTGGGTACCCTGTCATACGCCTTCTCCAAATCAATGAAAACCATGTGCAAGTCCCTTTGTCTATCTTTGTAGTACTCCATAGAACGTCTAATCAGATGAATCGCTTCTGTTGTTGACCTCCCTGGCATGAAACCGAATTGGTTCTCCGAGATAAGAGTACTCTTCCTTAGTCTCTTCTCAATCACTCTCTCCCATAGCTTCATGGTGTGACTGAGTAGCTTAATACCTCTATAGTTGTTGCAGCTTTGAATATCTCCTTTGTTCTTATATAGAGGAATCAATGTGCTGAGCCGCCACTCCTCCGGCATCCTTGCAGATTTGAGGATCATGTTGAAAAGCCTAACTAACCACAATAGACCTTCTTCCCCCAAACTCTTCTATACCTCTATGGGTATCTCATCTGGTCCTACTGCCTTTCCACTCTTCATCGTCCGCATGGCCCCTTTGATTTCTTCCTTCGTAACGCGACGACAAAAGCTGTAGTTACGGTGTTGCTCGGATGTGGAAAGATCTCCCAACGAAATGGCTACGTCTCCAACATTGTTAAAGAGCTCATTGAAATACCCATGCCACCTCCTCTTGATGTTCGCGTCGTCCACAAGAACTCGTCCCGCCTCATCCTTAATACAACGAACTTGATTCAGGTCTCTAGTCTTCCTCTCCCTAGCTCTCGCCAACCTGTACACGTCCTGTTCTCCCTCCTTAGTGGCCAATTTTTGGTACAAGCTCTCATATGCTTTACTTTTGGCTTCTGCTACTGATTTCTTTGCCTCCTTCTTTGCCGCTCTGTAAACTTCTCGCTTCTCCACCCTTTCCTCATCTATAGTGCTATCCATTAGGGCTTTATAGGCAACCTTCTTAGCCTTCACCCTGTTTTGAATGTCCTCACTCCACCACCAGGATTCCTTCTTGCTACTTCCTATCCCTCTTGCAACTCCTAAGGTCTCCTTTGCCGCATTTCTAATGAGATCCGCCACCCCTGTCCACATTTGACTCGCATTGCCTTCTCTTCTCCAGATGCTATCCGACTCAACCTTTGCCTTAAATTGACTCCCCAAAGTTCCTCTAAGATTCCACCACTTGATTTTGGTGCCATTGTGTGCACTTCTCTTCCTCTTCCACCCCTTCATCTTAAAGTCTAAAACGACCATCCTATGTTGGGTCGACACACACGCACCTGGTAAAACCTTGCAATCCATGCACAAACCTCGGTCGCCACGTCTAACAAGAATGTAATCTATTTGGGTCTTAGCGGTGCTGTTTCTAAAAGTAACTAGGTGCTCTTCTCTTTTGTTGTAGAAGGAGTTGGTTACCATTAGGTCATACGCAGTCAAAAAATCTAAAACCGATGTGCCACCATCATTCCTAACTCCATACCCGAAACCTCCATGTGCACCAAAATACCCATCCGACGTAGCCCCTATATGTCCATTGAAGTCTCCTCCTACAAGGAGTTTCTCACTAGGGGGAACCTGCTGAATAACCTCATCTAACTCCTCCCAGAAGCGACGCCTAAGTTGCATATCCATCCCTGCTTGCGGTGCATAAGCACAAATGATATTGAAGGTCTCCTCCTTCACCACAACCTTGATAGACATGATCCTATCATTGGTTCTCTTTACCTCTACAACATGTTGTTTAAGCTCCTTATCAACTAAGATCCCGACCCCATTCCGTTGACTCGAACACCCTGAATATCAAAGTTTGAATCCATTGATCTCTTTTGCCTTGGCGCCTGACCACCTCGTCTCCTGAACACACACGATATTAACCTTATATTTTTCTAAAACCTCCACTAACTCTAGAGTTCTTCCCGTGAGTGTCCCTACATTCCATGTGCCAAACTGCAATCTATTTGCCCCAACTCTCCCCCTTCGAGACCCAGAGCTCACCGGAGGACTGGCCCTAACTCTACCAATAGAAGTCAAAGATGCCACACCGACCGAAGCAATGGTCAAGCAGTTAACTCAAAATAATAACTAGAAAAACCATGAAACTAAGTAAGTACTGGCTCACCAAAAGGTTAGGTAACGCAAATCGTAACTATATAGCAAACAACGTCTATGCTTGCAAACAAGATTTGCTAACAATAATAGTAATAGTACTAATACGACGACAATGATAATAATAATAATAATGACAATAATAATAATAATAATAATAATAATAATAATAATAATAATAATAATAATAATAATAATAATAATAATAATAATAATAGTGATAATAATAATAATAATAATGATAATAATAACAATAGTATCAAATACCACAACAAAGGCAACAACAAACAATAATAGTACTACTTACAATAACAACCAAAACAATGGTACCACTAACTTAATATTAGTAGTCGCAAAATTATTAGTTAAATAATACTACTACTACTATTATAATAATAATAATACTAATAACAATAATAATAATACTACTAATAATAATAATAATAATAGTAGTAATAATAATAATAATAATACTAAATAGGCTAGAGATACAAACAAAAACAAAAACAGAACAAACAGAAATGTTACTAGGTTCCACTTAAGAGAAAGAGTAGCACACAAAAATAGTTTCCAAAAATCAGTACCAAACAGCAAACTTCACGTGCTAGGGTCAGAGAAGTCAACAACAAGAATAATAAATAATAAAGTGAGGGTCAAATCCAAGCAAAAGTGAGAAGTCAACAACACGTGCTAGGGGCCTCGGGTCTGGTGGATAGGGGGTACGCCGGTGCTTACCACGGCGCTACTACCTGTCTCCGGCGGGGTTTGTTCCGGGCAGAGGACGGTGGCGACGTGCTCGACTTGTCGGCCAAAAATTCGATGGTCGCTTCTCCTACCCAGGCTGTGTGCGGTGCTGTTCGTGGTCGGCAATTGTCGACGGCTTCCCGACTGGCGGGGGTGGTGTTACTCCAACCTCCCGACGGGGGGGAGTAGGTCCTCGGCAGTGGAATTTCGCCGGGGATCACTTTGGGGCCTCACAGCGATGTCGACGGGCTCGACTTTCCAGATCCCGAAAAATCGAGGTCGACGGCTCGAATTCTCAGGCCGACCACTGTTACTCCACGGCGATGAAGTTTCGCCGATGGTCAATTGAAGCCTCCGACGAAGTGTTCGGAGGTCTACTCAACCCCTAGTGGGTCGGCGGTCACCGACCTTTGTAGATCGGTCGGCGATCACCGACCTTGGAGGGAGAGGGAGAGAGAGAGCGAGAGAGAGCGAGAGCGAGAGAGAGAGAGTTGAGAGAGAGAGAGCACGCTTTAAAGAGAGAAACTTAGAGAGATAGAGAGAGAGAGAGAACTCAGTGACCGTTCTGCGAACATCAGTGTGAAGTGTATAAGACACAAGAGCATATAATAATAGTGGTCCAAATTAATATTGAGTATTGACCACTTGAACGACACTATAGTATTGTTCCCAATAAAAAATTTAAATAGTTATGCAGATATTTGTTTTACATTAGGCATATACTGTATATGATCATGATCTTTATAATGCATAATTAACGGATCGACGTATTCGATTTTATCTGACTTGTAATCTCAATCATCTGATCAACTCTGTCTCGCTCAGTTCAGTTAAGAGACTTTGATTCTTCTTCTTTTCTTTTTTGTAACCTATTTGCTCCGGATTAGGGGTGGATTGTTTAGACTTTAGAGATGAACTTATCAGAATTAAACTAAATTAAACTGAATTTAACACCATTAAACTGGATATAGGCTCCGTTTGATTCACCTGGATAAAACTGAATTGAATTGAAATGAACTGAACTGAATTGATTTTTTAAACTTAACCGTTAACTATTTAAAATTCGTCCAAACATAGCCAATATTAGACTCATTTGAAAGTATCCTTTGAGATCTTTCCGATGACATAATTATCATCATATAATTATTTTGGAATAAAAAGTTATATGAGTTATAAAGTCACACATGAACTGAACTGAACTGAACTGAACTGAATTCAACATCACTAAACTGGATACTACTGAACTGAACTGGACACAACTATTACTGAATTGAACACAATTTGATATGTGGGACAAAAAATATGTTTCTGAACTCAGCACCACTGAACTGAACTCGACATCATTTAACTGAATTTGAAATCACTGAATTGACACCTGAACTGAACTGACCGAGTAAGCTTATCAAACGCACCCTACTGAACTGAACTGGACACACCACTGAATTGAATTTAACACAACTTGATATGTGAGATAAAAAATATGTTTCTGAACTCAGTACCACTAAACTAAACTAAACTGAACATCACTTAACTGAGCTGGAAATCATGACCGTGTAAGCTCTAAAGAACGCACCCTCTGAACTGAACTGACCGTGTAAGCTCTAAAGAACGCACCCTCTGAACTGAACTGAAATGAACTAAATTCAACACCATTGAACTAAAATGAACACAATTGAACTAAACAGAATATCATTGAACTGAATTGAACCCCCTTTCTATATGAGACAAAATATATATTTTAACTAAACACCACTAAACTTACACGCAAATACGCAATCACTCCTAAATTGAACTAAACTTTCTGAATTAACTCTAAAAAAACACATCCTTTAGACCTCCTTGTGTCAAATTCATCAAAAGAAAATAATAAAAATTCTACCCGCAACACATTACGGACAGCAGACAGAACCATGGTATGATCAAATGGTTTGATAGATGTTTCGTCTGAACATGACATCTAGTTTTTTTTCCTCTTTTTTAATTAATGTACTCCATCCGTTCCAAGTTAATCTTTATATTGGACTTTTCACGGTCTCCAATATACTACTTTGACCATAAATATTTATGATTTTATAATTATAGAGCTTATAATAAGATGATATTTTGGAAATACTATTTAAAATGAATCTAGCAATACTATTTTCACATTATAAAAATTTGTAACTTTTCACAAATAAGTAGTCAAAGTTCACAAACTTTAACCTTAAAAAATCCAATATAAAGATAAACTTGAGATAAAGGGAGTACTACCTCTAGGTTATTCTCCGCTCTTCCTACAGGTTTCAATTCATCATTCCATGATTCAAGTTGATGAGAACACAAATATTTGTATGTAGAAAAGAAGTATTAATATGCGCAAAAAAAAAATTCAATAGAGAAGTAGTATTTCATGTCATTGAGTAAGGTTTTCTTTTTGTTTTCCTTCTTAGTATTTCGACCAAGAAAACATGCATGGCGTTTTCATATTAGTAGTTGGGTTCATATTGGTAACCATCAAATGTGCTTAGTTGGTTTTAAGCTTACTTTCAAGTGTTTGACAATGCAAAGTCATGTGTTCGAATATCCATTCTCGTGTCTTGCAATTGCTGGTTTCTAGGAACTATAATTGTCCAATTAAGGGTGCTATAAACCAATAACTTCCACTTTACCAAAAACGGAGGAAGTACTACCTAACTCCTCCTAAGCAAGTTCCTATTAAAGCTCACACTATCAACCAAACACATTTTAGTACTTTCTAAGAAGCTACAAAATATAATTAGTGGAAAATACAACTTTTCACATTCGACCAAATAACCACTTAATTTTATCGACTTGGGAACTCCACTTATTAATATTTTCTCTCATCGAACAAGTTACCTCCGTTTAAATCAGCGGAAAATAACATACCCTACAATAAACCACCACCAATAATAATTCCTAAACAATCTAATCAATGTTTGTCTCTCCTAAAGATGTTCGAGTCACCAAAACAAATTATTGTAATTCCTAAAGATGTTAGAGTCACCAAAACAAATTATTGTAATTCTAGTAGTTTTTTTTTTTTTTTTGGTCTGAGACCGTTCGGTTGAATCCGGACCGAGCTGGGTGGGACCACAAGGGCGGCAAAGCTCTCCCAATAAGTATTTAACACAGCTGCATTTACAGGGTCTCGAATCCAATATCACTGCTTAAGCTAGAAGAATCTCTCACCAACTCATCTAAGTGCTTGTTTGTGTAATTCTGGTAGTTTATATATATGCACTAAATGCCAAAGACAATAGTTCACACTTCACAGGACTCAGGGCAATATAATGCTAATTTGCAGGATAGATTCCTTTTTATGCATACCACGAGCGTTGTGGGCCTTGTGGCCTGTGGGCTCGGTTTATAGCAATTTGCAACTACCTCCTTATGACCTCCATTGTCCTCACAACAAAGAATTATCAAGGCATGAGAGAAAGAGAGAGAGAGAGAGAGAGAGAGAGAGAGAGAGCAAACCTACAAAGAATACTCCAATCAACCAGTTCACCACTCAACCGTCCCCATACTAGGATTTGGGATTTACTAGGAAATATTGATTCAATAGTAACTTAACATTATATCTTATCCTATATATATCATCCTTAATAGGACAATTGGTATGACCATGTCTTGAAGAGAATGAATATGGGTTCAGTCCTATGTCCCCCCACCTCCTATACAAATAATACAATGTCAATGTCGTCAGAAGCTCAATCCAACTTTGTCCCTCCATAACGATTTATTCTGTTGCGTTTTTGGAGTTTTCATTTTTATTTTGCCTCTCTCATTATATGCATGCAATGTGTTCCTTATGAGGCTGTTTAAACATGAGTGATATCACGCTTTTTAGAGGTGGGTCTCACATTGAGGCGACCTCATATAAGAATTTGTGATGTATCTATATGTGAATTGTAGAGTATATTTATTGTTGCTAGATATTCGACCTCAATATGCCAAGTTTGAGTCTCGGATTTAGAAAGAATTTAATCTATCAAATCATTCTAGTATTCTTATTAATGTAGCTAGTTTTAAAGCCCGTGCATTGCACGGTTTCGTTATCAATCCTAAGTTGAATATAAATTTTAATGATGGATTATGAAATTTATATCTTAATCTAAGTTGAATCCGTGGAATTCAATTATAATTTATTGTTATACACTTAAGATAATACCGCATGGTTTCATCATTTTATATATATGTATAGATTTAGTAGGACTATAACCCGGCCCAATTTGCCCTTCAGATTTAATACGACTATAAGCCTTCCAAAAATTATTTCCTTGAATTCTAAAAGGCTTATACTTATTACGAGTACTAATATCATAATCTAACATCCCAAGAATCCTAAACACCAAGGATGTTAAGGCTTCTAAACGTTTTACACCAATTAATTCTCGTCATTATCACCTTACACTAATCTTATATTATTAAAATTTTCGATTAGGTGGTGTGTCATATGGCATTTGCTTAGGTGGCACAGCTCTATGCTACCGAAAGATGACTCCTTTACATATTAATAAATAAATAAATAAATATATAATAACTATTACAAAATTATAATTTAAAATTTATTTACGGGAATAAACATTAGATACAATCTTTCACGTTTATTATAGATATTAAAGTATTATTTTTAGAGATGCGTATAATAGTTATATTTCAGTTTGCATCTTTAGACAAAGATAAAGTTATACCGCCAATAAAACTCTAGTTATTTACCGCCAATAAAACTCTCTTTTTTATAATTCAAAACTTTACTTTTAAAAAAAAAAACTTATAACTTATAAGAGACAACTTGTATAATTTCAAATCTTATTGCCAGTTTCATTTAATGATGAAGACAGAATTAATAAAAAGAACCGTGGATATAAAAACCTATAATGTGCGACATAATGTGCGACAAATGTGAAGTTATTTTCATCTCATACTTCAATTTCACTTCTATTTTTAAGTACATTTCTACCAAGATATAGTACTTATGATTTTTTATTTTAATTTTTTTGTGAAAAAATCTACAACAACCTGATAGAGTAAGGGAAGTCAGTGAATATGTCACGGAGACAATAAGAACCATAAAGAAAAAACCTTTAAAAAAGTTCTATCAAATAGAATTTTATTTACACAGCTCATGCCAGCATAACTTAATCAAACTTTAAACAATCATGATCCCCTAATAAAACATCACGTACTATATGTATTAAAACGTTCAATCTATTCGAGTGTGACATAATGATCTAGCAATTTTGCTCACTCCACTTCAAGCATAAGAGCATAAATACTTCCTTTAAACATCATGTTCATTCTTCAGCTTATACACTGAAGATCGAAGAATAAAAAAAAATAAAAAAATACTAATCCCCTAATAAAACATCACGTAATATATGTATTTAAAGCGTTAAATTTAAATCTATTTGAGTGCCACATATTGATCTAGAAATTTTGGTCACTCCTCTTCAAGTATAACATCAGACTTCCTCCAAACATCGTCATTCTTCAACCTGTACATTGAAGAAGAATATTGGGGGAAAAAAAAACGGAATCCATAAAATTGGACAAAAAAAAAGGACATAAAATAATAAGAAAGCATATAAGATGAAGATGATAATAAGAAAACTAATACTCAAGTTTTAGTTTTGAAGGTAGTTAATAAAAGACAGAAATTAAAAACGTAAAAAGAAATTCACAATCAAACCAAAAGAAGGGAAGGGAGGCAAAGTTCTTTATACGGAGTAATTTTATTAACAAATTACATTCTTTGACAAATATATATATAAGAGGTTGAAGATTAGATTTTATCTTTCTGACCCAAATCTTATCATTAGTTGTATTTAGGTGTTGGCTAAGTTCTAACTTATACAAATTCTTAGCAATTCAGCCTTTAGACGCTTATCCTAACAAAAATTGGGATAGAACTTCTTTGTTAAACTTTGTTATTTTTTTCCAAACTTTATCTTTTTGTTTTTTCTGATTTTTAATTGTTTGATGAGGTGGCGCGTCCTATGACCTTTTGCTTAGGTGACACGTCTCAATACTCCCGAAAAATGCCTCATGATCATGACAGATTCATCAGCCATACCATGGGAGGAGTCCCTATTATTGTTATTGGATGCACCCTGAAGCCCGTTTCTGATGACTGGATCCACGGAAGAGTCCCATACATCTGTCAGATTTTTCTTGCCGATTAGTCATATAATCGATGTTTGTATCTGCTGATCTCTTGTAAGAACCTCTTCGGCCCTCAGCTTCTGTAATTTGACTATCTGTAAAGTTAGTGCTGCCACTCAAGGTAACTTCTCTTCCACAACTCAACAATTGATCATTTATCGGTTTACGCCTGCAGGTCATGTCTCCAGCTATGTCACTGCGTTCACTGAAACCAAAATCATGGCTGTCACCCATACTACGTCCTCTAAGGTCTGAAGAAAGGTCCCCGATAGCCGTTTGCCGTTTTCTACCTGGAGCTTTCCCTTCCATTGCAAACATATTGCTCCTCGAAGAATTATTGCTTTCATCAGCATCTTTGAGTATGAAATTCTGAAATGCTTGCCAGTGTCCATCATCTCCTGCCTGTCCAGACATTCTTTCATTCTTATGAGATGCTTTCACTGCGTCATTGGACTTTGGGTTGACTCCTTTTTTTTTCTTTTCAATTTTCTCGTTTCATCAGACCTCACATTCCCCTCCTCGTCATCAGTTCCAGAATCCGAACAAGATTCTGGATGACTATCCGAAGAGCCGTCCTTAGCTGATGTGAAGGACCTTAGTCCTCAATATGCTGAGCTGTCAATCTGTTATGCCACTTGGTGACCTGGCATTAGTTTGTTACAACATTATTTTAGTTTGTTACATTTACTCTTTACACAATGTAATAAGGTGGAGGGTATAAATACCCCACCTAACTTTCTCTGTCCCAACTAACGAAATATAGAGAACTAAGATTTTCTCTTTCCTATTTCTTCTTCTCTCTTTCTCCATTGTCAATTGTTTTCATGGTATTAGAGCGTCAATGGCGGTCTGAGAGAAGTTGATGTTCTGAGCTTAGTTTTTCTTGCTTCTCTTTTGCGTAATTGTGTGTTCTGATTTTCTGGAATGTTTCCAGATCAGAAAGTGTGAAATCCCTAAATCTTTCGCCCAATCTCTTGATTATCGTTCAATCAATTTGTTTCTTGATTGAACAAGCTCCATTACTAAACACATTGTTTCAGTTCTTCTTCGATCGTTTTGATTTGTGTTCATCATACGATCTAGCTCGTTAATTAGGGATTTTGCTTTATTCCTCTTGAATCGCTAATATCAAGAGACGCAATTTTCTTGTTCGTGTTGATTCGTGATGGAAGGATCAGTGTTTCAGAATCCGTTGTTTCTTCACCCATCTGATGGTCCTGGTTCATTAACTGTTCAAGAGAAGCTAGTTGGAGCTCAAAACTATCGTTCATGGCGAAGATCGATGGAATTGAACTTATCCACTAAGCGTAAGCTAGGGTTCGTCAAAGGTACTATTCCTAGACCTCTTACTGATGCTGTTAAAATTGAACAGTGGGAGACTTGCAATAACATGGTAATTTCGTGGATTATGAATGCTGTGACTGATTCTATTGCTAAATCTATCATGTATGTGGAATCTGCTTATGTGATATGGCAACAACTGGAAAAAAGATTTGCCCTAAGTAATGGTTCACGAAAATACAAATTAAATAAAGATACATATGAGATACAGCAAGAAGGTGGACCTGTTAGTGATTATTATACCAAGATGAAAGGTGTTGGGAGGAATTAGATTCAATGAATGAATTGCCTATGTTGTCTGTAACAAATGCTGAGACTACAGTGTTTCTTAATGCTCTTGCCAAGCAAAGAGAGGAACAAAGGTTGTTCCAGTTCTTGAATGGTTTGGATAATCTGTATAACCCTTTGAAGAGTCAAATTCTTATGATTACACCTCTGCCTTCAGTGGAGAGTGCATGTTCTTTGATACAACAGGAAGAGTCTCAAAAGTATAAAAAATAGTGTTGTGTCCCCTCTCCCACTGGTTGAGTCATCTGCTTTGTATAGTAGAGGTAATATGAGGGATAAGTGTAGCATTTGTGGGTACAAATGGCATCCACCAGAGAGGTGTTGGGAGAAAGTAGGTTACCCTAGCTGGCATCCTAAGTACAAACAGCAAGGTGCTCAGAGTGGCTCTCAAGGCAGACAGTTTAGGGATTTTGGTTCTGCCAAAGGGAAGGAAAATACACCCTGGAACAGGAATGTGAATATCAACAAGAAAACTGCAGCTCTTGCTGATGGAATGTGTGCTGCTACTGAAGAGGGAGGCAATGTGGTTTTCACTGCTCAACAGTTTGAGCAACTCATGAGGAGTATACCATGCTTGAATCAGAATCAGACCTCTGTCAATATGGTTACTAGTGGTGGTGATACTGATGAGGAATTGGATCACAGCTTTGCAGGTATATCTAATAAATTTGCTGGTGTTGCTTGTCTTTCTTGTGTTTCTTCTGTGACAGATGAGTGGATACTAGACACAGGTGCCACAGATCATATGACACCTGTGTATAGTAACCTATTGGGATCTAAACAGCTTCAGAACAAACCTACCATCAATTTACCAAATGGCCAAACCTCCCTTATTACACATATTGGTTCTGTTAATCTCCAAAATAACCTTGTCCTAAAAAATGTCTTGTATGTGCCTGACTTTAAGTTACAATCTTCTATCTGTGCCTAAGTTGACCAAGGACAGTAACTGTGTGGTCACATTCTTGTCTTATTTCTGTGTGATTCAGGACTCGGTTTCAAAGAAGGTTCTGGGAATTGGTAAAAGAAAGGGCAGGCTTATATTACTTGGTCAACTTGCCTCTTCAGTCCATTGATGCTAGGTTACAGTCCATGTCTGTGTCTATCTCTTGTAATGTTGCTTCTACTCCTAGGACTTCTGTTAGTCGTGGTGTCAAATCTATTTCTTACAGCCTTTGGCATCATAGATTAGGTCACATTTCAAATTCAAAAATGAAGAATATTATGTGTATTCCTACTGTATTCTCAAATAAATCTAGTGATGTGTGCTTGTCTTGTCCTATGGCTAAGTTTACTAAACTTCCATATTCCTCTAGCTTGTCTGAAAGGTCTCATATCTTTGATTTAATTCACTTGGATGTTTAGGGACCATATACTGTGCCTACAAATGGTAAATTCAGATACTTTTTGACCATTGTGGATGATTGTAGTAGGGCTACACGAACCTACTTGCTTGTTCATAAATCTGATTCATTTCAAATCATCAAATCTTTTCTCAGTTTTGTCAAAACACAATTTGCTTGCACTGTCAAGACTATTAGGTCTGACAATGCTCTTGAGCTCACAAAGGGACCTTGTGGACCTTTCCTTGCTGAACAGGGCATAGTACACCAAACATCTTGTGTTGACAGACCCCAGCAAAATGGCAGGGTGGAAAGAAAGCACAGACATGTTTTGGAGGTTGCTAGAGCCCTGAGATTTCATGCTCATCTTCCTCTTAAATTCTAGGGTGACTGTATTCTTACAGCTACCTATCTAATCAATAGACTTCCTTCTCCTGTCATTGACAATGACACTCCCTATGAGATTCTCCTTAAACACATTCCTTTCTATGATCACTTGAGGGTTTTTGGGTGTTTTGCTGTTGCTAGTAATCCTTCTAGAGTCTCTGACAAATTTGCTCCTCGAGGTGTTCCCTGTGTCTTTCTTGGGTACCCTCAACATCAAAAAGGGTACAAACTCTACAACTTACTCACTCATTCCACTTTTGTGTCCAGAGATGTTCAATTTTATGAACACATCTTTCCTTATGCTTCATCCAGTATACAACAATTTCTACATCCCTGTCCTACTTCTATGCCTTCTCAGGCTCCATCCTATCTAGATGATCCCATGCTTTCCACCACAGCTCCAAATCCTTCCCCTCCTGTGTCTCCATCCTCCTCTACATCAGTTCCTCCCTCATCTCCTCCTGTATCACCTCCTTCCTCTCCTACAGCTTCAAATCATTCTCCTCCTGTGTTACCTTCCATTTCTCATACTGAGTCTACTTCTTCAGCTCATGGTCCTAGGAAATCCACTAGAGTTTCTAAGGCACCCACCTGGTTATCTGATTATGTGACTCCTCATACTACTGCTACATCTCTCACTCATGTTCCTATGGCTAATCAAGTATCTTCTCCTGTTCTTGAACCTCACTTTCAAAACCTTCCTTACTGACTTAACCACACAAACTGACCCTACCTGTTTCAAAGAAGCTGTGAAAGATCCTAAGTGGTGCTCTGCTATGAATCTTGAGTTGAAAGCCCTAGAGGATAATGGCACCTGGAAAATTACTACCTTACCACCTGGTAAAAGAGCTATAGGTTGTCACTAGCTGTATAAGACCAAACTCAATGCTGATGGAACTGTAGAGAGGCAGAAAGCAAGACTTGTGGTGCAAGGGAATAGACAGAAAAAGGGCATTGACTTTGAGGAAACCTTTGCTCCTGTGGCAAAGATGGACACAGTAAGGGGTCGTCCTTCTTGCTGTGGCTGCCATGAAGGGTTGGGACACTTGTCAGATGGATGTGTCCAATGCCTTCCTTCATGGAGACTTGTTTGAGGATGTCTATATGACTCTACCTCAGGGTTATGTGGGACAGGGGGAGTGTGTGCAGGACACTTCTGGCATGTCACATCAGTCTCCTTCCATGGTTTGTAAGTTAAAGAAACCCCTCTATGGGTTGAAACAAGCTCCTAGGCAGTGGTTCTCTAAGTTATCTTCCGCTCTACTCTCCTTTAGATTTGATCAATCCAAATCTGATTTATTCATTGTTCACCAAGAAGGACTCATCCAGCTTCACTGCCATACTTGTCTATGTGGATGATCTGTTGATCACAGGAAGTGACTCTGCTCTAATTCAACATCTTAAAGATCAGCTCAGTTCTCATTTTCACATGAAGTACCTTGGGTCTCTGAGTTATTTTCTGGGTTTGGAAATCACTAAAGCAGAACAGGGAATTTTTATGTCTCAAAAGAAGTACACCCTTGATCTACTTAAGGAAGCTGGTGTTATGCATAACAAACCATATAAACTTCCTATGGATCAAAATGTCAAGCTTCAAGCTGATTCTGGTTCCCCTCTCACTGATCTTGAGCCCTACAGAAGACTTATTGGCAAGTTGATCTACTTGACTATCACACGCCCTGACATCTGCTACACTGTGCAACTTCTGAGCCAATTTATGCAGTCACCCACATCTGTTCATATGCAAGCTGTCAAACATCTTCTCAGGTATCTTCTTCAGGCTCCTGGTCAAGGGATTTTGCTGGCTTATGCATCTGCTGCCCATCTTACTGCATACTGTGATTCTGACTGGGCTAGTTGCCCAATGACACGAAGATCCACCATATGCTATTGTATCCTACTTGGCCAGTTACCTATATCATGGAAATCAAAGAAGCAAGGGGTGGTTTCTAGATCATCAGCTGAGGCTGAATATCGTGCTATGGCTCTTACCTGCTGTGAAGTGACTTGGTTAGTCAATTTGCTTAAGGATCTTGGTCTTAAGGACTTGGGACCTGTACTGTGACAACCAAGCAGATTTACACATAGCTGCAAATCCTGTGTTTCATGCTAGGACGAAACACATTGAAGTGGATTGTCACTATGTAAGGGATCAAGTGAAGGCTGGTGCTGTGAAGCCATCCTATGTCAATACTAAACTACAACTTGCTGATGTTTTTACAAAGGTTGTTTCTACAGATCAACATAAGCGTTTGTTAGGCAAGTTGGGAACTTCAGAAGACCTCTCACTTCCAACTTGAGGGGGAGTGTGAAGGACCTTAGTCCTCAATATGCTGAGCTGTCAATCTGTTATGCCACTTGGTGACCTGGCATTAGTTTGTTACAACATTATTTTAGTTTGTTATATTTACTCTTTACACAATGTAATAAGGTGGAGGGTATAAATACCTCACCTAACTTTCTCTGTCCCAACTAACGAAATATAGAGAACTAAGATTTTCTCTCTCCTATTTCTTCTTCTCTCTTTCTCCATTGTCAATTGTTTTCAGCTGAACTAATGTAATTAAGGGATATTAATTCGAAACAAAATTAACTGGTAAAATTCATGATGACTAGAACAGTACCTGCAGCATTTGTACATGATATCCCAGTTGTCTCTGAAGCAACCTCGCCCTGTTCATTTGAGCTCAGCAACGTAATGCCTGATGCATTCATTGAATGCAAGTCTGACCGGCAAGACAATGCTTTTGTCGCTTCACTTCAACCCACTGGCCACTTTCATGCTTTGCCTTCCATAGTTCCACAAATCATTTGCACGCATCCCTATGGCATGAACCACATTTTTTATGGATAAGAACACATTATCCGTCCATATAAAAACTGCCTCCAGAAATCAATAAAGAAAAAAGAAAAGGAAATATATGTGATCACGGGACAGCATAATTAATACTCAAGATAGTTTGGTGTAAAGGACACAGCTTACATCATACGAAAAGGCCCAAAACATTCAGCTAAAGAAAGTAGCACAGATATGTTATCAATGTCAAAGCTAGCAGCAGCAGCACGTGCAAAGGCCATGCCTTGCTCCTTTTGAAGCACTGTTTTACGTGTCTCAAGAACTTATACAAGTTAATATCTGATCAAACATACCCACTATCAGATTTATAAAGCTAATACAATCTCGAAGATCAAGGCAACTATTAAGATGCATACTTTGAATTTTTCTCCTGCTTGATAGATCCATCGTCCTCTAACTGATGGCTCGCAGGCTGTAACATCGTATTGCAAGGAAACAAATTACAAACAACTCAAGGCCACTTAAGCATATGATTCAGAAAAAAGTCAAAGCAAAGTTACCTGGTAAAGCACAATTGCTTTCTCCTCACTACCACCAAGTGCAGGTTTGCTGCCTGTCACCCTGTCCAACAAAAAAAGCCACTATGAAATCATGGTAGACATTATTTGCATCCAAATTCTCTTGAAGTTCTTAAGATTATCAAAATGATTATATGTTAAGTAGGTAATTTGAGCTGGGGAGAAAAGAATCCGATAAGTTAAGTAGGCTAGCAGAAGGGCATAGAATGGAAAAACATTTAGTAATGAATCATAGCAGTGCACAAGAGAAGCTCAGTTTATGACAAATGGTGTTGAATCCACCAGCGTCTCAATTAGCATCTTGAATTTCTAGAAAAATAGAAGCAAGAAAAATGCCTGGGATGCAACCACAGCAACTCCGGGGGAGGCCCACGTGTAGTAATATCGCCTCTCTCATATTTTGCACATATAAATCAGTTTGGATGCACAAAAGAAAAAGGAATTATGGAAAGCTACAACAAAATAACTAATATACATTTATGTGGTAAACTGTAAGCATATAGGTCACTTTCCCTGCTCTGTGCATGCTACAGTATGATTACTTTGAATTGGTCTCTGATAAAACAAAAACAAACAAACATATGGTCCTTGTTCTGAGCAAAGATAGAGCATGTATTTCTTTTCCTTTTGCTTTTTCAATTGTATGTGCCCGGAGAAGGGTTAGGACGGCTACTAACAAGCGGAATCCTAGATGTTCCAGACCAGTTTATGATGAAATCTCCCAGGTGCTTGAATAGTGCTCTATCAGGCATAATTCCAAGCTCAATATTTGAGGTCTGAAAGTAACTGATCCTTAAAATCAAAGTCAGAAAGCCAGAATAGATGATTGTTGCATTTCGTTGAAGCTCTTGATTTGAATCAGAATGTGTATATTATCGAGTAATATAAGGACTAATTTTAAGGTACTTCTAGGGGACCTAGGTAAGGTTAGCACAGGTATTCTTATCGAAAATTTGAATGTTCTGCAAATATTCAAATCATCTAGTTACAGCTAGAAGCTCACTTTATGACAAATGGTGTTGGGCTGTTGGCACATATGTTTACGAGTATGAACCAGTTTTAAGTAAAATGAACAAACCCAGTAAATCTTCTGATGGGGCTTAACTTTTACGATCAAGTGCTCAATGGTTAAGTTGCACAGAGTAGGGCGCGGGGGTTGAATCCACCAGCGTCTCACGAATCAAAACTAATTCATGGTTCTAGTTGTACACTTTGCATTATATGCAAAGCACACTATAATTGTCTAGAGAGAGGAAAGAACTTCAGAGGCACCGGATGTCCCAAAAACTGAGAACATTTGATGACAATCAACGTTCTCTATCCCACTTTGAACAAGACATGAAGAAGTAATTCAATATCAAAAGGATATTGCCCTTTGCATTACATGCAAAGCACATTCAAAATGTCAAGAAAGGGAATCAACAACCTCCCCAGAAATATTAAAAATGGTTAATGACAATCAGCATTCTCTATCATACTCTGACCAAGACATGAGAGCTAAATACAAGACCAAAGAATATTGCACATATACGCCGAACAAGACATGAGCAAATACAGGATCAAAAGAATATTCCACAGCGTGTTCCAACGCTTCCTTTCAATGGTGAAACACTAGGAAAGGAAAAAGTAGTATATGAATTGTGTGACATCACATGCATCATGCATGTGGACAAGCTATAAAAAAGACAAAGTTATTTCACCTAAAGGGTAAATATTTTTCTTCGGTATGTACAAGACTGGAAACAATGGACAAATGCAAATCATGGTATATGGTTCAAAAGCAGATAATCATCACATTCAGAAGGTCATGGTATCTGTTTACTATTGTGACATACCTTCAACGGTTTCCTCAGACTTTACTGGGATGTCTTCTAACTGCTACACAGAAGGATTCATTAAGGAAAAACCCACAGCATTTATCTCAGTCAAGCTTAAACATATTGATGAAAGATTTAACTTACAGTGTGCAACCCAGTTTCACAATTGTTCTGAATGGAAATTGCCTTTTCAATCTGCACAATTTCAGATTCTATAGTGTACACCCGCTCAAGGATCTCTGGAGTACTGACAAAGCGAACAAACCTACACATGACGGAGATCCAGTAAGTATGAAATATCGTGGCACTTTCCTAGTTCAATTCACTTTGAAAAAGAAGTGGATGATGCTACACACTGCTCTTAACTGGGCATTTGGGGAAATGTAGAAGATCAAAATAAAGACCAAAAGCACGAGAAAGAAGGTCCTAGGTTATACAAACCTTTCCACTGTTCCCTTCGTGAACCATGCTGCGTCACTTTCTCGATTAGTTTCAAGGACAATAGAATATCCTCCCTTCTCAATCTGCTCCTGAGCTGCCTTCAAATGGGCAAGGAAAGGGTTCAACAAACCTGATGCAATCTTCTCGGTTTTCCCATTAGCAGCAATTACTAGATCACACCTGATAAAATGTTACCAATCAGACAATTGCATAAACAGTGGCTAAAAACCAAAAAAACAAAATGCTTAGTCACCCAAAAACAATATACGGCATTTGATGTTGCACTCGAGTAAGTTGGACCCTTGTGTGAGCCAAATACAAATACTTAACTATTCACAAGCACCCAGTCAATTGTTTACATCTTCATACAGCTCTCCACATTTGCCAAACAAAATAATTGCTTTTCTTTTTGTTATTTAAGAGAGAAAAGTACAAGCAAGCTCCATTTAGATACATTGTTCCCACATTTGGTCCAGCTGCCTCATCTCACTACTCTCACATTTATTCTTGGGACCAACACCTCCAAGCACAACGCGAGGGAGCTTGCAGGAATATAAAGATTCCCAGCTACGGCAACTAACCAAATAGCTGAATGTCTGAATGAAGCCTACCTCAGACCCCATGTCAAGATTCAAAGCCACTTCATAGAAGTTGAATTCCAACTGGTAGAAGTGCAAGCAATAAGCAAGGGAAGAAAAAGGGAGGGGGTGTAAGTGTAACCCTACCCAAAATTGATTTGTTCTTTTTTTTTTGGTGGGTGGGGGGATTTGTGTTATGCTCTTGCCTAACCAACATCTCATGACGTACATGCCAAATTTCGATATGATAGTTGATAGTTAATTTCCATTAGCAAGACCTACAATAACTCACCAACCCCCCTCCCCCAAAACCCAAAAAATATAAAACACAAAAAAAAAAAAAAAAAAAATTACTTCAGCAATTCATGTCAAGCAATGCAAGATTGAACTTTGCAAATTGTCAGTGAATTTCACATCAAAAAATAATCATAGCAAGCAACCAAACCCAATAAATCAGAGAAGACTAAATTACTGAAGACCCACCAACCCATCTAGTCCAAAACTCAAATGCAATCCAAAACAATATCAAAGTAACTTCTCACTCGTTCAAGTCAAGCAATGCATGATTAAATTTACCAACTTTTACAGTCAAAATCTCATTAAAAACAATCAACAAAAAAATAATACATGGGTTAAAAATTTAAATAACTGAAAATTCACCTGGTTCTGGTGGGTGTGAGCTGGAACACAATAGAATCCAGGCGACTGTTGGACTTCATTTGCTTCAAACAAGAAAATTGAGGGGCAAAAGAGCTCTTAATCACCACAACTTAGCCAAAAACCAACATATCCCTATTAATAACTCATAGAAAAGAATTGTTCTTTGCTTTTTCAGAGATCTGGTTATCGCAAATGGTTTGAAAAACTGATTGGTTTTGACAGCTTGGAATTTTGCTCCCTTTTTAAGAGAGAAACAAATGGACAAATGAGGGAGAAGGAGAATTAAAAAGGGTGGGGGACTACAAGCTATACTAAGAAAGTGATGGATATAGAGAGAGAAAGAAGAGTGAAATATTTTGTGAGGGTTTAATTCTGTATTGAATTGATTGGCAATAGCTGTATATGTATGTACATGGTTCCTAAGATTGAGGAAACTATATCTACAAGATATCTACTAGTATAAGGAGACTAAGTAGAATAGGAAACAAATATATACACAATATTACGCTAATACTCTCCCTCAAGTTGGAGCATGGAGATCTCGAATGCCCAACTTACAAAGGAGGTACTCAAATTGTTGACGCCCGAGAGCTTTGGTCAGAATATCGACAAGTTGTTCTGTAGTACGAACATGACTAGTAGCGACATTACCAGCTTGAATTTCATCCCGAACAAAATGACAATCGACCTCAATATGTTTAGTGCGGTCATGAAAAACCGGATTAGCTCCAATATGGATCGCGGCTTGACTGTCACAATAGAGGCGCATAGGTAGCGGAAGACATACCCCCAAATCTTGTAATAAGTATTTCAACCATTTCAGTTCACAACACGTAGAGGCCATGGAACGATACTCAGCTTCAGCGGAGGAGTGAGAGACAGTATGCTGCTTTTTGGTTTTCCATGAGATTGGAGAGGTACCAAGTTGGACAAAATATCCTGTAAGAGAACGACGAGTCATAGGACAACTTGCCCAATCAGAGTCACAATAAGCCGTTAACTGTAGATCACAATCAGAACTAAGAAATATTCCTTGACCTAGGTTGCCTTTTAAGTATCGAACAACACGCAACGCAGCGTCCCAATGAGCGTCCTGCGGGCAATGCATAAACTGTGCTAGAGTATGAACAGAGTAAGAGAGCTCCGGGCGAGTGATAACCAAATAAATTAATCGACCAATCAAGAGTCGATAGCGTTCTGGGTCAGCAAAGGGCGCCCCTGTAGCAAGGGCGAGGCGGTGATTGGGCTCCAAGGGGAACAATGCAGGCTTGGAACCCAACAAACCCGTCTCAGATATAATATCCAATGTGTACTTGCGTTGACACAAGAACATACCTTTGGGATTGCGGGCTACCTCAATACCCAGAAAATATTTGAGAACCCGAGATCCTTCATATGAAAACAAGAATTCAGATGCTTCTTAAAATTATGAATGACAGTCACACTATTCCCAGTAATAATAAGGTCGTCAACATACACTAGAACATTTAAGTGCACGTGACCCTCGGTGTAAGTGAACAATGAATAATCAGCATAAGACTGAATAAAGCCACATTCCTTCAAAGCAGTGGAAAGTTTCGAAAACCAACAAGGGGGAGCTTGGCGCAAACCATACAACGATTTGCAAAGACGACATACCTTGCCAGTGGAAGAAGACGAAAAACCGGGAGGCAACTTCATATAAACTTCCTCCTGCGGATCACCATGAAGGCAGGCATTGTGAACATTCATTTGATGTACTTCCCATTGCTTTGCAACAGCAACAGCAAGAAATGTGCGAATTGTGGTCATTTTGGCAACCGGAGCAAATGTCTCGTTATAGTCAATGCCGGCGCACTGATGTTGACCAAAAATTACCAAACGAGCCTTGTGACGCTCAATTGTGCCATCCAAATTATACTTCGTTTTGTACACCCACTTACACCCCAAAGCTTTTTTTTCCAGGGGGCAAGTCTTCGAGGGTCCATGTATGATTATGTTCAAGTGCATCAATCTCCTTCTGCATAGCTGTCTTCCAATGAGCATGACGGATGGCGTCAGAAAAACTCACAGGTTCATCACCTACAGTAATAGCTGCTAAAAACTTTTGATGAGAAGCACTAAAATTATCGCAATTGACATAATTAGCTATGGGATAAATACAGGTACCTGATGACTCGATCGGAGTAGGTGAACAAGATGTGAGAGGGGGGTCTATGTAACAAGTCGTATGTGAGACAAAACCCTTGAGACGAACAGAAAGAGTACGAGTCCTTAATAGCCCTGGCCAAGGAGAGCGCCCTGTGTTGGGGAGGATCGACCACCTACCTGTGGATGAGTATCACGTGCATCCATAAAGACTGGTGGTGGGGACGCATGCTCGTCGCTAGGACCAGGCGACACATGTGTTGAAGTAGATAGTGTAGTAGTAGTGGCATCACTCCCCCTTACGTCAACAGTAGGGGCAGGAACAGAGGCCGTGGGTAGCTCCCAAAATGTAGCCGAAACAGGTGTATCATCCACCAGTGGATTAACGGCTGGAGATTCCATCTCCGCATAAGGAAAAGAGCTTTCAAAGAACACAACATCACGAGAGACAAAAAAATCTCCTGTATCCAAATCATAAAGACGCCAACCCTTTTTGCCAAAAGGATACCCAACAAAAATACACTTGCGACTACGAGCCCCAAATTTATCCTTGTCACGACGACGGAGATGGGCATAGCACAAACACCCAAAAACTCGTAACAAACTATAATCTGCATGTTTTCCAAGTAAGACCTCATAGGGAGTTTTCCCATTAAGAACAGAAGAAGGGGTGCGATTAATGAGGTAGCCTGCAGTTAAAATACATTCGCCCCAAAATGAGATCACTAACTGAGCTTGAAAATGCAAGGCACGCGCCACATTTAAAATGTGCCTATGTTTGCGTTCCACCCGACCATTCTGTTGTGGGGTATCATTACATGATGTTTGAAAAATTATACCATTGTCAGCAAAATAATTTTTCAAACACTGGAATTCGGTACCATTGTCAGATCGAACCATCTTAACTGTCTTGTGAAATTGTGTGCGAACCATAGCACAAAATTGTTTGAATATGTTTGCAACTTCATGCTTTTCAGCCAAAAGATGCACCCATACAGCACGAGAATAATCATCCACAGTAGTCAAAAAATATGACGCCCCACATGAAGATGAGACCCGATATGCACCCCAAACATCACAATGAATCAAGGAAAAAATATCATCCGCTTTATTTATACTAGTTGGAAAAATACTACGGGTCTGTTTAGCTCGAAAGCATACATCACAAGGAGAATTTTTATTGTCATGAGTAGAGCAACTAACATTAATATTAGGCAAAAATTTAAGGACAGTATTCGAAGGGTGTCCCAACCTAAGATGCCACAAAGAACCAGACTCTTCCTTTGTCATCTTGCAAGCTCGAATAGAAGTGTCGTTGTTGAACACGTAGACCCCATTCCTCACTTAACCCGCTCCAATCTGGGTCATCGAAATGTAATCCTATATAATACATAGCTTATTAGTAAATGCAATAAAACAAGTAACGTCATCAAGTAATTGCAAAACAGAGATCAAATTGCATTCTAAATCGGGCACATAAAGAACATGCTGAATAGTTAGAGCATCGTTCAATATAACACTTCCTTCCTTTGTAGCATATGTATGGGAACCATTAGGAAGACGAACAGGACATGAAGATATATTGTGCAAATCAACCAAATAATCAATACGTCCCGTCATATGATGAGAAGCGCCTGTGTCGAGCAACCAGAAATTATCACAATTCTTACCGGACTACTTTTCCATAGATGAGGTCTTGTTGTGGGCAGATAATGCATTTAACAAAGCAGTCAACATATCTGTAGAAGAAGGAGACACAGTAGAAGTGTCGTTGCTGCTGCTGGGTGCGGGGCTGCCTTGAGCAGCATTCGCACGAACGGAGCCACCACGACCACGAGTAGCACGGCCTCCTCTTCCTGCATTGTCACGCCACGAGGAGGAACTAGCACTAGAGGATGCTTCAGATGGCCCACGTCCATTGTTAAGGAGCTCGGTGAGAGTAGGACGAGCTCGATCACCCCACCATTCGGGATACCCGTGATAAGCAAAGCAATCATGACCATCATGCCCAGTAAGATGACAATGAGGGCAGAAAAGTCTAGACTTGTCCAGCCGAGCATCGGCTGAACGGAGGCGAGTTGTACGGGCTACAAAACTAACAACTTCAGTTCGGTCATCTCGTTGTTTGGATGCATTGCGGAGTCGCTCCTCTCGAATGGTCATAGAATAGGCTTGAGCCACGTTAGGGAGAGGATCCATGCCTAGAATATTGGATTTACGCGTCTCAAACGAACCACCATCAAGACCCATAACAAATTGATGAATGCGTTCATGCTCCTGTCTCTTCACTAGATCAGCACTAATGTTACACTTGCAACCTGAACAAATACAACTTGGGATTCGTTCATAATTACCTAACTCGTCCCAAAGCTTCTTCAACCTCCCGTAGTAGTCCATGACGGGTCGTCCAGCTTGTTTGCAATGAACGATGTCTTCCTTCAGTTGATGAACTCTAGGACCGTCGGCGTCCGAAAATCGTTGTCGTGAGTCATCCCACAAATCCTTCGCAACCTCAACATAGGTGATTTGAGAGCGAAGCGTGGGTTCAATGGTATTAAAAATCCAGGATACAACCATGGAATTTATCATCCACCAATCTTCAATATCAGTAGAAGTATCGGTTGGTCGAGTAACAATACCTTCGACAAATCCAAATTTGCGTTTGGCACGGTGAGCGGTGCGAATAGCCATCGCCCATTCATCATAGTTCTCCCCCTTGAGTTGAACGTGGGTAATCAAAGATCCGGGATTGTCACCGGACATAAGGGTATATGGACCGACTGTTGCGGCGGGGTCTTATTATCATCGCCAGCCATGGAGGGATATCACGTTCAGCAAAGTAAAGGGGAGGAGAGGAAAATTTCGCCTTTCTGCTCTAATACCATGAAATATTTTGTGAGGGTTTAATTCTGTATTGAATTGATTGGCAATAGCTGTATATGTATGTACATGGTTCCTAAGATTGAGGAAACTATATCTACAAGATATCTACTAGTATAAGGAGACTAAGTAAAATAGGAAACAAATATATACACAATATTACGCTAATAAAGAGAGAGAAAGGAGGATCCTTTAATGACATAAAATGAGGGTTTTAGAGAGGATTTTTGAGGAGAAAGGTTCTGCTTCAATGGAGACAGAGAGAGAGAGAGAGAGAAAATGTATGGCTTTCAAAGAGAGAGAAACAGAATTACTGTGTAATAAGTGACTCGTAACGGCAAAAAAAAATATAATATTCAGAGTGTGGGTAGGGACTGGGAGAGAGAGAGAAATGGAAAATATATAGGAGGAGTACTCCCAATAAAAGAACAACAAAAAAAAATGAAAATATTTGGTTGACCTAGTGGGTGGGCACTGGGCAACGCACCTTCACTTTGTATCTATCTCTCTCCTATTTTAAATGTCATTTTTTAGAAATAGATGATAGAGAATCTAAAAAAAAAGAGAGAGATAGGGTGTGTTCTTTTCCACTTATTTTCACTGATTCTCACTGATTGAGTAAGGTCCTCCCACTGATTCTCACTGATTGAGTAAGGTCCTCCCACTGATTCCCACTGGTTGAGTAAGGTCTTCCCACTGATTCCCACTGATTAGGTAAGGTCCTCCCACTGATTCCCACTGATTTAATAAGGTCATGTCACTGATTCTGTGAGTAGGAATGTGGGCCCTGCCACTGATTTCCACTGATTGAGTAAGGTACTGCCACTGATTCTCACTGATTCAATAAGGTGTTGCCACTGATTTCCACTGATTGGGTAAGGTCTTCCCACTAATTTCCACTGATTGGGTAAGGTCCAATAAGTGGAAAAGAACACGCCCATAGATACAAATGGTAGGTGGGTTGCCAACCTAGTGGGTGGATGTATCATTCTCCAAAAAAAATTAGAGTATCTAAAGATTCGAATTCCAATGAGATGTTTTTTTATTCGGACCCTTTTTGATTTTATGTTTTTTTTTTATTTTTAAATTTTTAACTTAAAGAGTGGAGTGTTGGATACATTAGATTTTAGGCGTGATCGAGTAAGAGAAAACTGTAGTCTTACTCTTTTGTGCCCAAAACAAATTGAGTTCTAACATGGTCAATCTTTATTCAACAAGTCTTGTGTGAGACCAACTCAAAGAAAGTTGGGGTCACTTTTGTGAAATATAGGGATCACTTATATTGAACAGTGACCGTTTGTTTAACTAAAAAGTGACCTCCGTCTCACCAAAAGTTACGAAAGACCGTCTTATAGAAGTTTTTGTGATCTTTATTTCATTAAAATCAATAAATGAGAATTTTTTTTTGGAAAGGTAAGACCATGTTCTTTTCGTCGGTCTTATTCTGTTTGCAAATCAATTTTATTCTATTTTTTCGTAGATTACAAAGTTCTCATCACATTGCTTGGAAAAAAGTGGTTAAATTGGATTTCATATTTTCATTACCATCTGTTTTTAAAAGCATTTTTTAGTTTGAAGGAGAAAAAATCACTTGATATAATCAAACAACCTTTTTACCATATATATATATATATATATATATATATATATATGAAATATATTATATGTGGATGTACAATATACTGTAGAGATACTGTACATAGATACTTACCATATAGTGTATTAGGGTTCTTGCTCTTCAAGCAAAACCCTAGCCTCTCTTGTACTATATTTATCTCTCATGTGAATAATAAAGAGACCTCTTGCTCTCATTTACTCTCTACCCTCTATCTCTCTAATTGTTTCACAACACGTTATCAGCACGATGCTTTATTGGCTGACTTCCAATGATTTTTGGGTTGGAATTGATCACTCTATTAATATGTTTAATGGTTTACTTTTCTCCATCATGATGCTTTATTAATATGAGTGAAAATCGATACACTTTCATGTATTAGTATTACTAAGCTTGATATCTTCTCTATTAGATGGTCTTTACCAATTAGATTTATGTTTCTGTAGCATGCTTTCCACAAAGTACAAACGCATCTTGATGAATTGCATGTTCCTGTGGCATGCAGCATGTTATAGTATATTCCTATTCTTGCTTTCAGTTACGAATTGCAGCATGCTAGAGTTTAATTGTCAAGCATTGATGACATTTCTTTTCTGCAATATAAAAAGTCAATGAGATATATCATGATCGTCACATAACTTATGCGCATTGAGCAATTAAGATTTATTAGTATGTTTGCTCCTCTATATAGCTTATACAACATTATAGAATCATGTTTATGTCCTTAATTAATGTTTACCATTTGGGAGGATAATTAAATAATAATTATAAGCTATTACAAATCATGGTCTATAGAAGACCTATCCTTGTATGAAACCCCTTGTATGAAATAAATTATTGATAGTGATTCTGAAGATCACAAAAAGGGGTATTTCCAATGAAACATAATTTGGATGATGACACAATCATGACCTGAGACTCGTGATTTATTGATAATATATTGTTAGGCTATAAGTCCCATAAAATTGTGTGAAGTTTCGTAAATATTTACAATGATGAAACAATCCTTTGGCCCAAAGTCCAAAGTTGATTTGGAAAATATATTTCCATGGAGATTGACATAAATTATTGATAGTGATCTCGAATATCACAATAGGGATATCTCCGATTGAATAAAGGAGAAATTATTTGATGGTACAATTATCATGGCCTGAAGATCATGATAACAAATTGACATTGCATCCACTTAAGACAACAATTTATATAATTTGGGGCCAGAAGTTCCCAAAAGTTGCAAGTCTAATTTGGATAACACAATAATGCAACAAAATTAATCTTTGGCCTGAAGTCCAAAATTAAGTGGGAAAATGCATATATTCAATATGCATATGAAGCTCAAAACTTGTACCCCTATATAATTATTGTTGGTACAATAATTTTGATGGTATTTTATTTCCTACTACGAATGTACGGAAAATGGGGAGATAGAATGTGAACTGAAATTATATTCGCATTCAAACATGAGATAAACAAGGTCATATGATTTTTGCAAGAAACACAAAGTGTTAATTATATTGATGACCTTGTACTATGATAATGGACTTATGCATAAACAAAGAAATCTATCCAAACGATAGATAATGTCCATGGATATTTATATGAATAAGTTGAGAACATGCTCTAGAAGAGCATCAACTATCTTCCCCGAAAGAATCAATGAGATAGTCTTGCTATTATTAAATAGACATAAGTTATGTCTTTGTCACATCATACATTGTCTGGCCAGAATCACATTAAATGACCACGTCAAAGTTTAGTATTATTGAGCAAAAAACTAACCAGAAGTTAGTTACGTGAAATATTTTGTTGATGTGACAGCTTAGGCCATCCGGGTATGAAGACACCCGTTCCGAGAACCTGAAGTTTCTCTTGAATGAATATATGATAACGTGCTCATACTCTCTCGTGTTTTATTACTATGATGTTTAAAGGCAAGACTAACAACGAGATTGAGTATATATATAGTTTCGAACAATAAATAGTTTGATTCGAAAAGAGACAAGAGATATTGATAGCAAATTGTATAAATTGAGATTAAGTGGCCAGAAGATCACTTAAAAGATGAGTTGCATTGCATTATGAAAGTTCGTTATAAAGTATGTTTTGAGCGTTTTTATCAATATTTAATCTCTTGTAAGGGGCAAATTATATGAGCACAGAAATAACCAACTGCAAATTACATGACTCCCTAAAATTCTATCAGACGGTAAGTTCAGTCAATTGTCATAGCAGCGTGTAGGCATTAATGTTGCGAAAATTACGTTTGTGCCATTAATGAGTTAATGACACTCGTTTCTTGTGGATTGTTAGATCAACTAGTTTGGATGGTCAGGATGACTTCTCACCATCTCACTAGATCCCTACTATATATATATATATATATATATATATATATATATATATATATATATATATATATATATATATATATATATATATTATGACTTGTGTGAGACTAACTCACATAAAAATGGGGTCACTTTTTAGAAATGTGACCATTGTTTCATTCAAATGTGACCCCCGTCTCACCAAAAATTATGGAAAGACCGTCTTATATAAGTTTTTGTGATTATATATATACATATATAACAAATATAATATAGATTCTATTGTGTCATTCAATAAATAAAGTGATTCCTTCTTTCTTTTAGTTTAGGAAGGATCAATAAGCATTATTAAAGAATAGATGTTCTGAATGACCAAATAAATAAATTTTCCAAAAACATCGTTGGATTGGAAAGGGAGATCTTTTTTTCATTTATACAAAAAAAAATTTAAATTTAAAATAGAAAGGGACTTCCCCCTATCTTTCTTTGTCTAATTCGAGGGGGAAGGAAGGTCCCGTTGAGTTCTTATACTTTCATATCGATACTTTGGTTCACCCTACAGGGATGATCCCAATCCAGAATATGAACCATAAAATAAAATACCTATGAAACCGATCACAAGAATACCAGCTACAGTACCTATTATCCAAAGAAGAATCCTTCCAGTAGTATCGGCCATTTACCCCACTTCCCTCCACATTTCATCAAGTGGTCGTGCTAGAGACATAAACAGTCATGGATAATTATGAAATAAGGTCCTTTCGAATGGGATAAGAGAATTCTTACTCTGATTCTATCTATTTCTTTCGTTCTTTTTTTTTAATTGAAAAAATAATTGGAAAATAAAACAGCAAGTACAAAAATGAGTGATAGCCCCCAATAAAGACTGGTACGATTCAATTCAAGGATCTACGGTATCGAGGACCTACAACTTTACACGAGTATTACGGAATTTGGTACCGTAGAGGACTAGAGGGGCATTTATAGAGCTGTAAAAAGCTGACCCGATCCGATACCTTTTTTTAGGGTTCTGACAAAACTTTATCGACCCGAATCTGTTTACAACCCGGTAAAATAAACTTAAAAATGAATTCGACCCAAAATCAACCCGTGACCGATCCGACCCGAACCCAAATTGACCCGACCCGTAACCCACTGGGTCGACCCGTTTTACAAGCCTAGCCACTCGCATTTACATTGCAAGTTTGCAACCCGGTCTGATAAACACGAAATAGAGTAAAGGCTTTCGTTTTGTTTCGTTGTGTGCTCTCTTTCATCTCCCACCCCCTCTCCCTCTCTTTCACATCCCAATTCCATTAGTCCCATCCAAATTCAATGATCTTCGAGGAAAGAGAAACGGAAAGAGAAGCGGAAAGAGGTATGGAATATTTCTCACATTCGATTATGAAATTGTGGGATTTCTTATATGGGTTTTCGCTCTACTATTTTTCGTCCTTTTCAGCTGCTTCATTTGTAGGGTTTGGTTTCTGTTCTTCGTTTTCAATTTCTTGATTTGTTACTTATTTCATTTATTTTCCCAGGATTTGTCTTCTGTTATCATTTTTTCAAATCCTCGATTTCCTCTAGGGTTTGTTTTTATGTTCTTGTTTGTTTTCTATTCAATTGCTTGATTTCTACAGTTTATTTCCCATATTATTATCGTAATTATTATTGGTTTGGTCAGTAAGAATACATCATGAATCGCATTGTTACTTTTTCTTTCATATTATATCCTTGGTTAAATTGCAACTTGCTCCCCATAAGCCTGTTAATTAAAGCATGATTTGTATAAAATTTCCATTTTTTTTTGGTCAAATAAATTTCCATCTTGCTAACCTGTAATTTTACTGGTCTGAAATCCACCATTCCATTCCAGGTGTAACTGTAACACCCTCTTTATATGACGACTGGCTTAAAGATCCCAAATATAGGAAATATGTTGAGGATGTTAACAAGTATCTTAAGTTTCCTGAGGTACATCGTACATATCATGCTGGGCAAGGCCCAGATTGTGGACACTTTCTTGCAACACCCCTTATTGAGTGCTTATCTGTAATCATCAGCACTATGATAAGAATCAAAGTCAAGTGTATGGTACACTTAACATTACTGATGGAGAAGGCGAAAAATTTACTCTTTACAACAGAAATGATGACGATATCGAGACTCTCTCCACGGGTGAGCCCTTAACGCTGACTTTGCCAAAAGGTCGTCCTATATGCCCATCTGGTCAAGTCAAGGTGGAAATCAATATCAATGATAAGATTAGGAAAGATATCATGGCCGAAGGTGAGCTTATTTGGGATTACAGTCTTAAAGATGACTATGATGTTGTCCAATCTGAGAGAGTTTTAGGTCATTGTGGCTATGCTTACATACGCTACATCACATACCGCCATGCGGTTATAGCTACTGTGGAGGTACTTTTCCTTGGAGGAAAATCTAATGATGCAAGTTACGATGTTTATGGTGACATTATTGCTCATGGTGGCAAGACTAATTCAAGCATACTATTCAGTAGGAAAGATACTCAATCAGTAAGAGTAAAGTCTGGGGATTCTATTGATCTGTCTAGACATGTGGTCGTTGTGCCTGTGCACTCTGGCCTTGATATTGAAGCAGCATTCTGGATTCGTGATCCCAATAATAAAATTTCCTGTAAAGACAGGATTAAATATCGTGTGTCAGATCGTAGCTACATACCAGACTCTCACAGATTTGGGGGGGAAAATGGCCCTATCCAAGTGCAGGTGGAGTGGAGTAACTTGCATCTGCAACCTCCTCCCGAAAGAACACTGAAGCATAAGCTTGAAGAAGCATCTAGCGGAGCAAACACAAACGGCAAGAATCAGCAGGAGAAAAAGTCTCGGTTATGCTTTTTTTTTTTTTTTTTTTTAATGTTTGTGTTTTGACTTCATCTCTTATCTAATCTCTCTTCTCTTGCTCCCAGCTCATCTCCCTTTCTCTCCAGTATGGCCTTACTTTGTTTTATTCTTATCAGCTTATGTCTGATCAACTACCTTCATCAGCCTTGAGTGTTGATAGGTAGGTGTCTCTCATTCCTTTCATTCACCCTATATGTATGAACATTTATTTGCTCATCTCAATAGTTGCTATCAACGCTTGCTAGCATTGAAATGACTCCTGATTTTATCAGGAACTTACCTTCGATAATTAAAAATGCTGATGCTGATGCTGATGCTGATGATCTTCTACTGGAGGTATTTTCGGTTGCAGTTAGCAATGACGATAAAGATTTCAGTGTTTGGGGCATAATCAAGGTTCTCCATTGGACCGCTGAATCTTACATCTTTAATAAAGACAAGGTGTCTGTGGAGAGATTACCTTCAGACCAAGTTGTGCCCATTACTGGCCCTGAGGATGACTGTCTTACAGGCTCGGGGCGATTGACGATTAGATTAAAACTCAAAAATGTTGAGGATCGTATAATCAGTGTTGGTAATGTGGTTTGGGCTGAAAGATCTCTTGAGGAACTCCCATGGACAGGCAAGCGGCTGTGCTCTGTTATTCCAGGTCAAATAGAAGGTGACATTACTAGCTATGCAGCCGTACAGTACATGCTTATCGCTGGCAGGTTGCAGGCAAAGGTGCGGGTTGAGATATGTAACCAAGTATGAGAAGGATCACTACAGAAGTAGACTTTTTCATTCAGCCGAACCTATATTACTAACTTCAGAATTTCAAATACAACTATCAAAATCTATGGTTGCGGAGCCTCTCAATTCCACCCTGATTGTTGATCTAGACTTGGTGATTACTTTCCCACGAAAACAAGCTCCTGGTGAGGTCAAGAATATTGCTGATGACGACTTGATGCCAACTGCTGAAACTTTCCGGGGCCATCGCGAGTTCAAAATTCATGATTCTGGCATGATGTTAAGCAAAAGTGAGGACTTGAAAGGAAGTGGTGAGAATATTGTTGCCGTCTCTGTCGAAGGGAGCAACACATTGGTTCGCACTTCTGAGAACAAAGTTTCACCAGGTTTTGTTCTTCCTGTGAAACCCACCCCTCCTGATGGTTACCCACCCCTCCCCTTGCCTCCCCCTCGTGATGGTGGTTATCCTAAGTATCTCACCCCTGACACTCACCTCTAATGGTGTTCTCCTGTGTTAGCCGCTCCTAGTGATGATTATTGTCTTGTTGTTTCGATGTTCCTTCTCTGTTTTCTAAATTAGGGTTGTACTGTAGTAGGATTATTTTGTGTTTAACACATGACATTTACAAGTTTTTAGCTAGCTTTCGTTGTGCTGTAAGTTTCTATGATGCCTTACGTTGGACCTAAAAAAACATTGTTACTTTGTATGTGCAAGCTGGTGGTGTCCCTCCCCTTCCCAAAGTGCCTGAGGCTCCTTTTTTTGGTTTACAAAAAATCGTCATCTATTGATGTGGTGAGAACTTAGTTGTGGTGAGGACATATAGATCATGCAAACCCAAGTCCTCGATGAATTTTCTGCATGTCAAATGCTTCAAAGGTAAAAGAAGCCTACAGGGCAATTGGAATGTGCTTCTAAGAAGTAATGAGCATCTGCTGTATTTGGCAGGAGCTTCACAAAGCTACATTGCTTTTCTATAGCTGCTAATTTCTGTGAGATGTTATGAGGTATTATTCACATAGATTATCAATTTTAACACAAATGAAGGAAATCAATTTTGTTAGTTTGTTTTTAGTATTGACTAGTTTGTTACTGGTTTATAATTTGCCAGTGATTTCTTTGTTCAGATTATTTCTCTTGCACTAGTACTTTTTATACTACTAATAATAGTGACAGCCTTTTGTTCTTGTCAAAATTTATTGGCTATTTTCTAATAGATATGTAGGTTTTGCTATTAGACCATTTCTTTTAGCTTTATGCCCATTTGGTGTAATTTCTTTTGTTCAAGTTAAATGTTGCTCAGTTTGGTTAGTGACTATAATGTTATGGGTCTATTTTTAACAAGGTTGTTGTAAGATGTTAAAAATAGACCCAAAATATTTTCGAGGAGATTTGGATCATCATCCTCGAGGACCTCAACCTTTCTTATGAAGTTGTGCACAAAGTGGGTGTAAATTGTGCACACTAGTAATGACAGCATTTTCTTTAGTCCATGTACATCTGTTAAAGATTGGGAAAGAATCTATTCACCAACATCGAAGATTGGTCGTGAAAGAGCAAACATATGGTAGAACTACTACATATAAAAGAGTGAGAATGGAGAAGCCGATTAGATGAAGAGAGAAAGTGATGAAACTGACAATTCTAGTAATTTAATATAGGGGAAGCCAAAATGTGTGTATATAGAATAATCGTGCTAACTTGTTTTTAATTCAACACACTTCATTAAGAGCATTGTAGGAAACTTCTAATAGTAAGTATACGTAGCTGGATTGTATATCTATGAAGTGATTAAAGAAAAATAACAATTATGAATATTGATTTGTCATGAAGTCTAACTATATATGTGTAAATTATCCTCCCCCCAAAAAAAAACCTACATTTTTGTATATTATTTTTTAAAATTTTCCCGATGTTAAAGCTAAGAGTTAACTAGCATGTTATTATGTTGTAATTATTGATAACAACTCTATGTTTTAAATAGTTTCGTCTCTTAAGCTTAGTAACCTAGTGAGTATTGGTGATCAAGCATTTTCTTCGTTTCCCTCCCAGCATCAGAAAGAGATCTATGTGCAGTCTTTTCACCATCACTTCTTAAGAGGGTATAACCGACATGTTTTGAGCAAATACCATCAAAGAATCCTGCTCTTTTGTCATCTTCATAATCATCTTGTAGATTGATTTCGGAGAACAATTCTCGAATCGAATTCCAATCTAATATGGCGCTCATGGTCACTCCATCATCCATGAAATTCTTGGGCATTTTATGTTCAAGGTGATCTCCTTTAGTAGAGGTTTTGAATATATTTTGTTCGAATGATTGTTTTAATTGATCATGTTTCTTTGACTCATTATTCATATCATGCCATGCATGACTTGAAGGTGAATATGAATAGAATGAACATCTCCATGAGCTTGGAGGGGAGGATGATGAAGAAGGAGAAGTTGATGACGATGAACTTCCAAATCCTTGAATTTCGTTTGTTAATTTTATTGCCTTGGAACGCACTTCTTCTAGTGATTCTCCACCTTCCATGAGTTTCAATATCCTTTCTACTTTGTTTTTCATGAACATGCCCCAATTGACACTAATGTGAAAAGGAAAAGAAAAAAAAAACAGGAAAGTTAGTTGATATATAAGTTTGAATATACTATTTTTCAAATTTATTTTTCTTTTTGTCTAATAAACAGGAATGACTATACATTGTCACTCTTTTTTTCCTTAATCACTTGATTAAACATACTAAATAAGGAGTAAATAGAGTGGAAATAACATATTTGAGAGGTGAAATAGTCGTTGTCTAATGAGTTATGCATATGATATAATCACCCCTTATGATCTATATGACAAAAGGTTCCCAACTCTTTAATAACTTCAACATCACACTTAAATTCTAAAAAAGTATCTTCCGTACCATGTGTGATTAAGAACTCCAACAATATTAGTGAGTTATAAGATTGTCTCCATTTCTTCCATTCGTTATTCTCCAATCTGCAAGTATTTAAATTATTGTTACATATGGATATAACTGAGGCAAATTTTTTTATAAACATAACCTAATTGATCAATAGTGTACATGACAGTTAAAAGTACTACCTCTTGTGAAGGATATCAACAATTCTCCAATAATCATCAAAATCATAAGAGGCCTCAGCTATTTGGGTCATTATCTTAGTGTCTGGACACAAAACAATATTGTCTGTAATTTTTTCCGTTCACCTTGTTAAAATCAATAATATGAGTTAGTTGTGATCACCATCACACCAATAAATAAAAGTTCAACTATAATAAAAAACTACCATAACATACTGATACTAAATAGTAACCATATCTACAGTTATTTTCTCTTAACTCTTAATTAGAAAATAAGGAGAGTAATATTTAATAATTTCACCTATGATACAAAGTAATACTGCAATATGTATTTATCATATTTCAATGTCTATATACCGAATAAAAAATATTAATTATAGAAATTTAATAAAATCGTATATCGCACGAGCTTTCAAACTAGTATACTTATATAGTAAACTAGGAGATCAAGCAAATTAACCGATATTTATAAGGAACTTTAGGTGCTAATTTGTTAAACTATTGGATCAAAATGGGAAGGGTAGAACTTGGGAGACATGAAAAGAAAACGGAAGAAAAAAAAAGCAGACACCTGGGTCTCTCTCTTCTCTACATGTTCTTGTCTTTCTCTCTCATCCGTTACAAATCCTCAAACAACATTTTCGCTGGTGTCACCAATCAGATTTCTCTCTCACATCCTCTGGTAATCTCTCCTTTTTTCTCTAAACTTCTTTGGTCAGATTTATATACATATATATCATCAACTGCATCTTAGCTACTGTAAAATGTAGGGTTTTATACTTCCATTTATTAACTTTTTTGGGTTGTGAACTAATTGGAAAACAGCAAAAGAACTCAATTTTATATCTGGGTAATGAAAATTTTTAACAAAAAAACTTACAATTCAGCTTCAGATACATCCGTGAATGCCAGTCTAGCAGCCCTGTATTTCTCTTGTAGAAAACTTGATGCGTGCCTCATTAACGATGCTTCCATTTTTTTTTTTTAATTTGATATTATTTATTTTATTTTTTTGGACTGTTTTTCTATGACAAATTTTGAAACCCTAACCCTAATAAAATTCCTTTTAGTATTTGACTATAATGTTTTTTGCCAATTTTTTTGTTGGCAATCTTAGTTTCGTTGGAACTGTGGCTTCAGTTTAACTGTGTTATTATAGTTATGGTTTTATATGTATGAACCTTAAGAGGCGGATATAAGAAGAAACAAGATTAACCATATCCATTGAACAGAGATTAGGATTTGTGGGTATCCACTAATTTTTCCCTATGTAAGAGAAAAAGTTTGATGTAGAAAATTACTTTGTGGACTAGAATTGATTTGACGAGGACGTATGCCTCTAAATGAGATGAGTATTTCTAGGCTTAAAATGGGGGCATAGGTGAGGGAGATGGGGATGCCTCAAGTTGTTTTTTTGAATAGGTCTTTTGGTGTATTATTTACATTTTATATATATCAAGTAAGTCCTGTGTATCTCTGTTGGCTATACTCCTAATCAATCCAACATCTTCTAAATCAAATTCCTTTTTTACTTTTCATTTTCCCTAAAATTGGTGAGAAATGATATGTACTTTTAATTCATTATAATTTATGAAATTAGATAATAAACTGAACATGCTAAAATTTGAGGAAGAATCATGACATGTAATCTATTAGACTATATGGCAACGTGCTAGACTTAATTGACTTGATATTTGCCAAAAAATCGAGAAGGAAATGCAACATTTAAATCCACCAAAGAGATAGATTGGTAATTTATCATGTTCTAAGGGAAAATAAAATTAAAGAAAAGGGAAAATACTTCTTTGTCCGCTGTAGAAATAAATTTACACGTCACCAACAAAAGAGGAAAAATTTTCAACAATTTTACATCAATGTAGTGTGTGCCATGGTGCCCATGGATACGTATATGACAATGTCGCTCCCTCGTAGTAGTAGCATAAACCTAATGAATAAAAAGGGCATATTCGTTCATATAGTTTCGTAGCTTACTTGTTGCATATAATTGATAAATATGAATACGAATATTATTACTTTTGGTGGTTACCTTACCAAATGAATCAAGTGTGATTTTTAATTTTAAGTCTGTACGAGGGCATCTTGTCATCCATAAGCGTTTTTCAGCTTCATTTATACAATTTTAGGTATTTTAAATCAAAAAAAGAAACCATTAGTTTAATACTCCCTCCGTTCCAATATTAACTTGACATATTCCATTTTAAGAATTTTCGAAATTAACTTGACACTTCCATTTTGGGTAAAAGAAACCCAAATTGATTACTTATTTGCCCATCAGATTTGGTGGTTCCAAATTTTTTGAAAGCCTCTACCACCAGTCCATTCAACAAGCTTTTCTCTCTTAAACAAGGGTAATATAGGGAATTTATATGCTTTGGAACCACTTCTTAAAACGTGCAAAATAGAAGTGTCAAGTTGATATTGTAACGGAGGGAGTATATGCTTATCAAGGCGGCCAACAATGTTTCAACATAGTGCGTGTCTCTTTCAGGTTTGTGTTCTGTCAATTTAGGAGGGGGACAGTCTGAAATGAGCAAGAATCAGTGTGTTATAAGTAGCTATGGTCGCATCTATTTAAGAAATCAAGATTTAGTTAGTGGGCAATACATGGAGAAGGCAACAGAAGGTGGCTTTTTTTTTTTCTAATGTATGCTGGAGGGACACCTCCACTGCATTTAGATTTTTTAAGTCACTAAGGCTCTAAGCTGGATATGTGATTCTTGGTGAATCTGTTCTTTAGTTCTTTGATAAGACTGTTTTCCTATATTCTAAAATACAATTGTTGAGCAATAACTTCCTATCGCACCATGTGGGCCTAGTTAGGATCATTGGCCAGTCACCTAAGAATCCCTGTTCTGAATGTACAATTTCCCTGGTTAGACGCTCTACTCTACGCCACTCTCAATGGGCCTTCTTCTAACTTCGTATTGGTTGAAGTGGATACCCTGCCCCCCCCCCCCCCCCCAAACAAATAAAAAGAAATTATAAAGAGAACTGCTTTAAAGAGATGAATGATCTATGTAGGAGAAAAGAGAACCCCCTTTTCTTTCCTCTGTTGAGGAGAATACTGGATTCTGGAATGGGGACTTGCTTTGTAATAGCTACTCCTCACACCTCACCTGTTTTAAAGTTACAGGTTGCTCATGGTGTATGGTGCTACACACAGCCTGGGTCATACACCCGTCATAGTGGGCTGGGCTACAATTTCTCCTTACTAACCTTAGAAAGGCATGCAAAAGACTATTTCTGTTTATGGTAGGACTAACTGGGGATGCCAAGGTGCTTTAGTTAATGTTCAAAGAAATTACAACTTATAAACAGAACGACAGTGATACAACAGTGTTCAGTCCATCCCTGCCTCCCTGGCTAAGCCTGAAGGAATATATTGTAATTGGGTTTTCACTTAACCTTTAATTTTTGGATCTAAATGATGGTCAGTCTTCTGTTAATTGGGTAAGCTAGACACTGTTGTAAGCTTTGGCATATGTAGCCTTTTATCAATAAAGATGCTTTGGCATAATCTGGTGAGTAGTTTAAAAAGGAAAAAAATTGCATATTAATTGCAATAGCATGATATTGGGTGTAATATGTTTTGTAATACTATTGGTTATAATTTGCCCATTTAAATGTTCAGTTATCTTTTGTATTTCTTTTTGATGATAATGATTAAAAATCAATATTTTAGTTAGTTTAAGGTTTAACCAATGCCCATTTTTAGTTCATTTAGTTTTTGTATTTGTTTTTAATCATAATGGTTAAAAATCAGTGTTTTAGTTAGTTTCTTGTCACAATGTTGGCTTCAATCAGTATCTAATCTGCAGAATTGATGCTCTTCAAATGACATTAAAGTGAAACAAAATTTTATTTTTCTTTCCCGACAATTTCATGGCATTTAAGTGAGAATTGGAATCACATACCACCCTTAAACTATTACACTACACCTCATGCCACCCCTGAATAATTTCAAAATACAGTTTATGACGAATTTAAGCATACAAGTCTGATGTAATCTGTGATTTGAACTTAAGTAATAATTTCCTTGGAATTATTAATCTATCAACGTTTCCTAATGTAGCTTTTAAGCAGTTTCTGTCTCTTTGCTATTTGCAGTTTTGTAAGAGTGCATGCAGAAACATTTTCCGCAACACTGCTTCTGGGTCAGTGCAACTTACAGTACACTAATGACGTACCAGCTGTTGGACGAGTTCGGTATTAATTGAAGAAAATAAGTCTACATGATGAGAACTAACTATTGGAGAACCTCAATTATGGAACTATGGAAACATAAATACAGCTCTGATAAAGTTGCCAAATTATGTCAACTTTTTACTGATGGAGTCTGATATACCACAATCAAGATACTTGGAATCAGAAACTGCATTGATAAGTATCTATTTTTTCCATCGCCCATCATGGAAGGAGCGAGGGATTAAAGAAAGGATAAGATCTGCATACAGCCATACCCTACACTGGCATCTGCAACAGATTACAGCATTTCTATCTCTAACACTAGTAATGCCTGCTCTGGGGCTTATGCTGCTTACTGAAAACCTACTTTTGAATACTATATTACCTATATATTGCAGTCTTCAGAGTCGCAGAGTCAGATCAAATTGATTGCCATCATCATTCTCGTCGTTATCAAGATCTATTATTACAGGGATGGGCTGGTCGAGCTGATCTATCAGGGGCAATGTAGAGGCTTCAGTAGTTTCTTCTGTTCCTTGCGATGCTATTTGTTGTGCCGCTTGAACAGTTGGAGTTTGGATAGGAGGTCTCCTCCAGGCGTCAGAACCTTGTCGGTTCCTCTGCATTTGAAGGCAATTGCTTCCAGAAGTTCTTGTATTAGACTGGGCTGGAGATGGAAGTAATTGACGGAAGGGATTGAAGAGAAGGTTTCTTTCTCTCAGTTGTTGAGTTGGCACCCTGGGGCGTGGCGTATGAAAGCTAATTGCTGCTTCTAACATATGACTGTTAACATGATGCCTAATACCCTCAGCATCAACTGAGGTGAAGTGACATTGTCTGCAAATGAATTGTGCTATATATACTTGCCTTTGTTGCGGATGCTGTCCAGTGCGAGTCATGGTGGTGAAGATATAATACTGCAAACAGAGGAGCAAAGAAGGTGAGAGATATATTAAAATTTTACATAACTAGATGACTTGCTCAGGGCCTAGAGCTATTATTATATAACCACAGATTCTTTAGTTTTACTTTTCAATTTGACATGTATCTGCATTTATTGTTTCCATTTTCTGATGTGCACTGTATCTGCAAGAAAATCCATGTGTGAAAATTTTGAATCAGCATTCATTTCAACCTGTGTAGGTCCTGCTAGTATATATTGTCGGAAGGGCTTTTGGGGGTGTTTTCTACGTGTTGCTAGAAAGTGAGGGAGGTGGCACAGTAAAATTGACAGTTACCATGTACAATTTTGGGCTTATTTAGCATTAATGTGAATGGAGAAGGGGGCAAAAGATAACCGGTGCATTAGAGACCATGACGACAAACCAATAACTTGGGTGTAACTGAAGAAACAGTGCGTTGACCTAGGGGATTAGTTTGGCTGTTGGTGACAGGTATCATGGCAGCAGATAATTAATTTAAGATGGCTTGGCGTTATATTATTTTACAGGCTAGCGTTGAATAAGTTCATCTGTTACAGATATTGGAGTCATGCATTGAAGAGAAATAGTTTGGAAGACTTAAATAACAACTGACAAATGTTTCAGTGGAGTCCTTGTGCTGAAATGGTACACATAGTTACAGTGTGGCCTCAGTATTAGAGTTCCCGCAAAGTTTATGAAATATAACTTGAAGGATCTTTTAAGTCAATTTTAAATGGAATTTTAAGAATGATTTCATTTTTTTTAGATAACATAGGTATCCAAGCTTTTTGCTGAACTAATCTCATGGGCCATGTAGTTAACGACCAGAAAAATCCCTGAGGGGACTTGAACTTGGGACCTCTGTAAAGATCTCAAAGGTCTAACCAACTGAGCTACCCCCTTAAGGTTATTATAAAATTATCACATAAGAATGATTTCATTGTGCTGATTACTTTCTGATACTCTGTTGCTATAATCTATACGCCTTTTGCTGCGTCTGATGTATAATTCTGCGTAAAGTTTGGACCAAGGATCTCCAGTATTTTCTCAAATGCCACGGAGTTGATTTCTTGTTGTATTTTTTTTGTGATTGACCAGGGCCTAAATTCTGTAGTTCCTGATTCCAAATCTATCAGAACCTTCGAAGGTGTTAGTTGCTGAAGAAATTCTCATGCTAAATGTGACTGAATAAGGATGATAATTAGTATTTACGTTTATTACTCATAAGCCTTATTGGGCAAATGACCAATTTGCCTATAATTTTTTCAAATTCTGTTTATACGTAGATTGTCAATGCATGTAAAGGGAAGTCACAAGTCTTCAGTATGTGTGTCACTCACATGATTATGTGTAGGGTGTCAAAACATTTGTGGTTAAGTTGCACCAATTTGAAGCCAGGTCCATGTTACATTTCAGAATTTGTCATCTACTCCTACCTGAAGTCAATTTTAGTTAATATAAAGTGGCATCTGGTTACTGGAAACAGGTCTGGATGGATCAGAGGAGCTTGTGTACCTAATTATGGCACAATTTCATACATACATGGAGGTGCCTGATTCCCGTGTGATTATAGAAGGAATATTGCTTCACTTCTTAAAGGAGAGCAAATGCAGTGTCGTAAGGAATCTGTTTATCCGTGTGAGGTGAGGCCTCCATCACACTGCAAAAACCTTTCTCTTTCTTCTTATGTTACTTTTTTTTTTTAGCTTTGTGCTTTTGCTTGTTTTGTAGTCTAAAATGAATATAATAAATGGTATAAGAATTACCTCCTCAAGTTTGATTTGAAATACTGAAATAGAATTTGAGCTCTGATTGCTTGCTGTATTACTTCTTTATTTTTGAGGATAGTATAGTAAATTACTATTTGAGAGAAGTTGCATCCTATCACGTACACCATTTATTGATCTAAGGAGCTAGGAGCATGTGCAATGATCTCATCTATTCTAGATTGCTCTTAGTATCTCACTAATTTAGAATATCCAAAAATGACTTTCCACTTCTGTTTAAGCAACAATTTTACTCAAGCCCCTACACCAGTAACAATAACAACAAATTAGATTGAGGGAGATTCAAATTTATACAACTTGCCCCTGAAAAGTCGAACAATTTTCTCTAGGTGCTTTTTTGAAATGTATGCATTGGACAATGAGATTTATACTACCAATGTGACAGGAGTATCATCTAATTTATGCGAAGGCATGAGATAAATCATGAGCAGTCAAGAAGACTAACTACCAAAATGGGGGAAAGGAAAAAAGAAACAAAGCTATGGAATTTCTTTTACATCATGTCAGGAGAATTTTTGAACACCCAAAAAGACGGAACGATAGGAAAGGAATAAAAATTAAAAGTTACTAGAGTTTTTTATTGCCTCTCTTAAAATTAGAGTGACCCAATAATAAACATAAACGTCATGTACTGAACTTGCAACTAAGGGGGGCATTGAGAGATCTTGGGGTTAATGTATTAGGGCCGGAACCATTAGTCTGCTGCCTTAGACTTGGTATGGTTAGAAATGGCTTTTGAGTGGTTTCTGAGATGGAGGTGCAAACATGCATCAATACAATACTTCTATTTAGTTTAGCTTGTTGGTTCTGGTATATAGCCCAATTATAGTGCTGTTGGGATATGTAGCTGGGGAGGCCTTCTTCAGCATTAGTGAAGTAATCGGCGCAAACGTCAATCATGAGGTGATCGGCGCAAACTTCAATCCCAAGAGCCACCCGTGCCTGAGAAAAAAAGCAAACACAGGCGCTCCATGAAGGGTGGTCAACCGATAAACCAGAGGATAAGTGGAAGAGAAGGGAAGATTACCCTTCCACACATCCTCACGAACCCGATTTCCAATACCCACATTGTACCTGTTTTGTGGAAAGAAGAAAGACGATACCTGGGAAATGAACCTCCAAGGTCAGGCACGACAGACGGTGGAACCGGCATGAGCATGCCACTCGCTGTGCTGTAGACCGTACTTGGACTCGGTGCCATAGGGAGTCGGATTCCAGGGGAAACCGCCACAACCACTTACCCACTAACGATATGCTCTTGGACACCAATCTCCCGAAACTCAAACCCCCTTCGGACTTCGGCCTGCAAACACGGTCCCATCTAACCAAATGATCTCTCTTACTCTCACCTGCCCCACACCAACTTGAATCCTAAAGAGGGAGAGGTAGTAAAGAGGAATACTAGCTAGATACGACTGAAGGATGGTGATCCTACCCTCCAAGAAAAAGTATACCCCCTTCAAACCATCTAGGCGAGCCACTCCAGACACAACAGGAAGGTCTTTAGCTGTTTTGTTGCCTATTGAAATAAGTACAGGAGTTCAGAATTGATAAGGAGCAATGGGCAAATAATGCAACAATTAACTATTGCTAATGGGAAGTTATGGGAGATATCTACCCAGGCAACTAATTAGGGGAAATAGTATGGACAGTTGAAGCATACAGGAAGCTTTAGCAACTACAAGCACATTAGTGCCTTGAGTTCTTTATGTGCCAGCTTTAATCATGTGTCACCTTTGAATTAACTCTTGAGGATATGAGGTAGGGGGAAACATAGCCGCTACTCTTGGTAAATTTGTAGTATAAGTATGGACAGTTGAAGCATACAGAAAGCTTTAGCAGCTGCAAGCACATTCGTGCATTGAGTTCTTTATGTGCCAGCTTTAATCAAGGCATCTCAGTGTCACCTTTTAATTAACTGTTGAGGACATTAGGTAGAGGGAAACATAACCGCTACTCTTGGTAATTTTGTAATATAAATTCTAAGCAGTCTAGAGTTCTTCACTGAGTATAAATGATGATGCAGCTGTTGAGAATACTACGATAATTGAGCGTAGGCTTACAGGAGGTTAAAGGAAAGACCAAGACGTCAGGATGATAGGGAACTAAGTACACGTAATAAAAGCTCTGACCTTGGTTGCACTGTGACGACTGACAAGCGATGTCAAGGGCAGTGATAAAGTTTTTTATTTTTTAGATAAGGGAATTTTTTTTATTAATCAAGAGAGGGTAACAAGTACAAAGTTAGAGGAAAATGAGTCCTCAAAACTGTAAACAAAAACTACAGATCGCCAGTTATGGGCAGTGATAGTTCTGATAAAGCATGCTGGCATTTGAAGGAAATCATGGTTGTTTGGCATAAACATGCTTGCTGAGAAACTAAAACAGAACAACACTAAATTACTTTGAAGATGTGGAGACACAAGTCAGGGTAACCTTGGGGCTTGGGCCTTTATATATTCCAGATTTCCTTACTCTGTATCTACCTTCATCAAGAGCTTATATAAGTCACCCTTTTGAGCTAGCTTGATCGAGGTTCCTTATGATGCTACTTGACCTAAGCTGCAGTGACTATGACCTCCAAAAGAAAATTGACTGCATTTGAAGATGCGTACAGATGGTATTGGCTGTTGTCCTCCGCCCCTCCTGCTCCTCCCGTTTCTTAGTCAACAAAAATTCCCCACCTGCGTATAGTTAGGTCTAGGCAGGGACTGGAAAACTGCTTTTATGGATAACAAAGCAACTCCAATTGCAACTTTGGCTGAGATTCCACCCGTTTTCCTAGCTGAAACATTAGTGCACGGTAGCTATCATTGTGGTTGGCTGGTTTTGTTTCTCCCCTAGGAAAAGATGAGGTTCCTGAATGCTTGAATTACTAGGCTACAATTGATTTGTACCTTGGGGAAGGTGCCAGCCATGGTGTGTGATGTTTACTGCAGCATTGTTTTGGTGGGCCAAGCAAGAGAAGGGGCTGATAACAAGTTAGAACTCTTTTGCATACGCTTGAGTCTGTGTACCTACAATGTAGTTCCTCGTGGGGTACTATGGCCTCTGATTTTAAGATCAAGATTGGTACTCAAAGTAGTGGTAAAATTGGTGACGATGTAGTTCGCCATACCAAAGGGAGTGGTTAAATTGGAGAAGTGCATTGGGAATTTATGAGATAGGAAATACCACTCAAAATTGAAGTGTAGATTCTATCGTGTAACTGTTAGATTAGTAATGCTCTAGGGGGCAGAGTACTAGAGTGTTGACATATGATGCAAAGTGCCTTGATGGTGGCTGAGATGAGGATGCTACGTTGGTTGTATTCATTGTAAGAGGTGACCATCATCTCCTCATTTTTTATCTTAAACAAAAAACCATCACCTGCTCCCTAACTCTTCTTTGGTCTCCATCTTTTTCACGTATCAAAGACGTGGATGTTCATATTTGCTACTCCCTCCGTTGCTAATTCATCTACTCACTTCTCCTTGGTGCGGAGTTTAATGGGAAATGAATTTGGAACAGAAATCCCCCATTTGCCCCTTGGTAGTAGTGGATTGGGTGTGGGCCAAGTCTCTAATGAAAAGCAATGATGATAAGAAAGCAAGGGTGCTTTACTAGCTAAAACATTACTAAAAAAGGAAGTGGTAGATGAATTAGGAATGAATGCAAAAGGAAAGTGGGTAGATGATTTAAGAACGGATGCAAAAGGAAAGTGGGTAGATGATTTAGGAACGGAGGGAGTATCAAACATCGCAGAAATAATATCCTTAATTAGTCTTTTACAAGTAGCTTCATGTTTTCTAATGTCGTAGTCATGAATACATTATTAAAAAGGTGATTAGCTTGATGAAACCATCAAAACTCAGCTATAAGTTGATTAGCTTGATGTAGGAGAATTGACAAGTGACCATGAAACAAAATAAATGGTCAAATTTAACACAATAGGAAGTCATTAGTGTCCCATTTGTTTACTGCTAGGAAATTGCGAATCTTTTAAGGGTACAATCTCTGTTACAAGTGCAGGAGTCTTATGAATCAATATTCCATGAAACCAGAAAGTTCTGACTGCTATCCATTGAACTGCCTTTAGGTGGACGCAAATTCTTATAATAGACTGCTCCTAACAACGTCTCAGCCACCTATCCCTAAGAACTACTACCCATTGAACTTCCTTTAAGAGGTGACCCAAATTCCACGAGTTACTTACCTGTTCCACCTTTCATTGCCATGATTTTTACTTCCTTTATTTTTTGAAGGGAGCCATACTTTTTTGCTTATTGCTTCATTTTCATTTATTTACTCATTTATTAAGGTAGTGTTTGGCTACGTATTTACTGTTTTTGCATTGATGTGATTAGAATCTATCAGAACTATCTATACTAGCTAAGGCCCTAAGTGTGAGGCTGCCAGCTGCCTACACTTGAACCTCTTGAAACTCTCCATACCCTCGCCCTAGTTGGACAATTCTTACAAGGAAGGGGAATAAGTCTTCATTTTGAGGGTGATATTTACTTCAAATATTTTGCTCTAAGTTCTTTTAAAGTGACTTTTTAAAAGTCAGAGATGAGTAACCTTGAGGGGGTAGCTCAGTTGGTAATACCTATGAGAAGTATTCCAGAGAACTCAGGTCCGAGTCCCCTGGGCCACTGGAGGTTAGGTTTTCCTGGTTGTGAACTTCAGGGCCCATGGGATTAGTCAAGCAAAGCTTGGACACCCTTAATAAAAAAAAAAAAGCTAGAGATGAGTAGATACTTTCTTTCAAGGTGAATTATAGCGCAATTTGGCGAAAACCACCTAAAATTATCACGTTTTGTCCAATATCCACTGAGTTGTTCAACTTTGTTCAGTTCCCCCTTAAAAGTTACTTCCGCCGTGTTAGTCACCCCTGAAGTCACAATACGACCAAAAATAATAAAAAAAATCTTCCCGATTACCCTCACGTGCCTTGCACGTTTCACTTAAAATACCCTTTTGACTTGATTTGTTTGAAATAACCGCAACCTACTTGATCAACAAACTAATCTCTTAGTAATTATTCTGATTAACCAACTACATCCCCAACCTCTGTTATATTCCAGCTTCTCAGACCCAATGTATTAAAAGGCGCGAGGCGCAATGAGCCAATAGAGGTCCATAGAGCCTAGGCGCAAGGCGCAAGGCCAAGGCGCGCGCCTCATTGATGTGAGACGAACTAGTGTATGACCGAAAATATGCTATAAAATAAAAGTGTTTTTCATCAAAATGTATCTCAGGTGCCCCTCATCTGCGCCTCGGTGCGTCCCAGGTGCGCCTCGAGTGCCTCACTGATGTCGCTGCGACTAGAAGCAAAAAAGCGATTGGCTTGTGCGTCTAGGCGCGCCTCAGGCACGACTTTTGATACACTGCTCAGACCTCTATTCTCGGTCCCATTTTCGAAGACTCCAAGTAGTTGTGAATCCTCCTCCCTCTATGATTTATTTTTCTCTCTCTATCTTTCATTTTATCTCTCTCTAATTGGCGTTAAAAAGGATAGGGTTATGGTATGTTGATGTTCGAATTTGGGGAATGGGTGAGATTTAGGGTTCAATTATATATGGATTGTTTTATGGGAAATTGTCCCAATTTGAACCCAAAATTACATTTGAAAATTTTTTGCAACTAATTTGGACCTGAAGTTTTTTTTTTAATTTGAAGATTGAAGAATGTCAAACTCCAATTTAACACTTTTATCATGATCACCAATTTGTAAATGCCCTTCATAAAAAAGGCTCTCCCTTGAGAAGGACAACTTGTATTCTGGCTAGATTGAAAGGGAGGGAGGGAGAGGAAGAGGGTCATTAAATTGGTCAAAGGGGATATGATTTTATGTGACTCGTGCAGGTCACGTGAGGGCAAATCGGGAAGAAAAATATGAAAGTTGGCCGGATTGTCACTTAAGGGGTGAGTGGAAGTAAGTTTTTAGGGGGTACCGGAGAAAAGGTAACATTTCAGGGGGAACTTGCTAGAGAGTGGAATATTTTATGTGGTTTTCGCCAAATTGCGCTGATTTAAATTACATTTTCCTGGTGAGTTTTAAAGTGGGGTTGCTGTGAATTTTATAATTTAGAGATGACATTTCAAAAGTTAAGGATGACGCACAGATTTGTATGCATATATTCATGCTTAACATAAATGTCACCCCAAAGACAAACCTATGAAATAAAACTCACCCAAAGTTGACATACAAGTCACTTCAAAAATGAATGAATATCCACTCTAGAAACAATGAAAAACAAAACTCAACCCTAATCAAATGAAAGTCCTTCCAAATGTGGCATAAGATAAATGCACCACAAACTAGAATAAAATTACCCGTAACATACTAAAAATGAATACCACCACATAAATTGAGGGAAAGAGAGGGAGAAACAGAGAGAACAAAAAAAATTGAGAAAATGCAAGGAGTAAAACCGTAAAATGAAAAAGGATATCCAAAAATGTCATTTCCGGCTTCCAGCTGTCCACGAGGAGCATAAGCTCCTCTCAGCTGGCAGCTAGACCAGCTTCATTTGCTGATCTAATTGCAAGATTTCATATTTGATCAAAGAACAGAGTTAGACCCACTTTTGGGAACCATGAGTCCATGAGACCGTCTATGATAAGGATTAGCGTCCCTTTAAAGGCAGTTGAATGGGTAGTATTTATAAACTTACTGTTTTCAGGGATATTGATTAATTAGACTATTGCACTTGTAACAGAAGTTGTACCCTTAAATGATTTTGCAAATTCCACCAGGTAAGAAATGGGATCATGACTTGCTATTCTGCTAAATTTGACCATTTATTTTGTTTCCTTATTACTTGTCTTACATCAAGCTAATCAACCTATCTAGTTTTTTTTTTTATGGTTTCATTTGTCGGTACTTCTTATTTATTGTGAAGTTGCCGATGGTCGTCGCACTTCGGATCTCGGGTCAAACGGAAACAGCCTCTATGTGAGACCCTCACAGGGGTAAGGCTACGTACAACCGACCCTCTCTTACCCTGCCTATGCGGGAGCCTCTTTGGAGGCACTGGGGTAATGTTGTTGATGATCTGTCATAATTACGATTCTTAAAAACGTGAAGCTACCTTTAAAAGAATAATTAAGGAATTGCGAGTCTAAAAAACGTGAAGCTACCTTTAAAAGAATAATTAAGGAAACAATACCATAATGATCAAATTGTTTTGGCCAACCATTTGCACGCTTAATTGTGATTGTGTTACTTATATGGAATCTTTATGTCATGAATACATTGCAGTTTGATGACGTCTTTGATACACGAGAATAGTCCGACAGTATTGCATGATCTGTTAAAACTAGACGATTTTACTGTTTGCTATACTGCTATGTTTAATAGTGAATATGAACATCCATGGATTGTTAGATTACTACTGGTTGATGATTGTCCCCACTAAATAATGGTTCTCCAAGCAAATGGTAGAAGTTGGAGATCATGACATGTTAATATTGTTCAATTTGTGATTTCCTTTACTTTATGTTCTTGTTTGGGGGTTTCAATGTGCTACGTCTTAATTATCAAATAGTTGTAATTGAGAAATGTGCATATGGTAGATATTGATTCTCTATGTAACTAGAATTACAGAATTCTTCTCTATATTGACTGGATGATGACATAAGATAAAATCAAAAAAGAAAAATCTGTATCTGTGGACAACTAAAAAACAAAGACCTGAAACAGATACAATTAACATATTCCCCTGTCTTAGAGTTTCAATTCGAGATCCACGTTGAAGTACCCATGCTTACTAAAATCACTCTCCAGGTCGATGACCTTTCGGATTGGCTGCTCCAACTGACCAAGATACCAGATTGTCCCGTTGCCTTCAGACTCCCTTAATCCTTTCTGCTCTGGATTCCTTGGGGTTGGCGCTGGCTGTGGGGTTGACAGATAGTTGCTTCCTGATGGGCAGACTTTCGGTTGTGACATATGTGAGATTTGGTTGATGAAGAATGGTTTGGTATTGGCAACAGAACTTCTTCCGGGCAATGAATTCAGCGGGGGAACAGACAAATTGCTGTTGTGTGCCGCTGGATTCCTTGGTTGTGTTAAGGATGTAGTTTGTGAGGAAGCAAGAAATGGGTTGATATTACCGACAGGGTTTCTTTCATCAAGAAATGGGTTGGTATTACCAACAGGGTTTCTTTCGCGTAGCTGTTGCTGTTGCTGTTGCTGTTGCTGTTGCTGTTGCTGTTGCTGTTGTTGTTGCTGCAAGGCTCGATAGGGATTTGGGAAATATGGGTGGTACCGTTGCTGAAAGGTCGTTGACGGGGTAAAACGGGGCTGAAAGGGATTGTTGGTGGAAATTCCATCTCTCCTGTCCCTCTGAATGGATTGATTGATAGTCCTCGGATGATCTTGCCTTCTCCGGGCAAGCTCATCCTGATGACACTCATAGTGCTCTATGAGGGAGTGGGTGCTCAGGAATATCTTGTCACAAATTCGGCAAGCGAGCAAAGTAGGGCTCGTACCATACGGCCTAGAATTCTCGTTACCAAAGTTATGAACATTGGCATAACTTGAGTTCCAACCACGGAGAGACATGATGAGAATAAGTTAGTCTCGTTGTGGTGGGGAAAAGATATCTTTTCTGCAAGCAGAATTTGCAAACGGCTAACTGGAGATCGAGATCGAGATCGAGAGAAAGCTCAGAGAGCGAGCGCTCAGAGAGAGACAGAGATCGAGAGAGAGAGAGAGAGAGAGAGAGAGAGAGAGAGAGAGAGAGAGAGAGAGATGGGTGAAAGTGCAGAGAAAGGCTTGATGGGCAAGGGAATTTATAGCTGGTTTACTTTGCCATTATTGGGTTTTAGTGGTAAGATAATTATGTATTCTATCCTTTTTGTGAGTGCCATGTAAGAGCTTTCTGTGTCATTTAATGCAAATTTTGGTTTCCCATTCATGAAATTGGCCAAGTTCTTTTCTATACTAGGCAGGTAAATGAATGAAAGTGCCCATAATTGATCTCTTGATTTTGTGTCGATTAATACTAGAATCTACAATGGCAGTGAGATAGATTGGCAAGAACTCTTACGGAAATCTAGGCTGGCAATTAGGACATGCACATCTGCATGCAGTATATATATTCCCAGAAAATTGGCAAATTTTGGTAAGAAACCAGAGGAAAATGGCAACATTTCATGGAAGGATTCTACAGCTCTATATTGTGTCACACATTTTCCAGATGAAGTTTCTTTCCACTTTTGTATCATTGTATGGATGATTACTGACCAAGTACAAATATTTACAGCTAGTAAAATTTTCAATATCTTGCCCAAAGTATACAAAGGTTTTTGGGCTTGATTATTTTCCTATTGTGGGGCTTTTTATTTTTTTTTTATGTTTTGTTTTTTGCTTTTGGCATTAATATTTAGTAATGTATCATTTGTGGATTTCATTATGTTTCTGTAAAATTACTATGAACTTTTTTTTCTTTTCTTTTTTGCATTTATAAATAGTAATATATCATTTATCGATTTCATTATGTTTTTGTACTTATAATTACTATGAACCTTCATTCTTTTGGTGCAAACTACGAACTGAAACTTCTATTCGATGGATAGGATATTTGTGGATTTTTGTCACGCGTTAAATATTTTACTTTGCCCTTTTTTTGTTTATAAACTTAACACTTGGCAAACATCTACAAATGCAATGTGTATTGGAGAGGATTTAAATCATTATTCAATGGAATTTGTTAGTTAGCATAACGAGATTCTTAGTACTCATTAATCGATTAACTTGATTATGTTACATAATAAATTCGGTTGCAACTACAAATCTATTTTGATATAGATGCATTTAATATAACTCAAATCTCATTCAAACTTTTGAGGTTAATCGTTTGAGTAATACTTGACCTTATCCCCTATATGATCCTCTTAACCTCAGAATTAGAAGCAAGTTACATGAAGCGTATTATTTTCTACGGTTACTAATAACAAGATATTTTTCACCATTTCCCTATACGTTTTTTTTAATAGTGTCTTCTTTGGATATGTCAAAAACTCTCAAGGGAACATTCTTTTTATCTGAATTCAAATTTAATTAAACAATTGAGAAGTTTTAGATCCTACTATTAAAATTAATTTATTTTGTGTGTGACCTTTAGCCTTGTATAAGTCGTTAAATATTGGATTTATTTAAAAGTATGCGTTGAAATCAAATAATATATCTGTCACTCGTGAACAAATGTTGGAATAAAAATATAGAGTAATAAATTCCTAATTATCAAATATATATATATATATATATATATATATATATATATATATATATATATATATATATATATATATATATATTCTTACATAAATTAGACAACACTAAACTGAATTGAGAAAAATAGAGCCTTGGAATCACTTCCCGTTTTAATTGCTTACACTCGCCTCTCGCCCCCAACCCCCCCACCAAAAATTATGTGGATTGCTAAATACCGCCCAAAATTACTACCTACCGCCCCTAGAAATTCCAATTTTGCCCTTCACTCATCCTCACTCATCACTCATCCTCACTCATCACTCATCCTCACTCAAACTCATCCTCACTCATCACTCATCCTCACTCATCACTCATCACTCATCCTCACTCATCACTCATCCTCACTCAAACTCATCCTCACTCATCACTCATCACTCATCCTCACTCATCACTCATCCTCACTCAAACTCATCCTCACTCATCACTCATCACTCATCCTCACTCAAACTCATCCTCACTCAAAGCAAAACCACCACCACCACCACTCACGGCAAAACCACCACCACACCATCACAACGGAAATGTCAGGGGCTAGCGGCAGCGGCAGAGGCGGCGACGGGGACGGAGGCGGCGAGCATAGCGGCGCGGGGGTATAGATTCAAATTTTTTTTTGCTTTATTTACTCTAATTTGCTTTGATTTTTACGAAATGTGTTTGAATTTGTGTTGTTTGAAGTTGTGCTGATTGATTTGTGAATTTTCGAGTTCGGAGTTGAGTCGGGCGTCTGCAATAGACGACACACCCATGGGTGAGTCGAGATCGGCAGACGACTCGCCCATGGGTGAGGCGCCTGTAGTAGACGCCCGAGGCAAAAAAAATAATAATATTATTATTTATTATTATTATTATTATTATTATTATTTATTGTTATTATTATTTGTTATTACAATTATTATTAGTTGTCAATTATTATTTTAATTGTTTATTACTGATTATTGTTTAATTAATTAAAAATGTGAAATGATAGAGGGGAGGAGCCGATAAATCGGTGCCGAGGTTATTCAGTGAACTAACTGGTTCAGGACCGCGTCACACGAGGACGCGCGGGATTGATGCCTCTGTACGGAGACAGAGAGAGGCAGTTCGGATGAGGGAGATGACTGCTGAGCAACACGATTACGAAACTAGCGAGTTCTACTCCGGGGATCAGTCCATGGACGATGATCAGATTGGCGTCGAATCATCCTCAGATTGGCGCGTGGTGAAGGGCAGAGGCGGTAGGTTTGTTAGTACTGGGTCGTCCAGTACTAGCAAACGATCTAGAGCGGAGGACGACACTACGTGGCTTGTTACAGGGGCTGTGCCCGGTGGGCCGGCGGATGATAGCGTCATACCGAGCTTCCTGGGCCACGTAGCGTCTCGTATGTGGAAGGGAGAGACGAGGGGTCTCTTAAAGTGTCAGAACCGATTCAGTGTCTGTCAGCGGCTGAGTGAGTGGCGAGCGGAGATGTCGGCCGAGGTGAGGGCCCAGATCGAGGGGACTGGGTTATCACACCTGACAGACATTATGTTCAGACATATTGACTTCCCCCTGATATCTGCATTCGTTGAAAGGTGGCAGCCGGATACGAACTCGTTCCACATGCCGTTCGGAGAGATGACGATCATGTTGCACGATGTATGGCATATTCTTCGGATTCCTGTAGAGGGACAGCTCGTTTCCAGTGAGGGACGGGATGGGCAGCTGCAGGCGACGGCCATGGAGGTTCTCGGGGTCACCCGAGATGAACTGATGTTTAGCTACTGGCAGGGCGGTGGGGTCCTCACGGAGTCGATTTTTGACCTTTGCCGAGTGGATGACCGAATGGAGGACATCCAGACGATAGCTTGGATGTGGTTACTTATTGGATCCACCTTGTTTGTCGACAAGAGTGGTAATCGTATTAGACCCTCCTGCGTGATGGAGGTGAGGGACGGTGTCGTAACGGCGCATGACTTCTCTTGGGGATCTGCTGCCCTCGCCTTCCTATATCGTCAGCTCGGTATAGCTAGTCGGGGGGATTCTCAGGGCATCTGCGGATGCCTAACTCTCCTCCAGGCATGGATATACGAGTACTTTCCCTGCTTCCGACCTCATCGGGAGCGGATGGTTGTCGGGGACGGCGAGGCTCCCCGTGCGTGCGTATGGAGTGCCCAGGCTGAGGGCAAGGACGTGGGTCGACTGTGCTCCTTACGTAGACGCTTGGATCAGCTGCGAGCGTCAGAGGTACGTCATGCAGTTATCGGTGTTCATGATTTATTTCGTCGTTTGCTATGTTTTTTTTACTTCACCGTAACTTGAACATTTCTACGTAGGTGGTGTGGCTGCCGTACGGTTCTGACCCGGTTGCATCTGTACCAAGGACTGTATTCATGGGGTGGCTACGGTATCGGGAGATTATCGAACCGTACATGCCTGGTCGTTGTTTACGACAAATCGGGTACGTACAGAGTATCCCTTTCCCGATCACTAGGCCAGAGAAAGCGATCAGGTCATGGAGCAGTCGTTCGTACAAGGTTGTCTACCCCGTACGAGTATCATCTGATGCCTGGCGTATGTTCCCGGGATGTTACATTCTTGGTCTCCATGGGTTTCAGGCATCCACGTCAGATCTCACAGCATGTACGGATGACTACCTCGCATGGTACTACCGTCACTCCCACCCTCTGCTGATACGTGACGATGCAGCACCTGGATTTGTGATTCCTCCACGATCCAACAACGATTATGTAAGTGATTAATTAAAATATATATTTTTTTACGTATTACATATCTCTGACCTCACACTCATTGTTACTTTTTTGCAGTGGGTGAATCGTCTAGCCGTCGCAGCTGAGTCTTTCATTAGTTTGATTCCTCCGGAGCAAGCGGAAGGTTCTCGATCGATTATGGACGAGTATATGAGAGATTGGCGGGCTGCCAAATGATGTATTGACTCTAGATGAATTTGTTATATATTTATATAAGAGTTTCATTGTTATTGTTATTTATTTGTGTTATTGTAATTTGTTGTTTCTTATTCACCTTTTTTGTTTTATTGTAATTTGTTGTTTTATTTAACTCCAATAATCACGAAAAAATATAAGGGGAAAAATATAACAATCACACAAAAATGTGACAATGATATAAGTAGAAAAATATAACAATCACGCAAAATATTCAATTACGTCGAACTCGCTAAACGATCCCAATGTGCTCTTCGCCTAACATACATTTGCTCCCAACCAGCGACACTATCAGAACGGGAAGTAAACCATGTTGCGCATATCGGAGGAACAGGGAAATCTGAGGCTAAATTCAGACGGATATAATGCATGTACGAATCACCTAAATGACCTATGACAATTTCCCTACTTGGACGTGTAGCAGTCGAAGGTGCTTGCAACGGTAGCACTGTGTAACAAGCATATAACCCCCTTCCGCTGCCGTATTCGAATAACATAATCGCTGCATTGAAGAGGTTGGCAATCGGGAACAAATCCTCAAGTACTATCATCCAGTGATCATCGTTACACGCACCTCCGTCCCACATAATACGGCGGTAACCAGCGTCGACCCCTTCAACGTATATGTTTTCGTACAATGCTCGGTTAGCTAAGAGTTCGTTTGCAATGCAAACTCTCGTCAATCGCCATTGCTCTTGGTCTCCAAAAACGTAGTCCGCAATGACACGGAAACCCAATTACCATCCCCAAGCACATCGAGATATCCTTCAATGAAAGGTATGATGATTCCCGGAATTTTGTTAACATGATAGAATTCAGTGATATCTATTCCGTGTCTAGCTGCAAGACAATATAATAGAAAGTCATTAATAGTACTTATCAAAAAGTAATTAACAACATTATGTACATGTTAATAAATTATGGGTTTTCATACCAGTATTCCGCACGACGTTACTCGATGAGGATGAGGTACGACCACGCCCGCGGCTCGAACTGGATGACCTAGGGCGACCACGACCCCTCTGGGAGTACTCCCATGAACTAGGATCACGTCTGGTAGAAGAACTCCCTCTCGGTCGACCTCTGACTGTCGTGTTCGCTTCCGGCTCGACGTAACTCGCTTCGTCAGGATGAAGCTGCTCATTCATAAGGACAGATATGTTGCGCACAACTGCCCGGTCGCTTGAGTTAACCTCGTCGACCAGAGAGTGAAAGTATCGATGGTCCTCAGATGGATGCTCAGTCATGTCAAGCGTAGCTATTTCCACTGCATCACTAATAACGAGTGTTCGCCAAAATTTGTGGACACTATTCAAGCTAATTGGCGTGCCCGTATCCGTGGCCGTTTTCAACTCACACGCACACGGGATCTGATGAGTGGATCTCAATACACAACCGCAACGATCAAATACTTGGTGACTCAATTCTTTCATCCTCTTCAGCTCATTCGATAATATTTCTAAGCAGTAATGGGAAACATACCCGGTCAGATAGTTGAATGGGAAACCCGAGTACATCACACTTCTTCGTCTTCTGCACTCTTCAAGTGTGTACTTGATCTCAGTTATTTGTGACTCGATTGACTTGTTGACCTTGTTCCAAACATTGTCCAAAGCTCCAGTTGAGGAGTTCAACTACTGTTTTAGCGCGGCATGTGCACTCTCCACCCTGCAAGTCGTAGTGTTGCCAAGGTGTAGCATCTTATTCGTCCACGCAGCTACAAACATCTCTTTGTATCTCAACCAGGTCTCCTCTACATAGGATATCACGTGAGGGTAATTCTTCCAACTATCCTTCATCATACGCACTGCTCTATCGTACTCAGCTTCTGTGGAAGCTTCCATGATAAATTTCCACCTCCCGTTCTTGAACCTCTGCGCGGCAAGCTTATCTTTTCCACAAAGTCTGTACACTTTGTCTTCAACGACTTTGTTAATGTGCCATGTACAGAGCAAATGGGCACTCTCGGGAAATATCTCTCTAATAGGTGTCATCAACCCTAGCTCACGATCGGTCAAAATTGCTGTTGGGTGTACATCATTTCCAATAAGCATCCTCAACTTATCTAAGACCCACGCATAGCTTGCCTCAGTCTCATCCTTCATAATGGCATAAGCTATGAGGAAGTTCTTATTGCTTGGAGTCATCCCCACTATCTCAAGAAACGGCATCTTATACTTGTTTGTTTTGTACGTGGAATCTAAGCCAATCAACCAAGGAAAAGACCGAAGTAACTGAATTGATGTAGGGTGTGCCATGAACACGTGAGTTACCTCATTAGTAGCTCGGTCGGCTCTTGTCCAATGTACGTACTTATTCTCCACAGCTAAATGATGAAACTGACCAATGACATCTCTCTCTTCAAAATCAAGTTTCCTTATACGATCTCTGTAGTTGTACACATGCCGTCTAGTTGCATTGTCCTTGGGAAATTTTTCCTTAATAGCGGCCAAGATAGCACATGGCTTTGTTTGTGCCGAAGTCATGTCACGAACGAGTTGCTTTGACCCAGGACTAAGACCACTCATCTGACGATATCCCTCAGGAAACACAGCAAAGTCATGGTTGTGCGTACCCCTAATCCCAGGCAATGTGACAATCATCCAACTATTGGACCCATACACTTGCTGAGCTCTTAACTGGAACGTACATTTACAAGCCTTTGTTTTCGAATTCTTCCGAGCAGCAGTATCTAAGTCTCTTAATTCCCCTCTGTAGCGTTCACCTCGATTGCATCTTAACAATTTTACGCTTCCATTCTTCTTGTGTGACGAAATTATCAACTCAGTCCCGATAGTAAGGGCAATTTGTTTTGCCCAATTAATTGCATCTGTATCACTATCAAATAACTCATCAGTGACGAAATGCGTACTGTAATCAACACCATCACCACCGAACCGCTCCAAAGGAACCTAACGAAAACAACGAAAACAATGTTAGCTTAATCTTAAATTCAAACGTCTATCAAAACCGACTGAACCAAGGGACAGGCGTCTGAAATTTACGCGTGGACCATGGAAGAAACGGAAATCACGGACGACACGGCCATGGTCGAGGCGTAAATCTCAGACGCCTGTCCCGTGGTTCAGGCGTCCGTGATTTACGCCTAAACCATGGTGAAGACGTCCGTGTTTTACGGCCTGTCCATGGTCTAGGCGGAAATTTCGGACGCCTCGTCCATGGACTGGTCGTAAAACACGGACGCCCGTGCAAAAAAAAATGCGCAAAAAAAAAAATTACCTCCGCCACCGTCGACGGCATTTCCTGGTCGCCGGCAGACATCCGCGGCCGTTGCTTAAGTGAATGTTGATGAAGGTTGGGTATGAGAGTGGGTGGTAGAGAGGGAGAATTGGTGTGAGAGTTAGAGAGGGAGAGGATGAGTGAAAATGTGAAAAAGGGCAAAATTGGAATTTCTAGGGGCGGTAGGTAGTAATTTGGTGGCGGTAAATAGTAACACCCAAAATTATTTGTATCTCTTTATGTACGACAAAATACTTTACCTTTTTCACAATTACTGCCTTACTTTTCTTTATGGGTTGTCTCATAATTCAAATTAATTGGTCTCAAGTTTTTAGCTGGCACATTGTTTTCATGTTTACTGCATTAACTACACTACCCTATACTTATTGTATGTAGTATTAAAGACTCACACTTAAATTTAGTTTTGGAGCAATAATGATAGTGTTCACAATATAAATAGTGTATTCACGTTGCATTATTCAGGAAAACTCATATAAGACAGTATTACCATGAAACGACTGTCACATTTTGAATAAATAAGGTCTTGCAATAATGATAGGCATTAAATAACAAGTGTCTAAAATTGTTATTATTAAATCGAAAAAAATGTTCTTTTTAAATATTTTTACAATGAAACAATCTTATGCAAGACCTTCTTTGCATTATTACATATTTATGTTTTAAATTATTTGTGTTATTAAGTGAGATGAACACTTTAAAATAAAGAGAGTACAAATAAAAAATGACAGAACGGAGAAAATCCAGATTCGCATCGATCATAGTCCGTAAAAAGTCTCAATCTGCAAATAGGAGTCAATAAAAATGGAAATATTTGGCGCCTCTTACTTGAGATAAGAGACGAGTTCAAATATTGACCAAAAAAATCAAAAATAAAATAAAATAGAATACAAATATTGATGCACAGTATTTGGTCGAAAGCTAATTTTGCTGCGGACTGGCTAGCAAATATGGGAGTGAACAAGAATATGCCCATCCAAACATGGACTATACCTTCTCCTCCTTTATTCCAAATTTTACTTGAAGATCTTCAAGGCGTTGTTCATCCTCGAATAATTAGAATTACATAGTTTGTTTGCTTTTTAGTTTATTTGGTTAGCTTCAGGGCTGCGTCTCCACGTTCTCACAAAAAAAAGTATTTGGTCAATTATAGAAGTCATGTTATACCTTTGTGATTAGTCTGACTACGAATCAAAATATGCATTGTGCTATGCTATCAGCGCTGATAGCCTCCTAAGGTGACAAGATCTTGCTGATTGCTTATTAAGAAAATTAGTGCGATGTATAGGATATTCAAACTCTTTTTATTTTTTTTAAAAAAAGTTTAATATTTTTTGATAGATTGCCTTGCTTCTAACTTTGTCGTAATAATTCTTTTTTTTTTTCTTTTTTGGTGCTAATTTTATAATTAACTGGTCAATAAAACTAAAACAACACCAAGGCGGAATTTGGAGAGGTTCATACGCACCTGACTCTTAGAGCATCTCCAATGCTACAAATCTTTAAGAAATTTTTATCTTTGACACATCATTAAATCTAAAATCTCATTTATACAAACCTCACATTAGTTTTTTAATATGTGACACTTCATAGCCTATAAACCAGATTTATCTAGACAAACCGATTTGTACAAACCTGAGTTTTATAAGTTTAACATTATGGGGATGAGGTTTCTACAAAAAGTTTTTTACTCACAAACCTCTCAAGAAACCTTACATTGGAGATGCTTTTACTTTGTTTCGGGCAAATATTAAAATGTATCAAGGCGGGATTTGGAGAGGTTCATCCGCACCTGACTCTTAATTTGTTTAGGGCAAATATTAAAATGTTGGGGGGAGTGATGCCCTCAAGTCGTGTTAATAGTCATTCACTGGCCGTGTATTAGCATTTGACAAAAAAAAAAAAAAAAGAGTCATTCATTGGCTTGTGGTGCCTATATAAAAGTTAGAGGTATCCACCCCTGAATGACATTGTTTGTTGCATTATAGTTCTACTTATTATGATTAGTCAAATTGTAAACGTTGATCTATATTTAACCGAGTGCTTAGGAAACGATTACTAGCCTTTTACTAACAAACATGAAAATACTCTGTAAAATAGTTTTTCTACCAAATATTATCATAGTAGACAATGGATCAAAATGAACAAAGTACACCAAAATTTATTGACAAAATATGGGTGGCCAATGTCCCAACGCCCAGCGAGCACCATGTCCCATGCCACAGCGCCCATGTCGATGTCCCATGAGTGAAATCGGAGTTCGAGGACCCGGATGATCGTCCCGAGGCACCTGAGGTCCTCTAGGGTGACGATAGACCCCCTAAAGAAGTTTGGGCAAAAACGGAAATCGGTTCTTTGGAAGCCGAAAATCAAGGTTGCTTTTTGGGCTTGCGGAAAGCCCCAGAACGATGGTGAATATTATTGCACCATATCGCACGGGACATCTTTGGGGAACATAAGAGGTCCCGGGCGTCCGTTATCGGGCCTCTAATAGGCTTGTAAGGGCATTTTCACAGGACACTAATGTAAGGACCGGAGCACCAAAGGCATGGGTGATATCGAAGTTCGAGGATCCGGATGACCCTTTCGGGGCACCGAGGGTCCTCTAGGGTCATGATAGACCCCCAGAAAAAATTTGGGCAAAAATGACACTCGGGCCGCAGGAAGCTGAAAACGAAGGCTATAATCCACGTTTTTTGGGCTTCCAGGAGGTTCTGGAACGAAGGTGGATATTTTCGCTCAACGTCGCACGAAACATCCCTAAGGGACATAAGAGACTCTTTGGGTCGCTTATCCAGTCCCTAATAGGCTTGAAAGGGCGTTTTACGGGACACTGATGAAAGAGTCGGAACACTAAAGGCACAGGTGATATCAAGAGCCAAATGACGCTCTCGGAGCATCGAGGGTCCTCTAGGGTCATGATAAATCCCCCAAAAAAGTTTGGGCAAAAATGACAATAGGGCCTCGGGAAGCCGAAAACGAAGGCTATAATCTACGTTTTTTAGGCTTCCAAGAGGCCCCGCAACGAAGGTGGATATTTTCGCACCACGTCGCACGGAATACCTCTAGGGACACAGGAGGGCCTTGGGTTTGCTTATCCGGTCCTCATAAGCTTGGAATGCCGTTTTACGGGACACTGATGTCTTAGTTGGAATACCAAAAACATGGGTGATATCAAAGTTCGGGGATCCATATGAACCTCCCAGGGCACCAAGGGTCATCTAGGGTCATGATAGATCACTCGGAAAAGTTTGGGAAAAAACGACATCCGGGGCCTGGGAAACCGACAACGAAGGCTGTAATCCATGTTTTTTGGGCTTACAGGAAGCCCCAAAAGAAAGGTGGATATTTTCGCACCACATCACACGGAACACCCTTAGGGAAAATGGGAGGCCCTTAGGGTCGTTTATCCGGTCCCTGATAGGCTTGGAAGGGCGTTTTACATGTCTCTGTTGTAAGAGTCGGAACACCAAAGGCATAGGTGATATCAAAGTTCGGGGATGCATATGACGCTCCCAGGGCACCAAGGGTCCTCTAGGGTCGTGATAGACCCCCCGGAAAAGTTTGAGCAAAAATGACTCTCGGGCCGCGGGACGTCGAAAACAAAGGTTATAATCCACGTTTTTTGGGCTTTCGGGAGGCTGCGGAACGAAGGTGGATATTTTCGCTCCACGTTGCACGGAACACCCCTAGAAGACATGGGAGGCCATTGGGGCCGCTTATCCGGTCCCTAATAGGTTTGGAAGGGCGTTTTACGGGATACTAATGGAAGAGAGAGAACACTAAAGGCATGGGTGATATCAATGTTCGGAGATCCAAATGACGCCTTCGGGGCACCGAGTTTCCTCTAGGGTCATGATAGATTCCCCAAAAAAGTTTGGGCAAAAACGACAAAGGGGCCTCGGGAAGTCGAAAACGAAGGTTATAATCTACGTTTTTTAGGCTTCCCGGAGGCCCCGAAATAAAGGTGGATATTTTCGCACCACGTCGTACGGAATACCCCTAGGGGACATGGGAGGGCCTTGGGTTTGCTTATCCGGTCCTGATAGGCTTGGAAAGGCGTTTTACGGGACACTGGTGTTTTAGTTGGAATACCAAAGACATGGGTGATATCAAAGTTCGGGGATTCGGATGAACCTCCTAGAGCACAAGAGTCATGATAGATACCCCGGAAAAGTTTGGGCAAAAACGATATTCGAGTCCCGAAAATCCGAAAACAAAGGCTATAGTCCATTTTTTGGGCTTTCGGAAGGCCCTGAAAGAAAGGTGGATATTTCCGCACCACATCGCACAGGACACCCCTAGTGGACATGTGAGGCCCTTGGGGTCATTTATCCGGTCCCTGATAGGTTTGGAAGGGCGTATTAGATGACACTGTTGTAAGAGTAGGAACACCAAAGGCATGAGTGATATCAAAGTTCGGAGATCCAAATGACGCTCCCAGGGCACCGAGGGTCCTTTAGGGTCATGATAGAGCCCCCGGAAAAGTTTGGGCAAAACTGACACCGAGGCCTCGGGAAGCCGAAAACGAAGGTTATAAATCCACGTTTTTTGGGCTTCCGGGAGGTCGCGGAATGAAGGTGGATATTTTTGCACCACGTCGCGCGGAACACCCTTAGGGGACATCGGAGGCCCTCGGGTTCGCTTATTCGGTTCTGATAGGCTTGGAAGGGCATTTTACGGGACACTGGTGTTAGAGTTAGAACACCAAAGACATGGGTGACATCAAAGTTCGGGGATTCAGATGAACCTACCGGGGCAGCAAGGGCTATTTAGGGTCATGATAGATCCCCCGAAAAAGTTTGGGTAAAACTGGCACCCGGGCCCTGGGAAGTCGAAAACAAAGGCTATAATCCATGTTTTTTGGGCTTTCGGGAGGCCCAGAAATGAAGTTGGATATTTTCGCACCACATCGCACTGAACACCCCTAGGAGACATGGGAAACCCTTGGGGTTGCTTATCCGGCCCCTGATAGGCTTGGAAGGGCATTTTACTAGACACTAATGTAAGAGTCGGAAAACCAAAGTCATGGGTGATATCAAAGTTTGAGGATCCAAATGACGCTCACGGGGCACCAAGGGTCCTCTAGGGCCATGATAGACCCCCGGAAAAGTTTGGACAGAAATGACACCCGGGCCCCGGGAAGCCGAAAACGAAGGCTAATCCATGTTTTTTAAGCTTCCAAGAGACCCTGTAATGACGATGGATATTTTCGCACCACGTCGCACGGAATACCCCTCGGGGACAGAGGCTCCTGGGGTCGCTTATTCGGTCCCTGATAGGCTTGGAAGGGCTTTTTACTGGACACTAATGTAAGAGTCGGAACACCAAAGTTTTTTATATTTTTTCTATTTTCAGTGTATTTCTTTAATTAAAAATTAAATTAAATATCTACAATCTTTTTCCGTAACTTTGTAATATATACTTGAAAATTTTGAGGTGGAACTGTTGCAAAATAATTCTCCAAACTCTCAAATTCCTAGTTTAAAAGTTATGCAATGGGCATGTCTACTCCTGTTAGAACCACTAAAATTTATAATACTTTTTAGTGGGTAGTTGTTTGAGAGAGGACTTGTGGACGAAGGAACGCAAGCGACGCGACATGAAGCGCCTAACATTATGAAATTTATGCACTGAGCAAGTCTACTCCATGATATTTGGGTTCCAAACATGGCTCCCAGCACCCTGTGCCACCAAACCTACCCCAAGCCCTCTCTACTATTATAGTGAGGTCTCATAATTTTTCTCAATTTTTTGAAGCGATTTCTAATTATCTTTTTTATTTTTTTCTATTTTTCAGCGTAACTTTTTAATTAAAAAATAAATTAAATAGTTTTAAACATTTAAGTTGGTATAACTATTCAAAGGAAACCATGTAAAGTAATATATGGTACTAAGCTTAATAAAGTTAGAGGGTTATCTTGCAAAGAGTGGAGGTGTAGATGCCAAATGCCTATGAGCAATCGCAAAGAGAATTACGAAAAACCTTACCAAAATGGGGATTGGTTGTACACGATGCCAGAAAGATGGTGGACGACAGCAATGAGATCTAGATACGAACGCTGAACATATGGGAACTTAGGAGATGAATTGATGGTGTGTGGTTTCATTCAGAGGATTTAACTCTTTTTTTTTTGGCTCATCAATATGTGAAAGAAATTAGTTACTACTCAATTTTTTAGGTTGATGAACGAGTTATTAAACTCCAACTAGTGTGTGTGCCCGTGCGTTGCACGCCCTTCGTCGGTTTTTGTTGACCTTTATTTTAATGGTCTTTCAAGGATTTTTAAGTTGTTGTTTTAGAATATTGTTTGTGTCACCTAATTTATTATTTATTTTGCTGGTATTGCTTTTTTTTGTTTTTTTTTTGTCTAAATTTTGTTATTGCCATTTTTGTCAATATGTATTGTTACTGCTATTGCGGTCATTTGTGTTTACACATATTTCGTTTCTTTGAGTAAAATGAGCGTTAATGTAGGTCTTTAGTTCCAACACTTGCTTGTTTTTCTTTATGAATGTTGGGTCCATAGATTTGTCTTTATTTTATTTATTTATTTGTTATTTTTAGCCCATTATGTTGGTACTACGTTCATCTATTGTATTCTGTTGTAGTATCTGGTTAGGCATGTTGGCCTATGTTTTCTTTGTCATCATATAGTTTTTAGGCAGTGAATGAGGACCTATTTTATCTCATTTGTTTTTCCCCTTTTTGCCTAGGGATTGTTGTGTGATTTTGTGTTTTGCCATATGAATTTGCCATTTATGTAAAATGAGTTAGTAGACTTTGTGTTTTGAAAAATATCCTACAGATATAAAGATTCACATTCTTTTGATATTGTCGTAAAGTTGCAACTCCAATTAAATGTAACAAAGTTCATTTGGTGTTTTGTGCTTTGCTAGTAATGTCCATTTCTGTTTTTCTATCCTCCATTTGACGCTTGAGAGTATTCTTGTGTTTCTTCCTTTTCCCATGTCCTAACCCTTCATTTTTGTTGTTTTGGCTTCTTTTTTGTAGCTGCTTTGTGTTGTTCTTCAAAGTTTTGCACTTCCAAGGGTTCCTTGTTTCCTGTACCAAATTGGGCATGGGTTAGTTTGTATGTCATAAGCATTACATTTTCACATTTTATTTAGTATGATGTTACTGTTAGAAAATTACCTTTGTCTCAGGACATATTTTCTCTCTTTTTTTTGTATGTCTTTTCTTGTTGTCTAGGCTCCTTGTTTCCATCTCCACTTGGGTCTTGTTTTCTTCCTTTGATTTGTTCCTGCAATATATTTTTGGAATTTATTTTGTTTCCTTTTGTGAATTGCTAAATACCGCCCCTTTTTACTAGCTACCGCTCCCCTAATTTCCAATTTTACCCTCCCCCTTTTCCTCACTCACTCTCACTCATCCTCTCTTCCTCACTCACTCTCACTCATCCTCTCTTCCTCACTCACTCTCACTCATCCTCACCACCACACCATCACACCGGCAACCACCACCACTCACGGCACAACCACCACCGGTAAATTTTTTTTTGCGCATTTTTTTTGCACAGTCGTCTGAAATTTTCGACTAACCCTTGGGTGAGTCGGAAATTTCAAACGACTCCACCTTGGGTGAGTCGTCTGTAGCAGACGACTCACCCAAGGGTGAGTCGTCTGAAATTTCCGACTCACCCAAGGGTGAGTCGCCTCTAGCAGACGACTCACCCAAGGGTTAGTCGAAAATTTCAGACGACTGTGCAAAAAAAAAATTATTATTATTATTTTTTATTATTTATTGTTATTATTATTATTATTATTATTATTATTATTATTGTTATTATTATTATTATTATTATTATTTATTGTTATTATTATTATTATTACTGATTATTGTTTAATTAATTAAAAATGTGAACTAGCTCGGCACCGATTTACCGGCTCCTCCCCTCTACCATTTCACATTTTTAATTAATTAAACAATAATCAATAATAATAATAATAATAATAATAATATTAATAATAATAACAATAAATAATAATAATAATAATAATAATAACAATAAATAATAATAAATAATAATAATAATAATTTTTTTTTGCACAGTCGTCTGAAGTTTTCGACTCACCCTTGGGTGAGTCGTCTGCTAGAGGCGACTCACCCTTGGGTGAGTCGGAAATTTCAGACGACTCACCCTTGGGTGAGTCGTCTGCTACAGACGACTCACCCAAGGGTGAGCCGTCTGAAATTTCCGACTCACCCAAGGGTGAGTCGCCTCTAGCAGACGACTCACCCAAGGGTGAGTCGAAAATTTCAGACGACTGTGCAAAAAAAAAGCGCAAAAAAAAAATTTACCGGTGGTGGTTGTGCCGTGAGTGGTGGTGGTTGCCGGTGTGATGGTGTGGTGGAGAGGATGAGTGAGAGTGAGTGAGGAAGAGAGGATGAGTGAGAGTGAGTGAGGAAGAGAGGATGAGTGAGAGTGAGTGAGGAAAAGGGGTGAGGGTAAAATTGGAAATTAGGGGGGCGGTAGCTAGTAAAAAGGGGGCGGTATTTAGTAACACCCTTTCTTTTTCGCATATTTGTTTCACCATCTGCTGGAACCATCGGTAATTGGTTACTTACTCTGTCCTCTTTGTTTCCTTCAACTTCTTCATATTCTGCTTTTGTTGTTGACTTCTCTCCAATATGCATACTCCTTTAATTTCAAAGTTATGTTTTAATTAGCACAGCTTCCCATTTTCAAAATATATGTATAAAACTCGTGTGCATGTAGGCTTACCCATCAGTTGAATCTTTTTCGAGCGATTGCTCTGTTTTGTTGACCTGTTGTGCTGCTTCATCCTCCGCCTGCACCATGTTTGTGTCCCCTTGTGTAAAGTTCAGTTTTGTTTCCTGTGTCATGTAAAACTGTTTTTTAAAAAGGGTACTACTGAAAGTACAGGCAAATGTAGATAGTTCAGTTTTTCCTGGATAAGTTTTCTCATTCCGTTTCAGCTTACCAATCTGACCTATGTATTAGCAAACATAGTATTTGTACAATAGCATAAGTAAAGGTGTAGTTGACGCACATAGCATTGCAACAGATGAACTATCAAAAGGTAGGTACATCTGATTTGATTCAATTTATTTGTATAAATCTATACTGAAGTAGTGAAATACTCTTGTTTTATTTTAGATGTATGTGGTTAATTGTAATTATTTATTTCCTGCCATGGTGTTCTTACCTTTTCCATGTTTTGCAAGAGATATTTTGTTTCAAGTTCTTCATTGGGCGAGAACACCTTTTGCGCTGTGAGTTCATTGTCCTTGCTTTTGTAGTTTATGGTGACCCTGAATGTATAGCATTTTCCCTTACATTGTTCCAGCAATTCCAATACTTGTTCCTTTCCGTTTCCGTCTTTCTGCCATCCAATCAATGCTTGGTTAATATAATTTTTTTTTTATTTTTTGCTAATAGCATTTATACATACCTCATTGAAAAGGTCCACCATCTCAGTTACGGGTCTTCCAACTATTGACTCTGCTTCTTTATCAAAGACCACCAGTTTGATGGAATCATCTCCGTCTTCGATTCTGGTCATCAATCGATACCTGTAGGTTTAAAAGTATGTTTATTTTATTGGTTGTAAATTATACATTGTTTGATATCGAACTTGTTTGTTGTGTCCTTACCTCAATTTTGGGTAGTCTATCTTTGCTTTGCACTTGTCGCACCACATCTCAGGTGACAGTTTTTTCTTGTGCTGATCATCATTGCGGGCATTGTAGTACCAAGCATACTCTGTATAAACTGTCATTATCCCAGTCTTGCAGGTGTATGTGGTGTTACCCTGTTTTAGTTGGTGTTTATCTTTAGAGTTCAACTTTGTTTATGCTTACTATTGTTTATGTAACTGCTTATTAAATAACATTACCTCATGTTTCATTTTTGCTATGTCTAGTAATTCTGCTATTGTCCTCCTGTTTCTAAAGCGCGCCTCTTCTTCTGTGTCTGGCTTTATGGCTTGAACCTCGACATTGCTTGTACTCTCAGATATCCTGCAAGTTAAATAGGTAAAGTTACTGTCACTTTCATGATGTTTTTAGAGTTGTTTTTCTCTGTCATCCCTTCTCAATGCACTTGTGAATAGGTAATGTTGTTCTTGTATTTATTTTGTATTTTTTTTTCTGATTTTCGGTTCTGTTACCTATTTTTGTAGTCTTCAACATCTACTATTTCCAAATTGATGTACACCTTGGTTCCACTTGTTGAATTTAACTGAAGTTTTCCTGCAATTTATCATAAGTTAGTATGGAAAATGTTGAAATTCTCATAGGTGAAACAGTTAGTAGGTTAATATTTTGGTTGGAGTTGTTGGATTATTTTTACCTTGGAATTTGGAGACAGTTGTTGTAGTTACAATGACTATCTTTGGTACATCTCCTTCTTCAGCTACGTCATCCGAGACCATATTTGAGTGGTGCCCCCACAAGGTCACCCCAAACTCATTGTTTCTGAGCAATACCAGTTGTTAAATTGTCATTTCATAGTTTCTGTTTTTTGTGTGTGTTCAATTTTGTTTGTCAAGTGGTGTGTATTGTCTTTTTATTGTTGTATTGAAGTTACATGTGGTCTTGAAGATATATCCTTCTGCGCTGGTTCTTTGTTCCTTGTGCGAGAATGTTTTCTACTGCACTTAGTTGCCCTATATAATCTGCATGTTGTAACAATGTATGATAAATTACCGATCTTAATTACTGCTGTGCAGTTTTGTTTTTTGATTCTGGTTGTTTCAAATATGAAATTTACCTGTTAGGATATCTTTCCTTCCGTCCCGCTCTTCCAGCTTCTCGGATGGCAATAGCTCAAATTTGTGGAGTGCAATTCTTGGGACGTTGTCCATATTTGGTACCACTGTGGTGAATGCTGTGAATTTGATAATGAGTTCATTGGTGATTGGTCTGTAGTTTCTGTTGCTGGCTTGGCCAACTTCAAAGTGCTTAATTGTGTAGATGTGACCCTCTTGTATATCACTCTTGAATGTTTGCATTATTTCTTTTCTAACAGTTGCCTGGATATGGGTTCCCTGTTTATTTTTTTGAAGTTAGTTGAATATTCATAGGTGGTTGTTTATTTTCTTCCTTTGACTTACTTATCAGCTTACCTGGTCATCTAGGAGTATCATATCCAATCCTGATGGGCCATTGCTGTTGTTGTTGTAGTAGACATCCCACACCCTTGTAACTCGCACAGTAATCTCCCATGTTTTCTTTGTTGAATCAAGGTCTGCTATGTAGTTTGTTTTTGATGCCATGCTTGGACAGCTTGTCACCTGCAATGTAATGGAAAAAAAAGGCGTTATCAAAATGACAGTTCAGTGAATTGAAGTTGTTTATGATGTGGAAAGAATAGATTTTTAAACCTGGGAGTCAAACATGTCTTTATTGTCAGAAATGCAACAGTTTGAGCAAGTGTGGTATTCAGGAGCATCCCTTAAACTTTGACCTGTTTTAATTTTTTTCTTTGATTCTGCTATGTAAGTTTTCTTTGTAAACAATATTGCGTATATAGAGAAATATATTGACACTACGTACATAATTAATATTTGCAAAATGAAGTGGGATGGAATGAAAATTTAAATAAGAGGGAGAAGGTTCTTATTAAAATGTTTTTATTTTTTTGGTTATATGTATTTGAATTTTATTATAAACCAGTGAAGACTTCTCTATACACAATGTTTCTTGTTCTTGTCTCATCATCTTCATTTTCTCTTACGTTGGGTATCATTATTTTCAATCCTTTCCTGGTTGTCACTCTCGACACAGCGACATAGAGCTGCCCGTGATTGAATACTGGTTGTGGAAAGTACACCCCTACACGATCAAATGTTTGCCCTTGACTTTTATTTATTGTCATTGCATAGCACACCCTCACAGGTTATTGACGTCGTTTCAGCGTGAATGGACATTTTGTGTCTGATGGGCACATTTCTATTCGCGGTATAGATACTCGTTCTCCAACATGTGTACCTGTCACTACTTCTGCCTGGATGACTCGGCTCTCTAGTCTGTTTACTCTTAGTCTGGTTCCATTACACATTCCTGCTGCTTGGTTAATATTCCTTAGTAGGATGATGGGACAGCCTGCCTTAAGCTTGATTTCGTGATTGGGTAATCCTGAGAACTGTAATGTGTTTAGGAATTCTGTTGGGTAGAGTTCAGCCATATTGTCATTGGTGTTTGTTAGTGGACAGATACGATCAGCACTCTTGTAAACATATTCCTGTTCGGGAATCATAGAGAGTATGTAGTCGTTGATTTCGTTGACATTTTCATTTTTGGGGGCTAGTATGGCGCGTTCCTTAAGATATTTTGAGTCATTGTACATTTGGAGAAGGTTTGGATATATTTCCTCCACAATGGACATTATTGGCTCTTTTGTGTCCTTAACTTGAAGGTCTTGAGGTATTTTAATCCAGTTAGCTTCGTCTTCTTCATCTCTTGTGATTGAGGGTACCTTTCCATCTCCAACATCTAACACCCATTTGCTGAATATTGCTACATCCCTATTATAATTTTCATCGTTTGTTGCTTGTAGCCTCATATTTGTCTTCAAATGGAAGACTTTGCAATGGGGCCAGAGGATATTAGATTTGTTTATAGACGCATCGACAATGTTTGGATTTTCGAGTTGCATGATATCACGGAATGTGCGGTCAACTGCCTCAAAAGCATGACGATGTATCATTGGGGCTTCATCCCATATGATGAGACTTGTTTGGCGGATGAGATTGGCAAGGTTTGACGTTTGGTCTATCTTGCACACTGCGTTCTCATGTATTTTAATGGGGATGCAGAACCTTGAGTGAGCTGTTCTTCCACAAAGGAGAAGCAGTGCAGCTATTCCTGAGGAGGCTACTGCAAGCACTATGTGTCCCTCAGATCTTAGTCATGAAATTATCGACTTCCACAAAAAGGTTTTTCCAGTTCCACCGCTACCGTAAAGGAAGAATAGTCCCCCCCCCCCCCCTTTTGTGGTATACAACTTGCAACACCTCGTCGTAAACTTGTTTTTGTTCCTGGTTCAAACAACAACTAAGCTCACGCGATTCGTTTGACAAAGCAACTCTATCATAATGTAGTTACTCTAGTAGCAGTCTGTTTCCGGACTCTCGCAGCAATTCCATGTTTGGCATTGGCATGCTTTCAAGTTCTTGCAAGGTGTGGTTGCTCCTATTTAGGAGCAGCTCAATTTCGTATAGAGCATAATTCTTCAATTGCTGCTCAGTTAAAGCTAGGTCTGGTATTCCAAGTCTGCGGCGTTGCCTGTATAATATGTCGTCTGCTAGATCTTCCCAATGTTTCTCCCACAGGTCTACTGGTTTAGTCACTTCACAGAATTGCAGTAGCGTAACAAACAGCTGTCGAAGTTGGTGTCCAGAGGACCACCTTGCAGCTTCCGTTAGTGCCTCATGCCACTCATGATCGCCTTCTAATAAGCCAAGAGCATAGCAGGCACTTTTGAAGGTTGGGTGCACAATCTCATTTACAGTTCGTATTTCCTCAAAGCTTCTTGCTCCCTTTACAATGTTCAAAAGTAAATGCAAGTAGTATCTTTGTCCTGATGTTGGGTGTGCATAATAAATTCTACCTATACAGTCCATGTTGTCTATGTTTCCATCTTTTCTTGTCTCTTTGCCAAACCCATTCAGTTGGGAACTCTGCATATGTTAGTCTTCGTGTATGTTCACATGTTTTATTTGTTTCCATCCATGCTTTGAGTGTTGTTTGAATGTTCCTTGCTCTCTGGGCGACTTGATCTACTTGTTCATCATCCTTGAATATCACTTCTTCCTCACCCTCAAGGTGAAAACCTAGGCGTTCAACCGGTGGTTCTTTATATTGGATTTCAAATTTGAATATACGCCAACACGCCTCTATTGCTGATACGTATCTGCAATTTAGATAGGATGCAATCTCATCATTTCGTGGGTCTGTTCCGTTTGCACCCTCGCCATGGTTGTTGCTTCTCTCCTCAACTCTTGCCATTGCCATATCAGGCCCCTTATTCATATACTTGAACAAATATTTGATGGACCTTGATTTGTTACACCATTCCACATCAATGTGAGCTTGGTATTTCACCAATAAATCAATGTTGTAAGGGACTACAAAAGTATTGTCTACTGTGACCCCCATTTTCTCCGCGGTGCGGCCATCATCCCTCCTCCGGTACATTGGATACCCATCGACACTTACGCTTGTATTTTGTGTAAACTTTTTTGGGTAGAGTTTAGTGCATCTACCTTCCTGCATACATGGTGATTTTTGGTTCAATTGGCCGCAAGGTCCATGTATCATGTATTGGACTACACTTTCGAAAGCAAGTGGGTCACTATCTTTGTCAGGAATCTCCGCGGAGATGATTTTGTCTATATCTCTGGGTTTGGGTACTTGTCTCCTGGGTGGAGGAATAGCAATATATGGGCATGAGGCAACCCTCTTTTTTGAAACTCTATAGTGTAGATTGCTGGAATAAATTGAATTAGAATTAGTTGATTGTAGTTTGTTATAAATGTTAAGATTAATATGTACACGGTTAAATTTATGTGGAGAACTCACCAGCTTTGACCCTTCCAAAGTGTGCATTGGTTGTTAGGTCACGCATAAGTTCATCAAGCTTTATCTTGAAAACACGTGCAACAATGTCTGGCCGGTCCTCCGGTCGTTGTCCTGGATTTCTCATCAGAAATGATGTGATCTCCGGCCACTTTGGGTTGCATGTAAATGTTATAAATAGGTCTGGTGGTCCTGCCCACCTGCAGATGGCCATTGCATCTTGGTAATTCTGCATCATGAACCTTGGCCCTCCTTGGAATGATGCTGGCAATACTATTCGCTGTCCTATCGATGCGGCAGATGTATCACCCCTTGAAACAGCATCTTCGAGTCCATTGTAAACATGTTTTCTCATCTTAGCTTGGTTATCTCTTGGATATTTAAGTCTCCCCTCTTCAATGCATGTGTAAGCATCAATCCATTATTTGTTGACGTAGTCTTCCCATGAGGGTTAGTGTTTTCCCTTCGAAAGGTCGTTCTTGAAAACGGTACGCCCAATACTCCCTCGTTGTCACCTCTTTCTTTTTTGACCTTGTTGAGGTTTCAACATCTTTATGTGGAATTTTAGTTCTGAATCCGTCTTCCCCGTAAGGGAATACTAATGGAACGCCATAAAACTTGGATGGAGCTCTGAGATATTCCTTAGTCCTCGCCTCCTTTCCTCCACAATGACATCCCTTTCCCCTGCTCCTGGATTTCCGCTCCCAACAATTAGGGCTGCTATTTCAGTGGCAGTTGGGAGGTTATATTGCCTCCCATCTTTTTCCCTTGTTCCTATAAGGCGAATTCTTACATTGTGCAATTCTATGTCTTGGAATCTCTCCCTTGCAGTTCTAAATACCTTTGTTAGCTCGTTGTGCTCATCTAGCATAATTGAGAGCCCTCTAACAATCTCTGGGTCTAGGTGAGATCTGCTATTAAGAGATGCCATTCTATTTTGCACTTCATTCTGGGTGTCATAGATGTACAGTTGAGTGAAATCTGGGCTGCTCCCCCTCTGGCGGCAAGAGAGACCCTATGTAGTGGTAGTTTTGTCCGTTTAGTCTAAAAACGTAGGGTCCATTTCCAGAGTTTATTGCGTTGTCCACTTTACCCCCCATTGATGTGAATGCAAAAATGGAGTTGTAGGCTCTTATGTTCTCTTTGAACTTTTTATTCCGAGTTCCTTGATTTGGGTTTAGAAGGTTCTTTAGGAATTCTGGTGGATCTTTCATTGGAGGCAATTGCACCTTCCCACTTTGGCAGCAGATGCTGAATTTGAGTTTTCCACGTCTGCTGGTGCTTTTTACACATTCTTTCTTCCACATAATGGCCCCACAATCAGGGCATAATTCTGTTGGACCGCCAAAATTCCAAGCCTCAGTGTACTTTCCTTTGATTGTTTAGAAGGGCAGTGTTAGGAAACCTAATAAGAGATAGAATAATTGAGCTTAAGTAAAGTGTGGTTCTCACTTGGTTGGACGTTTCGTTTTTCCTGGCGCATGCTTGCTCCATTTAGGGGTGTTCCTAAGTGTTGTTCTCTTGGTTCTGCTTAGTGAATATGTGCATTTATTAGCAAGATGCGGTGGTGGGAAAATATGTTTCTATTTAACTTAGCTTATTGTGTCAGAGGTTACCATCATTGTAAGTGGACGTGACTTGGTTCTCTGTCATTGGTCGTGTTCTTACACGTCTTGACTGTGTCCCCATCTCCATTTCCTGATTTCGTTGACGCCTTCTTGAACTGCCTACATCTTTAGGATTGGTAGTATGTGTTTTAGTACTTTTGTGCATGATGAGGGTAATTTTCTCACCTATTGATATAGAGGTTTGTCCAACATCAACCCTTTGTCTTGAACCTGGTTGTTGATAATTTCTTATTGGGCCATGTTCTTGTGTACCCATACCTCTTTGATTTTGAGTTTGTTGATTTTTGGTGGTTTCGTTGTCATGTTTTCTTTTCATCTCTGTGGCTTTATTTCTCCTCTGAGCTATGATGAAGCGCCTCAGCAATCTAGCTTTCTTTGCACGTTCTTTGTTCTCCAATATCATCATCCTGTTTTTTTTTTAAATATTTTATTTTTGGGTTAGTTTCCATTGTAATTATAAAGCAAGACGTTCAGACTAAATGTGTTATATTGTTTATTTTGCTAAATAGCGTTTGGGTTTGTTGATGACTTACCTTGCTAAGTTCATTAATATTTTGCTACCCAACTCTATTGTCTCTTTATGATATACCCAAAGTGATTATTTGAATGTATGATTACTAACCTGCAATCTACATGTTCATTGTCTATTTAATAGTTTTTCTCCAATAATAACAATATAATTCCAAGGTGGTTTTTGAGCCTAGTGATATGTTATGATATAGCATAGTTTGGTCATTTCAGGTTATTTCTGTCAAGCAATATCTATAAATCCAATAACTAATCCAATGAACACATGCAATATGTATATAATGGCTGCCATGCCAGCAATTTTAATAGTGATTTCTTAACTCATTTTAGCAACCTGAATTAGGTGCTATTTGGAAAAAGATACCATATGACATTTTTTAATGGGAGTACCTGGGAATGGAGAGAAATTGTAATGCAACAATTGGTGGTAAATCTGATCAGAGTAATGCACCTGAAGAAGTAAAACAAACAACTGCGTTAATAGTTTTACAACTCCAATTACATATCAGCAATTCAGCAGCATGTTGTTAAAGGTTAAATCCAGAAGACATCCTTTAGTCATTTAACTGTGTACTAATAGCTACTATACATGTTCATTTTTATGTATCTAAAGTTGATTAGGAATCAGTTGCTGTTCACCATGAAACCTAAACATTTTTTTAGAAGTATACTACTGAGGCATATGTACACAGTACAATTGTTCCTGGAGTAGCTATCTCGGATAAGTTCATGTTACTAATTTGGCCTATGTATTAGCATACATTTAACTGGTACAATAGCATAACTGAAAGTGCTATTGAACGTCACATACTATTGCAACATAGGACATGTAAAGCAGTGTGTACATCTGTTTTTTTCTACTAAAGACTTTGGGTGGTACATTTGATTTGTTTGTATTTTAGCCTTAGGGTTTGTTGATGATACATCCTTCTTTCAATTGACATGGCTAGAACGTGATTGGTGGTGGGAAGGGGACGGTGGTGTCCACAAATTATTGGCTGCCAGAATGTGTCGACGGGATTGGTGGTAATAGGGGGACGGTGGGCTACAAAGTTTAAGGTTTGGGTGGTGTTGAAGGGGCCGTGGATATGGTGGAGCAGGGAGGGAGGAGTTCTGATCATGTGAAGCGGTGGGTTACGGTGAGGTAAGAGATGAGTGTTTTAGATTGATTGTTTACTTTTTTTTATTTTATTTGCTTGATCCAACCAATACTTTACACATGAACAGTACAACTAATCAAATATTGAACACATCATTGTCCACATTCTCCGCTTATTTGTCAAGCTGTGGTTTCACTTTTGTGTTTTTAACTAATTATATAGGTTTTATTTTATTCTTCAAATTAACTGTTACCAATGCAGTGTTTTTTTAGTGAAAATGTTAGGAGAAAGGGATAAGTTGTGTTTATATTGGAAAATCACTGTCCAGGGAGGTTCCCTCATATTTAAAAAAGGCACAAATAGGGAAATGGTAATATGTATTTTGTATTCGCTTGCTACAAAGATTTGTATTTTCGTTAATAATAATTCTGGCATGGAGTACACATGAATACATCTCCCTAGATATCACAACCCCCTTTTTGTGGTTTCTCCCAAAGATAAATTCAATGCAAGTCTAGAGACCCTATCTGAGCCAGTGGAAAAACAAAGTAACCCATGGACCATGAAACCTAAAAAATTAGGTTTCAAAAAATTATACCACTGAAAGTGCAGGCGTAGTACTCCTCGGATATGCTAGGTCAGATAAGTTCATGTTACTAATTTGGCCTATGTAATAGACTATAAAGAGTCGGTACAATAGCATGACTGGAAATGCAGGTGAACATCACAGAGTATTACAACAAAGGACATGTTAAACAGCTGATTTGTTTGTACTTTAGCCTTTTGGTTTGTTGCTGATACGCCATTCTTTGTTCTCTTTTTGTATATTTTGTAACCCTAATTATGTTGATTGTTATAATAGTTCGTTTTGATAACCCAGCTATTTTTTCTCTATAAAACTATGATATACTCCATTGTCTGTTTAATATTTTTGCTCCATAAGGTTTCAATAAGTTTTTTTAAATAAGAGTAGGAATAAATAGAATATAAGTCCTAGTTGTTCTGTCATTCCAAGTTGTCTCTATCTGGGAATATCTGTAGATCTAAAAACATATTTATATCAACACCATATTTATATCAACACCTGAGATATGTATATGCTGTTTGCCTTGACAGGAGTTGTAATAGTAATTTCATAACACATTTTCGCAACCTTAAGAAACTCGTATTTGGAAAAAGATATCATTTGGCCTTTCATATTTAGCAATATTACCTGGGAATGGTGAGCAATTGTAATGCACTTTTGGTGGAAGATCAATCGGTGTAATGCACTTGAAGGAGCAAAACAGACATTTTCATTAAATATAAACAGCATCTTCTGAAATGTTTGATAAAAAAACATAATTTAGCCATTGAATGTTGTACTTATTGCTACTAAACAGCTTAACTTTTATGTCGCTATTTTTTTTTTTTTTGAAGCATTAGCTATTCAACTTAGCCATTGAATGAACATAGTGTTTTCGAATATCAGGGACCTTCCCCCAAAGGTATTTTACTTGAGAATTTGTGACTAAATATTCTGATTCTACTATGGTTTCTCTGCATGAAACAGTACATACAAAGCTTATATATTCCTACTACTTATGCAAATTCTGTGGGTCAATTACGTCATAAGTTGCCAGGTTACTTATGGTATTGAATAGGATTTTGGTTTTCAATCCTAATAAGTGATATATGATAAACGAATTTCTATAATGATGAAAAGCAATTTACGAAATGTCAACTTAAAGCGTACGAAGCAGAAAGTGTAAATGTAAAAAGAGGTAGGTTGCTCTAAAATTGTTTTTTTGTCAAACCATGTTAAGTTATTAATATTGGAGGCAATATTTTAAATCCTTGTAAACCTTAGCATTGCAGAATCTCTATTCTTTAGGGTTGCATTGTAGAATCTGTAGGGTTCTTATTTCTCAGCATGGAGGATTACATTGGTTTTAGTCTTAGTAAACATGTTATATGAATGATATACTATGTTTTGAAACAAAAAAGTAGATCATTTCAATATAAAGGTTGTACGCAAATTTTTTTGATTATTCATGATAGGTATTGTTTATGGAGCAATATTACATTGTATTTGATACATCTATTTTGTATGACTATTTAAAATAGAACTACCCTTAGCTATGTGTGTATAACAATCGGGTGTTTAATTACTTCATTTCCATTTGCAATTGAATTTGGATTTGAGCTGGCCTCCAGGATGTGTTTCAATTGCCTATTTTCCTTCCATACATTGAAGATTTCATCCTTAAGGTTTTCAAACTCCATCTCAGCACGGACACACTTTATATCTGCTATGCGTCGCTTCTTACGCTGTATTAAGCATGCCTGTAAGTTGTAGTCTGCAATTTCGAAACTCTGATACTTTTTTTAGCTAGTCAATAGCACGTTGTGCCGCTTCTTGCATTGCAATATGAAGGTGGTTGTGAAGTTAACTATATATTTTGGTTACTGGTTTATCCTTCTCAATTTACCTTCATTTTCTAAGTGATGCTGCTCATATAGCGGTTCTGGGAAGCCGTACCACTGTATGATCTCTCCTAGCAAAATGGTGTAACTAATATTGAATATTTTTCTTTCTTGTTCCATTTTCTACATCCAAATAGAAAAATGAAACAACATAAGAAGTTAGCAAGTTCTGTTCATATTCTATGTATTTGTTTTTTTTTTTTTGGAAGGAAAAAAAATTAATTGGTTGAAATTAATGGTTTTAAACGTATTTCAGGTAACATCTTGGGTCATTTTTTTTGGAGTTTTTTTCTCTTATTGTAAAATTGTAGTCATAAGAAAGGTATGGTAGTCATTTAATTTACATTGTTTGCTTATTTCGAAAATAATGATTTGTTTCTTTTTTTTTTTTTTAATCTTTTCAATGGGTGCCCTTGGGAATGGATTGATTAGCTGAGAAGGACAATAGAGACTTCTATTGAAGAACTTGAAACTTTATTCAAAAGTTTTTTATTAATCAATGTGACAAAGACAGTAAAACATTATTTAGTCTTTAACTAACAAAAGCTATTTAGAATAATACATTGCAATACAATTCTTTGACACTATTAAATCATCATCTCCCTCAAATATTGAACTTCTCCAAAGTTTTGAGGTAAGAAATGGCAGTTTGACATGCTTTTTGTTGGGCGCCATTCTTTTCTTTATGCAGCTCTTGTATTATAAGTTTGTCATCAAAAGGCAAATTAATCTCTATTGTCATCTTGAATAGTGTGTTGAGTCTCCCTTCTTTGTATTTTGCTTTTAGCCGTAATTTTTGGAGGATGCTGTTTAAAATGCTCCTAAATGACAATGCAATTATCCGAGGTTGCAGAGCCATTTCTGCAAGTCATGTAAGGTGGTAAATATTAAAAATTATTTATTAAATTTTTTTTGGAATTTAGAATTGACCAATCTAAGCTAAACAGAATTTTCAATCAAGGTGCCCTAATTCATAATGAAACAAACTTTCAAAGTGTTTTTATAGGAAATAAAGTAAAGTCTGTAACTGTTTTTTTATAGGATATGCATAATTTGAGCAAGGGATTTGAGCGACGGTGGTGATTGTAGGGGATGGGAAAATTGGGCTAGGGTAGTGCTTAATGAGTTTGTTGTGGACTCATATTTCATTTTCACATTCAAAAATCAAAATGCAGATTTGAGATTCTTTAATTAATTAACTATTTGGAGAAAGTAAGTTTATAACACATTGAATCAGAATTTTGTAATTGTTAAAGTTGAATAGTAAGGGCAAATGATGGCATGAATTCCTAATATTTGTTTGCAAGCAATAACAAAAGACATTGTTTGACATAATCAGCAAATATCAAGTAATCTCTATATAACAAATAACTACTTAAAAGGAACACATGCTAAACGTAAAGAGCTGACACCACAATTACACCATGTGGATATAGCGTAGTATGAAATTTACTTAATTCAAAAGTTTGGGAATAAGGAAGTACCTTCAAGGTCTCAATATTCGTAATGCAACAGATGTTGGAAGAGTTAATCAGAGGCTAGGGGCCTAAATATGGAAAACATATAGTTATGTTAATATTGTAGATTAGGCTCATGCAATATAACAGGAGGTATGTTTGATATTTTTTTTTTTAATAAAGACCAAGATGCATACAATTCAAGTCATCAAATGTAAAAATAATCACATAAGCAATAATCTCATACACAAAATTCCATGAGACACAACTAAGTGAAATGAACAGTGAAGTATTAGGTAAAACTGGTTTTTTTTGGAAAGTATACTATCGAAAGTGTAGGCGAATGTATAGAGCACAGTTAGATAAGGTAGCGAGGTTTGTTTTTAAGCAATGATAAATACCCTTATATTGTTCAAAGAGATTTGTTATAAAAATAAGTAAGGCTATGATTCATAATGAAGCAAAGTCTAAAAATGTTTTTTACAGGAAATGCAGGATTTGAGCGAGGGATTTCAGCATTGGTAAACATATAAGCATATAAGTCCAAGGATTATGCTGGAAAGGTAAGCATATGAGCAGTAGACTATTATGAAAAAACTGAGAAGATGATATACTCTTACCAGTTCAATTGTTTTCTGACAATAAAACAAAAACCAGGGGGAGATTTATCAGCCAGCATTGGAAAAAAAGCATTAGAATCAATGAGAGGTCAAAATTTTTAGTCAGCTAAGGAATACTTAGATTGAGTTTATGGATAATATGGTATGAAAGGAGATCTAAAGCAATTAACAGAATGAGATAGAATAGGGAGGAAGCAGGGTAGATCAAATTTTAATTAGTTAAACCGATGCAAAGTATCTAATATAACAACGACAAAACCTAATTTTTAATGTAAATTATATAAGTATGTCCTATGAAATTGATGTTGCCAAAATCGTATATAATTATGTTTTATAAAAATGAATTTTGCAGAAATGCACTTTTTACTTATGTATCTTGAACATGAATCTTGTTTGGTAAAACTGTTGGTGTCAATCTTACACTGATTGCCAAATTCACATGTGAAATTGACAGTGCATCAGAAACATTAATTGAAATGTGCAGGGTCATAGTATATACATATTAAGAGATAATAATAGTATATAGTGTAGACCATTTAGAAAACTAACTCTTAATATATGCCTCACAATACACATATTAAAAGTACCCTATTGCATTATTCTGGTAAGGACTCAAATGATAAGCCACAAATGATGACATTTGTAAAATGATCCAAACTCAATTCACATATTTAAAGAATGTGGGTATAAATTTCAAATTATATAAAGGAGCAACAACAAAGTATGTAGTGCGCTATGATCAGCTGTAGTCTTATTGAGTGATGATGGCAAGATAAATATATAGGTGTAAATGCAATTGGAAGGGTACTGAACCTAAAGTAGAGTAAGAATTCTAAGCACAATAACCCAATGCATATATCATAGCTCAACTTGTGGTATATATGAGGGCAGTGTGTAAACATTTGATTAGTTCTTTGACAAAATACATTTGAACAGTGATCTTGTAGCATGTCTTTCTTTTTTGAGCATTTTGGATAGCCTATTCTCTTTAAGTCTTAAATAATTCTAGCCTCTAGTGGGTTGTGTTTTAGACTGAATCGTAACTACCACATCTTATACCCTCATGTTCACATAATAAACGAATATACCCCACTACCAATTAACAGCATGAAACGAAAAGTAAAAAAAGGCTGAATAAATTGACTATTATAGAAGGCCACAACCACACTTGACCATCTTTTTATTTTTTTTATGAAAAAGGGTGTTTCTGTCACCCGAAAAAAGGGTGCAATGTGACAATGTTCTGAAATCAAAAACTCACCATACAGTTATCTGTGCAGCACATATATAATCACTAATCATTATATCTGACAGCCTATCTATACACTTTTTCATTTAAATCTGTTATTCTCTCATCTTACTTCCCCTATAAATCAATGAATCGTGTTCTTTAAAGCACTATAAATAAAAATTTAATATAAACAACACACATGTTTCACCTTATACTACAGTACTTTACATTTGACCATTCTAGGAGACTTTATTGTAGTACAAACTGTACACTGAAATTACTCAAGTACTTCGAATAGTAAGGACATCTTATAACACATACAAATTGAGGACTTTGGAAATAAACACAATGCATGATTATAAGACATACAAATTATTGTCCATTTGTGTAGTGACTACTATTTCATCAGTCTACAGTTAATGTTATTATATCTGCAGTATCTCAATTTCCATATCTTTATCAGAATCTATCAAATGGGGTAATGCAAACTATGTTTCAGACAATTTCATAATACAGAGTTTGATAAAATTAAACTCCGTTAAGTAGATGGTAGACAAACAAACTAAGGAAAATTTTGACAATTACGTTACCTTAGTAGGCGAGGAGAGTGATTATGAGTAGGATGGTAGTCCAAGTGCCCCACGCCTGCATTACAAATAGGAAGACAGAATCAATTGAGTATATGAGTGTCGGTATCAATGTGTAGATTAGTGTCATCATAGGCAAACATTATTTTGACAAAGCAAAATTTGTAGTGGCAGTATATTAAAACTTTAAGAGTAAAAGACAGTTAAAAAATAGTTGTTTGGTTCATAGTTAAATCTTACCTTTAACAGATTTGTTTGCGTACAAAATCTATAGGCAATCAAGGGATAATCAGAATGTGGCATTAGGCACTTTTAATAAGAAAATTTCCGAAGAGACATGTTGGTTGGTTTATTTTGGTTGGTTATCAATCAATATTTTTTTTTTTTTACTAATTAATTAGTTAATATAATTGGTAACCGCTAGTAAAAATAATAGAAATTCAATCTATATAAAATATTTCAGTTATTAAGAATGGTCATGGCAGCAGAAATTGGTGTCAATTTAAAATATTTCACTTATTAAAAATGGTACTGTAATGGAAGCAGAATTTGGGTTCATCATCATATTAGCATCTCGAAATGCATGATGCAGAAATAGATGTCAATGTATATGATTGACTTTCAATTTGAAACACCATCCAATTTTTTAGGCAATCAATTGAATTAGTTGTGGGGGAAATAACCTGTAGATGGCGATCTTAATTGTGGCCAATAGCAGTGGCGGTGGGAGGCGAGCTCCACCGTCGCCGGAAACCGTGCTCTAAATCGTTGATTTGAGGCTTTAATCGACATGGCGGCAGCGTGGTGGTGGCGGGAGGGGGACGATGGTGAACGGAGCGGTCTTCAAACCATTGATTTGAAGTACAGGTCGACATGATCGGATGTGAGAGGAAGGCGGTGGACAACGAAGGAGTTTGGTTGAGGGTCGTTAATGTGGTGGATGGTGGAGTAGCTGTGGAGCGGTGATGGTGAAGTAGTCGATGTATGAAGCGGTGGGTGATGAACTGATGATGATCAGGTAGTAGGAATATAGGATGCGTGTTTAAGAATGACTTTGGGCTTCTTTTGTTTTAATTTTTATTTTATTTCATCCAACCCATACTTAACAACTCAGCATGACACGTCATTAAATGTTTATCATGTCAGCGACAAATCAGCGGCTTATGTGTCATCTTCTGGTTTAATCTTTGTGTTTTAAACTAATTATATTGATTGGTAAATGTAAAACGCAAATTACTAAACACAAACACATTTTTCCCGCAATACCCTTGACATTTTTTTTGCTCCTTTCCCTCTCTCCTTTCTTTTTCTCTCGGTCAGTTCTACCTTACCCAATACGAATACCAATCTCCCACCTTTCAATGTTGCTTGTTGTTTGCCTGAGGAGGAGAAGTTGGCCGAGGGTGACAAGCGGTTGGATGGAAATCGGCCGACGGCAAGTAGATGGATGCAGGAGGAGGGAGAGGCGGTTGGGTGGGCATCGGTTGGGATATCGACAAGAAGGCATCGGTAAGGTTGACGGCGACAGGGTGCCGAAGGTCCTCGCTTCTGCGTCTCCAAGCCTGCATGTGTCAATATAATGGTCGATCCTCTTCTTCTTCCATTGTCTATTGCTTTTGCTTCCTTGAAAGTGGAAAATCAATCACAAGGACACAGTATTGCATTCCCATCTCCATAGGCATTTTTTTACTTGCAAATTCTTAATGTTTGTACTCCAAATTTGCTTGGAATTCATTGGCAAGAGAAGTATAAAGTATTCGTCAACATTGACACCTTTTTTAAATCCTAAACTGTGAACAATGAATAATTAGCTTGAAAAAAATTCTAATACTAATTAAAATCATTATCTCATATCATCATCATTTAATTGCGTCATTTATATTATCCCGATCAAAGTTATCATCCATAGTAATTTAATTTAGGTCATTGCAATGAATTATAACAAAGGATTACGGAGAGATTTAAGAGCTAAGATAATATGCGGAAGGAAGTCCCTTTAAAATGAAAAGGTAGTTTGGGCAAAACTGTGATAAAAATATATGCGTTTAGTAATTTTAGATTTACGTTAAGCAATTTTGTTATGTTTTTGTAACATTTGATTGTTGCTAGGGGTGAGCATGGTCGGGTACCCGCCTAAAATACCTGAAATTGGTATTGGAACTGGTACTGGCAGATCCTGAAATTTGGGAACTGGTACTGAAACTGGTTACCACGGATACTAAACTCTGGGAACTGGTACTGGAACTGGCGGGTACTGGTTTCGGGACCAATTACCCATTTCCACTTTTTCATAGACTTTTTGATTTTTTTTTTCCCAAAACTTAATATTATTTTATACAACTCTCTTTAATAAGCCATCTATTACTAAATTTTACCTAATATCATAATATTATAACCCAAAAACGAAAATACAAAAACAATAATTAATAAAACTCAATGTCACATCAAAGTATGAAAAACTCATAAACTGGTTCATGGAATTGGTCCTGCCGGGTATCCGGCGGGTACCTGGTCCCAAAAACTGGTACCCGAAACTGGTACTGGTTCTAACCAGTTCCGAAATTCTGGAACTAGAACTGGTCCCTGTGGGACTGGTTCCAAGTCTGGACTCGTCGGGTCCTGATCGGTTCTGGATACAGAAACAGGTACTTGGTCCCACTGCTCACCCCTAATTGTTGCTACTTTATCTCTTTTTTTATTTTTTTTATGAGAAATTTGATAAAAATAATCCGAAGTTTGAACAATCAAACAATAATAATTCCAAGATGGAAAATCTATGTCATTAATTCCAAGTTATCAACCGTCCAACAATATTGGTCCACTAGTGACGGAGTTAAAGTTCCGTTATCAATTATTGAGTGATAGTAATTAACTGATTTAATTTTTCTCTCTCTTTCTTTTTTTTGCTAATTAATTTTTCTCTCTCTTTCATTTCACCATATCCCTTTCTACGTTCAGCTTTTCAGCTTTTCATCTTCTCCATTCACATTTCTCAAATTCTCATCCCACCACCAACTCAGACCGCCGCACCACCATTCAGATCGCTGCACCACCTCCTCAGACCCAAGCCCCACCACCAATTGCAAGCTTGCAACCCCACTAGCATCCCCACCACCACCAGTGGCTAGCCGACTACCGATGGCATCCCCACCACTTACCGCCACCAATGGCATCTCCCACAAACTAAAACTTCTTCTGCAATGTTCATTTTCAAACTAGTAATAAAGGAGATGGAACTTTCTCTCTCCCCTTCAACCTCCTTTGTCTCTCTAACCCAATAATCCTCACTCACTAATAATCTTACCCCATTCGTACTCAATAATCCGTCCTCACCCATTCTTCCATTTTCCCCCAAATTCACTAAGCCTGAAAGTTCACACCCCCAAATTAGTGGGATTGTGGTGTTGATGTGGGAGAAAAGAACTGGGAGAGTGGAGTGAATTGCGATATGCTACGAGTCAGATCTGAAGTTTTGCCACCTTCTACAGTAGCACTATGGATACAGGGTGAAGGCGTCAATGAGAGTGCATCGATTGCCGAGCTGGAGGTGAAGTCGTTGAGGTTGAGGAGGAGAGTAGGGAGGAGAGAGATTGGGATGGCCTGGGCTCAAAGACGATGGTGGAGGAACTCAGCTGCAAAATTTTCGCTACTTTGATTAGCCAAAACAATTCTCTAACTCTAGATAATTTTGTTAATTAATATGTAATACACACTAATAACACAATGATTAATATTAATTATGCCATTAATCAACAAAACTTAACAGGAGTGTAACGGTGTTTGTTGAGAGACCAATATTGTTGGACAGTTGACAACTTCGGATTAATGACGTAGATTTCACATCTTGGGATTATTATTGTTTGATTGTTCAAACTTTGGATTATTTTTATCAAATTTTTCTTTTTTTATTGGCCATGAGTCACATGACACGTCATATATAAATTGATTCAACGACTGATATGGCGAGCTCTGATTTAATCGTTGCGTTATAATTTAATTATTATATAGATTTGTATAGAAAGAACGTAAATCAACAACAAAAACCCTACATGGCCAAAAATGCACTCACAAACAGGTGAGGTTTTTGTGACCAGTTATTCAGGCTTGCAGACAAATAAAAGTCTGACAGAAGTGTATCATATCATATAAATTGGGACATTTCAACACTCTTTAATAAATTCCTTCTAGGACATACATGTTTCTAAACCAGCAAACTAATCTCAGCAAAGCTTCTCGCCATATCATCTCACAAAATCATTTTATTAACAATTGTCATTGTCCAAGTCTCAATCCAAGTCTCAACATATAAACAACTTCCCAACGGAGCCATTCCTCTTCTTTTCTCTTTTGAGCTGGGTGGCGTGGTGTTAGATTTGCTTGGCCAAAAGAACTAGAAGAGCACAATCATCGCAAGGAAATGGATTATAACTCGTTGAGCTTTTCCGAGTGTGGAAGGAACCTGACCATTTACATTTCACAAGGAACAACTCAGGCGAAACCTGTTAAAAAGTAGGCTTGAAATAGTGATTCCTCTCTATGATGCAGCAGATGCACATTCAGTGCTTACTTTCGCTTCCCTGCGCCAATTGATAGGAACTCAAAGCTCCGCATTGTCTCATCTCGGCCAGGTCTTGTGGCAGAGCCACGTGAAAGATAAGAGGTTTTTGACTCAAACCCAGGTTGGATCCTCTGAGTTGTAGACATGCGACCACTGGTTGACAGCAGACGGCTTGATCGGCTATCACTGGGCTCACCAGACGAGCTTGGCCTACTTGTTGAGACGATTGCCCTCTTTGATGTACTGCCATTCCGAGAACTACGACCTCTTTCAGAATCAGCTTGCTGATAAACAACAAACAGGAACAAGTAATTTGTGTTATATATTGTCAAAATTTGTGTTCCTTCTTTACTTTTACTAGAGCAAAACGATTGACAATCCCACAAAGGCATATAAATGGAAACTTGCGTAGCACTTTCCATGATGCAACACAGTATCGTTTACTGATGAGCCTGGAAAATAAAATGTTGCACCTACTTACCACATCCTTGGAAGATGGAGCATCTAATGATCTATGACGTGAATGCTCAGCATGCAAACCTGAGACTGGATTACTTCTTCTAGCAAATGCCTCGACTGCACCGGAAAATCTATCCCGCATTTCTTGTCCTACTGGAACATGACACATGAAACAGAACTTGTAACTACCTACAACAGATTCTGACAAACAAAGAGGATTCTCTTTTTTTCTTTTGCTTTCCTTGTTTTTTCCTTTTGTCCCCTTTGCTTTTAGAACGATGAGACTAGTAGATACAGTAACAAACCTAAAGTTTTCTCTGCTCTTTCTGCAGATGGTCCAGGATTTAAAGCTGGTTTAACGGGTGGCTGCAGGATGAAGACCGTGTAAGATAAATGCTCACATTTAAGGGATAGCTTACAATATATAAAACATACTAACCCGTGGTCTAGAGCTGGAACCTATCTGTGGGTATTTCAGAATTGTCCAGTCAAACACATAATCAAATTGGTAACCTGCATGAAAAACAGCAATAAGGTTTCCTCAATAGTTTGAAATATGATGGAAAAGCACATTTTAAATGAACTATTTCATCAGATTTTTGAAAACCAATATAGAGAAAATTCATCACTTCAGAAAGCTTTAGCAAACCTTCTCGAATAAAAAGGTCCCGGAATAGCCTCTTAAGATATGAATAATCTGGCTTGTCATCAAAACGCAATGACCGGCAGTAGTGGAAGTATGATGTGAACTCTGAAGGATAATTTTTGCAAAGCACCTGCGTTGTACATGTTGGTAGAGAAATTTAAACATAATCCCAAAGCTTAATATCAGACAGTTTATAGGAGTAAAAATCCAACAGATTGAAGCACAGCAATTCGACGACCATAAGGATTCGAGTGAATCTTAGTACCTCTATGGGAGTAAGCATTTTCTTTTCACTGATTTTGTCGTACTTTTGTTTTTTGGTACCAGCTTTCAATCCCTGCCACGGAAGGCTGAAACAAGCAATCAAGAGGTATATTAGAACCTTAAAACAGAAGGAACGTTTAAGAAATAATGTCGGCTAAGTATGTCCTTCACCTTCCCCTTAAAAAATACATGAGCACATAACCAAGGGATTCCAGATCATCTCTTCTACTTTGCTCTGTTCCAAAGCACCAAAACGTATTAGAGTGACTAGTGTCTTTCAAGTTTCAAAACTATTCACCACCTTTTTGGCAAGTAAAAAGAGGTTTACTCAGTAACAAGAGAAACATAATAACATGTGAAGAGATAATTATACTGACCAACGCCAAGATGAGTATTGACACTGGCATATCGAGCAGTTCCTGTCAGGTTCTTATTTTCTCTGCAAAACGTTAATGACAACATTTAGACTCGGAAACCAAAATTATAGGGATAACATTGACAATTTCAGGACTATTTTTGCAAAAGAATACGATTAGAAAAGACATGTGGCCTTGTAAGCTTGCTAATGGAGCGCCCAGCTTGTTTGACCAGATGACTATACAATTATCCATTTTATTGGTGTTTCTTTTTTTAGGCTAGTTTATTGGGAAAACAAGCCAAGTTCAAAAAGCCAAAGAGAGGTAAGCTCTCTGGAAAAGAAGTTTGCTTCTTAACATTTTACCACTTAAAAACCACTAATAAACAACTGGTTTTACCAAACATTTTATAATTAATCGATACTACCAGCCAGTCAAACGAGCACATGTAACAAGCTGGCAGCAACCAGCTGAGTAGCAGTGCGTTTTAGAAACTGCGAACTCGCGAAGTGCATACCAGCACTTTAGACAAAGACCCAACTCTCGTTTGAAAGAGGTTCCTTTACTTCCCTCACATGACCTTAGACAAGAGCAGCTCTCATTAGAAAGCAGTGCCTTTACTTCACTCACGAGACCTTAGACAAAAGATCGACTCTCATAAGAAAGCAGTTTGTTTACTTCACTCACAAGACCAGTTACTGCTCCTATTTCAAACAAATAAAATCAATGACCTTGGCCCAGAAAGAGATTTCACTAGTTTACTCCACAAATACTTCATAAACCTTCAACATAATACTACTCAGTACCACACAATACACATGAAGAGAGCTCAAGATTGGAAAATCACAATTAACAGGCAGAAGCCTCTTTTTTCCGGCCTAATCCACACAAACTTCCTTTTACCTTCACCATAATACTACTTACATAAGACACATGAAGAGAGCTCAAGATTTGGAAACCACAATTTACAGGCGGAGGTTCAGAATGACCTATGGCCGGACATGTAGCTGCGGTGTTTCAGTTTTACTTCACAACATCAACTTTTAAATTAAAATAGATTTTTGAAGAAGTATTTTACTCAATGCAGTATCAACTAAAAATATCAGATTCAAATATTCAAGCTACCCATGGTTGTTATTTTCCAATTTGCAAGACTTTGCACAGGAGTTAAACTGAAACTCACACATGATTTCGGAATCATTGACTGTTGTCAAACTATAATGACCCTGTTAGTCCGTTCTTTCAAGAATGGGAGCATAATTTATTTGCTCTAAAAATAAGATTCCCCGCTTAATGGACAACGTTCGCTACCAATGGGAAATTTTTCTCATCTTAAATCGGATTTACACCAATAGAAACCATAATTTCATACACAATAGATGAATAGATCTTTTTCGTTTTCTTTTTATATAGTTACTGGAGTTCTTCCATTTTATCCTATTCACTGGTACTTATTATAATGAACCACTGCAGATGACTTAACTCAGTGGGTCAAGGAACACATTCTTCTATCCTGGGGGGAGGAGGTATGCTATTCAATATACCTGTAAGGTATGTGTTTATGTGTTTGAAGATCACGATACTTTTTTGCAAGGCCAAAATCAATGACATACACCTGTAAGAAAACAATTCAGAGGAGGAAGTCAGCAGAATGTTTTAACGCATTGAAATTCAGAAAGCGGAAGTGCTATTAGAAAGAAAACAAAAAACACTATTGTGATAGTCAGTTAAATAGGTTATACAAAAACCACTTGGGCTCTAAGACCTGCATTTCAGAAATGCAAAGACATTTTTGCATCCAAAACCGAACTGACCCATTTTGAAGCCGTATCAAGGTCCAAATGGAATGCGAAATGCAAGATAGCTGTGCATCATTGCTTGCCTTTATACAATGTCCATGAAAGGCTCATAACACCTCAATATCTCAGTTTTTAATACATCTCTTTGCAATGCAAGAGTACTAAAGTACACAAACGGAATCTTTGATGTTTCACAGTTCACACAAAAGGCTGATAGCATCTCAACATCCCACATTATGATACCTCTGTACAATACAAGGATTAAAACAGAAAAAAAAAAAAAAAAAGGCCATTGACAGGGATAGTCACCTCCAAGTCAAGGATACACCAAAAAGGTTAAAACCCTAGAGCTTCTAAAGCCTCACAAAGTTAGTGGGCACACAACGAGAAAAAATGAACAATAGTATTAAACTATGTTCATGAAGAATGAAGTTCACAAACAGGATCTTCGATGCTTCACAGTTCACATAAAAGGCTTATACCACCTCAGTATCTCACATTATGATATACCTCTGTACAATCCAAAGGTTGAAACGGAAAAACATGTCACTGTAAGATCCCTATTTAAAAGTAGTTTTCTGAAAAACAAAATTGTCCTAATGTCAAATAGGCTTGCACTCATTGTATCAAATAGCAGTAGCTATGTCCTTATATGGGCTTGCATTTGCAACATTTACCATGGTTGCACCTCAACTCGTAACTGCTAATTGATTCCTTGCTTGGCATATAGGGTCAAGTAGAAAGGAGATGAAGAAGGTTGTTGGGTGCCAATATTATCCGGTGAAAAGGAGACATACAAAAAGAGTAAACATCATATGGGACCTGGCATAGAACACTAACAAAATTTTTGGTCTAATGCAGAAGGTTACTATTGAACAGGTACGATTCACCCATTTGATTTATAAAGGAGAGAGGGAGGGAGGGAGGGAGGGAGGGAGGGAGGGAGAGAGAGAGAGGGAGAGAGAGAGAGCGAGTGACTCTGATAACTTCATTTATGGCAATTGTAACTTGTAAGCTGAAACGACATATATCAATTATAATAGACCATGCCTAGCAGCATTCAAAGAACCTAAAATAGCTTTGTGTTACTAAGACCCAGTGACAATAATGGATGCAAATGTTTATCTAGAGGTCAAAACCGGATATTTTGAAGAAGTTCAGTCAATTAGTTGTCCAAATGGCTATTTTCAAGGAGTTCAATTGAATTGCAATCTAATTTACTGTGTACTGTATCTCATTTTCCAAGGATCAAACACAGGTACCTTTGTTCAGTGTGAAAATTAGTTTTTACAAAGTAGGAAAAAATCTTACTAACATCCAATCTTATTACCCAGAAAAAGTCACACTTAAACAGATAACTAATTCTTGATGTAATTGAACAATTATTTAACGAGAATTGCCTACAAGGGTGCAAGATTGAATGAAAAAGTGAATGTGAGTCGCATATTGATCATATATTCATATCTGATGATTCCAATAGAAAATACATTTCTAAGAGAACTAAAGTATTCAAATACACTCAATCACAGGCTGATAGAAGAGAGGTTGACAAAAATAGCCATGATCTACAACAGATACCTGGTTTGCCTTCCGTCCAAGGCCCATTAAGAAGTTATCTGGTTTTATATCACGATGTAGAAAGCCTCTTGAGTGCATATACTCAACTCTATTAATCTACAAAAGAAACAGGGACATTGCAATGAGTCGGAAGCTAATTCCAACACAAATAATTAATTAAGAAAGCAGCTTACCATTTGATCTGCAAGCATTAAAACAGTCTTTAAAGAGAACTTGCGGCTGCAATAGTTAAATAAGTCTTCAAGGCTTGGGCCAAGAAGGTCAATAACCATAACATTGTATTCACCTTCCACTCCAAACCATTTCAGATGGGGAACGCCAGCTGCATTACAGGCAACAGCATCAGCGAAAAGTAACCTTCATACATAAACCAATGAGCACAAAAAAAAAAAGTAAAATTACAGAATTACAAAATTGTAAGAGTGTGGAGTGGACTGAGTTCACTTACTGCCTCCCTGAAGAAGAATGTACAGTTTGGACTCATAATGCAGTTGAGGGTGCTTTGTCTTGGCAGATTCCTGAAATGAACAAATTATGGGCCAAAATTTTAACATGAGCAGAAAAGGAACAAGAAGAATCTTCAAAATCCTTGTTAATGCAGAGAAAACTACATGTACATTCCAAAAGGACCTAACTCACAGAAATAAGCATACATTAAGTGAAACTATACAGTATGTTGCAACAACACTGATTTCAGGTCAATGCTCAATCCTTCTGCAGACAGCACAGTGCCATAATGAGGAAAACAAAACTCTCAAGCCTCACCCCTCATTACACTTCCCAAAGAAGGAAACAGTTTTATTCACTTTCATTAGCATTTCTGAAAACATGATCACATGATGCCTATAAAGGAACCATCCGCAGTTCATAAGCTAAACATTGTGATTATTAACACAACCATTAATGTCAGTAACACAATGAGTAAAGTTCACTAATTTACACAGCAATAAAGAGTGAACAAGGCACAAACCAGCTTAACAGCAACTTCCTCACCAGTCTGTACATTGACACCTATACAAAAAAATCAACCCACAATTTAAACAGCATTTTAGCATTCATATAATCCTCAAAAAATAAAGTCATACATATTCTCATAAAAAGCAAAACCATTCATACCTAAATAAAGCTCTCCAAATGAACCACTTCCAATCTTACGACCAAGCTTAAACTTCCCACCAAGTACACGATCCATCATTAAACACTCTCAGAAACTATATTTGTATTTGTAAAGTAGAAAAATGGAATCAAAAGGAAGAAATTTTTTTTTTGCCCCCCCACTAAAATTTAGAGGTAATTGACCAAGTTTCTTCAACTCACACAGAAAATCTCTCTACAAGTAAACTTTCCCACAAGTAATTAAAAAGGGGAAAAAAGTCACCTTAGATCAACTAATTTCACCAACTAATTCCCTATGACACAGATCTTTATACACCTATAATATTTTGACAAAATAAGGAAAACCCAATTAAATTCCTAGAAAATAAACAATGCCCGTGTAATCAGATCCACCATAAATGAAGAGAATCAAAAGGGGGCTTACTTATGATGAAAAAACTTGGAAGAAAAAAGAAAAAAAACCCTAAAACTGAAATTCAACGGTCACGATTAAAAGAGATCCAAACCCTTTTTGGACCATCGAATGGCATTGCCCAAAAACTGGCTTAGCGACGATTATATGATGAGGAGAGAGAAAGATCAAGAACAGAATTGAAATCCAAGCTAAAGAGGAGTAAAAAAAATTGGGGAGAAAATGGAAATTGAAAAATAAAAATCGAATCTTTATGAAACGAAATTTACGGGAAGTATTTGTGTTTGGTCTCCGATGAGTGTAAGAGACAGCTAGAGAGAAAAACTTGAGAGATTTTCCCGGAAAATATTGAGGAGAGAGAAATAGAGAGAGAGAGAGGATGATGAAGAAAGGGAAAGAAAGTAAAGAGAGAAGATAAAGATGCAAAATGTGATTATTGTTGTTTATTGTATTATTTGTGATGAGTGATTAATTTAATTTAAATGGTTAATTTCATGAAGGGTATCTTTTTTATGATTGCTTGAGGGGGAAAATTAATTAATTCTCTAAGCAATGATGGATGGTGATATTGGTTTCACAAAAACTTAAAAGAGGCCGCCTCTTCGGATAGGGCGAGTGCCATGCGCACATTTCACTTGTATAGTGCCCAATATATTTCAGTAATAGCACGCGTATTCATCAGTCACCACCAACCTCATGTCATCCTCTCTCCCTTTCTCCGAACTCTGTTTCTCCTCTTTATATTCGATCACTGCCATCACCGATTCACCGCCAACACCGCTATCAAAACCATCGTCATCGTCATCGTCATCGTCATCGTGCTTCGTGTTACCACCAGCTCCATCATCGCCATCGATCTAATCATCGTCATCGATCTCGCTGGTCAAGTCGTCAACATTGTCATCTATCGACTCATCGATCTCGTCATGTACTCGTGAACTCAATGAAATTTTGTGAATTAACAGATGAAAGTAAAATAAAAAAATATTTAAAAAAGGAAAAAGCTAGTCGTTTGGTGCAAGGATATATGGTCTTTTGAGGTTATTTGAGTCCATTTGTATCATAAGATGTTTGACAGTAACTTCTCTTTGTCATCTAATGGTATGAGAAGTGCATCCGAATTTATTTTCGCATAAGTTTATAATTACTTCAGTGAAAGCACTGTCATAAAAACTCCACTGTCATATTATATTTAATGCATGTGTTAGCTTTTTTTTTTTAGGTGTAAATGCATGTGTTAGTTTGTTGAGAAGCAATTTGACTTCTTAAAACTCTAGTGTCGGATTATCGATCTGTAGTGTTAGTTCATTGAGAAAGCAGTGTTAATTAATTTGAGACATGTTTAAATTTGTTGAGATGCAATTTGACTTTATAAAACTCCAGTGTCAGATTATTAGTTTCTAGTATTAGTTTATTGAGAAAGCATTGTTAGTTAAGTGAAGGCATGTGTTAATTAGTTTATTGAGAAGCAACTTGACTTTATAGAACTCCAGTGACATATTATCGATTTGTAGTGTTTGATCATTGAGAAAATAGTGTTAGTTAATTTAAGGCATGTTTACATTTGTTGAGATGCAATTTGACTTTTTAAATTTTCAGTGTCAGATTATTGATATATAGTGTTAGTTCATTAGCAAAGAAGTGTTAGTTAATTTAAGGCGTGTTTTAAGTTGTTGAGATGCAATTTGACTTTTTTTTTTTTTTTTTGGTGCTAAAACTTCAGCGTCAGATTATTGATTTCTAGTGTTAGTTTATTGAAAACCAGTGTTAATTAATTTAAGGCATGTGTTAGTTTATTGGGAACTATTTGAGTTCATAAAGTTCCACTGTCAGATTATTGATTTGTAGTGTTTGGTCATTGAGAAAAGTTGTGTTTGTTAATTTAAGGCTTGTTTTAATTTGTTGAGATGCAATTTGACTTTTTAAAATTTCAATGTCAAATTATTGATACGTAATCCTAGTTCAACGAGAAAAACAATGTTAGTTAATTTATGTCATGTTTTAATAATTTGTTGAGATGCAATTTGACTCCATAAAACTCAAGTGTCAGATTATTGATCTCTAGTGTCAGATTATCGATCTCTAGTGTTAGTTCATTGAAAAAGCATTATTCGTTTATTGCTATGCAATTTGAGTTTTTAAAACTCCAGTATTAGATTATTAATCTCTAGTGTTAGTTTAAGGAGAAAGCAGTGTTAGTTAATCTTGGTCAGTTGATAAAAATACAATATATACTTTAGTGAAAATGGAAAAGAAAGATAAAGAAAATAAAAATAATTTCAAAACAATAGTAACTAATCTCATGTAACCCAGAAGGGGAGAAAAAGAAAAAATAAAGATGTGCCAGCGCAGAGTTGAACTCGGGTGGAGCCTCCCACGATATTTATCCCAACCAATTGGGCAAAGTAACCTTTTGTATCAGTTAAGGACACTAACAATATATAAACGGGAAACAAAACAAAACAAGAAAAAAAAAAAAAGCGCAATCCGCACGTGCCTAGCGTTGCGCGTGCCTTGGTGCGTCCCGCCCTATACCATAGGGCGGCTTTTTAAGAGACCAACTATTTTCTTTGTTTTTGCTTTTCTCTTAAGTCTTAACACATCTCTTGAATGGCCAAAACAAGCGAGACAACATCTAAGAATGGCTACTTTATGAGTGAGTTATTGTCCTTTTTTTCTTTCTAGTGATTGGAATTTGATACTTTATGATGGATAGGAGTGTTTTTTGGTTTGTGAGGGAACAAATTCTCTATTTATTTTTTATGATATGATATGAATCATCAGTTTGATTAATTGCTGCTTTTTGTTATTATTCTTTCGGTGAAGTAAGTCATATATTTCACCTCAAAAAAAAAAAAGTAAGTCATATATTTAACAATGTTTGGTTTGTATAGTAATGATAAACTTAGTTATTGCGTTTTCGAGCAAAAGAGAAAAAACGACCAAAAGATAAGGAGATAACGGATAGAAAGAGATGTTACACAATATATGTTCGGTCTCCTAAAAGTTTGAACATGCTCCAAATTTCAAGAATGTAAATATATCAATGTGAAAAGAATAAGAACATATACCTTGGTCAATATGAACGTGCTAGTGCACGAGTCAGAACACCAAGGCATGAGTGATATTGAAGATCAGGGATTCGGATGTCTCTCTTGAGACATCGAGGATACTCTAGGGCTATGATAGACCTCCCAGAGAAGTTTAGGAAAATATGACACCCGGGAAGCCGAAAACGAAGGTTATAATCTACCTTTTTTGTGCTTCCGAGAGGCCCAACAACGAAGGTTGATATTCTCACACCACATCGCACTGAACGCCCCTATGGGACATGGGAGGCCCCTGTGGTCGCTTATCCGATCCCTGATAGGCTTGGAAGGGCGTTTTACAGGACACCAGTGTAAGAGCCAAAACACGAAAGGCATGGGTGATATCGAGGTTCGGAGATCCAGATGTCTCTCTCGGGGCACCGAGGGTAATCTAGGATTAAGATATACCCCCCGGAGAAGGTTGGGCAAAAATTACACCCGGGCTCCGGGAAGCCAAAAACGAAGGTTATAATCCACCTTTTTTGAGCTTCGGGAGGCCCCAAAACGAAGGTGGATATTTTCACACCACATCGCACGGAACACCCCTAGGGGACATGGGAGGCCCTCGGGGTCGCTTATCCGGTCCCTGATAGGCTTAGAATGACGTTTTACAGGACACTAGTGTAAGAGCCGGAACACCAAAGGCATGGGTGATATTGAAGTTCGACAATCTGAAATTCACTCTGGGACACCGAGACTCCTCTAGGGTCATGATAGACCCCCAAAGAAGTTTGGGAAAAAATGACACTCGGGCCCCAGAAAGCCCGAAAACGAAGGCTACAATCATCGTTTTTTGAGCTTCCGGGAGGTCCCGGAACGAAGGTGGAAATTTTCGCACCACATCGCACGGAACACCCATAGAGGACATGGGAGGCCCTCGGTGTCGCTTATCCGGTCCCTCATAGCCTTGGAAGGGCGTTTTACGGGACACTGTTATATAAGAGCTAGATCACCAAAGGCATGCATGATATCGAAGTTCTGGGATGTGGATGTTCCTCTGTGCGCACCGAGGGTATTTTAGGGTCATGATAGACCCCCCAAAGAATTTTGGGAAAAAAAATGAGAACCAGGCCCCGGGAAGCCGAAATCGAAGGCTATAATCCACGTATTTTGGGTTTCTGGGAGGCCCAGAAATGAAGGTGGATATTTTCAAAACCACATCGCACGGAACACCACTAGGGGACATGTGAGGCCATCGGGATCGCTTATCCGCTTCCTGATAGTCTTGGAAGGGCGTTTTACGGGACACTAGTGTAAGAGCCGAAACCCTAAAGGCATGGGTCAATGAGTGAAATCGAAGTTTGGGGATCCGGATGTCCCTCCCGCGACACCGAGAGTCCTCTAGGGTCATGGTAGAACCTCCGGAGAAGTTTGGGCAAAAATGACACCCGGGGTCTGGAAGCCGAAACGAAGGCTATATAATCCACGTTTTTGATCTTCCGGGAGGCCACGCAACGAAGGTGGAAATTTTTGCACCACATCGCACTGAACACCCATAGAGGACATGGGAGGCCCTCAGGGTCGCTTATCCGATCCCTGGTAGGCTTGGAAATGCGTTTTACAGAACACTGATGTAAGAGTCAGAACACCAAAGGCATGGGTGATATCGAAGTTCGGGGATGTAGATGTTCCTCCGGGGGCACTGAGGGTACTTTAGGTTCATGATAGACCTCCAGGAGAAGTTTGGGGAAAAATGACATCTGACCCCCAAGAAGCCGAAAACCAAGGCTAATCCACGTATTTTGGGCTTCCGGGAGGCCCCGAAACGAAGGTGAATATTTTAACACCACATCGCACGGAACACCCCTATGAGACATGGAAGGTCCTCGGGGTCGCTTATCAGGTCCCTAATAGGCTTGGGAGAGCACTATTGTAAGAGCCAACACACCAAATGCATTGGTGATATCGAAGTTTGGGGATCCGAATGTTCCTTTCGGGGCACCGAGGGTCCTCTAGGGTCATGATAGAACCCTGGGAGAAGTTTGGGCAAAAATGACACCCGGTGCCTGGGAAGCCGAACAAAAGGCTATATAATCCACGTTTTTAGCTTCCGAGAGGCCCCGCAACAAAGGTGGATATTTTTGCACCACATCTCACGAAACACACATAGAAGACATGGGAGGCTTCGAGGTCACTTATCCAGTCCCTGATAGACTTGCTTGAAAGGGCGTTTTACGGGACACTGGTGTAAGAGCCAGAACACCAAAGACATGGGTGAAATAATTATCTTTTATGAAAATTTTGATAAACTTTTGGTTTTATTGGATTTTCTTAGGTGGCGCGTCTTATGCTCCTTTCTTAGGTGGCACGTCTCATTTTAATTGTGGCATAACTTTATATGATCTGGTAGTTTAATTTTAACACTCTTACTCATATCTTCTAAACATATTGTAAATGCATTTCATTGCGAAATATTTTTCAATTCGAATCTGATGGTGTAATTTTTGTTTTTTTTTTTGAGATGTATGAAAAATATTATATATTATTTTGAATATTTGACGAAAATTAACCTCTCAAGAATCCTAAAGAACAAGGATGCTAAGACTCCTAAACGTTTTAACCAGTTGGTTTTTTCATTAACTAACACTCTTAAATGTTTTACATCAACTACTTTTTGTCATTACATTCTATTAGATGGCGCGCTCTTAAAAACTCTCGCTTAGGTGGCATGCTTCATTTCTCCCGAAAAATAATATATATATATATATATATATATATATATATATATATATATATATATATATATATATATATGCGCAACAACCAATAAGGGTAAATTTGTAATACAAATATTAAATTGAACATAGAGATATAGAGTGCGTTCGTTTCAACTAACAACATAACTTAACAATAGACATGAGATGATGTGAACCAAGTTCAATTGAACTTAATTGAAGGGAAATCGATGGGAGATGGTGAAACATACAAACATTTATGACTATGTTTTTATCATCTCACTCGATCACTTTCATCTTCAATTTTGCAACATAATTTTTCTCTCGCATGTAATTATTAATACAATTCAATTTAGTTTAGATCAGTTATGTTCAGTTTAATTCAATTTAATTCATATTTAAAAGTTTTTAAGTTGGAAAGAACACATCTGGTCTATTTTGTATTAAATCATTGAACATTTATCTTCATTTATATAAAAAATACTAGCAAGTTATCAACTGATAATAATTATCAATCAATAGATCTCACTACTTGCAATTTGCAACTATATGCGAATAAACTTGTTTACATGCATACACTCATGTTTGTTGAGACTTGAGAGTGAAATTTCTCATTAGTATGTAGTATTGCACTTAAAGCTAAGGTATCCCATAACTCATTAAAACGTGGAAGTTCCATCAACGAAAAAAGTATATATAAATGTGGAAATTTATTCGTTAAATTGAATTTCCGCCTATCATAAGGACATCTATATAATTTCGGTTGTAAAACATTTTGGAGATCGTAAAGTAAGATGTATGTAATGGTTGGCAACTTGGCATGTACTAGTTTAATATTAATGTAATCTTAATCTACTAGCTATTGGCAGGGGTGTTAGCCGGGGTCGAGGTACAAGAAAAATCAAAATTAAATAAATAAGCAATAAGTTTTATGTGAGACCAATTTTTAGAAAAATAGGATCATCATTCAGAAATACAGAGATCATTTATTACAAGCTATAATACTTATTTTACTTAAAAATGATACTCGTCTTACTAAAAGTTACAATAAAACTATTTTAAACAAGTTTTAAATAGGAAGTCACCTTAAAACGAAAGAAAAACCATTCCAAAATAATAAGTATGAAAGCAACTTCTTCTCATAGTGAGGCTGTGTGTATCACCCAAATTTTATCTCCTGTTATTGTACGTCAAATTCAAAAATAATTACAAATGAAAAAAATGCCAAAAATACATGACTATCTTCCCTCAACTCTTAACACGTAGCTGCGGACATGCCTGGTAGTAGACCTTGATGATAATGATGAAAATGAGTGAACTAATATTTATTTGTACACTAATCTTTATATAAAGGAAAAACCAATCTATTGCCTAACATCATATTGTCTTGTGTGCTTTTTGCAGTAGAGTTTTTTCTTTTCAATCTTTGAATCTATGAATTTTTTGGTAGTGGATGACAACATACGACCTATTAAAATTTTGCCCAAAAGCAATTACCTATTAGTATACCTTAAATGGATGACTTAGTCATATGTCTTTATGTTTAAATATATGCTATTTTTTTTTTTAATTTCTTTCTACTAACTTTGATAATACTGAAAATGATACATATATACTTTGATAATGACATGTTATTTGCATCTACCAATGACACTTCAACAGTTAGCTCTTTCAAAAAGGGATTATATAAGTATTTTTTTTTTTTTTATTTCAATCAACAATGGTTATATAGATTGTCACTTTAATTACCCTCAAAAAAAGATTGTCACTTTAATTAATTATTTTCTAATAAATTCCTAAAGGTAGGAATTCTTTTGCACACAAACAGACCTAGAACCCAAACAGAAAAACGAAAAGATAAAATGAGATAGTAACCTAAGTACCTGACAACTCTTAAGATAATGGTATAAAATAAAGATACTGGGAGTGTTTGGATGTTAGCTTGTGGGGTAGCTTTTGGCTAAATTGGATGTTTGACTAGTCCACCATTTAATATTGCTGTTTGGATGTTAGCTTGTGAGATTGGCTTTTGGATTCCCACAAGCCAACTTATGAAAAGCCAAGGAGGTTGGCTTATGGGTATTGGCTGGTTGCATTAATGTAGTGCAATGACATAATAGTCCAATACTTGCAATTATTTACTCCTATGCCATCAAATTCCTCAATCATATGAATGTCCTTATAGGTCATTTTACATATAACCAGCTAATGTTACCAGCCAATGTTACCAAACATCTCTTTCCAAACATCCAATGTTACCAGCCGGTCAAATCAGCTAACAATACCAACCATCGACCACCAGCCACCAGCCACCAGCCATCAGCCAATAGTTAATGACACCAGCCAATTGCCAAACAGGGCCACTCACTTCTCATTGTCACGGAGTTTAATGAAAGTTAATTTGGAATAAAAAGCCCTTATTTGCCCTTACTTTAGTATGAGAGTCGGTAAGTTAGTAGTAGGTTGGAAAGTAATAATGACAAAAAAGAAGAAGGATAAATAAGTTTTTTAACACCCAAAATATACTAAAAACAAAAGCAAATAGGAAATTTTGGAACGGATGTAAAAAAAAAGTGGGTAGGAAATTTTGAAACGGAGTGAGTAGCAAAGAGTGTTCATTCAATAACAAGTAGTGTAATTACTCAAAAGTAACATAGCTACATAGAGTACATTATAAAGGAAAAACTATAATTTTTTTGCTTGATAAAGAAAAAAAAATATTATCTTGGCAAAGGTAGATAGATTACTAACTTTCCACATTGACAAATTGGAACTTGATCAGGTGACATTTTGTAGTAAGTTGAACAACTTGACAAAAAGTTATTCGTTCCATATATATATATATATATATATATATATATATATATATATATATATATATATATATATATATATATATATATATATATATATATATATATATATATATATATATATATATATATATATATATAAGGCCCATCTCAGGTTTAAAGTCCAGTGGTGGGTAAGGAAACCAAAGTTCAAACCACTAGACCAATCTATGTTCGTTTCCATGCTTAGATATTAGTACTACTTGTGAATTGTGATTAAAGATGGCTTCGTGCCGTGCTCGTGTCGTGCCTTCGTGCTTTGTAACAGTGTCGTGCAGTGCCGTGCCGTGCTTATAGTTGTCGTGCTTCGTGCCGTGCCGTGCCTGCTCTTCCAAAAGGTAGGCCCAAGTCGTGCTCGTGCTTGTGTCTTATCGTGCCGTGCCCATGCTTTTTTCAAATAATATTAAAATTTTCGTCGTGCCCTGTTGTGCCGTGCCGTGCCTAACCGTGCCCCACCGTGCTTTCTTTTCAAAATCCAGGCAGGTCATTCGTGCTCGTGCTCGTGCTTTCTCCGTGCCCGTGCCATGCTGTGTAAAAGTCGTGTTTGATCGTGCCGTGCCTCGTACTACCCATACCCAGTGCCATCTCTAATTGTGATAATCAATTACGATTTGTCCACTTTTGGTAAAAATGATTGGAACTAAAGAATTGGACTGAGTTGTTGTTTTTGACTTGTTACTGGTGTTATTGACTTATTGTAAATACTAGTGTGCAAGGCCCACGCATATGCGCGGGCTAGACCAATTAATAAATATGGTGAATTACAAGAAAGAAAAAAGAAATAAAATAAGAATGATTTGTTACACTATGAGAACATAATTGTTAGGTATATGAGAGAAATTTTAGATACTCATACAAATAAAGAAACCAAATGTTTTTTTTTTTTTTTGAGTTAATGAAGAAACCAAATGTTGAATAAAGCTTTGATAATTCCACCATTCTGGCCGCAAGATAAATCATTCCCGTATATTTTGTAGTACTTGTTTTTTCTTTAATTTTTTCGCCTCTTCTCTTTTTCAATCTACTATTTCAGGAATTTATTGTCTTTGTTATTTCGACTTCCGTTTCATTGAATTTGTGATTCTCCAATGTTTCTGGGTTTTATTTGTTCTATTGCAACCTGCAGTAGACATAACTAAGAACAAAATTGAAAAACATCAAATAGCAAATTAAACAGAGGGGAAAACATTTTAATTATTTGGTCAAATTATCTTGAGTTTCCAAGCAGTAAAAGCTTAAAGGGCCGAAAGTAAGTTGAAGCTATCATGAGTCATGAGGTAAGGGCATGCAGTCATAAAATATCAACAGCAAATACATTTTACAAAAAGTTTCAGAATAGCCAACATTATCTTTTTTTTTTTTTTTGGGGGGGGGGGGGGTAAAAGTTTAGATTCTATTACCCAAATAGCTAGTTTTACACCTAACGAGCAATTGGGAGGGAGGACCCCAATCAACACGATTGTGACCTTACCTGACCCAATCCTCTAAAACAGCTTGTCTAGATACATGAACGAAAACAACACTTACTACCAGCAAAAAGTACGAGCAACCATTACAGCAACTTTTCTAACATTTTCCTATCATACTTGTTGAGTTTCCTGACATTCACCAGCTGCAGACGTGCAGATAGAGTAAATTTGATGTCTTGCATGGTGAGTTGCATACTGTAAGCTCTATTTCTGAAACAAATAGCATTACGTTCTCTCCAGATACAGTAAGTGATAGCAGCAAAAGCAATAGAGAATATGCCCTTCTGAAAGCGTGAGCAATGTCTCCTGGATGCCCATTTGAGAATGCCGTGTCAACTAACAGCAGGTGTTTGCCAATTCATCAATCTCTTAACTTCCTGTAAAACTTCAGTAGCTTTCAAGCATTCAAAGAATAAATGTTGATGATTTTGAGGGCACATTTTGCAAAGATAGCATAACTGATCTCCCCTCAGAAATCCCATTTTAAACATCCTGTCTTCAGTCAGAAGCTTACTACTGCAGGCCAGCCAAAGAATGAAGTTGTGCCTGGGCATGGATAGGTAATTCCAGACCAGGTCAGCATACTTGAACTGAACAGCCTCACCTGTTAAAAGCATAACCACTTGCAGCAGAATATATCCCTTTATCACCTGAAATCCATCAGTCATTGTCATAACCAACAAGCAACTTGGTCTTCAGTTTCAGCAGCTTTAACCAGTACCAGCTACTATCTTGTTTGGGCTCATGCCCCCATAAATCATCATTTTTGAGATAAATGCCATTCACCCATTTAACCCAAAGAATATCCTGCTTTGAAGCCAAAGCCCAGATATGTTTCCCATTCAGAGCCATGTTCCAAGTTATGCAATCTTTCATATGTAAACCACCATGTTTTTTAGGTCTACAAACTAGATCCCAAGCCACCAAACTTGGCTTATTCTTGCTGTCATTAGAGCCCCATAAGAACTGACGACTTTTCTGTTCAATCTTCTTGAGCACAATAGCAGGCAAAATAAAAATCACAGCCCAGTAGATATAAGAGACAACAATACTGAATTGATAAGTTGGCTTCTTCCTGCATAGGAGAGATTTCTTGATGCCCAACAAGAAAGTTTCTTGGTGATCTTCTCCACAAGGAAAGAACAATCTGTCTTGTTCCATTTTGTAGGGGAGAGAGGAACACCTAAATATTTACACTAGCAGGCAAAAGCTACTTTGGACAGAGGAGAATTTGAAAAAGAACATTGAAGATTTGGGTAATCAACATGCAAACAGTAAGCATCATATCTGCGTATTGAACAGGCAAACATAAAAGAACAGGCAAACATATACTCGGAGACCATGTAAACTATATGCAAAAGTAGGAAATAAAGTTACTAATAAAGTTACTAAATGCCATTTTTTTTAAAGTCAAACTTGCAAAAATAGCTTGGTATGCAAAATAACTGACAGCCCATCTACTTATACATTCACTAACAATAAAACTGGAAAATAGACCTACCAACATTTCTTGCTCCCAGTTGATAACATATTCAGTGTTCAATTCCATGCAACTTAGTAGTGACAGCTTCCTTGCTTCCATTTCCCATCCTCACAGTCACCTTCAACACCAGAAAAACCGTCAGCCAAACGATTATTTATACTAAAAGGTTCACTAACTAACCAATTTAGCTACTCACTAAATGAATTCGAAAGTCTTATTTCATGGGCTAATTGCAGAGCAGTACTAATAATTAGGTAATTTAGTGAGAAAGAGAGGACTAATCAAACATTCTGATATATAGTGGGGAAAGAGTGTAAAGCTCACACTGGTATTACATATAACAGGGCATCTGAGCATTTGATGAAATTACTATATGAACGAAGAAGATCCTTTTAGACTATAGACTATAGAGATGCCAAACAACTGTTGACCCACATAGAGAAATTAACTTATTTGCAGTCAATTTAACGTGAAGTTGTCAACATTTTAGCAGTTTTAGTGAATTGCCAGTAAAGCAGCTATCATTTACCAAGGACATCTAACATCTTTATAAGGTAGAAAACGTGATATATTCGAAAACCCAAACAATAACAATTTGTGTAAAATTTTGACAAAATATCATCCACTCAATTTCAAAAATTGATGACTGAATTTTGTCTTCTCATCCTCCTAGCATCTAAAATGTAAAACAAAATGATCGTAACATGTACACAAAGAATGATGACATTGAACTAAGTTTGTCACTCTAACTAGTAAACCCATCCAGCAGCGAATATATAATTGAGTTGTGCGACTTAGACCTAATCTTTGACTTGATGGACTTTAAAAGCACCACAATTAAACTAACTTACCTAGCTTGAAGCTTCTTGTTCCGACTTATCAACGACCTCATCTTCACTGGTTGTAAGCTGCAAAAATAAGGAAAAAGGAAACAGAGAAAAAGAAGGTCATTCACTCCAATACTTGCCACTTAAGGCCTCATGTTCACTACTACATATATAAAACAGAAAATTCGACCATATCTGAAAACCTTATTCAACTCAAAATCTTTAGAACGGCGTTAAGAGTCATGCTTCTCATAAGAACTGTTGATAAAATCAGAGGACAGAGGTAGGGTAAAAAAAAAAGAAGCCAAGACATCTCAAATTGATATTGCCTTCACAATCACTGGTGAGTAGCAATATTTTACCCAGTTGTTTGATGATGATAAAGTTAAATAGAGTTACGATGATGATAACGAACCGACTACTCCACCTTAGTGCTATTGATTAGTATATCATTCAGTATATAGATATACTTGAATAAACCAAGTCTTCAATATATCTGCATATGTTTATATAATGTACCAGTATCCTAAATTGATTTGCTGAAGAGTTCCCTCAGTTAAGTTCAGAAGCTACCATGATTATTTATGCATTACCCGAAATATCAAGTCAAGGAAGGCATTTCCAAAACCTACCTAACAATTAATGGATTTATATACCAAGTTGATGCTATTGAAGCCCTGCGCATGAATGTAAAAAAAAAAAACCTGTTCGCAACGCAGCTCGACTTTTTCATTAGGCAGAGAAAGAAAGAGGAACAAATTATTGAACAATCAGCAAAATTGTATGAATAATTGAACAATCAGAGGGAAAATCTATGATAATGAAAACATATCTCTATGAATAAATGAGCAATCAGCAAAAAGAAAAACTAAACAAATTTAGGGTTTAGATCATGAGAGCATTATTGTTATAAGAGATTAGAGATAGATTGAGAAAGGGAGTACCTGCGGGCTGCATGCAAGTGTTGACCCAATCTGGTCTGACGGCTGGAAATGGCTGTGGACGACGGCGAACGATGAGTGATAAAAGGAGAGAGAGAATGAGGGACCCCAGAGCTGTCAAAACCCCCCAAACTTGATTCCACCGTTCGGACCCAGCTGTTTTGCTTCTTAACTCCCCCGAACCAGGAGGCTCGCTCCGAAGCAAAATAATTTCTTAGCATCCGGAGTTAGGGACTTTTAATATATGAAGGATATAACATAATCATTCAATAAGTTTGAATAATCTGCTTGTAACTTAAGCACTACGAGTAGTTGGTAATTGCACTTCACAAGTATGAAGTATCCACTCATCTTATAGGTCAAAATGACCATCTGTCTAAATGAATAAAAAGAAAAAGAAAAATATTTGAACAGAAAGAAAAATGTGGCCACAAATGAATTGCAACTATCACCAATTTATCACCTCAGATCATGTGAATTGTGATTACACACAAGAACTTAAGCAAAGGACAAGAACTCAAGCAACACACAAACCCTACTGGACCCTGTTCATATTTGCATTTTGAACTGAATATGACAAACAAAAGACAAAGGAAAAAATCAGGACATATGCATGAAACTATATGTGTAACCATCTGAAGGAAATTTCAGTTCATGTCTCTTTAACCTTTTAACTTAAAAGAGTAAGTTCTTCTTCATGACACACAAAAAAGCTGGCATGTGCTCCTGCTAGTTGTTCTTGTTCTGATTCTCCTCCCGAGTACAGTCGAAAGCCTCCGGTTTGGTTCACAAACAGGTAGGGATCTTACAATGAAACGCAAGGGTAAGTAGAAGTAGCAGTTGCAGGAAATATGTAACAGAACCTGTATATCTGCGCAATGACAATGGACTCTTTCTTTCATTTCCTTCTCATACAACCGCTCTTCATGCTCATAGTCATACAGTGTGGCTATATATATATATACATGACAATAGCAATTGAGAATCTTGATAGAAACTAAGAAGTGATGGTTATGCTTTTGCTGAGATCATCTCAACAAAAAAAATAAAGCAAAAACTGGTAATGTTGCTATATATATTGAATTATCTCGATTAGCAGCTCTGCTGCTTCATTTGACAGTAGAACTCTGCCCTTTGCAGCAATATGTCAACTTCTTGCAAGTCAGATAATAAATACTGTTAAGCCATCAAACTGCTATATGGTAATTGACAAGTTGACTAAAGAAAACAGGCAGCAATCAACTCCTTACCCAGTTTGCGAACTGGTTGATTTTTCCATTCCTTTAGATTTCTTCAACAGCTTTCTTTTGCTACCAATAATCTCCACATGAACACTCCCCATCTTTGAAATGGTGAAACCGACTATTATCCCTAACAACAATTTCTCTCCGAACAATCTTGGACATGAACTTAATAGCAGTATGGCAGTCAATGCATACTCGTATATTCTTGGTCACGCAAATTGTTGTTCCCTCGGGAGTACTTATGATACCAAATGCTATGGCTAGTCTTTCACTATGATTATAGAGTAAAGTCTTCTTATACTGCTCGTCAACATCATGGAGCACCCCACTTGTGTCAAAAATGTAACCTTCTTTCTCCATCTGCTCCAGTAGGTCGTCTAGAGCCTTCTTTATCTTAGCATAATATGGGTGAGATTTATCTCCAGCCACAAAAGCATGCAACTTGTTCTTCACTTCAATCCAGCTACAAGCAGGTTTCTTTTTTATACCTTTGTTCCTCATGGCTATTCTCATCTGTGCTGCATCTTCCCATCTCTTAGCAGCAGAATATATGTTTGACATGATCACATAAGCCCCCACGTTTTGGGGATCAACTCTGAATAATTCTTCGGCAACCTTTTCAGCCATATCAACATTTTTATGCACTCTACAAGCAGCAAGCAATGTGGACCAAACGCCACCTGTGGGGTCAGACATCTTACGGATAAAATCATAAGCTTCCTTCAACCTCCCAGATCGGCTAAGAAGGTCTGCTACAGCAGCATAGTGTTCCAAATGTGGTGATAGCCCATAATCATGGATCATAATGTTGAAGTAATTCTGGGCTTCATCTACCAAACCCGCATGACTACAAGCAGTTTAAACAACTACAAAAGCAACAGAGTTGGGTTTTACTCCCTCAACCTCCATTTGCTTGAATAATGAAATGGCATCATGAGCATGGCCATGTAGAGCATAACCCATGATCATGGCTGTCCATGACACAGTGTCATGAAGCTTTATTTGATTGAATATACACCTAGCAATTTTGATGCGACCACATTTTGCATACATGTTCCCCAGCGAACTAGCTATAAGTACATTTCCCTCAAATCCACTCCGCATTATGTATCCATGCAGCTGCTTCCCCAAACTTAATGTTGTTAGATGAGCACAAGCTGGAATGATACTTGAAAATGAAACATTCCCTGGCTTAATCTTAGCCATTATCATCTCCTTGAACAGTCTCAGGGCATCATCAAACAAGCCATTTTGCACGCACCCGGCAATGATAGAGTTCCATGAAATGCTATCATGACGAGGTAACAAAACAAACATCTTGCATGCATAATCTACTCGATTGCACTTTGCATACATGTCAATCAAGCCACTTGCAACATACAAGGTCAGTACCAAGTCCATTTCTAATAGCAAACCCATGAATCTCCTTTCCTCTACCAACATCTGCAAGTTCTGCAAACATAGGAAGCATACTAGAAAGACTAAAAGCATCGGGCTTCAGGTTAGCATTTCCCATTCTCCTTACCATTTCTAAAGCTTCTTCAAACATTCCATTTTGTGCATTCCCAGCAATCATGGTATTCCATGAGACAAGATCTCTCACTGGCATTGTCTCAAACACTTTTTGCACACTATTTTTTCTCACAGTTAATCCAGTGCCCCTAGCACTCTGACTTTGCTGCAATATTTTAATATTAGCATCACTATTAATTATATCCAAATCAAACTTTGGGTGAAAACCTACTACCCCTTTAACAAATTCATCACTCACACGATGACCACCCAAACTCCTATTAACAAATTTTCGCTGAGGCATTTCATCGAAGACATGGGGGGAGTGACCTCTTTCCCTACTATTTTCATTCTCCAACTTTGAATACATGTTCATAAGCGCATTACCAGTGTAAATATCAATATGAAGACCAACCCTTATAACACAACAATGAACAGATTCACCAAATCTCAAACTTTTCAAGAAAGTGCATGATTTGATCACAGAAGGGAATACATTATGATCTGGGCATAACCCAGAAGCTCTCATTTCATTGAAACAAGACAAACATTCATGAGAAAACCCAGAAGAAGTGTAACATCTAATGATAGATTTCCAAGCAAGAGATGGTGGAGATAAAAGGGTATTAAAAACATTGAGTAATTCAGGTAAGAGATTGAGATTAGAGAAGATAGACAGAAGGGTGGAGAGATAATGTGGGTAATAACCTTTGTGTTTTATGATCTGGGCATGGAGCTGTGTGGCTTGGGATTTTGAGGTAATGGAATTTGGGGTTTTGAGAAGTCTTTTGAGGAGTGTAGTAGATGAAGAAGTTGATGTTGTCATTGGGTTTTCTTGAAAAATGTTGAGGATAGAGAAAGTGGGTGATTTTCAGTTCAGGCATTTTTTTGTAGTTAGTTGAGGTTGAAGTTGCCATTGATATTGAATTTGAGTTTGGGTTTTTCTGAGTTTAGTTTCCTTTGAGAACACAGAGTAGCTCATTTTCACTGCAGAAGAGCTTTCATGTGTACTCTGTTTTGTTCGATACACAATGACGGCGCGCAGGGAATTTGTTGGAGTTTTCTTCTACTTCTATTATCTGGAAGTGGTTGTCAAATTCAATTGTCAATGTGTATTGGTTAAACCTCGAATATAAGTAATAAATCGATAACCAACAAATAATACGATCTATTACATAATAATTTTGCAAGCGAGCTCAAATCAACTAAAAAATCGACCCAAAAGCTCATAATGCGGCTTTGTGTATATGAGCTGAGACATGATATGTAACACCTCGAATTTTCTATTAAAAATATATAAATAAAAATAAATAGACTCGAGCCGAAAATCCGGCAGCGTTTCTTTTGTAAATACACAACCCAACCTAAAAAGGGCTTATAAAAACACTGCTTGACAAAAATATAATACAAAACCCAATCAACCCAGCGGAATACTCTAATAATTCAGGGCGCTACTGCCACACTCACTCATACGAATGAGTGTAAGGCTCTTCCCTTATAGGGGCTGGAACTGCTGATCATTGCCACATCTTGGGGGTACAGTTCAAAACTCAGGGACATCTCCCGTAAACTCATTATAACACATTCGGAGTACCCATACGTTCCACACTGCCCAAAGCCATCTTCCACTTTACGTTATTAATGGCTTAGGTATCTTAGCTCATAACTTCTCATATACAACACACACAAAGCATATCAGCTGGTAGCATATCATAACAACAATCATTCTACTTTCTTTTATCACTTGTACTGGTAGTCTGATACACTGTCATTCATATAGTTCATCTTACAAGAACAGAATAATAATCCCTCTTTTCTTTAGCTGTAACTCATCTTTACTAATCCATCTATTTATAAATTGGCTTCTAGATAAATTTTCTTACTCTTGGACTTGGTTAAGTAATCTTTGTAATTACATAAATCATAATAGATAAAACACACTATAATTCATCTAGAATACCTATACCTACGATACTTAAAAGAACCTATTGGCCTTAGCTTAAGTTCCAGTAGGCTAAACCTCAAATTCCTCGTATTACAAATATTACGCTAGTCAATAAAGAAAACAATTAGTAGCACAACCAACTAGAGCTAGAAAGTACTTAATACTTACAATTGTATATAAGCTGAATTATAATGAAATACTAGTTCCACATATACTGTAAGGTTCCCAATTTCATACCAAAAGCCAATTCAATCACAAATACACATAACAAGGCTCAAAATGAATGTAAAATGAACCCGACGTAATAGACGTAGTTACCTTAATTGTGATTTGCCTCCTAATTAGCTACTCCCACGAGCAGCAAACTGGCTAGTTCATATCTATCACAATCGGTAATCAAATCATCAACAGTTGCTACTTATAGGGCTTCTAATTGATAGTCACTGCGAAGACTCAATTACTAGAAAATTGGAGGGAATTAAGGATGAGGTTGACCTGACAGTACCAAGGACGGACGTCCGAAGGCGTCATTGGCGGCTGATTTTGGTGGCGGTTGGATGATTCGAAGGTGTTATCTGCGCGGCTCGGTGGAAGCTTTGGTGGCGTGAGCTGATGGTGATGGGTGATGGGTGATGGTGATGGTGATGGTGATGGTGATGGTGATGAGGGGCTTATAAGGGAAGTCCGTGAAAACAAGTGAGTTTCTCATTTGGTGGGTTTGCTTAATTCCTAGAGGGTAGTCTTAAACCTCGAATTATATGAGTAATAAATCGATAACCAACCAATAATACCTATTACATAATAATTTTGCAAGCGAGCTCAAATCAAGTAAAAAATCGACAAAAAAGCTCATAATGCGGCTTTGTGTATAAGAGATGAGATGTGATATCGGTAAGTAAAAAAGTGGAGTAAGACTTACAGACCACAAAAACTAATACATCTAGATAAAAAATTAATTCTCCATAATCTTTATCACAATTTGCGATTACTGAATAATCTTTATCATGAAATTAAAGGTACAAAAAGTTGAACAACCCTAGATTTTTGTTGGCAATTAAATTTCTATTCGGATACATTTAAAAAACAAGTACACATATAACACTTATAAGCAAACACATGAATGACATGATAGCTCTCAATAGCATCAAAATAGATATTATCTCCATCTTTTAGGAAGGCTTTGAATAACAATAAGATTACAATTATTATGCGCATGTGACCTAATATTATTACAATTGTTCAGTTTAGTCAATATACACATAATTATAATGGTACAGATAATCAATTACACTCTTGCATCTCTTTCCTCTCCCTTTTTTCTTTTCTACCTCTACCTTAATAAAATGGTGCACTATGAAATCCTTTTACTCCCATGTAAAGAGCCCTAGCCCCTAAGTCATGACAATTGACACATGTGATTAAAATGACAAGTCATCACACTTCTAGCAAGAGAGAGCATCTGGAAAGCTTGCAATTGTTCAGTTTAACAATGGTTGTGATATCTTCATAATCAAGCACTCCACATTCCACCTCATCCGATGCCATACAGGATCCTGAGAGGTCTTTCATTGACAAATCTACTCTTACATAGAAAAAGATGGAGATAGCTCAGATTTATCAGATGTCAGCAAACAAGCTAGGACTATCTCTTTGATTGTCACTTGTCATTAAGGATCCATGGGCGTGCTTCCCAGAACTCTTCGTCGATTATATTACAGTGCTCAATTACAATTCTCCTTCTCGAACCTTCAATACTATCCACCTTCATCACCTCCTCTTTTTCCTGCACAGAGAAAGGATATTCATTGAGTAGAATACTTCACACCAGAATGTAAATACGGGCAGACTTATTGGTTTCACTATCAACCAGTATGAAAGTCCTCACAATTATTGAATATTATCACACATAGATGTCATGATCAAAAAGTTCAGAGGGAAGGTAGAGAAACAGAAGGGGTCACACCTGGTCCCAGAAAACACAGGAACCCCGACAAAAAATGTCTGGTAATGCATTATAGTCAATACCATTTTGGCTAAGCAAGTTGTTTTTCTCTTTTGTTTGAGTTCCCTGCAAGTTATACAATAAGGCGTAAGTTCAGCTTCAATGGAAAAACATACACACTCTTAGATTACAAGTACAGTGCAGTAACACTAAAATGACACCATCTGCTTCAGTAAAAAGAAATAATGCACCTTCAAGTAGTTTTGAGCTTCACGTTTGCTTTTTCCAGACTTGACCAGCATCCAGAAACAGGTATTATACTGATTGTTAATATGACCTGAGTATGCAGACCCACACAACGTTGATGTGAATTCAACTTTATAAGTACATCTATAAGAATTTATCTAGAACAAAAACACCACAGTAGGGCAAGGATTTTTTGCAGCAATGTTTTAGAGGTTGAGAGTGAGCAGAGAGAAATGGAGAGGAGTTCCCAAATGTTCACAGGCTTCAAGAAAATCTCTACTCACAGAAATCTTGCATAAAGACAACAGATGGTGATCGATATTCGATACTCACAATCGACTTGTCTCCAAGAGAAATAGTCCCGAAGAATGTCAGATGATGGATAGCACACAGCTCGTCCATCAAATGAGGGCGAATATCTCATCTCTCTTTCTGGGAAAAATTCTTTCCATCTCCTGATGTACATTGATGAAAAGAACGATACCATCACCGATACTATCCCACTGCAAAGACAAAATGAGGCTTTCAATACATGAAAGGCCAAAATCACCGTATCAAACAGAAAGGGAGTTTCTTTTCTGCATTTGCACCTAAGCATCAGAGAAGTCAAATGGGTGAAGGAAGAGATACCTAGCATGTCGTTCATACAACTTAGACTCCTTTGTCAAAACAAAACTACAAGGCAATCAAAAACAAAGTTATCAAAGGATTTGACTTCCTAGAGAAAAGCTAAGTGAAGCCACATAACAGGAAAGAAATTATTACCTGTATTCATCACTAACGCCATATGCAAAGGTAATGTCTTTGAACTCTTCGACAACAGCTGCTGCACACGAATTCATAAGATTCAAAGCTTGTTCATCATTGGGCTTCTCAAAAGCATGAACATCAGAGAACCTAACAAAATCCAAACATGTTCACTTTGCAAGCTCAATCTCAGCTAAGAACCATGATTCTACTGAATATGTCACAGATTCTACTAGTTTGATATTGAGATCGATAAATTTAAGTAATAGAGAGAAAATCAACCAGTTTGTACCCAGGCTTATCTAGATCTACATAGTTTCTACAGAAAAATCTGAACTAGTTGGTGCATCACGACGGATCTGCACTTCAAGGAGCCAACAGCATAAATTCTAAAGTTCATATAATAGCAGCAAGCTGCACTTCTATTATTGCATGCAAATCAATTGGTTACTGTATGACATTGCATGGAGATATCTTAATTACATTGCCAAGTAGAAGACTAGCTAGTGAAGAACCTTTTTTGCCTATCCAGATAAATCAAATAGCCTTTCAATTCATTTAATTGTTTTTCCAGGCAGATTATTCCTTGAAGCAGTGGCTTGACTGGGACAAAAGAATGAGATTGCTGAATGCTGATCATATAGATCAATTACCTGTGAAAATGGCAGCCATCAATTCTGACTACTATCCAAGTTGACAGCATCAGCTTATCCACGAAACAAAAGGATTCCACATATTCTGGCCTAATTTTGTGAATATCTTCTTCAAATGTGCCCAATTCCTTAAGGAGAAACAAATGCTGATTCCAGAAGCTTTTACAAGCTATATTATCTGAACGTACTTTCATCACCTTTTTCCGTAATCTCTTAACAGGATCACCATTTTCCTTGTACTTGATGATGTCTTCAACCTACATCATGTAGAGAAAAATCAAATCTAGCACGCTTGAAGCCAAATATAAAGGATAGATGACACTCGACATTTAGTACTACCATAGGAAAAATCATCTTTTATTGACACTAATTACCTGATAACATAATGCAAAGCTGAGTTTGCCTGGATGTCTACATGCTTAATACATACCCCCAACAAGAGAGCATATAGCTTATCTTTTTACGCACATACATCTCAAATCATTTACAATGATACAGTTTGATTATAATACTTCCATAACCACCCCCCCCCCCTCTCCCAAGTAAATAAATAAACCGAAAGCCATAGTTACATGTGGCAAGGTGATACACAAGGTTAATGGTAGTTGCCATGAGCGATAAATTCATTCATGGGGAAAAAACAAAAAGTAATCAAATCTCCAAAAAATTCACAGATGTCTCCTCAACACCAATGCAGTAGTGCATATGAAAACACAATAACACGGCATGGTCAAAATAAAGTACAATTGGATGACACCCACAGGCCAAACTACAAGACAAATTTTCCAGTTCACATGACATACCAATAGTAACGAAACCCAAAAGAAGTACCTTTATGATAGTGATCGAGATACGCTACTAACAGCTGAATTAGCAATAAGACTTGAGGAATAAGATGCCCATATATGTGGTGTAGCACCAGTGCACCACTGGCTATCAAATAAAGCTATTTATCTAATAGTGGATCAGATATCTGTCATCAAAGAACCAAAAATGCTATACGATTTTCATTGCTGAATATTACACCCTTGAATGTCAAGAAAAACAAATACCAAAATGGCTTTAATATTACACCCTGAGGGGGTAGCTCAGCTGGTAAAAAATCTGAGAAGTATTCCAAAGGTCCTAGGTTCGAGTGCCCTCAGGGCCACTGGAGGTTTTCCTGGTCGGTAAATTCATGGTCCATGGGATTAGTCAAGTGAAGCTTAGACACCCATGTTATCTAAAAATAAAAAAGAAGGATCTACAAGACAAATTCCTATGATAGATTTCAGTTTCATTCCAGATCCAATCTTAGCCACCCATGAATATTTGTTGGATGAAAGAACAAGGTCTTGGGTACACTCATGGGACAATAGTTTCAAAAGGAGGGAGTTCGAATCGGTCAATCACTACCAACCTCCAGAACAAGATTGACAACAACCAGTAGTCTAGACATTTGTATTACCCAAAAGACTAACCAGTCCAGTACCACAATAATGTAAGGGGGAGGGGGCTAACACTGCACTCATTTATGGTATGGATATAGTATGGTAATTTAACAGCAAAGATACCCTGAAAAAAACAAGGGCAGATGATAACCTGAGTCCTAAGAAGACAAGTTCCTTGTCGGAACATGGGATGAATATTTTTATAGTTGATGCCAAATTGCTGGAAAAGCAGCTCATTCTTTTCTTGCTTCTGAGTTCCCTAAAAATTTGAAAGACACAAATGGATCTGTTATTGAAGTGAAGCAACATTGCAATGACCAGTATTTGATGAAATGAACTTGAAACACTATTAAATAACGACCAGTTCGGGGACCGGGATGACCGTAGCGGGGTACCAGAGGTCCTCTAGGGTGACAGTAGACCCCCCCCCCCCGGAGAAGTTTGGGCAAAAATGACACCCGGCCCCAGGAAGCCAAAAATCAAAGGCTATAATCCACGTTTTTTGGGCTTCCAGGAGGCCTCAAAGCGAAGGTGGATATTTTCGTACCACATCGAAAGGGACACCCCTAGGGAACATGGGAGGCCCCCAAGGCCTGTTAGCAGGTCCTTGTTAGGCTTGTAAGAGCGTTTTTACGGAACACCAATGTAAGGGCCCGAACACCGAAAGCATGGGTGATATCGAAGTTCGGGGATCCTAATGCCCCTCCCGGGGTACCGAGGGTCCTCTAAGGTCATGATATGACCCCCGGAGAAGTTTGGGCAAATATGACACCCAGGCCCCAGGAAGCCCAAAACGTAGGCTATATAATCCACGTTTTTTTGCTCCCGGGAGGTCCCGGAACGAAGGTGGATATTTTCGCACCACATCGCAAGGGACACCCCTAAGGAACATGGGAGGCCCTCGGGGTCCGTTATCGGGTCCATGATCCCCCTCTAGTATAGCCTAAGTAACAGCATCAATCTCATAAAGTCCAAACAAATAATGATTACCTTCATCAACCATCATTACTACGGGGATCATGAAGTATAACTTTCAGTTTAATATCATCACAAGCAGCAGTTAGAAACTTGTTCTTTATTGGATTGCTTAGTTGACATATGTAGACACTAGACAGTAGAGGTACAACTTTTAGAACGTATGTGGAAAATGGGGTCGCATCAGATGCTTGTATCAGATTAATCAACTTCGACGCAATGTAGCTCACTTTTAAGTTTATTTAAGCAAGCTACCAGTGGTTAACAAAATAACTTTGAAAATTAAAACAAGATGGAGAAGGTGACGATTCTTTTAAGCAGTAAAAAGGAAAAATTCTATTGAGTGCATGTACAGATACATTCAGTATCACCTTGAGAATTTCATGGGCTTCGATTTCATGCTTTCCATTCTCAACCAGTTTCCAGAAACATGTATCAAATAGGTTGTTAACATGACCTGCAAAAAAGGAAGTTAACAAAGAAACTGATGTTAACAGTATTTTCTCTATTATCTCCTCTTTATCTTCCAAATAATCAACTGAACTTTGATTAGGGTCTCACAAAAAGTAGGAAATGATGTACTCCATAAGTCCAATTTTACTCTATTGTTGGATAACTGAATTTCATTAAGCTAGTTACAATGAACTACTTACACTCGTTTTGTCTCCAAGCAAGATAGGTCTGAAGAACCTCCGATGTTGGACAACGAACAACTTTCGCATGAAATGAAGGTGCATAGAGTAACTCTTGATGTGGAAAGAACTCCTTCCATTTTATGGTGTACACAGAAGTGAAGAACGATACAAGTAGGGACAGTATCTTACTGCAGAAGAGATGTTTGTGGGAAGTAAGATATCTATTGAGAAGAAAAGGCGCAACCGTAGTAGAAGGCTATATCATGCAGGAGGAAAACAAATATAATCCAGCAAGCGCCTTAGGAAAGCTAAGACAGGGTAATACAGACACGAAGAAAGAGCAGTACAGATATTGTCAGTTGTATCAGGAACAGATTTCTACCCATCCAAACTAACTTAAATGAGTATAAAGTTTAAGTCACATACCTTTCGCGCCTCTGGTAAAATATGGACTCCTTTTTCAACCCAAAACTACAAAATGACAACAGTAAACATGCGGCTTTTGGTATGAAATAGAAGGAATACAGATTCCAGCAACAGAACAGATGAATATTGCAGGTACCTATATTCATCACTAAATCCATATGAGAATAGTATGTCGGAATATTCCTCCATAACAGCCACTGCACAAGACTTCATTAACTTCAACGCTCTTCTATCATTGGGCTTCTCAAAATGATGAGCTTCAGAGAACCTATCATAGGAAATACACCGAAATGAGAGGTCCCAACAACCTACTTCGATGAAATTGTGTCAACTTCAAAATGAAATTTGTTTATGTGGAAACTAACACCACGAGTATAGGTATAAGCAGTATGACAATAGAAACCAATCTAGTGATGACTGATGTCTGATGACATCCCTATAGGAAGTCTAATGGCTTGAGTTTTACCTTCCAACTCAATTACCAGAATGCAGATTTCATAAAACCCCTTGGAAGGGGAGGAGAAGAGAAAGTCCCTGTGTAACCATGGTATATGATCGTCCAATTGACCACAAATAGGAAAAACAAGTGCATCGTGGATAGCATTTAACTTTACATTCTCCTTTCCCTCTCCCTTTTTTCTTGTCATTTCCCTAAAATTATCCTCCACCTTACCCCCCCCCCCCCCCAACCCAAAAAAAAAAAAAAAACTACCAGGCCTCTCCTCATCAAAGAGCAACGGTAAACCCTGGCACTGATGCAAGAAGCCATGGTTGCCTCCCTAGGATTGATCAGATTGCCATTTAGCATGCTCACCACCCTAACATTAATTAAAAGCTAGCTATCAAAGTACAAGTGAATGTTGGGCGTGAAACAGATGCAAAGGCAGGGCTGGAGATCGAGTGACAGATCAGTGTTAACAGCCACACCTAATGGCTAATGGCACTAAGAAAAGGCTCAATAATGGTCTGGTTTTGGTGATAACTAGTAAGGTGTTTTTAAAGATATTCATCAACAAATGGACAAGGAGATGAACGAAGCACATGAAAGCCTAAGAACAGGCATTTGGAGATACTTATGATGCCATCCATCATATCAAGATCACACTTGCACATAACCAAGTAAAGTAATTAAGCAAATTAATTAGTGTCCACCATGTCCTGTAATGTAGAGTAATTACTGCACAAGTGTTTTGAAATCACATTCCTCGGGCCTTCTCCAAACAAAGGAATGGAGACGACTAGTTCAACTCAAGTTGCAAATGCTGAAAGGACTAATGGATTAAGGAAACAAACATAAATGACATTTAGGTAGATGTTTAGCTTCAATTCAAGAAGAAATGATTTACCTTGTAAAATTGCGCCCATCAATGAGAACAACAATAAGATTAGGCAGCATAATTTTGTCTTCAACTTCAAAGGACTTCACATACTCGTATTTGCAGTTTGCCATGACTACCTAATTGAATGATTTTTAAATATATCAGTACATCAAAATAGCTTCATACAGATGGTAGAAAAATTAACATGCTGTAACACCCCGAATTTTCTACTAAAATAAATAAATAAAATAATTAAACCCGAGCCAAAAATCGGGCAGAGTTCCCTTTGTAAATAGAGCTCCCAAGTTATCGACATTCTAAAAATCTGCTTAAACAGAAAATTAAAACAAAATCCAATCAACTTAGCGGAAGACACTAATAATTCAGGGTGCTACCGCCACACTCACTCATACGAATGAGTGTAAGGCTCTTCAACTGGAAACTAATGTTAATAACCTCATATATAGTCTAGGTAGTCTATTTATTACATTTTATACTCTCTAAAAGAAACAACTACCAATTCTCGCATACTTCTATCTGAAAGCGTCCTCACTGATATCTATATATACATAAACTTCAATCTGGAAAAAGGTGAGAATATGCAACGTCATTGCTGGTAACTCACATTTAGTACGTAAAGCGCATTCTAAATTTAAATCAAATCTAAACGTACAAACATGTTTTACACTTTAATCTACTTTATTTGCGTCTATAAATATCATAGCATTTGCACTAAAGATAACACTATCAACCATACTTTAAAACATAAATAGTTGTCATTCTTCACTTCAGATAACCCATATAACTCAGGTAATCTTAATGGCTTTTATTATTAGTCTTGCATTACTGAACTGGGCATAAGGGAGTTAGGTTCCTAGGGCCGCTGCTTCTGGGAGCGTTTAAACCCTTGACCGCTTCCGGGGGTCAAGCCGCTTCTGGGGGTCAAATGTGTTATCTTTAACTTTTATTTATGACCGCTTCTGGGGGTCCTTGGCCGCTTCCGAGGCCCTGGAACTATGGAACTGTTGACCACATCTTGCGGTCAATGACCGCTTCTGGGTAATGTATACTTGTATAATAGTTCTAAATTTATAACCATAAGTCAACTCTCAACCACTTAATCGTAATAAGCACACAAGTAAGCCACCTAGCTTCAACATGAAATAAGCAAACAGTACAAATACATATACTTACAGATTGTTCAAAAGCTCTGTACTTGTAGATACTAGCTAAAATTCAATTGGATAAAAATAATACTAACCCATAGACTCTCAATTTCACATCTATCCCAATTTAATCACATATACACAAAATAAGGCTCAAAATGAATGTAAAATGAACCCTACTTAATAGATGTAGTTACCTCAAAGCAATTAACCTCTCAATTAGCGGTATCCACAAGCTAATTCTCTGATTTAACAGAATCTGTTCTATCCGTAACTTGGCGGGATACAATGGCCCTTTAGGTCTGGTTCACTGCTGGCCCCATGTGCTACGAGAAGAAGGGGCTCAGCATAGAGGACGTTGACTGGGGATGGCGGGAAGGACCCGACAAGATTGTTGCCTACTGCTAGTGTAGCTTGTGTTGTGGGTGGTGGCGTAAACTGATTATGATTGATACTAATGGAGGTTGAACAAGTACGGTAAATGAATAGGTAAAAAAGGACCAATAAGTGGTTGGTGTGAGTTGTTCGGCACGCTTATTCCTTAAATAAGGTTGAGCGTTCGAATTTTGTGAATGAAAATACTATTTAATAAAAACACTTTATCCTTTGTGAATTGATCCGGTGTGAACAAAATTGGTCTAGACTCAAAGAGCTTAGATGAATCTATGGTTAAACCAAAAAAAAAAGAATAGGCAAAAAGAGACATAAGAGAGAAAATGAGTCGGTTAAGAAATTAGGCCTTAGAGGTGGCTTTCCTTCCCCAGATGGGTTTTCTCTTTGAATTGTACTAATTGGACCTCAATAATTATAAGTGGGTTTCACATTTAGGTTCCTCTAATTGGACCTCACTTTGGGGCACTTAAACATGGGTTCTTAGTACTATTTTTCATCATTGATTGGAGGGCTTATTGCATATGGTACATGTGTCATCTAATCATGAGAGCCCATTCCTTTGCAAAGGCCTTTGACCAAAATCCACTAAAGACCTATGAGGTCCATCAGCTTAGGTCAACCTACAAACTTACCTCAAGGCATTAACTATAAATAGAGGAAGGACATATAAGGTAACTAACTCATCTTTACTATCTCATTTATTATCTTTACCTACCTTATTCTCACTACCAAGTAACTGATTTAGCCTTTGGAGGGGGGACTTCCTCATTTACCCCCGAGAACAGTTCACTTGATCTTGCAGGTGACGTGTATTGTCTCCCGAAGACGGAACCACTAGCATCGTGCTTAACATACCCCCAAAACAATCATCAATTTGTTTTCCTTATTTCTATACTTAGGGGTACACTAATACTAGTACTATAATTTCACAAATATTCAACCAATAAAAACGTTAATCAAAAGACATTAATAATAATAATCTGAACAATATAAGGACATTACAAATAGTACCTAATATTAATATCTACCCATATTGTTGAAACTAATAACTTTTTTTTTTTTAGGAAATGCTATGAAAATAGGGGGTATTACACATGCCCTATCAAATTTCACAAAGCAAAAAAAAAAATGATGTGATCCTCTTCAATCATACATAGCCACAAGCCTTTAACTGTGGACAAGGGAACTTCTATAACCAATCACCAAGACTTGAACCCGGCACACACTTAGCACAATCAATAGTTGTGTGTTCAGCAAAGGATGTGAAAAATATTTAGAAGATTTTATTGATCGTATAAGAGGCTGTCAAACAAGTTGTCATCGACTCATCGGTCATCACCTCTATTCTCATTCGTTTAAAAAAAAGTCACCCTTATTCTTAAGGAAATTAGCCTTCCTTCCTTCCTTCCTTCCTTCCTTTTCCACCCTAGCAAGCAAAACGCCACCCTAGTATATACTATACGTCTAACTCTATGCAATAAATTGTTCGGAATGGTTAACTTTGCTTTGCAGTGAACCAATGCAAATCCAAGTCTCAAACAACACAACCTAAATTTGTTTTTTATTCTCTTTTTTCCTTTCTAAACAAGAATGCAGAAAATGATCATCACTGAGTAATTTCTACAAATAGTTGGTGGGTATGATCTTTAAACTATATAGGAAAACCAATAATTGCAAACAGTTATATCATACGATTAAATACAATATAGAGCACAGTATAGTATTTTTCTTGAAAGCAAATTAAAAATATGAAGTAAAATGAAGGGGCAATAGCAATTAGGAAGTGGAACTGGAAATGGACAATGGTCACACACATTGCATATAAGTGCCCTAAAACAGAAGATAGTATATTGTCAAATGAAGGCCAAGGCACTGTGTTGCTAATCTCCTACTTAACAGACCTAGGAGAGAGAGAGAGAGAGAATCTGTGGTTGTGGGGTCTTGCCGTCTTGGCAATATATGGTGAAATTTGGGCGCAATTCAACTAAACTGGATTAGCTAGAAAGAGGAGAGAGAAAAGATAACCCGTGGAGCTGATTAGAGAGAGAGAGAGAGAGAGAGAGAGAGAGAGAGAGAGAGAGAGAGAGAGAGAGAGAGAGAGCAACCAATCCTCCATGGACGTACCTTGGTCCTTGAGCGTTTTTGTTTGCTGAGGCATTTCATTTGGGCTTGATTACTACTGTGGGCCAGATAATTGCCATCAAACAGAGGAAGCCCATGATAATATGCTACCCCAAGTCCCCAATAACAATTCATGATTTATTCATCATGTAATTTTTAATTACTTTTCTTTTTTGGTTCACCGTAATTTAAATTATAAATTTGAATAGAGTGAAAATTATTAAACTGAACATAGCAATGTTAACAAGGTTTGTAATACGAAAATCCATTACAATGGGCTTCTTATTTTGAGGTAAATGTAGCGTTATGTGGGGTTTGTTTGACACGGTGAACGGCCGAGGTCTAGCCATATCAGATTTATGTGCTACTTTCGCGTATTTAAAAGTAGCTAGGAGTATTAGAGTTTAAGCTACTGGTTCTTAAACGTTAATGTAATTAAAGTTTCCAAACGTTAATTAGTTGTTGCCAATTTTAATCCACAAGTTACCCGTAAAATCTATTTTGTTGCAGACAAGTCTCAAGAGATTTCATGTTGAAGAACTCATGGGAAGTTATCCAAATCCCTTAAGAATTGATCTTCCTCATGGCTTGAGCAAAAATGGCATATGGATGTCATTTGAGATCTGTCAAGAGATATTTGATCCAGCTAGCTGAAAGGTAACTACTAAAATTACAATTTAACTATTGATTTTAGAAAATTTCGATGGCATTATGGAGGCATACAACATTACAGTCAACTTCATAACAACCCAGTTCGATTGTAGAAACTGTTCTATGAATTATCAATAGTTGCTCATAACCACATGACATCAACGTTCGACATGTCAAACCAAGATGCCCTTACATAACTATGTTTCCAAGAAATAATACAAGAAAGACAGAACTACTTATATATGCTTGAAATACCCAATCATAGCCTCAATGCCTGATAGACCACAAGTCCGAAAGAGCTGGCAAGTGGCTGGCCATGAATCACCACCTCTTAATCATCTTCTCTTTCCGGAGGAAGCCCGCAAGGTAGCAACATTTTCTGTGTAAGAAGAACGACAAGCAATTCAATTAGCAAATGGAAAAGGAAAGGGGCAGAAAAAGAGTGTCTTAGGAAGGTGTTTATGGAACGAAGAGCGCTCAAAGATCCATGTGTATCACATGAACTTGCGCATTGTTCTATCAAACGGCATTCAAACTTAAGGTGAAGCCGACAGCTTAGCGGCTAAGTTTTGTCTATTCCCAGAACCAATGCAACTGACTAAGATAGTCTCAATATGCAAGCTGAATTGTCTAGAGACCTAATAAGTTCCATTTATTCCTGTCCATTTTTACTGACAGAAAATGAGAAGCCAATTTACTCCATAAACAAAAGATTTTATTAAATTATCTATAACATCACCAAATGCTACATGAACAGCAAGAAAGATAGGAATCCAAACCTGCATGAAGTTGTAGCGCTCTCTTCCAATCGATTCATTTTCTGCAATCGCAAAGTATCCAAGCATTGGGTAATGCCCGATATATGAAGCATAGCTGTCACGTTGGATGTTAACAGCCCATTCACTGTGAAGTTCAATGTGAGAAGAAATTAGAAACCAGACAACATGAAATATAAACAAATCAAAAGATATCTAGAGAAAGTAAGCTTACAATCTGTTCAAATCTGCATGTCCAGTCCCAACGTATTTTGCTTGAAGATGTTCAAGCTGCGAATTGATGTTGAATCGATCACTGGCCTGCATACACAAAACTAAAACAATCAGCAACTTGAAACATTCAAAATGACAATTCAAAACATTCAGCAACTTCAAACAAGCAGAGGAGACCTTTAATGTGAAGGTTTCAGGAGCCCATGAATCATCAATTTGAGAAAGACTTTTTGGAACTTTCATTTCAAATAAAATTGGAAAATTTTAAAATTTCGATACAAACGAAAAAGAGTCTCTGAGGACTCAAGTATTCTAAATAATATTCGATTTGATTTGGAGATTGGATGCCGTTAATTCATGATCTGTGGCAGTTCGAGTCATGAAGCAGGAAATTAGCAAGCAATTAACAAAGAAAGTCAAGAAACCTAAATTGTTAGATTGAGTACAGGGAACATAGAATAACGTAGAATCAAATACACTAACGTCAACATTTATCAGTGCCTATACTATTCCAATCAGATCTTCTCAAAGTGGCAAGAAAAATGAGGATATACAGTGTTAGTGTCTGTAAGGAGTCAACTAGAATCAGCCATAAAAAATTGTGTAACACTCAACACGTGTGCTGTTCTGATTGTGGATTAGGTTGTACCTTCATTATCCGTAAGTAGCTAAAAGAATTTGAGGCAGATGGTCCTTAACTGGGATAAGAAGTACCCGACAACCCCCTTTCATAAGAGTTACTAGATAAATTTCACAAACCAATCGGGTATCGCTTGCAACTTCCCACTAAAAGCATTACACCAATGCACCAATGCACAAAAGCTGAATCCTAAGTAGGGATGGCAATCAAGTCCGAACCCGATCCGAATCCGATCCGTTTAGGCCAAAAAAACCGAACCGAATCCGAATCCGAATAAAAAAAATCCGAGTCCGAATCCGATTAGAAAACTCCGAATCCGAATCGGATTCGAATGATGTGTGAAATCCGAAAATCCGATCCACCTCCGAATCCGATCCGAATATCAAATTATTTTTAATATTTTTAAAAAAAAAGAGCACTACATCCTTAATATATTTGAATTAAGTATATATGTTCACCTTTGTTTGTATCTTAAATCCTTAATATATATATGCCATATTTATTTTTGTTGAATTAGCAATTAGCTATTTAGTATTATCTTGAATGAAAAAAATTGGAAGTAAATCGAGTAAACGGATCGAATTCGGATCCTCCCTAATCGGAGGTTATTCGGATTCGGAGGTGATTTTAGAATCCGTTTAGTATTCGGAGCGGATTCGGATTTAGCATAATCCGATCCGAATCCGATCCATTGCCATCCCTAATCCTAAGCAGAATCGATTAAACTGAAGGCTAAAGTTTTACGGATTCCACCTTCAACCATTGATATCCTTAAATTGGTAGCACGGTTCCATTTATCTGCAGCTGCATTGATGTTCCACAGTGCAACATACTTCTCATAATGTTGCAACTCAAGCAATTTTTTTCCTACTTCATTACCCAACTCAATAGCTCCATGAAGCTTACAAGCACCCAAGAGTGCACCTAAGACAGTGTCATCAGGCTCAAAGGGCATTCTCTTGATAAAATTATCAGCTTCTGCCAAAAGCCCAGCTCGGCCCAATAGATCAACCACACATCCGTAGTGCTCCATCCTAGGGGCAACGCCATAATCTTGGGACATAGATCTAAAAAACACCAAGCCCAAATCCACATATCTGGCACGAGAACAAGCTGTAAGAATAGCAACAAAAGTAATCTCATTAGGCCAAATTTGCTCCTGCTTCATCCTCTCAAACATGTCTAAAGCCAGCTGCTCCACACCATTTGAAGCTAATGAGCAAATAATGGCATTCCAAGTGCACACCTGTTTGGTCTCCATTTCCTTAAAGACTCTCATGGCACTAGCCAAGCGTCCCAGCTTCCCGTAAAAAGATATAAGAGCGGTCCCAACAAAAACAGTTAAGACAATCTCAGTCTTGATGATATATCCATGTAATTGCTTTCCGTAATAGAGAGCTCCTTTCGCATCTACATTAGCACAGGAGGACAGAACACTAACAAATGTTGCTTCATTAGGCCTTACAATGCCACTAACTACATCATCATGAACCATCATCTTCTGAAAATATTTCACTGCCTCCTCAAAACACCCACTACTCCCAAATCCATTAATCATACTAGTCCAAGAGAAAACATCACGCTTAGCCATGTGCTCAAACAACGAAACACTTGAAGCCATATTCCCATTTTTAGCAAAAACATCGAGCATGGCATTGTGTGAGACAATACATGGCTCATATATCTCCTCAAAAACCAATTGCGCATCAACAAGAGAACCATGTCGTGAATAGAAGCTAATGAAAGAGGTTTGTATAAACGGGTCAAACACCACCCCATGTTTGATAACATGGGAGTGAAGGGCTCTGCCTATGAGGCTAGCTGACAAAGGCGAGGAAAAAGCAGCAGCTTTGATAAGAGAAGTAGAGGTGAAGTTGTTGGGCGGGGCTCGCTGGGCAAGCATGTGAGTGTACAAAAGAATACTCTTGTAGGGTTGGTGAATAGTGAGATAGCATCTTATCAAAGCATTGAACAAAAGCGTGCTCATCCATTTGGGTTTCGTAGCATCAGCTGGGTCGAAATGGAGGTACCCATTAGTGATTACAAGGGCTTGGACTTGTTTAACTCGATTCGGGTGCTTGGTGAAACTCTGGAGAAGTTAAAGCAGTTGTTCCGATGAATGTGGCATCCTAACACCGCAACCCACCCACCCCCAAAAAAAACAAAAATCAGTCCTAATTCTAAAACCTCCAGTGAAGAAAATGAACTACTTCAGAATCAACCATCAACCAAGAACATAAAAACTGCATACAATTAGTGTCTTCATAACATAAATTTCACTCCTTTACTTCTCAGTGTTAATCTTAACACCGCAATCCACCCAAAAACATAAAATAAAATAAACAAAAATCAGTCCTAATTCTAAATCCACTAATGAAGAAGAAGAGCCACCTTAGCATCAACAAAGAAGATTAAAGCTTCATAGAATTAGTTTTTTCAAAACGAAATTTCAAATCTTTGTTTCTCAGTGTTAATATTTGTCTAGTTAATCAAAATTACTAAAGAGTTAAAGACACAAACTCGATAACTCTTCATAGGGGTTGGCTAATTTCAATACTCAGATACTTAAATCAACACTTCAATAAAAAGGAAAAAAAGAAAAGGGTAATTATCTACTATTCAATCAATATGTTTTTGGCGATTTAGGGTTTAGGGTTTCCTTACAATGTTGAGCAGTAATTAAAGAAACTAGAGATTTACATAGTATGTCTGGTGATTTAAATAAAAGCAATGCAAGAAAAAGAGAATTGACGAAGAATATAATTAACACAGGAAGAGAGATAAAATAGAGTACCTGCATATTGACGATTTGAAGCTAAAATTCTCACAATTTCGGGTCGAACTGTAGAACAGGAAGAGCAACTTCACAGGAAGGATTAATAATCTTCTTAAAGCATGAGAGAGTGCCCTCTTTTTAGCGCCGACCTCTTCTTGTTGAGTTTTTTTTTTTTTTTTTTTTTTTAAATGTTCTAGGAAAAAAATATTTAACCTGACAACCAAAAGTATCCGGCGTCGATCACGGTGATAATTTTCTGCGCTGGCTTGTAGGCACCTCAAAGTATGGTACAATTAGCCATGGAATTTTTGAGGTCTTTTTTAAATAGCAAGATTTCGACTTATAACATACTCCCTCCGTTTCTCTTTAAACTTCCTATTTGTTTTTTCACGATCTTCGAGGTAGTACTTTAACCACTAATATCTATAAAAATATACAAGTAAAATTTATAAAAATTTGATATTTTGAAAATACATTTTCAAAGGAATCTAATGCATATACTTTCAAATCATAATTCATAGAGATTTTTTATATATTTACGGTCAAAGTTTACAAAGTTTGACCTCAAAAAAATAAGTAGAAAGTTTAAAAAAAACGGAGGGAGTAATAATCTCGAGATTACATGTGACTAGCAGTCTAGCACACGTCGTGCTCGTAGTTACTTGTTTTTGTCTCTCTTGCACGAAAATAATAATAATAATAATAATAATAATAATAATAATAATAATAATAATAATAATAATAATAATAATAATAATAATAATAATAATGACTTTTATTAAACGCAAAAAAAAAAGTCGCAAAAATGACAAAAGTGATTAGTTTTTTTTTTATTATGTGGACAAAAAAAATAAGTTAAACTCCTTTGGTTGTCCTTAAATTTTGTGTTTTTATGCTCGTTTTTACTTTGTTGTAAATTCAAATACTAAACGCCTTAATTAATCCAAACAAAATCGCCATGAAAATACATAACAAATGATAACTCCCTCCATATATTTCCAGTCAAGGATATTTGCAGTGGTTTCTAATTTGGGTGTCTACATTCTCAACAAAAGTCAAGTTGCAATTGTATTAGAGGGATAGATATTTGCCCCCCAAAAAAAAAGCTCGAGTACAGCTTTCTCCTTCCGCCTCCCCAAAATCCATTATCTCTCCTTCCTCCTTCACAAAATACATTCCCAAATCCCCAACAATGGCAACAACTCTCAAATCCCCATTATCTCTCCTTCCTCCTCCCCAAAATACATCCTCACGGGCCAAACCTGGCTAAGGCCCTGCCAGGCCCGGGTGGACGTCCCGGCACGGCCCGATACCTATCCATGCGGGTCAGTGTCTAGTTATTACAAAGCCCGGCCCACGAACGGAATGGACCGGCCCGTGGCCACCTCTAGGTACACCTATGATGAATTGTTGGTTACACCTATAGGAGTAATCTATTCGGCTACATCCACCTATGTTTTTCTAATAAAGTTGTAGGTTTATTGCAATGAAGTCATAGCCTCATAGTTTAGTAATAATAAATTCACTACAGTTTGATAAAACAAATAATACAATAAAAAAGTATGAGTGTAGTGTAGATAAATTGGCTACACCATTGATAGATTACCGAGCGGGTACATCAAACGTTGTTCATATTTCTGATGAGGAAGTAAACATCTTAATTCTAGATGTCTAGTACCCTAACTTTGTTCAGAGTTCGGATCTTCTCTATTTTCTAAAAGAAATGGAGGGTGAGATCTCCTTTTCCCCAATTAAAAAGGAAATGGAGGAAAATAAGAGAAAGAAATCTAACCCTCCAATTGAAAAGTAGAGAGGAGAGAAATGGAGAGGAACTCAACTCCTCCGTTTGGCAAGTAGAATGAAGCCTGATTTGAAACATTGTCTTTAAAAACACATCAAACCAAACTTTGTCTTTAAAGACACATCTAAACATTGATTCACTCAGTTATCAACTGAGTTAGTGTATATTGAAGATTATGTTTTCACAAAGACATTAACATGTCTGCACGATGTCAATAAACCCTTGTTCCCTATGGAAGAAAGCACAAATTGCACAAATAATGGACTTACAAAACAAAGAATTTTGCACAATGGCATAATGTGGTCAATCAAATTAGACAGATAATTACATTTTTGAAGGGGATGGGCTGATAGCTGCAGTACATCTTCAGGAGAACACAACAAAAACCACCGGCTGTAATTAACGATATACACTTTGGGCTATTAATTTACAAAAGATTGACATCAAATTGCAAGGTCCAAAAAAATCACACTATATAAAGGGCCTTTGCCCCAAAGGACCCCCCTTTCTTTGCATCCTGAAGCCGACATGCAGCAATCAATCAACCAAAACCTGTCCACTTCCAAAAACCAAGACTAGGTAAACCTATCTCTGATTTGATCATTACCAATATCCAGAAGAGTTAGCAAGATTTTACAAGGCTCCAATCTATTTCTTAAGGAGCTTCTGGATGAGGCGGCAATAGGTTGAGAAAACTGCCTTGAGTAGTAGGCTGATTCGAAGAGGTCTCTGACTCGTCCTCTGTGGATAAAGTACAAGAGAAGAATCAACTAATCAAGTTTATCCAAAAAAAAAAAAACAATAAACAATAAACTAATCAAAAATAAAAGCATGTAGAGTACTTCTGAAAGTTTTGAGCAAAAAACAAGATATAGTGTCATGCTGAAACAAGACTACAATAGCACAATGATCAGAAAAGCATGAAACCTCAAACATGCAGCTGACGGGAATATTTGAATTGCCAATTGTGACCATCACTAACAATTTTCTGTACTGGACAAAATTCATACACAACGGAAATGCACTCCACCACCTATGCAACAACAAAAAGAGCAGCAAAATGGAATCCTCATCCAACCAGAAAAGCTAGCTCAAGTGTAACTCTTCTGTGTTAGGAGGGCGAGGAGGGGTGCTAATTGTCTAATCTGGTAAAAGTACATACCGAAGAGAGACTTGATAGTTGGCCTCTTGGGTTTCGTACTCTTTTTCTTCAATTCAGCTACAAAGAGGAAGGACACATGAATCAAAAGTCAACTCCAAACAAATAAAATCACACCTGCAACTGAAAAGTTCAGCTATAGACAGAATACTAACAATACTATCAAGAGGAACTATAAAATAAATTCATGAAGTGAGAACCAGGACTTCAGCCTCCAGGAGCAATTTATCAACAAGGGGACTGAAGTACCAAAATACATAATCAAAATTTGAACTACTTAAAGCACAGCATACACACAAGAGAGCAGATAACTTACAGACTCCAGGTACTTCATGATCATTGACAATCTCAAAATTCTTGTATGTATACCCTACAAAGTTGACATCCTTTGACGACAGCATCTGCAGCAATGGAACCCAAACAAATAAGATGACAATACATGAAGCAATTTCAGATATTTGACATCAAAGAAACACCCCACCAAGATAAAAACAAAACAATACTTCGACAGAATACAAGTTCGGCGTATCTCAGAGGAAGAATTGCCTCAAACAAGGGAGGAATAACTTAATTCTCTACTATCAATTACAACCAATTTTTGTTTTTAAATGTGGTTAGATTTATTATTCCATCTTCCAATCGACACCAATGTGCTGCCCCTTGGATAATGTGTACAATATCCTAGGCAGCACCAATGTGGTATCCAATGTTACAACTTTGCAAATGACAAAATCTTAGACACACACATTCATGAGTCAAACTTAAAAAAAAAATATATATATATATATATGTGCCAAACAGGTGAGTGTCCTAATGCTGTACACAAGGCTATGCCATGCCTGAAATTCTTGCACAACAATGGAGTTCAAGAATAGGCCAAATATCCAATATAAATTCAAAGGGTTGAAATTGATAAGACATTCAGGCTCTAGCTTTGAAAAGACACCGAGCTCCAATAGGATTATCACAAATAATATTATTATCAAGAAAGTTGGTTCCAGAATTAATGAGTTTAAGCAGAGTCCATGTGACCAAACAACTCATTCTAAACAATCCTACATTCACCATTCTTACAACAGCCTCATTGTGGGCTAAGGCTGCCAGTTGTTTTCGAAGTTACCCTGTTACACAGGTTATGCTTCATTGGGCTGAGTTGTAAATAGGCTCCCTTAGAGGACTCCTTGTCCTCTTAGGTTGTACTTCTTTCATTGACATTAGTAATAGTTTTTCTTTATCAAAAAAAACATTCTTACAACAGCAAATGCTGCTGCATTGTAAAGATGCAAGCATAATTCTAAACCAATTTTCTCAAGTAGCCAGCACTTCATCATACTACTAGCAGATATCCTTCTTCTTCTCAAACAGGAACCAGACAAAGTGATGCGCTGATGATATCACACAAGTAGACTCCCTTAGAGGACTCGTTGTCCTCTTAGGTTGTACTTCTGTCATTGAAATTAGTAATAGTTTTTCTTTATCTCAAAAAAAAAAACATTCTTACAACAGCAAATGCTGCTGCATTGTAAAGATGCAAGCATAATTCTAAACCAATTTTCTCAAGTAGCCAGCACTTCATCATACTACTAGCAGATATCCTTCTTCTTCTCAAACAGCAAACAGCAACCAGACAAAGTGATGCGCTGATGATATCACACAAGTATGCAACAATTTATCAACAAAACCAGAAATGCTATGTTTTATAACCCCACTCTCCAGACTTGAAAATACATAACTCTGCTACTAACCTTCCTCCATGGACCAGATTTGGTGTTACTAGGATGAGGTTGCTTGTCTGTCTGCAGTGCCATCATAATAAAAGATATAAATCAAATGACCATGAAAAATCAGCAACTTTCTGAAATTCTAGCCTAAGAAGAACTGGTTTTTGAACTTGCAAACCTCATCAAATTTTTCAAAATTCTGTGTATCTAACTCGTCATTTACTTCAGGAATAAATGCAGCTTCCATTTGATACAATTTGTCCCAATTGACGCCCTTAAACCACGGATGAACCTAATAGTGGAGGAAGTGAAACTGCCATGCTCAGTGAAAACACTTTGTCAAACTAAACTTGGATATCTAGCAAGGAACCAGAACATTACCTTAATTTCATCTGCACCTTTGGTTCCAAGTCGTTGGTCAACATTACATAGGAGTTTACATATGAGATCTTTCGCTTCCCGTGATAACCTTGCTTCTTCGGGGAATTTTAAATGATGCCTCCAATTAACAATCTGAATATAAACAAGTCAAGAACAGATCCAAATGCAATTTTAGAAACATGAACAGCACTGAAAAGAAACTGCAACAAAAGATGAACATTCAGGTGATGAAGCCCAACATTTGGCTGGCCAGCACTCACGGAAAAAGTACCATAAACGACAATGCCTTTCACAAGGCTCCCATCTACTCCAGTTTTCTTTCTTTTTTTCTTTAAGAAGAAAGGTGGGGATAATAATGTATGCAAACTTAATCGGCAAGGCATTGACAGTTGGTGAGACATTTTACTAAATCCATTATAGCTCAAAAATTGAAAATTTCCCAGTGAAGATTCTTACAGAATTGCTGAAACGGACATTCTTAACAAAAATAATCTAGGGTCTTATTCAGCAAACAAACGCACCAACATGTCCTTTTTTGTTTTAAGATAACATGGGTGTCCAAGCTTTCCTTGACTAATCCCATGGGCCCTGAAGTTAACGACCAGGAAAACCTCCAGTGGTCCTGAGGGGACTCGAACCTGGGACCTCTGGAATACTTCTCAGAGGTCTTACCAGCTGAGCTACCCCCTCAGGGTTCAGACCCACCCAACATGTCAATCACTTTTTGTCACGCAATGGGGGAAAATCCCTATCAGTCATGAGAGGTAGTTGGGAAGTTACGAAAACAAGAAATGGACTGAGCAGTTATATTACTTTACAGACTAACAGGCGGGTGTAGACGTCTCAGGTTAAACTAACATACTTTTCAACAGCGACAGTATAAAAATTCAAACTAATTATGCCACTTCAAAGCCTTGAACAATTTACAGACAACTAGTTAAGCAAAATGTTATGAAGATGAATGGAAGAAAGTAACAAGTCTAAGCTCACCTTCCTACAAGTCGACATAGGGTCATCTGAATAGAACGGGGGATATCCTACAAGCATCTCGTACATAATAGCTCCCAGAGACCACCTACAATGTAAAAAATAAGCTTTAAAACAACATAGAATTTTATGTTAACATAGTAAAGAATTCCTAATGTAGATGCTAACCAATCACATTCCATTCCATATCCTTTCTTGAGCAACACTTCAGGGGCAATATAGTCTGGTGTGCCAACTGTTGAATAAGCCTGCAACATTTACAATTGTACATATAAATGTCATTCGGCCTGTAAATCAATAAACATTCTTATCACTATACTACAGTGTAGAAAGACCCCTCTAAACTCTTCATAAAGCATTCTAAAGAGAAGAAACAAAATCAAGACTTTTTGCTCTTAGAAAGATTTGCGTTATCAGATCCTCCTTATGTTCCACAACCCCCTCCCCCCTCCCTCAACACACTTCACAAACTAACTTGGGGAGCTATAAGCTATTGCTTATTTGACCTTCTTCAGGGAATAGCATTCAATTAAAAACAAGCGCAACGTAAACAAATCGCACGTCCATATGGACTCTTCTAAGGATACAGGGGCATGAAAATACTTACAAGCATCCTCCTGTTCTTCTGCCAATGTAGCAATTGCTCCTGCTGTGTCCTCTTTGAAGCTACTGGCCGTCCATCACTTTGAAGAGCTCCACTTAAGTTGTTCCCCACAGAGAAATCCTTCTCTTGGAGACCTCTGCAGTCCAATGGTTTACATAATCCAAAATCTGATAATTTCATGTGACCATATCTATCCAGCAGTAAATTATCAGGTTTGATGTCTCTGCAACATACGACATAAAAGGTTAGCCTTTCTCTTACTTACCACAAAACAAAATATATATTGAACAAAAGCATGGATTCAGACAAACCAACCTATGAATATAATTATGCTTGTGGATAGACTCAATGGCGAGTACAGTTTCAGCAACATAAAACCTGGCTTCATCTTCTGTCAATGTGTCTTTACGCATCAGTAAAGTCATCATATCCCCCCCAGGAAGATATTCCATGATGAGGTAAAGATACTCATCATCTTGAAAGGAGCAATAAAGCTTGACAATGCAATTGCTGTCAACCTCTGCAAGCAAGTTTCTTTCAGCTTTTACATGTTCTACCTGTATCAATTTGGAAGAAGACTAGCTTAGCATAATGGCCAGCCATCCGAAAGCTACTAATGTGAATGTTACATGCAACCGAAAAGACATACCTGGCCTCTTTGGAGCATTTCAGATTTCTTAAGTTTCTTCATTGCATACACATGGCCACTTGATTTTTCTCTGCAAATTCTTACCTGCATTGACAAAAAATGTGTTACAAACCTATTCATGGTTGAAATTCCATCATCAACAGAACACCAAAAAATAATGGCAAATAATGCTACAGATGCCTGATGGTTGGGAAAAGTACTCAAATATGTCCAATTGGTTGTCCCTTTCAGAAGTAACTTGGATCACCAACCAATAGAGTGACCATCAAAATGATCAAATCCAATAGCAAGACACCCATCTAGGAGTGTCACAATACTTCCATGACCCCAACTTAATCATACACGGATACACCTTGAGAATTACAATAGAAAAAGAAATTCAATAAAGTTCATCAGGCTGGAAGAAGAAAAAAAACTACACACAATAAGTAAAGTGAAACCAAACGTCGCGACTCTCACTGCATACAACTCCCACTGCATACGACTCCCACAAACACTCTTACTAAATCCATCCCTTGCCCTTTTTTTCCGTATACACCTACGGTGGGAGAAATCATTAAATGACCAAGTAATATTGGTCCACCCTCTCACAAAAATGATCAATCCAACTCAAATTCACTTGCTAAAAAAAGGGGCAACAACTTTTTTTGTGAGAGGGTGGAGCAATGGTCCTGAACCACCTAATGGTTTCTCCTAAGGTGGACTTCTATGATTCACACAGCTCAAAACCGCACTTAGTCTTCTAGAACTAGAATGCCCACTAATACAATGATTGTCATATCCATGGTTTCTCCTAAGGTGGACTTCTATGATTCACACAGCTCACAACCGCACTTAGTCTTTTAGAACTAGAATGCCCACTAATACAATGACTGTCATATCCACACACACAGACTAGGTTTGGTGGGCCCTCTAGAAGGAAGGATAGAGGCTACTGCCAGTAGACCACCATAAACAGGCAGAAGGTCTTGTCAGAGCCACAGCAATCAGGTTCCCAAAGAATATACCCCTCTCAAACTGATGGAACTCTAGAAATTCTAAGAAAACCTGATTTCAGGTCATGAAAGATCCAGCCGCTAATCAGGTAACTAGACAAATGCATGAAAGTTCTGCATTGAACACACAAACCCCACAAATTTGGGAAGAATAGTGGAAAAAGATGATAAACGTGACCGAATCAGCAAAAGGAAAACACTGTTCAATTTACATTCAAACAAAACCTTGCCACAAAAGCCTAAATGTGTGAGAAACACCTCTCATTTCGTGTCTGCATGTCAGAGATTCAACATGGCTTTTGTCTCGGGTATTTTTGCTTCCTACATTGTCACAAGAGCTTATATAACTTAAGACGGAGCTTCCAATAGCTTCCTCAGAATTACTAACCTTACTCCTTTTCCAGCACCATGGAAGACTACATGATAGTAATTAACCAATGGCTCATATGAGAGACATTAAGCCTTTATTATAATCTCTTCAGCTAATGTATCTTAATGAAGAGAACTTGTATCTTAACTTTTGAAAAATTTGAACATCGATGTTCTTAAAAATGTACAACTGGAAGTCTGAAACTAAAATGCCATAATCTCAGGTCTAAATGTTTATCCCAACTTGTCAGGGGAGCTCTCTCACCCTTAGACCTGCTGTAAACATGTGTAAAGCATGCTTCTTTTAGCAAAATGTTTCATACAAGAAAATATAGAGCTAAGAACAACAAAGAGACATAGAAAGGACGACAAGACATATAGCCTCGTCTCGTGTCTTTGTGAACACTATCCTGATCATCCATCACAGGGGAGAAGGGGGGCTTAAATTATTTATAAGCCTGACAAAACAACAAGGTCAACAAAACATTAAATACAGATGAATCCAGAACCCCCCCCCCCCCCAGGCTGCAATATAGGGAGAAAGAGACTTTAAAGCAGAAAAATGAAAGTCTCAAGCACCATAAGGAACAGATACAGAAGTTAGCCGATGTCAAATATACTTCTTATCCATGGATGAGGAAAGCCCATAAAAGTGTTCGAAAATCAGAATCTTCAACTTTTTAAGCATCTAATTTATTGCTTATAAGAGATATTTTTATGTATCTAATTACATCAGATACCACTTAACAAAATCAACATAGTGCATACAAGACATAAATAGCCTTTGGAATAAGATAAGGTACAGTCCAAAGAAGAACAAGAGGAGAAAACACACATACCTCACCAAATGCACCCTTTCCGATCATTGTCAACGGCTCAAAATCATCTGACCCCATTTTGTGCCTCTGGAGTCGCATATATTCTGTTTCCTTTTTCTCCAAATATTTAAGTAAGTTGTTCTGCTCATCCTTTGACACTTCAGCATCAGCCAACTTCTTTTCCAGTATATCACGCCTGCAGGGGACATACATATAATTTCATTACAAGATTTCACAAGTGAAATACAAGTAGCAGAAAAAGAAGAAATTAAGATATCAAAATAAGATCAAAAAGGTAAAGTCTGAATTGAGGGATTCGAGGAGCAAGGACTTTGGGCAACCAAGTTTAAGATAAATCAGTTAATCATGTCCAAATTTAAATGCTTTACAATGAGAGAGCAAATAAATTACGAGCTTTCATGGTCAACTAGAGAAATAAGTAAATAGTAATGCTATAAACCATAAAGATAAAATTTATCCACCAGATGCAGATGCGCTGGAAAACAAGCAACATAAGAAAAGGGGATGCTTCCACAATGCCCTAATTGCTACCCCTGTTAATCATCAAAAAACAGAAGGGTCCCAACAGTCATAACTAATGCAATAAAGTAATTTTACCAGGGAATTTATCACAAATTAGCATAACAATGAAGTAGTCTTCCTCAACTTAGGTATTTACTTGGGGTCAGTTATTGTTTCGAGTCTACACACACAACATCTGCAAAGAAAAGTAAAAGATGAATGCTAGGCCCATGTTACTCAAAACTCTTTATTTCACCTTAAGCAGAAGTGTTGATTACTTGACAATTCAGCATTATTATGGCCCCTTGACATTTCCTCTCAGGCCAAAGAATATAGTACGTTCAAAACAGCTCATCCAGCAGACAAATAATTTAAACATGTACTCAAGTCCAAGTAACATATCACAAGACCACCAGAAAACCAGGTGGCAATACTAAATCTAGGTCATACTTTCCTTCTCCAGTCAGGTGACTCAGGCCCTATCCTTCTACTCGTACAATAGATTACATGTGATCTTACCTAATTCAATTTACATTAAGGGCATGCTTGGATTGAGGGTAATTATTAGGGGGTTAATGAAGCAAATTAAAGGGTAAACTGGGGAGGTGGAGGTAGTGGTGGATGGTGCAACATGGTGGAGGAGAGAGAAAATGAAGGGTGAAAGGAACGAAATTGTTACCCTAGGGGGAAGAAGGGTAATTATTACACCCAAATGGAGGTAACAATTACCCTCATTTCTCTCTCCTCTAGTCAAAATCTAACACCCACCAGGCCACCACCTCTTCCACCTCCCATTTTAGCTATAAATCAATTCATTACCCCCTTAATCCATTACCCCCAATCCAAGCACCTCCTATATGTTGTGAACTCTCCTTCTTGAACTTGGAATGATTTGTTTCACTAATTTAAATAAATTAGTTAGGACAGAAAGAATGCACTGACAGATATGAGACAGTGTGTTAACAATGTAAAAACTCATAGGCCTCGTATTCAGCACAAGCTCACTGCTCTTACCAAAATAAGCTTTCCAACTTTAACTATACATAACAATAACAGAATCATCCAATGATAGATTTATCAATTTCACTCAGTTAATCCAGGTAATAATGTATGTCTTGCCCTAAAATGAACTCTAGCGACAGGAACGTTTGTAACCATAATTATTCCACAGTAAACAACAAGACGTGGTCCGCTGCTTAGGAAACAAATTAAGAGGCAGGCATATTCAACAATGGCATAATACCACAAACCTAATATAATGACTTTCGTGGACAAAGCATGATACACATTGGAAAAAAGAGTACTATAAGATAGTAACACTTGATAAGGAAATACATAATCCTCAAAGAAATGAAGATACCGCATGCTGTGATTTCTCAGTAATGTTCGTACGACAACAACAATGAACAGCAAAGTGAATTCTATTAAGAAAATCATACCGCTCCCTTCTTTGTTGCAGGTTCTTCATCTGCTCCTGATAATGCTTCTCTATGTATTGCTTTGCAGCTGCAACCTTCTGTTTCGTAGCAGTGGAGGGTGCTTCCTCATTGACAGGAGTTTTCGACCCTTCTTTCCCTTTACCCACAGGCATTTCCTTCTTCTTCACCCCTTTAGCCTTATCTTTCGATTTGAACTTATTGAAACACTTCTTTGCAGCATCCATCTCCTTCCCTTTCTTCCACTATCAACTAATACTAAACTAGGCACTAAAATCTACTGTGAACTAGAGCACCAACAACAACGAATCACCGAACCCAGAATCAAAAACTCTCTCTTTCTTCTTCACTCTTTCATCTTGTTGGAGAGCAAACAATTGGGGCAACTTTTTTCACCTAACTTGTACCAACCAGTTACAAAATTAGTGACTTTGCACGCCCAATTTAAGAAAAAACCAATAGTGCAACATAAGAAAGAGACAGAGAATGAGAGGGGCACAATTGCAGTAATTCTAACAGAAAAGCAAAAACTCACACCTTTGCTATTTTCATCAACCTTCTAACTATCAAATATCAACTAACACACTACTATAGCTCCAACAGTGATGAATCAGTATCACCAGTTCAACAATCAACACAATCCCTAATTTCCATCATTAAACCCTTAACTATTTTTTCCCCTTTTGGTGTTATTGCACAGTAAACACGGGCAATTGCTGAACCTCAATTTCACCCACCAACCGCAAAATCAGTGAATTGATTCACCCAATTTCAGCCTAACCAAAATAGCAAGCAACAAAAAACGAAAATCAATCCAAAAAAAAAAGAGAAAGAAGCAGAACCCAAGTTCACATGTACCAAAAATTGAGCACCCAGATAGCAAAATTTGAGTACAAATTAGGCATCTCCTCTACATCCTAAATTCAATAGAAATCAACCCAAGAAAAAAAAAACTTAAGACTAAAGAAAGAAAGAAAAAATATTTAACTTAAATAAAGTAAAAAGGATCACACATTACATAGGTATGGAATGAAAAGGCACGTCTTTTGACACAGAAAAAGCAAAGAAAAAATGAAATGAGATTAGGACAGAGATCAGTAAAGACGGAAGTTGAAAGCAAAGAAAACAAAAACCCTAGAATTGTGGGTGTAGTGGAATTGAATCAATTCAGAAATTTGGGGTCAAAGCAAACAAGCAGGGGAAAGAGGAGAGAGAAATATTACCAGAGAGAGAGAGTGAAAGAGTGAAGAAATTGAAGAGATTATATTAAACTTAAAAGGAAGAACCAGTGAAGAAATAAGCCGCCAATTTCGGTGGTAGAAAAAAGAAATAAAAATGAGAGAGAGAGAGAGAGAGAGAGAGAGGAGGAGAGAATATGAAAAGGAATGATGTGAAGGAGAGAATGTGAATGTCAAAGAAGAGGAAGAAGCAGACGAAGATGCATCAAAGAAAGACGACCACTTTGTTTAATTGGTTTGTCCCCGGGAGCTTTGCCTTTGCCTTTGCTTTTCCATCATCTCTCTCCTAGCCTTTTTTTTTCTTTTTTTTAAAATAGCAAATTTAACTTGGAGGATTATGCCTGATGAGACTCGATAACAAGTCATTGACTTAGGCCCTGTTTTTTTCATCGTTTCCGTGCTGCATTCTGTTTCGTTCCATTCCACTCTGTTTCGTTCTGCCACGCATTCTATACTTCATTTTGTCTCACATATTTTTGAAATATCCATACCGCGTCGTTCCGTTCCTCACCGTCCGTACCATTCCATTGAAGAGAACAGGGCCTTATTGGCGTTGGCGGTGACAACGATAAGATGAGCTATTGCATTATTCACCCAAAATTCAAAGTTTTTTTACTACTTCACTAAATTACTTTTTTATGTTTTGAGAGTACATCAATGCATCAATCTTTCTACTTTAATAAGTTAAAAATAGATTGTGAGGTGCGTCCAACACATGGAGTTGTTAAGAAAATGGTGTTTTTCTATTACTAGAAAATAATGGTTTTTTTAATAGTGTAATTGTATTTATTTTTTTGAATAAATATTTTTCTTTGTGATTTATAAAAAGGTTGCGAAATTCATAAATGATCTGAACCAAATAATACGTACATTTCGGATATATTAAAATTATTCAATGCAACAATATATATATATATATATATATATATATATATATATATATATATATATATATATATATATATATATATATATATATATATATATGTATATATATGTATATATATATATGTATATATATATATATATATATATATATATATATATATATATATATATATATATATATATATATATATATATATATATATATATATATATATATATTTGGGTAAGAGCGTCGGTTATGTGACATGTGTTACATTCTTAGTGGCTATTGTTTTTTCATTTCTTTTTCCTTTTTATTTTATTATGTTTTTTATGGTGATCATTAAGTTTATGTATTAAATGTAATAATAAAAGTTCCTATTTAGTACTTGACCATTTTTAAATTTAAATATATTTTGAATTATTATTTTTATTAATTTTTATACTTATGAGTATAAGAGCACTTAATGTCACCATTTTTATTGTGTTTTATAATTGTGGGAAAAAATATATATTGATATGGCAATATATTTTAGGGGATAAGTGTGTATAATATGATAAGAGTTACATATAGAGTCATATTTGACTGATATTTGACTAATATTGACGGCAAAAAATGTAAATTACGTGACAATAAATATGTCACTAATATTTATTTGCCTAATTTTACTGGGATAAACGCATATGTGACAATGGTTACATATAAAGTCATCATTTTCAAGTTGTAATAATATAGTTGTGGGTATTATATGGTAGGTGATATTTGACTAATATTTACGGGAATAACCGTAGGTTATGTGACTGATATGTGGAATAAGTGTAGACATATAGTTCTGGGTAAGATCGCAAGTAGCGTGACAAGTGTCACAATTTGATTGGACATTAATTATTTTTCTCCTTTTGTTTTTATTTTGGTGAGTAATTAGTTGTCAACAACATCTATCCTATAGTAATTGCTATAGCCTATTCATATTCTTTTTTTTTTTTCATTAGATAGAATTACATTAATACAATCTAAAATGACTTCAATGTACGATTTTAATATTTTCAACACAATAAAAACTCTTATTGATAGATCATATGATGATATCTGGGGGAATAGGTCCACATAATATAACAAGGGTTATATAGTTGTGGGTATAAGCGCAGGTAACGTACAAGCTAAGTGTCACATTTTGATCAATTACATACTAGTTTTCTTTTTCTAGATAGTGAGTTGTTGCTATTTTTTTTTTAACTTTTAGATTCCAAATACTGAAATACACATTAAGGGACAGTTTGATCAAACCAATGGTTGTTAAATAACAAGAATTATATCCACTGGTATAAGCGTAGGCTATGTGGAAATTGACTATTATTTGTGGGGATAATAGTCGTTAATATGACAAGCGTTAAATATTTAGTTAATTACATTTTATAGGAAGGTATAAACACAATTTAAACATAAATTTTGTAAGGATATGCTTAAATATAATGACACGGGTCACATTTGGTGTGGTAATTTATTAAGGCATACTATATGATGTACAACTCCAAGTTAATTGACAAGTGATGGATATTATTTTATTTTTTAATCGGAGAATGATGAGTGGTATGATATGTCTAACATTTCGACCACAGTAAAACATCTATAAAATTAATAATCTCCCTAAAATAATACTTTTCTCCAGTTCCGATATTAAGATAGTTTGATAAATTATTACTCGATAAATTAATAACATCTCTAAATTAATAAAAATTTCATAGTCCCGACAGTATTATTATAATTATAATTATTAATTTTTATTATTTTTTATATACCTATGTATAATTTTAAAAAATCCAAATAATTATTTGAACATAAAAATAAAGTGACAAATAATTTTTACCCGTAATTATTATTATCCTAGTAAATAAGGATTTAACAATGAAAATCCGTTACTAAGAGAGCAAGTAAATTCCTATTGCTAAACAAAAAATAGTGGCTAAGATCCTTAATAATTGAAAAGTAACAATCCCCGTAAGCAGTTGATGGGTTCTTTCTTATGCCGCAACTGATGCCTTAGTAATGACCGTATATTAAACTTTGTTGCCAAGTTCAACAAGGGACTAAATAAATTTAAAGTTAGACTTCAGTCTTCACAACAAAATACCACTCTGTTTTAAAGACTCTTTGTGTAAATAAATGACAAAAATAATTAGGATATTCTTACAATGTTATATAAATATATATTGAATAAAACAATTTCAAAAGTGATTTGCAGGCTATTCAGGCTCCGTTTGATTCACCTGGATAAAACTGATCTGAACTGAACTGAACTGAACTGAACTGAACTGATCTGAACTGAACTGAACTGAATTGATTTTTTAAACTTGATCGTTAACCATTTAAAATTTGTCCAAATATAGTCAATATTGGACTCATTTGAAAGTATGCTTCGAGATCTTTCCGGTGACATAATTATCATCATGAAATTATTTCGGAATAAAAAGTTATATAAATGCTAAAGTTACGCATGAACTGAATTGAACTGAACTGGTCTGAACTGAACTGAATTTAAGTAAAATTAAGGTGAATCAAACAGAGCCTCAATGCATAGTCAACTTATGTGATCAGTTCAGAGTTTCAGACCAAAAAAAAACTTATTTGATCAGCCAAATTAATTGTGGTAATGCGGATGCATATCTGAAAATTGGTTCACAAAATCCTGAAATGTCGTATAGTTTCAAACATCATAATCATAATATATTATATCTATATATTAGAGACATTTTCTGACAGCATTGAAGGCGTCCACCTAAGCGAGCCATTGTAATAAAATTTTAAAATAAATATAAAATACAATATATGTTTTGGTATAGAATATATACTAAAGTTGTACTTTCCTAAATCCTTAAAGAGTTACTATTAATTAGAGGTTTTAGAATACATACTAAAGTTGTACTTTCCTAAATCATTAAAGAGTAGACTATTAGATTTTAAAAAGCATATAACTTTAGTTTCACCGCTTAAGAAATTAAATTGCTTACATCATTGGAACGAGTACGAAGTATCCTTTAAAATGAGACTAATTTGTCGTATGTTCTATTGATTTACAACATTAGATGCGTCCACCTAAAAATGTAATCAGTAATTAGCTTGACAACCTAACACAACTAAGGAATTGCATGTATAAATAAGAGAAAAGATATGTATATTAGTTATAAAAATTTAAAAAGCAATCTCAAGTTAAAATATAATAAAAAGAGTATGTGTAGAATAAAGAAATAAACGATGAATCTAAAATGATTTCAGGTCCAATCTTTAATAGGAAACTTTACCATTATCACTAATAATTCTATAACGAAGTTAATATAACTGTACGTAATATACTGATCCCCCATGTTATTTTAGGGTTCCAATTTATGTTCCCTTCAACTTTATAATTATTAATGTACTCCCTCCGGACCATAAATAAAATTATATTGGACTTTTTGCGTTCTTCAAGGCAGTACTTTGACCGCATATAACTTTGAAAAAACAAGCAAGCATTGAAATATGTTTTGCTATTCTAAGGTTTACGTCTAAAACTTTTTTATTTTTTGAAAAGTAAACGTAGTTATGTATACATTAGACATTTAAACTGATTTTACCATAAAAGAAGGATCATATCTTTGGAATGTTAGTTGTACACTTATATCAACGTAAGAGTATTGTCGTACCAATATCAAGCATAGAAAGACTTTGAAACTATTACCTCTTGGATCATGTAACATATTTGATGAGTTAATTAATATTTAATTAAAATTAATGATAATAGTTTAAATTAGATAAGATGCCCTATAAAATCATAGTAATCTTATTATATGACATTCATGATATTAAATGGATTATATAAATATTTATCCGGCCATATATTACTAATAGTTTTTCATAAGTGACAATTACACTTTGATTTTTCGATGAGATTAATAATTACGTTATATTAGTTTTATTATATAATCTCGTGTAACGCACGGACATACTCACGGGCATCCACCTAGTATCTATATATTAGAGGTATTTTCGGACAGCATTGGAGGCGTCCACCTAAACGAACCATTGTAATAAAATTTTAGTACAAATATAAAATAGAAATAAAATTTTTAAAATAAATATAAAATAGAAATTTATGTTTTGGTATAGAAAATATATACTAAAGTTGTACTTTCCTAAATCGTTAAAGAGTACACTATTAATTAGAGGTTTTGGTATAGAATATATACTAAAGTTGTACTTTCCTAAATCATTAAAAAGTAGACTATTAGATTTTAAAAAGCGTATAACTTTACTTTCACCGCTTAAAAAATTAAATTTCTTACACTATTGGAACGAGTGTGAAATATCCTTTAAAATGAGACTCATTTGTAGTATGTTCTATTGATTTACAACATAAGATGCGTCCACTTGAAAAAGGTAATTAGTAATTAGCTTGACAAGTTGACACAACTAAAGAGTTGCAATTTAAAAATAAGAGAAAATATACGTATATTAGTTATAAAAATTTTAAAAACAATCTCAAGGTAAAATATAATAAAAAGAGTATGTGTAGAATAAAAAAATAAACGATGAATCTAAAATGATTCTAGGTCCAATATTTAATAGGAAATTTTACCATTATCACCTATAATTTTATAACTGTACGTAATATATTGACCCCCCATGTTATTAGGGCTCCGATTTATATTTCCTTCAAATTATTAATGTACTCCTTTCGGACCACAAATAAAATTACATTGGACTTTTTGCGTTCTTCAAGGAAGTACTTTGACGGCATATAACTTTGAAAAAACAAGCAAGCATTAAAATATGTTTTGCTATTCTAAGGTTTACGTCTAAAACTTCTTTATTTTTTGAAAAGTAGGCTCCGTTTGATTCACCTGAATAAAACTGATCTAAACTGAACTGAATTGATTTTTTAAACTTGACCGTGAACCATTTAAAATTTATCCAAATATAGTCACTATTGGACTCATTTGAAAGCATGCTTTAAGATCTTTCCAATTACATAGTTATCATCATGAAATTATTTTGAAATAAAAAAGTTATACGAGTGATAAAGTTACACATGAACTGAAGTGGACTGAACTGAATTTAAGTAAAATTAAGGTGAATCAAACAGAGCCGTAGTTATGTATACATTCGACATTTAAACTGGTTTTACCATAAAAGAATTAAGGATCATATCTTTGGAAGGTTAGTTGTACACTTATATCAACATAAGAGCATTGGCGTACCATTATCAAGCATAGAAAGACTTTGAAACTATTACCTCTTGGATCATGTAACATATGGGATCAGTTAATTAATAGTTAATTGAAATTGATGATAAGAGTTTAAATTAGATAAGATTCTCTATAAAGTCATAATAGTAATCTTATTATATGGCATTCACGATATTAAATGGATTATATAAATATTTATCCATATATTACTAATAGTTTTTCATAAGTGACAATTACACTTTGATTTTTTGATGAGATTAATAATCACGTTAAATTAATTTTATTATATAATCACTATCCGTGCAACGCACGGGCATACTTACGGGCAACCACCTAGTCACAAGTATATATAAGAAGGAATTCCAACTACTAATTGGATGACAAAAGCAAGGAATTCGTGAATCAAATTATTATCATTGGGATGTATTCATATACCAATCATGTATATCCTAATATCGAATTTAGAAAATAATCACTATTTTATGATGTAATCAGAGTTAACCTTGAGTAAAAAATGCTCCTAATCTCTTTCTATTACCTTTATTTCGAAAACTTAACCAAACCACTAAAAAGGACAGGGAACCAAAGAAAGCAAGAGGGATCAAGAACAGTCGAATATCATCAGAAAGTCTTGAAGTGAGATATTATTCATACATGCGATGGTATTAGGTAAACTTGTCCCCATGCCATCTTCTTAACAGGTTATATATAACTAGTCTCACTTTACTCTTATGCTTGCCAATCAAAGTAGCAAACATTTCAAACTTATAATCATATAAACTAAGGTAGAGGATCAACTAGCCAGCTTAGTTTCACTATAGGCAAATTATTGACTTTATTAATAGGAGCTAAAAAAAACTCAACTAAGATAATTGAGAATATCAATCATACGAATATCCACTTTTTTTTTACTGTATTTAAGTACATATAAGGGTCAAAGTGTTTATAACATAAAGAAGGTTCCAACCCAAAATCAATTGGCACTGGGTGGAGTAACTCCCCTAGTTATAAAAATCTCAAGACACTATTTCTTGACCAATAGATTGTGTTTATATCATAAAGGAGGTTTCAACCCAAAACCAATTGGCAATGGGTAGAATAATTTCCCTAATTATAAATATCTCAAGACACTCTTTATTGACCAATGTGGGATAACCCACTTCAAGAGCTTAATTAGTTAAATGAATCATGGAGTTTCTACTATATAGTGCCAGATGGAATAAAGTAGGATTGAGAAATAAAATCTTGTATAATTCTAAAATAAGCAAATTAAACCACACCGTAAAATAGCTAGTTGTTGACTTATTAAAAAAAAAAACATTTTCATTGTTTATTTATTGTCTTTAACTTTTTAAAATAAGATGTAGAGTATATACGAAATTTCTTATAATATTAAGTCTAGTTTTATTATTGAAAAAGTCACATGTGTATGGTGGAGAGGGGCAAATGGTGGTGAGAAAAGTCGAAGACAAACAAGATTTATATGCATGTCATTGTAGACTATATATCCTTTGAATTCTTATCGCTTGAAGTAACAACAACCAACAACAATCTAGCAATAAGTCAATATTTCACAATTTTAGACCAACTAACTCTCACAAATTAAAGAAGACGTAAATTCCAAAATAATTATCAATTGAGATAGAAACCATACTTATATAAGTAAACTAGATTTCGTGCCCGTGCGATACACGGATTCTTGTTTATATATCATCCTTAGTTATTAGAATAAATTTTATATTTTTTTTAATCAAATCAATATACAAAATAAAGTTTAATAATAAGAGTAGCAATGAACAATAACAATTTTTTTATCGACAAAAAAAATACATTTAACAAAGAAATTACAATTTTAGTGAATGTGTAATATAATTTTTTTTAGGTTAATGAATATAATACTTATGTTACTTATTTTTTATTAAATTAAAATAAAATTATTTTTAATTTTTTTTAATCATCATGCATTTATGGCTATCTATTACCTATTCAATGCTTGGTGATAACTCAATCCGTGTGATGCACAGGTTCTTGTTTATCATGCACACTCTGTTATTAGAAGAAATATGATAAAAAATTTTAATCATATCAATATATAAAGTTGAATAATAGAAGTAGCAAAGAACAATAATAATCTTTTTATAAAAGAAAAAAACATATTTAACAAAGAAATTATATTTTTTAATGAATTTATAAAAAAAATAGAATAATAAATATAATATTTATGTTACTTATTTCTTATTAAAATAAAATAAAACTATTTTTAGTTTCTTTTTAATCACCCATGCATTTATGTCTATTTATTACTTATTCAATGCTTGGTGAGAACTCAATTTTACATATATATATTGATTTCTCACTTTTTTGGCTAGATCAACTCAAGAGATAGAAATGTACATATGGGCAATTCTTTATTTTTTATTAATAAAATAATTAACATAAAAACTTGTTTAAGACGGTCTTTTTATAATTTTTGGTAAGACGATGGTCACTTTTTTATTGAAATGAGGGTCATGGATGATAATAAAGTGACCCCTACATTGCTAAATAGTGACCCCATATTTTTGTGAGTTGGTCTCACACAAGACTTACTCAATAATTAAACTATATCCAAAAAGGATTAGAATATATATACAAAAACTTCTATAAGACGGTCTTTTCGTAACTTGTGGTAAGACGGGTGTTACTTTTCGATAAAACTAAGGGTCGCTGTTCACCATAAGTGGCCACTAATTTCTAAATAATGACTCTATTTTTCTGTGGATTAGTCTCACATTAAACTTACCTAAAAATCTAACCCAAAACAATAAAAGAAATACATCACAAGAATGATGAGGAAGGAAGAACAACAAGAAAAATTAATGACCATGAATCATAATTTCACCATGTACAATCGCGTGATTTTGAGGACTTAATAAACTTTCTTTTAATCTTGAAGACTTAATAAACTTAATTAAATCACTTGCTAATTTTAATTTTCTTTAAAGGTAAGAAATCGATTTAACTTTGGGGAATCGGAGAATGGCAAAACATAATCGAGATGGCGGTGAAAAGGGAGTATGATATTGGACCATCACTCCACTAGAGATCTGGTTTCTATTATGGAGTACTTTTTTGGACCATCTTAGGGTGATGGAGGATGGAGCAGTGAGGATGAAGTAAAGATGTAGCTAGCAATGACTGGTGTGGTTACACTTTTCTTTTCTTACTTTTAGGAAATTATTACTTGTTACGTTTATGATATATCCATTGCAATTTGCAAACCACATCGAATTTCCTATTTTCATGATCCCTAATTCATTACAGTCCGTTCAGTAATTTATTTTGTCTCACATTTTATTCCACTGTCCGTACATTATTTCGGATCGTTCCGTTTCTCACTATCCCGCACCATTTTAGTGAAGAAAACGAAACCTAAATACTCCGTATTTGATGTCAACACAAGAAAATTATTCTGAGATCACGTGTAAAAAAAATATAGAAAATGGGAAGAATATTTTGACTCTTAATTATATTGTACAAAAGATTTCTAAAACAAAAATTTATACAATGGCAGAGTGCAACTTTAGGGTGAAACTGCAAATTGCTCAATCTAATTAAAACATGATAAATTTACATTTATGAGGGAAAATAGTTCTCTTTCTTCTTTTTTTTTTTTTTTTTTTTTCCACGACTGCATATGAGTCATGTTTTATTGAGGGTTACAATTTATTACCTTTAGGAAAGGCTGCACATATAGGACATAACACACCTCCAAGGACCTGAATTTTGAATTTTTGATGGTCCAAGGACCTGAACTATTTTTTTGAAGGTTTAAGGACCTATTTTTTTTTGAAGATTTAAGGACCTCATTCCACTTTTCAGGCCAAAAAATGACCGAAAGTTGTAATGTAACAATTTACAGGTAAGTTAATGCTGTAAAAATGTAAAATGACCAAATAACCCTTATTTTCTTCAACCAACACACTCCCCTTTCTTCTCTTCAGCCGTCTTCATCTGCTCATCTCTTCCCCTCCTCCAAGTCCCCTATCCTCCATGAATACTAGATCAGAGCCCATGACATTAACAGTGTGTTTGGGAACCTGATGTTAATGAGCAAAAGAAAGCAAAACTAGAGAAAACTATAGAAATCTTAAAAGTTGCTTTGTTTGGTTATTAGAAAGGAAAATAGGGGGAAATTAAAAGTATGAAAATCTGTGGAAATCTCCTAGTTATAATTTGCCCAATTAGATTTCCATAGTTTTCCTCTCAAAATTCATGGAAAATCTATGGAAATTTGAGGAAATCTAAAAAGAAAGCCTTTATTTCACAAATAGATTTTCTACAATAACAAACCAAACAAATGAAAACTGTGTAAATCTCCTACATCTCTACAACATTTATAATGATGAACCAAACACGTAAAATGATAAGATTTTCACAGTTTTACTTTTACGTAGATTTTCACAGTTTTACTTTTCTTTAGTATTCCTCACTTACAAAGTACCCAAACATAGTGTAAAGCAAAAGAGAAATAAAGTTTGATTAAGAAAAAAGGACCAACAATCAAATAATCTCTATCTCTCGTTCCACATAATATCTTCATCAACCAAAATTACTTTTTGCTGTAGAAATTTCTAGACAGCAATTTTGAACCTACAGCCATTTTCGTAAATTTTCCTCATTGTAAAAAAGAAAAGCTCCAATTTCGCCCAAATACACCGAATTCCCACCATTTCGTTTCTACACATCAAATATGATAATACCCAATATTGTTTGAGTTTTGTAAAAGGGTTGATTTCTTGAGATCTACCATCATGGATGGAAGATGAAGGGGGTAGGAGAGAGAAATTGAGGCGGCAATGAACATGGCAATGGGGTTTTATAGTAGGAATCCGACACATCAGGAAAATGAGAGGTTTTCTACAAGCTCACGTTCTCCAAATGTTGTGCTGGTATGGAGCAAAACTATTTACTCAATTCAATTTATGATTATTTACTTTCTCAATCTAGAGACTACAAGAAATTCTTGCTGGCCAGAGCGAATATGGGTAGTAAACACACATACAAGTTTACGGGTATAATTGGGTATCTTTAATTTGGTAAGTTGGAGATGGAAATGAAGAAATTTTGACAGATTTGAAAGAAAATATTAATAGGCACTCAGGATTTTGAGGGAAAATTAGGTACCAGTGGTATGGCGAGATAGAGAGAGAAGAGATGGAGTTCAAAACTTCAAATTGAGTGATCTTGAAAGGGGTGGTTCTGCTTCTGAAGGTTGTGACGCAGGGGAGGAACAAGGACTAAGGGTCTTTTGGGGTTTTTTTTGTTAAATGGGATGAGAGAGAAAAATAATTCAGTAAATAATTTTTTTCCTTTAAGATTTACAGCTGTTTACTTGCCACATCATCAATTTTCGATAAGTTCTCACCGGAAAATGCATGAGAGGTCCTTAAACCTTCAAAACCAAAGTTGAGGTCCTTGGACCACCAAAAACCAAAAGTTCAGGTCCTTTCAGAAGTGTTAGTTCTCGCACATATAGTGTCCACTGTTTTTCAATGGAGCCAAAAGTTTCACTACTCTTTGGCTTTAGAATATAATGGACTAAATCAAAGTGGCTCATAAAACTGTCGGCACTTATTATTTATTGTGAAGTTGCCGATGGTCGTCGCACTTTGGATCCCGGGTCAAACGGAAACAGCCTCTCTGTGAGACTCTCGCAGGGGTAAGGTTGAGTACAACCGACCCCCCCCTTGCCCTGTCTAGGCGGAAGTACTAAATAGCAAATACTATGTTATTGAACCAAAAGAAATGCTTAGCACAAACAATAAATAAAAAATAAAAGTTTGATGATTTATTAGGCTATGTTTGACAAAATTAGTTATAGCTATAGTTACGAATGTGAAAAGATGAAAGCAAGTAGTAGAAAATAGTTGAAAATTGATATAAATTATTAATAAACTAACTGCAGATGTAGTTTGCGGGTTGAAAGGTAGTATTGAGTGCTTCACAAAATTAGTTGTAATTGCAAATTGAAAAAAGTTTGACAAATTATATAGTAGCTGAGAGTTGAAAAAAATAGTTGCAAATTCCAACATGTAACTTTTATTGAAAACTAGTTATTTGTGTCATACATAGGCTTAATATCCACCAACAACACCTAACAAAACGGTTAATGACTTCTTTTTCTTTTTTGGTGTTAATGACTATATTTAAACCACTCGTTTTATCAAACCCACCTTATAAGTTTTTAATTTAATTATTTTATTTTACTAGTTTTAAAACCCGTGCATCTGTTAGTAGCATGTTGGACATAATTCAACAAATAAAAACAAAGTTTGTTTTTGTATGAAAACTTAAATTAATAATTTGACATATCTTGTGATGTAATTAAAATATCAAGTCATATTATTATAAGCACTAATTTATGAGTATGTGATGATGTTCTTGTGCTGGAAAAACACTGATTTCCTACTTCCAATCAAACTCAAAATAAAAAATAAAACTTCAGATAATTCATAATGAAGATTACTCTTATAAATGATAAAGGAGATTGGAGATGACAATAATGGTTAAGTACTCAAGCCCAAATTTTATTATTAATTATTTCTACTTTATCCTAATTCATCCCGCCAAAAAGTCAATTTTAATGTATTGTGGATCATATCCCAAAGGAAAAAACATATTCAATATGATCATTTATAAGGCATCTACAAAGATAAATTTAAATAGATTACTTGCAAATTGTAATTATATGTATAGATTAACATGTATACCAACATATCTCAAAATTGAATTCTAAATAAATTCTTCATTTGTAAAAGTATAGAGTGATATCTATATGTATAAAAATTTATATATAAACATGAAAATGAAATATGCCTAATGAAGTAGGGGGCTACGGCTAATTGGATGAGGTAACTGTGAAGAAGGGATATCAATTTTATATGGAGTAGGTTCTCATTGCATATTCATATTAGGATTCCAATTGATTGTAGAACTTTAAAGATTGAAACTTTTCAATATACCATTCTACATGAACTACTATTATGAGTATTATTTATTTATTTTTTAGCACTATCTACATTGTTTTGCTATTAATGCACATACAAAAGGTAAGTAGGGGAAAGACCAACCGGAAGGGGTGAATTTTTTATTTTTAAATCTCACACACTTTGTTTTAGTAATTCTCAAATTGTCAAAAGTATTATCAAATACCATAAGAAGTACTGATTCAACGTAGGCATCTACTTTACATCGTCATTTTTAAAATAAATACATTTGTTTTTTAAAACTTTATGACATGATGTGGCATAGCTTTATGTTATTTGCTAATATTACATTACTCTTTGATCCCGAAAAATGCTTTCTTACACGTGTTTTCATTTTAATTATGGCAACCAATATTTAAAGACAAAATTTTGCATGTTTCTTATTCATATTGTAAATGGATATCACTTTAAAATACTTTTCAAAGATGATATAAAAGTTATTAGTTTTGAGACGGGTAGAAAAAGTTATAATTGATTTTAAATATTTGATAGGAGATCTAATATAACTCTTATAAAATTCTAGAGGTCTATTACAACTGAAATTCTATTTTTTATGATCTTAAACCTTATTTATCTTTTCTTTAATTGCTTGCTTACATGGGATTCCTAGTAATAGAGCTTGTGCCATAATTGGCAATGCTTTATATTATATTCCATAAACTATGAAATTAATTTTATCTCAAATAATTAAGATATAATGATGTTTACAAAAAATAAAATTAAACTATAAATAAGATAAGTAAGTTTTAAATTGCTAATAACTCGTACTACAAAACAATTGTCGGCAACCAATTCACTCCTATTAAGGGTTCCCAACTTGAGTTTGTTATTCCTTGAAGACGTTCACCCTCGTATGGATGAAACTCTTCTTTGGACGCCTTGCCTACAACAATTTTTGTATCACCTATCTATAGCATAGTAATGGTAATGCATATGAAAAATCCTAATTTCAATATCTTTCCACCAAAGAATAAATAAATATATAGAGTCAATAAATACTTATGAAATAATGATGCTAATTACTTGACAACTCAAAAAAGGAGAGCACAAAATTTAATGAAAAGATTAAAATGATGGTTACTATCGACAACAAATAATATTGTACTCGAAACCTGCACAAATCAATATGATGTATTAGTCAAAATAAACAATTTCACAATATAGATTATGAGGAAGATTAACCATACATTATGAAGAGGGGAATACAAATATAAATTATAGATACAAAAAGGCCATCTATGTGTGTTGCAAAGGACAATGAAAGAAGGTATATATGATACAAAAAGGCTACTAATGGGGACAGACAATTATCAATCTAGAAAATATGGGACTCTTAAATCTTATCTCCTAATTATAGTTGGCAGCTATGAGCAATATATGTAGCATATTTTTCTCACCAAAAAAATAAAATAAAAATATGTAGCATATTTGGAGTTACACCAATAGTGGACTCTTAAGTGAACTTAGGATTGTACAACTGTGATTGAGAATCGTTTTCTTTTTGCCTTTTTTTCTTCTTTTTCAACGTTTTCCTTTTTGCCTTATTTTTTCTTTTTCTTTTTTCTTTCTTTCTATGATAATAGTGTTAGTCTTAATTCTTTTTTCGTTTTAGTATAATAATGTTAGTTTTAATTCAATTTCTTACTGATTTGAAGTTTTTTAGTTCATATAGAAGTTTTTTAGTTCATATAGAAGTTTTTAATTTTTTGTTTATTTAGAAATTAGGTGGCACGTCCTATACTCTTTGATGATGTGGCGTGCCTCAATGCTCCTGTGATATGCCTCCTTATATGTTCTCAACATATTGTGAATGCATCTCGTTCTGAAGTATTTTTCAATACAAATCTGATGGTGTTATTTTTGTTATTTTTTGAGAAGTATAGAAAACATTATATATGATTTTCAATATATGATGAAGATCTGTTTTAACTCTCATAAAACTCTAGTGGTTTATTCATATCTAATTATACACCGATAAGAATGCTAAGACTCCCAAACATTTTACACTCGTTATTTCTTGTCCTTATTCTCGCTTAGGTGGCGCGCTCTTAAAATTCTCGCATATGTGACGTGCTTCATTACTCCCGAATAATGCCTCCTTTATATATATATATATATATATATATATATATATATATATATATATATATATATATTGATTGATTCTATTTTTTGAGTTGACACACTGACACCCATCCAATGGAGTTTCAAGTCAACGGTAGGGTAATATCCTCGCAAAGAGTAGTAAGGATCTCATGTCCTACTTTGTGAGTCATCTCATTTCTCACTCCTTATACATTTGATACATAAGTTTTTAAATTTATTTTTTTTTGAAAATGCAATACAACCCGCTGGCCTAAAGCATCCCTGACCAACGGATTGGTCAGGGATTGGTCAAAAGATGCAGACCAAGTGCTCATCTGTAAATAAGTGTGTCCATGATGTGCCATAAAATCAGTCACTGTATTCGCCTCTCCAATATTTCAGTTTTCAAACCTCTTGAATATTCGCCTCTCGAAAATTTTAGTTTTCAACTCTCGGATATTCGCCTCTCGCATTCCTTTTGAAGCAATTGGCATATCTTTTCCTCCCTTTATAAACATCAGTATATGGATATTTTAGTTTTCTTATTCATTTTTCTTTTAATACTGTGAGTCTGTGATGCATCAAGCATTCAAGCCAAAGCATTTGTTGCTAAACTAAGAATTTTGTTCCCAACCTTCTCTTATTGCCACAAAAATTCCCTATTGGAAGTGTCATTAGTTTTTTCTAACTCCATTAAAATAAAATAATTAGCTTAGCAAAAAATTTAAATAAATTATAAACAATATTTAACCAAAAAATTTAGTAAATACCGTGCATCACACGGGTACTAAACTAGTTAGCAAATACGCGTTTACACTAGTTTTTTTTATCATTCCCATTATACCCTTCCTTTCACCTCCTTCTCTCTCCTGCGCATTTTCTTTCAATACCCAAAATTCACGATTCCACTTCCATTTCCTTCTTCCCATTCATTTTCTCCTTCTAAACCAAAAATGGTGGAACGTGAAAATCACAAGTACCACCAACAAAACCTCTCTCACACTTAATTCACTTAATTTTCTCTCTTCTCAGCTCTCATATATTTTCTCTCTCTTCAACCAATGGACCAAACCCCTATCACCACCACTGTTCAATCTGCTACGCCGCCCAGATGCCCGATCTACCACCGTTGGTGCTCCGTCTTAACCTGCCGATATTGCCGCCTAACCGTCCACCATTTAGGGTTTGACGGCGACCCTAAAACCTTAATTTACAAAATTATGGGTCTTTGGATTTTATTTTTTTTGGGAGCTGAATGGTCTTTGGGGTTCTACCATCCTCCCTTTTTCCCTTTTCTCTATATTGGCTCGGCGGCGGCAAAGCCGGATTGTTTCACCGGAAAAAGATTAGGGCCATGAAAGACGTTGATGGTGGATTTGTGGTTGAATTTTCTTTTCAATTTTTTTTTCATTTTTGACTAATTTTGTTGGAAAATGAAAACCTTCAATATAAAGAGAAGGGTATTTACGTAAACTTGAAATGATGTATTTAATGGTAGAATACGAGTTTCAAGATGAACAGAGAATTACTTTCTTAAAGTAGTACAAATTTCATGTAATGCCCAAAATAAATGCTTTCTTAACATGTGCCCTTAGGGCATAGGTTAGCCAACCCCATTTATTTTACCATTAAAATAGGGTGCATGACAAAATCAAGACGCTGAAAATGTGATTAGGACTCAAAGTGGTACATAACATAAGACAGAAAATCCTTATTGCGCAATGAGAGACTCTACCGACTTATCATCTATCAATGAAATTTTTTTAGGAGTTTTTAAGTAGTAGAAATGGAACTAAATTAGGAGAGGAAATGACATGTAATTCCCAAGGGGGGTAAAGGGTAAACTAACCTGTAAAGGAATAATTGCTTCAACAACAACAACAACAACAACTAATGTCCCCTCCCCAAATTGCTCAGTACAGTACTTGCATTGCCTTGATGTCCGCCTGGGATTTAGCGGGCATGCCTTCCACATGGCGCTACCACATCTCTTTGCCTCCCTCGATCTATTTCCTCTTTCCTCATTTTTCGTTTCGTTAAACAATTTGGTGTTTGACTAATGTATTAGTTAAGTACTCCTTCAAAAAAATTTTATTAATAAATTATGGTAACCGAGTAGTCTGTCTGAGTGATGGGTAAATTTGTGATTGAATAGATTTTGATATTTTACTTTTTAAGTTGAAGATAATTAATTTGAGTCTCGATACACAAATTTATTTTCTTTATTCACATCACCCGAGTAGACTACCCGGTAGGTATATAAAGCATTCTCCAACCCAACAAGCTAAGGTTCTTTCTTTCAAATTTCAAGGACAAAGGTTCACAATTCAAAAAATCAAAACTAACTTGTGTTTCGGTTTTTTTCTTGTTTTTTATTCGTAGAATTTGGAACTGGTGTGAGCCCATATGGAATTATGGATAATGTTTTCAGAATGAAGTTAACATTAATTAAATAAAGTCAGATCAGTTAACAGTTTATATTACACTTCCCTGGTTTCTGACAGGCATGCTTCCACACAAATGGAAACCAATTCGATTATTTTGTGAATTCTATTCTATTTCTATACCTGCTAACTTTTTATTTTTATTGGAGTACATTACACGATTATTTAAAAAAAACAAAGCTTTTATGTTTAGGCCCTGTTCTTTTCGTCGATTTCATGCTGCATTCCGTTCGGTTCCAATCCTTTCCGTTCCGTTCCGCATTCTGTACTTCATTTTGTCTCACATTTTTTTGAATTATCCGCGTCGTGCCGTTCCTCACCGTCCCGCACCATTCCGTTGAAGAGAACAGAGCCTAAGAGTAACATATAAGTGCGGAATGTGGGGGATGGAACTATATATAGAAGTGTTAATAATTTTTTGTTTTAAGTTCTAAGAAGTTATCAGTTATTGGGAGTGATAGTGTATCTCTTGGAAGTTTGTTAATCGTGATGGTAATAGTGTCCTCTATGAGCTAACGCATGTTCTGTACAGTCATGGGAATCAGGCTGTCAGTTTTGTAATGCGTCTTTCCCATCAAATGTTGATATAACTTTACTACATTATGGTTTGAAGAAGTTAATGCAAATTTTGTGACTGTACTATAGGTCGTGTCTTTCACTCAAAAAAAAGAGTTATCAGTTATTTACGTACAAGTAGATGAATTGCCGCTGTCAAAACCAAAAAGTTAAAGTAAATGAATTGTTGAGTACCTAGTGAAGTACTACTCTATTTCACAACAAATAAGAAACTCATGAGTCCTTTTGATATTTGCAATTATAACTACAAGCTAAAAATTTACCAATTGTTACTCTTTAAATTAGGTGATTCATGAATATACACATTTGTCTACTATTTACATTCACTTATAACCGAAGCAAAGTTTCCAACCCTAGTTAGACTAGTAAATACTAAATGGGTCATGTAATGAAATGAATACATATACATACGTGAGTGTCTTAGAAAATTGCATGGGCCTTTCGAAAGAAAGAAATGCATGGGATCATTGGGATAACTGGATAAGTAGTGTAAGGTCCCATATGTCTCCATCAATTGCTCAAATTCCAGCCAAACTCTTTGTGATTGGTTGGTATTAATTCCCTTCATATGAGGGTGGGTGGACCAAATGGCCATCTATGGCAAAGAATGAGGGAATTCAAGCACCATCCCTGGCCCATAATTAAAAATTTTGATTAAAGTTTATAATTTATGTGGTATAGTAAGAGCAAACAGTCTTATGAGACCAACTCATAATAAAATTAGGTTATTATTTAGAAACGTAGGGGTCATTATTTATTATGGATTGTGATAATCCTTGTTTCAGTTAAACGTGACTCTCGTCTACCAAAAGTTACGGAAAAAACGTTTTATAGAAGTTTTTATGGTATAGGAGTTAGTACTTCTATATATATTTCTGAAGGAAAAACATTGCGGACAAGAAGCTCGGTTTATATATAATTCTTGATTGTAATGGCATTCCATGTGCTTGCAATTCAGAATGACGGTGAGAACAATGATAGCTATTATGGAATCCATGAATCGTACACTACTTTTGCCCATGTCCTACTTAGCTAATCAAGTTTATCTTAGTACTCACCCTCGATTAGACCTATTAAAGCCATAGCATTAGGGATAAAGTGTAGGCTGGCTTTAAATTGTCATTTATTGAAAGGGTACGGTTAATTGAGTGATTTATTATCTTTTACAATATAATCATTGTTCCTAGCAAAAAATGGTGAAGAATGAAGTACCATTAAATTGGTTAAACTTGTTGATCACCAATTAAAATGATTACCTTTTTTGCACATGATCATAAAGGCTATTTTTACCCCCAATAACAACATAATTAAGGCATATAATTATAATTACAGTTATCCATCACTCATTAGCAATCAAAACATGAAAAATCTTGTGTGCGCAATTCAAAAAAAAATGGGATCACTATTTTGAAATGCATGAGTCACTTGCTATAAAAATTGAACTCTGCTTAACTAAAAGTGACCCCCACATCTCACCAAAAGTTAAATAAGAGAGTCTTATACAAGTTTTTGTGCCAAAACATAAATGAATAAAAGAAAAATTAAATGATACAAATGCATCATAGTTTATTATGCGTCAAAAGTGCAATACATAAGTATATATAGTTATGATTTTTTTCTTCTTTTTGATCTTAAATATAGGCATGATTACCATAGGCATGAATGTATGATTTATATGGTGATTGGTCTTAAATGTTTATCTAAGGCTCCGTTTGATTCAACTGGATAAAACTGATCTGAACTGAACTGAACTGAATTGATTTTTTAAACTTGACCGTTAATCATTTAAAATTTGTCCAAACATATTCAATATTGGACACATTTAAAAGTATGCTTTGAGATCTTTCCGATGACATAATTATCATCATGAAATTGTTTCGAAATAAAAAGTTATATGAGTGCTAAAGTTACGCATGAACTGAATTGAACTGAACTGGACTGAACTGAACTGAACTTAAGTAAAATTAAGGTGAATCAAACAGAGCCTAATTAAGGCTCTGTTTGATTCAGTTTAATTTTACTTAAATTCAGTTCAGTTCAGTCCAGTTCAGTTAAGTTCAGTTCACGTGTAACTTTATAAGTAACTCATATAACTTTTTACTTCGAAATAATTTCATGATGATAATTATGTCATCGGAAAGATCTCAGAGCATACTTTCAAATGTGTACAATATTGAATATGTTTGGACAAATTTTAAATGGTTAACGGTCAAATTTAAAAAATCAATTCAATTCAGTTCAGCTCAGTTCAGATCAGTTTTATCCACGTGAATCAAACGGAGCCTAATGCACATAGAGCTAACAAAAATAACAATGATATTTTAGGTACCCAATTGGGGGCATCTAACTATCTAAGCAGTTGTTAGGCTCCGTTTGATTCATCGGATAAAACTGATCTGAACTGAAATGAACTGAATTGATTTTTTAAACTTGACCGTTAACCATTTAAAATTCGTCTAACCATAGTCACTATTGGACTCATTTGAAAGTATGCTTTGAGATCTTTCCGATGACATAATTATCATCATGAAATATTTCAGAATAAAAAGTTATATTATATGAGTGATAAAGTTACCCATGAACTGAACTGGACTGAACTGAACTGAATTTAAGTAAAATTAAGGTGAATAAAACAGAGCCTTAATGTACGACAATTTTCTGGTGTTTCCCTCTAATACACCATTAAAAATAGGGGGGTGGTTTTGGAGTATTTATTAAAAGAAAAAAAAAAATTAGTTTAAAAATATCTTATTGGTTGGATAATACCACATAAGCAAATAGGTAGTTTGTTACTGAAACACTAAAAAATTTTCGATTAACATAGTAGTACCATCTCATCTGTTGCATAAATAATGTCGGTTATCAGTAAAAATCACGAAATAGCTACTATGCAATTAATGCTATAATATAATATATATTGTTGGGTGTGTTTTGTAGAGCTTACCCGGTTAGTTCAATTAAGTTTAGGGGTGGTCTCGTGTGATCAGTTCAGTGATTTCCAATTCAGTTCAAAGATGTTCACTTCAGTTTAGAAATATACATTTTGCCTCACATAGAAAGCGGGTTCAATTCAGTCCAATGGTGTTCAGTTCAGTTCAATTGTGTTTAGTTCAATTCATTAGTGTTCAGTAAAATTCAGTTCAGCGTAGTTCAACTCTAAAAAACGCACCATATAGCTACATATTGCTTCTTCATTCATTTTACGTTAAATTTATGCATGCCAAAAGCTTTAAAAAAAGGGTGCATATGCATTATATATGAAAGAATGATGCTACCTGCAGCCTCACCATGAGACTGCAAATTGCAGCCTCACTCCCACAAGTCGACACGTGTTAAAATTCACTTTTTCTCTCCTTTTTTCTTTTCTTTTGGGGTTCACTATTCCTATTTTAGGGTATTTTTTTGAGGGGTTTTGGGTTCATCCTTTCCATCTTAAGATTTTCTTTTTTATTTTGGGGGTTTTGGGGTTCACCCTTCCCATCTTAGTGTTTTCTTTTTGGGTTTTGGGGGGGGGGGGGTTGGGGTTCACCCTTCCTATCTTAGGGTTTTCTTTTTGGGATTTTAGAGGTTTTTGGGTTCATTCTTCCCATCTTAGGGTTTTATTTTGAAAAATTACGACGGCAAAGCCGTCGGAATTAATGATGTAGTTGCCGCTAATAATAATTGATCAAATTTCAGTTAAGTAAACATGGGTATGGAGGAGAGAGAGTGAGTTTATTGTAAAAAGCCACAACTTTTGAAAAAATTGTACACATGTCAACTTGTGAGATGAGACTGTAAATTACAGCCTCAGGGTGAGGCTGTAGCTAGCAGCCCTCCATATGAAATGCTTTTGTCATCACAGAAAGTGGTCCGCAAACTTAGCGTAATAATCTTTGTCATGACTTTGCTTCAGTAGCTAGATTTATAGCATTGCTTTTCAAGTAAGATTCAGTTGGTCATCCTTCATTTCCATCATGCTAAAGAAGGTAATTAAGGCAGAGCCGCCAATACAATCAGAACCACTTGTCCCTCTTTGTCTACCCTTACAATTGTCAATTGTTGCTGTCTTTTGCATTTTTTGGCCTTGAATGCCCATAATTCTCTCGTTTTCACATATCTTTGGATCGTGATAGCTGAAAAACTCATTTTATGATTTACCACTCTTCCACTCTTTAGGCCAAACTCCAAAGGCTATTACAATTTACATATACATGGAGAATAAGAGATTTAAACCTAGACCTAAAATAGACAGTACCTCTATAACCAAAAAAAAAAAAAAAAAAGACAATACCTCAATTTTAACCACAGGGCCGATACATCCTTGGTTAGAGTTTTTAGAGTTCTGTTACCCTTTTTTTTTTTGATGGGAAGACTTCTGTTACTCATGCATGCCCCTGATGCATAATCGTTACTTATACTTTCGTTTACTCATAAAGGGCCTTACTTGCTTTTTGAGCTTAAACTTTGATAATTAACACTTCTCAAAATACAGAAGCTGGCATATTTTATAGATCAATATTTTATTCACATAAATTAGTGGCTAAATTTTGACACGAAAAGCAAAAGGACCCTTACTGTCGAAAGGGTGTATATCATAAACACCTGCTGCCTGGTTTTTTAACCGAACACTGGATTTCTCAGTAAAAATTTTAAGCAACGAATCCAGATGACTAAATATGCAGAAATGTAGAATGATAAATTCACTCCATGAAATCTGTGATGTATCGAATCCCCTTTCCTTGTGCACTTCAGCAGTATAGTCTATTCTTGTTACAGTTACTAATGAATGGCTGAAGTATCTATCGGTATTGCGCAAAACATATATTGAGGAATAAAACAATTAAGAATAGCCTATAGACGCTTTCTTGCCTATGGCTAATCAACTAAATTCTAAGCGGCAATGACAAAAACAAATCCAAGAAAAAAAAAAAAAGGAAAAGAAGTACATATAAGTAATCATAAGTTAATTCTACAAGATTGACTGAAAATGACGACTCAGAAATCAGAACTTGCCTTCAGTTCTGGGTCGGTGCGTGAAGCACAGAGAAAGCAAAACTTCGTGTTTTTACTTCATTCTGTATCCCTGGAGCTTCGAGTCGAGAGCCATAACTTCTTTTGGACAATGAACACAACTTCATCTCCGTCCTGCTCTGAATCTGTTGAATCAGCTGTAGTCACAGCCTCCCAATGCAGGGCTGACAGATACTTCTTAACAAGATCAACCACATACTGCTTGTCTCGGATAATAATGAAGCCAGTAGGCCTGAGCATTCGATCCATCTCGAGCAGAAGATCCTCAGCACTACAGCCTTTCCTCTCAATGTCGGAGAAAACAGTCCAGGCATGGAGTAGATCATAGGTCCGAGGATAGGTTGAGAAGGCTTCACACCTAGCAGAGGCACAAAAAAAAAACAGTGATACATGAGTGACAATTAGTTCTATTACAATACGCAAGCAGCTCAGGTAAAGTAAAATGAATCTTGTGGAACTCGCTAAGATCATTCTTCTGTAAGTCTGGACAAAAGCACGATAAGCATTTGCATGCAGATCGGAACTGGGAACCTAAGTCCGAACTTGAGAACCAGCCAACCAACTCCATAAACAAATTGTTGCATAATCAAACCAAGCAAGAGAAATGGGGCAGTGCAGAGGAGGAAGGCTGGGTTGAAGGGAAGTGGGATATCACTGAACAAACAGGGGTTTAGACCGATGTTAATAATACCATTATGTACTCCGCTCTTTACATGTCCGTTCTATTTTGACATATCCCTTTTCACTGTGCTATCTACTCCAAGCTAGTGGTAGCCTTATTACTACTCCTAACTACTTCCATCCAAAAAATAATAATAATGTTCTCCAAGGTTAAAGCTGTTACATCTTGACCTTCCTAGAGCTCCCAACAACTACAACAACCCAGCAATTATTCTGCGAAGGGATGAGTCAAGGGAGGTCAAGATGTACACAGAATTAACCCTAGCTAGTCACCTTAGAGAGGCTATTTCAGATAGACCCACAAAAATTTTGAATTCTTAAAAACAGTTGAAAATTTCAATTGTACCCTGGAGAAAAGCACAGAAAGCAATCTCTGGAACTGGCGTTAATAACTCAGCTTTAGCCTTTAAGACCTCAATTTAACTCCTTACCACACAAACACCTCAAACCATGAAACATCTCTTTTTTTTTTTGCTTGGCCAAACCATGAAACATCTCTTAACATTGCAAAATGCAGGTCTTTTTCCAGCTTACTACGACTTACTAATTTCCGTAAAAACATCAATTGGTCCATATGAGCTAATTAGGATGAAACTAGTTCGTAAGTTTACCAGTTGTGAACAGCTCCTATGAGGCCTCGGTCATATATCACCTTAAGTGTATTTGGTCCATCTTCTGAAACAGCGTTCATCACCCAGACATCCTTGTCCTTCAAGGCAGCTGCAAATGATCCTAAATTTGCCTTCATATCCATCACATTCCTCAAAGTATCAGACTGAATCTTGGGACTTAAGAGGTTCCAGTAACTTTCCACTCTCTGTCGCCAAAGTTCCTGCATCAAGACAGCAACAAACCATTAATAATGGATCATATTGAGCATGCACCTATTTCCTGATCATTAGTGACAATCTGGGAGATGGCAACATAGAATTGGTCCACAGTACCGTATCTTTTGCAAACATATCATCTGAATAACCGAAATCAGCAAGCCGAGGAGGAGGAGAAGTCAATCTAGCAGGCCATGGAGCCAATTCACTCCCCCCAGCCTTGTGGTCATCTGAAAAAGATAACAAAAAAAAAAAAAAAAATCAACAAAGTATAATACAGTGGATTACCTTAACTAAAGAACTAAGGACATTATAATAGATATGAATGCATATAAGCAACAACTACATAAAATTGTGATAACTTTCAAGAATCTAAAGGAACATGACAAACGCTAGCACAACCAACTTTAGTTGGATAACAGGCTTGAACGTCCCAAATAAAGCAAAAGGCCAAATGGCGTAATTATTAGGATTGCGTAACAAAACAAAAAACAAAAACAAAAACAAACCAGCATCAAATCCTGCTGACAGAATAGGTTAATTTTGGACCATACAAGTACCATTTTGTGTGCTTAAGTTATAAACAGAAAATTGCGACTAGTAACTTTTGCAATTACAATCCAGCATAATTGAGGAGATATAAATATCCGTAGATAAACAGAAAAAGCAAGAACACAGTGACCCAACATTCAAAATCACAAATGCATGAATGGTGACCACAGATCAGTGGCGGGAATTTCAAATTAATTCAATTTTCCCCAAAGTTTGACTTTATGGAAGATCAACTAATTCAAAATTTGACCGAATTCAGGCTTTCTTTTCTATCGACCATTAATGTCTCAGATCTCCAAACCTGGTTAATGAGCCTTTTGTTTTTAGATAACATGGGTATCTGAGCCTCTTTGTTTTAGTTAAACTACTGTGCTATGCATCAAACACAACTTTAATGGAGGAAAATGTTTGTAAAAGGTATCACTCCACAAGCATTCATGAGCAAACTCATATATTGGAGAATATATTCACCAAGACAAATCAAACAAACATGGGAAGTTGTTAAGGCCTACATCTTAGAGCACAAAGGTAGAGGAAAGAGATATGAACTCACGGTCAGAGTACGGTGTGATGCAAGCTTCCATTAGCACACCCGAAACGGCATCTGGGTCATCTCCTGCTCGGCAAAGAGGAGGTTGAGTGCCAGGAGGCCTTTGCATATAACAGTCATTGTTCAAAGGCTTGACCCATATGACCGTTTGATTCTGTTTCGAAGCTATTTTCCAACACATTCTCTCCACAAGAGCACTCATCTCTCTCCATATTCTGAGGTCCTCCTCATCCTGTGCATATGCTTCAGGAGATGAGTAGGCGAAATACCCACCTGGTCTTAACACCCTATCTAACTCAAGGAGAAGGATACCATCCCTTTGAAGCCAATCAATTCTACACCGAGAGCAGTGAGCAAGTTCGAATGATCTGCTTGGATAAGGTAGCCTCTTTGTTCCTAAAACTCCAAGATATGCAGGGATTCCTCTCTCCAAGGCAAACTGGATCTGGTTCTGATGCACATCATTTGGTGCCAAGGACATAGCTATGACATCAGATGAAAGAAGATAACCCCCAAAACTTGCAACACCACAGCCAACGTCAAGAACTGTCCTTAGCTTTCCTCCATTATTAATGACATTGTTTGGAAACTTAAGCATCTGTCAGTTCAAAAAACACTTAAAAGTAAGAATTTGACTTCAGTAACTTTGGAGGAAAAGAGATCCTATTTAAGATGCATTAATTACAATGTCAAACCAAACCACACAGTCATACAAGGTTAGCTATACCAAGTTACGTTAATGAAAGCGGCACATTGCAGTTCAATAGTAGAATGCTGCTATGTCATGTTATGCTTCGGAAATGCAACAAACAATATCATAGCTAAAGAAGGAACTTATTTTATTTCCGTAAGTGAGTGCATAAGTAAGTTAACAAGCTGCCAGTCTCTTCAACATTCAATATTCAGGGCAAGGATCACCACGCTTACATGTGCCATTGCAGCAATATACTTGCCAGCTCCATAGTGAAAGTGAGTGCCTCCTCCAGGGAACACGATTTTTTCACCTTTCACAACCATCCAGTTTTGATCAGACTTCTCATGCGCAAGGTGAGTATGTGGTATATTTGCTTTCCATACTTCATCTCTGCTTCTAGGCCACTTGATTGGTACCTATACATAATTGCAGGAACATAGTTAAGTTTCTAAACATTTAAGAGAAAGAAGAAGCTAATGATCAGCATGCTTTTAGACTGATTTTCTTGACAGATTTTAGATGTTAAAAAAGAAAGGGCACAATCTTCACCTTATATCCATGTGGTGGTGGAATCAAGCAATTGTATCGCCTTTCTTGAGGAGGGCAATGCCTTTCATAATGTTCCATCAACGACAAATCCAACTTCAATCTCAATTGGTATATGAGATGTCTATCCAAACAGGGTATCAATTCAGAATGCCGATCGTCACATACCTTTGGACCAGAGGCAACAGCATTAAAGGGTGATGATAAACTTTAAAATAATCTCAAACATATGGATGATCATCCTTGAATCACTAAACATGATTAGGCAGAAGATAAGCTTACAGGAAAACTTTTAAGCGCAAGAGCATCGTCTCCATCTTCCTGAGCAAACGTGGTGGAGGTGTCATCAGCATCTTCATCCCCACCCCAACCCAATTTTTTCAAAGATTTACTCCCATACTCTAAAGCTGCTGCACCTCGACTTTGAGAACCAAAAAGGGATCCCTGATATACGTAGAGAAATCCCAAGAAGATTGCTGCAACCACTAAAGCAGTCACCAACCGCTTCTTCTGCACTTCATCAGATCTCCCCCTCATTTTACCACCTAAAATTTCCAAATTGGACTACTCCACTTTAACTTTCCTCTGGAAATCGACAGTCAAAACAACATGACAACTCTCCTAAATAAGATCACTCTCAAAGCAATCTTTCTCTCTTTTGTATAAAACCTGCATGCAAAGTACAGATATAAATGAGACTTCACTTCACACTTGTCAGTTCCTTCAATATCAGGCGATTAAATTAAGGTCAGAAGACAAGCCATAATTTAGGTTGCCATATCCCACACATGTGAGACATACCACATTACACCAAACCAAACCATCAACCCTGGGTCAAATGTGTTGGACAGCAAAGTTATGAAGAAATGTGACAAGAGTACTGAGGTTCCGCTCCATATTCTCTTTTGGGTCTCTCTCTCTTGTTGCTCAGAGGCAGGATCAAATTCGTGGAACTAGGTTATGCATATTATTGAAGTCAATATTCTAGGCTGTATCCCTCTCCTCACGAATACGAAAACATAAGGGCTTTTTAGTGGTGAAACATACCAAGTCAACCTGCTTTAGTTTAGAGTTTAGACCACTCATAGAACAAGACCAGCACTTTGATATTTGCAGTTCCATGGATCTAGTTTCACCAATTCATCTTTGCCATAGCTCTAAGACGGCAGTGTTCTTTTCAACTCCAAAACACTGAACCGAAATGGTAATATGTGAGAAAAAAGTAGGTTGCAAACTGAACTGAACTTATTCCTGAACCACGAAGTTGAAAATTATACACCCGATAACCTACTTCACATTATTTACAAGTTCAAATATCAGCCAGGTTTCTTCACCTTGCTACTAGTCTGCTTATAAATGACTTATTATGTAAGCAACTGTGATTTATACAATTCAATGCCCCCCCCCCCCAAAAAAAAGGGCCCTTACTATTTTTTCATTTTATCATATCAATACGAACTTACACTCTACTTACCGACTACAAATCTGGAATACTTTTGGCCTTAAAATTTAAAGTGACATTATCACGAAGTGGGTAAAGCAGCAACAAAAAAGGAAACCGTTATGCCACAACAAACAATCAATCAATTCGCATTAACAAAATTACTCGAATAAAACTAACCATATACACAAAAACAACCACCAGATCTAATTTAATTCAACAAATCAATGCAATTCATCATCATTTCTCGTCATCAATTAATCAACGAACAAAAAACAACCCCCAGATCTAACATAACAAACGAGATTTCCTAAATCGAATTCACTAAACGAACCATTTCGAGCATTAATACCTTCGCAAAATAATTGATCAACATACGAAACAAAAATCAGATCTTTAGCTAAAAAATCCAGATAAAAGCAAATGTCGGTATTGAATTAAATCAAAATCAATCAGATAGCAAGAATAAGAAAGAATTAAACGAAGAGAGATTGATTTGGTATGATTGATTACCTTTAGATCTGAATCGAATCTGAAAAGCCCTAGATTTTCGCGGAAATGAGAGAGTTGCAGAGCAAGAGAATATGGAGAGAGAAAGTGAATGAGATAAGGAGTATGTGTGTGACAGTGTGAGAGTGAGTGCGAATATTAATATACATAATAGGAACTAAAATCTCAGGCTCTCAGCTCATTTAACCAAAGAAGATTGAGATTGACAAAATCATTTACTACTAATATTAATACAAAGTTGCTTAACGTAAATCACAAATTACTTAACGTAAATCTTTTTAACACAAAATTTCTCAAACTACCCTTTTTATCTGTAAATGAGCATCCCCTTCTTGCTCCTTCTCCCCTCTCTCTCATCATTCCCTCAAGCACCTCATAATTCGGCACGAACTAGGTGAAGATAGCGATACTAATTATCCTTTGTTCTTCATACCTGTTATTGATCAACCCCTGTCCTCCAATCGATATTATGTAATCAAGGCAGGGCGAAAGCATAAAGGGTAATGGAGAAAAGAATAAAAAGTGAAATTAAAGTATTTTAAACCCATCTTCAGATGATGATGAAGAAGACCGCAAGAATTTGATCCCTCAAAACGACACCGTTAAACCCACCTCAAATTCACTCTTATTCCCCTTTTCAAATCGATGATCATGATCTTAATCCTGTTATTAGTTGTTTTCCTTTATTTTTCTATTGGTTTCCAAAATCCTAGTGTTTGGGATGTGAAATTTATTGGGTCCTCATCTGATAGAATGGGAGAAGTTGACTTGAGGGCTTTGTATCTTTTGAAAGAACATCAATTAGGTTTGATTTCTTTGTTGAATCGTACAGTGGGAACTTCATTAGCATTTGGGGCAGACGGTGGTGGCGACGGGGGTTGGAGGGGCGATGGGTTCGGGTGCGGCGGTGACTGATGAGGGGGCTGAATAGTGGGGTGAACTTCGGGGTTGGGGGGCGATGGGTTCGGGTGGGACGGGCTGACTGGGGGTTTAGCGAAGGGGTGAGGCTGCGGGGTGGGGGGGGCGGCTGGATGGGGCTGCGGAGGACCGGCGGCTGACTGGGGCTGGGGTGGTGGGATGGGGTGGGCTTGCGGGGTGGTGCTGGGGGTTTGGGTCTTTTTTCTTGATTTTTGTTTTGTAATTGCATTGATTAAATGGAGGAGGATGATGATGATGATAAAGGATGATGATGGTGATGAATGATGGTGATGAATGATGGTGATGAATTGTTGATGTTGCAGTCAATGTCTCGAGAGAGGGGGGGACATTGGGTGAGAGAAAATTGGTTGAGAGAAAAGGAAGGAAGAGAGAGAAAGGGCTGAAAATTACTTAGGGGTATTGTGGGAAGTGGGGATTTACGTTTAGTAATTTGCGATTTACGTATAGCAACCCCCTATTAATATTGGCGAGAGAGAGAGAGAGAAGAGAGAGAGAAGGGGATGTTAGTAAATGTCGGTATATAGACCTATCAGAATCTCGTTACTGTTTTACTACTAGAAAATGAAAAAAATAAAAAAGGAAAAAAGAAAATGAAGGGAAATTTTGAGTTGATGAGTAAAGAACTTGGAGTAATTTGGGTCATAAATGATTTCACCTGAAATGGTTAGTTTCTAGGCTTGTGGGGAGAATGTATAACTTTTTTTTTTTTTTTGATCAAGTATAACTACTTTTCTATATTAAGCTATTTCAATAAATTAGTTGAAATCTTATAAAAAAAATTTAAAAAAAAAAATAGTTGAAATATAAATTTGTATACGTAATTATAGTTAAATTCGTTACTTCGAGTAATAAGAATATGACTGTTATTAGGCAATATGTGTAAACTTTATAAAAACTAATGTATACACACTTGTACCTTCCACCTACAATATTTTGTTTGATTTTCATGGTCTACAATTTGGGATCACCTGTTTATACTCTCCAATATGTATATTGCTCCTTATTCAAAAAAATAATAATATTAATTGTATGAGGATTTATTAGTTGCAACAACTCTAAAAAATGAGATTTATGTACACATATACTAACTAATAACAACTTGCATAATCAACAAAATGCTAATTCATGTTATTAATTGTGTTCCTCAACGAACTTTCCCTTTCATTCAAGTTAGGAGTATTAAATTGTGTGTACTCTATAACTTTTCAAGTCTTGACCAACATGATAATTTATAGAAACAGTTTTAGTCATAATTAAATTATACTCTAGTCACGTCCATTTTCTAGTGTTTACATATATCGCTTTACATATCCGCGATCCGTGCTTATCCCATTTATAACATAGTGGAAATGATATTAAGATGATTTATTACTAAAATATTTTTTTCCCGCTATTTGTTTTTTTAACTCAAATAATTAATTTAAATCTTTATTTAAATAGTAAATTATAATTCATCGATCTATGATGTTGTATGATGTTAATTTTTCATGCAACCTAAATATATCAAGTTCCACCTCTATAATACAAATAGGAAGTTATCAAGTTGCCATTAATCTTCTCAAAAAAAAAGTATTAAAATTCAAGAGAGAACGTTATACGTACATAGTACACCAGAGGCAAAGATGGGTCACTTTCTTCCCTAAAAATAGAAACATAGAGTATATATAGAAAAAGGATGGAAGATGAAAACTAAAGGAAAAAAGAAAGAAAGAGAATAAAATAAAGAATACTTTTGCCGACGCTGCTGGGGTAAGGTGTAGAGCTGTCATGGCACAAGTGTATATTTAAAGTCATTGTCAATTTGTCATTGGCAGTTGTAAAAAAACTAAAGCTAATTTTCAGGTATTTTTCCCGCTCTTTAAAACACGAATTTGACGGATCTGTAATTTTCGGGTCCAATCTGTAAACGCGTTGACGACTTATATTCAATTCATTTTCTGTTTTTCTGTCATTTATTTATGTAATTGCTTTTCCGTCACGACGGTGATGATCGTAGTACCGACAATAACATGCTAGTGATAATTAACTAGCTTGCTTTAGCTATTGATTTTCATTGGTGAAGTTGAACCAATTTTGGTCAATGGGCCTCTCTGGTCAATATATAGGTCAAAAAATACTCATATTGGGTAGGCCACAAAATATAGATGGACAAGGGTATATTAGGGTGTGTTCTTTTCCACTTATTTTTACTGATTTTCACTGATTGATTAAGGTTCTGCCACTGATTCTCACTGTTTGAGTAAGGTCTTGCCACTGATTCGGTAATGTCCTGCCACTGATTTTCACTGACTCTGTAAGGTTCTCCCACTGATTCTCACTGATTTAGTAAGGTCGTGTCACTGATTTTGTGAGTATGAATGTGGGCCTTGCCATTGATTTCCACAGATTAAAGAAGGTCCTGTCACTGATCCTTACTGATTCAATAAGGCCTAGTCACTGATTCTTACTAATTGAGTAAGGTCTTGCCACTGATTTATATTGATTGAGTAATGTAAAATAAAAGGAAAAAAACACACCCTTATTAGTAATTGGTTATTTGGTTCAGTGCCATTCAGTTCAGTAATCTATTTATTCCCTTACATATAAAGTATTATGTCGTCAGTTTAGTTATGTGAAATTTAATTCAATTCATTGTTATAGTTCAGTTTATTCAATGGAAAAATCAACACACTAAAATTTACATGAGTGACTCAATTTTTTTTTTTTTTTTTTTTTTATTATACTAAAACCATGAATCGTATTGTATCGAGTTGTTTTCCGATTACAAAGATCATCTCAAATGACGGGATTGATGAAGACAAATGATAATGTGTTATATATGAACTTGGGTATATAATAACATCTTTATGAATTTTATCAATTAAATTAGTTGACATCTTCTACATTTAGACTTTATGAAGGGTTTGTTCTTTCTATTTTCATCCCATGTAAATGCTTTGAGGCCTAATATCGGATTTATCCCACTACCACACCATGTTATTAGGTTTATTGGTCCGTAGATAGTCTTTCGTAATGATAATAATGTATAGATAGTGATTTGATAATCGGATATATTGATCCTTATTTCAGTTATATTAGCATGATTTGACATGCATTAGTTGAACAAATACAAATTTTTTTATTTATTAAATGTGGGTATAATTAATCAATCACGTTGGGATGACGTGAGTGCTTAAATACCCAACAAAAACTAAACCATTATACAGGTATCAAAAAATGAAAGTAAATGTGCTATAATGAAATTCAGATAGTTAAGGGCTGCTAACGACAGCCTCACCTCACAAGCTGATATATGTACAACTTCCTCAAAAGTTGTGGCTTTTAACAATAAACTCACTCTCTCTCCTTCATACCCATGTTTACTTAACTGAAATTTGATCAATTATTATTACCGGCAACTACATCATTAATTCCGATGGCTTCGTCGTCGTAATTTTTCAAAATAAAACCCTAAGATGGGAAGAATGAACCCAAAAACTTCCAAAATCCCAAAAAAGAAACTCTAAGATGGGAAGGGTGAACCCCAAAATCCTCAAAAAACCCAAAAAAAAAAACCCTAAAATGGGAAGGGTGAACCCCAAAACCCCTAAAATAAAAAAGAAAATCTTAAGATGGAAAGGATGAACCCCAAACCCCCAAAAAACGCCCTAAAATGGAAATAGGAACCCAAAAAAAAAAAAAAAAAGGAGAGAAAAAGTGAATTTTGACACGTGTTGGCTTGTGGGAGTGAGGCTGCAGCTAACATCATTCTCATATAGTTTCATCTCTTTAGTGATACCTTCATCTTGAGTGTAGACTATACGTGTAGTCATAGCGACAGTTCTTTTCTAAGGCATAATTTCATTTGGTATACACAACACAAATACTGAACTCGGGTTATAAGCAATAAAAATTATTTGTGTAGAGCATAGGAGTATAAATTATAATTGGGCCTCCCCTAATTAAAAAATATAATCGGGCTGACTCGTGAAACCCATAAATGTAGGGACTTTTAATTCTTTTTTTAAGGAGGTTGGACTCAATTTATTTTTATTGAGGAGCTGAATCACCCGGCAATGAGTTGGGCTTGTTGCATTCTTCCTTTTTCCGGGCTTTTATGAAAGGTCCGATAATTTTAGCCATTTTGGGCCAAGTCTTAAACACCAAAAAATTACCCCAATCGTTTTGGGTCGAGTCTTAAAGACATTCGTCAAACATTATTCCCCTGTTCGTTAATCAGCCCAATTGAGTTCTTCCGGGGCTCTCCATGCTCCAAATTTGTGACCAACAGCAAGAAAGCTTGACATATAGAGAATCAAACACAAGCCCAAATGAAACAGTGATCTTGATTTGAAATACAATAGTAAGGTTGTAGTTCAAGGTAATGCTGGTTCAAGCTACAAAGTTAAGCTCAAACATTGTTTTTTTTTTTGGTTCTGTAAAGCGCCCTACAAAGTTCATAGTCGAAGTAATATATATTGACATGGATCTAGAAAACTAATAATATAGGTACAAAACCGCACTAAAACTAAATTATTATGGTATTTTAGCAATAATTTCCAAAAATATTCCAAAAAATTAGGGTATTTTTGTCCAAAAAAACCAGGTGCACTAGGTCCGCACGCCTCTGGTAATCTATAGCTCAAACCGATTTCAACCATTTGTGTATGTCATCCTTTATGACAACTTCTGCATCCCCCCGCCCCCCCACTATTTCCCTTCTTCACTTCCTATCATATAAAAGTAAATTTAAAGTGAAGAAAAATAATTGTATTATTCAACAATTAATGAGTTTGTTCTCATTAACTTTTTTTTGTTCAATTGAGTCAAGTGAAAATTTTCACGCAAATAATTTTAACCTCAAAATTAATTTATGATAATAATGTAATTTACAAGCTTTCAGCGCATACTTTCGAATCGTTAAAGATGAAAGTGAAAATAATTGAATAAATAAGATCCATTTCAATTTATATTTTGATAATCATTTACTTGCATCTTTTTTAAGACGATAATTTTTATAAAAAAAATATATTTTAGAGGTGAAAAGAATGGAGAAACTTTGGCTTGTGGGCAGTAGTCAAAGATGATTATGATTAAAAGGTCAAAGAAGAAGTTGTGAGGAGCTTTGGAAGTGTATTTTGCCAAACACCTGATGCAGACTAGACAAACTTATCCGTCAAATAAGGAAGTGACGTGAACGGTCAAGATGATGACAAGTGTCAAAATATAAGTGAGAGAGAAAAACGTGGGCCAGTAGAAGCCGCGGGTCTAGGGAGAGGAGAAGACCACTGGGCCGACATGAAAGACAGCACACCACGTGAGGTAGTGGGCCCAATTGCAGGCCCTTTTACGTCAAATCAAGAATCCAATGGGCGGGGGGTACTTTTCGCAGCGAAATCTCGTACCCTTGTTTGTTATGGCAAAAAAAGTGAAAGAATTAGAGTGAAAAATGGGCCTTTGAGGGGTAAAGTAGGCAAAAGAAAGAATCTTGATGGTTTTGCTCTTGTGCAAGTTAAAAGGCTAATGAAAATGACTACTCTTCTAGTTCACTTCAAGTTCACTGAATGATCTCAGTGTTTGTCTTCTGAAACTATTATGGTAAAAATGAAGAGAGATAAGAGGTGAAAGATTTGGTGTTTTTGTTGCTTTGTGAGAAATTCCATTATGGTAGTGGGCCAATTGGGTGAAGATTTTTTTCGCCTTTATTGGAAGCACCAATGAAGGGACTCTTCAATAAAAGTTATGGACTCAGTCAGGTAAAATCAGTCGCAAAATCTTTTCCAATGAGTGAGAACTAGGATGCAATTTTTATACTCCCTCCGTTCCTCCTTTACTTGGGCACATTCCTTTTTGGAATGTCCCTCTTTTACTTGGGCATATCCTTAATTAGTAAGAAAAAAGTGATGAATGTACTTATATGCCCTTTCTTTATTCCATCATTAGTTCCAACATGTGGGGTTAAGGAGTGGAGGAAAGAGAATGAGAAGGCCATTAAAACCCGTGCCATTTCTATATGCCCAAGTAAAGAAGGGAAGGAGGGAGTAGTTTAAACGGTCAGTTTAGTTTAGTTGTGTTGAGTTCAAAAACATGTTTTTTGTCTCACATATCAAGTTGTATTCTATTCAATTCAATAATGTCCAGTTGAGTTCAATGGTGTCCAGTTTAGTGGTGTTGAATTTAGTTCAGTCCATTTCTGGTAAGATCAACTCTAAAGAACGCACCCTTAGTTGGAATAAGTGGAAAATAATGCACCCTAATAAAAGGTAAACTTATTTATCTTTAGATCTTCGGTGTGTTCTTTTCCAACTATTTCAGAATCGTTTTAAAAGTTCAATTTAGTTTTATTCAATTCAATTTACTGAAAATCAATTAAGTGACTTATCTTTGGCCTATCTTTGCTTTCACATATTATTATTAAGTTCAATTCTATTCAGTGGAGTTCATTTCATTTCAGCAAAAAAAGAACATATTAAACACCCATTAATGAAGGGATCACCATTTTAAAATTGGGAAGTCCATGTCGAATAATTTAGAAAATGATTTTGGCGGACTCAACATTTTATAAATTGGGGAGCCAATGTCCAATTATTACAATCCTACTGAAAATGTTTATAATGGGAAAATTAACCATAGGATTAATGATCTTATGAATGAACTCGGATTCCAGATACCTATATACATTAGGTACATTCATTTATATCATTAAAATAAAAGGGATGTGTAACATTATATGAGTGTATTTATTTTAAAATATTAGAGCATTTTCAATGTAGGGTTTTTATGAGAGGTTTGTAGGGAAAAAACTGTTATAAAAACCTACTTTCCATAATGATGAATCTATAAACCCCGGGTTTGTACAAACAGGTTTGTCTAGACAAACCTGGTTTATAGGGTGTGATGTGTAACATGCAAAAAAACATCTTAGAGGTTTGTACCATTACAAAATAGAGGTTTGTATAATTTTATTTTAAATTTAATGATGTGTCAAAAATAAAAACCCATTAAAAATTTGTAGCATTGGAGATGCTTTTAACACCTAATCCGTGCAACGCACTTACTTCATATCTAGTTGTAATGTATTTGAGGAAAAAAATATGTCAATGACAGAAATACTGAACTCTACTCAATAAAAATAAACTGAATTAAATTAAATCAAAATTCCAATTCTAAAATAAGTGAAAAGTACACACTCATGCTCATCAAGTCATCATACTTCATATAGTTAGAGAAACAAGAGCAACCCCTCTGCCCAAAAAGAAAGGAAAAAAAAGAAAGAAACAAAAAACAACGAAAAGAAAAAGACGAGAGAAAGGCCAGAGAAGTCGAGAACACGACATGATCAGCAAATGAAAAGAAAAAGGGTAGCTAGTATATAAATGTACTTCTTCCTTAAATTTGCACTTCCACTTCCACATACACCAATGTGACTACGTGAGAGACTGAGAGAGGGTGGACGTGCAAGAAGTTCAACTCTTTTTTTTTCTTCTGTTTTTGCACTGAAAGAACATAAACAAAAAAAGTTAGAGAATAAGTTCAACATATAAATTTGAACTTCTATCATCAATTCTCCAGGAAAAAAAACCCTCCAATATTCCTACAAATTACACAGCCATAATGTGCAAACTTGTAGTAACAGCTTTCTTACGAGGCGGTGTTATGGGTGCATCAGTCAAAAATATCACCTTTTTATTGAGAATTATTTTTCACTTCATAAATGCTTAAGGTCGCTTTATACGAGTGTTATTTATTTATTTTTTTTCCGTAAAGAATCATATATGTCAATACAGTGATCTTAGGTTAGCTCTTAACAGCTGTCCGAATGCGCATGATCGTTATTCATTCAATCCTTTGAGGTTGGGGTACCATTGCATATAGAATGCAACTACTGAGTATCATGTGGTATGGACTATTGTGATACCCCAATATTTTCTATACTTATCATATAGATTTAAATGTATTTTTTTAAATATATTTATCGTAATTAATTTACGATAATGCAATTCTCGTATTTGAGATTATTCTCGTCATTAAATTATTGAGATTGTATTAATAAATATTATTGATTTCATAATTTAATTTATTTAAACGATTTAGTATTTAAATCGCTTTACTCATTTGAGAGTAATTACTATTTATAATTTAAATAGCGTATTTTCGAAAATAGAGTTTTTGTGAGTATTTAATTAAATAAATAAAATCAGATTTTGGAGTCCTAGCTAGTCCAACTAGATTAGGGTTAAGTCAAACTTGGGCAAGCTAAGAGAAGACTATAAATAATTAAATAGGACCAAAGGGGTCACCCTTGGACAAGAGCAAGAGCAACCCCTCTGCCCAAAAAGAAAGGAAAACAAGAAAGAAACAAAAAACAACGAAAAGAAAAAGACGAGAGAAAGGCCAGAGAACACGACATGAGCAAATGAAAAGAAAAAGGGTAGCTAGTATAAAGTGTACTTCCTCCTTAAATTTGCACTTCCACATACACCAATGTGACTACGTGAGAGACTGAGAGAGGGTGGATGTGCAAGAAGTTCAACTTTTTTTTGGCACTGAAAGAACATAAACAAAAAAAGTTAGAGAAAAAGTTCAACTTATTATAAATTTGAACTTCTATCATCAATTCTCTAGGAAAAAAACCTCCAATACTCCTACAAATTACACAGCCACAATGTGCAAACTAGCTTGTAGTAACCGCTTTCTTACGAGGCGGTGTTACGGATGCATCAGTCAAAAATATCGCATTTTTATTGAGAACTATTGACTTTTCCCTTCATAGATGCTTAAGGTCGCTTTATACGAATTATTTTTTATTTATTTTTATTTTGTAAAGCATCATATATGTCAATACAGTGATCTTAGACTAGCTCTTAACAGCTGTCCAAATGCGCACCATCGTTATTCATTCAATCCTTTGAGGTTGGGGTATCATATAGAATGCAACTATGTACTGAGTATCATATGGTATGGACTATAGAGTATGAGTTTACAATATCTAGCTAGTTATATTTTGAGTTTAGATCCTCTGCTGTTACAATAGGAGATTAGTTTCTCTTTTTTCTATCTCTCTCCTCTAACCCTCTAAACTCCTCATGCAATCCAAAAGCCCAAAAATTAGGAAGATCAGGCCAATTCTAGGATGAGATTGCAATGACTACACCTCTGTTATTCATAAAGAAATAGCAGAGGATCCTCACCTAGTCACTCGTATATCTTATCTGCAATCGTTGGAGCTAGTTTAACTCCCGCACACAGAATGACTGTTGGTAAACTAATTTGATTTGCGCATATAGCCACAGACGTAAAGGTGAAGTGGAACTACATACATATATACCTAAGTGTTTTTATGAACTTGTTTAATTTGAAGAGATCATATGTTTGATGCATAAATAAATAATGATTTTAGACAAAGTTTACAATATTTCAATAGATGTGAATATCTATGATTTCGTCAAAACTTTTTTGTTGTTGTTGTTGCTTGTTAATTTCTTATATATATAAATGCCGTCCGTTCAATGATGATAAAAACATTTTGACATAATTAAATGATCTTTGGTGCTCTCCTACATGATGATGATATTGGGCCATATAGCTATATCTTAGGCTTGGCATATTGTACAACTCTGATCATCAGATACTCTAATTATTCCTCGACAATTTGATATGTCATCCATGCACCAATATTAGTTATAATAGATGTATTAAATTATATAAAATTTGGGCATTTGGTACCCAATACTATAAACAAAACATTTATAGAGTATTTATAGCCTCAGAAAATATAGCCTTCTAGAAGACATAGATAAAACAACAATTAGAATCAACACGAGAGTTGCCCAAAAGAGAAAAGCAAAATATAGGAACAAAATCAGATTTGGTTGATGAAAGCAAAAATTGGAAGTCTAGTCATCTTATGTGCTTTCAAAGAAAATCCAACAACCAAACGAAGCACCACTTTCTGATGGATGTCCAAACTCCAAGCACACACACCCACCAAAAAAAAAAAAAAAAAGTCATCAGCAAACCGGCATGTTTCTACTAAAAAAATCATTCAACATCTATCACAACTCGATCAATCTCAATATGTTAGCTTGAAGAGCAAAAAAAAAACACAAAAAAAAAAACACACAAAAAAAAAAAAACACAAAAAAAACACTCAATATGTTAGTTTAAGTTTAAGATATTACGTCAAAGGCTTGAGGCTTACAATTTGACTCATAATAGGAAAAGAAGTTCTGAGTTTTCACTTGAAGCACAAAATTAACAAGAAACAAGCTGAAAAACAACTCCATCCTACGTAAGTTATTAGCAACAAAAAGGCTTACCAATAAGGGTGATGTTCTAGTGGTTTCAAGCTTACTTGCTTACTATCAAATATAAGGCAAGGTCATGGGTTCGAATCCTGCTCGTTCTTCTAATTCCCATGCCTTCTGTCTATTGTCTTCTACGAACTATTCTAACCTCTTGTTGGTGGTAGGTTACCAGGGCCAGTGCAATGCGCTGATTGTTCAGTTAGTCTGATATGTTTGCTGTTGAACACAAGAATCCAAACATGACGTGACGGGGGTGCCTCGATCGCAATACACTTGCACCCTCTCTTCAACAAGCAAAAAAAACAAAAAGGCTTGCAATAAAGCCCAAGCCCTAGCAATTAGTTGTATTGAGGTTCAATCTCTATCTTAAAACCAGTTTATAATCCCATTAGCTAAGGGTGTGCTCTTTTTCATTGGACTGGACTGTATTGAATTCCACTACACTTAACTGGAATTGAACTGTATAGAAATGTGCGAGACAAAAAATTGATCTCTGAACGGAATTGAACCAATTATTGAGGAGTGCGTTCTTTAGAGCTAAACTTACCGCAACTCAACATCACTGAATTCAACATCACTGAACTGGACACTAGTGAATTGAATTTAACACAACTTGATATGTGAGACAAAAAGTATGTTTCTTAACTCAGCACTACTAAACTGAGCTGAACATAATTTAATTGAATTTGATATCACTGAATTGACACATGAACTTAACTTAATTAACCGTGTAAGATTGAACGTACCCTAACTGAAAAAGAACACACCCTACATATTTCTAGAACTCTCTACATTAATCTTCCGGTGTTGCACAAACAATCACACAAGACCTAATAAAAATCACTCAAATTCGTACACAAATTTGAGACTATATTTCAAGAAACTGACACCCAATTGAGATAACGAACTTGATACAACAAAGCCAATACAATATACATATAATTAACCATATCAAAACATCGATGATGAAACCAACCACTCAAATTAAACCACCATATATAGTTATAGGGTGTGACTTGTGAGGGTCCCAAAATATAGGTGCATTATTCAGCATTCAAATCAACAATATAATTTAGGATCCTCAGGCCACACCAAGAAGAAAAAGAACAGAAAAGAACAAGAGAAACTATATATCAACAAATGTTTGGGAGTACTAACAATTACAGAAGGGAAGCCTTATTTTTCCAAGTAAAATTTAGAATTTTAGTACAGTATAGTATATGTGGCGTAAAAGGTTCATGAAACTTTAATGCCTGTCACCTGATCCTGCGGGAGCAACCACAAGCAAATTAAATGATTTGACTGAAAGAGATAAGATCACGGTTGCCTGCCTGTTGGCGTGTTGGGTTGCTTATAGAAATGAACCAAGTATTTTTTTTGCTATCTATTCCAAGCCAAGCTAAAGGAGTACAATCCATACAACATGACATGAGATCACAATGCAAGACCACCCCACTACTCAATAATACTAGCTATTAGCTGCGATATATATGGAGTACATCGATCAAATGACTTTAGATTAGGGTGAAGAAGGATGGCTTTTACCGTTGGTGGTAGCTAGCTTCAGGTGAGGATCCTCTGTTGTTCCTTCAAAAACAACAGCAGTGCAATCCTTGCAATCTCACCCTATAATTGGTTTTCCTCTTTTTTTGGCCTTTGAATTGTGAAGGGGAATTAGGGGGTTGGAGGAAAGAGATAGAGAGAAGAGAAGCTGATCACAAATTCACAACAGAGAAACTGAACTCGCTAACTTCTACCATCTCCACTCCGTGACTTAGAGTTTGTTCTTTTTCACTTTATTATAGTGAACTCCAACTTAATAGTAATATGTGATAGAAAAAAGTACAGTAGATCACTAAACTGATCGTACTCAATTGAACTGAATCGAACCGAACCATTTTAAAATAAGTGGAAAGTACACAAAAACACAACTCTCAAGTAGTGGAGAGGGATATATTCACATGAACATCGTCTACTCTCTCGTAAATACTAGTTATAATTTGACCAAATGAGGGACTCCAATCCAAATGGTAACATACCTCAAAACTCGTCTCCACGCGACGATCATGATTTACGAAGATGAAGTCTAGTACGTCTGTCCACTTAGCTCCGTCCAAACCAAAACAGAACTGGATCAGAGAGTTATTATTTTTGGTAGTAGAATATCACTTATAGTGGACTAAGAGTGTGATCTTTAGAGTTGAACTAAATTGAATTGAAGGGGACTGAATTAAATTATTATTCAATATCACTGAGCTGAAAACATCATTGAACTGATCACCACTATACTGAACTGAACACCTACCACTTGATATGTGACATAAACTGTATGTTTCTGAACTGAACTAACCTGATATGAGATCACCGCTGAATTGAACTGATGATGAACAAGTAAGTCTAAGAACACACCCTAAGGTATATTATTAGACTATGCAATAGTAGTACCCCTCTTTCTATATAATTGTAGGGCAAGTTAACTAGTTGCATTGGTACATTCGATGTCCCGTTATTTAACCCCACCCTAGGTAAAAGCCGATCATGAGAGACATTGAGCAAGACACTAATCTAATCTTTTGCTGTATGGTACATGTCCAAAACGTCCCCAAACATATCTCATATGGAAAACCTTCTTCAAGCTGCATGTGCCATTGATCCCTAGCTCGCTAATACATACAATAACTAGGCACTATACTATACTATATGAGAAAGCTTATTAGATTGAAGGCATGGAATCTTGATCATGGCTTAAGACCTCAATTTTCTTATAAGAGCCATCTTTGTTTCTTTCCTTGGATGTATGCTCGATACTCTAATTTTTTCCATTATGTGATGGTACTAATACTATGGTCGTGCCATGATTTTTGAGTTTTTAGATATAAGGTGTGTTTTTTAGGGTTGAAATGAATTAAACTCCATATCATTAAACTTAAAAGAACACTATTAAATTGAATTGAACACCACTAAAGTGAATTGAACACCACTTTCTATGTGAGACCACTTTTTATATTTCTGAACTTAGCACTACTAAACTGCACTGAGCATCACTTAACTGAACTGACAACAATACTTAACTGAACTGAACATCACTTAATTGACACAAGACCACTCCTAATCAAACTAAACTCAACTGAACTGAACGGATAAACTCTAAATAACACACCATTTTAGAATCTAGTAGTGATAAATCAAGCAAAACATAAAATAAGCCTGAAGACATTTTGTAGCACCAAAAATATTCAAAAACCAAAACATATAAGCTTCCCTAAGTGCTCGACAAATCTGACACAAAATCTCCACCAAAAGCTCTCTCTATTTGCCTCCCTTTTTCAAGCACAATCTGAAATTGATTTGACTTACCAATAGATATACTTATGCATCCTTCTTCCCTCCTATATTAAAGTAATGCAAAATCTCTTAATACTACCAGTCTCCCACTTACACTTAGCACTTTTACTCACATTATATTTCTCATTATAAATTACACTACTATTATGAATGCTGTATAGCTTAGCAGCACTTAAATACCATACATCAAGCTAAGACATTTATTTTCATAATAATGCAGCTCTTCATGATCATCATCATTCATGAGATAGAATTGGTACTAGATCAAGATCATACATACCAGCAGCTAGCTAACTAGGGTACACATAGGGAAAAACAGGGCCAGCTGATTTCAAAAGATCATATAATAGATCAAGAAAATTGTTTTACAAATAACCCAGCAATAAAAGCAGGATTATATATATATATATATATAACTTAGCTAGCTAGCTAGCCAAAATGCATGATGAAGTACTACTAGTAGTAGTAGCACTCATAAAAAATGCTCAAGCCAGCAGCTCTCCATGAATATATATGATCTCATGATGATCATAATTGATAACATAATATATTAAATATTCCCATATCTTCATCTGAATTTCATATCACCAACAGAACCACCACCACCACCTCCATTACAAGAAAACTCCACAGCGAGACCAGTCCCTCCGCCGCCACTGGTCTCGCCGTGGTGCTGGTGGTGGTTCTGTAAAGGCGGCGGAATCTTGCCCCCACCTCCACCCCCACTCCCCGCCCCCAATCTCTTCCTCTTCTTCTTCTCGTACGACACTCCCCTCGCTTTCGACTGCGAGTCTCTCACCTCCCTCAAATACAACCTCACAGCCCGAGCCCCAAACGGGTTCAACTCAGGCGCCCCGCCATTCTCCTCATAAGCAGCTCTCAACCGTCCGATCAAAGCATCAAGTGACCCCCACGCTTGGCGTAGTGGACACGGGCACGGTGCAGGCGGGTTCGGGTGCCCGAAAAACGGACAAGGCGGGTTGTGAACCTTAGTCTTCCCAAACTGATCCAAGTACCTTAGAAACTCCAGCACGTGGGCCCCACTGCACCGTGCTAACGACAGCGGGGGACGGTGATTACGTAGGTATTGACCGAAAGTGTTCCAGTCTCGGCGCTTCTGGTTCTCATATCGGCTTAGCTGATGTGATCCTGAACCCGAACCCGAACTCGAACCGTTGTTGCTGTTGCTGTTGTTGTTGTTGTTGTTGTTGATGTTGTTGCTGTGGTTGTGGTTGTTGTTGTTGTTGTTGTTGTTAAGATGATGGGGTGTGGCAGGTGGGATAAGATCCATATTTTGGTGTTTAATTATATTAAATTATTGTATTTCTGATTTTTTGTGTCAGTGGGAGTGGAAGTAGCTAAAAACGGGATGAATTTTGGGAGGATTAAGGTTTCCTTTAATTAGCTAGGAATGAGAATCTTTTATGTCATGAAAACACTCAATTCATCAAGTCTAGTTGCTATAGGAAGAAGAGAAAACCTTATTTAGCTTTATTTGTTGAAAGCAAGAGAGTAGGGTTGATGAATAATATGATGATGTTGGGGTTACTTTTGATAGCGTTTTGTGGGTAGCTTAAGAATCTGTTGAAGTAGTATGATTGTTTGGGCTAAAAATGGTTAGATGAAGTTAAAAGGGGAAGAAGCTGCTGGGTATTAGTATTACCCTCCATTTAAGACAACATGAGGAGAGAGAAAACAGGGTTGGGAAGAATGAGGAAGGGAGTGTTTGGCCAGTTGGGTGTTTGGGCTTTTTGGGGAAGTGAAGAGAAGAGGGGAAAAAGAAGGTTGACAGAAGGGTAAAAGACGATGGGTGATTGGACATGGATGGGGGAAAAACCGGAAAAGTTGAATAGGGGTAAGGTTATAAAAATGGACATGTTTATTATTTGTTATTTTTCCTTCTTTCAGAATAATATTTCTTGCGTTGATACTTATTGATGTCCCCTGTGGGGAGCTCAATGACCAAAGTGTCCCTACATTTCAAGATAAAGGTGTGTTTATTAGTGAAGTGAATTGAAGTAAATTGGATTGGATTGGATTGGATTGAATTGAATTGAACTCATATGTGAAAGAAAAATAGATTATTGAACTGAACTGAATTGCATTGAAGTGAACTGACTTGCATTGAACCAATTAGGGTGTGTTCTTTTCTATTTACTGGGCCCCAATCAGTGTAAATCAGTGGAAAGATCTTACCCAATAAGTGGGAATCAATGAAAGGACCTTACTGAATAATTGAGAATCATTGGCAGGACCTTACTCATTCAGTGCAAATCAGTGGCATGACCCACATCCCTACTTATAGAATTAGTGTCAGGACCTCACTGAATCAGTGAGAATCAGTGGAATGACCTTACCAAATAAGTGGAAATTAGTGGTAGGACCTTATCCAATCAGTGAAAATCAACGGCAAGACCTTACCCAATCAGTGAGAATCAGTGAGAGTAAGTGAAAAATAACGCACCCTTAGTGAGTAAATAAAGTGGAAATAACACACCCAAATTATCGAGAGAGGAAGGATGTGTCATTCTTTTTTACTTATCTAATAATCACTTCAGCTCAGTTTAATATAACAAAATATATACTCCTACTTTTTCTCTCATAAATTGTTATTTAGTTTGGTACTCTTATAATTTAGTGGAAAAGAACATATCCGAAGTCCATATTTCTTTCAATGACATGTAGTATAGGTGTGTAAATTGTAATATAGTTGATTCTGCTTATTGAACCCTCGAGTTCGTTTTCCCCACAAAAGGCTAGATCACAAAATAATATCAAGATTAGGTTGGGATAGAAAATAATTCCCATGAGTATGTCCATGTAGGCTCGGGAGTTCACAGAACTTGCGATTTTTTTTCCAGTCAACCGACTAACTCGCTACAGGAGACAGCGTCTAAGGCTGGGGTAAGTCGCTATTGTGGACATGCAACAACTTACGTCCAGCAAAGCCGCTAATCCATGTAGCGACGACCTAGTCTTCTTCACTTCTCCTCCAGCAAATTTGCTCGCTTGGGAACCAAATAACTCACCAATAGGAAGAGCGACTTTATCCCCAGTAAGTCGCTGGACAGGGTAGCGAGTTATGTCAGGTAAACTCGCCATCCTTAGCTTGATGGCGACTTTTGCGGTTGAATTTTTTTTTTTGTTTGACCCATGAACTCTCGGGCCTACATGGACACCCTTATGGAAATTACTTTCTATCTCAGCCTAATCTTGGTATTATTTTGTAATCTAGCCATTTGTGAGGAAATCATTCCGAAAATGCTGCTTGAAAGTTCAAATATAGTTTCCATGGACCAAATAGTACAAGACGAGCTTACCGTAAACAAGACCACAAGACCATATAGCTTAGTTTGGCTCGCTCGCTCAAAATGTCATATTCATTTTATCAAGTTGGCTCGAAACTCGACTCAATTTGATTTTGTTTAGGACTCCACTCGGAGAGACAAAAATTATAAGGCTTGACTTGGTCATTGTTTTAGGTTCATGAATTTCCTCCACTCGACTTGACTTCTATTGCACTGTATGCCTCAGGGCTCAGGGTAATAATGCATCATGGCAATTTGAATGAGCTTTGTATGGTCCTTGTGACGCCCACACAAAGAGTGAGCTTTGTATGTGCAAAGTGAAGCTGCGCAATTTAAAAAAGAAAAAAGAAAAAAGAAAAAAGGAAGAGATCCTACCACTCCATTTATTAATTAAATGAAAGCCTCCATTTTTTTTTAAAAAAAATAGAGGGGATCCTAATGACCCCGAGATAGTGCTTTAAACGTTGAGTCAAAAATCGAGTGTCGGATGCCAGTAACAGTGAAGGAGATATTGGAAGTCCAAAAAAGATGTATAAATGTGAGAAGTTCATGCACGAATGTGCTTTCAACTCTGACACATGCACATATGAAATAAACTTTGTCTTTTGAATTGTCAACAAATGAGTACTTATATATTTACCTCATAAACAATGCTCTTAGTATTGTTTACAACGGGCTTTGAACATAAATGTATTCTTTTGTTTTTAAAAAAATAAACTCGTATGAGCCGGCCTCAATGTAAGACCTTCTCTAATAATCATGACGTCATGATTATATTAGGGTGTTACTAAATACCGCCCCCTTTTTACTAGCTACCGCCCCCCCAATTTCCAATTTTACCCTCACCCCTTTTCCTCACTCACTCTCACTCATCCTCTCTTCCTCACTCACTCTCACTCATCCTCTCTTCCTCACTCACTCTCACTCATCCTCACCACCACACCGGCAACCACCACCACTCACGGCACAACCACCACCGGTAAATTTTTTTTTGCGCATTTTTTTTGCACAGTCGTCTGAAATTTTCGACTCACCCTTGGGTGAGTCGGAAATTTCAGACGACTCACCCAAGGGTTAGTCGTCTGAAATTTCCGACTCACCCAAGGGTGAGTCGCCTCTAGCAGACGACTCACCCAAGGGTGAGTCGAAAATTTCAGACGACTGTGCAAAAAAAAAATTATTATTATTATTTATTATTATTTATTGTTATTATTATTATTATTATTTATTGTTATTATTATTAATATTATTATTATTATTATTATTACTGATTATTGTTTAATTAATTAAAAATGTGAAATGGTAGAGGGGAGGAGCCGGTAAATCGGTGCCGAGCTAGTTCACATTTTTAATTAATTAAACAATAATCAGTAATAATAATAATAATAATAATAATATTAATAATAATAACAATAAATAATAATAAATAATAATAATAATTTTTTTTTTGCACAGTCGTCTGAAATTTTCGACTCACCCTTGGGTGAGTCGTCTGCTAGAGGCGACTCACCCAAGGGTGAGTCGAAAATTTCAGACGACTGTGCAAAAAAAATGCGCAAAAAAAAATTTACCGGTGGTGGTTGTGCCGTGAGTGGTGGTGGTTGCCGGTGTGATGGTGTGGTGGTGAGGATGAGTGAGAGTGAGTGAGGAAGAGAGGATGAGTGAGAGTGAGTGAGGAAGAGAGGATGAGTGAGAGTGAGTGAGGAAAAGGGGGGAGGGTAAAATTGGAAATTGGGGGGGCGGTAGTTAGTAAAAAGGGGCGGTATTTAGCAATTCACTTATATTATACTTCGTTATGGAGGAGACCGCAACTTGAGACGGCCTTCTATAAGAGACATTTTACTTCTTTTTTATTTATTTATTTATTTTTATGATGATAAGATGATTCCAAACTGTTTGGGATGAAAATTGAATTTGATGTCGGGTGTGAAAGGAAAGAATCGTGTCACTACACCAAACCCTAATTCTCGATACTAATTCAAATGATTACCAACACTATTAACGTATTAAGTATTAAATATTCAAATTGACACCCGCCAGAAACTCATTGTGTTAATTACGCTGTAGTTTCGATTTCATGATTTAGAATTTCGAATCACTACACTTGTGTAGGTCCAATAATTTAAAGACTAATATATATAATCTATGTATATGGAATAATAATAGTATAAAAATCAACATCAGCACCGACAGACGACAGTGCAAAATCAAATAAACATGGGAATAATATCATCAAGGAACAAAATAGGCATGGTTATGGTTTAACTACTCCAAACACGTTTAATGATCAACGAGCACCATTCTATGTGCTGTTAATACTTCAATTAACATCTTCCTATAACGCGCTACCAAACTAGAATTAGAATCCAAACTTTTCAATAAATTACACCATCCAAAGAGGCAAAGATTATAATGGATGGGTATAATTAAATTGTTGATTACACTCCAAAACTCCACTATCTATATTAATTAATCTTTTTGTCATATTCTGTTTTGTACGGAAACATCACGGTATTTACCATTTTGCGTAACACTTCAATGTTATGCTAAGATAGTACGGATACTACTTTTTTTTTTTTTTTTTTTTTTCTTTTCATTATCGGATAGTTATAGTGATATTACGGATAAACAAAGTGGTAAATATGGAATTTCTAATTTCTTGCCAATTTTAAAAGCTAATGACGGATAGAATAATAATCATAGAAAGTAGCTACCTTTTTACGCTTCTGAAGAGAGAAATTAAATTAGCAACCACGCCCTGCCTCTTTAGGCTTGTGAAGAGAGAGATGTTTTCTAATGTTGATCAAGTTAAGTTCCATATTGTAGGGTGTGTTCTTTGTTACTTAGGCCCCGTTCTTTTCGTCGTAGATATTCATGCTGCATTCCGTTTTGTTATTTTTCGTTCCTTTTTGTATTCAGTATTTCATTTTTTCTCACATTTTGTTACATTATCTGCGTAGTTCCTTTTCTCACCATCTCGCATCGTTCTGTTGAAGAGAACATGGTCGAATAATTGGTGCAGTGCAAATCACTTTAGTTAAGTGATAAACATTTCTCACATTTTATTATTCGGTTTAGTTCGTTTGAATTCAGTTTAGCATGAAAAATAAACGAACACTCTCTACATCAAACGGTTAAAAACACCATTATCTTTTATCTCAAATAATCTCAAACAAAGACCACGACCCCCCTAAAGGATTAATTATGCTAGAAGTAGTAGCACGGTAAAAGTTGGGAAACCTACGGATTACGTAATAGGTCTACTTTTTATCTTCTTTACCTAATGATTATGAAAAAGCAACTCAGTAGCATAATATCTTTGGAAATGGCTTTTCAAATATTTATTGGCCTAGCTTTAACCTAACATCAATCACATTGTGGGTTAATCAAGAGCCTAACCTTGCTTAATTAGGTGGGTAGAGAACCAGATGTTTGAAAATAAAATGCAAAAAGTAACTTTAAGTACCATAGGGAAACGAACGTAGCACGTAGCCCACCTTGGTCTGGTACGGAGGTTCATTCATCTCTCTTAATTTACTGAGAATCTTTTGCTAGTAAAAAGCATTCATCTTACTATTAACACATCACCTTAGAAAAGATTGAACACTGGCTGTACGCCTGTACCTGAACCTGAGTGACGGAGGTCTAATTTTACTGCTACCTTGATCATCGCATTTGCATTTGTACAAGTACGACTGGTTCCTTTTCTTTTTTCATGATGAATAAGACTATGTTTGACGAAATTAGTGTAAATGACTAACTAACAGTCGGATGCGAGTTAGTGAGTGTGTATTTTTTCTTTTTTTTTCTATTAAGTTGAACTACGATGAACTGAACTAAACATTATCGACCGAACTTATACAATCTTTCAAGTTCACGTATACATACAACGAAAGATGCCACGGAAAATGCATTTTCCAATTAAAATAATAAGTACAAATACGTTTTAGTTGAAAAACGATTTTTTGCACAATCAAATTGGGCCTTACTGTATGGTAGTCCATTTTAGCTTTTTATGTTACCCAGCTTTCACGGATGGGGCCAAGCTAAGCCCTATAGACACTAGAATTCCATGCCTTCTCCCATATAATGGGTGTAATATACATCCCATTATTTAGTGTCTATCTCTCTTGGGCCCGTTGAATTTCATGGGGCTAGTATGGCCATATGAGTGTGTGGGATTTAAGGAAGAGCAGAGAGATAGACACAAAAAAAGGGAATAATGGGGTGTATATTACAATGGTTGTATGACCAGCTTTGTTGCTTCTCCCACGCAAATTATAGATTGGGGTAAGTGAAAGAGTGAAACCACCGGGATTGGCAAGTTAATAGTGTACGGATACTTTAAAAAGAGCACTTCATTTCTCACAAACTAACTTTTATAGAAACTTCATTTTTTCACAAAGTTGGTCGTTTAATAAGACAGGGAAAAGAATAGAGCCTAGAATGCAACAAACTTTATTAGCAACAGAATGTTGAAGGTATAAAACTATTACTCGAAAGAAATCACAAAGTAGTACTATTTGTCCAGCTACATATATAGTAAATAGTATATACAATATACTTGATATATTTACAAAAATCCACAATAATATACAGATGAACATTTTTGATGAAATATTACTTACTACTCAAGTGAAGGTAATGTATACCTCGTCACGAACACGATCAAACCCCAAAAAACATCTGAGCCTCTTGAGTTATTTGCAAAGCTCTGCAAGAACTGCAATCCATTGGTCAATGATTTACGACCAGAGTTTTGCAGGAACCTTAAATCTTCACGCGAACCCTGTATAAAAACCTTAAGCTCCACACATCAGCTCTGTACATGCTCAGCTTCTTGGCACATGATCATTATTCATGTCTGCAAGCTACAATAAGTCGATACATACCCCACTCGGCCATTCCTTAAGCATAAACACTGTGAAAACACCCAACACAACTTCAGCATGTACATATACAAAAACGCCCCAGTTCAGATTATCTTAACTAATCTGCAACACTCAAACAGCATAAACCCTAATGACTTGATCAATCTCGGTACGACAAACAGGGCACCCCCATTTTTTGGCTTTTATCTCATTCAAACAGGACATACATCCAGCCATGTGGCCACACGGAACGCATGCTCCTTCAAGCGGAGCATCAAAGCATATTACACATGACGGAGATCCACTCTTGCTTCCATCTTCATTAGTATGGTCCTCCACTAATGGGTCAGAGAAATCAATAAGGCTGGAGTCGATCGTTGGATAATGGATTGTACCATCATGCAGAACCTCATTAGTGATAGTTGGAGCTGATGGTATAGGAATTGGTGCTTGGGTGTCATCACTTGTTGCTACAGAACTGCTGCTTGGTCCAGCTTCTTCAAGAGGCTGCTCTATGCAACTTCCTTTCACGAAAGCTGGTTCACTTTGATTACCGACGGACACAAAATTAGCAGAGGTAGCAGATGAGCTTGCTCCAGCTGTTTCCTGGGAGCCAAGGGTTACACCCTCTTGCATAGCAGACTGAAGAGAGGCATTTATTGCCATTGCTAACTCCAAATCTTCTGCAGCAGCCGGTAAGGCATTAGGGGCATCTGGTGGGGGCAATGCTGGAACAACTGGAGTAGAAGTGTTGAAGGGGAATGTTGCATGCATCACCTAATTTGGAAAAGTGAAGAGATGATCAATGTTCACTCTTGACAATTGGCATAGCAACTAAAAGCACAAGAATGAGGCAAGACATATTGGCAAAAACAATCATGATATAAGTCATCAATGTAAAGGCTTCTCATTTCTCAGTAATGGAATATATATACCATGACAAGAAATTCAGTTCAGGAAGAATACAATAAAAAAATTAGTCCTGTCTCAGAATGATCTGGGCAGGTAAAGTGTCTATTATAATCTTCTACGCCATATAAGAGCTGCTGTTATATTCACGAGATCATTCAGCTTTGGTTTACAAATAATTTTTTAAACTCACAATTTTCTTTCTTTACTCTTTTTATTTGGGAGGGGGGTTCATTTTCATCACCACTTCTTGCCGGACAACAAATTCTGGGGAAGCAACAATTGGCATGATTGTGTGTCAACAACTTCGAACAGTGTTTGCAATAATGTACACTTAACTCGACACTGACACCATATCATAAGATGACAGGATCGCAGATATGTTACCTGAGGAATTCCTTTGCATGCACTGCAAAATTGCTGAAGCTGTTGCTTGTTACTCTCATCAACTGGAGCAAGTTTAATGCGAGTCTCTGTGACAGTGAAAATCAAGTTCAGGGTACTTCATTTTCTTGTGTAATCATAAGCAATTGATTACAACAGATCGTTTACAGATAGAGAAAATTCAGAAGTCAAAAGCTCGTAATTTCTTTCCCAGCCACCTTACTGCTTAGTAAAACCTGAACTCATCAAATGACAAAACCAGTATGTTTATCCTGTTTTACAAAACCGGGATATTCATCCTGTTTCACAAAACCAGGTAGCTCCCATCTAGAATGGCACCACTGAAAAATCTCAGTCAATTTGCAAGAATGACATCACTTGACAAGAAAGGCAAAAATTCAAATTGGCTTATTTTATTTATTTGTTCCTGGAGGACTTCAAGCTATATACAAATGCGAGCTGCTTGTTGGCAAGACACAAAAGCCTTACGGGCATCTCATACAGAAACTCAAGGACCTGAAGCATTGAGTCAGTGAAACATACATTGAAGAAGTTGGGAACTGCTACACACAACGATCAACTGAATTACCTTAACATTATTATAGAGCACTGCCAGCATTTTATTTTGCTAGCTTTTTTAGATAACATGGCTATTCAAGCTTCGCTTGACTAATCCCATGGGCCCTGAGGTTAACGACTGGAAAAACCTTTAGTGGCCTGAGGGTACTCGATACAAGCTGAGCCACCTCCTCAGGTTCAGCACTGCCAGCAAATAATCATATACTCCCTCAGTCCTTGTTCTTCTTTCCATTTGACTTCTCACGACATCCAAGACGACACTTTGACCATAGATAATTACAATTCTATAAATATAAAATGATATATTTTGAAAATACTATTTAGAATCCAAAAGTTATTTTAACTTCGTAATTCATTATACTTTTTCATAAATCAACGGTCAAAGTTTGCAAATTTTCACCTCAAAATGTCAAATGGAAAGAAGAATTTGGAACAGAGATAGTATATACCCTAACAAAGCTCCCTAAGAAGCTATGGTCATTATAACAGTGGGCAGAGATGGTGAATAAGTTGATTCTCTTTAACCACATCAACATCATCCCAGTGCTTCCAAAGAGGCTTCCCTTCAAGCGGGGTAAGGTGGGGTTGGTTGTACGCAATCCCCATGAAAAAAATAATTAATAAATGTAAACAGTTTGACAAACCATTTTGATTTAGTTGGTTAGTCCACTATATTCCAAGCCAAAGAGTAGTGATTTGTTTTGGCCCCACTGGAAATGGACGAATAAAAAGTTTTCTTTAACCAGTCAAGAATATTCTGAACTAGAATCCTCTCCTCAAGGCTGAAAATTTTTAGGATGCCATGTCCAAAAGGGTTTATAGTTAGATTAGGCCTATAATTAATAATATATAACTAAAAAATAGCACTGCACCATGACTTAAAAGAAGATAGCCTATGACTCTATTTAGAGTTCAAAGTTTTCCTTAAAAGACTTACGACTAACATGTCGAGGCCTACACCTTCTCCGTCTCCCACGTCTTGAAACTAACAACAAAAATATAAACCGATCAATGGAGGCAAACGGTCTTCAACATTTTATGCAATTGTAAGTATTAAGATGAGAAACTTACTAGTAGATGTTTCAGAAATTATCACTGCCGGATCAGGCCGATTAAAAGTTGGTTCCTCCATATTGGCCCTCCACAAGGAAATAGTTGTACGAGGTTGAGCATCCTGTTTGTTGGAGAGAAAAAAAAAAGAAAAAAGGAGAGAGCATGAGATCTTTTTAGACGTCGAAGATTCAATTTCCATGGAACTAGAGGCTAGAGCTACCTCTACTAATGGAAATAGAACAAGATAGAAGGATGATTTATATACTATGGGTGTGTTCTTTTTCACTTAGTTTAGAATCTATTTGGTTCAGTTCAGTCTTCAGTGACATAATTATTGTCTCACATATTACTAGTTCAGCTTAGTGGAAAAGAACACACCCTATAACTTGGATCTCTGACCATCACAGAAGAAAAACTACAGCAGGGTGACATTAATGGCCATAAAGCTTTCAGAATGAAGCACACAAACAACAAACAGAAGAAACAGCACTTCACCTATAGCATCTCAAAGTTTCCAAAAGAACGCAGAGCCAGGTAAAATAAAGTTAAAAATCCATAGGCAAACTGCTGCCTCCACAGCTCCATGAAGTGTAAGAATTAAAATCCTGTTTCCGTGTTTCTTTTTTCTAAAACTAATTTAAGTGGAAAAACATGCAGCCAATATTAGATTTCTTTAGAGTTGATTATCACAATTAACAATCGTGGCAATTGGCATTTAGACCATTCAAGTGGCTTTCACTGAATGAGATAATATAGAATTCATCAAGTGTTGCTCAAACATCTTGGACATTACATTTTCAAAATATTCAAAATATCATTATCATATACGTGTAAGAAACCAGATCCTTTATATGTGACTTACAAAAGGAAGCATATAACAGTTATCACAGAATAATCCGTTGGGAAATGAGAAAACTGAAAAAGCAAAATTATTAGCAGAAGATGAGACTGACAAAGAATACCTGTGTACTTGCATATATTGCAAGCTCCAGTTTGAAAGGCTTCCTAAGATTACGAGAACCACAGGGAAGAACAACCACCCAGCTGCAAGTCAGATTGTTCCGAAGTCGCATTAGAATCATTAATATATATCCATTCAATAAAAGGGATGAGAAGATAAAAAGGCATGCCAACAAATCAGATAGCTTGATCAAAACAGAACCATTCTCATTCCATCCCAAAAATGCCAACTAATGAGTAACAATATAGCAATTGGGTAATCTTCTCACTATTATGCTGTAGCATTAACTGCAATATCAGGAAGATATATACTGTCTTTTTTATCGCATGGATACACGAGATCTGCCTGGATAACTTTCAACAAGCTTTTGCACTTACACTTTCCTTGAAAGCAGCTGTGGAGCCAGTATTTCCAGAAAGCCTGGTCCATAAAGATCCAGCAACCAACCAGAGTATAAGCAGATTTGACTCTGAATTTACCAAAATATAAACACAGGATTAGTTTCGTTTTCATACCATTTACAAATCATAAGACGATAAAGTTACTTGAGGCATTTGAGAAATCTACAAAACGATCTAAAGCAAAGAATACCTCTATTAAGCGAACAACATTGCTGCAGCCTTTGGCTCTAGCAATGTCTAATGGGGTTTGACAATCATCATTCATCAATAGAGCATTGGCTGAATATTGAGGAAAAGACAAATCAGGCCTATATGATAAATATATGAAATGAAACAACATAGCTTAACCTAACAAGGGGATGTGGGCAAGCACGCAAATGCCATTTGATCAAAGTTGAATTATGAATAAACAACAAGGGATTAAATTGCCTGTCTAAATTTAAAATGTTATCTTTTGCACATGGAAAAATAAACCCTCACATACTCTGTTAACAGTAAAAGTGATGGGCATACATCAACAGAGGAAAGAGACCCAAAATGAGATACCTCCATGTGAAAGAAGTAACTTCACTGTACTCTCCAGGCCTCGTTTTGCAGCATGATGTAAAGGGGTCCCTCCATTACGACCTAAAGGCATAAGTTAGAAAAAATAAATTAGCTCTAATGTAGGGGTATGTTGATAAAGAAACTAAGCATGTAATTCTAAGAGCAATAGATGCTAAAATGTTTAACATCCAAACATTACACAGATGCTGAAGAGAGCCAGTGGCTTCCAAAGAAAGAGATGGACAAGCAAGCTATTCATGACCACACATTCCATTTAGTGCCAATGCAGATGACTTATCCATACATAAGCTCAATGATACACAAAAAACAGCACTAAGGTCTAAGCATACTGCATACACAAAAGATAATTTTTTACTAGCCCCCATTTTTCTACCACGCTCTCCTCATATCACATGTCACTCATACTTATTTAATTTCATAAAGTTTCTCAGGCTACTTCACTTCCAAGTTCGAAGAGAATATTAGAAAGGACAGCCTCTTAGCTAAGCAAGTGGCTCCTTTTGCCAATGACAAGCAAAATCGCCGATTTGACATCTCAGTCGATCTATTATCATCAGTTCTGGAAAGTTTAAGAGTATTAACAACACATATAATAAGATGGACAAGGGAACCCCATATAACATACCTGGGCGATATGCATTGACATTGGCACCCAACTCTATAAGAACTTTAGCAACATTATAAAGTGTCGGATTCAAACAAGCAGCAATTAGAGCAGTCTTCCCTTCTCTGTCCACATACTGCATCAGAATCACCATCAAACAGAACAAATGAATTCTTCAATAGTTTCAAGCTACACACCCTCCAGCTCACTATTTTTGAGGGGCTAAAACAACAAAAATAAGTTCTCTAAGAAGCACTAAAAACATTGAAGCACACACAAAATGAAAAACCCAATGGACAATTATGAAGTTAACATTCATCTTATAACCCAGTATCAAATTCCTCACTCCATAGACTGGTTTTCCACAAGAAATCATCACAAACATTACTTCTACTATAATTAAGGTAAAAGATAACCTAGATATTATGACTTTAAGCCTTTTAAGGTAATAGATAACCTAGATATCATGATATCAAAATATACAAATTCCATTCTAAATGATCTATTAAGTGGACATGCATAAAATTCCATCCTTAACATGTCATACCCACAAAAATTAAGCAAGAAAATTGACAACTTTTGATGTCAAACACTAATATTTATCTGAATTTTTCAAAAATTCCAAATAACCCAGTACAAATATCCATCCTTTAGTTCCATCGAATTCCACTCCAACAATTTGTGCTTCAAGACCCTAATTCACCAACTATCCCAACCAAAAAATAAAATAAAATGCAACTCCTAATTGGGTTGTAAATTACCTCGAGACCAGCGCCATCTCTGTGAAGAGCTTTGATTCCTTCAGTGTTTCCATAGGATACCTGCTGGCACAACAATTCATCCTTTGATGGTTGCTGCCCCATTTATTTATTTTTCTTTATTTACAAATATTGAAATTCAAGCAATAATTTTATGAGGAGAAAGAAATAGAGGGGAAAAAAACCCAAATCACCAAGAATTGGGAGCAAAAAGAGACTATAGAGACCCAATTCTGCAATTCCAGAGAAATGGGGTTTTTTTTTTTTATCACAGAAATGGGGGTTTTTGATGAGATTGTTTGTATATGGAAATTTTTGTTAAATACCAATACGCGGTTTATTGCTTTCCTTCGCTATTAAGATTTGACGTTTTACTCTGGAAAACGAAGGTGACTTCCCCTTATCTATTCTTCCCACATGAGTAATGTGACGTCTCACAATTGACTATGAACCCAAATATAATGTACTACAAATTAGGAAAATTTGCCAAGAACACTCCAAAAAGTGTTAAAAGTTTATGGAAAAATCCCCTTTTAATTTATATTTTTGAAGAAACCTCCCATTATAACACAAAAGTCCTGTTTTTTTTCTCGTTAACACAAAAGTCTGGTTAAGATACCCCATTCTTACCTTAATGGTAGTTTCTGCCTTTCTGGACTATTTTTTTTTGGACCACAATACCCTCACGCCCTCTAGCGTGACCAACTAATTTCCCCCCTCACGAACCCGACCCTAGTTAACGCCTCTCTCCTTTACCCCATTATTGCTCTTTAACTTGGGGTCTATGGGAGAGAGTGAGTTACTTCAATAATGCTCTTTATTAACTCCGAGTCATTGCCACCGACACTAATCAAGTTCATCACCCACTCGTCAAAGTCAGATTCACCATCACTAGATCCACCACATAAACTGACGAGGTGTTGGACTTGTTCTTATTGTTGTTTTTGCTAAATAAATTGGTAAGCGATTGCCATAAGGTTACCTCAATATACATATAAGTTCTATGGCTATGGCTTTGAACTTGACGTTTACAGTTTAAGAGCATTAATGGAGGGTAAAAGAGAGAGAGCTGGTTAGGGGGGAGGGGACAAAGTAGATGATCACGTGTTAGGAATTTAGGGATATTTTAGTCAAAAAAAAGAAAGTAATCCGAAAACCACCATCGAGGTAAGGATGGTGTGTCCTAACAGCGAGTTTGTGTTATAATGGGGTATTCATTAAACAAAAATTATTTAGAAATTGAAAATTTTTTAGGATGTCTTTGGCAAATTTTCCTTATAATTTAAAAATAAATACTGGTAGAAAATTTAAATTGCACTGTTTTTATGGTTTGTTCTGTCTATAATATTCTTGTTGATTTTTATTAAGCGTAATTTTTTTACACTTAAAAACATTAAACTGGAATTAATTGGACCGAACTTATTTAAGCTAAATTAAACTGAATTGATTTTCAACTTGATCTTAACTATATAAAATTCGTCCAAATATATTTAATATTGGGCTGAAATATGTCCAATAACACTGAGCACATATGTCATCTTGAAAAAATCCTTAATGCATGGAACTTAATTTAACTACATTGGACTAAATTAAACAATACCTTCTTTTTTTGAGTGAAAGATTGACTAAGATCGACTAGCGATCACCGATCTTCCATTAAACCTTCAAAATCATGCAAAAGAGCTTCCTCTGCGTTCTATGGAAAAGACGACTCCCAGAACCGAGAACCAACTTTCCAAGGCTGCACATGCGCAAGCTTGTGGGCGACTGTATTACCATTACACCTAACAAACGACCACACTACACTACTAAAACTACGAACCAAATGAAATACATCGTCAATAATAAGAAACAAGCTACTAGACCCTCTACTAATTTTATTCAAAGCATTAAATACTACTAGACTATCCATTTCCACTGTCACATGCTCAAAGTCATAAACTGATGCAAGCTGTAGTTCCTGTAGACCTTGAAACACTGCCATAGCCTCGGCTACATCAGTGTCCCATAAGTCTGTGAAGTTCATGGTAGCTCCAACAATGGAACGTCCCAAATGATCCCGACAAATAACCCCTATTGAGGTACCAATATCCCCCATTCTTCCTGCATCAACATTCAACTTCACCCGCCCTACGCTAGGAGCTGTCCACTTAGAAGAGGTCTGAGCACCACTTCCCCCAGCACGAGCAGATTGCTCCTTATCAAGTTCCCCAATTAGCTTGTCAACATACTGGGTTACCTCTGCAGGTGTACGCAGTAGGCCCTCAAAAATTCGTTTGTTGTGTGTCTCACAGATAACCCACGCAATCACACAAAATTTCCAAAACTCCTCTGCATCGAGAACATCCTTAGCTATCTCCAAACAGTCACGAAAGCTGCGAGCACCATCGTCCTTGATCGAGATACCGCTCGCCTCCCAAATTGCAATTGCTAAGGGACACAGACGAAGCGCGTGCAGGCCAGATTCAAGCTCAGTTGGACACCAGTTACATTCAGCTCCAATTGCCTCAACTCGCATGTGCAGCCCAGCTCTTGCTGGTAACGCGTCATTACATGCTCGCCATACAAACATTTTAGTACGAGGAAGTGCATTACAAGACCACATCTTGTTCCACAATGACCTATCAACACAAAAGGAAGAAGCTGAATTATCCTGCGCAGCCACAATGCCATGATAGGCACTGCGAACTGAAAAACACCCTTGCTTGTCCCAGCTCCAGCACGGGGTATCCATTGGTAAACGATAGCTCAGCGGGATTGACAAAATCCTTTCAGCATCTACGGGTAGGAACTGAGTTGAGATCAAGTCTCTACGCCATTGTTTGGCACCTGCATCAATCAAGTCAGCCACACAGCATAAATCCTCACCCCCATTATGTGGCGTAATGATCATGTGTGACCCATTGTCCGGGAGCCACGGATCAGCCCATGTTCTCACGCTTTGCCCATTACCTACACGCCATCGCATCCCTTTTCAAATCACCCATTTTGCCTCACACACACCTTTCCACGAGTAACTTGGGTTATTACCCACCGGAGCTGACATAAAATCACCATGAGGAAAGTATTTTTCTCTCCAAACTTCCCCTAGTAGGCCCCCTTCACCGTTCAAGAGACGCCACGCCTGTTTTGCTAGTAGAGCCCAATTGAACATTTTCATGTCCCTCAAGCCGAGCCCTCCGTCACCTTTCGGTTTACACAAATGAGACCAAGAAAGCCAATGAACTTTGCGTTCATCTTTTTTCTGACCCCGAAAGAATTGTGAGATCATAGAACGAATCTCATTAAAAAAACTTGTTGGTAGTTTAAACATGCTCATCGCGTAGGTAGTGACTGCTTGGGGCACTGCCTTTATAAGCACTTCCCTACCCGCCTTTGACAACAACAAGGCCTTCCAACCTTGAAGTTTCGACCATAGTCGCTCCTTCAACGATCCACATAATGCCCTCTTGGACCGCCCCACCGAAGTTGGGAGACCCAGATAACGATCATGATACTCGACCTCATCAACCTCCAGTATCTCGGTAACACTAGCACGAATAGACTGGGAAACCCCCTTACTAAAAGTGACCTTTGACTTCTCAAAACTCACCTTTTGACCAGAAGCACCCTCATAAAGAGCCAAAATACTCCGAATGGACCCTGCTGCCACCTGGGATGCTCTCGAAAATAACAAACTGTCATCTGCAAAGAATAGGTGTGTAATAGAAGGGGCATTAGGACAAACCCGAATTCCACGCAAGACCCCTCGCTCCTCCTCCTTTCTTATCAATCCAGAAAACACTTCCGCACATAAAATAAATAAATAAGGGGAGATTGGATCCCCTTGTGGCAGCCCCCTCGCGGGTACGAATAACTCCGACGGTTTCTCGTTTATCAGCACTGAGAATGTTACAGTCCGAACACACACCATAACTCGGTTGACCCACCCCTCATCAAAACCAAATTTCCGCAATACAGCCTCCAAAAAATCCCACTCAATACGATCATAAGCTTTGGCCATGTCTAGCTTGAGAGCAAAGAAGCCTTCCCTCGAACTTGTGTTCTTCATAAAATGGAACGTCTCAAGAGCTAAAAGAACATTATCAGTAATGAGACGTCCCGGGGTGAAAGCACCCTGGTTAAAAGAAATCACTTCTGACAAAAACCCCTTCAGACGATTCGCAAGCACTTTTGAGACCAATTTATAGATTACATTGCATAAACTAATTGTTCTGAAATCCGTAATCACCTCAGGGTTCTTCTTTTTTGATATTAGCACAATAAATGTATGATTCAACCCATCTGGAACACCACCCCCATTCAACACACCCAATACCAAACTAGCAATTGAGTCACCCACAATATGCCAATAATGTTGGAAAAATAATGGACACATATCGTCGGGTCCCAAAGCCTTAAATGGGTGCATCTGAGATAGCGCAGCATGGACCTCTTCCTTCGTATATGGCATACGAAGTCCTTCATTCATCCCATCGGACACACGAGACTCGATGCCTTCAAGTGCCTCATCAAGTCGATCACACCCTGAGGACCCAAAGAGCGAGCCAAAATAGTCATGTGCAACACGACCAACAGCTTCATCGCCATTGCACATTACCCCCGCGCCATCCTTGAGCCCCTTGATAATATTTTTTTGCTTCCTCGCTGATGCTTTTCGATGAAAGAAGGCAGTATTCTTATCCCCAGTAAACAACCATAACACTCGGGAACGTTGCCTCCAATATAACTCCTCCTCGCGGACAAGTCCTTCAATATCCTTTAGCAGTTTTTTCCGCTCAACTATTTGCACCTCAAGAAGACCAGACTTATTTAACTTTTGTAGCCTACGTCTTTTGGCTCTCAGCTCACAAAAAAGGGAGTCGTACTCCCCCTCGCTCCACGACTCCAACTCACCAGAACATGCAGAAATGCGTTCTAGTGCAGTCAAGCTGCCCAAACACCATGCTTCACAAATCACCTCCTCACACTTCTCATTTTCCGTCCACATTTGTTCAAACCTAAACAACTTCGGGTTTCTCCTATGTTTTCCCTCGCCAAACAACTGCACTTGGATTGGGAAATGGTCGGAAATTTCTCTCTCCAGGTGGACTAGACGTGTATGAGGAAACAAGTCTAGCCACCCCTCAACAGCCATAGCTCGGTCGAGTCTACTTTGCACATTTTCCACACCCGACCTCCCATTATCAAATGTGAATACAGAGCCCGAGAAGCAAAGATCCCTAAGTCCACAACGATCGACCGACTCCCAGAACATTTGCATTTGTCTATCCGGCCTACCACACATCTCATTGGCAAAAAGAATCACATTGTAGTCTCCAATACATAACCACGTCGGTTCCACCCTAGAACCTCCCAGGAGTTCCAGCAACTCCCACGAGAGGTGTCTATTGTGGACCTCCGGCCACCCATAAAAGCCTGTAAGTCTCCAAACACCATCACCTAACCCACTCTCCATAAGAACATCAATATAGTGGACTGATTGTGAGAGCAAAGACACAGAATTAGCCCGCTTCCACAAAAGAGCAAGCCCGCCTTACCTTCCCATGCTATCGACAAAAATCCCATAATAATCACGTAACTTGTCTTGTATCGGTTGCATTTCTCGTCCGCTAAGTTTTATTTGTTTCCGATAAGAACAAAACAGACGGGGCTTCTCTCCGGACTAGGTCCCGGAGCAATGCAACTGTCCGGGGGTTGCCCAGCCCCCGACAGTTGACGCTTAAGCAACTCATTGGACCCGGCGGGGTCTGGCATCGCCGACCTCCACCGATATAGAAGAAGCACCAGTCCCCTCCTCAATATTTGTAACAACCTCAGTGCCTATAGTCCCCACATGAACTCTCTTACTACGCTCCTCACCCTTCCATTCCATCATCTAACTTTCCCCCGCATCTGCATGCTCACGCTTACCACTAGTTTCAGCTCGCCCAGCTTCACTCTGGGCCACGACCTCGCCAATCTTAAAGCCAACATGACGGGCCAGTCGCTTTTAGTTCCTACCTCTACCACCACTCTTCCCCTTCTCCCCAAAGTTAACCTTTGCTTCGAGCGAGAGAGAACACAGATTGGGAAGTTGTGACTCTCCTGCCCGAACACCCCCTCCTACGCTTTCCTCACCCACCCCAGTCTCCTGTACCTCTTCCGCAATAGGGCTCTGATTAGCATCCCTCTCTAACAGAACGTTCTCCTTTCCCTTCTCATCTCCCACTACGACCTCCCCTACAGCTTTAGGGGTTTCATTAACATCATTCCCAACCTCTACAAAATAAATTGTGCGACGACAAGGCGCAGTCACAGTATTTCCTAGCTTTGCAAAAAGTTTCTTCTCCTTATTCCTCACAGCCACGGGTTGTCTTCAAGCTGCCTTAACCGGGGTCGCCCTAAGCCAACCATCGTACTGTAAACCACTATCCTTCACCTCCTCATCCTCAAACTGGTCACATTCCTTCTCAACATGCCCAATAATCCCACATACATAACAATAAAGTGGCAAATAACGATATTTGAATTGTAACCACTCACCATCAGTATCTTCGAATGCCATTGTCATACCTCGACAAAGGGGTTTAGTTATATCAACCTCCGCGCGGATACTCATTCCTTTGTCCCAACCATAGTCATTAGATAGGTTAAAATTAAGAAACCTACTAATTCTGCTCCCAATAACTTCCGCAGTCTCACGATCACGCCCGTCAAAAGGGACGTTCAGCACCTTCACCTAGAATTTTGCTCTATCAAACTTTAAATCCTCTGGTTTATCTAGCCCACAAATCTGCCTGATAGCCAGTAAGTGTCCATCAAAGCACCAAGGTTCATGTTCAAGGACAAAGCTTCGATCTCCAACGCTAAAGAATTGGAACACAAAAGTTCTAGGGTCCAAATCCTTAATCACCAGCTCTGTGCGAGGTTGGAACATCTCATGTACTCTCTCCTTAAAGGCATATCGATTGAAAGGTTTTTGTGTTATCAATCGACCCGCCAAGATGTACTCGATACGTTTATTCTCCTCAGTAACCTTCTTTCTCTTAACCACCACTACCGCCTTCTCATCCTCGGTCAACCTCAGTCGTTCCCAATCCTTCACCAGCTTTTCCGCCATGGAAACGTGAAGATCACGAAGCCCTAGCAAAAAACCACCTCAAAACTAGAACCAAACAATGATCAGGGCTCAGAAACTTCTAAATCCAGTATAAAAACTCGATTCACGATCAAAACGAGGGAAATCTATGGAATTCTGACTCACGCAGTGTTTCGGAGGCTCTCACCAAACCGTAGGGCAGAGAGAGGTTTTCTAAAATAAAAGAGACCTGATTATTCTAAATTAAACAATACCTGGCATGTTGATTTATTGGAGAAGTTATTAGATGTGATGTCATTATATATGAATCAAATAACAAAAGTGTGATTTTTTTTTTCTTTTTTTGGAAAGGCAAGACAACCAGGTAACCTCCATTGGAGGTTAACCTAAGATGCCTTCATTAAGAGATTAGTGAAAGACTTAAAGAGAAACAATAACAACAAAGAACAAATGAAAAAGAAGCCTAAAAATGATACAACTTAGAACAGGTCTGAAACTGAACCATCTTCAACTTCCGACTCCATCTTGTTCATCAGCTCTCGAACCAAGTAACCAAGAGGATCAAAATCCTCTAACACCGACAACAACAACATAATTTATTTTTTTTGGTCTTAAGGATGTTCAGATCTAGGATCTAAAAATCCCCAAGTATTGAAAGTGATCGACATAGCTAGATCAAGCCGAAGAATCGGTGATTGCGACATAGCTAGATCGAAAACCAAGCTTTGAGCTACCATGACTTACACACCAACCATAACACAAAGAGGACCAATACTTCAAGATCCTCCCAAAACCAGTAGCAAGAGGCTTCAACCCGCTTACACCATGGCAAAATCGACAGGATTTAAGCAGCAAAGCAGCACCAGAAAAACCAAAACCACCTCAAAGCCGAGATCCCCAGTCAAAAAACCATAAGATGTAAAATGAACAAAATCTTCAAAAGCAACAAATTAGATCGAAAAATTCAACCCCACGTAGCAACCAAGGCTCAACCAGACACCAAACCATAAATGTCATCGAAAAAGACCTCGACAAACGAATTTCTAGTGAAGGAGATCGATTTCAGAACTCTATCTACACAACTGAACTAAAAAAAACCTAAATGAGCTAGCAAGAGCAAACCCAAGAACTTAACAAAGAAAAAAACAAGTAAGAAAAGACTCTTTTCTTCCCCAAGAAAGAAGAAACCAAAAAACAGATATGGAAAAAAAACAGGAAATTGATCTTAGGGAAGAGAAAAAGCTAGGAGAGGGGTAGAGCTTGATGAGGAAGATAGTCTTGAGGAAGAAAAACGGCTGGAAGAGGCTTGGGACTGAGGGCTAGGGTTTCTTTTTTAGCTTTCTCATTCTCTCTCTAGAGAGAGAAACGTCTACATTTCTAATGATACCAAATGTGTGATGACGAGGAATAAAAGATGCTCAGATGTAGACCTGGTAAATGGGTCGGGCCGGGTCGAATACATGGGACTAAATACGGCTTTAGTTCCGGGTTACCCAACGGGTTTGACAAATGTTGTCTCACAACTTTCGGGTTAGGTTCGGGTTAGGTCATTTTGATCTCGGGTCAAAACGAGTCGGGTTCGGTCGGGTCTGTAGCGGGTCGGGTTCGAGTCGATTTTTGCCAGCTCTAAGATGTTAAGAGTATTACAAATTGGATTGAGGGTTCGATTTTTATCGATTTAAGTGTTGCCTTTAAAATCAATCCATGTATGATAAATAGCATATAGAATAGTGGATTGCGCTTTTTTTTTTGGTTCACAACCAAGGGTATCCATCGTCGACCACAGTGACTATTTCCGCGTGCTGGCTTGTAGACACCTCAAAGGGTGGGACAACTGGCCAAGGAATTTAAAGCTGCTCCATGCCCAAGGCGAGATTCGAACCCTCGACCTTGATTAATGATGGATGAGTCCCTACCACTCAACCACAGCTCCTTGGTTATAGTGAATTGCGCATTGATATGATAATAGAGGTTTTACCATCTGGAATTTCAATTTGCCAATATTAGTGTTTGGTAATTAGCGGACAACAAGTTTATATATATATATATATATATATATATAACTGGATCCTTCTTCATGTGGTAACGACACGTGAGACAACACATAAGCGTCCACATTGGCGTAGTGATGACACCTAATACGCCATGTAAGCACAAACTTGCCACGTAGCATGACACATCATCCATTATTAATGTCTCATCATTAGTTGACTTAATTACATATTTATTAGCATATTTCTAAATTACAAAAAAAATAACTTTAGTTACGTAAGTCAAAAAATTATAAATCTGACTCCGTTGGATTGGATTTGAAAAACGCTTCAAAACGATATATATATATATATATATATATATATATATATATATATATATATATATATATATATATATATATATATATATATATATATATATATATATATATATATATATATATATATATATATATATATATTCGTGTGCTGATGACACGTAGGACGTCACATAAGAGGAAATGTTCGTGTGAAGATGACATGTAGACGCCATGTGTGCTCAACTTTGTCACATTGTTTTAGTTGTGCGGTATAAAACGAGCATGTGCTATCAACTTTTAGTGCACATATACCGTTTATGTAAAATGATCAAGTTTATTCATTATTTTCATTAATTGAATTACTTCTTAAAATTAGTGTACGTATACTTTTTTTATTATCTACCTAAACTTAGTCTAATCTCATTACAAATGAAGCTGGCATGAAAATATCAATTTCAAGAATTAGCATGCTGCATCCTATGGATAGAAATCTTCACAAAAATAAAATAAAATGTATTTTTCTAATAATATTAATAATTCACATCAAATATTTCAAGCATTATATCATTAAATATATTCATAAAACTATTTTACCAGCCCGTGCGGAGCACGGGAATAAAACCTAATAACTAATGAGATTAGCTTTTAAAATTAGCGGATTGCAAGTTATTGCTAAATAGATATTATTGCCCATAACAATAACAAATTAACAACATCATTTTGAATGAACACTAAAACTTGTTTGAAATGGTTTTATATTCAAAATAATATTGTCATTTTACCGAAGAGGTGATTGACTCACTGGTAAACAACTTACCATTTGTACACTAGATCATGAGTTCAAACCTTGTAGGGAGCACCTACACGAATTAATTCGCGGAATATCCGAGGCCGTGCGTTAGGAGGTGTCCTTTAACCACGCCCAAAGAGAAAGGAAGTTCTTTTTTGCCAAACCAAAAATAAATAAATAAAAAAATTGTCATTTTCTTTGACCGCTAATAGTTAACCTATTAGGTAATTTTACCAAATGTTTTTACATGAATAATTTAATGGAATTCACTGGTCAAAGATATAGAATCCGCAAGTCAAACTCACTAAAATAAGTCGTTCTCCAATATTTGCTATCAACTAATTATTGCCAAATAGAGTAATAGGTGAATGGTGAGAAGATGTATTTGTAAAGCTAAAATTAAATACATGGACTAGTGAGGCAGGGGCAGATACAACCTACTAATTAAAAAGTGCGACTTTTTTTGTCATTCATAAATTATGTACTCTTTGAGTGGCATACAATGGGGCCCTCCACCTTTTGCAAACTTCCGCAAGAACTGCAATCAGTTGGTATAGTACAATATACAACCAAAGTTTTGCACGAACCTTGGATCTTCACAATTCACATAGAGCCCTGAATAAAAACCTTATGCATCACACAACTGCACAACAACCAAGGAAATATCCCGCCAAGGTTGAGGTATGGGGAAGTCCGGATGTACACAACCTTAACCCGTAGTAGAGAGGTCGTCTTCGATAGACTAATTATCATAACTAATCTACAACAGTCAAACAACATAAACCTTAATGACTTGATCAATCTTGGTACGACAAACAGGGCATAAACCTTAAGTCCAGACTTGATCAATCTTGGTACAACCGTACAACCAATATGACATTCGCATTTTCCAGTACAAGCCAAGTTCATCTTGAGAAGAGGGAGAAGAAAACTAGAAAAAGCTCTTCCTCTACGATCGTAATTCGCAAGGTTAAGGAGTAGACCAACCTCGTCACCTGGGCATTCGCAGTTCAGAACACTGTTCCATCTCATCAAGGTTTAGTTCAATTTAAGCATCGCCAAATCAACTGCTGAACTCAGTTCACTGGTAGAAAAGCAAAACAAACCAAACAAGAAGAAATAGTGTTGTTTGCCATGGGAGAGTAAATAATGTTGATGTAATTAATCACAGCTCACTCACCTGTTCGCTATATAAGGCCATGATTGTTGGATGTTTGGAACCTATAGATGACTCTCCCCACGATGTGACTCACAGGGACGGGCCCAAATGTACGGCTAGTTGGCTATCCTTGGCTTCCTGCAAGCCATGGGAAAATCATTTTTTTCTTCTGATTTTTATTGCAAGAGAAACAAAAATAAAATAAAATAACATCTCCAGAACATAGAAGAGTCAAGGAGGTTATGTATACACTATACAGCCATACCAAATAAAAAAACAGTGCCTCTGAGAAGATATTCCAAGAAATGGACACCTCCATGAGCAAATTACTGGCAGAATATAAGTAAATATTTTTGTTTTTTTCCATCTTTTTTAATACAGGTGAACATAATATCATGAGAATATCAAATGATCTAGCTAGGACCACTTGCAGCGCAATAATGAGAAACATGATTCAATTTTTACACATTCATAGGTGATCTGTTGCAAGTAATATATGCATAATAATATAAAGTGGACTGCACCGGGAGGAAACACCTCTCAGAGCCCGAAGGAATATATGAACAATAGAAGTTGTCAATAAGTGCATAACTGAACCAACACAAGCAGCGAAAAACAAGTTTCTGAAACCATCAGATATTCCCATGAATCCCATCACATAATTCGTTCAACCATTTTCACTTGCTCCATTGTTCTCAACTACTTCAGTTAAGCCTCACCAAATTTGTAGTTTAGGAGTGAAGATTTATACATGAAGTCCAGAGCTGAGATTTCCCACTTTTAAAGTTTGAATCACTCAATTATCACCAACAAAGAATAGCACCAAGAAGAAAGAATAAGCTCCAAAAAATAACTGGTTGGTAAACAATATTTCTTGTATTAAAAGAGAAGGTACCTCTGCCTTCAAATTCTGGTTGTCTGAAAGAAGCCAACAATGGCCTTTCTCAATAACAAAAGTCTCATCATTCCCACCTGCAGACACCATTTCCTGTCCATCTAAAGCTGCTAGCCTCCTCACCAAATAGCTATTTGGGTCGAGTGAGCTCCTTACAAGAACAACATCTCCAACAGAAACTTTCGCATAATTCCATCTGAACTTGGTAGGCACTGGACCAAAATATTTGCTTAAGTAATGCACTCTGTACCATGCCAGCCCCTTCAGCCGCTTCCTTTTCGCATGAATGAAACAATTAACATAACAGTCAAGGGAAACTGGGAGTCTGGGACACTGCATAATGTAAAAGTTATATGTTGGTCCTTACTTCTCTCCAACAATTTTGTGGTTAATTAGGTAATCTTTCAAATTGCATAATTGTGCACAAGACGTGTGAATGTGAATAAATGTGACTTGCATTACATGGGTATATATACACATCTGAGCATGTGTGTTAAGGAAATAAACATGCAGAGGAAGATTAAATAACTCCTCTGTAAATGAACCTCTAGAGAATATGAATTGATATTCAGAGAGGAGTGCCATAATTCAACAAGATGCAATGACTTTGAAACATAGAATTACATTGCAGGATGTCGTCCCAATGTTATATGTTTTCTATCCTGGTTTCACACAAATGACTTCCAAAGGGGAAAACGAGAACAGACAGAAACTCAGAAAAGTTAAGGTAGTTGGAGGCAACAAAGAATGAATCGTTCTGGGTTTATGTAGGCAATAGCATATTCTGTGCTCGTGCATTTCTAAGGGGCCTCAGTGTACACAAATAACTTGAGATAGTAACTTTCTCACAAAGACCCCCCCCCCAAACTGACGACTGTCCACCACATTATGAAAGAATCACAATCTTATCCAATGTCTTTAGATTCTCTGAACTAATTCCTTTTCTCTCTTATCTTAACCTGATCAATTGCCACATTACAACCAAACTCAAAATTGATCACAAAGGAGGCATGAGTACATCAACAGCAATTAATAAAGAATGTTAAAGAAGGATTACTCAGCATCTGGCCAGGGAAGTTCCCAAATAAGAAGAATCTCTTGTTACCCCAGAACAGTAGGCGCCATCTCTTGACCCTCACTCCTGTACAAATAAGTCATATTTTCTGCAAAGATATTCTTGCACCTTGTCTCCCACAAAGCATTGCTTGTAATTTGACCTGCACGGTGTTTGTGCATCATGATAGAAATGAGATAAGAATATTCAGTACTTAAAAGGGATAATGTAGCTCATGATTCATGTTAACATACTACGAGCCATGGCTTTGAAAGATCAAAGAAACAATTCTATATCCATTGAGCAACGGCCTCACCCCCCCCCCCCCCCCCCCAAAACCAAAACCAAAAACAAAAAGATCTTCTGACTATTTACTTCTAAGTTGTGACCAATTAATGCCTTTTGGTGCTGACTATGCTGAAGTTTTGAGCAAGAAAAGGCAACCAAGCTGTAGACTAGGAGCAACATAAGACTGCTATTAGTTGAAACATATAGACGGATATTGTCATTTTCAAGATGTGAATTAATAAAAATCAGTTGTGCCCCAAAGATAACATCACAATCATTTGCTGCTTTGTATTTTTTTACCCCCTTCCTTGGAACAGCTTTTCAGCCAGTAAGATTCAGGTGCTTTTACAAGATGAAGCTTGCTTCTGGCAGCAAAGATTGGTTGGTATTACGATTGATGATGTCCATCATTGTTGCCTTCTAAAATAAACAGGTTGCATCTCTTTCACAGTCAAAGCTCCTAAACTTTGCTAATTCCCACATAGGTGATACGAAACTTTAATTCTTACTCCCCCCCAGCCCACCAAAATCCAGAGCAAACAAGAACAATCTGAAGAGTTAAACCACATTACATTACCTATATTTCCAATAAAACGCGACAATGCCAACAAACCAGACTACATTTGCATTGAGCAACAAACATCAATAAATTGGCCTATCTTTTGCTTTAATCATTAACTTCAAAATTGAGAATTTGTATGCAAACTCTTACCAACCCTCAACACAAAATCATGATTTAGTAGTGGGCCAGAAAATCCAAAAATGGAAAACATGAAATGTTACAGAACTCCAAGTCTCCAACACAACACTTGAGCAGTAAACTAGGATAAAATTGTTGATGCCCATAACTCTTGTGGTCTTGCTATGCCTTCAAGTAACATTGCCACAAGGTAAGCTCATAAAAACAAAGTATCAATAAGGGATCTTCCATACAAAAAAAACCTTCATTTTTACTTTTATTTACTCTCAAAGCCTTCATACACCTACAAGTTACAAGCTTTAGCGCTTTCTCTAAAAGGGTTCCTTTCACTACCATCAAACTTTGCAAAGTTGCAGTTTTTCACCATTTTCCATAAATTTTGTTAGGGATATTCGGAAATTTTCAATTTTCAATTGTTTGCACACATGATGCAATTGTACGTTTTAGAAACAGAAGTGCCTACAGATTATTGGCCTGCTCATGACCTTTTTGTTGATTTATTAACCAAGAAGTTAAAGATTTTTATCAGCACATCAATGAATTCGCAGATTAATTAACTCCTTAAGATGCATTAAAATATGACCACAAATTTGTCTAAAGAATAAAATGAGCTCAGAATAAACATGAAATGGGGAGACCCACATCATAATTTGGGTTTAAATACTAAACTAGGGAGAGAAAGAAGAGAGAGACCTTTAGAGCGAGAGAGTGTGAGACTGTGAGTATTCTGCCTTGGAGAGTGAAACCATTTTTGGTTGGAGAAAAAACCTCAGTCTTTTTAACATTCAAACTCAACTCCAAAACCCAAAATAAAAATATACCTTCAAAGTTTGCATTTTTTTTTGAAGGACAAAGTTTGCACTTTTAGAGGGAAGAAATGGAAATATGAGTTTTTAATTGTTGATATCGATATTCTTCCTCTACATTCATTAAATTCTTCCTTTGACCTCTGGCAAGGCTATGAAGTTTTGGTTTTTTATTAGTAGAAACTGTGTGAGTGATTCGGTAATCTGCTACAAAGATGAATTTTGAAATTTACCATTTTTGTAAAGGGTCATCAATTTTGAATTTTATTCTTTTTTCTTGGTTTATGGGAGGCACACCATTATGTACATTTTTTAAAACGAAGTTACTTAACGTAAATCGTAAATTACTTAACGTAAATCTTTTTGACACAAAACTTTCCAAACTACCCTTTTTATTTGTAAAGAAGCATCCCCTTCTTCCTTTTTTTTCTCTCTATCATCGTTCCCTCTAATCGATCAATATGGATGATTCTTTCGATCAATACAATATCTTTGATCAAATTAATGATATTGAGGTAATAAATATAATTTAGACTAGTTTTTTTTTCCAGACAATTAATTGTTTAGGGTTTTGTGGGTGGTAGGTTAAGGTTTATTGGAGAATGGTTGGGGACGGCGGCGGGCTGGGGTTGTTGGGCGTCGGGGGGCTGATGTTGTTGGGCGTCGGCTCACAAAGGGCGGGCTGGGGTTGTTGAGCGTCAGCTGACAGAGGGTGGTTGGAGAGAGACAAAAATGGGGTTTTGTGGTGGAGAGAGAGAGCTTGAGTTTCGGGTTTGTGGAGGGCGGCGGGCTGGCGGGGGGTGCGAGGTGGTGGTAAGGGAGGCGGCGGTGCTGGCGAGTCTGGGCGGTGGTGCTGGCGAGGAGGGGCGGTGTTGGGGGGCGATGTGGGTAGTGACGTATCCAGGGGGTACAAGAGGGTACAGGCGTCGACCCTCTTTTTCGGTAATTTTTTTTGTCAGTTTTATAAAGTATATATATTATGGAAGAGATTTTGTATCATAACTAATTGTGTGAAGTATTGGTATGACCTCTTTTCTATTACCTTGTAGATTGTAAGTTCAAATCTTGGGAGCAATTATTTTTTAACTATTTTTCTTCTGCAATTCTTCTCCTCTTCCATTTTTTGATCTAATTCGTACCTATTTCTTAATTTTATACATCATATGTGTTTTATTTTTTGATATTATCCTTTTCTTTTTTTAAGTTTATACATCATATGTGTATTATTGTATACCTCTACAATTATACAATTAAGTTTATACGCTGAGTGTTAAATAAACCCATATTTTTTTAAAAAATCTTCTCCGATTTGTACCCCCAGTACTAAATTCCTGGATACGCCATTGGATGTGGGGCTTGGGTTTCAGATTTGTGGGGGGCGGCGAGCTGACAAGGTGTGAGGTGGTGCTGATGAGGGAGGGGCCAGTGCTGGCGAGGCGGGCGGTGCTGGCGAGGCTGGGCGGTGGTGCTGGCGGGGAGGGGGCGATGTGGGGCTGGGCAGGGAAGGGTGGTGCTGGTGGAGACGGTGGTGTTGGAGTGACGTGCATTGTTTTTTTGTTTGCTGTTGTTGTTGTTGTTTTTTTTTTGTTTTTTTTTTAATTACAATTTTGTTAAATTTTAAGTAAGTATTTCTTTGAATAAATTTAGTTTGATTTAACAGTTAAGGGGACTTTAGAGAGAAAAGAGGGAGAGTGGAAAAGAGATCACAATGAACAGCACAGATAGCACACCATGAACGAGAGTCCGGAGGTGAGCCAAGTAGATACGTACAACACTGAAAGAGTAAGTCAAACACTCAAACATACATACAAATAAATACTAAGAGACAAACAAACAAGGAAACATCCTTTACGATATCCAAAATTGGAAGATCCAATGCAAACATGTTTCTCACTTCTCTTATTTCGGGTGTGGTGGGGGGGGGGGGGGGGGGGGAGGGTTAGAAGTATATGACAGAATTCAGACAAATTATCCCTTCACTGGCACGAAAGATACTCTGGAGCATTGATTTCATCGGCATTGCGACATCTGACTCCATATTTACAGGCAGATGTTATAGAAGGCCAAAGGTTCTGTGTAACACTTGGTTATAGCCAATTATGAGTTTATTTTGTTAATCAGAAACATCAAAAGAAAGAAAAAATAAAAAGAAGAAAATATTCGTATACAGTGCAAAAAGAACTAGAAAGAAAGGGAGCTAAAACTACAGAATTCTCTGCATGATAGAATCTGGCAATAAATTTAGAGAAACAACAGTGATAGGATAAAGGGCCAATGTCAGTAGATGCTGCTGATGGTAGTATGGCACCATCAATGTGCAACCTTGTTGTTCTAGCCATGGAAATTGAGATTTGCGCAATCCTATAGTGATGCATGAATGTTGTTATGCATGATACTGAGGCTATTTTGTCTTTAATACATATCGTGGCTTAAAAATGTCAGATAAGAATCACACTAGCAATAGGAGTCTCAAACTCACAACACAGCACTAGTGACATGAATATCATATACTAGAAACATGAGAGTTTACCTCTGGCTTCAAATGTTCATTATCAGAAAGGACCCAGCATTGGCCATCTTCTATAACAAAAGGTTCATCCACTTCATTAGTCGAGACCATTTCATCTCCCCTAACAGCAGCCAACCTCCTCACAATATAGTTATTTGAGTCCATGGGGTCTTCCAAAACAACTGTATCACCCACATTAATCTGTTTAAGACTTTGCCTTAACCTAGAAGAGAATTTTCAAATTAAAATGCATTCAATTGCTCCATCAATAATTTGGAACTACAAACTTTTCAAGATCCAAAAAAGACACATATACAATCTTACTTCTCATTTTATAACAGCAAACAAACACATATATTAAGAGAAGTGTAATAACATAGTCCCAATGATATACACAACAAGAGCAAGAGGTAAGTTCAGAGACCAATATTCACTAAACAGAAGCCTCTGCAAAATCTCTCACTATTTCCCATTTTGCACAGGTTTCGGGTGGATAATCGACAAGAGGTCAATTGTTTAATTGAACAAAAGTGAGGAAATCCTGAATTCACCAGATTCAAGAAGAAACTCTTACTACACTGGGTAAGTCATGCAGTCGTACAAGTATGTAACCGTGGTGTCTCCCTGCTCTAATGGACATATAAATGTAGAAGATCAGATTTTCGTCCAAGAATCCATAACAGTCGATCATCCACATTATACTACTAAGAGCCAGAAAGCAATAACTTTTAAGGCTAATGTTGAAACATCATCCCGAAACATACTCTTTCAGCCTCCCTGATCCTCAATCTCACATCTGAATTCTGATACATAGATGGAAACAGCAGAGACATGAACGTCCCTCCTTCCAGAAATAGTATTTTCTAATTCAAAGCATTTTAACCTGACCACGGCGTGCTAACTTTACCATGCTTCAATTCTAAGACAGGGTTCCATGAAGATCCACTCAAGGACAAAAAAGACATTACCCTGCACTTGGACAAGGGAGTACCCGAACAAATAGCGTCTCTTCAGAAGAAATTGTGGGCGCCATCTCTGAACTCTTGGTCCTCCATGGATGAGTCATTCTCGTCTGAAACAGATTCTTAAAAAAAGTGACCCAAACTTCTCCTGGTGTAAGTCGAGCTTCATTGAACTTCTGCGATGAAAAGGATGATCAAAGAACTTCTAGTTTTGGTTAGGAAAACTCTTAGGGCTCGTTTACTTGCGTGCAATCAAATGCAATGCAATGCAATCATTTTATAGAGTATATGTCGGGTGAAAAGGGAAGGAGTGGGAGGAGAGGGATGTGAAAAGTGGGGTTGATTGCATCATTCAATATAATCACAATTGCTCAACTTTTCCCATGTAATGTTGATTACTTTGGATGGTGTAATCAATCTCATTTTTTCCCATATTCTTCCTCACCCTCCTTCCCTTTTCACCTCACATCTACCCTTTAAAATAATTTCATTGCATTGGATTTGATTGCAAAGAAGTAAACGCCACCTTATCTGTTACGAATATCTCCAGGGATCTTAAATACCAGGATCAAATTCAACAAAGTCAAGTATTTTATTTTATTGTAGCTTGGGTATCTATAAATTTTTTCCATGACTACAGTCCTGAACCCAGTAAATGTTTGTTCTTTTCTATGAAATCGGTCAAAATTGGCAGGGAAGTATTGGCTCAGAGGATGCACTAGCCGTGGACAGTTGGTAAAATAAAATAACTAATCAAAAATAATGGAGGGTCATTTTTAGCATGCAAATGAGCACTACGTGCTCAAACAAACTAACAGCATATCATGTAATAAAGGCAGTAATAGATGAAGCAATTAGACAACAAGTACATGAGTATTGAGTAATCAAGCTGCTCTACATTCTAATAGACAGGTGAAGCGAATTAAGCCAAAGAGATTCAACTGTTATCTTTGTTGGCCAAGTTTGGTGCATAGCTAATAAATTGTTTTCCTTTGTTGTAAATGCAATATTATTTTGGTGGACTGGGTCATCATTTTGATTCTGTTGCTCTCGAAGGACCATGTTAAGTTGATCTGCAAATTTGCTTTCGCAGCTAATTGCTTTTACCATTTAGAAAACGTGACAGGAACGCGGATATAAACGAAAAAGAAATCAAGTCATAAATTTAAACTAGCACCCATAGCAGAACCAAAGAAAGTCATATTTTTAGTTTCTGCAGAAACACGGATGATTCAGAAGGAACCATGTAGTCCCTTTAATAGTGAACCATGCGTTATGGAATTTCAATTTTTCCTTGGAAGAAAAACATGTAATTTTTGAAAGGTTTCCAAATTCAGTTGTTGCAAACATCCAGCATTAATGTTAGACGGCTATTTTTGGGCATATTCAAAATATGGAAGGATATCACACTATCTTCCTTTTTCCTTTGCATATCTTCTGTCATCTTATGATTATCTGTAAATAAAGTAAGTATTTATTTAGCTGTATATAGTTAGGCATAGAATATGGGGTAGGAGGATTCTTGCCTGTAATTGTGGCATAACAGTTGCCTTAAACTGTGGTGTAATTGTGTATATAGCCCAAAGAGGGCAGCCGGCTAAAGCCAAGAAGACAGAACCAATATTCTTCCATATCTTTTATCTCTCTTAGCTTATTCATAATTTAACATGGTATCAAAGCGGGCTTCGGTCCTGCCTTTATGACCCCGTTATTGGCCCACGCGCGTGTGACTAGCCCATAGTAGGCTTTGATTGGTCCACGCTTCAGCCCATGATGGGTCTTTGCGTGAGGTGGGGTGTTGAAGTGGATTAATGTCCCACATGGAAAGATTAAAAGGTCTTGAGCATACATATAAGGAAGTGGGTTACTCCACCCATTGCCAATTGGTTTTGGGTTGGAACCTCACTTATCTTGTGTGTGTGCTCACTTGTTAAGGCCCAATTTGTTGAAATTTAACATGGTATCAGAGCCTTGAAAATTTTCTACGCTTCCTACAGTCACGGTGATCGAAGCTTGTCATCATGTCTGGCGAGGAAAAGAACGTTGGCCATGAAAAACAGAGTGGTCCACTTAATATGTCTTCTCCATACTATCTACATCCATCGGATCACCCGGGTATGAATATTTGTCCCGTAACACTCAAAGGGGACAATTATGAGGAATGGGTACGGGCAATGCGTAATGCCTTCCGTGCCAAAAGAAAACTTGGTTTCCTAGACGGTCATGTGCCAAAACCAAGTGACAAAGAAACAACAATTGAAGACTGGTGGAGTGTTAACTCTATGCTCGTGGCCTGGATTTTCCAGTCAATTGAGCCGACACTCCGTTCATCTATTACTTACCACGAAGACGTAAAAAGCTTATGGGATGATCTGAAGCAACGCTTCTCTATTGGAAACGGTCCGCGTATCCATCAGCTGCGGTCTGATCTTGCAAGTTGTAAGCATGATGGTCAATCTGTGGCCACATACTTTGGGCGCTTCAAAGTCTTATGGGATGAATTGACAAATTATGTGCAGCTACCTCTTTGTACATGTGGAAAATGTGACTGTAACACAGGACAGAAGTGGAATCAACAAAGAGAAGAGGAACGAGTTCACCAATTTCTTATGGGACTCGATGATGTTGTCTATGGGACCATCAGGTCTAATATTCTAGCTCAAGAACCGCTGCTCGGACTGAATCGGGCATACGCGCTAGTAATACAGGAAGAGCGTCACCACGACGTAGCCCGATCCCGTGAAGTGCGAACTGATGCTGTTAGTTTCGCTGCTCAGGCACAAAGAATGACATCAAGCATGGTCTCCGAGAAGTGTGGTCATTGTGGACGCATGGGACACGACAAAACAATGTGCTTTAAAATTATAGGCTACCCCGAGTGGTGGGGAGCAGGTCGCGGCCGAGGTACAGGTCGCGGTCGAGGACAACAAAATGGATCGCGTGGGACTGAACAACCTATGATTTTTGGAACAACAGGACGCGGACGAGGCAATATTCGGAATGCATATGGGACTGCCAATGCAGCACAACATAATATACAGGGACATGAAGAGTCTCAAGGTGCAGCTCATGCTGCTGTCACAGTGTCCCATTCAGCAGCAACACAAGATGGTTTGGGGCCTAATGACCGAGCCAGCCTGTCAGCATCACTCACAGATGAACAATGGTCTGCTGTTTTAGCTATGGCAAATTCCAAACCACCGGCAAATAACAAAGGTGATACTATAGGACAATGGATCCTTGACACAGGCGCCTCGCATCATATGACAGGGGATAAAAATTGTTTGACTGACCTGACACCTATAATGGGATGTCCTATTAAACTCCCCAACGGTGCATCGACAACTGCGGTTATGGAAGGGCGTTTGATACTTGGGCCCAACTATACTCTCAATCATGTTCTTTATGTGCCTCAATTAACTTGCAGTTTAATATCTATAGCTTGTTTGATAAATGATTTACGATGCTCGGTCACCTTTTCTGACAAGCTGTGTATCATACAGGATCCCACTACAAGGACCTTGATTGGTTTGGGTGAGCAGCGAGGAGGTATCTATATGTTGAGCAGTGTGGCATTGAAGCAGGCAAGTCATACAACAGCTGAGGACAACTGCTTATTATGGCACCGGCGTCTGGGTCATGCTTCGCAACATATTGTGGCTCTTCTTCCTACTGTCGGTACTTGTAACAGTCGGCACAATGATAAACCATGTGACGTTTGCTTTAAAGCGAAACAAACTCGCTCAGTTTTTCCGATAAGTTTAAATAAAGCTCATAATTTATTTGATACAATCCACTGTGATTTATGGGGTCCTTATAGTATTTCTTCTACCTGCGGTGCTCATTATTTCTTGACAATTGTGGATGATTTCTCTAGAGGAGTTTGGGTTTATCTTCTAGCTGACAAAACTGAAGTTCCCAAAAATTTCACGAACTTCTTTGCTTGGATACGAACTCAGTATAATAAAGTGGTTAAGGTAGTTCGCAGTGACAATGGTACGGAGTTCAAACCCCTTATTCCTTTTTTTGCTGATAATGGTATAGAATTTCAAACTTCAAATGTAGGAACTCCACAACAAAATGGGCGGGTTGAACGGAAACACAGACATATTCTCAATGTTGCCCGAGCTTTACGTTTTCAATCTAGTCTTCCTATCAAGTTTTGGGGTGAATGTATCCTTACTGCTGCATATTTGATTAACCGCACCCCGAGTACCCTCTTACATGGTAAAACACCTTATGAGCTCTTAAACAAAAAACCCCCACCTTACGGTCACATTCGAGTTTTCGGGTGTCTTTGCTATGTTGCACAAGTTCCTCGGGACAAAAACAAATTCCATGCTAGGAGTAGAAAGTGTATCTTCGTTGGTTACCCTAGAGGAAAGAGGGGGTGGCGTGTCTATGATCTTGAAAAACAAGAATTATTTAATTCTCGGGATGTTGTGTTCTTTAAAGATAAGTTTCCTTACTCTGAGACTACTCCTCTACCACCCGCATCATTACCAGTTCTCCCTAATCCAGCTTCTTATGACATTGTGACTGATGATATGGGCGCCTCTCCTTTACCCAGCTCGGACATACCCGAGTCGCAGGACACAGTGACTAGCACCAATAATCTGAATATTGCGCATGACACAAGCAGTGAGCCTCGTGATACAGACACATATACTGGACCACACCTCGACACACAATGTCCAATAGATGCGGCACAGGCCGACGATACTCCTTGTGTTGCGGCTGAAATCGATGAGGTGTCCACTACTTTGCGTCGCTCTGACCGACCTCGCCAGCCAAATACAAGATTGCGGGATTTTGTTTGCCACACTGCTCAAGGGCCTGACACTCCTCCGCCCCCAACACCGAACAAGTCCTCAGGTATTCCTTACCCTATTGCTAATTACGTATCATGCACTAACTTCACTCCAGATCATGCCTGTTTTCTGGCAGCTGTCACTAGTGCCATTGAGCCATCTAGTTTTTCAGAGGCCGTTCAGGATCCCCGATGGAGGGAAGCTATGGCCCAAGAAATTTCAGCACTTGAAAATAATGGTACTTGGACTATCGAGGATCTTCCTCGGGGAAAGAAGGCTATTGGATGTAAGTGGGTATATAAAATCAAATACAATTCTGATGGCACAGTTGAACGATATAAAGCCCGCTTGGTTATTTTCGGTAACACTCAAGTAGAAGGTATTGACTTCACTGAAACATTTGCCCCTGTTGCCAAAATGGTATCTGTTCGTGTTTTTCTTGCTGTTGCGGTCATAAAAAGATGGGAATTGCATCAGATGGATGTTCATAATGCCTTTCTTCATGGCGATTTACATGAGGAGGTGTATATGCGCCTTCCCCCGGGCATGGGCTTCTTGAAGCCAGGCAAAGTTTGTCGTCTTCGGAAGTCTTTATACGGGCTTCGTCAGGCACCACGAAACTGGTTTGCTAAGTTAGCTGGCGCGCTAAAACATTTTGGATTCACTCAGTCATATGCAGATTACTCTTTATTTAGTCTCTTTCGTGGTGACGTGATTATCCATGTCCTTGTCTATGTTGATGACCTGGTTATTGCAGGAAACAGTCCAACAGCTATTGCTAGTTTTAAGGCGTATTTGAGTAACTGTTTCCATATGAAAGATCTTGGTATTCTGAAATACTTTTTGGGCATTGAGATTGCTCGTTGCGTAGATGGGTTATTCCTCTCCCAGCGGAAGTACACTCTAGATATATTGTCTGAGACAGGGATGCTTGGCGCCAAGCCAGTGGACTTTCCGATAGAACAGAATCATCACTTAGCCTCCAATGATGGTCCATTTTACGATGATCCTGCCCAATATCGTCGCCTCATTGGTCGTCTTATCTACTTGACAATCACTCGGCCGGAATTATGTTATGCTGTTCATACTTTAGCACAATTCATGCAGTCACCACGTGTTGCTCACTGGGAGGCTGTTATCCGCATACTACGATATCTAAAAGCTCATCCAGGTCAGGGACTTCTTCTTCGCCGTGATAGTGCGCTTCACCTCAATGCTTATTGTGACTCAGATTGGGCCAGCTGCCCCCTCACTCGTCGGTCGATTACTGGCTACTTTATATTTCTTGGTGGTTCTCCTATTTCATGGAAAACCAAGAAACAACCCACTGTTTCCCGATCATCCGCGGAGGCGGAATATCGTGCCATGGCTGTCACCAGCTGTGAACTCACATGGCTTAAGAATCTTCTTTTCTCTCTCGGCATCACTCATCGACAACCCATGCGACTATTTTGTGATAATAAGGCCGCTTTATACATTGCTGCAAATCCTGTTTTCCACGATCGCACCAAGCATATTGAAGTTGACTGTCACTACGTACGGGATCAGATACAGGCCGGACATATTCGGACCTTCCACGTCCGCACACATGCACAACTGGCAGACATTTTCACCAAAGCACTGGGCAAGTCCCAGTTTCAGCTTCTTCTTTCCAAGTTGGGCATTCAGGATCTTCATGCTCCAACTTGAGGGGGACTGTTAGACGGCTATTTTTGGGCATATTCAAAATATGGAAGGATATCACACTATCTTCCTTTTTCCTTTGCATATCTTCTGTCATCTTATGATTATCTGTAAATAAAGTAAGTATTTATTTAGCTGTATATAGTTAGGCATAGAATATGGGGTAGGAGGATTCTTGCCTGTAATTGTGGCATAACAGTTGCCTTAAACTGTGGTGTAATTGTGTATATAGCCCAAAGAGGGCAGCCGGCTAAAGCCAAGAAGACAGAACCAATATTCTTCCATATCTTTTATCTCTCTCAGCTTATTCATAATTTAACAATTAAGCATCAATTGGGCAAACTTTAACCAATAAAAACAATTTTGACAGATAACAAATCAAAAAGATAACTCTGGTTCTATACTAGTTCCATACCACAATTGTTGTAATAGGGAACAAAACTATTCTGATATACTGCCGTCAGGGAATCACTAAAAGTATAATAGACAAATGTACATCACCCTGCTCACTTGGTAATTGATAGAGGTTTGTATCAACTAAGTATAATAGACAAATGTCCCTTAAGAAAAATTGCTAAATGTAGATGTTACTTCTGTATATATCTAACAAATCTCTAAGGTGAAACCTACTTTACATGGACTCGGCCAATCGGCTAAAAGTATCCAACACAAATACAAGTGAAGTTGCTAATCTCGACTTGTTTGTAGTAACTAGACATATTTAGTATTCCACACAACTACTCAAATTGAGAGGATGTCCATATGAAAATTCTTCCCCAGTTGCTTGCTAAATCAAAGAACAAAGTTATAAGAGATGGAACTTCGACTTCTTGACAACTCTTGTACATTACAACCAAAAATAAAAGTGTGAAAATATATTAATATGCTCTACCAATATGTCTGATAATTTGGTCAAACAAAAAAATTCTGCAATCACAAGAAAATTCCACTTTCAAAGCAAGACACTTTGTCACTCATGACCTGTTAGGCTGCCTATGAACAATAGATGACTTGTACAATGTAAACCAGGTTATGGGTTTTTCAGCCCACAGAAATCCATTCCTGGGACACCCACATGATCTAATTCTTAGAATACCCCATGTCATGCCATAAATAAAAATGCCCTTAATTTCTCATTTGTCTTTTTTAATTTCCAATCTTTTGGCAAAGGGAGTAACAACAGGTATATTTAAGCCAGAAAAAGTATGAACATATGATATGATTAATGGAGGTATGCAAAAAGTCCTGCAATTTGTTAAACTCAAAAGCATTTATAAACTAGTTATTCATACAATTTAAGCAACACCCACAAGAAAATGAAAGAGACCCACACAAAATTCTCAACAACAGTACCAAATCACGGTTGAATTCGACAGAGAGAGAGAGAGAGGTCGATCTTTTGGCGGCAATAACTGAGCCAAATATTCAACTTCCAGCGGGGCACCATTGCCAATTGTTTCTCACTCTCACGCTGCTTCTTGCCCTTCTGCTTAAACCAGCAATTCAGCAAAACGTCTAGTACTGTACTACATAGAACTCCAGAAAATGCCCGTTGGTTTTTGTTTTATTTCCAGGAGTTGTATTTCTAGGCTTTCTTTAATTCTTTTTTTTGTTTTGTTTTGTTTTGTTTTGATCTTAGCTTTCTTCAATTAGCAAGGACGTCTACTTCTTTAGAGCCTGTTTGGGAGTTGGAGAATGGAGGGGAAGGAAAGAAAATGAGAGAGAAATAAAAAGTTCTCCTTGTTTGTTAGTTTTTTTAAAGAGGGGAAGGGAGGGGAGTGAAGGGAACAGTTCCCCTCCATTCTCCTCCATTAACTCAATTTTTGTTCCCCCTCCCCCCCAAAATTGGGAGAGAATGAAAGGGAAAGGGAATTTTTAAGTGACAGTAGTCGGTTCTCCTCCATTCTCCTTACTTAAACTCCCAAACAAGGTGAATTATTTCACCTTCATTCTCCTCCCTTCCCTTCCCCCTCATTCTCTTCTCTTCCCTTCCCACCCAAAACTCCCAAACAGACTCTTAGAGCATTTGAAGAAAACGAGACTCTCTCCTAGGTTTTTTACGAGGAACAATAATGAGTGTTCATAAGTGTGATCAAATTGATCACCCTATTAAGGAGTTGCTCAACATTATTTGTGTTTAATGAAAACCCAAAACTAAAAATATACGGAAGTGCTCAACGGGAATACTAAATTACTAAATCCAATTTTTTTTGGGGGCGTTAGCAAAATCCTCTATAAATATGAGAAGATCAAGACGAATTAGGCAGTCGTGCTCACCCTCACGAGAATGAGAAGTCATCAAATTTCGAAGAAGAATAGATTGTAGTGATAAGCCTAGGAGTAGAAAGTGTGTAACTTAGTCGAGTAGTTGTAGCAGATTCAAGCAATGGCGCCTTCATCCATGGAGGTATAATTGCTACCTTTATCGAATGAAGTACTTTTGATTCCAATTATCTTGCTCTTTTGAAGTTATCTATATATGTGCATAAAGTGTGGTATTCTAATAAAGTGATAAGTGCTCGAAACTAACTATCACTGTTGTTCGAGTCCACCAACAACTTGACGTTGGGGCTGGAAGGGTGGGTTCGAATAGGAAACGACCTCCCCTAAGATAGCCATCGACCTTATTTAGGCATTTTTAAGGGCCGCCGTAGGACTGTCTCCCATGATTGCTTGTTAAGCCTTCGAAATAAGCAGTGCAACACCGCACCCGCGGCTCCTAGCCTTCCTGCGCAGAATCTATCACAGGGGTCCTCTCTTTCACACTCTTCCATCGGGATGGAGTTTGCCGGTTGGGTGGTGTCGTTGGAGGGGCAACAGGAGGAAGGGGTGTTGAAGAGGAGAGGGAAAGAAATTAGAGGAGTTCTGACTAGCTAGGTGAGATATAACGGTCTCTGAAGGGAAGGTTTTGGGAAGCGAAAAAACTTATATGAGGCGGCCTCAACGTGAAGCGCTTAAAGCAAGCATAACGTAAGACTTGGATATAGAGGTGCCCTTATGTTAAGATGAGCTTCTAAAATACCAATTATTTGGGAATGTGAGACATCGTGCGGTTATTTTCAAAATCCCAATCTAATAGGATGAGCTTTGCATGTACCATGCGTAAGTGCATAACCAACTAATCTTTGGCCTGTGCGCATCTATATGTTTTAAGCTCCTTCTGGTTAGTCAGTCTTGGGCGATTAAAGAAATTGATTTCAACTGAAGTCTTTCATTTTTTTTTTTTTTTAATTCACAGCCAAGGGTATTCAATGTCGACAACAGTGACTATTTCCCTCATCAACTCTTCTTTTCTTTTATAACACTTATTTTCATTTATTTTTCACTCATCAACTCTGTCTAACATAAACCCCATTTAGTCTAGTCCCTCTCACAAAGTAAAAGGTCTAAAAACGTAACTAGACCTTCTTAACTAGAGAGGATCCAAACTCGATCTTAAGAACACTTATTTTAGTTGAATGTGATAGTTTGCTAAATCCATGATAACTAAATACATGTATCCTCGAGTAAGATCCAAAAGTTTACTTCATTAGAATAGGCTTCAGCAAACATCAACCCAAATTGATATTCAACATCGTTAGCTACGTACTAGCACTCTACCAATATGATACTAAGCATTTTCCACACCAGCAAAGTACAAACCAAGTTCCCCTTGAGAAAAGGGTAAAGGAAACCAGAAGGAACTCGATCTTCCTCTACAATCGTACGGTAATTCGCAAGGTGAAGGAGTAGAACCATGCGACCTCTTCACCTGGACACTCACGGTTCGGAGCACCGTTCCATCTCATCAAGGTTTAGTTCAAATTTAAGAATCGCCAAATCCACTGTTGTGCTCAGTTTACTGGCAGAAAAGCAAACGAAACGAGTACAAATAGTGTTGTCTTAATATGTTTGCCATGGCCAGAGTAAATGGGTAGAACGAAATTAATCATCAGCTCACTCACCTGTTCGCTACAAGGCCATGATCGTTGGCTGTTTGGAACCTATAGATGACTCTCCCCCCAATGCTATTTACAGGGACGGGCCCAAATGTACGGCTATCCTTGGCTTCCTGCACAGCCACAGGAAATTAATCAAAACGAACCTCTCTAGAAGAGGTGAGAACGAAGGGATAGTTGATGTCAGAGCCGAGATTTCCTATTTAAGAGTATCATTCATTGAATATCAAAATTCACAAAGAATAGAGCAAGGAAGTTCCCAAAGATTAGCTGAATGGAACTTTTTTGTAAAACAATTTAGTAAACTTATTGTATGAAAGAGGAGAAGGTACCTCTGCCTTCAAATTCTGGTTGTCTGAAAGAAGCCAACATTGGCCTTTCTCAAGAACAGAAGTTGCAGCTTTCCCACCTGCGGACACCATTTCTTGTCCACCTAAAGAAGCCAGCCTCCTCACCAGATAGCTATTTGGATCAAGTGGGCTCTTTAAAAGAACAACATCTCCAACAGAAACTTTCGCATGGCGCCATTTCAAGTTGGTACGCACTGGAACAAAAAGTTTGCTAAAATAATGCTGTCTGTACCATTGCAGCCCCTTCAGTGGCTTCCTATTGGCAAAGCGAAGGAACAATCAGCATAACAGTCAAGGGAAACTAGGACACTACATAACATAGAAATCAGTTGGTTGGTGCTTTTTTTCTCTACTACAAGACAACTTTGTGGTAAGGTAATGTTTCAAAAGGCATAAATTGTGCACAGGACAGGTGAATGTGTGTGCATAACTCACAGGACAATTGGAATTTTCTTAATCTCCAAAACATTTCGGGTACGTGCGAATACAGTCAGGGGCGGATTCAGTGTGGGTGCCCGGGGTCCCGGGCAACCACTTTTTTCGGAAAATTTTGCTAAAATACCCTAATTTTTGGATTTTTTTTTGGAAATTATTGCTAAAAGACCCTACCAATTTAGTTTTGGCAACCATATTTTTAATTTTCTAGATCCGCCACTGAATACAGTATCCTTTTCCTGTTCTATTTAGGGGTGGAGTGGGGGGATATTTCAACTAGAAATCTATCATAGGATGAGGTTCTGATGTCAGATGTATGTATCAGCCAATGTAGGCCTTGTGCAGTTATGGTGCTAAAAACTACAGAGAGGGAAAATAGAGCAAAAGGCTGATTTGAATATTCTCTAAAGTTGTGATACTGAGACTTGCATTGCATAGCATATATACTTAACTGAGCATATGTGTGAGAAACTGTGAGAAACTGGTTTCACACAATTAACTTCCAAAGGAGCAAACAAGAGAACAGATTGAAACAAATTGATGTAAAGACAGTTGGAGGCAACAAAAATGAATAATTATAACTTTAATTAAGTAGGCGAGAGCAAATTCTGTGCTCGTCCACTTCTGAGGGGCTGCAATGTCAAATAGGTACTGTTGATACAATAAACCCCAAATAACCATCAAAGTAAGACGTTGACCACATATAACGAAACTCAAAATTGATCAACGAGGACTAGGAAGCATGAGTACATCAACAATAACCAGTAATGAAAGTTAAAGAACTATTACTCAGCAAATGGCCAGGGCAGTCTCCAAATAAGAAGAATATCTTGTTTCCCGTTAATAGTTGGAGCCATCTATTGACCCTCAACCCTGTACAAATAAGTCATCTTTCCCAACATGAAATTCCTGAACGTTTTATCCCAAACAATACCTCTTGTAGTTTGACCTGCATGGTGAAACTGTATCATGACAAAATGAGAATCTTTGTAGAATGAGATCACAATATACAGAATTTAAGAGGATAATGTAGCTCATGATCCATGTCAACATACTAGCCATGACATTGCAAGATCAAGGAAACAATTCTGATGCCCGTAAGCCGTAAATCCAATGAGCAAGGTAACAGAAAAGCAGCACAAATTAATTTACTTGAACAAAAATTGCTATTATTTTGACCAACTAATGATAACCTCTAGGGTGCTCTTATACATCAAAACATAGCATTTAGTTTGTGTGAGTACATTCACTAAACACAAAATCACATAGAATATCCAACCCCCTCCCCCCCAACAAATGCATTTTGGTGCTCGCGGTGCTGCATTTTTTAGCATGAAAAAGCAATTCGTACAATGGAAGCTTCTAAGCTTTTTAAGTTCCCACATAGGGAAAACAGAACTAAATCCCCCCCCATCCTCAGAAATCCAGCACAAAAGACAAACCATCTGCTGAGTAGAGCCACATTACACACATGGTTTGTAATTCCTAACAAACATCAACAAACACAGACTGTATTTGCACAATGACTGAGCAAACAAACATCAAGTTACATATTGGCATATCTTTTGCTTCAACAACCACTAACTCCTACATTGATAATTTGCATACAAACTTCTACTGAAACATCCCTCACCACAAATGATGATTCAATGGAACAAAAATCTAATTTAAAATGTTTTGTTACGCAGAAAACAATAATTGAGCAATAAAGGTAAAGTCACATAATATGATTACTGGATGAGATTGCTCAATAATGCCCATAGCCCTTGTGGTTTCTCTAAGTCTTCAAGTCACAGTGTCAAAGGTAAACTTAATAAATTCAAGTTGATACTCAAACCGTTACTTTTATTCACTCTTAAGTCTTCATTCACCTCCCTTTCTTTGCAGGAGGATCTCCTCCTCTGCTTGTGCCCGTCGGCCAATCTAAGATGGGTTGGCTTGCCCGACGCGTGTGGTTTGCGGGCTATTGCATGCGACCTTGTAGAAAAAAAAAAGTCTTCATTCACCTACAATTTCTCAAAAAGGGCTGCTAATACTACTAACAATGCATTTTAAACATGAACTTGGTGTGGCCAACTCTTCATTCTTCAAGAGTGACACTATCATATAGGTTTAAGTTAGGGCGTGCTTGGAATGAGGTCAATGCTCTAAGGGGTAAGGGTAAAATTGGAGGATGAAGGTGGTTGGGTGTGGTCCAACTTAGTTGAGGAGAGAGAAAAATAAGGGGGAAAGTGGGAATTGTTAACTAGGGGGAAGGTGGATAACTATTACCTCCAAAATTAGACTAATTATTAGACCAACTAAAATCTAACACCCACCACCACCTCCACCTCTCATTTCACTCATAAATCCTCTCCATTACCCCCTTAATGAAGCATGCCTTGAATGTTAAATAAATAAAAAAGAGTTCCTTTTTCTCTTTGCATATAAATACCAACTTTATGAGAGAGTTTGCAATGTTCAACAACTTACAAGATTTTTACAGCTTATTTAATTTCCTGAGATGGTGAAAAAGAAAAACTGAAGGATGGCAAAATCTGGAAATTCCTCTGGCTAATACTCTATCAAACTTTGCAAAGTTCTTCTCCATTTTCCATAAAACTTTGTTAGAAAAATTCGGGGAAATAATATTGTTTACGCACACGTTGCTATTGTACCAAGTTTTAGAACAAACTTTTTGTTGACTTATTGAAGAAGACAAAGATTTGTGGCAAAAACAATGAATTCAAACACTTAAAATATAACCACAGAAGGCTTCAAAGAATAAATGGGTCCAAAATAAACAGAAAATGAGGGCAGACCCATATCATAATTTGGCTTTAAATATATTCAACTAGCGAGAGAGAGAGAGAGAGAGAGAGAGAGAGAGAGAGAGAGAGAGAGAGAGAGAGACCTTCCAAGCGAGAGCGGTTGAGTTTGAGTATTCAATCTTAGCGTGAAGGTAAAGGAGAGATGTCTTGAGTAGCGAAACCATATTTGGTTGGGAGAAAAACTTCAGACATTCTAACATTGAAAATGCAACTTCAAAAACCCAAAACCAAAAACACTAACTTTTTTTGACAATGGAAAAGATGGGTTTTTTGATTGTGCTCTCATTGTTCTTCGTCAACATTTATTAATAATACTTTCTCCCTTTGATCTCTCGCAAGGTCACAAGTTTTGGTTTTTGCTGTGTCAGTGACTAATTCGGTGACTGTGCAGGAAAGATGAACTGAAACTTACCAATTTTGTGATCGCTTTTTGACCTTGGCAACAGAAGGGTCGTCAATTTTAAATGATTTATTTATTCATATTAACGCCATGTTCTTTTGAATTGGATTCCATTTGTTCCATTTTTTTTTTAGGAAAATTGGTTGTTAATGATTTAAAGTTTGGACGATCGGTCGAGAATAATTCCAAGTTTGCTTTCAACTCAGAATAATCTGAGTTTTAACAGGTACGTTCAAAACACTTTTAAATAACAACGGTGTCAATTTTAAATAATTTATTTACTCATATTAACGCCATGTTCTTTTAAATAGGAATCCATTTGTTCCAATTATTTTTTTATTATCTCCAGCTTGTTCTAATTTTCTCTAATTTTTACCAATTTCCAGTCGAAAAGAACTTGCCACAGCCCACAAGTAAAGTATTTTTGTTGCAAGCCTATTTTTAAGAGTTAGATATACCTAGTTGAGTGCACATGAGATGTGATTATGTGAGTATCCATAAGGCATAAAGATCAATATGATGATTTAACATATACTCCCTCCATCCCTCTTATATTTTATCATTTGACTTTTTGTCAAACTTTATAAATTTTGATCATTGATTTGTGAAAAATACATAAAGAATTATAAGATCAAAATAACTTTCTTAGATTCGTTTTAGATTATATTTTCACAATATTAATTTTTTTAGTATAATTATAGTTGTATAATTAAAGTTATTAATGGACAAAAGTATCATCTTGGAGACTGTGCAAAGTCAAATGAGAAAATATAAGAGGGACAGAGAAAGTACTAGAAACAAAAAGTAATTTCAAGTTTCAAGTTTGTAGTCCATTTCGAATATGATTATTAGCACATCAGGTGATTTTGGATATATATCATTAGCAGATTGGGTTATTTCAAGTTTGAACTGAAAATTTCCTCAACCTTGACCTATCATTATTCAAACCAATAATAATAATAATAATAATAATTTGGAATCGGCACTACTTAACGTAACTCCTAATTTACTAAACACAAATCTTTTTATCACAATACTTTCCGAAATGCCTTTTTTATCTGAAATGAAACTTCATACGTATTCTTTTGATTCTCTCAAATCTATGTATTGCTCATTCATTGTAAAGATCTAAATTAAATCACAACAATGATACATTTCATCGATTTAATATTATTAAGGCAAATAATGATATCCAGATAACAATTAGAATTAAAATTTTAACTTTTCTTTTCATTGGAAAAACAAAAATTGAACTTTTCTTCTAGGGTGGTGGCCGGATGTCAGGCTGACTGGCGGCAGCCCGGCAGGGGGTGGTGGTATCTGAGTGCGGCTACAGTCTGGGGCGTGGGGGCTGGTGTCCGTCTAGTTAGACAAGAGAGAGAAGGTGGGAGGAGAGAGAACAATGGTGGTTGTGGGAAGGTAGGCGACACATGCCGACCCGATCTAGTTGTGGTTATGGGACTAGCATAGATCTACTTGTCAAAAAGGCAAGCCACTAATATGAGGATGATGATGAAGGGTGATGATGATAATGATGAAGGACGATGACGGATAATGATGAATTGAGGATGATGATAAATTGATGATGCAACATGCTAAACGACAGTGCAAGCCAGTTAAGATTAATATTGAGTATTAGGCTATGGCGAAGAATTGTACGGTGCAATCAATGTCAAGACTAAAGAGAGAGAGAGGGGAAGGCTGAAGGGGAATTAGGGATGGTAATATGAAAGGGGTAATAAGAGAAAAATGGATTTGCGTTTAGTAATCTGGTATTTATGTTTAGCAATCCCCTTTGAAATTTGAAGAAACCCTTATCAAATATAGGAGAGAGAAAAAGAAGAAAAAAGACACTAGTTTATGTTTTTAGAATTTACTCATACTTGAGACTGACTGTGTAGATACTACCAAAAATTATGTTACAAAATTGAAAAATAAATTATGTCCACCTATTTTAATTTTAATGGACACAAAAACTTGTATAAAATCGTCGTGATATAAAGGATAACTTTTATGAAGAACCATGGTCACTATTGGTTGATAATGCCGTTGTATTACCTCTCCAGCTACATAATAAATGTCAATAAGACTCCAGAATATTCTTTTTTTTTTTCCCCTCATCTCTCTCAGAAAAAAAGAGATTGTTCAAATAAGAGTTTCTCACTCTCCATCTCTCTTTCTTCTGGTGTTTGATAAGATATTTGCATGATGCTATTTTAAAGCTAAATAAACCCTCCATTTTACATTAATACATACAGCTCCCTAAATTACAACTCCCTGTTAATTAAGCTATCTACTTCAGCTGCCTCTCCATCATCCCAATATATCCAGTCTGACAACTCGTTGCAGCCCTGATGTAAGAAACTTGGAGAATGAGAAAACAGGAAACCAGCAAAGGAGACAACAGCAAATACCTGTAATCTGCACATCTGATCTTCATTATATTTGAGAACCCTTGCGTTCTTCATCTTTGTCAGCAGATTTTGACACAAGTGGGAGCTTAAGGTTATCCAGTCCAACATACATGATTGACGCATCATCGTCCATACTGAGGAGACTGCAAGAAACAAGAGAGAATCAAATAGCTCTCAGAATTCTGCACTATTCTATAAAGGGGGGAAGCACCATAGCTAGTGAGGCTCACTTGTTATACACGTAACCGTGATCTTCAGTAGTTCGAATCCTGTAGATGACTCTACCCACAATGTCTGTCATAGGAACTGGTCCATATTTACGGCTATCTTTCCTTTCCTGTAAAGATAGTTTGTTCAATGTAAACTGTGACAACCTTAACTCAAGAAGCACAAAGCAAGAGATATTACAGAACTAGAGAGAAGGGAAGCTAACAATACAGAATGAAGGATAGAATCTGGCAATAAATGTACCGTGCAGTGTCTATCAACTTTAGCTGGCCAATAACTTCCCTATAGGTGACAAGACATCATAGTTGACTCCATGTGCAACCTTTAGTACTCGCCATGAAAATTGCAATTTTTTTTCTCCCTTCTATATCAATGTTTAGATAAGTTCTCACGACTGAGTTATCTTGATTACAATCAGCAGATTGTAATAAAAATTGGAGTACCATATTGGAAGATGATGGTCTACAGCTTGACGAGGGTCATCGATGTCTCTCAACTTGATGTAGAAGTTTTTCAAGGTTTGAAAAGGGACATGAATGCATATCTAAGCCATGTTTCAGGACGTATAGCAAGCCTCAAGTTTCATCATAAGAACACGAAAATGCATCTTATTGCTTACAGAAAGAGGAGTAGAAAAAGCGATAAGACTAGCTAGTTTGGCAACTATATAGATCTTTTTTCTTTTCATTTTTTAGATTAGACGAGGTTTAGAAAGGAATATTAATGCATATCTAAGCAATAGATTCTTAGATAAATAACGAGGCTTGAGTTTTTCTTCTTTTATGAAAATAAGGGCAATAAGACTAGTTCAGCAACTATATAGAAAGCTTCTTTTTTTTTTTTTTTTCTTAGTCTTTAAGATTAGGCAAGGGAACCGACCTAACGGGCATTACAAACAGAGGAGAGAAAGAACACAATTACCATTCCCTCCCAAATGTTTGACGGATGAGAATTGAGGTCGGGAGGGCCAAAGGGGAGACATTGTGAAGACATTGCAAACCAAAGGGACAATAGATTGCATGATTGCATGACTGTTCATATGAAAGGAGATCTATAACATCAAATAGAGGCACTATTAGAAGCTTGAAATTCATCATTATTTCCCAAATTCCATTTCTGCGTCGGCTTCATCCTTCATGTTCCTTTGCTGTCAAGGGGTTGGTGTCTTAGTGAGATAAATAGCATATTGCAGCCTTTTGGGAATGCCTTTAAGTGAACAGTGCAAACTTTGAAACGAAATAAGATAAATCAATTTTACTTAGTGAAGGAAAGAACTTTTTTCATATTGCATGACAGATGACTTTCATTTGTAAACACCTTAACAGTCTTGAGAGGGGAGAGATGAAATATAAGGTTGAATTGGAATTTACGAAATAACTAGATCAACATATGTCCCTGCTTAAAGAATATGAAGGAAAAGTGAATATAGCATACAGCATGAATACAGCATGAATGGGTGACTGGAGCAAGCAACAACTCTAAGATTTGCACAATCCCAAAGTGATGCATGAATGTTCTTATGTATGACACTGAAGCTGGATTTTGTCTTTACTACATATGGTGGCTTTAATGTGTCAGATAAAGAATTGCACTTGCACTAGGAGTCACAATACAACACAACCTGACATGCATATACTATACTAGAAAGATGAGTTTACCTCTGGCTTTAGATGCTCATTATCAGAAAGAACCCAGCACTGGCCATCTTCTATAACAAATTGTCCATCTTCCTCATTCGACGAGACCATTTCATCTCCCGTAACAGCAGCCAATCTACTCACAATAAAGTTACCTGATTCCAATGGGTCTTTCAAAACAACTGTATCACCCACATTAATCTGCTTAAGACTTTGCCTTAACCTAGAAAAGAATTTTCAAATTAAAATTCATGCAATTGCTCCATTAACTAATTTGCAATTACAAATTTTTCAAGATTCAACAAAGACACATACACTCATACTTCTCCAAATTTTAAAACAATAAAACTGACTGAAGACAAGAGCAGAAGCCTCCATAATGACTTAAGTGCAGATCCTCTCCCCCTTTCCCATTTTGCATAGCTTCCGGGTGGATCGTTGACAATAGGGTCAATTACTTAATTGATCAGAATTGAAGAAATTCTGAACCTCACCAGATTCAAGTAGATTCTCTTTGTACATTTGGTTAAGTCATGCAGTTGTAAAAGTATAAAAAAAAGTGGTGTTTCCCTGCTCTAATGCCCATCAATGCAGAAGATGACATTCACATCAAGAATCCAAAACAACTGTCAATCATCCCCTGTATACTACTCATACAGGAAACAAATAAGGGATAATTATGAAACCTCATCTTGAAACATACTCTTGCAGTCTCCCTGATACTGAATCACATTTGATACCTAGATGGAAAAGGCAGACACATAATCGTCCCTCCTTCCAGGAATGGTATTTCCAAATTTAAATCTTTTAAACCTGACACTGTGTGCTAATTTAACAATGCTTTAATCTAAGCCAGGATGCTATGAAGATCAACTCAACGAAAAAGAAAAAGAAAAAAGATTACTCTGCACTTGTACAAGGGAATCTCCGAACAACTAGCGTATCTTGAGAAGAAATAGTGGGCGCCATATCTGAACTCATGCTCTTCAATGAATAAGTCATTCTCTCCTGAAACATACTCTTCATCGCAGTGATCCAAACTTCTTCTTGTGTAAGTTGAGCTGCATTGCACTTCTGGAATGAAAAGCACAATCAATGAACTTCTCATTTTTGGATAACAAAAATCTTTTCTGTTATGAATATCTCCAGGGATCTTAAAGACCAGGGTCATCAACAACAACAACAAACCAGTAAGTATCCTGCCTAGGGCGGGGTCTGGGGAGGTCCAGATGTACGCAGTCTTACCAGGGTCATCAAGTTCAACAAAAAGTCTTTTTCTGTGGTGGGTTGGGTTTCAATAAGTTTTTTTCATGACTACAGTCCTGAACCTAGTAAATATTTATTCCATACTATGAAACAGGACCATTTTGATAGTGAAATATTAGCTCAGAGGATACACATATATGAAGGCTGTGGAGAATTGGCAAAACAAAATAACAATTATTTTTTTTGGAGGATCATTTCTTAGCATGCAAGCGAGCAGTACATGCTCAAACATAGTAACAGGATATGATTTAACAAGGCAGTAACAGCTCAAGCAAGTAGACAACAACTCAACAAGTGAATAAGTAATCAGGCTGTTCCGCATTCTAATAGACAGGTGAATGCAAATAAAGTCAAAGAGATTAAACTCTCATCCTTGTTGGCCAAGTTCTAGGTGCATAGCTGATAAATTATTTTCCCTTGAAATCGATATTCATCTCAACACTTGCTAGTTGCTAGTTGGTCAATTTATATCCTTATCATCAAAGGCAGGTAGGAGAGTGAGATGTACACAATCCCACATGTACAATTACAGAGAGATGGTTTCAGATAGACCTTTGATCGGATATCTTCGTTACTACTCCACAAGAAATAAGATGGATAGAACATCTTACTGAGCCTATAACTTAGTCAATCACTATAATTCGAAGCTGAAATTTTAGCTATACTGACTCCTTAGGCTCATCAAAAATGGAAAAGTAATTTATAGTGCCATGGTGTAATTATATTCTTGTTTCACTATAAGCACTAACTTTTTCCTCTGCCTTCCTTGTGTATCAACAGTGAAATGGTATATAAGAACATACACAGAGTATCCAGATTATTAATCATGAGAATACAGGAAGGGAACCCCTTTCTTCACAACACATCCATGATCCTATTTTTCTCTCTTCTAATATATCCAAGAATGCAAGAAAGATAACTAAGGAGAGATTAATCCTGTTTATCGGACAGATCTATAAGGTGAAACCTTAGGCTCCGGCAATGAGCTAAAAGTATCCAACAGAAATAAAAGTTAAGTTGATTATCTCGACTAGTTTGTCAATAAGCATACTTTTCTTTTTGCCTAAATTGAAAGCGCTATGGCTTATGTGAGCATACCTTGTTCACTATTCAGAATTCCACACAAGTACACAAATTGAAATGACGAGCATATATAATGCGTCTTGAGACAAAACATTTCCACCCGCGACAATCAATCAAGATCTGCTGTCCACTTTCATGTACCATCTCATGTAACAAGTACCAGCCCAAACATCCATGTATGCAATCCATTTTAAGAACAAAATAAATTTAAACAGAATCATTGACTAGCCGCTCTAGCAATATGACTGATTGGTTCAAACAAAAACAATTCTTATCGTCTTACTACACAACTACAAACACTAGACGGGGTAAAAAATCTTTTTTCTAATTCTTCCCACTTTCTCCCTTTCAAAAGGGATAAAAGTTTCTGCTATTATAAGAACATTCAACTTTGAAACAGATGCTCATTATGTTTACCCAGGAGGTGTTTGGCTGCCTGTAAGCAATCACTGACTTGTACACTAGGTCGTGGGTTCAGCCGTTCAGGCACACCCACAGAAATTCATTCCTAGAACACCCACATGAATTAATTCTTAGAAAACCCAATGAAATGCCTTGGGAGTGCCTCCCAACCAAAGCAAAGCACCTTCTTCTTTCACATTTGTTTTTCTTTTTTTTTTTCTTCCTTGCATTTGGGAAAGGGGTTAAACATACAACAGGTATAATTGCTAACCTAAACGCCAAAAAAGTATGAACGAGTAAAAAACAAGCAAAAAGTCATAAAATTTGTTGAATTCAAAAGCATATATTCCTTAGGAAAATCGTCCAGTGACGACTGATCTGCCCATACATCCAATCCAAGCAAGAAGACCCACAATTAGTACAATAATGAAAGATATATACACAATACAAAATTCTCATCAATAATTTATTTTATAGCACTAACACAGTTGAATTCATACACCTATAAACAAAAAACAAAATTATACCAAAATAAATAAATAAACAAAAACAAACATATAGAGAGAGAAAGAGAGAGAGACCTGCAAAGTGAGCAGTGCGGCATAGTCCATCTTTTGGCGGACGTAGCTGTAGACAAGATCCAACTTCCATCGGGGCAGCAGCATTGCTAATTTGCTACCAACACACTCCCACTCTCACTCCCACTCTCACTCTTCAGCAATTCAGTAGATAGAGAATTCGGAAGAATAAAATAAATGCCCTTTGCTTTGGCTTTATATATCTGGTAGTACATTCTTAGGAGATGAAGTACCTATTATTATTAGGAAAATTAGAGACCAATAATCTCACATTTTACTTTATCCCAGAATATAATCGAACATATGCCTGACTCTCTCTCGCTGTATCAAATGATCACGATAAAAAAAATGATCACGATTTTAATCCTCCCTTAACCATTATGATGGTGTGACAAGTCTGCAAGTTGCAACGGTTGATTTGATCAGAATTCAAAAGAACTCGTTAATATTAGGATAACCTGAGAAAATGAAATAAAAAGTAAATTTGACCGTAAAAAAACATGTGACTGATCGGACTCGAAATAACCCGACTTTAAAATAGGCTTGGTCTACCCGTTTGATAAGTCTAATTGTATTACCCAGATTCGTGACGACCCGAGACCACCTAGACACCATCATAACAAATATTTTCTAATTCAGCCTAATTTTGGTATTATGGGTATTACTTTCTAAAATAGGAAATCATTCCCCTTGTTTCACTATACAAAAAAAAAAAAAGAAAAAAAACAACCATTGTCTAACCGAAAAGTTAAGATGAGAGTAGGGGTGTAACCGAGCCGAGTCGAGCCCGAGCCGCCCGTGGCTCGAAGCTTCGACTCGGTTTGTTTTGGCTCGGCTCAGGCTCGACTCGAAGCTCACTGAGCTGGAATATATAAGGATCGGGCTCGGCTCGGTTTAGACTCGTGGCTCAACTCATCTCAGTGTGGCTCGGCTCGAATTCACACTCGCCATTAAAAAATGTAATAATAAATAGATCGATTTTAAACATTTGCAATTGAATTCAACTACAAATGTTCATTTGCAAGTTATAAAAAAGAACAGTAAACCCTAAAAAAATATATGAATTTTATAAATATTTAATAGTCTTATTCAATATAGAGAGGAAAATCAAACGAACCAAGTCAATCGAGCCGAGCCGTAGTAAGCTCGGGCTCGGCTCGACTCGAAAAGCATTTGAGTCGAGTTTTGACCAAGTCAAGCCCGAGGCCGGACTCGCCGAGTCGACTCGACTCAATTAGGCCCCTAAGATGAGACCGTCTTATTAAAAAAATAGGGGATGAAAGTTTTCGATTTCGAGCTCTGACAACCGTTGATTTCAAGCTCTGACAACCATTACCAACAGGTAAAGCAGTAATCAAATATAAATTGAAAAAGACTAGCAAAAATATATATATATATATATATATATATATATATATATATATATATATATATATATAAATTGAAAAAAGCATACATAGAAGAAGGAGGTAGAGAAGGAAAAGGGGAGGAATGTGTTATGTTAGGGGTATTTTGGAAAAAAAAGATTTGCATAAAGTAATTTGATATTTGCGTTTAGCAATCCCAAGAAAATGAACCACTTTTCGGACATTGATATGTAAGAGAGAAGAAAATATTTTGTAACACTGTTATTTGTTCCTGAAATGTTCATCATCATCTGTACAACTGTAAGTGTAATGAACATATATCAAAGGGGTACAAGAAATAAAACCAAGATACAAATTTGAATAAAAGAATTACTGCTAAGTTTCGCCCCCCTCCATCGTCTAAAAGAAATTACCACAAACCTTACTATAACACAAACTGTCCTACTCCATCACCTACCTATGATAAATCTCATGTCACAGTTTACCCAATGGTCACCCAAATATGAAAGTCCTATGGCATCAGCCACAATAGTTATGCTAATGATTATCAAACTATGTTGCTGAGCTAAGGTTGCTCATCATTGCTATCATCTTCGCTTGGTGGTGGACCGGCAGGTGGAGCAGCTGGTGGCGGAGTGGTAGGAGGAGGAGTTGCATTATGTTGAGGTGGTGGAACATAGTTGCGCAGCACTCGATCTCTGTTATACCTCCACCAGTCCTCAGCTTGTGTCTCTGCAAACCTTCGTTTGCTGCAAATGGATGGCAAACAACAGAAGAATGTCAAATACGTTCATTTTACTGTCACATGCTCTAATGATAAGCTTCAGTCAAAAGTAATGAACTATTTTCCACCATCTTTATTGCAACATTTACATAGGAAAATCCTCACTGAAGTAACACTCATATGTGCTTTATGCTCATCACGCTGATAAGTGATAACACAGTATCCTTCAGCCATCAAAGAAGCTATCAATATCCTTAAAATTATCCAACCATTTCAATTTAGTACTTCATACCATTACATAGGGTAGGGCAACCATAAGGTTGCAATGATCATGTGATTCATAGTTTCTACATTATTAGTCGTTTCGGGTTTATTGCTTGTGCTTTTCATAACTTCTTTCTTTCTTCACTCATTTGTTTTATAAAAAAAGAATTCTTAGTTGTGAACATTGATACCCTGTAATGTAACACTACCAAATGAGTTCACTTTTCTAGTTAAGGAGTAAAGAGATTGGCTATAATGATCAGAAACCAAAATCAAGAAATTACCTGAATTTGACACGCTTGAATACTTTTGTACTATTACGAAGTTGAATGAAAGTGATGTAAACTCCAGGTTCAAATAGTTCAATATTTTCTCTTGATGCCTCACCCCTAGTTGAAGCTTGAGGTGGTATAGGAACATTTTCCTTGCCTTGATCAGAAGAGGGTGGTGGCTTGGGCTCCTCAATTTGTCCATGTTTTGTGCCTTGGTTACTTGTGTACTCGGATACATCAGACGAAGGTGCTTCATTTGGATCCTGATCCCCATTGTCAGAAGAGTGTGTAGCAGCAGTTTCTGATGCATCAGGTGAATCTGCTTGATTACCCTCCTGGACTAGAAGTTTGCCAGCTTGTGATAGGTCACCAATTACACTAGAGTCTAAAGTTATGATTCTGTGGCCTTTTGTAGAAGTAGCTTCATTGACTGCATACATTCCATTACATAAAGGTGCCTTTGCAGTCTCTAGTCCTGCTGACACGGATATTGGAGACTCTGATGCTTCACTTTCACTCGCTTCTATAAAAGCTAAAGCATGGGTTTGCATAGCTTTGAGGTTCTCAGTCTCACATAGTTCAGGAGGCATCTTCTCAATTATTTCCTTCAGCTGAACAAACATGAAACCAACAAGAAAAAATGACAATTAGAACAATCAATTTCGTCAATTAAGCAGCTTTAAGCGCAATAATTCCTTCAGCAGTTACAACGCTTATAATGAAAAAAATCACACAACTTCGTAGAAAGTAAAATTTGGCTAATTAAAGTCCTTCAAATATGTTGAATTCTTACTGATACGATTCCTCAAAACAATTTGATAGTAATTTTATTGAAAAGCCAATTACATCAAGCAGTGCTAGTGGAACTCTTGAGACTCATTTTGATAACAAAGAGATGCCTAATTTGATATATATATATTTTTATATAATAACACAATTTATATACCCTGATCTCCCTAAAACCATAGTCGGACTATTTACCGTCCAAGACTAACAAATGAACATAAACAGGCTTCTTCTTGCCTCTTTTAAGTTATTGTACACGTTCTTTTAGTGTCCACATCACAATAAGTGCAGATATATGCAAAGGTTACCTGAGAAGTAAAGGATTTAACAACTTCCGTTGCGACTCTACACTTGGATGATTGTTCAGCAGCGAATAAGGAAGTTTCTTTAGCAGTTTTCTGTAACTTCTGAATCTCCTCATCTTGGAAGTCACACTTTTGCTTAAGAGTTTTGAGCTGAAACCAACATAAAGTGAAAAATAGTAAGCAAATTTTTGAGCAGCTACGTATGCTTACCATGGGTACAATATAAGATAAGCAGTCTAATTAATAGCAGATAGTTTCAATACATGGTTTTGAAGCTTTGACACTTCTTGGCTCAGAACTTCATTTGATTTCTTGAGACTATCAATGACACCTCTAGAAAACACAGGAGTTACAGATAGAGGAGGACTAGGTCTCCTTGAATATGGTGAAGATGGTCTTGGAGCTGAGCTGCTAGGAAATGGTGGTGGTTGAGGTGGTGGTGGTGTAGCAGGCCTCGAAGCAGTTGGAGTAATTGAAGTAGGAAAAGCAATCTCGTTCAGATTCAGAAATGATGGAACCTGTGAAGCTCGGACCATGGAGACTGACTCTGATTTGCCCCCAAACCTTTGACTCAGAATGACCTCACGGTATTTTACGGGTTCCGTAATGGGGGAGAGTAGAGTTCTCGAAGACTTCATTTCAGGCTTGTCAGGCCTTTCCTTGCAGCTGTCAATTGAACGGCGAGGAGCAGTGGCTCTCTTGTGGAAAAATGAGGCGTTCCCAGTTGTGGTAGACTTAAGTTTATTATAGCAAGAATCACAAACACGATGTGGTTTGCTCGGAGTTGGGGCAAGAGCCGCTCTGACTGCCTTCTTAGAACTACATGCATGGCAATGCACAAGACCACAATTATAGCAGTTGTGCCTTTTTCTGGTAAAACCAAATGCCTGTCTGCACCCTGAGCAAACAGATTGATCAGCTCCAGAAACCCACTTATGGATGCATATAACTGCAGTGAAATTTGACCCGCATGCTAAACTTTTCACATGCCTATCTTTAAGTGCCTCTACATATGTTGGTGACCTGCGGTCTTCTATATCACCATGCCCCAATCTTCCATTGGCACCTTTGCCCCAAGTGTATACCTCGCTTCTTGAAGTGAGGACTGCAACATGGTATGCCCCACATGTGATTTCTTCTACAAACTCACCTACCAGCTTTTCTTGGACTAAGCAAGGCACTTTCCCATCTGCCTGTGGGTTTCCAAGTTGACCATGTGCTGTACTGCCCATGGTGAACACATGACCTGATGTTGTGAGGGCTATGGTGAAAGTATGTCCACAGGCTATCTGCTGAAAGTTGTAATCAATAAGAGTGGAGACACAAGTGGGGAGCAAATATGTCTCCTTGTTTCCATGTCCCAAGCGATATTTGTCACCATCTCCCCAAGTGAACAATTTCCTGGAAGAAATGCTAGTACCGGAGGCAGAAGGGTTCATAACTTCTACAATAGCTGCAGTGTGCCAAACTCCACATGCCACCTTTATTGTTTTTAAGCCATTTAGTTGTTGAACTTCCTTTGGGTAATGTACACTTTCTCGATCTCCATGGCCCAAGACACCAAATGTCCCATCACCAAACGTGAAGAGTTTCCCATTAGCAGTTGTCAATGCCGAATGCCACGTTCCACACGCTATGGAGAGAACTTGAAGACCCTCAATAGGACCAGAAACTCTCTTTGGTATCCAATGACTAGCATCAGTTCCATGGCCAAGAACTCCAGCATTATGGACACCATCACCCCATGAGAATAAATCACCGGACGTTGATACTGCACATGAATGAAATGCTCCACATGAAACAAAGTCTACATTTGTGACAGCAAGGAATTCAACAAGCTGAGGTCGACAGAAGTTTCTTTCAATTCCATGGCCAAGTCGTCCCCCTGATTCTTCTCCCCAGGTGAAAACTTCACCTTGCCTAGTTACAAGGGCAACATGACGGACACCACATGCAATTTGATGAACATCCAGGACAACGTTGGACTCTAAAGGTTTGGGAGTTAGAACATCAGATCCATCAGGTAAGCTTCCATCAGACCATAGTTCACCCCATATGTAAACATCACCTAATGATTCAATGTCATCTTGTCCGGATCCTTGACTTGAACAACTAGGAGTACTGCTCGAGATACTAATTCGGAAATTGTCTGTGCTAGTTCGAAAACCATCTCCATTGCTTCCCCTCACTTGCATATTTGCCTGCTCAGACCCAACATCTGAGCTTGAACTCAAATCGAAAGATGCTCTACCACGTAAACTTGAAGTGAACTCTAATGCTGCACCGAAAGGACGACCATTCTCACCATCAGTCCACTGGGAGAAGAAGAAGGAAGCACCTTAATCAGATTTCTTTAAACAAATACATGACATGGTAGAAGAAGATAGAGAAGCAGATACTTCCATATTGGTCCTTTGGTTACAGTACAAAACAATACAGTCGATGATTCCTTCTATAGGTTGTAAAATAGGTAAAATTTTGTATTGGGTTTCAGTATGAAAGTCTAACTCACATCAGGTACTTCACTTCTTGCACGTCTATTCCGAAGCTGTCTGGCTGAAATTAAAGCCTTAAGACCCGCTAGCCAAACTTCTGCCTCTGCTTTATCTTTGCAAATCTATACAACATACAAGTTGTGAGAGGAAGAGGATTAGAGACGATAACTCAACTCTGTCCAAATTATGACAAATCTATAACTTCATAACTCTAAAGATAGAAGTGCATCCTTTCTTAAAAATAAACAAAGGGGTTAAGTGCAACGGACCAAGTCAAGAGATCTGTCACCGTTATTATATATAAGTGAAAATGACAAGTAATCCTTTTCAGGACGCAAGTATCTGCGGAAAACAGCCTGCAAAGTAAACTTCAATTACAAAGTGAACAATTATCAAAACAAATCTCCCACCAGATTTGATAGAACCGATGGAATCTACAAAACTGAAAAGGGCTTAAAAGGGACAATAGCCGTATATGAAAATGGTGGTTAGCTCACAGTTCTTTGTCCAGGGATGATTTTTGAGACTAAAGATAGCTTCAAAGTCCTTTCTTCCCCTTGCGAGTACCAAATAAGAGTTGTCTCATCCTGTGAACCCACAAACATTATGAGCAACTTGGTTTACTAATAATAGATTTTTTCATTAATGGTAGTGACACTTCTTTTTTTTTTTTTTTTTTTAATTATATATATATATATATATATATATATATAGCTGCATGGTTTTAGATATGGCTACATGACTAGGTCGACAAACAAGTTAAAACAATTTAGTGAAAAAGAGAACAGCTACCGTGGAAAGTCTGAATGGGCAAAATTTAGGCTTCCCTTTCCTGCTGTACTTGATAAGATGAGTACCTTTCTTCAAAGTAATGAGGGCCTGAAAATTTTGAACATAAGCATCCGTTTACTGATCATATTAGTCTTACCCCTATAAATTGGCCAAATAAATAGCCCTTAGCTACTTATTGATTTCCTCTCTTCAAAAAAGTTACGACCATAAGCTGATCATATCTGCTATTTATGACGAGGTTACCTTTATCTTAATCCATCAGCAAGCTGAAGATGAGACTCAGTTACATATCTCACTATGTCCCGATGATAAATTTTCAGTGGACTAGGACAAGGTCCATGGATGTGGCGATTCAAACCACATGTAACCAAGAAAGAATCAATCCTAAAACCACAACTTATATAACTTGGTCTTTCGATCTATTTCTTCAACATGGGACTCTTATTGGAGAATATGTTAGGAAATAGTATTAGTTGAGAATATTGTAGATATATATTAGAAGATTGTGATAATATCTAAATTATTCTAGAATAATATCTTATGATCTTGTATCTTGTATGACCATATATAGGAGGCTTATACCTCCATATATATGGTCATTTATCTCATTAATAAATCAAGCAATTGTGTGTGATTCATATTATTTACAACTCTAACCCTCACATACTTCAACACCCAAGCTTTGCCCCACATCTCCCTACCCACAAACATCAACCAGGCCTTTTCCGTTGTTTTTCTTCACCGAAACTAAAGCTTCTTTTGTCAACATGGGTAGAACATCCTATGGTTTATAGAGCTACATGCTCATTCATATAGTGCCTACCATATATCTTTTGTGGGATCATATCTATAACGATGACATAAAACCATAAGTTTGACCCTTATCCACGCAATCGGTTAAAATTATCAAAAATTGGTCCCTTCACATGACATCAAAGTATACGAACCTACATGTCGTAAATGATTGAATTTAAATCCAATCAACTTCATTATAAAATCTCAATTACCACTATGTCATAAAATATGTAAGGGGTCAAATTATCACAAACGCAAATTCTCCTATCCCACATTTTCTTATGCAAATTTCCTAGCCCACAGCCTCAAATGTCTCTAAATGGAGTACAAAATTCATTCCATTAACATCACACTAATAATACAGACCATATATATATATAAATAATATATATATCATAATTAATACAATCCTATTAAATAAAAAAATGTAAGGAACATTTTAAAAATAGAAATTAAATAATGGGAACGAATAGAAAATACTTGGTCGTAATCCCGGTCAGAATGTGCATAAGAAGCATGATCTGCCATTCCATCTGAAAAATATTTTTGAAAATCGACAACAACCAAACCTCCTCCTGTGATAATTCTCTACTAACTGCATTAGGTTTTTCTGTCTCGTCTTCTTCATAGATGTTTCTTTCTTCCGCCTCTCATCAATTCTTAACCCTAGATTGCGAAATTATATCGATTTGGGGGGAAAATCGCAAAATTGATTTTATCAAAAGAGCAATGATTGAAATTGATAGGGAATCGAAGATCAATGTCAAATTTGGGTTAATTGGGGAGAGAGAATTTTCATGGTGGAAAATGATCATTTGGGGATGAGGGAGAAAAAATGAAATCAAGAGAGAGAGTGTGTGTTTTTGTGTGTGTGTTACAGAAGTTTTAGGACCGTTTACAGTACTAATGTACCAGCGATTTTGGCGCGCTTGCGTGGTAAAGATTAAATGAAAAAGAAAAAAGAAAGTAGAAAGGAAAAGAACAAGAAATAGAAAAATGAAAGGTATTGTCCTTTTGTTTTGTTTTGTTTTTTCCAAACTTTTTTACTTTTTTTTTTACTCTTTTTTTTTGGGGGGGGGGGGGGGTTTCAAGTACAACTCTTACTATTTCTATTATAATTTTAAGGTAAATTCGATGAAAATAATGCAAAGTTTCTTGATCATACAATAATAATTTTAGGTCGCAACCTTTACAATAATCATTCAAGTTGTCATTTTTGTCATAATATTGAACTCGGTACTCGCTTCGTCTAACTCCGTTAAACCTACTTAGTGCTAATTATCATATTACTAATATGTATACAAATTCAATTCCCTCAATTTCTTTTTAATCTTTGATATATCTCCCCACCCAGAATACTCTCCTTCATCTATTTGGCCTTAAGGAGAGTCTTCTTCTTCCTCTGACCTCGACGGGGTATTTGGATTCGTGTGGTAATTGGATGAATGAGTCTAAGCTTGGTGATTCGACAGCGAGTCCACAATGAAAGGTTTTTAGAGTAAATGTTTTCTATACATACCTGGGTAACCGTAAACCCCCATTAGGAGAAAAAACTTGAAAATTAAAGAAGTTGGTAGAGTCATAGTTAAAATTAGTGCTACTAGACTAATAGAGTTAAACGGGATGAGTATCTGGTCCAATATTGTGACAAAAATGATAACTTAGAATTATTATCGTAGTTACAACTTGAGATTATTATTGTCGGACCAAACAAACTTCGGATTATTTTCATTGAATTTTCCCTTTCTGTAAAACATACAAGTCTGTTTTCAAATTGCATTCATCTAATATAGGCCATCCTCAATTCTTTCCTTATACAGATCTCAGTACTTCACTTATTGGCCATCATCATACCAAAGAGAAATAAGGCCAAAGTGCTCTCAAACGGCTATGTATCCATTTGTTCATAAACACAAGTCTTGGCATCCATGCAGAGAGGCAGAGGATTTCCTACATGCTCACCATTAACGTGTCATTACATCCCCATTTCCTCTCTCTTTCTCTCTCCTCTTTCTCATCACTCCCCTACAAAATTCAACCCTCTCATCACAAAATCATCCTAGACATTTTCTCACTACTTGTCTAATTTTTGGCTTCCCATGGCTGCCATGACTAAAACTCTGCTCTCCCTGTCTCTCTGCTTTCTTTTTCTCTCTCCTCCCTCCTTAGCTCAGCGACCACCACTAGAGCGGCAGCTGAGGGGGAAGCAATGGCAACATGAGTGTGATATTCAGCACCTAAACGCGATCGAGCCAACCCGGAGGCTCAGGGCGGAGGCTGGGCTAGTTGAGGTGTGGGAACCGAACAACGAGCAGTTCCGGTGCACCGGTGTGGCCGCTGTCCGGCATGTCATTGAGCCTAATGGCCTTCTCTTGCCTTCCTTTACTAATGCTCCTTATGTTACTTATGTTGTTCAAGGCAAGTAATCCCTAGCTTACTCCCTAGTCATTATTATGATATGCCAAATTTACAATAATTCAGTACTTTTTTAACTGTTTATACTTTGCACATGCACTTGTAAACATATGTCTTTGATCACTATACTTGATTGAAAAGGGTGATGATAAGAGAATTATTCCTGGGTTAATTGAAGAATGCAAGTGTGATTAATAAGATTAATGTTCAAAATCAATTTTTTTTGGATAGCTAATTTGGTGAGTATTCATGATTTAGTCAAATTGGTCATTTAATTTGAAGATGTTATCTGTTACTGTCTCCCTGAAACAATGGGGTGATCAATGGCATTGGTACCTCAGTTAGCTTTACAGGTGTTGGCTTGAGGTACAAAACAGTAAAGATTGGTAAAGTTTAATTTGACAAAGAAGTTAGATGATTTGATTCATGTAAACCAAACTTTTAATGTAAATTTTTTTCTTTTCACATGTTGATAACATAAGAAGTGTTAATTTAGTACTATATGTGAAACTGGACAAGTAAACTTTTTGGTACTGATTTTTTTGATCTTATGTAATGAACTAATGGAGGGAGGGGAGTTCAAGGAGTTATCGTCCCCGGTTGCCCTGAAACCTTCCAGTCAGGTGGTCCAGAGTCGTCCGGAGACCAACACCAGAAAGTTTTCCGAATTCGGGAAGGCGATGTCATTGGATCGCCAGCCGGAGTAGTCCAGTGGACTTACAACGACGGGGAAACCCCAATTGTTAGTGTCACCTTGCTTGACCTTAGCAATTCTCAGAACCAGCTTGATCTCAACTTCAGGGTAAGTGAATATTACATTAAATTATGCAGTTTTCTGTCCATTTAAGATTGGTGGTTTCAGGACATTGCTGATTGTTTAGCATTATAAATACCTCACTGATTTGTTTCTGTGTAATGAATAAATTTTGCATATGATTTTCACAAAATCTCGTATGAGCCGGCTTCTTCAAGGTGAGGGTCTTCTATACAAGTATGATGTCATGCCGACGTTATGCTTGTATATAGAGGTAGCGGCCTCATACAAGACTTACTGCTCATAAGTCAAACAGCTGAGCCCATAGCAAAGTTGAGTAAATGTAAAGAGTACTATGTTCATGATAAATTCTTATGTTCTGACAATTTTCCCTGTATTGGATTAGTTTTTGCAATTAGTTATGTGCCTTAACCACAAGCCATGTATGTTCATTGGAGTACTATTATTGTCACCTTCACAAGCAATTTACCAAGTATACTACTACTCAGTGATTTCATAAACTACTTATGGGGAGAAAAACCAAAAGTAAACTATAGTTTAGTACTGCTTTACTCTGCATAATCTCTTAAGAATTGCCAATACAGATTTTATCATCTCATCATTCTCATGTGAAGAACATGTCGTAGAGTAGTATTTTTTGTAGATAATTGTGTCATCTAATTAATTTGCCCTTTGTGCATATAGAGTTTCTACCTAGCTGGGAATCCCCAAGGAAGGGAACAAGGCCAGAAAGGCCCTAGAGAAGTTGCTGGCAAAAACATTTTCAACGGCTTCAATGATGAGCTGCTAGCAGATGCCTTCGACGTGGACACTGAGACGATAAGGAAGGTGAAAGGTGAGAACGATGAGAGAGGGAGCATTATTCGGGTTGAGCGTGGTCTCGAGTTGCTAAGCCCCAGATGGCAAGAAGAGGAGGAAAGAATGAGGAGGTTTAATGGTCTGGAGGAGACATTTTGCAGCTTGAGGTTCAAACACAACATTGATGAACCATCTCATGCTGATGTCTTTAGTCGCCTTGGTGGTCGCATTAACACCCTTAATGGACACAAACTTCCCCTGCTTCAGTATCTTCAACTCAGTGCTGAGAGGGGTGTACTTTACAAGGTAACACACCGAATATAAAGTTTCTCACTTGATGATTATACATGCATTGGTATAAGGTTTAGGACAAGGATGTATGACAAAACAGACCTGCAATGTACTGTGTGTGTTTTGTATGCGCCTCATAGGAATCAGTAAAGTGTTTCTCTATAGAGTTGTGAGCATAAATTCACCCTTGATGGGTTTTTTCCGCTTACAAAATCATCTTTTAGCTTGCTACAACTTATTTGTCAAACGACTACTATTGTCATATTTCATGATCGTCTAACAGTCGAATTACTTGAGGAAAACTTGCTCATAATGTACATGAATTGTTTGTTTGTGATGCAAACATTTGCTGTTTGTTTGCTTTGAACTTTTCTAATTGCTTATTTGCTGTGCAGAATGCGATGATGACACCTCACTGGAACATAAACGCTCACAGCATAATATACATCACAAGGGGTTCAGGCAGGATCCAAGTTGCCGGAGTAAACAGGCGTCTAGCATTCGATGGGCGGGTACAAGAAGGGCAACTCTTAGTAGTCCCACAAAACTTTGTGATACTGAAAAAGGCAGAGGAACAAGGGCTAGAATGGGTGGCATTCAAGACCAACGACAACGCGATGATTAGTCCGTTGGCGGGGAGGCTCTCGGCCATCCGAGGGATGCCCGTGGAGGTGTTAATGAATTCCTATGACTTGTCTAGGGATGATGTTAGGAGGCTCAAGTATGGTAGGGAAGAGTTGACTGTGTTTAAGCCTAGCCATATGAGTTAGATCACTCTTAGGGGGAGTTTTATGTTAAGCTTGAATTTGTAATTGTGTGAATTTCAAGTGGTTTGGGAAGGTTTTTAGAATGTGAAGCTAGCTAGTTGAAATAAGGGGAAAAGGAAACATAACATGCATGGGCTCTGTTCATGGCTCTGTTTTTTAATGTAGGATGAGATTAATCAAAAGTAATACTCAGTTTCTGCTTTTTCTCTCTATTATCTGATCCAGTGATAGTTTGTTTGTTTGTGTTTACTTAACTAATTATCAGAAATCTACTGATTTTCAATTAGTTTCTTTCTTTTGCTACCTAAATCTAAACATTAGATGAAAACTTATGGGTCTGAGCAAAAATTGGATTTACTGGGAGATGCAAAAGGAAGAAATTAAAGGTGATAAAAGAATATTATGGTTAATATCAATTGGAGAAATTTAAAAACCTACTAAATTTGACATTTGAAAAAATGTTTAGCAATTACTTACAGTAAAACATAATACTGTACATTATGTTCTCTGTGGTGTTGCTTAATAATTAATATCATGATCACTAATTGGAGTAGGAAATGGCAAATGCCTACCCACAGTGATCAGTATTCAGTTCTGTTTTTGTGTTGGACTGTTGAGAGGACTTTGGACGATTAGATAAACAATATAATGATCACATAATCTAGTTCAGGGTCTAGGATTAATGTGCTCTAAATAAGTCTTGCACAGGTACACTAATGACAGTGTACCACTACCCTAAGCAAGATTCATGTCCTTCTTATAATGCCTCAGGTAGATTGATACTACTGTCTGCTGCACAAGTGCACAACATGATCAAATCTTTTAAACAAGTACTAACAGGTCATATGATCATGACTTGTAATAAGCATTTCCCGAGTTCGAATCCTGGGAGCCCCAATTCCGTTTTGTTGTAATTTGGTGTGATCGAGGGTGCGGGTGTCTGGAACCTCTTTAACTACTCACTTGATCCACCTCGCGAGGAGGTGGACGAATGATCCGAGATGAACTAGATTGGGTGGCCTAGGAATAAGCTTACAAAAAATATGAAAACATAGTACTAATAACAAGTGCCATTGTAGCCATCTAACAAGTCATGATCTTAAAATTGTGCTTGTGCCTAGTTTTATCCGCCTTGCTAGATCTGTCTTTATTCACTGATAAAATTCTGTTTGTATGGCAAAGCCTTTGCTATACCGCGGCAATTTTTCGCATACATATATTATTCACCAAAGTAGAAGTACTAGCTAGATAGTACAAGTACCTTTTTTTTTTTGCTCTTCAGATAGTACAAGTACTTGTAATGCTCTGGTTGCATGCAAAAATTGCAAAATAGACCCATTGACACATACAGTATCTCTGAACCAAAACCATTACGTGTTCACACAAAATCAGCACCTCTTAGAAACATAGCCAACATGCATGCAACTTCACTTCAACGTGTCAAACAACTTTCACCTTCATCACCACCCTTAACTTTCACTACAAATACCCAAGCAAATTAACCCTCATACCATATCACATGCAAAGATAGATAGTCACACATTCATTCTACTCAAAATGGCTAACACTAGAGCTCTCCTTTCTTTAGCTCTAACACTTCTTGTTCTCTCCCCTTGTTGCTTGGCTCAAACATGGGGGATCCAAGGTCAGATCCCTGGGCTTCAAGCTGGCCATAGAATGACGCCCCGGCGACTACACCGCGGTCAACAGATCGAAAATGAGTGTGAGATTGATCGGCTCAACGCTAATGAGCCTAACATTAGGCAAGAATCCGAGGCCGGTGTCACCGAGATTTGGGAGCCTAATGACCAGCAGTTCCGCTGTGCTGGTGTTACTGTGGTTCGCCATGTTGTTGAACCTAGGGGTCTTCTTTTGCCTGCTTATGCTAATGCACCACACATCTCCTACGTCATTCAAGGTATAATCAAGTTTTATTTTAAAAGTTCTATAGTGCTTAAAATATTCTCACTGCTCACACAACTTAATTCATTCCTTAAAAGGACAAACTAAACAAAATCATATTGATACAACACTTATCTACTATTGTCAATATATACCTAGTACCTCAGTCTTAACGTACTCGTGGTTGTCAAGTTAAAGACATATTTGATGATGAAATCTGAATTCATGGATGCAGGTAATGCAATTTTGGGAGTAAACATCCCAGGTTGCCCAGAGACATATGAGTCAGGCTCCAGGTCCTCCCCTGAGGAGTTGAGAGGCTCTGAGAGTGAGAGGAGGGGAGACCAGCACCAAAAGGTCAGGCGTCTCCGTCAAGGCGACGTTGTCGCACTGCCCGCCGGTGTTTCAAAATGGGTCTACAACGATGGAGAGACCCCTCTCACTTGTATCTCCTTGTATGACACCAACAACTTCCAAAACCAGCTCGACGAGAATTTGAGGGTCAGTACCTTTGATATCATGCATTGCCCTTAAGGATTGTTAACATGATGCCCTTTATATACACTAATTGAAACGATTAAGTGATTAACTAATGAGTGCAGGATAGGATTTTATCTAAAGTACTAATTAATTGGATTGATTATCTAATAAGTGCATGTAATTAATCAAATTGACAATCATGTGTCTCAGGAATTCTTCCTAGCAGGAAACCCTCAACAATTCGGCCGAGAGCAAGGCCGCCACCAGACACGCCACCGCCCAAGAGGAAGCCGTGGTGATCAGGAATTGGGCAACAACGTCCTAAGCGGCTTCGACAATCAGCTCCTGGCCGAGGCCTTTGGAGTAGACCCTGAGACCATCAACAGGATCCAGGGCCGGGACGACAACAGAGGCACCATCATCCGAGTGGAGGGCGACCTCGAGTTCCTGACCCCTGAAGATGATGAGGGAGAGAGAGAAACCAGCTGGCAGCAAAGCCATGGTGGTCGCAGAAGATGGTATGAGGCCAACGGCTTAGAGGAGAACTTCTGCACTCTCAGGCTTAGGAAGAACATTGATACCCCAAGAAAGGCTGATGTGTTTAACCCTCAGGGTGGTCGCTTGACCTCACTTAACAGCCACAAACTCCCCATCCTTAACTTCCTTCAGCTCAGTGCTGAGAGAGTTAAACTCTACCAGGTAATAATAGCGTTTTTAACCTCAATTCTTCCCATGTGGGACACAGTCACATTCGTCTTCAATTATCTAAACTAATTAGAAGTTGTTGTTGCATGATGCATAGTTAAGACTTGTGGAACTCTTATGACCATATATATGTTGTTTCCTTAATGATGCAGAATGCCATAATGACCCCTCACTGGACCATAAACGCCCACAAGATATGCTACTTCACAAGGGGACAAGGCAGAGTCCAGGTAGTGAACCACCGAGGCCAACTAGTCTTCGACGACACAGTCCAAGAGGGACAGCTCCTAGTGATCCCACAGAACTTCGCCGTGGTGCAACGAGCAGGCCGTGAGGGGCTCGAGTGGGTGGCTTTCCTAACCAACGACGAAGCCATGATCAGCCCCTTGGCCGGGAGGATCTCGGCCATTCGAGGCATGCCCGAGGAGGTGGTCATGAACTCGTATGGCGTGTCTCGAGAAGACGCCAGGAGGCTCAAGTACAGCAGGCAGGAACTCACCGTGCTTAGCCCTTCAATTAGGTCTCAAAGAAGGGGAGAAGAGTATGCCATTGTGTAAATTTTGAGTGCCTTAAATAATCATATGAAATGATCATGAGGAAGACAATATGGAGAGCGAGCTTTTCTTAGGTTAGGTTTTTGGAGGGATAATAATAAAGGTTGATGGAATGTAACTGCAAACTCGCTAAAATCTGCTTTGTTGTTAAAAGTTTTAGATGTAAAGTTTGTTTCAATAACATATGGCTAAGCTTTCCTATTCGTGATTTCGAGTAAAATAAATAGGATTCGCCGTCTGTGGGAATCGAACCCACGACCACATGGTTAAAAGCCATGCGCTCTACCAGCTGAGCTAAGACGGCATGTTTGTTTATTTAATCACGGAGTACTAATATGTTAGGTATAAATACCCAATTCATTTTACAAAAATCATAACATTTACTTTTTCACGATTCTCAATATACTATTTTGATATTAAATAGTTGTATTTATATTAAAATTTGTAAATTTTGACTTTTTTTTAAACGAGGAGTACAATTCTAAGTCGAGTGAAAATTGAATTTGCAATTCAGTCAACGATTTCCTAATTGGACGGATGAATTATATTACATAGTTTTGTGAAATTCAATTCAACACGTTGAAATCAAGTTTGCTTTGGAGCGTTTGTAGACTTTTATTATAATAAACGATCATCTGATCTATTTTTGTTAAATGACTTGAAGTTCAATAATTTTGATATGTCCCCAAAAATTTGATCAATTGTCAATATAATTAGACTTAAGGGGGACCAACAAGGATGGTGGTATAGTGGTTCCAAGTTTATTCCTAAGTGGTTTGGTAAGGTAAGGTCATGGGTTCGAATCTCCATTTCCTCCATGTTTTGTGTCTGTTGGCTTCTAGGAATAGACTATACTAGCCTCTTGTGCTATGTTGACGGGGTCAGTGCTTGCGCTGGTTGTTCAGCTAGTCTGATATGTTCGCTATTGAGCACGAAAGTCCGAACATGAGGTAGCGGGAGTGCCTCGATCGCCATTCACTTGCACCCTCTTTTTTGACTAGAAAAAAAAAATTTAGGCTTTAAGGGGAAGAACATATATATGTGGGCAAGGTCATAATCAGGGGCCCTATTATATATAGTTGGAGATGAGATGTAAAGCTTGCAAGTGAAAATAAAGCTAGGCCATTGGCATTTGGCTGGGGATATCACTTTACAAGGTGGAAAGACGAATGTCTAATTGGTTGGCTTACTTGCCATAGCCTCCTAACATTCCGTTAAAGTAGTTACCGCCCGGCCAACCAGTTTGTGATCAGGGATCAAACTATGAATGATGCTTGTAAATGAGTGCTTGGGCGTTTTTTGTGTCATCTTCTCCTTTTTTTTGATCACGTATCATCTTCTCCTTGAAGTTTGATTTATTAATAAATTTGAGAGTGCTTTATTATCACACCAAAAAAAAAAAAATTAAAAACAGCAATATTATTGTCGATATATTAGATGGTCCAATCGGAATATAATAATCTTGAATAAAAAAGTATAGGTTGAAACAAAAGATTATACCACCCTCGTTATTTTTTTTTTTTTTTTTGGTCCAAGGGAAGCGCGTACAATAAATTTACATACAATAGGGATGGGGGGATTCGAACATGGAATCTAATGTACCCATGACCTAAATCTTTACCACTAGACCAAGATCTCATTGGCACCACTCTCGTTATTGTAAAGAAGATAGATATATAGATGCTTAGTTAACTCTACAAAAGGCTCGTAATTAATATACAAACCCCCAAAACAATTACCATTGTACGGTTGTACCATATGCTGGGAATCCTGGGATGAAGTAAAATTGAACCATTAGCGAGACTAAGAAACACTTTTGAAACAAAAGTCCGGATTATTAATAATAGAGAGATGATCTTTGGTATCATAGTGAAATTATTGCCAATAAAATCGTACGCGGTGGCGCAAGCTGCTGCTAATCAGAAATGAGTTCAATACCACTCTATAACCTCACTTAACACTCCTTATAGGAGTTTTTGTGATGAGCAACCTGGAGTTTCCTTATAGTCTGATGCTATCTTAGGTCTCAACTCTCAATGCCATGGGTCTTAAGTTGAGATGAAGATTTCGATCTCAAATTGATAAGTGTTAAAGTAAAAGAGGACTAGTGTCGCACATCAGAAAAATTGAGGGAGGAATATCAACATATAAGTCAAGTGGACTACTTCTCTTTATTGTCAAAAACTAAAGAACTCTAAAAGCTTCCATATAAAGGTCAACTTCTCTGTCTCTGAGATTAAAAATAAGTAAAACTATGAATAAAAATGCTAAATGGACCCTCCCGGGTCGTGTCTAAATGGTGACATCATTGGAGTTAAGGGCTTTGTCAATGTTTGCCCAAAGGTCAGGGGTTCGAGACTTGCTCGAAGCATCCCCCTCCCCGCTCTGGTCTGCCTCAGTGTGTGGCATTGTGGAATCTTCTCGCGACTAATTTTCGTACAATAGCCTAGGGATAGTTCTATATGAATCAATGCGGACTTCTGGTTATAAACATTTTGCCAAAAATGCTAAATGGAATATTACGTTGGAATGGGGCCGGGCCTACAATACTGGCTAAACATCGTTTGCCGAAAGTGCCAACCTATTTGCCAGGATGTGGGGCGCATTTGAACATGCACGTAGGACAGGACAAAGTTTTCTTCTTCTATATGGGTCTTGGACCGGGTTGCCCGGGCTTAAGGCAAAACCAACACCTACCTATATGTCGTCGTGCTTGTAAATGTTGTAATTATGTGTTGGTTTATTTTACTATGAAAGTTTTGGATAGCAATAAATCATATAAGTTGTTCTGTTGAAGTGGGTTTGTGTTCCACATGGAAAGATTTGGTGGTCTAGAACATACATATAAGGAAGTGGGTTACTCCACCCATTGTCAATTGATTTTGGGTTGGAACCTCACTTGTCTTGTATGTATGCTCACTTGTTAAGGCCCAATTTGTTGAAATTTATCATGTAATGTTCTGGTTTGAGATTTATAATCTTGATAAGACAAAAACAAAAAAGAAATTTATAACCAATGTATCAAGTTGCAAGCACAACTCACAAGTCACAAAGCATGTTAAAGGCGAAACCGCAAAAGCAGAGCAAAAAGGAATGACAGAAAATCCCTCATTTTCTTCTTGTAAAATCATAGAGAAAATTAGAAAAAGCAAAGCATCTTTAATTTGGCCAATATCCAGCAAACTAGCACGAAAATTACAAAAGCAAAACTTAGGCATAAAGGATCCCCTATATTTAAACCCTCACCAAACCAAAACCAATTAAATGACCATATTCCCATAATACCAATCACCAAACCAAAACCAAAATTATAATTGATGTTTAATTGCCTGCCTATGCCAAAGAAGCTCAAGCAGCTGCCTTCTTCTTCCAAGAAGGCTTGGAAGTCCTTCACTTCCCCTGTCCACCCCAAACTCCGCAACCTCGGCCGCCACCTCAAATCCGTCACCAGAACCACTGGTCACCTCCTCCACCTCCGCCCCAAGCGCCGCCCCGCCTTCATGTCAAGGCCTCCTCGCTCGTACTCCTACTACAATAACAGATCACACCAATATCAGCACCTCCAACAGTACTCCGGGCCCAATAGCCCTGCAACTGTGTACATTGACAGGCTCTTCGGAGATCAGTCATCCTCGTCATCTTCGTCTTTATCGCAAGCGAAAGCCCGGGCACCAAAAACACCAGCAGCAAGTGGGGCTGATACTACTGCCTGTAGTAGTAGTAGTAGTGGCCAAGATTATGATGGGGAGAAGAGTATGAGGAGAGATAATAGTAATAGTAGTAGTGTAAAGTGGAAGGAGTATGTTTCGTCGTTGCCTTCTATACGAGGAGTTGATGAGAGGGCTGAAGAGTTTATTTGTAAGTTTCGGGAGCAGATGCAGCTTCAGAGAGAACAATCTCTTGTTGAATTCCAACAGATGTTAGCTCGCACTGCATAACATATACATGTAATATGGAATTTTAATTAGTTGTATGAATATGGTTTTTCTTTTGTTTTTTTTTGGCGGGTTTAAGTTATACTATTTATTTGTAAGAGGGTTTGTTGAAAGGTAAATGATGTGCATAAAAAGATTAATTAAGGGAAATAGCTTAAAGATTAAGAGGAGTGTTTGTCAATCGTTTTTTTAGAAACAACAAATACATTCCATCATGATTATGATCACCATTGTCCAAGGAGCATGTATTTCTTGAGGAATGAATAATCAATCAAGTTTATCAAAGTACTCGTGGACCTGGTGCACAATTTTGTTTCTCACTTCACATATTGTTTCTTTTCTCATTTTTATCAGTTTCTTCTAAAGCTGGCAAAATCTGATTCGATCAAAACTCGATATGTTTAAGATCCGACCGAAATCCAATCCGAAAAGATTAGACTTGCTAATGACCCGACCTGCTAACAACCTGAACCCAAAACGACCCAACCCGAGACCCAAGTTTGTGAGATAACAGTTTTTTGGACCAGAAAACCCGACCTGAATCTGGCCCACTAAAAACCTGAAATGATCGACCTTTTTATAGTGACCCGATCTAATAATGACTCGACCTGTTGATAACCCGATCCAAACCCGACTCGATCCGACCCGTTTACCAAGTTAGTTTCTTCACTGCCCCAGCCCAGCTCTTTACGGGCCAAAAGGCCCAAAACCCATTCAGAAAATTGAAATGGGCAGGGAAGGATCAGAAGACAAAGAAGGAAAGTAATATCGTAATGATGCCTTTGCCTCGTGAGTAGGCACACTCCCTCCCAAAAGTAGAACCCTATTTCCCCAAGTGGATTTTTTTAGTTTTTCGCCGTCATTTCCTCTTATTGTCCTAAAGTTTGCATTTTTACTCTCAAAAACCAGATATGCTTTCATCACAAATCCCAAAATCTATCATTTCCGTAAAATATCCATCCCCTTTCCTTAAATTACTCATCCTCTTCCTTCCTCCCACCTACTTTCTTTCCTTTTCCCTAAACTTTCTCCATAAAAGTCATTGCCTTTTCCAATTTTTACCATGGATCTACTTGATGAAGTTGAAGATTACGAAGAGATACAGAGAAAAGAGGAGTATCTCAAAAAATATGGTGACCCCTTTGATACCTCAGACGAAGATCCTCACTTGCCAAACAATGAAGAACTCACAGATAGGATCCTGAATCTTTGTGTGGTGGGCAAAGTAATCACTGAGAAACCCATAAGGATGAGGCTAGCTAGATCCATCATGAAAAACACCTGGAATATCCATGGGTCCCCGAAAATCTCCATCCTCACAGATTTCCATTTCCTCTTCACCTTCAAAGAAAAGAAAGACAGAGATAAGTTCTTGATGGGAACCTGGGGTGTGATAGGTCGCCAACTCGTCTTGAAAAAATGGGAACAAGGCCAGAAAATCACTGAGTTAAACTTCGATTCAGCTCCTTTTTGGATCCAAATCCATAACTTTCCATGGGAAAAAGTCTCAGACAAAAATGCAATTTCTATTGGGAAAAAGTTTGGAACAGTGCTAGGAGTTGATAAAATTTCGGATGATAAGTCGGTCACAAGGGGATACATGAGGGTCAAGCTCATCCTGGATGTTACGCAGCCACTCCCAAGAGGTTTCCCGCTAGAGGTCAGTGGAAAGACAGAATGGGTAAACACTCTTATTGAACGCATCTCTGATTATTGCTACTATTGTGGTATGCTTGGTCATGACTGTGGAGATTGTAAATGTATTCCTTCCCCCGTGTATGACCCCCCCGACCCTGGCTATAAAGGTAACCTGAGAGCTAAAGATTTAAAAGATTGGAATGCTCATTTGAAAACTATCTATGAAATTAGCCCCATGAAAGGAATTGAACCCCAAGGAAATATATTTGGTGGTCTGTCGACATGTCCTAGTATCCCAACCCTGAATGAAAAGGATTCCCCTGCTAGGTCTACTCTTCACTCTGATAACTATTACTTGAGAAATAAGATGCTGGAAACTCAAAACTGCTCCACTGAATTTTTTGAAAAGATTAACCCTGTTACTGGTTTTGCTGAGGTCTTTAGACTTGAAAAAACTGAGAAATTTCAGCTCTAGAAAATCCCTTCCTTTGGAGCTGAGGCATGTTCCTCCTCCTCTCTTTTGAGCCAACAAAATGCTAACTACAAAAGCCATGATCAACCCATCCTGACCTTCAATTTGCCTGACCCTGTTGAAGAGGTTATCCCCAAATTTGATCTCTCCAATGATGATGTGGAGTTCCCTTACCCCAATGAAGATGATGCCCCTCCTGTGATCACCCCAATCTCTCACCCTTGGCTGAAGAGGGACCTGGACTCTCAGGTAGCAGCTATGTTCAAATCCCTCTTTAACAACCCACCCTCCCCATCATATTAGCATCCCATTCTCCAGAATATAGCTCACAAAAAATTCAGCTCCAAAAAAAACCCACTTACAAATTCTGTTAACCTACCCAAGGCCCCAGGCCTCTCCCTGAAACAGCCCCCTTCCAACCAAAACCAACCCAGCCTCCAGTTAAATCCAAACTTGTCAGCTGCTCTGAATAGGATGTCTTTGAAGAGGAAAGCTAATGCAGAGGAGAAACCTGGAAACCCTAGACTTTCCAAAGCTCTTAAAAGCTTGATTGAACTCCCTCTCCTCCCTCCAGATGAAGAAACTTCTCTTGAGCCAGACCCTTTGGGGCAGGTTAATGGGATTATGAGCAATATAGACAGAAGGGCCTCTATGAAGAAAAAAAGGAAAGTTCTGGTGAAGAAAATTGAGCTGAGGCTCAGTGGACCAAGAAGCTTTTTGGGAGGCTCTTCACTACACAGCTGATCACTTCAAAAAACCTATTTGCTACATAGGTGATTTTAAAGCAAATACCAGTTATGAGGAGAGATGGGGAGGATCTGATTCTAACAACCAGTTGAAACAAGACTTGATAAATTTCATCAACAGGCTGAAGCTGATGGATTTGGGATATATTGGAAATAATTATACCTGGTTTAAAAGGAGAGCTGGTAAGATCATTCTCAAAGAAAGCTGGATAGAGCTTTAAGCTCCACTGAATGGAGAGATGGAGGGATCAATTCAAAAAAGCCACTGTGAGGCATGGCACAACCCTGATCTCAGACCACTCTCCTCTGACTCTGAATACTGTGGGGGAAAGGAATTCTGGCCCTAAACCTTTCAAGTTTGAGGCAATGTGGCTCATAGATGACACTTGCAAAGAGGTAGTAACTGATGCTTGGTCTACTAATACCAGGGGTCTAGGGGTTTTAGACTTAAGCAAAAACTTAAGGCCACTAAGGAGGCACTTAGATCATGGAACAAAAAGAAATTTGGGGATGTCCATGAAAGAATCAAGGAAGCCAAATGGAAAATTGAGAACATTCAAAGCTGCAACAGCATCCATCAAAATGAATCTGAGTCCCCTCCCTCCAAGCAGAGCTAGCTGAACTTTATGTCAGAGAGGCTATTCTTTACAAGCGAAAATCCAGGGTGAAATTCATGAGAGAGGGGGACCTCAATACGAGATTCTTCCATCTCATAGTTGTTCATAGAAGAAGAAGGAATAATATTAACAGTCTTAAGCTCGAGGATGGCTCTGGGCTGATGAAAACTCAGTTATTGTCAAGACTTTCCTGCAATATTTCTCAGAACTGTTCACCTCTTCCAATTCAGGTACCCATTATGATGTTGCTAATCTTTTCCCTTCAGTCATTACTGATAATGATAATGTGGATTTGTGCACTCTCCCATCTGAAGAGGAGATCACTGATGTCCTTAAAAGCATGCACCCTAATACCTCACCTGGTCCTGATGGTTTTTCTGGTCTGTTCTATCAGAATTTTTGGGTTACTGTTAAAAGTGATGTTATTTCCATGATTCACAGTTTCTTTAGAGAAGGTTACTTACTTAGGGAGTTGAATCACACTCACATTGCACTCATCCCTAAAAGTGCTAAATGCTCTTCTGTTAAAGATTATATACCTATATCCCTCTGTAATGTAGTCTATAAAATTATCTCTAAAATGCTAGCTAACAGGCTCAAAGGCCATCTTGACAAATTTATTAGCCCTTTTCAATCAGCTTTTGTACGAGGTAGGATCATTACTGACAACTCCATCATGATCCAAGAAGTTTTGCATACCATGAAAACTTCAGGGGCTAAAGGTGGGCTCATCACCTTGAAGATAGATATGGCCAAAGCTTACGACAAGGTTGAATGGAAGAGCATTGAGGGCACTCTAAGAACTCTTGGGTTTGCTGAAAAGTTTGTGAAGTTAGTGATGCAGTGCGTGATCACACCCTCCTTCTCTGTGCTGGTTAATGGAAGGCCTCATGGGTACTTCAGACCCCAAAGGGGTCTTAGGCAAGGGGACCCTCTTTCCCCATTCCTCTTTGTGGTAGTGATGGAAATGTTATCGAGATTTATTCAAAAAGAACAAGATAAAGGAGTTTGGAAAGGAATTTCCATAGCTAGAGAGTGCCCTAGCATCAGCCACCTGTTGTATGCAGATGACCAAGTCATCTTTGCTAGGGCAAATGAGGAGAATGTCACAGCTATCCAAAATGTTCTTATTGAGTTGGAGAGATTCTCTGGTTTGGGTGAAAATAAATCTAAGTCTGGCATATATTTTAGCAGCAAAACCAGAAGGGAGAACAAAACAAAAATGAAAAGGGTTCTTAACCTCAAGGAAATGGAGAGGCACATTGTCTATTTAGGCCTTCCTTTTTTCAGAAGAGAAGGTAAGAAGAAGAGGTTCCAATTCATTATGGATAGACTCCAAAGCAGGATTCAAACCTGGAAAGCTAAAAATCTTTCCTTTGCTGGTAGAACCACTCTCATTCAATCTGTGGCATTAACCATTCCCTCTTATGCCATGTCTAGCAACCTGCTCTCCAAACAGGTTTGCAATAAACTTGATGGGATGATGCGCGACTTCTGGTGGGGGTTTGAAATGAACAAAAAGGGAATCTACTTCAAAGCTTGGAAGGAGATGTGTAGGCCCTGGGAAGTGGGAGGACTTAATCTCAGAATGATGGAAAATGTCAATAAAGCCCTTCAAGCTAAGATAACATGGCAGCTTATCAGCAAGGAGAAGAGACTGTGGGTTGAGCATTGCCTTCTTAAATACTGTAGGAGACATGAACCTTGGGTCACTGAGACCCATGGCTCGGACTCTGGACAGTGGAAAGAAATTCTTCAGGGTAGAGAGGTGTTAGTTAGAGGCTATTGGAAGCAATTTGGCACAGGGGAAAGCATAAATATTTGGACTGAACCTTAGGTTCCCAACCTCAACAACTTCAGACCTGAACCTAGAGGGAATGAACTTCCTGATATTACACATGTTGCTGAAATAATAGAATAGGGTAAATGGAATGAGGAGATGATCAGAGATATTTTTGATGAAGAGTATGCAACTGAAATCATGAAAATCAAGCTTCCAAACGAGCCTGAGGAAGACCAGCACCTGTGGATAAAAAGCAAGAGAGGTTGTTACACTGTTAAGAGTGCTTACAACAGTATTATTGAAGGTGAAATTGTGACTGTGAATACATTTGATAGTTGGTTATGGAAATCACTGTGGAAAACTAAACTCCCTCATAGAGTTAGGATGTTCATCTGGAGACTCGCCTCTCACTATATCCTTACTAAAGCCCAGATAAAGGCCAAAATCCCTCATGCTGTTGGGGAATGCTCGATGTGTGGCCAAGAGGAGGAGACTAACCTGCATCTCTTCTTCAGATGTAACTGTGCCAAATTAGCATGGTTTCAAATCATGAACATAAGAATAGATGTGAGATTGGATTGGAACGAGAAAGATTGGTTAGAAGCCTGCCTTAGGCCTGCACAAAGGCTCGGCATCCCTAGTGAATATGCTGATGACTTTCACTAGGAAAGCTTGCACCCTCTTGGATTGCATATGGAAGGAAAGGAACGGAAGTTTCCACGAAGGTAGAAGTGCGGATCCCCGGAAAATTATTGAGTTCTTTGAAAGATATTGGGAGTTAATAAGAAATGGGTGGCAGGATACAAATTCCCATCTGAAAGCCCAAGAGAAGACTGTTTACCCAGATTACAGGGGTGGTAAACACTTTTGTGTTGACGCAACAGTTAGGCAGGGCACCTCGTTTGTGGCATGGGTCTTTTCAGACAGCAATGGTGACTTAGTGAAGGCTAGTGCTAGTAAAACAGAAACCTCAGATGCTTTCCAAGCTGAAGTGGAAGCTATTGCTCAGGTGTTTAAAAGCAATCCTCAGGAGGAGCTCAGAGACTCTTGCATATTCTCATATGCGAAAGCTGTGGTTGATTTACTGAACAAAGGTCCTCTTTTTCCTTGGTCGACTAGGCGCAGCTGCGAAGAAATCCTTTTATTGAGCAAGTCTCTCAATGTCAAAATTACCTTTCTGTCTAGGAAGTTTAATTTTCTCTCTCATTACCTTGCAAAGTGGGCTGCGTCCCATAACTTTTGTGGTATTTTTGACAGTAACTTTGTTCTGCTAGCTTCTAATTTTGCAGAAAGCTTTTCTCAGGTTTAATAATATGAGGAAAGTATTGGCCTAGCAAAAAAAAAGAAGACAAAGATAGAAAATAAGACCAACGCGGGCTTGTCACATCTCGGGCCACAATGTTAACCTGGCTATTTGAAACGGGAACTAATTTTGCAACTCCAGAAACCTGTTATGGGCCACGGCCCATAATAATCCTTTCCCAATGTCTTTGGGTGCTCAGACTGCTCACAAAGTCACAACTCATAAGGGTCTAGGGCTCTAGGCAATCATTTGCAATCCGTATTGGCTGGACCTGCATCCATCCAAGGTGGATGGACCAGGCCCAGTCCATAAAAGAAAGACGCGGAGCGCGCTCACAAAAAAAACAAAACAAAAAGCCCGCTCACACTCAAATCTCTTACTTACGGTTTAAGAAAAAAAGAAAAAAAAAACTAAAAACGGTTCTTCGCTCGATCATCTCTCACTCAAACTCTCTTATCTCTCACTCAATCTCTCACCAAAATCACGATCAAGCAGTTTCTTTTCTCTTCTTCGCAAAATATTTTGCAAATTTTTCTCACTTTCTCTCACTTTTCCTCACTAACCTAACTGCTGTTTCGATTATTAATTTTACAGGTATGAATTTCATTATTAATTTTCTTGTTTCGATTTTTAAGTTAAACAATTGTTGTTTTATACTGTTCTAATCTTAATCTCTCTCCTTTTTATTTTTCAGACATTTTATCACTCACGGATTCAGAAACGATTTTAAAGAGCAAAAAATACGAGAACTAAGGTAAGAGATACACAAATTTCATATTCTTTGATTTTTAGGGTTTTGAAGATTTTATTAGATACTAGTTTATGAATTATCTTCTTGATTGCATATTTTTATTAAGAATTTGAGTATGAAATTATGTCTTTGAATGAACTTAAGTGTCTTTGAATGAAATAATGAACTATGTGTTTGGTTGTGATGAACAATAGGTATAAGTGTAATGAACTGTGTGTTCTGTTGTTGTTTTCTGTATAAGAATTTGGATGAGAAAGTGATGTGTTTTGAAGTGATGAATAATTGTTGATATTTGTGAAATGAACTATCAGCTTATTCTGAATGAATTGTCTGGCTATTGTGAATGAACAATCAACTTAACGACAATGAACTATTAGCTTAATGTGAATGGACAATCACCTTAACAAACAATGAACTGTTAGGTCAATGTGAATGAACAAGCAGTATATTTATGATGAACTATAAGAAATGCTATGTATGAACTATTGTGTCAATTGTCATTTGTCTTTGATGTTGCATGCTAGATTAATTGTCATTCAGAATATCAATTGTCAAAATGATATTGTGAATGAACAATAAGCTTATTGTGAATGAATTATGTGGCTTTTGTGAATGAACTATCAGCTTATTCTGAATGAACTGTCTGGCTATTGTGAATGAACAATTAGCTTAACAACAATGAACTATTAGCTTAATGTGAATGAACAATCACCTTAACAAATAATGAATTGTTAGGTCAATGTGAATGAACAAGCAGTATATTTATGATGAACTATAAGAAATGCTATGTATGAACTAGTTGGCTATTGTAATTTGTCTTTGATGTTGCATGGTAGGTTAATTGTCATTCAGAATATCAACTGTCAAAATGATATTGTGAATGAACTATGTGGCTTTTGTGAATGAACATCAGCTTATTGTAAATGAACGGTCTGGCTATTGTGAATGAACAATCAGCTTAACAACAATGAACTATTAGCTTAATGTGAATGAATAATCACCTTAACAAACAATGAACTAATAGGTTAATGTGAATAAACAAGCAGTATATTTATGATGAAATATAAGAAAGGCTATGTATGAACTAGTTGGTTATTGTCAATGAACCATTTTTCTATTTTCAAATGAACAATTTGCCTTAATTAATATTTTTTAAATGTTATCTGTGATTCAAAATCCTAACATTTGGCAACATGAAACTCCTGATAATATTGAAGAAGAGTAAGTCCAAGAAACATTATTGCAATTGAAGAATAGGGGGAAAAGAATGAAAACTAGAGCAAAGAGAAGTCTGATTGAAATTATTGAAAGTGATGATGATAGTGATGATTGCACACCATCACATAAAAAGTTGCGTGCGGGATCATTTGATGACAATGTAGTCAAAACAGAAGAAGAAACACAAGAGGATCCAATCTCAAGGGCACAAGAAGAAACAGAAGACCAGCAAAATACGAAGAAGAAACAGAACAAGATCAAGATGCAGAAGATGAGGAGCCTGTCGCAGAAGAAAATGAGGTTTCAAGTGCAGAAGAAGAAGAGCACCAAAATGCAGAATTGGAAGAGTCTGACAATGAATAAAATCAACTATCTAGGGCAGAAGAAGAGGAACAACAAGATGCAGAACAAGAGAACCAGATTGTTGATGCAGAAGATGTAAAAAAAACCAAAAGGGGAAAGGGTAGATAGGGAAAATCTACCTACAAGAATGTCTCCATCTGGTTTGTTTGATGTTGTAAGGAAACTGAATGATCAACAACGTCAAACAGTTGTTGAAATAGGGTTTGGTGGTATTCTGCATTTGAATTTCAATGAAGTTAATGGAAATTTGTTAAGGTACCTTGTTGAAAACTTTGAATTAGGAAGGATTACTATACAGTTGGACAAAGAAGAACTTCCTGTCACATCATATGATGTTTGGAGGGTCTTGAACTTGCTATACGGAGGAAAATAGGTAATTGAAGGACAGGGACTTGGCAAGAATCCTCAAAACTATTTGGATTTGTTACAAGAATGGAGAAAGAGATGGAAGGTTAAGGATGTTCAACTAACTATCACTCAAATAGGAAAACAGATTAGAGAGAGGGAGGACTATGGAGTGGATTTCAAGAGAGACTTCCTTGTATACATCGATAATATTCTCATGAATGGTCACAAGAATAGATATAGCAAATACAAGATTTTGCTATCAGCTTTGGATGTGGATGACATCAAGAATTATGATTGGTGCACCTACGTTTTCAACTCATTGATAAAGGGTGTAACTGGCTGGAAGAAAACAAAAACATGGTTCACGAGATCTGTTGTATTTCTCATGGTAAGGATCCAAGATCTTAAATTCTCTTTTGAACTATGCACATACTGTGAATGAACTATAAGCATCCTATGTATGAACATTTGTGATTGGCAAACTTGATAAACTATAAGCACAATCTGGATGAACTATTAGCCTATTTTGAATGAACTATCAGCCTCTTGTGTATGAAGTATTGATTACAGCTTTGTTTACATCTAGTATATGTATAATGAACATCCACTATTATGAATGAACTATGCATCCACTATTATGAATGACAGACTATCCAAGTTCTTAAATTCTCTTTTGAACTATAAGCATATTGTGAATGAACTATGCATATAATCTGAATGAACATCTGTGATTGACAAACTTGATCCAAGATCTTGAAATTCCTTATGAACTATAAGCACAATATGGATGAACTATCAGCCTGTTTTGAATAAACTATTAGCCTTTTGTGTATGAACTATTGATTACAGCTTTGTTTACATCCAGTATATTCATGATGAACATCCACTATTATGAATGAACATCTGTCATTGACAGACTATCCAAGATCTTAAATTTGTTTATGAACTATAAGCACAATGTGCATGAACTATCAGCATGTTGTGAATGAACTATTACGCTTTTGTGTATGAAATATTGATTACAGCATTGTTTAATGAAATTTGTTCTTTTATACAGCTGTTTTACTTTGAGAGAATGAAGTACAGATTACCGGATTCCAACGCTAAGCCAACATTCCCAGCTATTTGTGCGTGGAACAAAGTAGAAATCAAAAAGAGAATAGATGTCGAGCTTGTCTCAGGGTTTGGGAAAGGTAAAGTGGCACCATAGGCTGAATTGGAAAATGATCATCCAAAAAGAGTAGAAGAACATACAGCAAAAGCCAGTACGCAAGAGGTGAGTGAACTAGCTCATTATTGGTTAGATTTTTCTTAGGTAAAATATAATAAATAGATTCATTGAAAATGTTCTTAAAAATTTGCAGAGCTATGCTCAGAGGTTCAGTTCCACACCGAAGACCATGGCTGGTTGTATTACTGATTTAGCAGAATTAATGAAGGAGGGTGGAATTGGTGCTGGTCAAATCCCTGGCCTGAACAACATATTTCAAAGGTTTGATGAATATACTGATATGCTTATGAACTCTTTGTTTTCTGTCTATGAAGTATCAGTTTTGTGTTTATGAACTATTTGAATTACTTGCTATGAACTATGTGTATGAAGATTATCTTATTGACTAGGACCTTAGACTTGCATTGCTATCGATAATGGACAAAACTGATTTCCGTGTTAAAACTTGCTAGTAGTTGCTGGTGATCAATAGCCTGTTTAAACTAATTATGAACTATGCCTATATTGATTATGAACTATGCCTATTATTAATTATGAACTATGTCTATATTGTGAACTAACCTACTTCAATCATTTTGAAGTATTCCTAACTAATAATAAACTAATCTGTATATTGATATTGGACTTACAGGTTTGCACACTTCTTTTCTAGTCAAGCACAACCAAACAATGCTGGAAACGGTGGTGGAGATGACTGGTTTACAAGAGATGATTTCTATAATCATCCTGTAATGTTCAAAGCTGTTACAGAATGTCATAAGGCATTTGATACATGCTTCAAATGTGCTTTAAAGACAACTGGTAGCAATTCAGTAAGTGCTGCCAAAGAGAATCAACAAGCCACCGTAGAGCAGGATACAGTTGGTGAACAACAGAGGTCTGCCCAAACAAGACCATCTGAGTCCACAAAACCTGTTGGTCCTACAGAGAAACCTACATCACATGGAAGGACTAGTGCGCAAACAATAAGTTCAGAGAGAACAGAAAGTGAGAGAACAGAAAGTGATAGAAAAGATAAAAGACCATCACTGAAAATCAAACTCACAAAGAGTACACAAAAACCACAAATATCTGCACAAGAAAAAGGGGAGACTACTGAAACACCAACATCAAACCCGCAAAGAAAAACAACAATCTCTGAAGGGGAAAAGGAAAAGGGTATTGAAACAACAAGGAAGACACTGGAAGTTACATTTTCATACAGAAGAAGCAAACCTGTTAGTGAGATTCAAAAAACAGTTGACAAAGATACAGGATTTCCGTCCTTCTCCATTGGTCTCACACTACCAACTAATGACGAGGTCCTTGAAATGTCAATGGCATATTCCCATGAGGGACCTGAGGAATCGCAAAAGGATGAATTTTGTACTCCACCTCCAATGCAGACACAAGGGGATTGTAGTACAAAAGAAGATGACAACGAGTATTCTGATGATGAGAGCCAAGATGAAGTGAAAATTGATGCGCGACCAAAGAGAATTCCAAAGAACCTTCCCTTGGTTTTGCGTTCTCCTTTCTGGACAAGCAATCAAGGCAAGAGCTTGGAAAATGTCACTGTGAATGATAAACTGATAATGGAGTTTGTGTTTCTGTGATGATGATCTGAACCACACAAAGGAGTAAGTGGTTGTAAAAACTTACATTTTCATTTTAAAATTAACAAAAACTCATATAGTTATTAATATTTTTGTTTTTTCAGTGAGTTTCTGTTTTAATACCGAGAGTGGTGGATCTCAAGAGAATGCTTCAGCACTTTCAATTTTGGATCACACATCAGCTACGATATAATTGATATATGGTCTTTAAGGTTGAATTTCAAAAGCAAAAAGCATGGTGTCTCGAAGCCAAATCGCCTTTTCTTCTCGACAGTGTTACATGTAAGTTATTTTGAATCAAATATGAGTTACCTGAGAGTTAGTATTTTGTAATTTCCTTTGTATTTTTCTTAGCTAAGAATGAACAATCAGTTTATTGTGAATGAACAATCAGCTTATTATGAATGAACATCAGCATCAGCTTATTGTGAATGAACATCAGTTTAATGGTAATGAACATCAGCTTATTGTGAATGAACAATCAACTTATTGTGAATGACGATCAGTTTAACAGCTGCATATGTCTAGCATCATGTTTCATAAATGAACAATCATCTTATTGTGAATGAACATCATCTTAATGTTTCATGAATGAACAATCATCTTATTATGAATGAACATCATCTTATTATGAATGAACATCAGCTTAATGTAAATGAACATCAGCTTATTGTGAATGAACAATCAGTTTATTGTGAATGAACAATCAACTTAACAGCTGCATATGTCTAGTTTCATGTTTCATGAATGAACAATCATCTTATTGTGAATGAACATCGGCTTAATGTAAATGAACATCAGCTTATTGTGAATGAACAATCAGCTTATTGTGAATGAACACTCAGCTTATCGTGAATAAACATCAGCTTATTGTGAATGAACATCAGCTTAATGTAAATGAACATCAGCCTAACAGCTGCATAACTCTAGCTTCATGTTTCATGATGGTTTTAACTTACTATCAAGTGTTCATTTGTTTTGACTTAACAGCTGCACATTTGTTTTGACAGGTTATGTTGGATGCCTTGGTTATTAAAATGCAAAATGAAGAAGCGAGGATAGCTTATGGCAAGTATGTGTCAAGATTGGAAATGAAATTAGATTACTATGGTAAACCGGATTTGAAAGCTGTTGACCTTGTAAGAACTCAATAACACTTTTCTGAGTTCTAAAACATATAAAGTCATTCAAATATGTTTGCTTTCTATCATTAATTATATTTGCTGTCATGCACAGGTCTTCTTTCCCGTTTACAGGCATGAGCATTACTTCTTGGTCTGTATTAATTTCAAGAAACAGCGTTATGAGATAATCGACAACAGTCCACTACCAAGTGGTGTGACCCCTGCTAACAAATATGAGGATTCTACAAAGGATTTGGTAATAATAACTTAATAAAAAACATGAAACAAATATGATTCTTTATCTAACATTACTATTTCGAATGACTTATACGCAGGTGACAGTCTATGCAAATTATTTGATAGACAAAGGGATTGAGAAGGGGGCTGATATACTGTCTTTTAATGAACATGTTTTGAAATTTCCATGGCAAAATGAAGATAACAAAACTGATTATGGCATTTACTCATGAGACACATGAAAACATACCATGGAGATCAAAAGAAACGGAAGTCTGGTCTGAAAAAGACAAATGTATGATTACAAAATAATTTAAAATCTATAATTTAAATTCAAATCTATAAAAATAGTATTCTAATATTTAAGTTTCTCTTGTTCATTTTCAGCATATGCCTTTGATGATTTTGAGGTCCAAATATTGTACAAGGCTGCTGATGTGTGAGCTGAATCAATTCAAAACCTGTCTCCTTCAAGATGCAAAAGAGATGATGAAGCGAAGAAGAAAAGAGCAAGCAACTTTAAAATAGTTCATTGAAATATTTGTAAATTGGTCTATGTTGTTGAATTTCTATAACATTTAGTGTTGAACTGCTTAAATGCTGTAAATATACATTCAAACAGCACTCCTGGTCATTCCTTTCTAGCTTAGTTGCGGGTGCTGCTGCTTCACGCAAAGGCTGCTGCTGCGCTGCTCCGGTGATTCATGTTTGAAATGTTTGTTGAATTTTGTAAATACTGTAAATAGCTGATGAACTACCAGATAAATGAACAATCAGATTACTCTGTGTGAACTCTAAGCAGAACTTGTATGAACATCGAGTACATGAATGAAGTTTTAGAGTTGTTATAAACTATACTTGCAGCATTCTAGCAAGTTGATTATTTTCGTACTTTATGGTTAGAATCTTCCATTGTAAAGTTTGGTGTTGTTGCAATTGTTTGTTTAAGTAGGTTTTTATAAAAGTCGATAACTTGGGATGTCTATTTACAAACGGGACTCTGCCGAAATTTTGGCTCAAGACAAGAAGAAAGGGAGAAAGCTTAGATAGTTCATTGTGCATGAACTATCAGCTTATTATGAATGAACTATTAATATACTGGAGATGAACATCCAGTATATTCATGATGAATATCCACTATTATGAAATGAACTATAAGCATAATGTGAATGAACTATAAGCATACTATGAATGACCATTTGTGATTGTCAAACTTGATCTTAAATTTGCTTATGAACTATAAAGCTGTTGTGAATGAACTATAAAGCTATTGAGAATGAAATATAAGCTTATTATGAATGAACTATAAAGCTGTTATGCATGAACTATAAGCTCATTATGAATGAACTATTAATATAGTGGAAATGAACATCCAGTATATTGATGATGAACATCCACTATTATGAATGAACTAGTAATATAGTGGAAATGAATATCCAGTATATTGATGATGAACATCCACTATTATGAATGAACTATAGGGATGTTGTAAATGAACATACATACTATACAACATCTTAAAATATATTTGAACTAAAGGAATAATGTGAATGAACTATTAGGTTGTTGAAGATGAACATCCAGTATATTCATGATGAACATCCAGTATATTGGTGATGAACATCCACTGAAAATCCAGTATAAGTAACTTCACTTCCAAAAAAACAAAAAATCAACTAAATCATTCAAACATCATCTACAAAATGATGTCAAAACTGTTCTAAAATTTCCAAAACACAATATCATCTTGTTGTGCTATACATTCCAAATATGATTAGTTCTCTTAAAAAACTATAAAACTAATGAAAGAAACTAGCAGCTGACAACTGGATTTGGCAGAGGTCTCGAGCTGGCACTGCAACCATGACTAAATTCAGAACCGCCATCAGCAGGATGAACAAGATACTCTTGAAGCAATGGAGATACAGTTGAACTCAATGTTGACTTCACAGCCTTCTTTGTTCGCAAAGCAGTTTTCAAAGCATTCCTCTTGCGTGCTCGAGTTTGCTTATACTTCTTCTCAAGTATACCAACCTTCTGTCTATTATCGTCATCTTTTTCTCTTCTACCACTCGGGTTTTGAACACTGCAATCAGCGCGAAGTCCTTTAGAAATTGTCTCTTTGAAAAAGATTGGACCAACTTCATTAATCACTTTCTCTTTGGCTGAATTAAAAGCTTCTTCACAATAACCTTGAGCTTTGATATTGTCTTGAGATGCTGACAGCAACGTAACAAACTTCCTAACCATATGTGTCCTCCAAACAGAACCAGATTAAATACCTCTATCTAATGATGAAATAGTTTTCATATCAACAACTTCACTTTCGTGTTCTTTCTTCTTCAACCATCTGTGACTGATGTAAAGATCAGGTATGGACTCCACACAGTTTATATTGAAAATGCGCAAACAATGGCAACACAAATATCCACACTCTGAAATGAGCTTGCAGGTACAGTAAATGGAATGATTTAGTTCATTGAATTGAACTTTATGCTTTATGATATCAACATCTGGAATCCAAACATGGAAAGTGGTGATATTATTCTCAGACTTCACCCAAACCTGATGGCATGCAGTGCCCTTCATGAACTGCTCTTCAAAAAGAATATAAATCTGAATTGTATAAATCTGTCGTGCATGCGAAAGAAGCTTGGCTGAACTAACGACCATGTCAGGTAGACCTTGCCAACATCGAAAATCTTCATCAGAATCTTTACTCCTCCATTCAGAAACAATATCAGTAAATGCGCCATAAAAAGCATAAAGTCCGGTCGTCTTCTGAACTCTATCATTCAATGAATGATTAGTACTTTCACTCCGTTGAAAAGATAATATACCACCAGAGAAAAAATCTTTATTAAAAGCTGGACACCACTTTTCTCTAACTAAATATAACTTTTGTAACCAAGAATTATTATGACATTTATATTTAGAAACCAACCTAAAAAAAAAAAAAACAATAGTTAAGTAAAAATTAGATACAATCTATGCACATACAGAACACTGTGAATGAACTATAAGAATACTATGTATGAACTATAAATTGAATGCATATGAACTATATCATAGGTCATTATGAACAAACAGCATACTCTATATAAACTAGCACGACAGGTTGATGCATATACAGAACACTGTGAATGAGCTATCAGAACACTGTGAATGAACTATCAGAACATTGTGAATGGACATACAGAACACTGTGAATGAACTATTAGAACACTGTGAATGGACATACAGAACACTGTGAATGAACTATCAGAACACTGTGAATGAACTATCAGAAATACTATGTATGAACTATAGGTTGAATGCATATGAACTATACCATAGGTCATTATGAACAAACAACATACTCTATATGAACTAGACTAAATCATTCAAAACATCATCTACATGTGATGCGCACAAACCAAAGAACAGATGCAAAATGTCTTGTGTCAAAAGAAAACAAACTAAAGAACTCATTATGCAATGCATATGCACTATAAAAGTTGATATCTAAGAACATATACAGTAACAGAATCACACAAATGCAAGACATAACAAAAACAATTTCATGAAGCATACCTAGTCCACTTGTCTTGAAACTCAGCCTCTAAATCAGTGTACTTCAGAACATAGTTTAACAGATTAACAAAGCCTTCCTAATTCCTTAAATTTTGGATATTCTTCTTAGAATTTTCACCAATATGCCATATACAAAGACGATGCCTTGACTTAGGAAACACTTCTGTTATAGCAGCTGGCATTGTTGAAGACTGATCCGTTATGAATGTCACATGATGCTTTCCTCCTATTGAGGTTAAGAAAGTGTCAAACAGCCATACAAAGGATTCTGTCCTCTCATTCAAAAGCAACCCACACTCAAACATAATATCCGAGCCATGTTCATTCATGCCAGCAAATGGCCCACAAATCATATTGTATTTATTAGTGCGATACGTAGTATCATGCACTACCAAATCTCCAAACAAATCATATGCTTTCTTCATTTTTCCATCTCTCCAAAACAAACTACAAAGCCTTGAATCAGCATCAACTTCAATATCAAAGAAAAAATCTTCCTCATTGCTTTTGCGTCTCCTGAAACTTGCTATCAAAGTATTTGAGTAGCTACCATCAAAATTCATTCTATTATGTTGAGCTAGATGATTATACGCATCCCTAGATGTGAATGAAAGATGTGGAAAACCAACACTTTGCTTCTTAAGCAATCTAATTCCATGAGCAATAGGAACCCCGCTTTTCTTCAACAATAAAAGAAACATCAAATCATTCTTTGTTACTCCTCTTTGAGAACGAAGAAGATGCCTTTTAGTTGATGGACATAAAGAATGATTATGCTCTACCTCATGCCTAGTACAAGTCCAAATACCTCCTCAGTCAACATTAAACTTTACAAAAGCTTTACAACCAGTCCTAATATCAATCCTTGCATAAGACCTAGTATCCTTACGCTTAGTATCTTTCACTCCGCTACGCGAACAATAAAACAACTTCATTGAAATATCATTAGTGCCAGCCTTACACCTTTACTTGTCCTTCCTAATACTAAATCCAATCCTATAGGCATAGTCATTATACAAACAATAAGCTTCTTCACTATTTAGGCAAGTTTTACCAACTAAACTTAAGTTCTCACATGATCTTGTACAATATGAACATATATGAACTGTCAAAACAAAATAAAAATGAAACAAAAGGCATTAAAATTTAAAAAAATAACATCATTGAATGTGAAAATTAATGACATTATTCACAAATGAAAACAAATGAACTAAACAGTATAACAAATATGACCAAACAGCATAACAGATATGAACAAGTTATAATATATATACAAAACATGACATCAGATTTAAATGACTTGAAAAGAATGAACTAAGAGCATAACAAATATGAACAAAGAATACAAAATATATAAACTATCATGTATACAAATGAACTTTTATCAACTATTATTGAATGAACTACCAGAAGATTGTGTATGAAAAAACAACATACTTAATATGAACTAACAGCATAACAGAGATGAACAAGCAATAAATTATATATGAACCATGACATCAACTTTAAATGACTTCAAAACAATACACTAACAGTATTTAACAAATGAACAAAGCATACAAAAAATATGAAAAAATATCAAAATTCAATGTAATGAACAAAGAGCATAACAAATATGAACAAAGTATACAAAACAAATGAACATCTTGAACTTTTATCAACTTTTATTGAATCAACTATGTGAAGACTAGGAATGAACTACCAAGAGAATGTGTATGAACAAACAGCATACTCAATATGAACTAACAGCATAACAGAGATGAACAAGTAATAAATTATATATGAACCATGACATCAGCTTTAAATGACTTCAAAACACTGAACTAACAATATTTTACAAATGAACAAAGCATACAAAAATATGAAAAATATCAAAATTCAATGTAATGAACCTACAGGTATTTAATGAATACACAAATTTCATGTTCTTTGATTTTTAGGGTTTTGAAGATTTTATTAGATACTAGTTTATGAATTATCTTCTTGATTGCATATTTTTATTAAGAATTTGAGTATGAAATTATGTCTTTGAATGAACTTAAGTGTCTTTGAATGAAAATAATGAACTATGTATTTGGTTGTGAAGAACAATAGGTATAAGTGTTTAGATGATAAATCTTGCTCACATATTGGAATTTCATCAACCTTGGAACAATCAACACCAGCAATTTCAATTTCTTCAGCAATCGAATGACCTAATTCCATAGATTTGTTGAGGAGAGAAAAATTGATTCGCGAAAATTGTTTCGTGAGAGAAGAGAAGAGAGAGAGAGCGTAGCTGATGAGAGAGAAAGAGCGTGGCTTATGAGATAACTGAAACTAACGGAGTAAAAAAAAGAAGGAAAAATGCGGCCTAATATTAAACCCCCGAGCTGCATATATTTACCTCACTGCCATCAGGGTCCATCCAAGATGGATGAACATAGGTCCATATAAAAAAAAAATTATCATTTGCCCTTTTGATGCATGTAAAAGTTAAAAACTCTATGAAAAGATCATTTTTTTCATTTGAAAAATTATCAAAAATTATCTAAAAAACTTAAGGAAAGCACTTATGTAAATGAGTTTAACAACTTATTCACACCCACACATCTCTACAATATCAATATCAATCAAAAATTGGTTTGCACCAAAAAAAAAAACTATCAGTCAAAACTTGGGGTGACATGACCTTCACATGAGACATTATTATGGCTTTAGTATGATCTCCTTGTGGCCCCATGACTTTTTTTTGTCACACAAAGTCAATACTCTATATTAGAACAGATTTAGACAAAATAGTGTCTTATAGGGAAGATATTATTTTGTTTTTCTCTATCAGAATTTTATGTTTTTTTTCCAATTGTGAGAGAAATTACAATTCTTCCGGTTTTCACTTTACATGCGACATAATAACCATGTAGGAAGTGTCGGATACATGTAATAATTTTCAATATGTAAGCATATATAAATTAATCCCATCATAAAAAGAAAAATATGTAAATTAATATTCTTTACAAATATCAATTAACCTACTTGCTTCTATCAAAAAAAGTTAATATGATGTCACAAGTTAAATCATCATATATATATATATATATATATATATATATATATATATATATATATATATATATATATATATATATATATATATATATATATATATATATATATATATATATATATATATATATATAAGTGAATAAGCACAATTGCTAGAAGGACACGTAGGCATCCACATAGGCATTCCTATTCATCATTAGTTGACATGTGTAATCCAAGTCATACTAATAATTAATGCAGTACATTAATACTTTGAATTGATCCAAACATTATTAACTCATGATTCAATGTATGTTGTTAATTTAATTAGTTTGACTATTAAGTGGTTAATTAATGTACTTTGGAAAATTAATGTATTGTTATTGTTGAAATTTTTTAGGATTAAGTACAAAATCTGTACCGAGCCAAATCAAACTATTCGATTTGGAGTGAACATTTAGATCGGCATTCAAATTGAAATTTTATTTTTGACTTGGGCTTATCTATTCAGAGTTCCAATTCTAAAAAATTGAACTTAATTTGAATGCATCCATCTGATACTTACGATATTGTTTTTTCGATTGGGCTGGAAACTAGTAAATTACACTACAAAAATAATAGTAGTATGGTAGTAGTAGTAGTAGTAGTAGTAGTAGTAGTAGTGGTAGTGATATATTGGACAGCATATTAGAATAAATTGCAATAAAAATAATAAATAAGTTAGGCTATACAAACCAGCGGATTTATATCTTAAAACGATAAAATGAGAAATTGTTTTTTTTTTTTTTGTATTTTGCCCTACAATTGATGCAATATGGTTTGTACCATATTAAGGGAGATGTTCATAAAAGTTGATTTTTGTATCCAGATATGACATATGCGAAAGATATCTTAAAAATTTGTACATATAGAAATATTTTATTTAATATTAAAACACAAACCGTGCATCGCACGGGAATGTAACTAGTATATACATATAACTGGGTCCTTATTCGTGTTGTGCCGACACATGGGATGCCACATAGGCGAGCCACGTCGTGTAACCGTGACACGTAAGCCGACGCGTAAGCTCAAACATGCCACATAGCATACCACTTCCTCCACCATTAATGACTTATCATTAGTTGACTTAATTATATATTTATTAGCATATTTCCAAATTACAAAATAAAATAACTTTAGTTACGCAAGTCAAAAAATTATAATTCTGACTCCGTTGGATTGGATTTGAAAAATGCTTCAAAATGAGATATATATGTATATTTATCCTATAAAAGTTGGGTCATTTTCATGCGATGATGACATATAGAACGTCACATAAGAGAAAATGTTCGTGTGAAGTTGATACGTAGACGCTATATCTAGACAACTTTGTCACATAGTTTTAGTTGTGCTGTATAAAACGAGCATGATGTATAAACTTATAGTGCAAGTTTATTAATTTTTTCCATTAATTGAATTACTTATTAAATTTAGTGTACATATATTGTTTTTACTCTCTTTCTAAATTTATCCAATCTTAGTACAAATGAAGGTGGTATGAAAATATCATATTCAAGAATTAGCATGCATCAGATGATTAGAAATCTTTGGGAAAATAAAATGTATTTTATCAATAATAATATTAATAATTTCATTTCAATTATTTTAAGAAATATATTATTAAAAATATTCATAAAATTAGATTAAAAAAATATTCATAAAATTATTTTACTAGCCCATTATACAAGTAATTCAATTAATAAAAGATTGAATAAACTCCATCTGCATTAACGATATATATCACTAAAAGTTGATATCTCATGCATTTTATTAAAATTAGTGTACATATACTGTTTTTATTCTCTATCTAAATTTATTTCAATCTCATTACAAATCAATGTGGTATAAAAACATCATTTTCAAGAATAAGCATGCATAATATGGATAGAAATATTTGTAAAAATAAAATAAAATATATTTTATCAATAATATTAATAATTTCACCTCATATATTTTAAACATTAAATTATTCGAAATATTCATACTTTTATTTTATGAGCCCGTACGAATCACGGGGATAAAACCTAGTTAAATATATAAACCCTCTAGTAAAATAGGGGAGAGAGGCAAGGATAATACCTCTTATTATGATACTTATTACAATTATGAAGTAAACACTAAAAACCGGAATAATATAATCAAGTAGTGGAGTTGTCAGCTATCCTCCATGGACCATGATTCCGTGTGTGTGTGTGTGTGTGTCGTAAATGTGCACACCTTCCGCTGACTGTTGGACAGCCACAATTTTGAGTGATGAGATGAGATGAGCATCGCAAGTTTTGTTTAGTTTAGTTTTCTTTTGCCCTTTATTTCCTTTATCCCTTTTCTTTAATTTCTTTACACAACTATAATGTTATATTTAGACGAAGATCGAAACTAATAATTGGCACCACAAGAATCTTATGCTTATGTTATGCATACGAAAGTATGCATGTGAACATCATAATCCTACTCGAGCAATGTCATAAAAGCAATCATGTATAGCTCATGTTCGGTCCTTTACATACATTTAAAAGGAAGTGCATAGCATGTTTAAGGGCTTAAGAGTCAACTTCTCAAAAATTATTAAGTGCCCCTTATTTCTTTTATGCCTTCACCTAAAAGGATATTCAGCGACATAATCTTATTATAGTTTTTACACACTATATTAACAACTTAATAATGAGTATTAAGTTTTCAATTTTTTCTTTATATTTTGAGTTTATAGGAGGCGTAGTGTAGCTGCCAAAACAACACCAGGATTTTTGAGAGGATTTCAATCTTAATTACTCCCTCCATCCCAATTTTATCTTTACATTGAACTTTTCACGATTTTCAAGACACTATTTTGACCATGAATATTTATGATTTCATAAATATAGAACTTATAATAAGATGATATTTTGAAAATACTATTTAAAATGAATCTAACAAAACTATTTTCACAATGTAAAACTTTGTAACTTTTCACATATAATAAGTGGTCAAAGTTTACAAACTTTGACCTTAAAAAGTCCAATGTAAATATGGACAGAGAGAGTACTAGGAAATTCGAAGTTAAGACTATAACTAATATGATAATTATTTCCAATCTTAAGCACTAATAAAAACTCATGTGCATTAATTTTATAATTTAGTAACAATATGTAAATGTGATATTTATCGAAAACACGAAAAAAGACGACATTAGCCCAAAGTCCTAATACATACCTCTCAAGATCGTAACACTATTTGAATTTGAAATTCTTCTTCTAAAGATGATTCAAAACTAATTTCAACTGGATATTATTTTTAAACTCATGGACAAGGCCGAACTAACGGGCTGAATCCCTATAAAATAAGAAGTCACACAATCATCTTATCCACATTTTGCCTGTTTTTCAGATTGAATAGATAAGCGCCATGGGCCAACCCGTCCATGATTAACTCTACCTTCTTTCTAAAATTCCTTCACAAAAACTACACAAAATGCCTCCAAATCTCATAAAATGATCCATACCAAATCGGAAAAGCCATATAACAAAAAGATTTATCGAGTAGAGAAGGGTCAATCCCCAATGGTTCTAATAATGCCACTTGTCATCAACATCAAGTCCTTTTCTCATCTTGTGAAATTCTCACCTGAATTTATAACCCAAAAAAAAAAACAAAAAGAAAACAGCCTTGTCACAAATCACAATCCATGATTAAGCAAGAAAACGCCGTCGTTTAAATGACATAATTATCCGAAATAAACGGTGATCTAGCCCCTAGAAATATCATTTCCATCCACTGATAAATAGTGCCCCTCATCTAACCCATCAAAAACCCACTTCTCAGTTCTCCACTTCTCTCACTCACTAGTTGACTCTTTTCTCTCTCTAGCTTTCTCTCTCCTCAGATTTCGCCGGAAAAAATGGCCAGAGAACCACTTCGCGTTCTTGTCACCGGTGCCGCCGGTAATAATCTACCTTTACTTTTCATCATTTAATTTTTTTGATTGTCTTTATTTTAATGTCAATTGACCTTGTCTAGATCTATTCGATATGTTTTATGCTTGTGATTGATCTAGGGTTTTGTAATTGTTTATTATTAATCCCTTTTGTACGATCTAGGGTTTTGTTAGTTTCGTTTTTCGTTCATTTTGGTTTGATTTATGGTTTCAGATTTACCATCTCGTGGTTTATTGATTAAATTAGGGGTTTAGCTTATCTTCAAAATGTTGATATCTGGATTTAAGATCTGATATTGTTAAGATTGCGGTGTTTGCAACTTTTTCTAAAGTTATGAACTTCGATAGTATCGGTGTTAATTTTCTTTGTTTGGTTCATAATGTAAGAGAGAGAGGTTTTTTTTAGATAGTTGGGGTTTTATGTGGTTTAAATAAATTGAATTCAAAGTTAGGGTTTATGCTAAAGGTTGGTTGTGTTCCATAAGATCATGTGAATCAATCGAAGATCATAGATTTAAATCCTTAACTGTTTTAAAACTTGACAGAGGCAGTGTTCGCAAAATTTCTCCCCAACGTGTAAAGTCATAGACTTTAATAGGTTTCCCGTAAGAAAGGGAGGATTTTTGTGAATAAAGCTTGATCTGGATCGTTGGGGCTTTGTGTGGTTTAAAACATTTGAGTTATAAGAGGGTTTTGTGCAGAAGGTTTTGTTGTGTTCAATAAGTTCGTAACAAATTAATCGAAGACTGTAGAAGTAGTTGTAAAACCCTAACTTTTTAAAAACTCGACGAGGCAGGGATGACAGAAATTTCTCGATGCTGATATCTTTATTAAAGACCAATTGCAAGTAGACATGCATTTGTCATGTTTACTTTCTTGATGATAGCATTTGTGCGTGTCTGAGCCCAACAGATCTTTTTTTCTGTCAACTGTTTTTTTTTTCAGCAAATTGATTTTTTTTTGTTAAGTTGTTTTATTTTCTTTTTATCCTCCTACGATAGTCAGAATTCATTTGAATTTCTTTTCTCTTCATTCGCCCTGGTTTTTTTTTGGTGTGACGATTATTTGCTTTTCTAGCGTTGTACTACATGGGTGAAGTCATTGCACTAGATATTTTTTTATTTAAAAAAGTCTTGTAGGTCCTCTTTTGCAGTATCTGCGACTTTATCCAGTTTGAGAATTGTGCGATCGGTATTTTTATTGCAATTGGAATTAGTTAAAAATACGTGAGGGAGGAATTTTGTTTGTTTTTGTGCTAAAGGTTTTGTTGTGTTCAGTGAGCTCATTTTAATTTTAATTGAAGATGCTAGATGTAAAACCCTAACTTTTAGCTGAAACTCGACAAGGCAGTGATGACAGAAATTTCTCGATGCTGATATCTTTATCAAAGACCAATTGTGAGTACACAGTTGTCATGTATACTTTCTTGATGATAGCATTTGTGCGTGTCTGAGCCCAACAGATCTTTCTCTCCATTAACTTATTTTTATATTTATTTTTAGTTTTTCATGGAATTGAATATTTTCAGTCGGTTGTTTTCTTTTCTGTGTATGCTAATAAGATGTAAGAAATCATTCCGTTTTCTTTAGTTCCCTGGTTTGGGTGCGAGGATAATTTGATATGTCAGTGCTGCACTCGATAGATGGAGTCATTGTTCTGAATTTATGTTTCGTAGTTTGTCGGTCCTGTGGATCCTCTTAATTTATTTTTTAGATCATTTTAGTGAATTTAACCTGTTTGGTACACATATTGCAATTTGAGGTAGTTGAAGGTTAGTCTTCAATTTAAGGAAACTTTATTTGAAACTATACCGTTGTATTTGACTCCCAGCAGCTGTATGTATACATGTTCATTGGTGCAAGTTGCTTGAATCATACATGCAAGGGGTCATAAACTATGTACTTTTGTGGACCAAAGCTTGATCTGTTTGATTCTTTTTGACATGTAGGGCAAATTGGATATGCTCTTGTTCCCATGATTGCTAGGGGAGTGATGCTTGGTACTGACCAGCCTGTGATCTTGCACATGCTCGATATTCCTCCTGCTGCTGAGGCATTGAACGGAGTGAAGATGGAGCTGGTTGATGCTGCATTCCCACTTCTTAAAGGTTAGCGATTTTGCATTTTCTAAATTGGTGGTTAAAACCTTTTGGTGTTGGGCATTTTTTATATGACATTTCTATTTGCTATTGTCTTCTTTATTAGGTGTTGTTGCTACAACCGATGTTGTTGAGGCCTGCAAAGGTGTAAATGTTGCTGTCATGGTTGGTGGCTTCCCTAGAAAAGAAGGCATGGAGAGGAAGGATGTGATGTCCAAGAATGTTTCCATCTACAAGGCTCAAGCTTCTGCTCTTGAGCAACATGCTGCTCCCAATTGCAAGGTTTGTTATTGGCCATGTTGTCTGTATTTCCTAATGTGGTTAATTGGGTTCAGTTGGATAAAAGAGGATTATATTGTGTGAAAAATCTATTCCAAACTTCAGATGCAACCTAGTTTGATTCTAATTATCTGAAAAATACACATTAAATTAGCTCAGCTGGTAGTATGTGCATTCCACCACTAAGACCACAGTTTGAATTTCTAAAACTGTAGGGGATTAAGTTAGACTTTTTGATTTTCAAAACTGGAGTCACTTAAATTTTGTCAGACTGCTGTATGAGCGTAATATAACATGACATTGACATGCGCGACTTTAGTATAATATCTAGTCGAGCACCGATCTTACACTACCTGAAATGAATGATCATTTTTGTGATGTTTCATTTGTAAGCGCATGGTCACATCTTCTTTACACTTCAGCCCCTGGCCGGATCGACCTATAAAAAGTCTTTCTTTGCTCAATATCTGGCAACTTCAATTTTTCTAAAGTAATTATTGGATCTCTCTCTCAAAGTGGGGTGTTTGATTGGATTTCACCACATTGACTGGTTTTCTAATTGTCTGGTTTTTGTACGATGTCAAATTCAATTGTCCTAATTCGGTCCTGTCCTACCAGTTGCCTCAATCTGGCTACTTCAACCTTCAGAAAACTAGTGAAGAAGCTTGTGATATTTGACTCGCTAAATGTGTGTGTGATTCATTAGTAATTTGACCACTATTCCTATAAGTTATGTTACTGAAATAGTTATCTGTTATATGTGATTCACTTATTGGTGCTTTCACCAGCCTGTATTGATAACATAATTGTTAGGCTTTATTTGTAGTTGTGTTGAAAAAGGATCATGAAAGCTCTGATTATTAGCTTTTTATTGGTAACCTTATTTTTGAATAGAAAACTAAAAAAGAAGGACTAACATTACATACTCATCTTCGTTTATTTAGTCACTTGATTGTCATGTAAAGTGAAATTAAGGATCAGTAGACTTATATTCAATTATGTTGTGCAATTTTCCTGATTAGTCTGAACTAGAACTGCAGCATCATTTTGGTTGTTGTCTTCTTGATTGAGTACTACACACTGCCTCTTCTCACAGTATTGTGGCCTGCTTGTTTAGGTTTTGGTTGTTGCCAACCCTGCCAACACCAATGCTTTGATCCTAAAGGAGTTTGCTCCATCCATCCCAGAAAAGAACATTAGTTGCCTGACAAGGCTTGATCACAACAGGGCTCTAGGACAGATCTCAGAAAGATTGAATGTTCAAGTTTCTGATGTTAAGAATGTGATCATTTGGGGAAACCACTCCTCAAGTCAATACCCTGATGTCAACCATGCAACCGTGAAAACCCAGGGTGGTGACAAGCCTGTCCGTGAGCTTGTTGCTGATGATGCTTGGTATGTGAGAGGACAGGCCTATAAGCACTACTGCTATTTTTGTTGATTTGAGATGTTTGTTAATTTGCTGTCATTGTTTATGTATCTGCCGCAGGTTGAATGGAGAGTTCATTAGCACTGTGCAACAGCGTGGGGCTGCCATCATCAAAGCAAGGAAGCTCTCCAGTGCATTGTCAGCTGCTAGTTCTGCTTGTGATCACATTCGTGATTGGGTGCTTGGAACCCCAGAGGTTGGTGTTAATTTCTGGCCTGAAGGGAACTGCTTTATGTTCCAGAACTTACTAACCACTTTTGTGGTCATCTGCTGAACTGCTATATATACTCATTGGTGGGGAATGTTTTGTCCCTCTCTTGCCTTGTGAGTGGTTGTGCTCATGGACTATGGCTTTGATTTTATTATGTAGGGTACTTGGGTATCAATGGGTGTGTATTCCGATGGCTCATACAATGTACCAGCTGGAATCATTTACTCCTTCCCGGTGACATGTAAAGATGGAGAATGGTCAATCGTCCAAGGTAAGAACTTTGTTGAAGTTTTTGCTTGTGCAATAGTATCTAGCTAAACTTCTGTGGAGGTATAGTTTTAGAAGAAATGCAGTGGTGTATTTCGGTCACTTGCATTAGTGGTGGTTTACATGTAACCATGTAGGTTAATCTACATATGTTGTTACTTGCCATGCCAATCAAAGATCGTTGAAAGTAATTTCAGATCCTGTTTTCCTGATTCTGTCTTTTGGGAAATTTGTAGGGTTGCCAATCGATGAGAACTCAAGGCAGAAGATGGATGCAACTGGCGCAGAGCTTGTTGAGGAGAAGACTTTGGCATACTCATGCCTGTCTTAGGTTTCTTGTTCCAATTTTCCAGTGCGTTAGTTCTGATTTCTGCGTGTCAGTAGAAGTGGCTGAAGTTTTTTCAATAAGCCATTTATGGGAGTTGGTTCACTTGTGGCGGACAGTTCCTTCTATAAATTTACTATTGATGAAGGATTTGTGATTGTGTCTGAGTTGGTTTATAAACTTGAGGAATTTGCAGTTCAGTATATACATAATAATCCAGAGGTGGCTCTGCCCTGTGCATGCCTTTCAGTTTCACCCTATGATTTATGTGGCAAAACTAGGACTCTTCATACTCGAAAGACATTTAGGGCTCGTTTACTTTCATGCAATCAAATGTAATGCAATGCAATCATTTTATAGAGTAGATTTGGGGTGAAAAGGGAAGGAGTGGGAGGAGAGGGATGGGAAAAGTGAGGTTGATTGCATGATCCAACGTAATTACAACTGCTCAATTTTTTCCATGTAATGATGATTACTTTGAATGATGTAATCAACCTCACAATTTCCATCTACTTTCTCCCCCTCCTTTCTTTTTCATCTTACATTTACCTTTTAAAATGATTGCATTGCATACATTTAATTGCAAGCAAGTAAACGCCATCTTGGATCATACAAGCTGTGGTTTTTGTACGGGTCGTAGACTTGTAGTGTTGTGTTTATCTCCTGATTTCCGCGACCGAGCTGTTATTGTAGTAGCAGGCAGTTGCAACTAAAGTTTCTGGGTGGTTTGTTAATAAGTTTATTTGTGGGAGAAAATTCGTTTAGTAGTATTGTTGATCACAAGCCCATAATGAGATAAACCTAAAGCTTACATCACAGGCTAAAGTTTTTTTTCTTTGATCTTCACAGGCTAAAGTTTTGGGGTGCAAGATTTATGGGCAATAGTAGCAGATGCAACATATTAACCGAAAATATTACTCTTATATAACGGATAACATACTGTTTTCTTTTCTTTTTTCTCTATGACAATTGAAACCAAGGTGTTTTGGGATCTTCCCTCCGTAACTGAAGTGAGTATTAAGTAGAAAGGTCATCACTACTCATCAGTTTGCTATGAGCCCTAAATATAAGCGTCAAGGTGCTGACATATTTATAACTCTTTTGTCCCAAATTGGAATAGCCACCTTCTTTTTTATCCGTTTCAAATTGTATTACTCACTAACTTTCTTTTACAGATCTATATTTACGGTGAATTGTCTCTTGCATACTCATGTGAGTAGGGATGTAAATGGATCGGATTTGGTGCGAATGACCCAGCATCCGCTCTATCCACAAAGTTCATCCGCTCCATTCGTCACCCGCGAATCATCCAACCCTCCGCTTCACCCGTCATTCGCGGATTAACGGATGATGCATATGATAAACGGATTATAAATTGGTGATATTTAATAACATGTATTATTTGTCCTAAATCATTATTTTTCCTCCAAGTATCATACTTACAAGGTCCATACAACAAAAATACAAAATAAATAACTATAATATACTAATGTCATACATTAAAAGCTTACAAATGATACAAAATATAGATGATTTTTTAATTTTTTAAATTATATTAACTAAACGGATGGTAAATGGGTTCGCGGAACGGGTTAGCGGATGAGAAAGTTTCACCCAAATCCAACCCAGTCCATCACCCGGTCCATCCATCATCCCGAGAATCTATTTATTCGGGTTTTTATCCATATAGTCCGGTTCGGGTGGATTAGATATTCGCGGATGATGTAAATCCATTTACATTCCTGCATGTAAGTTTCATAAAAAAATTTAAGGGTGTATTTTTTTCCACTAATATGATTTTTTGGTTGGGTTCATTCAATGGGTTACAGTTTACAACTGTTCAAATATGGGTTTGGCCTAGAAAACGAGCTTGGGTTGGGCTACGGGGTGATTCCTACCAAATCACCTTGTCCAAATCTCCCCCCTTTTCTAAATAGCTCTAGTTCATCTCATTGACATACGTTTTCTAATACATAATATTTAGTTTAATGGTGTTCAATTGAATTTAATCCAATTTAGTTTAATGATATGGAAAACACCCTAAATATCTACCCCTTCTAAATTAAAGTGAAATCACCACTCATTTTTTGCATTTAAATTTGGGACAGGGAGTACTATCGACTATTTAGATTATGCTAGGAGAATTTTACTTGACTAATTGCATGGAGAAAAGTGTAGGAAACAACCAAATTCAACACATAACCTAGGTTATGTGAACCAAGAGAGTGTGATTGAGTGTATAGGAGCTCATCCGCCGTTTTACAAGATCTAGGGTTCGATATTCGCTTTGGGCATGGAGCAACCTTAAATTCATCGCCTAGTTGTCCACTCTTTGAGGTACCTTAAAAAAAGAAAAAGGAAAAACTTAGACTATGCGCGTTCTTGGCCTTTTCCTGGTGGACCAGTAGTGGGCAAACGGCCGCAACGTTCGCAAACTTTACTTATCAGAGCAGAACACTTATCTTGAATCAGAGCCAAATTATACGAATCTTTCCTCATTGAATACAAGTCCTTCTCAAATGATCGAAGTACTTACAAACCAAGTTGTTGTAGCCTTGTGGGGTCTTTGGTAGTTGCAAATCTCATTCAAACTAATAGCTGTAAGCTTATAATGGCAATCTTTTGTGTAAAAAACCAATTCAAAATATACTTGTAAGTTGTAACAATGTCAACACGATTATAAATGTGTAGGGAAAAAAAAGGGGAAAAGGCATAAAAAAATTTGCGGCATGCTGGGTTGCTATCTAGACTGGAGTGTACTAGTGTTGGTTTGCCTACTTTTCGCCGCCAATCGTAGTTGGCTAAAACGAATTCTGACCCAACCTAGGAGTAACTTTTAGACAAGGACACACATTGTGAACATGAACAAGTATAAGTGGTCACTAAACAGAACCCACATATTGAAAGTTTCTGGCCTTATTGTCTTGACATCTTCATATATGGAGTACTTTTCTAACAACGTCACATTTTTATACATGATACATCGATGTCAAGTTACGAAAGGATTTATGACTAATCACTTAATCAAGGACAACAAGTTGTATAATTAATTACTATGCGAAGTTTTACTTGATTGTTCGATCCCTGGATATTTTTGCCTGTCTGCATCCTTATTGTACATTGCTAGAATGTCTTGTATGAGATATGAGCTGTTCGTAACCATGCATGCATGATAGTAGTCAAAAGTCAAAATTATTTAGGCCATGCTACTAGCTATTTCATCTCTAATAATCTTCTGCTTTTAAAATGACATGATCGATCAAGTCACCATGCATGCACCAAGCCTATACGTACGTTGAATTCAAAAGGGGTGTCAACAGCCCCGGCCCACGTATACATCATCAAGTAGAAAGACTTGTTGATTGTGGTTTGGTTAAAACAAAAAAAAGATTCAAAAACAAAAGAAGACTTGTTTAATAGCTACATATATAATGCTAGAGACTCATCGCATATTTTGTCTTTGAAGATGGGATGCACTTTATTTAGTAAATAATACTTCCTCAGTTTCACCAAGATGTTTATACTTTATTTTTCAAGATTAAAGTTCACAGACGTTGACCATGACATAATTAGTGAAAAAAATACAAAGATTTATAATGTTAAAATGCTATTGTTGGATTCATTTTAAAAAATACTTTTGAAAAATTATAATTTTATAATTTATATATACATATAATTATAATTATCTACGGTTAAAGTGGTGTATTGAAGACCGTAAAAAAGTAAATGTAAACATTTTCATGAAACGGACGGAGTAGAAAATTGTAAATTGAGCTCTATGAGTAAATCAAGGTTGTATTTGAAAAACTAGCGCAGTCACATGACGAACATACATATATCTATACTATACATTAAAACTCACTTCATCCTTGACATGCGTCCCTATATATATTGAGTGACATATCATGGAATCAATTGCCAATTTCATTTCGTTAGTTTCTATAAACAAAAACTACTGAGAATTGAGCCTAGCTAGCTAATCTAAAAGTTATTATACTAACCATCAAATCAATTATCCTACCAATATAATTTAGTTTCTTACAACACAACAATATTAGGCTCATTGTCAATGACGTCAAAAGATATTGGGGGTGTTTGGATGTTGGCTTGTGGGGTGACTTTTGGTAAAATTGGATGTTTGATCAGTCCACTATCCAATATTGGTGTTTGGATGTTAGCTTGTGAGATTGGCTTTTGGGTTCCCACAAGCCAACTTTTGAAAAGCCAAGGAGGTTGGCTTATGGGTATTGGCTGGTGGCATTAATGTAGTCTAATGACATAATAGTCCAAGACTTGCAATTATTTACTTCTATGCCATCAAATTCCTCAATCATATGAATGTCCTTATAAGTCATTTTACATATAACCAGCTAATGTTACCAGCCAATGTTACCAAACATCTATTTCCAGACATCCAATGTTATCAGCCGGTCAAATCAGCTAACAATAATACCAGACACCGACCACCAGCCATTAGCCATTAGCCATCAGCCAACATCTAATGTCACGGTGTCACCAGCCAATTGCCAAACAGGGCCATTCTTTGGCCTTAAATGGTAGTGACTAAATCAAATGACTCATTAAATTATCAAAAAAATAAATAAATTGTTTGTGATTCTTATTTATTGTAAGTTGTTGATTGTCTATTTGTCATTGTACTCGATCCCGTTAAGCGTACAAACTTGTATAGACTTAGTCCATGGTGGATCAATAGTTTAAATCTTTTTAAATATATTATGTCCCTAAATAATTTCATTAGTGTTCTTAAGTCCACACAAAACATGCTACATCTCATAAATCACCTACCTTTAAAACAAAATATGATGAAGAAAGATTCAAAATTCGCAATATCCCGGATGCATGAGATTGGTTAGATAGGACTCAGACAATGTAGTATGTAGATGCATATCTTTAGATATCACCTCAATACTAACTAATACTGTAATAATAATGCTGCATACATTTGACAACTCTTCTATACTGCTTGAGCAAGTTGCAGGTTGAAGGCGCTAGGGTCGCTTAAGAAGTTGAATTTAGAAGCAACATTTAAAAACATAAAAGGAAAACCTTGAAACCCATCGCATCTCACGGAGTCCCATATTAATTAGAGTATCAAAATTCTAAAACAACCCATATAGTGAGATAGAAGGAGTATTATCATAAACGTCTTTCAAGACTTCTCTTAATATGGTGAGATAAAAATAAAATAGATTTCTCTTAGGGTGCGTTTTTTAGAGTTTATACGGTCAGTTCAATTCAGTTCATGTGTCAATTCAGTGATTTCCAATTCGGTTAAGTGATGTTCAGTTCAGTTCAGTTCAGTGGTGTTGAGTTCAGAAACATACTTTTTGTCTCACATATCAAGTTGTGTTAAATTCAATTCAGTGGTGTTCAATTCAGGTCAATGGTCTTGAATTCAGTTCAGTTCAACTCAATTATGGTAAAGTTCAACTCTAAAAAACGCACCCTTAATATAACTTATTCCTAGTCGAAGCTAACTGTGAGAATCTAGATAATCTATATTATCTTGAAAATTTGGTGTTTGCATGCCGGGGATCTTTTGGTGTAATGATTAATCTTGCTGATTAACATATCTTAATTAGGAGAGGCCACGCATGAAATTACAAATTAAGTAGCAATAATACAGTGGGCGTCTTCTCGTTGTTGGTTAGCAAATACCCCATGTTCCCCCATGAGCTAAATAAGCAGGCTACTTTTTGTTTAACAACTCATCAAAGCTATTAAACCCCATTTTTAGCTAACACAACACTTCAATAGCTTGTACACTTGTGTAGACAAGCTCTTATTCAATAAATGGAGTTTACGTTTTTTTTATTTTATTTCTGTTTGTTCTCTCTTCTTTTAGATAACAAGCTAGTGGGAGCTCATATATCCTAGCATATTGCTTCAATGGCTATTTGCTATCTTAATAAATAATCCTCCCACCGATATTTAAGGGGATCGATTTTACCATGATAAAAATCATTGTTTACAAGGCAAATACTTCAAGTAGAATTACTCCATACGTATTAGCATCTTTTTTGAAAAGAGTAATGATTATTGTCTTGACAAAATCAATGCTCCAGTCAAGTCTCGATGGCATTTCAATTTCAGCCCTAGACTATCTCACGATCCTAAAATTTACTCTTGGGACATATCATGAAATCATGGGTCCTTAGGACATTTAATTAATGGTCGAGACATTTGAGACAGATGGCTTCCTCCATCACTATATATAGACTATATCAACTATAGCACTACTGATGGTTATGTACTTATTGGATAATCATATGATTCATTGGCATCATTCAGGGGAAAGCATGTCGTCATCATGAATTTATCTCCAATCCTGTCATTCTCTAAATCTCTAGACCACCGATATCCTCGCTCACTTAGAATTTAGAAACAACGAACACGACTACTCAAGCTACTAACTCTTGGTTAATCTTATTAAGGGTATGTTTGGATTAAGGGTAATGGATTATTTAGGGAGTGACGGAGCAAATCAAAGAGTAGTTAAAATGCGAAGGTGCATGCAGGTGAGTGAGGCTTGAGGGTGGTGTAACCGTGTAACTTGGTGAAGGAAAAAGAAAATACAAAAACAACATAAATAGTTTTAAACAAATTAATGCTCAAATCCAAATTAGTGAAACAGATTTTTAGATCAAATTTCAGAGTTGGGGAAGAAATTAACTACACATGTACATGAAAGAAAATAAACAACAAGCAAGATCATTACAACAAAGAAGTCTATACAAAGTATAATTGTAATTCCTAATAAGTCAATCTAACTTTCCGTCTTTGCTTTATTCTCTCACCCCATTATACATCTCCTTTCTCAACAAATAAAGAGAGCTGCCTTTTTTTTTTTTTTTTTTAATCCCCTTAATATATGTCACGATCAAAATTAAATGTGTAGTACTAAATTGACTTTCTACAACTTTGACTACACTGTTAAATTTATACTACCTCCGTTCTGTTCAAACGCTCCCATTTGCCTAAAATGGATGTTTCATACAAACACTCCCATTTCTTTAGTTGGTAAGGAATTTACTAGTCATTTACAATATTACCCCTATTAAAACCCAAACCCCACCCTCTTCTTTCTCTCTCCTCAAGTCTCTCTCCACCCATGTTAATGTTGAGGGTATATGGGAAAAGTAGATGGCAAAATAAATTTTTCTTGTTTTTTGTGCCAAAAGTAAATGGGAGCATTTGAACGAAACGGAAGGAGTAAAATTAACCACAATAAAAGACGAAGAAGAAGAAAAATCAACCGCCCAATGGTGGCAATTTGCATTGCTGCCCCTCTATATGATTATGCATATATATATGAATCACGTGCATTTATTGCACAAAAGAAAAGTCAAAATTCTGGCAATTCTGGTACCCCACCAGATTTAACAAAGACATCTAGCCAAAAATCCATGCTGTCTCCATAATTCTCTGCTGGGACATCATCGTTGTTGTAGTTGTACATGGACGATAAATGATTATTATCTTCGGAAAACTGAAGTGGCACTTGGTTGTCATCGATTACGTCATCAAACACTATTGTCATGTCATTATCGTTGGGTGAAAAGTCTTGTAACAACCAAAATGTTTCATCAATAATCGGAAATTCATCATCCAAACTCGTATATTGTTGATCTTCGTTCTCAGTAATGACTTGGGTTGTACTCGGAACTTCCATACTCGAAACCTCGGTCACCGACGAAAATCCATCACTTGTAGTAGTGTAAGATTGTTGAGAAGTAGTAGGCACATTATTGTCACTTGTCGCTGGAGAATTGTTTAATGTACTAGTACTACTAGTAGAGTTAGTAATTGTCGCGTTTTTGTTGTTGGCTGCTTTGCAACGTTTTGAATTGGTCATTTTTCCTTGTGACGGCTTTGTGGTGGTGGTTTTGTATTGATCGAGCCTCTTTTTCAAGTGGGTGTGCCACACATTTTTTATCTCATTATCTGTTCGTCCTGGAAGCTTTCCTGCTATGGCAGACCATCTATAAAATAAAAAAGGAAATTCGATAAGATTATCTTTTCATCTAATCTAATAATATAAAATTATGGAAAATTATTTATAATCAATGTCTCTACACACAAGTTATAGTTTTGAAAAGGAAAAATAAAGCACTATAATTAAGTAGTAGTTAAGTGTATAACAAACCTGTTTCCCATCATTTGGTGCAATTGAATAATGGTGTCTTCTTCTTCCTTGGTGAAGTTACCTCTCTTGATATCTGGCTTTAGGTAGTTTATCCATCTCAATCTACAGCTCTTGCCACATCTAAGCAAGCCTAAGGAAACAAAAACATAGCATATCTAATTAGTGATTATGCTCTTGATCATGTTTTTTTTTTTTTTTTTTCTTTTTCCCCTTCAAAGGACATAACATTAGCTAGTGAAGACTGATTTGCAAACCCAGATAGTGAAAATGCCAATACAACTCCTAAGGAGTTAATAAGTAGCCGAATTCGAACGACGAAAATGTGGTTAATTAATTTGGGATGAGAGAGAAAGTACTTACCAGCTTGCTTAGGGAGGGCACGCCAATTGCTATGGCCATGGTTTTCAATGAAAGAGATCAAGATTTGATCTTCTTCAGGTGTCCAAGGACCCTTCTTTAGTCCAACCTTATCACAGCATGGTGCTCTTCCCATCTTGTGTATACTATATATGATTTTGATTTATATACGTAAAAACTGATCTTTAGCTTAATCTCTTTGTGTTAGTAAACACACACTCTCTCTTTTGTTTTTGGCTCACTAGAAACTCGGTTTGATGATCTCAAGAGGAAAGTTACAAGTTTGAGGTACAACTTTGGGAACGAGTGGGGTTTATATATATGTGGAATTTGGGATATTGGTAATCACTTTATCTTAATAACTTAGTCAACAAAATATTAAATAATAATACAACTTTTGAACAAATCCAGCAGATGTTGGTAAAATTTTAATTAAAGTAGTCGTAATATATAATCTTTGTATATTGGATAGCAAAAGCTGAATTTGCAGCTTCTTGGAAAATCAGGACACATACAAATTGCTAATGGTGGGCATTTGATTGTTAGTGAGTGATTGGACCCGCACCCAGTCCTATTTTGTCTTCTTGTGTTTAGACTAAGTAAATATTTATGTACGGTGGTACCTAATTTTATGATTTTATCCATCTCCACCAAGATCAGATTAGTTTAGATGGCATTGTTAGAGTTAATGGTACCCACTACTAGCTAGCTAGCCTTGTAACTTGTACGATTCAGACATCTTTCGTACCCTCCTATAGTCTACTCCCTTCCCGTGAATCCGTGATGATGTAAGTGCATATTTCAGTAAGGGTGGTGGTCTACTGATTTCAAACTTACTCACAATTAGTTTGGTAAGGTAAGGTTATGAGTTCAAATCTCCATTCCCCCTATACCTTATGTCTGTTGGTTTCTAGGAACTATACTTGTCCGTTGTTGATTCTACGTCGGCGGGGCCAGTACTTGCGATGGTTGTTCGGTCATTCTGAAATGTTTGTTGTTGAACGCAAGGGTCCGAACATGACGTAGTATGGGGTGTCTCGGTCGTCATTCACTTGCACCCTCTTTTTAACGAGCAAAAAAAGAAAAAGTGCATATACTCATATAACGGACGTACTATGAACACAAAAACTTATATGAGAAGGTCTTATCGTGAGACATTTATTACCCAACTCATAAAATAATGGGATCTTTTTAGAAATTTAGGGGCCCTTATTATATATTAGTAGTGACCCTTATTTTACTAATAAGTGACACTCATCTCGCCAAAAATTACGATAAGATCATCTTATATAAATTTTTATACTAGTTTTTATCTTTTTTTCGGTAGGAAATTGAACACTTTAAATTAAGAGAAGTTAAAGTTAATGGTACGACTTACAAGCCATGAAGCCTAAGCCCAACGTGCAATATTCAACATAAGATTAGTGACGGATTGGTCAAAATTACAACATACTTCCGGCATGCAGATCACAAATAATTTTACATTGAATTTTTTAGGGTCAAAATTAATAAATTTTGGTCATTAATATATAAAAAATTATAAAGTCTACAATGTATATATAATTTTTGCTAAATTCATTTCAAACAGTACTTTCAAAAAAATCAAAATTTTATATCATATTATAAGAGTTATATGTGGTCAAAATACTGTTTTGAAAATCGCGAAATAAAGTCTAATGTAAAGTTATTTGTTGTGGTCCGGAGGAAGTAGATATCAAGTGAGTGTTTCGAGCAAAAATAGCCAATCCATCAACCAATACATTGCCCCTCCTCCTCCATGATGCCCATGAATCTATTGTTTTCCATTCTTAGGTTATGTTTGGTAAAACAAATTATAATTGCGAGCTATCTATGACTAACTTGAGCTTTTTTGGTAAAAAGTTACTTGGGTTTCACAAAATGAGTTTTTGATCACCAAAATTGTTCAAGTTCTTCCTATAAGCTTGTTAATTCAACCAAAGTTTTAGGTAACTTTATTTCTTTCATTTAATTTCTTTTTCATTTTTTCAAATCCAAAAAGTTAAAATTCCCTAAAAAAACTCTCGATCATCCCCCCAAACACATCCTTATAATCCTTATTATCCTTGCGGTCTAGAGGTAGTGTCATCCTCTCATATGTTATCTATTGATACGTTTTGCATGATATTATGTCTCATTTATTTTACTCCTCCTTTTTTTTTTAAATTAACTAAGAGAAGGTGATAGATACTCCTATTATTGACTTCAAATTAAAGCTAAGCTAAACTTTTCTTACAAATAAATAAAATTATGTAGTATGTAACAACTTATAACAAGTTTAAATAAAATAAAATAATTTTTTTTAGCAAAAAACAAAAGAAACTTTAAAAAATGTAAGAATCATATATATATATATATATATATATATATATATATATATATATATAGATGGTATCATTGACATGGAATAATGGCAATGACAATTAATGGTGATTTGACGTATAGTTTTAGCTAATTCTAGCTTATGTATGTAAAATAAAAGACTCACAAACAAATCAATACATGTATGTGTACTCCGACCGATAAAGGACAGTAAACATATTATTATGAGTACGCTATTATGAATTATGATATATAGTATTATATACCGCTAAATGAGAAGAAAAAGAAATGCTATATGCATGAATATGATAGAAAAATCGAAATAAAAGAAACAGAATTTGCATGTGAGTATATTATTATTCCTTCCTATAAAAATGGGAAGAAGAAGAGGACATCTGGACGTGTATCATTACGTGGCCCTACTACTATATAATACAACTCATATATATAAAACTAAAACTGCTTCTTTTTTTTTTTTGATTGAAAAATTAAAACTGCTTTTTGTTGTCACACACTATTCACATTGTGTTTATGTTCATTAAAAGTATTCAGTCAAATATATTCAACTGATTTTCTTAAGCGATATATACCAATCAATGATAGGGCCAGGTACGTCGTAGCAACTCATCAGCAAGTTGCTCAAGTACTATAAATAACTTTATCTGGGGAAATGAATAATATTATATTTTTGTTTGAGGAATGATTGATATATACAAAGAAATTAAAAAAAGGTGTGCCGTGTGCTGGTCAAAAATAGTACGTGCGCGCCTGGAACCCATTAAAAGCCCGACGAAGCCACCGTGTGACATGACAACCTCCGTCCCTGGGAACGAGAAATTATTAGGTGATGCCAGATATTTTTTCACCTCTCACAAATATTACTGGAATGATGCTAGTTGCAGTCTCATTTCCACAAGCTGACACGTGTAAAATTCATTTTCTCTCTTCTTTTCTCTCTTTATTTGGGATTCACTCTTTTCATCTTAGTGTTTTCTTTTGGGGTTTTGGGATTCATTCTTTTCATCTTAGGTTTTTTTTTTTTTTTTGGAGGGGGGGTTTTAGGGTTCATTCTTCTTATCTTAGGGTTTTCTTTTTTATTTTGGTGGTTTTGGGGTTCGGGTTTTATTTTTGGGTTTTTGGGGGTTTTGGGGTTCACCCTTCCTATCTTAGGGTTTTCTTTTTGGGTTTTTGGAATTTTGGGGTTCACCATTCTCATATTAGGGTTTTATTTTGTAAAATTTCATTGGCGTAGCCGTCGAAATTTAATGGTGATAGTCGCCGGTAATAATAATTAATCAAATTTCAGTTAAATAAACATGACTATGCAGATGAGAGAGTGAGTTTATTGTAAAAAGTCATAACTTTTAAGGAGTTTTTACACATGTCAGCTTGTGAGAATGAGGCTGAAATTTGCAACCTCAGGGTGAAGCTGTAGCTAGCAGCCCTCATATTACTGTTTGGGAAAGTGAACTTAAATTGGGCGATTTTATGGTGCGCCTTTGTAATTTGTAAAAACAAAAATTTATATGAAATGATCTAATGTATAAAAGCGTCAAACATAAATGATACTTATCTATGAGTAAAATATGATAACACAATTTCAAAAACAAAATGAAAAGAAAAGAAATCACATTTGAAGGTAAAAAAATGGATACCTCCTAATTCAGGAAAAAGTGATATTGGCTGGCATACAATTATAGTATAAAAATTTGTGTGGATTTAGTTCATGGTGGATCAATATTTGGAGTCGCCCCCTACTTTACCTGGAGTCACCCCCTCTAAAAGTGGAGCCACCCCTATTCACCTAAAGCCACCCCTCAAATTTATACTTGGCACCACCCGTACTTCACCTGGAGCCACCCCCTACTTTACCTGGAGTCACCCCTCAAATTTATATTTGGCACCACCCGTACTTCACCTGGAGCCACCCCCTACTTTACCTGGAGCCACCTCTTGCTTCACCTGAAACCAACCGTCAAAATTACTCAAAATTACTTCACCTAGAGCCACCCTCATACTTTACCTGGAGTCACCCCCTATTTCACCTGGAGCCACCCCTCAAAATTACTTGGTCCACGGTGGACTAAATCCACACAAAACCTGCTGCAACTATAGTTATAGTTGTAGTTGTATTAGCGTGCTTAGCTGTATTATTAGTTTCCTAGTCTGTATAGTCCTCTTAGGCTAGTAGAAACCTTGTTGATATTGTTCCACATATTCTTAGGTGTTGTTAGTATACTATATATATATATATATATATATATATATATATATATATATATATATATATATATATATGGCGATTGCCAAATACTGAATACATAGAAAATTAAGCCCTAACAAAATATTTCATGGTATCAAAGCCGAAAGGCTGAATTTTCCGCACTCATCTGCCGATCAGTTTCTCCATGGCTGGCGGTGATGATAAAACCCCTCCCACTGTTGGACCTTCTACTCTAATGTCGGGTGATAATCATGGCTCTTTGATAACTCATGTTCAACTCAAGGGAGAGAATTATGATGAATGGGCAATGGCTATTCAAACTGCTCTCTGTGCCAAACACAAGTTTGATTTTGTGGAAGGTACTGTTACTAAACCTTTTGATAATTCTGCCGATATTGAGGACTGGTGGATGATAAATTTCATGGTTGTATCATGGATCTTTAATACAATTGAACCTACTCTTCGCTCTCAAATTACCTATGTTGAGGTTGAGAAAGATTTATGGGATGATTTACGCCAATGGTTTTCAGTGGCGAATAGACCTCGAGTTCATAAATTAAAGGAAGATATTGTGATGTGCAAGCAAGGAGGGCGTCCTGTTGTTGACTACTATGGGAGGCTGAAGAAATTATGGGATGAGCTTGGTAATTATGAGAGTATACCTACTTGCACTTGTACTGGGTGTAAGTGCAATTTGACTGCTGACCTTGTCAAGAAAACGAACGTGTTCATCAATTTGTTATGGGCCTTGATAAACGTTCGTTTGACACAGTTAAGTCTAATATACTTGGGATAGATCCCCTCCCGAATACTAGTCAAGCGTATGCCATGGTGATTAGAGAGGAGCGTCTTCGAACTGTTACTAAACAAAAAGATGATCGTGTTGACGCAGTGAGCTTTGCTACTCAGGCTACCGTTAATCTTCGATCCACTATCCAGACCTGACAAAACGAAACTTGTTTGCCCTCATTGTCATTTAACTGGGCATGATGGTCAAGGGTATTTTGCCTTTCATGGATACCCTGAATATTGGGGTGATCGACCACGACCTACTCTTACTAGGGATGTAAATGGATCGGATTCGGTGTGGATGAACATCATCCGCTCCATCCGCGAAATCCATCCGCATCATCCGCTCCATCCGTCATCCGCTCCATCCGTCATCCGCGAATCATCCATCCGTCATCCGCTCCATCCGTCATCCGCGGATTAATGGATGGATCGGATGATAAATGGATTGTTAAAGTGTGATATTTATTAACATGTAATCTTGATCCAAACATAATGCATAAAAGTTACATACAACCAAAATACGGAATATATTACTATCAAATACAAGTACATCAAAACCTAAAAATCATATAAAATAAAGATAGTTTTTATATATTTTAATTTACTTTTACTAAATGGATGGTAAATGGATGATAAATGGTTTCGCGGAGCGGGTTAGCGGATGAGAAATTCTCACCCTAATCCAACCCATCCATCACCCGCTCCATCCGTCATCTGCGAAAGAATCCATTTATTCGGGGTTTTTTATCCATACAGTTGGATCGGATGGAGCGGTTATCCGCGGATGCAAGATCCATTTACATCCCTAACTCTTACTGACTTGCTTGCCCGTGGTCGCAGTTCTGCTGAATTTTCAAGTGCTTCTTCCTGGGGTGATTCGAGCCCATCTGTTGCTGGTTGAGGAGGAAGCTCTATGCGTGGCCGTGGCGGGTTCGCTCGCGCAAACGCCACACAAAGTGGCAGAAACGATGTGCAGCCTTCCAGCACTAGTTCTTCTACTATACAGCGGCCCTCACCGGATGTTTGGGCAGCCTTGCTGAATGTCCTTTCTGCCGATAACACCAAGACACCGTCAGTGGAAAATCAATCTGGTAAGCCTTGTGATGATTTTTGGTTGATTGATACAGGAGCTTCCAATCACATGACGGGTCGACTTGATTATTTGACGAACTTATCTGATATCCCATATTGTCCTATTGGCCTTCCTAATGGTTCTTCCACGATTGCTACGAAGGAAGGAAGTGTTATTTTAAGTGATTCTTTATCAATACATCGCGTGCTCTATGTGCCCGATTTACGATGCAATTTGATTTTTGTTTCCCAATTAATTGATGAAACCGACTGTATTATTGCATTTACTAAAAAGTTATGTCTCATACAAGATTGCATTTCGATGACCCAAATTGGAGCGGGTGAACTTAGGAATGGGGTCTATATCTTCAACACTGAGCCGTCTATTCGAGCCTGCAAAGCAACTTAAGAAGATTTCGGGATCTTATGGCACCGGAGGTTGGGGCACCCCTCAAATAATGCGTTGAAATTTTTGCCTAATATTAGTTTGAGTAGTCAGAGTATGAGTCCCAAACATGATCCATGTGATGAATGCTTTCGGGCTAAACAAACTCGTAGCATTTTTCCTACTAGTATTAATAAAGCTGATGACATATTTTCTTTGGTCCATTGTGATTTGTGGGGTGCATATCGGGTGTCTTCTTCATGTAGGGCATCTTATTTTTTGACTATTGTTGATGACTATTCTCGTGCTACTTGGATTTATTTGTTGGCTGAAAAGTCGAAGGTTGCTACCATATTTAAACAATTTTGTGCAATGGTTCATAATCAATTTCAAAAATTTGTCAAGACGGTTAGGTCCGATAATGGTACGGAATTTACATGTTTGAAAGATTATTTTGCTGAGAATGGTATAATTTTTCGAACCTCTTGTACGGACACTCCACAACAGAATGGGCGAGTCGAACGCAAACATAGGCATGTACTGAATGTGGCCCGTGCTTTAAGATTCCAGGCTCAACTTCCTGTTTCCTTTTGGGGCGAATGTGTTTTAACTGCTGGTTACTTAATTAATCGCACCCCATCTGTTGTTCTTAATGGGAAAACACCTTACGAGGCTCTGTTGGAGATCTCAGCTGATTATAGCTTGTTGCGTGTGTTTGGGTGCTTCTGTTACGCTCATCAGCGTCGTCGGGATTAGGATAAATTTGGGTCTCGTAGTAGGTGATGCATGTTTGTTGGTTACCCATTTGGTAAAAAGGTACACTGGTGAATTTTTTGTGTCTCGTGATGTTGTCTTTTACGAAAATCATTTTCCTTATGTTAATGAAGAATTGTCTATGGTTCCGGATTCTCCTTCGCTTATGACAGATAACTATGTTCCCTCTACGGTTTGGGAGCTACCTCCTTTGCCTACGTCTCCACAGCCCTTTGACGCCAGGGGGAGTGGCAATTCTTCACCATTACCCACTTCTCCTCGGCCGTTCGCAACTATTGGTGAGCTTCCAGCTGGTTCTTCTTCTTCAATACCAGCCCTTGTTACAAATGGTGGCTCTATAGCCTCGGTTCCCGCAGAGGCTGCCCGCACCCATGATGGTGGGCATTCCTCTCCTATTCAGGCCACTTTACTTGGGCATGGTTTGCGTGCCCGTATTCCTTCAGTTCGGCTCAAAGGATTCGTCTCTTATATGGCTCGCTGTATAGACTCCCCTCCTCCTTCTTGTTCTCATGCTCCCGTCGAGTCATCAGGTACATGCATCTATCCTATAGCTAATTATGTAAATTGTGATAAGTTCAGTATTACTCATAAGCGGTTTCTAGCAGCTATTACAACAGGTGTTGATCTTGTGTCCTTCTCTGATGCGGCTCGTCACGATCATTGGAAGGTGGCAATGCAGAAAGAAATTGATGCCCTTGAACACAAAAATACATGGACATTATCGGGTTTACCTCCTGGGAAGAAGGCTTTGGGTTGCAAATGGGTCTACAAGACCAAATACAACTCTGATGGCACTATTGAGCGCCATAAAGCTCGCTTGGTTATGTTTGGGCAACATCAACGCGAGGGCATTGACTACACGGAGACTTTTGCACCTATTGCCAAGATGACTACAGTTCGTATATTTTTAGCTGTGGCTGTTGCAAAACAATGGGAGGTTCACCAGATGGACATCCATAACGCTTTTCTCCACGAGGACTTAGATGAGGAGGTCTACATGAAACTACCCCCTGGTTTCACCTCCTCTGCTGCTTCGGGAAAGGTATGTCATATACGCAAATCCTTATACGGTTTAAAGCAAGCCCCTAATTGTTGGTTTTCAAAATTATCTACTGCCTTGAAACAATGTGGTTTCCGTCAGTCTTATGCCGATTATTCTCTGTTTACCTATGCCAAGGGTGATGTATTCTTGTATGTCCTTGTGTATGTGGATGACCTTATTATTACGGGAAACAGTGCGACTGCTATTCGTATGTTTAAAGCCCATCTTAGCTCTTGTTTTCATATGAAGGATCTCGGTATTCTGAAATATTTTATGGGTATTGAAGTGGCTTGTAATACGGATGGTATGTTCTTGTGTCAACGTAAGTATGCATTGGATATTATTTCATAAGTGGGGCTATTGGGTTCGAAACCAGCTTCTTTCCCATTGCAGCCAAATCACCGGCTCGCTCTTGCTAGTGGCATGCCTTTTTCGGACCCGGCCGGAACAATATCGACGATTAATTGGCCGTTTGATTTATTTGGTCATCACTCGTCCTGAACTATCTTATTCTGTCCATACACTTGCCCAGTTCATACACTGCCCTCAGGTAGCTCACTGGGACACAGTCTTGCGGGTTGTCCATTACTTAAAGGGCAACCCGGGTCAGGGTATTTTTCTTCGTTCCGATTGTGATCTTCATTTACCTGCTTATTGTGATTCGGACTGGGCTAGCGTGTCTACGACTCGTCGATCTCTTACTGGATATTTTGTGCTTCGTGGTGCATCTCCTATCTCCTGGAAGACCAAGAAATAAACAACACACTGTATCTCGCTCTTCTGCTGAGGCTGAATATCGCTCGATGGCCACTACGTGTTGTGAACTTAAGTAGTTGAAAGGCCTTTTACGTGACTTGGGTGTGTTACTTCCGCTGCCTATGCTCTTATATTGTGATAGTCAAGCTGCTATTCATATTGGGGCTAATCCCGTATTCCATAAACGGACTAAGCATATCGAGGTGGACTGTCATTTTGTTAGGGATGAAATTCAAGCTGGTACTATTGCTACTCGTCATGTTCGTACTACTGAACAGGTTGCCGATATACTTACCAAGGCTCTCGGGCGACAACAATTTGAGTATCTCCTTCGCAAGTTGGGTATTCGAGATCTTCATGCTCTAACTTGAGGGGAGTATTAGCGTGCTTAGCTGTATTATTAGTTTCCTAGTCTGTATAGTCCTCTTAGGCTAGTAGAAACCCTGTTGATATTGTTCCATATTCTTAGGTGTTGTTAGTATACTAGTTGTATATATATATATATATATATATATATATGTATGGCGATTGCCAAATACTGAATACACAGAAAATTAAGCCCTAACAAAATATTTCACGTTGCAAATCACAAATAATGTGGCATACTGTTTAGTAATTGAGAGTTAAAAACACTGCCTGCAAGTTGTAACTTCATTCTATTAAAAAGTTAATTGTTTGTACCAAACATAGTCTTAGGGTGCGTTCTTTAGAGCTTACATACGTTCAGTTCAGTTCAGTTCAGGTGTCAATTCACTGATTTCAAGTTCAGTCAAATGATGTTCAGTTCAATTCAGTGGTGCTAAGTTCAGAAACATATTTTTTGTCTCACATATCAAGTTGTGTTCAATTCAGTTTAGTGTTGTCCAGTTTAGGCTCTGTTTGATTCACCTTAATTTTACTTAAATTCAGTTCAGTCCAGTTCAGTTGTAACTTTATCACTCATATAACTTTTTATTCCGAAATAATTTCATGATGATAATTATGTCATCAGAAGGATCTCAAAGCATACTTTCAAATGAGTCCAATATTGACTATGTTTGGACGAATTTTAAATGGTTAACAGTCAAGTTCAAAAAATGAATTCAGTTCAGTTCAGTTCAGATCAGTTTTATCGAGGTGAATCAAACGTAGCCTTAGTGATATTAAATTTAGTTCAGTTCTGATAAGTTCAACTCTAAAGAACGCACCTTTAGTGTGCCACTATCCGTCTATTCTCATATTTGAAAGAAAACATGCTTAGTTTTGAAAAAAAAAGAAGATATTTGTAGCATCGATCAATTGGAAAACACTAGATTTCAGCACGTACCGATAATTGAAATTTTGGGTGTGGTCTTTAAAGCTTATCTCATCAGTTCAGTTCAGTTCAGTTCTGTCCAATTCAAGAGTGGTCTCGTGTCAAGTCAGTGGTTTTCAATTCAGTTTAGTGGTGTTCAGTTTAGAAACATAATTTTATCTCTCATATCAACAGGTGTTCAGTTCAATTTAGTAGCGTTCAGTTCAGTTTACCAGTAGTGTTCAATTTAGTTCGGATTCATTCCAGCCATAAAAAAAGTAAGAACACACCCTTCATGGCAATCTATTTGTTCTTACATTGAGATCAATAATTACCCTAGTAAGTATTATTTTCAAACTAATAAAATACAAAAGGTCTCCTATGAGGCCGACTCAAGGTGAGGTCCCCTCTATAGTCAAGCATGATATAAGGATAACGTCATGCTTGTTAGAGGAGGCCTCACATTGAGGCCGTCTCATACAAGTTTTTGTGAATAACGTATATTAGCTATAAACCTTTTTGCTCTCTTAATTTAATTATATTTCTTAAAGCATGTATGCTAGTACCTACTTGGTTCATACAAGGGGAAATATAAGATTCAAGCAAATACGCGGAAATCGTATCAGAAAGGTATAGCAACAAATCTCTACTTTGGTTAGTTCAAATGGGAAAGCGACTCGAATTAGAAAATTGAAAATGCTTTGCAGTAGTAGCAATATAATGAGCAAAAACCCAAAATGAGCGAGTTAGATGAGAATATTTGGATTCTTTAGAGTTTCTTTTTTCAAAATTCTTGTAGAGTTTTTTTTTTCTTCTTTATCTCTCTTATCTAACTAACTATTTTTCAAAATTTTTGTCGAATCCAAGGGTTCCAAAATTACAGCCTAATTCAGTGATTGAATAAAGAGGAATTATAAAGGATCTGTTCTCTTGATGAGGTAGCATGACATGACAAAAGAAATAGGCATTTTCTAATTCAAACAATCGAAAAGGAGATCAAAGGAAATCAAGGAAAGCTCTCCTTTTCCTCTCTCTTAATTCCATAATGAAAAGTTAAAAACCCCATTAAAACCAAACAGGACAAAAAAACGACCGTTGGAAAGCAGGGCAAGAATAAAATTTGCGAGGATAAATTGACAAGCATTGCACGTTCAATTCACTAAAAAACTGAAAAGTGTTCAGTTGTTCACATTGATGACTAATGACTTCTTCGTTTGTGCTTTTTTTGGGTTGCAATGGACCAAAGCGAAGTTTGACTGCGAATTTACCAACATCCTTCCCCGAAAGGGAAAAGGAAAATTGTGACGTCTAATTATCGTAATCAAAGTAACAGCATGTAGTATTATTATTACAAGATTGTTTAATATATTCAGGACTGATAAGTTATAAAAGTACAATTACGGACTAATATAATCAAGAGGGTGTGGTTAAGAGTGGTAGGGAGCAGGGACTCATTCATCTTTAATTAAGGTTAAGGGTTCGAATTTTGCATTGGGTATAGAGTAGATATGGGCAAGTGGAAAAGGACCCTATAGCCGCCCGACCCGGCCTACTACCCAACGGGTCATAGCCTGTTTATGATAGTATGTAACTGGGCAAGTCTAAAAGGGCCGGTCCATTTGAAAGTTAGATGGGTCATACAGGGGTTACAAATGGGTTGACTCACTAAGTTTTTTGTTTTATAAAACAATTTTAAGCAGTACAAAATGGGCCGGGTCGATCCATGACCGACCCGACCCATTTAATAAATGGGCCGACCCGACCGGTTGCGCAGGTCTAGTATAAAGCAACCTTAAATTTCTTGGCTAGTTGTCCATTTAATGTGCCTATCACCCAGCGAAGAAAATAGTTACAGTGGTTAACGGTGGATACCGTTAGTATATATGAAACCCAAAAAAAGAAGTGCAATTAGGGAGTAAGAATTATATTCAATGAAGTACATTATGTAATCATGCACGCTAAGAGTTAGCAACTTGTAAATCGTAGTTTCAAACCGTGTCTAGGGTCATTGATAATGTCTGAATATCTACGTAGAACTTACATATCAATTTAGTTACGAATTATACAAGTCGATATGAACCTAATTATCGAGGCCATTTCCTCAAAGTCCTCTCTAGCTAACAATTTAACATGTAATTATTCTAAGCACACATTCCTCTCTAACATACAATTCACACCTACTCATGCAGGTGGTCTAAATCAATTTCCAATTCAATCTACACTTGTGACATTTTTGGCTAGACTGATTCCAAATAAATTAAATAATAAATTAATAACATCGTCGTAATTTTATCCTTTTAGGTAGACGTAAAGATGGCTTTGAGCTGTCGTACTTTTTTTTTGGGTCTGAGATCGTCCGGTTGAATCCGGACCGAGCCGTGTGGGACCACAAGGGCGGCAAAGCTCTCCTAACAAGTATTTAACACTGCTGCATTCATAGGGCCTCGAACCCGAGATCTCTGCTTAAGCTAGAAGAGTCACTCACCAACTCATCTAAGTGCACTTGGTGGTTAAGCTGTCGTACTTTGAGGCGGCAGTATTGTCTTGTCAAGTTGTGTATGTGCTGTGCAGTGGCGGATCCTGAAATAAGACAATGGTGTACAAAAATAACGATTTGAGTCAAAGAAACATCGATTTAATGTTCCATCATTAACAGCAAGCTAATAATGGGAGCTAAAAATATGCTACTTGATTCTCTATTTCTTCATTGAATAATCCATATTTAATTATTTATGCTACTTGTAAAACGACTAAAATAATTCCCAGTCAAAACTTTAAGCTAATTCCCACCTTAATGGTTTTTTAACAAACCTAATAATAATCGTCAATTATTTCGTCTTTTGTATACTTGTACGTAGCTTGAGTGGATGCTTGCATGTTGCATAGTAATAACTTAATACCCCACTAACAGATACGTATATATTTTGTCTATTTCTGTCCTTTGGAATTTTCCACCCTTACTAGTCCAAAGACCAAACCTATTTATAGAGCAACCGTGTGCTCATGAGGACACTGAATAAAGTAAATTGAGTATAACAATGGAGTCTTTTATAAAAAAATGGTGTCCAAAAATAAGCATTTCACCATTTTGGATTGGATATTATTAAATTATTTATCAAAGTGATGTTTATATAGCCTATAGGCTGGTCGCCACCGAACCTAAATTAATGTTTTTTACTGGCTAAAAGGAAGTCGTTGAACCTCTATGCGACTTTTAACCCATAAAATTGCTTATATATATCCCGCGACTCTATCAACCCAACACCCTACATACACCAATTACAGTATTAATAACACCATTTTGGATTGGATCTACTTTGTACTATATTCAAGATTGATCATCCAATAATAATGTCAGATATATGAAATATGAATAAATATATGGGACTATTTGGAAGCTAGCTAAGGAGTAGAGAGGGCGAGGGAGGCCCAGTCATAGATGCTATGAACATATATGCATGGGCAGTCAAACTATATCCACCATTATAGTAAATTCAAATCTAACTCAACGTACTCAATCCATGAATTCTAAATAATATGCATGGCAAATAATTAATGGACATACTATATAGAGCCAAGTCTTGGCTCGAATATCGATCTAAGTATATAGAGCTGGCAAATAGGTCGTGTCATGTCATATCCGTGTTCGTGTCAAAGATAATCGTGTCAGAAACCTCCCGACACTAACCCGACTCATTTATTAATCGTGTCGAAAACCTTCAACACTTACCCAACCCGCTTAATAATCGTGTTATTCGTGTTGACCCGCTTAACTTTTTAAATATGATTTCTTTTCAGAAAACAAAAAACACAACATAAAAAACTAATAAAAAAATAGTAAATAAATTTTAAAACATCATTTTAAGCTTCCATTGGTGTATTAGTCATTTGAACTAATAAATATCATAGATTTGAAGTTTATTTTCTGATATTATCATAAGTTAAGTGACTTATTTCTCGACATGTTTGAATAATCGTGTTAGAGCGTGTCAATTTCGTGTTGAAAATCTCAACACTAACCCAACCCATTTAACTAAACGTGTTACTCGTGTCGACCCGCTTAAGTTAATCGTGTCAAAAATCTCAACACTAACTCGTTTATTTCGCGTCCGGTTTGTGTCGTGTTATCGTGTCGTGTCAGTTTTTACCGGCTCTACTAGTACATCTGTACATACAGTACACAATCCACAAATCATAACTTTTCACCAACTTGATTTTGTTCTTTATTCTTGGCGGAGAAATTGTGGTTAACAATCTAACATTGAAATTTACATGGAGTTTATTTATAAGTTGTATTTATTCATTAGAGAAAGGTATAGTCAATAGTGAGACATTCCATATATAAATACTGTAATTAATTGTTCTTTTTTTTTTCAAATTTCAATAATGAATTACGAAAATATCTTAATTCACAATATGAAGATGTAACTGTCACAATTTATATGTAATAATTAAAATGAAAATTTTATAGGGTATCCTTAAAGTTTGCACTTTTAAACAGAATACCCACTTTTTTTAAACTTTACACAAAATAACCTCAAAGTTCAAAATTTCTGTACCCCGTATACAAAATCTGGAATGACAGCTTAATACCGTCAAATTAGTTAATTATGAATAGTGAAATGACTATTTTACCCCTATATGTTATTGCGAAAGAACCAATTTTGAATTTTCTTTTTTTTTGAATTTTTTTATTTAATTTTCAAAATTTTTTATGATTATTATTTTTTTCACATAATACCCACTACATTAAAAAAAAATTCAGGGGTACCATGTGGACAAGTTTATAAGTTGAATGTTTTTTGTGCAAACTCTGTAGCTGAAACCAACAGTGAAATTACAAGGAATTCAAAACCCACACCTTAGAAATAGTTTGGAGTTGAAAATGCAGTGATTTGGGGTGAGAGAAGAAGCGCATTTGGCCATTATATAGCATGAAACCAATGGATTTAAATTAGTTCCACACAAAATTGCCTTTGGTTTGAGCTAAAGAGTTTGCATAGAATAATACTGAACTTATTAAGTTGTGCACATGGTACCCTCAAAATTTATAATGTAGAGGATATTTTGTGAAAAAAAAAAAAAAACATAGAAAAAATAGAAAATTATAAAATAAAAATTTCAAAAAAAATATTTCAATTTTTGTTCTTTCGCATTAAGACATAGGGGCAAAATAGTCATTTCACTATTTATAATTGACCAACTTTTCAGAATTTGCATATGGGGTGCATAAGTTTTGAACTTTAGGGTTATTTCGTACAAAAATTTAAAAAAATTAGATATCCCGTTCAAAAGTGCAAACTTTGAGGGTACTCCATAAAATTTCCGTAACTAAAAAAATCATAATACTTTAAGAAATTTAATTTATCTATGTCAATATAATTAGGTTATGTTTGGCACAAACATCTAGCTTTTCAATAACACTACAGCCTGAAGATTGCAACAAGTGTTTTTTACTCTCTCTATGCTAGCTATCCCTATAAGCTTTCACCTACATCTACAGTTACAACTACGATATTAGCATTTCGTAGCAATTTCTAGTAATTTTCTACTAATTTCTTTTCTTCATTAGCATTCGACGGTTACAGCTACTGCTACCGCTAATTTTGCCAAATATAATCTTGGTCAAAGTTCTCTAAAACTCAAAATGACCTTTTATGTCGATGGGGTATATACAAATTAATCATTGATAAAGTGTAAGAGTTGAGGTCAACTAAACTTCTTTCCGTCCAAAGAAAAAGAGCCAAATCATGTACTATTTCTTTGTCATTGGAGAAATTTGTCAAAAAAGAATCAATGTATCACTGTCCGCTTAACGAAGGGCCAAATGAGTTAAATATATAACACACGTTCACTACAACCAAAAGCAATAAAACTATTTCTAGTTAGAGCATCTTCAATGCAAAATTTTTATGGGGGTTTGTGAGCAAAAAACCTCTTATAAAAACTTGCATAATGATAAATTTATAAATCTCAGGTTAGTACAGACAAACATAGTTTATAGGCTATGATGTGTCACATACAAAAAAAATCTTTAAAAAATTTGTAGCATTAAAACAAAGAAATTTATATAAATAAGGTTTGAAATTTAATAATGTGTTAAAAATAAATTGCCGTTCAAGGTTTATTATAGCATTGGAGATGCTCTTACTTACGAGTATATAAAAACACTAAAAATTGTTGCAAACACTGCCAACTTTTTTGTTCACTACTTCACCTGCACCAGCTATTGGACTTTTGACTCAAATTCACTTATGGGGCCTCTATATATTAACAAATGCTTTAGTTTGATTAATTCATCTGCCCTAATTTACTCCCAAACTTAACCACTTGCTATTATTCAATTTACCAGTTGTTAATAATTCTTATTGCTGACTATTTAACTTCATAATTCTTCCATCTAGTTTTATGATTTTTTATAGGTGAACATACTACTATGTTGAGCCTGACTATCGAAAAATAGCTCTTGAGAGAAAGGATACTTAATTTAATTTCCATAAAAAAAACTGTACTCAAAATTCAATTAGAATATTTATTTTGAAATAGTCGGAAACGTGATTTATCTGTCCGTGCTAGTGATAATAATTAAACAGTTATCCTATTAGTTTATATCTTGTACTTGAATGTTTTTATGCGTCGGCAACTACTTACTTTCTTCTTTTCCCGACTCCTTTTTTTGTTCCTGTCTTCTCCTAATTCTTCTGTTTCAATTTCTTTTTTATTTTGTGAGATGACAGATGCTATGTGCAACCTCATAATTTACATCCCAAATTAAAATAAGACAAGCCGACAATCAAGTAAGTACTTGTAACAGAAAAAATTAGAAAAAAAATAAATAAAAGTCATTTACCTTTACAAGTACTTACCCTATTTTGATTAAAGGTGTAAATTGCAGCCTCACGCACCTCTCTTGTGAAATTCGGAAACTACTATAGTACTATCAGAATCATAAGAAATGACTGGTTTGTCTTTAAACAAATCACTCATTGTCTCATGCTTAGTTGCTTACCATAGGTCCATAGTATTCAGTCCTTCTGAGTTATGACTAACGATCCAAATATGACGTGAAGACTTGAAGTAGCATTTAGAAACAATGATTTACAGACAAGGTAAGCTCTTATTCTTCTAGCATTTTTATTATGTTCTTTGAATGGCGAGAAAAATTAGCATACTTTTAAATTACAAAAACTTGAATAAGATGGTCTCAAAATGACACACACACGGATCAAAACATTATTTTTAATAAGTAATTTAAAATTTTCTGTGAGTTGATCAAACACAAGACAAACATAATATTTACATATCATGCTGCTAAAACAAGAGCTCCAAACATTTGACAAAAGCGAAGTAACTTGTCTAGAGCAGCAAATTTTGCTCCATGGCCAACCAGTATACTGAGAAAAGCTTGCAACAGCCAAAATTTCATCCCCTGAAATCCGAATACTGCAAAAAAGGACCTCTGTTTTCGTGCAGAAAGAAAAAGCAAACCTCTTTTTTGAAAACTTGCAACCACAGAATAAACAAAATAGAAATCCTATCGAAATATAATGAAGTACAACATCAACTACACCCTAAAAAGGAAAAATTGAATGCGTGGACCTTGATATAGCCTAACTGGAAACTGGGAAGCGAGTTCAGTGATACTTGTGGAGGGAGATTTATCAAGACCACTTGTTAGGGAGTATAAGCTAGCCATATGGAGGTCTCCAGAACTTGAAAGCTAGGTTCCATAACTCGCACATAGGGAGAATAAGCTAACCTTAAGCTGTCATGGTTCGTCGGAAATGTTACCAGAGAATTATCTAGTAACCGGATCATTTTGGCAAAGCACAAAAGAATAACCTGCGTTTTCATCGGAGCATACCTCCTGTTACCGACAACAAGTCAGGGAGGAGCTCTTGCTTGTGGATGTATCAGTGCCTTATCCATGATTAGTTTCAACTTGTGTCAATACAGAGGGCTTTGGGACCGGAAAATACATCCCTTTCAAACCCCAAAAAGCTGTTTCAAATTAAATGATGGATCTCCAACTGTCTAACAAACATATTAACAGGAGAATAAATGATGCTGAGGACCCTTACAGCAAAACACATAAATTCAAGCTTGACAAGCAACCATCATGGACAGCGAACACAAAATAACTTGTGTACTAGTAATGAACCAAAAAACATTCACCAAATATCAATCTATATCCAGCAGAGCAGCACCAATCAAAAAGTACATCTGCGATATATATACCATATGTTTGATCATTCTAATAATACTAAGACGACACTATGAACATGTGTCGCAAATGCATCAAATTGGGCGAAAATGAACACAACTACAAAAAAATGACAATATGTGATGGACAAAAGTATCTCATTCACAACAGATTTTGTCTATTTTTTGCTAAACAAGCCAGCAGTACTGTAACACCTAGCCACACTGGGCCGCTGCCCGCTGGTGCCACCAAGAACTGCTTCCGTGGTGAGAACTGACTCCACAAACCACATAAGCCTTAAGCTGTACTCAGCCATGAAACCCTTGGGATATCAAAAGTACAAAGATCATTTAAAACAATAACGATAAATAAAATTGTTTTGCTGACTAAGAATTTGAAGGGAATTCCATGTCAGCTTGACAGGTAAGCCAGGATGTCAAAGAAAATGATCTTACATGCATGCACAAGAAAAGTCTGGAGACCAAAAAAGCATAAAGTCAGGAGAATTTGTCAGCAGGACCCAAGAGTAGATCAGACTATGAGATTCATGCATTAATAACGATACAAAACAGTTAGTGACTCCTAACTATATATCAATGCTATCGAGCCTACTTGGCAAACTTTCTTTGAATTTAAAGAATCCAGTTGCTTGAAACAGTTTTCCCTTTGACCTAATCTCGAGGAAGATATACGAGCAGTCACTTGATGACCAACTTGGACTTGTCACCTATGAATCACTGAAGCTTGGCTTGATAAGTTCACAAGCAGAGCATCACTCCACATAGCTACTAACTACTAAGTACTGATAGCAACGGACATGACCACTCCTAAGATTCCAGGTACTTGAGTCGTTAATGCGAAAAGCTTCTTAACTGTAATGAACTCAACCATGCTGCTCAACTTGGTAGAAATTCATTTACTCATATTTGAGGCAAATAACATTTCCCAATTGAAGTCACACCTGTTACTGTCACTTTTTGCAATCAGATATTACCTATTCTAAATACCCCCACCCCTCCCCTTAGCGAAAGTGAAAGGATAAACAGAACAGAGGATAAACAGAACAGAAGATATAATTAAGCTAAACTTAAGTTTGTCTAACATCTTAGCAAGGCTTTGCATTGAGCTCGACTTGCACTCAAGTCCAGATCCAAGTTACTAACTAGAGGAGCAAGCTTGGTTCAAATACTTAACCTTCTACACAAGTCCAAGTTGAACAGTATAGCTAAAAACTAAACTGCGATGGCAGCTTAAGCATTGCAACAAGTGAAACTGAACCGTGCTTGGTTGCACTCACTGTTGACAGGGAATTTAAATTTCTTTAATTCAACATCAACATTACCCCAGTGCCTCCAAAGAGGCTCCCGCCTAGGCAGGGTAAGGGGGGGTCGGTTGTACGCAGCCTTACCCCTGCGAGAGTCTCACAGAGAGGCTGTTTCCATTAAATTTCTTTAATTAAAAAATTAAAATTAACCAAACAAAGAAGGCCAAGAAGATTACACGAAACCAACATTTACTCATCTTTATGCATAAAAACAACATGACTGCTCTTTACCAATCTCTGACAAAATTCTTCACAATGCCATCACTATAAGTACTTCGTGATCAACAAGCAGAATGATTGTCACTTCAAGAGAGGGTGGGTGGGTAGTGACTCGTAAAAGTGCAACTAAGAGAAAATTGCTTGAAAAACGATGCGCAGCTTCTCATAATAATACACTGTTACAAAATCTACAACAAATTAACGAAACGGCATCTCTCAGACTGGCCACTTAAAATAGAAAATGCTTATGCTACAGCCTACAAGTACATACCTACTTAGTGTCAACTCCACGAAAGTACTTACATTGAGAGGTCAAAGGAAATCTCACCCAAGGCAACTTGAGTTATCCTTCACTAAGTTAGTAATCAACTTAGCTTCATAGTACAACATGTGCATCCAAAGAGCTAAATCCTTTTCCACCTCAAGGAGCTAATCTTCCCTTCTTCGGCTTGCCCCTGAGCAGATAATATTTGTAATCATAGTATCAAACAAGTATTCAAACATGTTAAGATGGCTTTAGGAAAATAAACCACCAGATGCTTCACTACAATGGTCAAGCTGAAATCACACTTACTGTCCATTTGCAGGTAAGCCTCCACCCTTAGATCGCCCAGTACCAAAATCTGAAGTTTTTAATTAAAGGACAAGAAGGAAGTCAATTCATCCTCGTCAGATAAATTGATAGCAATAAATAAGAACTTGGTGAAAGCTCACCATCACGTCCACCTGTGTGCTCTTCAGCCTGAACAAAAAATTTTTTTTTATCAACACGATAGTCTTGTCAGATATGAATAATTATTCCACTCTGATATCCAGTTTGAGCAAGATACAATAGGCAAGACTATTTTCAGAGAGAAAAAAAAGAAGGAAAAAAAGAGGGGAGTTCATCTTTACTAGCATCTCCACAAAGCACATCAAACTAAGAAGGAATCACAATTAGCTTGTAATTTGGTAATAGAAAAGTTGCACCAGGAAAAGGAGCACTAGTATAGTCATTTACAAGACTGGACTTGGCAGTCCCTTCTTCAAGTCTATAAGTTTTCTATTTGATCTATCTGATCTACTACAAAGGCAGGTTATACCCAAAAAAAAAAAAAAAAAAAAAACCTAATTTGAATCAACATAACAGTTTATTATCACATAGTGACTCTGACAGTCTGACTATACACACAATCATTTCAAAGAGCTTAAGTGGAATCAATAATACACCAAATACATTAACGGAGTTAGATTCACTAGGAGAAAAGCCATCAACTACACAGTATAACACTAGCAGGTTTAAGAGTTACATACAGCAGGCGAGCTCACTGAAGACAGAGAAAATATTCTATCTTCAGGTTGAAACTTCCTGGGCCTCTTCAAGCTGCAGCCAAATGACGAGTACATAATACATTTCCAGCTATTAATAGCTATAAACAATAAAAAGGAAAATTCCCCTGTTCCAATCTCTATCTCATAACTTTATTTCTGAAGTAAATTTAGCTTCACAAAATGGAAGAATAATCATCACCATATATTCGGAAATGAACAGAGATGGAAATGGAGGATTCAAGCACCCAAGTCCCAATATACAGGAATAAAGAAAATGGAAAGTAGTGTTACAGTATCAAAGTGAAACTTTTACAAGTTCAAACATCCAACTCAGTTTCCTCGTGTAAATAGACAATCAGTGGGAGTGGGTGCTATCTTTAATTAGTCAGGAGCTCAGGACTAGCCGCTGACAGCGAGTTAATCTGTTTTCCCCCTTAAAGGGTCCATGACGATCACCCAGTGCATGAAGCTAGCAATTCCGAGGTGGACGGATATGTGAGTGTGCTTAGCACATACAAAAATGCTTGGTATAAGAAGGCCTTGTTTATTATCAATATTTATCATGTTACATCATCAAAAATACACATGGATATCTAATCCATATGTAAAGATCAAGAGATAAGAAACTGTTGCCAAATTGAATACTGAAAGAAGTCAAGAACAATGAATAGTTTCCAGCTTTATTTTTTTAGATAACACGGATATACTAATCACAGAGGCCCTGAACTTAACGACCAGGAAAACCTCCAGCGGCCCTGAGGAGACTCGAACCTGGGGCCTCTAGAACAAATCTCAGAGGTCTTACCAATTGAGCTACCCACTCAGGATTATAAGAGTCCTCTTTGATTTAGGAAAGTGTTTTTGTTTTAGGGAGTTTACTTTTAAGTACATTACTTTATTTCTAAGTTCTAGTAGGATTAGTACTACTTTAGCTTATAATATATAAGGGGCAATTTTCAGCTTTTTGAGGCAGATTACACTAATACACTGACATTGAGATTGCTTAATACAATATTAATGAGTTACCGTTAATTCTTTGTGAGTCATTGGTAATTCGTATTTCTTCAAAATCCTAAGTGAATTATTGAGAATTCATCCAAGGACTTTGTGACCTAGAAGCGGGATCTTATCTACCTTGGCTTATGACTTGGTTTCCAGGTTAATCTATTGTGTGAACTGTCCATATCCTTTCACCAAATCCGTCCAGCACCACCCTGTGACCTCGTTACTTCAATTGTTACCCAATATGTTACCCTACTGTTTTCATTCATTTATTTCAAAAAACTTTGAAAAATTTCAGTCGTTACTTTTTAGTTTTTACTCAACAAAAACATCAGAGGAATATTCACTTGCTATTTATCCACTGTTATGATTATTTTTGGAGTCTAAATCTAAGAGAAATTTTCAACGTTTGATCATTCCTTCCACGACAGAGATTGTAAACTACTAACGCAAAACTCTATTTTCATGAGAAAGAAACAACGCACCATTCCACATCTGTAATTTTATAGAGATTCTAAATCTTTATGTAGACCAAACTTTGTATGGTTTCTTACTTTCTTCAAAGTTTCTTTAGTCTGCAATGAACCATTACTTTTCCCAATCACCCGAAGGGCCAAAAGAATAAAGAACTTGTCTTTTACACCGGCACTTATAAGCTTCTTGGTTGTTTCATTGTCGCCATATGTTAATATTTTGGGAGCAATAATTTTGGGTGCATAACAGCATAAGACATAAAAAATGCTAGTAATCCTGATACTCAGGAAGAGCTAGGTGTGGCATTGACAGAACAAAAGGGCAGCACGTCAAACAAAGGAAAAAACATACTTTGTTGCAGATTTTGATGAGGATAAGAACCCTTCAAAACCTTTAAGAACATGCCCGAAATGGTTTGAATCTTGCAAGTACGTCGTCTCCAACTCATATACCTATAGACATTATACATAAATGTAACCTCTCTAAACCAGTCAACAACATCAAAAGCTCTAAAAAGTTACTCACTTTATTCCAAAGCCTAACAATAAAGAAGATGTTAGCTAGCTAGGTTGTATAAGGACTTCAGTTCATAATCTGTCTTCATCTACCAATGTGCCTTAGTGATACCCAAAAATCGAAAATGAAAAAACAAATATAGAATGACCAAGATATTTGTTACCTGTTTTTCAATATTGCGAAGCTCATCTTGAAGCTTATCTCTCTTACTCAAAAGGGACGCAAGCTTAGCCCCTGGATTAGATGCTTTTTGCCCTAAAAGTATTCAACTCAATTACACTTGTTTTTTGTACCATGAAACTTGGAAATATCATGATATGAGAGGGGATTTGATGGGTTACCAATTACCATTGGGTTCCATGGGCAAAGTTACTTCACCCCACTGTCAAGGGCAGAATTCAGCGTTCTCTTACCCCTGTTGTAAAACAAAATTCTAGAAAGAATAAGGCTGCATTTCGATGTTGATTCTGTTTTAATTGGTTTCCCATCTCCATCTTTTTAGTATTTTCTCCAAAAAATTCATCTCCATAGAAATCAACAGATAATTGAGAAAATTTGTTCACAACAAATTCACCCAAGTTCCAATAGTGTTCTATGTCCTATTTTTTTCCTTATATTTTATGCTCTGCCCAAAGACACTCACACAACAGTGAACAAACAAAAGCAGTGAACTCAACAGCAAAATAAAAACAAGAACATAGCCAAACAAATATCAGAAACACACATATCAGTTCCCACTATCTTTTACAGATAATTGCTCATGCTAATAATTTCCTTTACAATTTCACAATTCATCAACAAAAACCGTTTTCTTAATTTATCTATAATTCTTCATAATTATCCTCTTACAATAGCTCAAAAATGAAAACCCTAATTCAATTTTTAGTGGAATTTGATATAATCATAGAAGTACATGAACAAATTTAGAGAAAGGAACATGCTTTTCACATATGGCAAAAAGAAACACTCGACAAATCCTTCCCAGTCTTCAACCTATTACTGAACTTGCTTGTTCAATTCTCCAAAAATATGTTATTCAATTTTCAATCAAAGCAAAAAACCCAATTTAAGGAGACCCAATAGAGAGAGAGAGAGATGTACCTGGTGCTTGGAAATGTTGGAAGAAAGGATGAGGGAAAGACCGAACTCTTTGCTAGTGAGCAAGTGGAACACGGATCTCCTGCGACAAGGTAAAAACAGAGGAAATCCCATGTTTCCTATACATGGTAGTATTTTTTATTTTTATTTTTTTGAGGGGAAAATAAATTCCATTAATTGAAAGTCATACGGCACTTACAAGAACGGTTGAATTCAATAAGAAATAGATCTAAAATATCAGAATACATTCGAATGAAAAAGCTATGTAGCACTAGAGATTCAACAATACCGACCGGCTTCCATTTAATCGCTGTTTTCCATATTACAGCCTTTTCGCGGAAGCCTCTGCTATAGCTTTGAATGCTTCGATCCGACATAGTAGACCACCTCTTGATAGAATGGATTCACCAAAGCACCATACAAACGACAAAACGAAAAACTAACAATACTCTCAAAAAGTGAGAGACAGCCGAACCCAACGTATGGGACAAACTAACCCTCACAAATGGAGAGACTGATATTATTCGACATAATAAAACTAGATAATAGAACAAAACAATGAAACAAAAAGAATTGGGACTTACCATTAGTAATGAATTGCTAATGACAGCCCCTAAACCAAAAGGGGGCTAGGTTTTTTGGGGAAGGAGAGAGAGAAAAAAAGGGGAAGGGATTAGCCCAACGAGGTTAACTATACATGGTAGTATAAATACATACAACTGTACAATAAAATACAGACTAATACAATTTCTCTAGTCACAAAAAATACAATACACTTTCATTTTACTTTCATTTTACTTCTTAGTGTGTATACAGTATGATACTAGGGAATCTTTAATTAAAATTCGAGTTTGTTCGGGGCACGACATGACTTTGGCTATGTTTGGCACAAATAGTTAGCTTTTCAATAAAAGCTACTAAAAGCTACCGCTTGAAGTTTGCAACTAGTGTTTTTTTTGCTCTCTGCCGCCAAACAGTTTGCCAACTTATTTTCATCTGCAGCTTGCAACTACAACTAATTTTGTGAAAGCTATCCATACAAGCTTTCACATGCAGCTACAACTACAGCTAATTTATTAGCATTTTATAGCAATTTTTGTCAGTTTCTACTAATTTTATTCATTTTTAAACATTTAACAGCTACAGCTACAACTAATTTTGCTAAATATAACTTTAGCATGCAAATTACTCGATATGACACGAGCATGAATCAAGCTCGACATGAGCAGAAGCACATAGGAGCGGGCCTTGAATAACCCAAAATCCCTTTATGTATTAGGAAGACCCATGTGCCAATACAATTATACAGACATATAGTAAGAAGATAAACCTTTGTTATAAAATTATACAAGCTCTTCCTATATGAACAAAGAGATTTCATCTACCTTACATCCTCAAACTCTCAAACCACATGGCATGTTATAAGTTTATGTAATTATAAAAATTAATAACATTAGGCACCACATGACCTACTACAATATTGGAAGAGGGTTGTGTCTGAAAACGAACATCACAACACATTTGTTGCTTCTATTATTATTAGTTAGTATTGAGGTAATATCTAAAAATGTGCATCTACATACTATATTGTCTGAGTCTTATCTACCCAATCTCATGCATCCCATATTCCAATTTTGAATCTTTCTTAATCATATTTTGTTTTAAAGGCAGGGTGATTTATGAGATGTTATTAATATTTGAGATCCAACACCTTACCTTACAAAAAAAAAAAAAAAAAAATCCGTTAAAAGTTCCAAAAGAAAAAAAAAACTCTAACGGTGAATTCCGTATTGGTCCATCATGGTGATCTCATCACCACGCTCACCAACGGATAATGTGGGTCTTTTTCACCGAGAGAATCTAGTTCCACACCCATCATGTGTCTCTCTCTCTCTCTCTCCTCTTAAGAATAATTTTCTGTTCGTTTCGAATTCTTGTAGAGCTTAGAAGTATTCTTTAATCCAATTGTCACCGACCCACACCTTTATTTTTTGTTGGGTTGGCTACTTTTTCATTGCTTTCTCTTCACCAGTCAATTTCATCCAGTCCTTTACTTCTTCTCTTTCTCACTCACTCTCTCTTACATTACCTCAAATTTTAATTTGTTCCCATTTCCTCTCTCATCTTCACTGTAGAGTTAAGCAACCATGGCCTTCAGAGGGGTAAGCTTGAATTACCCTTTTCATGCATTGATGCTGTTTATATGAATTTTGATTTGGGTTAATTTTGTAGCTTAAATTAGTGTTGTGTTTTGGATGTTCTGATCTGATCTCTATTTACTTTGTTTGCATGGTTTGGAATGAAAAAGTGTATAGCATTGGGATTTACGATTTGGGTTGCAAGTTTTTGTGCTAGATCTTTGTGAAAATTTGGTTCAGTATGTGCTGAACTTAGGTCAGCTGCTTAAATTGGCCTTCTTGTTTTGATTTTTGCTTCCCTTTCTTGTTTGGGTGATGGGTTTTGAAATTTGAATTTTATTTGTTTCAACTTTCAAGTAGAGTACTTTGCCAACAAGGGTTCTGTATTGACCTGCATAAATTTTACTGCAAATGGACATTGATTGTGACCTAAAGTATAGTTCTTTCTTTCTTTATTTTTTTTTTTGGGGGGGGGGGGTTTGTATGATTTTGCTGTTCTTGAATGTTAAAGATGGAACTTTTTATTCCTTGAAAGTTAAGGTTGGATTATAAAGCATGTATTATATATGAGGACTGATGAAATTAAAAAAGTGCATTTCTTGATTTTGTAGAGAGGCAAGCGAAAGGATTTATCTCTTCACTCTATCCTTCTGTATCCCTTTGTTTCCTACTAAAAAGTTTTTACTAGATTAGTTTGCTAAATGCTAGATCACTTTTGAGTGTGATTTTTCGCATGTTTTACATGTTTCTTATTATTATTTTATGAAATCCATCATTTCTCTGAAGTGATCTAATCATATTTGCTCTTACTTTCTTTTGGATCGAGAGTGGTTGATCAGTGATCACTTGATTCTTTCACCTCTCACTGGCCATCTATAGTTGTTGTGTACACTAATGAACATGTGAATTGTTCATGTGATCATGCTTGTATGACTTGTGTTTTATCTCACTTAAAAAGGTATAAATATTAATATCATCTTTTCAAATGCTAAATCAGTCTTTCAATTTGTCATTTGTTTTCTAGGGGAATGCTTCATCCGGCATGGGTGTTGCTGATCACTGCAAAAACACATATATGGAACTTCAGAGGAAGAAGGTGCACCGTTATGTTGTGTTCAAGATCGATGAGAAAAAGAAGGAAGTTGTTGTGGAGAAGACTGGAGGGCCAGCAGAAAGTTATGATGACTTTCTCGCATCCTTGCCTGAGAATGATTGCCGCTATGCAATATATGATTATGACTTTGTGACCTCTGAGAACTGTCAAAAGAGCAAAATATTTTTCTTCGCATGGTGAGTTTTTTGCGTGCTCCATCTAGTTGGGTTAAGATCCACTACCTTTATATTGTGATTTTTCTCAGTTTGCAGTTGGTGTTGCTTGTGAATTATCTTTATTGTGTTGCCTATAAATGATCTTTACACTGATGTTCAATTCTATTTCAATTCTGAAGTGTTAAGCAACTTTCATCTAGAATTTCTAGATATCAGCATTATTGTTGACAGTCAGCAGGGCTTATTTGTCATATTTTGTCCTGTGTCAGCAAAGTTGGCAAAAACTGACCCGACCCGAAAAGGCTCGAAACCGAATGATCCGACCCGTTTTGTCCCGAACAGAAATGACCCGGCCCGAAGTTGTGAGACAACATTGGTCAAACCCGTTGGGTAACCCGATGCTGGCCCGAAATTTTGACCCGACATTAATCCAACCCGTTAACCCGACCGGTTTGCGAGGTCTACCTGTGTGGGTTACCTTGAATAGCTCCTGCTGTGACCAGTTTAGTTTAATCTCCATAATTTATAGTTGTGTTATTGGTTTACAGCCATGGTGCAGTGCAGTCGTCTTAATTTTGGTCCTTTGTTTGGATTAGGTTTCATATACTTGTTGCATGCCTTCTGTATTGTGGACTGGGTGGATGCATCAGGGTCTTGTAAAAAAACAAACATTAGGGACTGTGCATTTGGATATTGTGAGTGGTGTGCTTCCGTCAGCTATTATATCTTTTACGTGTTACGAGACAAGAACTACATGTGTGAAAGGAACTACATAACATGTTTCAACCATTGATTAGAGATTGGAAAGATATGCAGTTAAATCAGGCATGTCTATTTAACTGGTGAAAGTTTTGATAATTAGAGATCTAGATTTCCTCCCAACTGGCAGACTTGTTAGGCTAAGATACGGCCATCCACCAATCTGAATGAACTTCTTCTAGTCCTCCACGGCTCCTCCCAGCCCTATACCCTACTTCAAGGCCTTAGTAAAAAAGACAAAATAAAATATAAGGATAAGAAAAAGACCCTCGTAATTGTTGCTTCCTAGCCTTATCCGTCGTGATATTCTAGTTTTTCGCTATAGCTTGTCAAATTTGAGTGTAAGAGGACTACTTCTAGAGTCTGAATGATTTCTAGGACCTCATGTGGCACTCTCACAAATATCTTCTTTCTCATTCAAGTTTTGGGGTGAGGGAATTAGAATCTCTCAGAGCATGATAAATGCTATCTGCACGGAGTGCTTCAACCTCAGCGAAGTGTCCACTAAAGGAAAATTTATCTATTACACTTGTTCTCTTTTAGTCAAATTTGTGGTATGCATGTTCTACAGTCTTTCTTCATCTCCATTCCTCGAGTGTGCTTCTCTATTGGTGGTTCCTTCTTTTAATCATGTTATTGGTCATAGATCTCGATGAGGAGAATGTGCTCTTATAAATTTAGGAATATTCATACGCTCACAAGTCACAAACATGGAGGAGTGAGTGACACTTTCACAATGATGCTGACTTTCAATTTGATACTCAAGGTGCATGTCATTTGCGCCATCGTATTTCTAGGTTACCACGACCTTAGATACTAAATTTCAACAATAATAATTACTGTGTTGGGTTATAGTTGTTTTAGGAGCAGCTAATCCTGGTCATCCAAGATTTACATCTTTAACATCAACTTTTGGCCTTACCAGTAAGCGTTCTTTGAAATAACCCCTAGACCTTCACCTTTCACAACATCATCCTCTCTCTTCCTCCCATCAGCCCATCAGTTTCCTTTTTCTCTTTTCTCTCTCCTGGGGCTGGATAGACCTCCCATCAGCCAAGAAAAAGGTGGCGGTGATCGTTGGCTGTCTGACAACCTGTCGTGGACCCTTGGGGCTGGATGGAGCTGCACCATGCAAGAGAAGCCTTGGAAGTGGCAGGGGCGCTGGGGCAGAGTGAACTTAAGGCACATTCTTGGGGCTCTTAATCTTTTGGGAAAGTTGGGTGTTGAATCTGGAAAATGGTCATTTTAATGACAAAGGCTGTGAGTGTAACTATGACCATGAGTTGTGGAGATTGCAAGGGAGAAGAAAGAATATTGGTAGTCTGATTTTTAAGTTCAAGAACTAAAGGAGTTGAGTAAAATTAGCACTATTGGGCCCGGTTTCTGATAGTATGACATTCGACCCAGTCACCCACTGCACTGCCTTAGATAAATCACTGCCTAAGTGCTATGCTTAATTGCTTATTAGGGGCAGCAGAGGCAGTGGGCTGGTAGCCATAGTTGCTGGGGCAGTGGGGGTTTGGCTACATTATTTGGAGATTTGGAGTTTTCTTGTTGGGGTTAAATGGCCAGATATTCTTTTAGTCTTTTTCATATTATTGGGGACATGATTGGCAGCCAACATAGGCCTATTTATTATTGTCACTTGCTTGATTACCAACTGGGGAACAATGATTGTGCAGAGCTGAACCATAGGCCTACTTTCTCTTTGGTCACTTCTTTGCTTGTCTGCAACTTTCTTTTGGTACACGGAATGTAATATTATTGGGGAATGTAATTCACTATGCATGTTGTGCACTGCACTAGGAGACGTTCAGCAAAATTGTGTTCCGAGTATGCGGTATGCCAATTCCGGAACACAGTTCGCAGGAGGGTTCACTGAATTATGTGACACTGCTCACGTGAACAGTGATTGATCCAAGTCTGTAATGAAAATGCTACTGATGCTCTTGCTATCTTTGCCTATCGATGCGGTCTTAGAGGCATGCAGGTGTCTGGAAAATATTTTATCTGGTTTTGTGATGACTATCTTGTGAATGACTGACTACGTATTGTGATATTTTAATTTCCTTGATACTTCAAGATGCTTGCCTAGTCAATGGATCGTGTTATACAAAACTATGAGTATGACAAGTAGAATCATTGTCTTGTCTTCCAGGTCCCCGTCAGTAGCCCGAATTCGTTCCAAGATGCTCTATGCGACATCTAAGGACAGATTCAGGAGAGAGCTGGAAGGAATTCATTATGAGATTCAGGCCACTGATCCTAGTGAAGTGGATCTTGAGGTGCTTCAAGAGCGAGCATACTGAGTAGTTCCTCCAGTTGAATGAATGCAACGCCAAGAGGCCCTTTCTTTTTGTCCCAAATTAATATTACTGCTTGCTAATATTGTGAGACGAAGATGCATATAACCTACTAGTGTGGTCACTAAATAACTCGGGTATCTGGGAAGGCTGATAGGAGCTCTTTCCTTTGTTATCTTACGAGCTCAGGGGGCCTTCGGCTCTTTGTTACCATGATGCTTCCCAGTTTATGAATTGTTGCTGTCCCATTTTACTCCTTATAAATACATGTGTTGTAAGTTCTCTTGATTGTAACCTGTATCTTACTGGTATTTTCTCTCTGTTGTTTTCATTTTGACTTGCCCTCTCTAGTCTCTACTACAGCTAAGTTCAATCAATGGTGGCTCAGTGGCTGGTGCCTATTGTGTTGTCAAATGACTTGCAATTGATCGAGGACAATAGGTTTCTGTCAATTTGTCAATTTGGGACAATAGGTCTTTTTGAAATATCTGCTACAGCAGCAATAGCTTTGAAGGCCTTTCTTTTGTTTTGAGTATTTGTCGATTGTTAGATTGGTGCTGTTAACTCGTGTTTTTGGTTGCTGAGTTCGATTGCTGTTGCTTTCTATAGTCAGTGTAGTGTATGCTACATGCTACCCTTGTTGGCTGATTTTGTTTGGAGGAAAATAAGATAAGTCAAGAGATAGTACTCCTAACTTGGTGATAATTATAAGATAAAAAAAAAAAAAAAAACTTGGTGATAATTATGAAATTTTATTTTAATAAAACAAACATGTTGTCAATTATTTTATTTTTTCATACAAATCCATTATTGATCTAAATAATTATCATCTGTCTCGTGTTCACACTAGTTTTTTCAAGGTACATAAGCAATAGCCCGTGGGCATTCAGTGTAGTTTGGTCATTCTACTGCTTTCTTTTTCTTTTTGATTTATTCCTTCCATTTCATTGACGTTTTATCACGTTCCTCTGCCCAACCCAAGTGGCCAACTTAAGTTTGTTTTTTTTTGTTTTCCAATCATTTCTATTTGTTTTGGTTGTTTTCCCATAATTTCCTTCCGGATTTAAAGTCTTCTTTTTTTAGATAATATGGATGTCTGGCTTTGCCCAACTAATCGCATGGGTCCTGAAGTTAACGATCACGAAAATCTCCAATAGCCTTGAGGAGACTCAAACTTGGAACTTCTGAAACAAATCTCAGAATTCTTATCGGTTGAGCTACCCACTCAGGACTCGAATTTGAGTGCTTCTTGTCTGCTCCTAGTTTCTTAATCTGGCTTTGCCCAACTAATCGCATGGGTTCTGAAGTTAGCGATCACGAAAACCTCCAGTAGCCTTGAGGAGACTCAAACCTAAAACTTCTGAAACAAATCTCAGAATTTTTACCGGTTGAGCTATCCACTCAGGACTTGAATTTGAGTGTTTCTTGTTTGCTCGTAGTTTCTTAATCGACAAGAGTTGAGTTTTGTTTTCTAGTCGCTTGTTTATATAGATAATCAAATTTGTTTCTCAAAATTTGCCTATCCAATAGAATTGACATATTTAACCATCAATGTTTCCACTCTTGCCCCAAGTTCAAAGAAAGCCGACTTATAATTAATTTCCAACAAATGTAATTTAGATTATCTAGCAATGCTATAGTAGGCCATCAAACACACATGATTATATCATAAGTTGACCCCTTACCTATATATCCTTATTCTTAATACAATAAAGGGAGTCTAATCATTTGAAGGCATCAAGTTCCAATATTGAAAAAAGTGTCTAATATCTCATCTATCAACCATCAAACTCATCATGAGTCTAACATAGATGGCTAGAGCATAATATGAGAACTAAAGGAGCACCTCATTTGCAAGGATATGCATTTTTTTCATCAATCTCATGCAGTATATTTTGACTTTTGCCTAAACGTACATGAGCTCATCTCGAATAAAAAGCAATAAAAAATGTGATATTTGTGAGTAAAAAGTGATATCTGCAAATAAAAAAGTGATGTATTTGATTGCCTGATTAACGAGACTCTCATGATATAATTGTTGTTTTTCTTTCATCGCTATCAGATAATCTAGAAGAAATTGCTAAATCAAAATTCTTTTTGCAGTTCAACATAGTGCATAGATACGGGCAATATGTAAATCCCAAGTCATGAAAACGAGCTTTTGGGTGACCAAAGAGACAGAGTAAGTGGCGAAGGATAAGATATAGGACACCTAAGATATAATAATCGACACTCGTAATTGTAGAAATAGAGGCCCCATAACATCATCAAGATTTTGGTAAAATTTCCCATTTGGGTTATTGGGTATGACTTTATCTCTCTCTCTCTCTCTTTTGTCATCACTCTCCTCTTAAGAGACCCGTACATCTAGGAATGAGATCTTTTTAGTGAAGTCTTTTCTTTCCCTCAATCAGATGCGTGTTCTATTTCTGTAGGCTGCTGAACTATAGAGCTGGTAGTCAGTTTTAGATATTTTGAACTTTTTCTCTAACTTTAACCTCTATATGTCTGATTTTTAGTTTCATATTGTCTGAGTTTTGGATGGTTTTCACTTTTCTATATGGTGGGTTTGCTTAATTTGATGAATTCAATTGTTGGGTCAATGGTGGAATTTCACAATTTTGCAAGGCATAAGGAGCTGTAAGTCTTGATCTAGCAACTTGGTCTTGTTGTATAGCTCTTTTGATGTTGTTTGCATAATTTTGATTGGTTGATCAAAATCTCTATCTTTTGCTGAATTGAGTTCTAGCCATCTTAGATCCTTTTGTTTTGTGTGGAAATTGGACATATTTGGGGCTATATGAGCTACCTTCTCAGCATCTGGGATGCTTATTTGGTGACTTTGGAGTAAATAGGAAGTATATTGGTGTTTTCATTTGCTGATATAGTGATATGGGGAGCAACTCTAAGACTATAGTTTGGTTTAGAAGGGATCTAAGGATTGAAGACAATCCTGCTTTAGCTGCTGCAGCTAGGGAAGGTTCTATTTTTCCTGTGTACATATGGTGTCCAAAGGAAGAAGGGCAATTCTACCCTGGTCGAGTTTCGAGGTGGTGGCTGAAACAGTCGGTGGCTCATTTGGGTCAGTCATTGAAGTCACTTGGGGTTGAACTTGTGTTGATCAAGGCAGAGAGTACAATTGATGCCTTGTTGGAATGTGTCAATGCCATCGGGGCGACTAAAGTGGTATTTAATCGTCTGTATGGTATGCTTTAGTTCCTATTTCCTGCTTCACTTAGCTATTAATTACTTAGATCTTGTCTCATTTCTGCTTCAAAATGCTTATTTTGCTCTTATGTTGTACTTTTGCCATTGTTATGTGTATTAGGATGATAGGAACACATTAATCTGTAGGACTACCATGATGATGATTGTTAAATAGCAAAACTAATAAAAACAGTATGTAGAGCAGGTGTCAAGCTAAGGAACAATAGAAGAGAATATCATGCCAATCTTAGAATCGATCACGACTTACGAACCTTAATAATATTATTCAGACTGTAACAAATTTATGAGGATGATAGTTTAAACTATTTGAAGTAGAAGTTCTTCATGTTCCAAGATTCGGCTATGAGCTGCCCAAGCCATGGAGTAATTAAACTGTGTAGTCAGCTGATGGCCTAGTTGGTGTAAACTAGTAGGATTATTTCACGAAGGCCTTGTTGATAAAGAACCACACCTTTCGAGAAAAGTTGTTTCATGATGTGGTCCATATGTTATTACCTGAATATACTTGGAAATAGATATATTAGTACCTGAATATACTTTGAAAGAGATCCTCATATGTGGTTTATATGGTCTTTATTTATTTATGCATGGGTAGCTCTGTGTTGATTTTTATGTATGCCTAGCTTATCAATTACCATATGCGTGGTCATACTATGTGGGAGCCTGGGAGGTGGTGGGGCGGGGGGCGATAAGGAGGAATTGGAGAACCTAGGTCTGTACATCATTCTTCATGTGGTACGGAGTATTTGGAAGTCGGAGATACATAGATTATGCATGGACTAATAGTCTCCTATTGAAAAATCCAAAAGAAGTTTTAGTCTTGTTTCTTATCAATTTATAATTCTGTCTTCTGTAGCGTTGGTGTATACCTTGCCAATTAAATTGTGTTTTTCTTGCAGATCCTGTCTCACTTGTTCGTGATCATAATATCAAGCAAAAGCTCGGAGAGCTGAACATTGCTGTCCATAGCTACAATGGAGATTTGTTGTATGAGCCATGGGAGGTGTACGAAGAGAATGGTGATGCTTTTACAACTTTTGCTCCTTTCTGGGACAAGTGCCTGAACGTAGATACAGAACCGGCTTCACTTCCTACACCATGGCGCCTTTTGCCGGCTAAAGGTGCATACTAGCATCATCTAGTAATTTTCTGGTTTTCGTCCTTTGTCAAGGCGTTGGCAAATGTCTGTTAATAGATGTGTTATAGTCACTTATAATTGAGGGAAGAATTAAAACCTTACATAGTCCCTGTAAGGGAGGATGTCCATAGTTTTAACATTGATTGATGATGTTATTTTATTCTTGATGACAGGATCTGTACAGAAGTTTTCAATTGAAGATTTAGGTCTTGAGAATGAATCAGAAAAACCTAGCAACGCTTTGCTGGGAAGAGCTTGGTCCCCGGGTTGGACCAATGCCAATAAGGCCCTTGAAGAATTTGCCGAGCAGCATCTTCATGAATATTCAAAAACTAGGGTGAAGCTTGGAGGGAATTCAACATCTCTGTTGTCCCCTTATCTTCATTTTGGGGAGTTGAGTGTGAGAAAGGTTTTCCATTGTGTACGGATGAAGCAAATATTGTGGGCAAATGAAGGGAACAGCTGTGGTCTGGAAAGTGTAAATATGTTTATCAGGGCCATTGGATTCAGAGAATATTCTCGATACCTTTGTTTTAACTTTCCATTCACCCATGAAAGATCCTTGCTGAACAACTTGAAGTATTTCCCTTGGAACTCGGATCAGGCCCTTTTTAAGGCTTGGAGACAGGGTCAAACTGGCTACCCTTTGGTGGATGCAGGAATGAGGGAACTTTGGGCAACCGGATGGATGCACAACAGAATGAGAGTGATAGCTTCAAGTTTCTGTGTGAAGGTTCTGCTTCTTCCTTGGAGATGGGGAATGAAATACTTCTGGGACACACTTCTGGATGCAGATTTGGAGAGTGATATCCTCGGCTGGCAGTACATTTCTGGGAGTTTACCAGATGGTCACGATCTTCACCGTTTAGATGATCCAGAGGTACATTAATTTCATCTTAGAAGCTTCTAATGCATTGGTATTCCAAGGCGCAGTTATTAAACAATGTCAAACATGCATTTGTAATCATGTCTCATTTATTTGTTGCTACATGCTTTTCTTTATTGGAGTCTTAATCTTTCATGATCAATTAAACTTTCACATCTCTTGATTCTCTTATCATGCTTGCCTCTTTTGCGACGATTTGATTTCTCATCAAGTTACTACATCCTTCAAATGTTTGCGTTGGAATCAATAGTATTCTTGGTAACACATATACTGTTGCAGGGCATCCTCAATTATATGATTATAACTCTTACTTATCAGCTTTAGTTTCTTTTCCGAAAGATCCATTTCTTACTGAAATTTTGGTTTTTGGTTCTCTTCTCTATGTTTGTACCAGCTTCAAGGTTCTTTATATGATCCAGAAGGGGAATATATCCGGCAATGGCTGCCAGAACTGGCAAGAATGCCAACCGAGTGGATTCACCATCCATGGGATGCGCCTAATTTTGTTCTTAAAGCTGCAGGAGTGGAGTTGGGATTCAACTACCCAAAACCAATAATTGAGATAGATATGGCTAGACAGCGTCTGACGGAGGCTATTTGTTTAATGCAAGGAAGGGCGGGAGCTGCCATGGCTGAAACAAATGGGACAACCGAAGTTGTGGTTGATAATTGTGACAAGGGGAAACACAAACGCTGCAAAGTTGGCAACTCTGAGATTGTTGGGAACTTAGCTGTTGCAGAGGTGGTGTTAAATGCAAAAGCTGGTTGCATTTCTGGGTACTCCCGTGATCAACAGGTTCCCACGCTTCAAAAATCGAATAACCTTACGCCAAAGGGGAAGAGACCACGAGACTCTGAAGAAGATAGAGCACCTGAACCTTATATCAAAGGGTGCAATGACAATATTGATGTGATGAGAATGGATGAAGACTGCTGCTCGACTGCTGATTCTTCTTCATCGTCTAAGAAGCAGACCACCAGCAGAATTTCGTTCCTTGTGCCACAAGCTTGTTCTGTATCATCAGAAACCAAGGATTTGTTAGATTGCGAATCTTCTGAAGTGAAGCAAGTTAAGCTGCCATGGAAAGAACATGTAGACATGGAGTAGACTTCAATTCACAATGGTCTATCTTCTGTGTTTTCTGATGAGAAAGAACAATTAGACAGAATCTTAGCAGCTGCAGCAACAATAGGGCCGACAAAAACTTGCATTTTGGAGCTGATCGGTGTTCATCCCTTATCAGCTCCGACACAGACAACCAGCAGAACTTCGTTATATAGCTCTCAAGCCTTCTCATATCATGATAAGATGAACTGTTGTTGGACTATGAATCACCTATCTAGAAATATGCATATATGAAAAGATCCAACAAATGTGTAGCAGAGCTCAGTTAGTTATGATGTTCAGTTATGTCTCCTTCATGTGGAACATATCTTGTGTTTTTCGTTGTTTTCTTTGGTTCGCAGTCAGATGTGCTTAAGTTTGAGCATAATAAATTGCTGTCTCCTGTAACTCTTTTCAAATTCAAGTAGCCTCAAGAAGTTGATAGTTGATAAATGAATATTAGCTTTCCTGACTTTTGGTTATATAATGGTCTGATGTCACTAACTTTAACTCAGTATATTAGTGACCAACACTATGAATCTGTTAACTGTTATTCCGCGACTGGGGCTTTTTCCTGGTCATGATTAATATGATTACAGCACCACCATGGCTGTGGGTACAATCAATGAGTGCCTTTTTTGAAGATTTCATACAGAATCCCAACAAGGGATCTTTATCGATCATGTTACCCTGGTAGTTAACTTCCCAACATAAGCAGCAATGAAGGAAAATACTGTACTTAGTTACGTACCATAGTGAAATTGGGAGGGAAAGATTTACTAGTGTAGGTTTGAAAAGACCAGTTATTTTCATACTTGACAATCCATCAGGCTTAGGTGAGACATAATTGGTCATGGTTTGAATAGGCAAAGCAGCCAGACATATCTCTTCTGTTTAGAGGTTTACTGGAAGCCAAAAGACAGTTCCTGTCATGTCTTCTGACAATATAGTTCCTGAATGTGGACATGGGACTGTTAGCGGGAATTCATGTGGCCGATCCTCACTTGGTTGGTGGAGGACATTTCGGTTTCTTTGTGTGATCAGAACCCTTGCTTAATTTTGACACACCATATGCTTAAGTACGTAGGAAACAATGTCCTACCTGTTGTTGCTATATCAGAAATTATGAGACTTCTGAATTAAAAGGTTGGTTCCTACCTGTTCTTCCTATATCACCCGCAAGTTGCGACAACATTAGACGAGTCGGTGATTCCGTATTAGAAACTCTTGGTGAAAGACTGAAAGGGGAGGGGCAAAAAAGAAGGGGAGGATCATGTAAGGTAAAGTTAAAACTCTAAATTCCAGGGAAAGCACCCTCCAATTTGCTTATGGTAGTCTTCTTGTTTTTTCATCTTTCGGACGTCATTACTTAAATGCGTCACCATTACTTAAATGTTAAATGCTTATGGTAGTCTTCTTGTTTTTTCAGTGACAAGACCTTACTCAATCAGTCAGAATCAGTGGAAAAGAACGCACCCTATTACATAGGAGTAATTTTTATTTTGGGTGATCTCTTGACCATCCTCAAAGGCCACGATGGAGGACAGTGATCCTTCGACCTTCCGATACGATCTGCAATAGTAAACTCCATTACTAGTACTAGTGTAGTAGTAGAAAAGGGTAAAGCTTTTATGAAGAGGTTTGGTGGATAAATGGGTCGACAGAGAATGGCACGCCCACCTGCTTAAAGTCCTATATACCGTACGGCATGCACCACTCAACTGACCAAAAGAGACCAAAACGTACGGTCATTCAACGGATCCGTATTTCCAACCCGAATATCAAAGGAGATCTTTGGTCCTCTTATTCCTCTTAGATAAACTTTTTTGTTAGAAAAAAAGGAAACTACGTGTATGCAATTGAATAAGACGACGAAAGTTCCACTTGAAGTTAGTTATTTTTTGTTTTTGCCGAATATTGTTAGTTATGATTATGCTTATTGACATGGAATTCTACAAAGAAATTCAAATAAAGTTGAATATGTGTCATTACTTAATCTTAAAAATTGTAAGTGATCTTATATTTATATTGGCACTTTACATTACAATAGATTAAAGTTTTGTCGGTCGGTCTTTTTTTTTCACTCAAATATATTGGTTTGATTAAAAAAATTTAGAGAGAGAAAATCCTCTCCTCATGGGAGAACCAAGCCATAGAAGCAAGAAAAAATACAAGCGTATCTTCCCTTGGAGCAATGACTCTGAGGACCAGGCCTCCCCTGATGCCATGGCCATTAACGAGACACAACAGCTCCAACCCCTGGGTGAGGGAAGAGACCAACCACGAGTACCCAATTTGGGGAATCCTCCAGCCATTCCTCACCAAAATCAAATCTCATATTGGAATAAAGTTATGTTGGGATAATGTCCCAAGTATGTGTGAGCTACCACAATTAATGAGAAGAACAATAATTAATTGAGGAAAACTTGAAAAAAAGGAGAAAACAGAAAGATGGACAAACTTGCAAACCCTCCCCAATAGTGTAGACCACCCTACAAACCCGAGACTCACTCTCAAGAGTTACAAGTAATGATTACAACACACACACACACACACACACACACACACACACACACACACACACACACACACACACACACACATCTAATTAGGTGGATCACGTCTCCCCCTAATTAGGATCCCATTCGACCAGACATATCTCACACCCCGTGTTTGGACTACCCTACAAGCCCGAGGACTCCTTCCACTCAAGGACTACAAGGAATAGCCTCCCACTCTCCTCACACACTACATGTGTTTACATTGTGGAATATGGGATATTGGATGTTGGATAGGATACACTACATAGAACTTATACCTCTATTTATAGAGGTCTTCAAACTCTTCTTAAAACGTCAAAACAAATGTTGAGTTTAATGCTGTAACTCCTGAGCTTCCAAAACTGCTGTCGGAACTTGAACGCCATTTAACTTGATCATCAATTACATATTAACGTCATCCTCCTTTTTATACTCATAACATCCAAAAGGTGTTAATGCATCAAGTTCCCAAAGTTAGGAAACTCCAAATTTAACTTTGATTTGACAGTTTTCCATCTTTCCGTTTTCTCCTTTTTTTCAAGTCTTCCTCAATTAATTATTGTTCTTCTCATTAATTGTGGTAGCTCGCACATAATTGGGACATTATCCCAACAAATCTCCCCCTCACAATTATGTGGAGACACCACAAACTCAAAACCTCCACCAAGGGCTCACACATCACAACACTGATCAATTCAACTATTGTCGGCAACAACAACTTTGTCACGTGTTCCCTCCTTAGCCCTTTGGATCAACATCTCGGTCCTACCACTGTTGGGAAAAATGCGGATAATTGCGGAATAATGTTTTCCCTCTTTGTATGACTAAAATGAGCTAAATAAAATATGCAGGAAAATAATAGATGAGGACACCAGAATTTTTACGTGGAAAACCCTTCAAGTCGAAGGAAAAACCACGGGATCTTTGGTCCGGTAAAGCTTCCACTATAATAGTAGGATTACAAGATGTCGTCTCTAGTATGAACTAGAGGATATCAAACAAAGACCTCACCCAAAAAAGGATGGATTACAATAGTATATAAACTCACCGAAATGGTGGAACACTTAAATACCTCACTTTGTAGTGACTCTCTCTCACTCTCTCTCTAGAGTGGATGTCTCTCACACTTGTGTATGTGTGGAATGCTTCTCACTTGTTGTGGATTGAATTGGATTATTAAGCCTCTCTAACACACCTCTATTTATAGGTGTTTCAAGACCCATTGGTATTAATTCCAAACCGTAACATCATCTTGGGAATAAACTTCAACCATGCGTTATAGCATTTGCCCATCCAAGACTTCACGGCAAATTAAACCCAACTTGATTAGTTTATTTACTAAGGCAATAAAGCTAAATGGTGTTACAGAACACCTATAACCCACGGCTACTTACTTCTGCCGTTTTCCACCATTTCAACTTCTTTTGTTTTTAATGTTTATTTATTGTGGGACCCACTAAATAGTAGGGACTCCCAACAATCTCCCCCTTTTCGACTTATTTGGGGGGCAACACCACACCGGCTCCTTTACAGCAATCATCAAACTTCTTGGTCGGCACCACCTTGGTCAACATGTCGGACCAATTATCATCGGTGTGAACTTTGTCTAGCTGCAATAGCTTTTCTTCTAGCACATCTCGTATCCAATGATATCGAACATCAATATGTTTTGTACGAGATTGATAGGTTGAATTTTTTGCTAAATGTATAGCACTCTGGCTGTCACATTTCAAGACATACTTTTCTTGCTCTTGTCCCAACTCACGGAGGAAAATTTTCATCCATAGCATTTCCTTGCACGCTTTTGTAGCTGCAATATTCTCTGCCTCCGTTGTGGAAAGAGCGACACACTTTTGGAGCTTCGATTGCCACGACACAGCTCCCCCTGCAAAAGTAGTCACATATCCTGATGTTGATTTTCTGGAATCGACATCTCCAGCCATATCTGCATCTGTGTAGCCTTCTAACACAGGTTTTCCTTCACCAAAGCATAAACACCTTTTGGTGGTTCCCCGAAGATAACGAAATATCCACTTCACAGCTTCCCAATGTGGTTTTCCGGGATTAGATAAAAATCTGCTTACTGCAATATCTGGTCTGGTACATACCATGGCGTACAGAGACTGCCAACGGCTGATGAATATGGAACCTTATCCATTTCTTCTTGCACAGCCTCATTTCTCGGACTCTGCTGCTTACCTAGCTTGAAATGTTCGGCTAATGGAACACTGACTGGCTTGGCCTTGTGCAGGTTAAATCGTTCAGGAACCTTCTCGATGTAGCGTTCTTGAGATAGCCACAATAACTTCTTGGAACGATCTCGGGTGATCTTCATTCCAAGGATCTGTTTTGCCGGTCCCAAATTTTTCATGGCGAAGGACTTGCTTAGGGCATTCTTAAGAGTTGCAATTTTCTTCTTATCTTGCCCAACAATCAACATATCATCAACATATAGCAAAAGTATAATGAAATCGCCACTATCATACCTCTTCACGAAGACACAATGATCTGCGTGGGTCTTCTTGAAATTGTATTGGACCATGAAAGAGTCAAACTTCTTGTACCATTGCCTCGGTGCTTGCTTTAGACCATAGAGGCTCTTTTTCAAACGACATACCATGTGTTCTTTACCCGGTTCTTCAAACCCCTCGGGTTGCTCCATGTATATCTCTTCCTCTAGGTCTCCATGCAAGCAAGCAGTTTTGATGTCGAGCTTTTCGATCTCCAAGTCTAGGCTGGCGGCTAGACCGAGAACTGCTCGGATAGATGACATCTTTACTACCGGAGAGAATATCTCATCAAAATCAATACCCTTCTTCTGGTTGTAGCCCTTGACCACGATCCTGGCTTTGAATCTGGGCTTTGGGTTGCTCTCTCCGGCTTTGATCTTGTAAACCCATTTGTTTTTCAGTGCTCGCCTTTCTTTGGGTAACTTGACAAGATCATATGTATGGTTCTCATGCAAGGATTGCATCTCCTCTTGCATGGCTTTCTTTCATTCCTCTCTCTGAGAATCATTTATAGCCTCATCGTAGCTTTGAGGCTCCCCCTCCTCCGTGAGTGTCACATACTCATCTGGAGGATACCTGGTGGAAGTTCTTCTCTCTCTGGTTGATCTTCGCAACTCAGGTTGTTGAACTGGCTCACTGGACTCGACAGGCTCTTCATCATTTGTCTCTGTCAATGACTCTTCTATTTCTTCCATTGAGGGCTTGCCTGGATTAGGCATGTCACCAGTTTCATCATCATTGTTATCGCCTTCTTGTTCCCTATCATCATTATGTGGTACAGGGGATGACTCTTCATCTCGTCGAGGGCTAACTCTGGGCTTCTCTGCCTCCTTGGTGTCTTCGATATTCTGGTCTTCGAAAAACACAACATCTCGACTTCTCACAACCTTTCTACTCACTGGATCCCATAGGCGGTATCCAAACTCATCTTTTGGTGAGCGAAGGTAGATACATTGCTTCGTCTTTGAATCGAGCTTTGATCTTTCGTCCTTGGGGATGTGGACAAATGCTCGACAGCCAAATACCTTGAACTGGTCATATGAGACCTTTCCTCCCGTCCATACCTCCTTCGGGATATCTCCATCCAAAGAAACTGAGGGAGAATGGTTGATTATATCAACGGCTGTATTGACGGCTTCTCCCCAGAATGATTTGGGGAGTTTGGCATGAGAGAGCATGCAACGAACTCTTTCCTCGATCGTGCGATTCATTCTCTCAGCTACACCATTCAGTTGTGGTGTTTTTGGTGGTGTCTTCTCGAGCCTTATACCATATGACTTGCAATAGGCTCCGAATGGGCCACGGTACTCTCCACCGGTATCAGAACGGACACATTTGAGCTTTCGATCAGTCTCTCGTTCCACCCTGACATGGATCTCTTTGAAAGCCTCGAGTACCTGGTCTTTTGTTTTCAACAAAGACACCCATACCTTTCTTGAGTGGTCATCAATAAAAGTGACAAAGTATAATGCACCACCAAGAGATTTCTCAGTCATTGAACACACATCAGTATGCACCAAATCAAGAACATGATTTCTTCTACGTGGCTGGCTAGGTCTGCTGAATGAGACTCTATGTTGTTTTCCAGCCAAACAATGGGTGCACGGTTCTAGTGTTTTACCGTTCACACCCGGGAGGATCTCTTTTCTCGCGAGGATTTGTAGTCCCTTCTCGTTCATGTGCCCTAACCTCTTGTGCCACAGTTCTAAGCACGAATTATCATGGGGAACGTTAGCTTCTCCCTTGCACAACTTGGCTTGTGTGAAGTACAAAGAACCTTCTTTCTGTCCTCTGGCGACGATCAGGTTGTTTCTTGTGAGTTTCCATCTACCAGCACCAAATTGGTTCAGGTAACCGGCATCATCTAACTTCCCGGTTGACATCAGGTTGAGGCGCATATCTGGAACATGTCTCACATCCTTCAACACGAGCTCACATCCCGTGTTGGTTATCATGGTAATATTTCCTATCCCCACGATCTTACTGGTTACTTTATTTCCCATTTTCAAATTTCCCAAACAGTGGTATCAAAGCTGATGGTTGCGTTCCGGGTGAGTCGATGGTTGCGTCTTTAGGGAATTTGTTGGCCGTTATGGGTGAGTTGGTAGTAGAGCAATGTTGACGTACACACACATGTTGATATGTTTGACCCGAAGGTGTGGTATTTTCGGGTCATTGACTTGATGGAGATGATGGTGCCAAGATCGGTGAAGAGATCGTCAATGTTATTGCAGGATCGTGTAGGTGATGTGACGATCTTAGCTTGTGAAGTGACGATAAGCCGTGGCATATGATGAAACAGTCCATGTTGAAGAAAGATGATCCTGAATGTGAAGAAAGGTACCCGATCGCACGCGTTCAATGTGAAGTGAGTGTTGTGGTGGTAGGATCGAGCAAGGTTGGACAGAGTTGTTGATCCCAATGGCTAAGGAGGGAACACGTGATGAAGTTGTTGTTGCCGGTAATAGTTGAATTGATCCGTGTTGTGATGTGTGAGCCCTTGGTGGAGGTTATGAGTTCGTGTTGTCTCCACATAATTGTGAGGGGGAGATTTGTTGGGATAATGTCCCAATTATGTGTGAGCAATTATGCGAAGAAAAAAAGAAGTGGAAGTGGCGTTGAATAATTGACGTAACTTCAAGATGGTGTTAGTAAAACACCATTCAACTTCATTAATGTAAATGAGGCATCGCAATATGGAAGAGCTTTTCTCTCTCTAAAATGCTCTCTCCTCTCTCCTCTCCACCGCGCATCCATTGATGAAGCTGTGAGTCCATGGGGAAGAAAGAAAAGACAAAGCGAGCAGCAGAAAAGCAAGGCGATAATGTTGAAAACTCAGTCCCACCAGGTCCGACCAAAACTGTGAACCAAAAGCAAAGCTTGAGCATGAACTGCGAAAACCTAGGTCGGGTTGTTCGCAATTTAAGAGATGAATTGGAAGCGCCAGAGGTGTTGACACCGGAAATTCAAACACAAACTGTACACAAATTGGAATTAGCTAGAGAGCAGATTAATACCTGGTTATCGAAAATGAAGGAGAAAGCGAGCACTCATACCTCATCTGAGAATGAAGAAGACGAACCAGAACAAACTACTCAGCAAAACAACACGGATATTGGTAAGGTCTCTGCCTGGGATAAATTCGACATAACTAAGCTTAGAAATGCCGGTTTTAAACTTGAATTTATTGAACCTGCTATGCATGATGGAATTCCAGTAGGGGAAATTAATCCTAGTGACATTGAATCTGAAATAAATTACTGGAATAAAGCTGTAGTCTGTTATGTCATGGGAGCTCGACCACCAATTACAGTATTTAGTGGTTTTCTGAGGCGAATTTGGGCAAAAAAAGGGATGAACAAAATAGCCATGATGAAAAATGGTCTGGTGCTGGTTCGATTTGATACACTTGAACAGAGAGATGCTGTAATTCAGGAAGGAGTGTACCATTTTGACAACAAGCCTATGATAATCAGACCTTGGTCTGAAAATGTGGATTATGATAAGGAAGAATTAACCTCAGTGCCTATTTGGGTGAAATTCCCAGGATTAAATGTGAAGTATTGGAATGCTAAGGGGTTAAGCAAAATTGCTAGCCTTGTGGGTAGGCCAATGATGGCCGATAAGAACACTGAGCTAAAAGTAGGAATTCAGTTTGCAAGGGTGTTAATTGAAGTGAAAATTGGAGATGAGTACCCTGAGAAAGTTAATTTCAAGAATGAAAAAGGGAACATTGTGGAACAGGAGGTAGAATATGATTGGAAACCAAGCATTTGTAGCCACTGTAAGCAGCATGGGCATGGAGAAATTGACTGCAGGAGGAAGATTGCTGCTGCAGCTCCTGTGGCACAATCTGTGCCTGTGCAGAATAGGCCTCCAACACAAGCAAACCCTAGAACAATGCAATGGCAGAATGCAGGGAGAGGAAGAGGAAGAGCAGGAATTACAGGGAAGGGGCAGAGAGCAGGGAGAGGGGTGTACAGGCAACAACACCAACAAACCCAGACACTGAACTCATTTGAAGTACTGCAAGATAAAGAAGAGCAGGAAGAGCAGAAAACTCAAGGGGAAACAGCAGAACATGTATCAAAGGAGGATATGCTTCCTGAGATGGTGCCAACACATGGTAAGTCTCCTATCTTGACTAATAGTCATGGATAGGATCCTTATATGGAATGTGAGAGGCCTAAATGGCCCTAATAAACAGAAAGATGTGAGTTTTTTCTGCAAAAAAAATAATTGTGGCATGGTGGTTCTGTTAGAAACTAAAATTAGGGAAATTAATTTAGCAAAATGCAAGAGAAATTTCATGCCAGAGTGGGAATCAATTAGCAACCATAATAATCATAGATTAGGTAGAATCTGGATTAGATGGTTACCAAATTATTTCCATGTTAATGTGTTATTTTCATCTGTGCAAATGATGACTTGCAAAGTGTTTAATATAGTGAAAAAAAAAGAGTTTGTGGTGAGTTTTGTGTATGGGCTGAATGAAAAAGAGGAAAGAAAGCAACTGTGGCAGGACCTTTCTGACTATGCACTGAACTGCAACGTACCATGGATTGTTGGGGGGGACTTCAATAATGTATTAACACCTGGTAATAGGCAAGGAGGTGCCCCAGTCACATATTCTGAAGTACAGGACTTCAAGGACTGTTTAGAGGACTGTAAACTAACAGAATTGAGCTGGACTGGGTGTGAATTTACTTGGAACAATAAGCATGAAAGGGGAGGGAGAGTTTATTCTAAAATAGATTGGGTTTTTGCCAACAGCCTTTGGATTCAGGAATTTGATCAATGTGATCTTAAATTCCATACAGAGGATGTGTCTGATCATTCCCCAATTTGTTTAACTATGCACAGAGAGCCCACAAAAAATAGAAACAACCCCTTTAAATATTTCAACATGTGGAGCCTCCACTCTGATTTTCAAGCTAAGGTGCAGCAAGCTTGGAACATCAGAACACAAGGCACAAAAATGTTCAGAGTGTACCAGAAACTGAAAAATGTGAGAGGAGTGCTGAAAAAGCTAAATAGGGATGATTTCAGTGGGATACTAAAGCAAGCTGAGATAGCTAGGAATATTATGAATCAATCACAGAATACAGCAAACCAGGACCCTCTAAATGAGACCATACAGCAAGAGGAAGTGCAAGCAAGGAAGAGATATAATGATCTGAATATGGCAGCAGAGAACTTCCTACAACAAAAGAGCAAGGCAAAATGGATTCAACTAGGGGATGGAAACACTCAATTTTTCCATGCACTTATGAAGCAAAAAAGGCAGCAGCACAGAGTACACTCCATTAAGACACAGGAAGGTACCTTGCTAGAGGAAAAGAACCAGATTGTGAAGGAATTTGTGGAATTCTACAGAGGAATGCTAGGAGTTGCTGGAATCAGAGCCACTTCAGCAGAAAGCAGCTTCTTCTCAGCAGGACACAGACTAGACATACACCAACAGATGTCTCTGATTGCCCCTGTGACTGCTGAAGAAGTAAAGAGAGCTATGTTTGAAATTGACTGTAATAAGAGCCCAGGCCCTGATGGATTTGGATCAGGGTTTTTCAAAGAAGCATGGCAAACAGTGGGGCAGGAAGTGACAGAGGCCATTATTGATTTTTTTGAGTCTTCCAAAATGCTAAAAGAAGTGAATGCAACTAACTTATGTCTTGTGCAGAAAATATCAAATCCTGAAAAGGCTTCTGATTACAGACCCATAGCCTGTTGCAACACCATCTACAAGTGCATCTCCAAGATCCTATGTGGAAGACTGGCAAGAGTACTACCAGAACTAATTTCTGTAAACCAGGGAGCTTTTGTGGCACAAAGATCCATAGTCCACAACATTATGATTTGTCAGGATCTAATCAAGCACTATAACAGAAAACAATCCTCCCCAAGATGCCTGATGAAGATTGACCTCAGGAAAGCCTATGACACAGTACACTGGGGTTTTATCAAGGAAATGATGCAAGGATATGGATTCCCATTGAAATTTAGTGGGTGGATACTAGAATGTGTGCAAACAGCAAGCTTCAGCATCAACCTGAATGGGGAAGCCCATGGATATTTCACTGCAAAGCGTGGCATTAGACAAGGAGACCCAATTTCTCCACTAATTTTTGTGCTAGTGATGGAATACCTGTCAAGAACCTTGAAGATAGCTTGCATGGACAACAGCTTCAACTGGCACCCCATGTGCAAAGAACTTGCACTAAGTCATCTATGCTTTGCAGATGACTTGATGTGTTTCTGCAAAGCTACACCTGACTCTGTGAATATCCTAATGGAGTGCCTGAATTACTTCTCACAAGCCACTGGTTTATGTGCAAACCAGGAAAAGTCAAGCATTTATGTGGCAGGGGTTAGTGAACAAGAGAAAAGGGTGCTGGTGAGCCTCTCAGGGTTTCAGGAGGGTACATTGCCAATGAAATACCTAGGTGTCCCTCTATCCCCATCAAAATGGAGCAAAATGGATTGTGAATGCTTGATGGATAAAATGACAAAAAGACTTCACACATGGGCTTCCAGGAACCTCTCATATGCAGGAAGGGCACAACTAATAAATTCTGTATTATTATCTATACATGTCTACTGGTCAAGCATATTTGTTATGCCTGCTGGAGTACTAAAAAGCATAGAGAAAAAATGCAGATTGTTTCTTTGGGGGGGGGGGGGAACTGACCTCAAGCACAAAACTAGCCTGGTGGCTTGGGAAGTAGTATGCAGACCAAGGAGAAATGGGGGGATAAATATTAAACATTGCAAATGGTTTAATATAGCCCTAAATGGGAAGCACATTTGGGATATAGCCACAAAAAAGGACACATTGTGGGTGAAGTGGATTAATGGAGTATATTTGAAAGGAAGTAATTTCTGGAATTATGCTCCTGTATGGGGAGCCAGCTGGTATTGGACTAAGCTCAACAAGATCAAAAGTCACTTCCAGGAGCACTATTCAACAAAGGAGTGTGGAGGGAAACTGAAAATGGAATGTACTCAGTTGCTAGTGGATACAGAATTTTGATGGGAAATATGCCAAAATACAGACATTATGTCCTGATATGGGGAAGAGTTTCTGTACCTAGGCACAGCTTCTGTCTATGGTTGGCACAAATGGGGAGATTACTGACCAAAGACAGGCTACATAATATGGGCTTCCTTAATGGAGACACCATATGCTACCTGTGCAAAGAGGAGACAGAAAGTCACGGCCATCTGTTTTTTAGCTGCAGTATTTCAACAGAGATAATGAAACAGGTACAGACATGGCTGCATATTTCTGCAAGAGGAAGCACAATTCAGGGGCTACTAAACTGGATGAGTAGACAGAAATGCTCGAGATTCAGAAAGGAAGTGTATGCAGCTGGAATAGCAGCAACTGCATACTGGATTTGGAGAGCCAGAAATCTGATATGCTTTGAAAAGAGCAGGCTACCAGCAACACAGATTATGCAACAGATACAGCAAGCAATCAGAGTCAGAATCCAACAGTGCAGCAGCAATAGGAAGCTAAAAAGCAAGGATAAAAGATGGATAAGGCAACTGTGAGCCTGAATCAGGAAAATGGAAGAAATACAGAAGCACTGCACACAGGAGAGCAGCTTACAGCAGGCTGCAGCAGAGACTTCAGGAAGGAACCAGTAGCAGACTGCAGAAGATAGGCTGCAATCCAGGTAGAAGAATCCAGCAGGAAAAAAGGACAGCAGGCTCCAGGAAGGATACAGAAGCAGATTTATACAGAGAGAATCTGACGCAGAACAAATGCAAGGAATAGGCAGCAGTGCAGGCACTCAGGCAGCAGGTTTCAGCAGGTAATCAGCAACAGGTTGAAGAAGCAAGGCAGAATGAAAAAATATAACAGATCCAAGCAGAGTTGAAAAGCTAGAAGGAATTGTAATATCTTTAGCTATTTATGTTTTTGTATTTTGATGTAAGTCAGAAATAATTTTTGCAAATTGTAATGTTTACAGAGATGGTGAGGAAGAATTTTTGCAAAGTGTAATGTTTACAGAGATGGTGAACCACTGCCTGTAGTGAGTTGCACCAGATTGAAGGGTTGTAAGGTATTAGAGGGATGCAGCAAAAAGGAACCCTACCTAGTAGGTGGCCTTGGATCTGCATTGCCTAAGGACTGTAATCTTGTTACATTACAGAGAGCAATAATACAATTTCTGACTTGCACCAAAAAAAAAAATGTAAATGAATAAAGTAGCTAATTGAAACTACTTTGTTTATTAATCCTGAGGAGATGTAACATTCAAGCACTAAATGGAGGAGGTTATAAAGTTACGTAAAGAAGCTCGAGAGTTTCTCTTCTACACCTATAAATAGAGGTGCTAGCTTTGTGTCATAGCATCCCGTGTCCAATATCCCATATTTCACAATGTAGACACATTTAGTGTGTAAGGAGAGTGGGTGACTATTCCTTGTAGTCCTTGAGTGGAGGGAGTCCTCGGGCTTGTAGGGTAGTCCAAACACGAGGTGTGAGATATGTCGGATCGACTGGGATCCTAGTTAGGGGGAGACTTGATCCACCTAATTAGATGAGTGTATGTGTGTGCGTGTTGTAATCATTCCTTGTAACTCTTAAGAGGGAGACTTAGGTTTGTAGGGTGGTTTACACTATTGGGGAGGGTTTGCAGGTTTGTCCGTCCAGAACTTGAATGTGGGAGGGTTTGCAAGTTTACCATGCAAAACTTGTACTTATGTTGAATTAGTGGATGTTACCTTGTGAGAGGGTCGTGGATGTAGGCCGGAGGGGCCGAACCACGTTAAAAATATTGCGTGTTTTATTGCTCTACATATACGCTGCGCAAATTTCCCCAACAGGTGAGGAGAGTGGGAGGCTATTCCTTGTATTCCTTGAGTGGAAGGAGTCCTCGGGCTTGTAGGGTAGTCCAAACACGGGGTGTGAGATATATCTGGTCGAATGGGATCCTAATTAGGGGGAGACGTGATCCACCTAATTAGATGTGTGTGTGTGTGTGTGTGTGTGTGTGTGTTGTAATCATTACTTGTAACTCTTGAGAGTGAGTATCGGGTTTGTAGGGTGGTCTACACTATTGGGGAGGGTTTGCAAGTTTGTCCATCCAAAACTTGTATGTGGGAGGGTTTGCAAGTTTACCGTGCAAAACTTGTACTTATGTTGAATTAGTGTATGTTACCCTATGAGAGGGTCGTGGACGTAGGCCGGAGGGGCCGAACCACGATAAAAATATCGTGTGTCTATTTTATCTTTTATGTTGTGTTTTATTGCTCTACATATACGCTGCGCAAATTTCCCCAACAAGTTATTAAGCATACAGTATATGCCCAGTTTGCGGATGCATCATAGCATCGTGGGATGGCCAAGAGGATGATGCAGACTCAGATGATGACCAACTTGACCCAGAGGAGCAAGAAGATCCATTATGCCCAACCATACTCCTTAAAAAGGAGGAGAAGAAGAGACTTCGGGATCCCTGGAGGAAAGCATTAATCATAAAAATATTTGATAGGAAAGACAACTTTACCTCTCTGAGCAAGAAGCTACATCAAAAATGGGCACCCAAGGGCAGATTCGAACTCATTGACATCACATGTGACTACTATGTGGTCAAGTTCACTAACTTGGAGGACTACCACCATGTCCTTACCCAGGGGCCTTGGTTGATTAATGATAGCTATCTTACTATTCGGAAATGGACTCATGACTTCGTCCCCGATGATGAGCCTATTCGTTGCCTCACGGCCTGGATACGGATTCCAAAGTTAGGCATTGAGTACTTCAATGGTGATTTTTTGACCAAGATTGGGAATAAAATGGGCAAAATTATCAGTGTTGATCACCACACATCTAATGTTGAATGGGGGAAGTTCACGAGACTTAGTGTGGAAATTGATTTGAGAAAGCCTTTACTTTCCAAATTCCGTTTGCGTCAAAAGGTATGGTGTATCCAATATGAAGGTTTGAAGCTCCTCTGTTTTCAATGTGGGCGCATTGGACATAAAAAGGTATGGCGTATCCAATATGAAGGTTTGAAGCTCCTCTGTTTTCAATGTGGGCGCATTGGACATAATGAAGATTGCTGCCCCGCAAACCCCATTGTGATTGCTAATGCTGCGCCTGCTGCTATGTCAACAGTACCTCGTGATCCCACCACGAATAACCCCAAGGATGCTCCGGAGATTATGGAAGATTATGGTGATTGGATGCTTGTGAAGAAGCCTCCTCGGAAACGCCCACCCAAAACAGGGGACATGGCCCCGCCAAACCCGAACCCGGGACAAAATCAGGCTCAGCCCGCAAACTAGACCAAAACGGGCACAACTTTCCAATTTCAATCCCAGTCACAGATTTTTAAAAATTTGAACCACCCAGTTAGACGAGAGAAATCACATGCACAATCCTCGGGATGGCGGTTTACAGCTCTTGAAGATATGATTACTGTTGATTTTGAGGATAACAATATGGCAGAAGATTCTCAAATACAAACAGTTGCCATTCAAGAGGATTCTTTCCTTAATGAAGAGATTGACCATATACAATCTCTTCGTTTAACAGAGGAGCAACTAAAGGAGAATATCACGGATTATAATATGGAAATTGAAAATCCTTCAATTGAACCAATTTTCCAAAATACTATTGTCCCTGAAGGCAACTTCCTTAATGGAATCTCCAGCATAATCGAGCTTTCCCCACTCCATCCTAATTACCAAAAAATTAACCCATCCCCTAGGGTTACAAACAAAACCCAAACTTACCAGGAGCCCCGTTTATTTACCAACCCCCAAGCCAACTCTAAGCCAAATTCTCAAGACCACAAAAAGCCTTCCATTACAACCCCCCACGCCACTACCGAGCCCCTATCAAGCCAGCCACAAAACTCTGCCACCAAAGCCACACCAAAAGAGAAATTCCCTCCCTTCTCAGGGAGCTTTGACACCAACAAATCCCCAAGCCCCACCCGCCGTCCTCTAGCCCCTGTGAGCACGTACGGATGGAGAATTTTACACACGACCCCACCCTGACCATCCACCCAATCGAGTACAAGCTGGGATTAGTGGTGACCCACCCGACTTTGACTCCACAACTCGGAGTCCTTCCCCCACTAGCCTACAAGATGGTGGTGGAATTCAAGCCAATCCCGATCAATTCAATGCCTCGGGATCTCATATGCTCAATATCCATGCCAACAAGGGTGGAAGATTCCATCATATTCCTCAGTAGTCGCTCTGTGCCTCAAGCATCCCCAATGTTAATGGATATGAATAATAATAATTCTAACCACAATTTTATTCCCTCCATCCACCAAATGAATTTCTTTGTGTGGAACGTTCGCGGAGCTGGTAGTCGTGAATTTATCAACACCATGCGAGAATTCATTCGCCTCTATAAAACCAAAGTCTTGGCTTTGGTCGAAACTTGGATAAGTGGGACGCAGGCTGATCAAGTTTGTAATCAAATTGGCTATGATGGCCATCTACGTGTTGAAGCTCAAGGGTTCCGAGGAGGCATTTGGCACCTTTGGAAAACTGAAGATGTTTCCGTCACACCAATCTCCCTACATCCCCAACATATCACGGTTGAGGTGACTAGACGGGGTGAAATCCCTTGGGTTTTCACATCCATTTATGCTAGCCCAAACTTAGCCCTGAGAGAGAATCTTTGGGATGAGCTACGTGAATTCGCCATTCTTAATAACCGCCCATGGCTTCTAGCTGGAGATTTTAATGAAACACGCTCAATTGAAGAACACACTGGTAATTCCGATGGGATGGTAAAGCGCTGCCATAACTTCAATGAGTGGATTGATGAGCTTGATTTGCTTGAACTCAATTTTTCAGGGCCAAAATACATGGAGCCGAGGCAACTCGCCTCGTACATATACTACAGCACGCCTCGACCGTGCCCTCTGCAATGTGTCTTGGCGCCAGATGTTCGAAGAAGCATCGTCTCCTCACCTCCTTGCTAACAGGTCTGACCACACTCCGCTGCTCATTAGCCCCTTTGGTTTTATTCCAATTTCCTCGAGCAATCGTCCCTTCCGCTTCCAAGCAGCGTGGTTACTCCATGAGAATTTCCAAGATTTCTTATTTGCTCATTGGCGTGGAACATTGGAACTGGCTGAATGTTTACACAAGTTATCCAGTGACCTCATGAACTGGAACAAGGAGATCTTTGGCAACCTTTTCCGCAACAAAAATCGGCTTTGGGCTCGGCTTGAGGGTGTAGACGCCAAAAAAGCGTCTTCAGATTTCTCCACAAAAGCCCGATGATGAAAGGAGTAATTTATAAACTTGAACTGCTGTTTTTGCTTTAATAGTTAAGATAAGGTCTAAGGTTTTTCCTCCAAACACTCCTTCATTCCATTTCATTCAAAAGCCCCGTTCAAGTGCTTTCCAACGACACGTCTCACGCCTCTTTCCGACTCCCGGTCGCCAAGTTGCGATTTAGGGGTAAAATCGTCTTTTACGGTTCAAGGGTAAAACGGTCTTTTCACATTTTTCGGAATATTTAAATTCCTCCGGAAAATAAAAATGGACTGGATGTCGTCATTATGACGACATCCAACTGGCTGCTGACAGCCGTCAGCGGCCCTGGCCAGGGCCGCTAGCGGCGCTGATCATATTCCCAGGGCCGCTAGCGGCGCTGACCTTGCTTCTGGCGCGACTCTTTTTTCGGCCCAAATCCAAATTTCGGCTCCTTTTCAGCCATCCAACCCTACTTCCTGCGCTTATAAATACGACCCTCTACCCTCAGTTCAAAACAGACAGTCTACAGTTGACACCCTATTCTCAGTAGTATTGACTCTGAGCTTCTCCCTCTTTCTTCTAAAATTTGAGATCTTGTCCTCTACTATTTTTGTCAAATATAGCCTACAGTTCAGGTACAAATTCGTGAGGGCTCAAATTAAATTAATTGCTTAACTGTTTATTTTCTAGTAGTCATAATGTAGATATCATGCTAGAATAACGTTTTTATTGCTTCCAAAATATTGTCTATACAGTCGTTGTGCTGCTCAACTTGTCAATCGAATGCATGTCTAAACAAGGGTTAAAAATAAATGTTGTGATGCTTGTGATGAACCAATTAATAGTCTAAGTCTAGGTTGTTAATCCGGTTTTGCATGGGAATTATGTCTTTAAATTATTAAGCAAACTTGAGTTAGTAGAGGACGTCATAAACGGGCGAGTTGGGTGCCTAACACCTTCCCACCTCGTACCTTCGCCCCCGAACCTATTATTTTTGGGTACTCATATGTTCTATATGAGTGGGAGTCTTTCTAAAAACGTGATTAGTTCACTTTTCGCGCTATTGGGTTGTCCTTTCGGTTTGTCCCTTCGATAAAACACCGATAGCAGATTTGTGACCTCTTTCATGGTTTTTATTTAATTCAAGTCTTTACAAAACCTTTTCGAACTCGATGGTCCCTTGAACTTATCTAAACCCCCAACTTACAAATTTTCTATAAGGACGCACTCCGTGGAAACCAATACATTTATGTAAAAAGGATTGGACGAAAATCCCGGGTCCTTACAGTGGCGACTCTGCTGGGGATTTATTTAAGAGGGTGAGACTCGAAAGTCAAGTTTGCTTAATTGTTTAATAACATGTTCCATATTTTGCATCATTTGCATGTGCTTTTGCACAACCTTTTGACCCTTATCGACCCTCGAGAAAGTTTGTGTCGCAACTCGTAGAGAACCCGTATATCTAAAGGAATATACAGTTGTCCTATCGTGCAAATCGACGCTTCCTCACCCATGGCTCATCAATCCTTATTGATGAAAAGAATTACAATTGATGTGTCGGCCATCCGCCGAACGAAAATTGTAATTTGTCATGGTAACCTCACAGGAGCCAAAAGCCTCTAACCCACATTCGTGCATTCGCTTGCTTATTGTGCATGGGTCGTTGTATTGCCCGTCTGATCACATGTTTGCCTGTAAATTGCGTTGTCATTATGCTTGCATAAATGCATAAATATCGTGATTATGTGCCAACATGTACTTATGTGCTAGGAGTCTTTTTTTTTTTTTTTTTTAGCTAGTTCCTAATGTCCAAAGATGGTGCGAGAATTCCAATTCAATGAACACTCATCATTTTCTTGATGATATATTCTAAAAAGTCATTGAACAATCTTCTAGGATCTTTTTAGTAAAAAAAAAAAAGAGTCAGTCTTTCAGTTTTTCCTCTCCTTTTTTTCCATTTCTTTATTATTTTTTTTTTTTCTTTTGATGTAATTCAGATTCGGTCAAAAAAAAAAAAAAGAAAATCAAAAACAAAAAAAAATCGGCAAAACAAAATAAAAAAAAACCGCAGAACAAAAAAAAATCAAAATAAATAAATAAAAAAAAGATCGAAATTCTTTTATTTTATTTTTATCCCATTTTCCAATTTTCTTTGAGTCTAGAAAAATAAATAAAAATAGGATAGTTCATCTTTTTCTATTTTTCTTATTTTCGTTCATTGACTTTGTTTTCCTTGGATATTTGGGAAATATTCGGGCATTTAGGCTTAATGACTTTTTTTAGGACAATGTGTTTTTCTATGTATGAGTCAACTTTTTCTTAGTTGAGAGTCTCGTGGTCTTTTTGATTCTAAAAGGTCTTCTACTCGTTCAGATCATGCCAGGGTCCCTCAAGCGTTCCACAGCCGAAGATACACAGAACGAATCTCTCCTCATGCCAGGGTCGGAAATGGGCCAGAATGCTAAGAAGATCAAAACTCATTTTTTGACAACTGCATATCCAGTCTGCGAAACTTCAAGAGAGTCGATACTTGATACTCAAGACGAATCCCTTGATTTGGATGAACAACTGGACCGATCACTCCGAGAGGCCAAAATCCAAGTAGGCCTTGATCCCGATGAAACCCTGCGCCTCGTTGAGTACAGAAGCGCAGGCAAGCCAGCCCAGGCAATTGTTGAAGCACAAGATGATATTGAGAACCTAACTCAATATAGAGTTGTCTATCATTCAGAGATCCAAAGGTTACAGAAGACGGTTGCTGGGTTAGAACAAAGAATTAAGGCTCTAGATGTTGACAAAGTTATGCTCAATCAAGAGCAACCTCACTGGCCTCAGGAACACATTTTTCAACAAATGAGGGTATATGGCTACATGCAACCAATAGGTCCCACTTATGAACTCATCCCGGAAAATGGAAACCCAGGTGTTTACTGTGAGTACTGCCGAGCCTGCGGACATCACACCAATGACTGCAGGAACTTAAGAGATAAAATCCAAACTTTCATTGATGAAGGAACCATGTGGCCCGCACATCATTGGTTATCCAAGAAAAGATCAAGCAGGCCAACCCGTGAATTCACGCCACTGGCAGTACCAATTCATGATGTTATGACAGCCTTACTTTGTCGTGGAGATCTCCGGTTCTTAGAAGGGGTCTTACCAGAAGAGGAGGATCATTACCTTTATTGTAGGTACCACAGATGCTTTGGCCACCTTACTGAACAATGTTATCACTTGAAGTGCGGCATCCAGTTCATCATTGATTCCGGAATTGTTTCTCCTCCGAAGTCCCATATATTCAGGATCACCATACGTAAGTATGAATCACAACCCGAAGTCAACGTGGTGGAAATAGATCACGCACCGTTCATACCACACTCAAACCCTCATGTTAATGGTTTTCTCAAGAAGCAAGGGTACATACCCTGTATGGGTTTAGGAAGAAATGGACAAGGGCCCACCACCTTCAAGTTAGAAGCCAAAAACAACTCCTTTGGACTTGGCTACCAACCTACCGACAAAGAAATCCATGATCAAACCCTGAAACAAAGGAAATAATTTAAGGAAAAACAGGTTATCCCACCCTATAGCCACACTCTAAATGGCTAGTTCATCACAGAAGGAGACTACTGCCCATATTACGGCTTCCATGAGCCATACTATGACGAAGAAGCTAAGGTCACACACCCGGGTTTTGAAATCTTCCGAGACTGCAATCAATTGGACGAGGAGGCACACCACCCCTTAGAACCGGCGAGTCAAGATTAGACAAAAGCACCAGGGAACCAGCTGCTAGGTCTTCTATTCGGCCAAGAAACTAGAATGGTTGAAACTCCCGAGATGGATGAGGAGGTAATGGCTCTCAATGATCGCAACTTCAATTCCGCAGACCTAATTACTACTGAAGATGTCACAATGGGATGGCGCAAAGAAGTGAGTTGGACTGGCCCGAATGGACGAAAGGTCACGATATCTACCGGGGAAGGACCAATGATGGAAGAATCTGATTCCGAGTCTCAGTCAGAGTCAGTGTCTAGCTAAGGTCCTAAATTTGAGTCAGGATCGGGGAGTGTCCCCCTTACTTCTTCTAAGTCTAGTGTCAATGTGAAGGGAAAGTCAGATCCCTTTCTTGCTGTTTTCAATTCTAATATCAATAAAATGAAAAATCCTTCTGCTTATTTGTTACCTTGTTTAGCTATTGATAAACCCAATGATTAAAATGAGTTGCCAAAATATCTGCTAAAAGCAGTAGTCAATCATGAACAAAAGACCTCCATTATGGAGGAAACAGGGTTAATTAATTTCAGCAATGAAAGCGAACCTCGTGAAGTAATAATTGGATTATCCCTAACTCTACAGGAACGTGAGCAATTTGTTGAACTTTTGAAACAATACACAGATGTCTTTGCTTGGTCCTACAAGGACATGCCGGGAATTGAAAGAAGCATAGCCGAGCATAGGATCCCTTTATACCCTGATGCTAAACCGGTTAAGCAGAAACTACGGCGTCTCCGACCAGAATGGGCATTAAAGATAAAGGAAGAGGTACAAAAGCAACTTGCCGCTGGGTTTATTGTGGTATCAGATTATCCTGAATGGATCTCTAATGTGGTTCCAATACCGAAGAAAGACAGTCGAGTCAGAATGTGCGTCGATTTCAGAGATCTCAACAAGGCTAGCCCAAAAGACGATTTTCCTTTACCCCACATTGACCTTTTGGTAGATAACACGGTCGAGTACGCCCTGTTGTCATTCATGGACGGCTACGCAGGGTATAATCAGGTTTAGATGGCTGAAGAAGATATGAGCAAAACAACGTTCATAACTCCTTGGGGAACTTATTGCTACAGGGTCATGCCCTTTGGGTTGAAAAACGCAGGTGCAACTTATCAAAGGACAGCCACCACTTTGTTACATGATATGATGCATAAAGAAGCCGAAGTCTATGTGGATGATATGATTGTAAAATCAAGGCACCGAGACGGGCATATTCAGGCGCTCCATAAGTTCTTTGAAAGGTTACGTAAGTACAATTTCCGATGAATCCTCAAAGTGTGCATTCGGATTCACGTCAGGCAAGTTATTGGGTTACGTAGTCAGTCAAAGGGGAATCGAAATTGATCCATCCAAGATCAAAGCAATCGTTGAAATGCCGCCACCCGAGAATGAGACGGAGATTAGGGGGTTCCTCGGTCGACTTCAATACATAAGTCGGTTTATATCAAAATTCACCATAACATGTGAACCTATATTTAAGAAGTTGAAGAAGGGGGTCAAAATGGAGTGGGATGATCAGTGTCAAGAAGCGTTTGACAAGATTAAAGACTATCTAGCCAACCCCCCTATTCTTGCTCCTCCCAAGCAAGGTCTGCCATTGATCCTTTATTTGACAGTAACCGACACTGCCATGGGGGCTATGCTAGCCCAAACCATAGAAGATCAAGAACGAGCCATATATTACTTAAGCAAGAAATTCATCGACTATGAAACCAGATATTCAAGCCTTGAAAAGACCTGCTTAGCTCTAGTTTGGGCCACCAAGAAACTCAGACATTACATGCTCAATCACCCTGTACTGGTAAGTTCAAGAATGAATCCCCTCAAGTATATATTCGAGAAGCCAGTCCTAAGTGGAAGAATCGCAAGGTGGACGGTTTTGTTATCTGAATTTGATCTCAAGTTAGATCCTACCAAGACCATCAAGAGACACGTAGTTTCAGAATACTTGGTCGAGCATCCCACTCACACAGCCAAAGAACACGAGCAATATGACTTTACTGATGAAAATGTGGCCTTAGTTGAGGAAAATTGCTGGAAAATGTACTTTGACGGGGCATCCAACCAAAAGGGTTACGACGCAGGAGTGCTCCTAGTATCCCCCAATGAAACCCATACTCCCATCTCAGTGAAATTGGACTTCCCTGTCACTAATAACGCGGCCGAATATAAAGCATGTATCATCGGCCTACAAGCAGTCGTAGGCATGGGCGTCCGAGTACTCAAGGTCTATGGGGATTCCCTGCTAATCATCAATCAAGTTTCTAGAAAGTGGAAAGTTCACAGCGAAAGCCTGGCACTCTACCAAGAATTTTTCGACAAAGTGCTTGATAATTTTGAAGAGGTAGCCTTCACATATCTTCCACGAGAGGATAATCAATTTGCGGATGCTCTGTCCAAATTAGCATCCTTGATTATCATACCTAACCCAGTTAGCATGATGCCCATTTGTATACAAAGAAGAAGCGAGCCAGCCTTTTGCAACTACCTCGACACAGAAATGACCATGGCTCCAATCGAAGAGGATTCTTGATACCAAGACGTCTTCAACTACATCACCAAAGGAATATACCCTCAAGATGCACCACTAAGAGCTCAACGGGCCATCTGTCTCTTAGCGGCGCAATACATAGAATACAAGGGGGTTCTGTACAAAAAGTCCCACAACGGGGTCAACCTCAGATTCGTGAATTCCGAAGAAATCGCAGAGATTATGGACGAGGTACACAATGGTATGTGTGGGCCACACATGAATGGCCGAATGCTCTCTAGAAAGGTCCTACGATTGGGATACTACTGGACTACTATGGAAAGGGATTGCTACGACTATGTCAAGAAGTGCAAGAAGTGTCAGATATATGCCGACCTACAGCATATGCCGCCCTCAATGCTCCACAACTTCACATCCCCTTCGCCATTTTCCGCATGGGGAATAGATATCATTGGTAAGATCACCCCAAAGGGCTCGGGAGGACATGAATACATCCTAGTAGCCATAGACTATTTTACCAAATGGGTCGAAGCCCAATCCTATGCCGTCCTTACCTCCAAACAAGTTTCCAAATTCATAAGGAACAACATCATTTGCCGATACGGCGTTCTGCATGAAATCATCAGTGACCATGGATCCCACTTCAAAGCCGAGACAACCACCCTCCTCAAAAGCTACAAAAACCAGCACCACAAATCATCCCCTTACCGTCCCCAAACCAATGGAGCAGTGGAAGACGCCAACAAAAACTTCAAGACTATCATTGAAAAGATGATATAAAACTACAAAGATTGGCCCATCAAACTCCCATTTGCCGTTTGGGGATGTAGGACATCCATAAGATCCTCTACGGGAGCAACACCTTATTCCCTAGTCTATGGAATGGAAGTAGTTCTACCCATAGAAGTCCAACTACCCTCCATGCGCATAGCCTTAGAAGGAGAAATTCCTAAAACCCAATGGTTACAAGCCCGCTACGAAGAGCTCATGTTTACGGATGAAAAACGCCTACGGGCCTTAGACCATTCCCACATGTACCAACAACGCATGGCAAGAGCATTCAACAAAAAGGTTCGACCTCGAAATTTAAAGGAAGGGGATTTAGTTTGGAAAGAATTACGTGCCCCAGTTACCGACCCCAGAGGCAAATTTCGACCCAACTGGTCCGGCCCATTCATCATCAAAGACATTCTATCAGGAGGTGCAGTCAGGCTCATGGATATTAATGGCATCGAGTCCAGTCAGCTCACCAATATGGATCAACTGAAGAAGTGCTAAAAAAAATCGATAAAAAAAAAAAAGAAAAAAAAAGACGTACACAATTTGAACGAACTACGCTGGCCTAATTCCACACTGGATACGCAGGTAACCCTTTTAAGGGCCCGACCAAAATCAATCCAAAATTCCTTTCAAACTCATGCAAAAGGGATAATCTTTATTCAAACTGAACGAATAAGCTTACATTGCAAGAATTAAACTTCCTAAGGTTACAAAAATAAAAAAATAATGCATCTACGAGGGTTTAAGCTAAACCAATTCTTATTATTATTTTTTTTCAAAACTAGACTTGCTTTCCTAGAAAACTACTTTAATCCTTCTTCGCTTAAGAAGGCTTCGTTGAAGAGTTCTTCTTTGAAAGACCTTGGCTTGAGGACGACCTATGATCGCTCCCTTGAGCTGGGAGCTTGCCTCTTTTCAGTACATGATAGCCTCCATTTGAGGCCCTTCCTTTCTTTTCTTGCTTCTTGTTTTTGAGTCATACTTAGGCTTTAGCTGGTCCCACTCCTTATGACGAAGGCCTCGTCTCGCTTCTCCATCACCGCAGGAAAGCCAGTTCAGATAGGTCTCAGAAACTTGAGTTGGGGCAATCACCCGAGGTACAGTCCAGCGGTCCCGGCTACGCCAGTACTTTCCCCAATCTGTAGCAAACTCAGTGGTCAAAGCTACGATAGTTGGTCTCGTAGTTTCCTGACGAGGAATAACCTGCTTCAACCCATATTGCCTCATGACCCTAGAGGGGAAGAAGAAAGTAGTCCTGTAGAAACCCAGTATGGTAGTATGAGTGAGGAACCAAATTTTCACAAGCCACTAAGGAGGTCAAGTTCCACCAAGACACATGCCAGCGGATAATAGGTCCCGCATGGAAAAAGGCATCCTATTCAGCAAGGGACTTTTCATAATATAGCCTTTTCCTAACCAAGAAGCTAGCAGCGGTATAGGTTTTCTTTGACCAAGCCCGAGGAGCACGAGCTATCATATTATCTGGTGATTCTATTAGCCTCAGATGCTCATATAACCAAATTTGAAGCAGCAGGGGGCTGCCAGAAAAAGCTTCGTGAGGAGAGATTTTCAGCCTGTCAAGCCCAATAATAGTTTTCCCTACAACCAGATGCAAAGGAGAATGCCCTTCAACCATTTGATTAACCACTCGCAGCAACGAGGCTCTGCCCAAGTTAGGAGATTCTGCATTAGCAAACAATAGGCGGTTCAACAGGCAAAGTACAAAAGCCTGACAACGACAACGCTTGAATATTGCATTCTTGTTAGAAGAAATAGCAAATTTTTCGTAGAGTTGAACCAAGTCCACATCGACACCAAGAACTATGCTTTTGGCTTCTACAGATGACAAACCCAAGAATTTCTTGTACTGATCCCTAAAACCATCTCTCACATAAGGCATAGCTGGGGGAAGAACATCAGGCATATTAGTGATCGCAGCAAATTCTTCAACTAAAGGGCATAATTCAGAGTTACCAAAACGGAAAACATGCAGGTCAGGGTCCCAATAATTCAGAGCGGATCGAAGAAGGGGCCACAATATTTTTGTTGGTCTTAAGGTCAGCAAGGTAGAGACATAGAGCGGAGCTAGTTCAAGTTTATCTTCTACGGTCAGATTTTTGCACCAGGCATCGAACAGGTTTTCAAAGGATTTCACCATGATAGAAAATTTGGGAAATTTGGGAGAGCTAGGGTCTGAAAAGTGATACAACATCAAGTATCCCGTAAATCCTATTTATAGGCAAAAACGCGGGCCAAAGAAGTCAGAAATCCACAAAAAATCCCAAACCAGAGCCGTCAGCGGCACTGGTCAACGCCGCTAGCGGCCCTGGCCCTGGCCCGGTCCGAATTTTCCTGTCGCTCCAGCTCGCCCCATTGATCCGATCTGCCCGATTTAAGCCCAGTTTTGATACCCGCGCTGAATTACAAAGCTCGAGACTCTCTTAGTTTTATCTTTTTCAATTTTTTCTTTTTTATTATTTTTCTTTTTTTAGGGGGTATAATATGTGTAATTTTTGCTTTTTCTTGCAAATTTTACCTTTTTTTCTTTATTTTATTCCCCAGATTATGGCTTTTCCTACTGCATAACGCATTGCATACTTAGAAATCAGACGGGCATAATCGAGTCATCATATCATATCATATATATCATAAAAATGCATAAAAACATGAGTTCGAAATCTCAAGATCTTGGTCTACAAGGATATCCGACATCGCTCAGCCAGAGTCGTCATCACCGTTGCTGTCAGCCTCATCATCAGCGGACAACCCCTGACCGTGGTTCCCAGTCGAATAGTGAAGAGAAGAGCTATAAATGGGCCTGCTGTTTTCGGGCCTCATGTCCTGCCCATCATATGCTGGTGCACGCATAGGGGTACCTGCCGGAAACCCCGCGGCAAAGAAACTCTCTGTGGCCTGACTGGCGAAATCCATAGCCATATCCATAGCCATAGTATGAGGCACATCCCATCCAGGGGCATTCGCCCAACCTCCGACCGTGGGGGTAATAATGGGCCTGCTATCAAGAGAAGGCTGGAAACCCACAGGGGAGAATATCTCCGGAATGTATGGCACAGAAGGTCCCGGCGCCTCATCAACAGGAGGCCTGGTCACAGCTACGAGAGGTGAACGAGCAACAGATGGTCTGCTCGCCGAAGAGGCCCTCGCAGCAGAAGAATGTCGAGGCCCCACCGAAGACGAGGACTGGGACATCTGCAAACAATCAAGATCGAGATGTTAAGTTAAGCACTTCACTTAGCTAAACAAAGGATAAAAGTCTACTTACATCAGCGGTCCAAGACCGAGAACTCTTCCCCTTGCCCATTACTCGACCATAGCCTTTCTTCAGCAGGTGGATGAGCTTGAAGATCTGAGAGGTCTGCTCCCGGTTCAACCACAAAAAGAGAGCCACAAGATAGAATCAGCACTCAAAAGCAAACACAAACACAAGAAGGGATAAAAAGGAGCTCACCCCAGTACAACCATCAGGAAAGGGAAAGCCCTCCACAGCCTCTCCGTCAGCTATATGAAGAGGGAACTCCTCTACTATGCGTCCCCCACTCTCCCCAATGTACCTCACCTCATTGGTCGGCAAGGTCATGCTTGGGGGCTGACCCCGAGGAACTCTAGAATGAGACCTCCTAGAACCCTGAGCAGCTAGACGATCCGCCTGCAAGACACAAGAAGTCAGTATATCACACATACAGCTAAAAAGATGCAGATAAGTTTCTTACCTCAAAAGTAAGGTCCGGCATCAAGCGGTCCAAGCAGTAGGCCAGGTACGTGGCCGTGCGGTCCAAGCCAACAACCTCTGGCATAAGAAACTCTGTGGCCGCCATACCACGGATCACGACTCCCAAGTCCCGCATACTCAGACCACGCAGATAGAACATGGTCAAAGGAGGATCCTCCGGAACCAGGTGACTACCCAGGGAGGGATAGACCAGCCGAGTCAAACGGTCCCCCAAGTACCATACAAAGCCAAATGGCCCCTTAAAGACCACCCGCAAAGAAGACACTCTAAAGGACTCCAGGGTAAAAGGGGGTGGAACCCCAGGGATACCATAAAAAGCAGACCATGACACCTGCAGGTTACCAGTTCAAAAGTTCATTCACACCAAATGGACCAACAAGAAAAATGCATAAGTCAACAACAACATACCGTAGATGCGGCATAGCTCTCGACGGTGGCCCGAAAATGCTCCAGAGAGGTAAACGAGTGGTTACCCCTACCAATCCACCGTGAACCTAATGGGAACATCCTCAAACCAGGACGGTGAGTACCGAAAGCCAAAAAATACTCAAAGAACCACAGCTGCCATACAAGCAAGAAAATAAGCTCCAAGCCCAAAAGCAAGCACGTGCAAAGGAAAAAAAAAAAAAATGGGCCTACCTCCAGTATCCTCCATGGGCCCGAGATAGATGTCCTCTCACTCGTCTCCTTAGGCCTACAAGCCCGACGACACCATCTCACCAAGGAAGCATAAGCGGAAGCACCGAGGCTGTACTCATGGACCTTGGACAAATCCTCCAGACATGTCAAGAAACCGACTTGACATACACTCTTCTTCTGAGCAAAGATGGTAAAACCCAACAAGCAAGCCAGGAAAATACGGGCTCTCTGCTCCTCAGTAAGCCCCTGCTCCGCCAGAGCCGCCCACAACCGCGCCAAAGAAACCCGATCCTTATCAAAGTGGACATACACGGGCCCGTAAAGCTCAAGCAAACTGTCACTCTGTCACCAATAGTTCGCGTCGTACCGAATACAACGCCCTCTAAAGGATAGCCTCGTTAGCACAACAAACTGATAAGGGGTGGGGAACATCTCTCCTACAGGTGTATGGAAAGTGTTCGTGGAATCCCAAAACCTCTCCAATAACCCCCTGGCAATGATCCTAGAATCCCCCGAGTAACAAGCAAGGATAACAGTCAGGAAATGGTCCAAACCCGAACCCAGTACCAAGTTCCTAGCCCCCACTGAAAAGGTCTTCAGCATCATAGCCCAATGGGAGGTAGCCCCATCAGCCTGCAACAAGACACCAACACCCTAGCCAACAAACAAATTTTCCTCAACACCCATATACTATAAATACAGCTAAAATAATTTCACACAAATTATATGCAGCTGACCACCAATCCAGTACAAGTCCCAATTTGTTCGCGTGCCGAAGCACTAACAGTTCCAGTTTTCAGTTCAAATATACTGAACAACAAAAAAGAGAAAGTCAGAAAACATACCAGCTCCAAGTTAGACAGATGACTCTGCCTATCCGGAAGTAGAACATTGTGGTTCCAAACCCCAGTCGGGCGCCAGTCCAGCCGCATGAAAGAATCCTGGTACAGCCGAGCTCCATCCACGTGACTAGTCGGAGGTGCTCTAGTAGAAGGTAACCCGATGCGGAAAAGGCTCCGGTCATACTCCTCCTCACTCATGGGACGTTTTCCCTTATCCACGGGAGCCATGGGAGCATAATGAAGCTTTCTCACTCTTCAAGTGGGAAAATAAAAGTTTAAGATTCGCAATAAACAGACACCTATTCAACAATGCAACCTAAAATTCAACAACTAGGCGGAAAAATAATCAAGTTCAAGAAAAAAACCGAAGAAATCGGTCAAGAATCGACTAACCTCAAGCAAAGTGGAGCACTCAACAATGGAGGAAGTTCGAAGGTTTGCTCTCGACAAAGTGAAGCTCGACAATAAAGAAGAAGGCACGCGAAAAAAAAGAGAAGCGCCGAAGCGCTTTTACTTAGCTCAAGCCCAGCGCCGCTAGCGGCCTTCGCCAAAGGCCCAGCGCCACTAGCGGCCCTGCAGACCTGCACGTGCGGGCCCCTCTGCTGTCCTACAACCCCTTTTTCCAGTCCAAAGTTCGTTACTTCAGTTCATTCGCGGCAAATATCAGTACCAAGTGTGCGGGAACAAAGTACTCCGGCCCACAAATTCAAATTCGACAGTTGGCCTATTTTACGGTACCAACTATTTTCAGGTAAAACTAACCCGTTTATTTTTGCAGGTCCCAGATACTGAAACTCGGATCTACACTGCGACAACCCTTACCGCCTAGAGTGCCAAATTATTTTTAAAGCCCGAAAATTCTATCGGCCTTACAGCTCAATATTACAAATTCGGGCCAGTCAATGATCGCTTAAAGTATTGCGATTAAACTGTCCTCCTGCGAAATTACAAATTTGGGCCAGTCAATGATCGCTTAAGCTATTGCGGTTAAACTGTCCCTCTGCAAGGTTACAAATTTTAGGGTCAGACAATGGTCGCTTAAGCTATTGCGGTTAAACTGTCCCTCTACGAGGTTACTTATTATGTGTAAGTCAATGATTGCTTAAACTGTTGTAGTTATACTGTCCATTATTTTTTATATGTGTTCCAGTCAATGATTGCTTAAGCTATTGCATTTAAACTGTTCATATGTCCTAACCATTTTAACAGCCGTTATTTTAACCCGCTGTCTCGTTGACTTTTTCGTTTCTTGTACAGGGACGGAATCTCGACATCCGCCGAGCGGAGTTTAGTCACTGTTTGTCGAAGCACTCCACCTTGATCATTCTCAAAGTATTACTAACCTTTTCATTCACTCTGAATACAGGTCCCCAGCAGATGTTTAGATCATCTATGAGCGGTGCTCTATCCTGCTACCATAACCTCTATTTTCTCTTGTGTTCACAGAGATGAAATCTTAGCGCGCTACAAGCATGTCCCAACTCAGGTTTGTCTTCATATGCATACATACTGTACACTCTCACACACCGTGTCCACATCAACATCCTGCATTTCGCCTTCGGAATACTTTGATCTTCACTTTTACTCAAGCTCGATCAAAGTGGGGGCTTCTGTAGGTGCCAAAAAAGCGTCTTTAGTTTTCTCCGCAATAGCCTGATGATGAAAGGAGTAATTTATAAACTTGAACTGTTGTTTTTGCCTTAATAGTTAAGATAAGGTCTCGGGTTTTTCCTCCAAACACTCCTTCATTCTATTTCATTCAAAAGCCCTGTTCAAGAGCTTTCTAACGACACGTCTCACGCCTCTTTCCGACTCCCGGTCGCCAAGTTGCGATTTAGGGGTAAAACCGTCTTTTACCGTTCAAGGGTAAAATGGTCTTTTCACATTTTTCAGAATATTTAAATTCCTCCGGAAAATAAAAATGGAATGGATGTCGTTATAATGACCTTGCTTCTGGCCCGACTCTTTTTTCGGCCCAAATCCAAATTTCGGCTCCTTTTCAGCCGTCAAACCCTACTTCCTGCGCCTATAAATACGACCGTCCACCCTCAGTTCAAAACAGACAGTCTACAGTTGACACCCTCTATTCTCAGTAGTATTGACTCTGAGCTTCACCCTCTTTCTTCTAAAATTTGAGATCTTGTCCTTTACTATTTTTGTCAAATATAGCCTACAGTTCAGGTACGAATTCCTGAGGGCTCAAATTAAATTAATTGCTTAACTGTTTATTTTCTAGTAGTCATAATGTAGATATCATGCTAGAATAACGTTTTCATTACTTCCTAAATATTGTCTGTACAGTCGTTGTGCTGCTCAACTTGTCAATCGAATGCATGTCTAAATAAGGGTTAAAAATAAATGTTGTGATGCTTGTGATGAACTGATTAATAGTCTAAGTCTAGGTTGTTAATCCGGTTTTGCATGGGAATTATGTCTTTAAATTATTAAGCAAACTTGAGTTAGTAGAGGCCGTCATAAACGGGTGAGTTGGGTGTCTAACACCTTCCCACCTCGTACCTTCGCCCCCGAACCTATTATTTTTGGGTACTCATATGTTCTATATGAGCGGGAGTCTTTCTAAAAATATGATTAGTTCACTTTTCGCGCTATTGGGTTGTCTGTTTGGTTTGTCCATTCGATAAAACGCCGATAGCAGATTTGTGACCTCTTTCATGGTTTTTATTTAATTCAAGTCTTTACAAAACCTTTTCGAACTCGATGGTCCCTTGAACTTATCTAAACCCCCAACTTACAAATTTTCTATAAGGACGCACTCCGTGGAAACCAATACATTTATCTAAAAAGGATTGGATGAAAATCCCGGGTCCTTACAGAGGGCATACAGGTCAGGCTAGCTCAGAGCCCGAACCGCTGCTTAATCAACCTTGAGAAGCAATTACGCATGGAACTTGATACAGTGCTTGAGCAAATACACCTATTTTGGGCTCAAAAAGCACGTGATGATTATCTCATGGACGGAGACCGTAACACGAAATACTGCCATGCTAGTACAATTGTACGCATGAAGCATAATCGTATCGAAGGCCTCCAAACTGCTGAAGGATTATGGGTTGGGCAGCCAAGCGACCTGAAGATCATGGTAAGGGAATTCTTTCGCAATCTCTACTCTGAACCTCCGTCCGAGCCTGGCTGCCCTATTGTACCCATGGAGATTATTATTGACAGGTTCCCTACATTCTCGCCCTCGGACTACACAGCTATTGCCCGGCCTTTTTGCAAGGCTGAAATTAAATTTGCCATTGATAATATGGGCCCCTACATAGCTCCGGGCCCCGATGGGTTTCAAGCAATATTTTTTCAACGCAACTGGGACATTGTAAAAGATAATGTTTGTGATTTAGTCCTTAGTGTCCTTAATGGTGCAACTTTCCCACCCAAGCTGAATGAAACGATGCTAGTCTTAATACCCAAGGTGGAGAATCCCCAAAGTGTGACTGAATTGAGGCCCATTAGCCTTTGCAATGTTGCCTTCAAAATCATTACGAAGGCCATTGTAAATAAGCTTAAACCCATAGTATCGAAGGTGATCTCCCCCAACCAAGCTAGCTTCGTTTTGGGAAGGCAAATCACAGATAATGTAGTACTCGTGCAGGAAGTTCTACACTCTATGCGCACTAGTGGGCGAAATAAACCCATGACGGCGATCAAGATAGATTTTGAGAAAGCATACGATCGAATCCGATTGTCCATTGTCAGAGACACACTCATGGACCTACGGCTTCCCCACCAACTTGTTGAAGTTATAATGAACTGCGTGACATCTTGCTCAATGAGGATACTTTGGAATGGCAGTCTCACTGACTGATTCAATCCCTCAAGAGGGGTTAGACAAGGTGACCCTTTATCACCCTATCTCTTTGTGCTTTGCATGGAACGTTTAGCACACATTATTGAGGAAGCAACAAGAGTTGGTGATTGGAGCCCAATCACACTTAGCCATGGTGGACCCGCTCTCACTCATTTATTTTTCGAGGATAATTTGGTCCTCTTTGGTGAAGCTACTGTGCAGCAATCGGAGGTTATTACTCAGTGCCTCGGAAGCTTTTGTGATGTCTCTGGGCAGAAGGTCAGCCTAGGTAAATCTCGAGTCCTCTTCTCCCGTGCTGTTGATGAAACATTAGCTAATGACATAAGCGCTGCACTGAACATCTCTGCTACGGATGACTTGGGACGCTATTTCGAGATGCCCACTCTTTCAAAGAGAGTTACCAAGGAAACTTACCAACATATTATTTTCCAAGGTTAATTCACGACTTGTAGGCTGGAAGACAAGGCACTTGTCTCTCGCGGGTAGAGTTACACTGGCTCAATCTACACTTTCGAGCCTACCTTACTATTCTATGCATTCCTCACTTCTCCCACGTTCGATTTGTGATCAAGTAGACAAAAAGTGCAGGGGATTTGTGTGGGGCAGCTCCGAAGAGCAACGTCGCATCCACCTTGTTAACTGGGACAAGGTGACGCAACCCAAAAGGGAAGGAGGGCTCGGACTCCGTTCAATGCGTCAAGCCAATGTTGTGTTCCTTGCTAAATTGGGATGGGGGGTTATGAATGAGCCTACTAGTCTCTGTTCCCGCGTCGATCAAAGTATTGTCATGGAAGGAACGACATTGATATGTTTAGACCTGCTTGAGAAGGATCACATACATGGAGAAGCATCATCCCATGGTGCTCCTACTTTATGTAAGGGAGTTATGTCTTCTATTGTTGATGGTATGCAAACCCTTTTCTGGTACCATAATTGGGCTGAGAGTGAACCATTAGCAAAAAAAGCTATTGCTCCCATTGAGGATGAGATTTGAGATGTGACTGTGGCTAAGATGTAGGGACCCAATGGCTGGCTTTGGGGCAAGTTCTCTCATATTCTCCCACCTCAAACACTTGAAAAAATAGCCTCCCACCATGTAATTGAAAGCCATGGGCCTGATCAACGCTATTGGGGTGGTTCCAGCTCGGGTGATTTCACTATTGGGTCTGCTATCGATATCATGCGTGAAGTGAGCCCGACCAATGAGCAAAGTACGTGGAAGGACATATTGAAGGTTCGTGCACCTCAAAAATGTCGTACCTTCTTATGGCTTACGCTCCATGAAAGCTTCCTTTGTAATGCGAATAGAGTGCGAAGAAACCTTGCTCAGTCTACTGTTTGTGTGGAGTGTGGGGCAGCTAGTGAGGATTGCTTGCACGTCCTTCGTGATTGTCCAAGAGCAGCTGAAGTTTGGGCATTATTAAAACCACCCTTAGGCTATGATCACTTCTTTATGGCTATTGTTGATGAGTGGCTAAGTGATAATCTTTCTGCAGCAGGTAACTGGGCTACAATCTTCACAATTGGCGTCTGGTGGCTCTGGCGATGGAGGAATGCTAGAGCATTTGGTGAACCTGAGCAAATTCCGAATGATATACTGAAGTTCATTCTTGACATGGCTAAAGAATATGTGCACATTGATGAGTTGCGTGGATCACTTTCGCAAGGAGGGAAGCGTAAACGTACTGAAATCAATGGGCGCTGGGACTCAACCCCTGGTGGTTGGTATAAAATCAATACGGATGGAGCGTCTCGAGGCAACCCCGGGCTTGCGGGTGGTGGTGGCGTTATTCGCTCTCACTATGGCACATTCATGAAAGCTTTTTCGTTCAAGTGTGGCTACTGCTCTTCCTTTCGGGCAGAACTACTTGCTGCACTCCGAGGTCTAATATTAGCTAAATATTTGGACCTGCTACATGTTATCCTTGAAGTAGACTCTGAGCCGGTGATTAAAGCACTCAAGGAGGACCCCTTTCCTTGGCATCCCCATTATTTCATCATTTTGCAATGTCGCAGCCTCTTGGTCAACCCAACTTGGGAGGTGAGAATCAAACATGCTTATCGCGAAGCAAATCGAGTAGCGGATTGGTTAGCTAATTTTAGTTTTGATAGTGACAATAGCCTTTCTATTTTTGATAGCCCACCTGTGGGACCTAGTACTTTACTTTTTGAAGATAATGTACGCTGCTCTAAGCCCCGTAGTATCCCTTTGATTTAATAAAATTTTGTTAGGGCTCCGGCCCTCCATTGCACCAAAAGAAAAAAAAGTTCTGTCGGTCATAACAAACCTAACAACCATTAAAAAGGAGTAATATTTTTAACTTTGTCATTATCATTCAATTTTCAGTTCGCTTCAATTCCAAACTTAGTTTAGTTATGAACAATTCAGTTGAATGCTTGAAACAATAGTTGAGATCCCTTCTTTCCATGAGTTTTGGAGAGAAATCATCGAAGCATAACTGTTATAACGATCCGAACTCATGGAACAAATCAAAACATAACATAACTAAACTTGAAATTCCGAAACTGATTTGCAAAATTAAAACAAACGAATTGACACAAAACTCTTTCTTTTTTTTTTGGGAATAAATTTCAAAAGTAAAAAAAAAGGACTGTGGAATGGAAATCACTAATATATGGCCAATTCTGTTATCCTGCACAGGACTGTCCTGCGCATTAATTTATTGTGTGTAACACACTCGCTTTCTATTTTGAAGGGTAATAGCCGATTTTGGTAACCGGAAACAAGAAAAGTGGAAAAAAAGTTTCAATTGGTGCACCAAAAATCAGTTAGTCGACCAAAACAACCAGAACAAATGAAATAGTTTTGAAATTGAAAATATGCCTTGTAATTTGGAGTAAAAACTTGCCTATAAGGTGTATTTTCATGATGAACTGGAGTAAATAATTTGGAGACATGGAGTAAGTGATAATTTTTTATAATCGGATAAATGGTAAGACGAAGTAAAAGTATGATGAAACGGTGTATTTCATTGTTGGGGTGGAGTAGAAATCGATGTATTTTAGCATATAGGCTAGTGCATCAAAAAAATCAGTTGGTCGACCGAAACGAATGAAATAATCATGAGATTGAAGATTTGACTTACATGGAGTAAGTGATAGTTTTTTAAAACACAAGTGCTAAATACAACATCAGATTTTAACAAATACAACATATTTTTAGACAAAAAGACCCATATATCCTTATTTAAATTTAGCACTCTCCCTTCCACTTCTCCCTCTTCCCCAAGCTCTCTCTCTCCTCCAATCCTCCCCCAAGCTCCCAGTCAACCGTAGTATTAGCAGAATATATGATGTCCAAATGATGACTAGCTAGCTTCTAATAGACACAACAATTTCTTATTGGATTTTTGGGCAAATTTCTTGGCCTGCTACAACCGCCCAAAAAATGTTAAAAATTGGGGAATACAGTCGCCAAAGTTGGGCGACTCTATTTCCATGTTATCGCCATCGTCAGGTGACTTAATTTCAATGTTGTCACTTGAACTGGGCGACTGTATTTCATGCCCAGATGAAGATTTAGCAGCTATGTTTTGACTTCCATCTCATTCACTTGCTTTTTTGGTCATCTTCCATAGAGCAACTCATCAACTGCATATTTTGAGGATTTAAAGCATGTGTAGTACACTAGTACCTTAACATTGTGGTTTAGCACCGTGAATTCTTTTAAGTTACAGAAAAGCAAACCAAAGTCTAACCCTGTGGTTTGCTTGCTTCTTTAGCTGAGATATTTGGATGCCAAATCATCAGGCTATTAGCCTAGTTATTCTAGGCTTTGATTTCCCTAGATAATCAAAATACAGAGACTAATTGGTAACTTTCCCTCTTCTTTGTATCTCTGTTGCCCCAACAAATACCACATCACTTTACTTTAATTGGGCGATATGTTTGTGATGTTGTCGCCCAAACCAGTGACTGTATTCACAGAGAGCCGCCCAATTCTGGCGACACCCTTCCTATTTTGCCGCCTGACATTAGCGAAAACATGGTATTACGGTCGCTCAGATTGAGCGACTGTAGTGCCCTGTTCTACCCAATTGTTGGCGACAGGGGAACCGAATCGCCAAGACCTGGTGACTCCACCACAACAATGAGAGAGAAGGTGGGAAAATTCAGCATCACATTTAAGGCAAAAGGGGCAAACAATAACCCAATTCAGCACTATGAACAAGTAGGGTGGGAAAATTTTGAGCAAATTAATATGGAAAGTACTTATGGGTGATGGCTTGCCCAAGGATGATGGTTTGTTTAAGGTTGTTGCTGATTGAAGGAGATAGAGATCGAGGGGGAGGGAGCTTGGGGGAAGATAGAAATGGAGGAGAGAAGGTGCAAAATTAAAAGAGGGGTATATGGGTCATTTTAATTGAAAAAATGTTGTATTGTTTAAAAAATGATGTTGTATTTAGCATTCCCCTTTTATCATTGGGTAGATGGTAAGGCGAAGTAAAAGTATAATGAAATGGTTTATTTCATTGTTGGGGTGGAGTAGAAACCGATGATAATGAGTAATTTCACATATAGGCTGGTGCACCAAAAAAATCAGTTGGTCGACCAAAACGAATGAAATAATCCTGAGATTGAAGATATGACTTACATGGAGTAAGTGATAGTTTTTTATAATTGGGTAGATGATATAATGAAGTAAGAGTGTGTTGAATTGGTGTATTTCGTTGTTAAGTGGAGTAGAAACCGATGATATAGAATAATTTTGCAAAATAGAGTTGGTGTATTATATGAACTTTTGGTGGACCATTAATTTTATTTGGTAAACCCGTCAATTTATATAGTGGACCATATTGACAAATAAGAGTAACTTGGTGTGGAGTAAGCTAGTAAGTAGTAAGTTAAAAAACAATAAATAAAATAAAGAGCTGACAAAATGTGCTGCACCCTCCAGCAACAGAAGCGCGCCCCTAATATATACTCCCAAATTTAGGAGTACTTGAGGCAAGTAATCTGTGAATAAAAGCTGAAACGAATATCCCAAATTTCTTTCCCAAAGTCCCAACCCAAACCAACAACTTTGTACTACATCTTCAGAGCAAATCAGAATTACAGTTGATCACCATTTCTCTCACCGTTGGATCACAACATCACAACCACCTTTGCTCAAATCCCCCTAAATTCCGAATATTCTCCCCCATTCCCTTCAACTTTCACCCCCACCATAAATAAACCCTCACCCTCTCTCCTCTACTCCTCCCCTTCACCAAAAACCACCATGCCCACATTATTCACCAAAGATTATGAGCTCTTAGACGAAATTGGCCGAGGCAAATTCGGCGTCGTTTCACGTTGCAAATCACGATCAACCAACGAACTCTTTGCCGTTAAATCAGTCGGCAAATCTTTACTCTCCGGTGACTCAATTGACACTCAGTCACTCATAAACGAACCCAAAGCTCTCTCTCTCCTCTCTCTCTCACCCACGTCCTTCATCACGCGCCTCCATAGCGCGTACGATTCCCCCACTCACCTCCACTTAGTCCTCGACCTTTTCCCTTTCCCTACTCTCCACGAGGTCGTTTCGTCCTTCTCTCTCTCCCAAGACGACATTGCCCAGATCACCATCAATCTGTTACATGCTATCCTACATTGCCACCAAAACGGCGTCGTTCATCGTGACATTAAACCCGAAAACATTTTAATCGATCTTAGTACCAAAAAGATCAAATTATGCGATTTTGGGTCTGCTGGGTTTATGACGTCAGGTGGGGAGATGATGACGGAAGTGGTGGGGACACCGTGTTACGTGGCACCGGAGGTTTTAGAAGGGAAGGGTTATGATGAGAAAATTGATGTTTATAGTGCTGGGATTGTTTTATATATTATGATTGCTGGGTTTCCACCCTTTTATGGGGAGAATGTTGAGGATGTTTTTGACAAAGTTTTGAGAGCCAATTTGAGGTTTCCTGTTAGGGTTTTTGGTGAAGTTTCTAATGGGGTTAAGGATTTGTTGAGAAAGATGCTTTGTAAAGATGTTTCTAGAAGGTTTTCTGCTGAAGAAGCGTTGAGTAAGTGTGATTTTTTATTTTTTTTTCATTTTATAATTGTTTTTGATTATTTTGGGTTTTATTGGTTGTGTTTTTTGTGGGTTTTGATGGGTTTGTTTTGCATTTTGGAATTATGGATGGGATCGTGTTGGTGAATCATGAATGTGATGCATGCCCTGTTGTTAGAACCTTGATCGTCTGAGAATAATGTGGATTTTGCATGCTCTGTTATTTGTTGAAGGATCTGTGAAGTTGTCAATAAATGTCTCTAGTTTATTTATTTTTTATGTTTTTTGAATTTGTATGGTTGATATTATTGTAGGTTTTGATGGGTTTGCTTTGCATTCTAGAATTATGAATGGGATTTTGGTGTTTTTGTTGCATGCCCTGTTTTAATGGGGGATCTGTTTAGTGTGTGTTAATTTGAGGCTTTTACGTCTTTTGTTTTGGGTTTTAGGGTTTAGAAGTTTAAAATCCTAGGGGCTCTGGATTGTACATGTTATATTTTCGGAGGCGTTGGTTGGTCATGCAGTGTGAATTAATTTCACGCTTTGTGTTCTTCTCATCTAATGTGAGCGATTTCGGTTCATCTGGGTCATGTTCTAGCTTAAATTTTGTTGAATTCATTGTGGATTGGTTTTCTTGGATGGAGATCTGTGGTTGATTCTGGGTTTTTATTTTTTTATTTTTTTTTCTTTTTTAAATTTGGGATGTTGCTCTTTACAAAAGTTTCTTATTGATTTGCCAGATTTCTCTAAACTAACTTTGCAATTTGACTGATTCTATAAGTTAGTAGTGTAATGTACCTGATTCTTGTTGTTGTGGGGTTTCTGGGACTTCATTTACACTGTTAATTTCGGGAATGTGGCTCCACATTCAATTTGATGAGTGTAAAGTGTAAACAATGGTTGTTGTCTTGAATGTCTTGCCCTTTTTGGTTCATTATTATTTTTCTAATTTCGTTTCTCTAGGGAACTGTTGATGAGGACAAGAGGTTAAAGTGTCATCTGATATCTAGTTTTCCTACCTTGACTGATACATTACCGACACATCTTTGTTTGTATCTTAACTCTTAAGCGCAACAGATACTTTGTTGTGATATTTAAAACACTATTAATTCATATTTGGTAGCAATTTATCAAAGTTAAAGTCATAGATGGAGCCCAAGCATAGGGAGCCCTTACATTTGTATGGAGTATCTGCATTTTTCTAAATGCATGTTGCATGGCCTCCCCTCCCCCACAGGCCACATCCATATCTTGATTGTCGAAATATGATCATTAAGATGTATCATGTATGCTCCACCTTTTTTTTAAATAAATATCTATCTCCTATCGTTGTGTTATAGAGTGATAGTAACCTAATTTGTGTACCTTTGATTGGCATGCAGGACACCCTTGGTTGGCAAGTGCAGGGCAACCACAACAGTGAGCCGAACATGAACAAAGGTTTTGTTTACCTGAAACAAAGGAAGTTCAGGTATTAGACAGGCATATATAATCATAGTTAGGTGCTTCAGTATTTTCTGGTTCCCTTCGACCCGTTCCCCCATGAGTATATCCCCAATGCAGATTCTCGGGTGTGTCTGATTATGCTCGATTCCATTGATCTGTGTTACCAAATACCTGAGGGGCAATGAGGTGGCTTCTTTTAACTAGTTTGTATGCAGTAGTGTATATGAAGTTATCTTTTAGTAGCACGGGTATTGTGTACGTAGACTAGGTTTTATGTACGTAGACTACTAGTATGAAGGATGAACTAAGAAGCTCTCTTGGTTTGGGTAGTGAGGCTTTTACTGTTGTCTGTGTTAGCATGTGCCTGATGGAAAATAGGCAGCTTCCTTTGGAGTATATTGTACAAAGCAATGGAAATTTCTTCATTCCCAGATCATTGTGTGCATTCTAATCATGTGTTGTCTTCTTTTGTTTCGGGTTTGATGGCCTTAAACTTTCAAGTTTTACGCCCTCTGAATTTGCCTTCGCTGCAAATCCTCTAACAGTCGTACTTGATACTTCTTATCTTTTACTTTCCATTCAGTTCAATATTGATATATGTAACATATTAATACTCTCATCATCTCAAACAAAGCAAATGGCAAGATTTGTTTGGGACGGAGGGAGTACTTGCGATGAACAATTGATCATATTCAATTATTCAAGGTGCAGTTCCCACCAGCTCAAGAGTCATGAGTATGAAGATTAGGCGAATCCACTTTTGGGCTTCAACAAGGCCTGTCAAATGTTTAAGTAATGACACATGTAAAGCCCAATGGACACTTTTGTCTTTCATGTGGCTGAAATGCCAGGCCTACTGAGAGTACTGATCATTGCGGGAAAGAGATAGGAGTAATGTACACAGCCCGACCATTATAAAATTCCCCCCCATGGCCTTCAAAAGGACTCTCCCAACATCATTTATTCATTTTTGAGGGACTGGGCCTGTGGGTTAGTTCAACTACATTTGGCCCGTATTTACTCATTGGTGAATTTTTTTTTATTTTTTTTTTCTACAAGGACGCATGCAATAGCCCGCAAACCACAAGCGCCAGGCAAGGCAATTCATCTTTGATGAGCTGACGGGCTCAAGTAGAGGAGGAGACCCTCCATACAAAGAAAGGTAGAGGAGATTTTACTCTCCCTACATAAATGAAAATTTGAACCCCTGACCACTCGGTTGTGAAAGCGGGGCACTTACCACTTGAACTACCACCTCCTCCTCACTCATTGGTGAATCTACCAGGTGCAAATATATGTTTGAGAAGCCTATGCCTCATGCCAAACAAAGAGAGAGTTAGAGAGAAAGAGAGACTAAACATCATATATTAATCCAGCTTTAGTTATAAAGTGACTATTAATTAGATATAAATGAAATTAACAACACAAAAATTCATATTAGGCGGCTTTATGCATGAGACGTGATACCAGTGAGCAAAAAAGAGATACCACGTATATAAAAAGTGATATTTTTAAATAAAAAAAATGATACCTCGACTCCTCAAGACCGCCTCATAGGAGAGTTTTTGAACAATTGGTTTCACATAGCCTACAAATCTTTTTTGAGAATCATTATTCGTTTGAGATATCATGTCAGCAACAACAAGAAGAAGGACACCATCCTTGTGAACAGCTTGGGTTTTGGCGGTTGGTCAAAAGTCGTGGTTAGACTACAATGTCAAAAGATTACTGTTACACTGCCAACAAGTTGATTGTATGGAGAAATAATTGGACGATTTAGTTGCAGTTTGTTTCAATTGGGCAAAAGCTGCGGCAAAACGGCGGTTGGGTTTTTTTTTCTTCCTGATTTTGGAGAAATTATGGGGACGATTTCTTCCTGACTGCTGCTGCAATAGTGGATAATCGTACTAGTAGATGGTTATATGTGAAACGACTATTTTCATTGTGCCATACCTTCTCTGACATTGACATTACTACAAAGAATACGACAGTATTTTTTGACTTACAAAGAGTATTCAAAATAAGTGAGCTTAAGATTTTTTGGCTTGTTTATTATCGAACCAGCTTTGACATAATATGCTCACAAGATACTCAGGAGTCACGGGTGCATTGGCTCGTTGCTCACTTAAGTCCTTAATACTCTTCGTTGGAAATAGGAGTACTTTTTTTTAGGGAAAATTAGGAGTACATACTTAGCTTTTTGGACATGCAATTAGCCCTCTGTTATGTATTTGATACTTTAGATGATAGACCCCAAATACCAATGGTTATTATTCGTGAGAAAGAAAGCCATCCTAACTTTACTAAATTATAAGGGAATAGGACCATAAATTTAAAGGGGTTTGTCATCTTCTAAATAGGTGATGGAAATGTACATCCAAAATTAAAGCTATGAAAGTCAAGGTCGTCGCAGAACTGCTTAAATCATAAGGTATGAAGTCTTATTCAATGCTGTAAGGGTATGGGCTTCCCTAAATCACGACACTATTGACTCCTTCCTTCATATCTTTTCCCCTTTGATTTCTTCCTAGCTTGTCAGCAACATTTATATACAAATGACATTTGCAGTGGGGTTTGATGGCAACCCATAGGTCCCCAATGTTTAAACTAGCTAGCAATGGAGAGCATGACAATTGAATCAAGTGTTGTGAACCGAGGATAAGTTATCTATTCTGAGTGGTTGTTTGGTTCTCGAAACACTATCTGAAAAGTATAAAACTGTCATATTGTTTGGTTAACATAAAATACACGAAGTATAAGTTCAAGAAAATTCGACATCGCACAAAATATGGGAAAAGTTGCTTACCTAGTCCCTGTGGAAAGTACAACTTTCTGTATCAACCAAACAACTATTTGCATTTCTCAGAAACTTCTAATAAATGAGAATTATAACTTCTTAACAAGTATACCTTGAGGCCATTAGACCACTGAGTCTGAGAAAATGTATGAAAGTAAAGGGTTATACAGTAAGTGGACTTGACTCACCTGAGCCTGCAGTTTCCTTTCTTTCTCCATCCAAGCATCAACCTCACAGAAAACTGTACCCACTAGCTAAAAACCAACAAAACAAAAAGCCTCAATCTTAGATCAAATTAGACTTGTATGTGAAACCTTAAACTGGAACAATCCTGCTAAAATGCCCAACATTTTCTTCCAAGGCGATCGATCAAGTGAAAGGGACATGAATTTGTAGTGGCTGTCATCTTCTATTGCTTGATGGACATGAGAGTTAAGAAGGATATGTGCATTTGAAAACTAAGGCCATGGAAGAAGTCAAGGTCGTCGCTCAACTGCTTAAAGTTTAAGGCAAAAAGTTCCAATCAACGCAACAAGGTTTTGGGGCTTGGGCTTCCACAAATCACAGTACACTACTATAAATTCCTTCATATCTTCAACCTTCAGTTTCTTCCTAGCATGTCAAGGATGAAGACAAGTGTACGAAAAACATTGACAATGGGGTTTGATGGCAACAGATTAGGTCCCCACTGTTTGAGGTAATGGCACTTTCCCACGCATTATTGCACATCAAGATCAAGAAGCTGAGCGTAAATTTACGACGTGAAGGAGAAGCTGTGACAAGTTATTATGGACACACACAAGGGATCTTGGTCTTTGGCACTGGCAGTACTTGGTTTTCGAGTTCAATAAACTGATCACGTTCAAAGAAACATGATTGAAAGATAATGTTTCATACTCTCAACAGGATCACAAATTCACAAAACATGAGCTACAAATCTGACTATAGTATTAAAATTCTGCTAAGGCAATATGTATAGAAAATTGCTCTGTACTTTCCATTAATAAAAACTTGATGCTGCAGAAACCAAAATAACTACACAGAAATGAACCCAAGTTCTGAATCGAATAGGAAAAGTCAAAAATGTAATTAACTGAACACTGCAGTACTCAGCCAATGTGCTTATTTTTAGTGCAACAGCACTTGAACCTGCAGTTTCTTTCCTCCCAGCTTGCTTCAACCTCAAAAACTGTACTACTAGTGCTAATTATAAAAATCAACAAAGCAAAAGTGCTTCAAACTTAGAATTAGACTTAGTGAAAATATCATCAAAGGAGACCCAAACAACCGCCTTAAACTGGAACAGTCCTGTTAGAATGCCCAACCTCTTCTGTTTCATCATCTTCGTGCTCACCCGACATCTCTTCCAAGGACTTTCCATTGGCTTCTGGCACCAAGAACGTGCAAATAAATCCAAGCCCACAAACACAGGCCAATATGATCAGCGAATTCTTGACCCCAATTCCTGGACCATACCCTGCATCAGTCTTGGTTGGGTCCTGGCTCTGAGCCAAGTACAAGAACCCAAACGCACCAATAATGGCTCCAGCCTTTCCTGCAGCCGATGAAATCCCGTGGCATGTAGACCTGAGTCTGGCAGGGAAAATCTCGGCTGGCACGACAAATGTGGTTGCATTAGGCCCGAAATTGGCAAAGAAGAATGTCAAGCCGTACATGATTATGAACCCAATCTGGTTTCCAGGGGAAGTCCAGTGATGGTAAGGAATGGCGAGGGCAAACATGAAGACTGTCATCATGAAGAATCCCATCAACTGGATAGCGAACCGCCCAACGACATCAATCAAGGCCACAGTGAACCAATACCCTGGCACTGTACCACATAGGGAGACAAGGGTTTGGGCACGAGCCACCATGTAGACCTCCTGGAGGGCACTCATGGTATTTGCATGGGGTAGCCACCCAACCGAGCTGAAGATATCCTTTTGGAAGAGGTTGTTGCTGTAGAAGGCAATGTCTAGGAGGAACCAAGTGGTGGTGGTTCCTAACAAGTGCCAGCCATGTCTCTTAAGGAATGCCTTTGAGAACAACCCAAATTGAGCACTTTTTCGTTGGGTAGCTTCTTGGACTGTGGCTTGTTCCTCTTGAATATCACATTGTAAAACCTTAGACATGTCTGAGGCAGCTTGTTTTGCGTTCTTGGCAACAAGGGCGGTGTAACGAGCAGTTTCAGGCATCTTCATACGCCAGTAGTACGTCATTAAGGCAGGGATAGCCCCAAACATGAGGATGATCCTCCACACAAAGTCTGCCTGCGGGACCAGTGATGCAGCTGCGTTAACCTCATAGGAAGGGGCCGGGAATGCAGCCTTAAAGGCGGATGAAACAATCAAGGCAACAATACCACCGGTCAAGTTTCCAAACCCTTGCATGGCAAAGACGGCTGCTATAAAGGCACCACGCGTCTTCTTGTTCGAGTACTCGGACATGATGGTGGCTGATAGAGGGTAGTCACCACCTATGCCAAACCCAAGCCAAAAGCGGAAGAAACAAAGGGTTGCCATGACACTCCTTGGGGTGTTTCCAAAGGAAAGCCCCGAAGCAAGGGAGCATAAAACCATCATCATAAGAGTCATACCATAGACCTTCTTACGGCCCATTTTGTCACCGAGCCATCCAAAGAAGAGCTGACCAGAGAGGGTACCGCAAAAGGCGACACCATTGACAGCAGCTGAGACATTTGGGGGTAATGTCCCTGGCTTAAGTGAACCAGGCTGGGTGTAGTATATACGACCGAGGAGCTTGGTGACAAGGGAAATACTGAAGAGATCATAGGCATCAGTGAAGAATCCCATTCCAGCAACTATAATAGCTGTGAAATGGTACCATTGTGTCTTTGCTACATCAAGTGCGTTAAGCACTTTAAGCTGTTCTTGAGGCATTTTCAGTGACTGTTGTTTAGGTGCTCAAATGTGTTTTTGATGATTAAAAACCTGAAACAGGGCAAAAAACAGGGGAAGCTCATGTAACTCATATGTTCTCATATTACAAAAAAACAAGGACTTAAGAGTCAGCAAAGTTTGCTTAAACAAAAAAGAAAAAGAGAGAGAAAGAGAGAGAAAGAGTCAGCAGAGTTGAACAAGCAACTAGGCTAAGAAGGTGGGTGATGCAACATGTCATAAGCAATTAAGCATCCATGAAAATAGGAGAATTTTCAATTACAGAAAAAGACATACATGAGACATGACATAAGGGGGGCAGTGCCAAAATTTTCAAACAGGTTGAAACCTGATATTTATTTTTATGCATGAGTCAAGGGATTGAAAAATCAAAGATAGTGACACCCCTTTGATGTTGACAATGGTCACATTACAATTTACAAACACTCTTGTAGTACTATATTCATGGAAGCAACATCTTAAGGGGTAGTTCATACAGGGCAATTCTCACCTAATTTAAAATCAAGTAAAAGGCTTTACAGTGGTTTTCTGTGTGGTCAATTAAGGATACTACTTACTAACCCTATTTTTAAATTAAGAAACAGATGAACCAATAAATCAGGAGCCAAAAAGGTAGATCAAAGTGAAAAAGTGTACAAGTAGGTAGAAAACAACAGTACTCCTTTCAACTGATTTTGTAGGGTCCCAAAATTTTCAAAAGATTCATCAAAGGGAAAATCAAATAAAATAAAACAAAACAAAATGCTCATCCTTATTTAATCATTTAAGGTGTGATACTAGTATTACCATATACTCTTTCAACGTGGGACGGAGGGAATACTTCTGTATTTTGAATTTGAATTTAGTTTACGGACAAGCAAAATATCTACGAACATGGATGCTAAGTAAAGTATTAAAAATCGTGACTCTTTTTCAAAAACATAGTATGAGAGAACAAAATAGAATTGTTATTCTGTTTCACTCAAAATTAGCAACATTCTCAAACAAGTATGAATAGCATATTATGAAGTAAGAATAATTGTTTGAATTGTCAAAAAGAATCACAGTATCACACATCTACACGGCTAAAATAAGTGAAAACAAAAACTAGCAAATTAAAATTGTCATAGTAGAGGAAAAAGACAAACACCAAAAATGGGAATCTCAAAAAAAAGGTAGTCCTAGAAAAAATTGTAAATTACCCCACTACTGAGTTCCCGAATTAATGGAAGTGGAAGAAACCTACAAACAAGGGCCCATCTAAAAAGATTAAAACAAAAAACCAAAATTTTTATTTTTTTTTCTACCACCCTCATAAGAAACAAAAACAGAGCTCTGCAATTTGCAACCACTAAGGAAACAACCAATCAGCTTTATTCTCTCTATCTGAGATTTCTTCTATACCCTTTTTTTCTTCTTTTCCTTTTTGAAAATAAATTGGCGTAACTAAACTCCAAATTCATTGGCGTAACTTGCGTACAATCTAAAACAAACCCCAATCCAAATTCAGAAATACATTAGTATTACTTTTTTCAAATCCCAAAAATTTGGGTTAAAAATTAAAATTACAGGTAAATGCCTTAATCAATCTGGGTACTCTACATTTCGCAAGAAATTCTCAGTGGTAACATTTTTCATTAAATAATAACCATAGAGTTACAAATAACGGGAAGAAAACACCACATAATTAGCACAATTATTAGTAACCCAAGTAGTAATATCATATCAAATTGATCTTAACGTTGCATATTAGTATATTATACGATATTGTATAGTGATATTTTTGACCACATACGAAACCAACCAAAGTAGCAAAAGAAAAAGAGTAACATAACATGAAAATAAAACCTCAAAAGCATACCTTTGGATGGATTTGCGTTTGAATTTGATTGATCGAGTAAATGTATGTTTCGAAAGGTCTCTTTTGGTTTCCCTTTAGGTTTGTTTGTTTAATCTCTCGAGATTGGATGTTTGTTTTTGCTTGGAGAGAGAAAATGAGAAAATTGAGAAGGGGGAAGCGAGAGGAGTGACTGTGGAAATTATGCAAAGGAGAGGTGCCGTATTTAAATGCAACGCCCAGGAAGCTGTTTCACACTGGGGCCCACACAACCCCTTCTCAATCAATAATTTGAATCCTAGTCGGCATTTAATTCTAACTTCTATTAGATCCCACCTAGTATATGTCAGTATGTCACTTACAAAATGTATAATATAATGAATTTTATTTAAATATTTGGTGAGACGGAGTTTTTTTTTTTAGTGAAATAAGGGTTATGACTCATAGTAAGTGATCTTTATATTTTTAAATAGTGGTTTCGTTTTTTCGGTGCAAAATATCTCATATAAGGTTGCCTCGACATGAATGCACCTCTATAAGCCAACACGATGTCAGTGGCACCTGATGTTAATGCCGACTCATATAAGTTTTTGTGAAACCGTGAGTTGGTCTGACACGAGACTTGCTCATTTTAATTTTGTTATAAATTATTTTAATATTTCAATGATATACGCGGCTTTCTGTTAAGGGTAGGTTTTTCCTATTTATGTCTCAAAATTAGTAGAATATATGCGTAACTAAGCTCAGGATGCATAATTACGTAGGACTGATTAAATTTTCAACAAGAATAATGATAATTAAAGTGGAATAAGGGTTTGTTTAAAGGGGTATCTTTGATGAAAGAGAGGGAGCATATTCTGAAAGTATACCTTCCTTGTGTTTCTCTGCTGCTTCCAGCTGAAAGTGCGTCATTCTAATCCTCAAACCTCACGTTCTGTTATTCAAGGCTTCAAGCCCTTCCTTTATTTTACTAAATCATATTATATGCTAGAATATTCTAAATGGCTAAAATCAGTCTGGTCAACGCCTCCCCTTTTACCTCTACAGAGTTCAATTTGACTACTTTCAGCCTGAGGTTTTTTTTTCTTTTTTTAATTTCTTCTTCTTTTGATCTTGCCTTAACTCTTAAGTGCTAATTAATCGGGTTTGTTGAGAGACAGATGCAGCATGAGACAACTGTTTTACTCTGTTAGGAGTTTCTACTATACTTCAACTCCATACTGCTTTTTTTTTTTTTAAGGGATCAACTCCATTCTGCTATTAATGGTTCAATATCTTGTAGATTTCCCATCAAAAAAAAATTCTTAATACATTTATGAACAACCGATTTAAAACATTATTGTACCCAAAAAAAAAAAAAAAAAAAAAATGTAGTGGAACACTCCAATAACCTTTTTTTTTTTAAGGCGAAGATAATTCATTCATTCATAAAAAGTACAAAAATAGATCTAACCGAACATAGTATAAGGGTCTGTTCTCTTCATTTTCTTTTTACTGAACTTATCTGCACAATACCGAACTGAACTGAAATTTACTGAACGGAACTGAATTTTTCTGAAACTGAACTTATTTTTACTGAATCTACAATTGCAAAGAATAAATTTGTTCTTTGGTTTACCGAACTCTACTGAATTTTACTGAATACTTCAAAGGGAAGTTGAGGAGAAGAGTCCCTAAATCTACCATAACAAGATGTATATGACTCCCGCCATCACCGCTAGATATCGGTGTCTTGATCAGCTCCGTCGATAATAAATGACTACCGAAAAAGATGCTATACAGAAAACGGGAGGCCACCGCCTTTTTTCCCTACGATCGGAGATAAGCATGAAACGTGCTGCAGTTATTTGGAAGTACAAAACCCCTTGCCATTTACTAAACCACACATGTACATCTAGGGAGTGTGGTTGAGGGGTAAGAACTCATCTACCCATAACTGAAGTTAAAGGTTTGAATTCGCATTCTGCATGGAGCGAATTTGAATAATCACCGTAGTTAATGGTGGATACCCTTGGTGTGAACCAAAAAAAACCACACTTAGCATTGTTTTTATGTGTTGATGTAGAATTTTAGTCTGAATTTATTAGAGTTTTAACTTGAATTTTGGACACAAAATCTTAATTACTACTCTCTTATAGTTACAAAATATGAATCACGAGCAAAAAAGAATTTCACTACTTCATTAGTAGTTGGTTAGGGGAAACAATGAAAGTGTACTTCTTGTCTAGTAGTATTTGTAATTAAATTATTAATTTTCATGGAAATCTTAGTTTCCTATGATTGTCTCAATTATTGAAAAGTTACCACCATCAATGGTTTATTTTTTAGTGCCAAGTCCTCCTTCTCTTAAAACTATTGTTTCTCCTGAAATAATAAAACTCAACTCACACCATGTTTTTTTGATCTTAATAAGAGTCATCGAAACCGCTACTTCTTTTTACCGTGAATACGGTAAAAAAAGATTTAATTTTGTAGTTGGGGTCGAAATCAGTCTTAGTAAAACTAAGGTTCCAATCCAAGTCTGGACCCATTGAATCCGAATCAATTTTAAGATCAGAATTAAATATCTAGGTTTCGTGTTCACTGTTAAATTTATGATTGTGAACGGTTTTCTTCTTAACTTTATTGATAAATAACAAAGCTATTTATAACACAAGAGAATCCTAATCCTAATACATATTATACTAGGAGACTGAATTGAATATGGAGATATAGAATTCTAATACATATTATACTAAGAGACTGAATTGAATATAAATATGATTTATATCTAGGGTATGGAAAATACTAAAATGCTTAATTAAGGAATAACTAAACTAATTCTATAATCTTAATATTTACCCCTAATATTTTCTTGTGAATGATGTACGTACTATGTTTCATCAAAAAAAAAAAAAAAAACATGGTGCACTTGACGGGCCGTGGTGCACACCATACCCGCCTCAAGAAGAACCATTACTTTGTTGGCCAATGGCGGGCAATGCCAATGGCGAATATTGGCGATACTCTGACAACAGCACTGACAGCGAAATCAGAAACTGCCAAGTGCCAGCTAAAGTGAAGACAATTATCTAACTCATCAATCAAAGTAAAAAATTAATCAAAAGTTAGGCCTTGGCAAAATATCTTAATACAGTAATTTTTATTTATTTGTCTAGGTTATTTAAACTTGTCCGTTACTCCTTTAGTATGGATTAATTAATAATTAATAGAATCGGTTAAGTGCGAATAATAAGGCGATGATCATATACATATACGTATCCTAGTCAATCTAATAAGATAAGGTCTTTAAAGCCAATTAGAAATGTGTCCCTAAAAATATAATTCGGATTTGAGTGTCTTATAACAGCCAATAGAATTAGAGAGAGTTTGATTGTATATAAGTAAGTTAGTGGGTTATCCCATCTAACATTATTGATTTTGAATGAAATTCCACTGAATTTATGTGCAATCTACTCTCTTCTATATAGGAGCGTGTAGGTAGTAGTAATACTCATGTAGTAGTATGTGTTCAAGTTACTTGAAGTAATGGATCCTTAACTTAAACAAAATGTAAATCTCAATCATGTGAACAAGCATGATCAGAGAAGGAAGAAAACTGGTCTCATATGCGGTTATGATTGAATTTGTGGGCCTACCTTTTAGGAGTTATCTACTCAAACAAGGTAGCCCCTTCACCAAAACTTGAGAATTAATTAAATTAATTAGTACTACTACTGTCTACTACTAACAAGTTGATCAAAGAGCCATTATTAATTTATTATGCGAACTACAAATAGTGTTAAGCTTTTGTCTGTCTTTTTCCCTTTTCTGAACTTTTTATGGCTAGTTCTTTCCTAGGATTTGGCATAAAGCATTTAGGAAATACAAAATTTTATCGGTTTAATTTCTAATTATTGGTCATTTAGATTAATATATAGGGTGTGTTTTTTTCTACTTATTTAATGATCAATTTAGTTAAGATCGATAGTGTTTACTTTAGCGGTGTTTGTTCATTGGCTTACTTTTTCACTCACATAGTACTATTTGGGTCCCTGTTCTTTTCGTCGATTCCATGCTGCATTCCATTCCGTTCCGTTCTGTTCCGTTCCAATCCGTTTCGTTCCATTCCGCATTCTGTACTTCATTTTGTCTCACATTATTTTGAATTATCCGCGCCGCGCCGTTCCGTTCCATTCCAATCCGTTCCGTTCCTCACCGTCCCGCACCATTCCGTTGAAGAGAACAGGGCCTTGGTCTAGTTCACTTGAATAATATTTAGGCCCTGTTCTTTTCGTCGTTTCTATGCTGCATTCCGTTCCGTTCTGCACTGCACCGCAATTTTCGTTCCGTTCCGTTCTGCATCGCACCGTAATTTCCATTCCGTTCCGCACCACACAAGTTATATTTATTATTTCATTCTGTCTCGCGCTGCAATTTCCGTTCCGTTCCGCACCGCGCTGCAATTTCCGTTCTGTTCTGCACCGCGGTGCAATTTCTGTTCCGTTCCTCACCGTCTCGCATCATTCTGTTGACGAGAACAGGGCCTTTGTTTATTTTAAATCATCGATGCTCACATTAAGGCTTGGGACTCCCATATTTTCATGAAGTTGATGAAAACATGAGGGTGAAAACAGTTGAATCTTGGCCCTGCTGGTTTGGGGTGGGATGGGCTGGGTTGGGAGTGAGATCCTTTAACCACCTAGCTTAGGCCCTGTTCTCGTCAACATAATGATGCGGGACGGTGAGGGAAGAAACGGAAATAAACGGAAATTGCAGTGCGGTGTGGAACGGAACGGAAGGGAACGGAAATTGCAGCTCGGGACGGAATGAAATAATAAATATAACTTGTGTGGTGAAGAATGGAAATTACGGTGCGGTGCAGAACAGAATGAAACGGAACGAAAACTGCGGTGCGGTGCAAAACGAGACGAAATACAACATAAAAACGACGAAAAAAACAGAACCTAAACTAGGTGGTTAAAGGAACTCACTCCCAACCCACCCCATCCCACCCCAAACCAGCAGGGCCAAGATTCAACGGTTGTCACCCTCATATTTTCATCAACTTCATGAAATAGGTTAGGCGGAACCGTTCTTACCTAAAAAAATATAATAGAAAAATCTGCCAAGTTGCCAAGTCAACGCTACTGGTGCTTCGGTCCAATCTCACATACTCTGCCCTCCTTTTCGCAACGATCAAGCCTAAGTCAACGTGTCTTTCTGTACATTTCTTCTTGTCATGTTGTTTGAATTTGTTGACCGAAATGTGAGGCTTTGAATCGTCATCTTCGGTATCAGCCAACCATTACGGATTAGAGGCATAACTGAAATGAGTCGAGTTGATTTAGTGGGTCTTTGGTCTCGGTTCACGATAAACCTACCTTATAGTCGGAAATGATACTCTTAATTACAAGAGTATTATCTCTTAATTCTTTGATAAGATGAAATTTTGAACTCACATGCCAATGCAATCTCTAAGAGTTTGAAAAATCAACTTAATTTTAAGCAATAAAGATTTTGTTTTTTTTTTTCAACTTATGTATTCTGTTTCGCATCGTTTTATCTTGTACCAACAAGTTGTTTTGTAATATTTTATTCCATATCGAACTTGTTCTGTTCCATCCCATGGCATTTATTCACTCCATTGCCTTTCCCATTTCGATTTGGTTTTGCAATGTTGAAAAAAAAGGCCTTCCAGTAGAAAAATTCTTGTTCCACCGTACCATTGGCTTGATCACAATGGGAGCAAACAACCTAAGGGGGTTAACGGTTAAGATAGGTCCAAAGTTGCAACTGTAGGGATGGCAATGGATCAGATATGGAGCGGGTGGAGCCATATCCATATCCATATCCATTTATTTATGCTTCATCCATATCCATATCCATTTAGCTCAATTTCATCCATCCATTTAGATATCCATGGATATGGCGGGTAAATGGATGTCCATTGGATATCGAATTCACATTTTCTTTAAGGAAAATTATGCACATTCAAGGCAAAAAAAATCAACTTAGGAATGAATTCGAAAATCATTATAAAGACACTTAAGTGCTTAATCTAATAAATATAGTTATTCAAATAATAAACAAGTAAAAATATATATCAAATGTTAAGAAAACAAAAATAAAGTAAAAGTAAAAGTAAAAATAAAAATTAAATTAAATATAAATACTATTTCGGGTGAGCGGGTGATAAACGGGGGTAAATAGATGATAAATCATCATTCATATCCAGTCCAATAAACATCCATATCCATTAGTTATCAATTTATGGTAATCCATATCCATCCGAAATGGATATAGGCGGGTGGATGTTCATCAAGTGGATACCCATTGCCATCCCTAGCTGCAAGCCCATTGTATAGCATGGTCCACTTCAGCATGATGCTGAGTTGCTGACTCAAGCCCTTGCAAAGTCAAACTAACTCTTGATTAGATCATTCGCGTGTGCTACGAGCCTAAGGTAAGTCAAGTGTGGATATACGAGTGATGATGAGTTGAGTAGAACCGAACTTTTATGTCTTGACTTTTACATTTTAGCTCGAATACTTATCAGTTGAGCTAAACTTTATACTCCCTCAGATATATAGAAATTTTTTTTCGGTTTGTCTCATAAAAATCTCTTTATGTTTATTTTTAGGATATTGTGTTTGTAATTTATTTTCTATTTTGTTCCTTATGACTTTTCATTCCATGTGCTCATGTTCCCTTTAGTCACATACTCACATTCTCTCGATCTCCTCCCTTTTCCACCAAAATTATTCTACGCACCTACTCTTATCCCACCACAAGTATATTTTCTATCTCTTAAAGCCACAACACCCATGAAACAATTGTGCCCAAATACTTTTTCCTTAGTCTTTGTGCAATTCTCAAGTGTAAATATTTTCATGAACCAAAAGGAGTAGAAAATGGCATTCCAATCAATCGATGTGCCTCAGATGGTTTTCTAGAAAAAGAAACTTCTGAAAAGAAATTTACTGCACATTTTTAATTTAGACAGAATCAATAGAAGTTCATTATAACCAGTAACAGTACTTTTATCAAATTCACTCACTGACATAAGGCCATTTTTTTTATTCTTATATAGTGGTGTATATGTTACGAGATCTTACCAAGATTTCAGGCGTGACTTATGAAAAGTTCGGTTGCGCCTGAATATGGCAAGTTATCATAGAAGATTTCAGGCGTGACTTATGAAAAGTTCGGTTGCACCTGAGTATGGCAAGTTATCATAGAGTTTGATATTGTTTAGGATTGTTTCCATATACAAATTGTTTCCATATTCTAAAAGATATGTATAGATACTAGGGCTGTATATATATACTCGGTGATAATCAATACAAACACAAGCTTTTTGCCTCAATCTTGTCATGGTATCAAAGCATGAACGATCCTTAAACAAACCTTAAACAAAAACCCGAAAAAAAACTTAAACCCTAACAATGGCCGTGGAAGATCCACCACCAAAAATTGACTCAAAATCCCCTTATTTCCTAGGTCCTCAAGATCGACCTAGTGATTTTATTACTGCGGCCAGATTTAATGGCGAAAATTATGATGACTAGGCTGGAGAGATTGAGACAGCCCTTCAAGCTCGAAGAAAGTTTGGATTTTTAGATGGTACGATTGTATCTCCAACACCTCCTTGCACACAAGATGATTGGAATACAATCCAAGCCATGTTGGTAACTTGGATTATGAATACCATCACAGCAGAAGTGAAGAGTAACATGTCCAAATATAAAGACGCCAGACGTCTATGGGAGACGCTTAAGGAGCGATTTGCTCTTACGAATGGACCACGAATACAGCAATTAAAGGCGGCCATCTCTGACTGTAAGCAAACCAAATCCATGTTAGTTGCTTCTTACTATGGAAAACTCACGGCTCTGTGGGAGGAATTGCATAACCATGAACCCTTGATTACTTGTTCTTGTTGTACAAAGTGTACCGCAGGACTTGAACATGAGCGTCGCCGTGCAAAGGACATGCTTCATGAATTTCTGATGGGTTTATATACCCCATCTTATGGTCCTTTGCGATCAAATATTCTTGGTCAAGATCCTCTGCCCTCTCTCAGCCGTGCCTACTAGCTTGTTATTCAAGATGAACGAGTCAGAACGTCTTCGGCTCTGCCCGAGGAGAAGTCCGACGTTGTTGGATTTTCTGTGCGAACTAGTGGGCGCACACGAGGCAAGATAGAGAAACCTGATAAATCACATCTCTCCTGCACCTATTGTAAGAAAACAGGCCCTGAAGTAACTCGTTGCTTCGAAATTCATGAATATCCAGAATGGTGGGAGGATCGTGTGAAGTCTGACAGCGGATCAGGTATGACCAAACTGATGATTGGTCGGAACCAACAATCAACGACCTCTTCTTCTCCTCCTGCGACAGGCCGTGGTCGAGGGGGGGGTCCGTGCCAATGCTGTAGTTGTTTCAGAACCCACTGGAACACCATCTGCAGAATTATTTTCCGCTGATCAATGGAAGGCGCTTGCAAGTGTCTTTGGTAATATGACGGTTTCTGGCAATCGTTTGAGTGGTAAGATTAATGGTCATTCTTGGATTATTGATACAGGTGCATCTAATCATGTTACTGGTAATCTTTCTCTATTATTCGATGTAAAAGACATCTTATGTCTCGTTGGTCTTCCTGATGGAAAGAAAGTGGTTGCAACAAAGAAGGGATCATTGCGATTGTCGGATGCTATGACTCTCACTCAAGTCCTTTATGTCCCTCTCTTAAATTGCAGCTTATTGTCCGTGTCACAATTGTGTGATGATTTGGATAGTGTTGTCATTTTTAATCGATATGTGTGTGCTATACAGGACCAAATGAGGAAGCTGATTGGAATGGGAAGTAAGCAAGATGGACTCTGCTACTTCAAGGGATCAAAAACAGTGCAGACAGTCACAGTGGACGCGGACGCTTCTTATTTGGCTCTTTGGCATGCTAGGATGGGGCATCCTTCAGAAAAAGTAGTAAAATTGCTTCCCCCCATTTGTAATTCTAAAGGTAGTTTGAATAAAGCCTGTGAAGTATGTTTTAGAGCTAAACATCCCAGAGACAAATTTCCTTTAAGTGAGAATAAAGCAGTCGAATTTTTGAACTAATTCATATTGATTTGTGGGGCGGATACCGTCATACCTCTTCTTGTGGTGCTCGATATTTTGTGACTATTGTGGATGATTTTTCTCGGGCTGTGTGGGTTTATTTGATGGATGATAAAACATAGGTTTTTGCTAAATTTATGTCCTTTGTTGCTATGGTTGAGCGACAATTTTCTCAAACTATAAAAATTGTTCGGAGTGATAATGGAACAGAGTTTCGATGTTTGCTTGGTTATTTTACTGCATGTGGTATCTTATTTCAAACCTCATGTACTGGGACACCACAACAAAATGGGAGAGTTGAAAGAAAACACCAACATATCCTAAATGTTGCCCGCGCCTTGCGCTTCCAAGCAAATTTGCCTATTTACTTTTGGGGGGAGAGTGTTTTGACCACTGTTCATTTAATCAATAGAACTCCTTCCACTATTCTTGACAATCACACTCCTTTTGAGAAATTGTTTGGTTACTCTCCCTCTTATGATGCCATTCGAGTGTTTGGGTCTTTATGTTTTGCCCACAACCAAAAGACAAAGGAGGATAAATTTGCGAGTCGTAGCCATAAATGCATATTTGTTGGGTATCCTTTTGGTCAAAAGGGATGGAGGCTCTATGATCTTGATAAACATGAGTTCTTTGTGACAAGAGACGTAAAATTCTTTGAAGAGATTTTTCCCTTTGTTGACACGGAAGCTAGCAATATTAGGCCAACGGATCACTTTGATATGGATGTGGATATTGATTTAGACTTTGCGGATTTTTTGGATGCCTCAGTTGTTGTTACCATTCCTAATACCAGGGATACAACAGATGAGGGTCTAGATGTGCCTTTTATCCCCAATGACCCGAATTCCTCTGCCATTGTCAATACTGGGTCTGACCAAACCCCAAGTCCGGCAAGTTCAACAGAAATAGAACAGCCTAGTGTTGTGGACGACTCTGTCCAAACTGGGTCTGGGTCTGACCATACTGTAGAACAGGCAGACTTAAATAATCAGAGTTCCGAAAAAGTTTTGGGACGTGGAAAGCACACTAAAACCCCTTCAGTGCTCCTAAGGGATTTTGTTACTCACAGCGTTGTTAAAAAGAGTCCATCGAACACTACTACTTCTCTTTCGCAGCATACCTTAGGTACTCCTTTTCCTATAGCACATTATATTAATTGTGACAATTTCTCTATGCCGTATCGCAAGTTTCTTGCAGCTGTCACTACAAGAGAGGAACCTCGGTCTTTTAAGGAGGCCATGAAAGATGATGGGTGGAAGAAGGCTATGCAAGAGGAAATTAGCCTTGGAGGATAATGGTACTTGGAGTCTCGAATCACTTCCACCTGGCAAGCGTGCACTGAGAAGTCAATGGGTTTATAAGAGGAAATACCTCTCCAATGGAGATCTTGAGCGGTTAAAAGCTCGCATGGTTATTTTTGGAAATCATCAAATCGAAGGTTTGGATTACTCTGAGACCTTTGCTCCCATTGCCAAAATGGCAACCATTCGTGCCTTTCTAGCCATTGCCGCTTCCAAGAATTGGGAACTTCACCAAATGGATGTCCATAATACCTTTCTCCATGGTGACCTTGATGAGGAAGTTTATATGAACTTGCCTCCTGGTTTCACGTCATCGGAGCCAAATCTGGTTTGTCGTCTTAGCAAATCTCTATATGGCTTAAAATAGGCACCCCGTTGTTGGTTTGCAAAATTGGTCACTGCTTTGAAAGGGTATGGATTTCTTCAGTCTTACTCTAATTATTCATTGTTTACTTACACTAAATATAGCGTGCAGCTCAGTGTCTTGGTGTACGTCGATGATCTAATTATTTCTGGCAATGATTCTGCTGCTTTAAGAGCTTTCAAGGCCTATTTGGGTGACTGTTTTCATATGAAAGATCTTGGTCCACTTAAATATTTTCTTGGTATTGAGGTAGCTCGGAGTACAGTTGGCTTATTTCTTTGTCAAAGAAAGTATTCTCTTGATATTATTACTGAGGTCGGCCTCTTAGGGGCAAAACCAACCGACACTCCTATTGAACAAAATCACAGGTTAGGACATGCCATTGATGCCAAACTCGATGATCCAGAATTCTATCGGCGCCTTGTAGGTCGTCTTGTGTATTTATCTGTCACACGACCTGACTTGGCCTATTCGGTTCATCTTTTATCTCAATTTATGCAAGATCCTCACCAAGAGCATTGGGAGGCCGTTCTACGAGTTGTGCGTTATTTGAAGGGAACTCCAGGTCAAGGTATTTTATTGCGAGCTGACAGTGATCTATCTTTAAATGGATGGTGTGACTCGGATTGGGCTGCTTGCCCTTTCACACGGCGATCCTTAACGGGTTGGTTGGTGTTTCTTGGTCAATCACCTTTCTCATGGAAAACAAAGAAGCAAACTACTGTCTCAAAGTCTTCCGCTGAAGCAGAATATCGCTCCATGGCTGCCATCACTTGTGAGCTGAAGTGGTTGAAAGGTTTGTTATTAAGTTTGGGTGTTCATCATCCCAAAGCTATACCATTGTTTTGTGATAGCCAGTCGGCTTTACATATCGCTCGCAATCCTGTTTATCATGAACGCACAAAGCATATTGAAGTTGATTGTCACTTTGTTCGTGATGCTATTACCGAAGTTCTAATTGCTCCATCGTATGTTCCTACGATAGTGCAATTAGTTGACTTATTTACAAAGGCTCTCGGCAAGAAGCAGTTTGATCTATTACTCAGCAAGTTGGGCATCGTGAACCCCCATACTCCAACTTGAGGGTGTGTGTTACGAGATCTTACTGAGATTTCAGGTGTGACTTATGGAAAGTTCGGTTACGCCTGAATATGACAAGTTATCATAGAAGATTTCAGGCGTGACTTATGGAAAGTTCGGTTGCACCTGAATATGGCAAGTTATCATAAAGTTTGATATTGTTTAGGATTGTTTCCATATACAAATTGTTTTCATATTCTAAAAGATATGTATAGATACTAGGGCTGTATATATATACTCGGTGATAATCAATACAAATACAAGCTTTTTGCCTCAATCTTGTCAGTATATCATCGATTCCAATTCGTAGGGCCACAAATGATCATTAATTCATGAGTGCATAACTCAACCAGATAACATAAGACCAAGTTCTTACGTGATCTAAAATTAAATGAATAAATGCGCTTTTGTTGATTTAGACCTATCAGAATTCAGACCTTATTTTGCATTATTATTTACTTGAAAAACACGTACAAGTAGTACAGCTATTAGAAGATTCCTTCAAAAGATGCATGCATTTTATTGTCATGCAATTGCAATATTATTGCATGTCACATTCGAATTCAAAACCTTCATACTATCTATAAGAATAGAAGGGAAAAAACGCGTAAACAAATAACCTCTTGACATTCCTCCATCTGTTTACAAAGCTTAATCTATACGAGTATTAGTATAATATACTAGTATGAGTAGTATTCATTCAGAAATCAGATCATTTTTTCATCCGACCACACATGTCCCAGTCAAACGGTATTTCAAACTAAATTTGTCAGCACATCATTGTCAGAAGCCCTGCGAAGAATTAATTAAACAGATTAATGGGTGGGGGGTAACTCGTTTCTTTCAAGTACAGTAACTCGTTTCTTTAAAGCTTTAAGAACTCCAATCTAACTTTCTAAACCACTTTTGGCAATGATTAGGGGTATTCATTGTCGAGCACAGTGACCATTTTTCAAAGAATGGGTCAGTGGTTGCAAATGGGCCAAAAAATTTAAGGAGCTTCCATGTCAAGGCGAGATTCAAACCTTCAAATCTAATTAAGAATGAATGAGTTCCTAGCTCCCTACACATACTCAACCATACGCCCTAAATGGTGGAGCATATACAACATTATATTACTTTATTACAAATATCATTTCATGCAAGCTAGGTACGTGATCTGTCCAGTTGTGAACGCTCGTTTAACGTGATTATAGTTTTCTAATTACTAAACAATATATTAAAACTTAATTTGAGTTTCCATCCGAGACAAGCTATCCCCGTCAATATTTCCACACTGAATAAAACTACTCGTAATTAGCAAGTTAAAGATAATGGTCATACACTATATATACAGCAAAATCTGATTGGGTGTCAAGTAAGAGTTGTTAAATTAGTGCAAATAGTATCGGCATACTATTTAACTAATTTTGCTAATTCAATAATGAAAAAAATAAATTGATCGTTATCTTCTAGAAATCAAATTTAAATGTGCGTGCAAGCATATTGTTCATCAATTTATGAAAACAACAATATCACTCCATTATTTTCACCGCGGTCAAAAAATTGCACCTTTTGTCATCATCAATGTCTTATGACCTTACAGGACTTCTATATATATACCCAATTAGATACACCTACGGACCTATATATTTCTTAAGAATAAATATGAAATTGAAAGTGCAGGCTATTTAAAAAATCAGAGTTAATCTAAAAGATCCCGTACCGAGGAAACCTAAAAAATTTGCTCTCATCAGGGTAATGAAGTGGCCAAACATTTACTCCATGTCACCATCCTTTTCAGATTAAATAAGATACTAATTGTTATTCTAATATGGGAGTTTCAAATGACAGGCAAAAAAAAAATAAAAATAAAATATGAGATTCCAGCTTAAATTGAGCCATATAAAATTGACCTTCAACTTTTGGAGTAGATTCATAAAATATCATAATCAAGAAAAATATTGAATTTACAAACTTTTGAATTAAATATTATCATTTGGGGTGGTTGTGAGTTGCAAGTTTTCGATTTTGAAATTTTTTTATCTCCTTATAGAAAAAAAAATTGAGTTAAATATATTTTCATCATAGTTGCCCACTTAATTTCGAATCTGACAACTGAAAAACAAAAACCAAATTTTGTAGTTTTCAAAAACAGATTTTTAATTTTCCAGAAAACAAAAAACTCAAATTTTAAATGCAAAAACTTTTGTGGACTTAGCTCATGATAGACCAATACTTTACCTGGAGTCACCATTCTAATAGCGGAGCCATCCTTCTAATAGTGGAGTCACCCCCTACTTTACTTGGAGCCACCCGCTAGTTCACCTGGAGCCACCACTCAAATTTTATACTTGGCGCCACCCTTGTAATAGTGGAGTCATCCCATATTTCACCTAGAGCCACCCCTCTAATAGTGGAGCCACCCAGTCGGGATCTTCTACTGTTGCTAAAAGAACAGTAGAGTGTTTTTTTTTAAAATTTCTACCATTGGATTAGAGGGGGTGGGCTTTTGACCATTGGATGGAGGGGGTGGGTTTTTAAAATTTAAACGGTTAGAGGAAAGAGATAGAGAGAGAAAAGAACAATAGAGTGATGTAACACTAAAGGGTCCAAATTGGGAGCCACCCCCTATTTCACCTGGAGTCACCCCTCAAATTTACTTGGTCCACGATAGATTAAGTCCAGACAAAACATGCTGCATTTTAAAACCATCCCGAAGAAGCTCCTTTGAGGTAGTACTTGTTTATGTAACGATATCTCTCCAAGCTAGATTTGCTGGTTTACTAGACCAACCGAACTCATCCCAACAATTCATGAACAACTCCGCCTGTAACAATGGCCTGCCCACCTTTAAACAAAATTTGCGTTTACATACTTTGTTGATGCTAAATTGAATGTGCAGCCCACTACATTTATCATTTATTTTTTTTGGTGCCGATAATTTATTTATTTATTTATTTTTTTTTAATAAGGCAAGATAACCAGGTAATCCAAGGGTTAATCTAAAGTGTCCTTTACCAATAAATTGGTAATGGACTGGTCAAAAGGAGTTGACCAAGTGTGTAACGAAGAACAAGTGTGACCCACATGAGCCAGATAGTCAGCCACTACATTAGCTTTCCGGTAGCAGTGAAGAACCTCCACTCTGTCGAAGAAATGCATGTCCTTTTTAGTATCAATTATGATGTTCTCTATCTCCCAAGGTATATGCCACTCTGCCCGAATAGTTTTAATAACCGTTAGATTGTCGCCCTCAATGGTAATGTGCTTGATACCCCTAGCTCTTGCCATCTTGACACCTTCTCGCAACTCCGCCATCAAGATGGATCCTGTACCACAAGACCGAGCCCCCATTAAAAGAGCTTAACTCTTATCATCACGTAGAACAAAACCTGCAGCAACGTCTAGATTATTTACTTTAAACCCATCAAAGTTTAGCTTAACATAATCTTGTCGAGGAGGGGACCATGAAATATTTGGTCTCTGTCCCTTCTTAATAGGTTCTCGGTGAAAAGCACCACTGACGTCAAATTCAAAACTCTTATGAGATAAGACTTTCCATTCATTAAAACTAATTTTCGCTGATATTGATATTTGGATGGGACTTGTCGATAAGTTATCGAATTGTACTTTGTTGCGAGCAAACCAAAACATCCACCAAGTCATAATAAGTAGCACTAGTTCCCATTCTGAGAGTTTTCTCCTAAGAAAATTTAGGTATTCAATAAAGGAAAAATCCTGATCAACATCCAAATTAATCTTCGCATCTCAAAAGATTTCAACTTCTTTTAGAGTTTGAATAAAAGCAGGGCAGTGAAAGAACAAATGAAATTTGTCTTCACTATGATGCCTGCAAAAAACACATTCTTGAGGGATAAAGACTTTACTCTGTTGTAGCCGTTCTTTTGTTGGCAATCCATCAAGACAAAACTTCCACAAAAATATTTTTATTTTTGGAGGAATATTGATATCCTAAATCCAGCTGAAATCATAAGGAATTTTATAACTATCTTGTAGGCCTTGAGCTATCCAAGTAGCAGACTTGCAGGAGAAATTACCATTACTAGAAAATCCCCAATAGAACTTATCAGGATCATCATTATAAGGGATTGGGATGCCAAGAATAGCTTTAATAGTATCTACAGAGACAATCCTGGCAAGAAGAGTAGTATCCCACCCTCCTCGACTAGAGAAAAAACACTTGACAGGAATCGATAAATCATAAAGAGAATCATCCGAGTATTCATCATAAAATATTTCTATAAGCGGAACTTGAAAGAACCAAATATCCATCCAAAACTTGATATTCTCCCCGTTGCCTACCTGCCAACGGATATTATTGATCCTTTGTTTTTTCTTTGTTGAGGGGATTCATCATTGATCCTAATTCCATGCATTAGCCGCATTTACTTATTTTTGGATAATTTGGATAGCTGTAAATATGGAAGCAACGAAAATTAACAAAAAAAAAAAAAAATGAAAGAAAAAACATGTATTCAGCCGTATTACGTTAAGGTATATAAACAAAGTGGTCGTTTGGTTTAATGTGGAAAGTAGCACTTTACAAGAACTTGTAATTATAGGCTAGCCTTTGTTTTTCGGCTTTTCGGGGCACATGTGTTATTTTGGCTCAAATTTCTTCAGGGGGTGTTCCATGACTCTAGAAGACTTGCCCTTCCAAGCGTATCAAGGACCGGATAAGAGACCCCAAAGGCCTTCCATGTCCCAGGGATGTTCCGTGCAATGTGGTGCAAAAATATACACTTTCGTTCTGGGGCCTCCTACAAGCCCAAAAAACGTGGATTATAGCCTTCGTTTTCGGTTTCTCAGGGCCCGGTGTCATTTTTGCCCAAACTTTCCCCGTGGTCTATCATGACCCTAGAGCACCCTAGGTGCCCCTGGAGGGTCATTCGGATCCCCCAACTTTGATATCACCCATGTCTTTTGTGTTCCAACTCTTACACAAGTATGCTGTAAAACGCCCTTTCAAGCCTTTTAGGGACCGAATTAGTGATCTCAAGGGCCTCCTATATCCCCTACGGGTGTTTTGTGCGATGTGGTGCGAAAATATCTACCTTCTTTCCGGGGCCTCCTTGAAGCCCAAAAAACTTAGATTATAACTTTCGCTTTCGACTTCCGGGGCCTGGGTGTCAATTTTGCCCAAATTTCTCCGAGGGTCTATCATGACCCTAAAGGACTCTCGGTGTCCCTGGAGGGTCATCCAGATCCCCGAACTTCGATTTCACCCACGCGTTCGTGTTCCGGCCCTTGTATTGGTGTCCAACAAAACGCCCTTACAAGACTATCAACAACTCGAAAATGGACCCTGGGGCCTCTTATGTTCTCTAAGGGTGTCCCCTGCAATGTGGTGCGAAAATATGCACCTTCGTTCCGGGACCTCCAGGAAGCACAAAAAACGTGGATTATAGCATTCATTTTTGACTTGCGGCGGCCCGGGTGTCATTTTTGACCAAACTTCTCCGTATGGGTCTATCATATGACCTAGAGGACCGTCGATGCCCAGGAGCCAAAAAAATGTGGATTATAGCATTTGATTTCGGCTTTCCGGGACCCGATTTTCGTTTTTGCAAAACTTTTCTGGGGGGTTTATCGTCACCCTAGAGGACCTCCAGTGCCTCGAGACGATCTTTCGGGTCCTTGAACTCCAATTTCACCCATGGGACATGAGGCTTGAGACATGGGCGCTGAGACATGGGACATGGGACATGGGACATGGGCCACCCAGATTTTGTTGCCACAAATATTTGATGTAATTAGTTCATTTCTATCCGTTGTCCACAAAGTATTCTCAAGTTTGCTAATAAAAGGCTAATAATCGTTTTCTAAGCACTCGGTCAAATATATATCAAAATTTACAGTATGACTAATCATAATAAGTAGAACTATAATGTAACAAAGAATGTGATTTAGGGGTAGATACCTTTAACTTTTATAGAGGTACCACAAGCCAATGAATGACATTTTTTTTCATCAAAGGCTAGTACACGACCGTTGAATGACTATTACCATGGCTTGAGAGCATCGATTTCCCCAACATTTTAATATTTGACCTTAACTAATTAAGAATAAAGCAACGGATGAAAAACTCCAAATCTTGCCTTGGTTTTGTTTTACGTTTATTTGCTAGTTAATCACAAAATTATCACCAAAAAAGAAAAAGGAAATTATTTCATCAAAGTTAGAACCAAGGCAACCCATCAGAAAACATTAAATCTATATACTTAGATTAAAACGCAATGATTAAACCAGAGCTCGCCACATCAGCCTCTGAATTATTGGCGAATGATGTGTCAATTTACTTATGACGTGTCATCTATATAATTAGATTAAAACGCAATGATCAAAACCAGAGCTCGCCACAGCAGCCTCTGAATTATTGGCGAATGATGTGTCAATTTACTTATGACGTGTCATGTGACTCATGGTCAGGAAAAAAAAGGAGAAAATGTAGCAACAATCAGATGTTATAAAAACATAATGGAGTTTAATGACTCCTTCATCCCCTTCCCTTCATTTTCACAAGTTGTCAGACGTTACAAATCGAAGAAATCGAGTAGTAACTAATTTCCCTCTAATATTGATGAGCCAACAAAACAAGAAAAAAGTTAATTCCTCTCTCATGAATAGATGATGGAGCCATACACCATCAATTCATTTCCTAACTTCCCATATGTTCAATGTTCGTATCTGGATCTCATCGTCGTTGTCCGCCATCTTTCCAGCATCGTGTACAACTAACCAATCCCCATTTTGGTAAGGTTTTTCGTATTTCTTTTGCGATTGCTAATAGCCATTTGTTATCTACACCTCCTCTCTTTGCAAGATAGCCCCTCCAACTTCATTAAGCTTCGTACCAAATATTGCTTTACATTGTTTTCTCTGAACAGTTATACCAACTTGACTATTTAAAACTATTTAATTTAGTTTTTTAATTAAAATGTTACACGAAAAAATAAAAAAAAAATATCAAAATTTTTTTAGAAATCGCTTAAAAAAATTTGGGAAAAATTATGAGACCTCACTATAATAGTAGAGAGGGTTCTTTCATAATGGTTTGGTGGCACGGGGTGGTGGGTTGCCATGCTCGGTACCCAAAAATCATGGAGTAGACACGCCTACTGCATAACTTTCATAATAGGGTTTTTGAGAGTTTAGATAATTATTTTCCAAAAGAGCCCCTCAAACTTTTCAAGTTTATTATTAAGTTACGGGAAAATATTTTTTTCAAAAATTGTAGCTATTTAATTTAATTTTTTATTAAAAAATACGCTGAAAAATAGAAATAATGTAAAACAATTAGAAATCACTTCAAACAAATTGGGAACAACTATGAGACATCACTATAATAGTAGAGAGGGCTTGGGGGTAGGTTTGGTGGCATGAGGTGGTGGGGAGCAATGCTCGGCACCCAAAAACCATGGATGTCCAGTAAGAAGCCCTTCCAAGCCTAACCAAGGACCCTATAACCTACCAAGGGGGCCTACCATGTCCCCTAGGATTGTCACGTGCGATGTTGTGCAAAAATATCCACCTTCATTCCGGTGCCTCCTGAAAGCAAAAAAAACGTGGATTATAGCCTTCGTTTTCAAGCCGGGGCTCAGGTGTTATTTTTTCCCAAACAAATTCGGGGGGTCTATCATGACCCTACAGGACCCTCGGTGCTCCAGGAGGGTCATACGGATCCCCGAACTTCGATATCACTCATGCCTTTGGTGTCCCGACTCTTACACCAATGTCCCGTAAAACGCCCTTCCAAACCTATCATGGACCAGATAAGAAACCTCGGGGGCCTCCCATGTCCCATAGGGGTGTTTCGTGCGATGTGGTGTGAAAAATATCCACATCCGTTATGGGGCTTCCCGGAAGCCCAAAAAACGTGGATTATAGCCTTCGTTTTCAGCTTCCCGCCTGGGGTCCGGGTGTCATTTTTGCCCAAACTTCTCCGATGGGTCTATCATGACCCTAGAGGACCCTTGGTGCCTCGGAAGGGTCCGGATACCCAAACTTCGATATCACCCATGCCTTTGGTGTTCCGTCTCTTACACGAATGTTCCGTAAAACGCCCTTCCAAACCTATCAGGGACCAGATAACCAATCGCAGGGGCCTCCTATGTCCCCTAGGGGGTGTTCCGTGCGATGTGGTGCGAAAATATTCACCTTCGTTTTGGGGTCTCCCGGAAGCCCCAAAAAACGTGTATTATAGCCTTTGTTTTCGGCTTCCCGGGGCCCGGGTGTCATTTATGCACAAACATCTCCGGGGGTTCTATCATGACCCTAGAAGACACTCGATGCCTTGGTAGGGTCATTCGGATCCCCGAACTTCGATATCACCAATGCATTCGGTGTTTCGGCCCTTACATTGGTGTCCCGTTAAAACGCTTTTACAAGTCTATTAGGGACCCAATAACGGACCCCGGGTGCTTCTTATGTTCCATAAGGGTGTTCTGTGCGATGTGTAGCAAAAATGTACACCTTCATTCCCGGGCCTCCTGGAAGCCAAAAAAACGTGGATTATAGTAGCCTTTGATTTTCGGCTTTCTGAGGCTCGGTTTCCGTTTCTGCCCAAATTTTTCCAGGGGGTCTATCGTCGCTGTAGAGGATCTCCGATGCCTCGAGACGGTCATCCGAGTCCCCGAACTCTTATTTCACCTATTTGGGACATAGGACATGGCGCTCACTGGGCGTCGGGACATGGGACGTGGCACGTGGGCCACCCAGATTTTGTTTCGATAACTTTTTTATGTACTTAGTTTATTCCAATCCGTTGTCTACTATGATTATAGCTTTGGTAGAAGAACTGTATTACAGAGTATTCTCAAGTCTGTTAATAAAAGGTTAATAATCGTTTCCTAAACACTCAGTCAAATATAGATCACACTTTACAATATGATTAATCACAATAAGTAGAACTATAATGCAACAAACAATGTCATTTAGGGTTAGATACCTCTAACTTTTATAGAGGCACCACAAGCCAATGGATGACATTGTTTTTTACAACAAAGTTAGAAACAAGACAACCCATCAGAAAATACTAAATTTTTTTAAAAAAAAAAAAAAAGAGTTGAAACATCCCGTGCATCGCACGGGCATAATGCACACTAGTTTATAATAGTAATAAAAAACAAAAAGAGTTGAAACATATTGTGCATCGCACGAGCTTGCACTACAAAAATAACGCTGTTTTGCTACCGAAAATAGCGACTGAAATTGATTTAGTTGTTGTGTACGAAATTTGCGACTGAATAGCGACCGACTTGATATCGGTCGCTAATTCAACGACCGAATGCGTTGTTCTGTCGCTGTATCAGACGCAGTGAACGGAGAAAAAAAAAACCAAAAAAAAAACACAAGTACTCACAAAAAGTCTCGAGTCTCATCTATTATTTCGATCAAACCCTTACAAACTCCATTGACTCCCCACCAGTACCCAGCCTTCACCCTCAACTCACTCCGTCCGCCCTCTACTCACTCCGTCCACCGCTTCGTCGGCTTCAGCCGCCGCAACCCTCAACTCGTTGTTATTCTCGTTCTCGATGGTTACTTAAATCGCGAACCCATCTCTGGTTACTTCGTCGGCTTCAGCCCCATGTCGCTACCCATATTTGCGTTCAACCCTATCTCTTTGTCGCTACCCATTACTCAGATCAGGTGGGTTGTAGTTCCCCTTTTCCACTTTCACGATTTAGATGTTTAATTTTTGAACTAATTTTTTAGGGTTTTGCAGGTTGGTGATTGGAAATTAAACTTTGAGTTGATGTTATAGGGTTGAAGGTTTCAGAATCGGTAATGTTCTTTCCTTCTCTCTGATCTATACATTTAGGGTTTCAATTTGAGGTGATTCTATTCTTCTTTTGGTATTCATCTCAATTGGTTTGTATGTAAATTGTTGTTAGTTGTTTTGATCTAAAATTAACTGATTATGGATTGACCTCTTAGCTTTGTGTGAATCACGTAGAAGAGGCTAACTCACTGATTATGGGTTTCGTAGTCCACTTTATAACATTAAAAACTCAGACCATGATTAAAATATACCACATATGGCATTAACAAGTAGTTGTTAATTGGTTAAAGTGTCGTGCAAGTGATGTTGTAAGGAATTGATCTATAAGATATAGTTGGTTTGTTTATTGTCATTTAACACTACTAGAATAAGACATTTTAACGACCAAGTAATAACGACGGATTAAAATTTTGGTCGTTAAAAGGATATCAATAACAACGAACGTGATTTTTTGTCGTTGTATTTCATCAACCATTAAACATTATACGAGGGTCGATTAAGGTCATCGTTACTGTTTTTTAAATGTCATCATTAATATAGGTTTGTGGAGGAAAAAAATACAATATTCGCCCAATAATAATTGTTTTTAATCTTCCCAAAACTAATTATGTAAGGTGAAACTGATAAATGTTGTAATGAAAAAAATTAAAACTTAAACAAATGGGAGAATGAGATAAGAACTGGAAATAAAAAAAAAAAGAAAAAAAAAAGAAACCCTAGCTTTCACATTTCGCTCTTCCCCCCGCCCTCCCCTTGTTTTCTCTCTCCAACTTCCCAGAGGCTGTCGTTCGCTACCGCCGTGCATCGATTGCCGCGCGGATGGCCGTTTCTTTCTCTCTTCTCAGCCTCCTGCGTGAAAACTACCAACGGGTATTGTAAGAACCCTCGCCTCTCCGGCGCTACGCGGTGGAATTTAATCTTTGTATTTGGAATTAATGGTTCTTAAATTATACGTCAATATGCAATTCAAATTAATTATGGGGAATAACAATTTGCAAATAAAGAAGCCGCCACCAATTTTTAGGGGACAATTGGAAACCATCAAAAAGTGCATCCAATTCCTATTGGGAATTGACTCATGCCCATGGGGACTAAATATTGAGTTCGGGGGTGTAGGTACGAAATAAACAAAACGAATCTCATCTAAATCGCCCGTCTAAACTGCCTCTACTAAGCTTATCCATGCCAAATATTTATTTACCCTATATGGTTCCAAATAAATCCGGTCGTCCAAGATCCTAAATTAACTAGGCGGGTTAGAGACAACCAAATTACCTATATTATCACTTTGCACAATTTATATCCAATCCACATGCATACTATTATCAAGCATAAACAAGATATAAGAACAATAAATTGATGCTCCAACCTACCGTACTTTGCTAAACGCGCCAAATATTGCATATGCACATCAATAAATTCGTTAGTAACTTCAAAGGAAGAACAATGCAAAGATATCAACTTTATGCTAAAATAAACCTATGAAGTTGCTATATGCATGCAAAAAACTATAAAAAGATGCAAACTTGCATAAACTAATAAAAAGATGCTAACTTTAAATTAACTTATTATGCATAATTATATACAAAGACCCAAACATGCAGACTTACTCAACCATAATCAAAAGGTAAATAAAACATGATTAATAGACAATAAATAAGAGATTTAATAAAGAATATAGGCCCTCAGGATGGTTAACCTGGACGTTCTATTCGAACGGGACTAGTAGAATTGGAATTACTCTTCAATCTTGGGTGCTAGGTTAAGTACAATGCTTGCTTGAGTCTTCAAAACTCTGAATTCTCTTTGATTTGGGGAAATATGTGCTTTCAATGCTCTAAAAATTATGAGCTGACCCACCTCTCTCAAAACAGGGTGAAAAGGAGTATTTATAGAGTTAGGGGACGGAATTAGGGGCTTAGGGTAAGAAACCCGGCGCCAAAACTCGGCCCAGCCAAAAAACAAGAGCCCCAGCTGCCGCTGGGCCCAGCGGCTGCCCAGAGGGCCCCCGCCGTCACGCGTGTGCCGCCGGATTGACAGCGTCAGCCGCTGGGCCCAAAGGCGTGCACGTGCCTAGGGTTTTTTTGACTTTTTGTGCTCATTAAATTACGAAATTGCCCTTGGGCTGACCCAAGGGGTCGGGATTGAGCGGTTTTTACCCAAATCTTCGAGACGCGATATCTCTTGATCCGGGAGCCTGATTTTGGCAAGGTCAAAGGCATTGGAATCCTTATAACAAGGGCTATCCAAAGATCGAGGTTTCAAGGAATTTGGTCTAGATTTCCGAGCAATGTCCTTTTCTACTTACGTCCATGTTAATCCATTACCATCATCATCGGGCGTTTTGGTGCCAGGGGATGAGAACCGATTGGGGTGTCTACAGAAGCCTCCACTTTGGTCGAGTTTGTGAAAGCGAAGGTCAAAGTATTTGCTAAAAATGGGTGCAGTTTTTTTGTTTGAAAATGCTTGATGTTAGAAAGAAAGAAGGAGTAGACTCCTGACCGCCTGTGGTCAGGGTTACCTGCTTTGCGGGTGCTAACGTGATGCTAATTTTAATAGCTTCATCGTCAAAGAGAGTTGCGTAGCTGTGCTTTGCAGGTAACAACGTGACGCTAATTTTAATAGCCTCAACATCGAAGAGCGTTGCGTAGCTCTGCTTTGCGGGTGCCAACGTGACGCTAATTTTATAGCCTCAACATCGAAAAGCATTGCGTAGCTCTGCTTCAGTGATGCATATGTCTTGGAAAATTGTGCCTGCAAAAAATTGAATAAAGTGCCTGTGCCTGCAAAAATTAGATGGGATGCCTTTGCCTGCGAAAATAGATGATACCGGGTCCCTAGGATAGGAAACCAAGTTGTGAGGGCAAAAAAGTAATTTTGGGTGACATGCCCAAATCTCCCGGTCTTCTAACGGTTGAGAAATGCAATCCCGCGCGGAATTTGAACTTGCGGGCCCGCCCGGTGAGAGGTGAAAGAGAAAAGAGGTTCAGCGGGCATGCGCAGGGCCGCCGACCGCTGCGCGGCCTTATCGAGCCTGCTCCCCCCTAAAAAAAATGAAAAAAAGGAAAGGGGTGCAAAAATGAAATGAAAATAATAAGTAAAAAGGGATTAATAAAAAGACATAAAAAGGAAAAGATGATAATCATCCAAAAAGAAATAAGGAATTGTGGAGCTTCCATAAATAATAAGGAAATAATAGAAAACAAAAATAATAGTGAAAATAGGAAATTGAGCCAAATTGGAGTCCAAAACCGTTAAGGAAAGTGTTCAAAACCGGAGAAAAGAGGGATGTCTCGAGAAAACAGCCCGGCGGCCAAAGGGAGGCGTCCAGCGGCACGCGCGAAGGAGCGAAGGCTAAAATAGGGGCTGCCAGACTCAGCGGCTGTGCCGTTGGGGCTCTGCGGCCTGCCGTTGAAACTCAGCGGCTGGGCCTCTGGGCCTTGGCTGCACTATCGGGGCCGCTGAGCCTTTAGCGGTTGTCCCAGGGGCCGCTGAAGCCCCTTTTTGACGGGTTGCCTTATTTTTTCGTCTTTTTCGTGTGAGCCCTATATAAGCCTTGGGTTAGTCCGGTCTTGGGACATCACCTTCATAATTTACTAGTAATAGAGAGTGAAACCTCCCCATTAATCTAGATTTCAGCCATGACAAGCTTTGAAGTTAAATTTGATAAGTGGTTACAATCTATGACCCCTGAGGAGAGGATGAGACTTGTGCCTTTCCACTTGAATGCTCTCTTCCACTTGAAGCAAGTTCAAATCGTTTGGAAACTTCTCCAGGCCGCCGTTGAATTCTGGGATGACAAACTCCATGTTTTTAGATTTAGATATAATGAATTTTGCCCTCTTCCCGAAGAATTTGCCGCCATACTTGGATTCCCTCATGATCAAGCTCCCGCTACTCCATGGCTCGGGGCCAACCTTGAAGGTTACTATAAAAGGTATCTTGGCCTGTCCCCAACACAAGCCTTCTCCGTTGTTAGGAGCGGTGAGCTAGACCTCAATGGTGTGATTGACAACTTTTTCCCCAAGGTAAGGGATGATTGCGATGAGACGTATTATAGACGTGCTTTTATCTTATGTCTCTTACATAGGTACCTCTTTGTTGGTCGAGGTAATAATGGTAAAACTTGTATGCTTAGAATTGTTGAGCAAATTTAAAACGATTTTACCCCTATGTCTCTTGTTCTTGGTGAAACTTTAATTTGCTTGGACCGCAAGAAACAAGAGCCGTCGCCTGGCGGATGGACGGGAAGCCCTCTTCTCCGTCAAGTGAGTGCTTGAATAAATTGGTTTGATAAAGTTTGAATTTTTAATGGATATCTAACTTTATGTTTTGCCTTGTTGTTTTTTTTTTTTTTAGATTTGGCTCCTGGCGCATATGTGCTTCATTGAGAGGCCGGCTAATGCGCTCAAATATCAACCAAAGCAGTTTCCTGCTCGTCGGAGGCTTTATTATGAATCCACCATTGATGAATGGCGCGGGTATCTTAAAGCTTGCCCTTTGCTAAGATGGACTGTCAAGTGGTGGGGCCTAAAATCCACAATCGGATGTAGCAAGGAAACGGGATATTATCAATTCTTTGGCCTTCATAACTTGACTTACATACTTCCTAGTCGTATCATGCGGCAATATGGGAAACGCCAAATTATCCCACAAAAGGATAGTGTTGCTCCTGCTACACGGGCTTTGACAATTAGCATGGTGAGATCCTGGGAGTGTGCGCGGGATCGTCGCCCTAAGTGGACTATTCCTCACATCAAGGCCCCTACGGCCATATCTTCGCCTTATGAGGCTTGGATGGACTGTAAGACTGCGTAAGGCCGTCGTGCATGCAGGAAATCCGAACAGGGCGATCTTAAGGCCCAATCGGTCAAGGCTAGTTTAAGGCTTTCCAACCCTAATGATCCTAAAGGGAAGGGTAAGCAAAAGGGAGTCAAGCATGTGAAAAGTGTTCTCAAACCGAAGGCCAAGAAAGCTTTAGCAAAGATTACTACCAAACCGCAAGCGGAGCCCCAAATTCGGGCCAATGATCATGAGGCCTCCTCAAGCGTCCCTCTAATGGAGGTTGAAAAAGAAGAGCCTTAGGTTCGAGAGAGATGGGCTCCCAAGGAACGCGAAATGGAAGGCCCAAAGGTAGATGAGCCCATGGAGGATGCAGTCCCTACCACCGAAGCTACGGAGTAGTCTATTAAGGAAATACTGTTTTGGAGCATGTCTAGCTTAGGATTGCCTTTTATTTGCTTTAAATTCAATAAGGGTGATGTGCCCCTTCTTTAGATTAAGATTTAATTTTTGCCTTAATATTTTGGGAATTGTCAAGTCTTTGTAATGGACTTTATTATTATTTATGGAGACATGCTCATTTTAATATTGCAACCTTGTGTTTATTATATGCATATATTTTAACAACTTTTGAACGCGAATATGATGAAGGGGCCGGGCCCAATTACAATTGGGTTGTCCTACGTATCCTTTTAGGGGAATCAGGCCGCTCGTAGTTCTTATCCGTTATTTTTTATCATTAAATCCCTTTTTTTTTTTTTTTTTTTCGGGATTAGGTAACCTTGTATGGGCCTCACGAAAGTACTATATTGGGTGTCTTGCCTAAGCATAGAACCTCTTTAATTGATCCATGTTTATCCATTGACTAAACTCGATCCCGTCCAAATCTGCCAATCTTGCGGCGCCACCCGTTAAGATCTTTGTAATAATAAACGGGCCTGACCAGTTGGGTCTAAATTTGCCTCTTGGGTCAGTGACATTGGCCCTTACCTCTTTAAGTACCAAATCTCCAACCTTAAGGTCTCTCATTTTGAGCCTTTGGTTAAAGTTCTTGGTTAATCTCCTTTGATAGACTCTTACGTTGTGCAAAGCCTGTAACCTTTTCTCATCTAGTAAGACTAATTGGGCATAGCGGGCTTGGACCCAATCCACTTCTGGAATTTGACTTTCTAAAATGATCCGTAGAGATGGGACCTCTAACTCAATTGGCAATACGACTTCCATTCCGTAGACCAAAGAGTATGGCGTTGCTCCCGTCGATGCGTGGACCGACGTTCTATAACCCCAAAGTGCGAATGGCAACTTGTCAGGCCAATCATGATAATTCTCGGACATTCTTTCATGAAGTGTGACCCATTATCACTGATGATTTCTTGGGCTAGCATGGGCCCCATTGACGTTTTTGTGACTGTAAGGTAGAGGATTAGAGGCATATGCCTGGAGTGGGAGATACTAGAAAGGGTGGTTCGGACAAATAGGCTTTAATTTTGTCAAAGGCTTTTTGACATTGTTCGTCCCATTCTGTCTTTACCTCTTTTTTGGGTTTCTTGAATATGGGCTCGCAAGTGATGGTGAACTTGGAAATGAACCTGCTAATGTATTGGATCCTCCCTAAAAAGCCTTTTACTTCTTTTTCCGTTTTTGGAGGTGGCATGTCTATTATGGCTTTGATCTTGGATGGATCAATTTCGATTCCTCTAGTACTTATGACAAATCCTAGAAGTTTGCCGGATGTAACTCCGAATGCGCACTTTTTGGGATTAAGCCTCATATTGTACTTGCTAAGCCTGTCGAAGAACTTTTGAAGTGAGGGTATATGCCCTTCCCTGTCTTTAGACTTTATGATCATGTCATCTACGTAAACTTCAGCCTCTTTATGCATCATATCGTGGAGTAGGGTTGTCGTAGTTCTTTGGTACGTGGCTCCTGCATTCTTAAGCCTAAATGGCATTACTGTGTAGCAATAAGTGCCCCATTGGGTGATGAAAGTGGTTTTCTCTTCATCCTCTTTGGCCATCAGGACCTGGTTATATCCTGCGTACCCGTCCATGAACGATAGGAGGGCGTGTCCAGCAGTATTGTCTACTAGAACAATTATATGGGGTAATGAAAAGTCATCTTTTGGGCTTGCCTTGTTCAAATCCCTAAAATCTACACACATTCGGACCCGTCCGTCCTTTTTTGGGATTGGGACGATGTTGGCTACCCAATCGGGGTAATTGTCCACTCTTATGAAGCCTGCGTCTAGTTGTTTTTGGACTTCCTCTTTGATCTTAAGAGCCCATTCTGGCTTCATTCTTCTTAACTTTTGTTTGACTGGTTTGCAGTCGGGCTTTAACGGGATGGTGTGCTGGGCAATGTTGCGGTCTATGCCGGGCATATCCTTGTAGGACCAGGCGAAAAAATCCGTATAATTCTTTAGGAGTTTTACGAATTGTTCGCGTTCATTAGATGTTAAAGACAAACCTATTTGCAAGTGGCGAGGCTCGTCATTAGTTGCAATATTTATTGTCTCTGTTTCTTCGACTATTGAAGTCTTCCGCTCATGTTCGATTAATGCTTTAATGACTTCTTTTGGCATTTTCATTATATCTTCTGAATTATTAGCAATGAGGCAATCCGAGTAAGCAAAATCGACACTCATAATATTAATAGAAGCGGACAATACATCAACGAGGTCATCACTAAGGACCTTAGCAACAACAGGAATAGACTAGGGTGGACTACCCGACACTTCTAGGATAACAGACTCGGACTCGGAATCAGTCTCAGAATCAGAATTGGGCCCTTCTGTAGGACCGTTGCAAATCGTGAACTTGTACTTGGCTCCCTCGACTGGAGTCCACCTCGTCTCGTGCTTCCAGGTGGTGCGGTCGGGCCCGATTGGGGCGATCAGCTTGGACGGGTCGAACCTTTCGTTAAAAAGCACAGTAAGGGGAAGTTCGTTTGTTGTCTCGTCGTATTGGCGACGTTCTTCGCCAAATAGTAGCCCAAAGTCGTTGGGTGCCATGTCATTAGCCCAATCTTTAGTGGATCGGTCCTCATTAGGAGGTATGAGTCTTGAAATGCCTTAAAGCCTGGAACTAGGATCCCATTGATCGTGTATGGTGCAGGGAATCCGTAGTAAGGATATGGGTCGCCTTCTTGAAGAAATTGCCCATTGAGAGTGAGGGGATAAGGATCCATGCTATGTGGAACGGGCTTGTTGGCCGCGCGGGCTCTTTTCCCAGCCATTTTCTTGGATATGTAAGTTCGGACTTCTTGCCTTGTTGGCTTGTAGCGTAGCCCAAATAGATCGTTTTTGATCTTGGTGTTCCAGCAGGTTTGAACTAACTTGGGGTGAGGGCCCAGAGTGGTGTCTGGAAAGTGGCCTTGCTTTCTGAGTAGAGCATTCACATTGAGTGTGGGCTCTATTGTTTCTATGAAGGCTATCTTCTCGAAGCCCCATAACTCCTCATCTTGCTCATTATGCTCTATATTTAGGACTGGAGCCTTTTCTATCTGGGCTACCATAGTATCAGCGCAGACTTCCAGCGTGGATCCTGCCAAGGATAGTTTTACCTTTTGGTGTAGGGTTGAAGCTACGGCGTTCAGCTCATGTAACCAGGGCCTTCCTAAAAGTAGGTTGAAGGTGGCTGGAATGTCAATCACATGGAACTGGACCATCTTCTCGATTGGCCCAATATTGATGTTCATTGAGAAGGTGCCCAAGACGTTTCTTTTGGAATTATCGTAAGCTGTTAGCCCTTGTGCGGAATGCGCGAGGTTGTTGCAATATATTTTGAGGTGTTCAGCGGTCCTCAAAGGGCACACATTTACAGCTGAGCCATTGTCGACTAAAGTCATAGGGACTTGTCTTTGTTGACAAATTACAGTCAGATAAAGGGATTTGTTGTGGTGGATACCTTCAGGTGGAAGGTCTTTATCAGAAAAGGTGACGGGTGTGGATGACTTTCCTTGGACCAGGAGGTTAACTACCTCTTCAGGGGTGGCGTTTGGAGAAATGGTGGTTGCATTCAAGGCCTCTAACACGACCCTTCTATGAGTGATAGAAGTGGTCAACAATTGCCAGATGGATATGTTAGCTTTTGTCCTTTGTAATTGTTTGAGAATGTTGGTCCCATCATCCTCTTTAGCTATTTCTCTTTGGGCCGGATCCCTATTGAGGATTGTTATAGGCTCTACTGGTTGGATTTGGGATGGGTCCATGTAGATATTTTCGGGCCTGAACTGGCGTCCTGATCTTGTGAGGTAGTTTAGAGCTTTATCATCTTCTTCTTTCTCATCATCGGAGATATCATACCAAGCTTTTTCATTAGCTATGTCATGAGCTTGAGGAGTTAATACGTCTTCTGGATCAGTGTAGGATCCATTATCCTCCTCATCGCTATCCCAAAGGCCACAAATGTCCAGCGTAGGCCTTGGGCTTGGGTATGGTGGTATGGCCTGCCCAACAGGAGTGATCAGATAGGATGGATCAAATCCTTTTTCTATGTCGATGGCGAAAGAGTTCTCAAGGAGATTATTGTTGTTGCTGGGTGGCGGCGCGTCTTTAGGCAATGGTATGGTGCCATTGTCAAACAAATCCTAGATTTTCTCCTTGAGAGTGTAACACTTTTCGGTATCGTGTCCACGCCCCCTATGGTATTTGCAGAATGCAGACTCGTTCCAATATGGTGATCTTTTCTCTACGGGTGGATCGAGAGTAGGCCCAATCGGGTGTAGATAGTCTCCTTTGACTAATTTGTCTAGGGCCTTGACATAAGGCATTCCGAGGGGAGTAAACCTTCTTGGACGCCTGTCAGCAAGGGCGTTTACTTCATTTCCTCTACTTGTGGAGGCATGGTTGGTATTGGTGTATTTCTTATCCTTATAACCACTTGTGTTGTTGTTGTAAGTGACCTTGTTCTTTCCTCTTTAGAGTTTGTCATCTTCAATGGCCATGCCTACTTCAGTTAGTTGTGTATAAGTGGTTATGGGTTGAAATTTCATGTGTTCGCGGTACTCAGGTGCCAAATTTTGGACTAGCATTCTAATTTGATCCCTTTCAGATGGGCGATCAATCATTTCAGCGACCTTAGTTCTCCATCTTCTCACGAAATTGGTGATCCCTTCTTCGTCACCTTGCTTGGTGATATGCAATTCTCTCAATGTCATGGGAGGCAAGACATTGTCGGCATACCTCTCGAGGAACAAGGTGGATGAATCTTCTCATTTTTGCAATTTTTGGGTGGGCAATTTGAAGAACCAGGTCCTGACAGCAGGGTACAAGGTTTGGGGAAAGAGGTGAACATACAACTCTTGTTCAATGCCTCTAAGGCCCAATGCAGTGGTAAAGGCTGTAATATGATCTTGTGGATCATCAGTTCCTTTGAACGTGGGAACTTCAGGCATGGAAAATTTAGTGGGCAATTTTCCCTTGATGTGGGGAGCATAGCCTTCAGAATTGATGATCATGTCGTTGAAGACACGACTTTTGCCTAAAACAGACTCAAGCATATTCAGTTTGGCTTGGAGTTCTTGGACCTCTTTAGTGGAGGGCTCAGCCTTTTCCTTGTTGGGCTTGGGCTCATCATCATCCTTAGTAGGGGGATCCAATTTAGCGACAAGGGCTTCTATATCAGTGAATCTAGCATTCATGGTGACCATTTGGGCTAAAAGGTCATCCATCTTTTGGTCAGCGGTTTTCTCAGCATCTCCAGACATGGCGGACATAGGTGAATTAGGTGGCGAGGCTTGAGGTGACAGTGGCGGTGTGCGAAGGTAATCGAGCCAAATGGGGCCCACGAGCTGTGCTTGTGGTGAAGGTTCAAACAACAACTTGCGGACCAATCTCTTGCTGGACTCGTCCCTCTCCCACTTCCTAGGACCGGGATCTTTACTCCTACCAATTCTGGACATAAAAAAGGCTCGCTTAAGAAAGTAGGAAGTAAATGGAAAATTCCACAGAATAAAGATTTTATTTTAAAACAAATATGGGAAGAGAATCTAGCACTAATCCTCAACATGGTGATCTTCGGAAAAGACGCGATTTTATGTAAATAGTATATTCTAGTCAATGATCTTTCGACTTTATTAGAATAACAAGTACTCTTGACTTGCCCATGGGATGAAATTCCCTAATTCAAGAAAAGAAGATATACTATTGACTTGCATATAGAAATAAGTAAGACTCTTTTTTTTTTTTTTTTTTCCTGAAAGATCATTGACGGGAATATATTATTTGCATGCAATCTAATTCATATGGAAAAGAACGTCTTCCTAATATGGTCACTAGCGTCATCGGAGTCATACAGGGATTCAGAGTCATACAGGGATTCTATTTCCTAAAAAGAAAAGATCCAAGACTCTATTTGTAAACTTCACAAAACGCACAAGCAAACAAAAGGGAAACCTTCCCATATGTTTCTTTTCATCATCATTCCTGGTCCTAAAAACCCTAAAGGAAACTTAGATGTCTACCTCCAACCTCTTATAGAGGAGTTAAAGCAATTGTGGGTAAATGGAGCATTGATGTATGATGTGTTTAAGAAACAAAATTTCAATATGAGGGCAACTCTTTTGTGGACTATCAATGATTTTCCCACGTATGGGATGTTATCGGGGTGGCCGACCTCAGGGAGACTTGCATGTCCTTATTGCATGGATAATACTAGGGCTTTTTATCTTAAACATGGTACTAAGATGTCGTGGTTTGATTGTCATCGACAATTTCTTTGCAAGAAACATGCTTTCCATCGAAATAGAAGGGCCTTCTATAAGGATAGGAGAGAAAGTCGTATGCCGCCATCGAGGTTGATTGGTGAGGAAATTTGGGAGCAAGTGTCTAGTTTGCCAAGGACTAATGATTCTCAGACCAAAACCAAAAAAAAGAAGGAAAATGGGGGATGGGTGAAACAAAGCATTTTTTGGGAGCTCCCATATTAGAGTAAGCTCCTAATTCGCCACAATTTAGATCCAATACATATTGAGAAGAATTTTTTTTATCAAATATTTTACACTGCCATGAATACTAAGGGCAAGACAAAAGACACAATTAGTGCAAGAAAAGACATGTCTGTACATTGTCATCGTCCCAACTTAGAACTTGTTTATGATGAGGATGGTGGATTTGTGATGCCAGAGGCTCCATATGTTCTAGACAAAGCCAAATGCAAAGTGTTGTGTGAATGGATAAGAGAGTTGAAATTTCCAGACGGATATGCTTCCAACTTAGGAAGGTGTGTGACATGGAACATTATAAGATCTCAGGAATGAAGAGTCATGATTGTCATGTGTTTCTGGAGAGGTTGTTACCTGTTGCACTTAGAGAGTTGCTTCCACCTGATGTGTGGAAACCAATAACCGAGATAAGTCAATTTTTTAGAGATTTATGCTCCCCTTGTTTTAAAGTTGCTGATATGGTTCGCCTTGAAGAGAATATTGCTGAAATTCTATGCAAATTGGAGAAAATATTCCCCTTTGCTTTCTTCAACTCCATGGAGCATATACCGATTCATTTGCCATATGAGGCAAAAGTTGGTGGACCTGTTCAATATAGATGGATGTATCCATTTGAGAGGTAACTTACACTTTATGGTTTGCTTGATATAAAGTAGGTTTATATACTAATTAGACAATATTGTAGGTTTCTTGGTCATTTGAAGAGAAAAATTGGCAATAAAGCACATGTAGAGGGATCTATGCGTAATGCATACTTGACCGAGGAGATATCAAATTTTTGCACCAATTATTTTGGAACCCACATAGATACAAATTCAAGAGATGTGGGTCGGAATGTTGGGAGCATTGTTGAAGAAAGTGGGGTAGATCCAAATATTCCGGGGATTCTCACTAACAATATTGGGCATGCAACCACGGATGGAAAGCATAGATTCTTATCCGAGAAAGAGTTATGTGTTGCTCACCAATATGTCCTCTCAAATTGTGAAGTGTTAGTAGACTATGAACGGTATGTTTTGGTAATAGATTTAGCTTTTAGATATTCTAATTTTATGCCTTCATAAATCATTTCCAACGCTTAAACCTTTGAATAGGATATATGAAGAGCACATCCTTCAATCAAATCTGCATTTGGATTCCAATGATGCTTGGAGCAAGTTTCAAGATCAATTTCAAAAATGGTTGAAAAATCATGTAAGTTGTAGTTAAATGATATGGAAGTAAAAGTAATCAAACAAATTTGACAATGTACTTCACACATAGTTCATTATTGTAGGTTTTAGAATTGGGTATAATGACGACATCGTTAATGCCCTAACTATGGGTCTGGGAAGAAAAGTCAAAACATGGAGTCATTATTACATGAATGGCTTCAATTTTCACACTTTCGAGTATGGAAAGGATAAGGTCACAATGAATTATGGCATACATGTTAGAAGTCATGAAGGAGCGGTGTGGTATGTCATTCTTGATGAAGTGATAGAGTTGGTTTACCTTGGAGCAAATAGGGCTTATAAGAAAATTTTGTTCAAATGCCAATGGATGGACTCGGCTTGGGGCATGAATATACATCCTCAATACAAACTTGTGGAGGTTAACCACACCAAGAAATATGCTAAGTATGACCCATTTGTGTTGGCATATCAAGTTCAACAAGTGTACTTTGCACCTTACTCAAGCTTAAGAAACGACAAAAAAAATTGGTGGGAAGTTTTCCCTATGAAAGCAAGAGCCAATGTTGATGTCCCGATTGATCAAACTCCATTTCACGAGGAGCTTGGTGAAAATCCCCCGTCGTTGTCTAGTGTTGAAAATAATGAGGATGGGGATGCCTATGATGAGGAAGAGGATGAGGTGGATGAGGAAATGCAAGTGGATGACAACTTTGGTGCTGGGGAGGATGATAGTGATGAAGAAGATGAAGAAAACGACGAGTATGATGATGATGCTAGCTTATGATGATGCTAGCTTATTTTAGGACATTAAGTACCTATGTTGTTTAGTGATTATTGTGCATTTATGATGATGATGATGATAGTGACTTCTATGCATTTATTCTGACTTCGTTGTTTAGTGATTTTTGTGCATTTATGATGATGATGATAGTGACTTCTATACATTTATTCCGACTTCGTTGTTTAGTGACTTTTGTGCATCTGTTATTGGTTGCTGTTGTGCGGATTTGTGCTGATTTACGAAGTATTGTATTTCGCATCTGTTGGTTGTTGCATATGTTGTTAATTTACTATATATTTATGGTGGACTGTTGGTTGCTCAGTGTGTGGGGCAGTGGGGGGGGGGGTTGCTGCTGTGTTGCTGGCTGTAGGGTTGTTGTAGGGTTCCTGCTGTGTTGCTGGTTGCTGGTTGCAAACAGATAGCAGGGTGCTGTAGGATTGTTGTTCAAATGTCGTGTAGAGGCGGTGGTAGTGGTGGCAAAGGTGGTCGGGGCAATGGAAGTGGAAGTATGGTTGTGCACTCTTCCCTGAATTTAGATGATGAAAACGACATCATTGACATGACTGTCACACCATCACATATTACTGACCATGGTGATGGCGAGGCTATTGCTAGTACAACAACTGGGGAAAAAAAGCCGAAGTTGGAGCCGAGTGAACTCTGGTTTGTAGTATTTTACATTGCTCCTCCCCTTTTATTTTCAACTATATTAATAAAGTACAAACATTTCATCTTTGAGTCATATTAAACTAGGTTTCACTGCCATAAAGTAGTACGAAAGGTTACCAGTTGCATAAAGAGTCGTTTTGAAGGTCAATACATGAATTGGAAGTCAACTCCAGAGCATGTGCAAGAATTGTGGTTCCGGGACTTCAAGGTGCCTTCTATATTATGATGTAAAATTATGATATTTTCACTTTGCTTTACTCTTGCTTCCACTAATTGGCAGAATACTTACACATATTGCAGGACAAAATTCACATGGAAATCCGAGATAGAGGGTCTGGTAAAGACAGCTTTCGAAGAAAAGGCGAAAATTCGCCTTAAAGACATGGTTTATAAGGTTGGGCAGCTAAAGGACGATGAACCAGTGCCATGGATGAGTGATACAGTTCGTGCTCAAATCAAACGAATAAGGTCTAAAACGGAGTTCAAGAAGAAGTCAAAACTATTCTCTAAGAACAAGAAAAAAGGATTGGAGGGGTGAACATAGCACCGGGTCACTGCCAAGGTTCAATCTCAACCATAGAGATGACTGGACATATGGTTAGTACATATTGTCATCTTCATAAACTTCAATTCCCTTTACTGTTAACTATAATTCCTTATGTGTACACAACAAATTCTCAGTCGAAAGAGAAGGGGGGGGGGGGGGGGGGAAGGTTGTATCAGCTTGGGAGGCATTTTGCAGAGCACATCAGCAGAAGAACAATAGCAATGCCATGTGCGATGAGAAGTCGCGACAAATTTGGGTGAGTTCTTTTTTTTGTATTCTGGATATGTGTTGGTTGTGTTCAGTGTTTTGTGCTGCTTGTAATAGTTCTTGGAGGTTATTTTTCCACCTCTTTGTGTAGTGGAAATGGGTTAGTGCCTTGTGTTATCAGTGCTGCCTGTGATGGAATATTGTACGTGTGGGTTAACAAATGCTGAAATTGTTTTCTTCACATGTTAACTTTGCTTGAATAGTTAACTGATTATTGGGTAATCAAAAGAAACAGATTATTGACTTAGTTGAGATGAGCTAAAATTGTTTAAATTTGCAAAACTTAATAAAGAACTGTTTTGCTTGTGTTCTGTTTTTCAGTTTGGGGTTTACTTGAGAGGGTCAATACTCAAGACAAGATGGAAACTTAATAACAGATAGAGAATACAAGAAAATGATCTAAGTTAGCCATTTAACCCAGCTGGCATATACTCCAGAATCTTATTCATTCTGTGTATAAGTGCTCATGTGGATAATTTTCAGGCATCAGGCTTTATCACAACATGTTTCATGTTTCAAAACAGCATGTGCAAGTGTCTAGTTAGCTTTAATAATCCTAATGCTTACACTTATATTATTCAGGAAGCTTTTCATGTCTTGAAGAATAAGTATTTGGCGGAAGGAGTAACCAAGACACCCGATGAGATGTTCTTTGAGGTCACAGGCGGGTTTAAAAAGGGTTCCGTATATGGGTTAGGTAATGCCGCCGAGCTTTTCTATGAAAATGTGGGCTCTAGTTCCAACAATTCTAGCAAATCAACGGCTTCATCTTACGCACTTTCAATGGTGGCCAAGCTAGCGGAAGAGCTCACCACAACTCAGGGAACACTCACCTCAACCAATGAAGAGCTCTCTCAAGCCAAGGAAGTCATCACCTCAACGAATGAGCAACTCACCCAAACTAAGGAAGCACTTGAATCTCAAGAATAACGCCTTGAACTTCAAACAAAGACACTTGAAACTCAAGCAAAGGAACTTGAAGAACAAAAACATATTGTGAGTGAAATGTCTAAAGAAATGAATGTCATTTCTAAATTCTGTAAAGGTTTCTCCACATACAAGATGATATCGGATGATAGTTGATCTCTCTTTTGCTAATGGTGGTAGACTACTATCTTTTCTTTTGTTATGTAAGGTGATAAAACTCAATTGTCATTGAACCTCTCAGTTTTTTTACTATGTATGTTTAAGGATTGAATTCGACTATATTTGTGTGGTATTGACGTTAGTTTTGTGTTACGGTGGAATCAAATTACAAGGTTTAGGAAAATTTTGCAATTACAATGCCTTTTCATAAATTCAGCAGGTTACAAGGGGAACAACATATAACTGTGTACTGATCTGAGTCTACTACACTGATGATATCATTCACAGGAACATCGACCGAAATAGCGGCTCACAAACAACACTGAACAGCGACTGAAAAAAAAGAGTTGCGACTGAATTTCAGTCGCTAATCAGGGACTGAATGAATATCGGTTGCAGATATTTGCGATGGAAATCGGTCGCCAATTCCATCGCTGATGTGTTGCAACGGAACCTTCTGTCACTAAATTGAGTCATTCATTTCTGTCGCAATTTCCGTCGCTATCTGTTTTGCGACTGAATATTTCGGTCGCAACAATTTAGCGTCAAGGATTTTGCCGACGATTGAGTTTCGGTCGCTAATCGGTCGCAACTTACCTTCTGCGACCGATTTTTGGTTATTAGCGACCGAAATAATCGGTAACAAAGCTGGTGTTTTTTTGTAGTGTTGCACACTAGTTAAAGATAATAATTCATTCTAAATTACAAACCACACCCTTCAGAAAACCAAAGATATGCAAGCGAAAAATGGTCACAAGTTCTCACAACACTTCCATGCTGTTAATTAGTACAGTACATACAATTGCCTCTAAAGCTAAGAAGTCCATAAGCAAATTATCACTCATCACACTACTTATAATAAACAACCTTACAGTTTTTGAACTTCGAATCCTCCCATAAAAATGAAGATCTTGAGAGGAGAAATGGGAAACAAATTAGTGGTACCAAAATGAACTCTGTTAGATCAATCTAATCACACATCAATAACCTTCCTGATATCTTCAATATCTTCCGAATCTGTTTCACCTTCCGATATTTCTCCAGCGGCTCCTCGAGTGACTTCCCCTTAGGCTCTGGCACTAACAAAGTGAAAACAATACCAAGAAAGTTAAGACACCCTAGCACAATAAGAGAGTACCTCTTGCCCATACCCTCCGGGTAACCCGGCTCTCTTTTGGTAAACTCCTTCTTTTGGGAAGCATACAAGAAACCAAAAGAACCGACAATGGCCCCGGCCTTACCTGCCGCGGCTGATATACCATGGCAAGTGGACCTCAACCTTGCCGGGAAGATCTCAGCTGGGATAACGAATGTTGTGGCATTAGGGCCAAAGTTGGCGAAGAAAAAGGTAAGCCCATACATAACGATGAAACCGATTCTATTTTCTTTCTTTGTCCAATGTTCATAGGGGATACCCACAGCAAGCATGAACACGGTCATGAAAAAGAAGCCCATAATTTGGATAGTCCATCGTCCTATGATATCAATGAATGCGACGGTGAACCAGTATCCAGGGACGGTCCCAAAGAGGGCTATAAGGGTTTGGGCTCTAGCTATTTTGTACACCTCCCGAATAGCACTCATTTCGGAGGGGCCAGGGAGCCACCCGATGGAGCTGAAGATGTCTTTTTGGAAGAGGTTTTGGCTGTAAAAGGCGATGTCGAGTAAAAACCACGTGGTTGTTGTTCCTAATAGGTGGAGGCCGTATTGCTTGGCGAACTGACGAGTGAAGAGCCCGAATCCGTGTTTCTTCCTGCGGGCCATTCGTTGCAGCTTGTCCTCTTCTGGATCAATGTTCACTTGCAAGACCCTTGACATGTCCTCGGCCGCTTGCTTGGCATTCTTCGCCACAAGGGCAGTGTACCGTGCAGTCTCAGGCATCTTCATACGCCAATAGTAGGTCATGGCGGCTGGTAAAGCTCCAAACATCAAGATGATCCGCCAAATGTAGTCGGCTTCTGGAGTGAGGGACGCCGTCGGATTATCCTTGAAAGATGGCGGGTTGTACTTGCTCTCGAACCCGGCTGAAACAATAAGCCCTACAATCCCCGCTGTCAAGATACCTACCCCTTGCATTGCAAACACGGCGGCTATAAAGGCACCACGAGTCTTTTTGTTGGCGTACTCAGACATAATGGTAGCAGAGAGTGGGTAGTCCCCGCCTATGCCAAATCCAAGCCAAAATCGGAAAAAACAAAGTGTTGCCATGACACTCTTTGGGTTGTCTCCAAAGGAGAGCCCCGAGGCGATGGAGGAGAACACCATTAAGATCAAGGTGATCCCATAAACTGTCTTTCTGCCCATCTTGTCACCCAGCCATCCAAAGAAGAGCTGACCTGCTAGGGTCCCACATAAGGCCACGCCGTTGACAGCAGCCGCCACGTTGATGGGTAGCGAGCCAGGCTTCGTGGGGTCCGGAGCAGTGTAGTAGAGACGGCCTAAGAGTTTAGTGACTACAGAGATGGAGAAGAGATCATAGGCATCGGTGAAAAAGCCCATACCGGCGATGATAATTGCAGTAAAGTGATACCATTGTGTTTTTGCCACATCAAGTGCGTTCAGCACTTCAAGCTGGTTTTTTGCCATGCTTGAATTTGTCGTTTGTGTCACGGTGTTTTCTTCTTGTCCCTAGAAACACCCTTCCAGGGAAATTATTTGAAGCAACAACAATTAAACGATTAGCACAGTGAAAATCATGCATTAGTACGTATAGCAAGTTTCATGTAAAGTTTCCCACACCTTTAAAAGGTCTTTTATGAGGCGGCCTCAAGGTGAGCTCCTCTCTATGTTTAAGCATGACATAATCATGACGTCATGCTTGTTAGAGGGAGCCTCACCTTGAGGCCGCCTCATACAATTTTTTGTGTTTGTCTAATTTGCTTCACAATAGGAACAAAGGTTAGTACAATAAATGTAATGTATGAGGGGCATTTGAACTTGACATCTAATATACTCAAGATATTGATTTCAACCACTAAGTCCAACGTCCCATTATATTATTGGCAAGTTTTAACCCTTCCATTCCTAATACCGCTACCGCTTTCACTTTTTAATAACTTACCCATCTTTTTGTGAAAAAAAATCAATTCACAACATGAAAATATTACTGTTATATTATTAGCATTGAAAAAGACTTTCATTGTACAAAAACTTTGAAATATTTTTTGCTAATATATATTGAGATAAATTAGGATTCAAAATCCATCCTACATTACTTAGGAATGGAGGAAATATCATTTATTGAAATGACTAAGTTCTCAAGAATAAATTATTTAGTTTTTTTAATGGTTTTATTCATCATTGCTAAATTCAATTTGTTATCAATGACTCAACATAACTCCCTCCTTCCCAAACAAAATTTGACATTTGTATGTTGTTATCCACTTGCCATATAGATAGAACGAACATTCATTCCTAAGTTGAAAGCTTATAAAGAGGGCAATGGCATGATCGATCCATACGTACTTAAACACCAACTTTAAATTGAAAGCTTATAAAGTGTAGCTCCTATAATTACTAAATCAATATATCATATCATAATATAACATGCAATTACATGACTAAAAATAACCATAACAATAATTTTCAGTTTACAAGGGAGAGAGACCAACCTTAGTTACAAGATTGAATTGCATTCACCACCTAGGAGGGTGTACGAGGTTTATTTGAAAGTAATAATGTGATTTGGGGGGACAATGAGGGGACCATGGATATTTAAATGCACCACCACTTTTAGGAATCCCTTCCAGCATCTTGTGGCATATGCTCTCTTAATATAAGTCAAACCTTTTTTCTCATATCAGTACACCTATCATCAAGCAAGCTAATAATCATAACATTTTAATTTCATTTATTATTTCATGTATTTATTTGTAAACTAATTAGGGGATTATTTTCTAAATCCGATCGATCGTATATTATTGGTGCGTTGACTAATCATTTAATTTAATTCCCAAGTCTTGCGCAATGACAATTATAGGACTATGGGAGTATCTAAGATAATAAAACCAACTGCTGGCTAATCCTTACAAATACTACTATTTTATCACCAATGGTCAAATTAGCATGTCTCTTAACTATGATCTTATCCTATTATCATTAAGCCGTCTTATATTTGCAGAAAAAATAGCCCAACCTTTTGTCTATAGTTATAGCTACTCCAGTTGGTACCTTATTGAGTGTTGACCAACATCTTGGGAACTAAGGAAGACTTGTTGTCACGTTTAAGGATTACAAGTTTACAACATGCTGTGCACGTCAACGAATTTACAATTTTGTTTTTTTAAAGGAAATAGATTTCATTATTGCTACAAAGTCATCTGATATCTACGACTTTCATATTTTAGTAATGGAAAAGCTAAGCTAACTTGAACAAGCAATTCGTTTAAAAACAAAAAAAACTAATCTTCAAAATAGAAAAGAAATCCAATTTTGTTAAGCATATATTCCATGGCGGCTTGGGTACACAAGATCAAAGTAAATACAATGGAAATTATCAAGATTACACCATACAATAACAAAAAAAAAAAAAAAAAAAAAAAATGAATAAATCCTTTCATCAGAGAAATTTCTTTACTTCATCACAAGCTGGATATTGATGAATACAGTAAAGATTGCTCAGAAACCAAACATGAAGCAAAGTAACACTACATCCGTGTTAACAATGCAATACCAATTAAGAAATTAAACCAACAGGAAAACCAATTACAACAAATTAAATTACAATGTAATACGTAGTATGTTATAAAGTATTGTGTAGTAATAATAGGCCGTTTTACACGACGTCACTCACTTTAGTTGCCGGGGAGAATCAAACAGCTGAACGATGGGGATGCTCATCTTCATTATCCTCAGCACCTTCTCCAGATGCTTCTTCCAGAGATTGCCCCTTTGCCTCAGGCACTAAGAAAGTGAATAGCATACCAATGAAGTTAATGACACCAAGCACAATAAGGGAGTTTTTCTTTCCAATACCAGCAGGGTATCCCTGATCTCTCTTGGCGGGGTCTTTATCCTGGGAAGCGTACAGGAACCCAAAGGCTCCAACAATAGCCCCCGCCTTGCCTGCGGCAGCTGATATACCGTGGCAAGTCGACCTCAACCTGGCCGGGAAGATCTCAGCAGGCACCACGAATGTTGTGGCATTAGGCCCAAAGTTGGCGAAGAAGAAGGTGAGCCCGTACATTATGATGAACCCAATGCGGTTCTCCTTCTTCATCCACCTGTCGTAGGGGAAGGCTATGGCGAACATGAAGATTGTCATCATTAGGAATCCTACCATCTGGATGATCCATCTCCCTATGATATCAATGAATGCAACGGTGAACCAGTATCCAGGGACAGTCCCACAGAGGGCGAGAAGGGTCTGGGCACGAGCCACCTTATAAACCTCCCTGATGGCACTCATCTTGGATGCATTAGGGATCCAACCAACTGAGGTGAAGAGATCCTTTTGGAACAGGTTTTGGCTGTAGAAGGCGATGTCGAGTAAAAACCATGTGCTAGTAGTCCCTAGGAGACGGACTCCATACTTCTTGGCAAATTGGGATGAGAATAGACCAAAGCTTTGGTTCTGCCTTCGGCTAATCTCGTCAAGCTTTGCCTCCTCGGCATCAAACTGGGTATTAAGGACCCTGCCCATGTCAGTGGCCGCTTGTTGGGCATTCTTAGCCACCAAGGCGGTGTATCGGGCAGTTTCAGGCATCTGCATACGCCAATAGTAGGTCAAGGCGGCGGGAAGGGCTCCAAACATCAAGATAATCCGCCAAATGTAGTCGGACTCGGGAGTGAGGGACCCTTTAGGGTCTTGCTCAAAAGTAGGAGGCTTAAACCTAGCCTCAAAACCAGCTGAAACTACAAGTGCGACAATTCCACTAACCAAGATACCAACACCCTGCATGGCAAAGACAGCAGCGATGAAGGCCCCTCGAGTCTTTTTGTTTGCATACTCAGACATGATGGTGGCAGAGAGTGGGTAGTCCCCTCCGACACCAAACCCAAGCCAAAAGCGGAAGAAGCATAGGGTAGTCATCACCCCCTTGGCACTATTCCCGAAGGAGAGCCCCGAGGCAACAGAGGAGAAGACCATGAGAACCAATGTGATACCGTAGACCTTCTTCCGCCCAAGCTTGTCCCCGAGCCAACCGAAGAAGAGTTGACCGGCCAGGGTTCCGCAGAGAGCCACCCCATTTACAGCAGCTGCAACACCTATAGGGAGGGCCCCAGGCTTGGTAGGGTTTGGTTCAGTGTAGTATATGCGACCCATAAGCTTTGTACATAAGGAGATGGAAAATAAGTCATAGGCATCTGTAAAAAAGCCCATACCAGCAATGATAATTGCTGTAAAATGATACCATTGTGTTTTGGCCACATCAAGTGCCTTGAGCACTTGGAGTTGATCATCGTCTTTCCCCATTGTTCAACTTCTTTTTGTTTTTGTTTTTGTTTTTGTCCCTCCAACTGGCTGTAAAAGTAGAAAACATTGTTCATATAGCAATGATAGATCACATATTATGTTTATACTAGAAGAATATATCGTCCACTGCCAAAATCATTAACTAGTTATTAACTCGTGTTGCGGTGTTGTTAGAGTTCACAAACAAGCAAGATATAGTACGTATAAACTTTTGAACATGATAACTTTCCCATACTATAATTTACATAATTAAGGAATCTAATTAAGATAATTTTACGCACAACTAATGGAGCATTTTATTCCGCCGAAAAGTATGATTAATTACTTATTTTTGCTATATCTGCTAATCAAGTATCAATGAAGTAGGAGTAGTGTATTTATTTTCTTCTCTTGGGGTTGCATAGCACAATAAAAGTTGATAAAGAACTGTGGTAAGGTACACTGCATTAGCCAATGCAAGTCGAAAATATATACCAAGTTAATTTGTTGAATGAACAATTGTGAAATTAAAGTAGTACAGTAAGTCTTAAAAATAAACTGATAAGCCTTAAAGTGTGTACAAATAATGTGACAAACGTGAATTTCTCTTTTATTATTCTAAATTGTTAGTGTTGAGTTCAACATAAGTAATAGTACATGATATTATTACAAAGATAATATAATTATGCCACAACTTGATTGGTGCTTTAAAACTGAGCTGATTATAGATTATGTGACATGACGAGAGAAAGTTACGTTATTCAAAAGATCTTCTGCATAGGCAAAATGCATATCATCAATAAATCATGGGAAAGCATATGCTATAAAACATGTATATAGACATAAAACTGGCCGGTATAACATATGTGCGTTAATAATGATTTATATCTTCTTAGAAGATGAATAAGGGCGTCTCTATGTTAATACTAGAAGTAGGGGTCATGGGGAGATATATAGAGAGAGAGAGCAAGCGCAATACTAACCAGTTACAAGAGGGACTTGGAATGCATAAGAAGAGGAGGTGGTGGAGGGTGCTGATGGAGAGCGTTGACAACTGGTGAAGGCATTGAAGAGAAACATGTGCAAGGAAACAAGTATTTATATGAAAATCATGGTTACTCATTCCCCCGGCATCCTCTCTAGCATCCTTTAGCATATTCTCGTACTCTACAACTCAAGTGGATAGTTTGTATGTTTGTTTTTAGAGAACAATTCTGTCTGAAAATCCCATCTCCCTTACATACATGCCATGGGCAACTTAATGCTTCTTGATTCCAATTTGAAAATTTAATTTATTAATATATAATAACTTATTAGCTTGTATAGTTGTACATATATGTAATTTGTTCCTTTGGTTGACATATATGTCTGACTAAATCTATCCACAATTGGGCTTCACATCTCTCTCTTCAAACGTAAGGCCAATTCCGTTTTTGATCAAATCAATTGTTATCAGATTCCACTAAGAATTAGCTGGTTTAAAGTTAACATAATAAAATCAATTTTGTGAGGTTTATTTTCACTCCACTTTGTGAGCGGGTATTATCTCTTTATCTATATTTCGGAGGGAATTTTGGTAGTTTTCGTTTATGGAGGCTGGTAGGGTGTTGTCTGTTCAGAGGATTTTCTTCTTGGCTACAGGACTTTTTAGTCTATGTCTAATTAGTTCGGAATTGAAGGTAGAACGTAAAGTTGATTGTATGCGGCTTCACTTCGTTCGTACGGTGATACTGCGGATCATATTTCAAGAGGCAGTATATAATGTCAGTGTAGACAACAAAATTAATGCGTAGGCAAAAATAAGTTGAACAAATATAATTTGTATTGATTTGAATGTATGGGTTACAATCTCTGTATTTTCTATCTGTTACAATGAACAAATAAATAAATCCTCTGATTCTGTCTCCACGTTGACTTTGAGTCGAGGGTCGAAGGACTTGATCTCGAGCAAAGTAGTGGCGTATCCTCCGAAAGTTGCGGCGAACACGTAGATCTGGATTCGAGGGCCTAAGCTTGATCTCGAATAGAAGGTGTGTGATATCAATGCGCCTTTTGGTGACTTGGAAGTCTTTAAGGTTGTGCTCACAGTTCTTCAATTTTAGTGTTCTTGATTGAGGGTCTTTGAAGACTTAAATCTCAATCAAGGTTGTAAAGGCGGTGGAGGAAATGCTCTGGCAGGGCTTTCTGCTTGTAGATGATTTCCAACCTCTGGAATGAAGGGAGACTTCGGTATTTATAGAGAGGAACAGGGGGCTCCGATCCCCTAACGGGCTTGGTAGTCATGGACTGCCCAATTTCTTGACTTGGTAGTCTTTTCTTGTGGGTTTGGCCGATTTAACTGTTTATTTGGCCCAAGAGGTGTGGGTTGGCCCAAGGGTTAAATGTAAGCCCATTTTGATGGCTTTTGGCCCATATTAATCTTCGGGGTTAATTAATTAAATTAAGCTAAATATATTTTATCCCAAAATAATTAATTAAATTCAATTAAGGTACTTAATAAATTTTTAGTGCCTACAAATTGCCCCCTCGAGACCGAGTCACGTACACGACGTCGTGTTTCATCGTGACGGGGTGTCGAACTGAATTTGACGTATCAGTCTACGATGTAGTTGACTCCATTATAAGGGAGCGGTGATATGTTTAGATTCAAGGGCTTGGCAGCGTTTTCTTTAATCTAGCTGAACAAGGGTCTTGTCGACTTATTCCCGAACTTGGAACCTACTATTTTGTGGTAGGGAGATGACAGTATCTTTGTTTGTGTGGCTTGTTCCATCATGTCTGACAGGGCTTTGTGGCTTGTTCCGTCTCGCTCTTGCTTTTGTATGTGCATGCTTGTTGAGGTCATACAGGTCTCTTAGAAACAATTCTATTCAGAATCAAATTGGAATCTTACGTCATATGAAGACGAAAGACTTCGGACCTTTATAAATATAGGATCAATCAGGAGCTGCTAATATTGCCGTGAGCTTCAATTGGGAAGTGTGACGTGAAGATGCCCTGCAATTGCCAAATTGCTACAGGTAAATAAATTCCATCACCTTGCTTTTTTGCTTCATTGGAGATGGATTTATGCATAGCACTTCATCACAAAAGACGAAAGAATCCTTTACACTTCATCTTATTTCTTTAAACTCCCTTTGAGTTAATAGTGGAAACATAATCAAGTTTCCAAGCCCTTAATTTGCTTTGGTTTTGTCCTGATCTTTACTGTATGTAGGCTGTAACTATAGATTTTAATTGTGCTAGCACTGTTGACTTCAATTCGCTAAACGTTAATTGCCTCCATACCTTCTCTTTTTTTTTTTTTTGAGGTGCGCAATTCACTGCCGTTGCTTCACTTGGAATTTGGGGTTCTAACACATCAAAGCCTTTTATTGATCTCGTAAGAGACAAAGTTAGGATGAATTCCCCTTTTTTTTGTTCTGCACTGTGAGAGATGCTGAGATGTAATTACTGATGTAACAATTGTCTTCGCTTCTTTTGCTATTCGTCACATGTAAGCAACAACAAGATTTGATCTGACACTTATATGTCTACTCAGTAAAATTTTGTTTGCCATGTTTTATTTATGTGATCAGCGAGTTGTAGCTTCAAGACTTTGCAAGATACGCAATACATGTTGAGCCTGCTGAGTGCTGACTAGAGTTGTAACGCATCGGACTTTGGATTGGGAGTAGCCACGCTTGCCCTTTTGTTGCAAGTACCAACATGAAAAATTAATCATGTTCTTCACAAGGGCCATGTTTCTTTGACTGCTTGGTATCTCTTGGCCTTAACTTGGACGTACTTTAGTATTAAAATGATTCATGTGTCGTCTTTTTTTTTTTATCTTCTGAATTTGCTTTCGCCTTTGGTATGGTACTGTCTGTACCGTCTATATCTACAGCAAATTGAATTGTAAGTACCAAGAGAAGGTAAGTCAATCTTCTGCAAACCTTAACTTGCTCTTATTGTCTGTACTTGCATCTTCTGTATTTGGTATGCCTTGCACATATTTTTTTTTTACAGGGTGTCACCATGTAGCTCAAAGAGAAAGACATAATACATAGGATCATCTCGGTTTTGTGAACTCATGCGATGTAACTGTTTGAGTCCATCTCGGGTTCACAACTCCATGCGTTGTACCCTATGTATATGAAAATCAAGACATAGTACATGGGATCATCTCGGTGTTGTGAACTCATGCGATGTAACCGTTTGAGGCCATCTCGGGTTCACATCTCCATGCGTTGTACCCTATATATTTGAAGAGACAAGACATAGTACATGGGATCATCTCGGTGTTGTGAACTCATGCGATGTAACCTTTTGAGGCCATCTCGGGTTCACATCTCCATGCGTTGTACCCTATGTATTTGAAGAGACAAGACATAGTACATGGAATCATCTCAGTGTTGTGAACTCATGCGATGTAACCGTTTGAGGCCATCTCGAGTTCACATCTCTATGCGTTGTGCTTAGGTACCAGAAGTAAGAGACAGAACAACTAAGTTGCACATGGCCTCACTAGCGCAACAATGACTCCTTGATAACGCAATAACAAGTTACACGCAGTTTTGACGAGCATCCTTGACGCCAAGCATTGTGAAGCTCAACTCGTTCCAATTGTCCTTTTCATCCAACATTGTAGTATTGGAGTATTGACAAGCGATCTTTGACGCCAAGCACTGTAAAGCACAACCCGTTACAAGTGTCCTCTACACCCAACATTGTAAGGTTGGAGCGTTGACGAGCGTCCCTTGACACCAGGCGTGGTAAAGTAGTAATATCGAGCTTTCAATGGTTGAACATACACATACACTTGTTTGTTTGTTTGACTGTACTTGATTATATGTTTTTTCAAGTTGCCTACGTACTTATAGAAGCATGCAATCACTCCATAAGATCAAGTCATCACGTAGTTCAAATGTTTCTGTTTTTGTTTTGCTGTGCACAGTTTATACTCTTATGGGCTCGGAGTAATTTTTTTTTTTTTTTTTTGATGTGCAGTTTTAGCTCTTGCTTAGGAGCAACCATTGTATCAACAATTTGGTAGACTGGTGTGTGAGAGCTTTCTTCAAACTTTGATGATTTAATTTTTTCTTTAAAGTAGACTTTGTGCTTGCAAGCTTTCTCTAAGTCTTAATACTTTAAACTAATTAATGTGCAGTTTAAACTCTTGCTTAGGAGTATGGCAGATGCGGACTTCATAGTTAGGATAAAAGTTTACCCAAAGTCGTTCACCATCAACAACCTTGTTGGCGTCATTTGTGGGGACACTCTGAACAACGAAGGTGTTAAAATGTATGAGCGTTGAGTTGAAGACATGGTGCTTGTGAGCGTTCTCCAAGTCTTGCCCCCCAAGGTTCTTGCCTTGCCCCCAGAGTTGCTTGATGGTTTTTTTATTTTATTTTATTTTTTATTTTATTTTTATTTTTTATTTTTTTTTTTTTTTTGCAGAGGGAGAAGGATGATGGTTGGGCGGTTGTGGCTCAGACGAAGACGTCTCTGTAGAATCACTATCTTCATCTTCTTTGTCTTGAGAAGAATTGCTTTTGCAGTTGACGATAATAGGCTGCAAGTCCTCAAAGTCATAATTTTCATTTGAAGAAGTATAACCTCCATGGTTAGCGATTGTGAGCTCCATATCGTGAGCTCGTGTTGCCAACTCTTGAAAGGTTCGTGGCTTTATTCCTTGGAGTATGTAGACCAAGTCCCATTGCATGCCTTGGATGCACATCTCTACCGCAGAGGTCTCAGTGAGACGATCCTTACACTCAAGGCATAGCGCGCGCCAACGGTCTATGTAGTCAACGACGAGTTCATCCTTGCCTTGCGTAGTGCTAGTCAGCTTAGTCATGCTAACGACACCCCTTGTGTTGTAGAAGTGATTTAGGAACTCTCCTTCCATTTGTTTCCAACTGTCGATGGATTCCGCAGTCAGATCCGTGTAGCAGTCAAACGCTGACTCTTTGAGTGAGCGAACAAACTGCTTCACCAAATGGTCGCCATCAGTTCCAGCGTTGTTGCAAGTCTCTATGAAGTGAGTGACATGTTGCTTAGGATTACCATTTCCGTCAAACTGTTGAAATTTGGGAGGTTGATAACCAGCAGGCATTGCCAACATGTCAATCCTCTTGATGTATGGTTTAGCGTAGAGGTGTGTTCGTTGTGAGTCATTACCAAGCTGAGTCTTAACAGCGCTTGCTATCATGTCATTGATTTGTTCGATAGTAAGAGAGCAGGTGTGGGACTCGTGGTTGTTGCTGTGTCCATCACTTTTAGAAGACTCGCCCATCTTTTTCTTACCCAATTTCTTTGTTAAGGAAGCAATTTGTTTGTTTTGGCGCTTGATTTGAGCGTCCTTCTCCTTGCTATCCTTAGAGAGTTTGTCAAGGAGTTGTCTCATACTTTCCAGTTGCTCCTCTACAGTCTTAACTTCTGTAGCCATAACAGAGACAACAACGGATCGCGAGGGCTCAACAGCTTGTTGGAGTGGGGTGGCTTCGTGTGATGAAGGTGTGGAGCAATCTGTGTTGATACAAATATCCTCCACATGGGGCGACGATCGAAGCGCTAGGTTCATGTGAGTGAGGATCTTCTTGACTACATCTTTTGTACCTTGCTCCCATGTTGGTGAAGCAATTGCTTGTTTTGTTTCACCTGAACGCTTGACGTCGAATACAAGTGATTCGCAAGACCTTATAAGAGTTACGAAGGTGATTGAATAGTAATGGTGCTAGCAACTTTTTTCATGCTCCTGGCAGCCTTACCAAGTTGATTGTTGGGCGCAACAACATCACTTGTAGATCGTTGTGCTGCTGATCCAAATGATTTGTAGGGATGCTGAGACATGTCTCTTCTTGATGTCATGTCAGCTGCAGCGGAGTTGATGTGATTTGTTGAGGAGACAGAGATGAGAGGCTGAGATGTCCCACCGGGCGTGCCAAACTTTGTAGACAACAAAATTAATGCGTAGGCAAAAATAAGTTGAACAAATATAATTTGTGTTGGTTTGAATGTATGGATAACAATCTCTGTATTTTCTATCAGTTACAATGAACAAATAAATAAATCCTCTGATTTTGTCTCCACGTTGACTTTGAGTCGAGGGTCGAATGACTTGATCTCGAGCAAAGTAGTGACGTATCCCCCGAAAGTTGCGGCGAACACGTAGATCTGGATTCGAGTGCCTAAGCTTGATCTCGAATAGAAGGTGTGTGATGTCAATGCGCCTTTTGGTGACTTGGAAGTCTTTAAGGTTGTGCTCACAGTTCTTCAATTTTAGTGTTCTTGATGGAGGGTCTTTGAAGACTTAAATCTCAATCAAGGTTGCAAAGGCGGTGGAGGAAATGCTCTGGCAGGGCTTTCTACTTGTAGATAATTTCCAACCTCTGGAATGAAGGGAGACTTCGGTATTTATAGAGAGGAACAGGGGGTTCCGATCCCCTAACGGGCTTGGTAGTCATGGACTGCCCAATTTCTTGACTTGGTAGTCTTTTCTTGTGGGTTTGGCCGATTTAACTGTTTATTTGGCCCAAGAGGTGTGGGTTGGCCCAAGGGTTAAATATAAGCCCATTTTGATGGCTTTTGGCCCATATTAATCTTCGGGGTTAATTTATTAAATTAAGCTAAATATATTTTAACCCAAATTAATTAATTAAATTCAATTAAGGCACTTAATAAATTTTTAGTGCCTACAGTCAAAGTTGTGCATTCAACAAGGCTATGGAAGAGTCTTCCGCAAAGAGCCTATGATATGGAAAACAATGATTAAAAGGAAGCCGTTCGAAATTGTCAAATCTCAAGTGTTTGATAGTCTTTACATTAGAATGTTGTCTGATGTTTTAGATCTGTTTATTGTTAATTTTGATATCGTTTGTAGATACCGTATTACCTATTATTAATTAAATTTTAATTTTCACTCAAAAAAAAAAATGATCATGTGATAATAATATCGGAAGAGACAACTTCTTCTTTCAAAATCACAAAAAATTTGGAAAAGATAATTATTTAGTTTTCTAATTTTTCTTTCTTTTGATGTTTTCAAATTTTATGTATATACAATCAATTCTATAAAATTATTTAGTCTTTACCAACACCTTTCTGTGAGTACTAGTGGTTCGACATTCTTATCCTTTAATTAAGGTCGAGGATTCAAATTTTGGTAATTAAAGCTCGATTTGTTGCATGCGAGCACTTTACCTTTTTTTTAAAACCGACCAGATGCAACTAACATCACTCATGATCCAAAGGATATAGGATGAACTTGTAGTCCAACCTCCCCCCACCCCCCAAAGGAAAAAAAAAATTGTTTAATCTTTTCAATTTTTCCTAATTTTTTTTAAACTGATTTCTATTGTCCTTACTCCGTAGTTAATATCTTCCTCTTAACTTCCCCCCGTTCCAATCCCCTTCCATTAAACATATTGTCCTTGTTTATTATAACAACAACAATTGAGTAAATGTCCCGTCGAGAGCGGAGTCTAGCGAGGTCTAAATGTATGCAACCTTACTCCTTAACTAGTCACCTAATAGTTTGCCCTTATTTATTCAAAAAATAAAAACATTTTGACCAACAAGCACTTAGATGAGTTGGTGAGGGACTCTTCTAGCTTAAACAGATATCTCGAGTTCGAGACCCTGTGAATGCAGCAGTGTTAAATACTTGTTGGGAGAGCTTTACCGCCCTTGTGGTCCCACCCGGCTCGGTCCGGATTCAACCGGACGGTCTCAGACCAAAATAAATAAATAAAAACATTTTGTCCTTAAATATGTTTTTTTTTTGTGGGTTAGTTTATCCTTGTATATATATGACGGTATTATGTATTTATGTATGCGAATGCAATAAGTTGACGAAATCGTTACGGAGTTTGGACTAGTGTACCTTTTTGCTGAAAAGGTTGAATGAAGGTACGGTGTACCACCGAGTACGGATTAATAGGGAAAGAATGTTTCTTGGCTCCAGCCGTCCTGGAGAGCCACGAATAAAAATGGCCGATAGGCCGGGGCTTTCAAGTTTAAGGTTGAAACTCATTGTGTTATCTTGTCAAATGGCCTGTTATCCGACCTCATTTCCATTTGTGCGTCTTTTTAGTCGGGAGCCATGGACAACTGAGTCATCAAACTTGCTACGACGAGTCTTTAAAATGCTTGATTCATGCATTTAAACTCATAACTCGTTTAAATGCATGAATCAAGCATTTTAAAAACTCATAACTCAACCAATAAATGGTTGGTGTGAGTGGTTTGACACTCTCATCCCTTAAGCAAGGTTGAGGGTTCGAATCTTGTGAATGAAAAAACTGCTTAGTGGGAGCACTTTACCCCTTTATAGGTCAACCCGGTGCGAACAGAATTAATCTTGGACCAAAGTACTTGGGTGAACCTGTGGTCAAACCCAAAAAAACTCATAACTTGCTCATCCGCTAAAATATTTGACCGATTCATTGCCTAGTTTTCTTGATTTACTGAAGCTCTGTTTGATTCACTTTAATTTTACATAAATTCAGTTCAGTTCAGTCCAGTTCAATTTATGTGTAACTTTGTAATTCATATAACTTTTTATTCGAAAATAATTTCATGATGATAATTATGTCATCGGAAATATCTCAAAGCATACTTTCTTTTTTTTTTTTAGATCAAAGCATACTTTCAAATGAGTCCAATATTGACTATGTTTGGACGAATTTTAAATGGTTAACGGTTAAATTTAAAAAATCAATTCAGTTCAGTTCATTCCAGTTCAGTTCAGATCAGTTTTATGCAGGTGAATCAAACGGAGCCTGAATATACATACCAGAACACAATTACATAGATTGACTTCTTATATTTCAAACACGGAAACTTTTATAAGAGAATCTTATGGTAACTTTTGTTTGTATTTATATTGCCGTTTGCTTTCTTTTGATTTTTTAGTTTACATGAGGGAATAACAGTTTCTTATCCTTTTGCCATCATTTTCCGAGGATTCCAACTCCTTATTTTATAAACGAAAAAGATTTTGTTCGGAGTATTTATTCGTATTCTTCAATTGATTAAGCTCTTAGAAAAGTATACTAGCAAAAGTCATTTAATTAGTTAATAGGCGTCCAACAAACAAGGGAAAAGGTACTCTTTTTTCCTCTGGCTCTTTCCGGAGGTCCTTGTCCCATAATTCAACTAAGGCTCTGTTTGATTCACCTTAATTTTACTTAAATTCAGTTTAATGTAGTCCAGTTCAGTTCAGTTCATGTGTAACTTTATAACTCATATAATTTTTTATTCCGAAATAATTTCATGATGATAATTATGTCATCAGAAAGATCTCAAAGCATACTTTCAAATGCGTCCAATATTGATTATGTTTGGACGAATTTTAAATGGTTAACGGTCAAGTTTAAAAAATCAATTCAGTTCAGTTCAGTTCATTTCAGTTCAATTCAGATCAGATTATTTTTATCCAGGTGAATCAAACGGAGCCTAACGACGACAGAGTACACCAAAGCAAATGGATTAATTAGCGAGTAATTTTAGAAAGAAAATAAATAAAACAATCTGTACTTTTCGGGGTAAACAATTTATACTGTTAAAGATTCTGTAGCTAACTTTATTTTTTTTCTTTTTTCAAAAATAAATGATTAAGAAACCGACAATTGTAAGACATTTGCTTTACATATCTCGTAACTACCCTTAAATAAGAGATGAGATCCTCTTCGGTATAAATAGTACGGTAAATTCTGCGGTATACATTTTATTTAATTATAACGGGATAAATATTCAAAAAGAGGGTATAGAAAATGTTATCAGACTTTTTAATTAGGGTCATACAATAAGAAAATGCAATAATCAACTACTAATCTATATAATTAGACTAAAATACAATGATTAAATCAGAGCTCGCCACGTTAGCCGTTGAATTGCCGAATGACGTGTCAATTTACATATGACGTGTTATGTGACTCATGGATAGTAAAAGAAAAAAAGAGAGGAAAAGCAGCAACAATGAGACGTTACAAAAACATAATGGAGTTTAATGCCTCCTTTATCCCATTCTCTTCATTCTCACAAGTTGTCAGACGTTACGAATCTAAGAAATTGAGTAATAGCTAATTTCTCTCACATATTGATGAGCCAAAAAAAAAGAAGCTAATTCCTCTCTCATGAATAGATGATGGAACCACACACCATTAATTCTTCTTCTACCTTCCCATATGCTCAACGTTCCTATCTGGATCTCATCTTTTGGCATCGAGTACAATCAATCCCCATTTTGATAAGGTTCTTCATATTTTTCTTTGCGATTGCTAATAGGCATTTGGTATCTACACCTCCTCTCTTTGCAAGATAACCCCTCCAACTTCATAAAAAAGTATCGTATATTGCTTTACAATGTTTTCTCTAAACAATTATACCACCTTGAATGTTTAAATCTATTTAATTTAACTTTTAGTTAAAAAGTAACGCTAAAAAAAATCAAAAGTATCAAAAAATTAAATAAATAGAAATCGCTTTAAAAAAATTGGGGAAAATTATGAGAACTCACTATAACAGTAGAGAGGGCTTGGGAGGAGGTTTGGTGGTACAGGGTGGTGGGGAGCCATGTCTGAAACCCAAAAACCATCGAGTAGACATGCACAGTGCATAACCTTCATAATGGTAGGCGCTTCACGTCGTGTCCTTTGCCTCCCTTTGGCCACAAGCCCTTTCTCAAGCAACTACCCACTAAAGAGTCTTATAAGGTTTTAGTGGTTTTAACAGGAGTAGACATGCCCAATACATAACTTTCATACTGGATTTTTGAGAGTTTGGAGAACTATTTTCAAAAAGTTTCACCTCAAACATATCAAGTATATTATTAAGTTACGGAAAAACTCTTTTTTTTTTTCCACATATTGTAGCTATTTAATGTAATTTTTAATTAGAAAAATACCCTAAGAAAAACATTTCAAAAAGATTAGAAATCACTTCAAAAATTTGGGAAAAATTATGAGACCTCACTATAATAGTAGAGAGGGGTTTGGGGTAGGTTTGACAACACGAGGTGATGGGGAGTAATGCTCGGTACCAAAAATCGTGAATTAGCCTCCGATGTCAAGTAATACGCCCTTCAAGCATACCAAAGACCCGATAACCTATCCAGGGGCCTCCCATGTGACCTAGGGTGTCCCGTGTGATGTGATGCAAAAATATCAACCTTCGTTACGGGACCTCCAGGAAGCTCCAAAACGTGGATTATAGCCTTCATTTTTGGCTTCTCGGGGCTCGGGTGTCATTTTTGCCCAAACTTCTCTCGGGGGGCTATCATGACCCTAGAGGACCCTCGATACCCCAGGAGGGTCGGATCCCCGAACTTCGATGTCACCCATGCCTTTGGTGTTCCGACTCTTACACCAGGGTACCGTAAAATGCCTTTACAAACCTATCAGATACCGGATAAGCGACCCCGAGTGCCTCCAATGTACCCTAGGGGTGTTTCGTGCTATGTGGTACGAAAATATTCGCCTTCGTTCCGAGGCCTCCCATTAGCCAAAAAACGTGGATTATAACCTTCGTTTTCGGCTTCTCGGAGCCCGAGTGTCAATTTTGCCCAAAATTTTCTAGAGGGTCTATCATTTACATAGAGGACCCTCGACTTCCTGGGAAGGTCATACAAATCCCCAAACTTTGATATCATCAATGCCTTATTAGATGTTCCAACTCTTACATCAGCCAATGTCCCATAAAACGCCCTTTCAAGCCTATTAGGGACTGGATAAGTGACCTAGAGGGAATCCCGTGTCCCCTATGGATGTTTCGTGCGATATGGTGCAAAAATATTCACTTTCATTCCGAAGCCTCTCTCAAGCCCAAAAAACGTGGATAATAGCCTTCGTTTTCGGCTTCCGGGGACCCGGGTGTCATTTCTGCTCAAAATTCTCCGGGGGGTCTATCATGACCCTAGATGACCCTCGATGCCCCGGGAGGGTCATCCGGTTCCCCTAACTTTGATATCACCCAATCCTTTGGTATTCTGGCCCTTACATTGATGTCCCGTAAAAACGCCCTTACAAGGCTATCATGGAACCAATAACGGACCCAGTGGCCTCTTATGTTTCCTAAGGGTGTCCCGTGCGATTTGGTACGAAAATTTCCACCTTTGTTCCAGTGCCTTCCGGAAGCCCGATTTTCGTTTTTGCCCAAACTTCTCCAGGGGGTCTATCGTCACCCTAGAGGATCTCCGTCGCCTCTGGACGGTCATACGGGTCCTCGAACTCCAATTTCGCCAATGGGACACAGGATTTAGGACATGGGACATTGGCGCTGGGACATGGGTGATGACTGCCTAAATAGTGTTGATTTTCATTATATATATGCACTCTTCCGTCTTATATTTGTGTGAGTATTCTCGTTTATACTTGGATTTTATTCATTTATGATGAGGATCACTACTTGGGTATGTTTGTGCGTTTAATGTGATTTCAAGATCATTTTGGAGCTAAAATGTACAATCGGAATCAATATGGACTTTGGAGTGTCAAAGAAGAAGCAAAGAAGAAGGAATCGAAGTTGGAATGTCAAGATATGCTAGAAATTGTGAAGATTTGGACTAGTCTACAGTGCATGACCATGCTTCTAATATCATGATCATGTGTCGTCATATGGGAATGTCAGTAGCCGAAAATCTTGAAGAAAAGAGCAAGCACGATCATGCCTATGTTGGCACGATCATGCTCTTGTGCGATTTATGCATAATTGACAAGAGACCTTTTCTCTTCTTTTCTCCCATGAGATTAAACGTGTATAGTCTTATAAAAGGGCTCCTCTCTTCTTCTTCCTTCATCTCCCTCACTATCCATCCATCTATCATCTCTGTACTCCATTATTAGAACTACTTAGAGTTTAAATTAAGTACTTAGATTACTCTCAAATTCTCTAGTTTATTTGCAATTTGAAGAACAAGTTCAAGCTTTGGGCAATTTCAATTAAAGCTTTTGGCTTATCTCTCATCTCTACTCTCTCTCTTCCCCCTCTGAATTGCTTTTAGTTTTTAATCCTTTAATTAGTTTATGATTGTTATTTCTTTGAGTTTGCCAATTCATGTTTAGTTTGATTCTTATCATTTGCTTATTAGTTTCTTTAATCATGAGTAGCTAATTTTCTTATTCTACGGTTGATGCATCTTAATTTGGGTTATTTGATGTCTTGATAAATTGATGCTAGTATGTTTGTTGAATCGTTGCACATGATTATTTGTTTGCTTATTGTTATTCATAATTCTTGAAAGAGAGTTTTGAATACTTAGACGATTAGTATAAAATCGAAAGGGGAATGCTAATTGTCGGACTTCAAATAATCATCTTGATTGCCTAATCACGAAAGTAGATTAGAATATCTTGTGGGCTTTGGATTGTTTTTCGTTCTTCATGCTCTTGTTGTTACTTGACTCCATGAGAATAGGTAGTTAAGTTTGCACTGAGTTTGCCTTTATCGCTTGGAGAGAAGGTTTAGACTTCTTTATATTCGTCCTTGCAACGACTGACATTGACATGTTAGTTAAGTTTATTTATCGCATCAAGTAATCTAGTTAAGTGAAGTCAACCCTAGATATTTTATTTTGCTGGATCCTCGTAATTTTATTCGCTTTAGTTCCTTTATTTGAATCATCAAAAATCCAATTCGAACTGCTTAGCTTGTTATATATTTAAGAAAACTTAATAGTTGGAAATACTAGCTCCCTGTGGATACAATAATCTTTTATACTACTCGATAAATTCCGTATACTAGTGGAGGTTATCAATTGGCCACCCAGATTTTGTTTCAATAAATTTTTGATGAACTTAAGTTCATTTCGATCCATAGTTTACTATGATAATTTTTGGTAGAAGAACTTAATAACAGAGTATTATCAAGTTTGTTACTAAAAGGCTAATAATTGTTTTCTAAACACTCGGTCAAATATGGATCAAAGTTTACAAAAGGACTATCACTACTAGAAAAACAGGTCCATCTTCGACGCTTTTCCCCTTACCTTTCGACGGTAAAAAGCGTCGGGAAAATAAATCTCGACGATTACAAAAGCGTCCATAATTTCAGTGTCGAGAATTTGTCGACGCTTTTTTGCGACGAAATTTTTGACATTTTTGAGTTGGGATACAAATTTTTTCGACGCTTTTTGTTGTCAAGATCTATTATCGCGGTTGACTTTCGAAGTGCTGCCCGCCTTGATCTCGACGCTTTTATGCGTCTGTTTGCATTTCCCTCCAAAAAAAAGTACACCTTAATTTCTAATTTTTTTATCATCATAATTTCTTTGTGCATATAGTACTATATGCACGTATTTTCAACTATATATACAAAAAATAAAATAGTTCTAAATTTCAGTTATATTCATATAGCTTCATAATGTTTTATACAATTTCCACAAAGCCAAAGTGCACAATTTATCATCTTGAAGCTGTCAAAATACAACATTCTAGCTAATATTTTGCGAGAAAGTTTTACATAACGGGAGCCTAAATTCGCTAATAAATCGCAGATCCAACTGGGACTCGTTGTCTGACTTGTGTTGTGTTCAGGTTGATATGTGTCGAGTACCTTCATAATCAATTACATAATAGAAGTCGGTTCTCGCACTATCAAAATATAGCTAGAATGAACAAATCAGTAACTTATCTCACTACCTAAAGTCCTAAGCTAATCATGCAGTTCAATCATATCGAAATATAACTAATCTACAACAAACAACTGTAACTGAACCAGATTAGAGATGTTAACTACACAAGTGCATGATGTAAAGAAACAACGTACCAACAGGAAACTGAAGCTATAGTTGTAGCCAAAAGAAAACAGAACATGCGAGCAACAATAAGAGCAATGGCTTGCAAGGAACACTGCAGCTAGCATTCTGTTCACATTTCCTTTCTTAAACATCAAACTTATCGCCAAATAAGAACAGGAAACAACGTACTGCACAGAAGACAACACGGGAAACAATAGCATTTACATCCATGAGGTACTGCAACCAAGAAAGATTAAGTTAATTCAAGCCATAAGTTCTGGAAACAAAATTATTACAAACCAAGCATATCAGATTAAACACAATTATACATGTCATTTTGCAGCATGACTTACCTCAATATTAACTTCTGAATTCTTATCTAGCACATTACCAAGCATATATGTCCTGATCTGACTGTTCCGGGTATATTTCAGCATTTAAACTTCTGAACTAATGCAAACAGATCACTATAACAGATCAGTCTGAGCATAATCTTCAGAACAAAGAAACTGAGCAACCAATAGTTAGATAAATAAGAGACAGACAAGGGAATTGGGACATGCCAAGATATATTTAATTGAAATAAGAGCATAAGAACATATGCTATATTATCCAACACTCAGTGACTCAGCAGCATTAAAAAGATCAGTGTACCTCAATATTCACTGTAATCATAGCCGTGGGATGCACTGTGGAGCAAAGAACCTTCCCTTGACAAAAGCAGATAAGTATTCCCACTTTAAAGTCAAGGCATGAGTTGGCTGCAACCTCTTAATATAGGCAGTCTTCGCCAGAGGCCTGTTACATTTTTTTTTTTTGAGGGTAGCCAGAAGACCTGTTGTCTGTTACAGCAACTAAAATGCACAACAAGTCTAGATAAAATGCTTTCAAATTACTAAGAGTGTAACTTCATTTAGCTAAACAAAAATTATAGAAGAAAACACTGATGCAGTATTGTAGAGATCCACGAGTGGGTGTATAAGTAATTATCGTAACAGTAAGCAATAAAAGAACAAGATATCTTTTGAACTAACTGAGTGCAGTGCAAATCTGATTTTTAGATAGCATCAGAAGATCTGACTATATCTGTATACGAGCGATTGCGCATTAATTCCTCATTCAATCTGAATAAAAAACACATCGCAAGTGTAAGATTCAAATGCTTTTGTGCTAAAACCAAACTCTATGTCAAATAACTGCTCTCAATAGAGCTCCTAATTAGCAACCTCGTACACTCATTCAATATAAGTGAGAATTCAAACATCAAATATCTAGAGTTAACAGTTCAATTGACATCTAGAGTTAACAGCGGTTGTTAAAATAAATGCAATTAATGCCGCTACTGAGGCAGCTTGTCTCACTTTGAGCGTGGATGAAACAGTAAAAAATCCCAAGTCAGATAGTGCTCAAGCAGATGCTGCTGCAAGTGCCATGGGAGGTAGAGGTCATGGTGGAGGTTTCCGTGGTCATGGTCGTGGCCAGGGAATAAGGAGACGATGATCCTTCCTGCTCAGCATAAGATATTGCAATGCTTGCTTGTGGAAGTTGGGCCCCGGTGTGATACTATCCTTTCTGCACCATGTCAAGTTAGTTAATTCAGGGCAATGTATCGTGTCAAGGATATCTTGCCAAGTGGAGATTTGCATATAACCTGACATTGTACGTCAGACAGATGGTTTAGATTTCTGCAAGGCACCAGAGCCTTTCTTGCCTATGTTATGCTGGTGCTTGACAATTTAGCTAGATTGTAATTTTGTTGCTGGCATATTTGAATCTAGGGTGGTTCGTATGAGGTGTGGTGGTGGCAACTTTTTGGGAAAATTGATGCCAATTAGTGAATTTTGCTATTCTAGTCTGAAAACACCAGTTCAATTGACATCTTGCAACATGACTTCTATTTCTTTCTGATTGTAAAACAACCTCATATGATGATTCTGAGTTATTATTCATACCTAATGTAATCTAACTAACTGAAAAACTTTGCTTGAACACAACTATACCAAGTCATTTAAAATACTGGAGAAGAAAAAGCAAAAAGTTATCAACAAAATTATCAAAGTCCTAACTCCATTCATTCCAACATCTCAATGAAAGGTTGAACATTGACCCATCTGTTCATAGATTCAAAAATTTGCCAACACCAAGATGTATAAGAGATGGGAAAGAGAAATAGGGTTCCTCACAATCCATTGCAAATGAATTAAGAAAAATAAAAATGATAACCGATTGTACTATAGACAAGTTTCATAGATCTGAAATTACAATCAAACAACTAAAAACCCACTAATCCTTGAGCCTATTAAACAAAGAGAAAGCATAGCATAAATTCAAATGCGAATTTGAGAAAAGAGGGATTCGAAACACAATCAAAAAAATCAGAGGACAGGCGAGAACAACAATTTCCACAATAAAGCCTTTTCTCACGCACTCTATAATGTAAGTTGCATAACTCAGACAAAAAATAAAACCAATTGACAATTAGGGTTAGTTCCTAATCATCAATCTGAGCAAGTGTCAAAACCCTCGATGAAATTTTAAGAGAGAGTAGAGTGAATAAGTCGAGATTATCGAAATCAATGAAAGTACAAACCCTAAGTGTAGAATGTCAGAGAGAGAGAGAAGAAATTTGAACTTACTGTTCGTTGAGAGCCGACGAGGAGCGAAAACCGAACCACTGACGATGAGGACTGCTTCAGACATTCAAATCGATGATGGGTGAAGAGAGATTCTTGCAGTTCTTCATCCAATTCGATTCGCAGAGAAGAAGGAGAGGGATAAGAGAGAGAGAGGGAGAACGTGTGTGGTTTGGGTTTCGATTTTCAATTTTTTTTTTCTTCCTGTTTTGGAACTATCGCGAGTTTTAACTGGGCCGCCCGAAAATATCAGAAGTGGGCCGCTTCCTAAAATTCGTTCCTCGACGCTTTTTACTGTCGAGCAAATATCCAGACGCCAAAAAGCGTCGAGAAAAGACGCGCATCAGTATTTTACGCTCGACGCTACGTGAAGCGTCGAGAGAAAAAGTGTCGAGAAGTCGCGCGATTTCTAGTAGCAAGTAGAATTATAATGCAATAAACAATCTCATGAGGGGTAGATAATAACTTTTATAGAGGCACCACATAGAAGCATTGTCATCAATGAAAGGCATCTCAAAATTTATCATTAAGAAATTCAAAATTCAAAATCAATCCAAATACCAAATGCAACCAATTACAAGAAAGAATGTAAACAACAATAGCATGTTATGAAAATACAGTAATAACAAGTACACACAAATATATAACTCACTTTAGTGAGAATAATCAAACGGCCGTTGTGCCTTGAGGCTCATCGTCATTTTCAGCCCCTTCCCCGGATGCTTCTTCTAGAGACTGTCCTTTAGCCTCAGGCACTAAGAAAGTGAATAGCATACCGATGAAGTTGATGACACCAAGTACAATAAGGGAGTTCTTCTTCCCAATACCAGCAGGGTATCCGTGGTCTCTCTTGGCTGGGTCTTTATCCTGGGAAGCGTACAGGAACCCGAAGGCTCCAACAATAGCCCCCGCCTTGCCTGCGGCAGCTGATATACCGTGGCAAGTCGACCTCAACCTAGCCGGGAAGATCTCAGCAGGCACCACGAAAGTAGTGGCGTTAGGCCCAAAGTTGGCGAAGAAAAAGGTCAACCCGTACATTATGATGAAGCCAATCCGGTTCTCTTTCTTCATCCACCTGTCGTAGGGAAAGGCTATGGCGAACATGAAAATTGTCATCATTAGGAAACCCACCATCTGGATAATCCATCTCCCTATGATATCAATAAAGGCTACGGTGAACCAGTATCCAGGGACAGTTCCACAGAGGGCGAGAAGGGTTTGGGCACGAGCCACCTTGTAGACCTCCCTAATGGCGCTCATCTTGGATGCATTAGGGATCCATCCAACAGAGGTGAAGAGGTCCTTTTGGAACAGGTTTTGGCTGTAGAAGGCAATGTCGAGTAAAAACCATGTGCTCGTGGTGCCCACGAGGCGGAGACCATATTTCTTGGCGAATTGGGATGAGAATAGACCAAAGTTTTGGCTATCCCTTTGCGTTATCTCCTCCAACTTTGCCTCCTCGGCCTCGAACTGGGTGTTGAGAACCCTGCCCATGTCTGTGGCCGCTTGTTGGGCATTCTTGGCCACCAGGGCGGTGTAACGGGCAGTTTCAGGCATTTGCATACGCCAGTAATAGGTCAAGGCGGCGGGAAAGGCTCCGAACATCAATATAATCCTCCAAATATAGTCAGCTTCTGCAGGAAGGGACCCTGCAGGGTCCTCCTCAAAGGAAGGAGGCTTGAACCTCGCCTCAAACCCAGCTGAAACTATAAGTGCGACAATACCGCTAACAAGGATGCCCACGCCCTGCATGGCAAACACAGCAGCAATGAAGGCCCCGCGAGTCTTCTTGTTTGCGTACTCAGACATGATGGTGGCAGAGAGTGGGTAGTCCCCTCCGACACCAAATCCAAGCCAAAAGCGGAAGAAACAAAGGGTAGTCATCACCCCCTTGGCGCTGTGACCAAAGGAAAGTCCCGAGGCAAGGGAGGAGAAGACCATGAGTACCAAGGTGAGACCATAGACCTTTTTCCTCCCTAACTTGTCCCCGAGCCAACCAAAGAAGAGTTGACCGGCCAAGGTCCCACAAAGGGCGACCCCGTTCACGGCTGCGGCAACACCAATAGGGAGAGCCCCTGGCTTTGTAGGGTTTGGTTCAGTGTAGTAAACACGACCCATAAGCTTGGTACACAAGGAGATGGCGAACAAGTCGTACGCATCTGTAAAGAAGCCCATACCAGCAATGATAATGGTGGTGAAGTGGTACCACTGCGTTTTGGCCACATCAAGTGCCTTAAGCACTTGGAGTTGATCATCGTCTTTTCCCATGGTGCAAGGTCCGTTTGATTGGTGATGCAGTATCCTGCAAAGGTAGAATACATTGGTCAGCAACAATTAGACACGTTAATTATTTTTTTTTTATACGAGTATCCCTCAGCCACTACTCTTTGAATGTACACTGGATAAATTCCGAGTGTGTGCAATAGCCTGCAAACCACACACACCACCCAAGCCAACAAGATAAATCTTGTAAACATGCTCAACAAAGAGGCCTAGTGCAAATTGAACCCATGACCTTTGTCATGAAATTCAATCACACGACCAACTCCACTACCCCTTTCTGCAATAGACAATAAACAACATCATTAGCTAAGTTGTTATTTATATATGCAACCAATACTCCACTCATTATTCTTTAATAACAGGTTATATTTATGAGGACTTGAATATTTGAAGAAATGATTACAAATTATTCTAATAACTTACATATGACTCTAATTAATTGTTCGAAAAAGTAAAATCACACTAATGCTAAAATAAATTTTGCAAAACTATTTATGGATAAATTTCGAAGATTATCTGCTTTGTTGTTTTACATTAAAACCATGGAATGAACACTTTTTCATTTCGAAAATATATTAAAATTTGCAAAATGTTTGCTATAAGAGAACGAAGGACTACTACTCGTTTAGTTAAGGTGGTTGTGGACGAAGGAGGAAAAATAAAAGGAAAAGGAAAAGGAAAAGAGTACAGCCTGCTATGTAACTACACGGCCTTGAATTTTTTTGACTTTCCAAGTGTAAGGGAATATCAAGCTTGGTTATCATGGAGGGGAATCTAAGATAATGTTAAGCACAACTATGAGAATTAATTTTCAAAAAACAAAAAGGACTAATTTATTCCATTGGAAAAGTAAGCTTGCTTATCAATTAGTAATTGGAAAATATATGTAATAATCATGCGTACATGTACTTTTTTATGTCTAACAAAAGTTGTTTCAATTATCAAAACACAAAAATTTATATGAGTCGGTGTCAGGCCTCGATGAGGCTTGATACTTGTAAAGCAAATAATAATACAACTCTACATGAAAAGTGATATAGTCAGACAAAAATGTGATACTTTTGGTCGGCTTATGCATTAGGCCGCCTCAAACACGATAGCACAAAAAGAAAAGACAAAAGGTTCCGGACTAGAGGAAGGGGAAAGAGAGATGAGTGACACTAACCAGTTTACAAGAGGAGTTTGCAAGGCACAAAGGACTAAATAAGGTACTGAAGGTCGTTGAGAACTGGTGGAGTGAAATAGGGAAAGAGAACAAACTATTTAAAGGGAAATCATGATTACTAATTCACCTGGCATCAAAAGCATATTCTTCTCATTTGTATTTGTTTTTAGAATTCATGTCTGTCTAAAAATGTTTCCACAACTGGAATCCCTGACGTGGGCTACGTAATGATCCTTCCAATTTGAAAAATATAATGAGTTTGATTAATAAATTAATTAATTAATTAATTACTAGCTAGTAGTATCTAATATTCTTTCAATGGGTAAATGAAGTCTGACTGAATCTATCAATTACAACTGGGCATTATATCTGTCTTTTTCATGAAATACTCCCTCCGTCTCATAATTACGTTGTCAATTACTTTTTGGAGGTCAAATTTTACAAACTTTAACCGTTAATATATGAAAAAATATAAAGATTGACAACGTAAAAAATTTATTGTTAGATTCGTTTTTAATAGTACATTTGAAAAATCATATTTTTATAATTTTTATATTCATAGATTTATAGTTATTTATGGTCAAAGTTGTGCCTTGGAGACCGCGATAAAGTAATTGACAACGTAAACATGGGACGGAGGGAGTAGCTAATAAGCTAGGCAACATAACAATAATGGTCTTCCACTAATAATTAGCTCAACCTCATGGAGAAGATAATCTTCTTTAATTTCTTTAATTTTTACATTGATATAGAAAAGCAGAGGAAAACAGGGACAGAACACTATAACTATGTCAAAACTATCAATAAAACTTTTTGTTTTTGGTACGTCCACGTCAATTTTTGTGTTTAAATGCTTTTAAGTTTCACGCACCAAAATATAAAAAAGGTTCGTTTACGTTTCCGTTGCTTGTTGAAGTACTAAATATTAAGAACAAACTGCAACAAAAAAAAAAAAAGAATTTATGTTTTTTTTTTTTTTGTCAACGGAATGACATGGGATGATAAGGATTGGAATGGAATGCAACATGCGTGGATGATCTACTGTGCGTGTTGTGTGGGCGCGAAGATGAATCGTGCTTCCATTTGCTAATCCATTGCACTTTTACTAGGGGTATTTGGAGTCGCTGGCTCGGGTTATGGGACATAGCTTGGTGTGTGCCTTGGGGAATGACGGAATATTACGAGCAATGGGCAGTGTCGACAGCAGCTCCGCACTTCAAAAAGGTGCATATGACCTTCCTTTACGTGATGGTGTGGTCGATTTGGAAGGAAAGGAATACTAGAGTGTTTGAGGGGAAGCGTTGTGATGAAGCTGAGGTGTTTGGCCTGATTTTGTTGAGACTCAGATGGTGGATTAAAGCGTGGGAGGATGAATTTCCTTACTCGCCACAACAGGTATGTCTAACGCCAAGTTGTTTGAGAATTTATTGTCCTGCTCCTAGGCAGAAACCTGTGAATGATTGGGAGGCTCCTGCGAGGGGATGTTTGAAGTGGAACACTGATTCAAAGATGGTATAGCAGCTGTGGGGGCGTATTGAGGGATTGGAAGGGCAATTTTAGATGCTTATTTTCAGCTAGTGTGGTGTGTCTTGAGATAAATCATGCTGAAATTAATGCTATTGGGAGAGCTCTTGTGGAAACGTTATCGAAGGAGTGGTTGTCAAATTTTGAGATAATTTTCGAATCGGATTCACTAAATGCGGCAAATTGGTGTAATGACAAGAAGGGTGGTCCTTGGAACGCGAGATTCGACCTTAATTTCGTTAGGCGTAATTTGGAGAGGTGGCCAAAATTTTCAGTCCAACATCGTCCTAGGTGTTTGAATGCGATTGCAGATGGTCTTGCTAAGCAAGGTCTCACTAGAGGTGATGATTTTGTGGCGTGGTTGTAATTGTATTTTACTGGCGCTTTGTTTTTACACTTCATTACTATACTTAGGTAGATGATTTTCCATTATGCCTAACCCTTCCTAGAAGGTAGGGGTATGATGTGAATTGATACCAAGTGTAGTACTTATGCATTCTTTGTAATGATCCCCTCATTTTAATAAGAACGCTGAATTATCAAAAAAAATGGAATGCAACAGAACTTGCAATTACGAATAGAAGGGAACAGAAATTGTAGCGTGAAACATAATGGATTGCAAAATAATACAGTACATGACACAAAACGAAAGGCACAATGAACGCAACGCAGAGCGGAACGGAAGGAAATAGAGATTGCAGCGCGAGGTTAAACTAAAAGGAAGGAATTAGAATGAAATGAAATGCATCATGGAGAAGGCGAAAAGAACAATGCTAAGATCAAGAGTGGTATACTGAAAGAATTAAGGGAGATACACCAATATATATGCGTCAAGTGCGCTACTCCCCCTCTTCCAATTTATTATAGGACAAATCCACATTTGACTTTTATTTGGTTTGACTCAGCTCGACCTTTATGGGTCTTATCCTAACCCACCGATAGTTTAATATTACAAAAACCACAAACGTATCTTTAAATGAATGGTGCTATGTGCAGCCTCAAAATGAGACTGCAATTTGCTCCGCCAGGCAAAACACGCGATCTAAAATAAGGGCATGGAAACTAGATCAGAAGATTTAGTTCGGAGTCTAAGACAACCCAAGTCCCCACCATGTCTGGGTGCAATGTCCAGAAAGCACGTACAGCAATTGGCATCCTTTATTTCTGCCGTATGTATTAGCAATTTTTGTTCCTCTGTCTGTTCTCATGCATCATCATCATCCACTCAGCTCTTGGCATAGAGCCATGCATAGACTGCAATCCAGAGCAATGAACGAATGAAGGATCAATTTGGTGGCTGAGGGGAATGTAATACTCTCTTTGGACCACAAATAACTTTGCGTTCCACTTTTGAATCAAAAGTTAATTGTGGTCCGAAGGGAATACTGAGTGAGTAGTAATGAATATGCAAGTGTTATGTCAAATTGTCAACCGATCATATACTAGTTCATGTTCTACTGCTATATTGTTGGATCCATTCACATTGAGTATTTTGCCAACTATACTTCTACCCAAGTCATAGAGCCATCCATTTTCCTTCACGTTACCTACAAAAAATAAGTATTGCTAGGAACCTCCAGCCCAGCCAAGTTGCAGTGGTCAGCGCCTCAATGAATTATAAGTTTACTAAACTTGCATTGTCAACTTGCTTAGGCTTTCATCATTTATCTTCGATAGGTGACCAAGCTTTTATCATATCTTATCAAAGATTGAGCAAGTCTTGTGTTAGACTTTCTTAAAATGACGGATTAGCGACCTCATGTTCTTATAAAAAAGTGTCTCTTGTTTGATCACTATGAGACGGTTCATATTAGTTTTTGTGTCAAGGGCTACTTTGGTCTAGATTCCATATCCACTTGCGGAATTAGGGGTGGGCTAGCAGTGGTTGGAAACCCCAACTTAAGAAAATGTCTAGTTTTCATGTAATTTTAGCACAAACTCCATATATTTGTCTTTAGTCAGCACTCATTTCCCATTTACTCTATATATGTTTTTATTTTTACCCACTGACACTCAAATTCCCGCTTTCACCGTTGAATCCATCAACCTAAGGTCGTGTTTGTAATAGAGAAAACTGTTTTTTCATCAGATATAACGTTTGATTAGGAAATGGAAAAAAAAAAAAAAAAAAAAAACTTATTTTAGAAAAAAGAAAAACCATATAACCATAACTTCTCCCCTGCCTTGGTAAAGATTTATCTACATATTCCTCCCACGACCTTGTTCCTTAGGTGGTGTTTACTTGTAAGCAGCAATGATGATTACAATGTAATCCATCATTATATGGAGTAGATGTGGATAGAAAAGAAAGGAGGGGAAGGAGAAATATGAGATTTGGGAGCTTGATTGCATCATCCTATGTACGAGTAATTATTTGTACATGTTTTAAAGTAGAATAACGATTGTGAATTGTGATTACGATGAATGTTGCTTGTAATCAATCACTCTTTCATTCCATGTTTCTCCTCCCTCTCATTCCTTTTCTAATCCATATTTACCCTATAAAATGATGTAGTACATTGTAATCACTATTACATATTATTCAAGTAAACGAGCCCTTAGTTTTTCAAATAATCAATTTGATACAAATACTTCTCATTTGCAAGTGGAATTTAAAAGAACATATTATTTCATAATTTACGATGATACATGGGTCAAAATCTTTACATTATCCGTCCAAATAAACAGTTGCACTCTTTTGATGCATTTAGAAAACACAGTAAAGCAGCAATAACTAAATAAATGGATGATTCACAAGGAACTGCATACAGCATTGATAAACTTCCTTTATAACTAGAAATCATACATTATTATCCTCTTGATCATCCTCAGATTGTGCTTCCTTAGATGCCTCTTCCAACGATTTGCCCTTAGATTCTGGCACTAAGAAAGTGCAGAGCATGCCAATTAAGTTGATCACACCGAGTACAATAAGAGAGTTCTTCTTCCCAATTCCGGCTGGGTAACCTGGCTCTCTCTTTGCCGGGTCCTTCTCTTGAGATGCATAGAGGAACCCGAAGGCTCCCACAATGGCCCCGGCTTTGCCTGCTGCGGCTGATATACCATGGCAAGTCGACCTTAACCTGGCTGGGAATATCTCAGCAGGCACGACGAAAGTGGTAGCATTAGGCCCAAAGTTGGCGAAGAAGAAAGTTAGCCCATACATGATAATAAACCCAATACGGTTCTCCTTCTTCATCCACCTATCATAGGGGAAAGCAATGGCAAACATGAACACCGTCATCATTAGGAACCCAACGACTTGGATGATCCATCTCCCTATGATATCAATGAAGGCGACAGTGAACCAGTATCCAGGGACTGTCCCACATAGGGCGATCAAGGTTTGAGCTCGAGCTACCTTGTATACCTCCCTAATAGCGCTCATCTTGGTCGCGTTAGGGATCCATCCAACAGAGCTGAAAACATCTTTTTGAAAGAGGCCTTGGCTATAAAAGGCGATGTCAAGTAAAAACCAAGTGCTAGTAGTCCCTAGCAAGCGAAGCCCGTATTGCTTGGCAAATTCTCCAGAGAACAACCCAAATTGTTGCTTCTCATCCCTTACAATTGTTGCAAGCTTTTCCTCCTCGACCTCCACTTCTTGATTTAGGACCCTCGACATGTCAGATGCAGCCTGCTTGGCATTCTTAGCAACCAGAGCAGTGTACCTATATCAAACATCAGATCCAAAATTATAAAGTTTCACAACATAAATATTCCTTTGCTAGATTCATTTCAAATAGTACTTTTAAAAGAATCAAATTTTTATAATTATTATATTCATATTATAAGAGTTAATTGTGGTCAAAATAATGTCTTAAATCAGACGACTACAAAAAGTCCAATGTAAAGTTATCTGTGTTTTAGGAGTAGTCACTTTGAAAATTTACTTACCTAGCAGTTTCAGGCATCTGCATACGATAATAATAGGTCATGGCAGCAGGGATGGCACCAAACATCAAGATGACTCTCCAAATGTAATCAGCCTCCGGAGTGAGTGACCCGGCCGGGTCCTCCTCGAAGGATGGAGGTTTGAACCTACTCTCAAATCCAGCAGAAACAATGAGTGCAAAGATGCCACTAGTAAGAATACCAACCCCTTGCATGGCAAAGACAGCAGCAATAAAGGCACCGCGAGTCTTCTTGTTGGCGTACTCAGACATAATGGTAGCAGAAAGCGGGTAGTCACCACCAATGCCAAACCCAAGCCAAAAGCGGAAAAAGCAAAGGGTAGTCATGACGGATTTTGCCGAGTGCCCAAAGGACAAACCAGATGCCAAAGAGGCAAATACCATCATCACCAATGTAAGACCGTAAACCTTCTTCCTACCCAACTTGTCACCGAGCCAACCAAAGAAGAGTTGCCCGGCGAGGGTTCCACAGAGGGCGACCCCGTTGACCGCGGCCGAGACATTGATGGGGAGGGAACCCGGGTGGGTCGGGTTTGGCGCGGTGTAGTAAAGACGGCCTAAGAGTTTTGTGACGAGAGAAATGGCGAAGAGATCGTAAGCGTCGGTGAAGAAGCCCATACCGGCGACGATGATTGCTGTGAAGTGGTACCATTGCGTCTTGGCCACATCAAGTGCGTCAAGCACTTGGAGATTTTTTCTCTTCGCCATTGCTTAATTATTTGACCACCAGCAGCTTTGTTCTCTTAGCTAAACTGCCGGAGAGAAATCACATGAAAGCATTAATTACGTAACGTAAGTAGCCGCTAATCGTATAATGATGAGGAAATGATAATAAAATCAATGATAGTAACATCAAATCACATGCATGGGAAGACCTATTTAGCTATCAAAGTAGTCAAAATTGAAGTAAGTTGCGCCTTTTTTTGTTTATACGCCAATAAGACTGTTCATCATGCATAAGTAGTATTTTTTTTAATTTTTGGGTTCAGAACGAAAGGTATCTACCGTCGATGCTCCATGGCAAAGGCGAGATTCGAACCTTCGACCTTGGTTAAGGTTGGATAAATCCCTACCACTCAACCACACCTCCTTGATTATCAATCATAAGTATGTAATTGTAATTAACTCCCAGATCTGTCACAAAAGTTTATATGTGTATGTTGAGGTTTTTTGTGCAGAATGAAATTGGACTAATCATGAAGTTAAAACGGTCATCTAATTTCGGAATTTAATATTTATGACGGTTAATATTCAGACATTTGAAAATCATTTACAACGACACAAAAACTTGTATTAGATAATTTTGGGAGTCAAATTTTAGCGAAATAATGTTACTGGTTAATTATAATAAATGACTCTTATATTTTTAAAAAGTGATCTTCTTATTTTTTTATTGTAAGTTGGTATCATACAAGACTTCTCTTACAACAACAATGAGAGAATAACAGAGAAAGATATTTTAACTATTTAGATAATTAGCCCAATCTACTTAATTATAATTAGGGGAAAATTTTCTTCCCTAAAAATGGCATTTAAAGAAAGATTCAAATATTAGGAATTTTTATGGAATACATTTTGGACCGAACAAACTTATTAATTGCACCATAAAATGAAGTTCAATATGGCATATTCGATTGAAGTTGAACAACAAAACGACTTTAAAGCATTAATAATATAGACTGACCTGATACTCGACTGATGATTACAAATTTACAATGGAGGCCAGGACAGAGCTTGGGAGATCCGGGGACGACGTCGTTACACTAGGAAAGGTCAAAAGGAATAAGGATGAAGGCGATGGGATGAAAAATAAGGAAGATGCATACTCTAGTATTTATAATGCATAATGGGCATGTAACTCTTCATAATCTAATACTCCTAATGATGATTAATTATTACGCCACCTCATTAATATAATTTTTTTTTTGAGGGAATAAAAATATTAATTAATTATATAAAACAGCTTAATATGTCCCATTTTGTTGAAGTCAACTATATTATTGCGGTCCCTATCATTGTCATCGTGTCAGCTAAAAAAGCTGCTTTCAGCCGCAGTATGTAGTACCATGTGTGCTTGGTCCAAGCTGCTTAATTAGCTGATATATATAGCTGTGATGTGAAGGATGAGTATTCTTTTCATAAATGGCCATTGACCTTCCACTCATCACTCCCTTAGTTAACTACTCAACTAATCAACTTATATATCTACTAATTAACTACTACACACTAAAGTACTAATCTTATCTTTGTCAACATAATTAGCGCCAAAATAATGTTAATCATGAAAAAACCCAAGAAAATAAGATAAAAATCTAACCTCCTCTGTTTTCATGTCGTATAGGTAATAGTCCCATGCAAACTCCCGAATGCTCTTACTACATTGTTCCACTTTCCCCCAATTATATTAAAGCTAGCTATTACCTTTGTCTTATTCATGTTGTATTCCGTCTGTTTTGTTTCCTTTGCAAGTTTAACTTTATTATATATGTTCTATATTATGTTCCGTTCTACTTTACATTTCATTTTGTCTCATATTTGTTATGTATGTCCTTATATATGCTCTACACCCTTGTTTTCTTGTTTCCAGTTTCATACCCTTCTGTTTTATTATGCTCTGCCTACTCCAGTGAAAAAAAACATGGCCTACAACCTATTTATTTCCCCATCACATTGTAGTGCTGCTGGTGAGCATCCAATTTAAAGAGGTTTTTACTTAGCAAATTTCCTGTTTTTCATTCATGTAATTTCTAAGATCAATGGGAAATACTAAACTTTTTTTTCGGAGAAGGAAATACTAAACATTGCGTCTAGTCCAGGGGAAAATACCTTTATTTTTTTTTTAAATCTTGTCGCTCTTGTTCTTCTTCATAACATTGGTAGGACCCATATTTAAATCTGAAAACTAGTCAAAATTTACACGTTAATCATCAATATATGTTTGGAAGAGCAAAAAAAATAATCATCAATATATGTTTAATATACTTAGTAGTAATGCACTATGCTAGCCAATCAGAAAGCTGTCAATGGTTTTGGTTTGTGAAATATTTATGTCATTATCCCTTTTATTCAAAGCAATAATAAAATGCATTTTTGAGGGGAAGCAATCAATTATATAAGTCTCATGGATTTATTAATTTTTTTTTTTTAATATAGGAAGTCTCATGGAATTGTACAAGCAATTGCAGGAACAATTAATTTATTCCATCCATTGGTAACAAAGAAGAAGAAGAAGTACTATCAAGGAATTATTATTAAAGCCATTGCTGGCCGAGATAATAGCATGCACGTAACCAGATAACTAGAATAAGTTTGTGACTTTTAATATATGTGGCAATATGAACATATATATATTTTTTAATACTTGCAGTCTTAGCATTAGCTAGATGATTGCGATAACTTCATATGATTGATATGGTGCACGCAGAAATAGGCCAAGTTAATTAACTGCATAATAAGGATAAACATATTCTACATAAAAAAAATCCTGTACCTTTATAGTATAAATAATTTAATTATTTGCGTAAGCGAAAACGATACGCTTTGTTAATTATATTAATTAGCTAATTAATTATCTGTTGCTTAGCTTTTGGGTTTTGTAGTAGTCAAAGGAGTAAGCTAATTGAATTCTGAAAAATATCGCGTAATTAGTTAGTTTTTGTTAATGGTGGACTACTACATGGTAAACATGATCATCTATTAAATTAGAACAACAGGATGGTGGAGAATCTGCATGAAACGAGTTCAGGTACGGTGGAAGTAGGAAAGGTTAATTAGGCCTTCATTAGGAAAGACACTGCGGTCTGCGCCATCCCTACATTAATGATATTCCCCTGGCCTACTAGCCCTAAGGATAATGATTCCCTCCCCGGCTTCCCCCTTTTCGCCCTTCATTTTCTTTCGCCTGATCCACCAAGTTAACCTCACCCATTACTACCCCCGCGCTTTTCTATTTTCTATTTTACCCTTTAATTTGTTCCATTACCCCCTTAATATAATTAGTCCAAAGGCCTCAATCTAAACATGCTCTTACTAGTAAATTTCTCGATTAAGCTTACTAATATCCGTTTTTCCTTTTTGTCACGGTCATGGCGAATTTGTCTTGTATGTATGGTAATAACCGATTGGCGTTACAATCCGCAACTTGTAGAACTTGTTCATTACTTCACGTTTTGGCTGCATCACACAGACGACAGACTTAACCAGACAGAAAAAAACGAAAAGTGGGAAAGTCAATGGGTTGACCAACATGCGATTTTGTTTTTAGCACCAAAATATTTAGTAATTCTTCACAGACATCGCCTTCTAATGAGTTACAGTCTGGCTTATGAGTAGCTAGTCCTTATTCCAAGTTGATAGATACTTAATATTTAATGCTTGCCTGTGTTCAAAGAGTCGCAACTCACAACAAACATAAATATTTCCCCCCTTAAAGAGAAAAAAAAAAAAGAAAAAAGAAAAAAAAAAAGAGACAACAGAAATATTTCGGACAAGGAATTTATTTTTTTTTTGTTAGGGGAGACCTAGAATGTTAATAGTAAGGATACTCATCAATATCAATTAGGAATTTTTTGTAAAAAACTATCTTTTGTGTATCATATTTTGTCAAGTAGTACCTTATAAAATATTTTTTTTTGAAAAAGTACCTTATAGTCAAAAAAAGTTATTAAATCAATACCTCTTGACAGGAAACCCATTAACGGACCATTTTAAGGTTAGTTTCCCATACGAGTTTACCATTTTGCCCTCGTCACTTATCCCTTTAATTTCTTCTTTCTTCCTTTCATCTCTTTCACCGAGCTCTCCCACCATTTCCATTCTCTCTCTACTGGTTTCTCTCTTGGTGTTCACCATTAGTTGACCTTCTCTGACGTTAGGGTCACAAGTAATCGTCTCCACTACGCTGGTAACATATTGGCCATTAATTTTTTTGTTTGAAATTGTTCCCCCATTTTTAGGGTTTATTTTGAACCCGAAATTGGGGGTTTTGTATGGAATTGAATTTAATTGTTCAATTGGTATGAAATTATTGAAATTGGGTACTATATTTATGTTTTTTACTGAACAATTTTGCATCTTTCCTCAGAAATCATGTCCAATTCCAGCACCCTTCCTTACCCACACATTGCAAATGTGGACTTCCTCTTGTAATATTGAAGTCTTGGCCTAAAAAGAACCCAGGGAGAAGGTTCATTGCATGCCCTATATGTGAGCAATCGAGTTACTTTTGCCACAAAAAGTTGTAGTCCTCTCTCACTGATGTGAGCCATCGAGTTACTTTTGCAGAAGAGAGAGAATGACAGTGAGGTTGAAGAGAGAGAGAGTGAAAAACACAATAAAAATGGAGGTTGAAGAGAAAGAGACGACAATGAGGAGAGAATGTGAGAGACGTTCATTCATTCGAAACTCAGTGAATGTATTGAATGGAGGGTGGTGAGTGAGGAGAGAGAGAAGGAGTAATGCTGAAAAATTGAAATGGGGAAACGTAATGGAGGGAATAAAAGAAGAAGCACGTGAATGGCACGAGACAGGAGGAGGGCAAAATGGTAAATTTGCAAAAGAGACTAACCCCAAAATGGCCGTTAGTGGGTTTTTCGTCAAAAGATACTAATTTAATAACCTTTTTTTTCTATAAGGAACTTCTTCACAAAAAACAATTTATAAGATACTACTTGACAAAATGGGATACAAAAAATGTAGTTTTTGACAAAAAAAATCCTATCAATTAATTCAATTGTTGATGGGTACTTGTCATTTAAGTGGACAATATGATTACTAAAATTGCTTACCCATTGAATTTATGGAGTAATATTTAAAAAATCAGACTATGCAATAAGATGAGAAGTGTATATCGGCAATCTTTTTGGGTTATTTTTCCTTTTGTTTTGTTTTGTTTTTTTTTTTTAAAGCGTAAGGCAAATCAAGCTTCAAATTAATAGAGTAGCAACACCAAGACTCTACATGGATTTGGCAAAAGGCAGATGAAGACAATTGCAAATTTAACCAAAGATCTCGCATTCTATGCACTCTTAGCACATGATAAATATTGTTTTGGATAACTAAGGGATTGTTTGGTTTAATGTGGGAAGTCGTATTTCTCACGAACTTGTAATTTCTAGAATTAAAAACTTCTTGGAAAGTATCAAAAGTTGTTTGGTTGAACATGGAAGCAACTTCTTGAGGGAGTTGCACTTATCTAAGGAGACCTAGGTAAGCCACTTCCCCTATTTTGTGGGATCTAAAACTTCCTTTATTTTTGTCAACTAAACTAACAACCACTAAAAAAAGATTAAACAACATAGATTGGTTTAGTGGTTTGAACCTTGGTGTTCGTCATTCACCCACTAGGGTTTAAATTCCACTAGAAGCATTTTGTATCCCCTATCTCCTTTATCCCTCCTTTCCCCTACATGCCCGGCCACTTGCTCGTGGACTAACCCAGGAGTGGCCCTCCTTACCTCACAAACAAACAAAACAAAAATTGCACATTGCTTCCTTTTGGTCCAAGAAAACGAGGTATATGGTTCTTATGCAATGAACTCAACTTTCAAGACTTGGACAGTTGCACCCCTTAGAATCAAGTGATGTGAAATAGAACACAACTACTTGCGAACCACTATCAAATTGGTATGCACAATAAACTCCAATTAAGTGGGCATGCCTAAAATAAAGGAAAGGAAATGAAATACAACACAATCACAATTTAGTGGATCTCCATTAACTTGAAACAGAGCTATCACGAGATACCAAGCTACAAACAGAGCTGGCGTTGAAATATCAGTCCAAATTGCTTTGACATAAAACATTAAAATGACCCCAAAACGCAGATAATCTCCACTTAAAATAAACCAAATACAGTCAAGCTCAAACTCAGTCGTGATTCCCATATGCTTTTAGTTGGTTAACACGTTCTCAAGAAATATCAGGGCCGAACAAATAAACTAGATAAAGATGTGGTCCATTTCAATGAATCAGGAATTAGATTCAATGGAAAATGAAGATTATTCGACGACCATTCTTTCACTGTCGAAAAGTCGCAAAGCATCCATTGACAGCCAAGTCTGTGATAAGTTTCTCGCAGTTCGGCATGGGGAATGAAGTTTTCTTACAAAAATAAAAGTATTTGATCATTAGCTTATCATACAGCAGCCTACAGGTGGTCCAAAAAAGGGACTGCACACTTGGCAAATTGTAGGAGAGGTACTGAAAGAATACCTCATTGCAGACGTGCAATGTTACATTGTGCATGGGAAGGAATAAGTTAGACACTACGTCACGGAGGATGATCGCTGTAAACTTCCCCTGCACCTGCACGTAATCGATGGAGTTTTACACTTTTGCCTGTAAACGAGTTGGAGATGATTTTATACACGGCTCCCCTCGATGCCTGGTAGGATATCTCTTTCATATTTTTCCGCCAAGGAAAGACTGCAAACCAATGCACCCATATACAGTCACCAAAAAGTAATGCTTAAGAGAACATGCAAAACAAGTTGCAATAACTGGCTAAAGCATAAAACACAAACGGATCAGTTTGTTCAAGGTGACAAATAAATGGAATTGATGATGGTGCAATTTATCGTCAAATGCCTCATATAGGGCATGTGAAAGGAATTTTCAAGTGGCTAAAGTAATGCATCCTCCGTCACAACCACTTGTTTTCTGTCAATTGTTTTCAGTACCACCCATACCCGCATCTCATTTATCCATCTTATCATTATATGCTACTTGTAAGTACAATCAATGAATACTTCCACTGATTTATTGCATACCGAACAGGGCGAAAAAGTAAATCATCATCCTTGATTATCAAATAAGACTCAAGTTCACTCTACATCAAATTATTGAAAATGTTGGAACATGGATAAACCACATGCTATCTAATCCACGAAAAGATGACTGGAGACTGGATCCATCCATGTTATTACTAGCAACACAGTTAAAACAAATTTTTTATTTCACATTCATCACTGAGGATGCTAAGTACTGGCTGCCCAAATATATGATAACCTTAGTCATTAGCCCAATACAAGTTATATTTATATCTTGGTTTGAGTTTGGTGGAGACAGAATGACTGAAGATTAATGCTCATTTCTGTCAAAGCAAACAGTGTTGACAATAGCGCAAGTGAAGGAGAACAGTGAACAGTTACCCACTGATGCAAGGAACTTAATTTGTGATTTTCGAAAAATTAACTGGTTGAGAAACAAATATTTGCAGAGTGAGAGTACTATGGCTACTAGGCTCCATGATGGGTTAAAAATGAATGCAAATTAACTGGATGTACGGCATTTTGAATCACAACCCTGAAACTGTTACAGTACCTAAATCTCAGATGTTGTTACCGTATGAGGGCTACTAAGGTATGACGTCCACGATGGGTAGGATGCATCAACTGGAAGTAAAGCCATCTTGAATTGCAACCATGAAACTGTGAAACATACCTTAACCTTAGCTGGAGTCCCTGCCTTAACGGTAGTGGTGCTCCCAAAGCCAAATTTTGGCCTCTTTTCTGCAGGCTTTAGAATTTGGAACGAACACATTAAAGTTTCATCGACACTCATCATTGCTCCAGCATTATCAAACTCTCCACAATAATTAGGCGCAGAAAATATAGTAACAAGTTGTCTATTAGCGAAAAACTCATATCCATCCTCAACAACCTGCACATCAGATATATCGTGTGAGTGATGTTTCCTGGATCTTATACAGTACTATATTATGGTAAAAAGCTATTAACCTGGTGTGCGCGACAAATAAGGTCAAGGTCCAGCTTTTGAAGAGTCTCTGTGACTTTATCGGCCCCAAAGGTGTAGGAGACCCCTCTATCATTCATTCCCCAACCTTGGATCTCATTGCTAGGATCCGACCAAAGGAGATCACACAACAAACCACTTTCTGGAACATCAGTTGGCCGATGCAGATTCCGTATTTGGTCTAACTTATGCAAGTCAGGAGAAATCCCTCCATGCATGCAGAGTATCTTTTCGTCAATAAGAGCTGCCACGGGTAGGCAGTTAAAAGAATCGGTAAAGACTTTCCAAAGTTTAACATTAAACCTCCTCTTACACTCATCATAAAATCCATATATACGATTTACAGAGGCACATTCATGGTTACCCCTTAAAAGGAAGAAATTCTCTGGGTATTTTATCTTATATGCAAGGAGAAGACATATTGTTTCTAGACTTTGCTTTCCACGATCAACGTAATCCCCGAGGAACAAGTAGTTGGACTTCGGAGGTAATCCACCGTATTCAAATAGCCTCAGGAGATCAGAGTACTGCCCATGAACGTCTCCTGCTCAACATCGAAGATGGAGCTTTGAGAAATGCATAAGGAAGTGCAAGATAATACCGTACCCAAAAAAGTTAGAAAAACAGCAGCTTCATGGTTGAATATTACATCCAAGTCCACATAACATTCAGGTTTGAAACATAATGTTTTTAGAGAGTGATATAAGACAGAGTTGAGAATTTTAATTCAATGCACACTCGAACTTCTTTATTCTTTAACGAGCATGTATCTAGCTCGACTTGCAGGATTAGCATGCCTCGATTTTCATTTCTTCCATATATTGACACAGGTGCCAATCCTCCAGCTTACTATTCTCATTTAAAGGAAAATCACTTTTTAGCCTCTTAATTCTCAAGACACTTTATCTATAGTCTATACAGCATAGTTTTCAATGTGAAGTTCCTATTGGTATTAGGGAAGCTATAGTTACAACTTACAATTTATGACAATCCCAACTTGATCCGAAGCCTAAAGTGCTAAATGTGTAATGAAGTTTTCTTCAATTGAGGAGGGGGTTGGGGGTTATTCTGTGCTGTAACAAACAAATGCTTTCAAATCCTGGAGAGACACATCACTAGGATAAATGCTTAGCAGTTCATGTTATTAAACATGTCACATAGCTAGAAAAGTTCAGCAAGTATATGACACAGTGACACCTCTAATCAAAGGCAATAAATCAAATAATCCTTGAAATTTAGGGAAAAGCTCAAATTTTCATATGTGCCAAATGCCAATGATTCAATTTCACACTCAAGGACACTGAAATTTCTGCTCATATAGCATTTCATCAAAGCATTAAGAAATCTCCAATAAATTACCAAATCATTAAGGATAAAAGTGAGACAACAGGTAAAATAATCAAAATTCAATCATCCTCATCAAACATCATCACCAAAATCCATGCCTTTATGAGTAAAATACTCTCCATTACGGATAACCACATTCATTATTGGAAAAGAAGGAAACACTTGACGATATCAAGGTTATCTAAAAGTTATAAACCATATCTCCCCTTTATGAACACAACAAAATGCAAGAAAAAGTCTACCAAAGTAAATTGATCATTGGGCCGCCGAAAAATGGAAACAAGAAAAGATGGATACTAACAACCAAGTTGCAGCATTGACCCACAAAATAAACCTGTGCGATTAGAGGGAAGAATGATTCTACCTTCAAATATGCAAAGGCTTGCTTTTTCTTGTTTCTATTTTTTCCTTTTTTTGGGGGGGGGAGGGAGAGAGATTAAGTTAACAGGAAATCCAGCAAATACGGGAAGATGTTCTTGACAATTTGGATTGTGGGTGAGTTGGTTATTTGCTTGGTGACACCTGAACCAAATGTACTGTATGGGGATTAACTGATTAAATTTTATCAACGGAAAGCTGCTCAAAATCCTATTAATTATAATAAAATACCATTAATAATGTCCTGAAACTTTTGCAAGAAGCTCCTTTCCCCAAAATCCCCAAAAACTTCCAGACATCATGCTATCAACAGAGCAGCCACGGAATCAAAATTTAGTGTTTTTTTACCAACACTCCATGAGGATACCCCTATCAATCTATCATTCATAGTTTCATACCCTCTGTTGTCAATCTTGCACCATTGCAAACTCCAGGTTTGTTTTCCTTGCAACAGAATAACTTGTCTACAGTGTAAGGCCCAGATGCAAATCATACACTTTTCAAGCCAAAACAAAGACCACGAAGACATTTAATTCCAATTCTGACCACGAGGTCTGTAATTTAACAAATTTACCATTTTCTTTTTCTGTCAATTTTCCTCTTAACACATCTTCAAGAGCTAATTAACGTTTGAGTTAATAGCATGCCTGCCCCACTCAAAATGGAAATAGAGGGTGGGGGGAATCAGATATGAAAGCTTGAAACTGTTCATTTTAGAATTACCCGTGTGAGCTTTCATTTTCTTTCTTCAATGGGAATATGGGGACGAAACACTGTGCCAGGTGATAGGAAATGAAATCCAGTGGAACTTAGATGCCAAGGTATGTTGCCAATAACAAAACATGAAGATAGTATGTTACCAATTTGAGATTGTTGCCACGGAGTAGATTTAATGAGCAAGACAAACTCAGTGCCTATATAAAAAAACTGTTGATCCCCAACCCCTTCCCCCTCCCCCCCACTCCCAAGAGTGTTATGTGATTCCCTACAAGTATTGACTTTACAAGCTATAGCTGACCAACCAAACTAATAACATATCAATAAGAGGGAATCTACAAATGGCTCTCCTCTGCCTTGGACATGAAATATGTATTCACCCCCAATATCCCATGTAGCATCATCCGAATTCTAAAAAAAACAAGGTGAATTTGAAAGGAGCCGATATCTTTAACAAGCCTTCCATGAGCAGAACAAAATACCTTCCCCTTTCTCCAACTAGCAAAACAATATTAAGAAGTTCAGAGATCACACACTAGAGCAGTCACTGTTACTCAAAGTACAGCTAGCTGAATGCTAAAACGTTCTGTAAAGATCTTAAGAAGTGAGTTCCCATGGAGCAATAAGATCCTTGCTAGATGACAAGCTCAGTCAATTTGAACAACATCAAACGGAGAGCAATGCTCAACAGGGCATGCCCACTTCTGCCATAAATACGCAAACTAAGTTCACAGATGGTCTCACAGCATGTGCGATACCAATGGAATAAATCAATTCATCAATCCGAGCTGAAAGCTAAAGTTTTTTTATTCATTTTAACCAAATCTTTAACCTCCCGAACACACAACAACTTTACCATACATACTTCCATATCAGTCTCACATTCTCAAGCTAACACATTTCATACGAGAACAGTTTCAACTAACAGCAAGCAACTATCACACAGGGGATGGTACATGCAGAGCCAGATTTTCATTGGGTGTACATAAAAGATGACATTTAGTCATTTTTTTCCGTCTAAATCCTCCTTATGACTGCCAAGTTGCACCACCTTGATCCATGATTACTAGGGACTAGCAACCAACAACCCTAGGCATGGTCCAATATCAACATCTCAGTAAGTAAAAGTTGTCTTGCCTCTCAAAAGGTGCAATCATATCAAGTCTTAAACAAGCCTCTCTTCTTCATATCACACTATACACTTTGAAACAATTCCATATTGATCCATGCCCACAAAATCGCGAAGTGCAATTCGGATCTTAATATCAATTTTAAGCTAGTAATAATAAAGCAACAATTTGACAAATCAAAAACCAGTTAGTCCTTATCAGTAGTCACCTAACTCAACCACCTTACCCAGAAGCTTTGAAGATAACCTTGTCCCAGAATCATTCATCATATCAATCTCTTTTTTAACAGGGAAACCCAAAAATTCCAGGGAAACAAATAACTAACACCCTTACCCAACCTTGTTTCAGCAGTTAATTTGTAATTAAGTATAACAAATTAAGCAAATATTCTCACCCACCAACCCACCCCCCACCCCCTTCCAAACACCAAAAACCAAAAAAATAAGAAGAAGAGAAACGACAAAGCATCAAACTTTTTGGTCCATAAGTGCCCTAATACTGATTTTCTTGTGAGCTTCAATTCAACAAAAGTAAACAAGAGAAAACTAACAAACAATACCCAGATCACAAATTCACTATTATTCAACAGAAACCCACTTCAAATTTACAGCTAAAAGCAACAATCCAATCAAACATACTCAGAACTAATCAAAATCAATTGAGTCAAAGATTGAAAATTTACCACAAATCTTGATGGGTGCTTCCAAATCCAACAAATTGGGCTGCTTTAAGAAGATATCTCTAGAGGTAAGACAAAGCTGACGGATCTCAGACTCAGATAACTGAACTTGCTTGCCTGGTTTGCTCTTAACATCAAGCAAACGATTGATTATGCTATCAAGAACAGCTGGGTCCATAACCATAATAATAAAAACAATAATAATACTAAGTGGAGATTATAAAGAGATAGGAACTTTCAAGTAATGATGATGATGATGATGATGCTCTTGTTGTTGTTCTGTGAATGGTGCAGTCACTAACATCACTTGGATACAAAAAAAAAAGTGCAAATTTTGGCAAAAGTGAAATAAAAAAGAAGATGGGTATTCGAAAATTAAGGGGCTTTACTTAAAGCTGTTGGCTTTGGAGTGTTGAATTGAGGAAAGAGAAAGAGAGATGAGAGAGAATTGGAACATTCTTGTCCATCAAAGTGGAGAATTGGAAAAAGAGAGAAGAAGGATTCTGTTTGTTGTGTGTGTAGTGTGTACCTTTTCTTCAGTGTGGAGCTACGCGGAAGAAGAAAGTGATGGATGACTGAGAAGAAGAAGAGGTGGTGAGAGTTGTTTGGCAAGTGGTGAGAGAAAGTTGACTTCACTTCTCGACTAGTCATTCCTTAAAGTTTTTAATTTGTTTATTTACTTTCACTGATAGGATAGGTTTACTCAATTAGTGGATTCTAATGGTCTTCACTGTCGTTGACTTTACTGTAACCTACATTCCCTTTCCAATGTGAATCTGTGTGAATAAGTAATAATATCTCTTATGAGCCCGTTTCAATATGTTTTTATAGTCAAGCGTGCCGTTATGATTGTTTAAAGCGTCTCATATGAGTTTTTAGTTAAGACATGAAGCTAGATAAAATAATAATTAAGTGTATTTGAGATAGGTTAATTCATTGGTTGAATTGAATTGGAATTTGATCAAAATAATAAAAACTTGACTTTACTTAGTTTATCTCCCCCACCAAATTTGTGTCTCTAACTTTTAAGTTGGAGATGATTTTCATTTGCCAAAATTTGGGTATGAAAAAAATTGCAAACTCTATGTAAAAATTTAGTTACTACTTTGTTGTAAAAGAATAGTCAAATCTCATATCTAAATTGTATGTTGGCATGCCTATTCTAAAATCTAACCTAATTTTAAGTTAGGAAACCTTATTTTTAAGTTAGAAAACTTACAAGTAGACTAGAATAAGTAACTTCACTCCCGACTAGTCATACTTGGCCTCGACCTCACCCAAAATTGCATCGAGCTAGTATTTTTGGACGTATGTTTTCTTTGATTGTGGTTATTATGCTACTATTACTTTTGTTTTCTTTTTTTAGTAAATGAGCTCGGTTGGACAAATTCAAAGAATAAACCGCACTCGCTTGGTTTCTACTCACCTTTTCTCTAAGTTACTTAAATCACGGCCACTTATTAAAGGCAAATTAGGTACGCCATGACCTTGGTCGATTTCAGTAGATTGGTTCGGGATCAACTCATTGGCTATCCATTAAAATTCACAGTTAACATCGGTAAATCAAAGCATATCACAAACGAATTAGAGAAAAGGGGAGACTTGTGAGTAAAAGATAGAGGAAATTAAAGAAATTTTCATTGAATGGGTCTCTAGGTAATCAATGCTTTAATCTAAGACTTCATTAAGATGTCTCCAAAGAGACAATTTAAAACTTCTTTGATGAAGGAGTCTTGGTGCGGATTTTTTTTTAAGGAAAAAGAATTTATTTATTCATAAAAAGTCATCCGGTATCTACAACGACGAATATCTCTAAACAAAAATAAATCTAACATAGGCAAGTATAAATTTAAAATAACAATATGAATATGACTCCCACCATCACTACTTGAAATCGGTGTCTTAGCTCCGTCGATAAGTGACTACCAATCCAAACATCACTGCTAGAAATCGGCGTCTTGATCAACTTCGTCGATAATTGACAATGCCCTGATATAGCAAAAATTATGTTATACAGTAAACGGGAGGCCACCGCCTTTTCCCTACGATCGGAGGTAAGCACGAAACGTGATGCAACTATTTGGAAGAACAAATCCCCTTGCCATAGTAGATTGAACTTGTCTTCTTGATTCATCAAACCAAACCTAAAAAAAGAAATTCGACAACCCTCCGACGAACGCAGAGAACTCCACAATCTCTCACCAAAGGAGAGTTTATTACTAACCATAAAGAAAAACAAACTAAAAAACTAGATCAAAAGCAAGCAAACAACAACGGAGGGGCTAACCACCGGGAAAAATACCAGTGGTAGCCCCAAGATGAGTGAGAATGGGGGCTATCTTATAATTAAAGAGAATACTTCTAACCACTGAAACATCTGTTGATTCTTGTGGCAGGTTCTTTTAAAGTAAAAACAAAATGGTGAGAATTGTAATAACTATAGAAAAGGGGGGGGGGGAGTGGAATTTGTTGGGTTTTGTATTTATTTGTTTTAATAAAAAAAATAACGATAATATTAATATTAAATAATAGATGATAATGATAATTTAATTGTTATTATATTATCCTTATCATTTATTATTTAATATTAAGTTCATTGTGATTTTATTATTATTATTTTTAAAATTATTATTATTATTATTATTATTATTTGTAATATCAAAGCATGAATTTGCTAATATAGACATTTTTGAAAAGTGATTGAAATACAAAGACAACATTTATCTATTTTAATATTTTTGATAAAATATACTCTATTATTATTATTATTATTATTATTATTATTATTATTATTATTATTATTATTATTATTATTATTATTATTATTATTATTATTATTATTATTATTATTATTATTATTATTATTATTATTATAACTAAATTGGAATCAACGGAAGCAAATTGCACTTTCCAATCCTAAATAACATCCTACCAAAAAAAAAAAAATCCTAAATAACATGCAGAAATCGGAATAGATTATTTACACGGAATCCTGACTGGGTTTGTTGCTGATTAAAAAAAAAAACAAACAAAAAAACAAACAAAAAAAAACTTTCGTTGAAAAGTGATTGAAATACAAAGACAACATTTATCTATTTTAATATTTTTGATAAAATATACTCTATTATTATTATTATTATTATTATTATTATTATTATTATTATTATTATATCAAAATAACTAAATTGGAATCAACGGAAGCAAATTGCACTTTCCAATCCTAAATAACATCCTACCAAAAAAAAAAATCCTAAATAACATGCAGAAATCGGAATAGATTATTTACACGGAATCCTGACTGGGTTTGTTGCTGATTAAAAAAAAAAAAAAACAAACAAAAAAACAAACAAAAAAAACTTTCGCTAATAAATTGAATAGTCAATGCTCGTCAAATTGAATGATAGTAGGATACTAGGAGCCTAGTAGTATTACAATTTGCTGTACCTGGAAGAGCGGGAGCGCTTGGAAAGAACCCAAAAATATTTTAGCCTTCATTTTCTTCAATTGGTAAATTGGCAGAAACAAACAAGATTTGAAGTTGAAGATCAAATTTGGGAAAGATGAGAAGAAACAATGGAGGAAATTACACAAACCCATGTCTAACGATGCATCAGCCATGGGCTTCTCTCCTTGTTTATGGTATTAAGCGTATTGAGGGTCGTTCCTGGCCTGCCCCAATCCGAGGTTACCCCATCTCTTTTTTGTTTTTTAATTTAGATTTTTATTTTTAATCCCCACCCCCTACAGATTACAAGTTACAACCCTTGATTTTAATTTTGGTTGCATAAAGGCTAATTTTTTCCCTTAATTTGTGTGGTTAATTACTTGCCAGAGTTGGGTGTATTATAGTTTCATCTGTTTTCAAGTATTCCAATTGAAAAATTTGTTCTTGACAATGATGAATCTCTGTATGAATTAATGAATTTATAGCGTTATGTGAAGCAGAAGGATATTGGCTCAGTAATTTTCTCACTAATTGGATGTAAAGATCACTTTTTGAGATCATATAGGATATTCTCTGTTAATACAAGCTATTCGGGCACCTGAATTGATCGAGAGTGGAATATTGATTATTTTCTCATCACTGAACTTATGAAATTAGTCCTAGAATAGAGGGAGTTTGTTGAAAGATCTGTAAAAGAACTTGAATCCCAAGTTTTAACAAGTTTTACTGGTTCTGTTCCTTAATTATAAAGGCACTTTAAGCATGCATAAGGCTTGTTATATATTCTATAGCTAGTTTGATTATAAAAGTTATTGATGCTTTCTTTAGATATATGCTTCTTGACTTTCAATGTTTGTTTTTGGGCTAAGGTCGACTTTGGATACATGCTGCCAGTAAGGTACCTGACCCCGCAACTATAAAAGCAATGGAGGACTTCTACACGGAAATCTACGCAGTGAATGGGATAACGGACCTCAAGTTCCCAGACAATTATCCAACTTCCAGATTGCTAGGTTGTCGGCCATAACTTTTTCATAGTACTTGGAATAAGCATTTTTTCTATTTTGAGTAGTTGATTGATACAAGTAGCAGAATGTGCTTGCATCCTTTTGAGCGTAAGCATCATATAGAGACTCATTTTCCTCCTTGCCTGACTTGGTTTGCAAATACAGTATTGGGAGAATGGCTCCGATGGAGAATCTGAAACTTAGATTAGGTTTATGGAGTAGGCAGAATATCAGTTGGATATTGCTACTAGGTGAGATGGGTAGCTACAGGATGGTAACTTGTCTGCAGTTCTATCAGCAGCTATTAGTAGTTAGTACCAAGTTATAACAAGCAAACAAGCATCAGCTCAATGAACTGGCTGAGAGACTATTTCTGTTTGCCCCTCATTAATGCATGGACTGCCAGATACTTACACAGCAAGGAAATAGAGGATAATGTAGTGGGTCATTTAATTTGTGCTTTCACATTTGAAGCCCAAAGATGAGCTCTGTTGACAGTGAACATTTTTATTATCACTATCAAGTCATACTCGAACAAATTTTTCAGTGTATAAAACTTAATTATTGGCATGCTTTCAGTCAGATATGTTTTGTAAACACATTTAGGTGTTTGTTAAAAGTGGATTTGTGTAACTTGCTTAAGCTTCAAGTTCAATATGTTTGGTGGACCATACTGTAATTGAGTTCTTCTGGGTGTCTTGTGTTCGCTTTCCGATTTGGAACCTTATATTTCTCTTCTACTGCTAATGATAAGATGGTAAAATTTGTAGAGCTTGCTGTGCCATGACACCTTATTTGATTCTCTTGAAGCTACCTCCGTGTACTTAGAAGATGCATATTTTATTTTTTTAATGATAAGTATGATGTTAGTTCAGAGTCTTCAGACCCTGCCCTCGGCAGGATTCTTACTCTGTCATTGTTGTTGTTGAGGTTGATGTTGGTTCCTTCCTCTTGAGAATTCCATAGTTGATGCGTCCCAGGTCTGTGTCTTGAGGTGCTAGAGAATTTGTTGCAACATGTGAATTTGTGATCAGTGGTTAGACAAGTAGTCAGTATTTGCTTGGTTAACTGCATCAGAAAGTGATATCTTCTCATTTCTTGAGTCCTTATTCTTCGTAAAAGCAGGTTGTGTAGAGGTCGTTGGATGTATTAAATGTGAAGAGCTGCAATGCTGGGAGAAAGTACCAGAAGGGGTAGATGATTGCATTTTCTTTTGATAAGTTATACGTGTAGTCCATGAATACATATTTTAGAATATCCCTTTCTTTTGCAGGTCAGACTGGAGGGACAAACCGATTTTTGCTGGCTATGTGAGAAACCACAGGTACATACAGTACTTCCTTAAATTACAGATCTCGTTTATATATAAAATATGGACTAAACATAGATGGTTGTGGAACTAACTTTACTTTGTTGAAATAATGCAGAAACTTATAATTCCATTTGAAATGCGAGGGCAGCAAGGTGTTTACAATTTAGAAAAAAGGGTATGCTTGTTCTTGGTTCCTTTTCTCTCTTAGTTCCAGGGACAGAGTAGTTTACTTTTTGAGTTCACTAAGGAGCAATGGCTGCTGTTACGCAAATTGTAATTTGTACTTGATTTTGGCAATAGATATATGAAGGAGCAATAAGAGGTCTGCGTCCAATGGAAGCTCCATTGCCCGTCAAGTTTCCACTTCCAGATCCAAAAGATCTTTTCTCACTGCAACCAGGCTCACTTCCTGCTAGTCACTCTGGCACACCCAAGGCCTCTGAACTGGGAATGCCTTCAAGTCTCAGCAATGCTATAGCTGGTGCACGATCAGCTGCTACACAATTCTCAAAGCCAAATAATGGACAATCTGGTAGGGAATTAGAAGCAAATACATCTGTTTCTACAAGAACAAGGAATCAATTGAAAAGTAAAGCCCAAAATGTAGACAATAAGGTGCCAGATGAGGTAGAGTGCAACTCACTTACCGAGGAACACAGATAGTAGTAGCAAGCTGCTGCTGAATGATGAAGCTGTCAGTCTGCTTACTGCTTAGGTATACATTTTCTATGGCTTCTACAATCTATGAGGGAATATCTACATGATGATATAGATAAAAAAAATTTACGTGCTTCATAATTTTATCATTTAGCATGATGTCAATGCGACTCTATTGAACTCCTATGCACTGGATACTTCTTTTCCCTGTAAGAATCATCAATGGTTTAGTGGCTTGAACGTATCTCCAAAATTGAGAGTAAACATGAAATTTGTTAATTTTACCGTCCTTGTAAAAAGTGGCACGTACTTCTTTTGCTTTTTTCTTCTACCTACAGAGATCCTGCCTGTTTTTTTTATTGTTTTTCTCCCTCTCTCTCTCTTGTTTGATATGAGTCAAGTAGTGAAGAGAGCAGCTTCTTGGTATGGTTACAATGTTGTGGATATTTTGTGATTCTATGCTTAGCTAGCAGCTGGGTAAAAAAATTTCAGTGGAGGCAGTTCAGTGGAGGCAGTTCTTTTGACCTCTCTTGAATTTGTTCTTCAAAATACTGGCAGATAGGAAATGGTACTTTCCTATGCTGGGGGGACCACTTTTTATTTCATCTGGTCTATTGTGTCTTTCAGTCCATGGCTGTCTCGAGTTTATGATGCTATGGACATTATGCTTGAATCATGAAGTTGCACTACATGCATGCATACTCATTTCGTTGTCAAGTGTCTCTCGGTTTTTATTTCCTTCCTTTAGATCTTCGTAGTGTTACGAGTTGGCAAAAAATGTAATTTACCTGTGATCAAGCAGCTCGTTGTCAATCTGTTAATCATGTCATTTAATTAATAGTGTTAATGCTATGGTCTTAATTGGGATCCATAATACTGCAGGTTTTTAATTTCAGCTGAAGCCACAGTGTGGCTCTTGGATGCCTAATTTTATGATGGACAAGGATGATTCAGTTTGGTATCCTGCATTGTGGAGTGGTGTCTTCATTGTACCAAGTGTACTTTTATCCTTTCTTTTTTCTTTGAGTCTTCCAATGTGGTTAGGATTTTCATTCTTCAGTGTTTCAGTAAGCTAGTTGGTTGAAGATGGAGATAAGAATAAGCATATGTAAATATGTCAGATCTATGATTCATGCTATCATTTATGTTGTATTTTGATAATAAAGGAATAATGATCTAGATATAAAGTTATTTAAGTAAACTGCTCATCATTTACCTTTAGATGCGCTTATGATGTTTTTATTGTTTCTCTTCTCTTAAGTTGTGCAAATTTCAGAGGTAAATTTCTGGACCTTATTTTCAAGGATGTTCTATGGGTTTTCAGGATTCTCCCACTGAAACCCTCTTACGGAAAATTGACGGGAGAGCTTGGAAGAAAGATCATCCCTGCATTTCCTGGTATGCTTCATTAGCCCTTGCAATTAGAAACTATGAAGTGAAGGTTTCAATTCTACAACAACAACAACAACAACAACAACATAACCCCAGTGCCTCCAAAGAGGCTCCCGCCTAGGCAGGGTAGGGAGGGGGGGTCGGTTGTACGCAGCCTTACCCCTGTGAGAGTCTCACAGAGAGGCTGTTTCCGTTTGACCCGATATCCGAAGTGCGACGACCATCGACAACTTCACAATAAATAAGAAGTCCTAACAGTTATATGAGCCATTTTGCTTTAGTCCATTATATTCCAAAGCCAAAAAGTAGTAAAGCTTTTGGCTCCAATGGAATTTGGTGGACAAGAAGGTTTCAATTCTAAATCTAATAAACTTAAACATAGCATGTGACTTCTAGTTTTGGCCCATGCTTTTTTATGCAACAAATACGAATGAAAACTATAGACTACATGCTAGCACAAACTGCATTAGACCCGAAATCAAATGTCACTAGCCCGTAATATGTAAAAATGAAAATATAGGTTTTGAGAGATTGCTAGTACTCCCTCCTTTTCCTTAACATAGTAAAAGGAGGTTTTTGGTTCCACGAAATGGAATGGATTTGGTATCAAACTTGATACCTGTAGGTATGGGATGGGAACTCCGTTCTTGTTCCATTTGTTTGATTGGAAACCATGTCTATCTTTTGTTCTATTCTGTTTCCAAAGCCGCGAGTGATACTAATGCTGAACTGATCATTTCCGTTATGGCTTAGCAAATGTGGGATGCCTTGCAGACAGGAATAAGGTGGTCTCTGTTTCTGATGTTAAAGAGCTTCACTACTGGATTTTCTACTCTTTTCCAGCAAATCTGCTTCTTTTTTTTTTTTTTTTTTTGGGATTGTGATGTGTGAACATGATTTAACAGAAATTGACCACCTTATCACAAGCGTCCCTTCACTCTTGTTCAAACTCTTTCCCGGCATTTTGCAGTTTTCTCATTATTTTCTTGTTCAAGCATTTCGGCTGCCAATTATTCAAGCAAGACAAGGTCACTTAGCTATCATGTTGACTATTTAGCTAGCTGATTATACCCGGGGACTTAAATAATTTGCAGGTTGGTAGAGTTCCTAACAAGGCCAAGATGAATGAGTGATGTTTCTCCAATAATACTCACTCAAGATCAACTGATTGAATAATTTCAGCATATCTTATTCTTATTCAAGGGAGCAAAGCAACTATAAAGAGGGTACCACACTACCATAGCCATATGAACTATCTTAGCCTAACTTAAGAACAAAAATGTTTTCAACTAGGCCTCTCCTATTGCTCTTTCTTGGGCTGGTGGTTCTCGCCGCTCATTCTCAAGCTGATACACCACCAAATCCTCCCAATGGGACACCCCGTTTGCCTCCAATTATATTTAGGTTCCCACCACCATCACCTCGTTTGCCTCCAATTATATTTAGGCTCCCACCACCATCACCCCCACACGCTAGGCGCCTCCTTGCTTATGACACCCCGGAAAGTGTAAGCAAGACACCATCACCACCAACACCAATATTACCCCCAAGAAGAGGACCAATTTTTTCTTCCCCACCACCCCCAAACACTGGGCGTCTCCTTGCTTATGACACATCGCCACCCACACCAGTATTGCCTCCAAGAAAAGGAAGACCACCTTTTACTGCCACACCACCAGCCCCTCTTTTGCCAGGGCACCGAGTTAGGTCACCACCACAACCTGCTGCTCCTTGAAAAGGTTATCATAATGCAAGTTAGCCCGTCGAAACTTACTTTGTTGCTCATCTCATAATTGTGGGCTCAAGACATATATACTATCTTACAGTTGTAATAACCTACACTCCCTGTATGAGCTCTCTGTAACAAGTACTCTGATATGATATATCAATAACTATATTAAGTATACATGATGATGTCAATTTCTATGGACTCTGTGTCCCAATAATGCTTATAATTTCCTCCTGAGTTAAATCGCCATGTATCTAATCTGTCGCTACTGGTGGCAGAGCATCTTAAATGGCATACACCGCCATTGATGTAGGATACTACTAAGGACTGTTTCAAACACTACGTATACTCACCTGATCATCTGAGCCCCTTGCTTAATTTTGCTAACAAGTTGTTTCCATGTCTCAAATTTTTCACCTCATCTAAAAATATGCTATAATAATTACTACAATGAATACGACGTTAAGCTTCAATTTGCAATAAATTGTGGTTTCTTAATTATCTTATATTCAAATTCCAGAAAGAAAGAAAAAAAACCAAAATCAACTTCACTATTAGCATGATTTATACTGGCAGGTTAGATGTCGAGAGGTGGTAGTGCCTAGTGGTCTTGTAGAAAAGTTTTGCTCATTGTCGTATGAAATTGGATTTTTTTTTTTTTTAATTACAATTTTTCAATTTTTTATTTTATTACAAATTTTTCAATTTTTGGACAATCACATTATGTTAGGAATTTTTCTAATCAACGTAAAAGAGAAGAGTAGACCGTTTTAAGCAAGTTTTTGTGCTGATACATAGCTATTATTAGAATTAATTATAGAAAAATTGGCTGTCAAAAATCCGAAGTTTGGCCCCTCAAATGATAATAATCCCAAGTATGAAATCAACCTCAAATACTCCGAAGTGAGCACCGACCCGTCCAAAATACGTTAAAGGAAGACACCATCTTCACTCCGTTAACGGACGTTTATGGGTTGACGTTGCTGTTTTCCAATTCGTTTTAAACCCAACCGCCTTCATCTTCTTCCTTTCTCCATCTTCCATTCATCTTCAACCTCTCTCTAACAACAGTCACACCACTAAACATATTGCAATTATACCAATCAAAGCAAAACACCAACCCAGTTGACATTAATCAACTAAACCATATCAGAACCCATATGAAATTAAATACACCCAATTCAGCCCAAAACACAACAGTTTTACAGCTAAAACATATATCAATTACACTAATCAAAGCAAAATAATCACATTAACCAACTAAAACCACATTCTAAACAGAACCACGATGAAATCAAACAAACCCATTTCAGCTGAAAACACAACAGTCCCAACACTATACACACACCAATTAGACCAATCAAAGCAAAACAACAACAACCCAGTTCACATTAGCCAACTAAAACCACATTATATACAAAACTCAGATGAAATATAAACTTTTCAGCCTCACAAAACTACTCAACCAAAACAAAACCCACCAAAAAATTTAAAACGTACCAAATCTTAGAAAATAAGTAAAGCAAATTCCAATTTCAACTGAGCAAAGGACTGACAAGGAATTGTTGAATGAACCCAAAAGGGGGAATTTGGAGAGGAAGAGAGAGAGACTAGGGCATGCGAGGAGAGGTAATAGTGCTCTTAAGTTTGGATTTTTTGCAATACGAACTGCAATTCGGCTCCACCTTGTCGATTTCTTCAATGAAAGCTTGTGATAATGGTTGCTTTCACAATTTGAGTTCCAAGCTTGAAGTAGAAGTGCTGGGATTTTGCAAACTTCGGTTGGGGGTTGGGTTTAATTGATGGAGGTAAGTTAGGTTGGGGTTTTGGGTTTCTGGGTTTGGATTTCTGGGTTTGGGTTTATTGATTAATGGAAGGGGAATTTAATCATAGGTTTAATAAACTTCCAAAGACTGTTGCCGTTTAAAAACACACGCCCATAAACCGTCGTTAACGGAGTGAAGACGGCGTCTTTATTTAACACATTTAGGGCGGGTGGGTGCTCACTTCGGAGTATTTGAGGCTGATTTCATACTTGGGATTATTATCAGCTGACGGGACAAACTTCGGATTATTGGTATCCAATTTTCCTTAATTATATGATTATACTCCTATTAAATTTAGCTGTCATACTACTACTAGTATTAGGAGATCGAACGTACCAATTCCAAGTTTGATCCAAACTCCTAATTGAGTTCTCCTTCCTTCATGTCTATAAATAGAGTAACTCCTTTCACAAATTCATGATATCACCCCTAAGCAAAGAAAATCAACACACATACAAACTACTTATACAACAATGGCAATAGCTAATCATAAGCACCACCTCTTGGCCCTCCTCCTTGTCCTCTCTTTCTCGGTTTTCGCTCTCCCCACAGCCGCAACCCCGACCACCTACCCAACAGACACAGCCTTCATCATCAAATCATGCAACGGCACCACCTACCCAACCTTCTGCCTCTCGACACTCCTCCCTAGCGCCACCAGGATCGGATCCCACCCCAAGAAGTTCGCGTACATATCTATCTTGAACACCATATACGCTGCCAAGAACGCCTCAGCCACCACCGTCCACCTCTCAAAACAGAACAAACTAAGGAGTCACGAGGTCTCGGCCCTCCACAACTGCGGTAACCTCATTGATGACTCGGTTAAGAACCTGAACCAGACTCTGGGGTTGATGGGGCACCTAGGCGGAGGCAATAAGGCCGAGAAGGAGTACAAAAGGCGGAATATGGAAAACTTGGTTGGCATTGTTGACATGGTTGAGGACTCATGTATTGAAGGTCTTAAGGAGATGAAAGCAAGGCCTGTTGTTGTTGGCAGGATTAATAATGCTGTTGTTTCTCTTGCTCATCATGCTGCTAATGTTCATGACATTCTCAACCGTCTTGTGTTTTAATTAGGACAATAGTAAGAGTATTAGAACAGATAGTACTTTTAGGATTATCAGTTTTCTTGCGGATTAATTACTTAATTTAATTGTTACGTGTTTTTTGTTTTTTTTTTTTGTTTTTTGTTGAGAAAAATTGTTATGTTACTCTTGTCTTGAACTATTGAGGTAACATATTAATTAGTTATTCCAAATTGGGTATCATTTACTTTGCTAACAAAATAAGATGGTATTACACTTCGGTTTAATTTCAAAGTTTGTGATGATACTTTTGCACTGACAAAATTGATCCGAAAAAGACAATGAAATAGTACAAAAAATAAAATAAAATAAAGTTTGAGTTATATTCAAACAATTAAAAAAAAATCAGAAAAACCTAAACCACCATAACTCAATGCTTGGCGCACAAGTTTAATCTTCGAGTACTACGCTATGTATTCCTCTCTTGAAGAAATTAGAAATCCCTGAAGTCCAAACAGCGACAATTAGAGCTGTTCATGGTCAGCACCTGACCGGTCATACTTTTGGACCGGTTAGACCGGATTTCGGCCCTGTCCGGCCCACAATCCGATCCGATCTGATCGGTTTGGCAGCGTGGTTTGAAATTACCAAGTCCAGTCCACTGAGCATTTTTTTCAAACCCCGGTCCGAGACCGACCACTTTCGGTCCGGTGGTCCAACCGGACACGAGTGGTCCGGACCGGTTCGATTCTGGACCGGATGGACAGCCTTAGCCACAACTCAAAGAATCAAGCAAGATTCTCATAAACAGAAACTAACAAACCACCGCCTTCTTGGTCCACCATCCGCCACAATAACCACCAACACCACCACCGCCAACCCGCCCCTCGGCTCTACGGAGAACAATTCTCTGACTTACTTAGCCACCGGCGACGCCTGCCTTGACTTCTCCTTAATTATCTTACATTCAAATTCTACAAGATAAAGAAAAAAAAAACCATAACCAAAAAGAACTTCACTATTGGCATGATTCATTGATTTGTACGGGGTGTCTGGGAGTATGTAGAAGAGTTTTTCCCATTGAGCATTAATTTTTTAGACTGAAAATCGGAGAAAATTAAAAGAAATTAGAATTATATATCTTAGATGGTAGTATTTATCAATTTTTGGACAAGCACTAATCAGGAAAAAGAAACTTTACCAACGTATTATTGGATAGTGGACTCTTTTTTTTTTGGTTCACAATCAGGTATCCACCGTTGATCACAGTGACTATTTTCGTGTTGGCTTGTAGGCATCTTAAAGGGTGGGATAGCTGGCCATGCTCCATGCCCAAGTCGAGATTCGAACCCTCGACCTTAGTTAAGGATGGATGAGTCCCTATCACTCAACCACACCTCCTTGGTTGGATATATATACATATGGAAAATGTTTGGTTGACCCACCCCATATTCACTTTGTATCTATCTCTCTCCTACCATAAATGCATTTCTTGGGAATAGAGGAGAGAGAATCTGAAAATAAAAGAGAGAGATAGATACATTAGGGGAGTGGGTTGCCAACCCAGTGGGTGGATGTATCATTCTCCTATACATATATACTTCATCCGTTTCGAAAAAACCTAAACATTTACTTTTACACGGTCTTCAATGCACTACTTTGACCATGAATATTTGTATTGAAATGAAGATATAAATTATTAAAAATTTGATTTTCCAAAAGCACTCTTGAAAATGAATCTAACCATAGTATTTTTACATTGTGAATTTTTATATTTTTTTCTTAATTAATGATTAAAGTTTGTAAACTTTGACCTTAAGAAAACAAATATTACGGTTTTTCAGAAACAGAGAGATTAGCTGTTACTATAATCATATGATTGTAGTCCTATTAAATTTAACTATCATATTACTACTAGTATTAGGAGAGCGTACCAATTTCCAATTGACCCAAATTCCCAATTGAATTCTCCTTCCCTTCATGTCTATAAATAGATCAACTCCTTTCACAAACCCATCATATCACCCCTAAGCAATAGTATTTTCTCTTACACGGCTACACCCTACACAAAGAAATTCTATTTCTACACACATACAAACTACACAACAATGGCAGTAGCTAACTGTAAGCGCATCTTGGCCCTCGTCCTTGTCGTTCGCCTACATTTCCATCTTAAACACCTTGTACGTACGCAGCCAAGAACGCTTCAGCGACCACCATATCCACCTCTCAAAGCAGAACAAACTACGGAGTCACGAGGTCTCAGCCCTCCACAACTGCGCTAACCTCATGAAAGCAAGGCCTGTTGTGGTTGACAGGATTAATAATGCTGATGTGTCTCTTGCTCATCATGCTGCTAATGTTCATGACATTCTTAACCGTCTTGTGTTTTAGGACTATATAGTCAGAGTATTAGAACAGAAGTGTCTATTAGGCAACGTTCTTTGTTGTGAGGCAACGTTTGTAAATTTTACTCTCTTGAGAATATGTTACGTTCAATTGATCAGGGAGAGGCTTATCTCAAAACTGATTGTTAGACTCCTTTTAGACGAGAGACGCAAACAGAGAAAATGACTGGAGACCTAATTATCACTTAGGAAACTAAATATCATTTTCTTTACTTGTAAAATAAGATTTTCACAAAGGAGGATAAATATCTTTATCATATAAAGCATATATATTAAATTCAGTTTTTATGAAGAAAATAAAATAAATATCTTTAAAGAGAATATTTTCTTCTTAGTTAAAATCATATAGCCAAAGTATAGAAGTAAACAAATTTTGATGAAATCTCTTTATAAATAAAATATTTGGCAAAATAAAATATTAAGAGAATAAATTTAAGATATTTAACTTAAATTTATCTCAGTGAACGAACATGTTAATATATATGTACCAGAAACGTTCCATTGAACACTAAAGTTTCAAGGATCGTTCCCGACCACAAACTCTTTTAACGTTACTAATTAGTTTCCTTAAAGATATAAATTCCACATTTATATAACTACATAGCTTTAACATGAGCTCTAAGAAATAAAATAAATAACCTAGAGAACATGTGAACTTGTGTCTTCTTCTTGATCTTTATCTAACAAACTCTTGCATAAATAAATTCCTGAAACACTAACACACAAGTTAATTAGCATCACTTTATAATTAAATAAGTTTGTCATCTTCAAAACTCAATTGCTCAACAATTTCCCCCTTTTTGATGATGGCAAACTTGTGATGCATAATAGTGCTAAAATAAAATAAACAATTATAATTAAGCACAAATAAAAGATTGTAGCGCTTTCTATTCATAGTGAATATAGGGATCAATCAATTATTAATAAACGTTTGCAAGCATATGCTACTGACATAATTATATGCATGAGAGAACAATGAGTCAGAGTCTACAAACGTTCCTAGCCAAAAGGAATAACAAGAACAATAATATAGCTACTGTAAAAAGACGTGATAAATACTTAAGTCCTTTTTTTTTTTTGACAGAAAAAAGAACAGTAAGCCATAACTAACACAATATTATTGCAATGGATGGAACTGATCAGCTACAAAAGATTTAAGCCTTAGAGACAAATTAACTAGCATCACTAGTCTTCCCCCTTTTGCCATCATTGAAAAGATCAACAATGTTCACATGAGGAGAAGAGATTATTTAAGCAAATAGCAACTTAAGGTCCTAGAGGATTTTGTAAAAATATAGAAATAAACAACTAAAGTAGCTCTAACACCATGTAATGACACTATAACTACACCCATCCATCAAAAGACATAGACTCTAAACATCCAAATATGGAGTTGGATAAAAAAGAAGGTTTGCAAAAGGATTGGCAATCCGTTCAAGATTGTTGATAATGTGGGTAGGAGTTTAATAGGAGTGTGCACGACGAGCTTTAGGTAGAATCGCACCCCGAATCTTCTTGAGAACCGAAATAATGTAGCTAGACTCACTTTGCAAACGATTCACACTTCCCTTAATAACTTTCATATCCTTCCTAATACCCACAAAATCACTGTTAATAATCATAAACATATCTTCAACCGTAATAGGATCACCACTTTCACTGTCTGAGCTTGAATCATCTTCGGGAACGTTGGCAGCTTCAGCAGGAACGTTCCCAGCCTGGTTAGAGGAACTTCCAGTAGATTTGTGAACCCAAGTCTTTGACGCTTCATCATACTGAAAAGTCATACGACCCAAAGTTGCTGCGGTTAAGATATCAGCATCAGACATCTCATCACTACGGGGAAAAGGCACACAACAAGCTTGGAACACAAGAGTCAACCACATAGAATAAGGAAGGGCGTGTGACTTGTGCTGGGCTACATAAAGCATGTGTTTTATCATAAGGGATGGAAGGTTGATGGGGTGTTGAGTAACTAGACACTCCATAAGGACAAGATCAAGAGAGGTAGCAACATTGCGGGTTTGTCCTCGGGTAACAACGTTTTGATATACAAGGCGGTGTAGAATACGGTGAGGGACAGACAATTTGGAGATTGGCACTTGGTCATGTTTGCGGGCTTTGGGATTTCCTCCAGCAAAACGACGAAGGATTTGAGAAGGCGTAGTAAAAGGGACAAGAGGCCAAGCTTCCTTATTGTAACCATCATATCCGACACTAGGAACTCCCAAATTTTTTTCCCAAAGTTTCACAATTAAACATTATATTCTTCCCATTAACTAGTGCCTGAACCACATTACCATCAAATTCCAAACTACCAAAAAATTGTGTAATCGCAGCAGGATAAACATACTCAGGAGTACTAAACAATTTTTTCCATCCTTGCGCATCAATAAAAGTCCATAGGTCTTCAAGACCATTCTCAATAAGCCATACCTTATTAATGACCTTCAGAGGAGGTTGTGTGCGATGATTGAACTTAGCAGCAATGTTGTTGTAAATATGAGGTGGAAGAGGGTAATGGTGTTGGACAGGTTTTTTAGGGTTGGAGGTACCACGGTTGTTGACAGGCTTTTTCCCTTTAGCCTTAGAATTTTTTGCTTGATCAGTGATGGTGCGATACTCTTGAGTGGGAGAAAGTTCCCCCTGAGACGAACCACCAGTAATAGAAATTGGAGAATTTTGTTGTCCTTCAGTAGCTTGAGCCTTCTTACTTTGAGCAGAACGGGTACGGTTAAACATCGTGCACAATTTTGTGAAGGGTAAGGAACGTTGCTAAGTTATTGGAAACGTTTGAGAGAAGAAGAGAAAATAGATCTCTTCCTGATCAGTTAAGCGTGAATTGGGGTGAAAAAAAATAAACTAGGTGAGGTTTCTTATATAGACACAAGGCATAGTGCAATAAGGAAAGAGCAATGAGAGAATTAAGGAAAAATAAAATTGTAGAATCCTGCCCTTTCTAAAACTCCAAAAGGAAGTAGTGTTAAAGGAAACAAACAAGACCTGCCTATTTCCTCTCGAATTAGTTGGATGACAATACAACTCTTCCCAAAAGTGAAAGATTCCTAAAGGTACTAAATTTCCTTATTCCACACTCTACTTAAGATAGGACTATATGGTACTGAAACTGATTTCCTTTTTTTTTTTCTTTTTTTTTTCAGAAAACATTAAACTAGTAAAGAAATGCTTCCTAGACACCTAGCCTTGTGTACATATATGGGTAAAAAGAGGCTAAGATTTTAAGTGGAGCTTGGTAAGTGTTTAGGCTCAAAATTTTGAGAACTAATTTTGCTTATAATGTGGCGACAAATTATAATTAGTTCTCTATGAAAGAAATTTTTCGGATTCCCCAAAGAAATGAAACAATGATGTTGAGACATATAGACATTCGACTTCACGTATTGAAATAGTATCAAAACACATAGCGAGTCCTTTGAAGTTTAACGTTAAAACTAATACTAGTAATATCTAGGACCCAAAAATCGTAATTGCAAAAGTAAAGCTTCAATCAAAATGTAAAACAAAATGAACCATTAACTAAGCAATCATCGAAACAAGCTATTAGTGATACACATTAATTTATTTTCATCATGCCCAAATCTAATCTAATTTTCTCAAATCTATCACGTTGCAAAGGTTTTGTGAAAATATCAGCTATCTGATCTTCAGTGTTAACGAATTCAAGTTTTATAAAACCTTTTTCCACATTGTCACACAGAAAATGATGACGAATTTCAATATGTTTTGTCCTTAAATAACTGACAGGATTTTTTGAAATACTAATAGCACTAGTATTGTCACAATAAATAGGCACACAACCACAATTAACACCAAAATCAAGTAATTGTTGTTTCAACCATAAACTTTGAGCACAACAAGCGGCAGCTGCAACATATTCTGCTTCGGCAGTAGATAGAGCAACAGAATTTTGCTTTTTAGAAGCCCAAGAAATTAAGCATGATCCTAAAAATTGAGCCATACCTGAAGTACTTTTACGGTCTACTAAGAATCCAGCATAATCAGAATCAGAATAGCCATTTAAGTTAAAACTATCACACTTGGGATAAAAAAGACATAAATCTATAGTGCCTTTCAAGTATCTAAGAATTAGCTTCACTGCGACTAAGTGAGATTCTCTAGGACTAGATTGAAAGCGAGCACATAAACAAACACCATAAACAATATCAGGTCGACTAACAGTTAAGTATAATAGTGATCCGATCATACCTCGATATTCTTTTTCATCTACAAGTGTACCTTTTTCATCCATGTCTAACTTTTGTGAAGTTGGAGTTGGCGTGTTGTAGGGCTTGGCGTCTTCCATTTTGTATTTCTTTAGCAACTCTTTCACATATTTTTGTTGATGAATTTGTATGCCATCTTTTCTTTGATTTACTTGTAGTCCAAGGAAGAATTTTAATTCTCCCATCATACTCATCTCAAATTCTCCCTGCATTATATCAGAAAAGCTAATGCACATTGCATTGTTAGTCGAACCAAAAATAATATCATCAACGTATACTTGAACAACTAAAATATCACGATTTTCAAATTTTAAAAATAAAGTTTTATCAATCATGCCCCTTTTAAAACCTTTTTCCATCAAAAAATTTGAAAGTCTCTCATACCATGATCTAGGAGCTTGTTTTAGTCCATAGAGAGCTTTATCTAATTTATAGACGTGATTGGAAAACTCTTTATCTTCGAAACCAGGTGGTTGCTCTACAAAAACTTCCTCTTTTAAATAACCATTTAAAAACGCAGTTTTAACATCCATGAAATAATTTAAAGTTTTTGCGAGCAGCAAAAGCAATTAAAGTTCTAATCGCTTCCAATCGAGCTACTGGGGCAAAGGTTTCATCATAATCTCTGCCCTCTTGCTGATTATAACCTTTGACCACCAACCTGGCTTTATTTCTAATAATATTACCTTCATCGTCCAACTTGTTCCTATAAACCCACTTTGTACCAATCACTGTGTGATTTTTTGGTCTGGGTACTAGGTGTCATACCTTATTTCTCTTGCATTGATTTAGTTCTTCCTGCATAGCTAAGATCCTATCAGAATCATTCAAAGCACATTTATAATCTTTAGGTTCTATATCAGATAAGAATGCATTGAAAGAAATAAAATTGCGAGTGGAGGATCGAGTCTGCACTCCCTTTGTTGGATCAGTAATGATCTGATTTAGGGGATGAGAACTTTGGTACTTATAAGGTTTTGGATCCAAGAACGTTGGTTGGTTTTGAGGAGCTTGTGATTCATCGCCAGTAAGTCCCTCACTACTGTCGTTACTGTCTAATTCATTAATCACATTGGGAACGTTGTCTGTTGGTTCGACAACGTTGTCTGTTGGTTCGACAACGTTGTGTTGTTGTTCAGTTGCTCCTTGTACAATGACGTCTGGAATTTCTTCAGTTGATTGAGCACGTATTAATCCAATTTCAAAATTAATATCTGAATCCTGCACATTCTCATTAGGCACGTGAAATTCATCAAATATTACATGAATGCTTTCATCTATGCACATAGTACGCTTATTATAAACTTTGTACGCTCTACTATGAGAGGAATAACCTAATAAAACTGCTTCATCGCTTCGAGCATCAAATTTGCCCAAAGAATTTTTTCCATTGTTATGTACGAAGCATTTAGCACCAAAAGTCCTAAAATAAGCAATGTTTGGCTTTTTGCCTTTCAATAATTCATATGGAGTTTTATGCAAAAGAGGTCTAACCATGGCTCTATTAATTATATAGCAAGCAGTATTAACGGCCTCGGCCCAAAAAGATCTAGGAAGATCACTAGAAATAAGCATGGTTCTGGCCATATCTTCTAAAGTTCTATTTTTACGCTCAACAACCCCATTTTGTTGAGGTGTTCTAGGAGCCGAAAAATCATGCACAATGCCATGTTCATTACAGTAAGCAATAAATTTTGAGTTGTCAAATTCCGTACCATGGTCGGATCTAATAGCAAGCAATTGATGATTAAGTTGTTTTTGTTCGCGCTTAATGAAAGACAAGAAAGAATCAAATACATCTTCTTTGGAAGATAGAAATAAAGTCCAAGTAAATATTGAGTAGTCATCCACTATAACAAAGACATATTTGCTTCCTCCTCTACTTATAATATGCATAGGGCCACAGAGATCAACATGAATCAATTCGAGCGGTTTAGAGGTACTTACCAAATTTTTTGACTTGAACGATGAGCGAACCTGTTTTCCTTTGGCACACGCATCACATACTCCGTTAAAAGTAAACTTGCATTTAGGTAGACCAATGACTAAATTTTTTGTACGAAGTTTGTTTAGCAAAGTAAGACTAGCGTGACCTAAGCGTTTGTGCCACAAAAGTGGATCATCATCCATAATATTCATGCAAGATAGATTATTCTCAGCAACATTATCTAAATCAACTTGATAAATACTCCCTCTGTCCCGTGATTACGTTGTCAATTGCTTTTTAGAGGTCAAACTTTATAAACTTTGACCGTTAATTTATGAAAAAATATAAAGATTTACAATGTAAAAATTTTATTGTTAGATTCATTTTTAAAAATACTTTTGAAAAATCATATTTTTATAATTTTTATATTCATAGATTTATAGTTATTAATGGTCAAAGTTGTGCCTTGGAGACCGCGATAAAGTAATTGACAACGTAATCATGGGACGGAGGGAGTATTATTAACTCTTTTTCCTCTAAATAAATATTTATTTGTACTAGCATTAAAAACATGACAGTCACTAGCAGAAAATAATATATTATTCCCCCTGTCACAAAGCTGGGAAATACTAAGCAGATTATATTTTAGATCTTTAACCAAAAAAACATTTTCAATAGCATGATCACGTGACTTTCCTATCTTACCTACACTGACTATTTATCCACGTTTATCATCTCCAAAAGTCACTGCACCACCTTTGAAATCTCGAAGTGAGAGGAAATTTTGTATGTCACCTGTCATATGTCGTGAACAACCACTGTCTAGATACCATTGATTGTTCCCCCTCACTTTGACCTACAAAATTAATTAGTTTTAATTTTAGGAACCCAAATCTGTTTGGGTCCTTTGGCGTTAGTGACAGTATGCAGAGAATCTTTTCTAACCCATATTTGTTTAAGCACAACCTTATTTTTATCATGAAATAATTTTTGAGAAGGACATTCATAAGTAAATTGACCAATGAAACCACAATGCATACAAATACGATGTTCTGGCACATCAACATATTTATTATATTTTTTCTTTGAGTGAGCTTTTGGTATGGTTCTAGTTCCTTGATTAGGAACGGTGTTGACATGTTTCATGTACATCTCATAAGCCTTTTGTCCAATATACCATAAATTTTCTTTATGTGTGGTATTGGATGTTGATTTGTCAACATTGGTCAATTTCTGTTGAAGCGTTTTATTTTCTTTTTCTAGTTGATGCAAACGTTCTTGTAAATTTTGAGAACGTTCCTCAAGACTACTAGAGTTTTCAGTCTCTTTAACGAACCTTAGTTTGTATCTGATTTTCTCTAGTTCTACAGAACGTTCCTTCATGATTTTCTCCAACGTTTCCTTCTCTTTAACTAGTTTTTCGTTTAAACGTTGCTTATTATCTAGATCAGTCGTGCTCTTCTTTAATTGATTTTTCAAAGTTGCAACCTTACCTTTTAGCGAAGAATTTATTTTACTGAGAGAGTTATTCATACTTGATAAATTATCCAAAGTACTTTCCAACACTCTATTATCTTCCTCTAGACTTTTATTTAGCATGGTCAAGGATTCATTACTCTTTTCTATGTCACAAATTTTAACAGTAGACATCTTTTCTAATTTTTCAAGAGTATTAATCCTATCTTTTAGGTCATTGATTTCATTCATCAAAATGGAATTACTGTTTTCGGCCTCTTCTTTGATTTTATCATAAGTCTCTTTAGAATTATTAATAACTACTTTCATAGCACTCATCAATTTTTCTTTAGAAAAGGAAGATAATTTAGATTTCAATTCATTCATAGATACCTCAAGATCTTCTTCTTCATCAGTAGGGTCATCTATATTTGCCATAAGAGCAACGTTGGCTTGTATGGGGTTTTCATCGTCTTCCAGATCTTCTTCTTCTTCTCCTTCTTCGCCCCATGTAGCAGCCATCACCTTCTCAAGTTCTTTGTCTACAGCATTAGACAAATTTGCTCTTTTGTCCCTTTTTTTCTCCATGTCCCACATTGGACATTGGTTTATAACGTGTCCAGGCTTCCTGCATTTATGGCAAAGTCCATCATTAGTATTCTGCCTGTTATTACTAGTAGAGTAGTTCTTATTTTTGTTAAATGGTTTCTTAGATTTGAAATTTTTAACAAACTTAGAAAACTTTTTAACAATAAAAACAATATCATCTTCATCAAGTTCTCCAACTTGCTCATCATCATCCCTGGCCTTCAGTGCAAGTCCTCTGTCTTTGTTTGATGATTCTGGAGCTCAGGATTCAAGCTTGATCTCATGAGTTAACAGAGATCCCATGAGTTGGTCCAATTGTAGTTTAGTGAGATCCCTAGCTTCTTGAATCGCCGTGACTTTAGGCATCCATTGATCGTTATTTGGCAAACTCCTCAGAATTTTCCTAACCTGATCCTGCACTTCATGTTCTCTACCAAGGGACTTTAGTTCATTTATAACAATGGTAAAACGAGTAAACATATCTTTAATCGATTCTTTTTTCTTCATTTCAAACGATTCATATTGTTGAACTAGTAAATCGATTTTAGACATTTTTACTTCGTTGGAACCTTCATGAGCAATTTGTAAAGTGTCCCATATTTCTTTAGCACTAAAACAAGCAGATATCCTACTAAATTCATCGGGATCTAAAGCACAGTGTAGAAATTTCATAGCTTTAGCATTTTTTTCAATTTTTCTGAAATCTGTTTCAGTCCATTTATCCTCTTCTACTTCTTTACCTGCCGTGTCAACAATTTTAAAAGGTCCATTTTTAACAACTTGCCATACCTGATAGTCTTCTGACTTAATGTAAATTTCCATACGATTTTTCCATCCAGAGTAGTTTCGTCCGTCAAAGTATGGAGGTCTCACAGCAGATTGACCCTCTCTAATACCATTTGATGTGCTTGAGATCGACATTCTCTTCAAGCGTGAACCTGTATCTAAGAGAAAACGAGGCTCTGATACCAATTGTTAGTAGCACAAGGTACACAAGAGGAGAGGGTGAATTGTGTTACCCCAAATTTGCGGAATTAAAACAAGTAAAAAGAACTAGAATTAAAGTACTCACGATTTACGTGGAAAACCCTTTGTAATTCACAAAGGATGAAAAACCACGGCCCGAAGGACTTTAAAGACTACTTCTTTTATTAAGAGAATAGTACAAATAGATCAAGTTTACTCTAACTCAATCTCGCACTCGAACACTCGTTCAAGCCAAACGCACTTAGGCACTCACCTAAGCCTAACAACTAGCTCTAGTTGTAATAGATAACAGATGATTGTTTACCTTGATGAACTTCAATAAGTGAATAAGGTACAATTGAGATCTTATAGCTAATGCAGTAATAACGTGTGGAAAGTGTGTCTATTAGACAACGTTCTTTGTTGTGAGGCAACGTTTGTAAATTTTACTATCTTGAGAATATGTTACGTTCAATTGATCAGGGAGAGACGTATCTCAAAACTGATTGTTAGACTCCTTTTAAACTAGAGACGCAAACAGAGAAAATGACTGGAGACCTAATTATCACTTAGGAAACTAAATATCATTTTCTTTACTTGCAAAATAAGATTTTCATAAAGGAGGATAAGTATCTTTATCATATAAAGCATATATATTAAATTCAGTTTTTATGAAGAAAATAAAATAAATATCTTTAAAGAGAATATTTTCTTCTTAGTTAAAATCATATAGCCAAAGTATAGAAGTAAACAGATTTTGATGAAATCTCTTTATAAATAAAATCTTTGGCAAATTAAAATATTAAGAGAATAAATTTAAGATATTTAACTTAAATTTATCTCAGTGAACGAACGTGTTAATATATGTGTTACAGAAACGTTCCATTGAACACTAAAGTTTCAAGGATCGTTCCCGACCACAAACTCTTTTAACGTTATTAATTAGTTGCCTTAAAGATATAAATTCCACATTTATATAACTGCATAGCTTTAACATGAGCTCTAAGAAATAAAATAAATAACCTAGAGAACATGTGAACTTGTTGTCTTCTTCCTGATCTTTATCTAGCAAACTCTTGCATAAATAAATTCCTGAAACACTAACACACAAGTTAAGTAGCATCACTTTATAATTAAATAAGTTTGTCATCTTCAAAACTCAATTGCTCAACACACCCTCCGCCACAAAAACCACCATTACCACCACCGCCAACCCACCCCTCGGCTTCACGGAGAACAATTCTCTGACCTACTTAGCCACCGGCAGACGCCTGCCTAGACTTCTTCTTCCATGTGGTCCCTGACACACCTACACAAGATATAACCAAGCACTTGCAAAAAGCTTGGGACCAAAACCCCTTAACCACCCTTAAACTGATTTTTAACTTGAGAGCTATTAGGGGCACAGGGAAATCTAATAAAGATGGCTTCTTTGCTTGTGCACTTTGGCTCCATAGTTACCACCCTAAGACTCTAGCCTTCAACTTAAGGCATGTTGTTGATTTTGGGTGTTTCAAGGACCTGGTAGAGATTTTGTTTCGGTTGCTCGAAGGCCCCAATGTTCGAGAGGAGAGAAAATCGGCTTGGCTGTTGAAGAAGAAAGGGAAAGGAGTACATAGAGCAGCTTACTTCATGAATAGGGACTATAATAATCGTAACAAATTTTGGTTTTATGATGATGATGAAGAAGAGTCTTACAAAAAGGAAGAAGAGATAGAAATCGGTAAGATTAGAGAAGAAAGGAGTAAAGTTCCATGGGGGAAGAGGATTATAGATAATTCGAAGAGTGTCGAACGTGAGAGGGAGAAGGCAAGGAAGATGAGGAAAGCGAGAGTGGCTGAGAAGGCGAAAAAGGCCTTGGCGAGGTACAATATAGGCCCAGATTATAAGTTCTTGCATGACAAAATAGCGGACCTGTTTGCTGAGTATTTGAGATCTGATCTCAAGTACTTGAATTCAGGGGAATTGAGGAAGATTAGTTTGGCATCAAAGTGGTGTCCTTCAATTGATTCGGCCTATGATAAGACCACTCTCATATGTGAAAGCATAGCTGTTAGGGTCTTTCCTAGGGAAGAGTACCCTGAATATGAGGGTGTTGAAGATGCTCATTATGTCTATAGGGTTAGAGATAGGCTAAGGAAACAAGTACTTGTGCCGCTTCACAAGACGCTACAGCTACCAGAGGTTTACATAGGGGGGGAACCAATGGGGATCGTTGCCCTACAATCGGGTACCATCCATTGCCATGAAAAGATACAAGAACTTCTTCAAATTGCATGACTCAAAACGATTCATGAGTTACCTTGATGATGTTAGTAAAGGAAATGCAAAGATTGCTGCTGGGGCATTGCTTCCCCATCAGATAATCAAGCCATTGGATGAAGGGGTGAGCCAAGTGGCTGAGCTTCAGTGGAAGAGGATGGTGAAAGACCTTGAACAACAGGGGAAGTTGAGGAATTGCATTGCTATTTGTGATGTTTCTGGTAGCATGGAGGGTACGCCAATGGATGTCTGTGTCGCTCTTGGGTTGCTGATATCCGAGCTGAGTGAAGAACCCTGGAAGGGAAAGGTTATCACTTTCAGTGAAAACCCCCAATTTCATATAATCAGGGGCGATGATCTTAAATCCAAGACCGAATTTATAGAAAGGATGGATTGGGGAGGTAACACAGATTTTCAGAAGGTTTTTGATCAGATTCTGAAGGTGGCAGTTGATGGGAAACTCAAGAAAGATCATATGGTGAAGAGGATATTTGTTTTCAGCGATATGGAGTTTGATGAGGCATCAAGAGGGCACTATAAATTCCATAATGAATGGTATTTAGATCCTATGGGCCGTGCTGAGAAGCGCAGAGCATTAGGCTGGGAGACTGATTATGAAATCATTCAGAGGAAGTTTAAGGAGAGAGGGTTTGAGCAAGTGCCTGAGATTGTGTTTTGGAACCTTAGAAGCTCTGAGTCTACGCCTGTTACCTCGAACCAGCCTGGTGTCGTGCTGCTAAGCGGGTTTTCTAAGAATTTGATAAGCTGTTCTTTGAGAAGGATGGAGTTTTTACTCCTGTTGAGGCAATGGAATTGGCCATATCTGGTGAGGAGTATCAGAAACTCATTGTGTATGACTGATCTTTAAAAACAGAAGTAGAGATATAGTAAGAGGGGAAAAGTTTGATTCATGTATTAAGGTGGTGCACTGTGTAGTTAGAAACTATTGGCTAAATCGCACTTCTAAAAGTTTAGATCTTTTATTTCTTCTCTTTCCAAATTAATAAAAATCGTCTTTGCTAGTATGTTCTGTAGCAAAAAGATGGACATATAAAAGATTGCTACCAGTATTATCATTTCAACGTACTACAAGCATATGTCGGTACAGTGTACGATACATAATACACTTGATCATACAATCAGATTCACATGCTAGCTTCTGAGAAGCATAATTTCTGAAACCTCTGGAAGAGCGTCTTGCTGTATCAGGGCTGGATTAGAGTTTTAAAACCCAATATCGGGGGCAATACCGACTAAATTCATGGCTAAAAACTTAAAATCATGAAACTCTAAAGGACTTCATTTGTACTCCTACATTATTGTTCCATGTCACCAAAATATGGAGCCAGATATCCTTTCCTTGTCATTTCTTTTTTGTGGTTGTTAGAAATTGAACTAAGTAAATTAACTTAAATCAACATACCTGCTTGGATATGTCATTTCATAACCATAAAGTCTTTATTCAGCGTTAAGTGCCTAAAACTTTGTTTCCGTACGCAGAAGACAGTCTTTCTTCTTTCTTGCAGAGTTCAAAAAAGTTGGCTTGATATGAACTTAGTTTAGGCCTCTGAGTAAAACTGATTGCTATTAATCTTTCCAAATGATTAAAAACTTGCTTTGCTAGGATGTTCTGCTCAAGAAGAGATTCACATATAAAAGGCTAACTTTTGTCATTTCAGTGCATTTGCTTTTGAGATTCACAGAATATGACTGTACATTGCAAACTGAATCCATACACAGACAGACTATTATACACCGGGCAGACATAACTTCCATGATGTCCAGTAACAAAGTCACCAATTTTTTAGAAAACCCATAAATGTATGAGATCCATCACCTGCGGGTTGCTGATTGATGTCTAACTTAAGTCATCTTTGAATTTTTATGGAACTTGCTATCATCTTCCTGCACCATCAGCCTATGTGAAGTTTTTGCAGCGACATTGGAGATTACTGATATTTGATGCTTTTGCAGCAGAGCTCTCAGGTATGTGTGTTAAACCCCTGACTCGCACAACTTTATTCATGTGGTGTATTCAGTAGTCATTGTTTCCTTTTCTTACACTTCTTTTCGGTTGCAAGAGAAACGAGTCAATCAAAATAAAGCAACATATAGATACTTGGCCGACCATGTTCTCCTTCAGTGTCCAGTACCTTTGGAAATAAAAGAACCCTATGTATGTTACACAACTCAAATCTACACCTGACAATTGCCACAAAATGCTCTGATCAAAGCTTGAGAATTCATTTGGTAATGGAAACTACAAAGAAAGTTATCCAAGTTACAGAAACCCTCCTTACAAGTGCTTGAAACTTAATATTGATGCTTCCTTTGCTCAATATAGACTGGTAGCTGGACTAGCACTAGCAGGTACTTGAACTGCAGGGGGATTCTCACTTTAGAAAAGGTTTAGTGTAGTTGTAGACTAGCTCTATTGTGTGATGATCAAAGACGGTAATGCCTCAGAAACAGGATTTACTATAGTATGTTGTGCTTAAGAAAATATTTGACATGTAAAAGGCTGTAAGCCTGTAACTATGGTCGTTTCATTGAACTTTTACTTGGGATATGTCAGTTACAGAAAACGACTATGTACATGGCATACTCAATCCCTACACAAACAGACTATCATACACCGGGGTTGACATAGCTTCTAGCGTACTTTAAGCGAATTCAAATGCGTCAACATACAGTTTATTGGATTACACATCCAGAGTCAATAGAAAGCAAGTTAGATATGTTTAGTTTGTTGGCTCAGTTAAAACAGACAAATCTAAGACAGAACTAAGAGTTGAAACTAGTGTTTGCCGAAAGGTAGCAGGATGCAGGATGATATAGTCCTCTGAAGCAATGTTCAATCCTTGCTCCACAACAATCGATAATGAAGTTACGAGTGTGCTCTTGGTGGATTACTTATCTGTTAACAACCTTGCAATCCAGTGAAAGGTATTCGTCTAAATTTCCTACGCTGTCAGTAGAGTAGGATCTCCCAGTACAGCTCAGAAACCTGAGCTCCAACTTTAATCTGCTTCTGCAAACTATCACTGCAGTGCGTGCTAGTTAATTATCATCAATGTTTCATACAGGGATTGCTTACAATTAAGGTTCTTCCCAGCCTGCAAGGTGCAAAGATTAAAGAACAATATTGAATTTTCTCACTCCTTTACAGAACCTGTCAGCATAAGTAGAGTTTAACGCCCCTTATTCATGAGGCTCCCCTGTTGTATGGTTGCATGCATTAATTTCAATCAGTACATAAGTTAGAACAATCTCTGCACCCTACAAATAAATCATCAGGTCATCAGAGGAAAGGACCAAACCAAAAAGCCAGCAAATGCATATATAAGTCTGAATCTTTTCATTCAAGAACAAAAATCTGGATTATGAGATATCTACAAGCATCAGAATTCAGAAAGAAACTAACAAAAGAAGAGACCAGCAATTGCATTTCTAAGCGTCAACCATTTCATTCATTAGATAAAATGAGCTCGAAATACATATATAATGTTAACAGTCAGAAACTTTCCAAGCCAAAATTAGCTACCAAGCCTTGATTGATCAATCATAAACAACTAGCTTCTCGTATTCTGGCTTGGCAATGGCAGTAAGCATAACAGCCTCGGGGTTCAAAATCCCGCCTTCCTCCAAGAACAAAGTCACCAGATTCTTGGAGAAGCCACTAACAAGTGCTACCCCAGGCTGAGTGCTGGGAACTGGGGTGGCTTTTGAGTCCCTTAGGTTCCAAAACACTATCTCTGGCACCTTTGTGTATCCACTTTCCCTAAACTTCCTCTGTATCACCATGTAATCTGTTTCCCATTTTCTACTACTTGAAGCTTGATCAAACTCCATGTCGCTAAAAACGAACAACCTCTTTATCATCTGATCTTCAGGGATTTTACCTTTCACCACCACGTCCAAAATCCGATCAAACACCTTCTGAAAATCAGTGTTCCCGCCCCAGTCCATACTCCTAATAAAACTAGTCTTCTCTTCTAGTGATTCCCCCTTGATTTTGTGAAATTCCGGATCTGCACTAAAAGTAATTAACTTCCCCTTCCATGGATCTTCACTAAGTTCGGAAATCAATAGCCCAAGAGCTACACAGACTTCCATTGGGGTACCAGTCATAGACCCCGAAACATCACAAATCGCCATACAGTTATTCAATTTCCCCTTCTTGGCCAAATCATCCACCATCCTCTTCCACTGAAGCTCAGCCACTTGACCACCATCCGGGTCACTCAACGAGGCAATGATCTCGTGAGGGAGCAATGCCCCGGCTGCAATTGTTGCCTTCCCACTCTTAACCTTCTCTAAGTACCCCTCAAACCTCTCCTTGTCGTGCTCGTAAAAGAGACTCTTGTACAACTTCATAGCAACCGAGGGTACCCTGTTGTAAGGCAGGGCATCCCACTCCTTAGCACAAATATACACCTCCGGCAACTCAAGGGCTTTCCTTAGAGGCACCAAAACCTCCTTCCTCAACCGATCCCTCACCTTAAACGCGTAATGAGCCTCCTCTATACCCTTATACTTCTCATAATCACCCTTCGGAAACAACTTCCTCGCTATGCTCTCACATAATAAGGTCACCTCATCATATGTAGAATCAAGGGTAGGACACCATTTAGCTGCAAAACCAATCTTATACTTTTCGCCGCCATTAAGAAACTCAATATCCTTCTTTAACAACTCAGCAAACACATCAGAAACACAATCATACAAAAGCTGAAAATCAGGGTTTTCATTATACCTCTCTAACACCTTCTTAGTTCTCTCATTCTTTCTTTGAAGCCTCAAAACCCTAGCCTTTGCCTTATCTTTTTCATCTCTTTTACCAGCTTTTTCTTTTTCTTTCTCTAATTCCCTATCCCTACAATATTTACGGAATCTCATCATACCGCGAAACCAACCAGACATCAAATCATCCCCAGCACGCTTCCTCCGAGAATCGGAACCTTCTAGGAGTTGAAAAAGAATCTCAGGCAAGTCCTTCAAGTATCCAAAACCCGACATGGGTTGCATGTTTAAGGCTAGGGTTTTAGGGTGATGTGCATGAAGCCATAATGCAGCAGTGTAAAACCCTTTCTTGTCAGATTTACCGGTCCCTCGAACACCCCTCAAGTTGCATATCAGCTTGAGGGTGATTAGAGGGTTGTGAGTCCATGAGAGTTTGAGAAGGCTGGTGATTCTCGAGGCCGGCGTGTTGGGAACTACGTGGAAAAAGAAGTCTAAGCATGGGTTGCCGGTGTTTTTGTACGTTGCGGAACGGTTTTCGGTGAAGCCCCTTGTAGGGTAAGTTGGTGAGTAAGATTTATCGGAACACGACGATGAGTTTTCATCGGAACACGACGACGAGTTCTCATCGTCGTCGTTATTAGGGATGGTTTTGGTGGTGGTTGTGGTGGGGATGAGAGAGATTTTGATTTGAGGAGGGCCTAGAAGAACGCTTGGAGCCATTCTTTTGGGGAGTTTGTTGTTGGTAAGGAGGAGATCTGATATGGTGCTGAAGGAAACTTTTTTTTTATTTTTTTTGGATTGGAGGGATGAAGGGATTATATAGGAGCAAATTTGCTTGGAGGGCAAGTATTAGGGTTGGGCTAAGTCCTTTGTGGGCTTTTTGACACTTTGTAAATTTTTTTATTATGAAACCGAAATGGTAGACCCAAAAAAAACAAAAAAGTGAATATTGGTTTCAAAATCATTATCTTACTCAAAGAAAAGAAAGAAAGACGGTCGAATATCAATTGCAAATTGGAGAGAGAAAACAGAGGTTTTTTTTTTTTTTTGGGAGAGAGAGAAAAGGCCAGATTGTTGAATGCTGTGGGTACTGAGCAGATATGGGCCTGGGGAAACGAGAGCCAGGTCGTTAGGAAGAAATGAAGAGAGCCATAAAAAGAGGAGAGAGAGACAATAGAGTAATATCTGGACTTTGAAGTCCCACATCGACATGCCACAATTTTTTGTTGCCAACTTCACCTATAAAAGGCACAGGGGAGTCCACATAATTTATAAGGTTGAAGTTGATGGCCCAATTGAAGCTATCTTCTATTGGGTTATAAAATACCATTGGGCCTTATTAAATTCGCTTGGATAAGAAACTAGAGTTTGCCATTGGGCAATTCAGTACTTCAGTTTACACAGTTTGTGACTTTAAAAACATTGATTTAATTTAACAACTTTAATTTGCCACTAATGCTTTGTGGCAATTTACAGCCACTATAAAATTAGTGGCTAAATTCAAATTTGCCACCATAAAATTAATGGTTAAGTTCAAAATTGCCACTTTTGCCCTAGGTTGCACGGATTTCGATACGGATATGAATACGGATACGGGTGCGGAATTTATGACCTTTAGTGGCATTGTTAACATCTATATACCATTCTCCATTAAGAATACAAGATTAGAGATGAAAAACGCGTGAATAAGTTGATGACTAATTAGTTGCTGGTATGTATGTGTGGAAGATAGAAAGAGTTGGCGAACCGACCTGCTGCTCCGGTAGGCGTAAGCCTTCAGATCAGACAAGATGAAGGCTATGATGAGAAAGAAATGTCATTTTTTTGGGTTGCATAAAGATATATTTAAAGAAATACTTAATCTTTGTTGCAAAAAATATAATTAATTGAAGTGTTTGCTGATTTGGCGTATCTTTAAAGTATCCACCGTGTATCCAAGGAGTATCCGTGATTATTTTGGAAAAAAACTAATACGAAAAAATAGGATACTTTTCCGATACGTATCAGGTGCGTATTTCCAAGTATCGGGCGTTTATCCTAGAAGTATCGGTATTCGAAACGTATCGGATACGGGATACTGCTGTTGGGCCAGGTATCGATGCAACGTAGCTTTTGTGGCAATAAATATTTTGCCACCAAAGAGCTTTGTATTGTGGCAAATATGAAAATTTCCACAATAACCTTTTGTGTTGCACTTCTTGTGGCAACCTTGTGGCTATTTTTTATTTTTGCACAGTAGTGTTTTGTGGTAATTATTTGTTCTATTGTGGCAAAAAAAAATGCCATTAATCCTTTTTTTTTTTGGAGTGATGTAAACAAAAAAACCTCCAAAAAACGTCGGGTCTTAGCGTCGGGGTTAAATTCCGTTGTTGAAATAGTAACAGAATCAAATTTATCCGTTGTCTGTTGGAAATGAAGCCAAACAAGCTTCATGAAGCTTGGTATGCTTCAAAGAAAGTCCTTGAAAAGCCTTGTTCACAAAACACAATTGTCCCACATAGGTAGAGAAAGGAAAGAGAAGAGACTTTATATATTGTTGTGGACTTTTAGTCTTTGAACTAAGAGTCAAGGGAAGACTCTTCCTCCACACACGCGCGCGCGCGCGCCGCCGCCGCCCGTCCGGCCGGCCGGGCTCGGGTTGGGTTGGGCTCTTTTTATTCTCGGCTCAATATTTTTCCGACCGTTTTGTGTCCGTTGAGCTTCAGACTCAGTAACCGTTTTTTCATTACTATCACAATAAAATCCCACGATCTCAGCTCCCCATTTACTTCATTGATCAGTTACTGATTCTAAAGGCTTCTATATATTAACCAAAAACCTCCAGCTTTGAGGTGCAGAACAAACAGAAATCCTCTCCTCTTCTCTTCTGTTATCTCTTTTCTTTGCGCTCTTCTCTTAGTTTTGGCAGTAGTTCAGTTTCCTCTCAAAGTCATTGCACCGTAGTACACCGGAGCATTGGCTGTCGTGTATCCCTGGAGGTCGGTTGCCGGAATTCCCTAGTGTACGTGTGGGGGCAAATTCGACTTTAGGGCAGTGATTCATCACGCCACGGCCTTTGTTACAGATAAGTTCGTTCCTCATTAGCCTTGTTTCTAACATTCTAAAGTCGAAAATTTTTTTATCATGGCTACTGATGGAATTATTGGTAATGTTGATGTGAACGAATCTGTGCCTAATGTCACCCCTAATCATGTTTTTATCATACCATCTACTTTAGTTCATAACGATATTGTTGTGCCTTATGTGAGTAACAATATGATAACTGCTGGTACAACCCCTATGTTCCCAAATTTTTTCGTTCCTGATATGTCTAAGTTAGATCCGTTTGATGGGAAAAATTATAATATGTGGTCGGATAAGATGGAATTTTTCTTGGGACAAATTGGTGTTGAGCATGCTTTAGTTGTTGACAAGGCTCCTGTCAATTCCACTAGAGACTTTCAGAAGGATAATAGGACTTGTCGTGGTATGTTGTTGCATTACATGACCACATCCTTATACCAGATTTATAGTAAGATGAAATTGGCTAAGGAAATTTGGGATGCTCTTAAATTGAAGTATGGAACTGATGACTTTGGGAAAGGGAAATATGCTTGTAGTAGGTGGCTTAAATTTGAGTTAGTTGATAATAAGCCTATGTTGGATCAAGTTCATGAGTATGAAAATTTGGTGACGGAAATTCTTGCTGAAGGGATGAAAATTTGTGAGGTTTTTCAAGCTAACTGTTTGCTTGATAAATTGCCGAAATCTTGGGAGAATTATGTTCATTCTATGAGGCACAAACAGAAAACTTTTACTCTCCAGGAGGTTGTATCTCACATCAAGATCGAGGAACAGAACCGGATCCAAGCCAAAGGAAAAGCAACAGAACATTCGTCCTCTACTGCTAACCTTGTTGAACAAAAGAATTTTGCAGGTAAACATGACAGAAACAAGGGACCCAAAGGGAAAGGACCAAACCAACTACATGGTAAGATCCAGCCACAAAACTTCAAGAAGCCTTTCAAAGGCAACTGTTACAACTGTGGCAAGTATGGACATCCCGCTGAGTGTAGAAGTGCTGCTGCCGTTGCTGTCAACAAACCCAAAGAGAACAAAGCCCAAGCTAACCTGACCGAGGATGTTATTGTTGCCATGGTGTCCGAGATTAACCTTGTTGGTAATACTGTTGAATGGATTTTGGACACCGGGGCAACAAGACATTGCTGTACCAACCGAGATATGTTCGTGGAGTATGTCAATGGTGCTGAAGGAGAGTGTGTCTTCATGGGTAACTCTAGCACTACTTCTATTGCTGGTAAAGGGAAGGTTCTTTAAAGCTTACTTGTGGTAAAACTATTGCTTTAACCAATGTTTTGCATGTCCCTGATATTCGCAGGAACTTAATTTCTGGCTCGTTGTTGAACAAAGCTGGGATTAAGTTAGCATTTGAGTCTGATAAACTAGTACTCACCAAAAATGGTGAATTTGTTGGGAAAGGTTTTTGTAATAGGGGGTTGTTTGTGCTGGATGTTGTGACTGAGAATAAAGCATCTACCTCTTCTGTTGTTTACATCGCTGAGTCTGTTTCATTATGGCATGCTAGACTAGGTCATGTGAATGTGGCATCCATTAAAAGGCTAAAACAATTTAGTCTTATTCCTGCATTTACCAATACTGATTTTACTAAATGTGAAGTATGCGTAGAAGCTAAACATCCGAAAAAACCCTACAATAAGAATGTGACTAGAACTTCCACGTTACTAGAACTTGTGCACACTGACCTTGGTGATTTTCATAGCCATGTTAGTAGAGGTGGTAAAAAGTATTATATTACGTTTGTTGATGATTATTCAAGATTTACCAAAGTGTATTTGCTGAGTTCTAAGGATGAGGCTGAGGATAAATTTCTCATCTATAAAGCCGAGGTAGAAAACCAACTAGACCGTAAAATAAAAAGGTTTAGGTCCGATAGAGGTGGAGAATATGATTCAACACCTCTAAAGGTGTTTTGTGAGGCTAATGGAATCATTCACGAAATTACAGCTCCTTATGCTCCTCAACAAAACGGCATTGCCGAGAGGAAAAATAGGACCCTCAAAGAAATGATGAATGCTATGCTTATTAGTTCGGGTATGCCTAATAACATGTGGGGGGAAGCTTTACTTTCTGCCTGCTTTATACTTAATCGTGTTCCCCACAAGAAACTTGAGAAAACTCCATATGAGTTGTGGAAAGGTTTTGGACCTAACTTGAGTTACTTGAAAGTGTGGGGGTGCCTTGCGAAAGTCGGGATTCCTGACTTTCAAAGAAGCAAGATTGGACCCAAAACATTGGATGCTATATTTATTGGATATGCTAATAGTAGTGCTGCATATAGATTTGTTCTAAGAGATGGTTCTGGGTTTGGTGCTATTAAAGAGTCCCGTGATGCTGAATTTTTTGAGCATATCTTTCCTATGAAAGTAAATGAACAACGGGTCTTACCTGCTGCTGCATCTTCATTACCTTCACATGTCAATACTTCGTCTAGTATAGAAGTTCAAGAGCCTAGGAGGGGTAAACGAATTAGGACTAAGAAAAGTTTTGGCCCTGATTATGTTACTGCTTTCTTAGCTGAAATTGATGTGCTAGATGAAACTTTTGTGCATGCGTATATTATTGAAGATGACCCTAGGAATTATGGAGAGGCCATGAGGTCAGTTGACTCTAGTTTTTGGCAAGAGGCCATAAACAGCGAGTTAGAATCCATTTTGAGTAACAATACTTGGATTTTATCTGACCTTCCTCGGGGTTGTAAGGCACTCGGTAGTAAATGGGTGTTCCGAAAGAAATACCGAACTGATGGGACAATAGACAAATATAAGGCTAGACTTGTGATTCAAGGAAATTTTCAAAAGCAAGGACTTGATTATTTTGATACATATTCTCCTGTTACTAAAGTTGCTACTATTAGAGTTTTAATAACACTTGCATCCATTCATCATCTTGTTGTGCATCAAATGGATGTTAAAACTGCATTTTTGAATAGTGATCTTAATGAGGAGATATACATGAGACAGCCCGAAGGTTGCGTAGTTCCTGGACAAGAGCATAAGGTATGCAAACTCGTTAAGTCCTTGTACGGACTTAAACAAACACCCAAACAATGGTATGACAAGTTTCATAGTACTATAATTTCTGATGGTTTCAAGGTGAATGATTCTGATGCTTGTGTTTATTCTAAATATGATGAGCATGGTTGCGTTATGATATGTCTGTATGTTGATGACATGCTCATTTTTGGTACTAGTATTGATGTGGTAAACAAAACAAAATCCTTTTTGAAATCATGCTTTGATATGAAAGACATGGGTGAAGCTGATGTAATTCTTGGCATTAAAATTACTAGAACTTCTGTGGGTTTAAGTTTGGATCAATCTCATTATGTTGAGAAAATTTTAAAGAAGTTTAAACAATTTGATTCCACTCCTGTCAAAACCCCATATGATCCTAGTATTCATTTGAAAAGGAATAAGGGTGACAGTGTATCACAAGAAGAGTACGCTAAGATAATTGGAAGTGTTATGTTTTTAATGAACTATACTAGACCAGATATAGCATATGTTGTGAGCAGGTTGAGTAGATATACTCATAATCCCAATCATGAACATTGGCATGCCTTGATTAGATTGTTGAGATATTTGAAAGGTACTATGAATTGGGGTTTGCACTACAAGAATTTTCCATGTGTTTTGGAGGGGTATTGCGATGCTAACTGGGTATCTGATAATGATGAAATTCATTCTACCAGTGGCTATATTTTTACTCTTGCTAATGCTGCTATATCTTGGAGATCCTCCAAACAAACTTGTATTGCTAAATCTACAATGGAATCTGAGTTTATTGCTTTGGAGATGGCAGGCCATGAAGCTGAATGGCTAAGAAGCCTACTTGCCGATATTCCATTGTGGGGGAGACCGACTCCATCCATTTCCATGCACTGTGATTGTCAAGCGGCCATAAGTGTGGCCCGCAACCATTCTTACAACGGAAAGAGAAGGCATATACGACTTCGGCATGAAATTGTTAAGAATCTGATCAGAGATAATGTGATATCACTTGAGTATGTAAAGTCAGAGAGGAATCTTGCAGATCCTCTCACCAAAGGCCTTTGTAGAAAGATAGTGCTTGAGTCAGCACTAGGAATGGGGCTTCAGCCCAGTGGGAGTGAATTGTGATGGATACCCAACCTGGAACATATCCAGGTTCAATGAGGTCAAACGAAATCACAAAACAACTCCAGTCATGTACTACAAACCCCATTCCTCTATAAAATGATGTAATATTTTTTCGTATACTGTCATGTGTATGAGGTTGAGCATTTTAGCTCTTAATGGGTTCATAGCCTTGTAAGGTGGTGTGAGACAGTACACACTTGATGAACTCACCTATGTGAATGTGGGGGAATTGCCCGCCCCCTATGAGAGCATTGGGCTAATGACTCTCTAGAGCGTTCACAGAAGTATCCAGGCACGTAAGGGGCTAACGTATATATGTTTTCGCGAGAGTAAATCTGATTTTGAGGTCAAACTAGTGCGCAGTTTGTACTGAACAAATACCGTGAAAGGTTCAAGGAATTTTTTCCACCTAAATGGTTGTTGGGCAAACTTGTAAGCACAAGGTACTGATTCAAGTCCACAAGACATTAGTATCGTAACGTGCGACCTCCTACTGCCATGAAACTTTTTCTACCATTCTTTTTCTACCATTCTTTCTTTGAATCATGTGGGGGATTGTTGGAAATGAAGCCAAACAAGCTTCATGAAGCTTGGTATGCTTCAAAGAAAGTCCTTGAAAAGCCTTGTTCACAAAACACAATTGTCCCACATAGGTAGAGAAAGGAAAGAGAAGAGACTTTATATATTGTTGTGGACTTTTAGTCTTTGAACTAAGAGTCAAGGGAAGACTCTTCCTCCACGCGCGCGCCGCCGCCGCCGTCCGGCCGGGCCGGGCTCGGGCGAGGGTGTGGGTGGGCTCTTTTTATTCTCGGCTCAATATTTTTCCGACCGTTTTGTGTCCGTTGAGCTTCAGATTCAGTAACCGTTTTTTCATTACTATCACAATAAAATCCCACGATCTCAGCTCCCCATTTACTTCATTGATCAGTTACTGATTCTAAAGGCTTCTATATATTAACCAAAAACCTCCAGCTTTGAGGTACAGAACAAACAGAAATCCTCTCCTCTTCTCTTCTGTTATCTCTTTTCTTTGCGCTCTTCTCTTAGTTTTGGCAGTAGTTCAGTTTCCTCTGAAAGTCATTGCACCATAGTACACCGGAGCATTGGCTGTCGTGTATCCCTGGAGGTCGGTTGCCGGAATTCCCTAGTGTACGTGTGGGGGCAAATTCGACTTTAGGGCAGTGATTCATCACGCCACGGCCTTTGTTACAGATAAGTTCGTTCCTCATTAGCCTTGTTTCTAACATTGTCTGCAAAAAATAGCAACGGATGCCGATTTCGTTGCCATGCTAGCGTCGGAATCCGACTTATCCATCGTCATGCTAGCGTCGGGTACATATGAACCGTTGCTGTGTTCTTGGTAAAAAAATTCAACCTGATACTCAGCGTCGGAGTGGTAGATTTCCGTTGCTATGAAGCGGAATTTCGAATTTGGAAATTATTTTAATGAAGCTAACCACTTGGTGGTTGTCCACTTCTCGTATATTATACATTGTGATTTCCATATGTGAATTATCCTTTGAGCTTCAAATCTTTGGTTGTCTACTTGACCACCTAATTAAGCTAATTAAATTCTTGCAGGGCGGCATTGAGTATACTCATTTTACTTCTATCAAACAAAATTAATGATTTCAGTACTTGACACATTGATCCCATTGTAATATACTGAATTTTTTTTCCCTTTTTTTTTTTTTTTTTTTTTTTTTTTTTGCATACGCAAAGGCTACTTAGTACTTAACACTAGTAAATTGAGCAGGGGTAGGTAGCGCACCTCCCTTTGTATTTAACAATGATCTGGGTTCACGTCTCAGTCTCCTTATACCGATATCCCTATTCATCACCATTTTTAATATCCACGTTGACACATTAAGACTTTGTTCTCCTCTTAATTTCACTTAAATTCAGTTGAGTTCAATTTTATTTAATTCAAGTCATGTTTAACTTTATGACTTAAATAAATTTTACCTAAGTGTAGCTACTTAGTTAATCTTTGACCAATAAATTAGGTTGTAAAATAAATACTGTGGACCTCTTAAAATAAGCAAGCTTAGCCCAATAAATTGGGATAGTATTTGAAATTGCATATTGAACAGTTAACTAATGCCCAATTAAAACCACCAAAAGTGTTATTAGCAAATTGGGAAATACTTTAATGTATGTTACTAAACCCAAGTTTATAGAGTAGTATTCATCAAAATTGGTATGGTATTCACCAAAGTTTTAGATATGTACCAAAGTAATAGTAATATAATATGGAAAATATTCTTTGGCACCATTTGCATATTTGTGGGCATGTGATATCATTAACATAATGGGCTCAGGCACATTTGTGTGTGCGGGGGAATTACGTGATGGAAAGAGCAGTGGAGCCCAGCTGGCAGCAAGACAGAATTCATCCACCCAGCTACAGCTAGTTGTGTACACGCGTATACGAGCCAATACACAATTATCGTATTTTTCATTTATAATAATGGCTGCAAAAGCTAGCAACGGAACACATCTCTCCCGTTGCTAACACCTAACGACGGAGATAGTAATTTCCGTTGCTATTTTTGGCAACGGATACATTTCCCCCGTAGCTAAAATGCTTAGCGTCGACGTTTACGGCAACGGAGGAAATCCGTTGTTACATCCGTTGCTAAGACCTTCAACATCCGTTGCTAAGACCTCTCTGCGTCGGTTTTTCGGCTTACAGCGATGGATTATAGTCGACATTATTTCATCTTTCTTTTGTAGTGAAGCTTGCAATCTTGATTTGGATATGAGAAAGAAGTTGTTACCCGTCAATGAGGCAGACGCGCTTAAACGTCAATGTTGCTGACGTGTAGCGGTATTAGTACATATTTGAGAAGAATAATGAAACGTACCGGGGAAGCTTCGCGGGGGTAAAATAGGGAAGAGTTGAACAAGTTAATAATGGTCAAGATAATGCAAAAGGGGAAAGTGAAAACAAATTGACCAAATTATCTCTTATATTTCTGCAAAAATTCACTTCGCCGGAGTTCTCCGCCGAAGTTCGCCGGCAGATAGGTCTTGGATAGGAGATAGAGAGAGATGGAGATGGTGATGGAGATAGAGAGAGATTGTACAGAGAAAGACGAAATCTTCTCAACGAAGTTTCATTTGGTATTTCCTCTAATTCTATACTAAGGAACAGTAAAATGAACCAATCTGAAAGATCCAAACTGCCCCTTGGTCACGTTTTTTTTACTGTGCACTCGTTTTATGTACTAAACATTGACACATCAGCCACATTGACGTTTAAGCGCGTCAATATGGCAGACGCGTAACATCCGGGTATGACTAATATGTACAAATAACTTATGTTTTCATTTTAAATAAATTAATTAACGCCCAGATTAGTCTAATTATTATCAAGGATTAAAATGTTCATATTGTAATGGTTAGTCCTATATTATAATAATTGACAACCACCAAATAGGCTTTGCTCTAGAGAACACACCATATATCTCCGAATATCAAATTAGCATTTTAATTAGGAATCCATACCAAATAGATATTTTTTTTACTTTTTGACATATTAGCATTTTGAATTGAAACTTTGGACACTTGAGCACCATAAGATGCCGATTGTGAATCTTAAATTCCAAAATTATTTTCTTATTATTTTCTTCATTTTTAGTCATTTTTCGTTATATTATATTTTGATTAATTCCTTTCTAATATTCCTCTCCACCTCTTTCCTCTAATTTTCATTTTTTTTTTTTGAAATTATAAGAAATCTATCTTCTTTGAGGATAGTGAAACTCGATCCACGCCATTGTTTGAGACGAGTGAAATATGCGTCATTTTGCTATCTATCTCAAACTCTCTAATTTTCGGTCCTAAACTATGACAATGACTCCTCTCCACCACCACACCACCACCAGCTCGGCTTCCGACCTCATCTATGAACTCCAACAGCTCCAATCCCCAAACCCCACCTCACCAACCACCACACGGGCTGCATCCTCACCCAGTCACGCACCCTCCCCTATCCTCCCACTTTCTCTCTCCTGTCATTTCAATTCCTCCGTTGTGCACCAAAAAAATGTGGTCCCCGTTTCATGAAGTTTACTACTAGTACAATTAATCTCAGGTGTTTGGTTCTTGTAGTGGCTATTTTTGCAGATGAAGTAGCAATCTTTTTGCCAATCTCCATCGTCGTTTCTTTCGTCATTCAAATCAACCCAGAGTCTAAAACTCATCTTCTTCAACTCACAAGCAACAATGCTCATTCTCTCTCTTCGGGGTTGGTTCCCTCATTCACCAGCCCTTGAACAGACCAATAATGTTTCTCTCTGTGTTTAGGACATGTTTTTTTTAACTGGAAATTAGAATAAATTAGAAAAATTGAAACAAACTGGAAAAAAAAACTAGAACTTTTAACTGAGAAGTGAAAAATTAGAACTTTTTATATTTTATTTTAATGAATCAGTCTACTTATGTTATTGGTAAAAAGGGATCTTTTGCCAAATCTGTTTACTCACAGGACAGTTGAAAAAATTGGAACTTACGGGGAAAAAAAGGAGAAAATTGAAACTTTTGCATTTACGTATTTTTCTTATCATTTGTAATAGAGTTTTAGATGATAATAATAATAATAATAATGGAAATTTGCTGTGAATATTCTGAATAATTCCAAGTTTGAGCGGTCTTCCAAAAATAATTCCAACTTGAAAAATTCTTGTCAATAATCCAAAGTTTGCATGTATCTACCAATAATAATCCCAATGCTAACGGGGTTAGTTTTCCGTCAAAAATAAATCAAAGTAGCATTGAATAAATAAAAGAACACTCATTTAGCATTTTTTTTAATTTTCTTTCCCCTACTTTCTCAATTTGTACCACTGTTACTCTATCTGCTTGTCAATCTCTCCTCAACCTCATGCAACTTTTTTTCTCTACGAGCACCATTATTACCTGTACAAAAACTATAACGACCATTAAATACAATCCAAATAAAAAAATATCTAACAAATTAGATGAATCCAAAAGAATCTCTGAATTCAGTGTATTAATAAATGTATATCTTAATTAAATATGAAAATTTTTCATTCACGAGGAGCCGAACCATCTCCTCTTCTAAACTTCCACCATAATTGCTAAAGGCTAGAGTTTACTAATTGCTACCTGGAAAAAAACAACACTCAATTTCTAAGGGAAAATGTTTGGTTGACTCAGTGGGTGGGCAACCCATATTATTTTTGTATCTATCTTTCTCCTTCTTTAAATGCCATTTTTTGGGAATAGATGAGATAGAATATGAAAATAGAAGAGAGAGATAGATACATAAGGAGGATGGGTTCCAATGGGTGGATATAACATTCTCCATTTCTAAGTGATTTACCAGGAGAACGGTTTCAATTTTGCAAACAAAAACTTTTAATAGGTTGTATTACAGTTAACCAAAATCAGCAATAAAAGTAAGATAATTAACCAAATTCAACAAGAAAAAAAAATTAGAGCCTTGGTTTCTTAGCCCTTAGAAGGTTGATGCCTGATTGGTCATCATCACGTAAAATTCGGCTTTTTTAATTGGAAATTGAAATTAATTTGAAAGATGACTATCTAATCAATAGCTATCTGGCCACAAGCCAGGAGATAACGAAGAAAGGGAGATAGTAAAAGTAAGGAAATTTGAATTCTAATAATCTAACCTCTACTTGGTCAATTGAAAATAATCTCAACTTCTTTATTTGTGCCCAATAATTCTACCTTTTAAAATCTGTGCACCCAATATACCTAAACTAACTCTGTTAAGTCTCTGTCAAAGATTTGTGGCTGACATGGCATAGCTTTGAATACTTCACCATTCTCCCTCACAAGTCACAACCTTCTTTGTTTCCATCTCTCCTCCTAATCTAAATTCCAAACTCCCTGCACCAAAAAAAATTCCAAGCCCCCTGATGAGATCGAGGTGGGCCCTGGCCGGTTGGGATTGATGCATTCTCAACTTTTCTGGGATGTTGCCGGTGGCGCTAGAGGACCTCGGCGAAGAGATCGAATTACTAGGAGGAGAGAGAAAATTATTGAGGTAGGCTTGATTGTGTTTTACTGGGTTTGTTTAATTGATGAGGGTACTAGATAGATTACAAGTAGCTGTAGAAATTATGTAATAGTTCAAAGATATGAAGTATTAGGTAAGCAAATAGACAAATTAAAAGTAGCTAGCTATTGTATATGGCTCTTTAGAAGAAAATCAATCTAAATTTGTCATCTATCTCTTGAAGAAAAAAATATAGAGTATATTTTCAAGGGAAAAGTTTTGATCTTCAGGCATGGAAGCACATATAACTAAGCTCTTGAATGATTTGCTTTTGGAAAAGTTGCTTCATCATGATTCATCTAATCCTACTCTTTCAAAATTATGGCTTGTGAAGGACGGTTGATGAGCAAGATTGTGGTTTTTTTTTTTTAAAGTATCCGATATCATCTCATTTGAGAGCCATTTTTGTTTGTGTCCGAAGACTGCAGGATGAAGGAGATATCGTTGTGGGGCGGTCGCCGTCGAAGTAAACATGGGAGTAGCTAGCTACAGGTTCAACTTGTGTCACTCGCCCATGACGATTTGCTTGAGTGTATTCGTTAAGGAAGAGGCAAACGAGTTTTTTTTTTTGGTTCACACTAGGGTATTCGTCGTCGACTTGTCTTGTAGACAGCTCAAAGGGTAGGACTGACCAAAATATTTAAGGTTGCTCCATGTCCGAAGGCCGAGGCGAGATTCGAACCCTCGGCCTTATTTAAGGATAAATGAGTCCTAGTACTCAACCACAGACAAACGAGTTTGATAATGTAATTATCATCCTGGGTCTCGACCCTCCATTGCACCCCAAAAAAATTGACATTAAACCCTAAATTTTGGTTTACAAATTCAATAACAAACACAACCCCATGTCACACATAGTAAACAAAACTTTACGATCCAGTAGTATACATAATCCTTAGCAACTACTATATCAAACTAACATTCTTTTTTTTTGTGAGAACAATATCAAACTAACATTAACAACGCATAGTTCACGTTAATAAAACCTAAATCGTATTAATAAATTGCCGTAGGAATTTGGGCCTGATCACAATAAATTAATAAAATAAAAAAAAAAGACAAGGAAGAAGCAAGTCACCTTTTGCATATCAATTTCCACTAGCATCCAAAAAGTGCCGCCACTATGATTTACAATTGGAGTGATTGTACAATTGCCTTATATTTAATTGCAAAGAATGAATCCGGTAGTCTTTTTGCTCTTAGTCAATAAGAGAGAGAGAGAGAGAGAGAGAGAGAGAGAGAGAGAGAGAGAGAGAGAGATGTGAGTGCCCAATGTGTCGCAGTGATACTAATTGACGATGTGGAAGTGGGGGATGAACGTGAGGTTTTGACAGAAACTTAACAGAGTTACTTTGGAAATATTGGGTGCACAAATTTTAAAAGGTAGGATTATTGGGCACAAATAAAGAAGTTGAGATTATTTCCAATTTACCGGGTAGAGGTTGGATTATTAGAATCCAATTTTCCTAAAAGTAATGGGGAAAAGGGAGATGCAGATTGTAGTGTTGTGACTCCTGTGAGGCGAAAGTGGCAAAGAAATGGGGGTAATGGGTAAGGAGAGAGAAAGTCGGAGAAACTTGTAAAAAGAAAAAAGAGAGGTTAATTTAATGCCACATCAGCAAATATCTAACGGATCACTAACACCGTTAGTAGTAGGACTATTATTGGTGGATACATGTAAACTTGGGATTATTGACATGAATTTTTCAAGTTGGGATTATTCTTGGAAGAACGCTCAAACTTTGGATTATTGACAGTAAATTTTCCTAATAATAATAATAATAATAATAATAATAATAATAATAATAATAATAATAATAATAATAATAATAATAATAATAATAATAATAATAATAATAATAATAACAATAATGTTGATGTGTCATCCACCGGTTTAATAGTTATGTTTTAAACTAATTATATAGATTATAGAGATGTTTTAAACTAATTATATAGATTATATAGCTAGATACCTAGATTAGGCTGGGTTAAAAAGTATTTCCCATGAGGCAGGTGTCCACGTAGGCTTGGGAATCAACGAGCCGTATTTTTCTTTTCTCGATCTAGAACCAAAGTCGTCACTCACGTTGGCGACTTCAGTACACAAGACTCGCTATCACGGATAACGACTTTCATGAACAAAAGTCGATATCCGCATTAGCGACTTTGTTATGCGCCTTATCCAACACCGTTTGATCTTTATTGTTAAACCAGGTATAATCGCCAGTTGTCAGCGGCTTCGACTCGGGTAAGTCGTTGTCGCCAACAACGACTTTACTTGAGGTAACACGCTGTTTCTGACAGCGCTTACTCCTGCAGAATAGAGAAAAAAAACATCGAGACTCGTGAACTCCGAGCTTATGTGGACACCTTTATGGAAAATTCTTTTTAAACTAGCCTAATTTAAATATTACTTTCTAAAATAACCTCTTTTCAGGAAATAGTTCGCTTTAATTGCATTGAAAGCGGTTGATTTCTTACACTGTTCGAATTTTCCTTTTCTTCAGTGGGGGTAATAAATAAATGGGTTCATGGGGGGAGCATGTGCAGATCACGTGCTTCTTAAGGGGATAAAATAGGAGATGCTAGTTTAAACTTTTTTTTTGGTGCTGTGCTAGTTAGTTTAAATTTATTTTTTTCTTTTTTTTTTTGGTTTGGCAAAGTTTTTCTTTGGACGTGGTTAAAGGGCACCTTCTAACACACGACCTCGGGTGTTTTACGAATTAATTCGTGTAGGTGCTCCCCAAGAGGTTAGTTAGTTTTTTTGGTTTAAACTTTAAAGTGAACGTTGTTACCAAAAAAAAAAAAGGAAATTTTATGGGGTACCCTCAAACTTTGCACTTTTGAATAGGATAACTAGTTTTTTAAAATTCTGCACGAATAACCCTAAAATTCAAAATTTTTACACCCTGTATACAAAATCAGGAATGACACCTTAATGCTGAAAAGTTGGTCAATTATGAATAGTGAAATGACTATTTTGCCCCTATATCTTAATGGGAAATAACCAAAATTGAAATAATGATTACATTCAGCTATAGAATTCGCACAAAACATCACTGAACTTTTAAAGTTGTGCACATGGTACCCCTATAAATTTTATAATCTAGTAGGTATTCTGTGTAGAATATTATTTTTACAAAAAATATAGAAAATTAAATAAAAAAATACCATTTTTTTCATTTTCGGTTATTTCGCATTAAAATATATGGGTAAAATCATCATTTCACTATACATAATTGACCAACTTGACAGCGTTAAGCTCCGCTCCAAATTTTGTATACGGGGTGCGAAAATTTTTGAACTTTAGGATTATTTCGTGCAAAGTTTAAGAAAAGTGGGTATCTCGTTCAAAATTGTAGTGCATTGGTGGAAAAAAAAAACAGGCGACTCTATTTTATTGCTGGAGTTTCTCCCCTCTCTCTGATTTAAGCTCAAAAGTTGGCAACAAGATTGCAAATTTGTCCACTCACGGGGCGTTTGTTTAGTGAGAATAGGAGGTGGGGATAGGGATTAGAAAATTAGGATTGTAAAATCACATGTTTGGTGTAAGGGATGCGGAATAGAGAAGGAGTAGGGATGGGGATAAAAATGTCTTTTATTCCATGTTTTTAATCCCATAGGGGGGCTGGTAATTGGGGATGGGATAACGATCTTAATAGTCAAATTACTATCATACCCATTAAAAAAAATTGCAAATTTTATCTCCTCTTTTATTTAATGGCATTTTGGTAAATTAACTTTATAATCCCCAATTTATTACCTAATCTAATACCTACATAACAAACAGGGTGATGGGATTAACTATAACAATTTCCTATCCCCTCAACACCAATCTCATCCCCATCTTCATCCCCATAATCTCACAATCTCATTCCCATTTCACAAACGCCCTTTCATAAAAATATAAGAATAAGCACAACGATTTCCATGGTGTTCTGATCTGCTTTGATGATTGTCTTAAGTGTACGATTTTGTCAAAATCATTTGATTTTGAGCCTATTTTGATTTGGGAGAGGTACAAAAGCCCAATCTTGATAATGTTAATTCCCAGGTAAAGATAGCAAAGTCCCATTTCAGTGATATATATTACAGTATATAGTAAGTTGAATTTGGTTGTTTTTAACTTTTAATCTGTGTCCGGATTTATATATATATATATATATATATATATATATATATATATATATATATATATATATATATATATATATATATAAGTGGATATGTACAATTGCTTGATGGACACGTGTACGACCACATAAGTTAGGTATATCTCTATATCTTGACACATCATCTTAGTATAAGATGCATGAATCTATATTAATGCACATTTTCTCACATTTAATAATGTTTACTCATCTTATTTTATTTTATATAGATGCATGCATGCTTTAACTTAGAGAATTAGAGATCGATGACTATATTCAAGAGTTAAATTAAACCTTGCTGTCAAGATAGATGGTAATTGGCTGTCAAGATAGATTGTAGCTATTACAAAGACTTAGCGGAGGTTGATGGTCAATTCTTTTGCCAATTTTGTGCAATTTTAGAGTCTGTTAGATGTCTAACCGAGCTGGCTTATATTAGGTGCAGGAATTTCCTACAGGAAAGGAGTTAGACTATTGTTTCTTAGGGATAAATTACTATGCATTCAGTTAATATTTAGGATAATTTTTTTTTATTGGATATTAGAGTAAACCATACCAAAAAGCAGTAGTGCTATGGTAGTAGTAGTGGTGGTGTTTTTTTGGACTGGATAGTAGTATTTGAACACTGAATTTTTGAGTAAATTGCAACAAAAATAAATAGCAAGTTTATCTACACAAACTAGCTAGGCTTATAGCATGATTAACAATGAATGAGATATTGTATGTTTTGGTAATCTTCCCTACAACTGATGCAATATTAGTATCCAGATACGATATATGCGAACAATATTTTGGAACTTTGTACACCTATGAAAATGTCTTACTTTATATTGGTACAAACCGTGCATCGCACAGGAATGTAACTAGTTAGTATAATAAATTAATTCTGTAAGTTCTTCTTCTTCTTTTTTTTTGGGTTTTTTTTCCCTTTCCAAATCGAGTAGTATTTTTTTAAATTAAAAGAAAGAAGTTAACTTTTCACCACAAAAAAATAAAGTTAACATCTTGCAAAAGTACATGTAATAGATGGGAATAAGGGTCAATTGAGGACCTGAACTTTGTCAAAAAAACTACCATAAGGTTCTAAAGTTTTAAAATGGTACAATAAGGACCTATGACCTGAAGTAACAGGTTACTACCCCTTTAACTAGTTTTCAAGGCTTATGTGCATTTTTATTTTTTAAACAAAAGAACCCCACTTGTTTTACCTATTCCCAAGGTGAATTATCATTTCTCTCTCCCAAAAATCGGATAATTTTAGATCCAACACTGTATGGGTGAATTGGAAAAACCCACAGTGTGGGGCCCATAGTATTTCAGTAGCCACACAGGTATACATACTAAGGAATTATACGCTTGGGCAAGACATTACATGCATTATGTCAGCCCATTTCTCCTCTCTCCTCTCTCCTCTCTCCTTTCTCCTCTCTCTTCCCTTGTCAGAATTTCAACGGCTGGGCTAGTAGCCATTTGCCCATATTACACTTTTAATTTATTTATTTACCAAGCAATATTTTACCTTTGTTAAGACACCTAATTATTTAATTATGCTCTCAAGTAGTAGTACAATACTATTAAAAAAGAGGCCTAAACTGAAATAATTTTTTTAAATGTGTTGATTCTTATGGGAGGGGAATTTCATCGCATCAATATTACTTTTGAGTAAAACAATCCTTTAGATATAAAACATGTTGAGCATAACTACATACGATATTTTTCTCAAAACAATATATAAAAAAAAAAGAAATACATATGACGATTTGTTTGTTTGAAGTAAAATAATTCGTTTTTGTTATTTGAAGTAAAATAAGTTCTTCAGACATTAAGGGGTCTATAAAAAGTTTGCCTTTGGTCTATAAAAAGTTTAAACGGCTTAAATCTTAAATAGGTCCGATAAGCAGAAACAAATGCCATCAAGAGGTCAATATGTAATGATTGTAATCTTTGCATGAGGAGATCACCGTGAGATCAAATTGTAAGGCTTTAAATTTTAGTTCATGCCCAAGTAGTCAATCTCACAAATCGCACGGTTCAAACATCATTTAAAAAAGTTGTCCCTATATCTTCTATTTATGCTGTTATTTCAATAATTTATGCTGTTTTTTTGTTTATTTATACTGTTATATTAACAAACGTTGGATACTACTTTCATTTATAGTGCTATTTGCGTATGATTTATTACCCATATGAATTTTGTTTTGATAAACCTTTATCTAGTATAATAATTCTAATATGATAATTACATGTGGTAGGTTTGATGATTGAAGATTATGGAAACAATTTAAATTTACCATTACTATAAAGGATAGATATAATTTGCATAATAGTAATTCATTATAATAAACTGCACTTGCAACCAATTGAATATGATTTTACTCTTAGATATGATTTTATTTATACCGCTATACATAAAATTTGTCTTTATAAATAATATTTGTACCTTAATATCTAATTGGAGTCTCTATTGTGATATATAACGGTATAAATAATACTATATCAAGAAACTATTGTCTAAAATAATATAAATACTATTATGTTAGTCTATATTTTCAAAAAGGGGATTATGTTTTCTTTGGGTGCCTTTATGATTAGAGCTGGCAAACAAGTCGTGTCGTGTCAGGTTCGTGTTCGTGTCAAAGATAATCATGTCAGAAATCTCCCAACACTAACCCGACCCGTTTATTAATCGTGTCGGAAACCTTCAACACTAACCCAACCCGCTTAATAATCGTGTTATTCGTGTTGACCCACTTAACTTTTTTAAACTATTTTCTTTTCAGAAAACAAAGAAATGTAACATAAAAACTAACAAAAAAATAGTAAAGAAATTTTGAAACATCACTTTTAAGCTTCCATTGATTTACTAGTCAATTAAACTAATGAATATGATAGATTTGAACTTTATTTTTTGATATTATCAGTAGTTAAGTGACTTATTTCTCGACATGTTTGAATAATCGTGTCAGAGTGTGTCAATTTTGTGTTGAAAATCTCAACACTAACCCAACCCGTTTAACTAAACAGGTTACTCGTGTCGACCCGCTTAAGTTAATCGTGTCGAAAATCTCAACAATAACCCGTTTATTTCGTGTCCGGTTCGTGTCGTGTCAGTCTTTGCCTGCTCTACTTATGAACTCGTAAATAACCGATCATCCAACTGTTGGTTGGTTGCCTTGGTTGTTCTGGCCAATTACTTATAATAATAATAATAATAATAATAATAATAATAATAATAATAATAATAATAATAATAATAATAATGACAATGTTTGGTGGTCCCAATTAGAGCTGGCAATTTGTCGAGTTGGGTCGAGTTCGTGTTCGGGTTATATATAAACGGGTTGAAAAATGCTTAACCCAACCCTAACCCATTTATTAAACGGGTTGAAAACTCCAACCCTAAGCCTACCCATTTAATAAACGGGTTGATCAGGTCTTCCCATTTAACCCATTTAACTAATTATGTTTTGGAGAAAAGGGTTAAATTTTATATATAGAAGGAAAAAAATAGTATTTAAATTATCAAATAAATATGTATTTGTAAAATAAACTATTTGGTTAAGAGAAGATGATATATTCTCATCATTATCAAATATTTATGTCACAATATATGTTGATATTCAACTTTCTTTTTTGTCAAAAGTGAGTAAATGGGTTAGGTGGGTTGTTCTCGGGTTGGGATTTTCAACCCTAACCTTACCCATTTATTAAATGGGTTAGTCGTGTCTAGGCCTGGTAATGGGTGGGATTTGGGTCGGGTGGAGCATCACCCGCATCCACCCATTTAATTTTTAAGCTTCACCCGTCCACCCATCACCCACGAAATACTCCACCTGCATCCAATCCACCCATCACCCACGGGTGAACGGGTGGATACGGGTGGTAAACGGGTGAATAAAGAGCTAAACTATATAAAAAGATTTCGACAAAAAATCAACTTAACAAATCAAATTTTATAAAATTAAACCAACATATTTGAGTGAAAAAGTGCAAGATAACAAAGTCTCATATTACAAATAAACCCTAGTATTACTAAGATACATAACCCCAAATGTCTTATCTTAATTTTTTTTGATGGTCTTTTTTTTTTATTTAAAGTATAATAAAATATTAAACAGGTGATGGGTGGATTCGTGGGTCGGGTTCGCGAGTGGAAAATCATCACCCGAATCCCACCCGACCCACCACTTGATCCACCCACCACCCACCCATTCACCCATTTATTTGGGGCGGGTGGAGCGGGTTCGTGGATACCCACGACCCATTGCCATGCCTAGTCGTGTCGAACCCATTTAATCTCAACCCAAACCCGCTTATTTTGGGTTAGGTTCGTGTCGGATTGTCGTGTCAGATCAGCTTTTGCCAGCTCTAGTCCCAATATGGCCATGGGCCTGAAGTCTAATCCTTAGCGCTATACTGCTATGCTATTCAATCAAGAAACCAAAACGAATTCTGATTTGTCAATGTTGGTTTCTTGTTACTGTGTCTCTCCGGTTTCTCGCCTATTCTGAAACCCGTGAGAGTGTTAGTTCTGTCCTGTCCTCTTGCCACCAGTGGGTTCGGCTAGGGTTTCGTGACAGGTTGAATCTCTTCTCACCTTCCCCGTTTCTCTCTCACACTTTACTTCTCTCTGTCATTCGCTCGATCTTTATGGCATCTACCAGTGGTAAGGAAGCTGATGGTTTGGCTGAGATGTGGGGTAAGTTAACACTTACAGAAGAGGAGGATAAGGGGCTTCTGTTTGATGATGATGATGATGGCGATTGTGCGAATTTGAGAACTGAATTAATATGGGTCGTTGTTGGCAGAGTATTGACAGGCAAATCCATTAAAATGACAGCTTTTAAGCGCACGATGGCTACTCTTTGGCGCCCGAAAAATGACATTTTTATTAAAGAAATTGGTGATAATATGTTTTTGTTTCAATTTAGTGTTGAGATGGATTTGAACAGGGTAGGGGAGCTAGAACCTTGGTCTTTCGATCAAGCTTTACTTGTTATGAATCGTGTTTTGCCCAATGAACAATTTTCAAGAATTCAGCTGAAGCATACAAAGTTTTGGGTACAAGTCTATGATTTGCCTCCAAAGAGGATTAATTATGAAGTGCTAAAGCGAATTGGGGATTCTATTGGAACGACAGTGGATGTTGATTTAACTGTTAACTACTCAGGTGCAGGTATGTTTGTTAGAGTTCGAATTATTTTGAGTGTTGAGAGTACATTATTACGTGGTTTAAAATTTTATAAGAGTGATGGGTATGCTATTTGGATTCCTTTCAAGTATGAGAGGCTTCCAAATTTTTGTTTTATATGTGGAATTATTGGCCACCAAGAGCGGGACTGTGAGATCTTGTTGAATTGCCCAGAGGTTGCAAGTGAGGATCGCCCATACGGCCCCTGGCTCCGAGCACCACTAGGGAGACAAAGATTGGGTCAGGCTGTGGTGGGGGATAGGTGGTTAAGACGATCACCTGCTGAATTGGGTAGTGTTGGAAATGGTTCACCAAGTAATTTTTCTCTTGTTCAGGATATAACTATGGACAGAAATGGTGGTCATGGTGCAAACATTGGGATTTTTGAAGCCTCAAGTTTGAGTAAGGGTGCTAAGGATAAAGATCCTTTGACTTTCACCATGGGGATAAGCGAACCTGTGGAGACTCAACAGGCTATGATGAAAAAAAGGAGAGGAGTACACGGACATTGTCAAAAGGCTACAAGGGAAGAACTTGCTGATCAATCCAGTTTGGGGGTTCTTGGTGTTGATCAGAGTATTGTAAGGGTAGAGAAGAATAACACAAAGGCTTTGTTGTTGATGACGAAGACTCACAGCCTGAAGATTCTGCCAGGAGGGCTGAATCAAATAAATTTTCCACATTTGATATTGTTTCCACGAGTATCAACACGGTTTTACCACCGGTGAGCTCCTAGGAAGGGGCTCACCGGGAGCAATGAATATAATCAGCTGGAATTGTCGAGGGCTGGGCAATCCCTCGACAGTTCTAAACCTCCATCTTTTGGTGGAGAAAAGGAAGCCTGATATTGTGTTTCTCATGGGGACGCTTTGTGACAAAATAAAGTGTGAGGATGTTCGTAGGCGTTTGGGTTTTAAAAATTTGTTTCTGTTTATCATGATTTGCTGGGCAATTTGGTTTTTCAGGAATGAAATTGTTTGGGAAGAAACAGTGGGGGCCTGCTAGCAGCCCAAGCTTTATTGCTCAGTTTGCTGAAAAATCCTTGGATGAATTTTGGCAAGATTGTAGACGGAGGTGCTAGCGACCAGCAATGGCGTCCCCCAGAAGGTGACATTATCAAGGTTAACATCGACGCAACTTTATTTGATGAGATGCGATGTGTAGGACTAGCTGGGGTGGCAAGGAATTGTAACGCTGAGTTCATTGGGGCTGCTGTGTGGCGTAAAAGGGGTTTGCTTGCTCCAGATCTTGCAAAAATTAGTGCATTACGACAGGCAGCATTATGGGCACGAGATAAAGGCTGGCAAAGTGTTGTTTTTGAAACTGATTGTGCCAAGATAGCAAAAGAATGGAGGCTCCTGTCTTCTGAAACTTTTGAGTTTGCTCTTCTTTTGCAAGATTGTAAAGCTATTTTGAGTGACTTTATTTTTGTAAATGTTGTACATGCTAGAAAACAGTGTAATGAAGTAGCTCATCGTCTGGCTAAGTATGCTAGAGTTATAGAGAATGATATGTATTGGGATTGTGATCCCCCTAGTATTATTGGTGATGTGCTGCTGGTTGATGCCAATGTTTATAAATGAATAGAAATCTCTTATTTCAAAAAATAAATAAATCAAGAAATCAAAAATTAGCAAAATAAAAATCAAGAAACCAAAATAAAAGAAAAAGGAAAAATAAAGTAAATCAATCAGCCCCAAACCCAAACCCAAACCCAAATCATCAAAATCATCATCACCAAATTGCAGGTAATTTAAAAGTCAAAAGGTCACAGTTAAAAGGGCGCAGTTAAGAGGGGAGAGGAGAGAGGAGAGAGGAGGAGAGAGAAGAGAGAAGAGAGGGAAAGGGTTTGACACAATTGCAGGTATTGTTTTTATTTAACCGTATAAGAATTGCTATGCATACATGTGGGCCAATAGAATACTGTGGGATCCACACTGTGTGGGTGTTCTATTCACTCACACAGTGTTGAATGTAACTGGACTCCCAAAAATCTCTATTTAGGGTCTGTTCTCCCCAACTGAAAAACATTTATATTTATTACTGAAAATTTATTTTTGTTGAACTTTGTTGAACTTTATTTAACATTATTTAACTTTGTTAAACTTCGTTGAACTTTGCTTATTTTTGTTGAATCTTGTTGATTCAAGTGTTTTTTATAAGTAGTTTGTATATTGGTTTGTTTAACTTTATTTAAATTTGTTGAAGTTTATCGAAGTTTGTTGAAATTTACTGAAGTTTGTTTAAATTTGCTGAAATAAACAGAAATAAACTGGGGAGAACAGACCCTTTACTCCATTCAAATCGGACCACCACCATCCTCACCACCCGCTGTTCCCGGTCTTCTCCATTATCACCACAATTTCACACAAACCTCCACCACGCACCAACGTATGAAATCAAATGTTCCAAACAAATAACCCCAAACTGTCACAAAATATTGAAATTGAAATTCTTAGGTGCCAATATAACTTCAATGAATTAATTTCGTACCATAATTGAAAATTAATACTATTAAATAGCAGTGAATTATCAAATCTGGGCAAGATAACACGAATAACTCGTTCCTGGGTTTTGTTTGGTAAAAACTGATCAAGTCTTTGAGTATCTCTTCAACCAACTCTTTATTCTCGTTGATCTATTCTTTACACATGATCTGAAACAACAAAATAACATAAACTTGTTCAAAACCCTCCAGCCAGCAAATGGCATAATTAATGAATTCATAACATCCATTTCTATCTAGTCAAAATCCAATCTGGCACCCCATTGAAGGGCTTAACAAAAGAGAGTCTCATCAACTCCCTCAACCTTGTAGGGGGACGACAAGGTGTTGTGGCCGGGGTTGTGGTTGGTGGGTTGGGGAGAAGAGAGAAAATGACAAGGGTGAGAAGAGAGAGTGGAGTGGAGAGTAGGGTGGGGAGTGGTGGGCGGTTCATGGTGATAGCCGCCCGCCGATGGACGAATTTCTTACACCGGCGAAGTGGGCAAGATCGTGGGTGAGTAGAAAGAAACCTTTGGTATCTATAAATGGTGTTGCTGCCTAACATGAAAGATGTTGAACTCCAAGATTGCATGCCAGTTCATCTCTACAAATTGTTACTGTACTTCGTTTTTGTTCTGCACAAATTGTTACTCTACTTCGTTTTTGGTAGATGTTGATGGTGGTGGTGGTTACCGATGTTAATGGAGTAATTAGATTTTTGGGTTCCTTTTTTCTTTTTGCTCATTAGATTTCTGGGTTCTTGGGACAAGGAGATGGAAAGAGAGAGCAGAGAGAAAGAACAATTCAGAAATACTAATAGATAAAAGTAAAATAAGTGGGGCCTTTTTTAAAAAAAATAAATAAATAAAGCAAATAAGCCTTGAAAACCGGTTAAAAGGGTAATAATTAATTAATTGGGTTGGAGAGTAAAGTTGTGGCCTTTTGGCGAGTGTGTATAAAAATTGTCTTTGGTTGTTTAATTCTCATAAATTTTTGATCCATACTCCTTGTAACAGTTTATTCAAAATCCTGACCTTCCAATTCCATTGTGTCTATTCTCAAGCCAGACAGAGAAAGAAGAAATCAAGCCAGCCTCTTTGCTTCTTTGCTCTAAAGATTGAATTTTTATTTATTTATTTATTTATTCATCCTCATGGTAAGCTTCTTTGCTCTAAAGATTGAATTTTTATTTCCTTATTTATTCATCCGCATGGTAAGCTTCTTTGCTCTCTGTCTGTCAGATTAACAGAAATTCAATGTATTAATAATTGAATTTGAGGATTTGATTTCAAATTCAAGTGTTTGTATAATTACGAAGATTCGGATTTGGAATTGGCTCAAATCCATGATTAATTGTACTGTAGTAGCTAGACCTGATTTCAATTTCTCTCAAAATCCCTAGTCCATTCCTTAATTCCCATGTGGAGAGTGAGTGAGTGAGTGAGTGAGTGAGTGAGAAAGTTAGGGTTATGTGGGAAACCGACGAACAGGGTGATGTTTAGGAGAGAGAGAAAGGAGGGGAGAGGCCGGTGCGTGAGGATGTCGCCGGTGAAGTGACGAATCGCTGGGCGTAAGTGTGTGAATTTGATAGCCTTATAATTGAATTTTTGAAGGTTTGCTAAAACATTGGAAGTGTAATTGAACTCACAAATTTCAATTTCTGATCCTTGAAATCAAATCCTATATCCAAACGCATCCTTATTGAATTCATTGTTTCAAACTTTCTTTAAGTGCCTGCAATTTGTAAGATCTTCAATATACGCTCCAGCCTTTTCTTCTTCCAGTAGGTTGTTAATATTATTATTTATAAACAAGGCATACTTCCATCTATTCGAGTGATTCTCTCTCTCCCTCTAATGCCGTGGCTGTGCTATTGCAGTTGAGGGTCGATGAATAAGGCAAAGGTGTCTGTACAGATACTTCCATCTCAATAAGTGGGAGGTAATGTCGATTTCTAAACAGTCAATTCCTTTTTGTGTGATTTATATTTTGATTGTACAAGCATTATTGATTGTCTGAACTTAACTATTACTCAATGTGATGACATTGTGTTTGAGTTCCATGTCAAGGGTCCATGAAGTAAACTCTAGTGTTGGGATTGAAATTGAGCCGTCACAAACTTGGGAAGCCTAGTAAATGCTTCAAAAATACACTTATCCCACTCCCCCATTCAAATTATAACCTATAAAAACACACGAGGATCAAGAAAAGCAAGTTGCATAAGTTAAGGCTTAGTAGCTTGGCTTTAAAAGCTGTTTCGTTGGATTTTACAAAGCAAGGGGATGTTCTATGAGAAGAAACGAGCATCTCAACACTAATCATATGCTCCAGAGGTTTAGGCTAGAGATGGCTATCTCTATCTCACCTGACGTGTATGCTCTGTCATGCCAGCAGTGAGTCGTGTTCACATAATTTCCTTGGGTGTGACATGGCGAGGTTTCTGTTGTGTCAGCTGTTCTCCAGAGCGAACCTCCACAACCATTTCCCCACAAGAGCAAATTTCTTCAAAAGTAGTGTTCCTCCTCCCAATCCTCCCTACTCCCGAGGACAGACCTTATCCCGTGAGACCAAATTGTCCTTCCTCTCTCCATCCGGCTGAGACCACAAGAAGTCCTTCATTATTTCATCACATGCATATATATATTTTTTTTTTTGAAAGAATATCACATTCATATATTGGCTAAGCACTAAGCAAATTCAAAGTTGGAGAACTACAATCAAATAGTTTGAAGTTGTTTATAAATGGAGTGAAGTGAGGTAAAATGGGAAAGGACTGCAAATAATGCATTGAACACACAGGGTGTGTGGCTCTCTTGTGTGCGTTTGAAACTAATTTTATGATGGAACACAGGGACAAGAAGCAGGAGCAGCGCTCTATTCTATTCTATAAAGTGTGTGAAGCAGGTCTGAAATTGGAAACCAAATAGCGCTTCTAGTCGTCAGCTGGTAATTGTGTGTACCTTATGTTGTGAATATTCTATTCTCACTCTTTCTTTCCTCTCTTCTTTCTTGAGTTTCTGAATTCTTTGTCATCCTTTTCCTTGTTGGGATACTTCAACTATTGTATGGTGTCTCTTCTGTCCATATATTTTTTTTCTTTCCTTCAACCCCTCCCCGACCTAAGAAAACAGAATATTTTTGGACTAGCAAGTGTAGTCAAGCTTACACTTATAGATATTAAAACGAAAAGCCATCACTTCGTCTAATACATTGTTGTTGTTGCTTTATTTTCTCGTCGGGGTTGGGGCACTGTTGATGTATGTTGTGACTTGTGAGGATTTAATGCTCGCCAGTTCCTTCCCTTTTCTCAAAAGTATCTCTTCCATCGAAATAAACTCAAAAGTTTCTCTTGCATCGAAATAAGCACTTTGCCAAATGGCTTAGGAGTACTGTGAATCATGAGGCGATGCCTTGTATGTCAATTTTGCCTGCTTTCCTCTTCTTGTCTTCCCTAATTCTGTGGATGGTGCATCTCAGAAGTTTGATTTTTGAGCCTCTAAGATGGTTACTGGTGTATTTGGTTGGAAAGGAATTCGAGGTATTCACAGGTGTTAGCAAGCCAGTCGATTTTGTGTGGGATCATGTGGTTTATGTGGCTTCTCTGTGGGCGAAGGCCGCTGGGGTTTCCAAGGGGGTGCTCCTTACGGTTATTCGGCGTTTGTGGGGTGAATTGTAGTTTGCTTTAGGAGGACTCCCTGTCCTCCAATATTGTGATACTCTTTGTAGTTTGTAATGATTCAATTCATTTTTTTGTAGAACTTTTTCCTTATCTAGAAAAAGATGTTAACTGGTGTACATTGTACAGATTGTCTTTCGGTTATAAAATCTTATATGGCTGACATGTCTGTACTATGCCAAGAGCTAGCAAGAACTATGCAGCTTGCCTGCACACCAGCACCAAGGAAGGTTAGTCCCCCAAATGGTAAGTGTTGCCATTTGGGGGAACTATGAGAAAACATAGTAGGATTGTTTGAAGAGACTCGGAAGTTTAACCTGAGAGGTTATTAGCGGGTATACCTGTCATCAATAAGGTATTCATTGCTTGCTGCTTCACCAAATAAAGGAAGTATGCTAAGACCTGCAATTTAATTAAATATGAGCCGAAGTTGAAATTTTTGCCATTTTATTAGTCTTTGAATTATATTGAAAATGGTCTTCTTGAACTTTACAGATGCATCTCTGTTAATTTCTGCTAGATGTAGTTGTTCTGCGTCGAGTAAGTTTTATACTGTATTTCAGAAAACACACCAAAACAGTTTGTGTCCAGATGTTTGTATGTTTGTATGTTTGTTTGCTCAATTGCTCTTGCTTTATGAATTATGTATAAAAATTTTGACAATGAAAACTTTGTTGAAGTTGAAAAATAGTCTTTCTGAACAAATGGAGCAGAAGGTTTTGGTGTTTTTGATATTATTCAACCTAACAATATATGCTCTGCTAAATTACTAGTGTTGCAATGTGGAGAGTACCCTGGAGGATCGGATCAGTATGCTACCAGATGATATTCTTATACCAATTGTGTCTCGCCTAAATCTGAGAGAAGCATCAAGAACTAGTGTCTTATCTCGTAGATGGCAATATCTCTGGACATTCACTACTGGTGTCTTGGACTTTGTTGAATCTATTCTCATAGATAAGATGACGAATTTTGATTCAGAGCAGAAATTGGTCAAACCTGCAAGATCCAGGTTTATAGATTGGGTGAACCATATCCTGGATCTTCATATAGGTAAGACCATCGATGAATTCAGAGTTTGCTTTGATTTGGATATGGGAAATTCAGATCTGATAAATAGCTGGATCAAGTTTGCACTGGAGAGGCATGTCAAAAGGCTTGTGTTGAATTTTGAATGTTCCAACGTTGTTGTGCCTCGTGCCAATTATGCTCTTAGCACCCAGCTTTTCAGCGTTTGTAGTGAATGCTTGACTGCTATTCATTTAAAAAAAGTAGACGTAGCTGGGGAAGCTCTTGGGTATATCTTATCGAGGTTCCCACTGCTCCAAGTGTTGCATGTTGAGTTGTCTGTTTCTTTGGTAGAACTAAAAATCAGCGCTCCATTGCCTAGCCTAAGATGTCTGGAGATACTGAATTGCCCGTCTTTATGCGGCCTTGAGGTACATGCTGTCAATGTTCAGTCCTTCACTTATCGTGGTCCTAAGATAAGCATATATTTCAAGGAAATTCCGCATCTTATTGAAGCAAATCTTGGTGGTATCTTCTTGATTGATTATATCTGCCAATTTTCGAGTTTTTTTTCTCAGTTGGAGTCCCTTGTATTGGACTTGGAATTCTTTTGTATGACTTTAAAGGTTAGTGTTTTCAAACCGCTTCTCATGTCTCTCTGCTCTCTTCTCTTTGCATTTAGAGTATTGATTAATTTTTTCCTTGTTTTTGCTGGGGTACAAAATGGGTGCTGAATTATCCAGTCAATTCCCAAGCTTCCGAAGTTTCAAAAACTCGCACGATTGGAACTGCTCCTTTCTGGAGCTATCATTGATAACGATCTTGTTCGCTGCACTAAGATACTGAAGGCTTCTCCTTTGTTGGAGAAATTAGTGTTAAAGGTATGTGTCTTATGCTTAAAAGATTGATATGTGAATTGCCGCATTTTATGAACTTTTGCATTTTATGTACCATCATTACACACAAAAAAAAAAAAAAAAAACTTGATTTGTGACCGATAATATCGGTCCCAAATGGGTGATCATCAGTCGCTACCGATGCCAGCGACTGATTCTCGTCGGTTGCTAAATATTAGGCGACTGATTAGGTCGCTAAACTTTGCGACCGATTATCGGTAGCTAAATTCGTATTATGGAAAAAAATATCCCAGATTAGCGCGGAATGTTTAAAAGAAAACTCATACCACCCCGTCCAAATTGTATCGAATCCCTTGCTCGTTGCACCAAACCCAAAGCAGAAAAAAGTAGAAATAAAGTGTGAAAACGAGAAATTTGAAAGGCTCATTTGTTGCCTCACATGTCACCCACCATAGTAAATGTTAGCAATATGAAAAAAAAAATCCAACTTACCAATAATCAAGCTAAACAAAAGATACCAAGAGCCCATAACTAATGTTAGGCTTGTATAATAAAATAAATTACAAGAAAATCAAATATATTGAATGAGTCCAGCTCTATAATTACAAAATTGCAAAAAAAGTTAAGAGTACCTACAAACTAACCTAGATGTTGTATAAACAACATATCAATAAATTAGTAAAAAAACACCTAAACCGTACAAATCTTGTTGCCTCTCATCGATGATTTGTGACCCTCGTCGTTTTTAACTTAATTTGACGACTAAATCTCGAATACCTTCGATTTGGCCTTGACATACCTCAAACACCTTCGATCTGGCCCTGACGGAGGGGCGAACAAATGGATACTCCAATTAACTTCGATCTGAGGTTGCGGTTGATATAGATCGATGGCTTGAGGGGTCGATTTCACGAACGAAGGAGAGAGAAAAGGGAACAAAAGAGGTCTGAGAGAGGTGAAAGGAGGAGGACGAGGGATAAGAGGGGAGAGAGTCTGAAGTTTTAGAGAGAGAGAGAGAGAGAGAGAGAGAGAGAGAGAGAGAGAGAGAGATGGAGGTGAGGCCAAGGGAGGGAGATGAGATAGAAAGATAGAGAGGCGTTCAGTATATGGAAGAAGAGGAGGGGCTAAGAATGAGGGTGAAGTGTTTAAGTTAGGTTTTTATACCTAGGTTCTGACCGACTCTTTATCCAAACAAAAAAAAGTTAAAAACGAAAATTAAAAGGCTCTCTACCCTTGTTTCACTAATTTGCGATCGGAACTCCATGGAGTCCCAAATATCGGTCGCAATTGGACAGATCTATTGTAGTGTATATGTCAACTTATGCCAGACGGGGTGAAACTTATTTGGATTAAATCCAAAATCCAAGCATTCGGATTGGACTTTTCAGATTTTGGATTGGATTCGGACTCAAAAAAATTATTTGGATTTTCGGATTGGATTCGGACTCACCTTTTTGGAGTCCAAAAGTCCAATAATCCAATCCAAATTTATTTAAATATCTATAAGAATATATATGATCAAAAAGTATATATGTATATCCCAAACGCCCAAACTAAAAGGCATTTATAAAGCAAGAGAAAAACCCTACATTAGCTACCTACGGTCAAACGACTCACTCAATACATCAGCTATTTATATATATATTTTTAGTTAACGTTGTAGAATTAGACATGTAATTGTCTTGGACAATGTTATCTATTTATCTTTTGTACTAATGTCTTGTCGATGAACTTTTTTTTACTAAGTAATGAACGTTGTTCTAAAAAATTCAGGAAAAATTGGACTATTTGGATCAGATTGGATTAGAGAAAATAGTTCGGATTGGATTTGGACTCAAAAATCCGAGTCCAAAATTAGTTTGGATTGGATTTGGACTCAAAATTTCGAGTCCAAAATTTTTTGGATTGGATTTGGACTAGGCCATAATCCAATCCAAAGTCCAAACTTTTCACCCCTACAGTTTTACATAAAATTTGGGATACATTTTGCACTTGTTTCTACAATTTTTTTGATATGTGCATGAAATCACACAGCTGCTTTTCCTTTGAAGACCTAGTATTATATTCCATTTATGGAGTTTCCTTTTCCCTTGCTTGGGGCAGGACTTGACTGGTGGTTGTTGGTACATCATGTGTTTTTGGGTTTACATTTATCACAACATCTCCTTGGAAAAATAGTTATTGTGTTTACCGTTGCAAGTTTGCAACCTCTCCAGGGAAACAATATTTATGGGCTAGTTGTCTCATGCTGCCACTACCAACTGTCGGTAATAAAAACATGGAGTATTGACTGTTGGTACTTCTGTCAAACAGCAAGTCAGTAATTTAAAACGATGCCTAGCAAGATCCCAAAACCAAATCACTCCAGATTATTTTTGGCTCAATATAACTGAAGAACTTCTAAGCTTTAATAACTCTTAAGAAACATGGCAGCCTCTAGAGCAATCTCTTCCGTATCCTTTTTTAAGATAAATCAGATAAGGGGAGGACAAGATGTGATGTCCTCAAACAGAGTTACAGTTACAAATCTGCCCAGTTACGCTGGACATCAGCTATAAGGTAACTCCTAAATGCCCCTCCGGCCTTAGCCCACAAAGTAGCTAGGTAGGTGACCCTATCCCAAACAAGATCAGGTGTCAAATTTCGTCCAGAGAAAACCTAATACACCCCAAAAATAGACCCAGGCCCATGCTATTAAAACCCAATAAGCCACATAGCTTATTTTCCTTTTACTAGACATTTTATTGTTTCTATTGTTTATCTTCTTTTCCAAGCAAACTAGCTTTATATAGTTTTGTAGCTCCGTCGGAACAAAATGTCGATTATGAATGAATGAGCTTCCTCTGCTTTCTCCTCCATGTCTATCCATCTCTCCTCTAATGTCCATTTCTCTGATCTATTAACTCTCTCGATGAACTATTCTTTCTCTTGTTTCATCCTGTTGAATTAGTAACTATCCCTTATTCAGTCGTTTCTTTCACAAAATCCCCTAAAAATATCCATACCCATAAAATCAGAAAACCCTAAAAATTGAAGTGTATCAAATGGTATCAGAGCTAACCACCACTCCTCCGTGTCCTCGCATCATGGGTGGTGACGGCAGTATAGCAGTGTTCGCTCGGGGCTAGAAAACTCTAGCGCACAGCCAGCCCGTGGGTGCCTGCGGAGCGTGGTGGATTGATGATCCAATTGCAAGGTATGGGACTTGAGTCCCACATCTTATGGGGGATTGATGTGGGGTTTATATAGACTTATGGGTTCATCCACCCTTTGAGTTAGCTTTTGGGGTTGGGCTCTTCCATAAGTTTGTATCAATCATTTTATTGTTTCAATTGTTTATCTTCTTTTCCAAGCAAACTAGCTTTATATAGTTTTGTAGCTCTGTTGGAACAAAATGTCGATTATGAATGAAAATGAGCTTCCCTTGCTTTCTCCTCCATGTCTATCCATCTCTCCTTTAATGTCCATTTTTCTGATCTATTAATTCTCTCGATGAACTATTCTTTCTCTTTATTCATCCTGTTGAATTAGTAACTGTCCCTTATTTTAGTTGTTTCTATCACAAAATCCCCAAAATATATCCATACCCATAAAATCAGATTACCCTAAAAATTGAAGTGTATCAAAGCCCTCGCATTTCATTCCAACCAAATACACCACAAGATCGCCCAAAATGCATTACGCCAAAGCATCTTCTTCTCCGTATCTCTCCCAAATCCGACAAATCGAACCTGCAACAGCTCCAAGACAGTAGCCGCGCACACCCAACTCTCTCCCAGAACTCCAAAAAGTTTGCACTGGAGAAATTGCGCCAATTCATCGATCGTTTTATGTTGGGTGCCATATCGATCGGTTTCGAGGAGCTGCTGCTACTTCTCCCAAGCGTCTTGCATGATGCAAGTTGATTGTTTTGTCGGCATTGATATGTATCCCATGGTGCCCTGACCTGTTATATACCATGTGTCTTAAAAGGAGATCCCTGGACCAGAATAACGCTGACTGATGCTGCAACAACTTACTAAGTTCATGTTGTTCCTTCCATCACTTTCAGACCATAAAATCCCTTTGGCAGATTGCTTAAACCTGCTGAATAACTCCCTGAGGTATTTGGTTCTTTCTCACACCAGACAAAAGTCTACTAGACCTCGACTCAATTGTGGTCACCCTCTTCTACGGCCAAGGTTGATAGTTTTCATTTGCAAGTCTAGATGAGAGAGGGATGCAAGCTAACAATATGGGTATGTAATATATTGTTAGCTTCGCGTCCATTCCTGGTCAAGAAGTTCTAATGATAAAACTAAGAACTTCTTGATCGGGGAATGCATGACATAGTACAAGAAAGAACTTTAGTTGCAAGAATCAAATCCATGGGCAGCTAAAGTTTTTTCACGTAGTATGTCATCCATTCCCCGATGAATCAGTTTTTAGTTTTAGGAATAGATGACATACCTCAATTTTTTCAAACTAATTAAAACAATTCACCCAGAGCGCGTTGTAAACAGTTTGCAAGCCCTCTCATGAAAACAGGATGAGATCATATGTGAAGGAGGTTAGATGAGTGATATGTGATAGGTGGCGAAATCCGACACAAATTTTCCATCAAAGTCAATTGAAAGTCACATAATAAACAATTTCTACAATAATTATGGTAATCATACCACAATTTCTATAGGTAATACAATAGTTTAAGCTTTTAGGTTGATATAAGTCTAAGAGCGCCTTTAGCCTAGCCTATAAGGGTCTTTTACTTTGCCCTCTATTTTCCCTCACAAATCATCCCCTCCACCTCCTCCCTATGCCCATTTACAACTTTTAATAAAAAGCTTAAAACAGATGCTTCTACTTACTTTGGGGCCTTCTAAGGGGTGGTTTGTGAGAAAAAAATCGGGGGAAAGTTAGGGCAAACACCACCTAGCTCACTTATGGTTATCTTTTTGTCAACTCCTCTTTTTAAAAAATTGTTGATCGGATCTGTTTTTTTTTTTTTTTGGTTTTCTCCCTTTGTGTGCGTGAGATGTGTGTTTCTTTTTTAGGTAAATTTTTTTTATTATTTTGTGCAGATTTGTTGTGGATTAGGAAATGAAGATGATGGGATTAAGATGCGAAGAAGAAAGGTTAAATACCAACACAAGAGGTTAAAGGTGGTAGAATTCGTTGGCTTTTGTGGGCATATGAATTATGTTGAGTTTATCCACCGTTTACTTGTCAAGCTTCCCTCTGCAGAGAAAGTTATTGTTAAAATAGGTCCTTCATATCCATATTCAAGATCGAAAGAGTGGGATTTCAGGAAAGCTGTTGCTTCTGCTCAACAACTACAAAATGCAATGCCTTTTGGTGCAGAATTAGTGATAGTCTCTGGTGATCAGACTCTCTTCTTTGTATAGAACTAATCAATCAAGCAATTCATTTCTGTAACTTCTGAGTTGGAAGTTTACAGTTCTCACATCAATTTCTCACTGTCTTTCTCTCTCTACAAAATTTTGTTCAATCAAATAGCTCAGATTATCAAAAGTTAACAATAACACTTAACCAAGGAGGTGTGGTTGAGTGGCAGGGATCGGAGTAGGGACAATACTAAGGAATAGGTAATTTCAGGGATATCAAGTGCTATTTGAGAGTTAGCTGAGTTTTAGTTACTTAATTTGGAGTGATAGAATTTTATTGGCCAGATGAGAAAGAGGCAGAAAATGTTCATTAAGCTTATATGGATTCTTAGAGAAAACACATTAATCATTATTCATTAGGAATAAAAAGAAAAATAAAAAAAAGGATAAGAGATTATAAGAATCGAACGAGGGAAATGAAATCATCCCCAATCACTCCCTCCAATTTATTTTTTTTTAACACCTCACAAAACATAAAATAAAATTTGTTTTTCTTTTTATTTATTTATTTGGTCTTTGTGAGGTAATTGGAGAGAGATTAATTGCAGAGAGTGATTGGAGAGGATATTGTCTGTTTTGCAAAGGCAAAGAACTATAATGGAAAAGGCTCATTACTGAAACTAATAGCATTATCTGATCCTCCAAGAGATGACTACTTATTCAACGCTCATTATGCAAGATCTTTTTTCTCGACTTATTTATCTTTTTACTTTCAAATTTTTGGTAAGTAAAACTTGCATGATGTTTCTGATGCCTCCTGGCACCAAAATTATCACAAATTCTTGCCTAATTTCGTGATTAGGAAAAACCCTGTAAATAGAACCCCTAGAAGCTGCAACTTGTTCAGTTACATTCGAGTGTTGGCTATCAGCTTATATGTTGCAGAACCACCTGAACCAGCTTATATGTTGCAGAACCACCTGAACCAGCTTCTTTGTTGTGTCTCTGCATTCAATCATCGCGCTACAGAGATTTCATTTTCTTAGTATTCACATATGTTCTCATGCGATTTTCTTCTTTCTAGTATTCAAATTATCATACATGGCAGTTCCTGAAGTTCAGCAAAGATTATCAATGCTAGTATTTCATACCCATCTCCTAATATCAACTTGGTTTTCCTTGTCAGAATCAACCATACTAGTGAAAACATATACAACAGGATGAAAAAGAAAATTTTACTAGGAGGAAAAACAGATGTCAATTAAGACAAGAAAAGCACAGCATGTTGAATGCTTAAAAACTCTTATGCAACGCCTTAATAGTAAGAAGGTAATGACAAGATTTTCCGTTCCTGATTGAAATATGATCTCATGATCAGAGATTTAGAACATCAGGAAACACATAATGTTATTATTAATTTGACTTTAGTAGGAGCATACAGTATTGCTGGTCAGTTTCCTCAGAGCTCAGACACTCAGAGATTTTGCTTCTTGTGTCACCACTTGATAAACTCTAAGCAGAACTGTTTCATGAGAAATGCAAGTTCAGTTTTTGTGAAATATGTTTGAATGAGACCGGGGGAAAAGAAATATACTATGATAAACACTTAGAAGAACTGTTTCGCAAGGTGAGAATTGCAAGTTCAGTTTGTGTGGAAGATGTTTGAATGAGACCAGGGGAAAAGCAATATACTAATTACCCGTTTATGTACTCCATATTCAGTTCCCCTGGCACATTTGATACCTCCACTAGCACAAATTGTGGTTCCACTTCAGTCATATCTACCAACAGGTTGAACCATGATCTAGACTTTGATCTTAGTTTTATTTGCATTTTGGTCTGACATCTTTGGCAGGAAAAGGACCTCAGTAAGGTCATCATGGACCAAGATAGCCCACCTGATCGGAACTGAGAACACGAGTATTAAGTGAATCCTACCTTGCAGGTATTCATCCTTTCAACTGAAGGACTTGCTTTCTTTGTAGGTGCCTCTATTATTTATTTGTATTGTTTCACAGATTGCACAGTTAGAACCAACAACTATCCTCTGCTTGTTATCCTCTAACATGATGTTTCAGATTCCTATTAACTGTAACCAGATTTCTGAAGAGTGGCATAAAAAAGAGTTAGAACACAATTTAAATTATGAGTGAAATTCACCTCATGGTCAGGTATTTGTTAGCATAATAAAGCATAGACCATTAATCATCCTGAATCATTACAAAATAATTTGATCAAGCTAGATCTCTGTATTATTCTATTTTACATCAATCATGAACAACAAGCTCATCATACTCTGGCCTAGAGATAGCAGCATACATCACAGCCTCAGGAGTCAGAACCCCACCTTCTTCCATGAACAAGGTCAGCAGATTCTTCGAAAAGCCGCTAACAATTGCTATTCCAGGTTGGTCACATCTCAGAGGCATCACCATTGAGTCCTTCAAGCTCCACAACACGAGTTCCGGAGCCTTTTGGAACCCTTTCTCTAGGAACTTACCTCTGTGTCTCAGCATACTCAGCCTCCCAAGCATGAATCCAGACTTGCTCAAACTCAGCGTCACTCAACAAAAACAGCCTCCTTATCATTTGATCGTCACCCAAATTCTGCTCAATAGCCAATTCCAAAATCTCATCAAAGGCCAATTGTAAATCTGATATCATTCCGAAATAACATTGCATATCTCGAATAGATTTCACCTTCGAGACTATTTCATCACCCTCTATCTTATAAACTTTAGAGCACTCACCCGAAGTCAGAACCTTGCCCTTCCATGGCTCCCCACTTAGCTCGGATACTAATAGCATAAGTGAAACACAAACATCCGAATTCACATTATTGCACATAGCAATACAATTAGTTAATTTCCCCCTTCTCTCTAAAATGTTCACCATCCTCTTCCATTGGAGCTCAGCAACTTCAACAAGTTTTGGGTTTCGATCATTGAGACCAGCAATGATATCATGGGGAAGCAATGCATTGGCCGCAATTGCGGTTTCACCATCTGTCACTTCCTCGAGAAACTCCTCGAACCCAATCTTATCATGCTTGAGAAAAACCTTCTTTTCCAATTTCATAGCTTGAGAGGCCACTCTATCATATGCAATGCTTCTCCATCTCTTAGCACACATATAAACCTCAGGCAACTCAAGTGCTTTTCTTAAAGGAACCCGTTAGAGATATGATATCGGGAAAATATTATGAGAATATATTTTTCCCATATACATAGAAAATAAGATATATTAGATTATATGATTAAGTGATAAAATATATTAGGCTTATAATATTGGTTCTTGTTATTGAACGTGAACTGAGAAGACCCCATATTTATAGGCTACAATAACTTGTTCCCCAAGCTCTACTAGTATCCTAATAATACTAGTTTCCTAATTACATAAGATCTCTATAATATATTAACCATATAATATCTTAATCATATAATCTAATATATCTTATTTTCTATGTATATGGGGAAAATATATTCTCATAATATTTTCCCGATATCATATCTCTAACACCCTCCCGCAATCGTAGCGGCAGGGCATCACGAACGCTACGATTGGAACAATACAATACGTAGTGTCCTCATCTTCGGTGAGTCCTCGATCTGCACGTCGAGTCTTCACAAGTCCTTGGTTGGTGAGTACTCGATCTGCACGCCGAGTCTTCACAAATAATTAATTGGTGAATTTTCAATCGGTCCGTCGAATCTTCACATATCATCAAGTAGGGAGAAGTCAACTTCTTGTCGCTACCTCCAATACTTCAAATCGGCGCCATCCATGGTCGTCGATCAATTTTATTATCATCAAGGTGATCTTGTATATCACATGAACACCTTTTTTATTATTATTATTATTTTTTTTATCTACTGCTGCAAAAACGGGCAGTAGCTCCGCCATCTTTTGAAGCCCACTTCGTGCGAGTTTTCATTCATCTTAACCATTAATTAGTCATATTGGATCACTGTAGATCCATAAATAGTGCCGTGGAAGGCCATCATATCAAAGGGAAAAAAAAAATTTAAATCAAGTAGGTTGGTCTTGGGATGTTTGGGTTGTCCGGTGGCGGACTATTGTCCGTCCGCCACCGGCATAACGGAAGCTTTTGTGTTTAGGTTCTCAGGATCGAACAAGCTCTGATACCATGATAAAATATATTAGGCTTATAATATTGGTTCTTGTTATTGACCGTGAACTGAGAAGACCCCATATTTATAGGCTACAATAACTTGTTCCCCAAGGTCTACTAGTATCCTAATAATACTAGTTTCCTAATTACATAAGATCTCTATAATATATTAACCATATAATCTAATATATCTTATTTTCTATGTATATGGGAAAAATATATGAATGATTTCCTCAAATATACATCATTCACAAACTAATTCCCAAATTAGCTTCGGTTCAAAACTATTTCCCCACATATACACCACGTAGGATCGGACTGTGGCCTGGAAGCGAATTTAATTTTTTTTTTTATAGCGAAAGGCAAAGCCGCTGTGGCCCACAACGGCTTACTTAAGCAGTTGTGGCCCACAGCGGCTTACTTAAGCAGTTGTGGCCCACAGCGGCTTTGCCTTTCACTAAAAAAAAAAAATTAGTGATCGGACTGTGGCCTGGAAGCGAATTTAAAATTTTTTTTATAGCGAAAGGCAAAGCCGCTGTGGCCCACAGTCCGATCCTACGTGGTGTATATGTGGGGAAATAGTTTTGAACCGAAGCTAATTTGGGAATTAGTTTGTGAATGATGTATATTTGAGGAAATCACACAAAATATATTCTCACAATATTTTCCCGATATCATATCTCTAACAGAACCAAAACTTCCTTCCTTAATCGAGTTCGAACCCTATAAGCATAATGAGCCTCCTCAATACCCTCATACTCATCATACTCACCGCGAGGAAACACCTTCTTAGCAATACTTTCACAAATCAAGAGCGCTTCATCATACGACGAATCCAATGAAGGACACCACTTAGCTGCTAAACTAATATCCTCCATATTCCCTTGTTCCAATAACTTAACATCCCTCCTTAAAAGCTCAGCAAAAACATCAGAAACACAATCATACAAAAACTTATATTCAGGATCATAAATATACCTCTCTAAGGCCTTCTTAGCCTTGCTAGCCTTTTTCTCAGCCCTTAAAGACTTCCCTTTTTTCTGATCACTCTCGCTGGCCGCCTTCCTCTTCTTACCACCATGGTAAGCAAAGAAGACAGGTTTTTTCTTCTCCCATTCCTCCTTCATCTTTTTCCTAACCTCGAGCCCCTCGAGAATCTTAAACAAGATCTCAAGAAGATCTTTAAGAGACCCAAATCGCGCTATAGTATCCACATTTAGCGCTAGGGTTTTAGGGTGGTTTTTATGAAGCCATAAAGCTGAAGTGAAAAACCCTTCTTTTATCATTTTTACCAGTACCCCTAACACCTCTTAAATTACAGATTAGTTTAAGGGATGTTAATGGGGCACTTTGCCAAGCATATTGTAAACGTTGTGTTAGTTCTGATGATGGGGTTTCAGGGACCACGTGGAAGAAATCTAGACATGGGTTGCCTGTAGATTGGAAAGGTACGGCTGTGATTTGATCTGGGGTGGTGATGGACGGTGGAGATTGGGTGGTGTTTTTGGTGTTGATAGGGGTGGCGATGGTTGATTTGAGTTCTGGGGGACCTAGGTTTTTTCTTTGTCTTTTTCTTTTTTTTTCTTTTTCTTTTGGAGACTAAATCAAATTATCAAGTTCTAAAACGTGTTTTGTAATGCGTTCGTCCTTCTTTTTTCTTTTTGATTTAAAATTTTTAGAGTGTTCAATAATCATTCCAATCCAAAAAAAGAAAAAAAAAAACAACAACAACACTCCAATTTACCTACGCCATTAAAGTTGTCTTTCATGGTTTGCTATCAACAAAGATATTAGACCAATAAGAGTGGTGGTCTACTGGTTCAAAATTTACTTCCAAGTGGTTTGGTAAATGGTAAGGCAAGGTCATTGATTCGAATCCCCATTTCCCTATGTCTTGTGTCTGCTGGTTGTTCAGCTAGTCTGAAATGTTCGCTATTAAATACGAGATTTCGAACATGACGTAGCGAAGATACCTCGGTCGCCATTCACATGCACCGTCTTTTTGATTTAGCAAAATTTTAGTATGAAGGAAGTATCAAATGATAGTATGAGAAAAAAAGTGACAAGATTTCAATAAAAATTTAAGCGGTAAGCAAATGATATACTTGTGAGGATAGATTTTTTGGTTTAAACCACAGGTTAACCTTCATTCTTTGGGAGCGAATAATTAACTGTGTTCACATCGAGACGTCCTATAAAGGGTAAAGTACTCTCACCAGCAGTGTTTTCATTTTAGTTAAAGATTCAAATATTTGATCTTGGTTAAACGATAAATTTCGAACCATTTATATACACTAACCACTTGTGAACCGGTTTATTTTTATGCAGAATGTATGTTTTATATAATTCTATGTGTCATGTAATTGGTTGCATCTGCATGCTCTATCTCTTCAATTTCCATTTTTACCTATTTATAATTCATGGAAATGTCAAAGCCTAGACATTCAGGTTATAATGTTATAATCATCAATATAAACCGTAAATGTAATAATCCGTATTATTATTCATTTTAGAATAATAATTACGTAAAAAAAAATGTAAATTTGGATTAAAAATATTAATTGAACTTAAAGTGTTTAAAGTGCTTAATTAATATTAGAGTTTTGGTTTTGGACCTAATTAATTGTAATTGGGCCAAATTAAATAAAAGAGTTTTGTGGGCTTAGGCTATTGTGGAGCCATAATTTTCAACCCTAGCCGAAAATATGGGTGAGAAAATCAGAATTTTTGATTTAAAATTTTATTTTCTAAAATGGTAGATTGAGGAGTGATCTTAGAAGAGATTTTAGGTAAGGAGAAGTTGAGAGAAAGAAGGAGTATATTTGGGTTCTTAAATATACTCTACTTCTAAAACAACTGACACTTTACTAAACAAAACAAAAAAAGAAACACGTCTCTCTCTCACACTCACGACCGTCGACCATCACAAGGGAAGAAGAAAGAGAATTTTGGATCTCTTTCATAATTCATTCTCTTGTTCAATTTTGATCCTAAATTTACATGTAAGTGTTTTTAACTAGTTTTTTTATTCTTAAAAGCTTTAAGTTTGATTCAAGTATGAGTTTTTATGAACCCTAGTTATGTATGAGTAAACCCTAATTTATGTATTTGTCTAGGGTTTGCTAGATTCTACTACTTTGCATGTTAGAATCATGATTAGGGTTGGGTTTAATGTCTTATTGAATTTGAATCAAATGTTGAGTTTAAAAGGTTGGATCTTGTGTTTTATTAAATCTGAAAATTTATTAATTATTCAGGTTTAATGTAGATTTGGAATTTGTTAAATTGATTAACAAAAAAAAAAAAATTAAGGTGTCACACGGCCGAACCCTGCACCTGGCGGTCGTGCGCCGCCAGGCGCCAGCAGGCGGGCCACCAACGGGTCTGCTGGTGGTGGGGCCCGCTGGTGGTGGTGATGGAGGTGGTGTTTTGGGTGATGTTTTGTGGTCTGACTTGTTTTGACTTGTTGACTTCAATTAGGTTTTGGAAAGTTTCCTAATTCGGTTTATGTTAATTTTGTTTTGGAAACTTTTGAGCATGCATGAGTAATTAAAATTCTAGCAACTTAATTATTTTAATTAAGGGTATTAAATCATCTTTAAAGTTCAATTAAGAGGTTTAGAAGTCAAAGTATTGACTGTTGGTATATTGTGGATTTGTTAGGGCCCGTTGATCGCACTTGAATGTAAGGAGCTTACGTTGTTTGATTGTCGTGATTGCCTTATTCTAAAGGTAATTCATTTCTAGATGAATTATGTAATTCATTGTCGTAATTTCATGTCTAGTGGAAATTGTATATTCATGTCTAGTATTGGATTGAGAATGATAGTTCATATTTGGACTTGTGAATGTTTTGGTAAAGGGATAATTGTTATTTATTTCCGTGTGATAATTCGTATAGAATTATATGATAGTGAATGCATGTGATCAATGTTGGAAATTCACTTTGTGTAGCAATGTCTACTTGATAGGATTCATGTTATATGATGATACATGTTAATCTTTGTAATTACGTGGAGTAATTATTAGTGTTATTGGACTAAATATATGTTAATATTTGTTCAATTTGGATTTAGCCTATCGCTATTTGGATCATGTTTGTAAGCATGTTGTGTCAATAAGTTAATGTGATTTTGACTATTAGTTTGGTAAACAATATTGGAAGTCTGAAAAAGGTATATTGTTAGGTGGTTGTGAATAGGGTGTTGATGCTCATTCATGTGAAATTTGCCATCGGAATTGTGAACTTAATTGTTCATTTTGTAACTGTGGAGTAGTTACTTGAGAAATGCCAAGATATGTGTATTACTTGTTATGTGATCACTTTATGAAAATGAATTGAGAGTTAAGACTTCTTTGGTAATGGATCCACCGAAGGAGTTGAATGGGAATTGTCACTTGTTACGTTGAGTGGGTCCATAACTGCGATTATGACCCCCAACGTATTGAAATCTTGTATCGATATTGAGTAATAATTAATTGGGCGAGTGGTTCTCTGGAACAGTTCTTCCTGTATACCTAAGGGTTAAAGGAAGGTATGCATACTTAGGAACATTTGAAGTATTCCGGAAGTCATCTATACTCCGAACGGTTGATCCCTCTTTTGCCAATGTGCACGGGACTAAGATTATATTGAATCGACTGCGGTTGGTTTGACAATTCTTGCGATTCTCTCCTCTCCAATGAACTTGGCTAATGGATAATAATAAATATTGGATTTATTATTCGGTGTTCATGCATGTCTTTAATTTAAAGCATGTTGTCTTTATTTTCTTAAAGCATGATTATTTATTTATTAAGCATGTTGGCTTAACTTGGGGATTTAAATGGATTATGTGGTTATGAATTACTCAGCGTAGCTGATTGGTTGTTTTTCTTTTTACTTATGTTTGTTGTCCATTTCTCTTCAATGATGGGCCTATGATGAACCTATGTGGAATTCGTCTATACAGGGGAGTAGATTGACAGGATTGTAGCTCATGGAGTAGAGCTAGTGAGAAGGCAACGAAAGAAGATTGTATATCTTCTAAGAACAATTTACTTTTATTGTTTTGAATTGGATTCTTGTAGTATTGAGATTTTTATTGTTGTAATGAGATTAATTCTCTTGCATGAGAATTAATAGTTTATTATTTTCTATTTCATTTGGATTATTTGTTTAGGTTTAGTTTTGAAAGATAGTTATTATTTAATTATCTAGTATGTATGTTTGGGATATAAACATTTGGTTTCTTTCTAGCCTTGTATTTAATTTGAACATTAAATACGGCGGTGACGCTTCGACTTTCTAGGGTTTTTCCGCTGCAAGTTGTGATTTTAAATGGTTTTAAATTAGACGGGAATTCGGGGTGTTACAGTAAATATATAAATAAAAAAATAATTAACAACAGATAATAATAATAATAATAATAATAATAATAATAATAATAATAATAATAATAATAATAATAATAATAATAATAATAATAATAATAATAATAATAATAATAATAATAATAACTTACACTCCATACCTACCCGAAACTCTTCCAATGACAACTACTCCAGAATGATATATCGAATTTAGATAAAGTTAGGATCGAAAGAAACTCAATCTCTCACGTTTTCTTTGTTCCTTTATTTTACATATAACTGATGTAAAATACTTTTGATGAGTTAGAGTTAGAGTGTTTATTGGAAACCTAATGATCAACATCTCAACTATTATATATGTATATATATATGCACTAACTAATTTCCACACCTTCAAACGTGACTAACCCTTCGTCTTTTTTCATTCTAGTTCCTTCATTTGCATTGTAATTCATATATTTTCTAGATCCCTTTTATGTTTACTACTCCTATTACATATTTACATTATTATATTATGAAGTTGTTAATTTGACTAACTAACCATGATTGTTTATGCAGATTTCTTCTCCTTCTCTATCTTCCTTACTCTACTTCGTGTTATTTACTTCACCTTTGCACCAAACTTCATTAGAAAATCATTGGTTTACTAATAATACATCACTTATTCCTGCAGATTTAGGGATGATTAATGAAGTATCCAAAAGTAAATAGCAATTTTTCAGTAAGTCATTTTTCTCTTTTCTTTTCTTTTTGGTGTTATCTCTCATAGTAATTTATGGGTTGGATAATTTCAATTTTACGGGTGAAGAATTTTTATGCATGCAGGCTTATAATTATTACGAATCAATGATCAAAACTCATAAACCTTGATCTAAATAAAATGAATCCAACCATACAATTTTCATTTGGTTAGTCTTTGAAGCATAAATCCAGGCTTATAATTATTACGAATCAATGATCAAAATTCATAAACCTTGGAAGCATAAACTCATAAAATGAATTCAATCATACTATTTTCACTTGGTTAGTCTTTGTAAATTATTACGAATCAATGATCAAAACTCAAAAACCTTGATTTTAAAAAGTCCAATACATATAAATAAAGATAAATTTATTACGGAGGAAGTATTACATGATATTATGAATAAAAAAAACTACAAGTTTTTAAAGAAAAATTTAAGCGGCAAGCAAATGATATACTTGTGTGCTTCACATTATTTGGGACAGAACTAACCATGTTCACACCAGGATGACCCATAAAGGGGTAAAATGCTCTCACCAAACGGTATTTTCATTTTTTAGATTCAAATATTTGACATTCGTTAAGAGATGAGAGTGTCGAAACACTCATATATACCAACTAGTGTACTTGTGAACGTGTTTACCTTAATGCAGAATGTTCTACAATTCTATGTGTCATATAATTAGCAACATCTTCGCGCTCTATCTGTCTCTTCAATTTCCAACTTTCTTACCTATTTATGATATAATTAATTGTTGCAAATGTCAAAAGCCTGATACCCAGGTAATAATGCAAAAAAAAAAAAAAAAAATTAAATTGTGAAGTTACAATGGGTAGTGAAGCATATAATTAAACGTCAAATGGAAACAACCTCTCTATTCTTACACGGATGGAGTTGCATATAACTAATCCACCGATTATCACGTGAGCCCCTCTATAGGCGGCATTGGCATAGTTTTGATGTTTTGTTGTACTCCGTAGTAACTGACTTTTAGTTATTATTGGTGGCTCTTGTTTGGAGGGGACAGGGACAAAAAATAATTAGTGACCAATAATGGCAATAATCTGATGAACATTTGCAATTTGCAAGTTTGCAGCCAAAAATTGTATTGTCATTGTCCTAGCTAAGAGTCTATAAGACAATTCAACTATGATTTACAGTCACTATTATGAGACGAGAATATGCCTTGGAGAGTACTAAGCTCAGCTACTAGTGTGAACTGCAGAGCAACCGAAGAAACAGAACTGGATGGAAGAAAAATTATATTACTTGAAGTTTTTATTGGAGGGCGGAAACTCACTAGATTCCCTCCCTTTTTTTATAGTCGGTTAGTTATTAAGGAGGACGGGATTATTGATGTTCGAACACAGGTGGCACTGAAACTACCTGGACGATTTACCAATAGACCGGCCTAAGCCTGGTTTAATGAAGAGCTGATGCGTAACAACTAACAAGAGTTGTCCAAATTCGGTTTTCAAATCCCAAACGCAAAGTTAATTTCTTCTAGGAAAAGCATTCCTTTTTTCTTTTTTTTTTTTTTTTTATGTTTTATTATTGGCGTTTTCTTTTTAGCAGTAGTGCAGTTTTAAAATAGTAATTCACAAGATCCTGCTGATTATGACCAACGCCCAAACTTTGACAATTGGACTATGAAATTCACTAAACTTTTAACACTTGATCTTTTGTCTAGATGATGAGAATCACCTATTCGCACGTCTTATCGGCATGACACTTAATTATCCCAATTTAAATAGGTACTCCTTAAAGAAATTTAAAAAGTCGTACTAGCTAGTATAGCTAGCCTGGTTTGGTATTATTTTATTTTTTTTCCCCTTCTTTTTTGGTATGTTTCCTAGCTAGTTGTTCAAATAAATACTACTAAGAATTTCTCAAAAAATCATGCAAAATTTGATCAGCAAGTCTTTATCTGAGATCAACTCACAGAAAAGTAGGGTTACTTTTTAGAAATGTAGGGATCACGAGTAGTGATCCTTATTTCATTGAAAAGTGACCTTCAACTCACCAAAAATTACAAAAAAACCGTCTTACAAAAATGTTTGTCAACGACGAAATCAATATACTACCTAGTATTTGTGATCGTGTTTTCTATTTGGCAAGATGGAAGCGAAAGGAATTTGATCAAACTAGGGGTGTGTGCCAATTTTGCCCCTGTTAGCCATGAAATCTGATTGTGTGTTAGTTTTTTGAAAATCATCAAATTTTATTATTCTATCGAAAAAATGCATGTACGTCCTAAGTATGTATGATGATGCTTTTCATTTCCACAAATGTTATGCTTCAACGCATTCGCTAATTGAATTACATTAGTCATTCCAATAACATATTACTCGTTTCCCTACTCTCTCCCAATAACACGGGCATACACCTAATAATTTATGATAATTATCCAACTAGAGCCTTTAAAAGGATTTCAAGAATAAACTAATGGAGAAAGATTATGATTTGGCACACAGGATGATCAAGTTGTGAAATAAAGCTCAATATATCAATCAAATTTCCATTGACTTTTCCCCTTAAAGAATTAACGGCAAACAACTTGATAATAAAACGAAACAAAAAAAAGGCAAGAGCATCTAGGTTGCGACCACCCCATCTACCTATGAAAACATTTAGGGTATCATTAAGCCAATGCCAAGGCCTTATCTAGTGGCCGTAAACTTTTTAATAGGAAAAACCTTTAATGAGGTATCCAAGGCTTTATACAATGAAAATTGCACAGTTCTAATAGCTCAACTTGTTAAGTTTTTATGTATGATATTAGAGACCAAAAATTTGAAATCTAGCCTTTATGTTTTAATTTCTTCTATTTTTTGATAATTGTATAATGTCGAAAAGGTAAAATGAGCGAATAATGCCTATGTCTATGTGCTTTCCGTACTTTAAAATAAAATTACAAATAATGGGAACCATATCTTAAATGTAACTTGAGTTATACAATTGAATGAAACACATTGTATGGGTCATGGAATTATATGTATTCATGAAAAAAAAATATTGAAGAAAAAGAAAAGAAGGATCATCATCATTTCCACCACATTGTTTTGTTTTCATATAGCATCACAATCACGTCAATTTTGAAGGAGATATTGACATCATTAATAGCCAACTATGTTACATTTTCTATATATAAATGAAATTATACATGTCACCCAAATTTGAAAACAGGGTAATGTCTCACGTACAACTAATCACAGTAATTAATTTCAAATAATCACATGCTACCTCACTAATAAAACAAATCCAAAAAATAAAAAAAATGGCCTAATTTTCACCTAAATTACTTAATTAGGAAGTCATACTCTCACTTGCAGTCAAAAGTTGTTCCAAATAATCACTCCCCAAATCTTCAAATACAAACACATTATTCTCCAATCCCCTGTTTTTCCCCCTTCCCCTGTTTTTCTTACAAATAGACTTATTATTATTATTATTACTCTTCCTAATAGAAAGCCTATTTTTCATGACCAAAACAGGTGAACACCCATCACCAAACCCATAATTCATTTCCTTAAGCGACTGTTTGACTGTCTCCACAGGGAAATTGAGTACAGCCATTGCTCCTCGAGTCGAAAACGCGGCTTGATCGTAAGCCATAGCGGCTGCTTCAGCAGTGTCAAATGTTCCTAGCCAAACCCTTACTCCGTTTCTTGTCGAATCCCTTATTTCAGCAGCGAATTTTCCCCATGGCCTTTTTCTGACTCCTCGATATGTACGTTCTGATGAATGATTATTAATTTGTGTAGGAAACGCAAAAGTAGATGTCACCTCCTCTTCCTTAATTTGAACTGGGCTCGACCTTATCTCAAGGTCGAGCCCAGGGGTGGTTGTGGTTGTGGTTGTGGTTGTGGTTGTGGTAGTGGTCGTGTTTCCTAACATTTCGAGGAGAAGCATCTCCTCAGAATCGTTCTCATTAAAGGGGAGGAAATCGGAGAAGTTTGATTCTGAGTATGAATTCCATGAATGCAAAGAAGAAGACTCGGTCTCTGGGGAAGAATAGTGGAGTGTAGTATTAGAAGAAGCAGAATAATTCATTGTTTTGGTGCTCTTTTTGTTTTTTGTTTTTTTTTTTTTTTTTGTGTTAGTTATGTTTTTAGTTGGTTAAATGAGAAAATGGTGAAGGATAAGGTGGTCTGTTTTGGGTTATTTATACCCAAAAGATGAAGTGAATAAAATAAAGGATAAAAACAGTATAATGGCCTAATGGGGGAGATTATTTAATTTTAATTTAACTGCCAATGGGGTCATAATCAATTTGGTTAAATGCAAAACTACACACGTGGGTCAAATGACTCGTGTGGCGGCCTGGTCATGAGACGGCAGCTCAGTTTGTCCCATTATATCATCCCAAAAGGAGGTGAATTGGTGATTGGGAAAAAATGTCTGTTTTATGGCAAACACTTAACTAGTAGGAGTACTTTTAAGGATTGTTTTTTTCGACTTCAAATTTGTTGGAGTATCCCTCCTACATGGAGGAAGAGCCCAATTAATTTGGGTTATATTTGCTTACCATATGGGTTATCAATATGATGTTTAAGTGAAGGGCAATTTCGTATATTCACTCACAAGTGGCTTCCCTTATGAGCCAAAAGGTTAGAAGGGCTGAGTGCAAGAGAGAGAAAGCCTAGACACTCAAAAAAATCAGGAGAAAAGTCTAGAAGAGAAGAGGAGAGAGAGAAGAGGAGCCACCCACGAATTTTGGTGCTGGCAGCCCAGAAATCCGCCCCGATCGACGACCAAACGAACTCCGATCGTCGCGAGATTTTAGCACGTTGTTCCTGACATCCCCCTCTTCAAATCCAACGGTCAGAATTTCATTTGGAGCTCTCTAAGTCAGTTTTCTAAATTCAGCTCTTATTTTATACGAAATTGTATTTCCACTCTTTTGGGTGATGATTTGGGAGACTTGTTGTGCCAAGGTTGATCCTTGATGATTGTGAATACCTCTAGTTGATCTAGGGAAGAACTATTGTTGTACCCACTTGTTAATTTGTTGATTAGTGGAGGTTTTGGTACCGTTTGTTAACGGTCCCGTGGTTTTTTCCCCACATCGGGGTTTCCACGTAAATCCTTGCGTCTCCTTGTTTATTTACTGTTTTTTGGGCTGATTTATAGTTCCATTTGCTGCTGTCATTTTGGTTCAATATTATTTGGTTGCTTGAATTGGTTATTGCTCATCTTTGCATCACAACCGGGGAAAAAGTCTTTGTTGCTTCCGCTTGTGTATTTGTGTGCTTTCCCCAACAAAATTTAATTGGAGCTCCATTTAATTTTAATTTTTATTTTTTGGAAAAATGGTAAGTATATTTCATTCACCCAAAGACATATCAGAATAGCATTTAATTATTCCATTTTTATTTTTATTTTTATTTTTTAAGAAAACATATTTTTAGTTTACGGTTTTGAGTTGTCAATTTTACAAATCAAGTAGATAACTATAAGAAAGAAAGATTAAAAAACTTGGTCATAATCATAAAATTATGTGTGAAAAAGCTTCACGGTAAGACATGATTAACTCTTTTTTTTGGGTAGAAATCAAGACATTTGCATAAATAGAAGAAAATTTATTAATTAATTACACCCAAAACAATTCTTTTTTTTTTCTTTTAATATATGTGTAAATGTGTAATGCGATTTTTTCTAATACTGTATGTATGAAGAATATCGATAGTGGAGTCATACTATCTTAAAAGTCATGAAATGGTGATTGCTATAACACCATATGGTATGTTATTGGTTGGTAGTTTTCCGAATTTTTTTTTTAATAGAGACGTAAAATAGACTACATTGACTTTATTTTAATGACGATAGTAGAATATTATAGTTTAAAGGAAGTTACTTCGTACTAGGTAGTAAAATAACGATTAAGGCATATCTCGCTGGACAATGCTATATCTATCTGGTGGGTAGACTATCCGGGTGACGTGAAATAAAAAAAAAATTAAATAAAATGCTTATGTAAGCTTTCAATATTCCAAATCAGATAATACAAGTGGCTGAAATTTCATTTTACTATGATTAAAACATTTATTGCTGAGACAATTATAGTCAATACAAGATAAATAAAGGTCCAATTTACTATGCAAAAGAGTATGAAAATTGTGCAAGATATTGATTGTCAAAGAAAAAGAAAAAAAATAAAATAAAAAAATCCTAGGTTGCACTACGCCTCCTTCTTTCTCTCCCTTTTGCTGGCACCATCCTTCTTGTTCAACTCTTTCAACAGAAAATATTAATGGAAGCAGAGTTTCCCTTATATAGTTATATCTCACAGACTGTTTAAGGAAAATACATAAAAAGAAGAAGTAAGTACTCCACTAAATCTTTTTTTTTTTTTTTTTGGTAAGTACTCCACTAAATTCATCTAATTAAGCACACCAAGTAGGTACTGATAGTTGTTCATTGCAAACTTAATTTTAGCTACTTCCAAATACCAAATATATATATGCCAAAATGGAGCAAACCTGGGTATTTCCCTTACATTCACAAACTAACAAGGGCCACAACCATTCTACAAAATTACCCAAACCAAATTTGCCCCACCAATTACTAACACCCTAGCTGATTAGTACTAAACATCCGAGATTAAAAGCTAAAGATGGTTGAACAAAATCACCCAACTAGTCCTCTGTAATTTGCATCAATCACACTTGCCCCAACATCAATTGATTGCTTCCATGCAAGCTCTGACCTTGGCGCAATCCGAGCATGGTGGAAGAAAATCAAAAGTAATGGGAAATGGTAATGGTGAGATGGGAGATGACAATGACAATTAAATTTTTTGAAGCTTCATAAATCTTAACAATGGTGGAAGAAAATCAGTAGTAATGGGCAATATGGCCATGAGGAGATGGTAGATAGCAATGACAGTTAATTTTTTTTCTTTTTTCACTTTCTTAATTAATGGACACTTCCCAATAAATTCTCCACTTTTCAATAAGTTGATTAGTTGACAGCTTTAACATTTTTCTTTTTCATTTCTTAATTTATTTTTCCACATTATATCTCCACATCACTATTTTCCTTTATTTTTTTTATCCAACTCATCTGGATATATCTACCCATTGGGTAAACAAACTTTTCTCCTATCTCGTTATGCCATGTTCTGAATTTCGTATCCTATAGCGAATATATCAAGGTTGAACAATCCGTGCAAATATTTACTTTGTAAATGTTATAGTTTCTTGAAGCCGAATGTTAACAAGTCCATAAGGGGGCAGGTAGGTAAACTTAAACATATCCCACAAACTTCAATTACTTTACCAAAAATCTGCGAGTGAGTTCAAACATGTTTACCACCATCCCTAATGATAAACTTAATTACTCCGTAAGTTATAATATGAAGGTTGCTAATTTCTATAGTTACCAAAAGGCTACAAACATTATACAGGCACTAATACAAATATACCATTGTCACTTATTCAGCTTTGCACTTTTCTCAAACATGCAAACTGTGTGGACCGTGAATCCATTTAACTTAATTAGTGGACACAAGCAATTTAACTTAGTGATTCACCTGATTGTATGGACAGCAATTTAAAATTGCTGAAAATATTCATTTCAAAAGAAAAGTTTGAAAAGAAGGAGAGTTCGTCATTGGACATTGGTTTTGGTCAAGTTTATATTTGAGGTGGGCCTTAATTCTCCTCAGCCACCTCATCTAGGCTTAAGTGAGACCTACCATAATGGACAATGGTGGGCTTGGTTCTAGAAGTCTCCTTTCCTGTTTCGAATAGATCAAAAGTTCCTCTCCTCAACTCCTTAATTTTAAGTACAGTATATGCTATCCAAAGGAATATTAGTTTATTCATCGGGCAATTTTTGTTTTGATTTTTTTTTTTGAGGGATATCGAGCAGTTAATCCGATTAATATTTGAATTGGTGATTTGTTGTGTTTTGATATTTTATTTTTTAAGTTGAAAATATGTTATTTGAGTCTTGGTATATAAGCTTATTTTTCAGATCCACATTACATGAGTTAGCTATTTGATATTTTATTTGAGTAATTTAAATAATTTTTTATTTCGAAATAAATTTATGATAATATTTATATCTATGTCATTAGAATCATTTCAAACCATATTTTCAACAGTGGCGAAACCAAAAAATATTTATTGGAGGGGCCAAGTACTACGACATTTTATTAAAGTCCTGTTAACGATGGTTTTATTGTAGTTTTTGATGAGACGAGGGTCACATTTTAATAAAACAAGGGTTATGACTCATAATAAGTGACCCTACATTTCTAAATAGTGACCACATTTTTATGTAAGTTGGTCTCACTCAAGACTTAGTCGTTGAAAAATAGCTAGCAAAATAAAAACCAAGAGAAAAAAAAAACACGAATGCTTTTAGAATAATTAAATGTATATTAGCTAGCTTTATTTAGATGGTTTTTGTAGGATGTATATGTACAAAGGTTTTTTTTTTTTTTTTTTTTTTTTTTTTTTTTTTTGTGAAATACTAAGAGGAAAAAAAATCTGAGTAAATAAATATCTAGATTAAGAAACTCAAATCACAAAATGTCAAAAAGTAATAAAAAGGGGAAGAATAAAGAAGGGGGTTGGGCCTTGGGGGAATCAATCTCGTGCGAGCCCAACACCAAACTCAAACACATCTACTACCATCTCTGCTACCCAGTCAGCTATATTACAATAAACTTCATTAATTATTTATAAAATTTCAAGATCATGGGGGTCGCCCCTGATTTTTAAATGAATCGTCCAAGATTGAATATATTAAACTAGTTTTGAATGGTTAAAGACTAAGTTAAAAAACTTCAGTTCAGTTCAGTTTTTTCTACTTGAAATTAAAACAACGAGGCTAAATTTTACGAGCGATTTAATTGTGCTTTCAAGAGCACATTGTGCAATAAGAAAAGAGTTGAGCTTTACAAAAGGGCTTGGACTTCTTCGTTCTATCTCTAATTTTGGGCTGCAGTATGCACACTGTCAGATCACATGTGGCAATTTTTACTGCACACGTGTAGTTAAAGTTGCACGCATTCAATTCGGAGTTCATGAAAACTGAAGTTAGAGAATAGAGCGCTTCATCATTCATCAACGTCACCTTGTGCGCGCATTACCTCTAATGCATGGCAACGAAAATTCATGTGACTTATTTGAAATGACCTGCTTTTTCATGAACCCCTTGACCATGACAGGGAAGGCCATTTATATAACTTATTAAGTGGCCCACTTAAAGTGGGTAACAAAATAACTGCGAAAAACAAAATATTTCTCCAATATATATATATATATATATATATATATATATATATATATATATTTCGATTTTTGTGTGTATATGTTTTCTAATGTTAGCATTATTTGTAAATTACTCACCCAAAAATTGACCAGATTGTTTCCACTAGTCCAAATGCATCCCCCCCTTGAAGGTAGTCTTCTCTCTGATCTACAATAGTCCAAAGCAATAATTTAATCAAATCAAAGTCATGATAAGTTCTCTTCACTTAAATTTTAGTTCAATTCTTTTGTAGTTTTTTTGGGGGGTGAGATTTTAAGTAGTTATTTTAATAACATTTGATTCCAATATATTATGTCCATGACATACATGTTGCTTAAAAGATTTCAATAGATACATACAAGCGAACAAGACTAATATTGAATCCTCTCACCAAAAAAAAAAAAAAAAGGAAAAAACTAATATTAAAGAGCAAGTATTGTATAAGACCAACTCACAGTATATAATATAGTTACTATAGCTATTTAGAAATATAGAACTCACTCATTATAAACTGTAACCTTCGTTTCACTAAAAGTGACTCTCATCTCACTAAAAGTTACAGTAAAATTGTCATTATAATAGAGATGACTTTTCAAGTACTATTTGAATTGAAACTAACAATAATATTTCATACTCACTTTTAATCTTTATAATTTTTTAAAAATTAATGATCAAAATTTGTGATTTTAAATTCTAAAAAAATCCAATATAAAACTATTTTGGAACGAAGAGAGTACTCAATAGAGGATTTTATGACGGACTGACATTAAACCTAAGTCCTATGCTATGAAGTCATATGTAATTTTGACCACTGGGACGAAGAGAGTACTCAATAGAGGATTGATGATTTTCATCACGTTTAATCTTGATTTTTAGCTTTTTTTTCCATTTGAGTTGAATAAATTCTCTCCCTTTGTGGAGTTTTTAGGGATCTTCTTATCTTTCTTTTTATAGGATTCTTTTTTCGCCTATTGTGCGATTGATTTTTAGTAAAAGCATTATGAATTTGGGGACCGGATATACACACAATTGACGGAATCATACAGAGGTTTGTGGGCAAGCGATTGCGTTACTTGTGGTGAAGATCTCCACTTCTGTGAAAGATGAAGATACATTAAAGGAAGTATATAGTTACTATGCATGTTGGGAGTCACACCTGAGTATTCTAGTATATTGGCTTGTTAGCGGATTTTTTGTTGTTTCTATTGATTTAGTATATTCTAGAATTATTTTTATTGTAGATACCGTATGACTATTTTATAAATGAAAGTCTCTTTTTTTCATCTTTAAAAAAAAAAAAAAAGATTTGACCACTGGTGACCAAACTCCCAGCTAGAGTGACTTGGGTGTTATTTGACGGTTACCAACGAAGTTTCTAAGAATAGAAGTATAGAACCATATATATTGGGGACACATGGAAAGCCATTTCCAAACGTATACTCCCTTTCAAGTAGGATTTTTTTCTCTTTTATTCCAAAGAACCTTTCAAATCATTGCTTCTTGGCTTGAGTGGTCCCCTCTTTTGTCTTGTTTTCGCCGCTTCGAGATGAGAATCTTGAGTTTACTATCAGATGGTCTATATACTCTCTCCTCTCACAAAACCCTCACTTAAGGTATATAATATAGGGTTTTTTGGTGCGTGGTATATATTACAATTTTTTTGGAGTATATATTATTATATTTATATAATACCCCCTAATAATATCATCGCTCCAAACTATCCAAATAGAGTTTTATATTTTGTACTCTTATAATATTGTAATCAAAACACATGCTTATAAGATGCTATTGGTTTTAAGTTTATAACAATCTACCTAGGAATATTCAAGCTAAGGTCCCAAACGTACAATTGAGAGCAAATCGTGACCACATTACACTTTGGTAGTCTTTCATTTGTTCTCATCCAAAAGAAGATAGTCACGTGATATATATAGACTTTTATCTCTTTTTCTTTCTTTCTTTTCTTAGTATATATTATGCATAAAGCTAGCTAGACTTTTTCTTTCGTAAGGTGTCATGAATCTAAGCCATTGTAGGTCCAACATTCCTTCAAAAACATAATTAGCTAGGGTCCAATACAATAGTGGTTTATATATATATATATACTAGTACTCATGGCAACTGACATTCACTCAAATCTTTGCTTTCAATATAAATTTGTCTAATTTCCTCTAGTTATTGCTTAGCTTTGATGTCTTAATATTTAATAAGTACGTAGTAGTATCAGATAACTCTCAGGTAGTTGATTCTCATGTCAATCAAAAGGAGCACAGCATGCATCGATCACCCTCAGCTCGTAAGCTTGACATCGTTGTCGGTGTTAGGCGAGCTTTGATGCCTACACATTCAAAGTATATGGCCTAAAGTAATGTTCATCCAATAGTCTCAAATTTCTAGTTCAATTATCAAACTTAGTCCCTAGCTTCACTCACCACCCATTGATCATATCCGTTCTTCACCAATTTCACACTTAAAATTTATAAATAATTGGATTTGTATGATAAGATAGAGATTAGAGAGGACGAGTCTTGCTTGGAGGAATGAGGGTAATGATTAAGGGGGTAATAGATAAAGTTATAAGCTAAAATGGAGAGTGTCGAGATGGTGAGTATTAGATTTTGTGAAGAGGAAAGTAATCATTCCCTCCATTTGGGGGGTAAAAGTTACCCACGCTCCCCCTAGAGTAATGCATTACCCCCCTTTCTCCCTTTATTTTCTCAATTACTCCCTTAATCATTACCCCATCACCACCTCTATCATCCTATTTTATCCTTTAATTTGCTCCATTACCCCTTAATCATTACTCCCAATCCAAACATGCCCTAAGAGGCAAAAAATTACTCCCCCATAATAATAGCTAAAAAAGTTATCCCATGACCACAAAAAACAAAAAAAAAGTCGTTCTAAAACAATATAAAAGTTAAACTAATCTCATTGCAACTTTTTGCGTATGGATTAAGGGTGGTGTTTTTTACCGCATTATTTTAGTTCAATTCAGTTCAGTGATCTATCATTTCTCTTTCAACGTTCAGTTCAGTTCAATTTAATTTAGTGGAAAAAACATACTTTAAGGGTGCGTTTGTTAGAGCTGAACTTACCAGAACTGAATTGAATTCAACATCACTAAACTGGATACTACTAAACTGAACTGGACACAACTGAACCGAATTGAACACAACTTGAAATGTGAGACAAAAAGTATTTTTCTGAACTCAACACCACTTAACTCAACTGAACATCATTTAACTGAATTTGAAATCAGTGAATTGACATGTAAACTGAACTGACCGTGTAAGCTCTAACAAACGCACCATAATTATTGTTGATATGCACATTCTACACAAAAACTTCTATAAAGAACTTTTTGTAACTTTTGGTGAGAGGAGAATCAATTATTAAGTTTTTGCTGCATATTTTCTGGTTTGGAACCGGATTTTTGGTCCTATATATTTGAAGTTTCATTCTGCCCCAGTTACCCACGTGGAGGATTAAAATCGAAGCTGACTTCGATTTCAAAATTCTTTGTTCTAGTATGATGGCAGACTTTGGTATTATCCAACATTGCACTTATGTCCTATCGAACTATCGAAGATAATGATCAACAAACCTGCAATAAAAAGTCCAACGTTTACATTGCGTTGGCAACTACGACTGATATACATATATACATGCATCCAGATCCAGTACTAAAATGTGGGGATTGAAACATTACATGCACTTCGATTACCAATGTTAAAAATCAACATGAATAATAAAAACAATTTAGTCATAATTAAGCAGTTTCTTTACAACTTACAACTTTACAAGCGAAAACAATCCGGCATGCCCTACATCAGCCAATCTACTAGACAATATTTTGACCATTAATAATTTTACACGGTCTCTGACATAATACTTTGACTATTAGTAACTTTATATAAATAGTAAAAATCATAATAAAAAAAAAGAATATATTGTAAAAATATAATCTAAAATGAATCTAAGAAAAATATTTTGGTTTTGTAATTTTCCATATATTTTTTTCACAAATTCAATTGTCAAAATTTGTAAAATTTGACTTAAAAGGTCAAATGGCCGGGTATACATTATTTTGGGACGGATGAAGTTGTACCTACAATTACATTGTACTACTAATACTTATCATCAATAATCTCACCTTCTAGCTTTTTTATTGTAATTTTTGTATATCTACATCTTTTGTATATCGACACAAAAGATCAGACAAACATATGCGAGAGAAAAATAATAAAAATAAATATTCAAGTTGGTCATATGGAAAGGATGTAAAGATCTGATGATGTTCAAGAATTCTCGCATCTCGTTAGAAAATAAGCTGGGACCGCAATAAAGCAGTTTAATTAAACTTCACGACTCGCGACTATATAATTTAACGCCCAGTTGTTTAATTAGACAAGCCAAACAAGCAACGCAAAAGTTATTAATATGCATGAATCTGTGATCTCCAGTTTTTAAATTGAAACTGAGAGAGAAAAACTCTTTACACCCAATTACCCATTCAATATTACTAGTTGATCGAAAGAGTTCAAGCGAAAGGAGTAAATTAGATAGTAACATATTGATGCCCCTCAAAAAAAAAAAAAAAAAAACATTAAAGAAGATAGTAACATATTGATTGGAATATTATTGAGAAGTCATACTCTCTATATTGGAGTAAGCCAAACATGGTATGGGGACACTTGGAGCGTCGAAACGATTTTGAGGGTGTAAGACTTATTCGGTCGGTTTAGTTTAGCTTAGTTAAGTGGTGTTTTCGTGTCAGTTCACTAATGTTCAGTTCAATTCAGTGGTGTTTAGCTTGACAATAATCATGTTGTCTCTTATATCAAGTGGTGTTCAGTTCAACTTTATTGGTGTTCAATTCAATTCAGTGATGTTCATTTTAATTCACTGGTGTTGAATTAAGTTAGTTTAGTTTAGTTTAGTTCAGTTTAGTTCAATTCATTTCAGCCCTAATTAAAGAACACACACATAGAAGTTGAAACATAACTTTTGACATACAATGTGTTTGTTAGAGTTTTCCGATTAGTTTAATTTAGTTTAGTGGTAATCTCGTGTCTAATCAATGGTTTTCAGTTCAAAGACATACATTTTGTCTCACATATCAAGCGGTGTTAAATTCAATTCACTTCAATGATGTTAAATTTAATTCATTTTAGTTCAGATTTCAGTTCAAAGAAAATTTTTACGTCTTGATTTTGAGTTCCCCTTCAAGATAATAAAAGACTTGCTATGGTGCTTTGGAATCTAAAATCAAACGAGCTTGCGATAAGAGATTATGATATGGTTCTGAATCAATTTCCCACTTCTCATAATTGTCACCTCTGTGGAAATAAATTTATGGTTCGAAGTATGTAATAATTTCTCATTTGTGACCAACTTCTTAAAGTTCATAAGAAGCCTTCTAGAAGTTCAACACTTTGCATACAAGCGTGCATCATTCCAAAAAGGGAAAGCTATAAAGGGGATAGTAAGCGCTACTTGGATAGTGTAGCATTGTTTGGAATACGCTGTGGCTTTGGCCTCATAGAGTCATAATATGCCACGCTATCGAGGCTAGAAGTTTGACACGACAGGGAGTCACTCGTATACAATATAAAAGTAAGGGTGCATTTGTTAGAGCTTATACGGCCAGTTCAGTTCAGTTCAGTTCAGCTGTCAATTTAATAATTTCAAATTCAGCTAAATAATGTTCAGTTCAGTTCAATGGTGCTGAGTTCATGAACACACTTTTTTTCTCACATATCAAATTGTGCTCAATTCAGTTTAGTTGTGTCCAGTTCAGTTATGTAGTGTTCAGTTTAGTGATGTTGAATTCAGTTCAATTCAGTTAGTTCTGGTAAGTTTATTAGCTCTAATAAACGCATCCTAACCGCAAGTTTTGTGTAAGAGTAACTTACAAAAAAATAGAGTAACAAAACTCATTTTACCAAAAGTTATAATAAAATCATTTTAAACCAGTTTTTAGGATAAGCTAAAGTGTAAAATCTCCTAAACAAAGAAAATAAAATGAAAATTGGAGTGTGACATAGTCCATATCTAGATACAAAGTCACAACTCAATCAACACTAAAGACGTCGTGCAAATGAAATTAGGTAACTTAAACTGTTTCTCTAAATAGTTTATGAACAAGTGGCATGTGCCTGAAGCACGTGCTCCTTTACTTATTAATTTATCAGGTTTTCATTATTCTTTTGGCAATTACAGGTTTTCATTATTAGCAACTGTTAGAAAATTTATTCAATAAGTAGGAGAATGGAATTTTGTCAATTTAACATACCTCAAACTTTATTTATCAACATGTATAACAACAATACAAGTACAAATCTTGTATATCAAACACTCAAATACATCAATATGATCAATAGAACAACAATATAAATAAAAGAGAGTAAGGATTAGAATTAGCCTGTTTTAGTTGGGATTATGGGTTGATGCATGTTGGACACTTTCCGTGGAGAAGAACCGCCCCTCCTGCACGAGGCTTTAATTTGTTATCATGGCGTTCTCCACCTCCGATACAACAACCCGTTGAAAGCTATAGGTGCAGCCAATAGCTCTCCCGAACCACCGAATCGCCCATGCTCAAAATACTAGTTTACAGTATAAAAACCATCAAAGTAATATTTGTTGGAATTGTATTAATCGGTCATCTCATAAAGCAAAGTAGGGAGGAAGAGAGGTGTTTCTCTCTTTATCTTGGAAATATAGCTCTTTTCCATCTCCAACAAGAATGACTAAAACTCCCTTTTATAATCAACCCTTTAAGTGTTGAATCATAACCTCCCTTATTTTAATTAGCCATCAAAATAAGAGTTACAAGGACATTAAAATAGTAACGGTTACAAAAATAAATCAAAGGAACGTTATAAATCCCAACATTTATCAACCAGCATTAAGTGGTAATAAAACCGAATATTTAGACAAAATATTTTATGTAGATAAAAGAACACTAAACTATTAACTTGTTAGAGCCTTTAAATTGGTACACAAATAAATGTTACCGAATAGGAATTAGGCATCTAACAAATAATAATAAAAGTCCCAATATTAAATTTTAAAAGCATAATTTTTCAACAGCAACAAGTATTGTGTTTAAACAACTCACAGAAAAATTGGATCACTATTTAAAAATATAGGAATTATTTATACTGAGTAGTTTCCCTTATTTTATTGAAAAATGACCATATTTTGGTAAAAATTACGAAAAGATCATCTTATATCTATTAAAAGGAGATTGGAGAGCGAATCTATCTTAGTTCAATAGGCACCGGCGCGCCGCGCACCCAAGCTTACTTTTGACCATGTCGATTGGATTCTCATTCATGGCCCCCAACTAGCCAAACAGTGACTAGCAAAAAAACTAGCCAAACAGTAATGCCGTGTATTTAAGCCCCGTTTGTAGGTCAATTAGACGGGTGGTCAACAATCAAGCGCTAAAAAAAAAGGACTCAGTTGCATTTTTAATGCTTATAAGTTATAATGGAGGCACTCATTATTGGGTACTTTCACTTTCCGTGCATATCCCATCTATTTCAAAATATAATGTTTTTATAATTTTCATAGGTGTAGATTAGTAGTTATTTGTGGTTAAAGTATCCTGTTAGAGATCTTGAGAACTGAAAAGTCACAAAAAGAAAAATAAGGAATGAAGGGAGTACATTATCATGAGGCGTGTGCGTAAAAAGCCCATTATGATCCTTGTTGAAGGTTAAGGCCTTAAGGGACATCAGGAAGGGATATTGTCCAATTCTACTAGAATGTTGCACCTATGTAAATTCCTAAAAATATATGAGGCCACCGCATCAGCAAGCTCATTTGTAGATGGCTCAAGTCTCAACTATTGTCACCTAAATAATCTACAAGTAATACAGTATAATATAACTTGAGAACTCATGGATAAATAGAAGGTGGCTGGATAATCACGCAGGCATTAGCCTCTTGGTTTTTCTTAGTGTTGATATATTCTTGACATTCTAGTGTCTACTCTCTCAATCACAATATTATAGTTCTATAGTTAACCTTTTATGGTCAAAATTTTGAAACTTTAACCACAATTTGCTTCTAACCACGTTGTTTTAAGATGTAAAATTACTTTTGTTAAATACTTAGATTCAACTCTTAAGTGCTTTCATATTTTCCTGAAAACAATAATTTAAGACTACTTTCATATTATTATTCTTATAATTTTATAAATTCATATATAAGATCAAAATTTTATGGTCCAAGTTTGATCTCAAATATCACAAAAAGGTCAAATAGGACTAAAACATTAAAATGGAGGTACACTAATAATTTTACTATTTGCAGTAATTTTTCATTTACCACATCCACAGTTCCACATGGGAGCAGTGGACTAGTGGGTTAGTCCTGAGGAGTATTTAATATTCCTGTGTGTAGATAACAAAGCCCAACAAAATTGAAGGGCCGAGTCGCAATTACGTGAAATTACTAACCCGATCTAATGTCAAACGCAGCAAACTATCTACAGCAAAGGCCCAACTATCACAACTTCAGCACAACGGCCCACTTTTTCTTCCAACTTGTTCTTTTTTTTTTGCTTGTCAAAGGTTGTAAGGTTGTATTAAAAGGCGATCAAAACAAACATACAACCTATAGGCTACAAAAGGACGAAAACTCCTCCGGACTTCGAGTCCCAACAAAATGAGAGGTGGCCGACCAAGCCGCAAAACTATGAGCTAGCGTGTTGAAACGTCTAGGAGTGAAAGCAATATTACAATGAAGATGAGAAATTAACTGAGAACAGTCCATGAGGATGTTTCTAACTGCCCAAGGGAAAGGGGGGCCTCGACAGAGGTCATAAACCAGCACTTTGGCGTCACTGAGAATTTTAACATTGCTGAAGGTGCTGCTAGCAAGGAATTTTAAGGCTTCAAGGATTGCGTGGGCTTCAACAATTGTTGGATCAGTGGTCTCAAGCGAGCGAGCCCCAGCCTTGGTGATAATTCCAACTTCGTTGACTAAGAACCAGGCTGTAGAGGCACCATCAGGTCTAACAGCGGCATCTACGAAGATGGTAGAGTGCAGGAAAGCATTATCGCCAGCCATTGACTCTTCTGAGGGGCAAGCTGATGAATCTTCAACAAAGGCAGCTTCGACCTCGTTCCATCTTTTCGTAACCGCATTGGCTATGACTTGGGGGGAGGCTTCAATACCTTTGTGGAAGAGTTGGTTGCGTGACCACCAAATGGAATCTAAAAGGAGAGCAGCCTTGCGGGCAAAAGTAGCTCCATGGGCTTCATCTATTGTGCTACGAAGTTGTGAGTTAGGCATGAAAATGCCCTTGAACCATTCAGAGATTGACCAAGCAGGGAACATATCACTTCGAAAGCCTGTGAGAAGAAGCCAGAGGGAGCGGGCAAGAGGACAGTTAAACATGATATGTTCTTCATTCTCGCTATCATTATTGCAGAAAAGGCAAGAGTCATCAATGGTGGGGATTCTTATCTTGAGGTTGGCCTTGGTTGGTATTGCTCTCCATGCTACCCTCCATAAAAAAATGCGGACTCTGTGAGGAATCTCAAGCTTTCAAAGTTGTTTCCAAAAGGATGAATCAAGGCCATTATGCGAAGTGGTGTGATGATCAGTAATAATCTTGTATGCACTTTTGACCGGGAAGTTTCCCAGTCTTTCCTTGAGCCAAGTGAAGGAGTCTGGGCCAGGGATACTTGGGAGGGAAATTTGTCGTATAGCTTGGGCAGTTTGCTCATCGAACTGACTGTCAATAAGCTCGAGATTCCATCTGTTATCAGTAATGCAATCACAAACCAAGAAAACCACAACGCCAACATTTTCTTTTGCTGCTGGGATATATCCCTCAATGCCCGGAATCCAAGGGTCTGGCCATACATTGATTGAGCACCCATCTCCCACAAGAAAGCATCCTCCTTGTTTTATGATGTCTCTATCACTGAGAATATCTTTCTAGAGCTGGGAATCAGTGGGAAGGGGATTTACGTGGCGGAAGTCGTGCCTTTTGCAGTACTTTTGTATGAATTGTTGGACCCAAAGTCGGCTGTCATTGCTGGATAACAACCAAGCAAGCTTCGAGTGAAGCGCTTTGTTGATATTTTTCATCTTGCGAAACCCAAGTCCACCAACATTTCTTGGCATACAAATTGTATTCCAAGACTTGAAATATATTTCCTTTTTCTCCACTGATTTCCCCCACCAGAAATCTCGGATCAACCCATCCATATCTTTGCAAAGTGAAGCTCCCAGTGTGTTGCTAGCCATGGCGTAGCTAGGGATAGCAGTCGCAACTACTTGTATCATGGTTGAGCGGCCAACGAATGAGAGAGTTTTAGCTTTCCAGGCTTTTAGTTTGTCTTTCGACTCTATCAACGAGGTAGTTGAATCTGTGCTTTCTGGTGTTGTTTCGGAAAAAGGGTAGCCCGAGGTAGATGGTTTCCTTATCCATGGAGGAGAGATTTAGAATGCCTTTCAATCTTCCTTTTATCTCTTGGTTGGTGTTGGGGCTAAAGAAGACCCCAAATTTTGCTTTATTGGGTGCTAAGCCACTCCAACTTCCCATCTTGTCAAGGACCTCGTTGATGGCATTTGCATTACCTTCAGTTGCTCGAGCAAAAATAACTAGGTCATCAGCGAAGAGGAGATGATCAATTCCTTCCAACTTGTTCTGGGACTTGCGTACTGTTGGCACAATTTGTTAGGTTCTTGCCAATAGTAAAATAAAAATAAAAAATTGTTGCAATTTTATCAAGTTATATATATTTTTTTGAGAGGGGAATAGTAGACTTTCATTCACAGAAAAGTCATACGACATCTACATCGAAAATAACCTTTGGATATACTAAATCAATAGTAACAATAACAAATCTGCTAACAAAACAACTAACTAGAATACCCGAGCGCGACTCACAACATGCATATTAACCATGTTTTTTATTCTTTGATACTTCATCTTTAATAGATATGGAGATCTTCACTGCAATTAACGTAATTGTTTGCTCACAAAATATTGTATAATACAATAGATCTTGTGCATATCCGGTCCCCGAATTCATATTTTTTTGCTACTAAATAGCACAATAGGCGAACAGATGAGGCTATAAAAAAGAAAAATATAAAAAATTCCCAAAAACTACACAAAAGGGAGAGAAAATTTATTCCACTTAAAGCGCACAAAAACTAGAAATCAAGGCAAAAATAGGTGGAAACATGAATCACACGGCCGGGAATGGCCTAAATCGACAATTCCAGCCTAAATTTGTCCTAGTAAGAGTTAGGGTTTAAGAGAGTAAGACGAGAGGTCAATGAGAGAGGCTTTATTTTGCAATTTTATCAAGTTATTGATAAAACAGTACCTTAATAAGTTCGAATCATTCAAATTAGTAATCCAAATTTGTGATTTTTTTTTTCCTAGTCAAAATCTTGTGTGAATATCACCCCCAAAAAATTCAAAACAAAGCATCTGAAGTACTGTAAAAGATCTCTAGTACTTGTTTCGTGACATCAAAAAAAGAAGAATCGAATGATGAACAGTAGTGACAACTCGCAATAAACCAACAAAGATAGAGAGGTCGGTATGATCATGAAACTTTTCAAAGACCCTTTTAACATTGATGTCAAATCATAATCAAACCAAACTAAACACACTTACATCTTCCATGACTTCGTCGGAATAGCAAGGCATAGAATGTTATTAGTCAACCCAATTTGTGTTTGGTCGATCTTTTTCTTATAAAGTACTCTAATAATTTTCAAAAAAAACTTGCTTAAGACAGTTTTACCATAGTTTTTGGTAAGACAAAGATCACTTTATAGTGGAACAAGGTGTTACGAGTCACGACTCATAATAAGTGACTCCTATACATTTCTAAATAGCGACCCTATTTTTTCATAAGTTGGTCTCACAAAAAACTAGCTCAATAAATTTTCTCATTAAATTAATAATTTGAGCATCCTGAAAAATACTTGCAAACATTGTCCGAGACTATGCATTTATGAGTTGCCCTTAGCTAAAAAATTGTATAAATGAGTTTGGGGTAGATAGCGCAGTGACGTATTTTTCATTTGTCTCCAGCGAGACTGAGTCTCATTACAATCTACAAAGATGACTTTCGTAAAATTTTATTTAAAAAAAAGGGGAAAAAAGAAAATTAAACAAATAATTCAAAAGTCAAGGGGTTAATATATAATCTCTCATCATCCCAAAAACACAACTTGTTGTTAGTCAATCACACCAAAAAGGAGAAAAGAATTCTATTAGTCAATGCACGTACATATCCTATCAACCCAAAAAACAAATGGAATCAAGTACTTCCTACTATATATAATCCAATTAGACCATGAACCTACTTGATCATATATATTACACTACATACATATTAATTAAGGTTGACATATTACACAACCTTGTTAGTTTTCTCTACTTGCTAGCATACATTCAAACAATAGTAAACATGGAAGGGTCTTCTTCTAGGGGAGTCAGACAGCAAGAGGCGGCTGGTGGGGAGGAAGTCCGGTACCGGGGAGTCCGGAGACGTCCGTGGGGTAAATTCGCGGCCGAGATCCGTGACCCGACGAAGCAAGGGGCCCGTGTATGGCTCGGGACATTCGACACGGCCGAGGTGGCAGCCCGGGCCTATGACCGGGCCGCTTTCAACATGAGAGGTCATCTTGCCACCTTGAACTTCCCTAATGAGTATTACTCAAGAATTGATCCTCTTCATAATCTCCCACTTGCTTCATCAAGATATCATAATTATCCTCCTCCACCTTCATTATCATCATCATTAACTTCTCCTTCTTCTAATAGCACTAGTAGTGGAAGGAGAGTTGATAGAGGGGGTGGCTCGTCGTCGTCGACGATGGCGGGGCCAAGGCAAGAGAGGCAAGTTATTGAATTTGAATACTTGGATGATAGAGTGTTGGAAGACATGCTTAGAAGATCGGAAGAAGATTAGCAGGAGATTGATTAATGATCATATAAGATCGAGGAAGTTATAATTATTAAGTCACTTCCTTGATTGTTCTTGTATGTATTTATATACTTTGCTTCGTGATCCATGCGGGCATGGAGCAACCTTAAATCTCTTAGCCAATTGACTCGTCCTTTGAATTATCTATTGCTATAAGCTAGCACGAGAAATAGTCATTATGCTGAACCAAAAAAATATACTTTGCTTTGTCTTGTTTCCTCTTTGGGTTTAAGTTTGTTCCCCTTCTTGAAGTAAAGAGAGGGTCTACAATGTCATCAAAAAGTCCAGGGTTCACTTAGAGAGTAGATAACTTAAAGCGACACTCTAGCAAATAGGTCCAATACTTCATTATTTAAGAGTTTAAAATCACAGTTTTCCTAAATGTTTCTTTGTGCGTGTATCAATAGCTTTCTTTTTGAAATAATAGTACTTAGATAGGGAGCTTCTTAATTAATGAGGGGCATGAGAAAGTTTCAAGCAGGGATAGTACGATCGAGTTCAGTTCCTCTGTTGTTCAGTCTTCTCTTCTCTCTATCTTCCTTCTCCAACCATCTAAACCCCATCTGCAATCTAATGCCCATGAAAAGAGAGAGAGACCAATCTTATGCTGAGATTGAAAGGACTACTACACTTCTACTGTTCTTGAATTAACATTAGAGGATCCTCACCCGGATAGTACAAGCGATGAAGTTTTGCCTTCTTGACAATGACTTGTGTACTAACTTTACATGTCTTTTAACTTGTTTTTTCCGGGGGTGGGGGAAGGAAAGGGGATAAGTAATTATGTACTATCACTTTGATATGAAGCATTCTTGATCAACAGCTTCTTTCAATTAGCAGAAATGTCAATTATCTGCTGGCTGATTTTTGATTGCTTGTGAAAAAGCAAGAATATCCAATGATTTCCGAAGTGTCATATATTGCATTATGTACGAAAGGATTATATACTATTAAAAATGTCATGTAACTTCCTCAGTCGTTTCTCTCTCTCTTCTCTCTCAGAAAACCTTAGCCTCCATTTCTCTTTGACTCATCTTGTGGCTACTACCGGCATTTTTGCCGGTGATTATATTAGCTCCTCAGTTGTTGATTTTTTGCTTTCGATCTAGTTTTTTAGTTAATTTTTCTTTATGGTTAGTAATAAACTCTCCTTTGGTGAGAGATTATGGAGTTCTCCGCGTTCGTCGGAGGGTCGTCGAATTTCTATTTTTAGGTTCGGTTTGATGAATCAAGAAGACAAGTTCAATCTACTATTGCAAGGGGATTTGTTCTTCCAAATAGCTGCAGCACGTTTCGTGCTTACCTCCGATCGTAGGGAAAAGGCGGTGGCCTCCCTTTTACTGTATAACATATTTTTTGTTATATTAGGGCATTGTCAATTATCGACAAAGCTGATCAAGACGCCGATTTATAGCAGTGATGTTTGGATTGGTAGTCACTTATCGACGGAGTTGATCAACATACCGATTTCAAGCAGTGATAGTGGAAATCATATTCATCTTGTTATATTAGATTTATACTTGGTTATGTTAGATTTAGATTTGTTTAGAGATATTCACCATTGTAGATGCCGGATGACCTTTTATGAATGAATGAATTCTCTTTCCTTCAAAAAAAAAAAAAAAATGTCATGTAACTTAATTAACTGAGAATGATATCAAACACCTCTTGAAATTTACATTTACACTCGCTGACACTACATTTGCACAAAAAATGTGTAATGTTGTCATATTTTCATTGATAGCTCGACCTAGTGGTTAATACTAAGTCCTTGAGTATATTAGTATTATGAAAAATAATAATGATTTTCAACTACCGGCTTAAACTTTAGGTCAAATTGATTCTTGCATATTGTATCAAAGTCAGATGACCCATAGATCATGTGTTCGAATCTTGCGAGAACCTATATACTAAGTGAGATATTTCATCACAAGGTATGGAAGAGATTTTGTGCATCATCAATACTTCAAGTCAAAGGGCATTCACATGATAGGGAGGCGTATTAAAGTGAGCCTTCAACCCATCAGCTTAAACTTTTGCTTAATTTGGATTAACCGTATAATATCAATTCAATGATGGGAACATTTTTTGAGGGATATAGATAATAATGAGAGAAATCTTGGTTGTCATCGTCTATGATAAATAAGGTATACTAGCTAGTGCCACCACAGATAGGTCATCACAAAATCAGAGTGAGGGCGGGAGTAAGCACAATTGATAACTTTCTTTAATCTAACATTCTAGTGCAAGATTATGTTACCACCAATTACAAATCAATTAGGAGAAAACAAAGTAGAAGTGTGTAGAATAATTAGAAAAGTATGAAATCTTCCAGGTATCTCAACTCTCAAGTTGTAAAGATTCCTAAATCTAGAAATATTTATTAGTTATATATGTAAGAGGATTTATATAAGAGAGGTATAATGCATGTCTCAAACACCATCAAGCATTTGATTGGAGTGAGGAGAAAGTGTTAATAGGATTATGTTTGACGATGTTGTGGAAAGCTCTATGTAAGGGTTAAGTACGTCTAATTGTATGGATATATGTTAAAGTGAGTATTATATAGATCGGAAGATTGGAGATAAAGATTGAATCTCTTCGTAAATTATTCAAAATTGTTATATATAAGGTCGAGATAAAAACTCAACCCTTTCTATTTATTTTAAGGTTTGAGGATAATACTCCTAATCACTAATATATCTCTTAATTTGAGCTTATTTTAGATGATTTTGAGCTTTATATTGAATAAGTATGATCTGTTTTCTATTAAATGAGAAGCAATAAAATACTGTTTGTTTAATATACTTTTCGCCATGAAATCTAGAACTTAAAAAATACCAGCCTTACGTGACAGTAATAATTCATGTTTTGTAGCCAAATAAGTGAGATGTATCACACTATAATGGCTTAAAATTATTCCCCTAAAATATTGAGAATCAATCAAATTCCTTCTTACTATAAATCAATCAAATAAGATTACTCCAAAGATTCATGCAAAAACACCCTGAAGACAAACTCCAGATAAAGAGAGCATCTTAAGAAATAAGTCAATGCTTATGCTTGGACATTGTTTAGATAACCAAATAGCAGGAATCTCAAGTCAAATTATATGCTCACTTGTTGACAGGATAAGAATAGCATATAACAGGGCACCCTTAAAGTGATTTTGGCATGCAATTCTGGCACAATTTTGAATTGCTGAGACAAAAGGGTCCACTAAGATCTCTAGACATCCCGTATCATCAAGGTCTAAAGAAAACTACTTCAAGTGCTTGTAACCAAATAAGAGAGGAAATAATTCCTAGATTGGTAAGATTTGGAATATTTAGTTCATAATTTCGAGTGGTTAGAGCATTTATTGAAATCCACGTTGCATGCTAAGCAGCAACTTTTGGTTGATGGAACACCTGAACTTGTACTAAAAAGTCATGCGATATCTATAAATGATTGACAATTACATTGTATGGCGTGAATTTCGCCACCTATTATATTCGTAACAATGTAACTTTCATTAATGTAAATGTTAAGTATATATTAAAAATGGGAATATATTTTGCATGATAGCTCACGTTTGCATACAAGAACTAACTCTATGATATAGTTATTTAGAATCATTTATGAAACAACATCAATAAGCCATATGTCTATACAATCAATATATATCAAATGATTTTTCATATTCGACAACAACAAACTCTCCTAAAAAGTTTTGCAGGCTTATCTTTAGAGTTGACACTACAAGATGGTGGAAAACATAACCTTTTATGCCAACTTGCTTATATTACTCCGATTTTCTTTCTGTAATTGAATTTAAGTAGTGTAGTCGATTTCTTTTAATTATCTGCAAAATGTACTCAAGTTATTAAATAGAAAAAAAAAAAAAATCAAAATGGTGTTCCTTTGTGTTGGGGATAGAACAAACAAAATACGAATTTAGTTAAGCACACAAACACAAGAGATTTGAGGAAGAGTCCTCGCTTTTCTATTACTCGAATAAACTGACTACAACTGTAACACACCGAATTTCCGTCTAATTTAAAACCATTTAAAATCACAAGTTGTAGCGAAAAAACCCTAAAAATTCGAAGCGTCACCACCGTATTTAATGTTTAAATTAAATACAAGGCTAGAAAGAAACAAAATGTTTATATCCCAAACACACATACTAGATAATTAAATAATAACTATCTTTCCAAACTAGACTTAAACAAATAATCCCAATGAATAAAGAAATAATAACTATTAATTCTCATGCAAGAGAATTAATCCCATTACAATACAAGTCTTAATAAAACAAGTTCCAAAGTCTAAACAATAAAAGTAAATTGTTCTTAAAAGATATACAATCTTTTTCAGTCGCCTTCCTCACTAGCTCTAATCCACGAGCTACAAATCCTGTCAATCTACTCCCCCATATAGACGAATTTCATATAGGTTCATCATAGGCCCATCATTGAAGAGAAATGGACAACAAACACAATTAGAAAGAAAAACAACCAATCAGCTACGCTGAGTAATTCATAACCACATAGTCCATCTAAATCTCCAAGTTAAGCCAACATGCTTAATAAAATAAATAATCATGCTTTAAGAAAATAGAGACAACATGCTTTAAATTAAAGAAACGCATAAACACCAAATAATAAATCTAATATTTATTATTATCTATTAGCCAAGTTCATTAGAGAGAAGGGAATCACATGAATTGTCAAACCAACCGCAGTCGATTCAATAGGATCTTAGTCTCGTACACATTGGCAAAAAGAGGGATCAACCGTCCCGGAGTATAGGTGACTCCCGAAGTCCTTCAAATGTTCATAAGTATGCATACCCTCTCTCAACCCTTAGGTTTACAAGAAGAACTGCTTTATCTACAAAACTTACTTGCCCAATCATCATATATGGATACAAGTACTACATTGGGGCTACGACTCACAGACATAGACTTTTTTTTTGCCCAATATATCTCAATAACAATTCCCATTCGCATCCTTTGGTGGATCCATTACCAAAGAAATCTTAACTCTCAATTCATTTTAATATGGTGATCACATAACAAGTAATACACATATCTTGGCATCTCAAGTAACTACTCCACAGTTACAAATGAACAAATTAAGTTCATTGTTCCGATGGCAATAATTTCACATGAATGGACATCAACACCCTATTCACAACCACCTAACAATATACCTTTTCCAGGCTTTCAATATTATTTACCAAATCAATAGTCAAAATCACATTAACTTATTGACACAACATGCTTACAAACATGATCCAAATAGCGATAGGCTATATATCCAAATTGAACAAATATTAACATATCTCTAGTCCAATATCACAATAATTACTCCACGTAATTACAAAGATTAACATGTATCATCATATAACATGAATCCCAACAAGTAGACATTGATACGCAAAGTGAATTTCCAACATTGATCACATGCATTCACTATCATATAATTCTATACAAATTATCACAAGGAAATAAATAACAATTATCCCTTTACCAAAATATTCACAAGTCCAAATATGAATTATCATTCACTATCCAATACTAGACATGCAATTACTAACAATGAATTACATAATTCATCTAGACATGAATTACGACGATGAATTACCTTTAGCAATAAGGCAAATCCAACAATCAAATAACGTAAGCTGCTTACGTTCAAGTGCGGTCAACGGGTCCTAACAAATCAACAATAACCAATAGTCAATACTTTGACTTCTAAACCTCTTAATTAAACTTTAAAGATGATTTAGTACCCTTAATTAAAATAAATAAGTTGCTGGGATTTTAATTACTCATGCATGCTCAAAAGTTTCCAAAATAAAATTTACATAAACTAAATTAGGAAACTTTCCAAAACCCTAAATAAAGTCTATCAAGTCAAAACAAGTCAAACCACCAAAACACCACCCAACACCACCATCACCATCACCACCGCTGACCACCGCCAGCAGCGACTGGTGGCGCCGGACAATCGCATGTTGCTGGTTGTGCGGCCAGCAGCCCGGTGCTGCCGCCGCGGCAGGGTGTTGTCGTCCGCCTAGCACGGACCTGCCGTGTGTTGCACGGTCTCATTTTTTTTTTTTTTTTGTTAATCAATTTAACAAATCCAAATCTAAATTAAACCTGAATATTTAATAAATATCCAGATTTAATAAAAACACAAGATCCAACCTTTTAAACTCAACCTTTGATTCAAATTCAATAAAGCATTAAACCCAACCCTTATCATGATTCTAACATGCAATCGTAGAATCTAGCAAACCCTAGACAATTACATAAAATTAGGATTTACTCATACACAACTAGGGTTCATAAAAACATATACTTGAATCAAATTCAAAGCTTTTAATAATCAAAAACTAGTTAAAAACAATTACTTGTAAAGTTAGGATCAAAATTGAACAAGAGGATGAATTATAAAAGAGAGCCAAAATTTCTCTTTCGTCTTCCCTTGTGTTCGGTCGTGTAGAGAGAGAGTGAAAGATCTTTTTTTTTTTTTTTTTTTTTTTTTTTTTTTTTTTGTCTAGGTTAAGTTGGTGAGTGAGGAAGTTAATATTTTAAATCCAAAATTGTATTTTCTTTTTAAGTAATTATTATTCTAAAATAAATAATAATATGGGGTATTACATCCTTACCCCCTTAAAAGAAGTTTCGTCCTCGAAACTTAGGATCACCACCAAAGTGAAGCTAGTTCCATAAGGCAAAGTTTTCACCATAAAATTTATCACCACAACTTTCAAAGTTCAACGCAACAAGGCAACTCGAAAGTTTAAAAGTTTTCACAACTTTTCCAAATAACAAAATGAGCATGATGCAATACAATGCAATGAGTTTTCCAGTCTTTAAATTTCCTTTTCTTTTGTGGATTGTTACACCCTTCCCCCCTTAAAAAGGTTTCGACCTTGAAACTAAGGTTAAGTACCTTGTTCGAACAGTTGAGGATAACGCTTGCGCATATCAGCCTCAGTCTCCCAAGTCACTTCTTCGACTTTGTGGTTAGCCCATAACACTTTCACAAGATTGATCGTAGACGTACGAGTTTTCTTCGTTTTCTCGTCTAGGATTCTCACAGGTTTAGTTTGCTCCTCAAGGACTCGAACTGGTTGCTCTTCATAGGTAAGTGTGTCATCTAACACTACCTTTTCAGGATTCAGCACATGACTTGGATCATGGTGATACTTCTTGAGTTGTGACACGTGGAACACATCGTGCACTTGCTCCAAATCCATAGGCATAGCAGGCCTATAAGCGACCTCTCCAATTCTTTCAAGAATCTCGTAGGGTCCAATGTACTTTGGGCTAAGCTTCCCTTTGCACCCAAATCTCATCACTCCACGAGTGGGTGATACTTTGAGAAGTACCGTCTCATCAACTTGGAATTCCTTCATCCGTCGATCTTGATCTGCATAGGCTTTCTGTCTATCTTGTGCAGCTTTCATCTTCTCTTGGACAAGTTTCACTTGATCCACAGTCTCTTGGATAAAATCCGGACCCAAAACAAAGGTCTCATTTATGTCGTTCCAACAAGTAGGAGATCGACACTTTCTCCCATACAGCGCCTCGTAAGGTTCTCTACCAATGCTCGCATGGTAGCTATTATTGTAAGAGACCTCAACCAAAGGCAAACTATTCTCCCAAGAGTCCTTCATCTCTAGAGCACAGGCTCTCAACATTTCCTCAAACATCTGAATAGTACGCTCCGTTTGACCATATCTCGCAGGATGAAATGCCGTACTAAACTTCAACTTGTACCAAAAGCATTCTGCAATTTGTCCCAAAAGTTCGACAAGAATCTTGAATCCCTGTCTGACACAATGTCTTTAGGCACTCCATGTAACCTCAAGACCTCTTTCACATAAGCTTTAGCGAGTTGGTCCATCGACCAAGTCTTCTTCATGCAATGAATCTCGCCGTTTTCGTCAATCGATCGACAATGACCCAAATAGTGTCATTTTCGGACCTCGTCTCTGGTAATCCAGTCACGAAATCCATCGAGATTGAATCCCATTTTCATCCAGGAATTTCCAACGATTGAACAAGACCTACAAGCCTTCTATGTTCGATCTTCACCTTTTGACAAGTAAGACACCTTGCCACATATTCAGCACATTATCGCTTCATGTTTGTCCACCAAAACTGAAGTTTCTAGTCTTTCTACAACTTATCACCACCTGGGTGAACATAATACGCAGTTCCATGCGCCACATCAAGAATCTTTCTCTTCAGCTCGACGTTGTTTGGTACACACCAACGCCCTTTCATCTTGATCGTACCATCATCAAGGATCTCATAATCAGGATGCTTCCCATCCTTGATCTTGACACGTAACTTGTGATACCCCAATATTTTCTGTAATTATAATATCGATTTATAATTCATTTATAAATAGTTTCGGAGATTTAAATCGTATATTTATTTAACGATTCGATTTATTCAAATTAAGCCATAATAATATTAATTATTATTATGGAAATTTCGGGATTTATAATTATCAAATTGAGGGATTTAGTTAAAATGGTTTTGTATATGAATAAGGCTTATTCATATTATTTTAATTGGTTTTAATTAGCATTTAATTAGTTTTAATTATTCTTAATTAGCAATTAAATCAGAAAATAATCCTAATTCTAGTAGGGTTTGACTTTCCTTGACTAAGCACCTATATAAGCTAAGAGATGGGTCAGTTGATCAGTTTACAAAACTGAGCTAAAAGCCCCAATTCTCTTCTCTCTCTCACGCTATTCTCTCTCTCTTTTCTCTCTCTCTCCCCCTGCTGTCGCCGGCCGCCAGGCATGCACCACCTCCTCTTCCTCCCGCCGGTGAGCCGCTCTTCCCCCTCTCTTTCTTTCTCTCTCTTTTCCTTTCTCTCTCCCCGTACTCTATTTTCCCCCTCCCCTGTTTTCGTCGAGGTGCGACTGTCGCGCCACCAGGCCGCGCATGGGTGGTCGCCGGCGAGTGGCCGACGCGATGGGACCTTGCCTGTCGCTCCTCCCCCTCTCAGTCGCTCTCTCTCCCCCTCGCGAACTCTCTCTCAGTCGCTCTCTCTCCCCCTCGCGAACTCTCTCTCTCTCGCGATCTCTCTCACTCTCTCTTTCCTCCGTCGCCGGTGCTCCGGCGAGCCACCGCTGACCATGGTGGTCGATGCGTGGTGGTCTTGGTGATGGGCTCGGTCGTGGGTCCCCATGCTTGGTGTATCACGGCCTAGACTCGAAAAACCGATTAGAGTTTCGTTTAATATTTTCGTTTTAATTAATTTCGTATTTTCAGTATTTTTCAATAATTGTTTTTATTTTTTTGTGTACTCGTTCGGAGTCCGAATCCGGATTTTGAAAGCCTAGATTGGTTGGAATAAATCAAAAAATTTAATAAAAATATTAGTTTACAGTTTCAGTACTGTTTGGATTTTCGTATTTATTAATTATATCTCGGTAATTATTTTTAATTAGGACCAAACGGACAAGCGTGATCGGGTTGTGATTAGCCAAGTTACCTACTGCTTAGTGAGGGTTTTTTAGGTAAGCGATTATGCCTACCTCTTTCCAAAGCCCCATCAAAACTATTTTGATGTGTTATCTGCTAATTGATTATTATTGTGAATTTAATATGCGAAGCATGATTAAATTATATCGTCGTTAATTATGAGAATTTGAAATATATTCTTTGCTGTAAATATGATTTATATTGAGTATGATAAGTTTATAAAGTTTCGTTAATTAATTAGTTCATATGCTAATTAATGTTTTATTATGGCGATGTTGAATTTCTAATATTATTATGATATAATAATATGTGCTATTTGGAATGGGATATTATTGAGTGCTAATGAGCACCTATTATATTTGTTGGATGTTAATTGTGAAAGTTTAATTTTTGGATATCTTGATGTACTACCGAAGTGCTGCCGAAATTTCATTAGACATATATGAAGCATAATTATTGTTAGTATGCATTTATGTCGTAATCGTTGTTATTATTATTCATTATCATGAGCATGAAATGAAGTAGTATGTCGTGGTCTCGTTGTACCACTAGGTCAATCAATGCAAGTATGTGAATTGAATTAAATGAGAATAAGACTCCTAATGGATCCCAAGGATTAGTCGAGCTATCGAGACTTATCTAATTGATATAGTCTAGGGATGCGTGATTCCCAAGTTACTTTTATGGACACCTCGTAGTGTGTTCAGGACGGATCATTCCCCATTGTTTAATTCTCTATAGATCGATTACAATGTTAGAGGTAGTGTGAGTATACACTAGCGTAAGTCCATGGCATGTCTATATCTATCTATGAACTGATGGGTAATCGTTGTTCTATTCGCTCTCTTATCTCTCTAATCAAGATGGTTTATCTATTTGTGTTTGAATGATCACTAAAGCAAGAATTGCATGTAATTGAATATCGAGTATGCGTGTGCTTGATTGTATGACTACTTGTGCATGCAAATGAATTTCAATGATTCTTCTAAAACCCAGGTAAGGTTTGCGAAAGTGTTTTTACTGGGTATGGACGACGTTTATTCAGTTTATCTGATTTTTTTTTTCCTTTTATTTCTTCTCTTTTTCTTTTGTACCTTGTTTCCGTCACGGAAATCAAAGTTCAGGTGTAGCTGAGTGAGGACGGTTTGCTAGAAGGTTGAATGTGGGCTGTTTATTTAGAGCTATGGATTTATTGGTTACCTTGGATTATTTGGGTTTTTTGGTTTATGCCCTTGAAGGCAAAGTTGTAATAAAACTATAATAGACTTAAGACCGCTGGATAGACAACTCTGATATTTATGTTTAATTTGTTTAGATGCTTCCTTTGATACCTAGTTTCCCTTTCTGCTTAGCATTTACTCCTTAGCGATAAATGTTGCAGTAACTACCCTTGGGTCCGTGACGGTTCAGTGGTGTCGAGTCGTGTATAGCGACGTCGATAGTTCCCGGGAAATCGTTGCGAATTCGGGGGTGTTACATAACTCTTCTAGAAACGGGTCATGAACTTGCAACTGTCGGATCTCATTATAGATCGACGGTCGCACTACAAGTGCATTCAGCAACACTGCAGTCTCACCTTGTTGAACAACTTCTAAGTCCAACTTCCTGAATTCCTCACACAAGTCATATGGTAGCACCATCATGTTACTCACAGTGTGTAAAGTCTTCCTACTCAACCCATCAGCCACTACACTGGCCTTTCCCTCGTGATACTGAATACCCAGATCGTACTCAGATATCAACTCGAGTCATCTCTGTTGCCTCATATTCAACTCATTTTGAGTGAAGATATACTTCAAACTCTTGTGATCTGTAAAGATCTTGCGACGAGTTCCATACAAATAATGCCTCCAGATCTTCAAAGCAAAAATTACGTGTCCATGTCATGAGTAGGGTAATTCTTCTCATGCACTTTCAACTGGCGAGAGGCATAAGCAACCACCTTGCCATGTTGCATAAGCACACACCCCAACCCATTCTTAGATGCATCACTATACATGTCAAACCCTTCCGTACCAGGCGGTAAAGTCAAAACTGGTGTCGTTGTCAACCTCTTCTTAAGCTCTTGGAAAGCTTCTTTACGTTGTTCACTCCACTTGTATTTCATCTCCTTTTTCATCAAATTTGTGAGAGGCCTAGCTATCTTGGATAAGTCTTGCACAAATCTCCTATAATAGCCAGCCAATCCGAGGAAACTTCGTACCTAAGTTACACTCTTAGGAGCAGGCCAATACATGACAGCCCGAATCTTAAAAGGATAAAAAGAAACTCCTTCTTTACAGATAATGTGCCCAAGAAAAGCAACACTCTCTAGCCAAAACTCACATTTTGAGAGTTTAGCGTACAACTTCCAAATGTCTTGCGTGTTCTTCCTCGTCCTTCGAATACACTAGAATATCATCGATAAACACGATCACAAAACTATCCAGAGATGGTCTAAAGGTGTTATTCATCATCTCTATAAACTTGGCAGGTGCATTAGTTAACCCAAATGGCATAACAGTAAACTCGTAATGCCCTTACCTTGTCCTAAAGGCAGTTTTCGCAATATCGACCTCATCAATCCTCAGTTGATGATAATCAGACCGCAAATCAACCTTTGAAAACACTCCAGCCCCTTGGAGTTGATCAAATAGGTCTTCAATCCTAGGTAAAGGATACCTATTCTTGACCCTGACCTTGTTCAACTCACGATAGTCAATGCAGAGATGCAAACTACCATCCATCTTACGCACAAATAATGCCGGTGCGCCCCACGGCGATACACTTGTCTAACAACTCCTCTAATTGCTCCTTTAGCTCTTTCATCTCCAAAAGTGCCATTCTATACGGTGCCCTTGAAATCAGACATGTTCCAGGAACTAGGTCAATCTGAAACACAGTATCCCTCACTAGTGGCATACCAGGAATTTCCTTAGGAACACATCCGGAAACTCATTGACCACATCAATATTTGAGAATTCCTCGTCTATTCCCTCTACATTCTGAATGTGACACAAGAATCCCTTACATCCCTTCTCTAAATGTTTCTTCGCCACTAATATCGAAATAATCCCAATTCCTCCCTTAGTGACAATTCCTTTATAAGAGACTCTATTACCTCTAGGTCCTTTCAGCAATATCTTTTGTTCACTACAATCGATTCTCGCTTTATACTTGCTAAGCCAATTCATCCCCAAAATAATATCAAAATCTCTCAATTGGAACTCAATCAAGTCTGCAGGCAATTCAAACCCTGCAATGTTCACACGAACATTGGGATGCACAACTTTACACAATACCACCTCTCCAAAAGGAGTGGCAATACTAGTCTCTAAAGACTCCACAACTCCCATCCCATGTTTCTCAACAAAGTTTTCAGATATGAATGAATGTGATGCTCCAGAATCAAATAATACATAGGCAGACAAAGAATTTACGAGAAACGTACCAGTCACCACATTGTTTGCCGCATCAGCCTGTACTTGATTCATCCCAAACCAACGACCCCCATTTCTGTTCTGGCTGCCATTATTGTTCTGGACATTTCTAGCCTGTCCATTCAGCCCATTCTGTCGATTACCACACTGGTTATTCCCGTTTTGACCCTGAACTGCAGGAGCTTGATCATTGTTGTTGCCCCCACCATTGTTCACGATTTTGCCCTTCTGAGGACAATTAAAAGAATGATGCCCCAACTCTTGACAAGTGTAGCACCTCACCTTATTTCCAGCACAGTCAACCCCTGGGTGATTCTTATTGCACCTTTTGCAAATGTGGGGTTTACCCTTCCAACCCCCATTGTTACAATGGCCATTTCCATTGCCATTCTTGCCATTTCCACTCTTGGAATTCCCACCTTCATTGTGGTTATTCCCCTTGTTGTTGTTGCTGTTGCTGTTGTTGCTGTTGCCCTCCATGGAACTTATCATTCTTCTCGCCACCACTACCCTGATGGTCGTCAAACTTCCTCTTTTTCCCAGTCACCTTCTCTCTATGCTTTTGAACCGCAGCTTGGTGCGCAGCACGATTATAGACCTCTTGCATGGTCTGACAGATATAACCCCTAAAAGACTCACGAATGGTCTAATACAACCCATTCTGGAATCTACGGGCCCTATGCTGTTCCATAGGGACTAGTCCTCCCGCGAAATGAGCTAGGTCGTCAAACTTTTCAGCATACTCCTGAACAGTCATCCTTCCTTGGATAAGGTTCAAGCACTCGTTATACTTTTGGTCTTGGAGATACTCTGGGTAGTACTCCTCTCTAAGGACCGTTTTGAACATCTCCCAATTAAAACCATCTCGAGCTCTAATAGCTGTGCCATTGCTCCTCCACCAACGATCTGCTTTCTTCCGGAACAATTAGACAACACTGTCCACCTTAAGTGCCTCCAGACACTCAGTAATCGCAAAGATTTTCTCTAAATCCCGCGTCCAGGCGTCAAGGATTACAGGATCCTCGCGTCCCTCAAACACAGGCGGATTATGCCCTTTAATCTTCTTTGACACTGAGGCGAAATCGTCACCCCCGGCTACCCGGTTTTCTTCCCTTTGCATCATCTGCGCGATGAATGCATTGGATTGCGCCAAAGGTTGTTGCGACTGAGCCAGTTGTGCCAACAAAGCTTGCGTTGTTGCCTCTCCATTTCCGTTGTTATCCCCCGTTGAACTAGCAGATTGTTCAGCTCCTTGTCTATTTCTTCTAGGTGGCATCTAGCTACCTAAAGGATCAACAAAAGCAAAAGAAAAAGGGTATTAGCTACTCATATCACACTCATGTGCGATAATCACAACGAACATATACACATTGACTCATATATATCTTCAATAGCCAACTAGGGCTCTAGGCTCTTATTGCATTCAAGCATGGCCTTTTCAACACTCTTGCGTACTAGCAAGTTCAAGGTTTCAATAGACTTTGTTGTTTCTCAAAAATAAACAAATCATAATCACATTGAAACATTCATGCCTTTTTCACATAGGCGCTTCACAATACTCATGCTTCAAAATGCAAGTAAGTAACACTTTTGTTGCAAAAATTCCATCTCATAAATCAAATAATCAAGTATTTGTTCTCAAAAATGAGTGCTTGCCAACCCAAGCCTCAAAATAGCATGAATAAAGTAAAATAACATTCTAATCATAATGTCAAAACAAATGGTTCGCAGGCCCAAATTAAGTCTCAAATAGTTTACTCAAATAAAACTAAATCAACTAAGAATCACACTCCCCTCGTGCAGTTCCTCAAAGGATAGCGACACACATGTGTCACTTGGACTTCGTCCATATCCTCCTCTTCCATAGGTTCCTCATCTTCTTCTGGATCCTCCTCCTCCTCAGTAGGAGTCCTTGGCTCATTGGGCTTGCCATTCAAGCCTATGGGCCAATCTCTAACAACACTAGGTCTAGGTGACCTTACAAGAACCTCAAGAATATGGGGCGAAGCCTCCTCCTCGACCTCGAAAACGACCTTCTCTCTCTCCTTGGCAAAGTACGTCTTTTCGAACGCCAGTGCACGATCTAGATCAGCTTGTGCCTCCTCTTGAGCCATTGGGTCGTCCACCTCTAGCAATGGATCGTACCCTCCAGCATTCTCCACGTACACTTCGTAAGGGTCTCTAAGCATATCCGGGTGATCCTCGTCCCATGCGTATGCCCTCGTGATCAAGGTCTCCAATGTCTCCAGATAGGGGTAGCCCCTATCATTCTTTATCTCCCAGTCCACTAGCCAATCATTGTGAAATCGGCGCCACTTGGCAGTCGTGTAGCCAAAGCTTTTGATAAATTAGAAGGCCTTCATCTTTTTCGAGCGCAAAGACGATTGAACACCATAACGATCATTGTACTGCATGAATACCTCTCGTACTAGGTCAAAGTATTCCTCCAAGCGGCCTCCCTCATAATGGAGATCCCTTGGATCTTCAGGAGTAACGGGTCGTTCACGCTTCACTATCTGCACCCGAGAAGCAACACGTTAGTACTTCACTCGAGTACTTCAAATAATACCAAAACAAGTAAAAGAAACAAATCAACTCATTTCGGCTTACAAAGCTTTTATTCACATAACTTAAGTCTATTTAAGTTTTCAGTCTAATAATATGTCTTAATGCTAACATACGCTCTGATACCAACTTGTAACATCTCGAATTTTTGGCTAATTTAAAACCATTTAAAATCACGAGTTGCAGTGGAAAAACCCTAGAAATTCAAAGCGTCAACGCCGTATTTAAAGTTCAAATTAAATACAAGGCTAGAAAGAAACAAAATGTTTATATCCCAAACACACATACTAGATAATTAAATAATACCTATATATCCAAACTAGACTTAAACAAATAATCCCAATGAATAAAGAAATAATAACTATTAATTCTCATGCAAGAGAATTAATCTCATTACAATACAAGTCTTAATAAAACAAGTTCCAAAGTCTAAACAATAAAAGTAAATTGTTCTTAGAAGGTATACAATCTTCTTCTGTCGCTTTCCTCACTAGCTCTAATCCACGAGCTACAAATTTTGTCAATCTACTCCCCCATATAGACGAATTCCCTATAGGTTCATCATAGGCCCATCAATGAAGAGAAATGGACAACAAACACAAGTAGAAAGAAAAACAACCAATCAGCTACGCTGAGTAATTCATAACCACATAATCCATCTAAATCTCCAAGTTAAGCCAACATGCTTAATAAAATAAATAATCATGCTTTAAGAAAATAGAGACAACATGCTTTAAATTAAAGAGACGCATAAACACAAAATAATAAATCCAATATTTATTATTATCCATAGCCAAGTTCATTAGAGAGAAGAGAATCGCATGAATTGTTAAACCAACCACAGTCGATTCAATAGCATCTTAATTCTGTGCACATTGGCAAAAAGAGGGATCAACCGTCTCGGAGTATAGGTGACCCCCGAAGTACTTCAAATGGTCCTAAGTATGCATACTCTCTCTCAACCCTTAGGTTTACAAGAAGAATTGTTTCATCTACAAAACTTACTTGCCCAATCATCATATATGGATACAAGTACTACATTGGGGCTACGACTCGCAGACATAGACCTGCCCAATATATCTCAATAACAATTCTCATTCGCATCCTTTGGTGGATCCATTACCAAAGAAATCTTAACTGTCAATTCATTTTAATATGGTGATCACATAACAAGTAATACACATATCTTGGCATCTCAAGTAACTAGTCCACAGTTAAAAATGAACAAATTAAGTTCACAATTCCGATAGCAATAATTTTACATGAATGGGCATCAACACTCTATTCACAACCACCTAACAATATACCTTTTCCAGGTTTTTAATATTTTTTTACCAAATCAATAGTCAAAATCATATTAACTTATTGACACAACATGCTTACAAACATGATCCAAATAGCGATATGCTATATCCAAATTGAACAAATATTAACATATATTTAGTCCAATATCACAATAATTACTCCACGTAATTACAAAGATTAACATGTATCATCATATAACATGAATCCCAATAAGTAGACATTGCTACCCAAAGTTAATTTTCAACATTGATCACATGCATTCACTATCATATAATTCTATACGAATTATCACAAGGAAATAAATAACAATTATTCCTTTACCAAAATATTCACAAGTCCAAATATCAATTATCATTCTCAATCCAATACTAGACATGCAATTACTAACAATGAATTACATAATTCATCTAGACATGAATTACGACAATGAATTACCTTTAGCAATAAGGCAAATCCAACAATCAAACAACGTAAGCTGCTTACGTTCAAGTGCGGTCAACGAGCCCTAACAAATCCAGAATAATCAATAGTCAATACATTGACTTCTAAACCTCTTAATTAAACTTTAAAGATGATTTAGTACCCTTAATTAAAATAATTAAGTTATTGGAATTTTAATTACTCATGCATGCTCAAAAGATTCCAAACCAAACTTTACATAAACTAAATTAGGAAACTTTCCAAAACCCTAAATGAAGTCAATCAAGTCAAAACAAGTCAAACCACCAAAACACCACCATCACCACCGCTGACCACCGCCAGCGGCGGCTGGTGGCGCTGGACAGCCGCCTGCTGCTGGCTGTGCGACCAGCAGCCCGGCGCTGCCGCCATGGCAGGGTGCCGTCGTATGCTTGGCAAGGCCCTGCCGTGCGTCGCACGATCTTAATTTTTTTTTTTTGTTAATCAATTTAACAAATCCAAATCTAAATTAAACCTCAATATTTAATAAATTTCCAGATTTAATAAAAACAGAAGATCCAACCTTTTAAACTCAACATTTGATTCAAATTCAATAAAATATTAAACCCAACCATAATCATGATTCTAACATGCAATAGTAGAATCTAGCAAACCCTAGACAATTACATAAATTTAGGGTTTACTCATACACAAATTGGGTTCATAAAAACTCATACTTGAATCAAATTCAGAGCTTTTAAGAATAAAAAACTAGTTAAAAACACCTACTTGTAAAGCTAGGATCAAAATTGAACAAGATGGTGAATTATAAAAGAGAGCCAAAATTTCTCTTTCGTCTTCCCTTGTGTTCGGTCGTGTCGAGAGAGAGTGAGTGATCTTTTTTTTTTTGTCTGGGTTAAGTTGGTGAGTGAGGAAGTTGAGTCCAATTAGGAAATCAAATCCCCTAGTTCTACTCATTCCTTAACTCCGATCTCTTTAACTTCCTAAACTAATAACCAGTCAACTCTCTAACTCCACACTTTTTAGGAAAATAATTTTGCAAAAATAAAAGCTGATTTGGTGCCTTATTTTGGGCCATCTGGCCGAAAATAATGGCCCAAAGATTTCGGCCAATCCGAAATTATAAGCCCACAAAAACTTTTTATTTAATTTGGCCCAAATATAATTAATTAGATCCAAAACCAAAACTCAATAATTAATTAGGCACTATGAACATTTATAAGCCCAATTAATATTTTAAATCCAAAATTGCATTTTCTTTTTAAGTAATTATTGTTGGGACCCAAAATATGTATTTTGACCAACCCTTGACCGCCACGTCACTAGAGGGGGTCCACAAGTCAAACGGCCAATCGTGGGCCGATACGTGGCAGTCAAGGGCCTATGATAAAACCCCCTAAAATCTCGGGAATATTCTTTAGCGCGTCAGCATGATTAATCTGACCAGCCTGGCCCATAAATACTATAAATGGCAGGCCCATTTACCGAGGCGCTGAGGTTTCCGCCTGACATCTGACAGGGTACGGAATTACGTGCCCTAAAGCTGACGTCCTATAAATATACGGTCACTGTTCATTTCAGGTAACAATTAATTTCTCTATCTAGCACAACTTCCAAGATATTCTCTCTGGAATTTCTCTCTTTTCTTGCAAATATCTGACTTGACCGTTGGAGTGGCCCCCTCCCGGGAAACCCCCGGGGCATTCACGTTTTCTCTTTTGCAGGTCGACCATTTAGACCTTCGATTCAGGAGCTCCCTCAACTCGACACACTTTTAGTCGACCCCTTAAAAAGAACCCCGAAACATTGGCGCTGTCTGTGGGGAGCACTTTGTTGAATGGTCTACTCCACAAGATCCAGAGACTATATACTTTCTTCTCCCCTCAACTCTCAACCTCTCTACCAGAACCAAATGCCGACCTTGGAAGAGGATGGTTTCCGCGTAGAGGATGAGACCAGAAAGTCAGCACAATCTAGTGAGACCCCCCAATCCTCGAGAGGTCACTCGGGTCAACACTCGACTCGTCAAGTCCAGTTTGTCACAGAAAAGCACCTTGAGAATTCCATGCATACCATGCAGAAATCTATGTTTAACATGCAGAAATCTATGATGGATATCTTCCATAGGGAGATGAAAAAAGGGGCGATGATGCTCGCTCAAGTGGCCGCGAAGACTCAACCCAGGCTTTATGCTGCCCCTCGCCCTAACACGTCACAGTTGACTTGCCAGAACCCTAATCTAGGCGGGCGCCAGGCGGGAAGTCGCCATATTCTCACAATTCCTGGGCGCCAGGACCCCTCTATGACGGCTAGCCCAAACCCTGGAAAAGACACAAGCCAACTCTCAAAGCGTGAGGGCAAGAGGCCTATTGACCCACAGGTCGCCCAAAAGACCTATTTACGACTCGCCCACCCTAGGGGCCATTCCCAGGTAGACGCCCGTGTGTACTTGAACAACAAGAAGTTGCTCTACTCGCAGCAGAAACATATGGCTAAGTTGACTTCCATGCCGGTCATGGCAAATAGCCAGCCTTCACTTCACTTCACCTCACCTCGGAGGCATTATCCATGCCTAAGTCTCAAGGTAAACAACTCATCCCTATTTATTCAGATTTTGGGGAGGGTGACTTTGAGGGTAATGAATATGGGGCGGGTGAGTATGACCCAGGCTACGGAGAAGAATATGTTGATTATGGGGACAATGACGCTGACTATGACAGTTATGAGCCAAACCTCCCAAAGGGCGACGGGGCTGGCTGCAGTCGCCCTTTGAGCGATCGCCTTGGCCCTAGGAATGGTAACACTTTGGGTAGGCTCCCACTAATTTCCTCTACCATTCAGAAATGCTATTATGAATGCCCCCATGCCCCCAAAACCAAGAGTGCCTTCGATGCCCTCTTACGCTGGAAAAACGGACCCAGACAATCACTTGGCTGTCTTTGAATCCAAAATGATGTTACAAGCCGCAAGTGATACGGTCATGTGTCGATAGTTCCAGTCGACCCTGACAGGCGTGGCTTTGAGCTGGCTCAAAAACCTCACCTCAGCAAGCATCCATAACTTTGATCAGTTGGCCAAAGAATTCTCAGACAGATTTATGGCGCACAAACAGAAAAAGAAGACGAGCGTCCATCTTCAAGGGATTGTTCAGAAAGAAAACGAAGATCTCAGGAATTATCTTAAGAGGTTTAATGTAATAACCCGAAAAATTTAAATATTTAATTAATCTTTAAAATAACTAATTTAATCTTAATTATGTGATTATGTGTAAATAAGTACTCCTTATATTTTTCGTTACTATTCTTTAATTATTGGACCTCACGATTAAGGTTATGTTACTCGAAATCAATAGGATTTCGTTAATGCTTGATTAAATTCCTAAGTATTTAATTAATCACTAATTAAGCACTAAAAACTCAAATAAAAAGTTCTAAACCATCCCACTAATTTCTATAAGTGCCGTAGGTGTAGAAATGGGAAGTTTTGGTAGTAGGAAATTACCATTCATTGACTTAATATTTTATATCTCACATAAAATATGATCTTCTTAATTTACACAAGTGTCCACATAGGTGGCACTTCCTAAAATGGCAAGGGAAAATCAGAAAATTCAATCCATGATTTTGGTTTGGTGACTCAATGGTTTTGCATGGCCAATTGTGGTTTTGCACATGATAAGAAATTGGAGCTAAATATTATAATCTCATGTGAGAGCATGAGAGAGCAAGGGAAGTAAAGAAAATTCAGCAAAAATCAACTATAAAAAAGGGAACGGGAAGGACGGGCAAAGAGGAAGGAAAAATAAAAGAAAGAAAGCATTATAAACACCCCACAAAAACTACCCAATCAAATAGGAAGCTTCTTTACCTATACCCATCATTAGCCAAATTTCTTTTACTGTTCCCAATCCCTTTTTGATTAACCCAACAAGCAACATTACTCCCTCACTTCCCTCAAACCAACCGAAAATCCAACTACAAAACAAAAAAACTTCATTTTTCATTTTCCGGATTTTTAAAGCTTCTAAAAATCCTTCCAAAATCTCATTTTCAATCTTTCCAAAATCAGAAAATATAGAAAGAGAAAGCGAAGAGAAAAAGAGAAGGAGAACCGAGAAGAAAAAGAAGAAGAAAGAAAGAAGAAGAAAGAAGGAAAGGTAAAAACCTTTACAACTTTCATCTTTTTAAAACATTTCTAAATCACTTTTGCTTAATCAAAAACTTATACATCTTAATCTTCATGTTTACATTCGGAAATCCTCCATCAAAAGTTCAAGGATCCACAAGCTAAGATTCACCCAAAGGGAGTTCGAGGAAGGTAAAGAACTCTTAAACTCTCTTAGTCAAAAATTTACAACTCAAAATAAAACTAAGAAAGACCTAAACAAAATCTCCTATTTTCAACATTTTGGACGAAAATTAATTGGAACCAAGACCATCTAGATGAACTCTAAACCCTTACGTACTTGCATGTCGATTTGGACAATTTGGACCTAAAAATGAGAATTTTCGGAATTAACAAAGTAAAACCCTAAAAATCAGAAATTTCACCTAAAATGCCCAAAAATCCGGAAATGATGCGAAATTGGGATTTTATAAAGATCCATTTAACATGAACAAGAAGAATTAAATTTTAGAAGATTAATTGTGATTTTTGAACTTAAAATTCCCTAGGGAGATTCGGCTAGAGAGGAAAAAGAGGAAAAAGAGAAACAAAGCTTGTGATAAATCCTCTAAGGTAATTTTTCATGTCCATTATTTTTCCCTTAGTCTTCGAAAATTGTTGTTGAAATGTTGATCTTGATTTTATGAGAATTATCTTGATTTTGTGATTATTTGTTGTTTCGAAAATTGGTTTGGATAATTAATGTTTAAAAATTGATTTTTGTATGTAAATTATATTGATTTCGAAATTATAAAATAAAATGATGATATTTGGATATTTATGAGTATCGAATGATGTATGGATAACTGAGAGTTTATTTCCAAAGTTTCAAGCTTTATAAATTCCACTTGTGTTGAAGTATGGATATCTCTTTAAAAATTTAGGGATATATATATATAATATATGTATAATATATATGTATAGTTATAATAAGCTATATATCTATTATTGGTTATATCATGTGCTAAGTAATACCTTAAGGAAACTTTGTTTGGAGAATTATGCAATTATGATTAAATTATCATAAAATCTATGTTTCGAAACGAACTTATTAAGAAAGGAATTGGATTATAAGTTCATCCAATTCGGTAATATTGCTCAAAGGGAGGATTATATTACAAATGTATAACTCTTGTTCATATAACAAGTAAATATGGACATGCAACTAATCCTAAGTCATATTCATGTAATTTTATACATATATACATGGATATGCATTTTTGTGATATGATTCTAAGAGTAGCGCCCTTAGAATTTTGAAGAGCATGTTTTGGAAGTGAGCTCACTATAAATATGAATTATGGGCTTATAATACCCAAGTATATGAAATATTGAGACTATAAGTCTAAATGATGATTATATGGCAAATGGCCAAGATGATATATTTATGATGATGATGATGAATATGACTAAAGGTCATATTGATTGAAATTGGCTTGATTATTGAATAGCCAAAATATGCATGCTCTTCCATATCACCTAACATCCGAAATTGAGAGAGATTAGACTAATCTAACTCTAGTATTATGTTTTCTAAATTCTAGGAGTTAGAGAAGTCTAAGCTGAAATCCATTATTATTATTATCTCTAACCTATACGAATTGGATATGCGTATGTATTTGCGTATTAATACATGTATAAACATCAATATCAGTGACATGCATGTACTTATATACGCATATTTGCTAACTAACAATCTTATAATTACAAGTTAATGCCTAATCTCCTAACCGAGGCATGCAAAGGATTTCTATCTTTTACTCAATTTTATTAATTATTACAATGATTTAATATAATATAAACCCTATTATTATTTTTACGCAATGGGGTGAAATTACTTAGCTTTCCGCTAATTTTTCTCTCTTGTTTTGTATTGAACGCATGGTAATATTTGGAGCAGTTTGATGGTGGACGTATGTGCATGGCAAGGATCAAGGCTTTATGTTTCTCCTTTGGTTGCTTGGTGTTGAGGATATGTTTATATATAATAATCTAGTTTTTATTTTCTTATTTGGATGTTATGTAAACTACTTTTTATTAAGCCTAATATCCACCCTCGGGTGGATATGGCGGTAACTACCCGGACAACCTAACCATAAATAAATGATGCAATATTATTAGGTATATTAATCTTGCTTTAATCTTGGGTCACTTAGCAAGGCCGGGTCGTTACATTTAATGACGAGGCTAGCCAGATCGCCCATCTTTCAGACGAAGCCTCCTATATCGCCTTCATGAATGGTCTGCAGGACGAGGACCTTAAATTCTCACTTGCCAAAAAGGCAAACAACTCTTTCGCCTACTTGATGCAGAAGGCAGACGCCTACCTCACAGCTACAGACTTGGTGGGTTTCAAAAGGCCGAGGAAAAGAAAAGCCCATGAGCGAGCGTTCGCTATTGAAGACAAGCCAAAGAACAAAAAGCCGCCCCAGGGATACGCGCCCGAAAAGAAATTCCCAGATCAGGAGCCTTCGCCCTTCAAAATGGATATACGAATCATATTATGGAGATCCGGGACCACATGACCTTGCCAGTACCTCCGCCACTCACTACCCCTGAGCAGTACAGAAACAAAGCTAAATATTGTGAGTACCACAAAGAGCATGGCCATTACACAAACACGTGTAGGTTCTTTGATCGAGTGCTGAGAGGATGGGCCAAAGAGGGCAAGCTGAACAAGTACCTTAAAGAAGCAAAGGGCAAGACTGTGCATTCGGTTAAGCCCATCGACGAGGCGAAAGGAAGCGCTAGCTCAAAATTTTGTGCAGTAATTTCGGGAGGCTTCGCCTCATGAGGCCAGGCAGTGGCAGGAAGAAAGACTTATGTGAGAAGCCTCAGACAAAACCTGATGGTGAAACCTCTCACCATGCCAGAAATGACTTTTAAGGCACAAGATAGGCAAGACCTACACCTACCCCATGACGACCCTTTGGTCGTCCAGATGAAGATAGGAAATTTGATTGTTCCCAAAATTTTGATAGATATCAGCAGTTCTGCCGATGTGATCCACATCAATTGCTTACAAACGTTAGTAGGGGGCAAGGAAAGCATGTTCAGATACGCCTCCCCGGTGGTAGGCTTTGGCGGCCACAATGTGGAGCCGTTAGGAACTGTAAAACTGAAAGTCAGAGTGGGTGACAAGAAACTCAACAATGTGAGAACTATTGATGTCGACTTCCTTGTCTTTGATGTTCCAATGGCCTACAACGCCCTTATTGGGCGACCAACCGTGAATAAGATTAAGGCGGTCATTGCCACCCATATGTTGATGCTCAAGTTTGAATGTGATGACGGGACTGTGGGTAAGTTATGCGGGATTCAGGCAGAGGCGAGAGAATGCTACTACACATCCCTTAAGCTCCAGCCTGCAGTAAGGGCGGATCCATTGGATATCCCCGACAACCCAGAGAGCAGCAAAGCCTCTCTCAAAGATCCACCAGCTGGCAAGAAAAGGAAGCTGGAGGAGCCAGAGCCGCCCAAAGAGCTGGGGCCGAGCATTATGTCGATTGATGCTATAGAAGTTGATGCAAAGGTTGAGTTTGAGCATCACCCGGAACCAATGGAGGAAGTGACAGGACTCGCCCTAGATCCCGCTCGACCAGAACGCACAGTAAGAGTTGGGGGGATGCTTGGTCAAGAAACCCAAAGCAAGATCCACCAACTCCTTGCGGAGTATCAAGACATATTTGCGTTCTTTGTGGGAGAAATGCCCGGCATCGACCAAGAAGTAATCGTCCACAAACTGAGTGTGGATCCCCGTATTAAACCGGTCAAACAAAAAAAGAGAAATCTGGGTCCTGAGAAAAACGCGACGGTTCAAGAAGAAGTCAAGAAACTGTTAGAAGCAGGGTTCATCAGAGAGTGCCAATACCCGGAGTGAGTGGCTAATGTGGTAATGGTGAAGAAATCCAGCGGCTCCTGACGTATGTGCGTCGACTTCACGGACTTGAACAAGGCGTGTCCTAAGGATAGCTTCCCCCTACCCAGGATCGAGGGACTGGTGGACTCGACTGCGGGCCACGCAGCCCTTAGCTTCCTGGATGCTTTTTTGGGGTACCATCAGCTAGCTCTTCACCCCGATGACCAGGATCACACAACATTTGTTACGGAGAGAGGCTTGTTCTGTTACACAGCAATGCCCTTCGGACTTAAAAATGCATGCGCCACCTACCAACGCCTAGTAAACAAGCTCTTTGCTGATCAGTTGGGAAGGAATATGGAGGCATATGTTGATGATATAATAGTGAAGAGTGTAACAGCTGCAGATCACTTGAGCGACCTCAAAGAAACTTTTGAAACTTTGCTAAAGTTCAAGATGAAACTCAACCCAAAGAAATGTACTTTTGGGGTAGAGGCGGGTAAGTTCCTAGGCTATGTCATCAGCCAAAAGGGAATCGACGCTAACCCAGACAAAGTCCAAGCAGTGATCGACATGCAAGCTCAAAGAAACATCACGGAAATACAGAAGCTCACAGGATGTGTCGCCGCTATGAGACGGTTTATGCCTAAATTGGCTGAGCGGTGCCTCCCCTTCTTTGACATACTCAAGAAAAAGGGCAAGTATGAGTGGACGTCCGAGGCTGAGTCAGCGTTCAACAACTTGAAATAGTACTTGGCCCAACTGCCGAGAATGGTGAGCCTCGCCCAAAAAGAAGTGTTGTACCTACACCTGTCAGTGGCAGAGAAGGCGATCAGTGCAGCCTTGCTTGTGGAAAGAGAGGCAATTCAGGTCCCAGTCTACTATGTTAGTCACGCCCTAGCAGGGGCTGAAACTCAATACCCTGAAATTGAGAAGTTCGACCTCACCCTCCTCATGGCTAGCAGAAAGCTAAAACCATACTTTGATTCGCATCAAGTTGTAGTACTTACGAACCAACCCCTGAAGAAGGTGCTGGAAAATCCAACCTTTTCTGGGCGAATGATCAAGTGGTCGGTTGATTTGGGACCCTACGGATTACAATTTGAACCTCGCCGCGCCATCAAAGCACAGGCCCTTTCCGACTTCATAGTGGAATGTACCATTGGACCAGATAACAAGGAAGAGCCGACTGAATTCTGGAGGCTCTACGTCGATGGCTCGGCCACATCGCATGGCAGCGGGGCTGGAATCATCATGATCAGCCCCAAGGGTAATAAGTATGAATATGCCATGAGATTCCTATTCCCAGCCTCCAACAATGAAGCTGAATACGAGGCATTGGTGGCAGGAATGGAGATGTGTTCGACTGCTGGGGCAAAGTGCATAAAAGCCTTCACAGACTCCCAACTGGTCATAGGGCACATCAATGGCGACTATGAGGCCAGAGAAGACACAATGCAAAAGTACCTTGCCAAGGTCAAACGCGCAATGAAGAAGTATGATAATTTTGAAGTCAAGCATATCCCCAAATCTAAGAACCAAGAGGCTGATGCCCTGGCCAAGCTAGCCAGCTCATCACCAAATGATCACCCTAGATCCGGTTTTGGGAGGTGCTCCCAAACAAAACCATCGAAGATAAACAAGTTGTGTGGATCGACAGATCCGAGGGTTGGATGTACTCAATAATCCAGTACCTGAGACATGACATGTTGCCTGAAGACCAGGAAGAGGCTGAGAGGATCAAGAAAAAATCAGAATGGTTTGTTTACCACGAGGGATTACTGTATAAAAGAGGTACCACACAACCCCTACTGAGATGTCTCACTCCAGAAAGAGGAAAAGCCTAAGGAGATCCATGAGGGCGACTGTGCAGCCCATCTGGGAGCCCGTTCCTTAGCTGGAAAGGCACTCAGGACAGGGTACTATTGGCCAACCCTAAGTACAGATGCAGCTGAGTTGGTCAAAAAATGCGACAAGTGCCAGAGGTTCATCCCAGTCCATAGGCAGCCTGCAAACAAGCTCACCCCAATCAACACACCCTTGCCCATCTCAAGATGGGGAATGGACATACTGGGCCCTTTTCCTACAGGCAGATACCAGAGGAAGTACATACTAGTGGCAATTGATTACTTCACTAAGTGGGTAGAAGCAGAGTAGACCAAAAACATAACTATGAAGGATGTAACCAGGTTTATCTGGAAAAACATCATCACACGATTTGGCGTCCTCAAGAACATGGTGTTTGACAACGGGAAACAGTTTGACACACCCAAGCTCACCGACTTTCTCACTAAGCATGGCGTCAAACCGCTATTTACGTTAGTTGCTCGCCCTTAGACAAATGGCCAAGCTGAAGCCGCCAATAAACAGATTTTAAATGGGCTAAAAAAGAAGCTCGACGACGCCAAAGGCAAATGGGTCGACAAACTACTATGTGTATTATGGGCCATAAGAACCACAGATGAAAGCGCCACTGGCGAGAGCCCATTCATGCTGGTGTATGGCTCAGAAGCTGTCATGCCAGTTGAGATTCAGGAGCCTACTTAGCGTATGATTGAATATGAAGAGGAAGAAAATGAACAAGCTATGGCAGAAGCATTGGACCTCTTACCTGAAGTAAGGGGCAATGCGGTCTTGAAGCAGGCAATAGCCAAAGTTCAAATGGCCAGACAATATAACAGGCGTGTCAAAGCTCGTCCACTACAAGTAGGCGACATGGTTCTTCGAAAAACTGAGGCTGTTAGACAATGGGCAATCCATGGAAAACTTACCGCCAATTGGGAAGGACCTTACTTGGTCTTGGAAGGGGTAATGAAGGGTACTTATCACCTATCCACTCTGGAGGGTGAACAACTACCAAGATCTTGGAATGTTGACAATCTGAGGAAATACTACATCTAGGTGATAGTACTTAATAAAATTCCATAGATTTACTGCTTTAATATTGTAAGTTCCAAGGGTGGCTTGTATGTAACTGCTCACTTTGTATTGCAAATCTCAATGGAAACTTACAACATTAAATAATAGTGTATTGTGTTACTTGTAATGCTCTTACCCAGGACTCGCTCAAAAGAGGCTTTCCTGAGGTCGCCCAACTGTACTTCATGTACCTATGGGCCTAGTTTAGCACTAAAACCCATTGGATCCAAAAGCGGGCAATGTGGTTATGCTCTTACCTAGGACTCGCCCAAAAGAGGCTTTCCTAAGGTCGCCCAACTGTACTTCACGTACCTATGGGCCTAATTCAGCTTTAACACCCATTGGACCCACCAGTGGGCAATGTGGTGGTGCTCTTACCCAGGACTCGCCCAAAAGAGGCTTTCCTGAGGTCGCCCAACTGTACTTCATGTACCTATGGGCCTAGTTTAGCACTAACACCCATTGGACCCAAAAGTGGGCAATGTGGTTGTGCTCTTACCCAGGACTCGCCCAAAAGAGGCTTTCCTAAGGTCGCCCAACTGTACTCCACGTACCTATGGGCCTAATTCAGCTTTAACACCCATTGGATCCACCAATGGGCAATGTGGTGGTGCTCTTACCCAGGACTCGCCCAAAAGAGGCTTTCCTGAGGTCGCCCAACTGTACTTCATGTACCTATGGGCCTAGTTTAGCACTAACACCCATTGGACCCAAAAGTGGGCAAAGTGGTTATGCTCTTACCTAGGACTCGCCCAAAAGAGGCTTTCCTAAGGTCGCCCAACTGAACTTCACGTACCTATGGGCCTAATTCAGCTTTAACACCCATTGGAACCACCAGTGGGCAATGTGGTTATGCTCTTACCTAAGACTCGCCCAAAAGAGGCTTTCCTGAGGTCGCCCAAATACACTCTAAGTACCTATGAACTATTACGATTCATACAAATAGCGCAAGCATCTGGAAGAATTGAAGAACACACAAGATAAAATTGGAGGCAAATTTATTAAAACGGGCAAGGGGTTGCTAGCCCCCAAACTTGGCACGTTCAAGAGTTAGAATTTACAAAGGGTGGAATAATTGTTCAAACTTCCAAGAGTAAAACAAATCAAGGTGTGTACAGGTCACACACTCATTTACAACAAGCAATACCCCCATATGGCTCTTCCTCAGCCTGATCATCATCATCACACTCCTCAGCATCAGAAGTCTACAGCTGAGTACCCTGGGCAGAGACGGCGGGCGAGGTCAGATTTAGCGCCCCCCTCCTCTCCATCTTCGTTTGCTAAGACGCGGGCTCAAGAATGATCCCTAGAAACGCCCGCCTCAGAAGCACCATCCGCCTTGAGCTCCAGCGCCTTCCAAAGGCAAGCCTCATCACGGTGGTGCTCCCTAAGTTTCTTCCTCAGGTGACCCTCTATTTTGGGGTGCTCGATGTCCCAATCAACCAGGCAATTGTATTTCTCCAAGGCAGGTCTAAGGAGGCTCCTAGCCAAGTCGTAGCCTTGCTTAACAAGGATCTGGTCCCTGTCAACGTCCTCAGCTTCTACTAGCCTCTTGGTGAGGCCGTCAAGCTCGCCATGCAGCTCAGCCAGGCGAGCGTCCTTCTCCTCAACTTCCTTCATGGCCTTAGCATGAAGGCCCTGGACCTCGCCTTTCTCCTTCTCAGCTTTGGCAAGCTTCTCCTTGGCCAGTTTGAGGTCCTTTTGAGCCCCCTCCATCTTGGCCCAGCACTCGCGGGCGCGCTTCCCCTCAGCTGAAGCCTCTTGCCTTGCCAGAGCCATCTTCTCATCATGATGAACCAGCCGGCGAGTGAACTGCAGAGAATATAAAGGGTTAGTCAAGATTCATGAAATTATATCAAGCAAAGAGTATGTCACTCCCCTTACATCAGCAAAGCTCTCCATCAAATGACTATCAATACCAGTGCCCTCGCCGTTCAGATGGGCGCGGTCTTCATCTGTCAAGACCTCCTTAAGTTTGGCGATAGCAGCCTGGTTGTTTATGGAGGACGCCATATAAGGGCGAAGGGGAGAAGGGGAGGCTTGAACTGATCTCTTCACTACCTCCTGGCTTTGCGCCTCCACATTCCTCTTGAAGGGAAGGTTAATTTTTGAACTCCCTGAAGAAGGAGTGTTAGTAGTGAAAGGGCTCGCCCTCTTGGTCTTCTTGGGGGGAGGAGGGATGATCAAAGCGTTAGAGTCACTCCCCTCAGAATCAGAAGGAGGAAACCCAGTAAGGAGGCCCCCAGCAAGGTCCTTCTTCAGCTGCTCATTCAGCTGATCCTGCTTCCTTTTGGCCTCAACCTTGGACTTGGCCATAGTCTTCTTGGATTTGGCCACCACCCTGGTGACTTGAATTGAGGGCAACTCCTCATTGTCCACAGGGAGGTCGCCCATCTCTTGAGCAGGCAGTGACTCCTGACTCTTACCCGCCTTAGGAGCCCTGGGGGGAGGCTTGAGTTTGGCGGCCTTGGTGGCTCCAGCAGCCGCTGAAGACTCGCCGCCCTTCTTGCCAAATTTCTGCAATAGGAACTATGTTAAAAAGAAAGGATTCACAAGGCTAGGAGCATACAAGTCAAAAAGAAAAAGAACTCGCCTCTCAAACCGCTTTCTGTTGGAGCTTTTTAAGCTCAGCCGCATCTCTGGCCTTCTCCTCAGCCTTGGAGAGGGTTTCAGTCTTAGCGAGATCGATCATGATTGCAGCTTGACCTGCATAGAAGGAAGTATAAATTATTCAGTACTATATGAATACAAAAAATATCAAGTTAAGAAGGGTCGAGTACCAGCGTCTACTACGGAGGAGATGCCACAGAGACTCAAAAAGATGTCGTCCTTGAAATAATCCTTCCAAGGCAACCAGTTGATGGGTCTCCTGATCGACTTTTTTGGATCATTGGGATGCTTGGGGTCTGGCCTCAACTTATATTCAAAATACTGGACCACCCTACACTGTTCAACAGTGAGGCGACTGATCATCTTATTCTTGGCTTGGGACATCAACGTTATCGTTCCACTCAGTTGGTAGACCCAGCCTTCGCCAACTCTTATGGCGCTTTACAAAGAGAAACTGATGCTTCCAGTTGTGGTTATTATTGGCCTTCTCACGAGCAGTCAAGACCGTATTACGATTGGCGATCGTATACCAACCCACAGACTTCCCATTCATCCTGGTCATGTAGTGGGTCAACACAAAGGTCTCTATTGAACACTCCAACCCCTTAAAGAAGGTAGTGGCGATAAAGCTAAGGATGTTCATCCAGCTATTTGGGGCGAGTTGTGCAGGGACGATTTCATAATGGCTACATATTTCTATGAGAAAAGGGTGTAGGGAAAGCCTAAGACCCAACTGGAAAGCAATTTTGTACAAGGCTATACATCTCTTAGGCGGCTTCTTCACCGTTTGAAGCATCTCAGAAGGTATCAGCTCATAGGGGTAATTTACAAAGTAATTAAAGGCGAAGCTCTTGAGAAACTCATTGTCCCCATACAGCTTCTTATGCCATTTCTGGTCTATGAAGTAACTTGAAGGAGGGTCGTCTGAATCCAAGGTTGGGGGTTGTTGATTAACAGACCCACCTGACTGCCCAGATGTCGTGGGCTTATGTACTTCCTCCTCCGCCATTATTCTAACAGCAGGATGCTTAATCACCTGCAGTAAGTCGTTCGCCTTCGTCACTTGCCAGGGATAATTCACAGGGGGATCAACCCAACTTAAAATACTAGACACAGACCATTTAAACCCATCGCCATCCGGAAAAATAACAGTATACGCCCTACCATATAGAGGGACCGCTAAAGAGACCTCTACCCCAGCTTCTTCATTCAACACACTCTCTACAGTTACATTGCACAACATTGGGCGAATGCTCTCATCCGCCACCTTATAAGCATGGGGGTTATTAGTAGAGTAGTTTCCAGAGCAATATGAATTAACAGGCGAGTTGGGATTGTTATTATCGATATAAGGCAAGTCAACAGAATCACTATGACTAATGGGCGGAGAACTCATTATTTGCACAACAAGGAAGAAAAGAAAGATTAAATGTACAAGTATTTTACAAAACAACAACGTACCTGATGAAGATTGGCTTGAGTCTGGTTGAAGATGTGAAGAACTAAGATGAAGACTAAGATGAAGATTAAAGTAAAGATTGGGAGATTCTCTCTCTAGAAACTCTTTCCTAAATTTGGGAAATGGACAAATGATTTTGAAAATGACGTTTTCAAGGCATTTATAACAAGTGCTCTTGACGTCAACCCCTCCGTGTGATCAGATTGGGCCAAAAAGGCCTTTAAAGCCCAATCTCAGTGCAAACTGTTCAAAGCCCATGATTGGAACAGGAGGGCCATCACGTGACAAGCACGAAATCATTGAAGAGGAACACTATTCCCATACAGGTGGCAAGTACTTGGGCTCTCCCAAGGGCTTATTTAGTCCCTAAAGATAGCCCATTTCAATCAAAAGACGACTCGCCATCATAGGGGCTTCATCGCCATACAGGTGGCCAGTACTTGGGCTCTCCCAGGGGCTCATTTAGTCCCTAGGGGTCGCCCGTTTCAATAAAAAGACGACTCGCCATCATAGGGGCTTCATCCCCATACAGGTGGCCAGTACTTGGGCTCTCCTAAGGGCTTATTTAGTCCCTAGGGGTCGCCCATTTCAATCAAAAGACGACTCGCCATCATAGGGGCTTCATCTCCATACAGTTGGCCAGTACTTGGGCTCTCCCATGGGCTTATTTAGTCCCTAGGGGTCGCCCTTTTCAATCAAAAGATGACTCACCATCATAGGGGTTTCATCCCCATACAGGTGGCCAGTACTTGGGCTCTCCAAGGGGCTTATTTAGTCCCTAGGGGTCGCCCATTTTAATCAAAAGACGACTCGCCATCATAGGGGCTTCATCCCCATAGAGTTGGCTAGTACTTGGGCTTTCCCAGGGGCTTATTTGGTCCCTAGGGGTCGCCATTTCAATCAAAAGACGACTCGCCATCATAAGGGCTTCATCCCCATACAATTGGCTAAGTACTTGAGCTCTCTTAGAGGCTTATTTAGTCCCTAGGGGTCGCCCATTTCAATCGAAAGACGACTTGCCATCTCATGGGCTTCATCCCCATACAGGTGGCCAGTACTTGGGCTCTCCCAGGGGCTTATTTAGCCCCTAGGGGTCGCCCATCTCAGGCCAAAGAGAACTCGCCCAACGGTCAGTTCTCAAGGGGTTGCTGTGTCAAGTTGAGCACTCGCTCATCTCATGCCAAAGAGAACTCGCTTAACCATCAGCTCTCAGGAGGGTGCTGTCCTAGGTTGAGCACTCGCCCATCTCAGGCCAAAGAGAACTCGCCCAACCATTAGCTCTCAGGAGGGTGCTGTCCCAGGTTGAGCACTCGCCCATCTCAGACCAAGAGGGGACTCGCCCAACTATCTGCTCTCAGGGGGGTGCAGTCCCAGGCTGAGCACTCGCCCATCCCAGGCTAAGAGGGGATTCGCCCATGTCTGAGCGCCACCAGAAGCTGCAGATATGTCCCAAGGAGGTCTCCACATTTTCTTCTTTCGAATCATGCCAAACTCAAGGTCTTCCTTTGACATAATTCAAGGGGCTAAATGTTGGGACCCAAAATATGTATTTTGACCAACCCTTGACCGCCACGTCACCAGAGGGGGTCCACAAGTCAAACGGCCAATCGTGGGCCGACACGTGGCAGTCAAGGGGCTATGATAAAGCCCCCTAAAATCCCCGAAATATTCTTTAGCGCGTCAGCATGATTAATCTGACCAGCCTGGCCCATAAATACTATAAATGGCAGGCCCAATTATCGAGGCGCTGTGTTTCCGCTTGACATCTGACAGGGTACGGAATTCTGTGCCCTAAAGCTGACGTCCTATAAATATAGGTCACTGTTCATTTAAGGTAACAATTAATTTCTCTCTCTAGCACAACTTCCTAGATATTCTCTCTGGAATTTCTCTCTCTTCCTGCAAGTATCTGACTTGACCGTTGGAGGGGCCCTCTCCCGGGAAACCCCTCGGGGCGGTCACGTTTTCTCTTTTACAGGTCGCCCGTTTAGACCTTCGATTCAGAAGCTCCCTCAACTCGACACACTTTTAGCCGACCCCTTAAAAAGAACCCCGAAACAATTATTATTCTAAAATGAATAATAATACGGGGTAGTACAACAACGCTTTGCTTGACTCAACTTAACACAAAACTTTACACACTAATCCCCTCCCCAAGGTCCTATACTTATAGGCCTAGGCTAACCCTAACTTGACTCTTAATACAATTAGGAAACTACTACTGAATAATATGTAAACAATATTATGCTTAACTTGCTCAACAATTACTTCCCATAAAGTAACCCTACGTGCTAGACCATATTAGGCATTTATGCTCAACCTAAAATACTACTGCTTAGACTTTTCCTCTTAAGAATACTAGTACTTGCAAATCACACACTGTTGCACTTGGACGTAACTTTGCTAATCATTGCTGGACTAGGACTTTGCTAAATATTGCTTGCTACAATATTGAGCGTGGACTTGGTCCAACACTTTGGTTATATGAAGTGTGTTTCATGTGTTGTACTATCAAAATGTTGATAAATCTAGAAGTTATAAAGTTCGAAACTCTAAAATCATTTAAATAACCTTCATGATAAATGTGGCATATTCAAAATGTTTGGGCCAGTACAGCCCTAGTAAATTGAGGCTTGAAGTACATACGTTAAGACTTCCATCCCCTTAAAATATGAGTATTTTTCAGATTAGAGGCTAGATGTTTACAGAGTATAAACTCCATATGACTATCCTTTTTAGTGAACCTATTTAACAAACATAAATGGCGGAGTATTGTAAATAATTACCATTATTAATATATAAATTATAATAATTAATAATGAAAAACTTATTTATGCTAATAAGTTGCATTGGATGACATTTTATAGCAAATACTAGATTTCGTGCCCGTGCGATGCACGGATTCTTGTTTATCATGCATACTCCGTTATAAGAAGAAATATTATTAAGTTTTTTAATCATATCAATATGTAAAGTTGAATAATAGGATTAACAAAGAACAATAATAATATTTTTATCAACCAAAAAAAAAAAACACATTTAACAAAGAAATTACATTTTTAGTGAATGTATAATATAATTTTTTTTTTGGATAATAAATATAATACTTATGTTACTTTTTTTTATTAAAATAAAATAAAACTATTTTTAATTTTTTTTTAATCACCCATGCATTTATGGCTATTTATCAACAAAAAAAAAATACATTTAACAAAGAAACTACATTTTGAGTGAATGTATAATATATTTTTTTTTTGGATAATAAATATAATACTTATGTTACTTATTTCTTATTAAAATAAAATAAAAATATTTTTAATTTCTTTTTAATCACCCATGCATTTATGGCTATTTATTAGTGAGAACATATATATATATATATATATATATATATATATATATATATATATATATATATATATATATATATATATATATATATATATATATATATATATATATATATATATATATATATTATATTGATATATTGATTAGCCCATTATTATTTATTAGCTAGATAACCTTACTTTAATATTATTAATAAATTTATAATAGGAAAATCTGAAGCCAATAATTTCAAAGTTTCATCGTCCCACAATCATAATCTCAAATTGCAACTTATAAAACAATAATTTCAAGTGATTATTTTTGTCATGATATTCTCGTTGCCTATACCGTTTAACTTTAACCCTATTAGCCTTTTGGACGTATTTTTCTTTATCTTTTTGTTTTACTCTATTTAAACGTTAATGATTTTGCATATTGGATTTCAATTGTGAGGTGAGGTCATAGTCACATTTCAAAGATAGCTCAGGAACTCAGAGCCATTGGATGATGAAGAACCAGAGACAGAAGAGGGTGGAACAAGAGATAACACAGTAAACACACAAACTGGGACATAAAATCTTTATTGGCGATCATATAAGTGGATTTACACTGATGCGCTTGCTAAACATAGGTAGCCGTAGATGCAATTGTTTGCGTTAGGTTTCCATGGCATAATATGCATTGACCATTTTTTATGAAAACCAAAAGGAGTAATAAATTTGTGTGAACTTGAAAATCGTTGAAATTTTGGGTATCCTCTGTTCAGCTAGTTTTGTGTGGACTTAGTTCACCATGGACCAAGTATTTTGAGGGGTGGCTTCCGGTGAAGTAGGAGGTGGCTTCACTATTAGAGGGGTGGCTCCAGGTAAATTATGGGGTGACTCATTATTAGAGTGGTGGTTCCAGTAGAAGTAGGGGTGACTCCGGATGAAGTATAAGGTGACATTTAGACAATTGGTCCACCATAGACTAGGAACACACAAGTTTTTGTATCCTCTGTTTTACCTTTCAACGAGCCAAAAAAATTGTTGGGTTTATGAAGCAGGTGGGCTGGGCCTATTTTGAGCTAGTTAATTCATGCGGGTCAAAATAAAAGATGCATGGACCCGTGGACCTGACCGTTGGGTTTATAAAACAGGTGGGCTGGGCCTATTTTGAGCTACTTATTTCATGCGGGTCCAAATAATAGATGGGCTAAGATTAGATGGGCTGAGCCCACAAGTTCCTTCCACGAAAAACATGGGAAAAGAACCAAAAACCAAATCAACGTTTTTTCAGATTCCTGTCCCATTACCTGAGGTTTTAGTCCTTTGGTGATTGGTGTGCACTCTACGTAACGCAACCTGAATGAACCATAGGATGAATTTGCTTCCACCTGTGATTGTGTTAGCCTAACACTTTCTCTCTCCCATACTTGGATATGTGAAATACTCACATTTCTATAAGTATAATTGTTAGGTTTTTGATGTAGGATATTAGGCTAGGTAATTGTATGTTGGAGGAAGAGAGATGAATGCTAAGAGAGATGTGGAAAGATGATTGTATTGCTTGATACTCAAAATGCTTTACATCACCCCTATTTATAGTGGTGTAGGGTGGTAGACAATTCTCTAGATTTTTCTATGTCTAGAGTCTTCTTCATAATTATCCTAGACTATTATTCTAGATATTTCTAGGTAGACATTATTCTAGATGTGTCTAGGTAGGTATTAATCTAGATCTTTCTAGGCACTAAGCTTAGATATGATTTTTCTAGATTATTCTAACACTCCCCCTAATCTAGAAAAAATCTTGAACTCCAAGTTGTTCTCTGAAGTGCATGAATTTTTTTGGTGGTAATGCCTTGGTAAATATGTCTGCGAGTTGCTCCCCCGTCTTGCAGAATTGTAACTCGATCTCCTGTTGTTCAACCAACTCTCGTATGAAGTGATGCCGTATCTCGATATGCTTTGATCGGCTGTGGAAGACTGGATTTTTGGTCATTGCGATGGCTGACATGTTGTCGCAATATATTATTGTTGGTCCATCCATGGCATGTTGTAGATCCGCCAATATCCTTCGTAACCATACTGCTTCACATGCTGCGCTTGTAGCTGCTACATACTCTGCCTCTGCCGATGATAGTGCCACTGTTGCTTGTTTCTTTGACGACCATGAGATGACTTTTGATCCAAGTTGAAATATGTAACCACTTGCACTTTTTCTGTCATCGATGCATCCTGCCCAATCGCTATCGGTATATCCGTTGAGCATGTAGTCTTTTTCTGCTTCGGGTCTGTCTACGAGCTCCCATGTGTCATTCTTCTCGATCATTCTGATCTCCTCGGTCATGGCTTCGATCCATTTATTTTCTTTTGCTGTTTCTTGGAAGTTTTGTGGCTCACTGGCAAATAATGCAAATTCCGTGGTTGTTTGATTGCATTGATAATCTTCCAAGTAAGTCGGAGGGTGACGATCTCGTTGTGAGCGGCGCACTGGTTGAGGAGAATTTGTGAGACTTGATCTTGGAGATGAATTTGGTGAGTTCGGGCCTGTTGGAATCCTCGGAGATGAAGGTGCTTCTCCTTGATCACGAACTCCCTGAGAAGAGCTAGATGGAGAATATTCTTCTATGGCTGGCTGCGGAGCGTGTTCTGTCCATCTCCATTCTGCAACTTCATCGAATATGACGTCTCTTGAAATGATCAACTTCTTGGACTCAGGCTTGTAGAGGCGGTATCCTTTTGATTCATCATTGTATCCAATAAAGATACATTTTTCTCCCTTTTCATCCATTTTTTCTCAGTTCTCCTTTGGAATGTGGGAATAGGCAACGCACCCAAAAATTCTAAGGTGCTCAATTACGGGCTTTCTTTTGTACCAAGCCTCGTAGGGTATCATATCCTGAACCGCCTTTGTTGGAGATCTATTTAGAATATAAACAGCTGTATGGACAGCTTCAGCCCAAAAGTATTTGGGTAAATTCTTTGCTTGTAGCATGCTGCGGGCCATTTCTGCAATTGTTCTATTTTTTCTTTCCGCTACACCATTTTGTTGAGGTGTGCATCTTACGGTTAATTCTCTTCTGATTCCATGCTTCTTACAAAAGCTAAGGAATCTAGTGCTTGTGAATTCTCCTCCACGATCTGTTCTAAGAGTTTTAAGAGGATGTCCACTTTGTTTTTCCATGAGAGCCTTGAATTAGACAAAGAATGAGAATGCCTCTGATTTATACTTTAAGAAATATACCCACATCATGCGGGTATAGTCATCCACAAATAGAAGAAAATATCTTCTACCGCCAATAGAGTTGTTCTTGGCTGGGCCCCAAATATCTGCATGAACAACTCTAACGGAGCCTTGGCCCTCCAAGACGTCTTAGGAAATGGCAATCTATGCATTTTTCCATAAATACAACCTTCACATATTTTCTTTTCGTCATTTATTGGGGGAAGGCCAATCACCATTTCCTTTTGATTTAAGAGTTTTAGACTCTTGTAGTGTAAGTGCCCGAATCTCCAATGCCACAATGTAGAATCATCACTTGTGCAATTGAAAGCAACTTTTTGCTTTAGTGGCATTCTTAATGGAAATATTTTATTTGAGGCCATTTTTACTGTTGTGACTAATTGACCCTTTTTCTTGTCATATATGATACATTTATCCTCATCAAATTTAACCATGTAGCCTCTTTGGACTAACTGGCCCACACTTAGTAGATTTTGAGCAAGGCCCGGGACATATAAAACATCATCAATGATTTTGGATGAGCCGTTTTCAGTTTTAACGGCGATTGTCCCTTTCCCTGCTACATCTTGAGATCTTCCATCACCAAGAGTAATTTGAGATTTAACATTTTCATCAAATTTGACAAACGCTTTTTTATTGCTTGTCATGTGGTTTGAACAACCACTATCTAAATACCAAATATCAGAGGATTCTTGGTGGGCATTTAGACAAGAATAAAACAATTGATTAGAAGGGTCATTTTTTCCTGTGAAATTAGCCTCATCTTTTTGCCGGAACCAACAATCTTTTTCAAGATGGGTGTGTCTTTTGCATTTTTTGCATTTAAACCGGCAATCTTTTGTGTCTTGATTATTTTTCTTGCATAATTTGCAATAGGAACTCGATTGAATGTTTTCTCGGTCCCCATGATTTCTATAATCACCTCTCCCCCTACCACGGTTATTTGATGTTCCTCTTTTTTGTTGGAAATTATTACCGTGGCTATATTGATTTTTATTTTCTCTATTATAAGAGAATTTCAATTTGGCTTGGAAAGCCTGTTCTAGTGGCTCATCTTCAAATCTACGCATTCTCTCTTCATGTGCATGGAGTGAACCCATTAGTTCAGTTAAGGTTAGCGTAGATAAATCTTTAGACTCCTCTATTGCAGCCACAACATGATCAAATTTTGCCGGAAGGCTTCTTAATATTTTTTGTATGATTTTTAGATCTTGAATGGTGTCTCCATAGCTACGAATTTGATTAGTGATATTAGAGACACGGGTAAAGAATGCTTGAATTGTTTCTCCTTCCAACATTAATAATGTATCAAAATCCTTCCAAAGAGATTGAAGTTTAATGACAATTACCTTATCGGAGCTCTTAAACTCTTTTTGTAGATTACTCCAAGCCTCCTTGGCCGTTGTTGCAGCCATAATTCTTGGAAAGATTGTTTCTGCAACTCCCCGATAGATGACCGATAGTGCAGCAGAGTCTCGCCTTTGATCTTCTTCATATTGTTTTCTTTTATTTTCATCTCAAGATGCTAATTCGGTAACATCTTTTGGTGCTTGGTACCCATTTTGTACCAAATCCCAGAGGCCTTGTGCCATTAGCAAGGTCCTCATTTGAATACTCCAATAATCATATTTCTCCCTGGTGAATATTGGTACCCAGTTATTTTGAGCATATGTAAATGTAGTGTTTGAGGTTGATGGTGATGATGCCATAAGATTTTTGTGGTGGTGTAAGGGAGAATTTGGTATGGGGTAAATTTGTTTGTGGAGGTCTTGAGTTTAGTAGGCTCTGATACCACTGTTAGGTTTTTGATGTAGGATATTAGGCTAGGTAATTGTATGTTGGAGGAAGAGAGATGAATGCTAAGAGAGATGTGGAAAGATGATTGTATTGTTTGATACTCAAAATGCTTTACATCACCCCTATTTATAGTGGTGTAGGGTGGTAGACAATTCTCTAGATCTTTCTATGCCTAGAGTCTTCTTCATAATTATCCTAAACTATTATTCTAGATATTTCTAGATAGACATTATTCTAAATGTGTCTAGGTACGTATTAATCTAGATCTTTCTAGGCACTAAGCTTAGATATGATTTTTCTAGATTATTCTAACAATAATTTCATTCACCCAACAAATCGTAAGGTTAAGGCATTCATGTTTAATTTCGACTTAAAATGCACCGAAAACAATTCACTATGATCTTAATTTATTTTTTACTCTATAACTGTAAATTCGTTCTTAGGTGAAAATCAAAAACTAGAGTACTACTCATCGTCATGGAAGTTATAACATATAATTAGAAATTTGTTAAACTTTTAATGTATTGTCTAATAATTTTAAATTGTACGAACTGATGATCATGGATCGTAGATATATCTTAACCCATGTTTTTTTATAAAATAAGAGAGATAAGGCCGAATAGATAAAGAAATATCGTATTAAACCAAATAACGTATCATTTCATTCAGATTACAATATGTCTACGGTCAGCAAAAGACATATTCAGTTAACCAAACATAGTCGAAGTTAAATTGATAGATAGTCAATATTCAAACATGTCATAATACATCTCAAAGAAGAAAAGTGAGATGGAGACAAGTAAAATGATGAAAAATGTTACAAAGCTCACATCGTGTAGGACTTGGTAGATTATTCAAACTCCACGGTGCATGTGGCAATAAGGCCAATAACTGAGCTGAATGAGACAACAGTATTAGCTAGCTGAGTATTAGCTAGTAGTGGTTTCATTTCTTGCTCCTGTTTCTATCAGAATAGTCAAGGAGATCTTCCAAATACTTATCATCCAAGCATCCCAACTCAAAAACTTCATTGCCCTGGCCATGACCATGGCCATGCCCACCTCTGCTACTACACCACCACCAACATTATTATTCCTCGTCGTCATAGACGACGACGAAGAACCACCCGAGGAGTAACCTCCTCCAGGCATCATATTATATTCGCCCGGAAAATTAAGGATGGCTAAGTGACCCCTCATTGAATAGGCGGCTCGATCATATGCTCAAGCCGCCTCTTCTGCTGTATTGAATGTGCCTAGCCAAACCCTAGCCCCGTGCCTAGCCGAGTCTCGGATCTCGGCCGCATACTTCCCCCATGGCCGCTTCCGTACTCCTCTGTACTTCACCTCTGCTCCTCCATCTCTTTCGTCTTCCATTTTTTTTTCCTTTCTCGTGTAATATTTGTATGTATATATGTATATGACTGTTAGGAAATTCACTCCCTAACTGACGACACTTACGAAAAGCGATTTTCTAAAGACAACAATTCAAAGAAAATTATAAACCCACTCAGATGAAACAACACTTTTAACAAATGATAGATTTTTTTTTTTTTATCTCTCTACAAATCGTGACTTATATAATGTTTTCATTTGCTAAACAAAGTACAAAACTTATTTTAGTAAATCTATTCTAACCAATAAGCTGTGTGTTTATTTTGTAAGAAGCAATTATCCCCTTTCAAACTTTTGCTTTTCTATTTGAGGAATAGATAAATAATAGTGGTGAATATGAGCCATATATTAACAATCTCCACCTTGGATCATATTCTACGATGATTTCTTCCTCTGTATCTGACCGGTGACTTTATTAATAATCAACCTTGACGAAGGTACTCCACCTGAAATCATAATGAGGTAAAATGTATCATGTTCAAACAACGTTTGAACTTCTCTATTGGTACGGGCTTGGTTAGCATATCTGCGGCATTATCCTTAGTGTGAACCTTCTGTAAGCTTATATCGCCCGAGCTTACCCATTCTCGAATTCTATGATATCAAACATCGATATGTTTGGTTCTGGCATGAAATATTTGATTCTTTGCTAAATTCATAGCACTTTGACTATCACACTGTATCTGAACACTATCCTGCTTGAAACCAAGTTCCTTAACCAAACCTTTTAACCATAATGCCTCCTTACATGCGTCTGTTATCGCCATGTATTCCGCCTCAGTCGTTGATAACGCTGCAGTAAACTGTAGTACTGACCTCCAACAAATGGGTCCTCCATTAAAACAAAACACGAACCCTGTCGTGGATCTCCTGGAGTCTAAGTCTCCTGCATAATTTGAATCAACAAATCCTATGACCTCACTTCTTGCTCCATTACGATTAAACATGATCCCGTAATCTGTGGTACCTTCTAGGTAGCGAAAAATCCATTTAACTGCATTCCAATGATCCTTTCCTGGATTCACCATATACCTGCTTACCACACTAACTGCATGTGAGATATCTGGTCTTGTGCATATCATGGCATACATGAGGCAACCAACAGCATTTGCATATGGGACACGAGACATATACTCCACCTCATCCTCTGTACTCGGACAAGACTGTGAAGATAACTGAAAATGCGCACCAAATGGTGAACTTATAGGTTTTGCTTTTTGCATACTAAACCTTTCCAACACTTTCTGAACATATCCTCTCTGTGTCAACCATAATTTTCCAATTCTTCGATCCCTCTGGATCTCCATACCTAAGATTTTCTTGGCAGCTCCAAGATCTTTCATGTCAAACTCTCTGCTTAATAATGTCTTCAAGTGGATAATGCTCTCTAGATTCTTAGAGGCAATCAACATATCATCCACATAGAGAGTTAACAACAATAGAGAATCGTCCTCAAGCTTTCGAAAGTAAACACAAGGATCATACTCACACCTGGAGTAACCGTGTGTTGTCATGAATACATCGAAACGCTTATACCACTGACGAGGTGATTGCTTCAAACCATATAAAGACTTTTGCAATCTGCATACTAAATCTTCTTTTCCTGATTCCTTGAAGCCTTCTGGTTGTTGCATATAGATTACTTCTTCTAAATCACCATGGAGGAAGGCTGTCTTCACATCCAGTTGTTCCAACTCCATATCCTGTGATGCTACAATAGATAGAAGTAGTCTAATAGAAGTGTGTTTCACTACTGAGGAAAAAATTTCATTATAGTCTATTCCCTCCTTTTGAGAGAATCCTTTCGCCACTAGCCGGGCCTTATACTTCTCACCCTCTGTCTCTGAGAGCGCTTCCTTCTTCCTGCACACCCACTTGCAACCTATTGCTTTAGAACCCTTAGGAAGTTTAACTAATTCCCAAGTCTGGTTCTTCTGGAGAGATTCCATCTCCTCTGTCATGGCAGTCACCCACTTACCACTGTCATCCGAACTGATTGCTTCTCTGTAAGTGTCTGGTTCTCCATTGCCCGTCATTAACGCAAAAGCGACCGTATCTTCAAAGCCTAACCTTTGTACTGGCTTGATGGTGCGTCTGACTCTATCTCTTGCAAGCATGTATGTATCTCCTGGTTGCACTGTGGGTTGTTCCTCTATAACTTCATCTGAAACTAGCTCATCCTCTAGTTCCTTCTCCTGCGACTCTGCACCTAGTTCCTCTTCAACTTCAGAGTTGCGGCTATCTACCTCAATAGTTAGTTTTGGCTTTTCACTAACTATTTCTTCTTCGTTTATCTGTTTATTCAACATTTGTTTCTCGTTGAATACAAAATCTCTACTCACTACTTTCTTCCTACTCACTGGATCCCATAACCTATAACCCTTAACCCCGTCTTCATAACCAAGGAATATGCATTCCTATGACTTAGGATCAAGCTTGGATCTCTCTGGACTTTGTATATGAACGTAAGCTGGGCAACCGAATACTTTCAAAATTGAAAAGTCTACTGGCTTCCCTGACCACACTTCTTCTGGAATCTTGTGATCTATCCCAGCTGATGGTGAGCGGTTGATTAGATAACAGGCTGTGTTAACTGCTTCAGCCCAAAACTTCTTTGGCAAGCCTGCATTTAATCTCATGCATCTGGCTCGCTCTAGCAATGTCCTATTCATCCTTTCAGCTACTCCGTTTTGCTGTGGAGTTCTTTTAACGGAGAAATGTCTGATGATACCATCATCTTTACAAAGCTCTAAGAACCTAGTTTTCTTGAACTCCGTTCCATTGTCTAACCTAAAGTATTTCAATTTCTTCCCCATCTGGTTTTCAACCCTGGCTTTCCACTACCTAAAAATATCGAAAACCTCTGACTTGTGTTTCATAAAATATACCCATACCTTCCTGGAATAGTCGTCTATGAAACTGACAAAATACTGCGCTCCTCCAATGGACACATCCGTAATTGGACCCCACACGTCTGAATGAACATAATCAAGGACACCTTTGCTTGTATGAACTCCTACTTTGAAGCTAACTCGCCTCTGCTTTCCATACAAGCAAAACTTGCAGAATTCTAACTTACATGTTTTCACACCTTGTAGCAACCCCCTCTTGTGCAGTTCTCTCATGCCTGCTTCACTAAGGTGGCCTAGCCGTTTATGCCACAAGTCTGTGTCATCATTCTTGGCTTCTTTTGAAGTAGAGACCGCTGCTCCACCTTCAATTGTAGTCCCTATTAACCTGTAAAGGTTACCCATCTTCTGGACCTTCATGATTATCATTGAGCCTTTGCAGATGTTTATGATTCCACCTCTGATCGAGGCTATACAACCTGATGAATCAAGCGTACCCATGGATATCAGGTTTTTCCTTAGATCTGGAATATACCTAACATTCCCCAATGCTCTCCCCATACCATCAAACATTTTAATTCTGATTGTTCCGACTCCTGCAACCTTGCAAGCAGCATCATTGCCCATTAACACGGTTCCAGTACTACATGGTGTTAATGTCTCGAACCAATCCCTGTTTGGGCACATGTGGAACGTGCACCCGGAATCAATGAACCAATCTCTCCGAGATGTGTCATCTCGAACTGAAAGTAAATTTCCTGAATCCTCTCTAGCAGCTGCAACATATAATTCTGCTTCATTATTGTCGCTGACATGTGCGACATGAGCATAATTTCCTGGTCTCCTGTCACTTCTTGTTTCACCCATGTCTTTCCTGAAGTTTGGACATTGGTTCTTGTAATGTCCCTTCTCATGACAACGGAAACATTCAATCTGTGACTTGTCTCGATTCCTAATGTGAGACTTTGACTGTGCTCTACCTCGTCTTGAACTCTTTTCTCGAGATTGACTCCTGCCACGTCCAGCTGACCTGGCTACGTAACCTTCACCTTGACTGTTGGAATTCGTACTTCTGAATCTATCTGCGTCCAACAGCGCTGACGTTACGTCATCAACTGATAACGTGCTCTTCCCAACGAGTAGAGTCGTTTGAAGTGTTGAGAATGACTCTGGAAGAGAGGAGAGTAACAATAAGGCCTTGTCTTCTTCTTCAAGTTTGACGTCAATGTTCAATAATTGAGTAGTCAACCGACAGAACTCATTTATGTGATCATTGAGATCTGAACCTTCCCGCATTCTTAGCTGATACAGATCCTTCTTCAAATACAATCTGCTTGAAAGAGACTTGGACATATAAACATTTTCCAATTTCTCCCACAAATCTTTAGCAGACGTTTCCGTTAAAACTTGATATTTGATTTGCGGTGCCAAACTTAACCTGATACAGGACACGGCCTTCGCCTCTAACTCTTCCCATTCATCATCCTTCATAGTGTCTGGTTTATTCTCTTTTCCTTTCAATGCCTTTAGAAGTCCTTGCTGAACCAATATGTCCTTCACGGTACTTTGCCAAATGCTAAAATTGGATTTACCATCAAATGGCTCAACATCGTATTTCGCCGTGCTGGTCGACATTCTGTCTTGTGGAATTTCAAAAAAAATAAAAATTGAAACTTGATAATGCCCTTGCACCTGGAGCTCTGATACCACTTGTTAGGAAATTCACTCCCTGACTGACGACACTTACGAAAAGCGATTTTCTAAAGACAACAATTCAAAGAAAATTATAAACCCACTCAGATGAAACAACACTTTTAACAAATGATAGATTTTTTTTTTTTTTTATCTCTCTACAAATCATGACTTATATAATGTTTTCATTTGCTAAACAAAGTACAAAACTTATTTTAGTAAATCTATTCTAACCAATAAGCTGTGTGTTTATTTTGTAAGAAGCAATTATCCCCTTTCAACCTTTTGCTTTTCTATTTGAGGAATAGATAAATAATAGTGGTGAATATGAGCCATATATTAACAATGACCAAAACTTAGTGAAGTGACTACGACTATATATGTGTAAGGCGAGGAAAAAAAAGTGCATCTTAGACTAGGAATTTTTTTTGACGGTCTTAAAATTGGCCATCTGTGATATCCTACGGATATGAAAAATGTTTGGCACTCGTTTAATTAATTTTATTTAACTTTTTTTAGTAAGAAGGTTCGATTAAAAATGAAGACTATGTAGGGTATAAATCTTATGTTTTAAGTCCAATGTACCTGGATGGGTCAAGGTGATGGCTTTGAAATCAAAAAGAAGTCTTCATTTGTGCATCTATTATAATAATTAAATTAATGATGAAATCAAATCATATGACAAAGGAAAAAGTTAGTTACGTATGTGTATGTGAAAATTTGTTCGTTCTCAAGCACACGTGTGGGATTCCACCCATTTTCTCAGGTGATTCAAAACCACATATTTTTTAGTCTTTCCATTCAAGAAATTCATAGGCTCTTCTATTTTCTCTTGTCCATGTCATTTGCTGACTACTGCTGCTAATTAGCCTAGCCAAAAGCAAATTAACCGCTCTATAGACTTCCAAGTTTGAACAAAATAGTATTTGTGGGTTACGGCTCTATGGGTGCATTCTTTTCTACTAATTAGATTTATTAAGTGAAAATTAGTGGTAAGATATTACCCAATTAGTGGAATCAATGGCAAGATCTTATTGAATTAGCGAGAATCAGTGGCAGAATTTTACCCATGCCAATCAGTGAGAATTAGTGACAATACCGATTTAAAAAAATTATAACATTATTAAGGAGGTTTCAACTAAAAAACAATCAACAATAGGTGGAGTAACTCACTTAGTTATAATCAATTCAAGGCACTCTTATTTCACTACAACAAGAATGGTTGTTCTCCATTGTGAAATGCGGGCCTTTCCACGCTACTAAGCGTGGCAAAAACATTTTGCCACGGTTGGAAAAAGCGTGGCAAAAAGTTGGGTGGAATTTTTGCCACGCTTAATGCAGCGTAATAATATGTGCAGAAATCTTTCCTGCAATTTTAAGCGGGAAATATATTTTAATGATTTTGAGCGGTAAAATAATTTCCCGGGAAGACTTTGCCACGCTTTTCACCGTGACATTTTTTTGGGAGGAGCTGTGACAAATTATATTCAAAAATAAAACGAAAAAAATAATTTAGCATTATGGTAGTACACGTAGCTACCGTAAGTCCGTAATGTGTATATATATGGTTGTTTGATCAAGACACCATAAATGCATATAAAAATCTCTATTATGTCAATAAAGAAACGTCATCTTGTCAGCGTTTGGAAAACCAGTACACCATCATTAGAAAGAAACAAGTCCGTAAGTCATGACAGTATTCAATACAAAACAACTAAAGAAACGTAATAGAAAAAACAGCAACTCTATTATGTCAATAAAGAAACGTCATCTTGTCAGCATAGTAACAGCAAAAAAACAGTATGACAATAGAAAAAACACAAGCAATAGGAACCTTACTTGCATTTTGTAGTTGTGTTTTAGTGGGGTCAAAGTATAGTTTTTTTAATCTATACCTATAAGTCTTCCACAACTCATTGACGTGCGAAAGCACTCCTCCATCAATTTCAGAGTCATTAGGCAGTAGAAACTTGCTCTGCATGTAAAATATGACGAATGATATAAGTTTAACATATATCTCTGGCAAAGCAAGCTACAAATGATAGTTTTCTTACCCGAACCACTCTCACAATCTCTGTTTTATAAACGTCATCCACATGATGCCAATTCCGTTCACCAACGGGACAAAGCTCCCCAGTTTTAGCTATATCTCCAAGAAATCTAACAAAGATATGTCCACCCTTCCCAACTAGCTGCTTAAGGTCATTAAATTCAACCACATATTTCTTTCCTTCTTCTAAACACCACACATGAGAAGGAAGTATAACACCTCTTTCTTCTCCAACTTTGAGATCAGCATCTAATAAAAAGAAAACAAATATGATAAAAGGTAAAGATTTTGAACATTTTGAACAATAAAGAGATTAAAATTAAAAGAAATGTCACCTATGGTCTTGACAACATCATTTTGATTAAAGGAAATGTTGTTACTCCATGACATTCTTCGAGATCCATGAGAAGAGTTTTGAGATTGATCCTGATCTTCATCAAGCTCATCTTCACTAAAAGCTTGGTATGACCTTTGCGAAGAGTTTATTTGACGTGAGTGCCTTGGTTGTGGATAGTGTCCCGGCGGGGGAGAGTGCCTAGGCGGGGGAGAGTACCTAGGTGGAGGAGAGTCCCTCGGTGGAGAAGAGTGTCTCTGTATAGATTCCCTTGGTGGTGGAGAGTGTCTCGATCCTCTAAGTTGATTTTTGGCATTAAACTCTTGGTATGAGCTCAGCGAAGAGTTTCTTAATGGAGAGTCTCTCCGCGTAGGAGAGTGCCTTGGCGTGGCTAAGTGCATATGGACTGCAGATTGACGCCTTCCATGTGACTCGTCAATCTTATTCATAGTTGACTCTATGGGCTCGCTTGTTGTGGAATTGACTTTAGCTCATTTGCTTCTAAACACTTTCTTCTTTTTTTATTACCTGCAAAAAGCTGTAAGAACACAACAAATGAGTTCACAATTTGTGTAGTATACATCTCATGGAAAACATTCACAGACACCATAGTCTGGCTTACTAACTGCACACGACATTGTGAAAACTCACATAAAGGACTGAATGGACAAAGCATTCAATAATGCAGTTAACAACCAAAGATACTCCTGTAAAAGATAATGCTTAGCAAAGATAAATGATTCATGATTCCAAAACAGAGGGTGAAAAGCAGTTAACAAAGTCATCATTGGTAGCTTATTACATGTTGAACTTAACTAGTAAAGAAAAGCATCTACATCATCAATCCTCTCTGGATCAGCACCTAAATCATACAAGTCTCTTGGCTTGTTTCTAACAACATGAAACCATCCCTTCTCTATTTCATCCTCTACATAAAAAAACTTGTTTAACTTGAGATGAAAAAACAAAAGGGTCATCTTTTAGAAATCGGCCAGTGTGCATCAGCTTAGAGAAATTAACAGAAGGACGATTTGCATCATCCAACTTTAAACCCCTTGGTGAAGTTATATACACCCAATCACATCGGAAAACCACAACCTTACAAGCCCCAAAATAGTCTAATTCATAAATTCCTGTGAGCTTTCCATAGTAACTGTCTCCATCGGCTTCAACAACCACCCCAGAATTCTGTGTTTTTCTATTTCTTTCATGGTCTACTGTAAGGAACTTATAGCCATTAAGTATATAACCACTCAGTTTTTTAACATGAGGATTTAAGCCACGGGCTAAAACTCTTTTCAACTCCCCTTCTTTGCTGCTGACGTCGATGTTGGGCACCTATAAAATAAGAAAAGAAAAATCATTCATGTATACATGTACCGATTTTGAATTAGCAAATACTTATCTTCATTAAAGCCTTAATTTATCACCTGAGACTTGAGCCATCCAGAAAACTCTTCAACAATCCACTTAGCTTCTACTATTTCCTGGTTAGTACTACTTCCTTGGGATCTGCACTCTTGTCTCTTATGGTATAAAAATTTTCTACAAGGAACAAGTAAGTTACTTATAAGTTCAAATAACCGTAAAAGTACGCCAACCTCATTGCAATTGAAGAATACTAACTCTCGAAGATCCTTCATGACATCCTCAGAATGGAGTAGAACGTAACGATGTGCTTGAGCCATACTTTTCTCATCCAGGCGAATAATATTTTCAGCGCCAACTTGGCGTCCACCAGAATTGAACAAGTAAGTAACCTTCCTAGGATTACTGTCATCATTCCTCCTCGGCCTATTAAAACGAGTTTCAATACCTTCTAGATATCTTGAACAGAACGTAGTAGTCTCTTCCAAAATATAGCCTTCTGCTATAGAACCCTCTGGTTGGGCTCTATTTCTAACATATGCTTTCAAGTGAGCCAAAGACCTTTAAAAATGTTCCAGGTTACTAAATAACATATTAATTATTAAGAGAATTAGAAGCTACTATCTAATAAAGAAATCATAGGAAAACTAGAAATAAAATCCAACCTTTCGATTGGAAACATCCATCTATAATGAACTGGTCCACCAAGCTTAGCCTCCTCAGGTAGATGAATGAGTAGGTGCATCATAATGGTGAAAAAGGGAGGAAGAAATTCCATCTCTAGCCTACAAAGAGTTACAACAATCTTGTCCTGTAAATCATCAAGCTCGTTTGGATCAAGAACTTTGGAACACAAATATTTGAAGAACGAAGAGAGATCTGAAAGCACGTCCACCACTTTAGTTGTTCGAGATGCCCGTAAAGCTATTGGAAGGATATCTTGCATGAGGATGTGGTTGTCATGGCTCTTAAGATTTGAGAGTTTACGTTTCTTTAAGTCGACACATCTTGAAATGTTAGATGCATACCCATCGGGTACTTTAAGCTTGACTAAGACTCTCAAAAATCTCTCTTTGTCTTCGGAAGACATGTAGTAAGGAGCCGGGGGCATGGAAAATCCTCCATTAGCAAGGGGTTGGAGCCAAAGATGTGGCCTTAAACCCTTTTCTTGAAGGAACTTTCGTGTACCTTCATCATCTCTACACTTACCATCCACATTTAGAAGAGTTCCCAACACATTTTCACACACATTTTTCGATATGTGCATGACATCTAAGCTATGGCGGAGTGGATTATGCTCCCAATATGGCAAGCTGAAAAAAATACTTTTTTTGTTCCATAACCCCTCATCCTCATCATTGTCATCCATGAACACTTCACTAGCAGCTCTTTTTGTTCCCCTTTTTTTAGAAGGTTTTGAAGTCTTCCCATACTGAAATTTCACTCTTTCTTGCATCCTTAAAATATCACTTCCAGATGAACGTGTTGGAGCATGACCATACTCTTCAGTCCCATCAAACAAACTACTTTGGAACCAATATGGATGATCATCTCGTAACCATTTACGATGTCCACCATAGCAAATCTTATTACTACACCGAAATGAATGTGTTGCTTCATTACAACAAGGACATGCAGTATACCCTTTTGTGCCCCATCCCGACAACATAGCATAGGCAGGAAAATCATTAATGGTACAAAATAAAGCTCCTCGCATCTTAAAATGTTCACCAGCATAAGAATCAAATGCATCAACCCCTTCCCATAACAATTTCAACTCATGCATTAAGGGTTGCAAATATACATCAATGTTATTACCAGGACCAGATTTTTCCGGAATGAGCAAAGACAAAATGAGAGAAGATTGCTTCATACAAAGCCATGGTGGCAAGTTATAGATAGTCAAAATAACAGGCCATGTACTGTAGTTAGTATTCATTAGACGATATGAGTTGAAACCATCACTAGCGAGACCGATCCTAACAATCCGAGAATCAGAAGAAAATTTAGCATACCTATCATTAAAATCTTTCCATGCTGATCCATCAGCTGGGTGCCTCAATTTCCCATCCTTTAACCTATCCTTATCATGCCATCTCATATCTTCAGCAATCTTAGAGGACTTGTACATCCTTTTCAATCTTCGAATTAAGGGAAAGTATCGCATTACCTTAGCTGGAGGACCTTTTTGGCTTTTCCTAACTTCTTCATCAGTACCATTTTCTTTACCTTTACTTATCTTCCATCTTGAAAGAGAACAAACGGGACATTGAGTTTTACTTGAGTTTTCACCCCAATATAATATGCAATCATTTGGACAAGCATGGATTTCTTCATATCCAAGACCTAACTCCTTCACCATTTTCTGAGCTTCATAATAAGTAGGTGGGAATGAAGTAATATGGGGGAATGCATCCAACAAAAGCTCAAGTAATACAGTTAAAGAGTTGGCTGACCAATTGAACATGCATTTAAGATGGAAGAGGCGTAAAAGGAACGAAAGTTTAGAGAAAGTAGTGCAACCAGGGTATAACTCTTCATTAGAAGCCTCCAATAACTTCCTAAACCTAGCCTCTTCTTTTTGTTCTTCTGGGGTACGAGATGTATTAGGTTGCGCAGAGGAAAACTCATTAAAGAAATTCGGATTATCAGCATCTTCTACCCTTTCCTCAAAAAACTCACATGGTTCACTTGGGGATTCATTCATGTCATGAGAAACATTATAACCAAAAGCATCTCTCAATAACCCTCCCATGTCATCTTGGCCTACATCCCTAATGTCATTACTAACACTCTCATTAGTGTTTGTTTTTCGATGTGGTAGATTGTCAATTAGACCCTTTGGACCATGAAAAATCCAATCCTTATAGTTCTTAAAAAATCCCTTGAACAGAATATGTCTCTCAACCTCATCAATAGGAAACTTTTTTTTCCTACTCACTTTACACTTAATGCAAGGACACACAATCAATCCATCTTTGCTACCACTCTTAGCAAATTCAATAAATTTACTAACACCTTCAATATATGCTTCACTACCGATTGGTTGATGGATCCAACTCTTATCCATATCTTTAGACATATGAATTTCCACCTAAATGAAAAGAAAATTTTACTTGTATTGTGAGCACTTAACAAAATAAAATTATAAACCATTTTAAACACAAGAAAAATTATAAATCAAGGGAGTTTTAGCATAAAAAAAAAAACACTATTACTGAAGCATGTGTATAACCCTACTAAATTCACAATTTGATAAACAATCACAATTTTCCCACCTGCACTCTCTCTGTCTTCACTTTGCTAATTCGTTCAGTATACTTTCTTTGCTTTTTTAACCAGGTCATTTTGTTTACATATCGTGTAAAACTTTTTCTATCAAATTTCAATTTCAAACATACTTTGGTTCTAGTCATTGCAAACTACTTCAGCTCCGACAATACATATTTCACAGGAAAAATCAAAATCCCCATTTTTATGAAACTAATTCTCTATCTACCAAAAGATTACCTCACGCTTGTTCTTGTTCCCGCATTACATGCCCAGCTTATTTATTTGTTATGTCATCTGATTCTTGATTCTTGATTTTGATTGCCCGGCTTAGATGAAAACACTAAAATAAAGATGGAATATAATTGCATAAAACAATGAATTGCATGATTCGTATAGAAACAGAAAAACTAAGAGAAAGCATCTGCTAATTTAACACGCCCCAAAAGCATCTGCTAATTTGCTATTTTAACACGCCACAACTAGAAACAGAACAACTCAGAGAACGTCATCTGATTCTTGATGTTGTGTTTTTCATCAGAATTCTAGGCTAACTTAATGAATTAGAGGTGACCCAGGAAAATATTCAACAAATCCCAAGATAGAAAGGCAAATGATAATCTCCAACAAGTACGCAGCAATAGAAATTTCTAAATCAATAAATAAATTATTAAACTGGGCACTAAAATTAAATATTGATTATCAAACATTAAACAAACAAGATGAGAAACTAATTTCAGAACCCTAGAATTCGTACATGAATTAACATAAAAATATCAAACCCTAATTTTCAAAACCCAATACTTTGCTGATTATAAAACTAATCAACCGAAGAGAGAGAGAGAGAGAGAGAGAGAGAGAGAGAGAGAGTGTTACCAATAGTAAAAATCGCAAAGAAAGAGAGAGATAATAGTATCAATGGCAGGTGGTCCACGATGAGGAACAGACGCAGATGAAGAACCAAACTAGTCGACGCAGATGAAAGAGGGAGCTAGATTGAAGATAATATGTATCTATGTAATTACATTGAAAAATTAAACCCTAATTCTGAAACAAACAATAATAAAATCACAATCAAAGCCCAAATAACCGTTTGGATCAGAAAAGTTGAACAAAACATACCTTAAGGACTTGAAGGAGATGACAATTTTGTCTCTACGCTGGTAATTGAGAGGCCATGGAAGATTTGAAGTGAAGTGAGAGGTGGAGAAAAAGAACAACTCAAGGAGAGAGGAAGATGAAACGTGTTTTGGGTTTGGGACCTAGGTTTTAGTTTTGTTTAGTTTAATTTTTTTTTTTCAACTGAGCGCTATACAAGCGCGCGCGGGCCCCAAATAAAAATTTCTGAATTTTGCTCCCGCTCTTATTTGTCACGGTCCAAAACGTGTTTAAGTTTATTTTTTTGCCACGCTTTTTTTTCCACGGTTAAAAACGAGGTAGACTCCGCTTTTTTTTCCACGGTTTTAAAAGTGTGTCTAAATAAGCGTGTCTAATGCCTAGAATTGTAGTAGTGTTTGATCGATGTGGGACAACTCACTCAACAGTTAACACTATGCATTGAGCCCAACAAATGCTTATGCATATATATAGCACCAATTTAACCTGAGTATAACATATCCATTCAAAGTATTTAGGATTAAAATACCCCTATTATAACAAATTCATTCATCATATGCACAGTAAATATTGAAAATTTTAATATTATTTTGACTGATCACATTTTCAGAAGTTTTTTTTTTCTTCCTGGATTTTTTGCGTGCGGGTTTGGAATGTTAGTTACTGTGTGCTCATTATTTTGTTCATGCATAGAAAGTTCTAATGCTTTTGAGACAATGTCCGGTAATCCAATATATATGTTAAACTGATCTGATTCTTGATGCACCATGTCCATGTGCTTCCTTTGTTCTGGAGAGATGCGTCACATACATTTCTAGAAGTTCATTATTGACGGCAAGTTTTTAAATGAGCAATTAAATATAATCAACTTTACAATTGACTAAACTGGAAAAGTAAAAACTGCTGGTTTCGATTCCTATCAAATGAATATAAACACTTCTACTGTACAAGGAGTATGTTTGCTACTACTGTATCCATGCCCCTTTAATGTCAATAATCAAGACAGCTCATATTCATCTCGTCTCGCTAGATGGTTAAAGTGGGTCATCCAACATCGGAAAAATTGAGGGAAAAACACCAAAAATATAAGTCAAGTGAGCTACTCGTCTATCGTCTTTTTATTTACCAATTAATTTTAGTTTGGGACCTCACCATAATGTTTGTGTGCAGTCAATTTTTTTTCCATTCGCAAAAATTTTTATAAGACGTTAAGACAGTGAGATGACTGTTTGGCTTATTTACCTGATCAATGAAACTTTAGCAACATGCCTCTAGACTAAGTTCACAAAGCATCTTACAATTTTCACTTCATATCGTCATGCTACAATTTCAACTTGGCATCATCCCTAATGTCAGCAAACATACAATTTAACAGTTTTAAAACAATATGATGTGAAAATGGAACCTTGCCAAAGATGCTAAAGGAATTAGCGTGGTCACTCAGAATAGTGGGAATAAATCCCCCAAGTATACATTAATTGTCTTTTCGGTTGAAAACAGGCTAGGGGGTGTTGAGGTAACGCCCCAAATACCAAATATTATTATTAGTTGTGTTTTATTTTATTTTAGTTTTGTAAAGAAAATAAAATAGAACAAAAAGAAAAAGAAAAGAAAAACAAAAAACAGAAAAAAGAAGGAAAAGAGAAGTGTGTGTTGCTACGTGAGTTTGGAACTCACTTGTGGGCCTTAGTTGGCTTTTGACTGGTTAGCCCACCAAAGCAAGCCTTTGTGTGGCTTAGTCTTACAAGAAGCTTCCACTAAAAGCTGTTGGACAAGAAACAAAAAGGGACGATATTTTTTGTTCTGTCGACAGAAGCACATCCGAAACAGTAGAAAAAGAAGAGAGCCAGTAACAGAGAGAAAAGCAGAGTGAGGGATTTCTCTAAAGAGGTTTGTTCTAGTTCACGGTTGATTCGGCTTGTTTGGGTGAAGATAATCAGAGTATTCGGATTGGTCATCGACAGGTATTTGTGGGTGTATCTTTGGGTTTGTGGGAGTACCAAATTGAGTTAGGGTTTGTCAATTTGTACTAATACCAAAGATAGTTTGTTTACTTGTTGCTTGATCTTGTGAGTGTTGCCTTTGTACTCTTGATTATTATAGTGGATCATATTTTAGTGCGTGGAGATCCGCACCGTGGTTTTTCCCCTAATTGAGAGGGGTTTTCCACGTAAAATTGTTGGTGTTGTTTTTGGGTTCTTGCACTTTATTTTTCCGATTATCTGTTGTTGTGATTGTGGGTAAATACCGTAGTTTTCCCCAACAGTGGTATCAGAGCTTTTGGTTGTAGGATCGGTGGTGGGAAAATTACTGTATTTGTTGAAGGAGGAATTATTTTGTGCAAGTAACATGTCTGGTAGTGTGCCCAAATTTGAAATCCCTTTGTTTGATGGTAAAATTAATTTTACTGTGTGGAAGAGTACGGTTGAGGATTTGTTGGTTCAACAAAATTTAGATGAGGCTTTAGATGAGACAAAGCCTAGTGGGGTGACCGATGCCCAATGGACATCGAAGAAGAAGAAAGCTGTCAGTACTATTAGATTAGGTATGGCTCCGGAGATCAAGTATAATTACTTGACTGAGACAGATCCAAAGAAGTTGTTGGATAAGCTCCAGAGTGTATATGCATCAAAGTCACTGACTAACAAGCTTTGTTTGAGATATGAGTTGTACCAGCTAAAGATGGAGCAAGGTACGGCGTTGCAGGACCACATTAACAGTTTTAACCAGCTAGTATGTCAGTTGAGAAATGCAGATGAGAAGATCTCCGATCAAGAGGAGGCATTGTTATTGTTGGCTTCACTACCTAAGTCCTATAGGCCAATTGTGCAGACATTACTTGTAGGGAGGACAGAGATTACACTAGACGAAGCAATGACAATGTTGAGAGAGAATGATCGGATGATGTTGCAGGTTGATGGTGTATCTCCTAGTGATGGAGGAGATAGAGTACTAGCTGCGGAGGTGTCCGAAAGAGGGAGGAATCATGAGAGAAGAGGTGGTGGCCCGAGAAGTAGGTCGAAGTCGCGCGCGAGAGACTTTAGTAACATAGAGTGTTACTATTGTGGTGAGAAGGGTCATATTCAGAGTCGTTGCCCAAAGATGAGAGATGATTTGAAGAGTTTCAAGCAGCTGCAAGAGAAGATGGGTAAGACCAAAATTGATGATGATAGCGGTTCCTCTAATGTAATTATGTCTTGTGATGGTAATAAAGAGTTGTTCTTGGCTAGTAACAATGAGGGGAAGGAAAGCCAAGAAAGTTGGGTGTTGGACTCCGGCGCTTCGGTTCACATTTGTAGAGACCATGCTATGTTTGATACTTTGTGCCAAGATGGTGAGTATGGTGACATCAACATGGGGAGTGGTAAGTTGAAGGTGAAAGGGATGGGTAGCATCCGAATTGAGCTCCATGGTGGTGTGACTAGAACCTTCCACAATGTGAGGTATATACCCAATGCTCGTGTCAACGTGATTTCGTTGGGTGAGTTGACATCGCAAGGGTGTAGATACATTGGTACGGGAAGGTGGTGCAAAGTGTATCGTGGTGCTACCTTGATAGTGCAAGGAAAGAAGGCGGAGAACAACTTGTGTTATGTTGAGGGTCATTGCGTAGGGAGGAGCAAGACTGCGAATAAGAAGGTCCGTTTCTCGGACAAGGTGGAGGTATTTGGTGATTTGGGTCGAGGGAGGATTTGTTGAGGTAACGCCCCAAATACCAAATATTATTATTAGTTGTGTTTTATTTTATTTTAGTTTTGTAAAGAAAATAAAATAGAACAAAAAGAAAAAAAAAAAAAACAAAAACAAAAAACAGAAAAAAGAAGGAAAAGAGAAGTGTATGTGTGTTGCTACGTGAGTTTGGAACTCACTTTTGGGCCTTAGTTGGCTTTTGACTGGTTAGCCCACTAAAGCAAGCCTTTGTGTGGCTTAGTCTTACAAGAAGCTTCCACTAGAAGCTGCTGGACAAGAAACAAAAAGGGACAATATTTTTTGTTCTGTCGACAGAAGCACAGCCGAAACAGTAGAAAAAGAAGAGAGCCATTAACAGAGAGAAAAGCAGAGTGAGGGATTTCTCGAAAGAGGTTTGTTCTAGTTCACGGTTGATTCGGCTTGTTTGGGTAAAGATAATCAGAGTATTCGGATTGGTCATCGACAGGTATTTGTGGGTGTATCTTTGGGTTTGTGGGAGTACCAAATTGAGTTAGGGTTTGTCAATTTGTACTAATACCAAAGATAGTTTGTTTACTTGTTGCTTGATCTTGTGAGTGTTGCCTTTGTACTCTTGATTATTATAGTGGATCATATTTTAGTGCGTGGAGATCCGCACCGTGGTTTTTCCCCTAATTGAGAGGGGTTTTCCACGTAAAATTGTTGGTGTTGTTTTTGGGTTCTTGCACTTTATTTTTCCGATTATCTGTTGTTGTGATTGTGGGTAAATACCGTAGTTTTCCCCAACACGGAGTATACAAGATATAGTAGTGATCCTAAAAGGGCTACCCTGCACAGGTGCACCAAGGAGAAATACTAGTTTACAGAAAGACTATTAGAACTATTCCTCAACAGACAACCTAATTAATCATAGATTAGTTTAAAAATATCTCACTAATCCAAAGTAGAATCTAGTTGTAATAAATGGACACGAGACGTCGATCGAACATCATAATTGACAAATGATCAAAACATCTTCACAATAAACAAAATTTTCAACGAAGGCTATTGTGCAAGTGCAATCAAGGCCCAAACCAGGTCACTAGACCAACCTCTATTGATTAACGGTTAATTCCTCTTAGCCTACATACAAAAATACTATCTAAGCCTTAAACTAAAAAAGTTACTCCAAGGAGTACGTTTGTGCATGCAGTTTATTATTCAGCATTATTATACCTTGAAAATTTTGCCTAATTAGATACATATGAAAAGGCAGTGGGGGGAAATAGTCATTGTGGTCGATGGTGAATACCCTGATCGTGAACCAAAAAAGAAACATTAGTCGGATAAAATAAAAAAATTAGCCATCATCTGCCAATAATAATTTGGCGTCTAAAAAAATTCATGCATGGCTCTAAACAAAAAGGTTAAAGAAAACTGAATTGGGGCTAAAAGGAAACAAATTACAATCCTGCCGACAAGAATTTTGGGGGGAGAATAATGGGGGTGTGGGATGGTTCTAACAAGCATTACGAAGAGGCTATAGTGCCGTGAAGGGGGACCATACATGGGATTTGAGGTTTTGTTGAATCATAAATATTCGAATAATGCTGCTCAAAAACTATCTTAATCAAAATTTACATACAACAAGAGCAGGGAATCAAAACACAGTTGTAAGTCAATTTTGGGAGGCAGGACACCGATAGACAACAACCAGGTTTGTTAGCTTGGTTGTAGCCTTGTACGAGTATAGAATTCTATTTTGCATTTTTATAGGAGTCCTCTTTATTACCTCTTATTTTACACTTTGTTTTCTCTCCATTATCCCATTAATACATTACTCGCAATCTAAGCATACTGTTGGTGTTAAGTTGTTAACCTTAGGAATCACCCATCCATATTACTTAGAACATACCATTCCACGTCTTCAAGAATCCACGAAAATGTCTTCAAACTTGGCCAAGCCCAAGTTGTTATGTCGACTGTCGAGTGTTTTTCAAAACATACTTAAGGTTTCACCAATTGACTCCATGAGACCGGGGACGACTACTAGGAAAACTCTTAGGACGAAGCACATAATTAACCACAAATCACCCATATGATTACATTTGGAGGTTCTTTTTGCAGCTCAACTTTTTCAACTTTCAACCGTCCACGTAAAACAAAATGTTTGGATCCTCTAAATTTTTTCTATAATGCAAGTTATAATAATCTTCAATTTAATTTGTTGTTTAAATTGATTTCCTCAAAAAAAAAAAAAAAAAGGCATGTATGTTTTGTGTGGATTTAGTCCACCGTGAACCAAGTAATTTTGAAGGGTAGCTCCAGGTAAATAGGGGGTGACTCCAGGTAAAGTGGGGAGTGACTCCAGGTGAAGTAATTTTAAGGGGTGGCTCCAAGTAAAGTAGGGGGTGGCTCCAGACACTACAACAAAAATGGCCAAATATATCATTCAATTTTTGTTGCCTATGACAAAAAAACTGTTGCCTTGATTTAAAGACAACAATTTTGTGGCGTTGCAAATACCCCTGTTGCCTTTTCATAAAGTAATAGTTTTTTCAGAAAAGGCAACGATTCCACAAGATTGGTCTACGACACAACTAAGGCAACAATCCTCTTTTGACAACGGTTTCATATTGTTACCTAGGTGAAGTAGGGGTGGTGCCAAGTATAAATTTGAGGGGTGGCTTTAGGTGAAGTAGGGGTGGCTCCACTTTTAGAGGGGATGGCTCCAGGTGAAGTACGGGGTGACTCCAAGTATTGGTCCACCATAGACTAAGTCCACAAAAAATTTTGTACAACTTCAAATGATATCCAATACATTATATATACACACAATAATTGGTTTGCATGTCCAATTCTCTCACAAACATATATAGCCAACAGGCCACAGCTTCATATTGGTTAAATGGTTACCTAGCTTGACTAAAGAACTACAAAAGGATGATCTTTGTCTCAAAAACCTTGTGAGGAACCCACAACTTATGGCCGCGTGGTCCACATGAGTTTAAAATTACAATTGTGTTCAATTTTAAGAGAGGGCGTATGACTGGAGTTATATATGGAGAATGACATGAGTTGTACGTACCATTAAGGCGGTCTCTATCCAACAGTAGTTCTCGTTTGAAAGAAAAATATAACTGAAAAAGAAATTGATCGGAAGTAATAAAGAAATTGAATTGAAAGAGGAATTCAAATTGAAAGTAGAAGAGAAATCCAAATTGAAATTAAAATTGAAATTGAAATTGAAATTGAAATTAAAATTAATAGTGTAATTGAAATTTATAAATGAAGTTAAGCGACGTTGAAAATAGAGGAACTGAAATTAAAGTTGTTAAATTGCTGACTATTTAAAACCCCATTATTCTCACCTTGAGCAAGTTGCTTATAAAGAAAGTTGGTAATAGAGGTGGTTTCATCTCGAAACCGTCTCATAAGAAACTTATTGTTAAAAATATCATTCTCGATGTTGAGGGCTCAATTCATAACGCCATTTGTTTATCCATTATTCCATTTATAGTGTTGCACACCACCACAGGTCAACAACAACAACAATACAAAATACTGTAGATAAACAATCTGTCATAGCTTATTGGGCCTAACTTTAATACTCTATTCGGCTTATATAGTATACGCGTAATGGTTAGTTGTCCATAGGCCATTGTTTATTGGGCTTAACCAAGTGTTTTCTTTAAGGCTAACTAAATAAACTATCAAACCTGATTATAGTCCAAGTGCAACGGCCATATAATAATTCTCACTTTTGCTATTTTGCATTTGAAATGACAAAGCTTCAACTCTCTCAACCACTGCCAGCCCTACAACTTGTAAAAGTAGTAATTTTAAATCCTCAATCGTGTGTATAAATTTGTCAATCTTCTTTAAAGTTGTAGGGATGATTCCAATCATGGAAAAGAAGACTATAAGATTTTGTTTATACTGGTGAAGCAATCATTGTGCATGATGATAATCATGCCTGTAATCCAACAATTAACCAGATCATTGCCCCCATCACCCCTTATGTCATACACATACACTCACATTGTAGTACTTAAAGATTTTCTCTTTCCTTTTTGGCATTCATTTGTAGTGATTTTAGACAAATTAAAATCGTATGGAAACATAAATATTTATAACGAACGAGAATTATGGAATTGAACACTAATTCATTACTCTCATATCAAAAGAAAAAAAAAACATTAAAAACAAGCTATTCTCCACATAATGGTGCAAACAAAGCCTATAAGACACAAACAAAGCATAATAAAAACAAATTGTATGATAAAAACATGAAAACGAACATGACACAAAATGGAATAAAACACAAAATAGAACGAATCTTGCAGAATAAAGTACTATACTATTACCAGTAAAATGAATGAAATTTCAGTTCAACTTGTATAGTTGTAATATATTCATTCAACATCATCAACAACCTTTCAATTCCTTACCCACCAAATATATCTAAACTCCCTTGCTTGTACATCCTAAATTACATTGAGAGAAATAAATCTAAATAAAAAAATAAAAAATAACACACACATTTTCTTTTTCTCTTTTTTTTTTTTTTTTTTTCCTTATGTGCTTCATGGATCCAAATGAACAGGCTGAACAGACCCTCTAGAACTTCTCCCATACCCAAAAGAGAAAATAGATCTCCTAACCTTACTATTACTACTACTACTACAATATTCAAAACTACTAGTACTAATTTCATTCTCACTCCCTTCTTGCTTGAATTTGCCACTACATTGTTGAATTTCGAGACAAAATTCACGATCAACAGACAAATCCATAGAAACAGACCTTCTTATAGTATGAACATTCTTGAACTCTTCATCTTTCTCTCTCTTCGTATCAATCCATTCATCTCCCATACTACACGCATGTTCCAACTTCCTCATCTTTCTCTCTCCTCCTCCATTTTCTCTCTCCTTATCCTTACTCCTTATCAATCTTGGCTCATCAAGATTATTCCCTTCAATCTCAATCACCACATAATCCTCATCATCATTATTATCATCATTATTATGATTATTCTCACTCGCCGCTTCAAAATCGAAGATCCGATTATCATTATTATATAAAATCGACGACGGTGAAATTCCCGATCTACATAAAGGACAATTGGCGTTACTTTGAAGCCAAATATCAATACAATCGATATGAAACGCGTGACAACAATTAGGTATAACTCGTAATCTCTCTCCATCTTCAAATTCACTTAAACAAACCGCACATTCATACGAACTCGCTTCGTCGTTTTTGTGATTTTCTCTCTCCTTCGGAAGTTTCCGGAACTTAATCAACGGAATGGATCGGATAATTGCTTCGTCGAGTCCCTTAGGGTTTTCGTTTGTGAGAGACGAAACGTCGTCGTTTGAGGCTCCATGGCGACGAAGGACATGGAGGTTATGGAAATTTAAGCAGCATTTGATGACGAAAACGTAGTAACCAATTAGTAACAATGCTGTAGCTAAAATGCCGATTAATGCGATAGCGATAACTGGGAAACTGTTGGATGGTGAGTGTAATGGGAGGTGAAAGAATGAGGGTGATGATGGTGGTGGTGGTTGAGGTGGTGAGAGATCCATGGAGTTTGATGCATTTAGGGAAACAGGGGAGGAGAGAGAAAAACAGAGAGTAGGGGGAGAATGGGGAAATGGGAATGGGGAGTGGTTTTAAAGGAAAGAGAAAGGTGAGTTTTTTTTTTTTTTGGTTGACTGTTTGTAGTGTGAAGTGTTGAGTACGAGTAGAAGAATGGGGGTTTAGTCTTTAGTCGTGGTGGTTGGTTTGATTTGGGTAGAAAAGTTGTAGGCAGCCAGCCAACCATGAGAAAGGGGTTTTCTTTGGCAGGACCCAAATGGGGAGAAATGGGAAATAATTGTTTGTTTATTCATGTTGGGGGTTTTTATAAACAACAATTGACAAGATGCAAGGTTTTTGTTTTTGTTTTTGTTTTGGTTTTAGGTGGATCGTGTTGTATGGATTTGGGGTTAAGATTTGTGACGATTACAGGAAATGATTTGATATTGTTAAGTGCGGATCCGAGTTGGGTTTTAAGTTGATTATGTTGGTTATAAGTGTAGATATGCGAATCCGATTTGAGTTTGAGTTAATTATGTGATACTCCATGTGATAAGGAGGATCCTTTGTTGTTCAAAGTTTTAAGAACAACTACAGGATATGTTCTCCAAAATTCTATCTTTAGACTATAAGATGGCGTGAATTTTCGACCCTTAGGAAAGGGGGGGTGTTTTTTTTTTTAATTTGAATATGTAGAGGAGAGAAATAGAGAGAAATGACAATCGAGAAAGAAATTAAGATGATACGATTAGAAATTCTAATAATTTGTGGTACTTAATAGTGGGGCGAATAACAATTTTGGGTGCGCATTAGAAAGCTTATGGATGGTACTATGATAGTGGAACAGTTAGGATACTGCTCTGTGCCCTTGTAAGTGGATGCGTGTATGGGTAAGTCATCCTTTCCGGTCATCCTGTCTTAGAATGGGTAGTATATAGTTGGTTATGGGTTGGACTTTATGGCAAGGATCACGGGTACAGTATGCATTAAGCCCTTATGTTGAGTTTGTATGCTAGTTTATTTTGGTGGGTTGTTTCATGTACGTCCGTACATGCCACATGGTTTACAAGCTATTGCATATATTTGAGGTTTGTCCAATATACACTGAAAGAGTAGTGACTATTTTTCTTTTGTTTTTTTTTTTAAAAAAAGAAGTCACTCTCCCCAACCCCTAGCGTTATTGACATCCAAGGATGGAAGTATAAATGTGATAAAATAGAAATATTATGTCTTGAAATTTGAAAACAATCCTAATTCAGTATTACTGGGGTGTAAAATATAGCAAACGTCATAGGTACGGGCCAAATGCCAATTCACCGTCAAACAAAGATGGGCATATTTTTGTTATTTTTCCTGCACTTGATGCTGACACGGTCCTTATGATTATTTTAAGCCTTCGAGATTTAGATAGAAAATCAAATAACAGTACAATATATTAGTTGCGGCTTTAATCGCATTGTCTAGCCTCTCTAATCTCTGGAAGGAAAATGATTAAAAGGAAACAATTTAATTACTCTCTGAGCTGACGACTGACATAGATTCTAATTGTTTTCCTTTTCTTTTCTGAAATTCTTGCTGTCCAGCCTCCTCTGCTGGAGAAATAGGCATCCTATGGTGGCTGGAGCCTGGACTTTGTTCTTGTTTGTATTTTGTACTCCCAAGATCAATAAATGAGATGGTGGGCACCTCGGATTAGAAAAAAAACAGGACATGATAGCTTTAAGGAGTCTAGACCAAATTTGTGGAGCACAGGCAAACATACAAGGGAACACAATATCACTTGAAGTATATGAACTCCGCTTCAAAATGAGTTTCTCGTTTAACTAATTAGGCTTATAAGCTTAATTTTTTACTATTTTTCCCCCCGTATTTTTCTAATCAATCGCATAAACATAAAAATTTACATGTATACTTTTTGACACTCTTTGTTACATGTGAGTCTACCCATGAACTTGGCAATTTTGGAGAACATGCTTCAACTTTCTCATTGAGAATATGGTCTTTAGGTTAAACATTTGGGTTTGCCCTTTATCTAGGAATACTGCTTATGGTGAGCAGGTGAGGCATCCTTACTTCATGCAAAATATTATTCTTAGGGAATTCTTGCTCCATATGAAAACATCAAATATTTCATTTATTGCCGAACAATGAACCTTTCATGGGGCAAACAATAAGTCATAATCTTTAATTCTATCTTCATTGGCTTTGATACAAGTTTAGATTTCAACTAGATTTCATGTCTGTGTGATGTACGGGTTCTTGTTTATCATCCTCTGTTATTAGAATCAATATAATACATAAATTTAATCATATCAATATATAAAGTTGAATAATAGGAGTAGCAAGAAACAATAATAATCTTTTTTATCAAAAAAAAAAATTTAACAAATAAATTACATTTTAGTGAATATTATATATATATTAGGATAATAATTAAATATAATACTTATGTTACCTTTTTTTTATCAAAATAAAATAAAAGTATTTTTGATTTCTTTTTAATCACCCATGCATTTATGATTATTTTTTACCTAGATTTCGTGCCCATGCGATGCACGGGTTCTTGTTCATCATCCTCCGTTATTAGAATCAATATAATAAAAAAAACTTTAATCACATCAATATAAAAAGTTGAATAATAGGAGTAGCAAGGAACAATAATAATCTTTTTCATACATTTAGCAAAGAAATTACATTTTTAATGAATAAATAATATACCTTTTTTAGGATAATAAATATAATACTTATGTTACTTTTTTTTATTAAAATAAAATAAAAGTATTTTTGATTTCTTTTTGATCACACATGCATTTATGACTATTTATTATTTATTCAATGACACCTTGGTGAGAACTTAAATTATATATATATATATATTGTTAGGTCCACATGAGATTTGCACAAAAGAGAAAGATAGACTGTATACAAGTTTAAATGATGTTCCATTATAAATCAATGTGTTTTAAATTATTAGTTATAGAAACTCAGGAGTCTTATGTTTTAGTCTCCTTTCCCTAAGTCGAATTCAAGTATTCAACTTACATATACACTCTTAACAAAATTTGAGGAGTCTCAGAATTGAAATTTAACTGTGTTAGTAGTTTTTTTTTTAAATTAACTAAAGTCTTTTAAATGTAGATGCTTCAAAGTCCAGACCCAACTAAGCAACGAGTATTGCTTAGCCATATGGTGGTAGCCCACTAAGTATGACTTCACTGATACTTGACCCTATCAAGCAAAGAGTTTGCAATCCTAGGCTTTTTTTGCCTACCGTTGGAGGTGGTTGAGCTCTAGCATTAATGTGCGAATTTCTTGTTGTTGCTGTAAATTTGTATTGTAGAGTGTTGTGTGTTCCACTAGTTCTGGTGGACCTTCAAATTAAAATGTCCCAGGACCCTTATACTCTGGGTCTTTGGTCCCCTTAGGGCCTAAGCTAGGCAACTTATTTAGCATGTATGCATTTAATTTACAGCATGTCATTTCTTATTCATCTTTTGAAGTCTTCATTCATATTTCTGTTTCTTTCACTCTTCTCCTGCCAAAGAAGTGTCCTTTCAGTAATGCTCATGTACTCATGTTTCACCTGTCTCATGCTTGAGTATAAAAATGACTTTGTGTCGTGCTTAATTAGACTGTGCACGTCCTAACTTCTTGTGTTTTGAAAAAATGTTGTGAAGTATTGTGCTTATAGCCGTTCTGTACTACCTCGTCCTAATTAAAGATCGTCCCAAGCACGGCCCAAAATCACGATCTTTATGTAATGTTGTGCCCATGTTTTTTTCAATTATTTTTAATTTTCATTGTTTTTTGTCGAATTGAACCATGTCGTCTGACTCGTCTCGTGTTTTTAACTGTGCTTAAGCGATGATTTTTCTCCGAAATCCATACACGGGGTCGGCCCGAGGCTGCTCGTGTTCTAGTCGGGTCATGCCTTGGACTAATTAACCTGGTCGAGAACCCTTTTTTGTTTTGGTTTTGGGTACAAAAACTTGTGTGGACTTAGTCCATGGTGGACCAATATTTAGAGTCACCTCCTACTTTACCTGGAACTACCCCTCTAATAGTGGAGCCACCCCTACTTTACCTAGAGCCACCCCTCAAATATATACTTGGCAGTTGGCACTATTTCTACTTTACCTGGAGCCACCCCTCAAAATTACTTGATCCACGGTGGACTAAATCCACACAAGACATATTGGGTTTTGGGAATGAGTAGGATGGAGTATTGCTAGAAATTAAACCATTATTATTGATTAAGTAATTACTCAACTAAGTGTGCATGTCAGATTTTTCTCCATTATGATCTTGTAATGTCAAGCTTTATGTTACGCTACACTCAAAAACTGGCTGAAAGAGACCCATGCATGTCTCATCCCATGCTTTCAGCATGCATGATTGATGAAGCTCGCTCTGGTACAATGATATTCATGCACCCTTCAACCAACTCATATTAAAAATTATTTCCCTATCAATCTCCATGCTCAAACCTAATCGATCAATTATCTACTTGTTAGATAATAAACATACATAGGATAGATAGTGCTATTCTATAAATCTATAATTCTATGCTTTATAGGTACTGTAGGCTGCACGAAAGAATAATTGGTAACTTCTCCACCTACCTTAATTAAAGAGAGTGTTATATTTTTCATTGTTTTATATTATAACCCATGCATACATATTCCTATCAATAATTTGAATCGTGCATGACTACTCTCTTTTCACAAGTTAGTTACGTAGTATTTCCTTGGCCAGTTCCTTACCGATTAGTGCGTTGACAGTTGGGGCGAGAAGATTAGTCACCGTGATCGACGGTGGATACCCTTGACAATGACCAAAAAAAAAAATCTTATTTATTGTGGTTCCAATAATATGCAATGACGGATCCTGGATAAATAATCAAACAGGCCCGTAGATTAGCCTGTGCAGACTGGGCGACAGAACAGGGCCTCCTGATTGGGGAGGGCCCAACTATCTTGGTAGTATATTGTAACCCAAGTGGGAAAAGGCCTAAAACTTGTTTTCTTTTTTTTTTATTTATTATTATTTTTTTGGGTAAGTTTTATTTATTTATCTTTGATCACCTAAAACTGGTTTTTACTCTCTCTCTATTGGCTATCAATCACCGCCTGGTTGGTGCATTCAACCATCGGACCAGCCCGTCAAATTCAGTTCTCCAAGAAAATAAAGTCTCCTTTTATTTATAATGGCAACATATCCACCCTATTCTATAAGTATTTAATTTGTGTGAATTGGGAGCAAGAGCATCCCAACAATCTTCAATCTACCCAATGAAGTATATTTTATCTGCTCCTATAATTCAATTGAATAGCACGTAATTCTTTCAATATTATGCAATTCATAGATTATATTTATCCTTATATACGTCAAATGGCAATAGTGATATTTATTCTTCTTTTTTGAATTTATTTATAGGAATGGCAATAGTGATGTTTCACTAAGAAATTAGAAATTCAGGTCCTGAAATTTTCTTTTTCTTTTTATTCATAAAAAAAAAAAAAAAAAAAAAAACACACACAAAATTGTGTCTTTTTTAGAGGCCTAATTTTTTAGTTTAGTACAGGACCCCCAAAATAAATGGAACGGCCCTGTAATCAAATAGGACACCATATAATTAAAAAAATAAAAAAATTAATAATTACATAAAACTCTTTCTTAGCCCTTTGCAATACAACCCTTTCTGGCAATATCTGAGTGAGAGTGCCTTTCCCGGATAAGCGGTACTTAAAGGCTAAATCCTCCTTTGCCCATATGCGCACAGTATGGACATAAATTCATTATGTTTTACTAGAATGTTTTAGTTTCTTCCTACCTAAAAGTTGTCTCTTTATTTAAGTAATTTCATATCCCGGACCCCTAGTTTATAATTTAACTAACCAGTAACCGGCCAATTGATTGAAATCCTATTGAATTGGCAGCTCATTTCGTTTGCTGGAGGCATATAGTTTATACTACTCGTCTTCTGCATACGAGATGCAACCACTGTATGTATCTACACTAAATTCTGTATTGAGGGTATGGGACAAATTCTTTAACTGATCTGCTATAAAAGAAAGCCCAAATTTGCGTTGACATACCCATAATAATGTTATCTAGTATAATTCCGTGAGAATTACCTCTTTACTATTAACAATATATACCAAAGGTTTATAGAAGGGAAGCTGGGTCGTAGCCCTAATACAGACATAAGGGCCTGACTATATATAAGCCTAATATGAATAACTAAATATTTACATATTTCAGTATATTCTATCATACCCTCGCAGTCGGAGCGGGAGGAGGACGAATGCTCAGGCTGGAGCGAAAGTCAGTAAAAAGAGACGAAGGAAGGCCTTTAGTAAAAATATCTGCATACTACGAACTGGATGGAACATGAAATACACGAACATGACCAAGAGCGACCTTTTCGCGCACAAAGTGGATGTCGATCTCAATATGTTTGGTACGCTGATGTTGCACGGGGTTAGTGGAGAGGTAGACTGCACTAACATTTTCACAATATACAAGGGTTGCCCGTGTGACAGGGCAGTGAAGCTCTACGAATAAGTTGCGCAGCCAACATGTCTCAGCAACAGCGTTGGCGACGCCGCGGTATTCCGCCTCTACGCTAGATCGAGATATAGTGCCTTGGCGTTTTGAGGACCAAGATAATAGGTTGTCACCGATGAACACACAATAACCTAAAGTGGAGTGGCGGCTGTCAGGGCAGCCAACCCAGTCAGCATCGGAGTAGGCGGTGAGACCAGTGATAGTGGATGGGTAGAGATGCAGACCATACTCAAGGGTGCCCTGTATGTAACGCAAGATGCGCTTGAGAGCCTGCAGGTGGGGTCCCCGTGGATCAGGCATGTAGAGGCAGATCTGTTGGACACCATAGGAGATGTTCGGACGGGTAAATGTGAGATATTGGAGAGCACCTGCTAGGCTGCAGTAAAGGGAAGCATCAGCCACAGGAGGGCCATCTGGACCAAGTTTAGACTTGGTGTCGACGGGTGTGGTGTAGGGTTTACAGTCAGCCATGTGGGCACGGTCAAGAATCTCAGTGGCGTATTTCTTTTGGAAAAGAAATAGGCTCTGTGGGGTACGAGAGGCGGTGATGCCAAGGAAATAGTGAAGAGGTCCAAGATCGGTCATGGAGAACTCGGCACTAAGGGAGGTGATGATATGGCGAAGGAGGGAGTCTGACGAGGCGATGAGGACGATGTCATCCACATAGAGAAGGATGTAGTCTGTATGTGGGCCATTTTGGTGAAAGAAGAGGGATGAGTCGGACTTGCTGTGTGAGAAACCAAGGCGAGTCATAAACTCGGCAAAACGCTGGTACCAAACCCGAGGGGCCTGTTTGAGGCCATAGAGGGATTTGCGAAGGTGACACACATAGTCCAGGTGAGCAGGGTCTACAAACCCGGGGGGTTGATGCATGTAGACAGTTTCCTGTAGGTGACCATGAAGGAAGGCATTTTTGACATCGAGTTGGTGAATGGGCCAGGAGTGGGAGAGGGCCAGAGTAAGGACGGTACGAATGGTGGCCGGTTTGACAACCGAACTGAAAGTCTCATCACAGTCAATCCTGGGACGTTGAGATCTGTCATTAGCAACCATGCGGGCTTTATACCGCTCAAGAGAACCGTTAGAGTTGTACTTGTGCTTATAGAGCCACATCGAACGTACCACATTAACCCCTTTGGGGCGAGGTTCCAAGGTCCAAGTATCATTTTTAATTAAAGCATCAAATTCAGACTGCATAGCAGCCCGCCAGTTAGGATCCTTGAGTGCCTGGACATGAGAGCGAGGGAGAGAGAAGAGGTGGAGGTGTGAAGATTGAAGATTTTCTTGGGTTTGAACACCCACAATTGACCGCGAGTAGTCATTTTGGTGGGTGATGGGAGGAGGGGGGAGGGGCCGTAGGGGGGACGGGTGGATAGGAGAAGACGGGGGGTGGGGTCGGTTTGTGGTGGTGAGGGAGGAGGTGGGGGGCTGGTGGGTTGGGGAGGGGCAGTAGTGGGGGGGGGTGAGAAGGTGGTGTAGAGGTGAAGGCTCGTTGTTGAGGTCTAGGAAATCATAGGTGAGGGGAGGAGTGGTGGAGAAGGTGGAGGAGGTGGAGAAGGGAAAGGTAGTCTCGTCAAAGGTGACATGGCGAGAGATGATTATTTTTTGGCTAGCTAAGTCGAGACAACGATAACCCCGATGATTGGCGGGGTATCCCAGAAAGACACAGGGGGGGGAGCGGGGTGAGAGTTTATGTGGTGTGGAGGATGAGAGGTTGGGATAGTAGAGACACCCAAAGATACGAAGGTGAGAGTGGGAAGCGGGTTTTTTGAAGAGGCGGGTAAAAGGGATTTGATTTGAGATGGTGGAGGAAGGGAGAAGATTGAGAATGTGGGCAGCTATGTGGAGGGCTTCGACCGAATAAGAGGGGGGTATTTGGGCTTGGAAGAGAAGGGTGCAAATGATATTATTGATGGTGCAGAGCATGCGCTCAGATTTCCCATTCTGTTGGGAAGTGCGTGGACAAGAGAAGCGGATAAGAATACCGTTAGCGGCAAAAAGGTCATGAAGAGGTGTGTTGTCAAATTCCCCTCTGTCGTCACATTGAAAGGTCTTAAGTTCACAATTGAATTGAGTTTTGACATATGCTCTAAAATGTAAAAATTTAGAGAAGGCATCACTTTTGCGACGAAGGGGATAGACCCATAAGAATTGAGAGTAATGATCCAAAAAAATGATATAATAGCGGATTTCGCTCATACTAGGGATAGGGGAGGTCCAAATATCCGAATGAACAATTTCAATAGGGGAGCTAACAGTAGACATAGAGTTGGGAAAGGGAAATCTAACATGCTTGCCTAGTTGACAAACATGGCACAAATTGGATTGTTTATCCTTATTACACTCAATCAAACCACTAGAAATTAAAGTTTGGATAGTAGAGTCGCCCGGATGACCCAAGCGACGATGCCAAGTGGAGCGAGAACTGGTGATGAGGGCGGTGGGATGGCCGGAATTTGTGGTGGTGGAGGTGAGTGGATAAAGTCCCCGTCACTATCACATCGGAGTAGAGGTGCCCAAGTCTGAAAATCATACACAGAAAAACCATAAGGGTCAAAGGCAACACGACAATGGTTATCCCTAACAAAACGACGGATAGAGACTAGATTTTTAATAATTTGAGGAGCAACGAGGATATTTTGGAGGTGGAGGAAACGGGAAATGGAGGGAAGGTAAGAGTAGCCCATACATGTCACAGGAATCGAGGATCCGTCATCAACAGTTACAGAATTATGATGACTCAAATTAAAAATAGTACTTATATTACCTGGCTGGGACGTGAGATGGGCCGTGGCACCAGTGTCCATGTACCAACCGTTATCACCCGGATCCTGCAAAGTCAAAGTATTAAATAATTGGGGCAAGAATGTGGTGGGCTCGGTGGGAGCGGTCACCGCGGGCGCGGTGGGGGCCGCTGCAAACCAGGTCCAAGGAGGTGGGACCTGGTACGAGGGGCTGGACGCCGCTGGCTCGGGGCCGGGAGGTGCTGTCTGGACAAGATGGGCCGCGAGCTGCGAGCTGCGACCCGGGGCGTGGGCCTAGGATACCCGCGCCACCGCTGTTTGTAGCAGGGACAAGGGCGGCAGGGACGGCCGTTGCAGACGGCAAGGGGAGGGTCAGTGGTGTGTACGGCCACGCTCCCTGCGGGTACTAGAAAGCGACATTGGGCGGCACGGTGGCGGCCTGCTGGGCGGGTGCAGTGGGCTGAACCATCGTGACCTGTCCGCCTTGCCCGTGGTCGCCCTTGTTCTTACCTTTGTGGTTGCAGCTGCGGCGGGGCTGGTGGGTTTTGGGCGGGTTGGTGGTAGCAGTTAGTTGGGGGTTGGAGGGAGAGGGTAGGGCGGGTTGGATGGGAGTGGGCGGGTAAGGGTAGGGCTGTTGGTAGGTCGGGTAGGGGGGAAGTTGGGCGGCCTGGTAGTAGGCGTGAGCGAGTGGGGTGGGGAGTTGGGTGAAGGTGACAGGAGGGGGGACAATCGTGGGGTGAGGGGAGGTGGGGTAGGGGTAAGACGGGTACGGGTGAGAGTAGAGGACCATGGAGTTGGAGGAGTGGTCGGTGTGACGGGGTATTACCTTGGGTTGTTTGTCGAGACGTTGCTCCTCAAGGGTGAGCATAGACCAACACTGGAGAAAAGTTGGGAAGGGTTTGTGGTGTTGGATGACATTGGTGATGTTTTCAAACTTGTCGGATAGGCCGTTTATAGTGTAGATCACTAATTGACGCTCAGTTATAGGACTATCCACATTGGCAAGAAGGTCGGCTATAGATTTAATGCGAGCACAGTAGTCATGAACATTCATATCACCCATATCAATGTTACTAATTTCATTTGACAATTGAAGGGCACGGGCTTCCTTGTTATCCCTAAAAAGTTGTTCAAGGGACGTACAAAGGTTGTGAGCAGTAAATTTGGGTTTAAGGATCATGGTAAGCAGGGATTGGGATATGGTGCCATAAATCCATAATTTAACTATGCCATCAAGTTTCTTCCAGTCATTATCATCATCCCCCGTAGGTTTAGAGGTTCCATTAAGATTCCCAAGTACCCCAAAACTAAGACAATGAGTTTCAAAAAGTTCACGCCAAGCGTCATAATTCAAAGCATTAAGGTCTAGTTGAAGGGCTATGTAAGTTTTGATGTTGGTTATTATGATACCCTAATATTTTCTATAAATATAATATCGATTTATAATTCATTTATAAATAGTTTCGGATATTTAAATCGTATATTTATTTAACGATTCGATTTACTCAAATTAAGCCATAATAATATTAATTATTATTATGGAAATTTCGGGATTTATAATTATCAAATTGAGGGATTTAGTTAAAATGGTTTTATATATGAATAAGGCTTATTCATATTGTTTTAATTGGTTTTAATTAGCATTTAATTAGTTTTAATTATTTTTAGTTAGCAATTAAATCAGAAAATAATCCTAATTCTAGTAGGGTTTGACTTTCCTTGACTAAGCACCTATATAAGCTAAGAGATGGGTCAGTTGATCAGTTTACAAAACTGAGCCAAAAGCCCCAATTCTCTTCTCTCTCTCTCACGTTATTCTCTCTCTCTTTTCTCTCTCTCTCTCCACCGCACACCTCTCTCTCTCTCTCTCCCCCTGCTGTCGCCGGCCACCAGACCAGCACCGCCTCCTCATCCTCCCGCCGGTCAGTCGCCCTTCCCCCTCTCTTTCTTTCTCTCTCTTTTCCTTTCTCTCTCCCCGTACTCTGTTTCCCCCCCTCCCTCCCCTGTTTTCGTCGAGGCGTGACTGTCGCGCCACCGTTGCGCCACCAGGCCGCGCCTGGGTGGTCGCCGGCGAGTGGCCAACGCGACGGGACCTTGCCCGTCGCTCCTCCCCCTCTCAATCGCTCTCTCTCTCCCTCGCGAACTCTCACTCTTTCGCGATCTCTCTCACTCTCTCCCTCCTCCGTCGCTGGTGCTCCGGCGAGCCACCGCCGACCATGGTGGTCGATGGGTGGTGGTCTTGGTGATGGGCTAGGTCGTGGGTCCCCATGCTTGGTGTATCACGGCCTAGACTCAAAAAACCGATTAGGGTTTCGTTTAATATTTTCGTTTTAATTAATTTCGTATTTTCAGTATTTTTCAATAATTGTTTTTATTTTTCTGTACTCGTTCGGAGTCCGAATCCGGATTTTCAAAAGCCTAAATTGGTTGGAATAAACCAAAACATTTAATAAAAATACTAGTTTACAATTTCAGTACCTTTTTGATTTTCTTATTTATTAATTATGTCTCGGTAATTATTTTTAATTAGGACCAAACGGACAAGCGTGATCGGATTGTGATTATCCAAGTTACCTACTTCTTAGTGAGCGTTTATTAGGTAAGCGATTGTGCCTACCTCTTTCCAAAGCCCCATCAAAACTATTTTGATGTGTTATGTGCTAATTGATTATTATTGTGAATTTAATATGCGAAGAATGATTAAATTATATCGTCGTTAACTATGAGAATTTGAAATATATTCTTTGCTGTAAATATGATTTATATTGAGTATGATAAGTTTATAAAGTTTCGTTAATTAATTAGTTCATATGCTAATTAATGTTTAATTATGGCGATGTTGAATTTCTAATATTATTATGATATAATAATATGTGCTATTTGGAATGGGGTATTATTGAGTGCTAATGAGCACCTACTATTATATTGGATGGTTTATTTGTGAAAGTGTAATTTTTGGTTATCATGATTTACTGCCGAAGTGCTGCCGAAATTTCGTTAGACATATATGAGCATGACTATTGTTAATATGCCCTTATGTCGTAATCGTCGTTATTATTATTCATTATCATGAGCATGAAATGAAGTAGTATGTCATGGTCTCGTTGTACCACTAGGTCAATCAATGCAAGTATGTGAATTGAATTAAATGAGAATAAGACTCCTAATGGATCCCTAGGAGTAGTCGAGCTATCGAGACTTATCTAATTGATATAGTCTAGGGATGCGTGATTCCCAAGTTACTTTTATGGACACCTCGTAGTGTGTTCGGGACGGATCATTCCCCATTGTTTATTTCTCTACATATCGATTATTATGTTAGAGGTTTTGTGAGTATACACTAGCGTAAGTCCATGACATGTCTATATCTATCTATGAACAGTATGGGTAATCGCTGTTCTATTCGCTCTCTTATCTCTCTAATCAAGATGGTTTATCTATTTGTGTTCGAATGCTCACTACAGCAAGAATTGCATGTAATTGAATATCGAATATGCTTGTGCTTGATTGTATGACTACTTGTGCATGCAAATGAATTTCAATGATTCTTCTAAAACCCAGGTAAGGTTTGCGAAAGTGTTTTTACTGGGTATGGACGACGTTTTTTCAGTTTATCTGATTTTTGTTTTCTTTTGTTTCTTCTCTTTTTCTTCTGTACCTTGTTTCCGTCACGGAAACCAAAGTGCAGGTGTAGCTGAGTGAGGACGGTTTGCTAGAAGGTTGAATGTGGGCTGTTTGTTTAGAACTATGGATTTATTGGTTACCTTGGATTGTTTGGGATTTTTGTTTGTGCCCATGAAGGCAAAGTTGTAATAAAACTATAATGGACTTAAGACCGTTGGATAGACAACTCTGATATTTATGTTTAATTTGTTTAGATGCTTCCTTTGATACCTAGTTTTCCTTTCTGCTTAGCATTTACTCCTTAGCGATAAATGTTGCAGTAGCATTCCCTTGGGTTCGTGACGGTTCGGCGGTGTCGAGTCGTGTACAGCAACGTCGATAGTTCCCTGGAAATCGTTGCGAATTCGGGGGTGTTACAAATGGTATCAGAGCCCTAGGTTTAAAAGGTTGCATAGGTTTAATAAATGAATTAATAAAGATTAGTTTTATTTTTGGGAAAATAAAATATAATTAAAGCCGTTGAGCGTAGTAGTCCTAGAAGATAGGAACTACTTGAAATCACCTTAATTGTGATTTAAATGTTCTTATTGTTTGATTACCCTTTTGTAGATGACAATTACTCGTTTGGCCGCAATGAAGTCGACTAGAGGTAGAAAACCACGAGCGATGATTGTTGCACTCGAGAACGAGGTGGAGTATGTAGACATCTCCGACAGTGAGCCTACACACAGCGAGCGTGATGAGGCCGCTGTTGCCCTTGTGGCGCAAGGCAATGGCGCGCACGAGGTGGACCAACCCGCGCCTGATGCTCGTGACGATGACGTTCCAATAGAGCCTAATCACGACTTGGATGCTAACGAGCATCTTGATCCTGAAGAGGAACCTACCGAGTCCGAACCTGAGGCTGACGATGCTCCTGCTGACGAGCCAAGTGTTGAGCCTAAATCTGTGGAACTAGAGATGCGTTTCGAGTATGGAGCTGGTGTCCCTGATTCACCTAGCATGCCAGACTTAGAGGATATTGGTGATGCAAGCGGCAACAACTCTGTACCTCCTTTGCCTACTGCTGATGTGTCTCCTCTATGGAGCCTTTCTTTGCCACTGATGCCGAGCTAGATGACATCCGTGCCTACATTGATCGTGCATTCACTACGATCGAGCGTTACGAATATGAGAACCGTACGAGGATACACCAAGGTTTCTGGGTAGAACTCTTACTAGCTGGCTTACCCAACCTACATCCTTGGAGAGGTCTCAAGGAGAAGTATGATGATGTGGTACTGAGGAGTGGCTACATCAACGATGGGAAGTATGGCAAAGGCAATCATTGGGCGCTGACTTTTCAAGGTGTTGGCAATGAGTTATGCTTGTCTGAGTTCGAATGGAAGGTTAATCACGTTCTAGTGCCTGCTCCAAAGGACATCTGTGAAAGCTGTTGGTCTAAGAAGCGCAAACTCGTGGATAACTTTAGAAGGCGCTTCATGCCTCAAAAGTTTAGAGGTGACGAGCATCCTTACACTCCATGTAGGAAGTGAAGCCAAGGAGGGATGATGATGATGATACGCCTCCCGGATCGAAGCAAAACCCAGTTGATGTTTAGATATTTTGTTGATTAGAGTAGTTGTTTTGTTTAGAAACATTATTCCACTTTTGTGATGGCCCTGCGTGGTCAAGTTTGATGATGGTGTGTAGTTGTCTAAGCAACAAATATTTTTGACTCTTATCTATTTTGCAATCTATCCTATTGCAAAAGTATTTCATTTGATTATATGAAAGTCATTATGATTCGTTTATATCATTGTGTCACACATTTGCATAATTGACCAAAAGCATGATTGCTATCTCTTATCGTCGTGACATGATGAGAAATCCATGTCGAAATTATGGCAAAATTTTTGTTGAGCATTATCAACTCTCTTGTGAGCCAAGTGCTAAAGCATATCAAAATGATTAAGTGTGATTATCTATTGCCCTACTAAAATAGTATGGAGCCTCTTTATGTGCATTATGAACATCTTTGTCTATTCACGTGAAACCTACATGTCTAAAGTGTATTGTATGCCTATCGAACTATTACGCACGAGAACTGAGAACAATAAAGCAAATATGTTGCTTAGAGCTACGCTGTAAGGTCGATCATCGAAACTTATATGCTATATGCTAAATGTCAAGAGAAAGGTTTCAATTACAACCTACTTCTCTCAATTAGACCTTAATGGGTCGAGATGTGCAAATTGTGTGAATGGTGTTCATACCATTACTTTTTTATTCTCAGATTCGCGAAAATGTCAACCAACGCCGATAGAATCGCTAGACTCGAGGATGGTCTGACCGATGTGGTCGAGATCATGGCACGACAAATGGCACGCCAAGAAGAGATGGAAACCGCACAAGCCTCTGCAGCGCGTAGTTTCCGAGATTTTGACGCTCTTAAACCTCCTACGTTCGAAGGTGGTGCCGATCCAACAAAGCTAGAGACTTGGATCATCGAGTTCAAGAAGTTGTTTCTGGCTACAAATCGGCCTAACAACATGAATGTTAGCTCTGCGTCGTACTATCTGAAGGGCGAAGCTAACAAGTGGTGGAACAATATGAGAACTGATTTACTTGCAACGCCGAACTTTAATTGGGATCGTTTTAAGGTAGCCATTCGTGCTAGATTTTATCCTAGTGCTCTACGATGCCTGAAGCAGCGTGAGTTTGAAGGATTAAGCCAAGACAAGCTGTCTGTGGCCAAGTATGCTGCCAAGTTCAACGAGCTTGCTATTTTTGCTCCTAATCTGCTGACAACTGAAGCTGAGCGAATCGAAAGGTTCGAGGACGGACTGAAATGGGATATTCAACGTTTTGTCGCTGGACAATCTATCGCTTTTCAGGATTCCTATGACAAGGCCCTGAACCAGGAGAGGATTGTTGGACGTCGTGACACGCATTTGGGAAAGAACAAGCGCGACGAAGGCAATCCATCGCAATCGAATAACGGCGACAAGAGGCCAAGACCGAATGGCAACAACAGCTACCAAGGTGGTCACATCCACAATGCGAATAGAAATCGTGACTCGAATAGTCATCGAGCTACGATAATGGCCAGAAGTAATACGCCTTGTACTCGCTGTAACAAGACGCATGCCGGTAAGAACTGTCGAGGTGACGTGTTGCAATGCTATGAGTGCAACAAACCAGGTCACAAAGCTTCTCAATGTTGGAGCCGAGGTAGGAATGGTAATGGGAAGAACCGCGATAACAACTACAATCGTGGTGGGAATAACAATGGCTATCGTGGTAATGGTGGTAACTACCGTGAAAACGGGGGTTATAACAACAACAACAACAACAACAACAACAACAACAACAACAACAACAACAACAACAACAACAACAACAACAACAACAACAACAACAACAACAACAACAACAACAACAACAACAACAGCAAAAATGCTGCTCCTGCTGTGAACAACCAAGTTCAAGGTCCTGCTACTGCTAATCCCACGCCGAACAACAACAACAACAACAACAATAGAGGGGTTAATGGTAGAATCTTTGTGATGAATCGCAATGAAGCAGAAGCAAACCCGAACGTGATCACTGGTACTTTTCTTGTTCATTCTTTCCCCGCTTTTGTTTTGTTTGATAGTGGTGCGACGCATTCTGTACTTTCTAAGTGCTTTGCATCTAAGATAGGATTAGAACCTAGTTCTGTGTATAGTGCAAATATGAGGATGCCAGATGGATCGATTGCTGATTGTAAAGCGTTGTACGAAAAGTGTCCGATTAGGATAGCTGGTTTCGATTCACCCGCGGATTTGATTCAGATGGATTTGAAGGACTTTGATGTGATATTGGGAATGGATTGGTTAGCCAAGTATAGGGCTAAGTTAGAGTGCTTTGAACAACGCGTTTCTTTGCGAGGACCTAAAGGTAAGAGGATCACTTACCAACGAGTAGTGGTCAAGCCTAAGCTGAAGGTGATGGCTACTATGAAGGTTAAAGAGTGCGTGACAAAGGGTGAAGCGATTTACCTTTGTCATGTGGTGAACACGAGCCGCGAGACGGAAGCTTCTCAACCTATTCCTGTAGTTTTCGAGTATGTTGACGTGTTTCCCGAAGAGATTCCCGGAATGCCTCCACAACGCATTATCGATTTTACGATCGAGCTTGCTCCAGGTCTGCACCAATCTCAAAAGCACCGTATCGCATGGCACCTGCTAAGATGAACGAACTGAAAACACAACTTGAGGATTTGTTACGAAAGGGATACATACGTCCGAGTGTATCGCCTTGGGGTGCTCCTGTTTTTTTTGTACGGAAGAAGGATGGTAGTATGAGTCTATGCATCGAATACCGCGAGTTAAACAAGATTACGATCAAGAATAGATACCCACATTCCCGAATTGAAGATCTGTTTGACCAACTGCGTGGTGCGTCAATTTTCTCAAAGATAGACCTGCGATCAGGATACCATCAGTTGAGGATCTCTGAGCCTGATATTGCGAAGACAGCGTTTAGGACGAGGTATGGACACTACGAGTTCACTGTGATGCCTTTTGAGTTGACAAATGCGCCTGCAAAGTTTATGGACTTGATGAACCGTATATTCCAGCCTTACCTAGTCCAGTTTGTTTTAGTCTTTATCGATGATATTCTGGTTTACTCGAAGAACGCTGAGGAGCATGAGCAACACCTACGTACTGTTTTGGAGATTCTGCGAAGACATCAACTTTACGCCAAGTTGTCTAAGTGTGAGTTTTGGTTAGACACGGTATCTTTCTTAGGACACGTGGTGTCTAAGGATGGAGTGGCCGTCCAGAGAAGATTCGAGCTATTAAAGATTGGCCAAGACCAACGACCGTGACCGAAGTTCAAAGTTTTCTTGGACTTGCTGGATATTATAGACGATTTGTAGAAGGTTTCTCAAAGATTGCGCAGCCAATCACGAATTTGATGAAGAAAACGACAAAGTTTGTATGGTCCGACAAGTGTGAGACTGCTTTCCAAGAGTTGAAGAAACGTCTTACAAGTGCACCTATTTTGACATTGTCGTCCAGAACGGAAGGATATGAGGTCTACAGTGACACGTCTAAGCATGGCATAGGGTGTGTTTTGATACAACACGGAAAGGTCGTGGCTTACGCCTCACGACAACTGAAGAAGCATGAAGACAACTATCCTACGCACGATCTAGAACTTGCTGCTGTCGTATTTGCATTGAAGATTTGGCGACATTACCTGTATGGTTCCGCAGTCAAGATGTTTACTGATCACAAGAGTCTCAAGTATATCTTTACGCAGAAAGAGTTGAACATGCGCCAAAGGAGATGGCTAGAACTTCTGACGGAATACGACATTGATATCCAGTACCATGAGGGTAAAGCGAACGTAGTCGCTGATGCTTTGAGTAGGAATACTCGACATTCGTTAAACACTGCTTTAGTGGTTCCTAAGGAGATCATACGTGACTTGCAAAGTCTCAAGGTGGAGATTGTGTTTCAAGGTGACGTTCAATGTACCTTAGCACATATGACTATTCGACCAACACTGCTTGAAGAGATCAAAGATAAACAAAGTGGTGATGAGGATCTTCAGCGGATTCTAAACCACAAAGACGAGGGTAGGTCTGAGGACTTCACTTTAGGCCAAGATGGAATTATGAGATTTCGAGAACGTGTTTGCGTACCCAATGACCCAGATATCAAAAGTCAGATTGTGGGTGAAGCTCATAATACACCGTATTCTGTACATCATGGTGGAGATAAGCTTTACAAAGATCTTCGCCAAGTGTTCTGGTGGAAAGGTATGGAACAAGATGTTGCTGAGTTCGTAGCGAAGTGTTTGACATGTCAGAAAGTCAAGATCGAGCACAAGAGACCGGGTGGAATGGTACAATCACTGGAAGTTCCGACTTGAAAATGGGATTCGATTTCTATGGATTTTGTCATGAGTTTACCTTTGACACAAAAGAAGAACAACGCCATTTGGGTGGTTGTAGATCGTTTGACGAAGGTCGCACGATTCATCCCTATGCACGACACGTGGGAAATGGAGAAACTGGCTGACGCGTACGTCAAGGAGGTCATGAGACTTCATGGTGTACCTGAAGATATTGTTTCTGATAGAGACTCGAGATTTCTCTCTAACTTTTGGCAGAAACTACAAGAAGCTTTCGGAAGCAAATTGAAGTTTAGTACCGCTTTTCATCCTACAACAGATGGTCAGACGGAAAGGATAATCCAGACTCTAGAGGATATGCTTCGAGCGTATGCCCTAGAATACCAAAGGTTCGTGGGATAAACACATTCCGTTGATTGAATTTTCTTACAACAATAGCTATCATTCAAGCATTGATCGAGCGCCATATGAAGCCTTGTATGGTAGGAAGTGTAAATTTGTGAAAGTGTAAATTTTGGTTATCATGATTTACTGACGAAGTGCTGCTGAAATTTCGTTAGACATATATGAGCATGACTATTGTTAATATGCCCTTATGTCGTAATCGTCGTTATTATTATTCATTATCATGAACATGAAATGAAGTAGTATGTCGTGGTCTCGTTGTACCACTAGGTCAATCAACGCAAGTATGTGAATTGAATTAAATGAGAATAAGACTCCTAATAGATCCCTAGGAGTAGTCGAGCTATCGAGACTTATCTAAGTGATATAGTCTAGGGGTGCGTGATTCCCAAGTTACTTTTATGGACACCTCGTAGTGTGTTCGGGACGGATCATTCCCCATTGTTTATTTCTCTACATATCGATTATTATGTTAGAGGTAGTGTGAGTATACACTAGCGTAAGTCCATGGCATGTCTATATCTATCTATGAACAGTATGGGTAATCGCTGTTCTATTCGCTCTCTTATCTCTCTAATCAAGATGGTTTATCTATTTGTGTTCGAATGATCACTAAAGCAAGAATTGCATGTAATTGAATATCGAGTATGCGTGTGCTTGATTGTATGACTACTTGTGCATGCAAATGAATTTCAATGATTCTTCTAAAACCCAGGTAAGGTTTGCGAAAGTATTTTTACTGGGTATGGACGACGTTTATTCAGTTTATCTAATTTTTGTTTTCTTTTGTTTCTTCTCTTTTTCTTCTGTACCTTGTTTCCGTCACGGAAACCAAAGTACAGGTGTAGCTGAGTGAGGACGGTTTGTTAGAAGGTTGAATGTGGGTTGTTTGTTTAGAACTATGGATTTATTGGTTACCTTGGATTATTTAGGATTTTGGTTTGTGTCCTTGAAGGCAAAGTTGTAATAAAACTATAATGGACTTAAGACTGCTGGATAGACAACTCTGATATTTATGTTTAATTTGTTTAGATGCTTCCTTTGATACCTAGTTTTCCTTTCTGCTTAGCATTTACTCCTTAGCGATAAATGTTGCAGTAGCATTCCCTTGGGTTCGTGACGGTTCGGCGGTGTCGAGTCGTGTACAGCGACGTCGATAGTTCCCTGGAAATCGTTGCGAATTCGGGGGTGTTACAGTTATGCCATAAGCTTGTGTGGTGGTTGGGGGGTAGCTATGACAAACACAAAGGAAACAACAAAACACGATTAAAAGCAAAGGAAGAAAGGACAAGAGGAGAGGCGACGGAACGTACCTACACCCGACAACAGGCGGGTGTGAGAGAGAGAGGGCGCAGGCGGCGCGGGAGTGGCAGCGGAAGCGGTTCGTACGCGGCCCAGGAGGCTTGGCCGGATGATCCGATTGGTGGACCTGCAGCAGAGGAGAGTGGCGGTCGTTTTGAGAGGAGCGGCGGCGCGGCTCGTCGGTGCTAGGTCGGTGGAGGGGTGGCGGCCGTTTGAGAGAGTAGGGTTAGGGTTTTCAGAGATTAAGCTCTGATACCATGTTATCTGGTATAATTCTGTGAGGATTACCTCTTTACTATTAACAATATATACCAAAGGTTTACAGAAGGGAAGCTGGGTCGTAACCCTAATACAGACATAAGGGTCTGACTATATATAAGCCTAATATGAATAACTAAATATTTACATATTTCAGTATATTATATCAAATAATGGCCTGGTTATGTATGATCCGTTTTACCTATCTACCATATGAAACGGGATTTTTTTAGTTGATTAAGTTATTGAAAAGACTCTCAATGAACACAAATTCTATATTTTCAGGTAAATATAATGTGTTGGAAAAGTGTTTAAATGCCAAACTGGTTAATTGATCTTATTTGATCCTGTTATTCTGATCTCATGCTTTACAAAACACAAACATTTACACATGGTCAATTTCATAACATACAAGACTTGCTTCGTTAATTAAATCGAGATTTGGGTGCAAAAGACTCCTCAAAACACTAAAATTAATCACATGATAGATATTATTTGATGCGTTAGGGATTGCTAACGCATCAATATTATAAGCAAAATGAAGGATACTAGCTAGTGAATTTAGATGTCAACTAAAAGAACACCTTACATTCTCAAAAACCATGTGTAAAGACTTGAATCGAGGTTCCCTAAAATTAATACTTTTTTCGTTTCAAAATTTTCGAATGAGCTTCATTCGAAAATTTTATGGGCAGTGTGCCTCATTTTTTTTTTCTTCTTTTATCACCGTCCTAGGCGCTAGCTAATTATACAAAGGAACAATTGGAAATCTAGATACACCCAAAGCCAAAAGTCGAAGAATGATGCTAGCTGCAGCCTCACTCCCACAAGTTGATATGTGTAAAAATTTACTTTCTCTCTCTCCTTTTCTCTCTCCTTTTAGGGTTCACTCTTCCCATCTAGTATTTTCTTTTGGGAGTTTTGTGGTTCATCCTTTTCATCTTATTTTATTTTTTATTTTTTTTTATTTGGGGTTTTAGGGTTCATTCTTCCCATCTTACGGTTTTCTTTTTTATTTTGGTGGTTTTGGGGTTCACCCTTCTCATCTTAGTTTTTTTTTTGGGTTTTTGGGGGTTTTGGGGTTCACCATTTCCATCTTAGGGTTTTATTTTGTAAAATTCCATTAGAGAGTGTGAGTTTATTGTAGAAAGTCACAACTTTTGAAAAGTTTTTACACATATCAGCTTATAAGGGTGAGGCTACAACTAGCACCCCTCAAAGTCGAAAGTCAATAATGTGTGTAGAATCTCCGAAAAGAGAACATACACATAACACATGCAGAATAATGAGCACATAATAATCAGAACCGACCCACCCTTGAACCTTTTTACCCTTACCCCACAATAAAATCTCCGTGTTGACGAAATGGAGAAAGACAAAGATACTCTGGTCACCGGTGGGAAAACGTAACTGAGATCACATAAACAAATCACAACTGTATCCGGGATTTTAATGTTTATTTTCGTGCTGTTCTTGCCCAATTTATTAAAGCCCCTCTTTATGCTTCCTATTTGAGTCAAAAAGGTTGCCCTGCCATTGCATAAATAGCATGCTCCTTAATTACTATTCCAGAATAGAAATAACATAAAATCTCGTATGAGGCGGTTTCAAGGTGAGGTCCCTTTCGTACAATAATCTCATTTGATTAATTAGAGAGTGCATGCAAATTAAAATCAAAACCTTAATGGTTCAAATATCTCGCTTGGGCGTGTAACAGCTTTAAATTCTTTAGATAGCTATCCCACCCGGTATCCTTTGAGGTGCTTACAAGTCATCAGCGCGGGAAAATAGTCACTGTGGTCAACGGTAGGTACCCTTAGTTGTGAATCAAAGAAATTGAGATTAGTCATTAAGCTATGTGTTTTGGCCGTTCAAGTAGGTAAAGACTACTCAGCGCCAAGAAAGCTGGGAACAAACTTGTGAGTTGTGGCGGCTGAAATCCACTATTAGGCTTACAGCTTACTTCAAGTATATGTAAAGTATATCATTGAGTGTCAGCATTAGGGATATATCTTGTTCTTACCCATCATCAACTGAATTAAACTTGTTAATCAAAGTCATTATTAAACTTCCAATGGGAATTGACAAAGGAGAAAAGTAACCTTATAGTACACATACACATTAAGTGAGGATCCAACATAAAAAAACCCAATAGGTAACACGAAAAGTACTCCACCAGAGCACATATACGAATATACCATCAAGCTTGCACGATCAATAAAATGTATAATAATAACAATAATAGTTTTACAATATTTAAACTAAATAAAGAATTTTACTCCCCATCACTTTTGTTTACTGAACATCATTTTTTATTTTACACGAAAAAAATGATGTTTTTTAACCTAATAAAACACATCAATTCTGAAACCACAAACATCAATTCTGTTCCTAACACAATAATTTTGTTTACTATGCATCACTTTTATAATATAATTAATAAGACATTACATATCAGTTTTGTTTACTATAAATTTCATCTGAATTAGAATATACTTCATCCGTTTTATGAAGATGTTTACATTTGCTTTTTCACGGTTTTCAATGCACCATTTTGATCGTAAATAATTTTAGTTTTATGCATATATAAATTATAAAATTTAATTTTTCAAAAGTATTCTTTAAAATGAATCTAACAATAGCATTTTTACATTATAAATCTTTGTATTTTTTCACTAATTTATGGTCAAAAATTTTGAACTTTAATATTGAAAAATAACGTGTAAATATCTTGGTAAAACGGAAGAATTGCAACTTTGCTTGTCTAGTGAGTAGTGACTAGGTGGACTTGTAACATTAATCTTCTTTTTCGGTCTCACTCAAGACATTTCTAACCACATGTATCCCTTCTGATCCAAGCGCTAAGACTCCTTGTCAGAAGGCTTTTGATTTAAGAAGCGAGTGCTAACTATCCCCAATTAATATCAGTAATAATCTTCTTCTTAATTGAGTATTATTAAATAGCTTATTTGTACATAATTTGGAATTCTCCAGTCTTGCATGTGTCATCACGTGCTCTAGAAACAGACCATATTATTTTCAAAGGGTTTGGGATAACGAATATATCTACACATACTAATAGTCAAATAAAACTCGTCAATAGCTTGCATTCAACAAGAAAATCTTAATGAAAAACTCCCTTCGTTTCGGAAAATCTTAACATTTATTTTTCACGGTCGCCAATGCAATACTTTAACCGTGAATATCTGTATTTATATGAATATATAAATTCTAAAAAAAAAAAGATAATTTTTCAAAAATACTATTTAAAATGAATCTAGCAATAGTGTTTTTTTATATTGGAAATCCTTATACTTTTTCATAAATCAATGGTCAATCCTTCAAAAAAAAAATTAAAAAAAATCAATGGTCAAAGTTTGTAAACTTTAACTTTCAAAAAATAAATGTTAAAGTTTTTCTAAAATAGATGAAGTATTTATTACAGTATTATTGAAGAGTACTTGGCTACCTGCTAGGGATAAATATTTACTTTCAATTTTGGGATTATTGCACATTCATAAGCACTACCACCCTTTAAATTTAACCCGTACATGTCGGTAGCCAATATTTTTACAAAATCTTAAAGTTATGCAGGGACCTTGGTAGTGATACATGTAGTGTATCACACAACTTTTGACGATATGAAGGGAGGAGTATTGAAAACTATATGCCTATTTGAAATCAGTAGGTAGTTTAGTAAAGTTGTAAATAGATAGACATATGAAACATGTGTGTATTATATATAAGGTCTATGTATGATTACAATTTTTGGTTATATGCAGTGCATAAAATTGGGTTAAAGTGTATGCCAACAAATCTACAATGGATTTGATATACCAACAAAAAAATAGAAATAGGTTGATTATAGGTCGAGTTTAGATCAGTTAATCTCAAATTTTTGTACTTGGACTTTGAAGTACATATCTTGTAAGAAATTTTAGTATAATTTTGACATTGAAAGCTAGTATGATCGTTTTTTGTTTTCTCGCTTGCAATTAACTTTTGATCGACTTTAGTGTTATGCTTATTTTAGTAGATTAATTGATCAGCTCAGTCACTCGCAACTTTGAACTTCTTTTTTTTTTTTTTTTAGTGAACTTTATTACAACTTTAAAGTGCATTTATACTATTTTTTTTTTTTTTTTTTTTTGTGAAGAGCATTTATACTAAGGCCCTGTTTGGCAATTAGCTGGTGACATTAGCTGTTGGCTGATGGATGGTGGCTGGTGGTCGATGGTTGGTATTGTTAGTTGATTTGACTAGCTGGTAATATTGGATGTTTGGAAATAGATGTTTGGTAACATTGGTTGGTAACATTAGCTGGTTATATGTAGAATGACCTATAAGAATATTCATATGATTGAGGAATTTGATGGCATAGAAGTAATATAATTGCAAGTCTTGGACTATTATGTCATTAGACTACATTAATGCCACCAGCCAATACCCATAAGCCAACCTACTTGGCTTTTCAGAAGTTGGCTTGTGGGAACCTAAAAGTCAATCCCACAAGCTAACATCCAAACATCAATATTGGATAATGGACTGGTCAAACATCCAATTTTGTCGAAAGCCAACCACAAGCCAACATCCAAACACCCCCTAACTTTAGTGAGCTTCACCTCAAAAAAAAAAAAAAAAAAAAAAAAAAAAAAAAAGGTTCAAGTTTGTTTTAGTCCTTTTTAACGGGTCAGGTTTGAGTAAATTATTTTAGCCGGTTTCCCAATGTGATAAATGACCAAACGTAACCCATACCAAAAGCCCAAAATATAAGACCAAATTAAACCTCTTCATAATTTCTAGTACTAACGGATAATCTCAAACTCAACAGTGACTCACACTGTCACACAGACAAACACAAACACAAAAAGAAAGAGAGAACCAGACGCAAAAATCATCAGAACGCCATTGCATTTGCTCATCAAAGATGAAGATAATGGTGGCAATAAAGCGAGTCGTAGATTACGCCGTAAAAATCCGGGTAAAACCCGACAAAACAGGCGTAGAAACAAAGAACATAAAGATGTCAATGAACCCATTTTGTGAGATCGCACTTGAAGAAGCTATTCGGATCCGAGAAGCCGGCTTAGCATCCGAGGTTGTCGCTGTTAGTATGGGACCCACCCAGTGTGTTGATACTCTACGGACGGGTCTAGCTATGGGTGCTGATCGTGCTATCCACGTGGAATTGTCGAACCATGTTGAGAAGCTTTATCCTTTGAATGTTGCTAAGTTGCTTAAGGCGCTAATTGATGTTGAGAAACCTGGGCTTTTGATTCTTGGCAAGCAGGTGTGTTCTTTTATTTTGAATAATAATTAAAATTACTGGGTTTTTGTTTTTGGTTTTTTTTTTTTTTCCATTTGTTGTGGTGGTTGTGTTTGGATTTTGGGTATTGTGACGGTTTTTATTAGGGTAAGGGTGAATCAGATTGTAAATGAAAAATAAATTTGATGGGTTTTGATTTTTAAATATATTTGTTGGGGTCGGGGGATTGAGCAAAATGGTGTAAACTGGGAAATCATTGAAATTTGTTTTATTTTTTTTCTTTTTCTTGCAATTGGGAAGAATTTTATTTGTGCAGGAATAATTGAATACATCTATTGGTTGGTCTGTTGTAAACATACTGAGGAATTGTGTTTTGTTTTTAGTTCATAGATTAGTAATGGTTAAGCTATGTGAATTAGAATGTGAGGAGTTGGAATCTAGGCGTTGAATTTGAGGATCCTGGAAATGTTAGTGGAATTGAAATTAGAACTGTCAGCTTTGAGGTGTGAAAATTGATAGTTGGTGGTGTGGATTGTGAATTGAAGAGATCATAGTAGGGTTTGGATAGGGGAAGAGCAATTTCATCTCCGAAGGATAATTGAAATGACCTGGTGATCTGATTGAGTATCTGTTGAGTACACCTAATAGTGTTTAATAAGAATGGTACTAAGGAGCAGTATTTAATACCTAATTGAGGTGATCAAATATCACTGTGGGTTTAGGCATTTCTGAGAATTCGTGGTGGCTGTCTTCTTACTTTCTTAGAATACGAGCACTTCTCCTATTTGAATGATAGGTCTTGATGTAGTTAATTACTGATGGAGAGACGGTGGTACAGCCTCCATCCAAGGGAGTGGTACGTCCAGCATGTCCATGTTAATGAAGTTAAATACACCATTTTGTATAGGGACACTGTAGAACTATGTCTTATGTCATGACTCATGAGTGATCGAAACATTTTGTATAGGAGCCACTATACTATAGTACTATATATTATGCAAGGGAGTGAAAGTTGGTATAGGGGAGAGACACAACTTAAGGACAAATGAGTCTGAATAAATTGATGGCCTACAACAAGAACCATGTTGTGAACGGACTAAAAGTATGTGAATGGGGGGAGCATGAAACTTATAAGACTTCCCAGCTTATAAGTATTGGTTGATTATGGAAGGACCTTGGTGGACCAAGCTTGCTATATGACATATGACATACAGTTTATTATAGCCATCAATCTATGTCCATGGTCCATGGATCAAAGTCTGTTAGTTCAGAGAAATCAACATCTAGTTTCACTTGTTCAGTTTAAGAGCAAATGATGGAAGCTTGACAGATGTCACATTGAACATCACATCATACTCAAGCTTGTATTTGTTTGACCAAAATATCAAATTATCGGGAGGGAATAGGCACCAAAATGATGAATTATGTTCCAAATGATGAAGTCTACCTTCTACCCTGAAACTTTACTCTATGGCACCACCAGAAGACTCTGATAGTCTGATATTAGTGTCAACTATGACCGCCTTAATTAATGTTCACGCATTTATATTCAAGTATCAAGTTAGATAATCTGACTTCAGATGTCTACAATGACATTTTTGATTTCATTAAATTGATGGTTAGATTCTTTAGACCAACTCGAAGCTATCTTGTAGGTCCATTGCTTTTTTCCACCTTTTTTTCATTTTCCTTGTAATATTATAATGAGATTTTTTTTGGTTGAAATGAGTCCTCTTGAAATGATTAAATGTATCGCTTAATTTACTAGGGATATTATGTTCTGTAGGCGATTGATGATGATTGCAACCAAACCGGACAAATGGTGGCAGGATTGCTTAATTGGCCCCAAGGAACTTTTGCTTCAAAGGTATAGCTTTCTTCTCATTAGTGAACATATCCTAGAAGCCCTAAATAAAATGATATACTTTTGCGACCTGATGAGTGTCATAAAACCACCTATGTAAAATGAAGTACTTTGTTCTTTCTTGTGTTTCTTTTTGTCCACTTGGAACAAATAAAAATTTGTTACACAAAGATGGAGTTTCAACTTCGAAATTATGTATATATAATATGTGAAGTGGTTGATATGATCAAGATGTTATCATGATTGGTATTCTATCTGTGACTTGACAAAGTCAAATTACTAACTTCTTCCTCTCCCTTAGAAATAAAGAAGAAAAAAAATCATGCCAAGGAGCTTGTGGAAGGGGCAAACTACGGAGTTTATGATAGTTTGATTGATCTATTTTGTTGTATTTGATGGTGAGAATATTGAGGATGGGATTGTGTCTACGTTTGGCAAAATTAGCTGTAGCTGTAGCTGTCAAATGTAAACTTGTTGGAATAATGTCAAGTTAACTTAAGACTAGTTTGTCAGGAGTTAGTTAGTGGCTTAGTCTCTTTGTATATAAATCAATCTTGATGTAATTACTCATTCAATTCATTCATTCATACATAATAAAGAAGCTTCCTTTATTTACATTTTCTCTCTCTACGTTTGGGGCAAAATTTGGGGATGAGAGAGGAGAGGAGAGAGAAAAGGGCAGAAATGTGATTTGATGCAATCGAAATGAACTGATCGAAGATCAGATTGTTGAGCGAAGAAAAAATGACGAGCGAAAATTTCACGAGAGATTTTGTGTTTTTGTGTCATGATAATTGAAGAACAAAAGAATGAAGAATTGATATGAGAAATTGTGATCAAAATTTGTGAATCGAACCTGATTGATGAAATCGATCGAATCAAGATCGAAGGATTTTGAGCGAAGAAAATCGCCGAACGAAAATCACGAACAAAAAATAAGATTTTTGCTTTTCATTGATGATTGATAATTGAAAAACGGATCAATTGAATTGATAAACATGATTTGATTTAGCTTGATCCAGCTCTGATACCATGTAGAAATTAGGATCAATCCAAGCTAAATCAACAATGGAATTGAGGGAAAATTCTAGAGAAAGAAAATGTAAATAAATGAAGCTTCTTTATTATGTATGAATGAATGAATTGATTGACTAATTACATCAAGATTGATTCATATACAAAGAGACTAAGCCACTAACTAACTCCTAACAAACTAGTCTTAAGCTAACTTGACATTATTCCAACAAAACTAAGGAAAAAAATTAGTAGAAAAGTGCTTCAAAATGCTAATAAACTAGTTGTAGCTGGAGGTGAAAGCTTGCAGGGATAGCTTTCATAAAATTAGCTGTAGTTGGAGCCGCAAAGTGATAATCTAATGGCAAACTGTTTGGTAGCAGAGAGTAAAACATACTAGCTGCAAGCTTCAAGCCGTACCTTTTATTAAAAACCTAGTTGTTCGTGCCAAATATAGCCACATTTGTATACTTATGATTTTCTGAAATTTATGCTAAAGAGGGGAAAAAGGCGAGGGAGAGTGGTTAAATGATTTTCTTCTTTGCATTTGCCTCCTATGTGGTCTATTTTTCTTCTTGGATTTGAAGTTGGTCACTCATGCATAAAATATATGGTATCAGCTTCAAACTCAAAAAGTTGGTCACTCATGGCATAAGATATAATGTATAGATTAGTTTTAGCACCGTTCGAGCATTCATGAGGACTTATGACGGAAATATCTTTTTTTTTTTTTTTGGTTGGGTGCCATGTAACATTTTGCAAGCATGACGTTGGTTATCTCCCCGACTCTCACATTTGGGTTGCTGGGCCAAAGTTGCCCCCCTTAGGCTCTAGAGGTGGAAAGAACTATACATTTTCAAGCTCTATTATGTTCCTAAAGGCTTGGAAGTGTTTGAGCTTAGCATCTTTGGTCAGCAAAGATGAAGTGTTGGAAATCTTAAAGCATCTTCAAATTGATAAAAAGGGAAATACATTGTTAAACAATTGACTTTGTTTAATGTTCTTGTCTTTTACTTGCTTCCTACTTCTATGTGAAAGGGAGTGTAACTTACCTTATGTTGCTTGAGTATCTTGACAAAGTCAATGAATACAATTGAGCTGATGCAATTCTTGATAAGATTGAACTAATATGATTATATGAAGGCTCTCAAAACCAGTAAATCATACCTTTATGGTTGCCTTATAGGGGTAAGTTAATCATGTTTTAAGAATTGAGTTGCATTTCAAAGTAGATGATTGTAAAAGCAATTGTTAAATGTGTTTCATCATGCCTTGCTATACCATAAATTTGAAGTTGCAGGATTGTGTAGCCATGACCTTCATCTATGCTACACAATCCCTTCATAATTATGGTATAGTAAGGCCCCAAAACACATTATACCATTGCTTTACAATCATCGCTACTTGGAAATACTACTCAATTCTTGAAGCATGAATACCTTAAAAACTCGAAGGCAACTATAAAAGTGAGATTTCCTGGTTTTGATAGATTTCATAAAACCTTGTTCAATCTATCAAGAATTGATTCAGCCCACTATTGTTCGTTGACTTCGTCAATGTCCTCAAGCGAAGTTTTAAGTTGTACTCCTGTTCACATTAGAAGTAGCAAAGACAAAGTCCATTGTTTAAACAAGGTCTTTCCCTTTTCATCATCAATTTGAAGATGCTTTAAATTTTTAAACACTTATTTTTTGCTGAGCTCAGACTTTTTCCTATCTCTCTTTACAGCTCTGTAGTGTAATAAGGGGTTTGGCCCACCGACCCAAAGGGCAAGAAGATACCCCACGTCATGCTCACGCCTCACATACTGTTACATGGCACCCAGCCAAAACAAATTTAGATATTCATCATAAGTCCTTGTGAATGCTCGAACGATGCTTAAACTGTTTTATACACTATATCATATGGCATGAGTGACCAACTTCTTTGGTTTCAAGCGGATACATGTACACTTCTTGGGTTTGAAGCTGGCCAAGCTAATGCAAAAAGAAGTGGAGCTTGCTCCGGAGGTTAATTTTAGTAAGAAAAAAAAACTGGAATATTGAGCTTGAAAACCTAATTTCAGTGTCGTTATCTCAAGAAGAAGGGCTTCGTTCATAGGATATAATTCCCTCTAGTTTATCTTTTATCACATTGCATTGCACAGGATAGCTTGCCCCTCGTTGTAACTCTGCTTTTCTGCTTTAATATAGCATTTCTCTCATCCAAAGAAAAAAGCAGTTGGAATGACTGAACTAGCAACTAGGAGGTTAACTTAAAAAAAAAAACACTTCACAGACATCCTTGTTGAGAAATAAATATCTGAAGACTAGCATACTGAATTTCTGAATTTCATACTGCATCTAGTATGTCCAAGAAGGGGAACAAGTTGTGTTTTGTATTTTGCATAGTTTCTTCTTTCTTGCAACAGCCAAACTAGGAGGTTAAACTTAATGTCCATTGCATGAGATTTCTGCAGTCTGCACTGGAGTTTAAGAATCGAATTGTAAGGCTAGGTGCTTGCATCGCCGAGGGATCCCACATGCTTCTTGGAAGCTTATTATTATCAGGCTTAAAGTTTTTCTCCTTTATTTTTTCTCGTAGTTATTGTTGCCACTTAACTAACAGATTATGATTGGTAAAGCCCCTACGGGAATCTCACTGAAATATTAAGTTTCGCTATCTCTCTCCTTCCCCGTGGAAGGGATGCGCATCCTGCTCACAATGGCGGTGCCAGATTATATTACTGAGTTTTTCTTTAATGGTTCCCAGTTGTCACTTGCAGTTGCAGAAAGCAACTCTCTTGTTCAATGTGATTATAACATAGCAAATAAAGCCACTTAGTGCGACCAAGAAACCCAAGCAATTTTAAGGGAGATAAATGAAGCTGAAAACATGAATAAAGTATAAAAAGAGGCCTTTCAACTAGAGATAGTTGTGAGAATCCTGGAGTCTCACAAAGTCCTATCAAGGACCATGTCGTTGGAGAGATTTAGTTGGAAATATATGTTTGATTATGGTTATGTTCTTTTCAACTTCCCTGGTTAGTTTCCACTTCTGATCTGGTCTATTCTCTGCTACATTTTTTTTTCTCTCACATTACTATCAATTCAGATCAGGTCAGGTCAGCTCAGTTGAAAAGAACACACCCAAAGTCTTACAACTTTATATGGCCTTCCACATTCCTTTCTTTGTCTCCAACCACTCATTCTGATTTGTTCACAAGTCATAACTTATTACTAGTGTCACAATGGGTGCTCTGTACTTGTTCAAACCATCTCAATTTCTTTTCACGCGTCTTTAACAAATTTAACTCACACTTTTCTCTTCACCGCTTTCCTTTCCTAGTATGATGACACACCTATTCCACAATGCTCTTATCCGGGCCACTAGTAACTTTACGAGGTTTGTGCAGGTTTGACTAGCTAGCACTCCATAGCCCCACCCAAATCTTGGGTCTACCTGAGGCAGTGCTCCACTTCTGCCACCTAGCTTGCATATCTGGTTAGGCCATATTTCAATTTGTTTTATTAAGATAAAGAGGTTCACGAAAGGGTAAACTAACCTCAACATGTTTATAAACCCTTCCTAGAGTTCCTACTACACGCTATTGAAACAAGTAATCCACACAGGAATCAAACAGGGCCAGTCTATGTTGCTCGGACTCGGCTAAGTGTCGGAGTGTCCAGTATCCATACCCATGTCGGACTCGGCCATTTTATGAAAATTTTGCATGTTTTCGCTGAAAATGGGGTGTCCAGTGTCCATACCCATGTCGGAGTGTCCAGTGTCCGACACGGGTACTTGAGGAGAAATGAAGAGTCTGAGCAACATAGGGGCCAGTTGCGAGTAGGGACATAGACTATAGATGGTAAAAATAATAGAACACGAGTGATAATACTCCCTAGTCCTCCCTTCCATTCTTTATTTCCATGACTCACACAAAGAGGACAATCAAAGTGGAATGAAGGGAGTAGTAAATACTAGTCAAGACTCAAGATAACTGTATAAGGCCAGGGTAGAGCTTTAAAAAATTGCACAGCATAAATGTCGAGAACCGACTTCAGTGAGGATGAGTTATTTGGACACAATTATAGAGTAACTCCTAAACACCCCAACTGCCCTAGACCATAAAGAGGCTATATAGGTAACTCTATCCCAAAGCAGCTCTGGGGGAAGTGAGAAACCAGAAAAAAATCCATGCATATTTCTCAAGCCATAACACCCACAGAACAGCCAAGAGGGCATTGAGCCACAAGCCCACAACATTGCCAATTCCTTTCTTCTTTGAAAACCAGCGTACCGAATCTGGTCTGCACGACAAATCATATTCACTGTGGTGACCAAAATCAAAATTTTGGTGTAATTTGTGCTTTGTTGTTCTCACTTGTGATTATCATTTATCACAACATGAATGCAAAAATACAAATTTGTAACTGTCTATGGATGACAAAACATTATTCTAGTAAAACTGCTTTATTCCCCAAAACTCTCGTACTGTTTAGTGTAATGCTCTTACAAGATTAATACTCGCAGCATATTAATTTGGTACATTAATTGCTGTAGGTTGTGCTGGACAAGGAGAAACAGATTGCTACAGTGGACAGGGAGGTGGATGGCGGCATTGAGACGCTATGTTTAGACTTGCCAGCAGTAATAACGTGAGCATTTGATCCTGCTTTTCCTCTTCATGTTCTCAGTGATTCTCATGATTTATAGTGCTAATCATTACATCGATAAGCAGAGTCAGTAATACGAAAAAACTTTAGGCTATAAAGTTGATGGACAGGTGGGGTATATAACCATTTAGTCTAATTTTGCTAGTAGGCTAGGAGCCTGCTAGATTCTTTTGGTTTTCCAAGTCATGGATTCTTTTGGTTTCCCAAGTCATGAAAAGCCAGATGTTAAAATTGGCCTTGGCTAATGCTTGTGCAAATGGGCAAATTCTTGACAGATAGTTTTGCTTCTATGCCATTGGGTGGCTGGTACTAAATTGAGCCAGTGTTGCTGTTTCTTTGCACAAATAATGTCCTGGTTTATTTCCAGAATATCTCAGATGAAAGAGCTCTATGAACTGAAGTCCATTCTCCTCAGTGAAGAGAAAAAGTTCTTCCTGTGATTACGATTGCAATTTGTCTTTCATGAGAATTCGTAATACTGGTGAAGTATATGTGTGAAATATATGTTTGTGTAGTTCAGGTGCTCTATTCACGTTGGTGTGTTGTATGCGCCTTGATTCATATGTGATTGATCATGTTACTCTTGGTGCAGCACTGATTTGCGATTGAACCAGCCTAGGTATGCTACACTTCCCAACATAATGAAGGCAAAATCAAAGCCAATAAAGAAAGTTACTCCTGAGGAGCTGAATGTGCAAATCAGATCTGATTTAGAGGTGGTTGAAGTCACTGAACCCCCGAAGAGAAAAGCAGGGGTCATATTGTCTTCTGTGGATGAGCTTGTTGACAAACTTAAAAATGAAGCCCGTGTCATTTGATTATTGTTCAGGCTTATCGTTAGAGTTATCCAGTTGTACTTCATTTGAAAATGTAAAACTCCAATCTGTATATATTTCATCAAGAACAGCAGGAAAAATGCTGCAAATTCGGGGTCGAAGGAGTTGAAGATGCATACGCTACCTTGCCCCTGTTACACTGTTAGAGAGACTTGCCTATACACTTCTTTTTGTATATACTGTCTTAAGAAAATGACATATTGGCCTTTGTAAAGAAATGACATGTTGGCCACTTGGTCTTGAAAGTTGAAAGTGGTGGTGTTCTCCCTTCATTCTATGCTTTCATTTATGTGCCAGGGTTTGTTTAATATTACTATTGTGGTGTATAAGGAGGTTTTTATCAATATATCAAACAAGTCACAATGCAAGCACATAATTAGTTGTAGACTTGTAGATGGTGCAAGATGGACTATAAGTTTTATTTTGAACTCTTAGATGGACTATAAGTTGACAACCAAACATAACATTTGCAACTCCAAAGTCATAAACATTTTATAAGTGGAATGTCAACTATCCAACTATCGAGTTAGTGAGGTGCACCATGTGAGGTAGAATATCAAAACTTCTAATAATAGAGTACCAAATTAAGCTAACATATTAGGTTTTTGTCTGGTGGGTGGGAGAGAAAAGTTTTTCACAAATTTAAAATCGTAATCTTCTTTTTGTCAACTTGCGCAACTAGCAATTTAAACAAATCTTAGGTCATACATTTCGTATTTTTCTATTTAAGCATGATATGTCAATTCTTTAACTATACATTTCCTCCTTAGTGTTTGGATAATGTTTAACCTATCAGACTTTGCTAGTAAAAATATCAATTTGTGAAAGGGAATAAAATCGTATCACAATCTATTTCACCTAATCTTTAACATGTCTAAGTAATTATAAAATTCCGGTTCAAAAACAAAGTAATTATAAAATTAAAGATTCCTAAACCAATGGTTATCTTCTAAACTAATCTTATCTCATGCATGCCATCAGATGATTAGAAATTTAGAATAAAAGGATCAACAAAGTAGCATCTCTCTTATAAATTAGCTAAACAGGTAATTTTCGTCTATCGTCACATTCATTTTTCAATAGTGTTTCATTTTTCAGTCTTTACCTCGCCAGTTTCTGAAAGGGTGACTACCACTTATTCTTGACACGTGTTGCATTCTCATAGGCTCTTTTTATTTTCCCTTTTTCCTCCATATCTCTCTGAATCATTCCACCTTTTGTTTCTCACCTGTCTTTGCTGTACTCTCTCGTTGACCCCTTCTTTTTATTTCTCTCGCTCTCCTTGATTGTGAATGTAAATTAATTTTGGCTCATATAATTGAAATTTTTGATCAATCAAAACCCAAAAAGATGGATTCTTTTGATGATAGTGCTTGGGATCTAGCCCTTAGCGATTACAATTGTTTCATTGATGAAGGTGCTTCACCTGCTTTCTCTTGGGTTAATCAGAGGTAATTTTCTTTTTATCCAAAGCTAATATCTTTAGGGTTTCATCTGAAAATTTCATAGTTTTGATTGGAGATTTGATATATAGGAATTTTCTGTCATTTTATATTCTGGCTTTTAATTTTTAGTATGATGTATTCATTGGTTTTGGCCTTTTGGGCATTTTCATTATTTATGGTGTAGTTACAAATTTTTTTACTGTAATTTGTCACTATTAATTCAAATATATTTGTCACTCTTATGATTATGCTAGTAGCTTTTTGCAAATGGAAACTGGAACATGTGACAAAGGAAAATGTCAGATGATTTTTTGTTCTGGGTTTAATCTTTTACCTTCTTGGATTTTATTGATTTTATTGACAAAGGAAGCATGATATTTTGTATGAGAGAGATTTTAAAGGGTTTGTAGTTTATACAAATTTATAGGAGTTGGATTAGCTTGTAAAAGAGCTTTTGAGATAGACTTTTATTCAGTCAGGAGTCTGAAATTAAGTTAAAGTTCACTTTGCATATGAATGTTTCTCTATCATGACGGTTCTGTTTGATTCACCTTAATTTACTTAAAGTTCAGTCCAGTTCAGTTCATATGTAACTTTATTACTCATATAACTTTTTATTCCGAAATAATTTCATGATGAAAATTATGTCATCGGAAAGATCTCAAAGCATACTTTCAAATAAGTCCAATATTGACTATGTTTGGACGAATTTTAAATGGTTAACGGTCAAGTTTAAAAAATCAATTCAGTTCAGTTCAGATCAGTTTTATCCAGGTGAATCAAACGGAGCCTTAGTGTTATGTTCCACATCAGGAAGATTAAGATATTTTCTGGAGACTATGGTCATGGTGATTTACTCTTAACTTAGACGAAAATTTTCCTGCAGTTCCATTGACATCGACTTTTCGCAGACGGGTAGCGGGCCTCAAGAACCAGAGTGCTCTGAAAAGGAATACCCCAAGAAAAGGTATTACTATGCTCATATATATCAGGGACTCAGGGTTATCAGCTTTTGATTTGCTCTGTTTACGCTAATGGATCCTTCTAAAATAGAGTTTAATAGTACTATGTGTATCTTTTTGCTGTTTTACAGGGGACGTACAGATGCCTCTAGCAAACCAGTGAGTAAAGCATGCCGGGAGAGGTTGCGAAGGGAGAAGTTGAATGACAGGTATGCACTTTTCCAATTATGCATGCGACTATTATTTGGTTTGCAGTTCTACAATAGGAGTATCAGCTAGTGAACTATCATAATCTGGATTACTAGTACAGTTTATCAATTATTTGTGCAGTATCAAAAGAACTAGACATTTGTGTTAATCATCATATTCATTGGTAAAATGAACTAATTCGATCTCCTAGTTGTATCTCTTTCAAATTTCCCTTTGTTACATTTTTGGGTTTGAGTTGTTCTGAAGGCGGTCCTTGTTGTACCCTGTGCTGATGCAGCTTCGTAGATTTGAGCTCCATCTTAGAACCTGGAAGAGCTGCCAAAACTGACAAGTTGGCTATATTGACTGATGCTATTAAAGTTTTGAACCAGCTAAGGACTGAAGCTGAAGAACACAAAGAGGAGAATAAAAAACTAAAAGAGGAAATAGAAAATTTAAAGGTGAGTTTTATGCTAAGACCCAGATCTGTAAGTCACTTAAGGAGTTTTGAGCTGGTTATTTTCATTAAGATAACGCCTTAATGTGAATATTCATGCTCACCCATCCCTTTTGATCTTTTTTTTTTTTCTTCTTTTGGTTGTGCTTTCGTAAGTCACTATTTTCTTGGACATGAAATTGTGTGAATCATGTTTAGATGTAGTGATGTTCATTTACTTATTATGTTCAACCATCATAGGATAGAAACAGTCTTAAGGTTGCTTGTTGAATATCTGAAAAGATAGTGACGTGAAGTCTTACAAACTAGTCTCAAAACTTAAACATAAGCAACATTTTCTAATCTATAATAAAATGGATATAAGGAAATGTTGGACATTGAGTGTGTTGAATTTCCAGGCAACTTCGTAACATTTTCATCTACTATGTGGATGAAACTTTGGTTTGTTAGCTTAGTGATATTAATCTGTGCATATGGGGTTGTAGAATGTAACTAAAAACTCTTCTTTTTGAGTCTCAATCGTGGAATAAGTCGAAATGATTAAGTTCAGGTGTCGTTTCTGCTCTATTATAAATCAATTGCTTCAAGTGGCTGCCGAGTGTTATACTTTAAGGATAAAAGGACTGGTCCGTATTCCCAATGTTATAGATTGTAAAATCATGTAGAAAAGGATTGTGCATCTGAAAACTTGAATATAGCTAGCTATAAACGTTTATAATATCTGTAGGATATATGATGAATGTTCTAGTAATAGCTTATTATTTTTCTTGGGGAAAATAGCTTCTTATTTATTCTGGTGAGCACACCTAGGATTTATATGTTTCTCGTGCTTGATTCATCTGCACGTCTAGGTTGTTGTGCACCTGTGATTGATGATCAAATGTCAGCCCTGTGTCTTCGTTTTTTAGCTCTTCCCAACATGGGTTCTACACGGTGGTTACAAGTCTTAGTTGCATATGCTGCTCTAAGGGTCTCATCTTTAGGGAGGTTTCAGAGTGTCAAACATTAGCAGTGCTGCATCTCATTGTCTATGGCAGATAGTTAGTAACCCTTGTCTGGTTTGCCTTATGTCATATGCAATGCCTTGCCATTGACGCAATACTTCTCATGAGACTCCTACCACCAATGGTACCCCAGTGGTAACAGGAAGTTGTTTCCATCAGACCCTGTTGGACAGCGTCAGTTGATTGCTACTTCACGACAAATAAGTGATCGTTTGGTTCAATGTGGGAAGTAGCAATTCCTAGGATTTAAAACTGCTTAGGAACTAGGAAGTCAAATGTTGTTTGGTTGATCATAGGAAGTAGCTTCCTACAGGAAGTTGCACTTACCTAGGGGGACCTACCTAGGTAAGCCACTTCCCTCATTTTGTCTGAGAAGTACAACTTTCTGCATGTCAACCAAACAACTCAACTTTTTCTACCTATGTATTTTGACGTCAACCAAACAACCACTAAGAAATACAGGACAGTTAGATGAGAAGTTGATTTAGTTTTGTAATCCAAAGAAAAAATTGGCTTATAGTGGTTTCCCGCTTGTTCAGTCGATGGCGAGAATTGTCTGAAATATGCTTGCTTATGAATAAACGTTTTGAAAATGTTCTTTTTGTTTTGTTTTAAAACAGTATTACACGGCTTCAGTTTTGTGACATCATTTCATTAAGTTCAATGTTTAAGTTTGTTTTATCTTTTCATCGGATATCTGCTACAGGCTGAGAAAAGTGAACTTCGTGAGGAGAAATTAATGCTGAAGGCAGAAAAAGAAAAGATGGAGCAGCAGATGAAAGCAATGGCTGTACCAAATCCTGGGTTGATGCCACCTTGTCCTGCAGCCTATCATGCTGGGACCAACAAGATGGCTGTTTACCCTAGCTACGGTATGGTCCCTATGTGGCATTATTTACCTCCGTCTACCCGGGACACTTCTCGCGATCATGAGCTCAGGCCTCCTGCTGCTTAATAGGATGGAAGTTTTCCTTTGTTTCAGATGATCTGCGATATTCATCTCAAGTTTTGTCTTTTTTTTTTTTTTCCACATGTATATAGTGTTGCTACATTAGTTGCTTCTCATCTTTAGATTTAAGTTTAAGTAGCTCCGGATACTTGGCCTAAAAGGCCATGACATTGTTGCTAAATTATGTTAATTTACTAATAAAGATTCGTACAATTTAGTTGTCTTTCTTTTCTATCTAAAGATCGTTCGTCAGTTGTTCGTCACGTATTACCATCAGGACATCAGAAGTTCAGCATCCATCCTCCCTGATTTGTTGTCTTAATTGGCAAGCATTAATTTTCTCTTGCAAGTCCTATGGTTCGCAATTTACTGGCATTTCGCGTGATGTAAAAATTTGAGATGACGGTCCTCTTCATATAAAAATGACAAAGAAATGTTCATCAAACGTAAATTTTGGATTCACTGCTTTCATGTCATTAAACGAGAGAAAACCTTCCAAAGGTCACCCGATTGAGCTGCAGGATTGAATCAATTTGGATTCACTGCTTTCATGTCATTAAACAACAGAAAACCTTCCAAAGGTCACACTACCTGTTATTTGAAAAATATCTTAGCGTAACAAAGGAAAATGCTTTCTAAGCTTCTGTTGACTAGTTACTTTGGTAGAATGGTTTGATAAGACAAGAAAAGCCGAGCATAGGTAAACATAGGAGTATATCAATTCGGCCGCTCTTGTGTTTCATCCACGCAGCAATTGGTGTAGAATATCTACCATCTCTTGCGTCTCTGCTTCCTTATCCTCCCTCTTGTGCACAGTTGATTTCTCTTGAAGAATAAGATTTCTTTCCTCCTTCAATCGTTGCTGTATGAGAGTTGTTTTGTGTCGCTGTAACTTGCAAGAGACCTGTATCTATAGTTCAGTCACCTCTTTCTATTGTCATCGTCAATGTTTCTTGCTTGAAACCCTTTGGCTCTTCATACTTGAGATTGGTTTCGCATAGGTTCGTTTGAGTTTTCTCTTCTTCTTTGCCCCACAACAATAAGTACATGCCGAAGATGACTATCAATGCTCCTATTATGCTGGTGGTAAGAGTGGAATAGAACATACACATGGATGAGAGACAGTTAATTTCGCCTGCCTTTTAGCTTTTCATCTTGTTTTGCTTCCATATTATTGAAAATCTTTGTCATCCAGTTTCTATAGTGAACTATGCATTATTTGAGTTAAACACCATGAATTAGTATACCTGCCAAGGTAGAGCTTTTCGCTGAGGACAAAATATGCTACTATGGCAACAAGAACTGTTGAAAGAGGACTAAACATGGTCACGAAAACTGGTCCCTTTGCTTCAGTGCACCACAATTGGAAGAAGACTATTAAACCTGAACACACTACTCCCTGCAATTTTAGTGATATAAAAATAATAAATTAGACTCCATTAAGAAGCTGGTAAAATGAGCAGTTCTAAGTATTCATAATAATGATCTCTTACAGCATAAATGGTAGACCAGAGGTCTATGTTGAAACCGATTGCCCAAGCTGCTGACTTGCGTTGTACACACAAGGTGTACATAGCTGATTGTGCAGCCCCAAAGAAACTCATCCATGTGGTCAGTGACAATGGTGCAGGATACCGTTTTAGCGTGAATGCCTGCATTTATCAGTGAACATTTGAACCTAAGTAGGATACATAATCAGAGAGTTGAAAGCAAAAACTCTAATTTCATTAACCCCATGAAAGTGTTTTAGTTTCGTTCCATTTCAAGGAGAATACTCGGTTACATGTGCAGTTCATGGACAATAATGCATCTATCGCTGCCTCATTTAGATTTATGTTCTCTTTTTTCTTCTGTGTATTGACATGATGACTGGTGATTATTTCCCTCTATACCAAGTACTTGCTATTTTGGGTTTAATTATTTCTGAAGCAAACAACATTATTCGAAGTGTAGGATGTAGAACCCAAACCTGCATGATATACCATGTGGACCATGTGATGCAGCTTGCTACAGTTAAAACTGAACCCTTCAACCAGTTCTCATTTGTGGTTCTATGGCTTTGAATTTGTAGTAGAGGATGCCAAATGTTTCTTATGATGAACCCCTTGTACAAAGTCATGATCATAACACCTGCCAGGGAAACTAAGGTTCCGGTGACCTTTGCTACCCCACGAGGGTTTCGAATATCAAGGACTTCTATCCTGCATACAACAAGTGTTCAAAGAGTTGTTGAAATTAAACAGGGAATTTTGGTCTGGCTTCATAAAACAAGTACTTACGAACCTGAGTACAACTGCTATCACAAAAGTTAAGCTGGCTATTGTATTGATCATTGATGCAACAAAGGTAGGTGACGTAAACCGTAAGCTTGCAAAGTACATGTTTAGTGTCAATCCCACCCTGCCAAAAATAGCAGCAGTTCACTTATTTGCCACCTTATAAATAAGGAGATGTGTGGCAGAGCTTACCCCAAAATAGAAAGCACAAAGATTTCTGCCAACAGAGCTAATGTCAGCTTTGGCCTCACTTTTCTGCATCAAGGAATGCGATGTATTAGCTGTGTTGTATATGGGATTGAGTTTTAAGAGCATACTTTACTTTGAAAATCAAAATTCATATTTGATGGGTTTTTTGGATTTACTAGCTAAAAATGATAACAAGGCCACATATGTAGACGTAACATCACATCCATTTCTGAGCTCTGGGGAACTAGATGGTGCAAGATTTGCTGTATCTCTGATGCTGTCTTGTTGTCTGACTATGGTATGTAGGTTTTTATGTGATCGGGTATCGGTTTTATGTGCATTTACATTCAAAACCATGCAGTACAAGCAGTTGATAAAAATGTGCATACATATGGAAACATGCTGTAGCTGTACCTCTCAAGAAAATGAGCAAAAGGATACATCACCAAACCACCAACAATATGCCGATACGTTACCCAGACATGAGGATTCATCCCATGGTTGAAGGATGCTTTTGTGATGAAATACAGAAAAGTGTAGCCAATCTGTGTTAGGACCATGAGCATGTGTGGCTTGAACTTTGTGGAAATGCTTGAACTGTTGCTGTTATCTGCTGTTGCTGCCATTACTTCTGGCTGTTTTCTCTTTTTTTTGAAAAACTTAAAGCATGAAATGCACCTTTAAATAAGTGCAGGAGGATATAGTTTGGCATGTATTTTATTTCATGTTGTTGATAGCATCTTGTTCTTGTACCAAAATGGTTATTGCAAAGAGGAAAAAGTTAAAGAGGATATCCTCTTTGCTACAGCTACAGTTGGCTTATCCTGTAGGAATAATTGTTTCTTTTGATATATTTAGGCACACAAGTGATATCCTTCAAGATTTGCTCTTATTTCTTTCTCCTTGGTATGTATACCATTGAAAATACTCGACTTTTGAAAAGCTTTATTGATTCCCAGAACATATCAGCTAAACCATTCTTCAGATTCCCAGAATTTATTTGTTCATTACCCAAATTTTTTTTGATCTTTCATTACCCAAATTTATCCATCAGGAGTTGCTTTTCACCAGATATCAGTGAAGTAGCATCACTTTCATGCCATATCAGACAATCAGTTAGTCCATTCTTCAGGTTCTGTTGCCTCTGTAGAGGCAATTTTAGCAAATTCTCTAACTTCAGGAACACCTGATGACCTGACAGTGGCCACAGCCAGAAGATATTAAATTCTATTGTCTGTCATTATAGTTGTACCATGATTTTGATAGCTTACCTGCGTATATAGATATCTAGATGAAGGGTTACGTATCTGAAACACTGATGATGCTTCCATAGTCAGGTCGCATTCGCTTTGCGACTTGCGCAGTAAGTATCTGAGTTTACTGTGATGACTGATGTGAACTGCAGATGCAGATCTTTGCTGGTAAAGCATTTGGCTAATATTGTTCTGTTCTCTTTTTCCCTTTTTGTGACGTAAATTTATTCACATATGAACAAGTAGCTCAGGTGATTACAGCTTGTTATGTTGGATTTAGAACTTCGTATATTATTTACCCGTGGTTTGTGTTCAGCGTTCCTTCAGCAAAAAATTTGCTTTGTGAGACGTACAACGCAATTTCAGTAGTGATATTTCATTTCAGTTGGAAAATGCAGTCAGATGTTTGGGGTCAGGAAGAAAAGCGTTAAGAAAAGATTTTTTTGATAGAAGGGAAGGTGCAGATGAAGTGGGCCTCTGGCCACACTGAGGCCTCAGTTCAGTAGAACTGTCACTATTTCTCCAACTATGAATGGTTTTTTCTGTATCATTTAGGACCGGTTAATTGTGTTGGGAGTTCTGATCATTCTCGACTTTGAAGATACTGGCTTTGTTCAACATTTCCCCCTTTTTCCCCACTCATGTTTGGTAGCCTATAATTGGGTTTGTAATGCAGTTGGATTAAGGAAATTTTTAGATCTAAGTCCCTGAGAATTAAAAATATCCTATAAGAGAGTTTGACAATCGATCGAAACATTTTAAGTGTGTTCTTTTCCGTTGAACTGAACTGAAAAACCGAAAAATAAAACATTCAAGTGTGTTCTTTTCAACTGAACTGCACCGTAAAAGAACACACAGTTCATCTAGCCAAACCTCACCTTTGCAAATTGATCTCAAATAGTAAAAGAACAATTAAAGCGGATGTCAGGATGCTATGTAAATATTTGCCATAACAGTAATCTCTCATTCTAAGAAATTTATCTTGTGGTTGTCAAGAGTCAAATATATCCCCCTAAAGTATCATCATCTGTTGCCAAAAAAAAAAAAAAAAAAAAGAAAAGGTATCATCATCAATATTACAGAATTATTTGGTCTGCCACTTCACCTGTTGAATTCTGTCCAAAGTCCAAACAGAATATAGTGGAATATGGAATGAGTATTATAGTATTAATATTTTTTTATAATGGAGAACCTTGTTAAGCATTATGAGGATTGAGGATGATAAGACAAAATAAATAATTAAATAATATAAAGCAACTCTCATTTACAAATATACAATTGATAGCAGCATCATTATACTGCATTAAGAATTCAACATGAGGCATGAGAACAATAGGAATCCATCAAGCTTGAATATATGTGCTTTGCTTTACATTCAACTTCTCAAAATTGGATGGACCTATTTTGTGGCTATAACATGAATAAAATGAGGTATACACTCTTAAAAATCAAACCAAAAACGAAGGACAGAGTCACAGAGACAATACCAATAGACACCAAAGATGATATTGAAACCTATGTTGCTCGGACTCGACTAAGTGTCAGAGAGTCCACTATCCATACCCATGTCCGACTCGGCCATTTTATGAAAATTTTGCATGTTTTTCGCTTAAAATGGAGTGTCCACTCAGTCCAGTGTCCATACCCATGTCGGAGTGTTCAGTACCCGACACGGGTACTTGAGGCAAAACGAAGAGTACGAGCAACATAGATTGAAACCAACGAACCATCACATCTGTACTTGATCTGGTTTCATATCTATTTACACAAAGAATGTTTGCCATTTCCTGGTAAAGAAGTTGAGGCAAGCAGATCTCTATCCTGCAGCAAGAAGCCAGAACATGATGAGAGATGATATGAATACCGTTAGCCAGCTTAGGAAGGCTAAAGCTACTGATAGCTGGTATTTTCGGCATTCTGCCCCTATGGTGCACCCTCCAAGGTCATGAAAATACAGGACTGTAATGCCTCCAGAGGCAGAAGCAGCTGCAAGAGACAGTGTCGCGGTTACCTGTTGATAAGATGTCGACAAATTTGCCAAAATTACGCTTCACAGAACTTTGGTCATTGATTATTCATCCAACATATATATAACTTCAAGGAGTAATAGCTAGGAAGGCTTACCCAATCTCCAATTATGAAAAGGCTGACTAATATCGAGTTGTGGAGAACTCTCTTATTCGCAAGGGCATAGGCATCCAAAAATGCCAGGCCTAAGCTCCACATTGCTTGCAAACCCATTGAAGCTATCAGATAGCTGCAAATGAAAGATGGGTTTCAGACTTTTAGCCAAAGCCCTTCTTATACAAGAGTCAAGTCAAAACTAGCATTATTTCCTTCGGAATTTATCAATACTAATGCGAGCACTGGAGGGCAAGGCGGCAAACAATTAGAGGATTAAGTTTAAGCATAACAAAGAATATGCAGTACACTGGAAGCTCCCACCAGAAGAAACTAGCCACAATTTCGCAAATGTGAGATTCACAGAATGGAAACTGAGTTTTGCAACTCTCCTTGCTGCTAGGGGACCTATCTAAACCTACTATGTCAGGAAAGGGAAAAAAGTTCTCTACAGACTCATCATATATTCATATGCTGAGTTAAGTCTTAGTAAGCTGAATAATGACAGAACTTTGTTTAAAAGACACATGTTGAAGCATTTTTTTTTCTTGGATTTTTATGCTCGAATGAAGCAGCTTGTGGTGTGAAGTGTGAAGTGTGAAGTGTGAAGTGTGAAGTGTGAAGTGTGAAGTGTGAAGTGTGAACATTGGTTCGTTCTCATAGCACTTGATGCAGAGCATATACTACTATTATATGAAAGCCAATAAGCAAAATATCTATATGTTTCTACTCGGACTGTATTATTAATGACATTGAAGATGCCTTTTTGCATCGGTCACTACAACAGTAAAAAATCAAACACCGATATTCTATAACAACAGGCTGTTAGATTCACCTTTCCCCACAGACGTACTCTCAAAACATTGTACGTAGTATTGATCTAGGACATAATTATGTTATAAACACATAACCAATGGTCATTATTTTGGTTTCCATGACTTAAGTGATATATGGAATCTTAAAAGTTGGTATATAAGCATTATGATTCATGAATATAACAAAGATGACAGAGAGATGTCCCATTTCAGAGCAGAGAAGGCAAATACGTATCTATTGATCTGATGACGAAGACGACTTAGGAAAACTGTTGGTGGATGAAGTTGAACTACCATTAAAAGAAGAGGTGAAGAGAGGTAAATGTGTCAAAACATCAAAATAAGTGGTACCGAAGGCAAATGATCAAACATTTGAAGATTCACACTGCAAGCCAAGTAGATGTTTACTCATAGCATTTTGATATGATACATTAACAAGACAAATCAAGAGTTCCTTTTGTTTAACATTTCAGAATCATACATTATCACTACATATCAGGATCCTTCTTTTGTTTCAGTCTTCTTTTCTTTTTTCTCGAATAATCGATATGGGGGGCTAGCAGCTATAATTCTAAGGAAGTACTGGCATATGATACTTTGCATTTTGAAATACCAAAATTTAGCATCCTAATCATGGGTATTTATGTACTCTTCCTTTTTGGTTTCAGTTGAAACACAATCCCCCTCATGGGACCTGAGAATTTCTCAAACCCCAAAATCCTTCCCTCTCTCATCTCAGGACACATAAACCCCACATTATAAAGCTAGGTCTTGTTGTGGAAAAGTCACCAACTAGTAAACCTTCAATAAAATGACTAACAATAGGCTCAATCCTGTCAAAAGGCAGAGACAATATCCTTAATTCATCATATGCAACACTTCAATAGATGACATTCACAGATAATGCTTAATACAGCATCAAAAGATGGAGATAATTTTCCTATTTATGCTCAAATTGAGAACATACTCCTAAATATTGAGACATAAATTCAACAAGATCAAAAAAAGAAGCAAGATCAAGTTTCAGCAGCAAAATAGAGATTATCATTACTCATATATGAAAAAGTTACTGCAAATATTAAGATAAATACCAGAAAGCAGTGAAATTGAAGAAGCTTGAGGTTGTTGCCATAGAAGTAATGGAACCAGCAGCAAACATGCATTGAGCAATCCTGAGAGCAAGCCCAGTTACAGTTCCAGGTGTCCCAGCAAAATTCTTCATTTTCTTCTCAAACCCTTCTAGCTTATTGGTTTTTGATGGGTCACCCAAAATAGCCCATCTAGGATTCTACATATCAACACAAGTTTCAATCATCATCAGCCCAGAAAAACAGTCTTTTTTTTTAGCTTTTTTTATCACCAAAACAAAAGGCTGAAACTTACCAACAAAACAAAAAACCCCCACTTTGAGAGAAAAATTTCCAGCCCAGATATTAAAATCAAAGAACTGAAATGGGGAAAAGACAGAGATTACAAAGTATCTATGATTCTTAGATAAAAATAGCTAGGGTAGAGAAAAGGGAAAAGGGAAATGGGAACAGGTAATGATCATCATCGGTAAAGGAAGTGTTTCAGGCAAGTAATTGCCAAAGAATTAAGGATGATGATTGGTGATCCCCAAAAAAGAAGAAAAAAATAAGTAAATGATTTCCAAAAGGGGTGTTTTGTGTGTTACTCCATCTTGCCTGAAATCGACAGTCAAACACATCATGTACCCAACTACAATTTGTCCACCAATGTGGAAACTTTTGTCTCACGCCCTCAACTCCTCAAGTAGTGTGGATTACCATTCATTCACTTCTTCTTTTCTTTTTATGTAAAATATTTTTTAAGTACTAGTGTGCATACTCTTTTTGTTTTGTGTTTTTTTTTTAATTTAATATTTTCTGAAGATTTGTCTCGCTTCTAACTTTGTTGTAATAAATTTTTTTTTTCTTCTCTGGTGCTAATATTGTGATTAACAAGTAAATAAAGCTAAAACAACAATGCGGGATTTGGAGAGGTTCATTCGCAACCAGGCTCTTAAATTTTTTAGGGAAAATTTTAAAGTGTTAGGGAGAGGGATGCCCTCCTCAAGGCATGGTAATAGTCATTCACTGGTCGTGTATTTAGACTTTGACAAAAAAAAAAAAAGTCTATTCATTAGCTTGTGTGGTGCCTCTATAAAGGTTAGAGGTACATACCCCTAAATGACATTGTTTGTTGCATAATAGTTCTACTTATTGTGATTAGTCATACTGTAAACTTTGATCTATATTTAACTGAGTGCTTAGAAAACGATTATTAGCCTTTTACTAACAAACTTGAGAAGACTATTTTATAAAGTTCTTCTATCAAAGATAATCATAGTAGATAATGGATCTAAATGAACTAAATACATCAAAAATTTATTGAAACAAAATATGGGTGGCCCATGTCCCGGCGTCCAGCGAGGGTCATGTCTCGTGTCCCAGGGTCAAATCGGAGTCCGGGGACCCGGATGACCTTCCTGTAAGCACCGGAGGTCCTCTAGGGTGACCATAGACCTCACGGAGAAGTTTGGGCAAAATAGAAATCGGGTTCCGGAAAGCCGAAAATCAAAGGTTAATACACTTTTTTGGGCTTCCAGGAGGCCCCAAAACAAAGGTGGATATTTTCGCACTACATTGCACGGGACACCCTTAGGGAACATTAGAGGCCCCCGGGGTCCGTTATCGGGTTCCTCATAGCCTTGTAAGGATGTTTTTACTGGACGCCAATGAAAGGGCCGAACTTCGGGGATCCAGATGACCCTCCCAGATGCACCGAGAGTCCTCTAGGGCCATGATAGACCCCCGAAAATTTTTGGTAAAAACTTATACCCGTGCCCCTGGAAGCAGAAAATGAAGGCGGGGACATGGGAGGCCCTCGGGATCGCTTATCCGGTCCCTGAGGCTGATAGACTTGGAAGGGCGTTTTACGGGACACTGTTGTAAAAGCCAAAACACCAAAGACATGGGTGATATCAAAGTTCGGGGATCCGGATGTCCCTCCCGGGGCACCTAGGGTCCTCTAGATCATGATAGACCCCAAGTAGAAGTTTTGGCAGAAATGGCATCCGGGGCCAGGGAAGCCGAAAGCGAAAGCTATAATCCACCTTTTTTGGGCTTCCGGGAGGCCGCGGAACGAAGGTGGATATTTTCGCACCACATCACACGTAACACCCCTAAGGGAACATGGGAGGTCCTCGGGGTCGTTTATCCAATCCCTGATAGGCTTGGAATGACGTTTTACGAGACAATGTTGTAAAAGCCAGAACACCAAAGGCATGGGTGATATCGAAGTTCGGGGATCCGTATTTCCCTTCCAGGGTACCAAGAGTACTCTAGCATCATGATAGACACCCCGAATAAGTTTGGGCAAAAATGACACCCGGGCTCGGGAAGTCAAAAACGAAAGCTAAAATCCACGTTTTTTGGGCTTCCGGGAGGCCTCGGAACGAAGGTGGATATTTTCACACCACATCGCATGGAACACCCCTAGGGGACATGGGAGGCCCTCGGGGTCGTTTATCCAGTCCCTGATAAGCTTGTAATGGTGTTTATGGGGCCAGATTCTCGGGTTTTTCTTGGATTAGGACCCGGGAATCGTCGCGCTACATGCCAGAGGCACGTCCCACGGAAATCGGCCGATTGAAGAGGCCAATTGTCAAGGAATCATCTTAAGGTTCGAAGTCGCCACCTTGTTATGGCTCGAACAAGGACGGGTTTTTACAAAAGAAGAGTCGCCACCTTGTTATGACCCAAACAAGGAAGGGTTTTTACAAAAGAAAGGGTTTTATAAACGATTTTAAAGAAAACCATTTAAGAAACCCAAAAGTTGACTCCATCGCGATAACGCACGAAAATTCTTTGACTGGTCTGCGAATCAGAGATCTTGGTTCGGGATCTAGGTTAGAAGGTACGGACGTCCTCAGACCCGTCTCCTCCTCCGTACTGAGTACGGGCTCTTTACTAATATGTTGTATCCCATATGAAAGCTTGAGGTTGGTTACATTATGCTTAGAAAAAGTAAAAGAACACATAAATATTCACATTGTCACACAACATGCTCACACAATAAGAAAAAAAAGAGTTTATTTATAAACAGTATGTTCATTTATATACCAGTGGGTTTGGATATTGCAAAATACTGCACTACGTACCATTCATCGTAGGTCTTGAATCTACTCCTGGATCAAAACCTTTAAGTAGTTCTGACCGGGGGATCCGGTCAGTAAGACTCCTTGGGTGCCACTAAGGCTGGTATGGATGTTCTTTCCCGTAAAGAGGGATATAATTGAGAAACTTATAGGATGACTCGCAACTTAGAGTCAAATTGATCCGAGGAACCCCCTACTCTCCTCGAAGAAGTAGGGAAAAGCTCAAATGGGATGATTAGCCTGCTCCTTCGAGGCGTTCAACCCAACAATATTTGGTAATATACGGGGATCAACCCAATTCTTAGCTTTGAGTATAAAGATTAGACTTCTCAAAAATATTCGTTCTTGACTGGGGAATAACATTCATTGAGGGTGGATAGATGGATGATTTGTGTAGATGGTGGGTATGTATTGGTGGGTAATGGCTCAAAGGAGTCTTTTCGATAGGATCCCCCGAGGTGGCCCGAAGCCAAATAAGAGGGGACGATCAATAATTAGCTTCTTTTCGATCATAGGTATTCCACTGGGGGAAATGGTTGTAACCAGGGAAATATGGATTCCACTGGGGAATGTGATTTGTATGAAGGTGATTTTATGGAATGATAGGTGGAACACCCATGATCGCGTATAAGCAAATTTCTGATTCTAACCTCGAATTTGGCCCCGGGCCGGATTGGTACATAAATGAACATACCGTTTTACAAAACAACAATTATATATATACATTCAACCACACATGTTGAGCAGACAATTTTATTTTTAGTATTAGCCAAGTTGATTTATTAGGTGAGAGAAATGCAAATGCAAATGCAAATGCAAATGCGAATAATTACAACACATGTTAACAATGGCTCTAAGTAACAAATTACAAGAGTCCAAATTAATTACACAATACAACACAAATGAAAATACTAAAAATCCTAAATAAGGAAAATGTCTCGGTCTTCCTTGACGTGGGGCCCCCGGGGCTCGGTCTCGATCTTCGGCTCCAACGGTGGGAAAACCAATGGCGAATCATTACTTAGCTAATTAGTTTTATTCCTAAAAACTGATATTTACATGACACAATTGATAAATGGACAAGGGAATGGTCCAAACGAATCAATATTTTGATCAAATTATTTTCAAAACTAATTAGACACTTTGGGGAGCTAGACTAGAGAAGCTCACATTTTTATCTTTTTATTTGATAAATTAACGAAAATCCTCCAGTGAGGTAAATAAAACTGTTTTTGCGCAAGTCTGGATGCAACTTCAATAAATCATAAATATGTCTTAAAGTAAGCAAATGGATTGATTCCAAAGCCTAACTTGTGTCATTTTCAGTCCTATTTCTCATGTAAAAATATCAAGTCAATTAAATGACTAAGGAGAAAGGTATTTGCGAATTACAACCTACTGGAAGCGGTTTTCAGACTTGCGGCTTTTGATTTTTTATGAATTGATGACAAGTTATCTAAGTCTAAGTTTTACACGGATCAAACTAGAACTAGTGGTTAGTATGTACACAAATTGGTGTGAATTTATCACATGTTTATGTTATTAAACGAAATTAAACAAAAGTACTGTACACATCCTCTTGTCTTTTTGTTTGAAGGCTTATTGTTGATAGTGACAGCTTTGAATCCGATTTTCAATTAATCATTAAAAATAGGATACAAGTCCGAATCGAATAATTCAAAAGCCTATAATGGTCCAAATGGAGTCTAGTTTCTATTCCTCTTGGCCTTTTACAATTATAGTTTATGATCAGATAAATATTAACTGATCTTCAAAAGGGGCCAAATCTGGTCCAGTTTCGGTAATGGATTTATTTGATTTTTTCTTGTCAACAAAAGTTCTTCATTTTTGTAGGTATTTTAATATAGAAAAATTTGATAAAAATAATCCAAAGTTTCATCATTCAAACAATAATAATCCTAAGATGGAAAATGTATGTCATTAATCTGAAATTGACACTCGTCCCACAATAATGGTCCAACAGCTAACTCCGTTAGCCTACCGTTAGTTTTGTTGTTTATGGGACATAATTATCGTTATTAATTGTGACTAATAATTTAATTTAGTAATAAATCAACTATTGGACAGAAATGAGAAAACATTCTATCTGATTCTCTCTCCTCGTTTTTCTCTCTCTTTCAACTTAGAGATTCTGAAATTTCTGAAGTTCTGAAAATACAGTGTAAAATTTTAGAGATTACGATGAAATTGTAGTTTTTTCTCTATCATATTTCTCATATTGTTTTGATTTTAGTTGTAGAAGTGGAGGATTTCTCGGAATTTTAATGGTGAGGATTATGAGTTTTCGAAAGGCTTTAAATGTGTGGGTTGAAGATAAACAATCCCACCAGCACACACTTCAACCCACGCGCCATCTCTCCCACCTCCTTCACAGCGACCCTCCTCCACCCGCTAGCACACCACCACGAGCCACCACACCCCCACCAGCTCCCCACCCAGAAAACCCCCACCACCAAAACCCACCTCCGTCACGATACCCCACTCGCAATCTTAATTGGTTGCAATGAATTGTATTAATTTTAGTTCAACAATTAACATTAATTTTGGAATTGGAAGTTGCTTGCTCCAATGTTTACTTTGGGGTTTTTTGATTCTTCATACTGGTTGTTCAATATTGTGGAAAAAGAAGAAGCAAAACCAATAGAGAAAGCTTGGCCTTTAGTTGTGGCAATGGTGGAAAGTGAAAGAAGGATGGCTGGAGAAGATGAAGGAAAGAGAAATGCCCACTTGAAGGAATTAGAGGAGAGAGGGAATGAAATTTGAATAACAATTTTTTTTAAATCTAATTACTTCCACCTCACCAAATTATTGACGGAATTTTAACACCGTTACTCGTGGACTAATATTGTAGGATGAGTGTGAACTTCGGATTAATGACATAGATTCCCAACTTGGGATTACTATTGTTTGAATGATGAAACTTCGGATTATTATTATCAAACTTTCCTTTAATATATATATTGAGGAATGTACAGTAAAAATATAAAAATAAAATAACTATCCTAAGGAGGGTTATTAAACCTTTTATTCTATGTCATGAAAACGGATCTAAGTCCTTTTTGTCCAACACTAGTTTGACATTAAACAAATCACCAAAATTCCGATTCTTAACCAAAATGGGTACAATCAATGTCATTGGAAAGCTTATTATGTTTACTTCATTTTATCCAGAAAGGAGCTAAGTCCAATTATTCATGGTTTATTAGTTATTTATAGATCTAGACTCTACTGTCAGTTTTAGACCAGTTAACTTAGATTGATTGCCATTGATGATCCAACCGTTAGGTCTGGGCGTTCTTTACATGGGTGGATAGATAACAGGCCAAGGTTTTCGTAGCCACCGATTTTGTCACGATCCGACTGTTAGATCTCCCAGAGAAACCCGAGAAAATTACATCGTAAAACTGTCAACAAATTTCGAGATCTAAAATCTACAACCTAATGCCATTTTTAACTTATTTATATACATGAACCACTTTTATTCCATTTTTACATGATAAGTATGGGAATAAGATTAGCACAAACATAGCAATCACAATAATCACTCAACTCATCCTCACCGTAAAAATGGTCAATAAGTGGTATACCCACTAAGCCCTTCATGAGTGGCTAATCCTAGCTATTGATCATGTGAAAAATGAGGGGTCACATAATCGACCTCATATCACATCGACCTTTAAAAAAAGAAGGAGATGAGATTAGAAAGCCAAGCTTATATTTTCTTACAATTTAGCTTTGTTTCTTCAATGCTTGAACTTGAATACCCACAAGTGTGGGGTTAATCACAAATGCCTTCTACTTGTGATTACCACTAAAAAAAATGAAGTTCTATACTAGAGAAGGAGTAAGTTTAAAACTAAAGAGGGATCAAAGGCCCTTAGGTTAGCTTTTTTGGGGGGTATTTATAAGGGGCAAAAGATGATGGGTGAATTAGGGTTAGGAAATGGAGGGTGAGATTTGGTGGGAGGTGGATGGTGAGATGGGGGGTGAGAGAATGTGGATGGGAGAGTGACAAATGTCACATTTGTGGTGATGGAAAGAAGATGGGAGAATCTTGTGAGGTGAAAGTGAGTAGAAAAGAGAAAAGATGAGATAAGGTGGAGAGAAAAGGGAAAAAGGGAAAAATAAAAATAAATAAATAAAAACGCGGGGGAGGGGGAAAAGAATTTTTTTTTTCTTTTTCTTTTTCTTCTCTTTTTTCGGTTGTGAGGGGGAATTTTTTTTGATTTTTATTTAATTTTTTGGGTGGGGGGTTAATTTATGGAAAAGGGAAGGGAATTTTGGTATTTCTACTTGATACCATTATTCCCTTTTGTCTTTAGCTATTGGATGGGAACATGAGAATATTGTGATGGAATGATGTCATGCATGACATCATAATCCCAATCCTTATTTATTTTTGCATTTTCTCTTTTAAATTCTTTTTGGATTTTTGATTTATTTTCTCTTATGGGCTTTGGGCTTTCTTTTGCTAATGGGTTGGGTCACCTTATGGACCCTAAATGCCCTTTTTAGCCCAAATGACTTATTTAATTAGGGTAATTACAGTTAATGCTAATATTAACTATAATAATTATTTACAAGTCAAAATTCGGCGTCTACAGCGTTTTTACAGGATATTGGTGTAAGAGCCGGAACACCAAAGGTATAGGGGATATCAAAGTTCGGGGATCCAGATGTCCCTCCCGTAGCACCGTGGGTGTGCTAGGGTCCTGAGAGACCCTCCAGAGAATTTTGGGCAAAAATGACACCTGCGGCCTGGAAGCCGAAAACGAAGGTTATAATCTACATTTTTTGGGCTTCCGGGAGGCCATGAAACGAAGGTGGATATTTTCGCATCAAATCGCATGGAACACCCCTAGAGGACATGGGAGACCCTCAGGGTCGCTTATCTGGTCCCTGATAGGCTTGGAAGGGCGTTTTACGGGACACTGGTGTAGAAGCTTGAACACTAAAGGCATGGGTGATATCGAAGTTCGGGGATCCGGATGTCTCTCCCGAGGCACCGATGGTACTCCAGGGTCATGATAGCACCCCCGGAGAAGTTTGGACAAGAATGACACTTGGGTCCAGGGAAGCCGAAAACGAAGGCATATAATCCACGTTTTTTGGGTTTTCGGGAGGCCCCGAAACGAAGGTGGATATTTTCACAGCACATCACACAGAACACTCCTAGGGGACATAGGAGGCCCTCATGGTTGCTATCCGGTTCTTGATAGGCTTGGAATGACGTTTTACGGAACGTTGATGTAAGAGCCAAAATACCAAAGACATGGGTGATATCGATGTTCGGGGATCTGGATGTGTCTCTTGGGGCACCGAGGGTACTCTAGGGTCACGCTAGACCCCCCGGAGAATTTTGGGCAAAAATGACACCCGGGCCCGGGAGCCAAAAACGAAGACTAATAATCCACTTTTTTGGGCTTCCGGGAGGCTCAGAAATGAAGGTAGGTATTTCACACCACATCGCACGGAATATCCCTAGAGGAAATGGGAGGCCCTCGAGTCGCTTATGCGATCCTTGATATGATTGGAATGACGTTTTATGGGATACTGGTGTAAGAGTTGGAACACCAAAGGCATGAGTGATATCGAAGTTCGGGGATCCGGATGTCCCTCTCGGGCACCGAGGGTCCTCTAGAGTCATGATAGATCCCCGGGAGAAGTTTGGGAAAAAATGATACCGGGGACCTTGGAAGCCGGAAACGACAATATTCCACGTATTTTGAGCTTCCAGGAGGCCCTGGAATGAAGGTGACTATTTTTGCACCATATAGCGCGGAGTATTCATAGAGGACATGGGAGGCCCGCAGGGTCGCTTATCCGGTTCCTGATATGCTTGGAATAGCGTTTTATAGTACATTGGTCTAAGAGTTGGAACACCAAAGGCATAGGCGATATTGAAGTTCGGGGATCCGGATGTCCCTCCCGGGATATTGAGGATTCTCTAGGGTCATGATAGACCCCTCATAGAAGTTTGGGCAAAAATGACATCCGGGGCCCGGGAAGCCGAAAACGAAGGTTGATATTTTCGCACCACATCGCACGGAACACCACCCGTAGAAGTTTGGGCAAAAATAGCATCCACGTTTTTTGGGCTTCTGGGAGGCCACGGAACGAAGGTGGATATTTTCGTACCACATCGCACAGAACACCCCTAAGGGACATGGGAGGCCCTCGGGTTCGTTTATCCAGTCCCTCATAGGCTTGGAAGGGCGTTTTACGGGACACTATTGTAAAAGCCAAAATACCAAAGGCATGGGTGATATCAAAGTTCGGGGATCCGGATGTCCCTTCCTGGGCACCAAGGGTACTTAGCGTCATGATAGACACCCCGAAGAAGTTTGGGCAAAAATGACACTCGGGCCCCGGGAAGCCGAAAACGAAGGCTATAATCCACGTTTTTTGGGCTTCCCGGAGGCCTCGGATTGAAGGTGGATATTTTCACACCACATGTCACGGAACACCCCTAGTGGACATGGGACACCCTTGGGGTCGCTTATCCGGTCCCTGATAAGCTTTGAAGGGCGTTTTACGGACACTGGTGTAAGAGCCGGAACACTACCTAAGGCATGAGTGATATAATTATCTTTTACGAAAATTTTGATCAACTTTTGGTTTTATTGGGTTTGATTTGATGACGCTTTCTATGCTCATTTCTTAGGTGGCACGTCTCATTTTAATTGTAGCATCACTCTATGCTTTTTGATGATGTGGTAGCATAACTTAACACTCTTACTCATATATCTAAACATATTGGAAATGCATCTCATTGCGAAGTATTTAAAGAAAATAATTTATTTATTTGATTATTTATATTGGTGAAATACTTATTGGTTTTGGATTTAGCATTTAAAAAGAAAATAAAGGGGAATTTCGGATTTCAATTTTAAAGAAAATAAAAATCAGCTTTTTAGTGTTTTTATGTGCTTCAATTTGTGTTTTGGGTAAACTGAAACACTGTCTTTCAATCACTGGTATTTCTCCTAACGTTTCTCCTTTATGTCGATTAAAAAAAAAGAAAAGGGAAGAGTAGAAGGACTTTACTTCTTCATTGTCAGTTCACGTTCAAAAGAAAAGGAGGAAGAAACTCTCAATTCCTCACAAACACTCAGCCTCTCACACAACCTCCACCCCCATCACTCACTCTCTCTCTCTCTCTCTCTCTCTCTCTCTCTCTCTCTCTCTCTCTCTCTCTCTCTCTCTCTCTCTCTCTACTCCTCCGGCGAGCACTCGCGGGTTGTTCGTTTCTGTCGGTGTATTGCTCTCGCTGCTGCCCTGTTGATTGCGGGCTGTCGACCACCAGGCGGTGGTGTTCGACCGAAATTCATCACCTTTGTCCTTGTTTTCTGATTAGTACCCACAAACTCCAAACCCTAACTTAGTTGATGTTTAATTTTGATTTGCGTATTGATTTATTCAATTATGTTTATATGTTAGATGTTTGATGATTAATTGGAGAACATATGATGCGTAATTACTTTGGAGATTCAATTAGAGGTAACCAACTTTCTATTCGATTGGGCATGATGTTCTTGTGTGAATTGATATGTGCTTCGTTCTGAAATTTAAATTATTAAGTTGCTTGAGTTTGAATGATTGAATTTGTGTGGATTATTTGGTGAGTGAAATCCTGTTTTGCACCTTGATGCTTCAATTCGACTGTTTTAAATTTGGATTCTGAAGATGGTCAAAACATGAAATTTTTAGCCCTCGTTGTAAGGTTTCCACAGGTTTTTGAATCACCTCGATACAATGTCTAACGAGTGAGATATGACCACAATACAGAACTGCTGTAGTAATCACCCGAAAACAAGAATTTAACCCTTTAAGCTCTTGAATCCAAATTAATGCTTAAACTACATGAATTTTGTGGAAACTTGTGTAAGTGTATAGTTGCCTATGATCTTGGATATTTTAGTTTAACATTGAGGGTTTATATATATTGACTATGCATATGTGGCTTGATCCTTGGAATGCGAATGGATGATTGGTCTGTTTAGTTACTGATTATGGAAAGGAATTTGTTTAGTTTCTTATTTTGTTGTGACTAGTATGCCTTTTGATTGATGAGATGCTAGTGTGGTTAATGAGATGATATCTCTATGGCTTGAACACTGTCTTTATTTTAAGACATTAAATACTTAGATTTGAATATTAAGGGCAATATAGCTTCTGGTAGAAACCTCCGAAGGTGATGAGGTAGCCTTTTAGTTGTAGAATACACGGGGTTATGCTACCGTGGAGGCAACTATTAGGTTTTTGGACTCCTCCCTAGTTGAAGAGCACACAGGCTGCAGTTACTGTGGAGGCATCTAGGGTAGGTTTTATTGAGATTCTCCTCCCTAATTGAAGAACACATAGGACGACGGTTACTGTGGAGGCATTAGGGTAGGTTTTCTCTCTAGCTGTAGCATGTTATTGTGGAGGTAGTTAGGGTAGAGTATCTCTAGCTGAAGAGCACACATGCTATTGTGGAGGCAGCTAGGGTAGAGTATCTCTAGCTGAAGAGCACACATTTTATTGTTGAGGCAGCTAGGGTAGAGTATATTGGACATTAGTTTTCCTTATAACTGAAGAGCACATGGTTGACACCATGGAGGCAGTTAGTAGGGGTGTGCACACTAAGGATTTGACCATTAGAATTGAATTGATTTGAGATAAGGACTGATGTCCTGATTGTTGAGATTTGTGATCGCTAGAGCCGTTCTATTCCCTTTAATAAGTAAAATAATGGACTGAAACTATTAAAGCTATGAAATTGGCGAATCGTTATGTGTATGAGATATATATATCTGCATGAAAGTGAGCTTTGAATTGACCTCGAATGAGATATGAAAGTGAACTTGTATATTCTGCGTGCTTGAAAATTAGAGTGACAGACTTGCGTGATTATAATGCGTAGGACCTAAGTTTTATATGAAGTTAATATGGAGATATTATGTATATTGTTCGATAGTATGTTTAGTTATTCAGCTTTGCTGATTGGATGTTTTTCTTTTTATGTGTATGTGTTGTCCATTTACTTATGGTGGACCTATGATGAACCTTTTGCAGCTTAACTGCAACTGTGGGAGTAGACTTGGACTATGTTTACAGGTTGAGGTGAGGATTACGAACGCTTCTGCATTAGACAGCTGGACAGAGTTGCCAAGTAGAGAACTTCATTGATTACAAGCCATATTTATATTTCTTATTTATAGTTAAAGTGTAATAAAGAGATAGTATTGTTGGGAGTTGTAATCGTCCGCCTTGCACTCATTCGATGAGTGAGTGTGGCAGTGATACATTGGATTTAGCTAGAAGTCTTCCGCTGTAAACTTTGGTTTGGTTGTATTTTCTGTTTAAGCAAGTTTATAGAAGTTCGATAACTTGGGATGCCTATTTACAAAGGAAACTCTGTCCGATTTTTGACTCGAGTTTGCTTATTTTTATTTATTTATTATTTAGAAAATCCGGGGTGTTACATTAATGTTCAAATTAAATACAAGGCTAGAAAGAAACAAAATGTTTATATCCCAAACATACATACTAGATAATTAAATAATAACTATCTTTTCAAACTAAACTTAAAACAATTAATTCAAATGAATTAAGAAATAGTAAACCATTAATTCTCATGCAAGAGAATTAATCTCAATACAATACAAGTCTTAATAAAACAAATCCCAAAGTCTAAACAAAAAAGATAAATTGTTCTTAGAAGATATACAATCTTCTTGTGTCACCTTCCTAGCTCTCAACCACGAGTTACAAATCCTGTCAATCTACTCCCCCATATAGACGAATTCCATATAGGTTCATCATAGGCCCATCATTGAAGAGAAATGGACAACAAACACAAGTAAAAAGAAAAAACAACCAATCAGCTACGCTGAGTAATTCATAACCACATAGTCCATTTAAATCTCCAAGTTAAGCCAACATGCTTAATTAAATAATCATGCTTTGAGAAAATAAAAGACAACATGCTTTAATTTAAAGACACGCATAAACACCAAATAAATAATAAATCCAATATTTATTATTATCCATTAGCCAAGTTCATTAGAGATAAGAGAATCGCATGAATTGCCAGACCAACCGCAGTCGATTCAATAGGATCTTAGTCCTGTGCACAATGGCAAAAAGGGATCAACTGTCCCGGAGTATAGATGACTCCCGAAATACTTCTAATGTTCGTAAGTATGCATACCCTCTCTCAACCCTTAGGTTTACAAGAAGAACAGTTTCATCTACAAAACTTACTTGCCCAATCATCATATATGGATACAAGTATTATATTGGGGCTACGACACGCAGACATAGACCTGCCCAATATATCTCACTAATAATTCTCATTCGCATCCTTCGGTGGATCCATTACCAAAGAAATCTTAACTCTCAAATCATTTTAGTATGGTGATCACATAACAAGTAATACACATATCTTGGCATCTCAAGTAAATATTCCATAGTTACAAATGAACAATTAAGTTCACATTTCCGATGGCAAATTTCACATGAATGAGCATCAACACCCTATTCACATCCACCTTACTATATACCTTTTTCAGGCTTCCAATATTGTTTACCAAATCAATAGTCAAAATCACATTAACTTATTGTCACAACATGCTTACAAACATGATCCAAATAGCGATAGGCTATATCCAAATTGAACAAATATTAATATATCTTTAGTCCAATATCACAAATAATTACTCCACGTAATTACAAAGATTAACATGTATCCTCATATAACATGAATCCCAACAAGTAGACATTGCTACACAAGTGAATTTTCAACATTTATCACATGCATTCACTATCATATAATTCTATATGAATTATCACAATGAAATAAATAACAATCATCCCTTTTACCAAAATACTCACAAGTCCAAATATGAATTATCATTCTCAATCCAATACTAGACATGCATATACATAATTCATCTAGACATGAATTACAACAATGAATTACAATTCACCAACCAACACTAGACGATAAATTACCTTTAGCAAAGAGGCAATCCAACAAATCAACAACTTAAGCTCCTACGTTTAAGTGCGGTCAACGGGTCCTAACAAATCCACAATACCCAGTAGTCAATACTTTGACTTCTAAACCTCTTAATTAAATTTTAAAGATGATTTAGTACCCTTAATTAAAATAATTAAGTTGTTGGAATTTAATTACTCATGCATGCTCAAAAGTTTCCAAAAACCAATTTACATAAACTAAATTAGGAAACTTCCCAAAACCCTAAATGAAGTCAACAAGTCAAAACAAGTCAACACACAAAAACACTACCCAACACCACCATCACCACCGCTGACCACCGCCAGCGGCGGTTGGTGGCGCCGAGCAGCCGCCTGCTGCAGCACGGCAGGGTGTTGCCGTGTGCAGCACACGGTCTTGCCGTGTTGCACGATATGATCCAAAACACTTTTCTTTTTCTTTTTTTTTGTTAATCAATTTAACAAATTCCAAATCTAGATTAAACCTGAATAATTAATAAATTTCCAGATTTAATAAAACACAAGATCCAACATTTTAAAATCAACCTTTGATTCAAATTCAACAAAACATTAAACCCAACCCTAATCATGATTCTAACATGCAAAATAGTAGAATCTAGCAAACCCTAGGCAATACATAGAATTAGGGTTTACTCATATAAAACTAGGGTTCATAAAAACTCATACTTGAATCAAATTTAAAGCTTTTAAGAATCAAAAACTAGTTAAAAACACTTACTTGTAAAGCTAGGATCAAGATTGCACAAAAGGATGAATTATGAAGGAGAGCCAAACTTTCTCCTTTTTCTTCCCTTGTTCGGTAGTGCGTGAGTGAGTGAGAGAGAGACACGTTTTTTTTTTTTTTTTTTTTTTTTTTTTTTTTTTTTTTGTTTAGTAAGGTGTCAGTTGTTTTAGAAGTAGAGTATATTTAGGAACCAAATATACTCCTTCTTCTTCCCTTGTTCGGTAGTGCGTGAGTGAGTGAGAGAGAGACGCGGGGTTTTTTTTTTTTTTTTTTTTTTTTTTTTTGTTTAGTAAGGTGTCAGTTGTTTTAGAAGTAGAGTATATTTAGGAACCAAATATACTCCGCCTTCTTTCCCTCAACTTCTCCTTTCCTAAAATCTCTCCTAAGATCACTCCTCAATCCACCAATTTAGGAAACAAAATTTTAAAACAAAAAATTCTGATTTTTCTCCCCATAATTTCGGCTAGGAGAGCTGAAAATTATGGCCCATTTTGCATTATAATTTTCGGCCATACCAAAAATTATTAAGCCCAAAAGCTTTAATTATTTTTGGCCCAATTATAATTAATTAGATTCAAAACAAAACTCAATCATTAATTAGACACTTTAATTCATGAGCCCAATTAATATTTCAAATCCAAAATTTCATTTTCTTTTTAAGTAATTATTATTCAAAAATGAATAATAATACGGGGTATTATACACACACACACACACACACACACACTTTTTCATGTTAAAGTAAGGGCAAACAATGCATTTTTGTTCCAGAAATCAACTCCCGTTAAACTCCGTACAAAAAGGAGTGGGGATGAGATTTAGGAACGGAGGGAGTATGATTTTGAATATTTGACGAAAATTAACCTCTCAAAAATTCTAAACGGCAAGAATGCTAACACTCCTAAACGTTTTAACCAATTATTTTTTGTCATTATCTAAGACTCCTAAACGTTTTGCACCAAATACTTTTTGCCATTATTTTCGCTTACGTAGCGCGCTATTAAAATTCTCGCTCAGATGGCATGTCTCATTGTTCTGAAAAATACCTCCTTTATATATATAATAATATTGATTGATTTTTTCATTCACTTCTTTTGAATTTAAATTTTCTACGGCAATTTCATATTAGACTGAGAAATCTTATTGCTTGTGACTTCTGAAAAATTAAGGAAAAAATCCACCAAGTTATATTAACCTACAACAAATTATATCCCGATGTTTCAGGAATTACATTGAGATGACTCATTGAACCCCAAATCACTATAAAAAGAAGGATGATTTTCATTCTCTGAATTCCAAATTGAAAAAACAGTAACAAAATTTTCTTTTATTGAGGGTCAACTGTCAATCCCTATTTGTTAATCCCTCATCATCAGGGTCTTAGGAAACAACCAGCACAATTCAAGAAACAGGGAGAATGGACCAAATAAGAAGCTTCGATTTATGGTAGGACTAGCTTAGTTCAAATCCTCTAAGAAACATGGCTCATTCTATATAAAGATATAGTACTTCATCAACCATTATTGTAAAAATGTAGTACTTCATCCCAGATATTCTACATACTTGACTAGCAAAAAAAAAAAGATATTCTACATACTACTATGGAAACATGAATCTGGGAGATAATACATACCAACTTTCTTTCTTCCATAATTGTATTGTTGTGGCAAGTACATTAATAAGGAGCTTCAGTACATGTTTGAGATAGATTCTGTATTTAGCTATAAGCCTGCTATAACACATGGATGAAAGCTAATTTTCATTTGCGTGATGAATTAAGTACAAACCCAATGCATATCAAACCTCTCACCTTTTGTAAATAGCATTCCCATCTTGTGTTGTGTCGTTGTCAACCATGCTAACCAAGTGAATTATACTTCGTTTCGACTGTTGAGTTGAGGTGAGGTGAACTTATACCCTACAACTACAAGCTCAGCTCCTGATTTTGTATCTTGAAGTGCTCACATCCGGATACATCAAGTGGCCGAGATAAGAAATGGGACGCAAACTCACTGATGGTAAAATCTCTGTAAACTGGCGGATTTCTCTCCGATATCAACTCTTTTATTGGCCCATAAATCTTAGGGGATGACATAAGTCCAGTGAAAAAGAAACCTACAGATTTCCTCGGCCCAACGCAATTCGCTTTCACTCTATGATACACACTTTTAAACATGTCATTCGATATCATCTGTAGACATAGCATGTCATGTCATTAGTAACGCAAGATTTGTACAACATCATATTTAGTTTAGTGTAACAAAATTCAGCAACTTTGGTTTGCATAGTGTAAAAACCTGAAGAATGTCTCCAATGTTTACAACCAGGGCACCAGGAATAGGCTGCACATCAACCCACTCATTGTCATGAAGCACTTGTAGACCGCCGATTTGATCTTGTAGGAGTAAGGTGAAAGAATGAAGGGTCAGAATGCTTGCTACTTCCTAGTGCCAATTCTGGTTCCGGACATGCAGGGTAGTAGTGAAACACACTAGACCAGCCCTTATCAAACTCCATTTCTTTCATATAATCTGCTCTTAGACCCAAAGCCCGCGATAACAACTTCAGCAGAACATCGACTAAGCTCATGACATGGTTGGTGTAATCCAGTATCACATCTCTGCAAGAAAAACAGGAGCGGGGGGGGGGGGGGGGAGTGTAAGATTACTATATACAGTAACAGTACACTTGCATAAAGACATGGCTTCTGCATACATTGGCTTTTAATGGTTAGAACAGCCCTACCCAAGACCCAACCCATCCCATCTCGGGTCAGCAGCCCAACCTATCTCGTATTAGACCAATAGCTCCTCAATCCCTTCCCGGCCTCCACCCTGAACCAGCTGGGCCAAGGCTGTTGCCACCCTCATATTTCCACCAACCACAATGAAATATGTATATGGAAAAGGGGTACCCCAAGATTTGAGTGCATACAATGGGGTCTGACTGGAATTAGAGTATGCTAATTGGCTAACTGCACCCTCATGTTGATGACTTGATGAGGGATTGAGGGAACCTCTACAAGACATTGGTTTAGTAAATAATATTTGAAAGATTTTGCAAGATTATTAAGCAGGGGTTACTAGTGGAACACTTCATAACTACCTGAGATATTAGAAGCATATAAGATAAACAGGAAAATCCCCTTGATATATGAGAAAACATATGTATGCCGTCTTCATATTATTACATGGATATCATTAACCCGGTGCACTCCATTCTGACTCATACATATCCATGGGAATTGGGAATACCATCAGCAACAATGAGCAAATATTGCTGAAGATCTAAAAGGAAATAAGAACAACTGAGCAAGTTACCTGCATATTAGTGGTAGTAACTGGGGATCAAGATGGTCATTAAAGACAGTATTGTGTTGGGGAAAGCACACAAATACACAAGCGGAAGCAACAAAGACTTTTTCCCCGGTTGTGATGCAAAGATGAGCAATAACCAATTCAAGCAACCAAACAATATTGAACCAAAATGACAGCAGCAAATGGAACTATAAATCAGCCCAAAAACAGTAAATAAACAAGGAGACGCAAGGATTTACGTGGAAACCCCGATGTGGGGAAAAAACCACGGGACCGTTAACAAACGGTGCCAAAACCTCCACTAATCAACAAATTAACAAGTGGGTACAACAATAGTTCTTCCCTAGATCAACTAGAGGTATTCACAATCATCAAGGATCAACCTTGGCACAACAAGTCTCCCAAATCATCACCCAAAAGAGTGGAAATACAATTTCGTACAAAATAAGAGCTGAATTTAGAAAACTGACTTAGAGAGCTCCAAATGAAATTCTAACCGTTGGATTTGAAGAAGGGGATGTCAGGAACAACGTGCTAAAATCTCGCGACGATCGGAGTTCGTTTGGTCGTCGATCGGGGCGGATTTCTGGGCTGCCAGTACTAAAATTCGTGGTGGCTCCTCTTCTCTCTCTCCTCTTCTCTTCTAGACTTTTCTCCTGATTTTTTTTTTGAGTGTCTAGGCTTTCTCTCCCTTGCACTCAGCCCTTCTAACCTTTTGGCTTATAAGGGAAGCCACTTGTGAGTGAATATACGAAATTGCCCTTCACTTAAACATCATATGGATAACCCATATGGTAAGCAAATATAACCCAAATTAATTGGGCTCTTCCTCCATGTAGGAGGGATACTCCAACAAATCTCCCCCTCACTCCTACATGGGGGGCTCGACCAAGCCCGCAATCTTTCTACAAACAAGAAGTTTCTCCTTAGGCAAGGCCTTCGTCAACATGTCCGATCCGTTGAGATCGGTGTGAATCTTCACAAGCTCAAATGACTTGTCTTCTACCGCTTCTCGAATCCAATGATACCTCCTCCGTATGTGTTTGGTTCGGGAATGGTAGGCTGCATTCTTGGCAAGGTGGATGGCACTTTGACTATCACAATAAAGAGGGTACTTGTCTTGTTTCAAACCCAACTCCTCTAGAAAATCTCTCATCCAAATAAACTCCTTGCCAGCTTTAACCGCTGCCATATACTCAGATTCTGTGGTAGACAGAGCAACACACTTTTGCAATTTTGATTGCCATGAAACAGCTCCCCCTGCAAATGTCATCAAGTATCCGGAGGTAGACTTACTAGCATCAATATCACCCGACAAATCAGCATCTGTGTAGCCATCTAACACAGGTTGTCCGGGACCAAAGCATAAACACACTCTAGAAGTACCTCTGAGATACCGCATGATCCACTTTACTGCTGCCCAATGCTCCTTACCAGGATTAGACATGAACCTGCTAACAACCCCAATGGCATGTGCAATGTCTGGCCTAGTGCATACCATGGCATACATCAAACTCCCCACGGCGGATGCATAAGGCACCGTCATCATCTCTTTCTTGTCATTCTCACTTGTAGGACACTGGCTGGAGCTTAGATTCATGTGACCTGCAAGTGGCGAGCTCACGGGTTTAGCTTTGTCCATCTTGAACCTCTCTAGCAGCTTCTGGATGTAACTCTCTTGTGATAGCCATATCTTCTTGTTCTTCCTATCACGAGAGATACGCATGCCCAAAATTTGCTTTGCAGGGCCAAGGTCCTTCATTGCAAAGGACTTGCTCAAGGCACTCTTCAGGTTGGCAATCTTCTCCTTATCCTGTCCAACAATCAACATGTCATCCACATAAAGTAAGAGAATGAGAAAATCACCTCCGGCGTAATGCTTCACAAACACACATGAATCTGCATGTGTCTTGTGGAAACTGTGGTCTTTCATGAAAGACTCAAACTTCTTGTACCATTGTCGAGGTGCTTGTTTCAAGCCATATAAACTCTTTTTCAAACGGCATACAAGCTTCTCACTTCCCTTCTCTTGGAAACCTTCTGGTTGCTCCATGTAGATTTCCTCCTCTAAGTCACCATGGAGGAAAGCAGTCTTCACATCAAGTTGTTCCACCTCCAAATCCATGCTAGCAGCTAAGCCAAGAACAACTCTAACAGAAGACATCTTCACAACTGGAGAGAAAATCTCTTCAAAGTCTATGCCTTTCTTTTGACCTGAGCCTTTCACCACCAAACGTGCCTTGTACCTAGGTGGTGAACCATCTTCTCCAGTTTTCAGTCTGTACACCCATTTGTTCTTGAGTGCTCTCTTGCCCTTAGGCAACTCCACTAAGTCATATGTGTGGTTCTCATGCAAGGATTTCATCTCATCTTGCATGGCATTATACCACTCCTTGCAGTGCTCATGTGACATAGCCTCCTCGTAGCTTTCAGGTTCTCCCCCGTCGGTCATCAACACATACTCATCTGCTGGATATTTAGAGGTAGGCTGTCTCTCTCTGGTGGATCTCCTCAACTGTGGTTCTGGTTGTACATGGGGTTCTTCTTCATGTGTATGATCTGGTGGTGGCTGAACATCATCACCATCATCACTGTTATGATCATCATTGCCATCTTCCTGTTGTTCTCCCCCTTGAACTCTAGGAGTTACTTCAGGAAATATTGGATCTGAGTTGGCGCTGTCACTAGGAGAAGGCTCTGGTTGTTTCTTCTTCTCACAATCTGCAAAGGTTTTGTCTTCAAAGAACACTACATCTCTGCTTCTAATCACTTTCCTGCTAACTGGATTCCACAATCTGTACCCAAACTCATCCTCTGAGTACCCTAGGAAGATGCATGGCTTTGTCTTGCTATCAAGCTTGGACCTCTCATCTCTGGGAATATGAACATATGCAAGGCACCCAAAGACTCTCAGGTGGCTGAATGATACCTCTTTACCAGTCCATACTCTCTGCGGAACATCTCCATTAAGAGGAACTGAAGGTGACCGGTTGATGAGGTACACTGCTGTAAACATTGCCTCGGCCCAAAAAATCCTAGGCAGCTTCGCATGAGAGAGCATATATCGAATTCTTTCTTCAATTGTTCTGTTCATTCTCTCTGCAAGTCCATTCAGCTGAGGTGTCTTGGGAACTGTCTTCTCAAGCCTGATGCCCTGTACTTTGCAATACTCTTCAAATGGACCCCTGTACTCTCCACCATTGTCAGCTCTAACACACTTGAGCTTCCGGCCTGTTTCTCTCTCAACTCTGGCCTGGAACTGCTTGAAAAACTGTAGTACCTGGTCTTTGGTTTTCAACACAAAAGCCCACAGTTTTCTAGAATAATCATCAATAAAAGTAACAAAATAAAGTGCACCGCTATGTGACTTATTATCCATAGAACATACATCAGTGTGAACAAGATCTAATGCATGTTTTCTTCTAGATGGGGGACGAGTATGAAATGCTGCCCTATGTTGTTTTCCAGCTAAACAATCAACACAGGGTTTCAAGGACATACCTTGAACATCAGGAAGGAGTTGCTTCTTAGCAAGCATTTGCATACCTCTTTCACTCATGTGACCAAGTCTCTTGTGCCATAACTCGCTGGAGGAATCATCAACTGCGTGTACTTCTCCTTTGCACAACTTAGCTTGCATCACATACAAGGATCTCTGCTTGCTCCCACGAGCCACAATCAAACTTCCTTTGATAAGCTTGCACTTTCCACCACCAAAGTTGCTGGAGTAACCAGCATCATCGAGCAACCCAGGAGATATCAAATTCAGCCGAATGTCTGGAACATGTCGGACATCTCTCAACACCAAACTGCAACCTGTGGATGTCTCCAAACACACTGTACCCATGCCTACAATCTTGGATGAGCCATCATTCCCCATCTTTACATAGCTAAAGTCACCGCTGGTGTAAGATGAGAAGTAATCTTGGTGCGAGGTTAGATGAAACGAAGCACCCGTGTCAATCACCCAAGTACAATCATCACTATCTAGATTTAGGCAATGGTCACCAATAAAAAATAATTCATCACTTGTTGCAATTGCAGTGGTGTTGTTATCTTTCTCTTCTTGTTGTTGCCCGAATGTCTCACCCTTTTCTTTCCTTTCTCTGGACTTGTCTCTCTTCATTTTCCTGCAATGTTTTTGAATGTGGCCTGGCTTATCACAATAGTGGCAAATGATCTTACCCCTTGATTTTGATCTCCCCCTGGACTTGTCTCTATGCTGGGGATATCGAGTCTTACTTCTTCCCCTGCTTGATTCTTGTGTCACATTAGCCTCTGGTTGTGTGGAGGAACTCATTTCCTTCCTTCTAGTTTCTTCATTCAACAAACTAGCTTTGACAATTTCCATTGTCAGCGTGCCCTCTGGTGCGGAGTTGCTAAGTGATACAAATAGAGTGTCCCAACTTTCTGGCAATGAGCAAAGTAGTAGCAATGCCTGCAGCTCATCATCTAAATTCATCTTCATTGCAGACAACTTGTTAATCAAACTTTGAAATTCATTCAAGTGAACTACTATGCTATCACCATCTTTATATTCCAATTTCACAAGTTTTCTAATCAATGACGCTTTACTCAAGGCATTCTTCCTTTCATACATGGTCTCAAGTTTCTTCCAAAGAGTATAAGCATTCGTGTCATTGGCAATATGTTGGAGGACACTCATATCAACAAATTGTCTAATTGTTCCAATGGCTTTACGGTTCAATATTTTCCACTCACTTTCAACAACACCAGTTGGTATGGTTGCATTTAAAATTGGTTCATACAAATCCTTCACATAAAGGATATCCTCCATTTTAGTTTTCCACACGGAGTAATTTCCAGAATTCAAACTAATCATTCCGTGCACACCAGATTTTTCATCCATCTTTAACAACACAACAAATTCACAATGACTCTAACCAAAGCTCTGATACCACTATGTTGGGGAAAGCACACAAATACACAAGCGGAAGCAACAAAGACTTTTTCCCCGGTTGTGATGCAAAGATGAGCAATAACCAATTCAAGCAACCAAACAATATTGAACCAAAATGACAGCAGCAAATGGAACTATAAATCAGCCCAAAAACAGTAAATAAACAAGGAGACGCAAGGATTTACGTGGAAACCCCGATGTGGGGAAAAAACCACGGGACCGTTAACAAACGGTGCCAAAACCTCCACTAATCAACAAATTAACAAGTGGGTACAACAATAGTTCTTCCCTAGATCAACTAGAGGTATTCACAATCATCAAGGATCAACCTTGGCACAACAAGTCTCCCAAATCATCACCCAAAAGAGTGGAAATACAATTTCGTACAAAATAAGAGCTGAATTTAGAAAACTGACTTAGAGAGCTCCAAATGAAATTCTAACCGTTGGATTTGAAGAAGGGGATGTCAGGAACAACGTGCTAAAATCTCGCGACGATCGGAGTTCGTTTGGTCGTCGATCGGGGCGGATTTCTGGGCTGCCAGTACTAAAATTCGTGGTGGCTCCTCTTCTCTCTCTCCTCTTCTCTTCTAGACTTTTCTCCTGATTTTTTTTTTGAGTGTCTAGGCTTTCTCTCCCTTGCACTCAGCCCTTCTAACCTTTTGGCTTATAAGGGAAGCCACTTGTGAGTGAATATACGAAATTGCCCTTCACTTAAACATCATATGGATAACCCATATGGTAAGCAAATATAACCCAAATTAATTGGGCTCTTCCTCCATGTAGGAGGGATACTCCAACATATTGACAGTGAGTGTGTCCCTTCAATTAGTGACTTTGAATTTGTAAAGATCGTAATTCGTGTTATATACTACTGGTTTGGTCATATCTCGGGTGTAAAACTCTTTCTTGGCCTCGGTGTCTTGTTCGTGGAACATCTGAACCCCTTCGAGCATCTTCTCCAAAACATCTAAGGGGATCCCATGATTTACTACTTGAAAGAATCCCCATTTGTTAGATGCATAAAGTATCTCTCTCGCGATCTCCTCATCACAACGATCATTCCTGTGAATTCCTGCTAAATCTATGCCAGGAACTCGAAGGTTCTTCACTTTCTGAATACCAGATTCTTCTAAAAGCTCATCAGCAGGTCGAATGAATATCTTCGGGATCCGATCAACGCCAGCATCTACAAGGCCTTTCACCCCTGACTTTGTGCTGTCTAAAGCCTTGAGCTCTTTCTCACGGTCTGAGTCAGTTTGGGAGCCATTGGTGTATATCTTGTCAGTTTCAATGCTTGCCATCCTGTTTCTTTGAAGAGAAGGACAGGATATTCTACATAAATGCTGCCAAAGCAAAATGTAATATATACCTCTAAAATAGACAATTGTGGTCTGTAATTATCTAACCATAATGGATAACTAGCAGGTCCACCCCACAAACGTATTTGTTGCTACATGACTATACAAATAAATAACAATAAAAATCTCTTTATAAGCTAAGACTATATCTAATGCTCAAAATAATACATCTTTGTATTCTTTATTCTAAAAGGAGGGTGTACTGAACACTGCACTGCTGCATTGGTAAAAATCTACAAAAATCGGATTGAAGATCTTAGCAAGACTTCTTATGCACCAGAATTCATCAGTCCTACAACTCCTGTCAGGCTGTCACCAAAATAAACTTTTTCTCATGACTAAACCATTCTTAAGAAACTCTATATATTTCATCACAAACACAAATTTCTATACTAGATACAGCTAATAAGAGGCTTTGGTGGTGCATTTGATTCTCAGTAATTGAAACTGTGCCTTAGGAAGAATTAATCCACAAGCTATCCTCATCCAGAACTAGAAGGCAGCTTAGCCTTTGGCACTTGACTTGCCAAGTTCTCCTGTTTGTCCCACATCGAAACATAGCCTAAGAGTGGAGAGAAATGACAAGTATAGAAGCAAAATGAGAGACTCTGAATTACATACTTACCTGGACGGGGTCAATGAGCGATCATGAAGGCCCATGGCCTAGGTTGGTGGTCTCCATTGCACTTTGGAGGTGCACCCGCCTAAGATCTCCCCAAGTGGGAGAGTCTACGTCATAATTTGTGATAGCGGGGGCCTGCGTTCGCGCGGCCCCTACCAAATCTAGTGGTGAAATATTTAGGTACATAATGCATTGTCAAGGTACCATCATAAAAGAAAAAACAGACTGTCCAAGTGCATAACCCCAATACGGAAATACAAAAATTCAGGATAACGTCTATCCCCTCTATTGGCTGTCCTGTTTCAGCGTTTCTAGCTTTCTGTCCACAGAAACAAGAGTTATTGGATTATTGCTAATACCAGTCTAGCTTATATACCCCTTTGCTATATACAGAAATTTATTCAGATTTCCCTACTTCTGAAATTAAGCAAAACACAACCACAAGAGAAACAAATTAAAAAAACAAGGATGGTTACTGCTAGAAGTGATCGGCTAGCAGAACTAAGAGCATTTGATGAAACAAAGGCTGGGGTGAAGGGACTAGTAGATGCAGGTATTTCAACTATTCCTCCTATTTTCATTCACCCACTAAGTCCATCCCTCTCCCCCTCACCTTCCATAACCAGCACTAGTGTTAGTATACCCATTATCGACCTTGGTGGGGTCGATAAGGATCCGAATCTGAGGAAGGAGACGGTTGAGAGAATCCGAGATGCGTCCGAGAAGTGGGGATTCTTCCAAGTGGTGAATCATGGGATTCCAAACATGGTTTTAGAAGAAGTTCTACAGGGCATAAAAGCTTTTTTTGAGCAAGATCTTGAGGTGAAGAAAGAGTACTACTCAAGAGAATATAGCAATAAAAAGGTGACATATACTAGCAATTTTGATCTGTATACTGGACTTGCAGCAAATTGGAGGGACTCTATTGGTTGTATAATGGCTCCTGATCCTCCTAATCCTCAAGAGTTGCCTGCCCCTTGCAGGTGACACTCCATTTCTTAGACCTCTTATTACATCTGGAGTATATTACTTCTTTTTTTTTGGTTACAAGTATATTACTTTAATCTATACATATTTGTGGATAGAGGGTAGAATGTTAAATCACTACACTCCTGAAGTTCACATAGCTAGGAACATGTTAAATCATATAGACAAAGGTTTTATCCTCAACATATACAATGTGACAGCAGGGTAACATAACATCATACAAGATAAAAAATCCTCTCTGATTTTTTTTTCTTTTTCTTTTCTTTTTTTTTTTTATATTTTTTGATAAATTGAGGCATTCCAAAGCATAAGATTTCCTACCCATGAGGAATTACATCAAAAGTTTCCATTTCACTGAAACCATGTATCTCCTTCATTGCAAGATGAGCTAGCCTATCGTCTGCTAGCTCATTTTCTTCTCTAATACAGTGGAAAATCTTCATTTGCTCCGTACTCATAATCTGTTCCCTGCATTCGAGAATTATAGTAGTCAAAGGATTCTTGGTAGCTTGTTATTTTGACTTCTGATCAGTTACTCTCCCTAATAAAAGGTCCTGGAATGGTTTCATATTTCACTATTAGATGTTTCACAATGCAGGGAGATAGTGATGGAGTACTCGAAACAATTGTTGCAGCTGGGAAACAAGCTTTTCGAGCTATTATCAGAAGCACTAGGGTTACAACAAAACCATTTGAACGAAATAGGCTGTGCTGAAGGTTTAGCTATTGTGGGTCATTATTATCCAGCTTGTCCACAGCCAGAATTGACAATTGGGACACCACAACACTCGGATAATGACTTCTTAACTCTGCTCCTGCAAGATCAAGTCGGTGGTCTCCAAGTTCTGCATGACAATCAATGGTTAAATGTTCCTCCAACTCCCGGGGCTCTAGTGGTTAACATAGGGGATCTTCTACAGGCAAGTTGATGATATATATGCAGCATTCTTTTTTGGTTTTCTCATACACTGCATATTTATTTATTACTAAAGACAGTAACCTCCATTCACTGGTAAGGTGTATTTTAATGAAAATCTTTATTAACTAATGGCATGGTTTGTATTCAATATTTCAGCTAATATCAAATGACAAATTCAAAAGTGTGGAACACAAAGTACTTGCAAACAAGGTAGGTCCAAGAATATCTGTGGCATGCTTTTTCAGCACCTTGTTTCAGCCCAGCTCTAGAATTTATGGACCTATTAAGGAGTTACTATCAGAATCTAATCCTCCAAGATACAGAGAAACCACTGTGAAGGAATATGTTACTTACTTCTATAGCAAAGGACTTGATGGCACTTCCGCCCTGCCGCATTTCAGGCTCTAAGTTTTGTACTTTTACTTTTGTGCATGCATCCTAAGTGCCACTGTTTGTAATGAAGGAATCACACTATATCTATGTAGTAACAACTGAAATCTATGTAAGAGTGTTACTGCTTGTAAAGTTGTGATGAATATAGCCATTTTGCCACAAAGCCAATCTGTTTGCCCCACATCGAAACTTATTCAAGGAAGGAGAGAAAGAACACAATTTAAAACCAAACTGAGAGACTCATGACAATATACTTACCTTGATGGGGTCAGTGAGTGATCAAGAAGGCCCATGGCCTAGGTTGGTGGCCTTCATTGCACTTTGAAGGTGCCCTTGCCTAAGATCTCCCCAAGTGGGAGAGTCTACGTCATAATTTGTGTCACTGGGGGCCTGCGTTCAATTGTAGTTTCCAAATGGGTTTAGTCATGTAAAAATATCCAGATTAGGTGCTTGCTGATAGTAAAGTGTAGTTTCCAAATGCTAATTGGGCGCCAACAACTCTTCCACCCTCATTCCAGTATCACCCTCTTCAGTTCGGCAGCCATTCTGTCAATTCTTCTTGATAGTTTCTGCCTTTGTTATGCTTATATCTTAAATCTTGCACTAATAATATCTAACACTCAAATGTTAAAAATGTCTGCTTTAGGTGCACACCAACTGTTTGCTGAAATTCCCAAGTGAAATTTGCCTATATCGAGCCTTCACACTCAGTCCTCTTGTCTCTTGCCCTTTTGATCATTCTTTATTGCTGTTTTAAAAATAAAAAAAAAAGGTTTTTGAAAATGTATTAAAAAAAAAAAAAGTTTTTGTGGGTCTTTCGGAAACAGTCTCTCTTCTAGGCGACTAGAAGGGGTAAGACTGCGTACATCTGGACCTCCCCAGACCCCGCCCTAGGCGGGATACTTACTGGGTTGTTGTTGTTGTACACTCAGTCCTCTCGTGTGTTCGTGCAACCCTGTATAATCATTATGAACCTTTTGCAATTGCATTACAGATCATTCCGGCGTTGGGTTGCAAAGAGGAGCAAGATTCCTCTTGGATTTGTACATTTTATTGAGGACTCATTATATTTTGACTTGTTTTTCCATAAACTTAACATAAAATCAATTTATATTCCACGTAACCCAGACTTTAAAATACAGAAAGAATAATTTGCAACTTAATTATGGAAAGTTCCCCAAGGAAACTCCCTACAAAAATTAACATATGCCACTCAATGCAGCGAGCACACGGTATTCTTTAGTAAAAGGCGAAAGAATAGTTCGCTTTGTGCTCACTACGTGGCTGCGTGAGTTTTTTGCGGAAATGTGCCTGCCTTTTAAATCACAAAGTCGAAGGACACTTCGTTTATGGGTCGATGTGGGACTTGTCTACATCTCCCGTTTTCGCTAGTGTAACTAACGACTAACCTTTCTTCACATGCTTTTTCGAAAGTCACCAATAAGATGTTCATTTTGATCTTTTTGGTGAAATATACGAACATGTGATGAGGAGGGGCAGAGGGGTCATTGCTGATTGCACGCTTTTGGGGTATAACTACTATACTGCTACTGCTATACATGCTTTATTAGAATTTGCCACTGTTCTGCTGGCTGGCCGTGCACGCTTTGGGGCGGCCGGGATTTGGGGCTACACACAGCTGCAGAGAAACTCCTCTAAAGGTGTACAGAGCGCGCATAGCAATGAAATACAAATACTTTTATGGCAAACTTCTTTCCTGCTTTTTTTTTTTTTTTTTTTAATCTTTCACACGAAACACGATTGTTATACAAACAAGTAGTACTACAAATTACAATGGATAGCTCTAAGCTACCTATAACAACATAAAGAGTTCCATTTACTACAATAAAGAGTGCAGTGGTCTTCTAAAGACACACATTCTTAGTAGGATTACAAGGTTGCTTATTAGCTGACAATGGACTTCAGTTTTGTTATCTTTCTGTGCTTAATTTTTTAGCTTAAAATGATCAACAACAGATTCGCCACCATAATCCTGACCTTTAGAATAGTAGTGGGTCATAAATTCCTTAGTAGTGATAACCTTATAAATCGGAGGGTTTTGTTCTGAGAGTAGCTCTTCAATTGGACCGATTAACCTTGAGTTGTTCGAGTTGGGCTTGAAGAAGCATGCCACTGAAATTCTTGGGCCAACCTTCTTGGACTGTACTCTGTGTATAACACTCTTGTATTTGCCATTGCTTTGGTGCTGCCCATACCACAAGTTTCATTGTCATCATCATTTAATAATAATGTGGCATATGCAGAAAATTTCTAGTAGTTTTACCATAAAAAACGGCCAGTTTGCTTATGTGGTGTTACCTAACCAATAGAAACTTTTTCCGTATTTGCGTTTATGGGAATAAAAGTCATCAAGAGATATATACTTGCCTGTAGGAGATCTCCGGTGTTGATGACCAGCGCTCCGGGGATGTTGGGGACATCGTACCATTGATCATCATGAAGGACTTGCAATCCACCAATATCATCTTGAAGGAGGATGGTAAGAATGTCATTATCAACATGCTCCTTAATACCAACCGCCAATTCGGGTTGTGGGCATGGTGGATAGTAATGGGTTAACAACAAATATTCTTCAGTACAATCCATGTCCCTCGAATAGTTCGATTTCAGACCCATCCCCTCCGAGATCAGCTCTAAGAATGTTAGTCCCAACTTCTTCACGCATTTTCCATATTCCAACATTATATTTCTGTGTACAAAATGTCCCAAAATTAATAAGACGACTTTTGGGTTACAAAGGACGATGCCGTTTCGCCCGTTTGTCTGCGAGTTTATTTTCCAACACAACGCAACTTTATCCCACATCGACAGAACTTAGCTTCTTTTGCTTCTTTAAATAGAGCTATCTACATGAACAGGTTGTCCCTTAGGGGACATCTGATAAAATTGGAACGATACAGAGAAGATTAGCATGGCCCCTGCGCAAGGATGACACGCACAAATCGAGAAATGGTCCAAATTTTTTTTTCTTTTATTTCTATATTTGTTTATTTAGGAGTATTATTATTATTATTATTATTTATTGAAATATTAGTAAACCTATGAAATGAGTTTGAATGGTTTATAGTTCAAATTGTCAAAGTTATTTCATATACTAAAATTTAGTGCCTAGATTTATTTTAAAAATACTTCTTTTATAATATTTAATCACTATTTATATCGATATTTTATTTTTTAGGAGATATAATATTCTGTATCTATACCAATACCACTACCTATTTTTGTACCCAAATCCGTGCAACATAACTTCTATCTCAATGGCAGTCTATTCATTAAGTTATGGATTACATTTAATCTACTTGTCAAAGTTATTTTCATATACTAAAATTTAGTGCCTAGATTTATTTTAAAAATACTTCTTTTATAATATTTAATCACTATTTATATCGGTATTTTATTTTTTAGGAGATGTAATATTCTGTATCTAGACCAATACCACTACCTATTTTTGTACCCAAATCCGTGCAACATAACTTCTATCTCAATGGCGGTCTATTCATTAAGTTATGGATTACATTTAATCTACTTGGTTGGATTTGTTATTTATTTATTTTTGAATTCCTTCAAATAAAAAGTTTTTTTTACAATATTTAAAATTTATCTTGCATATTTATAAGAGATCGACTCCACTTGAGTTTATTTCTGACTCCGCCACCGTTCTATCTCAAGTTTACTTCATAATTCGAATTTTAGAAATAAACACCTTATTTGATCACATTTTTTGTAGTGTATCAATTTAAAATAGGGTGATGTTATTGCCAGATCAATAAACACTATTGCCAAGTTTAATATCGAAAGACTAACTCTTCCATATTTTCATATATGGAAAAATATAGCATAGAATAACTTGGCAATAGTGTTTTATGACATGGCAATAACATTGCCCTTTAAAATATATATGTTATTGTTATGGACTATATAAATAATTTTTATCTTTGCAGTACAAACTAGCTAGTCATCAATGACATAACAACACATATATATTATTAGGATAAATTAAACAATAGAGTATGAAATTATTAATTAGTAGCTAGTGGAGTAGTTACTACCTGCAAGCATCAGGAAATTCTTGGGGATCAGGCAAGGGCTCCATAACGCTAATAGTTGTATCTCTCCAATTAACCACAGGCCCAGTATAGAGATAAAAATTAGAAGTGTATGCAAATTTCTTACTCGGATCAACCCCACTGGTATAGTACTGTTTTTTTCAAATGGTCATCCATTTCATGGAACCTCCTAGCATCGTTAATCATTTCTTCCAACACACTATGGGGTATCCCATGGTTGACGACTTGGAAGAACCCCCACTTCTCACATGTGTCCGACACCTCCCTCATGATCGCTCTCCGCCTCTCGGGGTCCCCGTCCTTGACTTCGGCTAGGTCGATCACCGGAATATTGCCAATGCTTGCGGCGGCTTGTTGTGTCGTGGTTTGGTTTGAGGGTGGTGACTTGTCATTGATGAAGATAAGGGGTAATTTGGTTACACCCTTATCAACAAGGCCTTTATTAACTCCGATCTTCGTCTCGTCGAAGGCCTTGAGCTCAGCCTTAGGCTCGCGCGTTGTTTGCCTCTGCTAGGACCATTTTTGCGTGATGGTTGTGTAATGATTGTGTGAGTTCTGGATCGGAGAAGTAGCTCTTTGAGCTTATTAGCTAGGGAAGTTAAGTTGCATGGTTGAGACTTCTAAAGGCCAATTGTCAATTCTAGGCACACACATTGGTGGCATACATATTGGGGGTTAGGGGTTGGAAGGTCGGTAGTTTTTAGAATTATTGTATGAAAATATTTCTATTAAGACGTTGTTACCATACTATAACGGTTGCAACTACCTTTTTGCTGATAATAAGCCTTGTTCTTGTGGTTTTTTAGTTGTTATGTTTAGTTTTTCTTTAATAATTCTCATTTTACTATTTGACCGTAATTTATTTATTTATTAGATAATTTTGTCTCTCTTTGTGAGAGTATCGAGATTCTGACTTCTCAAAACTTATGGCCTATTTTTGGTTTGATGTTGAAGTATTAAAGAGTGAAAATTACCTTAACTATCAGGAACAGTGAGAAATACACATTATCTAGTGGGCTCAATGTTAGAAAGGTATTCAGCCCAATAAGTTTTGTGTGACACCAACTTATAAAAAATTGGGGTTACTATTTAGAAATATAGGAGTCACGAGCAGTGGCCTATGTTTTATTGAAAAATGACCCCCGTCTTACCAAAAGTTATGAAAACACCGTTTTATAAAAGTTTGTGTGGCAGTGACCCATGTTTCATTGAAAAATGACCCCCGTCTTACCAAAAGTTATAAAAAAACCGTTTTATAAAAGTTTGTGTAATCCAATAATACCATGGTCTAAAATTATAATCAAGGGTACACTTCGGCTTATAGCACCCAATAACGAACCAACACAGGTTAATATAGTTGTTTAAGTCTTTAATATTTTTTTTTTTTTGTTAATAATTGGACGATTTATTAATCAAGATTTTTCAGGACGAAGAATAACGGAAAGCCATAAGGCTACAGCAAAATAGCTCAATACTTGGCTATCAGGGTCCAAGTTTCACTAGAGGTATTTGAGAATCCTTATTTCTTTATCCCCTTTTCCCTAATAGCAAGTCTTGTTTGAGGTTAATTTACAAAAAAAATAGGGTCACTATTTGGTAATGTAGAGGTCACTATGAGTAGTGACCATTGTTTTCATTGAAAAGTGACCCCGTCTTACGAAAAGTTATAGAAATACCGTCTTATAAATTTTTTTGATAATCTGAGCAATTGAGTTTAGAGAATTAGAGAGAGAAAGAGATAATGGTGTCCAACAACTTAATTAGCTGGAGAAGTAATATTATGACCAAGCTAGTTTAATTATTACAGCAATATCAGCTTATATACCCCAAGGAGAGGTGAGCTGTGCAAAACGTAACTAACTAGCTGACTAGGATAGAGGCCATAACAAACTACGCTGACAAGGAAAACAAACTAATAGGAACATAAATAAGCTAATATTCCAAACCCCTCCCCCCCCCCCCCAAGCTGGAGTGGGGAGAGGAGTGGAGACACCCAGCTTGCCAAGATGCTGCAGGTGCTGTTTAGGTGGTAAGCCCTTGGTAAACATGTCAGCCAGTTGATCTGCTGAGTGGACATAGCTGAGACTGATAAGACCTTCTTGGAGCTTCTCACGGACGAAATGACAATCAAGATCAACATGCTTGGTGCGCTCGTGAAAAACAGGATTCTTGGTTATGTGGATAGCAGACTGACTATCACATCTGAGAGGAACTGGACTGAGATCAGGAACATGTAACTCATGAAGTAGCCTTGTCAACCATGCAAGCTCAGCAGTCACACCCCTCATGGATCTGTACTCTGCCTCAACAGAGGACATAGAAACAGTAGGTTGTTTCTTGGACTTCCAAGAAATCAGACTACCCCCAAGCATAATCACATAGCCACTAACAGATCTTCGTGAAGCAGGACAAGAAGCCCAATCGGAGTCACAATATGCAAGCAATTGATAAGAAGGACCAGAATTCATAAGCAAGCCTTGAGAAGGATGACCTTGAATGTAGCTTAAAGTGTGCATGGCAGCAGTCATGTGAGGGGCTCTAGGGTTCTGCATGAATTGACTAAGATGCTGAACATAAAAAGAGACGTCAGGGTGAGTATTAGACAAGTAATTGAGCTTCCCAACCAGTTTCCTGTACACTACAGGATCATCCAATAAGGTTCCCTCATCAGATATCAACCTGTGAGTAGTGTCCAGAGTACTAAGAACAGATTTGCTGCCTGTGCATCCAAATTCTTGCAATAAATCCAAGGCAAATTTTTGTTAAGTGAGCACAACACCAGAAAAAACTGAGAAGACCTCAATGCCCAAGTAATAGTTTAGATGCCCCAGATCCTTGATCTTGAATTGATCATCTAGAAAATATTTAAGAGCATGGATGGATGCAAGGTCATTACCAGTAACAAGGACATCATCAACATACACTGCCACAATCACAATACTGCTGGCATCACCCTTAAGGAAGAGACTGTAATCATTTTTGGACTGTAGAAAACCTTGAGTATGCAAAGCCTCAGAAAGCTTGGCATACCACTGCCTAGAAGCCTGTTTTAGACCATACAGGGACTTCTTGAGCTTGTAAACAGCAGTGGGAAAAGGTAGAGAGAGGTCAGGAGGGGGCTTCATATATATTTATTCATGGAGATCCCCATGAAGAAAAGCATTGTTCACATCAAGCTGGAACATTGCCCAATGTTTCTTTACTGTAGTGGCAACAATGCTTCTAATGGTTTTCATCTTCACTACAGGGGAAAAAGTGTCAGTATAATCAATCCCTTCCCTCTGTGTATCACCCCTGATAACCAACCTAGCCTTGCACCTCTCAACAGTGCCATCTGACCTGTATTTCACTTTATACACCCATTTGTAGCTAATGGGTTTCCTTCCAAGAGGAAGTTCAGAAAATTTCCAAGTATCATTAAGTTCTAAAGCTGTGAACTCCTTATTCATTACCTCCTGCCAAACAGGATGTGCTATTGCCTCTCCATAACAAGAGGGTTCTTTGACAGTTGTAATATTTTTAATAAGCTGCTTATTTTGTGGTGATAATGTGTTTAAGCAAAGAATGGTGGGAGAAATGCATACAGAAGTAAGTGTATGAGCACACACAGATGGAACTGAACTAGAAACAGAATTACACACATAATCAGTCAAGTAAGTTGGTAGATTGAGATTCTGGAAGACTGTCTTGGAGCAAGAGTGACAGTGGATATGGAAGAAGAAGAAGTATCAGTAGGCACAGTGAGAACATCATGGAAAATATCAGAAGTAGGAGTGGGAATAAAAGAAGGAAGAAAAGAATCTGAGGTGGTGGATGAAGAAATGGAATGATAAGGAAAGATATCCTCATGGAAAATGACATCTCTAAGTAAAAACTTGTTTAGTTTCCATGTTCATGACTTTATAAGCCTTTTGACCAAAAGGATATCCTAGAAAAACACAAGGAGTAAACCTAGGGGAAAGCTTATCTATGCCCTGCTTTAAAGTGGACACATAGCAGAGGCATCCATAAGATTTCAGATGATCATAAAATGAGGACTTGCCAAAGAGAACCTGATAAGGGGAAAGGCCTTTTAGAAGTTTGGTGGAAAATCTATTGATAAGATATGTAGCAGTAAGAACACACTCTTCCCAGTACTTGAGAAAGTTTGGACTGAATGACAAGAGCTCTGGAGGTTCTGAGCAATTGAGTTTAGAGAATTAGAGAGAGAAAGAGATGAGCTATGGTGTCCAACAACTTAATTAGCTGAAAAAGAAATATTATGACCAAGCTAGTTTAATTATTACAGCATTATCAACTTATATACCCCAAGGAAAGGTGAGCTGTGCAAAACGTAACTAACTAGCTGACTAGGATAGAGGCCATAACAAACTATACTGACAAGGAAAACAAACTAATAGGAAAAGAAATAAAGCTAATATTCCAACAAATTTTGTGTTCCAAAAATAGTGAACACCTGGCCCTCCACAATATATATATATATATATATATATATATATATATATATATATATATATATATATATATATATATATATATATATATATATATATATATATATATATATATATATATATAAAATAATCTCGCTCTATTAGTGCTTGGACGTTCGGAATTTGCCCCCGTGCATTTAAGGAACTTAATACCAGGTCTGGAGTGGTGGAAGATGCCACAATGTCATGCCCCCTATTAAATTGCCCATGTGTCTGTATTAGGAGAAATTATTGTGTAGTTCAGAAGCACTACTCTCTCCTCTCATAAAATAGAAAATTATCAATTTAAATTTAGAGTAGACTCCACTTATTTTGTAAGAAGAGGAAGCAGTGCTCCTAAACTATGCAAAAATTTTTCCTGCATTAGACTTTCCAATCATCAAGCGTGGCTAACAGCTACCAAGCCTACCATGCTCATTAGTCATTAGCCAACAAATTTAAACGCAAACTGTAAGGATGAATTTGGCCCAAGTGACACCTACAGGCCCGCCTTTAGCACTTGTAAAAAGTATGCCGCTACTATTATGCTGCAGTATGTCTTGTGTGAACTTAGTTCACCATGTACCAAGTAAATTTGAGGGGTGGTTCTAGATAAAATAGGGGGTGGTTCACTATTAGAAGGGTGGCTCTAGGTAAAATATGGGGTACCGCCAAGTATAATTTGAGGGGTGGCTCCAGGTGAAGTAGGGGGTGACTCCACTATTAAAAAGGTGGCGTCAAGTATAAATTTGCAGCAGGTCTAGAATGGATTTAGTCCACCGTGAACCAAGTAAATTTGAGGGGTGGCTCCAGGTGAAGTAGGGGGTGACTTCACTATTAGAAGGATGATTCCAGGTGAAATAGGGGGTGACTCCACTATTACACAGGTGGCGCCAAGTATAAATTTGAGGGGTGGCTCCACTATTAGAGAGGTGGTGCCAAGTATAAATTTGAGGCATGGCTCTAGGTGAAGTATGAGGTGACTCCACTATTACAGGGGTGGCGCCAAGTATAAATTTGAGGGGTGGCTCTACTATTAGAGAGGTGATGCCAAGTATAAATTTGAGGGATGACTCTAGGTGAAGTAGACGGTGGCTCCAGGTGAAGTAGGGGATGACTCCATTATTAGAGCAGTGGCTCCAGGTGAAGTAGGAGGTGACTCCACTATTAAAAGGTTGACTCCAAATAAAGTATGAGGTAATTCCACTATTAAAACGATGTCTACAAGTAAATTATTGGTCCACCATGTAACTTGTGTGATTCGGAATAATGGGCTGCGAAAAAGGCCCACGTGAATGGATATGAAAAAGGCCCATCGTGAATGGGCTTGTGTAAACGATATATTGTTACAATGCTTACAGGCTACAAGTAGGAGACTCTACACGTGAATATGAGGTTCAACTTAGATATGCTAATAAGTAGACATGTTAAACAGGTTGATTTATTGGGTTATGATTTGAGTTATTTTAGATTCAAGTTGGGTTGGTCATAGGTTATTTTTTGGGTCAAATTCACTTTTTAGTTTATTTTTTCGGGCTGTAAAAAAGTTCGGATTGAGAAAATTGTGTCAGCACCGTGAAAAATGGATCAGGTTTTGACAGCTCTACTCATAAATCATACTCCCTCCTGTCCAGGGAAATCTTGACGTTTGGAGAATATGACTAATATTAAGGAAAACACATTTTAGCACAAAAATTCCAAATTTACCCTTAAAAGAGCACATGAGGACGATGAGGTATTAAGAGAGAGAAAATAATATTTTTGTGGGTATTTATTGTTTTCCTTGTTTTTGTATTACTTTCCTTACTTTTGTACCTAGTGGGGTGAGAAATATTTTTTTTTTTCATTTCCTTGCACATGGGAGTGAGAAGGTGGGAGGGGTAAAATAGTAAAGGATGCTCAAATACATTACCATATAAGAAAACGTAAAGATTTCCATGGTCCAAACATAAGTGGAAAACGTAAAGATTTCCGTGGATCAGAGGGAGTAGAAATCATTTTTCCTTTTTCATGATCGGGAAAAAAAAATTCTAATTTTGCTACATGCTAAAGAATTTTGAAAATAAGAATAATTAATAAGGCACTTAATTATGTCTCACAAATCCCTGATTTCAGAATTTATTCATTCCAAACCGTGCGCTCATGCACGGCAATACAATGCAAGTAACACAGTACTACAATGCTTTTATAAGCTAAGCTTGATACTTTTTTACTATTTCTTTTTTAGAAAGAAAAAAAAGGTATCCTTATTATGTGTAATTATTTATTGAGCTTAAAATGATTAAGAGCAGGTTCAACACCATAATCCTGGCCAATGGAAGAGTAATGAGCCATATATTCCCCAGCAGTGGTAGCCCTATAAATTTGTGGGTTTTCTTCTGAAAGTAGCTCCTCAACTGGTGCCAATGATCTTGGGTTGTCAACCTTAGGCTTGAAGAAACATGCTACAGAAATTCTTGGGCCGATTTTCTTTGACTGCACTCTGTGTATCACACTCTTGTACTTGTCATTGCTTACCAGCTGCACATATATACCACAAATATCAATGTCATTCTTCAATCAATTTTAATTGTCAATATATGTGTGCTATGAGGATATCAAAATATATACTCCGATCCCTCGTCCCAAATAAATCTTATCATATTGATTTGTCAAAAGTACTTTTGAAGAAAAACATATTTTTATAATTTTGAAATTTATATAAACTTTGCAATTATTTACAATTAAAGTGGTGTTTTGCAGACCGTAAAACGGACGAAGTCTGTAATTGCTAGTACTTTTTCGAGTGTTGACTTCAAAATACATAGGAGGTTAGGTTTGAACTCTTTTGAATCAATGTTATTGACTCTTTTGCACAAGAAGAAAAAAAAGAGTCTTGAAAAAAGCTTTTTTGGACCAAAAAGTCATTTTCAAATCTAAGTTAATTTATAATCCACCCGTTTCATATTGAGCTTTATGTTTGACTTTGTACAGTCTACTAGATAATATTTTGACCATCAATAACTATAATTATACTAATATCAAAACTATAAAGATCAGATCAGAGTTATATTGTGAAAGTACAATTAAAAATGAATCTAAAAATAGTATTTTGATATTGTAAATGTACGTATTTTTTTTCAACAAATTAATAGTTAAATTTTGTGAAATTTAACACAAAAAGTCCAAACTGAAAAAATCAAAAAAAAAAAAAAAGTTCAAACTGAAAGCTCAATTTGGAACGAAAGGAGTGCTTGCTTATAGAGTTAAATTTAAATAAATATATATAGAGACTTGCCTGTAGGAGATCTCCGGTGTTAATGACCAAAGCTCCGGGTATGTTGGGGACATCATACCATTGATCTTCATGAAGAACTTGCAATCCACCAATGTCATCTTGAAGGAGGACAGTTAGAAAGTCATTATCAGCATGCTCGTTTATACCGACCGCCAATTCGGGTTGTGGGCATGGTGGGTAGTAATGGGTTAACAGCAAAATGTCTTCAGCACAATCCATATTTTTCAAATGGTTAGATTTCAGCCCCATGCCCTCAGAAATCAGCTCAAAGAATGTCAGTCCCAACTTCTTGACATACTTCCCATATTCCATTATTATTTCCCTGCATTGCATAAGCCATTAAAATATTATTATTAGTTTTATTTGTAATTTTATAACTTTTATAGTTATAAGAGTATTACAAAACTCGTATGAGCCAGCGTTAAGGTGAGAGACTACTTATACAATCATGATGTTATGTTGACGTTATACTTGTATATAGATTAAGGCAACCTTATTTTGAAGTGGCTTCACAAGAGACTTATTATAAAATTATAATTAACCATAATCAAAATGTTCTCTTATACATGTTGCAACTTGTAGACCAGGTTATGAGTTCAAAGCTTCTGAGAAGCACCTACACGAATTAATTCGTGGAATACCCGAGGTCGTGCGTTAGGAGGTGTCCTTTAGACACGCCCAAAGAGAAAGTTCCTCTTTGCCCAAAAAAAAATTGTTCTCTTAAACATCGGGAAAAGTCAAACAGTGGAAAAAAAAAATAAGGAAAGGAGAAAGTACCTGCAAGGTTCAGGGAATTCTTCGGGTTCGGGCATAGGGTCCATAGCACAAACAGTGGTGTCCCTCCAATTAGTGACACGCCCAGTGTACAAATAAAAATTTGAAGTATAAACAAATGGCCTCTTTCGGACAGCCCCACGGTCATAGAACGGTATCTTAAGACTTGCATCCGAATCATGAAACCTCCTAGCACCCTTAAGCATTTCCTCCAACACACTAGGGGGTATCCCATGGTTAATTGCTTGGAAGAACCCCCACTTCTCACACGTTTCCGACACCTCTTTCATGATCTCTCTCCGCCTCTCGGGACCTCCATCCTCGATCCCCGACATGTCGATCATCGGAATGTTGCCCACGGCTACAGAAGCCTCTTTGGTCGTCGTCGTATTCGAGGATGGAAGCTGGTCGTTGACGAAGATGCGGGGCAATTGTGTTATACCGGCATCAACAAGGCCTTTGACTCCGATCTTCGTCTCGTCGAAGGCTTCTAGCTCAGCCTTACGATCATTGCTAAGTACAACCATTTTTGCGAGTTTAGTTTAGTTTAATTTACTCAATGAGTCTAGCTCGTTCAGCTGTATGCTGGATATGAGTGGTACATGGATACTAGCCGATCCCCATTTATAGGCACATATGACTAGCTAGCGGGTGGCAAATGTGGCACGTGGGATTACGTACGTAAGTCAAAGTAAAAGGATCAGTACTTCAGGTGTCAAGTGTATGAGTTTTTTTATTATTATTATGTTATGTTAGTCGTTTTTGTACAAATGCAAGTTTGCAATAATCAAGCTAATATAGTATGGCCAGCGGCGTCAAATTTGACAATTGAGTATAGTTTATTTGATTTGGGACGGTCAATTCAGAGTTCGTCGTTTGAAAGAAATAAAAAAAATAAATGAAGTTGTAAGGATGGCAACTAGCCATCCAACAAAGAACGGACTTTTTTGTCCCAACATGACCAATTAATTATTGGTCAAGCGGTTGTTTTGAGAGTAAGATACATCGTCTGATCGATGATGAGGTGTTCGATTTGAAAAAATAATAAAAAAAAATGATAAAGGGTTTGATTAGCCAAAATAAAAATTTAAAAAAAAATCGTTGATGAGGTGTTTAAGAAGGTGATCTGAATTCTGCCAGGATTAGGCATCGAGATATCTGTTAATAAGTTAAAGTAAGGTTCTGTTTGATTCATTTAGATAAAACTGATCTGAACTGAACTGAAATGAACTAAACTGAACTGAATTGATTTTTTAAACTTGACCGTTATCCATTTAAAATTCGTCCAAACATAGTCAATATTGGACTCATTTGAAATTATCCTTTGAGATATTTCTAATAACATAATTATTATCATGAAATGATTTCAGAATAAAAAGTTATATGAGTGATAAAGTTACACATGAACTGAACTGAACTGAACTGAACTGAACTGGACTGAACTGAACTGAATTTAAGTAAAATTAAGGTGAATCAAACAGGGCCTAAGTGAGGATTAAAGTCCCACATCGTAATATTTAAAAGAAACACCAAAATATAAGTCAAGTAAACTACTCTTTTGATAACTAATTTGTTTTAGAATGTACCATCACTTAACTTGTATGTGATGTATCACTACAAGTAACAAGAAATGCTCAATCAAATAGGGCATTTTGTATGAGTGAAAGATGGCGTTTTGAACTTGCCTTTTATGTTCACTAGTTATTGGACCGCTTGTGATACACGCAGCCCCCCAAATAATTAATAATATAAACATATATTATTGTTTGGTTATAAGTTAAAATGTATCCAATAGATAGTTAATTAGTTTCAACTCTGTATTTAAATTCTTTGCAATAAAAATTCACAATCCAAAATTTTACTAATTGCCAAGTTTATCATCTTCGATAGTTATATATTTATACCATAGTCTTTCTACCTCTCTGACCAGTAGTGTATACAAAAATCAGTGTACATTATTCAAAAGATAAGTTGGATCCATCGAAACTAAATTTAAAATAGTAGAAGTTATTTTTCGAAAGGATCCACTTAACATTGTTACAGATTATTTTATGATTTGGCTTTTTAAAGACGCCCTTTGCATCAAAATCTAAATTTATATGGGTTAAAAGCTTTCCATTTAAAAAAAAAAAAGATTTTGTTTCTTGTGCACTATATATAGGTAATAAGTGGAATACAATCTCATTCCTCTAGCCGTTTCTGAAGAAGTTTGAGACTAATCTATAGAGGAGTAATCGTATGCAAATGCAATATAGACCATGATTGGTTTACACAGGGTGTAATATACACTAAAATGATATCAATCATTTTGCGGAAGTATTAAATCCACAGATAAAACTGGTGATATAAGGAACTTCAAACCAAGTTTATCAACCTTTCTCCTCTCCAGTAGCCCTATCAATCGCTTCTGTAGTGTCCACGCAAAACTTTGTCCTATGAGCTAGCAGGGCACTCAGTAGCTTTAACCCCCTCAGAATTCTTGCAACCCACCAGAAGGGATTCCTAATTTGTAATTCTCTTGTAATAGAGGAATATATTAAAATATCTAAAAAGTGTATTTTCTGCCTAGGATTTCCACCTTTATTTCCTCCTTGATAATGCCCAGGAACAATGGGGAACATATAATGCCTACGTATGCGACAAAATCAGCTCCTCTAATACAAAAGACGAGCCTTCTCCTGATACAACGAATCAAGGGGGACTACAGAAATCTCTGGGGACATACATTATACCGCTAGAATGCTAAAGAGTACACTCTGAGGCCATGGAAGGAAGATAGGAAGAGCACACACCAAAATTGCACCCCTGTAAGACATTCGACATTAGTATCCTAAAGACAACATAACGTTTCAAGGTAACATTATATTCTTTTCTGATTTTATGCCAATAAATTGTCTTCTAACCTTCAATTGCATTTATTTTAGTAGTTATAACTTTCAACAATAACCATCAAACAAGATCATCCTGAGCTAATACCAATATACTACTCCTTGATATGCAATACCAACAGGCAAAGGGAGTCCCTAACAATCATTCACATTACCTATTTGCCACAAGAACAACCAGTCTCCGCATATTACAAGCATAATGAAAAAACCCCATCACCAACTATGTTGCACAAAATGAACTTCATAGAGATGCAAATAGATAAAATGGACAACCCTTGTTCTTCTTAAGTATCTTAACATGCGAGTACCATTAAAAAAAAATGAAGAAGCCTTCGTGTTTAATAACCAGAAGCACCTACCGTACAGTTTTTAACTAAACACTTACTCTTAGTAGCTACCACAACTTTGTTTGTGAAGCAATGGGGAAAAATGAGAGAAAATGGAAATGAACAAATAACTGCTAGCATGATAAAATTGCCAATAATAGACAAAACAATTAACTTCTTGCATGCTAACTAAGGCAAGAAAAATACTTAAAGATTGTTGATTACCTGTTGGATAACTACAAATCCGAACTTATCCTTACTCCTCATTCCCTTTGTCTACTTGTCATTCTGGTGAATAAAACTATACCTAGCTATTGTCAAAACCACAATTTTGTAGTCCTGCAAATTCATTTCCATTATGAGATAACAATTAACACATTCAAGATCCATATTTACTCCAGATGACTCAATAAAAAGAAAAATTGATCTTATATTTCAAATTTATTCAACGTTCATCTATCTACATAAAAGCTGAGATGGCCTGAAAGAATGAGTCATGTCAATGACAGATATGAGGCAAGAAATTATTGAACATGTAAAGTTTTAAGGATTCACTTCAGCAATTTTGACCATTCTTGACACCGAAAAGAATGAGGAGATGTTGTTTCTTTCTTTGAATGGACAAGAAGTAGACCTGAAGTGTCTGAATCCTAGAGGAAAACCAAAGTGGCACAATAGTCAATACCCTTGGGACCCTTTTCTAGCCACACATGGTGTGAAATTTTAATTTCACACAAGCAAATAAAATTGTGACACATAGCAAATGCCAGAATCTTTTTAGGGGGAAAGTATTTCACCATGGAGGGAATTGTAGGAGGTAAAAGATTTCAGCTAGTATGAAATATGAGGATGGGAGAGAATATTGGGATGGGAGGGAAACTGAAAATAGTAGTTAAACTTTCCCTAAAAATAAGGAGGAAAAAAGAGAGCAAAGTGGAAATGTTGTTAGCTTTTGGCAGAAATATGGAGTTTCAGTTCAGTTAGCAGAGCAAAAGAAAAAAAAAAAAAAAAACCTTTTTAGCAATCAGAATAATGGAGCAAACTCCATTGTACAAGAAATTTCCCATTGAGTTCAAAAGAAATAAAATATTTAAAAAAATTCACATACGCACACTAAAACATTATTGTTGGCATTACCATCGTCCACCATCGACTTGCTGCGTATATAGTTGCTACAAATGTACTATTAAATTTTAAAAGATTACTTCATCTAAGAGTTGAACTGATGGAGTTTGATTATCAACAAGAATTATAAACAAACAAAAAATAATAATGAAAGTAAGAGTTTGAAGGAAGTATACTTCCAAGCAAACACTAAGTGCCTCCCTAGTTTCACGTAGGAATAGAGCAATTTTTTTTACAAGCAATTTTTTTTTTGTTTGAGGTCTAATTAATGGACTATGTATTATTATTTTTAGCGCAATTTGGTGAAAACCACCTGAAAAGTTACACGTTTTGTTCAGTACTCCCTGAAAAGTTGCTATTTGTTCAGTACCACCTTTAATGTTACAAACGCCGTGTGAGTCACACCTTAAGTGAAATTCCGACCAAATCCAAAAATTTTCTGACCATTTTACCCTCACGTGACTTTTAAGTGATTTGACCAAATAATTAAATAAATAAAAAATAAATAAATAAATAAATAAAACTAAACTAAAACTAAAACCAAAAGATTTCCTCAGCTGCTCTCTCTTTCCTCTTTCTCTCTCCTCTCCCCCTCTCTTCCCAGTTCCCCGTCTCTTTCTCTCTCCTACCCCGCGAGCTGCCGACCATGAGTGCCACTCTTTCTCCTTTCCAGCTCTCTCTCTTTTCTTTCTCTCTCTCCGAGCTCCCAAGCCGACGGTTCCCGTACCCATCTCCATATCTCTCTCAAGCTCTGAAGATCGTCATTAATGGCGACAAGAACTCAGCGAAGCCATGGCCGCGATGAAGTTAAAGGTTGTCGACCACCATTTTTGTCCGGCGACCACATATCGAGCTCTCAAGCCACCGATTTGTGGTTTCCGGCCATGAACCATGGTCGGCGACATTTCTGATTAATCTCGAGCGAGCTTCAATGGCCATGCATGAGCTTTAGAAGCTCCGATCTGCCGATTCCAAGCTAAGCTTCTCCTTCTTTCTTTTTAATTTTTTCCCTTTTTGTCTTAATTTTCGATTTTGTTTCAGAATTTTGAGCTCCTAAGGAATCAAAATTTGAGCTTGATTTTGAAGGTTTTGAGATGTAACAATTGATACCAATATCTGCTTCTTCTACGTTTTTATGAGGAGATTTAATGGACTGTTGTTGTTGTTGTTGTTGATGTTGTTGTTCAACGGGGAGTTTTTCAACAATGGTGGTGTACTGTTTCGCCACGAAAACAGGGGAAGAGAGAGAGAGAGAGAGAGAGAGAGAGAGAGAGAGAGAGAGAGAGAGAGAGAGAGCTGAGCGAGAGAATGGGAAGAAAATTTTTGCGGGAGTTTTTCAACAATGGTGGTGTTCTGTTTCGCCACGAAAACAGGGGAAGAGAGAGAGAGAGAGAGCGAGAGAGCTGAGCGAGAGAATGGAAAGAAAATTTTTGCGGGAGTTTTTCAACAATGATGGTGTTCTGTTTCGCCACGAAAACAGGGGAAGACAGAGAGAGAGAGAGAGAGAGAGAGAGAGAGAGAGAGAGAGAGAGAGAGAGAGAGAGAGAGAGAGAGAGAGAGAGAGAGCTGAGCGAGAGAATGGTCAGAAATTTTTTGGTCAAATTAGTTTAGCTAGTTAGTTTAATTAATTAGTTTAGTTAGTTTAATTAATTTAGTTAGTTTAATTACTTTAATTAATTATTTGGTCAAATCACTTAAAAGTCACGTGTTAGACACGTGAGGGTAAAATGGTTAGAAAATTTTTGGATTTGGTCGGAATTTCACTTAAGGTGTGACTCACACGGCGTTTGTAACATTAAAGGTGGTACTGAACAAATAGCAACTTTTCAGGGGGTACTGAACAAAACGTGTAACTTTTCAGGTGGTTTTCACCAAATTGCGCATTTAATTTATTGATGTGAATGGGGTATGGGTTTTAAAATTAATGATTAAGTATTGGGGTGGGGAGTAAAGCCAAGGACCACAATGGTCATAAACTGAATAAAACAAAAAAAGTACTGCCATCAAAAAACACGCCATGAAAAAAAAAATACAAAAATAATTGGAATTGGTTAGTGCTCACCTAAAATCATGGAAGTAAAAAAAAATAATTCCAAAGTAATTCATATCCCCTTCAACAACCATATTTTGAAATTCAAACCATCCCTTTTAAATTTCAAATTCTCAAAATTTAAAACTATTTCAAAAAGATTCCATATATTTTTATAAATAATAATTTATTTATCTTCATTCGTATTGGCCTGTGTGAAAATAGTTTTCCACACATAGTGTGGCCGTACCCTTTTCCATACCCTTGTGATTTGAAGCTAGTTTGCTTGTAAAATCATTTGATTTTGACAGGAATTTTTTTTTCTTTAGATTGGCAAACACAAGACCAACTCAAAATATATCCACAATGCTCATCTACTCCCCATTTATCTTATTGCACATTTAGACCAAAATCTGATTATAATAGCCAAACCTCTTAATACAAATACCAAGCGGAAGAGTCTTATTGTTAAGCACAAGCACGATTGAGCCAACCCATTAAGTATTAATGCATAATTATTTATAAAAGTTTCCGCCTTTCCTTTCAATCTAAGATGGTTGCTTAGGGTAGAGAAAATAGTTGTTTACACGATGTATAAGGTTCTGCTAGAAGCACCAAAAATGATTTGAGGAAAACAGTTTTTATTGGCCAGATTTTGACATTAAAGTTCAAAGATTACGATAAATAAAGCGTTCGACATTTCGATGACGCAGTGTCGAGTCTATAGTTATGCATTCCAAGATAACATCAAAGATTTGACTATTAATTCAAGTGGCCAACAAAAGCACCTTCAACTTGGAGCTCATAGTGTAGTCTCAATTAGGAAAAGCCTTACTAATACAACAAGGGGTAAAGGGTACAACTAAACCTTCTCTACACTTAACATCATCTCTTCCATAGCTCCTTTTTTGGAACTTCATATCTCTATTATGGAAAAATACACGTTTGTCTATCATTCATAATTTAGCACTACCCTGATGAGTCACCAACACAGTTTCATTGCTAATGTTTGGTATGTATGGTTAAATAGTGGATAAGAAACTATGACGTTATGATCCTGGGATGAATTTGTTAACAATATATAACAAAGAAAAAAAAAATCAGCAAGGAGAGGGCGAAAATCGACACAAAAAAAAAAAAAAAAAGAAAAAAAAAACTGTGAGATCGAAAGTACGGAGTATAATTCATGCACCAGCTGATAATCAATCAACTAAATAACAAATTACTTTGAAAAATTGAAGTAATTAAGATTGCTAAATTGAAATTTTCGGTGTAGCGAGCAGTTGAAAGATGTCTGGATGAGAAACAACACCGAAAGAGTTTCAATTCAGCAAGAAAATATAATATGATCGAACAAAAAAGGGAATCAAGGTTGAGAAAATACCTCATTCTTGCCATAGAGATAGGCCTGGCAAACAGATCAGGTCGGGTCGGGTTCGGGTTGAACCCCACTGATCTGATTACTAAACAGGTCAGAAAACTCGACCCTAACCTGATCTGTTTAATAAACAGGTCAAAAAATCTGACCCTAACTTGATCTGTTACAGATCAGGTCGACCTGAAAACGACCTGCGTAACCTGATTTATTTTGCACACTTGTAAAATGATTCATAAAAATGCTTGTTGGCACTTTGGCAGCACCTCGCCACCTCCTCAAGACCTCAAGTGCTCAAAGCACCTCAAACTCTCAAGTCTCAAGGCATGCTGACAGTGACACTGTCATGACCAAAAAAATCCAAGTTTACAAATTACAAGCACTTTGGCAGCACCTAGCCAGCTAGCCTGACAGTCATGACAGAGTTACAACTTACAAGTTTACAAATTACAAGAACCAAAAAATCCAAGTTTTCAGAACTTTAAAGTTTAAATCAATGGAACATTGTCGATTCGGTTGCACTTTCCGGAGTTTCGGCTGCGAAGCCCGATTGAAGGACTCTCAACTAGCAGCTTTAGGTGTCGAGTCTAACTCCTCATCAGAACTCAGATCTTCAATATCATGAGCAAACCCTCAATCTACATAAAATCAAAAATCAAAAACTATAAGAAACAAAAATGAAAACTCTTAAGCATAAATTCAGAAATCAGAAACCCTAATTAAGTCTAATAATTAAAGTATGAATTAAAAAATAACAAAAAAGAATTGAAGTGTATAATGCGGATAAATGTCTATAAAACAGGCTTAATCCGTGTACAGCAGCACATCACACGCAACAGCAAGTCCACATCCTAACAATGACCTGCAGACCCGCACCAAAACGCACTAATATACAGCAACAACCAACTTACACTCTTACAGCAACACTGAACACCAACAAGACACAAACTTGAAAACAGACTATCAAGTTTAATTCACTGAACACCAACAAGACACAAACTTGAAAACAGACTACCAACACACTGAACACCAACAAGACACAGCCAGCTAGCTGCTACTGCCTACTGCACACTATCAACCTGGCAGACACTACCTGGCACTCTGGCAGACACAAACAGACCACAAAACTCATGAAAACAGAACCACAAATACTAAGCAAAATCTACCCATTCGACTGAATTAAAAGTTTAAAACTTAAACATGAATAAACCATTAATCTAAGCAACAACCAACTTACAGCAACACTGAACACCAACAAGACACAAACAGACCACCATCCACCGAAAACAGACTTCACAGTCAAAGCAATTTATGTATATGTACTCAGAATCTATCATAATTTAAATTAAATGAATTAAAAATATAATCAGAAGACATAGATGAAGTGAGAAAAAGAGAAAACTAACCGTCTTGTTTGGAATTTGTGAGGTATAACTTGATTAAATCTGTAAAAAAAAAAAAGATAGAAAACATAAATGAAGTGAGAAAAAGAGAAAAAGAGATGAAGAGATGAGAGATTCGAAAGTTAGGGTGAGAAAAAGAGAAAAAGAGATGAAGATTCGACTGAATTAAAAGTTTAAAACTTAAACATGAATAAACCATTAATCTAAACAAAACCACTATAAGAATATACTTTAACTTACTTCAATACAAGATCGAGAGATCGAGAGATCGAGAGAGTGAGATCGAGAGATCGAGAGAGTGAGATCGAGAGAGTGAGATCGAGAGATCGAGAGATCGAGAGAGTGAGATCGAGAGATCGAGAGAGTGAGAGAGTGAGACTGAGAGTGAGAGAGAGTGAGATAGAGTGAGTGAGGAAGAGCTTGAAGATGAGGAAGATAGAGAATGAGAGAGAATGAGAGAGACAGTGAGATCGAGAGATGGAGAGAGGAAGAGGCGAAGAGCCGAAGAGGAAGAGGCGAAGAAGGATCCAGAAACCAGAATATGAGAGAATGAGAGAGACTGAGAGAGTGAGGAAGAGAGAGAAATAAAATGACGGCAAAATAAAATGAGGGGTAGGGTTTTTTTTTTTCCTCTTTTATCTCTATTTTGGGCTTGGGTTTGGGCTAAGTTTTGGGTCAGTTTTTTTTTTTTCCATTTCACTTGTGGGCTAAGCTTTTATCTCTAACTTAGATGGGTTAAACGGATCAGGTCGACCCGAACCCGATAAAAATCAGGTCGACCTGATCTGTGACCTGACCCATTTAATATTTTCGGGTTGAGCAGGTAATTTTCAGGTTGAGCAGGTTGAAATTTTCAACCTTAACCTAACCCATTTAAGTTTTCGGGTCAATCAGGTCGACCCATTTAATGTTTCGGGTCGAAAATCCCAACCCTAACCCGCTTTTTTCGGGTTAGGTTCGGGTCGGGTTATCGGGTCGGGTTAGTTTTTGCCAGGCCTACATAGAGAGCTTCTAAAATCGATGGAACCCCAAAAAGAAACCCCATCTGAGTAAATAAAGGAAAAATAGTTACAAATTATTAATGGAGAACTCAAAAAGAACCTGAAATAATCAAAATCTCACCGGAGGACTTCATCACTTCGTGTAAAATGGCTAACAATTGGATATTTTTCAATTAAATCATGAGAAAAGAAGAAACTCTCTATATGGAGCATATTGAGAAAGAGGGAATGAAGAGAGAGAGAGAGAAAGTGTTTGTGTGTGACAAAAGAAGAGGGATGGAAATGGTCAGCCGGAACCCGGAAGGTATGGGTTGAGTGAAGGTGGAGAAGGTACTATCGGCTACCAACAACAACAACAACCCAGTAAGTATCCCACCTAGGACAGGATCTGGGGAGATCTAAATGTACGCAGTCTTATCCCTAACTAGTCACCTAGTAGAGAGACTGTTTCCGAAAGACCCACAAAAAAATCATTTTTTTTTTTCAAAACCATTTGCAAAACAAATTTTTTTTTTTCAAAAGCGCATGCAATAAGGAAGAAAATAAAGAATGAGCCAAAGAGTGAGAGGAAGAAAGCATAACCAAACTAGAAAATAAGGTTAACAAGAATAGTATACAACAAAGAAAACAACTACAAGTTAGAAAGATACCGCAAGCTCAAGTTCCTAGGCAATGTACAAGTATAGCCTATCGAGGATCCTCTATACGAATCCTACTACGCCAAATTTTCCTATCTAAGGCTAAGTCATCGGTAAGCTCTAAAAGGGTCAAATCCTGCCTGATTACCTCTCCCCAACACTTTTTCGGACGACCTCTTCTTCTCTTACAATCCCTAAGTATAATGTTCTCCACCTTCTCACCGGGGCATCTTGATGTCTCCTCCTAACATGCCCAAACCACCTCAGTCGCGTCTCTCGCATCTTGTTGTCAATGTCGGTCACTCCCACCTTGTCTCTCATCACTTCATTCCTAATTTTGTCTCTTCTTGTAGAATTGCACATCTAACGAATCATCCTCATCTCAGCCACCCGCATCTTTTGCACATGTACCTGCTTCACCGGCCAACACTCTGCCCCATATAACATAGCTGGCCTAACGGACGTACAATAGAATTTACCTTCAATTCACTGAACTGGACTGAATTTGAATGAATACTTCAGGGAAAAGTTGAGAAGAACATGCCCTAACTCTTCTTTCTTTTTTCCTTTTTTATTTTCCACACAAACCAACATAAATAAAACACTTAACAATATCTAATGAATAGATATCTCAAATCAAAGAAAATCTAAATAAATTAGATTATGTGCCCGTGCGATGCACGGGTTCTTGTTTATCATCCTCCGTTATTAGAATCAATATAAATTAATCACATTAATATATAAAGTTGAATAATAGGAGTCTAGCAAGGAACAATAATAACTTTTTTATCAAGAAAAAAACTCTTTTAACAAAGAATTTTTATTTTTAGTGAATATATAATATTTTTTAGGATAATAAATATAATACTTATGTTACTTATTTTTATTTAAATAAAATCAAAATATTTTTAATTTCTTTTTAATCACCCATGCATTTATGACTATTTATTACATATTCAATGCCACCTTAGTGATAACTCAATTATACATATATACTAGATTTCGTGCCCGTGCGATGCACGGGTTCTTGTTTATCATCCTCTGTTATTAGAATCAATATAATAATTTTTTTTAACCATATCAATATATAAAGTTGAATAATAGGAGTAGCAAGAAACAATAATAATTTTTTTTATCAACAAAAAGAAAACACATTAAACAAAAAATTTTTATTTTTAGTGAATATATAATTTTTTTAGGATAATAAATATAATACTTATGCATGCCTTTGTTATACGAGCCCTTACATTGGTGTTCCGTAAAAACGTCCTTACAAGCCTATTAAGGACCCAATAACGGACCCCGGGGGCCTCCCATGTCCCCTAAGGGTATCCCGTGCCATGTGGTGAGAAAATATCCACCATCGTTCCGGGGCCTCCCGGGAGCAAAAAAAACAAGGATTAGATTCTACGTTTCCGGCTTCCCGAAGACCGTGTGTCATTTTTGCCCAAAATTCTCCGGGGGGTGTATTATGACATTAGAGAACCCTTGGTGTCCCTGGAGGGTCATCAGGATCCCTGAACATCGATATCACCCCATGCCTTTGGTGTACGGGCCCTTCCATTAGTGTTCCGTAAAAAAACGTCCTTACAAGCCTATTAGGGACCCAATAACGTACCTTGGAGGGGCCCATGTCTCCTATGGGTGTCCCGTGCCATGTGGTGAGAAAATATCCACCTTCGTTCAGGTCCCCCAGGAGCCCAAAAAAATATAGATTATAGTCTACATTTTCGACTTACCGGGGCCCGGGTGTCATTTTTGCCCAAACTTCTAAGGAGGGTTTATCATGGCCTTAGAGGACCGTACCGTCGGTGTCTCTGGAGGGTCATCAGTATCCCCAAATATCGATATCACCCATGTCTTTGGTGTTCGGGGCCTTAAACTGATATTCCGTAAAAACGTCCTTACAAGCCTATTAGGGACCCAATAACGGAGCACGGGTGCCTCCCATATCCCCTAGGTGTGTGCCTTGCGATATGGTGAGAAAATATCCACATTCGTTTCGGGATCTCACGGAAGCCCAAAAAAGTGAATTATAGCTTTTGATTTTCGACTTCCCATGGCCTAGGTGTTGTTTTTGCCCAAACTTCTACATGGGGTCGTCACCGTAGAAGATCTCTGGTACCCCGGGACGGTCATCCGGATTTCTGAATAGCTCTGAACTCACCCATGGACATGGATCATCGTGTTGCGTCATGGACATGGGCGCGCTCGGGGACATGGGTATAGCTTTATGGGACAAGGATGCTGTGTCATGGGATTATTATGCCGGTGGTCTTCAACTTCGCACTTAATCATACTAGTTGGTGATACGCGTGCAATGCACGCGTCCCTCCTAGTGGGTTATTATATAATAATGTTAAATATTTAAATTATTTTAATTATCTTAGTTAATAATTTAAATTCTATTATTTTCATGAAAAGGGTAAGGATGTGGTATTAGTTGAATTATTTTGTTTCAACTATAAAAATCATGAATGAACTTGAATATCAGCCATATTCATTCATTATTGTGAGTTTTGGTGGAAGCCCAGTGGTGTAGCTCCCCTTGTCCCTAAAAATATTTTGGGATAGAGTATAATTGCCTCAAAGAAAGTCCAATTCTTGGTACTTTCCTTGCAACATAACAATATAATGTTAAGAATCATGTTGCTATTGGCTTTGATAATATGGGTTAGCTATCATATATTGCTTTTTGAATCTCTTGGACTAAAACATAAGTTTCAGTTTCAGCAGAAACCAACCATTGTACATAAATTGTTGATCAAATTCATCATGTAGTAGGTCCAGTCGGATGTGCTTTTACCCTCCAAATTCTTATATGTCCATATTTATACAATGCGATATTTAACGCAAATTACTTGTTTTCTTTGTTGATGATTTTTCTTAAGCAAATCGTACATCAGCACATAATAGATTGCATTATAATCCGTATGAAAAAAGTGGACATAACTCTCATTAGAAGGGGCTATGAGCTATTGACCTCAAAATATCGTATAACATGACCATATTACCACAACTATTCTGTATGACAAGCAATCATCAATTCATCATATTAGCTTGCAATTGATGGAAAATTGGTTTAATACAAAAAATCCAACAATAAAGGTATTGGAACAAGCATCAATATTTTTTTTTTTTGAAAAGCGTAAAGTTGTTGATTTTATTTTTTCATTAACCTGTATAGAACAAGTTATTTTTTTAAAATAAAAATAGAAGGAAAAGTAGCTATAACCCCCTATATAAGTTATTAGAAAAAAAAAGAAAGAAATAGGTAGCTACAACCCAATGAAATGGCCCGTACACTCTCAATTTTAGCAACTATCACCTTCGAAAAATAAGAAGCTCAACAAATAACACATATCTACAGAGCACTTCTCTGCTTGTCTTGGAGCAACATAAGTTTTCTCAAGTTGATTAGTACTTTATTTTTTAGGGCCCAAATTTATTGATATTTTGATTTACCATACAACTTATGTATTCGACTTCGCAGTTATTTATTTAACGGTTACCTCATTACCTTTAAAAAGTTTATTTTATCACACAAAATCACTTTCTAATTTGTTACTCTTTTTGTCTTTTTTGTTTGGATGGAAAATTGGATATCAGATGTGTTATATATATTCGATGATGTTACATCTCTAACTTTTTCGGATTTCTGATTATCCAAATTGCAGAACTAAAAGACATGGATTCAAGTGCACCATAACATGAGACGCCTTCTTTCCCTCTCTTTTTACATGACACCAAGTAACTATACAGTACAACCTGTACTAAAGAAAATCACTAAATAGTAAATTTCTTTAAGCACTAAATCTCATAGCAGTAATTAGCCTTTCACCTTGCTGTAAACTTCTCATAATCTTCAAACAATCACCTTCCACTATTCCTAACCTGCTAAGAATTATTGAATTTCATTACCAATGAAAAGGATTACACCTAAAGGCCATTGGGAGAGGAAGCCACCTACAACATAGGAGGTTCTCCCTGCATCCTAATCCCTAGAAAGCATCTCTACTTACAAACAGAGAAAACAAGCAATCAAATTGAATTACATCAAAAGTTCAAAGTAATTTCTATCATTACTGCTACGTTTCCTAACACTGGCTGAATAAAGCCTAGCGCAGATCACAAGCTGAATCTGCTGCAGTAGCATACCTGCTGGAGTAGAAATTCTGTGAAAACATTATATTGTTTCTTTCACGCCACACAGTAAAGAGAAGCAGCAATCCCAGCTGCTGCAACCTGTTTCTTAAGACTTCAGTCTCGCTGCAAAGTTCATTAATCCTTGCAGAGAAGTAGCTTTCGTGGTCCAATTTAGCTAAACACTCACCAAACTAATAAGCTCTAAGTTACGTGGACACTAAAAAAAAAGATGTTCTGAAGTTTTATTGCTGTTTCCAGAGAGATAACAGCACAGGACCCCTGAAAGAAACCCCATGTCAGCTCTCCTACACTTCTCCATAGGGCCCATGTGACCCTCAGATGTAGTGTAAGATTCTTTGCTACCAATCCATAACCCCTCTGCATTGTAGACAACTTGAAATATTGATTTCAACCTGTTGAGTTTGCACCAGTACCAGCAAGCTGAAATCTTAGAGTCCGTGCTTCAGCTAGCTCAAATTCCCATTGTCACAGACTTGGTGCACTGCAGCTCACAATATCACCATGCCCAGACACACGCCACCACCATGTAAGTAGCCTGCGTCCATGTTCATCTTGGGTGGTGGAGGGCGCCTCACCATAATCCTTCTCAACTCTCACTTCCTAATATGCTTTAAGCTATTACAGTACACAATCCACCACGGGAGTGACCGATATTGACAACAAGATGCGAGAAACAAGGCTTAGGTGGCTTGGGCATGTGAGGAGGAGACATAGAGATGCACCGGTGAGAAGGTGTGAGAGAATTACACTTAGAGATTGTAAACGAAGAAGAGGACGCCCGAAGAAGACGTGGGGAGAGGTAATCAGGCAGGATTTGACCCTTCTAGATCTTACCGAGGACTTGGTCCTAGATAGGAAATTATGGCGTAGCAGGATTCGTGTAGAGGATCCGCGTTAGATTAGGGTTGTGCATTGGCTAGTACTAGAGGTTGATTCATTTTGTTTATAGCCTGTAGCGTCTCCTTCACTTTATGTTGCTCAATTAGTAGAATCTTGTGTTAGTATGTTTACTGCTTTACTTCCCTTGCCCTTTTGATCATTCGTTATGGCCTTTAAAAAAAAATAAAAAAAAAAACATTTTGAAATGCATTTTAAAAAAAAAAAAAAAAAAAGGTTTTTGTGGGTCTTTCGGAAACAGTCTCCCTTCTAGGCGACTAGTTAGGGGTAAGACTGCGTACATCTGGACCTCCCCAGACCCCGCCCTAGACGGGATACTTACTGGGTGGTTGTTGTTGTTGTTGTTGTAGTACACAATCCACCACGCCTGCAGCACTGGTAGCTGTACTTGAATGAAGGGTTGTATATCTATCATTATGACATCCCCACGCCATCATCACCAGCCTCTCGTACTCCGTATTCCATAGCTTCTTGTACTCCTTATTCCATAGCCTCTCCAACCACCCATCAACCCATACAACAGTCTGCAGTCTGCACACTTGAGTCACCTTCCACAACTTCTTCCAGTCTTGCCCTCCAACAAAATATCCGCAACCACATAACAAAAAACAGACTGAATACGATGCTGTCTCAACAGGTGTACCACATTGAAAACATGAAGATTCAGCGCCAGACAGTCGTCTGTTGATATTGCCTTCTGTTGGTAGAGCACCAATACTCAAGCGCCAGAAGAAGCTTCTTTCCTTCGGACTTCCGAGGAACATCCATCCAAGGACCATTTATCCTGCCAAGTTTGCTTTGAAGGACTCAACGTCGTCCCTGCCTCCTCATTCAACAAACGAGCCATGTTGTGCCCTATTGGAAGAGAATCTTGCAATAAAAACACACCTTTCAAAGCACATTCTTACCAATCTGTAGCTTCCTCTTTGCTCAATCTCTGCATGGAAGACAAAGTTACTTCCCGAGGTCCCAGGTATTTTGAGTCTTCCCTTCGAGATCTGCATCTTCATCATCTGAGCTAGACGGCAAGAGTCGTCGTTGGTATTTGGTATTTGGTATGGTAAGAATGATCACGATTGCACTTTGGCTTAGAGGGGGTATGACACTAGACTCTTGGTGCACCATCTGGTAAATCTGATATTGAAGATACATTGAGAAATCATAGTGTTGCTGCGGATGTTTGTGGACTTTTGTACTCCATTGTCTTGGCGGTGGCTCAACTTCTCTTTCAAATATTCAATAAAATTCAGTTCAATTGAGTAAAAACAAGTTCCGTACAATTCGGTAAACCAAAACACAAATTTATTCTTTGTAATTGTAAATTCAGTAAAAATAAGTTCAGTTCAAAAAAATTCAGTTCAGTAAATTTTAGTTCAGTTCAGTAAATTTTAGTTCAGTTCAGAATTGTGCAGATAAGTTCAGTAAAAAAAAAGTGATGAGAAAATACCCTTAATTAGGATCGGAGTTGTTGGTACAAGGACCATGATTGGTTTACACCCATTGTTATATACACAAATGTGTTTATGAGTCTATCTCTCTCCTACCCTGTGGGCCTCTTTGGATTTCATGGGGGTATTGTGGGTGTGGGGTAGAGGAGAGAGATAGACTCAGAACACACTAGTGTATATTACACTAGGTGTAAGCTTGGCATTTCCCTTGGTACAAACATAATTCTTACATCAAAAGTGAATGCTCCCTTCGTTTTAGAAACATATACTCCCTCCGTTCCTGCCAAACACTACCATTTGCTTTTGGCACAAAAATCAAGGAGAGCTTATATTGACATGTGCTTTCCACTTTTACCCTCAAATTTAGTTTGTTAATCACATTTGAATTGCAATGGTTAATAATTAACAACATTGGTGATCAAAAAAAAAAAAAAAATTAACAACATTAATTTTTAATTTTCAACCACTCTTTCTCCTAATGCAATTCAATTAAGAAAGTTAACAAAATGCAATTCAATTAAAATAGGGGGGTTTAAGGTGGGTGGTGGTTATGGTGGATTGGTGGGTGGGGATCTGAGGAGAGAGAGAGAAGAGAGTGGTCATCGGACTGGTGAGGGGTTTCGGGTAGGCGGGTTGGTGGGGCTGGTGGGGGGTTTTGGGTGGGCGGGCTTGTGGGGGTGGTTGCTAGGGGTTTTGTGGTGGGGCGTTCGTGGTGGGGGTGCTGGTGGGGGGTTTTCCGGCGAGGGTAAGAGAGAGAGGGGGGTACTGGTGGGGTGTTTCGTGGTGGGTGGGGGCGGGGTTTCCGGAGAGAGAGAGAGAGAGAGAGAGAGAGAGAGAGAGAGAGAGAGAGAGAGAGAGAGAGAGAGAGAGAGAGAGAGAGAGAGAGAGGATGGGGGTTTTGGATTTCTTGGTGGTGTTATGGTGTGTGTTTTCATGATGGTGGTGGTTATAGTGGATGGGGTGAAGAGAGAGAGAAAGAGAGGAGGGCGGAGTTTTCTTGGTGGGGGCTAGTTGGGGTTTAATGTGAAGGGTGATATTGTAAAAGACTAGCAATTTTTTTACCAAACATAGAAATGAGAGTATTTGTATGAAACATCCAAAAAAGGGAAATGGTAGTGTTTGACAAGAACGGAGGGAGTATGTTGTTTTGGCACTAGTTTTAAAGCTACGAAAATAAGATTGGGTCACTTGAATTGGTCAGTGTAATATGGTAAAAAGTTATTGAAACCAAAAATAACAATGAAGGGAAATGTGATAAATTTCAATTATTGCGCTTTAACAATTGAGCAGATTGAGTGAGGTTTCAACTAAAAATCAGTGGACAATAAATGGAAAAACCCACTATGTGATAAATATTAGAGTTGGCAAAAGTTGATCCGACACTACAACCCGACACGAACTTAACCGGAAGTAAGCGGGTTGGGGTTGAGATTTTCAACCCTTTTAATTAAATGGGTCCGATACGTTTAATCCGTTTAATAAATAGGTAAGGTTAGGGTTGAAAGTCTCAACCCGAAAATAACCCACCTAACTCGTTTACTCACTTTTGACAAAAAAGAAAATTGAATATCAACACATTTTGTGACATAAATATTTGTTAATGATGAGAATATATCATCTTCTCTTAACCCAATAGTTTATTTCACAAATACATACTTATTTAATGATTTAAAATTTATTTTTTTCTTTTATATATTTTCCTAAAATTTAATCATTTTCTCCAAAAATTAATTAGTTAAATGGGTCGACTTGATCAACCCGTTTATTAATGGGTAGAATTAGGGTTGGAGTTTTCAACCTTTTAATAAACAGGTTAGAGTTGGGTCAAGCATTTTTCAACCCGCTTATATATAACCCGAACATAAACCCGACCCAATCCGACAAATTGCCAGCTCTAATAAATATCTCAAAACAATCTTTCTTGATCAATATGGGACAATAATAAGTAAACTAACTCACTTAATTATAAATGCCTCAAATCCCTCTTTCTTTATCAATGTGGGACAATCCACTTATTAACCGTCTGTCAATCTCCAAGTTAAAACAATTATATTTAACAACTATCTTACAAAAGACAAATATTACTCTCAACTGGAAACTCCAACAATAATAATGGCCATTATATTTCAGAAACCTTAAACCAATATTTTATTCATGCCAAACTGCGCACTAATGCATGGCCATACAAGTAGTAACATAGAGTATTACAATAGCATATAAGCTAGCTTGTTATAACTCTATTTATTTTTTAGAAAATCCTTAATTATATATAATTATATTTTGAGCTTAAAATGATCAAGAGCAGGTTCAACACCATAATCCTGGCCAATAGAAGAGTAGTGAGCCATATATTTCCCCAGAAGTGGTAGCCCTATAAATTTGGGGGTTTTCATCTGAAAGTAGCTCCTTAATTGGTGCCAATAACCTGGGGTTATCAACCTTAGGCTTGAAGAAACATGGCACTGAAATTCTTGGGCCGACCTTTTTGGACTGAACTCTGTGTATTACGCTCTTGTACTTGTCATTGCTTACCAGCTGCATACACCATAATATCATCAGTGTCATTACTAAATTAATAATCACCTTCCATTGTCAATATATGTATACTATGCATATATATGAGGATGTCAAACAGAATTGCTAATACTCGATCCCTTAATAACATTACGTTGGACATTTTGGGTACAACGTAAAGTAATTGTGGTTTAGAGGAGTACCCCGGGAAAAACCAGGGCAACAAATGTGAGCATACGATGATGCTGCCCGTTTTCGTCTTTGAACTGGTATTGGAGCTTTCGCAAGCTAGAGACTTACCTGTAAGAGATCTCCGGTATTAATGATCAAAGCTCCGGGGATGTTAGGGACATCATACCATTGATCTTGATGTAGAACTTGTAATCCACCAATGTCATCCTGAAGGAGGATAGTTAGAAAGTCATTATCAGCATGCTTGTTGATACCGACCGCCAATTCGGGTTGTGGGCATGGTGGATAGTAATGGGTTAACAGTATAATGTCTTCAGCACAATCAATGTTCTTCAAAGTGTTTGAATTCAGCCCCATGCCCTCAGAGATCAGCTCAAAGAATGTCGGTCCCAACTTCTTCACATACTTGCCATATTCCATCATTATGTCCCTGTGTGTACCAAATGCCATAAGTTACACATTAGTATATGTAGTGTTGAAATTTGTCAGAAACAGCTTATTAAAGGTTCTCTTACATCACCTAATTAATTATGTAATTTCTCTTTTATATGGAACTATCTTTTCAAAGTACTTTTTGATCCAATTTGACAACCTGATACATAACACGCCAGGCATGCAGCAGCTTTAAAGTCTTTGGCCAGCTGTCCCACCATTCGAGGTGCATACAAGCCAACACGCGGGAAACTCGTTCTTGTGGTCGACGGTGGGATACCCTTAATTGTGAACATTAGTGTTATTGGGGTTCAAGCCGAATACGCCGAGATTTGGTATTCCTTAGCAGAGAGGTATGCTAAGAGATAGAGTGCATTATAGAGTTGCTCATACTCTAAGAGGGAGAGAGAGTCACCATGTAACGAGTCGTGGGGGCACCGTAGGGGGTACGGTACAAATATATGAGATCGTGGACGTAGGTATGTCGTTGATCAATTAAAAATAAAAATATATGAGGTCGTAAACGTAGGTCATTGAGTTGGGACCAAACTACGTCAAATTGTTGTATGTATTGTATTTCTTTCTTGTCTATCACTTTAATTATTTATCTCGAACTTGGATGGATGAACCATTGTAAAATTCCCGACACCTTCTTTTTTTTATTTGTCAAGAGGTTGCCTGTTTGTATTAAGAGAACCCAAAAAACACTTAGCAAAGCACAAAATGACAACAAAGTTTAGTGAGATGAAACGAGTTGTTAATACCTGCAAGGTTCAGGGAATTCTTGTGGCTCAGGCATTGGGTTCATGAGGCAAACAGTGGTATCCCTCCAATTAGTGACAGGCCCAGTGTATAGATAAAAATTTGATGTGTATACAAATTTCCTATTCGGTACAATCCCACGGTCGTAGTAGAAGGGTATTTTAAGGCTGTTATCCGAATCATGAAACCTCCTAGCATCCTTAAGCATTTCCTCCAACACACTAGGGGGTATTCCATGGTTGATTGCTTGGAAGAACCCCCACTTCTCAATCGTTTCCGACACCTCTTTCACGATCTCTCTTCGCCTCTCTGGGTCTCCATTCTCGAGCCCCGACAGGTCAATAACCGGAATATTGCCTACGGAGACAGCAGCCTCTTTTGTTTAGTTTAGAAGTGCTGCGTTAGCTAGCTCTTTCAGGTGTCAGGGAATTTAAAATGATATTTTAGCACATTAATCAATATTAATTGAGTTATTAAGGATAATCGCCCTTTATACGTCAAAGAAATTTAACAGAATTTAGCCTCCGTCATCACCCGTCACCTATGTAAAATTATTTATAAAATCTTGTGTCATAAATTATTTAAATCATATACAACCTAAAAAAAATAATACGCAAAACCTTAAAGCACCTAAATCAAATTTTTGCTAAAAGAATTATCCATCATTTGGTGTGTAAGCCCAGTTCCGTAATTCCGATTGGACCGCGTAACTCTTTCCTCCTCTCTGATTTCTCACTCTAATTCTCTTTATCCAAGCCCACATGCCTAGCAGGTACAGGCCCAGTGATTGTGACTCATTGTCACAACTCATACACCTATGGACCCACATTTGTAGATTATAGTAGCCATATTTATCTCTATTTAATACTCTCTTCGTTTCATAAAATACTAAATGTTTGTTTTTTCACGATCTCCAAGACATTACTTTGACCATTAGATAACTATAATTATATGAATATAAAAATTAAAAAAATATGATTTTTTGAAAGTATTTTTAAAAATGAATCTAATAAAAATATTTTTCATATTGTGAAACATTTAGAATTTTATAAAACAGAGGAGTATTTAGTTCTCTTAAAAGGACTACTTGACAAAATCACTAGCATCACTAAATATTGACCTTTTATTATAAAAAAAAATTCATTTTCGACCACAAACAACAAACAAATTGTTCTAAGCATAATTTTATTTTTCTATGCCTTAAATTTTTTTTTATTGTTTATCCTTTAATTACACTTTTTGGTATTTTATACGTTAATTTATTTTCACATAGACTAGTACCAAAAAAAAGGAAAGATTTGAACTTTTGCTATGGGTATCTAATCGATTTTCTAGTTGTGGATACCCAGTCATAAAATCCTTCATCTGCCATTTTATTTCTTCCTGATTAATTTCTTTGCTTTCACATTCTTTTTTTCATATTGCAAATTATTATTATAATAGTTAATGTATATGAATGAATATCTTTGATAAATTTGTGATAGAACTATTAATTTTTTTTTATACTATAATATGGAGCATTGTCATACAACGGTGAGCGTTTCAACAAGCCAATATTTACTTCTTAATTATTTTACACAAATTATAGGTGGTGTAGAAGTTTTGATTGTAAGTGTATGGTATCTTTTATATATAAGAGTTCTATCATTAATAATTTTAAGGGTAATGATTCTTGTCATATTATATGAAACCATTAGGTGGCGTTTACTTGTAAGCAATGATGATTACAATGTAATCCATCATTTTATAGAGCAATATAATCTACCAATTTATAGAGCAAATGTGGGTAGAAAAGGAAGGGGGAGTAGGAGGAAAATGGAATTTGGGATTTGGGAGCTTGATTGGATCAACCAATGTAATCCTTTTTACATGGCTAAAGTAGAACAATTGTGATTACAATGGATGTTGTAATTAATCTGACTATTTCCATGTTTCTCCTCCCCCTCCTTCCTTTTTACAACCTATATTTACTCTATAAAATGGTCCATTACATTGTAATCACCATTACATTCAAGTAAACGAGCTCTTCCATTGTAACTAGAACAGTTTCTTTGACATCATGGTACACCTCCCCGTTCACTTATTAAGAGTATGATTTGAAAGTTGTAGTCTTTTTTGGTTCTTGAGTTAAGCTGCTAGTGGTATCACTGTTGCGTTTTATGGTGAAACAATCCTGCTGTAAGTCTCACCAATATTAGGTTTCTTGTTTATTTTTCTGCAAACCTTGCTTAATTTGGGATCGACATAACCAATCATGCTAATTCTCTATTCTTGATGCAGGAGATTAAAGTCCTTAAGTCCCCAAATATTGTGCAGTATTATGGGAGTGAGATAGTAAATAAATTAAACTCTACATATGGTTTATAGTTGATTTCTATGTTTCCATTCTACAAGTGTGGCATTTACAAGAATATTTTGATCAAGCAGGTTTTGGTTATGATATTTATTTTGCCGTGCAGGATTACAGTTCATTGCAGGAGGGTGAAATGCGTAGTAATAAAGATGAGTGGTGCCAAAGGCGAAATTGTTCTCTTTTTGGGGGGGGGGGGGGGGGGGGGGAAGGGGGGGGGGGGGTATGGAGCAATTTTTTTTGCATATGCGGTTTTGAATATTCTTGAAGAACTTGGATGTAAAGTTTTGGGGTTGTCATAAAACTTTGTGTTTTTTTATGGATGTTATTATATTTTAAATAATTTTTGGGTATATAAAGCATTTTTTTGGGTATATAAAGCATACTTGAATAAGAGATATTAGGTATTGTTTTGGTTTATTATTATCTTTTTTAAAAATAATAAACACCAAAGAAGGCGACAATTATTAGGGTGCCTTCTTTGCTTAGAGCAATAAGGGCATGTTCTTTTCAACAGGTTTTCAGTTTTGTTCAGTTTTGTCCAGTTTTGTCCAGTTATCAGTGACAAAATCCAGTTTTGTCCAGTTTTGCCCAGTTTGACCCAGTTTTGACCAGTTTTATTCAGTTTTGCCCAGTTTTATTCAGTTTTGATAACAACAACAACAACAATATTAATAATCATAATAAATGTATTAATAATTATAATAACAATAAAATAATTGTTTTCTTATTTCTTTATTATTGATTTTATTATTATTATTATTATTATTATTGTTGTTGTTGTTGTTGTTGTTGTTGTTGTTGTTAGTATAATTATTATTGTTAGTATTATTATTATTGTTATTATTATTATTATTATTATTATTATTATTATTTTAGTTCTTATTATTATTTTTATTATTGATATTATTATTATTATTATTGTAATACTAATAATAGTAGTATTTATTAATAATTATAATAATAAAAATAATAATAATAATACTATTATTGTTGTTATTATTGATATTATTATTATTATTGTAGTTATTATTATTATTATTATTATTATTATTATTATTATTATTATTATTATTATTATTATTATTATTATTATTATTATTATTATTATTAACCGTGAAAATTAAATAATTTTCAGTTTTCCCAGTTTCTCCCAGTTTGATCCAGTTTCCCCCAGTTTTTCCCAGTTACAAGTTAGACTTTTCAATTTTGTCCAGTTTCTCCCAGTTACCAATTCCAGTTTCCGGTTGAAAAGAACAAGCCCTACGGGCGAATGTACTCGCCTTCTATTTTTATCAAAGAGGGCGACTTTACTCGCCTCTTTTGAGTTAAATCAAGTAGGGCGAACCTCAAGTTAGCGCCTCTTAGGCTAATAAGAAGGGCCTAGCATGGTGGTTGGGAAGACGACTGAAATTGCCCTCTTAGGCTAAGAAGACGAGTTTTTTTTTTTTTTTTTTATCAAAGAGAGTGACTTATATCACCTTCTTTGACCTGTTTTTGTTGTAGTGAGTTTGATTGTGATGGTGATTGTGTAAGTTTTGAGCAAAACAGAAAGAAATGAGGCCTTGAGTTGTTGAAGACCACAAAATGTGAAAAAGTTAGGTCCTTCTAGAATCTAGAATGGGTAGGTTCGACATACTAGTAGCTAGCAATGTCGTACAAAGTTGAAGAACGTACATGTCCTTTGGCGTAAGTAAGGGCTTTGGTGCGGGCTTTTTCTAGCAATATTGAAATATGTCGCAAAGAATGTTTGTGAAGTAATTAAAGTCTTTTTTCATTAGAAAAAACTCATCAAAGAGATAAATTATACATTCATTTTACTTATACCTAAAATTGACTCTTAGAGACGGTTAATTATTTTTGATCAATTAGCCTTTGTTCTATTTTGGTAAAAGTTATTTCTCTAATAGTTGTTAACAGATTACAACAAGTGGTACAAGAAATTGTTAATCCATTTCAAGGGGCTTTTCTATTTCCTTCTACCAAAGCCTAGCTTCCATTTTAAGATAATTATTTCAAAATAGAATAGAGTATTTTATAATCTCTTTATTATGAATTATAGTACTGTAGTTTTACTTACAAAAAACAATGACCTTGTTGCCAAAAAATATATTTATTTGCATGCAGGCTCTAAATTATACCATTGAGAGTAGTTAAAACCAATATTACTCTTGATCGACAATATGCTGATCAATTTGTTAATCTAGAGAGATTTTGATTGTGACTAGTATTGATGGTCAATTTAGAGAATGTGGATCTTTTGCGGTGTCGTAGAGATATAAATCATTTTTCCGTCTAAATAAAAAGTCCTAAATGATCAGATTGGCCTTTTAAGTGAACCTATTTAGACATATTGGTCTATTTAAAATCATTTAAGACATTAGGGTATTAAAAAGTGAAAAAAGTGGCATAAAGGCCCTCTGAACCGGAATCTTAAATTTTAAGTAAGAATCTTCTTATTTAATAATTTTTTTTAATTTTATCCCCCTTTTTATTCCTTTTCCAACTTTGTTTTTATTTCTTTTCCCCATTTCTTTTTTCTATGTTTTTCATTCCCATCCCTGTTCCCTTTGTCATTCATTCTCTCCTCGAACCAGCTACATTGTTAGCCACACTCTCATACGCATTAAGAGCTTTAGATGGTTACTTTGAATTGCTTGAAAGTGGAATTTTTCCTAATAATTTTGCGGTCCCTGTTGCATTGAAGTCAATAGGGGTGAATGGGACCAAGTACCTGGTTCTGGATGCGGAATCGGTCAAGACCCGGCGGGTCCAGACTTGGAACCAGTCCCACTGGGACCAGTTCTGGTTCCAGAATTTCGGAACTGGTTGGAACCAGTTCCAGCTCCGGGTACCAGTTTTTGGGATCAGGTACCCGCCGAGTACCCGGCATGACCAATTCCAAGAACCAGTTTATGAGTTTCATACTTTAATGTAGCATTGAGTTTTATTAATTATTGTTTTTGTATTTTCGTTTTTGGGTTATAATATTATGATATTGGGTAAAATGTAGCAATAGATGGTTTATTAAAGAGAGTTGTACAAAATAATAATAAGTTTCGGGGAAAAAAGAGAACAAAAAAGTCTATGAAAAAGTGAAAATGGGTACTTGGTCCCGAAATCGGTACCCGCCAGTTCCAGTACCAGTTTCCAGATTTCAGGATCCGTGGTAACAGTTCCAGTACTAGTTCCCAAATTTTAGGATCCGCCAGTACCAGTTCCAGTACCAGTTTCAGGTATTTTAGGCGGGTACCCGACCATGCTCACCCCTAATTGAACACCTGTGGTGCAGCTCAATGTATTGAAATTGGGAAGGGAATTCATGCGTATGATCTTAAGGTGGGTTTTGAGAGGTGTGTGTATGTTGTAAGTAGTTTGGTTGATATGTGGTACTTGAGGATGCAAAGAAGGTGTTTGATAAAATGCGTAAGAGAAATGACGTGGTACCAATTGGAATTAGATGATTGTGGGTTATGTACAAACTGGGATGGATGAAGAGGCGATCCAACTTTTTTATGACATGAGGATTGAACCAACTGGGGTCACTATATCCAGTTTGCTTTTAGCGTCGGGCAATTTGGGGTAAGTAGAAGAAGGGAGGAAAGGGCATACATGCTCTTGCACATAAGTATGGTTTAGAGTTGGGTATTATTTTGGGAAGTTCTATGATTAATTTCTACTATAACCTTGGATAGATTAATGATGCTGAATCATTTTTCTCAAGGATGGTGGAGAAGGATGCAGTTACTTGGAATTTGATCATTTCTTGTTATGTCCAACATGTGTTGATTGAGGTGATAAAAGAAAAAAAAGCATGGGTTGGTTGAAAATGCGGTGTATATGTTTCATCTGATGAGATTCGAAGGGTTTATATTTTTTTTGCTAGTCGGAAGGGTTTACATTTGATTGTTCGAACTATGACCTCTTTGTTTTAGTTTTTGCTGATTCTGGTAATATAAAACTTGATAAGGAGAGTCATTCTTAGCTGAATTTGGAATTAAGGGAGGAGAGAGAATGAAGGAGAGAGGAAAGAGAAAAAGGGGAAATTGGAAAAAGGAAAATTAAAGGTGGAATAAATAAGAAAATGGGGGAAAAGGAATAAAAAGGGGGATAAAATTAAAAAAATAAATTGATTAAACAAGAAGATTTTTACTTAAAATTCTAGATTCCGGTTTAGAGGTCTTTATGCCACTTTTTTCACTTTTTAATACCCTAATGTCTTAAGTGATTTTAAATAGACCAATATGTCTAAATGGGTTCACTTAAAAAGCCAATCTGATCATTTTGGGAAATAAAAAGGGGTTTTAGAAAACGGATTAAGCAGAGAAAGAGTGAACAACACAACTTCTCAACAAAGACAATCCTAATACCAATTTAGTAGAACCTAAACGCCCAAAGTTAATTTTTACAATGGATAGTGGTCAAATTGGCTTTCTCTAGTCTATTATCCAAGGTGGCATTGAATAAATAATAAATAGTCATAAATGTATGGGTGATTAAAAAGAAATCAAAAATATTTTTATTTTATTTTAATAAAAAAGTAACATAAATATTATATTTATTATCCTAAAAAATGTATATTATTTATTCACTAAAAATGTAATTTCTTTGTTAAATGTGTGAAAAAGATTATTATTGTTCCTCACTACCCCTATTATTCAACTTTATATATTGATGTGATTAAATTTTTTTTATTATATTGATTCTAATAACAGAGGATGATGAACAAGAACTCGTGCATCGCACAGGCACGAAATCTAGTATATATATATATATATATATATATATATATATATATACAAGTGAATGTTGTTACATGCTATAATGACACGTAGGACTTGCCAAGTAAGCATATTGTCATATAAGACATGCATGAATCTTAATGTATCAAACAAATAAATAGGGGACTTTTACAATTCATGCATTAATTAACATCCCAATACATATTATCCTATGTATGATCCTTAATACATCGAATCCTAATTAGTATTAAGTAACTCATCATAAAGAACTCATAAAGAATGCTTGAGCTCAACAATAACGAAAACGGCCTAAGATTACTATTTAATGCGTCTATTTAACGGTAAATTATTGGTGTATCTCCAATGGAAGAGGTAAGGGCACGCGCTAGATTGATACGTAGGTTTTGACACATAAGTAAATATTGACATGTCATCAAATAGTATAGGTGCATGTACTTCTATTTGTACAATTTAATTCTTATCTTAATGTCATATTATAAGTGTATGTATATTCAATTGGTACTATTAGTATAGGTGCATGTATCTTCTATTAGCACCATACATCTATTAGGAAATGTATTTAATAAATTACTATAAGAAAATGTTTTTATTTGAAACCAAATACTTTTACATAAAATCATGCATCACGTGGGGCATACAACTAGAATTAAACAGGAAAGCAAAAAAGTTGATTTGAGTATAGCAAGGGAGAGGTCCATGACATAGACGAAAAAATTATTTCAAGTTTGTACAACGAAAATATTTTAGTTGTTATAAACACACAAACTGTACATCGCACGGGAATGTAACTAGTTTATTTAATTAGTGAACGTTCAAAACAAACGAGGTTTAAAAGCTTTCCCTTGTGGACATTAAAGTTGTCATTTAGTCAAATGAGAAAATAACACATCTTTGAACCAAAGAAATTGGCGGACTTTCATTTTTGTGTGAAAGGTATTATTGTAGTCTTGTAGACTTTCATTTTGGCTATAATATATGTGCTATTCTCACTCCATATACTCATTCTTTGAAATGCTTTATTGAGAAATTCAGGAAAAATAGTGTGGAAATACTCAAAAGGGTATTATTAGAATAGACGTTTTCTGAACTTTCTTCCTCTTTGGACGTGATTAAAGGGCATCTCCTAATGCACGATCTCGGGTATTCCATGAATTAATTTATGTAGGTGCTCCTCAGGAGATTTGAACCCATGACCTGGTATACAAGTTGTAACTTGTTTACTAGTAAGCCAACACCTCTTGAATTATACAGACCACCAATAATGTTGGAAAAATTTAAACTTGTCTAAACTCTATCGTTTTAGTTTAGTAGTGTACGCAACATGGTTGAAAATGCAAAGAGTGAAGTACACTCTTCCATCACTTAGCAATAAAAAATCAGTCTTCCAAATTGAGCAGCAACACGGAATAAAACCATTTTGTTGCTAGTTTTGCTGTGAAACATTCAACATCTATTGCCTTTTTCTTTCTTGGGGACCATTTTTTTTATCTCTGTGGCTGAATTATGTTGCGGATCATATATTTGAGGTTCTTCGTGGAATAATTTTGCTTCGCATCATTGATGGGTTGGCTGAGAATTTCGGTTAATTTCCATCGCCAAAATCTACTCGTTTTTTTTTTTTTTTTTAATTATTTTTATTTTATTTTTTTTGATGGACCATAAGCTGGTAGTTTCATAAGATCAGTGGGATCCGACATAAAAACATGAACTTGTTTTCTTCATAACGCTTTGTTCCCTGCCCCCTTTTTATCAACTGAAACACTAGAAATGAGAAACTTAGTATATACCTCACCATATATACAAAAGCACTAGAGTTAGAGACTACTTAAGATAAAGGAGACCATGTATTTAAGAATAACATAATAACATCTCCTTAATAAAGGAGGAATTTTCTAATGTTTCGATAACACCACATGTATATATTAGGAGAATTATTCAATCACATTGTCCTTGCGTTTATAGTAAAGGTAGGTCGAAACATGCCTCTTTCAATTAAACTTGAGCACTCGAATTACCATGCCAGTATGCCAACATGTGCTGTACTGTGGTTTACCTAAAAATGTTAAGTGGTAGACATAATGAATGTGTCATGTATGATTGTATGGCCATAGCTTATATCCATGTGATTAGGTATATACCTTAAGATATTACTCCACTTTATAGCAAATTTTCTCACATGTTGCCTAATTTCTATGTTGATATGAAGTAAAGTAAGTAACAAGTGGTTGATGTTGTTCAACACGTACTATTATCGCTTAGCTAACTAAGTTGTGAGTATGATTCTTGTGCATGAAAAAACTACTTGTAAGTACAATGAGCATAAGCACAGCAAAAAAAGTACAATGAGCATATAGTGTACCGTATCATGGACGAATCAAAAGACTTTAAGATTTCTCTGCTTATGAGAAACACTTTATCATTGTACGAGTTCTGATGAATTATTAGGAGCTTACTACCTATCTTTTCAACCAAAAATAAATAAACCAAAAAAACATGATTAATTTGAGTGTATGTTGGATTGCATTGCTTCCATGCTAATTCAACATTATATTCCAATTCTTTTTCTTTGCCCCTGTCTTTATAAATAACCACTTGCTTAGACCAGTGAGTGCAGTGACCACTTCCATACTTGTTTTGCTGCAACTGAAGGAGAAATCCAAAGGGATCGCATTGATCCTTAGTACTTCTCTTCATACACAAAAACTTTTATAAACACATTCAAAATTTACAAGGATCAGTGCTATCCCTTTGGATTCATCCTTCAGTAGCTTGTGTACCCAAATATTCAACTACTTCAAGTTCCAGTGGCTTCAATTTGGACGAAAAGATCATATCAGCAGGTAATTTATTACCCATGTACACTTTATCACACTACATTTCTGCTAATACTGTACTTTATAGTCATTACTCGTTACAAGGGGAGGGGGCAGATGGGGATTCGATCCCGGGCCAAGCTCACAGAATCAGGAGGCCGTGTTGGAAACTCACACGGTCACATCCTTCTGGTTATGTTCTTATTAGATAACACTAGCTAGTGAACAAGGGTCGACTCACAAATCACAATTGAAACATGCAATCGACTATGATTCTTTAGTGATCCAACAGAACAATTCCTGAGAAATGAATAAAGAGGGAAACGTCAAAATTGAGTGACCTTATGGGACAACAAAAATATATGTATCAGTCATTTGGGAACAAAAATGGGATATGATTTAATCATACATCAATTTTCTATGCAACTGTAGCACTAATCTTACAAGCTTTACCTCAATGCTCAAGTTTTCCGCTTCTTAGTCTTCACATCTTGTTTACTTCCGGTAGATGGAGAGGTGCTCGACTTAGCAGATTCTCTCCCACCATTTGCACTCGCATCTTTGGTTTTCTGTGGCAACTTTCGCTTTTTCCTTCTCAAATTCTTCTGCTTGATTGAACTGTCGTGGTATTAACAAAAGCCATCCACGAAAAAAAATAACATATATCAGAATAGAATCTTCAGAAAAGAAACGGAAGAGCATATATGCAAAAACAATAACCATGTTATCCTGTACAACCGGTACTGCACTGTATTTAGTTGCAGAGGATACAACTCCAGAAAATAGATGCTCTTTAGAGTGTCAGGCAGAAGCATGCAGTGAGGAATACAACTCCAGAAAATAGATAGCTCAACAGCATGAACATTGCCGTCACAACGAACTCCCCAGGTTAATCCAAGGAGTGTAAGGGCTAGGCTCAACATTGTTCTTACCTTAGGGGAGGGGTTAGGGAGCTTACAGGTAGGCATATTGTACTTGCCACCAGTTTAAAAAAAATTGACAAAAATGTGGGAATGACCCTAACCGTTGATCTCTGAAATCCTTAGCCACCAGTTAAAGCCGGTCATTAAGGCCTCAAGGTACATATCTTGAAATGCGAAGGAAACTAATCCTCAACAACCTCAAAACACAAATCCCACCTAAAACTTAGTTGGCACTATGTTACTTCAAGAGGAGCAGACTACTGCTCTGGCTGGGAAGAAGTACAAGATCATCTATTGACACAACAGGTAATGTTGGCTCACCTCGTCTTGGTCTCTATGCTGACCATCCTAGTGGACGCATTCTGTACTATACTTCTGTAGTACTGAACATATGGGGCATTGCCACTGCTCTTTTCAATCTGCACGTTATACAATGAATCATCAAAACAAGTTTACCCTCCAGGTTCAGCAGGACACACCACAGATGGAAAGAGATTCAAACCTGAAGAAATGAGTCTGTGAATGCTTGATCTACAGGTGAAATTGAAATATCCTCTCGCTTTCTCTGCACCAAATCAATGTTCTTCTCCACCTATAAGAAGAAAAAACAGCAGAATATAAGGCTATGTTTAGCACAAACAACTAGCTTCTCAATAAAAGTTACAACTTGAAGCTAGTTTATTCAACTCTCAGCGACAGGCTACCAAACCATTTGTCAGATTATTTTCAATTTGCAGCTATGGGCCTACAGCTACAACTAGTTTATTAGCTTTTCGTAGCAACATTCAACTATTTTCTAATAATTTATTCCTTTTTTAACATTTCACAGCTATAGCTACAACTAATTTTGCCAAACTTAGCCTAATATACCTTCTTACTTTCTCTGCCCGACTCAGGCATTTGGTACTTACCACTGAAGATACCAGTTAAAATTTTAAACCCTCCCTCCCTTTTGCAGCAGAGATACAGGTGGAAATAAGTATAACAAAAGCGGTGATAACTATTAACTAGAACCAACTCTACAAACTAAGAAAGGAGTAAAGAAAATGCAATTAACTTCAAGTTAGCCACAAATATTTCTGTCAACATGGCATCATAAAGGCCCTCTGGCCCACCTTTTCCAATACAAAGTTAAATTAGAGCATATAGGTGATGAGCATATTGGCCCGTTATAACTTAAGCAACTTTTGGCTCTCAACAACGATTAACCAAGAAAAACAGACAGGTGAATTCTAATGGCGAAAGCCTGAAAGGTGCTAGCAAAGATATACAATAGAAGCACTACAAGCAAATTGCAATCCACCAGTGGAACTTCAGGAGGTTGACCCTCACAGTCTTGTTTTAGACAAAAGCTTAAAATTGACTCTTGGAACACAAAACATAAGATTGTACTTCTGTTGAAGCTCTCGACATCATTCGTCTACCAAATAATATGCTGCAAAAATGACCATCCCAAGTTCCAATTCCATATCAAGAAATCCATCCTTGTAAGGATCACAGAAACTACAACACACAAAACGACCAGTAGAAGCTTATCTTTTCAGTATATTTCCTCCTGCATCCACATTCGCTCAACATCAACATTACCCTAGTAACTCCAAAGAGGCTCCCACCCGGGCGATATAGGGCAGACCTGGCAAAACTGACCCAAAACACTACCCAACCAGAATAACCTGAAAGATACCCCATTATCTAATCCAATTTAGTCCCGATTATTCGAAAGGATCAATCAACCCAAAGTTAGCATGACCTGATGCTGACCCGACCTTTTTGATTGGTTTATTATGTTTCATCTCCAATGATCGGAAACCCTCATAGAATACTCAAAGCCCAGAAAAGGGAGGAGATGTATTTAATACTTTAATACAACTCCATCAGAGAAGCAGATGACCCAACCTTTTCGACCCAAGCCAAAGACAATTTGTGCCAATAAGGGCCCTAACCCACCACAACCGGAACCGATATGACCCGAAAAAAGTACAACTGAACCAAATTGCACTGAAGTAAGCACAACCCGAACCCAAACATGACCAAAATCGAAAATAATCCAAACCCAAAATGAACCGAACCTCAAATCGGTTTAACCCGATATTAAATGGCAATGACCTAACACAGCCCAAAAGGCCTTACCAATAGCTTCCTAAATGCTATCTATCAGAGTTGTTAGTACCATAAAAATTGAAGTCATCCTAGGATTCAGTTAAGAAAAGGTAATCAATTTTTTAGTGATATCCTAATTTCACTAATTACATATATTAAAAAAATCAAAACCACACAATATTCATTGAAAAAGGGAAAGAAAAAAATATACACATGAGACACCAGAGAAAAGATATGTCAATATCAAATATTATAATCGAATAAGGAAAAAGAATAGAAGAAAAGAAAATAAGGATTGTGTTAAGGAAAAAAATTGTAAACAGTACATTCAATGAATTACGGAATTACCTGATCGATTAGGCGTTTCACCATTCGTTGTAGGCTTTCAACATTTGATTTATCATGATATTGCTTCAACCGGATAACAGGGATAGTAGCAAGTTCAGGGAAAGATATGTGATGGCTCCACTGTAGAAAGTGCGCAGAAAGCAGCTCAACAGCAGCATAAACACACTCCATTTGGATATCCCGCGACTTCAACCAATATTTGGGCAACTGCACCACGGTAACAACAATTTATAATTTCTTAATGACTGGAAGGTACAACAATGACAATAACGCTGTAATTTTTTTTTAATAAAAGTAACTAGTACAAAGTTAAAGGACATGGAGTCCTCAAAAGTGCAACTAACTACGAATTGCCCAGGGCACCCCCCTAAAAGCACCCACCGCCTTGGCCTATAAAGAAGCAAGGTACACCACCGGAACCCAAACAAATCCAACCGGTTTGAAAGATCCCAGAGAAAATCTGAGCATTCTGTTCCAACCAATGACAGTAACGCTATAAAGTACCAGCAATGCCTCATGTTACAACCTTGATCATTGACAATAAATTGGCAGGATAACACATACACACATATCAAGCACCTGGAAGTTTGGCAAATCTATGAAGCATCATATATTAACATATTACACAACTCAGAGTAACCTCCAAAGCCTCAAAGTACAAACATCTCTTCTATATCCCCCTGCGGCTAGGGGTTTGACTTTTGAGTCTCTACTTCTCTAGAGAAAGCTGGCCATATGAACGATATATTATAAAATCTACTAGACTATCTAACACTATCTTCAGACTACTTATTCCATTTCAGTTTCATTATTTTCCTTGATATAATCTACAATCAACGAATACAACAACATGACCAACACAAACAGAAAGCATGCGCCAATGAAATTAGGAGGGACAATCTTTTAGACTTTCAACAGAAGTAGACGCCTAAAAGGACTGGCAAAAGTCACCAATATTGAAAAGGAGTTTGAACTTGAAAATGAGGATGGTAATGAAAAAAATTCTTAACAATATCCAGACCTGCAAAGTAGTTGATAAGTTAACAGCATCCTTAACACGTTTTTCGACTTCCTTGGTGGAGCTGCTATCCAATATATCCAACACTAATGATGAGACGGGAATGAATATTTCACTGGAGGAGGAGAGATGGTTCAACCATCGGATGCATTTAACTTTCAAAGGGAGATATCTTTGACCAGCAAAGAGGCTAGCCACTCCATTAATAACTTGAATCATTGCAAATAGTAGGCCATGAAAATCATTATCTTTGATGTTGACAGCCACAAAGCTAACCCAAAGATCAATGCACAAAGCATACTCCCAACTGCACATCTTCTTAAGAGCTTCCTGCCAGAGAAATTAAGCACCATCAAAATAAATTTCATTTCACCAAAACATCAATTCCTAGATATTGCAATAACAATAACAGTCATAAAGTTGGGTTCCAATCTATTATTCTAATCTTTGACACATATTGGAGTATAGAAGAATCTTTAAATAATAATAACAGCAAGTCTATGATTTACCTCTTTCGCTTGCAAGCCGAACTGGAGGATCCTAGCTAGTTTTTGGATAGATGAGGTTGCCAATTTAACTGATTTCTGCAGATCTATGGAACAAAGCTCAACAAAAGAGCTTTTGAGGTACTCTATATGCTTTAAACTAGTAGAGTCAACTACGTTGCGGCGTGAAATTATGGCTTTACATGTTCTCTGCAAGCATATGTCATAGTATTCATGCCCAAAGAAAGAAGCCACGTCATATAAGATCAGAAAAGAGCATGATGAAAGAGCCCCATCACCTGCTGCCCACAGCTGAACAGCAACCTGCAATGCATAGTTGATAGTCAAGAAAGCATCAGAAACAATTTGGAATTTCCAGGCAAAAGAATAAGCATTCAACTCTAGAGTCAAGTATCAATCAGACCTCGTTTTAAGCATTGACAAACAGAAACAAGTTAACAATGGCCTTGATAGCATTTATCCAAATTATATACTGGGTACTAAGTATTAACACTCAAGGAGATGGGGGAAGGGGGGAAGATGAACAAAAGGGGCCAATTTGTTCAAGAACGTATCTACTAGTACCGATAGACTATATGTGAAAGGAAGACTGTCAATTTCATACTTCTTGAAACATACTGTCAATGAAAACTCCATAGACCAAAAAGACAACATTGATAACTATCATAGTAACAAATAACAATACGAATAACCTTCATACTGAGAGAACGGAAATAAATCACAGGCCAAGAGAACAGGATCCTTTTGGATACTGACAAAAGAAGATAGTTTATAGCAGCCTTATTCATACCTCAATAAGCTTGCGCAGCAAAGAGGGAAAAGCAGCAAAATATATCAATGAACCTCTTAGCCGTGTCAAAGAGAAAGCCAATATGTCAGTTTCAGTGGATTGATTCAAGAGGAACAGAGAACTTGTCAAATACGATTTGATCATTCGCCTCACACTTCCCCATTTGGATGTAGTCTTCAAATCGAGTATGGCCTCCATCTTGCAATTGGAAGATAATCCCAATACGCCCCGAAACAATTTATCTCCTTCAGAAAGCATAAACATTACAATGTTGCAAAAGGTTTCCTGGTTCTGTATTCTTGGGGGCGAAACAGAAGCCTTAGCATAAGTTGATTCAGCTCCATAGTGACACGCAGCACGATAGGCATTTACAAGACTCGGAAGCACGGACAGTTTACGCTGCTCTTTAACTATCTGACACCAACTATTAATGGTAGAACAATTCAACAATTTGCCTGCATCTGGACTTGGAAAACCACCATTAATAGACTGAATATCGTCATCACTCATCTCATCTTCATCAGACTGTTAACAAGTTATCAGATAAGTTAGCAATCAACTCAAATTTACTGAAATACAACTGTAATAACATAAATCACCAAAGTAAAAACTTTCAGACACAGAACAGCTTGATCAAAGCACGCACCATCTCTTCATTTTGCAGTGATTCATGATCTTTGATGCGATCTTGCAAGAAGATTACAAAGTCTGGATCCTGAGGCATTTAAAGAAAATTAATGTAAAGACATAAAAATAAAAATAAAAAGTATCCCTTCGCTTTCTAATTGAAAAGAAGAAAGAGTGTAAAATGCAGAAACCTTAAAAAGGGATAGCAAGAGGAACACAAGACAACAATAGACAAATTGTCCCAAGGATTTATGCATTTACCATTTTCATACCCAAAATCAAGTAGCAGCATCTCATTGTATCAGGCAATTACAGGTGGTGTTAATGTAGAAGTACAGTCACCAGAAGAAAAATCTATCAATAGAAAGGAAAGTACGTATCTGTATTTTGTTCCTCCCACACAGAAAAATTACCTTCTGCTTTAAAGCTTCCAATCTTTTCTTTTTCTCTGAAAGCTCTGATTGAATCTTTTGGTTGTGCACTGATAATCCACTGCCTTGGCTAATATCTGTGCACGTTGAACCAGATTATAAATAAAAAAAACTGTATCTGCATCTACAACCAAGCAGTAAATGAGAAAATGGAAGATAGTTAAAAAATGGGAAAGAAATGTTTCCACCTTCTGGGTGAACCTCATTTGCATTCCCACCAATATATGGGCAGCTTGGGTCCTGATTAGCACAAACATTAAAAATAAGAGAAGAACCATATGACTCAGAAACACAAAGGCATGATCACAATGTGAGACCTCAGATAGATATCCTTCACTGTCTGAACCACTTTCAATGATATTGTCAGCTTCTTCACTTGTGAAGATATCAAGAGAAGCATCCTCTACGTCTTCACTATGCAGCTTACTATTAACAAGTATAAAAAGATGATCACGTCCATGCCAACTGATATGGGCAAACCACTAAGAATAAAATTAATAAACATCTGCTAGCAAATGCTGTTTTCCATAAGCAATATTCAATTTCTCATGCACACGCATCAGGTAGCAAAAACAAACATTTACCCCCTCGTTGAAGAATTAACATGCACAGCTAACATAGGAGAAAAGAGAGTTTCTTGACTTGCTAAGGAACAAAAGTTGAAACTGCTAAGTACACAATACATACACACTTCTTTTGCTCCATCTACCATCGCCTAGCAATATAGCATGCACACCACACAAACATGCAAGCACGGAAACATCCAAGTGCACAGATATGTGTTTATAAAAACTCCTACAAGTTAAGGACAATTATACAGCATATGAAAATCAGGGCAAGACAAAATTTTGAAATACCGAAAGGGGGAGATATATTTATGGCTAAATGCAATACTATTATTTTGAAGTATTTGGAAGGAAGGACAATTCTTGTCCACCATTTCCATTGGGGCCAAAAGCTTCACTACTTTTTGGCTTTGGAATATATGGACTAAAGCAAAATGGCTCATAAAACTGTCAGCACTTCTTATTTATTGTGAAGTTGCCGATGGTCGTCGCACTTCGGATCTTGGGTCAAACGGAGACAGCCTCTCTGTGAGACTCTCACAGGGGTAAGGCTGCGTACAACCGACCCCCCCTTACCCTGCCTAGGCGGGAGCCTCTTCTCTTTGGAGGCACTGGGGTAATGTTGTTGTTGTTGTTGGAAGGAAGGACAATTCTCTATTGAAGGGGGGGGGGGAGCAGGAGAGAGAAGCAAAGTACACTATGGGCTGAATTCCAAGGCATATGTCTACTGATGTTGCACCATGTGAATTTCTTTTGTCTCGTCATATTTATGGCGATCTGATACATACCAACTATAAGTTTTTTTTGTAAAGTGATTGCAACTACCTATCTCTAATTTGTATATCCATTGCCTCTAACTCATATGTTACATGGACTTGGCTGGAATTGTCCAACATGGATACGTGTCCAAGTGTGGTTCTTGGTGATATTTTGATCTTTTAGCATGTTTTTGGCCTAATATGAAGTGTCGAGTGACCCATGGCCGAGTGTCGAGTGTCCGACACGGGTACTCGAGGTGAAATAAAGAGTCTAGGTAACGTAGTAGTCTTATGCCCATATTTGATCTCCTCTCACGATTTTCATGCATTTTGATTTTTGAGCATTGCACACTTGACAATCAGACACTAGGAACATTCCAATGAACATGCATCTCACATAAGTAGGTGTGTAGGACCCTAGACCTCTAAGATAAAAGTATTATGTAATTAAAATGTACTGCAACCAGGAACCTCACAAAAAACAGTTAGTCACTTAACTTGAATTCTAACCAGCATCTGCTGTGTACATCACACTCAAAAAAAGCTATGATGTCACCAAGAGTTCCTAAAGCTGGTGAAACTGCTCTACAAAGGAGAATGACAACCTACTGGAGATTCTGTCGCCAGAGGAGAATAAATTGAAGTTGCAAGCCATTTAGAATACAAGACCTTGTTCTTTTCTGAGGTTAAATTCAAAAGACTTGTGGTTCACCTTTTTACCTTCCAGAAGATGACACAGAAGCATCTCCTCCTTGCTCTTTGACAACATCATTTTCATCCCCTAAAACATACATAGTGATCCAATAAGATTCGTAAAACAGTAGGCATCGACCTCAGTGGTTAAAATAGTATAGAATAAATCACTAAAGCAAATGATCAGAAAGGTATGCAATGAAACACAAAGTACATAAGATGTCGTACTTACTATAAATGTGATTAATTGTTTTTTTCCAATTGTTTTTGAATCCTTTCAAAATTTATAGCCGCTTTTGTCAGTCTATCGAGAACAGCTTTCTATTAAGCGAGAAGCTAGGGGATAGGCTGCGTACATCTTGACCTTCCCAGACCTCGCCTTAGGCGGGATACTTACTGGGTTTTTGTTGCAGTTGTTGCAACTTAAGTGCATTAACCCAAGAACTTGCCCACACAAGCAAGAATATGGATACACTCCCACTTACGAGTAACAACGCTCTACTTCTATTACAACTCAAAATAAGTTCTTAAAATCTGTAAGACAACTTGAATACTTCTTTATATCAATAACTTAATGCATTTGTTTCCATCAAAGCAGGAGTCTCCTACATGTTCATCAATTCATCAACTTTCTTACAAGTGCAACTAAGTTAGCACATTCAGATATCAACTACATTCTCAACAAAGCTCTAACTTAATCATCCTTGGCAACTTTCTTACAAGTGCAACTGAGTTAACACATTCAGATTTCAACTACATTCTCAACAAAGCTCTAAATTATTTATAATGGACTAAGTCAAATGTCTCAAGCTTTAGCTTCTCATTCATTTTTAAGTAACAGACGAATTTAACAAAACACAACCTCTCAGCAATTGCAGGGAATAGTTGACCTAAAAAGACTAATTAATGGGTATGGCTGTCAATCAAAAACTGTACGGAGCTCCAAAAACCCAATTCAAAATACAGCACCAGCTGAGCATACAAATTTTGACAATAGATTATATTGTACATGGCTACAGAACCTAAAACCCAACAAAAACAGCAGCAGCAGCAACAAAAACAACAAAAAGAGAAACAACAGAAAAGAAAAGAAAACATACTTGAAGAATTTTTCTTCTTAAAAAGGGGTTTCATCTTCCGTTTACGTTTCATAACAGACTGCAAGTTCTTCTTGGCAAACTTCCTCGCTTTCTTCCCCAATTTTCCCATTTCTTCTCTTTGATTTTAACTTTCAAGCAAAGCTTTCTAGCCAAGAACTGCGCTAGGTATTAAAGCAATGAACAAAAAAGAACACAAAAACAGACACTGCAAAAAAAAAACAAGCTTCAAACTTTTGATTACCAGCAAAACGAAAATGGCGGCTACAGCCCGAAGAACGGCAGTAAGGGGTCTTTTGCAGGTTGTGCCACTCTCGGTTTCTCTCCGCTTTTTTAAAATGTTTTTGATTTTTTATGTTTTTGGGCACCTTTGATTTGGGCTACATGATTTAATCTGTCCAGAAATTTGTGGCCTTTCCTTTAGGCTTATGATTTTGGGCTTTTTGGAGTACCTTAGACCTGCACACAGACACACAGTGCAATGGTTTTATTATATTTTCAAATTTCAATGACGTAAGAGTGACCCCATCTAACCTATTTAAACTCGTGTCAGTAACTTAGTCCCTCTCGGCCTAGACCACGCTGGGGTGATTAAAGGTTTTCCACTTACCATCCACTCCTCCCAAAACTAGCTTGTACAAGGCCCAACAGATATTAACCCACCGTATTTCCATTAATCATATAGAAATATGGGAGTCTTCCAAGTTAAAAGGTGATTAGATAACCATTGAAGGTTTGAAGCACATGCCTTGTGGTTTAAACTTGCGGTGCATGTGTTAATTAGGGAGCTAATCCATTGCTAGAAGAACATTTGAGAGCTATGAGTACAAATGGATTTGGGTCTTGCTCCTGTTGGCTCGTCGTGCTTTGAGGCAGTGTCGTGTCATGCTAGGTCGTGCTCGTATCAACACACCATGGCTTCGAGGCAGTGGCATGATGTGCATGTGGCCGACGGAATCAGTTCATTTTGTATCGCCTCATCCTAAAAGTGCCTTGATGTAGGCCGTGCTCGTGTCATGCGTTACGTGCTTAAACTGTTTTCGTAATTTATTTAAACTTTTGTCGTCTTGCTTGAGCACTGGGTTTTTTTCCCCAAAAAATCCATGAACGACAACCCCAGGCCTACTCATTCGTGCTCGACTGCTCGGCCTCGATCTTGCTATGTGACATATCGTGTCTCGGGCTAAGCGAACATTGGGGCATGAGGTCATGAATTAGCCACTTCCGAGTTTGTGTGTTTGAGTGTGGTGGAAAGCTGAAAGCCATGTCCACCAGTTTTGCAAACATTGGCAAAGAATCTTAATCTCTTAAAGCACCTCCAATGATATCTCCCAATTGGATTTTTATCTAGGCCTCATAATGAATACAAAAATCCCTTATTTATTTTTTGGTGCAAAGGAGGGCAAGAGTCCTAAGGAAATTTATTAATCAAACATTACTTGGCTGAGCACAGCCTACATTATTCGCATAAGAAAACTAAAAAAAACCCTCAGGAGGGCTATCAAAAACACCAAATCTAGCATCACTATCAAAGCTTTGGTTAGCTGGATAATCCGCCACTTAATTAGCTTCTCTATAGGCATGTCGAATCCGAACTTCCCAACTATCATCCACAAGCAAAGAGCAGCATTGGAGGAGGTGGAAATAGTTGGGTTCCACGGCTCTGTGTCATCTTTCAAACTGTTGAACACCTCTTCTGAATCAACTACAAGAATAACATTGGAAATCCCTTATCTTTTGCAAGTATAAGTGCCTTTAAAGCTGCCATTGATCTCAGCTCACCACACTTCATCTCAAACGCTTGCACAAAATCTCGAAGTGCATTACCAATAACCTCACCACCTCCAAAGCACCGTCGGTATTCACCTAGACCCATCCCATTGGAGGTGACTCCCAACGGACATAGGTCTCCTGTAGATTACGCTTCCTCGTTCCCGCTCGCTCCACCCGTCGTTCCTCCAACACAACATAGTCCTCAGCCATACGAGTAATGGAGCTAAGTCTATCCTTAGGTTTATCCTAAGGGTGCCCAAAAACACGAGCATCACGCCAACACCAGAGTCGCCAAACAGCAATAGCAAAGGTAGTTGCCAGGAGCCTCTAAATTCTCTTTAATCCAGCAATCAACTAAGCTCTCGAAGAACATTTCATAAGAAAGTGGTGGTTGGAGCAGAGCCCATACCTCCTTGGCCTCGGTACATCCCAAAGAACATGGAGACAAATGACAATCTTCCACCGCTTTGCCCCACTCAGAACACGCAAGGCTGTTCACGAAATCTATTCAAGTTAGACAAGAAACTCTCATGAATGGTTACCCAAAGGAAGGCAATTTCCCTAGGACAACCATTAGGTTGTTGCTTACAGTCTTGTATCTAGTACCTCCATTTGATAAGGTTTGTGGGAATACAAGGGTTATGCTGTTGATTTCTTGTATCTTCCCGAATAAAACCAATTTACAAAGGTTTTTACACTGCTTGAATAATGCTTCCGCATTCCGTAGTACAGCATTGTAATGTATGTACAGTTTCAGGGTTTAAGATTGTCTGACATTATATGCGGGCAACGAAACCTGTAATTGTTCGTGACTGCGTATATTAATTATGCAAAGTTTTTGAAGAGTAAGACTCAATCCTGCCATTCCAGACAACATCCAAACCCCTCCTCTTAAATTCCACTATATCTGCAAATCCTCTAACTTGACCAACCTCAACACTTCCACTGATCAACTATGCAAAGCTGTCAAGTTATGCACCTAGTCCATCTGAGCAGTTACGGAACTGGTAAACTTGCTCTCTCAGAGTTACGCACCTGGCCAATCTGAGCAGTTGTCGCACATATGTAGTCTTGCCCTATATCATCATCAACGCCCTTCATCTGCAAAACTCAACTCAAAGGTGAAATTGCATATTGAGCTTTCCATATGCCAATGCAAACTGCAAACATAGCAAAAAGTGTCAAGAACCAAAACATTCCGGCCATGTACACAGGTAGTACCACACTTCACGTGAACCCCTGGAAAACTGATGTAATGATCTTATTCAGTAGTCTCAGACAACTTCTCAGTTCTCACATATTTCAATGGACGAACCCCTCAGGCCTCACTTCATTAACACTTGATCCCTCCTTGTCAAGCTTGATGCCTCTGCCATCTGTTTCTCGCTATGCATTAAATTTCAAGAGAGTTTACTGGATGGGGAAGAACAAGAACACAAACATAACATCACAAGCAGAAGTGGAGAGGGGGAGGGGCAGTACAGAGCTTACTACTACAAGTGCTCTTAAATAAGAAACCAAAACGAGTTTTCTTCTAGGAACTCAGTCTGAAATTAAAGCAGAATGACATAGTTTTGGATGGCTATGTGTAAATGATTACCAAAATGGAGAAAAAGAACTTCCTACCCAACAAAACAGGGAAGTAATTAACCTACTCCCCCCCCCCCCCCCCCAATGCAAGAAGAACTGCAGGTGAAAAAGATTTTTGTGGTCAATCAGAGCAGTTTTTTGAAGACTTCATGTAGGATTTAATTCTGAATATGAAATTACTTCCTAAATAAACCAAATGACTCCATAGAATTGTAAGATGTACTTTATTACATATTGGCGCACAACCACCACTAATGATCAAATTGCTACCCTTGTACAATTCGTAAAGGGCTGACGGCCATATCACTGAACCAAGTCAAGATGCTAATAAACAATTGCTAGTTGAACACTCATCATGGAATCAAGAGCTATACTCTTGGTCTAAGAACTTACCCCACCTGTAATTGTGCTGTTCTTTCCTCACGGTCAAAAAATCTAAGAGTGCCCTTTGAATCAGACAGTATTTTGAGCTTTCCATATGCCAAGGGTGACCACAAATAAGGCAAGGACAAAAACTACCCAAGTCATGTTCACTGTGAGAGTCACGCGTCGTCTGGACACCTGTAAAGGTTACCAAGAAAATTATTATCAGAACACAGGTGGGAGATATACCTGAAGTTAAAGCAGAAACAGAGCATAAAAAGTTACGGTTAATGGACCAAATGTTGACAGTACTTGACCAGGAAAATTATTATCAGGACACAGGTGGGAGACATACCTGGCAAGGCTCTTTAACAAATAATGATTCAGATGGTAGCCTCACTGTAAGTGAACTGGGAAGTTCAGCATGCTGTTCTCTCCACTGTCGCAGGCTCTCATCAAATAGGTGTGACATATTGTGAGAGATGACTTGGGGAGGCATAGAAACAAACTTCCAACCTTCAGGAAACCGGTTCAATCTCTTGCAACGCACAAGCGTCAGTTCCTTGAGACAAGGCATGGCACCCGGTTCAATATCCAAAGCTTCAGATGTCCCAGCTCGTTCAATGTAAGATACTCTAGTTGGGGAAAGGAGCCTGCAGTGCAAGTCATTTTAGTCCTCTTGTAAGCATCCCGACCCAAAATGAGGACCTTCAAGCGAGGAAGAGTGTTCCCTAGAACGGCCATGAGGTCTGGCGCTTTCAGTTCTGTAAAATGTAGTTCCAATTTTTGAAGGTTTGGGGGGAAGATAATGGGTTTAATTTTGTTTTCTTGTATCTCTCCTCCCAACACCAATTTTTGAAGTTTATTACATTGCTTAAAGGGTTGCATTTCCTGTAGATGTATTTTGTGTACCCATCAATTCAGCTTCAGAGTTTTGAGATTTTTAAACTTGACTAGCATGTTAAGAAGCGCCTCTAAATGTTCTATTTTCGATATTTTATATATGAAAAGCATTTGAAGAGTTGGACTCAACCCTGCCAATCCTGATAACATCCAATCCCCTCCTCTTATAGACCACAATGTCTGTAAGTTCTCCAACTCATCCAACTTCAATAACTTCCAGTGCTCAGGTGACTCGTCAATATAATAAGATGGAAAGTAGAGATGCCTGAGACGCTTAAACTTCCACACATTCTGAAACGGTCCTCCACTAGTCCATTCACTTCTAAAGTCCAGGGTCAACAAATTCTGCCAATTTCCAAAAGATTTGGGCGGGCCTGGGATAAAACTATACCTCACTCCAAGATACCTTAGATGAATCAAGTTTCCCATAGCTTCAGGTAAGGCTGTACCTTTTGCAACACCCCAAAAAATCAACACTCTAAGAAGCTTAAGACCCACACACAATGGATTTATGGGCATCGTCAAAAGTCCATGGTGATAACTGTTAATTATAATGAGAGACCAAAGGTGAGAGCTTTTGGCTGAACAAGTGATGCTGCATTTTGTTAAAAAAAAGTTCATGCATTAGGGAGTCAAAATTTATACAACTCCCAACAAACTGAATAAAAAACAAGGGAAGCAAATAAGCACAATTCCATGACAAAGATCCCACTAGGTGCCCATGAGAGGAGAATGATCTCTTAACTCTCTTGTCTGTGCCACAGTTTACTAAGAACACGAATGCTTAACCAAATCGCCAAAATTCAAAATTACATACAAGTATAGATGGGGACCATGGGCCGCATGAAGAGATACCATTAAAATTTTAAATAAAATAAATAATTATTTAAAAACTGGGGGGACTGAAATGCTCTTGAACTGAGATGAGGTCATAGCCTCATAGGAAAAGAAATGTGATGAAAACACTACCTGTCCAGAATTTCAAGGCTACGTGCATCCAATTCGGGGCCTTTTATGCTGCTCATTCACCACAAAATTGCACAGGAGAAAGGCAAATAACTTGATTAGTAACAATTTTGTATTCTTATTTGAAGAAACATGCTTCCAAGTCAACTAGTTAAATCCTTTTGCAAAGCCATAACTCTCAAATATATCAGAATTCGAATACATGGATCTAAAACTAAGAAAGTCACAAATACTTTGTATAATATTCTTAGACAAGTGAATTTGGGTTTATATTTTCAGTTACACACCGCCTCTTAGGTTTATTTGGTTACATTCTTCATTTGCTCGCCCAACTTCGTTGTCACTCTTTTGATTCTTTTGGCTATGATGATACTGGTCACTGTTTCTACTCAAGCAATTCATTTTTCTCCCACATGCAGTCAGAAATGGACATTCATCTTGAACAGAAGGAGTTTCATCTTGGGATCACCAAAGAACTCTGAAGGCGAAGAATGAGTTTTACTTGATTAAGGAAAAGAAGGACAGATTTCTGGTTACCCCTCCTTTTAACGGCAATCTTACCATCAACACTAATACTCTAAACAAAGACCTACTTGGTTAGGGAAAAGGAGTATTCATTAACACGCTCAAACAATGGCACAAATATCTTCCTTCCATTCCCCTTCCTCTAAGGCTCTACCCTCTTCACCTTTCCCTTTATTGTCTTTCCATCCCCTTTCTTATTGACCAAACAATTGTCAGGTATATGAAAGTATCATTATAGCCATAAAGTGATGAATTAGAAACTGGAGAGGTACCTTGAAAACCAGAGGGAAAACCGACGTAATTCTGTTTGAAATTCTTCTGCTTCTTTAGCTTTATCATTGCACATTTCTCGTATCAAGTCATACATTTGAAATGACATCACTCGTCCCATGTAATTTCTCTTCACGTCTTGAATCAGGTAACGGTGTGTCAAAGCGTCCAAATATTCTCCTGCTGCTAGCATTGCCTCTTCTTCTGATAGTGGGACCTCTGTCTGTTCCTCAAAGAGCAGGGCCTGTGCAACGAGACCTTCTGCTATCCATATTTGCATCAACATTCCTACACGGATCTCATAGTCCTCCGGGAAAAGGTGTAAATAAAGAAAAAATGACTTCAAGTTATTAGGCAAATCCTGATAACTTAATGCCAAAACCTCTTTAACCTCCCCTTGGGATGACGAATCTACCGATTTCATTATATTCTTGGTCAAGGCCTGATTAATCCTCATCCAATGAATAGGTGTGTTATGAACCCGCAAAGCCCCAGCAAGTGTGGTAATAGCTAACGGTAGACCTTTACATTTCATGACCATCTCTTTGCCTTGGTCTTCACAGGAAAATGAAGTATCGTTGATAAATTCTTTTACAAAATAATTCCCAACTCTCGAATTCATTCAGTGGTTCCGGTTGAAGGACAAAAAAGGCAGGATCTAGTTGAGTGGGGACACCTCCATTGCGAGTAGTGACTAGAACCTTGCTTCCTCTATGTATAGGGAATGCTGGAGCGATTTCACTCCAAGCTTCCACTGTCCATATGTCGTCAAGAACCACCAAGTAGCGCTCTTTTTTTAAGACTTCATAGACCTTTCTAAATAAATCTTCATCACTCCAACTTTGCATTGCATCTTCTCTGCCAGTTAACCTCAAGACTTGCCTTATGGTCTCATATAGGATGTCCCTTTTGTTCCAAGACTGAGATATGCAAATCCGTACCTTGCTTGATGTCACTGTTGTGATATAATTGTTTTGCCAGTGTTGTTTTACCCAAACCAGCCATTCCCACAATGCCCACAACTCGGGTTTGGCCATGTCTTATAAGCTGATTAAGCAAAGTTTTAGTTTCCTGTTGAAAACCGACAACATCAAAATTCTCAACGTGGCCATAACTTTGTCTTCTTGGGGCTTTCTTGATGAGTGTTGGTGTATTGACCCCAACATAAACACTGATATTGCTGGCCATCAATATTTATGTTATTCCCAGTATTAATAATGTAATTGGGTTTGGCAGATATTGCCTTGCAGAACCCTTCAATCCTGTATATGAGAGCTCTGATCTGACAACCTATAGGACTAGTTGGGTTCTTATCACCCATGAGGACATCAAGTATGTCTTCAGCATTGTCAGCTATGGCACTGATTTCAGGGCAGAAATGTTTCTCCAGCTGTTCTTCGTCCCTCCTTTCTACACATCTCAGATATTCATGCATCCGCCAGAGCTCCTGCTCCAGCATCTTGATTCCATCTTTCGTATCATACTGAAACTCTAACTCTAGACTCAAAAGATCGCTGATCCTTTCAGTTACAAAGAAGAACCGCTCAGAAAGCATGCCTGCAAACTCCATTGATAAAACATAGTATTTGAAATTATTATTCAAAGCAAAGGAGCATCCATGGGAGATGGTGAGCGACTAACTTTTCCTAAACAGTAATAAATGTGGCAGTTTAACAAACACACACTCAACTAGTCTACTAGGCATCCACTAGAACATCTAAACACTACAGATGGAGACTCAGTGCCCGTCTAGCCTAGTTTCTCCCAATTTCAACTTTTCTCTCATGCATTCCTCCTCCGAGTCCTCCCCCACCCCCTCTTCCTCTTTTAGGAGAAGGTAGGCCGAACGGACCCTCAACCCCTGAACCAAAATCAGCACTCAAACAGCAATTCACCTACAAAACATGAGCACCTCGGATAGGCGTCATGTTGTGTGTCTGACACCCAGACAGACACCACGGGCATGTCCAACACATAATACATAGGTTTTTACACCAACCGAGGAATTCACATAATCACATTCAACAATAACAAGAAGCGGGTTCAAAGATAATTCCCAAATAATTGCGAATTAGCTAGTTTCATGTCTACAGTCTTAATTCAATTCCAATGTAGTAGAAAGATCTACTCTGGTCTCTGGGAGGTCACATAGAACAAGTCAATATCCTCCCTCTCTAATCACCTGAAGGCTCAAGCAATATATCCTAAGTATGAGGAAGGACATAATTTATCACAAAAAAAAAAAAAAGGAAGATAACAGCAGCAAAGTTTTCCTACATTATAAAGATGAAAGCACAGTCCATTTTTAAGCATCTCAAAAGTGCCCATTTGCTTACACTTTCAATTGATCCCACATCTCAATTTCACACAATTCACTAATTCAGTACATGAAATAAACAATGAAACCAGATATCCCATAAATTTTCAAACTTAAAAAGTGAAGGAAATACACACATTTCTAATATTACGACAGTACATAAAAAATAACAATTGAAAAAAATTATTACCTTTATATATTGGAGGGGATATTGAAGGTTTCCAGGAGATGATGAAGCAGGAACCTTGGGAAATTTTGGTATTAGTTACAACTTCAAATTGCTTAGATATATTTGAAGTCAATGCCAAGTCTACTTTTTTTTTTCTTTTTTTTTTTTGAGGGGAATGCCAAGTCTACTTAAAGATGAAAGACATTATACTTAAAAGTTGAATTTTGCTTGGGTCGACATTTTCTCTCATTTTTGGTGGTAATGTCATAGTAAGTACAAAATTAGTAGGTAACAGGAAAAACCACAACCAGGCAGTGCAGGCACCCACCCAATTTCTCTCTCCCCGCTCTGCCCTTTTTGCAGAAACTCTCTCTCTCCATGGCTAATGGCTTCGCCCAGCCACCTTCCTTAATGTTGACAACAATGGTGGCATTCCAAACTTTTGACATTGTTGGAAATCCTTTCAAAGAAAAGATCCCGAAATTCTCATATTGAAAAGGGTGAGTAAAATTATGGGAAATTTCCATTTTGGACGGTTATAAGCAAAGCCGGTGACTTGCAGCAGAGACTATAGAGGGAAGAAGAAAGAACGGGAAGGGTGTGAAAATGAAGTTGAAATGTCAACTGTGAAGCGGGGTATATAGCCATATAGGTGGGCTAGAGCTGTCGTCGGGCCGGGCTTCTGGCTGTCGGATTGGGTTTGTACGTAGCCCAGTCGGATTTTCTGTTTTTGAATCCGCTTAATTGGTATTAGAGGTGATCATTTGCGGGCTCGGGCTGGACACGGGTCGAGTTTTTGTTGAAAAAATTGTCTAACGAGCCTAAAATTTGTTGCCCTTGTCCGCCCATCAGGGCTAAATTCGCCCATTAAATAAATTTTTTTCAAAAACTTTGTCCATACCCGCCCAAATTGCGGGCTGGAAGGGTTGGGCTTTTCGGGCCGTTCCGTCCATGATTAGCTCTAATTGGTATACGATAGAACATCTAGGTTGTTTTTATTCAATTATTGGTTCAGTTTAGTGAAAAAAATACATCCTTAGTAGTATTTTTTTTGGTAATTAAGAGCATTGCATTAGTCACCAGAAATAAAACGTTTACAAGCACGACTCAACATGGGCTCTCATAACAGACCTCTACAACTCAAAGAATACATTCTTAGTATTGTTTTATATAAAAACTCGTATAAGACCGTCACATGGTGGAACAGGGTGACTTTTGTGGGAAATAAGTCTGTGGACAGTAAGTCACCCTTATTCTGCATAAAAGTCACCCCGTCTCATGGAACAACAAGTCACCCTTATTTTTTTTATAAAAAGTCACCACGTCCCGCCATGGGACGGTCTTATACGACTTCTTCTTTTTTTTTCCCTACAAGGACGCATGCAATAGCCCGCAAACCACACGCGCCGGACAAGCCAACCCATCTTTGATGAGCCGACGGGCTCAAGCAGACGAAGAGACCCTCCCTGCAAAGAAGATAAAGGAGACTTTTGTTCTCCTTACAAGATGCGGATTCAAACCCTTGACCACTGGGTTGTGAAATTGAGCACTTATCACTTGTGTTTCCACCTCATCCTCGGTCTTATACAAGACTTATTGCTCACTTTGTCGGCTATTTCAAGGAATATTTGAAAAAATTATTACTCTATAATCTATATGTATTTTAAGATAGTACCTAAAATAAAATTTAAAGTTAAATATACAACTCTCCCAGGTTGGAACAAATAAAAAGGTTTCCATCTCTTGTACTATCTGGAAAAAAAGCAAACAATTAGAATGTTTTTTCCTGGTTATAACTTATAAGAAAACAAATGAAAATGTGGTTGGAGGAGGACGGCGAGCTAAGGCATGGATGACTGATGTCTAATCCGTTCCTTCCCGACCATTTCCACCTCTTTAATTACAAGTCCTCATTGCGCCATTATACCAGATGGTGCAGATAGGCGATTGTTGGCCAGACCAACGATGTAATGTTTACCCACCACCATCGTTAGAATGTGACCAAACTGTTTCACACAACTTGAAGAGCTGATAAACAGTACCTGTACAGGCTGTACTAGTCCCAAGGCTTATGACTGAACCAAAGTGAAAAGGCATATAAACAACTACTCGGCAAGAATGAAACAAGAATTGTGTTGTGCACCTACTCAGTCTGAGCAATTACGGAACCTGTGACTTCTCTATTCTCAATTCTCAATTCTCAACACCAAAGCCCTTTGTCTGCAGAACTCAACTCAAAGGTCATGCTGCAGCTTGAGCTTTCCATATGCCAATCAAAACTACAAGAATAGCAAGAACAAAAAGTATCCCGGCCATGTACACTGGTAGCATCACACGTTGTTTTAACCCCTGGAAACCCGATGTAATGGTCTTATTCACACCAGGTCCTTGTTCAGTGATCTCAGAACTCTTCTCACATTTTTCACTGGAAGAACCATTTGCTTCAGTACCACTTGATCCCTTGTTGCTAGCTCGAGCATGATACCTTCGTCGTCTGTTTATCGCTCTGCATTAAAATTCAAGAGAGGTTACTGCATGGGGAAGAACAAGAACACAAATACAACATTGCAAGCAGACGGGGAGGAAAGAAAAGGTACAGAGCTTGCTACAACTACTACTATTCTGAAGTAACAAATCTTGTTTTCTTCAAGGAGCTCAGTTTAATACTTGGGCAGAATGATAATTTTGGGATGATCATATACAAAGAAAACTATCTTCTTTCATTTTTCACTACCAATCAGATATATGCCCCAACTGGATTTACAGTGAAAGAAGTGGTAATTGATTGGTTAACATACTCAGCAATGAAGGAAAATCATAATCTTGACTCGCAGAAACAAACATTTTGCAGCTATGAGGCCAAAAGGTATGCATTACTTGACTAAGAAGTGCAGAGGTCGGGGAATATACCAGGCAAGGCTCTTGAATAATCAATGATCCTGACTGGGAGCTTATTCAAAGTGAATTTATGAGGTCAGCTTGCTGTTCCTTCCACAGTTGGAGGCTCATCTGGAATTGGCCTGACATATTCCAAGAGGTCACTTGCTGAAGCTTAGAGACAAACCTCCAACCTTCAGGAAACTGATACAAGTTCGTACAACAAATGAAGGACAAGTCCTTGAGATAAGGCATTGCACCCCTTTCAACAGTCCAGTGCTTTTCAGATTTTTCAGCTCTTCAAACTTAAGCTGCTCGAGTTTGGGAAATGAGTCTGCATTGCAAGAGAGTTCAGTCCCATTGTATGCATCCATTCCCAATATGAGGAGTTTTAAGTAAGGAAGGGAATTCCCTAGAACGACCATCAGATCTGTTGCTTCCAGTTCTGATTCTTGTAACTCCAGTTTGATAAGGTTTGGTGGGAACACAAGAGGTATGCTTTTGCTTTCTCGTATTTTTCCACGTAAAATCAATTTATAAAGGTGTTTACAGTGCCAGAAGACTCCATATTCCGTAATTCAGCATCGTGACATGACCAATCCAGTTTCAAGGTCTGAAGATTGCCTGACATTATACTGGGGCAGCGAAACACTGCTTCTAACTGTTCCTCATTCATTATTTTCACTATGCAAAGCTTTTGAAGAGCAGGACTTAATCCTGTCATCTCTGATAACATCCAATCACCTCCTCTTAGATACCACAGCGTCTGCAAATTTTCCAACTTCAATGCTTTCCATTTATCTGGTTCCTCTTCTAAATAATCAGCTGGTAAGTAGAGATGTCTGAGACGCTTCAGTTTCCACAAATTCTCAGGTGGTCCTCCATCAGCATAGAAACTTCTGAAGTCAAGGGTCAACAAATTCTCTAACTTTCCAATACATTCAGGAAGTTCTTCGATATCACTCGCCCTCAATCCAAGGTATCTTAGATGAATCAAGTTTCCTATTGCTTCTGGTAACCTATAATCACTAGTTCCAACACCCCAAAGGATGAGCACTCTAAGAGCCTTGAACTTCTCAAACGCTAGCTGCATGTTAACCTCCAGACATTCTTCATGTAGTCTATGAATAAAGATGAGTGAACGGAGATGTGAGTTTTTGGCTGCATGAAGAATGCTGCAAAATGCAAATGCTTTGGTTAGAGCAATATGAGTCACACACCTGACCAACATTTAACCAAGTCAAACAACAAATTTTCCATAACTGCATAGAAACTGAAATTTCTCCCTTTTTGGTCTCTCAATAAAAACAAGAAAGATACACATAACTTCAATCAGCCAAAATTAAAGCCATGGGAAGGGGTGATTTAGATAAGTGCCAATCTATTACACTAGAACCACGGTAAGGCAATGAGGTAATTGCTGTGTGGAAAAGGTGCAGAAATAAAACAACATTATACTTTTGTACAAAGGAGTTTATTGAGCATTCCATATGCCAATGCAAACTACAAACATAGAAAGAAGTGCCAAGAACCAAAAGATCCCGGCCATGTACACAGGTAGTACCACACGTCACCTGAACCCCTGGAAAACTGATGTAATGATCTTATTCAGTAATCTCAGACTACTTCTCAGTTCTCACATATTTCGATGGACGAACCCCTCACTTCATTAACACTTGATCCCTCCTTCAAGCTTGATGCCTCTGTCATCTGTTTCTCGCTCTGCATTAAATTTCAAGAGAGTTTACTGGATGGGGAAGAACAAGAACACAAATATAACATCACAAGCAGAAGTGGAGAGGGGGAGGGGCAGTACAGAGCTTACTACTACAAGTACTCTTAAATAAGAAACCAAAACGAGTTTTCTTCTAGGAACTCAGTCTGAAATTAAAGAAGAATGACATAGTATTGGATGGCTATGTGTAAATGATTACCAAAATGGAGAATAGAACTTACTTCCCCCAAAACAGGGAAGTAACTAACCTACTCCCGTCCCTCCCAATGCAAGAAGAACTGCAGGTGAAAAAGATTTTTGTGGTCAATCAGAGCAGTTTTTTGAAGACTTCAAGGAGGATTTATTCTGAATATGTAAATAAACCAAATGACTCCATAGAATTGTAAAAATGAACTTTATTACATATTGGCGCACAACCACCAGTAATAATCAAATTGTCTACCCTTGTACAATTCGTAATGGGCTGAGGCCAAATCACAGAACCAAGTCAAGATGATAATAAACAATTGCTAGTTGAACAATCATCAATCATCATGGAATCAAGAGCTATACTCTTGGTCTAAGAACTTACCCCACCTGTAATTGTGCTGTTCTTTCCTCACGGTCTAAAAATCTAAGAGTGCCCTTTGTTTACAGAGATCAACTTGAATCAGACAGTATTTTGAGCTTTCCATATGCCAATAGTGACCACAAATAAGGCAAGAACAAAAACTACCCAAATCATGTTCACTGTGAGAGTCCCGCATCGTCTGAACACCTGTAAAGGTGACCAAGAAAATTATTATCAGAACACAGGTGGGAGATATACCTGAAGTTGAAGCAGAAACAGAGCATAAAATGTTACGGTTAATGAACCAAATGTCGACAGTACTTAACAAGGAAAATTATTATCAGGACACAGGTGGGAGATATACCTGGCAAGGCTCTTCAACATTTGATGATTCAGATAGCGGCCTCACTGGGAGTGAACTGGGAAGTTCAGCATGCAGTTCTCTCCACTGTCGCAGGCTCTCATTAAATGAGTTTGACATATGGAGAGAGATGACTTGGGGAGGCATAGAAACAAACTTCCACCCTTCAGAAAGCCAGTTCAATCTCTTGCAACGCACAAGCGTCAGTTCCTTGAGACAAGGCATGGCACCCGGTTCAATACTCCAAAGCCTCAGATGGTTCAACTCTTTAAATGTAAGATACTCTAGTTGGGGAAAGGAGCCTGCAGTGCTAGTCATTTTAGTCCTCGTGTAAGCATCCTGGCCCAAAATGAGGACTTTCAAGCGAGGAAGAGTCTTCCCTAGATTGGCCATGAGGTCTGGTGCTTTAAGTTCTGTAAATTTTAGTTCCAATTTTTGAAGGCTTGGGGGGAAGACAAGGTGTTCACTTTTGTTTTCTTGTATCTTTCCATACAACACCAATTTTTGAAGTTTTCCACATTGCTTAAAGGGTTGCATTTCCTGCAGCTTTATTCTATCATATGTCCAACGCAGCTTTAGGGTTTTGAGATTTTCAAACTTGACGCGCATGTTCAGAAGCGCCTCTAAATGTTCTTCTTTCGATATTCTATATATGTAAAGTTTTTGAAGAGTTGAACTCAACCCTGCCAATTCTGATAACATCCAATCCCCTCCTCTTACAGACCACAATGTCTGTAAGTTCTCCAACTTATCCAACTTCAATAACTTCAAGTGCCCAGGTGACTTGTCAATATAATAAGATGGAAAGTACAGGTGCCTGAGACGCTTAAGCTTCCACACATTCTCGAGTGGTCCTCCATTGGCCCAATCACTTCTAAAGTCCAGGGTCAACAAATTCTGCCAATTTCCAATAGATTGGGGCAGGGCTGGGATACAACTATACCTCACTCCAAGATACCGTAGATGAATCAAGTTTCCCATAGCTTCTGGTAAGGTTACACAAGGAGTTCTAACACCCCATAAGATCAACACTCTAAGAAGCTTAAAACTCATACACAATGGATTTGATGGAAACAATTATTCAGACATTAGGGAGTCAAAATTTATATACCTCACAACAAATTTAATAAATAGGAAGGGAAGCAAATTAAGCACAATCCATGACAAAGATCCCACAAGGTAACATGAGAGGAGAATGATCTCTTCATTTTCCTGTCTGTGCCTCTGTGGTACAGCTTGCTAGGAACATGCATGTAGGCCCAACCAAATTGCCAAATTCAAAATTACGTACAAGTGTAGATGGGGGCATGAAAAGACATCATAAAATAAAAATAAAAACGGGGGAACTGAAATGCTCTTGCACTTGGATGAGGTCATAGCCTCATAGGAAAAGATATGTAATGAAAACTATACCTGTCGAGAATTTCACTGCAACGTTTATTCAATTGGCGGCCCTTTATGCTGCTCAATCACCACAAATTTGCACAGGAGAAAAAGACAAATACCTTGATCAGTAACCATTTTTTATTTTAATTTGAAGAAAAATGCTTCCGAGTCAACTAGTTAAAAACATTTGCAAAGCTTTGACTCTTAATATATCAGTATTCGAATACATTGGTCTTAAACTACAAAAGATACAAACACTTTGTAAACTTTTCTTACATAAGTAAATTTGAGCTTATGTTTTCCTCAGTCACACACCGGCTCTTAGATTTATTTGAATCCATTCTTCCTTACCCCCCTCCCCCCCCCCCCCAACTTAGTTGTCACTCTCTTGATTTCTTTTGCGTAAGATGATACTGGTCACTATCTCTACTTTAAAGTAATACATATTCTCCCACATGCAGTTAAAAATGGACAATCATCTTGAACAGAATGAGTTTTACTTTGTTAAGGAAAAGAAAGATAGATTCCTGGTTACCCCTCTTTTTAACGGCAATCTTACCATTAACACTATACACACACGTGATAAAAAAAAACCTATACACACACAAACAAGAGTAGCACAAATCTCTTCCTTTCCTTCCACCTCCTATCCCCTCTTCACCTTTCCCTTTTTTCCTTTCCTTCCCCTTTCTTATTGAGCAAACAAATGTCAGGTAAATGAAAGTAATTATTATAGACATTCAAAAGGTACATTAGAAAATGGAGAGGTACCTTGTAAAGCAGAGGGAAAACCGACGTAACTCTGTTTGAAATTCTTCTACTTCTTTAGCTTTATCATTGCACATTTCTCGTATCAAGTCATGCATTTGAAATGTCTTTACTCGACCCATGTAGTTTCTCTTCACATCTTGAATCAGGTAACGGTGTGTCAAAGCGTCCAAATATTCTAGCATTGTCTCTTCTTCTGATAGTGGGGCCTCTGTCTGTTCCTCAAAGGGCGGGGCCTGTGCTTGACCTTCAGCTATCCATATCTTCATCAACATTCCTACACGAATCTCATAGTCCTCCGGGAATAGGCGTAAATAAAGAAAAAACGCCTTCAAGTTACTAGGCAAATCCTGATAACTTAATGCCAAAACCTCTTTAACCACCCCTTGGGATGAGGAATCAACCGATTTCATTAAACTCGTGGTCAAGGCCTGATTAATCCTCATAAAATTACTACATGTGTTACGAGCCCGCAGAGCCCAGCAAGCGCGGTAATAGATAATGGTAGACCTTTACATTTCGTGACCATCTCTTTGCCTAGGACTTTAGTCTCTTCACAGGAAAATGGAGCATTTTTGTTGATACAAATTCTGTTACAAAATAACTCCCAACTCTGGGAACCATTCAGTGGTTTCGGTTGAAGGACAAAAAAGGAAGTATTTAGTTGAATGGGGACACCTCCATTGCGAGTAGTAACTAGAACCTTGCTTCCTCTATGTATAGGGAACGCTGGAGCGATTTCATTCCAAGCTTCTATTGTCCATATGTCGTCAAGAACCACCAAGTGGCGCTCTTCTTTTAAGACTGCATAGACCTTCCTAAAGAAATCTTCATCACTCCAACTTTGCACTGCATCAACAGTGCCAGTTAACCCCAAGATTTGCCTTAAGATCTCATATAAGATGTCCCTTTTGTTCCAAGACTGAGATATGCAGATCCATACCTTGTGAATGAAGTGGATCTTGATGTCACTGTGATGATATAATAGTTTCGCCAGTGTGGTTTTACCCAAACCAGCCATTCCCACAATGCCCACAACTCGGGTTTGGTCATGTCGTATCAGCTGGTTAAGCAAATCTTCAGTTTCCTGATGAAAACCGACAACATCAGAATTCTCAACGTGGCCATAACTTTGTCTCCATGGGGCTTTTTTGATGACTGTTGGTGTATTAACCCCAACATAAACACTGATAGACCCAGTAGTTTGCTGGCCATCAATGTTTATGTTGTTCCCAGTATCAATATTGTAATTGGGCTTGGCAAATATTGCCTTGAAGAACCCTTCAATCCTCTGTATGAGAGCTCTGATCTGATCACCGATGGCAATAGTTGGTTTCGTATCACTCATGAGGCCATCAAGTATGTCTTTGGCATTGTCAGCTATGGCACTGATTTCAGGGCAGAAATGTTTCTCTAGCTGCTCCTCATCCCTCCTTTCTACACCTCTCAAATATGCATGCATCCACCGGAGCTTCGACTCCAGCATCTTGATTCCATCTTTCGTATCATCCAGAAAGTCTAACTCTAGACTCAAAAGATCACTGATCCTTTCAGTTACAAAGAAGAACCGCTCAGAAAGCATGCCTGCAAACCTCATTGATCAACCATACTATTTGATATTATTATTATTATTCAAAGCAAATAAGCATCCATGAGACAGAAGGTGAGCCACTAACTTCTCCTAAACAGTAATAATTGTGGCACTTCATCAAACACACACTCTACTAGCTATCCACTGGAATTTCTAAACACTCATGATGGAAACTCAGCTCAGTGCCCGTCTAGCCTAGCTTGTCCGAACTTTAACGTTTCTTTCACATATTCCTCCTCCCCCACCTCCTCTTCCTCTATTAGGAGAAGACAGGCCAAACAGACCCTCAACCCCTGAACCAAAGTCAGCACCTATACAGCAATTCACCTACAAAGCATGGACACCTCGGATAGGTGTAATGTTGTGTGTCTGATGTCCGACACCCAGACAGACAACACACGCATGTACAACACAATAGGTTTTTACCCCCAACCTAGCAATTCACAGATTCACATACAGCAATAACAAGAAGTGGGTTTAAGCTTAATCATATAATTGAGAATTTGCTAGTTTTATGTTACAGTCTCACTTCAATTCAAATGTAGTAGAAATATCTACTCTGGTCTCTGCGAGGTCACATTGAACAAGTCAAATATCCTCCTCTCCAATCACCTCAAGCAATGTATCCTAATAGAGAAGGACATAATTTATCACAAAAAAATAAGGAAGACTACAGCAGCATAGGTTTCCAGTACATTATAAAGATGAAAGCACAGTCCATTTTAAGCATCTCAGAAGTGCCCATTTGCTTACACTTTCAATTGATCCCACATTTATGAATTATGATTATCTCAACTTCACACAACTTAGTACATGAAATCAACAATGAAAACAGATATCCCATAAATTTTCAAACTAAAAAAATGAAGAAAATACACACATTTCGAATTCTATGACAGTATATTGAATAATTTTATTTAAGAAGAATCATTACCTTAATTGATTGGAGGGGAAATTGAAGGATGCCAGGAGATGATGAAGCAGGAACCTTGGGAAAATTTGTTATTTGTTACATCTTCAAATTGCTTAGATACATTTGAAGTCAATGCCAAGTCTACTTAAGTTGAATTTTGTTTGGGTCAACATTTTCCCTCATTTTTGGTGGCAAGTTCATAATAGTACAAAATTAGTAGGTAACAGGAAAACCACCCGGTCACCCACCAACCAATTTCTCTCTCCACCCTCTGCCCTTTTCGCAGAAACACACACACACTCTCTTTCTCTCTCTCCATGGCTAATGGCTTCATTCGCCCAGCCACTTCCTTAACGTTGACAGCAATGGTGGCATTCCAAACTTTTGACATTGTAAGAAATCCTTTTAAAGAAGAGATACCGAAAGCCTCAAATTGAAAAAGCTGAGTAAAATTATGAGGAAATTCCATTTGGGACCGTTAGCCGGCGACTTGCAGCAGAGACTAGAGAGGGAAGAATAAAGAAGGGGAAGGGTGTGAAAATGAAGTAGAAATGAGAACTGTGAAGTAAAGTGGTATACTGGCAATTGGCATATAGCCTGAACTGTTTACTCTTTACTGAACTAGAGCTGATGTCGGGCCGGGCTTGGCTTCTGGCTATAGGATAAAAATCATAAAACTGATTGGGTTTGTACCCGGCCCGGTGGTGTTTTTTTTTTTTTGAATCCGCTTAATTGGTATACATTTTAGGTTGCGTTCTTTTTCACTTCTTTTATAATCGATTTATTTTAGTGAAAAAGAACACTCCCTTAGGATATGTTCTTTTCAACTAGTTTTCCAGTTTTGTCCAATTTTGCCCAGTTTTCTCCAATTACTAGTTACAAAATACAGTTTTGTCCAGTTTTGCCCAGTTTTAATAATAATGATAACAACAACAACAACAATAACAACTAATAATAATAATAATAATAATAATAATAATAATAATAATAATAATAATAATAATTAATAATTTCATAATAATGATTTCATAATAATAAATAATATTATGTATTAATAATTATAATAAAAATAAAAATAAAAATAATAATAATAATTATTATTATTATTATTATTATTATTATTATTATTATTATTATTATTAACAGTGAAAATTAAACAATTTTCAGTTTTTCCCAGTTTCTCCCAATTTTTCCCAGTTTCTCCCAGTTTGACCCAATTTTCCCCAATTTTTCCCAGTTATCAGTTCGACTTCCCAGTTTTCAACAGTTTTTTCCAGTTTCTCTCAGTTACCAATTCCAGTTTCCAGTTAAAAAGAACGAGCCCTTAGTATTACTTTATTGGATATTTCAAGGAATATTTGAAAAATATTTACTCTGCATGTATTTGACGATAGTACCTCAAATAAATATTGAAATTAAATATATCTCTCCCACGTTGGAACAAATAAAAAGTTTTCCATTTCAAATATTAATTGGAGAAAAGCAAACAATTAGAATTTTTTTTCTTGTTATAGAAAACATATGAAGATGTGGTTGGAGGAGGAGGGCGAGCTAAGGCATGGATGACTGATGTCTAATCCACTCCTTCCCGACCATTTCCACCTCCTTACGTACAGTTGTACAAGTTCCTCATTGCAATTTGCGCCCTTCAACCATATGGCGCTGATAGGCGATTGTTGGCTAGACCAACGATCGATGTAATGCTTACCCACCACCATCGTTAGAATGTGACCAAAATGTTGCACCCAACGTGAAAAGCTGATAAACAGTATCTGTACTATACTAAGGCTTATGAGTTATGACTGAACCAAAGTGAATCAAGAGTTATGCACCTAGTCAATCTGAGCAGTTATAGAACCTGTGACTTCTCCTCTATTCTCAACTCTCATCGCCAAGCCCTTCGCCTGCAGAACTCAATTCAAAATTCAGGCTGCAGCTTGAGCTTTCCATATGCCAATCAAAACTACAATAATAGCAAGAACAAAAAGCATCCCGGCCATGTACACTGGTAGCATGACACATTGTCTGAACCCCTGGAAACCCGATGTAATGGTCTTATCCACGTCAGGTCCTTGTACAGTGATTTCAGAACTCTTCTCACATTTTTCACTCGAAGAACCCCTTACTTCAGTACCAGTTGATCCCTTGTTGCTCGAGCATGATACCTCTGTCGTCTGTTTCTCGCTCTGCAATCAAATTCAAGAGTTCACTGCATGGGAAGAAAAAGAACACAAATACAACATTGCAAGCAGACGAGGAGCAAAGAGAAGGTACAGAGCTAACTACTACTACTACTACTACTATATTTAAAATAACAAAGGTCATTTTCTTCGAGGAGCTCAGTTTAATACTTAAGTAGAATGATATATTTTGGGATGTCATTTATAATTAAAAGAAACTATCATCTTTTTTTTTCGCACCAATCAGATATATGCCCCGTGGAAGGAGTGGGAATTGATTGATTAATATACTTAGCAAATGAAGGAAAATAAGAATCTTGAGACGCAGAAACAAAAAGTTTGCAGCTAAGAGGCCAAAAGGTATGTATTACTTGACTAAGAAGTTCAGAGGTCGGGGCATATACCAGGGCAAGGTCAGCTTGCTGTTGCCTCCACAGTTGGAGGCTCCTCTGGAATCGACCTGACATACTCCAAGAGGTCACTTGCTGAAGCTTGGAGACAAACCTCCAACCTTCAGGAAACTGATTCAAGTTCGTACAACAAATGAAGGACAAGTCTTTGAGATGAGGCATTGCGCCCTTTTCGACAGTCCAGAGCTTCAGATTTGTCAGCTGTTCAAATTTAAGCTGCTCGAGTTCGGGAAATGAGTCTGCATTGCAAGATAGTTCAGTCCCATTGTATGCATCCCTTCCCAAAGTGAGGAATTTTAAGCAAGGAAGGGAATTCCCTAGAACGACCATCAGATCTGTTGCTTCGAGTTCTGATTCTTGTAACTCCAGTTTGATAAGGTTCGGTGGGAACACAAGAGGTATGCTTTCGCTTTCTCGTATCTTTCCATGTAAAATCAATTTATTAAGGTTTTTACAGTGCCAGAAGGTCTCCATATTCCGCAATTCAGCATTGTAATATGACCAATCCAGTTTCAAGGTCTGAAGATTGCCTAACATTATACTTGGGCGGCGAAACACTGCTTCTAACTGTTCCTCATTCTTTATTTTCACTATGCAAAGCTTTTGAAGAGCAGGATTTAATCCTTCCATCTCTGATAACATCCAATCACCTCCTCTTACATACCACAACGTCTGCAAATTTTCCAACTTGTCCAACTTCAATGCTTTCCATTTATCTGGTTCCTCTTCTAAATAATCAGCTGGTAAGTAGAGATGTCTGAGACGCTTCAGTTTCCACAAATTCTCAGGTGGTCCTCCATCAGCGTAGAAACTTCTGAAGTCAAGGGTCAACAAATTCTCTAACTTTCCGATACATTCAGGAAGTTCTTCGATATCACTCGCCCTCAATCCAAGGTATCTTAGATGAATCAAGTTTCCTATTGCTTCTGGCAACCTATAATCACTAGTTCCAACACCCCAAAGGATGAGCACTCTAAGAGACTTGAACTTCTCACACGCTAGCTGCATGTTAACCTCCAGACAATCTTCATGTAGTCTATGAATAAAGATGAGTGAACGGAGATGTGAGTTTTTGGCTGCATGAAGAATGCTGCAAAATGCAAATGCAACAATTTTTGGTTAGAGCAATATGAGTCACACACCTAACAAACATTTAACCAAGTCAAACAACAAATTTCCCAGAACTGCATAGAAACTGAAATTTCTCCCTTTTTGGTCTCTTAATAAAACCAAGAAAGAAACACATAACTTCAATCAGCCAAAATTAAAAGCCATGAGCTGGGTAATTCAGATAAGTGCCAAACTATTACACTAGAACCAAAGTAAAGCGATGAGGTAATTGCCGTCTGGAAAAAGGTGCAGAAATAAAACAACACTATACTTTTGTACAAAGGAATTTATGTACCTAATGCATCAACCTTGACCACTAAGCTAAAGCCTGAGTGTTGAAATGACTGTACCTTTTCAGACTGTCCCTGCATTGCTGCTGCGACTGCGAGAAAGATGTGCTGTTCATTCAACCAAAAGATACACAAAGAAAATATTGCCACAAAACTTATTAGTACATTCGTCTCTTCCAAATTCAAGATATATACTTCCGTATTAATATAAGATTTTAGACAAGTAGCCACACTGCTAAAGTTGCAAAAGACCACATTGCTACAACAACAACAACCCAATGCAGACCTTGCCAAGGGCAGGTCTATATGTACACAGCCTAGCCCTTAGCAAGTATCGATGTTGATTCCAGTAGAAAAGATGACCAAATAAAAAATACCTTGATTTTAAGAATGCATCGATTTTAAAGAACTATAAAAAACTTAAAAAATAAAAAAAAGCTGCCTTAGTTACTGCTTGCAGTTACAGGAAAAGCTTGGTAAATATTTTGTGCGATACTTAGAAGGGTTTTTGCATTCAATTTTCAAGTCCTGAGTGCCACTCACTTGTCCTATCTGTACAGGCACCAACATCGGACTGCAAGTATTTTTATCATGTTGAAATATACAACTTTCAACGCAAACTCAACAACAATTCATATGAATCATGACTATTATAAACGTGAAAGACATGCAGAATCGATCAATAGGATTGAAGAAGCATACCTTGAAAAACTTAGGGCAACCCGATGTGATTCTTTTAGAAAACTCTTCTCTCTGGCCTTCTCAACACACATTTCTCGAATCAAATCATGGACTTGGAAAGTCTTCACTCTTCCCATATAATTTCTCCTCACAACTTGGACAATGTAACGCTGAGTCAAATTATCCAAATATTCTTCTGCTAACAACATTGTCTCTTCTTCAGACAGTGGACCATGTGTAATAAGACATTCTGCTATCCACATTTTCATCAACATACCAGTTCGTATCTCATAATCTTCAGGGAAGATGCCTAAATAAAGAAAACAGGGTTTTAGATAATAAGGTAAGTCATGGTAACTCAATGCCAAAACCTCTTTAACCACTGCGTGAGTTGTTGAATCTTCCAACTTCATTATGCTCTGCGTCAAGGTCTTACTTATCCTCATCCAATGACTTGGTGATTTATTGACTCGCAAAGCACCAGCAAGTGCAGTGATAGCCAAAGGGAGACCTTTTAATTTCATGACCATTTCTTCTCCTAGTTTTACACATACAGATGGTGTATTAACATCAGTGGAAGTTCTTCTGCGGAATAACTCATTGCTCTCATCAGGATTCAATGGTTTTGGTTCAAGGACAAAGAAGGCATGATCTATAAGCTTGGGGACAACTTCATTTCGAGTTGTGACTAGAACTTTGCTTCCTTCACTAGGTGGGAATGCTGAAGAGATGTCATTCCAAGCATCCACACCCCATATGTCATCGAGAATAACCAAATACAACTGCGTTTCCAAAAATTCATACAAATTATCTTCTAACTCTGGGTCGCTCCAGGTCTTAATCGCATCTCTTCCACTTGTGGCTCCTTCAGTTTGCCTTAAGATCTCATAGAGAATATCTCTTTTGTTCCAAGATCGAGATATGCAAACCCATACTTTGTGATCAAAGTGCTTCTTGATGTCAGCACAGTCATATAGATATTTGGCCAATGTGGTTTTACCCGAACCAGGCATTCCCACAATGCCCACAACTCTCGTCTGGTCATTTTGAATCAGATGATTAAGCAAGGTTTTTATTTCCCAGTGGAAACCAACAACATCACGATTCTGAACATGGCCAAAACCCTGTCTCTTAGGGACTCGTCTGATCAATGGCGGTGCATTAGTGCCAATATAGACATTTATAGACCCTGTAGTTTGGTGGCCACCAAGGTTTACATTATTTCCTGTATTGATATTGTAGTTGGGTTCTGAAGATATTGCCGTATAGAACCTCTCAATCCTCTTTAAGAGAACTATGACCTCACAAGCAATAGTATCAGTTGGGTTCTTATCACTTGTGAGGCCATCAAGTAAGTCTTCGGCAATGTCAGCAATGGCACTAATTTCCAGGCCGAAGCTATCCATGAAATGTTTGTCCTCCCTTGCTTCTACATCTCTCAGATAGTCATGTATTCGCTGGAGCTCCCGTTCCAGCATGCTGATTTCATCTTTTCTAACACACTTAAGCTCTATCTCTAGACTCAAAAGATCACCAATCCTTTCCGTTACAAAGAAGATCTGCTCAGAAAGCATGCCTGCAACTGCAAACTTCATTGATAAAAGTTACTGTATTTGATATATTATTCAAATGAGAGAAGATGAACAACTCCATTTTTCTAGACAGTAATAAATGTGGCTCCTTCAACAAACAAACCATCTAGTAAACATACTGGCATTACCAATAATGAGTTTCACTTAACCAAAGTTACAACAGCAACTCAAACAGCAATTTAGTCATTCACATACAACAAAGATGCAGTTTAAGTTTAAGCCAAGTTCCCAATAGTTGGAAATTGACAAGTTTTGTGTCCTCAGTCTTCTCAATTCTCAGTGAAATCCATTAAAACATCTATTCTGGGTCAATATCATCTAACTCTCCTATCACATCAATATAAACCCTGATTGTAAGTGAGAACATAACAGTATAAACGTTAAAAATACAGTCCATTTTAAGCATTTCAGGAGTGCCCACTTGAATTGATTGTTCCCAAATGATAAATGTATCCAGTTTTCAAACACTTCAGCACATCAAAACAACAGCTGCAGATATCCCATCAATTTTCAGACTGAACAAGTAAAGAAAATACACACATTTCTAACTTCAATGACAGTAAGTAAATTAAAAGAATAATCCATTACCTTAATATTGGAGAGAAATCTGAAGGATGCTAGCGCTAGGAGATGATGAGACAGGAACCCTGGGGAAACTTGGGAATTGTTGCAAAATGAAATGCTTGGACACTTTTCAAGTCCACCCAAGTCTATTGTATTGTTCAAAGATATAGAGTATTTTTTTAAGTTAATACTTTTCTGGGTCAAATTTTGTTTAAAGTTATTGTTTGATCCCTTTTTTTTTTTTTTTGGTAATCAAAGTTTTTGTATTGTTTGGTTGGGAGGAAACATTTTTCCTCATTTTTGTTAATTTCAGTTCATAAAGGTACAAAATTAGTAGGGTAGAGGAAAACCACCCATGTAGAAAGAACTCATTCAACTCAACAAGGGGAGTGAAAGGGGAAGAGAAAGGGAAAGTGAAAATGAGGTTGAAATGTCATTGCTGCCCTTGAGTTACTTGATTTGTTCCCTTCATTTTGGCAAGGGACAGGGACTAGCTAGTGTAACGACTAGTTAAGCTTTTTTTGAGTCCATCAGTGCCCAAATAATAGGTTTAGGAGTAGCAATTTGGCTACACTCATGTAGATATGTAAATTGTAATCGAGTTGAGCCAAATTTGGGTTAGGTGGGTTCGAATTTCGACTTGGTTGATATTGTCGGTCTTGAATTTGTCAAGGCAGAAATGATAAAGATCAAACTCGGATTTGAAAGCTTTCAAATTGACTTTAAACTGAGTCGGAGTCCGGAACCTCAATGAAACAACTTGACCAGTTACATCCCTACACTCATATATAGCTAAGTTTTTGTTGAATTCTACCCCTGATATGTTTGTTATTTTTCACAAATAAGTAGGTAATATATTTCCTCAAAAAAAAAAACTAAAAAAAACATAGTCAAGAAATATCAATTGGGATTATGATTCACCTAAGCCTATGACATTGGGACCATGAAACCCTTCAAACACATATACAACTTAGGGTTGTTTTCTTATCGGTGAACCAGTGGCAGATTTAGCAAAATAATAATATGGGTGCCAAAATTAAATAATAAATATTATGGGTGTCAAAACTAAATAATAAATATTATGGGTGCCAAAATTAAATTGTTAGGGTATTTAGTAATAATTTTCAAAAAAGCCCTTAAAAAGTAGAGTATTTTAGCAAAATTTTCCGAAAAAACTGGTTACCCGAAACCCCGATGCCATGTACTACCTCCGCCACTGCGGTGAACATGTAAGAATTAATTTTTGTAAGACCACGCAAATTTCAAAATATTCATGTAAAATCTTTGTAAACTATAAGCTATCTTAGGGCATGCTCCATTCATGTTATTTTTGTTGATTGGTATTGATGTATGTTGATTTTTATCATAGTTGGTTGATGTTGTGGAATCCCCTCGTTTAGAATGTTGGATTTCATTTGAAATTTGTAATTTTATATACTAAAATAATATCCGGTTAACATCTTTATTGTACACATAGCAGCGTATTATTAAAAAAATTCCCGCCAAAATTAATTATGACCTCAGTTTTATTTTTTTCCTTTTTTCCAAAATTCTAATACGGAATAATTTCGATCAAAAAAAAGGAATAATTTCCTTCTTTTACAGTTCATTCTCCTTAAAAATAGTACCAATACCAATATTCACTCCCACGCACACATGACACATACCGACAAACCTTCTTCTCCTAATTACATTCCTAACTTCTAGCTATTAATTAGGAATTTGTTGATCAATTGACCAATGTTCTATACAAATACATAGTTATCCACTACCAATTATTACTCCCTTTTATAATACACGTGCATCTAATCCTCTATTCACTACTGCTACTCATCCTCCGTTCACGCACCACAGATCTTCTGGTTAAATTTCTCAAATGTTCACTTAAACTATTGATGGCCACTTGCTAATTTATGGTTTTTATTTTTGTCTTGCAGGTTATCCTACTTGGTGGAAGGATGGAAATTGCTGATTGTGCTTGGTCAATGGTCATATGAGAATTGGGATTGGAACGACTATCAAGTATCAAGGTTCTTTGTTATTACTATTAAGGTTATTTCTTCATCTCTCGATTACTCTTTTCAGTTATGTTTCAGAAATTCAGATTATAGTACTTACTTTAGATGCAAAAATTTGTTTTGATGTAAAGTTTAGACCCCCAGGCTCTAAAATTGTATTGAATGAAGTTACACGGTTAGTTCTAAGCTGTATCAATATACAAGCAAGGGTCGTCAATTATCCCGCTATTTCATTCAATGCCTGCAGCTCAACTGATCACTTGGCTAGCTGTACTGGGCAGACTTCTCACTAAAGACAGGCTCCTGAATTTCAGTATAGCTGCTGATTCTGAATGTGTGCTATGCCATAACACTGATGAAACTAGGGAGCACCTGTTCTTCCAGTGTAATTGGACAAGAAATCTTCTGAGTGCAATCTGCAACTGGGCTCACCTGGGGTATTACCTCCTCTGAACTGACAGCACTGGGTGCTCTCAAGAAGGAACTATTGCAAGCTGAAGAAATTAGTGTTGTATGCAAGTGTAGGGGCGGTTATTTATCACTCCTGGATTGAGAGAAACAGCAGGATCTTTCAATCCAAAACAAGGGATATCGAAGAGATTGCAAAACAGATTTTTGATGAGAATAAAACTAGATTACAATTTTGTAAACGTAGGAAGCTTAGAAGTAGTACAAGTAGAGATACTGATTATTTACAGTCATTGATGTAAACAGTTTCTATGAGGCTTGAGAATACACCTAGCTTAGCTTACTCTAAGCTTTGTTCATGGTAGATTTATCTCCCTTAGGTTGTCTCACAACTTTTGACATGTTTGGTAATGAGAATCACACTGATTTTTTACCACAAAAAAAAAAAAGACGCGAAGTTGGTAAAACACGTCAATTATATTTTAAACTCTAATCAAAAAAATTCCCTACTTATTTTTTTGCAATAATTTATATTGTGTATAGAATAAAAATATTTAATTTCTACCAAATATTTAGATACAACCGTGAAACGCACGGGTACTAAACTAGTTCAATACAAAAGCGTACCGTAATAGATTTACCTATGGAACCAAGAGGCAATTGCCCCAGTGGTTATCCTCTCACCTTTCAATTTGGAGGTTTTTAGTTCAAGACTTGGGACTCCCATATATTTCATGTGGTTGATGAATATATGAGGGGTGACAAGTTGACAACAATAGTTGGGCCTTGGCCCAGTTGGTATGGGGTGGGGTGGGGTGGGGTGGGGTGGGGTGGGAGTAAGGGGGTCATTTGTACATCAACTTTTTAAATTTTCATAGAAGAAAGTGAACCAGACTATGTAAGTTCCTCCACTTTCAAGGAAGTTGAAGTTCCTTAGCAAAGTTACATCCAACTAAACAAGGCCTGATGACTCATCTACACGAATAGTACTTTTCTCTCAAAAGACTAAGGCCATGTTTGGCTATTGGCTGGTACCTTAGTTGTTGGCTGGTGGTCGATGGCTGGTATTGTTAGCTGATTTGACCGGTTGGTAACATTGGATGTCTGAAAAGAGATGTTTGGTAACATTGGCTGGTAACATTAGCTGGTAATATGTAAAATGACCTATAAGGACATTCATATGATAGAGGAATTTGATGACATAGAAGTAAATAATTGCAAGTCTTGGACTATCTTGTCATTGGACTACATTAATGTCACCAGCCAATACCCATAAGCTACCCTCATTGGCTTTTCAAAAGTTGGCTTGTGGAAACCCAAAAGCCAATCTCACAAGCTAATATCCAAACACCAATATTGGATGATGGACTGGTCAAACATCTAATTTTGTCGAAAGTCACCCCACAAGCTAATATCCAAACACCCCCTAACTCTTTTTTTTTTTTGATAGGAAGTAGGGTGGGTATTTTATTACGTAATTAAAAAGGCACACATATCCGAGCTAACTAGCTCTACAAACATCTCTGGCATGTCCTCCATCCAAATTCTCTCATGATGAGAATAAGGTTGGTACTTCGCAATACAATGAGCTTTCATATTACCCATCCTACGAACAAAAAACCAAGCTAAAAAATCAAACTTACTAGACCATTAATTAATCTCATCTAAAACAAAGCCAAGCGGACTATGAATTGTAGCCTTCTTCAATTTAGATATGAGGTTGGCGCAATCACTCTCCGTTACTAGTGACCGATACCATGCTTCCCAAGCTATTTTCAGCCCAAACAACATGGCACATGCTTCTTCTAACTCAGGATCAAAGTCCCCCTTCTGCTGGTGTACACCAAGTGTGACCATGTCACCATCACAATCTCTTATCACAAGTCCCCGCCAAAACCAAACTCCCCTAACTTACCAGCATCTATATTAAGCTTCCACATTCCCGATGCCGGTGGTTTCCAACCTGCTTGCTCAAGCACTTCACCACCTATCTCCATTCTGTCATTTGCTTGCCTGTATCTTGAAATAAAAGTTGTTGCAGCAGTATAAATTCTGTCAAAACTGGACTCCTTTTTTCCATGGAGCAATCTGCATCTAGTGTTCCAAATCGACCAAGCTAGGAAAACACCCACATCTTCAACCCGAGTCCCAGTACCACCCATTCAAACCACTCACGAAGCGACCTGAATTGTAACTCGGCATTCAACTCTGCCCAAGGACTTGCAGCCCACGTCAACTTAGCAACAGGACAAGAAACAATAGCATGAAAATCGGATTCGTCATCCATCCCACATAATCCACATATCTTGTCTATCGCCTGAACTCGTCGTTCCAGGTTTACTCTTGTTGCTAGTGCTCCCATAAAAGCCCTCCAGCCAAACATACGTATACGAGGTGGAACATTCAATTGCGATAGTAATTTCTAGAATTTTTTTGAGTTGTTACTACTCGACCCAGCTCCTTCATTGTGTCGTAGATTCATGATTAAGTGATAAGCCGACCTCACGGTGAATGAACCCGGCTTGGTAAAGTGCCACATAAATCTGTCATGTGGCCAATGCTGACATAACGGTAAGCTTAAGATTAAATCCACATCAGCAGGCAAAAAAATATTTCAAATCAGTTCCTCATGCCAGCAGCCTGCATCTTTGTCAATCAATTCTTCTACCCTCATTGACAGATTGTTATCACCTCTTGGAGTTATGATTCGGAAAGAATGAGGCCTAGGGACCCAAGGAGACTCCCAAACCAACAGTGAAGAGCCATCCCCGACTATTCCCCTCATCCCTTTCTCCACCACCCATCTAGCTCCACAAAGACTTCGCCACAGATAACTAGGCCTAGAGCCTAGCTCTGCATGTATGATATCACCAATGGGAAAATACTTAGCTTTTAACACCCTCGCACACAAAGATAACGGGTCACACATCAATCACCAAATCGGCTTTGCAAGTAAAGAATCATTAAACGCTTCCATGTCTTGAAATCCCAAGCCACCATCTTCTTTTGAATTGCACAAATTTTGCCATCGAACCCAGTGAATTCTCCGTTCCCATTCTTATGACCCCACCAAAATTTTCTAATTAAGGCATGAATTTCGTTACAAAAATCCCCCAAAAATTTGAAAACACTCATAGCATAGATAGGAATTACTTGGGCCACTGCCTTTACTAGCACTTCCTTACCTGACCACGAGAGTAATCTCTCCATCCATCCTTGTAACTTCCTGAAAATTCTATCCTTAATTGAAGAAAAAGGCTTTTTCTTAGATCTTCCAATATGTGTTGGAAGACCCAGATACTGCCCATGATGGTCAACCACGTTGACACCAAGTACTTGTGCCACACGAGCTTTCATTTCCGGCTTAATACCCTTACTGAATGCCACATATGTCTTGTCTCTTTTGATCTTCTGTCCAGACGCTGCTTCGTACCACTCAAGGATCTCCTTTATTTTTCCAGCGTAGGCCTCATCAGCTTTTGCAAATATCACTGAGTCATCTGCAAATAAAAGATGAGAGATAATAGGAGCATCTGGAGTAACCCAATGTCCAATCAAATTCCCATTCTCCACATTCTTATAAATTAAGCTAGATAGACCTTCGGCACACAATAAAAAAAGATACGGGAATAATGGATCCCCTTGCCTTATCCCTCTCGTAGGTCTCAAAAAGCCCCTCGGTTCACCATTAATAATAAAAGAATAAGAGACAGTTTTGACACAATTCATCACCACTGCCACCCAACCCGGATCAAACCCCAATTTCAACATAATTTTTTCCAAAAACACCCACTCCACCCTATCATAAGCTTTTCTCATATCCAACTTAAGAGCCAAAAACCCATTAGAACTCAAATTACAGTGCATAGAATGAAAAGTTTTAAAAGCAACCATAATATTGTCACTAATAAGGCAGCCCGGGGTGAAGGCACTCTGATTCTCAGAAATAATATGAGGCAATTTTTTTTCCAACCTATTAGCTATCGTCTTCGTGGCTAATTTAAAAACCACGTTACAAAGGCTAATGGGTCAAAAATCTGCAACTAACTCAGGGTTTTGTTTCTTAGGAATTAAAAAGACATGGGTGTGATTAATATCAGTTGGAATGGGATGTCTATTAAGAATATTCAAAACAAGAGAAAAAATGGTAGGACCTGCCAAATCTTTTGATAAAAGAAAGCATTCATACCGTCGGAACCAGGAACTTTGCCAGGAAAACACCCCCTAACTTAAGCGTTGCTATAAACATTTACAAACATTCCCACACATAAATTTTCTCGTGTTTAAACTCCATTTTCATTTTCTAGAGACTCTGACCTATAACATCTATTAATTTTGCAGATTTTTGCTGATATTTTGTGTACTTTGTTTTTCTAATTTTTTTTGTAGGACTTTTTTTTTTTTTGGGTTACCGAACTTGATTTTTGTAAATTTTGTTGAAATTAACCGTTTAGACTTTAGAAGGAAAGAAAAAAAAATAAAATAAAAATTGAGAGCACAACCAGCCGCGATGTGGTGAAGGTGCACCACACCACTACACCAGAGAGGCAGAGACTGAAAAACAACCCCAAAATCAAAAGCCAGCCCTTTTGCCAATCTCCATTTCCCCCACCTCCACTGTCCACAACCTTCATAGACTTACAGAGAGAGAGAGAGAGAGTAGAGTTCTCATCAATGGCATCAGGATGGGGAATAACAGGAAACAAAGGGAGATGCTATGATTTCTGGATCGATTTCAGCGAGTGTATGTCTCGTTGCCGAGAACCCAAAGATTGTTCTCTTCTTCGTGAAGATTATCTCGAGTGTCTTCATCACTCCAAAGAGGTAAACCCTCTCTCCTCTATCTCTCTCTAGATTTGATCTTTTTTATTTCATTACATTAGGCCTAATTTTGGCTAATCTTCGAAATGTCAAAACCCTAACTTTATTCAGCTGTTTGTGTGTTAAATTGTTGGATGAAATCATAATGTGCTGTAACTGTTGTTCAATTAGTTGATTGTTTCTGTTTGGATGCGGTTAAATTGTTCGAGTGTTTGCTGGAAAAATCCGATTAGTTTTACATATCATTTTAAGAAGCTGTTCAACAACAGATGGCACAACTTCTTTTTTCTAAAACATATTTAACGAGTTTGCAACAATGTAGCTGTAAAAATGTGTGGAAAAAGGTTAATTGGAGATCTGAAATGAAAGTTTTTAGCTTGGATTGAGGAGGTTGAGTGTTTGTTTTAGTGATTTGGAGAAATTGATTTTAATTCAATGAAATTTTCTGGTGCTAGGGGAATTGGTTATATGGATGTATTTGGTAGGCAGATGGTTGAAATGTGGTTAAGTAGGGCAAAACCCGGAAAGGTATAGATTGTGAAATGCTGCTATTATGAATAAGTTAATGAAAGTAGTTGTTATGTTAATGAGCCACAGGCTAAAAGATGCTCATATAATCATATGCCAATTGATTAATGAAAGAAATTGGCTTTATCCTTCACTTCTCGTTTTCGTTATTCTGCTGTTGCTCACACGTTGCAAGTAGCGGATAAGATATGACGTTTTTGCAACTAGAAATAGGTTGGTGATGCTGGTATTGGATTGCAAGGAGCCAAGGAGTTGTGGAACAATTAGATCGATTGTGGTAGCCAAAGACTCGGAACGGTTGGGGTTAGAGAACAATGGGGTTTAAGAAAGTAACAGTGAAAGGCCACAATATTACTGTAATAGAGGCATTACTAAGCAAATGCGAATTACCCACTCGATTGAGAAAATTATTATGACACTAGAATTTTTATCAATCGTTGTTTATATGAGGCAAACTTTTGTACGAACTATATGGCTCTTTCGGGACACAGTGATACAAATCTTACTCTTTCGTCTGATTCAGTTGCTCGTGAGTTCTCTTTATTCTGTATAAATTGAGTAGGTGTGAGTGTCCCAAGAGAATCTTCTTGTACTGATTTTTCATACCTCTTAAAAAACAATACATCTGTAGATGGGAAAGATGATGAAAAAGTGTTTTTGGTACAAAGCTTCTTCTTCTTCTTCTTCTTCTTCTTTTTGTTAGTCTTTTATTGATTGAAGCTTTAGAGATATGTGGCGATATGAGATTTCCGTATTTCATCTTCACTATCTATTGTTAGTTGTGGATTAAAAGGTAAAACATCCAAAGAGATGCTCTACATCTCTGGACCTTTATTGAGGTTGTATAGTCTGCAAGACTACAAGCACACGTCTATAGTTTTATTCAAATAGCAGGCCAAATAATTTGAATATGGAGCACTTTGTGCAACTGCTCATACGTGCATGTACAGAAATTCAGGGAAAGAAGCAAGTAACATCGAAAATCCAAGAGTTATGAAGTTAAGAGAAGAAATCTATCTCATCATTGTAATCTATAAGAAACTAATTGAAAGAAAAACAAAGATTGCGCTTTATCAATTTAACACTTATTTTCCATTTAGACATAGTAGTAAGAGAAGGTCTAGTCCTAATCTTCTCTCTCCATTTCTGGTGGTTAAATATTAGGTTTTCTTCTGTTATTCTCCTGGAAGGTTCTGTTGTAATCCTTCTCCATGTCTGTGTATCTTGACTAACATTACTGCTTTCATTGGTAGTTCTATTGGTAGTTTTGAAAATGGTTTTCTCTGTTGGCTTTCCAACAAGACTCTCTGGAGTTGAGACTTGTCAAAGACAAGTTTCTATATATCTTTAACTCATAGCTCCCGAACCTTGCAATGTTTGATTTTTGTTGTTACTTACTCTTTAATCAAATGGAACATCCAAACATTGGTTTAGTTACTCTACTCACGCTTCCTTTACAAGACTCTGCACCTCACAAGCCCCCTAACCTTGCAATGTTGGGGTAATTGTTGTGGCTTACTTTCTCTTAATCTTATGGGACATCCCTTATGCCTGCTTTCTTCTTTCTTTCTTTTCTTTTCGAGCATAGGTGTTTGGGGGGATTTTCTGGCCTTCAAATTTTAAGACCAAATTGTTGGAGGACTCCAAAGGGAAGAGCAATAAAAAATAAGGATTGACATATGCATTGGGTGTCTACACTTTGAATTGAAAATCCATTTGTGTGGTTCAATTTTTGATTCATCTTCTATATTTCAAATGTTGTTGAGGTTGAAAATAAGTGGAGAGAGTGAAGGTGAACTTGGTATATATGGAGTAGTTTCTATTCATGGTAACATCGGGCTTGTGGAAGATGCCGTCATTTGTTGGTATCTAAGGTGAGAATTGAGAAGGGCTAATTGATCTTGTGGGGTTAGGTCTAGTGAAATAACAAAAGGTTTTTTTGGAAATCGTGATCTTCAGCAGAGACAGGGCTGCATTCATGTGCAGATCACTGTTAGACCCTGTAATAGATAGGTCTAACCATCTAAGTGCAAAGTAGTTCCTTTACTTTCTGCTTCGACCATTATTACACTTGGTGTTTGTCATGGCTCAAATGAAGACTACCAGCATCCTGCAAGTCTCTATTTTGCTACCTATTTCTCAGTTTAGAGTGAGAGAATTTTATTGTAATGATTTGGTATGTGATTTAGCTCTTGTGGTGCACCCCCCTTTCCCCGGGAAAAAAAGGAGAGTAGATCTAAGTGATAATCTGTGGACACATCTGCACAAGCACATGCTGTTGTTGCTGACTTGCTGTTGGATTAAATTGCAGTTCCAACGGAGGAACAGGGTTTACAAGGAAGAGCAGCGCCAGATAAGAGCAGCATCAAGGAAGGCCAAGGGTGAAGATGAGAATGAAAGTCATCATTGACGATAATTATTGTTGACAGTCACCTAGACCTCCAAAATAAGAAATCTGTAATGCGCTTTTGTATTCCAAGTGAACTGTCGTTTCCTACTCGTGTGAGCTTGCATTGCCGAGTTGAGTTTTTGCGTTATCATGTGCAAATTGACAAGGAGCTTTTCATCCATATTTGTGTCTGAAACTAAGTGTACTTTCTGGCTCTGATAAGATAAACGTCTTACAAACGCTTATTCAATTTTTCCTTTCCAGGAAAGTGCATCAATAAGAAAACATGAATTTGCATGCGCCCTTTGGCAGCAATGATGCTCTTCTTCATTGATGTAGCCCTAAAACACACTGGAAAGACCCAGGTGCAATAAACACATAAATTGGAACCTGAAATGGCGCAGTATAGAAGTGATATCAAGTCTGTTGTTAATAGTAGGACATTTACCTTCCTCACAGTGGGCTTGCTCGTTCCTGCACCCTGCTTGCCTTTTAGGCTTCTACATGAACCAACTATCGATGATACTAATCGGATTATGAATATCCTAGATCCCTGAATAACATATTACATACTTCCTTCGACTCAGATGATTATTGCGAATTATTGTTAGTTTGTAACCTATGAGAACGGATGCAAAGAGTGATTGTAGTGTATTTCTGTACTCCAATTCAAGTGAACAAACATCCCCTATTTGATGAGGGGATGGTCCTTCTAATTACGTTTGTGATCAAGTGCACTGTTTAACAAACAGTTGGCTTTTATTCATTCTGAGGAGCAGCACACATATACTTAGATATGAAATGCTCAAGGGAAATTAATACTCCAATACAAAGCCATATGCTACCTTAGCAGCAATCATACACTTGTACAATTGACTATTGAATGTGAGGTTAATATAGGCAATTAGAGCTTGAAATGCTGCAGAGAAGAAGTGCCATAAAGTCCTTTGTTGTTGTAGTAGTAGGCACAATACTCTGTTACTGTAGTTTCACGGTACCTTGGGGCATTAGCGTCTGATAACAACTCCTTGATGGGGCTGTAAGTCCTGGGTTTGGCTTCGAAGGCATTCCTGAAAAATGATGCCACAGACACCCTTGGGCCTTTACTGTTTGCTGGCACCTTATGCTCCGAGCTTTTGAATTTGTCATTTGATATGAGCTGAAATTCAGATACACTAATTGAAAGTAAAGAGAGTTTGAAAGTATCTACATGCTACAGCCGAAAATAAAGGTGCATCTGAAATCTTTTATATATAGATGACTTGCCTGTAGAATGTCCCCTATGTTAATCACCAGAGCACCGCGAACAGGGGGGACATCAATCCATTGATCGTCATGCAGGACTTGGAGACCACCAATCTGGTCTTGCAGCAACACAGTTAAGAAGTCGCTATCAGCGTGATGTGAGATCCCCATTGTCAATTCTGGCTGTGGACAGGGCGGATAGTAATGCCCCAGAACAGTGAGCCCCTCGGCACACCCTATTTCATTAAGATGGCTTGGCTGCAAACCCAGTGCCTCTGATAATAACTCAAACAACTCTTTTCCCAGGTTCATCACTTGCTTTGAGTACTCCAGCATTATATCCCTACATGCCAAATCAAATCGATTGTAATGTACTTTTCTTATCTCTAGAAGGTACTTGTATATGTAGGAGACTTCGGCTGTGTTTGATATGAGATAGCATTACGAAAAGCTCTTTTACAGTGTCAGAACTCAGAAGCTTAAATGCTTATATCAAGTGTTTATTTTGAGAAATTATGTCAATATTTGAGTTTAAGCTGAGAATTCTAAGCTATGCAAGAAAGTTGGTGATCACCTGAAACAAGCAGGAATATCTTCAGTATTAGGAGGATCAGGAGCCATCCTGCAAGCAACAGTGTCCATCCAATTGGTTACAGGTCCAGAATACAGATGAAAATTGCTATTATATATCACCTTTATATTATCCAAGTCCCTTGAGTAGTAAACTTTCTTCACCTCAACATCTTGCTCAAAAAACCCTTTTATTCCCTCCAACATTTCTTCCAGAATCATGACCGGAATCCCATGATTCACCACTTGGAAGAATCCCCACTTCTCGGATGCAACTCTAATCCTCTCAACCGTATCATTTCTCAGATTCGGACCCGTTTTTATCGACCCAAGGTTGATAACAGGAATGCTAATGCTAGTGTTGGTTTTGGGAGGTGAGGGGCTAAGTGATGAGTATATGAACATAGGTGGGATAGTTGAAATACCAGCATCAAGTAGTCCCTTTACCCCTTCCTTTGTTTCATCAAATGCTTTTAATTCTGCTTGGCGATCACTTGTAGCAGTTGCCATTTCTTGGAGCTGCTAGTGCTATAAGATGCTTGACATATTTGTAAGCTAATTAGCATAAAAAGTAAAGCGGGACCAATTTCTGTCTATATGAATTTCAAAAGATTTAAGGACAAGAAGGCATCTTTCCATAGTGATATATATAGTGAATTAGTGACGAATGTCACTGGTACACTTGAATCTTATCGCTTCAATTAAGAAGGCTTGTTTTATCCTATTAGTGATGTGCTCATACGGGTGTTATTATTTTGAGCAATAACGAATTGCTTTTTAGTAAACCGGGCTTCTAATCATTGAAAGAAAAAAATATGTAATCGTCTCAAAACATGTATAAAATTGTAACATCTAAAAAATAATCAAACGGAACAAATCTTGTGTGAGATCAACTCACAGAAAAACGGGGTCACTATTTATAAATATAAGGGTCACTATTTATAAATATAACGGTCACTGACTATGAGCCGTTAGTCGTGACCCTTATTTCACTAGAAAGTGATAATCATCTTACCAAAATTTACGAAAAGACAGTCTTATAAAAGTTTTTTTATAACATTTAAAAAAAAAAAAAACAGATTTTAGTACACAATCATTAATAAGTTATGAATACTTTTTAACTACTCTAAGATTTTGCCACAAATCGCATCAAATTAACAAGTTAACAATATCAAATTAAACCTATGAAGATAAAGCATTAAAAAAACAACGGTAAGCCCATTGATATAGCTAACTAAAAAATCATAGTGTCATTCATATAAAAAAAAATCAATCCTTTATGGCCCAGTGGAGTAAGGGCTAATAAGACCTAAGGTAAGACCAAACCTTCTGAACTTCACGGTTCCTTCATAGGCCCATTAGCCAGACTGGTCACGAACTCGCGAGTCACGGCCCACGGGTGAAATACACTTACTTACTGTCTGTCGGTAGTCGTTACTCCCACTGAAAATTTAAAGAGGAGTCCCACATCGACTCATCAGAGAAGTAAGCCTTCAGACTTTGTCATTTAAGCGGCAAGCTCATTAACACTGAAAATTCACGCAGCCACGTAGTGAGCACAGAGCGAACTATTCTTTCGCCTTTTACTAAAGAATACCGTGTGCTCGCTGCATTGAGTGGCATACGTTTATTTTTGTAGGGAGTTTCCTTGAGGAAACCTCCCACAAATCAGTTTTAATCTTCTGGAAAAATAATTATTCAATAAATATTTAATAAAACATTTGATCAAGTTACGTATCAATTTTTTTGGAATTTTGCCAATGACATTTTTTCGTTGTTATAAAAACTAAACCTAGTACTTACTCCGTCCCTTCTTTATGTTGGTAGTTTTCATTTTAGCCTGTCCCCTCTTACGTTGGTACTTCTGTTTTAAGAAATAAGTAATGAGATTACTTATATATACCCACTTAAGGGACCACCATATTCTCTCTCATTTAATGGACCACAAGGGATCACCATATTCTCTATACTTAAGCAAGGGTATTTGAGTCATTTTTGAGCCAAAGCTTTCATAGTCTTATATTCCGTTCCAAGTCAAACTACTAACGTAAAGAGGGGACGGAGGGAGTACTATTTAATTTTCTATTTTGAGACTTTCAATTTCCCTCAAGCCAAAATATAAGTTGTCTTCATTAAAAAAATTTCATCAAATAAATGAATTGCCTCAATCTTCACCCCACCCTCTTTTTCCTCTGATCCTCTAAACAACCAGCTACGCCCTTTCCCCAAACCCCACAACGCCATGGTGTTTCTTACCTACATCCACATAATAATGCACTTCTACACTTCTCCCCTATACCTGATGTAAATCATTAATCGCCAACCACAAGTTGGTGCCATGACAGAATTCATCATTAATGTGCTAATGACTAAGGTGGTGTGTGGGTGCCTGGGTGGGGAGGGCAGGGGCCAGGAGTGAAGCATTTTGGTGGTGGTTAAATTCGAAACCTTCATACAAAAACCCTAAACAAAAAAAATGTACATCCTACTTGGGCATCATATGGTTTCATTACATTCCCCAATACAACAAATACTGAAATACCCCAAAGAGTATTGTCATGCTTAAGTTAATGATAATGGTAATGTTCAATTTGCAGAACAAATGATTAGGGCTTCCAAAGGAAACACCAGCACACTGAACTAGCTTAAAGCCTCAATCAAATGTAACATGGGCCCAATTTTAAAAGGCTTTTAGACATTGATATAGTTTTGATAGGGGCCGCGCGAACGCAGGCCCCCGTCACAAATTATGAAGTAGACTCTCCCACTTGGGGAGATCTTAGGCGGGTGCACCTCCAGAGTGCAATGGAGACCACCAACCTAGGCCATGGGCCTTCATGATCGCTCATTGACCCCGTCCAGGTAAGTATGTAATCCTGTGTTTCTTAGCTTGCTTGGTAGTTGGTTTCTCTCTTTCCTACTTGACTGGCTTCCGATGTGGGACAAAAAGAAGAGTTTTCATTTAGGGAATGTATGCCCTGCAGGCTGCAGCTGCTCAGTGCCATTGGCTAAGGGTTTTTTTTTTTTTTTTTTATTATTATTATTTTTTTGGCTCTTCAAGTGCCATAGGCTAAGTTGGCTTCTCTGGCTATTCCATAATCTTTCCATGATTTTGTTTTGTTTAGCGGAAGATGGGATATTGACTTATAAATTCAAAAGTTGCTCTACTCAACTATTTTTACAAACAAACTAAGCTAACTAAAATTTTTCTTTGCCTTAGCTTCATTTCGCCTTCCAAAATTCATGCCTTCCCATTATAAACTAGCCACCATTTCTTATTCTGCTATTTCCTTTTTGGTAGCCATTAAACAGCAACCACCATCACCTGCAATATGAATTGTAACTGGAGGGAAGAGGTTTTTGTGGATTGTGGTATTTCAAGTTTTCGCCTTTTAGGGACTTCTGATCATCCACCTCAACAAAGGCCCTCCACTATTATTCCCAACATCAGAAAAAAAAAAACACTTTTAAGCACTGTAGAAAGACATCTGTGAATTGTGATTACCTTCCTCTCAATCTGTAGCGTACGAAGTATATGACAACTGTTTAGAAGTTGCTGATAAATTGCTTACATTAACTTTATCAACATTTATGAACTTATTCTGTTTCTAAACTCCTTGATTCAGGGCAGCATTCATGTGCAAATCACTGTCACACCATGTTATAGCTAGGTCTGAGTGCAAATTGGTCAGGGCTAAAAAGAAAATCTCGGCTAAGACTGTCAGACCCTTTGATATCAACTCTCCATTGTAACTTTTAAGTGAACAAGAATTGCTTTATTTGGAATAAAGTACTATACTGTTTAACAGATTGTGTTTACATTATCTCAAGAGAAGCACAGATTAGATCTGAAAACATATGCCTCTTAAGCAGCAATGCCACACTTGTACAACTGAGATTATTCCATGAGGTTTAGTAAAACTAGAGGCTGAAATGCTGCAGAGAAGAAATGCCATCAAGTCCTTTGCTGTTGTAGTAGGCACAATACTCTCTCACTGTGGTTTCGCGGTACCTTGGAGGATTAGCTTCTGATAGCAACTCCTGGATAGGTCCATAAGTCTTGGGTATGGGTTCGAAAGCATTCCTGAAAAATGATGCCACAGACACCCTTGGGTCTTTGCTGTTTGCTGGCACCCTATGTTCCACGCTTTTAAATTTGTCATTTGATATGAGCTGTAATTTGGAAGAATGGACCATACATCATTAACTGTACAGCAGTAATACAGACATCCTTATCAACTCCTTCCATCACAACAAAAAATAATAATAAGAAGAAGAGGAAGTTGTAATTCAATCTTATGTATCCCAATTTCCTGTAGTATTTGATTAGACTAGCTAGGGAGAATAATTGTTACAGATCAATCAGTCTACATGTATAAATAGATAGATAGATAGATTATGTATAGATGAAAAAGAGATAACAGAACAATTTTTCATTGACATGACTTTTGACTTACCTGTAGAAAGTCCCCCATGTTAACCACTAGTGCGCCACGCACAGGAGGAGCATCAATCCATTGATCGTCGTGCAGGATTTGAAGGCCACCAATCTGGTCTTGCAGTAACACTGTTAAAAAATCACTATCGGCGTGTTGTGAAGTTCCCATTGTCAATTCTGGTTCTGGACAAGGTGGATAGTAATGCCCCAAAACAGTTAGCCCCTCGGAGCATCCTATTTCATTCAGGTAGCTTGGCCGCAGATTTAGTGCCTCTGATAATAGCTCAAACAGCTCTTTTCCCAGCTTCATCACTTGCTTTGAGTACTCCATCAATATTTCCCTACATGTCAAAGATCAATTAGATTGTTATGTACTTTTGCCAAATCTACAACCTATGCAGGAAACATCGCATACTAATAAGCTAAGCGACTCGACTTTTTAGCTACCAAAACAGCAACTAGATCAACAAGAAACTAGATCAACAGATGGAACAATATAATTAGCCAAGCACTTGGCCATCAGAACATACATGACTCCAATTACCCAAAATTGCTGTCTCACTTATATGGTCAATTGGATTGCAAATTTGCTGTCTCACTTATATGGTCAATTGGGTTGCAAATTTGCTATAAGTTAAGCAAATACATGAAGATGAACAGGACACTCAACTTGAAATACTGTAAAAGCTAATTACCATATGAAGGGGGTCAAGAAGATCACCTGAAACAAGCAGGAATATCTTGAGGATTAGGAGTATCAGGAGCCATCCTGCAAGCAATACTATCTCTCCAATTGGTTGCAGGTCCAGTAAACAGATCAAAATTACTATTATATGCAACTGATTTAGTAAAGTCTCTTGTGTAGTAATATTTCTTCACCTCATTATCTTGCTCAAAAAACTCTTTTATCCCCTCCAACATTTCTTCCAAAGCCATAACTGTAATCCCATGATTCACCACTTGAAAGAATCCCCATTTCTCTGACGCATCTCGGATTCTCTCAACTGTATCCTTTCTCAGATTCTGATCATTTTCAATCCCACCAAGGTCGATAACGGGGATGGTAATGCTAGTGCTGGTTTTTGGAGGTGAGGGAGAGAGAGATGGACTATGTGGGTGTATGAAAATAGGTGGGATGGTTGAAATACCTGCATCTACTAGTCCCTTCACCCCTGCTTTTGTTTCATCAAATGCTTTTAGTTCTGTGAGGCGATCACTTCTAATGGTTGCCATTTCTTTGGAGCAGCTTTTTCTGATCAAATGCTTTTTGTTTCATCAAATGCTTTTAGTTCAAGTGTAAGTTTAGCTTAAATAGCAAATAAGTCAAGCTGGAAAAACCAATTGTGTCTAAACTGAATTTTAGCTTTGCATTTAACTGACAGTACAGAGCGTGACTTTTAATTTTACCACCTAATGAATTACGGAAATATACAATTACACAAGATCAAATAGAATATGATTTTACTCACACTGGAATTTGATCATTTTTTAATCATACTATAAAATAAATAAAGTTTTTCTCCATATATTTATAAATTTAATAGTGTCCAAAATTACCTATGAAGATGAAAGGCAACATAAACTAAAGATTTGAATTTTTTAAAATAGCTGTATTAAAATGAATATTTCGTCATTTCTCATATTAAAATTTAACTGAGAATTTTTTTTAGCTTCTGGATCTGGTAATTTAAAAGCACCGACTTGAAATTTTGGCACATTCATTGTCGACATTCTCTCTTTTTTGTATTCCAATTGTTTATCCCATCTTTTAACATATATACATAAAGGCTTAAAAGAGTCTTTATCAACTGCATTCTAGCCCACCAATGTTGACTAATAGAAGGAAATCACTAGTAACCGGAGTATTTTAAGCTATTTGGATGAGAACGGATCTCTCCGGCTGTGTTTTTCACCAAGTATTTTTTGTCCCATTTTGTGTTGTCCCACTTTGATATTTTGTGTTTTATCTTGTGTTTGACTTCCTTATATATTCGACACATCAACTTTTAAATTTTATTTATTTATTATTTAAAATGGAATATATGACAAAATCACGGATGATCAAGATGTGATTGGGACATAAAATAGTACATATAAAGGGACAGAAGATCCATAGTATTTTTTTCACTTATTTAGTATTTAGTACTTTACTACTTTAGTAATTTATTACTTCAATTCAATCTAGTTTGATTCTATAATACATTCAAACTCTATTTAGGTATTCCTAATTTAGGTTTTTGCTGCTAATCTAACAACATTACTTCATTAATAAAGCAAACATAGTGTTCAATATACACCTGTAATCCAAGTGGGTATAACAACAAGGAAAGCAACTAAGCAAGGCATTCAAAATCTGATGTTATTACCCACTTAGCAAAATTATGTGTCACCATTACATTACATTACATTACATATGGGAGTAAAGAAAATAAAAGTAGCCAAGATGCTTTATGAGGCCTTTGATCACTTCTCTCAAGTCTCTGGGTTGCAAGCAAATCTAGAGAAGAGTTCCATGTATACTGCAGGTGTAGCTCCTGATCTGAGAGAGGACATGTTATCTGCTTTGGGATTCTCAGTAGGGGAGCTTCCTTTTAAGTACCTAGGAGTTCCATTATCGAGTAAGAAGTTATCTGTCATGCAATGCCAACCACTCATTGATAAGATCTTGGCTAGGATTACCTGCTGGACTTCAAGGTTTCTGTCATATGGTGGTAGAGTGCAACTCATTAAGAGTGCCCTATTTGGAGTCCAGACGTATTGGTCTCAGGTGTTTGTGCTCCTAAAAAAAATTATTCACCTGCTGGATAGTGCTTGTAGATCCTTTCTGTGGACAGGGCATGCAGGATCCAAGAGGGCACTTATTGCCTGGTCAAAAGTATGTCTTCCAAAGTCTACAGGTGGTCTGAATGTTATTGATTTGCATAGATGGAACCAAGCTGCAATCCTCAAGCATCTGTGGGCGCTGGAACAGAAGGAAGACAGACTTTGGATTCGTTGGGTCCATTCTTACTATATGAAAAAAACATCCATGGATAACATGGATATGCCTCCTCAAGCAAACTGGGTTATACAGAAGATTTGCAAAGCACAAAAGTTGCTGCAAAACAGTATGAATTGGAGAGATCATATGAAAAACTTTGTAGTTGGTGGGAAATTCTCCATAAAAAAGGCTTATCTTTATCTCACCCCTGATGTGCAATCTGTAAACTGGAAAAGAGTGATCCAGATGAGAGGCATTACACCAAAACACAGATTTATCCTCTGGCTAGCACTGCAAAACAGATTGCAAACCGTGGATAAATGCTTGCAGTGGGGTATGAACATCCCCTCAAGCTGTGTTCTTTGTGAAAATGGGTTACTGGAAGATATGAACCACCTTTTCTTCCAATGCGATTACTCCAAAACAGTTTGGAGATGTTTATTGAGCTGGTTTGGTGAGTCAAGAGCTGTATCTGACTGGGATGCAGAGGTTTACTGGGCAGTCAGAAGATTTAAAGGCTCCAAACCTGCAACTGAGATTCTCTACCATCTATTTGCTGCTGCTGTTTACAGCATCTAGATGGAGAGAAACCAACGCAGATTTCAGCATGTTCGTGCTACAGTGCAGCAGCGAGTTAGACAGATAATTCAGGATTTGCATATTACTGGTTCGCAATATCCTGAATGGAGTAAAAAATTGTGTTGCTTAAATAGCTATCCTATATAGATTGTAAAACCTTGTGCTTGGATGAGAATTAAACCCTTAAACCCTTCCTAAAAGGTGGCAAGGTGATTAATTTGATAAGTACCAAGGTTTTAGGTTTGTCCCATGTATAGAGTCTGATTGTTGTCCTCAAATCAGCGTACGTCTCATGATTATTTTGGTTAATAAAAAATTTTACTTTGACCAAAAATAAATAAATAAAAGTAGCTAAAAGAGTGTGACCAAACTGAAAATCACAAAAAGTTGGCTAGCTCTCCAAGGGAAAGGGTATTGGAAGGAGGTGCTGCCAAAATTACCACAACTAATCCTTAGCATTGCTAATTTACAAAATCTCGTATGATGTGGCCTCAAGGTGAGGTCTTTCATATAAGTATGATGTCATGTCGACATCATATTTGTATATAGAGGTAGCCTCACTTTGAGGCAACCTCATAAAAGACTTATTGACTGAATAAGTCAGAGTTACCTAGAGGACGCCTCATCAAAAGTAGCAATCTCGCAAAATTTAAATAAAAAAAAATCCGGTAGTTATATATGTTAAACAATATGGAAAGTGAAAGTATGACTAGAAGGGTTTTTAACGTTAAATCAAAGAGGTGCAGCCTCCCCTACCCATGAGTTTTTGGATTAATGAAAGTGCATCACTTTCCAGGCCGAGCCCATATCTGCCATCCAGTATACATCTTTTTTGTTTTTTTTTGCTCGTCAGTATACATCTCTTTTTGTTGACACAACCATAAGCTTCCTGAATCGTTTCGTATTACAACACACATATCCACTAGGTCCCTTTTGGGGTCTCTACTTTAAGGGAGCGGTCTATTTTCTCGCTTGTCTCCCCTTTGTGAGATGGAATAATAGGATGTGGAATCTCATGACATTGCATTTCCCCTTTGTGAGATGGAATAATAGGATGTGGAATCTCATGACATTGCATTTCCCCTGACAAAAGATAAATGAAATTTTCTGTTAAATGGAAAGGATCTCAATTCTAAAATTACGGCATCTAAATTGATTTTCACATAGTTTACACGAATTAGTCATGGACTCTAAGAAAGCTTTCTTCATTGGTACCTACTTTCTGAAATCCCTTAAAGATCTTTGTAAACTGTGATGACATAACACTTGTTAGTTGTTAACAAAAAATCATGCCAACCACTGGCCACCTGGCCAAGCTAACTACCAAATGAGGACCGGAACTATCACAAAAAATTGGAATAAAGACCTTAACTATGAAAGTGATGGAATGAGGACCTCAAGTTAACTCTGTCAACTTCCGTTAGTGGTATTTGAGTTTTTTATACTTAATTTATTATTTCTCTAATTTTCTGCCTTTTAAATTTGATTTCTTTTCTTTTCTTCAATTATTATTTCAACTCCCCATCCCCTCTCTCTCCTCAATCCTCACCACCCATCCAACCGCCAGCTCTCCTTCTCTTTATCCCACCAGCCCCACCTCCTCTACGGATACGGCCACCCACCACCCCGGCCCCACAACCACATGTCCTCCTCCTGACCCCTCAACCACCACCAGAAGCCATCAACATCACCACCTAATTTGAGGAAAGAAATAAGACCACTACTTTAGCCTATTGGGTAACAATGAACGCCCGCTTTAGGCTACTGGGTTTTTTTTTTTTTTTTGATAATTAGGATTGTATTTCATTAATAACGAGTCTTCAAACTTGAAGACTGCATATACAGCTACACAACAAAACAACAGCACCAATATTGACAGTAAAAACAATACTACAGCACCAGTACAAAACTCCTGAATTAGACCTCAAAACCAAGCAACACAAAATCATTGCTCTACGAATCCCCTGCTTCACCAAAAACAGCAACTGAGTTTGCGCTTTGATTATGGAGACAATGGAAAATTTAGACCAAAACTCCTTTGATCATGTATATTCCAACCGCACAGGTACTCACTCCCTCCCTTGACCCTTCCATCTTGATTGTATAGCTGATTTAGGCTACTGGGTTTTTCCATTTCCTTCCAAAACTCCTGCTCAAATTACACTAAACACCTGTAAAACACCCAAATCCCAAATACAACATACCTCAACTAGAAAAACTTTCAAGACAATAAATTAAGACACAACAAACACCCAACACCGAGAATCACATCTTTCGCTCAAAAAATCACAAACACAAGGATTCAATGCACTAGGTAACAAGAAATCAATACATCAAAAAAGGAAAAGGGCAAATCATGAAAATCCCAATTGCTCTGAACAACTAGGGTTGTTTTTGTCCCCATAAAACCCTTTTTCAGATACCTGGGCAGTTCCAAGAACTTGAGAATTTGAAAAAACAAGCAACCAATCCAAAACCCAACTTTCTAATTAACAAAAAAAAAAAAAAGGAAAACAAGGATTGAGGGCAGTGAGATGAAGAGTGAGGAGAGAGAAAATAACCACCATAGATTAATTCAGAGAGAAGGGTGGTCTGGTGGTGGTGAGGGGAGAGAAAGGGAGGGTGGTGACTATCTCATGGGGATTGAGGAGAGAGAAAGGGGGATGGGTGGAAGACTGGAGAAACGAAAGAAAAAAAAATTCAGAGAAAAAGAAAGAAAAATGAGAAATAACCAAAGAAATATTAAAAAAAACACTATTCTAAACGAAAGTTGACGGAGTTAGAGTGAGGTCCTCATTCCATCACTTTCATAATTGAGATCCTTATTCCCATTTTATGTGATAGTTCAGGTTCTTATTTAATAGTTAACTCCCACCTGGCCATCATCACTCAAAATAACAACAGATTACAATTTACAAGTGAAGGAAAACAGTATCTTGATCTCATCTATACCCCTAGTCCCACATTGATGTCAGATACAATTGTCATTTAGAGTTTGACATTTAAAAACCAACCTCCTCTACAATTGTTACTCATGCAGCCACGTAGTGAGCACAGAGCGAACTATTCTTTCGCCTTTTACTAAAGAATACCGTGTGCTCGCTGCATTTAGTGGCATACATTAATTTTTGAAGGGAGTTTCCTCTGGAGACTTCCACAATTCAGTTGAACATAATTTCTATTGTTACCAAGTGGTTTCTCATCACAAACCATGTTTTATGCAGTCCTTTTATTTGACAGGTTTTTCCATTTTATTTTGGTATCATACCCGTGGACTGTGGAGTAATTTCTAAGAGAAAACCAACATGCAAGTTCATAAATTAAAGAAAAATAATACCCGCTTTGATTTTTGTTTGAGTAGAACACTAACTATATACACCCAAACTTAAATAACACACTACCCTCATCAAATATGTAAAGACAACTACTGGCAAGGGTATATCCGTATATGTGGTTCCATGCCATTTAGTTTGGTGCTAATATATATTACTCCTATTTAAGGGGGTGTTTGGCTTTAAAAAATACTTAAGTGGTATTAGTATACAAAATTTTGTGTGGACTTATTTAATCCATGGTGGAACATGAGACTAAATCTTTTTAAAAATACCTTTTATGTCCCTAACATATTTGCACTATATCCTTGATCTACGGTGGACTAAGTCCACACAAGATGGGCTATCGTGTATATAGGGCGCTCCATGCCCTTGTCAGCGGTTTGGTTTAAGTTCATGAAGAGATTTTCCATCTTTGATTTTGTTATTTGGTTCATTGACTTCATTTTAAGATAAATAATTAAATTATATAGGTGCTAAATACCACTACCCACTTAACTAAATACCGCTCCTTTTTGGCTTGAACTACCCATTATGCCCTTTAGTATATAAAGGCTAACAAAAATAGAAAACCCTCCTAACTCCTCTTTCTTCTCTCTCCACAACTCCATCCCTGTCAGCTGTCTCCTTCCTCACTCCATGACTCCCACCTTCAGCCATGGCCCGTGGGCTATGAATTCTCAAATTGAATTTGCAACTCACGCATCACATATTCTTCCTTCACAATTGAATGCATACTTAAGGAGCAATTCTCTTTCTTTCATTGAAAATTCAAACATGATGAATTACAACCATTTGAGACAGCACCCTTTGGAAGAGGTAGAAGATGTTAGAAAGAATAAAAATTAGAACAAGGGTAGAATTGGTAAAGGGGTGGTATTTAGTTAAGTGAGTAGTGGTATTTAGCACCACTCTTAAATTATGGGGGTCAATTCGAACCTTTGATGTTCATGTTTTGTTTAATTTAAATACAAAATGCAATCCCTTCTCTTCCAATTTTCTTCATACCTACGATCATTTACATTCCACACCAGCTTCTGGACTTAATTCTATGCCATAAGAAACTTAAGCCCAAGGCCCATTACTTCAAATAGGGACATAAAAAATCTGGTATAGTTTTGATAGGGGCCGCGCGAACGCAGGCCCCCTCTAACACAAATTATGACGTAGACTCTCCCACTTGGGGAGATCTTAGGCGGGTGCACCTTCGAAGTGCAATGAAGGCCACCAACCTAGGCCATGGGCCTTCTTGATCGCTCATTGACCCCGTCCAGGTAAGTATGTAATCTCGGTTACTCATCTTGTTTCTATAGTTGTTCTATCTCTCTCCTCCTATACTAGATTCCGATGTGGGACAAACAAAGTAGTTTTCATGTGGCAAATGTACGTGCCCTTACTGCCAAAGGCTAAGCTGGCTTGAATTTTTAGGCATTCCTTAAAACCTTTCCAGGTCAATTTGGGCTGTAGAATCTTCACTCCCATGATATATCCTTGATATCGATGATGATCTTGTTTTATTTGGTGAAATATGGAATATTAATTCAAGAATTCAAACTTGCTCTACTAAACAGCTACAATCAAACTAAAACTTCATTGTCTTCGCTTAATTTCCCAATTGTCATTACAATTTACACAGATATTTCAGGGATTTTGGAAGGTAGGAAGAAAGAGAGCTTTCTTAGCTTCCATAAAATTCATACAAATTACATAAACATAACTTCTCATAACATAAATTACTTGTGCACTTCACATAAATTAGAACCTGAAGTTCTGTAGGGTAGAAGTGCCATCAAGTCCTTTGTTTCGGAAGTACATCACATACTCTCTCACAGTTGTTTCCCGGTACTTTGGAGGATTAGACTCTGAGAGTAGCTCCTCGATTGGCTTGTAAATTCTAGACGTGGGTAGCGTACGAGTGCTGAAAAAGCTTGCAACTGATACTCTTGGGCCTATCCTGTTTGCAAGTACTCTGTGTTCCACGCTTTTGAACTTGTCATTCGATATCAGCTAAAACAAAAGTAGAATACAGACAGTGCATCAATATTAGTTGTACATTATATATAAGATTTATAACTTATCAAAATGAATGATGCTTATGAGTTATGATTTCCTATGTGATTAAAAAGCATAAATTATTCACATTGGTTCAAACAGATGTTCAAAACATACTACTCTGAACTTTGAAGTTGCAATATAAACCAAGATTATACTATAAGTCACAAAGAGATTTTGGCAAAACAATAACTTGCCTGTAGAAGGTCTCCTATGTTAACCACCAAAGCCCCGGGCACCGGAGGAACGTCAAACCATTGATCATCATGTAGGATTTGGAGGCCACCAATATGATCTTGCAATAGCACAGTTACGAAGTCATTATCCGCATGTCTAGGAGTTCCGATTGTCAATTCGGGTTGTGGACAAGCTGGATAATAATGACCCAAACATACTAGTCCATCAGCACAGCCTATTTCATTCAAATGTCTTGGTTGCAGCCCTAGTGCTTCTGATAATAGCTCAAAGAGCTTGTTTCCCAGCTCCATCACTTGCTTTGAGTACTTTATTACAATCTCCCTACATGGTAAATATGTTAGAATATACTTACTCCGTCCCGTGAAAATGTTCACACTAAGTTTTTTCAATGTCAAACTTTACAAACTTTGACCATGAATATGTCAGAAAAGTATAAAGATAGCTTATTCATATAATATTGTAAGAAAAACACAGAGTGATCACCTGCAAGCAACAGGCAAATCCTCAGGATTAGGAGGATCAGGAGCCACCACACAAGCAAAACTGTCTCTCCAATTGGCTGCAGGTCCAGTATACAAATCAAAATTGCTATCATATATCACCTTTTTATTGTCATACTCCCTTGAGTAGTAAAGTTTCTTCACCTCAATATCTTGCTCAAAAAACCCTTTTATCCCCTCCAACATTTCTTCCAAAACCATTACTGGAATCCCATGATTCACCACTTGAAAGAATCCCCACTTCTCAGACGCATCTCGAATACTCTCGACCGTTTCCTTCCTCAGATTCTGATCATTTTCGACCCTGCTAAGGTCGATAACGGGAATGTTGATGCTAGTTTTGGTTTTGGGAGGTGATGGAGAGAGAGATGGACTAAGTGGGTGAATGAAAATAGGTGGGATGGTTGAAATACCTGCATCTACTAGTCCTTTTACCCCTGCTTTTGTTTCATCAAATGCCTTCAACTGAGCTAAACGGTCATGATTGTTAGCAGAAACCATCTTTTGGCAATTGGTAAGTGACTTGTGAGGAACGGGAAATATTTCACTGCTTGCGCTAATGAACAAGCTGCTAGCAGTACAGGATAAGATGAAAACACAAACACGTTTTCTTAGCTGAATGAGTAATACTCTAGACAAAATGATGATAACCAATATGAGATAAGATGTAGACCCAAGGGGCCACTCAAAAGGTCAGGCTCAAACAACTAATGAGTAAAAAGACTTATCTCGGCGAGCTAATTTATATTTATTTGATGCACTCTTAGTGACAAGCTAATTTATATTTGATGCACTCTTAGTGACAAAGCTAATTTATATTTGATGCACTATTTCTAAACATAAAAGAAAAAGAGTGAAACTTCAACACCAGTAAAAAATGAGGATGATCTTAAAATGTTTTCGCTGATCTAGTGTGGAAGTCTGGGTTTCAAACTTATAGTAATTGGCCTTAATAAACATGTGAAATGCCCATCACTAGACAGTAGACACTTATGAATCTGCTTTTTGAATGAACTAAAAGCTAATCTCAAAGCTTTGCCAGTTTCTTCAATTGCCCCAGGGAAGGACATTATTGTAAGGAAATTTGTATCCAAATTCCGAATTCCACCGCCCCTTTCTACAGCTCTTCAAACTCAGCCTAAGAGTAAAATATGTATTGCAATTGCAAAAAGATCTATGCATCAGCAACACAAATGCAGTGTTTCTTAGGAAAATGATGAACTGAAACTTGGACACTAACATTTGACTAGGGGCCGCGCGAACACAGGCCCCCACTAGCACAAATTATGACATAGACTCTCCCACTTGGGGAGATCTTAAGCGGTTGCATCTCCAAAGTGCAATGGAGACCACCAACCTAGGCCATGAGTATTCTTGATCACTCATCGACCCCGTCCAGGTAAGTATGTTTACCAGTGTTACTCATCTTGCTTTTACACTTGTCCTTTTTCTCTCATTTTCCACTAACTGCTATGTGGGACAAATTTGTTTCCGGACACTGAACTTTAATTACTAATGCCAGTCTGAGCTGAATTTTATGTAAAATCATTAATTTATTTAAAACTGGATTATCAATATTCACCTCTTAGAAAATCCCTCTTCTCCACCAATAATGCATCTCCAATCTGTTGAACAATTGAGTTTTGAAGATGACAAATTTATTTAATTATAAAGTGATGCTACTTAACTTGTGTGTTAGTGTTTCAGGAATTTATTTATGCAAGAGTTTGCTAGATAAAGACAAAGAAGAAGACACAAGTTATTTTCGAGTTCTCTAGGTTATTTATTTATTTCTTAGAGTTCATGTTAAAGCGATGCAATTATATAAATGTGGAATTTATATTTATTAGGCAACAAATTAATAAACGTATAAAAAGGTCTTTGTGTTTGGGAACGGTCCTTGAAACTTCAGTGTTCACTGGAACGTTGCCTACACACATATAAAGATACGTTCAATCGACTGAGTTAAATTTAAGATCAGTATCTTAAATTTAATCTCTTAATATTTATATCCCTTTTATTATTGTGCCAAAGATATTATTTGCAAATAGATTTTTCTAAAATATATTTATTCTTATATTTGGCTACATAGTTTTTAACTAGGAAGAAAATACTTTCTATAAAGATATTTATTTTATTTTCTTCATAAAAACTGATTTGGATATATATGCTTTATATGATAAAGATATTTATTCTTCTTTATGAAAATCTTGTTTCCAAGTCAAGGAAAAAGAGATTTGGTTTCCTAGTTGCAAATAGGTTTTCTAGTTGCTTTTTACTTCTTGGTTATGCCTATAAAAAGAAGTTGAAACCTAAATAAGTTTTGAGCCTCTCAGCCGAATTGAACGTGATATTATTTTTGAGAGAGTCTAACCAACAAACGTTTCCACATAACGCAGAACGTTGCCTAATATTTATAAGTTTCACACGTTATATTCATTGCAAAGCTATAGGTTTTATATTGTACCTTTCCGCTTATTGAAGTTCATCAAGGTAACATTGTTCCATTGATTAGGACAGCTAGGGTTAGTTGTTCAGAGATTGGCTTGGGTGAGTGCCTAAGTGCGTTTGGCTTGGAAGAGTTTCTAAGTGCGTTTGGTTTGGACAAGTGTTCTAGTGCGTGGATTGAGTTAGAGTTAACTTGATCGAGTTGTACTAGTCTCTTAATAAAAGAAGTAATCTTTAAAGTCCTTCGGGCCGTGGTTTTTTATCCTTTGTGAGTTACAAAGGGTTTTCCACGTAAATCGTGAGTGCTTTAATTCTAGTTCTTTTATACTTATTTTAAATTCTGCAAATTTGGGGTAACACAATTCACCCCCCCTCTTGTGTACCTTGTGCTACTAACACAATCGATCCTCTCTCAAGTCTCAACCGTGTCATTCCATAAATTCTAGAACTGGGGTGAAACTGGGTGCTGAAAAAGCTTGCCACAGATATTCTTGGACCTACCCTGTTTGCAAGCACTTTGTGTTCCACGCTTTTGAATTTGTCATTTGATATTAGCTGAAACATACAGAATACAAACCATGCCTTTAATTAATAAAGATTTCATTCACTAAAATTAACTTGTTTTTTTTTTTTTTTATTTTATTATTATATGCACAATACCAGGGGGTCTAAATCAGAGCATTTGTAGATTTTCGCATGAGGTTTAATTTGAGCAAATAAGAGAAACTTGACATCTACTGAAAGTTGAGGATGATTTTTTCTTTTTTTTTTTTGATAATTAGGTGCAATTTTATTGATAAATAGAATTGTACATCATACGAAATTGAGGATGATTTTAAAATGGTTTGGCTGATTTTTAGTGGGGAAATCTGGGTTTCAAACTTATTATTGGCCTTAAAAATGTAAAATGCCCAATTTCTGTGTACTGCAATTACAAAAAGAACTATATATGCTTGAGAAAAGAAAGTGAAACTTGAACACTAAATTTGATTAGGGGCCGCGCGACCGCAGACCCCCTCTAACAAGAATTATGACACAGACTCTCCCACTTGTACAATGGATACCACCAACCTAGGCCATGAGCCTTCTTCATCCCTTATAGACCATGTCCAGGTAAGTAAGTTGCTCTTAGTTACTCCACTAACTTGCTATGTGGGACAAACAGAATGGTCAACAGAATATTACTCCCGTCGCAAACAAAATTGTTTTTGAACACTGAACTTTACTAATGCCAGTTGCTGAGCTGAACTTTGTGTACAGTCTGTACACTAATTTATTTGAATTTGTTACGGTACTTAGTTGCAACAACCTCTAAAACTGGATTATCAATATTCACCATTTAGAAAACTGCATCGATCTACTAGTCTTTTAACACCTTGCTTAATTGAATGCCATTATAACTGAGCTAAACAGTCATTGCTAAAAGCATTAAAGCAACCATGTCTTCATGGGCAAATGCTGGGAGAGAAGTTGGAAATAATTTACTGGAACAAATTTGCTTAACTAGCATATTGAAGCTACACGGAACCTTTTTTTTTTTTTTGGATAGAAGAAGCTACTCGGGAACTTAAGTTACTATCACATATTAGATTTTGTAGAATCGAGACGCATGAGAGAGAAAATGAAAAGGCGAAAAAAGAAAAAACCCTAGCCCCCAAAGCCACCAGAATTTTGTTCCTAGCTTCATTCTTGTTCACCTTTTAGCCTTAATCGACATGTTCTCAACCCAGATCATGTTTTGATTACCAAAGACATCCTTCTAAGCTTCTCTATTTATACCCAAAATTTAGGAAAAAGTCATTCTATATTCGACAACGCCTGCCGATTTCCCGCTTCCAACCCCTTCAATGGATGTGTAGTTGTCATCTCCCCCTGTTATTTTGTTTCTTTTCAATTTGAGGGATGGGGTTGATGGTTTTGCGTTTTTTGATTTTGGTCTTTCTAGATCTGGGTTGGTAAGTTGCCGGCACAAAAACCACTATCTTCCGGTGGTTGTCTTTGGAGTTTGGGTGGTTCTAATCCTTTCTAATCTGATGTATTTGGTTTTGGGATTTGTTTTTAGATTTAGGGTTCCTTGTTTTTCAGATCTGGAACCTTATAGAGAAAAAGAAAAAAAAAGAAGAAAAAAACAAAAGAAGACTTGTAATGATTGGGTTCAGCCGCCTTCCTCCTTAGTCAGTCTATGGATGCTGATTGTTCTCCTTTTTCAATCGCTAGCCACCATGGATGAAGCGTTTAGTTCCAATGGTGAAGCTTGGGGTGATCCTGACGATAGAAGATCGGAGTATACGCGATCGGTTATCACCGTGACTTGTTCCTTGGCAGGATTGAAGGAGTAACAGTTGTGGAAACATCCGTCATCAACTTGCACTAGTTTAATGTAATTGCTAGTAGTTTATTTATGTTCTGTTGTTCTGTATCGAGTGTTCTTTATCCGCGTCTGTGGACTCTTGGTCATTCGTGACCGGCTTTCTTGCCTTTTCAAAAAAAAAAAAAAAACATATTAGATTTTGTGCTCGTGCGATGCACGTACGAGTTTTGTTTATCATCCCCCGTTATTAGAATCAATAGCAAGTATTGTGTGAGACCAACTCACAAAAAGTATGGGTCACTTTTTAAAAATGTAGGGATCACTTATGGTGCTCAGCGACCCTTATTTCATTGAAAAGTGACCCCGTCTTACCAAAATTTACGGAAAGACCGTCTTATAGAAGTTTTTGTGTAAAATCAATATAATAAAAAAAAATAATCATATTAATATATAAAGTTGAATAATAGGATTAGCAAAGAAAAATAATAATTTTTTTATCAACAAAAAGCCACACTAAACAAAGAAATTACATTTTAGTGAATATATAATATAAATGTAATAGTTATGTTACTTATTTTTATTAAAATAAAATAAAAATAGTTTTAATTTCTTTTCAATCACTCATGAATTTATGACTATTTATTACATATTCAATGCCACTTTGGTGAAAACCCAATTATATATATATATATATATATATATATATATATATATATATATATATATATATATATATATATATATATATATATATATATATATATATATATTCATTGATATGTACTTAATTCTTTTACTTGAGTGCAGATAGATGTCACTTATTACAATGCACGAGTAGTACTCTCTTAAAAAAAGGCTGCTGTTATTGCCAGGCCGAAAAACACTAATGTCAGGTCATTAATTATTTGTGTTGACAACTTAGCCCGTTACATATATGAGGCAAAACACCTATTTTTTCTCCATTATTATCTCTCATTGCCTTGTTTACAACAAATTTATGGAAAGACATTATAATTAGGGATCTCATAGTTCCACAAACTTAGCAAATTGACATTGATAAGAATCAACTTATTATTTTCCTTAATTGCTCTAATCTCATTCGTGTGCTCTTTTTGCTTCCTAGAAAAATACCTACGCATAGAAACTTCAACCCCATCTCCATGGCAATAGGCAACCTAGCTTTGAGCTCATGTTGATGACACAAAAGGAAAAAAATAAGAGCCTGGCTGATATAACTTTAGGCTGTTAGGCTGATAGTTGTAGATATGAGGGCTCTTTCAATTTAACTATCTAATTGTATGAGAATGAGAATGATGAAGTTGAAAGCTTTAGTAAACTGGTTCACTATTACAACTCAATTTCATGCAAAGCTCTATAGTTCTTTTTCCTTTTTTTTTTTCCCATGAAAGCTCTATAGTTCATTCCATTTTAATTTGAATGTAAGTGATCACTTTTATGGTATTAGAGTATGATTACATGCCGAAATCGATCCGTTACATGCAAATATCAATCACAAACTGATATGATTTGAGTGTATGAGTCTATGACAACTTCTCTATTAATTAAACTTGGATATTTGTATGAATGAACATGTTTTCTTTAATATTTTTGACAAGATTTTTATAGCTGTTATTATGATTTACTTCTATATTATAGTCAATATGTAAATAAAGCAAGTGTACACAACAATATTATGGAGAGGGATAATTTAGATTGTTTCTTTTTATAATGAAGGGTTAAATTGTCAATTCAAATAAATAGTGATCTGGCAGTAGTCTTCTTTGGCCTGGCAATAACAGCGGCCTAAAATAAAGCCGAAAGCAAATGTTAAGAATTTTATGAGACGGATGGAGTACCATAATATATTGCTTTTGTGATCACACCATAATATACTGCTAGGTAGTATGCTTTGGACCAAAGATGCATTACAATATAAGCACGGAATTCATTTCAGAGCCTAAAATGCTGCAGGGCGGAAGTGCCATCAAGTCCTTTGCTATGGAAGTAAGTAACAAATTCCTTCACAGTGGTTTCTCTGTATCTTGGAGGATTAGATTCTGATAGTAACTCCTTAATAGGTCCATAAATTCTAGAGTTGGGCTGAAACTGGGTGCTGAAAAAGCTTGCCACAGATATTCTTGGACCTACCCTGTTTGCAAGTACTTTGTGTTCCACACTTTTGAATTTGTCATTTGATATTAGCTGAAACATACAGAATACAAACCATACCATTAATTAATAAAGTTTTTCATCAAAATACAGCTTATGAATATAGATTATTATCATAGTTATGAATCTTATGATTGACTATGCAGTATATGAAATACAAACTTAAAATGAATGTTGCACAGTCACAACTTGCCTGCAGAAGGTCCCCTATGTTAACCACCAGAGCCCCGGGAGTCGGAGGGACATCTAACCATTGATCATCATGCAGAACTTGGAGACCACCAATTTGGTCTTGCAAGAGCAGAGTTAAGAAGTCATTATCTGAATGTTTTGGTGACCCCATTGTCAACTCTGGTTGTGGACAAGCTGGATAATAATGGCCTAACATAAGTAATCCCTCAGTACAGCCTATTTCATTCAAATAGCTTGGTTGTAACCCTAGTGCCTCTGATAATAGCTCAAAAATTTTGTTTCCCAGCTTCATTACTGGCTCCGAATACGCCATCACTATCTCCCTGAAATGTCAAAATTCTAATTGTAACAATACTAGACCTTTTAACTTCTTGGTGTTGTCTAACATATAGTTGGTACTCCTATATTAGGTGAGTATAGACCATAGTGAGATAGAAGAAAAGGTGTGAGTTATAGTGTCACCTGCAAATGGGAGGCAAATCTTGAGGATTAAGAGGACCAGGAGCAATTGTACAACTGAAAGTGTCCCTCCAACTGGTTGCAGGTCCAGTAAACAGATCAAAATTGGTGTTGTACATCACCTTTTTGGTGCCATATTCTCTTGAATAATAACATTTCTTCACCTCAAAATCTTGCTCAAAAAAACCTTTTATCCCCTTCAACATTTCTTCCAACACCGCGATTGGTACCCCATGATTCACAACTTGGAAAAATCCCAACTTTTCGGACGCATGTTGGATCATCTCAACCGTTTCCTTCCTCATTTTCGGATCATCTTCAGTACCGCCAAGGTCAATAATAGGAACACTAACGCTTGAGCTAGTTTTGGGAGGTGATGAACTAATTGGGTGAATGAAAATAGGGGGAATAGTTGTAATACCTGCATCTACAAGTCCCTTTACCCCAGCCTTTGTTTCATCAAATGCTCTTAGTTGTGCTAGCCTATCACTTCCAGCGGTCACCATTTTTTATATTTTTGTTGTGGTTAATTAGCTTAGATTTAGAAGTTGATTGGAAATCTGTACAAAGTGCTCTTTATATAGCGAAGGGATGCTACATATATAGGCCATAGCAATAAGCCAATCAACATGCACCCGAAAGCAGTTAGGCCTTGTTCTCTTCACCTTTTCTTTACTTATCTGCACAATATTGAATTGAATTTTACAGAACTGATAGTTATTGAATACTTTTTTTGAGGTGTATAGTTACTAAATACTTCACGTAGAAGTTGAAGAGAACAAGCCCTTAGTCGACGTACTCCAAATACACCAAGGGCTAGGCTATTTAACTATTGGGCTTAGCCATTTGCTATTTTTAAGGGATGGAGTAGATCTTGGCTGCACTCAGGTGCAAGCGTGCAGCAAAAAATTCGCGTAAGCCAAATATAGCAGGCTACTATTGAGAGTTTCCAATTCATTTAATTATATATGAGTGATTTGTTTAATTAAGTAGGTTACATTAATAAGGTTGGGAGCAGGAACATAACTGGATTGTGATCCGTTTAACAAAAAAAACTTTTATAATACGGTCTTTTTATAACTTTGGGTGAAACGGGACTCACTTTTCAATGAAACAATGGTCACTGCTCACCATAAGTGACCCCTACATTTCTAAAAGGTGACCCCAATTTTTTATGAGTTGGTCTCACACAAGACTTGCTTTCCGTTTAATTAAATATGTCAAATTTGAATTCAATGAGCTTGAAATAAATAAGTGCTTTGTATAAAAAAAAAACAAAACAAAGTGATGTAATAGACTAGCAACTATTGTGACCATTTTAAGGATTTGAGTTTATCTAATGTACAACAAAAATGACTACATTGACTAGGGCATTTGTTTTTAAGTTTTTATTTTCTTCTTTTTATATTGATCACGGCGGAAAAGTAAAAAAAAAAAGAAAAATGATAAGTAACACATTTATATTATTAAGGCTCTGGTTGATTCAATTTAATTTCACTTAAATTAAGTTCAATTCAGTTCAGTTTAGTTTAGTTTAGTTTAGTGCACTTCAGTCCAGTTCAGTGTCATTAAGTTCAGTTCAGTTTAGATTATTATGATAATAGTTATCATAATTATAATAAATGATTATAATGATTATAATAATTAAGTTCAGTTTAGTTAAGTATCACATTTATATTATTAAGGCTCTGTTTGGTTCAACTTAATTTCACTTAAATTAAGTCCAGTTCAATTCAGTCCAGTTCAGTGCACTTTAGTTCAATTCAGTCCAGTTCAGTGCCATTAAGCTCAGTTCAGTTTAGATTATTATAATAATAGTTATCATAATTATAATAAATGTTATTATAATGATTATTAATAATTAAGGCTCTATTTGATTCACCTTAATTTTACTTAAATTCAGTTCAGTTCAGTTTATGTTTGACTTTATCACTCGTATTACTTTTATTCCGAAATATTTTCATGATGATAACTATGTCATCGGAAAGATCTCAAAACATACTTTCAAATGAGTCCAATATTGATTATGTTTGGACGAATTTTAAATAGTTAACGGTGAAGTTTTAAAAATCAATTAAGTTCAGTTCAGTTTATTTCAGTTCAGTTCAGATTAGTTTTATCCAGGTGAATCCAACGGAGCCTAAGTTCAGTTTAGTTAAGTTCAGTTCAGGGCAATTAAGTTAAGTTCAGTTCAGTTTCGTTAAGTGTCATTAATTTCAGTTCAGTTAAGTTAAGTTTAGTTACGTGAAATTCAGTTGAATTAAACAAAGCCTGAATAGGCCAAGTTAGTCTGAAATTTTTTGAACCGTTTAATAAGAGGGTTAAGATCGAGTCAAGACATTATTAACCCGTTTTAGTCCGGACCGTATCGGCATGAACATGATCCATTTGACAGCCCTAAAAATAGACAACCATAATATAGTCCATACATTTGAAGGCCGGGATAAGGCTTGATCATGAATTTGAAGGCCCCGCTCAACAAACCAGTGGTCCTTGTGAATGTTGCATGTTTGATTGGTATGAGTAGTTTTCAGTAATTATTTAATACAAGTTGGCTCCATGATTTCATTGACATTGATATTGTTGGGGAAAAACTATGATATTTACCCACAATCACAACAATAGATAATCGGAAATATAAAGTGCAAGAATCCAAAAACAACACAGACAATTTTTACGTGGAAAACCCCTTTCAATTAGGGGAAAAACCACGATGCGGATCTCCATGTACTAAAATATAATCCACTATGATAATCAAGAGTACAAAGGTAACAATCACAAGATCAAACAACAAGTAGACCCTAGCTCAATTTGATACTAGTACAAATTGACAAACCCTAGCTCAATTTGATACTCCCACAAACCCAAAGATACACTCACAAATACCTGTCGATGATCGATCCGAGTATTCTGATTACCTTCACACGAACAAGCCGAATCAACCGTGAACTAGAACAAACCTCTTTGGAAAAATACTCAATTTCTCTCACTCTTTGTTTGTCTCTCTCACTGGCTATCCCTTTTCTTTTGTTTTCGGCTGTGCTCACTGTCACGCTTAAGTAAAAGGCCCTGCGTTCTTTTTGTGTCCCACACAACAACTTCTATTGGAAGCTAATCAAAGAACTCACCCATTGGTCACTTAATAATTAGTGGGCCAAACTAACACAACTAAGGCAAAATCCCACAAATTGCCCAACACACAAACTCACGCAGAATACTGAGTCTTTGCTTTCCTTTTTTTTTTTTTTTTTCATTCTTTTCTTTTTCTTTTTGTTCTATTTTATTTCTTTACAAACTTAAATAAAATAAAACACAACTTAATAATACTATTTGGTAGTTGAGGCGTTACCTCAATAGATATGGACATGGAGAAACATATATACGAGTAAAAATCAAAAGATAATTTCACATTATACGATTAATAAAAACATAAAAAGTAATTAATTAAATATTATTTTTAAATTAAATGGATTCTCGGATTTGTGCTCGTTTGTTTAGATTTTTATTACTCTGACGTAAGGTAACAAAACCAACTCAATAATCAACAACTTAAACTTATAAATGAGGATCCAATTTTGCTGATAGAACCAAGATCCTCCCCCCCGGAGAAGTTCAATAATTAGAGTGCATAAATGTTGGATCTAGAAACTACAAATAACCAAACTTTGTTTTTGATAGAAACTAATAACTAAACTATTAATGGATGCAGGAAACGACTACATTCACTCAAAATTTCGAGAAATAGATAAGAAAAGACTACTCCAATTAAAATGTAATTGGAGTTATATGGCAATCGAACCAGTGAGTGATAATGACAATATTTATTGCTTCCCACCCCCACAGCCCACCTCACCCCCAGCCCGCCCCTATCCCGCAACCCCCCACCGCCGGCCGCCGCCCCCTCCGCCGGCATCCGCCCCCTCCACCCCCAGTCAGCCGCCCCCAGCGTCGTCAGACCCCGAAACCCAAAGTTATCCCACCCCTGGACAGCCCAACCACCACCCCCGTCAGCCTCCCTGTCAGCCCGCCTCCAACACCTACCCCGTCACCGGCATCAAACCACCACCGCATCCCTTTGTCGCCTGAACCCCCAACCCACCGATAACGCTCTCTCTCCTCTGCACCATAACCACTCATAAATCCCATAAACAGAGAAAGAAAAAAAATCAAAATTTAATTCTTTTGGTTATTAATTTTATCAAATTTTTAGACTTCGTCAAACTAATAATCCATATTGATCAGAATTTAGGTTTCTTTGCAACTCTGTGGAATGAATACAATAAGATTTCGAGGAGGAGGAGGAGGAGGAGGAGGATGGTTTGCAAATAAAAAGGCATTTTAGGAAATATTGTGACAAAAAGATTTGTGTTAAGGGGTATTTACCTTTTAGATTTACCACTCATAAATCTCATGCAGGCTCACTAAAGCTTTGTTTAGTTTGAGAAGATATCCAAAAGCATCAATCATTGGGCGAGTCATCTGTTGAGTTATGCATGGAAACTACAGCTGCTGGTCTCAGTAGTGTTCTTAACTCAAGTGTATTGGACTGTTGTAGATATGCTTCCTAAAGAGGTCATTTATGAGATGGAATCTTTTTAGCTATCTATCTGCAAACCAAAAGAAAATAGGGTACAACAGTCCTTGATGGAAAGCTTGTGTGAATGGAATTAGCTGCAAGCTTGTATGGAGGGCTTGTAATCCTTGGGATCATGATGTTTGGTCTGTAGGGTTGTATGCTTATCATTTGCAAAAGAAGAGTTTGAGATTATGGAGTTATTCTCATTTTGGATAGTTTGAGATTATGGAGTTTGAGAATATAGGTTGGTTCAAATGGAGGAAACTCGTGGTTCATGATTATAGCCTGTAATGTGGCTGAAATTATGCTTTGTTTATGCTTTGTTTATGCATTAATGTGGCTGAAATTTTGATGTAAATTTATTATATGCTTGCAACTTAATTAGTTTGTTGCTATTATATGTGAAGTTAGTGTTGAGTGGGTGTTGTGTCCTTAGCTTAACCTGTCTAATTGGTGTTGCTGCCTTTTATTTAAAATGCTCTGTTATGGTGGTTTAATAGGAAATATACTCTTTAAAATGCTTTTCTATTCATGATTTATAATAGGAAAAATGTCCGACCAACAAAATCTACAGAATACAAGAAAATGTGAGAGGGAAGATGAGGAAGAAATGGAAATAATAGTGATAGTTTCAAGTTTTTTGTTATTAGTAGTGACAGCATGGTATGATGAAAGGTATAGAGTTAGGAATTTAACTTGGGACGAGGATAGACGAGCTCAGAAACGAGCCATGTGGATGGATTCGTTGATGAATGATACAATCTGTAGAGAGCAATTACGTCTGGATAGATGTCGTTTTGATAAATTGTGTTCTATTTTACAATCCAAAGGGGGATTGGTGACTTCGAGACATGTTACCATAAGGGAAGTGGTAGCACTTTTCCTCCACTGTCTTGCTCATAATTTAAAGAATAGAACTATAAAAGCTATTTTTGTTCGTTCTGGCGAAACCATTAGTCGCCAGTTTCATACGGTTCTTCGAGCGGTGTTGAAGATAGGAAAGTTTTATATCAAGCAAGTTGAGTCTACAACGGAGCTTTCTAGGGATTACAAATGAAAATGGTTTGAGGTAATGTGATATAAACTTAAGTTTGATTAGATTTACTTGTCTTCTTAAGTATTTGATGCAAAAACTTTGATGCGAATGCTTTTTTAGAGAGTGCTTGGAGCCCTGGATAGGACACACATCCACATGACTGTACCTATTGAGGATCGGCCTAGATATCGAGATAGGAAGGGTAACCTCAGCACTAATGTACTTGCTTCTTGCGATCCAAATCTCCGATTCACTTATGTGCTATCTGGCTGGGAAGGATCGGCTACCGATCCCCGCATACTTCGTGATGCTTTGTGGAGACCTAATGGTCTAAAAGTGCCAACAAGTAAGCACTCTCCCTCATTTAATTCATTAAGCCTTTATAAGTAAGACACTAATAGACATATGTTTGTATTGTAGATCGATATTTTCTGGTAGATTTGGGTTTCACTAATTGTCGAGGTTTCTTAGCTCCTTACAAAGGTACACGATACCATTTGAATTTGTGGAGGGGGAATACTCCAACAAATTACAAGGAGCTTTTTAATTTAAGACATTCTTCCGCTCGAAATACCATTGAAAGAGCATTTGGATTGTTAAAGAAACGATGGGCTATACTTAGGACATCTAGTTTCTTTGAGAAGAAGACCCAAGTTAGGATTATAAATGCTTGTTTCGTTCTCCACAATTTTCTAAGAGATGAAAATATGGAAGAAGATGACATATTGCATGTGGTGGATCATGAGCTAGAAGAAGTGGATGCCGTGGATCATGAGGTAGAGGAGAACTATATATCAACGGCTCGAGCAACGGATGAATGGAGTTTGTTTAGAGACACTCTTGCTATAGAGATGTTTAATGAATACCAAGCTCAAAGAGCTCCTGTTGTTAAGGCTTTATTTGCTGGAATTTTTTTTGCTGTTTTTGGTCAGTATAGCTCGCTGTTTTTGGTCAGTATAGCTTGCTGTTTGGTCAGTAATATACATACTGCTACAATTAATTCTGTCACTTATTTGTTACTTTCATTATATAGTGCTGGTGCTTGATTGTTTGTTCTAAAATTGTTGTTGAAATTGGTTAATACATGCTGTATTGCTAAGGGCACTTCTTTGTTCAATTGATTGTTTTACAATGAGTAGTAGAAAGGGTAAAGAAGTGTTAAAGCCAACACAATCGACTAGAAAGAGAGCATATGTCTCCTGGAATGCGGAAATGGATGGAATTCTCGCTTCCGTTTTATATGACCAAATTAATCAAGGTAACAAAGGGGAGGGTGATTGGAAGCGCCAAGCCTACCAAGCGGTGGCTGATGAATTGAATTCGAAGTTGGGGCTGAATGTAAATGCTGATCATGCGAAGAATAGGCTTGGTTTGTGGAAGAAACATTATACCAACATCACCGAAATCCGCAACACAACAAAATTTCTTTGAGATGAGGAGAAAAAGATGATGAACATAAGTAAAGAAGAACTCCGTGACTGGCTCGTGTATTGTGAGGTACAATTCACTCTACTTCTTTTGTGGCTTTGTACACTTGAATCAAGAGTTTTTGAGTACAATACACTGGTTGTTTTGTTGTTGCTATTTATGTCTGTTGCTGCTGTTATTTCTGTCTGGTGGTGGCTGTTGCTGCTCTTATTGAATCAACATGTTGTTGCATGCTGGCTGTTGGTGTTATTACTTTCTGTTTGAGAAAAACAGTGGCTTTGTTTTCATTGCCATGAGCTTGTTTGATTCCCTGAAATATCTCTATTTTGTATCACTCTTGGGCTTTGTATAAGAAACATATTTGGTTGGGAGTTCGGAGATCTCTTTGTATCTTAGTTTGTTTGTACTTTGCTCATGTCATTTTTATAAGGCACATAATATGATCATTGAATGGCTAGAAGGTCCAAGAAGTATGTCAAATGCTTGTGATGTGCTCCTGTCATTTGAAGGAAAAGAAATGTACTTGTTGATGGTTTTGTGCAGTGCTTATGCTAGTCTGTTAGCTAATGACTGTATGTTGGTTCTACATGTTATGTTTCAATTGCTTACTGTAGTTGTTGATTTCGCTGGTGCTGCTTTTACAGGAAAACGAGTTTGCGAAGGCTTATCAGAACAAGGTAATTGAAAATTGGGATGATATATGTATTCTAGTTGGCCCGGATAGAGCGACAGGTGAAGAGGCGGAGCAAGTGGAAGAATCAGCTTCAGCTATGGATTTAGAGCATGAAGGAGGGAGCACTACTAAGAATATGTCTACTTCTTCCGGGTCTAACAAGAAGGTGAAAAGAGATCGTTTGGTGGATGTTGTAGCTAGTTTTTCAGAATCCATTCAGCGGTACATTGAGAGTAAAATCCAACCTGCAAACCAAATTAGTGGCGACGAGATCCGTGCTGAACTTTCAAAGATAGAAGGAATTTTCCCTCATCAGATTTTGAGAGGCATGAAGTATTTTCTGGGTTGCCCAAAAGAATTTCAAGCATTGAAAGACCTACCGATGGAAAGCAAGTTGAATTGGGTGTTGTTATGCCTCAATGATTCCTAGATATTATTGTATTTGATACTATCAATGTTTCGATTTTAAGTTGACAACAGGTTGCGGACAATAGGTTGCAAGTTGATACTATTGTATTTGATGGTGTTTGGATTCTAAGTTGATTATAAGCAAAGTAGAGTTGCAATTGATTTGCCCAACAATAGTTGAAATTCAAATTGTAGAATTGAAATTCCTTGTTTTGCCAAACAAGAAATTCATTTCAAATTTTTGAATTGAAATTCCTTGTTTTCCCAAACAAGAAATTCATATTTCAAATTTTGGAATTGAAATTTTTGGTTTTCCCAAACAATGAATTTGTATTTGAATTGCAAAATTTCAAATTCTTAAATCGAATTCAAGGTATTCAAATCAAATGGTGGAATCCAAACGTGCTCTTAAGCAATTCCGTTTATATGAAAGGTTAACTATTCATAACTTGTTGCCTTTGCCATAAAAAAAAATACTTTATCTGTTTCATGAAGATGTTTACATTTGTTTTTCCGCAGTCTCCAATGCACCACTTTGACCGCACTTAATTATTATTACATGCATATATAAATTATAAACTTATATATTTTCAAAAGTATTCTTTAAAATGAATCTAACAATAGCAATTTTTACAAGCCATGTGGTTCTCTCCATTCTCCTGACATGCTCATACCCTACTCCAAGTTTCTACATCATTATGTAGTGTTAGGGATATTTCCACGCCAATATGTTTCTTTGGTGTAATTCTTTTGGTGAAGAGTTTAAGCTGGTGTGGCACACTTATTTGGGTAGTTTGCGTGACATAATGTTTGGCAGCATTAGGACTTTGATATGGAAGGCAGTATTATTATAGGAAGAAATTCATACGAGGAGTTCTTTGGGTTTAGTAGAAAATATTAGAAGGATAATACTTGGAAGTAATAGTGTGATAAGCAGTTTCCTAATAATTGTGGTTGTGATAGGAGTCTTTATAAAGGCCTATAAATATAGGTGGTATTAGATTAGAGAAGTTGGCTTTGCCCCAAGGTAGAGAGAGAGCTCTCTTGTTGTAGTTGAAGAGTTGAAGGGTTTGTAGCTTTTCCCAAAAATTATACAAGGTGTGAGTGAGCGGGTATGTAGAAAGCCCAGCCAGTGATGCGGAGGGTTTCTAGGTAGAGGGTTTCTAGCTTTGACCTCAAAAGCTAGGTTATGAAGTAGGAGACGGTTTTGTGGCTTTCCCATGCATAAAGCTATATATGGGGTAGTAGTAGTTGAAGGGTTGGGATGCCATCAAAGATATGAGTGTGTGAGGGGGTAGGGTCACTTACTAGCTAGAGGAGATTGAGATGTTCGTATTTGAGTGTCTATCGATGTAACTCTATCTTTGATGATGATTAGTAGTGAATTTGTGGTTCGTGGTTTTTCCCCTAATTGAGAGGGATTTTCCACGTTAAATATTGTGTGTGTTTATTTATCTTGTGTACTTTATTTATTGTGCTTCCGCTGTGGTCAAGGTAGTATGGTAGTGGGACGTAAAATCCCCAGCATGTAGAACAATTCGTAATATTCGCCCTCTCTTTCCTTTCCCCAAACACCTAGTCACGCCCCCTATTTCCCATTTCCCCCCAACCAACCTCCAACCTGCGTTTATATTTATATGTATCTCGATCAGCAGCGCAGCCGCCAATCTGTCAAAGCCAAAGAGGGGTGCGTGGTCAGGGAACTAGGAAAGGGTGGTCATTAAAGATGGCTTTGTGCCGTGCTCGAGTCGTGCCTTCGTGCTTTGTACGTAACAGTGTCGTGTCGTGCCGTGTTTCTAGTTATCGTGCTTCATGCCGTCCCTACTCTTCTCAGGTCGTGCCCGTGCTCGTGCTCATGCGTGCCGTGCCCATGCTTTTTTCAAATAATATTAAAATTTTCACCGTGTCCTATTGTGCCGTGCTCCACCGTGCTTTCTTTTCAAAATTCAGGCCCGGGCCCAGCCCAGACCCAGTCATTCATGCCTGTGCTTCCTCCGTGTGCCCATATTGTACCGTGTAAAAGGCGTGCTCGGTCGTGCCATGCCTCGTACTACCAGTGCCATCTCTAGACTGATCATAGAGTAGCAAGTATATCAAGTATGAAATCTCCAAATTCATCACATATAATTTCATGTCATCTAATTGGTGGTAGAAGTGAAAATTAGCTTAGAAAACAACAAAACTTGTTAAACGAAGCAGATTTCAAAAGGACCATTCAAACTTTAAAATCATTCTGACAGGGGTCGCGCGAACGCAGGCCCCCACTATCACAAATTATGACATAGATTCTTCCACTTGGGGAGATCTTAGGCGGGTGCACCATCAAAGAGCAATGAAGGCCACCAATCTAGGCCATGGGCCTTCTTGATCGCTCATTGACCCCGTCCAGGTAAGTATGTAATCCTGTATTTCTTAGCTTGCTTTTGTTGTTCCTCATCTTCGTTTTATACTTGTTCTGTCTCTCTCCTCTTTCGACTGACTTCCAATGTGGGACTAGTTTTGCGGCAAATTTGCTTTATTCATTACATGCATTGATACTCTTACATAGATGTCACTTGTTACAACATAGAAGTATGATAGATATAGTGTGCTTCAGTTCCTAAGATACAATACAAGTACAAAATTTAGAGCCTGAAATGAGGCAGGGCAGAAGCGCCATTAAGTCCCTTGTTGTAGGCATAGGTAGCATACTCCCTCACAGTGGTTTCTTTGTATTTTGGTGGATTTGATTCTGATAGTAACTCCTTGATAGGTCCATAAACTCTAGTGGTAGGGTAAAAATGGGTGCTGAAAAAACATGCCACCGATACTCTTGGACCTACCTTGTTTGCAAGTGCTCTATGTTCTACACTTTTGAACTTGTCATTTGATATTAGCTGAAACATAGAATATATACCAACCAAAGAAATAAGTTATACAGCTTATTAGTTAGTTGTAAAAGGAACGATGCATATATATCGAAAACTTGCCTGTAGAAGATCCCCTATGTTAACCACTAGAGCACCGGGAGTTGGATGGACATCTAACCATTGATCGTCGTACAGAACTTGGAGACCACCAATTTGGTCTTGCAAGAGCACAGTTAAGAAGTCGTTATCCGAATGTTGTGGTGTTCCAATTGTCAATTCTGGTTGTGGACAAGCTGGATAATAATGGCCTAGCATGCCCAATCCATCAGCACAACCTATTTCATGTAAATAGCTTGGTTGTAAGCCTAGTGCCTCTGATAATAGCTCAAATAGTTTGTTTCCCAGTTTGATCACTTGCTTCGAGTAAGGCACTATCTCCCTGCATTGTGCAAAATCTAATAGTGAAATGTAGAGTATGAGAATAACACCATGGATTAGTCACCCAGGACAAAAAATTTCAAGTATTGAGAATAAGACCATGCATTATAGGTTCCTCTTCAATACACCATTTTCTGCATTTACGCATTACATTTGTGGATTCTTCACACGAGTTAAGTTGACTAAATGCAGGAAACTGTGTATTATTGCAGAGGATCCTCATCCCTTCTCCTTATATGCTAGCCTATGTGTACTTGAGTATTAGTATGTTGTGATCTAACATTTTAAAGGTACTCTGCTCAAAATAAGCCCAACCGCGCGCATAACATATTAGGATCTACATAATGAAGATATCTAGCCACAAATATATGCAGACTAATTGGGTAACATATATAGAATAAAGTGTGAGAAATAAAGTAGTGTCACCTGCAAGGGGCAGGCAATTCTTCGGGACTAGGAGGATCAGGAGCCATTCTACAAGCAATACTGTCCTTCCAAGTAGCTGCAAGTCCAGTATAAAGATCAAAGTTGCTAGTATATGTCACCTTTTTATTGCTATATTCTCTTGAATAGTACTCTTTCTTCACCTCAAGATCTTGCTCAAAAAAAGCTTTTATCCCCTCCAGAACTTCATCCAAAACCGTGATTGGAATCCCATGATTCACTACTTGGAAGAATCCTCCCTTCTCGGACGCATCTCGGATCCTCTCAATAATATCCTGCCTTAGACTCGGATCATTATCGACCCCGCTAAGGTCGATAACGGGTATACTATTGTTGGTATTGGAAGGTAAGGGGGAGAGGGATGGGCTTAGTGGGTGAATGAACATAGGGGGAATTGTTGTAATACCTGCATCTACTATTCCCTTTACCCCAGCCTTTGTTTCATCAAATGCTTTTAGTTCTGCTAGCCGGTCACTTCTATCAGTCACCATATTTTCTCTTTGTGTTTAGCTTGATTTAGTTGTTGGGAAATTTGTACAAATTGCACTTTATATAGCAAATGGATGTATAGGTCTATAGGATATAACTCTGTTTGGGAACCTATTAATTGTGGAAATGTGTGAAGTTGCAAGGAAGCCACCCTTCGATGGTATTGAAACTTGATCCCAGATTCTCAGGTCATTGATGGGACAAGTGAGAAATGTGATATTGTGCTAAAACCTCCTATCAAGTTATATGAATGGAGTGTATTTTTTTGGGGGGTTCAACAATTGCAGAAACAACGGTACAATAAATTTACATATATAATAGGGGAGAGGGAAATCATATCTGGGACCTATAATGTACCCGGCCTCAGTCTAAAGCTTTTAACCACTTAGGCAAGACCTCATAGCCATAAATGAGTATAGAATTTTCAAGAAGTACTAATGGACGCAAGAGAAAGAAAATATAAGGAAGGAGCACTCAAACTAAAATGTGGTTGGAACTATTACATGTCAATTTGAAAGTTTCGTGCTTTGCATAACTTATTAAGACTCAACTTGGCGACATTAAATTTTAGTTTGACGATTCATAATTTCTTGTTGAGTCTGAGACCAAACTAAATTCCAACCCCCCCGATAGGGACACTGGTGATTTTTCTTGTTCCATACTGATTTCTTTGCAATTGCATGCTGATTTCTTTGGAATGTCAATTTGGCCAGTTGCCAATGCCATCAATTCGAACAGATCTCGATTGAGAATTTGAAAGTGTGGGGTGGGATCGAGTAATGAGAGAAACAATAAATGTCTCATGAGTTTTAAATTTTAATCATATAGCAATGGCTCACACTTTTTAGGGATAAAACTCATTTTTATGTCCTCAGTCATGTTATGCTACATGGACTCGGCTGAATGTATCCAACATGCATCGATACGTGTCCAAGTGTCCGACTCAGAAAAAGATTAGCATGTTTTTGACCTAAAATGAAGTGTTGAGTGTCTGTACCCATATTCGAGTATCGAGTGTTCGCCGACAGAGGTACTCTAGGTGAGACGAAGAGTCCATGTAACTCAGGCTCAATAAGCAACTTAGTTTGCGGGGTAGCGTTAGCATACATTTCTATATCCGGAAGATAATAAATTCCTATACACATATTTTTGAAACCAATAGTCATCACATTCATTTAAAGTAGTAGAACAATTTGAAAGAAAACCCCAAATGACCAAATTGGTATATTTAGTGAGCACAAATGGACAATATGGTATAAATAAAGTCACTTATAACATTAGGGTATAAAAAAACATAATAAGAGGCATATATCCCCACAAAACCAGAATCTTGTGTATTTTATGAGAATCTACCCTATTAAACTCTAATTAATCCCTTTATTTATTTATTTATTTATTTATTTATTTTTCATTTTCTCCCCCTTTTTGTTATTTGCTTACACATTTTCATCCGTTTCTTACTTTTTCCCTCTTCCCTTTATTTTTTCCAAGTACATTTCCTTTTCCCTCTCTTTTTTTTCCCTCCTCTAGTTTTCACTCTGCCTTCCCTTTCTGTCACAGTGTCACTCATTGTTGCAGTGGAGAGGTGACACATCCCCAAATCATAGAACTCGTCCCCCTAATTTGCTTTTCCCTTTGTTCGAATGGCTTCTTGCAGTCGTGGAAGATCGTGGGACAACAACAGTAGGGGTAATAAGTTAATTGAAATTCGAAATGTTTTATTATATTTTGTATAAATGGAAGGTTAACTAGATGAAGGATGTTTGTAGGGTAATTGAGGAAGGGACTGAACAATTTGCGTTGCATTTAAGAGGGCAAGGTTGGTGACTTGTGACTGTGGGTTAGAAGCAGACTACTTAACCTCTATGACAAATGATAACCCAGTGCCCAAATTACAATGGAAGGGAAAATTTGTGGAGTTACGAAATGGTTTGACCCCCAATCTGTTCAACAACAACTCAATTGATTCCCTTAACTAGGGATGAGCTACTTGAACTGAGAAACTCAAAAGTACCCATCACTTCAGTGATGTCAAGCTATTCTGCTATGAGGTTGAGTTTCTTTTTTATTCTCTTTCAAAAAGGTCGAATATTTTCTACGTCACCCATTTTTTACAAGCTTCTATGTTTTCACTCTCTGTCTCTTCACCTCTCTGCCATGGAGGTTGAGTGCAGACTGTGCAGTAAAGAAGAAATCTACCACCTGCTTTGGTTTGAACTTTGAAATGAATGAGGGAAAAGTGAAAACTTGAGGAGGCGAAAAAATTGAGGGAAAAGGAAAGGCACTGGAGGAAAAAATAAAGGGAAAAGGGAAAAAGAAAGAAAATGGAAAAAAAAAAAAAAAAAAAAAGGAGGATTAATTGGAGTTTAATAGGTAGATCGTAGATTCTCATTAAATACACAAGATTCCGGTTTTGTAGGGGTATATGCCTCTTATTATGTTTTTTAGTACCCTAATGTCATAAGTGATTTTATTTATACCATATTGTATATTTGTGCTCACTAAATATACCAATTTGGTCATTTGAGGTGAAAGAAAACGAACATGAATGGACAGATTGATCCGAGTTCAAAACTCTTTTGAATCTCTCTGTATCTCGATCTCCTTCAACCCACATCATATATATTAGATGGAAAAAGTAGGAAGAAAATATAATAAAATGCTAAAAACATGAATTAGCTAGAGCCTGAAATTCAGCAGGTTAGATACGCCGTTGAGTCCTTTGTTCAAGCCATATGTAACATACTCTTTGATTGTGACTTCTTGATACTTGGGAGGATTATCTTCTGAGAGTAATTCCTTGATAGGTCCATAGACTTTTGATGAAGGTTGAAAACTGGTGCTGAAGAAGCTTGCTACTGATAGTCTTGGGCCTACCTTGTTTGCCAACACTCTATGATCTATGCTTTTGAACTTGTCATTTGATATTAACTGAAAGTTAAAACTAAGAGCATCAGTAACACTAATATTTGACTATGGTTTTTCACAGGAAGTCGAGCTCTTAAACCCGATATATCAGGAAAATGGGACTTGCCTGTAAAAGGTCTCCTACATTGATCACCAGAGCTCCAGGCACAGGAGGAATGTCAAACCATTGGTTATCTCGCAAAATTTGAAGGCCACCAATTTGGTCTTGTAGTAACACGGTTATGAAACAATCATCTGCGTGCTTCGGGGTGCCTATCGTTAACTCTGGCTGTGGGCAAGCTGGATAGTAATGGCATACAACAACAAGCCCTTCGTTACAACCGATATCATGTAGATGGCTTGGCTTCAACCCTAGTGCTTCTGATAATAGTTCCATCAACAAGCTTCCCAACCTCATCATTTGCCCTGTGTATTCTATAAGTATTTCCCTACATGTCCAAAAATAATGTAAATAAGATAAGTCATGAATCAATGTGTGGGTTTTTACCAGATGGAGTATTCAGATTTTCATATCAGAACCTCGGGTTCGAATTTTCGATACAATTTTACCTGCAAGTGGAAGGCAAATCTTCATGGTTGGGAGGATAAGGAGCCATGAAACAGTAAAATGAGTCCCTCCAACTAGCAGCTGGTCCAGAATACAAATCGTAATTGCTATTATAGACCACCTTCTTATTTGCATCTCTTGTATAATATCTTTTCTTCACTTCATCTTCTTGCTCAAAAAACCTTCTTGCACCCTCTAACATCTCCTCCAAAACCATGACTGGAATCCCATGATTCACCACTTGGAAGAATCCCCAAGTTTCGGATGCATCCCGAACCCTCTCAACAACACTCTTGTGTGAACTCGAGTCTTTTCCGATCTCACTAAGGTCTATGACAGGTATGCTAAAGTCAGTTTTCAGAGGAGAGTGAGATGAGGATTGATCAGGTGAGTGTATGAAAAATGGGGGAATTGTTGATACACCAGCATCTACTAATCCCTTAACACCAGCTTTAGTTTCATCAAAAGCTTTCAACTCAGCTTCACGGTCATACAAGGACTCATTGGTAGAGACCATATTGTTAGTAGATACTAGGGCCATACTAGAGAATAGAGATCGAAGAGGGAAAGGGATCAGATAGAATATGGCAACAGCAGAATAGTACTGCAGTCAGTAAGGGAGCAACCAAATTAAGATTGATATACTAATGACTTATACTCCTTCCGTCTCAAATTATATGATAATTTTGAGAATTGTGACTCACAGTGTTGTGAGTCACAATTCCCAAAATTGTCATATAATTTGGGATGGAGGGAGTAATTTATTAGGAGTACTAGCTAGACTTGGCAAACGGGTCGGGTCGGATCGGGTTGAGACACATCGGGTTCGAGTCATCGGCTGGTTGGATCATTATCGGGCTCGGGTCACTATCTAGTTCGGTCTTTTCGGGGTTTCGGATCACACAACTCTTGTCTCACAAATTCGGGTCTCAGGTGGGGTTCGAGTCGAGTCGTTTCGGGTTATTAACAGGCCAAATCTTTTCGGGTCCGGTCTGATTTTGCCAACTCTAAGTATTACCCTATGCTTATTTTTTTTTGGTCCATACAGTATATTGTGGAGGGGAAGAATCGTACACGAAGCAGGAGGATCTAATGTACCCCATTACATTTCTCCACCCAACTGACTTGTGGACTACCCTGCATATGGGAGATAACATAAACAAATATCGCAATTTGCAAGGGAACAAGAGAGTGTTGACAAGATTATTTTTGGAAGTACTAGCTAAATAATTGAGCAGCCTATGCTGACTTCTTATATGACAGTTTGTTGCTCACGCATAGAGATGGCACTGGGCACGATTAGCACGAGATACGGCACGAACGAGCACGCTTTTAGCACGGTACTGCTCGAGTACGGAGAAAGCACGGGCACGAGCACGCACGAATGACTGGGCCTGGGCTGGGCCCGAGCCTGGATTTTGAAAAGAAAGCACGGTGGGGCACGACACGACATGACACGACGAAAATTTTAATATTATTTGAAAAAAGCATGGGCACGGCACGAGCACGGCACGACAAAAGCACGAGCACGGGCACAACCTGAGCCTACCTTTTGAAAGAGCAGGTATAGCATGGCACGAAGCACGACAACTATAAACACGGTACGGCACGACACTGTTTCAAAGCACGGCCCGAGCACGGCACAAAGCCATCTTTACTCATGCACTTAGCGCAGACTGATGAGTTTGCTTGCATTATTCTGAGCTCATCTATCGATGATTCACCAAGTGTTTATCACCACTTCATGTCAGTGGCCGTGACCCGGTGATGACCCGGTGACCATCAAGTTCTTAATGAATGGTTGAGATTAGAGCTGATAAAAGCTGACCCGACACGATAACCCGATACGAACCTAACCCAAAATAAGCGGGTTTGGGTTTAGATATTCAACCCGTTTAATTAAATGGGTTCAACACAACTGACCTGTTCAATAAATGGGTAATATTAGGGTTGAAAAACTCAACCCAAGAATAACCCACCTAATCCGTTTACTCACTTTTGACAAAAAAGAAAATTGAATATCAACACATTTTGTGACATAAATATTTGATAATGATAAGAATATTTCATCTTCTCTTAGCCCAATAGTTTATTTCACAAATACATACTTATTTGATAATTCAAATATTATTTTTTCCTTATATATATAAAATTTAACCCTTTTCTCCAAAAATTAATTAGTTAAATGGGTTAAACGGGTCGACCTGATCAACCCATTTATTAAATGGGTAGGCTTAGGGTTGGAGTTTTCAACCCGTTTAATAAACGGGTTAGGGTCGGGTCAAGCATTTTTCAACCCGTTTATATATAACCCGACCCAACTCGACAAATTGCCAGCTCTAGTTGAGATGGAAGATTGAGTTAAATTCTTAAACTAAATCTGATAAATTATTTGTGCTTCATATAAATTAAATTATGCTCATAATCTCTTGTTGAGTCTCAGACCAAATTAAATTTCAACTTTTAACTCCCCCTCGAAAGAGACATTGTTGAATTTTCTTGTTCTATACTGAGTTCTCTGCAGGGTAGCCATCAATAATTCATAATTTAAAGTCGTAGAAAAATGTAGAAGAAAATGAACACGTACGTCATATTAGAAGGGACAAGCATGTAGCCAAGAAAATGAAGTTTTGTTTTGGGTTCATGGAAGGTGCCGAGGCGCATACAATAAATTTATATATAATGAGAGAGGGGGAATTCGAACCCGAGATCTAATGTACTTAAGGCTTTAAAAACAAAGTTTTAGAGCCTGAAATTGTTAACAGAGAAGAATTTAGAGAGAGAAGAAAGAAACTTTTTATTGATTAATGATCAGAATGATTTGTACAGGAGTGAGATGAGTTTATGTACAGGGTAGCTCTAACAAACTCTAACCACTTCATATGCTGAGCTGGCACTACTCTAACAAACTTCTCATAGCTATTCTTATTACAGCTTGTAACTAACTATGCATAATTAAGTTATTCCTACACCTCCCTTAAGTTGGAGGGGGTAACAACTCCCAACTTGCCAAGAATGTTGTGATGTTGTTTAGCATTCAAACTCTTAGTAAAAACATCTACTGATTGCTCTTGTGTTCTGACATATTGTAGAGTAATGAGACCTTCCTGCACCTTTTCTCTAACAAAATGACAATCCAAGTCTATATGCTTGGTCCTTTCATGATAGACTGGATTCCTGGCTATATAGATGGCAACCTGACTGTCACATTTCTAAGGTACTGGAATGACTGATGGAACAGTGAGCTCATGCAGTAACCTAGTCAGCCAAGCCAATTCAGCAGTGACTTTGCCCATAGATCTATACTCTGCCTCTGCAGATGATAAAGAAACAATAGGTTGTTTGATTGGAGAGCTGCCAAGAGTGATGTAGTACCCACTGACAGACCTTTTGGTGTTTGGACAAGCTGCCCAATCACTATCACAGTAGGCTTGTAAAGCATAAGAGGATGTTGCATTGAAGAAAAGACCTTGAGAAGGAGATTGAGCTATATACTTGAGGGTGTGAAGAGCTGTATCCATATGAGGTTGTCTTGGAGCTTGCATAAATTGACTAAGGAACTGTAATGAGAAAGCTATATCTGGCCTAATGTTGGTGAGGTAATTCAATTTCCCCACCAATTTCCTGTAAAGACTGGGATTAGGAACAAGACGACCATTGTCTGATCTGAGCTTAAGATTGCAAGCTAGAGGGTTGTTAACAGAAGAATCAGAAGAAACCTTGAATTCAGAAAGCATATCCAAGGCAAACTTCCTTTGAGTCATGACAAGACCATTGCTTTCGTGATAAATCTCCATTCCCAAAAAATAATTTAAGGAGCCTAAATCCTTTATCCTGAATTGTGAGTCCAGATAATCCTTCAAATGCTGAATTTCTTCAATATTGTCACCAGTGACAAGTATGTCATCAACATACACTGCCACAAACACCACAGAATCACCTATCCTCTTGTGAAAAAGGGAATAATCATTTTTAGAATGCTGGTAACCCTCAGATTTCAAGGCCACATACAACTTTGCATACCATTGTCTTGAGGCTTGTTTGAGGCCATATAATGATTTCTTCAAAAGACATACTTGGGCTGGGTTATCAAGAACTAAACCTGGTGGGGGGTTTCATGTATATCTCTTCATCAAGATCCCCATGCAAAAAGGCATTATTAACATCCAATTGATGCAAACCCCAACCCTTCTTCACAGCTGTTGCAATCAAAGTTCTTATAGTTGTAATCTTCACCACTGGAGAGAATGTTTCTGTGTAATCAATTCCCTCTTTCTGTGTGAAACCTCTAATAACCAAACGAGCTTTAAATCTCTCAATTGTACCATCTGATCTATATTTGACAGTATAAACCCACTTACAAGAGATAGGCTTCTTGCCTTTGGGTAAGGAAACTAAATCCCATGTGTTATTCACAAACAAAGCCTGAAACTCCTTATCCATAGCCTGTTGCCAGGCAGGTTCAGTCACTGCCTCTTCATAACATTCAGGGATATGGACAGTATTTAATTGTGACAAAAGCTGCTGGCTATTTGTAGTTAAGGCAGAAAAACACATGGATTTGAAGGTAGAACAAGTAGAAGTAATGGTATAAGAACAAATTTGAGGGTTTACATGCACACAATTGCATACAAAATCTTTAAGATATGATGGTGTAGTATGATTCCTTGAAGTTCTTCTAACAACCTGCTGATCAATGCTGACAGACTCTGAAGTATTATGTAGAAAATGTGTTTGAGGAGGAGAATGTGTTTGAGGAAGTGAAAGTGTTTGAGAGGGAAGAACTGAATCATCAGTAAAAGATGAAAAGGGAGAAGAAGGAAATAAAGAAGGAGAAGAAGGTGATGAAGATTGAAATGGAAAAATATGTTCATGGAACACAATATCCCTAGTGATGACCACTTGTTTTGTTTCAAGATTGAAAACTTTATATGCCTTTTGCCCTGGTGGATATCCCAAAAAGATACAAGGGAATGCTCTAGGTTGAAACTTGGTCCTTCCTCACTTCAGACTGGAAGCATAGGCTAAGCAACCAAAGGTTCTAAGGTGATTATAGGTAGGAGCTTTGTTGAAAAGAAGGTGAAATGGTGTCAGGCCATGAAGAAGCTTAGTAGGAAAGCGGTTTATGAGATATGTAGCAGTGAGTATGCAATCCCCCCAGTACCTCACTGGAAGATGAGATTGAAATAATAAGGCCCTAGCTGTCTCTATGAGATGTTTGTGTTTCTTTTCCACTATACCATTTTGTTGTGGGGTATCTACACAGCTAGTTTGATGAGCAATGCCTTTAGAAAGGAAGTAGGCTGTTGCTTCTTTACTCTTTCCCAACTCCAAGGCATTATCAGATCTAATGCTTTGTATTTTGCCTTGAAACTGAGTTTCCACCATGTTTGAAAGGCTCTAATTAAGTCAAGGGCATTGCTTTTACAGTGGAGAAGATGTGTCCATGTATTTCGACTAAAATCATCCACTATTGTCAAAAAATATCTATGGTCATCATAAGTAGGAATATGGTAAGCACCCCAAAGATCAATGTGTATTAGTTCAAATTATTGCGAAGTATGAATGGAACTATGAGGAAAAGGAAGTCTATGTTGTCCGACCCTTGGACAGACATCACAAGGATTTATTTTATTGATGTTGAAATTGAAATCTAACAATGAGAAATTTTTGAGTTTATCAAAAGGAAGATGTCCTAACCTAGCATGCCACAAACTGGCAGAACAAGATGTATTACAGCTTGCATTACAACTTGCAAAATTTTCAAGTAAATGAGGATGCTTAAAAACAGAAGAAGGAAAAGACACAGAAGCACAAGTAGCATCTGATCTCAGTCTGTCAGCTTGAACATTATTCAGCAGATATAAACCTCCCTTTGCCTCACCATGAACTTGAGGCCTCTTCAGAGAAGGGCCCTGCATAAAGCAATGAGTGGGAGAGAAAATCATGTAACATTGCAGTTGAGTAACTAGCTTGCCCACAGATAGCAAATTGTACTTGAAAGCAGGCACATATAAAACATCATGAACTAGAAGCTGTGAGGTGACAGAGATCGAACCAGCTTGAGTAACTGTGACATTTTGGCCATTAGGTAGGGTAATAGAATAAGGGAAAGATAGAGGGTAAACTTTTGTGAACAAGGAAAGGTTATGACACATGTGGTTAGAAGCACCTGTGTCTATGATCCAGGCTTTTGCAGCTAATACACAACTAAAACATGTACATATAGATAAATTATCATGAACAGAACAAGAGACCATACCTACAAAGTTGGCAGAAGCTGTGGCATGATGAGCTGCACCTTTCTGGTTTGTTTGAAGATTGCTCATGAGGGACATAAGATGGTTGAATTGTTCATTAGAGATGCCCTTCACAGGATTATACCCAGAATTCTGATTGGATGAGGAAGTAGAACCCTGAACATGATTATAACCAGAATTATACACAGAATTGTTGTTGTTCTCATAAAACCCTTCTGATTCTTGCTGTATATCACCATTTGAAACCCCTTGCACTGCAGCTGCCACCCTCCTGCCCTTATAGTTGGAGCTTGTAGAATTAAACTTGAAAGTTGATGGAAAACCATGTAACTTATAGCACTTACTGATCAAATGACCAGGTTTCTTGCAGTAATTACAAGTAATAGACCCTAAAGGTCTACTGTCATCATTCTTAAACCTATTATCATCAAATCTTGGTTTAGAATGATCATCATTTCTTGGCTTAAAATGACCTTGAGACTGGTTATTTCTCTGAGCACCAACATAAAAGGAAGCAGATTCACTAATAAAATCTATAGGTGCTTTAATTTCCCTTTGCTTCTCATCTTCTAACAATACTGAATATGCTTGACTTAAGGATGGTAAAGGTTTCATCATTAGAATATTACCTCGAATGTTTTGATAATTGCTATTGAGTCCCATAAGAAACTGAATTAATCTTTGATCTTGCTCAACCTTTTCCATGCTTCTATCTTGCCACAGGTGCAATCAGGTAATTGACAAACATTGCTCAACTCATCCCAAGTTGACTTCATTTTGGTGAAATATTTACTGATATCCATAGAACCCTGTCTAGTAGTACTCAAGTCCTTCTGCAACTGATACAAACTAGTACCATTGGATACACCAAATCTCTCCTCTAATTCACACCATATCTCCTTTGCAGATTGAGCATAGAGAACACTGTCAGCTACCTCTTTTGACAAGGCATTCAGAATCCAACTTGTGACCATATCATTACATCGCTGCCACAAATTCAGTAGAGCATCACCAGTGGCTGGTCTAACACAGGAACCATTAACGAAACAAAGCTTATTTTTCACAGACAAAGCAATCATCATTGCTTTTCTCCAGCTTCCATAACTGGATCCATCAAAGATTTTAGATACAAGATTCATCTGTGGATGATCTGAAGGGTGAAGGTATAATGGATGAGAAGCATCAACATTTGTAGGAGCCATAATCGATAAAAAACGGAGAAATTTGATCAGAATCAGATAAAAAGCACAGGAAATTGATCAAACAGTTAATCTGCAAGAAATTGATTGAGTTTTGATGTTCTCAATCTAAAAAGAATTTGCGAAAACTTAATTGCGAAGCTAGAGATTTTGATGAAACAAATCAAAATATCGAATAAGAAGAAATCAGAAATCGAATTTATGATTATCAAAGGTAGATTGATCAATGAAACAATAAAGATCAATCGAGAAATTGAAATGAAATCAAGAATTTAGGGTTTTGCAAATGAGCCAAAGCTCTATACCATGTTAACAGAGAAGAATTTAGAGAGAGAAGGAAGAAAATTTTTATTGATTAATGATCAGAATGATTTGTACAGGAGTGAGATGAGTTTATGTACAGGGTAGCTCTAACAAACTCTAACCACTTCATATGATGAGCTGGCACTACTCTAACAAACTTCTCATAGCTATTCTTATTACAGCTTGTAACTAACTATGCATAATTAAGTTATTCCTACAGAAATTGAGCAGGTTAGATACGCCATCGAGTCCTTTGGTCCTACTGTAGGTAATATATATTCTGCGACTGAAACTTCTTGATACTTGGGAGGATTATCTTCTGAGAGTAATTCCTTGATTGGTCCATAAACTTTTGATGAGGGTTGTAAACCGGTGGTGAAGAAGCTTGCTACTGATACTCTTGGGCCTACGTCCTTGTTTGCCAATACTCTATGATCTATGCTTTTGAACTTGTCATTTGATATTAGCTGAAAATTAATTAGAACTAAGAGCATCAGTATTAACAGTAATATTTAATAGACCAAATGAATATATAACTCCTTTAATCTTATCTTGTGCTGGCAAGGCCCATGAAATTTAAGTGATGAGGGTGTATTCACATAGCTACTCCCTTGAGTAACTCCCGATTGAGAGTAGCTAGTTGACTACTCTCTATAATCTATTCTCCATAGAGATTGGGCTTGAAAACCCTTTAATTTCATCTCATGCTGGTAAGGCCCGTGAAATTCAAGTGAGGGTGTATTCACGTAGCTACTCCTATGACTGAGTAGCCAAGACACATTGAAAAATATCTCCCCCTTCGAGGAAATTAATGAGACTTAACCGATACCATTATTGGAAATAAGTGGAGTATGTGTCATCGTACGTCTTTTAAATATGACAAGAAAGTAAAACTCTTAGACTAAAATAAGTCAGGTAAATGGGACTTGCCTGTAAAAGGCCTCCTATATTGATTACCAGAGCTCCAGGCACAGGAGGAACATCAAACCATTGGTTTTCCCGCAAAACTTGGAGGCCACCAATTTGGTCTTATAGAAACACAGTTATGAAATCCTCATCTGCGTGCTTTGGTGTGCCTATAGTTAACTCTGGCTGTGGACAAGCTGGATAGTAATGGCATACAACAACAAGCCCTTCATTACAACCGATATCGTTTAGATGGCTTGGCTTCAACCCAAGTGCCTCTGACATTAGTTCCATCAATAAGCTTCTCATTGTCATAATTTGTCCCGTGTATTCTTTTAGTATGATCCTACATGTAAAAACATAAATGGAAAACATCAAGTAAATCATCAATGTCTGGTTTTTTTTCAGAATCTCGGATCCGCTTTTTTAAGGGATTTGGCAAGTATCCGGCCACAAGTGTAATGTGTGAATGCGGAAAATGGGGTATCGGATCGGAGAGGGTTTCAAACCTTTTTTTTTTAAGTAACTCTACCTGCAAGTAGAAGGCAAATCTTCATGACTGGGAGGATGAGGAGCCATGAAACAGTAAAGTGAGTCCTTCCAACTAGCAGGTAGTCCAGAATACAGATCATAATTGCTATTCTTATTAATTTCACCTCTTATATAATATTTTTTCTTCACTTCATCATCTTGCTCAAAAAACCTTCTTACACCCTCCAACATCTCCTCCAAAACCATGACTGGAATCCCATGATTCACCACTTGGAAGAATCCCCAAGTCTCGGACGCATCTCTAACCTTCTCAAAACACTATTGTGTGAACTCGAGTCTTTTCCGATCTCACTAAGGTCTATGACAGGTATGCTGAAGTCAGTAGTTGCTGGGGCGTGAGACGAGGATGGATCAGGTGAGTGTATGAAAAATGGGGGGATTCTTGATACACCAGCATCTACTAATCCCTTAACACCAGCTTTAGTTTCATCAAAAGCTTTCAACTCAGCTGCACAGTCATAGGAAGACTCATTGGTTGTAGATACTAGAGAGATTGATGACTTTGGCTAGCAGAGAGAAAAATAGGGAATGAGATCATAATAGAGAAGGTGAGGGATTTATGGCCAGGAGCAAAAAACACGCTCGTTGATAATTTATGTCAATCTAATCACTAATCACTAATCACTAGTAACTTGTGCTTATTTTTTGGTCCTTGAGAAGCACGACGACCAACACTGCATAAAGAAAACTGTACATTTTGGAGAGAGGAAGAATTGAGCCTGAAACAATGGGACCTAAATCACCTAATGTACCTAATACATTTTCCCACCCAACCAACCAACCAATATACATGTGGACAATAAGATAATATTTTGCGTATGGAAGATGACATGAAGGAACATTGCAAATTATGCAAGGAAATAAAAGAAAGCTGACAAGATAATTTGGCCCATCAAATGAATAATTGAGAAGACCAAGGCTTACTAATTACAACTACTATGACAATGATTTGCTTATTTGTATCATTCGGACTGCAGAGGCTCTTACATTTCCATAGCCAAGAGCTTTGGGCATGATTCCCTGGAAAGCCAGACCTCTACTCCAGATAACACTTTAAGGGGATCATCAAGGCTTCGCTGCTCACAAGCATGTGAGTTTGGAGCGATATGGGATCGGGATTCGGGACTATCAAAGACAAGATTACTCCTCTAACAGGCATTGCGTTTGCAGGCATCAAGGAATCAAAAGAAAGAATCATCCTTGCACTTCACAAGAAGAGCCTAATTGCCTAAATCCTCAAGAAAAAAGGCGGTTGTTATCAGTAACAATGTTATGCTTAGTCATTTAGGAAGAACATGTAGAATCAATATGGAGTAGTTAGTAAGGCTGTTGAGGCTGTTGTTAGAGGGATGCACATGATATATAAGAAAATAGCATCTTCCGATGTTATTAATGAAATAATATCGTGTATCATCGTCAAACCAAAAAAAAAGAGAAAAACATTAAATGAAAATAAACCCTACTTTGGTGCCTCAAATCCTGAATAAATGGCACAGCTCTTGAAGGAGCTGGGTCTTGTTTATGGCCTTATGGGTACCGACAGCATTTGGATTAAATGAAACAGGACAGTGTCCACTAAGAGTTAATATCAAAATCAAAGTCTTTCATATTCTTGTAGAGTCAAAATCCCGTTAGTGAAAAAGATATACCACAAAGAATTCCTAGGGTCCATTTCAAGTGCCCTGCAAGCTTCAATTTTGACAGCAGAGCATGTCTAAATGCAGGAAACAGCACCTTCTTATGGCGAGAAATCCTATATCTTTGCATTAAACTCAATTGAAGGTAATTCAGGTCTACATTTGACTAAAATCAACAAAAATCAAAATCAAAATCATGATGCTGGAGAAGTGAGCAGCGAAAGAAAAGGAAATGAACGACAACTAAAAGGGAATTAATACAAAGGCGTACAAAAACTATGTCTGGAGAAAGGTAGCATCTCGTAAGTGTGCTCTAATGTCCTTGTCCTCTGCAAAAGTATGGAACTCCGAGTCTATGTCCTTCTCAAGTTGTTTTTGCTTTGGGGGCCTTCTTCTTGATTTGTCTCCTTGGCATTGAGTTCTTCATGCCAATGAAAAATAGGAGAGCCCCAAACAGAGCCAAATTCTGCACAGAGAAATCAATGGATTCAGCTGTGAGAAACTGTATGATACCTAAATTCATCGGTTCAATGCAAAATATTGTGCAAGAATCACATGCACATTTTAATAGCTGACCTGAGTAAATTTGACAAAGAGCTGAGCAAATTCCTTGCGGTCAGCGTCATAGTTGTAAAAGTCATGCAATATAGGGGTAGCAAGAGCCTGGTGCAAAAGCTGTATCCAGAAAAAGTAAACAAAAGGATAATTAAAGCCTATTTGAGTTACTTGCTTCCCCTAGGCTGAACCAAACAAGGAACAAAAACTTAAATTCACAGGTTACATCATACCAGTAGATAAGCTCCCAAAGAGCTTCCCAAAATGAAGAGAAGACTTCCAAGACCCTTCAAGGCTATTGCGGCGGCAATCAGATGTTTCAACTGTAATAATGCTCCAAACAGTCAATACTTAACTATACGTTTGTACATTGTATTTCTGATATAAAATTCTGCTAATCGTGACACTAAGGGAAGTGATGTAAAGAGCAAAATGCTTCCTCACCTCGACTGGAGGCAGTTTAAAGCCAGTTTGTGATTGTACATGTTTGGAGAAAACATTGAACTTTGGACTCAAAGCCCTAGCTGCTGACCCACCATCAACACCGAAGTCGTTGAACCTGAAACAGAAAATATGTACCATTATGTTAGACAACATAAAAGCAATTTTATCGCAAATTTGAAGTCAAACAACCCTAAAAACGAATTTCTTCCCAAGTAAGCAAAACTGAAACACGGAAGCTGTAGAGAAACAGCTGGTTTACATATCCTTGAAACAATTTAAGAAAGGGATCAAGTCAAGCAAGTATATAATGTACCAGTTAGACTCCAGATCTTTCAGGGTTCCACAAAGACACTCAACACTTAATCAGATTCAAACAAGATTCATAAAACCAACCCCACCATTGCGAGAGAGAGGAGGAAAAAAAAATCCTTTGTGAGATAGAAAAGCTGTTGGGGTCTTTGTCCTATATCTAGTACCAAACATTTGTAATCACCATTTTGGACAGATTCTTACAAGGATGTACCTAAATACAATTGCTAAGACAGAAAGAGTACGTAAAAAATAATTCACCCAAACAAAAGTGCAACAACATACTCAAATTCTTTTTCTTTTTTTAGATAAAAAATGGGTCCAACTAATCCCATGGGCCCTGAAGTTAACGACCGGAAAAAACCACCAGTGGCACGGACGAGAATCATACTCAAGTTCTACCACAGTAACGATAATAGACAAAAAAAAAAGAAGTCATGGACATCATATTCAAGCCAGATCCAAAAATAATTTTAAATTTAGAGCAAATTTTGGCTATTTTCTTTTCAAAACAAGGTCATCATCCTTTGCCACCAAGGGATCAGGATCAATAGGCAAAGTAACCTCTTCTCGACATCTACTCAGTTACAAAATTACACTCCAAAAGGTGAAGGTGGTCAAAATAATACAAGAAAAGGTTTGGACACTGCTGTGAACTTGTAGGTAGCCGTAAACAACTACTACAATACTCTAATCCCACCGTTAGGAATCTGAACATATAGAGCCCCGCAGAGTGAGAGAGGGACTGTTTCTTTTAGCACAATGCTGATATAGTACTAAGGGCCCGTTTGGCGTAGCTCCCACAAAATCAACTTCTCCTCCCAAATTTATTCTTGTCCACACCTTTTTCATCCACTCCCCCTCCATTTTCAACTTCTAAGAAGTTAAAATAATGCTAGAAGTGGAAGGAGAAGGAGAAGCTACAATTTGTAACTTCTCCTTCTAGTCCAATTGTAGCTTTATTTCAACTTCTTAGAAGTTGGAAATGGAGGGGGAAGTGGATAAAAAGGGGGTGAGCAAGAACAAAATTGGGAGGAGAAGGAGAAGGAGAAGTTGGTAGAAGGTAGGCCAAACGGGCCCTAAAGCTGATTCAAAAAGTTTCTAATATTGGATAATTAATTGGAACTTCAGAAGTAACAATAAGCGAATTCTAGAAAACAAATCTTGGGAAACATCTAATCTTCAATTCATAATAAGCTTATCCCTTCAACTTTAACTTTCTTTAGGCCAAGGGCCACACAAAGAAGGATAAACACCCTAAGGCTTCAACTTCACTACCAATTCTAACTTCTTTTACACAAATGATCTAGCATTTCAACCTAATACAAGCAAAGATACAAATTTGTAGCATTCAAATAGCAGAGAGAGATTAAAGCATAAAGCAGAGATTCCTTCTAGTATTCATCAAGCCAACACAATAGAACGATTTTTCACATTTGCATACAATTAGATTTAATTTCAAACACTAAAGATCTAGATAGATCACAGTTAATAAGTACATTGCTGCTAAACATGCATGAAACGAGCGCCCGGCTCAATCTGACCTAGATCTTCAATCAGTCAAAGATCCAGTCAAAAGTCAAACCAAACTATGATTCAATGAGCATCAACAAATCTAGCATTTGATCTAAGCACCAAGACAATGTCCTCACCCAAAAAAAAAAAAGTTAAATTCCTTTTGAATCTAAACACTAAATTGAATACCAATATACCATACACAATCTCATGCAAGTTTAACTACATAAATTGTTTCCAAACAAATAATCCATAAACAATTTTGATTATTCAATCAATCACAAAAACTAGAGCAAAAGATTAATTCTTCACAACTTCAGATCAAAATCAAGGAACACACAGATCCAACAAGTAGCAAAGAAATTCCCCCAAAGTAACAAGCAACCACTTAAAACCCTAGATTCACACCACATTATACAAACCCACATTATCTCAACCCACCCACAATAAAAAAGAAACAGCATAACCCAGCATAAAGCATTTAATGCTCACAAAAACCGTAATTAATTATGTAACAAATAAATTAAGCAGATCTACTGGTTTCAAGTTAAAATGTGGAATTATAAATGTTACAAATTGTATACTCACTCTTGCCAAGCAGAGAGAATGAAAACAGAGACGAAGAGCACTCTTCCGGCAAAGGACACGAACGCCATTGTTTTCTCTCTCTAGATTCTCTCTCTAGATTCTCTCTCCTCTGCTTTGAAAGACACAGGACAGAGAAATTGAAGGGGGGAAGAAATATTGCCGCTCGGGGTTTTAAAACACTATATTATCGCATGTCTCTCAACTATTTATAAAAAGAAAAATTTACTAAAAAAAAAGTATTTATAAAAATAAAATAAAACTTGAAAATGGGAAAGTAAATTAAATGTCTGGAAAAAGTTATACGCGCGGATGTTGGGAATGAAACACACGCGCCTTTAACGCGTATGAGTTTTGTGGTTTTGGTGTGGGGGCCACAGTTAGCAGCCTTAACACGTATAATGGACCAATCATTTAGCTTGGTTTAAATAAAAGTAATCTGACGTGGCAGCATGTAATGGCGAGTGTATTGGGTTTGAAGTGTAGCGCGTGAAAAGGTTTTGTTTTGGATTTGAAAATTTTGAGATCTTTCAAATGGTTTGAACTTCGGGAAGTTTTGTGCTGGTCTTTTTTGATTTGGTATTTTTCTAATGCTATTTTTTTCTCTCCTAGCTAGTGGTATTATTTCTTTTTTTTTTTATAAGATATGCATCTATGATCTATGTGTTTGGTACATGAGTTGAACATGATCTGTGATCTGTGTTATGATCTATGTGTTTGGTACATGAGTTGAACATGATCTGTGATCTGTGTTTTCAGATGCCATGAATGGGATCTAGTTATCCAAAATAGGTGAGAGGAAATGGTTGAGAATTAATTTTCAAAGCCAGATAATCTATCAAATGATTTATACAATTTGTATATAATATCATGTGCTCCTAATTAGATATCAAAAAAAAATTCGAGTTTAGATAAATAGCATGATTTGAAAATTGAAACGTATCAATCTTGTGAAAATTATTCTAATGGAATGGATATGACTAAAATGAACTAATATTATTTGGGAGATTATCGATGAGCACAAATGCACAATGTCGTATTTTGCAATACTAGATTTTTCATCACATGTTTTAAAGTTCCAAGTATATTAAGATATGTGTCTATAAACATATTAATTTCACGTGAAATTACTTTTATTTCGCATTTTTCTTAAGGGGACTTCTATTCATATACATATTATATTACCCACATTAAATCTAATCAGGGCTGGCCACAAGCCAAGCAGCTCGCGAACAGTTCGGGATCGGTTTGAATAAAACTCAGCTCGAACTCTGTTCGATTCTAAACGAGCCGAACTCGAACTCAATTTTAAGGCTCAAACTTTTAACGAGCCGAGCTCGAGCTTGACACTATTCGGCTCGTGGGGCTCGCGAGCCTAAAAAAACCATAAGATACATATATACAATTCTAATTATGTCGTAACTTCTAATATTATAATAATAATAGAGTAGCAATACACCAAAGGTCATGGAAAAACGCTAAATTCTTGAAAGTAATATTAGAGGAAGGTTCTATTATGTTAATTTGTACGAACTCGAACTCGAACTCGAGCTCGAGCTTTGAATTTAGCATTCGAGCCGAGCTCGAGCTTAAATTTGCAGTTCGAGTCGAACTCGAACCCAAACTTGAACCGAGCCGAGCTCTTCTGGTGTTTGGCTTGGTTCGGCTCGTGGCCAGCCGTATAATCTAACTAAATGGAGTTTGAAGTAGCATACGGTATATTTAACTTGGCGCCGTAATGAGTCAGTCACTGACACGTGTATAAGATCATTTATACTTTAGGGATCTTCAAACTAATCAGGGATTAAACACGATAGTAGATTGGACCTTCAAAAAATGAAGTCCCCCGATCCTAAATGACTAGATATTCTCTTTAGTTCTGGGATGTTAATGTTTAGTTTTATTAAACTTATCTATCGGTAGTTAGTTTATTTTATTGATCATGATAGTGATTATTATATTTATATCCCTTTAATATACTAGTTTTATCTTAATACTGTCAGAGTTACGGGATTTTATAGGATTTAAGTACAAATCTATACTTCAACGAGTAATACTTATTATTTCTCGAGATATCTATCATGAAAGATGTTACATATGTCATTAACTATCATTTTTTTGTTTGTTGGTGCTAACGCATTGATTACTGTGCATGTGTTGATTTGTGTCACAGTTATGGAACTGATCCGTTAAAAAAAAATTGTATATTGATATTACGATTTGTCATTGGTCTAAATTTGTTATTTTTGCTGATGTTGTATAACTTACAATCATTGACATTTCTAGAAAAAGTAAAAACATAGTTACCTTTGTAGGAACTCATACACCTCGGCTAATGCCAGTCAATAAACATAGTGCGTGGAATAGGAATGGCTAATAAGTAATTGGAATGTCAATGGAGTAAGCGATGGTGAGCTATCATTCATGGCATGCTTCACTAAAGGAGATTCACGAGCCATGTAGGAGAGCTTTTCGTCGCAAGTAATAACCTTACAATAAACATGTTTGATTGATAAATTAGGTCTACTTTGCAATAAAGTTGTGACAATCGCAAATATGAACGTCATACACATTATTAGACATATCACATCCCTTCATAACTTTGGCCACCACGTAGGAGTTCAAACATATATTAGTGTATATAACATACAAATATAACAAATTGATACCACAAAAATTAGCTAATAATACTAGTGTAAAGAGTATGCATAAATAGGCATACATTCTCCTAAACTCTGATTTGTTTCTTTTAATATCAATCTCCTACATGATTGGTTGTTTCTAAATTTGGTCTTTTGCTTATAAATGCAAAATATCATTCTTATATATTAACTCAAAAATTTACACGTACAATTATGAAATGTAACACTTCCTTAAGATCAGATACATTATTTTTGTAAGCTAGCTAAATATGTTAATAAAATCAAAATTAATCACTAAATCGATATACGAAAGAACCATTTAAACATGCACAGTTGCACAAACCATACAAAAATCAAACAAACACAATACTTTGATAAAACTTTTGAATATCTAACATCATGTCTAGAGAAGGTGGATAATATGAGTATTTTTTTAAAAAATTTTAGTATAACCTTTGCTACCTTTATGGATTTAGACTTTTGGGGCGAGCTGAAGGGCTTTGGTAAGAGTACTACATGGTTGGTTGGTGAGGAGATGGATTCAAAATTTAAAGCCCGTCAGCTGTTTACCTCACCAAAATACTCTCTCTCTCTCTCTCTCTCTCTCTCTCTCTCTCTCTTTCTCTCTTTCTCTGTCCCCCCATGCATTAATTTTTGACCCATTTGCCAAAAAAAAGAACCAAAAATAAAACCGATCTCTTTACAATTCTGTCTTTCTGGTGCGAGCCTTTCTTTTCTCCGGTGAAGGGACCGAGCTCAGAGATTTACTCTCCTTTATTTGCAAGAGAAAGAAAAGGGAAAGGAAAGGAGTGAGAGAAAAAAAATGGGTTTCTTTTCGTTTCTTGGAAGGGTACTCTTTGCCTCCATTTTCATACTTTCTGCTTGGCAAATGTAAGCTCTTCAAATCCCCCCTTTTTTTTAATGGGTTGTCTCTTTTTTGCCCATATTTTAGTTTTTTGAATTATGGATCTTATTAGCAGATCTCTTTCTTATGTGGGTATATTATGATTATGAGTATAGATTTGTAATCTGTAAAGTTTTGTGTTTTTGCCTTTAGTTGTGTATCTTTAATGGTTAATCAGATAGCACAGTTGGGTGATTACTGATTAGTAAATGAGTAGATTCTGAAATGGGATTTTTTGTATTTTATGTCATGTATTTTGGATCTGTTTAACTCTTTGGATAACTTTAAAGTCTGCGCCTTTGTTATGGTTTTATTGAGGATATTCAATTCTTTTTGGTGGGTAATTTGGTTCAGAAGTGGGTTGCACATTTTTTCTGTGTTTGAGTGTGGATTTCGATACTCATACTACGATGTATTTTGTTACTTGGGTGAATTGTGGCTCCACGAGTTGTCTTTCTTTTGAGGTTGGAGTTTGTAATGGTGTTTTTGACTATAGGTGCACTACTGAAGGGTGCTTCAGTTTCGTTTGTTGAAAAATGAGGCTAGTTGATGATTAGTAAGGAAAAGGATATCCTAGAAAGTTTGTTAGCCTTTTTAAGGGAAACTTGATCCTGGGAGGAATAAATATGTTAACTCTGAAGATGATAAGTTTGCATTTTGAAATAAGACTAGAATAGGCTCATAAGTCATAGCAATGTTTTATGAAGCGCGCGAATATAGAAACAGTTAGTTGCAGTCATACATAGAGTTCCGTTTTAGGTGGTGGCGGCGGCCGTTGAGCATCGAGAGAGGTTATATCAATGTGAACAAGTGAATTTATGGTGGGAAGAAAACTATGTGGTTGTTGCCTAAAGTCATTGGTTGAAAACTATGGTTATTCTGTGGTTTCTGACTATTGTCGTTGCTTTTGTGCTGGTTTTGGGTTTTGGGATGCTTATAGAAAGGTTTAATCTTCATTTAAGTGAAGTTCGAGAATCTTAATGTGAATTTAAAGGGTTAGGGGGTGGGTGGTTGTCATTGCAGTGATTGCTTACTGAAGATTTCAACACGAGTTTAAGGTGTGGACTAAGTCAGCTGTTGATGGAAAGTTTATGCCAAACAGCGTCAGTGAGTATGAATGCTAATTATGTCTTCACCAAGTTAACTAAATAAACCTAAGTCAGCCGTTGATGGAAAGTTTATGCTAATTAGCGTTAGCTAGTAAGAATGCTAAATATATCTTCATTAAGTAAACTAAATAGACCTAAGTCAGCCGTTAATGTAACATTTATGCCAAACAGCGTCAACAAGTAGCCGAGTACCGAGTAAGAGCCTGAATATATCTTCACTAAGTAAAACAAATAAAGGCTAACCCCTTCATTGTTCAATTTTTATGATGTTGGGCTGTAATTACTCTTCAGTTGTCTCTTTGATGGTACCTTCTATTATGGTTTGATGGTTCATTACTGCATTCTATTTCTATTTATTCCTCCATCTCCTGGTTGTTCACCTGTGTAAATCCAATCACCATGAACAAGTTACAAGCTAGCTATATGCAATTACGTAATGTTGATTGCTTTAGGCTTTCTTAGTGCTCGGTTCATTGGTGTGCCCTTTCAAGGACGTCAGATGCTTAAACACTTAGCATCTGGAGTCTCAACACGGGAACAGTTTCTCCCCTTGTGCAATCTGTTTACATATGGAAGCAAAATCTGCAAAGGCTATTAAGCAATTAACACTGCTTTTTGTGTTTGTCTCATGGGTTTTTAGGTTGTGGTGAATGCTACCCTATCCTTTTGTTGTAGTTGTCTTTTGTATTAATTCTGCATTTTACACCTTTTCTTTTTTCCTTTTTTTGAAAGTAAGGGGTGAAACTTAAAATGGAAATTTATATTGCAATAAGTATACTGTCGGAAGAAAGATTTGGAGCAGCTCTTGTGTGAGACTAAATGTCCCCCCAAAACCATTAAAATTTTTAAGCGAGGACCAGAAAGAGTCACATAATCTCTTGGTGAGAACGTCTTTCCCAAGTTGTTTAGGAAAAAATTTAAACCACGAATGAATGTTCTGAATTTTTCCATCTTCTCCATTTACTTTTGATAATGTCTTGCTTCTTTATTGAAGGAAGAGTCTGTAATGTTTGCGTTTGATTCTCACTCTATCAGATATGTTTTTGTGCTGTTGAATCTAAACCTGTTTATGTGCTGTTTGGCTTCTGATAAATCTATAAACCTTTGTGCTGATCCAAATCTTTCTGCATAGGTTCAATGAATTTGGAACTGATGGTGGACCAGCTGTGAAAGAATTGTCTCCAATTGTCGGCGAGGTCAAGGAGCTTGTGTTCTCAAAATTGGGGGTGAAATTGCCAGAAATAGAGGTAGATAGACTTATTCACCAATCACCATAGCTGTTTTTAGCAGTCTCTTGGCTGTTTGATTTTTTGTCTGTCTTGCTTTCAAGAGATTACCACTCTTGCATCCTTCCTTTTCCTGAGGTTTGCTTATGTTCAGGTTCGACAACTAGTTGCGACTTCGGTGCTTGTAAAAGGACTTGGAGGTGTCCTCTTTGTATTTGGCAGCACCTTTGGAGCATATATTCTGGTTAGTTCCCTTTAGGCCCGTACTCTTTGCATTATCCTCATCATTTTGCAATTTGATTTGTAGTAGTAATGAAAAGGTCAATACAAAGAGGTGCAGGATTTCGACACTTGTTATTGTTAAATCATAAACACAAACAACTGATATGCCAATTTTTCCTGCAATATAGCTTCTTCATCTCGTATTTACTACACCTTTCCTGTACGACTTTTACAACTACGGTCCAGCCCAGCCTCAGTATTTCAGTCTCTTGAACGAATTCTTGCAGGTATGTTCATACTTAAAAATGTTGTATTTTTTTGTTTTGTTTTTGTACTGTTTACTTGCTTAGAAATAAACCTGTATATGTGCATTTTGTTTGCAGAGTGTGGCGCTTTTTGGTGCCCTGCTCTTCTTCTTGGGAATGAAAACTTCACTACCAAGGAGGCGACTCAAGAAAAAGGCTCCTAAGCCAAAGGCAGCCTAGGTAGCAGGATTATAGAAGTTGAACGAGACGCTTGTATTGTGTTTTGCTGGTTATACCATAGGACATCAGCTAGCATTTTTTTTAGCATGAGCTATGATTTTAGGACCCTTGTTCATCTCTGTTATTGATTCCCAATTTGGGATACGATGATCAGATGATACGATATTCAAGTGGCAGATGGGTTGCTTGATTTGCCTTTCTTTCCGACTTCTAAACCTCTTCTTCTTTGTCAAGTAGAGATAAATTTACAGAGATGGAAGCAAATGCTCCCTCATGAGAGAATTTTATAACTAACATGTGTTTGCAAACTTTACTTTGAGTACAAGCATTTCAGCCAGTTAAGCTACAATGGTCATGAACTACGAGTATTTTATAAGTTAACTTACAAGTGTTTGCCCTACATGGTAATGAACTACGAGTATTTTATAAGTTAACCTATAAATTTGGAAGCCCTTCTTCTTATGCAACTGTGACTGCAATGGCAATGGTCATGCAAAGCAAGAATAGTTTATTTCACCATCTGAACAAGGCGTCTTGAAGGAATATAGCGCAATGGCGAGACAATGGCAATGATCTATCAATCGCTGATACAAGTGCGATACAAGTGCTTGGTGTTTCGGTTTAATTGTGCTTGCTCCTGATTCATGCTTGGGTCATGAAGGTGATTGAGCTATAATTTAACGGCTGAGTTGTGAAGATTGTGTTGGGTTTTGAATTACGTCCTTATTATCCATTGTTCGTGCAATATACGGAGTAGGAGATAATATCTTCTCCAATCATGCCCATGCGCTGTACAGACTGTGATTATATAATAAAACTAATATAACGTGATTATTAATCCCATTGAAAAATCCAAGTGTAATTGTCACTTATAAAAAAACTATTAGTAATATATGGATAAATATTTATATAATCTATTTAATATCATGAATGCCATATAATAAGATTACTATGATTTTATAGGGCATCTTATCTAATTTAAACTCTTATCATCAATTTCAATTAACTATTAATTAACTCATCCCATATGTTACATGATCCAGGAGGTAATAGTTTCAAAGTCTTTCTATGCTTGATATTGGTACGCAATACTCTTATGTTTATATATATAAGTGTACAACTAACATTCCAAAGATATGATCCTTTTTTTTATGGTAAAATCAGTTTAAATGTCTAATGTATACATAACTACGTATACTTTTCAAAAAATAAAAAGTTTTAGATGTAAACTTTAGAATAGCAAAACATATTTCAATGCTTGCTTATTTTTTTCAAAATTATATGCGGTCAAAGTACTGCCTTGAAGAACGCAAAAAATTCAATGTAATTTTATTTGTGGTCCGGAGGGAGTACATTAATAATTATAAAGTTGAAGGGAACACAAATTGGAACCCTAAAATAACATAGGGGATCGGTATATTACGTACAGTTATATTAACTTCGTTATAAAATTATACGTGATAATGGTAAAGTTTCCTATTAAAGATTGGACCTGAAATCATTTTAGATATATTATTTATTTCTTTATTCTACCCATACTCTTTTTATTATATTTTAACTTGAGATTGCTTTTTAAATTTTTATAACTAATATACATATATTTCTCTTATTTTACATGCAACTCTTTAGTTGTGTCAACTTGTCAAGCTAATTACTGATTACCTTTTTAGGTGGACGCATCTAATGTTGTAAATCAATAGATCAAACATACTACAAATTAGTCTCATTTTAAAGGATATTTCATACTCGTTCCAATGGTGTAAGCAATTTAATTTCTTAAGCGGTGAAACTAAAGTTATTTGCTTTTTAAAATCTATTAGTCTACTCTTTAATGATTTAGGAAAGTACAACTTTAGTATATATTCTAAAACCTCTAATTAATAGTAACTCTTTAAGAATTTAGGAAATTACAACTTTAGTATATATTCTATACCAAAACATATATTTCTATTTGATATTTATTTTAAAATTTAATTACAATGGCTCGCTTAGGTGGACGCCTCCAATGCTGTCAGAAAATGCCTCTAATATATAGATATTATGATTATGATTATGATTAGTTATAAAATCTATCTATCTATAACAAAAATCATATATATATATATATATATATATATATATATATATATATATATATAAAAGTGAGTCCATTTCGTGTGGCCACGACACGTGTGATGCCACGCAAGCGCCTAAAATCGTGTGGGCATGACACCTAAGATGTCACGTAAGCGCCAAGTTCGTGTGGTAATGACACGTATGCCGCCACCTAAGCTTCCATCCAAGTGTGCCAAGCATTAATTAATAATCATTATTTGACTTGATAAATACAACATATTATATTTATTATCATATTGTTAAGATTATAAAATAAAATAACTTTTGTTATGCAACTTTAAAAATTATAATTCTTCCTCCATTGGATCAGGTTCGAAAAATACTTCAAAATGAGATGCATATGTACTATTTCTTATGAAATTGGGTTCTTTTCGTGGGAAGATGACATGTGAGACGCCACATGAGAGGGATATATTCGTGTGAAGATGACACATAGGCGCCACATCGGAATACGTATAAAGTGAGTCCAATTCGTGTGGGCACGACACATAGGACGCCACGTATGAGGTGTAAATTCGTGTGATGATGACCCCTAAGCGTCACGTAAGCAAAATTTGCCACATAGCCTAACAACTCATCATCAAAGTGTCACTCATTAATGCCTTATCATTAGTTGGCTTTATTATTACATATTTATTAGTTTTTTTTATATTACAAAATAAAAAATAAAAAAAAAAGTTTAGTTACGTAAGTCAAAAAATTATAAATCTTCTTCAATGGATTGGATTTGAAAACATCTTCTAAATGAGATATATGTCTTACAAAAGTTGGGTCATTTCCTGGTGGTGATGACATGTAGGATGACACTTAAGAGGAAATGTTCGTGTGAAGATTACAGGTAGATGCCACATGTGTACAACTTGATTAAATAACAATAAATAACACTTCTAACAATACCTAACTATTTCATGTCATATGTATTTAACTTGACCTTTAATATTTTATAGCATAAATAAAATTTATTTAAGTGGTACGTTACTACATGACGTACTTCACTAATCTGAATTGGATTAAACTAAATTGAACTAATAATAAATTGAGAGAATAAAGTCTGAGTATACTCGAAGAAAAGTTTATTAATCTTTATCTATTTTTTTTTCTTTTTAGAATTTTGATGTAGGCAAAAATTATGTTTATAATCAATCTTTTTTACATTCATTCTTATTTTGATGTAGATCAATTTAAAGGGACATTTCATATCTAAAATAATCAAATGTAGAATTAGTTGTGCTATGCAGTATAAAGCAGACATGAGGTATCACTTAGAAAGTTATTTTAATTTTCGAGAGATATTCACGAGTCCGTGCGGAGCACAGAGATAAAACTAATTAGTTATAAAAATCACTTGAATTAAATAAATTTCAAAAAAAAATAAAAAAATCAACAAAATTCTGCTCAGATGGAACACACTCGCATTTTCGAGTTTCCGAAAGCTCTAAAAGGAGCGGAAAAAAGAACAGAACCTTCGAAAACTCAAAAAAACTGCTAAATGCTGTGCAACCGAACATCTTGGCAACTGTTATCAGAGCAGCTTTACTCTCAGTCTCTCCCACCAGTACCACCACCATGATAATCTCTCTCTCTCTCTCTCTCTCTCTCTCTCTCTCTCTCTCTCTCTCTCTCTCTGAGTTAGAACACACTCAAATTACTCCAAATTGTCAATTACATAGTAATATCGTAATTCGCAATGCAGGATTACTTAAAAGCCGTTGTTCCTTCGCAACTTATTGCTGAACGAGGCGCCAATTTAATCATCATCAACCCAGGTTTATCTCACTAAAACCCTAATTTTCTATTTCCTATCTCTCAGTTCAAGTTCATAATTTCTGGTTGATTTTCGTATGCTTTTGATTGCTGAAATTAGGCGTTAATTGATAATATGTTGTGAATTTGAGTTCAAAAACAATAATAAGTTGTGAATTTTCCATTAGGTTCTGCGAATATAAAAATAGGACTTGCTACGCAGGATGCTCCGTTTATTATCCCCCATTTTATTGCTCGCCGTACCACTGGTGCTAATCAACCTCCGAGAAAAAATGTCCAAGATCAGGTTTTTTTGCTTGTATTTTTATTTTATTTTTGTAATTTTTTTTATAAGTTGGTCGCCTTTTCGCAGTTTTTGAATGGTTTTTGGATTTTGATGTGGTTTTCAGATGCTCAATTCTCAGCCTAGTCAAGCTCAGCATATGGAGCGCCTGAGAGCATATGATACTGTGAGTGCAATGCCATTTATAGGGAAAAGTTATTGGGTTTGAGGCTCATTTCTTTTTTTTCAAATAAATTTCGGTTTGGATAAAATAGAGATAGAAAAAGAAAAGGTAGTTCCAGTACATATGACCACAATGTTTATAATTTTTGATGGTTTTAGTTGTACATTTTATGATCTTGTTGTGGTGAACGGCATTACTACTAGTCTGCTAGTTGCTTAGAGCCTTAGGATCAATTCCTTAGCGTTTTCTTGCTAAACTAATATGTTTTTTTGAATGTTCTCTGCAGATTGCTTCCTTTTTGAAGATTCCTTTGCTGGATGACGAAGTTGCCAACTTGTACTTAAGGAAGGTGCGATTATTTGCGAAGCCTTCTGGCCTACCCCTTGTTTGATTGATTTAGTCTTTGTATTTGTTGCATAACTTTGAGTGAAGTTTATTTATTTGATGGTTTGGTTTGTTGTTAGCACTTAGCAATGAGTAGGGGTGTATTCGAGCCGAGCCAAACTGAACTTTGAGTCAGGTTGAATTGAAGCTCAACTTGGCATGAATTAGCTCGAGCTTGACGAGCCAAAAATAGTAAGGCTTGGGCTTGGCTAAACCTAGGCTCTTGGCCGGCTTGATTCGGCTCGACTTGACTTGAACTCAGCCTAACTATAAGAATGCTTACCAAGAAAAATCAATTTCATTTGTCCATAGTCGTATTTGACTATCAGTGATTGCCTGATCGATGTAGATTATGAGATGAGCGAAACCCTTAAAAAAAGATAAAATTCTATAATAACCCTTAATATCATTAGCCTTTTGATGTAGATCGATGTAGATTATGAGATGAGCGTAGCCCTTATGCTGTACAGAACTACCAATGCGTGGTAATTGCATTTTCTTTCTGTTGTTTTGTTAATGGGTACGCTTGAGCTGGTACTTGGGAAAATCTTCTGTGATCTGGAATTGGAGTTGCTTTGGTATACAAATGCTGATGAGAATCTTAGTTCTTGAATTCTGACTGAATATTGAAACAATGCTAACATGTTACAAATACTTGTTTCACCGCAGTATTCCAATTGCACCTTTACTACATCCACACTGGTCAATGTATCCAAAGTACCATATGTGATAATTTCCTTTTAGCTTTTAGGCGGTGTCTGATTTCCCTCTTCTTTCTTTTCTATATTTGTGAAGGATGAATATAGATGAAACTTCCATTTTTATTTTTATGAAGGGCATGAATTTTCTTAACGAATTTACATAAATGAAACACTTGACTTGAAGAAAAAGGAAGACGATGAATCTTTAACTGGTGTTTAGGCTAGAGCAGCTGGTTATTATCTTTCATTTCTAACCTTGAGGGGGTAGCTCAGTTGGTAAGACCTTTGAGAACTATTTCAGAGGTCCCAGGTTTGAGTCCCCTCATCGGAGGTTTTCCCTGGTAGTTAACTTTAGGGCCCATGGGATTAGTCAAGCAAAGCTTGGGTACCCATCGTGAAAAGACGACGGGAATGGGAGATTACTCATAAGCTAGTTGGTGTCTCTATGCACTTTGTTGGTTCAGCCTTTTGAGTTATTTGAAGGAGGAGGCTTGTAATAGCATGAACTGGTCAATTATAGGATCACGAAGGTCTAAAAAGTAGGCCTTTTGTTCTAAGCCTGTACTAGCTTAGTTCTGCGGCCGAGAGTAATTACTGCGTTACAAGGTACTTGGTCTCGGCCTCTTTCAGTTAGTGTTCATTGCTCAGGGATTGCCCGCCATCTTTTGCTTCAAGGTAGAGTGAGTTATAAATTGTATTTGTAGAGCCCCTACTGAAAGGCGCTAAGCCCGTTAAAGACAGAAAGTAGGTGTTAATATCCAAAAGCAGACCGACTTAAAAACAAATTGAAGTGATTAGGTGTCGGCATGGTTTTTGTGCACTCAGTATCCTCATTTATGGCAAAGACCTTGCTGAACATGTCTCTTGACCCTCGTAGTCTACTTGAGGGAGAATCAGCTAACCAGGAAATTCCAAATGGAGTGCTGGAAGTGTGGGATTCTGTACTTGTTTCTCTCATAGGAGTTTTGCATACGGATATTGTAAACGATTTGGAAGGTTTTTAAGTAGTCGTGTGCTTGCATCTATTCTGTTCTTGTGAGATTTCTTGCAAATTCTTCTTTGCCGCTTTCTTATCAAGTCTATTTCATAATTGCTTTAAAATGCAATACTGTCCGCCTTTAGCCTCTTTCTGTAACAAAAACATATTGGAATAGTTTGTCATGGACTAGAGTGCATGTTTAGTTTGTACCTTTGGGGGCTTTTTATACCATTTGATTTCTCTTCTTCTGTTTTGCTTGTATGGTAGAAGATGGGGAAATCTGGAAAGCATAGGCTAAACCACCAACATAAACTGTTCTTACTCAATTCAATTATCTTTCCAATCAGATGCTAATGATTTGTACTGCGCAGGTGGCTCGTATTGAAGGATCTAATTTCCAAAGTAGCAAGAAGGAACCAGCATTCACTTGGACTGATGTATTTGAGAAGAAACCTAATTCCTCTGCTACATTGGGTAAATTATCAGTTATTCATATGTCTCTTATCTTTTTCTTTGTTTGTTTTTGTGATGTTCATATTAGTTGGGCAAGTCCTGGAGCTGCTATGTATGTTATTGAGACTCTTGTGTAATGTCTAAATGTCTTTTCGAGCTGTTACTAGTCAAAGGAGTTTTGTGGCTTATCTTTGGTTAATACTTGCAGAAACTTCGACAAACATTGTTGAACACACGGAGGCTGCAGCTGTTAGTGAATGTAAATACAGAGAGTTCATTTGTGGTGAAGAAGCATTGAGAATATCACCAACTGAGCCGTATTGCTTGAGGCGGCCAATTCGTCGAGGTCATTTCAATGTTTCCCCATATTATCCTGCACAACAGGTTGCCTTTACTTCAATGCATTGTCATATATTTTGCTGTTCTCTGGTTTTCCTGTGTACTGGTATTTACCAGCAAATGTACATAGTCCCTCTAAGTTTTGTGTTTGGCTATTTATTAGAGGCTTATACAAATATATTTGGCTTGAAAATACTATAGGTTCCTGTTTGAAAAAGGGAGCCTTACAACGTACTAACATAAATAAGTGCATTTTTTGTTATAATGGTCCTGAGACGTGTGAACATATTTTCCTTCCGATTCATTGAGTAATTAGAATATGCTTCTTTATGAGCTAGGAGGCTAGTTTTGCCTGCAATTTGGAGGTAGTTTGATTGGCATGAAAATTCGTGTTAGGTTATACTCCTGAGAAGTAGTAGTTTGGTGGCTTGTTGGTTGACCAAAATAACAAAATAGAGGAAGTTGCTTATGTTTCCGTTTAGGGTAAGACTGTGTTCCTAATGTGTGCCTTTTGTTGTGTACTTAGCTTAGTCGTGGTTGCAACGTTTCTTAGGTACTGCATTGTCTTCGCATCCATATGGGGTTTGTAAGTGGAGCTAATATAAAGGAATAAAACACTTGTTGCATGTTTTTCTCCAAAGCAAATTAATTTCCTGTAGATTTTGTTTTGAACGAAGAATTACAACATAAATTACTTTAAAGGAAGGCTTGTGAGTTGCTAATAACATTTGCCAAGAACATTGAGTGCTTTTAAATGTTTTACCCTCGTGTACCCTTTCGTTGTTAATCTTAGTCCTTGTGAGTTGTGATGACATATTTTCATCATATCTGTACATTTTCTCTACTGTTAGTATCTTATTTTCTTTCCTGTCTCATTAAGAAAAATAAATTTATGCGCCAGTAGATTGTTCCCAGTGACCGCATCAACATGCTCTTTTAAATGTTGGCTTTGGAAAGATGATGATGTCCTTCACGGAGATTCATCAATCATCATGGAAGTGAGCCACTATTGTTTTGTCATTGTATTTCATCTCTAAATGGTTTGGTTACAACGTCCTGTCTTTTCCTGGATCCTCTGTATTTCTTGTCCAATTTGATTCCTCTTTGGTGGTGATTCTCTCTCTCTCTCTCTCTCTCTCTCTCTCTCTCTCTCTCTCTCTCTCTCTCTCTCTCTCTCTCTCTCTTTTTATATTGAAAATGAAGAGAGCATTACAAACTAAGAGGACAAGGAGTCCTCAAACAACAAAAGCTAAAAATTGTAAGTCACGCCAATTACGCTGGACATCAGTTAAGGGTATCCCCTTAAAAATTAAAAGGCCCAGCTGCCTTGGCCCATAGAGAAGCCTATAAACTACACGATCCCATACAAAATCAAGTGGCCTAAAAAGTCTCAGAAAAGATCCAAGCATTCCGCTCCAACCAAATGCACCACAGAGTGGCGAAAAACGCACTCCGCCATAAGAGCTTTGCCTCCTTACCCCAACCAACATACTAGCCTGCAAATACTGTACCATTGTAGATGGACAAACAACATTTTCCCCCTTACACCAAGAAGCCTCTGTGATGCGTTAGAACGCAATATGCAGCGGAACTATGTATAAAGAATGATAAAGATTGTATCTTGATTTATAAAGAACAGTAAAGATAGCTTTTCTTGAATAATATTCTTAGGCTACGCCACAAAGAACACAAACAAGAACGGATCTTGATCGTAATCCACCAAGGCAAACAAACAAGAGATTGACTCTCCACAAAGGTAGAATCGGTTTTAGCCTCCACAAAGGTAAGCTAGATACTTAAGCAATTGCTCAATGAACTCAATTTGCTTAATTCTGAATTCTGTATCGTTTTGGACGAATACATGGTGTTTATATAGCCAAAAACTAATCCTAATCCATCTAGGAAACCGGAAACTTTCCTAATCCTTTTTGGAACTTACTTTCCTAATTTAAATAGGTAAAAGACTTTCCTAAACAGCTTATTCACGCTGAAGACAGCTAACACACGGACATGAGCTGTAGACGCGCGAAATTACTTAATTAAAACAAAATTTAAATTAGATTAACCAAACAACTAAATAGATAACTCTAAACTGCTGCTTGTATGCAAGTGACGCCAATCTTAGTTGTTACTGCGAAGCTTGAGTCTTGCACATTACTATTAGCCATGTAAGAGTAGTTCTTCTTCCATTCTTGCTCCTGTATCACTCTGCCAACAGCCAAGCAAATTCACGATGCAGGAATAAATGCAAAGAAATCTTTGGCGGTGGTTTTTTAATTGTGAAGTATGTTAATTTTCCGATCGTTCAAATGTAGGAATTCCTTATTCCCTTACCAAAGGAAAATATTAAGCTAGATTCTTTAATAGACAAGAAAAGGCTTAGGAACAGATAGATGCATAATTACAGAAATGTTGTCTATCTACATGCAAAGTCCTTAATGCATGCTATTGTTGAGTAGCTCAAGCATTCAGAGTTGAACAAATTGATACAATTGTCCTTTGTCTCCTTTTCTTATAGTAGTAGCTTCCCTGATATAAGTCATATTTCTTCTCACTGTTTAACAGGTAGTTGAAGATCTTCATGCTATCTGGGAGTGGATTTTGACTGAGAAACTGCATATTCCATTGAGTGAAAGAATAAAGTATTCAGCTATTCTTGTTGTGCCAGAAACATTTGACAATAGGGGTACCTCATATACTTACTTTCTTGTTTTCTTTTGTAGAGCAGCACTTTTTTCATTAGAGGTATTCATTACCAATCATATTCCTTTCTTGTCTAGTTGTTGTGAATGAATGAATGTATTTTGGCTTATCTGTGATCCTGCATTCTCAAGCATATCAATCTTGTCCTTACATCATGCCTCATGATGGCATCAGCATAAGTGAACAAATATAGTGCTTCTTTGGAACTTCTTCCCACCTCCTTCCATTTGGTCATCTTTTCTAGATCAACTACGTAGACTGCCTTTAAAATTATTCTTTTGAGTTTCTTTTAAAACTTATTTTTATCTGTTTTACGTGCTGAATCTGATATGTGAAGGAGAAGAAATTTTGTGTTTTGGTATTTGCATGATAGAGTTACATGGATCTAGGAGATCACTACATCTTCTGGGAGTTGTTTTTAAAATGTGACTCTTTTCTTGAAGAGGCTTGATTGCAGGGAATTTGCTCATGTTAATAGTATATATTGGAGTAAATATCGATGAATGAGATCTATTTATTTCATTGTATGTTTATATTTGTTGTAGTGCTATCTTCTCTGAAAAAGCGAGTTTTTCATGTGAGAACATATTGTTGGTTTGCTTAGCTGCTTTGGCAGATGCTTGGTTTCATGAAGTCCTTTGTTTCCTTTGGAGATCTTTTCCTTCCACTTGGTCATAGATTGCATGGCTTCATTATGCATGTATTTGAGTCTCACGCACGGCTTGATTTGTGGCTTTTGTGGTTTGCTACCCATATATGAATCTAGAAAAATGTAATTCAAATGTATAGGCTTAATTGGAGCTACGCCTTTAGAGTTTAGTATCCTGATACTTTTGTTATTGTTGATCAATGTAATGTATAGTGAACGTGATAGTGGACTTTATCTTCTCCATGTTGACCCGCAAACCATCCTCCCCCCCCCCCCCCAAAAAAAAAAAAAAAAAAAAAGTCTCCATGGGCCATGTTCACTGTTATCTGAACTCTACGCATGAAATTCGTCGTACTGAGTTTACAATATACGTTATAGAAGTGTTGATGCTTTCTTAAGATCATTTGGGCACAGGATGATATTCTCTGTGGTTGTCATTATGAACAGAGATAAAGGAGTTGCTATCAGTTGTACTTGGAGATCTGCGCTTCGGCGTAGCAGTTGTCCACCAGGTGGGCCAAGGTTTCGTATTTTCATCTATATCAAGTAACACCAGTTGATCCTTACGTAATTGTCTAGTTAGTATGGTATAGTTATCTGTATTATATTTTGAGGGTCTTTTTTTTCCCCCGAACCTGAATTTTTTCACAAGTCCTGGAAAACAACCTTAATCTTTCAATTTCTTGATGTGACACCTTAGTTTTTAAGTTGATCATAAATAATCACCTTCATCATCTTCTTTTGGCCCACTAAAACTTTTGCAAACTTTATGATGTCACACTTTAGACTTTTCTTCTCAATGCCACATCTATTAATATTTTCTAGATGTTTTCTCACTACATTTGAGTCAATAAAATCATTTTAAAAATTGATGTCGCTTTAGTCAATTGTAATTTGTGAATTGCCGACCTGTCCTTATATCCCTGTTACACAAGGTGTTGCCTTAGGTCCCACCCCAAACTTTGTTTACTCTCCACCCCCTTTTTTTTTCTTCCAATATTGTGCTCCTAGCAAAATGAAAAAAGAATAAGAAAGGGAAATTAAAAAAGATGAAGAAAGAAATTGAGCTACATGTATACAACATCAAACATGTATCGTAATTGGTTCTGAAAAATCATCATGATAGAAGACATTGTTCTACCGGTAAAAAAAGATGAGCATGTCTTGTGTCATGTGTGAGACCAACTTACGGAAAGATGGGGTCACTTTTGATAAACATTGACCCCTCTTCCTATATAAAGAAGTGATCCCGTCTTATCTAAGATGATCTCATACAAGTTTTTAAGAACATGAACCCCAGTTTATTGATGATTAATGTTCTAGGAGTAACATATAGAACAAAAGGAATGTAATTTCATATATTTGTAAAGTTTTATACTTGAGTTTAAGAGTAGGTATAGATTCTATCAGTTATCTTTTGATTGAAAATGGCATACGAGAAAAAAAAGTTTAGGTGCGATGTTCACCAGAAAACGATTGTGATTTATCATGATTAGCCTTAAAGCTAGGGTGTCGCATTGGAAAATAGAAGTTCTTGGTGTTAGTGTGACATTGGAAAAATGAAAAACTAAAACTGGTTTTCCATTACCTATCTAAAAGTGAAGGTTGTTTTCTGGAATGAGACATTATTTTGACAAGTACGGTATAGGATCTTTGGATGACACAGATGAAGTCACTTGAAAAATCAAAATTCCTAACTATCATCCCAAAACAATTTCTGCTGGATGAAAGATTACATTCTGCTTATTTATCCTGGATAACTTTGTAAATTGAAATAGCTTTTGCCTCAGTATACATTTGTATTTGCATCGTCCCTCAGTTGAATAATGTGTGAATATATTACCTAAGATCGAAATGAAGGTGGTTACAAAGAATGATATTTGATTAATAAACTTTCTCTTTATCTTAAAAAAAAAAAACGAAGAGTGCACTTCCATGCTTCTTAGTTTTAGTAGTAACTCTGTTACTGTTTTGAAAATGATTATAAAGCATCAAATTGGGAAACAAAGTCATTTGTGTAAAAACTATTGTTTTCCTGTATTTAGTACATATGCTTGTGGCTTTTCACTTTTTCAATATTTATACTCAATTCTATAAACTAATTTCTTCTTTCTGTGGTTCTGCTGAATGAATCATGTCATTTGGTCATTCACAAATAATTATCATATCGTTAACGTGACTCAGGAAGCTCTTGCTACAGTCTTTGGGAATGGATTATCAACTGCGTGTGTAGTAAATATTGGTGCCCAGGTCACATCAATCATATGTGTTGAGGTATGACCATCGGACACTTGAATGTTGTTTTCTCCCTCACTTTCCAGCAGAAACTTTGTGTCTATGATCTTAATAGTTGGCCTTGACCAGCTGGTTTGGTGTGGGGTGGGTTGGGGCCCATTCGTACACTCAAATCTGGCCCAGCCCGAGATGGGCTGGGTTGGGTGGAGGCCCGTTCTTACCAAAAAAAAATGTTGATATGTAGTGCTTTAAATGAGTTACGTAAATGTGGATATGGACAACAAGGGAGAAAAACTAGTTTAAGAATGAGTCATGGAATACAGGCATACAGCTCATTCACCTGCATACATCGCCTGTTTTCTTATATGAGCCGAGAAGCAATTTTAAATATTCAAGGGAAATTGGTAAAATTTATCATAGTAGGGGTCAGAGGACGTATCCAGATTGGAAAGCTATTTTCTGAGCTGAGCAAGGTCTTGAAAAAAGCTGTATTGTTTTGTGGGTTGTTGAAGCTGCCTTGCCACTTGGCCGGTACGGGAAACTGGGATTTAAGGGTGCTGCTATTTGTTTGTTGAGGCTAGTTACTCCCTCAAAGAGAGTGATAGAAAGGCCCAAAAGAGGAATTTAGGACTCACTGGGATATGGGAGATAGATCTCTATTTCATATAGCTGCTGAGAGTGCCTGAGACATATTTTATGCAGTCAGAGTGATGCATTAGGTAATCTTCCTCTCCCTCATATTGTTGATTACTAGTACGACTCATTGCATAGTAGGATACTAAGAGTTCCATTTTAGAAGTTCTGTTGTCTTCTAACAGTGTCCAGTTGGTCATTTGAGGATGGGGGACTGTAAAGATGGTGATTAGACTCGATCAGTTTGCATTGGCGGTTCACTCTTTATTTTTGTATATTTATGAATGCAATGACGAATTATATGATCTGGGTCTACATGTGGCTATAGAGGTTGCTCACTTTTGAGTGTAAAAGTGTAGCCCAGAGGGGTGGAGGTATGAAATGTATGGGTTGCTAGCCACACTGAAGTGACGTTTTGGATGTCTATAGTTGGGTATTTCTGTAACAAGATATCTTTGACCATGAGATCGATAGATCTTTCATCAGGCAAAAACATATGAAAGATCAGTATACCATTTCTGAAGCCTGAACATCAGTTAGCCGATGTCTTTATTACATGTTTGAAGGATGGGCATGAAAAGCTATCTTAGCTCCATCTGGAGGGGTGGGCGATGATAGCCTTCCCATTGCAATCATGTGGTGTTACTCTATTTCTGATCAGTTTATGGTGTAGTATTTGCAAACATAGCTACTACTTTAGAGATGCAATTCTTTCCTTATCTAAAGGAGAGATACAGGAATTTCTTTGTGTTGGTGTTGAAGATTCAACTGACATACGGTACAACTCTTTAGGATGGAGTAACTCTACCTACAACAGGAATCACATTATCATTTGGAGGAGAGGTATGGTTTGGTTCCCTGCTAGACATATTCTTTTTGTTGATAACTGTTACTAAAAGAATTGGTTTTGGCTCCCCACTAGACATGATTCTTTCTGTGCAGGATATATCAAAATGCCTGCTTTGGACTCAGAGACATCACCAGAGCTGGCCACCCATTCGAACTGATGCATTGGCAAAGCCTATAGATCTCTTAATGCTTAACAGGCTGAAGGAATCCTATTGTCAGATTAAGGTTATTTCATTTATTAGTCTAGATTCATTTAAAAAAAATTATTTTCTAAAAATTTAGATGATAAATGTTTTGAGAGCTTTCTGCACCAATAAAATGTATAGGACCATTGCATTGTAGTGTAATATTGAATGAGGTTTCTCATTGACAATTTGATAGTAGTGCTACACTAACCTAGGGTTAATGTCTTCTTTATCCTCTTTGATTCTAAGGGGTCGTTACTTACTAGTAATGCAATGCAATGCAATGCAATCATTTTATAGGGTAGATGTGGGTGAAAAGTGGAGGAGAGGGATGAAAAAAGTGGGGTTGATTGCACTATCCTATGTAATCACAATTGCTCAACTTCACCCATGTAATGATGATTACTTTGGATGGTGTAATTAATCTCACTTTTCCCTTCTCCTTCGTTCCGCTCCTTCCTTTTCCACCTCATATTTACCCTATAAAATGATTGCATTGCATTACTAGTAAGTAAACACCACCAAAAAAAAAAGTAAACACCACCTAAGAGTCATTGAATTACATAAGAAGCCGGGAATCAGATAAGCCCATAAATCTCTCTCTCTCTCTCTCTCTCTCTCTCTCTCTCTCTCTCTCTCTCTCTCTCTCTCTCTCTCTTTTGTCACATGGTTGTTGATTATCTTCTTTGAAAGATGGATGGAGATAGTGATTATGATTGAAATGCTTCTTTGACATATACCAGAATATTACACTTATCATTCTCTTCCTTCATAATAACTGTTGATAGTAGGAGAGGTAGTGCATAGCAATTCAAGGGCCGTAGTGGAAGAACGTTTCTCATGTTATGTAGCAAGCTCGTTATGTCTTTGGCTTTACTAAGTTAAGCTTGCAGCTTTTGCTTGGTTTCCTAGCTCGCATTTTAGTCTATTATTTTACTTGACTGGAAGACTGGGGTCAATAACATTGGTGTTGGAAACTGATAGACACAGAAGGATTGGAAGAACAGTTTGCATTTAGATAGAGGCATGTAAGTTTTCTAGAGTCCATTCAACAAAGGGCGTTTCCTAGGCCAAGATGGCTCAAGGGAATACAAACCACTAGGTGATCGTATCTCTCAACTCGTCTTTGAAGTTTATTTGCTGTAGGGCAGTTTTCGGGCAATTGTAACTATCTGTAGCTGCTTGTTAATGCTGCTTTGTACTTGCATGGTATAGTTTTTGATAATGAACCTTCCACAGGTTTTAGTTTTTTTGTTTTGTTTAAAATATGTTTTTAGATTGTACTTGTACCTGCTTGAAGTCATGTTCAACTTATAAGGGAAAAAATGTTTTCTACTGAAGATTATGGTGTAATTATTGGAATTCAATCATGGCTGTGCAGCCAATTAATGTATAACCTACTTATACAGGAAGGAGAAACTGATGCTGTTGTTGTAGTTCACTCATATGAGGACGGCATGCCAGCTGGAGCTCACAAGACCAGGCTAACAGCTCTTAATGTAAGCTTCTAAAGGTAGCCATTTTCTAGGCTTATATATACATAATTATCAAATCCTCGTTTCAACTGTTTCTCCTCTCTTTTTTTATTGTGCTTTTAGAGTTTGCCATTTGTTTTCTTCTTTGCCCTCCTATTAACATTCCATTACTCCAACAATACAAGGTCTACTAATCAGCTTCTGACACTTTCTTGTATCAGGTTCCCCCTATGGGTTTGTTCTATCCTAAGCTTCTGATCCCAGAAGTGTATCCTCCACCACCGCGAACTTGGTGAGATCATCTTCCTTGGGCATTAAATAGGAAGAAATTTGGTCCTTTGTTCGTTTGTGCACTATCCTGCCTAGTGTTGCCGACTTCCACTTTTTCTGCTTTCATCATTTTACTTTTCTAGGTTTCACGATCATGAGGATATGTTAGAAGATACCTGGCATGTGGAATACCCTAGAAGAGCTGATGGGTCAGACTTGTATCCTGGGTTTAATGGAGGAGTTCCTATGTGGGAGAGCTATCCTGCTTTTACTAACAAGCTGAAGAAGGAAGAGAAATTTGGCCTTGCTGAAGCCATCACAAAAAGCATTCTTTCAACAGGTAAGCTATGAGTCCACAATTCCATGTTCATCCCATGATGCCTTAAATATTATCATGTTTAATGTAAGGTCTGCATTGTCTCCTGCACAGGTCGTATAGACCTTCAGAGAAAATTGTTTTGTAGCATACAACTGGTGAGTTTGCCAACTGGAATATATAACATCTTACCTTCTAAATATAGTATGAAGCTTGGACGAACTAAACTGATTGTCATTTTAGGGAGGTGGAGTTTCGCTGACGAGTGGTCTTGTTGCAGCGGTGGAAGACAGGTAAATATACCTATCTCGTTCAGCATATGTATTAGTCAGTTTTATCTTCTGGATATGAAATTTACAAAATAACGGGGTCAAAACCAAGCATTGGAAGTTTCCGAAGTAGTATATCTGTTCTCCTATAAGTGTCACTTTGGAGGTTGCCACACTAACTTCAAAAAATTGATTGAAAGATGAAGATAGACCAGCTCCTAATCACTGACTTCCTCCTTTCTCATTCTTCTTTAGATAGGATCTGTATTGGAATGTAATCTGACTGGGGGGAAAAATGGAAATGACGGACAATATTGGAACTTTGCTTATCATTTGCCTTGAAATCTTAAAATGACGCTTAGAGTTTTTTTGCAAAGGAAGATTTAGAAGAAAATGGAGGAAATGGTCTATTTTAAAAGTTTATTGGCACCTTACAATCTTACATAGACCACATTGTTCTCTGCAGCATGCCTCCTCCTATATATAACCTCACAAATACACATGAGCTGTCTGGCCACTGCCACTTGAACTGTTATTACTATATTAAGGGTTTTTCCCTCCTCTTTGAATGGTCCATTTTTACTTGTCAAAGCTCTTGATATCTCTCCAATTGTTTGCTATCCAGCATAAGAACTAATGTTTGTGTTCTTAAAATAGTTTACTACATTGTTTGTGAGAGCAGAATTGTAGACACATTATCTTGCGAGCAAATACTATCCCCCTTGCAAAAACACATATTACTGTAATAACACATGAAGAAATGTTGAGTGCCTTCCGCCCTTATCATTACTATGTTGTCCTTTCTTGCAGGGTCTTGCATGCGATCCCTCCAAATGAAGCCATTGATACAGTCGAGGTTGGTTGACAAGTTCATTCCTTGGTTGTTTGAAGTTTACTAATAGTTGTATACGGTGTGCATACCAAATAAATTACTGATTTATTATTTAGTTTTATAAAAGAACACCATATATTGAAGCTGTAAAAGTTTTCATCACACTAAGTTACAATTACAGATTATCCCAGTTTCTCTGGACATTGCAATCAGGCAACTCCTAAAAGCTCCTCCCACCCTAGCCCAAAAGGACCAAGTAAGTAACCTATCCCGAACAAGTTCAGGTGGCAAAGTACCCCTATAAAAATTTCTTGCATTCCGTGCCAACCAAAGACACCGCAGGATCGCCATGAAAGCATTACAGCAAAGTATGTTCTTCTCCTTATCTCTCCCAAAGCCCACAAATCGAATCTGCAAAAGCTCCAAGACAGTAACCGTTCATACCAAATGCTCCCCTAAGACCCCAAACAGCTTGCTCTAAAAAGTGAATAAATTACTGATAAAGTCCGCGAAGACCTTGTCACCTTGTGCACAAATCCAACCTCCCTCCTTCCTCAGTTTTGTTGGGAACTGTCATAGTGGCCCCTTTTTCCTTCACGTTAATAAAACTGGTTCTGCTATTTAACATCAAGTTACTAGCTTTCAATAAATGCTCCCCATACCCCGTTTGTGAAAGTTAGATTTCCTTTTATCTAAAGGTGTTTTTTCACCGTTTGAGCAAGTTATTGGTAAATTAGAAGATTATACCTCTGATGGAGTTTGAGTCGACATTATTTCTTCCAGCGATGTCATCTCAATGTTGTCTCAACTAAAGTTATTTTCTGTTTATATTATTGTGTTCCGGAGTAGACCATTGGTGGATTTTTGTATGCTTCTACAATGATGGTTATCTACTCAAGTATCAATCTGTTGGGTCAAGAAAAATTCTTACCTTGCTAAGCGATTGTAAATCCTATACAAAACCATTTATGGTCATAAAAAGATATTTCATGGAGTTGCACCCGTGATTTTGGTCGTATGTTAGTACGTCATTTATTAGCTTTCTCGAGTGAAGAATTTATCTTGATGTAGATGTATATATGTTTATTCTTTCGATGGTAATTTTTTGTAGATGTGTGATTGTGTCTCTATTGGTAATTAATCTCCCCCCTTTATCTAAAAAAGACCTTTCACACAAAGATAAGTTTGGATTTACTAAGCTTGTTTGTGGCTGTGTTGAAGCAGAATGAGTTTGTGTAACTGTGAAGATGTAGAGTCTAGAGCAGAGGCAGAGTTGTCTTGAACTGACCATATATATGTTCACTTGCAGGTTTTACAATCCAGAAATAATCCAGCCTATGTTTCGTGGAAAGGTGCTGTGGTAAGTTTCAGTGCCTACCATGCCGCATCTAGTAGTTTTGCTAATCTTTTATTTTGCATGGGTTATGTTATCTCCACTGTGTTCACTCTTGCTGGGGCCAGTTTGTCAAATATTACATAGCTAGAATGACATATAATGTGTGTACTTCAGTACTTGTCACTTCTTCATTCACGCATCTCAAATTTGAGGTAAGGAATTATGAGCTGGTTTTACATTGGATATGCGACAAAGGCTGTATTCATTGCTTCCAGCATTTCCGTGAACATAGTTTGGCATATTTAAGTTTTTTTTTTTCCTTTTAGTTTGGGTGTGGGGGGGGGGGGGGAGGTTCTTTTGAAGGTTTATTGGAGAGACACTTATTGCCAAATAAATACAGCCCTAAACACGGAGGCCCTTCTTGAGCTATATGCAAAGTTCCAGAGAAGAACTCATAAATATTAGGAAATACAAACTTAAACAAGAAATCTTTATTAGGCTGTCTTTTACCTTAGGCGTACATTTAGACCTCTTCCAAAAATATTTGATGGCCCTAGCATTTCTCTTTTCACTCCTTGAGGCAGCTGCTGAATTGTTGTATTCTGGCTCCTAAAAAATCCGTGTTTCCCGACCGCCACTGGCTCAGAGGAATTGAGGAAGGTAGCATTCAGAGAGAAGAAAATTCTTGAAAACAGCAGTGACAGAGGATTCATTCCCGTTGACCTTCATCCACTAATCTCTGTTAGCAATCTCTCATTTCCTGCCATGCTTGTATCTGTATCGGCTTGGAAGTAGGACACTCAGAAAAAATTGTCAGTCTTCAATTGCAGTCTACATAAACAAGTATACCAATATCATACCATTAGCGTCTCCCACACAACTAAGGTGGGTTAAGGAGGGTCATAAGAGATGAAATTTCTGTTAGACCCATGATTGTTACATTTAACTGCATGTTACTTCACACTAACTAAAACTTTTTTTTTTTTTTGAGGGGAACACACTAAGTAAAACTTAAAATTATTTATTATGTCAAACTGATTAATCCTTTTTGCAAAAAAATAAAATAAAATAAAAATAATAAAAATAAAATGGTAGTATTGTGAATAATGACTGTTTAGCTATTTTTTGGAAATGGATATTTCACAAACAAATGTACCATCTATATTTACATAGCTGCAACTAGCTGTACTTTGATACAACTTCTGTGATGTCTATGTGACCATTTGCTTCACTTGATTTATGTTCATCACTTGTGTGCTACTGAAGTAAGACAGGCTAGAAGGGTGATCTGATCCAACTCCATGGTACCTCTCCTAATGTTGTTTTTTTGTGGATGTAACCTATTATCAGATTACCAGAAGACAATTTTGCTTTTTAACTGCTAGGCGAACTAAGGGTCTGCATCAGCAGCCGCATGATACTATTTGATGCAGTTTGATCACTGCATGTTTATTGTATCTTATGGCATTTTTTTGTGCAGATTCTTGGCATTCTTGATGGTCGCGAAGCCTGGATACACCGTGAGGATTGGATCCATGGTGGCTTGTATATTGGGAGTACCCGCAAGTACAGGGATTCCTACTTCATCCAAGGACAGCCGATGTGCTATATAAATTCCTGAGTCATTGTTAATCCTACTTACGCATAGGTCCTATAATGTGGTTGCAGCATTTTCCAGTCCAGAAAGGGGATGGAGTCTCTTAATATATCTTTAAAATATTGGGTCTGATCTCCCTTTAATCTCTCAAATAATGAATGCATCTCATAAGCTTTTACATGATGAGAAATTTCTGTGAGTGATCTCCCTAAAAAAAATTGGAAAATTTTCTCAATAAGCTGTATTTCCAATCTTCTTTTCTAATTAAGCACAATTGGCTTTTTTTTTCTTCTTTTTTTTTTTTGTATTTGCATCAAGCCTACTTTTTAAAATTGCTTTCTCGTAATTTCTCTTTTAAGTCCCCAGATCCCAACATTTCCCACTCCGTCAAAAGCTACTTTTTAATTTGATTCTCCGTTTAAAGAAAGTGATACTTGTGAACGAAAAAGTGATACTTGTGTACCTTGTGGTTCTCGCGCCTAAGGATGGCCTCATAAGAGAATGATTGTAAAATCTACCCCTCTTCTTCCTTCTTCACCGTTGTTGCCATCATTATGGACATTGCACTCCCACTGTTTCAGTACTACCCTTCTTTCTTCCAATCCTTATTTGAAGGAAGTTGCTAGTTGCTTGTTATTGTGGGAAAATTATGTGTATTAAAAGGGAACGATTAAAATATGTGTTGCCAGTCTCAAATGCATTGTAGGCACTAATCAAGGAGGTGTGGTTGAGTGGTAGAGACTTATTTATTCTTAACCAAGGTCGAGGGTTTGAATCTCGCATTGGGTATGAAGCAGCTTTAAAATCCTTAGTTAGTTGTCCTAACCTTTGAGGTGCCTACAAGCCAGCGCGAGGAAATAGTAATTGTGGTCGACGATGGATACCCTTGGTTGTGAACCAAAAAAAAAAAAAAAAAAAGTATTGCAGACACTTCTTATTTGTAATGGAAAAAGTGGCGAGTACTCTAGTCCTATTGATATATGCACAAAGCTCTAAAGCAAATACGATTATACAACTATTTTATTTTATTTTAGGTTTACAATGCCCCGCAATGTAGGTGTCATGTAAATCATACAGAATTATTGTGCAGAGTATAATGCATACGTTGGCTCAAATTCAGTCAAATTAAGCACACAATATCCCCATATTAAAGCACATCAATTAGGAGACGAAACCATGAAATCAACCCCTATACCCATCAAAAGCCATTAAAGTCTGAATAACAGTTATCTTCTAAATCTTATCCTCTCCATACTTTTGGCATTTACCATGGATATAAAGCCTCGGCATCAACAAGACATGAAAATAACCCGAATTTGACACCCTTTAACTTGATTTTTTTTATGTAATAATTTTACCTTTCATACAATTTTCATTATAACCCAATTTAACACGAAATCGACACAAAAGTAAAATACTAACACAAACACAACCTGACCTATATGTCACCTGTGACCGTAAAAGATAACTACTACACCACCCCAAAAGCTCCATGACATGGCATGAAAATAAACCAAATCAAAGCCTAGGAGCAACAACATCTCTCCTAACCAATCCCAACTCCTTACACAACTCAGGATACAACCCTTTCCTAATCTCAGCATAAACCTCTCCATTCCATTTCCTCTTCACTAACTCCTCCCCCATCTTCACAGCCGCCACCAAAGTCTCCTCCCCATTCTCGTATACAGAATCCACAATCCCTCCCTTCATCGCCTCCTCGGCCTTGATCTTCTTCGCCTCCAGCATCACCGCTCTCCTCACTTTCGTCGCCCCAAGTTTCTCCCTAAAAAGAACCGAAAAATACTCCGGGAAAGTCATCCCTATATCGAGCTCACTCATATACAAAACTCCTCTGTCCTTTCGCATGAGGACGTAGTCATGCGAAAGGGCGAGGAGGAACCCAGCAGCAGCAGCGTGGCCGGTTACGGCTGCGATGGTGGGCATTGGCAGAGTTAAAAATTCAGCGATCACGGGTTTGAATGATTCCACTAGGTGGTGGAGGTGATCGCTGAAGTTTCCGCCGGTTTGAGATTGGACCCATTTGAGATCGAACCCGTTGGAGAAGAATTTTCCGGTGGCGGTGGTTATTAAGGCGGTGGGTGTGGTGGTGGATTGGGATTTGATGGTGGATAAGGCGGAGAGAAGGGAGGTGATTAGGGTGGGGTTAAGGCGGTGTTCATCGTCGCCGGTGAGGGTTAAGATAAAGATGTTACCGCGTTTCTCAACTGTGCACATGGTGGTCAGGTGGTGTGATGGTTTTGTGATGAGTGATGATGAGAGAGAAAAGACGGTGGAAGAGATTAAGGGGATATTGGTATAAAAGGGTTTTTTTTTTTTTGGGATTTGGGAATTTTTTGGGATATTGAGATTTGGAGAAGTTATTAGGAGTTGTTGAGTGTAGGTGGGATATGGGGTATGGGATGGGGGTAGAATGTGGATGAGTATGGGAGAGAAAAGGTGGCGTGGAAACAAAAGATGAGTTGTTTTTGTTTTGGGCAAGTCAAGTGGTTTTTAATTTTCTATAATTGAAAGAAAATGACGGGGGTGTGTTGTCTAGCTTTTTTTGGGTAAACGGGTCAAGTGTTAGTTAGCTGAGGTTGAAGGGGACAAGGACAACAGGACCATGGAGTAATGACTAAGAACTCGGGTGAGCAATACCAATTACCCGGTAGAAATTTTAATACTTGGACGGTTTCAAATTTTTTAGAACTGGTTCCGAAATTGGTGGATACCGATTCTTAAACGAGTACACGGTAAAAATATTTGCAAGAGATTTTTAATAACTTCAGACAACATCACAAGTGAATGGTGATATGAGATCATCAGATCAAATACAAAATAGAGCATAAAAGCCTCTTTCGATACTTTGGCCCACCTAGGATTGGCAGGCACAGTACGAATGAGATTTGAGGAGGGTGTAAATATTTATAAGGCTTTGGCTGGCCTTTGTCTCTAAAATCACCGATGTGGGACAACTACCAAAGTAACAATGTGAATAGGAAAAAAGAATTTGAGGGGGACGGGAGTCATATTTCAGTCCCACATTGTCTTTCTAAAGGATATTATTACAGTATATATTGCTATTTCAAACTATAATAAATGTAGTTGGGAATTTACCAGTTATCCACTAGGTACCAGTTAAAACTGATTTGTTTAATTTTATTTAACTTTGTTGAAGTTTGCTGAAATAAACAGAAAAGTTTGTTGATTCAAGTGTTGAAATAAGTTGGGGAGAACAAACTCTAGGTGGCTAACTTTTGCACTCCCATCCGGGTAGGCTTGGGCAACGGGTTAGGTCGGGATAAGGTTGGGTTAAAAATGTTTGTGGGTCGGTTAGGCCCGTTTTGGTCCGTTTTAATATAAAAAGTGACTTTTTTAATAAAAAAAATATTTAGTGGGCCAGCTCATTTATGATTCAATATGACCCGTTTAACTTTTAAATGAGTTGGCTCATTTTGACCCGCCCGTTTACATGTAAACAGGAAATAATCCGCTGGGAAGTTGATTGGGCCGAATTAGCTATAGGGTCCCCTCCCACTTGGCCAGCTCATTTATGATTCAATATGACCCGTTTAACTTTTAAATGAGTTGGCTCATTTTGACCCGCCCGTTTACATGTAAACAGGAAATAATCCGCTGGGAAACTGATTACAGTATATATTGCTATTTCAAACTATAATAAATGTAGTTGGGAATTTACCAGTTATCCACAGTTGGGAATTTACCAGTTATCCACTAGGTACCAGTTAAAACTGATTTGTTTAATTTTATTTAACTTTGTTGAAGTTTGCTGAAATAAACAGAAAACTTTGTTGATTCAAATGTTGAAATAAGTTGGGGAGAACAAACTCTAGGTGGCTAACTTTTGCACTCCCATCCGGGTAGGCTTGGGCAACGGGTTAGGTCGGGATAAGGTTGGGTTAAAAATATTTGTGGGTCGGTTAGGCCCGTTTTGGTCCGTTTTAATATAAAAAGTGACTTTTTTAATAAAAAAAATATTTAGTGGGCCAGCTCATTTATGATTCAATATGACTCGTTTAACTTTTAAATGAGTTGGCTCATTTTGACCCGCCCGTTTACATGTAAACAGGAAATAATCCGCTGGGAAGTTGATTGGGCCGAATTAGCTATAGGGTCCCCTCCCACTTGGCCAGCTCATTTATGATTCAATATGACCCGTTTAACTTTTAAATGAGTTGGCTCATTTTGACCCGCCCGTTTACATGTAAACAGGAAATAATCCGCTGGGAAGTTGATTGGGCCGAATTAGCTATAGGGTCCCCTCCCACTTGCCCAGGTCTACACCCAATAGATGAAACGACGGGTCTATTTATATCCAATAATTTTTGGGTGGATCTCTAAAAGAGTAAAAGCGTCCAAAGAGGCAAAGACCCTGCTTCTGTAGAGAAATTCACAAGTAGCCCAAAGCTCCCACATCGATAGGAGATGGAACTCTTGACACAATTTCTGTTTATAAATAATCCGAATACTTACAGTTGAAGACTTAAAAGGGTCGGTTGGCTAATTATGCCACGCTCGTCCTAGATAGGCGAGTGCTGTATGGCTATCAAGACATATGGCCGACATAATTTATGGAACCTCATAGGGTTGGCTCGCTTTGGCCGACCCTCCAATTCAACATTTTTGAAGTTTTACATTTTCTTCTCTACCATACTGAAAATATGCAGCAATTCTTTGTAGTAGACCATTGAGCCAGACCCAGGATGCCAGTTTGATACCTAAGGGTAACATTCAAGTAATCTCCCCTAATTATATCAATATGTATATGACTACAAATCGATTTTCCATTATTCCAGTAAATATGATGCCTATATATTGTCATTATGTACATGAATTAGTTACATAGGACGGCTGAGACGCTGAGTTGAATCTTAGGCCAGCCAAAAATCCTTCAGCGGTAGATCTACACCTGCCCCTCACACTGCACTACTGCGCGCAGTGGTGTTGTTCTAGCAGCCTGCTCACCACAGAGATCCATTGAAACAAATAGAATAATAAGTAGATGGACAAAGAAGCAGAGCAGCAATGATATATCCAGTCAGGCCATGAAATCGAACATCAAAATGAATTACAAAGTGAGGATTAACCAGAAAACTTATATATCAAATGAGGAGCTAATAACACAGACGAAGAAAACACCAAGTTCAAAACCCAGAGATCATAACACAGGTTAAGCATGATGAAACAATTTAGTTTTCTGAACCAATACTGTCAGTCTACCCACTGAAGGATGTTCCACTGTCACCCCTCACAAAAAAGAAAAAAAAAAAAAAAGAAAAAAAATGCCACGCTCAAATGGGAGCATAATGATGCCGGTGTGCCACAGCATTACAGTAGTATGGAAATTACAAGCTTGAGGGAAACCAATGACCAATTAGTCGACATCAGGTAAAAAGCTAGGCCTTTGGACGTCAAGAAAATTGGATTTCGACAGCTAGATATCATCGTGTTGTACATGAAAGACTAGCTACCCCTAACAGTAAGTTGGTCGCCACAGAATCTGGCTACAGAATGTTCAGTAGACAACAGCAGCAACCACCACCAGTACCACCCAGCTAGCAGCTAGCAAGGTCAATGGCAGTTAGATGCATGCACTCATACAGCCTTAACATACAGTTGGAGAACTTTTCAGCAGAGACATCTTATAAAACGGGTCTGTTGGCTCAGAGTTCGGCCTTCCCCAAGAAATACAATAGACTAATAAAAATAGCCAGCAACAACTCATCTCTCCCTCTCCAAACTTCAAACCAAGTAACCAACCTTTGCACCATTATTGCGAGCACACAGATATAAAATAAAAATAAGAAAAGATAAAATAAAAATGGAAGAACTTAATGCCACCACCTGCCAAAAAAATCACCTGTAGCCGGGAAATCAAAGCCATTCTGGTCTTTAATAAATGAATCAAAACCTGGAGTTCTGGACATGCATGGAGCACCATTATTGCACTGCGCTACACCATCATGTCTCTATCTGCACGTCTCTAGTTGATTATTGTAAATGAAACATCCAGAGTCCCAGACTATCTAAAACCCCATTTCTCACTCTCCCAGTAGACACTAATGTACAAATGTCTACCATCCTAGGCTTCATATTCTTCAACTCAACCTCTAAGATTCCTACTTCCTCTATTCCCCTCCTCTTCCTATCGTCTGCTCCCATGCCATTGATGGACAGAGGATATTTCCGCACTTACCTTCTTGACATCACTAGGCCAACCCCCATTTTCCAAAATAACATCATAGGACTTGGATTATAAAACTAACCATCCAAATCCATGTTTCTGCACTCTTCTTCTCCTCCCCTTCCGATCCCCGTTCCTCTGTCCCTTGTCTGTCTAAATACCAAGGAATCAAATAAGAGCTCTATTATTGTCATAACTTGGCCAACTATCACTTCCCAATTCCCTTGCCTTCTTAGACAACTAATATCTTATTTCTTCCTTACCAACCACAACAACAAACAAAATTCCAGAGCATCAATAGCCATTGAACGGCTCAAGCTCAGGTAAAATATACGATCAATGGAAATATGTAATATAAGCAAGCAAAATAAATAATACACAAAACACTTAATTCCCACTACCCACAAAAACTTTATTGCTTAGCATAAAATGTTCTTTCTAAGAACGATATGGAACCAAGCAAACAAAACAGCAATGCCCGGTACTGCCAATTTCATACTAGTGCTACTAGTCTACAACTAATGAGAGCACTTGATAAATTCCATAATTAAACAATGTAAGATGGGACAATACAGCTAGTGGTCAAATTAAATGCATTTAAAATTTAAAAACAGTTGCAACAGACACACACGCACCGTCAATTCAACAACAAGCAACAAAGAACTAAGGAAAACTATAAACACCGCACCATGTCTCATCTCAAAGTTGAAAACCAATCAACAACTAGAGCAATTAACAACTTTAATGAATGAACTATGGAAACCCGACCTTTATGACCACGAAGAACGCTTTGAGCTCGAACAGCAGCCTCTTCAGACCTTATAACAACGACAGTCGAACCTAATCTCTTCTTATTCCCAGAGCACTTAATAATGTGAACAAGCTCAACCTTGCCAGCCAACCTCTTCAAACAAATTTCTCAAATTCTCATGTGAATGTATATAATACTAAGTCCCAATTCACATTTACCTTTATTTTTCTCCAAAGGATAAACTTGAAAAAAATCACCACTTGGATCAAGAATGACATTGGCTTTTTCTATCATGAAATTGGCTCTGCAGTTTGAATGGAGACTATACATCTTCAATATCATAAAAATTAAAACGCGTAAAGTTATGCACTGTTCCTTTAGCTTAATTAACATGATCCAGTGCTTGTAAGTTGTAACTCAGACGCCACTAGATAAAATCCATGTATTTTAGTTGTCCCCTGGGAATGAGTGATATATAAACAGGCGAGGAAAGCAAGGTAACTGGGGATGTGCTGGAACAGGAAATAAATGAAGTTGAAGTTGATCTGAATATCTCAGATGTTTTAACGTAAGGAGATCAGGGCTGATATTACCTGGATCAAACCAGGTATGGCTGCCGTCTTTAAACAATTGAACTGGAGCAGGACCTCTTTCTCCATATAGTCTTATACAACCAGTTATCAGTAGTAAAGCACCTGAAATCAAACACAAACATGGCTTAACTGTTTAAACTAGTGAATTGTACAGCCGAATTATACTACTGGACTGATATTACTTTGATCAAGTTTGGTAATTTTTGTTGGAGCTGTAGGACTGAATCGTGGTGGACCAACAGAAACCAAAGCCCTATCATGGCTTGACGGGTCAGTGATCAGAATTGATCTAGTTGTACTGGATCAACGCGTTTGGGCTGGATTCTTGATCAACAGCATAGGGACGAAGTCCTCTATACTCACACACGCCCTGACCTTAAGCTGTCAACAAATAGGCAAAGAAAGATCAAGTGCTGATGATTGAACTTCATAGCTAAAAATCCCCTTCTGACTTTCATGTCATGTGATGTGGTTTGGCTTCATTGTTCAGATCACAGCACATCTTTGGATGGGTTAATCGTCAATGCTGGGTTGCTGTTAGAAATTGCATAAAAGGATGTTGGAATTATACGAAACAGTAAGCACAACTAGCAGCGAAACAAACCGCGAATACATGTTTGATCAAGGCAGAATGTTGATATAACTATTTACAAGTGTACCACCTCAAAATTGTTACTTTCATTATATCTACACACAAGGCAGGGTTCTCATGTCACAAGGGTCAGAAACACCAGTCAATTTCATACTAGGAAAGGCAACAGATCATATGATTTTTCCATCCGATGACAACACTTAACTTCATACTAACAAACAATCTAAGATAGACAGAACAACAAAATGATCAAATTGAATTGCCAAAAGAAATCCCAATATACAACAGAACATCTCTTAATCTCAACAACAATCTGCAATCAACAATTCAACACAACCATTTTTTCTCAACAAGCAATCAAAAAACAAATAAAACTAACTACAAATCAACTTAATGAATGAAATTAAAAACCTGACCCTGACAATTCCTCATTTTATGAAAAACATGTTTTTCATACTCCTCAAATCCAGCCTCATCAAGACCACTCCTTTTATGCACATCACCCTCAGTAGTACCACCCTCCTTCTCTAAATCCAGGACAACCAACGGATTACGAACATGATTACGAACGAACATTCGAACTCGAACAGCATCCTCTTCTGTTCTCATACGCACAATAGCCAACCCTCTCTTGCTCTTCCTAGTTTCAGAACTCCGAATCGCAACATATTCAACCTCACCAATTTGCTCAAAATATCCCCTCAACTTCTCCTCACTATAATCATAATTATTTCCATTACTCCCCTTTTTCCATCTCACTTTCAAGACCTTACTTTTTCCCGGTTGCTTATTTTTCATCAAATTGATTCTCTTTCTTATCAATTCATTAGCTTCATATTCAGCACGTAGATAACTCAAATACTCCCTTTGCTATTTCAACACTTTTGCTCTCCTTTGCCTTTCTTGTTCTTCTCTCTCTTCTCTAGCCTTCTTCCTCTCCCTCTCCTCTCTCTCATTCATCTCTCTACGACGTCGTTTCGCAGCCTCGAAATCAAATTGCTCACCATTGCCATTGCCATTGTCGTCACAGTGATTTTGTTCGCTAACCCTAATTAACCATTGCTTGAATTTCTCATAAGATGAATTGAGGTTCTGGAACTCGATGTGGGCATTAGGGTCGTTGGGTCTTTTATCTGGATGTAATTCTAGGGCTTTCGCCTTATAAGGTTTGTTGATATCCTTTAAGGTCAAGTTTTTGGCGTTTGGCGTTAAACCTAAGACAATAAAATCATGGGATTTGGGTTCTTGTTTAATATGTGATTGAGCCATTGATTGAAAAAAAGATGAGAGTAATGGAGATTTTAGGGTACCAGGAAACTTAGAAAAGCAAAGGACGAAGATGTTTTTATAGCTTACTAGAGGCGGTTGGGAATTTGGGATATTGATCTATTCTCGATATTGGATTTTCCAAGTTTGGGTCGTATTTGGACTTGTAAAAAGGGTTAAAATAACCCTTAAGGGTCTGTGATTGCAGTTTGCAGGGAAAAAAACCTTCCAAAAAAATTTCACCTTGATAAATACAAAATATAAAAACTCTACTTTTATACAAATTAATTTGCCTAGACAAATTTAGATTGTGGGTTATGATGTGGTATAGGCAACAAATATTTTAGAGGTTTATATATACAATGGAAAACAAGATGTTCATAAAAGTATGGCTTTTGAATTATGACATTGCAATTTGCATAGTTAAAAAAAGACTCCCTAAGACTTTGTAGCATTAGCATTAGAGATGCTCTAAGGCTCGCTTACTTAGATGTAAAATTAGATTGGATCAATTGACCACGAATATATACAGCTAATCGTCTAGCTCAAAAGACTATTTCACAAAAATTATATTATGAGGCGGCAAACCCAAAAAAAAGAAGTACTCATACTTGCATTTTTAGACGCCTAAAATACTATAAAAATTGTAAATCAAGTACAAAAATAAAAGGCGAAAAATATTTTTTCGAACAAAATACTCCATAAATATATACTTTTAATCGTCATATGCATGACATTGCCTTATAAGTATAACTATAAGAGAACGACTGACTTATTGCTAGTTTGTTGTGTATGATGAGTCGGCCACGCAATGACGAGCCCTATACGTATTAACATTCTCATTGGCACTCATCATGTCAAGCTCATAAAGAATTGAAGAGCATAACAATATGAGCAAAGCCCCAAATCTTACTTATGTGAATTAATTATGCGAAATCTATTATAATGATTAATTGGTATTTGGTCTCAATTATTGTACCCCTTTCTGCTATAAAAACCACAGTAACTAATTACAAAGCTCTTTTGTCTTCATTGACTCATGCACATTTTATTGTTAAGGGGTCGTTTGGTTACTCAAAATCTGGGCTCGACTATCGGTTTCGCATCTGCAACCCTTTCCGGTTGTTTGGTTGACGAAATACAACTTCCCAACCCAATACGCGAAACCGGCAAGGAATGGGTTTCTGAAACCCCCCACGCACCTCCGGTTTCATTCGCTGGTTTGAGGAATCCAAAGTTTTTTTTTTTTTTCTTTTTTTCTTTTCCCACTCATCGTCTCCATCACCCACAACCACCATAATCATTTTACGACGCCTCTGTGCTTCACCACCATCAGCATCACCACATCACATTAAAAAAAAGAAAAGAATTGTTGAGATTTTGCATCTAGAAAGCAATGAGCCCAGAAGATTTTGCATGTATATTATTGATGACACAGATAAATAGAGCTTAGCATTGATGGATAAAAACTTATAAAAATTTAAACAGTTACCATTGATGAACATAGAAATTTGAAACTTTGAGCAACTACAAGCCAATTTTTTTGACAGAGGAGAGAAAAAAAGAGGAGAAAGGGGGAGCGTGGAGATGGCAATGCCGACAAAGGGGTGGGCCTAGTGGAAAGTTTTATATTTGTACTTTTACTAAAACAAATTTACTATCCCTCATAAAAAAACAATTTACTAAAAAAGAAATAAGGAAGAAACAAAAAAATTAAAATTGCAATAGGTAACCAAACAACTAGTATGAGGAATTGGGTTTGAAGTCCATACCACCCTAATTTCATTCAGAGTTTGAACCAAACGACACCTAAATGGTTTCTAAAAGGCAAATCACACTTTAATTTCCATGTCCATGTCCTAATTCCAGTCCAAATGATAGTATATGAAAAACTACGCACGATTTAGACCAAGAGAGATGATGGAGAATTAATATATATCAAAACATTGACTCAATGATCAATAGCTGTTGACTGCTGTAGTTGAACATGCGTTGTTTTGTTAACCTGAATTCTTGGAAAAGGTTCAATTATACTTTTTCTTCATTAGAAAATCAGATTGTTCAAGAAAATAGGACAGGGTCCCTTATTTAGGCTAATCAATGATTCTAGGTGGTTCTACTAGAGTACTCCCTTGGTATCACATAATTATATGAGAGCTTTAATTTCCCTTTTTTTTTTGCTAGAAAAGTACTTCAATTAAATTTAAGAGTAAACGAGAGCTTTAATTTTCATTAAACACATTATTTTTCAGAAGTTTTGAGTCACCGATTATTACAAAGCTTTCATTCAACGAAATGAAGCGAGTAATACCGAGGTTTTGAATGTAACATGTTTAGATGTCGTAAACACAAATATATGTAGGTTGTAATGAAAAGATTGGATAATTTATATGTAGGCGATATAGCTTAATTTATTGAATTTCAGAACTTTTGGCACATATATTAGAATAAGATTATTAACACTCATACACTCCGTTGTTACATATAGAGTTAGTCATGAGTAAAATTCCTTGCGAAACTTGTTAAAAGGTATTCCCTTAACTCCATTCCATCAATGAACAACGAAAGTGTAATTAAAGGTCAATAAGTATGATTTAGAACCTTTTCAACCTATGCCAACTTCTTTCATTCCTAAAATTTTTGAATAAGGTTAAATTCATCCATTTTTTCTGAGTCAATATCAACGGATTATGACAATTTGAATTCCACAATCTCAACTAGAAATTCAGATATTGAAGTTAAATTGTATCAAATTCAATTAATAATCAATATGAAGTCCAATTTGAGCTCTTTTTTTGTTTATTACAGTCAAGAGCTTCAACTGCCATCAATCGTCCTTTTAGGATTCTCCTCTAGATTGTTCTACACTTAAGGTAACCATTTTGAGCTCATGAACGAGTCAAGCAGATTTCAAGTTCACTTGTGAGTGGCAGCTTACATACATACTTGCTCACTCGAAAATAAATGAGTTTAGCACAACCACCAATTTAATACTCCTTCAATAAATAAGCATGAGTACAAGCATCAATCTAATTCTCATTATCCTTTAACTGCTCATAGGAATGGTCAGATGTGTGTAGGAGTATCCTCTATATAAGTATAATGATGGTTTGTAACCTTGTAGGCACTAGACAATACCTTTAGTTCAAATTCGTCCATAAGTATACTCGCCGATGGCATATCCATGTACATGATTTAGATCTTACTTAATAAAAATAATTAACCATAATTATCATTATCAAGCAACCAATATGATATTCGTTTAATAAACGTATTAATTCGTACAACATAGATACTCCTTTAAAGCCTAGTTTGGACCAACCAAACACAGAATTTTAATGGATTGGGTGGGATTGGCAGTGTTTTGTTTGTTATCAATCCCTTTCAGAATTCCACATGCCTTAGACAAATAGACTAGTGAAGGTTATCATCAAAAGAATTGTGATTAAGCCATCTATTTGGAATTTTTTATTTTTTTTAATAAAGTACGAATATATAGATAACATCAAACCCAGATTGAACTTTGTGGATGACCTGGCTATGTCCTTTAAAGTTGTCTTGGCTAAATGGGGATGAACCATGACCACGGAACATACATCATAGCCGTTGCTGAAAAAAAAAGATTTAAAACTGAAGACACGTGGCGCACAATGTTTTGTCGAACGTTAAAATCTGACGTGACTGATATGTAACAGTAAACACGAACGGCGTGAAAACAGCGGTACGTGAGCTGCACACGGTGGGTTATATTTTACTTGGAGTTTGATTATTAAAATGTCAATTAATGTAACGGTTGGTGACAGGTGGTCAAAGGTGCACGTAAGGGAACCTTTGACGAGAAATTATTAAAGAAAAATTGCTGGGGACCACACTATTTAATTTACGCGTCGTTTATAATTGTTGTTGTTTTGCTTTGTTTGATTGGAGTTTTGGATCAGAAATCACATCTGGGTTATCAAGCTGTTGCTTCATTGGCTACAAAGCTTGCTCGGCTGGAGCTCTTGGTTTTACTCTACACCATCTTAATAAGACCTAGATAGCTCACGTGTTACTCCACATAAATCATAACAAAGAATCTTATGTAGGATGGAAGAAGGGTTTATTACCTTGCCAAAATTACTCTCCGTGTTTATGTGGAGACGGGAGAGTACTATTGCAATAACATCCGAATTAACAGTAATAATAATTATAATAATATCTATATTTGTGTGAGAATTTAACAAAATCTACATTTAAATGCATAAATAATTAAATTTTCTACATAAATTCAAATTTTAAAGGAGTGAGAAACATCATAATCAAAAAAAAACCTTTGGAATAAATTTACTAGGTCAACATTGCTTCTCAATTAGGAAAGGAATCATCACGTTTGGCAATTCCATTCATTACCATCTTGAGACATTTTCTACTTTTGTGTAGTATATATAACTTATGCAAGAAACATGTGAAAAATTTGCTTCAGAGACCTTTTCCCTTTCTGTGAATCAATTATGAACTTTCTTAGCTTAGCTTATACCTTTGTATAAAGTATACCTCTTGGTCATAATAGAGTCATAATAATGATAATATCTCGTATTGCTATATTTTGCACTATGAGTAGTTGAATCAATATAGTCCCAAATCAAACACATTAAAGTCGATTATCAATATTGGAGTTTGATTTCTTTTAGTACATAAAACCCTACTCAAAACCCTTAATTTGAACATATGGATCGGAAGATAATTGGTTGTTTTTTTTTTTCCTTTCCGAGGAGAGATAATTGTTGCTTCAAGTCAATATTCGATCAGTGTCATATTAATTAGGTAGTATACTTATATATAGGTTCTTAACCATTGCTTTTAATCTCCTTATTTAATTGACTCATAATATTTGGAGGTCCACCTTTTTTATCTTGTTATGTCAATCATTAGTTTTTTTTTTTTTTTTTTTTTTTTTTTTTGGGTCTTTGCCAAGAGTATTCACTGTCGAGCACAGTGACTAATCCTCTCTCCCCAACTGTCAACGCACTAAGCGGTAGGGGGCTGGCCAATGGCTTTTTTCCATTCGCAAGAGTTGAGATTCGAACCCCCAACCACTTGTTGTGCTGAACCACTACACCAACCCATCTTGGTTAATCATTAGTTAATATTGTACGTAAACATTATATAGGTGGAGATTGCCACGAGTTTGACCAATCTTAGACTATGTTCGGATACATACCAATTTAGAATACCCGCCATCTGCAGCTCAAGATGATGTGACGATACATGAATTTAGAATCAATCATTTGAAGCCATCAAATTAAATTATTCCTAATTAATTGATTATTCCTAATTGATTCAAATTGAAATTTATCTTCACAATAAAAAAGGATAAATCAAATTAAATTATAGAAACTGTCAACATCATACTCTATGATGATCGAAGACATCGGAAAAAATCGCAATTTAATCGTAAGAACAATCGGGTAATAATACGACACCTTCACGTTTTCAAGCCTAATCATGCTATGCATAAAATCACATTCGGATTGAGGAAATTCACAATCGAGCTGATTTTCATGTTGAATAAACTTTATCTAAAAATATGCTAAAAATCCTCGATAAACAAAAAAAAAAAAAAAGTATATCAATATTATTTATAATGACAATATATCAAAATTGAGTTAGAATTCCCAAATGAAAAAGAAAAGGATGGGTAAACCGTAAAAGGCAAATAATTACACCAGGGTTGAATATCCTTCTATTAGAAGAAACCTCGGTAAACTCGGTTGCTTGCTTTTTTGCTTATTCTAAATTCCAAAACAAGCCAAGTCTATAACAGCTCAAATACCTTTTCTTCCCTTTTGACTGCTTTTCTTTTTCCTTTTCTTTGTTCCATCACCCAAACGTGTAGACCACATGCCTCTCTTTCCCCCTATATATATAATCATATCTTCTCTCACAAAACCTAACCCAGTATTCACCACATTTTTCCAATATTTTCATTTCACCCTCTTAATAAATTTTCTCTCTCCTCAATGGCGGAAACAGCAAACCGGCGGAGACAACAACCACCAACACCAAGCAGGCTCCAAAGGCGGGCCCCAGCATCAATACAAATTAATCGGTGCACCGATTGGAACGTCGCTATACCACTTTTATCACCGTTGGCTTCATCTCCGCCGTCGATTAATCGGATGGCTGAGATTGAATCTAGGCCTGTTAATCAAACGACGTCGTCTTCTTCGTCATCGTCACGGTCTGAACAGCAGATTAAACCGGCGGTTTTTAAGAAATGGCAAGCCGCTCCTTTTTCTTATGATTCGGTTTCGGCTCCTTCTTTTGCCCCTTTTGGTTCGTGTAGATAATAATAATAATAAAAAAAAAGGGGGTTTAATTTTATTTTATTCAGGGATTTAGGTGTAATTAGGATTTTTAGTATTATGTGGCTTTGATTTGGCTGACCAATAAATTGCCAGGTAGTGGACTAGTGGAGTATCAGCTAGCTTAGGATTTGGAAAAAGAAAAAAAAATTCAATAAAAAGGATAAGGTTGTACATTTTGCCAGATATTCTAAATGAAGGGAATTTCTTTGTTTTTCTGATGTATAATTGTGTAATTTGAGAACAGTGGTGAAACAATTTTGAGAGTTGAGCTTGTTTTGTTTTTGGTACTTCATTCCTACTTTTATAAAAGTTGAGTACATAGATGTTAATTTTTGGCACCAATGAAATCAATGGATTAGTGTTATGATATCCATTGCAATAGGGAACTACCACTATCATTATTAAACATTCTCAAAGTATGAGTTTCATTGTTAATTTGTGGAAGTTGAGAGTTTGTTTCCATGTGTTCATGACGTGAATCGAAAAGATACCTTAGGTGTTCTTTAGAGTTTATCCGATTAGTTTAGGATTCGTGATCTCGTATCAATTCGTTGATTTTCAATTTAGGATTGAACTGACTAAACTGAACACCATAGAATTGAACTGAACACCATAGAATTGAACTGAATACCATTTATTCGAACTGAATATCATTGAACTGAATTGAAAACCACTGAAGTGATACGAGATCACAAATTTACACCTTTTGTCTTAATCACATATTATCAAATGGTGTTCAGTTCAGTGCAGTGGTATTCAATTTAGTTCAGTAATATTCATTTCAATTCAGCAGGGTTGAATTCAGTTCAATTCAAATAAGTTTAACTTTAGAAAAACACACATTTTTCATTTAACTGAGTTATATGTGAGAAAAAAAAAATAGCTTACTCCTATTAAACAAAATTGAAACACTTGCTAAGTAGGTGGTAAAGAAGGCGCCATTTGACAAGTTTGTGAAACTTAAACAGAATGACTACATATTTCAATACGAATTTGCATTTGAGAGAGCCAACAGACCGTGACAGGCGTCCAAGTAAACTAGTATTACTCTATTAGATGCAGACTGTTTTATATTTGGATTGGATATGATGATTGATGAGTGAGAGTGAGCATCAGATTGGCAATATTTTAAAATATGCAAATTTAAGCATAATCTTGCAACTTTGATAACATAAGCATCAAACATCAATTATTGGTCAGTGCATAATTAGAGTCTGGTATGTATGGTCACTGGTCAGCCTTATTTGCCGATGTTGATGTTCAAGAATTAAGAGTTGAGACGTTTGGTAACCTTTAGGTATCACCAAATTTCATCACTTACGCAAACAGAGAATGAGCAATAAATGACACAAGAGTTAGAGAAAGAGCCAACTTCATGGATATATTGTTAAATTTTCCGAGCACATTGGGCACTAGCAAACACTTACTTAATGTTGTAATTTGTAGGTCGGACTTTTTATTATTATTAGATATAGTACTCTTATTTTTGTCATTTTTAGGGGTGCTTTCGGCTTCAAGAAAGATGATTTGGGCCTTTGAGGTTAGAGAGAATATAATGGAAATGAGGGGAGGAGTTGAAATTTGATAGAAGTTGGATCAAGCGATTCCAATATTCTTGTCGACGGTTTAATTTATCAAATGTGTTATCTCAACATATTACAAGTTTCAAATATTTACTTTCTCAACTTATTGTTGAGAATTTAGCATTTGCTTCCCACCAAAAAAAAAATCCCTTGAATTGGAGCACTACGTAGTTGTGAACTGGAAGCTATAATTGTGAATAGCTTTAATTTTTGTAACTTCACAAAATGAACATTTAGACTTGGACATCCAAGAAATGTAACAACCCTCCCCAAACGCTTGTGCGTGTTTATCCTGGTAATTAAGAGTAGAGTTAGCCTTATTTATAAAAAAAAATCAATTCTTTTTTTATCCTGGTCAGCCTTATTTACTTCAACTTGGTTATAATATTCCGTTATCAAATTGATAAAGTCATGTAGCTAAAAATGTCCACTCCTAGAAAGTGTTCTTTTCATTGTTTTTAGTTCAATGCAATTGAGTTATGCAACTCACTTTTCATGTTTATTGAATACCATTCATCTCAGTTTCAAAGAACACTACTTTTAACCCCCATGAAAAGCTAGATTGGCAAAGTCTAGATTTTCTTTGGCTTCACAATGAAAACATGGAGCTCCACGTAAGTAGGGTGTGTTCTTTTTCACTTAATTAGTCCACAATTGGTTAAGTTTAGTTCACTTTAGTAATTTACTTTTTTCTCTCACATATTACTATTCAGTTCAATTATTCGATTACGGGAAACATGCCTGTGAAGCATATGGGGGCCGGGCTAAGTGAACTTCCTTTCTCCAGGGATTACAAACTAGGAGTGAGCGCAACCGGGTAGTGCACTACCTGGAATTGGAATTGGAATTGGAATTGGTTGCACCGATTCCTAATTCTTCGGAATTGGAATTGGATCCACCGGATACCCACCAGTTCCTGAGTACCCAATACGATATTAAAATCCGAATTTATTATTTTTAAAATAAAATTTCAATAATTTTATGGTATCTAAAAGTCTTTTTCACTTTTGAGTGTACATAAATAGATTGAGCTCTACTCTCTGATTGCCTTTGTCATAAAATTGGTGACTTATTGTGCTGCTTCAAACCACTTTTGTTTATTGTGTTATGCATATAATGCACTTTAAGTTTGCTACTGCTTGTTTGTGCCTCTCTGGATCATTGCTATGCTTAATTCGTATCTAGATGCAATATGGGATGGGAAGAAATAATAACTTGTATATAAATTGAATCGGTTTACAAGTGTAGATAAATAAGAATTTGGTTTACACCGGGTACTCAACCGGTTCTGGTTCCCGAAAGTTAGGAATTGGAATTGGAATTGGTTGGTAACAGTTTCTATTTTCGGGAACCGGAATTGGAATTGGAATTGGAATTGGAATTGGTTGAACCGATTCCGATTTCAGAACCACCGGTTCCAAACCGGTTTGGATTCCAATATTAGGTACCCGAATTTTCTGCTCACCCCTATTACAAACCACAAGGCTATACAAGGCGACCAGTAAGCCAACAGTCTTACATTTGATAATATACTCAATTTATTATACATACATGGCTGCACTTGCAATCTCTGAGATGTAACGTCTGTTGAATATATTGTTGTGATAGGAGTTAGGAGTGTTCCTTACTCCTTAGCGTAGGAATTAGGACACCGGCCATGTAGATCAGTAGATGTAGATCCATACATACAACCAAACATAATCTTCAGACTATTACTAGAGTTTTTTAATCAAGGACTTTTCAGTCAGAAAGTGCAGATACTGACAAGCAAATAATTTCCATAATATCACCGTCAAAATAAAAGCTCTCTATAATAAACTATTAAGTATATCTTAATTTTCGGATGGCTGATCTTCATCTTTCACTCAACTATCTAAAAAGAGTGGTCCTAACTTCATCATCTCATTTATTTAATTTTATTTTTTTTTCATCTAATCTTTTTTCAGTTTTCCAAATCCTACCCTATCCCTCCCTTTTCAGTCTTCACTTCAGCCTTTTAAGTAGAAGCTTACTCAAAAGTACCTAATCCTGATATTCGCAAAGAAAATAAAGAAAAAAGAAAAGAAGACAAAAGGTATCATTTATATTCCAATTGAGTGACAAAGGCGGTATTGACAATTTTCTTTTCAATATTTAATCTTTATTGGAAACATGAAATATGTTTAATATAAGATTATTCTTAATTGTCAATTTGGATACAAAATAATGCGATCTTACTCATAAGTCAAGCTAAAAATTTAAAGCGGAGAAATAATTCGATCTTACTTATAACTTACTTATAACTCTTATATTTATGTGTCATATGGGTAGGTCCAATAAAATATAGCGTAGTACCCAACTGCTCATATGTAGGTATGTGTATATTTTATATATGTGCCTAATATGACGACTTTTTGGCTCATCAGAAAGAGGGTGCAAGTATGGCGACTTGGCGGGCGTGATTGAGATCAAAAACCGGCTCTTTGCAACACAAGTATATATTGTCCTAGAAGATCCTTGAGCTTTTTCAGTTTTTTCTTGCTAGTGGGGTGTCATGTGTGTGAGATCCTTTGCCGTTCCCTTCAATTAAAGTGAAAAAAACACCCATAGAGGAATCAAATGCCATAAAAAGCAAATCAGCCTCCCAATACTTTGGCGCATAAACTTGACAATTGTATGGGAGTATCTACTTGACCATGACCATATAATTTGTTCTATTTGGCTTATTCTCCACCCATCGTGTAGACTGTAGTAGTAGTACGTGTGGGACTTGATACGGATTAATCGAATCAAGATGTGTATCGCTTTTAGCAGATTGGAGATTTGAAATTGCGAGTTTGCGACCAAGCAAGCACGGGAGTGGACTAGTAACTTGAACTTAAAAAAAGATAAAATTCACAAAGACTCATGGAGGGAATCTGGAAAAATATGGTAAAACTCACTTATACGCCTTCATTAAGGTCAATTGATTAATGCTATGTTTAATTCACCTTAATTTTACTTAAATTCAATCCAGTTCAGTCCAGTTTATGTGTAACTTTATAACTCATATAATTTTTTATTTTGAAATATTTTTATGATGATAATTATGTCATCGGAAAGATCTCAATGCATACTTTCAAATGAGTCCAATATTGACTATGTTTGGACGAATTTTAAATGGTTAACGATTAAGTTTTAAAAAATCAATTCAATTCAGATCAGCTTTATCAAGGTGAATTAAACGGGAGCCTAACCCGAACTGAATTTTTTTAATTTGAACTTATTTTAATTCAGTAAATTTTAATTCAGTTTAGTATTATGTAGATAAATTCAGTAAAAAGAAGGTGAATAGAACAGGCCCTTAAGACTTTACGAGAAGAGGACGAGATAAAGCCATAGAGGACAACGAGGTTTTGTTTTTGCTTTTTGGTGCGTTTATCGCCTTCGTCTCGTGCGGTTTGTATTTTAATTTGGGCCCAGTAAGCTATAGGATGTAGCCTGTAAGTCCAGTGGAACCTGAGAAGCCTTGTATGTCTATATATGGGCTGACTTCGCTAAGTGGCTAACAAGATTTGCCACTACCGGCCCACAAAACATGGAAATTGAAGCCTGTGAGATAAGGCCACCCCTGGACATGTAACTCGGTTTACTTTTTTTTTTTTTCGCAATTTGGTGAAAACCACCTCAAAAGTTACACGTTTTGTTCAGTACCCCCTGAAAAGATGTTATTTGTTCAGTACCACCTTTAAAGTTACAAACGCCGTGTGAGTCACACCTTAAGTGAAATTCCGACCAAATCCATTACCCTCACGTGTCTAACACGTGACTTTTAAGTGATTTAAAAAATAAAATAAATAAAAAATAAAAATATAAATAACCTAAAACTAATTAATTTCACTCTCTTCCTAAACCCAACCCCATCATCCCATCCTCTCTCTTCCTAAACCCAACCCCTCGATCTCCATCTCCCTCCGTGCGCTCTCTCTCTCTCTCTCTCTCTCTCTCTCTCTCTCTCTCTCAAGCTCGTCATTAATGGCGACAACGAAGCCATGGCCGCGATGAAGTTTCTGTGCTCTCTCTCTCTCTCTCTCTCTCTCTCTCTCTCTCTCTCTCTCTCTCTCTCGTACCCATCTCCATCTCTCTCTCAAGCTCTGAAGATCGTCATTAATGGCGACAAGAACTCAGGGAAGCCATGGCCGCGATGAAGTTAAAGGTTGTCGACCACCATTTTTGTCCGGCGACCACATATCGAGCTCTCAAGCCACCGATTTGTGGTTTCCGGCCATGAACCATGGTCGGCGACATTTCTGATTAATCTCGAGCGAGCTTCAATGGCCATGCATGAGCTTTAGAAGCTCCGATCTGCCGATTCCAAGCTAAGCTTCTCCTTCTTTCTTTTTAATTTTTTCCCTTTTTGTCTTAATTTTTGGTTTTGTTGGGTACCCACTAGATCACAGATTCTTTCAACTAAACCTTTGCCCAATCTAAACAAGGTATATGCTGCAATAATCAGAGAAGAAAGACAGAAATTGCTCACTACAGAAATAGAAGCTACAACCATGATTGAAGGAGAGGCCCTGCATAGTGCTACTGGAAGTGTTCACACTGCGGTAAAATTGGACATGAGAAATCTCAGTGCTTCGAAATTTTTGGGTACCCAACAAACTGGGGTACTCGCCGTTCATACAGAGGTGGGCACATCGGCGGGACTGGCCGAAAATGGAGTACTGGAGGTCGTGGTGGCAACTCAGAACCTTGGGCTGCTGGTCTTCGAGGCGGTAATCCTTCCGGGGGAGCTGCAAATCATGCCGGAGAAGAACACGGCAACATGAATTCACACAGCTCATCTAGTTCAAAGATTGGAGGATTGTCAGCTGAGCAGGTAGAAGAATTATTTTCTCTCTTCAAAGAGAAACAGAGCCAAGAGATGACGGGTAAGGCTTTTTTTATGCCAAAATTTAAAGTATCTTTCTGGTAAGGTATATTTGAGCCAAAATATAAATTGGGTTTTGGACAGTGGGGCCTCTCATCATATGACCTCACACAAAGCTATTATGCAACATGTACAGAATTTAAGTGTGCCTTTGCAAATAACTCTTCCTACCAGTGAGCCAGTAACTGTTGTTCTGTTTCGCCACGAAAACAGGGGAAGAGAGAGAGAGAGAGAGAGAGAGAGAGAGAGAGAGAGAGAGAGAGAGAGAGAGAGAGAGAGAGCTGTTCTGTTTGCCAGAGTGTTATGGTTGCCGGAGTTATGGTTACAGTTATGGTTGTTGTTGTTCTGTTTCGCCACGAAAACAGGGGAAGAAAGAGAGAGAGCTGAGCGAGAGAGAGAGAGAGCTGAGCGAGAGAGAGAACAGATTTTAATTCAATTTCGTTAGTTTGCTTTTAGTTTAGTTAGTTTAATTAATTTAGTTAGTTTAATTACTTTAATTAATTATTTCGTAAAATTAATTACAAGTCACTTAAAAGTCACGTGAGGGTAAAATGGTCAGAAAATTTTTGGATTTGGTCGGAATTTCACTTAAGGTGTGACTCACACGGCGTTTGTAACTTTGAAGGTGGTACTGAATAAATAACATCTTTTCAGGGGGTACTGAACAAAACGTGTAACTTTTGAGGTGGTTTTCACCAAATTGCGCTTTTTTTTTTCAATGGAATTGGGGCACGCAGGCCCGTAACTCGGTTTACTTTACATGTCCCATCATCGTTTGGCCCAAATTATTGTTTTTTTTTTATCGAGGCCCAAATTATTGTTGAGCAAGACTCAATTTGTGGTATACAAAAATTTGTGTGGACATAGTTCATGGTGGATCAATATTTGGAGTCACCATCTACTTCATCTGAAGTCACCCTTCTCCAAAAGTGGAGTCACCCCTACTTCACCTAGAGCCACCCCTCAAATTTATCCTTGGCACCATCCCTACTTAACCCGGAGCCACCCCCTACTTTACCTGGAGTCACTCCCTACTTTACCTGGAGCCACCCCTTACTTCACCTTGAGCCACCCCTCAAAATTACTCAAAATTACTTCACCTGGAGTCACCCCCTATTTTACCTGGAGCCACCCCCTACTTTACCTGTAGCCACCCCTCAAAATTACTTGGTCCACAGTGGACTAAGTCCACACAAGACATACTGTTTGTCGTATTGTGGGTTATATATCTAATCATAACTTCGTTGTCCGTAAGAAGGAAATTTATGTGAATTAGGAGAATGGGGAGTTGGGATAAAGGGATATGGGATCCCAAATATTCTACGTGGAATTTGAAATTCTGATGGTGAAGAAAGAATACCCAAAACTCAAACTATTAGACCAATCTATATTGAATTACGAATTAGCTAATTGGCTGGTGTATAAGTTTTTGAGTAATAAGCTAATAATTTAACATGTACACTTGTTAGATAGTAAAGCACTACCGTATATTGGCACTTTGACGATATCTAATAGATACCCATTTTTTCTTTTTATTTTTCTTTTTCTTCTTTTGTCTTGCAATCACTTGGAGTACTTAATAAAAATGGACTACTAAAATTTGAAAAGGAATATCATTTAGTACAAGCAAAGGTGGACAAAATGGTGGGTAAACCCCTTAATTTGCTCAGATAACAAATTGGCAAATTGGACTTGTCTTCCCCTAGCTAGCTAGGTGAGTAATTATTTAATAAGCAACAGGACGAGAAACATCCCCACTAGAGGAAATTTCATTCTTCTACGACTACAAAAAATGGTAATAGAAACAGTTAACAAAGTGTCACAAAGCCAAGATTGTTGTGGGGGCAACATTTGCGTTTTCTCTAAAATCTTTGCCTTCTTTTCGCTTTGTCATATTCTCTACTTCATCTAACCAAGATGAGTTGGTGTAGTGGTTCAACACATTATTCCTTAAACAAGTGGTTGGGGGTTCGAATCCCAACTCTTGCGAATAGAAAAAATCCTTTGGCCAGCCCCCTACCGCTTAGTGCGCTGACAGTTGGGACGAAAGAGTTAGTCACTGTGATCGATGGTGGATACCCTTAACAAAGACCAAAAAAAAAAAAATTCTCTACTTCGTCTAAAAAGAGAGATTCCAAACACAAACTCCCATGCAGATAGCGAGAAGTTGGCGCGCAACAAATCAACCAAATTCTTCCCTTTGATGGATCACTCGATGTTAGCTTCACCCACATGTCAATTTGGCCTCAAAGATGTTGTGGGCACTGGTCACCATGCCACTTCTAAATCACTTTAAAATTGACATAAAGTTGCTATTCATTAAGATACTTCCCTCCTTTTTTATTAATTTTTATAATGATAATAAGAAAAAATGAACAGGTAACCCTCCTCTCGAGAGATAAACCTATCACATCAGAGAAAATGATAATTCTAAACTCCGGACCAGTAATATTAATCCAATCGTCATTCCCTTGATGTCTTGATTCGTATTTTACTATTTAGTCTGCAGCTTGATTCGCCTCCCGAAACTGATGTCGAGTATGCTAGTTTTCAGTTCTCTGAAGAAGCTTCCTAATGTCCGCCACTAAGCTAAAGACTATTCTAGGGACTTTACATTTGCCTTGAATAGCCTGCACAACGTGTTGGTTATCGCCTTTTATAAGATATTATAATATAACCTAAATTTAAGGCGCAATTGAGTCCATTTCTAAGTGATATATGTACCTGCTCCGACCTGGAAAAAATCATTAGTGAGAAATCTTTTCATGGGTAATTGAAGTTTCTTACCATTCTTTATTGTTTCATCGTCATTTATCGTTGATTTGACGAGAAATGGAAAGGAAAAAAAAGGTATTTCTAGGTGATTTTGTTTAACATGAAAATTTTAAATTATTATTGTTGATGTTGTTTTTACTCTAATTATTATTTTACTTTTATCATTACTGTTATACTTAATTTAGCATTTATAATTGACATTTTCTGTTTTAATACGTTAACTCTATCCATAAATTATTTCATGAGTTCTTTTAATTTTTCCGAGTAATAATTATGAAAAAATAATAATACCATGAAAGAATTTTCTAATACGAAATGAACTTTATCAAATTATGTCGTCGTAATTATTATTATTATTATTATTATTCATAGGTTCATATACGATAATTTCACAATAATTAATTAGGGTTCATACACGATAAATTCACATTTACACAAATAAATATAGGTTGTTTAATTCACTGCCAATAATTTATTTAATAAACTAATTACCAACACAAATCACAATTAATTAAACAAATCAAGCCACATTTTAAAGGGCTTTTTATAGTTAACCTAACGCATTATAAAATTAGGGCTTTTACAAATACAATGTGCTTTGTTGATTTATGCAAAAGGAAATTGCATCTTTTAGGTAAAAGGAAGATTCTTTACCTCAGTGAATCGTCTTTTTCACCCAGAAATGGAGAATCTTCAATGTACATATGGAGATGATGACGTGAGAGAGAGGCGATGGAGAGGAAGACGATGACGCAAGAGAGACGATGAAGATGCTGACGGGGAAAACAAAGTTTGGGGTTCACTGGTCCTCTACCCAAATTCAATGATGGTCGGTGAAGAATTGAAGTCCATTTGCTGACATTAATGGTGGTAAAAGGGGGGAGAGAGAGAGAGAGAGAGAGAGAGAGAGAGAGAGAGAGAGAGGGATGTAAAAATCCAAAGGGGGTAGGGGTTTTTTTTGTTTAAAGTCACGTGCAATACATGTTGAGACTTAAATGAGGGGTATAACGGGGTGTTCAGCTACAAATTAGACAGGTTTGAGTCAAAAAGGTCTAATGGTCGTGGTCAACTTACGGAACACGGGGTTAAGGTCCTTTCTCACTAATAAATTTATTTAATAAGGTTGTATCTGACAAAGATTTTGAAAGCGAATGAACTTTTCGACAAAAGATGATTATTATTATTATTATGATTATTATTATTATTATTATTATTATGATTATTGTTGTTATTACAACCCAAACAAATTCAATTGTATTGTAATTTTGCATGATGGAAAGAGCCTTGACCTAATGTACATGAGATTGTCTTCTTTTCTTCTAATTTGTTATTCTTTTTCTTCTGGCTGTTGTTTTAAGTAGTTATCCTCCGTCATGTAGTAACGAATAAAGTGATCAAGTCATAATTCGCACCAAAAAAAAGTGATCAAGTCATAACCAACTCTCACTAATTACTGTGAGCTTTTTGTCGAAATCACCTTTGATTTTCATTCATGAGTTTTGGGCATCACCTCTCATATTACTCCCTCCGTCCCACAATATAAGTCGTTTAAGGTTTTTGCACACGAATTAAAAAAATTATTAAATAGTCTCAATTCTACCAAAAGTAATTAAACTTGACTAATTTACCCCTTGACTTTTGATTTAGCAAAAAAAGTGAGTAATTAATAAGTTAATGTAAAACAAGGGTATAATGGGTAGAAAGATAAAGTGAGAGAAGGAAAATATTTTCCATTGGGTTAAAGACTTAAAGATAAAGTGAGAGAAGGGAAAATAATTAATAAGGTAATATAAAACAAGGGTATAATGGGTATATATAATTTCCATGGGATTAAAGATCGAAACCCAATAAGATCACTTGGGTTATCAATAATCTATGTTCAATTCAAATTGATGCCTGGCATATTTATGTCTGCCACTAGTCTAGCACATTGTCATTTTAGTTACTCGAGTTAAAAAAAAAGAAAATGATAAATTTCAATAAATAAGTCTTAACAAGTGAGCACACCTGATACATGAATGTAGATTTTACCCACCCGCGTCCCTCTTATTAGTGGGATGTTCTCTAGTTCTCTCATCTCCCAATTAGGGGCACCCTGACCCAAATTTTAACAAGCTAAAATTGTCAATCCAAACAAGTTTGTTAAGGAACCTAAACACAGTATAAATTTGACTTTGAAATTATATTAGAACATACTTGAGAAATGAACTTATGCATTTCTACAAAAGAAAAAATAAAAAAAGTTCAGGAGCTACGTACGTACGTTCATGACCCTAGGAGTACATGGCAAATTGAATTGTCACAAATGGCAGTGGGGTGGAAGATCTTTATGAATTAAGTGGTAGCCGGTAGCCACTAACCTGGCAGTTATGCATTGCTAAGCAATAAGAATGTGATTAGCTTGACTTTATCAACACATACACTTTTTATTCTCCTTCTTGACTTGACTTATAATTCTCTTAATTTCCAAAGCTTTTAAAGTCAACAATCTTAATATACTAAACTACATAACTGGGTAACAATAAGTGGTTGGTGTGAGTGATTCGGCGCTCTCATTGCAAAGTCGTGGATTCGAATTTTATGAATAAAGAAACTACCTACTAGGAGCACTATACCCCTTCGTGAGCCAACCCGGTACGAACATAATTAGTCTTAGTACAAAGGGCTTAGGTGAACCTATGGTTAAACCAAAAAAATTAACTGAAAATACTAATCCATGATAATGGAACAACCAGCAAGGATATTTATTTATTTCTTCGTGCGATGGTAATATATTTATTTCTGACGATCATAGCTTAAAAAATAATTTTTGTTATTAATGATATATATAAATAGTTCAAGGTATGAGGCGGCTTACCCATTGAAGCCATGGACAACTTTGCTACTTTGGTCCAAAATCGAGTCATCTTTCTCTCGTCTTTCAAATAATAACTTACACAATCGCACCTATCTACCTAGAAAAACATGCACCATCTTATAACACAAGCAACTAATGAATAACCAAAAGATGGAGTATAACTGAATTTTATATTGGACATTTACACATTAATCAAACATACATTTGAAAAGGATATATTTTTCTTAAATAGTCATTGCCAAATTGGAACAGGCAATCACTAGGGTCATAGTGTTTGACAATTTGGGAACCTACGTTGACCATCCCACCCTCTCCACATATTTAGTTTTACTCCAACTTCAACCTCCTCTCACCTAATTTTCAATTTCACCACTTAGAGAGACGACCAAAACCCAAACAAATTCAATTTTATTGGCCCACCCCTTATTTCTTTTCTATTTTAAAATTCACAATTTTTTTATTTATTATTTTTTGAGGGTATTTGAAAATCACATTCACTATCAAGGAAACTTACACCTACAAATTGAGAGACCCCCAAAGCCAAAGGAGAGGGGCTGTATGTGTATCTCTCTCTTTAACTAAAAAAAAAAAAACACTGTTTTTGCCATCAATTCCTCTATTTCCCTCCATTGCTCTCTGTCTCTCTCCTCCTTCATAACTCCCTTCCTCCTTACTGTCCTTCAATTAATTTGCTTCTCTGCTAAAATGCGCTGGTGAAGCAATTACACCCCCTGTTATGGCTCTCATTGCTCTTAGCCCCATCTGGGTATAGTCTATTAGGTGTTCGACCTTTTGCCTACAAGAAATCTTAAAACCCCAAAATATTTTCTGGGTATCAAACAAACTTGTTGTAACTTGTAAAAAAATCACTCTTCCTCACTTATTTTCCTTCAAATTGGTGTAAAGGTTAGATCTTTGGTGAGAAAGTTCTGTTCTTGAAGGAGCAAAAAGAGGGCAAAGCAATGGTTGCAGAGCCTTGGTTACTCAGAATGGGCAACCAGGTAAGTAGCAATCTCAAGAACTCCCTTTTATTACACCAAACAAGTACAAAAAAGAAAGACCCATCTAGCAAAATTGCAAAACAAACCATTGGTATTTTGTCATTTGAGGTAGCAAATGTCATGTCCAAAGTGGTCCATCTCCATAAATCAGTTTCTGACCAGGAGATCTCTAAATTGAAAAATGAGATAATTAAATCAGAAGGTGTGAAGAAATTAGTTTCCTCTGATGAGTCTTACCTTTTAGAGCTAGCTTATGCTGAGAGGCTTGATGATTTGAATAGGGTAGCTGAGGTGGTTTCTAGGCTGGGTAAAAAGTGTACTGAACCTGCTTTGCTAGGGTTTGAGCATGTTTACGGGGATATAACTAGTGGGAAGATTGAGGTGAGAGAGCTGGGGTTTTTGGTAAAGGATATGGATGGTATGATTAGGAAGATGGAGAGATATGTGGGTGCTACAGCTAATTTGTATGGTGAATTGGAGGTGTTGAATGAATTGGAACAAGCAACTAAGAAGTTCCACTTGAGTCAGAATGAGGAAAGCCGGCGGGCATTTGAGCAGAAATTGTCATGGCAAAGGCAAGATGTGAGGCATTTGAAGGATATTTCCCTTTGGAATCAGACCTATGATAAGGTTATTGAGCTCTTGGCGAGGACGGTTTGCACTCTTTATGCAAGGATTGGCATTGCGTTTGGTAATTCCAATGTTGTTTTGAGCCGGAACTATAGTAGGAGTATTGTTTCAGGGTCGAATTTGTCGGTTGGAGGGGGTTCATTATCTCCTTTCGTGAAGGCAGAAGGTGGCAAGAAGAACCGGAAGCTTGAGAATCAGCATCACCCTAGGCCAGTGAATCGGTTCAATTCTTTGCCGGTTGAAAGAGGTGAGAAGAAGTCGCCTAATTTCAAGACTCAGTTGAGTATGCAAAGTATGCAAAGACACGAAATAGACTTGCTTCAGCATCAAGATGTAGTTTTTCCTTGCGCACCTAGTCCCGGGAGGATATTCATGGAGTGCCTTAGCTTGAGCAGTTCAGCTTCAAGAATTGATGACAATGACGATGACTTTAGTTTCACTGATCAAAATAGCCATATCTCTGGGTGTTCCAGTATTGTGAATGGTGTTCAGAGGGAGCAGCCGACTTATTCGGGCTGCTTAAGTAGGTCTCAAGTTGGTGTTCAGTACAGTGGGGTGCAAAGGCAAGCATGTCTGACGAATGGCTCGCGATTTCCCCCTAAAAGTAAGCTGGCCACACATACAACTCCCTCAACTATTGGTGGCTCTGCTCTTGGGCTTCACTATGCTAATATCATCATAGTCATAGAGAAGCTTCTTCGCTACCCACATTTGGTCGGTGAGGAAGCTAGGGATGACTTGTATCAAATGTTCCCTACTAGCTTGAGGAAGTCTTTGAGGATAAATCTGAAGTCATATTTCAAGAATTTTGCAATATATGATGCTCCGCTAGCTCATGATTGGAAGGAAACCCTTGATGGGATCTTGAAATGGTTAGCCCCTCTGGCACACAACATGATCAGGTGGCAAAGTGAGCGCAATTTTGAGCAACAGCACATTGTTACGAGAACAAATGTTCTTTTGCTTCAGACCCTTTATTTTGCAGATCGGGACAAAACAGAAGCCGCTATCTGTGAGCTGCTGGTTGGTCTAAATTATATTTGCCGTTATGAACATCAGCAGAATGCTTTATTAGATTGTGCGAGCAGTTTCGATTTTGGGGATTGGATGGAGTGGCAATTACAATGCCAATCTTCTTATCTCAATTGATAGGGGCTGGATTTGGGTCATACATATGGAGGTAGGGGATTTTTCATGGCTGAACTGAACAGATACAAATCAAAGACACATATGACTTTCTTTTCATGAGTATATAAGGGCCCTGCTTTCTAGGAAAGAGCTCCATATCTGTAAAATGGTGATGATTGATGCATTTTAGTGCAAGGTATGGAGAGTTTTGGCTTTTCAAGTACATACTCCTTATCATTCATAAGGACTTTTTTTTTTCCCTTTTTAGTCATTTGAAAATGTGTATGTCATTTTGTACATAGTGTTGATATTTTCTCATTTTATCCCTGAATTTTACTTCCACTTAGTTTCACCAAAACAATGGCCAAAACAGTATATAAGACAGAACTGCGTTTTATTCCAGCTCCTAGGGTTCCTAATTTGATTTTCAGCTGTGCCCGTGTTGTCATTGTATGTTGATGGGTGAGCTACTTGCAGTATAGGTTTAATTAGAAATCAGCATTAGGTATATAGTTGATCCTTCTGGTTCTTCACAAAAGCTAAGTCATATGAAAGCATTGTCCCTTCTAAGTTGTATTTCCTTAGTTTAGTTCAGCTGTTCAGTAAAGTGTTAAAGGAACACTTTGAGGTGGTTATCATTGGATGTCTGACGAGCGAGCAATTCCCGTGGCCTGTGGTGATTGTTTTTCGTACCAGATGAAGGATGGTCATCTATGCATCTTTCTTGTACGGTTGAGCAGATATGAAAACATTCCGATGATCAAGTAATGTTTGTCGTTTATGATGAGGATCTCGTGCAAGTTCAACTTCTTAGAGAGAAGCCTTGAATAACTTTGTTGGAGGAAAATGACCGCTGAAAGAGAGGTAATGATCATCTGCTATGGTTTGTTAACAACTTGAGTGCAATTTTTCATCAAAGCATTCGAGTGGTTAGAACTTAGAAAGTGGAGTTGTTGTCAACTTTTCATTGCTATAGTTGTTTTAATTATATATCTTCTAGTGATTCGGTTAAACCTACTCCAATTCATATGCATTCAGCATGGCTTGTTGTGAATGTCATGCTTCTTCACTTGAAATTCTTATGATATTCAGATTCTATAATTTTCTAAGGTGCTGGTTGTGAGAATAATAATAGTTCTGACATAAAAGCATGCTGTATTTTCTACTTCTGTTTGTGTATTCTAAAGCTATGGGTAAAGTAGTATAAAATTGGTTGGTTTATAAACTCCATATGCTTAACATATTATGTTGTACTTTATAGTGATCTGGGATATGTTTAATATTGAAGATGATCTGTTTGTACTGTTTCCAGGGATGAGATGATGTTGAAGACAAGAACATGCACTATCTTAGCTATTCATCAAATTATGGCTCCACTTTTTGGCTGTATGCTTTTTTTTTCTTTTCTTTTTTTTTTCCCCAACATCTAACATGTATTAGAGATTTAGATCTAAGTCTGCCTTGGTAAATTTTGAAATCTACTATGTTAGAACTGAGAAACCAGAACTACATTCATGTAATGCAGAATTTTCTCAAATTTTGGTTGAAATCGTCCTGTTTGACTGACCAACTTAATGGTAGAGTTGATTGTGTTAATAGGTGACACCTGACACCTAATGGAAGTTACTATTTCTATATATTAAAAACACATTTCACCTGAAATATCCCCATTACATCAATCTTCAACCTTCTACAGAATTTTCCACAAGTCTTTAGCTTTATTTGCTTACCAATCCATTGTAGCGTTATAATACAATGCTTACGATTAGAACATATGTCATTCTGTTCCTTGGTCTACCTAGCTTTAGTCCAATGGATCTGGTGGTGAGATATATGCAAATATACATATGGTTGAACAACTCTCTCCATCGTGCAAGTTCTAGTGACTTCTAAGACTTTCAGCTGAACGTGTGTTCTTTTTCACTTAGTAATTGGTTCGGTTCAGTCTGACGAGCAAAAAAAAAAATTGGTTCGGTTCGGTGTGGTTCAGTGAACTACTTTTACTCGCATATATTTCAGTTCAGTTTAGTTCACTGGAAAAGAATATGTGATTCTTTTTCTTATGTTCTCTTCTACTTACATGGTTACAATTGGATCTGCTCGTTGTCCTCTATTCTAGAAGTACATAAGGTTATAAATAAAATTTCGAGTACGCTTTTATTACACGAGTGGTACATATATAAGAGAGAAAAAAAAATTTGAAATTTGGTATGTATATATATATCATGTAGAACCAAAGATGTAAACTCGTCCTTGATATGTTTGATGAATAGCGCCATTAAAGGCTTGTGATAAGTTTCATGTTTTCCACAATGTTGTATAAGTGCAAAGTAGGTGTTGACATTTTTGTTTTGTTTTGTTTTGTGTAATTTTGAAGCAATTATGTTTATGACCTGCAGCTGCAACTACCATAGAGAACTGGTGATTAATACTAGTAGTACACTAGATAGACTACTAGTACTGTGGGCATTATTAACACAAATCATCTGTGGCCACCTCTCATTCTCAATTCCACGACACACAGTACACTTTCTTCAATTGGGCCATTCACTACATTGATGAAACAACGAACCAAAAACTATACACCACTAAATTTAGTATTACTAGTTGGTTAGGAACCATTTTTAGTAGGAAAGTTACACTCAATTGAATGTGGATTGCGTTGAATCAAGGTGGATTTTTTTTTCAGCAAATGCTTAACTACTTTGTGAAAATTCGAATTCTTTTAAATTGTGTATCATTTGGTATTTTCGTCCCTTCAACCCACCCAAAAAAAAAAAAAAAACAATTCTCGCTTCAAGAATAGTCACACTGCGAAAATATCCTGAAAAGATAGAACATCGTCTAATTCGGGTTTCTAAACACAAACTATTCTTTTTTTTTTTTTGATTTATAATTTTATTTTTAATGCTTTTCCCCTAGTTATATCGATTATATGCACAACTAGAATTTCAGACAAGCTTCAATATATTTGTATATTTGTATACCATCAACAAGACAACGACTTGTCCTTAAACTTTGCGAATTGACAATTGGCATGTCTCTCATCACCCAAATCAGTGAAAGCTTAAGTTGTGGTAAAAAGGGAAGGGCGAGCGCATGTAGGAAAACAAATAAAGGTGACGTTTACTTGTGAGTATTGCAACGCAATCATCTTAATGAGTAGAGTCAGAGGTGGGAAAGGGAGAAGGGAGAGGAGAGAGACTAGAAAAATAGAATTGATTACATTATTCCATGTAATCATCTTTATAGGCTAAAGTTGAGTAATTGGGATTATAATGGATCAGAGAATGTAATCAATCACTCTTTTCTCATATCTCCCCTCCCCCTCCTTCCTTTTTCACTCCGCATATACTCCACAAAAGGTCCATTACCTTAGAGTAATTACCATTACTCCCAAGTAAACAAGCCCGTACAACATCATTATGCTTAATTTTACTATTGCAAGACTTGTTCATCTCATAATAATGTGGAGGATTTGTAATTTTCTAAAGTTCTCCATGCAGAATATGAGACGTGGTAAGTGCACCTAACTTCTAAGTTCTAATTGACCAAAACGACTTTCTAATGCAGCCCTTGATTTCTAACTTGCATATATAGCAACACTAAAACCAAATTGTCAAAAGTATTTTACAGTTTATTCTTCAGTGTAAATATTGCCACGGTCGTGTTGACACGGGACTCAAAACAGTTCGGCACGAAATTGCTTAGCTTGGCAAGAAAGTGATACTCACCAAGCCACCAATGGGTTATGAGCTTATGACATATTTGTACGGGGTTTTTGAATGAACTAGCGCCTAACACGAGCATGCATGACTGTTATACACGAAATAAATTGAACTTATAATATAGTAGATAAATTGGTCAATAAAAGTCAAAGTCAAAATAAATTTAAAGACTTTTGAAGAGTCCTTATAAAAGAAAAGACTCATAAATAGAATATATATATATATATATATATATATATATATATATATATATATATATATATATATATATATATATATATATATATATATATATATATATGCATATATAAATATATATACATATACGAATACATATGTATAATGTATTTATATACAAAAGCAGTTGTACGAAGGGCTAAGTATAAGTCTCAGTCAGAAAAAGGAGAATACGAAGGAAGTCATGAGAACTGAAAGACGTGGGGAAAGTTGGACACTAACATGAAGAAAGTGGATAGAGAGAAGAGCTGCTAGATCATGGACAGTTATCTCAAGCCCCTATAAATACAAAGAAGAACAGAAGAACAAGGCAGCAGAGCTCATATTGACAAGACGTCAAAAAAGTAGATTTTAGAGTAGTGTAGCTTAGGAGTTGATTGTTAATTTAGGCTCTTCGAGCGTGTAACCCAGCCACTCAGCAATGGCGCTTTCTTGTGAGGTATAATTGTTTCTATCCCTTTTATTTTATTACTCTGAATCGAATGTATGCTTGATCATAATCGAATGAAATATGTTTAGCTTTCCTTCCTAAATTATGCTCTTTTAAAGTTCCTATTTTATGCTTGTTTGTGTGGCTCTCTGATTGAAGTATTCGAATACGTAGTTGCAATAACTGTCACTGTTGATAAGCGTCCACCCTTTGACCGAGACGGTGTTGAGGGGTGGAAGGGTAGGTTCGAATAGGGAGCGGCCTGCTCTAAGATAGTTCTCGACCTTATCATGGTATCAGAGCGGGCTTTGGTCCTGCCTTTATGACCCCCTTATTGGCCCACGCGCGTGTGACTGGCCCATAGTAGGCTTTGATTGGTCCACGCTTCAGCCCATGATGGGTCTTTGCATGAGGTGGGGTGTTGAAATGGGTTAATGTCTCACATGGAAAGATTAAAGGGTCTTGAGCATACATATAAGGAAGTGGGTTACTCCACCCATTGCCAATTGGTTTTGGGTTGGAACCTCACTTATCTTGTATGTGTGCTCACTTGTTAAGGCCCAATTTGTTGAAATTTATCATTATTGTATCTCTATATATAGGGGTCTCCCCTAATTATCAATACAAGCGTCTAAATCATATTATTATTTTCCTCTCATATTTTATCATGGTATCAGAGCCTATTTCTGGAGGACCTTATTAAACACGTTTCCGCTTCGCTGGTGGCGGACTATTGTCCGTCCGCCACCGGACCATCTCCAAAAACAAAATTCATCACATATATGTCACTCAAGCTTCCGTTATTGTGTTGTGTTTCATCTCTCCCAAAAGAAAATCATCTGCCTTCAGTAAGGGGTTTAACTACTCCTCTCATATACATGGACATCACGTCCAATTTCTTTGTCAATGATACTATTGGTGTTATTCAACCTACAACCTTTCTTTTGTCACTCAGTTAGAGCTCATAGCCCGGATTATTTGCTATTTACGGTTTTGTGCCCACCTAAAGTCACACATTATCTTAAAAGAAGGCCATTGATTTGTTGCAATTTTTTTTGGTTTCTTCCACTCAGGATCAATATACCTTTTGAGCGAAATTTAGTGTTGGAATTGTCCTTTCAAGAACAAATTGCTGGGGACTAATATTTTTCCTCACCGCTGGGATTTAATCCTTTTTTTTAAGAGTGAAAGTGGTTTCGTGCTCGCCTAAAATCGCACGTCTTTCATTGCAACATCGATTTGTTGTCGGCCTATATTTATATCTTCATGATCCGTTGTGGTTAGTTGTTTCGGGTTGAATATTCTACCAATGAAGACTCTCCAATCGCAGCGTTCGTGTTACTACCGCTACGATTGCGGGGGAGTATTAGAGATATGGAATATCTATATGGAATATTAGAGATATGGAATTAATATATATGCCATATCGTAATAATATATTTGAGATTATATTTAGGTGATAAAGTATATCTCATATATTTTGGAAAGTATAATAGGTTAGGGTTATATAACTTGTACTCCAAGCCTATTGTATCTCTATATATAGGGGTCTCCCCTAATTATAAATACAAGCGTCTAAATCATATTTTTATTTCCCTCTCATATTTTCATGGGTGGAGTAACCCACTTCCTTATATTTATGCTCAAGACCCTTTAATCTTTCCATATGGGACATTAACCCATTTCAACAATCGGCCATTTTTTGTGGGACACTATGTAATCGGTCGAAGATTTGTTGGCTAATAATAAAGGCCATGAATCCAGCTATATCTTCTACTGAAATGACTATCCATTACTGGAAGTCTGAAACAAGAGTCTCTTTTGTATGCTAATAGGTTAGGAGAACCCCTCGAGACGAGAAACTCTTACCCTTTTCCTTTTCTTCCTTGTCATAAAAAAAAAAAAATGAGCCGCAAGAGGAATTAAACATTTTTTCATGGCCCCTCAAGCTGTACCTCACCGTCACACAATTAGTCAATACCCGCATGCACATTTCATGGACGGGGCGTGTCCATAACCATCTTTACTTATATACATCTAAATTTTATGGTCACGGAGGGAGTACTATACAAGCACACAACATTTGGATGAGAAAAAAATAAAATCAAATTGGGGGCCAAAAGGAAAAAAAAAACCGAAACGGGGAAAGTGTTCAACCCATAGTCCCTAGAGTCCAATTCCATCCTTCAAATTGGGCCATCAGGCCCCTCGGTAAAAGAAAAGAAAATAAATATCGGGCCATTTAACCCAAATGAAAAGAAGCCCATTTAAATATCACGTGACATTGTGACACCGACACTTCTGAGCGCATTTTTCCGATTTCCTTTTTTTTTTTTTTCCGACGAAAAGCTTCATCAATGGAGGTCAACCATCGAGCGTAATGATTCTTAAATTTTCACAAAAAATCGCGAAGAAACACGGAATTCTAAATCGTCATTGATAATCATGAGTTACCGAAGGTAAAATCATCTCAATCTTGGTTTATTAGGTTAGTTTTGAGATTTCACGAATGTTTGTAGTCTATTAGATTGTACATCTATATATGTAATTATCTATCGAATTTGGCATTTGGTTGATTACATTTCAATATTTCGACCGATCCGATTAATTTTTTCAATTAATTTGAGTAGTAAATTTAGCATTGTTGATGTTACCTATTTAAGACGCTTAAAACAATGCCGCTTTGATTTATTTCAAATTTGATTGTTTCTTTGCGTGAAAAATATGTGGTGTAGGATTCTTGTTTAATAATTTGGGAGTGTCTTACAGCTAAAGCGTCTTAGACAATGCTTAGGAATATAGGTTGTGCTTTCTAAAGTTAGGGTTAGAATATTATGAATTTGGCTAAGGTGATTGAATTCACAATCCTGTGAGATATGGTTGCTCAAATGTAGAGGTTTAGTTGAATGTTTACTGTCATGGAATTTTAGGGTTGGGAGATATTGGGTACAGCTGTACAGGTTTTTATTTTTGGTTGAACAAAAATCAGTTTTGGACAAGTTTTTCTTACTGTTTGGACCTTGATTGGCTTAATTCAGATTCTCTGGCTGAGATTGTTTCGAGTTGGACGGAATTGAACATTTGGGTGGGTCATGGAATTGCCACTTGACCATGGGTATGGTCTTCAAAGAGCTTGTTCTTTCGGGGACGTAGAATGATTGAGTTGTTGGAATGCAATTTATGAAGTTTCTGATTTGCTCATTTATCATCTTCGCGTATTGGATGCTGTGGGTCATCCAGTTCATTAGGATAAGATTTGTGGGTATTAACTAGTAAGGTCTTGAGAATGAGATTAGCTGACTCTGAGAGCTCTAGTCAAGTTGTTTGATAAGTATTTTGCGACGTTTTCTTTCCTTTTGTCAAAGTTGGAATCTCTGCCATATCCTTATTTTCAAAATTCCTCGTGATCAGGTAGCTAGATACCGGGCAGACTTGGTCATGAATCATAGCATAATACAGATGTCTAGAATGTATGTTTTATCGGCTGATCAGCACTACTTTTGTCCTTTCTGAACTGTGATTAACATCTGCCTTTGTATATTGATATTCAGGGAGAATCGTGGATCTAGAGCTGCTCTTTTTGATGGGTATGATGATATTGAGGAGGGTGGTCTTAGGGCCTCTTCGTCATACTCAAGTGACATTGTCGAGCATGAGAATGACAAAGATCTTGACAGCCTGAAAGATAAAGTCTTCTTTCTGAAGCAGGTGATAATTTGTTTAAAAACATTCTTCTTGCTAAATGTCAATTTTGAGCAAAGTTGCTTTATATTATTCAACCTATGGTGGTCAATGCTATTTGAACATGATTATGATGCCAAGGGAAGATAAACATGAAATCTTGTGTATGTCCTCAAAAATGTGAATATAGAAAAAGAGGGATGCTTTTGTCTTAAGTCAGATGAGCATGATGTCATCCTGAGTCCTGTGTCTAGGGCTCGGAATATAGTATTGAAAAGTGTATGAATGTGAAGAAGCTTCCGAATTAGATCAAGCCATACCCAGGAGGATGATTAATGCACACATAGCATTTGCTTAATACCATGTGTGCTATTGACGGGTTGACGTTTTCTTAATGATTAATTATAAAATATACCTTGAGTGAGCTCAGCTGGTAAGGCAGGCCTCTGAGATCTGTTCCAGAGAGAGGTCACAAGTTCCGAGTTTGAGACCCCTTAGGGCCAGTGGAGATTTTCTTGGTCGTGAGCTTTAGGGCCCATGGGATTAGTCGGGCAAAGCCCGTATAGCGGATACCCATGTTATCTAAAAAAAAAGGAAACCATAATATATAATCTTCCCTTGGTCCTTAAAGAAGGTACATTTATAACTCAATCACCATATGAAGGTGTTGAATGTATAACTAAGTAATTAAATTGAGTAAATCAACCAGTTGATACCCGTGCTACGCAGGGGTTAACTGAAAATCTACATAGATACTCCCTGTGCATAGCATGGTACATGCTATTAGTAAAACTATATTAATCATAACAAAATGATATTCTGAAATGTGCGATAATGTTTAAAAAAATTCTCAATCATTTTCCTTCCAATGCACCCTTAACTAAACTAAAGGTCAAGAAGTTATTAGTAGAAGATATTGAACTTAGTCCAAGATATTCGTAGAGGACTAACTGGTACTACTGATTTGGTAGGAAAGAATGACATTTACTAACATTATCTCAGATTAGCTCTTGTGGGAAATCTAGAATCTAGAAGCTGCCAACAGCAGATGTGGATTTAGAATTAGGGTCCAAATTAGATCTGCAGTAATCTGGAATTCTGGATTGTCATAGGATTATGATAAATGATAACAATCCTTTGTACTAAACTCATAACTATTGCTGAATTTCCAGAATTAAGAACATGGCCTATGTTGAGTGAGAGGTACGCCAGCTAACAACCCACCACCTGCTTATTAATGAAAATGATTTCAGAGGCTCTAATAAGCAGGTTCTGAAACTAGCTCACCATGTATCAAGCTGTCAAAGATGCAGGGTATAACGATATATCCATGCAACCTGTCCAACAACCTTCACAATAGGTTATAAGAGCCCCTGCACTAAGCCACCTAAAGTCTTTCCCATCTTATCACTACTAAAGGAGAGATATACAATTCTAATAGCCTATTCTGAATTTACCACCAGAACAAAAAGATTTCAGTTTTGTGTTTGCAGTATCCACATCCCCGCATTGCTCAACAAAGTGTCAGAATCACCGTTTAGCTCGATGCGGTTCTCCAAACCCAGGAAAAAGTTTTTTTACATTCAGCCACTAAGACTTAAAAACCCATGTGGCCACAGAGAATCCTGCATATGATGAAACCTTCACACCACCCAGCTTTTTTCCCATCGAGATCATATAATCACAACTCCGAAAGAAATTTCTTAGCACAAACTTTACTGTTACATTCCCAGTGCTAATCTCAGGAAACCTCACTTCTTCGTGCTATTTCAGAGTCCTGCATTTGGGGAAATCAATAGTATGCTGAGATCAACTTATAAAAACCCAAAACTTGCAGATGCCTCTGGCCCCCATCCTTTTCTTTCCTTTTGCATTTTTGAAGTTGGAGAATGGAACTTTGTTTTCAGCTGAAGAGAGAGAGAGAGAAGAACAGATGAAGAAGAAACTGAAGAGGGAAAAACTGAAGAGTGAGAGGTAGTCAGAGCGGGTATATTGAATTGGGTCTAGTTCCAAGAATTAAATTTGCGTCATGTCAATTTGACTTCTGAGATAATTTGTACCTGGATTAAATTTCAAGTTGGATTTTACATGTACTTTCCATTATCGAGAGTATTTGCTTGATTGTGACTCTGAGTCTTCCAAGGCAAGGAAAAAAAAAAATGGAACAGTGACCGTCACAATTGAGGGAAGGTGGACGAAGGATTTTGGGCGGGAAAAGAGTTAACGTCATGCTGCCACGTGGACAGTACTGGCCTGTTTTCGTAGATAGTTATCAATTGCCAGTAGATTGAGTTGGAAAGGGGGGAATACTCATAACTATAATTTTAATTTTTTTATTTATACCTTTCGTTGTTTACTCTCTTGTGGCTTAGTCCACTAATGTTATCATTTGTTCGTACCACGGGATTGGTGAGGCTTGGGATTGGTAGTCATTAAGGAGACTGAGTACTAATTTTTCGAGAAAGGAGAAATGAAGTTTCATTAATGTTCTGGACGATGGTCGTTGCAACATTGGATCAAGGTTCATATGGAAACAACATCTTTGTTTTCACAAGGCTAAGGTTGTATACAACCCCCTCCCCAATTTGCCCTGCCTGGGTGGGGGCCCCTTTGTAGGAACTTTGGCAATGTTAATGTGTGACGTATATTAAGGAGATGATTAAAACGCATATAATGGACCATAGTTTCAAACAAATTTAAAAACTTATTTTTTTAGTCCCTTTGCTCTGAACATATGTTCATGTTGTGTGTATTATACTTGCTCATGAGCTTTTAGTAGCAATTGCACAGAACAAAGACCACACTGAAAGACCTACTTTTGATCCTATCTTTGTTAAGGTCTAGGGGTATGCAACCTTACCCCTATTCCAAAAGGCCAATGAACACAATTTGGAGAACATGTAGAAAATTATTAATATATCATAATAGAAACACTAGTAGATTTTGATGATGAAGGAGAATAGTAGTAGTAGTGATTTCTAGTGGCAATTGGGCTTAGCAAATTAAACTTGGACACTTGTTAGATTGAGAACAAATCATTATATTCCTGTGTATCATTAAAATGTTGTTCTTAGTCCTTAATTGTAGCCCTGTCAATTTTTTTTTTGTAGGTGTAAAGTCTCTTAGCTCACATATTAAGGTTTGAGAGGTGGTTAAAATGGGAGTCCTTGTTGGAACATATGATTTTCAAATGCTCAAGAGGTCCTTTTTTTGTGGGTGTGGGGGGAGGAGGACAAAAGAAGCTTACGATGGACCTTTTATTTGTGATGGGGAGAGTTCATGTGAGGGAAAAAAAAGGGGAAGGAAACAAGAAAAAGTGAACGTCATTTAATGATATGTCCCCCGATTTAAATACCATCATGATCCCTAAGTGAGTATGTCGCACTTTGCTAAAGGTGAATACAATTTAATTACTGTTTACTCGTCAATGTTAATTTTTTTGTTAACTGCCTACAAAGGAAACTTGACAACGTTTTTGGACTCAAGCAGGGGTGAAAGTTCGGACTTTGGATTGGATTATGGCCTAGTCCAAATCCAATCCAAAAAAATTTGGACTCGAAATTTTGAGTCCAAATCCAATCCAAACTAATTTTGGACTTTGATTTTTGAGTTCGAATCCAATCCGAATCATTTTCCATAATCCAATCCAATCCAATCCGAATAATCCAATCCAATCCAATCCGAATAATCCAATTTTTTCCTGACTCCTTACCTTTTCTACAACCATGTCCGTTACTTAAAAAAAAGTTCATCGATAAGATAATAATACAAATGTCGAAGCCAACTACAAGTCTACAACATTCATTAAAAAAAATGCAAAATATGTAGTTTCAAAGGTGTTCGGTAATCTCCACTTAGTGTACATGGAGAAGACATATGTGTAAAGGGATAGCAAGTGGACGAGTGGTTGCTAAGGGCGTGACTTGAGTGAGTTGTCTGAAAGGATTTTTCTCTCTTAATTTATTTATGCATTTTATTGCTGCCATCAATCCCTTAGGTTTTAATTTGTAGTTTATACTTTTTATTTTGGGCTAGTATCATTTTTGGATTATATGTATTTTCCTTTATTAATTTATATCTAATTTGAATTGGATTGGATTGGATTATTGGACTCCGAAACGGTGAGTCCGAATTCAATCCGAAAATCCAAAAAATATTTTTTTCCTGTCCGAATCCAAAAAGTCCAATCCGAATTGTCTAATTTGGATTGGATTGGATTGGATTGGATTTTGGATTTAATCCGAATAAGTTTCACCCCCAGACCCAAGTTTATACTGGATAGCTTCCATATCTTATTCGATTGTGTTGTTAATCTTTTTGACATGAAAATTGACACGCCCCGTGCATTCTCTTTGTAGCTATCTGGGGATATTCACGATGAAGTTCTTAGCCACAACCGTCTCCTGGATCGAATGGTATAATACTGTACATATGTTGTTGCCTAAAGCGAATTTCCGCATTATATGATTAGTGAAAATTTAAATTCTGATGAAGGGGAACGCTATGGATGCATCAAGAGGGGTCTTGTCAGGAACTGTGGATCGCTTCAAGATGGTAAGTGGTAGGATTACATGTGGCATTCCCTTATCTCTCAGTTCAAAGATTTGTACTTGTACTGCTGTTGACTGATGGATGGGTGTATTGCACCATTCACCATAACAGGTCTTCGAAAAGAAATCAGGGCGTACAACGTGCAAGCTTGTAGGTTGCCTTGTGGCATTCTTTCTATTGATCTACTACCTCATCAGGTAATTAATAAATTATGTTGTTGTGGTAGAGTGCTCATTTTATCAATTTTTTTCCAGTAAGATCTCCGAGGTAAATGACATTATCAAGCATTCAATTTACTGGAGAACATATATATTTCACATAATCGTAGTTGCTCATTAGGACTGGGAGGGGGGAGACTTTGATTGATTAGCTACATGGAGCAGAAGAAGATGCCTAGTGATATAAAAATACTGAATGCTATGAACAGTAATTCCATCTGTTTCCCTAGATGGACTCTCATAATCCAGTACCTATATAAAAAATAAAGGCTTAAAAACTTTTACTTCTTTGAACTGTGCATGTTTTAAAGTCTTATGTCAGTCAATCAGCTTGTTTACTTTGAGGAATTTTCGATGTTACAGTATAAAAACAAAGAAGACATTTTAGTCCTTAGACCTTAGCTCCTTTTCTCTGGTCTGGTGATGGGATGTCCTGTGCCTGGGAGTTGGCATGCAGGTTTCAGTTTTGCTCTAGAGTCCATATATGTTCATCAATCGACAACGCAAGTGATAGAGAATTTGAACCATGTATTTGCAGGGCCTTAGATATGTCAAGTGAGGATGAAGTGATTAATCAGAGGCTTCTAGCAAATACTAGAGTTGTGCGAGGAATTTCTCATGATTTGGTAAGCTGGAGAATGCTCCGAGGAGAGAAATGGGGTGATAATTAGATGAAGCCATGAAGGCATCAAGATCAAATGCAAATGACATTTGTTTAACATAGGCAAAATACCCGATACATGTAAGAACACAGCACATCATTACAGGTCGTGTCCTGTTTCATAATACAGCTTTGTACAGAGGGAAAAAGGAAGCAGTATTTGTCCAAGAAGTTTGTATTCAAGTAACCTGTACTGTTTAACAACGGCCTAGTCTGGTCTGATGCTCATGTAAAATCATTTGCAATGACAACTACCATTGCGATTGTCCAACATGGGATATGCATATACCGACAATCCTTTGTGAAAAAGGATGTACTCCCTCAAGTTTATTGTTAATTGTCCTACATTAGTTTCTTGCTATTTCAAATTGTTTTTGTCTACCTTGTTAACAAACAAGATTGTCCATCAATTTTCATTGATCTCATCAACACTCCGGTGTTAGTTAAATTCTATACCATACATGTGAGTGAATGTAAGAATACAGACCAACTAGCCAAAATGGGTGTAAAAGTTTTTATATCTCTAGATGTTGATTAGGGTTCTACCAAGTTTTTATACCAAGCTTCTGAGGGTCTCCGGATGGCATTGTAGTGACTTTGGCAATGTACGTTGCTTATAGTGACAGTATTCAATCTATAAAATCCATAACACAATTTGTGGGAAGTGGGGTTGTAAATTGTAATTGTATAGGAGTGATTCACAAATACACAATAAATCATGTATGTTTCTCCTTTTCCCCTTTGACTAATTTGTTTTAAGTGCAGATGAAATATAATTTGGTTTAATCAGAATTACAATGCTGCTTCTCTTAACTTACGTTACAACAATTTTAACAAAAAGCACCAGTGGTCTAGTGGTAGAATAGTACCCTGCCACGGTACAGAGCCGGGTTCGATTCCCGGCTGGTGCAAATTCGAGTTTTTAGTTTTTCCGATTCCCGGCTGGTGCAAATTCGATTTTTTTTTTTTTTGATTTTTGATTGCTTAAAGCTTAAACTGTTGATTTCTGACTATTTGGGAATTTGACAAACGATGGTATCGTTGTAATTTCAAGGTCCTTGCCAGATCGCTTGGCAAACTGATATTCTATTGATAGGTCTTATTATTCCCACAATTAAAGGTGAACAAGCATTTGAAAACTTGTAATGAGCTGGTAAAGTTATAAAGGATTGAAACAATTCTTTCAAAAAACAAAAAAAAAAAAAAAAAACAAAAAAAAAAAAATTGAGAACGGCTCAAATGACCAAAATAAAACATTCAATCTTTGCATTCTTTTGTCAATTCTTCTACTATCATTACTACAAAGATTTGTATCTGTTGTCTTAAAGGTATGTCAATACAAACTTGGAATATATAAGGTTAATATGTTTATATTAGTCATTATCAATTACATGTGAAAATAAGTATAGAAGGTGATAAATGTCAATTGAACTAATTTCCTTTGTCAGAATCTGTCACTCCATTTGCATTTTGTAGTTGTTGAGCAGAACTCACAGAAGCAACAGCTTTCCTGAAATCCCACTCTTTAGATCTTAAGTATGGATATGAAGGACCTATTTAAACAATTACTTTCTCTACAAAGGGAAGGTTAGCAAATAAACAGTGGATAAAGGCAACGAATTCTACCACCTTTAACCTTTTGTGTTGGTATTTAACCTTTCTTCTTCGCATCTTAATCCCGTCATCTTCATTTCCCGATCCACCACAAATCTGCACAAAATAATGAAAATTTTTACCAAAAAGGAAAGAAACATCTCACGCACACAAAGGGAAAAAACATATCTAATCAACAATATTTTGTTAGATAAATAGATCCAATCAACAATTAGCAAATTGCCTACATAAATTCAAACACGACTATCACGTTTTGAAAGATGAGAATGGAGCACAAGTGGTAAGGATTTCACTCTCACAATAGGTGTTCGAATTCTTGTCCATATAGAGATACTAGGTGACATTTTGCTAAAATAAACCTGCTCTAACGAGTAACGACCATACTTCCTGTGTTTGATCCTCTAGACTTCATTTGTGAAGTTCTTTTTTTCTCTTTGTCTCTCTCCTCTAACTACCTAATTTTCCAAAACAAACCTCTCTAATCCAAGGTTTCGAAAACTCCCCTTTTCCTTAATGGGCGTGCAGGCAAGCTGCATAGCTCTTGCTAACTCTTGGCATAGTACAGACATGTCAGCCATATAAGATTTTATTACCAAAAGACCATCTGCGATGTACATCAGTAAACATCTTAGAGGCTCAAAAATCAAACGTCTGATGGGCCATCCAGAAAATTAAGGAAGACTGGAGACAAAAACAGGCAAAATTTGATGAGATACACGGCAAGTATTACATCCTCACACGTCACAACATACGGCAAATGTGTCCCAACCACAACGGCCCAACACCCAAAAAGAAGCAAAGCAACAACAACCATGTATTAGATGAAGTGAATGCTTTTCATTTTAATCTCTGAAAGTGTAAGGTTTACCACATTTACAAGTCCAAAAACATTCTATTTTTTGGGCAGGGGATGTTGGAGAAAATTAATAATGGCAAAGACGAAGCAAAGACATTTTGGTGAACAAGATATTATACTCTTGATTGCTTAAACAAACTCAACGATAAATGCTCTTTCATAGGCTTATAATAAGCCACTAATGGGAAACATGGGAATGTGACCCACTAACAGACAACATACAATAGTTGAAGTATCCCCAACAAGGAAAAGGATGATAAAGAATTCAGAAATTCAAGAAAGAAGATAAAAAAGGAAAGAGAGAAAATGAGACATTCACAACATAAAGCCCTTCAATCAACTTTATATTAAGGTACACACAATTACCAGCTGAAGAATAGAACCACTATTTGGCTTCCAATATCTGACCAGCTTCACATACTTTATAGAAGAGATTAGAGCACTGCTACTGCTACTTGTCCTTAGGTTCCATCGTGGAAATAGTTTTAAACACACACAAGAGAGTCATACACTCTATGTTTTTGACACCGGATAAATGTAGGCTAACGTAAATAGATATATCATCTTGTAACATATTGATCCAATCCTCCAGGGTACTCTCCAAATTGCAACACTAGGTATACGACTTATACCCAAACCATATATTGTTAGCTTAGTTAATATCAAAAACACCAAAACCTTGTGCTCCATTTGTTCAGAAAAACAAAGGGTAAAAGCAACCAAACAATCTCAAATTTATCCGCTATCCGAAATATATTTATATATTTTTATTTTTTATTCTATTTTGTGCCTAATATTTTGAAAATGTGAGCCAAATATTTCAGATAGTTTCGGATATTCGGATAGTTTTGGATAATTTTCGGATATTTCGGATAATTTTGAGTTTTTCGGATATTCTCGAATATCCGAAAATTTTGGAAAATGGTATCCGAACGCGTATCCAAAATTTCAAATATCCGTTTTTCGGGTATTCGAAATTTCGGATATCCGCTGTTTCGGATAATTTCAGTTAGGATATTCGGGTTTTCGGATCGGATGCTCGGGTTCGGATATTTTTGAAGAGCCCTACTTGTAGGTGCTACGTTGACGGGGCTAGTGTTTGCGCTGGTTGTTCAGCTAGTCTATTATGCTCGCTATTGAACACGAGAATCCGAACATGACGTACCGGAGGTGCCTCGATCGCCATTCAATAAATACCGCTTGTTATACTTGTTAGTTGTTACTCTTTTCAATATATAAATTTTGTTAAACTTTTTCGTTCGTGAAGTTTTGTTGTTAAATAAAATTAATTAGAAGTTAAATAACTATATTCTACTAAAACATTTAACTTTTTTTTTAAACTTTCTACACTAGGCTTATACGGTTAGGGGTGAGCGCAATCAAGTACCCACTAGGTATTGTACTACTCGAAATTGGTTACACTGGTTCCTAGATCTTAGGAACTGGAATTAGATCTACTGGGTACACACCGATTCTTGGTACCGAAGTCCACATTCAACCCAAATTTTATTATTTTTTAAATCAAATAAATGTATCTTTTGATAATAAAAAAATATCTATTATAATATTACACTAACAAATATTAGTTTCTGAAAATACCTCAAACATAAAATCAAATTCTACAATCAAAATACTTAACATTGTAAATCAAAATTTAATAACGTATACAATCATTTAATTATTAATATTACAAATACAATCATTAAAATTACAAATACAATTTTTTAATTCATTAATCTTACTAGAAATCACCATTCTTTATTTTCAACAAAGAAAAAGTCTTACTTTTTTTTACACTGGGTACCAATCAGTTCCGATTTCCAAAAGTCAGAAATTGGAATTGGGTGATCAACTCCTATATTTGGAAATTGGAATTGAAATTGGTTAGACCGTTTCCGATTTTGGAACTACCGATTCCAAACCAATTACAATTTCGGTACTGGATACCCGAATTTTCTGCTCACCCCTATATACGATAAAATAATATATTTTGTGATATAATCTTTCTCATTACCTTTACTTCATGAAGTCTTCCTCATAATCTCAAAGATCATGATCATAAGATAACTTTAAAAAGTAATGAAATAATATTAACTAAGAAATTTAATAAAATTTTAGTAATAGAGTAAAATTTAGATAAGAGCATCAGCAACAATGACACCTTATTTAAGGTGTCATGATATTTCTCTTTTCTCCACCTCATTTTCCACCAAAAATATTTACATGTCATGACACTTTACAATTTCACCTACAATAGTGACATGAGTCATGGTACTCTCTCTCCTACTTTTTGCTATACCCCACCATATTTTCTCTCTCCTATTGTTTCTTTAAATTTTAATTTACATAAATCTTTATTACTTAATTTTCATAATCATGCTTAATTAAAATCGATAATTATTAAAAATAGTATTGTTAATTTTTTTTGATATAGGTCTTTTAATTAATACCATTAAACATATTTAACTAATATTGTTAATTATTAAAAATCTTCAACAATTATATTATTAATATCACTAATTATTTAATATCTTACGCTAATTATATTTAACATTGCAAATAAAATAACCATACATTGAAATTGAAAATGGCTTACGGTACATGAAACAAATAAAAACATCTAAAAAAAGAAAGAAAATTACGTTAATAAAAACAACCACACAAAGCTACAAACTGCGAAATAAAAACAAAAGTTACATAAATAATATAAAATCATATATATCTTAAACAACACCACCACCACCACCTCGGTTTGGATTGTTCAACGTCCATATATTTTCAATCAAGTCTTTGTATAGAACTTTGTGGACTTCCTTATCATGTACCCGATCTCTATTGTCCATGTATGACCTTAAACCCATAGGAGCCTCAGGAGGCGGTCCATTATGCGGCACCCCTTCTTCTCCATCTGTTGGGGCTCGATCTTGGTTAAATTTAGTTGGATCTCTATAGTTTAAATAAGATTCTCGTTCGTCCTCTACTATCATGTTGTGCATGACGATGCATGCGAGCATAATTTTGCAAAGGATTGTCTTATTTCATGCCATGGCTGGTTGTCGAATTATTGCAAATCGAGCCTGTAGAACTCCAAAAGTACGCTCCACATCTTTTCTCGCCGCTTCTTGTTTTTCTGCAAATAATTTGTATTTCAAGAGTTGTGGAGCTTTAATTGTTGGAACGAACGCTGCCCATCTTGGATAGATACCATCTGTGAGGTAGTACCCCATATCATAATGATGGTTGTTCACTGTATACTCTACTGCCGGAGCTCGCCCCTGTATTATCTCATCAAACAACGGAGAGCGATCAAGGACATTAATATCATTACACGAACCTGGCGTTCCAAAGAACGCATGCCAAATCCATAACTCTTCTGAGGCAACGACTTCTATGATGACTGTTGCCTTCTTATTTCTTCCTTGAAACTGTCCTTTCAAAGCGCGTGGACAATTCTTCCAATCTCAGTGCATGCAATCGAGACTACCCATCATCCCTGGAAATCCACGTCCCCCAACTGAAAGAAGCCTAGCCATATCTTCGGTATTCGGGTGACGCATGTATAGAGTGCCAAATTCGTTGAGCACACCTTGAACAAAATGGGCAAGACACTGCCTCGCTGTACATTCAGCCACTTTTAAATACTCATCAACCTCGTCGGCAGCGACACCATATGCTAGCATTCGCATAGCTGCTGTGCATTTTTGTTCACATGTTAAACCAACTCTACCAGTTGCATCGCGTCCCTGTTGGAAAAAATCATATTTTTCGCTTGAGATTGTCATGATACGGGAGAACACATGCCTTCGCATTCGGAATCTACGGCGAAACATATCGGGCCCATACCTAGGATTTTCGATGAAGTAGTCATTCATCAAACGAGTGTGAGCGTCTTCACGATCTCTATGAACATACCTTCTTCGAACTCTTTCAGGGGGGTTCTCAATTGTCAGTGATATCAAAGGAACAATTGCAGCTATGATTGCATCCTCTTCATCATCGAGTTCTTTGATTTCCTTATCCCACTCCCTCATTCTTGAAATAAACCTACCAAAAGTTGAATCATTTGAACTTGAACTATTTGAAGAGGAAGACATTATTTTATTTGAAATAGAACAGTTTGAAGACTTGAATGGAAAATTGAGCTTAGTAAAGAAATGGAGAAATGACCCCTATATAAAGAGAAAAAACTTGGAAGGCAAAACCAATAATGCCAAGTAAATAATGTAACCAGTGCAATAATGTTAAAATTGTTATGTCTTTTCACAATAACTCTATTGAGTCGTCACTTCAGCAATTAAAGTCTGACATCTTTTTCAGAAATCGGTACAATAATTCAAGTAAAAATGAAAATAAATGAGATAAGTACAATAATTTAAATATTGCTATGTAATTTCACAATAAAGCTACTGATTTTTGTCACTTCAACCATTAAAGACTAGTAGAACAAGAATAATAAATGAGAATAATGATCAAATAAAACAAATTACTATTACTAATTAAACAACATTTCAAGCATTATGCCAATTAAACATTACAATAACTAATACAAATTTAAAGATGGAATTACAACAAGCACTAAAATTTAAAGGGAAAATAACCATTGCAATAATAATTCGGAATTTTAATAAATATTAAACTTAATATTATTTGGTGCATCACACATTGAATTCTTCTTGCAATTTAGCATAGAGAGCCATTTCCTCAGTCGACACCAACGATTTTCCCATCAATACGGTGTACGTTTTGAACCTCCTCTTCTTTTCCAATTCTTCATCCTTCTTTTTGTCTTTCAATTTTTCATAATCGAAAAATTCCTTCTCCAATGTCAATTTTGACTCCATCATCTCTCTCCTTCTTGTACCTAAACTTTCAATTGCCAAAGCCACTTCGTTTAATGTCTCATGATCAACTTGTTTACCTTTCCTTCTCGAGCGTTTCACCAAATCAGGAATTGAATTCGCACCTTCCTCACTTGTTGGTGTATCCGGTTCTGATCTCTTTGAGCTATCACCACTAGTTAAATCTTCAACAGTCACCCCACATTGCCATTTGGGATAATGCCTTAAGATCTCCCATACATGCTCGTACATGAATGGATGCCCGTGATCTCAGATAAAAAATGACCTCGCGTCTTTCATGACGTCTGTCTCATTGTGTCCGCTAGTCTTCTTTTTTGTTGCTTCAGAATAGTTTTCGACAAACTTGTTTGTTTCACCCAATAGTATTTTCCAATGTTGTGTAATAGCCTCCAAAGTTCTTGGTTGAATTTCTGGGTTCTCCACCCGGGCAGCCTCATACAATCTAAAAATTGTTGCCGACATATCTTTCCCTCTTTGATTGGTTGATTTGTCTACATCGCCACCGCCATTGATATAACTTGATGTTAAAGCTATATCTTCAGCCATGGTCCATCCTATTGGTTGAGATCTTGGTGTTTTAGCTCGCGTGACTTGACCTCGCCGACCTCCTCTAGATCTACCACCTCGTTTAGCTCGAGAGGCTCTTACCGGAACATTTGACCTCTCCTCGTCAGAATCCTCTACAGTTTCTTAGAATAAAGGTCTACAACTTCTAACTGACCCCTCATGAGATGAAGCACTTTCAACATTTTGGTGTGAAAATTGAGAGGAAAACATCCCAGGAGTGTTAAAAACACTTGGAATTGGTTGTGAGTATGGTGTTTGGTTAGAAAACTGTGGTGAATAAGTTGATTGACTCGATAAATCTGGTGGAGAAGGGTTAATGAGTCGATTTTGATAAAATTGCATCATTGATGAAAGGAATCGTGGATCCGACATCCAAGCAGGATCAAAAGGAAGAGTAGGTGTTTGTGAGTTTGAATTTGTTTGTAAGTTTGGATTTATTTGAGGGTTCAGATTTCTTGGAGGGTTTGAATAAGGTGGAGTATTTCCATAATTAGGATAATTTGGATCCATAACTAGATAATTAATTATTTTTTCAAAATATTAAAATGGTATGAAATAGAATTATTATTGAAATTATAGAGATAATATCAATAATTTGTAGAAAAAAGAGAAATTTTCGAATTGAGCAAAAATATGACAAAATGAGTCTCTATTTATAGAGTACGAAAAAATAAGACCGTTGGTTATTTTTTTTTGTATTTTTTATTTTTAGTTATAGCCGTTTTAAAATGGCTAGAAATTTTTAAACAAAAGAATTGCCACATGTTACAACCACACTGGCAAACGGAAAACAAAAAAACATGTCTTGGAAACTGGGCAATATTTTGTGCCTCCATTAAATCCCAAACCCTCTTTCTTATCCTCCATTTCCAAGCTTTAGGATCTTTTTCATCACCAGTATTCTATCTCATTTTCTCTCTATGATGTTTCCGCCATTGTTTCTCGAGCTTTCGCAACGAGAGTGAGGCGATTAGCTTCAAAAGTTGCCTCATTGAAAATAGGGTCGTCTTGAGAAGAACACAGATTGGATGATAATGGTCTTGTTTGGTAGAAAGAAGGGATATGAAAGTGAGAGATATGGGGAATGTTTGTCGATATAGTTGTTGTGTCCATGGTGTTTGCTGATTGAGGACAGAGAAAGTGGTAATTGATGTGAGGGTGCTAATGGAGGTTTTGGTATAATTTAGGATGGATGGTAAAATAGTCATGAAATTTTGAACTAATGGAGTAGTTGACACTAAAGGTCAAAATCGCATATCATGTACATTAACATTTAATCTTAAGGGTACGATATATACAAAACTTAAAATGTGGACACAGCCAACAATTCACGAAATTATAGGGGTACACCGTGTAATATCCCAAAAATTAAAAAAAAAATACATGCAAATCTCTTTATAGGATACCCAATTTTGTTGGCTCTACAATGGCTGCCAATAAGGTATAATATTTTATTTTTGTGGAGATTTTTTTGATGGGTTATTGTTGGTTTGGTTTCTAGTTGTGTTATTGAGGTCTGAGGATCGAGAAAGTGGTGATTGATTTGAGAGTGTTAATGGATGATTTGATATGGTTTAGGATGGAGGGCAAAATAGTCATGAAATTTTGGATTAACGGAATACTTGACATTAAAAGTCAAAATTGTGTATCGTGTACATTAACATTTAAGTCTTGTTTGGTTGGGGATAAGATAGCATGAGAAATGCAAGTTCCATTTAAGTTATTAAAATTTGTCATTGTTTGGTCATCAACTTTCTTGAAAGTGGAACTTTTTTTTTTTTTGGATATGAGAAACCCTCAGCCACTAATCTTCGAGTGTGCACTGGATAAACCCCGAGTGTGTGCAATAGCCTGCAAACCACACACACTAGGCAAGCCAACAAGATAAATCTTGTAGACAGACTCAGCAAAGAGGCCTAGTGGGAATTGAACCCATGACCTTTGTCATGAAATATCAACCCCACGACTAACTCCACTACCCCTTTCAGGGCGAAAGTGGAACTTACCTATGTAACTTACTTCCTATGAGACATGGGAAGTTGCTTAGGTAAGGGCCTAAGGGGGGCTAGGTACTTCCCATGCTTCTCCCACCCAAATTACACATGTGTACCTAAAAAGGTAATACCTATGTAAATAAGTGAGGGTAATTATGTCATTTTGTATTTCCTCCAACGAAGTCCATTTAATCAACCAAACAATATGATTTCCATGGAATTTCAACTTACCTATGTAACTTCAATTTCCATGAATTTACAACTTTCATAGGAAGTTTACTCACATAAACCAAACAAGGCCTTAATCACATGGGTACAATATATATAAAACTCAACTTATTATTATTATTATTATTATTATTATTATTATTATTATTATTATTATTATTATTATTATTATTATTATTATTATTATTATTATTATTATTATTATTATTATTATTATTATTATTATTATTATTATTATTATTATTATTATTATTATTATTATTATTATTATTATTATTATTATTATTATTATTATACGTCCCACAGAAGTGGGATTGATTGCTCTGGAATTTCTCTGAAGTGAGTGGTGAATCAGAAGCATTGTCTCAAAACAACATTGGTTACCTTATTGTTTTTTTTTGCTAGTAGTTACCTTATTGTTGGGGCATGCATCTTTGGTCTAACAAAGCTCCAAGAAATGCAAGTTCAGGCATTGTAGTGGCATATTGCCATATTGTTTTCTTTGGACATTCTCCTAGCTAGCCTCCGCTGCATATTTTCCTAACTTTACATTATCCATCATTGTGATTGACGACAAAAGGCTATTAAATACTCAATCCGTTTCAAAAAAATCATAACATTTGTTTTTTGAACAACTTTGACCATTAATTTATGAAAAAAAAAATGAATTATAATATAAAATACTATGGTTAGATCCATTATCCATCATTATGAAGGTCAAACGGCTACTAATTAGATAACTCGTAACATTGAAAAAAAAGTCAAGTACAACAACAAAAGCATCAACTTGGTATTAAAATGGTAGATTATTACCCTATTTATACCTGAAAGAATTGAATCTAATCTAATATTAGAATTAGAATGTAGATGTAACGTGGTGCTTCCAAAACCCAATTCCAAGCATTTCGTGCACTCCCTCCAAAACCCCCTCTTTGAATTTTAAAATTACCCATTATTGCTATCATTGACTCAACTCTAAGGAGTCAAATTAGGCAAAATATGAAAGGCCAATGAAAGAATACTCATCCAAGAGATCTCCTAATCAATTAACTAATGAAAAGAATATTCTTTCATTCCATACTAATCATTTTTCAATCAATCAAAGTAACTGAAAAGATCCAATTAACATACATCAATAAAATTAGGCAACTCTTCCCAATTACGATTCTATTATTATTACATGTAATAAGGAAGCATAGAGGAAGAAAATAGTTTAACCGAGTATAAGTCCCACATCGGAGAGGAATATGAAAGTTGTAGCAAAATGAGGTATAAATATAAAGAGCGAGGGATTGTGGAATCATACATTTCTTTAGACTTTTGTCTACGACGAAGGTAATATTTATTCTTATTAAGGTGTGTTCTTTTCTTATTGAACTAACCACCATCAACCAATATTAATTTAGTGCGATAATAATTATGCAGCTACTACTACTACAACTAATAATGATGATGTTGATGATTATAGCCATAGAAGTTCATTATGAAAAATAATGCAAAGTAATCGTAGGATGCACACAAACATAGATCAAAAACGATTTAATCAAAAGGAATCTTTGTGAGAAAGATTTGTTGAAATATTATATTTTACATATTTTCTCAATTAATTATGTTGTATTTATATATCCTTACATGAGTCCCACATCGAGAAAGAAGTTAGAGATAAAGTTGGTGAAAGATATAAAAACATGAGGGACAAGCAAAGGCTAGAGAAAAGTTGCCTTTTTTTTTTTTTTTTTTATCACCGACTATTTGCATGGCTATAGTGATGTGTAGTATATAAAAATTACGATACTATATTTGAGTTACCCAAAAATAGGAGGATTATGGTTGATAAATAAATTTTACAAAAAAGGGAAAAAAGAAACATTACGTGATAGAAACAATTAACGTAACACCACTTTAGCCCACAGTTATGACAAATTATCGTATGCCTACACTACTTTGTTATGAGTCCCATATCGAACGAAAGAAGGGAGATTTAAGCAATGAACATGTATAAAACAAAGGGCTAACGTTGAAACAAGCCACAACTTTCTTGGCCCTTTGGCTAAGATCAAGAATGTACACTAATGGTAGATAGCTTGCTACAATGACTTTCAAGCGTCAACCATATCGAGAGTCAATATGGGAGCAAATGATAAGTTTTCTTAGCTGAGTAATTCTACAATGAGACAATCACTTGCATGAGGGTAGAGAAAAATCACTATTGAATTTTATCACTAAATTAATTTTTTAACAGTAAATGTTCACCCGCATGTATGGTATCACATGCATTGCAATTTGCAAGCATGATCTAGGTCCAAATAATCTTATTTTTTGTGCAAAAATCTTTCAGAAAAATTTGCAAAAGAAATTTTCCATATTTTTTTTTAAAATTTGTTTTCTTTTGTAATTATCAAAAGCAATATAAAATAGTTTTATGTTCGGTTTAATATGCAACTAATAGGGTATTATACTACTCCATCCGTTCCATACAAATCCTAAACGTTTACTTTTTCACGGTCTCCAAAACAATACTTTGACCATAAATAACTCCAATTATATGAATATAAAAATTATAAAAATATGATTTTTTGAAAGTACTTTTGAAAATGAATCTAACAAAAGTATTTTCACATTGTGAATCTTTATATATTTTCATAAATTAGTGATCAAAGTTTGTTATGTTTGACCTTCAAAAAGCAAACGTTTAGGATTTTATGAACCGGAAGGGGTATGTTTTAAGGATACAAAAAATATAAATAACATAAACAACAAGATCATCACACTGCACAAAACAAAATAAACATGTTTAAAGTATTTGCGACATACTTTCATGGTCTTTTGGCTATAAGAAATAGTAGTATGTGACTATGAAATGGATACTATGTTTGATATATGTTTTGTATATACATGTGTTTCGATTTTCAATTAATCGTTGTAATCTTTATTAATATTAATTGTCATTAGTGAATAGAATCGAATACATGTGAGAGATTAGTTTTAAAGTTTAAGAATTGACTATTTTGTAATTAAGTCGTACATATTCACTTTTACCTTATGTTTAAATTTGTAATAACCCGTGCATAGCACGAGTATAAACTAGTATCAACAAATGAAATGAATACAGATCAGAGTCAAGAAAGAAAAACCAGAGAAGAACTTGGATAGTAACTCCTATTAAAAAAAAAACAGAAAAGAAAATTGGTATACTAAGCAAACATTAAGTCTTGAATTTCCATAGAATAGAAACCAGAGCTAGACAACTTAATCTTATTTATTATCCTTAGTTCAAAAAAAAAAAAAAAAAAGGAATCAGAGCTCAAATAATGTATACATTATTGCATTTCATAGTTAAAAAAACAATTGAAAGAAGAAGATCACGAAGAGAGAGTGTGCGTGCATGTAAAGTGTAAACCTATCTCATTCTGAACAAGAGTCTGGTAACTACTCAATTAACCATGTTGCTTGTGTTTGTGCTTCATCACTTAAATTTTTGTGGATGCATGAAAACAAACACACACACACACACAAAAAAAAAGAAGTAATTTTACACCACACAGCAAATCACATAACCTAAATTGGAACACGTTTGAAAACGAAGCTTCCAAGCCTGAGGTTTCCAGTCAGGCTCGTTTTCAAAGCAAAATAATCTTTTTTTTGGTCCGAGACCGTCTGGTTGAATCCGGACCGAGCCGGGTAGGACCACAAGGGCGGCAAAGCTCTCCCAACAAGTATTTAACACTGCTGCATTTACAAAGTCTCGAACCCGAGATCTCTGCTTAAGTTAGAAGAATCCCTCACCAACTCATCTAAGTGCTTGTTGGTACATATTGATACATCACGCCTTTTAAATATGTTAAGGATTACTATAAGTTTAGATTGGTTCATAATCCACAATAATCTTTTTGTAAAATAAATGGATACTTTTATTTACTTAAAGTTCATATTATAACATAATATTCGGCCAAAGCCAGATACCAAGGAGACATCTTTAAATGCCAAACATTACACTGATACCATAACACATAGGTTGTTATTTTGATTTCTGTGTAGTTTCCTTTTGTTAAGCTAATTTCTCTATACGTATCTCGAAGGTTCCCTTCTCTAATCAAATTTGATTGGTAGCTCCAAGATAGAGTCCTCAAGCGCCAGTGTAGTATTTTTTTTTTTTTTTTTTTTTTTTGTTGTTGTTGTTGTTGTTGTTGTTGTTGTTGTTGTTGTTGATTCAGTCTTTTGATTCAAACTTATGAACTATTAATTCAGATTCTGTGAACTATTAGCCAAACTTTAGTATTCTTTTTGGTGCTAAATTGTGGTCAATAGGTGAGAGTATTGATTTATGGTTGTGAGTTGGCATCCTATTTGCTGAATTATTGTGACAGTAAACACAAGTCACTCAGATAATCAATGAATGTTGGTGCTAATTCAGATTAAAAAGATAAACAAGCAAGTTATGAACTTTTTCTCTCTGGAACATGGAATTACTGTGTTCTGCCTCTTATATCACTAAACATTATGTTTGTGCCTTTTGAACTCTGAAGTTTTGTCTTTGTTGAAACAGTTGTATCATCATATTTAAAAAGATCAAAGTAGAGATGGCATAATGTCAAAGTTCCTTCCTTTTAATGGTGTTATAGTCTTCTGGATTTGGTAAATTTCATGTTTCTCTAAACATGTTTTCCAGGCCTTTAACCTTCTTATGAATGGTTGCTTCTCTATGGACAGGTTAGTGATAATCCAATTTTATTTTGGTGGAATTATATGAAGTAATTGTTAGTTGTTCAATTGGTTATTTCATTTATAAGTTGGTTTGGATACATACATCTACAGGTTAGATAAGCTGGAGACGAGTTTATAGTTGGGTTAACAGTTTGGTTTCTGGTAACTATCTTGCTTGCTCTTTTGAGCTGTTTTAGTATTATAGATATTAAGATCAAAAGATACATGTGTTTATCTCTTTGCTATGTCCTACTTAGCATAAATCTGAAGCTGAATTGGAGCTATGATCTGTGATGTGCATCTTTGTCTACTTTTACTTTTATCTCTTTCCTATGTCCTCTGATCAATTTCAGATCCGTTAGGTTTTTCACCATGAACTCAAATGTGCAAATATGATACTTCCAGCCTGTATTTTGTGCAGCTTATGCATAGGAATAACTCTACTAGAATAATGGGCAGAATTTAATAGTTGTTTTATATGATTTGTAAGTTTAATCAAATAGAATGTGTAGCTCTATATTTGATGTAACGTAATGTAAGTTGTTTCTGTATAGGGGAGGAGCTTATATACAAACTGAGCTAAGAAGATTACACTAACTAACTGTACTAATAGAAAGCTATACCGTAAAGTCTTGAATAGCACTGAACCCAATTTTCAAAAAAGTTCAAGTCACGCTAAGAGTCATATTATAAGCATGAAACATGTCCAAATTTTTAATCTGATTTTGTGTGGTTCATTATCAAAGTCTATCAAAATAACTATTCAGGTTGTTTTTGGAGGAAGGTCAAATGTTTCTTTTTAGGTTGCTGGCATCATCTTGGCAAAGAGGTTTGTTGTAATTGTTGGCAGATTTCTCAAGATGGTGACTTTGAGGAAGAAGTTCCTGAAGGTCAAACAATATGCTCGACAAATCAAGAACAGAATATTAGAGCGATAACAGCTGCTAAGGGACTAAAAGATGTAATACAACCAGGTATAAGGAATAGAATTACTTATCCTGTGAGAATTCTTATTTTGCAAACGTCTTACATAGAGAATACTGAGTTGGTGTATGATTATTATTTCTAACTGAGCAAATTCCTTTGAGGATGTAAGTGACTGATATTTCTTTCAAATGAACATTTTTTCTACTTTGAAAGAAAGTCTTGATTTTGGAATATTGTTGATTGTCTGATGAGTTTTAATGGTTGAACAAGTGCACATTCGGGTAATAGTGTGCTGATTGGTGACCATGGTTGCTTCAAAGATGTTGAAGTAGTTTGGATTAGATACTCTCTACCTTGGTTGGTGTTACAAAGGGAGATTGTTACCAGACTTGCCCAATATGTCAGAACGAGAATGAGTCTTTGCTCATCTATATTGTTGTCGTGAGCTGCAGATGGCGAAGACGGCTTCAAATGAAGAATAGTAGTTGGCACATGAAAATTTTTATCTATGTCGCTGCAGCTATTGTGTACTAATATACTCCTAACTAGAAACATAAGTATTTAGTTTTCAAGGCTCTTCCTCCTTTATTGCAAGTGATGTAAATTGTGATGCAACAAATCTGTCTGTTTTAAGAGATGGGATCTCCGACACCAAACCAAAAATAAAGCTGGATCCTCCTTTACTAAGCGTATGAAGATCAGGCACGTTGATACTTGATAGTTTTCTGTTTAGAAATATATTTCTCACTAAGCGAATAAGACTTGATGAGTTACTCTTCTGAGAACCTGTCTAGAAGTTACTCTTTCCCTTGCTGTTTTATATGAGCATTTTTTATTTTATTTTTTATGTTTGCTCATTTGATAACATAATTTTTTTTAATCACCAATAAAAAAAGTTTGAGCAAGTACTACAAAGTTGGGAGGTTAGGCAATTCAATTGAATTCAGTGTTATTGTGGAATTTATTATAAAGATTGCTATTTGTCTCTGTGTTTAGATCCTCTACAGTTTTATTTCTCTGCTGTCATTTCTCCTCTCTATCTCTCTCCTCTACATGTTTAAATTTAAAAAACCCACCCCCTCTATCTAAGGGCTCAAAACCCACCCCCTCCAATCTAAAGGTGGAGAATTGAAAAACTGTACTCTACTGTTCTTTTTGGAACAACAGAGGATCCTTACTCACAAACTGAATTTATTATAGAGATTGATATTTCTCTCTCTCTCTCTACAATATCATGCCAACGGATGAAAGTACATAACCCAATTTCATTAAAAAAAGGGTGAAATAGTTAGATACTATCATTATTCTCATCTGAATCATTAGATAATATATGTGAATGGAGTAGGTAATTAGAGTTCAAGACTTACTGATTAAATTTTGTTTGAGATATAGTTTATTCTTTCATTCAAACTGAATTTTCATATTTTAAATGAATTATTGATCGTTTTTAGTTAAGGTGTCGGTATAAAAAGGAAAAACCATTGCTTACTTCAGAACATTTCATGAACTCTTTTTTTTTTAAGAAAAACTCTTTTTTTAAGAAAAAAATAGAAATAATTCAAAATTTTAATTGTTTTCCTCCTTCATATATCGAGTTGAATCCATACATCACACGAATTAAATAAATTTTAGCGAATTTTTTTAAATTGCGAGTGTAATGATAGAAGAAACATTAATTTACATAATGTAAGAAATCAAAGAAGAAAAGTTTATCATCAATGATCATAGAGTACTATTTTTTTGCCTTTTAGCAAGCCGGATTCATATTGTACTTTTAAAAAAATTAACAACTAATCAAATTTATTAATGGTATTAGAAAAATAAGCTACATGTAGACAAATTTACATAAGGGCATATTTCCTTCCTATCCAAACAAAGTTTGCAACAAAATCATCAATAGTGTTCGAGATAGAGTATCATTTTCTTTCATGAAAACCATTTTTATTGCAGTAGAAGCTAATTATTTTTTACTACACATTAAAATTTCAAATGTTTAATATGAATGTTGTTTGTTACTATATCATTTTAGCTATAATCGTGCATCGCACTGGCTAAAAACACTAGTTTAGTGTGATGAAGCGAAAAACTCCAGCTCTTTGGAGGAGCTTGCAGATGACATTTAAAACTGCTCCAAGTTCATGAAACACAGTTGACTATTTGATAATAATCTTAATCAAGAAGCTTTTCCCTGCACAACAATAGGACTTGTAACGATGTGCTTGCCGTCAGACCAAACCAAGTTTCCATAAGAGTACTCCTTGGGATGTAGATTTGCAAGAGCCGTAAAGAAGAGCTTGTACTCCAGCTCTTGACCCTTCTTGGAGAAGATAAGAGTCTTAGGCTCGACGATGACCGATTCCCCAGGAGGCGCTTCCACTCGTGCAGTATAAGTGCTTGGGTTTGCGACGTTTTTTAGCCTTTGAGTAATAGTTACTTTGCCTGAGAATTCAACAATAGTAATGGAGGGATAATTGAAATCAGCGTTGCTGACTGATTTGGGACAATTTTCCAAATGCTTGAAGAATGCTTTGATCATCAACTTATCATATCCAAGTGAACAAAGGAAATAGAGGTAATCATGGTGATCCATGTCATAAACTAGGCCAGGATCCATTGCTTGGTTCGGCCTTACAATCCCTACACCACGAGCAAATGGTGTGGCCTCCCTCATATTTGCTTCGCGTATTGGCTTGTTTGTATTGTCTAGGTTACTTGCTGTAGTCATGATTGCGGATTTGATTGCTGTGGGGCTCCAATCAGGATACACTTTCTTAAGGAGGGCAGCAACGCCTGCAACGTGAGGGCATGCCATTGATGTCCCTTCCGCTACTGAATATGGAAAGGGGCCATATAATGCTTTCATGCCTTCAGAATAAGCCGCGATGATACTTAACCCAGGGGCCGTGATATCAGGCTACAGTACATAAATAGATGTACATTAATTTCACATATATACGGATCAGATATACAAGTAGAGTGTGTAAGTATATGTATTAGTTTGGTAGATAGTGTTTTAGATCTGAGTAAAAATTAAGTTTTATATATATAAGTAGATAATTAAGTAATACCTACCTTTAGAATTGAAGGTGTAATTGGGTTTGGACCCCTTCCTGACGTTGCACGCATTAATGGAGAAGGCTTTGCTCCTAATTCAGTTGTTGGTGTAGTAAAAGATGCCAATGGGGACCTATATATATTTACAGATTGTAATATAAGTTAATCATTTATACTTGGATTGTGTAAATAGATTAGGGGTGGCTAAGTGAATAGTGATAAGTAATTAGGAGTCACGTTATCTTACCTTGTTGACTTGATGTAATCAAAAACTGCTTGACCATCTTTATAGCTGATCTGTATTGGGGGATGAGAGTATTATAAACTGAAACATCGTATTCACTTTTCTTGTCATCTGCTATAATCACTCCAACAACACCAGCTAGCCATGCCATGCCGTTTTGTGCTATTTTATGAGTTTGATTTTCAAAGTCTCTAAGGCATACCAAAATCTTCCCCTTTCACTTTTTTTGGATCAAGGGTTCTTTCTCTACAGTACAGGCTGCAGATCACATATATACACATTGTCATGTCATTGTGTTTTAGGTTGTATAAAACAGAGAAATTTTTAAGATCGGAGAAGAAGATCAAAATGAATCTACTCACGAATCAGTGGGTTTAGCTTTAACGTTGTTGGCATCTGCACCACTAATTAGTGGATAAGTCGTATCGACGGGCAAATCCCTACTCTTAGGTGGTACATCGTTTCTACCTTGGATTTGTAAAAACGATGTCATCAATTAACAACATAAAGCATGTTGGGGCTTAAATATTATGCAGGAGCGATGTTAGTTACTCTCTCTCTATATATATAGATATATATGTACCTGGATAGAAGTGCGGTTGGCTCCGAATGATCCGAGTATAAGATGGCTTGTATACAACCTATCCAAGGAACCTGAAGCTACAGTAAGACACCAAGGATATATATTCATAATGATCCCTGGTTTTGGACCATCATTTCCAGCTGCTGCAACAACAGGAATACCATTCTTAACAGCATGGAAGGAGCCAATAGACAAAGATCGTCAGAATAGTTTCGGGCCTCATTCCCTGCTGAAAAAGAGATGACATCAACTTCATCAGCAATGGCGGCTAAAACATCTGCATCATGGCATTCTATGGCGTCTTCATTTTCCGGAGATGGCCAACAAGCCTTGTAAGCTGCAACACGAGCTCTTGGTGCTCCTCCTTTTACTGTTCCGTTTCCAAATCCTCTAAAACTCACTCCTTCCACAATATTTCCACCAGCTGTTGATAGGGTGTGTGTTCCATGCCCATGCGGGTCTCTAGGGCTTAATGTGTAATTGAATTTGATCTTCTTCACCTCTTCAAGAGCCTTGGCGTATCCTTTGTAATAATATCTAGCTCCTATAAGCTTCCTACAAATTAAATAGTACATACAAATAAACCAATCAATAAAATAATTCTAAAAATAAATTCAATTAGTATATACGACAATCAATACAACTCACCTATTGCATCGAAATTTAGGTTCATTCTCATTCTCACATCTACCCTTAAATTTTTGGGGAATTTGATCAAAGCCTTCATCTGAGAAGCTCCTTGATTCAGGCCAAACGCCTGTATACACAGTAATTTCAACAACTTATACATTTTGTGATCGTTAACAAAAAGAACATGTAGAAATTTATTGTTGTTATTGTCCTAGGTGGATTTTTTTTCGGCATCCAAAATTAAATTGGTAAAGGCATATACTTGGTATGATAGAAAAATAACTTGCCAGAATCAATGTTTGCAATGATTATGCCCTCTCCGTAATTCGCTTTCTTCCAAAGTGAAGACACTTCTTCTTCTTTTTCTTTTCTAGGATTATTGGATTGATCATTGAGTTCAAGTCCAAGAAATTCCCAACTTCGAGTTGTAAGTAGACTCTTTATTTTGATTTCGATCACTGATACCACATTGGGACGCTCCGTAATAAGGAAATAAAGAATTTAATGATTAATGAAAGATAATATCTTATAGGTCATTAAGTACATTATGTACCGATCATGTTTAGCAAAACAATAAGTATTGTATAATATTATTCTATGGTGGGACGAGTGACTTTTATGAAAAATAAGGGTAGTTATCAATTCAACTACATGGAAATTAAATTAAATTAAATTAAATTAAGGTCTCTAATGTACTTGCTAGCTCATTGGCCTCTTCTTCATGCAAAAGTACAGAGCATCAATCAAATATCTTGTTGTATGAGTAGATTAATCTATCCACAGCTTGAGCATCACTGGGTTCATATATATAAAAACAAATTAGATCATCAAATAAATAGATAAATATTCATGAAAAAAAATGAAACTGCTAGATATGGATATCTACAGAATTACGTACGCATGTATCTACCTTTGAAACAAAGAGGAGATAAGCTCATGATGGGATCTTGTCACAGTTTCGGGATCAGCTTCTAAACGACGTCCTTGATGCGCATGTGACCCTAAATACACTATATATTGCTGCATGTTTGCAATAGATCAAAATTCAAAAATAAAATGTCTTAATTAATATTCATGTATGATTGAATAATAAACTAATTAATATAGTTTGACATATAATAATATGTGTAATATAGTAATATAAGGTTACTTGTAACTAGGCAGTATTCAAATGATACTAATACAAATATATTTATCTAGGTATATTTGTGAGTTTGAATTGACATACCTTTAAGATAGCAGATACAGGTCTATGTAGTAATGATAGTAGAAGAAGTGACAAAAGAATGTTTGCTAAGAGTGAATGTCTCATTTTGGTCATTTGAATCGTTCTCAATATAATTTTTTTTTTTTTTTTTTTTTTTTTTTTTTTTTTTTGAAAGATTTGTTTCAATCCTTTATAACCTTACCAGCTCATTACAACTTTCCAAATGCTTGGTTCACCTTATTTGTGGGAATAGAAAGACCTGTTAATAGAATATCAGTTTGCCGAGCGATTCGGCAAGGACCTGGAGAATACAAGGATACCATTGTTCAAAAAAAAAAACATTTGAATATCAGTTTAAGCTTAAGCATTCAAAAAAAAAAAAAAAAAAATTGAAAATTCAAATTTGCACCAGACAAGAATAGACCCCGGGTCTATACCGTGGCACCAGTGCTTCTTGTCATTTATTGCTGTAAGGTAAATTATAGCTCGTTAAAAAGGAAATGCACCATTGTAATTCTAATTAAACCAAATTCTATTTCATCAGAACTTAAAACAACTTAATCAAATGGAAAAAGAAGAAGAAACATACATTATTTATTGTGTGTTTAAGAATTACGAGTACTTCTATACAATTATAATTTAGAACCCCACTTTCCACAAGTTGTGTCATGGATTTTTCACATTTCAATTCGGTATGCATAAATGGCGTGGTTAATATATTTTTTTTTAATATTATTACCAGTAGATTGAATATTGCCAGTATAAGCAACATATATTGCCAAAATCACTACAATGCCTTCCGAAGACCCTCAGAAACTTGGTATGAAAACTGGGTAGAACCCTATTCAACGTAGTCCACAAGTATAAAAACTTTTACGCCCATTTCGACTAGTTGGTATGCATTCTTACGTTCACTCACAATTACAGTATAGAATTTAACTAACACCAATAATGTAGGGTTGATGAAAACAACGAAAATTATTAATGGACAGACTTGTTTTTTAACCCGCTAGCCAAAAACAAACGATCACTAAAAATTAGAACTTTTTTTTTTGTTTTGGTGTGAATTATTACTCTACTTTTACAGGGTTTGGATTTTGTAGCCTTTTTCTTCTCAAAAGGAAAGTATTTTTATGCTGTTGATGAGAAACACCAAGCACCAGCAGTCTAGTGGTAGAATAGTACCCTGACACGGTACAGACCCGGGTTCGATTCCCCGCTAGGTCAATTATATATAATGTATTGACCATTTTTGACAACGTGACAAACCCGGCGTCAATCATTTGCACCCCCGCATTTGACGGAGGATTTGACCCAGCACCGTTTTCCATTTTTGGGAGTTTTTCCGATGCCCCTTTTGTGGGTTCTCAATTCTCAAATTCTCACTACATGACAAACTGTTTGCTTTGATTTGCTTTTTGTTTGGTAATTTCTTCTTTTGAGAAAGCATTGCCGGCTTTCCACACAACAAACCCCACTCTCCCCTCAAAATGATCAAATCAAGGTTTGATAATCGTAAATCATAATAGCAGGGTTCTGTTTTAACGACCTAGGACTCTAGGAGTGGGTTTGTATGGATGGATATGGGTTTAAGGTAATAAGCCTTTCTGCTAATAATAGGGTCTAATAATTACAAAGAGGCATTGATCAGACAATATTAATAGGGCGCTGTTATTGCCAGGTTAAGAAAGACTAATGCCAGATCATAAATTATAGAAATTGACAAATTAGCCCCTTTCTGTAAAAAGGAAATCCAAATTATTACGTTCCTTCATGATATGACTTTCTATAAACTTACTTCATTTACATATTGAATATCAAAGAAACTAAATCACAATGATAGTCACATAAAATTCTTGCCAAAAATACAAAAATGCATTTTCGGTAGTTCAAAAAAGAAGGAAAAAAAAAGCATTTTACTGGTACGACCTATCAAAGGAAATCAATAGAAAAGTTGTCACTTTTATTTGGATCATACATGAAATCACGTACAGTGGGAGGAACTATAGACTTGATTGGCATTGACCTATAATAGGATTATTGGCAAGACGGCAATCGACAACCATAGACCAATTTGTGAAAGCTTTTGTGTTTCAGTATTTTATTTGAATATCTATTTTGTGTCAAACACATGTGTTCATCATAGTATAGTAATATCCAAACTCTAAGCTACTTGATGTACATTTGGTGCTATCAGATTCTAATTATCTCCCCCCAAAAAAAAACACACACACACAAGGAGTTTCAATCACACAAAATATGAAAAAAAAAAAGCAAAAGAAGAGCACACGGCTGATGGGCAGCTGACGCGGGAGGCATAAGAGAAAATAATGATTTGATTCTCGTCAGTCAAATTGCTAAATTGGTGGAGTTGTAGGATCCCTGATTACAATACATTTCCATAAATTTGTTTGTAATTAAGGTAATTATAGATAGTGGAGAGTTAATATCTATTTTGCCTTATTAGTACAAAGGGCTAAACTGGAAATCCCAACAATTAATGATCTGGCATTAGTATTTTTTGACCTGGTAATAACAGCGGCCTATTAATATTGATGTTGCTTATGTTTGATCTATCTCTTCTCTGAAGGAGATACTTTTATTTCCCTTTTTGTTATCCTGGAAAAAAGGGGGGAAAAAAAGCAGTAAACAAATGAGATCATGCACGATTATGATCTTTTTTATTGCTTAGATGAAAGATGGACTAGAATATCTAGAAGTCTATGTAGAAGGTAACATGTTCCAGCATTTCCCATTAACTTGCTTGTGCAATGCATATTGGCAGTTTGTCGTGACAAAGTGTTTATTTTACTAATAATAGGGTTTTTATGAGGTCACCTTAACAGGAGGCTATTTCTATAGTCAAGCAGGATATCATACTACTTGTTTGAGGCGTTTCATATTGAGGCAGTCTTATATTGAAATTTTGTGTTATTTTATTACTCCATATATTATTATTTTTGCTTTAGAACTCACAAAAAATATACTCCTGCGTTCGTCGACATAATAAGATGTACCACTAGATCGAATTATGCTTACGTTTTCTCTCTTGATATTTTAGAACTGTGCTTACATTATTAGAGCATCTCCAATGTTACAAACCTTAAAGGTTTTTTTTTTAATCTTTAACACCTCATTAAATTTACAGTCTCATTTATACAAACTTCTATATTGTATTGTAACGCTACAAACCTCTAAGAAGTTTTTTGTATGTGACACATCATAGAGCATAAACCAGATTTGTTTAGACAAATCGATTTGTACAAATATGAGGATTATAGGTTTATATATCACTATGGGAATAAGGTTTTTATAAGTGTTTTTCCCCCATAAACCTTCTATAAAATCCTTACATTGGAGATGCTGCTCCTATTAATTATAGAAAAGTTAGTTTGATAAGTACTAGCTAATAGTAATACTAGTTGATCAGCTGTTGGTGGCCAAAGTTTTACACTTGGAAAGGCAAAATCGAAAGGGTTAATCAACTTTAATTTGTTTGTATTGGTTCAACGAAGCGAGATTCATATATATATAATTGAGTTCTCACCAAGGTGGTATTGAATAAATAATAAATAGTTATAAATAAATGGGTGATTAAAAAGAAATCAAAATATACTTTTATTTTATTTTCAATATATATATGTAAAATTGAGTTCTCTCCAAGCATTGAATTATATTTATTATCTTAAATTTTTTTTAGAAATTCACTAAAAATGTAATTTCTTTGTTAAATATGTTTTTTTTTTGATAAAAAGATTATTATTGTTCTTTTCTACTCCTATTATTCAACTTTATATATTGATATGATTAAAATTTTTTATCATATTTCTTCTAATAACAGAGTGTGCATGATAAACAAGAATCCGTACATTGCACGGGCATGAAATCTAGTATTAAAGTAATTTTGATAGTATATAATAATTGTAATAAAGTGGTAATTATTGATGCTAAAGGCAGTTCATACTTCATTGAGCGTACTACTTTGTCAAAAAATTAAGGTTAAATATTACACCCAAAAGAAAGGTTAGATATAATTTAAATATGTTAATAAGATTTAACCCATGGCACGTGAATTCACGTGAAGTGGATCCTTGATGTTTTAATCAAGATTTAACCCCAAGTGACTCAAAAAACAAAAAGTCATCACTAAATCATCCAAATCAAGTTTTGATCTCTCTCTTGCCCACTCACAATAATCATGCATATAATAGATGAGTTTAGATCCTTTGTTGTTAACAGCGGAGGTATTCCTTTTCTCTCCTTCAATCATTTAAATTACGCCTCCTGCAATTTAAGGACGGGCCTAAAAAAGAGAGATATTAATTCTATAGTGAGATTTGATGAACTGCAACTCTATTATTCTTTCAAAAACAGTAAAAAATCCTCACCCGTAATAAATAGCAAGAAAATATTTGATCACTTAAAATATTTTCTAGAAGGTTTATTAAAAGATTCACTTGGATATATAGCATAACTTGACTTTTGAGTAACTAGATGACCTATGTGTTTTTAGTGCCCGGTAATTTTATTTTTTTTTAATGATTACTCAATTTGCTCTCTATAGAAGATCCATTCTAATATAAAATGAAAAATGTTACTCAATATACTAGTGTTGATTTCACTTTTAAAAATTTATTTAAATTAGAGTATAGTAGCCATTGTAAACCTTTGTTACAATTTTTATATTTTGCTCACTTCAAAATGGCCTATTATTGGATAAAGAACATTAGCTCCTGTTGAACTCTTAGTATTTTGATGATGATAGATCTAAATGTACTTAACTAAACATGTTTAATATGTGTGCTTGTAAGGGTGTGTTATGCAGGTTAATACATCAAGTAGATGGTGATTAATATAGCAAGGACATTAAAGCATAAATTTCTACAGATGATTCAAGGGATTTGTAGTTTAGAACTCATGTAAGACTTTTGACTTTAAGTCTTAGTAATTTGGGACTTGTCACAGACTTACAAATTGTACGCTAAGGAATAAAGTAGCTAAGTATTGAGCAGCTGACAGGAACAATCCAAGGAACTGTTTCTTTCAGGCGCCCAATACTAGCCAGTGCTCAAAATATTCCAAAGAATAATTGAGAAATCGATTCTCCGTTTATTTTGAGGATTTCTGCTTTAAAACATAAACTGATTTATGAAAGGATTCGTATAATAAAATCTTTTGTATTTGATCTTATATATTTTGAGAAAAGTTTTTGTTATGTTACTTGGAAAAGGTTTTCATATATTAGAGATTTTATTCTCTATTATCCTAAGGTTTGACAACTTGGCTATAGATTTCATTAGGGTGAATCTAGCTGTTTTTTAGCCAAGTCAAAAATTAGTTTCCTACTTAACTACTACTTCTTATATTAGTTTGGAAACTTTAAAATTCCTTTCAGTCTTCTGCCTTTTGTGAAATCACACTTTGGTTATTTAAAGGAGGGCAGAGCATCAGTTTTGTTTACACACTGAATTGAGAAAATATTTGAGAGCACTTGAGCATACAGACGTTCTTATTCCTTATAGCTGCTGTTGTGTTGAAGGAACAATTGCTTTGTTGTTTCTTCAGTCTGTGTTAAGTTCTGAATTGCTTGGTCTTTCTGTCAGTACGTCATAGGTTTAATTGGTGCCTTTTAAGCTTTCATAGAAGCATTGTTTAGGCATTCTGAATCTGTTCTTTTCTGTTGTGAACGTGGAGTTCGTGGTGTTTAGGCTTAGGTGAAGCTTGAGCACGTTTTGGCTCAAGTAGTTGGTGCTACGTGTAATCGGGTCGTGTCTTCTTATTAATGAGAATAAGTATACGTTAAAATCCCTCGCGATCGTGGTTTTACTTCCTTAGATTTAAGGAAGGTTTCCACGCTAAATCGTGTGTCAAGTTCTGGTTTGATTTATTGTTTTATTATTCAAGTAATTGCTGTGAACATGACACTAGATTAGTTGAGTTAAAAGTTATAAATTCCGCAAAATTTAAAGAACACAATTCACCCCCCTCTTGTGTTCTTATTGCTACAACAATTGGTACCAAAGTTGGTTACTCTTTTTGAGAGGTTAACACCTTAGAGTGATCTGAAAAATGAGTGCACCTGAGGGAATACTTGAAGGACATTCAACTGCCCGTCCTCCACTATTCAATGGTCATTCTTACAGTTGGTGGAAGAATTGAATGGAAATTCATGTGAAAGCTGAAGATTATCAACTATGGGGTATTATAAAAAATGGACCATATGAGATTACCCAAACTGATGACAAGGGTTTGGTATCTGCAAAACCCATGGACAAGTGGGATGAGACCGACTACAAAAAGATGGAGAAGAATGCCAAAGCAATCAAATTGCTTCATTGTGGTTTAAGCTCAGATGAATTCAATCGTGTTTCAGCGTGCTCAACAGCCAAGGAAATTTGGGACTTGCTTAAGATATCCCATGAAGGTACAAACGAGGTAAAAAAGGCTAAGATTGATTTGCTAGTTTCTCAATATGAACTATTTGAAATGAAACCTGATGAACCAGTCAAAGATAATTTTGCTAGATTTACTAACATTGTGCATGAGTTGAAATCTCTCGATAAACACTTTAGTACAGAAGATCAAGTGAGGAAAATTCTTCGGAGTTTACCTCATGAAAATTGGATTGCTAAGATTACGACGATTCAAGAGGCTAAGGACTTGACCGTCATGACTATGGAGCAATTGATCGGCTCTCTCATGACTCATGAGATGCATTTAGCTAAAAGAGTGCAAAGTTCAACCAAAAAGGATCGTGAAATTGCCTTGAAAGCATAAGAAACAGAAGAAGAGTCATCACTTGAAAATGACTTAGCTATGCTGGTTCGTCGACTTAGAGGTGCTTATCCTATGCAGCACAAAGGGTTCAAAGGAAAGAAAGGTAACACGTCACAAGGTAAAAACACTCCTTCTAAGTCTCCTGTTACTAACGGTTGTTATAGGTGTGGTAGCACAGATCACTTTGTTCGGGATTGTTCTGTTGGACAAGAGAAACGAACAAAGGAACAGAATCATCAGTACAAATCTGTAAAGAAGGAGATGAAGAAAGCCTTCTATGCTACTTGGGGATTTACTGATTCTGAAGATGAAGAAGAAGAGGAGAAAGATCATGTTGCCAATCTCAGCTTGATGGGCATAAGCGAAAATGATAACTCAAAAATGGTAAGCCATCTAACTCTCAAAGAGAAGGCTAAATTGTTACCTAGAGATAAATTGCTTGAAATGACTTTAGCTTTATTAGATGAGTTTCATGAGGTCTGTTCTGATAATCAAGAATTAGAAAGCTCTGTAACTAGCTTACAAGAAAATTTGGAATGTATGACTAAGCTAAAACATGAGCATGAGAATGTTAATATTGTTTTAAAGAGTGAAAATTCCAGGCTAAAAGAAGCTGTTGCTTTGTTAGTAAAAGATGCCGCTGGTTATATTCTTGAAACTGATAGATTAAAGGACTTGCCCAGCGTTCATGAGCCTATTCATATTGTTGATGAAACCGTGTAATGGAACTAGAGGAATAGCTTAAGAGAGTTAATATTCTTCTTGGTAAATCTGTTGCTTATGTTCCCTGTTCTTGTGAAGATCTAAAACTTGAGTTAAATAAGACCAAATCTGTTTTGAGTGACTTCATTGCTAAAAATTCAGAACTTCAAAAAACTGCTACAAAATCGGACAAAGTTGAGAGCAGTATTACAGGAAGAAACAATGTGAGAAACAGTTCCTCTAACTTGTATGATTGGTGCAAAAAACACGAAAGTAAGGATAGAGCTGGTTTAGGCTTTAAAAAGAACAAAATCACATGGAATAAAAAATCCAGATATGCTGGTTTGTATGAGAATAAGGTTTGTATGCATTGTGGTAAAGTAGGACACTTTCGTTTTGAATGCATTGCTCGTATGAAAGCTCATGACAGGAACAATGGTTATGTGAGATAAATTTGGGTTAAGAAGAGTGAAATTCACAATGTTTCTCATAGAAAGGTACCCAAACAGATTTGGGTACCTAAGACTAACAAGTAATATTTTATGCAGGCTAAAGTGAGAGGGAGCAGCATGTGGTATCTTGATAGCGGCTGCTCTAGGCATATGACAGGGGATGAATCTAATTTCCTCTCACTTCAAGCCTTCGACGGTGGCAGTGTGACTTTCGGTGATAACATGAAAGGAGAAATTATTGCTGTCGGTAAGATATGTATATCATTGTCGCACTCCATTAACAATGTTTACTTGGTTAAAGGTCTTAAACATAATCTGTTAAGTGTTTCACAGTTATGTGACAAAGGTAATAAAGTTAAATTCACTTCAAGTTGTTGTGTTATTAAGAAACGCGAGACAGGTGAGGTTGTGTTGGAAGGGAGACGACACAACAACGTATATAAAGTTGATCTTTCTACTCTCCCAAACATTGGTTTTACTTGCATGAGAGTACTGGAAAATGATCCATCGTTGTGGCACAAGCGTCTAGGACATGTCAGTTTATCTTTGTTGCATAAGCTTAATACTCAGAACTTAGTTGAAGGCTTACCATCTATTAAGTATGAGATTGATAAATTATGTGATGCTTGTGCATGTGGGAAGCAAGTTAGATCGTCTATTAAACACAAGAAAGTGGTAAGTACCACACGACCACTTAAATTGATTCATATGGACTTATGTGGACCTATCCGTGTTGTTAGTCGTGGTGGTAAGAGGTATGTCCTTGTAATTGTAGATGACTACTCTAGTTTCACTTGGACCTTATTTTTATCCTCGAAAGAGGAAACTTTTGATGTGTTTGTTACTTTTGCAAGGAAGGTACAAAAGCAAGCCCAAAACAAACTCGTATCCATGCGTTCTTATCATGGACGTGAGTTTAACAATGATAAATTGGACAAGTTTTGTGCAAAGCATGGTGTAGACCACAACTTCTTAGCTCCTAGAACACCACAACAAAATGGAGTAGTTGAGAGGAAGAACCGCACCTTAGAGGATATAGCTAGAATGATGCTTCTATCTAATGGTTTGCCAAGAAATTTTTGGGCCGAGGCAGTCAACATTGCGTGCTATATTATCAACCGCTGCATGATTAGGCCCCTCCTAAAGAAAACACCATATGAACTGCTTAAGGGTAGAAGGCCTAATGTTAATCACTTTAGAACTTTTGCCAAAAAACACGAAAGTAAGGATAGAGCTGGTTTAGGCTTTAAAAAGAACAAAATCACAAGGAATAAAAAATCCAGATATGTTGATTTGTATGAGAATAAGGTTTGTATGCATTGTGGTAAAGTAGGACACTTTCGTTTTGAATGCATTGCTCGTATGAAAGCTCATGACAGGAACAATGGTTATGTGAGACAAATTTGGGTTAAGAAGAGTGAAATTCACAATACCTAAGACTAACAAGTAATATTTTATGCAGGCTAAAGTGAGAGGGAGCATCATGTGGTATCTTGATAGTGGCTGCTCTAGGCATATGACAGGGGATGAATCTAATTTCCTCTCACTTCAAGCCTTCGACGGTGGCAGTGTGACTTTCGGTGATAACATGAAAGGAGAAATTATTGCTGTCGGTAAGATAGGTATGTCATTGTCGCACTCCATTGACAATGTTTACTTGGTTAAAGGTCTTAAACATAATCTGTTAAGTGTTTCACAGTTATGTGATAAAGGTAATAAAGTTAAATTCACTTCAAGTTGTTGTGTTGTTAAGAAACGCGAGACAGGTGAGGTTGTGTTGGAAGGGAGACGACACAACAACGTATATAAAGTTGATCTTTCTACTCTCCCAAACATTGGTTTTACTTGCATGAGAGTACTGGAAAATGATCCATCGTTGTGGCACAAACGTCTAGGACATGTCAGTTTATCTTTGTTGCATAAGCTTAATACTCAGAACTTAGTTGAAGGCTTACCATCTATTAAGTATGAGATTGATAAATTATGTGATGCTTGTGCACGTGGGAAGCAAGTTAGATCGTCCATTAAACACAAGAAAGTGGTAAGTACCACACGACCACTTAAATTGATTCATATGGACTTATGTGGACCTATGTGTGTTGTTAGTCGTGGTGGTAAGAGGTATGTCCTTGTAATTGTAGATAACTACTCTCGTTTCACTTGGACCTTATTTTTATCCTCGAAAGAGGAAACTTTTGATGTGTTTGTTACTTTTGCAAGGAAGGTACAAAAGCAAGCCCAAAACAAACTCGTATCCATGCGTTCTGATCATGGACGTGAGTTTAACAATGATAAATTTGACAAGTTTTGTGCAGAGCATGGTGTAGACCACAACTTCTTAGCTCCTAGAACACCACAACAAAATGGAGTAGTTGAGAGGAAGAACCGCACTTTAGAGGATATAGCTAGAATGATGCTTCTATCTAATGGTTTGCCAAGAAATTTTTGGGCCGAGGCAGTCAACACTGCGTGCGATATTATCAACCGCTGCATGATTAGGCCCCTCCTAAAGAAAACACCATATGAACTGCTTAAGGGTAGAAGGCCTAATGTTAATCACTTTAGAACTTTTGGTTGTAATAGCTTTGTGCATAATAACGGTAAGGATAATTTGGGCAAATTCGATGCTAGAAGTGATGAAGCGGTATTTTTGGGATACTCTTCACATAGTAGAGCTTACAAAGTTTACAATAAAAGAACTATGTGTGTTGAGGAGAGCATTCATGTAATTTTTGATGAATCTGATGTTTTGATTGAGAAAAATGTGCAGGATGAGTACTTTGAGATAGGGTTGGTTCGTAAAGAAGCTATTACTGACCACCAGCATACTAGCATACAAGAAACAGACAATGAAATTGGTTCTGTACCAGAGGAGAAGTCAAGGGGAACTGTGAATAATCAAGAAGAAACTGTTTCTTCCGTCGTTCCTTCTGAACAACAGGGTGGGACGAGTACTCTGCCATTTACTCCACGAGCTTGGAAACATCAAAACTCTCACCCTCCCGACTTGATCATCAGTGACATAAATAAGGGAATCCAAACCAGATTCTCTGTACATAACTTTTGTGCTCATAATGCATTTATTTCTCAAATTGAACTTCATGATTATCTAACCGCTTTGTTAGTTTCGAATTGGACGTTACCTATGCAGGAGGAGCTAAATCAATTTGAAAGAAGTCAAGTTTGGCATCTTGAACCGAGACCCACTGACCAAACTATAATTGGGATGAAGTGGGTGTATAGGAACAAACTTGATGAAGATGGAAATATATTAAGGAACAAGACAAGATTGGTAGTAAAGGAATACAATCAGCAGGAAGGGATCGACTATGATGAAACCTTCGCTCCGGTAGCTAGACTTGAAGCTATAAGAATGTTAATTGCCTTTGCAGCTCATAAGAATTTCAAGTTGTTCCAAATGGACGTCAAAAGCGCCTTTTTAAATGGATATTTAAAAGAGGACGTCTACGTGGAACAACCCCTCGGTTTTGAAAATTCGGATATTTCAAATCATGTTTATAAACTCGATAAAGCATTATATGGTTTAAAGCAAGCTCCTAGAGCTTGGTATGAGCGCATATCGAAGTTTTTATTAGAAAACGGTTTTGAAAGTGGAAAAGCTGATAAAACATTATTTTTGAAAACAAAGGGGGAAGATTTATTAGTTGTTCAAATTTATGTGGATGATATTATTTTTGGTGCAACTAACGAATCTTTGTGTAAGGATTTTGAGAAGTTAATGATGAGCGAGTTCGAGATGAGTATGATGAGCGAACTGAATTTCTTTCTAGGTTTACAAATTGTACAAAGAGTTGATGGGATCAAGATACATCAACAAAAGTACCTCAAAGAATTGGTCAAAAAGTATGGCATGGAGAATGCTAAGCCATATGATACACCGATTCCAACAGCGGCCAAGTTGGATGCAGATGAAAAAGGTAAGAGCGTTGATGAGAAGACATTCAGAGGTATGATTGGTTCATTGTTTTACCTTACTATAAGTAGGCTAGATATTGTGTACAGTGTTGGGTTGTGTGCGAGATTTCAATCTAACCCCAAGGAATCACATTTGACTGCTGTAAAAAGAATTTTAAGATATTTGCAGGGTAACGGTAATTTGTGTCTGTGGTACCCAAAAGGTGCTAATTTTGATTTGGTTGGATACGCGGATGCAGATTATGCTGGTTATTTAGTTGACAGGAAAAGTACTTCTGGAATGACAACTTTCTTAGGACCTTGCTTAATTTCTTGGTCCTCTAGAAAACAAAATTCTGTTGCAATGTCAACAGCAAAAGCAGAATATGTGGCTGCTGCCTCATGTTGTGCTCAATTGTTGTGGATAAAACAACAACTTAAGGATTTTGGTATTGATGTGGGTTGTATGCCTATTTTATGTGACAACACGAGTGCCATAAATATTTCTAAAATTCCTATGCAACACTCTAGAACAAAACACATTTAAATTAGACACCATTTTTTGAGATTCAATGTGGAAAAAGGTTTTATTCAAATATGCTTTTGTGAAACTGAGAAACAATTGGCTGATATCTTTACGAAACCATTGAGTAGAGACCGATTTGAGAAGCTTCGACTAGAACTTGGCTTAATTAGACTTAATTAAGGTATGTGTGCTTATTTTTCCCCTATGATTGGCTAGATGTGAATTTATTACTAGCAAAAAATAACCCCATTTACTATAGATGGGTAGCATTATTTGCTTATGCTTCATAAGCTTTTGTATTTCAAATTTGCTAGTTAATTACATCTACAAACAATGTGTGCTTAATTGTGCATAAACTGCCTGCTACAAGTGGTAAAGGACTCACTAATGTCTGATGATACTCCCCTTATTGATTTTTGAACTATTGTCATGTGTATCAGTCCATTGAACTGTCTAGGGAGCAATATTTTTTTTTCTAAGGCCAACTTTGTATTCTGTGGTGAAAGAGAAGAGATCAAAAAAAAAAAAAAAAAAAAAGAAAAGAAAATTTTTGACGATCTCTTTCACTGCCTCCTTTTAGGAACAACCCTCATTAATTCCTTAAATGATCAGCTCACCTCCACAATTCCAACTAAAGCCACCTGTCAAAACCCCCAATTTCCTTTCTCTCCTAAACAAAAATTGCCTAAAACCTCAAACTCTAGAAACCTTGAACTATCTTCATCCATGGAAATTACTAGAGGTGAAAAAGTTAAGACGGGTCATTTGAAGTCGGCTGGTAAGTGCGGGGCTGCAACTAAGGGGGAACAAATTGCTGGTAAAGCAAACCGAGAAATTCAAGCAAATCTCCTGTCCAACTGCTGAAATTGAAGGAGAGTATATGTAATTTGGCAAAAATAAAGGAACTAGCAAGTGGGACAACTGGATGTGATGGGCCTGAGAGTAGTGCAGATGATGATAGTCGTGATATTGTTTTTGCTCCTGGCCGTGAAATTGATGACAGTAGTGATGATGGGGTAGCTCGGACAAAACATAAGCTTCTTCATGGTTCCTCTTCTACCTCAAAAAAAAAAAATTGAAGCCAATACCAAATTCAGAAACAATTGGTGATGATGAAGAGGAAACAGAGGATGAGCTGGAGTATTTTGATTAGGAAGCAAAACATTATGCAGGTAGTGTGTGGGATACAATTGACAAGGATTTGTTGGACAAGATGGATATTAAGAGTTAAGATGGTGAACTCATTCGGGAGGCCAAAAAGGCACAACTAGAGGCTGAGCCAAACCCACAAGCTAATTTCGACCATGCCTTGCTTGGTGACAGTTGATGTACACTTGTGTTGTTCAGGGTTAGTTGGTCTGAACAACTAACCCTGAACAACACAACTGCAACATTTTACTGCAATTAGGGGTTAGTTCAAGAATTTATATGAGAAAAACGAGAAGGTCAAGCACAGATTGGGTAGACTTCTTCATGTTCAGCGCACTGGCCAGCGAATCACTACTTTGCGACAGAATTTAATCCTCTCTCGGCTGTTTTGTTTGTCTGACAAACTTGGATGATCATCTTTAGCCTTTCCACTTCTTTTTGCTAGCTGTGAACCTTTCTCTGTAAATGGTTCCTCCCTGCTCCTAGATATTTATTTTTTTTTTGCTTCGTTGTGATTTGGACTTATGCTCACTGACAGCTGTTCATAATTGGCTAGTATCCTTAGATTGCAGTTCGAGCTACTGGAAACTTGTGGTTGATGTTAGCCTGGAGCTTTAGATGTTTTTAATAGTGGTTTGTACAGACTTTACTATGGTTGCATATGCTACTGCTAATCTAATTTCCTTTTGATGATGCCAAGAGGGGGAAAATATGTGTGCTTTACTTTGATTGCTCTTTTCTTGTTTTAGTTTGATAGTCTCTAGTTCTTTTCAATTGGTTCTCTTGCTGGAAAAGGGTTGCGACTTGATGTCTGTTGGCTGGTCTAGTTAAGTTCACATATACAGGTTGTTAACAGTCTCTCTCTAAAAGTGTTTAGTTTGGTGTGGTATTGTTCTCAAAGTTTATGTCCTTGCAGATTGCTTATATACTGAATTGGATTAGTCTTGATCGAGTTAAGCACACCTAGGCTTGTAACCATCAAAAGGTGGGAATTTGTTGAACCCTTAGTGTTTTGATGATGATAGACCCAAGTGTACTTAACTCAACATGTTTGATATGTGTGCTTGCAAGGGTGTGTTTTGCAGGTTAATACATCAAGTAGATGGTGATCAATATAGCGAGGACATTGAAGCATGAAGTTCTACAAATGATTCAAGGGATTTGTAGTTTAGAACTCATGTAAGACTTCTGACTTTAAGGCTTAGTAATTTGGGACTTGTCACAGACTCACAGCTTGTACGCTAAGGAATAAAGTAGCTACGTATTGAGCAGCTGAAAGGAACAATCCAAGGAAATGTTTCTTTCAGGCGCCAAATACTAGCCAGTGCTCAAAATATTCCAAAGAATAATTGAGAAATCGATTCTCCGTTTATTTTGAGGATTTCTGCTTTAAAACATAAACTGGTTTATGAAAGGATTCGTATAATAAAATCTTTTGTATTTGATCTTATATATTTTGAAAAAAGATTTTGTTATGTTACTTGGAAAGGTTTTCATATATTAGAGATTTTATTCTCTATTATCCTAAGGTTTGACAACTTGGCTATAGATTTCATTAGGGTGAATCTAACTGTTTTTTAGCCAAGTCGAAAATTAGTTTCCTACTTAACTACTACTTCTTATATTAGTTTGGAAACTTTAAAAATTCCTTTCAGTCTTCTGCCTTTTGTGAAATCACGCTTTGGTTATTTAAAGGAGGGCAGAGCATCAGTTTTGTTTATGCACTGAATTGAGAAAATCTTTGAGAGCACTTGAGCATACAGACGTTCTTATTCCTTATAGCTGCTGTTGTGTTGAAGGAACAATTGCTTTGTCGTTTCTTCAGTCTGTGTTAAGTTCTGAATTGCTTGGTCTTGCTGTCAGTACGTCATAGGTTTAATTTGTGCCTTTTAAGCTTTCATAGAAGCATTGTTAGGCAATCCGAATCTGTTCTTTTCTGTTGTGAACGTGGAGTTCTTGGTGTTTAGGCTTAGGTGAAGCTTGAGCACGTTTTGGCTCGAGTAGTTGGTGCTACGTGTAATCGGGTCGTGTCTTCTTATTAATGAGAATAAGTAGACGTTAAAATCCCTCGCGGTCGTGGTTTTACTTCCTTAGATTTAAGGAAGGTTTCCACGCTAAATCGTGTGTCAAGTTCTGGTTTGATTTATTGTTTTATTATTCAAGTATTGCTGAGAACGTGACACTAGAATAGTTGAGTTAAAAGTTATAAATTCCGCAAAATTTAAAAATCCCAATTTACCCCCCTCTTATGTTCTTATTGCTACAACAGCTCCCTTCTTTTCTCAATTCATATACTAGCTAAAAGTAGTTATATTATGATACATGTTAACTATTAGGCTAAAATATTCTTGGGTAATTAACATAAATTAATTGTATGCCTTGAAACCTTAAACCTATAAAAGAAGTGGAAGTTCTTCCATTAACTATAGGACAATTTAATTAAGTAATATACTCTTTAGTTATTGTAAACTTGTTAATTACTTTAGTTTATTCTACACTAATTCTTTTTCTTATTCCTTTTTTTTTTAGAGAAAAAGAGAGAATTCATTATTGATTAAAAGTCATCCGACATCTACGAAGATGATAATTCTATACAAGCACAAATTTTAAATAACATGATAGATATGACTCCTACTTTATAATTGCTTAACATTAGTATCTTGATTAGTTTCGTAGATATATGTGACTGTTAATTTCAACCTGATTATTAGAAATTGGCGTCTCGATCAATTTCCTCGATAACTAACTAATTTGAAGAATGTTTTATAGCTTAAATTATTCTCTAATGCTCAATCGATTTGAATCCACGACCTACTTTCACCGGCCTAATAACGAAAGACCAAAACATAGATCTAATTTGCACTTTAGCTAATTAATATAATCAATTGCACCATGTCGTCCGACGACCTTTTTTTTTTTTCCTTTTCTGGAAACAAATATATAGAATCGTGTAACACAAAAACTCATATGCATGAAGTAGTGAAAAAAATCAATACTTTTAAACAAATAAGTGATACCTATAAAGTATTAAGTGATCTATCACAACAAAAAAGTGATACTATCACTACAAAAAAACATAAAATTAGTGGCATTTTATTTTGTCACAATAGAGCAAATAATTGCCACAAATACCTTTTATAGCAAAATAAAAAATTGCTACAAGGTTGCTACAAGTAGTGCAACATAAAAAGCTAGTGTGTCAATTTTCATATTTGCCACTACACATAAGCAATTTTGTGGCAAAAATAATATTACCACAATGACAATTGTGACAAATTTTGACTTAGCCACAAATTTTATTGTGGCAAATTTAACTTAGCCACAAATTCTAAAGTGGGTAATTGTAATTCGCCACAATCATTAGTGTGCTAAACACTTTCAACTTTTAGATCAATGTTTGATTTTAAACCAAATCAGACATGCAATTTTGATAGTCCAATAGAATAATAGAAGCAAGAATCAGATGGGCCTTCATCTACAATTATACTGAATATGTGAACTCTTCTTTCCTTTTTATAGATGAAGCTGGAAAAAAAATTGCATCACTTGGTCGATGTGGGACAACCAAATTCCGTGAAAAGTACAGTGTTTGCGCATCAGGATTCAGGACCTTGTTTGCTCAAAAGCTTCTCTCTCTCCATGGCAGAGCTCCTTCAAGAAACTAATCTACTGCCATGCTCGAATCTCTATAATCTCCGACAATTTTTCAACTCCATGAAACTCGTCTTCTTAATTGAAATAGGACAGAAAGTATTCTCTGTTGAGCAATTGAATCGTTCGGTTTTGGACGTTGCTCTTCAATTTCTTCAAGTGAGTTGAAATATCTTTAATTATTTAATCGAGGCGTGGGGTTGATCAAGTAGCGAGAGAGTTGATTGATTATTAGAGCTTTTGTGAGGAGATGGAAAGAGACACACTACTAAAAAAAGTGTCTTTAGTATCAGCAATTATCTGATACGAAAGACCACATAACTGATACTAAAGACCATTAGTATCGAAAACTTTTTCGGATACCAAACTGATGCCTATATCCTTGTTACTAAAGGGTTCGTATCAAATAAATGATTCTGATACTAAAGACAGGGTGTCTTTAGTATCGGAAACACTATAGTAACAGAAGTAGTATCGGAACGCTTTCGATACTATATATTCCTCTTTAGCATCGGACATGTATTTTTGTTGCTACAAACCTGTCTAGTATCGAAACACTTCTAATGCCAAAGACCCCTCTTTAGTAACAGAAAACGGGCATTACTGTTGCTAAAAATATGTCTAGTATCGAAACAGTACTGATACCAACTACCCCTCTTTAGTAACAGAAAACGGGCACTAGTATCAAACAGTTCTGATACCAATTACCCCTTTTGAGTAACAGAAAAAACTTCTGTTGATGAAAACTTGTCAATAGTATTGGAAAGAATTGACACCAAAAGCATATCTTTAGTATCAAACATTATTTCTGTTGCTAAAAACATATCAATAGTATCAGAAAGTCTATGCAAATAAGCTTCCAACAATATCAGAATGGAGTAAGTAACACCAAACTTCAAAGTACCATTATATTATAGCCTTTCACATTGAAAGCAGATATTTGAATCTAATAAGCTAAAGTCTGTACCAAATCAATTGACATAAACCTGAATATATATTTATATATCATCATAATATGAACAATATTACATGTCTTTCTAGAGCCATACAACAGATCGTGGATGTTTCATGTAGAGTCAAAATTCACAGCCACATTTACAAAATACACCAAAATGAGTTAACAATCCTATGTTCAAGTGCACACTTTGAACCATATTCCACATCTACAATATACACCAAAATGAGTTAACAATCCTATGTTCAAGTGCACACTTTGAACCATATTCCACGCATCAAAAAGAAGTTAGTTAAGCAGCCCAACAGGTCGTATGTTTCAAATTGTTTCCCCATGTTAGACTTGAATCACCTTCGAGTTTGACGCTGTAAAAGTAATAAGCCTATGTCAATATAACCATTTGTAAATATATGAAAGTTGTAGAAGCAACTAATCTCATTGGAGATATAATACCCTAACAAGTGACAAAGTCTTATGTTTTAGCCCTATTTTATATCATACTTCTATGTTCTGCAATTCACGACAAAAAGATGAAACTGTTTTATATACATGGTATACATTGTGATAAGTCAAATAGTTGATGTAAACTATATGTGAGTAAAAAATAAAAAAAAAAAACCCATTAAGAAACCATTGCCAGGATCCCAGCAAACAATAGGCACAAAGTATTTTCAGCAGACAACAATTTTCGGATGTCTTTTCTAAACGGTACATCTTCTGCTTAACCATCCTCAAAGTATAAACAGAACAAAAAATAGTGAGGGATAGAGGGAGTAGACTTACTCCATTAGACGACTGCATTTGCACAACCATTTCCTTCAATGCACGCATTTCTTCTTCTAGAGTTTCCCTCTTTTTCCTTTCACTCTCGAACACCTCTTCCAACAACTTGTTTCTTCCAGCTACTTCTTCTTCCCATGCTAGTCGGGTTTGCCTATCGGATGCCATCTGTTCTTCTAGTGCTACTCTTTTTCGCCTTTCGTTCTCAACCATCAATAATGCTTCATGAGCTTTCAGTTTAGAGCTACTACTATTACATGGGGTTTTCACACCGATTCCATAGGTTCTTTTATACCCACGCTTATCACCTCCTACAACTCGCTCAAAGATTTTTTGTCGCTCAGCTTTCATATCACAATCTGGAGGAAGTTTGCTCAACTCATGTTTCATCTCATCCTGCATATTTAAATATAAAATATGTATAACAAAACCTTCGCATTCTTCTGATCACATTAAACATCTAAAACCAAATAAGAGCACTAATGGATATTAATAGCTTCTCCTTACAATCTTCTTTGTAGATTCTGCATCAACTGGTTTTACTTTTGCCTCGCCATAAGCAACATTAAAAAGTGCCATCGGATCTGGTTCATCCCCATCATCATTTGTCTATAAAAAAAGAATAAACAGAGAAAATCATAAAAGAAGAATGAAAGGAAGTATGTCTACTGAAGTGTCAGGAAGTTAATACTATATTTACCAACTCGTCCCTTAGCCGAGCAAAAGTCTTAGATCCCATGTGATGTGTTAATGTGTAATGCATGCGATTATCGAAGCCTCTTTTACTAGCCTCCTACATGGTCAAACATCCATAATCACCAACTAATATTTAATTTCATGAACAAGCAAATTAAAATATCAGACAATCAATACCTTTCCCTTCTCTGATTCCCATCTATGCACCATATTCTTCCACTGCTGAGGATCCACCCTAGAATGTGGTGCCTTCAACAGTTGCTCTAATGGTTTGTTTACAGAAACATAGTAGGCCTTCTTAAGTTTAGTTCTCCATGATCGCATACAGTTATTTAGTTTCTCTAATACCCACTCTTTTGGGGATTCTGGACCCTCAAATGTGAATCTTGTCTAAGCCATCAAAAAAGAAAAAAATAAGCCTTGAAAGCTGAATGAACCAATCACAATAGTCAAATAAATTTGGGAAGAATCTGACCTGAACAATCTTCCAGAAAGCATCTTTTTTCTCCTCTACCATATGTGTTCTCCAGTCTTCAAGATCCAAGGGGATCATTTTCGGGTCTCTTGAAAGTATGCCAATGTAAGATGACAGAGGTCTTTGAAATTTTCCAATCGGCTGCCCTTTACCATTCAGTTTTACTACAGTCTTCTCATTACTTGATAGCTTAGCACACTTGTTTGGTCCCCTCGGAGGATATTTTTTTTGAGGCACTGTACATAAAAACATGCATATCAGTTTTTCCATAAGCAAGTCACATGAATAAAACTAAATGCCAGAGATTGAAAACATCATACCAACAGAATTAGAAGGTGTGTTAATGACCATGTTCGGGACTTCAGCCATGTTCGAAACTTCAGAGCTGCCATTGCTGCCACCAGTACCATTACGACTAAAGTTTTCTTTATCACGATCAGAGGCATCTGAACTTTCATCACTAGAGCTTTCATCTGAAGACTCGGGAACTCTTTGTGACAAAACCGCATATTGCTCATACTTTTTCTTCTTAGAAGCTGCTGCAGTAGCACCCTTGAAGCTTTGAATCATTTTTATAACCTGCATAAAAATAGTAGATAGTACTAAAACGTACACTAAAAATATGCATTTTAAACATAATAAAAATGATAGACTATATATATCAAACAAACACCACATAACCATTGCAACTAACAGTTAAAGTCCAAAATAAGTCAGCAAAGAAAGAAGAAGAAAAAAGTCCACAATAAGACAATCTTATAGCACATCATCATAGTCATACAAAGTGTCATCCTCATCACTTTCAACATCTTCACTAAACTCTTCTAAATCATCATCGGCAGAAGCTTCCGCAACGCTTTCATCCTCATCTTCATCTTCACCCTCACCCTCCAAGTCCACATAGAATTTATCAAGATCAACTATAGCAGTTTCCAGGGCAACACTAGTATGTAGCTCACAATCAAAATAAACCTTTTTTTCCTGAGAAAGATCAGCATCTCCCATATCATATACATGTCTAGGTTTTATCCTGGTCACAACTTTCCAGTTGGTTTCAACTGGATCCGGAGTGTAAATTACTTGACAGGTTTGGGAAGCTAACACATAAGGCTCATTAGTCTTCCATAACTGTTTAAAATTTACGAGTGTAAATCCTAATGTGTCTTCTTTAATGCCTTTTCCCTTAGTCATGTCAACCCAATCACACTTGAATAAAACAACAATCCGTCCCATATAGTAGTCTAATAAAAGAATATCTGTAAGAACACCATAGTATGTTAAATCCCCTTCTGAACCAACGGATACCCCACTATTTTGAGTAGGGGAATGCAATTCAGCTTCCTTTGTTCGAAACTTAAATCCATTATAGTTCAGTTTCTTGATTCGTTTCGCCAAACTACTTGGACCCTTACTCAACCACTGAAGGTCCTCCAAAATCTGCTTATTGTCTTCATGACATATCCTTTCACCCTAATACAGTAAGAAAATGAGTTAAATTCACACTGAAAAATTTGTGGACAGTACTGGACACATTTCAACGTTACATATATCTGGTAAATTACATACATTAACTTCGAACCATTTCCGAAATGTTTCCTTGTGAAGCTTTTCAAGATCTGTTTGCTGCATATGCATATGTTGTTGTCTAAGTACCTCTTTATGTTGTCTGCACATACACAATAGTAACGAAGTAAGATGAAATTATGTAGAACATATCCTGTAAATTATAGAACAATATTTCAATTATCTTACTCTACATATTTTGCAACCTCGTCACAATTGAACAAAACATATTCATGTGCTTGAATCCACTGGTCATGATCAAGGAAAATAGTTTCCTCACTACCCATTGGACAACGAGAATTTGAAAAGATGGATAATCCATCGCGAATATCAGGATCATTGTTTCTAGTCGATCTATTTTCTCTTGTCTCAACACCTTCTAAGTATCTTGAACAAAAGATCATGCATTCATCTGAAATATATGCCTCAGCTATAGACCCCTCTGGCCGTGCTCTATTACGCACAAAAGATTTCAGTTTAAATAAATATCTGCATGACCAAAACAAGTATTAGAAGATCACCCAAATTTATTCTCATATAAACAAAGACCTTGCAAATTATTTTAAGCAGAAAGTGTTAAATCAGAAAACTCAACATACCTCTCAATAGGATACATCCAACGATATTGAACGGGTCCAGCAATGGCAGCTTCAAATGCCAAGTGAACTACCAAATGCACCATGACATCAAAAAATGCAGGGCTAAATAGCCTCTCCAAGCGACAAAGTATCAATATGACCCGAGATTCTAAGCGCTCTAAATCCGAAAAAGAGAATGCTTTAGAACATAATTCCTTAAAAGCATTACTGAAGTCAATCAAGGTTATGGCAGTTTCTCTAGGCAATGCTCTGCGTACAGCAAGTGGCAATAGTTGCTGCATTATAATGTGAGAATCGTGACTTTTCAGCCCAGAAACTTTTCCGGCTGCAACATCAACGCGACGTGAGATATTAGAAGCATAGCCATCTGGAACCTTCACTGAACTGAGAACTTGGCAGAAAATCTCCTTAGCTTTTTTATCCATATAGAATGGTGCATGTGGTATATCATACTTCTGACCTACCGCTTTAGGATGAAGATGGGCTCTTATGTTCATATATAGAAGATCAAAGCGTGCCTTTAGAGTATCCTTAGATTTCCCCTCAATCTCTAGTAAAGTTCCAATCACATTATCACAAACATTCTTTTCAATATGCATTACATCTAAAATATGTCTAATTAGAAGATTTTTCCAATAAGGCAAAGAGTAAAATTTGCTTTTCTTCTTCCAACCAGAATAGGGGACATTCTTCCTATAGGTTCTCTTTCCAATTCTCTTCTTCCGTTTAATATTTACACAAGGCTTTCCATATATAACTCTGATCTTACGCATTTGATCCAACAATTCAGCCCCAGTACGCATCTTTGGTGGTGGCCTTTTTTCAATTGTACCATCAAAAGCAGCCTTAGACTTCCAAAAACTATGGTTCATGCCTAAAAATCGACGGTGTCCCATGTAGCACATTTTCCTACTTCCTTTCAAATAGCGGAAATATGTTTCGATATTACAATGAGGACATGCATATTGACCTTTAATTTTCCAACCAGATAGATTACCAAATGCGGGAAAGTCATTTGTAGTCCACATCAACACAGCACGCAACATAAATGTACCTTTAGTAAATGCATCATATGTCTCCACACCATTGAACCACAATTCTTTCAACTCATCAATTAAAGGTTGCAAGTAGATGTCAATATCATTACCCGGACCTTTAGGACCAGAAATTAAAAGAGACATCAAAAAGTAGGATTCTTTCATGCATAACCATGGTGGCAAATTATATATAACAAGCACTACAGGCCACGTACTATGATTAATGCTCATCGTACTATAAGGATTAAATCCGTCACTTGCTAAACCAAGTCTAATATTTCGAACATCTTTTGCAAAATCTGCATATTGGTCATCAATGTTTTTCCAAGCCAAAGAATCCACAGGATGTCTTTGTTTCTCATCAGTACTACGCCCCTTTTCATGCCATCTCATCAACTTTGATGTTTTTGATGACATAAACAGTCTCTTTAAACGTGGTATTAGTGGGAAATGACGTAGGACTTTTGCTGGTCCACTTTTTTTTACCAATTACTGGATTTTTCCATCTAGAGGTGCCACATGTAGAACACTTTTCATCATTGCTCATCTCTTTCCAATACAACATACAATCGTTAGGACATGCATCAATTTTAGTATATCCAAGTCCTAAATCAGCAATCAACTTTTTCAGATGGTAAAGATTCTTTGGGAGATTTGCACCGTCAGGAAGCAACTCTATTAAAAATTGCAGCAAAGCACTTAATGATGAGTCACTCCAGTGATACATGCATTTCATGTGATAAAGACGGATAATGCATGATAAAGTTGTAAAGTTTTGACAGCCAGGATACACTTCTGTTTTAGCATCATCCATGAGTTTGTAAAACTTTTGGGTTTCTGAATTCATCCCTTCTCTATCACCTTCTGGAGACTCATCTATGTCATTGTTAAAGTTTGGCACCCCAAAGGCATCATGCAACAACCCATGCATATCATCAGTTCCTTCATCCACCTCATCACTAAGGCTTTCATCATCTGAACTAGATGGTGGCAATTCCTCCCCATGAAAGACCCACAAACCATTAGCATAGTTTTTGTGGAAACCAACATAATGTAAGTGTTCATGAACTTCATCAGGATCAAGATATACACTAACACCACATCCTTTACATGGGCATTTGATCTTCCCATTTAAACTTGAAGAACGAAGTGAAGAGGTTATAAATTTGGCAACCCCATCCCTATACTCTTGACTACTTCTGTGCTTATGAATCCATGCCTTATCATTATCCATGACTTGACTACACCAATTAGATCCTAGTGAGTTTAGATGTACACATTTTAATCAATTTGGAGTCTTAGTAAAGAGTAAATCTAATCATGACAAGGTCATAAAACTAGCTGAAACACACTTCCGTTATTCTGGATAATAAGCTTTGAAACCATTTTGTTTTTTTAATAAATCAAAGAAAGTTATATTAATTGAAGCCCTAGCCCACTGTGAGATACTTTTGCACCTTCTAGGAGGGCTGTGAAAGGCTCCCAAAATCATATCTTTAGCCACTACTATAAGCTAGCTAGCTAGGTACACAACACCCACTCAACACTAACTTCATATACGTACAAACAAGGCTGAGCCTTTTGTTCATCATATTAATTAAGTTGCAGGCATATAATACATGTACATGAAAATTTCAGCCACATGAACACATAAAAAAGCTCTTTGGACTTTCCTAAAAGTTTGTTATATCAATAATCATTGTTCAATAAACTATCAAAACCAAAAAAAAAAAAAAATCAATGTTCACACAAACAAGCTCATGCCCAAAATTAATTACAGTAAACCAAACTCAAATCTTGCGACCTTCAATTATTCAACTTACAAACCCTAAAATTAGATAATCTAACAATAATTTAACTACTTTGAGCAAATATTCCAGATTAACATGAACTACTTCACACCAATAGCTAGATACAAAAAATTTCAAAACACAAAGCAACTAAAACACCCATACTTGAAAAATTGAACAACACAACATAATCAATCAACTCAAAAGTAGGACAAAGAAACTTTTATACCTGATAAAATAGATGTTACAGGCAGATGTTGCGAAGACCAACGAGAATTATGTCAAAGTAGCAAACCCAACCGAAAATCGTCCACAAATTTGGTCTAAAATCCAATCCTCAACGAAAACCTAACTTAAATTCTGGGCACTCACCTTACGAGATAGAGAATTTGCAAGTTTTATTGATTTTCACTCATGAGAGAGAGAGAAATTCATTGCTTGAAGCAGGGAGAGGGGTGAGAATTTTAGGTTTTTAGCTAGAGAGAGGGAAAGGAGAGAAGGAGAGAAAGAGAGAAAGGAGAGAGAGTGAATGTCGATCTATTCACTTGGGCTTTTTTTTCTTAGACTTTATTTACTTAGTTTCTCCTTTTCTAATTTCACTTTTGGGAGGCAAAATTTCGATTTTTTCAATACCCCAAATCTATTTCAGTCCCAAAATTTCAAAACTTTTAGACCCCAAATTTATTTTCAGTCCCAAAATTTCAAAACTTTTAGAACCCCAAATTTATTGGCGCCCCCGCTAAAGCTTTTGGGTGGAAATACTCGCTCTTCTGTTAGTATCAGATTGTAACTAGTGATACCTTTTTTCAATATAAAAAGTGTTGTATCAGTAAAGCAACTGATACTAATACTCTATAGTATCAGATCAATAGGTTTCTGATACTATTGTATAGATTAGTAACAGATAAATTTCCGACACTATAAGTCTTTACTATCAGATTTAAAAGTCTCTGATACTATACATTGGTTGCCAATCTTGTAAAATAAAAAACCCAATAAAAAGTAACAGTTCAAAAAATTCCGATACAGATGACTCTATTTAGAATCAGACTGCTTTTCTGATACGAAATTTTCTGATACCAAAGACCCCTTTTTTAGTAGTGACAGCAAGGTGGAAAGTTCAGAGATGAAGTTTTTTTTTTTTTTTTCATGCATCATGTGGCATATTATAGAAATTGCCACAAAATACCACTAACTTGTGGCATATTATTGAATTGCCACACAACACCCCTAACTCTTGGCAATTTTTATTTTGCCACTTATATCATTTTTCTTGTGACAAAATATTTATTGTCACAAGACAAATTACCACTAAACCTAAATTTTTTTGTAGTGTATTTGCCATCTCATGTATGAGAATGAGACACTACCTCATAAAAGAATTTTTGTAGGATCAAGTACTAAGAAAAAGCTAATAGATCCTTCACTACTAGAGTAAAGATGGAGCATTATATATGTATTTGATTGATATGATGCAGGAAAGCACGCAGGCCAAAAGAAGTGGCTGGGGTTGATTATGTGCCCTTTCCTTCTTTGAATTGGGTCATTTTATTCTCTTGACAATATGTCTATTAGTTTGTTTTTTTTTTTTTTTTTTTTGTCGGCTTGTTGTTTTGGAATGGGAACCTTTTTTTTTTTTTTTTTTTGATAGGAGGATTGGGAACTTTTTTTTTTTTTTTTTTGATAGGAGGATTGGGAACTTTTTTTTTTTTTTTTTGATAGGAAGGATTGGGAACCTTTTGGTTCTTATTGAAAGACTCGGTACGCATTTTTCCTCAATATTTTTCTTTGTAAAAATAAGCAAAAAGTATATTATATTCAGTTCAATTCAGTCCATTTCAGTTCAGTTCAGTTTATGTGTAACTTTATCACTCATATAACCTTTTATTCCGAAATAATTTCATGATGATAATTATGTCATCGGAAATATCTCAAATCATATTTTCAAATGAGTCCAATATTGACTATGTTTGGACGAATTTTAAATGATTAACGGTCAAGTTTAAAAAATGATCAATTCAGTTCAGATTAGTTCAATTAAGTTCAGATCAGTTTTATCCAGGTGAATCAAACGGAGCCTAACCAATCTTTAAATGTCAGCAATTAGTCAACATATATATATATATATATATATATATATATATATATATATATATATGTGGATGTTGCACGTTGTTTGATGGACACGTAAGCATCCACCTAAGCCTTCATTTTACCATCATTTGCCAAGTGTAATCCATGTCATCCTAATAATTAATGCGTTCATACTTAATGTATATTGCTAATTGCTAACTTTAATTAGTTTGACTCTCTCTTATTTAATTAAGTAGTTAATTAATGTGTGCATCTCCCTTTGATGGCTTTGGAAAATATGTATTAGTGTATTACGGTAGTTGATCAAATTCAACCAAATTGAATTATTTTATTCAAAGTGGACTTTTAGGAATGCACATTGAACATTCGATTTAAAATTAAACTTTATCATTCGATGTTCTTTGTCAAGATTTCCCAACCTTAATTTTATACATGTGTAGCACGGGAATGTATATAAGTGAATTGTATCGTAGTTAGATTGACAGGTAGACTTTGACACATAAGCAAATATTGACATGTCATCGAATAATATAGGTGCATGTATATTCTATTCGTACTATTTAATTATTATCCTAATGTCATAGTATAGGTCCATGTATCTTCAATTAGTACTATTAGTATAGGTGCATGTATTTTCCTATTAGGCACCATATGTATGTTAGGGAATGTATCTAATAAACTACAACCAGAAAAGTTTATTAATTGGAGTCAAATATATTTATTTAAAATCGTGCATCACGTGGGATATGCAACGAGAATGAAACAAGAAAGCAAGAGAGTTAGTTTGAGCATAAAAAGCGAGATGTCCCAGATTAGGAACTTTGTAGCAAGATGTGACATAGGCAAAAATTTTGTTTTAAATTTGTACCAATAAAAATATCTTAGTGTTATAAACACACAAACCATGCATCGCACGGGAATGTAACTAGTATATTAAGAAAATTGGATTTATAATATCCTCCAAATATTAGACGCACATTATTGTGTCCAACCTTTGCATTAAAGGATGGGTGTTTATGTCTGATTTCTACATATAACCCTCAGAGTAATTGTATATATTAGCTTGTGAGTAGCGGTGGCAAAACTCGACCCGACCCGAGATAACTAATCAGATTCGTCCGATATCAGGCCCGCCCGACACCCGAAAATGTATCAATTATCATTATCCGAAATTGATCCGACCCGTCCTGGTTCAACCCTACACCCGACAACACCCGTTCTCCGAATTGACCCAAAATCGATAGCACCCGATCCGAAGTTACCCGAAACCGAAATGAACCCGAACCGATACTACCCGAAACCCGAATATATCCAATTCGTAATGACATAATATTCAAAATGATTGAAAAAACACTATCTAAACATACATGTAGGCCTTATTATTAAAAAATTTCATTCAAAATTGTGTTTTTCATATTATTTTGGACTTTATAGACTCTGAAACAAGAATTATATTTTACATGATATGACCCGAAAACAGAAATAACCCGAATCCGATTCAACCGAAATCTAAACTAACCCGACCCGAGTTGACCCGTAACCCGACATCAGCATAAACCCGAATCAATCCGACTCGATCCAACCCGACCCGATCACTCTTCTGACCCGATATTGCCCAAACCCGTAATGACCCGAAACCGAAAGTACCCGACCCAAACCCAACCCGATCCGCCCGATTACCACTTCTACATATGAGGCGGCATCATGCATAAAACGATTGGAACAAAATATTATATTTTTGTTCAAAGATCAGATATCACTTTTCATATGATCGAGGAGGTATCACTTTCTTGCTCACTTTTTTTTTTTTGGTTACATACCTTCATCTCATCTCATCCTTTATTTGAATCAAGCAAAGTTCACGATCATAATAATATACATCATTATAACTTTAACTAAGTAAAATCCTTCTAAGTCCTGTGGAGTCACAAGTTGGGTGAAAAAAATCAAAGATCACATGCATCATCATTATTCAAAAGGTTTTCTACGAGGCGGCATCAATGTGAGGCCTACCCGCTCAAACCCCTCAATAGCCAAGCAATAAACATGACGTCATACTTATTAGAGGAGGCCTCATTTTAAATCCGCCTTATAGGATTTTTTTATATTATTACAAACAAGCTAAGGTTGTATCAATTAACTTAATGCAATCTCTAGGTTCATGATCAATCCTCTAAATAATAAATCATGCCCAGATATACATTCTAACGTTTATATACAAAATGGAGTATACAAAATTGGGACATGATCGAACAACTACTAAAGACAAGTGAGGCTTTAAGTCAATGATTAGGCTTAACATTTTGACTTCAAATACACATACATACACTAATAATTGGATTAATAATAAACTGGTTGTTAGCCCATCAATTGTAGAAGGTTGAATCAAATTGATGCAAAACCCTAACTAGTTGTTTGACTAGACATGAATTAATTAAGTAACTAAAGTATCAAATCAAAGGGTACTTTAATTAGCTAAGTAAAAGCTAACCTTGTACAATTACAAAGATCATATAGGAGTACATATATATATGCATCAGTGTCATCATTATAACTTCAACATATCAATCCTTTCAAGTTCTATAGAGTCAGCCATGAAAGCAGTTGGTTAAATTTGCAGAAACAATGCAATTCAATTTTTTTATACACAAATTCTGATCATCTCAGAAAGATCTTAAAGCATAGTATTATTAAATGATGCCACTACTGCACCCTGCAACAACTATATTGTTCATGATTCCTTTTTCTCTATCAACAAAATATATACTATCAAAAGTTCAAAAAACTAAATAAATAATAAGTAACAAATCTTGAAACTATCATTCTTTTTTATTGTTAATTAACACAGGCAACTAGTTCTGGTTTGGGAACATTTTTGAGATATACAAAATTTCTGATCATCTCAGAAAACACCATACACTGGGATATACTTTTATATATCTTCCATCCCTTGATCCCCTACTTACTATAAGAAAAAGAAGAAAAAAAAGAAAACAATACAAAAACACCCACCATTAATAAATACTTAACCAAACTAACCAACTTAATACATACATCTATATCTATATATATATATATAGAAAGAGAGAGAAAGAAAGCAATCAATAAGATGGACGAGGAGCAGGAGTAGTACTATGAGCATGAGCCCAATTGGTAAAAGCAGCTGCCTCATGCCCTAGTTGCATACTTATACCATTATTATTATTATTATTATTATTGTTATTATTATTTCCATTTATCATCAAATTACTAAACCCTCCTGGAGTTCCTATATTATGATCATGATCTCCACCACCTCCCATTCCCATCCCGGGCCCAGACCCGACACCGCTACCGAGCCCGTGACTCGGCCCGCTATCGCTTCCGTTACCGTTATCGTTACCTGCTTGATCCTCATGATGATTCTGCTCACGATCTTGCTCCTGGCTGTTGTTGTTGTTGTTGTTATCTAAGGGCAGTCTTTCATACTGAGCATTAGAAAATGTTGCTGCAATCACCATTACAGGTCCAGCAGCTACTAAGGGACCCACCACGGCCCCACCAACAACCTGCCCTTGCCCGCCAGCCAAGTACACGGTCAGGCCCGTTGAGCCCGGTGGGGCGGGCCCGGGAAGGAAAGTACCGTTCAACGACAAAATCTCGAACCGGCCGTGGAGGGGCAACACACCTTCCCCTCCACCAGGGGTGGTGGCGACGGCAGCGGGCTGGCGTAGCGAGACGTTGGCTACGCAGCCGGATGCCGAGAGGACCGACACGCCACGCTGTCGTTGGCGGGCGTAGGCTGCGATTGCGTCCGCCACGTCAGCCCCGCCAGCCACCTCCATGACGTGGCTCCGGAAAGCGTTAGGGCTGTCCCGGGTCACGAAGATCGGAGCCCTAGGCTTGTTCTTAGAGCCCGGGGGCCTGCCTCTAGGACGACGTATCGGGCCCGGTCCGCCACCACCACCCGATGACTGATCCACTGCTCCTTCTTTCGTGTCACCGGTCCCGGCTTCTCTCTCCTCATCGCCATCACTGCCACTGCTTCTTGCTGTGTTATTGTGATTATTATTATCAGAGGTGAGCTTGTTTGGTGATGAATGATGATGATGATTTGTTAGCTGCTGTTGAGGGTCCATAGGTACCGGAAAGCCCATAGGCCCGGCCCACCAAGGGTTTGCCATGGTTAATTGAATGATGGATTTTTCAACACTTTTAATTAATTTATGAGATTTTGAGATTTCTCTCTCTCTCTCTTTTTTTTTTTTTTTAAAGAGAAGATGGTGGGAGAATTGAAGCTAGGGTTATGGAGAGGAACAGGGGCAGAGTTACAGCATGTGAAGTGATGGGAACTTGTGCTAATTCTATTCTCAAAAACAAAGAGAGAGAGAGAGAGAGAGAGAATTATATTATAGTGAGTAATGGTTAGAGAGAGAAAGGGTTAGGGGGGATGAGTGTGAGCAAATTGAGAGAGAGAAGCAACTAACAGTGTTAAGCAAGAGGGGGAGCTGCAAAGGAAAGAAGGGGAGACAAAAATTTATGCAAAAAGATATAAGTATGATAGTAAAGCCAGACAAATTTGGTTTTATACCAAATTAGTCACATGTGGTATGTGTATGTAACCATCTCTCTAACCATAGCTAGCTCTCAAATTGTGGACCTATGAATTGAATTAAATCTCACAGTTTCAGTTTCTTTTTTCTTTTGGGTGTTAGCTAGATAGCTAAAGTACTAGTGGTAGTATTAGGGTTCTTAGTTGATGTCTTTCTCCAACTGGGTGAACTGATGGCCACAGTAGAGACAAGATCAGAGAGAGAGATTATGTTATTTTAATCTGATGGCTGCAGTTGTTTCAGCTTGATCTGGGTTTTAGCTCAGAATACATATTTGCAGGCATATGTATGCCCTTTGTTTCAGTGTGACTGTGACAAGTTTAGCATAATATATGAGGGCCGCAGGTCTAAAACTTTGTACGGAGTTGATCAACAGATGACGTTTATACAGTAGCTTGTTTTAGGGGAGTGATAATTGACAATTTTTGTGGGGTTAGTATGCAATTTGGAGCAAAGCACAGATGTATGTATTTGCAACTTGGAATTTTATTGCTTTGTAAGTTTCATGCTTCTAATCATCGATTATTATAGGTTAGTGATGATTGATGACGAAACTAATTGCACTAGCTATTTCAAAAATTATTAGATCGTCTCAACATGAGGTTACCTATATGGCCAACACTGATATCAATATGACGTCAGATTTAATGTTGAGGCGGCTTATATTGAAGCGACTCATTTCTAATAAGTTATTTAATTTGTACATATTAGTCATTATTAGATAAATTTTCATTCGTAATCTATATAATTAGTTTAAAACACAAATATTAGTGTAAGAGATGGAATACCAAAGGCATGGGTAATATCAAAGTTCGGGAATTCGAGTGAATCTCTCGGGGCACCGATGGTCATATATGGTCATGATAGACCTCCCGGCAAAGTTTCGGCAAAAATGACACTCAGGCAATGGGAAGCCGAAAACGAAGGCTATACCACGTTTTTTGGGCTTGCGGGAGACCCTAGAACGACAGTGGATATTTTAGCATTACATCGCACACGGAACATCCCCGGGGTACATGGGAGGCCCTTTGGGTCGTTTATCCGATCCTCGATAAGCTTGGAATGGCGTTTTACGAGACACTGATGTAAGAGTCTGAACACCAAAGGAATCAGTGATATCGAAGTTCGGGGATCCGGATGATGCTCCCTGGGCACTGAGGTCCTCTAGGGTCATGATAGACCCCCTCCCCCAAATTTGGGCAAAAACGACACGCGGGCCCCAGGAAGACAAAAACGAATGCTATAATCCACGTTTTTGGGCTTCAAGGAGGCCCCAGAACGAAGGAGGATATTTTCGCACCACATCCCACGGAACACCCCTAGGGGACATGGGAAGCCCTTAGGGTCGCTTATCCGGTTATGATAGGATTGGAATGACGTTTTACGGGACACTGGTGTAAGAGTTGAAACACCAAAGGCATGGGAGATATCATAGTTCGGGAATCCAGGTGAACCTCCCGGGGCACCGAGGGTCCTCTAGGATCATAATATACCCCCCGAAAAAGTTTGGGCAAAAATGACGCCAGGGCTCCGGGAAGCCAAAAGCAAAGGCTATAATCCACGTTTTTTGGGCTTCCGGGAGGTCCCGAAACGAAAGTGGATATTTTCGCACCACATCGCACGGAACATCCCTAGGGGACACGGGAGGCCCTTGGGGTTGCTTATCCGGTCGCTTACGGGATATTGATGTAAGACTCGCAACACCAAAGATATCGATGATATCAAGGTTTGGTAATCCGGATGATGCTATCTTAGAAGCTTTTTAAACTACTTAATGGTCTCCTTCGTTGTCTTCTTTTTCTTCTGTTGCATACTTTGTTGAATACGGTTAACTTTCTTTTTATAATAGGCTTAACTTTTCTTTATAAACAGGGTTAACTATTTTTTCTAAACAGGAGAGAAGACCATAACCAATGGATGTTGAAGCAGCTATCACGAGCCCAAGACAATCAACTATGCATTCGACACTGAATTGTCTCTTTTCTACCCCGAAGGTATCAACCGAATCCCTTGCTTTTCCCACTCCAACACAGTATATGACCCAAAAAAGTTGAACTTTTGATTGCCCCCCTGATCTGAAACCTAGAATTGGGATGCAATTTGAGACATTAGAATTGCAAGGAAGTTCTTTGTGGCTTATGCCAAAGAATGTGGCTTTGATATTAGGATGGGTGGTGAGAAAAAAAATAACGATGGGATTATTTTGTACAAACAAATGACATGTAATAGACAGGGGCATCGACAACCTAATGAAAAGAAATCAGATGGTAATGGTATTCGGGTTCGCAAGATCACCCGCGTGGGCTGCAGGGCAATGACATTCTTTTGATTGAAAATCTCATGCAAAAGAGAGAAATATCTCCATCTTTTTTCTTTGATTTTGAGGTGGAGGATGGCATTCTTATTAGTGTCTTTTGGGCGGATGCAATAGGAAGAAAAAACTATGCCTTGTTCGGCGATGCCTTGTCTTTTGATGCGACATACAAAACTAGCAAGTATCACATGGTTTTCGCACCCTTTACAGGGGTGGACCACCATAAACGGCGCGTCACCTTTGCTGTCGGGCTTATAGCAAGAGAAACCACTTCTTCATATGTATGGTTACTTACCACATTCTTGGGGGCCATGAGTACGTGTCAGCCTCCTTGCATAGTAACTGACCAGGACCCGTCCATGAAAGCTGCGATCAAGCGCATCTTTGACAAGTCTAAGCATCGGTACTGTGTGTGGCATATTATGAGGAATCTGTCTTAGAATGTGAGAAGTGATTTGCGTAAAGACGAAGTGTTCATGAAGAGAATTAATTGTTGCGCGTATGACCGAGAGAGTGGGCCTTGTGAATTTGAAAAAGAATGGTTCAAAATCATGGATGTGTACGACCTGAGGGATAATGAATGGCTTAAGTCTATGTATGAAATAAGGAAAATGTGGATCCCGGCATACTTTAGAGACTTGTACATGGGAGGTTTGATGAGAACCACATCACTTTCTGAGAGTGAAAACAACTTTTTCAATTTTTTCACTAATGAGCACATCACCCTACTTGAGTTCCTAATGCGCTATGAAAGCGCAATGGATGCCCAGAGACATGGACAATCAAAGTTTAATACCGACTCCAAAAATTCATCCTTACCACTCAAGACTCATCTCACTATAGAAAGCCATGCATCGAGTGTGTATACGCACAACATGTTCAAGGTGTTTCAAACTGCTCTTGATTATGCTTGCTCTCAGTGTGATTTTTTTGACATGAAGAGAGAAGAGAACACTGCGATATACCATGTGAATGATTTGTACAGGAAAAAGAACTTTGAAGTGATCTACAATGCCACAAATGCCGAAGTGAGCTGCTCCTGTAAGTTGTTTGGAAGAATGGGTATGTTATGTCGACATTGCCTTTGGGTGTATAAAACCAAACGCGTGGAAGAGCTGCCAACTTGTTACATAAAGAACCGATGGACAACAGAGGTAATGAAGAAGCCGATCTTTGACATAGAGGGAAACTTGCTAGAAGAATGTGCGAGGTTGGATGAAAGGAAAATGCTCTTGGGTGAAGCATGGAATGAGATATATAACCGTGTTAGTCTTGCTGAATCAGATTTGGAAGATCTTAAAGAAATTGTGCAAAGAATCCGAGCTTTCAGTGGCGAGTTGGTGACTAAGAGGAGTACCCAGAAACCACAAACAAAGGCACAAGATATGGAGTATTTTCTTGGGTGCATCGCTCCAAAAAAGGTCACTATTTGAAATCCAAAGAAATCTAATAACAAGGGTAGTCGAAAGAGAATAGAAGCACAAAAGGAAATTTCAATTGAATAACAAAAAAAGAAGCCAAGGCAGTGCAAGAAATGTTTGAAGTACATAGATCACGATAGCCACAATTGTACTCTAAATGTGACTGCCACAGCTGCCTCAGGTGATTTTGTAACTCATCTCATTCCTCTGTTATTTTTATATTCCAAAGTATACATAGTATAGTTCACTTTTTTTTTTCTTTCTTTCCGATGTTATTTGTTTTTTTTCTGTCATCAGGGGCATTGATGTGCTTTACAATTTTTTTTGATGAAAGGTAGTTCCACATCAGATCAAAACATTCAAAAGCAAGACAAAAAGGTCACTAAGGTCACTTGACAAAGTGAAACAGAAAATAAAAGACAACTAAATCTTCCCAATAAAAACGTCTGCACACCAATAAAAACATCTTAGTGACTTGTAGAACTAACTAGATGGAGCTTGTGGGCAAGATGTTGTATTTGTACCATAATGCTTTATTCCTTGCTATCCAAATGGTGTAAATCAGGGCTACAAGAATTGTAAAAGGGAATCTGTTTTATGAACCTGTTACCTTTAAAACCTTCTGTCAATCCATCTCCATAACCTTGCACAGTCAGCTACTTTGCACTTAACCTACTTTGCACTTAACCTGCAACAATTTTACGAGCAAAGACAAGCATTGTCCTGGACTTGATTATATTCTAGTAGAGGCTGCTGAAGCATCACAAAAAAGTGTAGACTTGCTTCGGGATAAAAATCTTGGTGTTGCCACTTCGGGATAAAAATCTTGGTGTAGACTTGAAATGTAGTGATGATCACTTAGCACTTACCCACTAAGCACATCTCTTATATACTCAATCTCTACTAACTTGGTTTGTTTGTGCAACTGATTTAGGTGATGATCTAGGTGATGATCTAGGTGATCTTGTTTGAGGAAGGTTCTCTTATTGCTTCTTTGAGACTCTCTCAGTGTTGGATGCGAAGAGGGTTTTTGGATCTTAAACCTTGCAAGTCTGAAGATTCTACGCTTGATTTCAAGATTCTACGCTGGATTTTTAAGTCTAGTTAGAAAACTGTTATGCAGTGAGCTGGATTAATGTCTTGCAGCATGTAGCTGTGATTTTGAAGTTGTAAAAGAAAGTAAGAGAACCCCTGAACCTTACATTATTGATCTTATGAAGAGTTCAGTCTTCAGAAGCAGATGCACAAAAACAACATCGCGAGGTCTTTAAACAGATGACTAGCAGCGAAGTGACTTAACATTTTGCTTGTTTTTGACAACGGCAAAGTGTTGAATTACTGATCGTTAGTAACTAGTAGAGAATTTGCATTCTGTAAATAATTTTTGATTACTTTATTGCAAAATGAGGTTTAATTTTTCTCTAGAAGAGGGTCGACTTTGATCATTAAGAGGGGTTAACTTTTGTTAAGAACAGGGTTAACTTTTGTTAGAAACAGGGTTAACTTTTGTTGATAATGGGGTTAACTTTTGTTAGAAACAGGGTTAACTTTTGTTAAGAACAGGGTTAACTTTTGTCAAGAACATGGGTGACTTAGATTGAAGAATGGCTTATAAGCAAAACAAAAAGGCAGATCCGTAACTTCTAGGAATCAACTACTAATACGGAAAAATCATATATAAGAGATACCCAACAACCCTAACAAATACTCCTACACAATAGCCTAAGGATACAGTTGTTGCTAGTATTATATGATAATAATACATTACCCAATACTAATGTATTCATAAATTAGCATCTTCATACATAACACAGCTTTGGACACCACTTTCGGTTTTGACTTCATCCCCATTGCTTTCATTCTGCGTAAACTAGCTTTTGGGCAGCGTTTTTCAGCCATCAGAGGAGCAAGAAGAAACTATATAAGGAATGACGACACAGCTGAGGCTTCTTAATATTGCAAGGGAAGGGTAAATCCACGCAGGTAGGCTGAATCCACCCCTAACTCCCGAGATAGTGCCACTCTTCCAATCCGAGCCACTTTCGAAACAAATGATAGTTTTCGTCGAAAACCATAGTCACTTTCAGTTTCTCAGCAAAATGAAAACCATAGTCACTTTCAGTTTCTCAGCAAAATGAAACAGATGTTAGATGCACCCTCTTACTGAGCATACAAAGAGACAGGGCAAGGTTGCACAACAAAGTTTAGTTTATGTGACAGTAACCTCCCTCAGTCATGCTCTGTCTCCAGCTCAGAATACTACAAAACTTTGAAATACCTCTGTTGCTCTCAACATAGAGGACCTTTGTTTGAACCAAAAGAAAAATAAGCAAGAGAACTGGAAATCTTTGCCTCTCAATTCCAAAGCAATCAATAGCAAAAACACTTTCATCCATAGCTGGCAACTAAGGCCAAATGGTTTTCCTACCCAAAATAACTGATCACCAAAAGTATCTGAAAATTAACATTGATCATTGAAACATTGGTTTTCCTTCCCCTCATGGCCACAATAAAACAACGCAATTAACTAAAAAAACCATGACTCAAAAGTCAGAAACAAGTTTTAAGATTACAATGACAGCCTACTACAACTCTTATCATCACTCTATCAGAACCAATTTTCTTCTTTTCCTCACTCTCTCAGTAGCATTATCCTCCATCTCTTTCTCTTTGCCCTTGTTATTTCGGCTTTCTCCTTGCCCTTTTCCTTGTTCTTCACAGCAATGATCTCCACATCCTTGCCCATCTTCTTCTTCTCATCCCTTTTCGTTGCCAATTTCTTCACCAAGCCTGCTCTTTTAGATCGGAAAACAATAATATTTTCTAGAATTATATCTCTCTCCAAATTAATGTCGGCTAGTACGAGACTAGCACAGTACTGAGCACGACAATAATTTCTTTTCAGTGCCGTTGAAATACCAGGGGAAAATGAGCGGTCACCGTGGTACATGTTCATGTGTACCATGAGGTACACACCCGAATCGATATTCTTCAGAGAAGGGTTTATGCTCCATTTCAGTGGTACGTTCTCAAATGTATAATTTGAAATCTCAGGTGCTTTATGGTGTTTATTGCCTTTTAGCAAAAATAGGCTCATTTGTTGGGCCTAGAAAACAAAGCACAAGTCAACAACAAAAGCAACCAACAAGACAAACAGCAAAACAATAAACAACAGAAGCAAGACAAAACAGCAGCAAGCAACAAGACAAAACAGCAGCAAGCAACAAGACAACAACAGCATGTAGAAGCAAGTAACAAGATGACAACAACATCTCAAGTTAATATTCCCCATTATACACCAATAGGGCACCAGAAAAAAGCAGAATGAAGCTAAAACAACATAAACAACAACTAGCTACAGATCTACAACAACATCAGCAACCTGTACAATAACGAACATACAAGCAGTATTAGTAATTAATTGGCATAGATCAGCCTTCTGTACAACAGTTTTAGTTTAAGCACATCGATCAATTATCATTTTTTACTACACTCTCTCTGTCCTGATCGAGTCCAAGTTCTCGTTCAATTTTTTTTTTTTTGGGTAATCTTTAGTTTGTTTTTGTCTGCGCATGATTAAAATAGAGTATACAATTGTTGCAACAACAATACATCAACACGCTAACGGTTTAAGTACAACAAAAGCAGCTAATAAAGCCGGGTCACAACAACAAAGACCCCATTTCAGTAGTCTATCGGAAAATAAATATACTTTCCTGCAAGGCTAATTAAAGATAATCAATAACCTGACCTACTGGTTTCAATCTTTTTGCTTCACTTGGCCAATGCTTTTTGTTTAGATTGGAACCTCGTGTGAGCCGGACAATGAATATTTAACCGAAGGGCTTTTACCCTTAACAAAGGAACCCCTATTAAGGATGACACTGCTAAAAGTCATTCTAGCAACTAACCCTCTTCAAGGAGAGAAGGTAAGGTCACTTCTCTCTACTTATTGTTAAAGATTAACAGCAAACAGCAGAAGCAACGAACAAGACAAACAACAAACAGCAAACAGCAGACAACAGAAGCAAGACAACAGCAGCAAGACAACAGCAGCAAGCAACAAACAACAACAGCGTGTAGTAGCAAGTAACAAGACAACAACAACATCTCAAGTTAATATTCCCCATTATACACCAATAGGGCACCAGAAAAAAGCAGAATGAAGCTAAAACAACATAAACAACAACTAGCTACAGATCTAGATCTACAACAACAACATGCAAAATAAAGAAAAGAGCACTAAATAACTAAATTTTCCAACTCACAATGATGCTACACATTCCTCTAAATTTAGAAATGTCTTTATGCTTCACATTGTCCAAATACTCGATCTTTTGTTCCTTCAAGTTGATCACGCAAAGGGAATAGTCACCTTCGCACATTGGAAGGAAAATCTGTCAAAATTCAACAAATAAATGAGATACATATAGCAAATAGATGAGGGTATTTACATTTCTTTACAAAAATAGAGCTCCAGCTCTTACCATGTCTACACGAGCAATGTTAGCAAAAGTAGCGTTACACTCAAGCCACTCTTCCCATGCTTTGGCTAATTCAATCTTTGCCTTGCGTTTCAGTTTTGGTTCAGATTGACTATCGTATAGGTCAACCAAATGATCCTGCAACACACATGCACATGGTAAGCTAAATGGATAATCAAATCTATTGCCAGTTCTGGAAGACTCATCAAAATCGTGTTCACATCTAATGATTTACATTGAAAAGTCCAATGCCATAACCCACAACAAAGTCTACGCCTAAAAGTTTACTAAAGCTAAGCAACCAGCGATTCATAACCAAGTTAAAATTAAGTGATACACAAGCCAAATTCACTTATAAAACCAGCGATCAGAAAAAGGAAAACCCTATTAATATAAAAGGTTAAAGGAGAAAAAACTGAAACTCAAGGCAAAGATTGAATTAGCCAAAGCATGGAAAGTTAACCCTATTAATATAAAAAGTTAACCCTATTAATATAAAATGTTAACCCTATTTTCTATGAAAGTTAATCCTCCTGTGAATACTTATCACATCAATAATCACATCATAAGCATATTCAGTCACTACCACCACCCTTCTTACGTGCAATAAACACTTGAATGTTTTGAGGGGGGGATAGAATGGCTATGAATCCTATAGGATAAATTATTTTCATGTCAGGTTGACCTGTGCAATGCAATGCAATGCAATGCAATGCAGATATTAGATGTAAAATATTAATTACTTGGGAGCTCTATAGAGAACCTCAGTGAAATTGTCAAGGTTGAAGGTTGAAGATGATGCTGAGACCAACTTTAAAAGGTAAGATACTTGATTTTCTTGTATTTATTCTGATTAGAGAAGATGTTATGCCCTTGCCCATCAAAAGAAATCAAAAGAAAGCACTGCATGTTTAATTGCATGTAAATGAAACGAATCTAATTTTGAAGTGTGGAGTGGAAAGTTAACCCTATTAATGTAAAAAGTCAACCCTACTAATGTAAAAAGTCGACCCTATTAATGTAAAAAGTTAACCCTATTAATGTAAAAAGTTAACCCTATTAGATCTTACTCTTGAGCTAAATCCAACCAAAATTACTACCCCACCCGTACATTGCAGAATTACAGAACTTAGGACAATTTAGTGGACAAGCAACATGATCAGAGAATAGGTAGGGAAAGAGAAAATTTGTCAGAGTGGAATGGATCCAACACCTGTTGGTGCCACCCACTTACTATTAGGGAACATGAGTCTTTTCAGTTATGTAGTGGCAGTACAGTAACAGAACTGTAAATAGTAGTATTAATGAATTAAACTGAAAACATGGTTTGACTCGCATCACATTATAGTGAGATGGTCATCCCTAGATGGATGACGTGTTCACCTAAATTCTAAATTGTGTTGACCCAAATTCAAAATTTTAATCATTCCATATATCTGCCATGTGCAAGTATACGACTTTCTTCCTCCCCAAATTACATATTCACCCAAATTCAGATTCTACAATATCACCTCAGGAAGTTCTTTTAACAAATGATAAAGACCATAAAACTTATACAGATCATTAAATTGTGCCAAAAAAAATAAAGAGATCGATAACAAACATATACTTACCGTGTACGAAAGTCCAAAAAAGAATCGTGAACCGTGGTGCAGCTTATTGACATAATTCATGAGTATACACCAACAGTCAAGTGACTCTTGGACTTATGATCTGTTCAGCTACCATGCTGAGCATATTCTCTCTTGGAATAAAATAATTCTAGTGATACCTCACGAGACACTCCCAGAACGAAAATAAAACACATTTTATGAATCAGAAAAAAGGAAGTAAAAAATGGAGAAAGAAAAAGAAAAGAAAAGGTAAAGATATTACTCATTGCCAAATGTGTTGTCGTCTTCAATTTGTATTAAAGTTTCATCTTCAACTTCTATTAAACAATAATCTGCCACTTGCGAACGAAGGCCAAACATATCCCTCATTTTGTTCATGTTTTGATTCTTGAATTTTGAAACTAGAATGACGGGCAAACCCCTCAAACCTTGATCGATACTACTACCTAGAGTATCATTTCTTCTTAGACCACAATGTCTTCCGTAAAATATGCTATCAAGCAATTCATCATCCTCTTTGTAATCTCTCATACTCATAACCTTCTCTTTCTGCGGTGTTCTCTCATTACTTGGTATAGCAATTGCGTTTCTAACGCTATCCTTTGCTATATTTATTACGTCTTCATCACATGAATCTTTCACATTATCACTTGCACTACCACTATCACAAAACCCTTGGGATAGAAGGTCAAAAGACGGAATAGATGGCGAACGGACAGAGGCACGGGCACGGGTACGAGCACGAGCAGAGGTAGAGATAGAGGTAGGGGAGGCACGTGCTGTGGCAAGTGGTGCATGGGTACGTGCTGCTGTGGCAAGTGATGCAGGTGCAGGGGGAGCCCAGTGCTCCCTGTGGCAAGAGCAGAGGTAGAGGTAGAGGCACGTGCTGTGGCAAGTGATGCATGGGTACGTGTTGCTGTGGCGGCAAGTGGTGCAGGGCTTGCCACAGGGCCTGTGGCAGCAGGAGCTAAGGAAGGTGGAGGGGCAAGGGAAGGTGGAGAAGTGGCAGAGGCAGGTGGAGCGGCAGTGGAAGAGGCAGGTGGAGTAGGAGTACAGGTGGGTTGAGATAAAAGGTTCAATTTTGGCAAATCAATTGCTGCTGCACTTAGAGCATCCAGCTTCATGATGACTTCATCAAAATGAGCAACAAGTTCATCACTAGGTTCAGAGAGATCCGAAAGTGTATTCTTGTTTTCTCTATTCCTTTGTTGTGATGCAACAACATCTACATTCATCTTCATCATAATGGAAGAAAGGTGATTCGAAACTCGTTTATGAAATAACTCCATGTCTCTTTTGACATATAACATTGTCTTTTGAATGTCCTGTTAAGATCATTAAACACAAGTCAGTAACATTTTAAATAAAGAACTAGTGTTCAAGATCAAATGAAGGATTATAGAGTAATAATAGGTAAAGGATCATCAAAGATTACGAATTTTTTAGATAATTTACTCACATCAATCTCCAATGCATTTATTTCTTCGTCGGTTTGAACCCCTGTCGGCAACTCGAACACAACGAACCTTTATACTGCCACTGGTTCATAGGGGGAGTAGGGGGTATAAGGTACTCCCAAGTGTTTTTGCACTAGTGCTAGCCCTAACTCTTGCCCTAGCCCTACACACAGGGTATGCAGCATCCAAATCTGCATCACCAATAACAACTGAGCCTAGCTCACCATCGATCCTTTCTGTTATCTTTTCGTTTGTCCAGTGCTGGATTAACGGCAACTCTTTGGGCTGTGGTATTCCTTGAAATTTCAGCCGGTGGAAGAAAATAATCTCAAGCAATAACAAACACCCCCCAACAGCAGTAGGTTTAGTTGGTTTAATTTTTTTTTCTTTGTACTTCAAAACCGCCCTACACAACCTGTCTAACACAAAGGAGGACCAATTATAGTCCTTGATCTGGCTAACCTTCTCTAATGCCCCAACAATCTTTAGATCGGTCGTCCTGTTGGCAACAGGATCCAAGAAAGCTGATACAACCTACATCACAAATAGCCTTTTAAACTCGTCACCCCCTTCAGTCATTTGTTTCATCCGATCAGCTAATTTATTCAGCCTAATCACCTTGTTTTCATCTTTAATCCCATAAGTTTGCTTCCACTTTAGTTGCAAAGCTTCAACCCAATAACCCTTATCTTCATTTATCCTTTTCGGCCCATCTATAGGCAGGAGGAAGACGTCGTGTCAGTAATAGTAAAAACGATGGTTGGGCTCACATGTAATTTGCGACTAGAAGGCTCAAAGCTCTCTACTAGCCAGGGAAACAACCTGCAAGAAATTTCAGTTAACCTAAGAAATAAAAAGCCTCCAAATCCAATTTGCTTGATATCTTCCTTTTGTTGAACCGAGAATTCATCCAGGAGAGCTTTCAATGCACCACATAAGCAATGGTTTTTTATACCACCAGCAATCTCAGCAGGCTCTAAATAAGAAGGAGATACAAACACTATAAATAAGAAGGAGATACAAACACTAGATGCTTGGAATAAGTTAAAAGGCAATAAAGGGAAAGAACGAGATACACACAAAGTCACAAAAGAAACAGATGAGAAACAGATTGACATTAAACAGATTGACAGCCACAGAGAAACATATTTCTCTTCCATTTGACAAACTAAAACCGAAACAGACGTACATCATGAAACATAAAAAAAACAGTAGCAACTCACGAACACTATCAATTATTCGAACATAAAAGAAACATTTACAAAAGTAAACTTAACCACTTTAAACCAGTAAAAAAAATTCATCTCACTAATGAAAGCTTCAAAATAAAATTACCTTCTTCTGTTTCTGTTTTCTCTGAATGACTTGGAACTGGTTTCTTTTTCTTCATTCTAGTAATAAACTCGAACATCGAACTTCCAACTAGCAAAATCTACGGATTAAGAGAAATGAAATCATAATTAAAGATACACCTAGAGAATGACACCTTGCAAATAGATACCATATTAAATGAGTTCCATACAGGGGCAGGGAAAATGGATAGGATAATAATATAATAGATAGTGCACTGGGACGAACCTGAAGTAAGCAGAACAAACAGATCACTCGATGATGAAGCACTAAGAAGAGACAACCTATCTAATCATTCCTCATCATTTTCCAGAGCATCCAGTGCTTTACACTACCTCTTCTTTTACACTTCACCTGGAACAACAAAAAATCAGAGAATGAAGGAAGCACGTAGTGTGGAGCGTACACATGTGTCGAAGTAAAATACTCAACTAGAACCAATCATGTTGTTATCTGTATATTTTGTGTCCATTCTCAATAACCATAGAGCCATAGCAAGAGGTTATTGACCTAGTTATTCACCTAAACTGGTGATGTTGGCCTCTAAAACCACCAATGACAGCTCATACTTTCCTTTTGTTTAGTCGAACAACATTAAGGCCTTTAATATAAATGATCAGTAATAATGGTCCTTTATTATCTTGAGAATTCAGAATTAAACAACTTAAAACAGGAATCGAAAGTCGTGAAAACAGAATCAAATTTCAGCCTAGAACACTTATATCTCTCCCTATGCTCTAAATACAAAAGGTAGAAAAAAGAGAAGGAACAGTCATAGCAAACTAGCAGCTCTAGTCCATGTAGGCATATACATTGTCTAAGCCTCTCAGGTTATGACAGGGAAACTAAAAAGGTTCTTGTCTTGTGTTTCAGTCAATATAGGACCATTAAACTTCATACATATGTAATGGTAATATTGTTCTTCTTACATAGTTATATGATTCAATGCTCTTAAAATGCCAGCCATATCCCCTCATACCTATTCATACATCAATAATATTTCCCACGTACAAGTCACCAACAAATATATGTTGGACACCTTTCAGCTCTTGTAAGCTATGTTGTTAAAATCTAGATGACCTTGCCTTTGATCAAAGATCATACGTAGGGGTTCTATTTTTTACATCATGATCAAATATCCATCACATTCAGCCGAAAATAAAAGTTAACGCTCTTCGGAAACAAAGTCACTTGTATATTCTAATAAAAGTTAACCCTTCAATGAATAACACTTAATCCCAATATAACTAAAAGTTAGCGCTACAATGAATAAAAGTTAACCCTTTTATGACTAAAAGTTAACCCTTTTATAACTAAAAGTTAAGCCTTCAATAAATAAAAGTTAACTAACAATGTCAGCTGGACTATATTGCAAAGACCAAGATTATTCCGGAAGCAGAGACTGTAGCTACCCTCAGTGGAAGACACAGGAACTTCAATGACATGAGGATACTCAAAACTGGAGATTTCTAAATTTTGCACGTAGTTCGGTAACCTCTCTATCCACACTTTCGCTCTCTCTAGACTTACTTGCCTATACTTATTTATCCTCCCCTCCATTTGCTCTCTCCTAATCCCAAATCCCTAAAACCACGTTGTTTTCAGCAAAATTACGCCTCAGTAGCTCAACTCAAACTCTCTGTCACCCCTCAACTTTCCAAGAAAAACTAGAAAGTGAGCAAAAGAACAAGCTCCTAAAAATCAGGATTATAAACTCCAGATTTCCTTACAAATTAAAGCTCAGTTCAACATTTTCTCCAAACTCAAATTAATTCGCAGTTCGAGTATCTTTGTCAGTGAAATATAACATATCAAAGTCCAATAAAAGCAAAACAATAAAGCAAAAAAACACAAATATGCATAAAATAAAATAACGAAAACAGATTCTCAACTAAAGCTGTCATAGAACAAATCATGTAAAAACATTTAGGATGTTGTTCAGATGTTCTTCAGCAATTGTTTCCAGAAATTGGCTTATGACACATTTAAGTTCAATCCAGGTTCATTGAGCAAAATCCTAGTCCACTGCTAGCTACAACATCCAGTTTAAGAAATCTATTCCTATGTTAACTACTAACATCTCTCACTGTGTTTATTTACAATTATTTAATTATTTACTCGCAGTAGGGGGGCAGTGCTAGATCAGAGTAGTTGTAATACAGGTCCCTTCCGATCATCAACTTAGGCCGGGTTGCGAAGTTAGCATCGTGTGTCTTCATCACCTCCCTTGCCAGCTCAGCTGACGACACCACCACAGTGGAGACTTCCCCTAGGCGGGTGCATGATAGGCCCATACACCCTCGCCAGCTCTTGTAGCCTGTGATGGGGTGGGGTATTCTTTGATGCTAGCTGGTGTAAGTTTCCAATTATGGGTAGCTTGGGAGGCCCTGGTGGTAATTTTACTGCTGGTTTTTTCAGTAAAATTTTGAGGATGGTAAATATGGAGGGAAGGATGAAGATGACAAGGGAGATTATTAACCCAGAGATTTCCATTTGAGTTTTTTTCGAATGTATATGCATTGGCTAGCTTTGATCAGATTAATTATAATTTATATAAAGTTTCAATTTCTGATTTTGTGGAGCAAGAATTCCTCAAGTATCTATCTATCTGTCTTTACAAGTTCCTAACATCTCTCTCACTGTCTTTCTCTATCTATCTATCTTACACACACATGACACACACCATTTGCCTGTCCTCAACACATAAATACAAGCAGGCAGCAGCTACAGAGCATTACTTAAGAATACACACACTCCGGGGTCATGTTACAACTTACAAAAATATAATGTTGCACTGCTTTACTGACGATTAACATGTCAGATTCGAAATAACCAAACTTGTAGGAGCTAAAAATCCTAATCTCTGAGACTCTTGGCTGTAAAATCCATGGTATATGACTATGAGGCTACTTCTCATACACTAATACAGTAAGGGTATCTACTAACTAATGTCCAAACTGCTCCTGTTTAAATGTCTCATAACTAACACAGAGTATATAAATTAGTAACTACACTAACAAATCTAAATGTTTCTTTAATGCAGTTACCTACTAACAATTCACTTTCACCCAAGTTGCCACAGATTCAACCAAATAAAAGAGTAATCCCCAACAGCAATTAGTGTTCACCAGAATCAACGGAAAGATGAGCAAAAGTCCGTTGTATTAATCAAACACCCTATCATTAAGAAAAGAACCGCCCTTTAGATTTAGATTTATCATCAGATCACCAAAATGATAAGAACCAGCTGGTCATCACAAATTTTATCCCAAAAATAACATAGTTTTGATTCAGACATTTTAGCAAGCACCTTGGGTGCATTAAAGCTGGACACCTCCAATGCAAAATTAACCACACCTAAGGTATTTATGTCTGCTTCAAGTATGCAACTGTTTTTTGTCCCTTCTAAAAACCATAAATAAAAAGGGAGGAATTCATATCATACATCAACATGCTCTTTATACATCCGACAGTGTACAGACCCACACAATCTCTATGAAACTAATTGCGAAGCAAACCCCTTAAATGCTTACCCACTTCTTAATTCCCGCCATAACCAATGACTTTAGAAATAACACAACAGACCCACACAATCTCTATGAATTTCATAATCAGTACTTCCTATTGGCAACCTAAAGCCCAAGCAATCATGAGAATTCCAGAACAAAATCTATAACCCTTAAATAGGATTTTCCTTTTTCTGATTTTTCTCTTATTTTTTCCTAATTTATGACAATTCAAGTCAACGTTCTCCATATCTTGAAAACCGTCATAAACCTCTCTCAGTAACATTCACTACTGTTTTTTTTTATTTTCCTTCAGTCATCAAGAAAATTTCACATGAAACCTATATCGATTTTGATGCAGAATTTAGTAGAAAAAGAAAGAGAAAATAGTGATAACCATACCTTGCAATTTGAAATCACTTTGTTTCGCGTTTTCCTGGATTTAAAGTAGCAATGTGCCTGGATTTGAGTTCTTGGGTTAGGGTTTGAGGAGAGAGAAAGAGGAGAGAATGCTTGAGAACGAACGAGACTGAGCACTGTAGCAACGTTTTTTCTTTTTTTTGGGCAAAAGGAAAGTTCGACTTAATTACGAGGATGCCACTGCGCCTATCAACAACGATCTCAGCCGTTTATCGAGATCTAACGGTCCACGTTTTAAGTTCGCATAGTTCGCATTAAGGGACAGGTTCACACCTATATATATATATATATATATATATATATATATATATATATATATATATATATATATATATATATATATATATATATATATATATATATATATATATATATATATATTATTATTATTATGCTCAAATGGATACATTAATCTGGGACGGATGGAGTAGATGATAAAAAAATAGGCATTTTTCAAAAGTGATTTAAAAATATACGTAATTTATATTTATTATTATTATTTTGATAAAGAATACTTAATTACTATATTTATTATGTCAAAATATTAAATTGGGAATAACTGAAACAAACTGGAGAAAACTGGAAGAAACTGGAGAAAACTGGAACAAACTTGAATAAACTGGAAAAAACTGGAATTTTTAACTGGAAACTGGAAAAAACTGGAAACTGGAAAAAACTGGAAAAAACTGGAATTTTTAACTGGAAACTGGAAAAAACTAGAACAAACTGGAAAAAACTGGAAACTAGAACAAACTGGAATTTTTAACTGTAAACTGGAAAAAACTTGAAAAAACTGGAGAAAACTGGAATCCAGTCTAGAAAAACATGCCTTAAATCATTCTACTTTCTTTTTCAATCTGTCACATGAAAATCTTTCTATTTTCTTAAAGTAGTATGATTTTTGAGGTTAATTTTCTATATTTCTCACTTCATGTGCTTAGATTCCATTATCTCCACCACAACTCAATTTTCTCTCTTGTAAAGTCACAACATTCATATGCTCCTTCCAAGAACATGCTTGGAACATTTGTGCCAAAATGTATTTTTCATGGCCAATATGCCTTTTCAAGTAGAAAGATTTCATTGGGACGGAGGGAGTAATTTATTGTAGGTCGGTCCGTGTTGTAAATGGGTTACCAAACATCTATCTATTTGTAGATATTTGAGCTTGCTAATCCTCTATTGGGCCCCAAGACTTCTCCACTTCTCCTTCTGTCTTATTTTTCAGCCCAAATGTCACTGCTTATGGCCTGCCAATTCAAGTGCGAGCTGAATAAAACTGGGCACTGCGATTTGCGAAGTTGCTGTGTTGCTGGACCACGAAATCGAGATTAGATATAAACGAGGTGAAGCCCACAAGCAGGCACAAGCCCAACCCATTAAATTTCACAAGCTATTAATACGACTCCCGTCTGAGTTTGATGTGCACCTCTACCCAATGGATTGGTCCTGGTTCAATAATTCTCCACCAGAGATAGATTATCATACATTTCCTCACCAAGATTATTAATTTATTTATTTTTTCTGTCAATGGGTAGCAAAGTTTATCTCGTATCAAAAAACAAGTAATAATCCCATGAAAATTTTCCATAAATTACAATTTCATAAAACGTGTTCAAATTGCTTGGTTGAACCCAAAAACAAGGAAGTCCTAATTCTTCCCTTTCGTTTTTATCAATCAACACAACATTTTGTACAGACCTTAATGCATGGACTCTCTCAAATAAATATAAAACTTGATAAAGAATTAAATTAAATTAAAATATTGAGCCAAAATATTACTCACTCTATAACATCTTATAATGTGTTTCCTAAAAAAACGTTAACTTATAAGGTAGTTTCTGACCAATTATTATTATTATTATTATTATTATTATTATTATTATTATTATTATTATTATTATTATTATTATTATTATTATTATTATTATTATTATTATTATTATTATTATTATTATTATTATTATTATTATTATTATTATTATTAAGACACTCCAAACTGTAACATGGGAAAAATTGGGTCAAATTGGGGCCACTGAGGACAACTGAAAAGTCAATGGTAACTGGGAACAACTGGTGGCAAATAGAAATCAGTTGAAAAGGATATGTCCTTAGTGATTCTAAGTAGACATGCCTAGTGCATAACTTTTCATACTTGTGTTTTGAGGGTTTAGAGAATCATTTTCCAAAAGCTCTACGTCAAACTTTTCAAGTATATTATTAAATTACGAAAAATATTTTTTATTTTTCACAAATCAAAATTTTAGCTATTTAATTTAAATTTTAATTAAAAAATACGTTGAAAATTAGGAAAAAAAATTAAAAAAAAAATTAGAAATCACTTCAAAAATGGAAAAAATTATGAGACATCACTATAAAAGTAGAGAGGGCTTGGGGTTAGGTTTGGCGGCACGGGGTGGTGGGAGGTCATGCTCGGTATTCAAAAACCATGGATTAACTTCCAATGTCTAGTAAGAGGCCCTTTTAGCTTACCAAGGACCCGATAACCTACCCCGGTTGCCTCCCATGACCCCTATGGGTGTACCGTGCGATGTATTGCGAAAATATCCAACTACGTTCGGGGGCACTCTGGAAGCTTAAAACAACATGGATTATAGCCTTCGTTTTCGGCTTCCCGTGGCTCGGATAACATTTTTGCCCAAACTTCTCCGGGGGGTTTACCATGACCCTAAAGGACGCTCAGTACCCCGGGTGGGTCAACCGGATCCCCGAACTTTGATATCACCTATGCCTTTGGTATTCCGATTCTTACACCAGTGTCACGTACAACGCCCTTCCAAACTTAGCAGGGACCGGATAAACGACTCAAAGGGCCTCCCATGTCCCCTGTGGGTGTTCAGTGCGATGTGGTGCGAAAATATACACCTTCGATCCGGGGCCTCCCGAAGGCCTAAAAAACGTGGATTTAGCCTTCGTTTTCGGCTTCCCGGGGCCTGGTGTAATTTTTTTACCAAACTTTTTCGAGGGGTCTATCATGACCCTAGAGGACCCTCGGTGCCCGGGAAGACCATCCGGATCCCCGAACTTTGATATCACTTATGTCTTTGGTGCTTCGACTCTTACACCAGTGTCCCGTAAAACGCCCTTCCAAACCTTGCATGGACCGAATAAACAACTCCAAGGGCCTTCCATGTTCCCTAGAGGTGTTCCGTGCGATGTGGTGAGAAAATATACACCTTTGTTCCGAGCCTCCCGAAATCCCCAAAAATGTGGATTATAGTCTTCGTTTTCGACTACCCGGGGTCCGGGTGTAATTCTTGACCAAAATTTTTCGGGGGGTCTATCAAGACCCTAGAGGACCTTCAGCGCCCAGGGAGGGCATCCGAATCCCCGAACCTTGATATCACCCATGCCTTTGGTGTTCCAACTCTTACACCAATGACCCGTAAAACGCCCTTCCAAGCCTATCATGGACCTTATAAGCGACCCCTAGGGCCTCCCATGTTCCCTAGGGATTTTTTGTGCTATGTAGTGGGAAAATATACACCTTCGTTCCGCGGCCTCCCGAAAGCCCAATAAAATGGATTATAGATTTCGTTTTCAGCTTTCCGGGGCCAGGGTGTAATTTTTTACCAAACTTTTTCGAGGGGTCTATCATGACCCTAGAGGCCCCTTGGTGCTCCAAGTGGGTCATCATGATCCCCGAACTTTGATATAACTCATGCATTGGTGTTCCGATTCTTGCACCGGTGTCCCGTAAAACGCCCTGTCAAACCTATCAGGGACCGGATAAACGACTGCAAGGGCCTCTCACGTCCCCCAGGGATGTTCCATGCGACGTGGTGCGAAAATATGCACATTCATTCCGGGAACTCCCGAAAGCCCAAAAAAGTAGATTATAGCCTTTGTTTTCGGCTTCCCGGGGCACAGTTGTAATTTTTGACCAAATTTTTTGGGGGGCTTATCATGACCCTAGAGGACACTCGGTAGTCCGGGAGGGGCATCCAGATCCCCAAACTTTAATATCACCCATACCTTTGGTGTTCCAGCTACTCTTAAACCAGTTGAAGGAATTTCTAACTACTAACATGATCATACATGCATAATACAAATTCGATTAACTTAGAAAAACATGTGATTACTGTAATTAAATATCAAATCGAAATCCTACCTCACTCCTTGGTTGCTGGTTGGATGAACAGTGGTTGGGTATGGATTAACACGTCAGATGTCGTGCCTCAACTGGTATCCACACACAGGCTCGAATCCACACGTCAGTACGCTAGTACAACGATCCCGTTCACAATCTTCATTCTCTCCTTACTCTAGTGACACACAGTTAGGGTTCCGTGAAAACTGATTATCATGTGTAACCCTAACTGATCAGGAGTCACGATATATATAGAGAGGCAGGAGGGTTGATTAGGTTAAGTGTGTTATGGGTCTAATCCGAATTAGACCCTTCTAATAAAACGAGCATGTTAAGTGTGCGGCCCTGCTGGTTTACTTAATGTGGCAGTAAGTCCAAAACTCTTTTCGAGCCCACAAACCGTAATTGGTTTCTAGCAAAACACTACGATTACCCATGTTAAGTAAAGATCGGTTTCCATAGTCCAACCAATAATGCAATTATTAATCCTTACTATGATTAGTTCATAGGGCAAATCCAACAATCTCCCACTTGCACTATAACTAATCATACACCGTTGATCCCTTTGTCATGTGATACCTAAATTGACCATAAGGAAGGAGTAGTGTCATCCCTATATAGTTCAATTATGACTTTCTCAATTCCGCAGTTAAACTGTTTAAACAAACGATTAACTTTCAATCCATTTGAGCACGGCCATGCATTTCTCAGTTTAAACTCACCGAGGGGCCCACAGATATCTTACTCTCGTTATATGAGAGTGACAAATCCCATCTTGGTCACTCACATTCCTCTGTATGACTTACAACACATCATTCAATTATCTTTATAGTCATCCGATTAAGGATTAACGTTTGACAATATCAAGATATGCTAAGCATCATGTAGGAAACCATGGTGAGTTCAGGTCAAAGGATCAAATTAAAAGTTGCATATGAAAAACATTGATGACACTTATATAACAATCCTTTCAATGTTTTTGAAATGGGTCGGTCCAATACAATGTTCTCCAACATTTATCCATGTGATCAATTTCATATCTCATAATTATGACCTGTGAAACTTGGTCATCAATCAATCCACATGATAGTCTCAGTAGTTATCGAATTCCCACAAATAATGATAACTGACTACGGACAATTTTAGAATAATTATATTTATAACAATAGATTCTCACAATCAAGTCACATACTTGATGATCTACATCATATAAATTATTCATTGGGACAGTAATAAATAAATCGAACATAAGTCACAATATAAACCTCCCACTAGGACAGAGACCAATCATTCATGAATCTAAGTCCTTGTGTAATTGTATGACGCTCATGCTTATCTTGTGGTAGAGGCTTAGTCAGTGGATCCGCATTGTTCATCTCCGATGATACTCTCCATGGCACCATTACTGTCACAATAAAGGTCTATTGAATTCGAACTATTAGGTATCACCCCAAGTTCAATGATGAATTTTCGAATCCACACTACTTCTTTTGCTGCTTCAGAAGCAGCAATATACTCGGCTTCTGTTGTAGAATTAGCAATTGTATCTTGTTTGGAACTCTTCCAACAAACTGCTCCTCCATTCAGAATGAATATAAATCCTGACTGCGATCGGGAATCATCTTTATCCGTTTGGAAGCTTGCATCAGTGTAACCACTTACAGTGAGTTCCTCTTCACCATCATAGACAAGAAATACATCCTTAGTCCTTCTTAAGTACTTGAGGATGCTCTTAACTGCGACCCAGTGACTTTCACCTGGATTAGATTGGTATCTACTCGTCATGCTCAAAGCACAAGCAACGTCAGGACGAGTATACATCATGGCATACATGATAGAACCTGTAGCAGAAGCATAAGGAATTCTACTCATGCGATCTCGCTCATCTTGTGTCGAAGGACACTGAGTCTTGCTAAGAGTTATGCCATGTGACATGGGAAGATTACCTTTCTTGGAATCTTGCATGTTGAACATTTTCTACACCTTATCTGTATAGGTACTCTGGCTTAAGTCCAAGAGTCTTTTTGATCTATCTCTATAGATCCTAATCTCCAAGATATAGGTTGCCTCTTCTATGTCTTTCATTGAGAAACACTTTCCCAAAAAGGCATTGACTGACTGAAGTGTAGGAATATCATTTCCAATAAGTAATATGTCGTCCACATATAAGACCAAGAATACCACAGTGCTCCCACTAACCTTCTTGTAAACACAAGGTTCCTCTTCGCATCTGAGGAAATCAAATTCTTTGATTGCCTCATTGAAGCGAAGATTCCAACTCCTGGATGCCTGCTTCAATCCATAAATAGACCGCTGAAACTTGCATACCTTTCCTCCTGGTGATGTGAAGCCCTCGGGTTGTGTCATGTACACATCCTCTTCTAGGTTTCCATTAAGGAAAGCTGTCTTCACATCCATTTGCCATATCTCATAGTCATAATATGCAGCAATGGCAAGGAGTATCCTAATGGATTAAACCATTGCAACTGGCGAAAAGGTTTCATCATAATTTATCCCATGAATTTGATTATAACCTTTTGCCACCAATCGTGCCTTGAATATATACACATTCCCATGCATGTCAATTTTCTTCTTGAAAACCCATTTACACTCAATGGTTTTTATGCCATCGGGTGGGTCAACCAAAGTTCATACTTTGTTTTCATACATGGAATCCATTTCAGATTTCATGGCTTGAAGCCATTTGTCGGAATCTGGGCCCATCATTGCTTCCGTGTAGGTCGTAGGCTCACCATCCTCTATTAGTAATATATGACGATGTTCAATCACCAAGAAACCATATTTAATGGGTTCTCGGCGCACTCTTTCAGACCTACGAGGGGATTGTGCCACAGGTGTAGTTACTACAACATCTTGTAAACTACTTTGAGTCTCCTCAGAAATTGGAGTACTCTTCTGTGGCTCTCGAACCTCTTCGAGTTGCACTTTACTCCCACTGGTTCCTTTAGAAAGAAACTCTCTTTCTAAGAAGACACTGTGTCGAGCCACAAACACTTTGTTGTCGGTGGGATGGTAAAAGTAATATCCTTTAGTTTCTTTAGGATATCCCACAAAGAAGCATTTATCAGATTTAGTTCCAAGCTTATCAGAAAGTAAATGTTTTACATAACCTTTACAACCCCAAATCTTCAGAAATGTCAAGGTGGGAACTTTTCCAGCCCATTTCTCATATGGTGTATTTTCTACTGATTTTGATGGACTCCTGTTAAGTGTGAACGCTGCTGTCTCAAGTGCATATCCCCAGAAAGATATTGGAAGACTAGTAAGGCTCATCATAAATCGAACCATGTCTAACAAAGTTCGATTTCTCATCTCCGATACACCATTCCATTGTGGTTGTAACACCCCGAATTTTCGTCTAATTTAAAACCATTTAAAATAACGAGTTGCAGCGGAAAAACCCTGGAAATTTGAAGCGCTGCCGCCGTATTTAATGTTCAAATTAAATACAAGGCTAGAAAGAAACCAAATGTTTATATCCCAAACATACATACTAGATAATTAAAGAATAACTATCTTTTCCAACTAGACTTAAAACAATTAATCCAAATGAAATAAGAAATAATAAACTATTAATTCTCACGCAAGAGAATTAATCTCATTACAATAATAAAAATCCCAATACTAAAGAAATTCCAATCTAAAAATAAAAGTAAATTGTTCTTAGAAGATATACAATATTCTTTCATCGCCTCTTCTAGCTCACACCACGAGCTACAAAAACCTGTCAATCTACTCCTCCATATAAACGAATTCCATATAGGTTCATCATAGGCCCACCACTGAAGAGAAATGGACAACAAACACAAATAAAAAGAAAAACAACCAATCAGCTACGCTGAGTAATTCATAACCACATAGTCCATTTAAATCTCCAAGTTAAGCCATCATGCTTACAAATCATGCTTGGATAAATAAAAGACGACATGCTTTAATTTAAACAACCAAACAATCCTAATGATAAATTCAATATTTATTATTATCCATTAGCCAAGTTCATTAGAGAGAAGAGAATCGCATGAATGTCAGGACCAATCGCAAAAGGCTTAACGGGATCAAAAGTCCTGTGCATAATAGCAAAGAGGGATCAACCGTCCCGATGTATAGATGACTCCTGAAGTACTTCTAGATGTTCCTAAGTATGCATACCCTCTCTCAACCCTTAGGTTTACAAGAAGAACAGTTTCCCAATTAAAACTTCACTTGCTTAATTACTCATGTATGGATACAAGCTTTAACCAATTACGTTGGGGCCATAACTAATGAAACCCACGCCACGTCCCAATTGACAACTCTCATTCGCTCCCTTTGGTGGATCCATTACCAAAGAGATCTCAACTCTCAAATTATCAATTCAAAGGTGATCACATAGTCAAATAAAATCACATAATCTTGACAATTCTCAAGTAACACAAAATGGTTACAATTTCCGATGGCAAATTTTACATGAATGACATCTAGGCCTCAATTCATAACCACCTATTTCAATACCTTTAAATAGGTTCCAATAGTCAAAGTTCATCTCAACTTATTGAAGTAACATGCTTACTAACATGAATCCACATGCTTACCAACATGATACAAAAATAGCAATACAAGCTATATTCCAATTGAACAATTATTAACATAACTTTCGTTCATTAAACCATAATAAATCATGCATCTCCTCACATTAATATCAACAAGTAGACATTGCTACACAAAGTGAATTTCCAACATATAACATGCATTCACCAACATAATTCTATACGAATTATCACAAGGAAATAAACATCAATTATCCCTTTCTCCAAATTACTCACAAGTCCAAATATGAATTATCATTCTCAATCCAATACCAGACAACATGAATACAAATTCCACTAGACATGAATTATGACAAAGAAGTTACATAATTCACTAATCAATACTAGACGATGAATTACCTTTAGAAATAAGGCAAATCCAACAATCAAACAAAGTAAGCTCCTTACATTCAAGTGCGGTCAACGGGCCCTAACAAACCCACATTACACCAATAGTCAAAACTTTGACTTCTAAACCTCTTTATTAAACATTAAAGATGATTTAGTACCCTTAATTAAATTAATTGAGTTGCTGGAATTTTCAGTTACTCATGCATGCTCAAAGTATCCAAAAATCAATTTACATAAACTAAATTATAAAACTTTCCAAAACCCTAAAACAAGTCAACAAGTCAAAACAAGTCAACCAACAACACCATCATCAACCACCACCGCACCACCACCGGCAGGCCCCGCTGAGCTGCCGGCAGTAGCCACGACAGGCGGCAGCGACGGCCTCACAACAGCTGCGCATGGCGCCGTCGTAGCTGCGCACGGTATTATCATTTTTTTTTTTTTTTGTTAATCAATTTAACAAATTTAAATCTAAACTAAATCTGAATAATTAATAAATTTTCAGATTTAATTAAACACAAGATTCAACCTTTTTAAACTCAAACTTTGATTCAATTCAATAAAACAACAAACCCAACTCTAATCATGATCCTATCATGCAAAAATAATAGTATCTAGCAAACCCTAGGCAAAACATAAATTAGGGTTTACTCATACAAAACTAGGGTTCATCAAAAATAATGAATTTGAATCGAGAATACGCTTTTAATTAATCAAAAGGCATTAAAAACACTTACTTAGAATAAAAAAGGTTTAAACTTGAGCAAGAGGATGAATATTGTGAAAGAGTGTTGAAATCTCTCTTTCTTCTTCTCCTGAGGGTCGTGCGTGAGTTTTGAGAGAGGGAAAGATGAGTGACTTTTTTTTTCTTTTGTTTAGTCTAGGTTAAGTTGATGAGTAAGGAAGTTGAGTCCAATTAGGAAACCAAATCCCTAATTCCACTCCTTCCTTTTCTTCTTAAACTTCCTAAACTAATTACCAGTCAACCCTCCCAAAATCCACCTTTTTAAGAAAAGATTTTCACAAAAAAGAAAAATGATCCTTGCCCATATTTTCGGCTCTTGGCCGAAAATAATGCCCTCAACTAGGCCTTAATTATTTTCGGACAATCCAAAAATAATTAAGCCCAATTGCTTTAATTTATTTTGGCCCAATTAATTTAATTAGATCCAAAACAAAGCCATACATTAATTAGGCATTTTAATCCATGAGCCCAATTAATATTTTAAATCAAAAATTGCATTTTATTTTTAGGTAATTATTATTCTAAAATGAATAATAATACGGGGTATTAGAGTGGTGTACTTGGAGGGGTGAGTTGGGAAACAATTCCACAATCTTTCAAATGACTATCAAACTATTGGCTTTGATACTCACCCCCTCGATCTGATCGAAGGGCTTTAATCTTTTTTCCAAGTTGATTTTGTACTTCATTCTGAAACTCCCTGAACTTTTCAAAGGATTCAGATTTATGCCTCATCAAGTAGACATAACCATAACTGCTGAAGTCATTAGTAAAGGTAATGAAGTAGTGGTAACCTCCTCTAGCAACTGTGCTTAATGGTCCTCATACATCAGTATGTATGAGGCCTAATAAATCACTTGCTCTCTCAATGTGACCAGTGCAAGGTGCTTTAGTCATCTTCCCTAATAAACAAGACTCACATGTCTCAAATGACTCAAAGTCAAATGAGTTGAAAAGTCCATCATTATGGAGCTTTTGAACACGCTTCTCGTTTATATGTCCAAGACAACAATACCAAAGGTAAAATGGGTTAGAGTCATTTGATTTGAGCCTCTTCGTAGTTATGTTATAAACTGGAATTTTAAGGTCTAGAACATAAATGCCATTTTTCATTGGACCGCTACCATAAAATATGTCATCTTTATAGAAAGGAACAACATTTGTTCTTAATCACAAAGACTTTGTTCTTAATCACAAAGACAAAATCTTCCAAGTCCAAAACTGAAACAGAAATAATATTCCTGCTAATGGCAGGCACATAATAACAATTATTGAGTTCTAAAACCAATGCAGATAGCAAATTTAAATGAAATGTTCCTACAAATAATGCAGCCACTCTTGCTCCATTTCCAACGCGCAGGTCCACTTCACCTTTTGCCAAAGTCCTACTTCTCTTTAGTCCCTGCACATTTGCACAAATGTGAGCACCACATCCGGTATCTAATACCCAAGAAGTAGAATTTGAAGAAGTAAATACATTTACTTCTATAACATAACATTTACCTGAAGTTGAAGGAATACTTCCCTTATTCTTCTTCAGATCCTCCAAATATTTCTTACAGTTCCTCTTCCAATGCCCAAGCTCATTGCAGTAGAAGCACTTGGTTTCATCATTAGGACCAGACGAGGGTTTGAACTAAGCTTTTTCTTTGGTTGATTCACAATCGAACCCTTCATTTTAGCTTTTTCCTTGTCCTTAGTTTGACCATGTTTCTTAAACTCGGTCCCCTTTCTAACCATTAAAACATTGGGAGTTGGGTCCTTCTTGATGTTTTGCTCAGCAGTTTAAAGCATCCCATGCAGCTCAGCCAATGACTTGTTAAGATTATGCATATTATAGTTCATAACAAAAGTATCATAATCATTAGTCAATGACGCTAAGATGATATCAGTAGCCAACTCTTGATCCATTGGGGAGCCCAGTTTTTCCAAGTTCTCAACATAACCAATCATCTTGATTACATGAGGACTAACTGAACTTCCTTTCCCCATCTTGTACTTAACCAAGTCACACACATTGTTAAACCTCTCAGTTCATGCTTGCTCCTGAAATAGATTTTTCAGGCTCTCAATCATCTCATAAGCCTCCATATTTTCATATCACTTCTGAAGCTCAGAATTCATAGTGGCCAGCATGAGACAACTGACATCAATTGAATCATCTTTAAGCTTCTGATAAGCATTCCTCTCAGCATGAGGAGCATTGGTATCAAGATCCTTCTTGGGGACTGGTTTCTCAAGGACATATTTCTTTTTCTCTTGTTTGAGAACAATTCTCAGGTTTCGATACCAGTCCAAGAAATTGGTTCCATTCAATTTGTCCTTCTCAGGGACGGATTGCAGTGAAAATGAGTGTGATGGTGTAGGGTTTGACATTATCTACAACAAATGTATAAAGATTTTAGTGACTTATTTCATAAATATTTCGTTAACAATTTAAAAAAATAAATCCACTATATTAATGTGACAAATATCCCTATAAAATATAGTGGAGCCAATATTCATATTTCCTAAGTATCAAGTAAGCTTTGGCTTATCACTTTACACTTAGTTATTTAGGTAAGTAACCCTTTACTAATTGTATCCTATACAACTCCTGGTTGTTGGGATGACATCATATGTCCCGGCTCCCAACTCTATGCCGTAAGGCCCAAAACTGTTTTGATAGCCTTATTAAGTTAACCAATTTATACATATGGTAACTGTTACTCATCCTAACAGACTTGAGTAATTAAAAATGCTCTACTTTGACAGACACATTTTAATGAACCAAGTCCTCATAGGTGTATTAGATTGGAAAGGCATCAAGTTAACTTAATATTACTAAGGGATGTGATTGATTATATGGAGTTGAGATTCATGCAAACGTAACAATAAATATAATTAACAGTAAATAAGCGGAAGCATAAATAACAACACATGTGATATAGTATGGCCCCCTAAGCTATGGTGATCTAATCTTCACACTTTGCTTCTTCCATATAGCAGCTGGATGGTCATCTCCATGATATTCTTTGACATTCATGAACTTGATCTTACAATCAAGTATATCATAAAAGTTACACTACTACACTAGCAATAATCTAATTATTACATTCAAAGTAATGACATGCAGGTCGTATTTAATAATTACATTCAAATAAACGACACGCAGGCCGTATTTTAAACCAAAGTAAAATTATGGCCCATACTATTCACCATACCATACCACACCATTCAACATCATATGAAGTAAGATATCATATATCAAACATCAAAGATTTACAATGGCATAAAAATAAAACATCATTCGCACAAACAAGCGGATCCATGCAGGGGTCAAGGGGGCGGCGCCCCCTTGCGGGGTGCAAGGGACAGCGCCCCGAAACCTAAACAGAATTCTCAATTCCGTTTAGTGGGGAAACTGCCACGATTAATCTCATTAATCATGAACCCTAGGCTAATCGTATTAACATATTTTAGGGTTTTGCCCTAGTTTGCCTATGTGAATTTGCCAAACAGTAGCATACAGAATTACAACGACTTGTATTCAAATAACATGCTATTGGTAGCATACGAATCTTAACACATGAACTATTCATACAGACATGCTTTCATAGATTGATAAATACTAACATGCTCAGATCTCAATAATAGAAAAACAGAAAATGAATCACACATAAGCATGTATTATATACATATCATGATATCGAACTTACTCACATATCTACCATATATCATATATTCGAAGACAGTAAAACACAAGAAGCTCTGATACCACTGAAGGAATTTCTAACTACTAACATGATCATACATGCATAATAGAAATTCGATTAACCCAGAAAAACATGTGATTACTGTAATTAAATATCAAATCGAAATCCTACCTCACTCCTTGGTTGCTGGTTGGATGAACAGTGGTTGGGTATGGATTAACACGTCAGATGTCGTACCTCAACTGGTATCCACACACAAGCTCGAATCCACACGTCAGTATGATAGTACAGCGATCCCGTTCACAACCTCCATTCTCTCCTTACTCTAATGACACGCAGTTACGATTTCGTGAAAACTGATTATCACGTGTAACCCTAACTGATCAGGAGTCACGATATATATAGAGAGGCAGGAGGGTTGATTAGGTTAAGTGTGTGATGGGCCTAATCCGAATTAGACCCTTCTAATAAAACGAGCCTGTTAAGTGTGTGACCCTGCTGGTTTACTTAATGTGGCAGTAAGTCCAAAACTCTTTTTGGGCCCACAAACCGTAATTGGTTTCTAGCAAAACATTACGATTACCCATGTTAAATAAAGATCAGTTTCCATAGTCCAACCAATAATGCAATTATTAATTCTTACTATGATTAGTTCATAGGGCAAATCCAACACCAGTGTCCCGTAAACGCCCTTTCAAGCCTATCAGGGATCGGATAAGTGACCCCGAAGGCCTCCCATGTCCCCTAGGGATTTTCCGTGCTACGTGGTGCGAAAATATTCACCTTCATTCCGGGGCCCCCCGAAAGCCAAAAAAATGTGGGCTATAACCTTCGTTTTTAGCTTCTGGGGTCCCTATGTAGACACCCAAATGTGTCCACCTGGCGTAGCGCCCAATGATGATAACCTATAATTATGTTAAAGAAACGAATGTCAATGCTCGACGTACTTGTGCTTATTCGAACCCCTTTATCCATCCTCACTCAGGTTTACATAAGTTTTCCAACGTCATCTCTTTTGTCCCAATCATACTTCAGAGTCAAAAGTTATGATTTAATGAAATTATGGGCTAAAAACGATATTCTCATACCCGCATATCACGGTTCAAGACTGATTTTTAGCCATGCAATGATTCATTGGATTATTAGCTCACTAGTCTTGTATTCCTCTTTGAATTACCTTTCCAATGATGTATTGTGGGCCAAAATCCCATTAGAAACGAAAAAGATATGATCCGATCGTTGATGAATGCGCTGAAACAGACACCTCTCTAGTGTTTGGGCCATAAATCATAGTGTACTTATGTTATATGAGCCCACAAAATGTCAAAAGAAAGCCCTTTGAATAAGAAATCCAACGCACCAAGAATCACGCCAATCGAAGCTTAAACGAGCTCTCCAGCGGCATTTTCGTGGTAGCGGCGGCCAATTTCCCCGCCGCTGAGCCTCCAACGGCGCTCCGGGGGACCGGTGGGCCGGTGGGCACCGTTTTTGTCCCGGAAATCCTAATTTGACATCCTTTTCGGCCCAATCCCTATAAATACCCCTCTAAACTCCGTTTTTCGAGACCAACACTCATTATTACGGGATTCCACTCAAGAGAACCCTAATTTCTCTCTCCTCTCTCTCATGCAACCCTAATTACATCAATTCAAGCATTCTTCAAGCCTCATTCAAGAGCAACTTCACAACCAAGAGCAAGGAAAATACAAGAGCAATTGACATTCAATTCTAGTGCAACAAAAGGTTAACCTGAGGGCAATTTCTCAATCTTTCAAAACTCTTTTTCAAACCATGTTTTACTTTGATTATGATTATGGTTGAATAGCATGTTTTAATTACTCTATCATGCATAAATAGTTTTTTTATTAGTCATATTCATGTCTAGATAATTAAGTTGTATGTCTTATTTAGTTTAATTCTAGATTAGTGCATGGTTAGTATAAATATTGCATTTTTGCATGATTAACATATTTAATTAGCATATTAGCATATAATTAGGGTTTTGCATGTACTTAGCCCCAAATTGCATATTAGCATATTTTCATTATTTTGTTTATATTTATTATTTTACTTCCATTGAAGTTGCTAACAATTTCATTGATGTGCATATACAATTTGGCGCGTTTAGCAAGAAAGGTAAGGTGGAGATTTATTTCTTTTATCTTATTATTGGTTTGGTTTGTGCTTGTTAATTAATGCATGCAATTGGATAATATGTGCAAAGCGATAACTTTAGTAATTTGGTTTGTTCAACCCACCTAGTTAATTTAGGATCTTGGACGACCGGGTTTGTATGGAACCTTGCGATATGAATTAAGAATCAACATGGATAAGATTAGTAGAGGCCGTTAATTCGGGCGATTTAGATAGGATTCGTTTTATCTTTTTCGTACCCACACCCCCCAAACTCAATCTTTGGCCCCTTTAGGGTATGAGTCAATTCCCAATAGGAATTGGGTGCACTTTTGATGGTTTTCAATTGTTTCCTTAAAAATTGGTGCCGACTTCACTATTTGCTTATTATTTCCCCTATCACAATTAATCGTGTTGCATATGACGTATTATTTAAGAGCCATTAATTCCAACTAAATATTGAAATTAGCGCCAAAAGGCGAGGGTTCTTACACCCGGGTGTCATTTTTGTCCAAAAGTCTCAGGGGGGTCTATCTTGACCTTAGAGCACCCTCAGTGCCCCGGGAGGGTTATCCGGATCCCCAACTTTAATATCATCCATACCTTTGGCGTTCCAAGCCTATTAGGGACCGGATAAGCGACTCCTAGCGCCTCCCATGTCCCCTAGAGGTTTTCCGTGCGATTTCGTCCGAAAATATCCACCTTCATTACCGGGCCTCACGAGAGCTCAAAAAACGTGGATTATAGCCTTCGTTTTCAGCTTCCGGGCGCCCAGGTGTCATTTTGTCCAAAATTTTCCGGGGGGTCTATCATGACCCTAGAGGACCCTCGGTGCCCTGGGAGGGTCATCCGAATCCTCCAACTTTGATATCAGCCATGCATTTGGTGTTCCGGCTCTTACATTGGTGTCCCCTAAAAACACCCTTACAAGCCTATCAGAGACTCGGTAACATACCCCGAGGGCTCTTATGTTCCCTAAGGGTGTCCCGTGTGATGTGGTGCGAAAATATCCACCTTCGTTTCGGGGTCTCCTAGAAGCCCAAAAAACGTAGATTATAGCCTTTGATTTTCGCCTTTCCGAAACCCGGTTTCCAAATTTGTCCAAACTTCTTCGGGGGGTCTAAAGTCACCCTAGAGGAATTCTGGTGCCTCTTGCAGGGTCATCCGGCTCCCTGAACTTTGATTTCACCCATGGGACATATGGAACATGGGACATGGGCGTTGGGATATGGGAATTGGGCGCTGGGACATGTGACATGGGACATGGGACATGGGCCACTTAGATTTTATTTCAATAAATTTCGATGTAGTTAGTTCATTTTGATCCATTGTCTACTATATATGATAATCTTTGGTAGAAAAACTTCATAACAGAATATTCTCAAGTTTGTTAGGCTAATATTCGTTTCCTAATCACTTGGTCAAATATAGAACAAAGTTTACAGTATAACTAATCATAATAAGTAGAACTATAATGCAACAAACAATGTCATTTAGGGGTAGATGCCTGTAACTTTTATACAGGCAGTACATGCCAATGAATGACTTTTTTTTTTGTTTGTCAAAGGCTAATACACGGCCAGTTAATGACTATTACCTTGAATTGAGGGTATCCTTGCCCCAATATTTTAATATTTGCCATAAACAAATTAAGAGTCAGGCTGCGAATGAACCTCTCCAAATCCCACATTGGTGTTGTTTCAGTTTTATTAGCACCAAAAAAGAAAAAGAAAATTATTACAACAAAGTTAGAAGTAATTAAGGCAATGCATCAAAAAACATTGAATTTAAACAAAAAAAGAAAAGAAAAAGAGTTTGAGCTTCCCATACATCGCACGGGCATGCACACTAGTTTTCCTTATATAAAGAATCTGTAGATATTGTCTCTTTATGAAATTAAGAGTTACATATTAATTTTAGAAAATCAGTGCCATATATCAAAATTTCTATAAGAAAAATGATAGGTTGACCCATTGGGTTGATAAACCACGTTCTTTTTGTGTCAATGTCTCTCCCCTATTCTCATTTTCTTTTTCCTCTATTTTCAAAAAGTGGCATTTAATGTAAAAGATAAATACATATGATAAGTCCTATAATATACATGTTTTATCCCTCATCATTGTTATGTTTTTATTGGTTTTAGATTAATATTATTTAGGTTTTTAAGAATAATTAGTATTTTACCTTTTATTTTTTATTTTCATATTTTATTGTGTTTAGGCCTATTTTCTATATTTTTATTGTGTAGGTAATATTGGCGGAATAAAGGAGAGCAAATTCGGCCCAATTTGCAATTTGAAGCAGTTTTGACAGCAGTTCGTATTTTGCCCATAACTCCTTCGTTTGAGATCGGATTCGAATGCTTCAAAAATGCTGAGGAAAGCCCAAAAGAATATCTAGAACTTTCATGTTTTAGACCTTTCCAAATTCAGAACTTAACAAGGCCGAAATTATGCTACAAGTTGCTGCAGCCCTAACTTTCCTAAATTTTGCACAACTTGATGCCCAAGCAAAGAGAGATCTTCACCCCCAATTAGAAGAAGATATTGCACGAAATTTGGGAAGTTTTTCTTCTGATTTTAGGACTCTCTTTCATCCAAAAAGATGACGGGAATAAAGCATTAAAGGAAGAGACGTCCAGCCAGAAAAGGGGAAGCAAGCAGTACATTAGTCACATAAACTTGAGAGCAAATAAACAATGGTTCTAGTCCAAGGAGAATGTAAGAGTCAAGAGGATTATAAGCCATTGGAATCGAGCTGGTTCGTGACCTTTGGAGGTGGATTTTGGAACTTGAATTATCGGGTCGAAGCGGTGCTCAAGTTTACAAGTCCGGCTAAGAAATTGAATGAGTCTCTCTTACTCTAATACCTCTTTGTATCTAGTGTCCTAAGTTTAATTCGTTTTCAAGTGTTCAACTTTAGTTTAGAAATCCATGTTTGGATGTTTGAGACAATTTATTAGTTCAAACTAGAAATAATATCTTCAAGTTAATTTTAGTATTCATGCTTTGCTTGATATAATTGACTTATGATTCATGTTTTTATATGGTGTGGAGACGTCCTTCTATGTTTGAATGTGAATCTTTTGCTATTGTTTGATCTTTAGTTCGTATACTACTGAAAGAACGAATTAGTAGCAACTAGTTAAGAGGTTAGTCGGTCAAACGATTGGGTCTTAATTAGGGCATTGCATGATCTAGACAAAATTACATTCTTGCTATCTTGGATTAATTTTCCTAGGGTTAATGATGTCTTCCTAGTATTTATTTATTTTTGAGTCTTAGGATCGAGCTGGTTCGGTTCAAGCTACTAAAGGGAGATAGGGAGAAGCTAGCTGGTAGATTCTCTACAGTTAACCTACTAATTAACTTGGTAGTCAATGACAATTAGATTTAGGTAACTAAATTAATTTGAACTTATGTGCATAATTTGTATGCTTGTTTCACTTGTAAATATTAGGTTAGTTAGTTTATTTTCTGTTTTTGTTAGTCTTAGTGATTTTTCAATCAAACGCCCCTGTTATGTCTTGTTATGTAATTTGTGAACTAGGATTAGAGTTGAAGTTAACAAGTATTAATTTTTGTCCTCCTTGGATCGACCCTTATTTACCCTATGCTATATTATCTATATGTTCGTGGAATCGTAGTAGAAATAAGGTTTTTGAATTTGTATGCGCAAACGACACGTATCAACATACAAAGAAGAGGTGAATTACCCACCTACTGAGTTAACCAAACATTTTCCTTTCTATAATTATGTTTGCACTTTACATACAATCTAAAGCATATGGTAATTGAGCTTTCCAAGACGATAAAGAAACCATCCAAGTATATTGAGTTCGTTTGGAACTTTAATATCAAGTGTGATGATCAAAATTAAATTAAGAGATGCTTCAACAGTTAGGAGTATCGCGCTCTAATTAATGAAGATTCTATTCTAAAACCAAAATATAAACTATGATCACCTACGAGTATGATACTGTTATGTGTATTTGGCAAAGCAAGGTGTAATTGGGTCGATCCAGGTACTAGCTGTATTGTTTGTAAACCCATTTGTGCCAGTGCATAACATATAATCTAACTCCACTATTTGCCCTTTGTCCTACTCATAAAATAAGATAACACCTTATTTCCCAAAAATAAAAGAACAAATAAAGTACAGTACATTTTGATTACTTAAATTATTGACCAAGTTCCAATATATTCAAATAGGTGAACTTGGCCAAAGATTAGGGACTACAACCCCCTAAAGTAAGTCCAAAAGGAATTAGACTTCCTTGAATAAAATTCTTTGTACAGATAGATTTGATGTTTTCTATGATCATATACAGACCCCCTGGGCACAAACCCACAAAGGCCAAGGCATTTATGATATATCTAAGCTACTACTTGAGGTATGCGTGGGCTTGGAGACTGTGAGCATGATTTCTGTATAAACTATTATAGTATGATTGAGTATCATTAATAATTTAAACCTTGATGGGGTATATTTATCTTCTTTTATTTTTTTGTTTAACTAGGGATTCACCTAAATTTATTGGGCTAAAACTACTTATGTTTGCATCTGATTGGCCTACAAAAGGGTAAAGTGATTTCAGTAAGTAGTTTGTCGATTCACAAGATTCAAACCCTAGACCTTATTAAATGAATAAGAGTGTCGAATCACTCACGCCAACCACTCATTGATATATTTATCCATTTTAATTCCCCTCTTAGCTTGTTAGTACACTTGCTTGTTTTATATTAAGTAATTTGTGATTATTTAATATTAAGATGAAGGTTTCTTAGATTCTCTTCATGTTATCCCACGATCCCAAAGCCAAAACCGGCCTTGAAAGTACCTAATTCTGGTAATGTAGTTTTAATTTATTGAAAGATGCAGAACACATGGAATGGGTTTCTTTACCACAAATGCATCAACAATCCCAAATGGTCATGCTGGTATTTAGGAAAAAGATCATATGAACGTACATTCGAGATAACACATTTGATATATAACCCACTTGTTGGGTGGCTTTGTAGGAGAAAAGATCTAGTGACTGGTACCAGCAGCTTACAGGCGTAGATTGTAAGTTTGAACTAATTGGAGAATAATGTACCGGTAAAAAAATGTATAGAAATATTATGTAAGGCATATATTAAAAAAGTCAACCCAACCAAAAGTTTAGATTGACGATTAAGTCTTAATATTTGCTTAGTTGTATAAGTTTTTTTTTTTTTTTTTGAGGGGATGGTTGTATAAGTTTCTTACGTGAATGCTCATTGAGTATGAAGTGTGTGGACAATGTAGCATTTATTTAATTTTTCAGTTTACCATTATTTATTTATTTTTAAAAGATCCGTTTACCATTATTAAGAATGGAGTCATGGACCTATATGTAGTACTTTCTTTGTTCTTAATTTTTCTTTCCATTTGATTTTTTTAAAGTTAAAGTATACAAATTTTGACTATTAATTTAAGAGAAATTATAATGTTTTGCAAAGTTAAAATACTATTACTTGATTCATCTATAATTATATTTTCACAATATCACATTTTTATAACTTTTTTATAGTTGTAAAATTGTAGTTATTCATGGTCAAAGTGTCGTTACTCGTCTTTTCTAACTCGATCATGGTAAGGAATCAAAGCTCTCCGTTGATGTTGCTTACTCGAGCTTGTTTATTTTATGGCCTTAGACGATTGGATTTGAGAAAGAATGCACTCAAAAATGCTTTTGGTGATGTCATATATCCAGTATAGACACGTTCTCTCTAAAACCCGCCTAGGCTCATGAGAGAGAAAAAAAGAAAAAATAGAAACGCAAGAACCCTAGCCCTAAATCGTTTACAATTTTCAGCAAATCCCAACCAAAATTCCTTCCCCAAGATCTTACATCCCTCTTTCTTGTTGGGATTTCTCTCTAGTTCACCTTTTCTTAGCACTAATCTGAGTTTCTTTTTGTTTCCCTTTCAATTTTGGAAGGATCTCAGCTCAGTTCATGAACCCTAGATTTCGATTATGTTCTCCTATGAAAGAAGATAATTGGTAAATCTGTACTTCGTCATCAATTAGCAATTCCGTCACCTTAAATGACGAAATTTCTTGTTTCTCAGTAACGCTGATTTCTTGGTGTGGGTAGCCAACTTTTGAAGATAATTTTTTTTGCATAGCAATTCTATTTGATTTGTTCAATCATAATTCATAAAGACAATTCTTCATTCCAGGCTGAGCAAGTCATAAGAATGAAACTTTAATTTATTTTATTAACCTTTTCTGTTAAGCCTAAAGAAGGCTCTTGTCAGCAATTTGTTTTTGTTAGTCGTACTCTAATAGATCTTTGATTGCTGCAAAATGCAAGAATCTGAAGCCTACGATTTCACACAGTCATATTTGATTTTATGATGAAGCCTCAATCTTCTTGATATGGACTGTAGATTTGGTTTTTTTAGAGCGTTAGGGATAAAGGTCTATCTAACTCTGTAAATTTCTTATGGTAATTCATCATCGGTTGGATCAGATTTTAGTCATTTTACCTGTCGTTTTCGAGTTTCTTGTTGATTTTGTTCTTCACTTTGATAGTGAACATACTTGTATTGACTGAGGATGTAGATTGCTCTTTTTTCACAAACCTACTAGCCACTATGGATCTTATGGTGAAGCTGGTGGTGGTCTTGGCGGTTGAAGATCAGAGTATTTCCGTCTGGTTGTCACCGTGACTGGTTCTTTAACAGGATTGAAGAAGTAGCGGTTGATGAAATATATTTGGTCATGATTGGATCTTTGTTTGATTTTTAGTAATCTCTTTTATGGTTACGTTCTGTAATCTGTATTGAGTCTTGAGACTCTTGACCATTCGTGATCGGCTTTCTTGCCTTGTCAAAAATATATATATATATATATATATATATATATATATATATATATATATATATATATATATATATATATATATATAGACTGTCGCTAGCTGATTTTTTCTTTCAATTAAGTGATATTCCTTCCAAGAAGTTCAAAAGTTCAACCAATTTGATCGAGAGTGTCCAGGCTCATTAGAGTTACTTTCCAATTACTTTGGGCGCGATTTAAAAGGAGAGGCACACCATTAGAGATGATATTGGCTACGATTAGCATGAAGCGCGACTCAATAATACGCTTTTTACACAACATGATATGAGCACGGAGCAAGCACGAGCACGGGTACAAATGAGCGGGCCTGGACCTAGATTTTGAATTGAAAGCACGGTAAGGCACGACACGGTACGACAAAATTTTAGATAATATTTAAAAAGTCTAGGCACAGCACGCACGACACGAGCATGGCACGACACGAGCATGGCACGACACAGGCACGAGCACGGGCACGACTTGGCCTACCTTTTGGATGAGTGAGTACGGCACCACACGGGCACGAAACACGACAACTATAAACACGGCCACAACACGACACTGTTTCAAAGCATGAAGGTATGACACGAGCAGCACGACACGAACCATCTTTAAACACCATTAGAGTTTGTTACCCCAAAATTAATAATAATAATTTAATAATCATAATAATAATAATAATTCCTCAAAAACGTCATAATGGCTCATGATACAAAAATTCCATTTTTCTCCCAAATTTGGCTGAAGATACAAAACTTCCATTTTTCTCCCAGATTTCCTAGTCTCATCCAAGGGTTCTCATTATATCTCAGTTTCTCTCAATTTTTACTAGTTTTTCTCGATTTTCATTTAAAATTCGTATTTTTTACCAGTTTGTCCCAATTTTGCCCAATTTTTTTCTAATCCTTAGTCATTAACTTATATTCCAAAAGAATGCGCACTTAGGCTCTGTTTGCCTTAAATTCAGTTCAGTTCAATTCAATTCAATTGAATTCACTTCATGTGTAACTTTATCACTCAAATAACTGTTTATTCCGAAATATATTCAAGATGACAACTATGTCATCGGACATATCCCCTTTTCAGAGCCGGTTTAGAGGGGAGGGCTGGAAGGGTGACCGCCCAAGGCCCATCGTAGAAGGGGGCCCAGTTACGCGCATAACTATTATATATAGATAATATTATATTTAATGATTAACCAAAGGTGTAGAGTTGAACTGGTATGTAACTTGCAAAATTTGGCACAAGTAGTGCGCTAGCCGGTATTCGACTCCCACGCTTCGTATTTTTTGGGCCATTGCACTCAAATTTCCTTATGAGTCACTTTTTTATTGTACTAATTACTGCTCCCACTCAAAATATACTTCATGTTTTCCAAATTGGGGTTGAAAATTTCCCCCAAAAATATATTTAAATTTTTCGGGGGCCCTAGTATTTAAATCTCGTCCAGGGCCCCTGAAATGTCGGGTACGGCTCTGCCCCTTTCAAACGAGACCAATATTGAATATGTTTTGGCGAGTTTAAAATGGTTAAACATTAATTTTAAAAAAATCAGTTGAGTTCAGTTTAGTTCAGTTTTAGCCACATTGGAAACTGGCAAGAGAGCTGTGAAATTTTCTCAAATAACAAATCCAAACTTACCAAATATAAAAATTATGGGACATCTTAAAAAGAAAAATGTAAACATAAATCCGGAACCAATTGTGTATGTAATTAAAACGTTATGGAAAGTGACTGCATTAATAGAATCATATGCTATATGGAGGAACGATGGAGAGAGAAATTGAGAGAATGTATGTGCGTGTGTGGGTCGTAGGTAGATGAGATGGAGGGGTGATGACGAGAGTTGAAAGTAACAGGTATTGTCTTGGTACGTATTGAGTTCATGCATGGCATTGACATTTGACACTCGGCCAACCCAAAAACAATCAAACACTAATAAAGCATGATAAAAGCTACCACTTTCTTTTCTCGCATCAGGTACCTCGACAAATGTCACGAATCTCTCACATATTAATCTTCACCCACAAAACAAAGATACCTAGATCAAGTGTGAGCGCACTAAACGGTGGTAGAGGACTGGCCAAGGGATTTTTTTTCCATTCGCAAGAGTTAGGATTCGAACCCCCAACCTTTTTATCTACAAACAACTACAAGTATGTTTTAAAACAAAATTGTGCTTTTCTTTAAAAAAATTAAGTTAAAGTAATGATTTTCTCTAAGATATTATGAAGCAGATTGTGGGAAACAATTGCTCATATAATAACTATAGCCTCATGTTTGGTAACTAAGAGCTCATTCAATTGATAACTGCATCATCTTCCACATCAAATCATCAATCTATAACTACATATTTTAACTTCTTTGAAATTTAAATTTACAGTGTATCCCTAATCTTCTAAGCTAATGTTGGGAACCCCCCAAAACAATGTACTCATTTTTTTTCCCATGACATATGTTTTTCCATTTTAATTCCCCTACCTATATTGTGATTTTGGTGACTTGTATAAAAGAGAATTGTAATAGCTCTCAAATTCATATACCATCTCAACACCAGTAGCAAACCTGCAACGTTGTGATTCATACCGATCACGACACCAGTTTGTTTGCCTGTACCAATACTCTGCGAAGCTCATCGACAATCCCTTGTAACAGAACCGGTTTTCTAATAATGCCATTTATTCCGATCTGTTTAAATCTCTCCCAGAAATCTTCATCATCATTGGCCATTACAGCAATAATCAACGGCCAGCTGCAACTGCGGAGTTTACGGATTCGAGTTGCGACCTCAAACCCATCTAGATCATGCATGTGAAGATCTAAGAGAACGATTTGGTAACAAGAACCAGAAGGGCCAAGTGCACTAAGACACTCGTATCCTGATGAAACAGTTGTGACATAGCAACCCAACTTCTCAAGCAACTTTCTGGATACAGCCCTGTTCATGTCGTCGTCATCTGCTAACAATACATGAAGGCCTTTGAAAGTGGAGTACGAGTTCTCTGACGATTCTCCTGACTCAGATATAGCTATACCGATGGATGGTCGTAGCTGGAAACGTAGGCCAAGTGCCATACTTTGAGGAAAACCCTGAGGATTTGGGATAACCCAAATGTTACCTTGCATCAACTGCCAAATGAGACAACTGTCAAATACTGGGGAAACAAAATGGTTTCACTTATCCAAAAATCAAACCGCACTTCCACTCTTCCACTTTAAAGTTCAGTAAATATGACTAATTCTTTGCCTGAATGCGCAAGTTTTTATGATCTTGACTAATCTTGTGCTCGAATGGGTACTTAAAAGTGGTGATAATGAAAATATAAACTAGTGATCAAGAATATTTTCTCAGAAGAACCCATATAGGGTTTCACATAATGCCACTTAAGAGCAACAAAGAGTCAACACTAACAATCCACCATCACTGTAAGGTAATGCAAACATCTCATCCAGAGAAGATACAAGAATAGCCCATTGAGATGATCATGCAACAGTGGGGCCTCTAATTTCTACTAAAAAGCACAGTACTCTGATCAATTCACAAAAACAAGCCACATAAAAATATAGATATCTGACAAGAATCTACTGCATCCAACCATATTATAATTGCAAGTTGATCAACTCCACCAAATGAATCTACTTCTCTGACATAGTGAATGCTTACTGATCAAAACGTGTTTGTTTAAGCAAAAACACTAAAATATTATGTCAGACGTGACATTAGCATAGCACATTTGAAGTTAAACAACAGCAAGAAGTCACAATTGATAAATTTGTTCTCCTGAGATTAAATGTCTCACTTCAAATAGTGTGAATAATAAGCATAAGTCATCAAAAGAATGGGTGGTAAAGTTTGCACCAAAAGAAAAAAGAAGGAATGGGTGGTAAAGTTGAGAACAAGACAATGTTGTTGAAAGAATGTGGGGGAATATCTTTGGAATGCCCCAAAACAAGCCAGGACATATACACAGGGGTTAAGGAAGTACCACATAATACAAATGTATGCTCAAAAAAATAAATTAAAATGAGCTAGCGCTTAAACTAAACTCCGCACAAGTTTGCTTGTATGAAGTGATAAAGAACAAAGTAACTTCAAACTACTACTGTTCTCACCTGGACTAGCTTTCGGCAAACTCTGAAGCTCAGGTCCCTGTCGATAATCTCACTGTTGCATCTCTCACCACTGTAATGTGAAGTTAAGACTGAATCGTCCGAAAACAAAGGAGTATTGGTAATCTCAACTTCAAACTGGATATAGACATAACCATCAGAAGAGCCAGATCTCCATGTTGCCCATCTTTGATCATTCCTCCCCTGACTTCCCTGTTGTGCGTAAACCCGGAATGCCAAAGACCCTCCTCCATTGTTGTTATCGACCAAGTTGCCAACCATATGCAATATCACCTGGAATACCCTTTTCTCGTCACCCATTACATGATCGGGCAAGGACCTATCAACATCTATTTTGAAATCGAAACCTTTCTGAGCACACAAGCACTTAGCAAAGCAACCAGCTTCTTTTACCAATGCATGGAGCCCAAATGACCTGATTTCAGATGGGAACCTTCCACCCTCTTTTGGTGAATCATCCATCACATCATTTATCAAAAGCGAGAGGACATTGCCTGTCTTCATCATTGTATCTACAATTAGTTGCTGATCGGAGGTCAAAGTTTCATCTTTTATTAGTGAAAGCAATCCCAGGACCGAGTGCATTGGCTTTCTCATCCCGTGGCTCATTACTTTCTGAAATGAGTTCCTTGCTTGGCTTGCCATCAATGCGTTTCGTTGCGCCTGCTGCAGTGCACGATTCTGTTCCGCCAACTGTTCTCTCATGAGCTGAGATTCCTCAAGCACAGCAGCATGAGAGATAGCCACAGCCACCTGATCAGCAACCACCTTGATTATCTCAAGTTCTGGGCTTGTCCAAGATCTGTCTTGCCCACTTGGGAGAACCAAGACTAGTATCGCATAACACGCCTGCATCAGTTCAGGGGTCCCTCCTTTGAAATTTGACACCTTAAGCATTGGCATACGTATTGCAGCCACAGCGCCATGATCTCCTGATCCTCCGCTGCTTGCAGTGCCAAGGGCTGAATCTCGACGGAGTAGCTGCACCTCATCACTCTCCTTAACTTTTCTAACATCAGGATCAGCATAAGGCACTCTGACATCACTGCTATTCGAAAAGTTCCTTCCTTTTAACTCATGAGTCAATATCACCTTTGTCCTATTCTCATTAGGCATCCAAACAGCACAATTTCTCAAATCCAAGGTCCTTGACAACTCTACCATCGTTGTATACAAGATCGTATGTCTATCCAGCGACTTGCGAATCTCCTGAGTAAGCATCCTGACATGCCATCCAGCCTCACTTTGTTTCTTAATGATCCCAACTTCCCTCCCTAAATCCCAAGTCTTCTTCTTCAACATAAATTCCCTCACCTTCACCTTGAGAAGCAAAGGGATGAGGGTAATAAGGGTAATGGCCGTAGCACAGGACACAAGAGCAGTCAAAAACTTGAATGTGGTAAGAGCCACAGTTAGTTGAAAGGCGTGCGGCCCGTAAGTCCAACCATTTACCAAATGGGTCATCCCACAAAGAACAATGAAGGCAATGAACTGAAAGAGAACCCATTTGAATGGTACATTGGAGCAGCTAACAAAGTAAAGCAACTCAATAGGAATCGAAAAATACGCAACGGCGATCAAGAAATCGCTCACCCTTTGGCATTCTAGAATGCTCTCAATGCTCCAGAAACCCTCATCCTCACAATTACACCTAGGGTACTCATGATCAGCAGCAGAAACCGATATGAGGAGGGCAGAAATTAATATCCCTAGAGCCAATGCCCTCAACATTATATCCCACAAAAGCTCTCAATCCTCAATGCTCAATCCTCAATCCATTCATATTCTAATTGGGATTTCTATGCATTACACAAAACTAATCTCAATGAGAGCATTTTATTTGCAGAGCTTGTTCTTCCATCAAACCTGTATTAAACAAGAAAAATGCAAAAGCCCTCAATCAATGTTTGTAGGACCATTTGCACTATTAATTTTCCTTTTTTTTTTCCCCATCTAAGATCCCAACTTGCCCACCAGGCCACAAGCCCTATAAAATTAACAACTCCTTTTATATTTCTTAATAATAACATGAATACAGAGAATTTAAACAAAAATACACTATTTGGTGACCCCTCTTGCAACCCCAGCCTCCAGTTGTAATTCCAGGAACCCGTTTTGGCATTAACTGCAGCAGCAACAGCAATAACAACCTACTGGTAATCCTACTGTAAACTCTCAAATTATGGGCATATACTAAATCACAGTAAGCCCTCTAAAATTAACTTTCCTCAACTAACCCAGTAAATTTCAAATGCCCAAATCAAAAAATAAAAATTAATAATAATAATAATAATAATGAAAGATATGAATGGAATGAAAAATGCATGGCAAGAGAGAGAGAAGGAGCTAACCTGGGTGAATGAAACAGAGAAGTGTCAATCATAAGAAAACCCAGATTCTCATTTTGTTAAAATAGCCCATCATCTTCATCATTATCATCATCCAGATCTTTTTCTCTCTTCTCACATACAAACTCTCTGGACATTGATCTCAATATCAGGGACCAAAAAAACCCACAAAAAAAATAAAAACACAAATCTCTCTCTTCTATAAGTTGTGACAACAAGGAGTAATAGAACTTACCCACAACCACAAAGCCTCCATTTTTTTAATAATAATAATTTTAAAAAATTGCCGCTTCAAATTCAGCAAATCCCAACAAAACTAAAAATTAAAATAAAATAAAAAAAACTTTGGAATTAAATTCAATTTATAATAATATGTAGTGTGAACCGGGCACCTAGCACCGTGTGAACCGTTGCAATAACAGACCTTTGCTGGTGGAGATTCATAATCAAACCGGGTTCTTTAAAAATAAAAAATAAAAAGGAACCTGGTAATAAAGAGAAGATATTTTTATGAAGGAGACAGGTATTTAAACAGGTTCAAAGAATTTGAGGAGGGATTTAGATTTTGGAGAGAGAGAAGAGACGTTTGTCTGCGCCGTTGTTTAGCAAACACAGCGGTAAATGGGAAGGAGGAGATGTAGAGGTTTGGAGAGAGAGAGAGAGAATTGGTGGGGGACCCAGAGTAAATTACATGAAGAGAACTTGGACTGGTTTTTGGCTCCAAAACGTCTTCCTCAGATTTGGAAAAAGAATTCAATCTCCACCTCAGAGGAAAAAAAAAAGGTGAAATGAAACAAACATTAAAAATGACTTGGGTCAGTGTTTCTGTTTCTCTTCTCAAAACTTTTATCACACTCTTGTTTGGTTGATTTGGTACTTCTTCCCCTTCGTCTACAAATTTATGACCCCCATTGTTTTCGTGTCAAATTGGAGTAGTTTCCTTATTGGTGCGCTCATTAAGGTTTTGTTTGGTTCAATACTCTCAACTTACATAGGGAAGTTGAAATATCATGGAACTCTAACTTCCTTAAGTCTCAAATCCATGGAAATATATTGTTTGGTTCACAACATGCACTTCCTTGGAAGTAGATATAGAATGACCATTTAACCCAATTCACATGCAATCAATAATAAACTTCAATGGGTAAAAAAGTAATTTGATTTAATTAATATGGGAAGTTGAACTTACCTACCCACCTAAGTAAGCAACTTCCCATGCTTCATGGGAAGTTCAAGTTCCATGTAACTTCAACTTTCATAGAAATAGGTGAACCAAACCATGACCCTGTTTGGCAATTGGCTGGTGTCGTTAGCTGTTGGCTGGTGGCTGGTGGTCGATGACTGATATTGTTAACTGATTTGACCGGCTGGTAACATTGGATGTCTGGAAAGAGATGTTTGGTAACATTGGCTGGTAACTGTAGATACCAAAATTGCGTCAAACAGTACTCCAGAAAAGAGAGATAATTATCTCAAAAGATATGATAATTATCTTATGGATAATATTATCTTTTATTCCAAAAAGATAAATTGTAGAGAAGATCTAGGTCATCTCAACAACTACTCCTACCTCTATAAAAGGGAGATCATCTAAGGTTGAAAGGGAGGCGAAACGAAATAAGCCGCAAAGGCCCCGGGAGGCGAGACGGAACAAGCCACAAAGCTCCCGTCAGACACGATGGTACAAGCCATACGACAAAGGCCTCGTCACCTCCCTACCAAAAAATAGTAGGTCCGCAGTTCGAGAACAAGTCGACAAGACTCTCATTCTGCTAAATTCAAGAAAAACGCTCCCAAGCCCTTGAATCTAAACATATCCCGCTCCCTTAGATTGGAATCAAGACAACGACAAAAGTTGTAACCCACAAATTATCAATAAAATTCTTGTTCCATATTTTCTTTCATCTTATCAATAGGTTGGAATTTTTTAAGTTGTAACCTACTATTTTTTGGTAGGGAGGTGACGGGGCCTTTGTTGTATGGCTTGTACCATCGTGTCTGACGGGAGCTTTGTGGCTTGTTCCGTCTCGCCTCCCGGAGCCTTTGTGGCTTATTCCATTTCGCCTCCCTTTCAACCTTAGATGATCTCCCTTTTATAGAGGTAGGAGTAGTTGTTGAGATGACCTAGATCTTCTCTACAATTTATCTTTTTGGAATAAAAGATAGTATTATCCATAAGATAATTATCATATCTTTTGAGATAATTATCATATCTTTTGAGATAATTATCTCTCTTTTCGGGAGTACTGTTTGACGCAATTTTGGTATCTACAGTAACATTAGTTGGTTATGTGTAAAATGACTAATAAGAACACTCATATGATTGAGGTTTTTGATGGCATAGAAGTAAATAATTGCAAGTCTTGGACTATTATGTCATTGGACTACATTAATGCCACCAGCCAATACCCATAAGCCAACCTCCTTGGCTTTTCAAAAGTTGGCTTGTGGGAACCCAAAAGCCAATCTCACAAGCTAACATCCAAACACCAATATTGGATGGTGGACTGATCAAACATCCAATTTTGCCAAAAGCCACCCCACAAGCTAACATCCAAACACCCCCATGTAATTTATTTTTCTTCCAAGGAAGTTGAAGTTCCTTTGTTGGCTTACACCCAACCAAACATGACCTAAAGATGTGTTCTTTCCGCTCAAAAATTAAAATAAATAAATAAATATTTTTTCTAATTAATCTACGAGTAGTTCAGTTTAGTTCAACTCAACGTAGAGCTTGTTTTTTAAGTCACATTTTACTTTTTATTCCGTTCATTTCATTTCAGTTCAGGTGATAAATAACATTTCAAAAAACAATAGTTTTTTCATCAAAATATATTACTGATTTCCCCTTGTTTTTGCCTAGGTTTCACCATTGAATATCACCTTTTTAGTAATTTAGGTGTTTATAAAACAAGTATCCTATTTGTATAACAAATATTATAATCTTAGAGATGAACTCAAAAAAGAATTAAACCCTTGAAATTTATAGAATCCAACCTCACGACTCATTCAGTTACCCATCTCATAAATTTACATGTCAATTGTTAGCACTTAGCACATGGGGTGTATTGGCTTTATCATGAATTTCTAGGTGAAGCATCCTCTAGATGTATCTTAGGCATAACGAGCCTCACGTGTGATGTTATTTTCAGTTTATTTATGGATGAGAAAACCTCTAAGAAACATATTTAATAGAAAGGATTGTGTATATTCATTATGGAAAATGTATCATTCTCCATCTATTATATGTTTAATTATTGTTTAGTAACCAAGGAGGTGTGGTTGAATGGTATAGAGATTCATTCATCCTTAACCAAGATTGAGGGTTCGAATCTCACCTTGGGCGTGGAGCAGCTTTAAATTCCTTGGCCAGTTGTCTCACCCTTTGAGGTGCCTACAAGCCAGCCCGGGGAAATAGTCACTGTGATCGACGGTGAATACCTTTGGTCGTGAACCAAAAAAAAAAAAAAATCATTGTTTAGCATTTTGAAATAAAATGACTACATAATATATATACACTTTATATACTAGCAAAAAATTTTATAGTTTCAACTAAACTAAATTAAAAAAATAAATTATATGAACCTCAATCCAACTCCACAACCACATGAACATAGTCGAATCTCACAATTTGAATGTCCTACCAAACCTCCAACCCCTTCAAATTAAAATGCAGTAATTATTTTATATATGTCTCACTTTATGTGTCATTTCCAGTTTCACTCTCTTATATAATATTTGACACATAAGCTTTTAATTTTAATTTATTTTAAATTGGGTGCACGATGTCAGAATGTAGTTGGAATACAAAATGGTACATCGAATGAGACGGGAAATCTGAATTGTTCAAAATGGGTTGCCTAAGGCCCAAAACTGTTCATCTCACGAGGAAGTTGATGAGCTTCCGAATCTGGGAATTCCGGATTGTTAAATGTGAAAAACATAGCAAGGGCGTATTGGTAATGATCAGTGATGTAAGATGATTTGGTGCTTAGATTTGATGCACGCATACTTTATCTCTTTAAATATTCACATTCTTTTCCATTGGCATCATTATTTCCTTTCCTTTTTAAGGCAGAAACGTTATTTTTGTCACTATTTTTTATTTTATTTTCCCCGTGCTAAAAGGTAAGGTATAGTAAATGAGTAAATTTTGTTGCCATGTTGGGCCGTAGCAGTACCTTGCTGAAAATGAGAAATTTTTACAGTCACGAGGTGTCTTTCTCTACGTTAGATGTTCATTGTATGTGCATATTGACTGTTGTTACATCCGATGAATACTGACCTTTGGGCAGGGGCCTAATAATCAATGAATACTTTCAACTAGAACTGTCTAAAGCTGATCCGACCCGATCGATTTTTAGGATCCTGAAATATTTTTTTTAAATTTAAACTCGCTTAAAACATGCGAAAATAAAAAATAAAGTGAATTCGATCCAAAAATCAATATGTAATCAAAATAACGTGATCCTAAATTTGTTGGGTCAACCTGTTAACCGGTCTACACTCAATTGATTCGCATTGCCATCATATTGTCCCATGTAGGGCCACGAATTCAAGAACTTTTTTCGTTTTTCTTTGTCAATTTGGATTATGCAGGAGAAAAGAGAAAGAGGGAAGAAGATGGGATAATTTGACCTTGGACCCTGGTCTCCAAAAGATTTTTTGTTGTACCATTTCCCCCTACGGAATCCTGCAAAAGTGCATGCAAATGTTACAGGTTGCAAATTGGCAAACTACACTCTTTTACAAAAGTTTAGCATCAAATTCGCACCAAAACAGACTAAAACAACTAATACCAAAATACCAAATCGAAGATATATACCTAAACTTTCAAATAAGATGCATGTTCTGTACTTGTTTTTCTATTTTTTTAATGCATACATAGCTTGTTTTGTTTTTTTTAGTGTAATAAAGTTGAAAGTTTGACATGAAAATAAAATGAAGAATCATTATTTTTGCTCTAAGCCTCTCTTCTCTAAAAAAAAAAATCTTAATCTCCCTTTTCTCTCAACCCTTAAAGCTCTATACGATATGAAATTGGGGCTGTCGTTGATCATCTACCAGCGATAAATCCCTATTTCTACTAGATTTTTCCATTTTTCATGATTATTTTGCTTTTTAATTGAGTAGGGCAACAATTTTCGCTCCATTGTAAGGTTTTAATCGCCTCTTTTGGTGAGATTTCGTTCAAACGAATTGTAAGGTTAATTTGACTCCTTTTGTGAGGTTCATTTGACTCCTTTTGTGAGTTCATTTTGACTCCATTTGTGAGGTTCACTTTGACTCCTTTTTTGTGAGGATTATCTCTTTATCTTTGGAGGGTTGGTAGTTTTTGGTTTATGGAGTACAGTGGGGGTGTCCTCTGTTCGGAGGATTTTCTTTGTTGCTACAAGACCTCTATGTCTCTATTTAATTAGTTCGGAATTGAAGGTAGAACGTGAAGTTGATAGTTTGTGGCTTCAGTTCGTTCGTTTGTACGATGATACTATGGATCTTATCCTTCAAGAAACAATCTAGAGTTTGTGTGTTGTATTTGTTGATTTTGATGATGATAGAAAATTGATACTTATCTAGCTAATGATTATATCTGAGTTTTGTGAATACAAGGAACCCAAGACAAGTAGATGTTGTTGATCTTGAATGCATATGCTATGAAGGTTGATCCGGAAACAACACTACTTGAAGATGACATGAAGTTGGAAGAAAGAGCTTTACTGTTTATTAGACTTCATGTAAGGGAAGTCGTGTCTTAAGGCGTTGAAGTTTGATCATAGGTACAGTTGGTAACAGAGGAAGTAACAGCCTAGGAACAGATGTGTGTTACCAAGTATTTTTAAGGACATAAGTCTTTGCGTGCTATTTGCGAAAACGTTTGACAGAATTTATCTCTGGGTAATTATTCACGATTTACATGGACTATTTTTCTATCTTCTAAAGATGAGACTTTTGCTGAATTCTTGGTATATGCTAGGAAGTCTCAAAAACTTCAAGGGAACAACATATTGCATATTCGTTCTAACCATGGCACGGAGTTTGAAAACTCCAAGTTTGATGAGTTTTGCAGGGAGAATGGAGTAGATCACAATTTCTCGGCCCCAAGAACACCACAACAAAATGGGGTTGTGGAGCGCAAGAATAGAACTTTGGAGGATGTCGCTAGAACTATGCTAATTGCTAGTGGTCTTCCAAAGAACTTTTGGGCCGAGGCAGTAAATACGACCTGCTACATCATCAATAGGGTATCACTAAGGCCAATACTCAAGAAGACTCCTTATGAACTGTATAAGGGGAGAAAGCCCAACATCATGCACTTGAGAAGTTTTGGCTGTAAGTGTTACGTGCATAACAATGGTAAGAATAATCTGGGAAAATTCGATGCAAGAAGTGATGAGGGAGTATTCCTTGGGTACTCATCTCATAGCAAGGCATATAGAGTTTACAACAAAAGGACCATGTGTGTTGAAGAAAGTGTACATGTGGTTTTTGATGAAACTAACTCTTTACATGACAGAGATATGCAGGTCAATACAGATGAAGATGATTTTGAGATCGGAATGATAAGACAAGATATGAATCTTGATGAAATTGATCAGAGTACAATGGAGAAAGCTACTGAGCTACACGAAGCAACAATTCAGGGGGAACAACCAAAGGTAACAGAAGGGGTAAGGAGCAATGACGCACTGAACTGGGTGGAAAACACTGCTGAGCTTAATCTCAACACTGTTACGACAGAAGCTACTCCAGATGTTACTCTGGAAGTTACCCCTGACGAAGGTCAAACTTCCACAAGCAACTTTGTTCCAAAATCCTGGAAGCATCAAAGTTCACACCCCTTGGAATCAATAATCAGTGATATCAACAAGGGTGTACAGAGAGATCGAAACTTTGAAACTTTTGTGCTCATTTCGCTTTTTTATCTTTGGATGAACCTACTAACCATGTTGATGCTTTAACTGATTCTGATTGGATATTGGCTATGCAGGATGAATTACACCAATTTGAGAGGAACAAAGTCTGGCATTTGGAGCCTCGTCCTAATGACCATACCGTCATTGGCCTTAAGTGGGTTTTTCGAAACAAACTTGACGAGTACGGCATGGTTATTAGGAATAAGGCTCGAATGGTAGTAAAAGGTTATAACCAGTAAGAGGGAATTGATTATGAGGAAACCTTTGCTCTAGTTGCTAGACTTGAAGCCATTCGATTCTTAGTGGCCTTTGCATCTTACATGAGTTTTAAATTGTACCAAATGGACGTCAAAACTTCCTTCTTAAATGGATATCTTAAGGAAGACGTCTATGTGGAACAACCCCTTGGCTTTGAGAATCCCGAATTTCCAAATCATGTGTATAAGTTGGACAAAGCTCTTTATGGCTTAAAACAGGCTCCTAGAGCTTGGTATGAAAGACTGTCCACCTTTTTACTAGAGAATGGATTCAAAAGAGGCACAATTGATAGAACCTTGTTCTTAAGAACAAAGGGGGAACATTTATTAGTTGTACAAATATATGTGGATGACATTATTTTTGGTGCTACTAACGATTCTTTATGCAAGGAGTTCGAGGACTTGATGCGAAGCGAATTTGAGATGAGTATGATGGGTGAGCTCAATAACTTTTTGGGCTTACAAATCAAGCAAAGTGATAAAGGCATCTTGATCCACCAACAGAAATATCTTAAGGAACTCCTAAAGAAATATGGAATGGAGTCTTCAAAGCCATATGACACGCCTATGGCAACGACATGTAAGCTTGATGAAGACGTAAATGGTAAGGCTGTGAATAACACCATGTATCGTGGTATGATTGATTCACTTTTATATCTTACTTCCAGCAGACCTGACATTGTGTTTAGTGTGGGACTTTGTGCTCGATTTCAATCAAGTCCAAAGGAATCCCATTTGAAAGAGGTCAAACGAGTATTAAGGTATTTAAAGGGAACTAACGATTTGTCCTTATGGTACCCTAGAGGTGGTAACTTTGAACTTGTAGGGTATACGGACGCTGACTTTGTAGGTGACCTTGTGAACAGGAAAAGTACATCAGGTATGGCTCATTTTCTTGGACCTTGCTTGGTGTCTTGAGCTTCAAAGAAACAAAACGCTGTTGCCTTATCCACGACCGAGGCCGAGTACGTATCCGCTGCTGCGTGTTGTGCGCAATCTCTATGGATAAAGCAATAGTTGATGGATTTTAAAGTGGATGTTGGTTGTGTTCCTATTATGTGTGATAATACTAGTGCAATTAGCATCTCCAAAGATCCTGTTCATCATTCTCGTACCAAACACATTCATATTAGGCATCACTTTTTGAGAGATAATGTTGAGAAAGGCCTAATTAAAGTGTGTTATTGTGGTACCAAGGATCAAATTGCTGACATTTTTACAAAACCGTTAATTAGAGAGCAATTTGAGAAGCTTAGATTAGAACTTGGCATGCTTAAACTGACCTAAATGCTTCATGACTTCGACCCCGATGATTGGCTAGTTGGCAGAATACTTGCAAATATGTGCATCTTTTGAATAAATTAAATCATATGCATTTGAGAATCATTGTGTAGGTCACAGACAATTAGCGTGCCGTAATTGGCATAACCACCTGCGCCATGTGTAAGTAATGACTCGTGAAAGGTCTAACGATATGACCCTTACGCTTCAAACGTCGGACCTGGAAAGTAAGGTATGAGCTTGATATATGATCTATTGTGTGCAAATAAACAGCCTTGTTACCCTCTATATCCTCCCTTTAGCCTACCTACCAGTTGAACTGCTTATATTTTGGCCCTGAACTTTAAAATAAAAAAAAATAAAAAAAGGTTCAGCTCAGCACCCCTACTCTTCAACTGCCTTTCCACTATCCAATACACAACCGAGTCAAATTTAATTCCCAAAACCCACCTCCCATTAATTCCCCAAACCCATTCCAAAATCCCCAAATCAAATTCAAACCACCACCTTCTTCAATTTCTCTCTCTACCGACCTCCCATCATCACCATGGCTCACACACGGAGCTCCTCCGCCACCAAAGCCACCAACTCACCGTCATCATCACCCAAACCACCACCATTGACCGTCAAACCACCATCGACGACAACTAAACCACCCACCACGAAAACCAAAACCCCAAAATCCACAAAATCAACCACCACCCCCGTACCTCCGACCACCAACACGCCACAAACCACCACCAAATCCCCTGCCTCGGCCTTAAAATCGGCAACTTCCACCACCAAAACATCATCTCCGCCCACTCAACATCCCCCCATCACCATGCCCACAAACACCACAAACCCTAAACCCTCAACCGTCACTTCCACCATCCCTCGCTCATCTCTCACCTCACGGCCAAAACGGCAGCAACAAGGGTCCAAGAAATTCTCGTCTTTACCCCTGAATGTCCGCAAGACTGGTCAGGTTCTACGAAACACTCTCGCCGGGTTGAGGAAAACTGTGACTGAGGTGGAAGAAGAGACGATCAGTGAGTACTCCAGTGATGATGAGAATTTTGAGGACAATACCAAGCACCATAGTGAAACAGAGAGTGAGACAATTGAGTCTCTTGATCATAATCGCAAGAAACGGACCCGGGGTGCTTTGGATTTTACTGAGGTCTCCTCGTCGGCCTCCAAGAAGGCCAAGGTATGTACGAATGCTTCTTTTTCCATTCCTCCTACCGAAGCCCCTTTATCTGTGTTTACAAAGCGTATTCAATCCAAGTGTATGGCTGTTGATTTTGCTTGGTTTCATGATAATGCTGGGTTATCATTTGTTGAGATGTTTGAGAAACAAGGGTGGGAATATTTTTTTGGCACTGTTTTAAAAAAGAATGTTTATCCTATGGCTGTAGCTCAATTTTATCATGGTCTGCATATGAGTGAAAATACTGTGATTACTAAAGTGAATGGGATTGAATTGTGCTTTGATGTGCGTAAATTGGGTAAAATTCTGCGTGTTCCATGTCAAGGGTATGCCATTCATGATAAGTCTGGGATGCCCTCTTTGGAGTATATAGACAATACTTCCTTGTATAGGAAGTTGGGTTACACTGGTGACAATAGTAAATTCAATCAGTTTTACCTTACTCCTTTAAACAAGTTGGTATACAATATTGTGCGCCGTAGCATTGTTCCTAGGAAGGAAAAGCGGAACATGGTGGAATTACTTGATGCTATATATATTGAGCTGCTGCAATCTCATAAGCCAGTTGCTTTTCCATCTGTTGTGCTTTCCCATATGGTGTTTATGCGCAGTGGTCACAAGTTCTCGTTACCCTATGGTCCTGTAATCACAGCTATCATGGAACATTTTGCTGTTCCCTTTGGCAATGAAAAGGGTGTTCCTTTGAGTGAGGGTGATTTGATGGATGGTGTTGCTTTGGGAAGGTTACATATTGGCTTGAGTGGTGGCCAGTTTGTTACAACGGAGGTGAAGAGTACGCACAAGGCAAAGCAAGCTGTTGCTTCTGGGAAGGATGTGACAAGTTTTGTAATGACTCTCCTAACTCCTAAGCTTGCTGACCTTGAGAAGACAATCAGTGACAAGCTCTCTACCTTCACCACTTCCTTGACAGCCTTGGGTACCCAACTGACTACTCTTGAGACAAAGGTCTCGTCCATTGTCACTAAGGTGGACACTATTCAGGTTTCTGTCTCAAGTCCTAATGGGGCTGTCTTGAAGCAAATCAGGGTGGTCAAGGAGGCTGTGCGTGATAAGAATGGAACTGTCTTGGCCTTGGTCCGCGAGTTTGAGGCTTCTGTGGAAGAGCGCCTGGTTGATGATGATACTACTGGTGGGGACACTGATGCTGCTTCTGCTCCTACTCCCTGAACCCTGCCATAATCCACTTTCTTCTAGCCTAAGCCATTCCCTGTTTTTTTTTTTTTTGCTAAACTCTTAACCTAGTTTATTTTGCACACTTTGGTCTGTATTATACTCTAACTCTTATGACTTGTTGTTTGTCTGGTTTGAATGGCTCATATCCTTAGATTAATCACTTGAGCTAGTTGACTGCATGGTTCATTGGGCAGGTGCTTGAACCCCGGTGGTGGTGTCTGTGTCTTATTGCGATTCACTGTGTTTCTGGTTTTTGCGTTCTGTGCACACTTTACAGGTTATTCTATTTTTCGATGATGCCAAAAGGGGAAAAAGTTGTGATGCTTAAAGGTCATGTTTAGCTATGTTATGTTCTGGTTTGAGCCTCTTAGGTTATATTGCTTTTCTGACAGGTATATTGCTTTTCTGACAGGTTATTTGTGATATATTATATCTTGAGCATTAGTCACGTTCTGTGACGTCTCATGTTACTCTCTGTGATATGAAGCATGATGCTGGGAATGTATATTGCTTGCTTAGGAGAGTAGATTCCTTGGTTATGTTTGTCCGCTGACTGCATTGGCTTTGTGCTTAATTATTAGATAAGCATCAATTGTTTGTCATCATCAAAAGGGGGGAATTTGTTGTATTTGTTGATTTTGATGATGATAGAAAATTGATACTTATCTAGCTAATGATTATATCTGAGTTTTGTGAATACAAGGAACCCAAGACAAGTAGATGTTGTTGATCTTGAATGCATATGCTATGAAGGTTGATCCGAAAACAACACTACTTGAAGATGACATGAAGTTGGAAGAAAGAGCTTTACTGTTTATTAGACTTCATGTAAGGGAAGTTGTGTCTTAAGGCGTTGAAGTTTGATCATAGGTACAGTTGGTAACAGAGGAAGTAACAGCCTAGGAACAGATGTGTGTTACCAAGTATTTTTAAGGACATAAGTCTTTGCGTGCTATTTGTGAAAACGTTTAACAGAATTTATCTCTGGGTAAATTGCTTTCCTAAAACTGTTCTCAGAAATAATTCTTTTATACTTATAAAATCTTTCTTGAAAATCTTTTTAAAAGAAGCCTTGCTATACAAGGACTCTTTGTTATTCTGTAAAAGATTTTGTGATTTAAAAGATTTTATATCTGTATTATCTTTTGGTGATTTATTCTGATTCAAAGAGTTTAGTTTTCTTAAACAGAAAGATATTCTCATTGAAACCTAGTTGATCTCTACTTGTGATTAGGTCAGAAAAATCTCCCTTTATATAGTCTGTTAACTGCTGAGTTGAAAGGTTACGAAATCACAGAGCATAGAGCGTCAGTTCATTATTTACGTGATTTCATTGAGGAGTCTTGGCTGTTACTGAACGAGTTACCTCACTGTTACCTTGGCATTCCTCTTTGCACTTAAGCACGTTTCTCATAAGGTTTGATTGTACCATTTTTGCTTATTGAGAAGCTTACTGATAACTTATTATTGTTTAGGTTACGGCTACCATAGCAGGTAGTTTGGTTCTCGAGTTCCACGTTGAATTCGAGAATTACGGCTCAGCGATAGATTAGGGTCTATTGTACGAGTTTGGTTTTACAGCTCTTAGTGGAGTTTTGAAAAATCTCTCAGGGTCGTGGTTTTACTTCTTGGTTGAGCTCAAGAAGGTTTCCACGTAAAATCTGTGTTCTTTATTATTGCTTTGTTATTGTCTTGCTAATAAACAAACGTAATAATATTAATCAATCGTATTTTAAGTGCTAAAATTGTTAACTTGCGAAAAAGTTTAAAAAATTCCCAGACTCAATTCACCCCCCCTCTTGAGTCTATTGTTAGGTATAACATTGTGCATTTATCAAGGCTATGACAGAGTTTTCCGCAAAGATGTTGTGATATGGAAAACAACGATAAAAAGAAAATCGTTCGAAATTGTCAAATATCAAATGCTTGATAGTCTTTTAATTAAAATATTTTTTGATGTTTTAGATGCCATATGACCTATTATTAATACAATTTATTCCCTAAAAACAACAGAATCATTATTTGTAAAGGAGATCAAGAGGGGGAGCGAAGAGAAGTGTACATTTAGTGTCATCTACAGTGCATAGACTATATAAGAGGAGACATTGAAGACAAATCCCCACTCCTGCCTGCGAGCCTTGCTCTCTTTGGCCAACGTGAAGCACATGCTCACCGACCCCAATTTGTGTGCCAACCTTCTTTCTAACTCTCTCTTCTCCTTCTCCTTCTCCTACTTCTCCCACCCTTCATTTCCTTTTTAAATTCAGTAGTATGTACAAGTTGTTAGTTTAAGCTTGCTAGGGATTTATTTTTCTCTTTCTTTTCTTTTGACCTTGTACGAGAAATGTGTGAGAGTGCAATTGGCAGTGCACATAATTGTTATAAGCACACATCATCTCTCTAAGCATTGGAAAAAATACGTTTGGATATTTGAATTTGAAATTGTTAAGTAAGAAGTCCCACATCGAAAATAAAAGAGAGCATTGAGGCGTTTATAACTATAGGAATTATTTCACCTATCGTCAATGAATTTTGGATTGTAGCCTATTTAACGAGATTTGAAATTGATCCAATGTTATGCCTTAATTAAAAGGAAAATGTTTGGTTGACCCTGTGGATGAGTAACCCATATTCCCTTTGTATTTATTTCTATCCTACCTTGAATGTCATTTTTTGGAAATAGAGTGTTGAAGTGAGTTTGTGTCCCACATTGAAAGATTAAGTGGTCTTGAGCATACATATAAGAAAGTGGGTTACTCCACCCATTGCCAATTGGTTTTGGGTTGGAACCTCACTTGTCTTATATGTGCTCACTTGTTAAGGCCCAATTATTGAAATTTATCATGGTTACTCCTTATTGGCCCACGCGCGTGTGACTGGCCCATAATAGATTGGTCCACGCTTCAGCCCATGATGGGTCTTTGCGTGAGGTGGGGTGTTGAAGTGAGTTTGTGTCCCATATGGAAAGATTAAAGGGTCTTGAGCATACATATATGGAAGTGGGTTACTCCACCCATTGCCAATTGGTTTTGGGTTGGAACCTCACTTGTCTTATATGTGCTTAATTGTTAAGGCCCAATTATTGAAATTTATCTGTTTAAGTGGGTTTGTGTCCCACATGGAAAGATCAAAGGGTCTTGAGCATACATATAAGGAAGTGGGTTACTCCACCCATTGTTAATTGGTTTTGGGTTGAAACCTCACTTATATTGTATATGTGCTCACTTGTTAAGGCTCAATTATTGAAATTTATTATGGTATCAGAGCGGATTTTATCCCGACTTTATGTTACCCCTTATTTGCCCACGCGCGTGTGACTAGCCCATTGTAGGCTTGAATTGGTCCACGCTTCAGCCCATGATGGGTTTTTTCGTGAGGTGGGGTGTTGAAGTGGGTTTGTGTCCCACATGGAAGGATTAAAGGGTCTTGAACATACATATAAGGATGTGGGTTACTCTACCCATTGCCAATTGGTTTTGGGTTGGAACCTCACTTATCTTGTATGTATGCTCACTTGTTAAGGCCCAATTATTGAAATTTATCATAGAGAAGATAGAAAATAAAAATAGAGAAGAGAGATAGATACAAATAGAAGATGTGTTGCCAACCCAGTAAGTGAATGTATCATTCTCCTAATTAAAATTCTTCTTCCTTATTAGGTGTGTCATGTGAATTTCATCATTGTTGCTTTTGGTGCATTAATTAATGAATTATGAGTTTATGACCCACATATTCAGGGCCAGTACAAGTCAAAACCAATGGGTGCATATGGTACTATGGTGCTGATACAGTTCCAAGTTTTACAAGAAGAGATTAGTACGTAGTGACGACAATTGTGAAGCACATCAGGCACATGATTTTGATGCAATTTCATTTGCACTGTTTCACTGAAAATTGTTCAAAAAACATCCTACGCAACTGTTATAATACTATGCAACTGATTATGGATGTACTAAACTACTAAGTTACAGGAGGGCCTCAATTTTATATTTTTACTTAGTCGTGAGAAGTCATCCTCATCAATAAGCAGCTACACGCATGTATTAACCTGGGTAATGTTAAAACGTTAGGCATAAAAGTAGGGATTTAACATCAAGATGATTAAAACTTTATGACCAAAGCTAGACACAAATTTTTGCCTAATCTTGATATCGTAGAGGGACCTAATTCGAAAAGTGGAGGAGAGAGAGTGGGTGGGGGGAAAGGAGAGAGGAAGGCAAATGAGAGAGAGATAGAGATTAACATGTACAATGAACATAAGAGTAACATTTAACTATTGAAGGTAATTGGTATTATATTGACTACTTAGCTTGCCTGCTAACTTCTTCTTTCCAATTCTTTTGATATGGGGCAGTCGTATAGTCGCATATAAGTCTCTTTCAATTGTACACATAAGGTAACTTGAGAGTTGAGACCTCCAATTTGCTTGCTTTTTCTTAACTAACAAAAGATACTAACTTAGTGCTTATACGATTAAATTTCATCCTAAACAACTGAAAAACCCTGAAACAAATACATCAATGTGTCTAATAATTCAAATATTTGTTTAGTTTCAACTAATTACTCTTGAGTTTCTCTCAAATGAATTTAGACACCCAATCAAAAACAAGCATTTGATACTTAAGCATGTGGTCAAACTTCACATCAAAAGTTCTCAACTTCTAGCTAGGTTAGCCTAACCCAAAAGTGTAGGCATTTATAGGCTTATAGCACAAGTGCAAAGCTATCTACTTCTACAATCTACCAATTTAGGTCACATGAAAGGTGAGCATCACAATTCACAATGGCATATGTCCCATATGTAATGTACCCATATGTAGGCATGTAGCGGCCCACGCTCTCACAGTCTCATGTTTGTTGTCTTTGTGCGTTTTCGTAATTGACCAATTATATACCCTCCTTCACTCTCACCACTAGAGTTGGCAAAATTTGACCCGATCCGAGAACCCGACCCATACCGACCCAAAAAGTTTGGGTCTTGAACAAAGAATTTCAACCCGAAACCCGATACTTACCGAACCCAAAAAACCGACATTTATTGGGTCAAACCCGAACCCGCTCTGGGTCGACCCGTTGGGTTGAGGCTTTCAAAACAAGACATATCAGCATTAGAAAAGTGAATGACAAAAAGTTTAATCATATCAGAATTTCTTACATATCAACCAATTTTGACATATGTAGTTTCAGATTTCTCTTTAATAAGGGTTTTTCTAATCCTTGTGGAACGATCTTAACTAATTGTTACATAGGTAGCGGTTTGATACTTTGTATGTATTAGTAAAAACATAATAACTTGTAAAAACTTTACGAAATAGTTTTCAAGTAGATTAAAACCATATATATTATGTCTAATAACATTATAGTGTGCAGCGTTTTTATTTTAAAGTTGAAAATTGAATTAATTATGCAATTATAACCTAAATAAAAAATAAATGCACAACCTGTTGAGTCGACCCGAACCCGAACCCGAATGCTCTGGGTCATGAACAAGCATTTCCCAACCCGAAACCGAAACGACCCGACCTGTAAATGACCCGACCTGAACCCGACCTGACCGACCCGTTTATCACCTCTACTCACCACACAAAAAGAAAAAAAAGAAGCATGTTTTGTGTGTACTTAGTTCACTGTGGACCAAGTAAATTTGAGGGGTGACTCTAGATAGAGTAGGGGTGGCTACAGGTGAAGTATGGGGTGACTTCAATATTAGAGGGGTGACGCCAAGTATAAATTTAAGGGGTGACTCAAGTGAAGTAGGGGATGACTTCACTATTAGACGGGTGGCGCCAACTATATATTTGAGGCGTGACTCCAGGTGAAGTAGGGGGTGGCTCCAGGTGAAGTAGGGGGTGACTCCAGATAAAGTATGGAGTGGCTCCAGGTAAAATATTGTCCACTATGAACTAAGTTCACACAAGTTTTTGTAAAAAATTTAAATAAAGAATAGAGTATACAATATAGAAAGATGGGCCCAATAATGGATTAACGACTTAAACGTAGCCCGTAGATTCGTGGCCCGTGGCCCAGGTGTTGGTCCAAACCGTAGTTTGAAACTTTCCGATGTACTGCAGGAGTAATACATGGAGACTTCACTATTAGACGGGTGGCGCCAACTATATATTTGAGGCGTGACTTCAGGTGAAGTAGGGGGTGACTCCAGATGAAATAGAGAGTGACTCCAGATAAAGTATGGAGTGATTCCAGGTAAAATATTGTCCACTATAAACTAAGTTTACACAAGTTTTTGTAAAAAATTTAAATAAAGAATAGAGTATACAATATAGAAAGATGGGCCCAGTAATGTATTAACGACTTAAACGTAGCCCGTAGATTCGTGGCCCGTGGCCCTGGTGTTGGTCCAAACCGTAGTTTGAAACTTTCCGATGTACTGCAGGAGTAATACATGGAGAATAGGACGGCCCAGACCCGTTGCCATTTTAGGCCGAAGATATTTGCTATTGCAAGGTTGCAACCGACTATTTGCTATTGCAAAGGTCGATCTGTACATTTGAATCCCCCCCCCCCCGAGTCTCTTATATGGAAATCATTATTTATAAATATAGCGATCACTTAATTTAATTAATAATCTTTATTTCATCAAAGAGTGATCATTGTCTCACTGAAAATTACCAGAAAATCGTCTTATATAAATATTTGTTTTTAAAAAAATAAAAATAAAGGTTTGTTTTATAAATCATAAAATTTGGTTCTCTAAGACAAAGAAAAGTATAGTGATAAAAAATTATCAAAAATTGAAATAAGACGGTCTAATTGTGAGACGGTTGTTATTGTTTGCAAATAAAAAAATTACCTTTTAAAAGAAGGTTATTATATATTGAATAGAAAGGATTATTTTTAATTGTTTTTTCATAAAACGATATTACACAAAATTTTCAGAAAAGGAGAGAGTGAGTGAGGAAGTGAATAAATGATAGTTTATATCAATCTGGTTCTATACATTTGAAATCAACTCCTCCAGAAGCAAAATCTAGATTTCTTACTCAACGAGACAACACTATTAATTAACTTTACACTCTAATTATCATAAGATATTAAAAAAAAAAAGAAGGACAAATGGTAGAAAAGAGAGCCCATGAGTCCATGACCTCCATTTATCAACTACTAGGAAGCACATACATACATCCGATTAGAACTTAATTAAACCCTAATAGTACTAAATGCGTCATTAGATCCCTTATGATGAGAACTTTGTGTTAACAATACGAACCCTAGCTATTATAACTAGCTAGCTAATTAAGTGTTTAATTTCAAACATAGTCTAGTTAATAATAACCTGAGAAATTAAACATTAATTACTATTTAGTATTATGTCATGGATCATACCCTAGACGAAGCTCCAAATCTATAGCCTCATAATTCTTATTGTTCTTCTTCTTCTTCTTCTTCTTCTTCTCTTCATCTTCTTCATAATTAGTCATTGATGATGATGAGTTAATCTTCAAGCTCAAATCAGTACCCAAATGTTCCTCATACATCCCAAACAAGCTCGATCTTCTGAGGGGAAAATCATTATTATTAGTATTTCCAATGTAAGTCGAAACTCGAGATGATGATCTAGGGTTAGCAAGAGGGTTAAAGTAGGGTTGGTAATTATTATTCCTTTGTGGGGTAAAATTAGAAGAATAACCGGTTGATGATTCTTCATGAGGCTTATTATTGTAGGAATTAATTGAAGATGAGAAAGAAGAGAATGTAGGAACGTGTTTGGCTTTGGCTTTGGCTTTGTCTCTTCTATGCATGTTCATGTGACCTCCTAAGGCTTGAGCATTAGTGAATCCTCTCTTGCAATAGCTGCATTCATATGTCCTCCCAATGCCGGTGTTGTCATTGTCGTTGTCGTTCTCGTCATCACTTGGTTCCATTGATCTATCATCCACCACCTCGATCTCTTTGCTCGACTTTTGCATCTCAATATTACAACCTCTACTTTGGTTTGCTAGGGTGATTTGCAAGCTAAGATAGTATATTGTGATATGATTATGTAAAAGGCTAGCTAGTATGTAATTGAGGTGAGTTTTGTAAGACAAATTTAAGAAGTTGAAACTAGGGTGAAGTGTATAATGGAGAAATGGTTGAGATTTGTTGTTTGTGAGTATGCTCTTTATTGTTTCATGAAGACCTATAATAAGTTCATCTAATTAATTAAACACTTGCAATTAATAAATACCTCTTTAGGTGATGGACCATGCAAAGGGGGATATAGCTAACTAGGTTGTCATATTTAGAAAGAGTATAATACGTACCTTAATAAGCTACAAAGAGTAAAGTACAACGTATCCGCATAATTCCACTTGGATGTGATGACTAAAAGCCAACTCTAAAGGTTACATAATTTGTTGATTCTTGTCACCATAAAGGAAATTAAGTATGGAAAATGTTAGTGTTTATTATAAACAAGGATTTGGGATTCCAAAACTCCTAAAAGTATAATCCAAAAAGTTATTAATCTCTTGTAGATCAAGGGGTATTTCCATTAGTAAACAAAGAATGATCTTTAACCATGCCACGTTAAGAGTGTGGTATTTCCAGTAATGAACTCACCTCAATTGAATAGTAATATTTGAGAGATTTATTAAGTAGAGCCAATTATTAAGAAAGTGAAACAGAACACACTCTAAGTACGTACGATTGTTCTAAAACCAATGGTCGATCAAAGATAATGTGTTAGGAGGTTCTTTTTTTTAATTACACTCGGGGAGAGAGGCTACCATGGCTTCTGGGACATGAAAATTGTTTAAAACTTATGAAAAATATTCTTTCAATTATACTATATATGTTGTAGACGTAATCGTATTTATACAACAACAACCACAACCCTTCGCCTAGGACAGGGTCTGGAGAGGTCCAGATTTACGCAGCATTACCTCTAACTAGTTGCCTAACAGAGAGACTATTTTCGAGAGATCACATAATCTTATTTATGTTTTGGCAAAAAAATCCATATGAGGCAACCTCATGCTGACGTCATGCTTGTTTACAGAGGTGGCCTCATAAGAGACTCATTGCTGTTTTTTTAGCCTTCATCAGATAATTAATTACAGCCAATGCGTATTAGTTATGCTAATATATGTAAAGCTTCGATTATGTGAAACACCGTTGTCATTCAAAAAATCAAAAGTGAAACTACATAGGACTAGTACAAGTTTGAGAAGCCCCTAGCTAATAAGTAATCTCGTGTATGTATGTTTTTATATATGTATGTGTATGCTTATGGAGAAAAGCAAGACTTTAGAATTCACACTTGTTAAATGGTAAAGTTTCTAATAAGAGGCATAGGTAAGGTTGACACTAGTAGTTAATATCAATGAGATGATGTGATGGATTATATCAAAGTGAAAGTGAGAGAGAGCGTGTCAAATATGATTAGCAATGCGTGCAGCAGTCTGGCGTTTATATGTACAAAAATGAGTTACTGATGGATATAGCAAACTGATCATGGTAGACTAGAGCGAGCAGGTGGCAAAGGTTTGAGAAAATTGGAGTGAAAAAAAGGTGAAACAAATAAAAGAGATGAATTAATGACACATCTCTATTAATATAGAAAGGCTATAGCTTAAGCCTCAAGCTCAATGGCCGTTTGCATGTGATGACATCTATATCCATATGTAATAAAATTAGGGGGTGTGGTTGAGTATTAGGGAGTTATCTACCTTTTATTAAGGTCGAGATTCGAATTTGACTTTGGGCACGTAACAATTTTAAATTCCTTAGCTGGATGCCTAATCCTTTGTGGTGCCTAGTGTCTACAAAATAGCGCGTGAAAATCGTCAGTGTGGTTGACGGAATTGAAGTAAAGTGGAAATAAATAGTACTCTATGAGAGAAAAATTAGATTACAACACAAAACAAAACTGAATTGATAAATTGAATTAAACTTATTACTGAGTTAGTGGGATAAACACCTCCTAATACTTATGGGCCGTTTGGTTGGGTTAATGATTAAGAGGGTAATGGAATGAATTTTTAGGCTAAAATAGTAAAGTAAAGTGGTGATGTGGGTAATGATTAATGGGGGGTAATGGAGAAAATGAAGGAAAATGGGGGAATATCATTACCCTAGAGGGAGGTGGGTTTCTATTATCTCCCAATTGGGGGTAATCATTACCCTCCTTCTCACAAAATTTAACCATCACTACCTCACATACCTCCCATTTTAGCCATTATCCCCTTAATTATTAACTCCGACTAAACGGCCCCTTAATTTTAAGATAGAGCAAGGGATAATTGTTGGCATCTATACGTAAATCATGACGTGTTGGAAGGAAAGCAAATGTGGTGGTAACTCCAGGGGTTATTGTTCCTCGTTTTCTCATGTATTCCACTGGGACGTACAAAAAGTTCAAAATTTTTGACTTCTAAAGTTAACTTTGAAGGCAACAAACACAATTAACAATACATTTAATTATTAAATTATTTGATAATCTCTAGTAGTGTACTCACTCAGTCATTCTGCCAATCTGCCCTGATTTTTGAGTTTACTCACTACATATTCAGAGGATTGTTATATGTTATTTATTTATTTATTTATTAATCTTTACTTCAAAAACTATAGTTAATTTAGCATACTCTTATTCCATAGGCCCTAAATTTTATGGTGCGTTCTTTTCCACTTATTTTTATTGATTCTCACTGATTGGGTAAGGTCATTCCACTGATTTCCACTGATTGGGTAAGGTCTTGCCACTGATTTTTACTGATTTGGTAAGGTCCTTCCATTAATTCTCACTGATTCAGTAAGATTCTGATTCTGTGAGTAGGAATGAGGGTCATGACACTGATTTCCATTGATTGGGTAAGGTCCTGCCATTAATTCTCACTGATTCAGTAAGATCTTGCCACAGATTTTACTGATTGGCTAAGGTCTTGCCACTGATTTTCACTGATTAAATAAGGTCAATAAGTAAAAAAGAACACACCCTTAATATAATATTTAAATATGATATATGAGGTATTAGAGAGATTTTAAGGTTATGGGTTACAGTATCATACTCTGATGATCTGATCTATCATGGCCTAACAATTGCTAACTCTCCTATTCGGACTTTTTCTAGGTAGGCCTAACAGGTGCAACTAGATATTACAGCTGATGGACCCCCGGCCCATAAGTCAGTGTACTATAAAAGGCCCAACTCGATAGAAGGTCAAGCAAGTCGACTCTCCACCACTGGTGCTGCAGCTTGTGTACTAGGACAATGTTTCATTTACTCATGACTCATGACTCATGAGTGATCATGTGGTTCAATATTGGACTAATTTAAAATTATGTTTTGATATTTTTCTAGCGACACGAGTAGTTACCTTGTTACGAGATCTTACCGAGATTTCAGGCGTGATTTATAGGAAGTTTGGTTGCGTCTGAATATGGCAAGTTATCATAGAGTTTGATATTGTTTAGAATTGTTCCATATCCTAAAAGATATGTATAGATACTAGGGCTGTCTATATATACTCGGTGATAATCAATACAAACATCATCTTTTCTGCCTCAATCTTATCATGGTATCAGAGCGTGAAAGATCCTTAAACAAACCCTAAACAAAAACCCAAAAACCTTAAACCCTAAACAATGGTTGTGGAAGATCCACCACCAAAAATTGACTCAAAATCCCCTTATTTCCTAGGTCCTCAAGATAGACCTGGTGATTTTATTACTGCGGCCAGATTTAATGGCGAAAATTACGATGATTGGGCTGGTGAGATTGAGACGGCCCTTCAAGCTCGAAGAAAGTTCGGATTTTTAGATGGTACGATTGTATCTCCAACACCTCCGTGCACACAAGATGATTGGAATACAATTCAAGCCATGTTGGTATCTTGGATTATGAATACCATCACATCAGAAGTGAAAAGTACCCTGTCTAAGTATAAAGACGCCAGGCGTCTATGGGAGACGCTTAAGGAACGATTTGCTCTTATGAATGGACCACGCATACAGCAATTAAAAGCGGCCATCTCTGACTGTAAGCAAACCAAATCCATGTCAGTTGCTTCTTACTATGGAAAACTCACGGCTCTATGGGAGGAATTGCATAACCATGAACCCTTGATTACTTGTTCTTGCTGTACAAAGTGTACCACAAGCCTTGAACATGAGCGCCGCCGTGCAAAGGACATGCTTCATGAATTTCTGATGGGTTTATATACCCCATCTTATGGTCCTTTGCGATCAAATATTCTTGCTCAAGATCGTCTGCCCTCTCTCAGTCGTGCCTACCAGCTTGTTATTCAAGATGAACGAGTCAGAACGTCTCCGGCTCTGCCCGAGGAGAAGTCCGAAGTTGTTGGATTTTCTGTGCGAACTAGTGGGCGCACACGAGGCAAAATAGAGAAACCTGATAAATCACATCTATCCTGCACCTACTGCAAGAAGACAGGCCACGAAGTAACTAATTGCTTCGAAATTCATGGATATCCAGAATGGTGGGAGGATCGTGTGAAGTCTAACAGTGGATCAGGTATGACCAAACTGATGATTGGTCGTAACCAACAATCAACGACCTCTTCTTCTTCTCTTGCGGCAGGACGTAGTCGAGGGGGGTCCGTGCCAATGCTGCAGTTGTTTCAGAACTCACTGGAACACCATCTGCAGAATTATTTTCCGCTGATCAATTGAAGGCGCTTGCAAGTGTCTTTGGTAATATGACTGTTTCCGGTAATCGTTTGAGTGGTAAGATTAATGGTCACTCTTGGATTATTAATACAGGTGCATCTAATCATGTTACTGTTAATCTTTCTCTATTGTTCGATGTGAAAGACATCCTATGTCTCGTTGGTCTCCCTGATGGAAAGAAAGTGGTTGCAACAAAGAAAGGATCAGTGCGATTGTCGGATGCTATGACTCTCACTCATGTTCTTTATGTCCCTCTCTTAAATTGCAGCCTATTGTCCGTTTCACAATTGTGTGATGATTTGGATAGTATTGTCATTTTTAATCGATATGTGTGTGCTATACAAGACCAAACGAGGAAGCTGATTGGAATGGGAAGTAAGCAAGATGGACTCTACTACTTCAAGGGACCACATACAGTGCAGGCAGTCACTATGGACGCGGACGCTTCTTCTTTGGCTCTTTGGCATGCTAGGATGGGGCATCCTTCAGAAAAAGTAGTAAAATTGCTCCCTCCCGTTTGTAATTCTAAAGGTAGTTTGAATAAAGCTTGTGAAGTGTGTTTTAGAGCTAAACATCCCAGAGAAAAACCCCCTTTGAGTGAGAATAAAGCCAGTCGAATTTTTGAACTAATTCATATTGATTTGTGGGGCGGCTATCGTCATACATCATCTTGTGGTGCTAGATATTTTTTGACTATTATGGATGATTTTTCTCGGGCTGTGTGGGTTTATTTGATGGATGATAAAACAGAGGTCTTTTCTAAATTTATGTCCTTTGTTGCTATGGTTGAGCAACAATTCTCTCAAACCATAAAAATTATTCGGAGTGATAATGGAACGGAGTTCCGGTGTTTGCTTGGTGATTTTACTGCTTGTGGTATCTTATTTCAAACCTCATGCACTGGGACACCACAACAAAATGGGAGACTTGAAAGGAAACACAAACACATACTAAATGTTGCCCGCGCCTTGCGCTTCCAAGCCAATTTGCCTATTTATTTTTGGGGGGAGAGTGTTTTGACGGCTGCCCATTTAATCAATAGAACTCCTTCCACTGTCCTTGACAATCACACTCCTTTTGAAAAATTATTTGGATATTCTCCATCTTATGATGCCATTCGAGTGTTTGGGTCGCTATGTTTTGCCCACAACCAAAAGACAAAGGGGGATAAATTTGCGAGTCGTAGCTGTAAATGCATATTTGTTGGTATCCTTTTGGTCAAAAGGGATGGAGGCTTTATGATCTTGATAAACATGAGTTCTTTGTGTCAAGAGACGTAAAATTCTTCGAAGAGATTTTTCCCTTTGTTGACACGGAAGCTAGCAATATTAGGCCAACGGATCACTTTGATATGGATGTGGATATTGATTTAGACTTTGCGGAATTTTTGGATGACTCCACTGTTGCTACAGTTCCTAATACCAGGGATCCAACTGATGAGAGTCTAGATGTGCCTCTTATCCCCAATGAACCAAATTCCTCTGTCACTGTCAACATTGGGTCTGACCAAACCACAAGTCAGGCAAGCCCAACAGAAATAGAACACTCCAGTGTTGTAGACGACTTTGTCCACACTGGGTCTGACCATACTGAAGAACAGGCAGGCTTAAATGATCAGGGTTCCGAGGAAGTTTTGGGTCGTGGAAGGCGCACTAAAACTCCTTCAGTGCTCCTCAAAGATTTTGTTACTCACAACATGGTTAAAGAGAGTCCATCGAACACTGCTACTTCCCCTCCACAACATACCTCAGGTACTCCTTTTCCTATAGCACGCTATATTAATTGTGACAGTTTTTCTACGCCATATCGCAACCTTGCAGCTGTAATTACAGGAGATAAAACTCGGTCTTTTAAGGAGGCCTTGAAGATGATGGGTGGAAGAAGGATATGCAAGAGGAAATTAAAGCCTTAGAAGATAATGGTACTTGGACTCTCGAACCACTTCCACCTGGCAAGCGTGCACTAGGCAATCAATGGGTTTATATGAGGAAATACCTCTCCAATGGAGATCTTGAGCGGTTAAAAGCTCGCTTGGTTATTTTTGGTAATCATCAAATTGAAGGCTTGGATTACTCTGAGACCTTTGCTCCTGTTGCCAAAATGGCAACCATTCGTGCCTTCTTAGCTATTGCCGCTTTCAATAATTGGGAACTTCATCAAATGGATGTCCACAATGCCTTTCTCCATGGTGATCTTGATGAGGAAGTTTATATGAAATTGCCTCCTGGCTTCACGTCAGCGGAGCCAAATCTGGTATGTCGTCTTTGCAAATCTTTATATGGCTTAAAACAGGCACCCCGTTGTTGGTTTGAAAAACTGGTCACTGCTTTGAAAGGGTATGGCTTTCTTCAGTCTTACTCCGATTACTCCCTGTTAACTTACACTAAAGATGGCGTGCAGCTCAATGTCTTGGTATATATTGATGATTTAATTATTTCTGGCAATAATTCTGTTGCTTTAAGTACTTTCAAGGCCTATTTGGGTGACTGTTTTCATATGAAAGACCTTGGTCAACTTAAATATTTTCTGGGTATTGAGGTAGCTCGGAGTACAGTTGGCTTATTTCTTTGTCAAAGAAAGCATACTCTTGACATTATTACTGAGGTCAGCTTCTTGGGGGCAAAACCAGCAGATACTCCTATTGAGCAAAATCACAAGTTAGGCCATGCCATTGGTGCTAAACTTGATGATCCTGAATCCTATCGGCGCCTTGTAGGTCATCTTGTGTATTTATCTGTCACACGACTTGATTTGGCATATTCGGTTCATCTTTTATCTCAATTTATGCAAGATCCTCACCAAGAGCATTGGGAGGCCGCTCTACGGGTTGTGCGTTATTTGAAGGGAACTCCAGGTCAAGGTATTTTATTGCAAGCTGACAGTGACTTATCTTTAAATGGATGGTGTGACTCGGATTGTGTTGCCTGCCCCCTTACACGGCGATCCTTAACGGGTTGAATGGTGTTTCTTGGTTAATCACATATCTCATGGAAAACAAAGAGGCAAACTACTGTCTCAAAGTCTTCCGCTGAAGCAAAATATCGCTCCATGGCTGCCATCACTTGTGAGCTAAAGTGGTTGAAAGGTTTGTTATTAAGTTTGGGTGATCATCATCCCAAAGCTGTACCATTGTTTTGTGATAACCAGTCGGCTTTACATATTGCTCGCAATCCTATTTATCATGAACACACGAAGCATATTGAAGTTGATTGTCACTTTATTCGTGATGCTATTACCGAAGGTCTAATTGCTCCATCGTATGTTCCTACGACAGTGCAATTGGCTGACTTATTTACAAAGGCTCTCGGCATGAAGCAGTTTGATTTATTACTCAGCAAGTTGGGGATCGTGAACCCCCATGCTCCAACTTGGGGGGGGTGTTACGAGATCTTACCGAGTTTTCAGGCGTGACTTATGAAAAGTTCGGTTGCGCTTGAATATGGCAAGTTATCATAGAGTTTGATATTGTTTAGGATTGTTTCCATATACAAATTGTTTCCATATCCTAAAAGATATGTATAGATAATAGGGCTATATATATATACTCGGTGATAATCAATACAAACATCATATTTTCTGCCTCAATCTTATCATACCTTCTTTATTTTATTTCGAATTAAAATTTTATGTAAGTAATAAAGTTACAGATAAGCTAAATTGAAATAAATTTTAAGTGAAATTAAGTTGAGTAGAACAAGGCCTAAATCTCCCAAGGAATCGATTCCTGCTTTCTCGTTTCTTGAAAAAAAAAGTAAGAAAAGGGAGAGAAAATTACAAATTCCCAACATTGAAACTAATTTATGACTCAAAACATTATTATTGACTTAGAAGCACATCAACTTTGAAGTCAATTCATAAAACTTCACCAATAAGTATAGACACAAGCAAGAATAGGAAGAGACACCGTGAAGAGCAAATCAATGAAGAGATACTCACTAGCAAGTCACTATCCACATAGGCACATAGCCTTCCCTTAATATTGTGAGTTTATGACCACTAATAATTCTAATACACCTGAGAATGTGTTATATTAATTATTTGGTCTCTAATTAAATATATAGCTATGGCTAATAGCTTCCTAGCTGGATAGTCGTGTCTCCATTTCTTTGTAAGTTAGTTTTACACAAGACTTATTGATATTACTATACATACTGATCATATACTAGTTTTGGTCCCCCGGCGATGCCCCAAGTTAGTTTTTACTTTTAATATGTTGTCTATTCTTTTAGATGTTATAATAGTTGTCTTATAATTATGTGATTAGGGTCTAACTCTTCTGTCTTTTTTTTGTAAGCAAATATTCTAATTAAAGAAGTTTTGATACTCAATTATCTATAGGAGACAAGTATCTCATTTTGAAGTATCTATAGGGTCGCACTATGTTTTAATATTAAGTAAAATATGTACAGGACAAACGTATCTTATTTTGAAGGATTTTCCGAACATGATCCAATGAAGTAAGAATTATAAATTTTATAGTTGCGTAATAAGAGTTATTTTGATTTTATAACTTGAACAATATGATAATAATTATGTCGTTTTGTATTTATTAAATCAAATAAATGCTTGACACACTTGTATAGACGGCTTACATGGCGGCTTACATAGCATTACCATATGAATTTGGGGCTGACGTGTCATCTCACGTGTCAATCTTGAATGTGCCAAGTGGCAAGTCATAGTAAATTTTTGTCCCGGGCGATGCCTCGGGTTAGTTTATATGTTGTCTCTTCTTTTAGGTGTTATAGTAGATGTCTTAATTACACAGATGTCATAGTCATATGATAAGGATTAATCATACAATGCAATGGTGATATAAAGGGCACATGACAAACATAACAAATACCTCGTAGAAGTGCCACATGACGAGGATAAACTGTGTAGTTTATAAGTTTTATAAAATCTACCGAACATTATAGAGTCAAATATAGGACATTATCTCATTTTGAGGTATTTTCTGAACCTGATCCAATTAAGTAAGAATTGTATAATTTATATAGTTGTTGCGTAACAAAAGTTATTTGATTTTATAACTTGAACAAAATGATTTCTGAAGCTGACACACTTTCATGAGCGGATTACGTGGCGTCTTACATGTTGTTACCATACGAATATAGGAGCTTACGTGGCATCCCATGTGTCTATCTCAAATGTGCCACGTGCAAGTCTTAAGAAAGCTTGTTACGACATCTGCGATATTTCAGGCGTCACTTATGGAAAGTTCGGTTCCGCCTGAAATATGGCAAGTTATCATAGAGTTTGATATTGTTTAGGATTGTTTCCATATACAAATTGTTTCCATATACTAAAAGATATGTATAGATACTAGGGCTGTATATAGGGCTGTATATATATTCCGGTGATAATCAATACAGAAATCATCTTTTCTGCCTCAATCTTGTCATGGTATCAAAGCGTGAAAGATTCTTAAACAAACCCTAAACAAAAACTCAAAAACCTTAAACCCTAAACAATGGTCGTGGAAGATCCACCACCAAAAATGGACTCAAAATCCCCTTATTTCCTAGGTCCTCAAGATCGACCTGGTGATTTTATTACTGCGACCAGATTTAATGGCAAAAATTATGATGATTGGGCTGGTGAGATTGAGACGGCCCTTCAAGCTCGAAGAAAGTTCGGATTTTTAGATGGTACGATTGTATCTCCAACGCCTCCGTGCACACAAGATGATTGGAATACAATTCAAGCCATGTTGGTATCTTGGATTATGAATACCATCACAGCAGAAGTGAAAAATACCCTGTCCAAGTATAAAGACGCCAGGCGTCTATGGGAGACGCTTAAGGAACGATTTGCTCTTACGAATGGACCACACATACAACAATTAAAAGCGGCCATCTCTGACTGTAAGCAAACCAAATCCATGTCAGTTGCTTCTTACTATGGAAAACTCACGGCTCTATGGGAGGAATTGCATAACCATGAACCCTTGATTACTTGTTCTTGCTGTACAAAGTGTACCACAAGCCTTGAACATGAGCGTCGCCGTGCAAAGGACATGCTTCATGAATTTCTGATGGGTTTATATACCCCTTCTTATGGTCCTTTGCGATCGAATATTCTTGCTCAAGATCCTCTGCCCGAGGAGAAATCTGACGTTGTTGGATTTGCTGTGCGGACTAGTGGACGCGGCCGAGGCAAAACAGAGAAACCTGATAAATCACATCTCTCTTGCACCAATTGTAAGAAAACAGGCCACGAAGTAACTAATTGCTTCGAAATTCATGGATATCCAGAATGGTGGGAGGATCGTGTGAAGTCTGATAGCGGATCAGGTATGACCAAATTGTTGATTAGTCGTACCCAAAAATCAACGACCTCTGCTCCTTCTCTTGCGGCAGGACGTGGTCGGGGGGGGGTGCCAATGCTGCAGTTGTTTTTGAACCTATAGGAGCATCATCTGCTCAATTATTTTCCGCTGATCAGTGGAAGGCACTTGCCAGTGTCTTTGGTAATATGACGGTTTCCGATAATCGTTTGAGTAGTAAGATTAATGTCATTCTTGTATTATTGATACAGGTGCATCTAATCATGTTACTGGTAATCTTTCTTTATTATTCGATCTGAAAGACATCTTATGTCTCGTTGGTCTTCCTGATGGCAAGAAAGTGGTTGCAACAAAGAAGTGCTCAGTGCGATTGTCGGATGCTTTGACTCTCACTCATGTTCTTTATGTCCCTCTCTTGAATTGCAACTTATTGTCCGTTTCACAATTGTGTGATGATCTGGATAGTATTGTCATTTTTATCCGATATATGTGTGCTATACAAGATTAAACGAGGAAGCTGATTGGAACGGAAAGTAAGCAAGATAGACTCTACTACTTCAAAGGACCACAAATAGTGCAGGCTGTCACAGTGGACGCGGACGCTTCTTCTTTGGCTCTTTGGCATACTAGGATGGGACATCCTTCGGAAAAATTAGTAAAGTTACTTCCTCAAGTTTGTAATTCTAAAGGTAGTTTGAATAAAGCTTGTGAAGTGTGTTTTCTAGCTAAACATCCCAGAAACAAATTTCCTTTGAGTGACCATAAGGCTAGTCGGATTTTTGAATTAATTCATGTTGATTTATGGGGCGGCTATCGTTATACATCATCTTGTGGTGCTAGACATTTTTTGACTATTGTTGATGATGTCTCTAGAGTTGTGTGGGTCTATCTGATGGATGATAAAGAAGAGGTCTTTTCTAAATTCATGTCCTTTGTTGCTATGGCTGAGCGACAATTTTCTCAAACCATAAAAATTGTTTGGAGTGGTAATGGAACAGAGTTTCGATGTTTGCTTGGTTATTTTACTGCTTGTGGTATCTTATTCCAAACCTCATGCATTGGGACTCCACAACAAAATGGGAGAGTTGAAAGAAAACACAAACACATCCTAAATGTTGCCCGCGCTTTGTGCTTCCAAGCCAATTTGCCTATTTATTTTTGGGGGGAGAGTGTATTAACCGCTGCTCATTTAATCAATAGAACTCCTTCCACTGTCCTTTCAATGGGTAAATACGAAAATGAGGCACAATAATGTTTTCAATGTTGTGAAACAATTAGAGAGATAGAGAGTAGAGAGTAAAGGGGAGCAAAAGGTTGTCTGTATTATTCACATGAGGGATATATATAGTACAAGAGGGGCTAGAGTTTTACTTGTATAGCAAGAACCCTAGTACAGTATATGGTAAATATCTAAGTATAATATCTTTACAATATATTGTACATCCATATATATAATATATTTCATAACACTCCCCCTTGGATGTACATCACTAAAGAATATGCCTCGTTAAAACCTTACCAGGAAAACCCTGTGGGATAAAAACCTAGTGAAGGAAAAAGAATACATTATTATTCAATACGCGTGAGATGCTGCCTCATTAAAAACCTTGCTTGGAAAACCCAGTGGGACAAAACCATGGCTAAGGAAAAAAGAGTGCAACACGTATTTTCTCTCCCTCATGACCATATCCATCTAGATCTTCAAGTCGATTCAATTGTGATCTTCAGTAGGACATGTCTTCTTACTTGTGTTGACTCCTGCATGTTTAAAATATGATTCCAACAATCTTCATATTTTCCTTGAATATGATGTATATAACTTTCATTCGTACCAATATCATTTCAAACAATTATATATCCAACAAAGGGAGACATTAATACGGAACTCTATAAATTCCATAATATCCTTGTTAAGCTGCCTCGTTAAAAATCTTGTTAGGTAAAACCCAATGGGATAAAAACCTCAACGAAGGGAAAAAGAGTACAGCCACTACTTCACCAAAACCTTTGCTAGGAAAACCCAATGGGAAAAACCTATGCAACAGGAGAAAAACGTGAAGTGCGTAAAGTCTCATCCTTTAATAGCAATTTCACAATATATGAGCAGTTTTCACTATTCCAAACCATTTAACATAAACCTTCTTCAGGAGGTCTTTAGTAATACAGATATAAACCTTCTACAGGAGGTCAATATTGGAACATAATAGTATCAAATCTAAAATATCAATCGTTGCTCATATTTTTTCATATCATCACAAAATATTTGTAATTTGGGAATGAGAGAGAATATTTTATGGTACTTCAGGACCATAAAGATCACCTATTTCATAACCATGGTATTTCAGGACCATAACAATCTCATATTAAATATCACCAATAGGTCATCACAAATGTGATATTCACATCAATTCCCTACCTTTGAGAAATTTCTTATGATTTTGTAATTGATAATCTCATATGCTCAAACTTCTGGTTGAGATAATAATCAATTCATTCAAAACTCTCCTAAAGAGGTTGTGTATCTTTTTATATCCAAATCGTGAATGCTTTCCAACAATATATCTTGTGTCATTCTCATTGATATTACTTCAGACACATACAAATAATATATGTATGTTATTAATTTATGGACTTCTATAACTTTGAATATCAGAGGTTCATATAATTTCAATATAAGCTCTTCGGGAGCTTCTCACTTATTCAAAAGTCCATGTTTGCCATTATATATATCCAACAAGGCATTTTAGAGTCCTTCAGTGACTATATCTGCAATCCTTCTGGGATTGACATACCATAGGAGTAAACACCTCCTTTTATAGGTTTCCGCCTATAAAATATGTATTAACTTACACAACTACATTTCAATGAAAATGTGTGCATGCATTATGAGATGAAATTAATAAATTAGTAAATCTTAAATAAATAGAAATAAAATATAAAATATAGTTACATGTATGATGTATGACTTATAATCTATACGCACACAATGCATGACTCGATAATGTAAACTGTATAGTTTGGATATCAAATCCATAATTTAATTGGACTGCAGGTCCATGAGCTCATTTTCTATTTCCAATCAATAATATGTCGACATTTAGATGAATTTTATAAATATGATCCCCATCCATATGTTCATAGTATATTGCATATGCATATCGGTTCCATTATTTACCGGTATCAAAATATTAATCGTTGAATCCTATAATCAACTTCAATTATTTATCCATCAGTACTGGTAAATGATATCTGAATATCTTCTTTGGGTACCTTTTGCTTTTTCATATAGGCCATCTATTTGTGATTCAGATATCCATACCTCTTCAGGGGTATTTATAAGCTATAAAGTTTGTTTATATTTCACAACTCTTCATGAGTATCAACCAAACTGCACGATCTTGTCGTTTTTGTATAATAAACTTTCATTAGGAACCGATCTCAATTACTTTAATTTGAATGAAAGTAAAACTCAATAGACTACACTTCAGGTGTATAAATTTTAACATGACTGGCAAGATATCTCAATTCTCACAACATGAATCTCTACAATCAATCTATGCCTCGATATGCCTCCCAAAGGGTCATAGTTGTACGATAGTCAAATCATAGAGTTTCATGCTTGAATATAGAGAGGTTTGAAATAAAGCTGGTATATATGTATACGTGTATATGAACCTCAAGTTTATATCATGTCCTGAACTTCTGGTTCAGACGGGGATCAACATTCTACATACTTAATGTATGTATTTGTTTTCTTCAGCTTTCCTCTACTATTCTCCCCCTAAGCTGGAAAAACTATATCTTATGGACAGTTGTATGGGGACAGTTCATTATATTGAAATCCAGCGTAGATCCACCATTTTCTCATCTTCTTTCGATGAGCTTCACTTTATTATTAGTTCTCTGGTGGAGAAAATTAATTTTAGGGAGTCATATAATTGGCAGTTGGTTATCTATGTGCTCATATAATTTGCCCCATACAAGAGATCAAATATTGATAAAAACGCTCAAAACATACTTTATAACAAACTAATTGCATAATGCAATGCAACTCGTCTTTTGAGTGATCTTCTGGCCACTTATTCTTAATTTGCACAAGTTGCTATCAATATCTCTTGTCTCTTTTCGAATCAAACTAATTTATTGTTCGAAACTAAATATATACTCCATCTCGTTGTCAGTCTTGCCTTTAAACCTCATATTAATAAAACACGAGAGAGTATGAGCACATTATCATTTATTTATTCAAGAGAAACTTCAGGTTCTCGGAACGGGTGTCTTCATACCCCGGATGGCCTAAACTGTCACATCAACAAAATATTTCACGTGACTAACCTTTGATTAGTTTTTGCTCAATAATAATCAACTTTGACGTACTCATTTACACGTGATTCTGGACAGATGTATGATGTGACAACGACATAACTTATGTCTTTTTTTCTAATGACAAGACATCTTATTTTCAGGGGAGATACAGTTCATGCTCTTCTATAGCTTGTTCTCAACTTGTTCATATAAATATCCATGGAAATATCTATCTATTGGATAGATTTTATTTAAATAAGTACAAGTCCATTGTCATAGCAAAAGGTCATTAATATAATCAACACTTTTTCTTTCTTACAAAAAGCATATGACATTGTTTATCTCATATTTGAATGCGATTATAATTCACATTCTATCTCCCCCTTTTCCGTACATTCATAGTAGGAATTTTTTTTTTATTCAAATAAACACAATCAACATACAATCCCATCAATAATTATATAGGGGTACAAGCTTACGGCTTGTAAGTGTAAATAATACACGCGTATTTCCACTTGACTTTGAACTTCAAGCCAAAAGACTTGTTTCTTCATTGTATTATCTAAATTGAACTTGCAACTTTAGAGGACTTCTGGCCCCAAGTTATAAAAATTATTGTCTCAAGTGGATGCGATATCAATCCATAATCATGAACTTCATGGATGATAATTGTACCATAAAGTAATTTCTCCTTTTATTTAATCGGAGATACATATACCCCTTTTATGATATTCGGGATCACTATCAGTAATTAATTTGTTCATATCAATCTCCATGAACATATATTTCTAAATCAACTTTGGGCTTCAGGCCAAAGGATTGTTTCATCCTTGTAAATATTTACGAAACTTGACATTTTTTTTTATGGGACTTTTGGCCCAAAATTTCATGAACTACTAGTTTATGTATATATCAATATAATCATGAGTTTCAGGTCATGATTGTATCATCATACAATTTCTATCTTATTAAAGATACCCTTTCTGTAATCGACGGAATCACTATAAATAATTTCTATCGTATATGGAGTTTAAAATCATGAATAGGTCTTATAGACCACGACATGCACCATCTCAAAATTTCAGCAAGTGTAATGAAGAAATAATAAAATACACAAGCGAGTAGAATAATTATCATACTGAAGTAATTGAAATCATGTCACTGTGATAATCAAGTCTTCTCTGCACTGGGTCATTTTATATTCTACGTTAAATAAAAAAAAAAAAATTGTCCGGTGTCTAATACCAACGTATGGTGCTCCCACCAAAATCAATAATACGAATATTCATCAGGTAATATAAGGCTTAATATTAACAAGTAGAACTTCTAATTTATATTGTTTCTCAAACAAACTTCTGTACATAGAAGCCATGTTTGCCGAAAACGAAGAGCAAGTATATGACATACAAATTACAACCACTACTATTAATAAATATAATTGCTCAGGAAAGATAAGCAAATTTAATTCATGCCAGAAGTATAATAACATACTTAAAACTATTCGCAATTTAATAGCAAAGATGATCGAATACATGATTATGATCATTGATCGATAAAAGGAAATAAAAAATAAAATCAATCTGTAGGCAAATACTACCAATTATGAACTTTCTTAGCGCTATATGTCACATATGGAAACATCATCATATATAATACGAGTACATTCAAATAGAGAAGTCCAACATCTTCCATTTAATACTAGCTAGGAGTATTGATTCACGTATCACAAGAACGAAACTTAGTATATATTATTGATCTAGAAACACCAAACATATGCAAATCACGTGCAAGAAATAGATAGCGTAATATCAATCTTCGGCTCTGATCATCAATACATGACGAATGTAATAAAAGACAACTAATACTATATATAATTCATAAAATCCAAGTCCATCTACCTCAATACTCAGTATACCAACAACTCATACTAATAAAAATAGAAGTAAGCCATGAGACATTTAATCAATAATCAACTAAGTGCACTTCTCAAAAAAAATAATCAACTAAGTGAGCCATCAATAAGACTTAACATAGTGTTTTACTAATATAAACTCACAATACTTAATCTGTTGATTTCAATAGGTAAAATTTGGTCAAAGAACATAAGCTAAAGGACGCAATTATGGAGAATCTCAAATCATAAATCATTATTGACAATGACATAGGCCAAGATGTCACGGGAATGAGAAAAATATTAGAGTAAGATGACGCAGGCCAATTTAATAGAGTATTCATACGCCCAAGAAAACTACGTTACTACAAAATATTCTTCGCATATTTGAGCAATTAAAGAAGTATGAAAAACATGGTTGAGCGAATAGATAAAGCGGGTATAACCAGGAGCAGTGAAAACTTACCTGGAGCGATGAATCTAAAAGAAAAAGAAAACGACGGTCAGGATCAATTTGTCATGGGCATCTTGTGTTGCATTAATCAACGTCCAAATCTTAATCTAGAAAATAAACAGATTAGGGTTAGGGTTAGAGCATTGGTGCTGATGACGTGTTGTGAAACAATTAGAGAAATAAAGAGTAGAGAGTAAAGGGGAGCAAAAAGTTGTCTGTATTATCCACATGAGAGGATATATATAGTACAAAAGGGGCCAGGGTTTTGCTTGTATAGCAAGAGCACTAGTACAGTATATAATAAGTATCTAAGTATAATATATTTATAATATATTGTACATCCACATATATATAATATATTTCATAACATTCAACATATTTTGCTTATAGTTTACTTAACGACATATAAAGTGTCCATTTTTTTTTTCCACTGAATTTAACCAATTGCTGAGTAAGTGGCCTGGAAAGAGAACATCCTTAACAGCATATTGATAGACGTTCAGATGACGGGAAAGCTTTTCCACGTGCAGATTTTATAGCTATACTAGTGTGCATGATGTTTAAGCTATTTTTGGTTTTTTTTTTTTAATTTAATGTTTTCTGATGGGTTGCCTCGCTTCTAACTTTGTTTTATTAATTTTTTTTTTTTTGATGCAAATTTTGTGATTTACTGTTAAATAAAACTAAAACAACACAAAGGTGGGATTTGTACAGGTTCATCCGCCTCCTAACACTTAATTTGTTTAGGGAAGATTTTAAAATGTTGGGGGAGGGATGCCTTCAAGTCATGGTAATAGTTATTCACTGGCCGTGTATTAGCATTTGACCAAAAAAAAGTCAATTCATTGGCGTGTGTGGTGCCTCTATAACAGATAAAGGTACCTACCCCTAAATGACATTGTTTGTTGCATAATATTTCTACTTATTATGATTAGTCACACTGTAAGCTTTGATCTATATTTGATTGAGTGCTTCGAAAACGATTATTAGCCTTTTATTAACAAACTTGAGAATACTCTGTTATAAAGTTCTTCTACCAAAGATTATCATAGTATACAATGGATCGAAATGAACTAAATACATCAAAAAATTTGAAACAAAATATGGGTGGCCCATGTCCCATGTCACAGCGCCAGCAAGCGCATGTCCCAGCGCCCATGTTTCATGTCCCATGGGTGAAATCGGAGTCCTGGGACCCGGATGACCGTCCCGAGGCACGAAAGTTCTCTAGGGTGACGATAGACCTCCCAGAGAAGTTTGGGCAAAAACGAAAATCGGGAGCGGTAAGCCGAAAATCAAAGGCTAATAAAAAGTTTTTTGGCTTTCGGGAGACCCCGGCACGAAGGTCGATATTTTTTGCACTACATCGCACGGGATACCTTTAGGTAACATAAGAGGCCCCGGGGGTCCGTTATCGGGTCCCTCATAGGCTTGTAAGGGCATTTTTAAGGGACACTAATGTAAGGGCCGGAACGCCGAAAACATGAGTGATATAGAAGTTCGGGGATCCGGATGACCATCCAAGAGGCACCGAGAGTCCTCTAGGGTCATGATAAACCCCAAGAATAAGTTTGGGAAAAACTGATACCCGTGCCCCCGGAATCCAAAAACGAAGGCTCCAGAACACGCCTAAGGAACATAGGAGGCCCTCAGGGTTGCTTATCCAGTCTCTGATGGGTTTGGGAGGGCGTTTTGTAGGATACTGGTGTAAGAGTTGGAACACCATATATATGCATGGGTGATATTGAAATTCGGGGATCCTGATGTTCCTCACGGGGCACCAAGGGTCCTCTAGGGTCATGATAGAACACTCGAAGAAGTTTAGGCAAAAATGACACCGGGGTCTGGGAAGACGAAAACGAAGGCTATAATCAACGTTTTTTTTGGCTTATTGGAGGCTCCAGAACGAAGGTGGATATTTTTGCACCACATTCCACGGAAAACCCCTAGGAGACATGAGAGCCACTACTACAAAACGTGTGATTTCTCGACGCTTTCATCTCGATGCTTCACGCAGCGTCGTGCGTAAAAATCAAGTGCGCATAATTTCTCGACGCTTTTATGTGTCGAGGAACCTTCTCGACAGGAAAAAGAGTCGAGAACTGATATTCTAGAGCGGCCCAAGTAAATTTTTGTCGCGCGCCCCATATTCTTAAGTAAAGGAAAAAAAAAAAGAAAAAGAAAAAGAAAAAGAAAAAAGAAACAAGTACCAAAACCTAAAAACCCACGATCTCCCAGACTCCCACTCTCTCCTTTCTCCCTCCTGTCACCTCTTTGTATGACTAAGGCCAGGAACTTCGAAAATTTGTCTTCACCTATCACTCCGTCAGCGAATTTGGTCGCCAATTGCTGGAATTTCGTCAACCCATTTTCAATGGTTTGTTTTTTGCTTCCCTCTTCTTCGTTTCTTTATCTTTTGTTTTCTTCTACCCAGAATTGGTTTATTAATGCTTTCTTTTGGTTCATTTGGCTCAAGGGTTAGTGCTTTTATTTGATTTTATTTCACATTCACGAATCTTATGTTATTATAATCGGCTAGCAGACTTTTTTTTTCTTCCAATTAGCGAATTGGTAAATCTCTTGAACCCTAACTCTTTGATATCATCGATATTCGATGCTTCTCTCCTATAGAGTATATATTTTGATGTTGGTTCAATTTTTTGAATTCTTTGTAATTATCTGAATCTATGAACGGATGGGTCAATATACAATTCTTCGTTGAGATTTTGACATAGGGTTCGATTTCATTTATTTGGTTGATTCTTTGCTTCTAATTCATTTTTTCAATAATTCTTACAGTTTTGGATGTTAGCTTTAAACTTGCGACCTTGTTTTTTATTTACTCTTGTACGGTTGTAAAGGGGATGAAGGAGGTGCCTGTTATTTCTTTTCTTTTTCACGTCTTTTAATTTGTTGTTCACATGATTTGGGTAATGATTTTTTTGCATTTTTTTCTCAAAATTATTATTTGTTAGTAGCAGACTAGCAGTTAGATAGTTGCAAAATATGATGATCTGATATCTTAATCTTTGAATTTTGTGTAGAATGCTTGGCTCTTTTGATTACAATCTATAAAAGATATCCGTTCTGTTTTTGGTATCGACCATATATTTTTAGCTTATCTTTTTTTTTCCTGTCACGGCTGTCATTAGCTAGGTTCTATTTTGCTACTGTCTCGACTAATTATTTAGTGGTGCACTAACAGTTATAAGGTTATTAATTTGCATTATGTTGATTTCTTAGATAGAGCTGAGGAGCTACTGTATCAGCTGGTCATAGGAGCTTTGAACACAAAACTCTGAGTCATAGTTGCTCTTGCCTCTTATGGTGTGATGCGGTGTGCTGGCACAATTGATTTTGTGTAGTCTGCTTTTTGTTGACGAACTGTTTCCTGGTGGCATGTTCTTTGTTTCAGTTGCCATTGTAACTTCAGTTTCTTGTTGCTACTTTGCTATGTTACTTAATCCACTTGTGGAGTTTAGAACCTACTAATTGTTGAATCTAATTTTGGTTTTCATTGTCTCGATTAAATGCAATTCTAGCTTGTAACATGACCTGTTTGTTGTGGTCTTTTGACCCGCTTTTCTTTAGGTTTTCTGGGTTTGTTGCCTGAGCTATTGGTACTGATACTGAATTTGTTATTTATATTGTGTTACTGCGTTATTAAGCTGCACTTGAGTTTGTGTTTGTGGGAAGCTGTCCTCCTTCTGAAATTATGGGTTTGTTGTTTGGGATTTGCTACTTTTAGTGCAATTTTGAATTCATGCCCTAATTTTCTTTGATATGGCTTGCTGTGGGTGAGTTACTGTTGTGGGTTTAATTGGGGAGACATTTGAGTTATTTTCAGTATGCTTTGTGAATTCTCGACACTGAAATTCTCGCTTTGTAGTGCTTTCCAGATCGGTGGGTTTCTTTGGCATGCTTTAAGAATTCTGTAGTGCTTTCTTGCACTCTAGCTATTACAGAAGTGTTTGGATGTGAGGTAACGTTTGAGGTTTCTTTCTCTTCTCTGTATCCAAATAGAATGTTTTATCCCATCTGCCAAAAGGCCAAGAACTACTGCTGCAAATTTTCAAACTCTAATGCTTGATTTGAGAATGTATGCATATGAAACCCATGGAGTTAGTCAGGTGTTTGCTGCAGCAAACAATTTATGAGGTCAAGTTCTATATAGGTTGCTAATATTCATATTTAATGCTAATACAGTAATACTTTTGACCACTGGTTTTACTCATTATGTTTTCTGAATGCAATCAGCAATGACTAGGTACAGTTAGTGTAGAAAGCTTAAGATGCTCACTACTTTGCCCTCAATATCGAGCACTTGTTGCCCTTGTTTCCATAGCTTATGATGTTAGCTGTTGCATTTTTCTCACAACTGTCAAATCTTTAATTGTGTATTTTGACATTTGTGTTTTCCATTGCAGTGCATAATTGTTTGGCTACTGAAGAAAGCCTTTTATTTTGTATGTTTTTTCATGTACAAGATCTGATGCAATCCGATATGATAGGATGGCTATAAACAGATATGCAAGTAAATCAAGAAACGCAATTTTCAATTTTGTAGCAGACTTGGTAGCAGCCATCGTCCATTCTCAGTTGTTGTCTGCCTTGATCCTTTTTCTCTGTTTGCATTCACACAACAAACTGATTGTGATATGATTTTGTATATGAAGGTACTTGAACATCATCCAAGGGTCATGACACCAAGCAAAAGCAACGGGTGGAGCATGTACGAATGTCTCCGTAGACACATCTTAGTTATAAATTCTGGTTGAAGTTGTATTTTGATCAAGTTAATTTTGGGGGCCTATCTCCCTTTGTTTCTTGTAATTGAGGAATTTTTTGGAAACATTAGATTGTACAATATCGATTTTGGTATATAATATCAAGTTCCACTCTATATTTTTGCACATCTTTTGTTATATATAATATTTATTTTTTATTTTGTATTTGTGTGTTCAAAATAAAATAACAATAGAATTAAATTTGTATTATATCAGTCACGGAGAAAAAAAACACTCGAAAAATCTGTGACAGACGCCAAAAAGCGTCGAGATCTTAGCGCTAAAAAGCAATTCAGTTGGCGGGATTTTCAACTTCCGACAAACAAATATGTCGAGAAATCACCAAACACGACGAACAAAAGCGTCGATATTACTAGAAATTCTGACGCCAAAAAGTCTCGAGAAATTCTCGACACTGAAATTCTAGAACGCTTTCTAAAAGCGTCGAGATATTTTTTCTCGACGATTTAAGGCGTCGAAAATTTCCGTGTTTTCTAATAGGCTTGGATGAGCGTTTTACGGGACACTTGTGTAAGAGCTGAAATACCAAAGGCATGGGTGATATCGATGTGCGGGGATCCGGATGTGCATCCCGATGCACCAATGGTACTCTAAAGGGTCATGGTAGACCCCCCGGAGAAGTTTGGACAAAAATAAAACTCGGGCCCCGGGAATTCGAAAACGAAGGCTAATCCACTTTTTTGGGCTTTTGGGAGGCCTCAAAACAAAGGTGGATATTTGCGCACCAGATCGCACGGAACACCCCTAAGGGATATGGGAGGCCCTCGGGGTCACTTATCTGGTCCCTAATAGGCTTAGCTTGGAAGGGAATTTTACGGGACACTTGTGTAAGAGTCGAAACACCAAAGGCATGGGGGATATCAAAGTTCGCGAATCCGGATGTCCCTCCCGGTGCACCGAGGGTCCTCTAGGGTCATGATAGACCCCCTGGAGAAGTTTGGACGACCCGAGCCCCAGGAAGCCAAAAACGTAGGCTATAATCCACGTTTTTTGGGCTTCCGGGAGGCCCCGGAACGAAGGTGGATATTTTTTACCACATCGCACGGGACACCCCTTAGGGAAATGGAAGGCCCTCGGGGTCACTTATCCGGGACCCTAATAGGCTTGGAAGGGCGTTTTACGGGACCCTTGTGTAAGAGCCGGAACACCAAAGCCATGGGGGATATCAAAGTTCGGGGATCCGGATGTCCCTTCCGCGGCACCGAGGGTTCTCTAAGGTCATGATAGACCCCATGGAGAAGTTTGGGCAAAAATGACACCCGAGCCCCGGGAAGCCAAAAACAAAGGCTATTAATCCACATTTTTTGGGCTTCCGCGAAGTTCCGGAACGAAGGTGGATATTTTCACACCATATCGCACGAAACACCTCTAAGGGACTTGGGAGGCCCTCGGAGTCGCTTATCCGGCCCCTAATAGACTTGAAATAAAGTTCGTTTTACGGGACACTTGTGTAAGAGCCGGACACCAAAGGCATGGGGGATATCAAAGTTCGGGGATCCGAATATCCCTGTCGGGACACCAAGGGTCCTCTAGGGTCATGATAGACCCCCTGGAGAAGTATGAGCAAAAATGACACCCGAGCCCCGGGAAGCCAAAAACAAAGGCTATAATCCACGTTTTTTTGGCTTCAGGGAGGCCACGGAACGAAGGTGGATATTTTCGTACCACATCGCATGGATATACCCCTAGGGGATATGGGAGGCCCTCGAGGTCGCTTATCCGGTCCATGATATGGAAGGGCGTTTTACAGGACATTGGTGTAAGAGCCGAAACACCAAAGGCATGGGGTGATATCGAAGTTCGGGGATCCGTATGTCCTTCACGGGGCACCGAGGGTCCTCTAGGCTCATGATAGACCCTGGACAAGTTTAGGGAAAAATGACACCCGAGCCCCGGGAAGCCAAAAACGAAGTAAAATCCACGTTTTTTTGGCTTCCGGGAGGTCCCAAAATGAAGGTGGATATTTTCGCACCACATCGCGTGGATATACCCCCAAAGGAGATGGAAGGCCCTCGGGGTCGCTTATTCGGTCCATGATAGGCTTGGAAGGGCGTTTTACAGAACATTGGTGCAAGAATCGGAACACCAAAGGCATGGGGTGATATCGAAGTTTGGGGATCCAGATGTCCGTCCCAGGGCACCGAGGGTCCTCTAGGGTCATGATAGACCCCCTGGAGAAGTTTGGGCAAAAATTGACACCCGAGCCTCAGGAAGCCAAAAAGGAAGGCTAAATCCACGTTTTTTAGGCTTTCGGGAGGCCCAGGAACAAAGGTGGATATTTTCGCACCACATTGCACGGAACACCCCTAAGGGACATGGGAGACCCTTGGGGTCGCTTATCCGGTCCCCAATAGGCTTGGTTGGGCGTTTTACAAGACACTGGTGTAAGAGTCAAAACACTATACAGGCATGGGGGATATCAAAGTTCGGGGATCCGGATGTCCCTCCTGGGGCACCAAGGGTCCTCTAGGGCCATGATAGACCCCCTAGAGAAGTTTGGGCAAAAATGACACCCGAGCCCTGGAAAGCCAAAAACGAAGGTTATAATTTATGTTTTTTGAACTTCCGGGAGGCTCTGAAACGAAGGTAGATGTTTTCGCACCACATCGCACGGATATATCCCTAGAGGAGATGGGATGCCCTCAGGATCGCTTATCTGGTTCATGATAGGCTTGGAAGGAGCTTTTACGGGACACCCGTATAAGAGCCGGAACACCAAAGACATGGGGGTGATATCGAAGTTCGGGGATTCAGATGTCCCTCCCAATGGGTTCACCTGTGTATACATATTACATTGCATTGACTGATTGGCATATATATCATTTCCTCAAAAAAATACTACTTTCATTCTAAAGTGAGCTTCCCAATTGAGTTGTGTAGGTCAAAATTTACAAAATTTAATTATTAATTCGTGAAAAATATAAATATTTACAAAATCAACATACACTATCCACTCAGATGTATTTTAAAAAGTATTTTCACAATATCAACTTTTTTATAATTTTTTTAGTCATCAACGGAGTATATAATTACAGTCATAGCCTCGCAGGAATTTGAATAAGAACACATCTTTAATCTTAACATATTTCAATTTGCGCCTGACACATTATCATGCTCTGGGCATTTTATTTTATGTAGATGCTTAGCTTTTTCTTTTTCTTGTTCTTTTTTTTTTTTCCTTGTACTCCATGGAGTAAAACAATAACATTAATCTACATGGGCTTTACGTAATTAGGGTACGTTCTTCTTCACCTAAAAAGCAAAAAACTGAAATGCACTGATTTTTTTAGCTTAACCTTTAGCTATTTAAAACTTGTCCTTACATTTTTAACATTGGACTCATTTAAAAGTATGTGTTAAAATCTTTCCAATGACACATATATATCATCTTGATTTTGATTTGGAATAAAAATTTATTTAACTGATAGATTTTGCATAAACTAAACTGGACAGATTGTAGCTCATAGTATCGCTAGATATCAACCTTTCACTTGAAATGATATTTTTTTTTCTCTAATTTGGTTGAAAATATGCAAAACTCAATTGTTGATCTGGCTAACACTGATCTGTATAATTTTCTAGCGAATCAATAAAATCTCCTCCTTTTTTTATTAAAAAAAATGGTCTGAACTGAATTAAAAATAAGTTGAAGAGAACAAAATTTTAGTGTGAGCTAAATATCTCATATGATTTACCAAATGGAGGGCAAACTTTTCCATTTTATTTTGGACAGGTATATATATGGAGGGCAAACTAGAGCAAGTGAATTGATGATTGAGATAATTATCGAGATGAGTTTATTAGGGGTTGCAATATACTACTCTATTAACTAGATCAAATTTGACCTAGAAAAAAAAAAAAGAAAACTAGATCAAATACGACTTGAAAGTACTTTGGAAGAAATTAAAGAGTCGTACAAATCACATTGACGGTTTGAGCGTAGAATGGTGGGGTCTTGAACTCCTCTGATTTATGGTAGTCTTCAACTGCAAAATCGTCTGGTTCTTTTTAAGGAAATGTCATCATAGTTGTTACAGTAAATTACTCTTTAACATTTTGTCATTTCATAATTCCGAACCCCTGATTTGTTTTTCGGGAACAAGCAAATCCCCTCTACTTTTGGGAATTATTGCAAAGGCATCCAACGTCCATCCCATCACTCCAAGAATATATGTGGATTGAATTGGTGACCCTCTTCAGTTTTGTGTATTTCACTTGTAGAGATTTGTCAATAGTAAGATTCAAACTTCTATATTACCAAAGTGACTACTATTTTTGATGATTTGCAACATGGGACGGTGAATCACTTGAGTTATATTTTGATTTCTGTCAATGCAAATGTTAAGTAATGTGGAATTCAGTTTAATTCAATAGAGTTTATTTAGTTTAGTGGAAAAACACACCCATAATAGTTAATAGAGAAGCTAACAAAGTCTGCCAAGATAAAGAGGTAATGTATACCTCATGAAAGGCCAATTGTCATGCAGCAAAATAAGACTTTCAACCTTATCCATGTATAAGTTATTACTTTGATGTAAGTAGGTACCATATTAAGATTACTCAGTATCAATATCAGATGTATTGTAAAAAAAAAATAAAAGCATTAAATCTTTTCGATCACTTGGCATATTATTTCATCGGGGAATACAAAAGTAAACTTTTACATATATTAAACTAACAGTCTTACTTGAAAAATGGACAATGATACTCATACAATGGTTGTACCTTACAAACTTTTTTTTATGTGAAGGGAGGGACAAAATTGCCCTTGCTCTTTGGGATTTTAGGGAGGTATTTATGGTAGAGTGAAAAAAGGAAGAGGAGAGAGATAGACACATAAAAATAATTGTAAGCTACCATCATTGTATGAGATTCATTTTCCTTGAAAAAAAAAATCTATAATCATATTTGAAGATGAGAAAAGCAATTTGGTTATAATGGAGTAATTAACAAGTACTGGAATCACTAGAGGCCAATTGACCAGGGTACAAATGTAGTGGTCGTGGTCATTTGATACCTTAGTGCCAAAAATTGACCTTATCATCATTGCACAATTTCACTCTCTTCATGCATGCAACGTCAAGTGACATTAGAAAAAGGTGGTCAATTTAATCTATTGACGTACGAAATCCTTCATGAAATCAAACAGAACATACGACACGTGTTGCCCCCACATTATTTTTGTTCTTGAACTGAATTCGAGTTAAGTTAAGTTGATGGCCCATAAATCGATAGAACTTTTTTTTTTTCAAGTTTTGGGGCCATGTTCATGTTATAGTAGAATATGATGCTAGTGAGTACGTACGTAGTACAACTTCGAAGGAAGCCAAAATTCTCACAAGGATGGAATAAGTTCCTTAGCAATACATTGTGCTCAAAAACATTTTCTCATGTACTTTTGGGCAGCACCTTTTGTCTTGCACAAATTTGTTGTCTTGGACCCTCACCTTGATGGTAACTGATCAAAAGGGATATATCATATTACTGGTTTCTCAGCTTCCATTGTTAATTTGATGACTAATGTATTTGCAATTCTTCAGGGAGTGTTTTTTCTACCAGTTGGACCTACTACAAAATAAACGCGAAATAGCGTCGGACCATTTTTCATCCGTTGCTAAGCTTAGCAACGGATAAAGGAAAATCCGTTGCTAAAAATTCTTAACAACGGATTTTTTCATCCGACGCCCTTAGCAACGGATTTTTTAATATCCGTTGCTAAAGTAGCAACGGATTCACTATAACCGTTGCTAAGATAGCAACGAATGCATTATTTATCCGTTGCCAAAAATAAATTATAAAAATTTCAATTTTTTTTAACAACGGATTTTAAGTTTCCGTTGCTTTGTTAGCAACGGAAAATTAAAAATCCGTTGCTAAGGAATTCCGTAGACTAGGCTGAAATTAGAGTTAAATATAATAAAGCATAGTTGTATAACAAGAGTAATGGTGTAGCGCATTGGTTGGAGCATTGCTTTCCAAAGTCTAGACCCAAGTTCAAATCCTGGTAGGAGCTAAAGTGTATTATTTCGCGTGGGAGCAAGGCCCAGTTGGTTCTGGTGTGGGCTGGCGAACCGCCCCCCTGCACCACTTTTTGGCATTTTTTCTAGAAAAATGCTTGGCAACGGATTTAATATGATTCCGACGCTAAACTCCTAGCAACGGATAAATTATTCCGTCACTAAACCCAAAATAAAACGCAACGGAATAATTTGAACTCCGACGCCAAAATCTTTAGACCGCGGTTTTTAGCAACAGATTTTGTCTGTTGCTAAGCTTTTTAGCGTCGGATTTTTCAGCAAATCCGACGCTATTTTCGTCATCAAAATCGACGCTATTTCGCTTTTTTTGTAGTGACCTTATTCAATCAGTGAAAATTAGTGATAGGACCTTACATAACCAATCAATGAAAAATAGTGGTAAGTCCTTACTGAATTAGTGAGAATTAGTGGCAGGACCTTACCCAATCAGTGACCTGGAAATTAGTGGCAGGACCTTAATTATCCAATTAGTGGAGATCAGTGAAAAAAACATATACCCTATTTATAGAATAAGTGACTGGACCTTATGGAACCAGTGAAAATCAATGGTAGAACCTTACTGAATCAGCAGTGAAAATCAACAGCAAGACTTTACTCAATTTAATTTGTGAAAATCAGTGGTAGGATCTTACCTAGGGCTGGCAATGTCACCCGCATACATGGATACCCGCTCCACCCGCCCCATATAAATGGGTGAAAACCCGATTAAATGAGTTTTTATAGCGGGTGATGGGTGGATCGGGTGGTGGGTCGGGTGAGATTCGGGTGATGATTTTCCACCCGCGAACCCGACCCACGAATGCACCCATCACCCGTTTGATATTTTATATGGGACAAAAAAAAATACAAAACTAAAACCCTATTTCTTTTACAGCCTCCTTCACTCGATCAGACTAGACTCCCTTCTCTCTTTCTCTCTCCTCTCAGGCATCTCTCCATACAGTAGGCATTTCCCCCTTCTGTAGACATCTCCCCCTTCTTTAGAAATTTCAACCCCGCCTTATTATTTGTCAAGTTTGGTTCCTGATTAGATGATGCTTGATAGATATTCTTTTGTTTCATTTGTGTATAAAAGCTTTTGAATATCTTGGTTGGGAAAATACAGTAGATGAGGCTATAAGTTTCTTTAGCTAGAAAATGGTATCAAAGTTTTGCTATATTTTGATTGTATTCTAATTGTAATTTAGAGGGTATAAATCTAAATGAAGAGCCAGTTAGTTTTTTTTTAGCAAATTTAATTTCTTCATTGTTGTTTTTTTCACCCGTTAACCACCCGAATCCACCCGTTCACCCGCGGGTGATGGGTGGATTGGATGCGGGTGGATTGGATGCGGGTGGAGTGTTTCGTGGGTGATAGATGGATGGATGGAGCTAAAAAATTAAATGGGTGGATCCGGGTGATACTCCACCCGACCCGAACCCGACCCATTGTCAGGCCTAATCTTACCTGATCAGTGGAAATTAGTAGTAAGCAAGATCTTATCCAATCTGTAAGAATTAGTGAAAAAGAACGTAACACACTCTTAGGGTGCGTTTGTTAGAGCTGAACTTACCAGAATTGAACTGAACTGAATTCGACATTACTAAACTGGATACCAATGAACTGATCGAACTAGACACAACTGGACTGAATTGAACACAACTCGATATGTAAGACAAAAAGTATACTTCTGAACTTAGCAACACTGAATTGAACATTATTTAACTGAATTTAAAATCACTAACTTGAACTGAACTGAACTGAACTGACCATGCGTGTAAACTCTAACAAACGCACCCTTACTCTCAAACTCTCAGTTTACCAGTTCCAAACAAATCTATGCCATTCTGATTGTTGCATGATACACGGGCAATTCAAAAATAAATTAAAAAAAAAAAAAAAAAAGCTTACAGATCGAACTAAGTGAGGACAATTTAATTAGATACAAATACAATGCTTATAAATTTTGTAGGTATATGGATGTCGCGAGCACCCAATGTCACTGTTTAAATTGGGTAGAAATAGGGGCTCTTACCTCCTCTGAAGTGCTTCACCTGACAAAAACAACTTATTCTATTTAAAGGAAACCCCATCATCACATTTCACACCTCACACATTTTTGTTGGGAACGTGCAAAACATCAATCTTTTGGAACTCCACTCGTCTAAAAAATAAAAAATAAACAAAATTCAAAGGAGAGAAGATTTTGATAATAATCAAAGGAGTATGTACTCAAATAAAGGTTTATCCCAAGTAACACTTTTATGTTTTATTGCATCTAACATTATATCCGTTTTTTGCTGCTATATATATTTTGTTACTATGAGTAGAATTTTATGAGTAACAATGTAATATACGTTTTCTTTGACTAGAAAAAAAATGAAACTTAGATTGAAATTATGATTAAAAAAAGCGATAAACTATTGATCTGAGTTTACTTTTTAAAGTCATAGCTTCATTTTTTTTGGGTATTGTTTATTTTATTAGATCCAAACAACTACCTAAAGGTCCTAGATCCCTAGGATCAATGCAATAAATTACAATGCAATAAATTGCGACATACAAAAAAAAAAAAGTTACTACTCCCACCGTCTCATTCAGATTTAACCGTTCAAGTGAGTATTTTTTGTAAATGAATGAGTTACCTTGATGTATAGTGAAATACCTATGAGGTACCCAGCCATTTCAATAATATCTCGAAGACCTTCTTTAGAATTTGGAACATATCAACTCTTTTGGGTTGCCTTACGCCCAGATTTGAAAACTAGAAATAAGTGAACTATTAGGGCCTTATCGAATGAATTTTGGTTTTCAATCAGTAAAAACCGGATTTTGACAACCTCTAATTTTATTTTTTTTTTGTTGTCAGTTGTGTTTCTTCATCCATATATATGAGAAACAAATGACACACAATTTCCGATGACTATTTTTTTTCCGAAGGGTACCACATGACTAGAGTTAAATTAAACATTAAACCTTTGAGTACCTCTGAAATGTTGTTTCTCTCACGAAAACTTAAGGCCTGTTTGTTTCAGCTTCAAGGAATGGAATGGATTCATAAGATTTCGAGAACTTAATACTTTGTGTTTGGTTTGACATTTTTTGGTCTGGAACTTCATACCTCTAGGATTCAAGTTTCCCCCAAAGTGGCACCACCTCATACCTCTCCCTTCCCTCCGGTTTCTGATTCTAACACCTTCAGGTATCAATTTTTTTTTCTTTTTTTTTCGTCCTTCATTTTTCACAATACCCCAGCTAGGCCACCACCAATCAACCATGATCGCCGCCCCTTTCAACCACCCCAGAACTACGCACCACCCTCCGCACTACCATAACTTAGTGGTCAATGACCACAAATCTGGGATTGTTGGCTTCAGATCTGTTGTCCCTGGCCACTCATGTGTTGCCGGCGGCGATGGTCATTTGAGAGAGAGAGAGAGAGAGAGAGAGAGAGAGAGAGAGAGAGAGAGTGTGTTACATTACTGGAGAAGTGATCGAGTGTTTGATTAAACCCGGTGGTCAAGAAATTGCCGACAGCGGCGGTAGTGTAGTGAAAGAGACAAGTTGAGATAGGCTGAGAGGAGAGAGAAGGTGGAATAGGGTGCTTTTTTCCCTTTTTTTTATAAAAGAAATGGGTTTTTCAATTGCAATAAAAGAGTAAATGCAAAATATTTTTTTTATGTTTCTGGCAAAAATATAGGCAAGTTTCAAAAATATAAAACGAAATAAATAATTGATATATGATTCCATAACATGAGTTAACCAAACACACGAATTGATTCTCATTTCAGTTTTGAACTGAACCAAACACATGATATCAGGTATGAAGTTCTCATTCCATATCTAATGGTATCAAGTTTCATGGAAATTTCATTCCAGATGTTTGAAACAAACGTCCCCTTATAATAAGACTGTGAAGTGACAGTTATATTTTAGAAAAACAGGTGTTACTTCTAAGTATCAAATCATTTTTACATTTTAAATAGAAAGTGTTACTTTTTTTTTTGGTTACATAGAAAGTGTTACTTTTAATTGTCTTACCATAAACGGTCTTAGATAAGTAACAAAATTATTATGTATTTATCAATATCAGGATACCCCATCGACATTACAATAACAATTAGTGTTATCTTACCAAAATTGTCCGTATAAATTATATCAATTTTTCAATATTTTCCTTTGCTTGAGAATCCTTCTAACAGAATTTCAACTGAAAAATGATTTCTTACAAAAAATATATTTACCTTATAAAAGGGAATATTCCATACAGAAAGACCCTTTACTGTCCAAGTATCTGCATTATTGTTCTAACTGCACAAAATGATGTTGAGATATGTCTTAATTTGTACAATTTCTGTACATAAAAAAGTCTTTAAAGTACAATGGGACCTTATTAGTGTATATACCACTTTAATTTGGTTTAAACTGTGCTGCTACTTAATCAATTTGACCCAAATATACATCACGCACAGGTCAGCAGCTTAATTAATTAACCTGGAAACAACAAACTCTGATCAGAAGAATAAGCAGTACAGTAGTCAGTGAAGTAGTGAATTAACCTCGATAACTGAGAATCAATTGCATAGACAACAAAATAATATAATGCAAATTGTAGCTAGAAAATTGATTAAAAATGCATACCCAACAAAATATAACAAATTTTGTGACAATACATGATACATAAACTTAATTATAAGTCAGCTAATAAGCTACATATTGCTAAGCAATAAGTGCAACATATATAGATGAAACTATAACTCAGAAAGAAAGTTAAACAATTACTTGGTTGTCAATAATTGTACCCAAGTCGAAGTTCCAAGTCAAGATCCTCCTTAATAACACCCTGATTATTACCTACATTGATATTCATCTCCAAACCCAACCTAACTAACCCTGCTGGTGCCCTCTTCAAATTACCTTGAATAATATTATTATTAGAAGCTTGAGGACAATTATTATTTGGAGTTACCAACAAATTATTTATCCTCCTAAAACTCTCAAACTGATTTCTTGTGACAAAATCAGGAGGAGAATAAGTAGGTTTGACAAGCGACGAAGGCGATTGTAGTGGTGGTGGTGGCGGTGGAGGTGGCCTTGTGCAAGTAGGTTGGATTCTCTTGTCGACGAAAGCGGGTTTTGACGAAGGGGTAGGAGGGGAGAGAGACACATTATTAGGGCTAGGAGGAAAATTAAGATTAAGAGGAGTAATACTATTAGGGTTTGAAGTATTTAAGGGGGAAAGTTGAGAGAGTTGCCTTAATTGAGCTCTATCTCTTCTATGAACATTCATGTGCCCTCCAAGAGCTTGAGCAGATCTAAACTCTCTCTTACACAAGCTACATGTGTATGACCTTGGTGGCCATGCCATTATCATCATCCCTTCATGATCTACATAGAAGAACTCATCATCTATAATACCAACAACATCATCTATATTATCATCTTCACATGATGATGATGACCACACTTGTTTAACTTTGCTGTTGTTGTTGTAGCACAAGTATATGCCATTATTCTTTGCATTTTTCCTCTCCATGGTTGATGAGAGAGAAAAAGAGAGAGATGGCCGGTGTTTGTGTGTGTTTGTTGAAGGGTTTTGTAGTTTGATGGTGGAAATGCCAATGGAAAGAAAAGGGCTAAGGGGGTATTTATCAATCAGCTCAGGGCTTACTTACCCAAAAGTGGAAAAATGGGTGTTTGCCAGGTTACAAACTCTTACAATATCGGGTAATGGATCAATCAAGTGAATGTTGTTCCATCTTCTTTGATCTCCTCTTTTCAATTGTGATGATGATGACTTATGTAAAGCTTCATTACCATACTTGTACGTAGTATATATGTGTGGAACTTTTTTTATACATCATTTTGATAGACATGGTTTTAAATTTAGTGCCTGATGAAAATAAAGTTTACGGAAATTGATTGCATTTCGCGTAATTTCTTTACACAAAAACCTGTTTAAAATGGACTTTTCGTAATTTTTGGTAAGGCGAGAATAATTTTTTAGCGGAAAAAGGGTCGTCACGACTTATAATAAGTGACCCCTACATTTTTTTTATGGTGACCCAATTTTTCTATTAGTTTAGTCTCACACAATACTTACTCTTTTGTTTATACACACAAGTTTGCCTAGATTTCTTATTATTAGCTTGTACAGATCGACACGATACGATCAACTTACTCTTCGTCGCAATATGATTGCTATAATATTACTATTTTTTTTTAAACTCTAAAGTGGTCCTCATAAAGGAGTCAATCCCGAGATGTATGATGAACAGTCAGGAATTGAAATTGGGACCTTTGTTCGATCGGAGATTTTCGGTGTTAGCCGTATTTCCGGATGGTATTTTAAGTGAGCCTATATTGACAATTTGGTATTTTAAAATACTCTGACCATAATAGGATATTTTAAACGTTTAACTTGTGCAAATACACCCAAATTTCCCTACAAACGCAGTTTCCGGGCACAATTTTTTTTTTGCATTTAATTGATTTTCAATCCTTTTATTTATTTACGAAAATGGCGATTATTGTTTTAAATTAATAAGTAACCTATTCCCCTTTTTCTCTCTTTCTTTTTATGGAAATCCTCTCTCTTTCTTTTCTCTGGAAATCAAATTGAAGAGGTGGAGGTTGGTGAAGATGGCAGGGGAATGAATGCAACTGGAGTGAATGCAATTGTGTTGTAGTGAGTGTAATAGACGTGAGAGTTGAGCGGGAATTGGTGAAATTTTGGGAGAGAAAAGGATTTTCGTAAATGAATAAAAGGCTTGAAAATCAACTAAACGCGAAAAATAATTTTTATACCCGAAAACTGGGTTTCAAGGGAAATTTGGGTGTATTTTTACAAGTTAAACGTTTGAAATACCCTATCGTGGCCGGAGTGTTTTAAAATACCAAATTGACAATATATGCTCACTTAAAATACCAATCCCGAAATGCGCCCCCTTATAGATCCATCCTTTACCATTGCACCATATCAATTAGGCTCTGTATTGCTCATCTTAATTTTAGTTCAGTTCATATCTGCTCAAACATTTAGGAATAACTAATCACTTAATCCTTCTTTTCATTCCAATATAGATTCACAATGGTAAATCTGTCGTAGTTGGAAAGATTTCAAAACACAGTTTTAAACGAAGTTGATATTGCATTAAAACTGGCACTATCCTTACATCCTCGGCCATTGTGTTAGGAACTGTTTGCTGCCATATTGACATCAGGACCTACATGCATGCTTGATCTTCAATTCATCCAAGGGCTCCCATATATGGAGACATGGAGTAAAGGACTAAAAGCGCTGCAATGGAACTATGGAAGACAATATTTGATTTTCTAGGAATGGTAATCATGAACTTTCTCCCCATTTTGATGCTTTTCTAAAATGATGCAAATACCTCTTCTTCTGATTCACATTTCTATCAAAACATAAATTGATACTTGTATATCTGTGATAGTTGCAAATAAAAATGACACTGTCATCTGACCACAATAGTTAACAAAATTTATTTTCAATATGACATAAGTACATGTATTTGACCAATTGACCCAAGGAAATGAATTTCAGTTCTATGAACAAAATTAAAGAAGCCAATAGAAAGGAAGAGTTCTCTGTCATTTGAATCAATTAGTAGGGTTCCTTTTTTATTATTATTATTTTTTTTTGGGATTGGGGGTATATAACAATTAACAACACAAATAAGTGTGAATCATGTTGTTGATACTATTTGGAGATGTTGAGCACTCTGCTTCATAACTTCATTTTAATAGTCGTAATTTCTTAACTAAGAGTGTATTCTTTTTCACTAAATTAAACTTCATTGAACTGAAATCTATTGAACTGAAATCTATTACACTGAACTGAACCGAGAACGAAGAAGATAATTTTGAAAAAAGTAGTGAAAATTTAATGAAACTAAATGATTTCTGCTGTAATGTTTCAACTGAAAAGACCAAAGCAAAACAAAAAACCTCAAAACAGGGAAATCTAGTTTTCTTCTTTAGATGTCACATAACATAACTATGGGCATAGTACAAACTACAAACTACTAAGTACTATGCGCCGAATGACTCATAGAATAAAGTAGTGAGACTACCTCGTTTGACAACCCAAAAAAGAAGCAATCAGTAAAAAAAATGACAAATGTTTTACCAAATAGAAGATAAAACGAGAGAAAATCTCAGCTAAGAACAGAGATAGAGAAAAGATCCTGCCCAAACATAGCCTTAGATTTTTTCAATCGGAACTCTTAAGTCTGTTGGACAATTGTGAAAGCCCATTGTTGCCTATAAATGGGCCTCACTTTTTTAAGGTTCATTTGCCGAAACTACAGAAATTACCTGCAGTATAACACTGTGCCGTCTAGTTTACTCCCAAACTTTAAAATGACGGATTTGATTTAATAAAAAGCAAAAAGAAAAAAGAAAAAAAGAAGCATAATACTCTATGCTAAAAAAACTTACCATGTTTAATTAAAAAGGGGTTATTTACCATGAAATATGGTCAGTAAATTTACTATGTTTGCATATAGCAAATGATTCAGTCGGTAAAAATCAGACATAGGGTTTGATTTTTAAGGTGTTGTACTTGTACGTTAATGATTTTTTAATTTTATTTTTTTGGTTTTGGCAATGTAACAATGATTCTCTATGAGAAATAGAGCCAATAGGGGGTTTTGGCAGGTCGGCTGTACTTTGAGAATCAATTATTCGTCATTTTTCTTGATGTATTAATATTAGGGTGTGTTCTTTTTTATTTATTGGACATTATTCAATCAGTGAAAATAAGTGGCAAGACCTTACTAAATCAGTGAGAATCAGTGGCTAGATATTATTGAATCAGTGAGAATCAGTGGTAGGACCTTACTCAATCAGTGGAAATCAGTGGTAGGACCCACATTCCTACACACAAAATCAGTGACAGGACCTTATTGAATCAGTGAGAATCAGTGGAAGGACCTTACTGAATCGGTGGAAATCAGTGGCAGGATCTTACTCAATCAGTGAGAATCAGTGACATGACCTTACTCAATCAGTGACAATCAGTGAAAATAAGTGGAAAAGAACGCACCCTTAGTCTTATCCACTTTATTTCAATATTGATTGGCTATTTGAGTTTAATAAATTTAAATAAAACAATGTGGGTTTGTTTTGCTTGTTTTGAATTTGATGCAGATCTAAGTTCATCATGGAATTGGCGAAGCTATGTAGGTCATTATAGGTGCGTCAGTTTGCTAAGTTTCAATGCAATTGAACTTCACCATGGACAACGTTTCATGATTACAATTGGTAATTGGTAAACATGTTTGACTTCCGTAAATTTCTGAAACATTGTGCGCGTGTGTGTTTTTTTTTCTCGTCACTTATCTAATAATCGGTTCGATTTAATTCAGTTCATCTCAGTCCTTTTCAATAATAAAAAAAAAAGCAACAAAAATAAATACGAACACTACGTATGTTACTCACACCTATTGTATAAGTTAAGAATATGATGAATTTAGTCAAAATATGTAACTTGGAGTCTTGGGTAACACCGAGGTTCGCTAACCAGTTTGTTGCCTTATTAACGTCCTACAACGATATTTAACATGCACTTTCAGAGTTTTAGCTCCAAATTGATCATGACTCATGAGCTTGATCTTGACAGTTTACAGTTCCTTAGGATAAATAATACTAACTGATTTGGCACGCCTGCCTCACCGTAAACCACGAACTCCTATCTTGTAAACCACATCACAAAACCTCAAGCAATAACTACCGTCTAAGCCTAAAAGAGATTCGATAATCGACCCGGTCGGGAGACTCCCATGTCTCCTAGGGTTATTTCGCTGTGCGATGTGCTGCGAAAATCTCCAAATTCGTTGTGAGGCCTCTCGGGATCCCAAGCAAAAAGGCAAAAACGTGGATTATAACCTTCATTTTGCTGCTTTACGAGGTTGAGTTATTATTTTTGCCCAAATTTTCTGGAAGATCTATCGTGACCCTAGAAGACGCTTGGTGGCTCGACAAGATCATCTGGGTCCTCGAACCCCGTATCACCCATGCTCTCGACGTTCAATCCTTTAGAGTGGTGCCCCATAAAACAATCGATCAAGCTTAATAAGGACCCAATAATCGACCGGGGTCCTCCCATATGTCTCCTAGAGGTGTTCTGTGCAATGTAGTGTGAAATTATCCAACTTAGTTCCAGGGTCTCTTTGTACCCCAAATACGTGGATTATAACCATCTTTTTTGGCTTCCCACGTCCCGATTATCAATTTTGCCCACACTTCCGGGGGTCTATCATGACCTCAGAGGACCCCCAATGCCCTTGCAATGTCATTTGGGTCCCCAAATTTCGATTTCATCCATGCTCCCGGCGGTACAACCCTTAGAGTGGTGTCCAGTAAAACAATCGTGCATGTAAGCATAACAAGGAAACAATAACGGACCCCAGGGGCCTTCCATGTCTTCTAATGTATCCCTTGTGATGTGGTGCAAAAGTATCCAACTTCTTTTCATGGCCCCTCTGAATCACAAAAATCGTGGATCATAGCCTTCATTTTTCCACGTCCTGGGTCAGGTTATCATTTTTGCCCGCAGTTCTTCATGGGATCTTAGAAGACCCTTGGTGCCCCGACATGGTCATTCGAGTCCCCGAGCTCCAAGTTCACCCATGCTCTCGGCGTTCAGAGTCTTAAAGTGATGTCTTGTAAAACAGTCGTCCAAGCCTAATAGGGCTCCGATAACCGATCTAGGGGCCTCCTATATCCCCTGAGGGTGTCTGGTGTGATGTGGTGCGAATATATCCAACTTCGTTTTGGGGTGTTCCGGGATCCCAAAAAATGTGGATTATAACCTTCATTTTATTACGACTTTTCGGTGCCCGATTGTCATTTCCGCCGAAACTTCTCCGGGGGGTGTAGTGTGATCCTAGAGCACCTCCGGTACCCCGACAAGGTCATTCGGGACCCTTAGAGTGGTGCCCGTATATTGATTATCCAATACTCTCGGTGTTCCGACCATTAGAGTGGTGCCCGTATATTGACTGTCCAAACCTAACAAGAACCCGATAATTGATTTCGGGGTTCTTCCTTATCCCTTAGGGTGTCCTAAGTAATGTGGTGCTAAAATATCCAACTTTTTTTTTTTTTTTTTTGGGCCTCCTGAAATTCCAAAAATTGTGATTTGTTGTGACCTTTACTTTTCGACTTCTAAAAGGCCGAGTGATATTTTTGCCCAAACTTCTCTTGTATTAAATTTTTTGATATAGGGCATGAAAATTAATTTAAGTCTTCCATCTTCCCTTAAAGAAAAAAACTTTTTTTTTTTGCTGTTATGGTCTGTGGACATGAAAACTCTTGCAAGATGATTTGGCTCTTGCCTTGCCCATACACTTTGTAATGCAAAATTATATATTTGGATGGTGTAATTAAACTAAAATCTCATTTTAGATAATAAAAAGAATCAAAATCTCATTGTAGATTGTAGTGCATAGAATTTAATAGCTTATATATAAAGGAAAACATATTAATCTTTCTCAACAATTTCAAAAAAAAAAAAAAAAGATTAAATTCCTTACCTTATTCTTTTGGTCATAACATTTGATTTTTGCTCATAAAGCAACCAAGTTTTCACATGCATCAACTCATCCATAGTTAAAGTCACCTCTACCTTTCTCTCTGTCTCTAACATTAAACTCCCATGTCCTTATTTTCCTTCATCTTCACAAGAAATCCGCTTTACCCTCTTCTTTGTCTTTTTAATAAAATATCTTATGGGGATAAGCTCTAGGGAAAGAAAGAAAAAAAGATCGTACATCCCCATAAAACCCAAAAGCAAAAGAATACTCTGAAACCCCAAGATCAAAAGCATAAAAAACCTCTTCTTATAACAAAACCTCCAATGGCGGCAAAAGAGTACCCAACGGACCCAAACTCGTACAAAATCGAAGCCGAAATCGGTAGCGGGGTAAGCGCGATCGTATACAAGGCTCACTGCCTAACGATCGCGCCACCCGCATCCGTGGTCGCGATCAAGTCTATTGACCTCGACCAATCTCGATCCGATCTCGAAACCATTCGGCTAGAGACTAAAACAATGTCCCTTCTGTCGCACCCAAACATTCTCCGTGCCCACTGCTCCTTCACAGTGGGCCGTTGTTTATGGGTCGTTATGCCTTTTATGTCAGCAGGCTCATTACAATCCATTATCTCCTCAAACTTCCCATTGGGCCTACCTGAGGCCTGTATAGCTGTGGTGTTAAAAGAAATCCTTAAGGCCTTAAGTTACCTACATGATCAAGGTCACGTACATCGTGACGTTAAGGCTGGTAACATTTTAGTGGATTTTGATGGTTCTGTTAAGTTAGGTGATTTTGGTGTTTCTGCCCCGTTGTATGACACAAATTTCGAGTCTAAATTAAAAGAAGTCGCGGGGACACCTTATTGGATGGCCCCCGAAGTCATCCATTCACATAATGGATATGGATATAAGGCGGATATATGGTCTTTTGGCATAACTGCACTCGAGTTAGCCCATGGTAGGCCTCCTTTGTCACACTTACCACCTTCTAAGTCACTTCTTTTTAAGATTACAAAAAGGTTTCGCTTTTCGGATTATGATAAGGCCCAAAAAGGGGGTGAAGGGAAGAAGTTTTCAAAAGGGTTTAAAGATTTGGTGGGCCTTTGTTTGAATCAAGATCCATGGAAAAGGCCCACTGCTGAGAAGTTGCTTAAGCATGGTTTTTTTAAGAATTGCAAAGGGTGTGAGTTTTTGGTTAAGAATGTTTTGGCTGGGTTGCCTAGTGTTGAAGAGAGGTTTAAGAAGAGTAAGATTTTGGTAAGGGTGCCTTCAGTGAAGAGCAGTGTGTGTAGTGAGGAAGGGGATTGTGAAGTAATAGAAGGGAATCAAATGGAGAAACAAAGGAGGGTTAGTGGTTGGAATTTTAATGTGGAAGGGTTTGAGTTGGACCCGGTTTATCCGGGTCAGGTCCGAATCCCGACCCATGTAGGGCCGAGCTCAGCTTCAAGCTCGGGGTCGAGGTCAAGGAGGGTCCGGTTTCATGGCGAGTTGGTGATACCCGTGAAGCGAGTTGACTCAGAGGTATGGAGCATGAGCTCACCACCTTCGGCGAGTATTAGTACTCCTACGTATACAGAAGAGCTGAGTTCACTGGGGCGAGGTGAGGTTGTTGGGACCGAGTTGATAACTCGGGCGAGTCCGAGTCAAGAGAGTGGTGATCATCATGAGGTTTGTTGCGAGGAAGGGGAAAGTCAGGGTGCTGGTGGGGTGGACAGGGATAGTATGGTGGCAGGGCTAGTAGCATTAAGGGGAAGTTTGGATGAGCAGAGGAAAAATGTGAAGGAATTGATTGCTTTTCTTGGTGGGGAACAAAATGAAGTAGGGGAAACAAACAAGGAAGAACAGGTTGGGGAGATGGTGGAGAGGTTAAAGAGGGAGTTGGAGCAAGAGAGGAGAAAAAACAAAGAGTTGCTTATGGAGTTGGAGTTTCTCAAGGTTATTGTCTCTGGTGGCTCTCTAGATGGTTAATATAAAGTTGAACAACTTATAGGGACTTATTATAGTTAACTATGTAAGTATGGATGAGAACCAACTTTTAATGAATTTAGTAATGTAGGAGGCTGTTTAATAGATATATACGGAGTATTGTAGAGATCGATGTTGGATATCCGTGGTGCGTACCAGAATAATAAAATAGAGATCGATCCAAATGAATCCTATTAAACTTGAACTGTCAATAATATTTCTAAAATTTGTTCATATCTAGTGGCACCTCAAGAGTTTCTGCTTTTGCACCTGTTGAACTTGGCAGAAACTGTTTTGGTGCTGAAAATGATTGTTTTGGTTGGTGCTGAAAAATACACTTAAAAATGACTGCAGCTTTGCAAGATACCCTTTCACTCAGGATACCTCAATCAAACTTATTATTCAGAAAAAAGAAAAAAAGAAAAGAAACGGCACCAAGGGAAATGATGTCCTAATGCAAGAGGATGAAATATCCTAAGCTTAAATAAACCAAGGCAACCACAGTGGATCTTAAAGTAGCTGATGAAGGAACACACCCACTGTCTTTCCTAAACACCATGCCTTCAATCACAGGTAAACTCATGACCAACACATACAATGAGAACAACACTTGAGCAAACATAGCATCCCAATTTCGAGCAATGATCACCCTTGCAACTCCACCAGTAAAGCAGGCGAGGTTTGCGATGACCACGGTCACTACAGGAACAATAAACATGTTTGGTAACCTGAAGTCGTACATTCCCAATTGGTAATATTTAGATTTATCCTCATCTCCATCTTTATTGGTAGGTATGAAGTTTGGCTCTCGCAACCCAAGTTTGGTCATGACCAAATAAAGTGTTCCATAAACATAGCATGTAAGTGCTCTTATCATCACAATCCGCTGCTCATTCAACCACACTATTATTGAACCTCCGCTAATAAGAACCTCACATAGAAGCTTCAGCCGTGATGCAAGAAACACAAACGCAAACGCCGTGAAGAAAAATGGATCTGAGACCTGCATTCAAAAGTTTTGACATAAATTTGTGAGATATGAAGAATCATCAAAGTGATCTAAACAAGTAAGTTCAAACATTTTCATTTCTTCAAACTTTAACAGCCAGTTATAAAGTCGAATTATGGTAAATCATGTCACTTTAATATATGTGACTCTTTTGGTCTTAACTTTTAGGTGCAGTGTAGAATATTGATCTATGTACAAGATGTTTGAATTAGGCTTATAGCTATAGCATTGAGCCTGGGAAATGGAAAATCATAGAAAGTTGTAAGCAACATTACCTTAGGGTATAAACGGTAGCCATAGAGGAAACTAAGTAGAGGAGCAGTAACAAAACTCAAAACCGGGAAAAAGTCAAAACTATACAGAAGCATCCATGAACAATGCATCTGCTGAAGAAATTGCATCTTCGATGGACGGTAAATGAGGGGGCAGTGCTTGGACAGACCGATTCCAAGTAATCCTGAGTAATATCTGATCATGCCTTGGGTAAATGCTTCATTGAGATTAGTACAGGCAGAACCGAGAAACTGTGGCCTTTGTGGGTTCAAGTAAACTGATCTCCAACCTTTGCTTTGCAAGTAATAGCCTGTCAACACATCTTCCATCATAGTGTCATACAAAAAACCAACCTGCATACAAATGACCGAGAACTTTAATTTTGAGTATTGCTTTGATCAATAAATGAATTATGTGAAACTACAAAGACAATAAGTAGAGTTAAAAACAGCTTTTAAGAAGTTATGTTATTACTAAATACTTGTTCGAACTTTTAAGAAGTATATGTCTAACATAACTATTCAGTATATCATGATCATTCTTCATGTATATGTACATCTGTGAGGGCATAATTTGGCTTTGGATGCAGGCCAATTATGAGCTTGGTTTTGTATTCAAAATGTTAGCAAAAGTTACTTGCCTTTTTCCCCCATTTTGTGCCCTCTTCATAGGTGCAAGAGGCTAGGAAATGAGCTTCTTGCAGCATGACAGAGGGCAGTTCTCTGGCCTCGGTTGCATTAGGCTTGTAAATTTGACTAAGAGACTTGATGAACTCATTGGAAGGACCAAAAGTATCTTTCAGTTCCCTTAGATCGGTGCCTGCATCAATCACAGGCCAAATTTTCAATTTGTCAATTGAAATCAAACAAATTTTACTAATTAGAATCACATATGCTCTAATTAGCAAATAAACGCACCATTATCAACATTAATGCCATACAAAGTCTCCCTCTTGATGTAAAAATTTGTGCCTGATATCCCTGGACCTTGAAGTCCATCTGCACCTGGCCATAATACCTGAAATATAGTCAGCTGAATTAGTCAGTTACCTTAAAATACATTAAAGAATCATAAACACGGTTTCATCAATGATTTGATTTACTTACAGGCCATATCAATCTCATTTGACTGTCATATATATCATTCTCATTGATGTTATGAAACTTTTGAGGAAATTGAACCCAACCTAACGACTGTGATATCTTAGGATCTAGGTAAAAACACATGGCTTGGCGAGCTGAAGTCGTGTCATTGCAATACATGTCACAATCTAGGACTAGGATGTAAGGTGAATTGCTCAATGCACTGGAAACTTTGAGCTGCAAACACAAATGGTTATGTTAAACTTGTATTGTACACTGTTTTAATTTACAAGTTTGCATGCAAAGATGATTTGTATATGAAAGAATTAGCAGCATACCAAAGCATTAATAGCTCCAGCCTTGAAGTTATGCATATGATTCGGTCTTTTCTCGCGAGAAACATAAACAAGGAGAGGCATATTGACATGTTCTGGATTTGAGGATGCAGCTGCTTCAACCCCTATAGAAGTTTCATTTATCACCTGGTGTAGCATACATGTGACAAAAATGTTAACTCCATTAAAGAATATGAAAATGGTTGTTATGAACATTAACCATGAAATGAAGGAAATTAGTGTCATGGCACAGCATTTAGAGTTGAGGTGCTCATATGATTTAAGCTGCACAAAGACACTATTGCAGAAGAGAAGAGAAAAGTGGCAGCTTATGTTGGATAAAAAAAATAAGAAAAAAGTATTGGGGCGAGAGAGGCTCGAACCCTCGACATCAGGATTACTCAAGAAGCTATGAGACCTACGCGCTAGCCAACTGTGCCACCACCCCATGATGTTTGTATTAGTTCCCCAACAATAAAATAACGTAATAAGAATTTTCTCAATATTTCACATGTGCCCTTTAGAAATTGTAATATTTGTCTTTGAGGGGTTCAGATATTGTAATATAACAACTCGATTTGTTGAGTTTTCTTTTTAAATAGCTAAAAATGATAAAAACAAACACATCAAAGGGCATTTTCTTGGTGAAAACCTTACAGTGAGGATCTTCTGTGTTCTGTCCCACTTTATGTGTTATTTCATGTTCTACTCCCTAATATATTTGATACATTTATTTTTAAATTTAATTTATAGTTAAATTTGGGTACATGACAAAATTACGAACAACTAGAATGTAATTGGATTAGGAAATGGAACATAGCTAGAATGAGACAAAATCTGAATTGAAAACCTTGTGTGTACTTTATTTTGTTTACAGTCATCTATACACTTCTTTCATACAGTCATTAATTCATTATCATACATACAAATAATTAATCTAACTTTTATGCTTCAAATATATCTTATGTAGATAAACACAATATCTATGTTTGAAAATACATAGTGGACAGCAAAGTCACAGCTATAAAGTTCAAAGAACCAACCTGAATTAGCGCTGGATGATCTCCAGCATTTGTCTTATCATCCTCATCTTTTCCTCTTGTGCTTTGCACTTGCTGTTTGAAAACCTCATATTTCTCCTACACCCACCATAATAATTAATTTACTATAAGGACAAAATCTTAACTATTCTAAACACAGAACGAATAATATATGATTTAATAAAAGAAAATTATAAAGTGTGAACATTTCATTTAGGAAATTGGAATTAAGACAGAAAATTATGAAACAAACCTTAACAATTTGTTTGTCTTCAATAAACTCCCTGCTCTGATTTGCCTGATCTAACTCCTCAAAATAAGCTTGAGGAGATAATGTCTTAACATTATATTTCCCACAAAAGGGCAACCACCATGTTGCAAAGACCCAAGCTTCTTTAATACTCTTCAAAGTCACAGAAGCACCTCCATCATCAGATACATACACACTTAATTTCTCAGCAGGGTAATCTAGAGCCATAGCTGATATGACAGTGTTCATAACCTCTAAGGTAGGCTCTCTATCAGGATCAGCAGTGCATATAAACACGTCGATTCGCGGTAAGTGCTCATCCTTAGGCAACCTCTCCGGGAAGACTGTCCGAGTAACGGGCCGCCAATAGAAGGGTTGCTTGAGAAGCCACAAGAAGGCGAGTAGGAGCTCAGCAGCAAAGACTAGAAGCCATGGTAAGAAAGGAATGTTATAGTATCTGAGATCTGATTTGGTAAAGAAAAAGGCTGCTCTATAGTAGAATATAGCTGTTAAGGCTAGTATATTGAGAAGGGCATATGTTCTGTTGAGTGTTGCCCATGTTTTGTGTACATGGCAGTGATGAAGAGGCAGAGAAAGATAGTTCTCCATTGTGAGCTTGCTCTGTTTTCTCTGTTTCAGCTCAAGCATTTGAGTATTTATAACATTATCATTTGGTCAAAAAGCACAAACATTTTCTGGGTGCCCCATCTGTTTCAAATATTGTTGGCTGTGGTCAACCTACTAGTCTACATTACAATAACATGTAACCAAATACAATAATACCAGGATTACTTTTTTTTTGTTTTTTTTTCCGGTTTAACGTGGGTCCAGACTAATTTTGTTTGCACCGGTTCAACCAGCAAAAAAGCAAAATGCTTCCGGCATGTAATTTCTAAAGTGGTGATTGTAGATTGAAAAAAAATTTAGCCACTTATTAGAACTAAAAACACAAAACAAAACAATAAACCACAACGCTACTAACAATTTAGCATACTATGTTGATATATACATGTTGATTGTTGATCCGATTTATAAGAAATCGAAACTTATACACATGTGGGGCCATGTGGTGCAATGGGTTGAATTTACTTTATCAGCATCTATTATTTAGCATATGTATGGTGTGGGCTCACTTTAGGAAGAGCCGTCTGGAATGAATGTTCAACGCTATGGCTTGGGGACCAAGGATAAGATGAAGTAATAAATTATTGGAGCTTTCAACCATATTCGATCAAAATATAGGAGTAACATGATTAAGCAGATTAATCATATTCTAACTTTGTTTACTATCTTATGTGGCGGGCTATATTGTTTAGCAGTTTAGGTAGAGCCGTCAATAGGAAAACATGCAAATATTTTTGACAGTTTTAACATGAAACAGTCTTACACAAAATTTTGTACTAAACTAATTTTATCATAGCTGCAAGCCGGCTATGGATATCTAACCATTGTATAGCACCAAACTCTTCGAAAACAAACTGCGTTCAGGGTGGTTGCAAGTTTTTGATCTTCAAATTTTTTTTTATTTCCTTATAAAAAATGTAGTATTTGGAGCTGAATTTTTTTCCCGTATAGTTGTCTACTTTATTTTCGAAACTAATAACTGAAGACTGGAAACCACAAATTATGGTTTCTCAAAAGAACTAAAAACTCAAAACCACCCCATACGGGCGCAAGTTTGGTCCATATTGTGAACTTATATTCTTAAACGGGGGTATCTTGGTACAATGATACCAAGTTTGTATTGTTTTATCAATAATGATCCGCAAGCTAATAAAACAATTGAATATATATACCGTCCTTTCTTGTGTTATATATAGTCAACAAGCTCTACAATGGACATTGTATCATATTGTCACATTAGTGTTTTACTAGCAAGGCGTCCATCCTTCTCTTAATTGCAGCAAGCTTTCAGACACAAGAGATTACAGATTCAAATTTCTATTTCATCTATACTACGTACTATTTATTCAAGAGGTCACCACTTTTCTAGTTTTCTGATTCAGCATTCCAAAATACCTGAACGCCACTTGTAGTTACTAAGCATCACTCAATTCTAGACCTCTTGCATTCTATTTCTCAATTTTCGACCTACTTGAACACACAAGCCATGTGTGTTTTCTACAAAGGCACATCCAATTTTATTTATGGCTATGTTCGCTGCTCCAAACTTGGCTAGCAACTGAAGAAATTGTAGAGAGATTCACATAATCTAATAAAGATATTGGTAAGGGGACTTTCAATATCGTGACACAAATAGGAACAGGGTCTTGGTGTTAGACTCTATGCATAATGAACGAAGCTCTAAAACAAAGTAGCATTGTGGTTTGCCAATGAAGAGGCAGTGTTATGGGAATGGCATCAAGCGGTGGTGTGGGGGATTATATTGTGAATTTGGGAATTATATTAGTTGTGAATTGTATTATTATCCTTCGAAGATTTGTTTTGCTAAAAGTGTGCATTTTTTCTAACGGAAGTACAAGAGTACGAAACATATTTGATAAAGGGAAATTTCAGTTGTTGCCCCTGTATTTCAGGTTTTTCCAATGCAAAAATTTTAGAGTGATTGTCATTAAATAACAATTACTAAAAGAAATGAATCTAGGCCGTAGATTCTAAGTGAATCGATGTAAGCCATTTAATATATTAACAATAAATTGATTATGTAAATTATTTTGTAAAGGGACAAAATAATATTAAAAATAATAAAATAATAAAAAACTTATGATGTGTTTGGTTGCTCTTTTTTTTTTTTTGCTATTCGATTAGTAGTGATCTATGGGATGTTTGAGTTGGCGACCAATCAACTCGGTCAACATCGATCTCCGGCGACCTACTCCGGCCATGTTTCCAGTCACCCATATCGTCACCGTCTCCAACTACCTACTCCGTCCACGTCTCTAACTACCTACTCTGTCACCGTCTTCAACTCTGGCGGTCATCATCTTCGTCCTACACTCACAGCACAGACTTCAGCATCGAGACCGGTGGAAGCCATATCTATGTATTACACCCTTGTCAAGTTTGATGAATCAATGCTTAATTTAATTAAATTAGATAGCCCAGATTTTATTTGCTCTAAGTTTTTGATCAATTCACTATGGTATGTTAATGGAAACTAAGTATCCATGGCTATGAAAGCCATTGTTACAGTGTCTCGTATGTTAATGCTCAGATGCTTTTTTTTTGTTTTTCTTTTTGTTTTAATTTTTTTTTTGTCTATACATACGGTGGGTTATGTATACCATATTTCTTTGTAATGCTAATGTATCAATCAATTATCTCCTTCCTTTCTTGCTTCTTCTTTCTTTACTTTCATTTGTATTCTTCTTTTATTTTGTTTCCCTTCTTTCTTTCACTGATATTTGCTTCCAAATTTCTTTTAGATTTTTTTTTTATGGCTGGAATTTCTTTTTAGATTTTGTTTCTCTTTTGTGTAATACTAAACAGACAACTTTGTTCCCATCCCCAATTAACTCAAGCAAATCTTTCCGCTTTTTGCTTCTTCTTTTTTCCTTTTTTCACTTTTTTGTTTTTTGGAAAATTTCCAAAACGATTTTATTTGGTTCTAAACTGACAGCTTTGTTCTATCCTAATGAATCTCTCACGATTTATTTATTTTTTTTGATACGAGTCCAACACTTCCTTTTTTTTTTTTGATAAGAGCCCAACACTAATGTAAATAATTTAAATAATTTTGGACTAGCTCGTCTTGTGTGGACTTAGTCCACCGTGGACCAAAGGGTAAATTAAGTATATAGTCTAAATCTTTTAGAGATATAGAAAGTATTCCTAGAAAAGATTTGATCTTTGATACACCGTGAACTAAGTCCACACAAAATATAGTAATTTTGAACATAGAGAAGACTTTAAAAAGATTTAGCCCACCATGGCCCAAAACCACAAAAGTTTTCTTCCTAATACTCAGCCCATTGTGACATCCGGACATCCCGATAAAAGAAACAAAAAAATCTAAAGCCCAAATTGTGAGATGTGTAATCAAATTTAATTATCTTTTTCCTCATCATTATTTTATTAATAACAAGATGATTATTATTATTATTATTATTATTATTATTATTATTATTATTATTATTATTATTATTATTATTATTATTTAATCCTAACAGTTTAATAAAATAATAATAACACTAATAAAAAGAGCAAAATTGGGAAAATTAACTTATTTTTAGCTCGTAAAATTGTAAACACATCATATTAGATTCATAATTTAAGCAAAACCTCGTATGTCAATATTTAGTTCCTAAAAAATATCGAGATGACCTCTTCTAAGTGCTTCCTTTATGTGCCTAATATAATTTGTAAAAATTATTTTTCGATATTATGTTGTTGTGGTTATTCCTCTCAAAAATTGAATATTAGTTTCTGTTAGTGAGTGATATTAATTAATTATGATACTGAAAATAAGTAAAAGTAAGATATATGAAATAGGTCATCTAAATGTTATTAGAACCAAATAAGATGTATGAAATTCCACCTTAACCTTTTCATTGCACCTTCAATTCACTTCAATTAGATGAAATTAGTTGGAAAGAGCTATTTGCTTATTGTATATCATAAGTTATTTAGTGATTAAATTAGCTAATATGCATGAGCAATTTCTTGAGAAAGGGTTACTTTAAAAAGTATTATCCAATTTATATTGGGACTGAAAGAAATTTTCAAGATGGTGTCTATCTAGGCTCGGGAACAAACAAAACACTTCTTTGTTATATTCTAGTATTTAATTTTTTTTGCTAACTGCCACAAAGTCGTCATTAACGATAACAACTTTCACGAGACAAACTCGCCAACTACAATGATGTGTTTCATCTGACAAGAAGACAAGCAACAAACGTTTAAAAGACAAATGTCGCTATTTTGGTTAGTGGGTTTGTCTCGCTTAAATCTTTATCTTTGATAGCGACTTATGAGTCGCTGCCGTCGATAGCGACTTTAGTGTATTAAACTCGCTACCTGAAGGAGCGACTAAGGCCTGCTCAGCGCGGAAAAAAAAAAAAAAAAAGCAAGTTCGTGTTGCATTCGATTCTACGTGGACACCCTTTAATTACAATTCAATTAAGAGACCGAACATGAAATACTTAGCCTAGACCTAGACTTATTTTCTTTCTTTTTTTTTATTACTTTTTATCCAAAACATCCACTGCTGGGAATTCAAAATTGATTTCTTTCCATACCTCACAAGCAGCCGCTAGTTCAGGACTCCATTTGGCAGCCTCGCGAATAATTGCAGCACCCTCGCGAGCAAGATCACGTCCCTCATTACGAGCTTGTACACATGCTTCTAGAGCTACTCGATTCGCTACAGCACCCGGTGTATTTCCCCAAGGGTGTCCTAAAGTTCCTCCACCGAACTGTAGTACGGAATCATCACCAAAGATCTCGGTTAGAGCGGGCATGTGCCAAACGTGAATACCAACCGAAGCAACGGGTAGAACACCCGGTGTGAAAACCCAAGATTGAGTGAAACAAATACCGCGATTTGCATCTATTTCAGTATAATCGTCGCGTAATAAATCAACAAAGCCTAAAGTGATATCTCTTTCCCCTTCAAGCTTACATACTACGGTACCAGCATGGATATGATCTCTACCAGACAGACATAACCCTATTAGGGAATACTTCTAATTTAGAGCTGATTATGGACAGGACGATCCAAAAAGCCCGGCCCGCAATTTGGGCGGGTATGGACAAGATTTTTGTATTTTTTTTTTTTAATTGGCGAATTTGGCCCGGCATGCTAAAATAAATGGGCGGACAAGGACAACACAAAATGGCCCATGGGCGGGCCCGTCCGGCCCGCTTATTATTTTTAACTTACCTCTCCCCTCTTTTGTTTCTATGTCAGTTTTTCCTTAAACCCTTTTCTTTATGCGCTTAAACCCACAAAACCAACACCTTCTCCACGATTTTCTTCGCCGCCTTCTGCCATCTCCTTTCTTCTTCTTTATGCACTTGTGTCGCTCTGAAGTTGATTGAGCCTTATAGCCGCCCAATTCACCGGGTTTTATGGTGCAAATTGATTTGGGTATTTGATTTGAGGTAATCCTCATTCTATCAAAATTCTATTGGTTGTTTATTCATGTTAGCTACATGTTTATTATCTGTAATTGCTGGTGTATAATATCTTTGGACTTTTGATTATTCATTAGTTATCGGATACAATTATAACTCATCTGCTGATTATATTCTTGTCGTTTTGACACATTTCATATCCTGTTCTTAAGTGATGAATGAGTTTCTTTGAACATGATGACATATAGAGTAGCAACTAAGAGTAGTTATAAATGACTGTAGAAATCTTCTTTCCTGAAAATATCTTTAATGGGTTTGAATTTATCTTGAAGTTGGGGGGGTTGAAAACTGGTGGTGAATGGTGATTTGCTTCTCTAGCTGTCTCCTTTTCAAAGTGTTTTTATGACATTTACTTGGGGCTCGAAATTGACACTCTAGATTAAACAAAAGAAATTTCAATTGGTACCCTGTACCCTATACAAAAAGAATGGGGGTTTCCTCCTAGAATGTTTACTTTTGTTTTACAGACAGACTTTATGTTATTCTATTTAGTTAAAAAGAAGTCATCTTCTGGGTTCTTTTAGTATTTGTCACTTCGTGAGCACCCAATAACCTGACTTTATGTCAATATTGCCCCAAATGACCAAATTGGTATATTTAGTGAGCACAAATGGACAATATGGTATAAATAAAGGCCGCTGTTATTGTCAGGTCGGAAAATACTAATGCCAGGCCAACAATTACGTGAGTTGACCAATTTACCCTTTATGTTAATAAGGCAAAACACATGTTCTCTCTTCACTATCTTTAATTGCCATATATACAAATAAAATTATGGAAAGACATTATGACTACTAGAATGTTACAATTTAGCAACATAATTTGGAAGATCTTTTCTGCAATCTTCCCATACATTATTTTCCCATATATGCTCATGATAGGATTATTGTGATTAATTGACGGGTACTAATACTGGTAGAGAGTTGACATCAAATATGGCATCAAGTTGGAGTGTTGCTGCTTGAAAGAACATGTGCGTATTACACAAGGTGCTGATCATACATTATCATATCACCCTTATTACTTTATGATGATAGTTATGATTGAGTATTGCCTTAGCTGCTTTTATTAAATTGTCCAGTTTGCCGAACAATTATATGTCAGGTAGAATACGTGAGAATACTGGCATATTTCACTTAGCATGAGATATTTTTTGATTAAAATATGGCTATCATTATGATTCAATTCCTAGATACTCAATTTGTAATAAATGGCAAGTGTAGACAAGGCAATATTATGTAGGAGAGAATATGGGTGTTTTCCATAATTTTATTTGCAAATAAGGCAATTAAAGATAGTGGAGAGAGAACCTGTGTTTTGCCTCATTAACATAAAGGGTAAATTGGTCAACTCACGAAATTGTTGGCCTGGCATTAGTATTTTCCGACCTGGCAATAACAGCGGCCTAAATAAAATCACTTATGACATTAGGGTAATAAAAAACATAATAAGATGCATATACCCCCATAAAACCGGAATCTTGTGTATTTAATGAGAATCTACCCTATTAAACTCTAATTAATCCTTTTTTTCATTTTCTCCCCTTTTTCGTTATTTACCTATTATCTTTTCTTCCTTTACTTTCTTTTTCCCTTTTCCCTTTATTTTTTTCCTCCAGTGCCTTTCCTTTTCCCTCATTTTTTTTCCCTCACGTTTTGACTTTTTCCCTCATTCATTTCAAACCAAAGCAGGTGGTAGTTTTCTTCTTTACTGCACTCAAGACTCAACCTCCATGGCAGAGAGGTGAATAGACAGAGAGTGAAAACATAGAAGCTTGTAAAAAATGGGTGACGTAGAAAATATTCGACCTTTTTGAAAGAGAATCAAAAAGAAACTCAAACCTCATAAGCAGAATAGTTTGACATTACTGAAGTGATGGGTACTTTTGAGTTTCTCATCAGTTCAAGTAACTCATCCCTAATTAAGGGAATCAATTTGTAATTTGGGCACTGGGTTATCATATGTCATGGAGGTTAAGTAGTCTGCTTCTAACCCACAGTCACAAGCAACCTTGCCCTCTTAGCAGCAGCATTCCACGCACCTCTTAATGCAACGCAAATTGTTCATCCAGTTAACCTTCCATTTATACAAAATAATAAAACATTTCGAATTTCAATTAACTTATTACCCCTATTGTTGTTGTCCTACGATCTTCCACAACTGCAAGATGCCATTCGAACAAAGTGAAAAGCAAATTAGGGGGACGAATTTTATGAATTGGGGATATGTCACCTCTCCACTGCAACTAACAATGAGTGACAGAAATGGAAGGCAGAGTGAAAACTAGAGGAGGGAAAGGGAAAGGTACTTGGAAAAAATAAAGGGAAAAGGGAAATAGTAAGAAAAAGATGAAAATATGTAAGCAAATAACGAAAAAGGGGAGAAAATGAAAAAAGGGATTAATTAAAGTTTAATATAGGGTAGATTTTCATTAAATACACAAGATTTCGGTTTTATGGGGGTATATGCATCTTATTATGTTTTTTAATACCCTAATGTCATAAGTGATTTTATTTATACCATATTGTCCATTTGTGCTCACTAAATATACCAATTTGGTCATTTGGGGTGCCAATATTGTATGGAAACTGACTTTTATAATAAATTTATTGTAGTACAATGGATAATGAGGAAAGCACGGATACTACAATGGATGATATCTTTTCTTCATCGGAAGAAGAAACCTTAGAAGAAGATTTAGAATATAACAAAGAAGCAGACAAGGGGAAAGAAAAGCCATTTGTTAAGACGATTGATGATTTTCTTGATGAAAATACTTTGCAAGAGATTGGAAAACAACTTGAGGATTTTACCGAAGAAGATATGAAGAAGTTGTATTTCAGGTCATTAGAAGTGTGTAATGAATTTTACAAAATTTATGCGAAACTAAAAGGTCTCGGAATTCGGAGACAAGGTCCCCGCAAGAGTAGGAAAGACGGTCATCCAACGTCACAAGCAATTTTTTGTAGTAGAGAGGGGTTGCGTTTAATGAAATGGCTTAAAATGCCTAATAGAATTTGACAACCACGATATTTGACAAGATGCAAATGTGATGCCAGAATACGATTTAAACTTGATGAAGGTACAAAGTGGAGGTATGTTACATACTTTGAGGCAGAGCACAAACATGATCTAGTTAAACCACAATTGGTACCGTTTATCAGGTCTCATAGGGGGTTTAGAGAAGAAGATAAAGTTCGCATCATTTCTATGGTTAAATCAGGCATGGATCGTCCTGCAATAATGCGTAACATGGTACGGGAACATGGAAGTCATGAAGAAGTTGGATTTCTGATGAAAGACTTGTATAATCTTTGTGATAAGATTAAAAGGGAGGAAGTAAAGGGTGGAGATGCTGAAACTGTTATGGCATACTTATACGGAACGAAAAAATCTGATCCGAGTTTCTTTATCATCCATACACGTGATAAAGAGAACAGGTTAGATAAGTTATTTTGGTGTGATGGCAAATCACGCATGGAATATAAGATTTTTGGTGATGTCGTCGCTTTTGATACTACCTACAGATGTAATGCATACAACAAGCCATTTGTTGTGCTGGTGGGAGTCAATCATCATCGGAAAACATTTCCTTTTGCATGTGCCTTGGTCGCAAATGAGAAGGAGGAAACTTTTGTTTGGGTGTTGAACCAGTTAGTTATTGCAGGAAATAAACAGATGCCTTCAACTGTTATAACTGATGGCGACAAGGCAATGGCATTAGCTGTTAGCGCTGTCTTCCCTAACGCTATTCACAGACTATGCTTATGGCATCTCCTACGGAATGTAAGGTCAAATTGTAATAGAAGTTTTGCAAGTGGATTGTTGACATGTGCTGACAAGTGCCGAACACCAGAAGAATTTGAAGATGCATGGGAAGAACTCATAAATCATTATGGGGGTCATGACAAGAAGTGGGCAAAGGATCTATACGAAAATAAGCACAAGTGGGCAGAAGCTTATTTGCGAGGATATTTTTTTGCAGGTATTTGCGACTTTTTTCTTTCTGTAAATCGTTTTTCCTTTTCCTTTAATGAATTATTTTCATATGAATTACTATTATAAGCTATATGTTTCAACGTCATGCGATTGAATAACTTTAGGCATGTTGATTTGGTTCTGTATAATGAGATGGTCTTTTTTTTTTTTTAATAATGCTTGTAAAATACTATTTGTTTATCATAGGTATGCGAAGCACCCAACGTTGTGAGTCAATGCATAAAACTGTGAAAAAGGTGTTAGGCCAAAAAGTTATGTTGTATAGGTTTGTGGACTTGTACGGCCAAGTACTAGAGCAAATAAGATTCAATGAGAGACATCTTGACTATACTTCAAAGCATACAGATCCAATTATAAAAGGGGTGTTGTGGGATGTCAAATATCATGCTTCACAGGTGTATACTAGAAACTCATATTCTATATTGTGCAAGGAAATGGAGTTTGAGGATATGTATCTGGTGGATGATGTGGAGCAAAAATATCCTGAAGGACCCATCTATTACATCCTAATTGAGGTTAATTCTGAAGACAGGGAGTACATTGTCATTCGTTATGATAAAACTGAAATGATGTATTGTTGTTGCATGAAGCAAGAGTCTGTTGGATATCCATGTCGCCACATGTTTGCTGTCATGAAGTATGCACATATGACAGAAATACCTAGGGGTTTGATATTAAAAAGGTGGACAATCGAGGCCAAGGAACAAAATAGTGAATTGCATGAGAAAAATTCTGAGGAAAAGCAGACTTGTGGTATCGGTGATCCTGAAGTTGTGCCTGTGAAAGGAGCAAAGAAAAACGAAGGTCGTTGTTGTAGTCTATGTCACCAAAGAGGACATACAATTCGTACATGTCCGGGCAAGGAAAATATTGGAGCTCCATCAACTAAGGCAACTAAGCCTGTTGTAGACTTTGACCTTAACCTTACTCCACCTTCAACACCAACCTCAAAACCATGTCCAACAGAAAGTTTTGAGAAAGCAAGCACAACCAACTTTTCGCCATTGGCTTCCAAGCTGATGACTTTCATGCCTCGTAGATATAAGAGTGGTGATGCGAAACTGGTAAGACTACTTATTTCATGCTTTTACCTAAATTATTTTTTATTCAAAAATCCGAAGTTTAAACAATACTTGTAACTAAAATACAGGATGAAGATAGTCTTGAAGTGAACATGCTCAATGCAGATTCTACGGTTACTGATTGGGCTCCGAATGATGGATGGTAGGTGGTTCTTTGGAAGGACTTGAGAATGTTGGTCTATTGCTATTGGTGTTGCTGCTCGCTGTTCACTACTCATTCCCGCTACAACAATTGCTGTTACGTTTATGTTCTTGCTGTTGCTCTTCTTTGTCAGTTGTCGTTGTAAATGTTGCTGCTTTGCCCTTTTATTGTCAAGACATGATGTCATTTCTTTTAGTTGGGGGGGGGGGGGGGTTGTTTTGATTGTCTTTCTTTTAAGACTTCTTTTGTTTGATGAGACATGAACATTCTTTGTAAACATGAGGGTGTGAAATTTGCACTTAATTTTATAAGTGGTATGTTGGAGTTTCAGGCTTGGCTTTAGGATCTTGCTTGTAGTTGGTGCTGCCCCAGGCATGTGACTAGAATCGGTGTGTGGGTAGAGTATACTTTTTTTTTGTTTAAATGATAGTAATTGCATTGATATAAGAAAGTAGCACCATACAAACCTAAAGGGAAAAGATCTTCATTTTTTTGACAGAGTGGAGGTGCTGCACATTTTCCGATAGGCGAATGCGGTGGCTGATTTTATGGCACACTATGGCCATAGTTGTTTACAGATGAGCTCTTGGTCTACCTCTTTTGACCAGTCCCTAACTAATTTGTTGGTTAGGGATGTTTTAGGCTAACCTTATGGTTGCCTGGTTGTATTGCCTTTTCAAAAAAAAAAAAAAAAAACCCTAAAGGGAAAAGAGTTCTTAGAGCCACCTACTAGGTAGGGTTCTCTAATTCCTCTGTCGCTACAAACGCCTACATACATCAGTTACATCAACCTCTACAAACCAGAACATCTACTTACATAAACCGAAAACAAACCAAAATAACTAAACAGCATTTAACTTCTGAACAAAAACTCTGTCTACTCTCTTGATCTTCTTATTGCGGCGCCCTACAATACGAGTACAAACCACATAATTAATCTGTTGTAGAATCATGTCATCTGTGAAAACCCTGCTACCAAAACAAAGCTTATTTCTAATTCTCCAAATCCAGTGTGTTAAAGCAGCCAGGGCTGTTGCGTAGCAAGCTTTCCGGAATTTACTCACTCTGTCTATTTATCCAGTTTAGAATGCATTCAATCTGGATGGATGTTGCTGTACACCCTATCCATTTTTTAACCTCCTGCAGCAGCTCTCTTGATCTTGGACACTCAAAAAATATGTGCTTGTCGATTTAGGTGACATATTTTTTTGCTAGTCGATTTAGGTGACATAAATTGTATTTTAGACCGTGATTTGTCACTACGGCCTAAGCTCTCTAGTCTAAGATGTCGATGTCGATGTCGATGTCGATGTCGATGTCGATGTCGATGTCCATATATTTTATTTATTATTTTATCTTATTGTCTCTAACTTGGGTGCTTTATTGGGCAATGGCAGAAAAAAATAAGAATACAAGATGAGGGACCTTAAAAAAGGGTGGCCAAGTGATGGACCAATATTTGTCATTTCATGTACCCCAAAAGAAACCCATAAATAAGAAAAGGAAAAAAACAACACAAGTAGTAATTTTTTTTTGGGGGAGGGGTTGAATTGTGGCTCACCTATGGACACTGTTCCATCACCTTATCATCAAGTACAAAAATCTATCAAGCTATAAGATGATATTCAATCTTCCAGATAGAAAGATATCAATGTTTACTATGTGTATTTAAACTAAAAAAAAAAAAAAACAACATAACAAAAGAAATAAAACTATATAGTTTTGTATTCTAAGGCATTATCTTTAGCGTCATCTCAATGTCGTGATGGAATCACTTCTTTCTCTTAGTTGATGTCTTGAACTCCTCTTTAATATTGAACTTACTATTCAGCAATTTCACCACATAAGTCATTCATTCTACTCGCATTTCTTCAGTCTGTTCATATAGAGAATCAAATATGGTCAATCAAATCCCTTATCATTTAATACTATATATTTTCATTTTTTTTAATAATCAGCTATTCATTCTTAGCGTGTATGTAATGTTTGTCCAATCAAAATTATTAGCTGTTTCAATGTACTTGAGAACATACATGCCGCAATCATGCCTAAAACATGTATCAATATCACATTAGAATGTCAATGTATAAGATAAAATGGTTTTTAGATGTATAATATAAAGTTTAACTTAAATAAATAGAATGCTGTAGTTTACCCATTCTGTTGAATTTTTGTTGCAATCACTTGAAATTCATATGTCTCAACTTTGTTAAAGAAACGACTCAAGCAAGGATGTTTTCTACAGTTTATAGAAGCCTTAGTCAACTGAAATTCCCAAACCAAAAAAAAAAAAAAGTCAGTAAACAATACTATGTGTTAAGCTCGAAATATATAATGTAAATATTTGTTTACCACTTGTTTAGCAATAGCTATCCGAGAGTCTGAAAAACCGATTGAATCTAGATAGTAGTGTGCCTGCCTGTCTTTTTTACGTCACCTCGTTTGCGTGGCGTCAACTTACGGGGTGCTACTTTGGTAGCATGGTTTTCGGGGGCCAACTTAATAGAAGGTGACTTGACAATAGATTTCTGTGGCGGCGACTTCTTTTTCTTTTATAGTCTTTCAAAGCATCAGGAACTCTGGATGTGGACCTCTCCATTTGTGGGCTTTTATAATAATCACCAAAATTTCCTTCTAACTTTCTTTTAACACTTTTATATGGTGTGTGATGCAGATTTAGAGGACAAGAGGCGCTCATAAATGGACTTTGTAACGTTTTTTCGAATTTAGAAGGGTCACCTAGTGGTGGTGATTCAATGTCCTTTTTCACCACTTTGTCACATCTACCACTCGTGACTTTTTTGCATCACCATCTACAAGCAACAAGTAAGCAATATTAAAAATAATACAATACATATTTCCCATATAACTCTCTAGTAAGACAATTGCTACCGGCTCTTCTAAAAATAAACAAAATTACTACTGGTTTCTTCTTCTTCTTTTTTCTACTTTTGTGTCAGATCTTAGTATGCGTCTATGTTTAATGGGCTGAGATTTACCTACAACTTATGATATTACTAAAAAAAATAAAAAATAAAAAAACACAAAAACCTACAACCTGGACTTAGACTAAAATCTCTGAATTACAAAGTCCATTTTAATTAGCAACTTCTTGTTATCACCATTTATATATTCATGCACGTATATAGTTCTACATCAAACTTCTAATACATACCTTGTCTTTGATATCCTCCATTAGCACCTTAGCTTCAATATCCTCCATATGCTCTTACAAGTACTCAACGAGAGAATAAGAATGATGAACGATGGAATAACATATGGATAGTGAAAAACGTTCGGGAATTGATATTTATACCTTGAATAAAATAATTAAATAAAATCGTTTTGGAAATTTTCCAAAAAACAAAAAATAGAAAAAAGGAAAAAAGAAGAAGCAAAAAGCGAAAAAGATTTGCTTGAGTTAATTGGGGATGGAAACAAAGCTGCCTGTTTAGTATTACACAAAAGAGAAATAAAATTTAAAAAGAAATTTCAGCCATAAAAATAAATCTAAAAGAAATTTGGAAGCAAATATCAGTGAAAGAAATAAGGGAAACAAAATAAAAGAAGAATACAAACGAAAGTAAAGAAAGAAGAAGCAAGAAAGGAAGGAGATAATTGATTGATACATTAGCATTACAAAGAAATACGGTATACATAACCCACCGTATGTATAGACAAAAAAAAATTAAAAAGAAAAACAAAAAAAAAAGCATCTTCATCTTCATCTTCATGAGCATTAACATACGAGACACTGTTAACAATGGCTTTCATAGCCATGGATACTTAGTTTCCATTAACATACCATAGTGAATTGATCAAAAACTTAGAGCAAATATAATCTGGGCTATCTAATTTAATTAAATTAAGCATTGATTCATCAAACTTGACAAGGGTGTAATACATAGATATGGCTTCCACCGGTCCCGATGCTGAAGTCAGTGTCGTGAGTATAGGACGAAGATGATGACCGCCAGAGTTGAAGACGGTGACAGAGTAGGTAGTTGGAGACGTGGACAGAGTAGGTAGTTGGAGACAGTGACGATATGGGTGGCTGGAAACATGGCCGGAGTAGGTCGCCGGAGATCGATGTTGACCAAGTTGGTTGGTCGTCAACTCAAACATCCCATAGATCACTATTGATCGAATAGCAAAAAAAAAAAAAAAAAAAAAAAAAGCAACCAAACACATCATAAGTTTTTTATTATTTTATTATTTTTAATATTATTTTGTCCCTTTACAAAATAATTTACATAATCAATTTATTGTTAATATATGAATAGCTTAGATCGATTCACTTAAAATCTACGGTTCAGATTCATTTCTTTTAGTAATTGCCATTTAGTGGCAATCACCCTAGAATCTTTGTTTCCAGTGGTACCCAAAACTTTTTACGAAATTCAGATGATACCCTTCAATTTGCGAAATGTTACCGTTCATAGCCTTGTCAAATTGCCGTTAGTATTTTCCGTTAGTCGTTACACTATGATGCGGCATGTAAGGTTAACTTTTAACGTTAACTGCTAAGGTGATGAATGATTAATCGAACTACAATAGCCCTCTTTCTGTTTTCCCTCAATCTGGCAAATGGCTGACATCTCCTTCAACATTTAGCTCCCTCATGCTATGTGGCATTTGGCAATTTCAATTCACAATTTAGATTTGTTAAGTCTCAAGCAAGCGTCGCATCTCTGCGAGTGAGTTCTTCTATCGACCTTGACCTTTTCGCTTCTCGACAGTGTCAAGTGTCGACATCGGTAGAGGTGAGCGTAATCAAGTATCCACCGGCTATTGCACTATTTGGAATGGGAATTGGATCCACCAGTTCCTAATTTCTAGGAATTGGAATTAGAATTGGAATTGGTTACACCTGTTTCTAATTTCTAGAAATTGGAATTAGATCCACCGGGTACCCATCAGGTACCCACCGATTCCTGGATACCCAGTTACATATTAAAATGAAGATTTATCAATTTTAAAATCTATTATACTACTAAATGACCGATTGGATACCGACTGTAAATAACTTTTTTACTATATTACGAAACGACCAACATGATCATATTGAGCAGTTATATGGTACTTTGTCTGATGGGAAGAACACCTAGTTTATTCATCTTATTACCAACCAACCAATCACAACATCATACATCATTCATATAATAAGGTTTACTGATACATATATATACCATGTTAATTGCAGAATAAAAAGACTCGGTTTGAGTCACTACTCACTTGCTTGTATTGCACTATCTATAAGTTGTGCAATGTACTGTATGATTTACAAGCATAAGTAACCAGTATATACAATATACACATTGTTAATGTGATACTGTTCACTTTGTCAAAGAGAATTGAACAGCAATAAGTTAAAATAGTTCAGTACATTCTCAAGTCTAATATTCATATACATGCAAGAGAAAATATTTGATATACTAAGAAATTTATTTACACCGGGTATTCAACCGGTTCCGATTCCGAAAAACTAGGAACCGAAATTGGAATTGGTTGGTACCGATTTCTATTTATAGGAATTGGAATTGGATCCATGAAACCGATTCCGGTTCCAGAACCTCCGATTCTAAACCAGTCCGGTTGCAATATTGGGTACTCGATATTTCTGCTCACCCTGCAAATGGACATTTTCTCCTCCAGTGTGAACTCAGATGGACGAAGGCAAGCTTCATACTGGAAGCATGACATTCTAAGATATTAAGATCTTCCATTTCAATAGTCTATTGAGTCTCGTTCTTACAAGATGGGTTTCAAGTTAAAATTCTCTCTCTTCCATAATATTGTGAGAGTAAGACTAAGAGACAGTTAGGAAGGTGGTCAACTTAAGCATGATTTGTAATGAATGGAACAAATACAAACTTAATTTTATATGTCGTTTACTTCACATTTCTATGCGTTTCAATAAGGGTGGTATAGGAAATTCAAGCACAACTAACGGAACTTGCACAATATGGTAACGGAGTATTTAGTTCCCACGAACAATAGGGTATCGACTATCGTCCTAAACAAATTTGGGTAGCATTTAAAAAGCCTTAAGTGTAGGCACCAACTGGAATTTTCTTTTGATAAATCTGCATGATGGTCCAAGTAATATATAAGATGGAAACATATTAAAGCTTTTGCTTTGATTTAATTCCTTTTAGGAGTAGTATATATTTCATAATTCTGATCTTAACTGTAATACCCCGCATATTTGAAATATTTTCCTAAAATATTATTTATTTTATAAAGTGATATTTATTTAGTTTTTGGAATTAGATGTATTTGTTTTGCCTTTTATTTTAAAAAAACAAATTGTATTTGAGTTGTGTAAACCGACTTGATTTCTTCACCACCTTTTCCCCTTCACAAAGTGTATTTGAATTTGGTGTCTCTCTCTCTCCTAAACCCTTCCCTTCTCCTTATTTCTCTTTCACGTACAAACCCACGACTCACCAAAACACCATAGCCCACGATTCTCCATTACCATCTTTCCCAATTTCGCTCTCTTCGTTAAAACTTTACTGTCAGTACCACCACTTTGCTGGTTAAGGTCGACTTTCGCTGCCTTTTTCTCTCTCCTCTCGTTGTCTGTGGGTGCGAGTTTCTTCTCTGTTTTTCGGTTGCTGCTCGGTTCCTACTGTTGCTTTGTGTTGTTATTTTATTAGTTGTCACGTGCCTAGCACGCTTATTGGGTGTTTGTTACATGATGTTAGAGCTCAGCAAATTAGTTATGCGCTGTAGCTATATTAGGACAACTCTGTTAGTTGTTCAGGCATCTTATGCAATAACAATTCCTCTCACTTTCTCTCTCTTCTCTTGTAAGCTTTCTCTGTAAAGATTACTCCATTAATGCAAGAACTTCGAGCTCTATTCTCTTCATTAGACTCCTGGCTTGTGTTTAGTCCCTTCTCATTTGTTAATAAAATCTGAAGGTTCATATCACTTTGCTATTTTCATGGCGGTCGGCCACCAGATAAGGTGGTGTTCGGCTCAATTTCGTCGGTCCTCTTTCATCACTGATTGGTTTGCTCACCTAAGCCCTAAATTGATTTGGGTAGTTGATTTATTTTCTGAATTGGTTTTAATTCATCAATTATGTTTTAGGAAAACATGCTAGACAATGTTCATGACTGAATTTCAGAGATTATGATGCTAATTGCTTTGGAGATCGAATTAAAGGTAACCGTTTCTAGTCACTTTGGAGTTAGATGCTAATTTCTCTTTTATTTGTGGATTTGATGTTTAGCATGAGTTTTAGTATGTGACGAATTATATTATCTGATTGTTGATATTTTACCGTTAATGGTTGATTCTGGTTGCAATAGTTATGTGCTTATGTGGCCTTGATGTTCTGGTTGGTAGGTTGACTACATAATACATATATTGCTGTATTATCTACTGGATTGCTTATTGTGAGGTGAATTATGGACAGTAGAATGTATGTTTTGTACATGGAGAACTAGTGAAATTATTAGAGTGCAATTGGCTATACGGTTGAGCTAGATAATTACTAGATTATAGTTGAGCTAAACCGAGGACATATAGTTATTTGAGAAACTGTGCCATATTGTGGATGCTATTCTAGTATTGACCTGAAATGGATATTTTAAGATAGAATGATCGGATTATGATTATGAGCAATGAATAAGATATGATATTATATTGTGGTTTGAGGCTCATAAGTTGCTAGTTCCTTAGTTCTAGACACATGTGGGCAAGTATTCTAAGATGTTGACTCTTAGGTGATGAGCAATATTTTATAAAATAGTTACATGGATATGAATTGGCCCGAGAGTGGACTTTTGAGAGCCTGCGGGCTATGTTATGAGTTATGGGGGCTATGGCCAAAGTTATGGAATGGTTTTGTTTCTGCGGTTTTCCACCAGTTCACTTCCCACATGGTCGAGACTAGGAGCTAGTGATCGAGAGCAATTGGCACAAACACTTGGGAATTGAGTTATAGCTGGAGAGCATCCTATAATGTAGAGGTGATCATTTGCGGGCTCGAGCTGGACACGGGCTGGGCTTTTAATGAAAAAATTGTCCAATAGGTCTAAAACTTGTTGTCCTTGTCCGTCCATCAGGGCTCAAAATTGTTGCCACGACCCGCCCTATTAACGGGCCGGGCTTGCCCATGGGTTAGCTGGCTTTTAAAAAATTAATTTTCAAATAAAAATTTTAAGAGTTTTTCTTTGTTTGGAATAAGTAATTTTACTATTAATATGTAACTTAACTCCAAAATCAAGCGTAATACTCAATATAATTATTATTTTGATATTTTCTCATCCAAAATAAGTCTTAATAACATACAAACAAGCTATAAAAACTCACAAATTTTTAAGTGCAAAATATTAAATGGGCCGGGCGGGCCCGCCCACGGGCCATTTTGTGTTGTCCTTGTCCGCCCATTTATTTAAACGGGCCGAGCTAAACCCGCCCATTAAATAGTTTTTTCCCAAAAATCTTGTCCATACCCCCCAAATTGCGGACTAGGAGGGCCGGGCTTTTCGGACCGTCCCGTCCATGATCAGCTCTACTATAATGCAACTGAGACTATATTTGGGATTTATGTGACTTCAAGGTCATAGTTGACCTCAATTGAGATCCGAGTGTTTTTATTTGTTATTCGATAGAATGCTTGGTTACTCAGTTTTGCCGATTGGTTGCTTTCTGTGCTACGTGTGTGTGCGTCCATTTTTTTCCAATGGTGGCCCTATGATGAACCTATATGATATTCGGTTACATGGGGGAGTAGATTGGAATATTTGCAGGTTAATTGTTCGTGAGAATCTCTTGTGCTAGTTGGACAGTTGGACTCAAAGCTGTCAAGAAGTATATAATTTTGTCATTTATTTTTATTTGATGTAATAAAGAGATCGATTAAAGTTTATTGGTTTATTGTTGGGAGTTGTAATCGTCCGCCTTCCACTCATTATTGTGAGTGAGTGTGGCACTGATGCCTTGGATTGTCAGAAGTCTTCCGCTGTTGTTTTGGACATTTTGTTGTATAGTCTGTATAAGCAGGTTTTTTTATTTAGTCGATAACTTGGGAGTTTCAGTTTAAAAAGGAAACTCTGCCGAAATTTTGGCTCGAGTTTATCTATTTTTATTTATTTATTATTTAGAAAATTCGGGGTGTTACATTAACTATTAAAAAGTATTGGATATGGTATGAATAAAATTAGAATAAGAAACACAATGTTAATATTAATCTTAATGTTGTAACCTAATGAAACAATGGTTTGAAGTATATAGTATTAAATATCATATACGATTTCCTAAAAAATAAATTACGATACAAAGTGTATTAATAATAACCCGTGCATCACACAGGCTTCATATAAAATGTGCGCGATTATAATCAAGTAAAAGTTACCTTTCAACGGGTGTTTCAGTGTCTATATACTTTGGTGTCTATATACCAAATGAAAAATATTAATGATATATATTTAACATAACTTGTGCATCGCACGGGCTTTCAAATTAGTATAAGATTAAGTACAACGATTTCCATGTGTTTTGATCTGCATTGATGATTGTCTTAGTGTACGATTTTGTCAAAATCATATTTTGATTTGGGAGGTACAAAAGCCCAATCTTTTTAATTCCCAGGTAAAGATAGCAAAGTCCCATTTATGTGATATACAGTAAGTTGAATTTGGTTGTTTTTAACTTTTAATTTGTGTCATGGTTTATTAGTATTAATAAATCAAAAGGTCTCCTATAAGGCGGAGCCTCACCTTGAGGCCGCCTCATACGAGTTTTTGTGTTAATAAATTAATTTTGTAATTATTTTCTTCTTCTTTTTCTTGGGTTTTTTTTTTCCTTTCCAAATCATACTTTTTTTTTTCCAAATTGAGTAGTATTTTTTTTTAATAAAGAAAAAGAAATTAACTTTTCAAAAAAAAAAAGAGAGTTAATATCTTGCAAAAGTACATGTATTAGAATGATTTCCTGAAAAAGGGTTAAATTACAAAGTATTACCTATATTAGGATGGGTTAGAAAATATTTTCCTAGAGGGTGTACACGTAGGCTCGGGATTTCATGAGTCTCGCGCTTTTTTTTTTTTTTTTTTTTTTTTTTTTTTTTTTTCCGTCCGATTGGCATAAGTCGCTGTCTGAAACAATGACTTTCTTCAATGTAAGTCGTTGTACAAAACAACGATATTCATGACGAAAATTGCTGTTCCGGACAATGACTTATACATGCGACAAATGCAGAAGTGTTGCGGGAGAAGGCGTAAGTGAAAGTCGCCGACATGGACAAGACTTTCAGATGTTTAAGTCGCTATGGTGGGTAGCGATTTTGCTGAGTGAAAACCGCCATCCTGTTTGGCGACTTTGCCTCCTAAGCAGAAAAAAAATAATTACGATTCGTAAAATCACGAGTCTACGTGGACACACTCATGGAAAATATTTTCTAATCCAGCCTAATATGGATAATATTTTGTAAATTAGGCCCTTTTTCAGGAAATTATTCCTTGTATTAGGTGATTTCTGCAATAAGTGTCCTTCCACTTTCCTAAAAACACACTAAGATTGTCCTTCCCATCACAATAGTTTTCTTTTTTTTTTTTTTTGGGTGCAGACCCATCACAATAGGATTTAGGAGATAGACTTGTTGAAAGCAATTAGGAATGTTGTTTTTTTCGTCTGAAGGAATTTTTGGGAGTACTGTTTTTAATTAATTATTATTGATTGGGTTGGAGAGTAAAGTTGTGGCCTTTGGGCGAGTGTGTATAAAAATTGTGTCTTTGGTTGTTTGATTCTCATTAATTTTTGATCCATACTCCTTGTAACAGTTTATTCAAAATCCTGACCTTCCAATTCCATTGTGTCTATTCTCAAGCCAGACAGAGAAAGAAGAAATCAAGCCAGCCTCTTTGCTTCTTCGCTCTAAAGATTGGATTTTTATTTATTTATTCATCCTCATGGTAAGCTTCTTTGCTCTAAAGATTGAATTTTTATTTCCTTATTTATTCATCCTCAGTGAGTGAGAAAGTTAGGGTTATGTGGGAAACCGACGAACAGGGTGATGTTTAAGAGAGAGGGAAAGGAGGGGAAAGGCCGGTGAAGTGATGAATAGCTGGGCGTAAGTGTGTGAATTTGATAGCCTTCAATTGAATTTTCAAGGTTTGCTAAAACATTGGAATTGTAATTGAACTCACAAAATTTCAAAATTTTCAATCTTTCAATTCCTGATCTTGAAATCAAATCCTATATCCAAATGCATCCTTGTTGAATTCATTGTTTCAGACTTTCTTTAGTGCTTGCAATTTGTAGGATCTTGAAAATTTGCTCCAGCCTTTTCTTCCAATAGGTTGTTAATATTATTTCTAAAGTAAAATACTTTAATTCAAATTGAGTGACTCTCTTGGTTTCTCTAATGCCGAGTTTATACTATTGCAGTTGAGGGTGGATGAGTAAGCCAAAGGTGTCTGTACAATTACTTCCATCTCAATAAGTGGGAGTGGGAGGTAATGTCAATTTTTACACCGTCAATTCATTTTGCTTGTTTGCACATGTGATTTATTTTGTATGTATGATTCTACAAGCAAGCATTATTGATGCAATTGTGTTTGAGTTGCATGTCAATTGTCAAGGGTCTATGAAGTGAACTGAACTCTAATTTTGGGATTGAAATTGAGCACAAACTTAGGAAGCCTTGTAAATGGCGAGGTTTCTGTTGTGTAAGCTGTTTGGTGTACTGTTTAGGGGAGCATTGGGTGTGTTCGGCACTATGTTGGAGGTGTTGCATGTTCATTTTTGGGGTTTTGGCGAGAGAAAGGAGAAGTTATTATGGCGTAACGCTAAATTTTGCAGTTTTATGGTGCCTGTGGTTGGAGGATCGAGATACTTTTTCTTTGGATACTTCATCACCTGAATTTCTTTGTGATAGGGTGACTTATCTAGCTTCTTTGTGGGCTATTGCCGGTGGGCTCTTCTGGAGCTCTTTAATTTCTGACTTCCATACAAACTGGGCTAATTTGTAACTGTAGTTTGTTAGGAGGGCAGCTGTTTCCGTTTCAGCAGCCTCATTAATAAAATTTTCTTTTATACAAAAACATGAGAAAAAGAGCTGTTGCCGTCCTGTTAGAGTGCCCTAGGTAATAGGGACTAGATATTTTCATGGCTACATGCCTACATCTTGTTTAGCAATTGATTTATGAAGGATATAGAAAAAGGAAAGTGATGCTTCTGCGATTTCTATTGGCTATTCTGACAAACATGATTAAGTCCTACTATGTGTTGGACTGTTGTTCAATATTCATGCGTGACCTTCGTATTTAAAGTACCTGTATCCCCTGCATGGAAGCACTCACACCGCTCAAGAAAACGGCAAATTGATGCTTGTGTGCAATTTCCTTTCAGTAGGAATTATTTAAGGGTTTTATGATTTTTGAAGAATGCTTTAAGAATTAAAACCTAGAATAGATTTGAGGAGAGTGAGTATGTAGTCTAGAGGGATTTAGGCTACCTAGATGCCAACAAAATAAGTTCAGTGGTGGTGAAATACTAGCTTTCTGGAGTTAGTGATCAGGTTGTAACTCAAAAGCTATAATCTATGAGCAAGCACATTTATCTTATGATATAGTGTTTATGAATTTGTTACTCATTAAATGGCGAATAGGAAATTAGACATGGAATGAAGAGTAAAAGTGCAAGAGATGCTCTCTGACATCTCAGAATTAAGGATCGGAGGGGTGGATGCTCTGTGACATCTCAGAAGTAAGGATGACAGGGGTAGTATGGCTGTAGGGATTGCTATGTTTTATGTTTCACATTTTCGTGGTAACGACAATATAAGGAGTAAGGAGGGTTGCAGAGACGTGGATGTAAAGAAAAATGTCTGACCGTGAGAGACAGGCACTAGCATGATACTGTTTGGAGGAGTAATAAAAAACGAATATAGGTGACCAGCTTCATATTTTGGTCATCAGAAATAAAAACCCAAAGTTGTGCATGTGGGGATATGTGTTGGGATGTTAATGTTATTTCCAGGAGTAATTAATAATAAAATAAACAAAATAAAACTGAAGAAAAAAAAAGAGACTTGAGACAGGCACTAGCGTGATACTGTTCGGGGGAGGAATAGGAAACAAATACAGGTGACCAGCTTCATATTTTTGGTCATCTGAAATGAAAACCCAAAGTTGTGCATGTGGGGATATGTGTTGGGATGTTAATTTTATTTCTAGGAGTAATTAATAACAAAAAAAAAAAAATAAAACTGAAGAAAAAAAAAGGAGTTGGATAGTGGTTCACTCAATTTGAACCATCGGTATTTTGGTGAAGAAACAATTAGTGGTGGAGATAAAGCATTTAATGCTTTGATGATAGGTTTTTGGTTTCAGAGGCTCGACGACAAGAAAATAAACAATTTGGAGTTGTTAGTCTGCCGAGGAGTTTAGAGTGTGAGCAACGAAAGTTAAAGCCGTTCAATATGTTGGGGACACTATCGAACAAAACTATTTAGTTTTGGCCTTTGGGAACTAAAAGTCCTATCTATTTGGCCTGTTAAAACTCTACACATGGAGCTTCGGGACTAAGGACTTAAGGAGTTGACAGGTTTGAAGTTGTATAGGCTTTATTCTATTAGGTTTGGCTTAGTTTGGTTAGGGTCCTTAATCGAGGACGGTTTACACTTGTATTCTTTCTACAATCCTTAATAAAATTCTTTTTTCTTATCTTTTTTTTTTTTTAGTTAAGAATTTTTTTTATTAATCAATTGTGAAAGTATAAAAAAAGGTGGAGGATGAGGCATCCTCAAAAACAAAATTAAAAAATTATCTACACATCTCGCCAAGGAAGCACGGACACACCTAAAGGGTGCCGTGTCACGTGTCCAATACGTACTGGACACGGACGCGTTGAAAAGCAGGACACGACAATGGGATTTGGACACGGCAAGGGACACGGTCAACCACTTGGACACGGCACAGGACACGCCACAGGACACGCCACCTAAGTATTTACACCCAGAAAAATAAAAATAAAAAATAAATAATGTGTTTTTTTAATTTTTAAGCCCTAAAACTTCTTCCTGCCTACATTTTCTTGCTACTGCCTATTGTTATCTCTTTCTCTCTCCATCTTCAAGGCACAATCTCCATGTTCTTTGCTTGCTGATTTGAGTTCCTCTCCTGTGATGTCTTCCTTCCTTCATCTCCATGTAATTTTTCTGATTTCCTCTCTTCCTTCTTCTACGCTCTCTTCTTCGTGTTCTCTAATTATTTTTCTGCTTCATTTTGTTTTCTATGTCATTTCTTTCATTCTTTCATTTTTCTGTTTTTTTTTTTAATTAATTAATTAATTTATTTTTTCTTTGACGTGTCCGCGTATTCGGGATTCTGAGAATTGGCGTGTCCCGTGTCCGTGTACCCGTACTCGTGCTACCTTGCATCTCGCCAATGGCGCTGAACTAGAGTCAGCGGGACACCCTTAAAGGCCCTTGCCGCCTTAGCCCACAGGGAGGCCAGGTAAACTATGTGATCCCAAACATAATCAGTAGTCTTCTGAGCCTCGGAAAAGATCCCGGAGTTCCTCTCCAACCAAATACACCAAAGTATAGCCATGCAAGCACACCTCCACATCAAACTCCTCATAGCAGCAAATCGTAACTGCAAAAACTGACCCACCGTGGCTGGACACACAACTCTCCCCACACAGCAATCTATCCCATAAGTTTGGAGCAAAATCACACAGAACAAACAAATGCAAACAATCCTCTTCACTATGACGACACATCACACAAAACCCAGTAAAAGGGACCGCTAGGTCTCCGGCGTTGCAACATATCATAGGTGTTCACCTTTCCCAGCACCAAAGTTCACACAAAAACGCGAACCTTCAATGGAACCTTAAACTTCCGAATAAATGTAGGTAAAAGGAATGGGGGGAAGAAGACTAATCTTGCAAAGGAAGGACTTGCAACAGAAGACCCCAGAAGGATTCCCCGTCGAAGTCCGAGAATCGCCCCTAAGGACGAGGAGAGTAGAGTTAAGAACACTCAGGAGGGAGACAAGCTCCTCCATCTCTGTATCATTTGGTGACCGGCGCAAATCCACTGGGGCCCGTGAAGTGTGGACAGCCGAAAAACCCAGGGATATAAGGAAGAGAAAGGTAGGTCACCCTTCCATACATCCTCCCAGAACCGAACCCGCATACCATTACCCACATTGTACATGACCAGTGGAAAGAAAAGAGTCGATACTTGGGAAATGAACTTCCAAGAGCATGCATGAGAGACGTTGGAGCCAGCATGAGCGTTTGTGCATAAGACCGTACTTGCTCCTGATAACTCGATGCTCCAGTGGTAATCGCCACAACCACCTACCCACTAGCGAAATGTTCTTGGATACCAATCTACCAAAACCCAGCCCCCCTCTGTTTTTGGCCGGCAAACACGATCCCAATTAAGTAGGTGATCTCTCTGTTCCCCCCTGCCGCAGACCAGAGGAAATCCCTCATAATCCTCTCAATCCTATTAGGAACACTAACTAGAATCCTAAACAGGGAAAAGTAATAAAGAGGGGTACTAGCTAAATAAGACTAAAGAATATTAATTCTCCCCCCTAAGGAAAAATAAATCCTCTTCCAACCATCTAAGCGCTTAGCCACTCTCGACACAATAGGCTCCCAGAAAGACACCGTCCGGGGGTTACCCCCAAATCACTAAGCGACCATTGCTGCACCTGGCAGCCCACTAGACTTGCAAAGGACTCAAGAACATCGTCCCCCACATTGATCCCCGCCAAACTACACTTAGACAGATTAACCTTCACCACAAACTCCTGTAACAAAGTTAACACTCTCTTAAACTCCTCTACCCCTGCCGAGAGGAAAATAATCCTATCATCGGCAAACTGAAGGTGGGAGACCGACACCCTCTCTCAACCGACACGGAAGCCCTCTACAATTCCCCTCTCCACACCCCAATCCAACATCCGACCAAGCACATCAACAACCAAAGTAAAGAGGAAGGGAGAAAGGGGGTCCCCTTGCCGAAAGCCCCGTGACGACGTGAACCACTCACGGGCTGCACCGTTAACAAGGACAGAAAAACTAGCGGTAGACAGACACCCTCTAATCCAGTTTTCAGCCTCCCCCCGAACCCTTTCCTATCCATAACCCGATCTAGAAACTCCCAACTAACCCGATCATAGGCCTTCTCAAAATCCAACTTAAACACTACTCCTTGACAATCAGAACGACGGGCATTGTCAACCACCTCATTTGCCACTAAAGGCAGCATCCAAAATCTGATGGCCCTCCACGAAAGCACTCTGAGCCACCGAAATCGTCCCGGACAGGACAACCCCAAGTCGAATAGACAAAACCTTAGTGATGATCTTATACACACTCGTAACCAGACTGATTGGCCTAAAATCCCTCACGTTAATGGACCGATCATTCTTGGGAGCTAGGGTGATAAAGTTAGATTTCATACTCTTCCCAATCACCCCAATGGCATGAAACTCACTAAAAATCCCTAGTGAGTTCTCCTGAATCACCTCCCAACAATCCTGGTAGAAAGCCATAGTAAAACCATCCGGCCCTGGGGTCTTCTCCCTATCAATCACGAACACCGCCGCCCTAATCTCCTCTATCTCAAAGGGACGCTCAAGTCAAATTCTAAAATGAGGGCGATAGGGGACCAATCCACACCCTCAATCATCGGCCTATCTACCATCTCTTCTGCAAAAAGACCATTGTAAAAATCCATAATCTCTGCACTGATCCTATCCACATCTGTCACCAGCTCCTTAACAAAGTTCCTCCTCCGCCTCCCGTTAACTACCTTGAAAAATAATCGAAAACTCATATCCCCCTCTCTAGCCCACTTCCCCTTCATCTTTTGCCGCTGACTTTGCCTCTCCTTCAATAACACCTCCTCCAAACTATTCTTCAGCTCAACACTTTTCCTAAAAAGCTCATCATCATGTCCCCCTCCCTCAAAACGTGGTCTGTAATCAAAATATCCTTAAGAATCTCCCCCTTCTTTACCCGCACATCCCCAAAAACCTCCTTATTCCAAACCTTCAACTTTTTCTTAACAAACTTCAACTTCCTCATAAAACAAAAACCCCTCCAACCCTCAACCTCATAACTCAACCACCACTCCCGAACCCTCGCCCCAAACTCCACATGGGAAGTCCACATGTTCTCAAACCGAAAAGGGGTGGGGCACCACCTAATAGGAGCAGAGCGGAGGACAAGAGGAAAATGGTCAGAGCAGAGCGGAGGACAAGAGGAAAATGGTCAGAGCAAGAGCGAGGCAAAATGTCCTGGGCTAATGAAGGAAACTCGTCCTCGAACTCATTAGTACCAAGAAAGCAAACTAAACAGGAAGCACCATTACGCCTCCCAACTCTCAACCTCACAACTCAACCACCACTCCCGAACCCTCGCCCCAAACTCCACATGGGAAGTCCACATGTTCTCAAACCGAAAAGGGGTGGGGCACCACCTAATAGGAGCAGAGCGGAGGACAAGAGGAAAATGGTCAGAGCAAGAGCGAGGCAAAATGTCCTGGGCTAATGAAGGAAACTCGTCCTCGAACTCATTAGTGCCAAGAAAGCAAACTAAACAGGAAGCACCATTACGCCTCCCACTGACGGCCCAGGTGAACTGTGCATTGTCAAGGGGCAAGTCCCTAAGAGCCGACTCTCTAATGAAGGAATCAAACTCACTCATCCGCCAGTCAGACCCACCCCTGCCGCTCCCTAGCATGACGAACCACATTAAAATCACCCCCAATGACCAGTGGCGGTTCCACTCTTCACCGAGTGGATTCCGTCGAACTCGCTTGAAATTTTTTTTGTTAAAACATCCTTTATAAATTAAAAATTTTCAATACAATAATTAAGAATTGTCCTATGTATTATTACAAAAGGTGAACCCACTTGACTTGATTTCTGCATCCGCTACTGCCAATGACCCACCTAGGGGAACACTTACCAACAAGAGCCGCTAACTCCTCCCACAGAGAGCAGCTCCACACGGGCCATACACAAAAGACATCCACCACTCACCCCGCCCTCTAATACTCAGCAACACTAAGAAGGTAAAATGACCTTAATGCACCTCAAACTGCGACGCAATACGAAGTTTGTTCCCGGTGACCTACAGAGTACAGAACACTAGTCATTCTCTCTCTCTCAAATAAAATAAAAAAAAAGCTTGACAGAAAATGTGTAATTCTCTTTTCTTATCTTTAAAATATAAAAAAAAGTAGTTTGAATTCGTGGGAAGCAGAGCTACTTCGTTTGAGTTGATGAGAGATTTTTCTATAGCACCGTAAAAGCCCTAATTAGTTCCTGTGGCCTACAATAAATAGGGAGGCTAGAGGGAAGATTTCGAGTATTGAGAGAATACGGTACATTCTAGAGTAGTGTGTGACAGTGTTGTAATTTTTTCCTTTTAAGAATCATTGTCCCTCACTAAGAGTAGTATGTGACACAGTGACAGTCAGTGTTTGTAGTTTTGTGCTACTACAAATCCTTAAGTGAAAAATGGTTTCATTTGTTGGTAAATGCAATGAATCTGGAATCATTGGTTAGGAATGAAATATAAAATAAACTGTGGGCAAAGATGCAATAAGGCCATGAAAACACACTAGTTAGTTAGATTTGGTTAGCATCGTTTGCACTCTGTTAAACCATTTCAGTTTTTCATTGGACGGGCAGATATTCTCTTTGAACATCCACTGGCTCCCATGTCTAAGGATAGTCAGAAAAAATAATTGTTTGCATAACTATTGACATAACTATAGAAATAACAAGAGGCAAGTATTTACTCCAAAATTTGGTTCCTCCACAAGGATCTAGAGTTTGTGTTGTTCTTCAGTTGCCATTTGCCAACTACAGGGTCAAAGAATGTTTGGCAACTTTAAGTGTATACGTATCCTTCTTTTAGATACGAAACTTGTAAGCTTATCCTAAGAACTAAGTGTTGACTTGGTAATTGTCCAAGGCCAACACTACAGGAAATAATGTCAGTGCATCCTTGGGGATGAAAATCTGATAGTTTTACTGACAGTTACCCAAATGTGCGTATCATGACCCCTGGCCCCTTTTTTGTTTTACAGATTTTCTGACCACCTCATATATATAAAAGTACTTTTTCTTTTGGGCCTTAATAGGACATACTAGGCGTCAAATGTGTGGTTGCTAACTGAGGGGATCAACTTGAATTTTTTTAGTACACCACCTCTGGGGTCTGACCACCTAAGATTTCTATTTAGCTCTTGGGGAGGGAATAATCAGTTGGGCATTTGTAGGGGGAAAGTGGTCCGTTTAGGCAGCCAAAGGTGGTCAAGTTACAAAACAACTGATTAGAAGGTGCTTTCTGTTAAAAATAAATATCAAAAGGTGGTTTTTAAGAGAGAGAAAAACTATTTAGGAGGTGCCAATTGACCTCTATTTCATTAACATTAACATTAACATTAACATTACCCCGGTGCCTCCAAAGAGGCTCCCGCCTAGGCAGGGTAAGGGGGGTCGGTTGTATGCAACCTTACCCCTGCGAGAGGCTTACAGAGAGGTTGTTTTCTTTTGACCCGAGATCCAAAGTGTGACGACCATCAGCAACTTCACAATAAATAAGATGTACCGACAATTTTATGAGCCACTTTGCTTTTGTCCATAATATTCCGAGGCTAAAGAGTAGTAAAGCTTTTGGCTCCACTGGAAACGGTGGAACAAAAAGAGGTGGTTTTACAAAAAACATCCTTAATTGTTTCTCTAGATGATGCACCTAGATGTTATGTAATCTATTGCATCATGACATTCTTATATTGTCAAAACATTATTTGTATGCAAATTTTAAGTTTGAGAAAAACAATCGAATAATTTGAAGTTGTTTATAAATGGAGTGCCAATGGGAAAGGACTACTAATCAAAGCAATAAATGCTTTATGCAAGGAGAAAACGTGGTGTATGCTTATTTTTATTTCAAGGATCTAGTAGGTTGGGTAGCTTTTGCTATCATTTTTGCCTTTTGGATTTTTTATGCTCCTAATGTTTTGGGGCATCCTGACAATTATATACCTGATAATCCGATGCCCACCCCGGCCCGCCTCATATTGTGCTGGAATGGTATTTCCTACCGATTTATGCCATTCTTTGTTGTATACCCGACAAAACAGGAGGAGTAGCCGCAATAGCACCAATTTTTATATCGGTTGGCTTTACCTTTTTTAAAGTATGAATGTACGTAGTTCAAGTTTTCGCCCGATTCACCCAGGAATATTTTGGTTACTTTTGGCGGATTGATTACTACTAGATTGGATCGGATGTCAAGTTGTGGACGCTCCATTTTGTTACTATAGGACAAATTCCTTCTTTTGTTTTCTTGTTCTTTGTGTGCGTTTGAAATTACTTCCACGATGGAACATAAGGACAAGAAGCAGGAGCAGCGCTCTATTCTATTCTATAAGTATATCAAGCAGCTGTGATGTTGTAGCGCTAGCGCTTCTATTCGTCAGCTGGTAATTTTGTGTACCCTAATATAACGTCGATTGAAGGGCCTTATGTCGTGAATATCTCATTCTCTCTCTTTCTTTCTTCTCTGCTTTCTTGAATTTCTGAGTTCTTTATCATTCTTGTCCTTGTTAAGAAGACTTCAACTAATGTATGATGTCTCTTCTATCCATGGATTTTTCTTTCTTTCCTTCCTCCACCCTCTCCCCTATCCCAAAAACAGATTATTAGCAAATGTAGTCAAATATTAAAATGAAAAGCATTCACTTCGTTTGATACATTGTTCTTGCTTTGTTTTCGGTTTGGGTGTTGTGCTGTTGGGGTTGGGGCTCAGTTGATGTATGTTTTGAGGATGTAATGCTCGGCAGTTTCTTCCTTTTTCCTAAAAATATCTCTTCTATTGAAGTGAGCACATTGCCAAACGGCTTAGGAGTACTTTGAATCATAAGTCGGTGCCGTGTATGTCAATGTTGTCATCAAAATTTGCCTGCTTTCCTTTTCTTGTCTTCCCTAACTTTCTGGATGTCACATCCCAGACATTTGCTTTTTGAGCTTCTAAGATGTTTACTGGTGTACATTGTACATATCGTCTTTTGGTAATAAACTCTTATATGGCTGACATGTCTGTACTATGTCAAGAGTTAGCAAGCGATATGCAGCTTGCCTCCACACCAGCATTGAGGAAGGTTAGTCCTAAATCTTGCCTGTAATTTATCATTGCTTTTTCTGTTGCATTGTTGCATGAAAAAGAGAGTACCATTTAATGACTAAGGATTCTTTCCTATTCTCTACTATCACTTTCTTTTCTAAACTGATATATGTATGATATACATTAATGCTATGGTCTTCTTTCTGTGAAACAAGATCTTAGTTAGAATGTTGATTAGCAAAAAGTATGCAGGGTAAGTTTGATGGAATGTTAAATGACATATATACATAATTAATTGTCCGACATCTTTTATGTGAAAATGGCAAGTGTTGCCAAATGGGGGAAAATTTTTCAATGAGAAAATGTTGGATTGTTTGAAGAGATTCATAAGTTTAACCCGGGAGGCTATAGTGGTAAATCTGTCATCAAGAAGGCATCCATTGCTTCCTGCTTCACCACATAAAGGAAATATGCTACGATCGGTGATTTGGATAAATAAAAATGTTTTTGCCATATTATGACTCTTTGAGCTATATCTTTTTTACATGAGTAAATTTTTATCAAAACTGAGATAATATTACCGCGTAAAAGGAAAAGGAGTCCACACAAAGAAAGGAAAAAACATAAAGATAATTACAACTCTCTCCAATGACATTGAATGTCAGTAAGGGGTACTCCTTTAAAAGCCCCAGCTGCCTTAGCCCATCAAGACGCTAGATAAACTACCCAATCCCATACAAAGTCAATAGGTCTGAAAAATCCGAGCATTCCGCTCCAAGCAAATGCACCAAAAGATGGCAAAAATGCACATCGCCACAGAAGTCTTGCCTCTTTACCCCTACCCTACCCCAGCCCAGATAGACAAAGGTAGATGGACATACAACATGCTCTCCCTTATGCCAAAAAGCCCCCACCAACACGTCCAAACAAACTCACTGCACAAATAAATGGATGGCCGTCTCACTAGCTTGTTTGCAGAACACACACACACACCCGAAGACATATCCCACCCCAATCTCCTCCACTGCAGCATATCACGAGTGTTCAACCGACCCAGCATCAACAAAGGCGCGCACATTAAGAAGAACCTTCAACTTCCAAATAAAGCTATCATAAGCCTTTTTGAAGTCCAATTTAAACCCTGAATCCACCTACACCATCTACCGCCAAAGCCTTTCTTATCCATAACCCAATCCAAAAAACCCCAGCTCACTTTATCATAAGCCTTTTTAAAGTCCAATTTAAACACCACTCCCTCAATAGTCAAAACCAGAACGTCTATATCATCTACTACCTAATTGGTAATTGGAGCCTCATCCAAGATCTGTCGTCCCTCCACAAAAAGCTATGTGCCAGTAAAATAGTATCCAACAAGACCGCTCCAAGCCGAACCGAAACCTTCGTCACAATCTTAAACACTGGTGCTAGGCTAAATGGCCGGAAGTCTGTTACCTTAATCAGACCGATCCTTCTTAGGAACAAGAGTGATAAATTTGGAATTCATACTCCTCCCAATTATTCTGTTAAAGCCTTCAATAGGTCCTCCTTAATCACATCGCAACAGTCTTGGAAAAAAGCCATAGTAAACCCATCCGGTCCAAGGGCCATCTCCCTATCCATCCCAAAAACAGTTGACCTAATCTCGTCCATCTCAAAAGGCCTTTCCAGCCACTCCCTAAGCTGCATCGGAATAAGCGACCATTCCACTCCGTCAATCATAGGCCTATTCACAACTTCCTCCGCAAACAGATGCCTACAAAATTCAGTAATTTCACAACTATTGCTATCCACATCCGAAACTACCTGACCTTCTCCCGTCTCTAACTCCCTAATAAAGCTCTGTCTCCTCCTACCGTTAACCACCTTAAAGAACAAAGTCGAATTAGAACCCCCCCTCCTTAGCCCACTTCACTTTCATTTTCTGTCTTTGACTCTGGTGTTCCCTCATAAGAACCTCCTCTAAATTATTCTTAAGATCAAGGCTTCTCCTCAACAACCCCTGCTCCTGCCCTCCCTCACTAAGAAAATGGTGTTCTTGAAATATACAGATGCATCTCTGTAAATTTCTGGTACATGTACTTTGTCTGCGTCAAGTAATTTTTGTATTTCAGAAAACACACCAAAACAGTTTGTATCCCTATGTGTGTATGTTTGTTTGCTCTTGCTTTATGAATTATGTATGGTTGTTTTGACAATTAAACAGTTTGTTGAAGTTGAAAATTTTGTCTTTCTGAACAAATGGAGCAGAAGGTTTTGGTGTTTGGTATTAATTAAGCTAACAATATATGCTCTGTGAAATTTCTAGTGTTGCAATTTGGAGAGTGCCCTGGAGGATCGGATCAGTATGTTACCAGATGATATTCTTATATCAATTGTCTCTCATCTAAAACCGAGGGAAGCAGCAAGAACTAGTGTCTTATCTCATAGATGGCAATATCTCTGGACATTCACCACTGGTATCTTGGACTTCGTTAAATCTAATCTCATATATAAGAAGATATATTTTCATTCAGAGCAGAAATTGGTTGAACCTGCAAGATGCAGGTTTATAGATTGGGTGAACATTGTGCTCGATCTGCATAGAGGTTGTACCATTGATGAATTCAGAGTTTGCTCTGATTTGGATATGGAAAATTCAGATATGATAGATAGCTGGATCAGGTTTGCACTGGAGAGGCACCTCAAAAGGCTCGTGTTGGATTTTGAATGTTCCAACGCTCTTGTGCCTCGTGCTAACTATGCTCTTAGCACCCAGGTTTTCAGCGTTTGTAGTGATTGCTTGACTGCTGTTCATTTAAAGAATGTAGACGCTACTGAGGAAGCTCTTGGGTATATATTATCGAGGTTCCCATTGCTTCCAAGTGTTGCATGTTGAGTTGTCATTTTCTTTGGTGGAGTTAAAAATAGGCGCTCCATTGCCTAACCTTAGACGTCTAGAGATATTGCATTGCCCGTCTTTATGCTACCTTGAGGTAAATGCTGTCAATATTTTCTCCTTCGCTTATCGTGGTCCTAAGATAAGCATATATTTCAAGGAACTTCCGCATCTTATTGAAGCAAATCTTGATGGTTTCTTCTTGATTGACAATGTCAATATCTGCCGCTTTTCGAGCTATTTTTCTCAGTTGGAGTCCTTTGTATTGGACTTGGAAGCCTTTTGTTTCACTATGGAGGTTAGTTTTTCAAACAGATTCTCGTGTCTCTCCGCTCTCTTCTCTTTGCATTTAGAGTATTGACTATTTTTGTCTTTGGTATTATGGGGGCTTTGAAATGTTGCTGAATTGTCCAGGTAGTTCCCAAGCTTCCGAAGTTCCGAAAACTCGCACAATTGGAACTGAGCCTTTCTGGAGCCCACATTGATAACGACGTTCTTCGCTGCACTAAGCTACTGAAGGCTTCTCCTTTCTTGCAGAGACTTGTGTTAAAGGTACGTGTCATATGCTTAAGAAAGATTGATATGTGAATTGCCTCATTTTATGAACTTGTGCATTATATGTGCTATGTCAATGTATGCCAGACATTTTACATAAGTTTGATTTATGGCTTGCATTGAGTCGTGCTTCAAATCACGCAGGTTGTTTTCCCATGGTAGACCTAGTATTATATCCCATGTATGTTGTTTATTAGTCCCTTGCTTGGGAAAGGATTTCCCTGGTGGTTGTTGGTAGTTGGTACCTCATGTGTTATTGGGTTTACTTTCGCAACATCTCCTGGGAAAATATAGCTCATGGGCTAGTTGTTTCATTCTTGTTCTGCTGCTATGACCAACTGTCGGTATTGAAAACTGAGCATTTACTGTTGAAATCTCTGTCAAGCAGCAACTGAGTAATTTATAACGATGCCTCGCAAGATCCCGAACCAGACCGCTCCAGACTATTCTTGGCTCAATATAACTGAAGAGTTTATTAGCTTAAATAACTCCAAAGAAACATGTCAGCCTCTAGAGAAATCTCTTCCATTTCCTAGAAAAGATTTATGTTAGGTGCCATATCGATCGGTTTCTTAGGAGTTGCTGCTCTTTCACCCATACGCGTCTTGCATGATGCAAGTTGATTGCTTGGTTGGTGTTGATAATTGATTTTCTTTATCCCATGGTGCATTGATTTGTTAGTGCTTTGGTTGACACTTGAACAACATAGGAAGTGCTACTTCCCGGGAAGTGTAAATTTGTGTCTTGTCAATTTGGCTGACAAAAAATTACAGGAAGCTACTTCCTGCAGGAATTGACTTTCCACAAGATGGAGGAAGTTCCTTATCTAGCCCCCCTAGGTAAGTAGCATTTCCTACATCAATTCCCATGATTATGCAATTCCTTTGTTCGACCAAACAAGATCATAAATTTAGCACTTCCCATTGGAACTTACTTCCCATTGTTAACCAAACAAACACTTATATAGTATATGTCTTAAGAAGAGATTCCTGAACTAGTATAACGCTGAGTCGCTGATCAATGCCGCGATAACTTACTAGGTTCATACAGTGGCGTATCCAGAAATTTAGTACTGGGGGTACAAATTGGAGAATGTTTTTTTTTAAAAAAATATGGGTTCATTTGACACTCAACGTATAAACTTAATTGTATAATTGTAGAGTATACAATAATACACATAATATATAAAGGGTGTTACTAAATACCGCCCCCTTTTTACTAGCTACCGCCCCCCCAATTTCCAATTTTACCCTCACCCCTTTTCCTCACTCACTCTCACTCATCCCCTCTTCCTCACTCACTCTCACTCATCCTCTCTTCCTCACTCACTCTCACTCATCCTCACCACCACACCATCACACCGGCAACCACCACCACTCACGACACAACCACCACCGGTAAATTTTTTTTTGCGCATTTTTTTTGCACAGTCGTCTGAAATTTTCGACTCACCCTTGGGTGAGTCGAAAATTTCAGACGACTGTGCAAAAAAAAATTATTATTATTATTTATTATTATTATTATTATTATTATTATTATTATTATTATTTATTGTTATTATTATTATTATTTATTGTTATTATTATTAATATTATTATTATTATTATTATTACTGATTATTGTTTAATTAATTAAAAATGTGAAATGGTAGAAGGGAGGAGCCGGTAAATCGGTGCCGAGCTAGTTCACATTTTTAATTAATCAGTAATAATAATAATAATAATAATAATAATAATATTAATAATAATAACAATAAATAATAATAATAATAATAATAAATAATAATAATAATAATAATAATAATAATAATAATAATAATAATAATTTTTTTTTTGCACAGTCGTCTGAAATTTTCGACTCACCCTTGGGTGAGTCGTCTGCTAGAGGCGACTCACCCAAGGGTTAGTCGCCTCTAGCAGACGACTCACTATTTGGGTGAGTCGAAAATTTCAGACGACTGTGCAAAAAAAATGCGCAAAAAAAAATTTACCGGTGGTGGTTGTGCCGTGAGTGGTGGTGGTTGCCGGTGTGATGGTGTGGTGGTGAGGATGAGTGAGAGTGAGTGAGGAAGAGAGGATGAGTGAGAGTGAGTGAGGAAGAGAGGATGAGTGAGAGTGAGTGAGAGTGAGTGAGGAAAAGGGGGGAGGGTAAAATTGGAAATTGGGGGGGCGGTAGCTAGTAAAAAGGGGCGGTATTTAGCAATTCACTATATAAACTTAAAAAAACGAGAGGATAATATTAAAAAATAAAACACGTATGATGTAAGTGTAAAATTAAGAAAGAGGTACGGATTAGATCAAAAAAATGGAAGAGGGGAAGAATTGTAGAAGAAAAATAGTTAAAAAATAGTTGCTCCCAAGATTTGAACCTAGAATCTAGGAGGTAATAGAAAAGAGGTCATACCAATACTCCACACAACTAGTTATGATACAAAATGCCTTCCATAATATATATACTTTATAAAACTGACAAAAAAATTACCAAAAAAGAGGGTCGACGCTGTACCCTCTTGTACCCCCCTGGATACGCTTCTTGGTTCATATTGTTCCTTTGTTCACATTCAGACCATAAAACCAGTTTTGCATATTGCTTCGAGCTGCCGAATAACTCCATGAGGTATTTGAGACACAATTGACCTGAAAATTTTGAATGCTAAACAGTACGGATGATATAAATTGGTTCCTCTCACACCAGACAATAGTCTACTACTAGACTTTAACTGAGGGCATGTTCTTTTCAACGGGTTTCCAGTTTTGCCCAATTACCAGTTACAAAGTACAGTTTTGCCCAATTTCCCCCAGTTTGACCCATTTTGATATTTTCACATATTAAACATAAGTATTAAATGTACAATGTATATAATCAAAATATAAAAAGAAATATATGCATTGACTTATAAAGGTCCTTGACATCAGTAACAGTAATCACTCATTCCAATTAATTCCTCCACTAACTTTGCATAGAAACACCTAATAAAATGGTGACTTTGTGAAGAAACACCTAATAATTTTTCTTTTTGTAAAGAAACATTTAATAAAATTAAAAGCACTCACTAAAATCACCTACCATCTTTCTTAGACCAACTTCTTAGGTCATGTTTGGATTAGGGGTAATGATTAAGGGCGTAATAGATTGAAGTATAGGCCAAAATGAGAGGTATAGTAGGAGGTGAGTGTTAGATTTTGAGGAGAAGCGGTAATTATTATAGCCCCATTTGGAGAGTAATAGTTACCCTACCCCCCTAGGGTAATGATTCCTCCCCTTTCTCCCTTCATTTTCTCTCCCCTCGACCAAGTTGCACCATCCACCTTGCCACCTCCACATTTACCTTTCTATTTTACCCTTTAATCTGCTCCATTACCCTCCTAATAGTTACCCCAAATCCAAACATGCCCTCAGTTGCTCATGTTTGATCATGTAACCGGTCACATGTTGGTAAGGCGGGTAACCCAGTGACCCATCGGTCAAAATCTTGCAAAGCTAGAACCCTGTGTTTTTCTTTAAGATAGAATATGAATGGAAGTGGGAGCAAGTGAATTGTGGTTTGATTGATTAAAATTAGGAAAGTTTACTATAAATAATCCCAAATGTGAGCGGTGTGTCAATAATAATCCCTAAAATGAGGAATTTCCTTCAATAATTCAAAATTTTGACCCATGTGCCAATAATGCTCCTAAAACTAACACCCTTACTTTTGTCGTCGTTAAACAGGTCTTTAACAAAATAAAATATAAACAGATTTGTAGATTTTGACATGTCCCAAAACTAATGTTGTGTTTTTTTTTTGTTTTGTTTTGTTTTGCTTTTTTTTTTTTTTATTTATTTTAAATATGGTAAGGAGATAATGAAACACTAGGTTCCCATCTCGGGAGGTCCTAATGGTCAAGTACAACAAAAGAGCTCCAAAAGAAAAGAAAAATACGGTGTCAAAATACAAAGAAACCGAGGGGCGATTCCACTCGGGCAAACTAAACACCTCTCCCCAGGCTACGTAGTAGCCAACCACGGGGGAGTAGAAGCCACCCCTAAACGAGAAAATTTCGACACCACTACAGAAAACCAGACTCTCGGAGCTCAACTACACTGAAAATAAAACCAAAAGTGAATGTGGAAGACCCCAAAAAGGAAAAGGGAGTTGCACATCTTTGATAGCTGGTGGATCCGGGCGGGCGTCCAACAAGGGGCAGGATAAGAAACCGAATAACCACCATATACCAAAAATGCACACCCCTAGAACAACCACACTCACCCCACCAAGAACAAAAAAACAAAACTATACTTCAACTACTTCTTCAAAGGCACGAGCTAAACAAAGGCAGCAGATCTTCTAGTACTTCCTTCTTCAATTATTAGCTAGGAAGCACGGACACTCCATATGGGTGCCGTGTCTCGTGTCCAAACGTATTGGACACTTTGACGCGCCTTGGACACTTGGGACACTTCGTCTGGTTTTCTCTCTCTAAATTTTTTTCTAAACCCTAAAATTCCTCCATTCTGCCGATGCTTCTTCTAGTTCTCTCTCTCTAGCTTCATTTTTCACTCTTTTTCAAGGCACAATTACTACATGTGGCAATATCATTTGCTGTTTTCTTTTATTTTTTATTTAGTGTTTTCTTTGACGTGTCCGCGTATCCGGGATTTTGAGAATTGCCGTATCCCGTGTCCCGTATCCACGTGTCCCGTGTCTGCGTACCCGTACTCGTGCTACCTTGATTATTAGTGAAGCCAGCAAAGCAGCATATGGAATAAGGTTCAGACCATCATAGAAAACCCAATCGATTCCAAATTCTCTAATAAACATGTTCTCTCCAAAATTGGAATTCAAGCGTGGTACTTGAAGTTACCAAGCTTCCAACTTCAAAACAGGACTGATTCTAACTTAGGAAAAATCAGAATCAATCCCCAAAAGATCCCAAATAACAACAAACAAGCAAGATGTCAAGTGGGCTGAAAAACAATCAGATTGTTTTACACTAACCCATGGATGACAGAGGGGCTGAAGGAGAGTGTAGACATCATTATAGCAACACAAAAACAAGATCAACAACAACAACGGGAGATAACAAGGGTTCAGATCTCCCTCTTCATCCCCACGAAGAGAGAGAAACCCAGTCGAAATCGGTGGTGATTATGAATAGATGCGAACAATAGTGGGCCAAGGGGAGATCTGGATATAGCATGACTAAATATGGCGGAAAAAGACACAGAGGGACAGAGAAAGGGTCGGAGAAGGGAGATGAAGGTCTCTGAGCTAGCGGCGACGGGCTAATGTTTCAAAGTGGCAAGGGGCAAAAAACTGGCTTAGTGTTTCTAGAGAGAGGGGAGAGCTTCTCTCTCTAGACCCTTGACCTCCTGTGCGTTGTTCTTTTTTTGTTTTGTTTTGTGTTGTTTTGTTTTTTGTGTGCCTTTTGACACTCTTTTTGTTTCTCTCTCCTCTCCTGCCCCGCAAACAAGTTCATTTAAATCCCCAAATTTTCCCCATTTGCTGTCTCCTCTTAAGCTACTCATGTGTCATGTCTCTCAGCTATAACTTTCATGTTGGGACTAGTATTGACTGCTCAAATTTGGGATCATTTGTAGTAAATTTTCCTTGATACTATCAAACCTCTTGCTTAAAAAAGACATGGTTGCAAGGTACATATTTATTGAAAATGGTCTCCGGTGGAGCGATTTCAGTCATAACAATGAACACGGACATTTTTGGTATTTTCGTTATTACTTGTCTTTTTTCATGTGGCTATAAGAAACAAAAGCTTTATTGTGGTTTCATAAACTTTTTTTGAGTGGTTTCATGAAATTAAGAAAATAAAGTAGAAAATGTGGTTCCACAGAGAAAAAAACCTTAATTATTACTCTTTAGGTACCGCATTGGGGTAGTTAACTACTCCCTCCGTCCCAAATTATATTAGTACTTTGTATTGTGAGTCACAAATTCTAAAACACAAATAATTTGGGGGCGGTTGGAGCGGAGGGAGTATATAGTTCAAATATATATATATATATATATATATATATATATATATATATATATATATATATATATATATATATATACATATTTTCGTAAAAAAAATCATTATTTTGTGCAGATACGTCGTGGATTGGGAAATGAAGATGACGGGATCAAGATGCGAAGAAGAAAGGTTAAATACCAACACAAAATGTTAAAGGTGGTAGAATTCGTTGGCTTTTGTGGGCATATGAATTATGTTGAGCTTATCCACCGTCTGCTTACTAAGATTCCCTCAGTAGAGAAAGTAATTGTTAATATAGGTCCTTCATATCCAAATTTAAGATCAGACAAGTGGGATTTCAGGAAAGCTGTTGCTTCTGCCCAACGACTACAAAATGCGATGCCTACTGGTGCAGAATTAGTGATAGTCTCTGATCAACTCAAATGCAATGACGGATTCTGAAGAAGGAAATGCAGTTCCATCGTCATTTATCACCTTCTTTTCTTTTCTGTTTTGGTGGCGGGGGGCTGAACCAACCCCCCGCTTTAGGGTCTGTTAGTTTATTGGAGAGGGAGCGGGATTCAAACTCAGGTTGGCACTTAGGCCTCCCGAACGAATTCCTGCTAGACCAGTCTAGTCATTTATCACCTTCTGTATGCTTTATTATCAAACCTAAAATAAGAAAACAAGATGTTGCCGGACAAGTTTATGTTTATTGTACTCTACTATGCCCATTTTGATAAGATGCACAATGAGGATTGTATCCATATGATTTTGCACTTTTCGACAAATATAATCTGTTTACTTATTCTAAGTGGTTATTCTATTCTGGGGAATAAATAACTTATTCTTCTTAACTCCTGGGTTCAGGAATTCCTATATAACTTAAGCGACACAATAAAAAGCTTTTTCTATTCTTTTAGTAACTGATTTATGTATCGGATTTCATTCGCCTCACGGTTGGGAATTAATGATCGGCTCTATCTACAAAGATTTTGGATTTGCTCATAACGATCAAATTATATCTGGTCTTGTTTCCACTTTTCCAGTCATTCTGGATACAATTTAGTGTGAAATGAAACTAAAAAATAAACATCAAGATGATGCGGTAAGCAAGACAAGTTTTGTTTATGTTCCTTTGTACTTATTTTTGATCGTCTATCATTTATGAAATTGTTATCTCAGTTTTTTTTGTCAATCTAAAAAAGGGTGCAAGTGAATGACTATTGAGGCACTCCTTGCTACATCATGTTCGAACTCTCGTATTCAATATCAAATATATTAGACTAAGTGAACAACCAGTGTAAACATCGGCCCCATCAACGTAACACCAACAAGGGGCTAGAGTATAGTTCCTAGAAGGCATGAGGGAATGGAGATTCGAACTTATGACCTTGCCTTAGCAAACCAATTAGGCATAAGCTTGGAACCACTAGACCACCACCCTTGTTGGTATCTGATCAGTTGGAAAAATGAGACGTCACTAGTATGTAGGCTAAATTACCAAATTGATCTTTTTAGTGACTCTCAATGAATGTATTGGTATTTTTTTTTTTTACGGCGACAACATATATTATGGTATTTTTTTTTACGGCGACAACATATATTATGGTTTTTTTTTTTTTTACTCTAATCCCTTTACGTCTATTTATCTCCTAAACCAGCCAATAATGTTCTTAAAACTATCTCAGATTTGATTTTTCTCATTTCACTAATTACTAATTATTTGCTTTTTTTAATTTATTTTTATTTTTATTTTCTTTCTCATTTCATTAATTACTAATTATTTGCTTTTATTTATTTATTTTATTTTTCCTAATTTCTAAAATCAACAGACGCCCTTACTCCTTGAGAGTTTCTCTCGCCTCCCTGCCAAAAATCCCATCACCGGAAACGCTACTAGCATGATCTTACGGAGCTACTCGAGCGCCCGATGATCACCGAGATCAGATATATAAGCTCGAAAATAATCAAATGGAGATCCAGAAATAAGCCTCTCCAACTGGTGTGACGTTCAAGCCTTGATTGGACATAGTGAAGCCCAATTTAGTCAAAGCTCAGTTTTGTTGCACTTTTTTTTTTTTTTTTTCATTGGATCACTATTGCTGCACTTTTGATGTTGCAATAGTGCATGCATTATTATTTTTTTGACACTGGAGCTCTTAATATCAGGTGTGCGATTTGCCATTCGCATTTTTCAGTGATTTGGAGTTGATGACATCAACTCGATGCCAATCTTGGCCAGAACCGTAGTTGCTGCTTGCTTTGGCTGTGAACAAAACAAAGGCGTTGTCCAACAGGAACTTGGTAGGGATGATGTTTTTCTGTAGAGTTTGTGAAAGATGGAGAAGAGAGAAAATTGAAGTTGGTAGAGAAATGGAGTTGTTCATTTCAGAAATTAGGAAAGTTGCGGAAAAAAAAAGGAAGCAAATAATTAATAACAGAACCGAATTCGAGATGGGTTTAAGACGTTATTGGCCGGGTTAGAAAATAAATAGACTTAAACTTCTCGTCTATGAAATTTTATTCTTATTCAATAAAATTTGGGAATACCAATTATCAAAAAAGAAAAAGAAAAAGAAAAATGAGATTGGGGTTAAACAAAAAGAAAAAAAATCATAATATTATCGGCACAAAAAATAATAACCAATACGTCTATGGGGGTCATTAAAAAGACCAATTTGATAAATTGGCCCTAGTACATAAGTAGAAACTAGGAGGTCATACATGTCAAATGCAACTCGGAGTCGTTGTGTCTGTTGGCTTGGAACTATACTAGCCCCTTGGTGTTACATTGACGGGGTCAGTGCTTGCGTTGGTTGTTCAATTAGTCTGATAGATTCTCTGTTGAACACGAGAGTCCGAACATAATTTAGCCGGGAGTGCATCGGTCGTCATTCACTTGCACCCTGTCTTTTAAGTGCAAAAAAAAATCTAACAACTGATATCCAAACCATACTTTAAAATTTTGAAACCGCTGTAATTTCAAGTTTGGTCCATATTGTGAACTTATATCTTAAACGGGGGTATCTTGGTACAATGATACCAAGTTTGTATTGTTTTTTTCAATAATGATCCGCAAGCTAATTCTGAAGCAACATAAAACAGAAAGTAGAAGCTCTTAGGGACTGAAAATTTGGACTGTAAGGCCCTTATGTGATTTATACTTGCTATAAAACAATTGAATATACCGTCCTTTCTTGTGTTATATATACAGTCAACAAGCGCTACAATAGACATTGTATCATATTGTCACATTAGTGTTTTACTAGCAAGGCGTCCATCCTTCTCTTTCTTGCAGCAAGCTTTAGTTTCTCCAGTGCAACAAGTCCAACCTGTCTGACTCTCTCTCTCGACAAACCGATCCTGAAGTTGAAGAAAGTAATGCATGTAAATCATCAAACCAAATTGAAGAAAGGTGAACTTCAAATAAACAAGTAGGAAAGGTAGAGAAAAAGATAGACCTACACCTATGAATAAAATGCACACAGGGTCCAGTTAGTCAGCTTTAGATCTTATATTATATCCAGAAGATATAGATCAGGTATATTTGAGGAACTATGCAATCATAAAAAGATGTCGCAGTATCAGGAAACAGCGTAAAATGTGGTGACAAAATGGATCTCACTGTATTTTTGCGAGATCAACAAGGAAACCGGCCAGTACGCGAGGACCAGTGAAGACACAAATCAATGGCTCAACAGGGATAAAACACGCCGACATACTAACCACTTATGCAAGTCAAAAACAGGGATTTGATAATTTGATATGGCACTGAGCAAATTTGAGGCATAAATCCCCTCCCCTTTTTTAGAAAGAGCCCTTTCAGGATCCCAACCAGAGAGTGAGAGACAGATTTGTTCCACCTCACCTTTTGCTAATTTCTTCCCAAGTGAGACACTCGTCATCCAGACCATAATAAAGACGTACTATATCTTTCTCCCGTTCCCTGAGCGCTGTGTTCATGAGATCGTCTACTTCATGCTGCAAACAACATTGGCTAGATTAGAATGTATCTTTGGAGACACTTTTTCATACATCATAATTCACTAAAGAAATGACATGCAATGCAAGAGTCAGCATCATTTTCCTCTTATTTTCCTCTTGAAAAGTATCATTCTATCACAAAAAGCCCAAGAATTCATTTTAAGACTGCTTGCTTACTATGTTTGTTTAATCCAGGTTCTCGTGATAAACTAACATTTTATTCATTTTTCATTTATCTTCATAGTTTCCTTAAGGTCCCCCATTTATGTTCATCCGGTCATTGCTGGGTCTCTAAACTGAGTAGGAATCAATCTATTCTCTAGATGAGAACCCGCAGTTAAGATGGGTTGATCAGTAGAAGAAGCTATTCAGCTGATCGATCAAGGAAAACTCATTTGTGTCTGATTTCATATGCTAGATCAATCCTGAAATCAAACCGACTGATAAGGAAAAAGAATAAAAACACGACACCGAATCATTGTTATAATACCAAATGTCATGGCCTGAACCAAATTGGAGCCTACCCGTACTCAATGGAATTGCAGAGAGAGTGATGTTTTCATTTGCTTTTGATATTATTATTTTTTTTTTCTTAAATTAAGTATGGATTACATAGATTTAAGCAACCCTCCTTTTGAGAGTCTAAATCCTAATATATTTAAATTAAGTACGGAGTATATATGTTCACCTTTGTTTGTATCTTAAATCCTCAATATTATTTACCATATTTATTTCTGTTGAAATAACAATTAGCTATTTAGCATATCTTATTTATGTTTACATTCATATAAATAAAAAAAAATACTGGAAAATACTGGAGTAAACGGATCGGAGTCGGTAGTTTTGGAGTCAGATCCTCCCTAATCGGAGGTGATTTGAGAATTCGTTTAGTATTTGGAGCAGATGCGGATTTAGCATAATCGCTCCGAATCCGATCCATTGTCATCCCTATAATCTACCATAGTTTTTTTCTTATTAATTGACCAAGTATCCATCATCGTAAACATCCACATTTTGTAACTCTCATCCGTGAGGGTCTTGTATTCCACTGGCATATAATTTGAACCACACAATATAGCTCGCTTTAATGCCACCCTATAACATTTCATCCTCTAATGCCAAGAACATCTCTCAGGCACAAGAGATTACAGATTCAACTTTCTATTTCATCTATACTACTATTCATTCAAGAGGTCACCACTTTTCTAGTTTTCTGATTCAGCAATCCAAACTACCTGAACGACACTTGTAGTTGTAGTTACTGAGCATCACTCAATTCTAGACCACTTGCATCCTATTTCTCAATTTTCGCCCTATTTGAACACACAAGCCATGTGTGTTTTATACAAAGGTACATCCAATTTTATTTATGGCTATGTTCACTGCTCCAAACTTGGCTAGCAACTGAAGAAATTGTAGAGAGATTCTCATGGTCTAATAAAGATATTGGTAAGGGGACTTTCAATATCGTGACACAAATAGGAACAGGGTCTTGGTCTTAGACTCTATGCATAATGATTGAAGCTCTAAACAAAGTAGCATTGTGGTTTGCCAATGAAGAGGCAGTGTTATGGGAATGACATCAAGGGGGGTGGGGATTTAAAAGAATGTGGTGGTCGAGCAAAGAAGCCTACCTCTCACTCAATGAATGGGTATATAGAAGTCTATTTATCTAGGTTCAGGCAATCTAATTCTTTGGATGATTTAACGTCAACAGTCCATTAAGAATGCTTTTCTGCCAAATGGGAAATTAGCCATTCAGGGTGCATGTTTAGAGTCGCATTGAAAAAGCTATGGAGCTAAAGTGGTGATAAGTTGAGGAACCGGTGTGTATGACATCAAGTTTTATGAACTCAATTGGCCCTATAATGTGAGAGAAAGGCCAGGTGAGCCACAGTTTCAAATGGCATAATAGTGTCAGAAAGTGGATGATGCATGAGATGAAACAGAAAAGAAGCTTTTTCTTCGTTTCTTTGTATTAATTCACTACAAAGATGCATACATGTACCACCAAATGGATTGACTGATTGAACAATCTTTTGCCCTAGGAAATAAGTTGGAGAAGAAAAGTTAACTGTCAATTACCTTAACTGACCATTCATCTACACAATGCCAGGGGTTGTTCTCTAAGTGGTTATCTGCAATGTACTGGCAGAATCAAGGATAAAGCCGTTAAGAGTAATACCAATAATCATGAAAGTAAAACTGCTTCATTTGAAAAACATGATTGCACCATCAGCCGAATGACTTGTGGTAATTTCTTTTGTGTAAATGTACTTACACTATGATAAGTGTCTCCAGGTAACCCGTTCAAGGAGGGGAATACTTCCCTATCAAATGATAAGACAGATCTGACAGCCTGCACAATTAAGACTTGGCAATAAGCCCTCAAAGGAAACATTACTTTGTGTTGCACTGAAGTTTTCATGGCAGTTAGTATTTTACTCACCTCTGTTGCGTTCTTAATTTTCTTTTGAGACATGTTCAAGGATTCTGCTATTCTCTGGAAAACGTTCATCATGTTAGCACATTATATTACAGCAAAGGAAATCTCAACGAGTACATAACTATTGCTGAAGTTAGTCAGTATTTGAAATGAGCTAATGATTCATCAGGGAATTCGGAAAAAAGTCAATTGTCTAAACCAGTATGCTTCCAGTTACTAACAAGGAATTAAGGATCAAGCAACTGTCGAAGTATTGCTAGAGTTACAAATTATCAACAGAATGGTGATAGAACTTACGTCAACGGATGGATTTATCCCTTTCTCTTCCAGTCTAATTTTTGCATTACGAATTAAACTTAATCTTTCATGGAGATGACTAGGCAACCTCAGAGTCTTTGAATTTTCTACCAAAGCTTTAGAAACACCCTGCAAAAGAATTTCCAAGTACAGCAGTTACATGAGAGGCAGACAAACAAGCAAATAAGCAACAAAGATGAGAAACTTCTGTGAATCAATACACCCGGATAGACACGTATATAGATTTGGATTGATACGATCAATGGTCGACATAAAGGAGAAGGAAAACAAGCAAAAAAGAAAGCATGCGAAAGGTGCACCGTCATTAATGGCAAAATCTGTAACTTTTAGAAACATCAAACCTGGCCTTCATCTTTTTTGGGGGTGGAGCTGTGAACAGGATTATAACGCCCCTCACGCCAGTATTAATGAATTTGAGAAGTACTTATATATGCATTCAGATTTGGAAGACAACTATTGTGCCATCCATAAAAAATTCGGACAATAATTATTTTTGAAAGGAACAAGTAACTTTGCAGGAGGATAATGCTGGTTGTATCTGATACAAGTACCAACACAGGTAATAAGCTACCACCCAGGCAAAGAAGCACAAAAGTGGCTGGGCTAGGGATCTATCTGGGAACATAAATGGTTACATGAACGGTTTACTTACTTGACGTATCCACCAGTAAACATATGTTGAAATTTTGAACCCTTTGGAAGAATCAAACTTCTCAATTCCCCGGAGCAGTCCAATCAGTCCACCCTACATGAAAATTTGATTACTTGAGTTAAGAATGTGCAATGCTATATCAATCAAGGGGTAATTTCTTTAGTTGACTAAAGAGTGTCACCTGAATGAGGTCGGCCATGTCAGCACCCATGTTGTCATACTTTTGTGCAATCGACATGACCAAGCGGACATTGCTCATAGCCAGTTTCTCTCTTGCCAGAGTACACTCAATCAATTTGGCTCTTAGTTCAGCACGGGTCATTCTTAAGGACATTGCAAGTTGCTCATCAGAAGGGTCACTCCCTAATCTCTCCTTCAGTCTGAAAATGTATAGGAAAGGGATATCGATAAAATTACCTTCTATGAACAATATTTTGACTAGATGCATAGCTATTTTCCACTTTTCATAGTAACAGTGAAATCCCTAATTGGTAGGCCAGAACAAGTGCACCTCAAAATTTCTCAAGCAAAATAGGGAAGTGAGAAACACATACTCTGAGAAGACACAGCCAATGAAAACCATACACCAAACAACAAAAGAACACAGGTTTACCTTGATCTATGCTCCTCCAAGGAAAGACCAGATTTTATCTTTCGTGATAAGTTCACAACGTGGGCATGAGTCAGCAATTCATCACTTGTCACACCCCTCACATAGCCTACCATACGATTCTGAAGCAGCTCAGGACTTACAGTAGCGATCTCTCTGTCACTTTGCTTAGTAGAGAAGCTTTTGTTCTGAGTTCTCTTCCTGGTGTTGATCCTTCGTTGTCGAGCAGGTGTCCCTGAAGACGTGACTTGTAATTCCTTTCGAGTATTCCATCTAGATTTATCAGTCTTACCAGTGCGTTCAAAGGATAGCGTCAACTGCTTTTCCAACATACATTTCTGAAGCAAAAGGAGTGCCTCCACTGAAGTTTCCGGGTAAAAGATTTCCTCTTCTAAGGGATCGGAGCTCTGCAACCACGGCCCAGCTGCAGTTGGAGAAGCAGTGACTCCATCTGTACATTCCTTAATAGCCTTGATGGATGATTCTTTTTGTCTACTGGAATGAAAACTAGCCGCGCAATTCGGGGTCTTCTTTGCTATAATCACATTTTTCGTACAAGCCGTCTGATGTTGTTCACTCCCATAAGAGAGCTTTTCCGTTATATCAGAATAATAGAAAGACGAACTCAAAAGCCTTTTCCCGGCATTAAGCCCAACCACAGCAGCTGTGCCCATCATAAGCCTGAACATCCAAAACTATCAGATATTTGATTGCAGTCATTGCACTACTCCAAAGCTCAAAGTGAGTCACTACTTGTTAAATGGAAAATCAGTCATAAATGTGATGGCAATCCTTCCACAATCTGCCTCAAATTTCTCCGTTGGCCTTTAAGTTTTATATATATGACAATTTGTAGTGAAAGCAAAAGAACAGGACAAGCAAAGCTGAATTGCCACTTTCAAATGCAATAACAAACAATTTCACACTGAATACTGAAAAACAGGCAAATAAGCTGCAGCCATTGAGATACAAGATGCAGCATAGTAAGCATCGAAATGATCAAATTAAAGTAACTTATTGTAACAGAATATTCATACAATAACAAACAGTGTTTAACCCTCTACAATATACTGTTCAATATGGAAATCGAAACCGAAATCGAAATGAAACACAGGGCAGCAATAACACAAGCATACATGATCGTCAATTGTAAAATCACACAACAACATCAAGCAAACTAACTGCACTTCAATCAGTGAATTGAAATATTAGAAGAGAAAAAAATGTAAGAACATGTACCTAGATTAGGCTATAATGGCTTCAGTGGAGTTGCCAGATTGGAGAAGAGAGGGAGAGATTGCTTTGTTATTGCCGATTAACAGTGTCCACAAACACACACACAGAAGCACAGGAAGAGAGACAAAGTGTGTGTATGTATGTGAGGAGAGAGAAAAGAGTGATGATCCAACAAGAGTTTCCTGGTTGGTATTAGCAGTTTAACGGTTTCGTCTATTATCAGATTGGAGGATTTTAGATTTTAGATTTTCGATTTTCTCTTTTCATTTTGTGTGGGGGAGAATATTAATTGCCAATATTGCTTGGATTTTGGATTACATATCAATACTGTTACAAGCTTATCTAACCGTTAGATGAGATAAATAAACGGCCACGATTCAATTATCAAAAACCAAAATCAGATTTCTGTGGTCCATATGAAAAGCGCGGTTCAGTGCATCTTTGCCTTCAGTAATGGCACAAATGTAATATTTGCAACTTCCAAGGGTACATCAGTAATTTCACTTCCTTTTCTTTTGTTTCCTTATAACTTAACGCCGGCAACTAATCCGGCGATTTTTCGCCGGAAACTCACCGGCGAATTAATAGCATGGTCGATTGAATGGCCGGAGAGAGAGAGTTTTTTTTTTCGAATGATGAATTCTACCATTACGAAAGATAATAATAAAAGAAAATTTATTGTGGCACAAAAATTATGAGAGAGAATATGAATGATTTAGTTTCAAAGCAAGTGAGAAAGTCTAACAGGCCGCATTTTAGACTATAATGTAAAATTAAAGGACTTACTGTTAAAGGTAGCCATGGATTCTGAAACTGATCATGATCAAGCGACATCGTGGTGAATGGGGGTGGAGATGAAAGAGGGATGACAGAGAAAGTAATCGGAAATTGACGCTTGAAATCATGATTTGACGATGGAGAAGAAAAAAGAAATGGATTTGAAGGTCTCATTTGGAGGAATTTCTCTCTATCGGCGTTGATTTTACGGCGAATGTGGTTTATTGAGAGTGACGAGAGTTGGAAAACTGGTTTGGCGTTGATGAACTAGCTAGGTTGATTAGACCGACCTTAGGGACGTCCTTTAGACCTGTTCTTATGAACTAGCTAGGTTGATTAGACCGACCTTAGGGATGTCCTTTAGACCTGTTCTTTAGGGGGGGGGGGGGTTATTTTTAATTTTAAATGATTTTTTTGTTTAGTGTTTGTAAATGAGTTCAAATAAAGCATAGGAGGCTAGCTAAGAGATTTTTTCCATTAGCAAGAGTTAGGATTCGAATCCCCAACCAATTGTTTAAGGGATGGAGTACTGAATCACTACACCTACCCATCTTGATTATATATCTTTCAATTGAGCTAAACTTATATCACAAAAACTTATATAGCCTCGAGAATTCAAATGGAAATTATGCATAGTTTTTGTATGATAAATGAACCCCTCACTAAAAAGTGAATAATGTGTTTTGTGTCACGACCCTCGATCATTTTTAAGTTTCATGTGCCGCTCACAAATTAAGGATTCAGTTAATGATTGAAGAGTAGGTAATAAAAGAACGATAGAAACTGAACATTGAATTTTACCGTTGAGAGACGATACTCCTAACCAACGGAGAAATTTATTTGTTTTTCCGGACAAAGGATTGCATAGTATCTACACGTGAAGAGATTTCGCAAACTAAATAGAGTAGCTATTGTTTCAATTTTTCAACATACATCCATAAGACGTCCAATAGCTAGCTTTATTATAGATTCTATCCCTTAATGCAAGAGATAACATATCCTAAGCTCAAGAAAACAAAGGAAACCATCATAGACATAAAAGTACTTGATGATGGAATGTGCCCGGTGTCCTTCCTCAACACCATGCCCTCAATGACCGGGATACTCATCACCAACACGTACACCGCGAACAACATTTGAGCAAACATATCATTCCAATTCTGAGAAACAATCACCTTTATAACTCCCCCAACAAAGCAAGTGATGTTCAAGAAAACCAAGGTCACAAGAGGAACAAGGAACATGTTTGATGTCCTAAAGTCATACTTCCCTTCTAGGTAGTATTTTGTTCTATCTTCACCTCCACTTTTGTTGGTGGGTGTGAAGCTTGCCTCTCGAAGGCCGAGTTTTGTCATGATGCAATCAAGACTTCCATAAACATAGCATGTAACTCCCTTTATCATCCAAATCCTATGTTCATTGAACCATGCCCTTAATGACCCTCCACTAACGTGTATTTCGAAAATCTGCTTCAGTAGAAATGATATGAACACAAATGCAAATGCTATGAAGAATGGATCAGTTGCCTGCATTTAAAACTTAACACATTAGATAAGATCAAACTAAGACACAAATTTGCTTGAATTAGATTTAACCATTGAACTTCAAACTGAAAGCCAAAGCTAATGTAGGGCAAAAAAAAAAAAAAAAAAAAAAAAAAAAAAAAAAGAAGAAGAAGAAGAAGAAGAAGAAGAAGAAGAAGAAGAAGAAGTTGCAAGCAACATGGTGCTTTAAATTCCATGTTACCTTAGGCAATATGGGGATGCCATGGAGTAAACAAAGTGGAGCAATGGTGGCGAAACATAAACACGGGAAGAAATCAAGTGGAAACAAAACTATCCAAGAATGATACATCCTGCTTAGAAACTGCATTTTTGATGGACTATACACAAGGGGGTTGTACTCTGACAGACCGATTCTAAGAAGCCCAAAGTACCATCTTATGCCTTGGATCAATGAGTCATCGAGATTCGTAGCTGCAGAACCTAGAAACTGTGGCATTGGTGGACTCAAGTAAACTGATCTCCACCCTTTGCTTTGCAAGAAAATACTAGTCATCACATCTTCAACCACTGAATAATAACGATATCCAACCTGTATAAAAGCAAGGGAAGTTTTTGTCCTGATGAGTATATATATGTGCATGAACGAAAAGGGCAAGACCCTATAGTTGTTTTTAGAGGCCATTACTTGGTTGAAGAGAGGTAAATTAGAGTAAACAAGGCATTGTATATGCATGCGTGTTTGTTTCTAGAAGGTTAGCCTACAGTTACTTGCCTTGTCGCCCCATTTCGTGCCATTTTCATAGGTGCAAGACGCTAATAAATGAGATTGTTGTAGCAAAACAGAGGATATTTCTCTGGCTTTGATCAAATTAGGCTTGTTAATTTGACCAAGAGACTTGATGAACTCATTTGAAGGACCAAATGAATCTTTCAGGTCCCTTAGACTGTTACCTGCATGAGCCAGAAAATGAACTAACCTTCAATTAGAAAAACAGGAAGTCGTTCTACAAACTACAATCAGATGCTTCACTATTAGCAAATAAACCTGTTGCTAGTTATTTAACCCCATGAGTCTTTTTTCACATACCATCATCGGTATTAATGTCACACACGGCCTCCCTCTTGATGTATACATTTGTGCCAGCTATTACTGGCCCTTGAATCCCATCCGAACCTTGGAATAATATCTGAATTGTAGAGAGCCTAATTAAAATTTGTTCGCTAAACATAACACATAAACATACATGGCAATATAATTTTTATAGATTGATTTACTTACTGGCCACGTCGTTCTCATTTGACTGTCATAAATATCATCCTCATTAACATTATGGAACTTCTGAGGAAATTGAACCCAACCTAAAGATTGTGAAATCTTAGGATCAAGGTAAAAACACATGGCTTGGCGCGCTGAAATTGAGTCATTGCAGTACATGTCGCAGTCCAGTACTAGAAAGTAAGGAGAATTGCTTAACATGCTGGAAACCCTGAGCTGAAAAAAAAAATCAAATCTGTACACCCTTTTGCATTAAGAGAGAATTAATTTTTACTCTATATGGGAGGTAACAGTATCATACTAGAACATTAAGCGCCCCGGCCTTGAACTTATGTGAATGAGAAGGCCTTTTTTCGCGAGCAACATATACAAGAAGAGGCATGTCGTCTACATGTTCTGGGTTTAAGACTGCATCAACCACTACAGAATTCTCATCTATCACCTGCCATACAATTAGCATAGATGATGTAACATATGTACTTTAATATCATTAGAGAATTCTGAAGATGCAAGTAATGGCAGGTTGGCAGAACATATATTGATAGATTTGGTGTTAAACGTCACTGTAATATGCAAATGTAGGACGGAAATGTGGAACATGGAAACGGGAACCGCAGGCTGAATGCCATGTCCGTGCTTCGTTGATGATGCCTAATGTAATGATAGATATGCTGTAAATAAAAGTGGACTATAAAAAGATGTGCTTTGGGGTGAGAGAGGCTCGACCTCAGGATTACTCAAGAAGCTATGAGACCTACGCGCTAGCCAACTGCGCCACCACCCCGCTGTGTTTTAAAGGTCTTGCTTTGAGAATATATATGTGTTTTGATTAAAGATTTATTCGAATAATAAAACGTAAGATAATTATAAAATCTTCAAAAAAGAAGATGACAAACCTGAATTAGTGCAGGATGATCTCGAGGAGTTGTCTTTGAATCGCCATTTATGTCACCCCTTCCTAATATGTTGCTTCGCACTCGTTGCTTCAACACCTCATATTTCTCCTACAGGGCACCATCGAACCATCAATTATACCCCAAGTCCCCAAGGACATAATAATTAAGGAAATAAGGGGGCCATCTTTATGGAGTTGGGTTTGGTTGGGATGACAATAATGCAAGTAGTTCATTTTGCTCATGGAGTGCTTAAATCCTCGGTGTTCATGATCTAGGTTGCACCGATATGAACAAGATAGAGAACCATTATTTATAGAGGGTGGAAAGTATTATTATTGTCTAATACAACACGGAAAAGGTCTAATAATAATATAATATGTGTTTAGATAAAATGTTGTGTTGTTTATTCAGACAAGTGATCAAGTTAAGATCCTCTTCATTTTATAAAAGAAAAGAAAAGAGAGAGTGAGATCTCCTGCTCCCCAATTTTAAAATTAAATAAATTTAAAAAGGCTAAATAAGACAGCGACTTCAACTCCGACATAATACATATTCAAGGTGTCGGTGCTCCCTAATTTCTACTCTTATTTGAAGAACTATCATTGAAGTACCAAAAAGCATGAATGAAATAGAGAGAAACATACCTTGACAAATTCTTTATCTTCAATGTACTCCTTACTCTGACTAGCTTGCTCATGATCTTGCTCCCCAAAATAAGCTTGAGGAGATAATGTCTTAACATTATATTTCCCACAAAAGGGCAACCACCATGTTGCAAAGACCCAAGCTTCTTTAATACTCTTCAAAGTCACAGAAGCACCTCCATCATCAGATACATACACACTTAATTTCTCAGCAGGGTAATCCAAAGCCATAGCTGATATAACAGTGTTCATAACCTCTAAGGTCGGCTCCCTAGCAGGATCAGAAGTGCATATAAACACGTCGATTCCCGGTAAGTCCTCATCCTTAGGCAATCTCTCCGGGTAGGCGGTCCGAGTAACGGGCCGCCAGAAGACAGGTTGCTTGAAAAGCCATAAGAATGTGACTAAGAGTTCAGCAGCAAAGACTAGAAGCCATGGCAGGAAAGGAACATTAATGTATCTGGGGTCTGTTTTGGTAAAGAAAAAGGCTCCTCTGTAATAGAAAATGGCTGATATAGCAAGGACATTGAGAAGACTATATGTTCTGTTTAGAGTTGCCCTTAGTTTGTGGACATGGCATTGATGAAGAGGGAGAGAAGAAGAGCTCTTCATTGCTAATTAGGCTGGCTGGCTGTATTTCAGCTCGAACATTGATTGTCATGAGATTATATATAACATGTGAAATTCATGACCTAAGCTTTAGTTATCTATGCTTTCTAGTTTCTAGTAGGTGTGCTTACTAGTCACCTATGAGCCTATGGTAGCACTATCAAATTAAAAAGTTATTGTGTGAGATGTGAGCTCGGATCATATAATATTTTCTCCTTTATTTTTGTTTGCAAAATTGAACCCCCCTCTTATCATTAGTAAGTGTAGACCAAAAATTTATGTCACCCGTGAAGACCTATAGTCTTCTTTTTACGCGGCTAGCCTGGTCTACAAATTATTTTGTTTGGGTAGGCAATCAAGAAGGGGCCATTAGACGAGAATCCCTTTATTTTTTTATTGGTATTTTAATTTTTAATTAGATTTAGACTTGTAACAATGTACATTATTAGTACTACAACAATAATAAAAACTACATGTTTCAAAAAGTCTCTTAAAAGATTGATTTGCAAATACCAAATTCAAAACTAATTAGAAAGAAGCTAGATTTGGTGGTGAAGGGGGGAAAATATAAGCAAAATAAGGGGGAAAATTGAAATTTGAAAAAGTTTGGTCAAACACCCCCTTTGTTGTTAATACTTGGTACCCACCTACTTAGTACCAAGTCACTGTTAGTTGGTGGCTTGGTGTTTAGCCAAGGAGGCGTGAGAGACTCGATGACAATTGCTTGTGGTCCAAGGAGAAGGTAAGAAAGAAGCTAGTTTATTTATCACGTTTTTCTTTTCTTTATTATTATAGTTGCCAGTTGGTGATCACTGCTGATCAGGTGGGCGTTGGTGTTTAGGCAGAGCCGTCTCAATATAGAGCATTATGGTTTGCGGTCCAAGGAAATAAAAGATCAAAAGCTAGGAATTTTCCAACACTGTTACCACTTTTTGTAAATTACCAAGCACGGCATCTTCTCTCTTTTGAAATTTATAATGCTACCTAGGAACTTTGAGGGTATTCTATTGAGGGTATAATTTATATATGCGAGTGTCCACAGTGAGTGTAGTACATAACACCAATTGGTTTTAGTATAGATGTAATAATTAGCGGGTTACTCCACTCAACACTAATTGATTTTAGTCTGTTAAGATATAACTTATTATAGTTTTCTTTTTAAGGTAGGGAAGGAGGGATAAATCCATTACTATGTGGGTGATGAGATTCGAATCCAGGCATTCCCTGAATTCGAGTGAGGTGTTTGCCATCTCGACTCCCACCTCAATCTGTATTATTATTAGAGCTGCCAAAAACAGACCGGCCCGATGATCGACCCGACTCGACCCGCTGTAGACCCGACCCGAAAAGTTTCAAACCCGAAATGACATGACCCGTTTTGACCCGAGACCGAAATGACCCGACCTGAACCTAACATGAACCTGAAAATTGTGAGACAACATTTGTCAAACACGTTTGGCAACCTGAAACTGAATCCGTATTGAACCGGATGTATTTGACCCGACCATATTTCACCCGAGCCGTTTGCCGGTCTAATTATTATTATTAGGTGGATGGCTATGGCCCAACATATTGGTTATATGTCATATGCCAGATTGGTTACAAGAAAAAAAAACTTAAGCACAGTTTGGTTTGCCCCCCACATTGCAGTCAGACTTGATTAGTGTTTGAGTCCCACCAGGGTAGCTTTCTTGCTTGGGTCATCTTTAATGAAAAGCTTGAAGTAGTGGAGGCTTTTGCTGGTAACGGTATAGACCCGAACAACAAATTCTGATATGGTGAAGTTGGCTTGGCAGTTTTGCTCTAATAATGAACTCTTATTAATGAATGAAAGGGAAGGAGTTGGTAGAACAAAAGAAAATCAAAATATCACTTTTAGCATCCTGGGTCTTTCGGGAACATCCTCTGTACTAGGCGATTAGTCAGGGGTAAAGCTGCATACATCTTGACCTCCCCAAACTCCGTCAAGTCTCTAACTCTTACTCTACCTATCACTATACTCGTACAGATTTATAGTAGAGTCATCAGATTTGCTGACATGATTGCTGTAAAAAGAAATTTCACATAACGAGTTTGTGTGAGTAGTAAACACAGAATCATCTTGTAACATCTACAGTACAATATACATAAAGCAAAAAAGAAATCATCTTTCAATGTCAGAGGATAAAATACCCTAAGCACAAGAAAGCTAAGGAAACCATGGTGGATATCAAAGTACTCGACGATGGAACACGACCATTGTCCGTCCTTAATGCCATGCCTTCAATCACAGGATAACTCATAACCAACACGTACAATGAGAACAACATTTGAGCAAACATGGCATCCCAACTCCGAGAAAAAATCATCTTTGTAACTCCCCCAACAAAGCAGACGACGTTTAAGGTAACCACAGTCACTAGAGGAACGAGGAACATGTCTGATGTCCTAAAGTCATACCTCCCTTGTAGATAGTATTTAGCTTTATCTGCATCTCCGGCTTTGTTGGTGGGTTTAAAGCTTGCTTCTCGAAGGCCAAGTTTGGTCATGACACAATCAAGAGTTCCGTAAAAATAGCATGTAACTGCCTTTATCATTGCCATCCTCTGCTCATTGAACCATCCGCTTACTGACCCTCCGCTAATATGCACCTCACACAGCTGCTTAACCCGAGATGACATGAAAACGAAGGCAAATGCTATGAAGAACAGATCTGATACCTGCATTTACAAGCGCTTCTGTTGTAACATGGTCAAATTGCTCTATATGCTAGTAGCATAGTAGTTTTAATTTCATGTACTTACCTTAGGGTATATAGGGATGACATAGAGGAAACAAAGCGGAGGAATAGTGGCGAAACACAAGGATGGGAAAACATCAAGAGGAAACAAGGTTATCCAAGTAAAAAACATCTTGCTAAGAAATTGCAATCTTGATGGACCATATATGAGGGGGCAATACTTTGACAGACCAATTCCAAGCATCCCTGATAACCATCTGATGCCTTGGACCAATGCTTCATTGAGATTAGTAGTGGCGGAACCTAGGAACTGCGGCCTTGGTGGATTTAAGTAAACTGATCTCCACCCTTTACTTTGCAAAAAAATACCTGTCATCACATCTTCTGTCACAGTATCATAACGAAAACCAACCTGCATAAAGACAAACCGGACAAAGTACATGAGAGTTATATGAGTAGCAGTTTTTAAGAGCTTATTACTTGTTCGATTAGGGGTTACTCTTAATGATTGAACTTAGATAGCACTATAAATCATTAACTATATACTCAGAATGTTCGTCGAGTATGAATCTATTTTCACAAATCTAATGGTAGGAGCCTAGGAGGTGAGGAGAGCAAACAAGCTTAGCAAGTTAGTATGACTGCGTTGCAAGAACAGTTTGTTTGTTTGTTACGATAAGTTGCAAGAACAATTTATTAGTTGAATGCTTCATTTAATTTTCTGAAATCTTAGCCGACTGTTTACTTGCCTTGTCACCCCATTTTGTGCCCTTTTCATAGATGCAAGAGGCTAAATAATGAGCTTCTTGCATCAAAACAGAGGACAGTTCCCTGGTCTTGATTGCATTAGGCTTGTAAACTTGACCAAGAGACTTGATGAACTCATTTGAAGGACCAAAATAATCTTTCATTTCCCTTAGATCGTTACCTGCATGAATCATGAGCCAGAATTATTAGAATTTGTCAGCTAGAAACACGATCAATTAGCGAACAATAGACACATACATTTCTTATTAGCAAGTAAACGTATTCCTAAAGAGTTGGCTTAAAATTAAGTGAATCTGAATTAGGTTCTGAACACCCCCACCCCCCAAACCCGCCAAAGGTTACAAACGCACCATCATTAATTTTAGCGCCATTCAAAGCTTCCCTCTTGATATAAAAGTTTGTGCCGGATATAATTGGCCCTTGAAGTCCATCTGCACCTCGCCATAATACCTGAAATGTATTGAGCCTAGTGAGAAAATTTTCGTTTCTAAACAAAAAATCATAAGAAACCATAAGTGAGAGCAACATCTGTAGACTGATTTACTTACTGGCCATATTGTTCTCATTTGACTGTCATATATGTCACTCTCACTAATATTATGGAATTTCTGAGGATATTGAACCCAACCTAAAGATTGTGAAATCTTAGGATCAAGGTAAAAACACATGGCTTGTCGGGCTGAAATCGAGTCATTGCAGTACATGTCGCAGTCCAGGATTAGTATGTAAGGAGAATTGCTTAACATGCTAGAAACCCTGAGCTGCAAAAACCAATACTTGCATCAAACTTCTATACAAAATTTCTATCTTACTTTGTGCACAATGATTGTATTAAGAGGATTTGTATGGAAAGTATTAGTCTCATACTAGAACGTTAATAGCTCCGGCCTTGAAGTTGTGTGGATGAGAAAGTTTTTTCTCGCGAGCAACATATACAAGGAGAGGCATCCTTTCGTGCCCTGGGTTTAAAGTTGCAGCATCCTCTATAGAGTTCCCATCTATCACCTGGCATAGCATAGATGCAACACATTAAAAATGGTTGGTTAAGCTTTAACAGATATGGTGTTATGAATTGGTAACATAAAAGAACATGGGGTAAAAAAAAAAACATAAAAGAAAAGAGGGAAAAAAAAGCAGAAAAATGCCAATTATGAAATGAGAAAAGAGGGACAAAAATGGGGTGAGAGAGGCTCGAACTCTCGACCTCAGGATTACTCAAGAAGCTATGAGACCTACGCGCTAGCCAACTGCGCCACCACCCCATGATGGTTTTAGAGGTGACAAGAATTATAAACATGTTTTTACAATCACTAATATTCTATGATGCTTTTTTCCTACTCTAATAACAACCCAAGTTTTAAATTTCTCAGCCGATTAATGCTTTTTTCCGTAGGAGGCGCAAAACATATTCAAAATGCCAGCTAGAACCTAATGTACCCAGTGCTTCAGTCGTAACAATGTCTTAGATACTTATAAGACGTCGACCTGGATAAGTGCTGGATGATCTTGGGAGGTTGTCTTTGCATTACCGCTAACATCACCTCTTCCTGTCGTGCTTCGCAATTGTCGCCTGAAAGCCTCATATTTCTCCTACAGTCACCAGCATCAGTGATCTGATAAAATAGCTAAAGGACATAATCCTAACTATTCTAACAGGAAAGACATTAGCAACATTCAGAAAGGGGAGGAATAAGAAAGTACTTCTATACAACAATAATTAGCTTAGTACAGAAAGAGAGTAGACAACATTTCAGATGTCTAATTTGGAACTAAAGCTCTACAGTTGGGAGAAAAGGCATGTCTTTCGGGTACACATAACATACAATGTCATCTCCTGTCAACGCGATATGACACTTACTCGAACGGCTTGGACTTCCTAGGTTAGAGTTGAAGACATCTGTGAAAAACATGAATAAATGGAGAGGAGCAATAATGTAAGAAGCTAACCTTCACTATCTGTCTATCTTCAATGAAGTCTTTGCTCTGACTTGTCTCCTCTGGCTCTTCAAAATAAGCCTGAGGACATATTGGCTTAACATTATACTTCCTACAAAACGGTAGCCACCACGTGGCAAACACCCAAGCCTCTTTCATACCCTTCAAAGTTACAGAAGCACACCCATCATCAGATAAATACACACTCAATTTCTCAGCAGGATAATCCAGAGCCATAGCTGATATAACAGTGTTCATAACCTCTAAGGTAGGCTCCTTAGCAGGATCAGCAGTGAATACAAACACGTCAATTCCTGGTAAGCCTTCATCCATAGGTAATCTCTCTGGGAAGACTGTCCGAGTTACAGGCCGCCAGTAGATGGGTTGCTTGAGGAGCCACAAGAACGCGAGAAGGAGCTCAGCAGCAAACACTAGTAGCCATACTAAGAAAGGAACCTTATAGTATCTGGGGTCTGTTTTGGCAAAGAAAAAGGCTCCTCTGAAGTAGAAAATGGCTGCTATAGCCAGGAAATTGAGAAGGGCATAAGTTCTGTTTAGAGTTGCCCATAGTTTGTGGACATGGCAGTGATGAAGAGGCAGAGAATGAGAGTTCTCCATTGTTAGTTAAGCTTGGCTTGTTTTGCTCTCTCCTTTTGCTCAAGCACTGATCAATGATCATATAATCATATAGAAGTAGAATGTCATATAGTGTGGACCATCGCCGCCCATTCTATAACCATATAAACACAGTCACAAAATTCAGTTTTTTTCTAGAATTCTCACAAAAGGTAAATCAATTTTTGCACTTCCAGATCTTCACTCCATATCATTAGCCCATTATTATATTTTCCTTGACAGTGACAAATGTTGGGTCTCCATTTTTAGCAGAGCCGTCTAATTGTGAAACATTTTGGCTTTGGATTGGATCCAATTAAAAGAAAGATCAATAATTGGAAAATAACTTTTGATTTTCCTTATGATTCTTTTTTGTCTTACTAATTATTTAACTGAACTAAATTTAGGATAAATCATTTCATGATAGAGGGTGAAACTGACCCAAGAGGCCAAGAACTATTTGACAAACTAAATACAATAGGTCCGCCCTTAATAGTGTGGGCGGACCTATCCTGGCGTGAGAGGTTATATCCTATAGGTCCGCCCTATACAAATTTTGTGAACTAAAACGTATTCGAAGTAATTATCTGACACGCTAAGCTAAAGCCTTGGCCCGAAAATATGAAGATTCTGGGGGAGGTGTCACTGTAGGAACAAATCACATATGACAGAAGCTGCTGAAATTTGCATCCAATGGCTGAAGATGAAGAATGAGGATAAGAACTCTGGAATTTTTTTTATGGAGGGGAATAAACATAAACTGTTATCCATCAGTAACTAAGGACAAATGAAATCGCCTAATACATTTCGTACCGCTTTGATAGGCAGAGGATGGAGCTTAGCCACGACGATGATAGCAGGCTAGCAGCTCATCAGTCATCACTCTTCCAGAAAAGGGGTCAATCAAGAAACAGCCAAAGGCAGTAAGAAAAAGAGATTGCTTAACGGTAGACAGAGACAACAGACAATTAACATAGCTGTTGCTGGGATTTGCAGTATCACGATAAGGACAATGTTATTGTCAGGTCCGTATAATATATATATATATATATATATATATATATATATATATATATATATATATATATATATATATATATATATATATATATATATATTGACGTGGCAATAACATCACCTTTCCATTATTGTAGGATATATATGATACTTGGGCCTTTCTGTGAGATATACTCCTATGTGGAAATTTGTTTTTTAGGTCATGGGGTGATTCCAAATTGGTGATAGTACTATTTTACATATCCTCACTTTGGTGTCCCCAAACAACGCACCCAAAAAACAAATTTGGTGTCCCCAAATTTGAAAAAAAAATATTCCAATTGAGTGTTAACATCGTTAATATGTCGTTAGCTATTCCAACAAAAGAACACTGTTGTGAAGTTGATCAAAAACACAATGCTTTGATGAATAAAGATTAAAGATTGAAAAACATAAAACTAGCAAAGATGACAGAAGATGCTAAAATAGGAATCCAGTGGCTGAAGAATGAATATGAACAGTGAAGATAAGAACACAGGAACAATTATCCCAAAAGACAAAGGAAATGGCCTTCTATGTCTCTTACCGCTATGAAGCACTGTTCAGACTTCAGAGCTTAGCCACACGACAATGAGTTGCAGGCTAGCATTAGCATTCCATAGTCTTTGGAATAAGAGGAAACTAATTTTAAAAAATAAAAAATAAATAAAAAAAGCTAACATAAACAGATTAGTCACTGATGATTCATAGAGACAATACGTCGTCATCTCACAAGTGAAGGCCATATGATGAACAGTAAAATTGGAAGCAACAGCATGGAGTGCATCATAATCTTCGGGGTTACTTTCAGCTTCTGCCCCAGCAAGGACGCATCTGCTTGCAGAAAAGAATATGCAAACATTGCTTGAAATTGCATGAAGATGTAGTTTATGATGGTTTGTGTTGCTCCTAAACCATAGAAACTCTAATTGCGAAACTTTTCAGCTCAGCTAGCTATATTAAAACCCTTGTCATGCAATACCTACAGACCAAGTCTTTTCGAGAATGACATGGGAACTTGCCCATAGACTCATGTCCTTGCATCGCATCCTTCACTTTGATGTGTTACTAATCCAGCATCAGTTCTTTCTACCATTTATTGACATTTGACACCAGGCCATAGGAGTTGAAATCTCAATGTTCAAAAATCATTCAGATACTATCAACATGTTGGTGATGTCAATTATCACAAAAAATGAAAAATGATCAGAAAATCCAGAATTCTGATTCCAACATTTCTGTACTATGTACACAAAGGAGGTTCATGTCAGAGTTTTAAACCACAAAACTCATACTTCCTCGCTAAAAATAAAAAATAAAAACAACTCAACTCGTGTCTTGGAGACGGTTATAAACCATTCATCAGTCAGACAGTCAGTAGCCAAAATTACATGGCTGGTTACGTACCTAAATGTGCTTAATCTCATATTATAATGCAGCACCATAATATTCGTCTGCATTATGCTTCCTCGAATGCCAATCTTGAGCTCCTATTCAGTATTCGCATATACAAGATCCTCCTTGTTCTTCCCATTTTTCAAGCTGTTTTTACCTATTGCAACTTCATAATACAGACAATTAGGGGAAAGCAACTTGAATGATCCAAAACCAAAAGCTGTGATCACTCCAGAATCTTACACATCACTCATCTCCATCTGGGGCTAAACAAGGTTTTCATCATCAATGCTAGAAAGTGAAATAATCCATGGATTTCTTTGTATCATCATTGAAAATGGCCTAATGAAAGTGAAAGCTAATGGTCCTGCTCCCGCATCATAATTCCTACACAAACTCTCTGGGCCTGCTGTAGTGCACAGGACAATGGAGTTTTCCTCAATCAGTGTCACCCAGCAATGAAGATAGCATAAAAACATATTCCTTCATACACAACCACAATGATGCTTGTTTACCATCTTGTATTAGGTACTAACAGAACAACAAGGGGGCAAAGTAAGTAGCAACTTGGAGCTACAAAATGAGAAGAAAATAAACAATGAAAACGATAGAAAGAAGAGCAGCAACCAAGTTCTAAAAGAGCCTAAGTGACAGTGACAATTCAACAATCATTCTGCGCCACAAATTTCTCTACTACTGCCCTATTTGACAATTAGCAGCAGTATTCATTATTAGCTGATCGCAATCATCGCATCATTAACTGCTGTTAGCTGATGGTCTGACGGATAGCTATATCAAGGCATCAAATATAGCTACATTTCATCAAGTCCCTAGATAGACATGTAACTTATAGGAAATAGGCGATGCTTCTCTTTTGCTCAATAAGCTAGTTCTACAAGTGATAAACCAAAATCTAGGCTAAACAAGTTTTCAAAAGCTAATTGTCAAGGTAAATTGGTCTTAAAAAGCTAAGCTTAGCTTATGTTTCAAGCACCGCTATAATAAATTTGTCTAAGTTACAGCTTATGTTGTGATTGAATCCAACTCCACAAATGCAGTTAAGTGGTGCAATGGAAAAAGAGGTGGACCATGGAATTCTAACTTTGATCTGAACAGAATTCGACACATGTAACAGTTCATTGCTCAGCAGTGCCAGTAGCATCACGGATGGTCTTGCTAAACAAGAGGTTGGGGCAGTTTGTGGCCTGGCTGTCACTTGTTGTGATAGATTAGGCGTGTTGTTGATGGTCTCATTCCAGATTCATCAATTTCAGACTCATTCTCATGCCTTATAATTGATAAGTGATGGTCTTGCTAAGCACATGGTTTCAGATCTTCTTCCAACCCTTCCTAGAAGATGGGCAAGGTTGGATTGAATGTTGCTTGCAATGGATGAATGCCTTTTATGTAATTTGAGCTAGCTACTGTATCTAGTAGCTGAGTCCTGAGTTTTATGATTGAACAAAATGAGCACGAATTATCAACGAAAATTACAGGTTATGTAGCCCAAATAACTATAAGCTAATGAGATAAATTTTCTGACAAACAGGGGTGCTACAAGCCTACAACAGCATTAGCCACTTGAACTGTACAGTACAAATCAGCAAATAATGTATTGCTGCATGATACATCACCATTATAAGAAATGTATAACATGATTGCTGAAATTTTTTTATTTCTCAAAAAAAAATTATTCAGCAATCATTTACAGGCCGAAACTCAGATTAGCAACTGTCTCAAGAGCATTCCATTAGCATATCAAGCCAAGACCAAATGAGTAAATCAATCCAGGAAGTAGCCAAGAGACTAGAAGAGATTTAGAAAAAGAATAAAAATGAAGGCTTCATGTGCATAGAAAGAGTGCAACAACAGTTAATAAATTTACAGATCAAAATAACCACACAACATTAAGTAATTAGAAACCTTCCGGATTAGTGATGATGACAACTTCTAACAGCTGAAAATACTACTCGGAGCAGACATGAATCTTCACTAAGCATTAAGGTTTAATACTGTAGTAACAAATTGCTAAATTTAATTTTTACCTCTCACTTCCTAGGTAGCAACAGGTAATTTTCCCGTATTGTTCTGCTGCTGAGACATGAAGTCATTGAATTGCTTGGCTCTATTTCGCATATCTGCAATGATCTCATCGGTCACATCATTAATCTGCTTAGGCAAATACATATCGAACCATTCACCTAATGTCATCTTTTCTAAGTCCGGCGCCTCGCCTGTCTCTTTACCATCAGCCTCTGCATCTGAATCTTTCGAGATCTCTCCCATGTCTGATTCAACTTCTTCTCTGTCTTCCAATAACACATCACTATCCAACTCATCACATGTCTGGTGTTCAAGCTGAGAAGCACTCGCAACACTGGCATTCTGCAGCCCAGTTTCGTCCACTTGTTCTTTACAAGGCTGCTTCCCTACACCCACTATACCTCCCTCCGCCTCTGGAATTTCCAGTTCTAACTCTTCCCTATTCGTCTTTTCCAACATGGTCTTCTGAGTGCCATTGGTTGGTTCTTCACAAGGCTGCTGACCTGCAACCACAACACCTATGACCTGTTCTGGAACTCCTAGTTCTGAGACATCTCCATTTGTTTCTTCAAAAATGCTATGCTGAGCAATGTCACCCACTCGTTCTTCACATGTCTGCTCGCTCGCACTCGCAACTGGAAGTTCAGATGCCTCCCTACTTGTTTTTTCCAACATAGTCATCTGAGTGTAACCTGTTGGTTCCTCACAAGGTTGGTCCCCTGCAACCACGACACCTCCGGCCTGCTCTGGTTCTTCCAGTTCTGAGAAATCTCTATTTGTTCCTTCAAACATGCTATGCTGAGCAGGGTCATCCACTCGTGCTTCACATGTCTGCTTTCTCGCACTCGCAACTGGAAGCTCCAATGCCTCCTTATTTGTCTGTTCCAGCATGGTCTTCTGAGTGTAATATGTTGGTTCTTCAAGAGGTTGCTCCTCTGCAACAACTACACTTCCAGCCTGTTCTGTAACTTCTTGTTCTAAGACACCCCTATTTCTTTCTTCAAACATGTTATGCTGAGAAGAGTTCTCCATCTGTTCTTCACATGTCTGCTCTCTCACACTCGTAACTGGAAATTCCGAAACCTCACTATTTGTCTTGTCCAACACGGTCTTCTGACCTTCATCTGTTGGTTCTTCACATATATACTCCCCTGCAATTACTACACCTCCTGCCTGTTCTGTAACTTCTAGTTCTGAGACATCCCTAACTGTTTCTCCTAACATGTTATGCTGAGCATCGTCATCCATTCGTTCTTCACGTGTCTGTTCTGTCACACTCGCAACTGAAAGTTCCGACACCACCCTTTTTGTCCCATCCAAAGTCTTCTGAATGTCATCTTTTGGTTCTTCACAAGGCTGCTCTCCTGCAACCACCACACGTTTTTCCTGTCCTGGAACTTCTAATTCCAAGTCATCCCTAGTTGTTTCTTCTAACATTTTATGCTGAAAATAGCCATCCACTCGTTGTTTACATGCCTGTTCTGTCAGACTTGCAACTGGAAGCTCCAACACCACCCTATCTGTTTCATCCATCATGGTCTTCTGAATGTCACCTTTAGGTTCTTCACAATGTTGCTCCCCTGAAACCCCTACACATTCTACCTGTTCCGGAACTTCTTTTTCTAAGACATTCTTAACCGTTTCTTCTGGCACATTATGCTCAACAATCTCATCCCCTCGTCCTTCACACGGCTGCACACCCACACTTGGAACTTCCACTTCCAACACCTCCCTATTCTTCGTATCATCCACCATAACATCAACAGCATCCACCTTCTGCTTCCTCCCACGACCTCCCCGCTTCTTATTATCCACCAACCCAACATCCTCCACCTGGTTACAATCAACTCCACTTTCTGGCACTTTCTCTAGCACAGAACCCACCACTACATTCTCTACATTTTTTGCGCTCCTAGTCCTCCTAGCAGGTATCATTTCAACTTGACCCAAAACCTCATCCCCCTATTGCTTTGAGCTCCTAGTCCTCCTCGTATTCACCCCACCCCCTTGCTTTGGCTTCACATTTTCCACAACATTCTCACTAACCCCTAAATTCCCACCCTTGTCACCATTTTCACCATTCCCATAATCTACAACATCAACTTTCTTCGTACGACCTCGCCCACGCCCTCTCCGATTCTCTCTCCCCAATTCCACCACATCATTACCCCCCTTCTCCTCATCCTCTCCCTTCAAATCCCTAACCCTAACCCTAACTGAATTACCCTCCTCAACCTTAACCCCTAAATCAACACCAGTTTTTGGAGCAGCCTGTCTTCTAGGGTTTCTACGAATACTAATTTCGCCGTTAATTTCAACAATCTCAACCCTAATTGAAGTACGCTCACCAACTTTAATCTCGTCGTCATTATTGAGTTCAAAAGGGGATAGGGGTTTAAGCTGAGAGGAATTCAAAAGCGTACCGTTAGATGATTCTAGGTCAGTAATTACCCATTTAGAAGAATCGCAATTGAATTCGATGGAAAGATGTTTTGATGAAATTCCGGGATCTTTGATTGGGAGATTGTTGCCTCGTACGAGTCGACCGAGACGAAACGTCGATCCAGGTTTGAAATCTAGAGTTTCGCCATTTCGAGGTCCCTTTTCGATTACTAGCTTCAAGGTTGAAGATGCACTAGACGCCATTTTTGGAGAGAGGGAGAAAGAGAGTGATTTGAAGGTATCGGTGAGTTTAGGATAATGCAGTTTGATGGCGCCTCCGGAGTTTTTGAATTTTTGTTTATCAAACACTCAAACTGGGAAACACCTCAAAAAAATTAAACAGCCAAAAAAAATAAAAAAAAAAAAAAAAGGAGGGGAAGGAATGGTGATGATGATGGATGTGTGGGCAACATGTCTTGTGTGGAGTTGGTCCACTCTGGAGTCGGACAAGTAAATTTGAGGGGTGAATTCACTATTAGAGGAGTGGTTTCAGATTAAGTATGGGGTGGCTCCACTATTAGAGAAGTGGCGTCAAGTATAAATTTAAACTAGTATTTTGACCCGTGCGCTGCACAGGTGTATCTAAATTAATTGAACAAACATTACTCATTTTAAAAATTTAATGTTTAGTAAATAAAATAGCTTCTATTCCAACAACAATGTTTGCAAGAAAAATATAAATTTGATCGATTGAAATACTTTTTAGGATTGCATTATAAATTTCGGTCAAAACAAAAAAAAAAAAAAAGAAAAAGAAAAGGAAAGAGTGTATTATTATTAATGATTAGCGGATTATTTTTAACTTATTCTTCCAACTTTTGATCTTTGAAAGAAAATAATTTAATACGGATTGAAAACAACTTATTTAGACCTTGTTTGTTTCGCTGTAGATAACCACTGGAACTTGAAGTTCTTGGGAATTGAAGAAACTAACACCGTTTGGTTGACAGCAAACTCAGGAAGTTCAACTTCCACTGCAATTAGCACTTTCCCTGCCGTACCGTAAGTTGCTGATCATGGGGGGATAGGTCAGAACAACTTCCGGTGTTTTATTGCTGCAAATGACACTATTATTTATCCCTAATCACTTGTTTGATTGCTATGGTAATCCTTATTCTCCTCTTTCTCTGTCCCCTTTTACTTTCTTCATATATTCTCTCTCACCCACTACAATTTGTACAAAAGACTTGAGAACGAAAATAGCATGCAACTAGGTGGATGCCCGTGAGTATGTCCGTGCGTTGCACGAACTGTGATTATATAATAAAACTAATATAACGTGATTATTAATCACATCGAAAAATTAAAGTGTAATTGTCACTTATGCAAAACTATTAGTAATATATGGATAAATATTTATATAATCCATTTAATATCAGGAATGCTATATAATAAGATTACTATGACTTTATAGGGCATCTTATCTAATTTAAACTCTTATCATCAATTTCAATTTAATTATTAATTAATTCATCCTATATGTTACTTGATTCAAGAGGTAATAGTTTCAAAGTCTTTCTATACTTGATGTTGGTACGTCAATACTCTTATGATGATATAAGTGTAACATTCCAAAGATATGATCCTTCTTTTATAGTAAAATCAGTTTAAATGTCTAATGTATACATAACTACTTTTCAAAAAATAAAGAAGTTTTAGACGTAAATCTTAGAATAGCAAAACATATTTCAATGCTTGCTTGTTTTTTGAAAGTTATATGCGGTCAAAGTACTGCCTTGAAGAACGCAAAAAGTTCAATGTAATTTTATTTGTTCGGAGGGAGTACATTTATAATTATAAAGTTGAAGGGAACATAAATTGGAACCCAAAAATAACATGGGGGGTCAGTACATTACATATAGTTATAAAAGTATACGTGATAATGGTAAAGTTTCCTACTAAAGATTGGACCTACAATCATTTTAGATTCATCGTTTATCTCTTTATTATACACATACTCTTTTTATTATATTTTATTTTGAGATTGTTTTTAAAATTTTTATAACTAATATACATATCTTTTCTCTTATTTTTACATGCAACTCTTTAGTTGTGTCAGCTTGTCAAGCTAATTACTGATTACCTTTTTAGGTGGACGCATCTAATGTTGTAAATCAATAGAACATACTACAAATATGTCTCATTTTAAAGGATATTTCGTACTCGTTCCAATGGTGTAAGAAATTTAATTTCTTAAGCTGTGAAACTAAAGTTATATGCTTTTTAAAATTTATAGTCTACTCTTTAATGATTTAGGAAAGTACAACTTTAGTATATATTCTAAAACCTCTATTTAATGGTGTACTCTTTAAGGATTTAAGAAAGTACAACTTTAATATATATTTTATACCAAAACATATATTTCTATTTTATGTTTATTTAAAATTTTATTACAATGGATCGCTTAAGTGGGCGCCTCCAATGCTGTCAGAAAATGCCTCTAATATATAGATATTATGATTTGTGGAAGCTTGTCGACTACAATGACAGTTTCCTCTAAGCAAGAACCAGATCTGAAACATGGAAAATTACTGATCTGTAATTATGGAACTACTCTATTTTGTGGGGATTTAAATTATTTGCTTTTCTAATTTAAACCTTAGTTAGTGACCTATTTTATTTGAACACTTTGTTTAGTGGGACTCCAAATTTTGAATCCATTTGTTACTGATCATTTCTCACGTTAGTTTTTCTTTTCTTTTTTTTTTTTAAGTTTTTATTTATTTTAAAGTTAGTGATCTATTTTTATGCAACCACTCTCTTTTGTGGGACATTAAATTTATTTTTATTAAATTTTTTTAATGACTCATGGCCAAACTCATAAGGAATTGACATGTGGCCAAACTTATAAGAAGTTGATACATGGCTAATCTATTTTCTCTCTCTGACAGCTTCTTTAGTATTATTTTCTCTCTCTGGCAGCATCTTTTTAGGATTGCATTATAAATTTCAGTCAAAACAAAAAAAGAAAAATGTATTATTATTAATGATTAACGGATTATTTTTAACTTATTCTTCCAACTTTTACTCTCTGAAAGAAAATAGTTTAATACGGATTGAAAACAACTTATTTAGGCCTTGTTTGTTTCGCTGTAGATAACCACTGGAACTTGAAGTTCCTGGGAATTGAAGAAACTAACACCGTTTGGTTGACAACAAACTCAGGAGGTTCAACTTCCACTGCAATTAGCACTTTCCCTGTCGTACCGTAAGTTGTTGACCATGAGGGCGATAGGTCAGAACAACTTCCGGTGCTTTATTGCTGCAAATGACACTATTATTTACCCCTAATCATTGATTGCTCTGGTAATTCTTATTCACCTCTTTCTCTCTCCCCTTTTACTTCCTTCATATATTCTCCCTCATCCACTACAATCCGTACAAAAGACTTGAGAATGAAAATAGCATGCAATATGTGGAAGCTTGTCGACTACAATGGCAGTTTTCTCCAAGCAAGAATCAGATCTGAAACATGGATTGTTATTCTATAATTGTGTTTTTTTTTTTTGAAAAATTACTGATCTGTAATTATGGAACTACTCTATTTTGTGGGGATTTAAATTATTTGCTTTTCTAATTTAAAACTTAGTTAGTGACCTATTTTATTGGAACACTTTGTTTAGTGGGACTCCAAATTTTGAATCCATTTGTTACTGATCATTTCTCACGTTAGTTTTTCTTTTTTTTTTTTTTTTTTTTAAGTTTTTATTTATTTTAAAGTTAGTGATCTATTTTTATGCAACTACTCTCTTTTGTGGGATATTAAATTTATTTTTATTAAATTTTTTTAATGACTCATGGCCAAACTCATAAGGAATTGACATGTGGCCAAACTTATAAGAAGTTGACACATGACTAATCTATTTTCTCTCTCTGGCAGCTTCTTTGGTATTAATATATATATATAGATAGATTTGAGGGTGGTTCCACTATCAGAGGGGTGAGGCCAAGTATAAATTTAAATTTGAGGGGTGGCTTCAGGTGAAGTAGGGGGTGACTCCACTTATAAATTTGAGGGGTGGCTCTAGGTGAAATACGGGGGATCCAGTATTAGAGGGGTGGCTCAAGGTGAAGTATGGGGTGGCTCTACTATTAGAGGGGGTGGCTCCAGGTGAAGTATGAGATGGCTCGAGGTAAAGTATTATTCCACCATGGACTAAGTCCACACAAGTTTTTGTAAAAGTGGGAGTATATGCAAATTCCGAACTTTATACTCTAGACTAGTGGATTTAGGGTGCGTTTGTTAGAGATTATGATCATTTCAGTTCAGTTTAGTTCAATGATTTCAAATTTAGCTAAGTAATATTCACTTCAGTTAAGATGCGATGAGTTCAGAAACATATTTTTTGTCTCACATATCACGTTGGGTTTAATTCAGTTCAGTTCTGTCCAGTTCAGTTCAATAGTGTCCATTTTAGTGATGTTGAATTCAAATCAGTTTAGTTCAGTTTCTGATAAATTCAGCTCTAACAAATGCACCCTTAACCCGTGTATTGGACGAAGTTGTGTGAGCGACCAGTTAAGATTAGCCCTACTTTTTACCTCACGGGAATTCAGTAGACAAAAGCCTGATTTAACAAACTATTTTGTGTACTTGCATTTGTCATCACAAAAAAATTGTTCTGTAATGGTGTTGTTATTTTTCCACAAGGGTCACCCTCATCTGCAAGACTGCAAGTGCAATACATACACCCGCCAGAATGATGGCTATACTATTTAATAGGTACTTAGTATACAATTACGAGCTATCAATTGAAAGTCACTCTCTCTCTCTCTTGCAAGACATTGTTGGCAAGTGGCATTTCTGTAGTATGGACTATTTTGTGTTGTTGGCAACCTGATTTCACAAACTATTTTGTGCACTTCAGGACTTAATGCAATAAGCAACATGAGAACTATAGCATGAATGAATGAATCTGATTGGTATATCATATTCATGGGTACCAAAGAAAAACAAAATTAAGCTTAACATAGTTTTTAGCTTATCATATTTAGCCAAATTGAACATGAATCTAGTAGCTTTTATGTCCTAATGACGATTAGTAAACGATTGGTGACCATTGGGCTAAAATTAATTTGTTTGCCATTTTCAATTTGTTTACGTCCCACATAAGTGGGATTCCTTGCTCTGGAATTCCTCTCAAGTGAGTGGTGAATCAAAAGCATTGTTTCAAAACTCAAAAGTCAAAAGAAGACTTGGTTACCTTATTGTTGCCATATTGTTTTCCTTGGACATTCTCCTAGCTAGCATCCCCTGCATATTTTCCTAACTTTACATTATCCATCATTGTGATTGACAAAAGGCTACTAAATACTCCATCTGTTTCGGAAAAACCATAACCTTTATTTTTTTAAAGAACTTTGACCATTGATTTATGAAAAAATAAAAGGAATTACAATATAAAATACTATATATTTATATATTTATTTTATACAACTATTTAATGTCAAATTGATGCATTGGAGACCGTGAAAAATTAAATGTTAAGATTTTTATAAAACGGATGAAGAAACTGATAACATTGAACAAAAAGTCATGAAGAACAAATTAAAGCATGAACTTGGTAGAGCTCAAATTAAGGTTTTGTTTGTTTCAATGTAACTTAGCTATGTAAGTACAAAATCCAAGGAAATAGGGATACTTTACAGTGTTTGGTTTGATGTAATTGAAAGAGTCCAATGTAAGTTGGACTTCCTGTGTAAATACAACTTTCACCAAAGTACCGTAACTTGCTGATCCATCCCCCTGGTCAGTCCAACTTCCTGTGTTTCTTTCATTTTTAATTGACAAAATTGCTCTTTACCTATGGAAGTTATGCTTACATAATGGTGAACCAAACACATTCTATTTTTTCTTCCTTAGAAGTAGATTAAATGAGTAAGTTCCTGTGAAGTTCAACTTACTTAGGGAAGTAAATCATGGTTGAACCAAACGAGCCCTAAATAATGTATACATTATTGCATTTTATAGTTTAAAAAAAAAAAAAATTGAAAGAAGAAGGTCCACAAGAGAGAGAGAGAGAGAGTTAGTACATCTGTACATGTAAACCTATCTCATTGATTAGGAGGACTCTCATTCTGAACAAGAGTCTGGTAACTGCTCAATTAACCATGTTGCTTGTGCTGTACTTCACCACTAAAATTTTTGTGGATGCATGGCAATCAACAAACAAAAAAAACACAAGTGCTTTTGCCCAATGGTTAGTTGCCAACTTTTTTTTTTTTTTTTTTTTTTTTTTTTTTTTTTGTTTCACAACCAAGGGTATCCACCATCGACAACAGAAACTATTTTTCCGCGCTAACTTGTAGGCACCTCAAAGTATGAGACAGCTGGCCGAGGATTTTAAAGTTGTTCCATACGCAATGCGAGATTCAAACCCTCGACCTTGGATAAGGGTGGATGAGTATCTTCCACTCAACCACACCTCCTTAGTTTTAAAGGCATTGGGAAAGGGCCCTGCTTATTAGGGCTTTCTAGCTGTAGAAAGTACGGAAATCCGAGTCGGGGCCGGTGCCAACTTTTGGCGTCTAGTTTTCCATTGTGTCACCAGAGGTTGGCGACCATTATGTACTGTTATCACCATGTCTAGGCAACTGTCTCCTGTATCCATTTTTTTTTTCTAACAGTAATTCGTTTCGAAATTTAATGGAAACGAAACATTTAATTAGCCAATTGAGTAGAAAATTACATGAAAATTAGATTTCGTGCCCGTGCAATGCACGGGTTCTTGTTTATCATCCTCTGTTATTAGAATCAATATAATAAAAATTTGTAGTCATATCAATATATAAAGTTGAATAATAGGAGTATCAAGGAGCAATAATAATCTTTTTCACACATTTAACAAAGAAATTACATTTTTAGTGAATAAATAATATACATTTTTTAGGATATTAAATATAATACTTTGTTACTTTTTTTATTAAAATAAAATAAAAATATTTTTGATTTCTTTTTAATCACCCATGCATTTATAACTATTTATTACGTATTGAATGCCACCTTGGTGAGGACTCAATTATACATATATATATTGATGATCCTCTTCTTGAGGATCTTCATTTGACATTAAGGTGTTTGACAAATTAAATATATAAATCAAAGATGAATCAAGATTATTTATAAAGTGTGAGGAGAGAGAAAGAGAATAGAAGGGTGTTAGTGGGGAAGAAAAATGAGGCAAATTTAAAACAAGGGTATATGAGTCATTTTAAGTGAAATAATATTCTATTGTTTAAAAATCTATGTTGCATTTTGCATTGTCCCAAAAAAACACAACAAAAAAAAAAACAAAAAGTAATTTTTAAAGGTTTCGCCTTCAGTAATCACAGTAATCAGTTTGTAGTTCGACCTTTAAAAAACGGCTAATAAAAATATTCAAAATCATCCCAAGATCAACCCTCTAATCAAAAACTTGATTTTTTTTTATATATGGTATATTTATTCCATTTGTTTCCCAAAAAATAAATGATAAAGCCAATAAAGTGTCTTTGTGATTATGTTAAATCACCTCCTTTGCCTATGGCATTTGTGGTTTTTGGGAAACAAATTGATTTATTTTTATTAACTACTTTATTGCTTAGGTGGCGCGTCCTATGCTCTTTGCTTAGGTGGCACATCTATTGCTTCCGAAAAATGCTTACTTATATGCTCTAAAAATATTGTAATAAATGCATCTCGTTTTGAAGTATTTTTTGATCCAAAATTGAAGGTGTAATTTTTGTTAATTTTTGAGATGAATAGAAAACGTTATATATGATTTTGAAAATTTGACTAAGATATGTTATAACCTTTTTAAAATTCCAGTGGTTTACCAATATCTAATTTTACACATGTAAGCTTAAACGTTTTACACCAATTATTATTATTCTTACTTAGTTGGCGCTCTTAAAATTCATGCCTACGTGGCGTGCCTCATTACTCCCGAAAAACGCCTCATATATATATATAGAGAGAGAAAAAGAGAGAATTAGGATCAAATGAGAACTCCCTTTTTTATGAGAACCAATCTAAACTCTTGATTAATCTTACATAAACGGCCCAGATTTGTTAGAGGATTGTGGCAATGTTATAAGGACGTGATTGTCCTTTTGGGCACTTGCTTAGGGGCCCTTTAGTAATTATCCCCATCTACCTAAACTTGCTTCCTATTCAGGTGCTTCTGGAAATGAAGCTTCAACTGCAACATTTTCAATCAACCATGGCTGCCACATATGCCGCCCGTCGGTGGTGCTTCCACCGACGAAAAAACAACTCATCAGAAGACCAGCCAATGGGAGTCGATCCATCAATGTTGTTTTGAATAGATCGAAGTTCGGTGACAGTTCACCACCGTCACTAATGGACAGCTCGCCGGCGGCCATTGTGGCCGCAAGCCAAAAGAGACCACCACGGTGGGCGGTAGGGCGGTGATATGGCGGGCTTGGTGGTGATGCGGCGGTGACATGGAGGTTGCATTGAGTGAGAGAGCGTGGGAAGGGATGGTTTTTATATTGGATAAATTTCAGTGAGGTATATCAAAGTATAGCGATATTACGTGAGGTATACCGACGTTTTATGAATTACGTTGAGGTATACAAACATGAAATCCTCAATGAAAAGCAATTTTCCGGTGAACGGAACAAGTAAAATGACTAGTGTAACCCTCACTAAACCTTAAAAAAAGAGAAAAAATCAGATCAAAATCAATCTAATTTTCTTCCCTTCATTTTTTCTCTCCTCTTCCCCCCAATGGGCATACGGCATACCCATCCCTTCCCTCTCCACCCCACCCACAAGTCCCCCACAACCATCAGTCCATCATCATCCTCACGAACCCCCTACCACCGGCACACTATACAACCACCAAACCAACCTCTCACCATTTTTGCAACCACCACCACGGTCAGACTACCCACCATACCACCACCCTGGAACTTCGCCCCCGACCACCATTCACTTACCACAGGTCGCCCAGCCAACACCACGAACCCCCACGAATTCTATAGCGAGTATGCGATCTGACCACAAATCGACCGATCTATGGTGAAGTCGAAGAATTCAAGAGTCGCAATTTCTTGGAAGACAGAGAATTCAGTGGGGGTTCATTGTGGAAGAAGTTTAGGCATAAAGCATCACTTCAAATGGTTTTGAATCAAGGTTAAATTTTTTGTTTTGTTACAAAAATAATATCATTAAGGTGTACCGGGGGTACTTTGGTCTTGAAAAATGGTCCCAAAATTAAAAAATTCAAATTGGACAGAAATATGATCGGAAATAGCCTAAGATGTCACCGAAGTATACCTCAAAGCAATTCATGAAATGTCGGTATACCTCACTGTAATATCGCTATACCTCACACTACAACAAAATCAGTATTTACCCACGCTAAAAAACTTGATTTTCTACACTTGTATGCGTTGGAAAAAAACTTTTTCCACGCTTTAAAAAGCGTGAAAAAAATCAATGTGGAGAATCTCCACGCTTTTGAGTGTCATATTTTGCATCGCTTCAGTGTGGATAAATTAACTTTCTCCACATCTGTAATTGTCACATTGTCCCATTTTACTTTGATGGTTGAAAAGTATTGGCGTTACTTAAAAGCGTGGAAAAAAGGGCGGGAATTTATAACGACACATGTATTTTGGTCGGAAAATGTTTTCGAGTCATTTGAGTAGCAAACCACTGTTTGTCACATAAGAACTTTTTTTTATTTTCATTGGACTAAAAAAACAAGCTCATATCATTCATCCACTTGGGGAGTAAAAGAGTATAGTACACAATCACCTCTCAACCCAATAAAAAAGCCAACCCGAAAAACCACTCACACAAGCTAAAGGAAATCCTTACAAACAGGAAAAACTATAATAAAATTGGAATTGAATCAAACTGCAAATTTAAGTAACAGATCTGTGGAGTTGTTGACGAGTTTGGATTCTGCTCCTCAATTTCTCATAAATTGTAGCTGAAAGTGCTGTAAAAGCTACCCTTCTGGCTCTATGTAGTATGTTTTCCCCACAGTACTTCTAAAACCACTTGAGCTCCTGTCCAAGTCCCATGGATCTATGAGTAATGTCAAGACATATCAAGATATTAGACTAGATTTCAGCAGATAGGATACTTCAGATTCATGAAAGATACAACAATTGAAATGCTAGAATTCGCACCTCAAGTTAATCCCCTTGAAGTATTTGTGACGTTCTGCATAATCCAAAACAAAACAAGTTCATAAACATGAGTTTATTTTCAAATTTTGTAAAGTAGGATTTTCGCATTGTACCTTTCAGATAAACATAAGATGAAAAGTCTTACTTGCACCGGATGATAGAGTAGGCTTCAAAGCCTTGGGCCCATTTCTAATGCCACCACGGTTGTGTTTGGAATTCTGTACAACAACAACAACAACAACAAAACTGAACACATTAAAAAATAAAAATGAAAATAACATTTATAACTAGTGTTCAGTGTTTCTTTGTCAAGGACATCACAAAAATACATGCACATTTATAATAAATAAAATAAAATACGCATTTTATGTGTGCATTCATTAACAAATAGCCAATCAGAACCATATAACGAGCAAAGGTTAGGAACATCCAATGTTTCTCATAAATTTGCCGATTGAAGAATTCACTGCTCTAAACAGTCATAGATGTTAGTCCTGCAACAGCAAACCAACAGGAAAGAAAAATAAAATTACCTGCACAAAATATGGCTTGGTTGCCCATTGAGTATACACACTGCAACAGATGTTACCAAGCTAACAGCAGCATATAATAAATTAACAATAGAACTAACACCTGAAACCTGTGGCTCTGAGTCAGAAAGCAAGATAGAAAAATCCATAATTTTACAGCACACAAGACTTGCTTGGATTAAAACACAAAACTCCGTGGATATCGCATATCTCAAAGACTCAAACCATTACTCCTGTAAGAGGACAGAAACGCTGTAGCACACTAGCACATAGAAAAGTTGTCAAAAGTACAGAGTACTAGAAAGATCAAAAGTGATCAAAGCTTCTACATACCTGTAAAGATCAAAAGTATATGATAATACCTCGTCGAAACTGCTTGAGGTTATGAACAAGATCTCTAACACAATTAATATAGGTAAAATGAGAAACCAAAGTTGTGTCACTGGATTATTAAACATAGTAACAAAAACAGCAGACAGTTGCAGAGCACAATAATACAGAGTAGTCAAAAGTCAAACCAATGAGATTCTCGTTCTGTTTATTTTTCAAACGAAAACTCCCATAAGCCATGAATCATGAAAGGCTGAAAGCTGATCTGAGCTATAGCAATATGCAGAACACGCCAATCTTCAAGTCATGTTTTCCATGAAAAATAAGGGGAGTGAAGAGACACCTACTGGAGACGGGTTTCTCAAACATCTGACATCTTTCCTTATCAGCTCCTCCAACAATGTAACTCTGGTCTCTAAAGGCCTGTCAATGCTATCATAAATACTAAATAGTATACCTAGCCCTATAATAATGTCATGAAAAGATCACAAAAAAGTACACATCATGCTGGCTACATGGAACTCTTTCAGTTTGAACTACAAATCAGACAGCTGCAACACATCAAGGCACCAAGTGCCATCCTGTAACTAGCACAGAGAAGATGTACCATGTCAAACCACAAAAATGACAAAGAAACTTTGAAACCATACTGATTGGCATCTTTGAGCAGTGACGAAGAAAAGGACACACCAAACATGTCCTGCAACTAGAGCACCATTTCCAGTTCAAATATGGCAGACATTTCCAGTTCAAATATGGCAGACAGAGCTTATGCTTCAAGCAAGTTTTCCAGTAATTGGAAGTTCTCCAATGTCACTATGCATCGCATAAGACGAAATATACTAATAATAAAACCCAAGCAGGTAGAGAAGAAAAGGAAAAACCAAAAAAAAAAAGATGAGGAAGCATTGGCTACCATATAGTCAAATGGTTAGGATTCAGGAAACATATTCAGGAGGTCAAAACAATTATATAATTTTTTGACCCTTCTTTGGTCCCTGCCTAGATAAGTAGCAAAACAGCAAAGACCAAAAGCTAAAGAGTGAAGCTCAGTTCACTACCTTGGCAACAATAAGCAGCAAAACCCTCTTCCATCTCTACTTCTCTCTCTCCTCTTCACTAATTTTACAGCAGCCACACCCATCATCACTCGCTATCATCATCATCATCCCACGATTCTAAAAAACCGAAGCATTAACACATCCCAACCAAACCCCAAAACACTATGAAGCCACTAGTTTCTTTCTTTCTCAAGCTAAATCTATGTCCCCTGAATCTCAGACCACTAAATTTGGCAAAAACAAGCCTTTAATCTTGCTCAAATGGCCTGAAGAAGACCCTAAATAGGCTTTTATTTTTTCTAAATTCTCACAATAGTGTTGTTCCAGTTGAGACCCAGAAGTGGACTTACCTTCCTTTTGATGCCCGTATGAAACAAAAAGCGAAAATCAGCGCTTAAAGAGTTAGTTAGCCACAAAAAAAAAAAAAAAAAAAAAAGCCCAAACTACATGAAAATTAGCCCCCAAAACGTGTGCAAATTATTTGAAAACGAAAAAACTTAAATCAAGTAGCATAATTTGTAGCAAGGCGAATGGAGAGAGAGAGAGAGACAGAGAGAGTACCACCATATCCATATCCACGAAGATCAGTTCTCATAGATGCTTGTTCCTTGACCAATTCTTCAACTACGATTAGCTTTCTGCAAAATCGAAAAACCCTAACCTAACTGTAACAAAATGGAGCAGCAAACAGACAAAAGTAGACACCTAGGAAAATTGTGAGAAATCCTAAGATGAGGGAAGCTTACTGATGATTCGTTGAACGCATCAAGTATTTCAAGATCGAGAGAGAGAGAGAGAGAGACTGAGAGAGGGCAAGGGCAAATGCTTTGAACAGTTGAGCGTAAAGCGAGTAGGTTTCTGGGCTTCTCTCAGTTTTTCTTATTTTCTTCATTTTTTTTTTTAGATGAAAACGAGCTGTGTGACAAATTATCGGCTTATCACTTACAAAATGCTAAATTTGGAAACGTGTCAATCCATTTTCTCGAAGAAGAGCGTAGTTAACCGGCCGATTTATTTCCCAGTATTAAAAGCGTGGAAAATTTCTATTCTTTTAGCCACACTTGTGCTAGTGTGGAAAAAAAAGTGTCAAATATTAGTATTTTTGTTGTAGATAAATTTCAGTGAGCTATACTGAGCTCAGTATAGCTCACTGAAATTTATCCTTTTTTATTTTGACATAAACTTACCATCCTACCCTTGTAAATTAAGGACTGAGATCGATTCTGGTGGAAGGGGTGGGTGGAGGAGAGAGAGTGGGAGAAGAAAAATGGTTTAATCCAGCCATTAGTTTTTTTCGCTAATAATCCAGCCATTAGTTAACTCTATCAATTTCACTATAAAAGTTAATCTAGTTATGTGTACAAAGTTAACCTATGTTATGTATAAAATTAACCCTATTATATGTATAAAGTTAACCCTATACTGTATAAAAGTTAACCCGTTTATGTATATAAGTTAACCAAGGTGAGGGTTAGTTCTCACGATTCTCATATAAACAAGGGTTCTCATGGGAAACCTCCCATATATATAATATGTTCTAAATACTAGTTTGTGCTCGTGCAATGCACGGATAGCTATAAATATAATAAAATAAAAATTAATTAAGATAATATTATTTTAATGTTAAAGATATTTAACGCATACCAAGTCTATAAACATTAACTAAGCCAAAATAGGGAGTACCACTATCCATAACGTTTACAAAGGTTATGGGGGTGTTTGGATAATGACTTGTGAGGTAGCTTTTGGTAAAATTGTATATTTGATCAGTGCACCATTCAATATTGGTGTTTGGATGTTAGCTTGTGAGATTGGCTTTTGGGTTCCCACAAACCAACTTTTGAAAAGCCAAGGAGGTTGGCTTATGGATATTGGCTGGTGGCATTAGTGTAGTCCAATGACATAATAGTCCAAGAGTACTTGCAATCATTTACTTCTAGGCCATCAAATTCCTCAATCATATGAATGTTCTTATAGATCATTTTACATATAACCAGCTAATGTTACCAGCCAATGTTACCAAACATCTTTTTTCAGACATCCAATATTATCAGCCGGTCAAATTAACTAACAATATCAGCCATCGACCACCAGCCATCAGCCAACAGCTAATGTCACCAGCCAATTGCCAAACAGGACCTATGTAAATATCATACTCGTATCATCAAAACACTTAAGTGGTTTTGAGAATTACAAATCAACTCAAAGTAATCCCGATTCCCAACTAATTAATAAAAATTCAACCTTATTTGATAACGTTAGTTACTCCATTAATATAAATTAGAAAAACTTAAGAGTGATATTATATTTAAACGGTTAAACCTATTTAAAAGTTGTTTGGAGTATCTAAAGAGGAGTCGATTTTGGATTTAGTTATGCTTGCCTCAGGAAAAAAGAAATAATCTAATTTTTTTATATATAAAAAGATAAACCCCTTGATAACTTGAGATATGGGTTTAGCATTCCTTGATCTTTAGCCAAAAGACCAGATAACTAAGTTATTTTAGCTTCAACCTTGACCCTCTAAATTTACACATTTTTTGTGGTTTAACTTTTACTTATTTCTCCAATGTTGGACTCGCTATCTATTCATTTAAAATTTTAAATATTCATTCACTTTATTTATTCAAATTTTAAAAATTATTTTAATTGTTTTATTTAAAATCTTAGTAGTCATCATATTCATTGAAATCTTTCTCCGATGTGGGACTCGCTATCTATTAATTCAAAATCTTGATTTTTCACCGAATATGTGATTATGTGCTGTGGATCAATTAAGAGCATAACTTATTAAACAATCATTCAAGTAGTGACTTACTTTAGCATTGACCCTTTGTTTCTATACATGTTTAGTGCGCTCTCTCTCTCCTCGTTCTTTCAACGTGAGACTCATAACAAAGTACTGCATGCATATCATGATCACTAAATCATCAAATTAATAATACATATCTCACATAAAAAAGTGTTTACCTTCAACAAAGTAAAAAAAAAAAAAAAAAACTCCCTTAGAAATCTGCAAGTTTTTTAAGGTCAATAATCACAGATTAGAAAATAATGTTTTTCCTTTTTGCATTTGAATGTGAGTGTATTAAAGAGAAGCTTTTCCTCTTAGCTAAAGGAAGGATAAAACATATGATTTGTTTCTACATAGTTACTATTTCTACCTTTTTTTATTCTTTATTTCTTACATACTTTTTCAATGTAGGACTCGTGAGAGTTATAATAACAATTTCTGTTACTTTCTTCCCCGATGTGAAACTCATAGTAGCATATTGTGTAATTGGGAATTTTTTAATATGGTTTGCAACTTTTTTTTTAAAATAAAAAAGAATGTTACTATTATTTTTAAAAAAAAAATGTAAAAGAATATTACTATTACTAATATTAGGATTTAAGGGAACTTTTGGACTTTGGAGGACCCATTGCCTAATACTAAACTGATGATACACTTGATCTTAACCTAAAAGGTCAAGAAATTTGTGCTTGGCTTATGGCCTGATTCTTTAGTTTATACATGTTATTTGAATAGATTACTACTATTTGAATCTTAATCAAGAAGTTTTTTTTCCCTGCACAACAATAGGACTTCTACAATGTGCTTGCCGTCAGACCAAACCAAGTTTCCATAAGAGTACTCCTTGGGATGTAGATTTTCAAGAGCCGTCAAGAAGAGCTTGTACTTTGCCTGAGAAGATAAGAGTCTTAGGCTCGACGATGACTGAAACCCCAGTAGGCGCTTCCACTCTTGCAGTATAAGTGCTTGGGTTTGCGACGTTTTTTTAGCCTTCGAGTAATAGTTACTTTGCCTGAGAATTCAACAATTGTAATGGAGGGATAATTAAAATCAGCGTTGCTAACTGATTTGGGACAATTTTCCGAATGCTTGAAGAAAGCTTTGATCATCAACTTGTCATATCCAAGTGAACAAAGGAAATAGAGGTAATCATTGTGATCCATGTCATAAACTAGGCCAGGATCCATTGCTTGGTTCGGCCTTACAACCCCTGCACCACGAGCAAATGGTGTGGCCTCCCGCATATCTTCTTCGCGTATTGGCTTGTTTGTATTGTCTAGGCTGCTTGCAGTGGTCATGATTGCAGATTTGATTGCCGAGGAGCTCCAATCAGGATACACTTTCTTAAGTAGGGCAGCAACGCCTGCAACATGAGGGCATGCCATTGATGTCCCTTCACTTACTGTATATGGAGAGGGGCCAAAAGATGCTTTATCGTCTTCAGAATAAGCCGCGATGATACTTAATCTAGGGGCAGTGATATCAGGCTACAATACGTAGATATATGCATATTAATTTAACATATACACGGATATACATCTACGACGACTATAAGGTGGTGTTTACTTGCTTGCAATCAAATAAAATGTAATGCAATTATTTTATAGGATAGATGTGAGGTGGAAAAAGAAGAAGGGGGAGGAATAAGTTGGAAAAAGTGAGATTGATTACACCATTTAAAGTAATCATCATTACATGTGAAAAGTTGAGCAATTGTGATTATATTGAATCATGCAATCAACTCCATTTTTCTTATCCCACTCCTCTCACTTTTTCATTTTTCACCCCACATTTACTCTATAAAATGATTGCATTGCATTACATTTGATTGCAAGTTAGTAAACGAGCCCTAAGTATACATAGTTTGGTAGCTAGCTAATAGCGTTTCAGATCAGAGTTAAAGTTAAGTGTGTGTGTGTATTATATATATATATATAGGGGGGGGGGGGGAAGACGATGTAAGTAGATAATTAGGTAATACCTTTAGAATTGAAGGTGTTATTGGGTTTGGACCCCTTGATGACGATGCACGCATTAATGGAGAAGGCTTCGCTCCAATTCAGTTGCTGGTGTAGTAAAAGATGCCACTGGGGACCTATATATATATATATATATATATATATATATATATATATATATATATATATATGCCACTGGTACTCAAATATAAATGTAGGTATCTATGTACCTTGATAGAAGTGCGGTTGGTTCCGAATGATCCGAGTATAAGATGACTTGTATACAACCTGTCCAAGGAACATGAAGCTACAGTAAGACACCAAGGAGATATATTCGTAATGGTCTCCGGTGTTGGACCTGCATTTCCAGCTTCAAGAACAATAGAAATGTCATTCTTAACAGCATGGAAGTAGCCAATAGACAAAGGATCGTTGGAATAGTTTCGAGCTATTTGCCCCGCTGAAACAGAGATGACATCGACTTCATCATCAATGGCGGCTTCTAAGGCGGCTAAAACATCTGCATCATGGCATATTAGGGGTTCTTCACCTTCCGGAAATGTCCAACAAGCCTTATAAGCTGCAACACGAGCTCTTGGTGCTCCTCCTTTTATTGTTCCATTTCCAAATCCTCTAAAACTTACTCCTTCCACAATATTTCCACCAGCTGTTGATAGGGTGTGTGTCCCATGCCCTCTCAGGTCTCTAGGGCTTAATGTGATATTGGGTTTGGTCTTGTTCAGCTCTTCAAAAGTCTTGGCAAATCCTTTGTAAAAATATCTAGCTCCTATAAGCTTCCTACAAATTAAAGAGTACATACAAATAAACCAATTAAAAAAATTCTAAAATAAATTCAATTTGTATGTACAACAATCAATATAACTCGCCTGTTGCATCGAAATTTAGGATCGTTTTCATTCTCACATCTACCCTTAAACTTTTGGGGAATTGGATCTAAGCCTTCGTCCGAGAAGCTCCTTGATTCAGGCCAAACGCCTATATACACAGTAATTTCAACAACTTATAGATATTGTGATTGTTATAAAAAAGAACGTGTAGAAACTAATTGTTGTTATTGTCTTAGGGGGATTTTTTTTGGCATCCAAAATCAAATTGGTAGAGGTATATACTTAGTATGATAGAAAAGTAAATTTTCAGTATCAATGTTTGCAATGATTATGCCCTCTCCGTAATTCGCTTTCTTCCAGAGTGAAGACACTTCTTCTTCTTTTTCTTCTTTAGGATAATTGGATTGATCATTGAGTTCAAGTCCAAGAAATTCCCAACTCCGAGTAGTAAGTAGGGTATTCAATTTGGTTTTGACCACTGATACCACATTAGGACGCTCTGTAATAAGAAAATAAAGAATTTCATAAATAATGAAAGATAAGATCTTATAGGCCATTAAGTACACTACATATTGAACATGTCTAGCAAAAAATAAGTATTTGTATAACATTGTCCTACAATGAGACGAGTGACTTTTATGAAGAATGAAGGTAATTATTAATTCAACTACATAAAAGTTAAATTAAATTAAATTAAATTAAATTAAATTAAGGTCTCTAACGTACTTGCAAGCTCATTGGCCTCTTCTTCATGCAAAAGTACAGAGCATCCATCGAATATCTTGTTGTATGAGTAGATTAATCTATCTACAACTTGAGCATTGCTGTGTTTATATATATGAAAACAAATGTGATCATCAAATAAATAGATATATATTCATGGAAAAAAAATGAAACTGCTAGATATGAATATCTACGAAATTACGGATCTACCTTTGTAACGAAGAGGAGATAAGCTTATGATGGGATCTTGTCACAGTCTCAGGATCAGCCTCTAAACGACTTCCTTGATGCTTATGTGATCCTAAATACACTATATATTGCTGTATGTTCTCAATAGATCAAACACAAAAATAAAATGTCTTAATTCATATTCATGAATGGGATGAATAATAAACTAATTAATATAGTTTGACGTATAATAATATGCCGTAATATAGTACCACTAATATAAGGGTACTTGTAGTTGGGCAGCATGCAAATGATTATGAATACAAATATATTAATCTTGATATATTCATGGTTTTTATTGATATACCTTTAAGACAGCAGATACTAGTGTCTGTAGTAATGATAATAGAAGATGTAACAAAAGAATGCTTGCAAAGATTGAATGTTTCATTTTGGTCATTTGAATTGTTCTCTCTGTATTACGAAACATGACATGACCTGTAATGATGTGCTGTGTTCTTACATGTATCGGGTATTTTGCCTATGCTAAACAAATGTCATCTGCATTTAATCTTGATGCCTTCATGACTTCATCTGATTATCACCCCTGTATCGGTTATTTTGCCTATGCTAAACAATCTGATTATCCACCTCTTGATCCCATCTATACCCGTCCTACTGCCATTTATAATGAGATTTTTATTAGGATTCTTTTTTATTAAAAGTGTCCACTTTTTGGCATTCAAAAATCAAAATTTTTAAGTTTTGAGACCTACAATGGTTGGGATTTTTATTAAGAGTGTCAACATTTTGGCATTCAAAGTAGAAATTTTAAAAATACTCGACTCCCATTGTAAGGGAGGAGAATAGAGATGACGATAGGATGGGTATAGGTGGGATTGGTCTTGTATCTGTCTCGGGGTGAAGCGGGTAGGCCTGAGGGTTAAGTGAGTGATGGGGCAGGATGAATTTTGAAAGTGTGATCTGTATGGGTCGTGGTTTAGGAGTGTACAATTGGTTTTCTTACCCACCCTAATACCCTATGCCCGACTTACCCACCTCATACCCCAACCTGTTATGTGTATGAACATTTTAGATATGTTAAACCTTTAAAATAGATTAATATCACTTCTTTCTTTTCCCCCTCTTATTCTTCCTATCTTATTGTGAATTGTGATGATTCCATATGTTATTAGTAATAGTCATTTGGAGTTCTCTTTCTTTCTTTTTTCTTCGTGCTAGACAAATATTGTGCGTAATCATTTGATTTTAGACGACTCAATGGATATCCACTTAAACACGGGGTAGATTAAAACTTGTTTAGTCAGTGTCGATGGGTTAGTAGGGGGAGTGAGTGGAAAATATATATGTTGGATGCGGTTGCGTGCTTAGGTATGATAATTATTCACCGCCTCACCCCCATTGACAATTTGACACCCCTAAAATACACGGTTGCAATAATTTCGGGTGTCAATGTCAATAGCACCATTTGGTATTGCCAATTTAATTATGTACGGTATCATATTGTAAAATAAGGTAATGTGTTCGGTTTTTCATTCATCATGTTTGTAATTTCCGGCTTTTAGGAACTACTTTTGTGCTATAATGCTGTTATGTTGACACGGCTAGCGTTTGCAATGTTTGTTTAGTTAACATGATATACTATATATAATATGTTCAATATTGAATACGAAAGTCCAAACATAGTTTAGCAAGAGATGCATTGGTTCAATATTTGAGTTTCTCAATACTCAAGTTAAGATGATCTTACGGTGCCACAACTCTTACATTAACAAAAATATTACAGTTTAAAAAATGTGGTACTTTTGGATTTTGTGTAAAAAGTGCTCATATATATTTAATACTTTTGGTTGGCAAAAAAAGTTTTACTTTTTAGGTTAGAGTTGAAAAAAAAAGTGTTACTTTTGATGGTTGTATCATCAAATGTTGTTTTGATTTGAGTAATAGCATGTCTTGTGTGGACTTAGTTCACTGTGGATAAAGTAATTTTGAGGGGTGACTCCAGGTAAAGTAGGGGGTGGCTCCAGGTGAAGTAATTTTGAGGGGTGACTCCAGGTGAAGTAAGGGGTGGCTCTAGGTAAAGTAGGGGGTGGCTCCCGGTGAAGTAGGGGTGGTGCCAAGTATAAATTTGAGGGGTGACTCTAGGTGAAGTAGGGATGACTCCACTTTTGAGGGGGTGGCTACAGGTAAAGTAGAAGGTGACTCTAAATATTGGTCCACCATGGACTAATTCCACTCAAAGTTTTTGTATTTTTTCAATGTTGAATGCTCTTGTTACAGAAGGGCCTCTATTGGACCTTAGCAAGTGGGTCTAAGCCTTCTCATTGACATGTTAATCATTTAAGCTTTTGAGTCCAATGCCGGTTGAGTTGGTACCAAAAATACGAAAATGTATTAGACTCCTGTTAGGAAAAGGTAGCCTAGTCCCACATCGACCCAGGAAACATGTTGTTCAAGAGCATCCCTTATAAAAAGCAGGCATCTTACTTTTCTATAGTCACGCAGCTATGCAGGGAGCACAAAGCGAACTATTCTTTCGCCTTTTACTATAGAATACTTTTTTTAAGGGAGTTTCCTTGAGTAAACTTCCCACAAATCCACCATGAAGTCTATGCGTTTTATATGATTATGTTTTGTAGCAAATATGGAACAAGTCAATTGAGGTCTCTTTTTCATTGAAATGTAATCCTTATCTCAAAAATTATAGAAAGATTATTTTTTTAAAGTTTTTGTGATATCCAAAACATCTTTATTCAAATGTATGTTAAAAAATTGAAAAAAAAGCCGGTTTACGAAATTGTTCGCATTTGCCTCGGCCCTGATATGCTGTAGAATCAGATGTCCTGGTTAATAAAACCCAAAACTCATCTCAAAGCTTTGCCACTTCATAAGAAAAGAATTGAATCTAATGCATCATCCAAACGTTTATGTAACTCGTTGAGACCAGAAATGGTAACATCAGAATGCAAAGCAAAATATTATACACTGATCTATGGAAGGGCCGCGCGAACGCAGACCCACTATCACAAATTATGACGTAGACTCTCCCACTTAGGGAGATCTTAGACGGGTGCACCTTCAGAGTGCAAAGAAGTCCACCAACCTAGGCCATGAGCCTTATTGATCGCACATTGACCCCGTCCAGGTAAGTATGTTGTCCAGTGTCTCTCATCTTACTTCTATACAGTACATATGAATATATGACAATACTTGACAATGTTTACTCTAATTAAGTTTATTAGTTAAATGATTCCCAATAAAGCCATGAAAAAGAAAAGGTAGAGAACTAGTATTAGTACTCATGAATCATGATCCATTGACCCTGACAATTGTGACAAATTTGTGGTACACAATCAAGCAGTTCGGAAATTAGGATAGGCAAAATCGCTAATTTTAATTATGTTGGCTTGAACTGCATCCCATAAAAGAGCTATATCTACCAATCCTCATGCCGCACAATTACAAACCTTGGCTTCTGAGAAGTGCTATTATGGAGCTGCTGGGATTTGTCTTGAAGAAGATAATTACTCGTCTGGGAAACGCTGTTAGAAGGCTTGAACTCCTTTATTTCCAACAATGTATAAACAAATAGGTACCAGTTTGTATGGAACTTAACAAATAATGGCGTGCGTGCCTTGTCCATGACATCAATCAAGGCGTTGGAGGGATCTTTCCCCACCAAAGGTCGTCGAAGTGTTCTCTTAGTTAGCTTGTCATGAGAGGATAAAAATGAAGGACATGCTTATTTTGATTGGTGATAAGAAGGGCAAATGATGATGTATATATATGTACCTTCTGTTGGGACAAAGTGAAAATGGTTGATGACTTGGAATATTAATTGCTATTCTCCCAAAACGCTCAAGAAACAGTTTGACCAACGTCGATTCTTTGTGCTTCGCGACCATTTTAGAAAGCTATTTGGCCTCTTATTTGTTATTACAGTACATACTTATCAAGCGAACTTCAAGTATTGCGGAGTTGGTGTATTCTTATTTTTGCTTGGCCTAAGAAAATGATAGTGTGTGCTTCTAAATCCTTCCTAGACGGTATGAAAGTCAGATCACTATGATGCTTAACAGGCTAGCAAAGCTTTTATTAATAGAATTTGTACTCCAAATACAGGGAGGAGGGGGGGGGGGGGGGGAGTTGTAAACCCATACAAAGCTTTTCATATCGATCTTCTTCAGCAGGCCATATTGAGTTCGCTATGTCGTTACTCGTTAGAATACATGACCGGAAAAATGAGGTCTTATGACAAGTAGATACAAGTGACGTTGCCTTGCTTATACTCTGTTTTCAAAAGACAAATCCTGCAAAATTAAACAGAGGATATACACTGTCCTCCCAATAAATGGAGAGAACAGGGGTCAAATCAGCAAACGCTGAGTAACACCACTCTACCTTGTAAAAACCAATTCCTAAGTACACCTGCCTTAGAAATCTTTAGCACATAAGAGTAAACCTCTTTTCTTTAAAACAATTCTGAAAACGAACACTTTTCGTTTGAAAATAGAAACTATCTTTTGAAAATGAAAGCTTTTCAGAAAGCCATAACTTCACAAACAACCAACAAATTTCACTGATAACATATAACTTCTCACAATCTTGATCAGACTTCGTACTCCGATAATCCGTTTCTTCATTTATGGCATTGGGAAAAGTGAACAAGGTAGTATAACCACCATGGAGACGCTTTACCATGTGTATACTACTTACGGGAACGTCTTCCCCTACAAAACTTGGCCACAATACACATAACAGAAGTCTAGTATGATCATACCCCTTAAGTATTCTCGGAGATAACTTTACTGTAGAGTATGTCTGTTACACTCGAAAATAATCTACTGAGATATTCGAATAGACCGACAACTCGAATAAAAATATATTACGAAAATATATTATTGCTTATAAAATAAAGATAGTGGTTGAAATGCACAACTTTCATTATCTCCTAGCCATGGTAGTTATTTCCTACAAAAACTACCCAATTAAGCACTACCCCTGAAGTGAATGTGTTAACCATTCAAAGAAGGATATGGGATAGTGGTTGACTACACTCCACCCATGATTGAATAATGGGCGGTTACTACTTACTAAGAGGACCAAGGACTCTCCTATTTTCCTATAAATAGGATCGACGGAGCAATGAAGAAGGGCAGACTGAGTCTCATCGCAAAGATGCGTTAGGAGTAGAGTAATGTAGTCTCTAGTATAGTGTAGTTTTAGGAGTAGATTAAACGTAACTTAGTGTATCATACTCCATTGAATCCTCCCGTTTGTACTATGTTTACATCAATCGAATGAATGTCTTTTTTCCAAATTACTAGTATTCAAACCCCCCCGCACCCTACTCGTTAAAGTAAAGGAAACCACGATCCTAACTCAACACCCAAAAAGACATTGTCGAATAGCAAGGTTAATTATCAACGTGATAGCCAATTTGAACCACGCATCGAAAAGCACTACCAACTCCCCGAAAAGGTCGAACAGTTGGTCGAATTGTGCATAGGTGTGGAATTCTATCAAGTCACTAGAAACCGACTATCACCATTGACCGAGTCCACCGTCAACTCGGAGTTGGGGGTGGAGGAGTAGGCTCGAATAGGGAGCGGCCTGCTCTAAGATAGTCCTCGACCTTATTTAGGACCTTTTTAAGGGCCGTAGGACTGTCCCTCACGTTTGTCTGTGACCCCTAAGTACAAAACACTGCAACAATGTCCTTCGGAGATACTTCAACACAAGACATTATGTCTTTCGGAGAGTTCAATACAAGACATTCATGGCCGTACATACCATGACCTTAAGGACGACACACAATATACACAATTCTTCGTGGAGGGTTTTCTTTGGAGAACGATCCTTTGGAGCACAAAATGTTCGTCACTCATGAAGATACTTTACCACGAGCTTCTCTAACCACATGCCATTCTTTCACTTTCAAGTCATGACCAAAATCATTTTAATTTGTTATTCCCTTGGAATATGGTGAGGTCTTATGCATATGAAGTTGAGTGACATTGTTAGATCTTTCTGCGTTATACTTGATTCATGCTGAAATTAACCAGCTTGCATTGCTACTGATATGGGAATATCGGATGGAACAAAATGAACCCAATCAAAGGCTTCTGTACCTTATGCGACAGTTATTATTCATCACGACCAGGTTGGTACGGATAGTGTTCATATAATATTCAAGTCCCACATCGACTTCTGTAACTATTGTTCTATAAAGGCTTGAGTTAAGTGGAAGGTGCCTCACCAAGTATTAGCCACGCAGCTACGCAGTGACCACAGAGCGAACTATTCTTTCGCCTTTTACTAAAGAACTAGTTAACATTCCTGATACAAATATTCTTTTTTATGAATCTCCCACTTAATTAATATCGTACATAAACCAAAAATATTGTATTAATTATAGAGTAGAATACCAAAATATACAATATCTTATTTCTTGTTAATCATGATATAAAACTGGTTTGTATAACCAAATTTTTATTTTTTTTTTATTGCAATTTACCCTAATATCTAGTCCAAAAAACCACCATCACTACCTCTTGATGCAGTTTACTCCAAATATCTAGTTAAAAAAAATCAAAGTCTACGTATCAAATGGATGAAATGAAATTATGTTTAATTAGTTAACAACTATGTATACCCATCAATGGAAGCTAATTCACATATTATTTCTACTATATATAAGGAAATAATACAAAATTCAAATATTAACAATGTACACTTTGACTCGAATATAGTGAGGTCTATTGTTAAAGCATGCATGCATCGTCCGCCAAAATAAAATGTATCAATAGAAAAATATATATTTTTTATTTTTGTTATATGCATGTATCATATAAAAATTTAAGAAAGTATTTAATATTAGTGTAGATACATGCATTAATGTAGATTCATGCATTAGTGTAGATTCATGCATTAATGTAAATTCATGCATTTTATGTTATGATGACGTGTCAAGCTATGTGAATATGCAATGCTTATGTGGATGCACACGTGTCCATCAAGCAACGTGCAATATCCACTTTTATATATATATATACCGTGTGCTCGATGCATTTGAGTAGCATACGTTAATTTTTGAAGGAAGTTCTCTTGAGGGAATTCCCCACAATAAAGTCATAAAGGTTTATATTCCAATGTTTATGCAGTGTTCAATCACTAATTTTACGTCTATTCCATAAGCTCATGATTAGCTCTGCCTTCCCTCAAACATCTCTTTGTAGGGACATGTCTTCCATGTTAAAATGAGCCAGCAAATCAATGGTCTGTCAACTATTAGTCTCATCGTGATAAGATCAGTCAAAGTGTTTCTCGGAAAATATCTGAAATAGACTTGTATCTCACAAACACATTCAGTAGTAAAATGATAATTTTGTGAACCATGCTATTGCAGGCCCTGTACGGCCATACCAGGGTTCTGAATCTACATAACCAAAAACACATCTCAAAGCTTTGAGTGTATGAAATTCAACAAATTCTACAATGATCCGAGTGCAAATAGTTAGAAATGATTTATGCAAGGGCCGCGCGAACGCAAGCCCCCACTACCACAGATTATGACATAGACTCTCCCACTTGGGGAGATCTTAGGCTGGTGCACCTCCAAAGTGCAATGGAGGCCATGAGCCTTCAAGATCGCCCATTGACCCTGTCCAGGTAAGTATGTTGTAAAGGATGTCTTGGTCTGTTTTTATACTTGTTCTTTCTCTCTCCTCCTTATCTAAGTTCTGATGTGGGACAAACGGACTAGTTTGGCGTGGCAAATGTTTGTACCCCAGAGCTTAAGCTATTTTGAAGTTCTTGTTATTTGATCTTGCAAAGTGAACTTGGTATAAAATTCCCTTAATAAGGTATTTTGGTCTATTCAGCAGCTAGTTAGCCACGGTCAATAGACAACCTTTTGGGAACTATTCACGACACAACACACTCCACAACACTTTCAACATCATCATCCAGGTGAATCTGCCACAAGCAATGCTTCAGAAGATCAATATATACACAATTATGTTTTCATTTTGTTCAAAAATTTGTTAGAAAAGAAGGGTAGAGAAGTAGTAATAGTAGTAATAGTAGTAATAATACTCATGACCATGGAACAATTGACTTTGCGCGTATTGCTCTTGCTTATGTTATTGAGCGTGAACTTACCTGTGCCTAATATACGCGCTCCTTATATCTACATGTATAGACCAGATGGTGCGGGGAATGGTTCTCCCACTCAGATTCTTATATATAATAAAGTGATTTGCATCCAGTAAGCTAAGGACGCATCTCTGGTGCACCAGTTCGGAATAGTACTCAACTTATCTCTACTAGAAGAAGCATAGCAATACAGGAAGTCGTTTACGACTTTGATTGGAAAATGCATCAGATATTAGGCAACTTCACAAATCGAATCAGTTTGCAGTTTCATACTCCCTCAAACTTTAGGACCATAAGCTGTTCATTTTTACCTGGTCATGCAGTAGAGTCATGATGTCCTAACAAAAGGTGATGGATAGTGATACAATAAGATGAGCAGCACTTCAAGTGAGGTATCAGCTAACCTCATTAGTTGTTGGTTAACACCCCCAAAAAGTTGAAAGACCTGACCATAAAGCTTTGCTGAAAATAACCAACAAAAAATGTGAAAGACCAGAAACCTTACAGAAACTTTTTGCTGAAAATAATCAGGAGTCAAAAATGAAGATGATTGAACTGACAATCTGAGCTCTTGCTGCTTTATACTTTGAAGGAACACGTACACAAGCTAAGACACAGCTCTTTACCACATAGCAACTCTGGATTGACCAGAATAAAAAAGGTAGGTGGCTGTTAAAATTCCGCCATTTGCACTGGTACATCCGGGCAGTATGAATTCTATTCTTGGTCTAATCTATGTAATATCTGTGCTCCATCCCGAATTTGAGTTCCAACACCACACAATATACAATTTCAATGGACATGTGGAAGACATTTACAGCTTTACAAGGTCACTGACTTTCAGCTTTTATACAACTATACAAACATATACTTATGAATGTAGCATGGGACGGCCCCAATGAAGGTGAAATTGCAAGAGACGATTTCGGAGAATAGACTTGATGTACACTGAACTTGTAAAGGACCCTGAAGATCGGCTGGTGAAGTCAAGGAGTAAATAATCACACGTCTGACTTCTGCTAGGCCAAGAATCATCCCCAAATTCGCTTTGGAGCAACTGGTAAACCCCTGTTGACATGTAGCAAACATGATTGCTTAATTTATATGAATATATCTGCTTAAGGGCTCAATGAAATGCAATCAACAATGATAAAACAAAGCTCTGTAAAGCATGACACACTAAATACACCTTCCCTTGGTGTAAAATTGACAAAGCAAAGCTCAATAATAAATAATACATACATGATGCTTAGACCTCCATACTACTTCAACTACTCATCAGCTACTCCTATCCAATAACTCTCATTTGCCTCGTAATTTATCTATGACACAGACCTTTTGGTAGCTACAACTTCGTGGACCAAAAGCAGTACATGACCTAATGGCGTGAACAGGGTAAAAGGGACAGGGATAGGTGGATGCAACCCACAGTCTGCCACACACCCGAAATGAGGCGTGCATGGAGGGGTTAGGCAGGTAGACATTAAAAGTGTGTATATAATACTATACCTGTCCATACACTCATACCATATGTAGTACTTTTTTCTATAATTGAATGTATGTTGTAGCTTACCACAACTTTGTCATTTTAAAGTTTGTGAGCTATACAAAATGGCAAACGGCCGCATTTAATCCACCTTACCATATGAAGGTGAGTATTGAAGGACATAGATGAGTTTAAGGCTAGCAAATTGGTGATTCAAGCATTGGCATGGATTCCTTAAAGCCAAAGGAGGGTGGATTTCCAATTGTCTATCTCTAGCGGGTGGCAAGCTGTGGCGGGTATACGTGCGAGCGAGCAATCCCCTTCACTCCCCCTAAGAAACCACGAACCACAAGACAGATGCACTTAGAAACAATGGCAAAAGGTAACATGTTCTTAACTTTCAAGGCATGATTGGTGGGATTTTGGGTTTAAAACGTTGAATGGTTGGATTATGGGTAAAATGTTAGGCCATGTGCCTAAGATGGTGAAACAAGGCAGCAAACTTGATCAATGGATGTACACACACTTTTTCATGGTGAATTGCAAACGACGTGGTCGAACAACCAAATTATACCTCAAACATCATAGAAAGGTTAACTTTGAAAATTTTGGAATCCCCAGCTGAAAGGGATGTTCTCCTCGATCAGAATAACCTTTAGATGTTTGATTGGTTTCCAAGCTTGCAAGTGCGCTTACGCCTATTACATTCAATGCACTCTTGATATTGTCTCCCACCAAGGTTGTTACAAAAAACCAACAATCTTCCTAATCAAACATAATCATAAGCTTCCACTAGTTATCCGGCATGTGTGGGATGATCTTGTCCAATGCATGTGGAACGTTTGATTATTTCATGATCATACAATTGCACCCCATATGGTTATACTCTTACAACCCGTTCGTGGTGGTTGCGAGTCACAAGTTTTTGGATTTCAAAACTTTTTATCTCCTTATAGAAATTTTATTTGGGGCTGAAAAGTTTTCTCATTATTAGTTGTGTACATTATTTTCGAAACTGGCAACTGATCCAAAAACTGGTTTTTAGTTTTCAAAGAAACAAAAAACTCAAAACCACCTCGAATGAGCCCTTAATTACAAAACGTCCAAAGGAGGAGCATTGGGATGCTAGATTGTCGTTTTCATCTCCACTTGGAAGGAAATCTCGGACAAGATGTTCTCATACGTGTAGAATGTGACCAAGAATATGCATGACGATTTGCATTTGCAAGTTTATCCCTCGATTCATTTCCAAACAAAATTAGCTTAAATAAACATAGGTACTATATTTTTTGCTTTTTGAAGGGATCGGGATCAAAATGTAGTTCTCCTATTGAAACTCTCATGGTATATATCATGTACCTACATTAATATCTTTGAGTCATCTCCTAGCTTGAGAACTGAAAATCGGGGGGGGGGGGGGGGGGACTTGTTGACTCTCCTAATTAGAAGGTCTTAGACAAATACTTTACATCTCCCTAGAGTTTGGCTAGATCTCTCGCACGTGAAGTAATCATTGCAACTACGGTCCCCCCAATTTGGAGAATCAATAGATTCCTTTTCTGGAGTGATTCATCCTTCAAGAGAGTAGCATACAACTCTCCTGCGTATTGCGCTCTCCAAGAGGATGGCTTGTTCCCCCCACGTGCAAGGTCCTTTGTTCTTCCTTGCATAAATTATTTTAGAGCAAATCATTTTGGTTCTTAAAAAAAACAATCACGCGAATGAATTAGTAGTTGTTATGTTGGTTAAAAAAGCGCGAGGAGCACTGATGCGATGGGGGTCCAAAAAGTCGAGGCAGGATACGAGAAGTGAAGGCACACGCATCTCGCACGTGAGGAGCAGACTTTTTTCAAAGTATTTATCATTTTTACTATCAAAACATACTTTTGAAAGTCGAGGAGGGATACGAGAGGTCGAGCTCTTCAGTTAGCATAGAAAACAGAAGTCTCACGTAGGGCACCGCACGGCCTGCACTCTGGCTCCAACCAATCTGAACTACTCGCGACCTAATATTCTTCCCCTTCTCTTCTTCTCTAAGTGCTCCAATTTCGTAGATCTAGTTTTAGGGTTTTCATTCAAACCCTAAATTTCAAATCGTTCTTGATTTCTTCTCAAACATGTTCAATTGGCCATATAATTTGTACATAAGGTAAGAATCAAGGTCGCCACTGCAGACCAGATCGAAGCCTCCTATTCTCTCTCTTCCCTCTTTCTGTAACCCTCCGCCCATGATACGTGCGCCTCGCGCCTCTCCTTGAGGCGACTTGATACGACGCCTCATCCTCGCATCCTGATTTCGCATCGCATCAGCTTGCCGATGCGATGGAGCCATCGCAACCCACTGTGTGGCGCTTTTTTAAACACATGTCGTTCTTCTTGTTTCTTTAGTACCTTTAGTAATTCCTATCCACAAGGGAATTGTCAGATGCCTTGAATTAAAACCAACTTGAATTTAGGCCAAGTTGAGGTTCATCATCAATGGAAACGGAGCACCGCTCACGAGCCAGTTATGTGGATCCCAACACCAAATCATTAACTCCAATATTGATTGACAAAAGATGGTTATTAAAATTGGCCGCCGTCAAACCCCGAGTATTCAAATTGGCCACCGTCAAATCCCAGTATTCAACTCCAATATTGATTAACAAAAGGTATAACATTATAGAGCTACAAAGATGGTTATTAAATCATTAAGAAGGGCGTCCATTTCAGGTTCAGTTAGTGCGCCAAAGAAATTATAAGGCCTTCTAAAGATTGTAATTTTTTGAAATCAATGTGCAAAAACAACTAATTTCCTCTCACGCTATCGGTTGATCGATAAAATTATATTTTCCTTCATTTAACAAAATAAGCTTATTCTTGCCCTTTATGTCAAACAACCGACGACCAACCAGTAGAAGTCGGCGAATTCGCTATCGTCTCTCTGTAGCGATGTTACCAAAATATTGATGCTCATATTCTTCCAATTCTTCAATTATTCATTCAATTTGCAAATCTAGGGTTTTCGAACAAACTGTAGATCTGAAGTTACTCTTGATTTCTTACCTTAAACATTCAATTGAACGGATTTTCATGGATTGAGAAGTGGTTCGCTAAATTCGGGGAATTGGTTCATGAACCAATGATTTCGAGTTCGATATTGTTTTGGTACACACGAACATGGTAGCAACGGACCGCCTTGCAGTTTTTTCTACCACAACTTACTACTAATCAAGGGTCTTCAACTACTCAAGGCGCTTGGGTAATCTCAGAATCCCACCAAATAACAATTTTTTCGACCAAGACGGTTGCGGGAAACACTTTGATCCGAATGGGAGGAAACTTTCACATCCAGTTCTGAAGGGGGTTGGCCCCTTGATTCGTACCGATGAGAATTTGACTCCATGAGAAATTGAACAAATAGTGTGGAACAGGCTTATTTCTAGCATGGTACCAGAACATCTACACTCCAACGAAGACCCCAACTAAAAACAAATTACATCCTAGCATTTTATCACCGGGATACCTATTGCAAGGAAAAAGAACTAGGCATGTAACTGGTCGTGAGTGCGATATGATCGGGCTTCCCAGCAAGGGATAAAATCAAATATTAAAACATGAACTCAAACATATTTTCCTTCCTTTATGCCGCATTCCGCTTGATTCCTCAACTCAAAAACTCAATTAGTTGAGGAGTATTTTTTTCAATTAGTTCATGAGCATTAAAAGGTAGTTTGGATATGGCTTATCATCCATCCCAATGTTCTCCGACGATATCCCTCGAAGGATGGGGCGACCATCTTCTCTTTTTTCAATCATCCTAATCAAGACAAGTGTGTTGGTTCGTTTCCTCCTCCTATACCCTTTAACAACACCTTTTATTGTCCACAGAAGGTCACCAACAAGGCCATTTCCCCCTAAAAGTCTTGCTTTAACCTAAATCCAAAGCAGATTAATAGACATATAACAAACTTTAAAAAAGGGAGAGGAGGTTTTAGGCGGGCATAGTTGAAAATTTGCTATAAAATGATTAATGTTTTGCATTGGAGTGTACAATAATACTACAACTAGCATTTGAGGTGAGGCGAGTGCCCTTCAACCTTGCCTCGAGGCAAAAAAGATCCCAACCTACGCCTCTTGCTATTTCAAATACCGCTTAGAGTACAGGAAAAGGCTTTAAGAGAACAAGCTACGCCCAGAAAGAGTAAAATTTGCAAATTGGAATATGAAAAAAGAGTGGACTTTTGTTTTTCATCTAGGAACCCTCAGCAACTTTCTAATTCATGTAGGTGTGGACGAAGTTGAGGAAAATTGACCACCAACAACTCCAAGGATGGGTCGGATAGGAACAAACCCCACATAGATCCAAAGTTGAGAAAATGTTTCCCTTTAATTGACGCTCTGGTGTCGGTAGGCCGAGTGAAGCTAAGAATTCACCTATTATGCTCGGCACATGGTTTGGAATCAATTCTTTAACAATAGATCACCGTTTCTTTGAACTTTGTCAATGATAGAACGTAAAGATAATTTAGGATAGAAACTGAGGCGGGAGATTGGATTGTTCTAGCGCCAATTCACTGTTATCCCAAATGCTCACCAAAGTTATAAAAATCCATAACTTATTTGTATTCCTAAAAAAACCTTCGCCTCGACTTCGAGAAAAGAGGCTAGTGCAGAATCAAAATAAAAGAGACTGAGATCAACTTTTATGCCCATGGCCACAAATTATTCCAAATGCTCGCCAAAGTCTAAGAAATTCATAGCTTATTTGTATTCCTAAATAACCTCTGGCTCGACTTCCTCACGAGTTTTTCTCCATTCCTCTCGTATATTGTCGTAACGCCCTTAATGATAGGTTTTGAAAAAGGAGCCTCGTGCATAATCGAAATAAAAGAGAAGGAAATCAACTTATATATCCAGGGCCACAAAAAAAGGGGAGTTCAAGTGGGACTCTTCAACACCTTTTTTGAAGAGAACAAAACATACTTATATATCCATCGCCACAAAAGGGTGACTTTAAGTGGGACTCAAGCACCTTCTTCGAAGCACCTTCTTGATTTAGCACTATTGAATACTCGTACATAATCAAGCGAGCCAAGATCCAAGGAAAAGGGAACAACACATGTTGAGAATGATAGACTTCTAGCATACCATTGTTGTTGTTCCAATTGAATCTATTACCATAGTTGTATCTAATACCATCTTGCCTTTAACCAAATAAGAAAGTATTTCCTTCCAAATTCGGCATTTATTACCTACATGGTCCACCCATTTGAAGGATTTGGAGTCAACCAAAGAATTAATGACCTACTTGCTCCACCCATGGAAAGACACAGGTCACCTTGAATCTCAGAGTCATACGAATCCAAAGGCATTGCCGATCCATGATTTATATCTTTCATCCTTCGTTAATTTCAAGAAAAGAAGGAAATACATCAAGCAACTCCCAAGGGCTTTTTTTATCACGATATTATTCTCGAGCAAAGCTATTAAGTGGAACCCGGAGTCATCTAATTGAAAACAACCATAATCAAGCTACAAAGCTTGATATCACCGAGATGTTGGAGATATGTAGCATGTTCGATTATTTTGAAATCACAACCAGTAAATGGTATCATTCCTCAGTTCGTACGATGTCCCTAGGTAGCATATGGACGTTGAATTACATTCTTCCAAACTTAAGAGGGTGATCTCAGACACAATGACCTCCTTTGGCAAGTTGGCCCCTCTAACTTGTCACTCACTTAATGCGGTAATTCACCTATACCCACCTAAACCAAGAACGCATTCGTCTTTGTCTAGTTTTGTCAAAACAACGGGGGATCTAGCTCCTTGATCTTAGCATTACTCATACTCAACCAAGCAATTCTGGAAAATACAATGTTTCAAGAGAGAGCAAAGCAGATCAATGGACACTTATCATGTACCGCTAGAACACACTTGTGCACCTATCACCAGCTTCCCAGTATTTCACCAAAAGCGCTAGGCCAATGATTAAGAGCACTTCCTTCGCAATTTAGGCATTCATATAAATCAGAGTACAAATAGAAAATACTATCCAACATAGCATTTTTGGGAAGCTTTCTCAAGTACCTGAGTGTATACAACAACACTATTGCCCCACAAATTATTTCACCACTTGGTTGTATTGTATGTCACCTGACATCCCTAAGCACACAACTATAAGAATATTGATAAATCTTCACCTAAGGAGGCATATTAGAAGGTATAAGCCTTAATATGCAATAAATGTGAATTATTATTATATAAAAATGAATTGTCTAGATTGAGCTAACAACCTAATCCATTGCACAATATACATTCTTTTATCAAATTTGAACCGTCTTGCAACACATTCATTTGCAACAAAAAGGTGGCTAAAATGATTTTAAAGTTTATGCGCAAAAGTGCCTGGTATGGTTTTATCTCCACCTAATCCACACCTCCACTAGTCAATCCTACTAAGCATATTGCAATGGAAGAAGGATATAAGACCTAATCATACAGCAAGATGCTTAATCATGTTTTTTGATAAAAAAAATTCAATCATGTTTCATGAATGAAATAGTCAAAGTTTCCAATTTAGGATGAGAGAGAAACAGAAGAGAGCAAAAGAGAAAAAGAAGAAACCCGCCGACATTTCAAGTTTTCTAGCCTAAATCATTCCCTTCATCCATAAACCTCAGAATTTAAGCCTTGATTCCTCATCAAATTTCTTCAGTTTTTCCAGAAATGATGCCCCCTTAATCATTTTGGTCTCGGTTAGCACCAGACTTAATGCAATTCCCCATCAAAATTCTACTAACCCTAGATCGGGTATTCTTCTGAAATTTGACCTTTCCAGACCTGAATTGCTTAGTTTTCTAGCGATTCTTGTTGTTCTTGCTTCGATTAAGTCCAAGTTCCGCTATTGTACAACCACAAATTGGATTTCCTCAAGAATTTTTGCCGCTAACCCTAGATTTTTCGAAGCTTCTATCTGGGTTAATTTTTTCGCTAATTGCTCTATTCTCTGTTTGTGGGGGGTTTTTGTCCTCAATTTCTCACTTTTGGAGTTTTTCAGTCTTCGGTTACTTTGTGAAGGGAAAAATAGTACTAGTCTCTTTAGTTACTGGTTTTATTCTCTTGAAGTTGGTGTTTTGGTTTCCTGCGATCTCTTGCCTCCTCCCGGGTGGTGGCTCTGCTTTGAGCTCCTAGCCAGTTACGGGTGTGGTTTTTTCTGCCTGTTGTCCTTTGCTATGAAGCCAAGTTTCTCCTTCTGCAAGCATGGCCCTTTGTAGGGTTTGAGTCTTTCTCTATCCTTGAGATCAATTCAATCTTACAAGCAATTTATGGGAGTTTCTCCCATTTTTGGAGTCTAAATGCTTTAGCATCCAGACTAACCCAGGTACTATTTCTTATTACTGTTACAGTTCAGCCATTCTCTCCTCGCTATACATTATTTCCTGTATATTTGAGGTTGAAGCCCTGGTTATTACTTGCTCTGAGTTATGTGTGTTTTAGCATGTCTTGTTTTAATGACCAACTCTATGCAGTAAGAAAGAAATTGGTATTAAGTTTGTGTGTCAAGCCATTTGATGTCTTCCAAATAGTGGTTTTATGAATAAGATAGCTTTTTGGAATGTTAGAGGGGCTGGTAGAAAAGATGTGGGTGAAGAAGTAAAATTATTTTGTAAGCTCCATCATGTGAACTTGGTTGCCCTAGCTGAAACCAAAGTTCAGTATGATCCCTCAGCTTCTCTTGTTCATCAATTTGGTTTTTCTAAGTATGATCATATTCCTTGTGTTGGTTTTTCTGGTGGAATCTGGGTGCTTTGGCAGCATAACCTCCTTGATGTTACTGTTATTTTTAAAGAAGTTCGTTTCTTAGCCTTAAAAGTTCATGACTTAAATTCATCTAATTCTCTTGTGAATTTCTGCTACGCCCCTGCTCAGTCAGCTCATAAGCATCAGTTTTGGAAAAATTTGATTCTGTATTGCTCTTCTCTCACTTGTCCCTTTATTCTGATGGGTGATTTGAATGAGATAGGCTCTGCCAATGAGAAACTTGGTGGTTCTCTGCCTCATTCTTCTAGATTTGAAAGATTATATTATTTTAAGTATACTGCAAATGTCCTTGATGTTCCTTATGCTGGTAGTGTCTATACTTGGCGCAAGAAAAAGGCTGGCACCAATAATGTGATGGAAAGACTTGATAGGGTTTTTTCCTCTCCCTCTGCATTAACAACTTATCCTTTGATGAATGTTACTCATCATGATTTTAGCTCGTCAGATCATTGTCCAATTACTTTAAGTTTAAATGTGCAAAGTAATTTTACCCCTTCTCCGTTTAAATTTGAAGCTGCTTGGATTGCTCACAAAGATTATGATTCCCTAGTACGCAAAGCTTGGAGTACTAGATTTAATGGGTCTAACCTATATCAGTTGTCTCAAAAGACCAAAAACTTGAAAATGCTCTCTAAGAATTGGGCTAAACTCAAGTTTGGTAACATTACAAGACAACTTAAAGAAGTGGAAGGTCAGATTATTAGTATTCAAAGTAAACTCATCTCAGCTCCTACTAATTCAAGATTAGTGACAGTACAAGACAATCTGATAAGGAAAAAGGCGAAGTTAATAAATTTTAATCGTAATTATTGGCACCAGAGAGCCCGAGAGAAGAACTTGGCTCTTGGTGATAGGAATACAGCATATTTTCAAACAAAGGCTACGATACGCAAAAGTAGAAAACGTATCCTAGAATTTGTAAGCAAAGAAGGTATCCTTTTTACAGAACCTACATGTATAAAAAGTGAACTCACTAAAGAATTTAAGGCTAGATTTGTTAACGACAACAGTTGCCACCTCAATATTGAAACTGATCTCTTGGACATTTCCCAGGAAATCACTGATGAGGATAATGATTTTTTATCTAGAATAGCCACAGATGATGAAATTAAAGTTGTCTTCCTTTTAGCCCCTAACAAATCTCCTGGCCCGGATGGTTTTCCGGCCCTTTTTTACCAGACGTATTGGAACATAGTAGGCCCCTCGATAATCCGGGCGGTTAAAGCTTTCTTTCATTCAGGAAAAATCCTTAAAGAAATCAATCAATGTTTATTGCGTTACTCCCTAAGATTGACAACCCTAATGTTGCTAATCATTTTCGGCCGATAAGCCTTTGTACGACGATCTACAAGATTATCTCCAAAATTTTAACTTCACGTTTAAAGACTGTTATTGGCAAATTGATCCACCCTTTACAAGGTGCCTTTGTCTCAGATCGATGTATTCAGGATAATATTCTCTTAGCCCACGAAGTCTTCCACTCTTTTAGATCAAAACAAGGTAAGAGTGGATGGCTAGCTCTTAAGCTTGATATGGAAAAAGCTTATGATAGATTAGATTGGAACTTTATTCTGCAAGTTTTCAAAAAGTTTGGTTTTTGTGATGTCTGGATTAATTGGATACAAGAATGTTTGATGACAGTATCCTTCTCAGTCCTTGTCAACAATGCCCCAGGTCCTACCTTTGTCCCTTCCCGTGGTATCAGACAAGGTGACCCTTTATCCCCGTACATTTTTATACTTTGTGCGGAAGTCCTTGCCCGTAGACTGCAACGGGAATGTGACGTCTCTAAGAAAAGTTTAGGCATAAAAATGTGTCATGGAGCGGATAAGCTACCTTTTCTAACCTTTACAGACGATACTATGATTTTTGTAGAAGCTTCTAATCAAAGTTGTCACACTATTAAGGATATTTTGGACCACTATGGCAAAATGTCAGGGAAAAAAATTAACTTTGATAAGTCAGCCTTTCAATGCACAAAGAATATTTCTCGCCAAATGATTGAATCTTTTAAAGGAATTCTTTTGATGTCTCATTCAGTTAGTTTGGACAAGTATCTGGGTTGTCCTATTATAAATGATCGGGTAAATAGTGAAACCTTTCAAGATGTATTATCCCGTACTCAAAAGAACCTGGCTAATTGGAAAGCTAATTCCCTTTCCTACGTTGGTAGGACTACTCTTATTCAAGCTAATCTTTCCGCTGTCCCAATTTACACTATGCAAAGTTACATGTTGCCAGCATCTGCTTTACAGAAACTAGACAAGATTAACAGAATTTTTTTCTGGAATATAGACCCAGACAGCTCGTCCTCTAATTTGATTGGGTGGGATAAAGTTTGTAGGCCAAAAAGTTTGGGTGGTCTTGGTTTAAAGAAAGCTGAAGCTATGAATAAAGCTATGCAAATGAAGTTGATTTGGAAAATTCTGAAAGACCCAGAGAAGTAAATGGGTTAAACTGATTAACCAGAAATATCTCAAAGGTGTAAATATCCTTGATTTTAAACCAGGGAAAAAGAATTCCTGGCAATGGAAGAATCTACTAAAAGTTAGGGATCTTTTCAAAAGTGGCTTGCGTTGGCAAGTTGGCAATGGACAGAAGATCAAATTTTGGACAGATTGCTGGGTTTCTCCGGTACCGTTACTAGACATGTTTTATGATATTACGTCAGATGACCCCCTTTTCAATGTATCTATACCTGTAAGCGTTTTCATTAATGCCAGTGGTCACTGGGATAGCTCCCTTCTTTCGAGAGTTGTCTCTCAGGAAACGATTCTTGCAATCCAAGGGATCCCGATTCCGTACAATGAGGTCCCAGATAAGTTTTATTGGGGTTACTCAGCTGATGGTGAATTTTATTTTCTTGCAAATCAGCTGCGTGGTTAGCACATGGCATAAAGGATAAAATCAACACAAAATGTAGTTTTAGCTGGATCTGGGACATGAATATTCCACCGAAAGTTAAATTCTTTTTGTGGAAGTTGTGTTTGGATGGGCTACCTACTAAGAAAAGATTAGAACAAAGCAAAATTTTTATACCACAAGAATGCTGTTTCTGTAACTATCATTGTGAAGATAATTTTCATCTTTTCTTCGATTGCCCTTTTTTAAAGCAAACTATTAGAGAGGTTGAAATTGTGTGTAATGTTCAATTGACTATGGCAAAAGATTAAATTTCTTAAAGAATTCCCTTCCAGAAGCAAACTTTAATCTTCTTATTATGACATGGTGGATGTTCTGGTATACGAGAAATAAAGTTATTTTCAGCGATCTGGCCACCTCACCTTTTCAGATAGCCATTTCTAGTAAAATTAGTTTTCTGGAATGGAAAACCCTTTCTGAAAAAGAGTTGGGATTTGATACAAGAGGTGCTTTCCCAAAGAAATGTAAGACAAAGGAGCCTAGGCAAAATGTACATTGGAATTTACCCAAACATAATTATGTTAAACTCAATTTTGATGGGTCAAAGATAAATAATTCACAAGCTGCTGCAGGATTTGTTATCCGTAATGAGAATGGAGATGTTGTCTCCCTTGGTGCAAAGTCCTGTGGCACTAGTTCGATTTTAATGGCGGAAGCTATAGCACTTCGGGAAGGAGTAAGAATGGCCAAATCTCACGGCTACAAAAATATTACTATAGAAGGTGATAATATGTCGGTAATCAAGGCTATTAGAGCAGAATGGCACATCCCCTGGGAAATCGAATGACACAAAGAAAGATCTCCATTTTTTTGACAGGGTCGAGGTGATCCACATCTTTAGAGAAGCTAATGCTGTTGCGGACTTCATGGCGCACTTCGGTCACTCCTGTCCCATGTTATGCTCCTGGTCGTCTTATTTTGATCAGTCCCTATCCAATCTATTGGAAAGGGACACCTTAGGTTTACCTCTTTGGTAGCCTGGTTGTTTTGCCTATTCAAAAAAAAAAAAAAAAAAAAAATACAGCAGGATGCTTTTTTGTACCCAGCTACTGAAAACTCAAACCAGCAGAAGAATTCTCCAAAGATAAGTTTTTTTTACTGAGTGCTTCACTGCAAACCTTAACTACGCGAAGAATGTCTCTACAGGTTGAAAACTAAATTCACTAACTAAATATCAACAAATAAAGGGAAAGGAAGAAATTACCATCCAGTGAACCTAGGATATACCACATCAAAGTTGAACCTTCATCATCCACATTCGACATACATCAGGGCAGCACACAGGCTGCGGATGCTGCGGATATTGGATCTGTGCAACAAAAGTGAATGATTAGCATACAAAAGTTATTTCAAACCAGATTTACATTGATATTTAAGCAAATTTACAAGCAACAAAGTTGAGTGCTAGGTCCCTCGGGCCCTCCCCGCATCACTGGCCTCCTAACACTGCAACTATCATCACACAAGCCATATGATCACAAGTCATTAAACTTGCACTCAATTCATCAAGATTGCCCCCCCCCCCTCTTGGTCGGGGGAGAGGGGGCAATGCAAGTTAAGTCAGGCACGCAAACAGCATGCAGTTTCCAATTTTGGGTTTTAAACTTTCACGACATAGACGAACAAAGTAAGAGGTGACAAAGGGGGTGATATTAAGTGGACAGTGGAGACCACAGAATTTCCTTCGGATATAAGAGAAGCAGTAGGAAAAAATCTAACCAAAAATTTAATGCATAAACACTCATTTCGGTGTAGAAGCTGCAGGTTCTTCCAGAAACTTCCATGTTGGGCCCATAGGTTTTGAAGAAACTCCAAGCTTCAGGATCTGTCTTAACCATTTAACCTGGTTTACAAGCTCTTCAAAATCCACGATTGAGGATTCCAAGCTATCACAAGCTGTAGATTTTAGAGAATAGGTCTCATTAAGCCGCATTTTCTTTGAGGATCCATTCTCATGATTTTGTTCGTCAATAGAAGTAGCACCTGGAGCTTCAGCTGAAACATCTCTAACACACATACTAGAAACACTATCTGAGCAACTAGGCTTTCCAATAGCGGAACCCTGTATACTCAAGTCCTCATTCATCCCACGTCTTTTCTGCATTTCTTTCTCAGTTGTATCTTTGCTCTGCTTTATTTCATTTTTAGAGTGCATTGGGCTATCTAAGGGTGGGAAAGAGCTAGTTGAAGTATGTGTAGAGATTGATTCATTGAACTCCAATGAAGACCTTGGTGTAGCCTTGGTGTTCTGTTTGTCATTATCTGCTTCATTGATAAAACAATTTGGAAGTGAGCCTGCAGCCAATTCAATTTCACCTTAATGTTCAATTACAGAAAGAAATATTACATAGCAATATAGGCCCTTTTGAGCAAATATTTAATAAATTTCTCAGTACAGCATCAGAGAGAATCCACAATCATGTACTACCAAATCAATGATAGATCATATCAAGAAAATCCACCTTCTAAACTGTGCGAAACAAATAATGCGCAAAAGATGCACAATCATGCAAATAAACCAGTAAACATACCAAAAGTTAATGAATCTACACTATTTGTTTTCTTGTTCATTTGATAAGATTCCAGGGTCATGAAAAGTTCATAACCCCCAAACACTTCGACTAAATGTACACCTAGCTATAGTTAAATAGAGCATAAATGGTTTAGAAAACTACATATATAACCAATGTACACCTTTTTATAGGCCATAGCTCAATAAAATCCATAATTAAGCATGCTTCGTGAGCAGGGGTATAAGGATGGCCAATGGGCGACAAGCTGAGAAGTTTGGAAAGACCTGTGGTCATTTGGGGCCCACGTATTATCCAAGAAAGGTAGATCCTGGTGTACATTGCTTTTTTTGTTAATAGCTCACCTGATTTGACAGAGCTATGTATATTTTCTACTCTGTTCTCCTTGTAACTCCTCAATTCTAGGAAATACGAACAACCCCAAATTCAGAGGACGCTGACTCCTGAGTCTGGTCTGGAAAACTCAAGCAATAACAAAATGGTATCCTGCAGCCAGACTAGAGTGAGAGAGGGTAAGATATTATACCTAGCGATTTGTACCCCAGCTTTGGGCCTAGGGAAAGCATTTCTATTATTTTGAATTCTAGTTCTGCCATATTATTGAAATTTAAGTTAACATTCACTGAGACAGGACGGGAAGAAGGATTTCCATTGAGGGAGACAAATTATAACAGGATCCCTAAATACACAAGAAACAGAAAAGATACTAAGTGGGTTCAACATGAGGGGAACTCAATCTTGCGCTAAATAGCTGTCCAACTGCGTATGTAATATATCTGAAATCATGTTATAGATGGCCCACCTTATGGAATACAAGTTCTAATCATGTTAGCTAAATGTTATTTATTGTCCCTTGCACAGCTCTGGGCACACAAAATGCATCATGGTCACCAAACAACCTCCCTATGAATTTGTTTGTATCTCGCATAGCTACAGTACTAGAAGCATGCATCATGGTCACAGACTCCAAACTGATTCATACAAATAGACCAACTATGCTCAGCAGGTAGACCAGAATATATAATTTATTTACTATTTAATTGCAGATCAAGAAGCAGCAGAAAACAATGACCAACAAGAGCATACCTTGCGTCACGGGCTGAATCAAACGAGCACATGAATGACCATCTTGACTTCCCTGACACAAGAACAGACAGTGAATAGAGTAGCTACGAACAGCAAACAATCTCCTAACCAAGCAAATATGCAGGCACTACATAAGGTAAAAATCAAAGAAAAAACTGAAGAAAATGTTCTAACATAGAGTTGGATTAACCAATTAAAGATCCAAATTTTTGTGGAATACTCCAAACGAAAACTTCAGCATGCAAACATTGACGAATACCATAATTCAACTGTCCCCAGACACAAATCCCAGTCTCCATAATAGGTAATAATACTGATTATAATATGGGTTCGCAACTTGTAAATATGAACTGAAGAGAAAAACATTCTTCTTTGAGTGGACATATGGTCTATTTAAAAAACATTATTCAGCCCAGCTTGGGCATTTTGTGAGGGTAAAAGACCATGCTAAGTGATGCAGCAGACAAGTAGTGGAACAACAAAAGATTGTTGCCCTGAATCCAAGATTTCACACCTCAAAAACAAGGACCCATAGCACCCTGCAGCCCCCATCCAAAAGAACATTTACCAACACTGCTTTCATATTTAGATGGTTTTTTATGGCTTAGTCCGAGACTTGTAAAGTATAAGTAGAGGAATTCATGAGCCCACATCACCCCGCTAGACTTCCATGGCACCCTGCAGCAGCCCCCATCTAAAGAAACCTTTACCAACACTGCTTTCAATTTTTTTTAGATAAGAGAAATTTTTTATTAATCAAATAATGAAAGAATACAAAGAATGAGGATAAGGTATCCTCAAAGAGCAATATCAAAGTATCTACAAGTCACGCCAATGGCGTTGAACAACCGTAAGTGGACTCCCTTGAATGCCCAGCAGCCTTGGCCCAAAGGGAGGCCAAATAGACTACTCAATCCCAAACCAAGTCAATGTTCTTCAGCACATCGGAAAGACCCTCAAATTTCTCTCCAACCAAATGCACCAAAGGATAGCCATACAAGCACACCTCCACAATAACCTACCATCCTTCCCCCTCAAAGCACAAAACCGCATCTGTTAAAAATGGGTCAGAGTAGCTGGACACACCAAAGGCTCTCCACACAGCAGCCTATCCCACAAAGACCTGGCAAGACTTGTAGAACAGAACTGCTTTCATATTATGTGGTTTTTTAAAGCTTAGGCCACGAAAAGTATAATTAGAGGAATCCATGCCCACGTCATGCTAGAGTTTGCTAAATTACTCAAATATTAAGTCTAGCCCAGAGAAATAAGTTTATTCCATAATTAAACTGTTCTGCGGACCCACCACAGTGAAAACACTATGCCAGAAGTGAAGCAATGTTACAGGTAGAACAGCAAGTTAAGCATAGCTCAAAAAAGAGCCAATAATATCTAAAATAAAATTATAGGCAACAGAGCGCTAACAGAGTCCAATACTCCAACAAAAATATAAATGTAAGGACCACAGGGCGCAGGCTGAATAGCACTGAGACTATCCCGGCAAACATACCCAAAAACTCGTAACATACTATAACCACAAAAACTCCAGAATCTCGTCACGCTAAAATTTGGAGGAAGCAAATTTTAACCCCCCCCCTCCCCTCCCGGTACTCTCCTTTTTATGTTCATAACATTCACATAAGATGAAAAGAACCTAAGCATCAAACGACAGACAACCATATCAGAAATTGCACCCAAAACTTTTATTTTCAGATGCAGCACTTGGAACAATGCCCATTCTAAACTACAAAAGACCAAGTGTAGAAAAAGCACCTTAAATTGCCAGATTCATCCACGAAACCAATATCAATGTAGTTGATGTTCACAACCAACAAACATATAGCACACACAAATAGATAACAAACGAGAGTTCAAAGAGATTACCAGAGATCGGGGGACTGTCCAACCAGATTCACATGACCAATCCAGTGATGGGCGGAGATCCTTGTTGCTCACATGATAAGATGATCCTTCACCTATAGGTGGCTCCAGTAAATCGATCTAAACGACGAGAAAATATTTTTCTAATCAGCAAAAGCCAAAACGTACATAATATTCTATTTAGACTAAATGCATTAGAGTGCTGTTACCTTAACCTTGTCATCACCCTCTATCTCAGCTACTGTGCCTGACCAGAAACACCCATCTGTCCACCAATCAACCAAATCTCCAACTCTCCAAACACCATCAACCACGACTATCACTTCTTGAATAGTACTTAGATCGGGCACTTCATTTTCATGATAAATGGCTGGAAATTTAGGGCGCACCATCAGCTCTCGTTTAGCATTCTTAGGGTAGCCACTGCTCTGTGGAGGCTTCCGATATATTTGTACCAAGTCCAATTCTGCAATAAGGAGGTGACCAGATTAAAGAAACCGAAAGATCAAATACAATGAAGGGTTGTTTTCTTTTTCCTCATTAGTAGGGAACCTCAATGGAAAATATAGCATTTTACCAAGCCACGGCAAATTTATGACCATCATCACAATTGAAACACAAATTTAGTAACTTCACAAAGTGCAACTGACAAAAACGATATCATAGATACACGAAGACAAATGAATTAGCTCTCCTAAGGATTAATGTTTGGTGACACCCTACCTTGAAGATCTCGCCCCTAGACGGCTTACCTCAGCACTCTCATGCACTGGTCTAACACAGGATTGCACACTCTATTCGTTTTTCATATCTCGGTTATCTGAACCAAAGAATGGCCTCGCAAACCATGACATGTCTTTCCATCCTTTATACGCACCCTGACATCCATCCCAATATCATTTGAAGCCAATGATTGAAATATAGGCTCCCGAATGTGCACCAGCCCCCCCCCCCCACCCAAATATTGGTGAAAACTTCAGAAACCCTTATCAAGAGCACTGGTAGAAAATAACTACACCCATCATTAGGAATTAGTATTACTAGTCCAAACACAATATCAAGGTGACTATTGTTTCTGGATAAGTATAAAGACAAACAAAACGAAGAATGGTAAAACAAACCGAAATGGAGACATTTATAAGTCCTTTGACCTATCCTATTTAAAGATAAGAAAGTCATTTGACCTACCCTCCACTGAACAAAATACTTCAAGACCTAATCAATGCTTAGATTTTCATTTGCACTTTGTAATGATGCTTGATGTTTATCCTAAGTAAGTCAGCCACTTGGTTCCCCTCTTGAAGGAAAGAGTCTTACAAACAAACATAGATAATAGCCACGTTTGTTCATGTAGGCAAACAATCTCTAGCAAACAATAAACTGATCACCTGTTCCGCAATCTCTAGATTAAATAAGTCTCTCTGCCAAACCTCCAGCATACTACCTCCTTTTTTTTATTGCGGATCCACGAAAGTACTGTAGGAATAAAACCCTCAACCTCACGGTTGGTAGATGATACTTCCAAGTCTTAACCACTAGAACAATCACTCCTCTAATATTTCTCCACATCCATCAACCCATCAACAGGTCCAAGGCAAAGGTCAGCTCTGCAACATTAATAACCCTTGGCAACCAAAATGACAAACCTTTCCGCTAGCATATCCACTTAGACCTATCAACCCCCATTACAAGCACTCTTCACCGAATTTTATATCATATGGTTCACCGGCCGCATTATAAAAGTTACGGGTATCAATCCACACCCAATCACCTATTAGAAAAGCCAAGACCTAGCAATCTAACTTCTTAAAGCAACAATAAAGAGGAAGGATCTTCTGCTTCCCCCCTTCCCCCAAACAAAGCATAAAAGAGCTACCACAAGTATTGCTGTTTTACTAAGTACTAAATCTTGAGGGTAAGGGGAGTAAATTTTCTCAAAGCAAGAACATTTGTTTCTTATTCCCCTTAAAGGACATGGACATAATCTAACTAATCAATAATGCACAATTCCAAAAACTAATACTCTATAGATTGGAGAGGATAACTTAAAATACTACAAAATGCATAAAATATTCAGTCCTGTTTTGGGTGGAAAGGAAATTTATTTTCTTATATTAGGAATTAAGAGGGATTAGCATTCAAATTTCAATCACACAACATTTACGGAAAAATTAGAACAAAGAGTATAGCAATGCTTAACGTGGTCCAGCAAATTGCGTACGTCTACGGTTGTATAAAAAAGCAAACTACCTAAGATGATGGGATGAATACAACGAACATCTACAATACCCCTTCATATAGAGTCCCCATAGAGCCACCTTCTTAACCCGGTGAGGAGACTCCTAGCTAGCTAAATCTTTAGATTACAACCATCTCTCTCCTAAATTGCATAGGATATCTTTAAACCTTCCGAAATACGGTAGGAAATTAATCTCAAAATATTCTACCAAAATTACAAGAACGAAAAGATTTAGAATAATTACACCGTATTCACACTGCATGTTAGACAAAACACAATTTATACTGATAATAGCAATAGTTATGTACGAGGAAACAAAGTGTCCTCTAAAGAATTTGCCAAATGAAAAAGATCTAGAATGTAGACAGTAGTATATCACTTACTTTCTCCTGGGTAGTCAGGATATTCAAGAGCATACTTTAACTGTCCTCCTTTCTTGGTAATCTTCCGTATCTAAATAGAAACATATACACGTATTATTGGAGCAACAACCCTTTCGCATAGAAATATGCATCAAAAGAAGATAGCACTACCACAGTATTTCACACATGAGAAAGTATAATAGGATGTAGAAGTTTAAGAAAAAGTATGAAACTTCATAGACGGGAAGGATTCATACCAATTGCTTCAAGAAAATACAGTTTTTTCCCCTTTTGCTAATGGACACGGTAGACCCGACTCTGGTATAATGTTGGATGCAAGATTGGCTTAACACCACTATATTTATTAAGGGACAGCCTCACATTATAAACTTTGTCCAGATACACCCACTGCCATGAACACAATTGTATTTAATGTACACAGTACACCGACTCTGGTATAATGTTGGATGCAAGATTGGATTAAACCCACTATATTATTAAGGGACAGCCTCACATTATGAACTTTGTCCAGATACACCCACTGCCATGAACACAATTGTTCTTAATGTACACAGTAGACGGACTCTGCTACAATGTTGGATCCAAGATTGGCTTAACACCACTATATTATTAAGGGACAGCCTCCGATTATGAACTATGTCCAGATACACCCACTGCCATGAACATGATTGTTCTTATTGTTCCTCCAACTCGCCAAAAACTGAGTTTGGGTCAACCCGATCCAACATTGATGTGACATGACATATGCGCTGACAAATTCTATATCGTTTATACACGGATGGAAATTTTAAGAGCACTCCAACCAAAATGTTCATCACTTGATCTAGACCAAAAGCAACCAATGGTTCAATCATAATCTCAAGAGTTGGAACCTCCCTACTCCTCTCCTTTCTCTTCCTTTCTCTCTCCTTCCTCACCCCTCTCTCTCCTCCTCTCTCCCCCACTTGCACATCTAATATCACCCCATGATGAGATTAGGGTGCTTCCTAATCATGAGATTAGGTAAGAATTTGTGAAAAGCAACAGTAACCCTTAAGCGTAAAAGGGTATCAAACAAGCAACATGAAGTATAACAAAAAAAATTGGCGATGGCCAAAACCATATGCAGACACTATTCATAATAAAACAATAAGATCATGATACTTCACAGCAACTCTAAAATATTTGCACATACGTTACAATGGAACCAAGCACCACGGAAACCTTTTTCAAAAGTTTTTGCCTCTGCCACTTGCCCAACTTCAAAAGGTAGAGATTGCTTTATTGTCATTGCTATTCCTGCAATGTAATGCCTGCAAGATAGAATACATCTTATTTAAGAAAACTTTGTTTTAAATGTTAACAAACAACATGCAGACTCTTAACAAGAAAACATACATTATCCACAAGTCGATAAAAAATCCAACAAAATCAGTATATCAGAAAGGAGGGGACTTATCATAGAGCTATATTAATATATTTTAGAGGTAAGGGTATGTTGTAAAAATGTGACAACAATATAAAAAGTTTTCCATAAATAGACAACACGCAAATATGCGTTTAAAATAACATTTATCTCTACCTCAACTATCTTTGTTGCTACCCCACCACAACTCTTCTCACTGTGATCAGTTGCCTCCAACCACCATTGCACATGACGTTGCTGGTTAAGCGGTGGCAAACAACCACCACCGCTGAGTGGTAGCTTCCGACCATAATTGGCCAAGAGATGGCCTCCGACCACCACAATGGAGCGGCAACTGTCAACCGGGGGTGACCACTACTGCCAACTATCTTCGTCCATGATCACAAGCTGGTAGACTAGCACTAGAAGATGAGGGCATTCGAGGTGAAAAATGAAGATAGAAGCCAAGTGGTACTATGGAAACACTGCAAACCACTTTTCGCTGAAAATCATCACTTTTGAAGTTTCCACGTTTTTTGAAAAATTTGAAACAGCTTTCTTAAAAGAATAGGAAATTATGTAATTTGATTGTTTGAACACCTCGTACCCAATCTTTTTGTGTTGTCCCAATACTACGTGGACACCACGGTTAGAATTATTTTGTGTCCCGGTCTAATCTAAGAAATACTTTGTAAAGGAACATTATGTGGCAAAATGGCTCCAGAAAAAGCCCAGAGTGAAATGTAACAAACTAACAATGCGTGAAACTCACCATACCATCACCAACACCATAACCGCAATAAAGTATAAAAACATTGCTAAATCGCATACAAACAACCATCAAAGAAGAAAAAAAGACAACCACAACCACTGTTCGTTACATATTACCGGCCAAGCAAAAGATGCATGTGATATTTTCTTTTCAATTTTCATCATCAAATGTCAACAAATTTCGGGAAAAATTATATCACATTACATGCAATCGAATGACCTAAATAAGGACACAGAACAGAAGAGCCCTAATTAAACGTGAAGCAAATATCATCGACACAAAAATTAGCATGACATAGAAGTTTCGCGATGAAAAGGAAGAAATAATCGAAACCCTAAAAAGACCTCTATAACCGATAACATCAAAGCGCTAGAACAATTTACATTTAGAAATTAAAGAATTTGCCAATCGAACTGAGGAAAGATGGAACTCGAACAAGAGAGAGAGAGGGGGGGGAGAGGAGAGAGAGAGAGAGAGAGAGAGAGAGAGAGAGAGAGAGAGAGAGAGAGAGGCGTACCTTGAAATTCAAAATCGGCAATCAGCGTCGCGTTTTGCCCCGTGAAGAGTTATGCCACGAGGCTAATTAGTAGCGAGTATATTCTGAGCGACCTTGCCTTCGCACACCGCCCTGCCGTCATATAACGTCCCCCCAACGGCCCAACCAACAACTGTTGCTGTAAAAAAAAAGCCAAAAAAAAAAAAATGTACAAGAAAACAAAAAGGAAATATGTGCAATGAGATTTTGCGTATTATTATTTTTAGGTTATATATGGTTTTGAATAATTTCAGTTAGGTGATATACGGTTTTGTAAATAATTTCACATAGCTAATAGATGATGACGAAGGCTAATTTTCTTTAACTTTTACTGACGTGTGAAAGGCGATTATCCTTGATGATCCGATTAATATTGATTAATATGCTAAAATATGTTTTTATTTATTTATTTATTTGCAACAATTCATTTACAAAACAATATATTTTCGAAAATAAAATTTATTTGTAAAAAAAAATATTATTTGTAAAAAAAATTAGTTAATCTATATTAATCAGAGTCATCAACGATAATCGTCATTCACACGTCAGCAAAACTTAACCTAAAAAATATTTTAACCTAAGTGAAATTATTTAACAAATTTACCTAAGTGAAATTATTCAAACCACATATAACAAAAAAATAAAACGCGAAACCTCGTAGCAACTAAATGAAATTTTTCCAAACAAAAACCCTAAGAAAAATACAAATGTATAAATATACATATTTTGGGTTACTCCTCCGACTTTGCTCTGCTGGCTGCTGCTCCAACGACCTTCTGTAACGTTTGAGGTTCGTTCTGTACTTCTGGTATACTCCCTCTTCTCTTACACTTGCTGTTAGCATTCTCATCTATTTTCGAGATTCTAGCATAATTGGGCTTCTTTTAGGGTTTTATTTGAATTTTAATGTTGAACTCACTCAATGAAGTCTCTAGTTTTGAACTCCCCCGGTTGATAAGGGTCTGCTCGTTGTAGAATTACAGGTTCCTGGCAATTTAATGTTTCTTTTTTTTTATTTTATTTTATATATAGATTTAGGAAATTTGATTCGGTGATGGGCTAGGATTAATTTATTCAATTTAATGTTTCTTTGTTTTTTTTCCCTAGTTTTTTTTAATTTTATATATAGAGTTAGGAAATCTGATTTGGTGATAACTTGTTATATATGGACTATTGGACTTGTATCAGTGTTTTTTGACTGTTGAGTAAATATATTGTTTTTGAGACTATACATGCAGAGTTTCTTGGCACTCTTTGGTTCCTTAAAGAGTTTTCTTACTGCTCTTGTTACTTGAAAGAATGTTTCTTTTTGATTTTCTGATGTTATATTGTTGCAAATGTTACAGTGGGTTGGAGCTGAAAGGGTGTAGAGGGAGGAGATTTTAGTTGGTAATGGCTGGGATTGTGAGTGAGGACTCTGATGTAGAAATATCATTGGAAGGACTATCGATTGAGCAACGTGACCAATCAGGTGATGTATTGGCAGAATGCCGGAATGACACCCCCTCGACCTCACCTCCGTACTGGGATACGGATGACAGTGATGATGACCAAGGTAATGATATTTACGCCGACATTGAGCTTCTTGATGTTTGTTGTATACCATCTCTGCTAATGCAGTGGGTTAAATGTCAGCTTTTCTGTCACTGCTTGTGCTGAAGGATGTGAAACCTATCCTCTAACTGCTGAGGAATATAGAGTAGTCAATTATTCATTTCATCTTATGTAAATGTATACACAGCCACACAGGGGTTTATGGTTTGTTTATGTTGACGTGCGCTGCTCAAAACTACAATTAGGGTACTGTTAGAGAGGAAAACCGCTTTCTCTAGGTACATGATTTGCTGGTATTTGGGGGGCTGTTCTTTGCTGGCACTTCTCTTTTTAGTTTGATAGTGTTATGCTGTTTCCCTGTATGATAGTGTTTTTGAAGCCCATAATGGTGTCGGTAATGTTTCTTTCTCTCTGTTGTTAACTGCCAATCTAGTTGTCTTAGATGAGTGTTGAACAGATTTAAGGAAAGCAGAGTTGTTGGTGATTTCTGAATGCTAAGTTTTCAGGGTGATGATGTACTTCCTCATGGATAGGAAAACTCACGCAGCGGTATCTGATAGCAATTAACTGTTTATGAGCTCAAAGTTTCTCGAAGTGTCCATATACATATATCAGATTTGCAAGATTTGTTGTTGGGGTGGGGGGGGGGGGGGAGGTGGAGTCGAATGAGCATCCAACATCTGCTTCACCGAAGTATATATGTTGTAGATATCTGATATGAGGTTGTTATTCACTTTCTTGTAGGACCAAAACCTTCGGAGCTTTATGGGAAGTGCACATGGAAGATAGAAAATTTTTCACAAGAAAGCTACAAGAGAGAGCTTCGTAGTAGTACATTTGAATTTGGCGGCTACAAATGGTTAGAATCGTTCTGTATGGATGATGGTTTAGAATGATTGACCACTACTTGCATTAAGTGTGCTGTTTGGTCATTTATACTCACAACCAGCCCCCCTTACCCTGTGACCTGTCTAGGCAGGAGCCTCTTTGGAGGCACCGGAATGTTGTTGTTGTTGTTGACTAGTCGACTAGAGAGTGACGGATTTCAGTGACTCCGTCCATTGTAATAAAGCTGGTGTAACAATACATTATTTTCTTTTTTTGAATTTATTTTCTAGTGTCTTTTATCTGTTAATCCAGATCCTGTAGAATAAAATTCTAGATGTAGTTCCGACTGACGTACACACAACGCCGGGGGTGTGGGGAAGGAAAAAAAGAAAGGGTAAGCTAACTCTTTGGAATGTTTCTCTGTTCAACCTTGGGCACATTGGTTTCCTGTAATGTTTTATTATGTATACATTATTTACAATTGGCAACGTTTGAATGCCGTGGTTGTCATGTGGTCGAGGTGCTAAATTCTAAAGGGGTTTAGCAGTCTCTGTTGATTGAGATTTACTTTCATTTTGTGGATTCCATTAAAGGGTTAATGCAATGAGTTGTCATTTACTGGTTTGGCATTAATGATTCCAATTTCTTGCAAATGTGATGTCAGTGCTATTGTTGGCAGGTGTATTTTGATCTTTCCTCAGGGCAGTGATGTGTCTAACTATCTCTCCTTGTTTCTCTGTGTCGCGAACCATGATAAGCTTCATCCAGGTTTGAATAAGATATCTTGCCATCAACACTGGTCACCCCCTCGCCTCATTCGCTTATACCTGCTGATATTTTAAAGCCTGCCCTGATACCTTTTTTTTCCCTCCATTTCTTTGGATCAGGATGGAGTAATTTTGCTCTATTCACTATATCTGTGGTGAACAAAGATGCAAAAAAATCAAAACATTCTGGTTAGTGGGTATTAAAGATTAAGTCTATGGTCCAAACTTTTTTGCAATGAATTATCTGGTGTTAAATTTGAGATGTATAACTCATTGCAGATACGCTACATCACTTCTGGAAGAAAGAGCATGATTGGGGGTGGAAAAAATTTATGCAACTATCAACACTGTCAGATGGTTTCTTGGATGCAGACACACTTGTCGTAAAGGCCCAAGTTCAAGTAATCAGGTGGGTCACGTTCTCTTGCTCTCTATTTTTAGCTTCCTGAGATTCTTTCTTATATATTGTTCATTTTTATTGCTTGTGTTTTTTTTTTTTTTTTTGGTGTGTGTGTAGGGAGAAGGGGGGGGGGGAGAGAAACAGAATTATTAGTGGATGGAAGACAGATTGTATTTTGTACAGCTTTTTAAAATTTAATAAGGGAGAAAGGAGCTACGTCAGTTGAGTTTTTGATATTGTTAAACATCATCTATGCAGAGTTGCAGACCTTTAAGCTAAGAAGCTGGAACACCATGTAAGAAATGGTTGCATGCCTGTGTAAATGCTACTTCAGTTGAGTTTTAGATATTGTAAACATCATCTATGCAGAGTTGCAGACCTTTAAGCTAAGAAGCTGGAACACCATGTAGGAAATGGTTGGATGCCTGTGTAAATGCTTAGGGCTGATCGTTGAGAGATTTAAATTTCTGGCAGGTTACCAAAGTGCCAAAGCCTGATTATCTATAGATGTTTTCAATAAACAAGTTAAATTTTAGCATATAACAAGATACTGCATAAAACAGTAGCTACACCCAAAACAGAATTTATTGCAATGAATTTGAGAAATAGAAATTCCCTATAGAAACTTTAAAAGAAAGATTGACATAAACAAAGTTCCATCAGATCAGCCACTCAACATTCTTCAAAAAGCAAAACAAGATCTAATATCTTAGCTTGTCCATGTTTTTTGAAAGTTCCAACACCGATCAGTTGATCAGCAATGGACAACATATAAAAATAGACAAGTTGTTGCTTGGAATAAAATCTACCAGAAGATTGAAGTATTACTTAATACACCAATTGATGATCCTCGCTAGTAAAGAGCAAACAATGAATGAAAGGAGTTTCATGGTGGAAGCACAACTGAACTCAAAAGAGAATGAAATGCAATAAGAGTATGTCATAAAACTGTATGCTTCAATTGATATATATATTCTGTTGGCATTTTGTCTTTGCTTGTAGGGAGAAGTGTGAACGCCCATTCCGCTGCCTTGACTGTCAATACAGAAGAGAGCTTGTTCGAGTTTATTTAGCCCATGTAGAGCAGATCTTCTGTCATTTTGTTGAGGAGAGAAGAGGGAAGCTAGGAATGCTGATAGAGGACGAAGCTAGGTGGTCAAGGTAGAATTGTTTTCTGTGTTTGCAAAGTCAGTCTCAGTTTAGCGTTGACTGCATTTATGAAGATAATTGTCTTGCTGTCTCTTGCATGATCTTATCCTACAATTTAAAGCTTTTGTTTGTTTTTTATAAATTTTTGGTACTTGTTCATTTTCTATTTAAAGTTGGTGCATGTGGTGCTTATTTTTATGCTTGCGTTTGGCATCTCGGAAATGATATTCTTGGCATACTATCTGTTTGCTTATTTGAGTCGCAAGATTTGTTTTTACTTCGTTTTCTATTATTATTGTTTGCTTAAAAGGAACAGCTGTTGTTGCAGCTTTTGTGCAATTTGGCTAGAAATGGATCAAAATGCGAGACATCGCATGTCTAGGGAGAAGAAGGACATGATATTAAAATCTGTTGTTAAGCACTTTTTCATAGAGAAGGAAGTCACATCTCCTTTAGTCATACACTTTTTGTATAGTGGGCTTAAAGCGCTTGAAGGTCAAAGCAAAGTGAAGAAAGGGAAAGGAAAATTGCTAGAAGGTGAAGATACACCCGCTCCAATTGTTCGGGTGGAGAAGGATATGTTTGTTTTGGTAGATGATGTCTTGTTAGTCCTTGAGAGGGCTGCCATGGAACCATTGCCCCCAAAGGAGGATAAACCTTGTCCTCAGCAGCCAAACAACAGAAAGGTGAGATCTATATCAAAGAAGATCTCTTCATACTTTTGCTACTATCGTAGTCATGTATTTCTAAGCTGATTGTCATGTGGTGCTCAACCTTGGATCTCTGGCTAAGTTTGTGGTTCCAAGTTTAGTTACCATGTCTTCTCCTGTACTAATTGGTTTTAAAATGCAAATATATTGAATTTAACGTTTAAAATGCTTGGTGGTATAGTGGGTGACCATACAACTGAAGTCTTGAAGGCATTATTGCATATGTTTTGTGCCTATAACTTGTTAAATTATTAACTGTCCAGTTGGGGAGTGGGGGAAGATGCAGAACCTACAGAACAATAGCTGGTAAACGGCATAGGTTGATGATTTTGGTGCTTAACTCGTGGGTGATGAATATTTAGATTGGAAATTTAGGCTGTTTGGCCGTAGATTGCCCCTGCTATTTTCTTCAGTTTAGAGTTTTAAAACCCTATTTTATAACCACATGCAACTGGAATTAAATGGAGATCCTTTAAACACATTATTGAGAAAAACTCTAGGATTTTTGATGGGGTTGGAAGTACGCGGTTGATAATGTTTGGGATTGTGTGGTCTATTTGGCTTCTTTATGGCCAAGGATGCGGGGGATTTCCAGGGGTTCCAACAGCACTGGAGGAATTTGTAGTTACTTATTTTTCTTTTGAGGATGCCTTGTCCTCTTTCTTTTGTAATTAATCTCTTTTACTATTTCTTATCTAAAAAATTAAGTAAGAAAAGTGTATTATACTTGTGGCTTGTTTGGACATATTAGACCAGCTTATGGTCATGATTCTCGGTTGGCTGTCTGCAATGTTTAGTGTTTGTCTTCAACTCTTCATGCTTACTTCTACTTGATGATCCTGATTTGTTGTACTGTCTTGATGATTATTTGGTGTGCTACGTGACTACTTCAGCATGATCTTTTGAGAAGGATGCCATTGATCACCTTGTAGTAGCTGTTACTTCTTAGTGCAGTTTGGGGGAAGATAATTAATGTAAAGACCCTGGACATGGAGCAAGACATTTATTGATTACTCTCATCTTAATGGTCCTAGACTCCTAGTTATCTGTTGCTTCTTCTTGGGGAATTCTTGATGAATCTGACGCTGTGTGTAGGATGGAGGTAGTGGAGATTTCATTGAGCATCAACAGAGGCGTTTGACGGAATTAGGTCGAAGGACTGTGGAAATTTTTGTCCTTGCTGTTATTTTCAGGTCTCAAATACTTGAAAATTGGCTTTCCATGACACACGTCTTTTCCTGTGGCTATTCTTACAAGGTTCCTCATTTTGCAGGAACAAAATCGAAGAGACCTACCAAGAAGCTGCTTCCTTGAAGATGCAAGAAGAACTTATTCGTGAAGAGGAAGCTGCTTGGCTGGCTGAGAGTGAGCAGAACGCAAAGCGAGTTGCTGCAGGGGACAAGAAATCGAAGAAAAAGAAGGTTAACTCTATCTATTCATATCTTGAGGCTTAATTATTTTGCCCTTCAGTCCAAGTATCTTGATGACCAAGTTTTCGAAATTTGATTGTGCATGAGTCTGGGTGTGGATCCGTTAACCATTTTGTGGATTCGAGTTTCGGACTCATCCACTTCAAGTTTTTTCTTTCTTTCTCGTGTTTTATTTAATGTGAAGTGTCCATGTGTCATACTGTATCCTATGTCTGAAGATCTGGTACAGATATTTTTGCTAAAATGAAGAGTCCAAGTAACATGGGCTGAGTTTAGCAGGCCTTATAATTTATGTTTGCTATAAGAACTCAGAATATGATTAGGATTTGGCTGTCCACGGGCACCCAGAATGATGTCAGTACCCCCAGAATGATGTCAGTACCTTGAACAGAATTTGCTCTAGCAGAAATAATCCAGTTTGTGATTAATTCCTCTCTTCCCAGTCCCCACCCACTCTTCAAAACTTTGCAAATTCAGAGTAGAGAACAGCCAGACCATCCTCCTTGAGTAGCTAAGAAGCGTTGCATTCTTTCACCAATGGTATGTGACATAAGTGTTGCACCTAATAATATTGCAGTTTTTAACCAAAAAGGTGGCTTGTTCCAACAGAAATATACTGACAGATCAGTTTTCTGTTGGTATAAGCGAGTATATTGGACATATGTGGTCCTGTTGCTCTGCTGTTGAAAGGAGCCCATTGAAAGACAACCCGAGGCAATATCTTGGCTTATGGTATTAATACCGCAGTTCTGACAATGGTAGCAACAGAAAACTATGTCATCTAGTACCCAGTATCAAAAAAAGTTTCCGCAACACTGCGTGAAGAGACTTTTGGAGGTGAAGTCGAAAACCTTGAGGCTTGTGAGCGGCCACTGATGCCATCATACAGGACTATATGTCATTGGTTTTGGTTTATTGGTTACTAGCATGATAGGTGTTCCCTATGTGACTTAGGATAGGAGGAAATGAAGGGGATAACAAATGGAAGAAAGGCAATGTTTTATGCTTAACTTTCTGATTGGTTGCAGTCTTCCTGTGTTTTCTGTGACTTTGTCTCTACTCAGTTTATTTCATCGAAGTTATTTTTTACTACATGCTCTTAGCAGAGATAAAGTTGTGCTTAAAAGTGAAGCCTAGACTCCAGATCTTCCCTAGTACAAATGGTTTGGTAAGTCCTCAGGTACCACTATAACAAGATAATATCTGAGTAGACTTGTTCAAAAATCGGTATCCCAAATCTTCCATGAGTCGTAACAATATAATTAACTCTTATTTGGTGTCCATTATGAGCCAATCTAAAAATTGTGAAATGAAACTTTACATACTCTGTACTTGGAGATTAACCAACAAGTGGTGGGTGTGAGTGGTTCGACACTCTAAAGCCATAATCAAGGTTGAGGGTTCGATTGTTGTGAATGGACATTCTATTTGCCCGCAATGCTTTATCCTTCGTGGGATAGCCGGGTGCGAACATAGTTAGTCCTAACCCAACCAGTTTAGAGTGGACTCATGATACAATATACATTTAAAAAATTAAAAATATATATTAATCTCGTAACAATGGTATATATCAAAAGATTTACCGCATTATTTGTACCAAACAGCACTTTGGAATCTCAACAATGGGGATGGATGATGGTAATGTTGAGCTACTCAAGACTTTGTTTTACTTTTTTTGCAGGGAGTTATTTATTCATGACTTTTCTCAATCAAGCAAGGAGAATGGCAGAGATTGGCAGCATGCATAAAACTATAAAGCAGTGAACTATCTTTGTTTTAGATTTTTATATATATGTACATTTCTTGAGATTAATCCCCTCTATTAATTAAGCCCCTTTGATGAAATGGTCTCTTTTTTCGTCTCACTTTTGCTATGACTGTATGGATCATTATATTTTCATAGGAACTAAGGCTCTGTTTGATTCAACTTAATTGTACTTAAATTTGGTTCAGTTCAATTTATTTGTAACTTTATCACTCAGATAATTTTTTATTCTGAATTAATGATGATCACTATGTCATCAGATTGATCTCAAAGCATACTTTTAAATGAGTCCAATATTGAATATGTTTGGACGAATTTTAAATGGTTAACCGTGAAGTTAAAAAGATCAATTCAGTTCAGTTTAGTTTTTTTCAGGTGAATCGAACGGAGTGTAATAGAGGGTGAATTTCAAAGCCTAAGGGGATATGTGAAAAAGATCATTCTAAAACAAAACTCAACTACAGTCTACATGGTGAATTTTACTTGTGGATTCCAAGATAAAATAATGAGTTGTGGTCTTATGGGCAGTGAAACAGTAAGAGCAAAAACTTTGAAGGAGAAAATTTCGAACATAAAATCTTAGTTTATCGTATACTTATGCATGTGCTAAACCACCTTTGTCACAAACTTCGTTCATTCCAATCATACAAACTAACCATTGAACTAAATTAACATAACAACAGGCCAACAACATACATAAACTAAAATAACATAAAAACACTATTAAAACTCCATTTAGAAATGTAACCTAGAATAATAAAGGTTCATAAAGCGCATATTGACAAAATTTATCGACAAGTATGACAACCAAGTAGTAGAATGTTGAAATTTACTCCAAACTCAGTGTAGGAAAAACAAATAGATATATAGAGCACGGTAAACTTAAGAATAAGACCGTTCCACTTATCATTGAACACGTAATTTAATTGGTTAACGTATATCTAATGTTTATTATATCTATTGGTATAAACAATCCCACAAGTTCAAAACCAGAAGATCATTATGTTATCACAAAAAACAAAATATAATTTTTCTCAACCGTGGTAGGATATTTACACTTTATCTCTATATATTGTTGTTATTTTCCTCTTCATAAATTGAGTGTATGTTTGATGATTTCCAGATACCTTTTCAATTCCAATTACCGTTTCACCTTTCAATTTGTTTTTCAAGTCTAAGAAACCAAACGGTTTGGATTATTTCAACTCTCAGCTCCAACTTTGACCTTTAAAAACTAGTTTTCGAAGCTATTTGTACATGGTTCTAACTTTGAACGGGTTATTATTGCAACTTTTGCTTTTTTTCTACTTAATTTTGACCATATTGTGTGTCTTTTCTATCATATTCACATTTAGTATTTCCAAACATACCTTGAATATAAGCATACAATTTGCACATGTAGGATAATTTGTGGTTTTATAGTTTTACTAATATGTTGAAAAAGGTGAAATTCTCTTCAATCAACAATGTCATACTTTACCATACTTATATATTTCATAGTTGTTCCAACGATATCTAAAAGATCCAGATATATCAAAAGCGATATTATTTTAATGAGATTTCTAGTAAGTCACTCATCCAATATTCAATCTTTTACGTTGGAAGCTCAAATTTAAAACACAGTTGCCAGGTCATTTATACTATATATGGAAACATAAAAGAGGTTAACTTTTTAATATTGAATAATGCGATAATGTTAATTGGATTGACAATCACATCACCCTTTTAAATATATGAAAATTGACAATGCTGGTAGTTATGAGAAAGAGAGAGAAACAAAAAAAAATCTATCACCTAAAACATATAATAGTAGTATCAAATGTTGCTCTTGTGTAGTGAATTTTCCCTTCAAATTTAAAAGAAAAAAAACTAAGCAAGGTGAGAAATCACACACTTTAAACCCAAAAAAAATTAAAATTAAATGAATTTTAAGATAAAGTAACCTATATTACTACCGTATAAGAGCCACTGATTGATGAATAACAATTGAAGAGACAAATTAAAATTGATAATTTATGAACTGTCGTAGTTTGAATTTGCTCATATATATCCAAAAGCTCGGATATCCGAATGTCAACAAGCCTAATTATATTCACACAATTAGAATACAAACAAAACAATTTATTATTATTATTTATTCTAAGCCAAATATTTTTGATTTGTTAAACTAATTTGATTATTATCAGTATTTAACCGTTGTTAAACCCCAGTTTTGTTTATCCAAATTAGATAAACCATTTTTTTTTTTGGGTGCAGGTATACCAACTATCAGATCGGATAATCAATTCCATTTATTTGTGAACAAGCCTGATATTTTCAACACACGACTAACGAATGAGTTAACAATCTTAACTAAAGTAGCATGAATTTTATTAGGTAATTAGCTCAAGGATAGAATTCATTTCCACACAAGCAAGAGTACAATTTAATTGACATATAGGACCTTGCTATTTTATTATTATGATTCCACATTTCGTTAGTTCGGTTCTGTTTTGCAATTTTCGTTTGTTTTGCTCTACAAATCTGGTTTGTTCTAGTTTGCAAGTCTATTTCAATTCCATTTTCTTCTGTTTTGCAAGTTTTGTTATGTTCCACACCAAAGTGTTGATAAAATGGGATATTGACAATATTCAACTTAATTGCCCCTTTATAGTGTTTTTTTTTTTTTTTTTTTTTTTTTTAGAGAGGAATGGGAGACTTTCATTCATAGAAAAGTCATACGACATCTACATCGAAAATAAAACCCTAGAATATACTAAATCAATAGTAACAATAACAAATATGCTAACAAAACAATTAACTAGAATACCCGAGCGCGACTCCCAACATGCATAGTAACCATGTGCTTCTTTGATACTTCATCTTTAACGAAAGTGGAGATCTTCACAGCAAGTAACGTAATTGTTTGCTCACAAAACGTTGTATATACCATCGATCTTGTACATATCCGGTCCCCGAATTTATATTTTTTGCTACTAAATCGCACAATAGGCAAAGAAATGATCCTATAAAAAGGAAAATATAAAAATTCCTAAAACTCCACAAAAGGGAGAGATAATTTATTCCACTTAGAGCACAAAAACTAGAAATTAAGGCAAAAAGAGGTTGAAAACATGAATCACAGGCCGGGAATGGCCTCAATCGGCCCTCCCGACCTGAAAATTTGACCTAGTAAGAGTTAGCGTTTGAGAGAGGAAGATGAGAGGCTAAACAGAGAAGTTAGGGTTTGTTTTTTTAAATTTGCAAAGCTTTTTACCCCCTCATAATGTCACCTCAATCATTATTCAAGATGACTACGTTAAAATACTTTTAGAATGCAAAAATAAATGATTTATATATACATAGAATAAGTTTATAAAAAACATTATCAAATTTTCTCATAACTCCATTGGTATCACTTACCATCATTCCAAAATATTTTTTAATACCCTACATCCGTAAGATGTTATTAACTAAAATTTTAGAACTTGGATGTATAACGCAGTTGTGCATTCTCCACTCATCCCTAACAGCAACCTTGGATCGAGTTTCATTATCTTCAAGGAGAATATCTTTCTTACAATTTCAAAAAATAAAATTTGATAAAAATAAGATAAAATTTATTACAATTTTTCGAAATAATCATCTTTAAATTCAAAATACTTTTTATTTGGTCTTTCTTTGAGTGAATTTCCTTAGACAAAATACATACATAGGTCACTCAAAGAAAAACCCTTAACTTTGCTTTACAAAAAAGAAGAGGAAAACCCTAACTTCTATTCATTAGCAGGTACTCACTTGATCAACTCAAGCAACTCAACACTTCCTCTTCACATTTCTTCCATTCTTAATTTTTGTTTTGTTTTAAATCAATTAATAAAAAAGACAAAATTTCCAAATATGAAAACAATAACCCAAAGTTGAAAAATATAAATACGTAAATATTTTTTATTGTTCCGCCTTTGCTCTGCTGCTCCTCCGACCTCAAAATCTCGTTTTTTCTCTCTCTCTCTCTCTCTCTCTCTCTCTCTCTCTCCTTCCTATCACAGGGTCTCCCCCATTCCCTAATTGTCCAATAAGCTCTTTCTCCCCCTCTTTGCTCTTCTTTGTAACATTTCAGGTTTGTTTCTCTTCACCAATCGATCTGTTCTTATTTTTATTATCATTAATCTATTTATTATACTCACTCTCTTCTCTTTATACTCTTCTTGTACGCGATTTTAATCTGTTTTTTCAGATTCTATCTTCTCGACTTTTATTAGGGTTTTTGAGTTATTCTGATTAGGATCTTTTATCCATTTCTCCATTTTGATTGGGTTGGATTATTGAGTTAATCGAATTGGGATTATCATTTAATTTCCTTTGTCCGTTTTTTAGGGTTTTGGTTTGAAGTTTATTTGTTCAATTCACCCATTTTGGTTTCTGGTTTGAGCTCTTCGCCGCTGTGTATTGTACACTCATTTTAGAATTATATGTTACTGATAATTTGATGTGTGAGTGTGTGGTTTTTTTTTTTTTTTTTGGGGGGGGGGGGTGTTGTTTTGGGGTATTTTATTCGTTTATTAGCTGAGGTTTATTGATTCAATTGGATTTTTTCGTTGATAACTTGTTGATTACTGTATAGTGTTTAGCATACTTTGTACTTGTATTAGTGTTGTTGGACTGTTGTTTAGTATTTTGTACCCATCTTTTTAGTGCTTGAGGCTATACATGCATAGTTTTTTTTTTTTTTTTTTTTGTTTTCCAATGAGTTTCTTACTGTTCTTATTACTTGAAAGAATGGTTGTTCGATTTTCTGATGCTGTATCGCTACATTTATTACAGTGGGAGGAGCTAAAAGGGTGTAGTGGGAGGAGTTTTTTAGTTGGGAAATGGCTGGGACTGTCAGTGAGGAGTCTTCTGTAGGAAGGTCGGTGGAAGGATTATCGAGTGGGCAACGTTGCCAATCAGGCGAGGTGACGGAATGGCGGTCTTCAGACCAGGTGGAGAATGGCACCCCCTCGACTTCACCTCCGTACTGGGATACGGATTACAGTGATGATGATGGAGGTAATGATATTCACCCAATATTGGGCTTCTCGATCTTGTTGTGTAGGGATTCTGGTAATTCAGCGAGTAAAATGTCAGGTTTCATTTGACTGCTTGTGCCGTGTGATGTGAAATCTATTCTCTTACTGCTCAGAAATGGAGAGTAGTCACTTAATCATGTCATTTTGCAAATCTATACACAAAGGGGTTATTGGTTTTTATGCGGACGTGAGCTGCTCAAAACTCCTATGAGTGCACTGGTAGAGAGGAAAACCAAAATGTCTAATTTGTATGACTTGTGTTAGTGTTTAGTTTTTCTAGGACCCGCTGTTTTTAGCAGACATTTCTGCTTTTAGTTTGATAGTACTGTCATCCAGGCGGCTTCCCTTATGATAGTACTTTTAAAGCCCAACTATCATTAATGTTGTGGGATTATTGGGAAAATAGAGCCTGTCATGATTCTTTCTATCTGTTGATAACTGATAATCTAGTTGTTGTATTTGAGCTCTTAACAGATTTATTGAAAGCTTAGTTGTTGGTGCTTTCTCTATGCCAAACATTCAGGATGATTCTATACTTCCGTTGCCATTCCTTTTTCCCATTATATCTCTCATCAATCAGGAAACTCCTCCTATCTACTCCTTGAAAAGAAAACTCATACATTGGTATCTGGTAGGAATTAACTCTGAGGATTGTAAATGAGTACAAATTTTTCTCTAAAACGTGTGTATAAAGATGATTTGCAAGATTAAGATGTTTATTTTTTTTTTTTGGGATTTGGGGGCGGGGGGGGGGGGGGGGAGGGGGGTTGGATCTCGAAATCAGCATCCAAATTTTTTCGATGTTTTTTCCAGTTCTCTTTATTAAGGTTGTTATTCACTTTCTTGTAGGACAAAAACCTTCAGATCTTTACGGGAAGTACACATGGAAGATAGAAAAATTTTCACAAATCAACAAGAGAGAGCTTCGTAGTAATGCATTTGAAGTTGGCGGCTACAAATGGTTAGTATCCTTCTGTAGTGGATGGTGTTTTAGTCTGATTGGCCTCTACTTGCATTCAGTGTGCTGTTTGCTGATGTGTGTCCCTGGACTGGAGGGTGCTGGGTTTCAGTGACAGTACATTGTAATAAAGCTGGTTAAGAGATACCTGGTTTTTTTGTTGTTTCTTTTGTGAATCTCTTTTTTAGTGTTTTCTTCCCCTCATCTTAGTCCGTACTCCTTGGATAAACTTCTTGATGTAGTTCCAACTGACATACACACTCAACACCCGGGTTGTGGGAAAGGAACAGAGAAAGAAAAAAGCTAACTCTTGGAATGTTATTGCTCGACCCTGGGCATATTGGATTTTCCTGTCCATTGGTTTCTTTCTCATCACTGAAGTACATTTTATTATACATGTTTGTACATAGGCAATCGTGTTGCGATATCGGACTTCTTATATGCCAACCCTCACGCAGATGGGCTTGAATGAAGGATTGTGATGATAGCGGTCTCTGTTGATTGAGATTTATTTTCATTATGTGGACTACGTTGTAGGGTTACTGCAATGAAAGTTGTCATGTCTAACCTGGCAATTAGTGATTCAAATTTCTTGCAAATGTGATGTCAGTGCTATTGTTGGCAGGTATATTTTGATCTATCCCCAGGGCTGTGATGTGTGTAACCATCTCTCCTTGTTTCTCTGTGTTGCGAACCATGATAAGCTTCTTCCAGGTTTGAATAAGATATATTGCCATCAACACTGGTCAGCCCCTGGCCTCATTCCCTTCTATCTGCTGATTCTAAAGTTTTCCTTGACCCCCCCCCCCCTGTCCCTTTCTTTCGAACAGGATGGAGTCATTTTGCGCAATTCACTATAGCTGTGGTGAATAAGGATCCAAAGAAATCGAAATATTCTGGTTAGTGGGTATTAAAGTGTAAGTCTGGTTGATTTGTTTATAAATGCTCTATCTGGTAATATATTTGAGATGTACACCTCATTTCAGATACGCTACATCGCTTCTGGAAGAAGGAGCATGATTGGGGGTGGAAAAAATTTATGGAACTATCAAAAGTGTCAGATGGTTTTGTGGATGCAGACACACTTATTATAAAGGCTCAAGTTCAAGTAATTAAGTGAGTCATGCTGACAATACTTAGTAAACCTTTAAGAGATTTGACTTTCTGGCAATTATCAAAGTGCTAAAATTTGTTTATCTTTGAGAAGTTTTGGTGTACTTTAATTGAATTGCACTTTTGGACTCAATTCTCGATATAACTCTTACTTGTATTTTCGCTGTCTACATTGTTGTATTAAACTTTATCTAGGGCTTCAATTGACTACTTCCGGTTTTCAAATGTTGTATGAAGCAATATTCAGTAGTATTTTAGTTATTCCCTGCAACAACTTGTCTATGATATAAAGTCTTACATTGCTGTTCAACTCATTGGTGCTGGGACTTTCTACATGCATGGCCAGGATGTTAGATCTTGGTTTTTCTCTTTGAAGAATGCTGAGATACTTATTTGATGGAATTCTATGTCAATTTATCTTCAATTTTCCTCAAATTCATTGCATCAAATTCTGCTTTGGTGTAGCTACTCTTTTATATAGTATTCTTGTTAATTTGCGAAATCATGAGCTGTTTAATGAAAAAACTTTATGCTGTAATTGGTATTTAAAATGTTGGAATTTTGTCTTTGCTTGTAGGGAGAAATCTGATCGCCCATTCCGCTGCCTTGACTGTCAATACAGAAGAGAGCTTGTTCGTGTTTATTTAACCAATGTAGAGCAGATCTGCCGCCGTTTTGTTGAGGAGAAAAGAGGGAAGCTAGGAAAGCTGATAGAGGACAAAGCTAGGTGGTCAAGGTAGAATTTTTTTCTGTGTTTGCAAAGTCAGTCTTAGTTTACCGTTGATTGCATTTGTGAAGATCATTGTCTTGCATGATTTGTCTCCTACAATTTAGAGCTCATTTTTATAAATTTTGTTACTCATTTTTTTCTAAATAAAGTTGGTGCATGTGGTGCTTATTTTTATGCTTGCGTTTTTCATCTTGGAAATGATATTATTGGCATACTATCTGTTTGCTTATATTGAACTGCAACAATTGTTTTTTGTTTCATTTTCGATTATTATTGTTTGCTTAAATAGGACAGCTGTTTTCGCAGCTTTTGTGCATTTTGGCTAGGAATGGATCAAAGTGCGAGACGTCGCATGTCTAGGGAGAAGAAGGACACGATACTAAAAGCTGTTGTTAAGCATTTTTTCATAGAGAAGGAAGTTACATCTACTCTAGTTATGGACTCTTTGTATAGTGGGCTTAAAGCACTTGAAGGTCAAAGCAAATTGAATAAAGGGAAGGGAAAATTGCTAGAAGGTGAAGATATACCCTCTCCGATTGTTCAGGTGGAGAAGGATATGTTTGTTTTGGTAGATGATGTCTTGTTACTCCTTGAGAGGGCTGCCATGGAATCATTGCCCCCAAAAGAGGACAATCCTCGTCCTCAGCAGCCAAACCGCACAAAGGTGAGCTCTATAGCAAAGAAGATAGCTTCATACTTTTGCTACTTTAAGTCATATATTTCTAACCTGATTGTCATGTGGGGCTCAACCTTGGATCTCTGGCTAAGTATGTGAATCCCATTTTTCTTCCCCTGTACTAATTGATTTTAAAATGCAACAACATCGAAGTAAATGGTCAAATGCTTGGTGGTAGTTTATTGTTGAATACAGTGAAGATGTAACCCAAGTCTTGAAGGCAGTTCGCACACATAAATGTTTTGTGCCTGTAATTTATTGAATTGTTAACTGCCCAGCTAAGATAAGAAAAGCAAAACCAACAGGATAATGGCTGGCGAATGGCACAGGGTCATGATTTCCACTCCTAAGTTTTTGGGAATGATTATTCTGATTATGATGCTGATTGGCAATAGGATTTCCGATCTCCCCTGCTATTTTCTTTTGAGTTTAGTGATTCGAAACCCTATTGCATTTTCGCATGCAATCTTTGATTTTATTGCAATGAAATGATGTTGTTGATGACATATATCTTCTTCGATGTTACCCTCGTAAACATGATTTCTATTTGAGTAGACTTGAATTGAATGAAGATCTATTATGCAGATTATTAAATTAAAAAACTGCTAATTGTGTTACTTTGTTTTATTATTATTATTATTATTATTATTATTATTATTATTATTATTATTATTATTATTATTATTATTATTATTATTATTATTATTATTATTATTATTATTATTATTATTAATAATAATAATAATAATAATAATAATAATAATAATAATAAGACTTGGGGAGAAGAGGACGCCCAAAGAAGACTTGGGGAGAGGTAATCAGGCAGGATTTGACCCGTCTAGATCTTACCGAGGACTTGGTCCTAGATAGGAGAGTATGGCGGAGCAGGATCCGTGTAGAGGATCCGCGTTAGATTAGGGATGTGCATTGGCTAGTACTAGAGGTGGATTCATTGTGTTTATAGCATGTAGCGTCCCCTTTATTTATGCTGTTCAGTAAGTAGAATCTTGTGCTAGTATGTCTAGTGATTTACTTCCCTTGCCTTTTTTTTTTTTTATTTTTATTTTTTATTATTTCAAATGCATTTAAAAAAAAAAAAAAAAAAAAAAGAAGTTTTTGTGGGTCTTTCGGAAACAGTCTCTCTTGACTTTCTGATCATATTATCATATCTGGTGGTTGATAATTTTCACACTTGTCAGTATTGAACAATTTACCCGAAAAAACCGTTTTGAAAATGAAAAAAAAAAAAAAAGTTTTCGTGGGTCTTTCGGAAACAGTCTCTCTTCTAGGCGACTAGTTAGGGGTAAGACTGCGTACATCTGGACCTCCCCAGACCCCGCCCTAGGCGGGATACTTACTGGGTTGTTGTTGTTGTTGTTGTTGTTGTGTTTATTATTTAAATTGGTAAGGAGCACCCACAATTTAGGGGGGATAAGAGGGGATCTTAAACTGCCAGAAATGAGAATCGAACCCACATCTCGTGGGTTTATGGTGGAAGTGGTACCACCATTCTACCTCCAAGATTCTCTTTGTTACTTTGTTGGACATAAAAGACCAGCTTAGTGTCATGATTTTGTGTTTGGTTTTCATGACCATCTGTATTGTCTAGTGTCTGTCTTCATGCTTACTTCTTGATGATCCTAATTTGTTGCACTGTCGAGGATTATAAAGTGGGTTATGTGAATACGTATCTGCACCGTTATCTTTCCAGAAGTATGCCATTGTTTACCTTCTAGTAGTTGTTAGTGCAGTTTAGGGAAGAATATTAATGTGAAGATTGTGGGTACAGAGCAAGGGATTTCTTGAATGGTCTTATTTTAGTGATCCTAGTTGTCTGTTGGTTCTTTTTGGGGATTCTTGATGTATCTGACCCTTTGTGTAGGATGGAGGAAGTGGAGAGGACTTCAACAAGGAATCCATTGAACGTGATGAGAGGCGTTTGACGGATTTAGGTCGAAGGACAGTGGAGATTTTTGTTCTTGCTAATGTTTTCAGGTCTCAAAGATTTCTACTCTGGCATTTTGTGGAACATGTCTTTTCCTCTGTAGGTATACTTAGACTGTTCTTGCTTTTTGCAGCAACAAAATCGAAGTATCCTACCAAGAAGCTGTTGCATTGAAGAGGCAAGAAGAACTTATTCGTGAAGAGGAGGCTGCTTGGCAGGCTGAGAGTGAGCAGAAAGCAAAGCGAGGTGCTGAAAAGGACAAGAAATCAAAGAAAAAACAGGTTTACTATATCTCTGCATATGTTGAGGCTTTATTAATTTGCATCTTAGTCCAGGTTTTTTGATTACCAAGTTTTGAAATTGGTTGATTTTGACTTTGTGCTTAGCAGGCCTATATTACTTTTGAACCAGAACGGCAGATAGTCTGATGAGCAATTTAAATTCATTCCATTATAATCCAAAGCCAAAGAATAGTGAATCTTTCAACTTTCAACTTCCAAGTAATATAAAAATTGAGGCTGTTTAGTTCCAAACTCAGAACTTGTACCTCCTATCATAGAACTCTGTTGCAATACTGCTAAATGCTAAGTATCTTTCTTATATTGAACATCAAATGTACATTCGTTGCCCTTTTATTTTTATTGTCATCGCAGATAAACTTTATCAAGTTACCCAAAACAAATATATATGGGATTCGGATGGGATTTGAAACTGTGCATATATATAAAGATCCTTGAGGCGCGTGCCTTAAATTGAGATATGTTTGTTATCTGAAGAAGAGAAGAAGTTCTCTATGCTGAGTCAAAAGTCCTGATTGAGTGTGACCTCCTCAGGATAGTTTGTGTGATTTTCTAGCTTGGCTTCTATGTGTTACCTTTTCCTTTTTTTTATCCTTGCTGTGTTGGGAACTTACTTGGATGTTGAATAATTTGTGATTACATCGCCAATGTATTTGTACACTGTATGTGGATTGTCCCCATTCTAAACAAATACTCCTTCCGTTTCACAATATAAGACATGTTTTGACTTTATTTTTGTTTCACAATATAAGGCATATTTTGACTTTTAACACTTTCCAATGAGTATTTATTGCTAGTTTTCCCATCTTACCCTCTCTTTCTCTTCTCATTTACTTCTTTTCTCTCTCCAATGTTACATTTAATGCTTAAGGATAGTTTAGTCTTTTACCATCTCTTTTTCTTGAATTTATAATTTCTTAATTTGTGTGCAAAGTCAAAAAATGACTTATATTATGAAACGGAGGGAGTAGTGATTGTTTATACTGTGTTTTGGGCAAAAGGGTAAACAAAAGCGGAATAATCGCAAGGGTAAAGACAAAGTGAAGGATGACAAGGCTGCTGTCATATTACAAGACAAAAAGCTCCACGAGAATCTGATAGTTGAAGAAAAAGATCTAGTTGAGCCCCTCACAATGCCTGAAAAGGATGATGCGCTTGAAGATGCATCTGATGTGTCTGATTCTGAGGAATGTGCTGTTGACATGCTACAGCATGATTCAGAAGATAGAGATGCGAGTCCTGTTAACTGGGACACAGACACATCAGAGATTAACCCCCCTGCAGAGGCCAGTGGCAGTGAAATTAGCAGTATATCAACTGTGCGAAACGGAGGAGTGGATAAGAGGAGTTCGTCTGTAATGGATGATAGCTCCTCAACTTGCTCTACAGATTCAGCCCCCTCTGTAGTGATGAACGGGTCATACAGATCAAATTCCTTTGCGAACTATAAAAGCCAGAAGTCACCTACAAGGTAAAAATCAGTTGGCTCCCTCTTTGGTTGAAAAAATTCGGAAGTTTACTCTGAAATTTTATTTTGTAGAGGAAAGAACCAGCGAGGTAAGGGAGCATATGAGGAATATGGCGGTGCAAATGAGGCAGAAAGTCGGCCATCCGAACCTGCTGATGTTAGATTTCATATTGATGCTTCTCCTAGTCGCAAAGCCGTTGATTCTAACGAGGGTGATGGTGCTGTTACGTCCTTGCAAGATAGGACGAAGTGGCCAGAGCTGAATGCAGCTAAGAAAGTTAGTATATTATGCAAATATATATTTGTTTTAATCTACTTTTAAACTATGAGTCTTCCAAACACCCCCCCCCTCTCAAAAGGAGAGATAAAAAGAAAAAGAAGAAAAAAGAGAATAAATTTGGATGAGGCTGCATAATCGTTGCACACGCATGGGAGTTCTCACATGGTGATTGTCGTCCTGCTTGGACTTTCCACTACATAATCATACTTCGACTACAGTTTTCTTTCACTGCTTTGGTCATTTCGCATCATTTTCTTTGTTCAAGGATTGATCTCATTATCCTTCTGAACTTCTCATACTCTTATGTTCATATACAAACTTGTTTCTTTGGCAGTGTAGACTACGTGCCATGTTTATTGAAATTTATATGTTTGCTCGTCGGTCCCCGGTTTTATCTTTGTTACAACATAGTTTTTGGTTTTGATTAAGCAGGAAGATGAGGTGGTCCTGCTGCAGAGAAAGCCAAGCAACAAGGACCATGTTGATACAGGAACATCCAAGGAAAAAGTGGCTACACCACGCTTATCTAAGAGCCCTCCCAGGCTTGCAACGTCAGTACCAGCAGGGCAGCCAAAGTCGGACCTGAAAAGTATTCCTCATGCTGATATGGTTCCAGCAGTGAGGAAAACATTATCAAATGGGGGGCAACAAACTGACAAGGCAACATCACTGCCAAATGCATCCCAAACAGCAATTGCATTCAGACCTGATTCTTCGAAGACTTCCCCAAAACAGGCAGATAATTTGGCTGGACAGCAAGCAGTGGGACTGTCACGGCCATCAAGTGCTCCCCTTATTCCTGGGACCCTGCCAGCCAGCCCAGTTGTATCTAAGGCGCAAGCAGCAGCACCAAGTGTCCCTTTGTTGTCCCGTTCAGTTAGTGCCACTGGGAGCTTGGGTCCTGACCCCTCCTCAGTAGGTCAAGCCTATGTTCCACAGTCCTATAGAAATGCGATTATGGGTAACTCATCAAATGCAAGCACAGCTGGTTTCACCTATTCCCCTCAGCCCACAGCTGCAATGGTCAATACATCATCAGCGTTCTCCCAACAGCCTGCAATGGTACCCACTTCAGTATACCTTCCTCAAGCACCTGAAAGGATGGAACCGAACTGTGTCAGTTCAGGCATATCTTTCAGTGCAACTCCTCAGGAAGAGGTACTTCGTGGCCAACCATGGATGGAAAGCCCTCAGAGAGATGTTAGTAGAAGTTTAATGTTTGATTCTCCATCCAGGCTTCATGATATTCCAAGCTTCGATTTGTATCGACCGGTGTACTGTGGGCCGCATAAACTCTTCCCCTCTGAATTGTCAGCTGGCACTTCTGGTCGTCAAGCTCAAGGTGCATTTGCCGATGAATTTCCACACCTTGACATCATCAATGATTTGCTTGATGATGAGCAAGGCATTGGGAGGACGACTCTTGGGAGCACTGCCTTCCAAGGTCTCAGCAATGGGCCCACCCATTTCAATCGGCAGTACACCTATTCTACAAGTGATATGAGCCTATCGAGCGAAGTGGGCTCATTGCGCAGCGCTTGTAGATTTGATCAGTCTAGGAGTTACCATGAAGATGGCTTGCAGCAGGATTATGGCTCTGGCGGCCAGTACGATTCAGTGCGAGAGTTCATCCCTCAAGGTAATTCGATGCCTTATATGAATGGCCAGATTGATAGCGGCGTTCAAAACCAGTGGCAGTTGTTGGGTCCCGATCTTTCGTTGCTGGGTATGAGGAGTTCGGGGATGGATAATTACCCGTATAATGTTTCTGATTACTCAAATCTGGCATGCGGCGTAAATGGTTACACAATGTACCGACCTTCGAATGGACATTGAAAGGGCCGTTGACTGAAATTAGTAATAATGTGTTGCAGGGGATTTGGTCTTAGAATTGGGAGGTGTAGCTCTTTTACGAGGAAAAAAAAACATTCTGTAAAGAGTGATGTTGGCTTCTTTATTTTCAGTTTTTAGTTGATACACATGGGGCATCTTTTCTTTCCATGTTTCTGAGCATTGTTTTTATATGGAGCTGTTAATTGGCCGCAATTTGCAAGCCTTTCGGTTCGTTTTACTTGTAAGTTCATCTCACTCCATTACCCTTTTGTTTCGTCTCTTTCGTAATCGGAAGCTCTTTATTATTTCAGAATTCAGTGTTACAATTTTCAAAACCAAGATTCGTACTCCTACTGTCCTACTGCCGTCTCATGGAAGAACCATGAACTCTCCTACTTGGAACTGAAGAACATGAAAATTCCCCTTGTGAAATGTGAACCATTATTCTCCCTCTAAAATAAGAACCACTATAAATAATTAAAGACAATATTCTTTTTTATTTGCATATATACCTGGTAGTAAAATGATATGCTCATGCGTAGCGCTGTTCGCCGTTCCAGACCCGGACCGGACCGAACCACTCGTGTCCGGTCTGAAATTGAACCGGTCCGATTTTTTTTTTTGAAAAAACCCATGATCGATTTTATCATTTAACCTCAATTCGCCATCCGGTCTGACCGGTCTGAAAATAGAATCGGTCTCAACCGGGTCGGTCAGGACCGAATCGGAACATGAACAGCCCTACTCATACGTATTTGGAAAACTTAAATCATTGATACAAGATCGCCTAAGGTTTCTATTCTTTTTCACTGGAATGAATTAAAGTGAATAATAATATGAGAGAAAAAGTATATCACTGAACTTATTAATGAATAAGTACGTGAAAAAGAACACACTTTAACAAGTTACACCAAATCACAGTTTGTTTGAGTTAAATATGAAAAGGATTAGCGAGATAGATGACAAAGTAAACTCAACTATCATCTACCATTGCATTGGTTGAAATCATGATAAAGATGATGGAAGCCCTGTCAAAACTCAAAAACCGTTAAAGAGACTATAAAAAATGATGTCTATCACAACTCACAAGACCTTGTAACTTATGGAAAGAAAAGAGAACGAAGTATTTTAATTTAATTTCCATCCGATAGAGTGACTTTTTCAACATATTTCGCGTGCTTAGAATTAGAAACATAGTACATACTCGGCAGGTCCAACATGCGTTTAATTGGGTGAAAGAAAACATTAAACATATTATGGGCTATATTTAATTAATATTTCCTCCCCTCAAAAAAAAAAAAATTAATATTTCCAGTTCCAATATTATTATAGACTGGCAGTCAATTCACGTTTGCTGTTATATATAATAAAATACTTACCTTAGCAGCGTAGCATGTTGTCCAGTCGTAAATTCGTAAGGCATGCAATCATCAAAGTGGAGAGAGTTTTTTCTACTCAAAAAAAGTGGAGAGTTGCTTATCTATTTTGTTTTTGTTTTTTTCTTCACAACCAAGGGTATTCACAGTCGATCAAAGTAAGAGTGAGACAGTTGGTCAAAAACATTAAAGCTGCTTCATATTTAAAGTGAGATTTGAACCTTCAATATTGGTTAAAAATGGATAAATCCCTATTACTTAACCACATATCCTTGGTTTCTTATCTAATACTCCTATTGTTGTTGTTCGATCTTGAGTACGGTTAATACGTTGTTGAGCCATGGAAAGTTGAGACTAAACCACAGTACATCTTTAAACAATGTAACTAATAAGGCCTCGTTTTTCTCAACTTAATTTTATTTTAGTTTAGTTTAGTTCCTTCCAAATAAAACAATTTAGTTGAGCAACAAAAAAAAAAAAACAATTTAGTTTACTTCATTTAATACTACTATTGCTTTAGTTCTTAACTTCTTATCCAAAAAAATAAAAGTTTAATTCAGCTCAATCCAATTTAGAATACAGATAGGAACAGTTTACTAAAATAATTTTTTAGTTAATTAAGTATACATAAATTTTGTAAGTTTACTTAAAGAAATTGCTTCGCATGGTCCGGTTTGACTATGGAAAAATGATGATTTGCAAAATTGAGCAGCTTAATGTTGTTTAAAGATTTAAATGAAGTGGCAGTGAAGAACAGGTTGTGGTGATTGCTTGACTGACCAAGATAGATCACACATACATTTCACGATTCTCTCTCTTCCTTATAATTAAGTGGTTATGCAGGCTGACGGCACACGTAATAGACTATGACCATATATAGAACCAGATCTCCTTGATTTGGGTTGCCCTTGATCGGGTCATGACTAGCTTAGGCACATATTTGACGTACATGTATATAATGGTTGACATAATGGCATGTCAAGTCGTTAATGTTAGTTTGTTTCCCTGATCACACACACCAGTATTGGATGGGAATTGTAGGCATTTACTAATAGTAATAGTCAAGTTGAGACCTAGACCAAACCGTGTTTGCTAAATTAGAAAGGCAGTGATTAATCCTAGCGAATATTGTACCATATTGCGTTGTTTAAGTCAGATTTCCTGACCAAACCGTGTTTGCTAAATTAGAAAGGCAGTGATTAATCCTAGCGAATATTGTACCATATTGCGTTGTTTAAGTCAGATTTCCTTGGGTGCAAGGTACTCAAGAGGCTCATAAAACATTTCTTCTTTTTCGTGAATAATCTCAACCTCGGGCCCTGCATTGCTCCAAAATATAAAGTTGGGATTATTATCGAAGAAAGGCGAAATTGGGATTATTTTGGGACAATAGTGACCCGAAGTTGGGATTATTCACGGTCAATTTTCCTTGTTTTAATAAACTAATGGCCTTAGGGCCCCTAGTGCATCATATATATGCATTAATTCGATCAATGCTATTGCCTAATATTAACAAAACACATACACTACCAACCTTTAAAAAAAAAGTACATACACTACCAACTTCTTACTCATTCCTAGTGCATCATATATATGCATTAATTCGATCAATGATATTGCCTAATATTAACAAAACACATACACTACCAACCTTTAAAAAAAAAGTACATACACTACCAACTTCTTGCTCATTATACCGCAATGTATGCGTCCTACAAATTATGTTGGTTGTAGGAGTATTACTATACATGTAAAAGAACTATCTTAAAATTTGATGACTACAACCCATTATACTTAAAATTTGATTGAATTAATATGTAGATAAAAATACTTCCCCCGCTTTAGAAAAATCTTAACATTTATTTTTTTACAGTCTGCAATGCACCACTTTGATGTTAATCTTAACATTTGTTAAGGCTGCTATATTATTGTACTCACAATATATTATTGGTGGTATAGCCTTGTACGTAGTTGAGACTACTATCTACTTGTCCATGGTTAGAAGGTCGAATCTGGACACAACTTAAAAGACTTGAATTAGTAATACCTGATTTTGTGTACAATAGTACGTGGATGGGAGCCGGGAAGAACTTAGCTTGACCCCTCTGAGGTTATAATAAGAATCCAGGTTAACAGGTTCAACTCATTGATTAACATGGGTATGATTATTTGTGGTGACAATCTCTCTCTCTGTGATAAAATCAGAGTTTTGATCAAAGGAAAAGGATTTGTAGAGAGAGAAAATGTTCGCAGAAGCTGGAGAAAGAATTACAGAAGCTCTGCTTTGTAATTGAATGAAATGAATTGATTGTCCTGTAGCTTGTTACAGAGAGGCTTATATACCACTAACATTATGTCCTAACAAACTATTGAGCTGACGTAGCAAGCTCCTAACAAACTAGCTAACTAATTAACTAGTCTACTGTATTAACAATACATCATAATAAATTAAGTGATTCCAACACCCCCCCGCAAGCTGGAGGATGGTGAGGAACACATCCCCAACTTGGAGAGAAGTAACTGAAATTGAGTTGAAGGCATTATCTTAGTTAGGACATCAGCAAGTTGTGACTTGGTAGGGAGATAACTGAGTTGGATCAGCCCTTCCATAACCTTTTCCCTGGTAAAGTGGCAATCTATATCAATGTGCTTCGTTCGCTCATGAAACACAGGGTTTTTCGCAATGTGAAGGGCGGATTGGTTGTCACAATGGAGAGTAACAGGTTTGAGGTTGGTGACACCAATTTCTTCTAACAATCTGACTAACCAGGTGAGCTCACTAGCAGCTTGTGCCATGGCCCTATATTCAGCTTCAGAGGAGGACTTTGCCACAGTGGACTGTTTCTTGGACTTCCAACTTATTGGAGACCCACCAAAAAGGACAATGTAACCAGTGACAGACTTTCTGGACATAGGACAAGCAGCCCAGTCAGAATCTGAATAGGCATGAAGACTGAGCTGTGCAGTAGCTTTGAGCAAAATCCCTTGACCTATGGTGCCTTTTACATACTTGAGAAGATGGTGTACAGCATCCAGATGAGTAGTCCTTGGATTCTGCATGTGTTGACTCAAGGTCTGAACAGCAAAGGATATATCAGGTCTAGTATTTGTGAGAAAATTCAATTTTCCAACCAAAGTTCTGTACTGAGTGGCATCAGTGAGGGCAGTACCATCCCAGTTATTAAGCTTCAAATGTTGAGGTAAGGGAGTAACACAAGGTTTCTCATTCAACATACCAGATTCTGTAAGGAGTTCATGAGTGAACTTCCTTTGTGATAGAACAATCCCTTCAGGAACATAACTTACTTCAAACCCCAAGAAATAATACATCAGTCCTAAATCCTTGATTGTGAATTCTTTGTCAAGAAAGGCCTTGAGTTTCTGAATTTCAGTGATGTCAGACCCAGTCACAATTATGTCATCAACATAAACAGCAGCTAAAGTGATGTGCTCATGTGTCTTTTTGATGAACAAGCTGTAATCATATTTTGGATTGACTGAAACCTTGCTGAAGAAGAGAAGAGGACAGCTTCTGAAACCACTGTCTGCTAGCTTGCTTGAGCCCATACAAGGATTTCTTCAACCTGCATACCTTGTTATGGGGATTAGGAATGCCTTGAGGAACCTTCATGTACACTTCCTCCTCTAAGTCACCATGAAGGAAGGCATTGTTGATGTCCAACTGGTGCATTTTCCAATGTTTAGATGCTGCTAAAGCAAGGATGCTTCTGATGGTGGCCATTTTGATAACAGGGGAAAAAGTATCAAAATAATCAATGCCATATTTCTGATGATTCCCTTGTATAACAAGTCTCCCTTTCAATCTCTCAACAGTACCATCAGAATTGAGTTTAACTTGTAGACCCATTTAGAACCTATGGCTTTCTTACCAACTGGCAGTTCAGTAAGTTCCCATGTATCATTAGCTTGTAGAGCTGTTATTTCCTTATCCATAGCAGTAACCCAAGCAGGATCTTGTGAAGCCTCAGAATAAGAGGTAGGCTCAGTGTATGTGGTGGAATGCGCAATATGAGATTGATGAGAATATGAAAGAGATGAAAAAGAAACTAAATTGCACCAGTGTTTGGAAATTTTGTGAGAATGAGACATATTAACAGTGGAACAAACATAATCTTTCAAGTAAGCAGGTGCATTATGATGCCTAGATGATCTCCTAGGTTCTGCAACAGTAGGAACAGAGGTAACAGGAGAGGAACGAGGTGAAGAGGAAGTAGCATCAAAAGAAGAGGAATGAGAAGGAATTTGAGGAGATGGAGGGAAAATAAAATCATCTGTGAGGGCTGAAGAATGAGGAGGAGTAGTAGTAGGCAGGAACATGGGTGGAATATCAGGAAGAGGGATGGAAAAAGGTGTTTGTGTGGTGGTGAAGGATATGTAATGATAAGGAAAATGTTGTTCATGGAAAGTAACATCTCTGCTGAAAAATATTTGTTTTGTGTCAAGATTCAAGAGCTTATAAGCTTTCTTCCCAAAAGGATATCCTAGAAAAAGGCAAGGTACACCCCTTGGACTGAATTTTGATCTTTTGTGTTTAAGAGAAGAAGCATAGCATAAACACCCAAAAACTTTTAGATGGTCATAGGAAGGTGTTTTATTGTGAAGGATTTCATATGGTGTTTTATTGTTGATGGATTTCAGGGGGAACCTATTAATCAGATATGAAGCAGTTAGTATGCAATCACCCCAATATTCAATAGGAAGATGAGCTTGATAAAACAAAGCTCTAGCAGTCTCTAAGAGGTGTCTATGCTTCCTTTCAACCACTCCATTCTGTTGTGGTGTGTCATTACAGGAAGTTTGGTGGATAATACCTTTTGTGGTGTAATAAGCAAGGGCACTAGTATCTCTGAATTCAATACCATTGTCAGATCTAATTATCTTAACAACAGCAGAAAACTGTGTTTCAATATGAGTAATGAAAGAAGAGAGAACAGAAAAGGCTGAGCTTTTATTAGTGAGAAGATGAGTCCAAGTAGTACGAGAGTAATCATCTACAATTGTAAGAAAAAATCTATAACCATTGTAGGTACATGGTGTATAAGGTCCCCACAAATCAACATGAAGAATCTCAAAATTAAAGAAGTTTGTATGCTACTATGAGGAAAAGAATGCCTAGTTAGTCTAGCTCTGGGACATATGTCACAGATTACATTCTGAGAATAAGAACATGAAATGGAGCAAATGTTCTTTATTTTGTCAAAAGGCAAATGACCTAAACGACAATGCCAAATTTCAGAAGATAATTTTGTGGCTTGATGAGCAGAAGGTTGAGGAATACTAGAAGCAGAACCATCATTGGAAATCATATTAGAACCAGCAGCCAAATCAACAAAGTATAAACCATCTCTTTCTTTACCAAGCACCAGAAGCTGCCTCATTGAAGGCACTTGGATTAAGCAATGTGTTTCAGTAAAAATCATGTAAGTGGAGAGCTGTCTAACTAGCCTTTTAACAGAAAGCAAGTTATATTGAAAATCAGGAACATGAAGAACATTTTGTAAAAGCAAGTCAGAAGTTAACTTGACAGAACCTATGTGCTTTACTTGTGCTTGTAAACCATTAGGCGTAGTAATGAAACATGGCTGTAATGCAGGCTTATAGGTGGCAAACATTTGAATATTTGGTGTGACATGATCAGTTGCTCCAGTATCAATGATCCAGGTTGGGTTAATGCATGAAGAAAGGAAACAACGAATCTTACCAGCCAAATGAGCATAAGAAGCTGTACCAGAACTTCCATCTGAAGAAGATTGAGCCATATTAGATTGACTGAGCAAGGCCATGAGTTGACTGTATTGAGTTTGTGTCAACATTGCAGGGTTCTCATCAGCAGGACTGTCATTACAGTTGTGAGTACCACTAGAAGATAAAGACTGAAAATTTGCATTTTCCTCAACACTTGCATAATTTGCAATCCTTTTCCCTCCATCCTTAGGAGGTCCATGAATATTGAAGCATCTCTCCAAGCTATGCCCAAATATTTTGCAATGATCACAGAAGAACTTGGATTTCTTTCCATTTGGTGCTATGCCAAAAACAACACCATTCATTGTTTCAGTAGGACCATTACCACTACTACTTGAATTTCCATAATTGTTCCTATAATTTCCTACAGAATTCCATCTGTTATTGTCATTTTTCTGACCTTGAAAACCTTGCTTGTTACCAAAACTTCCCTGAAAAGGTGCAGCAAGTGCAGTAGCATCTGAACCAATTGTAACAGGAGAGCTACACTCCCTTTGTTTTTCGTCTTGCATAATGAGTCTATAAGCTTGACTCAAATTTGGCAAGGGTCGCATCATCAACACATTACCTCTAGCAGTCTTATATTCATCATTCAGTCCTAATAAAAACTGAAGAACTTGTTGCTCTTGTAAAATAGCCAAAAAAGAACCACCAGACCCACAAGTACATGGAGGCAAAGAAATCAAAGACAAATACTCATCTCATGCGGTTTTCAGCTGTGTATAATAGATTGTAACAGAATTGTTACCTTGTGAAATTTCACCAATATGCTTGTGAACCTGGTATTTTCGAGGTGCACTAGTTTGTGCATATCTTTCTTTCAATTCTGTCCATATTTCTGCAGCAGTTTCATAGTACAAGATGCTTCTGCCAATATCCCTTTCAACAGAGTGCAGAATCCAAAAAATGACAACGTTATTACAACGTTCCCAATATGTCAATAAAGGTGAATTTGCTGGTGGTTTGGCGCAAGTTCCACGCACAAAACCTAGCTTGTTCTTCGCACTTAAACAAATTTATGCGGACCTTTTCCATTCACCAAAGTTATCACCGTTCAATTTTTGTGTAGATAACATGAAATTGCTAGACATATCGCCATGGTGAATATACAATTCACTGTTCAAATCAACGACAGGAGCAGTTTCTGATTCAGTAGGCATCGTTCTCAGAGGATTTTCATCAAACACTTAGTGTGCAAGAAATCAAGCAGCACGAAAAAGGCAAACGATTGTATGAATTATTACAATCGGAGTATTCTGAAGTCTAAATCCCTAGATTACGAGCTAGATCAATTGAAGAAGCAATTCAATCGATCGAAAAAGAATTTGAGCAATAGTAACCTAATTCTTGAAAATCAAGAATCAATCGTGAGCTGTGATTGATTGAGGAAATCAACTCAATCAATCGAAATTGAAACGAAAATGAAGAATTTAGGGATTTAAATCTTTGATAACTGCTCTGATACCATGATAAAATCAGAGTTTTGATCAAAGGAAAAGGATTTGTAGAGAGAGAAAATGTTCGCAGAAGCTGGAGAAAGAATTACAGAAGCTCTGCTTTGTAATTGAATGAAATGAATTGATTGTCCTGTAGCTTGTTACAGAGAGGCTTATATACCACTAACATTATGTCCTAACAAACTATTGAGCTGACGTAGCAAGCTCCTAACAAACTAGCTAACTAATTAACTAGTCTACTGTATTAACAATACATCATAATAAATTAAGTGATTCCAACACTCTGAAATAAATAGTTATGACTTAAAACGGACATTCCACAGTAGTATGGTAATAGGCATAATAGCGCCTAATTTGGCCAAGCTATAGGTGTTGCTCCTTCATCTTCCCCTTTTGACGAGTGAGCAAACAAAAAAGTAATGTAATTATTTCAACTGAATATGTATTTCAACGAGTACAAAGGTACAACCAGATGATGTTTGCAAGAGATTTACAAATTTAACTATTGAAGGAGACAATCTAACAGTTATTAAAGTATTAAAATGGGAGTGATATATTTTGTGAGAAATAGAAAATATAATGATAGGCACCAAAAAAGACCTACACTTCTTTGAAAATGTAGAGGTCGATCCTCCATTGCTTTAGGGAAGTCAATGGGGTGACCGATTTTATGGCCAATATTATTGGTCACTTTGTCCTAATATATTATTTTGGTCGACACATCGTTCGATCTGTCCCTTACCAATTTATTGATGACGGACCTTTTAGGATAATCCTTTGTAAATTGTAAGGGTTATTATGATTTTCTTGCCTTTTCAAAAAAAAAATGAAAAAAAACGTCTGCAAGAGATCACTATAGAAATATAAATATATTACCAGTATTATATTCAAAAATACATTATATGTGTAGATTACAAAAGGGAATATATTAGAACAAATAAATTAAAGAATTTCATTAAATAATGATACAATTTAATTTGACACATAGATATACAGAACTTGCTTGTTAAATACTCTCAATACTACCATATATCATCTACTATCATGGCCGGCCGGGGACCATTACCCAATTATTATCTGATAATTTTATCTATCTATGTAGTTCTGTGGTAGCTAGGTATTATGCCAATGTCGTATATATATGCTTAAGCTTATATACATATATATGCATGATGTTCTGCTTTACAAGGTAGCAAAGACTTGCTTGCATGTTAGCAGTGTCCGGTGGCAGGGATGAAAGAGCATGGCGAGGTTGTTGTGGGTGGCACCGGCACTCCTTTTGGGAGCGACAACCCGAAAAGCAATATGTCGCTTCTCTGTGGCCGCCGTTGCTCACCATGCAAGTGCCTAATGGCGAATCCAAGTTGCAAACTTGCTAAAAAGCACAAAATGCAAATCAGGAAAATTGTCCTAAGGTTAACTCTACCAGCCTTGAAAGTCATTATTTTGGGTGAAATGTAATGTCTAGTATTTATTTTTGGTGAAATTTGATGTATGTCACAAGGAATTATAGAAGTGTTGGGTTATTGATTTGATGGGAAATGTAGCTAGCTATGTGTTTCATATATATAGTGTCTTTGAGAAATTGTTATCGTTGTGCAAACGTCTATTATGTGCAGAAATGTTCAAAGATTTTATGTCAAATTGACTTGGGCGCGAAGGTTTAATTCTTTGCTTGAATTTGACCAAGTTATGGTCTATTAGTTACGTTGGAATTATATGCAGCACAAATAAAAGTCAAGATATTTTTGCTACATTACGGTTGATTGGGAGTATACGATCTTGTACAAATTTACAATTTCTTTTTTTTTTTTGAGGGAACAAATTTATAATTTCAATTCAAGGTCGTCTCACAAATGTGTTGTTTGACTGGAGTCTGGAAAGTACATGGAAAACTCACATAGCGGAACTAACGGCACTCGGCACATTTTTGGCTTAATTAGCCAATTTGGGCGCTTGTTTAATTTACACGATGGTTTTGGACGAGTTAGTTTGGATCCTCTGCTGTGTATCTCTCTCACCTCTTCAAAATTTTCAAACCCCAAAAACCCTTAATTTACAAAGGAAAAATAGAACTGAATCTCTACTGATCCCGTACAGAGGATCCAGACCCATTTGAGATGTACTCTTAATTATTACTGCATCTTGGTAAGGAGATTGGCTTGATGATCTTCAAAGTTACAAATCTTACAATACTAGGCACGACATTTCCAAATGCATCTTTTTAGTTAATGAGGGGGGTTCTCAAAGCTACTTAAGTCTTTAAACATACTTTGACGACAAAATGAGTTTTAAAAAATCACGTACGAGTCATCTCGCCGTATTCAAATTCTCCGACCATAGTCTATTTTTGAATTTTAATATGGGTTATTATTAATATCAAGATGTATACATATACTGAATATTTGAATTCTTCTACTACTCACTTTTTCTATTTTTTGGTCGTTATTAAACCCATATCCCCCTCTTGTATTAGATTAGACCCCAATAATCGAACAATATTAAGGATTGAATGAATTTTCCCTTTATTATTGCTCAAAATTCCGGATCCTCCCTTTCTCTCGGCTTAGAAAAGGAAAAACGAGAATTAAATGAAAGAGCATACAAACATTTTTCAAAAAAAGGAAGAAGCAATAAATGTCAAGATTTCAAATCGGTCAGATATTTTGATTCGAGGCTAGGGTGAGTTATGAGCCTGATTGCACGAGTCAAGTCTTTTAAAGACTAAATTATATTGTTGGAGCAAGTTTAAAAACTTAAGTGATAATAACCCATCAAGATCAGGCCAAGGCCCCAACTAAAAAGACGCATTTGACATACTATCTACATGGACGGAAGCCTCTTTGAAGACATTGGAGTAATGTTTATATGTTGATGTGATTGAAATTTTCCCTGATATATTTTCTCGTCAAAGTATAAAAATAAAAAATAAAAAATATTAATATGGGTGGACTTAGTTTTTAAGCCCGTTAAAAATGAGAAATACTATGAACACTCTCGCACTCTCAACCTTAACATGTGAGTATGTGACACATGGACTTAATTATAATTTGTTTTTAATTATTTCTCTTTTTTTATTTGGACCTTGTGAGATAAGTGTGAGAGTGCAATTTTCACTCTTTTGACACCCACATTATGCAGCCCCCACACAAGACAACGGCTTAAAATATGGCTAATAAGCTATTTGTTAGGCTAGTATATTTTTCTAGTAATCATTGATGTAAAACCTTTAAAACTATGAATGCTCATTTAGAACCTCCTAGTTGATTAATTCTCTATTGTAGGAATTAAATACGTAACGGAGTAGCAAATATAAAAGCGTGTATCTCAGTTAGAAAACGAAAAATGCACATCTCATTCTTTTTTTTTTGGTCATTGTCAAGGATATCCCACCGTCGACTACAGTGACTAATAACCCATTAGCCCCAACTGTCAGTGTACTAAGCGGTAGGGAACTGGCCAAGGGATTTTTTTCATTCTCAAGAGTTGGGATCCGAACTCCTAACCACTTGCTTGTTTAAGGGATGAAGTGCTGAACCACTACACCAACTCATATTGATTAAATGCACATCTAGTTTTTGACACTAGATGATATATATGCATGGTGTGCGTGGGTGTCAAAAAGACAGCTCCCAAGAGTAAATGTATGTAGCACAGTAGCTTATATATGTTGAATACAAAAATTGAACGACAAAAACAGAAGTAAATAAATGGAGGGAAGACGATATATTTGTCATGAAGGATAACATGTAGTAGAAATAAATTACCAATAAATCATATCATATATATTATTAACAAATCAGATACAATATTTGTCTATCCACGCTAAAAAGCACGATCCATATATAGATCATGGAAAAAAAAGGTATGAAAGAATTTGTCAGAATACACAATTTTTTTTTATCTACGTACTCTACTACGTTTTTCTCTAAAGTCAAATTTGGCTGTGTAAAGAGAACATTACTACTTGGTACTTCTATACACATCTGATCAATCCCTAGCTAATAGAATTGTAGGTTGGTGAAAATCCAACCAATGGAGCTAGCATTCTTTTTGAAGTTGAGCTTTGCTTGGCCATGGGATGGCCACATTGTTATCAGCTTCAGATCAATTCGCCGCTGGCCGGTTATTATCAGGCTAGCTAGCTGCAGTGGCCGGAGCCATGTTGACCGGGAATGAAAGTGCATGAGTTGCGAGTTGAGGATGGCACGGGCGTGTTTTTAGGTAGCGCCTCGAAAAACAATGCCTTGGTTGTGTCTAACAACAACCATTGATCACCATGGAAGTGCCTTATGGCAACTACATGTTGCAAATTGTAAGCTGTAAAGCACAAAATGCAAATTAGGAAAAATGTGATCTTAGAGCTTATTATCATATTCTTGAATAAAGCCATGTAATTTGACAAATTATTAGTGATCTTGATTAAACAGAGTGGTTTGTATATATGCGATGGGTATTGTTGTTATGACTTATGAAGAATGTTGGGTTGATGGACTACATTTGTGGTGGTGGGTTGGTCTATATATACTATACTATATGATTTTGGCGCTGTGTGTATATAATATTCAAATATTATTATCCACGATTCACTTGGGCAAGAAGGTTTCTGCGTTTTGACTTGGTCTATTACTTTGAATTGTTTGCAGTAACAATTTAATTCCCACTGCGTTAATGCTCGCAAATGACATACAATACGTCATACTGAAGGTTTTGGATCGAAAAATCAGAAATTACAAACGTTTGGATGTCATAATAAAAAAAAATACACAAAAATTCGTATGAGACGGCTTCAACTTGTGTGAGACTGTAGACACCAAAATTGCGTCAAACAGTAATTCCCTAAAAGATGACATAATTATCTGAAAAGATATGATAATTATCTTTAGGCATATTTATTATTTTTTATTCCAAAAAGATAAGATTGCATGGAAAACTATAGGTCATCTCAACCACTACTCCAACCTCTATAAAAGGGAGATCATCCCAGGGTTGAAAAGGAGGCGAGACGGAACAAGCCACAAAGGCCCCGCCAGACACGATGGAACAAGCCATACAACAAAGGCCCCGTCATCGAAGTTCTCAAGCCCTTGAATCTAAACATATCCCCACTCCCTAAAGTTGTAACCCACAAATTATCAATAAAATTCTTGTTCCATATTTTCTTTCCTCTTATCAACAGGTTGGAATTTTTTATGGTTTACGTCTCAATACTCTCAAATAATAAGCATGATGTCATGTACTGATATTATACTTGTCTATAGAGGTGACTTCATATTGAGACGGCCTTATAAAAGACATTGTAAAAAATAAATTGAAAAATGTATAATTTGCGAACTTTATTTTATTATAAGGCAAAATAATTTGTGTCCTCTTAATTTGAATATGAATTAAGTTTGATCAAATAAACTCAATCGAGTTCAGTGATGTCGTCAATGTCACATCATCATAATTTGTGTCCTATTTGAAAATGAAGTTTTTGCATACACATAGGATTATTCAAGGTTGTTGGAGTATTTTTCAGTGTGGGTCAAGCTTGTATAAGCCTTAGCTTCATCTCGCAAACTAGCTAAACATTGTTTCCTTTTGACGATCACTTAATGAAATTTAACGAATCTCTCTTTGACTACTTCAATAATGGACTGAACATTTTCTTTTTCTTTTTCTTTTTCATTGACAAAAAATCCGTCTACGCCCTTAGACCCTGTAAAACTCCAACCCAAGTCAAATTGTAACCGAGTGGGGGTGTATCGTCAATCGTGTATGTATGTCATTGCCATTATCCTCCGATCCGAACTCACCCAAGGTCAAATTTTCATTAAGCATGAGCTAAAAACCCTTTGTCATGCAGGAGTAAATGGTTAATTACTCTAACTCCCTGTAACCATAAAAATTAATAGTTGTTCCGTACTTAGGAGTATCGTCTCCCAGCAATATTAAGATTATTGAGAGGGTTCAATGACAAGACTGACAACTGCTCTCTGCCTCTCTAATTTAAAATTAATCTTGGTGGTCACTTCCATAATATTATCACCCAATGATGGTCAATCAAATTAAATATTTTGCCTGTCTTACCCATTAAATAATTATTTTTTACGAGTATACTGTAAATCTATGGTATTTCAAATTTTCAATACAATTTTTTTTATTTTTATATTATGTCGCTCTAACCTCCGGGTCAGCTAGATTGGGTTTGACCCTCTAATTATTGAGAGCTGGCCGGATTTGGGGTTTGATTTCGCGTCGGGTCGCACACTGACTGCTGTACGAGGGGAAAAAGCAAAGGGGATGATTTGCTCAAATGCGGTGACCATAGCTTCAGGAATCTCTCTCTCTCTCTCTCTCTCTCTCTCTCTCTCTCTCTCTCTCTCTCTCTCCATTTTTACAATAGTTCTTTTATTTTATGTTGCTAGAGAGATTAGAATGATTTATAAATGACAATAACTTTATTTCGACAAATTAGCTTGTATGATTCAGAACTTGAATAATAATATTGAATGATTATTTTATTTGGTGGGTTTCTTGTTTCCTTGATTTTATGATGTAAATTTATTGAAAACATGGAAATTCTGTCAAAATTTTCAAAGGGTTTGGTTTAGATGAGGATGAGAATGCGAAAGAAATTAAGCTATGGAGAATAACGAGAGTCTTCCATTGATCTCCATTCAAATTAGGTGGGCAACTGTGAAGTGTTTTTAAGATATCTTGTGTTTTTGTGTCAACATTTAGAAACTTTCAAATTTCAACACTTCCTGGGTTTCACTCATGTAGACTGAATCAAGTGACCCTCAAAATAACGCGTTTGTTTTATTTGCATTTACACTGTTGAATATTTTGGAACATATTTGATTTTCTATAGCTAGCTTCATCCTGTTGTAAGTTAAAGGCAACTAATGTCAGAAGAAATTAGCAAAAACAAAAAACAAAAAACAAAAAACAAAAAACAAAAACAAATCTAATAATGTAAGAAGGTACATGCATAATAGGAGTATTGTTTTGCAAGTATGATTTATAAGTAGCTTTATGATCTTGTTATAATAGAGTTCTGGTATTGGTACATTATGTTAAGGTGAGTGGCATAAAAACAGGACTGTGTTCTAGAGGTACATGATTATAAAGAGGCCTAATTTAGTTAAATCAATCAACCCTACCTTATAAAGCCCCAAACCCAGTCAATTTAATATGTGGAGTGGCTTTGAAGTACTCCATGTTTCTTATTTAGCCATGATCTAACATGAGATGCATTTAATTCAACAATGAGATGAACTATATATACCGGCATGTTTTGGAGCATTAACATTTTTCTTGCTGAAATTTATATGGGGTAGGGACGTAGGGAGCTTCAAACACTTGTTAGATGTCAATCATGAAACCTCTATAGGGTACTGTTGTTGAGCTTCAACCTCGCGTAGGAGCTTCGAAGTTCCAATCATTGCTAGATGTCAGTCACATGATTGTGGCGGTAGTTTTGGAGCTTGATTCTTAGGCGGATCCAGATTCAACTTTTAAGCTCGGCAATTTGATCTTTGATTTTCATAGTTATATGCTTTGTCTGCTGCTTACAATATGTTCAACACATAATTCAGTTGACTTCTTTCTCCTCTTACACCAAAAGTGACTCCAAAAGAACTTAACCCATATCTCTGAGAGAATGGAAGTTCACACCTTCTGGACAATAGAGGAATTTCATACCTGAGCTTATATCTAACTTCACAAAGTTGTTCCACATTGCCAAGAAGGTTCTGTATTAAGAGGTATAAGAAACTTAAGGTTACAACGCAACAATTACAGTGCATCTGGCTGATATATTGATAGCATTAAGTAGGTGAACTTTTTGCTATTTAGCTACAAGTTAACAAGTTGTTAGGGTATCTTTGGGTTCTTGAAACAGAATACACATTGCTCCTTATTGACCTTGTTAGTTCTTGCTTTGAGGTATTTGTGAGTTCTCTCAGCAAAGGATGTCCTCATTTTGACTGCCATGGGTGGTGTCTAATCAAAATTGTACTGTTGTTTGTGTAGAAGAATGTGATTACTAACTCAAAAGTTTGGGAATAATACCTACGGGCTACCATATAGAATGTGATTACTTATTCGTAGGTTTTACAGCTTTCACTACTTACGAGCTTGTTGCAATCAAGTACTCATACAATTCTAAATCTCTGTTTACAGCCATCTCAACAGCCTGAATTAACAAGAATGGGGATGGTACTGTTTGGGAAGAGGTCTGCAACTACTAGAAACGCCTCCTTTTAATGTTCAGCAACGCCAGTGTGGCTTGAATGAGTGAATTCCATCAACCAATGACATGGCTAAATGCAGAAGCCCTCCATCTTAAAAAGGTCTACTCTTTAGTATTCTTTTCTTAAGATCCATAATCCTAGATGTGACATCTCAATCTTCTTGCCCTTAAAATTATTGCCTGCTCGATTATGATGCTAATATAGTTACACTTTACGTTTTACGTCTTTTTGTTTTTCTCATTCCTCTTGAATGAGGTTGTCTTCTTCTAATGGGGTCCTGCTAAGCCTTCTGGTATGGCATGATTTTTAGGGAATTGTATAGTACACTGTTCATTTGATCATTATCTTTCTCTTATAGATCTTCCCTATCCTGATTTCTACAAAATTACTAGCCTTCTCTCATTGAAAATGATAAGAAAGGACATTTCACTTTCACATATGGAATACAAACAGGAGCTGCATGTTCAGTTTATGTGAAGTATGCTCCCTGAGTTATGCACTGTAATTTGTATTTTCAATTATTTGGGGAGAATGCCTTATTCTGGTGTAAGACAAACCTATATTACTAAGTACTCCTTTAGCACGTATGTTAACTCAGACTCTTAAATTCAATAAAAGGATCCTTAATGAATCCTTGGACATGGCCTTTGGGAAACCTTAAATTAGACCAAAAACAGGGGAAATCCCTTAACATTGTTGAGTCTGATCATCATTTCCTAACCCTTGCCAAGCCTTGTACCCGAGTCCTTAGCATATGGTGTTCAATCCGCAAGCACTTTCATATCTTCCTTGCGCAGTTCTAGTGATGATGTTTTCTCTTTCCAGGAAATGGATGATTCTGAGATGAGCCGAGTCAGCACAAGGGAAATATATTGATCGACTTGTGTCAGTAGAAGCTGCGTTCTTCTAATCCGTATAATTTCCCCTACATCCACGTGGAGTTCGATCCACTGTAGCAGGGAAGTTGTACTTGTGATAGAAGTCCATTCCAAAAGCAGTTCGATCACTGTGTAATTGAGGGCGTGCAACAGTTGCAATATATGTACCGTCACAGGCAGTAAAAATCAATCGAGATGCAGAAGCAAGTAGTTGGTGCCTTTTGCAAGTTGAGGATTCCCACCCTTATAGTTAGACAAAACAGCGCGCTAATGCAAGTACTGCAAATGCATCCCTTGCTGGACTTTGTTTGCAAGCCAATAAGTATTGGACGGCCTAAGCTTAGTCCATCAAACTGGCCAAGATCGTTAAGTAAATGTGTTTGGCAAAGCACGAGTTAGAGTTGCCATTCCAAATGCTGCTTCTGCGCGGTTTCTTTCTTCATGCCTCCGGATTTAATTTACTTGTAGAACTTAATTTGTCTAACTCGATTCTGCTTGGAATGCGGATTTGTGTACGAATTGAAATTCAGAATGACTCAAAATTGAAAGTACATTCAGTTTATTTGCTTCCTTGATGCATTTGTTATATTTGGAATTTGGTGAGTGAATGTGTGATCTTATCCTAGATTACCTAGATTTATATACTTCCCTAGGGGATTTTGTTCTTTAGTTGGTTTGTCAGGCTAATTTGGGGTTGCTTGTGGTCGGGTTTCGGATAGTACGAATATCGTGTTGTTACCCTCCCCAATGTTTTGGTCACTCCAAATCCACTTGTAATCTTATCTTGCTAATTCCTTCTTCCATTTTGGGCCATATTTGCCCTTATTGTAGTTTCTTTTTGTTTTTAAATCTGTTGAAGTTGGGTTCTTCCTCTGGTGCTTGAAGCTTTTTCTTTGAAGGTGTCTTGGGTTCTAACTTCTAAACCTCTAAATTCTAATGAGTACAACAGAATTATTTTCATTTTTCCTAGAGCTCTAGTTGTTTTTCAGCAATAGGGCATTTCCAAAATGGGTATCCTGATGTAATCTTTTTAGCTATCTGAAAAAATACTCCATATTTTTTAGGGTTGAAATGTAGACATCCTATCATTTGACATTATTGAGGATGTTTGGATACTCAAATTGAAAATCTGAAATTCAATAGAAGAAAATGCATTTATAAGTGTTCAACTTAGCATTTTGATGAATTGAAATTCTCTAAATGTAAGCAAGAAAGAGGAGGGAAAAGTATTCGAAATATTGTGGATGAGCGTAATTAGAAATTCTCCAATTTTAAACTTTATAAAAGGCTAGAAAATTGGATCAATTCTTAGCCTATAATAATTATCATAGTCATTGAATATTCACCTCATATCTACGAGTAGTTTCACAACTCCATACCAAAAATGTTCGTACAAGAAAAAAAGGAAAAAAAGGGAAAAAGAAAAAGTGGTAAACCTCTCTGGCCTGACCTAGGGCTCGTTCTTTTCAACTGGAAATTGGAACTGGTAACTGGGAGAAACTGGACAAAACTGGTGAAAACTGGAAAGTCTAACTAGTAAGTGGGGAAAACTGGGTCAAACTGGGAGAAACTGAGCAAAACTGGAAGAAACTTGGAAAAACTGAAAATTGTTTAATTTTCACTACTACTACTACTACTACTACTACTACTAATAATAATAATGATAGTAATAATAATAACAATAATAATAATTAATATAATAATAATAATAATAATAATAATAATAATAATAATTAATATAATAATAATAATATGTATTAATAATTATAATAAAATAATAATAATATAATAATATAATAATAATAATAATAATAATAATATGTATTAACAATTATAATAAAAATAATTTTTATTTTTATTATAATTGTTAATACATATTATTATTATTATTATTATTATTATTGTTGTTGTTGTTGTTGTTGTTGTTGTTATCATTAATATTAAAACTGGACAAAGTTGGGCAAAACTGGGTCAAACTGGACAAAACTGAATTTTGTAAGGAGATTGCTAAATGTAAATACTATAATTACTAAACGTAAATCTATTTTCCCTAAATGCCCTTTACATAACACCCTTTTGATTTCCCTCAAACTTTACTCTCTCCTTTCTCTCTCTTTGACGATTCACACTAATTTGCTGCCATATAAAATCAATTCACTTTTAAGTTCTTTTTAGTCAAATCAATTGATCAATCATCATCATCAAGGAACTCATCAACTGTAGTGAAACAAATCGCAGGCATGATTCATTTTTCCTTGGACTCTTGTTTCGCCAATTGGCATCGAGAAAAAACTTTGCGGGAGAAAGACCATCGCCGACGACGAACTGTTTGAGTGCGTGACTGAATACGACGGCGACTGAATGCAACTATTTCGACGGAGAAATGTGGCTGCGACCACCTAGTCCAGCCACCACAACCACCGCCAGCCAGTTCTCCCAACCAGTCCAAGCATCATTGAAACCATCATCCATAAACCCTAATTAAATAAACCCTAAAATAAATTAAACAAAATTAACTGATGAAGAATACGATGGTCGATATTACTTCAATTTCATCTTTATTCATGATGATTGATTACGGACAATTCATCCTTCATGATAATTTAATTAATTTCATGAAGAACACAACAAAAGGGGTGAGAGAGGAAAGGGAATAAAGGAGAGATTTGCATTTGAAATAAAGGGTATTTTAGGAATTTTTGTGATAAAAATACTTGCTTTCAGTAATTTTAGATTTACGTTAAGCAATTCCGTTTTGTAACTGGTAACTGGACAAAATTAAACAAAACTGGACAAAACTGAAATCCAGTTGAAAAGGCCCCTAACGTCTATAAATACATCGCTTTTTTTTACTTTTTGGGTGCCATGAAAAACCCTAGCCCCAATTCCATAGCTGCCGTTTTAGTTTTTACCCCTGTTTCGCCACTATGCTCTTCTTTAACAAATCAGATCCAAATTCATCTCTTTAGACAGAGAAATCACGGTCGCCTAAGAGTTGTCGAGAGTTCTGAGATTCTCTCTCTCTTGCTCTCCCCTCTTTTCGACCGTGTTTCTCTGTCTAAGGTGATGGACTTTGGATCATAAGATAGTATTTCCTCAATTCGGTACCATATAAATCGTCATCTAAAGGCCACAGTTAGAAGTTTAGGATTATATTGTTTTGTGGTCTCTCTCTTTGCTTTTTACACTTTACACATGCTTCCAGTTAATCGTTTTTGGCTATGAAGAACTGTTTTTTTTTCTATTTATCTGTGATTTTGCACTGGTAACCGAGTTAAAAAGGGTTGTAAATTAGATAAGTCATTAACGTGTTAATTTGTTATAGTCTGCTAATATGATTTGCTTTTGTGGAAGATTTGAGTTTGTTTTGCAAGATTGTATCTTACGTGTAGTTGGGCATTGGCTTATTGATGGTATTTGCACCCTATAATTAAAATAACCTGAGAACCAAGGAGTGAGATTTATGAGAACAAGAGTGAGATTTATCAGATTGAAGGTGATTTGGTTGCTCAAGCCTCTGGCAATTGATATTCAATTATTCATACTTGATGGAATCAAAGATACCACAAAAAGAGGTTCTTTAAACCCACAAAAGCAGAAAAACAGGTCCTTGAAAACAAAAATATTATTAGTTAAAAACAATTCAATAAAATTTAGATAAGTTTTTCTTCAACAATTTCGACAAAACTATAATCAGTGTATTGGTACCATTTATACCAATACCATACATGTGTTGCTGAAGTATAAGCATGTTGAGCGGTCAAAAATTGACCCGATCCGAAAAAGTTTATACCCGAAATAACCCGACCCGTTTTGATCTAAGACCGAAATGATCCAACCTGAACTCCAAAGTTGTGAGATAATATTTGTCAAATTCTTTGGGTAACCCGAAATCGAACCCGTATTTGACCAGATCCGTATTTGACCAGATTCGTATTTAATCCAACTAGTATTTGACCCAATCCGTATTTAACACGATCCGTATTTAACCCGACCCTTATATAACCCGATCTGAACTCGATATGACTGATTCATTTGCCAGGTCTATTGCATGTTTGGATTTTCTATAACTATGGATGGCTTTAAAAAAAATATATATATATAAAAAAAAAAAAAAAAAGGGTCTATGGATGAATGGATCTGCCATTGTCGCTGATTACGCCTTTGAGAGTTAAATGATGGGCTGAAATGTTTGGGCTTTGAAGGGCCATGTGTGATAATCTTCTTGACATTTAGAAGTGACATTTAATACGTGATACTACAGCAAATCCCACATCGTTAGCCTTCAGAAGAAAGCGCTTGTATATAGAAGATTACCGCGTATGAATGGGCACGACCTTACTTGAACAGGATCTGTTCTATAGGCTCGTACCTCTGTATCCTTGAGTCCTAAGGAGACAGGAAGCCAAGTCTGGTGGATGAATTATGACCGTATGATCAGAGCGTGATTAACATACACCAGTGATCCGAGCACACTGGTGCAGTAGAGGATCGTTTCTGGTTCACGATGTGGGCTCGGGATGGTCATGCGGTTGTCTGACAAACTCTCCTCTTTTTTTTGCTCGCCTGAAGGTTTTTGATAATTTGCTCTATTGAAATTGCTCACAGATTAGCTAGCTAGGAGCTCATGATCTAACAAGTTTTGATGGCTTTATAACTTGTACTACTACCTTTGGAACCTCTAAAATTCTTCAATAATCTATTGTTAGATTATGCGCCGCGTTAGATTATGTTATTCAGTGAATATTTGTATGATTTGCATTGTAAACATGAATAGCATTAACTGAAAAAAGAAAAACGAGATAAATATCTCTTCCCATTTTTGATAAATTTAAAATGTTGAAAATACTTCAAGCTGTTGTCCTTCCAAACAATTTTTAAAGTTCACCACATGATATGTTTCATGGAGGGAGAAACTGTTGGAAAAATTTAATCGAATAGATAGGGAAATGGAATTTCTGTCAATTTAACATACCTCTAACTTTTTTCATCAACATGTATAACAACAATACAAGTACAATTCTTGTATATCAAACACTCAAATACATTAATATGATCAATAGAACAACAATATAAATAAAAGAAAGTAAGGATCAGAATTAGCCTGTTTTAGTTGGGATTATGGGTTGAGGCATGTTGGACACTTTCCGTGGAGAAGAAACGCCTCTCCTGCATGAGGCTTTAATTTATTATCATGGCGTTCTCCACCTCAGATACAACAACCCGTCGAAAGCTATAGGTGCAGCCAATAGCTCTCCCGAACCACCGAATCGCCCATGCTCAAAATACTAGTTTATAGTACAAAAATCATCAAAGTAATATTTGTTGGAATTGTATTAGTCGTTACTCTCATAAAGCAAAGTAGGGAGAAAAATAGGTGTTTCTCTCTTTATCTTGGAAATATAACTCTTTCCCATAAATCCACAAGAATGACTAAAACTCCCTTTTATAATCAACACTTTAAGTGTTAGACCATAACCTCCCTTATTTTAGTTAGCCATCAAAATAAGAGTTACAAAGCCATTAAAACAGTAACGGTTACAAAAATAAATCAAAGGAACGTTACAAATCCCAACATTTATCAACCAACATTATGTGGTAATAAAACCGCTTTGAATAATCACCAAATACTAAGTCAAGGATTTAGATAAAATAATTTACGTAGATAAAAAAATAAGTTAGGACACAAACTATTAGCTTGTTAGAGCCTTTAGATTGGTATACAAATAAATGTTACCGAATAGGAATTAGGCATCTAACAAATAATAATAATAGTCCTAATATTAAATTTTAAACCATAATTTTCCAACAGAAACTTATCTGTCGGCTTAGTACAAGTCTATGCCATCATACTCATAAAAGTCATAACCCTATTAATTAAGGGTCTGTTTGGTTGGGTGGGAAATCGTTTTCAACTGAAAAGTATTTTCAGCTGAAAATCATTTTTAGTGTAAAACGTATTTCCGTTCACATTTTCAGTTGTTTAGTTATAACGAAAAACATTTTTCTTGAAAAACTAACTTTTATAAATAAAAAATAAAATCTACTAACATAGTTGCGTCGATCTCGAAAAGTTAGGTGGATTAAAAAAAAATCACCTCAAACGCATACCAGAGTCAAAGTTATACTTATTGAAGAAAAAAACAATATTGAGAAAGCGGCCCGAAAGTTCGGCCCGAGGCCCAATCAAGTCGAGTGCGAGTTTGTTTTTATGAAGCGAAGTCCCGACAACCAAACCCGATGATCAAGTCCATTATTAATGCTCTAGGGACATAGTGTTCCACCAACGGAAAACCGTTTTCTCTTCATTTTGAAAGGAAAACATTTACACCTATATAGGTGAAAATGCTTTTCCCCCTGAAAACCATTTTCCTTCTCATTGTAAACCAAACAACGGAAAATGGGAAAACTATTTTCCAGGAAAACTGTTGTCACCCCAACCAAACGGAGCATAAAAATAGGGGCTGAGTAGGGCTCTAGCTTTAACCTTTTTTTTTCTATTTAAAATGCTTCAGATATAAGGGCCTTATAGGTATTTTGTAAGTCACAGGTCTCACAATTGTTGTTGAGCAATAATATTAGCACTTGAGATGGAGACACCAGAAGTAACTTGTTAGTACTCTTTATTGTTCTAGGGCTAGGCCAAGTGGGTTTACTAGTACAAAGACGAAACTATCAAATTGCAGAAAGTGACCCCAAAATTAAGATCCATCAGCTTCAAACTTTAATCAACATACAAACCAACCAACCCATCATCCAATTTATTCATACTAGATTGTTTTTAATAGTTCGATTTCACAATATAACATCCTAATTCACCACATCCTTGTATGTGCTATTGAATTATGCACGTTTTAGCTTTTGGATTATAACATACAAAACAAAGTTTAAACATTTGAAACGCGAAAAAAAAGGCATTATAATTTATAATCACACCATTAATTATACAAGTGTTTATTGAATTATGTATGTTTGAATATTGGATTCTTCATAACTAGTCTATGTCTCTATGGGATCTGCAATTCTCATTTTTCTCGATAACGTTCTATATCTCTATTCGATTAAACCAATGGTGATTTGTTTGCGGGCTAGATATAAGAGACGTCTCGGTCTTTCATTAGCCACGAGTAGTCGAGCAGATAAGAACTTAGAAGTGACATAAAAGAGTCCCACATCGAAAGCTTAGTACCAAAACTCTATGATTTTTAAGTACAGTATGTGTTCATTAATAAATTAACTCTTCTTTGATGTTTTTAAATGGTGATCACCAGATGGCTGATGTAGACTTGAAGTAGAGGATCGTGCTTATACTGTTATTTGAGAGATGCTATGTGACTCTTGAAGTTACAATTTGCACTCCCCCCTGCCCCAAATCAGAAAAGGACATAAGGAGTTTTCTTTTTCTGTTTTTTCTTTTTTAAGTGTTTATGTGTGCTTTTTTTATTGGAGAGTGCAAATTATAGCTTCAGGTGAGAGCGTGAGGCTGCACATAACACCCATCTTGTTATTTATTTTTAGAGCACTTTATTCAACAATTTTTGATAATTTGGGGAAAACGTCTCTTCAACATGAGGCAATTCTTGTCATGATTTACGAATTTGTTGACGCATTTCTAGTCCCTTGTTGCATTTTTTATCTTCAACCCCCTAAGCTTGGGATGGTCACAAAGTCACACATTCTTATTTGACTAGGAGAAGGAAGTCAAGCAACCGCCACTGACTCCTCAAAATGAATCAGTTTTAACTCAACAACTTCTTTTTTTTTTTTTTTTTTTTTTTTGCTAATTACTCCATCCGTTTCTAAAAAATATTAACATCTATTTTTGCACGGTCTCCAATACACTACTTTGACCATAACTATTTGTGTTTATATGAATACATAAACTATAAAAACTAGATTTTCCAAAAGTACTAATTAAAACGAATCCAACGATAATATTTTACATTGTAAATCCTTATATTTTTTTCGAAATCAATGGTCAAAGTTTTTAAAGTTTGATCTTCAAAAAGTAAATGCTAACATTTTTCTGAAACGGAGGGAGTAGTTTTAACTTTGGCAACTTGATAGAACATAGAAGCATGCATGGCCTCTATGGGTAAATGAGTACTGGCAGTTACACACTCAAATTCACTCACCCACCTCACATTCATGAGCATTTCCAAAACATCTCACATTAATCAGTGTTAAATTTATCCGCGAACATAGATATTAGTTCACCAAAATCAACCGTACTTCCCCCTCCTAAAATGATGGTGCTGAAAATCATAAACATTCCATGCATACTCTGAACCAGCAAATTGGTCGAATATTTAGCCAACGGTTTATTAGTATCGCCAGTTCAATTGAGACAGTTCGAAGAAGTCGAACGAATTTTAATTACCTTCGAGTTAGGGTGAGTAGGATAGTGGGAAAGCCACACTCGTGAGTTGTGTGTTATGACCCGACAGTAACATTGTCCACCTTATTATTTATGATTCTAAGGGATTTTGGTGATAACTGATAACTGACAAGGCATCATCCTAAGCCCGGATTATGGTAGCTGCTATATCTGTGTTAATCCTTCCACATGTGACTCCCACTGTTTCATCACCGTGATTTTCTTGCGAGCTTCTTGCTAAACATAATTTATCATTTTAACTAAAAATAAAATCATCGAATAAAAAGTTATCAAAAGGTCTCCTATGAGGCGGCATTAAGGTGAAACTCTCTCTATAATCAAGTATAACATAAGCATGACATCATGCTTGTTAGAGGGCGCCTCACCTTAGGCCGCCTGATACGAATTTTTGAGAAAAGCTATTAGTTGAATAATCATGACCATAAAAAGACATGCAAAATGTATTTCCAGTTTTCCACTTTTATGACTTAAGATTAGACATCTACTTTTAGCCTTGTTTCGCGGAATCACGTTATAAAATTCTTTAAGAGATAAGGGATACTTTGTACTCTTGTAGTAATCATAAATTGTTGTTGAGACTGAGACTGAGACATCTAAAATAACTTGCTACCTTCTAATGGTTCATTGATGAACCAAGTGGCTCTTGGCCAAGTGGGCGGCTAACTATGAGTATTTACAAACTACAAGGACAAAACTATCAACTACATAGAGAGTGACCTCTTGATTGTTTGGGCCACCTAAAATATGCATCCAACCTAATCGACAAACAAATCCAATCAATTATCCAAACTTTTTTCAATATTTTTCCTCGCCTCCCCTTTTGCATAACATAACCATAAAAGTCGATTTAGACGGAAGATAAATTTACAAAATCCGTACATTTTACGACTTTACCAGCTAAACAACCTAATATTTTTTTTTTGGTAGCTAACATGATTCATAAAATTTTGGTTGTTATCTCTTCTTACAAACAAACGGGTGGGTCAATAGTTGGACGGCGGACCACCTCTTACTAGCCTCCTTTTGCAAGCAACAATTGACAAAACTTCGAAACTCATCCGACCCACTACCATCTGGTAACACGGGTGGGTCACCGAAACAAATAGCACACATCAAAGTAGCCCAATCGGGTCGTTGACCCGGCAACAAAAAAGGAAAATAACCCAAAAACAACTCCATCAAAGTCAATCCCAAGCTCCAAATATCAGCCGCATACCCATTATAATTCCCACCATAAGTATCCGGGTCAAACCTTTCCGGACTCATATAAGCACAAGTACCCACATAAGAATTACACGGGTCTAAAGTCCGACCCATTATCCGACCCACACCAAAATCCGCAATTTTCACCTCCCAATCCGAATTAACCAATAAATTCGCTGGCTTTATATCACGATGCACAATTTTATGTGAATGAAGATACTTCAACCCGTTAAGTATTTGACATGCCACTTGGCTTAGTAGAGTTTCTGAGAAAGTGCCACGTGTCTTAAGCGCGGTATCTAAAGTACCACGGTCCATATACTCCATAAGCACGGCCAGATCACCGTCCGGCTGATCAGACACGCCGTAGCACCGCACAATGAACGGTGACTCAGCCGCAACACGCCGGAGAATTTCTCGTTCCCGGCAAATTTGAAGGCGCACGGCTGTGTCAGACGCCGCGGAGATGATCTTGAGGGCGTAAACAATCCCGGTCTGCTTGTTGGCCACCTTGTAGACAGTCCCGCCGTTGCCGTGTCCGAGCACGGCGAGTTTCGTATAGTCGAGGAGAGAGAAAGTGGTGGTGGTTGTAGCGGCCGTGGTGGAGGTTGTGGTGGTTGTTGCGGTGGTTGTGGTGGCGGAGGGTGGAAGAGGTAAAGGAAAAGATTGGCGGCGAGTGGTGGTTTCGGGGAGTTTAAGATTTAGTTGCCGGCGTTCTCTTACAAGTGCCATTTATGATTTTTTTTTTTTTTTTTTTTTTTTGAGGTGGGAATGGAATTCTTTTTGGTGATTTGAGAAGGGGGTATATATAAGTGGATGAGAAGAGCACGTGGGGTAAAGAAAAGTAAGTGAGTGAGAGAGAGAGAGAAGTGGAGTAACGGCAATGAAGGGAATTGGGAAAGAGGGTGGAAAGGTAGGGTGAAATTGGAATTTGGAATTAGAAATTAGGAATGAATAAAAGTTGGTAGGGCCCATAGGGGGCAATTTGTATTGGATGGGTTGTGCCAATTAAAAACAAAAATTGATTGGATGGGTTGTGCCAATTAAAAAAAATAATTTGATTGGATGGGTTTGATGGTTAGATAGAAAGCACTCAGTCACTACAAACAAGTCAACAACTACAAAATTAAAAAAAAAAAAAATTGTTTTGTTTGTTTTTTGGGGGGCTAGCTTTTGTGTGGTGGGCAAGAAATAAGGAGATTTGGATTTGTTTTGGATGTGTTTATTGGAAATGTTTGAGTGTGTTTGCATTGGTTTGGGATGTGGGTTTTTATGTTTTTTATTCTTCGATTTTTGTTCCATTTCGTTATAAGCAATATCTCCGTCAGCATCTAGTTTTGCCTGACATTATGTTTAATTCTGTAACTTACTTTATTGAATTTTCTAATTGTTCTATTATATATTCTATTGAAAAGGATAACTAATTTTACCAAACATTTCAATTGTAATTAGCTAGCTACACAAGCATTATAACTTATAAGCGATCCTCTAACGTTTAAGCTATGAACTAATTAAACATCTAGTGTCAAACCGAGATTATGCCCAATTATCCCCCAAGACATGAGTTTCATTAAGAAAACGACTACGTGCTATCTAATATCTACAATCAATTCTCATAAAATATACAAAATATATTGTTGATATTCCAAGGAAAGATCCATCAACCCTTTCAAGGGACCTACTTGATTATGGGTTGTGACGTTTGTAAATCACTTTGTTGCTAGATTCAAGTAATGGAGGCGTAGTTACGTTTCTAGTTAAAAGTGGAGCCCATGGGCCATGGAAAAAAGCACAAGTGGCGGCAAGCAATGCAAATAATAGTTGTCACTGTTACTAAAAAAAGTTCCATGTGACGAATAGCCACTAGACATTAGCCAACCAGTTTTGATAAGTTTCTCATTATTGCTTAATTTGGGTTTTTTTGGTTTGGATTACAGATTCGCCTTAAACTCTTTAATTCAAGACTAATCTTGTTTACATCGAATCAACGTAAAAAAAAAAATACAGTACTCAATGAAAATTAAAACTTTAATTTAAGAGATAAAAATGCCGAACCACGAAACCAGTCACTCATCAGTAATTTTGTTTTTGTTTGAGTGTCTGCTAGTATGGGAGTAGCTTAGAGTTAGTGGAACCATAAAGTGACCAAAGTGAGTGATGGTTTAGGTATTATAATATGTATACAGGTGGTGGCCTTGGATCTTCCAAAAGATTTTATAAATTTTTGTCGTGCTACCTTGGTGGGATGAAACTTCATTTGCTGCTTTATTTATTTATTTTTTTACTTTTGGGGCACGCAAGCATGTCTTGTTCTATAATAGCAGCCAAAATTTTGGCTTTGCATTAATGGAGTTTCAAGGAAACATCTGGTTAATTTTTCCCGCCATATGGTGTGTAATTCTCCCACCATATATGGTATTTATTGCTCCACTTAGATCTATCAAGCCAATTATGGTCTTTCAAATCAAAATCAACCAACTACATTTGCTTATAGTGTTGTATCCGTATTCAATTTGATTTAAGATTGATGATGACCTTCACTCAAAAAAAAAGAAAAAAAAAAAATTGATGATGACCTCTAACAATATCTAAAATTTTACTAGATATCGATCCAGATGTAGTTATTATCTAATTTGTCAACATTATATTCATATAATAGGTACTACTGATAGATATTATAAGTTGTGAATGAATTAAATAGTTGATAAGTATTGCCCGTACATATTATGACTTTATGAGTATAAAAAAAGTCTTACATGAAGTGGTTTTTCTTACAATATTTTTTTTAAAAAATTTATTGCAGGTTTATTACATTTTATTATATAACCCATAAATGTGGTACTATGTGTATGTAATGTCAATTTAAAAGTGATACATATCAAATTATTAAAATGATTAAGCTGGTCATTAATTACAATTGGTTGTACCCAATTAAGGAGATGACATACTTGAGATTGTTATAATATTTCAGAATTATATTAAACAGGGATATATAAGACATGGCACATGAAGAAAATCACAGCGGCATATTCAATATCCTACTACTTAAAAGTGGGAAAATGTTTTTTATTATATATATTTTTACTATAACTTTTAACTAGTGTATGTGCTATGCCGTGCATAAATGCACAGGTTAGAGATGTTTGGGATTCCATAACTAATCGATGTGGGCTCGGGATGGTCATGCGGTTGTCTAACAGACTCCCCTCTTTTTATTTTTTTGGCCTTTGAGGTTTACAGTCAATGATGGAAACATGATCTCTCATTCTCTCTGATTATGGATTCTTTTTCGTAATTGAATATTTATATGTCATCTCAAATCATAATTCTCTAACATTTTAATCAATAACAATTTTTTACAAACAAGAACAAAGAAGAGTCGTTGATGCCCTCATCAGTCATCACAACACACTCACTGGAGGGCTTTGCCAGGCAGGCAAATTAAGAACTGTTAGAAATGAGTCTCGGCTCCAATGGATGTTTGAGCTTCGGCTTCCTTTTATGCCATTCAATAAAATGGATTTCTAATTATCAAAAAAAAAAAAAAAAAAAAACCCTCTAGAAAGGCATTTGAATTTTGAAGACATGCAGTCTCTTAACTGGTATACATATCTAATTCGAATCCTGCTGGATGGTCTCTGCAAAAATGGGCTAGTTGACGAAGCTATGTCTTTATTTTCCTCCTTGCTGATCTCATGTATGGGGTTGAAGATTTTACTATAATCATGGGTGGGTTGTGCAGAACTTGTAAATTGATAGTTTGGCCAAAACTAGGTTGAGCAAGGAGCAACCTTTGTGTATCCAACTGTAACAACTGTTGTTTTCTGATGATTGGAAACTTGAAAAGGTTGGTCATGATCCACCTGAGTTATGCTGTTAAACTCTGCATTTGGCCTAAACGTCTTTGAAGAAAATTGGTCAAATAAATGCATCATACATTGAGATTCTTGGGAAATCCTGTAAACCATAACATGATTATGATCCGAGAAAAAGTGTTGAATAGCTCATATCTTAGTAGAACCTTTTTTATTTGTACAACAGAATGTGAAATGGAGACTAACTTACCAAGTACATAGCATGTAACCTAAATCAATCACAGAAAGAGCACAAATTTCCAACAGAAGCACATTGCTCATTGATTGGACTGTGAGAATACAGATAAGCTGAACACCATTTTATACAGATTAAGACAACAGGTGTAAACACATCCTATACAAGTTTAGTAAACACAGCTATTTTCCTATACCTTGCCTATTGTGGTAATATACTTCTCCATTTTCTTGTATTTTTATTGTTCTTTTTTGTCACTGGGGTTGTCGAAGATTATGATTTTATGACTTAGATACCAGCCCCTTCAAAGATTTCAAGGGAGATGCATGTCCATATGCCTGGCTGTCCTTCCAAAGTGTAAGTCCTGTTACCAAAAAGAGTTGATAAAATCAGATATACATTCGATATCTAAAACAACTGATCTGGAAAAATAACCAAAACACAAAAAAGGGGCATTTCTAACATACACAAAAGAAGAAGAAGACAAAATATCGACATAATCAGCTAAAATTTGCTATTATAATCACAATATATAAGAATAAGATATCCTATACGAGACCAGAAGAGGAAGGAAAAGAAGCGGTAAACAAGAAATAATGACTACCGCCGCCTTTATCAAGAAATTCAACAATCTTCATTAATCTTGGCATGACTTTTAAAGATGCGATGTCTTAACATATTCCCAAATTGGATTAATGTATCATACGTCAGCAGGCCTAATCATGTATGAAATTCCACTATGGGATGTAATATATCTTGTTCACTGGTAGATATTGCCTTCTTCAGATAGTATCTGTACTAATCAAAATGTTGAATCCCCTTCTAGGACTTGAAATGGGACTTGAGACGGGATTCCGATGTCATGTTCAACCATATTTCATTACATCCATGGAGTTGCATGCACTTGGAAAATGCCTTGTACATATGCTCATTGCCTTTTCTTATCAGATAATGACAAGTTCCAACACAGAGAAATCATAACAGAGATAAGGGATTAGATGATAACCTATCCAGATGTATAAGCCAGCTGTGGATGTGAAGAAAAATTCTCGACTGATGCTTTTAAACCTGTATTGAAAGTGTAAAAGTATTTATCAAGGAGTCTCTCATGAAAGTTGAAACAGCTGAAGGAAAAGAAACTGGAGGCTAGCCACTCACAAGTACAAGCTTATCAGATTCCCCCAGCCATACAGAAAAGTTGCCCAAAATGAACCAGTGAACCTGCACAAAAATTTCAGTCAGCACTGCAACAAAATTCAGAGGCACGACATCCCCTACTCAAACGCAAGGCAGAAGTTAGCAATCATATTCAGCAGGAACATTTTCATAGAAAAGAGCAAAGGGTATATGCTAAACATAGATGGCCATGTGACAACCATGACGTGCCCCTGGGAATTGAGACAGGCAGAAAGCACAATATGCAGCCGGATTTAAGGGGCTTCTCTTTGCTGACAAAAGGCAATAAGAAGGCTAGAACAGTAAGAAAAGCAAAAATCTGATGAAGCAGATGGCCATCTGGTAAATCAGCCATTATGTCAAGCCAGCCCTGAAGGCCTGAACACACCGCCTCAAGTTTGGAGAGGGATCAACTCTCACTCACTGGAAGTCTTCTGCCTGAGTATCCATGCATTCCAGCACTCTATATGGCTGACTGCAGAAAAACTCAACTTTCCACACTAGCCCAGGATGCAGTTGCAGCCTAAAGTTTAGAGGAAATTATATGAACTCATTTTGATTCTGTGACTACTATACGTTTCAAGCTACAAAGGATTCACTGCCAGTTCTCAGTTAGAAACTATTAGGCTACATCATTGAGTTTGTCCAGCACAACTTCTTTGATTCCACAAAAGACAAAGCAAACAATATGCACCCTATGCTAAAACACATCAGATCACATTTTACCCTACTTTTAAATCATGCACCAAAAATTTCTCTCACAAAATCTGAATTTGGAATATGTTTGTTACTGCAGTCATGCTCATGAAGAACATCGTCAGTCAGAGTTTCTAAATAAATCCTACTCCCTCAATGCTAAAATACTTGTCAAATTTAGGGAAAGTAAAATTTTCAGGGAACATCATTTATCAGGTTGTCTCTCACCATTTCACCTGTTCACCATTAAGATTATTAGCCTTTTCAGAAACTTGACAAGCATTTAGCGACATCCCAAAATGGATCTTTTGGCAAGGTTTTTGGGATAGAGTACTCAAGTTCCGGAAAAGAAAGGTAAGAACCAACTGATTGAGGCATACACTTAAGTGAGTCCAGGAGAGCTGAACACCCTCCCCCCCCCCCCCCCCCGCCCCCCAGAGACGGAAAAAAAAAAATGAAAAACTGATAAAAACAAGGAAGTTGCTGAAGAAAGATGACACATTGTGTAAATGACAGCTCAAAGGATGCGTTGTTTTACTCAGTGACTTGTCGCCTTTGTTAAAAGAGGCATGCATAGTAATAAGCTTTCAGCATGTCAAGGTATCAGAAGCTCTTCTATTATCCATTCATTGTGAATGATCTACGATGTCACCAGAGACATATATTAGAAATACAATGTTTCTGCATAAGATAAGGTCATACATCTCGACAGAAGCAATTTAAGACGTGTAGAAGCTTAATGCAAACCAATACCAGAAATTTTGAGAGGATCATCTTGAAAAGAAACTTTCATTCACATTTCACACTCTTGAACAATTCATAATATTTTGATGCAGTAAATTCTAAGATAGGCAGGTAACTTTACCACATTAAATCACGGACAAAAAGTGCACGTGGGATTAATAGTCCATTTCCAAGCATAGCAAGCAACATAGAGATAGCTGATAAGCCTTTGATGTTATCAGGATTCAGGAAATTTGTCCACTGAAAAGGGAAAACAAGAACTATAAGAAATCAGAGAAGGCTTGTTAACGGGAAATTCCTAATTGCAAATTTACAAAACAGAACATAATGAAACTATCAATGTTTACCAATTGTGCTATTGGCATCCACATGAAGAGAAGTGTAGCAGTCCACCCAGATATTGCTCCAACGAATGCGACACCTTCCTCTGAGAGTTTACCTGTTCTTGCCTGTGAAAAGCAACCAGCTATGTTTGAGTGATGCAGGATGCCTATGCTAACTCAATAAAGGAACTCCAGTACTAAACTCATGAAAAAGGCATCAAATTATCCACTTACAGAAAAATTGAAACGGTATTTCATTTTTATTTTATTTAGATAACATGGGTGTCCAAGTTTTGCTTGACTAATTCCATGAGCCCTGAAGTTAACGACCAGTAAAACCTCCAGTGGCCCTGAGGGGACCCTGGGACCTCTGGAATATTTATCAGAGGTCTTACCAGCTGAGCTATCCCCTCAGGGTTATTGAAACGGTAATTCATAAACTAAAATACTTGCTAAACAATGTTTAGATCACCTAGATAAAAAAATAAGAAACAGAGACTATATATTACACTTGCTCTCTAGAGTTATCTAATTGAAGAAAGTTCAATTTGAATGTGTTTTGGCATTATGCAACATAACTTGTCCAAATAGGTTTGTTGTCCTTTTTGTTGGGTTATTTGAATGGGCCATTGTGTTTGGACAACGCAGCAAATCGGGACCATTCCACTTCACATAACACAATTGACCTCATACAACATGCAAGGATAATAGTGCTGCACAGCCCTGACGAAGATTTGCATCCGTCAATTGCAGGAAAATGCTGGACACTTAAGAGAACCTTAAATTAAATTACTTTTCTTAGAAACTCTGCTTCCTCATGCTTGTTGCACACGTTAAACTAAAAGGATATAATATTCAGCTTACCATGACAATTGCTATCATGGCTGCGGCAAAAGCTATTGCTCCAGGAAGCACACTGTTTGGAACATATGGAACAAATGTGGACCACATCACCTGTACTAATTACACAGAAGAAAAAGAATTCAGCAAAAAGTATCAGAAATAGGGGCACTTGCTATATGTGCTTGCATGGAGAAGAGGAAAGGAAACAAAAACAGCACCTGAGGAAGGACAGAAACTCCACCAACGGTGATAAAATCTTCCCACAAACGCCAAATAGCAGAAGGAAGCATGCCAAAATAATTGAGGAAATTGGAGATAACACCAGTACCAATCACCGTCGAGATCAAAACATAGTAAGGGAAGGGCATGGCCTCAGCCATTCCCAGCTGGGTGATTACTGTGAACGAGGAAATCACTCCCAGGCATTGCACTATCATTGCTTCTGTCTCCTTCTTCTTGGCAAAGTATGAAAGCAGGGATAGATTCCCAAGCAAACCCGTGAGGATGCTCTGCAACATTTTTCACCAGTTACTTGAGCTTAGACGTACTGAAGCTGGACATAATGAAGGAAAGAAACTAGGGAGGTTTAGTTTTACCAGCCAACTGACAGCCAAAAGAGCAGTTTTGTTTCCGGCCATAAGATTACGAGTATTCAGCAAAATTTGTGGCAGCTGCAGAAGGAGGAAGGGAATATTGGCAGCTGCAGCAAACTTCGCAGTCCAGCTATCCCATTGCTTATAAATTTCATCATTATTTTTCAATGTCACTGTTTCCTCTCCCTTTTTTTCAATATGCAAGGGAAATGACAATAGGAGGGAAAACAATCATTTCCTCTTTATAATAAACATATTAAATTATTGACCCAAACAAGGGAGAAAAATGGAAGAGTAAGAAGAAATAATAGCACATTACCGGCTGAATAGGTTGGGGAAGATCAGAATCAAGAGAGGCTATAGGCTTGAGCTTGAACCGATGATGGGAGAACGAAAAACCTCCACGGTTGTTACCTATCAAATAGAGTATATAACTGCTGCCATTTCCATAATGGCAACACTGGTTCTTGAACAGAAGGGTTGAGGAAACAGATGGCAAAGGCCGTAATCTTGTTGAAGCATGAGGAGGACGAATAGATGGAGGAGCTAACCGCAAAGGTCCCAGGAAAGACTGAGCCAATGCCGGCGCTGCCACAGTAACTACCATTTCATCAATTAAATTAGGGAGGTTGCCAGAATTCTGAAAGTAAAAATAGACAGCAAAGGAGGCAAATGCGGCACCCGTACAGCACCCCTGCAACGATTGTTGGACACTGCAGAGACAAAGCCAGAAACTTTCTTCACCAAAGACGCAATAAGGTACTCCTATAATTTCTCAAAGCACAAACATACAGATACTGTATTAGAGACTTGAAATTTTGTCTTTTCATTACCTTTCCATAACTTTGGGAGATTGGGACTAAAATACGTCATCTCAAATTTGGTTCTCCTAAATACCATCAATTCTTCCAAATATGTAAACTAATGCACTCTTCTCCTACAATTTATTAACGAGTGAGTCGCCATTTCATTTCTCAGTTCTATGAAAATTCAACTACTATTACAAGCTGTTACTACTTACTACTGGTCCAATAATTCAACAATAACAATCAAGGGTCTTGAATTCATAAACAAAAGATTACATAGTTCAATATAGGTTTCCAAGAACAACCCACCAAGAATTCCAATCTCAATAAAATCAACAAACACAAATACAAGCTCAATCCTATAATTGCATATCCATATTTTAAACATCAGGGTTCCAACTTTTACTCGACAAAAGGTTATGACAATAGCTATAGAAATTCTACTTTGCAATTTGCTATAACTAGAAAAAGACTAGTAATTCCAAACCCCACAACAACAACAAAAAGAAAACACTTTTTCCATACAGAAACAGTGAAGTTTTTGAAGAACGAAGCATAAACACACTGCAAAGGGCTACTAAAGAAGAAGGGTGGCTAGAATTACTTACAGTAGAGAGCACAATCAATGGCCAATGAGCAATGAAATCAATAGGGTCCTAAAACTAACAGAAACAAAACAACCCAAATGAGAAAAATCCAAACCAACCCAAATGAGAAAAATCCAAACTTGGGAGCAATTATAATTGAAGCAAGCAAAATGCCATCCACTTACAAATTACAATGTGAATGAAAGATGATACAGTGTTTTTTTAATTATTGAAGGACGTAAAGATGCAATCTTCATACTTACCAAAGCACCAATGTAAGGTTTGAGGAATGGGCGTGTAGGTGACGGTGCTCGAATCACGATGGGGATGGGCGGTGCTTAATGAGAGAGAGAGAGAGAGAGAGAGAGAGAGAGCAAAGAGGGGGGAAGTAACAAGTAGGAGTATTATCATGGATATTTTTTGAAAGATTAACTTATATCCCTCTGATTAGACTAGCAAAAAAAAAACTTATATCCCTCTGATTAGCCCCAAAAAAAAACTTATATCCCTCTAATTTCTTTGCTTTTTTAATCCAAGTTGTAAATAGTTGTTTGATTGGGGTATTTTTTTTTTTCGCTCTTGAAAGTGAAGGTGTAATTTTGAAACAAAGCCAACATTTTTAAGGATAATGAGACTCTAGTTCTTTTCGTCGATTCTATGCTGAATTGCGTTTTATTCCGTCCATTTCGCGCCTACTTCATTTTGTCTCACTTATTTTTGAATTATTCGCGCCGCGCCGTTCCGTTCCATTCTGTTTCAATCCGTTCCGTTCCTCACCGTCCCGCACTATTCCGTTGAAGAGAACAGGGCCGAAGTGATCAGTTCGTTTTTCATGAACGGCTGAAGCTGAGCCCCATGGCCACCTAGATGGATTTAGACCTTTTTGTTGCCATTTAAATTTTGGTTTTGCTAGTGCCACTTTTCCTTTGTTGTTTTCGCTGAAAACTACTTTTCCTTTGTTCTTTTAATGGTTTGCTTATAGAGTGTTTGAAATTTTGGGGACTCCCAAGATCATAATTCTGTTAATTTGTAAACTAACTTGAGCAACTTTAGTCAAGATTTTTCCAATTGCTCAATGTCATTTGTCAATTGTTACTCAAGATTTTTACTTACAAATTGAAGGTAGTGTCCAAATACAGCATCAGCTTGACTTTCAGTCAACCTTCCACACTTTATCTTTTGTTACTTCTTTTGTACTGTAATTATCCAGTGAAAATGAAAAGGATAATCATCAATATGAGATACCAATCCTGTGTCCTGTGTCCACAAAAAATTACTTCCCCTTTTTCTTATGTTTGTGAGTCTGACATAAGAAGCTGGTTTATAGATCACCTACAGCTTATGGGAATTTTGGGAATCAAGAATGCAAACATATGATGAATTCCCATGTACTACAAAGCAAATCCCTTTAACAATCATATAATCATATTTCACAAAACAGATGTACATACTAACCTAGTACCCTAATGTGACAGGTTCTAACTTCCTCAAGAAAGAGATCAAGTCTTTAAAACTTAAAATAGCATTCACTGCCTCTGTTTAACTGATAAACATACAAGCCTATAGGAACATCGAAGGACCAAGCCAAACACCACAAGTCCACAACAAGTTTGCAGGATCACGGAGCGCATTCTATCAGGCTCCTGATATTAACAGGCAGCCCCAACAAGGTGCTTAAGAGCGTGTATTCCTCTTTCTACTATGGGGTTTACTCAGTGAGGCTTCTTTTGAACTTTCACCAAAATCTTCATCTGATTTTTCTTCACTGTTCACTTCATCATTTCCACTATGATATGGCTCTGTTCCATCAGTAGAGACCTCCTCTTCTTGTGGCAGCTTCCCTTTACCTTCTTGTTTTGAAAGTCGATCACGAAGCTCTCTGAGTTTTGCCTTCTTGGAGTTCAGTACATTCACAAACTGGAAGCAGAGAACGGCAAAGAGATAAATATAGACAGAACAGGACTTATTCAGCATAACATGCAAGGCACAGGACTCAGGACTGCCCATACAGCATCATTCACCATCATCGAGCTGAATAAGAAGATAGTTTATCGAACTGTAAAGATGATAGATGTTAGGATGCACTATTTAGCTGCCTATTGGGGAGCTAGCACTAGCAGCCCTTCTTCTACAAACAAATAGTATCACTTTGATTCTGTATCTCACTGACAAGTTTTTTTGCGCTCTTGTAATTTTTTTCGTGAGATAGCAATTATGATTTATGAGGGACAAGGACAAGGAGCAGCGTAGTAATTGCATCATAGACGTCTAATCAGTTTCCACCTTATCTATCTGAAATATGTAAGACCATGCAAGTATAACTCTCACCCCCACCTTCCCCACAAAAAAACGGGAATTTCCTTGTGTATAACTCACGTCTCACACGTCAGTTCTGACTCTGAGAGGTGAGGTACTTCCACAGAGCTGGTAAATTGTTGAATAAATGCCAAAGAAGAAAAGTTAGGATTCACCAAGACTCCACAAAAGACCCCATTGCTACTCACGCGAAAGATGGATTTCTATCTTCCAAACTCAGTTTACAGGTGGAATCATTCTTCAACTTATCAAGCATTATGTACATGTCTAGAATAGAAGAATCATATGAAGAGTACCTTTTCATATACTTCTGATTCAAATTCTTCTTTTTCGGTGCTCAACTTTTCACTTTGTTCCAAGCATTTCTCAGCTTCTTGTTTCAACTGCTCAAATGACTGCGTCTTTTTGACAACTTCTTCCTGTAACATTCAAACAAATAAAGAAGTTAAAGGAGTCGGTCATTGTAAACGCACATCCAGCACTCTGATGAACAATCAGGAAGAATTCTGCCCAATAGCCATGATTGGTGACTACAGTCAAGGCGTTGATTATAATTCATGCCAAAAGAGCATTCAAACTACTCACAGTAAAAACATAAAGATCTACCAACAGTTGTTTAACTAGGAGACTGAATACCAATTCATACTTCAATTACTCAAAATCAGACAGATACAGCAGCACCCTCTTCAGTACAAAGATCTGCTTTATGAATAACCAATGATCAAAAACATTGTCATAATTACTGCAAGTTACATTTACACATTCACAGATTGCGAAAGGCATTCAAAGCATTTAGTTTTGACTCCTTGTTCTAGATATCTGAAATCTGAATAGAAGTGTGAATGAAGTTTATCAACCAATCCCACCTTTAAGCCTAGTTCCCTACTCTCTTGTTCCAGTCTAATTAAGTATATGAATAAGTAGCAAAATATTTATCAGAGTCTACAAAACATAACTCCCACAGATCTAAATCCTAATTCCTGATTAACGTACTACTAAACTACTATATCTCAGAAGAGTATCAAACCAATTACACCCATCTCAACTTCTGCTTTTCGCATTCAGCAAGAAATTTCAAATCTGAACCAGGGTAACCGTGGTTTTGCCTAACAAGTAAAGCTTGTTAAATGGAAGTGCCAAAATGGACCAAATCCATAAGTTCAATAGTTGAGCATGTCAACAATGCTACCTAGTACCTACCTACCATAGGTAGTCCCAATAACTTTAAAAATAAAAAAAGCGAGTTGAATTCATAGATTTGACATGTCTTAAGAATGTAAGTTGAGTTAAAAACTTTGTAACTACATATATAATTGTTCAGACCTGCAAAGAGACTGATCTTCTCACAAATCCTGCTTCAGACTGCCAGCAAGTCAGCAACAATGAAAATAAAAGTCCTACTATGAAGCAGAAGCCCCACAAGAGTGCATGTACATTAACTGGCTTGACAGTTAAACCTCTTTCAGGACATAGAGAGAAATTCATTACTTCCTATAACCTACAGTATCTATAAACCAAATAAGCTATATAGAACTAAAATGTAAATGCTATATGAGAGCCTCACACTTAATCTTATGTTTGCGTCCATCAGAAAATCCAATATGTCAGCTGTAGTTTTCTTACTGTTGGGTGATGGCTTACATCTCCATCTCCATTCCATCTGTGTGCCTTCCCTCTCAAACGTCCATGACAGCTGAAGCACAGTACACAAGCACACAAAAAATACTTGCATCAGCAAACCACTACTTAAGCCCATTGACCATTTCACTTAAAAACCAAAATCCATCCCAATATCACATTACTGTGCAACTTTACAAATTACATCATTGATTGAAGACTTTGATCCTTAAAGACTATCTAATGTTTATCATATACCAACTCATGAAATTTTACAGTAGCTAAGAACTTATTAAAATATACTCCTTACCCTAAAAAAGATGTCTGTACTTTCCCTCAAAAACCTCACTTTAATGTATGTCATTTTCTCATATTACCCTTCTTAACCCTTTTTATCCCTGCTAAGTACTAACACAACCACAAGTCCATAACCCACTCATATTTGAAACAATTTACCCATTTACATCAAATTTCATCCTTAAAAACCTAAACTTCAATTGTTGATGGGACAAAAATGACCCAAATCCCACATTTTAGTAAAAAATCTTCAGCAAAAGAATAAAAGAAAAAAGAAAAAGAAAAAAACCCAAAAAATAATACTATAGGGTAAATGAAGACAAACCCTTCTGTGACCATTTCCAGCATCAGAGAACCGGTAAATAGAACCGGGTTGCTGAAACCCTAAATACTTCTCGGCAAATTCAATGTATTCAGAAACCGGCTGGTCCCACTGGCTTGCCCTTTCTCTAACATCTTCTTCTGAGGCTATTAAATTGAAACCATAATTGATAATTTATCATCATTCAATTTCAATTAAAGTCACCCCAAAAAAATGTAGTCGAAGGAGAGAGAGAAAGAGAGAGTACCGTTGCCAAGCCAAGAGCCATGGCCATTGGTGATGGAGAGAGAAAAATGGGAAGGGAACCAAGTGCCCTTCACGAATATGGTGTCTTCTGTAAGGTCTAGCTTCAGACATGTGTGTCTTGCAATTGTTGCTTCATCTTGGGATGAAGAAGGCTCCATTGAAATTCTTGTTTGTGTGTTTGAGTTTTGGTTTTTTGGGTATCAAATTTTGAAGTAAGATCAATGGAGCAAAGTTTTAGAATTGGAAATAATTGGAGAAGGAAATGGGAAATGATAATGGCGTTGTACGATTTGGGAATTGGGACTTCGGGTGAAGGTTGGAGTGGACTTCTATTTCCCGCCTTTTTAGTTGCGGTATTGTTCTATTGGGTTTGGGCCTTTTTGGGAAGGATTGATAGCAGTCTATAGCACTACTGCACTAGTGGTGATTTGGTGAATGAGTCTAGATTCTATGTTGTTCGTGAGAACAATATCTTGCTTTACCCTAAAAATAAGGGGTAGTTTTGGATAATTAAACGGTCTGAGAAAAGAGATAGAGAGAAAAAAGAACAGTTCTATATGGTTATTGTAGAGGATTCAAATACACTTGTAAGTTGATGGTGTGCAAGTGACGATCAAGATTAGGAGTCTGAAGCCAAGAGTTCCAGGTTTTCAACAAACAATCAATCATCAATATATATATATATATAAAGGAGGCATATTCCGGGAGCAATGAGGTACGCCACGTAGTCGAGAATTTTAAGAGCGCGCCACCTAAGCGAGAATAAAGACAAAAAATATCTGGTATGAAACGTTTAGGACTCTAGAATCCCTACTGTTTAGGATTCTTGAGATGTGATAAACCTCTAGAGTTTTATAAGAGTTATACTAGAACTCTGTCAAATATTTGAAATCAGATATAACTTTTTCTACCGACCTCAAAAAATATTAACTTTTATACCATGAAATTCGCATCGAAAAATACTTTAGAACGAGATGCATATACGATATATGAAATATGTAAGATCGCACGTATATATTGGTTCCCATAAATAAGTAATAATAATAATATTATTAACAGTAAAATTAAGACTGAACATAAAAAATGAGCAAATATCTTTAGCCACCTAAGCGATATTTTTAAGAGCACGCCACATAAGAGAGAATATTAAACGATAAAATCAAAGTAACACATACTCATAACACATACTTTGAACAAAAAAATAAAAAATAAACAGAAATAGAAATAAGAAAAGAAAAATAAGATTTTTCACATGTTAGTAACTTAGTAATTAGTATACACAAATCAATTGCCAAATAATTTTCTTTTTAACATATCAATCAATATATAATATAAAGAAGTTTCATAGTAATAAAGTTTCAGATAATGAAAAAAGAGCTTGATTTTGCTAAATAGTTAGAGTTTTATTGACGACATAACTACTTTATCTTAGTTTAATATTCAAACTCGAATATAACTATCATACACATCTTTAATAATAATAATATTTACACCATCATATTCGTATCGAAAAGTACTTCGAAATAAGATGCATTCATAATATGTTTACAATAAACTTGTAAGATTGTGTTACAATATTAATTTCAGTAAATAAATTTTAAAGTATGATATTTACTAATAAAAGAAAAATAAAAACAACAAAACATTTAAATTTGAACGCGTGAATCCCACGGGCATTGCGTCACATAGGAATGTCATCTAAGCAAGCAATAAACAAAAAATAAATAAAGGTTAGAAAATGAAATATAGAGCTTGAGTTGTGATGGACCTCTAGAGTTTCATAGGAGTTATATTAGATCTTTGTCAAATATTTATATAATCAAATATAACTTTTTCTACATGTCTAAAAAAATAATCTTTTGAATCATCAGGTTCGCATCGAAAGTATCTTAAAACGATATTCATTTACAATATGTATAAGAAACATGTAAGATTGGCTTGAAAATAAATTTGAGCAAATATATTTTAAGTCCGTGCATAGCACAAGTTTGATCACTAAATTGCATCACCTCAGCAATTAGTCTCAACAGAAAAAAAAAAATTAATTAAAAACACACCATAAGCCAGAAATATATTTTAGAATATTGAAAGAAGACAAAAAAGAAGTGGAGAATGTGATTAATGTCTCTCCTCATGTTCACATTTCACCTTTTATTAATTTGTCTCTCTATTTGCTATCTGCGAGACTACAAGGCCAAAAGTTGACATGAATATAGCGGGAGACTAATGAAAGTTCGATGCTTCATGTATATTTAAATTTATTAAGAGGTTATCGCATTGATTCAAGGCTCCTCCGATATGATATATAGTGTTCTAACAACGATTTTAAAGTAACCATTTTCGGAGGTGCAATTTGGTTAGAACCCTAATTGTATTTGAGGAGGATTATGATAACTAATATCTTTTTTTATTCAACGACTCACATAATCACTTCTCCATTTTTTTGAACATTTTCTCACCCTTTATTCTTCCTACATCTATTTGCTTCCAAGTTTTCTTATTTATTCTAACAAATATAATCATGATGATCCGAGGGGCGTGAAAAATAAAAGAGAGATCGACCTAAATTACTAAAGATAGTATGAAACTAACATCACTACATAGCATGCATAATCATAATCAATTAGAATTTTTTTATGATTTCTTTTTTAAATAGGCATGTTATTGTGCGTATTTCACCAAATGAATATTAATATACAGACATTTTACTCAACCCGTGCAACGCACGGGCTTTAAAACTAGTCAAAAATATCTTGCACATTTTAAACTAAATTTTAGGATGGGTAGTAAAGTGGCGTAACACGCACCACTGTTAAGGGTGCAAAATGCAAATGAGCCAATGCAAGAGTATCCCTGAATTATGTTGATCTAGTCAATATAGTTAGGTTTGCCGTTTGCCTATCAGTGAGAGTTTTTAGTGGAACTCAAAAGTTTGTTCAATCTAGGTTTTAAGAATTACCATGTTCAAGTTTAGCTTGTTTATTAATCTAACCGAGCTCATAAATGAGATTTTAGTCATTTCATGACTCATTTAGGCATATAAGCTCATTTCAAACTTGTTTAGCTTGGAATTTTTTAAATTAATATATAGATAATGTTAATTTAACTTTACAAATAAAGTCTAAGCAATACAAGACTTTGATATGTCTATGTTTCTCAAAGGAGAATCTTCCAATGAGCATAAAAAATTATAGTTTCTAACCAATTTGGTGAACACAAGTGAACAAGTAACACTATGCATTTCATGTTCAAGCTCGTTTATGGAATACTCATTCCGTTTTTTTTTTAAACTTCACATTTGCTTTTTTAAGGTCAAATTTTATAAACTTTGACTGCGAATATATGTAAAAATCCCTATGAGTTTTGATTTTAAAGTAATACATTAGGTTGTTTCATACCAGTTTTTATGATTGCCAAATTTCCAATTTTTATAAAATTTACTTTAATAATTTTATAGATATTCATGGTTAAAGTAACACATTGTAAACCGCAAAAAAGAAAGTATGAAGTTTAAAGAGGATCAGAGGGAGAAGTAATTTGTAAATTTTGTTTCAACTAATGTTCGATTATCAAAAAAAAAAAAAACACGAATAAGTTGTATTCGAGATTTCAATTAGAGGAGCAGTTCAGCTACGCCTCTAATCAATCAATCTTCTATATATATATATAAAGCTGGCATATTTCGTGAGTTTTGAGTCATGCCACACCATTAAATGTATTATTAGAATAATTTTTAAAAAAATAAAATTGAGAGTTTGACTTGTGATGAATAACTAGAGTTTTATAAGTGTTATAACTTAATCTTTGTCGAAACTTCAAAAGCAAATGTAATCTTCTACACATTTTCAAAAAAAATAATAATATTTGTACCATCGTATTCGCATCGGAAAATACTTCAAAATGAGATGCATTTACAATATGTTTAATCTTAACATATAAGTTCATATCCAATTTTAATTAGCGTAAATATATTTTAAAATATATAATACTGAAGAATAAAATAACAAGAAAAATAATAAAAATATATATAACTTAACCCGTGCATCGCACGGGCAATTAATAGTGTATATATATAAAGCTGGCATTTTTTCGAGAGTTTTGAGGCTTGCACATAGGCGAAATTAATATTTTCCAATTAATTAGTTGAAGATAATCATAATAAAAATAGAGTTGTAATAATAGTGGAATACTCCTCATCAAGATTAAGAGTGTCCCTGTTCCATTAGAAGTCCTATACGTTTTTTGAGTGACCTGTACGGGAGAAACTAATAGAGTTTTATCATATGAGGATGCATCTTAACATGTATACTACGAGTACTATATAATAGGAGTAAGATCATACATGGTGTCAATTTGCTAATTGCTAATTAATGAGTCAGAAAGTCAGTACGTGGAAGCCCTGGCCTCCCCCATCTTTCTTTTCATGTTGATGATATATATATATGCTTCCATTTTTTTAGTTGATGATATACGTTCCAACTTCCATGTTTGTTGTTCAAGCTTTATGATTTGATTATGTACACGAAGCATCACAGCAAAATTATCTAGGCAGAGCATTAAATTGGCCTGGTATGCGTACTAGCCGTCAGGCATCTTGGTGTGTATACATATTTTCCAATCTTTTTTGGTTTATAATTAGAGCAAAATTTCAGTAATCTTATGGTTATAATTATGTTATTGATTGCCAATATTCATGTTTAAGAAATCACTAATAAGTTGACTAATAAATTATTTTATTCATGCAGTTATGGATTTTTTATTTTGAGGGGTTATGGAATTTTTATTTAAGTGTTCTAAATGGTTCATCAAGATTTTACGGTTTCTTAAGGTAGATTCACAAAAAAGAAACTTTCTTCAAAAAAGTGACTTTGTATGGCGGCCTTTAAGGTCGCTTAAAAAGCGACTTTATATGCCATACCCTATAATGTCACTCATTTAGAAGTCGCTTTTAAAATCGACTTTAAAGGCCCAAAAAAAGTGACTTTGTATCCTCTTTTTGTAGTAGTGAAGGTGAAGACAATAGGTCCTAAAGAGCTTTTGGTTTCGAGATATAAAGTTGAAGAAAATTGCTAAATTGAAGTCTAAGTCCTAGCTTGAGTTTGTATTATTTTTTTTCCCTTTATTTATTAAAAAGAATGTTGTAGAAGCTAATGAAATAATAATTTAAGTATTTAGTAGGTCAAATATTATATACGAGTGTATTATCATGAACCCGTGCATTGCACGGGTTTGATAACTAGTATATATATATATATATATATATATATATATATATATATATATATATATATAGGAGACATATTTCGGGAGCAATGAGGCGTGCCACGTAGGCGAGAATTTTAAGAGCGCGCCACCTAAGCGAGAATAAAGACAAAAAATAGAGTTTGATTTGAAATAGTATATTAGGGCTAAAACTATATCATCTTATTAAAATTTTGAATCAAATATAACTTTGCTTATACAATTCAAAAAATCTTAAATTTTATATCATAAGATTCGGTTCGAAAAGTACTTTAAAATGACATGCATATATATAATATGATTAGTCATATAACTTACGTTTTCTTTGTTCCTTTATTTTACATATAACTGATTAAGCGAAGATAATGAAAAAAAAAGAAAAGAAAAAAGGTTTAGATTAGAGAGCCCCACATAAGTGAGTATTGAGTCCTATTACAACTCCAAAAATAATGGTTTGGGTTTCCTAAGTGTGAAATTAATTTGATGAAGTATTAATATTAGAAAAGGAATATGACGTTGAAGTGATTCAAGTGAATGATTGATTACATCTAGATAAGAATGTGGACAAATAGAGTTCTATTAAAACTCAATGACTCAATGTAGTACTCCCTGGCCATTCTATATCATGCGGTTCATCGTTCATGCCTATCATGCGGCTCCCTGGCCTTTGCTTGCCAGACTTCGTTCCATCAGTTGCATGCATGTCCCATAATTTATTGATTAGTGTCCTTTTTTTGTTTATGAAGGTGATACTGGTGGTCACTATCTATATTTGCTTTTCATGTTTTATCTTTTTCAAGTTTAAAAAATATATAATGATTGAAAAAGATGTTTGTATATGCAGGTTTGAGATTACTGAATACAGTTAACAAAATCGTCAAGCTAAGTAAGCAATCATATGCATGTCATTTTAAAGTACTTTTCGAAGATATAAAGGCATAGAAAGGAATGAAACTCTCAAGCACATAGTTAAGGATGATACTCCTAATTGTTGTAGTTTGGAACATCTCCATGGATGATTAGCAAGTTGTAATTTGATATATGCATCTTATTGGATTATTGATTAAGTATTCAACTAATTTAATTTTTTTTTGTATAGGAAATTTGGAATGAAGTACGGAGTATTGAACTAATTGGCTACGAACATTTCACATTGAAGATGGTAGTCTTCATCATTATATTTTTTAACCAATTCTTTGATTATGGTAAAACAGAATTTATATTTATATATGATAAAATAAATAGGACTTTTGATTGTGAGATATCACTTATACTTACCTTTTGCAGGTTGTAGCTATATAGAGTCATAAAATTGTTCATGAATGACAAAGTCTACCTTTATAAATAAGATTTATTTCAGTATGTATATTATATGAGCTTGCTAATTAAATATATAATTGTGTAAAAGGTGAAGAAGTTCCTTACTAAAAGGGACTACTTAATGAGATTAGTATGTATGAGTTAGGTGTCTTACGTCGTTCGGCTGGATTTAGGACTTAGGAGGCTTGGATTTATAATTTGGGATACCAACTTGATGACACTAATAAAAGTTGAGTACAAATTACCAACAATTGACAGTAGCATTCAAATATGGTTGCAACAACAACTAGCATATGCACTGAGAAAAATTACTTGGCATCAGAATTCGTGAAGTCCAAATAGATCAACATGTCTAAAGCATTCATGTACACACCAAAGGAGTGTGCTAATCTAAAACACGCGTGATCAACTCATATGCCTCCAACTCTCGATCTATCGCTTATTTACTTTACTGGTTTAATGCAAAAAAATAAATAAATGAAAAGTCTATCAACTCATATTTATTAGCATGTGTGTCGTACGAGTTTGACTATAAAGTCGTCTTTTTTTTCAAGAGTATAGAGCGCTCTACATAGTAATGCCATGTAAACAAGCAATTAAACCAAAAAAAAAAAAAAAAAAAAATTGAAAAATAATATATAGAATTTGAGTTGTAATAGACCTATAGAATTTTACAAGAGTTATACACATATCATAATGTACTCATGCATGAGGTCACCTCATAAGAAAGTTTTTATTTTCCTACTCCTACTAGGAAATTAAAAGAATGCACATAGACATTTAGGATGGAGAGATGGATATCGTATTGCTTTAGGATGTTAGTTTAATGAGCACATGACAAGTAAAATTATTATCTGACTGATCATATAAGATAATTAGTTAAAGGATAATAGCATATATTTTCTTACGTATTGTATATAAAAATATCTTTTAATCTATATTACTAATACTACTAAATAGAGAATTGACACTTGACCGGCTTTAAAACTAGTCTCATAAAATCAAGAATGTTAAGAAATTTTCTAACCGTGAGGTTGAGAATTAGAATTACCATAGAAAATGTAATTATACCACATGGAGCACCTTATTTCCCCAAAAATAATCCCTAATCCCAAAATTTGATTCCAGGATTCATACAAATATTCTGATTAAGAAAAAAAGAATCATACAAATTAAAAAATGTAAAAGCAGTCAGTGTTCTACTAGTGTACAACTTCCTACTGCTCTTTCCATTATTTTTTGCCCAAGATTCCTCAATACTCGCATGTAGCTCCAAAATCCAACACCCACAAAATACAAATTCTGCCACTTCAACAACTACTGATAATCTCCTACTATACAAATTACAATTCTTTTGCCCAGCCAAAGAAAAGAACAGGAGATTCTGAAACCGTGAAGGATTGTACTTTGTACAACAAAAATGTCACAAACTCAATACCCAGTTCGTCTATCTCTTCTGCTAATCTGTTGCTTATCATTTCTCACTTTAATTCTATCATCACCAGCAGCTTATATAGAGGGAGATGAAGACCCAACAATCAAAACTATGCACCAATTCTCTGGGTACCCAAACCCAAATACCGAGCCCCAATCATACTCCCCTGATTCTCTCTCCTCTCTCTCAGTTGACACTCAATCATTGCAGAAACAGGTGCTTACCCTTTATTGTGTTCAAGATTATACTTTTTGGGTCTTATTGTTCTTCACTTTTTTTGGGATATTAATACTGTCCTAGTGGTGGTTTATTGGGTTGCTGATTGCTGATTTATTTTATTCAGTTTGAAGATTGGGAAATGTGAACTGGGTCTGTTTATTTAAACTATAGAATTTACCCTTGCCGGTATGCTTTAAACCTTCAATTGTGTTTTCATAAGAATAAAATTGAATGTGAGCTAGTAAGTATAAGTATAACTGTAGGATTGGTTTGTTCATGTGTTCAATTTCATTTCCAGCATAAAGCTTAGTTAGAACTGAACTATATGATACATGGAGTGATATCTTGTAGTACTAATTGGCTCCCCATAAATGGAACTGTATCTCTGTGTTGCTTGAGTCCAGAATTAGGTATGACCATATTGGGGACTGAGTATGATGACTGAGGAGTGAGGACCCAAATGGTTTCAACTGTGTTCTGTATGTTTCTGGCCTAAGTTGAAGAGTCCCAAGTGTTCTATGTTATTATTCGGGTGTTTAACAGTCAGAGGCTTGGCTGTAAAGATAGTCAAATTGGACGCAAGAGATTTAGGGCATAGCTTAATTACAACTCATCCTTGGTCATCTTTACATATTTGATAATAGAAGCATCATTTATTTCACATGATAAATTGAGGTCAACTCCAGGAGGAAACAACAAAATGAAGAAAGCATACCTTGCTTTTGTTTATGACTACATGTTTCATATGATCTAATGTTATACAATTACTTCCTCTTCAGATTGATGAGTTGGCAACATTCTCTGATTCACCTGCCCCATCAGTTACTAGGATTCTGTACACCGACAAGGATTTAGCTGCTCGGAGGTATGTGCCATTGTTGGATATTAAAGTTGTGACATGAGGCTACATTGCCAGCTAAGTGGTTCCTCGTAATGTTGATAGAAGGAGCGAGATTAGCCTCTCTAAACTATCCTTGATTTCTAACCAATCATTGAGTGTTATCTTTGCTACATATAATCTTGACAAGCTAAGAGCCCATGTAATTCCTGCAGTCATGTATTTAAATTGCCTAGCCTTAGTAACCTACTACACCTGTTTCATAAATTTCACGGATAATCCACATAAGAATGCAATACCAAGATGTTTTGGTTGGGCATTTTGCTTAAGAGACTTTTTCCTTTCAAATTCCAATTCCTTGATCTAAAGTTTGCATCTCTTTCATGAGGAAGAGGAATACAACCACATACTTTGCAGGACATAATAGATATAATTGTAGAAGTATTGCATTCCATACCAGGTACAAATTAACATGAATTCCAAGCTGAAATTGACTTTCTTTGAGAAACTGCTGCTAGTTGGCATAAACTTGACATGGTAGTCTTTCTTAGCACATTTTCTTATTTAACTCCTTTGCACTGGAGTATTCAGATCCTATCTGACATTTGTATAGGGTCCTTACTTTAGTATTGACTCCATGGTTTCGCCCTTCACTGACAACCCCTTGTGCCACATCAAGCTTCATGTTGTCCTTATTGGGGAAACAGTGGGAGGGACAGAGCACAAGATAATATCATACTATAGCAGAGCCCTGAACAAGGTCACTGCTCTGGAAGTATGTAGATTTGCTATATCATCTTTGAGTATCTCCTTAATTCTCTAATTTTCCTTGCAGGTATATCAAAAACTTGATGGGACTTTCTGGTCTTTCGGTTAGGGAGGATGCAGTTGGTAACATATTTGGTCGGTGGTAAGATACTGAATTCATAGGTAGTCTCATAATTATGTAGTAGGTTTTGCTTTAGATACTTTGGGCATGTTAAGCTGGAAGGATTCTTCACTTTTTAAGATACTTCCCATGCATATGAGATGGACACCTAGTTCTTTTTCATAAATGTTTTTATCAGTCCATTTGCCAATTAGAATCGTATTGTCAACTGCATAATATCGATGCATGTAGGTGCTCATGCGAAATGTAAAGTATCCTATATACTTGATTTAGTCACTTAAATAGTCTTCACTCAATAAGACGCCTGATTAGTCTGCTTGTCAGTTGATGCCTTATAGTCCAATGACATGGCACTCTATATTATGTAACCATCTAGATGCTCATAGGGAATTTGTTTCATCCTGATCCCTTGAATTAACTAGTCTTGGATCATTTTCTCTAAAAGTCAGAAAATCTTTGTTTACCTATCAATAACTCTTTCATGTTTTCTTTTAACAGGAACGGTGATGAGCCAGAACTTGGTGCTGTCGCAACTGGTTCCCACATTGATGCTATTCCATATTCCGGAAAGTATGACGGGGTTGTTGGTGTCTTAGGTGCAATAGAAGCCATTAACGCACTGAAGAAGTATGTGCTTTGTTTGTTCTATGTAGTTATCGTATAGCAGCAGACATCTCTGTGGACGTGGTACATGCTAAGCTTGAATTTTACAGGGTTGGATTTAAGCCTAAACGGTCATTGGAGGTGATCATGTTCACTTCAGAAGAGCCTACCCGATTTGGAATCAGTTGCTTGGGAAGGTAATGCTTTTGGTATGACTGCTTTTTTCAATGTATTTGCAATCATTACTGGCTGCCAGCCGTGCAATAGTCACTCAGTACATTGATTGCCAAATTCTATGGACAAGTTTGTATCAATGGATAGCAGGCAATTTCATTATTGGGATACTGGAGTACTTTTCCCCCCAAAGAAATTGTGAATACCAAAGACTTTCTAGTTACTCTTTTCTTCCAAGCAAACTTATGTAGACAAGATTATATAATGCTGACATTTCATTTGATGTTTGGCTTTTGATAATGCAATTCTATCATGAATTTATTATTTCTTTGAACGATCAGTTTTCATTGATGATCCTTGTTGAGGTTTGACCTTTGAGCATGTATCATTATGCAGCCGCTTAATGGCAGGAAGTGAGACTCTCGAGAAAGCCCTGAAGAAGACATTTGATGGTCAAAATGTATCTTTTCTGGATGCTGCAAGATATGCTGGTTATGCCAGAGATCAGGATGACTTGTCTGATGTGTTCGTGAAAAATGGGAGTTACTCTGGTTTTCTGGAGTTGCACATAGAGCAAGGACCTATTTTAGAAGCTGAAGGTATGTGTTTCAGCGAGAAACCTTGATACTACCCTTGAATTGATCTTGCTTTTCCACCACCGCACATGAGACAAAGGAGAATTCATACTTTCAGGAATTCCTATTGGTGTTGTAACTGCTATCGCTGCTCCAGCAAGTATTAAAGTGGACTTTGAAGGGGATGGAGGTCATGCAGGGGCTTCTTTAATGCCAAACAGGTAAGAGATTATCTTGTGAATGGCTGATTTATAGTATAAGAGTTGATTTATCGACAATCATTCAATGGCTGACGTACCAATGGTCAACTTTAACATGCTAGAGTAGACATTTACTAATCTTCTGCAACATTCTTCACTACCAATATACTACTAGCATTGGCAAACAGGTTGTGTCTTAAAGTTATCTTGTTTTTTTTTTTTTAAAATTTGTTTTCTCTTATTGTTTCTATGATTTTTTTTGTTCCATCGAGTCAGATAATTGTATATTTATTGTCACATAGTATTATTTTTCCGCAGAAATGATGCAGGATTAGCTGCTGCAGAATTAGCTCTAGCGGTTGAAAAGCATGTTCTAGATTCTGGATCTATTGACACTGTTGGAACTGTTGGTAAGTTATGCACATGTTTCGTGTACTTATGTCTCAATTATTATTTTATTTTGGTATCAAACAGTGGGAAATGTCACATTTCTTCATTACAATGAAAACCAATATATTGTCTGTTAATAATCAGTTTTAATGATCAAGTTCTGTACTTTTGCAAGGTATCCTTGACCTGCATCCCAGGGCCATTAACAGTATCCCAAGCAAGTCACACCTGGAAATTGGTAAGATTGTTGTTTTTGTTAAACTATGCAAGAATAAAATATCTACATTTCACCTCTTCTCTTGTTTCACTAGAAAGCCTCATCTTCAAGTCCAAACATGAGTATTAGTTACATGATTGCCAATGATTCAAGAGACTCTTTAATCTATGATGATTTGACAGATACAAGAGACATTGATGAAACAAGAAGAAACATCGTGGTTGAGAAAATCCATCAATCTGCCATTGAAATAGCCAAGAAACGCAAGGTGAGGCTTTCAGGATTTGAAATCGTAAATCAAGATCCTCCTGCACTTGCTGACGAGAAGATAATTGGAGCAATGGAAGCAGCATCACGCGAGCTAAATTTGACCTACAAGCTTATGGTTAGCAGAGCCTACCATGACTCCCTTTTTATGGCCAGGTAAGAGACAACCTTGCTCAGGAAGTGCCAAAAAGTTGGGCATGGCAACTATTATGAGTTTATCTTAAAAGTTATCATTCAATACGTTAACAGTGTGAATTATGATTTACTGAATATTTCTTTATTGCAGGATATCACCAATGGGAATGATTTTCATTCCATGCTATAAAGGTATGATCTCTCTCTTCTCTTGCCCTCGCTCTTAAATGTGGTGTTGATTTGTGCAACTGAATAATTTACACTCCAATGAACTACTACCAGTATCAGTTATCACAATCATCACATTACCATCATTTCTTCTGATGAAATAGGCTTATTTGAAGTTTATTCGTTTGCAGGATACAGTCATAAACCGGAAGAGCATGCAGCAACTGAAGCTTTAGCAAATGGGGTGAAGGTGTTAGCACTGACATTAGCGAAATTGTCCCTTGTCTGAGATTAAATGTAACACTAGTTTCTTGTGAATTGCAAATTACATTTCCCTTTCTGGGGCATGTCAGAGAACTTGACATTTTCCATCCTCTATATTTCGCAGATATGTTTCCTATCTAGATCACCCCAACATAAATGTCTTGATTAGGTTTATAGTACCTTGGAGGATAAAATGTTTACTGGGACAAATCTAGAGTACCCTAAAATAAATGTTTTAAAGTAAATTTTGGAGGACAAGAAGAGAATTCATTTGTGATTTTAGCAAACTCCAATAGTGTGTGAATAAAAATTCAAGAAGTAAAGAAAGTTCAATGGATGTGTAGACAAAAAATTCTCAATATATTTGTCTTTACTGTTTGAATAGAAAAAGTACACATAAGAAGTTTGCAATACCCTCTACATCATAGAGAGTAAGGTATAGCATATTACAACAGAATGAACAGAAAGATTAATGCATAAAGGATCGATATGGTTTTATCATGAACTAGAACCACTACCTCCTACAACTATGTACTATCAGAGCAGAAAGATTTTGCCCCAACCAACTTCCATTTGCGCTAACTAATTGCATGCAACTATATATCCTATATCTGTAACTTCAGTCCATACAGAAAACCATCCAGCCTCTGTCATTCTTTGTTGTTCTCCGCTACTGCTGCAATGGTTTTCTTATCATCAGAATAATTTGCTTCAGTTTTCACTTTGGTTTCGGGTGTTGATTCAGCAATTCCTGGATCTGCCTTTGTTTTCGGCACTGCAGGCTCAATTTTTGAGCCAGACAATGATGGCTTGGCTTTAGCAGTTTCGGCATCCGTTTGCTGATCACCAGGCTTTTCAATCTTCTCCAGCAGAATTTCAATCTGCAAGTTACATAACAATCAAAAGTTAGAGCTCAGAATACAAAATTGTTGCAAATCTATGGCCTATGGCTTTTCAAAGGCAACCTTTGCTTTCTGAACCAGCCGTCCTTTGTTTTCGTCTTTCGACCCAACTGTTGATGTCAGCACCCCTATGCACACAAACAAATATTCAGCTTTAAGAATGAAAGAGACCATTGAAATTCAGAAAATATACATGATACCATGTACAAGGATGTGAGCTCACTTTTCTCCACAGCAACACCATTAGCCTTGAGGATCTCAGCAATTGTAACAACAGTTGGGATAGCTGAACAGATATAAGTCACAGTAAAATTTGTATCAGCAATAAGAACATACCAATGACAACATATCAAAATGAAACAAAAGATTATTTTTCATATCAAAATCCAAAAATATACATACCCATGCCCAAAGCAGAGAGCTCTACATCATTGTGCTGCTTTATGTACCTCTGCAAGCCAAAAAGGACACAGCAATACACATCAACACCCAATATGTAATTACACAACAGCACTTGGAAATTTTCATAAAATGAATAAATATAAAATATCAAAAATACTAAATCAAAAAACAAACCACAAAACTTTAAATTCAATAAATATATTGTGAAGGACTCAGAGTCAATGATATATGTATCATCAAGACAATTATGAATTGTGAAGCAAAGAGGTTCATCATAGTCCTATTATTACAAAAAAAACATTTTCCTAAAAATAATTTGTAGTTAAAATCAACATAGATAATCAGAGGACTCAGGTTACAACCTAGTTTAAGTATCATCAAGGCACAAAGCCATTGTGAACGAGAGAGAACCAAGAGAGTCATCATTGTCCTCTTATCCATAACATTGTACACTAGGATGTTGAACAAAACACAAATAAATCTTTTCACCCAATTACAGAATTTTGGAAAAAATAGAATTTTATGCAACAAAAAACAATAGGGGAGTATCAAAACAAAAAAAAAAAAAAAAAAAAAGAAAAAAGGAAAACAAGAGTGTCAAAATTGGAGTATTCAGTCATCAAAAATAGCTGTCATCAAGGCACATAGCCATTGTGAACGAGAGAGAACCAAGAGGATCATCATCATACTCACATTTTTATTCAACAAAAATAACCATACATCAATATTAACAATAACTTTTTAAGTCTTGGACAAAAATTACAGAACAAACAAAAATATTCAAAAAACCATGTAAAATTGGAGGGATTCAGATGGTAATTATAGCATCAACAAGGCAAAGCTAGCCATTGTGAACGAGAGAGAACCAAAAGGATCATTCATTATCCATCCAACTTAATCGAAAAAATTATAGTAATGTTTCCTCAAAATATCAGTAAAAATAAAATTTCTAAAAAAAGCATGTAATTTTAGAGGGGTTCAGATGGTAAATTTAGTATCAACAAGGCTTAGCCTTTGTGAACGAGAGAGAACCAAGAGGATCATCATTTTCCACCCCATTTGCAAAAATTATAGTAAAATTATTTTTCACCCTTACATTACAGTACCAAAAAACTATTTTTGAAGTTAAAAAAAAAATTCACTTAAGAGGATTCAGATGGTAAATTTGGTGTCAACAAGGCAAAGCCATTGTGAACGAGAGAGAACCAAGAGGATCATCATAATCAACCCCTATTTACAGAAATGTAGTAAAATCAATTTTGAAATAATATTTTACCTTATAGTTAATATAAAATAAAATAAAAACAGAAATGCTTGGAAAAAAAAAAGTGTCACTTTACAGGATTCAGATGGTATAAAAAGTGTCAACAAGGCAGAGCCATTGTGAACGAGAGAGAACCAAGAGGATCATTCATTACCCAAGGACATATAAAGAGAATGAAATAATTATTTTTTAAAAAAAATTTCATCAAACATTAAAGCCAAAATGAAATGGTTAAAAAAATGTAAATTGGACTCAGATGGTCGATTTTGTGTCAACAAGGCATAGCCATTGTGAACGAGAGAGAACCAAGAGGATCATTCATTATCCAAAAAATTTGAGAAAAATGTAGAAAAAAAATGTGTTGAAGTTATTTCTGACAAAATATTACAGTAGCATAAACAACGAAAGTGATTTTAAGAAGAAAATGTAAATTTGGAGGACTCATATGGTCGATATTTTTTTGTCAACAAGGCATAGCCATTGTGTACGAGAGAAACCAAGAGGGTTTGTCATCATTATCCATCCACATTTTGAAAAAAACGTACTTCAAAAAAACTTCAAATATTTTGGAAAAATAACAATAATACGAGTCACATTACTGTTACATTAATATTTCTGAACAAGCAAAAAACTTGTTTTTTAACATAAAAAAGAGAAAGCATGAAGAACAGGGCATAAACAAAATATAATGAACAACAAGATAACTGCTAAGAAAACCCAGTTGAAAAATACAAAAGTTTCAACAAAAAAAAGTTCAAACAATGTAAGAATCGTTGTGTTTCTACTATCTCACACAGAAAAGAAGCAGAAAAACACATATTCAACCAAAAACAGATAAAAAACAGAGAGAGAAAAAGACCTTGGCGAGATTAAGGTAGAAAAAAAGCGGTTTCTTAGTGTTAGAAACTTGAATACGGTTCTTTTTCTGACCATTTTCATCAACAACCATTTTCATCTCCTTCATTTCTTCATCAACCATTACTGCTTGTGCCATTCTTAACTATTTTATTTTCTCTCTCTTGTTTTTGTACGTAATTGCGAGATAAAAGGAAAAATATTGACGACTAAAAAAACGAAAAAGGAAAACGAAAATATGAAAGAGAAGAATAACAATGGAGGGTAAAGGATGGTGGGTGTGTTCCTTTTATAGATGTTTGAAAATGGAAAGAGATACAAGGAAGGTCGGTGTTGGTTTTTTTTTACTGGACACGTGGAGGGTTTTGATTGGGGAATGAGGAGAGAGAAATTGGGTACGATCGACTGGACAAATCTTTACAGGGATCAGCAATATGGCAACGCCCTGCCCGGTTAACCGTGACACCCAAGGAAGTTAGTGGGTAATTATGTACTATGTGTACTATTTTTCTCTTTTTTTTCTTGTCCTTTTTGAGAGAAAATAACGAAATAGAGGATTATTTTGAGCCCATGTGAATATTAATTTATCTAAAATTCAAAAAAAATTCAAATTGTTTATCTCTTTGTCACATGAAAAATTTATCTTTTGGGAAAAATATACCAGCACAAATCTATAGTACACATGGGTGATTATAATATAGTAGAGAATTTGCCAATAAAACAATTAGATTCAAAATTATTGACGAAAAAAAAAAGATTAAAAAATTTAGAAGACATGCTTAAAAAATCTGATAACATATTTTAGCTTGTGAAGGGATTAGATGAATTTTTTAATGCGTCTTGGTTCGACATGTTCAATATCCTTGTAAAATTTTCTTTTCTCTTATTTTTTGATTGAAATCGACGACTTAGCAATAATATTTGAGGCTTGCAAGAATTCCTTTTTCAATCTAGTTAGTATTTACGAATTACACACACCAAGATTATGATGAACATAACATAATTACAAGTACACTTGTACCTATGAATTTTATTTGATAGAGATGCCATATGAGTTATGAGTGTTTATACAAACCGTTATTAAATAAACACAATTAAAAGACTCATAAATATATTCGAACCTGGTTTGTTGATGTATTGTACGTCATAACAGGTGACTATATGACTTGATTATGAGATTGAAGATGTAATTGTTAGTACCTTAAAAGTCCTCCATTCACTTCTCTTCTTAAACTTTTTCAAATAACTACACACAAAAAAAGAAAAAAAAAAAAAAACTTTGTTAGGAACTATAATACAACAATTAAAAGAGGATTAAAAACAAAATTTGCAAATCTAAATGTGTTTGCTCATCTACACAATCACAAACATTTAAATTCACCATGCTTCTTTCAAGACTCACCTCCTACCAATGCCTCTTCAAACACACAACAAATTAGTCTTACATATGCCCATATTTATAGGCTACGTACGTATAAAATAAATAACCTAAATGTATAGTATCTAAGAAACAACTACCTTCCTCATTATTACACATAACTAAGAAACTAATATATGGACATATTTTAGTTTCCAACACTATTAGGGAACTCCTAGCAAATAAAAGATCTACTAAAATACGAACCATAAATTGGTCTTCAAAAGATAAGTGTACGAATAAAAAATCTTCCAATAAAAATAGTGAATTGCAAAATACCGCCCCTTTTTACTAGCTACCGCCCCCCAATTTTCAATTTTACCCTCACCCCTTTTCCTCACTCACTCTCACTCATCCTCTCTTCCTCACTCACTCTCACTCATCCTCACCACCACACCATCACACCGGCAACCACCACCACCACCACCACCATGTCAGGGGCTAGCGGCAGAGGCTTCGACGACGAGGGAGGCGGCGACCGACGGCATCGCGGGGGGGTAACTTTTCGAATTTTTTTTTTTTTTGTTTGAATTGAATTTTTTTTGCCTTGAATTGAATTTTTTTTTTCCTTGAATTGAATCGCGAACTTATGAATTGAAGTTGTATTGAATTTTTTTTTTTTTGCGTCGATCGTTTGCCGATCTCGACTCACCCTTGGGTGAGTCGTTTGAGACCGGCGACTCACCTTTGGGTGAGTCGTCTGCCGATCTCGACTCGCCCAAGGATGAGTCGCCGGTGGCAGACGACTCGCCCTCGGTGAGTCGAGATCGGCCGACGACTCACCCTTGGGTGAGTCGCCGGTGGCAGACGACCGACACAAAAAAAAAAAAAATTATTATTTTATTATTATTATTATTATTATTATTATTATTTAATTAATTAAAAATGTGAAATGATAGATGGGAGGAGCCGGTAAATCGGTGCCTCGGTTATTTAGTGAACTAGCTGGTTCAGGACCGCGTCACACGAGGACGCGCGGGACTGATGCCTCTATACGGAGACAGAGAGAGGCAGTTCGGATGAGGGAGATGACTGCTGAGCAAGACGACACTAGCGAGTTCTACTCCTGTGATTCCTCCACGATCCAACAGCGATTATGTAAGTGATTAACTAAAATATATATTTTTTTACGTATTACATATCTCTGAACTCACACTCATTGTTACTTTTTTGCAGTGGGTGAATCGTCTAGCCGTCGGATTTGAGTCTTACATTACTTTGCTTCCTCCGGAGCAAGCGGAAGGTCCTCGATCATTTATGGACGAGTTTATGAGAGATTGGCGGGCTGCCAAATGATGTATTGACCCTAGATGAATTTGTTATATATTTATATAAGAGTTTCATTGTTATTGTTATTTATTTGTGTTATTGTAATTTGTTGTTTGTTATTTACATTTTTTGTTTTATTGTAATTTGTTGTTTTATTTACCTCCAATAATCACGACCACTCTCCACATGCAAAATATAACAATCACACAAAAATGTGACAATGATATAAGTATAACAATCACGCAAAACATTCAATTACGTCGACCTCGCTAAACGATCCCAATGTGCTCTTCGCCTAACATACATTTGCTCCCAACCAGCGACACTATCAGAACGGGAAGTAAACCATGCTTCGCATATCGGAGGAACAGGGAAATCTGAGGCTAAATCCAGACGGATATAATGCTCGTACGAATGACCTAAATGACACATGACAATTTCCCTACTTGGACGTGTAGCAGTCGAAGGTGCTTGCAACGGTAGCACTGTGTAACAAGAATATAACCCCCTTCCGCTGCCGTATCCGAATAACATAATCGCTGCATTGAAGAGGTTGGCAATCGGGAACAAATCCTCAATTACTATCATCCAGTGATCATAGTTACACGCACCTCTGTCCCACATAATACGGCGGTAACCAGCGTCGACCCCTTCAACGTATAGGGTTTCGTACAATGGTCGGTTAGCTAAGAGTTCGTGTGCAATGCAAACTCTCGTCAATCGCCATTGCTCTTGGTCTCCGAAAACGTAGTCCGCAATGACACGGAAACCGCAATTACCATCCCCAAGCACATCGAGATATCCTTCAATGAAAGGTATGATGATTCCCGGAATTTTGTTAACATGATAGAATTCAGTGATATCTATTCCGTGTCCAGCTGCAAGACAATATAATAGAAAGTCATTAATAGTACTTATCAGAAAGTAACTAACAACATTATGTACATGTTAATAAATTATGGGTTTTCATACCAGTACTCCGCACGACGTTACTCGATGAGGATGAGCTACGACCACGCCCGCGGCTCGAACTGGATGACCTAGGGCGACCACGACCCCTCTGGGAGTACTCCCATGAACTAGGATCACGTCTGGTAGAGGAACTCCCTCTCGGTCGACCTCTGACTGTCGTGTTCGCTTCCGGCTCGACGTAACTTGCTTCCTCAGGATGAAGCTGCTCATTCATAAGGACAGATATGTTGCGCACAACTGCCCGGTCGCTTGAGTTAACCTCGTCGACCAGAGACTGAAAGTATCGATGGTCCTCAGATGGATGCTCAGTCATGTCAAGCGTAGCTATCTCCACTGCATCACTAATAACGAGTGTTCGCCAAAATTTGTGGACACTATTCAAGCTAATTGGCGTGCCCGTATCCGTGGCCGTTTTCAACTCACACGCACACGGGATCTGATGAGTGGATCTCAATACACAACCGCAACGATCAAATACTTGGTGACTCAATTCTCTCATCCTGTTCAGCTCAGCCCATAATATTTGTAAGCAGTAATGGGAAACATACCCGGTCAGATAGTTCAATGGGAAACCCGAGTACATCACACTTCTTCGTCTTCTGCACTCTTCAAGTGTGTACTTGATCTCAGTTATTTGTGACTCGATTGACTTGTTGACCTTGTTCCAAACATTATCCAAAGCTCCAGTTGAGGAGTTCAACCACTGTTTTAGCGCGGCATGTGCACTCTCCACCCTGCAAGTCGTAGTGTTGCCAAGGTGTAGCACCTTATTCGTCCACGCAGCCACAAACATCTCTTTGTATCTCAGCCAGGTCTCCTCTACATAGGATATCACGTGAGGGTAACTCCTCCAACTATCCTTCATCTGACGCACTGCTCTATCGTACGCAGCTTCTGTGGAAGCTTCCATGATAATTTTCCACCTCCCGTTCTTGAACCTCTGCGCGACAAGCTTATCTTTTCCACAAAGTCTGTACACTTTGTCTTCAACGACTTTGTTAATGTGCCATGTACAGAGCAAATGGGCACTCTCGGGAAATATCTCTCTAATAGGTCTCATCAACCCTAGCTCACAATCGATCACAATTGCTGTTGGGTGTACATCATTTCCAATAAGCATCCTCAACTTATCTAAGACCCACGCATAGCTTGCCTGAGTCTCATCCTTCATAATGGCATAAGCTATGAGGAAGTTCTTATTGCTTGGAGTCATCCCCACTATCTCAAGAAACGACATCTTATACTTGTTTGTTTTGTACGTGGAATCTAAGCCAATCAACCAAGGAAAAGACCGAAGTAACTGAATTGATGTAGGGTGTGCCATGAACACGTGAGTTACCTCATTAGTAGCTGGGTCGGCTATTGTCCAATGTACGTACTTATTCTCCACAGCTAAATGATGAAACTGACCAATGACATCTCTCTCTTCAAAATCAAGTTTCCTTATACGATCTCTGTGGTTGTACACATGCCGTCTAGTTGCATTGTCCTCGGGAAATTTTTCCTGAATAGAGGCCAAGATAGCACATGGCTTTGTTTGTGCCGAAGTCATGTCACGAACGAGTTTCTTTGACCCAGGACTTAGACCACTCATCTGACGATATCCCTCAGGAAACACAGCAAAGTCATGGTTGTGCGTACCCCTAATCCGAGGCAATGTGACAATCATCCAACTATTGGACCCATACACTTGCCGAGCTCTTAACTGGAACGTACATTTACAAGCCTTTGTTTTCGATTTCTTCCGAGCAGCAGTATCTAAGTCTCTTAATTCCCCTCTGTAGCGTTCACCTCGATTGCATTTTAACAATTTTACGCTTCCATTCTTCTTGTGTGACGAAATTATCAACTCAAACCCGATAGTAAGGGCAATTTGTTTTGCCCAATTAATTGCATCTGTATCACTATCAAATAACTCATCAGTGACGAAATGCGTACTGTAATCAACACCATCACCACCGAACCGCTCCAAAGGAACCTAACGAAAACAACGAAAACAATGTTAGCTTAATCTTAAATTCAAACAATATTAATAATAACAATAAATAATAATAATAATAATAACAATAAATAATAATAATAATAATAATAATAATAATAATAATAGCAATAAATAATAATAATAATAATAATAATAATAATAATAATAATAATAATAATAATAAATAATAATAATAATAATTTTTTTTTTGTCTGTCGGTCGTCGATCTCGACCCGGTCGTCCGCCACCGGCGACCCACCCAAGGGTGAGTCGGAAATCTCCGACGACCGTGCAAAAAAAATGCGCAAAAAAAAAATATTTTACCTCCGCCACCGTCGACGGCACTTCCCGGTCGCCGGCAGACATTCGCGGGTTGCTTGAGTGTTGATGAAGGTTGGGTATGAGAGTGGGTGGTAGAGTGGGAGAAAGAGAGGGAGAATTGGTGTGAGAGTTAGAGAGGGAGAGGATGAGTGAAAAATTAATAAAGGGCAAAATTGGAATTTTGGGGGGCGGTAGCTAGTAATTTAGGGGCGACATTTAGTAACACCCTAAAAATACTGCCCACAAAATTGCCATATTGTGAACCAAACTCCACGTCCAAGATAAAATAAATAAAAAAGGCTTACCAAAATTCGTGGCCTGGCCCACAAGCTTCAAATTAAAAAGCCTGTTAGTAATTAATTGCACAATAGTCCTAATTAATTATCCGTGTTAATTTGTGTTACAAAAATTACAGCTGGCACTTACCTGGAGAGAGAAAAACTACATCCAATAAGCGTCTGCCACGTATCCATCCTGTTTTCCTTGCTCTTTCTCTCTCTTCCCTCTCATCGTTCCCGAATTTCCCGACCGTTTGAGAACCGAGGTTTTTACTCTCTCTCTCTCTCTCTCTCTCTCATTTTTTTTTTAATTTTTTCTTTATTGCATATACTTTTGTTTCGTCCTTTTGATCAAATTGATTAGTTTTCTATGTTATGCATTTTGCTTTCTCCATGATCAAGGTTTAATTATTCGGTTGTGAATACAATACAACTTCTGTGAAATTTGCCCCAGTTTTTACTAATCAGATTTTTTCCATTTTTTTGTGGGTTTGCTGTTTTTGGTTGTTTATCATTGCACATTGTGAGAATTATTGAAAATTAGAGACAACGGAATAGGAATTTTAGAAATGTGTAAGATTGCTGCAAATCAGAACAACCAGTTAATCAATTACGAGTATATTAGAATTCCAATTATTGATGTTGTAATACCTAAAACTTAGTTTTCCCATCAGCTAATGCAGCTGATCAACTTTATAAACAACATTGGACTTTGAAACAATGTTGGATATTGATCAAACTTGGGTTAATCTCTGAGAAAGTGGCTCCAATCTGAGGCTGTGTGATGTTCAATGTGATGTTTCTTTCATTAGGGTTTGGGAAAACTGTGCTTGGCCATCTTGTTAGAATGATGGAAGGGTCAGAAAGGAATTTCCCTGAGGTTGTGAGTTGAGTGTCTGAATAATCAAGAATAAAGGAAAAAAAGAAGAAGAAAGGAAATGAAAAGGAAATCGGATGTGATGAGTACATTATGCATAGGCAAGTTCTCGAACGAGTAGCAACAAAGCATCACTTGGTTTTGATGAGTTATGGAATGAGAGCCTTGATGAATGGCTTAGGTTGTGCTTCAAAGCTCTCATGAAGTTGAAAGGCATTCAACTTTCGACACAATGTGTTGGCTTCAAAGCTTTCATGAACCTGAAAGGTCATTTCAAACTCCAGATATGGATTTCTGAAAATACCATACATATTTTAAGGAAAATGGCACGAAAGGAGGATATCTGAGGAGGAAGGAACGACTCTATGATTATTGTTCGGTGTGATTGTGAACATCTTGGGACTGACAGAAATGGAGATTATGAGGACATGTTGCTTGGATGACCTGTGGCTGCACCCTAGTGTTAGAGGGCTATAACAATTTGGTGTAGGTACTAATTACCATTCCTAGGTATTTCGTGTTGAAAGACCCAATCCCTATGATCCTTTAGCACATGAGATTGCTCACATGTACAAGACTGAGAGGGCCAAGTATGAGAGTATGAGGCTACCGCCAGGAGCTGGAAGGTGAGGTAGACTCTATACCTTTTGGCGAGTGTTTAAAAAATAAGAATGGAACTTGGAACTCTCTGTAGCCGCTTTTGGTTGTACAATCAATCTACTCTGTATACAATTGCTGCCCTCTCAATTAGATGCCACAGATCCTCATTTGACAAACCTTACAATTGCTGTAACTCATATGTATGTCCAAATTCCAATTACCACAATTCAGATTGCCGAAAGATAGTAAAAAAAGTTGCTAATCAAATAATAGGTTTGTAGAAGTTACATCTGGGTTAGACTTGTGTCTGTGCAAGTTTATTTACAGATAGCCTCAAATGTCCCTTTATCATCTTGTTTAAAGAGCAAGCAAGCAGAAATATGGAAACTGCAGCCTGGGTGGTTGCTTGTTCTTAGTAAAGCATTCGGCATCCAACAGTACAACTTGATATATCCTACTCTCTGCGTATTCTCTGCACTTCTCTTTCTGTTATACTGATATCCATTGTTGTAGCGCAGCTGCTAATTTTCATCCTTTGTTTTTGGCTGCTATTGTTTTGTTATCAGGAAGAGCAATCATGCAAGAGCTGTTTATGGCATATGCAGGTTTGCTTTCCTTGAATTTTAATCTATTTCGAATCTGGAACAGTAGAAAAATAGAATCAAAATTCAAGGAAAACAAACCTGCATTGGCTGCATGGCTGCATATGCCATAAACAGCTCTTGCATGATTTGTCTAATGATTAATCCACTTCCTGACTTCCCCTTCACTACATTAGTTTGCGCTTGATTCAAGTCCATGTAATCTTTGCTCTCTTCTTCTTATTCAAGTTCTAAGGTATGGTTTTGGGGAACTGACTGCACATGAGTGAATTTTCAGGACCACATAGGACTTGCATCTTTCCTGCAGTCAGCTACAATCAAAGACAAACCTTTCTAAAAGAAAATTGTGGGGGTTTTATTGTCGCTAATTCTGTTAGTGATGCTGAGATTGTATCTGACTGCAGGGAAGATGCAAGTCCTATGTGGTCCTGGGAATTCACTCATGTGCAGTCGATTCCTTCATCTGTCTATCACTTCATTTGTGGGTTTTTATTGTTGTTAATTCTGCTATTATGATACTGAGATTCCCTAAATAATTCTAAAATGCCGCCTATCTGTACTCTATCTATAAGCTACAAACCTGTAAGAAATTTCATATATATTCATGTCTAAGAGATTGTGTTGGACACACTCATGTACCATTGCTCCTTTGATGTGACTAATGGCATATAGTTTATGAGACAGGACAAGTTTGTGCTCTTAAATTTGTAGATGAAACAAACAGTTTCTTCTCTGGCTAGTAATCTTTTTTATTTATTTATATTTTTTAGATAGCATGGTATCCAAGCTTTGCTTCACTAATCCCATGGGCCCTGAAGTTAACTTCCAGGAACACCTTGAGTGGCCCTAAGGGGACTCTGGGACCCCTGGAATAAATCTCAGAAGTCTTACTGCTGAAACTAACAACATGCAAAAGTTCCTAAATCACAATTTTGTGCTACACTAGTGCTTATGAAAAGTTATATATTGGTGAGCATCCGAAACATAAATTGTCCTAATTCTTGCTGCTGAAACACTGCTTGCAGTGGCTTATGCTAACAAAATTATTTCTAGTGCTCACTTGGTTGTTAAGCAGTCTAGTACTAGTATCTGTTTAGATCTGGGATCGATTTGATCCGGTGGAGTCTCTCTCTATTGTGGTGGGGGGAAGAGCTTGCTTATCACAACTAAATAAAAATCATAGAAAGCCAATTAAAATAATACTAGCAAATCAATCAACGTACATATAACGTTGCCTTTGCTTGCTGTACTAATTACTATGCGTAATAAAGTATATAATGTTCAGAGGGCCACATGGTGCAGCACTATACTAGGCATAATATCCGTATCGTATTCTATTTATAATTATTTAGTTACTGCAGAAAAGAGGAGCCCATTGACTATGAGAGTATGAGTACGCATCTAGTAGTATATATTATGGTGGCCGGGATGAAGTTGGCTGGTCACCACTCGCCACAGCCAGTGAGAGCAACCAAACTCCCCTGGTATTGCACCTTTTACTCCCCCCTGGTGTCTTGCTCATCCTGATTTGAGAATGGACTTGGGAACAACACTAACTGTTGCTCAAACTCTCTTTTTGGCCCTGCAGTGTTCTGAGCTTAGACAGTTCTGCTCCATCTTGGGCTACAAATCCCAACTTGAGGAACTCCAAAATACGGTCGAAACTGTTAAGGCTGTGCTTCTTGACGCAGAGGCCAAGCAGCAGGATCTCTCCCATCAAGCACAGAGATACATTGAGGAGCTCAAGGATGCGGTTTATGATGCCGATGATCTGCTCGACGAATTTGTCACTCTAGCGAGCGGAACAAGAAACAGATCATGGAAGGTCAAAATGTCTCTAAAAAGGTGCGTCACTTATTCTCCCATTTTAAAGACCTTGGTGTTGCTTACAGTATGTCCCAGGGGGTTAAGGATATTAGGAAGAAGTTGAATTCTATTGCTAGTAACCATAATCAGTTTGGCTTTAAGCTAGACTCCCAGCCCATCGGGAAGCGAAGGGAGGATACTTGTTCTTATGTGTATGCACAGGATATTGTTGGAAGGGAGGATGATGTGGAGAAGATCGTAGGTCAATTGTTGGGTTTTGACGTAGTCCAACGGAGTTTTTCTATCCTTACTATTGTGGGTGTCGGAGGGTTGGGTAAAACCGCTCTTGCTCAACTCTTGTTTAATGATGAAAGGGTCACTAAGCACTTTGACTTAAGGTCGTGGGCTTGTGTCTTTGATGAAAATCAGAAATATCTCAACGTGAAAACTATTCTTAGAAAGATTTTTGAATCAGCCACACGTAGTAAGCTTGATGAGGCCTCTATGGATGTGTTGCAAGGCAAGTTTTGACAGCAATTAGATGGAAAGAGGTACTTAATTGTTTCAGATGATGTATGGAATGAAAATCGTGAAGAGTGGCTTAAGCTGGAGAATTTCTTGAGGGGAGGTCTAATAGGAAGTTGGGTTGTGGTCACTACACGTTCCAAAGACACAGCAAAAGTTGTGGGAGATGGGCGTACGTATGAGTTAAGAGGTTTGTCAGAAGAGGATTCATGGCGTTTATTTGAGAGGACAACATTTGGACAAGGGGAAGATCAAGCTAACCCATCCGACTTAGTTAAGATTGGACAAAAGATTATCAAAAAATGTGCTAATGTTCCCCTCGCTATAAGAGTGACTGGAAGTCTACTATGTGGGCATAGCAAGGATAAGTGGCAATTACTAAATCAAGAAACGGGACTAGCCAAAATCACGCAAGACAAAAATGGTATCTTTCCTATATTGAAGCTTAGCTACCATCATCTTGAATCCCCATTGAAGAGCTGCTTCAGTTACTGCGCCATATTTTCTAAGGGTTCTGAAATAAATAAGGAAAAGTTGATTAGTCTTTGGATGGCTCAAGGATATATTGTGCCACTTGATGGTCAGACCATGGAAGAAGCTGCCGAGGAGTACTTTTCAATTTTGTTACGGAGGTGCTTTTTCCAAGATGTGACAAGAGGTGAATTTGGTGAAATCTTGTACTGTAAAATGCATGATCTCATGCATGATATTGCTCAAGAAGTGGCAGGAAAGGAGGTTTGTGTAGTGAGTGTTTTCCCAAGCTATTTGGATAGAAAAACACGACATATTTTACTTCTTCAAAAGGGAATTAATACCCTAGAAGAAGTATCTTTCATTAAGAGTAAGATTCGTTCATGTCTTAAATGTGATCACGATATTCCTTATATGAATGTAGGTAAATTATCGAGGAATTGGATGTGCCTAAGGACGTTGGACTTGAATAGTTTGGATATCCAACGTTTGCCGGATACAATAGGTAAGTTGGTGCATTTGAGGTATCTTGATCTCTCAGAGTCGGGGCTGGAGGTTCTCCCGAAATCGATTACGAAACTACATAACTTGCAAACATTAAAATTAGACAATTGTATGGTATTGAAAGAATTGCCGAATGATTTGAGCAAATTGGTTAAGCTTAGGCTCTTGGGCACATTTAATTGCCGTAGTCTGACTCATATGCCATCAGGCATGGGTAATTTGAGCTGTCTTCAGAGGCTGGCGATGTTTGTAGTGGGGGAGGCAAACTCAAGTCTAAAGCCAGATGTTGGTAAGTTGGAAGACCTAAAGGCTCTCACCAATCTGAGAGGGGATATGGAAATCAAGATCAGGATCCCTAAAAATGCCGCCGCATATGTTAGGAAAAACAGTAGTGGAGGAGGATGTCTGAGCAGCAAGCAACATGTGAGTAATATTAATTTTACTTGGGAATACATGGATAGTGACGAAAGAGGGGATTACAACGAAGCATTGCTTGAACACCTGGAGCCGCATCCCAATCTGAGAAAGTTCAGGTTGAATGGGTACCGTGGCATGAGATTGCCATGTTGGATAGAAAGAGGCGACTTTGAAACCTTCTTTCCGAATCTTGTTCAGATCTACTTTTGGCATTGTCCAGGGTTGAAATATCTGTCGGCGTCCCTGGGAAAACTGCCTCATCTGAGAGTCTTGATAGTTGAAGTTATGCCGAATTTGGAGTACATTGAAAATAGAAGTAGCAGTAAAAACAGTGATGGGGGGTCAGCTTCCTTCTTTTCCGCCCTTGAAGAACTCCATTTATCGCGCCTACCAAAGTTGAAAGGATGGTGGATGGATGAAGATGAAGATAGCACCAGTAGGGAAGTGGCAGTCTTTCCCTGTCTTTCTCGTTTGTCGATAAGGGAATGCCGTGAGTTGACATGGATTCCTCAATGTCCCAGCGTCGAGGATGTGGAATTGATACAATTCAACGAAACACTGAAACTAATAGAAATGAAAAGGGAGCCCACTTGCTCCTCATCGAATTCGTCATCATCAAAATTTAAGAAGATATATATAGGCAACGTGAGAGGTTTCAAGTCGACGCTGCCGATGGAGGCTTTACACTCTCTTACTGAGTTGGCAATATATGGCGACCACGATTTGGAGAGTTTGGGACAAATCCGCGAGGTGTTCCAGATCTGCTCGTCTTCCCTGCACTCCCTCTATATTCAGGATTGCTACAATCTGAAGAGTCTGAGTCTGAGCAAGTCTGAGGAGGATGACGATGATGACATCAACGTGCTATCGCCATCCCTTCAATCTCTGGAATTATTTTTTCTCCCAAAGCTGGTGGAACTGCCCAAGGGAATGCAATTCTTGACCTCCCTCCACCTCCCTCCAATCCCTGAAAATTAACTTTTGCAAAGCACTGGAATCACTGCCGGAATGGATGCCCAGTCTCACCTCCCTTACCCGACTTCAGGTGCTGGGCTGTTCAGAGGGCCTTCAGGAAAGATGCCAAAATCCCACTGGGAAGGACTGGCCCCTGATTCAACACATTCCCTCATTCAACCCTGTGGAAGGATAAATCTGCTCTCTCCCACTCTCTCTCTCTCTCTCTCTCTCTCTTCCCTTTCGTCTTTATCAGCAGGTAAAAGTCACTTTTCTATCCAAACGTATAAAGTCTCCATTTCTTGTTCAATTTCTGTAGATATATTTTCAACTTTATATTTATCTTCATGTTATCATGTAGAATCCAATTCACTTCAAATTTTGATTCTTGATATTCCGTTTGTAAAAAAAGCTCTTTCTTTTCCGTTTATTCATCTTTTGGCGTCTTAATTTACTAGAGGACTATATGCTACATTGATGAATTCCACTTCAAGTTTTATCCTTTTTCGTTTATTAAAGGCCAGGCCTGTATTCATTGGTTACAAATCTAGGTTAATCAGTGGTTAATTGTATCTGCTCCTCTCAGTTTTCAGTTCTGGTGTTTCCCCTTTTCTAACTTTTTCAGTTATTTGGCCTTCAAATCTAATGTGAATTATTGATTCAGATAATTTTTCAAGTCTATGGCTTTATTGATATATGATTCCTTGCTACTAGTGAGATACCATCGGTAAACTCATAATTCGTTTCCAGTGTTTTCTGTGTGCAACACATAGATATCACTAATATGTCCGTTTATGTTAGTCAGGTGGATGTTCATACATCATGTTTGCCCTGATCTGAGAGTATTTGGGTCTATATATAATTCTGAACATGAGAATGCCCTGAAAAGCTCTGTTGTGCTGAGTTAATACCATGTGTTATGTGGTACTTGTCTTTCTTTTGATGAGACACACAAAGATGTTTCTGATGACCTGTTCAGCTAGTAAACTCATCTGTATGAGTTCTACAGACTGTTATGATACCTTGGCATTGCTGATATTCATTGGTTGGATGGTCAGGTGCTGATGGCTTTGTGGATGCTACCATGGGCTCAACTGCCATCACTATTTTCCAACAATCACTTTGCTTTGGTCAGGTATTGGTTCTGGACTTTGCATTCAAATGTTTCTCTTTAAACTAGTTTCCTTGTTGGTAGAAATCCTCAGACCTTTCATGCAATGGAAAGCAGGATTCCCATGTGAAAGACAAGCAAATGCAAGTTACAATGCTTTCAACTATTTTGCTAACATGCCTCATTCAGAGAGAATGCCAAGGTACAAGGCACAATATTCAGAGAGGATGACATCTTACTTAATGCTCTATATGGCGATCCTGTATCTGATTGAAATCTAATAGAATTAACCATCTTGATGCTATATTATATATATGGCCATCCTGTATCTGACTTGAACAAAGAACATTGAACAGGGTACTGTACTGCTTTTGAGCCATGACAGTGAACCTTGAGAATAATTTGCAGTAAAAATAGGTAATCTTTCTTGCACTGCTGGCAAATCTTCAGATTCAATACCTGTTCTGACACAGAACAGTAGGCTTTTTGCAGATTTCAAGACGTTGTCCTGATTTTCCTAAATGTATGGCTATCCCTGCACAAGCCAGTTGGGTGGTTCAGAAGGTCTTTGCTGCAAGGAATTGGTTGACTCAGGAGTGGCTTGATACTATACCCTGATATATTTTGCTACCACTCAGTCTTTCTCCAATAAAAAGAAGCAATGCCCTTTCAGTCCCTTGGAAGACAGTTACTCAAATGTCAGGGCTTTTACCAAAACACGGATTCATTCTGTGGATTGCCTTGCACAGGAGGTTGCCAACTGCGGAAAGAATGATAAAGTGGGGTTTGTACTGGTTTGGTAAAACAAGACACTAGCTGCGGACTACAGAGATCTTATGGGCCATAAATAGAGTTAAAGGCAATCAATCAGACGTGTGATATGGTTTTTGTTTGCTGCAATAATCTACTCTGTATGATCCTGCGAGGAACTATAGTAGGTCTCAGAAGAAGCACTGGAGGAAGATCATTCAATATATCCATCTGGCAGGATTACGACATCCAAAATGGTCTCTTGTAGTTTAGTCATTGAACAGTTATTTTAGTTGTGTTTGTCAGATTCTGTTGAGTCTGATGCTACTGCATGATGAGGCTACCACCTGAACCCTTCCTAGAAGGTGACAGGTGTTCTTTGCTCATGATAGTTTCTGCACAGCTCTAGGATTGTGTTATGTACATCTTGGTCTGGTCTGTGATTCAAAACAACCAGCTCCTTCTTACTGTTCCTATTTTTGTTGATGAATTTCATTTCTGAAAGGTTGTCCTGTTTCCTCAAGATCTCTTATTTCATTGGTGCTTGCATTTGGAAGATACGCTGTTGGCCAACGTGATCTTTTGTTAATTGTTGAGGCCAGCTGCTTGTCCACGTAGTATAAATATGAAGCTGATTAGCAAACACTGTATACAGACACTTGATCGTACAAGATTTTTTTTTATCAAGTGTTGCTAGCAAAACGCTTCCTTTCATATATCATTGAGGAAGGTACTGAATATCTTCAGTTAAGTATTAATATGCATTGTTAGAACCTGATTGTAGCGAACCGCTTCCTCTGTTGGAGACAAGGAACTGCCAACGACTTTTGAGTAGGACTGTGTTGGGTTCTCAGAGATCAGATAACTGGCAGCAAAAATAGGTGAATTTTCTTTTGAAGCTGGTTTCAGATTGAACTCCGAGATTGATTCATATAATACAGTGACTGAAAAACTGGTTTCTGCTACACACTTCGACAAGATATCCTTAAGAACCACCCATTCACTTTTGGATAGATTTTAAGATCATGTTGTGAATGTGTTTGACTTCATGTTATCTTCATGGATGCCCAGTCTCACCTTCCTCACCCGACTACATGTGACACACTGTTCAGAAGGCCTGGAGCAAAGATGTCGAAATCCCAACGGGGAAGACTGGCCACACATTCAACATATCCCCATCTCAGAGTCACCCAACTTGTCTAGCTTTTATTTGAGAACTCAAATGCACAAGGATAGATCTGATGGTGTGTTCAGCTAGTGAACTCAGAAGGTAACAGCCATCTCGATATATTAAAAGCTGTTAGTCAGCAGGTGTGGTGTCTTGTAATAGGTTAATTATTTGTTCTTAGTGCTTATGCTGTTAAGTTTGTGTGCAATACAGAGATAGCCCTTATGGGTCCCTTTATGCTACCTAGGTGGATGTTCATACTTCATGTTTGCACTGTTCGGAGAATTTTGGGTCTATAATCTATATATATGATTCTGAACTTGAGAATGCACTGACAAGCTTTCTGCAAATTTCCCGAATTTCCCGACCGTTTGACGGTTTGAGAAGCAAGGTTTTTACTCTCTCTCTCTCTCTCTCTCTCTCTCTCTCTCTCTCTCTCTCTCTCTCTCTCTCTATTATTTTTTATTATTTTATATTTTTGTTTCGTCCTTTTGATCAAATTGATTAGTTTTCTATGTTATGCATTTTTCTTTCACTGATGAAGATTTAATTATTCCGTTGTGAATACAATACAACTTTTGTGAAATTTGCCCCAATTTTTATTAATCAGTTTTTTTTTGTTTTTTTTTTCCTGGGGGTTTGCTGTTATTGGTTGTTTATCATTGCACATTGTGAGAATTATTGAATATTAGAGACACTGGAATAGGAAATTTAGAAATGTGTCAGATTGCTGCAAATCAGAACAACCCATTAATCAATTATATTAGAATTCCAATGGTTGATGTTGTAATACCTAAAACCTAGTTTTCACATCATCTAGTAAGCTGATCAACGTTGTAAACAATATTTGCATTTGGAACAGTGTTGGATATTGATCAAACTGGGGTTAATCTTTAAGAAAGTGTCTCCAATTTGAGGCTGTGTGATGTTCAGTGTGATGGTTCTTTTGTTAGGGTTTTGGAAAATTGTGCTTGACCATCTTGTTAGAATGATGAAAGGGTCAGAAATGAATTTCCCTGGGGTTGTGAGTTGAGTCTATGATCAATCAATATAAAAGAAAAAAGAAAAGAAAAATAAGGAAAGAATAAGATAAATAATAAATTGGATATGAAAGATGATGCTTAGTTTTTTGGTAAGGCTTCGCAATGGGTTGAGTTTATAGGGAAGCTGTAGAACGAGCACGTAGCAGCAAAGAGTCACTTGTTTTAGATGACTTAAGGAAGAAGAGCCTTGATGAATGGCTTAAGTTGTGCCTCAAAGCTTTCATGAACCTGAAAGGCATTGAGCACTTGAAGCAATGTGTTGGCTTCAAAGCTTTCATGAACTTGAAAGGTCATTCCAAACTCTAGTTATGGATTTCCGGTGATACTAAGCATATGTTAAGGAAATTGGCACGAAAAGAGAACACCTCTATGATTAATAATTGTACAGTGTGATTGTGAACATGTTGGACTGACCGAAGAGTTGATTATGAGTAAATCTTGCTTGGTGACCTGTGGCTGCATCCTAGTATTAGAGGGTTATAACTATTTAGCGTAGGTACTAATTACCATTGTCACGGTATTGCGTTGAATTTGGTCTCTATAGACAACCCCAACTCCCTAAGATCCTTTAGCGCATGAGATTGCTAACATGTACAAGACTGAGAGGGCCAAGTGAAAGGCTACTGCAGGGAGCTGGACCCAGAGGTATGCTATGGGTTACTGTTAGCTGAGTTGGACGCTTTACCTTTTGGCTAGTGTATGGAAAACAAGAATGGAACTTGGAACTTTGCTGTTGTTAGAAACACTGTAGCCACTTTCAGTTGTACACTCAATCTATTAGTAATTCAGTATTACATTAAGTACCTGTGGTCTGATTTAGGCGCTTGTCTGAAGGTATTGCACCATTTTTAGATGCAGAACATTCTTATATGTGCTTTATTTTTGGTACAGGTCTGAAGATAGAGCAGTGCGCCTGTTTCACACGCAGACAAAATTAAAGCAATGCATTGCTGATCTGCTGGAACTTCTCAAGGCTTTCAGGAATCTGAAAGGTCATCTCAAACTCCATATCTGTATTCTCAGAAATGCTAAACATATGTTAATGAAAATGACAAAATGGCACGAGAGGAGAACATCTGAGGAGCAAAGGATCGGGCTCCTCTTCATTTTCTGTGTGCGGTATAGACATTCCTGAACAAGCTCTCATATGTTAACCAGACAATTTTGAGCTGCAAGCATGGTTCAAAATTTTAATTTGTTGAAGCCAGTGGAGTCAATGAGATTGTTAGAAGTGCTCTTTGTGCTGATCTACTATGGATATCAAGATGTGTTGAGTTGACATGGTTTCTTCTGTGTCCCAGCATGGAGTATCTGACTTCAAGTGAATTCAATAAAAGGTTGCAAGTAATAAGGAAGAGGTTAGAGGACGGGGATAAGTGGAGAAATATGGGCAGAGGTGAGTCAGGGGTGAAAGCCCTCGGAGCTAACAAGTGTACATACCCCAACTGCCCCATGAGGAAGACGATTGAGATGCCATTAGATTTCCAAATCACTGAGATTGTTTACAAGGGTAGCCATAATCATCCCAAGCCACTCAATATCAGAAGGTCATGCAACTTCTTTCCAAGGTTCTCTTCCCCAACCTCCCAGTTGTTTCCAAGACCGTTCACTGAGCCCACAGAAATTGCAGGTTGGCGGAAGATCACCTTGACAGGGGTTCTCTGAGAAATAGATCAGACGGGGATCATTTGACGTGGATCAAACTGGCAGCAAAATGTGGTAACTACTAGTACTAACTAACTTATACATTCATAATTTACTGGAGATGTTGAGACTTAATGAATGAAACTGGTGAAACTGTCAAAGGGAATGCAGTACTTGGCCTCTCTCCAATCCCTACTGCAATAAACTTGAATCACTGCTTGAATAGTCTCACCTCCCTCACGGTTCACCCCACTCGAGGTCTGGTTCAGATGGCCTGGAGCTAAGATGCCAAAGTTCCACCGGGAAGTATATTCAACACATCCGTCATACCAAGAAGTCAACTAAAATACATTGGCTGTTGGCGGGACCAAGTGGTAATAATAAAAGAAAAGTCAAAGCCAATAAAATAAAATTAAAGCGGCTGTCCACATGGTGGGGCATGATACTAAGCGTAATATCTATGGACTAGTAACTAGATTGTCTAATAGTTGCCAATGGCAGTACTATAATATAGTATATGGTGGGATAAAGCTGGTTGGCCACGGAAGCCAATAAGAGCAACCAAACCAAGCTAAACCAAACAAATCCCTGGTTCTACCCTCTACTACCCATATCACACCTTATTCTCCTACCACAGCTCATATTTGAACCAACAATGGATTTTGGAACAGCACTAACTGTTGCTCAAACCCTGTTTGCTGCCCTGCAGTGTTCTGAGCTAGACAGTTCTGCTCCATCTTGGGCTACGAATCCCAACTTGATTACCTCCTAAAAACTATCAACACTGTCAAGGCTGTGCTTCTTGACGCAGAGGCCAAGCAGGAGGAGCTCTCCCATCAAGCACGGTTATACATTGAGGACCTCAAGGATGCGGTTTATGATGCTGATGATCTGCTGGACAAGTTTGTCACTCTGGCTGAGCAGAAGCAGAACCAGCTCATGGAAGATCAAACAGTCTCCAAAAAGGTGAGCCGATTCTTTTTCCGATTCAAAGATCTCCGTGTTGCTCGTAATCTATCGCATGGGGTTAAGGGGGTTAGGGAGAGGTTGGATGCCATTGCTGGTAACCATAATCAGTTTGGCTTTAAGTTTGACTCCCAACCCATAAGAAAGCTAAGGGAGGAGACCTGTTCTTATGTGTATGCACAAGATATTGTTGGAAGGGAGGACGACGTAGAGAAAATCGTTGGTCAATTATTAGGTTCCGATGTTGATCAAAGGGGTGTTTCTATCCTCACTATTGTGGGTATTGGAGGGTTGGGTAAAACCTCTCTTGCTCAACTTGTGTATAATGATGGAAGGGTTGCTAAGCACTTTGACAAGAGGTCTTGGGCTTGTGTCTCTGATGAAGATCAGAAGCATTTGGACCTGAAAGTCATTGTTGTCAAGATTTTGGAAGCAGCCACCCGCACGAAGCATGATGACTCCTCGATGGATGTGCTGCAAGGCCAACTTCGACGCCAACTAGATGGGAAGAAGTACTTGCTTGTTTTAGATGATGTATGGAATGAGGATCGTGAAGAGTGGCTTAAGTTGGAAAAATTCTTGAGGGGTGGTCTAACAGGAAGTTGGGTTGTGGTCACTACACGTTCTAAAGACACGGCGAAAATTGTGGGAGATGGGCACATGTATGAGTTAAAAGGTTTGTCGGAACAGGATTCATGGCATCTATTTGAGAGGACAGCATTTGGACAAAGGGACGGTCAATCAAACCCACCCGACTTAGTTAAGATTGGACAAAAGATTGTCAAAAGATGTGCTAATGTTCCGCTTGCAATAAGAGTGGCAGGAAGTCTACTTTATGGACATAGCAAGGATAAGTGGCAATCATTAATTCAAGAGACGGGATTGGCCAAAATCACGCAGGACAAAAATGGTATCTTGCCTATATTAAAGCTTAGCTATCATCATCTCGAGTCCCCATTGAAGAGCTGCTTCAGTTATTGCGCCATATTTCCTAAGGATTTTACAATAAGTAGGGAAACCTTATTTAGCCTTTGGATGGCACAAGGATATATTGTGCCACTCGAAGGTCAGACCATGGAAGAAGCCGTCGAGGAGTACTTTTTAATTTTGTTACGAAGGTGCTTTTTCCAAGATGTGAAAAAAGATGAATTCAGTGAAATCGTATCATGTAAAATGCACGATCTCATGCATGATATTGCTCAAGAAGTATCAGGAAAGGAGGTTCGTCTAGTGAAAGGTTTGCATGATAGCGATTTAGATAAAAAAAACTCGGCATATTTCACTTGTTCGTAAAGGAAATGATATCCAAGGAGAAGGAACATTCACTAAGACTAGGATTCGTACATGTCTTCAATGTGATCGGGATATTCAGCTGCTTGTGAATAAAATATCAGGAAACTGGATATGCCTGAGGACGTTGGACTTGAAGTGCTCAGATGTCAAAAGTTTGCCGGATACATTTGGTAAATTGGTGCATTTGCGGTATCTTGATCTTTCAGGTATGGGGCTGAAAGTGCTCCCTAAATCTATTACAAGACTACATAATCTGCAAACTTTAAAATTAAGAGACTGTCGTAGTTTGAAAGAATTGCCAAATGATTTGAGCAAATTGGTTAAGCTTAGGCTCTTGGACACAGAGTCTTGCAATAGGCTTAGTTATATGCCATCAGGCATGGGTAAGTTGAGTTGTCTTCAAAGGCTGACGATGTTTGTAGTTGGGAAGGCAAATTCAAGCTCTAAGCAAGATGCTGTTGATAAGTTGGAAGACCTGAAGGCTCTCACTAAGCTGAGAGGGCATATGCGAATCTTGATCAAGATCCCTGAAACAGCATATGTTAGGAAAAACAGTAGTGGAGGAGGATATATGAGGAGCAAGCAATATTTGAATAGTATTCATTTTAGATGGGAAAACATTAACAGAGATAGTGACGAAAGAGGGGATCATCACGAAGCATTGCTAGAAGACCTGGAGCCGCATTCCAATCTGAGAAAGTTAAGGTTTCATGGCTATCATGGCATGACATTGCCAAGTTGGATAGAGGGAGGTGACTCTAGAACCTTTTTCCCCAATCTTGTTAAGATTTCATTTTGGGGTTGTCATAGGTTGAAATACCTCCCGTCCCTGGGAAAACTGCCTCATCTGAGAGTCTTGAATGTTGAGGAACTGTGCGACTTAGAGTACATTGAGGATAGAAGAAGCAGTACTCGCAGTCATCTTGGACCAGCTTCATTCTTTCCCTCCCTAGAAGAACTCAAATTGTGGGGTCTGCCAAAGTTGAAAGGTTGGTCGATTGATGATGATATAACCAGCAGGAACAGTAGGGAACCACCTCTAGTGCCATTGTTTCCCCGTCTTTCTAATTTGTTGTTATGGCATTGCCCTGAGTTGACATGGATCCCTCTCTGTCCAAGTGTGGAGGTTCTGTCTTTGAGAGATTTCAGTGAAAGACTGCAACTGATAGTGAAGACGGGTACAGGTGGGGATCAGAAAAGGGAGCCCACTTGCTCATCAAGGTCGTTGTCGCCATTGCCGTCGGATTTTAAAAAATCAAAGTTAAAGGTGGATATAGACAATGTCAGAGTTCTCAAGTCTATGCTCAGATGGAGGCTTTACAGTGTCTTACTGAGATGCAAATTTTTTTTGACCAAGAGGTGGAGAGTTTGGAAGAAGTCCTGGAGGTGTTTCAGACCTGCTCGTCACTGCAGTTCCTGACAATTGCGTCCTGCCCCAAACTGAGGAGTCTGTCCCTGAGCAACGCTGAAAAGGAAGAGGAAGATGACGAGGGCATGTCCTGGGGGTCTCTAGCTCAGAGCCTCCGTTCCCTGCATTTATGGTATCTCCCAGAGCTTGTGATACTTCCCAAGGGCATGTGTTACTTGACCTCCCTCCAATCCCTTTTAATTAGGGATTGCAAAGCACTGGAATCGCTGCCGGAATGGATGCCCTGTCTCACTTCCCTCACCCAACTTGACGTGACGCGCTGTTCAGAGGACCTGGAGCAAAGATGTCGAAGTCCCAGTGGGGAGGATTGGCCCCACATTCAACACATCTCCCGTCTTCTAGTTACCCAAGATTGGCGTTAATGGATGATAAGCTTCATATTTTTGCGCTCTCTGACTCTCTATCTCTTCGTCTTGATCAACAGGTAAGAGTAAAACATTCATCAAAAGGTACATAGTCTCAAATTCCTGTTCAACTTAGTTTAGTTATTTGCTAAATCAGATTATATCCACGTAGAATCCAAGACACTGTTCTCTTATCTTGATGGTTGATATAAGAGGCACACTTTCTTTTCCATTTGCTAGTGAGAAGTTGTCTTAACCACAACTGTGGGATTAATTGGCTGCAGCAGTAGCATAGGCTACTTTTCTATACAATCTGGCAGTTTCTTGTTTCGCTCCTAGACAAGGGTTGATGTATATTTAATTTTTCGTATTAGTTGTAGCATTTCTTAGCAAAATCATGTTTGTTGTCTCCCCTCCCCTGGAAAGGGAATTAACCTGTCTATGCAATCTCAAGAGGATATTGCAAACTGTTGGTCAGCTGGTGTAATGTTCTTGATAGGTCATTGTTTTTGGTTGAACAAGATTTACTATTAGGTAAATCATTTCTTATTAAATAGATCCTATCAATAATAAAATTTCTTCTTCATTAGAGTATGTATTATGGAACATTGGAATATTGGATCATGTGGGATTAAACACTGAAGAAAAAGCGTATGTTCTTGGAGCTGAGCTGAGCTACTGTAGCTGTATAATAGAAATCTTTTCTTGTAAGTTTACTCATATCAACATGCTGTTTTGGTTATGCTATTGTATTAGGAGAAATTAGTAACGTTGTTTCTGCCTAAGATGACCACCATCTCCCAACTGATTACAGTTTGTTTTGTCAGTGTATGTTGACTCTGGTCATTCGGCGCATGTCCTCCTCTGAACTCTTGTCCACTCAGCCGAAGATTAATGGCATCTTACTTAATGCTATATATGGCGATCCTGTATCTGATTGAACAAGAGATAAGAAACTGAGTACTGTAAAGCTTTTGAGCCATGACAGTATTGAACCGTGAGAATGATTTGCAGCAAAAGTAGGTAATTTTTCTTGCAATGCTGACTATTTTTAGAATCAATACCTCATTTGATGCACAGAATAGTATTCTATTTGATATCAGCAGTCAGCCCTTACTAATTCGGTTATATTTATTTCTTAATTCAATTGTGAAAAGACATCCTCAAGAACTCCGCTGACCTTTTTGCGGACTCCAAGAAGGAGAATTAGCACGCTAAACTGTTTGAATATCTTGAAGCTCTCGCGTTTTTCTGGTGCTTGTGCTGCGCCGTTACTTAGATGGCTAACATGCTCCTTTGTTCATTTTCAAGGCCAGTTGAGTGTCCATGATCTATAGATATGAAAGGTGATCAGCAAACACTCTTTATGTGCACTGCCACAACTGCACAACACCATGAACTGCTTATAGGATTTTTTTATGTTTGGCTACTGGATAGCAAATATATCTTCATTTTGATGTTTGTTCCTGGTCAGAAGCTGTTACATAACTTAATCCCTCAACATTGTTTTATTTTGCTACAAAGGCACTGTTTGTATTTTCTTAACTATTGTTAAGAATAGCATAGCACTTCCCTTCACAAAGTTTCTTAAAGTATTCAATAACCCTGCTTGTAGTAGCCTAACACAGACTATACAAGCAATCTTCATAACAAACAGTGGAGCTGGTAGAAGCTTCTTCTCAAGCACTCTAGAGTTTCTGTCACACCAGAATCATAAGCAAACTCAGTAGCCAATAGCTTCAGACAAGCAGCTTTACCACTCTTTCCTTTGCATCTACTGCAAAAGGTAGAAAGTTTTTTCTTGCCATGGTTTCTGAAGATGAAATCCATTTCCAATTCAGGAGGTCTGATGCTGCCAAATGGAAATGGAGTTTGGACAATCAAACAGTAGGTGCTCACATGTCTCATAATTTCTCTTGCACAAGGATCACGGTGTCACAAGGGATACCCCATGTCCGCAACCTGTCGTGTAGGCAATTTCTTGGCTACTCCTACTACACCTACAATGAACTAGTGAGTTTATTGGAATGATTTCATAGGTTAGTAATAATGAATTGGACCACATTTTGAAAAAAATTAAATTTAAAAATAAAATTAAAATTAAAAAAATAATAATAATAATGTGCATGGGGCATGGGTGTGGTGTAGCCAAGAACCTTTGGCACTCTGCCCAAAGGAAAGAAATGCACTTTCTTTTCCATTTAACTAGTATTTATTTTAGCTTCTTAAGTTTACTGGAGTTGTCTTTGTTAGATTTATGAAAGACTTCGCCTTCCTTTCTGATCTTTATTTGTTAATGCAAGGGCCGGGTCTATAAGGGTTAGGAAACTTAGTTGATTCATATTTATCCCGGATTTCAAATCCAATTTCCCAAACAATTTACACTAGTAATTACATCAGTGCTGTTAAAGACAAATACATGAAATGCTTTGAGCCAATTCGTATTTATCACAGCTGATGGAATCACATCGGAGTTGCTGTCCTCATTGTACTATTTTATGGTCGGTTTCGATGATGGTAACCTTTAGATCTAGTGGAGTCCATAAGTATTACTGATTTAGCTGGTTACGCCTAGGGGTAAAAGTTTGGACTTTGGATTGGATTATCGCCTAGTCTATATTCAATCCAAAAAAATTTGGACTCGAAATTTTGAAATCCAAATCCAATCCAAACTAATTTTGGACTTTGATTTTTGAGTCCAAATCCAATTCGAATTATTTTCCGTAATCTAATCTGATCCGAATAATCCGAATTTTTCTTGACTCCTTACCTTTTCTACAACAATGTCCATTAATTAAAAAAGAAGTTCATCGATAATATAATAATACAAATGTCTAAGTCAACTATAAGTCTACAACATTTATTAAAAAAAATGTAAATTATGTATTTCAAAGGTGTTCGGTAATCTCCGCTTAGTGTACATGGAGAAGACAAATTTGTAAAGAGATAGTAAGTGGACGAGTGGTTGCTAAGGTGTGACTTGAGTGAGTTGTCTGAAAGAGTTTTTCTCTCTTAATTTATCTATGCATTTTATTGTTGCCTTCAATCCCTTAGGTTTTAATTTGTAGTTTATACTTTTTTATTTTGGGCTAGTATCATTTATTTTGGATTATATTATTTTCATTTATTAATTTATATCTCATTTGGATTGGATTGGATTATTGGACTCCAAAAGGGTGAGTCCGAATCCAATCCGAAAATCCAAAAGATATTTTTTTCGAGTCCAAATCCAATCCGAAATCGAAATTGACTAATTTGAATTGAATTGGATTTTAAATTTAATCCGAATAAGTTTCACCTCTAGTTACGCCCAAATAAAGACCACAGCAAGCCAATAGAGTAGTAAAAATACCAAGTCAGTGTATTGAATTTCATCTCAAGCGATTTTGATAGAACAAATAATCTTGAAGCTGCTGTCCACATATATTGGAGCATCAGTAAGAGACTAAGAGTTCCACATGTAATTTCTTTTAGATGAAATTACTAGCATATTATCTTTAAGCTAAAGTTTGTTTTTTCCCACCACCTGCTCATCTCTGAAACCAACAATGGACTTCGGAACAGTGTTGTATGTTGCTCAAACTCTTTTCCCCTCTCAGCAGTGTTCGGAGCTCAAGGAGATATGCTCCATCTTGGGCTACCAATCCCAAGTTGAGGACCTCCAGAGCACTGTCTATCTAGATGGACTTCTGCTCTATATGCCAATCCTGTATCGCCCCTTAAAGGAATAAGGAATTGACATCTATTGAGCCATAAGACTGTTGAACCTCAGAAATAATTGCAGCCCAAAAAAGGCTATAAACATTCTTGTGGCTCAGCTGCAGGCTTTTTAGTCTAATATATACTCGTATAATATTGCAGTATAACAGGAAGCTTTAATCAAAACCTGCTGTTTTGTTTCTGCCTGAGTACTCTAAAGCTTTTGAGCCATGAAAGTGTTCTTCGTTGCATGGAGTTTAATAATGTGACCCTTGTTACCAATCGTGGGCTGGTCTAGTGGTGCCAGGGGCAAGACGTTGGTAGGGAGGACCAAGATTCAATCCCCCACAACTACGATTGGGAGGAGCGCAAAACCTTAACCCCAGGACCAACTCCGGAATATTGGAAAATATTTACCAATGTTTCTCACAAAAAAAAAATAATGTGACCCTTGTTTCCCTAAAAAAAATGACCCCAAAAGACCATTTTATGCAAGTTTTTGTGTGATTAATAGTGCTTTGTGATAGATTGCCATTTAAGTACGATTGCACCGCAACCACTTATTAGAGTACGGTAAAAGTAGCTATAGAAGACTGGGAGCAGTGTTACCACTTAACAAGGAAATTTCTCGGTTCATCGAACCTGGTGATTAAATAGAAAGCAGTGACACTACACCATCACACATATTTCACTCTTTTTTGCTCAACTCTGAAACTTTAGCCATGGACTTCGGAACTGTACTGTCTGTTTTTCAGACTCTCTTTGCTGCCCTTCAATGTTCCCAGCTCAAGGAGATGATGTGCTCCTTTTCAAAATCTAATAAGTCCGAACTTGAAAGCCTCGAAAGCACCGTTAGAACCATCAGTAAATTCCTTCTTGATGCAGAGGCCCAACCAAAGTTCTCCAATGAAAAACAGAATTTTGTTGAGGAGCTCAAGGATGCAACTTTCGACGCCGATGATCTGCTTGACGAGTTCGTCACTCTGGCTGAACAGAAGCAGAACCAGCTTGTGGGTGATAAAAAATTCCTCAAAAAGGTGGGTATCTTATTTTCCCGTCTTAAAGACCTTGGTGTTGTTTACAATATGTCCAAAGGGGTTAAGGAGGTTAGGGAGAGGTTGGATGCTATTGCCAGTAACCATAATAAGTTTGGCTTTAAGCTTGACTCCCATCATCCTAAATCGGAGGGAGGAAACCTGTTCTTATGTATATGCACAGGATATTATTGGGAGGGAGGATGACGTAGAGGAGATCGTAGACCAATTGTTGGGTTCTGATGTTGATCAGTGTGGTGTTTCTATCCTTCCTATTGTGGGTATGGGAGGTTTAGGCAAAACCGCTTTTGCCCAACTCGTGTATAATGATCAGAGGGTGGCTAAGTACTTTGATTTGAGGTTGTGGGCTTTGAGAATAAGTGTAATTCTCCTTCCGGGATTAGTGTTGTATTAGTCTCTTTATATAGTAATTACATGGAACAATCCAGAAGATTACAATAGTATGAAAGTATAATCTAGAATACTCTAAGTATAATCTAGAGAAATACAAATATAATTAATGCTCTACATACAAAGAGGAATATTTACATATTCTGAATTATTTACATTATCACACCCCCGCAGTCGAAGCGGGAGGAGGGCAAACGCTTAGACTGGAGCGAAAATCATTGAAAAGAGTGGATGGAAGGCCCTTCGTAAATATGTCCGCATATTGAGAACTGGAAGGGACGTGAAGAACACGAACATGGCCCAAAGCTACCTTCTCACGTACGAAATGAATGTCAATCTCTATATGTTTCGTGCGTTGGTGTTGAACTGGATTAGTAGACAAGTACACGGCACTGACATTATCACAGTACACCAAGGTAGCTTGAGTGAGAGGGCAATGAAGCTCTAGGAGCAAGTTGCGAATCCAACAGGTCTCAGCAACTGCGTTGGCGACGCCCTGATATTCGGCTTCAGTGCTAGATCGAGAAATAGTAGCTTGGCGCTTAGAAGACCAAGATAGAAGATTATTACCCAAAAACACACAATACCCCGATGTGGAGCGTCGGGTATCAGGACATCCACCCCAGTCAGCATCAGAATACGCAATGAGGCCGGTGGTAGTGGATGGATACAGATGGAGGCCATGATCTATGGTGCCCCGGACATATCGGAGAATGCGTTTGAGAGCATTGAAATGGGGTTCTCGAGGATCATGCATAAAGAGGCAGATCTGCTGGACAGCATAAGAAAGATCGGGTCGAGTGAAAGTGAGATATTGCAATGCACCGGCAAGACTACGGTAGAGAGAAGGATCCTCAACTGGAGGACCCGAAGGACCAAGTTTGGACTTCGTATCAACAGGGGTGGTGCAAGGCTTGCAATTGGTCATATTGGCACGATCAAGTATCTCAAGAGCATACTTTTGTTGGGAGAGGAAAAGACCGTCCTTGGTGTGGGTTGCAGCGATCCCAAGAAAATAGTGTAGAGGACCTAAATCACTCATGGCAAACTCAGAACTGAGAGAGGAAATGATACGCTGTAGAAGGGTGTCTGAGGAAGCTGTGAGTATGATGTCATCAACATAAAGTAATAAGAATGACATGTCATTCTTGTGGCAGTAGATGAAGAGAGAAGAATCGGAGACACTATGTTGGAAGCCAATGCGGGCCATATACTCGGAGAATCGCTGATACCAGGCACGGGGAGCCTGTTTGAGTCCATACAGCGATTTGCGGAGACGACACACATAATCAGGATGAACAGGATCAACAAACCCAGGGGGTTGATGCATGTAAACGGTCTCCTGTAGGGTCCCATGGAGAAAAGCATTTTTCACGTCCAATTGATGGATCGGCCAGGAACGGGAGAGGGCAAGGCTTAATACAGTGCGAATGGTAGCTGGTTTGACAACTAGACTGAAAGTTTCATCACAATCAATACCAGGACGTTGAGACTTACCATTGGCAACCATACTAGCTTTGTATCGCTCCAGGGACCCATCAGAATTGAATTTGTGCTTGTATAACCACATAGAACGTACCACATTAACCCCGGGAGGGCGGGGTTCCAAGACCCAAGTTCCGTTTTTAATAAGAGCATCATATTCGGCCTGCATGGCCGCACGCCAGTTAGGATCCTTGAGGGCTTGAATATGTGAACGAGGAATAGGTGAAAGGGTGGAGGTAAGAAGGTTAAGTTTTTGGATAGGTTTAAAAATTCCATTTTGACCCCGAGTAACCATGCGGTGAGTGGGATGGGGAGGGGGAGGAGGTAGAGTTGGTCGATGTAGGGGTGGGAGACTCATTAGAGCCCTGGCCATTTATGGGAGATATAGAGGTGGCGGTAGGGCTTGTGGGCGGAGATGGAGTCACCCCCGGAGGGGGAAGAGGCGTATCCACCTGTGGCACCGGGTGGGGAACACTTGGAGACTCAAGAAGAGAGCGAGAGATAGGTGAGATATCAGAGGAGACATCCAAAAAGTCATATGTGGAGGGTGGTGTGGAGGAAATAGAAGCAAAAGGAAATACGGACTCGTCAAACGTGACATGACGAGAGATGATAATTTTACGAGTCTGAAGGTCAAGACAACGGTAATCCCGATGATTAGCAGGGTGACCAAGGAAGACACATGGTGTGGACCTGGGAGCTAATTTGTGAGGGGCGGAGGAAGAGAGATTAGGAGAACAGAGACATCCAAAAACCCTAAGATGAGAGTGGGAGACGGGTTTGTTGAAGAGTTTAGAGAAAGGTATGTCATTTTGGATTGTGGTGGATGGGAGAATATTAAGAAGATGAGTAGCCATGTGGAGAGCTTCAACCCAATAAGTCGGTGGGAGGTGAGCCTGAAAAAGAAGGGTGCGGACAATATTATTGATGGTGCGTATCATCCGTTCGGACTTCCCATTTTGTTGGGAGGTGCGTGGGCATGAAAAACGAATCACCATCCCGTTTGCCGCAAAAAGATCATGAAGTGGGGTATTATCGAATTCACCGCCATGGTCACATTGAAAAGCTTTTATTTCACGATTAAATTGAGTATGAACATAAGCACGAAAATGAAGAAATTTAGAGAAAGCATCGGATTTGCGGCGAAGAGGATAAACCCACAAAAATTGGGAGAAATGATCTAGAAAAATAACATAATATTTTATTCCACTCACACTAGAAATGGGAGAGGTCCAAAGATCTGAATGAATTATATCAAATGGAGACTCTACGACAGACTCAGAACGACAAAATGGAAGTCTAACATGTTTCCCTAGTTGACATGCATGACATAAGTTGGAATGTTTGTCCTTTTTATTACAAGAAATAAAACCCCTAGAAACTAAAGACTGGAGAACTGTGTCGCCCGGGTGACCCAAACGGCGGTGCCAGGTGGAGTGGCTGGTGGTGAGGAGAGCGGTAGGTGGAGCTGCGGAAGGTGTGGGAGTGGCAGGATAGAGGTCGTCGTCACTATCACATCGGAGTAGCATTTTCCACGTCAAAAGATCCTTCACAGTAAAGCCATTGGGGTCAAATTCAACAGAACATTTATTATCTCTAACAAATTGACGAACTGAAATAAGATTTTTAATAATTTTAGGGGACACAAGCACATTCTGAAGGTAAAGGGGACGATTGGGATTGGGTAAACAAGTGGAGCCCATATGAGTTACAGGTATCAAGGATCCGTCACCGACTATAACAGAATTAGTGATGCTTTTATTAAAAACAGAATTTAGATTACCTGGTGTGGACGTCAAATGGGCGGAGGCCCCTGTATCCATATACCAACCGGCATCACCGGGATCCTGGAGAGAAAGAGTGTTGAAGGCTTGCGGAAGGGAAGTGGTAGGCGCAAATGGAGCAGCATATTGGTTGGCGGACGCAGGTGAAAACCAGGTCCATGGTGGTGGGACGGTGGCCGAGAATGCTGGAGTGGTGGCGTGTGGGCCCCGTCCGAGCACGCCGGGCGTAGGGGAGGGCGCCGGAACATGTGCCAAGGAAGGCTGAGGGGTGGCGGTTGAAGTGTTAGGCTGGTGTCAAGTAGGGGCTACGGGCCAGGGTGGTGGCCAGTAGAAGGGTGGCCAGACCGGTTGTGCGAGTTGAGTCGCGTTTTGTGAGGTCCTAACTTGTTGTGGTGTGGAGTTATGGCGCCCACGACCATTACGACTCCCTTTGTTATTGTTCTTTTTGTTATTGTCGGTGTGCCGGGGCATTGAGGGTGGTGGGTAGATTGGGCTTCCGGTTGTGAGAGGGTAGGGGTGAAGAGGATAGTGGAGGAGGATGAGTGATCAGTGTGGGAAGCTATGGGTTGTCGAGGTTTGGAAAGACGTTGTTCCTCGAGGAGGAGCATTGAACGAGCTTGAAGAAAAGAGGGGAAAGGATTGCGGTAGCGAATGATGGGTCCCATATGTTCAAATGTTGAATTGAGACCATTTATAAGGTAAGTGACAAGATTCTGATCCGGGACAGGGTTGTCAATATTGGCAAGAAGGTCAGAAAGGATTTTAATGCGGTTGCAGTAGTCATGAACAGAGGACTCACCCATTTCAATATTGCGAAGCTCGTTGTCAAGCTGAATGGCACGAGCATCTTTGTTATCGCGAAAGAGGTTTTCAAGACTAAGCCATACCTCACGGGCAGTGCCGCCTTTCTTGAGAATCATTTGGAGAAGGGACTTGGTGATAGTCCCATACATCCATAATTTGACAATACCATTAAGACGTTTCCACTCTATGTCAGTTTCTCCCGAAGGAATGGAAGTGCCGTCAAGATGACCAAGAACCCCAAAACTCAAGCAATGAGTTTCAAATAATTCTCGCCATGCATCATAGTTGAGTTCATCAAGGTCTAAGATAAGGGGTATATAAGCCTTGATATTATTGATGTCATAAGGCTTTTCAGGATTGAGTGGTGAAGGAGGGTTGGTATTTTCTCCGGCCATGAGTACAGAGGTTTTTTTTTTTTTTTTTTTTTTTTTGAAGCAAAAGGAGATAGGATTAGGTAAGGTGGACTAAGGGTAACTCACGAGGGTAGGAGGCAAAGAGTTTGGCTGGGTGATTAAAATTAAGTGAGAAATGTTGCTGCTGTTTTTTTTTTTTTTTTTTTTTTTTTTAAGCCAAGTTTTGACTGGAAACTAAAAAAAAGAATAAAAAAAAGAAAGTGAGGCAGTGGTTTAAGATAGAGAAAGGGGGAGAATTTAGAGGAGAGAGAGAGAGAGATGAGAACTTGGCCAGACCACGACAGGGATGACGAGGGAGTGGGCGATGACGGCGGGAGAAGAACAGGGCAGATGGGTAGCAGTGGTGGCTGGAGGTCGTGAGGGCCGAAATTCTGGGCAGAAATGACGAGAGGAGTGAGGTGGTCGTGAGGGCTCGAGTAACGGCGGCAGTGGAAGTGGATCTAATGGCCGGTTGAGAGCGGTTAGGTGTCCTGGGCTGGTTGTTGGCCCGTGCAGCTGGAGAGAGAGAGAGAGAGAGAGGAGCAGGGAGGATGAAGAGTAGAGAGGGAGAGCGGTGAGGTTCACGGTGAGGGGACACAGGCACAGGAGAGAGAGAGAGGGATTAGAGAGAAATTTAGAGAGTGATTAGAGGGAGGTTGAGGGAGAGAAGCTCTGATACCATGAGAATAAGTGTAATTCCCCTTCCGGGATTAGTGTTGTATTAGTCTCTTTATATAGTAATTACATGGAACAATCCAGAAGATTACAATAGTATGCAAGTATAATCTAGAATACTCTAAGTATTATCTAGAATACTCTAAGTATAATCTAGAGAAATACAAATATAATTAATGCTCTACATACAAAGAGGAATATTTACATATTCTGAATTATTTACATTATCAGGCTTGTGTCTCCGATGATCCAAAACATCTCGACGTGAAAACTATTCTAAGCAAGATTTTATCTTCCACAAATCATAAGCATGACGACTCCACCATGCAAGGGTTGCAAGGCCAACTTCAACAACTTCTAGCTGGGAAGAAGTACTTGCTTGTTTTAGATGATGTATGGAATGAGAACAGGAATCAATGGCTTAATCTTGAAAAATTCTTGAGGGGAGGCCTATCAGGAAGTTGGGTTGTGGTGACAACACGTTCCAAAGATACTGCAAGAATTGTGGGAGGAGGTAGGTGTACACATGAGTTAAAAGGTTTGCGAATGAGGATTCATGGCATTTATTTGAGAGGACAGCATTTGGACCAGGGGAACATCAAGCAAATCCACCTGACTTAGTTGAGATTGGCCAAAAGGGCCCAATTGACCAAATTGGTATATTTAATGACACCCTTTGGACAATCTGGTATATTAAAAATACAATACGTTACTAAGGTATATTAAAAAATATTTAAGTGCAGATTCCCCTACAAATCGGAATTTAAGAGAATATTAGTTCTAAACCCGGTTTTTAGCCTATTATAATTATTTTCGTTGTTTTTTTTAAAAAATTTTGGCTCATCTTCTATTTTTTTTTTCCCTTTATTTCCCCTATTGACTTCAATTCCCACCCAAGTGAGTACTGACCAACCATGGCTTCCAACCCCTTCCGTGCTGATGTCTTCCCTTTCGCCATCTTGATCTCACCATTTCACCCACAAAATTGATCTCCTTCCATTTCTTCATTCACCAGCTAATTCCTCTTCTTCTATAGAGGAAAACAAGATTGATACAAGACTTCATAGATTTGAACCCCCAAAAACGAGAGTCAATCTAGCTGATTTATAACGCACAATGATGAAGTTGAAGTGCAGCAATTCAGCCTAAATGGGTAGCGAGACTATAAGGCTAATTGCAGGAATCAAACACAACCAGAGAATCACATAACTTTCTATACAGTAGCAACTAGCAAACAGAGTTACTAAACAGAGGAAGTCATTGATTCTCATTTGCAGTATATAACATTAATGAACTAATTTTTTTATACCATATGCTACAAAAATCTCATTCAAAATATACTTCAAACTTGAACCAAATTGACTGTTAAAGACCAGTGTATGTAGCAAAAGCTACTATTCTTATTAAGTTAAGCGAATTGACGTTTAAAGATCAATTCTCAGTCTATTTTCAGAGTTTAAAAACGCAGATCTCAAGTTTTGGGTATTAGTTAGCGATTAGGCGTTCTTTGAGCTGAACTTTGTTTGTCTCTCTACTCCATTAGGAAAAAGCTTCAATGGGGTTCATAATTTAGTGGGTGTTGGAAGCCATGGAAGGTGCTTTGGGCCTTGGGGAAAATTGAAGTCAACCGGAGGGAGAAAGAGAAATAGAAGAAAAAAACCTAAAAAGTAAAAACATATAAAGGAGGAAAATGATTTTTAAAACAAAAAAAAAAAAAAAAAAAAAAAGAAACCGGTTTTATTTTAAGATTCTCTTAGATTCCGGTTTAGTAGGTGAATATGCACTTAAGTGGTTTTTAATATACCTTAGTGATACATTGTATTTTTAATATACCTGAATGTCCGAGGTGTCATTTAATATACCAATTTGGTCAATTGGGGGCCAAAAGGTTGTCACGAAATGTGCCAATGTTCCCCTGGCTATAAGAGTGGTGGGAAGTCTTCTTTATGGCCAAGGCAAGGATACATGGCTCTCATTTCAGGAAAAGGGGTTGGCGAATATCGAACAAGATGAAAATGACATCTCGCCTATATTAAAGCTTAGTTATCATCAACTTGATTCTCAATTGAAGAGTTGTTTTAGTTATTGCGCTATATTTCCTAAGGATTCTGATATAGATAAGGAAATGTTGATTAGCCTTTGGATGGCACAAGGATATATTGTGTCACCGAGGAGTGCTTTTCAATATTGTCAAGGAGGTGCTTTTTCCAAGATATCAAAAATGATGAACTTGGTGAGATCTCATCCTGTAAAATGCACGATCTCATCCATGATATTGCTCAAGAAGTGGCAGGAAGTGAGGTTTGTATTGCGAATTTCAACTCAAGGGAGTTTGATAGGAAAACTCGGCATATTTCGCTGGTGTCTAATAGAGATGGTACCCTAGGAGAAGGGGTATTCATAAAGACCAAGATTCGTACATTTGTTCAAGTTGATCATCCTCGTTATTTGAATATTCAGCTGCCTGCCAGAAAATTTTTAGGAAAGTGGATGTGCCTAAGGACGTTGGACTTGGAAGAGTTCAAAAGACAAATGTTTGCCGCATACAATAGGTAAATTGGTGCACTTGAGGTATCTTGATCTCTCGGGTAATAGATAGCTTGAGGCACTCCGAAACCGATCACAAAACTACATAATCTGCAAACATTTAAAATTAAGGTGGTGTGAACAATTGAAAGAGTTGAAAAGTGATTTGAGGAAATTGGTTAAGCTTAAGGTCTTGGATATATGTGGCTGTACTAGCCTGAGTGATATGCCATTAGGCATGGGTAAGTTGAGTTGTCTTCAAAAGATGACTATGTTTGTAGTGGGGGAGGCAAATTCAAGTTCAAAGCTAGATGTTGTTGACGTGGGAGGCCACTTGCTCATCCAATTTGTTGTCATCAAAATTAAAGCATATAAAAAAAGACAACGTGAGAGCTCTGAAGTCGATGCTGCCGATGGAGGCTTTACACTCTCTTACTCAATTGGAAATAACTGACGACCAAGAGTTGGAGAGTTTGGAAGAAGTGAAGGAGGTGTTCCAGAGCTACTCCTCTTCTCTGCACTCCCTGAAAATTATGTTCTGCTCCAAACTGAAGAATCTGTCACTGAGCAAGGATGATGATAAGGAAGAGGATGATGATGACGATGACGATGACGATGACGAAATCAACAATCCATGGCTGTCCCTCCGTTCCCTGACATTATATAGACTCCCAGAATTGGCGAAACTGCTCCCTCCAATCCCTGATAATTAGGGGTTGCAAAGCACTGGAATCTGGAATGTCTAGAATGGATGCCCCTAGCTGCTAGAGAGATACCATCGGTAAACTCTTAATTTGTTTCTAGTGTTTTACTGTGCGACATACAAAGATATCACTAATAGGTCTGTTTATGTTGGTCAGGTGAATGTTCATACTTCAATGTATGTTTGCCCTGTGCAGAGAGTATTCAGGTCTATATATGATTCTTAACTTGAGAATGCCCTGAAAAGCTCTGTTCAGCTGAATTAATTCTATGTGATTGCGGTACTTGTCAATCCTTCTTTTGGTGAGACGTACAAAATGGATCTGATGACGAGGTACAGCTAGTAAACTCATTTGTATGAGGTCTACAGTCTGTTATGGCATTACTGATGTTCATTGGATTTGGATGGATGGTCAGGTGCTGATGGCCTTGTGCTGTGTTAGCTACCATCGGTTCAACTGCCATCACTATATCCAACATTCACGTTGCCCAATGTAATGAGGTACTGTTTTCGCAATTTGCATTCAAATGTTTCTCTTTAAATTGGTTTCCTTGTAGATGAAAGGCTGAGACCTTTCATGCAATGTAAACCAGGTGATGTTGTTTGGACATATTGATTCGTATGTGAAAGACAAGAAAATCCAAGTTACAATTGCTTTTCAACCATTTTGCTGCATGCTTCATTCAGAGAGAATGCAAAGGTACTACATAGCTAAAATTTGTATTGTAAAAAGCCACAAAATTTCATTATGGTATGAATGAGCTGATGCATGAAACTGTTTGAACTAGATAAAGGAAATACTATCTTGTAATTAGTCAGCAGGTGAATTGTTTTTGTCAAACAAAATTTGCAATTAGGTGAATCTATAGTCATGAAATAGAGTATGTTTGCTGCAACATTGGATGAAGGGTTTAATCTAGACACAGAAGAAAAAGAGTATGTATTTGAGCTTTTCTATGTTAATTATAAAATACAGTATATGATTATTTGGGAAACTTCAAGAAATACATCAAATATAGATGGAAAAGTTCTCAATTGGATTTTAGATATTTTTCCCCTTCTGAGATGATATTGAGAACTTTTCCATCTATGTTTGATGGACAAAGGAATAACATCCTTCAAATAGATCAAGCTTCATAATATTATGCTGTCTAAATTTCTTTTATCATCTCTTGCAGAATGCTCATGTGTATTTCCTTCAATTGCTAGCCCTTTCTGTAGCACAACATGCAGTTTCTACCCTGCCTCTACCTGTTGCTGTGTAATCATGTTATGCTATTTGAGGTCTCCTTAAACCCCCTCTTTTCAGTTTAACCTTTAATGTCTCACGATTGTAAGGCTTTCCTTAATTTTTTTAACAGAACTCAGAAGGCTTTTTTTTTATTATGAGAAAATTGGCTGTCCTTTCAGGATTGAATGTATTTGATTAGATAGCATATTGAGGCGGATTGAGCATATCAATTACCTTGGTCTTCTGACACTAAATTTTCTGCAGGTGTTCAAGCAGCAAACGAGCTAAAGGATTGATGTGCTAGAATAAGAACTACACATTATTAGTCAACACACTTGGTGACAACAGGTAATGGCTCTCATTTTCAGAAAATTCACCTTACATTTATCCCTTTCCCATTTTTAAGTGTATGCACTTGACTCAATTATGTTGTTTGGTAATGGCTAATATATATTGAATTCGGTAACTCAAGATAAACGTGATCCGTTTTAGTTCGTTCTTTCTAGATGGACTTCCTAGTATATATGCCAATCCTGTATTGCCCTTTACGGAATGGCAAGCAACTGAAAATGTTTGAGCGATAAGAGTGTTGAAACTCAGGAATAATGGCAGCAAAAGGAGGCCTGCCAAAGCTGAAAATTTTCAGAATGAACTCCTATATATGATTCACATATCTGTGAGACTGTGACTGAAAACCTAATTTTTGCAATAAACTTCCTTAAAATATCAACAGCGGCTACATAGTCCCGCACTGCTTAGGGGCATAGATGTTTTTGTTAGTTGTTTATATGTCGATCAACCCAAGCGTAATCAGTTGCGAAGCTTACAACATTCCTTGATATTTACTTGCCTCGCATCCGTTTGCATGCAAGTTTTCTTAATATTTTTCACCACCTCTCTCTTGTGGGAGAGAGGGTAGGGCCATCATTTAGTAAAGAAAGGATTTATAACATCATCATCTTGATGTATGTTGGTCTTTACATCTCCTTTTGTCAGCTTGTTTTAAGGAGCAAGTCAAAAGATGAAAGTAGCAGTACATGGTGACAATTATGTGCAGTGTCCCTTGTCTATATCTTTGTCTCAATGTAAATGAGGCTATAAACATGATTGTGGCCCATCTGCAGGATTACTTTTCATATCATATAGCAGTATAACAGGAAGCTTTTCTTGTTAGTCTCATATCAACCTGCTGTTTTTTTTTTTTTTTTTGGGAGAAAGGAGTAACTTTTGTTTCCGCCTGAGATGATCACCATTTCCCTATTGATTATCGTTTGTTTGGTCAGTATATGCTGACTTTGGTGCAATGTTCTTCTCTGAACTCTAGTAGTGGAGTCAACCCAAGATCAATGAATCTTACCGAATGCTGTATATGGTGATCCTGTATCTGACTTGAGGAACAGATAGGGAATTGAGTACTGTAAAGCATTTGAGCCATGACAGTGTGGAATCTTGTCAAATCTTCAGAATGATTTGCAGCAAAATAGATAATTTTCTTGCAATGCTGGATTATTTCTGAATCAATACTTGATGTGATACACAAAATAATTGATTTCCATTTGATTTCAGCACTTACAAGATTCCGTCATATTAATTTCACACATACACCCTTAAGAACTCCTCTGTTACCGCTTTGCAGATTAAAAAGTGTTTTCTGAACGTCTTCAAACTCTCGCGTTTATCTGGTGCTTGTGCTGCTCAGTTACTTAGATCAGTTAGATGGCCAACATGCTCCATTGTTTATTTGTTAAGGCCAGTTGGGTGTCCTAGGTCTGTAGACGTGAAACTGATCTGGGAACCCTCTTTACTACTCCGTAGTTCGTAGTGTTTTCTGTGTGCAATTCAGAGATATTACTAACAGGTCCGTTTATGTTAGCCATTCATACTTCATTTTTGCCCTGTTCAGAGAGATTTCGGGTCTATATATGATTCTGAACTTGAGATTGCCCTGAAAATTTCTCTTGTGCTGAGTTAATACTATGTGATTGCAGTACTTGTCTATCCTTGTTTTGATGAGACGCACAAAATGGATATCTGATGACGTGTTTCGCTAGTAAAATCATTTGTATGACTTCTAAAGTCTGTTATGGCAATACTGATGTTAATTGGATGGATGGTCAGGCGCTACTGATGCCTTTGTGGATGCTACCATGGGCTCAACTGCCATCACTATTTCCAACAAATCACTTTGCCCACCGTAGTGAGGTATCTGTTCTGGAATTTGCATTCAAATGTTTCTCTTTAAACTGGTTTCCTTGTTGGCAGAAAGCCTGAGACCTTTCATGCAATGTTAAGCAGGTGACGTTGTTGAGATTGAGAGACAAGAAAATGCAAATTACAATTGCTTTCAACCATTTTGCTGCATATCATTCAGAGAGAATGCCAATATATTGCATTGCTAAAGTTTGTATTGTACAAGCCAGAAGAATTCCTTATGCCATGAAATGAACTGATGCCTGAAACTGTTCGCACTACATATTCACCACTGCAAACAATAATGAACGTTCCCTGATTGCAAATTAAAAACGTGTTTCATTTCTTAGAGTTGTTTGTTGTATTTATATGATACCCATTATTTTGTCGTAGTTTTGCATTCCTCATGTAAACCAAATGGTTCCATCAAGCTAGAATTATACATGGTACTATCGAACATATTATACAGAGTATTTTTTTTGTAACTTTTCCAAACGGACAAAGGGACAGATTTGCTGGATCACCAACTGATAATTGACAGTATCACTGATTAAGTTTGAGTTCGATCTTAAAATTTGCAGGTGTCTCCATGGCTATTTCCATGGCATGAACAATGACTACACCCACTGGCCAATGTATGACATTTCTTGAAGTACAGCCCTCAACCTCAACAGCCAGGGGAACGGACACCTTTCCACTGCCAACCGTTTTGCAAAGGAGGTAAACTTTTTCCTGACTGACAAAGCCCCCTTTGTTTCGTGCACTGATGAGTTACAGAAGATATCATGGAATATTGAGGCTCACACTGCAGATGTGCTATGATATTTGACTGGATTTGCCTTAAATATGGTTCAATTTTAGGTCAGAGGTGGGTGAAGATAGCACAGGAGTGAAAGAGTTGGAATTGGAGGTCCATGGGGGATCTCAAGGTCAACGATGCCTGCTCTTGTTTTTGGTGAACCAGTTAACATCTGCAATTGAACTGGTGTTTTTATTTGCCTAATATCATACAGAATGACAGGCAATGGTGCACTTTGGACTCATATTTTCATGTATATGGATGGGTCTTGCTTCGTAAGTTAGCAATGCATGTAGCTTCAGAAGAATTCATCACTAGTATCATGGTCTAATTGGCTGCAGCACAGGTAAATATCTTGCAGTTCAGAACTTTTTGATTGAGCTCCTACTCTGGAATGGAATTCTATTTGACTGTTCACATAATAAGTCAACCAAACCAGTGACATAAAAAAAAACATAAAAAGGTAATGACTCCAATTTTAAAAACACAAAAACTTGTGTGGTTTTGGTCCATGATAGACCAAGGGACTAAAACATTTTAAAAATACCATTCATGTCCCAAAATATTTGCATTTGTATTCTTAGTCCACGATTGACCAAGTCCACACAAGACATGCTTTTTTTAGAGTCAAAATGGACGTCCTTAATCCTTAGCATTTGTTTGGTCAACATACATTGATTTTGGTGACCGGTCCCAAGATAATGTCATCTCACATAATGCTTGTCCTAGGTGGACTTCTGCTCTGAATGGCAATCTTGCATCTCAAGTGTGTCAATAATTTAAAACTCTCAACAGGTGTGACTGCATTTGTCCAAAAATGTCTACTTTCTGTTTTTTTTTCCCTTCCCTTTTTTCCATCAAGGGGTACGACTATATACAAATGCACTCAAATTTGTTTGTTTGGCTCTGCATATGTTAACTTGGCTTCAATGTCCTCCTTGAATTGCAGTGGACCCCACCCAAGATCATGGCATGCTCAGATGCTCTAAATGGTGAGCATAGAAGGGGAACTGACAGTGAGACAGTGTTGAACGTTGAGTATAAGCTGGAGCAGAAATAGGTGACCTTTTCTTGCAATGCTGTCAACTTTTCAAATTCAATACCTGATTATGATACAGAGAATAGTAGACTTGGGTTTGGTTTTAGCACCAAGAAGATTACCTCATATTCATTTCATAATTCAACCGTGAATAGATACCCTTAAGAACTTCCCTGTTTCCTTTTTGCAAATTTTAAAACTTTGTCCTGATTCTCGTAAAGGTATGGCTATCCCTGCACAGGCTAGTTGGGTGGTTCAAAAGGTCTTTGCTGCAAGGAATTTGTTGACTCAGGGGTGGCTTGATACTATACCCTGATATGTTTTGCTACCATTCAGTCTTTCTCCATAAAAAAGAAGCCATGGCCTTGCAGTCCCTTGGAAGAGGGCAGTGGCGTATCCAGGATTCGGAAAATGGGGTGACAAAATCAAGTAAAAATCATCGATACATATTACATCAAAAAAAGTTCAATATCAAACCGTCATACAATTCCACATTACAACTAATGCGGGTAGAAGAAAAAAAAACAAAATAACCAAATAAAAATTACATTTGTTCTCGACGAGTCTTCATATTTTGGAACCGATGGAGCACCTCATCATTGGTTACTTCATTAAAGACATCCTTCTCTACGAAAGTGACCAAACAATCATTCAATAATTCATTGCCCATACTATTCCGCAATTTATTCTTGACATATTTCATTGAAGAGAATACTCTCTCCACACTTGTTGTTGCCACCGGGAGAATCAACACTAGTGTTAGAAGCAAATAGACTTGATCATACACCACATGCTTCTTTGTCTCAACAAGCTTTATGGAAAGCTCGTTAAGGTTTTTCAATTCATCAAATTTCTCATCATTCCTCATATCCACAATGTAATTCTCAAGTTGAAATCCAAGTTTCATCAAAGCAACACTTGAAAATTCGTTAGGATAAAACTCGGCAAGTCTAACCAATTTTTTCTTATCAAAAGATGAAAAAGAATCAAGAGGACTTAAACAAGCCATACAAACAAGCAATTCCATGTTTACCTCGTCAAATCGGTTATTAAGCTCTTGAAGTTGGTGATCAATCACTCTATTGAAGACATCAATATGATAATGATGTTCATTTGAGATGTCACTGAAAAAACGCTTTGATCTTCCCCGAGCAACAAATGGAGCAACCATATCTGGAATTTCAATGTCATGTTTACCACAAAATACATCAACCTCAATTTTAAAATCTTTCCATCCATCCTCACTTAGTCTTAGGTTTTGCAATCGCTCCTTAGTAATACGAACTAGCATCATTGCATTAACAATATCTTGATCCTTCCTTTGCAAAGCAACACTCAAGTCATTTGTATATCCAAATATAGTCAACATCAAGTGTGCCATGAAAATGAACTCATAAGATTCTAACGAAAACACAATGGACTGTGCTTTCACTCGATCTTTTGGATGTGAACCAGTCTTCCCCACTTGTTCAAGCACACTAAGAATGGTAGGATACAAATCAATCACATTTGCAAGTGTATCAAAATGTGTTCCCCAACGGGTATCACAAGGCCTTTTCAACCCAACTTCTTGATTTTGACCCTTTCCAGTTTCAATTTCACCCAATTCTAATTTCTCCACAATCAATTGAGCTTGTTTCACTCGAATCATATCTCTTCTCTTACAAGAAACTCCAATTACATTCAACAAAATGGCAAGTATGTCAAATAGCCAACCACAATCATTGTTATTTTTAGCAACGGCAACAAGTGTCAATTGAAGTTGATGAGCAAAACAATGAATGTAGTATGCACAAGGGGTATCTTTCATGAACAAAGTCTTAAGACCATTGATTTCACCCTTCATGTTGCTAGCCCCATCATAACCTTGCCCACGAATCCTAGAATGACTCAATGAATGCTCCATAAGTAATGAGTCTATTGCACTTTTGAGTGTCAAAGAGGTAGTATCACTAACATGCACAATACCAATAAATCGCTCCATTGTTTTCCCCTCCTTATTGACAAAACGCAAACAAAGAGCCAATTGTTCCTTGTGAGATACATCACTAGACTCGTCGGCTAAAATTCCAAATAAACCAACAACTTCTTCTACATTGCGCTTAGTTGTTTCATTGGCACACGCATTTATTAATTCCTTTTGAATAGATGGAGCAATCATTTGATTATTTTTAGGAGCATTTTTCAATACAACATTTGCCACATCTTCATTATTCTCGGCAAACCACATCAAAAGTTCTAGAAAGTTTCCTCTATTACTTGAATCTTCACTTTCATTATGGCCACGAGATGCCAACCCTTGGCGCAAAAGCCATCTCAAACATTTAAGAGAAGCAAGCAAGCGAGCTTTATATGCACTTTTGATCTCAATCGATTGTTGATCAAAATGGGTTATGATGGATGCTTTAGAGTTCTTTAGTGCTAAATATTTCTCCATAGCTAGATTATGAGCACTCTTAACCAACCCAACATGAGTATCAAATCGTTTGGGTTTATTCCAAGTCCTAAATCCTCCACTAACAAAGGCCTCTCCCCCCGCGGCATGAGTTGCGGTTTCGTTCTTAAATAAGTAGCAAACAAAACAAAACGCAGCATCATTTTGAACACTATACTCAAGCCAATCATATTGTTCAAACCAAGATTTACTAAAACGACGCAAACCCCCAACTATTCTTTGCGGAAAATCATGACCCACCGGTCTACAAGGACCTCTAGATATATATGCTCTCCTCACCACATCTCGATCTTTAGGAGGATACTCCATGATACTTTTTCTTAATGCAGGATCATGTGGAAGGCTATCAACATCATATTCAATTTTCTCTTCACTATTATTAACATCAAATTCGGTTTGAGTTTCATTTTGAGTTGGAGGTTGATTTACCGAAGGGGAAGAAGTCTTGTGAGACTTTACTTTGCTCCAAAAGCTTTCTAAATTTCCATCACCCAACTTCTTTTTTGATTGGTCACCCATCATCTACAAACTAAATTATCATATACACAAATTTGTTAGCAATGACACCACATGAGTCATAGATTATCATCTTATTAAGGTGCACACAAATTGTCTTCTACAACATAAACTTCACAAAATTTTCTTTACAAATAACAAATTTTCAACCCAATTGAGTTTGAGTGTAAATAGCTTAAATGGTCGTGGAAACATCTTTTCCCTTTATAAAATATAACAAACCAATTAGTTACTTAAAAAAGTTTGATCCATAGTAACAAAGTACTTGTACAGTATTTGAGAAATATTATGGTCAAAGATGCATTATTTAATAGACACCACAAATATTTCCACATGAATATCAAATCAAATTAGGAAGAACAAAAGTATCAAAAATATGCCAAAAATAAACAAAGTATAATCACAAAAACCAAAACAATTCCTTACCGCATTAGGAATGGCCATTTTGACAATTTTCATATCATCAAGGCTAAACTTTGCAGTAGCCACCATTCTAGGCCACAACTCAACACCATCACCACCACTAATTATTGTCTTCTTATCTCTAACCCACAAACTCCTTCCAATAAACCCTATCACAGAAACTACAGTAAACCAAATCACCTTCAAAAACCCATTTTCTCTCTCCTCCCTTTTTCCTCTGTTTTTCCCCCTGTTTTTCTCACTATCATCACCATCATCATCTAATCTTTGACAAGAAGCCAAAAACAAAGACATCAAAGAAATCCCATCTCCTAAAGCATGATGAAGTCTCAAAATCGCGCTTTTTAACTCACTAAATAGGTGTATTATAATTGAAGCAGTCTTTGAGAAATAAGTGAGAAAAAAAAGCGAAGTAAAAGGGAAAGAAGTTTATACCTAAAGGCTAAATCGATCTGAGATCAACGAGCCCAAATCGAGGTCTACAGCGAACGGCGACGTATCAACGAGCCCAGATTGAGATCGAGGTCATCAAGCTTGGGTTGAGTCACTTGCCTACTTGAGTGCAGAAAATCGGGGCCAAGATTTGAGAACTTGAGTGAGATGGTGACTGAGGTCTGAGGGGATGAGAGAGAAAGAGTTAGAGAGAAAGTCAGAAATAGGGGATGAGGGGATGAGCCGAAAGGGTTTCAGGGTTTGCTACTTTGCTTTAGTCTCACTTGTAATTTATTTTTATTTTTATTATTTTTTTTTTAAAAAAAAAAAAAAAAAAAACTTACAGATTTTTTTTTTCAAAAAAGGGGTGACCACTGTCCCCTTATCATGGAGTATCCTCCTAAAGATCGAGATGTGGTGAGGAGAGCATATATATCTAGAGGTCCTTGTAGACCGGTGGGTCATGATTTTCCGCAAAGAATAGTTGGGGGTTTGCGTCGTTTTAGTAAATCTTGGTTTGAACAATATGATTGGCTTGAGTATAGTGTTCAAAATGATGCTGCGTTTTGTTTTGTTTGCTACTTATTTAAGAACGAAACCGCAACTCATGCCGCGGGGGGAGAGGCCTTTGTTAGTGGAGGATTTAGGACTTGGAATAAACCCAAACGATTTGATACTCATGTTGGGTTGGTTAAGAGTGCTCATAATCTAGCTATGGAGAAATATTTAGCACTAAAGAACTCTAAAGCATCCATCATAACCCATTTTGATCAACAATCGATTGAGATCAAAAGTGCATATAAAGCTCGCTTGCTTGCTTCTCTTAAATGTTTGAGATGGCTTTTGCGCCAAGGGTTGGCATCTCGTGGCCATAATGAAAGTGAAGATTCAAGTAATAGAGGAAACTTTCTAGAACTTTTGATGTGGTTTGCCGAGAATAATGAAGATGTGGCAAATGTTGTATTGAAAAATGCTCCTAAAAATAATCAAATGATTGCTCCATCTATTCAAAAGGAATTAATAAATGCGTGTGCCAATGAAACAACTAAGCGCAATGTAGAAGAAGTTGTTGGTTTATTTGGAATTTTAGCCGACGAGTCTAGTGATGTATCTCACAAGGAACAATTGGCTCTTTGTTTGCGTTTTGTCAATAAGGAGGGGAAAACAATGGAGCGATTTATTGGTATTGTGCATGTTAGTGATACTACCTCTTTGACACTCAAAAGTGCAATAGACTCATTACTTATGGAGCATTCATTGAGTCATTCTAGGATTCGTGGGCAAGGTTATGATGGGGCTAGCAACATGAAGGGTGAAATCAATGGTCTTAAGACTTTGTTCATGAAAGATACCCCTTGTGCATACTACATTCATTGTTTTGCTCATCAACTTCAATTGACACTTGTTGCCGTTGCTAAAAATAACAATGATTGTGGTTGGCTATTTGACATACTTGCCATTTTGTTGAATGTAATTGGAGTTTCTTGTAAGAGAAGAGATATGATTCGAGTGAAACAAGCTCAATTGATTGTGGAGAAATTAGAATTGGGTGAAATTGAAACTGGAAAGGGTCAAAATCAAGAAGTTGGGTTGAAAAGGCCTTGTGATACCCGTTGGGGAACACATTTTGATACACTTGCAAATGTGATTGATTTGTATCCTACCATTCTTAGTGTGCTTGAACAAGTGGGGAAGACTGGTTCACATCCAAAAGATCGAGTGAAAGCACAGTCCATTGTGTTTTCGTTAGAATCTTATGAGTTCATTTTCATGGCACACTTGATGTTGACTATATTTGGATATACAAATGACTTGAGTGTTGCTTTGCAAAGGAAGGATCAAGATATTGTTAATGCAATGATGCTAGTTCGTATTACTAAGGAGCGATTGCAAAACCTAAGACTAAGTGAGGATGGATGGAAAGATTTTAAAATTGAGGTTGATGTATTTTGTGGTAAACATGACATTGAAATTCCAGATATGGTTGCTCCATTTGTTGCTCGGGGAAGATCAAAGCGTTTTTTCAGTGACATCTCAAATGAACATCATTATCATATTGATGTCTTCAATAGAGTGATTGATCACCAACTTCAAGAGCTTAATAACCGATTTGACGAGGTAAACATGGAATTGCTTGTTTGTATGGCTTGTTTAAGTCCTCTTGATTCTTTTTCATCTTTTGATAAGAAAAAATTGGTTAGACTTGCCGAGTTTTATCCTAACGAATTTTCAAGTGTTGCTTTGATGAAACTTGGATTTCAACTTGAGAATTACATTGTGGATATGAGGAATGATGAGAAATTTGATGAATTGAAAAACCTTAACGAGCTTTCCATAAAGCTTGTTGAGACAAAGAAGCATGTGGTGTATGATCAAGTCTATTTGCTTCTAACACTAGTGTTGATTCTCCCGGTGGCAACAGCAAGTGTGGAGAGAGTATTCTCTTCAATGAAATATGTCAAGAATAAATTGCGGAATAGTATGGGCAATGAATTATTGAATGATTGTTTGGTCACTTTCGTAGAGAAGGATGTCTTTAATGAAGTAACCAATGATGAGGTGCTCCATCGGTTCCAAAATATGAAGACTCGTCGAGAACAAATGTAATTTTTATTTGGTTATTTTGTTTTTTTTTCTTCTACCCGCATTAGTTGTAATGTGGAATTGTATGACGGTTTGATATTGAACTTTTTTTGATGTAATATGTATCGATGATTTTTACTTGATTTTGTCACCCCATTTTCCGAATCCTGGATACGCCACTGACAATACTGTACTCTGTATGAACCTGCGAGTAACTTTAGTAGGTCTCAGCAGGAGCGCTGGAGGAGGATCATTAGAGATCTCCATCTAGCTGGATTACGACATCCAAAATAGTCTCTTGTATTTGAGTCATTGTATAGTAGTTATCTTAGTTGTGTTTGTGAAATTGTGTTGAGTGTGATGCTACTGCGTGATGAGGCAACCACCTGAACCTTTCCTAGAAGGTGGCAGGTGTTCTTTGCTCCTGACAGTTTATGCACAGCTCCAGGATTGTGTTATGTATATCTTGGTGTGGTCTATGAGTCAAAACTACCAGCTTCTACTTACTGTTCCTATTTTGGTTAACGAATTACTTTTCCCGACAGTTGTCCTGAGTTTCTTCAAAATCTTGTTTCTCTGGTGCTTGTGTTGCGGACTGAAGCAGTTGGCCAACATGATTTTTTAGGCCAGTTGCTTGTGCACATTGTGCAGATATGAAGCTGATTAGCAAACACTGTATTTTTTTAACGCAACTGAAAATTTTAGAACTGAACTTATTTTAATGAATCTACAATTAAAAGAGTAAAATTATTTTACGGATCTGAACTTCTTTGCACTAAACTAAACTTACTTTTAATAAGGGTGTGTTCTCTCCAACTTATTTTAGTTTATATTTATTGTTGAATGTTGAATATTTATTTTTGTTGAACTTTGTTGAAATTTGTTTATTCTACTGAATTTCTTTTAACTTTGTTGAACTTTGTTTATGTTTGTTGAATTTTATTGATACAAGTGATATTTATAACTACGGTGTATGTTAGTTTTGTTTAACTTTGTTGAAGTTTATTTTATTTTATTGAACTTTTGTTGAATTTTATTTATTCTACTAAGTTTTGTTGAAATTTATTTAACTTTGTTGAAGGTTTTTTAACTTTTGTTGAAATGAATAGAAATAAACAGATCCCTGATAAGTGAACTAAAATTTATTAAATACGTACAACTTTAGAGAGAGGTTGAAAAGAAAATAACCTAAACGAATTGAACACCTATTTCGGGGTTGGAACTTGGAAGGGAGTCACGAGCACACGGCTCCCAGCCCAGATGGGTGCGCTGAGGTCCAGGAATGAGCAATTGTCTCCTCTCTCTCTCTCTCTCTCTCTCTCTCTCTCTCTCTCTCTCTCTCTTTCACTCTCTCTCATCCAATAAATCCCCCCGCCCTTTTTCGTCCACAAGACCACCAGTCCACCACTATTTCCAACCCCCAAAATATTTTTGGAGAGTTTGAAAATAGGTTTCTTTTTATTCGTGTTTGTTTGGAGCAACGGTCAAGATCTTGCCTTCCTTTGGTCACCTTCTAGGTTAGCTACTTTTTTTTTTTCTCTCTCTCTCTCTTTCTAATTATGAAATCCTCCTCTTTCTGTTTCTGTATTCTCATACTGTGCAATATCATACTTTAATTTGTACTTCTTTGTTTCCTGTGTTTCGTTTGTTTGTTTGTTTATTTACTTTGATCCCGTTCTTAACATCAGTTCAGATTGATTAACTTTCTATGTCATGCATTTTGCTTTCTCACTCATAAAGATTCAATTTTCTATTGTGGATACCACTTCTGTGTTCTGTCAAATTCGCCCATTTTGTAGTAGTCACATTTTATTATTGGTTTTTTTTGGGGGGGGGGGCGTTAGCTAGTTATCATTGTTACATGGATATTTTGTGGGTAACTACCTTATAATGCCGAAGTTTTTGTTGACTTAGATCACTATTTCGGTTCTAATTTTTTTAAAAGATCAAAATACCCCTCATTAAAATCAAATAACCCTCCCCTTTTATTTTCTCTTTCCTTACCCCTTTTTTGACAACTGAGAGAAACTGGGCAAAATTGGTTAAAACTGGAAAGTCTAATTGGTAAAAACTATGAGAAACTGGAAATTTTGTATAATAAATAATAAAAGTACACTAATAAAAAAGATAATGATAATGATAATAAAAGTACACTAAAAAAGTAATAGTAAAAAAATATTATTAATAAATATATATTATTATGACAAGGACTTTTATTCATGCATATATTTATTTTTATATTTTGATTAAATATATTATATATTTAATTATTATGTTTAATATGTCAAAATATCGAACTGGGAAAAACCGGATAAAACTGGGTCAAATTAGGGAAAACTGGGGGAAACTGTATTTAGTAACTGGTGAAAATTGGGCAAAATTGGAGAATACTGGACAAAACTGGGTAAAACTGGAAACCAGTTGAAAATAACATACCCAAAATCACCATTTGTCGGTGACAGGCTCGAGACCTCCAATTCCCACCGCCACTGCCATGACAACTTCAGCCCCCACCCCAGACATGCTTCATCATCATCATCATTTCAACTCAGACTCAAACAACCACCACCGCCACTGCCATGACGAGTAACTCAGTTGGTGGGTTCGATGTCGGTGATGGCGGGTCCGCTAGGTGGCCTAGATAAGAGACACTTAGGCTATGTTTGGCAAAATTAGCTGTGGCTGTCAAGTGTTATTAAAGGAAAGAAATTAGTAGGAAACTGCTAAAAAGTGATACAAAATGCTAATAAACTAGTTGTAGCTGTAACTGCAAGCTGAAAAGCTTGCAGAGATAGCTTTCACAAAATTAGTTGTAGCTGTAGCTGTAGACTAAAAATCTAATGACAAACTGTTTGGTGGCAGAGAGTAAAAAACACTAGCTGCAAGCTTCAAGCTGTAGCTTTTATTGAAAAGCTAGTTGTTCGTGCCAAACATAGCCTTAGCCTACTTGAAATCGAATCTAGACTTGATTATAAGTTCAAAGAAGCTAATCAAAAGGGCCCTCTTTGGGATTCCTACTTACTATTTCCCTATTTTATTGATTGTCACAGGCGATGTCATTTGTCCCAAGATGCAGGGAGGGAGGGAGCGAGAGTGGTGTTTGAGGAACAAGAAGGTAATGGATGAGATAGAGAGAGATTGTGGGAAACATGGAGGTATGAGCAAATTTATTTTTTTTGATTTGAATGAATGAGGTATGAGCAAATTTCTGTTTCTCTTCAATGGAGTTTTGGAGAAAAGGTAATGAGGGAAAGAAAAAGGAAAGAGAAAATAAAAGGGGAGGGTGGTTTGATTTTAATGAGGGGTATTTTGGTCTTTTGAAAAAATAATAACCGAAATAGTGGTCTGTAGTTCCCACAAAAAACAATTTTCAAGGTACTACGTCACAAAACAATGCATCAAACAAGGTAATTCCCCACAAAAAAAATCCTTGTTACATTGCGATTATTGATTATAAAATATGAAAACTGTCTGAATTCACATATGTCTCTGTACCTCACTTGGACCAAAAAAAAAGAGGGATGATATATATCTTCTCAGAATAATAAAAAAGCTGACTGTACTTTTGTAGTAAAACAAATACTACTTAGTTGTAGTAAAAGAATACACCTACAACTATCTTCTGAGAAGATGTGTATCATTAGGCAAAAAAAATAAACTTATAAAAGTTGTCTAGACCCGCCACTGGTACTGTACTAGTACTGTGATGGGGATATACTACTATCATTACTAAGAATTGGAGGTGGCAGGCAAAGTGGTAAACCATAGTAGCAGCCAGCAGACCAATTAACATTAAACCAATTAACTCAATTTAAATATGAGGCAACCGGAACATTTATAATTAGTGGAATCTAGTGCTCCTATCATATGGTCCTATAATAATAATATAATGGTAGTAGGATCATCAAACTTCAGAGTTCAGACCATAACAATTAGCAAGCCAATGAAATTGAAACACGAACAAGACAAAAAGAAAATAGATTAATATTTTTCGTTTGTTTAATATTTTGTTATGAACGAGGATCTATTTAGTGCTACAAATGAAAGCAAATTAATCACTGCTGCTTCAAATCCTACTAATACTATCTATATTGCCACTTATCAATTTTCCCACACTCATTTAGATCTGAAACCAACCATGGACGTTGGATTAGCACTATCTGTTGCTCAAACCCTCTTTGCTGCCCTGTAGTGTTTGGAGCTCAGACAGTTATGCTCCATCTTGGGCTACAAACCAACTTGACAACCTCCAAAATACCATCGAAACTGTTCAAGCTGTGCTTCTCGAAACTCTGGCTGAGCGCAAGCAGAAGCAGCTTCTGGAAGGTCGAAAAGTGTCTAAAAAGGTGCGTCACTTCTTTTCCCGTTTGAAAGACCTTGGTGTTGCTTACAATATGTCCCAAGGGGTTAAGGAAATTAGGAAGAAGTTGGATGCTATTGCTAGTAACCATAATCAGTTTGGCTTTAAGCTTGACTCCCAACCCATCCGAAAGCGAAGGGAGGAGACCTGTTCTTATGTGTATGCACAGGATATTGTTTGAAGGGAGGATGACGTAGAGAAGATCGTAGGTCGATTGTTTGGTTCTGATGTTGATCAACAGGGTGTTTTTATCCTTACGATTGTGGGTATTGGAGGGTTGGGCAAAACCGCTCTTGCCCAACTTGTGTATAATGATGAAAGGGTTACTAAGCACTTTGATTTGAGGTTGTGGGCTTGTGTCTCGGATGAAGATCCGAAACATTTGGATGTGAAAACTATTCTCGGTAAGATTTTGGGATCTGCCACAAATCACAAGAATGATGACTCCACCATGGAATGGTTGCAAGGCCAACTTCGACAACTACTAGCTGGAAAGAAGTACTTGCTTGTTCTGGATGATGTATGGAATGAGAATCGGGATGAATGGCTCAAGTTGGAGAAATTCTTGAGGGCAGGTTTAACAGCAAGTTGCATTGTGGTCACTACACGTTCTAAAGACACAGCAAAAGTTGTGGGAGATGGGCATATGTACGAGTTAAGAGGTTTGTCAGAAGAGGATTCATGGCATCTATTTCAGAGGACAGCATTTGGACAAGGGGAAGGTCAAGCAACTCCATCCGACTTAGTTCAAATTGGCCAAAAGATTGTCAAGAAATGTGCTAATGTCCCTCTTGCTATAAGAGTGGTAGGAAGTCTTCTATATGGTCATGGGAAGGATAATTGGCTATCGTTTCAAGAGAGGGGATTGGCCAATATCAGACAAGACAAAAATGGCATCTTACCTATATTGAAGCTCAGTTATCACCAACTTGAATCCCCATTGAAGAGCTGCTTCAGTTATTGCGCGTTATTTCTTAAGGATTTTAGAATAAGTAGGGACATGTTGATTAGCCTTTGGATGGCACAAGGATATATCGTTCCACTGGATGGTCAGATCATGGAAGAAGCCGCGGAGGATTACTTTTCAGTATTGTTACGAAGGTGTTCTTTCCAAGATGTGCAAAAAAATGAATTTGGTGACATCTTGTCATGTAAAATGCATGACCTCATGCATGATATTGCTCAAGAAGTGGCAGGAAAGGAGGTTTGTGTAGTGAACTTTATCTCAAGCAATTTGGATAGAAAAACTCGGCATATTTCACTTCTTCAGAAAGGAAATGATACTCAAGGAGAAGGACATTTTACAAAGACTAAAATACGTACATGTCTGCAATGTGATCGGGATATTCAGCTGCCTGTGGTTAAATTATTAGAAAATTGGATGTGCTTAAGGACGTTGGACTTAGAGTACTTGAAAATGACAAGTTTACCGGATACAATAGGTGAATTGGTGCATTTGAGGTATCTTGATCTCTCATCTAATTCACTGCTGGAGGCGCTCCCCAAAGCTATTACGAAACTACATAATCTGCAAACTTTAAAATTAAGAGGCTGTTGTAATTTGAAAGAATTGCCAAATGATTTGAGCAAATTGGTTAAACTTAGGCTTTTGGATATATATGAATGCAATAGTCTGACTCATATGCCATCAGGCATGGGTAAGTTGAATTGTCTTCAAAGGCTGACAAAGTTTGTAGTGGGGGAGGCAAATTCAATTTCAAAGCAAGATGTTGTCGATAAGTTGGAAGACCTAAAGGCTCTCACTAATCTGAGAGGGTATATGGGAATCGATATCAAAATCCCTGAAAACGCTGTCGCCTATGTTAGGAAAGGCAGTAGTGGAGGAGGATATCTAAGGAACAAGCAACATCTGGATGGTATTAGTTTTAATTGGGAATACAGAGAGAGTGACAAGAGATGGGTTTATGACGAAGCATTGCTTGAAGACTTGGAGCCACATCCCAATCTGAGACACTTAGGATTGAATGGGTACCCTGGGACGGGATTGCTAAGTTGGATAGAGGGAGGTGCTTCTGGAACCTTTTTTCCCAATCTTGTTAATATCTCCCTTAGTAAGTGTCATAGGTTGAAATACCTTTCGCCGTCCCTGGGAAAACTGCCTCATCTGAGATTCTTGTATGTGTCTACACTGCGGGATTTGGAGTACATTGAGAATAGAAGTAGCAGTACTGGCAGTGATGGGGGACCAGCTTCATTCTTTCCCTCTCTTGAACGACTCCAATTGTGGTTTCTGCCAAAGTTGAAAGGATGGTGGATTGATGATGATAGGCATAGCGCCAGCGGCAACACTAGGGAACCATGTCTATCGCCGACATCATTTCCCTGTCTTTCTGAATTGCGGATATATGATTGCCCTGAGTTGACATCCATACCTCTCTGTCCCAGTATGGAGGATCTGTTTTTGAGATATTTCAATGAAAGGCTGCAGCTGATAGTGAAGACGGATATAGGTGGGGATCAGAAAAGAGAGCCCACTTGCTCATCGAATCCGTCGTCTCCATCTGGAAATTCAAAATTAAAGAAGCTGACTATGGATAACTTGAAAGGTCTCAAGTCGGTGCAGCCGATGGAGGCTTTACAGTGTCTTACTCACATGAGTTTTATGGCATGACAAAGACGTTGAGTTTGGAACCAGTCCGGGAGGTGTTCCAGAGCTGCTTGTCGTCTCTGCAGTCCTTGATAATCGTTGGCTGCTCCGAGCTGAGGAGTCTGTCTGTGACTGTGAGCAACGCTGAAAAGGAAGAGGAGCATGAAAATGGTTCGTCTCTGCAGTCCTTGATAATCGTTGGCTGCTCCTAGCTGAGGAGTCTGTCTGTGACTGTGAGCAACGCTGAAAAGGAAGAGGAAAAATGATATGACATGGTGGTCCCTTCATCAGAGCCTCCGTTTCCTGCAATTAGAATCACTACCAAAGGTGGTGAAACTGCCCAAGGGAATGCAATACTTAACCTCCCTCCAATCCCTTGCAATTGAGGATTGCAAAGCATTGGAATCACTGCCGCAATGGATGAACCACAATAATTCATCCTGCCAAGGTACTACACAGCTTGAGTTAGTATTGTACAAACCACAATAATTCCTTGTGGTATGAATGAACTGATGCATGAATCTGTTCGTCCTAAATATTCAGTTTATTACCACTGCAAACAATAATGAACTTCCCCTGATGGCAAATTAAAAGCTGTTTCATTTCTCTGAGTTGTTTTTATATGATATCCATTATTTCTCATAATTTTGTCAATTGATTTTTTATGGAACTATTTCGTTAATGAATTTGGCAATTTAATTTTGCTCTCTAAAGTTATGATATCAGATTATGAAAGAATTTGAATTATTGTCTGATCTCCAAATATTAGATGCTTGGTATATGTTACAAATTAACTGGAATTCCTGCTCATATGTGATTGTTTCTGTTAGATAGCAAATAATGCCGTCAGTTAGTACCTTACTTGGCTACTGCTCTCAGTTTACAGTAAGTGATGTCTCCCTTTTTTTTTTATAAGCTATTTCAGCGTTTTGAATCTATGCGAGTTATTCGTTCAATTCCAATTATTCTTGTATCTATTTCAACTCTTCACTACCCTGAACTGCCAGTGAGCTATTGCTGATTAACCTTCCAATTTTTTTGTACTGTTATTGATTTGTTAAATGTGCCTGCTTTCGGAGTTACTAACTAAACCCTTTTTATGTTGATCAGGCTGTTTTCGACTTTCAATGCCTTGGTCTTTCGCAAACTTTGGCTCCTGGGATAGGTTTTAGAAACTTCTACAGGGAGCTGTGGAAATTCATTTTGTCAGGGCAGATGAAGGACAACATAATCAGAATGAGGTCAGTGCTTACTCTGCTATATGGTATCTACCAGTGCATGGGTGGGGCACTTACTATTCCTCTATGGAATGGAGGCAACTTTTATCGCCTCGCCACTCAGAATCAGATTAGCATGTTTTCCATCTGCATAATTTCATACAGTTTTTATCGCGTCTCCACTCACCTAACAATCAACGAAGTCCTATATTAGTTTTACAATTCATGTGCTATATTCATAAGAACTACCCTTTGTGCAGACTTCTATATATGTCCTGAATGTGTTTCTCTACTCGTATTCCTTAGGTGTATGCGATGTTTGCTTAGTTTGCCAACATGGACTTCGTTGATTGTTAGGCCTGTTGTCTCTCCTTGAGCACCAAAAACTCAGTATGATTCTGATCAGCAAAGACACTGTTGGTTTCCACTTTCCATCCATAACACCACGATTGTGAGGTTGCCTTAAGTGTTCGGTTGGGTGGTGGACTGTTGAATGTGAGTAATCTCATCGTGCCCACACATCAGTGGGTCATGGATTTGCTACGTTATTTGTGGAAATCTTTCTCATGTTTGGATTTCTGGGAGGCTATTAAGCCTGGTGATCAGATCAAATACGGAATGAATCAGGAAATTTGGATCACAGTATTTTGTTTTTTTTTTATTATGAGGTAAGGAGGCCTGCTCACAGGTTGGCCCATCTTGGGTTTAAGGCCCAGCAGCATAGTGGGCAGGCATTTGGGGGGAAGGGGGAATAAGGGGAAAGGGATCTCAAATGCCCCTAGTGGGATTTGAACCTTGGTGGTGGATAAGGAAACTAAAGTTCAAACCACTAGATCAACCTATATTGATTATACTGTGTCTTATACTTGTGAATACTTGACACGCGTTATATATTTTACTTTACGTTTTTTTATTCACTTTCAACTTAACATGTGAAATGTGTAAACGCGAAAAATCATGTATTGGAGAGGTTATGTGTGGTTGCTTCTGGAGTGGTCGCTCGTAATTTGAGGATAGACATTGGTGGGTGCCGCGCTGAGTGCTGAGCCATACACAATCTTTGATAGACAATGTAAAAATTAAGGTTATGCTGAATTTGAATTGGGTTTCCTTTATTCCAAATTCTAAATTGAAGCACTTTGCTGACCACCCGACAGTAAGCAATGCAATTACAAGCTAGCTTCCCAATTAGCATCCTACCTAACAAGCCAACTCATAATCCATTTCAGAATTTGAGCTAAAAGATATGGTGATTAGTGAGTGATCATATGATTAATTTGGGAGCCATTCGCTTTCACTCCTGATTAATATATGTCACACGTGCAATTCGCTTTTGTCTGTGTCTTCTACAGTACTTCTCCTAACCACAAAATTAGTCGATAATACTTATTAGCCTTGAGATAAACTCGTCTGACCTAAAGTATAAATGGTCTTATACAAGTTTTTGTTTAATGGGATATAGATTCTGTTTATTTATTTTCTCTTTTTAAAGAATTGACCATTTGATCCTAAAAGGAGATTAGAAAAACTGATCTCCTTTCCCTTTCTCTCTTTAAGTGGCATCATGCATCCCTTTCTTGCACTCCACTCAGGTCTCTCCATTTATAATCAAGTCACAGCTCATTCCACCATTCTTTGGCTTGTTGGACACTAATTTCTGAGTAGATATCATTCTAAGCCATTCCCTAATATAAACTATATATACAACTTTTTTAGTCCCGTATTTCAATCTTATTTTTATATACTACTATAACAATGTATTTTTTCAAAGTTAATTATATTAAGTTAATTTGATGAAGCCACTAAGAATTAAAAAGATGTTATGATGGTAGTTAGAAACATCATCCCGGCCCCCCAATCATAAGATCAAGGCTTTAAGGTTCTATATATTATATTCCTATTGACTTATATACCTTCTCTAAAATCGCAAAAGAAAAAAAATGATAAAGTCCATAATGTGACTCATTTGTTATTCTTTTGACTCTCCATGTCATCTTCAAAGTTTGAAGATAATAATGTGTACTATTTGACAGATCACTACATATATAAAGGTTTATCCGTGCACAATCAAATAGTATGTAGTGCTTTTAAATTCTCTCATTTTAAAAAAGAAAAAAATACTACTACCCTGATATATTTTCTATATGACACCCCCAAATCTTTTTACTAGTGCAGAGACAAATTAAATTAGATTTTTAGAGTCAAATAATATGTTTGTAAATTGTAACGGTAAGATGTTTGTTTGTTTTTTTTTAATTGTAACGGTAAGATGTTTGTAACGGTAATCCTTGGTGAAGTTATCTGTAAACGTAGACTTTGTGGAAACATGACAAACTACAAGGTCACCAAACAGCAATAAGCTAATTAAGCTTTCGAATAAAGTGATAATTCTTCAACTTTGATGTGCTTGTTGCAGCCAATCAGTCATGGCACACACACATAATTTGTAGTGATATATAGATTATTATAGATAGCATAAATGTCGTCAATATACTCCCTCCGTTCCTATTTCTTTATTTCATTTGACTTTTTGAGGTCAATGTATACAAATTTTGACCATTAAACTAAAAGCAAGTATAATGTTTGGCAAAGTAGAAATTCTATTACTAGATTCATTCATAATTATATTTTCAAAATATCTCATTTTTATAACTTTTATAATTATAAAATTATAGTTACTTAGGTTTAAAGTGTCATTTTGGAGACCGCGAAAAGTCAAAAAAAAAAGCACCAAGATCATCAAGAATTGATCAATCCAAAGATTTTAACAACAATGTAACAGAGTGCCGCAGTAGCAACTAGCACGAATGTTATGATTCGGATGATTATTATTTCGCCGGAAAATAATAACTGGGCCTTAACAAGTGGGTACATATAAGACAAGTGAAGTTCCAACTCAAAAACAATTAGCAATGGGTGGAGTAATCCACTTCCTTATATTTATGCTCAATACCACTAAATTTTTCCACGTGGGACACAAACCCACTTCAACACAAAACACATAGAGCTTAATTACACAAAGTCTTTATAAGGGCACAGAATATCTGTATTGCTATAAGGTAAGGGATTTATTTGCTAGTTTGACGATTCATGACATATTAAACCCAGTTACATCCAGCTCTCCTATAAACATAACCCCAACATATTGTATGTCAACTTGAGAGGCACCCTAATAACTTTCATCTTCTTCTTCTTTTTTTTTTTTTTGGGTACTCCGTATTTGATTACAAACAACGGCTCAATAAAGTAATTAGAGGATGCTAGGGCTTTATCAAAAAGGGTTAGCAGGACTAATCAATAGTAGACGTGAAAATGATTGGAACATCTATCTTCTCTTTTTATTTATTTATTTATTCAGTGTTCATCTTTTGCGTAGCATCTTTAATCTTGTTCACTCGCCCCTTCTTTTTCTTATATATATATATATATATATATTTTATTTTTATTTTTTTTTTTTGTTTATTTCTTTTAAAGCATCAAAGTTGTCCTACTAGTACTGTGATCTTACGCCAGAAGATGGAAATGATTGTTTTAGGCCTTGTTTTAAGATTAAATAAGAAGGGTTTATATATATTCCTGTAGTAGGTGAAGTGAGTAAGTTGCTATTACTCCACTAGCAAAAGACTGCTGCTAATCAATCAATCAATATATATATATATATATATATATATATATATATATATATATATGTATATATATATAAAGGAGACATATTACGGGAGTAATGAGGCGTGCCACGTAGGCGAGAATTTTAAGAGCGCGTCACCTAAGCTAACATAAAGACAAAAAATAACTGGTGTAAACCATTTAGTACTCTTAGCATCCCTACTGTTTAGGATTCCTGAATTGTAGAGTTTTATAAGAGTTATAGTAGATCTTTGTCAAATATTTGAAGTCAAATATAACTTTCTCTACAAGTCTCAAAAAATAATAATTTTTATACCATCAAATTTGCATCGAAAAATATTTTAGAACGAGATGCATATACAATATACTCCCTTCGTCCCTCTCTTATCTTCTCATTTGACTTTTTGAGTCAAACTTTATAAATATTGACCATTGATTTGTGAAAAATATATAAAGAATTATAAGATCAAAATACATTTCTTAGATTCGTTTTAGATTATATTTTCACAATATCAATTTATTAATATAATTATATATGTATAATTAAAGTTATTAATGGTCAAAGTATCATCTTGGAGACTGTGCAAAGTCAAGTGAGAAGATAAGAGAGGGACGGAAGGAGTATATAAGAAACATGTAAGATCGCATGTAAATGTTGGTTCCCGTAAGTACGTAAAAATAATAATATTAACAATAAAAATAAGGCTGGAAAAAAAAAAAAATGATGAACAAATATCTTTAGCCAATTAAGCGATATTTTTAAGAGCATGCCACATAAGAGAGAATATTAAACAATAAAATATAAGTAAGACAAACTCATAACACATACTTTGAACAAAAAAATAAAAATAAATCGAAATAGAAATAAGAAAAGAAAAAAAATATATTTTTTACACGTTAGTAACTTAATAATTAGTATACCCAACTCAATTGCCAAATAAAACTATTTTTAACATATCAATCACTATATAATATAAAGAAGTTTCATAGTAATAAAGTTTCGGATAATGAAAAAGAGATATTAAATTGTGCTAAATAGTTAGAGTTTTATCGGCGTCATAACTACTTTATCTTTGACTAATATTCAAATTCGAATATAACTATCCTACACATATTAAAAATTAATAATATTTATACCATCATATTCGTATCGAAAAGTACTTCGAAATGATAAGCATTTATAATATGTATACAATAAACTTGTAAGATTGTGATACAATATTAATTTCAGTAAATAAATTTCAAAAATATATTTACTAATAATAGAAAAATAAAAAATAACAAAAAAATCTAATTTTTAATCCGTGCATCCCACGGGCATCGCGCCACATAGGTATATCATCTAAGAAAATAATTAAACAAAAAATAAATAAAGGTTAGGATAATGAAATATAGAGCTTGAGTTGTGATAGACCTCTATAGTTTTATAGAAGCTATATTAGAACTCTGACAAATATTTATAAAATCCAATATAACTTTTTCTACATGTCTGAAAAAATAATCTTTTATATCATCAGATTTGCATCGAAAAGTACCTTAAAATGATATTCATTTACAAAATGCATAAGAAACATGTAAGATTTGCTTGAAAATAATTGAGAAAATATATTTTAAGTCCGTGCATGGCACAAGTTTGATTATTAAGTTGCATCACCTAAGAAATTAGTCTCAACAAAAAAAAAAAAAAAAAAAAAAAAAAAAAAGCAAACCACATAAGACAGAAATATATTTTAGAATATTGAAAGAAAGAAAAAAAGTGGAGAATGTGATATATGCCTCTACTCATGTTCACGTTTCACATTTTATTACTTTGCATCTCTATTTGCAATCTGCAAGACTTCAAGGCCAAAAGTTTACATGAATGTGACGAGAGACTAATGAAAGTTGAATGCTACATGTATATCTATATTTATTGACAGATTATCGCATTGATTCAAGCCTGCTCCTATATGATATATAGTGTTTGAACATCGATCAAACAACGATTATAAAGTAACCATTTTCGTAGGTCGTTAGAACCCTAATTGTATTTAGGAGGATTATGATAATTAATATCTTTTTTTATTAAACGCCTCACATAGTCCCTTCTCCATTTTTTAAAACTTTTTCTCGCCCTTTATTCTCCCTACATCTCTTTGCTTTTATTTATTCTAGCAAATATTGATGATCTGAGGGGCGTGAAAAATAAAAGAGAGATCAATCTAAATCACTAAGGATAGCATGAAACTAGCAACACTATATAACATGCATAATTATAATCCAATAGAAATTATTTATTATTTCTTTTTTTAAATAGGCATGTGTACTTCACCAAATCAATATTAGGAGTAATATACAGATATTTCGCTCAACCTGTGCAATGTACGGGCTTTAAAACTAGTGATTAAGAATGTGGCTAATTAATAACAGGAAATTTAAAATCATATCTTAACAGTTGTTTGGCCTGAGTTACAACTTGAAACATTAGGTTAGGGGTTTAACTTTTTGTGAAACATGATTTACATGAAACAAATTTCGAAATATTTGATGAGAGACGCCCCTTAACCATGCAATCTTAGGGTATTACAGAAAAAAGCGGTCATTTTAGATGACATAAATGACGCTCATAATGCATGGGAAAAAAGGGTCAAATAAACTTTTTTTTTGATAATTAAAACTTTTTTTTATAAGAGTGTGACAGGTTCTTTTCAAAGGATCGAAGAACAAAATATATAAGGTTTCTTACATGTGTGATATCATCATTAAAGATCTAAATACCACAAAAATCAATGGAGATTGTTTAATTTGTGGTCATTAATTAATTTTAATGTAGTTTGAGTACAAAATCCAAGTTTATACACTTGATCGCCTTTTCAGTATTTAAACATGGTAAACGTTTTCAGATTCACATTGACTTCCTGAAGTTGAAGTGGATGAATCGGAGCTGAACTTGACTTGACATGAAGGCTAGAGTATTAACTAAAGGAACAAACTAGCTCAATGGGTATCTCAAAATCCTCCCTTCATCGCTTAAGTCAACTCTTTCGAAAAAAAAAACTATTTTTAGTAGGACGAGTTAGAACTCATAAAATGTACGTTAACACCACTCATAAGGGCTGAACTCTTGTATTTTTTGGTCTTTAAAGACTAAACTTTTTTTATTTGGCTTTTAAAGACTCTCTTATAACTTTTGTTACATCAAAGAAATGGAGGAGTTATTTTGCTGACGTGGCGAGAAATTGGGGAAGAACCAAATCCCACTTCACTCTCTCTCCTCAACCATCACCCATCACCCACCGTCCCTCCATTTCACACTCCTCTAAGCCACAACTATTTCTCTCTGTTCTAGTCCTTAGATATGAGTCTCTGACAACCCCAACCTCTCCACCCTTAGCCACCGCCGTCACTTCCCCCAGCCCACCCTCATTCTGTCACTGATCCCCCTCCCACTCTCTCACCTCAACCTCAAACTCTCCTCTAAACCCCCAAAACCAATCTCCCTCAAACTCAAACACCCTTGTTTTCCCCACCAATTCTCTGAACCCTCATTTCCCCCTCCTAGACCTTGAGCCTCCCCATCTTAAATTCAACCAATTTTTTTTTTGTCCTATCAAATTGGGCACAAAATAAATCAATTTAGCTACAAATTGTGTGGGGGATTGCAGTAAAATGGAAGGGGGGATGTTCCAGGTTGTTTCTACTTTGTGAAGGGGAAAATTAATCTTGAGATGGAGCGATTTTTTTTTTTTTTTTTTTTTTTGGTGAGCAGATGGAGAGAGGTATGAATTGTTGTCAATTTGGGTAACAAAGGTAGCGAAACCGAGAAAATCTGAAGAATACCCACCACCCAAGAAGGCATAAATGTTGATGGTGAGATGATGATGGGAGATGAGGACGGGGGACGGAGGACGGTGGTATGGTTGAATTCTCCATAAAAAAATCCTCTGTTTCTTTTTTTTTTGGATTAATTTGGGGCTAAAACTATTGATTTTAATCTTTTTATTTGAGCACAAAAGCAAAAAATCAATCGAGTTCATGCGAAGTTCATGGCCTGATTGCAGACTTGCAGGTCAGTCAATGACAAAGGCGTTGTTTTGGGAGAAGAAATGAAAGAAAAAGAAAAATGAGATGAGATAATATGAGATAATAAATTATCTCGTCATTATATCGCCAAAATCTCAAGTTCTGTCTACTTCAGTAACAGACCCTTAAACAGAATCCTTAAAGGCCAAACAAAAAAAGTTCGATTCTAAAATATCAAAAAACACAAGAGTTCAGTCCTTATGAGTGGTGTTAACTCCCTTATGTTGGGGTATTCATAATGGTCAAGTACACTCAAATCAACCATTGTAGACGCCATTATCATTGGGAATTGTGATGCAATGAAAGAAAACTGAGCTTCGAAATGTCCGAGGGGTCATATCGAAGGCAAATTGTTTTCACAACAAAATTTTGTCTTCAATTCAATTTTATTTTTAAGAATCAGACTCTCAACCCCAACATCGGAACCATACTTCAAGTCTTCAACCACAGACCATTCACCATACATGTCTTCATTCTCTTCTTTTTTTTTTCTTAAATTGGGATATATGTCTTCATTCTTTGAAATTGGTTGAGTTCATCATTGACCCCCAAAATAAAATAAAACTCCAAAAAAAATAAAAGAAAGGTAGCGGTGGGCCGGTGGGTAAAAATTCAAAAAATAAAAAAAAAATTGCACACCGTGAAGTAACGGTGCCTTATATAGTGCTTTATATTAAATCCCTTCACAGACAGGAACCATTACAAGGAGAGGCACCCTTGAACAACAAAAGAAAAGAAATCGCCAACCCCAAACATTATTACCTTCACAGCCCATCAGCAGTTTCCCACTTCCACCTCTCTCTCTCTCTCTCTCTTTCTCTCTCTCTCTCCTCCCATCTTCTTCCGCTCAGCCTGCCGGCGTTTCTCTCTCTCTAACACACTCACAGATCAGCCACATTTTCTGTATGTAAGCAAATCTCCCACATTCTCTATCTCTTTTTCTTCATTTATTTATATATGTCATAATATGATGTTCAATGTTTATGCATATAATGTAGTATTGGTTTTGATTTGAATATGATTTTGTGATTGCTAATCTGGGTTTTTTTGGCTTTTTTTTGTTGCTTTTGTCAAATTGGGTTTTCTGGGTATTGATTAGTTTTATCAATTGAGGCTTCAAGCTCAAAGAATTTAAAAATGGTTCCACATATTGTTGTAAAGTCACTGGTTTTTTATTTTCGCATCTAATTTTATGAACTCAATGAGAAAGTTTTCTTCTTTTGTGGGCATTGAATGGGGAGAAATGAAAAAGAAATGGGTTTTTGCTAGTACATTTAAATTATGTTGGTTTGACCCCATTTACCAACCTAGAAATTGAGCATTAGACTGTGTAAATTTCTGATGAAATTATGTTTTCTGTTCCATTACAGTGCCCCTTTCATTTGTATTAAATTAATCTAGGCATGGTGTTTTTTCAAAATTAATGTTTGGCTTTGTCACCTATCTGTTTTCATACTGAACTAGTACTAGTTTTGGATTTATTTTTCCTTTCCCAAACAAGTTAGAAAAAGATGGTTGGTGGGTTGATGAGCTTTGCTTATTTAAGGAACTCAATATGGATGCCCACCAGTTTCAAATAGCAGTGTCAACATCTAGGTCTCTGCTATATATATACTTTACAGCTGGAGCACAAACAGTCACAGGATTCACTTCTTTGTCATTTCCAGTTTGTCAATTAGTAAGTCATGTAAGCCATCATCATCTGTTGTATAAATATACTTGTCCATTTAGATTCCTAATCCTTTTGTTATACTACCAACTACTTGCTGTAAGCAGTTCATTATGTTCTGTCCTAAGTTGCATGGACTCTTAGTTGCACCTCAGAGTACCCATGTCAATTACTTTGATGCTGCGCTGCTATAGTCTATGGATGTCAAAGTAGGGTAAAAAAACAAGATTATTTTGGGAAAGCCCAAGTTGGTACTTGGACACATACCTGTTTTGGATTCTTGTAAGAGAGTCCATGCAACATAGGTCATGTCGATTCTGAGTGACTCTTTGTGTTGATAGGCATACTGAAGTTTATTGGAGGTAAAAACTAGATCAAATGAATAACCTTTAGAGTGTATGGTGAAGATAGGACTTGATGGGAACCCGAAGAATTAACATGAATGCTGAGTTTAAATTAAAATTCTCGTAAGATAAAATCTTCATGACTTTTTCCATGAATAAATGTCATATTTTCTGACTTTGATAGGTGAAGAAGTTCTATAAAGTATATGAAGTAATACTCTTTAACCAAGAGGCATTTGCCTCAATGGTTATCCTCCCAACTTCCAACTGGGAGGTCCCAAGTTCAAGCCTTGGGTTGGGCTCCCATATTCCTTGTGGTTGATGGAAATATGGGGGTGGTAACAGTTGGGTCTTGGTATTTAAACTCCTATTTCGGTCTAATCCGAGATGAGTTGGGCTGCTATCCCGATGTGCGTTAGACTAGGTGGGGCGTTCTTACCGTCTAAAAAAATGAAGTAATACTGGTTATGATTTAGTCCATGTTTCATTAGATGTAAGATTGCTTTATTTGATGCTTCATAGAATATTTACTCAAACATATTGATCTGAAAATTTTAAGAAGTTGGTACCGCACAAGATAACAGTTTACCTAGGGTGTACTGGTCCTTATAAAAAGAAAATTACAAAGGGCTAGAAATCAGCCTTTTATATGGTTTAAAGTCTTGGCTTAGAGAAAATCTATACTTGCAGTTTCTCATTCCAGTATTGGCTTTTGTTGGAAAGTATCTCCCAAGTAGGGAAACATGTTGCACACCGTTGATACTTATTTTTGGCTTGCAGTGTCATGGGAATGGAAGTTAGAGATGCATGTAGGGACAAAGAACCTGATGGTGTCATAATATATTCCAGTGCTGCTTCCCCAGTTAGAGGCCGTGAGACTGCACCTACTCATCAGGATGACATGGAATCACTTGAGCAGGGGAAAGGGGTTCCAGAGTCGTGTACTGTGCATGAGGAATATGATGTGAAGGAATGTACCACAGATAACCCAGTTCCTAGTTCTGAAGCTTGTCAGGTTGGTTATTTTGAGGAAAATAGCCATCCACAAGTTAAGCTTAAAGGTCAAAGCATGAGAACAAAGTGTGAAAGAAGGCCAACTGTTTCAACAAAGCTTGCATCAAAACCGTGTAGTACAAATGGTCGAGCACAGTGTACAGTTCCTCAGCCATTTGCTCTGGCAACTGAAAAGCGAGCATCAACTCGCCCTCTAGAGACTGAAACTGAATTCAATAAATTGTCCCTAAAACCAAAGTGTACGCTGACACCTAGCAGTGTTAAGAAAAATCAGGTAGGCATCTTCTTTTTCTTTTTCTGTTTTTTATTCATACATGTCTCACTTCTCAGCCATCAACTTCCCCTCCCATCCCATTGTTCACATTTCCATCATGTATTTCTTGCTTTGGGTCCAGAGGGTAAGTGCTTGGTATGTTGACCCATGATATTAAACAAACTCACCACCGCAAAATGTGACTTCCATCGTTATGATGCCGAGGAAATGGGGAAAGAAAGAAATAAAAGAAAAAAAAAAAGTATTCCGTTGTGTCTGACTGTCTGTCACTGTTAGCCATAAGTGATGCTCATCCAAGCTCATTCCAATACATTGACAAGCATACGTAGTACATAATAAGTTGCTGAATTTCTGATTCAGAAGTCACAGTTGTAGTCAACACTCAGGGGACTTTAAAGCCAAGCCAAACCTTGATACATCAGAGTGGCTTGACTATATCTGTATGTGGCAATTTACGTAACTGAGTACTTAGAATAGGTAACCAACATGACTTCAAGAATTAATAAGAGGACCCTAGGAGAGAGTAAATGAGTAATTCATGCTCAACTGTTGTTTGGTGTTGGTTTTCTGTAAGAATGACTTCAGAAAATCTAGGACTGTTGGCGAACTTTATTGAGAAAAAAATATTCTTTGAATTGTCACCTCTGAATCTTTTGTTACTTCTTTGTAGTCGATTTCAATGTCTGTAGCAGTGAAGCTGCTGCAACCTGACAACAAAAAGAATCTGGATGAGGAAGATTCAAACTCTGTGGTTTCTGAGTATCCTAAGACTTCAAGCTGCCCATAACTATATGTATATGTGGTTGCCCAATCTATTTGTCCACTATCTCAATTTATATCTTCGTAAAATAGGTTTTCCTTAACCATGAGCAGTGTCACACCTTCTGCACGGTCATCTAGGTCCAAGACAACTGATGCAGCAGCTCCAGTGTTTCGGTCCAGTGAACGTGCGGAGAAGCGGAGGGAGGTACTTGTTCAATCTGCTTGCTATCTTTTATTCTTAAAATTTGATGCTATCACTTTTAAGATTTTTGTCAAATAAGTACTTTACTCCCCCGTCAAATTGCCACTCACATTCCATTTTGTGACAATTTGACCAATCCCATACTATTGCATCTTATTATCATATTATCCATCTGAGCAATATTCTCCGAAAAGTATGTGCCAACTAAATGTGAAGATTTGTGACAGAAGGAATAACTTGTAACTGTTCTTCATGATTAGTATTACTCAAAATTGGAGGAAAAACATCAAGCTCTGGAGGCAGAGAAACTTCAAAGCGAAGCAAGGACAAATGTACGGTATTCTTCCACTGTTCGCTAGCAGTTCTAGGGTCATGATAATTCTATCAATAGTCAATATGCATGAAATTAATCATACATATTCTCTGCAAAGATGTAAGAGTTCCTTTTGGATGTAAAATCTGTCAAATTATGTTTGACCAATCTTTTCCCTTTGAATATTCTCTGCCATTGTAAATCTTAGGAAGAGAAAGAAGCGGCTCTTAAGCAACTGAGAAAGAGTTTGATGTTCAAGGCCAGCCCAATGCCAAGCTTCTACCATGATGGACCACCTGCAAAGCATGAACTGAAAAAGGTACTGCTTGTCTTGTTTATTATTCACATGGCAGATTGAGGATTCTGCAAATGCCAATTTGAAGAGGAAAACTGGAAATCCTTTGCAATCAAGTAGTAAATAAAATTGAATTGCTTATCATGAGAATTGTTCATCTCTGATGGTCCCAGGCTCCTCCAACTCGTGCCAAATCACCAAAGCTTGGGAGAAGAAAGAGCTGCAGTGATGCTGAAAACAAGGGGAAGAAGAGCTCCAGCAAGGGAAGTCGTCAGAGTCTCGGTTTTCAAAAAGAGAATCCTAGCATCTCAGAGATAAAACCCAAGGCTCAGCCATATATTCTGACAGTTGATGAGACATGTGAAGATGATGGGCAGCTCGAACAAGAACAAGGATCAGAGATGAATGGAGCAATCCCATGCATAGGGAATGGAGAGAACAAGGTGGAGATCTATGCATTCTCTTGATCTAGTGGTGAGTGGTGAGTGGTGAGTGGTGAGTGGTGAGTGGTGAGCTGTTTAACTTAAGAAATAGAGTTAATGTGTTGCATTTTGCATCCGTTTGTGGTTCTTTCTGTTTTCGTTTGCGTTCTTGCCTGCCCTGTTGTCCTTTGTTTTGTGATTTTCTCAAGAAATTGTATGTATCCAATCATCTGTGCTGGAGGACTCATCCAAGTGCTTCGTACAGGGATAATTGTAAATCTCTTGTAACTTATTCTAAACTACAATTTTAATGAGAGTTCGTATTATGCTGAAAGCTGTTTCAATTTCCGCAACCATTGGTCATTTATCAGAACCTGTGATCGTTATCTGCCAGAGGCATCGGCTCTGGGTTTGCGTTCCTGGTGGTGTCAACAATTTTGTGTGCTGGGTATCAGTAGTGCTGGGTATCAGTAGAGTCCATTGAAGTTGAGTTGCTGACTACAGAAACTTAAAAGATAGCTGAGATAATGATTTACAGAGTACTTTTCCTCTGGGATGAAGATTTGGTATTGAGTGGCAAGTTAGATATGTGAGAGAAAGTGGTGTCCTTTCACTGGTTTCTGCAACTCGGATGGAATGTATGAAGCAACACAGATTGGATGTTTCATTCTAGCTTTGCCTGGTTTAATTATGGTAACTCAATAATGGATAAAGTTATAAAGCTAAAAGGAAAAGATGGGTTTATAAAGCATAAAGCATGATTTTAGAAATTATGAGGTTTTATTCCACAAAATTTTCATCTTTTTAAGCAAAATAGTACCAAATAGATTATGGTCAATATGAAAGTAGAAAAAGACTCTCCAGACACAGACATTTTCTTTCCAACCAAATTGAATTTCACTATTAGCTAGCAAAAAAAAAAAAAAGAAAAAAAATAGAAAAAAAAAAAACTAGGCTCATTTGGGTCATTTCTGATTGTCAAAAGAGGATCTTTCTTTAGGTTGTCTGTGTTGAATTTTTCCCCCATGAACCTGATTCAATTGGTTGATACTTGATATGAGTAGTAACAAGAAGTTCCCATTATCTTGATACACAGGCAGGGTCAACAAAAGGGGGATAAAAAAGGCTCGTTCTTGGAGATATATACATGTGAATGGAAGAAGTTAATCACCCTTGAAATTTGGTTGCAAGGACCGCAAGGCTTTAGTGCATTGCAATTGCGAATATCCCCTTTTGGTTTTTTCCGCTCTTTCTTTTTTTCCCTTTAATGGTAAAGAAGAGTGGAAGACCACAACTTGACTCACCCATTTCACATCGGATAATGTGGTTTGGTGTTGGGTTGGATCCTAACTCCTCCATCAACCGCGAGTTCGGGCTTGTTTAGAACCTTAATAAGTATGATCTTACGCTTCTCTTTAAAAGAAAGTTACAACCGTTCAAAATTGAACTCACCCAATCAGGCAAATTTTTTTATTGATGGCCGGAAGTCGATTATGCGAGAAATACCTAGTGTACTGTTCAACTAAAAGCTTACGCTACTCACAGGTTATAATTACAACTAACAACTACAACTGATTTTGCCAAATATAGCTTTTCGCTAATTCACGTTAAATATAAATGCCAATTATGTCAACTGATTCAGACAATAGTATCTATTCCTATATGGCTAGCTATATCTAGGGCTATTCATAATCGGATATCCGAAATTTCGGATAATGAATTTTGATATCCGAATTCGTATCCGAAATTTCGGATTCGGATATCCGATATCCGAAAAAGTTTTTTTTTTTCTATTTTAGTTGACTTTAATTTGGTTATTTTTCGGATATTTTTGGATATTTCGGATATCCGAATCCGAAAGTATCCAAAATTTATCTATAAAATCCAAAAAAAATGGATATTTTTCGGATATCCGTATTTGAAATATCCGAAAAATATCCCAAAATTACTATTTTTTGGATATCCGAAATTTTCAAAGTTGATATCCGAAAATCCGAATATCCGCTTTATGGATATCCGAAAATTCAGATTATTTTTTCGAATATTTTCGAATCGGATACGTATTATTTTGAACAGCCTTAGCTATATCCTACATTGAGGCTTCTGTTTGGCTTTAGGAGAAATCAAACAACCAAACGTGGTATACGCATCAAGCATTCAAGCCATGATAGATGGGGCCTTATTTGTCTTGTGTGAATAAAAGCAACAAAAACATTAGGAAGGCCCTAGCTAGTTAGTAAATTAATTATACATGATCTCATGACCCACATGATTGGAAAAGTCCTTCATAAGTTCACACGTATAAAAAGGGGGAGAGCCATGAAAAAGCATTTGCATGGATCAAAAACATATAAACACACCCATCTCGATCTTCTTCTTACTCTCTCTTTTATCTTCTTTATCTCTTTCTAGTTCTTCATCCCCTCCAATTCTCCATTGATAGTTACTCGTTGCGGGGAATGTTGTCTGGTTCGAGACCTTTCATTTGATCAAACTTATATATGAAGGATCCCGGACCAGACTTCATTCCCCACAACTTAATTAAACACAAATCTTTTAGTAGTTGATTTTCGTGGTCACACCACATTTTCATGCACTCATAAGTTGGGGTACAAATATAAAAATGTGTGTGTTTTTAAATTAATTAATACCTCTTCTTTATGTGGTCTTCGATTTATAATCTTGCTTGTTCATCATTTTGTGTGTGATTCAATAAGCTAGTACATACACCAATTATGATTTCCAGTTTCGTATTGTTGTTGGTCTATATGTTTCGATTAATCTTTGGCTAATTAATATACAGATTACTACACCCCTCACAAGCAATTCTTCGTCATTGACATGAGAGAACAATTGCAGCATAGGCTCGATCCCAAGGCTTAAATTAAAGAGGTAAGTTTACAAGCTACACATGCATGTACATATATATATATATGAATGAAAGCAATGATATGCATGCATGCTGCAATAATATATCATGTTTACTTATGACTTAACACTTCTATAGGGAAATTAACTCAAACAAAAATGCTTAAATAAAATATCTCTAATCATTTTAAAATAAAGAATTAGAGTGAGTTGCACAAGTACTTCAACTGGAAATTATTATTGTACTATTTTTACAAAATAATAATATATATGTGAAATTCTTAATAAACATGTCTACCTTTCTAAGTAGCTATGGTTATTTATAACTTATTTTTGTCTTCTATTTGTTTATTTTAATTAAGACCCATCAATTATATCCATCATGCTTTTTGTATTGTAGTTCTGATCATATTACTATCTTTTTTGATAAAAAAAAATGTTAATTTTAGGAAAGTATCACGAACCATTATTGTTGTATCTGCACTTTGCTTTTAGTAGTACATATGCACGAAAACAGATGTTTTATTGTGAATATATGAATATTGACCACCCCATAACGAGAATATCATGTACACACCCTAAAAGAAGATAAGAGTTAAAAAGACTTGTGTTGTATGGTTGAATTTGTTGCACAAAATGGCTTTGCTTGTGTGGAGCAACAAAGAATATTCAAAGCTTTGAGAAGCTTTTCACTTTTCATGATTGGAGAAGTTCATTCATCTTAAAGGGGTTGGTTGGTTCCCTTTGTGCGTAAGCGTAACCCCCCATGAAAGCAAATCTTTGAATTCTTCCTTTTTCACCTTCTTGACCGCCATCATAACATTTTCTTTTCAGCCTTTAGCCTTTGTTCTTAAATCTCTCAATTTACCAGAAAAAACATGTGGGCCAGGCTTTACCGAATGTGGGCCAAATGGCCATGACTACCTAAGCCCACATGATGTCAATGTAATGTGCTTGTTAGGAGTATTTGTCTGCGGATCAGTCCAATAGTATTACAACCATGATGGGCCTCTTGCCCTTTAGGCTTTTGCAAAGTATTGCGCAAGCATGATTAGAGGATGATGTCAATATCTTTGATATATCTTCCTAATTTGCTAATTCCCTCTATAATCTGTCTTAATAATAATAATAATAATAATAATAATAATAATAATAATAATAATAATAATAATAATAATAATAATAATAATAATAATAATAATAATAATAATAAATGTTGTTGTTTACCGACAAGCAAGTTTTGATAGCTATTAACAAGCAATTAGTACGTTCTTCCGAAGAAGCGCTCAAAGGTAACTCTAGTGAGTCACACATAAGAAACAAATGAACATTTTTGAATGATTTTTTTATTCACGAAGTCATCTATAAGAATTAATGAAGGGAATGACCAAAATATCTACAATATAGGGAGTACTATATAAACTAGTACCGAGAGGAAAGAGACTTGAATTCCTAACTTCTTGTTTGGATGCGTTATTACTCTACTAAGTGATCTGCTAATATTTGTTCACTCTCTATTATGTATGCTTATGCGAAAGTATTTACTTTTTTTTTTTTAATTTTAATATTAATTTATTTATTCAATGTTACATAAAATAAAAATTTAAAACATAAGTCCAAATTCTTTTAAATATAATGTTAAAGAATTGTTCATAATTTATTTATTTTTTAGCGCATGTTTACACCCAATTTTTGAATTTGATCTCAAAAAAAAAATAAATTTGAATGCTTTCATAATCCCATGTGTATCCCAAGTAGGTACACATTAGCGTTTGCGTCTCTCTAAGTTTTTGCCAAAAAGGAAAAAAAAGAAATAAATAAAAGACGTTGCCGATGCCCGGAGCCCCGGACCCAATACAAAAAGCAAAGCCGAAGAAAGGACGAGGTTGCTTGTGAACTTTGATTGACTCAGCAACTCTTCATCAATCTAACTTTGATCATTACATCATTGCAATCTCCCATTCCCCTGAAATCGGAGAGGAGAGAGAGAGAGAGAAGATGGTGCTATCACAGAAGATCCACGAGGCATTCAAAGGGACAGTCGAGAGAATTACTGGGCCCCGCACTGTTTCTGCTTTCAAAGAAAAAGGTGTTCTTAGCGTCTCTGAATTCATCCTTGCTGGCGATAATCTCGTCTCTAAATGCCCTACTTGGTCCTGGTAATTTTTCAACTCTTTATTTTAGTTTTATCTACTTTACTTGAATTTAGTGGTAATGGTTTTGGTGTTGAAATTCCGAATTAGTGGTTGTAGTTGAAAATTTTTCTCTAAAGGTGTCAACTTTCGAATTTAGGAGGTGGTAGGGATTAGGGTTTCTGGGTTTTTTCTGATTGAAAATCGAGTTTTGATCAAGTAGTTTCTGTTCTGATTGTATTGGTTTGATGGGTACTAGGTTGGAGATTGGGTTTAAATGATGAAGATGGGAAAAGACTGACATTTATTGGGTTTTGAATTTGGGTGTCATGAACTGATTATATTTGGGTCAGGGCACAATTGGCCAATTGGGTATCAGGGTATGTAGGTTGGTTTATTTGTTTATTTATTTGCCACCCTTAGCTAAAGGTTTAGGATTATGGTTAAAGGAAGGACTTTGATAGGTTGAATTTTGGGAATTGAGAATTTAACTGAGTGAAGTGAAGGTAGTTGGAGAAATTCCTTCGAAAGTAATTGTGCAGGTTTGAGGAAGTATGTGAAAGTCTTATCCTTTTGAATCAACGAAAGGGTAAGGACATCATCGTATTTTGGTGAATCCTTATGTGCAAGTTGGTGGGTTGTGTTTGTGTTGATAATGCCAGGAGGTGAGACATGATTTAGGGCTAAGTATGACAGTACCGGGACAGAAGGCCGAGTTGGGTGGGGTGAATTGCAGTACTCCTGACTTACAATGAAACTTGTCGAACAGAAATAATTACAGATAAGGAGAATGTAGAGGATGCAAAACATTGTATTGATTTGCTAAAAAGCTTGTAACATGAGCTTGAAAAAATTCGTTTGGTTTACTAAAAAAGCATGTAACATGTTACGTGAGCATGAGAACATTCGTTTGGTTTGATAAAAAGCACCCTAAGAATATAACAAATGTATTGTACCCTGCAAAATGCCTGGTAATCAACTTTATTTGCCTTATGTAGTTCTGTACACATCACATAGAGTGATAATTGTGGGTTCACATTCTGTGGTTGCTCTACTCCCATCCTCTGATCTTGGTTACTAACACACAGTATCATGAGCCAATTGGATAGGCTGATGTCACAGATTTCAAGACTAAAATCATAACCTCACCTGGTATGATGCTTAATGGATTACCATGGCCCAAATTGATAAGTTGATTAATAATCAACCTAGTGGAGGCCCCTTACGTATTCTTTATTGTCCTCACCATCACACATTTCTTGTAAGCTGTAAGGGGCTGGAACCTGTGAGTAGGGCAGTGAGAAATTAGGAACAAGTAGTTTATTATGTTGTTTCTTCATGCCTTCTCCTGTGCTTTTGCATTCTTTTTACCCTCTTTCCAATTTGATTACTTACAAATTCTTTATCTAAAAGAAAAAGATCATAGAATTTTGACTTCACTCATCTTATCCAACCCCTTTTCCAATGTCTAGTAGAGGGAACTTGTTCTTGTTTCTGAGTGCATATAATAATATCTACACTGCTCATGTTCATGGGTAGGGAATCTGGTGAGCCGAACAAGAGGAAGTCTTACTTGCCGCCAGAAAAGCAATTCTTGATTACTAGAAATGGTAAGGCTTTTTCTTGATCCTTCATTGTTGATATTTTCTGTAATATGTCCTTTGTTTTTGCATTTTGTTTGCGCATTTTCTAATGTCACCCACATCGTTCAGGATATGAAGGGTCTTAGAGTATTTGATTGATTCTTGTAGGTCATGTTGTCTTATCCTTAGTAGAGATGTCAATTGTTGACCATGCTTGCTTATACAAGTATACAACACATCTGAGTGGCTATAGGGAGTTAAAATTTCGTTATCGTTAGTAATCATCAGCAAGGATTCTATTCCTTGGATCCTTCTGGTCTAAGATTATTAGAGCATCCTTGGGTAATGAATGGTTTCCAAGATCACTCATGTTCTAACCTTTTGTCATCACTGTTCCCCCTAACACCTCCACCTCTAAACTCCTATTAAAAAGAACAGGACAAAATCTTTACTGATTTGAGTTTGACAGGTACACTACTCAATATTATATATCAAACTTTAGACATGGGGATACCAATTTAGCAGCCATGTGAACTCGATTGTTAATTGATAGAGGTTCTTGTTGACCAAGTAACTTTTACAACAGACGACCTGGTGTGATCCACCAAGGATTATTGTAGCCTAGGATGTGCCATGCTTGAACCTCCAGCATGGATTTTCAGCAAAGTGCTAGTTCTTGATTCAACTGTTTGCTGCTCTTTGATCTGACGATGATAATGTAATGATCTGCATTTGTAGTTCCTTGTCTACGGCGGGCTGCATCTGTGGAGGAAGAATATGAAGCTGCTGGAGGTGAAGTCTTACTTGAGAATGAAGATAGTGATGGCTGGTTGGCTACTCATGGGAGGCCAAAAGGTTTGTTGCCTGTCTAGCTAAATATCTGGTCTATACATTGGTATTTGAACTCAACATATATAGGTTTTTTGTACAGAAACTAAACCTGACGAGGAAGAAAACTTGCCTTCGATGGAGTCGTTAAATATTAGTGAAAGTAGACCAATTCCGTCAATATCATCATATTTTGGGGCTGAAGATGAAGGTGATATTCCTGACATGGTAGACTATGAAGGACAAGACAATGTCATTGATTCAGATCCTGTAAGTTGATTAAGATTCAGTTCTTGATAGTACAGGTGTATAGAATTTTACGAAGTTGTGAGTTTGTGATTTGTTGAGCTTGAACCTAGATTTGCTTTGTAGCTGCATACTATGAATAGAATTTTGTATTGTTGATGTAGAATATACAATTTGGCAAGGCAGATTCATTTTTTTTTCCCTTGCAAAAAGTTTCTTTAGCACTCGTTTCTTCCAGGAAAAAGGGGTTGAGACTTGAGAGCAAGAGAGGGACTGAGGGAGGAAGAGAAAGAGCAGAGGAAATGGATCTTGCCATTGCATTATGCATCGTTGACCTTATGTCCTCAGCTTGGAGTTGTCTTTGCAGTTTGTGAGAATTTCAATTAGCTTGAGCCTGCAGATTGTGGTGTGCAGACAGTCTCTCCTGATTTTCGCTTGCAACCTATTTGCTTATTGTTTCTTATTTTGTTTCACTTGCAATCCTGAGTGGGTAACTCAGCTGGTAAGACCTCTGAGATTTGTTCCGGAGGTTTCAGGTTCAAGTCTCCTCAGGGCCACTGGAGGTTTTCCTGGTCGTTAACTTCAGGGCCCATGGGATTAGTCGGGCAAAGCCCGGATACCCATGTTATCTAAAAAAATAAATCACTTTCTTAAAAGCTTTTCATGTATGGCAATGAGATCTTTGTTGCTCGTGTATTTTTGTTGTGATAACTTCCCTTAGTGATAGTAACTAAACATAAACTCAATCATTCATCACTGTATAGTATGAGTTTTTCTAACAATATCCTCCCTGCCTCAACAAATTTGGGTGGATTTCAATTGTATATTTAGTGCAATTTGCGACACATTGGGGCTACTGGTGGATAGAGTTATGAATTTTTCTTTTCTGTTCTACTGCAGGCAACACTTCAGTCGACATATCTAGTTGCTCATGAACCTGATGAAGAAAATATACTTCGAACCCGTACATATGACGTCAGCATCACGTAAGATGCATTTTCTCTCGTAGTTCTTCATCTTTTGCTTTTTTAAGACCTCAGTTACTCGATCTTTTGTTGATTAATAATTTTCTTTAATTCTTAAAAGAAGAACGAATACTATGAAGTGATGCCAAAGTAGATTGGTGAGTAAAGAGGTTGAAATGGTTTTGTTCAAAGGTTTTTGCATTAGGATTAGGAACGCTCAATCTCAGCCCATGGTGATTTGCCATTTGCTTTTCACCAATGACATTGTCTTTTTGATCTTCTAATGAGGGTGGTGTATTGGGGATGGACAAGTGTGTGTTTTAAGGCAAAAATAAAAAAGAAGGAAATTACCTGAGATAAAGGCAAAGCCACCACTCAAGGCCTGGAACTCACCATCAATGATCTTAAAGGCTAGCCATCGGGTCAAAGGATAAAGAGTTCACTCGACTCACCAAGCTATCAGTACCTATGAACAAAGCATAATTTAAGTTTTGTGCACAAAGCCAATTCTCATCCAACGAATCTGCCATTTCCATGAATAGCCAAGTCCCTTAGCAAAGAAGGAGCTCTGACAAGTTACAAGTCAAAGAAGCATCCTTGATGCTACAATAATCAACATAAGTGCTGTAGAATTCTTAGCTAATAAAATTAAGTGTGGTCAGCTACTATATGCTAACTCGACTATATTTAATGAGAACATAGTTCTAAGAGCTAATGAAGTCATATTGACCATGGGAAAACCAAATGACTGAAAACCACGAAGATACATGCAACCTGCACCAATCAGCTCTTATCTTGAAGATCTGAATTCTAGCCTTTTCTCATGATCTCCACGTGATCAATCTCGATCATGACTACGCTTCATGTCATATGAACCTTTGGTTAACCCAAACAAGAAGGGTAAGCTCACGAACAACTCCAAGTGTGGACTCAATTTCAGATTGGATATAAGTGCAATTTGGCTGTTTTGTAAATCTGAAAATATTCCGGCATCGAGGGAAACGAGAGTCTGAAACATTAATTGTTGAGCCCAAGAATCAACTTCAACGAAATTGCTCTGATTCCAGCTGGGAATGTTCTCAATATGCAAGACTGCCTGAATTCTTCAGGTGTGGAGTTGGTCGTTTTCTTACGTCGTATTTGGGTCTGTCTCTTTTCGCAACTTTTTAGTGTAAATCTCTCAGTACCAATTATTAAGAGGCCCAAACGAGAATTGTAAGCTTAGGGGAAGAATAGTTTTGTGAAGAGCACTTTGTCTAATCTATTTTATGTCCATGTTACTATCACAGATAGTGTTTGTAGAATATGGAGTGTCTTTTTGCGGGCAAGTATAGGTATCGAAAGGGTTTTCAGTGGGTCAAATGGGAGGAAGTTTGTCGGTGTAATTAAGATAGGGCATGTTTTGTCGGTGTCATTCATGACAGCCTGAAGGTCTAATGTTTTGTTGATATTTGCCCTCTTTTTTGTACGGGTGATACCCCTTGGTGACTTAGCAATAATATTCTGTATTTTACTTATTACTTTAAAAATGATAAGATGTCTGAGCTTGAGAGGAGATTTTCTCGGCTTCTCGTCATTTTTTGGCCTGATAACGCTGCTGCTTCATATACAGTACTTGGCAGATCATGGTATAACTATGTGAATTTGCCTTCCATTTGTGACCTCTATATTGTTGCTAGTCTGTTGTCTTGGATAACATTGGCAAAATAGATCTGGTTCATGCAGATCATCTGATGTTAAGTTATGCCAATTTAGACATCGATGTTTCTTTTCTAGATCTGGTGAAGCTCTTGTTATTATGGAAAACCTTAAATAAAGTCTGAATTTATTTCTCAGGTATGACAAGTACTATCAAACTCCTCGTATTTGGCTTACTGGATATGATGAGGTCAGTGAATCTGCTTTTAACGCCTGTGTTCCCTGAACTTATCATGTGTGATTGGTTGTGAACTTCCTTTGTAGCTCGTTTGGATTTTAGAAACTGTCCAGAAGATAAATAGTTACAGCAACCTTTTGTGCTCAGCCTGACTATTATTTGGCCGATTGAGTACTTTCAAAGTGCTTTATTACGTACATGGAAAAATAGTGAAGCACCTCTATCTGTAGACAAGGGAAAATATGGTCACACCCCATGTGATCTTTATTTGTTTTGTCTTCCGGGTGTCCGTGACATACTGACATCTGTTGAACACTCTTCCTCCATATGCTTGACTTATTTGATAAAGAAACTCAGTTTAGGCCTGAGACTGTGAACACACGTGATTGTAGCACCTTAGAGAAATATAAAATGAGGGCATCGGGTTGGAGTGGGGTGGGAAACTGGCTTCTATGTAGAACTTTTTGTTCCATGAGAGAGTGTCTTCTGGCCTGTACAGTTTCGGTTTGTGATTGTTTATGCACAGTGTTCAATATAATACCTGCTATACTTACTGGGAGAAAGCTTTACTGCAGTCAAGGATGCTCTTGCAACCAGAGCTTGTGCTAGAAGATGTTAGTCAGGACCATGCGCGCAAAACGGTGAGTTAAGTTGTGCTTGTTTGAATGGTTATTACTCTCTCTTTTACCCATTGAGTGCATAATCCAGACTCAAGGTATGGTGTTTCTGCAAAGTAAATGTTAATGTCTAATTCTATAATCATAGAACATGTTGCAGTCACTTGAGTTCCTTTCACTATAAGTCTATAACAGCATCAGTCCTGTGCTTTCTCTATTAGGTTCTTCTGTGTGTGTGTGTGTGTGCGCCTGTGTGGGGTGAAACCAAATGGGTGAAACATTGGAGGCGAGAACAAGAATAGGTGGGGTGTCAATGAGTCTATACTGAAATGGATGCATACTAAAATTGGTTAATGCATCTCTTGTTTGCCCGTATCATTTTAGGTGCTTTTCAAGACCTTACAATCAAAATCTTGGGTTGAGGAGAATTTGCGATCTTTATCAATACCCTTTAAGAATACAACAACAGCAATCCAATGTGATCCCGCCTAGGGTGAGGTCCTGATGTACGGAAACTTACCCCTGAAACAATTTTTGAAAAACCCATAAAAATATCTTTGAAGAAATTCTAATAATGCTAAGATAATCTTTAGAGAAATGTTACTGCTAAGAATTGTTTGGAGGTGCTCATGTGTGCCACTGCCACTTGTTGATTGAATGTTCTAGTTTGGATGTTTGACTTGTCTAGTAGCATGTTTATCATTTACGCATGTTTATCATTTGCCAAAAGTTTGTCCATGTGCTAAAAGTCTGAAACACACTGATCTTTACTTAAAGTTAAAGATAATACTTGTGGCTTCTCTAGGGGCCTGCCATTAAGTGTTTTCTTTTATTTTTATATTCTTATAAGCCTTATCTAACTCATGCAGGTTACTATAGAAGATCATCCACATTTGCCTGGAAAGCATGCATCTGTACATCCATGCCGACATGGTGCTGTGATGAAGAAAATTATTGATGTTCTGATGTCACGTGGCGTTGAGCCAGAAGTTGATAAGTAATTTCCATTCCATTTAACATATCTAGTTTTCTCCTGGTTAAACTTTGGAGCTAATGGTGTCCTTCCAAATTGGAGCTGGTGTTTGTAATAATATTACTCCCTCCGTTCCACTAAAAACTTTACACTTTGAAATGACACGCACTTTTAAAAGAACAAAATTGGGTACATGGGTTCCTGAAATCCCTTGTACTCTTGAAAATTGAATGAAAAGGACCCTTGGAGGTGGAGGGGTATAGAGGTCATTTACAACCAAAAACCTTGCCAATTTTGGAAGCGTAAGGTTTTTAGAGGGATGGACCGAATATGAACGTGTAAATATTTTAGTGAGACAGAGGTAGTACTACTACTATCTAATTGATTGGCTGCTTGTTGTTTATGAATCCAATTGATAGCCATGCCAGTAGCTGTCTTTTTAACTCTTTCTATCTTGCCAGTCTTGTCAATATCATTTTCTCTTTTTTTTTTCTTGAAGAAAAAAGATGTTTAAATATATGAAGAACAAATTGAGCTAACTTTAGAATTCGGTCTTCAGCCTTAATGTGTCAAATTTGATAATGGGAACATTATTGGCTGCTGGAACATAAATTGTTTCTAGCTTATCATTTGCTGAAAAGATACTAAGGATAGCAACTTTTATTGGCCGGTTTCATTGTCAAATGATTTGTTTTCAAGATGTAGCTTCTACATGCTCCTCCTACCACCTCATTTCCTCATCCCCCTAGAAGAGAAAAGGCTTTCTTTATCTCATTCTTCATGCTTTCTATTGTAAAGTACTTTGATTTTTTTTTTAAATTGGATCTGTCCTCCCTTGCTGGTTTTGTGCAGGTATCTCTTTTTATTTTTGAAATTCATGGCATCGGTAATTCCAACTATTGAATATGATTACACTATGGATTTCGATATGGGCAGCAGCAGCAGTTGATCACAGATTCACAGGTGAATACATATAATTTATGACTATAATTATTCTTTTCCTTGTGTCTAGACTTCAATTTTATAGCAAATGTAGCAGCTACAGGTGGGGGCGGGGGTGGGGGTGGGGTGTTCTGGTTGCTATTTCAGTTCAATGAGAAGGTAAGATTTTAGGCATCAGGGGAAAGTAGTCGCCTGTTATGTTGAAAATCAAGGTAGTAAAGGAGGAACAGTGAAACCCAAACTTATTTTCAGATGTTTGATCATGTATGCAGATTGTACGGCACTCGACTTATTCATATAGTTGCCGTACAATCTGCATAGATGATTAAGTTGGTGGCTTTATATTATTGTTCTGTAGCCATAAATTTTAGATGGCTGGAAGTGCAAATATTGCCCCTTCATTATTTCAGAGATTGAACTAAAACAATAATATCTTGATAATTATGTACTTGTTTATTTTTGGTTTTAGAGGAGGCACAAAGGCCAACAGAAATTGAATCCACCTCACAGTTGGGGGACAATACTCCTAATCACTAGATCATCTATTGATTCGTTTATAATTATGTATTCTAGTTCTGAAGCGAGTGTTCCTTACACAATGTATCTGCTTCTATATCATGGAGCTTTATTGATAGGTCTCAACCAATAACTCCCATCTTTCCTGTTTTCACTCCCAAATGCATTCCATAGCCTTAGACTCATCAAACTCCTAAGAGATGAGAGGGAGCAATTTTGAGGCACAAGATTTATAGTGGTAGGGCATTGCCAGTTAGCTTGCTTTATGAGTGTTGTATAATTGGCCCTTGCGACTGATGTTGAACTAACCGGAATGCTTCATACCAAATATCAGCTAGTATATGTTTTACTTAATACGATTGATAGTATGTATTTTTATGTCAGGTGAAGTAACTATATGTTTGCTGCATTTGCTTCCAAGTTGTACTAATGTCTTTACTCTTAACTTCTCTGTCTGTCTTCCAGGAAATGAAAACCAGGACATCAAACAAGTGAACTGTCTTCTCTTATGTGAAACTATATGGTACAACTTCATCCATGCATAGAAACTGTACCAAGAGGGGGATCGAGGGGGAAGAACTATCAACTGTAAATTATTTCATGTGATTATAATGGCATGCTTCTTTAACCACTAATCTTTCGTTGGATTGTATAGTAGTACTATGTGTGCGAGTATCGCGAGCAGCAATATTGCTAGACCTCGATGCCCTGTGATATGGGGGTTTGGCACCAAAATATGCCCAACATTCTCTTTTAAGAGTCGCTATTAGTGAAAATTCTCATTTTGTGGGGATGATCCTTGTGTTTGGCTACTACAACTGTCTCGTGATGATGTTATGTTTTGGTACAACATAAAACAAGTATGATGTAATTGCATTCACGATTAGGTTTCTGTTACCATAGGTCATTAGGTCGTGTAAGTTATTACTAATTATGTAACAGCAAAACAGTTTGGAAATTTTATTTTATTGTTGAGAGACTAAATTTATACATCTAATATAAAGGAAATAATCAAATTATGTGAAGATTCATTTATAAAATTTCTAAACAGAAAATTTTGATCGCTACAATGGCCTCGTGATGGTGCTATAGAGACTAAAGAGTTGGCGGTGGCGAGTATTCGAAAATTAATCTCTACTGCACGCCACATTACTAACTATTCAGCCAGTAACTAACAATCGCTAACTTGTGCGATCAAAAAACAATCTTAACTTGTAATAATTTGAGCATATTTCATTATCTAATGTTTTTTTAACCCATCGAATAAAATTAAATTATTAATTTTAATAGAACTTAATACTAGTGGCTACAAACTAATTATATCATTATCTTAAATATTATCAAATATCTCCAAAGGATATTTTGTGTTTATCATATATCATAACAAAAAAAAAAAAGCTTTTACTAATTATCACCTTCATATATGGGCTCATGAACTTATGGAGTTTTAATTCACCAAATTTATGATGGTACATGAATGAGCTTCTTATAATATAATTAAAAGAATAGGGCTTCCACCCAAAAAAAATGAAAAGAAAAAAAGAAATAGGCTTCCACATCAACAAAAAAAAAAAAAAAAAAAAAAAGGCTTACCATTAGCAACTAATCACTAATTTCTTGCAGTCCACACCGCCCAAAGCTATAAGGGATTGATCCCACTGTAGAACGGTTCCATACAAGATTTTTGAACTTCTAAAGTTCAACGTGATGTATTTTCAAACTACAAGTAAAATGATTTATCATTAATGTAATAAATAAGTTGATATCACCCACGTGTTGTTTCTATAGCCATCTATACGAGTATACGACTATATACGCACATCTTTTTATCGTATAAGATTATGGTATATCTTATTTAAGAGTATATTGTTACTAATAGTATTCCTATAAATTATCAAAAAAAAAAAAACTAATAGTACTCCTATACTTTGCTAATTGAATTTCTTGCATTGTTTTTGGCATGGAATTTTCTAATTCAAGATTCGGGTATTCATATTAAGTTGTTTTTTAAATTATCACGTGTATGATTTATAATCTAGTAAAATTAAGTTGTCAATCTTGCTATTATGTCAAATAAAGTTGTTAGTTGAGTAGGTTAAGTTGTTACTTGTTAGTGTAACTATATACTGTTAGGTGATTTACTCAGTACTTATATATTTTTCTAATCTCGGTGTTTCACAAGACTCAAGGCTGCAAATTTTCAATGAGGCCCCGTATGAGTTGCATTTGACTAGCACTCGTAGAATTCATATTTAATTGTTTTGTTGTATAATTTCTTTTCCGGGGCTAAGCCCCCTCTCTAGCACCAGAAAAAATATATACTTTCCTAATCATTGAGATGTTTTATCAACCAACGAACAGAAAAATTAGATGTTATAACTCTATGGCAGATTTATCAGGATATGATTGCTGACAATCTAGGTCAAAATGTTAGTTTTGACTTTTGAGTGCTTTAGAATTGGGAGTGTTGTTCTTCCCCTGCTAGATTGGTCATAAATGAATTCCACATAGCTCGTGACAAATTAGACGTAGTTTCTATATCACTAAATGACCACAACCAAAACAGTACAATAATGATCTCATTGTTAGAGTTACATTTGCTGCTATGTTAAATGGAGTTTTATGTTGTGTGATAGCGAGTAACCTTCATCATATAGGAACCATACATATTATAGCTCTTTGTCAGCTTTGTATTGGATCTTGTACTACAAATTTGACATTGCACACCCTTATCCATCTGACTCTAATCGATAAATACTAATGAGGTAATGACTGAATAGTAAGCCAATGTAATGTCATCTATTAGGTTACCTAGGTCCATATGTTTTTTTATTAACATTTATTTCAATTCATTTTTCCTTTAGGAATCTTCAACATGTAATAGATATTGGATTGTGTGGCTAGAAATTAATAAAAATAACTATTTTTCTCTTTTATTCTACTGTTTGATATTTACGCATTGAGATTATTCCTAGTATCATCATCCACCAAAATCACAACTACGAAATTGTTTGAGAGATGATCTGAAGCGTCCATACGTTGTGACTTCCAGAAATTCTATGTCTACACGGACTACACCAATGGCAGTAGTGATGACTGCTATTATTAAAAAAAAAATCACCTAAAATTGTTCGTTTCCGCCGTGAAATTAGCCTTGATGACCATCTCTCAAGTACTCATTCAATGATTCTTAGACGGAATAATGACGTGCATGACATCAACAATTGATGATCGATGTTATATGTGTTTGCAATCCCGAGATTGACTACGACATTGAGATACGTTAAACACTTTCTTACTAGACTTGCGATCAAAATTTTTGTTACTCATCCATCACTTAGAGAAAGATGCAAGGGTTGTGGTGTGTTGTATTATGTTATGTTATGTTATATAATTATTCTATGCTTTGTCTTTATTTGTCCAATAACTTAATTTATTTTTCTTAATAGGCAATCAATTTATGGCTATCTTTTTCATATATTACTCTTCCATTTCCGAGTCTATTTAGATAGGGACGATGCTTATAAGTACATTGATATGGTTATCGAGATCGTAGATTCGCAAATTACTTGTAACTCTGATGAGCATCTCACCAAATTACATCGCAACGTATTTACAACCTATGAATCAAATGACCCATAATATATGTCGAAGTATATATCAAATTGTGACAAGACCTTTGAAGTTTGAAATTCATTAGTGATAATGATTAAAAACATTGGTACATGTTCATTCCTCTTTTAGTTAAAATAGGGTATGTTGACCCAAGAACTTATAAAGCTAAGCATTTGCCATTTTAGTGTTGATGGCCATAAAACGGAAATTATTGGAGTACTAAACTACTAAGCAAAGGGAACAAGCTAAAAACAAGACGCAAGACATTACCATTATCCGGAAAAGCTCGAATACATCAACTTATATAAATCTTTCCCGAAAGGGAGGAATTACATTTGTTTATTTGCTACTCAATTTTCTTTGTCCATGACACACTGCTCAAATGCAGGTATATAGGAGGACCGAGGACTTTAGACAATATGCCGGATAACCGTAAAGAAAGGGAAAAAAAAAAACAAAACAGCTTCAAATTTATTTCTTGGCGGTACTTAGCTTCTTCATCTCAGTTGCCTGCATAAAATTAATATTATCTTTGATCAGTAAAACAAAAATAATTAATTAATCATTGGATTTGGATAACAAAAAGTTGGAGAAATGCCGACATGTTTGTCGATCAAGATTAATTGTCAAGATTGAGATGTTTAGCTAACTTATCAAACTCGAGGTTTCTAAATAAATGAACACATGATAATTTCTTTAAGAATGAAAAAGGTATAGTTTGTAAGAAAAAAAGTTAAGTAATAAAGAATCATTGATCTATCACCAATAACAAAATAAAATCATGATAATTAGACCGCATACATATATATTATGAATCATTAATCCTTGATTAATCCCTTAAGGTTGTAATCAAATAGTGGTTGCTGTCACGGAAGGTAAAAATTCGCATTATATGAACAGAAAATGTGGTAAATTACATGAAACCATTCCTTTCTCCCTGTTGAATTTTTCCCTCCTCATGGTCATTGTTGATCTCCTAATGTGGGAATCTAACACGATCACGCTAGGTTTCGTCCCCTTCCCCCCTCTTCCGCAGATTAACCCTCATGTCCATGTAGAAATTCGTTCCCACATGTTTTTTCTCTCTTGCCCTGTGCTACCTAGATGCCCTTCCTTGAATCAGTTGCATAGTGGTTGCAATGGCTAAATGAGGATGGTCTGTTTCTAGCCAAGAATTTTGTAGTATATCTTCATTAGTCGAAAATCGAGATGACTTTTGAAGTGAAGATCTCTCTTTGGAAGATATTCCCTCCGTCTTAAAAAATCTGTCGCTTTAACTAACTTTGTTTGTCTCATAATATCTGTTGCTTTAGGATTCTCATGCTACATTAAGTGCTAGTTTCCATATTAACCCTTACTTTCTTACTCCTACTTTCAATTTCCAATGCACCTGTTTCAAACTAACAAAAGGGTATTTTGGCCAATTTAGTATTACTATTTCTAGACTTAATGGACGCCTTAATATGTGCGCATTAACCTTAAAAGACAAATATTATGAGATGAAGGGAGTAACTCGATAAGAGAGTCTGTCATTAGTTCTATCTAGTCGATTTAAGAAGAGTCCTCTTTGTTGTGTACTGGCCTTGAACCACTTAATGAATATTACTTTGTTATTTGTGTAAGAATAATATCAGACATGGTGAACGCCTAAATCTCAAAAAGAAAATGTTTTGTTTGCGCAATAAGGAAGAAGGAAATACTTTAATTGTATTCATGGCTATTTATGCTGATATACCAAACACATTCATTAATGAAACAGCTATGAGTTAATGAAACGTAGAAGCTAATTTTGTAAATGGCTATGTTTGTCTCCTTAGACATTCAAACTGCCGATGTACCCAACACTTTCATTAATGATACAGCTATGAGCTAATGAAACCAGTATAGCTAATTTCTTAAACAACACGCGCACGCGAGTGAGTGGGTGAAACTAAGGAACAAGGTATACTGTGCGAGGTTTTGACCAATTAAAAGGTTTACATAATCTAGTACTGATTTGATTACCAGGTTATATTTGATCAGTGGCCCATTTCTTTAATCTATATTTTTTAATCTTCTTCTGTGATCCTGTTGATGTGGTTTGTCTGTCCTTGCAGTCTGGTTTCATGGGCGAAGAAAATTGTATATCATTTCAGATCCCTGAAAGTTTTAGCAACATGGTTTGTTCACCCCCTTTATTTCTTCCAAATTCTCTCCAAGATCAATTGTTGGCTAGTTGGGACTTATTTTTCCCCCTTTTTCCTTTCTCGGGCTCCGAAAGAAAACCTTGCAGCAAGTACATGTTGGCATTTCCGGGGAAGAGCGAGGAGCAACAGAAAACTCACCTTATAATCCATGTACATACAACAATATTCCCGCTTCATGTTCATCTCATGTTTTGCGGTAATACTCACTGCTCTCTTTAAGCTATCATTCTTTATTCATGGTCTCACCTTTTATCTCTAAGAACCAAGTGGGCTTGGTAACATGGAAATCTTTCAACTACATATTGTATATAATCTATGAGAATGCTTGATCATTTACTTTTCCATTTCAAATTACGTAACCGATTCGAGAAAGCTTTGGCCAAGTTTTATGCTTGCTGTAAACTGCCTAATTCCACTCTGTCCCTAGGGTATGGGAAACAAATTGCACAGAGAAATGAAGCAACATTCCATTCTTGAATGCTAATTTTTGGAAGTTTCTTTCATGGCTAATTCATTTGTAGAATTATAGTCGATGTGGAGTGTAATGTCTTTATGTTATGGATATTTGCCTTGATATTTGTTCGGGATGGGGGCCGTCGAGCATACTACATAGATTGACTTGTAGAAGTTCCAAGAAAACAATTTATTGCTGAAAATTTGAGGTTATCTGTCCTATGTTTCTTTGTTGTGGCTTTTTTGGAGGAACTGGGAGCACTTTTCAGGCTTGCATTAATCCAGTGTTGGCCCTTGCCCCTTCCTCATTTTTCTTTTTTTTATATTTATGTTTTTTGAACAGACCTCTTTTTATTATGGAGTATATTTGTTTATTTTTTCCAATGACGCCTATTATGTTTTGCATGTTGTTGAACTCTATGTTTCTCTGACTCGTCGTTTAGGTGCCGTGTCGCGTGTCGACAAGATCCGACACGGCATACGCGTCGACATCGTCAGTAGGGATACGACCCGCAGACATCTTCTTCCTTGAGCAGCAACCAATTTCAAGGCATTTTTATTTAAAATTTAGGGTTTTGCAAACCCTAGATCTACAAATCGAAGCCTTCAATAGAGAAGATACAAGCCAAAATCAGAGGGCTTTTTGGTCGCACAGGACTCAGGAGAGGAGAATCCAATGGTGAGGTCGCCAGTCGTGGATGGCCGGTCATCGGCACCGGTGGTCTGATATACAGAAAACGCGAGGAGAGAGAGTGTGAACTGTGAAAACAAAGGGATAGAAAATGACGGCATTTAGTTTTCTTGTCACTTTTCGTAATTATTCATTATTTTCCAATATACCACTTAAGAGGCTGTGTTTGGAACCCAGCTGTGTTCTACTCCTTTTTATGTTTTATTTTTAATTTACTCTCAGGCAAATTTTATTGTACAGCCATCAGGCCAGCTATGCTATATGGGGCGGAGTGTTGGCCGGTGAGGCAGGTGCATGTGCAGAAGATGCGGGTGACCGAGATGAGGATGCTTCGTTGGATGTGCAACTCTACAAGACGAGATAGAATTAGGAACGAAGTGTTGAGAGGCAAGGTGGGAGTGACCGATATCGACAACAAGATGCGAGAAACAAGGCTTAGGTGGCTTGGGCATGTGAGGAGGAGACATCGTGATGCACCGGTGAGAAGGTGTGAGAGAATTACACTTAGAGACTGTAAACGGAGAAGAGGACGCCCAAAGAAGACTTGGGGAGAGGTAATCAGGCAGGATTTGACCCGTCTAGATCTTACCGAGGACTTGGTCCTAGATAGGAGAGTATGGCGGAGCAGGATCCGTGTAGAGGATCCGCGTTAGATTACGGATGTGCATAGGCTAGTACTAGAGGTGGATTTATTGTGTTTATAGCATGTAGCGTCCCCTTTATTTATGCTGTTCAGTAAGTAGAATCTTGTGCTAGTATGTCTAGTGATTTACTTCCCTTTTTTTGACTTTCTGATCATATTATCATATCTGGTGGTTGATAATTTTCACACTTGTCAGTATTGAACAATTTACCCGAAAAAACCGTTTTGAAAATGAAAAAAAAAAAAAAAAGTTTTCGTGGGTCTTTCGGAAACAGTCTCTCTTCTAGGCGACTAGTTAGGGGTAAGACTGCGTACATCTGGACCTCCCCAGACCCCGCCCTAGGCGGGATACTTACTGGGTTGTTGTTGTTGTTGTTGTTGTTGTCTCAGTCTTGTCCTTTATCACTTTGATAGTTGACTCAAGAGGCTGAAACTTTACTATGTCACGTGGGAATTCTATCTTTCTCTTACAGCTTTACTTAGACAGTTAGACCCCTTTTTTTTCTAATCCGTATCCCCGTATCTTATAATTTTTTTTTACTTGAGGATCCGACACTCCGATCCGTGTCATATCCGATCTGCATCGGAGAGTCCGGAGAAACATAGGTTCAGGTACTTGACCGAGCTTATAGACTGTTCAAACTACATCTTAGCATTCCGACATTTAGTCCTCTCTTTGAGGATCATGATGTTTTCCTTGTGCTAATTTTTATCTTAATTAAACAGAGAATCAGTTTGTATTATAAACCTTTTTTTTAGAGAAAGAAAACGTTTATATTTAAAGTCCTCTTACGTTGCTGATTTTTCTTTGATAGGTTGAGGACCGGGAATGTGATTTTTAATTATAGGTACTACCACAATAAGTTGCAGAGGACTGAAGGTAACTTCTAATGTTTATATACCTATGAGAATCTGTTAGGAGCTTTTGGGACGAGTCAGCTTTGTCTTGAGTCAGTGTGTCGTAATCATAATAATATCCGCGTTTTGAATTCTGACAGATAGTATCACAATTGACATCTTTCAATTGAGTTTCTCCGGCATATCTTTGTAGGACCAAGCGAAAACGTCTATGTATTCTTTTTATAGTTGAGCTTTAACAATGGTAAACTTGAATTTTGCAACATCAGAAGGTGAAGTTAGCTGAAAAAAATTTGTGAATGTGATGTGTTATTGCCAAGAACTTGTTCGGCATTCTGCTTTCCCTTCTTTGACACCTATTTTCTTTTTTGCTAAAAGGAAAGGGGGTTAGAAGCTGGTTTTTATTCTCTTACCTTTATGCAGTCTATGAGAAAGTATTTTCTAGAAACTCAATTAAGAATTTTGAAGTGCTAAAGTTCCCAACAAGAACACTTTACCTTTAGTGTCGAACATTCCTGCCCTAATGTTTTTCGGCAGAGGTTTTATTTCTGTGTTTGTTAGATATTTTATGAACAATGGACTTGCTAACTTTTTGCATAAAAATGCAGTAACCGAGGACTTCACCTGTCCATTCTGCTTGGTTAAATGTGCAAGTTTTAAGGTTGGTTGAGTCTGCATTTGATTGTATCTTTTCTGATTAAATTAGTTTGAACCAAGTTTGTTTGACATGTTTACAATGGAGCTGTTTGCAGGGCCTGAAACTTCACTTGCCGTCGTCCCATGATCTCTTTAATTTTGAATTTTGGGTTAGTAACCTAGAGTAAGGAGCAGTTATGATACATGGTCTATTTCATCGGTTTGGAACTATTTCATTCCTTTTATGCCTTGTAGGTGACCGAGGAGTATCAAGCTGTAAACGTGTCAGTCAAAGTTGATCCATGGAGACCTGAGGTAAATTTGTGAAGGACTCGTTCAGAAAATGTCCATCTCATTGACAGTTTTCTCCCCATCTTGGGTTAAGTATTTTAAGCTCCAGGACTGCTATGTGTAGAAGTGTGTTTCGACTTTTCTTAACTATTGCACTGTGTGTTTTTACTGTCTGCTATTTTGTTGGTATAATATGAGGCCCCCTGTTTTAGAGTTCTGTACCAAGTTTTCTTGCTCAGTATTTCTCACTCCAATGTGTTTGATTTCAGAAATTTCTGATATGTGCAAAAAGTTCTCTGTATCTTAGGTTAGCTCTGAATTGAATGTTGTGCTCTTTTGTTTGGATAATACAATCTCATAATTCGTGCTTCATAGTTCGTCCTCAATTCCAGATATTGTGATATTTTATTGATCAAATAAAGACTTCTTTTGCGATTGACTTCTTGAATAATACCTGGACAGTTGCATTGTGGTTGGGAGGGTTTGCATCTTTAGAGAGAAAGTAGTTGTTGTCTCTGCAATTCCAGTAGAGCATGGCCAAATGACCTAAAGAATTGTGAGTTATTTTCCTTTTTCTTCTCCAGATAACGTGGATGTCTGGGCTTTGCCCAAGTAATCCCATAGCCCTGAAGTTGATTACAACGGCCCAGGAATACTTCACTGGCCCTAAGGGGGCTCGAACTAATGACCTCTGGAATAAATCTGGGGGGAGCTACCCACTCAGGGTTAAATGTTTTCTTTTCATTAGATAAGAACCGTTAAATGAGTTCTTTTCCCAGCTCCAGTACGAGTGTGACCTTGCCGCTACCGCGACCTAAAATACTACTCATATTCATATTGAAACTGGACCTTCCAGAGGTGACCTGGACTCAGGTAGCCGATTCGAATAACCCAACCTGAACTTATTTGACCAAACCAATTAATTTATCTGAGACGACCCAAGCTTTTAGTTTATTATACTAATTTTGCAATTATAACTTGAAAGGACCAACTACTGTGTGTTATACTACAATGCCCTAATTTATTAAGTTGTTCAAAGAAAGAGTTGACAAATGGATCTTGTTTTGAAATGTTTTTCTGACAGAATCAAATGGTCCTAAAATTGTGAAAATCTGAAGTATATAGAAAAAGTTAAATTTAGTTTAAATCTATGTTAAAGATCTAATCGTCGTAAGTTTTCAGCTATGGAACACACTCTAATTCTATATTTCTATCTTATCCTAAACTCTATCATTCACTGGATCCGACATTGCTTTTGATCCGTACCTCTACCGAATAACACAAACCAAGTTAGACCAAACTTGTATATACCTGAACCGTACCTGTTGAATACTAGTCCCAAGCAATTTAACCCGATCCAAAATGACCCATTGACCAGGTATATAAACTTAGAGTCAAACCCTTTTTGCAAAATGGTATCAAAATATTGCAGTAGCAATATTATAATAGTTATAATTATCATTTTTATTATTTGCTTTAGTAGCAATTAACAATACTTGATGTTGATACTGAAGGTAAATCTAGGCAATAATAAAAATACGTGCACACTACAGAGAACTTGCTTAAAAAATACAAGATAATAACAGGCATAAGCATGATGATTCATTTGCGCGCATCCTAAACTTTTTTTTTTAGATGGTTGCAGATGGAGTTGATCCCAAACAATTAATATTCTTTTTCTGGTAAGTCTATTCATTTCGTCTGTGACATGAGAGACTATGCCACAGGTGATTTATGGCATTGTATAAAGACTTATGGTTTTCACTATTTATTTACAGCTACAAACCACTTAAGGGGAGAAAGACAAAGAGAAAAAATGATAAAGCAAAGCATGTACAGCCGCTTGCCTTGACTTTAGATATGCATGCTGCAATAAGTGAGCTTTTGAACAAGGATGATGGTATGTCTATCTTCTCATTCCTGTTTAATGAGAAAAAATAGCAATAAACTTTTATGGTCAATGAGTACCTCATGCATGGGCCTTTCGTACAAATGGATCTTTATGTCATGTACTCATGTAAATGTGCCTTTCTAGCATGTGAGTCCACTTGATTGGAGTAGCAATATAGACCTTCATATCCAGCTGAAATAAGTAAATCTCTGATCATGTTTGGTCACCGGCTCCTAAAACAAGGATTCGTTTTCATGTTTTCGTTTGGAGAAGGGGGGAAGGGGGAAAGGATGACTGAGCCCTGGTTGATGTGGAGCAAATTACAAGCATAAGCAGTTGCTTCACATGACATTAGTGGAGAACTGAAAGGCTTCTCAACAATTAGCAAAATTCTACCTTAGTGGAAATTAGGCATGGGAGCAGCACATTCAAGCTGTCATCTCTTGCGTATCTGGTCTCTGCTCCGCTGTATCCGTTTCTCCTCAATTTCCCTTCTGACAACTCATTTGGGTACTTTAGCTCTCTAATGTTTGCTTCTCCATATTTAGAGATTTGATACTCATTATATCTAGGCTTGCTTGATCTATCAGTTTTCAGATCCTGGGGGCAGTTTCTAAATGGAAAAGGTAGTGTGGGACTTCTAGTGGTCATGTGTTGGTGGCTTGGTGGTGAGAGCAAGGATTATCGTGCCTGTTTGGGTTTAGTTTGTAGTGTGACGTAGGAGGGAGGCTTGTGTGTGAGTACATTAACTGGGTGAGATGTCCATAGGCTTCGGCTGGTAAACACGCGTGTCCCTGAAACATTTAATCTCACAAGAGTCTTCTTTTTTCTTCCCCTGGTTACGTTTTAATTGGGAAATTCTTAGTGGATTAGGTTTTGGGAGGATATATGGAAAGTAGAGTAACCATTTTGAATTCACTTTTCGCACCTCTACCAGCTGTAATGTCACAATAGCAGCTGGTCATGTGTTTTTCTTTTTTCCTTGTGGATAATTCACGGGATCTTCATTCACAAATGTCTTTGCGTGATACTAGAAATGAAGGAGCTTACTTCGCTGCATGGACTTTTCGTTTCTGTTTCTCTATGGCATGTTTTTTGTCCTATTGATCTCCACTTGCCTCAAACCGCAACTAATTGATACAGCGCATCAATGCCACTCTTTGTAGTCAATATTCTGTTAAATATATAGTTTTTAACAGATTCATTGAAATACAAACTGGCAACGAGTCTTCTCTGATGAAGATTGATATCTAGTTAAGCATGATTATTGTATCTCTGATGCTTGTCTTTATTGATTGCTAGTTTTGTTTAAACATTCTTTTTTAAAACATGATTGTCTTCATGTTAGCAAACTTTAAATTTTTTATTGAGATGCATTTGCGTGTTTGACAAATCTTGCCATTTGTGAGATGAGAGAACAGCATGATTGTCTTGTTGTAAACGTACTATTAATTTGCTTGTTTTGTTGTATCTTTCTCAACTTATTGTTTGCTGTCGCCATTGCAGCCGTGCTTTGCTGGAGAAGAGGCAGTTTTTCCACTCTCACAGAGCACAGGTATACTGATGTAATTTGATTTGATGCTTATCTTGATTTTGTTTTAAATTCCTCCACTTCTTTCTTTGTTGCATGTCGTTTTTCTTCATATACATTCACATCCCTGGAAGGTTTATTTTATATATGTCACATATGAAATCACATATGAAATGAGATTCATGACAGTTCTGTTATGTTAATCTGTTTCTAACCTGCAAATATATATAGCTGGAAGCTTATTGTAGTAGTGCTATGCATGACATTTTTGCATCTGTCCCTGTTCAGCACAAGGATATAGCTTATTATAGTCTTTAGATCTCCATCTGACTCTGCCCTGGAGTATGTGTACTTCTGTATTTATTGGGATTTATGAGATGACAGTGTTTGCAAAATTCAAATTTTAAACCGTGACAAGAGTTGCATCAACATTTACGGAATGTTATGGTTTCATGCTTACAGCCAATGGTGTTGGAGCAAGTTCTGTCAGATCATGACAGCGAGGATGAAGTTGATGATGATGTTGCTGATTTAGAAGATCGAAGGGTATGTTTGGTGTAACTTTGGTGTGCTGATTTAATATTTTAATTGCCTTTAAAGAGACTTTAGTTGATGGTAGTTCCCTGTTTGGGTTACTGAGGTTGAGCAGTAATGACCCGGCTACCAGAGGAGAAAACAAGAAATAGAATGCTTTTTCATCGAATGAAATACTAAATGAAAGTTGATTATTGAAAACTGAAATTTGGACAACATAAATGGACAAGAAAAATAGATGATTTGACAGTTTTCAATTGGATGGAGTAATTGGGATCAAATCTTGAAGATGATATTGGGAGCTTGAAAACTGCTTCCACATATTATAAACTGAAGATATTTCTGGATATAGTTTTTGCCTGCCTGTTCCTTATGGAAATGGGCAGGGTATTATTGCCCTTGCTTTCGGATAGCAGATTTTTGAGAGGCTGAACTCGGGATGATATGACTTGCAGATGCTGGATGATTTTGTAGATGTCACCAAAGATGAGAAACAAATTATGCATCTGTGGAACTCTTTTGTTAGGAAGCAAAGGTGAGTGGTTACTTATTGTTCTTCACCAACTTCACTGAAGTTTGTAAATCTGTCAAGCTAACAGTACAAAGTAATTTGAGATTTCTCTGGACATGCTAAAATTTTGAAAAATGTCTGCCTGTTTACATATATGAGTAGTCTCGACATCCCATAATATTTGCAACTGTGACTCACTTCCCTATGTCCAGAAAGAGGTCTCTTCAGTGGTAAATGAACTAGTGATGTGAGTCATGACTATTAATCCCGAATGGAGGAGGGAGTAGATCATTATTTTTAATATTATTTTGGGTGAAGGAAATGGGATCATCAAAATCTTTCTATGTTCTCTGTGGGAGATATCTCCTTGCTGAAATATTTGCTTTTGGCTTCCTTTAGAGTTCTGGCTGATGGTCACATCCCTTGGGCTTGTGAGGCATTTTCAAGATTGCATGGACATGACCTTGTCCAAGCTCCTGCTCTCATTTGGTAGGTTCTCTAATCCTTGTCAGGTTGATGCATGTCTGTTGTTTTTTGAACATAACTTGCAGCTTTTTATGTTAGGAAAGAATGTTTATCTGGCACCGAAAATATTTACAAAAGAATATTCTTCCGAGTTGAAGCGGTGAAGTCTATTAGGTTTATATGCTAACACAACCAACATAAATTTGTACAAGGTGTTTCCAATCTGCATCAAAGCCATTGGTCTGGTAGTTTGGGCAAAGTACACAAGCCCATTTGTAAGGATATAAGTTCCGTGTTTTCTTGATGAATGGATAATAATATGTTTTCTCTCGATCAGTTGCATGATTTTTGTTAATGAATGAAGATGTCGCAAAATGTATGCTTCTTTCATGGGAAATTTTCTACTGATTATCTATTGTTGTGTTCATTACAATTTTGTAAAGTTTTTGTATGTTATCCTTGCATCTTTTCTCTCCTTTTTGTAATCAAATTGCTCATTTTATAGATGGAGAAGAGGATAATACACCGAACCATGTGCAACATTTATGGCTTATCTATGCCTATTACACTGCTAATTTAACCCCCCCCCCCCCCCCCTTTACAGGAAGAAGAAAAAAAAAATCGCAAAGCACCAAAAATTGAAATCATCATCCACAACTTTTCATCAAATCGTGTGTAATTGAGCTGTTGGAAGAAATGTTTTTTGGCAGAAGGCTCTCAACTTTCTTTTTTTGTGCTTTTTTCTTAAACCGCCTTCTTGGCTTGCATCTGGTTTGTCGCATGTTATTTTTGCATTTTGTTCTTCCATTTGTTGTATGTTTTTATTAGATAGTGACATAGTGTTGATAGATTTTCTTGTGGTTTGATTCACAGGTGTTGGAGACTATTTATGATCAAATTGTGGAACCATGGTTACTCGACGCACGCACCATGAATAACTGTAATTTAGTCCTTGAGCAATGCCAAAAACAGGAGACGAATCCCGTGTAAAAGCTCAGCAAAAAAAAAATATATATACTCCTTTTGTAAAAGCTTCATGAATATTGGTTTTTGTTCTCAGGTTGTGGGCGTCTTCCAGTGGCATCCTTGGTCCATTGTACTTCTATTAAGTTGCTAAAGTTTATCTCTTTTATAATGTGACCAAACAGATTTCCTATTTAATACAACCCTGCGCATGTCAAGTCCAAAGAGTAGTAAAGATAGACTTCAACAAAGTAAAATTTTTGTTCTACAAAAATGTGTGTTTTGCAATCATCCGTGAACATAAGTTCCGTCTTTTTTCTTTTATTGCCCTTTCTCAGGTCAAGCTTGGGGCGAAGCACAGTCTTTGCAATGTTACTTTTGATACTCACTTCCTTTGAAGGAAAAGCTTTAGAAATGGGATTTAATCTTTTTAATCACATCTTGGTGTGTAATCTGAAATGACAGGAATATATTTAAATTTGATGGAGTTACCACCAACTCAAATAGCTCACTCTGAAGAATTAGTTTTGAAGAATGGAAATTTCTATCATTCAAGCAAATTTTGTTTTTTAATATACGGGGTGCTTTTCCTAGGGAATACCTTGCCAAAACTCCTAGAACTAATGTTAGCTTTCTTTTTTCTTTTTTTTTTTTTTGCTCATAAAGAACTAATGTTAACTGGACTTCCCTGCCAGGGTTTCTAAAACCGACTATTATAACCTTCAATTTTCATTTTTCGGGGCATTGTTGAAAATTTTGCCCAATTTTTTTTGTGGGTCCATTTTGATTTAAGAGGCCTGCTGGAAAGGTCATCTTGGCCCTTAAAGCGGGTGTTCCGTCAAATGGACATTTAAGTCTAACAAGGACTTGACAACCGACCTCGAGGGTCTTCAAAGTCCTCTAGGAATATCCCGCGCGATGTGGTGCGGAAATATCCACATTCGTTGTGGCCTCCAGAAGCCCATAAACCGTGGATTATAACCTTCATTTTTCGGCGTCTCGGGACCCAATAGTCCTTTTTGTCTAAACTTTTTTCTGGGGTCTATCCTAACTAGGGACGACTCCCTGTGCCCGGTGAAGGTTATTCGGGTCCCCGAGTTTCAATTTCACCCTTGGTTTAGTTGTTTCGACGCTTAGAGCGGGTGCCCCGTAAGATGGTCATCGAAGTCTAATAGGGACCCAACAAACGGCCTAAAGGGCTTCCTATGTTCCCTAGGGGTATCCTGTGTGATGTGGTACGAAAATATCCACCTTCGATCTGAGGCCTCCCGCAAGCCCAAAAATCGTTGGATTATAGCCTTCATTTTTCGGGACCCACTTGTCATTTTTTCCCAAACTTCTGCGGGGTGTTAAGATAACTCCTGATCCTCGAACTTCGATTTCACCCATGCTTTAGGTGTCTCGACCCTTCGAGCTGGTGGCCTGTAAAATGGTCGTACAAGCCTAATAGAGACCTAATAACCGACTACAAGGGCCTCCCATGTATCCTAGGGATGTCTCGTGCGATGTTGTGCAAAAATATCCACCTTCATTATGGGTCTCCTGAAAGGCCAAAAAATCGAGGATTATAACCTTCATTTTTCAGCTTTACGGGAACAAATTATTACTTTTGTCGAAATTTTTTCAGGGGATCTATCATGACCCAAGATTACTCCCGGTGTCTTGCAAATGTTATTCGGGTTCCCGAACTCCGATTTTACCCATGCTTTAGTTGTTTCGGCCCATTAAAGCGTATGTCCCGTAAAATGCTCGTCCAAGCCTAACAAGTTATGTAATATTTATTTTCTCTCTTGCATATATTAATAGCAATTTAGTTCACTTCGAATTAGGTCACCCAAATCGATTAGATAAGTGGAAAAGAACCCACTCAATTGATTCGATAAATTTAATCATTATGAAAAAATGAAATGAAAGAATCTCATTAGCTAGCTTAAATGCAATTTTCTCGTGATTGATCACTAAATAGGCCTAGATTTCTATTTGATCAAGCAATTGTAGTAACTTACTCCATCAACCAATTGTAGTAACTTACTCCGTCAAACAATTGCGTTTTGGAGAAGCACGGGTTGATAGAAAGGGTGAGAAACGCATGCCACATTTATGGCAATATTTATTTGACTTTCTTTTCACCTTTTATCCTATTTCTTCAATAGGGGTCAGCATTTTTGGAAGCTTAATTAACCACCCTCAACACGTGTTGGTAAAACTATAAATTTGATTGGCTTTTTTCACCTACGTGTTCAACCCATGCATGCATGCATGCATAATGCAATATTGTTGCTTAAGAGAAACATTTAGTTTCCTCAGCAAAGTTGGCCCTATATCTCTGAATTAAAGGGTAGATTGGTTTCAGTTTCTTTGACTGTTTGACTATCCTACATTTTTGCACTACCAAAAAAAAAACGTAAGAAAAAGATCAATTTGCCATCTTTAGTTTCAATCAGAATATCCAAGTTATTTAATAATTTAATATCAATTTAGTTGATAGAATATATAAGGTAGAAGTTGAAATAAGAGATCGTAATGATACCATACATGATGTGATCGCTTTTAACCATGATTTTCCCCCATCCTAATACGCGCAATTTTGTATGCAGTTAACCCAACGAGTCAACCCAGTGCGGCTCAATTTTTGATCCATCGATTTTAAATTTTCGAATTTATTTCAAATTCGTAACTTTTGGGCCGAAAGTTATTGTTTAAAGTTGAAGATTGAGTCGCTTTTGGCTCGGGCGATACAAAGCTTGACATGTCAGTCGTAAAGTACCCATAACCATTTTTTATTAACTTTTTGTTATAATTAAACAAGTCGTAAGGTTCCATGGCTTCCGTATATTTAGGGTTTTTGGCAACGCCAACTTTTGAGGAATAATGCAACCAAGTATCGATGTTAAGTTGGTAACTTTTCCCTTCAGGTTAATGTTTGTCGGAATTCGCAAAGACATAAGTTACGTGTCGTGCGTTACGCAAAGAATAAACACGACTTTGATTATTATTCAACTTTTATTACATACCATATTAATTACAATGTAGTTTTTTTTATTTTTTAGTTTTTAGAAAATTAGCTAGTACAGTATATTCCATTCATTAAAGGGATACTAATGTGATGCCTCAGAATGTACCAAGAAATACAACAAAATCTCAAGGCATACATGAGAGAGCATCCAATTTAAAACGTCTTATTGCAAGTTTAGAACAACAAAAACACAAAGTTGAGCTTGGAGCGCATTTTGAACATTTTTTTTTATGCTTTCTATTAGAAAAGTGAAGGTTACACAAAGAAAATCGTCGTTCATATTCATTTTATCATAAGAAAAAAAAAATATATAGAATCAACAAATATGGGATCAAGTAAATTCTGCATATATTAACTCCTTAGGAGACATTTGTTAAGTGGGAATAAGAGGTGAGAATAAGGATTAAAAGATTAGAATTCTAAAATCTCATGTTGTTGAAAGGGATGCTAATTAGAGGGGAGGTAGCTAGGGATGGGGATTAAAAGGCCTCTATTCCACGCTATTTATCTCACATGCCGGGAGCTGGTACTTGGAGTTGGGAATAGAACTTTTTAAATCAAATTACCATCTTGACGAATATAAATAACTACTGATTTGTATCATCTCCTTTTTAATGGCATTTTGGTACGTAATTAACTTTATAATTTCAAAATCTAATACCTGCAGAACAAACAAGGTAATTGGATTGAATACACAGATTCCCTATCCCTAAGCAAACAAACTTTATCCCTAAAATCTCAAATTCTCATTCTCACTTCTCAAACGCCCCTTATGCATGGGTAACTTTATCTCCGCTTTGTTTCTTTCAACTCTCTAGTGTGTCCATATCTGAGCATGAGGGTGATGCCAGCAGCCTATTATATGCTGCCTTTATAAATCCCTTCTTCCTTCTTCCCTCCCTTCCCACATCAAACTTCTATGTAGAAAGATCACTCTCTAATTAATTCTCTCGTATGCTTTTATTGTTAGTTTAGTTTCCTTGCATGTTCCTTTCTGATCATCAAATCTTAACGGATCCCTCCCACTTTTTTCTAATTTGCTAATTCATTTCTCTCCAAAATCTAGCTTGTGACTGTTAGTTTGCACCCAAAAAAATGAGTTTCTTCACCGTTTAACATTTTTTTTCAATCCATTTCAGAAAAGTAGGGAAAAAAATGTTTAGGGTTGACGTTGGCAGAATCTTAAATGAGCACCTCAACCCCTATGGTGCTAGGACGACCCACTATCCAAACCCGTATGTCGATTATGATGATTTTGAACTCGACGACTTCGAGTCGGATGAATTCCGGATGTTCAGCTTCAAGATTAAAAAATGTCCCATAAACCGAACCCATGATTGGACGATCTGCCCATATGCCCACCGAGGAGAGCGGGCCAGGAGGCGGGATCCTCGTCGCCATTCCTACGTGGCCCTAGCATGTCCTGACTTTAGGGCCACGGGTGGGCTTTGCCCGAGAGGTGAACTTTGCACGTACGCCCATGGAGTTTTCGAATATTGGCTACACCCGGCTAAGTATCGGACACGAGCTTGCACAGCGGGCGAGTACTGCTCTCGCCCGGTTTGCTTTTTTGCCCACTCCCCTGATGAGCTTAGGTCTGATTCAACCCACCAACTACCTAAGTGGGCTAGGGTTGCCCTTCGGGCCAAGGCTGAAACTCGGGCCCAAGGATCACCCTTTCATAGTGGCAACAGTGGTAGTGGTGGACCAGGGTTGGGCGTGATTGCACGGCCCAACCCTGCTTTATTACTAGACTGGTCGTCTAGTGGAGTAAGGAGTGATGTCATGGTAAATGAGTACACCAATTTAAACTTGGAGCTTTTGGAGAGGCTGAGGAAGTTGGATTTGAATTACTATTATGACAACCAAGTGGGAAAAAATGACAACATTAAAAACAACATCAATATGGATTTGGATACTCCCAACATTGGTTGGGTGACTGATTTGCTAGCTGGTGAAGAATTTAAGGTAAGATTCTAGAAATAATAATTACAATCTAGCTTCTTGGTAATTAATTAATTAACAAATTTCAGTTTTCTGTTTGATGTCTTTTTTCAATATAATTTTCTTCTTTCATATCAATATTTGGTCAGTTACTAACTTTTTTTTGGGGGTGGTTGGGGGGTAATGGTGTTTTTTACATTAGTGATTTTCAATGAAGGAGTTACAAATGATCAAGCCATGAATAAGGGAGAAGAAAAGGGGTACTTTAAACATGTAACATATTGGTATCTATCTGCAAGATCGACGACAATTTCTCCATGGCACCTATGAAGATCAGAGTTAATCTAGATTAAGATATATGTAATTATGTATGAACTAATCTCATCTTGTAAAATTAATACGGTGTGAATGTGTAGATTCATGTATTGGGAGTAAGTAAATCTGCATGGATTATGATTTCACTTATGAAGTAAATCTGCATGGATTATGGTTTCACTTATGAAGTACTCCTATATATATTTGCTCGTACAAAAAAAGATCCAAACCGAATCATCTTATAAATTACTACAAGCCATTTGCATTTTCTAGAACGATATCAATTTTTTGCAAATGACCGCATAAGTTAACCAATTAGTCTAAGAGTTGAACTAATCACTATTTAAAAGATGGTTCATACACTAATAGATTTTGAGTGTATTTTTAAAAGTTGAACTGTATTGAATTCAACACCACTAAACTGAATTTATAAAAGATCTATTTTATTTTTCAAGGTGGATAGGAAGATTGGGCTATATGAGCCCGGGAATATCTTTACGTTTCCGTTCAGTGCCTGAGAAAGTGAGAACTTGGCTCCAACCACGAAATTTGGGCCCATGATTAAAAAAAGTTGGCAGAAAGAATCGAAATGGCAAAGAATCTGTAGCCCATTGCCGAGAATACGAGTTAGCAGTTTGGCAAAAAGGCTTATTACTGAAAGTTCACATCGGCTCATATCGTATTTACTCCTGGGGCATTGGTATGAGAGGTAAGTTACGGGAGAACTTAACGGTCTTACACACTGAGGCAAGTTAGAGGGGGAAGGGGGATGTGCTTCGAGCAAGACTCGAATTTCTGACCTTAGGCAACATTAGCAAAGCCCTTTACCCCAATGGTGTTGTAATTGAGCCACGACCCCGGATCCATTAAGTTTATTTTTGTGAATAACTAGTGTGCATGCCAATGCGATGCCCGAAATATTAAATCACTTTTTTATTTTTCTTTAAAAATTTAATATTTTCTGATGGGTTGCCTTACTTATAATTTTGTTGTAATAATGTTTTTTTTTCTTTTTTGGTGCTAATTTTGTGATTGACAGGTAAGTAAAACTAAAACAACACCAAGACCGAATTTGGAGAGGTTTATCCACAACATGACTCTTAATTTGTTTAGGGCAAATATTAAAATATTGGGGGAAGGGATGCCCTCAAGTCATGGTAATAGTTTTTCACTGGCTGTGTGCTAGTCTTTTACCAAAAAAAAAAAAAAGTCATTTATTGGCTTGTGTTGCCTCTATAAAAGATAGAGGTATGTACTTCTAAATGACATTGTTTGTTACCTTATAGTTCTAATTATTATGATTAGTCATACTGTAAAACATAGATCGATACTTGACTGAGTACTTAGGAGACGATTATTAGCCTTTTAGTAACAAACTTCAGAACACTCTGTTATAAAGTTCTTCTACCAAAGATTATCATAGTAGACAATGGATCGAAATGAACTAAGTACATCAAAAATTATTGAAACAAAATCTGGGTGTCCCATATTCCAACGCCCATGTCCCACGTTCCAAGTCCCATATCCCATGGGTGAAATCGTAGTTCTTGACCGTACTAAGGGACTGGAGGTTCTCTATGGTGATGATTGACCCCCCGAAGAAGTTTGGAAAAAAGGGAAACCGGTCCCCGGGGTGCTAAAATTAAAGGTTACCTTTTTTCCCGCTTCCGGGAGGCCCAGAAACGAAGGTGGATATTTTCGCATCACATCGCACGAGACACCTTTAGGAAGCATAAGAGGCTCCCGGCGTCCGTCGGGTCCCTGATAGGCTTGTAAGGGCATTTTTACGGGCACCAATGTAAGAGTTATAACACGAAGACATTGGTGATATCGAAGTTCGAGGATCGGGATAACCGTCCTTGGACACCAAGGATCCTCTAGTGTCATGATAAACCCCCCAGAACGAGTTTGGGTGAAAATGACACTCGGGCCTTCGGAAGCCGAAAATGAAGGTTGTAATCCACGTTTTTTGGGCTTCCGAGAGGCCCCGGAACGAAGGTGGATATTTTCACACCACATCATACGGAACTCCCCTAGGGGACATGGGAGACCATCGGGGTCGCTTATCCGGTCCCTAATAATCTTGGAATGGCAGTTTTACGACATACTGGTGTAAGAGTTGGAACACCAAAGGCATGTGTGATATCAAAGTTCGAGGATCCGGATGACCTTCCCTAGGCACTAAGGATACTCTAGGGTCATGATAGACCCCCCGAAGAAGTTTAGGCAAAAATGACACCTGCGCCCAAGGAAGCCAAAAAAACGAAGGCTATAATCCACGGTTTTTTGGGCTTCCAGGAGGCCCTGGAATGAAGACTTATATTTTTGCACCACATTGCACGGAACATCCTTAGGGGACATGGGAGGCCCTTGGGGTCACTTATCTGATCTCTGATAGGCTTTGAAGTGCGTTTTACGGGACACTGGTGTAAAAGCCGGAACACCAAAGGCATGGTTGATATCGAAGTTCGGGGATCCGGATGGCTCTCCCGGGGCACTGAGGGTCCTCTAGCTAGGGTCATCGACCCCCCGAAAAAGTTTGGGCAAAAATGACACACGAGCCCCGGGAAGCCGAAAACGAAGGCTATCCACGTCTTTTAGGCTTACGGGAGGCCCAGAAAAGAATGTGAATATTTTTTCACCACATCGCACAGGACACCCCTAGGGAACATAAGCGGGCCTCGAGGTCCGTTATCGTGTCCCTGATAGGCTTGTAAGTGCATTTTTACGGAACATTAATGTAAGGGTTGAAACATCGTAGGCATGGGTCGGTGATATTGAAGTTCGGGGATGCGAATGACCTTCTCGGGGCACCGAGGATCCTCTAGAGGATAAACCCCCCAAACAAGTTTGGGCAACAATGACACCCGGGCCTCCGTAAGCCGAAAACGAAGGCTATAATCCACCTTTTTTGGTCTTCCGGGATGCGACGGAACGAAGGTGGATATTTTCACACCAAATCGTACAGAACTCCCTAGGAGACATGGGAGGCCAACGGGGTCGCTTATCCGGTCCCTAATAGGCTTGGAAGGGTGTTTTACGGCACACTGGTGTAAGAGTTGGAACACCAAAGGCATGGGTGATATCAAAGTTCGGAGATCCGGATGACCCTCACTAGGCACCGAGGGTACTCTAGGGTCATCGTAGACTCCACGGAGAAGTTTAGGCAAAAATGACACCTGTGCCCCGGGAAGCCGAAAACGAAGGCTATAATCCACGTCTTTTTGGGCTTCGAAGAAGCCCCGGAACAACGAAAATGTATATTTTTGCACCACATCGCACGGAACACCCCTAGGGGACATCGGAGGCCATTGGGGTCACTTATCCGGTCCCTGATAGGCTTGGAAGGGCGTTTTACGGGACACTGATGTAAAAGCCGGAATACCAAAGTCATGGGTGATATCGAAGTTCGGGTATTCGGATAACCCCCCCGGAGCACCAAGGGTACTCTAAGGTCATGGTAGACCCCCCGAAAAAGTTTGGGCAAAAAGACACACGAGCTCTAGGAAGCCGAAAACAAAGGCTTCCGGGAGGCCCCGAAACTAATGTGGATAATTTTGAATCACATCGCACAGTTGACCCTTAGGGAACATAAGAGGCCCCCGAGGTCCGTTATCGTGACCCTAATAGGCTTGTAAGAGCGTTTTTACGGAACATCAATGTAAGGGTCGAAACATCATACACATGGGTGATATTGAAGTTTGGGGATTCGGATGACCCTCTCAGGGCACCGAGGATCCTCTAGTGTCATTATAAACCCCCTGGACTAGATTGGGCAAAAATGACACCCGAGCCTTCGGAAGCAGAAAACGAATGCTATAATCCAATTTTTTTTGGGCTTTCGGGATGCGCCGGACCGAAGGAAGATATGTACGTACTACATTGTACAGAACTCCCCTTGGTGACATGGGAGGCCCTAGGGGTCCGTTATCGGGTCTCTTATAGGCTTGTAAGGGCATTTTTACAGAACACCAATGTAAGGGTTACAACATCGAAGACATGGCTGATATCGAAGTTCGGGGATTCGGATAACCGTCCCTAGGCACTGAGGGTACTCTAAGGTCATAGTAGACTATCCGGAAAAGTTTGCGCAAAAATGACACGTGGGCCCCGGGAAGCCGAAAACGAAGGGTATAATCCACGTTTTTTTTTTTCGAGGAGGCCCTGGAACGAAGGTTTATATTTTTGCACCACACCGCACGGAACACCCCTAGGAGACATGGGAGGCCATTGGGGTCACTTATCTGATCCCTAATAGGCTTGGAAAGGCGTTTTACGGGACACTGGTGTAAAAGCCAAAACACATAAACGCACGGGTGATATCGAAGTTCGGGGTTCTGGATGACCCTCCCGAAGCAGCGAGGGTCCTTTAGGGTCATGGTAAACTCCCTTGAGAAGTTTGGGCAAAAATGACACACGAGCCGCGGGAACCTGAAAACGAAGGTTATCCACGTCTTTTAGGTTTCCGGGAGGCCCCGAAACTAAGATGGATATTTTTGCACCACATCGCACGGGACACCCTTAAAGAACATAAGAGGCCCCCGAGGCTTGTTATCGTGTCCCTTATAGGCTTGTATGAGCGTTTTACGAAAAATTATTGTAAAGGTCGAAACACCGTATGCATGGATGATATTGAAGTTCGGGGATCCGGATGACCCCTCCCAGGGCACCGAGGATCCTCTAGTGTTATGATAAACTCCCCGTACAAGTTTGGGCAAAAATGACACTCGAGCCTCCGGAAGTCGAAAACGAAGGCATCCACATTTTTTGGGCTTTCGGGATGCGCCAGAACGAAGGTGGATATTTTTGCACCACATCGTACAGAACTCCCTTAGGGGACATGGGAGGCCATCGGGGTCGCTTATCCGATCCCGAATAGGCTTGGAAGGGCGTTTTATGGCACACTAGTGTAAGAGTTGGAACACCAAAAGGATGGGTGATATCAATGTTCGGGAATCCGAATGACCCTCTTGGGGCACCGAGGGTACTCTAGGGTCATTGTAAGCCCCCCAGAGAAGTTTGGCAAAAATGACACCTTGGCCCCGGGAAGCCGAAAACGAAAGGTATAATAATCCACCTTTTTTTTGTGCTTCCAGGAAGCTCCGGAACGAAGATTTATATTGTTGCACCACATCGAATGGAACACCCCTAGGAGACATCGGAGACCCTTGGGGTCACTTATCCGGTCCCTGATAGGCTTGGAAGGGCGTTTTACAGGACACTGATGTAAAAGTCAGAACACCAAAGGCATGAGTGATATCGAAGTTCGGGGATCCGGATGACCCTCCCGGGGCACCGAGGGTCCTCTAGGATCATGTTAGACCACTCGGAGAAGTTTGGGCAAAAATGATACACGAGCCCCAGGAAGCCAAAAACGACGGCTATGATCCACGTTGTTTGAGCTTCCGGGAGACCCCGGAACGAAGGTGGATATTTTCGCATCAAATCACACGGTACACTCCTAGAGGAAATGGGTGACCCCCAAGGTAGGTTATCGGGTCTTTTGTAACCTTGAAGGGCCTTTTACTGGTTAATATCGGAGGCTAATTTACAATTCTTGGTACCGAGCATGGCTTCCCACCACCACGTACCGCAAAACCTACTTCCAAGCCCCCTCTACTATTACAGTGAGGTATCGTAATTTCTTCCAATTTCTTGGATTTGTAATTCTGAGAATTTATGAGATTGAAGGAAAGGGCATAAAGGAGTTATTAAACTTCGTTATATGTTTTTGTAACGTATAATTATTGCTACTTTTCTCCTTTTTTTTTTTTTTTATTGGTCATGAGTCACATGACACGCCATAAATAAATTGAAAGGTGATTCGACAACAATTCAGCGATCGATGTGGCTAACACGCCATAAGTAAATTAAAAGGTTATTCGGCAACAATTCAGCGATCGATATGGCGAGCTCTAGTTTAATCTAATTATATAAATTCTGACAATTGTAGCAATACATACGGTTAGGGATGGCAATAGGTCAGATTTGGGTCGGGTCCACCTAGATCCAGATCCGACCCGCACTATTTAAAGTGGACCCAGATCCACCGGGTCTGAAAATTTCAGATCCAGACCCAGATCCAATGAGTCTGGGGCGGGTCTGGGTCTTTAATTAATCTAATTATATAAATTCTGACAATTGTAGCAATACATACGGTTAGGTAAATTGCCTTGTTTTTCAATTTTTCTTCCAAACATGTACAATTTTTTTCCATAAAGTACTTCATAGTTTAATCTTCACACAAATTGAAAATATTACACAATCAAGTATCCAAAAGTATCCATATCTTCTCATAAAACCACCAAACATATATAATACTATGCAGTACTTGGTTTTGAGAGTTGAGTAAGAGAGTGTCTGATTCTAATTTCTAGTGTTATTTTTATATTTACCCATTTTTTAGTGTTTTTAACCTATTTTATTAGACTCGGGTCCATGGGTCGGGTCTGGGTCGGGTCTGGGTCTGACTTTTTTAGACCCAAACCCAAATTCAACCCGCCTCTAATAGACCCAAATCCAGACCCAAATCCATTGAGTCTAGAAAAAGAGGATCCAAATCCTTAAAAATGAGTCTGGGTCCCCTGGGTCTGGATCGGGTCGGGGACGCATTGCCAACCTTACATACGGTACATAACCTCCCAATTTGCCATAATTACCATATATGAATGCCATCAGAATTTCGCAATGTGCTACAAAGAAAGTTTTTGTAGTTTGAGGCAAGGGCACTTGATTACGAAACGTGTAAACTTTACTACCTCTGTTTCAGGTTTATCTTTACATTGGACTTTTTAAGATTAAAGTTTATGAACTTTGATGATTTATTTGCAAAAAATTACAAAGTTTTACAATGTAAAAATAGTATTGCTAGATTCATTTTAAATAGTATTTTAAAAATATCATATTATTATAAGTTTTATAATTATGAAATTATAAATATTCATGGTCAAAGTAATATCTTAAAGACCATGAAAAGTCCAATCAATATATATATGTAAACTTGAATTCTCACCAAGTATTGAATAGGTAATAAATAGCCTTAAATGCATGAGTGATTAAAAAAAATTAAAAATTATTTTATTTTATTTTAATAAAAAATAAGTAACATAAGTATTATATTTATTATCCAAATTATATTATATATTTACTAAAAAATGTAATTTCTTTGATAAATGTGGCTTTTTTTTTTTAATAAAAATATTATTATTGTTCTTTGCTACTCCTACCATTCAACTTTACACACTGATATAATTAAAAAAAATTATTATATTTCTTCTAATAACAGAGTATGCATGATAAACAAAAATTCGTGCATCGCACAGGCACGAAATCTAATGTAAATAAAGATAAACTTGAGACGGAGAGTTCTCAACGATTTTCAAATTTCATTTTATTTACCAAGTCACTCAATTAGTTTAGTTTATTACGAGAAAGCGAAAGAAAGAGCATACGTACAGTCCAGGCAAAACAAAAACTATTCATGCACACAGAGGCCGAAAAGGTTTCACAACATGCACAAAAATTATTAACCAAACAAAATGAACCATTTTTATGCAAAAACAACAAAAAGAACAAAGAGAAACTCAAAAAACCAATTACAAACTCCACAATGATCATCATCCTATTAACCCTCCAAGTACACATGACATCATCTTAATTCTCTCCCCTTCCATTGAAGATTCAACATCAAAGCATCCCATCTATTCTTTTTTTTTTTTTTCTTTCATTCAAAAGACAACATATCCTCATGTCAAACTCACATGCATGATCATCATCATATATCCATCATCAACCTTGCTTATTTTTATTTTTTTTGTTTCCTTTCAAGTAGTAGTAGTAGTTTGATGAGCACCACCACCAGCACCACCATGTTCACGAGTATAATCCCTAGCCGTGTCTCTCACGTCCCTCGCTTTCCCGGCTAGCTTCATCCTTGCATGCTCCAACTGGTCCGCCCCCGGCGGGTGCTTCCCCGTCACGAACCGGTATATCCACGCCAACACCGACAACGCCGCCACTCCAAACCCACCCGACGCCAAGAACCCGCCGATCAGCAGCACGATCGTCACTGCCGACGGAACCAACACCGGGCTGAATATCACCAGCAAAGGTGTCGCTATCGTCAGCGCTATTACCGTCCCCGCTAGGGTTAATCCGGAAAGTAACAGGAGGGACCCACCGGCGGTTATTGCGGTTGCTGCCTTAACTACCTGGTGAGCCCTAGGTTGGCCTTGCTGGTGTGGCCCACCCTGGTGAGTCATTGGGCCACCATGCTGGGCCGAGAGTGGGCCTGCTCCACCACCAGCACCACCGCGCATGTAATCATCCATGGTGATGAATTTCTTTAGCAATTTTTCTTTTTCCTTTTTAATTGTTTGGTAGGAAGAAAGATGATAAGTGTGAGTGGGTTTAATGGAAGGGTTTAAGTTGGAGGTGTTGATATAAGGGATGGGAGGAGAGAGAAAGTGCACGTGTAAGAGAGGAGTGAGGCACGCGTTGGGTAGCTCATCATGCAAGAGGTGCATGTAAGTTAAGATGCTTTAAATGGTAACACGTATACGTGTTTTTCATGTAATTTGTTGTATATTTGTCAAAGTTTTGGTTGATAGTATAATATCATCACCAGGCGCGCATGAAGCTTAACGAGGTGGTAAAGATTTGGAGAATCCAAGAGAGTTGTGAGCTAACGGGCCAAAAGTGCTTCTGCAGGGAACATATTTTCTTATGCAAACTGAAAACACTCCAATGGGATATATAAATTAAAAAGCGCGGCCTTTTGGCATACTTTCGATATTTGACTTAATCTTAGCCCTATTCTTTTGGTGAGGAAAAAGAACGAAACGGTGCGAAATTTGGAGCAAAAAGTAAAATGTGATACAAAATAAATTGCTAAATGGGGTACACCACAGAATGAAACGGAACACAACATGAAAATGATGAAAAGAACAGGGTCTTTGTATCATTTCTTAAGAAGTTAACCTCAAGTAGTTCTTGAAAAGGGTAAACTTCATAAAACATGATTTTGAGAAGAAGAAAAAATGTCATTTTTTCAAAAAAAAAAAAATTACATATACCATTCAAAAATGGGTTTTACAATATCAACATCATCAGGATGGTGAAAATGAATAGTAATAACAAAAGACAATGGAGAAAAAAAAAAAAAAAGAAAAAAAGAAAAAAAAGGACACAATGGAAGACCATTAGCTTGGAGCTCAATTACTGGTAGAACACCCACACCCCCAATTAAAAATGAGTCATTTAAGCTAAGGCTCATTAATGATTGCATTGAATGGACATGTCCGGGCCATGCTGTTGTTTAATTCAAGCAATCAAGCAAAAGCGCAAACTCAACTCTTTCAGTGCAAATTTGCATTACTTTCTGCTACCAAAAAAAAAAAAAACTCTTTAATTGCATACACTAACTCACAGTCACTATAGGCACAGATTGAACTATGCATTTAATCCAAGATCTAAATATACACAAATTCTGTTTATGCAACACTTATTATTAGTGTGCATTCATTTACAATATCAGAGCACAATGAATTACCAAAATTTAAACCAAATGGTCTCTAATATCAATATTTAAATGCATGCTCCAGATGGCTTGGCGCCCTCGACACATCAGCCAACAGTCATGTCTATTTGAACGATCCAGCAATGGTGATCTTGAAGTTCAAGTGTCGATCACCTGCTCAGATACGATCTAAAAAGAGAATACATATCTGTATTGGCGTTGGCACTTGGCGCGTAGTCCCATGGCATTGGCATTGGCATTGGCATTGGCATCGGCATTGTCACCGGCATCAGCGAACTCAAACGACAAAATGATCGATTATATGCTGGATGACATCTGCACCTTCCGCATGCATGTAATGGTCTTTAACCTGCAGATAGCGCCAAAGTGCTGCTTATTGGAAAATGAAAAAGAACTAACAAGATACAAATAGCTGAAGCAATTCACACTTCCAAGTAGCCTCCATACTAGGAAATTTTAAGATTCAAATGATCACTTCAAGGTGGACTGAAGAAGATGGTGAAGGCAAGGAAAAGGTCCCAACATTTGCAGACTCAAGGCCCAGTTGGACTGCTATAATAGCCAGTCTAAGCAGGAAGTATGGTGCGAGTGTGTGACTTCAAGTTAACTTATGTATTCACCAAGCTACATAAACATAGAGCAGTTCCTATAATTCTATTTCATTTTTCATTCACAAATTACAATGACAGACTATGTTTTTGGTCATACAGATGAGGTCTATGCCATCGGAGTCAACCAGCGAGCGCACAACAGTTTCGCCATATGTGTGAAACCAGTCAAACCAGATGAAGATACTTGGTCTAAATACAAGCATGGCAAAACTCTGCTGACGTGTATATATTGTTACTCTGTAAAATACACAGCACTCCTATCTACTACTTATTACCATAAAAGTTAAGGACAGAGTGAAAGAGAGAGACCTGGATCACACTATGAGCAGCAAACCTTGATCTGCTACTGTGAAAGCTGACATCCACCTTCTCCCATGAGACGCGAGACAATCCTGTAACGAGCTCCTCTGCAAACAACCACCCAAACAGAGGTTCAGATGACTTAAGCGCCATGCCAAGTGGGGGCTGGAAGTAGGAAACAGAAATTCAAATGACGAAACCTTCGATCTTGTCAGAATTATGATCTTGCTCTTCTACAGTTCCATTTTGCTCACGCGCCTCACAGTACTCCTCATAGACTATATGAGGGTATTTTTCATTAAGAGAATCTTCCCACTGGCCACACAGATTTTCAGTCATGACATTTATAAGGGCAAGGGGAAACAAGAGAATATAAGTGATGCTGGAGAATACCTTTGGCAATTCGCTCATACGCCTTATACAAGATGTTCTCCAGCCAACAATATCTTAACAGCATTCAGTAAAAGGAAACAGAAAATAACTACAAATGAAGAACATTGATAATATGAGATTTAGACTTCGATTGCTGAGAAAGGATACGATCATATCCAACATTTGAATATGCCACTCTACGTCTGAATGTCTGTAAAGCTGATCTGCATCAAGGGCCAGGCACAGCATTTGCACTTCAATATAGTCTTCACAAAAGCTAATTAATACACTAGCAAGAATATCGCTATAATTTAACATCACATACATGAAAGGATATTCGTTGTCTTCCACCATCCGTTTTAGCAAAGGAGGCTTTCCTTCATCATCATCGGTTAAGAATAAATGTTTACCTGTTCTTCTAAATATCCAATGGATCACAAGGCCAGCAACTTTTTCCAAAGAAGTCACACCAAAGAGGAACGGTACCTTAAACAAAAGCAATTATCAGGGACAATATCAACTACCAAGATTTATTAGGTTAAGTAAACAAAAATAACAATGACACTAATCAGAATAAATTAGATGAAAAAAGAGCTTATCAAAGAATCAGATGTCGAATAATGAGAGCCAGAACCATAAAAGAAGCCATTACACGTGGGGAAGGGGGGTGAGCGCATTCTAAAGTGTCCAGATCATATGTCAAAAGTAACAGATAATTCACCAGTTTCCAAACTAAATTTCAAATCAAAATTATACTCCATAGCTATTTTCCGAGTACTCGATCAGTACTTCACAGAAATTCACAAAGAAATATATCTTCAATGAATTTTTCATTTGTTACCCTCAACAAAGCAATCATATCTGAGATCTGACATAAAGAGAAACAAATATGCAGCAAGGAAAAAACAATATTGAAGGTGCACTTTTAACACATTAAGAAAGGGTGCTCATTCACCAAAGAATTTCTCTAGCCTAAATAATGTCCCAGTTCTCGTACATGCACCCAACCAAGGGAAGAAAAGGAAATCCAAGAAGCAACAAGTCCATGACAGGGAACGAGGAGGACCAGTTACTCATTGTCCGATACTATACTTCATCCCAGCAATTTCTTGTCAGAAACACATCCAACAAACTGGACCTCCAGACATATAACTATAAGTTACAGATCTTGACCAAAAATACAGAGTCCAGTGGAGAAAATCAACTTTTGCACTTCATACTTGGCAAAATGAATACGACGTGGAGCCCAAGATTCAATTAAAGTTACACTCCAGCACATTTGCATAACAGATCCCATCAAATGCATCATATCCATTCTCTGAGGGTTGTCTTATTGGTCGATCACTTTCTGCCAAAGGAATGAACTCTAAAGAATCCCACTAGAGTCTAATAGCCACTTAAAAGTTAGAACCAAGAAAAAGTTCGCAGACACCACAGCACCAAAAATCCCAAGCTCCAACACAGACACACACACATACACATACAAGAAAAAGTGAAGGGGAAAATACCACCAACGAACCAAGTCCCAACTCACTAATGAACCGGACTGAGACCGTTGGGAGGGGGAACTGGTAGGACTCCCTCTTTGGCGCAGATCATTGGAATTAACTCTATTTAAAGCCAGAGAATCGCGCACCTTACGAGGAACTTTTGCCTTCCAAATAAGTTTGCTGCAGGGAATCGATGTAGTGACATTCCCAAAGATTAAAGAAAGGACTTAAAAGAAAACCCTCACGAGGAAACCCCCCAGTCCACCTCCTAGAATCATCACTGCTAGAAAGATGCACAACCCATTACAGAAGAGATCCTTATCAAGAGCATAACATTCAACTTCCATTTATCTTACCATACTTTGCCAATGCCCGGATAAGAAAGCCAAGCCCATAATAACTTAAAAAATTAGAAGTTCAATAAGCATAAATTTGAAAATCTCCATGTTATCAGAAATGAATAAGCTTCACCAACATTTAACTTCCTCCTCAGACAGCCCACGCGTTTTTTTTAATCAAGCATGCCACGAACATCCAAGTCAAGGAAAGGGGGTAAATGATATCCCTAACATGACTGATCTTCTGACCCACAAATCTTCACATCCCACGATTCTATCTAGCAAGCTCCATCTAATGCTATCATAGTCCTTTCGAGATCAAACTTGAAAGAACACCCACATACCCCTTTTGGTCACATCATTTATTACCTTTTTAAGCCACTGCAACAGCACCTATTATACCCTTCCCTAACCCTTCACCTCAATGAAGTGATCCTTCTTCGCTATCAACGTAATAAAGCGAATCAATATTTTGTGTAGAACCCTTTCAGAAAAGAAGTTGTGAATCACTTGCAGTAAGTTATCCTCAGAAACATTGGATACTCTTAAAAAGTGCAAAGGGAGATTTCCATCATCGTACCAAATCCTATCTAGTCAAAACTACTTTGTGTTGCCATCACCTTTCGGATCTCTAATCTTACACTAATTTTGGCACCCATGAGTAGCAATTCTGATACACAAAAATAAAGCTAACGCCTACAATTTTGTAGCCAACCTTGACTATCACATGACCATGTCTATTGCCTCTCACCATTCCTCACACTGTCACACACCACTCTGTGTTACGCAAATTCCCTCTTCTCACATATCTGAAACCACAGCTGTCTCCTATCACTGTTTCAAAGCCACAGACTGTCATAATTATCATTGTTACTTATCCCCCTTACTTATCTCCTGAACTCGGAAAAGAAAGAGAAGACAATCACAAGCTTTTGAATGAATTTTACAAAGTCAGTTTATAAACTCAGAATTCTTTTTAACTATAATTACTTCTCACCGTGGATTTTATGTTTTAGAAACACGACGGATGAAGTATAACAGAAATAAAAAGAGCAGGTCGGAAATTTAAATAAAAGTAAAGGTTTACGATAAGGGTACAAAGATCCTTAAAGAGATTGTAATAAATGGGAACTGGTATCTGCCTCCTCTCCTAGTGGTATAATTTTGTTTCTTATGAGTTATGACACACACTGCTTGAAAATTGAATTTTAAGAGTAAAGATGTGAACCCAAACATATGATTTGGAGCCCAATAGCTTTAAGGAACCAATTTTTGAAAAGTAATAGACTATAGCATAAATTATCTAGAGATAAAGTCATGCACAGAAACAACATGAGAAAACAGTCAATCACTGTACAGTGCTGATAAGGAAACTGACTACAATTGGTTTGGGATTGATAAGAAACAATGAAGATTAGAAGATGGCAGAACCAGAGAGATCAATTACCTGTTTATTACCACGTGAACCAAGATGAGGAGAAGCAACAGTGATAAAGTTCACTGGTTCAAGACCACCGATTGTACCTCTTGGGTTCTTCTGAGAATTTATAGCTGATGAATCTACGGGAGAACCATCATCAGGTGGTCGATAAAGAATACCAATTGCGTATCTTGCAACTACACCACCGACAGAATGTGCAACAAATGAAATTTTACGAAGTTCTGGCTTGAGTTTAATGAGATCTAGAACCTGAAATGAGAAGCTTATTTGAACAAAATTACCAAGATTGGAGGTGAAACTCTATTTAATGAGAAAGTAGAATAGCATAGATAATAAATTTGCTGAAGATAGATCAGGGTAATATAAAACCAACCTCCTCAGCCAATCTCTTACCCATGACATCTACACCATCTAATGTCAACCTTGCCCCATTTCTTTCACTGCCTGCAAAATACTTGATAATCAGAACCAAAACCTTCAGCAATATAGACCTACTCAACTTCAATTGACTTCACCAACATCCTTCTATTAACATAATCATATACTGTAAGAAAGAACCTCCTGTAGAAAAATGGGAACTTGAGAAAAGCCACACTCCAAGGGCAAATAATTAGAGCCATGTGGACATTTTGAGCAGATGTAAGAGCCAACCACCTAACACCTAATTATCACTCAAGCAGAAATTTACCCAAAGGGTTCTAAATCCAGATATTGACGGTAAATCAGAACATGGCACTCAAAAACATTCATGAAACAGTTGGTCAATCAGTCACTAACTCAGCAGACAGAGCACGTTAAAAGAGGATGGACGGTGGGAAACTAGACATTGCCTTGACATAGTCGAAAACTATCAATTCTTTCACTTAACTAACTAAAGTTATAGAGAAGTGGACATACTTCAAGAACAAGATAACATCTGCAAGAATAAAGCAAGATTATTCTATGTGCCTGATTAACAGCATTTATTAAAACTCTAAAGTCTAAACATGATCATCATAGGTATGTGCTTTGTGTGTACTTTGACCTATCAGCATATTCTTCCATTCTCTTCCATCAGACTCATCAACAGCCAGTAACATTACAAGTTTTGGGGAAGAAACATAGATATTATATCCCTAAGGATGACTTGCACAAATCAAGAAATGGTCCATATAATATCCCATATTGTGCCTACGTTGAAGACGGAAAAGTTGCTTTCTATGAGATAGAACAACTCACAATAACAAGCTATATCTGAACAATAGCATATCTAAACAAAACAGCAGAACACCAAGAGTTGAACCAGATAATTCCCTTACAGTGAACATATACTTTATCTGAGAGCATTTTGACAAACTGTTCTGCCCCAAACTTCCAATCAGTATGACTGCAACCACAGAAGCAACCATCAATAGAATAATCAGGTTAACAATCAATTGCATATTTGACCAAATAACTCATACAAGACAGTAATAAGTGCTGCTCCTTTTATTCTGTTCAATCAGAGACTCACAGGCTTGCAGGAGTTTCGAGAAACTTCATTAAATAAAAAAAATAGATATTTATTATACAAAAATTAAACGAACTTCAACATAGAAATGAATTGACGGAACAGTACAAAACAAATCATCATGAGCCACAATAAATCAAACCCCCCATGTCCAAATTAAACACTCAATCAATAAATCAATCAAAACATTCTCCAAATACAAAATGCAACAAACCCCAACTCAAAATACATCAAACACAGACCAAACTTGCCCTTCAGTACAATAATTATGAGTTTTAACCCATGAATTAGACCTAAACACAATTTCAAGATCAGATCAAAAATCAAACAAATTGAGAAATTAAGCCCACAAACCTTCCAAGAATGCCATGGACCATAACAACGAGATGATCAGCAGACGAAGCAGAACTTCCATTCTCACAGCTCCATACATCATGACCTCCATTGCCGGTTTCTTTGTGGCAAACACCGTTATTCACGATTACCCCGTTTTCCATTTAAATTTCACACAAAAACCCTCTATCCCTTTTTTCCTTTTTTTATTTTTTGTTTTTGTCTTTGGCCTTGTACCCACCAAAGTTGTAATCTTTCTAGAGAAGATCTCGCTGATCCCCCAGAGTTTGATGGGATTTTTCCTCTCTCTGTAATCTCTGTGTTTTAATCTGTTTTCATGGCTAAATTGAAGGAAATTAGTTGGCTGATATAAGAGATACTTATATCAAAATTGGATAAAAATCAATATCAAAAAAATTGGATAAAAATGTATAATTGAGAGGGGTGTGAAGTGAAGGAATAGCAGGCAGTGGCGTTGAGGAAAAGGAGACCTTGATATGATGGAAAGGAACAGAGAGAGAGAGAGAGAGAGAGAGAAAGAGTTAGCAACGTAGCGACAGGTCTACGTGTGTTTTATTTTTTTTGCTATCAAAGCTTTCATCTTTAATTCACGAGTAACATAAAACCGACTTTACTCTTTTATTTATTATACGGTTTTCTCGTGGGAGAAGAAGATGTAAAATTGTGAAGTTAGTTTGGTTGACAAAAGAGGAAGGAAGTTAGTTACTTGCTTGCTTGGTGTGGTGCTTGGTGCTCATGTTTGCACTTTGCAGAAATGAGAAAGGTAACTCCAACATGTAAATGGATGGAGTCAATGATATTGGTGAGAAGTTACCAAAGTATCGTGTTGAGAGTGTAACATGTCATTCGATCCCTTTAAAACAGTAATCTTTGGTTCAAATATCTAGAGAGTATCTGCACAAATAATTGGCAGAATATGGGTCTGTTCGGCAATAACTAGTTGTAGTCTTAGCTGTTTTATTAGTGGTTAGCTGTTGAACTAGCTATTAGCTGTCATGAGTGGTACGTAACTGTCAGCAATTTATTTGGTTGAGTGTTCGGTAAAGTTAGCGGTTGGAATAGCTGATTGATGTAAAAAGACATAAAAGGACATTATTATTATTATTATTATTATTATTATTATTATTATTATTATTATTATTATTATTATTAATTCCCATTAATCCTATAAAAAAAAAGTGATTCCCATTAATAACAATTCTATTTAATTCACAAAACATGAAATTATTTCTTTCTGATTTTTCAACTAATCATCAATTGGCAAGGAGCAAAGAAACAAAACTTAAACAATATTCTATGGGAAGTGGGAACCATACACTCCTCCTAGTTTAGGCACCAGGGAAAGAAATTGGATCAGTGATCGATGATCATGCTTGATTATTGAAAATAGAACCACTTGACTCATGTACTAGTGTAAATAAACGCAAGGGTGTATGTGGAAAAACATTTTGAACAGCTACTATCCCATTCTAAACGTTAAACAAATTAACGTTTCAAAAACACTACTTTAAACCCTACCCACCACTAGCAACCACTAGTTCACCAAACACTCAATATATACAGTTGTGTATTAGAAGGTGTCCATTAATCATGCCTAAAGAAGAATTGCCAAAATCAAAAGCTAGTTGTTTGTTGGACTTGCACATACTGACAATCCCTCTAAATTGACAATAGGTTCTAATTCACACTAAAAAAAATAAGATAATAGGCTGTAATTCACAAAAATATCATTGATAATAATCCACCTTTTATCACTAGTTGTGTAACTGCAAGAATAAGAGATAATAATGGACATATATCATAATTAATGAGTTTAGAATGATAGCGGTATGGTGTGCCCTTCCTTTTACTTCAAGAAAAATACAATCTTAATTAATTACTACCAAAAAATAGTTGGATAACTTTTATGGAAACACAATAATGAAAATCTTGAAAATACATAGAAATTCTTCTACTAGTTGGTGATATTTTGTATACAAGTAAACTACTTAATTATTACCATGATCAACATAATCGAATAGTTGGTTGACTCAATCTCTATAGTGATGATGAATGATGATGGGGAGTTATCTGATGATAAGTAGTGATTTCATTTTTATTTATTGGTTCTTTTATTTATTTTTGAGATCAAATGAACATATACTTTGTTGATTATTAATAAATAGATAATTGTTAATGAACTTTTACATATACAAATTAATGTCCTTTGATTATTTTGTATGAACATTATGTTTATAATGGATGGATCATTAGATTATCTTTTATGAACAATACAATACGTTTACAATGGATGAACCATTAGATTATTATTAAATATATAATACGTTTATACTTCCCTTATGAACAATTAGACTATTTTAAGTGAATATTACGTTTATACACTATGAACAATTAGACTATTTTAAATGAACACTACATTTATACACTATAAACAATTAGACTATTTTAAATGAACACTACGTTTATACACTATGAACAATTAGACTATTTTAAATGAACTCTACGTTTGTACTTTATGAACAATAAGCCATTTTATGAAGACTTTATTTATACATTATAAACATTTAGGCTATTTTAAATGAACACTGCGTTTGTACGCTATGAACAGTTAGGTTATTCTAAATGAACACTAAGTTTGTACCTTATGAACAATTAGACTATTTTAAATGAACATTATGTTTATACATTATGAACAATTACACTATTTTAAATGAACACTATTTTGGGTACACTATGAACAATTAGGTTATTTTAAATGAACACAATATGACCAATTAGGCTATTTTAATTAAATGAACACTACATTTATACCTTATGAACTACGCTATTACACTATTTTAAATAAACATTACACTAATATTTTAATTATTAACTATTAGACTATTTGTTATGAACTTGGGTTATATTACTGATCAAAGATCCATAATCAATCTTACTATTTTTTCATAACAAACAAAAATAAAAAAAAAATTAAATTTGTTCTTATGAGTAATCAATGTTAATAAATTACTCAATCAAAACAAAGAAAAGAAAACTTAAAATTTAAAAAAAAAAAAAAAGAAAGAAAACTAAAAAAAAAATGAAAAGAACTACTCCACGCACAGTCGCACATCACCCCATTCACCATCAAGCCATCAAAGCCTATCTTGCTGCTTGCCATTTTGCATCACCACCTCCACCACATCACTGTCAAGCCACCGCCCGTCCACTGCCTGTCCATCGCCATAACCCCCAATTCTTTTATTTCTCTCTCTTCGTGAAAACCATTCAATCGCCTCAAATTGGTACTTGACGAACCCTAAAAATTAAGAGGAATCTCTCTAAAGCAATATCATGAAGTAATTATTTTTGAGTTTGGAGCTCTAAAAATCGAGTTGGGATCCTCTCCATTTACCCAAGTAAATGGAGGCTTCCATTTAGCAAATGGAGGGTGAGATTTGCTTTTTGCAAGTTGCTTTTTTAAATTTAAAAATGGAGAGAAGCAAATCCAACCCTCCATTTGCTAAATGGACAGGGCATGATCTTTTCAACTGGTTTCCGGTTTTGTCCATTTTTGTCCAATTTTCCCCAGTTTGTCACAGTTTTCACCAGTTACCAGTTACAAAATACAGTTTTGCCCAGTTTTCCCCAGTTTAACCCAGTTTTGCCCAATTTCTCCCAGTTTCTCCCAGTTTAGTCCAATTTTGATATTTTGACATATTAAACATAATACTTAAATAAAAAATATTTTAAATCAAAATATAAACATAAATATGTGCATAAATTATTAGACATAATAATAATAATAATAATAATAATAATAATAATAATAATAATAATAATAATAATAATAATAATAATAATAATAATAATAATATTATTATTATTATTATTATTATTATTATTATTATTATTATTATTATTATTATTATTATTATTGTTGTTGTGTTTTTTATTATTACTATTAATAATATATAATAATTATATTATTATTATTTATGTGATACCCCAATATTTTCTATAATTATAATATCGATTTATAATTAATTTATAAATAATTTTGGAGATTTAAATCGTATATTTATTTAACGATTCGATTTAATCAAATTAAGTTATTATGGAAATTTCGGGATTTATAATTATCAAATTGAGGGATTTAGTTAAAATGGTTTTGTATATGAATAAGGTTTATTCATACTGTTTTAATTATTTTTAATTAGCATTTAATTAGTTTTAATTATTTTTAATTAGCAATTAAATCAGAAAATAATCCTACTTCTAGTAGGGTTTGACTTTCCTTGACTAAGCACTTATATAAGCTAAGAGATGGGTCAGTTGATCAGTTTACAAAACTGAGCCAAAAGCCCCAATTCTCTTCTCTCTCTCTCTCCACCGCACACCCCTCTCTCTCCCCCTGTTGTCGCCGGGCACCAGGCCAGCACCACCTCCTCTTCCTCCCGCCGGTGAGCCGCCCGTCCCCCTCTCTTTCTTTCTCTCTCTTTTTCCATTCTCTCTCCCCGTACTCTGTTTTCCCCTTCCCCTATTTTCGTCGAGGCGCGACTGTCGCGCCACCGCCGCGCCACCAGGCCGCGCCTGGGTGGTCGCCGGCGAGTGGCCGACGCGACGGAACCTTGTCCGTCGCTCCTCCCCCTCTCAGTCGCTCTCTCTCTCCCTCGCGAACTCTCTCTCGCGATCTCGCGATCTCTCTCACTCTCTGTCTCCTCCGTTGCTGGTGCTCCGGCGAGCCACCACCGACCATGGTGGTCGGTGGGTGGTGGTCTTGGTGATGGGCTAGGTCGTGGGTCTCCATGCTTGGTGAATCACAGCCTAGACTCGAAAAACCGATTAGGGTTTCGTTTAATAATTTTGTTTTAATTAATTTCGTATTTTAAGTATTTTTCAATAATTATTTTTATTTTTCTATACTCGTTCGGAGTCCGAATCCAGATTTTCAAAAGCCTAAATTGGTTGGAATAAATCAAAAAATTTAATAAAAATATTAGTTTACAGTTTCAGTACTGTTTGGATTTTTGTATTTATTAATTATATCTCGGTAATTATTTTTAATTAGGACCAAACGGACAAGCGTGATCGGGTTGTGATTAGCCAAGTTACCTACTTCTTAGTGAGTGTTTGTTAGGTAAGCTATTGTGCCTACCTCTTTCCAAATCCCCATCAAAACTATTTTGATGTGTTATGTGCTATTTAATTATTATTGTGAATTTAATATGCGAAGAATGATTAAATTATATCATCGTTAATTATGAGAATTTGACATATATTATTTGCTGTAAATATGATTTATATTGAGTAGGATAAGTTTATAAAGTTTCGTTAATTAATTAGTTCATATGCTAATTAATGTTTAATTATGGCGATGTTGAATTTCTAATATTATTATGATATAATGATATGTGCTATTTGAAATGGGATATTATTGAGTGCTAATGAGCACCTACTATTATATTAGATGGTTTATTTGTGAAAGTGTAATTTTTGGATATCATGATTTACTGCCGAAGTGCTGCCGAAATTTTGTTAGACATATATGAGCATGACTATTGTTAATATGCCCTTATGTCGTAATCGTTGTTATTATTGTTCATTATCATGAGCATGAAATGAAGTAGTATGTCGTGGTCTCGTTGTACCACTAGGTCAATCAATGCAAGTATGTGAATTGAATTAAATGAGAATAAGACTCCTAATGGATCCCTAGGAGTAGTCGAGCTATCGAGACTTATCTAATTGATATAGTCTAGGGTTATTTTTATGGACACCTCGTAGTGTGTTCGGGACGGATCATTCCCCATTGTTTAATTCTCTACATATCGATCATTATGTTAGAGGTAGTGTGAGTATACACTAGCGTAAGTCCATGGCATGTCTATATCTATCTATGAACAGTATGGGTAATCGTTGTTCTATTCGCTCTCTTATCTCTCTAATCAAGATGGTTTATCTATTTGTGTTCGAATGATCACTAAAGCAAGAATTGCATGTAATTGAATATCGAGTATGCGCGTGCTTGATTGTATGACTACTTGTGCATGCAAATGAATTTCAATTATTCTTCTAAAACCCAGGTAAGGTTTGCGAAAGTGTTTTTACTGGGTATGGACGACGTTTATTCAGTTTATCTGATTTTTGTTTCTTTTGTTTCTTCTATTTTTCTTCTGTACCTTGTTTCCGTCAAGGAAACCAAAGTGCAGGTGTAGCTGAGTGAGGACGGTTTGCTAGAAGGTTGAATGTGGGTTGTTTGTTTAGAACTATGGATTTATTGGTTACCTTGGATTATTTGGGATTTTGGTTTGTGCCCTTGAAGGCAAAGTTGTAATAAAACTATTATGGACTTAAGACCGCTGGATAGACAACTCTGATATTTATGTTTAATTTGTTTAGATGCTTCCTTTGATATCTACTTTCCCTTTCTGCTTAGCATTTACTCCTTAGCGATAAATGTTGCAGTAGCATTCCCTTGGGGTCGTGACGGTTCGGCGGTGTCGAGTCGTGTACAACGACGTCGATAGTTCCCTGAAAATCGTTGCGAATTCGGGGGTGTTACAAATGGTATCAGAGCCCTAGGTTTAAAAGGTTGCATAGGTTTAATAAATGAATTAATAAAGATTAGTTTCATTTTCGGAAAAATAAAATATAATTAAAGCCGTTGAGCGTAGTAGTCCTAGAAGATAGGAATTACTTGAAATCACCTTAATTGTGATTTAAATGTTCTTATTATTTGATTGCCCTTTTGTAGATGGCAATTACTCGTTTGACCGCGATGAAGTCGACTAGAAGTAGAAAACCATGAGCGATGATTGCTGCACTCGAGAATGAGGTGGAGTATGTAGACATCTCCGATAGTGAGCCTACACATGGCGAGCGTGACGAGGCCGCGGCTGCCCTTGTGGCGCAAGGCATTGGCGCGCACGAGGTGGACCAAACCGCGCCTGATGCTCGTGACGATGACGTTCCAATAGAGCCTAATCACGACTTGGATGCTAACGAGGATCTTGATCCTGAAGAGGAACCTACCGAGTCCGAACCTGAGGCTGACGATGCTCCTGCTGACGAGCCAAGTGTTGAGCCTAACTCTGTGGAACTAGAGATGCGTTTCGAGTATGGAGCTGGTGTCCCTGATTCACCTAGCATGCCAGACTTAGAGGATATTGGTGATGCAAGCGGCAACAACTCCGTACCTCCTTCGCCTACTGCTGATGTGTCTCCTCCTGTGGAGCCTTTCTTTGCCACTGATGCCGATCTAGATGACATCCGTGCCTACATTGATCGTGCATTCACTACGATCGAGCGTTACGAATATGAGAACCGTACGAGGATACACCAGGGTTTCTGGGTAGAACTCTTACTAGCTGGCTTACCCAACCTACATTCTTGGAGAGGTCTCAAGGAGAAGTATGATGATGTGGTACTGAGGAGTGGCTACATCAACGATGGGAAGTATGGCAAAGGCAATCGTTGGGCGCTGACTTTTCAAAGTGTTGGCAATGAGTTATGCTTGTCTGAGTTCGAATGGAAGGTCAATCAGGTTCTAGTGCCTGCTCCAAAGGACATCTGTGAAAGCTGCTGATCTAAGAAGCGCAAACTCGTGGATAACTTTCGAAGGCGCTTCATGCCTCAAAAGTTTAGAGGTGACGATCATCCTTACACGCCTTGTAGAGAAGTGAAGCCAAGGAGGGATGATGATGATGATACGCCTCCCGGATCGAAGCAAAACTCAGTTGCTGTTTAGATATTTTGTCGATTAGAGTAGTTGTTTTGTTTAGAAACATTATTCCACTTTTGTGATGGCCTTGCGTGGTCAAGTTTGATGATGGTGTATAGTTGCCTAAGCAACAATTATTTTTGACTCTTATCTATTTTGCAATCTATCCTATTGCAAAAGTATTTCATTTGATTATATGAAAGTCATTATGATTCGTTTATATCATTATGTGTCACATATTTACATGATTGACCAAAAGCATGAATGTTATCTCTCATCGTAGTGACATGATGGGAAATCCATGTCGAAACTATGGCAAATTTTTTGTTGAGCATTATCAACTCTCTTGTGAGCCAAGTGCTAAAGCATATCAATATGATTAAATGTGATTGTCTATTACCCTACTAATAGTATGGAGCCTCTTTATGTGCATTATGCACATCTTTGTCTATTCATGTGAAACCTACATGTCTAAAGTGTATTGTATGCCTATCGAACTATTACGCATGAGAACTGAGAACAATAAAGCAAGTATGTTGCTTAGACCTACGCTGTAAGGTTGATCATCGAAACTTATATGCTATATGCTAAATGTCAAGAGAAAGGTTTCAATTACAACCTATTTCTCTCAATTAGACCTAAAAGGGTCGAGATGTGCAAATTTTGTGAATGGTGTTCATACCATTACTTTTATATTCTCAGATTCGCGAAAATGTCAACCAACGCCGATAGAATCGCTAGACTCGATGATGGTCTGACCGATGTGGTCGAGATCATAGCACGACAAATGGCACGCCAAGAAGAAATGGAAACAGCACAAGCCTCTGCAGCGCGTAGTTTTCGAGATTTTGACGCTCTTAAACCTCCTACGTTCGAAGGTGGTGCCGATCCAACAAAGCTGGAGACTTGGATCATCGAGTTCGAGAAGTTGTTTCTGGCTACAAATCGGCCTAACAACATGAAAGTTAGCTCTGCGACGTACTATTTGAAGGGCGAAGCTAACAAGTGGTGGAACGATGTGAGAACTGATTTACTTACAACGCTGAACTTTAATTGAGATCGTTTTAAGGTAGCCATTCGTGCTAGATTTTATCCTAGTGCTCTACGATGCTTGAAGTAGCGTGAGTTTGAAGGGTTAAGCCAAGACAAGCTGTATGTGGCCGTGTATGCTGCCAAGTTCAACGAGCTTGCTATTTTTACTCCTAATCTGCTGACAACTGAAGCTGAGCGAATCGAAAGGTTCGAGGAAGAACTGAAATGGGATATTCAACGTTTTGTCGCTGGACAATCTATCACTTTTCAGGAATCCTATGACAAGGCCCTGAACATGGAGAGGATTGTTGGACGTCGTGACACGCATTTGGGAAAGAACAAGCGCGATGAAGGCAATCCATCGCAATCGAATAACAGCGACAAGAGGCCAAGACCGAATGGCAACAACAGCTACCAAGGTGGTCAGAACCACAATGCGAATAGAAATCGTGACTCGAATAGTCATCGAGCTACGATAATGGCCAGAAGGAATACGCCTTGTACTCGCTGTAACAAGCCGCATGCCAGTAAGAACTGTCGAGGTGACGTGTTGCAATGCTATGAGTGCAATAAACCAGGTCGCAAAGCTTCTGAATGTTGGCGCCGAGGTAGGAATGGTAATGGGCAGAACCGCTATAACAACTACAATCGTGGTGGGAATAACAATGGCTATCGTGGTAATGGTGGTAACTACCGTGGAAACGGGGGTTACAACAACTACAACAACAACAACAACAACCGCAACAACGCTGCTCCTGCTATGAACAACCAAGTTCAAGCTCCTGCCACTGCTAATCCCGCGCCGAACAACAACAACAACAACAACAACAACAACAACAACAACAACAACAACAACAACAACAACAACAACAACAACAACAACAACAACAATAGAGGGGTTAATGGTAGAATCTTTGTGATGAATCGCAATGAAGCAGAAGCAAACCCGAACGTGATCCTGGTACTTTTCTTGTTCATTCTTTTCCCGCTTTTGTTTTCTTTGATAGTGGTGCGACGCATTCTGTACTTTCTAAGTGCTTTGCATCTAAGATAGGATTAGAACCTAGTTCTGTGTATAGTGCAAATATGAGGATGCCAGATGGATCGATCGCTAAGTGTAAAGCGTTGTATGAAAAGTGTCTAATTAGAATAGCTGGTTTCGATTTACCCGCGGATTTGATCCAGATGGATTTGAAGGACTTTGATGGGATATTGGGAATGGATTGGTTAGCCAAGTATAGGGCTAAGTTAGAGTGCTTTGAACAACGCGTTTCTTTGCGAGGACCTAAAGGTAAGAGGATCACTTACCGAGGAGTAGTGGTCAAGCCTAAGCTGAAGGTGATGGCTACTATGAAGGTTAAAGAGTGCGTGACTAAGGGTGAAGCGATTTACCTTTGTCATGTGGTGAACACGAGCCGCGAGACGGAAGCTTCTCAACCTATTCCTGTAGTTTCCGGGTATGCTGACGTGTTTCCGGAAGAGATTCCCGGAATGCCTCCACAACGCATTATCGATTTTAGGATCGAGCTTGCTCCAGGTTCTGCACCAATCTCAAAAGCACCGTATAGTATGGCACCTACTGAGATGAAGGAACTGAAAACACAACTTGAGGATTTGTTACAAAAGGGATACATACGTCCGAGTGTATCGCCTTGGGGTGCTCCTGTTTTGTTTGTACGGAAGAAGGATGGTAGTATGAGACTATGCATTGACTACTGCGAGTTGAACAAGATCACGATCAAGAATAGATACCCACTTCCCCGAATTGAAGATCTGTTTGACCAACTGCGTGGTGTGTCAATTTTCTCAAAGATAGACCTGCGATCAGGATACCATCAGTTGAGGATCTCTGAGCCTGATATTGCGAAGACAGCATTTAGGAGGAGGTATGGGCACTACGAGTTCACTGAGATGCCTTTTGGGTTGACAAATGCGCCTGCAAAGTTTATGGACTTGATGAACCGTACGTTCCAGCCTTACCTAGACCAGTTTATTGTAGTCTTTATCGATGATATTCTGGTTTACTCGAAGAACGCCGAGGAGCAAGAGCAACACCTACGTACTGTTTTGGAGATTCTGCGAAGACATCAACTTTACGGCAAGTTGTCTAAGTGTGATTTTTGGTTAGACACGGTATCTTTCTTAGGACACGTGGTGTCTAAGGATGGAGTGGCCGTAGATCCAGAGAAGATTCGAGCTGTTACAGATTGGTCAAGACCAACGACCGTGACCGAAGTTCAAAGTTTTCTTGGACTTGCTGGATATTATAGACGGTTTGTGGAAGGTTTCTCAAAGATTGCGCAGCTACTCACGAATTTGATGAAGAAAACGACAAAGTTTGTATGGTCCGACAAGTGTGAGACTGCTTTCCAAGAGTTGAAGAAACGTCTTACAAGTGCACCTATTTTGACATTGCCGTCCGGAACGGAAGGATATAAGGTCTACAATGACGCGTCTAAGCATGGCTTAGGGTGTGTTTTGATGCAATATGGAAAGGTCGTGGCTTACGCCTCACGACAACTGAAAAAGCATGAAGACAACTATCCTATGCACGATCTAGAACTTGCTGCTGTCGTATTTGCATTGAAGATTTGGCGACACTACCTGTATGGTTCCGCAGTCAAGATGTTTACTGATCACAAGAGTCTCAAGTATATCTTTACGCAGAAAGAGTTGAACATGCGCCAAAGGAGATGGCTAGAACTTCTAACGGAATACGACATCGATATACAGTACCATGAGGGTAAAGCGAACGTAGTCGCTGATGCTTTGAGTAGGAAGACTCGACATTCGTTAAACATTGCTTTAGTACTTCCTAAGGAGATCATACGTGACTTGCAAAGTCTCGAGGTGGAGATTGTGTTTCAAGGTGACGTTCAATGTACCTTAGCACATATAACTGTTCAACCAACACTGCTTGAAGAGATCAAAGATAAACAAAGTGGTGCACTACAACCAAAGTAGGCTAAGGCAACACCCAAAATTACAACATTATCGTGATTGTAACCTTTGGTGGCTTATGGCAACAGTTTTTAAGTGTTGTCGTAGACTTTCACCGGTTGTACTAGTTTTCATCGCATCAGGCATAAAACTGTTGCCGTAGGGATAGTAAAGGCAACATGACCAATAATAGTTGCCATCTGTATTGAAAAGGCAACAGTAATGCAAACCGTTGCATGTAAATGCAACAATAGAAAAACCGTTGCATTATTGGAAACAATCTACGGAAGTTGCCTATGTTGTCAACGGTTTGGTTATTATAGGCAACAATTTCGTGACGTTGCCTTTTAATTATATGGGGTATGCGTTAAGCCCATATTATTTCAAATGGACCTACATATAAAGAGAGCCATTCAGCCCATACAGCTTATTTTTTGGGCTAAAAAATACTTTAATTTTTTGAGCATGTGTATATTCATTTTGATCCCCGAAAAGGTAATCTCTTAGAAAAAATATTAGAAATATAAACTCTAAACCCTAAATCATAAGGATAATTTTATTTCAAATTGGTGATGAGGTCAATGTGATGGATTTTATATAGAAAAAAATAATTCTAAATTAAAACAACACGCAAATTAGATGACTAAATATGACAACAACGACAACCATATGTATATACATCACGAGTAGCTTAACTTATGAGCTCTTTATTTTCCACTCTGGTCCGTTTGTGATTTTTTTCACCATATATTGATCACCGTCAAACATTTAGAATAATAACAAATTCATCAGTATTCAACAGGAAAGGACTTGTTTAATAAGATCGACTAAGACATGTACACTGATCGAGTACATTACTAAACACGTTCAACTTCTACTTTCCGCCCGAAAAAAAAGTGACACGTAGATTAGCTAGTTTAAGAATTTCATAACGTAACCCCTATATTGATCCAATCCACACGTGACACGTTTATTAGCTAGTTTAAGAATTTGATAATGTAACTCCTATATTCATCCAATCCTTTTCTCCTCTATGCCTGTCGTGTAAGGAGGAGATCAGTTCTTCATTCCTTGAGCGCATTCTAATAATCAGCAATTGACGAACCGGTTAGGAAAACGGGGTTCGAAGGAGCAATGCCCCTTGCGGGGTCCAAATTCATATTGATAAAACGAAGGAACGAAACAATTTTTGTTTGAGTGATATCCTTTTATTTGATTATAAGTAGATAAAAAAACAAAAAAAATTGATTATAATGTATTTTTCAGAAAAAAAAAAATACTATTATCATTTATTATTATTATTAGTATTATTACTATTATTATTATTTTTTATAAGATATTTTTTATTATTATATTGCAAGCTAAGAGAAAAAAGGTTTTTCAAAAAAAAAAAAAAAACTAAGGAGAAAAAGGTTGACAATTATGGCGCGTATACCAAAATTTTGGCGGTTCCTAACTCAAATTAAAAAGAAAAAGGAAAAGAAGCATGAGGCGTTGAAAAGGTAAAAATACTAATTAAGAAACCCTAATCAGTTTTATTTTGTTAAACAAGTCCACTCGAGTTCACTTGCGAACTCAACCCTTCATTTACACATCAATTCAACCCTTCAATTCAACCCTTCTGCGGCTTCATCAATTGCTCTTCACTCTGCGAATTCTTCTGCGGCTTCATCTGAGAATTTGATTGCTACTTCATCTGCAAATTTTACTGGGTAAGTTTTGCGAATTTCTCTCAGTTAATCTGCTATACTTTATTGTATCCCTACTAATTTTGTTGACATGAATTTGGGTGCACTCGTTATGTTTAATTCTTGTGATTTTCATGAATTGCGACTTGCTACTTAATTTCCTTTAGAAATTTAGTGCGAATTTCACTCATTCATCCGCGATACTTGGCTGTGTCTCTACGAATTTTACTGTCATGAATTTGGGTGCACTCGTTTTGTTTAATTGCTGTGATTTTCATGAATGACGTGTTAGAATTTCGAATGATCATTCGAATTAATGTTAAATTTTGGGTTAGATTAATTTTGGGTCAGATTAGTTTTACTTCAAATTTGTTTACTTTGATGATGGACTTAGATACTTGGGTTGATTAATTTGATTCTGAATTCTTCTACATCCTCATTCATGTTGATTGTACTTGGGTTTATATTCTGGCTGTTATTTTCATATTTGCTTGTCATTTTTGATTCCTGTAGAGAGGTAAGTTTGGCCCCTAATGGTACTCTGTTTTACCAAAGTAGTTGATCAGTTACTTCATTTACACATTTGGGATAATAAGATCAAATTAGTGTCAGATGTTGCTTTGTTCTTGTTATTCATGCCAATTTAAAGTATTCCCGTTTCAGAAATTGAATTATGCAAAAGTTATTAATTGGTTATTTCAGGCTTCAATTTGTTGGTGGTTTGATGGAAATCAGAGATTTTAGCTAAAGTCATTGAATTTGATTTGAACTGAGCCAAATTCTTGAGCTTTCAATTCGCGTCTTGCTTCACTAGTAAATTGATATATTTAGATTAATTTAGTTTCCTTTTCTGTTTATTTTTATTTTTCTAGTTACCTATTAAACACCCCCAATATAGTGTGTGTGTGTGTTAGTGTTGGTTTTAAAATCTATGATCATTGCATTAATAAGTAGGGCAGATTGATGAACTTGTCCTTGTTTTGGAATCTTTTGATCTTATATGTCATTTACACTGAATACTGATCTGCAAGTGTTCAAATAGGGTTAAAAGACTGTTTGAACTTATTAACTAGTGAGTTAAACATGTTAATTCAATGTTTACATGCTGGATTTTTTTTATAAGAACTGAATCTGAATTTCTGTTGGTTCCCCAGACTCTTCGCCCCTGTTTTTAACATAATTGTTACTCATTAATGACCTACATTTCCAGCCTGTTCTTGTGTTTTTTGATGATCTTAGATATTAAGAAATCAACCTAATACAACTCAAAGTTCAGAGGCGCTGATTAGGACCCCTTGTTTCTAGTTCTTTTTCCGGGTAAAAGTTGTGAATCTAAATCTGTTTTCTAACTTATATTTCAGAACCTTTTATACTCTCTTTAAGCTTTGTTTTGCATGTCTTAAGGCTGAAAGTTCAGTGAAAAGAGAGTACATGAGGTGTGGGTTAAATAGCGGATGGATACGATTGGTAATTGAGGCTAAATGAAGATTTTTGCTATGTAGTACACTATTTTCTGTTGTTGTATCCAGAACCTTTTATACCCTCTTTAAGCCTAGTTTTGCATGTCCTAAGGTTGAAATTTCAGTGAACCGAAAGTACATGAGGTGTGGGTCAAATAGTGAATGGATTAGATTGGTAATTGAGAGTTAAATGAAGATTTTTGCTATGTGCTACACTGTATTCTTCTTACTGTATCCAGACCTATTTTATGCATTTATAACCTGCATGTTCCATGTTAAAGAGCTGGAGACTTGATTAAAATGCAGTACACATATGGTAGTAACAAATCAGATTTTTTTTATGTACTACAATGTAATCTGTTGCTGTATCCAGACTTGTGTTATGATGTATAACTTGCAGTTTTCCTTGTTAAACTGCTGGAGACTTGATTAAATCCAGTACTCCAATGGTAGTAACAATTTTAGATAATTTAGGACTGATTTTTGTACACTTTAGAAGGTGATTAGCTCATAATTGTGAGTGCTTCTATACTGACGTTACAGTTTTAGTAGAGAAGATTCTAATCTGATCTTTTGATATTAATTCTAATTGAGTTTATAATCTGTGTTTGCTGTAATATTGTTAGCCACTTTTCACCCTATAATATTTTCAATTTTTTTGTTTTAGATGATGGTTTTTTTTAGTTTCAATTATGGGAAAAACGAAACTCAATAAGCAAACCACAAGAGATTCTGGCTCTCAAGGTTCTGAAACTCCCATGTTGGAGTATGAGAAGCAAAGATTGGTGAAGATTAACGAGAATAAGAAAAAACTGGAATCTATGGGGCTGGAGGAAAGAGCTAGGTTATATATCAATCGTGTAGACAATAAAAGACAGAAAAAGGGAAATGGGAAACGAAAGGCTATTGAGAAAGATACTGAGTATATTCCCGATGTTAATGGTGCTGGAGAAGAAGTTAATGTTACTGATGAGGAAGAACTGGGCGGTGGAAGATCTAAGCCTCCTCATGGGAAGGTAGTAGTTGTTGCTCCTTATTTTCCTTATATGTACTCATTAATGATGTTTGTGTTTTATTTTTTCCTGCCTTTTATTTGTTGTGTTCTCTTAAACATTATGTGTTATAGGCAACAATCATAAGTGTAATGTGTACTTGTTAAGTTGAGTCATAACATGCCTAGATGCTTCTAGTCCTAATAATCATGTTCTTTTACTTACTCATACAGTTTCATGCATTCATGAATTTTACAGAATATTAAGGTATGTCACATATAAATAAAGATTGGATTGATGCCCTGCAAACTAGCGAATAATACAGACTTGGTGTTCAAAATTTTCTCGATTATGCATTCAATAATCTAACCATGGAAGTTGGAGATGATGATGATTCAGAAGATGATGAGCCCGAAATTCTATGTCCTTGTGATAACTGTTTTAATCGTTACTGGTTCACTAAAGAAGTGGTTTACAATCATTTGATAGTACATGGATTTAGCAAGAAATATAAAGTGTGGAACTTCCATGGTGAGGGATTAACAACGGGACAACTAGGCGTGGGCAGGATACCCTTTATAACAGTGTTGACGATATGGATGGGATGTTATCTGATGTCTTTAGAGATGTCTTTATAACTCATGGATATTTTATTTCATCTGGTTTATGTTGTAGAAACATTACATTGTTCCCGTTGAAAGTAAAAAGTGGGTTTTTGATGCAATTAGAGATTGTTGGAGATGTTACAAAGGTCGAGTGAGGAAGACTCACTACTTAAAATATGACAATGATAGTACAAGGATGAAGCATCGTCCAAGGAGGATTCCAAAACAAATGTTCAAGGCATTATTGAAAATTTGGAACAGTAATAAGCATAAGGTAAAAAGTTTCCATTGATTTCTTATAGAAAAAGAAACAAAAAACGAAAGACGATCCACCACCAGCTGTAGTGTTCATTGAGACTCGCAAAGAAAATAAAACTAAGCGAAACGTTGATGATCCTAGAGACAAAATCATTGTAAGATTTTCCTACTCATGATATGCTACTTTCTTTTTAATCTTTAGAATTTTTTCTGGTTATACTGTGATTGCAAAATCACTAGCTCTATGGAAGAGGGGTCTCTTCTACTCAACTGAAGCACAAGGCTATTCAGGAGGAAAATAAGAAGAAACACGTTGAAGAAGTTCAAGCTATACATGCACAATATGAAGAGAACAGGAAAAAGGATAGAGCGGAATTAGCGAATGTTTTACGATCCTTGGTATCTCACTTTCAGCAACATGGTCCTAATGCACCACTCGATCCAGGCATGTTTGGTTCTTTGCTAGGTAGTGACAACACTACCCAATCTGTTGATGATGCTAGAAGTGGACGAGAGATGCAATGGAGTTATCCAACCCTTTTTCTTCTGCCTCTTCACATCTTAGAAACAAGGAGGTATGGTTTTTGCATATGCATTTACACAACTTTTTGCCACTAGCTTAATATACCTTGTACCTTGTGTGTATGGAGTTGTTTTGATGTTATTGATGTTCTGCATGTGAAAAGAGAATCTAGAGCTTCTATCTCAACTTAGAAATACATTGCAGGGCTTTATAGTGATCTATTTATGCAATAGTTGAGTTTTAGTTAGGGTACATTAAAACCTAAAGGCAAGAACAGAGCACTGGCACTTACTAGGTAGGGTACAGTTCTCCCTGGGCGAGATCTAATTGACAGCAATACATATTAAATGAAACATAACAACATACTTAAACGAAAAGACTTATCTTGGCTACTAAGCTTCCTAGTGCTAACTACATACAGCCTAGGACGAATGGCAAACTTTATGTTCCTGATGATGACAGAGTTTGGTGTGGGCTCTTTCTTGAATCATATTTTGTTCCTTTCATTCCATATTGCATAAACCAAAGCTGCTAACCCTGCACTAGCCAAAACTTGCTGCCAGCACTTTGAGAGATCCAGTTCAAAATCCCTTGAATGGATATTGGAGTTGTCTTCCAATCAAGCCATTCAACAATCTCTTTAAGCAGGCCCCTTGTTCTCTCACAACCAAAAAAGAGGTGAGAATGAGTTTCTCTGTTAGCATCACAGAGAGCACAGTCTGGAACCCCATGCAAGAAACTCATATTCTGAATTGTCTTTGGTAAAAAGCCTTTGATTATGCACAAGTCAGCAGATGAAGTTGTGTCTAGGCATACTAATTGAATTCCACATCAAGTTAGCATGCCTATACTTGGACAAGGAACCCATCAGGTAAGCATACCCAGTACTAGCAGTGTACTGTAAGTCCAGATTCGGCCGCTTTCCAACTTCCATGCAGATCATACCCAGCAGCAAATTTGCCTTTAATGTTGTTCAGTTTGTTCCAGTACCAAGTGCAATCAGATTTTAAGGTTTAGGTTTACAAATGGGTAAAGTTAGCAATAATTACGTTTTGAGTTGGCTGTAGATTGATCGCAATGGGACCATGAGCTTTGCTGGGTTGTTCAGTCTACTTTCATGTTTCTTGTTTTTTTGCTTGTTGCTAGGTATCTTTGTGTTTAGCGCCTGCGCAAAATGAGCTTAAAATGTGATTCTTGTCTGCTCCTACATTAGGTTCTTTTTTTTGTATTTGGGAAGTTTTGAGCGACCTGTGTAAGGTCCTGTTTTGTGTTCTACATGGTGATTAAAGAGCACCAGGTTCCTTGCATTGGATGGGTTACAACATATATGTGTATAGTATAATGATCGATTAATATAAGATTTTGTTTGCTTTTGTAGGACAACAGTTTGGAAGATGACGACATTGAAGACTTGACTATTTAGCCGAAACGTCAACATTTGGAACTACTTTAAGCGCTTCAATTAGTACACCTACTGTTTTGTGCTAGTATTTACATGTGGATGACTATTAAGTACTTTACCCACTTTTATGACTATATATATGCATTTTGGAATTGTATTATGTTGTTATCAACAGATAGGTGATATATAGATGTCATGAATGATTTTGGAATTTATGGCACTCAACGTCTGTAAATTAATTTTAATGGCTCAATTGGCCGTATGAGTATCGTATTTCTTTTGATAAAAATATTTCTCGTCTTAGACAGTTTAATGAGTATTCTTATTGTATGGGAGGAACAAATTAAATTTTGTGTTTCCAAGATTGTTTGCATTTGGCAACACTAAATAGTTGTTATCTTTATTGATAAAGGATAACGACATTTTATTGTAGCTAAAGAAGACAACGGTTACAAATTGTTGCCGTATGCACCAACACAATGAATTAAGAACGGTGTTGTTGCGTTGCCCAGTTCACAACAATTTTTCATTGTTGCGGTTGAATGCTATGAGCAATGGACCGGATTTGTTGCCACATAATGCAACGATTATTTGATTGTTGCGCTTTATTAGGTAGGACAACAAATGCTGGTTGTCGCCAAAAATGGCAACGGTTACACTTGTTGCCATAAACCGTTGCCTTGTAAAACCGTTGCCCACAGAGGCAAATGCAGCGCCCCATGTCTGTTACCTTTGACAATAGGCAACTGAACCACAAAGACGAGGGTATGTCCGAGGACTTCACTTTGGGCCAAGATGGAATTACGAGATTTCGAGAACGTGTTTGCGTACCCAATGACCCAGATATCAAAAGTCAGATTCTGGGTGAAGCTCATAATACACCGTATTCTGTACATCACTACAACAAAAAGCACCAACGATAACATTCAAAAACTATTGTCAAATATCAAAAAATTATTGCCTTGTGTCTAAGGCAACCGACCTAGTGCGTTGCATTTGCCTCAATTGTCTTTTCCTAACGCAACAGTTCTTGCATAATAGGCAACGGTTTCTAAAGATAAACCTAAAATATACCGTTGCCATTGATACGCGAACCGTTGCCTTTTGAAAAGGCAACGGAGGCAAATGTAGCGCCCCATGTCTGTTGCCTTTGACAATAGGCAATTGTTACCTTTTTTTGGACAACAGTTTATGAGTGTTGTTAATGAGCTATTTTGTTGTAGTGTGATGAGGATCTTCAGCGGATTCTAAACCACAAAGACGAGGGTAGGTCCGAGGACTTCACTTTGGGCCAAGATGGAATTACGAGATTTTGAGAACGTGTTTGCGTACCCAATGACCCAGATATCAAAAGTCAGATTCTGGGTGAAGCTCATAATACACCGTATTCTGTACATCACTACAACAAAAAGCACCAAAGATAACATTCAAAAACTATTGTCAAATATCAAAAAATTATTGCCTTGTGTCTAAGGCAACCGACCTAGTGCGTTGCATTTGTCTCCGTTGCCTTTTCCTAACGCAACAGTTCTTGCATAATAGGTAACGGTTTCTAAAGATAAACCTAAAATGTACCTTAGGCAACAATCTGCTACCGTTGCCACTTTTAGCAACAATCTGCAAATTGCTACCTTTACAATTAGAAGGCAACAACATATAATCGTTGCGATGTTGGCCAAAAATAAATAAATAAATAAATAAATTATACGAGGGATTTTTTTTTTTTAATTCATACGTATACCAACCAACCCGTCCTTCCTCTTCCAAGAAAAGTAATGCCCATGTGACTTTGGTGGGATTTGAACCTGCAACCAAGTGTAAATACCTTCAAGAAAGGACTCCTCAACCAGCAAGCTAACTTTTGTTTCATGTCAAGTTTTTGTTATTAATTTATTTAGTACATATTTTTAGCTTACGAATTTCAATTCCTTTATCTATTTTTCTTCTTTTTGTTTTGGGTAGAATCTTATTATCTTCAATAGTTCACTTTTCCCTCAATTTTTTTTTTTTTTTAAATTTGTTAACATATATATTTTGCAACAAGTATAACCGAGTTTTTTTGTTTTATTGATTTAGATTATCCTTGTGTTGTATGGAGTACATTGAAAAACAATTGGACACCTAGATTATTGACATTCACATTCTAATTTGAGATTAGTTTTTTTTTAAGGGTCAAAATTGATATTATCTAAATCCAAAGTTTCCTTTCTATATAGGACTTAATTGAACTTTTCTAGGTATAATGAGTATTCCGCAAACAACCTCATTACTAGGTTTTATTTATGGAGCTAATTATTCTGTCAATATATTCTAAAGCACGAGTACGTGTCTTCACTGAGTTTTAACTCTCCCCCACCCCCACTGAGTTTAATGGACATGTTGACGCACTTATAATGATGGGTTTATTTATTTATTATCTACTATTACGACTACAAATTGAAATGAACAATGGATTATTATTATTATTATTATTATTATTATTATTATTATTATTATTATTATTATTATTATTATTATTATTATTATTATTATTATTGATGTTAAATTCATCATACTTAAAAGTGTTATCATGCCATTTATTACAAGTTGGGGTAAAATAAGAATTTATTTTGGCATACATCACTTTAATAGCTAAATATAATAACACACATAGAGACAACATTTTAACATGTGTTACCTATTTTGTCCAAACTGTTGCCTAAACAAGCAACAAAATAATAAGTGTTGTGTTATAACAACAAATATACTATTGTCATTAAATGCAACTTTTTCAATAACTGTTGCCTTATGTAAGAAATTGACAACAGTTGTTGTAATTGTTGCTTTATCCTGTATAAAGCAACAGTTTTTGTAGCGTTGCAAACAAATCATGCAACACAAGAAAACTGTTGCCTTAGATAACCAAAGGTAATGGTTGAAAAATTGTTGGCATTTTATGTGTTGCCTATTCTCATTTTTGTTGTTGTGCATCCTGGTGGAGATAAGCTTTACAAAGATCTACGCCAAGTGTTCTGGTGGAAAGGCATGAAACAAGATGTCGCTGAGTTCGTAGCGAAGTGTTTGACATGTCAGAAAGTCAAGATCGAGCACAAGAGACCGGATGGAATGGTACAATCACTGGAAGTTCCGACTTGGAAATGGAATTCGATTTCTATGGATTTTGTCATGGGTTTACCTTTGACACAAAAGAAGAACAACGCCATTTGGGTGGTTGTAGATCGTTTGACGAAGGTCGCACGATTCATCCCTATGCATGACACGTGGGAAATGGAGAAACTAGCTGACGCGTACGTCAAGGAGGTCATGAGACTTCATGGTGTACCTGAAGATATTGTTTCTGATAGAGACTCGAGATTTCTCTCTAACTTTTGGCAGAAATTACAAGAAGCTTTTGGAAGCAAATTGAAGTTTAGTACCGCTTTTCATCCTGCAACAGATGGCCAGACGGAAAGGACAATCCAGACTCTAGAGGATATGCTTCGAGCGTGTGCCCTCGAATACCAAGGTTCGTGGGATAAACACATTCTGTTGATCGAATTTTCTTACAACAATAGCTATCATTCGAGCATTGATCGAGCGCCATATGAAGCCTTGTATGGTAGGAAGTGTAGATCACCTGTATGTTGGAACGACATTAGCAAGACTATAGTTTTGGTCCTGATATGATCCAGCAGACTGTCGACGTTGTGAAGGTGATTCAGACGATGATGCGAAATGAACAAGATCGCCAGAAATCATATGCAGATAGAGGTCGTAGACCTGAAGAATTTGAGGTGGGAAGCAAGGTACTTTTGCGAGTATCTCCTACCAAGGGTGTTATGCGTTTTGGTTGTAAGGGGAAGTTAAGTCCTCGTTACATTGGACCTTACGAGATCCTAGAGAGGATTGGTGAAGTTGTTTATCGTCTAGCTTTACCTGTGGAACTTGAGAAAGTCCACAATGTCTTTCACGTCTCTCAACTGAAGCGATACGTACATGATCCAACTCATGTCGTTCAACCTGAAACGATCGAACTTGACGAGAGTTTGACATATGAAGAACGTCCGATCGAGATCACCGACCGCAAAGAGCGCTCGACTCGCACAAAGACTATTCCGATTGTGAAAGTTATTTGGTCCCGTCATGGTCAAGAAGAGGCAACATGGGAAGCTGAATCCATGATGCGCGAGAAGTACCCAGAACTCTTTCTCGAAGGTACTAATTCTATTCGAGTTTCGGGACAAAACCCTTTTTAAGGAGGGTAGAATGTCACACCTAGTAATTTCGTGTTTTGTTTACCGCTTTGCACGAGTTGCATGTTATAGCATTGCATGCTGCACGACTAATCGACCTAGATCACAACCGTAGTACACGCATTGCATTGTCGTTATCCTAAAAACGATTTATACCTTCGTATGGGTAAACTCGTTTCGTCGTTGAGAAGTGATTACTTCATTTTTCAAGTTTCGGGACGAAACTTCTTTTAAGGAGGGTAGAAAGTGATACCCCAATATTTTCTATGATTATAATATCGATTTATAATTTATTTATAAATAGTTTCGGAGATTTAAATCATATATTTATTTAACGATTCGATTTACTCAAATTAAGTCATAATAATATTAATTATTATTATGGGAATTTTGGGATTTATAATTATCAAATTGAGGGTTTTAGTTAAAATGGTTTTGTATATGAATAAGGTTTATTCATATTGTTTTAATTGGTTTTAGTTAGCATTTAATTAGTTTTAATTATTTTTAATTAGCAATTAAATCAGAAAATAATCCTAATTCTAGTAGGGTTTGACTTTCCTTGACTAAGCACCTATATAAGCTAAGAGATGGGTCAGTTGATCAGTTTACAAAACTGAGCCAAAAGCCCCAATTCTCTTCTCTCTCTCTCACGCTATTCTCTCTCTCTTTTCTCTCTCTCTCCACCGCACACCTCTCTCTCTCTCCCTTTGCTGTTGCCGGCCACCAGGCCAGCACCGCCTCCTCTTCCTCCCGCCGGTGAGCCGCCCTTCCCCCTCTCTTTCTTTCTCTCTCTTTTCCTTTCTCTCTCCCCGTACTCTGTTTTCCCCTTCCCCTGTTTTCGTCGAGGCGCGACTGTCGCGCCACCGCCGCACCACCAGGCTGCGCCTGGGTGGTTGCCGGCGAGTGGCCGATGCGACAGGACCTTGCCCGTCGCTCCTCCCCCTCTCAGTCGCTCTCTCTCTCCCTCGCGAACTCTCTCTCTCTCTCGCAATCTCTCTCACTCTCTCTCTCCTCCGTCGCCGGTGCTCCGGCGAGCCACCGCCGACCATAGTGGTCGGTGGGTGGTGGTCTTGGTGATGGGCTAGGTCGTGGTCCCCATGATTGGTGGTATCACGGCCTAGACTCGAAAAACCGATTAGGGTTTCGTTTTAATTAATTTCGTGTTTTCAGTATTTTTCAATAATTAGTTTTATTTTTCTGTACTCGTTCGGAGTCCGAATCCGGATTTTCAAAAACCTATATTGGTTGGAATAAATAAAGGAATTTAACAAAAACATTAGTTTACAGTTTCAATACCGTTTGGATTTTCGTATTTATTAATTATGTCTCGGTAAATGTTTTAATTAGGACCAAACGGACAAGCGTGATCGGGTTGTGATTAGCCAAGTTACCTACTGCTTAGTGAGCGTTTGTTAGGTAAAATATTGTGCCTACCTCTTTCCAAAGCCCCATCAAAACTATTTTGATGTGTTATGTGCTAATTGATTATTATTGTGAATTTAATATGTGAAGCATGATTAAATTATATCGTCGTTAATTATGAGAATTTGAAATATATTCTTCGCTGTAAGTATGATTTATATTGAGTATGATAAGTTTATAAAGTTTCGTTAATTAATTAGTTCATATGCTAATTAATGTTTAATTATGGCGATGTTGGGATATTATTGAGTGCTAATGAGCACCTACTATTATATTGGATGGTTTATTTGTGAAAGTGTAATTTTTGGATATCATGATTTACTGCCGAAGTGCTGCCGAAATTTCGTTAGACATATATGAGCATGACTATTGTTAATATGCCCTTATGTCATAATCGTCGTTATTATTATTCATTATCATGAGCATGAAATGAAGTAGTATGTCGTGGTCTCGTTGTACCACTAGGCCAATCAATGCAAGTATGTGAATTGAATTAAATGAGAATAAGACTCCTAATGGATCCCTAGGAGTAGTCGAGCTATCGAGACTTATCTAATTAATATAGTCTAGGGTTACTTTTATGGACACCTCGTAGTGTGTTCGGGACGGATCATTCCCCATTGTTTAATTCTCTACATATCGATTATTATGTTAGAGGTAGTGTGAGTATACACTAGCGTAAGTCCATGGCATGTCTATATCTATCTATGAACAGTATGGGTACTCGTTGTTCTATTCGCTCTCTTATCTCTCTAATCAAGATGGTTTATCTATTTGTGTTCGAATGATCACTAAAGCAAGAATTGCATGTAATTGAATATCGAGTATGCGTGTGCTTGATTGTATGACTACTTGTGCATGCAAATGAATTTCAATTATTCTTCTAAAACTCAGGTAAGGTTTACGAAAGTGTTTTTATTGGGTATGGACGACGTTTATTCAGTTTATCTGATTTTTGTTTCTTTTGTTTCTTCTATTTTTCTTCTGTACCTTGTTTTCGTCACGGAAACCAAAGTGCAGGTGTAGCTGAGTGAGGACGGTTTGCTAGAAGGTTGAATGTGGGCTGTTTGTTTAGAACTATGGATTTATTAGTTACCTTAGATTATTTGGGATTTTGGTTTGTGCCCTTGAAAGCAAAGTTGTAATAAAACTATAATGGACTTAAGACCGCTGGATAGACAACTCTGATATTTATGTTTAATTTGTTTAGATGCTTCCTTTGATACCTAGTTTTCCTTTCTGCTTAGTATTTACTCCTTAGCGATAAATGTTGCAATAGCATTCCCTTGGGTATCGTGACGGTTCGGCGGTGTCGAGTCGTGTACAGCAACGTCGATAGTTCCCTGGAAATCGTTGCGAATTCGGGGGTGTTACAATTTAATATTCATATTATTTCTATTATTTTGCTATTATTATACTCTTATTATTCTAATTGGTGTTATTATTATTATTATTATTATTATTATTATTATTAAGAAAACAATCAAAAATAAAAAAATTCAGTTTGTCCCAATTTTCACCAGTTTGACCTAGTTTTTCCCAGTTTTTACCAGTTACTAGTTAGACTTTTCAGTTTTCACCAGTTTTGCCCAATTTTGTCCAGTTTCTCCCTAGTTCCTGTTAACAGTTGAAAATAACAAGCCATTACTTAGTAAATGGAGAGAATCCCAACTCCTAAAAATCCATGAAAGTTTGAGAGGACTGAGAAATTAATTTCGGGGTAAGAATTGACACGGGAATTACAAAATACCCCACTTTTCTAATTAATTACCGAACAGCCACCAAGGTCTAATAAGTTGGGCCGTGACGAGACACCCAAGTCCTGGGCCTCGACAATACACGTTTCCCCCTTCCCCTTCCCAACCTCGAGGACAGAGAAAATAAGCAGTTGAGCTCTCAGTCTCACTCCTCAACGGCGAATCGATCACTACAACTGCTCCAGCATGAAATTCAATTTCTTAATTTATTTCAAAATGATTGAAAAAACACTAACTAAACACACATGTAGTCCATATTATTGAAAAAATTTCATATAAAATTGAGTTTTTCATGTTATTTTAGACTTTATACGCTCTAAAACATGAATTAAATTTGACCTGATATGACCCGAAAACCGACTCTAACCGAAATCCAAACTAACCCGACCCGAGTTGACCCGTAACCAGACATCAGCATAAACCCGACCCAATCCGACTCAACCCAACCCGAAATTACCCGAACCCGTAACGACCCAAAATCGAAAAGATCCGACTTAAACCCGACCCGATCCGCCCGATTGCCACCTCTACTTATGGGTACATGTTTCATGAACAATACAATACGTTTACAATGGATGAACCATTAGATTATTATTAAATGAACAATACGTTTATACTTACCTTATGAACAATTAGACTATTTTAAGTGAATACTACGTTTATACACTATGAACAATTAGACTATTTTAAATGAATACTACATTTATACACTATGAACAATTAGACTATTTTAAATGAACACTACGTTTATACACTATGAACAATTAGACTATTTTAAATGAACTCTACGTTTGTACTTTATGAACAATAAGCCATTTTATGAACACTTTGTTTATACATTATAAACATTTAGGCTATTTTAAATGAACACTGCGTTTGTACGCTATGAACAGTTAGGTTATTCTAAATGAACACTAAGTTTGTACCTTATGAACAATTAGACTACTTTAAATGAACATTATGTTTATACATTATGAAAAATTACACTATTTTAAATGAACACTATTTTGGGTACACTATGAACAATTAGGTTATTTTAAATGAACACAATATGAACAATTAGGCTATTTTAATTAAATGAACACTACATTTATACCTTATGAATTATTAGGTTATTTTAAATGAACACTATATTTATACCTTATAAACTACGCTATTACACTATTTTAAATAAACATTACACTAATATTTTAATTATTAACTATTAGACTATTTGTTATGAAGGGTTATATTACTGATCAAACATCCATAATTAATCTTACTATTTTTCCATAACAAACAAAAATAAAAAAAATTTAATTTGTTTTTATGAGTTATCAATGTCAATAAATTACTCTATCAAAACAAAGAAAAGAAAACTTAAAATTAAAAAAAAAAGAAAACTAAAAAAAAAAAAAATGAAAAGAACTACTCCACGCACAGTCGCACATCACCCCATTCACCATCAAGCCATCAAAGCCTAGCTTGCTGCTTGCCATTTTGCATCACCACCTCCACCACATCACTGTCAAGCCACCGCCTGTCCATCGCCATAACCCCCAATTCTTTTAGTTCTCTCTCTTCGTGAAAACCATTCAATCGCTTCAAATTGGTACTTGACGAACCCTAAAAATTAAGAGGAATCTCTCTAAAGCAATATCATGAAGTAATTATTTTTGAGTTTGGAGCTCTAAAAATCGAGTTGGGATCCTCTCCATTTATCCAAGTAAATGGAGGCTTCCATTTAGCAAATGGAGGGTGGGATTTGCTTTTTGCAAGTTGCTTTTTTAAATTTAAAAATGGAGAGAAGCAAATCCAACCTTCCATTTGCTAAATGGACAGGGCATGTTCTTTTCAACTGGTTTCCGATTTTGTCCAGTTTTCCCCAATCAGTCCCAGTTTTCACCAGTTATCAGTTACAAAATACAGTTTTGTCCAGTTTTCCCCAATTTGACCCAGTTTTGCCCAATTTCTCCCAGTTTCTCCCAGTTTAGTCCAGTTTTGATATTTTGACATATTAAACATAATACTTAAATAAAAAATATTTTAAATCAAAATATAAAAATAAATATGTGCATAAATTATTAGACATAATAATAATAATAATAATAATAATAATAATAATAATAATAATAATAATAATAATAATAATAATAATAATAATAATAATAATAATAATAATAATAATAATAATAATAATAATAATAATAATAATAAAATGACAGTAATAATAATAAAAATAATATTATTATTATTGTTTTTTTATTATTGCTATTAATAATATATAATAATTATATTATTATTATTTAATATTCATATTATTTCTATTATTTTGCTATTATTATACTCTTATTATTGTTATTATTATATTATTATTATTATTATTATTATTATTATTATTATTATTATTATTATTATTATTATTATTATTATTATTATTAAGAAAACAATCAAAAATAAAAAATTTCAGTTTTCACCAGTTTGACCTAGTTTTCCCCAGCTTTTCCCAGTTACTAGTTAGACTTTTCAGTTTTCACCAGTTTTGTCCAATTTTGTCCAGTTTCTCCCTAGTTCCAGTTACCAGTTGAAAATAACGAGCCATTACTTAGTAAATGGAGAGAATCCCAACTCCAAAAAATCCATGAAAGTTTGAGAGGACTGAGAAATTAATTTCGGGGTTAGAATTGACACGGGAATTACAAAATACCCCACTTTTCTAATTAATTACCGAACAACCACCAAGGTCTAATAAGTTGGGCCATGACGAGACACCCAAGTCCTGGGCCTCGACAATACACGTTTCCCCCCTCTCCTTCCCAACCTCGAGGACAGAGAAAATAAGCAGTTGAGCTCTCAGTCTCACTCCTCAACGGCGAATCGATCACTACAACTGTTCCGATATGAAATTCAATTTCTTAATTTATTTCAAAATGATTGAAAAAACACTAACTAAACACACATGTAGTGCATATTATTGAAAAAATTTCATATAAAATTGAGTTTTTCATGTTATTTTAGACTTTATACGCTCTAAAACATGAATTAAATTTGACCTGATATGACCCGAAAACCGACTCTAACCGAAATCCGAACTAACCCGACCCGAGTTGACCCGTAACCAGACATCAGCATAAACCCGACCCAATCCGACTTGACCCAACCCGACCCGAAATTATCCGAACCCGTAACTACCCAAAATCGTTAAACTCGACCCGATCCGCCCGATTGCCACCTCTACTTATGGGTACATGTTTCATGTCGGGTCAATTCCTGTAATACTCCAACGGGTACGAAATTGGGCCGTGACGAGACACCCAAGTCCTGGGCCTCGAAAATACACGTTGCCCCCTCTCCTTCCCAACCTCGAGGAGAGAGAAAATAACTAGTTGAGCTCTCAGTCTCACTCCTCAACGGCGAATCAATCACTACAACTGCTCCGGTATGAAATTCAATTCCTTAATTTATTTCAACATCTTCCCCTTTTCCCCGTTCATATTCTATGGATTTAAGTTTAAAATGCTGTAAAAAAAAAATTAAAATTCATCTAATAACCTGAATAAGTCGTTGTTCTATACGTGCATTGATGTTTCCTTCACAAATTAGCTGAAGTTATTATCTCTTTTAGTATTTCTATTTGATTTGTGTTGGTTTAGATTTCTGGGTTTTGGCTCTTATCATTGACCAAGCCTTCATTTGGTTTTCTTGATCTTACCAGGTGTGTGGGTCAAACGAATAATATTGGGTTGTTTTTTTAGTTTTAATCATTTTAAACTCCATTATCTGATTTTATGGGGTTTAAATTGAGTGATTAGTTTGATGATGGTATGGTAATTTGGATAATCTTTCCAAGTATCAACTTTAAAAAATTTTCTTTCTAGTTTCTGTTTCTCAACGTATTAGTAGCTTGCAAGACATGATTATTTTGTTTGTTAGCTCTGAGAATTTTTGGTTTTGAATATTAAATTTAGTCCTACATAATGTTGCATCATGTTAGGCTGAATGCCCTTTTGGGTTAGGCTTCTATTGTTTTCCTGTTTGCCTTGTAATCTTTTGTGGATATCTGCTTGGTAGGTCACTCATGTACTGATTTCTCCCCTGGGATGTCGTCTTGGCAGTCCTTTGGAGGACGGATTGAGTAAAATTCACCATGTTCCAAAAACATCTTGCAAAATGTTATTTCTTCTAACAGTTTAAGGCTGATTTTTGGTCTTTTCTTTCTTTTGTTTGTCCCAGTGTTGCACGAAATGCGGTATGAGGCGAGTCGGGGAATGGAAACAGGGTCGAGATTCGTAAATTTTAAGAAACGGGAACGAAGAAGTAAGCTAAACGGGAGCGATAGGGTACGAGAAAAGCTAGGAGACATATTAATTATGAAGTGTAAGTCTAACATAACCTTTCAACTTACGAAGTAAAAAAAAAAAGAAAAAAGAAAAAAGAAAAAAGAAAAAACTAATACACGTCCACTAGTATAGAAGTACACGTACACTAAGTCTAAAAGAGAGAAAAAGAAAACTTTAGAAAATCAAAAGGGTTTAACTTTCCAAGAACTTCTCTCTCTTCGATCTGGTTCATCTTCTTCCTTCCCCTTTCTAGTTCTTCATAGATCCAACATCTAGACTTATATCGATCCAACAATCATGTCCCAAATTTTTTAGAAACACTTCAAAGCAAACGGGGTCATACAATGTTGTCGAGATGGAGCAGAGCTCTTGCTCAAGTGTCTATAGCTGGGTCGCGGAGCCGAGTTTTAGGGTTTATAAATGGTGAAAAGTTTCAAAATTTCTCCAAGGTTGCAACAGTAACGCCTTCACTGTTTGATTCCGTTGAAAAGGGTTTTAACGACAATGCCATTAACACGGTAAGACGTTCAAGATACTATCGTAATGTCTAGATAGGTTGCCTAGTTAACTATTGTATTGAGAATAGTGAAATAATTTATGACGAATTCAATTGATTATGAATTTTCTGTCAAAACAAATAATTATTAATATTGTGACTGTGGGAATAGGCGGGTTTTTGCTGCTACGTGTTGTAAATCTCAATTGATGAATGAGTTTCGATGAGATCAGAGGGTGGTGGGTATGAGCAATGTGCAGTTTCCCCACGAGTAGGAACTAAAGTTTGTCAACTTTTTCATGTTTTAAAGAAACTAATAGGGTGTAACAAATCAACTTCAAGGGTGTCTGCATTCATCTATAATGATTTTCTGTTCATGATAAGTTATTTCGTGGATGCTTCTTGTTTCCTTTTTCTTGAAAGCCCTTCGGTTATGTGCTCTCTTCACTATCTGTTGCTCGTTCTATTTACAAAGGGAAATTGGGTGACTGGCATATTAGTGGCCGTGGGCAGAGAAAACTGACAAGGCATTGCATTTTGATTTGAAGATGGGCATAGTTATCTTGATGATATGTCAAGAAACCAGCCCTGGACTAAGCTCTGATCAGCTTCAGAGTAATCTTTTTGTGCTAAAAGGAGATACTCATTGTTATAGGGGCAGTGAGAAGTTGGTTGAAGTCTCTTTCTAAAATTATTTTAATGAAGCTTCATTGCTCTGGAGGATTATTTACTGCTTCTACAATGGGGCTAGGGCATTATATATATCCTGCGTAATGAATAATTACAATAACTGGAATAAAACCAAGAACCTGTGTTTTCATTTTTGAGACTTGTGTGCTAAGCTGCTTCTATATCTGTTACCTTTGTGTGAAGGACCATGTATTCGGGGATATCTGGTCCTTATTATTTGCAGCTTTTAATACTATATATTTATACTGGCTGCAACATAGTGCATCAAGCATGTTTTCTTGACAACAACTTGAGTATTTGGATCATCGTATGCTTAAAAGGGTTTGTTATTTTGCTATCGACAGAAAGAAATACAATTCTTCTAATTTGTCGCAGAACTAAGAGATTGATGCACCTGAGTTGGTCATATTTGACATATCTGCTTGATTTCTATAGGTTAAGTTGGATAAAATGTTTTGGTCTAAGCCACATTCATTAGCCTTGACCAAGGATTCCCCTTTGAGGATTGACGAGCCAAACTACGAGGGCATCTGGAAGTTTTTTCTCAAGTTGATGCTCTTTTATAGTAATCAAAGCAAGTCTATTCGAGGGGCAAATGTGGTTTACAAGCGCATAATTGCACAAGTCGATAAACCTGCTATCTATAATGGTGAGTTTATTCTGCTTTTTAGGTTCATACTTGAGAAAAAGAAAATATATAGGTGATTTCACTATTGTTTATATGTGCTGAACTTGATACTCATCTATTAAAAAGCTGTTCCTTTATTTAGTCTAAATATTCTGGAAAAAGATTTGGGCGTGATGGTGCAATATTTTTATAAGTTTTCAAGTGGTCAATTTTAACAAATTAATTTCAAGTGATGTATAATTTTTGTATTGGTGAGGAGTTGTAGTCTGGGTGCTGGCTGCTGAGTAGCATTTTAGCCATTAGTGATATTCCACTTTTCCAACTTATAGAAGTTTCTTTTAAAACATTTGAAGAACATTTGTGGTCTACCTTATTATACATTATACTACAACTTTGAAAACTTATGATGGTGCCTTTCTTTCATTATGGGAGGTTGGCGGTTGGCCTCGAAGGAAGTACTCTGCTACAATGAAAATGGGAGAGAACTTCTTAGATACTTATTTATCCATCAAGGTTGCAAATGTTTGGATGATTAGTTCTTCATGAGTGAATGCTTTACTCTTTGCATGCTACCTTATACGTATCTCTCATGTTTATGCGTGGTTAGCTTAAGAGATTGTTGACTATAAGCCTATCAACATCCATTGCATTTCATCTAGTTTAGAATAGCCTGATTGTATGGTTGAAATAAATGATATACCTAAATGCTTCGTGAGGAGCAAATCTCGCTTGGCTCCTGTGATAATGTGCACCTTCATTTGATTGGTCTTTTTTAGGATTTGTTTCAAGGAATCTTATCTGTTATCCCCCTCCCCTCTTGTTTCAAGATTTTGCTTCCACATGGTGAAATTTTTATGCTAGATTGTCTAATCATTGTTATTTCTGCTTGCAGTTTTTAACTTGGAGAAGACTTTTAAAACTACATTTTCCCTCCTAGTGCTTCATATGTGGCTGTGCCTACGTCGATTGAAAGAAGAAGGCAAAGAAGGTGTAGAGTTTGGACAATATGTGTATGAGATTTACAATCATGACTTGGAGCTGAGAGTGTCAAAGGCTGGGGTTAGTGTCTTCTTACATCTCAAAGTTTAACAATAGATGTTGCATGCAACAAACATATAAGGAAAAATACTAGTCTGGTCTAAGGACTGCAAGTAACCTCCTGTCCCGGGCAGGAGTTTGTGCCATCTTTCATCTAGAAATTAACCGTAGATAAGCTAGATAAAAGTTTGATTTGATCCGGTCAAGAGTATTGGTGTTTTCAGAGGCCTATAAGCGCCCTTCCCCCATGGGATACCCATTTTTAGAATTTCTACAGCCAAATCCACATCTGGAACTTCTGAAGCATTAGACGGTCTATACTTGCTTTGTTCTTTGTAAAATAAATTTCCATTGTCTCAGGGCCACTGGAAGTTTTCCTGATCGTTAACTTCACGGCCCATGGGATTAGTTGCTTGAACATCCATGTTTATCTAAATAAATAAAAAAAGTTTCGTTGTAAAATATGGCTGGCAATCATTTTACTTTTTCTTTGATGATAAAATCCTTTCTAGAACATATGTGGGAATGAGTGATTCAGAACACTTTTTTTTTTTTGTGGTGTATATTAATTCTTTAATAGTGGAGCTGTTATTATTTTTGATGACTGTAATGATTGAGGACTTTTGGAGCCTCAGACAGACAGGATAAACCACAATAGTTATTTTTTTCACTTACACGCAATAGCACGTCTCCCTCCAATTCAAACACATTATTGTAACTGTCTATTAAGAATAGATGCTCATGAACTCTGAAATTCACGGTAATTCTGAGACTTTCCTTCAGTTTAAGCCCTAAGACATTGAGGTCTTGAGGTAGTTATAGTTTTCCACGCTTGCTGCTTTATGGCTTGGCAGACTACCAGCTGTTGGTGATTTGTGACAGCAGTTCATGTGAAATACTTGATCACTTAGTCTTCAGGAGTCCTGTTATTGTTTTTTGTGCAATATGTTGGTGGGGTGAACATGACTTATTGTTGGTGCGCTCTGTGAAGTGTGTATCTAGTACCACAGTTTTCCTTTATTTAAATTTGATAACTGAACGATGATTTATTGCAAGCTATTATGTTTCCTCACCATGTTAAGGATTTTGAACTTCTTTGCTGTGTATAAGAAATCTTAGGAGTCTATGGTAAGGTTAATTTAACCCATCCTCGTCATACTGGTTTCTTGTTTTGTTTTGTTTAGTTGTCATTTCCATCAATTTTATACAATTTTTTTCCAATAGCCTATTGCTGGTTGTCTAGTTGACATCATCTCATCTCTCACACGCAATTTTAGGTGCATTTATTTTGGACACCGCAGAACGTGTGTTCTTAATTCAAATGTGGCGATTAGTTGCTATTAAACTCATGCTAACACCTGCTCCTATTTTATTTCCTCACTGGCAGGTTAATTTGCTGCTGACAAAATGGATGAAAGATTTGGAGAAGATCTTTTATGGAAATCTTCTTGTGTATGATACTGCATTGCTTCCAGAAGCTGGAAAGGATGGTCTTTCAAATGTCATATGGAGGTACTGTTCGAACTTGTGAGCGCTAGTGAAACAAAGTTGTCTTCACTGAGATGATGGTCCTGTTTATGCATTTGTGATTTGTTTAATTGGTTCTGTTTGGGTATTGTTTAGTTGGCTATCATCTTTTACATTTTACCCCTTTAAAATCTAAATCGATAGTATCTGATACAATGTGTGGGTTCATTTGTATTGAAATCAAGATCACGTGTGTTGTGTCAATAATAAATTAATAATATAGCATTCTTTGGTCGCTGTAGACAAGGACTTAATTAGTTATGTGCATTTTGGTCTACGTCTATATGATGGTCTTAATGGGTTTGAAATTTAGTGTACTTTTTGGTTAGAGATAACAAAATGATACACTTTGAGTTAACAATAGGTGCTTTGATTTAAGATCAGCTAGATTATGTTGATGAAAACTCCGATGATGGTCAAGTGAAAGAATCATGGATTCAATGATGTGGAATATGGAAAGGGGCCAGTGAGAACTTAGTGCATTGAATTAAAGTTCGTAGGTTGAAACTTGACCAGTTGCTTTGAGCAAATTGTTTTGATGAAAATCATGCATTCCAAAACCAGTCTATATGCAGATCCATCTGTCAATGGAAGTTATTTTAGGTAGTTGCGTGTTTTGTTAAAGAGGGAGATGCTGGATTGACAACTGTCATTTTTATAAGTTGACTTGAATACTGTAGGGTATTCGAGGATTATTAGAAAATTTTGGGTGAAGTTCCAATGCTTTGGTTACAGTTTGCGAATCTTTTCAAGTTATGAATGACAGTTTAACAGAAAGAATTGAGGATAATAAGCGATATAGATTCTAGCTAAAAAAGCAAAATTATGGGAACAGCAGGCGAGAAAAGTTTGCCATTCCTTTACAGCTCGTTTGGCCTGTTCAAAACCTAAAATTCTGTTGGAGATGAATTAGGAGTGGATGACTTGATTTACAAACAGGAATCTGGAGATGCTCCAGTAGTTAGGATTTTGGAGTATTGTCCTTCATCCGTGAGGTTCAGGGTTGATTCCTATCAACCTTTGTGCCTCCTCTAACCCCCCCCCCCCCTCCACACAGTCCACACACGCACAAACCAAAAAAAAAAAAAAAAAAAAAAAGAAGAAAAGAAACAAATAGACTTGATGTACAAACACTTGAATACACTACAGTGTATGATTCTTGCCATTTTAAACTAGGAATCTTGGGGAAAAATATGAGAAAATTGATTTATATAGATTCTTCTGGATTTCAATATTTCTGTGAGGTTTTCGATCGTTGGAAACGAAACATTGTAATTAATCAAAAATGATATATGTAGATTTTAGCTATAGGAGAAGAGTTATGAAAGAACAGGGAAGAAAAGAATCTATGCGTTTATAGCTTTTCAACATTCAAAATCCCTCTGGAGTTGACTTAGGACCAGATGGCTTGATGTCCAGGATAGAAAGTTCACTAAAAGTTAATAAAAGAAAAATGTACGTATTGGGCTAGCTGAGAACTCTACTGCTCCATTTAAAGGCTAACTCAATCATGTGGGTGAAGCTTTCGAGGATGGGTTGGAACAGGCTGTGAAAGATAATATACTCTTGGCTACATTTGAGAATAAAGTAGGAATAAGGATAGCAAAGCCCCCAAGCCAAAGGCACTACTCACATTTTATGGATGATTTTGGGTCGTTTAACTCTGTCCCAAGTTTTTGTCGCTGGATTGACTGTATGTGTGATGATGATTAGTTATCCTTGTGCCCTTGTCTCTGTATGCTGCAGGAATGTGTTCTCTGATGATGCTGGATCAGAACCAAGTGAAGCTGCTTTACGTGTCGTTCAGGTGTGTTCTCATCTTCTGATTATGTAAGGCCTTCAGAGTTAGATGAGTTTGGCCCAAATCACTTTCACAACTTATGACGGAACTTTATGATACAAGTCTGAAGCAATTGGATCACTAACCGCTGTGTTATCACTTTTATGGCTTTGGTGTTTTCTATCCGACCAATAATCACAGCCCACAGCCTACAGCCCACAGCGTGCTTTGAATTTCTCATGGACGTTACAAGTCCATCTGACAAGTGAAAACCAAGCTTTCAAGGAATTCGTTCAAATTTGTTCATAAAGTTCATTGAAATGAAACCCTATGTTGATAATTGAATACTAGATGGACCTTGTAAACGTCGAAACAAACTGATACTCTTGGGGGTGCTGATTGAGCGAGTCGAGCTCGACTTGAACTCGACTTGGTAAATTTGAGTCCGAAACTCATAGAGTTTCTATATTGGAGAGGCTATGTATTACTTTATTTCAAGGATGTCACTTGTATTGATTTGGTGTTAAATGTCTTTTTTTTTCTTTTCATTATCTGTAATTAATTATATAAAAAAATTAAAAATACATGGAAAAAGCTTAAGATCTTTCAATTTGCGTCAAGCATGATTTGAGTTGAGGTATTGTCGAGTTCGTACCGATTTGATCTCGAGTAATTTGCGAGATTGACAGCCGTGTAATTGACCCAGAAAGTTTTTCCATTCTTTTCGATGGATATTTATCCTTAGTTAAGGTTGTCTAGCTACCATGACTATGTTGTTTATAAAGCTAAATGCAATTATTTAGGATTAAATAGATGCTCGCCCCATTTCTTCTCAGAAAGTTCTTCAGTGAGTAGGCATCATGTACTAAACATTTGATATCTTTGAGTTGATGGGGCTCTGTTTCCAGGTTAGTTGCTTCGACTCATCCAGGAACGGCGTGGGGCGTCAGAGGCTGTTGCCCTGTGGCCAATTTTCCCACAATGTTTGATTGTTACATTTTTGTTTTCATTCTGCTCGTCGGTGTGCCCCTAGGTTTAGATTGAACTTGGAAGGCATGCTTCTTTGTATTGAAAGTATGTGATGGATAGAAAGAAAACAATTGTAATCTGTTAATCAGATTGGTATTTCACTATTATCTAATATTTGTCATGGGTTACCTCCCTTGTACACTCTCCATCCTGGATAAACATCACTTTTAAATTGTGACTATTAAAATGCATTTTTGGAAAGGAGACATGACGTAGCTAAAGAAAAAATGTTCTGAGATGGAGGAGGGTAGACGTTTCTAATATGAACATTCTTATGTCTGCAGGCTATGGCTCGCTATGTTCGCCATGAAGTTAGTTGTCTTTCCATGACTGGTAGGGTTTTATAACCTAATGTTTTTTCTTTTTTCCTTGCTCCTGTTTTGATTCACTTCTCTTGCATTTTATTTGCTGTTGTATTTATATAAAAATGATACTATTTTCGACTTGAGTGGTTGAACCTCTATTCTGCTGCATATACTGGTACTTGGTAGACTTGAGTGTTCTTCGTAGGACTGGTTAATGTGGAGAGTTTTCGATCAATTGAACTTGTGTAGTGGCCTCCACCCTCCATGAGTTAGAGAAATTGCTCCTTTTTTTTTGTTGTTGATAAGAACTGTGTAAAAGGAAGCCCTGAGTAGGAGATATTGATCTTTACTGTGTGAAAGGAAGCCCTGACATTCCTACTAGTGGCAGAATTTGTCTCTTGATTACTGAGATGTACTCCAATGCTTTTATTGATGTGCCCCTCTTTTTCTATTTAATACGCTGTCCCTAAACAAATGTTTATCTCAATAAAATGGATTTAACCGTACAAAATAGAAAATGGATTTAATTGACCATTTGACAATAGATCTCACCCAAAGAGAGTAAAGTCATTTCTATTCTATTATTAATTATTCATTATCGATCTCCGCATATCTATGTTCTTTGAAGTCTTTTAACATCCTATCTGCCAGAGTAACGTATATCCGTATGTTAGTCCAATTTTAGTCCATGCATGCTATGTAAAATCTTGCTAAATGCTGGACTTTCTGCAATCTGGATTTTATTTTATCAGATACTTTTGGCTCATCATTTTTATTGGGATGCTCCTTATGCATTGTGATTCTTGTGCCAATGGCATCTGTTGTCATCTGTGGTCACTGGTTTGTCTAGTGGGGTTTGTTACTTACATATCAACTATACTTGTCATTTTTATTCAAAATTGCTCTTACATTTTCACTATTTTGAATGGCATGTTTGGTTGACCCCGGTGGGTTGGTAAATTATAAGCTATTGGGTAATTGTGTAAGAGAACCGCACAATTTGAATTTAAATGGGAGAGAAGTTGCACTAAAGCCTCATTAATTACTCTAATATGGTCATATGGGTTGCTTACCTTGCTAAGAGTAATTGTATCGGCTCCAATAGTGGTGAGTATTTACAGGTTTATGATTACATATTTGCAGATAGGGAAGCCATGTTCTCCGGAAACTTCACATTCACTGCACTAGAGCAGCAGTCCTGATTTGGCAAGACCCTGACGACGAGACTCTTGTTAGATCACACATGCAGGTGTAGACATTTCCTGTATTCTAGTCATGCAAAACATTTAGAAATTCTTAATCATATATCTTCTCTTAATGGTTTTATTTTTTGCTTAAGATGTAAAGCTTTTTACAGCATTTTTTTGATAAGTATATGCTATAGTGAGCATTTTACAGCATGTGCTAGATAGTGAGCTCTGGCAGATTCATGCTCTGTTCTCCTTTATTGTACAGTTCATAACTTTAAGTCCTTGTACATTTGATATCATTGTTGTAACAGCTGAATGTTGATCAGCTTTGATGCACAGACATGCTGAGGAGGCAGGTGTTCATTTTAGCCATAAGCGTATATTGTTAACACAGGTTGCTCAAATGACCATATGCATAAAGCGGTTCTGTGTTTCCTCGTTTATCTCCCATGTCTTTATCCGTGCAAGACTTCAGTGATAAGAGATTAATGTCGTTCTATCTAGGGTTGCCTTGCCATGGGCTGGGCCGCAGGAGTCATTTTCTGTTCTCTGTGCCCCTCTACCCCGGCAGTCTTACAAGGCATGGAGCCGGGGAACGTTGTAGTTTGTACTGATCATATTTTTGATGTATCATTTCTACTAAGTTAATGGCATTTCCGGTATGTCAGACAATTGGGTATAACATAAGCACGTTTCTTGGTGGATTCTCAAAACATGTGAATTAGGCCACTGGAGGCTTGGTGAGTTTTTGACGCTTGCTTTCTTTTTGGTTTTGATTCTTTGCTTTGTAGAAACACCGTGAGAACTTCTAGTATCATGTTATCTTGCCGTGTGGTAATAACTAATACTAATCCTGTGACAGGCAAATGACAAAGTGCTGCCATCCGTTGAAGGTTGTGCTTAGAATCATGTTCTGATACATAATAATAAGATAAATATAGGAATACACGTTACAATTCAAAGAGATTTTCATATTTTGGGGGTAGCAAGTCTTGTGTGACAAAAAGTCCGTCTTATAAAAGTTAGGATTTTTTGCTAAAAATATCTCTAAAACTTAAGTGAGTGGAAAAACACCCCAATAAATAATTTTTTTGAAGGAACACCCTAATATCGCAAAAACGCCTTGCCAGGACACCCCAAGCTAATCTCCATGGTGGTTTCCGTTCACTTTTTGCTGGGTTTGCCCATAATACCCTCACGCTTATCTCACGTGTGCAATTCTTAATGGAGGAAAAGTTAGAACATAAGTGAGGGGGTAAATTCGTAAAAAATGATGGAAAATTGTGAAATTAAATGAGCATGTGAGATAAGCATGAGGATATTATTGGCAAACCCAAGAAAAAGTAAACGGAAATCACCATGGAGATTAGCTTGGGGTGTCTTGGTAGGGCGTCTTTGCGGTAGGGATGTTCCTTCAAAGAAAATATTTATTAGGGTACTCACTTCAGTTTTTTAGGGGTGTTTTTAGCAAAAAAATCCTAAAAGTTTTTGTCTTAGGGGTGGTTTTCTTAGAACGTTTGACTCTTTGGAAAGCCACTTAAAATGTTGGTTCATTGTTCATTCTATGTCATTTTGCATATTGATTAGAAAGAACGTTCCTTCGCAACCGGCCAATGGCCATATTCTACTACCTTAAGATACTCTCTCTGTAAAATTACATATTGACATTGTTTGTGAGACCTTACCCAAACACATTTCATGATTTGAAAAGGAAGAATGGAAGAAACAGGGAAAGAAAGAAAGAAAGAAAAATCTTAAATAGATTCTTATGATAGTACTACTTAGATTTTAAGCTCATGTGACTCATGACTCATGAGATGATCAATGTCAATTTTTCTTCTTTTGGTGCAATAATCAATTTCAATTTTTTCACTTGAGGGACTTTAGATTTGTTTTTATTTAAATTAATTCATAATATGTTCATTTATACAAAAATTTCAATGATACCGTTTACCTATGCCAATATCATATTCTCATACTTGAAAAAAAAAACATATGCTAATATAAGGTTACACGGTAATGTTACAAGCTATTTTCTCTCTCTCTCTGACTAAAAGGTCAAACAGAATATAGTTCCTTTGTTGATGTATCACATTATTGTCAATATATGACATTAGCTTGAATATGGGATAAATATAAAACTTGTCAAATTTCTTGATAGGTAAGATTAATTTTTCAAAGTTATGTGTTTGCGTGTACTATTAAAGAAACTAGAATTTTATTTATCTTCCTAAAAGAAAAAAAAGAAGAATTTTCTTTTATCTTTTATTTTTGTGACTAGTTGTGGAATTCACCAATATTAATTATTTTTTTTGGTAAATTCAATTGATAGGAAACACCAAACCTATTACAAGAATTATGTAGAGAGTTTTTTTATCACAAAAAAAGACGGCTCTATATCTAAATCTTGTAATATATTTTGTGTGTAGAGTTAAATCTGATACAAGACCTCAATTTTATGTTTTGAACCACTAGAAGAATAATGAGTCAAATTTTTACATTTTTGGGTGCGAGGGACGTAAATATTAAATTTAGATGAGCATTTGATACAACTATCGAAAAATTTTACCAGCTAAGCCAATTAAATGAGAATGTCTCATTCCCTTTATTGCATTATACTACTTCAGTCACTGTACCGGAAAGGATGTATAAATCCAATATAAATATTCTGAACATGGCCATGAATGAAATCCAGTCCTCATTAATCAATACGGTACAGAATTCCCAGATCATAAACATCCTTTTCCAACTTTTTGGCCTACTACTCGACATGCCACAATTTTGTGCTTGAAAATGTGATGTAGCTAGCATGACCCCTCTAACCTCAAAGTACAATATTTTTTCATCCTCTCTCTCTCCTCTTCTCTCCTCTTCTCTCCTCTCAAAATGGGGCAACCCCATAAACTCAAACTACTCTTAGCTATACTTATCCCATCCTCTCTCATAATCTTCATATTTTTCTTCTACTTATATAGAAGAAGAAACCCATCAGATGATAATGAAACAGCACCAGATGTTGAAAAAAACCCAGAATTAGCAGGTGACATTGATAATAATGAACTAAATGAGGAACTTATGTGTTTTCAAGGGGGTGAAGATCTGACAGTCTCTGATATTTTAGATGCCCCAGGTGAAGTTATTGGAAAATCAAGCTATGGCACATTGTATAAGGCTCATTTATCAAGAAATAGTTCCATTTTGTTGCTCAGATTTATGAGGCCTGCTTGTAGTGGAATGATCAGGGAAATTATTCCTGCTGTACATGCAATTGGGTTGGTTAGGCATACTAATTTGGTTCCTCTTAGGGCCTTCTATATGGGTCCCAGAGGTGAGAAGCTTCTAGTTCATCCATATTATGCTCATGGCAATCTAGCTCAGTTCATTAAAGGTACTAACTTTATTATATAATGCTTTTAAAGCTTCAATTTTTGAATTGGGTTTCTGTTAAAATCTTGTTTAGCTGTTGCTTTAGTGGGTTTGTTTGATAGTCTTGTTTGGACAGAGAATTATCTAAAAATGGTTTGTGTCAATGTCTGGCATTGGGAATGTACTGGTTTCTGAATTTGAGCTGGGTTTTCAGTTGTAGAATTGGGGCAAATTAACATGGTGAATCCAAGAAAATTAAAATCCTGATTTTCTTTTTTTCTTTTGTTTTTTTGAGTGATTTTTCTAGGGAGGTTTTCTGAAAATGTTGGGAATTTCTGTCAAGGAATCTTGGTGACTTCCCCTTTAATTAATTAATTAAATTTATTTATTTGTTTATTTTTCCTTAAATGCTTGGCTTATGCTTTCCCTAGTTGCAAGCTAGTATAGTATCACATAAACTCTGATGATTATATTTGTAGTTGCCTTTGAACATGGGTTTTATGTATGATTTTGCTGTAAAGTTTTACCCATCTGGAAAGGTTATAGATTCTAATGAAGTAATTCTAAACAATGACTTTTGTGGACTGAAAATAACTGAACAGCTCTGCTGTTGTCTTATTGTTTTCAATTACCCCTTACTGATCTTTCATTTCATTAATTCTTGATGTTGATCTTTCATTTTGAAGTTTAATCTTAGCTTCATTGCTGGCTAACACTATTCCTGTCTGAAAATCTTGTTTGTCAACCAAAATTTCAACATCTAGATCCTAGGTCCTTCACATTTTTGTTTTTCCAAATCTTTTATTTTTTTATTTTTGCTCTTTTCCTTTTTCACTAAAAGTATATTTTACCTTTGCAATTGAAAAATTCTTCTGTTTATCCTCTGACACTGGGCAGGTTAGCCGGCTTCTTTGTTCATGCCCATTCTTTTGATTATCATTTTTAAAATGGAAAATCTAGAAAATTAAGCATTAATCCATTGGGACAGCTCAAGTAGTTGTGGGGATGAAACTCATGAAACATTCAAAGCTTACTATCTCCATCCCACCACCTTCATTTCAATTATTTGGAGACTTTTTCTTCTTGTCATAGCTGGCTAGTGACCTTGTGAGTCCGCTGTCTCCTCTATCCATTCTATTTGACTTCGACTATGATTTGATACGATTTTGACAATTTTGCATCCCTGAACTGGTCTATCTAATTTATTAGAAGTTGTTCATAATTGCAAATTTTGATGGTGGAACCTCTCATTTAAGTTCACTACACTTTGCATCGAATATTTTTTTGTCCAATTGGTTGGCTATATATATGTCCAGATTGTCACATGTTGTGAGTTTAAGAATCATGTTTTTATGGACAGATGGTAACAACGAGTCTCGCAAATGGGACGTGACTTACAACATTTGCCTCAGTTTAGTGAAGGGATTAGCTCATCTTCATACAGGGTTGCACAAGCCCATCATACATGGCAATCTTAAGTCTCGAAATGTACTCTTAGGTAGAGATTTCGAGCCACATATATCTGATTATGGCCTACATCACCTTCTGAACCCTACTGCAGGACAAGAAATGCTCGAGTCTTCTGCAGCTCAGGGGTACAAGGCCCCAGAGCTAATGAAAATGAAGGATGTGAGTGAAAGTACTGATGTATACAGTCTCGGAATAGTCTTGTTAGAACTACTAACTGGCAGAGAACCTGTCGATGCAAACGCGTCGAATTCTCAGGAAATTTACCTTCCTAATGCTCTCCGAAGTGCAATTCTGGATCATAGGATAAATGATCTGTATCATCCAGACATAGTCGCGAATCAAACTGGGAAACGAAGGCACAATACTGAAGATCGAGTCTTAAAGTTGGTTCAGCTTGCAATGTCTTGTTGCTCTCCGTCTCCATCTCTTAGACCGCATGCCAGTGAAGTCGTTAGGAAGGTTGAGGACATTGGCAAGTAACAAACCTTATACAACGCAGAAGAAAATAGCATCACATTTTGGTGAACATGATTGAGGAATGATGATTTTTGGGCTGAATGCTGAAAACAGATTATGAAAACAAAGACAAAGATCATGCTGGCAGAGTGTAAATTCCATTGATGATTGTGCTCTTTTCTTTGAGCAATATTGGATATTTGAGTCAGAAGGCAAAGAAATCTTGGAATTTGTGGCCAGGCTGCTCTGTTTTCCAAGTTTATTTAGTTGCTCAGAGACAGAAAACATGGGATGCTGTCATGCTTAATATGATTGGGGCCCTCAGAATGATCTTGTTGTCTGGAGATTATTAACAAGATTTGGCAAAAGAGGAAATTAGCAAGAGTGACTGATAATGATGGTGTTTAACAGAAATAGGATTTGGCTTTTCAGGGACAAATCTGGCATTCTTTTTGTGCATACATACTCATTACACAACTAGAAACAGAAGATTTATTAGTTATTTAAGAGATTTCTTGTACAAATGGGAGCAAGAAAGAAATCCTTGTTGTTAATCATTAGCTTTTACTTCCATGCTGATCAGTTGAAATTCCTCAGAAGTGGTCATCTGCTTCTTCTTCTTTTTTGTCTTTTTTTTTCTTCTTCTTTTCCCCTCTCCCTGTTAGAACTGGGATTTTTCAACCTTACCAATTTCATCAGAATGCCATCAATTTCAAGGACTTACTTTAACCTACCTCATTGTAATTCCTAGTATCTACATCATACATGAAACAGTCAAAAGTACGAAAATTGGTAACATTTACAAATGCGGACACAAAATAAGAACACCTTGCGAACAAACAGATTTGTATTGAGATATTCGACACGTTTAATAAAGATCTACACACACCTAACCTGTTTAACTATATAACTTGTGAATTGAACTGGATTATGCTGATTAACAAGGAAATCCACAAGTTTTAGCTTCTAAACATACGTCAGAGGGTGAGACTAATTCGTACAGATGAAGTGTAGTTTTCTGTAGGGCATTAATTGGAGACATGAGATAGCAATTATCAACGTGATGATGTTTAGACCTTAGGAAGGAATGAAGGGGACACATGGTCGTTTGAAAACAGTTTTCAGTTTTTCGTCTTCAATGATGATTACAAAACCTTAATTATATAGAAATAAAATAATACTCTAGTACATTATAATTCTCACTCTGGTAGATTCAACAATACTTTAAAACATGAATCTGGATCAAGAATCTGACAAAATAAACCCATCTCTTGGGGCTCAGGAGCTCAGTTCTCTAGGCATCTTAGAAAACTTAGTATGGCCCAGTCAGAAAATACATCTTGGTTTTAAATTAATTTTGACTGAGAAGCACTGTACTGATCACTTTGAAGAAAAAAATAGCTTTCTTTAATCCAAGGCCCAGCTTTCTTTGCGTGGAATTTGTCTCTTGCTATCTGGGGCATAAATAAATGAGGAGGTTTTGTATAAGACTGTCTCATAGTGAGACGCTTGAAAGTAATATTTTTTTTATTTTTTAATGGGTGTTAAGGCAGCCTCTATAGCTAAGCCCGTTTGAGATGACATCACGTTGAAGCGACCTCATATTACTCTACCATCGTCTCATTGTGACACGGTTTATTTAAGTTTTTGCCTAAATGAACCAAGCCCATAGTAGTATTTGAACTGAAGTCTAAGCATCGCATACCAGTTATACCACCTTATAAGTCATCGGTATTAATTAGAGATGTGACAACTAGTAGTGCCGGTGACAAAATGCTGAGAGACCAAATCAACAACCATTACCAATGTAGGTAGCATTTCATTTATTCTTAAAGAGTGTCAACTGTCAAGGGATAAAAGGATCAAAAATAAAATAAAATAGTGATAAGAGTCAACTTTGCCGGCAAACAAGTGTTCCTAGCCACTTTTACTGTTATTCAAAAGTGGAGGCTTCTTCTACCCAGAAAAATGAAATAAAAAAATGGAGGCTTCTTGTTTGTGTGTCACCGCTTGAATCGACATAGCTAGGGGTAAGGCTGCGTACATCTGGACTTCCTTAGACTCCGCCCTAGGCGGGATACTGACTGGGTTGCTGTTGTTGTTGTATAGAATGTAGTAAGAAAAAGGGGAGGGAAAATAGTCAAACACATGATTGGTAAAGTTGATGATACAAACATAACTTGATTACAAACATTTTTAGGCATGAAGATAGGTGAATTTCTGTTTTACATTTGCAGTTCCTGTTCTGTTTTTGTTATAGTAAGTTATATGATGATAGTGGTTCAGAGCCAGTCTTCATTGCCAAGTGATCCACATTCATTGAACTTCAACAGTTCATTGGAACTCAGTTTTCACTTCAGTGATGGTGATATTGGCGTGCAGACGCTATTGTCAACTAATTCATGTTCTTCTTCATCAACTTCTTCTGCTGGTTCAGCTCCATTATTTCATTTTGGTTTCTACAGACCAAACATGACAAGGACTGTTGTACTGGCAATATTATTATTCCCAGAGTTAGATCAAGAAGACCCTTCCGTTGTCTGGTATGCTAACGCGAGCCATCCTGTTCAAGGAGCTGCTACTCTAGACCTCACAGCAACATCAGGTTTGGTCTTAAGAGATGAAGATGGACATACTGTCTGGTCAACAGTCGTAAACGCCTTCTCAGCCTCAGGCAGCTTACTGAGCTCCATGAATTTGACTTGTCAGGGAAATTTAGTCCTTTTAAATAACAGTGGTGGTGTTGTTTGGCAGTCATTTGATCACCCAACTGATACTTGGCTACTTGGGCAAACTTTAGATGTTGGCCAAACACTAACATCAAGGATATCAAGCAATGATTTCTCTGCAGGTAACTATTATCTTTCCCTAGGAGATGATGCTCTACATGCTTTTGTTGACACTACTAACCCAGCCATTGAATATGGTCAGTTTTATACTAGTTTTAATTTTCATCAAGATTATTCTCATCGTTCCAAAGTCACTTTTTCGGGTCCTGGAGATGAGTACTTTGGCTACTTGCGTGTTGATCCGAATGGACATCTAAATTCTTACACATACACAAGGCAAGAAAACCTTCAGGTTGGTTTGCTTCAGGTCACTGGCGATAGTGATTGTGGATATCCCAATGTCTGTGGGAGTTATGGAGTTTGCTTTCGTGATAACGTATGTGGTTGCCCAGAGGATGCTGTTACTGGGAATTTGAATTATTTCAAGCCAGTGGATCCCTCCAAACCTGGTTTAGGATGCACTCCTATTACTCCTTTGGCGTGCCTTGACGCCCACAAACTCCATACTTTCATAAGGCTTGAAGACGTGACCTATTTTGGCTTTGAATCCTATCTAGCAGGAGTACACGACATTGAGAGCTGCAAAGCAGCATGCCTAGGGAATTGTTCTTGCAAAGCTGCCCTTTTCCACTATGGAGTAGATATCTCGTCGGGTAATTGCTCATTACCAACACAGCTACTCACTTTGATGCATCTCGAGCCAAACAAATTGGACTACAATTTCACTGCATTCATCAAAGTGCAAAGGCCTCCAGAGAAAGCAACTTCGCCGTTGGTGCTAAAATTGGTACCTTCCATTTCTGTAGGTTTGTTCATTGTCTTGTGTGTTGGAGTAGGCTACTATGTGATGGTGCTGAGAAGAAAGTTTCAACCAAAAGAGACTGAATATTCCTCTGACGTGGTAATTGACACAGTAGCTAAGTTCTCCTTTGAATCTTTAAGACTGGCAACCAAAGACTTTCAAAATAGGCTCGGTCGTGGAGGTTTCGGGTCTGTGTTTGAAGGTACGTTAGAGGATGGATCTAAAATTGCTGTCAAATGCTTAGATTCAATTGGCCAAGGGAGGAAGGAATTCCTGGCAGAGGTCAATTCTATTGGCACCCTGCATCATTACAATTTGGTGAGACTCATTGGATTCTGTGACGATGGACTGAATCGGCTTCTAGTGTATGAATTTATGCCCAATGGATCACTAGATAAATGGATCTTCAACCAAGACCTTGCTCAAACACTAACCTGGGCATTGAGGCAAAGTATTATTAGTGGCATTGCTAAAGGACTAGAATATCTACATGAGAATTGCTTGCAAAAATGTGATTCACTTCGACATTAAACCTCAGAACATCCTTTTAGGCAGAGACTTTAATGTAAAGATTTCTGACTTTGGGTTAGCCAAAATGGTAGACCGAGATCAAAGCCAGGTGATGACTATCATAAGAGGAACTCCAGGATATATGGCCCCCGAGTTGATTACTGCACGTGTCGTCTCTGTCAAGGTTGATGTCTACAGTTTTGGAGTTATGGTCTTAGAAATTGTTTGTGGCCGTAGGAACTTCGGCTCGTCAGAAGGTGATTTGCTCACCAATTTGGTGAAGGTAAAAGCTGATGAGGATCTACTTTCTGATCTGATCGATGAGTGTGCTGAAGATATGCAGCAACACAAAGAAGAAGCCATAAAGATGATGAAGATTGCTATATGGTGCCTGCAACCTCACTTTATAAGGCCTAACATGTCGATGGTGGTGAAAGTTTTGCAGGATGTTTCTAACATGGATGCTCTTACTGATTTAAGTTACTTAACCATGGTCCATGAGGCTACTCCAGGAGAGAGAAATGAAGCTTTTTCAACTTGTCCTACTGAATCGATCTTATCAGGACCTCGTTGATTGAAGGAGAAGTAGCGTTCTGTGTTGTTTACACGCCCTTGAAACTTCTGTTTTTAGTTATAATATCTAGGCTGCATCTTCTGTTTACTTTATGTTCATTGAAAGAACCTAGTTTCCATGAACTACAACTGTATTACAGAAATATTGTCGTTCAGCAGATGGTTGCTCTAAAGACAAACCATCCAAGTGATTCTACATTCCTAATCGAAGACTTCACCAACTCAAAGAGCTTGCTGGCCAATCTTGATTATTGGTCCTCTTTAACAAATTTTCAGGCCTAGAGAAATTGACAAATATAACAAAAGCCTTTTTCAGTTAGAAGCAAATTTCTGGTCCATAACCCAAGAGGCGTTGGCTCACTGGTAAACAAGTTGCAACTTGTACACTATGTCATGGGTTCAAATCTCCTGAGGAGCACCTACACGTTAGGAGATGCCCTTTAGCCACGCCCAAAGAGGAAGGAAGTTTCTCTTTACCAAACCAAAAAAAAAAAAAAAAAAAAAAAAAAACTGGTCCATAAATTAACTATCAAACGACAAGATCTAAATCCTAATGCCATTCGAGGAGGAACTCTGGATCATAGGATAATTATAAAGAATCAGCATTATCGAGTAATAGTAGCGATTTAAACTGGAAAACGAAGGCACAGCACAGAAGATTGGATCTTGAGGTAGGTTCAGGTTGCAATGGCTTGTCAATTACAGAGCAGAAGAAATTAGCAACAGATATTGGTGTACTTGAGGAATGATGATTTGGGTTGAAAAGTGAGTATTAATGATGAATCTGGATCAAGAATCTGACAAAATAAACCCATCTCTTGGGGCTCAGGAGCTCAGTTCTCTAGGCATCTTAGAAAACTTAGTATGGCCCAGTCAGAAAATATATCCTGTCCAGTATTAAATTCATTTTGACTGAGGCACTAATCACAGTGATCAGTATGAAGTAGTAACTGACAAACAGCTTATACTTTTAAAAAGAAAATATAAAAAATAGATTTCTTCTTTGCTCCAAGGGCCAGCTTTCTTTTGGTGTAATTTGTCTCTTGTTAATTATCAATTATATATAAATCGACTGAGATAACTTTTACGAGCATGTTACAATAAGTCTTGTGTAAGACCTTTTCACAGTGAAATGGAACTTCTATGAAGAATAAGAATGATTTCTTGTCCACAAGTTATCCTTATTTTTCACAAAAATCACTCCGTGTCCCCACCATGGGACGGTATTATATAAGCTTTCCTTTGTGTATATCTTATATTATTGGGAGAAAGAAAGCAGGTCCCTTTTAATCCATTGCCCTGACTAAGGCGCAACTAGAGATGTGGCCACCAGTACCAGTGACAAAGACTTTACCCATAGGCTTACTTGCTGGTACAATCTGAAGCTGTTACAGTTGAAAGCAAATTTCAGGTCCATAATTTGACTATCTAACATCAATCAGTTCTAAATTTTATCTACCATTTGTGTGTGGCAAAAATTTACATCAACAGTACAGTGTAACATAATATATATCAACAACAATTGGGAGTCTTCATTAATTCTCTGTGCAAATGTACACTTCTATAAAGTTACTTAGACTTTATCAATGGGCATATGCTAATAATGCCCTTTCAAGTTAGGGAATGTAATACATGGGATTTGGAAGTTTGAAGGAACGGGTAGACATGGAGAAACCCAACAAATCACTCCACTGATCACCAGAGTTGCCAAGAATCCTGTATCCTTCGTTTACCATCTCATTCCTCTTTTCTGACTTGTATATTGTCGCCAACTTTCCGTGGTCTTCAGCCGATCTGCACACATGATAATAGATTCAATGTGAACGTTCAAGCTTTAAAATGGGCATATTGCTCTTGGGTTTAAATGAAAGCACACAAGTGCAGGTGGGTATTGCATTCTAGTCTAATGTACAGTCTTTCCATGACCTTAACAGACTAAGCTAGCTGACATGAGTGACATCTATGACTTTCGACACTTAATTTATATGTGTTTTATGTGTACACTCATGCATGGAACCTATTACAATGTTTATGTAGTTAATCTTTAATTTCATATAAATGTAAGTTTTCAGTTACACCAAATATGTCATCATGAAAGTTTTGCATACATCAATAACAAGGACAGAGAGAACATGAAGATGATCATTGGCAAAAATAAATATAAGCACATAGAATCTCAACATTTTCTGTGAAATGGGAAAGGCCAAGTAGGCGCCATCATTAACTTAACAGGAGCTGAAAGAGAATGAGAGATTAGGTGAATAGCTGTCACAATTCCTCTATCTCAAAATAAACCTCACTCTGAAATGGAGGGGTGAAATTATATACTAAAAAAAGGTAAATTACAAAAGCAATAGAGCTAAAATTTCCTCTTCTGTAATCTGTAGGGATGGCTAATGTACAAAGATGATTATGTAGCAGTTAGCAATCCAAAACTATATAACAGATTAAGGTGCTACATTGTAGTCATGAAAAAGATCTTTAGTATCTGTCCTTTTTTTTCTTCTGGTGATCTCTATCATATTGAATGCTCCGAGTACTGTTAAACATCTTCTTCAACCTAGATACCATTTTATTTTCTCGTTATCCTACTACCAACTACCAAGATAGGTTTTCAACCTAGGTATTATTATTGGGTACTTATAACACCTATGAGGCTATGACCCATCCCCACCAACCGCCCCGTAACATAGTCTATCCTAGGCTGGCCAGCCTTTCCTCCCAACATTCTCTCTCAACTCCTGCTCCAATCCGTCATGGCTAGAAGTCTAACTACAAGCATTTGATCTCCTCCCCTATCAAGAGTGGTAGGGGAGAGGACTTTCAAGTGCAGAGAAACAAACCTACTAATGCATACTCACCGAGTCACTGGTATCTATATCTAGCACCATAGCAAATGGATAGCTCTGTTTACTTTCTTTTGTTAAAAGCAGCCAGTAACATCGAATCTGACTTCATAAGTTACTAACTTTGAGCCTTTGACTCTAAGATCCTGAGAAGGACTGATCAGTTTGGGTTGAAACCAGTCGGCAAGCGTCAAACTTCCCACTGTACCAGCCAATGACCCTTTTCTTGTCTAATCCCTTGGAAGCAAAAGTGATGACAAACACGGCACAAGCTCAAATTTTGAAGGATGTGATTACTTTGTTATGGATGAGAGAAAAAATTCTTAGAATCTGCAAAGCAAGTATACATAAGAAGCTGCATGATACAGGCTAACTCTCTGTCTCTCTGAACAGTATGGACACAGGTTGACCTATGTGTTCCTTGAAAAAATAGTGGGTTGGTTTCTTGAAAAGAATGGGGAACACAATTTCCAAACCTTGTGAAGTGAAAGCGTACATAACATATCATCCCTGAAAAAACTCATCATACCTAATTGAACAGTTGATAAGGTCCCTGATTTTCTAATACCTCAACATGGTGATCTTCCTAATAAAGGGTACTACAAGATTTGTAGGAAAACTAGGAAAACAGCAGTCAAGCATGAGTAAGAGAAAGAGCAGAGCCACATTTGTTTTAACTTCAATGTAAAATGACCAACACTCCTTCATGCCAAAGTAAATGCCTCAACTTTGCATCTTGGATGGCATAACTGCTGCCACAATTTGTCTTTCCTTTTACAATAAAGTTACTTCCACTCATCCTCCCATTAAAGGTTATCTCTTGCTATTCACTCCGTCTATCAGGGATGCATTTTGTTTTTGGCAGATCGATGTTTACTAGACAGCCAAGAAATCCCTAAAAGCAAAGGCTGCACTGATCGAAAATCAAAGAAACAGATGATGATGTTTTATTTAGGGCAAAGGCAGCCCTGTTCAAAAGGAAACTGAATCTTATTGATAGTCACAGACTCGCAATATGCTAGCTGCATCATACAGATTGGACAATTTGACTGTAGAACACGGTTTGGTGATAAAGATGTGACACATCTTTGTTAGAACACAAGTTTAAGGACAGTCTCAAGATGGTACTATTGACCATGATCCAAGTAACTTATTGCAGAAGTAGAGCAAGCTATTTAGAACTTTATGTTGAAAGCCAATTACTATCTACTGAGAAGTAGAACGAACCTATTGAGACTAGAGGCAGTAAAAACTGGATCCTGACTGGGTAGCTTAGTTGCTAAGACCTTTGAGATCTATTCTTGAGGTCCCAAGTTCGAGCCCCCTCAGGGCCAAGGGAGGTTTTCATGGCCTATGGACGTGGACTACTGAGTAACTTTGAAAGGAAGTAAATCAATAGTACACAATCAGGACATTACATCTAAGTGAGCAGAAAGACTCAGATAATTCACATCAGAGTCAGCTAGTTTCCCCAAATCTTGTGGCATCGTGCTTTCGCTCTACTAGCTTTCAGTTTGTTAGGGTGTTATCAAAATCAGCTTTCTATCTAGAGACTAGAGAGTATACTGAGCTGCTAAAATAATCCATAACAGCACTAGGTCCTCAGCATTGAAGGATTGGATTATGCTAAATTGTGCAAATCAATGGTCCTACTCTGACTTGGAAATATATTTAGCAATAATTTCATCAAAATCAAGACCGCAAATGCAAACTTGAAGGTTTGACCTTTGATCCTCGAATCAAGCAACTAGTCTTGTTGCAAAAACTACTGATAGAGAATGCAAGCTCCAGTACAACTCCCAAGGCTTTACCAATTGAGCTTGCAAACATCGTCACCCCAGTTTAAACTTCCACCAATTTCAAAACCTATCAGGTGAGTGTATTCCCTACTCTACAAACCAACAAAATTCGAGCATTTAGCCCCTGAAGTCCAACATAAATTCTCGGACTCATCCCAAATGAGATGGCAGCATGTTAAGACAAGTGTATAATAACATTAAGCAAATATCCCAACAAGCACATATTTAATTTTAACTTCAAATAGTGATTGTAACAGAATTTTGATAAGATCATACCTCAATATAAGCTTGTCCCACTTTTTGAATCCCACATTCATCAAATTCTGAACAGTAACATCCCTGTGTCTCTCACTGCGCCCGGTCAACAAGACAACCTTGACGCCCAGACCCAAGACCTCCTCATAGAGCCTCAAGCTGGGTTCAATAACTGGAGCCATGGCTTTCTCTACCCATTTATCAAACTCCACGCTATCATAAATCTCCAAACTACAAATGCGCACCAATTAACACATCAGTTATCAATCACTTATAAATAAAACATAGTCAAAATTAAACAATCAAAAAAAATATAAAACATAAAACGTGTCACAAAGTTTAGGGTAATAGACTAATATTATCACAAGTTTCATTGTACCTGATTCAGAATTTCTAAAAGCAACCAAAAATAAAAAATTTAAAAAAAAATAAATAAGAAAAATCTTACCCATAACCATGTTGAGCATAATAGGGGAAATTAGATATCAAAGTCTCATCAATGTCAAAGACCCAAACATCTTTGCCATCATCCCCAACAAGATTACTCCTGGCAAAAACAGCAGCCTCATTATTGACCCTTTCAAGGTCCATTTTGTAACCCAAACCAGTCATATAATCCTTGACATATTCAGCACACTCATGAGGAATTGTCTTCCATGGGTTCAAGTTATTAGACTCAACAGCAAATCTCCAACTTGTACACTGTATTTGAAGCAGCTCATGATCATCAACTCTCTCTCCATATCCTCCATCTCTGAATTCCAAAATCAATGGTCTAGGTAGAACATGAGAATCAAACAATTCATGGGTAGATGAAAATGAGACAGAGAAAAACAGAGGAAACAACACAACTAAAATGGTTAAAGATTTCATCTTTATGGCTTGTTGAATAATGGGTATGTGCCCAAATGTGAATATCCGATCAAAAATTATGTGGGTCAATCCAAAATTGTAGAAAAAAAACTTTATAGAAAAAGGGGAAATTATGCGTTTCTTAAAGATGGGAGATTTGGGTTGTGATGTTCTTTGGAGGGTTTTGTGAAGAAGATTTGAAGTTTGGCTTAAGAGTGAAGTAATGGGCAAATGAAAACTAGACAATTGGGAAAACTGAGAGGTGAGTATATGCCAATATTTGGGGAAGAATATTTTCAATTGGGGAATGCGAATGAGATGGAAATTTATAAGAATGAGATGGAAAACGCCAAACTATATTCTAAAAATTAAATATCACGTCACGTTTTAATATAGTAGACTAATATAAGTGATTTCTTATTATTTCGTGCTGGCCTTGGCCTGCAAGCATGTTAATGAGCAGATAATATTTGGTTGCAAGAAAATCTTAGCTATTAAGCATAATTATACTCCTAGTCAGCGACAAATAAAAAAAAACTATCCTCTTTGGATATAGCTTATATTTAATAATTCTATTTAATTACAATTATCAAAAAATAATTAACACTAATGTAAGGGCCAGAACACCGAAGGCATGGGTGGTATTGATGTTCAAGTATTCTGATGACCCTCCGAGGGCACCGAGAGTCCTCTGAGGACATGATAGACTTCCCGGGGAAGTTTGGGCAAAAACGACACTCGGGCCCCGAAAAGCCGAAAATCAAAGGCTATAATCCACGTTTTTTGGGCTTCCGAGAGGTCTTGAAAAGAAGGTGAATATTTTCGCACCAGACCGCAAGAGACACGCCTAGGGGACATGGGAGGCACTCGGGGTCCGTTATTGGGTCCCTAATAGGCTTGTAAGGATGTTTTTACACATTACCAACGTAAGGGCCAGAATACCGAAGGCATGGGTGATAGCGATATTTGGGGATCCTGATGACCATCAGGGGGCACCGAGGGTCCTCTAAGGTCATCATAGACCCTCCGGAGAAGTTTAGGCAAAAACGACACACGGGCCTCGGGAAGCCGAAAATCAAAGGCTATAATCCACGTTTTTTGGGCTTCCAGGAGGTCTCAAAACGAAGGTGGATATTTTCGCACCAGACCGCAAGGGACACACCTATGGGACATGGGAGGCGCTCGGGGTCTGTTATTGGGTTCCTAATTGGCTTGTAAGGGCGTTTTTACAGAACACCAATGTAAAGGCTAGAACACCGAAGACATGGGTGATATCGATTTTCGGGGATCATGATGATCCTTCGGGGGCACCGAGGGTTCTCTAAGGTCATGATAGACCCCACCCCCGGAGAAGTTTGGGCAAAAATAACACCCGGGCCCCGAAAAGCCGCAAACGTAGGCTATAATCCATTAAATTATCCTTTTTGGATATAGCTTATATTTAATAATTATATTTAATACTAACAATTATCAAAAAATAAATAATCATATTTTTTATAATTTATATATTCAAATACATACAAATACTTATGGTCAAAGAAGTGCATTGGAGACCATGAAAAAAATAAATATTAAGGTTTTCCGAAACCGATGAAGTATTTAATAACAATTATCAAAAAATAATTATATTTAATAATTATAGACAAAAACTTGAATAAGACAATTTTATTGTAATTTCGATAAATTGGGGATCGTTTTCAATGAACATTGTAGTATTTAAACATCGGATCAAGTATAAAGCATGCTGCATAAGCACAATATTGAAAAATGACTGATGGATGGAGGGTGTGATCAATTGGGGGAGGAGTATGCTGTATATTTTGAAAGGCGATATCTGCACCATGTAGATTTCTATAGAATACAAGGGGCATCATTTTCTAACAAAGAAGGTGACTATCAAAAAATATGACAGCATATGAAATCGATAATTTTACAATTTTGATGATGTACAAGATTAGCATTTGTATTTGGAGCTTACAAATTGTACAGAAGTTCATTACAAAAACACACATCCTTGCAACAAAACAATATCAGTGGACTTAGGGATGTAACCGAGCCGAGTCGAGCCCGAGCCAGGCCTGAATCGGGCTCGGCTCGGTTTGTTTTGGCTCGGCTCGAAGCTCGCCGAGCCGGAAAAATCAAGACTCGAGTTTGGCTCGATTTAGGCTCGTGGCTCGGCACGGCTCAAATTCAAACTCATCATTAGAAACGTTGGAATTTTTTTTTTTTTAAATAATTGCAATTGAATTTGACTATAAGTGATCCCTTGCACGTTCTCATATGAAAAACAAACCCTTAAAAAATAAGAAATCTCTAAAAATATTTAGTTGTTTTCTTCGAATAGAGAGGAAAATCAACTAAATCGAGCCAACCGAGCAGACCGAGCCGAGCCATAGTAGGCTCGGGCTCGGCTCAGAAAGCATTCGAGCCAGCTCAGGCTAGGCTCGGGCTCGGTTTGACCCGAGCTCGAGCCGAGCTTTGACCGAGTCGAGCCCGAGGGCTCATCCAGTCGGCTCGACTCAGTTACACCCCTAGGTGGACTTTTCTCTACTAGTTTTGGTCTCAGTGCCTTTGACATTTGCAATATAAACCGCAGTTCTGAATTGTTGTACCAAAAAGAAACAAAAACTGGTGCAAAAGCCATTGAAGACTTTCACTGAATTCATACATTATCAAAACCAATAAGCATCACTGAAACGATAACTATTTCAAGGAATGAACTATTAAGGTTATTTCACTTCAGAGCTAAAGTTCAACCATAAGAGAAGAAAGCAAAAGGGAAACAACAGTAAAACAGCGTACATCATGAATGAGCTATGTTACACAGGTGAGGTTTATGGCCGAGTGTAATAAAACGCTAATCACTGTCTGGAAGAACAGGAGTAAACACATCCTACTGTTTATCACTGAGAAGGCCTAAATCTGGCTTGGCCCAAAGTTGCTGGATACATGATAATTGCACTGCAGTAAAATGTCATTTCATGATTTTACATTTGAAAAAAGGCTCTCCCTAAAATGGTATGCAGACCCCTTATGATACAAAAGATAGTTTGCCAGAACAAGCTACTTTTACTGCCTTTCAACCAGTTGCTACACAAATCCTCTTTAACAATTTCTTGAACAAGTAGTTCTTGACGATATCAACCTAACCTTGCTTCCCTTTTTAGTACCTGAAAGAACATAGACAACAGCTCCATAAAAAATGGATTGATATGATATACTGAACTTTGCATCTAAATATTCAGGACTAGAATGGTTGAGTTTTGTCAGACTTCACAGAATTGCTGGCTAACAAAAATGGAGGTCATATGTCAATCTTGACATAAAAAAAGAAGAAGAAAATACTTTACTGCAGTATGGAGTCAGAGTTTAGCACATTTGTTAAGATCCACATTCCAAGTTGAGTGGAATTCAACAGAACTCGAGGCTCACACAAGAAAAGCTTCTCTATGTAATGCATATTATAGGAGGTACTGGGTCTAGGCGAAAACAATCATGGGAATTACTGCAGTCCTGGGGTTCGTTTGTGCAGAAGACTATGTTCCAGACTCATAGGCCATGAACTGCAAGAGGGGTGTCAAAGGCATAAATCACAGCTCATGGGCTATAGCACTAATATGCCTTAAGCCAAGCCTGTCATAAATCCGTGGAGCTGGCTCCTAAGAATTACCAGAATAAAGTCAAAGCTAAAGCTCAGAATACCACTAGCACCAGGGTCAAAGTAATAGTAGTAAACGAAAAAAAAACATAAACAGAATATCTGCTTGAAAACTACAAATGCTCCCACTCAGACACTTTAAGCAGCAAATTTTGATTCTCTCCTGATTGGCAATAGGGTACTGGAACATTTCGGCTGTTGTTTGGATAGCTAACATGGAAAAGGTGACACTTACGTGCATAGTGAAAAGAAATCAGTTTGAAATAGGTAAGGAGGGCCCATAGCTTGGGGGATAAAGACTAAAGCAGGGGATCCCAAACTGTGAGCTATGAGAACCGAAGCCACAAAGTGGAACCACCAGTCAACTTCCTGTTTGCAAACTTTATGAAACGATTATTACATGGAACAAACCTTTAAACAGTTTCATAAATAGTATCACTTCACAAACAAAGATAAACAAGATCCTCAAAATCATGTAATCACCCAACATAAGCCGGTAAACTTAGAAGAATCATAACATTACAGAGAGGCCACAATAGCTATGAAGTTAAACTAAACAGTAGCAGTATTTTGACCCAACAAAAGCCAACAAGCAAACCCGCACTTCTAACAATTTCAGAGAAATGCTACATCAGACGATAATAGTAATGATTCTAAGTATACCATAATTGCCAATACTGACTTACAGTTCCATTCTAGACATAGTAGGAGGAAGATATTAACTCTGGTTGCAAACAACCTAAATTGAGCCTCGAGGAATCGAGATGTTAAAGCTTATTTCCAATAAATTTAGAAAGCTCAAGTTACTTTTAAGCTCAAACTATTCATAAATTAAGATAGCAAAATGATTGAGTCATATGTAAAGTACGTCTATGTAAAGAAGAGGAAATATGTTTGGAACACAAGTACCTCTTCAGCAAACTTTATCAAGATGGTAGTCCTTGGTCGCAACTGCCCTTCAACTGGTACAAAATGAGCTGTTACAACAGCTGGGAAACCTGCACTGTCCAAGACACCCTACATAGGGTAAAAACTGTAAGTAAGCCTTTAATCACTAGTTTGCAGTTCACCAGAAAGATAAAGATAGAACACCTACCCTCACTATTCCAGCAACAAATGCCCCACAGTTGAATGTTCCCATATCTTTCGGTATGGATATAAACCTAATGATGTTGCAGCTCAAATAATTAATCTATATGCAGCAGAAAAGCTTCAAAGTTGAGATAATGTCATACAACCAATTCACCATACAAGCACATACCTGTTCACCAGGAGCTCTTTCTCACTGATCATATATTCATCTTCATGTTCGGTGCCTTTCTCTAGTGAGTCAGCCACCTAGTATTGACGAAGCAGGTCCAAGAATGTCAATTAGGGGGAAAAGGAAGTGTGGTTTACATCCTAGAAGTGTTCATCATATCCACCCAAATCGATAATGCTAGTCTCTTTCAGTGATAATAAAGTAAACTAGCAAATAGTAGCTGGTCTACAAGTATTTCGGAAGCAACCTCTTCTGGTCTCAGTTGATTAGTGGTAGGGTTGCACACATCCTTAACTCTCCCAAATCTACCAGTAAAAACATCGCATTGGGTTATTTCGTAGTAATAGTACTAGTAAATATCAGTAATTGACAAGTTACATGCAATTCTCTCATCTGGCCCAATTCCCAAACTATTCATAATGAACAAATTCTAGAAAGCAGAGAGACAGGGTAGAAAACATTACACCTAGTGAAAACATCACAAACATAGGTACTGAAACTGTAACCTTCTTGGGACTGCTTAAGTCTACAAACAAATGAACTGTGGTCTCCAACAACTTCACCTAAGATTAACAGTAGTTTCTAACACCACACCTAGTGAAAATGGGAGAGAGGGTAAGATGTACATAACCTTACCCCTACATAGCAAAGAGGTTGGTTCAAAAGAAACCCTTGTCGTCCCATAAAAGGGAATAGTGTCACAGAAAACCAAGAAAAGATAGTCAATGAATCCACAAAGTAAATTCTCTAAGCAAAGAGACACACATCAAAAAGAGAAGGCATATGCTGCAATTTTTACACCACAACGACATAATAGGCCTTCCAAATTCACATGCATCAGCGGGGCATTCAAAGGATAAAGGATTTCTTGTTCGAGATAAAATCAGACGATGTACGAACCTTTCCAAACAACACTTTCCACACTGTGCTGTGTACAAAAGACAGAATGCCCAACAGACGTGTCTCCCTTCTGTTTCCCTGTAATTTATCGGTGGAATGGTAGAGATTAAAAGGTTGAATACCATAGCAATTAGTTAAAGCTGAGTAATCAAGTGGTATGTACATGCTAGAAGACTTTTCACCTAGAAAGTGCAGTGGAACCACAAATTATGCAACCCCATCAGAAACATACAAGGATAGGAAGTCCCATCAAACTGACACCAACTACAACTAATAGCTTCACATAGGCAATTTCTGGGAAGCCAGTTGCGTCCTTCGACGATAAGCTACCATCTAAGTCATATGAGTTCCAAACTAAGGTGGACTGAGGTAACAAGGAGAAGACAGAGATCTAGCCAAACGGTAATGTTTGGGAAGTTGTTTAAGTTTTGGTACAGTCTGATCACTTGATAATTGACAAGAATATACAGATGAAAAATAACAAAGCTTTATATCCTAACTTGCAGATGGAGAGAAGTCAAGTTCAAGAAAGAAAAACATGAGTCGATCTTTTCTTTTAGGTCTGAGAAGAGACAATGTAGGAGTGTAAATTACTCCGGACTCTACAAAGGTACAACCTATACCTCCTTTCATGAAAGGAAAGTAAGATTACAATCAACAACTTCAATTCAAACTACCAAAACCAAGCATTACATCTGGCAAAATTATGACCTATAATTCATGTAATCTGTTGCAATATTCAGTTCTCAGAAACATAGCTGAATTTGAAATAGCATAATGAATATGTCTAATATTTATCATGACACCAACAAATTCCAATAATAAGAGAGCAAAGGGATATGTATACCTTCTCTCTGTGGCAAAGAAGTTCCAGAACTCGAGCCCCAACAGCATAACCAGCATCCTCTAATCTGCTCCAAGATGTACATCAATCAGCATTTTATTTATAATTGACCCAAAACAATGATCCCTTAAAAGGGTAAATGGAAAAAAGTATCTGCTTAATTTGTCATGAAAGAGATTGCCCATGACCTGGGTAATCATATCCCAGTTCAAAATTCATCTTCGTTAACCTAATTCTACAAATCCAAAAAGAAACAAAAAAAAAGAGCAAATTTTCAGATGAAATCATCACCTCCGTTCAAGTTCAGCAATATTATCAACTTGGGTCTGATTATATTGAACAAGTTCTGAGAACAAGAACGCAAAGGCACTTAAGCTCACCTGCAAAATCACAATTAATCATGATTCCTACAAAAACTCCCTCAAATTTAATTACCCATAAGAGAAAACAACCCCATAAAGCAAAACAAGATTACCAGATCAGAAATGTTACTTCAACAATTGGTGAAATGAGATTATAAATGATTCAGAAATCAGAAACAAAAACAGACCTCTTGTTTGCCTCTACTGAGGGGTTTTTCGAGGACATTAGAATATTGCTTGATCTTCCCAACTCCGATCATTGTAATGTCTCCTCACTTTCTCTCTCCTTCCCAAAACTGAACTTTGCTTCGTCTCACTGTAAATTCAATCTTCTGGGTCCAAAGATGAATACTTTAAATTCTTCTTCGCATTTTATTTTTATTTTTTAGTTATTTTGTTTTGGTGGGTCGGGGAAGGTCGTGGGTTCTAAGAATAGGGCTGCACAAAACCCCGGTTAGACCAGAATAACGAACGTAGCACTAATCAATAATCATACCAACATATGGTTGAATTCTTATTGTCTAAACTGCAAAGTCACGTAGATACGTGGATCAAATGAATTATACTTTGAAGAAAACGAAATTGTAATTAAATTAAAAGTAAAACTCATAATGAAATTATAACTATGAGAACGAAATAATTTAATATGTTTATGTATGAAATTAAGCTGGATAGAACAGAGTCTAAAAATGTTTATTTGCAAAAAAAAATTAATTTGTTTTTTTAAATATACATTAATTTACAATAAATACTGAAGTTAAACGAAAAAAATCTAACAAAAGGAAAATTAAAAGAAAAAAAACATATTGATTGCAGTAAAGTAACTCTTAAACCTGTCAAATGAGTCAACCAAATAAATTTTGGGTTTGGTTATTTTGGTCGATTAGGTTACAATGTTTGATTTGTTAAATCCATTTTTTAGCTCATTTTTTCGAATTGTAAACGGGTTTGACTCGAGAAAAATGGTGTCAATTTGGATTCTCGAGTCGAGTCAGATTTTAACAGTTCCACTAACTATCGTGACCGGTGGCCACAATACTTTGTCTTGAGCTAAGTGACTCCTGAAAAGAAATAGACCCAAAATTTCATTGGCTACGTTAAGTCTAGCTAACCTGAAAATAAAAATAGCTAATTATTCTATTTTTTTTATTATTTTTGAGTGAAAAGGGACCCAAATTTTTTTCCTTCTTTTTGAATGGACCTTTTAGTCCAAGGAACGTAGAAGTTACAATCTCGTATAACTCCGATCAAAGTGACAAAATAAGAGAGCAACCCTCTCTCTCTCTCTCTCTCTCTCTCTCTCTCTCTCTCTCTCTTCTCAACAACTACAGTATAAATTATCATCAGCCAACCCTTTACCCTTGTTATATATCCTATGTTGGAAAGTTTATGAAATTGGGTGGTTTGTTTGATCCTAAATTGATGAAAACTTGAATCCTGGAATTCAATTACAAATCAATTCCGTCGTCAAGTGAATTGTCGTTCAGGTATTATTCACTTTTAATTTATGTGCATGTAAACTTTTACTATCTCAGAAATTGATTTTGTTAGGGTAAGTTAGCTTTGATCTCAAAAAATTATGGGTATGGGTAAGAATTGAATTGTTGAATGTTGCGATATGTTTACTGAGTTATTATGCTATTTAAATCAGTAATCTTTGAACAAATATGTGAAATTATGAATTCAGTCATATTACATACAAATTTATAGTATGTTGCTAGAAATTGCTATTTGTTTTATTATTAGTTGGATTTCTCACCAAAGCTAATAAAATAGTGAAGGGTTTAACTTCGCTGGTTAATTGTTCTTGGTGCGTTTTAATTTTCTGACTGAATAATTGCTGAATCAATTACATAGGCCTAATTTTGATCTGCTTTAGGATTTAGGGAAAAGGAAAAAGGTTAAATTTTACAAATATTTCTTCACAACTTTTCACATTTTACATTTGAACCTTTGGTTTTCAGAAATTTCCTACACAATTTTTTATGGGAAAGCTTTCGCATCCGAATTCTCAATTCATATGTTGTTTTTGGGTATTACTTACGGACAGAAACTTTTAAGAAGTCAGGTTTGTATGTATAGTATAACAGAGGTATTACAAGGTGTTTTGCATGAGCACTTTTTTTGGGAACAAATTGAACTTAAAGACTAAAGAGTTCCTGAGGTTGTGGTTTTGAATTAGTTCCCATTGTCCTGGTTTGTGTTATTTCTTGGGGGAATAAAGAAAAGGTAGAACACAAACCGCGACACACCTTATGCAATCTTTGTAGGAGTTATAGTAGTTTGTTTTGGTCTTTCGGATATGGAAGCGTAGTATGACTAGACGTAGAACAGACTATATATAATCTTATAAGTGCATGGGATTTTTGCTCTAATAAAAGTACTTGTTTAAGTGGTTTTGTATTCAATTGATGGTTAATTGACAGGAACTGAGAGAGGCAGAAAGAAGCTTACTCATGGATAATGATATGGGTGACCATGAATTTGATCAAGAGGCTGGAGCTAGACGATCCAATCAAGTAAAAGAGATGATAGCAGCTGCGTCCAATCGTTTTCGAGAGATGAAATCATCAGCTACACCCCAGCAAATTCGAGATGCAATGCTAGTTGCAGCTGAACAAATTCGAGAGGTAGCTGGAGCCAGAATATGTTGCACTACTTGTAGTAGTACTAAGTGAGTGCAGGTGCAATTTGAACAATTATGGCTGCAGGAAGATAGGGAGGAAGATGGTGCTGATTATCGAGATGTCCTGCACCCCCAACAGCAACAAGGAACAGTTGTTAACATTGTTGATCTCCATGCCTGCAAAATGCAAGTGGTGATTACAGTCAACGCCCCTCCAGGTGTCACATTCTCGCTTGATTTCTTGCCTTGTTTTCAGCAACCCGTCCCTGAACAGCAACAGAGTGGCTGGATTGCAGGGTCTTCTAACGGCTTGTTGTTATGTACAACCGGTAATGTCTTCCAGACCCAGTACTATATCTGCAATCCTCTGACCAAGCAATGGGCCCCCCTCCCTCCAGCCCCTCGGGCCCATACCCAGGTCCACATTGGCTTCATCTTCAAACCTTGCAGCAGCAGCTGTCAGCAGCTGGGAACCTGTAGGGCTTGCAGGTTTAAGGTGGTCCGGTTTTTTGACGAGTATCAGTGCCAACAACTCCGAAGCTTATTCGAAGTGGAAAGCTTCTCGTCAGACACTGGGGTATGGACCATCACCACCATCTCATCCCCGCAAGCTTTCAAATGGTGTTCTAATAAGCTATCCTTCTCCTCTTTATTTCTCAATGGGTGCCTTCATTGGCTTGTCGAAGGGAGTAAGGTTGTGGTTTATGATTCCTACATGAACAAGCTCCGCGGAGTTATACAGGGCCCAAAACAGTCAGAGACCTGCCTGGGATACGGGATTAGTGTCAGCCTAGGGCTGTGTCGTGGCTCGTTTTGGTTGTGTCAATTTTCACGGACTTCAGAATATCTTCGCTTTTGGGAGCTCAAAGGTTATGATGATCATACTAACGGTGACTTTGACAAGTGCTTTTGGGCTTTGCGCCACCTTATTAACTATAGGGAGATGATCTGTGGTCCTAATTGCGCAAGCCCTCCGACCCACTCCAGATGCAGTGGAATGCTTGCTATCCACCCTCATGATCCGGACATTGTTTAGTTGCAGTTCATAAGTAGTGATGATGCTCACAAGTTTGTTGTTTCTTGCAACTTAAGAACCAAGATGTTGGGGCAAGCCAGGTTTGGGCTCAATCACTACATGAGGTGTTGGGCTGATGTATTTACTCTTGTTCTTCCAGAGACGTCGACCACTCTAGGTCCATCGACTTAATTAGTACAATTTTCCTCATGCATATTATAACGTCCCTTTCTTGTACCTTTCTTGTACCTTTCTTGAACCTTTCTTGAAGTCGTGTAGTAACAAACAAAATGGACCATATGAAATTAGGTCGCAAATCAAAAAATGGAGCAAAAAGAATCAAAAAATGGAGCAAAAAGAAAAAGAATGTGCATAATCAAATTGTATCATTGACCATGGCACAATCGTATCATCATTCATTCATCAATGAAAAAAGAGGAAAAAAGAAAGAACTGAAAATACATTACATATGTCCCCTTAATTACAAGCAACAATGGCCCAATTTTATCATATGAAAAACAAATACTTTAATATTATCCATCATTAAAACGAAAAAATGAACGTCATGTTCATCCGGTTCATGCGGGGGTACAACCCATTCATTTTCACCAATACAATACCCATTGAAAACCCAAAAAAGCAAATTTGGAAAGTGTTGAATAATCAAGTTTTGTACCGTTTCTTGGAGCTGTTCGAGTGTATGAATACCTTGTTTTGGTATTTGCGCGAATTCTACAAAATCAGCCCCACCTTGATTATGGATGATTAACCTTTGAAGTGAAATGTGCCCCGGGATTTGGGCCAAGGGATCTTCAACTTCAACCATGTCCATGATTAGCTTAGTTAGAAGTTACTGTTGTAGGTGTAGAAGTAAGTAAACAAAAGGGCTTGCAATAGTAAAAAAAGATATATATATATATATATATATATAATGGAATGATATCAAGAACTCAAAGATAATCAAGAAATACAAATTTACTTGGTATTAAGTTGTTTTTATCAAATGATGTATGTATGTAAATGTAACAAACAAAATTTTAAGATTTTAGTTAGGATGTGTTCACTTTCACTCACTCGTTAATTAGTTCAGTACAGTTAAGTCAGTTTAATGATTATTTTTTCTCTCACGTCTTACTATTTTCAGTTTAATGAAAATGAACACTTTCTTTATTGATCAACATACAGTACAAAAGCACATCAATAGTGTAATATGTTATTATGATATGAGCAAGTACTGTGTGAGACCAACTCACAAAAAAATTTGGGTCATTCGCTTATCATGAGCATGTGTTTTTTCTAAAAAGTGATTATCATCTAACAAAAAGTTACATACAGTAAGTCTATTTTATACGAGTACAAGTTTTTGAGTATGCTATGAGGTGAATTTTGTACCATGTAGCCTAATCTAGCACAATAGGCTTCATGGCAGATTGAGAGTGTAGAGCTGAACTTATCAGAATTAAAATGAGTTCAACACTATTGAACTGAGCACCACTAAATTGAACAGGACACCACTGAATTGAAATTAACACAAATTGATATGTGAGACAAATGTATGTTTCTGAACTCATCACCACTGAACATCACTTAAGTGAACGAGAAATGACACTTGAACTGAACTGAACTGACTGTGTAAGCTCTAAATAACACACCCTAAGTGTGTTCTTTCCATCAAGGTAAAATGAATTGAGCTTCACTGAATTGAATTGAACTAAACAGAGATGAATAGTAATATTTGAGAGCTAAAACATATTACTGAGCTTAATCAAACCAATTAAGGTGTGTTCTTTTTCCATGGGTTGGATTGAACTGAACCAAATTGAACAGAACATAACTAAAATTAAACAAAAACTGAACTGAACTAATTAATGAGTAAGGGTGCGTTTTTTCAAGTTGAACTGAACTAATTAATGAGTAAGGGTGCGTTCTTTAGTGTTGAAATGAACTGAACTGAACCGAGCACCACTAAACTATACAGAAGAATTGAACATAACATCACTAAATCGAACACCACTGAACTGAATTGGACAATAATGAATTCAACACCATTGAAATGAACTGAATCGAACACCATTGAACTGAACTGGACAATATTGAATCGAGGTATACTGATTTATGACCACCACTAACCTGAATGCTATTATTATTATTATTATTATTATTATTATTATTATTATTATTATTATTATTATTATTATTATTATTATTATTATTATTATTATTATTATCATTGTTGTTGTTGTTGTTGTTGTTGTTATTGTTATTGTTATTGTTATTATTATTATTATTATTATAGTCCAATTTAATTTAGTGGTGTTTAGTTTAGTTTAGCGGTGTACACGGTTCAATTCAGTACAATTTAATAGTGCTCGGTTCAATTCAATTCAGCTCACCTCTAAAAAACGTATCATAAGTGAAAAAAACACACTCACCATTCATCAACCAAAGAGGAAAAATTAGCAAAATGAATACTCACGAAGGCACGAGTCATTTACATATATATTTATCTTTTTCTCTTTTAAAGGAGGTAGTAAAAGATGTAACGCTAGGATGTGTTTGACTATTGAGTATTGACTATTGAGTATTGACTCATCGTCTCATAAAACGAGAAAATGAGGCCAATCGCTGAACCTTTTGTTACGCTTTCAAGTCTCAACTCTAAAATCGCAATCACATTTGTCAGTATTGACACTACGAGAAGATAAAAGTGGTCAATTCGATCGTTGAGATGGATGGTGAGCATCTGTCTTCTTTTAAAATACTCCCTTTCATTTTGTTTTTCCTTTAATTCATTGTTCTAAGATGTAGTATTCCACAAACTAATTGATTAAGTATTTGGTAAGTTGAAACAACAAGTCGATTAGAACTAGACCCTATTTCATATTTTCTATAGACAACAGTTTGGTTCACTACCTGCTATACTTATTAGTTGCTATGCAATTACCCATATGGGTTAATTCAATTTCATAACAATTTGAACTTGATTAGTTGCTAGCTATTGATTACCCAATATGGGTTTATTCAATTTCTTAACATTTTGCGCTCAAAATTTCGTGTTGTTCAAAAGCGTGTAAATGAGATGATTTCTTTTCCAAATCTGACATGGATACAGCAATTTGTTTTAAAATGTAGTTTTTTGATAATTAAAATTTTATTGAAATCAAAATTCTAAGAGGAGTAGTTTTTTTGTATTAAAATGTAATTGTCTTCAATTTTATATCATATTATTTTGTTTTAGACAAACACGAAATTAATACGAAACCAAATACGACACGTATATGACCAAACAACACAATCTAATTGACATGACATATGCTAGTATGAGGTGAATTTTATCACATGTAGCCTAATCTAGCAACATGGCAGATTGAGTATAATTGTGTATACAATATATTCCACCCAACAAGGAAAAAATAAGCAAAATGAATACTCATGTGCTAGTCACTCATGAATATTGAGTAATAAGTATTGACTCTTATGTCTTGTCTCCTTGTGTTAGAACTCAAAATGTCTTAATTTAATGGTTAAAATTGAGGTGTTGACTATAAGTCCTAAAGACCAATATGTATATTTAAGAGAAAAAAAGAAGACCAATATGTATATTTTTGTTTTGTTAAACAAAAAAGAGAGTACACGTAAATGAAGACTGAGATACCTCTCTATGTAATGTTCGGAGTCTCGGATTCAATAGCGAACATATCAGACTATGTAAATTAGACTCACCCTTTGAGTCTCATTTTAATCCCAAAAAAAAAAAAAAGCAAAAAAGAATTTTGTCACGTGTTGGAGTAGACTGTATACTTAGACTACCGCTGAACCTTTCGTCACTTGTGTCCCATTACATATTGTCACTGCTGTACCAGTGAGAGAGAAGAGAGAGAGAGCGCCATGGCAGTCGAAAAGATCAAAGTGGCAAATCCGATCGTTGAGATGGACGGTGAGCATCCGTATTCCTTCAAAATTCCTCCTTTTAATTTCGTTCTTTGCTCAATTGTTTTAAGATGTAGCATTCCATAAACTACATGGTATTCGGTCAATTGAAACAGCAAATCGATAAGAACTAGACCCAATTTCATATCTTCTATAGACAAGAGTTTGGTTCACTCCTGATGTACTGAATTACTTCGTAGTTGCTATCTAGTTAATACCCATCTGTGTCAATTCAATTTCTTAACAATTTGAACTTGATTAGGTGCTATATAGTGATTACTCATCCGGGTCAATTCAATTCCTTAACATTTTGAGCTCATGATTTTGTTTGTGTTTTTTTAATTTAATTTTACTGACCATTTCGTGATAATTGGTCAAAAGCATGTAAATGGAGTGTTTCTTTCCTGTTTTTTCATGGAATTGGAATACAAAGATTAGAGGGGACTTAAATGGGAAAAAGTAAAGATCATATCTTTGGAGTAAGGCTAAGAGCAAGAGAGTGACCATATGGAGGGTAAAGGGTAAAAAGGAGGAGAGGAACTAAGCATGTAGGAGAAAGGAGAGAGAAGGATTCTGAGGGGAGAGAATTCGGGAAAGGATGATGTACAGTTTTATTCGTATTAGGAGAGGAGTCGAGCTTTCATAGCTTCCCTTATAAGCAATGGAGGTTTAAGTTTAACACTAGTTGGGGATGGGTTAAACCGGAACCATGAACATAATGCAAAAAGTTTTGTTTATGGTGGGGATGGGTCTAGGGTTTCAGGTGTATGCAATCGTACTGAAATGGAAACACCTCAACTGTTGTTTCAGAATGAATAAAGGTTTGAGGGAATGTTGGGAAATCTAGTTGATGATAGGTTGGGCTATGTATTTGCTACTATCAGAGAGGATCAGTTATAGCCTTATAGGTGTGGATTGCAATGTCTGGGATTTTGAATCAGCAACCCTTTATGTAAAATTATCCCAACCACGAGGTAAATGTGGGAGCTGGAATAGTTAGATGTTAGTAACTACATCATGTTACACTTGTGGTAGATCTCCCTTTTTTCTTTTTATTTTATTTTAAAGAAGATAGAGTTTGGCAGATGTGTGTTACTATTCTAGACGGTAATTTAAGAACTCAGAAGAACCCTTGACCGAAGTTGCAGCAAGCTAAATGAGGCGTTGGAAAATTGATATTGATGTCAGGACTCAGGAGTGGTATGCACTATGCAGGGCATTTTTGGTTCTAAGTATTTCTAAGGACTCGAACCACAGAATATGAAGAATCTATCTTTTGCAGGACAGACTTTTAGAGGGAGAGAATTTAGCCATGAAGCTAAGATTTCTCAGCATTACTGTTTAACTGAAATTGCAGCCATATGTGCCTATTCTCGACCAGCCTTCTAATGCTGTGTTCTGCATGATTTCCGTGTCAGTCTCATTATAATGTTCGACTATATATTTTCAAACTACAAATTTGGAACAAAATGTTCACCATGTTTTATCCACCCTAAGAGATATTTTTTAATATTTTTTATTTATTTGTATGTTTATCTTTGGTTTATGGGCTTAAGGGGGACTGTGGCTTGTCTCAGGCTGTATATTAGTTGGTACCAGTTGCTCATGGTGCTTTCCATTGGAAGTTTAATTATAACTGTATGGAGAGTTTTTCCTACTTATCAGAATACGAATCTCCTTAAGTTAGCAGTAACTAGAAAGTCCTAACAGATTAGATCTATTAAGCGTGGAAGAGGCTCCCTCCCAAGGGATGTTGTTTTGCACGTTACGAGTCCTCTTTTCCTTTGATGCAGTTTACAGTCTGTACACGAATCTAAACTGTTTCTACTTTTACGTGTCAGGCGATGAAATGACTAGGACAATTTGGACATCCATAAAAGAAAAGGTCAGTAGTATGCTGATATATATTTTAAATATTGAAAATCTCAGTCTGCCAGGCTGTCTTCTTTCTGATTTTGTAACACATCTAATCATGATTTCTTTCGTTTGTAAGTAGCTTATACACCCTTTTCTGGAGCTGGATATAAAGTACTATGATCTTGGTTTGCCAAATCGTGACGCCACCAATGATAAAGTAACAATTGAAAGTGCTGAAGCTACACTGAAGTATGTGTTCCTTTCTACAAGATACTGTATTATGTTTTGCCAGTATGTACCATACAAATCACAATGTTTCACTGATAATACATTTGGGAATATCTTTCTACTTGTTTTGTTTTGCAATGACAGAAGTTTTATCTCTATCACGAACGCTTTTATCCCGTAATGACAAGAGAAAGCTACACTATGGTCTTGCTAACAGAAAACAGTAGTGGATCGTGATGTCTGTTTGCACTTATATGTAGCAGCATGTGCTAAAACATACGCATTGTTTCATTGCCTTGTCTTTCAAGTTCCATTCATGAATAGTTGTAATGTTATTAGTGAGGCTAAGTACTTCTATGCATTTCTGCTACTATGAAGTAGTGTTCTTATGCTAATGTAATAGTTTTTTTTTTATTCATTTTTCTGTTTCAGGTACAATGTTGCAATTAAATGTGCAACGATCACACCAGGTATATATGCCTATTGCTCTGCAGGAATGACCCCTCATTAATACTTTAAATCCAGTGTTGATATTTGAAACCAACATATTTATTCCAATGGCAATAAATGATAGTTAACTGTTGTGAAACTATCCATTAAGTGGCTTCCTGCTAGCCTCAAAATTTTTAGGCCTCAAAAGATTAAGGAACGGCCAGTGTGCAGGAGCGTTGAGGTGGGGTTATGATGGAAAACAACATAGCAGGGGAATGACGAGCTCATTTCTAAATGTATGTGATGTGCAGAGGCCTGGAGGGTTAGATTGTATTAAGCAAGGAGAGATGAAGTCTTAAATTTGGCTTGAGGCTGAAACAGAAATTTGCGAGGATTGGGGACATGACAGGTGGTGAAACATGCTACAAGGTAGCAGTAAAAGAGTTAATGGTGGAGGGGATTTTGTTACTTCTGGTTTTCTTGTTATTGGTGAAAGGATGCTATATTCTTTGCTCTGCTCCCTCTTTTATGCGATTCTGATGTTTTTGTTTGTTTAGCTGATAGAAAGGGGCATGTGTGGTGAATGATGGAAAACCATATAATGTGAAGCTCATGTGAGAGAAGAGTGTTGAGAAGTCCTTGAAATGTACTGGCCTACTGAGTGTTTGTTCACATATCCATGTTATTATTTTTTATTTTTTGATTACTGGATAAATCCTGTGGGGTGTCTGAACATTTGTTCTTGTAATCCTTCCGTGAACAAATTATTGGTGCTAAATCTTATTCTTTTATTTTTCCCCTTTCACCAGATGAAGGTCGTGTTAAAGAGTTCAACTTGAGGCAGATGTGGAGGAGTCCAAATGGAACTATCAGAAATATTCTTAATGGTGAAACTATTTGCCTTTTCTTTGATTCTCATTCTGCAATAATGTAAATATAGATGTATGGAGGGAGACGGAAGGGAGGGAGGGAAGGAAAGGGAGATTTGTGATGATGGTTCGTTCTTCTATTTAATGTCCCATACTTCCAGGTAACTTGTATGGGGATTACTAGTTGGGATGCTTATTAACAATTTTCTACAAATTTTCTTCTTTAGGATTCAGGATCATAGTTCTAAGTAGCCTTCCTAATAAACTCTTGACATATCTTTTGCTTCTTTCCAAGTCTAAATCATCAATGTATGCTGGTCAGTTACTCCATTTTATAATTCTATTTTTGCCATGTATTCTCACATTTCCAACTGCATTCAATGATCAATGTAATCCTATTCAATGGGCATCAGCATGGAGTGTTTATTCATGTTTCCTGATGACATGTACTTAGTTTATGTCAAAATGTTTTTGAACAATATGATCATTGTCATGTCAATGATTAATCTTCTGTATAGATTACTGAGACTGACATTAAAGCAACATCCTCCATAGTTTTGTTTCTTGCGTATTAGATTACTGATGCTGAAAGGTTATGTCATCCTTTCACTTCAGGTACTGTCTTCAGAGAACCAATCATCTGCAAAAATGTTCCAAGGCTTGTTCCAGGTTGGTGCCTTTTTTGGATTGCAATTTATCTGATCATTATATTGTATATCATAACTCATTATATGTAAAGATTATGCCTTACTCAGGCTGGACAAAGCCCATATGCATTGGGAGACATGCATTTGGAGATCAATATCGTGCATCAGAAGCAATCATTCAGGGAGCAGGAACTCTTAAGATGGTCTTTGGTAAATCCCGGCCTTTAGCTAATCAATTTCTCAGAAGATGGCTTAATTATGTAGTCGGAAGATTGGAGTTCGGAATCTTTATCTTGTGCAATACTGCAGGAAGATATTGTTATGACAATGTTGTACCACTGTGTTTATAGTTCCAGAGGGGCAAGGTGAAAAAAAAGAGCTAGAAGTGTTTCGATTCAAACACCCAGGAGGAGTTGCCATGTCTATGTATAACACTAATGAGGTGCTGTTCTTAGAAAATTACAATATTGTATGATTGCTTAACAAAGTATGTTGGATTTTAATTCTTCATGGCAAACAGTCAATACGGGCTTTTGCCGAGGCTTCAATGAGTACTGCTTGCCAGAAGCAATGGCCACTTTATCTTAGCACGAAAAACACCATTCTGAAGACATATGATGGAAGGTGATACTACAGAATTTGCTTTCTTTTGAACCCCATAGCAATGAAATGGTGATTTATTTACTTGGTTCTTCTGGTTTCTGCATTAAAGATTCAAGGACATATTCCAGGAAGTTTATGAATCAAAGTGGAAATCGAAGTTTGAGTCTATGGGAATATGGTAAGAATCAACTCCCTACTTTCTAGAAGGTAATAAACCACATTTTACTTTTGGTTATCTGACCAAGAATTGCTGATTGCCTAGGTATGAACATCGTCTCATTGATGATATGGTTGCTTATGCAATGAAGAGTGAAGGGGGGTATGTTTGGGCATGCAAGAATTATGATGGAGATGTCCAAAGTGATTTCTTGGCTCAAGGTTTGTATAAATTTAGGGCATGAGGCCCTGTGCTTCTATTTACTGTTAGAATGATGCGGACTGTGGAGTATGACTCGTTCTGGGTTTGTTACATTTTCTCTCTGTTATTTCAGGATTTGGATCACTTGGGTTGATGACATCTGTTCTGGTTTGTGCTCTTGATTATACCTCAATTCTGAATTTTTCCTCCATTTTTTTTTAAAAAGAATATTTACTATGTGAACCAGGTATGTCCGGATGGGCGGACTATTGAAGCTGAAGCGGCCCATGGAACAGTTACCCGCCACTTCCGGGTTCATCAGAAAGGTGGTGAAACCAGCACAAACAGTATAGCATCCATCTTCGCATGGACACGTGGGCTTGCGCACAGGTATCAAATAGTATTCCATTAATCTCTTAGTTAGTGCCTTAGTGGTATAATTTTACTTTTTGGAATTTGGAAGTGAGACTATCTACATTGTTTTACCGCATAAGATCGGTTAATGGGCTCTTGAATATGAATGATGAAAGTTGAAAGCAAGTTTGAAGATATCCTTTGATTAAAGCATTTCTTGCTGGCAGGGCTAAGCTGGATAACAATGGTAAACTCTTGGACTTCACAAGTAAGCTTGAAGCAGCATGTATCGGAACTGTTGAATCAGGAAAGATGACTAAAGATCTCGCACTACTTGTTCATGGAGCTAAGTACGTTTCATCATTGTTTTAAACTCAATCTGCTATGTTCTTCCTCTTATGGCTTCTTATTTATGATATCTACTGCTTCAGGGTCAAGAGGTCCCAATATTTAAACACCGAAGAGTTCATTGATGCTGTTGCTGAAGAGCTGAGAGCAAGGCTGGCTGTTAAAGCAAAGTTGTAAACAAATTATAAAAAAAGAGAAGGCTAAAACTGTAAACATTCGCTTAGGGGGGGGGGGGGATCTATTAATTGTTAGCAAATATCCATAATAAGCTACTACTGGGGTGGCAAACCTGTTATGTACTGTATAGCTCTAGCCTCTATGCATCAATCTAATAAGTTGAAGTCGAATCATGTTATTTTGTTTGTGCTAATGGATCCCAACTTAATATAAATAATAAAAGGCTGATATTTAGTTTGTAGGAGTTTTAGTTTCTCCATGTCACAACTCACATTCTTCCTCACCCTCTCCTTCATTTCATAATTAAAATATGAGCTTAGATATTACTATTATTTTTGTAAAAGTTGGTGGTGGAAGATGAATGTTAGGGAAACTTGTAATTTTAGATAATAGGATACTGAGAAAAGAAAGAAAAGTTCACATAACTTTAGAAAAAAATGAAATTACTTGAGAAAAAATAAGGAAAAATTATGAGAACTCAAAATAAAAGAGAAGGCTCTGGCGATATTGTGTATGTCGTGGTAAGGGGGGGGGGGGGGAGGGTTCATTTGGACAATGTATATGTATTCCAGCCTTATGACAAAAGGATAACCCCCTCCTTGCCCAAGGGCCAAGACATGTCACAGGAGCCCTTATTGATGCCCAAACTTCATATTCACCGGCCGGTGACCCATGAGGAACGGTACCCAAGCAAGCGCTAAGCCGCTAACCTGGGACATTGCAGCTGGGGCAAAGGTGCTTGGACAGTACGATTTAGCTCAAACTTTCTCCATATTCTTGCCTAGATATCAAACAAAAATAAACGAGTGTTGCTCGATATAGATTTATAAAAATCTTGTCCATTTCTGCCTTTTGAGGCTGAACGAGTTATCCCAACTATGATCAACTCTGAAATAGTATAAAGAATGTGTAGAGAACAGAGCATGCTCCTCCCTAAATCACAATCCAAAGAGAAGAAATTCAGTCTACTAGGAGGGGGCTTGACGGCGTGCCTCAAAGGAAAACAGTAGAGGAGCAAACACAGTCAACTTATAACTCTTAAGCACAGCCCTAACTAATATAATCACTTAAATTTCAATACACAAAATCACTAGAAGGATGAGCCTCGAAGAGTCTATAACTTTGCTGACATTGAAAACAGTCAAGTGGATGCAGCGGAAGAAGGTCCAGCACTGCTCCTTGATTCAGCAATGCTTTCTGCAGATGGTGGTTGGTATATACGTGCTTTTTTCAAAATTTCAGCAACTGTCCAATGCTTGTGCTTACTAAGTGGCCTTGAAGGATCCAACTTAACCTGCAACCCAGGGCAGTTTCAAAAGTTTGGAGTTAATGTAAGGAGCTCTAACCGATCCAGAGAGAAAGAAAATGGAACATTGCGATTCAGCATCAACAAAAATGCAGCAAACTGAAGCATCTGGTGTACCAAACACCAATCCAATCTCAAAATATTCCAGCTCCATAAAAAAGCATTTAATTGCTAAAAACAGGAACGTATCAGATACATAGCAGATTAGGCCACATTTCACATTTAGAGAACCACCTCTAGTTTGGCTCTGAGACAAGGAACTAACTTCATCCTGGAAAAAAAAAAGATTACAAGCATCCCACACCAGCCCTTAACAAAATGTAGAATGGTAGCTATAGACTACAGACAAGGAAACACACCTCTCATTGGGAATCGAAACATGAACAAAACTATAGGTCATATTTCGCCTTTGGGAGCTCTTACAATTTCAGATGCAGACACATTTTAGATTAAGGGTCCAAATGGAAGCAATGTCTTTGTTGCACTTGTGAGACAACATACATACATCTGACCCCCCCCCCAGGCAGGTGTATACCAACACCTTAAAGGTTTCAGAAAAAGCCAAACTAACCTCTAGACACCAATAAGTGTTCGTTACATATCCCCATCTAATTATTCAAAAGAACACTAGATTGCTTTCAATGAGTTTATTACAGCAAATGATAGGATCACCTATAAGAAAGAGAAAACAAGCTCAGAAACTAAAACAGCCAAGGTAAAGAAAATGGAAACATCCAGCTTGATAAGTCATCTTTACAGCTAGAATTTCTTCAATTTATCAAAATGATGCACAACTTTTACCATTTTCCAAAGAAAAGAAAACTTTGGACACCCTTTCTGAAAATAAATAGTTCAAAGAGTGGCACCAAATTGGACACGCTTTCTCAAATGAAGCATGTAGTCTTAGCGCTAAAGAAACTCGTTTGTTGCTCATGCGACAGTCACATTGCTATACAAGTGTTAATAAATTTTTAAACTGCATTAGTATGGGATATATTTTGCTATCTGATCCAGCATAAATTTGCTCATACAGTTCTTCCAACAAAATTTCTAAGAGGGAATTCTGGTTCATTCAGTAAAAGCTTTACTTCCTTCTTATTTCAGAAATTGCACAAAAAGAGCAATAATCTGAGAATCACATGACATCTAACACCATCTGTGCACCTGTCCAGAAACTAACAGAGCACATCATTATATCACTCTCCGCAATGAAAGGAAAAGGAGCCAGAGGAACCAGAAAAAGGGTGAAATAAAACTTCCAAGGTAAATGCACCATGAGCAAGACATAATTCATAGACATTGAACACAAATCAAGTTCAATTTCTCCCTTGTGTCTCTGATAAATAACAATACAAAGCACAAGTTCAATGACGATTAGCGACTTACCCGATCACCAATGTTGCACTCGTTTTGCTCATCATGGGCCATGAACTTGCTAGTTCTCTTGACATATCGGTTAAAGAGCTTGTGGTGGAAAAGTCGGTCCACTGCTACGACCACTGATTTCTGCATCTTGTTCGACACCACCATCCCCACCACCGGCTTCATTTTGTATATTTATGTTTCTTTAATGGCCACAAAACTTCACACAATACAAAATTAACCTTATCAGAAACTTGCCCCAACATAGATTTAACCAAAAAGTAACAGCAAGTATCTAAGCAAAAGGTCACTCAGGATTATCAACAAACACTTAGCTGAAATCACTCTCTCTCTCTAGCAACCAAACTTTGAAAAAGGAAAGCAATTATCAATCAGAATTAAACCCACAAAACCCATTAAGGATTTGCTTCTAGAGATGATAGCAATTAGCAAGTATCCAAGGAAAAGTTCACTAAGGACTTTTAACAAACACCTGGTGGGCATTCCAAAAACTGACCTTTACCCACAAATTCACTGACCAATTCAGCCAGAAAAGGTGATTTAGCACAATAGAAACAAATTGGGTTTTCACTAAAACTTACACAAATGCGAAGCTACTGATCTATTAAAAGGTTGTGTTCTCTAAAAATTTACAACAGAATCGCAAATAACATCATTCTACAATTCATGAGGGAACCAAAATAGTTACGATTAAGGTCGGGCGGCTCACCTCAAGTCGGCTATGGCTATGCAACGATGGACGGCGAATGCTGACCGGCGGTGACAAGCAAAATAAATAGAGGGAGTCTCACTCTGGTTTAATTAATTGAACTCGAAGAAGGGTAAATGAAAAGGCTGGAGAGAAAATAAAAAGGGTTTGTTATTTCAAAAAAAAAAAAAAAATGCTGCTTTCCGGTTGAAAAATAAATATAAATAAAAATACACGATAAACTTCCTAAACTGCCCCTTAAGTGCTAAGCCAAAGCGATATATGTAAAGCCGGCAAAAGCTGACACGATACGATAACACGACATGAATCGGACACGAAATAAACGGGTTAGTGTTGAGATTTTCGACACGATTAACTTAAGAGGGTCGACACGAGTAACCCGTTTAGTTAAATGGGTTGGGTTAGTGTTGAGATTTTCAACACGAAGTTGACACGCTCTGACACGATTATTCAAATATGTCGAGAGAAAAGTCACTTAACTAATGATAATAACAAAAATAAAGTTTAAATCCATGATATTCATTAGTTCAATTGAGTAATACACCAATGGAAGCTTAAAAGTGATGTTTTAAAATTTCATTACTATGTTTTGTTAGTTTTTTATGTTATATTTTTAAATTTTCTTAAAAGAAATCACATTAAAAAAGTTAAGCGGGTTAACACGAATAACACGATTATTAAGCGGGTTGGGTTAGTGTTGAAGGTTTCCGACACGATTAATATATGGGTCAGGTTAGTGTCGGGAGATTTCTAACACGATTATCTTTGACACGAATACGAACATGACACGACAGCACCTATTTGCCAGCTCTAAATATATGGCCTATGGGGGGAGGAAAATAATACTAAACTGCATCTAAAAAACAATATTTCTTCTTCACTCAATTTTTTTTTTTTTTGATATTGTGTAAGAGATTGAAAGTAACATTTTTCATTCAAAAGGTAAATCTACTTTTTAAAAAAAAAAATTAGAGTAATATTTTTTTCACGGTTAAAAGAGTCTACAATATTTTTTTGGAAAAATAAATGTGAATAATCTTATATTTGGGCGGTTGTACAAGAATAATCTCACAAATGACTTTAGCCCAAAATAATCCCACAAATAAATGGCGTTAACGTCAATAGACTCAATGAGGACTTCCGTTAACTCCTAGTTGAAGTGACTCTCTCTCTCTAACGCCTTTCAGCCATGGTACTATGGCTGGAAAACCTTCCAACCACCTAAATACAGCCCCTTAAGAGTTAGATGAGTTGTTATTATTACCATTAATATTGTCACTTGGAAAATACCTGAATCATGTTCCTTAAAATTGAGATAGCTTAAATCTTAAAGGATAGACTTCAGTTTACAAGCAGGGCAATTTTGAAAGCTAATGTTGTACAGTTTTTCATTTGGGATGAAGTTGTTGGGATATCTTTTGAGAGTTTTAAAGTTTTGGTGTCAATTTTCTTTGAATTGTCCCCCATTGATGATGAATCATTTGAAGTCTGCCAAATTTGCCGAATTTGAAGCATAGCTCGCAAGTTGCCGAATTTGTGGGTTCTCTTCAAAGAATCACCAATAGATGACTATTTGGAGTTTTTGAGTTCTCTTATAAAGATTTGGGCTTGATTTTGTTCCATGGATGAAACCCACAAAAAAACGGATCCAAATTTTGGTGGCTTTGAAGGTTCTTAGTGTTCTTCCATGGCTAAAAGGAAAAAGAGAGAGAGAGACAGAGAGAGAGAGAGAGAGAGAGAGAGAGAGAGAGAGAGAGAGAGAGAGAGCCACATCACCAAGAGTTAACGGAGGGTTAACTCCATTTTTATTTAACTCACACGTGTTAACACAGTTTATTTGTGAGATTATTTTGGGCTAATATTATTTATGGGATTATTCTTGTACGACCGCCTAAATGTTGGATTATTCACGTCCATTTTTCATTTTTTTTTTTAAAAAAAAAAGTAGTATGTACTATCCAAGATGTAATAATCATCTCATGGTAAGAGCGTCTATAAGCAATGTGTCTAGTAATTTTTTCGATTTCTTTTTATATTTTGGTTTGTTTTGCAATCACTTTTAGAATAGTTGTAACTATTTTGATCAAGGAAAGAACTAATCACATTCCAATATTAGTTCTCTGGGAAATTAGTAGTTGAGAATTAATGTTCCACATTAGGAGTAACAACTAGGTATCCATTGATTTGAAAATACATTTCGTCGCACCTCACCTGAAAGCCACCTTATACGAGATTTTGTGTTGAGAGATTCAGTGTTATTGTAAGGTTTTTATTTGTAATCTGACTCAAATAATAGTAAGATACTATTATTCTTCCCACATTACTAAAACAACCATAGCCTTCCTCTATAATGTCTTGCTTTTGAGTCTCCCTTTACCTTTCCTTTTTGCTTTTCTGCAAGCTAAATCAGCTTGAGACAAAAATGCCTTGGTCCTAAATTTCTTACATCAATTTTTGGTCTTAAATTTCTTACACCAATTTTTGGTCTTTAAATTCAAACCTATATAGCATTACAATTACAAGCTAAGTTCACATATGGTACTCCTAAAAACTAGCAGAAACACACCCTAAAAATAACCAAACAGAGACCAAGTCTTCTCCCATGAACATCTACCATTCCTCTCTTCCTCACCTTTGTTCTCACATCTTCATCCAAAACTAAACCGAAATAAAAAAGAAAATACAGAAAAAAAAACCTAATCCATGTTTCATGTTCTTCAATTTCATTAACTTAATTCATAACAATCATGGAGGTTAACTCCATTTAGGATTTAACCTCATTTATCATGACTCCTAAGAGTTTGGTGTAACCAATAAAAATCCTTAAAACACCAAATTTATTTATTTTTTGGATAACTAGTCTTGTTAATTTTTTTGTAAGTCCTTAAAACTTACCATAGGCTTCCCATAACAAAACAGGGAAGGACATGATGGCGTCTTCGGAGCCCTCAAACAAGGCAATGAGAAGCCAAGGGAGCTCCGGGAGCGACGCGTCACGCAACACCCGGACATCAAGTGGTGGTGGTGGTGGCCAGACGGTGAAGTTTGCTAGGCGAACGTCGAGTGGACGTTACGTAAGCCTCTCTAGGGAGGATCTAGACATGTCAGGTGACTTTTCAGGGGATTACATGAACTATACGGTCCACATTCCTCCTACACCTGATAACCAGCCTATGGATGGTTCATCTGTTGCGGCTAAGGCTGAAGAGCAATACGTCTCGAATTCGTTGTTCACCGGTGGGTTCAACAGCGTCACACGGGCTCACCTTATGGATAAGATGACTGATACAGAGTCAAATCAGCCCGAGAGGGTGGCCCGTGGGGCGGCCGGGTTGTGTCAAATGCCGGCTTGTGATGGGACTATGATGAAGGATGATAGAGGGAATCCAGTGCTTCCTTGTGAATGCAGGTATTTTAATTTGTAGATTGTAGGAATGTTTGATTTACATGAATAGTAATTACATATACTTAACAATGCTATGGGTCTCAAATTGAGATGGAGATTTCGATCACAACTTACCAATGGAGGGATTATAGATAAAGAGGATGAATGTATGTAAACAAAATTGAAGAAAAGAAAACTTGAGGCATAATTGATAATCTAGCGAGCTTTCATGGAGTATGTTCACGAGTGTATCGGCTCGTTTCACCCCTAGTCCCTACTATATATCAAATGAGTTTCTAGTTTCCTTATTTTAATATTTTCTCTTTTATTCTTGTTTGCAAAAACCCCTATACCAATAAGTGGTGACCGAAAAAATTCATCATTGCTGGTGACCTTTAGCATTACTCAGCTCAGTATACATCTAAACTTTTTTTTTTTTTTTTTTTTTGAGGGGAATATACATCTAAACTAATCATAATAATGCAGGTTCCAGATATGTAATGACTGCTTTATTGATGCTCAAAAGGACACTGGGGTATGTCCAGGATGCAAGGAACCATACAGGCTAGGAGATTATGACGACGAGCCACCGGATTACTCCAGTGGCGCACTACCATTACCGGCACCCAACAAGGCCAATGCAGAACGACGAATGATGAGTGCTCGAAATAAAAATGGAGAATTCGACCACAGCAAGTGGTTGTTTGAGACACAAGGGACTTATGGTCATGGCACGGCTTATTGGCCTCCGGAAGACGCGTATGGTGGTGATGGAGGTGACCCCATGGGGGGAAGCATGGTTGGTACTAATGATAAGCCATTTAAGCCCCTTAGCAGAGTTCTAGCTATTCCTAATGGAATTATTAGTCCTTACAGGTCAGTCCAATCAACCACACTTAATTGTGTAGTTTTTTCATCAAAATATAACACACTTAATTTGATAGAGTTGACGTTATGTGACAACTGATTCTAAGACCGTCTTATACAAGTTTTTGTATTTTGTTACAGGTTACTAGTCGTTGTACGATTAGTCTTCCTAGTCCTATTTCTAATATGGCGAGTCGCACATCCAAACGAGGAGGCTGTTTGGCTATGGCTTATGTCCATAATCTGCGAGATCTGGTTCGCCTTCTCATGGCTTCTCGACATTGTCCCAAAACTATGCCCAATAAACCGGTCCACGGACCTCGAAGCCCTACATGAAAAATTCGACTTACCCTCGCCATCAAACCCAACGGGGCGGTCAGACCTCCCAGGGGTGGATCTCTTTGTCTCAACCGCTGACCCGGAAAAAGAACCGCCCCTCGTAACAGCCAACACCATCCTTTCAATCCTGTCCGTCGATTACCCAGTCGAGAAGATCACATGCTACGTGTCAGACGATGGAGGGGCTCTACTAACGTTCGAAGCAATGGCTGAAGCTGCTAGCTTTGCTGAGCTATGGGTACCATTTTGTAAGAAACATGATATTGAACCAAGAAATCCAGATACATATTTTGCATTGAAGGGTGACCCTACTAAGAATAAGTTGAGGTCTGATTTTGTTAAGGATAGGAGGAAGATTAAGAGGGAATACGACGAGTTTAAGGTTCGGATTAATGGTTTGCCTGACTCGATTAGGAGACGATCCGATGCGTTTAATGCTAGGGAGGAGATGAAGTTGCTTAAGCAAATGAGGGATAATAGTGCTGATAGGGCTGAACCCATTCGGGTTCAAAAAGCTACTTGGATGGCTGATGGGACTCATTGGCCTGGGACTTGGGCTGTTGCTTCTAGTGAACATGCTAAAGGTGATCATGCTGGAATTCTTCAGGTATGGTGCTCAATTACTACCCTAATTAATTTTAATATCCATTTCAAAGTCAAAATTAACATAGCTGTACTTCGAAGTCGTTAACATCAATTATTATCTAGGTGTCGGATTGGTTTATGTTTTGCGTTGTTTTCTCTTTGGGTGTATTGAGCGTAAGCTCGAGGGGTATTTTTTGTGCTTTGGTGTATTGGCTGTGTGGAGCTTTGACTCTGTTATATGAGCTTCGACTCCTTTCTCTTATCAATAAAATAAGTTCAATAATTATAGTCTTTTACATCAATTATATTGTTAGTGCCTAAGGAAAATTCTCATTCTTATGTCATACAGGTGATGTTGAAGCCACCACAACCTGACCCAATAGTGGGATCACCTGAGGATGAAAACCTCATAGATTTCTCAGACATAGACGTACGTCTACCAATGTTCGTGTACATGTCACGTGAGAAACGACCTGGCTACGACCACAACAAGAAAGCGGGCGCCATGAACGCCTTAGTGCGAGCATCTGCCATCCTCTCCAACGGGCCCTTCATACTTAACCTCGATTGTGATCACTATTTCAACAATTGTAAGGCTATCCGAGAAGGAATGTGCTTTTTGCTTGATAGAGGAGGTGAAGACATTTGCTATATCCAATTCCCTCAGCGGTTTGAAGGCATTGATCCTTCTGATAGATATGCCAATCGTAACACCGTCTTTTTTGATGGCAACATGCGTGCTCTTGATGGCCTTCAGGTTCTTTTCAATTTTGGATCAATATCTCTGTTTTAAGACATGTATAATGACTCTGCTTTTATTACTGCTTGTGATAAAACTTGCTCATTTACCCTTAAAAAAAAAAGCACAAAAAAAACCTTCAATAAACCATGACATTGATGCAGGGTCCAGTTTATGTGGGAACGGGCTGCATGTTCAGACGGTTTGCATTGTACGGGTTTGACCCACCCGACCCAGAAAAGGTATCGAATAACAACGAATCTGAGACCGGAGCATTGAAGCCCACTGACTTTGATCCGGACCTAGATGTGCACCTGTTGCCCAAGAGGTTTGGTAACTCAACAAAGTTAGCTGAGTCAATCCCAATAGCCGAGTACCAAGGACGGCCTTTAGCTGATCATACTGCGGTTAAGTATGGAAGGCCTTCTGGCGCTCTTAGGGTCCCTCGTGAGCCTCTTGATTCTACCACTGTTGCTGAAGCTGTGTCTGTTATTTCTTGCTGGTAAGTCCCTTAGTCTTTGTAATGTGTTATACCAAAATATTTTTTTAGTACTTCTACATTACATTGCATTGCATTACTAGCAATTAAACGCCACCCAAATGTTACATAAGTAACCTGATGCGACAAATTGGTCGAATCACACTCAAATCAATTTACGCATGAAAACATGTTTATGTCGTGTTTTGTTCATGTTTCTCCAGTATAAGCTAGGCAAACACTTCGCCAAAGCTCATTCTCTTGATACTTGACACGTACCACAAAAGAGAACATCTTAAAATTAAGCACATTAATACTTACCCTAGATGAAATTTTAAGATGAGTGCCTTCACATCACCAAATTGATAATCTTTACACATCTCTACACATTCATCATATGTAGCATGTTTTTTTCTCTGTAAGTGAAACTTTTACCATCCATAACAAGTGATGGTTACTCACTACTTATGTCCCAGGTACGAGGACAAGACCGAATGGGGAGACAGAGTAGGGTGGATCTACGGTTCAGTGACAGAGGATGTGGTGACAGGTTACAGGATGCATAACAGAGGGTGGCGCTCTGTCTACTGCGTTACTAAGCGAGACGCCTTTAAAGGGTCAGCCCCGATCAACCTCACAGACAGGCTCCACCAGGTGCTCCGGTGGGCAACTGGATCTGTTGAGATCTTTTTCTCTAGGAACAACGCCTTGTTAGCATCTCGACGACTCCAGCTCTTACAACGATTAGCTTATATCAATGTCGGCATTTACCCTTTTACCTCTATTTTCCTCATCATGTACTGCTTTCTCCCCGCTCTCTCGCTCTTTTCAGGCCAGTTCATTGTCCAAACACTCAGTGTTACCTTCTTGGTGTATCTTCTTATCATGACACTTTGTTTGATCTTCTTGGCCATCTTGGAGGTGAAATGGTCAGGAATTGAGTTGGAAGAGTGGTGGAGGAATGAGCAGTTTTGGCTCATTTCTGGAACTAGCTCTCACCTTGCTGCAGTCATCCAAGGACTTCTTAAAGTCTTTGCTGGTATGGTCTTAACATATGTTTCCTACTTTCAATTAATATCTAATCCTAGGGATAAGGTTGCGTACATTTGACTCCCCTTACCTCGCAAAAGGTGAAGGCCTCGTGATGGGAAATGATTATGATACTTCATATTACCTCAAAATTAATCATAATCGTTCATATATTTCATATATTCAGGTATCGAGATCTCTTTCACCTTGACATCAAAATCAGCAGCTGAAGACGAGGATGATGTTTTCGCAGATTTGTACCTAGTAAAATGGACATCTCTAATGCTTCCACCAATAGTCATAGCAATGGTAAACATCATAGCAGTTTGTTACGCCTTTGCGAAAACGATATATAGTACAGTACCAGCATGGAGCAAGTTTGTTGGAGGTGCATTCTTTAGCTTTTGGGTGTTGGCTCATTTGTACCCTTTTGCTAAAGGGTTAATGGGAAGAAGAAGAAAGACACCTACAATTGTGTTTGTTTGGGGTGGTCTAATTGCTATCACCATTTCTTTGCTTTACATTGCTATTAATCCTCAAACTGGTAGTCCAGCAGCAGGAGCTGGTGGTAGTTCATCATTCACATTTCCATGATGATTATTAATGATCAAATGTATGAATGTTGTTGTTTTTGTTTGTATTTCAAATATATATATATATATATATATATATATATATATATATATATATATATATATATATATATATATATATATTACTGAATTAGATGTCACATAGTTAAATATGAGTAGAATTTAGGAATTTTGTGGACAAAAGTTGGCATTTAAAAACTGGTTTTGTTGTAATTGATGACTAGATGATTTGTTTCTTGACATTCAATTTTGTCCAATGTGTTTTTGTTTTTGTTTTTGGATTCATATACTTGTACATACTGTTAATGGCGAGTGGTCTCACCTAGAAGCCGCCTCATACGAGTTTTTGTGTTGATCGATGGAGCAGTGCAATTGTGCATGTCCAGATCGATTTCTGCTAAGATTGATCTTGATCATTAAGTAAGTTGATTATTAATTCAACGTTTGAATTGATCAAAATTCCCTCAACTTGCTAATTGGGTCAAATTTCTTGGATTTACGGAGTAATAAAATATCAACAGTCAACTAATTATTCAAATTTGGCTTAGGTACGCAACCGTACCGTACCTTTCAAGTCTCATATCACAAGAAAATGAGGGCAAAAAAATTATATCCTCTTCACTAATCACTACTGTCTACTGCCCCCTACCTCATCCAAAAGAAGAAGTCCTTTCGTTAGTATACTCGCGTTTTCTAATGATTTCTTTGGCCTTTAAAATGCAAACTCATCTCATACTGGAACATAAAAAATACATCTACACGACTACACTGTACATTTTTCAAAGTCAAATGTAGTTGTAACTTTAAAGTTACAAGTCCTATCTCCTTATTAAAAAAAATTACAAGCCAGGTCATTGTCATGTACATATGCTATTACATTTCATTCCGTTCCGTTTCATTTCGTTTTGTGTCATTTTGTTCCGTTTCGTTTTGCTTTGCATTTTATTTTGTAATTCATTAAGTTTTGTCTCAAATTTTATTCTGTTCCGTGTCTTTTTGTGCCGAGTCGTTCCATTCCGTTCCATGCTATTCTGTTTGGTTCCGTTCCGTGATGTTCTGTTACGTATCATCTGATGATTACCATCGTCCGTATCATAGTATGGTAGAAAAAAAGTTGTAGCCTATTCCAATCCTGGCTGTTTTATTACGTATCGTGCTATTGTAGAAAATAATTTTGATTAGTGTATATGTCTAGGGTGTATGCTTCAAATGATGTTGAGGACAGAGCACATGTGTGGGGTTTTGATACGATCGTCCAAATGATACGATCGTCCGTATCGAACGCCGAACGAAATAAGTTACGATCGCATAAGACAATTGAACTTTTTTTATTTCATTGTAGAAATTACTCCATGGAGTTGAAATCTTTTCTTGGAGATAGTTGTCTACTTTATTTTCGATATGAGAACCGAAAATCAAAAATTGTAACTTTTAGAAATTGATTTTTAAGGTTTGAAAATTTTTAAACTTCAAAACCATTATGAATGGGCTAAATAAAACAAAAATTGCAAGTCTGGGAGATGGAGTAATGCCCATTAGCATGTATTGTTTGGACTTTGTCATATACTTAGGAGCATTATGGATGGTATATTCAAATATATTTAAATCATTGGTCTACCATGTACTAAGTTCATACAAGTTTTTGTAAAAGCTCATTGCATATTTTTTTTATACTCACATACTAATTTCAAGGCAACAAAATGGAATTTTATACGTTATTATGAAGTGTTGGGATAGGGAGTGCTACACAAAATGGTATAGAGGATTCAGATTCAACATTAGGGTGTCAAAATGAAATTTGGTCATTCACTTTGCCTTATCCTGCTGTTGATGACCAATGAAACACTTGAGGGGTTACAAAACGCAAAAGTTGGAATATTGACTGATGATAATTTATTAACGGGATTCAAACAAATTTGGATTGGGATGCATTAATGAGAGTTGATCAATTCAAACTCTACTGAATGAGTAATTATTGCTTGGTAATTAAGGATTAGTTTAATACTTAACCATCAATGAACAAACATGGGCAGCAGAGAGCAATCTTTCCCTATAAATACTATCTCAAAATCGCACCCTATTAAGTGTTCTAATTAAGCAATAAAGAAAAGAGAGTTCAAAGAGAGACTAAGAGACTTAAGAAAGAGAGAAGAATGGCTAAGGTTCGAAGTTCAGTGAGCTTGTTGGCTATTTGCCTCATGTTGCTCCTCATTGCCAATATGGGTAAGTTAAGTTTTGATTTTTGAATGTACTAGTAGCTAGTAAGATTCCTTTCAGTTTGGGTGATTACCAAATATGTTAACACATGCATATATTGAAACATCATCACTACCCATACAAATATATTGATTTAGTACCCTACAAGTACCATTTTAATAGAAATGAAGTACCTTTTTTTTGGAGGGTATATCTAAAAAGCGAGTAAGGTAAGGCGTGATGGGAATAATTCTGTAACCCAATGCCTAGCTATTGCTAGAGTTGCTCCTTTGCAGAGCGAGCAATGTTGGGTCGATTGTTATCCACAAGCTAACTCCACTTATATATATACTCATAGACTCATTTTCGACGTGTATTACTTTTTATTTCGTTTTATACTTCTAATCTTGTTTAACTTATTACGCAAATGTGAAACAGAAATGCCGCAAGTGGAAGCCAGTGTGTGCAGGAAATACAGCCAGGACTATAGAGGATGGTGTTGGACCACCAGCGGTTGCCATAGCACTTGCCGTGGGGAGCGCCCACGGCACGGGGAGCGAGCATTTAAAGGAGAATGCCACTATGATGATGATGGCCGCGCTTGCTTTTGCTATTACCGCAGCGCGGCAGTATGTCACTGAACTGATCATCACATATACTACAACATACTTTGCATATATAATGCATGTTTATCGTATGATACAAAATAAAGAATTACATGAAGATGGTATTGTTCGCCATCTTATTGTAATTTTGGTCATAATAAGAGCTATGTCTGTTGTTTGTTCACTTGAGATTGTTTACGGAGTTTGTATTATTGTACCATTTGTACGATTGTATGTTTGATTATGTAGTTGTATGTGTTTATGGAAGCGATTCTTGTAAAAGAGTGTATCAATAATTAATATGTATGTGGAATAATATTAATATAAATAAATGTTATTGTATCATTCTGTGTACTTTTCTTAATTTATAGTAATAATTAAGTATTATTTAAGAATATAGCTTCTCTTTTTTTTCCGTTATTGCAAGGAAAAAGAAGTATTCAAATTAAAAACGGCAACTAATTGCCTGAAATTCAATTAGTATCAAAAAAGAAAGCAGCAAAATGTTCCTCTAAGGCCCTTGCTTCTTATCTGATCTCCCTATATACACAACTTAATAAATAATCTTGTTTATTCCGAAACTTTAAAAAAAATATTTATAAAATAAAATGCTAAACTTTTTGAAAACATAAATTAGTTCCAACCATATTTGGTTTTGGACATCCAAACAAAATTAAGAGCTTGTAAATTTTGTACTACTCGTAATTGAATTATCCCCTAAAATCAGTGGAAAAGAAAAAAGAAAATTGAATCTCAATTTTTATGGTTCCCGCCCTATTTCTAAAAAGAAAAAGAAAATTTGTTGCAAATAATCAAAACTATTAACGAGTGTCTATAAGTACAAAAGTAAGCATATGGCCCGCAAGAAATGTCTAGATTGTCCCAGTCATACAAATGTGTCTTCTTCTTCTCCATCGTTTTTTTATGGACTAAAAAATTAGGACGGAAGGAATACAGTATTACAAACAAATTAAGTAAGAGTTGATCTTATCCTCAAAGGAATAGTAGAGTCTATCGTGACGTTGAATTTCATGACAAAGGTCATGATTTCAGTTTATCATTCTAGGCCTCTTTACTTAGCAGTTAGTACATACTGCCACATCACTAAATTAAACTCTCCTCACTAAAATCAAATTAGCACAATTTGCCACTCTGCGGGTAAACTCTACTATCATTAGGGGTATCTATCTTTAAACCAATAATTACTAATAATTATGAGGGTTTGCTTAAGAATCCTGCTCAGTTTTCTAAATTAGTTTATCACAGAAACATGTATGAGGCGGCTTCAATGTGAGGCGATTCAGGAAATGAAAGGGAGACACAAGAAATAGCTTAATTAGGTACATATTCAAAATTTGTTGAATATACAAATTTAAAGGACTGAGAAATGAAAAAAGATTAAAAAAAACGTGTAATTTCCTCAAATATACATGATTAACAAACATATTCTCAAAATAGATTCGATTGAAAATTATTTCCCAACATATACGCAATATAGGTTTGGACTAAGGTAAGGAAAACTATTTTGTTTATAATCCTCATATTCAAGCTAAAATTTTATGACCATTCCAAATCACTCTTCTATGGTTGCTGCAACCGCACCTGGCGCTCACCTAACCAAGATAACAAAGATTCTAGTACTACAATTTAGTAATGCAATGTTTTGATAAAGCAAAATTCAAATAGCTATAGCCTATAATGTAAATTTCTACAACCTGTCATAACGATTGAATTCAAGGTTTATGATGCATAAAACTCAACGGATTTACGAACACAACGGCTAATCAACTCGTTCTCAAATCAAAGATAAAATCTTTTGTGGGTTTTTGTGTTTATATCAAAGGGAAGCAATAAAGGATATGACTTGGATAAAGTTTCCACCACCAAGCCTAAACAACTTGATTAATTCAAGGCTAAAGTACTTAAACGCCACCAGGAAACAATCAAATCGACGAAAACCAAGGTAACAAGTGATAAAGCAAATTAAGCACCATACTAATTACAATAGCATTCGATTTCCTACTCCTCTCAAGAACACTCAAGCAATTAAGCACTAAGTATTTTAGAGAAGAATAAACCAAGCTCAAAGGCTTAAAAGAGATAACACTCTCATTTTCTTATTAATCATCATAGTCTTCGTCCTTTTGGCTACAAGGCTGCCTCTACATATATATAGGGGGGAAAGGGTTCCTAAATGACCTAGGAAGCACCTAGAATGTATCCTTGTTGCCCAAGGCTCAGTAAAGAGCTGTTGGGAGGACCACAAGGCTACTAACAGGCGCACAACAGGCTTGAAAGGGACAGCTAGCAGTCACCTTGTACTATTTGGACCACTACATTAAATGCTTTGATTTGATGGTCCTCTAGGCCTTTCTCTCTCAGTATGTGACTCCTTATCCCTTTAGAAACGTGACTTAAGCTATTACAAAGCTGAAAAACAATTTACAAATGCAAACTATGCTTAATTAACACTAATCATGCTTGTACGGACTAAATGCATGCTGAAATTAACTAATAGTCAAATGCTTTATTGTGCAAGATAACAAGCCCTCAAATGCTCCACTACTACAGAACATGGGAACAACGTCGATTTTTTATCCCATATGACATCGGTTATTATACCGACGTGATAGAGGGGTAACGTAGTAGGTGAGACCCTACAACGTCGTTTTTTTTTTAGAAAGCGATGTGGTAGAGAGATGTATAACAACGGTTTTCTTAAAAAACTGATGCGGAAGACAGTGTACAACGTCGGTTTTTCTAGAAAACCGATGTTAAAAGTTAATTTACAACATCGGTTATTTCAGAAAAACCGACGTCGTAAATGCATCAAGTATATGGATACACAGATACACCATCGGTTTTTTCTTAAAAAGCAATTTTAAATGTTTAACTTACCACATCGGTTATCCGATAAAACCGATGTGAAAAGTCCATAAAGTGGATGGTACATAGAACTTCAACATCGGTTTTTCTTAAACAACTGACGTTGAAGATTGTGATTTTTCCTGTGTATATAATTAAAATTTACCATATTAGGTCGGTTTTATGATTAAAAATATAACTGACGTTAAAATTATTATATTTTCTAAAAAAATTAATATCATATTATTCAAAGAACCCCAAGATCAACTATGTATAGCATCAACATTCACCTTCACCACCACCACTACCACCAAAAAGTCAAAAACTCCACTCAAACGTTGCACCATAAGTAACGTACTAAAATCAATAAGCTCCAATATCATCAGGTAATACTTTTCATCATCAACAATTAACAGAGTATTGTGGGTACTTTACAACTCAGATCGAAACTCTTAAACATATACAAAATTGGCTTGAAGTACACAAAATACCTGCATTGAACTACACAAATCGATCTCTTACAACACCTGAACTACCTCATATCCATATAGCCACGTTCTCTTACAAAAAGTTTATAATCCATATCAAAAGTGACTACTATTGAGTCCAACTTCAAAAATATGCCCATGCAAAACAACCTGCACATAACATTAGGTAAACTAATTAAAGACATTTAGTAGAGACTAGTAGTTACATATCAGGACCAAATTTTTTTTTTTTTTTTTGGGGGGGGGGGGGGGGTGGCAGTAAGTACAAACAAAACATTTTCCTTATTTCACCTGTAGAAAACAAGTCAAAAAAAGATTCATCTTTTATTTCACATTGGCTGGTCTAACAAGGAATCAGTGTTGCACACACGTGAGAGGAGCCCAGGATGCAAAACACAGAGTGACTTGGTTTAATACAAACCTAGACATTCTTTTCAACACTTTGCGTTCTGTTTTGCTGCTGTCATTTCCTGCTTGTTTTGCTTTGTTTTCATCATGTAAATGAGCTATCAATAAAGTTTATATGACAAGAAAATGGCAGTAAACAACTCAGATTAAAATGGCAATGAGTTCTATTATATTGTTCTGTCAGCCAAACAAAAAAACCCATCACTCACAAAATACACAACACAACTTCCCTTTAGCTTCAGTGGCAATATCAGCTCTTTTCTCTGAAAACAAAAAAAGAAAAATGAGCAAACCAGCACCACCAGCAGCAGCTATGGACTTGAGTGCCATTAAGGAGAAGACCATTCTCAACAGCCCAGCTCTTGTTGAGGTCAGTTACAAATTTCACAATTTAATTATTATTTTTTGTGATTTTCTTTGATATTTAACATTGTGTTTTCTGATAAAAATGTGTAAATTATTGGTGAACAGTACATCTTGGAAACCAGTGGTTACCCAAGTGGGCATGAGCTGTTGAAGGAAATCAGAGAGGCTACAGTGGAGAAATATAAACACATGTATACTACTATTTCTGTCTCTCTTCTCTCAATCTTAACAAATTGGGTTTCAAATTCAGAAATATTTCCTGTGAAAATGAAAAGAAATGTTCCAATGCTACTAGTAAACCAAAAATTTGCTATTTTGGGTTAATTTTGGGATGGTACCTAAATAAGTATCAAACTTGTTTGCTATCTGTTTTTATGACTTTAGATGAACCTCATACACAAAATTTGGGTTGATGTCTTCTCTCAATCTTTGATTAAAATACAAGGAAATCAAAGAAAGATATAGTTGAATACCATGTGTTTTGGAGCACGTTTGGATGATACCTGAGTAATGATGTCACTTCAGGAAGCCTAGACAACTAGTTATTCATAATCTTGATTAGGCCGGAGGATAATTACAAAGTCCTGGAAATAGTCTGCCCATTCAATGCGAACTTCATCGATTTGCTCATGTGTGTAAGCGTATTTTCCTGAAAAACACTATAAGAGGACAAAACAAAGCAATTATGATTGGAAAAACTAGCTGCTCACGCACAAAAGAATGTTTCTTTACCTGTAGAATATCTTTGACCTTTTTGTCCTTTAGACCTAATATCACATCTCTCATGTATCTCATAACGTAAAATCCACACTCTGTACCTCCACGTTGAATAGGGCACTACCACGATATCAAACATACATTAGCATCGGATTAAATGAAAGTGATGAACACAATTATTTGTCAATAGAACATATATATCGACTTACTTCTACTGGGTCCCACTTTGTGCTACTTTTGGCACCACCATTCCTCCCACCACCCCTCATACGATATGTCGTCAAAGCTCTAATCAACAAAAGAAAAAAGAGAGATCAGATACAATCAGAAATTATTATGGTTTGCCAAAACCACACTAAATTACAGTCTAGAAAGCAAACTCACGAATTAATAATTTGCCTAATATCCTTGGGAGTTTTTTTCCCTAATGAGTCAAGCCAATATACACGATTGTCTTTTGGATAGATGGCACATAACATCCAATGTTGCCTAAATAATCAAACAAGTTAGTAATAGGTAAATGGAATTACTTTGTACCAAAAATAAAGTGCTCGTACTTTACATTGTATATATACTTACACATTCGGTGAAGGATCGATAAAAGGTACAAAGTAGCAATTTTTGCCACCAACAAGTAGTGTATTAGAGACATGATCCTCCCTCTCTCCTAGTTCTTCATTATCAGTGCGCATTATGGATGGATGTAGAAACCCGTAATTTCCTTCTTGTTTAATATCACAACAAACTGCGTACAAATACCTAGCAAAAGCTAATATATGCTTAACTTCATCATAATAAAAAACATGTAAATTTCAAAATTAGGTCATCTAATATAAAGATAATGTAAAACAAAAATGATATAACTTCAACAAAACTCACCGGATGTAAAGCTCTATGCAAGATGTGTTCAACCAGGCCACGCGTAAAACATCCGTAATATCGTCTTTGGTAACATAGAGATCATAGTCAATGCCCAAAAGTGCTTTATCCATGGGAATCTTAATGGTAGATGGCATCAACTGAGCATAAATATATAGTCTTCTCAAAGCTTTTGGCATAGAAGTCGGGTTTAAATCAGAAAGTATTTTTTTTGATTTAGGACTTGACTCTTCAGCTTTATTACTCTCAATCTCCGTAACCTTCTTAACCTCCTTAACCTTCTTAACATTCCCCTGCTTAAGCTTCTCTTGATGTCTTTCAGTCTCAGCTTTTGAACCATAGTTCTGAAATTTAATTTCCAAGCATTATTAGCAGCAACAATGTGAATCAATTAGAACAAGCAACATCCAGCTTCACACTAGCAACTCTTCACATTATGCTAAAAAAAACTAGGACTGTGTTAATCAAAATGGCCATATATCAGAATTGCTGATCTTTAATCTGTTATCTACATTCCTTGGTTATTATCAATTATAGAGGTCAAACAGTGCCCTAAGATGTATGGTAAGCATAAGAGAATTAGAAAAAGATACCTCTGTGTTGAGGTTAATGAGACTCGTTGGCCATGAAATGATCCCCCCAATCGCTTGTTTCACTATTTGGACTTCATCTGTTGGCAGGGGTACCGCTGCATCTGAATGCACAATGATCTCAATGACTACTTTCATTTGATCGTGCGGTAGCTCAGAACCATGGAGTAGTGAGCCTTTTAAGACTCTTCCAATTGCCACTACAAGATGTTTTCCATCTTTCTCAATGTTCAAAAGACACTTGATTCCTCCCTATGTCATTTCCACAACTACAAATTAGTGATTATGTATTAACAAAGTACGCAATGTGTTAGTTTAAATCAATTACCTCTGGAATATTTTCGAATGGGTTAGGTGGATAACTTTGTCTTGTACTTTGCTCCAAGTCCAGCTCTTGTGTTATCGGATCGTTCTTATCCACCTCATTGGATGTCATGGATGCATTATACCCCATCACCTTGAGAGCGATCATCACCTCCTCTTTCACCCTTTGACTTATTTGTAGATCAAACTCTTCTGGTGAGCAATAATACCGACGTTTTCTAACCATTTTTGGAAAGACCTTCTTAAAACCCACATCTCTTCCGAAGCCCCTAACACGACCCGGGTGTTCAGGTGTACCTAGCGCCTCTGCCAATATGTCATTTCTTCCTGACAGGCAAAATGTTCCTTGCGTGACCTGCTGGTTGAGATCATCCTAAATGCATAGAAAATATTAATGTTTAAGCATCTTTTCTTCTGTGACTTCCAGGGTCATTTTATTGTGTTCAGAATCCAATAAGCATTTATACAGCAGCACAGACCAGGATAAGATGTTATATTTGCAACAACCATAAAGACTTAATAAACACTTACAATTTTATTTGCGACCGCCTCAATCCCTGTGCTATGATATTTACCGTTCTTATCAACTCTACCCCTCTTCCATTTGTCATGTCTATGTATCTCAATGGAGGTTAAGCTGAGAGTAGACTCGGAACCTTTCAGTTGTTCCATCTTTTCATCTCTTAATGCTTTTTCTACCTTGCCATAGCCACCGCGAGACATAGTATGTGGATAGATATTTTTCTTTTGTCCTTGGCGTTGGACTTCACTTTGAACCTATTCACAGCAACATTAAAAATAAAAGGAATAACAATAGTTAGTTATCCTTTTAACACTGCAAAACAGACCAAAAGACGAGGAGATTGATTTACCAAAAACTCTTCCTTTTCACGAATTGCTACGAACTCCTTCCACATTGCCTCAGTTAAGAAGGGGTACTTTTTCAGTGGGTCTTCATCTTTCGGGGCTGACTTGACAGTGATGTACTTTTTAGTCAGTGTTGTCTTGAAGTGATGCCACATAGTGTTTGCAATTATCATCTCTTTCCTTCTTCTTTTCTCAACTCCTTTGAAGACCATCTACGAAGCATCATATATGCTCACAATCAAAAAAGACAGTTTATTAAACAATAATTGTAAAATGTCATACTAAAACATGATATGGAATTATACCCCAATGTCTTCCCAAATCTGATTTTTTGTGTCAGCAGGAACTTCTTTCCAATTGTCAATAGTGATGGGAACTTTTGACCGAGCCAAAACTCCAAGATAACTCCTATATTTGGATCCCTTTTTCCCAAGTGCATGACCCTCATCATTGAACTCAACATGTATTATCTCTCCTCTAGCACGTTTTCGAGCAATCTCTTTCATAAGTGTAACACCCCTGTCTATTTTATTCAAATCTTTTTATCCTCCCTGGTCCCTCCATCTGATACATCATATTCCGAACCTGATGCTCTTTCTTCATCCATTTTCCTGCTTAAAACAAAACAGAAAACAGCTAATAACACATTACACAAGTTAATGTAGTCACTCATGCTTTGTAAAGCTTTGTTTGTGATTAATAAAGCCCTTTAATTACTAAAGTTACAAAATAAGAATAGAGTTCAATAGAGCATTTCATTGGGAAACTATAAAAGACTATAGCCATATTACCATGCTAAACATTACACAAGTTACAGCCCATCCACTAAGCATGCAAACCACAAAAACAGATACACACTATGCTCATAGTTAGCCAAGCTGTAATTTCTACTTATCTTAATACTACATTTCCTAATCTCTGACTGCCGGAGGATTTTCAATCCATATTCCTTCTGCATCATCTCAAACAAAGGTGTCCTCTATATCGCCTTCCACAACACTAACAGGTGGTAATCCCGAAGAGAATGAAGGGATCTCATCAATATCATCATTGTCTACATCCTCATCATCATGTATACAATGTGCTCTTTTCCCTTGCAGAACGATCGACCATCTCTTATTAGCCGGATCACTGACGTAGAACACTTGCTTTGCTTGAGAGGCCATTGTGAAGGGTTCTTCCTTGTAACCTTCCCTACTAAGGTCCACTAACTGGAATCCTAACTCATCCTTTTTAGCACCACCATTATTATTAACCCATTTACATTTGAATACTGCCACCGTGAATTTGACGTAATCAACCTCCCATATTTTTCAATCACACCGTACTACGGCATATCAGCAGAAAGAGGATTCTTGTCTTTAGAACTAGAAACATGCATTGCATTGGCGACCAATGTAACACCACTGTTTTGCATCGTGCTTCTGTCATCTTGGTCCTTAGTGTAAAAACAATACCCACCAATGTCATACCCCCGATAAGATAAGACATCCACATTAGGTCCAGAGGCTAACCATCTAATGGTCTCAGATACGGTGCTTGAATTTTTGTCAATTTGCATACTCACTCGTTCCTTGAACCAACTGGCAAATGTGCGATTATGTTCCACTTGTAACCATGTTCCCATCTTTCCACGATTCTGCTGTCTTATGAGGGTCTTATGATCTTTCAAGTAAGGTTTAACTTCTGTGACATTGTGCAAGATATAAAGGTGTGCTTGATTTCGTTCTTCCCGTGAAATGGACAGCACTTGTGGCCCAAGTAAACCCTTACCTTCAATTCTTCCTTCATGGCGGGAAATAGGAAGTCCTGCAGTTTTTGTGGCTGCCAAGTAATCGCCGCAAAACTCCAAAACCTCCTCGGCTATGTACCCTTCAACCATACATCCTTCAGGTCGATGCCGATTTCTCACATAGCCTTTTATAAATTTCATACATCGCTCAAACGGGTACATCCACCTCAAATAAACAGGCCCACAAATCATTGCCTCCCTCACCAAATAAACAACAAGATTCACCATAATGTCAAAAAAGGATGGCGGAAAATACATCTCTAGTTGACAGAGTGTAACAACCACTTCTTGCAATTTCATCAATTTTTGAATGTGAAGAACTTTACTACAAATTGCATTGAAAAAGAAACAAAGTCTAGTTATTGCGTGTCTCACATGTTTGGGTAATACAGATCGGATAGCAATAGGTAACAGTTGTTGCATCAAAGAATGACAATCATGAGACTTCAACCCGACTAATTTCAAATCTTTTATTGAAACAAGACTACTGATATTAGAAGAATAACCATGTGGCACCTTAATATTTGCTAGACACTCACAAAAGTCCATCTTCTCCTTCCTAGATAAAGTATGACAAGCTGGAGGCAAGTATGTACGCCGACCCTTCTTCTCAGGTGCTAGTTCCTTTCTTATTTCCATTTCCACCATGTCTAGTCTAGACTTAATCCCATCCTTGGTCTTTCCTGCTATATTCAAAAGTGTTCCAAATAAACTGTCACATATATTTTTCTCCACATGCATCACATCAATACAGTGTCTCACAAACAGTATTTGCCAATACGGAAGGTCAAAGAAGATGGACCTCTTTTTCGATAACGCCTTAGCAGCTGTTTTGTAAGCTTCTTTGTATGGTTTTCCAAAATCTGTATGAATATTCTTCACCCTGTCATAACCTTCTTCAGGACTTAATGGATCAGGAGCTATTCCCTCCTCAATTAACCCGTTGAAAGCTTTTTTCTTCTTACGATAAGGGTGATTCTGACGGAGAAATCTCCTGTGACCGAGATACACTGTCTTCCTACCATGTTTTAGCTGGTAATAACAAGTGCGATCTTCACAAATAGGACAAGCCTTATGTCCCTTAACAATATATCCAGACAAGTTCCCATAAGCCGGGAAATCATTTATTGTGCAAAAGATCATGGCACGCAATGTGAAAGACTCTTGACGATGAGCATCAAACACCATAAAACCTTCTGCCCACATCGTCCTCAAGTCATCAATAAGCGGAGCCAAGTACACATCGATGTCATTTCCAGGCTGTTTAGGACCCGAAATTACCATTGACAACATTATGTGCTTGCGTTTCATGCACAACGAAGGAGGAAGATTATAAATTACTAATAGTACTGGCTATATGCTATGCTTGCTACTAAGGTTACCATGCGGATTCATCCCATCAGTACAAAGTCCAAGCCTAAGATTTCTTGATTCTTTTCCGAATTCTGGAAACGTATAATCAATTGTTTTCCACTGAGAACAATCGGCTGGATGTCGAATCACATCATCATCAGTTTCTCGATCAGCATGCCAGTTTAAATTCTTTGCATCTCTTGCATTAGCAAACATGCGTTTGAACCTGGGTATTATTGGAAGATACCACAACACCTTAGCTGGAGGCCCTGCAACAGTCACCTTATCATTCTTTTTCATCTTGTAACGCGGAGCATTACATTTAGGACACTCATTTAGACACTCGCTCTCACCTCGATACAAGATGCAATCATTTGGGCAAGCGTGTATTTTCTTGTATTCAATACCCATCGGACACAAGAGTTTCTTTGCCTCATAAGTACGATTGGGTAGTACATTACCTTCTGGAAGCATTTCTTCTTTCAAGAATTTAAGTAAATCTGTGAAACTCTTATCACTCCAGCCATTTGCGGCTTTCAAGTTAAATAACTTCAACACGGCAGAGAGCCTTGATAGTGTAGCACCAGGATACAAAAGCTTTTCAGCATCACTTAACAAGCTATCCATAATATCCTTACTAATGTCATCCCAAACATTGCGAAGCATATTGGCTATTTGATCATTTTCATCTACATCTACTTCACTGTTTTCCTTCTCATCCATGTAGCTAGGCATGGTGTACGTCCCTTTCTCACCATGCCAACTCCATGTTGTGTATGAGGGGTCAATACCAAATGAAAGTAGATGACTTTCTAACTCCATGACTTTCACCTTCTTAAGGTTCCAACATGACTGACAAGGACAGCAAACAAACTCTTGTCCCTCGGATTTTGCAAAACCTTCTGCAAATGCGATAAATTCTTGAACACCTTTTTCATATCCATCACTTGCCCGACAACTCATCCATGCTCGATCCATCAGTATCTAAATAGTTCCCAAATTCACAATCAAACACAAACTTATAAATGACCATGATATCACCCAAGCTATGGTCTATATTAGCCCTCTTCCACACCAAAAAAAAAAATAACAAATTCAGCTAAGCTTATGATCAGTCTTATCCACCATTATAAAAAAAATACATATATTACTGCAGCAGTCCATTATGACAAACAGGATGACAGGAACAAATTTTCTTACTAAAACTTATTTCATAATCAACTTAAGAGAAAAACGAAACAGAAATGATAGAACAATCAAATATGTGGCACAAAGCGGACAGCGCAATGGAACATCTGCTCAAGCCTAAGTAACGTCAATTTCGAGTTCGTGACCAGTTAACCCCCAAACAAGCATCCTTCCACTACATTCAGCAAATACATTGACATGACATCAATTGAATAGCCATTCCCTAATGTCCGTTCTGAACATGTTTAATAGTTCATCCAAGTGCAAAGTCACATAACAGAAATAAGAAAAAGAAACAAACCCAAAAGAAGGAAAGGGCCAGCCTAACAGAAGAGACAGTCCTGGAAACTCTGAGAATATAATCTCCAAGTATCGACCCAACAGTTTTGATGAAATCAAACTTTTGAAACAATAGTTTCTCAAGAAGGATGTCACTGCCCTAATCATTTCTGAAGGATAGCACACTTTTACCATTCAAGAATCAATGATGAAACAGCCAAAGAAAAGATAATATAGATAAGGAATTCAAGAATTACATTCAAACTCGCGCAAATAAATAAATCTGGCAGTTATAATCAAAGAACTGAAATTAAGCTTTTGAATTAATCACTCAAAGTGTCTCAACAACGCATGCCATTATTTCTCATTGTAGCAAAACATCAAAGATTAACACAAACAACAATACCCACAGAATTAAACAACATTTCGCTCCAAATTGTCAATCGTTGCAAATTGCACACAATAGAACATCAAAAACCTCTCGTTCCTCATCACGCCCCCTCCTTTACTTTGTGCAGACTATAAAGTCGGGGGGGAACAGTCAGGCCCCCACCTCCAAAAAAAAAAAATTAAAAAACCACAATATCAGAAGCTCTCCAAATATTGATTCAGTCAGCAAATTTAGATCAATATCCAGACTATCTATCATTTCATCACTTTGAAAACTAATTCTGGTTCATCTAAATCTAACCCCAAAAACATAAACCAAATTGCAAACAACACAGCATCAAGAACCAATACCCAGAATCTCTTAAAAAAAAAAAAAAAATCAGCTAAGCTTATGCTTCAAGACCTGCTGGGTTCTACTAAGCCTAGACTGATTACTATGTAATTCCCCTTTCTTTCTTTTGGGCCTGCGTGCCTTCCTTCCCGCCCCAAAAAAAAAAAAACCTTGTTACCCCTTCTCTTCATGATTCAAGGAATGAACCCATCTATCAAATTCCTTAAGCCAGCCCTTAGCTTAGCTTCAAGCTTAACCAAGTGCTCATGTGTTAGTCCTTTTGGTTTGATCAAATATCACTATCATTTTACCCCAAAAAAAACCCCTTCACATAATTATAGCAACTACATAAATACACAACGCACAAAGTTCGTACAGCAATAAAAATCACAAAATACAGAGCCAAACAAGAATAGTAAAATTAAACCTATAGCAACAAACCACCAGCCATAGCAGCAAAACGTAAGTCACTCATGTACATATATTAAAAACGCAGAGGTATTTCAGAAACTAATCACAACATTCAGAAAAAATCAAACCCATAAAACCCTAGTCCCAAATTTCAGAAAATTTCAATCCCAACAAACCCTAAAAGAAATTATCAATGATAATGGCGCCTAAACCCAGAAAGTAGCATTCCATTTAACACAAAACAAAGAAATTGAGAGAGAAAACGACAGGGAGGAGCAGAATTACCCAATTCGCTTCACAAGCTTCCACAATCAAGTAGTTAGGGGTCGAATTTGGTCACATCCGGGTCCTAAAACGATGAACTTCCACTGCTACTCCCCAAACAATCGATTCATTTCAGTATCAAAAACCCCAATTTTGAAATTGCAAAAAAATTACAGCAATGAGTGAGCGGTGTTCAGGTTGAGGATTTTCTTTCGTTCAGCGAGGTTGGGTGAGAGAAACTCAAGAGGAACGGGTCAGATTGAGAGAGGTTGAGGGAGACTGAGATGGGGTGAGCGTCTGACTGAGTGACATAGAGAGAGTTTGAGAACTCTGAGTCTGATGACGATGAGACTAAAGGTGAGTGTGGAATATTTTTTTTTTTTTTATTTTTTTTTTTTTTTGCTCGCTTAAAGACTTAAAGGTGAGTGTGGAATATACACCTCATGATATCTCGCGCTCGCGCTCTTTTTTTTGGGATTTTTTCTACAAGCTATAACGTCGGTATTATTGGTAAACCGACTTTATATTTCTTTCTCATCAAACCTTTTGTACAGCGTCGGTTTTATTTCAATAAACCGACTTTAAAGTACCCTCTACAACGTCGGTTTTCATAAATAACCGACGTTGTATGTGCTACCCAAATAAAAGACCTATGACATCGGTTTTTACAAAAACCGACGTCGTAATGTTTTCATCAAAAATTGCCACCGCTTCCTTATAACGTCGGTTATTTATTGACCGACGTTGTAGGTGCGACGTGGTATCTCTACCTTGTAGTAGTGCTCCTGCATCAGTTTATTTTAAGCAAATTCATATTGTACCAAAATCACCATTGAAGGTCTACATGTTTTGGTGTTTTACATCCCAAATTAAGGTCATTGAACGCATAATAACACGCCAGCATATAAAACTCTTCAACATAATCTACAATCCCATGATACATCTCAAACAACACAGTTGTCAGTTAAGCTCTTAAGCTATTAATCTGCACCGTCCAATCAGAACTGCTAATGTTTCAAATATAGATTGGAGTTGAATGCGATTGTCGATAACGAAGACGCTGTTGTTGTTGTAGTGGTGGCCGGGAGTAGATGCGGCGGTTCAGAACCCGAAAGACTCGGGGTTGGAGCCAAAGTCTTTACTGGTGGCGCCTAAGGCAAAGGAGATAGAAGTGGTGGTGGCTGCGCTGAAGGGAGTGGCGGTGAACAGTCACCTTCACCATTCCCATTGTTGATTGCTTTAAAATGAATTTGAAAAAAATAAAAATAAAACAGTTCTCCTAACCTTAGTCCGATCCTATGCGGTGTATATGGTGGGAAATAGCTTTTAACCGAAGCTATTTTGAGAATATGTTTGTTAATCATGTATATTCAAGGAAATCACACAAAAAAAAGGTACTTAAATTGATAGTTTTTTTTAAGACCTTAATTAAAAGATTAGGATAGTGAAATAGTGCATGTCCAGATTGATCTGTGCCAAGATTGATCTTGATCATTAAGTAAGTTAATTATTCTTTCAACGTTTGAATTGATCAATATTCCCGCTCCATTTGTTCATTCGGTCAAAACATTTTGCATTTTACTTATAAAAAATCAACAAGTCAATTAATTCAATTATTGCTTAGGTAAGTAACCGTACCTCTCAAAGTCTCAAGTGATCTCTTATGACAAGAAAACGAGGGGAAAATACAAACACCTTTATTAAACGTTAGGCGCAAATTCGATCGGTCTTCTACAAGTTATTGTGTTGTTTTGATGACCGGAACATTTAGGGGCTGGATTACGCCAAAGCAAAAATTGAATTATTGACTGATGATAATTTATTAATTCAAATTAAAGAAATGTGGATTGGGATGAATGAGATCAGTTGATCAATTCAAACGCTGAATGAGTAATTATGGGTTGATAACTTAGGATTAGTAATATACGATTAGTTTAATACTTAACCATCAATGAACAACGGGCCGGGCATGGGCAGCAGAGAGCAATCTTTCCCTATAAATACTATCTCAAAATCGCAAGCTATTAAAAAGTTAAAGTGTTCTCAGCACTAAAGAACTAGAGAGAGATTAAGAGACTTGAGAAAGAGAGAATTAAGAATGGGTAACGTTCGGAGTTCAGTGAGCTTGTTGGCTATTTGCCTCATGTTGCTCCTCATTGCCAATATGGGTAAGTTAAGTTATGATTTTTGAACGTACAAACTGTAGTAGTAACTAAAATTCCTTTCAGTTTATTGCGTGATTAACAATTGCCAACAATACATAGAAACATCATCACACCATACAAATTACAATCATACAAGTATATTGATTTTGTACCCTACAAGTGCCATTTTCCGTAGAAATTGTAGACATCCATGTATTCATGGGGTACCTTTTTTTGGGTGTTTGAAAAGTGAGTCATGTAAGGGCGTGATGGGAAATTTATAGCCATCGCCTTGCTAGAGTTGTGTCGGTAGAGCGAGCAGTGTTAGGTCGATTGTTATCAAGAGGTCGACAATCTCCACTCATATACACATGGACTCACTTTCAACTGTGGAGTATTTAAATTATTTTATTACACATAATACTTCTAATCGTGTTTATTTTTATTTTACAGAAATGGCGCAAGTGGAAGGGCACGTCTGCAGGAAATACAGCCAGGACTATAGAGGCCGGTGTTGGACCACCATCGGTTGTGATAGAACTTGCCGAAGGGAGCGCCCACGGAAGGGGGAGCGAGCATTTAAAGGAGAATGCCACTATGACGATAATGGTCGCGCTTGCTTCTGCTATTACCGCAGCAACCCAGTGTGTCACTGATCACATTCTTTTTCTCTGCTTGTATGAGAGGCTTCAGGCCGCCTCATACGAGATTATGTGCTCTTCACATACATATTACTTTATCTTATATGACTGTTACAAAATAAAGAATTACATGACGATATGGTATAGTTCTCCATTTAATTGTAATTTTGGCCGTAATAAGAGCTATATGTTTATTTGTTGATTGCTCACTTTAGATTTTGTAATGTATCCGTTTGTATTGTGTGTTTGATAATGTAGTTGTATGGGTTTATAGAAGCATAAAAGAGTGTATAATACATTAATTCATATGTATTGTGGACGTATTTAAATAAATGTTATTGTATCATTGTACGTATGTCTAATATATAACAAATACTACTTTTCTTAATTTGAAATATTTATATAGGAATATTGTCATTTTTTCGTTCTTTCGAAGCAAAATATTATTCAAACGCGTTGTTACTAATTGCCTAATTTCCATTAATTTAACTATAAAAAAAATACAAAATGTTGAAGCCTATGGGCCTCTAATGACCCTACACGAATTATATCCACCTTAAAGGTAGTTATTTATTGGAAGAAAATATTTCTGGGGTGATTATTGCAAAAAAATCGGTTTTATAAGGTTGTTTTCGACAACTAATTTACGTTATGTGATTCTTGCCCTTTTATCACTATCCTTGAGCACAAAGTATAATCTTACATATATAGAGCATGTACGTCGATTATAATAAAGGTTTTTTTTATTGTTATTTATATATATATATATATATATATATATATATATATATATTAGTTTTCACCAAGGTGACATTAAATAGGTAATAAATAGTCATAAGTGCATGGGTGATTAAAAAAAAATTAAAAATAGTTTGATTTTATTTTAATAAAAATAAGTAATATAAGTATTATATTTATTATCCTAAAAAATATTATATATTCACTAAAAATGAAATTTCTTTGTTTGGTTGATAAAAATTTTTTATTGTTCCTTGCTACTCCTATTATTCAACTTTATATATTGATATGATTAATATTTTTTTTATTAAATTGATTCTGAAAACGGAGGATGATAAATAAGAATCCGTGCATTGCACGGGCACGAAATCTAGTATATTTAATAAAATTAAGCTCTCAATACATGAGAATTGGTTTTTTGTGGTGTAATTAGTAAAATTGATCTTGGAATATTCACCTTCCTTTTGAGTCTTTCGAAAGCACAAAAAGTGTGGATATAACCTTCATTTTTGGCTTCTTGGGGCTTGGGTGCATTTTTGCCCAAATCTCTCCGGGAGTCTATCATGACCCCAGAGTACCCTCGGGAGGCACATCCGTATCCCCGAACTTCGATATCACCCATGCCTTTGGTGTTCTGACTCTTACATCGGTCTCCCATTCAACGCCCTTCCAAGTCGATTAGGGACTGGATAAGCGACCCGGAAGGACTCCCATGTCCTCTAGGAGTGTTCCGTGCGATGTGATGCAAAAATATCCACTTCCGTTCTGGGGCCTCCCGGAAGCCCAAAAAACGTCGATTATAGGTTTGGGTTTTCGGTTTTCCAAGGTCCGGGTGTCATTTTTGCCCAAACTCCTCCGGGGGATCTATCATTACCCTAGAGGGCCTTCGATGCCCCAGGAGGGACATCCGGATCCCCGAACTTTGATATCCCTCATGTATTTGGTGTCCCGGCTCTTACACCAGTGTCCCATAATACGCCATTCCAAGCCTATCGGGGACCAGGTAAGCGACCACCGAGCATCCCCCATGTCCCCTAGGGGTGTTTCATGTGATGTGGTGTGAAAATATCCACCTTCGTTTCGGGGAGGCCCAAAAAACGTGGATTATAGCCTTCGTTTTCACCATCCCGGGGCTCAGGTGTCATTTTTGCCCAAACTTATCCGGTTGGTCTATCATGACCCTAGAGTACCCTCGGTGCCCCAGGAGGGACATCCGGATCCCCGAACATCGATATCACCCATGCCTTTAGTGTTTTGCCTCTTACACTAGTGTCCCATAAAACAGCCTTCCAAGCCTATCAAGGACTTGATAATTGACCCCGAGTGCCTCCCATGTCCCCTAGGGGTTTTCCGTACGATGTGGTGCGAATATATCCAGCTTCGTTCGGCGACCTCACAGAAGCCCAAACAACGTGGATTATAGCCTTCGTTTTCGGCTTCCCGGGCTTGGGTGTCATTTTTTCCCGAACTTCTCCGGGGAGGTTAACATGACCCTAGAGGACCCTTGGTGCCCTAGGAGGAACATCCAAATCCCCGAACTTCGATATCACGCATACCTTTGGTGTTCTAGCTCTTACACCGATATTTCTTAAACATCCTTCCAAGCCTATCAGGGACACCGGATAAGCGACCCCGAGGGCTTTCCATGTCCCCTATGCGTATTCCGAAACCTTCGTTTACGACTTTCGGGGGCACGGGTATCAGTTTTGTCCAAACTTCTTTGGGGGATTTATCATGGCCTTAGAGGACTCTTGGTGTCTCTGAAAAGTCGTTCGGATCTCCGAACTTCTATATCACTCATACTTTCGGCGTTTCGGTCCTTACGTTGGTATCCTTTAACAAAATGAATAATATTATAGAGGTGACTGTAATGTTTTAATTTATATTCAACAAGGGGTGCCCCTTTGTGCTATTATGTTTTATTATCCCGACCTTTGGAAAAAGTGGTAATAATACAGCCCATGTGTTACAAGATATTAGGATTTGGATGGAAGAGGGACTTAGTATTGTGGATGATTTTATATTCATGGACATTTATGGTTTAATAAATGAATAGTATCCTTGTTTTCACTTTTCAGTGCAAAAAAAAAGGAAAAAAAAAAAAGAAATTAAGAACGTTTATTTGGAGTATCTTTTATGGGAATGCCGAGAGATTGATCTTGATCTTGATCTTGATCTTGATCGTTACTACATCTACCATCAATAATTATTCATTCAAAGTTTGAATTGATCAATATTCCCTCCATTTGCTAATTCGGTCCAAATATCTTGCGTTTAAGGAGTAATAAAATATCAACAGTCAACAAATTCAATTTTTGCTTTTAGGTACGCAACCGTACCGTACCTTTCAAGTCTCTCATCACTACTGCGGTACTGCCGTACCCTATCCAAAAGAAGAATTCCTTTCATTTGTACAATTGTACTCAATACTCATCTCATACTGGAACATAAAAAATACATCTACACTGTACATTTTTCAAAGTCAATGAGTTTATCAAGTGTAGTACCATTAAAGTTTTTTCTTTTTATACGAAAAATCCGCAGTCACTATTCTTAGTTAGAGTGCGCACTGGATAAACCTCGAGTATATGCCATAGTCTACAAACCACACACCAGTCAAGCCAACAAAATAAATCTTGCAAACAGACTCAACAAAGAGAGTCTATATATGCTACCTCAGCACTCTCAAGACTAGTACCATTTAAGTTACAAGTCCGCCTTCTGATCAAAAAAATTATAAGTCAGTCTTGTGACAACTGTCCAGCAATACCACAATCAAAGATAACATTTTTTATTCAAATAAAAAGTAATATCTTCCATCCAAAATGTAACACTTTTGCTTCACGGTCGAAAGCGTGCAAACTAAAGTAACACAATTTATTCGTACAAAGGTAACACTATTTGTTCAAGAAATGACACATAATAAACTAATTATGTTGTAGTTATTCTCAGCATTCATCCCAATTTATAATTTTTGTGTGACCGTCTTATATGAGTTTTTGAGTTTAAATTACATCATGACTCAAATGTTATGCTACTAAATTCAGAATTTAAGTACAACTGTAATTAACTACATTTAGTTTAGTTTATTGGGACAGGGAATCCGGATTGAACGTTATATAGGGCGCCAAAATGAAATTTGGTCTTTTACTTTGCCTTGTCCTTTTGATGACTGATGAAACACTTGAGGGGTTACAAAACGCAAAAGTTGGAATATTGACTGATGATAATTTATTACTCCGTTACTTACTATTGAAACAAATGTGGATTGGGATGAATTAATGAGAGTTGATCAATTCAAACACTGAATGAGTAATCATTGCTTGGTAATTAAGGATTAGTTTACTCCTACTTAACCATCAATGAACAGAGATGAGAGATGGGCAGCATAGAACAATCTTCTCCTATAAATACTGTCTCAAAATCACAAGCTAGCTATTAATAAAAAGTTAAGTGTTCTTAGCAATAAAGAAATAAAGAGAGATCAGAGAGAGATAAAAGACTTGAGAAACAGAGAATTAAGCATGGCTAAGGTTCGCAGTTCAGTGAGCATGTTGGCTATTTGCCTTATGTTGCTCCTCATTGCCAATATGGGTAAGTTAAGTTATGATTTTGAATGTACTAGCTACTTGGTGTGTGTGGGGGGGTGGTGAGTGGTAGAAACTATTGTGTAGTCTGGACTTATATTCCTTCTCTCACAAAACAGGAGATTATCAATTTGAATTTAGAGTGGATCCCACTTATTATGTGAGAGGAGGGAGCAAGACTCCTGAAATATGCAATAATTTCTCGGTTAGAGGGCAGCCAGTCATGTAAGGCTTGATGGAAATTACGTATTAGCCCATCATTACCTTGCTTTGGGTAGAGTGAATCGTGTTGGATCAATTGTTATCCGGAGGTAATCCCCACTTATTAGTTATTACTCGTATATACTCATTTTCGACGTGGAGTAATTAATACTACGCATTTCGTTACATACTTTTAATCTTGTTTATTTAATTAGTAAGTCTTGTGGGAAACCAAGTCACAAAAAAATAGGGTCACTATTTAGAAATGTAGGGTTCACTATGGTGTGCAGTAAACCTTGTTTTATTAATTAGTGACACTGTCTCATCAAAAATTATTAAAAAACCGTTTTATAAAAGTTTTTTTTTTTTTATTAAATTTATACTGCATATGATACTATGTAGGAGTACTATACTCCAATTTTAATGTTTTACGCATATGTGGAAACAGAAATGCCGCAAGTGGAAGCCCACGTGTGTAGGAAATACAGCAGGAACTTTAGAGGCATATGTTGGACTACCAGCAGTTGCAATAGGACTTGCAGAAACGAGCGCCCACGGCAAGGGGAGCGATCATTTAAAGGAGAATGCCACCGTGATGCTTTTGGTCGTGCTTGCTTTTGCTATTACCGTAGCAACGCAGTGTGTCACTAATCTAATCATCATCACATACTATTGTACATCTATCGTTTGCTGCTTTGATTATATCTTAAGTATGTTACAAAATAAAAATAATTACATGAAGATGGTAATACACTTCTCCATCTTATTGTAATTTTGGTCAAAATAAAGAGCTAAGTATATATGCTTGTTGCATTATTGTCTGCTCACTTGAGATTGTTTATTAAGTTTGTACTGTACCGTTTGTATATTGTATGAAATTATGAATAATATCGTGTGTGTTTATGATTGATTATTGCGTATATATATATGTGGAACCACATATAAATTGATTGTATAATTGTCTAACATCCGTCTTCGAAATGATCTCTTTTCCATTTGCTTTTCGCACATAGACTAAGAAAAAGTTATTTTTCCCTTAAAAAAAATAGGGGTAAGTCGGGGTAGGGAAAAGCGATGGGATGTAAGTGGAAAAAAATTTTGGCAATTAAATAGGTATCTAATACTAAAAAAAATAGTGTCTTTAGTATCAGCAAATATATATATATGTGATACTCCCTCCAGACCGCAAATAGCTTTACGTTAGATTTTTTGATTTTTCACAGTATTGAAGACACTACTTTGACCACATATAAACTCTTATAAAATAAAAATAAAAATTATATAAATTTGATTTGTTTGAAAGTACTATTTGAAATGAATCTAGCAAAACTATATTTATGTTGTAAAACTTTATTAGTTTTCATTAACTAGCTAATGGTCAAGGTTTGTTAACTTTGATCCAAAAAGCCCTACAAAAAGTTATTGATTTTCGGAGGTAGTACCAAGCAAATACCAAATAACTGATACTCCCCCCGTCGTATAAAATCCTAAACGTTTGGTTTTTGAAGGTCAAACTTAACAAATTTTGACTATTAATTTATGAAAGTATATAAAGATTCACAAATAAATATACTTTTGTTAGATTCATTTTTGTAAATACTTTCAAAAAAATCATATTTTTATCTTTTTTATATTCATATAATTATAATTATTTACGGTCATAGTGGTGTCTTGGAGACCGTGAAAAAGGGTATTAGATTTTATCAAAAATAAAATAAAATGAAATGGTAAGCCTCAAATACTTTCATTTCTTTCTCTATTTCAGTGTGCTTAGATGTTTTCTGTAACACCCCGAATTTTCTACTAAAATAAATAAATAAAAATAAACAGAAGCGAGCCGAAAATCTGGCAGAATTTCTTTTATAAATACACTACCCAGCCTAATAAGGCTTATTAAAAAACCTGCTTAACAAAAATATTAAACAAAATCTAATCAACCCAGCGAAAAACTCTAATAATTCAGGGCGCTACTGCCACACTCACTCATACGAATGAGTGTAAGGCTCTTCAACTGCAACTAATAATCTGAAATGGTTCTATGTGGTCTACTTATTACAATTTAATCTGAAAGCTAGAAACATAATTAATATCTAATAATAAACTCTTCTTGCCAAAACTATCTGAGCTATTATCTGTGAGCGTCCTTACAACCTGCATACAAATAATCTGTCACCAGAGAACGACACGATTCACATCGTGGGTGACAGCCCAAAACGGATCAGGGTGAACTGAGTAACAAGCATCTATCTAGTAAAGGCCAATTTAAATTCATTTCAAGTCATATACGTATCTCGTGATTCAGATAAATCCACCAAGTACATCCTGTTTAATCTTTAACATTCTTAACTAACTATAAACACTATACGATTACACTAATAAAGAGAGCACCAATAATAATACTGAAAGCATAGTAGCTTCATTTACTAGACATTCTTTTTAACTTGGGATATCTTAATAGCCTTTAACTAGCCTTGCGGCTCTTTCCGTATAGGGGCTGTACCTAGCCTTTCGGCTCTTCCCAATAAGGGGCTGCAACTATACAAAAGTACTGAACTATAGCTTGATATGTTTTATTATTAATCTTGCATTATTGAACTGGGCATATGGGAGCTAGGTTCCTTGGGCCGCCACATCTTGGGGGCATTTAAACTCTTGACCGCATCTTGGGGGTCAAGCCACATCTTGGGGGTCAAGCCACAACTTGGGGGTCAAATGTGTTATCTGTAATCTGTAACTAGCCACATCTTGGGGGCTCTTCCCATATAGGGGTCCGTAACTAGCCTTGCGGCTCTTCCCATATAGGGGCTGGAACTGCTGATCATTGCCACATCTTGGGGGCACAGTTCAAAACTCAGGGACGTCTCCCGTAAACTCATTATAACACATTTGGAGTACCCATAGGTTCCTACTGCCCAAACTGCCATCTTTCACTTTACGTTCTTAATAGCTTAAGTAGCTTTTCTTTTCTTTCATATCTTAAGACATAAGCACACACATCAAATACTTGCTCATTTTGCTCATAACTAGCTTGTAGCAACTGAACGCATCAACTCTTGCTCATATAAAACATAATTGCTTCTTAGCTCATAAATAAATGTCTCTTTCATTTCATATACTTGCTCATACATCTCATAGCTAGCCATCTCTGGCTTATATAGAACATATTTGCTTCTTATGTGTTAACTTCTCATAATTGAACGTCTCGTTTAATTTATGTACTTGCTCATATTATTCATCTCGTTTAATTTATGTACTTGCTCATATTATTCATCTCTAGCTCATTGTATAAGAACGCTTTAACTTTCATTTTCATTAATTCTTTACTCACTAGTACATCACAAAGCTCAATAGATAAGCTAGTCATTCTCTCATACGTCAAACAATAACTTTATACTCTTCTTCTTTAAACATAGTTAAGCTAAAAACTAATGTTTCATAAATATCATCTTCATAGCACTGCAACTCAGTTCACGTAAGTAAAAGAGAGGGCGCAACTTGATTGATAAAAACTACTAGAATACACTGCTACACATATTCTCAAAATAATATAGCAAAGAATAACTCCCTAAACACACTGGGATGCTATCTCATTATGAAATAATAGGGTTTTGGTGCAGCATCTATATACCACCCATCTCTTCATAAGTTGGCTCATAACTCAATTTCCTTACTCTTAATCTTGGCTTATAAAAACTTCACAATCAATGAAATCACATTCATATGCTCTGGACAGCATATACATTCATAGTCTTCTTTACTTGCTTATTTACTCACTAATTAATAAGCTAATTGGTCATCTTTTTATATGTATAACAATAACTTTAGCTTCTGAATCTAAAACACAGCTTAGCAAAACATAAATTACAGCAACTCAAAGCTTATAAATCAACTCACAAAAGCTATCTGGGACATACTAAACACCAGGGTTTTCAATCCAAAATAAACTATAATAATTAGGGCTAATGTCAAATACAAGTGTCTAAACAACTACCCAGAGTATATCGTATTACTAGTTCTCACACAAACGGTATACTGAGACTTAAAACGAACACTATTAATCTAAGGTTTCCCAATCCCACATATAACTCAATCCAATCACATATACACATAATATGCTCAAGTTGAATCTAAAAGGGACCGTACTAAATAGATATAAGTTACCTCTAATCCAACCACCGAAAGAAATTACGCAGCATAAATCGTCCAATTCAATCCTCAAACATCCATCATATATGCATATACACAAAATAAATAAATTAAAACCAAATTCAGAAATTAAATGAATAAATACCCAAATCAATTTAGGGGCTTAGGGTTTTAGGGTACTTATCAAACAATAGGGGCAAGGGGCTGACGAATTGGGTCGAGCACCACCTTCTGGTGGTCGACAGCCACCAAAACGACACAACAACAGCAGCTAGACAGCAACAACAGCAACATCATGCAACAGAGGAGAGAGAGGCGACGAAAACAGAGAACAAGAGAGAGGAGCAGCGAACTTCTTTGATCAACAGCACAGTAGCTTCCGTAGCAGTACAGTTTTGGGAGGAAGAGCAAGAATGAAGAAGATGGTGATGGTGATGGTGATGGTGATGGTGTCGAAATTGGTGAGGATGGTGGTGGTGGGTTATGCGTATAGTGAGAAGTGATGAGCTGAAGAAAGAAAATAAGGTCTAATTTTAAGAATAAGGCGGTGGAAGCGGTTTTAGTTCAACCGACACTTCTTGTTTCTTTTTCTTTTCTTTTCTTATTTTTTTTTTCAAAACTCAAAACACAATGTAATAATTTAAGGAAAACAACTAAACAAATAAATCAAACACACTTTTAACATAATTACTTCATTTTATAAAAAAGTAAATTATTTTCTAAAATACAATAAATATTCGAGATATTACATTTTCTTTCACTAAAATTCTCTTCATTTTTGAGACTTGGTTTTTCTCTGAGGCTTTAATTTCTCTCACATTTAATTTTGTGAGCAGTTTTAGAGTTATTACGTTGAAGAGATTTCACTTAATTATGGAATCTTATTTATTTGAATGGTATGGGACAACAAGATGAGTCTTATGCATGTGGATTTGTTCTTCCAAGAACTTGCATCGCGTTTCGTGGTCGATCATCTCCAATAAAAGGGATCACGCGTGAACATGTATAATTCGACGAAGTCGTGCAAAACACCGATTTCAATCAGTAATATTGAAAAATAATTTCATATTATCATTTTTGCGTTGTACTTAGCTTGTTTAGAGAAATTTGTCTTTGTATATATAGAATACCTTTTTATAAATGAAAGTTTTTCTTATCCCTTGATAATATAAAAAATAATATATTTATCCAAAAAAAAGTTCCTTAACACATCTCACTCCACTACACGCTTCACATATCCAATCCAGGCCCATCAACTCAGCGCCCTAAACAAGTGGACGCAAACAAGGCCCAGCAGGCCCACAAGATAGTATGTACCCGCAAACAACAAAGAGATCGAAAACTGATCACAATTCAAAGCCTTCAAAAGCACACACTTATCATTGAGAAAAAGAAATAACAATAATTAGAGTAAATTACATTGAGGTATACTGAGGTTTAGCGAAATTGCAGAGAGATATATTCACGTTTGACTAAATACACTGAGGTATATTCTTGACCATTTTTTGACCATTGACCAAAGTCAAACTAATTTTTGGACATAAATACCCCTAGTATACCTCATTGAAAGTTTATAGAAAAAATTATTTTGCAATGATTTTCCACTTACTTAGCACTGCATGCTCGTACATTGTTGGTTGATTGTGTCATATCGTGCTCAAATTTGTTACCAAGATCGGCATGTAATTAACATCAAACTCTCATAACTTTAGATCAACATCTTTTTTTTTTGGTGCAGACACAAGATTAAACTTGAGTCAATTTTGCATCATGAGAGAATTGTTTAAATCGAGCCACGAGATGTATTATTTGTGGTGTAGTTCTCTCAAAATCAAAAACTAAATAAAAAGATAAAAATTGGAAAATCATTGTGCAATAAGTAATTTTTTTTTTTAAAAAATTTCAATGAGGTATGTTAGGGGTATTTATGTCCAAAAATTAGTTTGACTTTGGTCAACGATCAAAAAGTGGTTAAAAATATATCTCAATGTAATTAGTCAAACATGGGTATACCTCTCTGCAATTTCACCAAACCTCGTTATACCTCAATGTAATTTACCCAAATAATATTAACGAATTCAAAACTTAGCAAACAAAGTCTTCATCACATGATAGCCATAGCCTTTGACTTTAACACATATCTTCAAGGCAACAATTTAATGAACTTTTATTTTTTGGACTAAATCAAAAGATAAAGGTGTTTTGAATAAAAAGGATTACTTTCAACTTCATTGGTACTACACTTTTTTTTTTTGTTTTTGCTAAACAATGGTACTACACTTGATATAACATTTTATTGACTTTGAAACATGTACAGTGGATGGCAAATAGTAGATATAGGGTGCGTTTTTTAGAGCTTATATGGTCAGTTCAGTTCAGTTTAGGTATCAATTTAGTAATTTTCAATTCAGTTTAATGATGTTCAGTTCAATTCAGTTTAGTGGTGCTGAGTTCAGAACATATACCTTTTTGTTTCACATATTAAGTTGTGTTAAATTTAATTCAGTGATGTCCAATTCAATTCAGTACGTAATATCTAGTTCAGTAATATAAAATTCAGTTCAATTAAGTTTAACTCTCCGAGAAGAACGGCCCTTTGAAACATGTACTGTACATACCCAATGAGCGCACCACCCATAATAAGTTTGTGATATAAAGGCCAAAAGTATCATTTTTATTTCAAAGTTCAAACGCAGATTAATGAGTGGACTTTTTCTTTAGAACATATATAATTCACTTCCTTCAGATCAGTTTCCTGTGATAAAAGACTTGAGGGTTATGATTACGCACTTGAACATATTTTATCTATACTAAGACATTTGAATTGGCCAGATCATAACGAAGGGAGGGAATAATATTGATCAATTCAATCGTTAACGAATAGATACTATCTTTTGCTAATATTATCGTTTGCTTATAGTTAGGTTATCCTGTACGTGGATGTACTATACATGATAAGTATCACATGCAAACATTCAATAAAAGGATACACTAATTATCGCTATTAAAAAAAAAGGATAATTATTTATCAAAAAATAAATAAATCACATGCAAACAAGTAGAAAATCTTGCAAACCCCAAAGTATCCGCAGCCAGATAAAGTAAACAATTTTCATATTATTGAGGTGAAGGTGAAGTATTGACTCATCTAATTAAAAAAATAAGGGGAAGTATTGACTTGGAAAGGATTAATTACAGATAGTAATTACTACATGATTTAATTAATTACACGCAAATCCCACAATATCTTCTGCCGAAATATAGTAATGTACTAGATTTCGTGCTCGTGCGATGCACGGGTTCTTGTTTATCATGCATACTCCGTTATTACAAGAAATATAATAAAAAAAAATTTAATTATATCAATATGTAAAATTGAATAATAGGAGTAGAAAAGAACAATAATAATATTTTATCCACAAAAAAAAAAAAATTACATTTAACAAAGAAATTACATTTTTAGTGAATGTATAATATAAATTTTTTTTTGGATAATAAATATAATACTTTGTTAGTTATTTCTTATTAAAATAAAATAAAACTATTTTTAATTTCTTTTTAATCACCCATGCATTTATGGCTATTTATTACCTATTCAATACTTATTGGTGAGAACTCAATTTTATATATATATTGATGTAAATTTTGTTTTCTCATTATTAGTGGGGTGATCAACTAAGCAACAAGTAGTCACTTGCAAGGTAAGTACTTTTATAAATCAATATCAATATATATATAAAGGAGGCATATTCCGAGAGCAATGAGGCGTGCCACGTAGGCGAAAATTTTAAGAGCGCGCCACCTAAGCAAAGATAAAGACAAAAATCAACTGTACATTTGTAGTGTAAAACACTTAGAACTCTTAGAATCCCTACTGTTTAGGATTCTTGGGTTGTGATAAACCTCTAGAGTTTTGTACGAGTTATACTAGAACTCTGTCAAATAGTTGAAATCAAATATAACTTTTTCTACATACATCTCAAAAAAAAATAACTTTTGTACCATCAAATTCGCATCGAAAAATATTTTAGAACGAGATGCATATACAATATGTATAAGAAACATGTAAGATCGCAGGTATAAGTTGGTTCCCGTAAATAAGTAAAAATAATAATAATATTAACAATAAAATTAAGGCTGAAAATAAAAAACAGAAAATATCTTTAGTCACCTAAGCGATATCTTTAAGAGCATGCCACATAAGAGAGAATATTAAACAATAAAATTAAAGTAACTCATACTCATAACACATACTTTGAACAAAAAATATAAATAAATAGAAATAAAAAAAATAAAAGAAGTAAGATTTTTCACATATTAGTAACTCAGTAATTAGTATACCTAAATAAATTGCCAAATAAAACTATTTTTAACATATCAATCAATACATAATATAAAGAAGTTTCATAGTAATAAAGTTTCAGATAATGAAAAAGAGAGATTGAACGCGTGCATCCCACAGGTATCGCGCCACATAGAAATGTCATCTAAGCAAGCAATTAAACAAAAAATAAATAAAGGTTAGGAAATGAAATATAGAGCTTGAGTTGTGATAGACGTCTAGAGTTTTAGAGGAGCTATATTAGATCTCTGTCAAATACTTTATAAAATCAAATTTAAATTTTTCTACATGTCTAAAAAAATAATCTTAAATCATCAGATTCGCATCGAAAAGTACCTTAAAAAGATATTCATTTACAATATGTATAAGAAACATGTAAGATTGATTGACAATAAATTTGAGCAAATATATTTTAAGTCTGTGCATATCACAAGTTTGATTACTAAGTTGCATCACCTAAGCAATTAGTCTCAACAAAAAAAAATGAAAAGCAAGCCACATAAGCCAGAAATATATTTGAGTATATTGAAAGAAAAAAATAATAAGTGGAGAATGTGATATATGTCTCTCCTCATGTTCACATTTCATCTTTTATTAATTTGCCTTTCTTTTTTCTATATGCGAGACTACAAGTCCAAAAGTTGACATGAATGTAACGAGAGACTAATGAAAGTTGAATGCTTCATGAATATCTAAATTTATTGAGAGGTTATCGCATTGATTCAAGGCTCCTCCGATATGATCTAACAACGATTTTAAAGTAACCATTTTCGGAAGTGCAATTTGGTTAGAATCCTAATTGTATTTTAGGAGGATTATGATGACTAATATCTTTTTTTATTAAACGCCTCACATAATCACTTCTCCATTGTTTTTTTGAACATTTCCTCACCCTTTTTATTCTCCCTACATCTCTTTGCTTTCAAGTTTTCTTATTTTATTCTAGCAAATCTTGATGATCCGAGGGGCGTGAAAAATAAAAGAGAGATAAACCTAAATCACTAAGGATAACATGAAACTAGTATCACTATATAGCATGCATAATTATAATCAATTAGAAATTATTTACGATTTCTTTTTTTAAATAGGCATGTTAGTGTGCGTATTTCATCAAATGGATATTAATATACAGACATTTCACTTAACCCGTGCACCGCATGGGCTTTAAAACTAGTTAAATTAAAAGAGAGGACGATAATTCGATAAACACTTCTATATATTATATTGAATCTGACAATATAGTGTGTTAACATTCAGCAATAATTGAATTGGATCTAATGAGGTTGTAGCCCAAAATCAATTGAAGATGATGGAATAACTCGATTAATTTTTATTGCTTGGTTATAATTTAACAAGCTCAAGGCCATTAAATTTCACAATAACATTACCCTAAAATTAGTAAAATTAATTAGTTTTAGCTAAGTGGTTTTAATTCTTTTAAGACAAGTTAAACCTAACATCGATCGATCAGTTGATGATAGGTGGCACTTAACTAGGTTCGTTTTATATGATTGTTTCTCTGATAACAATTTGAAATGTGTATGTATAAATGGTCAACACTACTTGTCATTACTATTTGGTTCTCAAATTATGTTAATTAGGTGATCCTTTAGCGTGAAGTTTAATTAAGGAGGTAATTAATTAGTACAATACGTTTAATGTAATAGAATTGCTTGCAGCGCCTGGCATGCTAAGTACACTAGATCGATAACCATTACCATTAAAATCAATATTCTGTGTGTTGATGACGTTAATTAGTTTAGGATGAAAAGTCAAAGATACCTTTTAATTTTAATTACTAGATCATGTGAGGCAGTTCATGCATGAGGCGTCGATTTGTGTAAGCAAAAAGAGTAATATATTACTGACTATGAAAATTGATACTTTCACAGATAAAAAAGTGATATCTCATACATGCAAAAGAGTTTTTGTTAAAACAATGGGTATTTTGAATAGACAGACTTTTTTTTTTTTCTTTTTTCTTTTTTCTTTTTTCTTTTTTCTTTTTTTGATTTCCGCTTGGGACGATATACAAAAACGACCACCTGAGAGAGTGAGAGGGTTTGAAAAAGTAAAAGAACGGATAAACGATTGTTAATATTTTAATTCAATGTAGGATCTGTATTGGATTATTAAAATGGTCAAACTCTTGAATTCAAACCTTGAGGATTAATTAATTATTGGTAACCTTACCAAAATATTACTCCCTCCGTCTCATAATTACGTTGTCAATTACTTTATCGCGGTCTCCAAGACACAACTTTGACTATAAATAACTATAAATCTATGAATATAAAAATTATAAAAATATGATTTTTCAAAAGTATTATTAGAAATTGAATCTAACAATAATTTTTACATTGTAAATCATTATATTTTTTCATAAATTAACGGTCAAAGTTTATAAAGTTTGACATCTAAAAAGCAATTGACAACGTAATCACGGGACGGAGGGAGTATTAGTTACTAACATCAGATCGAATAATGATTTCTTCTGGGTAGCAAATAATAATAATAATAATAATAATAATAATAATAATAATAATAATATTATTATTATTATTATTATTATTATTATTATTATTATTATTATTATTATTATTATTATTATTATTATTATATAAACCCTCTCTTCTGTGGGTTGACATACAGAACAGTAGATGTAGCCTCCATCTTTTCCTATAAATACGACAACAATTGATCATCACTGAGTACACCAAATTCAAGAGTGTTTTGTGATAATCACTGAAAAAGAAAATACAAATAGCAAGAGAGATTGAGAGAGAGAATAATGGCTAAGGTTCGCAGTTCAGTCAACTTGTTGGCCATCTGCCTCATGTTTGTTCTCATTGCAAACATGGGTAAGTTAACTAAATTGTTGTTACACGGTTTATTAATTAGTACCATTCATTTGCAAACATAATGCCCCGCATGCATGCACAATTGCACATATATCGGCCCTGAAAGAGGTGGTGGAGTTGGTTATGGGGTTGAATTTCATGACAAATAAAGGCTATGAGTTTAATTCCCACTAGGCCTCTTTGCTGAGCCTGTCTACAATATTTATCTTGTTAGCTTATTTGGTGTGTGTGATTTATTTGCAGGCTATTGCATATACCCGGAGTTTATCCGGTGCACACTCAAAAAGTAGTGGTCGAGGGTTCCTCGTAAAAAAAATAAAAGTGAGTACCGATCTAAGAACCAGTGTCCCAAATCCGAAGAACTGGGATCCGGAGAGAGAAACATGAACTAACATATAAGTGTAGTGAGCTACGTACGTACTCCTCCTATTTTGTCAATTAATTTTAGAATGAATCTTAATTAAAATTTATTTTATTGTTTTGTTAGTCTATGTTATTATATGTTATAAATTAATTAATTAAACTGGTGATTTGCTAATAATTAATAACAGAAATGGAAGCAGTGGAAGGATACAAACTGTGCAAGCAATACAGCGAGAACTGGGAAGGGTTTTGTGGAAGCAGTAAAAACTGCAACCGTGTTTGCAAAACAAAGGATGGTGCGCATAGTGGATCCTGCCACTATGACTTCCCTGGCTTTGCTTGCTTCTGCTACTTCAAATGCGGCTAATAATCATTCTCACAAATTTGCATGCATGTCCCACAGTGGTGTATATATATATATATATATATATATATATATATATATATATATATATATATATATATATATATATAATACAAATACTGGTAGTCCAGTACATAATTATATATATATATATACTGGACTACCAGTATTTGTATTTCTGTTTGTGTTTTGCTTATTAGCTTGTTGTACTGATGAAAAATAATAAACACTGTGGGTGATACTCAATTATTATTCGTTCCTACTGTGGCCGGATTACAAGATATGTACTCGATCTACTATACTTCGTGTGGCAATAATCAATCAATACGGATCTTCTGTCTTCTTATTTGTACTACTTCATATCACAATCATATCCTGATCATCTGTGATTTTGTCATGCATCCCATTTTAATAATAAATTAAATTTAAAAGCTGGCGTTTCAAATGTATAAGAAAATGAGACAAAAGATGGCATACAAAGTAGAACAAGAAATCCTTACTGATAATCAATAGCTTATAAAAAATGTTTGTTTTAATTTGCTTCAAAGAAAAGTTATATATAGTACTTCTTACCAGGCTCTGCACATGCATGTTAGTTTGAAAATTGTTAATTTTTTTTTTTGTTTTTGTTTTGATTACTTTCCTCAAAACTTTGAGAAGGGGTGCTAACTTATACTTTCTCTATTATTTCTGAAAATGCTTACTACTTCCATTTTAGAAAATTCTTAACATTTACTTTTTCACAATCTCCGATACACTATTTTAACCATAAATAATTATATTTATATAAATATATAAATTATAAAAATATGATTTTTCGAAAATATTATCTAAAATAAATCTAACTATGTATGATGAGCAGATGTTGCGTTTTGCCAAATATTTCTCGACCCATAAAACTCGATACAACCTATAAATTATTTTTGGTCAACCCCAATCCATGTCATTTGCCAATTTGAATAATTTGATCTAATATGAATAGTAGAAAGATGGATTGAAATGCACTTATTCTTATCAATCTAATAGTTACGTTTTCTGTTTAAATTATTGACGTCTTTTATATTATACTTTTTTTTATTGTGAGTTGGTCTCACACAAGACTTACTCACTCTCTCTAGTATTTTTTACATTTTAAATTCTTATATTTTTCATAAAATAATGTTCAAAGTTTGTAAAATTTAATCTTTAAAAACTAAATATTAATGTTTTTTTGAAACATGAGGGAGTATTATATTTAAACGACCCACACAGTGGTTTGGCCAGACGAAAAAAGAAAAAACGGACGCTAGAAACAAAACCTTAAATAACATTGCTAAATGCTGACCAGGTGTCATTCTTTCCTTTGATTTGGATGGATCGGTCAAATGGCAATGCATTTTCTTTTTTCCTTCTACTTATTCAAAAAACAGATCAGTTATTGACTGTTAATATTTTATCAACCCTTAAGACATTAGGATAGGATTGATGAAGCGAGGGAGTTGAATATAATATACGTACATACAAATTATTGGTGCCTAAATAAGTCAACCCAAGAACCTCAGCATTGTTTTGTTAAGGAAGAAATCACAAATATTTAATTGGGAGTAGTGTTTCAAATGGGAAGAACGTACCGGAGAAAGGATAATACTAGTATACAAATAAATGGGGTGCTGATCCATCTAATACTATCAATAATTCGTTTTAGCATAATCTCACTTGAGCAGTCTATATATATCTTCTACTTATATAGTTTTGCAGGAATCAAAGAGGTGTGGTTGAGTGGTAAAGACTCATTCATCATTCACCAATGTCGAGGGTTCGAATCTCGCCTTGGACATGGAGCAATTTTAAATTCCTTGGCAAGTTGTCCCATAATCCTTTGCGGTGCCTACAAGCGAGCACGAGAAATAGTCATAGTAGTCGACGATGAATACCCTTGATTGTGAACCTAAAAAAATAAAAATACAGTTTTGATGAGTCAAATCGAAAAGGGAAGTGTAAACATTACCATAGACCGGAGGAAGTAATATTTATTTCTGTTTTCCTTTTGTTTGATTGTGATGAAAGACTCATCAAGATTCAAGAGATTACCAAAAATTTGAATAATTGACTATTGAGTAATGTTTTATGAACTCTACGACATTTGATTTGGATTGAAAGGAGATAATTGACTATTGATCAATTCAAACTTTGAATGAACAATTATTTGGATATATTCTAGGATTAATTTAGTAATAACCATCGAAGTAATTAAACGAAAAGGATTAGCAATTTAAAGAGCCTCTTTCTTTATAAATACCATCCAAAATCAGCCCAACTAGATCAAAGTGTGTTCTTAGGAAAAAAGGTAAAAAAAGAAAAAAAAAAAAAAAAAAAAGGAGAGGAATCTGATCGAAGATCGGGCAGAAAAAAATGGGGGCTAAGGTTCGTAGTTCAATGAGTTTATTGGCCATTGGCCTCATGTTGCTCCTCGTTGCCAACATGGGTAAGTAGCAATTAAACTTATTCTGATCAAGTATATATTCCCTTTGCAATTTCCTGCACAATTGATATTATCTCCTAATCTCGTGGTTACGACTCTGTACGATAATCCTCTTCCCCCTCCTCCTATAACTAACGAACTATATATCAAGGGATCTAGTCACAATCGTAGTAAGCAATCTGAATCATCTAAAATCTGATGAGTCAAAATGTATAGATAAGATCGGAGATGACATACAAAGTGAGATAGATAATCCTTACGGTCCCACCAGTCCCCCAGATCCCACCTCCTAAAACAAAAAAGTGTAATACCTATTACGAGTATTTTTTTAGCAGCCTAACAAGTAACAACTAAGAATGGTACTATTTAATACTTTCAATTATGTTACAAATATATTCTTATCTTGTTTATATATATATTTTTTATAAAACTATGAAACATATATATATATATATATATATATATATATATATATACACACGAGTACTAATTTATGGGGAAACAGAAATGATGCAAGTGGAAGGACAACCAGCGTGGTGTTGGGACTATAGCAGGTACTTTAGAGGTTCTTGTAAAAAGGCTCGTAGAGGAGAATGCAACACACTTTGTATCAGAGATGGTGCCCGTAAAGGAGCTTGCATGAGGGACTCCCGCGGTATTGCTTGCTTTTGCAACATCAAGTGCTATAAGACTTAATTGGGGTCACAACTCACAATTACAAGTTCGTGACATACTACAAGTTTACAGCAACAGCTTCTTATGTTTGTTGTTTCTTGTTTGACTAATAATGCCTTATGAAAAGAATATTGTCTTGTAAATTATGGCGAAAATAAGAATTACTATGTGTTAAAAGGTTTGCTCATTTGAGATTGTTAAAGTTAGCATGGTATCAAGATGTGTTATAACGTGTTTGTGCAAGTATTTTAAGTTAAATAAAGTACTCTATTACGCGTATTATTATGATGTGTGTGTTGATTTTGCAATCCATTTTTAACAATTATCCTCTATAACTACGGTAATTAAGGGGGTGTGATTGAATGTTAGGGACTCATCTTTTCTTAACTAAGGTCGAGAATTCAAATCTCGCATTGAGCATGAAGCAACCTTTAAATTCTTTGACCAACTGTCTGATCCTTTGAAGCACCTACAAATCAGCATAGGGGGATAGTCATTGTGATCGACGGTGGATACCCGGATGCAAACCCAAAAATAAAAACTTCTATGACTACTATCATCAAATAAATTAAAATGAGCAATTATCTTCTATCACCTGACTGCTAACTAAGGGCTCGTTTACTTAAATGTAATGGTGATTGCAATGTAATGAACCATTTTATAGGGTAAATGTGGGTTAAAAAAGGAAGGAGGGGGAGGAGAAACATGGAAAGAGTGAATTTGATTACAATATCCTTTGTAATCACAATTGTTCTACTTTAGAACATGTAAAGATGATTACATTGGATGATTCAATCAAGCTCCCAAATCTCATATTTCTCCTCCCCCTCCTTCCTTTTTATTCTATCCATATTTACTCTATAAAATAATGGATTACATTGTATCATTGCTTACAAGTAAACGCCACCTAACTGTTTAGGAGAAGTATAATAGTTCTGGACAATACTCACACCTCTTATCATCTGGTTTTTGGGGGGTAAATTAAATTTGAGTGACCTCTATTTATTTCCAATATTCGCTTTGCAATTTCCTGCCTCCTCATCATGACAAATTAAAGAACCTGAAAATACCATTGCGTTGAATCCGGGAACACAAACATTCAGTGCCGTGTTTAACTGTTTAATATTGGTATCTGGAGATGTGAACAACATATGGGGTGGTGGCGCAGTTGGCTAGCGCGTAGGTCTCATAGCTTCTTGAGTAATCCTGAGGTCGAGAGTTCGAGCCTCTCTCACCCCAATATTGTTTTTTCGTTTTTCTCTTTTTCTTATATTCTGTTTCTCGTTTTTCTCTTATTCTGTTTCTCGTTTTTACGTTTTTCTCTTTTTCTTTGTTTCTCATTTCTCATATCTCATTTTTAGAGGGGATCAAATGAGAAATTAAACACTACTTTGGGGTGAATTCCAAAAGCTTGTTATTCATCTATACGGCAAGTTCTAATCGGCTTCATGATGAAAGAAAAATTATAGAAAAATTATAGAAAAATGGCAAAAACTTAATTTCTGAAGCCACTTTTGATCGATACACAGTTAACCGCTATGGGTGATAGCGACTTCTAGGGCCGTAGCTCGCCAACTCGAAGGGCGAGTTTTCCGTGGTGTCCAATACTAAGTGGACAACATGGAGAGAAATACTTTTAAAGCTAGCCTAATAAGGAATTATTTTTTAAAATAATCTTATGTGGGGCAATAATTCAAATTTTTGTATATGTATTCAGGTGATCTACTATTTAGCACACTATACCACACTTATTTAACCTATTTTTTTATTCACGTTAAGCCAACATCATTAATGGTGTGGTACTATGGGCACATCAACTACCATACCCTTGTGTATATTTCATGCGTTGCAAAATTACGGGATAAGGCTAATATACTTGCGGGCTATTGTAGGACACTTTTTTTTAGGATAACCTTTTTGATGAAAGATGATGAGACATTGAAAATTACTCATGGCAAGATTGAAATCGTGATCTTGTAGTTGTAACTCACCTATAAATAAATTTATTTATCCAACTTTTGAGTCATTCAGATGTAACAGTATATTGACAGGCATGTACAATCTCTGTGCACAAGGGTGAAGAAGAGAGCAAGAACTGAAATGATCAACCAAAACAAGCAAGTACTGAAAGGGAACAAACTAAGCATTACACACTTCAATAATCAGCCTAAATATATCTTAAGTTACACTTACACAGACAAGCATAGAATGAATCATGATGAGTAAGAAATGCTGTAAGCAGTGAACATATACATGTCTGGTTTTCGATACCATACAGAAGCAGTTCGAAACCCTGTCGAAAAGTAAGAGATCAAAGCCATTCAAAAAGCCATTCAGTTCTGTGCATAGTGCTTAGTCTTCTGATATCATTGTCAAACAGAACATCTCATCAGTTTGGTGAAGCGAAGTTTGTATTCGGATTCACATCAGATTAAAAAGTTTGAAGGATATATAAAGCCACGCACATTCACCTGACTAAACACCTGTAAGATCAGGAGATTTGCTAATTAATTCTCAGATAATACTATGCAACTTGTAAAATCAACCAGCTATTATTGTTCACTGCAGGTGGTGAGATCATCCATATTATATATAGGATTGTTACACCTAATTCCTTTGCAGATTGTAGTCCGATTGCGCAAGTTATGGAAAGATGAATGACATTAAAGCGTTTGTGAAGTTGGATGAAGGAGCTTTGCATATTGTAGTTTCCTCAGAAAAAAAAGAAAAAAAAAATCCCCAACTACCAAATTTCTTTGCTCGATCATCCAACTTCACAATTTCCAATTAGTTTAGATTGGAACCTAACTCGAGCAGTCGAGCTTGTGCACAGCATTAGATGTGTTTTTATCCAACCAAACAGTGTTATTAGTCATGTTCATTGATCATTTTCTTTCCCCTAGTATATCCTATAGCAGTTGGTTTTATCACCAACAAGCAATCACTCAGTTGGTTTAGTTATCCATCTTCTTATCATCTTGTTATTATCCTGAAATATGAAACAAATTGTAGCATTGCTCATGTTGAATTAGCTTTTGTAAGCTCTTCTATGCTATCACAGAAAGTCACTCTATTCAGTCTTCTTGATGATCGTAGTTTACGCTATTTAAATTAGTACATAAGTGCTTGAAATGGCTATACTGCAAGTGAATTCATAAGGTATATCCATCATTTGAGGTAAACCTTGCTTCAATAAATACCTTTTGTCAGAACTGAAAGATTCAATGTACAGCATATTGACAAGCATGTACAATCTCTGTGCACGAGGGAAGAGAGAACTCCCAAAAAGAGATAAAAAATGTAAAAGGAAAAAAATTTGAAAAAGAATCATAGGATTAAATGAAGCTACTTCCTAGATTATTATCCCGAAGAAGCCCGTATTACTAAGGAGAGCCCACCAGAATTTCCTACTATACAAAGAACCATTAGTTGCCAGACAGAACACACCATCAAAAAGGCATGAATGTCTATATGAAGGTAAGATGAATTAGGTGGCAGTGAATCTACCAAAATTGTGGAAAGAGAGATATCAGTGTAATCTTCTAGATGAACCAAGTTGGCGCGGTTTTCTTTTAGACTTCCACTCCATGATCGCGTACAGAAGGGTGTAGTTTGGTAGGAGGTTTCTGTTCGACAGGGGGAAATTTGTTGTTGGAGAGGTGTCGTTCTCTCTGAGCCACATCTCTATTGCCTTACGATCATAAGTGTATCCATCAGATGCTACACAAGGATCCTCCATCACACCCTGTAAACAAGAACTGACATGATCAACCCAAACAAGCAAGTACTGAAAGGGAGCAAACAAGCATAATACACTTCAATATCAGTGAAAACTATAGTTACTAAAATTTCATGGCAATATTAAAATCCTAGTTACACACAGACAAGCTAATTGGAACAAAGTCCATGTCAGTTTCACTCGGCCTATTTCATTCATGGAATGAATACTCTTGCAATAGGAAATAAGCATGAGCAATTGAGCATGTCTGGTTTCCTATACCACACAGAAGTTAATGATTAGCAATGTATTACGCACCATGCAAATCCAGACAGTGGAAGTCCTAAAAAAGACTATGGTAAAATAATTGCGACTTCCATTTCTTAGATATATAAACTTCCCAGAAACAGCAGTTCCAACTCCTGCTCAAAAGTAAGAGATTCACAAACATTCAGTCTGTGCTTAGTGTTTACCCCTTCTGATCATTGCCAAACAGAACTGGTGGTAGCTGCCTATTTGGTAACCACATAATTTAGATATCAAGAAGAGAATGAAATAAAATCAAGAGGGCCCAGCATACCTTGATTATAGGGCAGATAAAATGGCTTGGAGGTGTCATTTGGACGCCAAGAGCCATATCGCGGGCCTTCTCAGCAGCGTCTTTCAGTCTTTCAAGTGTAGGAAGAATTTTCTCTCTCAGATCAGGTCTATCACTGCGCCTAAGCTCAACACATTGAACTCCTAGTCGAGCCATCTCTTCCGTTTCTGTATCAGGCCATCTCCCAGCATCTCTATCCAATATGCTCATCAAACGACCTTCACTAATAGCATCCTCAAAGACATGGGCTATGCCTACAGCAGGTTTTGCAGTCAGAAGCTGCAGAATGACCATGCCTAAAGCATAAATGTCTGATTTCATACAGATTTGCCCTGTGCGATGATACTCTGGGTCTATGTAGTGAAGTGTACCAGCCAGGCCCGTATCATCGGATAATGTTTCAGTGGAAATAGTGGATGGGTCAGGTAGATTAAGCACTGTACAAAGACCAGCATCACCAATCTTGCTTATAAAATTATGATCAAGCAGGATGTTGGCTGGTTTTAGGTCGCGATGTATAATTGGTTTTGGCTTGCTATTGTGAAGGAATGCAAGGGCAGATGCTACTTCCCACGCAATTCTGAACCTATCAAACCATGGTATTGGAGGTGTATGATCTTTCCGAGACAGCCGATCTTCCAAATTACCGTTGCCCATGTATTCATAGACTAAGCAACCCCGTTCAGGACATGCCCCGAGAAGCAGCAGCAAATGGGGATGACGAATTCTACTCAAGATTACCAACTGAAATTCAAGAACAAATCAGTCAAAAATACTTATTTTTGATAGAAGGTTAAACAACAAAGAAAAAAAGGTACTTACCTCCTGATGGATTTGCTTGTTTTGTGTTCCCTCCTTAGAGTGGAGGACTTTTATGGCGACTGTTGTGTGATGCAACTTACACTTGTACACAGCTCCATGTGATCCCTCTCCTATTTTAAATTCCTCACTGAATGAGGAGGTTGCGCGAACAATCTCTTCCCATGTGAACTTTTGGTACTGATACACGGGACCTCCAAGTGTGTTCTTGAGCTTCTCACCCTCCTTGGCATCGCGGGCAGCTTTCCGCTCTGCTTCCCTCCTCTGAACTGCTGCTCTTTGAGCACATTTTATGGCATACTCAGCTTCTCTTTTCGCAGCTTCAAATTTCTCCTTCTCTAGTTTTGCCAGTTCTATGGCTTTTTCCTCCTTTTCACTTATCTGCCTGAGCTTCATTGCCTCCTCACATCGCAGCTTGCTTAGATCACTTAGCTGCTCAAGAACAGGAACAACCGAATGTTTAAGCAACTACGATTTTGGTTTCACGACTACATATCTAAACATTGGGTGCTAAATAAGATGCTATATGTATCAAAAGCTAGCTTACCCTCCGAGTAGTATCCTTCGTCTCATTTTGAGCTATGGCATACATGCCACGTATGTGGCGCAGTTCAATTCTTAGCTTCTCCAGCTCTATATTGATGTTCATCTGAAAAACAAGAGAAACTGTATTATGGTGGAGGGTTAAGGAATCAGGTTGATGTTAGGGAATATTATTCTAGTACTCTTAGTAATATTATTCTAGTACTCTTAGGAATATTATTCTAGTACTCTTAGTAATATTATAGAGATTGTGTAATCTAAAGTTTCCATAACAGTAGAACTCCCTACCTATAAATAGAGATCGATTACATCAATAATAATCGAGCATTCTATTATCTCACAGTTGACACTCAGACACATGACCCATGTAATGAGGTATACACAAAAATATGAAATGCTTACCTGTCCTTCAGCAGAAGAAATTAAGCCAGATCTTGAGGTAGATGCTTGATCCGGAACAGAATGAGATCTTTGGATGGATACTTGATCTGGGACCCAGGATTCGGTTTCTGCAGCAATGTTTCTGACATCAGACATTCGACTCATTAACGACCTGAGACTACAGCTCACAGCATCATGTATGCCCCTTGAATCAACGGATTCAAAACCTGTGAGTTCAGTTGAATCCCCCCCTGGATTATGATTTCCATACTTCAGAGTGGGAAGAGAATCAAGGCGCTTCGTTGTTGGGGGAGAAGAGGCGAAAGGAGACTCTGAAGTGGTCGATGTAAAGTCTGTCAAAGCAGCTTAGGATTAGGAAACCAAATCTGAGTAATACACATGGTGAACAAGATGAGTTTCGCAATATGTATTCACAAATAACAATATGTTGATCTTGTAATGTTCTCAACAGAAAATCTAACCATAATTGCGTGCCCATTGATTCAGCCCTTTGAATATTTGCATAAGAAGGTTAGTTAATTTCTTTTTGTTTTCATTGATTAGTATACTTAGCATCATTGAATTTCTATTGGAAGACACTATTTGAATGAAAACTTCTCAGATATTTGAAGACAGAATCAGCTTGGAGATGCATTTTGTGATGATTGCATGTAAAGTCTGTATTATCTGAATTCATGCTGTTCAGTAGAAAGAGGACATAGGCTGCTATATGAATACGATACATCATGCCAGAAAAGACTAAAACAGCCAATGATACGGAAGGTAACATCCATACGATACAATTAGCCCCAATGTCTTACACAGAGGTCCTATAGTTAGGGGGTCAGATGTTACACATCCGTTCCCCTGCATTTACAAGAAGACTTTCCATTAAATGATAGGGAAAGGTATCCGGGGCATTATTGAGAGAGGGTTTTTCTCAGATACGCTGGAGGATAAAATCAATTGGTAGTATGAAAACTTATGTAATTCCAAGATCGTACACATTTCCTACACCTAGCAAGTGAATTTGGATGTTAAATTACCAAATGTGCTGTTTGTGTATCTTGAGGAGCTGTTGTTAGATTCACATGCACTGCTTTCGTATTCTACCGCGCTCCCATTTGCCTCCACATTTGATGGACGTAGGGCCTCCAACTTTCCTTTTGAAACAACATAGACTGTACAAAATCGTGGAGTGGAATCTGAGATCGCAGATGATAGTAGTTGTCCCTTGATTTTCCTGCATGATGCTTTCTTGTTATGAACTGAAGCCAGGGCCGAGGAGGCGAAGTACTGGTTTCAATACAATGATTTGGAAACACAATTTCTTTCTTGTTTACTTTTAAGATGGGGAAAGGAATATAGTACCAAAATCTAATCACAAACAATAACAGTAGACGATGCTCATAATGAATGGCTCTTTGCCATACCTTGCAAACAAGCCATTGGAAGAAGCGCCTACGACGAAATCCTTTATTCTATGTTTAGCAATCTCCGTTGATATTGAATTTGCAATGTCATCTGATTCAATTAACACAACTTCAGCCGGAACCTATATCAAGCAAAGAGCAAATTAATAATCATCTCCAGTTCTCTTGTGGAATAAATTTTGCAAGGCAAACTTTGTAACAACCTTTCTATGGATGAAGAACTTTTGGTATTGTACAATCATCTCACTTTTTTGCCACTCCACTTCCCTCTTATATGCAGCTGCTACATCATCTCTAACTTGTGGAAGGGGGATCAAATTCCCCACTGCAAGAAATCACCAAGATAACAAACTTCCAGTGAAAACCCAAAATTCAGATATATATAGTAAAAAGTATACATCTAAATTAAGTTGACATTTTATTTCCAACTAAATTCTCTTATCATACAAACTAACACAGGAATGTAAAAAGTTTTAACTCATCCAAGAACCTGAAATGCATGAAGTGATTGGAATTATACTTACTCGGCGTAGGGACCCCACTGATTTTAGGGAAAACATGCAACAACTTGAAGGCCACATTTCCTTCAGGGACAAATTTTTCCATTGCCCATCTTACAATATATTTGCTTTTGGATCCACCATTCAATGCTAATGCAACAGTTCGCAGTTTCGGGGATCCATTTGCTGCAGGTTTTTTCCCTTCCATTTAAATCAATTTTACCTTCAGAATCTCTACTGCAAAGGGAAAGGATGACTAAGTTAGCTCAATGACTAGAGAAATCAAGTTTATACTCCCAACATATAATAACATCAGCAATCTAATGAAATTAAATCAAACGATATCATTTTCCCACCTTGGCAAAACAACAAACAGATAGAGTGCAAAACTTCATTAAGCTAATCTGAGAGCAAAAATGATTCAAATACAACCAAATTTGGGTCATTAATGGTTGAATACAAGAGATACTACATATAATTTGACTTGAACACTTAAATTATTCACAAAATCTATAGGATACATCACCAATGTTTTTAATGGAATGCATTCAAACTTCAGTAAAATGCTAAAAGTATTGCTTAATGATCAAATCCTGCAAAACCCAGATTGTTATACAAAATGCCCACATATTAAATCCCCAACAATAACCCATTAATGCAAAAATTATGTGATAATCATTACCTGTCTAATACTCCAAATTGGGAAAATGGGTTCTCTCTAATTAACTCTCAGAAACGGAAAGCTCACTCACTCTCTGTTTTCTCTCTCTGTTTTTGAGAAAAGGTGGTCTCCGAAACCCAAGAACCAGCAAAGTTTCAGAAGTACAGAATAATGAAATATATGTAAGAGAGCATAATTACGGAATAAATGACGTTTACAAGCTTTTTGTTTAGGTTGTTTATGGGGGGGGGAAAAAAAATATGAGCACGTCGCTCATAAAAATGCAAACAACCTTCTTTTTTTTGGTTTTGTTTTTGGTGCTCACCTAATTAAATTGCATAGAATTGATACTGGTATTTGCAAACGTAATGCTAGTACAATAACTTGGGTTTTGATCCCATTTTGACTAAGTAATTTATGCATTTATTTTAATGTCAGGCGGGAATATCCTATAGAGGTTGAACAAAGAGCGAGTTCGTTGGGTGTCAGGCGGAAATATTATATGACAGTTGAAAGGGAGTAACGGAAAAAATGTTTTGGGCTAACCTTCATGCATTATTTTTGTTTTTTGGTTCACAACCCCAAGAGTATCCACTGTCGACTACGGTGATCATTTTCCTGCTCTGGTATATAGACACCTCAAAGAGTGCGACAACTGACCAAGAAATTTAAAGCTGCTCTATACCCAAAGCGAAATTCGAACCGTCAACCTTGGTTAAGGATGAATGAATCTCTACCACTATGCACACCTCCTTAGTTAGAGATTTTGAGTATTAGTTATGCATTGAGTTGTATAGTAATTTATTATTAATTGGGGTATTTGACATGCAGGGTCGCTATCATCTAGACATAGACCTTGCCCTTGGAAGTTGGATGAGTAGGATTTGTTCCCCAGATTGAATTGTCTTGAGGCTAGTGTAGGTTTTATACAAAGTGTTGTCAACTTTGGAAGGAAATTAGAGAGTTTTTTTTAAAGTATAAATGATGATAATTTTTTGAGAGGTAATTTCTACACTATTAGTATCAACGGAGTACATTTTAGTGTTGGATAATAATAATACAGTATTGACTTTTCTTATATTAATCATATTTCGAGAAATAAAAAGACGATAAACTATTTTAACATTCTGACTCTATAATAGACGTTCATGTACACTCAAAAAGCTTAAATGAATAGGATACAATGGAAGAGATCGTTGTGAAGAAAAGTGGGTGGAGAGAGAAGTTGAAGTTCACAATAAATCGGGTCAAACACCTCCTTAATTAATAGGGCCAAGTTTGATCCGGAATGAATTTGAAAATTTTGCATTAAATCTTCCATTTGACATACCTCATAATAAATCAATGTGCCCAAATTAAACCAAAATACTAGATATGCATTTGTTGACATGGATTCAGTTGGATATTCGTATAAATAAATGCATACATGTTTTCTCTTCTATAGAAATTGACTAAAAAGCAGACAATTAGAGCTAATTTGTCAATATAATTATTTTTGAACAACTTGCTGCAGCATTTTGATCGGGATGTTTGTCTGTGAGACTCCTGCTGCTGTGATTTGTGAAGCACTTTTTGTTTGCTATGCTTGAAGAAGATGAAAATTTCAATTACTACTAATAAGCAACATGCAACTCCCTGCTCTTTTTAAGAATATTATTCGTTTATTATGAAACGGTATGAAAATCCCCTTCTATTGCTAGTTCATTATGTATTTTCCTTTCTAGTCACGTTTATTTTTTTTAGGGTATTATTGTCACGTTCATTGCAACTAACAACTCTTTTTAAGTACACTCACCTAAAAATGTCAATTTATAAAATCCTTACATTCTTTAACTGTACATAAAAACTCATTTGAGGTAGCATGAATGAAAAAAGTGATATTTTTGGTCATAAGATATTTATTGTTATTGTTGTTGTTGTTGTTATTTATATTTATATTTATGTGCACAAATGCAAGTAACTGATGCTATACAAAAAAATTTTTGGGTACGAATGAGGAACAAATGTCAGTGCAATATACATATACATACATAGGAGAAGGGGAATTTATTTGAATTTGAAACCTAATATACATACCCGACACCTAATTAAATCGATCTTAACCATTAGGTCAAGACATCATTGATTGCAAGTAAGTACATTATACCTAATTAAGTTCATACTCCGCCCAAGAGGTGTTGGCTCACTGGTAAACAAGTTGCAACTTGTACACCAGGTCATGATGAGTTCAAATCTCCTGGGGAGCACCTACAAGATTTATTTCGTGGAATACCCGAGGCCGTGCGTTAGGAGGTGCCCTTTAACCACGCCCAAAGAAAAAGGAAGTTCCTCTTTGCGAAACCAAAAAAAAAAATTAAGTTCATACTCCATAGGAAATTTATTATGGTCCAAAATGGATACAGCAGATAAACCAAAAATGGATCATTTGATTGTGATCAAGTGTTGGATAACCTTAGCACGCACTAATACATACTCTTGATTTGTCAGATTCACCTGGGAATTGTTTCACGTCATCACCTTTTTTATATGTCCTAAATCCTACGTAAAACAGGGAGCATATATATAATGAAAGACATATTCTAGTACACTTCATCGTTTTCTGCTTGTTAATGTATTGTGTTAACTATACTGATTACTGAAGCAATTATTTTTATTTTATTTATTTTATTTTCGGAGACCATTCACTCGCTGCATGGTTCATGTATATTTTTATTTTACAAATGATTCATTATTCATGTATCATTAATTATTTATATATAATATAATGCTGCTTTGGACGGCAGTCCTCGTGGATTGGGCTTGATGAATATGGATGTGATCCAGCGCATGGTGGTTTCATGGTGTCGGAACTCTAATTTTATTTTCCTTTGCACTTTTGTTTTGGAGGTTTTACTTTTTTTTTTTTTTTTTGGCAAAGAGGAACTTCCTTTCTTATTGGGCGTGGTTAAAGGGCAACTCCTAACACCCGGCCTCGGGTATACCACGAATTAATTCGAGTAGTGCTCCCCATGAGGTTTGAACCCGTGACCTGCTATACAAGTTGCAAACTAGTGAGCCACCACCTCTTGGTTGAGGTTTTAATGCTTTATTATTACTAGTTTATTTTCTATCTGCTCAAGTGCTCATCACTCCCTTTACCCTTTCCTGTTCTTTTCGTCATTTTCATGCTGCATTCTGTTCCGCGTTGTTTCATTCCGTTCTGTTCCTCACAATCCCACACCATTTCATTGAAAAGAACAGGGCCTTAGGATTTATCTGGGTCTTGAGATTTTTTTTTTTAATTTTGAAAAATTTGTCGCCAAGGTTGTCAACTTGTCACTATTAATTCGTCTAATTGATGCCCCCTTCTTGAATCCTGCCCTCGCCCCCTCAAAAAAATCATAATAAAAAAATGAGGTTACTACTCAAAAATGCAGGGGCAACTTCTTCTTGATTAAATCTCCTTCAATTGATCTATCAAAAATAATAATGATAATAATAACACTCCTCCAATTGGTGCATTAATTAACAGCATTTGAAGGTTTCAGGTTTGTAACCTAGAAGCTAGGTTGAATAGAAATGGCACAAACCACTTTTCTTTTTTCCTGGTGGGAAAACTCCTTATTTTGTCCACCAAAAAAAAACTCCTTATTTTTCCCCTAGCAAGCTATATGCCACTTGGTAGTAACACTAAAACAAGTATACATAAAAATCCAAATGACAATAACAATGAGGATGACGATAGTGATGAACACAGAAGTAATAATAGCATGATAGCGATTAACATAATAAACTAATTAATCAATGTATAATAATGACCATTTCGTTGGTGTTTGTCAACATCCAACAAAGAACTATAGATTCTGACGTTTTCTTTGAGAAAATTTTCTGTTCCTTTTCTTTTATCTTTCCTTTTCAGTTCAGCTATAATTTTCTGACAATTTCTCTTTGGAACTGTCCAAGATGCCCTTTTATTAGTGAATTTTTATATGGTTAACACTGAAAAAGTCAGCATTATAACATAAAACATATTGCCACGATCATCATTTCTTTGGTCAATTTTTCTGTTAAGCAATACAATTGTACATTATTATTATTATATCTGGATTTATATTCACCATTGCCCAAGTGGCAAGTATTAAGGGTTAATAATAATAATAATAATAATAATAATAATAATAATAATAATAATAATAATAATAATAATAATAATAATAATAATAATAATAATAATATGGAAGGGGAAAAAGTAGTATATAAATGAAAAGGTTATGTCAAAACTAGAAGTGTCAAATTTCTCTAAATTCAATTTAATTTTTTAATCGAAGACAAAGATGTGTTGACAAAATGCCTAAATTTAGTGCAAGCACGTTTGGATATGGCGATAATAAGTGTAGTAGTGTTTATGGTTTACATTTAGCATCCAAAGTGTGTAACGCATATTGGAATATGCTTTTAACCACTTCATTGCTTGGTTGAAAAAGTTAACTTAATAATTATTAATCGTAGTTCATAGTACATACCATGCAAATAATTGATCCCAACAAAACGCCCAAGTCCTCTTCACTTGATCTGTTTTAAAAACACCTTTTTTTTGTGTTGCACAACTACTGATAGAGGCGTAATACTGTTATGGATATGTTTTAGTCAATATACAATTAATCCTGAATTTGTGGCAACTAGCAGAAAAAAAGAATAAGTCAAATTATAAAATATAAACTTGTTTCTTTGTCCATCTTTGAATTCCTTTTCTTCTGAAAGTCACAATTCTACTGTGAAACAGGTAACCATGGCATTCTATAAGCATCTCTGTGCCAATTAGAGCGCAATAATCAGTTCAGGAAATTTATAAATGTACAAGTTTACTTAAAGAGTATACATGTACAAGTTTGAAAGATGTACCATTTCATTCCATCTTCAATGACATTACAAAATTTTGCCCGTAAGGCGGTAAGCCGGTAACGCCAGTAAGGGTAACTATATATCGTTACAACTTTACTATGAATCTATGATGATGTAATACTCTGTTAAACTTCAGGGCCGGTGGCAAATAAGCTGACAAGGCCGCGGAGAACCTGAGCCGACAGTTTGTGTGCTCGAAGGATCTCACCATCTAAGTTCCAAACGCCCTCCTCGCCAAAAGATGTAAAAGCAAATGCATGGGTCTGTAAATTGTAAATCATAAACAACACATAGCCAAAGTCACAAGGGAGTATCCATATTTGAGAATGACGAGTACGCAGGAGTGAGGGGGCATCACCTTGTGGTGTTCTACAAAATTGAAATCAAGCGGGGATCCACCTTTTCTGGCCAGATGTGTAAGGTGCCTGCAGATATATCAGCATACATCATGATGAATAGAGAGAAACAAAACCTTTGTTGAATTTCAACATAGGAAACTTTCTGCCTTTTCACTTATGGATTAACTAAACCAAATGTCTCAGCAAAATGTTAACTATTTCTTACTTGTGGAGTACCGACAGTAAAAGAAACAGCGTCTATATTGGTAAGAGTGCCAAACTTTTAACTCAACTTAGACCTTGCTGTGGGGGGAGCCTCAGGGAAAAAGTGGTGGTGGTTGTTATGGTACATAACTTAAATTTCATAAATTCTCCAATAAGATTGGTTGTTCGGGTAGAGAACGGAAATCTCATAAATCTCCCTATAAGATCTCATGTCTTGACTGGAAGTTCTAAACTGTAACATAATCATAAGGCAGTGGCCAGTGGGAGCCTTGAGCACTATGTGCTGGTGTTGTATAGCATAAAATAGAAATTCAATTTCTCATGATGTATTGAAATATTTTTTCTTCTAATCGTATGTTCTCAATCCTAGGCCGGACAGTTCATCACATGCATCTTTAAGACTGATACCAGCAAAGAGAAAAGCTAAAACTCACCATAAATATAATGGATGAGGGCAGTTTTTGATTAAGATCAGATGCAGGAAATCATCAGAAAGATGTGCATCCGCCACCAAGCCATCAGGTGCTCTTTCGTTTCGACAAGAGATAACAGCAGCACCGACACTTAGGAAACGTCCTCTAGATGTCATCCATCTTGATTCCCCTCTGGTCAAGCAAGGCTTATTACAAATATCACAATTAGCACGACAAATCACTCGTTTACGCTTTTTATGGTGAACCCCGCATGACTCTGTCTTCCTATTCACATTATCTTTGTTAGAATCTGGAACTTCTTTATCCGACTCTATGTCCAAGTATGCTATCTCAGCCTCATATGACCTAAGAATAATGAACAAAGCAACGTGAACCAAATCAAAAAGAATGATAAGTAAATTTGAACCAGTGATGTAAAGCTATCAAGAATGACAATGGCAGGTGTAATAATAAAAGTGAAATATAAAGGATGAAGCTTATATGAAAAAATATAAATAGATAGCAGATTAAGCCTGGCCAACCAAGCTGGTCCTATCTTTCCAAAATCAAGTTTTGCGTACTCACTGATTTTGGTTAAACCAAAATGTATGAAGCCTAAAGGCCTAACCATATACGGGAGATTAGAAGTAGATGGCTGAAAATAATGATTGCTCGTCGGCTTAGGAGCGTCAATGGAGTTGCTGATGGTTTCGCAATGCTTAAATAGTAGTATAGGACAGATGAATTTAAAGCTTGGTTGTAATGTGGTGTTTTATCACCGGTGTTGTGTTGGGTGTTTGGCTATAGCTGCTCATTATATTAGCCTTGCCTTAAACATATGATTGCAACGCTTTCAACCCTTCCTGGAAGGTAGGGAAGTTGTGCTTGTCTGATGCATCTGATAGGCAAGTGCTCCAAGGTGTTTTGGTAGCTACTTTGTAATTGTAGCTGATTTCCTTTTGAATAAAATAAGAATTAATTATCAAAGAAAGAAAGGACAATGCAAGAGATCCCCCCCTCCCCCTCTCATATACTGCAAAATTGTTTGGAGACACGTTAAAAAATGGGAAGATTAGGTATTACCTGTGTCTGAGAAACACCTTTGTTCCTGCAAAGTCATAGCGTTTTGGACCCATCCAACGATACTTTTCACTTTCTGTGATGACATCTCCATAGAATCCATAACTGGAATGTTTTGAGCATAAAATCAAGAAGCGCAACTAGTTTAGAAAATAACTTACTCCATCAATAATCTAAATCAACAAACGCAGATAATACATATGTAAGTATTCTGCTAGCCTGCAGATTAATTCAGTAATCAGTTCAGCACATATGATGGCAAAGTTCATCCTTTCAGGAAGGCAATGAGATCAAGGTTCATAGCTAGTACGTATTTTCATACAAAGTTACATATTGCAGAAACAATATACGCATTGCACTAAGAAAGAAGTCTTCGTATTTAACATTATTGCCAACAATATTGATATTCAAGTTTAGAACTTCATTTGCAATAAAAACTCTGCTCATGATGAGAAAAAATGGGCTACTTGGATTAAGATAGATTTGAAGCACCAATAATCCCTCACCCCAATCGCACCAAATAAATATTTGAAACAAATAGAATCCCTCATCTCACGCTTTCTTCTGTGCCTCTGTACACCCCTGCCTCCACAGGGAAAAAATATTGAGGAAATAAAATCTCGCACTAAAGCACCAGCAACTTATTTTTTCCGGATTGTTTCTGGGCCTCTGGCCCAGCTATGAGTTGCCCCTTCCCATATGGCATAAGCTCTCTCGGGTGGGTGGTCCATTCCATTTATAAACGAAGAAGGGGACAACCTCAATATTTGATGGTTGCTGGGCAATAGGCTCCACTACTATGAGTCCATTACCAGTTGAAAATCCCTATCCTGGCTGTAACCCAACCACCACCCTGAGTGAAACTACTGCTGTTTCAATAGAAACTAATTTCACATCTGAGCTCTTACTATGTGGACAATGAGGCAACAGGCGCAGATTATACGAATCCAAAAGTTACCGAAATTCACATCAAAATTGTTCGACAAATTAAGCAAACTGAATCTCGAAAGATCTCAGCTGAAAGGAAAGTGCTTAGGGAGATGGTCTACTTGGCCAACAGAAGAAACTCGAAATTGCTTCAGGATACATGGACCTGGGTGTTGTGGATAAGCAAGATGAACAAGTTCTGTATCGCTAAAACTACTGAGCATGGAATGCGGGAGTTAGATCCAATAAATAGTTTACAGATTCATACATCCAAATGGGCATTCACTATTTTTCATGATCTTCAGAGCTTTCACCCCCTTGCTTTATGTTTCAAAGCTTAACCTCTGTCTCTGAGCAGCCTTGGCCGACAAGGCAACAAGAGCAATTGTATAAATAACCAATGGATCAAGCAGATAGAATAACGTGAGACACCAACTACTAGCTCAAAATATGAGTTGAAAGAAAGTATATGATACCAGTTAGGAGACCCCATGGAATGAACATCTCTCAATGACTCTTGAAGAAGTGAAATGCCAGAGGCATAATTCAACACAGATTTGTCAAGAATATATGATAAGGCATAATTCAACACTAATAGAGGTATATACGGAAGAGTAATTTAAGAAAACTATTTATTACCCAACAAAAGAGGCTGTGTAGCGTACACAAGGTTCAACTTCCGACCTCTTGGTTGCTTTCCAACTTACAACTTGAGCTATATCAAGACCAATCCTTTTACCGAGAACAATGTGCAATGCTGATGTTATAGGATCTTGTACTCCAGTAGTACTGTGTAAAAGAGTGAAGCACACTTTTTCGATCATATTATAACTTGTACAGAAATAAGGATACAGACTTCATTGAGTAAGCACTGTTACGAGGCAGCAAGAAAAAACAGATAATGTATTCAAAAGTGACAGCACTTCTGTCAGTTTGGAGCTTGCAGAGGACCAAGGCCCAAAGTAAAAGACGACTACTCAATATACATACACAGGGAACTTTAATACAACATCAAAGACTACACATCCAGTTCCTTGCATCATTTAATCAGATAGCAGTAATGGTGCAATGTGACGAAAGTTTTGCGGGACATGCAAAAGGTTTGCGGCTCTCGCAGCATGATTTCGTCTCGGGGAACTCAAAAGAGGCTACAACATTACCATTTTTAGCTGTTTGATTCTATGCTTCCCGGCGGCAAATCCACTCAGGGTCTTGTAGTAACAATCTGGTTATTTGATCTAGTAAATGACTGCATAGAGTGTCTTCGTCTAAGGAGATATCACTAGCCAAGACGCAAAGGTCTCTTCATCCGACCTCATTAGCTACAGATCCACTGTAGGTAGTTGTGTTGTATATATGTAGTTAATTTCATAATAACAAAATATTTTTATTGTATGTTTTTCAACCTGGAAAGCCATAGGCCAAGATTCATGGCCTGAGAGTACAGGAGTATCCCCCACCCCCCAGATTTGACCCCATCCCCCCAAAAAAATATAAATAAATTAGAAAACACCAAGTGAGATAAAGACAAGGGGATAACAAGAAAGAGAATCAGAGGTGTAAAGGAAGGCATGAGAAAGGCAATGCTGCAAAGAATTACCAAATCACAATGGCGTCAGTTGAACCTGCAGGAATGATACCAAATCTGAACCATTCATGGGGCATAGAAAATTCAACATCTTCATCAGCTGCAGTTTAACACAGGAAAGCAGTCAAAAAATTGGTCATGTAATGGTGCTGCAAAGGACTAAAGAACCAAAAAGGTATAACTAATGTATAGTTGGAGGCCTTGGAGGACCTAAAGCTAATTTGTAGTAAACCTAACGGGTGTGTAACAACAAACTAACCTGTGCTGGAAGCACCATTTGCCGTTCCTGCAATTTTCAGACACATCCATTCACAAAGAAGCACCTAAATAAGTTTACCAAAACCAAAATTGGGATACATCATTACATGGATATAATTATTATGGTACATACTGAAACTTGGGAATCCAGATACAGAATGTCTTGGAGTTGGGAGCAGAGGGGACTGATCTTCAATTGGGTAAGAAGTACCTGCAGCTGTTTCATTTGGATCAGGGACCAAGGCACTCTGTTCGACAGGAGAATCCATAAAATCTGGAGGAAGTGGAGGATACATAGTCTTGAGCCTTGAAGACAGAAGGCCGTTAAGGATTTCATTAAATAAGCCATCACCACCCTGCAACCAATTAATAACAAAATGCCATATTAGTTGCAGGAAAAGGTTCACCATCATGGACACAGGAAAATGGACAATACATGAATACACTACATAAATCAGAATTTAGAAAATGGGGGAAGAACACACCATGCACTAACCATAGAATACAACATGAAAGTAAGTTTTACAGAAAACATTGTCAAGTGAAGTGACATACTGAGATGCAGGAGGAGGGTAGCATAGAAACACGAATCACAAATCTGAGCTATCATTGATTAGTAAAGCTGTTGGATGATAGCATAAAGATAGGTGCAGGACGATGGTGTTGAAAGTCTTTTCCTAAAATACGGGTGGAGGGGGGGGTTCAAAGGCCTAGGAGACACCAAAATGGAAGCCATCAACTGTGCGTCTGTGCCCCATAGGGGCCAGTAATTTGGAAGATAATTTACACTATAATATGTTTCACACGGAGATATGTTTCTATCTCACTCATTCTCCATTGCATCATACATGTACCAATGGGATGAAACACAATTCCAGAGAAGAGTTTCATAAAAAAAAAAAATCTGATTTTAAAAATGTATGTGGTAACTAGCTTAGCAAGATGTAGACAGGAAGGGTAAAGGTGGGCAGAAGTTGCCAAACCAAAGAAATTGTATTTTGCACAATTTCCTCACGGAATACTTAAAAGGGACAAGTAATAAGGGAAAAGAAAAGGAAATATCTAGGTTCAACTCCCGTGGACGCATAGTTCCACCCATCCAAACTCTATATCTCGTAAACCCTCTCAGACAACTAGCTCGGAAGAACATGCACCGATCTCCACCCATCTAAAGTCTAAACTCTTTATGATCTGTAAACCCTCTTAGATGACGAGTTGTAATAAAATGCATTGATCTCACAGTTAGTTGCATTTGCATTAAATCAGCAGCAAGAATGGAATGAACACAAAGAATCAACAAAAGAAACTGTGTATTTGTTGATCAGCAAAAGAAAAAAACAAAAAGAAATACTAAACTAAGACATACTGATTCAAAAACTTAAATATGGTCGTAGATTAATAGATAGTTGACATCATGCTAAACATTCAGCAATCATGGAATTTCAAGTTGATTGTGATGGGCTGCAGGAAAAGGGTAAATTTTTAGAAATGGAAAGAATAAGTCAGGTGGATGTTTGCTGGGATAATGCCTCACTGAAGCCACCCACTAGGTTAGGTTTGAAACAGCTTCAGATGAACTGTGAGCTAGTTTAAATTACAAGGTCATAAATTCAATTGAATTTTTTACAAACTTTCTCAAGATTAGATCTTGCTCTCTACAATCATGACAACCATAAACAACGCAGCACATAGTTTGCAAAGTGCTTTCTTCCTTCTTTAGACAATAAATTTTTTTATTACTAAGAAGTATGAACAAGTATACTATATGAGGACAAGAAGTCCTCAAGAAGAAAAGGCATAGCTCTCTACAATTCACTCCAGCGATGCTGAACATCAGTGAGGGACACCCCCAAAAAACTCCTTGCTGCTTTTGCTGCAACATGCCTTTTTCTATGAAGCATTAGATTAAACTGATCAAAAAGCTCCGAAATCTTTAACCACACCAACAATTTAATATATAAGAGGCTTCTTTACATAATTCTACAGAATCTCCAAGATTAATTGAACAAAATTTGAAAGCGTGTATAAATCTCAAACTTACAACAGCCACAACACCATCATAGGAACTGAGTTCACTGTTTGTCATAGTTGCCACTACATCGAATGCATGACCCGCCCTTTCTGTAATTGTTACCTGATCAACAGTAAGTAGATAAGAATAGTCACCAACCAATTGTCAAGCTGAAAAAAGCTCATCTAATATTAGAGCATTTGGATATTTCTACTTTTCACAAAGTAATAACACCCCTAATCAGTAAAGTTATTGATTGAAAAACCTAGTATGTATCACATTGCTCAATATCAGACAGCTCACTAAGAGATTATCCCCTGGCGAGAACTTCCTGAGTTCCTGGTAATAATTGTCAATATGAACATGAACTGGCAGTTCAACTATGGTGGAGGCCTGGAGGGGTAGTGCACGGTTAAATGTGCATCTTCCTTCTGGAAGACAGGTATTCAATCTCTCTTAGTTCATGTCTCAAGTCATAAAATTTAGACCTCTGTTATATCCATTTACTGGAAAATACTGAACAGCCGTGAACGCACACACAGAGAGCAAGGTTTTAAATTGTGATTCAAAAATGTGTAAAAATTAATTGTGAAGAAAATGTATGATTCAACTAGATGAATTAAAATGGCAGAGCTTGTTTTCACTGTGTACAATGTCATGGAACAAGTTTAGAGTACAAAGAACTTATAATATTATTTGGTCATTATTGATTACTTGAGGGAGTGGTAGTACTTAATTAAGCATACCACAAGACATACCTTTGCTCTCACTTTAGCACGAGAAAATATTGGAGCCACAGCTCCCCATATTTTCTGACCATTTCCCTTACCACTCTTAGGATTGACGAAAACCTAGTCAATGAAAGAGCATATACATAAGTATGCGGCCACTCATGTATATGTGATTCAATCACTCCCCAAAGGCAATAAAAGAAAGCACGAGCAGGAAAATTTAATAAGCAATCTCGAACATCATACCAATAGACTCTTTGGTCTTCCTGTTTCCTTGCTTAGGAAAGAGTTTATTTGAGTCAGTAACATTTGACATAGCAGCTGATCTCTATGACCAAACGTGTACTCCTCCGACTGCCAGAGGGAAGAATGAGTCTTTGATCTCTGCATAGAATGAACTGTAAAACGGAACATCTGCATCAAGTGGTAAACACACCATTTAGAGCATGATCACCCACTCTCCATAATAGAAAGAAACAGCATTGAAGGAAAAAGAAGTGACCTCTGAATCCTGATGCTTGAAGCAGTATCCAGTGAATTGACGAATTGAACCCCAATCAGCTAACTCGGCAGCATAGATATCAGAAAACTTGATTTCACCAGAACTTTCAGGAAGTAACTTCCAGCCCAAACAAGATGATTCGTCCTGCGAATGAAATGCATAATTCATTCCAAACGATCCCAAAAAGATGAACCTATAAACACACTTGAAGTACATCTTATGATTATGGCTCCAGGTACATGTACGAGAATTCATTAATACCCGTCAAGCCTATCATCCAAGAGTTATGCATAATCAAACTTGAATTAAGCAGCACTTTCCTCCACTCCCAAATAGCTATCTGTAAGGTTCCTAGATAGTATCCTATCTCATTTTTCTTTAGTTTTCTTTTTTTTTTTTTTGGGGGGGGGGGGGGGGGGGCAACATCAAAAAAGTGAAACAATTACTTTGATGCAGGAGATCCTCATATAGTATGCTGCTTAAGCAAGAATTTTGATCACAATATATAGTTCCAAACTCTAAATTGAAGCAACTGAAAAAAGAATTCAAAAAAACTGAGACTCGATAGGTAATTCTATGATATGGCATGGTATGGCAATGAACAGCCAAAGCTGGACTGCAACAAATACAGCATGAAGAGACTAATTTTTCCTTTCATCCCCTATTTCCCTGTCATAGAAGGGTTCATATTGCTTCCTGGATTACATACATATTTAAGATAGAGCTAAGTTGGAAACTCAGAACTACTCTTCTAGCACCTTTGATGCTTTTGCAACTCTTGAGTCTTAACTACTACTACAACCACAACAACAACCCAGGATATTTCCACCGAGGGTCCAGATGCTTGCAGTCTTACCCCTAACTAGTTGCCAGTTGCCTATTAGAGAGGTTGTTTCTTATAAACCCACAAAGAAGAAAATGATTTTTGAAAATAGTTAAAATCAGTTGATAAAAATCAAATCAACTAGTTAAAGCTTAACAATAACAACAACTTAAATTACAAGTCAAATCAAATAATTGGCATCAGGTACATCATTCTAGTAAATCACCAAAATTCTGGAATATGGTCACAATCATCATATATCATACTAAAGTTTTCAGGGAAGCAAAAAAAAAGAAAAAAAAAAAAGAAAGGGGTAAAGCCTTGACAAAAGGGATCACACAGCATTGCTTTGTTTACCCTTGGAAAAACTATGCAGCAACATGAAAAGAATACATTAAACCCATCTTCCTAAACGTTTGTGAACGATATCAAATCATGAAAAATGCTTGAAAAGCATAACATAACAATTTTATCAAAAAGAAAGCAAGAAAAAAAATACTTTACATTATGAAGAGAATCCGCCGGTTTCCAAGACAATCCAGTTGAATTAAGAGAGAGAATGACTTCCCCAACACGATTCAAGAATACCCTAGAGCTGTAAGAGAACGGTTCGCCATCAAAATGCCCATTTGTCTCAGGATTTTCTGCAATAGAATTATCTCCATCTCTCTCCATTTGTTTCAACAATGTTTTTTCCTCAGAAAAAATCTGGGCAATATGGAGAAGATGAGGCGAATTTACAGAATACTTTTTTTTTTTTGGTGCAATGGCGAATTTACAGAAATTAAGATGATCATGAAGCCGGAGATTATGTACCCAATTTAATTTGGAGTAGAAGAGTCAAAAACTCGTCGAAATTTGTAAAATGGTGGCACCCTGGCAAGGCAAATATTGGCGATATGACATTGAATTGAAGCTATGACTTTGATTTTTCCCAAATTGGCAAAATCCTAAAACTACCTGTTTGTGAGTTGGAGAATGGAGGGGAAGGAAGGGAAGGTAGGGGTAAATAAAAAATTTTCCTTTTTTTATCAGTTTTTTCAAAAAGGGGAAGAAAGGGGAATAAAGGGGAACAGTTTCCCTCCATTCTTCATTTTGGTTGCCCCAAATTGGGGGGGGGGGGAAATAAAGGGGAAGGGAATTTTTTTTTTGTTTTTGTTTTTTGATATCAATACCGCAACAAGCGATATTAATCCTCTATTAATTTAGAACGATCAACCTCCAACATAGACTCGACAATGGGTGGAAAGGATGTAACCCAAAGCCTACGCCCTAATTCCCATGGTTGCACATGTGCTAACTCATGAGCGACTCGATTACCCTTTCTATAAATAAAAGACCAACCAACACTACTAAAACTAGAATTAAGAGCTAAAATGTATCAACAAGTAAATCGACAATGCCAGACCCTCTACTACTAGAATTCAAAGCATTAAAGATAGTTAAATTATCCATCTCGACAATTACTTTCCCGAATCCATGGTTTTTGCAACCTGTAAGGCTGTAACCCCAAGAATACTGCCTTTGCTTCTGCAAACAACACGTCCCAATTTTCTGTGAAGTTCATGGTAACACCAACCAGAGGATCACCTCGAGTATTTCTGCATATAATTCCCACACTAGTGCCCCCTTCTCCTAGCTTCCCCGCATCGACGTTAATCTTGATCATTCCCGCAGCTGGACCCATCCAAGTACAGAGCCTCCTTCCATCAGTTTTCACCTTTGGTTTGTGGAGCGACTTGAGATCATTCAGCATCTTGTCAACTAAAGAAATCACTTCTGCAGGCGAGCGAAGCACTCCTTCAAATATTCTGCAATTTCTAGTCTGCCAGATAGCACACGCAGTCGCACAGAACCGCTCAAATTCAGCACCAACAATAGTCTCAACTACTTCGTTCATCCAATCAAAGAAGTTCCTGCCTCCCCTACCCAGCAGATCAAGCAATCCGCTCAACTAAGGGGAAGAGGAATTTTTAAGTGACACTAGTCGGCTCCCCTCCATTTCCCTCCCTTCTCCTTACTTAAACTCCCAAACAAGGTGAAAATTTTCACCTTCATTCTCCTCCCTTCCCTTCCCTTCCCTTCCCCCTCATTCCCTTCCCTTCCCTTCCCTTCCCTTCCCACCCAAAACTCCCAAACAGGCTGTAAGACTTTTTTCTGTAAGACTTTTTTTTCTAGGGCGTTGAAAAGTAAGATTTTTTTTGTTATTCCTTTTTTTATGAGATACTTTTAGTACATAAAATCTAGTATGAGGCGGACTTATTGCTTTTAGGATACCCAATACGGAGTTATATACATGGGGATACTTGACTGGTACTCTTTAGGGCATCCTTAGAGGTGTGCTTAAATACTTTTTGACATTGCTTAACAATAATTGTTGTTTCTTGGGGTGTTTTAAATAACTCATGTGTGCATATTTAAGCACACATTGAGCAAGGTAAAAAAAAAAAAAAAAGTAAAAGAAAGGGAGAAGATGGGTCATGGAGGAGAGAGTAGATGGGATAATTGGATGATAACTTATTTTAGGAGTGATGATAATGTGATATGCTTAAAAGTGATGTGGCAAATTGAAGGAGTAGTGTTTTAAGCAATATTAGAGTGTGCTACCAATAATGATGCTCTTATACACTTTTACTAGCGCTGATGTCACCCACCATATCCACGCAAATTTTTATATACTCCTAACTCCGCGGAGTTTCGTGGAGTTGGGAGAGGCAGGTGAGGTTCACGGGCAGGAGAGACAGAGAGAGAATGGGCAGGAGAGAGAGAGAGAGAGAGAGAGAGAGAGAGAGAGAGAGAAGGGGAGAGGCTCTATGTAGCTAGGTGGAGATGGGAGTATAACTCACCTATTGCCATGTCCATACTCCTATAAGCCCGCCCACCAGCATTTATCAAACTCGCTAATGAGTTATGATTACGACTCCAACGTTAACGACAAGAATCTTCTCACGATGTTGACATCAGTGGTTAGAGGTGGCGGTTTGGTGGCGATGATGCCTTACCGGTGGTGTGTGGGTGGGGGTGAGGGGAATTGGGCCGGTGGTTGGAGGGACAGGTGCATGCTAGGGTGACCTTATAAAATATTTGTGTTTTAAGACAAAATACAATGAGGCATAAACATATAGAAAAGATATCAGAATACGCAAAAAGTTACTTCAATGGATACTGAATAGTGTTATTTTGAGATAATGATCACAATTAAAACATTAAAGAAGGAACTGTTGAATCTAGTAGGCACCAGTAGGTTGATGAAACATCGATAAATCGAGTCTTCTCTACCTTCAAGCATCCGTTACAAATACGAGTTTAAGCATACATGACTCACAGTAACTCCATCAGATGATTATCTAAAAGCAGAATTCATCTTTAACTTCGACAAATTACACAGAGAAAAGTAGAAAATTATATACAAGACAGGAACCTGATAATCTAAGATTCCTATGAAACATAATGGCTTGCACTTTGAGGCAGGACAGTGAAGACCTCCACGTCGTCCATGTTTGGAAGTCTGACCGAGTACTGAAACGTCCATCCATGGCAGGCACCTGCATGTACCCCATCCTTGCTTACAGCAAAGACAGCTCCAACAAAGTTGGGAAACTTTCTTGCAATCCGGGATATTGCGTCCTCAGCAGCAAGCTTGGGCTCCATTCCTTGTCTCATACTCTCAACAACTTGATAACTGTCAATTTTTCACAAATGTTCATATATCTCAATCCAAATCCACTTATATCCAGTTTAACTCTTTTGAGCATTGGATCTGCATTTTTATCAGGACTTAAGTCTGATTGAGACTGGAAGATATTTATAGGCACCAAAAATGGTAACAAACTAACAATGGATACTTGGTGAAGAAAGAAACACATTGACAATAATTCTAACAAGTCAAAAAGATAAGGCCTCTACATCAGAAATGGTACTGATCACAAGCAACAGGCTCTCAAAAACTAACCATGGAAGGAAGCGCATCATAATATCCCCATCTCCTGTTGCACCACATGCACCAACTTCATCATCAGCATATGCTCCAGATCCGGCAATAGGGCCATCACCAACCCTAAGTGTTAATGGCAAACTTCAATCAGCAAGTAATGACACCAAAGTGCGACTGGCAGACCCTCAATGTGAATTTCTAAACCCTTGGAAATTGGAATAAAAGAATTCTTGTAAAATCAACACCAAAGTAACTGTACTTGGGATTACCTGCCAGGGATCTTAAAGGTTGCTCCATTAGTCGATGTACCGACAGCGACATGTCCCATCTATACACGATAGATATAGTAAGTTATTCTTAATCAGGGAAACCATTATACATACAAGACTTATCAATCATAAAATAAGTAAAGGACTAAATGCAGCAGCTTAAGCATCAAAATCTTGCCTTATCAATGGCGGCCATCGCTATTGTGTCATGGTTGTGGATGTTAATTGGAGATATATTTGTTGTAGTAGTTTCCATCACATGTACAGAAGAACAAGATGTCTCCCCAAGATCATTGTTCCTCCTTGGATAGTAAGGACCACAGCCGTTCAAAGGAATAACATTTCTACGAAAATTTGGTTGGCAACCACTCTCTTTCCATTTAATCCACTTCTGCAGTGACTCATACGAACTAAGGTTCATAGGTCCTGGAAGACCCATCGACATGGCAAAGACTGATGCTTGCTCTCCAACTAGCAATGTATGTTCTGTATGTTCCATCACTAATCTTGCCGCTCTGATGCTATCTTTCACATACCTCATGGCAGCAACAGCACCAACCTCCATTGTTGCCTATTCAATGCCTTAGAATAAAGAAAACATGTGCTAATTCTAATCTAGCAGCATACAGACAAATATGAGGCAAGAGTCAGCTTCATTACCCCATTCATTACCAAAGCATCAAGAGTCGTTTCCCCATTCTCATCTGGACTACCACCAGGCCCAACTGTTACATGAATAACAATAATGAATCACCAAGGGAGCGGCTTTACAGGAATAGAATTAAGGTAGGTCATACAATGATTAAAGTGAATCATATTTTGTAATTAGCTCAAATGTGCTTTTAATTTTCTTATCAAGAGAATACGGGTCTTGACGATGCAAGACAAGTTAATCCTTTCTCCAAAACAACGTAAAATTGCAATTGTAGCAGATACTAAACATACCCCAACTTTTGTAGAAAATACAAATTGTAACCCATTTGGACAATCCAAAACTCTCTTTTATTTCGGTAGATTTCACAAATCATCTTAGTAGTATTACACTAAAGAGTTGAGACACTCTGCTTAGATGTTACTGTGATTTGTTTCGGCAGCAATAAGAAGTTTCTTCATTATCTGGTGGGTGAGTTATAGTGAAGAAATTGTCTGCTTATCTCCTATTAACCATTAGGGATTACATGCCAAGTTATGATTGTTTCTTTAGTGTAGTGCTTTACTATGATTCTATCAAGTTTTCATTGCACATAAGGACCAGTACTACTTTACTAGCTCCAGTAGGCTTCTTCCAGTTACCTAGCATCCTCTCTGTGCATGCGCTCAATATAATTTTTTTTTTTTTTGATAGCAGTGCATGCGCTCAAGATACTTTTTACAAGTTTGAGTTTGACCATTACTGATCTTAGCTAAGCTTCTTTCCTTTTCCTTTTCCTGTTCCTTTTCCTTTTCCTTTTCTTTTTCCTGTTTGAGGAATGCCTTGCTTCTTGCACTTCATTTCTTTTTATTTAACCTAAATTTCCCTTTCAAGATAATGAATACCCCCAAGAATGTTCAATTGTTCACAACACATTTATGTTTCGCAAACATTCTCTTACAACAATCATAATTTTGAGCCGTCTCATTAGTAGTTCAAATTCCCAAGGATACATATGCCAACTCCAAACCTTTAGATGCTAGTCCATGCTACCAATCTCATAATTTCTGTAATAGTTATCTCATGTCCACAAACTGATCAAAGTTTGAATCTTTTGAGCAATTTTGAAACCTACAATTAAGTATTATATATCACTAAATAGTAAATACAGTGTCTCTCTCAATCTTCCAAATATTAAGAATCAACATAAAGAAAAAACAGAAAACTACAAAGTCAATAGCCATAGTAAATTATAGAGAGAGAAATGAATAGAGCTCAAGTTACTGGATATTGGATACCTGTACCATCACATCTGAGTTCCTCACAAGCAGAACAACCTTCAACAACAGCATCAACGGCTGAAAATCCACCATCAACAGTCCTCCAAGCAGCTCTAACAGCATCCACAAAAGGCCATGTACTTACCACCATAGGCAATTTTCCCCCTTTCTCAATTTCATTCCCTAGAACCTAATAACATTCATCAAAAGTGAACCCCACGATTATTATCATCAAACATGAATTAATATGATTACAGTAATTGACAAACTGGGAAATTGGGTTAACCCAAAAAACGTATAGGATTGAGTTTAAGGATATTAATTAGTGTCAATCTTAAAGATTGCCTAGTAACCCCATTTCATGGATAAGAGAGAGAGAGAGAGAGAGAGAGAGAGAGAGAGAGAGAGAGAGAGAGTACCGTGACGAGTAGTGCGAGCATAAAGAAGGATCGGATGCTAACATGAAGGAATGCAGTAGTCATGTCACATGTGAGAGAAATTTGCTCCGACTTTGAGTAAGATTTACCAAATGAAAGAACCATGCTTTCTGAGTTCTGACTCGGAGTGAGTCACTAAGACGCTTTTTTTTTTTTGTTCTTTCTCTTTTGGGTTTTTCTCTTCTTTTTCTCTTTTGAGTTTTAGAATTTAGAGAATGATCCGTGTTAATAAGAAATGAACAATGGATGGACCCTTAACCTCATTTTGAGGGACGATAATCATGAATTCTTTAACTACTAAGACACTTTTTCCCTTTGACTTGCTTTAGTGATTATCTTGGCACAATTTTATAGTGGAAAAACCTTTAAGAATTGTTATGGTTTATAATAAATTTCGATAATTCGTGATTGTTAACTTGAAGTATCTCTCTCAAATCTATAACTCCTTACTAATACAGGCCAATTCTGACGTCATATATGCTAATGTGGTGCAACCTGGTGCAATTGTTTCCCGCCTAAATGCTCCCTGCCCTGTCTTGGTAGAATCCTAGAGGAATCTGGAAAGCTCTATCTATCGTCAGAAAAATTAATCTTTGGAAACTGGAGTCTCGATTGGAAATAATATTTCTTCCCCTGGAAATTGAACCTCCTCCTCCTCCTTTATCTGTATCTCCCTCTCTCCTCTTTTGGAAAACCCCAATTTGCTACGGTTTTGATTGCCTGACAACATTCGCTAGGGTTTTGAGCGAGGTTTTTCATTGATTGAAGCCCCATTTTGTTCCGATGATCAACCGCTGACTACTCGGAGGTGAGATTCAAATTTGTAAATTTGCTTCGAGTTTTTTGGGCTCTGCTCTACTCTGATATTTTTGGGGTTAGAAGAACAAAATTGTGTTTACTTGAGATTCAATTTAATAATTTCCATTATTTTTTGCTTGCATGTTCTGATTCTCAAGTTGTTTCTTCTTAGTGCAAACCGGGTACTACAAAATGGGAAGGGCTCTAATTCCTCCTGCTCCTCATCCTTCACAACTTGGAGCCACAAACTATGTGAGTTTCTGTTACGAGATTTGCGAGATTTCAGGCGTGACTTATGGAATATTCCATAAGTCACGCCTGAAATCTCGTAGATCTCGTAACACTTTGACAAAGAAATAAGTCAGCTGAACTCCGAGTTACCTCAATACCAAGAAAATATTTAAGTGGACCAAGGTCTTTCATATGAAAACAGTCACCTTAGGCCTTGAAAGCACTTAAGGCAACAGAATTATTGCCAGAAATAATTAAATCATCAACATACACCAAGACATTGAGTTGCACGCCATCTTTAGTGTAAGTAAACAGTGAGTAATCAAAGTAAGACTGAAGAAAGTCATACCCTTTCAAAGCAGTTACCAGTTTTGCAAACCAACAACGGGGTGCCTGTTTAAGCCATATAAAGATTTGCGAAGACGACATACCAGATTTGGCGCCGACGACGTGAAGCCAGGAGGCAATTTCATATAAACTTCCTCATCAAGATCACCATGTAGAAAGGCATTGTGGACATCCATTTGGTGAATTTCCCAATTCTTGAAAGCGACAATGGCTAAAAAGGCACGAATGGTTGCCATTTTGGCAACGGGAGCAAAGGTCTCAGAGTAATCCAAGCCTTCGATTTGATGATTCCCAAAAATAACCAAGCGAGCTTTTAACAGCTCAAGATCTCCATTGGAGAGGTATTTCCTCTTGTAAACCCATTGATTGCCAGGTGGAAGTGGTCCGAGAGTCCAAGTACCATTATCCTCCAAGGCTTTAATTTCCTCTTGCATAGCCTTCTTCCACCCATCATCTTTCAAGGCATCCTTAAAAGACCGAGGTTCATCTCCTGTAATGACAGTTGCAAGGAACTTGCGATATGGCATAGAAAAACTGTCACAATTAATATAGTGTGCTATAGGAAAAGGAGTATCTGAGGTATGCTATAGAGGGGAAGTAGCAGTGTACGATGGACTCTCTTTAACAACGTTGTGAGTAACAAAATCCCTTAGGAGCACTGAAGGGGTTTTAGTGCCCATTCCACGACCCAAGACTTTTTCGGAACCCTGATCATTTAAGCTTGCATGTTCTTCAGTATGGTCAGACCCAGTTTGTGCAGAGTCATCTACAACACTAAGCTGTTCTATTTGTATTGGGCTTGCTGGACTTGTGGTTTGGTCAGACCCAGTATTGACAGTGACAGAGGAATTAGGGTCATTGGGGATAAGAGGCACATCTAGACTCTCATCTGTTGTATCCCTGGTATTAGGGACAGGGGCAACAGTAGAGTCATCCAAAAAATCCGCAAAGTCTAAATCAATATCCACATCCATATCAAAGTGATCCGTTGGTCTAATATTGCTAGCTTTTGTTTCAACAAAGGGAAAAATCTGTTCAAAGAATTTGACATCCCTTGACACAAAAAATTCATGTTTATCAAGATCATAAAGCCTCCATCCCTTTTGACCGAAGGGATACCCAACAAATATGCATTTACGGCTACGACTTACAAATTTATCCCTCTTTGTCTTTTGGTTGTGGGCAAAACATAAAGATCCAAACACTCGAATGGCATCATAAGATCGAGGATAACCAAACAATTTTTCAAAAGGAGTGAGGTTGTTGAGGACAGTGGAAGGAGTTCTATTGATTAAATGGGCACCGGTCAAAACACTCTCCCCCCAAAAATAAATTGGCAAATTGGCTTGGAAGCGCAAGGAGCGGGCAACATTTAGGATGTGTTTGTGTTTTTTTTCAACTCTCCCATTTTGTTGTGGGGTTCCAGTGCATGAGGTTTGAAATAAGATGTCACAAGCAGTAAAATAATCAAGCAAACATCGAAACTCCGTTCCATTATTACTCCGAACAATTTTAATGGTTTGAGAAAATTGTCGCTCAACCATAGCAACAAAGGACATAAATTTAGAAAAGACCTCTGTTTTATCATCCATCAAATAAACCCACACGGCTCGAGAAAAATCATCCACAATAGTCAAAAAATATCTAGCACCACAAGAAGATGTATGACGATAGCCATCCCACAAATCAATATGAATTAGTTCAAAATTTTGGCTAGCTTTATTGTCACTCACAGGAAATTTGTCTTTGGGATGTTTAGCTCGAAAACACACTTCACAAGCTTTATTCAAACTACCTCTAAAATTACAAACTGGAGGAAACAACTTTACTACTTTTTCCGAAGGATGCCCCATCCTAGCATGCCAAAGTGCCAAAGAAGAAGCGTCCGCGTCCATTGTGACTGCCTGCACTGTATGTGGTCCTTTGAAGTAGTAGAGTCCATCTTGCTTACTTTCCGTTCCAATCAGCTTCCTCGTTTGGTCCTATATAGCACACATATGTCGATTAAAAATGACAATACTATTTAAATCATCACACAATTGTGAAACTGATAATAAGTTGCAATCCAAGAGAGGAACATAAAGAACATGAGTGAGAGTCATAGCATCCCACAATCGCACTGAGCCCTTCTTTGTTGCAACCACTTTTTTGCCATCAGGAAGACCAACGAGACATAAGATGTCTTTCACATCAAATAATAGAGAAAGATTACCAGTAACATGATTAGATGCACCTGTATCAATAATCCAAGAATAACCATTAATCTTACCACTCAACCGATTATCGAAAACGATCATATTACCAAAGACACTTGCAAGCACCTTTCACTGATCAGCGGAGAATATTTGAGCAGATGGTGTTCCAGTAGTTTCTGAAACAACTGCAGCATTGGCACGAACCCCCTCTCGACCACGTCCTGTCGCAAGAGAAGGAGAAGAGGTCGTTGATTTTTGGGTACGACCAATCATCAGACTTCACACGATCCTCCCACCATTCTGGATATCCATGAATTTCAAAGCAATTAGTTCCTTTGGGACCTGTTTTCTTACAATAGGTGCAAGATAGATGTGATTTATCAGGTTTATCTATTTTTCCTCGGTCGCGTCCACTAGTTCGCACAACAAATCCAACAACGTCGAATTTCTCCTCTGGCAGACGCAAAGCCATTCTGACACGTTCATCTTGAATAACTAGCTGGTAGGTACGGCTGAGAGAGGGCAGAGGATCTTGAGCAAGAATATTTAATCGCAAAGGACCATAAGAAGGGGTATATAAACCCATCATAAATTCATGAAGCATGTCCTTTGCACGGCGACGCTCATGTTCAAGACCTGCGGTACACTTTGTACAGCAAGAACAAGTAATCAAGGGTTCATGGTTATGCAATTTCTCCCATAGAGCCGTTAGTTTTCCATAGTAAGAAGCAACTGACATGGGTTTGGTTTGCTTACAGTCAGAGATGGTCGCCTTTAATTATTGTATGCGTGGTCCATTGGTAAGAGCAAATTGCTCCTTAAGCGTCTCCCATAGACGCCTGACGTCTTTATACTTGGACAAAGTACTCTTCACTTTTGCTGTGATGGTATTCATAATCCAAGATACCAACATGGCTTGAATTGTATTCCAATCATCTTGTGTGCACGGAGGTGTTGGAGATACAATCGTACCATCTAAAAATCCAAACTTTCTTCAAGCTTGGAGGGTCGTCTCAATCTCACCAGCCCAATCATCATAATTTTCACCATTAAATATGGCCGCAGTAATAAAATCACCAGGTCGATCTTGAGGACCTAGGAAATAAGGGGATTTTGAGTCAATTTTATTTGGTGATTTTGGATCATCTTCCACGGCCATTGTTTAGGGTTTAAGGTTTTTGAGTTTTTGTTTAGGGTTTGTTTAAGGATTTTTCGCGCTCTGATAATATGACAAGTTTGAGACAGAAAAGATGCTTTCTGTATTGATCTGTACGAAATATATATACAGCGCTAGTATCTATACAAATCTTTTAGTATATGGAAACAATCCTAAACAATATCAAACTCTATAATAACTTGCCATGAATAGGCGGAACCGAATATTCCATAAGTCACGCCTGAAATCTCGCAGATCTCGTAACAGTTTTACCTTTAGATTTTCTTTTTTTTTGGTTTTATTATTGTTTGAAACTATAAGTTTGATCTTCTTTTCTGTTTTGATTCATGAGATTTGTTTGGTTAATTTGAAGAAAGCATCAAATTTAGAGTGAACTTTTACACTTTGATACACTTCAGATGAACTTGTGGCATAATGGAATGGTATTTTTATCTATTTATTTTTTTGGTGAGATAATGGAATGGTGATTTAAAGTGGCTTCTCCTCATCACCTCCTGTTGGTGAACATTAGTGGTGGGTTTTAGCTTCATTTTCCTTTGCCCACTATAATTAACTTTCAATGTATGGTTATAACCTTGAATGTTATACATACCTTGAATAAGGCAAACGTGTGACCATAATTGATAATGGTAACCTTTAATTCTGTAGATTAGCACAACATGAAATTGCGAGGTAGAAGCAAGAAGCTGGGTAAGGAGGAGAAGGTTTCAATTCGGTTGCTTGACTGCAGATGATGGTTCCAAGGTAATGCTAGATTCAATCCTTCATTAATTTTTGTCGATTTGGTTCAAAGTGGTTTGAATTTTTTCGGGCTCTAATTTTGTGTAAATGAAAGTTTGTAGGCCATTCTTTCAGTTGATGGGATCAATCTGGGTTAATTCAAAAAATTTCTAGGTTCAAAGTTGTTGGGTGAATTTCCTTATAGTTTTTGTTATTGTTTGTTACCTGTTCATATCCCTTCCTGTTTTTTTATTTATAATTTGTTTTCCTTGGGTTGAATGCCCTGTCAAATTGATCACTTCCTCGGAGAAAAGAAGAAGTAAAGAGGTAATGAAAGCATTTGAACAAGGATAGCTTGCTTGGGCATGGGGGTGAGATTTTCTTTATGAGGAAACATGTTTGCAGCAACTTTTCTGGAGCTTATGTTGTAAATGTATGCCTGGAGCTTATGTTGTAAATGTATGATCAAATAATGGAGAGACGAATTTCAGGCCTTGAGTTCTCCAATGTGGATGGCTATTGAATGGACTACTATGAGATCAGAACAGTGGTGGTCCTGTCATTCCCTTAGCATACTATTTCACTCATTTTTTGATTACATGTTTGCCAGGTACTATGCTGGAGTGGAGAATTCCTTTGCCGGTGAGCTTTTTACTATGCGAGTATTAAAAGAGAAACCAAGCTTTACGATTGGCTTCTCTGATGTAAGGTTTTATCTTTTCTTTTCTTTTGATTTTTCTTTGCTTTTTATTTTGATTCCAAATCGTGTCAGTTCTTTACATTATTAGGCTTAATCTATGTTTATTCGAATTTGTGTTTCCGTAAGTTTCTGGACAATTGTCTAATCAATGCATTGATGATTTGATTGGAAAGTCAATGAGTTGCTTTAGGATGTTACTTGTTAGTTTAATCTAATGTCATCCCTGTTATTAATTTTATTTCTGTTTACCCCTTTTTGATCAATTGCCACTTCTATCTCAGCTTTTTCTAACCTAATGCCTATTTAGTTTACTGATTGGTTCATATGAGCTGATTTGGATGCTGCATATATAACATTGTTCAACTATTAAGGGTGCTAGGTTCAATCTTTTGAACTTCCATATTTTAAAAGTGTGCTTTAATTTTCTCTTGAGGTGATTTTGTTCAGGGAAGTTTGTGGTATGAGACTGGCTTATTATGAATGGAATACTGAAAGTTGGTCTTGCTATTATTAATTACTTTTGAAATCCACCAAATGGTCGAATCTGTGGTATTAAGCTTATCTGGGTGAAAATATTTTAAGGCATTGATCTGTACTAAACTATTAGCGTTAACTCTCAACAAGTTTTGTGTTTTCCTAACTCTTTCTCTCTGTTCCTTTTTTATGATCCATTGCGGTCTAAAATATTGTGTTTCAACCGTTTGGGTATTTTATTTATTTTTTTGATATGTTAGACCATTGATGTTCTTCATCCATGTTCCCTGAATGTCTCAAAGGTTTCATGTGTCTCTATGCATACTGTTATAAATTGATACAAAATTCTAATATTTTTCTGGGTAGGTTCTTCTCATACGAATTTTTTGATTATTTGTATTTTGCTTAATTCGTATCTATAACTTAACCATTTTGGGTTTGTCAGGCTTGAGCTCTCTACTTTCTCTTGGAAAATAAAATCTTCTCTTAAGTCCAATTTACTATTATGAGCTTTTTGTTGCTTATGGTCTTAACAAAGAAAGAAGAAAAAGGCCTAGCTTAATTAAGAACTTTTAAATTCATTGGATTGCTTGGTTGGATTTCTACTCAATTTTTGCATGTTTCATAAGACGGGGACTTTATTGGCACATCCATTGGATTGTCTAAGATCCTAGACATACTCTTTTCAGCGTGTTTGTGGATTTCTATCCCAGAATGTAAATTCCGGTTAGTGTTCAGCTAATTATGAAGAGTGATATTTGACACATTAGAATTTGTAATTGGGGTGTACTTTTAATGTCTTGAACTAACTTAAGTTCAGGTCTAATTAGAAAATGAAGAAAATGTTTGTCTAAGATACTGGACATCCTCTTTCCAGCGCGTTTGGTTTGTAGTTGTTTGGGTGGTGGTGTCTTTGAAACTGTTATTTCTCTACAAGTAAATCGATGTAGTTTCTTAGTTACTGATATAGCCATATAGTCATATGTTGTGGGTGGTTGGAATATTTTTGGCCTTTGATTTCTGAAATGGAAGCGCTTATGTCTGTTTCTTTTTTCGTGAACTGAATGCTCATGAGTTTGGTTAATTTGAAATGTCTTGGTTCGTAATTTTAGTGGGTGAAATGGTTGATCCATTATCATCTCAAAATTCAAAACTCTACCCCTCTCCTTTTATGACTTAGAATTATTAGAAGTGGAAATGAACAAAGTTATATTTTTCCTCCTGGCAGATATCACTGATGGCAAAATGTCTCAGTTGACACAAGAAAATTAGTCCTACCACCAGTCCCGCTTTCGCCTACCACCATACAGGGCCGAATACCTTTTTTGTTTGAGTTGAAATATGGATTCATTCTAACCGGATTTATGATCAAGTAAGTCTTTTTTGTTTGGTGTTGATATGCTGTGTTTCAGTGTAATGAGTTCAACCTGAATTGCTAGGGACCTTCAAAATGTTGTTTTAATATGCTGTAAGTGGTAATTTGAAAAGATTTGTTGGGAAGTCAGCAAGATTATTGACTTACTTTGTTTAAGCAGAACAAACTGATCAGCTTATCTTATTGATTATCTATCTCTCTTTTTCTGCCATTACAGGCTCAAGAGACACAAGTTTTTCAACATAGTGATCGAGCCAATTTGGTGTCAGTAAACTAAAAATAGAAAGGTATAGCTAAAGACACACATTGGTTCCTCCCAAAGAAAACTGGCGCTGCAGGATTTGAAGAATGTTTTAGGTAGACATAGACCTTGCGAGTTCTGGTCATTGTATGAGTCAACTGATTGTTTTCTATGTAGTATATTAAACATAATTTCATGATTATTGATCAGAATTCATAGTGAGGAAACATCGATGTTAATAAGAGATGCAATATAGCGGAGAAAAGAAAAGGGATATATTTGTTAATCAGTGTGTTAATGCAAGGTACTAAACTAAATTATAATCATGTATATAGTTTCTTAAGATTTTAATTAAAATCGTGTATTGCACGCGTACTAAACTAAATGCCGAGAATTCTCTTTTAAATGTTATGTTAGACATTCTATGATAAGTGATTTTAATAAAACCGTGTATCGCACGGGTATTAAACTAGTTCTAAATACTAACAAGTCTTTTAAATCAAAGGATAGCAAATCATATAGAGGAAGTTGCTTCTACTATTATACTACTCGTAGTATGTTTCATTTTAATATCAAAATGCTTTCAACAAATTTAATAAACAAGAAATGATTTAAAAGGTTTAATTGGTCAGGTGTACGTGTACGTCATGTGAGAGCAAAATGAACATTCCCAACTTTATTTGGTCGAGTAACATTTCCGAAATTTTTTAAAAATATTTTTCCGGTATTATTTGGTCGCTATCCATTCTAAATATCAAAGATACACCTTTTAAAATATGTTTTCTTGAAAAGGAAAAAAAAATCTATTATAGTTGTTTTCTTAATAAAGAAAATTATAATTGGTAATGGTTGGCAAAAATTCCTAAATTTTGAATTTTTTTTTTTGATGGGCCTAAATTTTGGATTAAGAGAAGGGTTTTTGTTAAAAAAAAATTATATATATTTTTAAATTCATTTTTGACATTTTAGATTTTTAGGGACAAAAGGGGAAAGAAAAAAGAAAAGAAAAAAACGGTAACAACAAAAGCGCCGCACGCTAATCAGTTGGCTCGGTAATCCAAACATCATTAGCTCTTCAAAAAGAGGGTCCAACACTAGTCAACCCTGCCCATCCAAAAACAACAAGCAACCAACAGTAACAAAAATTTCGAATATTGGAATTTGGATTTGGAAGTGGTCAATTTGTCAAAACAACTCAAACGTTTCTCTTTCTCATTTGCTCTTCTTTCACGAAATAGGGTTACATCCATTGCAATTTGCAATCTCTCTCTCACTCTCGATCGCTTCACTAACCCCAGATTATCAACCAACCAAACAGGTAAATAAAAAAAAAAACCCAAATTCTCTACCTTTCATGTTTCTTGATCAAATTTTGTATAAAATTTACTGTATTTCATTATACCCATTTGCTTTAATGATTTTATTTATTGCTTTTTTTGTTCCTTCCATTGAATCATAATTTTTTTATGTTTATAGTTGTTTGTTTCCCATTTCTGTGATGAAGTTATGTTGTTCTGGCTTTGAGGGGGTGATTCTAGTAAATGTTATTAAACCCATTTGAAACCTCAGAATTTGAACATGACCCATCAAAGAAAACCAGATTTTGAAGAACAAGAAATGAAAAGGAACAGAGTTTTGTGTGTTTGGATGTTCTAGAGAAAAAACAGTAATTTTGGGGATTGTTCTCTCCTTTTTGTTGTATGTTTGAATATACATTTAAAAGTTTGTAAATTCCTTTGCCTTTGGATGTTTTTGAATTGATAATGAATACAATGGAGAAGAAATAAAAAAAAAAAAAAAAAATTGATTGGTAATATCTGTTCAACATGTTTTCTGGGTTTATTTCGTGATGGGTCCAGCTGATAATTCACCAGGGTAGGAGATTGTGTTTTACCAGACTACTGGTGCTATTTTTTACTAATTTCTTTTGCATTTCAATATTCCAGAGGTAGGCAACAAACATTAGTTTTAGTAATTTCCTGTGCAGGTGTCTTTCTGGTAGAATCTTGTTCTAGCTATAACAATGATCTCAATTTAACCAAAAGAAAAGATCTCAATTATCCTCTTAGTTTAAAAAAAAGAATGTTACTTTAGGTTTTGGATTTGAAGTATTGCTATGTGAGTTTCTGAAACAATCTGTAGCTTGTGGTCGAGTAATTGGCGATGCAGATCATTTGGGTAAGTGTAAAGAAGGTTGACTAATTGTATGCAGATGAATCAAGCACCAAAATTGAGAATTTTTAGGAAAAATAGCCACCTTTCAGGCTTTCACAGACAGAGTAAGACCGAAATGCTGACATTCCTACTGATTTGACTATATTTTCTCAATTTGTGATCTGGCTATCTTGCAACTGATCAAGCTGATACTTCTCTTTTGTACAGTAGGTGTTTAACTTCTGGGGTTCTGATTCAATGCCCTCTGTGATATCTCCTGAGTGGCAGGACAAAGCTAGTGGGTTTTTCTCTTCTTCAGGTTGATTAAAATTTTAATTTACATCGATCACTTGTTGCATTTTATATGTGATTATATTGAGATTACCATAATTACTGCTGCAAATCTGCAACACAGGGGTGAAGCTTAAGGAGGCTGGCCATTCAGCAAAAGAGGTTGCAAAGGATGCAAAAGAGAACGTTGTGGATGTGGCAGAACGAGTTGGTTCTGTGTTCAAGAGTAAATGGTCGCTTTTCCGGCAACCATCTACTAAACATGCCGTGCAGGAGCGAGTTCTTTCCGCTGCTGCTTCGACCAGCTTTTTATTGAGGAAAGGATTATCTGAGACCAAGGACAAGGTTCCCATTTGGAAGATTAAAGTCGAGGAGGTATCATCCTGTGATCAGTACTGTTGTACTTCCTCCGTTTTATGAAGATGTTTACATTTGTTTTTTCACGGTCTCCAATGCACCACTTTGACCGTAAATAATTATAATTGTATGCATATATAAATTATAAAATTATAGTTTTTCAAAAGTATTCTTTAAAATGAATCCAATAAAAGCATTTTTACATTATAAATCTTTGTAACTTTTCACTAATTCATGGTCAAAGTTTGTGAACTTTGACCTTGAAAAATAAAGTGTAAACATCTTGAAGAAACGGAGGGAGTAGCATTTTATTTTAATTTTTAGATAACATGGGTATCAAAGCTTTGCTTGACGAATTTGTTAGCTGAATCTCTCATAATCTTAACTAGTTGTGATAGAACTTAAGTAGCCCTCAAAACATCATAGCTTATGGAACTTTTTGCTTTATTCTATTATTATTTTTTATTTCTATACCGTAGGTGGAGGCAGGAAACCCGTCTAACTGAGCTGAAGTACTGTGTAACCTTGTGTCTGAGACCTGAGGTTTATTCTTTTGCTGCAAAAACCTGCAATCTTTTGTTTTTAGTAAAAAATTCTCTTCATGTACATAGAAGATAGATTTGGAGCACACATCTATCTGTTGTTACAGGCTATGAAGGTCAATTTGTCATTCAAAGGAATTGTGTTAAATTGATGTTGTTACAAGCTATGGAGGTCAATTTGTCATTCAAGGGAATTGATGTTAACTGATTGCAATATTTTTTAGGCTGCAAAGAAAACTGCTCAAAGAAGTAAAACCATTATATCAGATATTGAGAGGTGGCAGAAGGTATATAATTCTTATTGAATTTCATATTCCCTTGTTTGGTTTGGGCATGCTACGTGACTTTTTATTTCTTAACATTATTTCTTTATTTATTTGCAGGGTGTCGCAAGCAATGATGGTATGTTTTGTTAAATTATTCTTAAATATGGCAGATTTGTAAATCCTGCCTTTGTCTTTCAAAGTAAAAGTCTAAAATTATGATTGACAAAAAAAAAATGCTGGATAAGCTTCTTTCTATTGATTGATTTGCTGAGTTATTCAGACAAATCTTACAGGCACTCTTTAATTTGATTATTTGGATAAAAAAAATCCTGATGTTGAAAGCAGCATTTTACCTTACTGCTACAGTGCTACCTTGAGGTTGTAGAGCATGTGGATATTTTTATGCATTTCTGCTGTCCTCTCTTTCTGTAGTGGTTGACAAAGGCTAAAGCCTAAAATCTATTCCTTTGGATAACACTGATGTTCGTTAGTTTTGGTTTATCTCCAGTATTTGGTGTAGCAATTGAGGTTACTGTCCAGAGGCAACAATCAAGCAGGCCTATCCCCCAGATTCTGGTCAAATGTGCAGATTATCTCATAGCATCAGGTCATGCTGCAAGTAAAATTGCAATTAAAGTAGTGTAACTTGTGCTTCTGTTATATCCTAGTCCTGAATCTACTGGACTGAACCAACATTTTTATTTATGCTTTTTTTTCAGGACTTAGCTCACCTTGTTTGTTCAAATTGGAGGGAGATAGGAAGGCTATTCAACAACTTGTTTCATTGTACAATCAAGGTTCAACTTCTTTCTGATTAGTTTTTCTGAGTTATTCACATGTGTAATGGTTCACTTATTTACATTCGAATTCCAGAGCCCAGTGCTACCCCACCAGAAAGTACAAATCCACTTGATGTGGCTGTTCTGATGAAATGCTACCTTGCAAGTCTTCCTGAGCCCTTAACCACATTCGAGCTCTATGATGAGATCAGAAGCGCTCGTTCCAGCATCAGTGTTTTGAGGAATGTTCTGAAGAGACTTCCTACTGTAAATTATATGACCCTGGAGCTTGTTACTGCACTTCTTCTCCGTGTTAGTCAAAAGTCGGTTCTCAACAAGGTTCGAATCAAACTTCTGTGTCTATGCTCTAGTTTCCGTATGTACATGCATATCGATGTGTGCATATGTACACACTTAGTTACATTTTCTAATCAGTGCAAGGTTTCTGCATATTTCATTGCGGATGACACTTCTCACATAGAGTGTGGCTTATTGTAATGAATCTAGAAAATTAACAATTTGTTGTTTCTCTAGTAATGGTTGATAACCTGAAGTGAGGCCTTAATTAGAGACAAGATAGCTTGACCTGTAGTTAATACATGGCATCGCTACTTACACTTTGAGTTTTTCTGGGTCTTGAACTATCGAACATATACATCTAACCTTACCTTTTCCATGTTGCTTCTATATGACCTATGTTTGCCTATGACATGTGGACTATATAGGACTCTTCATTTAATCTCAAGTGCATCATGGACACTCCAACCTGGTTATGGACACTTTTGACACTTCATTTATGCCAAGAATGTTTTTAATCTTTCACCTATGTGACATAGATGTTCACTTGCTTTCTTCTTTTTTGTGAATGAAACCGTGGATTTATTTGAAATCAAATGGTTTAGCAGTGATCCTCTTATTATTTCATTACCGTTCACCTTTTGTCACTCATTTGGGTTTTGTTCTGTAGATCTGGGGAGTATCTGTGTTGTCCAATCAGTCTGATAGCCTGCTAGTTACTTTTTCGGGCTCTTTCCCCATAAAACTGGTTTAGTTCCACTTTGGGGAGATGTTGTCTCATGTGATAGATAATGGTCTGAAACTTGCTGGATTTTTGTAGTTAACAGCCTGATCCGTATATTCCATATTCTGATCGTTCTTTTGTACTTAATGATCAATATTGACTGTTTCTGAAATCTGCAGATGGATGCTCAAAGTGTTGCTGAGGAAATGGGACCTGTCATTATCTGGCAGAAGGAACGGAGGCCTGAGTTGTATAGACAGTTTTGGCACCGTGACCCTAAACTTCTTGACAAGAAGACAAGCAATTCAGCTCCTGCTTATAGCATAACAGATATGCTTGGTGAGTATCCAGCAATTTAAATGAGGAAATCGCAATTTCTATGTGTTGCTCCAATCATTCCTATCGTTTCATTGATTTGGTTGCATCTTTTATTGCTGAGGGTGTACAGTGAGCTTCAGCTTGTCCCTCTTAGTTAATGAACAATTTTAGGGACGTAAGTAAGGAATGAGAACAAATGATTTGTAGGTTGGTAAACCTACTGAGCATTGTTCCAACACCTGTCTGTTGATGAAACAGTTTCTAGTGAAAGAAGCTTTTCTGAAGTATGATGTTGTCGTTTGGTTGATGGTCAAAAGTAACATCTGTGTAATTGAGTAAAACGTCATGCTAGGTCAACCTCAATATAATTAACTAAATAATTTTAATGGGGAGTTGCTTCTCCGATGCCTGTTTCCCTAAACTTCACAGTGTCTATTAAATTACATGAGATTGAGAGATTGTCACAATGTTCCTATGTTCCCAGCACTGGTTTCATTAAACCTCGTTGTGATGACCACAATTAGGGCTCGTTTACTTGCTTGCAATCAAATTCAATGCAATGCAATCATTTTATAAAGTAAATGTAGGGTGAAAAGTGAAAGAGTGAGAGGAGAGGGATAGGAAAAGTGAGGTTGATTGCATTATCCATTGTAATCACAATTGCTCAACTTTTCCCATGTAATGATGATTACTTTGGATGGTGTAATCAATCTTACTTTTTCCATCTCCTTCCTCCCCCTTTTTCCTTTTCCACTTCCCATTTACCCTATAAAATGATTGCATTGTATTGCATTGCATTTGATTGCAAGCAAGTAAACACCACCTTAGTGTATTTACTGCCAGCCACAACCAAACTGCCAACCATGACTGCCACTATATGCTGTTACCCTCTTCTGTGCAGTATTACCACATTGCTCACTATTGACCATACCATATCAGTCCATTACCATAGTGTCTCTAACAAGGCTCCCCCAAGGGCATACTAGCTTCTTATATCTGTAGCATCTGATCCCCTTAGAGCCAAAATAGTTGCTAAACTACTTTTCATCTTGGGAATATAATGGACAAGATCAAATGTCTCATTAAGCTGTTCAAGCTGCTACTTATTTGTTGTGAAATATTCTTTTCCATTACAATCAAGGTCTTATGAAACTATCTTCTGTTTAAGTGCAACGTTAGGTTGTATACGTTGGAATTTGAAACCCCTACCCACTTAGATTGGAATTTCATGTACTGAGTTTGGGGTAATGGTGTGTTATGTTGATAATGATTTAATTCTGGCTATAAATTTGACCATTTCAGATTGGGGATCGTTGGGACCTTGAACATTTTAAGAGACAAGCTAATAATAATTAATTTGAAAAGTGTGTTGATATATGTTGCATGGACAATTCTTAAAAATGTTGCATTGCAGCATTAGATCTCTCAATCCATAATCATATAGATAACTATAGTGAATGGTCATGTAATTTGAAAGCATCGGCCCATTAGCCCTGACACACTCGTCCTTACGAAGCACCAGCAAGGTTGAATTGAGAGATTAAATCTGGGGTTCATCCTTTGGTTTTGTAGCTTGGGTGTCACTTGGTGGTGTAGGGGAGCAATGGATGAGCTGTGACTTCTGATTTAACCTCAGGAGCTCTGGTTTTGTGCTGGACAGCTGAAGAGAGGGAGAGGGAGAGATTCCGTGTCCAAGGTGTGTCAAGGCTGTGTTAAATTTTGTCCAAGGTGTGTCCCACAAACGTTTTCAAGGGGGAAACTTTGAAGGTGTGTTTTGTTTTCCCATTTTAGGTGTTTTGTGCCCGTTTTATGTTTTGGACATGCAAATTGGCTCCGGTTTGATTGTGTACGAGCTTCATAGAATCAGCAGAAAGAACACTTATTAACTAGGTAAATGCTCCTGGTAATAATTTTTGTCAAATTGCAACCTAAATAACTATTTTTGAAAAATCTTGTGATAATTGGTTATGAACATTGAAAAGAGTGTATTTTAGAATAGGCATTGCTGCATTGCACTTGGGAATGAGATCCAAAATTTTATGCCTTTTATGTACGAGCAGTATATGCTTATCAGCCATTCATTCTCTGTGATAGACCTCAGAGATACAGGGTCTAGGATTAAAATCTACGCATGGTTGAAAATATGACAAGTTTTATGGCTCTTTGTGGAAATGATTGCCCATGAGTAGGTTCTCTCCCTTTCTGCCTCTGGTGTCCTTATAATTGAGTATGAAGGACGATACGCTACGAGATTAAGGGATGTTTCAAAAGCTATGTGGTTCCTCTTTGTTATTGCTTACAGTTGCACAAATAGTTGATTATATGTTTCTTTAAATAACTCCAACTCTTTTGACGCATTGACATATCAAACCTTCCATGTCTTCTATTTTTGATGACCAGAGGAGAGTGACGATGAAGATGCTTCATCCGCTATTCCCTTGGACGATGGCTTACCTATGGACTATGCTGCGATAGAGGTTATCCGCTGTCTTATAGAGCATCACAACACAATTTTCACTGATGCGAATGTGACTATATGGAGATGATCTGATGAACCTAATTCTGTTCTCATTTTCATCCGAGGCTAGATACCAGCTAGTTTGTGAAGAAGGGATTACAGGGATGGTCATGTTAGATATTGATTAGCTGTACATATCTCGTATCTGCGTTTCATTCCGTTTGTCCGTGCATCTCTTTTCTTTTTCCAATTTGCTAGGCAGGGTCCTTCAGAACCTTAGGATCTTTCTGATTGCGTCTTTCTTGTGATTATAGTACTCACATGTACATCATTCTTTTCGGAAGTTCTGAGATGCAACTGTGAAGAGTGACTGGTTAATTGCAAGCTTTCATGTTGCTGATTCATAAGCTGTTCCTGTTCCATATTGTCAGTAAGAAAAAAGTAAAAGTGAAAAAAGGGTGTGTAATGCTAGAGAATAGCTAGAGGCACTAATTTTGGAGAATAGACATGAATATTGTTATAAAGATCTAAACTTTTTTTTTTGAATGCAATAAAGATCTGAACTTCTGAAACAAAACAACCTAAGTGAAAGAAGAAAAATTAGCATACATGCACCATTAACTGACAACTCTCTTCCAGAACCAGTGTTCCATCCAAATTTGATCCATCTTCTCAATGGGAATGTTTCTAGTCTCAGGCAAGAACCAGTATACAAAACCAGTCATCAACAAAACAAATCCCCCAAAGAAGAAGAAAATCCCAGCTTTGAACTCACAAAGCATGGCTAGAAAAGTCTGAGCAACCATAAATGTGAAGACAAAGCTCACTGCCACTGTAATACTTTGCCCAATTGATCTTATCTCCAGTTGGAATATCTCACTAGGGACCAACCAAAGCCAGAAACATAAATGAGTACTAGCACCAACAGCAAATAAGCATACCCTTTGCTAATTCCACCTTGGTCTTTTAGTTGAATTGCCATTATGGTTCCAATAGCTACTTGGGTGACAAACATTTGCAGTCCTCCGAAAATGAATAAAGCCCTTCTCCCGAGTTTGTCGACAACTAGCATTGAAATGAAAGTCGAGCTCATCCCTACAACTGCTGTTAATGACTGATGATAAGAGCGAAGCACTCTCTTTGAAACCTATGGTTCGGAAAAGAATTGGTGCATAGAATCCAATGATATTGATCCCGGTCATTTGTTGGAAGAATGGTATGAGTATTGACATTACAAGTTGAGGCCTGTATTTTCGTTGCAGGATTTTGTTGAATGAATTTTCATTGGTTTTAGAGATTGAGTTAGTAGCGTATACAAGGTCATCTAATTCTGCCTCAACATCGCTTGTGCCCCTTATTCTTTGTAAGATGATTTTGGCTTTGTGGTGTTGGTCACTATTGTTACTTCTTTGGATTAGGTTGTTTGGTGTTTCAGGGAGAGCAATGGCACCCAATGTTAAGATTACCGCAGGAAGTCCAGCCATGGCTAGAGAGACTCTCCATCCCCATCCACCTCTAATCTTTTCGGTACCAAAGTTTATCATGGTCGCGATCAAGGCCCCAAGGCCGATGCTAAATTGGAAACCGTTGTTGAATGCTCCTCTGTACTTTGGCGGAGCCATTTCTGAAAGATATAGAGGTACAGCCTGCAGAGCAAGTACAAATGTTACAAACAAACAAAAGCCATGAGCTCATGTGTGTGAAAGTCTATCATAATTGTGGTTAAAAGTTCAAATCTGGTTAGCAAAACCAACTCCAACACCAAGCAAGACGCGGCCAAGTATAAGCATATAGACATTGAGAGCAGCACCACCCACAGCAGAACCGGCAAGGAATGCTGCACCTCCTATTATGATTGACGGCTTGCGTCCGAAATCTCTGGTGATGTATGAAGCAAGGAAGGTAGCAAAAAGGCCAGCAATATAGAGAGATGATGTGAATAAAGTCAATAGTTCACTATTGAATTTGCAATAGTTGCTCACTTTGGTATCCTCTTTCATCCTCATGTAAATTTTTGGGAAGAATTTCCTTAAGAATGGCTCCATTGATGTCACTCCACCTTCACATCACACATATAAACGAGTACGTATATTATTTTTGGGTTAATGAGCACATGAAGCCTCGAACTCACTCAGGACATGCCTGGAAACGAGTGAAGCTGATGCCACTACACCAAAGCTTTGTGCTCATGAAGTGATAATGTTAAACAACCATAATAAAGATAATACTTTCATCTGAATTAAACAACAAAGTTATAGTACTAGAGTACATAATAAAAGTTTAGACCAAGATTGGAAGGTTAAGAGGAGAAACCTGCAATTCCAATGTCATAGCCAAAAATAACTCCTCCCATAGCAGCCATCATGCAAGAGAATATCACAAATCATGTCACCTTGCCATTATAATTAGCACTATTAGCACTTGTGACTGCTAGCCCTGCGCCTGCCATCAGGTACAACGTGACGACGTAACGTAGAGGCCGGAGAGAAGAAAGAGGTCAGGCCAGGATTTTAAGGATGGGGAGTGAAAGGAGCTCAATTGTGAAGGAGGAAAACAAAGAAGCCACCAAAAACATAAGTACTAGCTAGTGTTTTTGGCAGGATACAGTTAGCAGCAGCCATCCTTGACTAGAGATGCTAGACTAGTAGTAGTATAAGTGTATAACTGGCAGTTTGGCAAGATTGAGTTTATAAATTATAAGGTAACATCAAGCAAATTTGAACCTCTCATATATAGGAGCACGTCGAGATTAACTGATATTGTGGATTGGGAGTACTATATATGTGTTGTCTCCTCCACAGTAATCATTACACTATGGGCGGACCCATAATTAACATGTGGTTGGTGCGAATATTTGGTCATTCTCATTTCTTTATCAAGGTCGAATGTTCGAATCTTAAAAATGGTAACAGTAGCACAACTTGCTAGGAGCGGAAGCACTTTACCCTTTTATAGACTTACTCTGTGGGAATAGAACTAATCTCAAATCCTAAAACCAAAAATTTAGGATGAACTTGTGGTCCAAACATAAAAAACAAAAAGAAACACTACTCCGAGCTAGGCATTATGAATGGTGAATTATAGAAAAAATTTGTGTTAAAAAATGTCAAAAAATTTCAAGAAAATCCAGATTCCAAAATGGGGAAAGGGTTCCTCCCATGCTACACCAATGGTTCTTGGCTACACCTAAGTATAGCCAACTTGACTACACCCTCTCACATTATTTTTATTATTTTTAAATTTTAAATTATTCAAAATGTAGTAGAATTCATTATTCTTAACCCACTACTTTAGACAATCACTACATACTTCATTGTGGGTGTAGTCAAATTGGGTCCTCCAAAGTGTAGCCAAGAATTTATGATGCTCCACCTATAAAGTCTACCCATAACACTAAATTATAAATCATAATAAACTATAAAATGTAAAAAATAAATTAAAAATGTGTTAAATTCATTTTTGCTTGGTCAAATTAGTGAATGGTTGTGATTGGTTTACAAGTAACAGAATGTCTTAAATTAGCCGTAACCGCAGTAGAATTTTCTAGTGATTATTTGTTGTTTCTCTTTCAGTCTACCAAACCCTTTCCAAATTGGTAACGAGAGTGTTCATCTCACCATCAGCTGAGGCACACCATCACCAGTTCACCATCATCATTTCAGCATCAACAATGGTGAAAGCTATCAGGGTTCATCAACTCGGTGGCCCACAGGTCTCTCTCTCTCTCTCTCTCTCTCTCTCCATACGGTTGTGACTTGTGATTGTTTAAGTAGATGCACTGTACCTGTTTGTTAATATGCCCAACTGGGCATATGACCAATTTCTTAGGCTACTTTTGCTGACCCTTTAGTTTAATTTTCAAACTTTGGTCATTTCTTCATGTGGGCCATTGGGAGATCATCCTTTGGTGAACTATTATACTGGAAATTGCACTTTGAATTATACAAGCACTCTTATTCATAAGGTAAACTAATATTGTGGATATGACTTCTTGCTAGAGACTCTCTCAAGAGCCAATTTCACTTTCTTCTTGTTTGTATGACAAGCTGAAACTGTTAGTTTCTGACATTTTTCTTGTGCTAAAAATGCATGAAAATTGACACTGCAATTTATTAATAAATAAAGAAAAGGTGATGTTGATGGTTATAGGTGCTGCAATGGGAGGATGTAGAAGTAGGAGAGCCAAAGGAGGGAGAGATTCGTGTGAGGAACAAGGCAATTGGGCTAAATTTTATTGATGTTTACTTCCGAACGGGAGTCTACAAGGCTCCTACAATGCCCTTTATCCCAGGTTTGTTCACACTAGGTTCCTCTTAGTTCTTATGCAATGCAGCTTTATACCAAGTATGTTAAAGTTTTCAGGCCAAAGGATGAATATTTGTTGGTAAATTTTGTTAATGCATTGTAATTTCCTTAGGTAACGACTTAGCCAAACATAATTGAATTTGAAAAGGCATAGAAATATTCGGATATATATATATATACTTCTTGCTAGAAATACATTGCTCAAGTCTCAGTCTTGATTAACTAACCAAACCAAAAATACATAATCAAATTAGTTTTTCTTATGAAACTCCTCACCTATACTGGGTCTGGGTGTAGTTGCCAGTTTGAAGCCTTAGCCTGTGAACTAATAGGTTCCTTCCATTGTACCCTAAATTTGTTGGTCCACGGCTTTTATGTACAATTAAGGATTCGAGGATAATCAAATGAGGCGTTTGATTTGTTCCATTATAATCCAAAGTTGAAATTCAGGAATTTCCGACTTCAAAAATGGACAGGAATGACACAAAAACTAACTTGAATGATCCATTGAAGAGCGTGTTGGAACTTAGAAGCACACTGATTTTTAAGTTTAGAACATTATCAAAAGGTGTAGCAGACTGTATTGCAATGCAATCTGGTCAAGTCGTGAAAGTAGTGCTGACACTTAATTTTGCCATTAAGCCACTAAGCCTAGATTATGATGCACATATATGATTGGATCTCTGGAAGGTGCCGAGTCATGTGTCTGACACGCGAATTGACATTTTTCTGACACACAAAAGTGGCACTTCTTTAATGCTTTAACCCTTCTAAGTGCTGCTTTCCCATGTCACTGTCGTGTCTATATCCATGTTCGTGAAAGTTAGAGATAAGAATGTGCTCGGCAAATATGTATCACAACTTTTCGCTTCTAAGGGCATGCTTGGATTGGGGGTAATGAGTAAGGGGGTAATGGAGCAAATTAAAGGGTAAAATAGGAAGGTGGAGGTGGTGGTGGGGTAATAATTAAGGGGGTAATGGAGAAAATGAAGGGAGAAAGGGGGGTAATGCATTACTCAAGGAGAGGGTGGGTAACTTTTACCCCCCAAATGGGGTGACTGATTACCCTCCTCTTCACAAAATCTAACACCCACCACCTCCCACACCTTCCATTTTAGCATATAATTCTATCTATTACCCCCTTAATCATTACCCCCATTCCAAGTATGCCCTAAACTAAACTTTTTACCCATGTTGTCCAGAGCATTCTCTCTTCTTGACAGGGTATGGCTGCATCTTTACCGCTGCAGAATCTCTGGTTGGGACCCACCATTATTGTTGTTATTGTTAAGCCTAGTCATGGCTGCTGCTGATATCATAAATTGGATTGCTGCGTATCCCTGCTATAGTGTTATACTTCTTTCTTGCTTTTGAAGAGAGACACTTGCATAAATTTCTATCATGTATCTGTATGGTTATCAAAAGCACAGTTTGAATTATGATCCAACAACAGGTCACTCGTTAATCGTATATATTTTTGTTTCAAATTCTACTTTTTTCTTCCTTTAAGCCTTGTGAGTTACAAGAATGGCTGTAAAATGTTGTCATGGAAGCTATTGCTGCACTTGAGTGCTCGCATTGCGCTTTTGCAGGAATGGAAGCAGTTGGAGAGGTAGTAGCTGTTGGTCCTGGGCAAACTGGTTGGCAGGTGGGAGATATTGTTGGTTATGCTGGTAGTCCAATGGGTTCATATGCTCAAGAACAGATCCTTCCTGCTAGCAGAGCTGTTCCTGTTCCTTCTTCGATTGATCCTGTTATTGCAGCTTCTGTCATGCTTAAGGGTATGACAGCTCAATACTTAGTTCGGCGTTCCTTCAAGGTGAGTTGCAACCATCTGTTAGGAAATCCTGAAACTGGACCTTCATGGGAATTTTGAATGTCATAACTAGCATTTCTTAGATAATAAGCAAGTCACATTATATTTAGTTTGTGTAGTACCTTATACAATTCAACAAAACGGCGTTGTATCCTTCCCCTTAGGATAGATGTCCTTCCAACTGATACAAAAGAGGTACCTTCACTGTCATGGTATGGATCTTGATCTGAAAAGTGTGTGCCATCATCTTTACTGCTCTGTCTTGCGTGCTAGAAGACTATGAACCTTAGCTTACTCAATTGTGCTGGTTTAACTAGATATATGGAAGCATGCTGCCAATGCCAAGTGCATTGTGGTGCATGTAAAATTGTTGGCAGTAGTCCAAATATATATATGCATTTTTCTGTCAAACTTACAGAAAAATGCAAAGAACAGTTGATATAATTTTTAACATTGGTAGACCTGAACTCTAGCTGAAAAAAATAGGTTGAAGCTGGTCATACTGTCCTTATCCATGCGGCTGCTGGAGGAGTAGGGTCATTGTTATGCCAATGGGCAAATGCTCTAGGTGCGAACGTCATTGGCACAGTCTCAACGAAGGAAAAGGCAAATCAAGCTAAAGAGGATGGGTGTCACAACGTAATAATCTACAATGAAGAGGATTTTGTGGCCCGTGTTAACGAAATAACTTCAGGACAAGGGGTAGAAGTTGTCTATGATTCTGTTGGAAAAGACACCTTTCAGGTAAGTTAGAGCTGTCACCATTTTCTTGAGGTTGCATTGCGTGTGACTATGTTTTGAATCCACATTAAAGTTATGTGAATATTTTGTATTTTTTAGGGATCGTTGGCTTGCTTGAAACATAGGGGATACATGGTCAGTTTTGGACAGTCCTCAGGGGCACCTGATCCTGTTCCATTGTCAGCAATAGCAGTAAAATCCCTCTTTTTGACAAGGCCTACCCTTATGCATTACACTGTAACTCGAGAAGAGCTGTTAGAAGCTGCCGGAGATTTATTTGCAAATGTGGCTTCAGGTGTTCTATGTGTTCGTGTTAATCATAAGTATGCCTTGTCACAGGCAGCTCAGGCACACACAGAGCTTGAGAACCGACGAACTACTGGATCTGTTGTGCTCATACCAGATGCTGTGCTGTAATAATATAGCAGCAGCTTATTTCTACACTTGTATATTGTTTGAACTTGTAATGTGTGAGCACACTGGAGAAGCAGATATGTCAATGTGGTTATGTGACTTTATGAAGAGGGAAGTTTGAGTGATTTAGTTTAAATAAATGAGATGTGGCTTGGCTTCTTGAATAACACCACTATTTAGGGGTGACTTTTTTTTTTAATTTTTTTTAAAGGTGATTTTCTAGGACAGACTCTTCACAACTTTGGGAGAGTGTGGCTACCGATCCTGTTGCCGCTTGAGAGCTTCGTGACATGGTAGCAGATGGTAAAGCCCAAGCCCGTCTTCTACTAACGGGCTTGATTCGCAAAGTCCCTAGAGAGTCGATTCGAGAAGCAACTGCTGTCTGCTGCTACTGTCTCAAAAAAAAGTCACAGTAAAAAAATCAAAAGAACTACACGATGTCGCCACATATGAGAAGCAAACACGGTCATGTTAACTGATGACGAAACCAATAGGAAGATTAATAATGGCGTCACTAAGATTAGGACTAGCGGCATATCATCATCCGTTACGTCAGTGCACAATCAAACCAACAAACCCATCAAAATCAACTCTTGCCCAGCAACACTTTTTACTTCCTGCTCTTTCTACTGATCTTAATATTTCTACTTTTATTTCCATTTCCCCTGTATCAATCAGTGATACTAAAACTACCAAATTGCTAGTGAGGGCACTTGCAACTTCAGCTGAAACTCCGTCATCATCATCAAAAATGGTTAAAGCTATCAGAATTCATGAATTTGGAGGCCCGGAGGTACCTCTCTCTTCTCTCTAGTCTTTATTTTCATGTATGCACTCTACCTGTTTGTTGTTTTGCCCAAGTGAGCTTGTGACTAACATCTGGGCCTACTTCCGTTAGTATGTAATACCCTTTTGTTAATTCTCTGAAATTTTCAATCTGTCTGATTTTTTTCTTTCTAGCAGATAGCATTTTGTGATGATCTCATTTCTCTCACGTTTATTTGGAGGGTTATTATGTGTGGGATAATTTGGAGCACACTGTTTGTAGTTTGGCCCAAGTGAGCTTGTGACTACCATCTGGGGCAATCGGGGTACTTCCGTTTGTATTATGTAATACCCTTTTGTGAATTCTCTGAAATTTCAATTTTATGTCTCATTGGTCAGTTTTAGGCAGACCCATCTGCTAAAGATACTTGTTTTGTGATCGTAATCATTATCTCATGTTCATTTGGAGGGTTATTATGAGTGGCAATAATCGGGGCACACTTTTTGTTTGCTTGAGTCTAATGAATAACTAAAATGCTTTGTTATATGGCAGATTAAGAAGCTGAAGTTTTCTTTTCTCACATTTTCTTGTCCTTGTGTATGTAAATCGAACACTGTTAATTGAATAGAGGAAGAGAAATTGAATATTATGGTGTTGGACTGTTGGTTACAGGTGCTGAGATGGGAGGATGTAGAGATAGGAGAACCGGAGGAGGGTGAGGTTCGGGTGAGAAACAAAGCAATTGGGCTGAATTTCATTGATGTTTACTTCCGCAAGGGGGTGTACAAGACTTCTACAATGCCCTTTACTCCAGGTTTGCTTATTTCTATCAAAATTTTACATAGCTTAACTATGACCATGGATGGTCAACCACGCTTGTTCCCATAATAAGTTATGCCATACTTTTGGCTCTATACAGCCTTTTGGAACTATGACTAAGTTTAGAAAAGTGTTCTCAAGAAAGTGTTGTTGCACTTTGCATTATTCGTTTGCAGGGATGGAAGCAGTTGGAGAGGTGATAGCTGTTGGTCCTGGACTAACTGGCAGCCAGGTGGGAGATCTTGTTGCTTATGCTGGTAATCCAATGGGTTCATATGCTGAAGAGCAGATCCTACCTGCTAATAAAGTTGTTCCCTTGCCATCTTCTATCGATCCTATTGTTGCAGCATCTGTCATGCTTAAGGGTTTGACAACTCATTTTCTTGTTCGTCGTTGCTTCAAGGTAAGTGGATTGGGGTTGGGTGCAATGTACCTGATCAAGATTTAGAATGTCATTTTATATGCTAAAGGAGTCGATTTTGTTGAGCAGTAATATAAGTGTCTTCTATTTAGTTTTTGTGAAGCAACAACTCAGTTAATGCATTTTTATTTGAGGGTTTCAGACCCTTCCATGCCTGGAGCATCATGCATTTTTTGGTGGTCGTTTGTCGTTATTATTGTTCTTGTTAGCAATGTAGCACAATATGGAGATACCAGTAAGTTGTGATGTGATCCTATCCCCTAAAGTTTAGGGGCTATCTTGTCGATTAGAATACACGCTCATCTTCTCTAATGTGCAAGGCATTCCGCTTTCGCACAGCTTGCATACCAAGTCTATGAGCTTAACTTTATAATATTATCTATATGACTATATTTGAGCTTGCTGTCCTTGCTTTGGTGCAATTTTTTTGACTTATCATGACTCATTAGCTTGTGAGCAGAATGTTTGCATAGTTTGTGATTATACTCTATGAATTTTGTTATACAACTCTTTGGAGGAAGGTTGATATAAGTTCACATTATGTAAGTTTAATCCAAGTTCTGAAATTATAGGTTGAAGCTGGTCATACTGTCCTTGTTCATGCAGCTGCTGGAGGAGTAGGGTCTTTGTTATGTCAATGGGCAAATGCTCTTGGCGCCACCGTAATTGGTACTGTCTCAACAAAAGAAAAAGCAGTTCAAGCTAAAGAGGATGGTTGCCACCATGTGATAATTTACAAAGAAGAGGATTTTGTGACCCGTGTTAATGAAATAACATCAGGCCAAGGGGTTGAAGTCGTCTATGATTCTGTTGGCAAAGATACTTTTCAGGTAACCAGCCACCGAACGCTACCATCATTCAGAATTTCAGATGCATCTTGAGGGTCATTGTAGGCAGTTATAACTTTATTGAAGGTAAAAAGTAAATAGTGTGATTGTGTGGACTTTGTTGTTTTCAGGGATCATTATCATGCTTGAAACTACGAGGTTACATGGTTAGTTTTGGGCAGTCCTCAGGCACACCTGATCCTGTTCCATTGTCCGCGCTAGCTGTGAAATCCCTCTTCCTAACAAGGCCTTCTCTTATGCAATATATTCCAACTCGAGAGGAGCTCCTCGAAGCTGCTGGAGAGTTATTTGCAAATCTTGCTTCAGGTGTCTTACGGGTTCGTGTTAATCACAAGTATCCCCTGTCACAGGCAGCTCAGGCCCAAACAGACCTTGAGAACCGACGAACAACTGGATCTGTTGTGCTCATACCAGATGCTGCCTTGTAACAATATGCCATAGCTCTATATGTTGGAAACTGTATAAAATGTGCTAGGAACTTTGTAATGTTCAATGTGGTGCAATTGTGTGACAGTAACTTTTGTTTTACACCCAGCTTGACCGTGTTAGCGTGATGGCAGGTTGGTTTAGAACTTAGAAACCCTACTTACCTTTCAGAGAAAAAAATAAATTTTAAAATCAAAAATAAGAAAAGGAAATTTCTTGTCTTTACATCTTCCTTGATATCGAGCTTGATTAAATTTTCACGTCAAATTAATTTGTTTCATGCTGGATTGGTACTCAGTATTGAAGATAAAAAAATTTGTAGTAATTGAATTTAGACAATTGAGGTAAGCTTTTGATCCTTTCATTTTTCTCACCAAAACCTCGACACCATAGGTGGCCAACCAGTTCTTTTTTTCTTCTTCTTTTTCTTTTTTTTTTGATATGAGGAACTCACAACTACTACTCTTCAGTTGTCCACTTTCCTTTTTTGGCATCTTGTTGAGTATTCTCCCATTCAACTTAGATCTAATACGATCCCGAGTTGCAGCAAACGTGTATGTGAGACAATTGTTGACATGCATCCTCAAGATCTCGTTTATAAGCAGTAAACACAAGGCAAAAATTAGTGTAAATACAGTAAAACCTCCATAAATTAATACTGTCGGAACCATAAAAATTTATTAATTTAAAGAGATTATTGATTTATCGAGTAATAATTTAGCAAACTATTTCAAAATTGGGACTGAAGAAAAGTATTATTTTGAAAAGGTTATTAATTTATCGAGTATTAATTAACTTAAAGAGTGGAAGTTTGGAATTGGAACCAAGACTTGTTGACCTCCACATAGAATATATCATGTTGCAACTGGCAGCAATTCGTTCAACTCATAACCATAGGATATTGCACCGAGATTGACCAACTAATGAAGTATCTAAAAAAAACTACCGTAATTTCTTCTGGTAATTTTATATTATGTTTGCTTTCACAATAATATCCCTCAATGGAGAATAATTGTGCAAAGCTAAATCATGATCATCAGTGACAAGACAAGAGATCCACTATAACGAATTAAGCTAAGGTACTTCAAGCACACCATCAGCACTCCTTTCTCGTTTTAATTTGTAGCTACTCCAAGTCTGAACCTAAGATCAGTAATCTTGGATGATGCTACCATTTGAAGACAAATACTCTGGAACCATAAACAAGCCAAGGAATGGACCTTCACTGCCAATTGGAACCACCTTCTGTATCCCGAGATTGACAGAAATCTTCTGGCTTTACGATGTTGACATCTTCAAATTCATTATCATCTGCAAGCAACAGGGAAGGACACAATTATTAAGGGGGGGAGGGTTTGTTCTATTGGCAACCACAAAGTACAAATCGATCAAGCTCGTCAAATAGTACTAGAAGTCCAAAAGATATTCATAAAGGGGTATGTACTCCAAACACGTGTTAGGACATGTTTCATAAACTCATTTCCTTTAGTAGAAACGGTAAGATGATATGCAAGATCTTCGATCGAAGGCCATCGAAATTTGAAGGCCATCGAAATTTTAAGCACCTTAAGTCTTAACCAATCCACTGTTTGGAGGTACACTTGATCTTGAAGACCAGATTCTTAATGCAAGGGCCAAACCAGAAGCTAGAGTATTGTTCTTTTTTTTTTTTAGATAAAGAGAAGCTTGAGTATTGTTACTAATGAAGATTTCTAGAGAATTCTGTGAGCTGGAGATTTTCATGACCTCTAGTGATTCAAAGTCACGGAAATGAACATGGAGGACAGTACAAATCTGAGGAATGGAGATTTTCATCCCCTCACTTTGTTTTCTCTGCAAGTGTTAGACCTTGGTCGAGGGTTTACTAAGTCTACTCATACTCGAAGGCAGGCAGGTCAAGCAGCAAGGTATTGAAGAGAAAAAGATAGTTTTCCAGGTTAATAAAGTGTTTCACTTTTACTGGTCTTACTCCAAGCGGAAGGATGTCCATATTTTTTCCCTGAAGTGGACGGCCCGGCAAGGAATAGGATCGCCCTCGGATGCCTAGCTTTGATAGTCATAATGGGTGTTTGGCCAAGCTTCTTCAAATTTCAGCTTCTCCCCCTCATTTTCCTCACATTCTCCCCCCTCCACCAAAATACCCCTCAAGGTGGCCAAAAATAGAAGCTCCAAATTAAAGCTTCTACTTCTAACGTCTTTGGGGGCAATGTTTAGCTTCTAAGAAGCTGAATTTGATGGTGGAGGGGGGAGAATGTGAGGGAAATGAGGAGAAACTGAAATTTGAAGAAGTTTGGCCAAACACCCACTTAATATTTATGCTCTATTTGTTGTTCTTTCGGTCTCTCCATATACTTATATTCCGCCTCATTGTCAGACAATTTAGGATGTCTACAAGCACAATCGAAGTTATCAGATGTCCCCGAAGGAACAGCACACTCGAAGTTATATATGCTACTCCTGCTCCTGAGCCAAAAAGAATTAGAAACAGTCCACCTTCTCAACCTGGAAGCAACTGCAATGAAGAACCCACGCTACGGGTTTCAACAAAACCTCAACCAAAAACTGTCCTACTAAATACTGAAGGAAGACATGCACAAGACAGTAAATTTGCTGCTTCTACCCAGACAGTGCTTTGGTTGGAACCTTGATTACTTAACTGTCTTTTAGCATCCGCAGACCCCAAGGCCCTTGCATCAACAGCATCACCAACCAAATTTAAATCTCCAAAATGGGGCACCAAACAGAACTCATTCTCCCAAGTTTCAAAATCATGTTTTCCTCATTAAAACATTCATCTAGAGCTCTGACATCATATCAAAATGACCTTACAAAATGCTTAACATGTGTCCAGTTGCATCCTCCTGACTTCAAAATTATTGTACACAGGAGCTACAATTCCTAATAGACTGCAAGTACCAAAGGTGAATGTAATGAGGTGAAAGATGAAGCAAAGGGCCTCAGCTTCAAAACTCATAAGCATCCTTAGTTAGCATCAAGACAACTACACAAATAAGAAACTCCTAACTGACAAGTGTTTTCTCATCTAAATTAAGAAGATTATTGGCAGAGAATCCTGCAAATACCAAAGGTGAATGTAATGAGGTGAGAGATTTAGCAAAGGGCATCACCTTCACAACGCATAAGCATCCTTAGTTAGTATCAAGACAACTGCACCAATATGGAACTCCTACTGACAAGTGTTTTCTCATGCAAACTAATAGAATTATTGGCTTAGAACCCTCTAATATCACATATACTGCTTAATGAGCAACGTTTATTGATACACGAACACCCCAAGGGAGGTTCGTGTGTTTGTTTCTGACACAGTTATGTTTCAAAGGTTGTTCCAAGGACTATTGGCATGAATTTGTTAACCTCGTGATGGAGAACCTCTCCAACAAAGGGAACCTTCCCAAACTTAATTGAAATCCATTATAGGCAAGTCTGATGCGCAACATATCTTTTTCCAGACATTAGGACCCCATGTAATAAAATTACTCACACTTCATTATTTCTGAGTTGCAACAACCAGCTCTGTATAGGCCACAATTGCACACAGTACCAACAGAAACTTGCACTAACTCCGGGAAACCAGATATCGTTGCACACTTCTCTTGCTCCCGGCTCTAATAAACCACTTCTAAACACAAAAAATGATTTTTCCAAGGCATATACTTCGTACTAAGAGTATGTTTTCATCCTTTCCAAATATAGTTGGATCTCCCGCAATCAATTTTTTCCAATATATATACACTTGCTCACAAAGGATGCCCAGACTAGAAGTCATTTGTGGGTTAACATTACACATGGTAACCGTCCATCATCAATGTGCCTTCCAAATTTTGAATCACTGAATTCACTTTTGAAAGCTACATTTTCCTTGGTCACTTTTAATCACTTCTATACATATCAGGCAACTCTTTCCCTTCCAAGTTTCAAGATGAAAAAGGAAAAACCATCACCTCTAAGCAAATTCGCGAAATTTTTACTCTTCAGACACAAAATGTAAGCAACCACATTAATAACAGTAATGCGGATGCAATAATTTAGACCATAAGCTGAAGGAAACCAACACTCTCATCTACCTAATAGCCAAACCAAACAAAAACAAAGAACCCGGTATAAGAATACCTTTTCTCAAAGTCAATGCCACCACAGCATCATTTTCAACCTGCAAAGAATAAAAATCATTCAGATTCCATGCAACAAAGGAAGCATGTACAAAACTGCAACACCTTGTGACCAGGAGCAAATATGACTATAACACAAACAACTTGCAGAACAATCAGAAGATTCTTTGACCACCTTTTGATCTGCCAAAGTCTTGGAATCAACCAGCACTTCACCAGTTTCTGCAAGGATCAACCGCTGGTCATTAACTGGCTGATCCATAAGTCCATGTAACTTCTGCTTTATTTCTAGAATTGTTTCGGTAGGATCACACTGAATGAAGTATGTTGTCTTGCTCCACTTGACACGAATATACATAGCCTGCACAAAGTGGTCAAACATATGAATCTTATAGCTTATACTATCAACCAAGTCCATTCCAAAAAAAAATGAAGAAATACTCATGCCATATCTGAATGTCAGTCATCATTTTACAAAAAAGTGTTGTAAGATGAGGACTAGATTCTCAGATATAATGCAATAAAGAGTGTATCTGGAAGAAGTGAACTAGCAAAGATGTACAATTGTACATTTAAGTAGCTCAATTCCAATTCTTAGCACTAAATCATAGAGTCCAAAATCAAGGGTAGCTTTAGATTGTTTCAAAGGAATACCACTTCACCACAAATATAATAAGTTAGGCATTTTTGTTTCAGTTCTCTGGGAAACCATCCAGTTCAAGAACATAAATCAAAATTATCCCAAAAATCACAAATCATTTGTTAACTTTTCATGGGGATCAAAAGTATATATGGTAAATCCAAAATTATATCAGAGAATTAAGCATGCCCATCAACACTTAATCCAAAATACATAAAGTAAATATGATTAAGTTCCATATACATAATTGAATCCAACAAGCATGTTGCAAAAAAAAAAAAAAAAATTACAATGAACATCCCACATACCCACTTATCAAAAATTCCAGTTTAGTTAAATGAGTTACATAATAATTCATTTCATATAGCTTGACAAACGATTGAAAAGGTCACGGAACAAAAACTCAATTGATATAACATAAATAGAAGAAAAAGATTGATAGAAGCTGTTACCATTTTATGGGAAGGGGTCTGAATGAAAATCAAACCCAGAACCAGCTGAAACGATGCAAATGGCAAAGCTGCAAACCGGGATTTTATTGACCTAGTTAAGCAATGAAAATGGAAAATTGCTTCCTGGGTACTTGTAGAAAAAGAAAAATAAAAGATAAAAAATTTATACTCAGGACCTTCAAATGGAAAATGGCAAATATCTTTTGGTATTGTTCTCTCTTCTCTATCTCTCGATTGGTCTTCCCCCTTTTCCTTCTTGTGGGGGAAGTAAAAGTTGTTGATGGCTCTAGCGGTTTAGCCAAAAGCGCAGTATTAATGTTTTTCGATAATTTTATTTTAATGGGGTTTTTTTTTTATCACATTCTGAAAAATTTCAAAAAAAAAAATATAAAATCATCATCTAGAAGTTTTGGTTTTTTTTTTTTTTTTTGGGTTCCTTTTTGGCATGGTTAAATAGAATCATCCTCTAGAATTTAACTACGACTAGGAACAAGTTGAGCCGGGTAAGTATCATGGAGTATATTGGTCCAGTTATTAAAAGACTATTGAATTATTATTACTAAAACGTGTTTCTTTCATTAAGCAATAAGGATTAACCGAGTGTAATTGTGAGCCGCTTGTGAATAAGTTACCTCATTTGTAGTCAGACCCACAAGTTGGAGAAACTACAATTATCAAAGTATTGAGTATATTGGTTTTCGTATTTTGCTCGTGTAGGGTAACAAATTGGTGCCCACGTCCGGTTGATTTATTATTGCACAATTTTTTTTATATGATGGTCTTTTCATAATTCTTAGTAAGACGATGGTCACTTTTGAATGAAGCAAGGGTCGCTACTCAGTACTCACCATAAGTGACCCCTACATTTCTAAATAGTGACCCCATTTTGTTGTGAGTTGGTCTCACACAAGACTTTCTATCATTATTGAGCCACTTTTACCGATTGTATTAACAAACTTCTCGCAAGCACTTACTCGTTCGTAACGTTACTTTTTAACTTGTAACTAATTTTTTCAACTATCACCTACCAAACAGTTCATCGTTAAAATCGAGTAACGTTATAAACTGTATTTATCCTCTAAAAAGCAATGACCAAAAAAATTTAGTACAAAATGTTTAAAAATGTGAATTATATTTCGAATCCTACTAAATTTCAAGTTACAACGAATTGTATTTATCTTCTAAATTTTGTAGAAAATGTCCCTTATTGAAACCAAATACATTCAATATTTAGACTTTTTTTTTAATACTCATTTTGACCTTTGTTTGTGAACCACATATATTCTATTTCAGTAGATATTGCCTAAAACCTAAAGTTACTATTCCAAAAAAAAAAGTAGGGCTGTTTCTTGTCTTGCTCAATCTTTTTGAGCTTTGAGCGTTATTATACATTTCCGCAACAACACCTACAAATAATAGCTCGTGGCTAAGTGGTTTCTCTAACATAACTTTCTCATTCCCATCAGGTCTAGGGTTCGAATATCTCCCCCATCGCTTTTTTCTCTTCCAATTTTTTTTTCCCTCTCTCCACCGCCGCTCGCCGGAACCTCAGTCTTTTCCGTCACCGATCTGAGTTCCACCAAATTTCATCAAATCGGCGAATTTAATTTTGACTTTTTCTTAATTGTTCATCCAGATTTATTTTTTTTCGCAATTTTTTGATTTATTGATCAACCATGGATTCAGATAAGCCATCTTCCACTGGTCGAAAGGTTAGCCAGTTCATCTCTCGACGTTTTTTCTTGAATATTTTCATATTTAATTTTCTGTTTAACTCTTCTTCTTTTTTAATTATAATTTTGGGTTAAATTTTGCAGGTCAGATTTGCGCCAAAGGCTCAAGTTCGGAGAAAACCCAAAGCAGCTGTTCAACCTAAAAAGTAAGTAGTAATATATTCAACCCCCAAGAAGTTTTCCTCGATTTTGGCTTTTCGTTTCATTTTATTTGGTTTCTTTTGTACTGTCAGATTATCAAGCATTTTGACATAGATTCATTTTTAATGGGGATTTGTTTTTTAATTTGAGAGATTTTTTTAAAAAAAATGGGTTTTTGGCAGAGAACAATCTGATGACGCTGCCCAAGCCGAAGCCCAGGAGCTGAGACTTCATCTAGTAATTATCTCTCTTTCTCTGCAATTTTTGTTGAATAAAATATGGAATGTTTTATATTTCCCATTTGGCATATTGCAGGAAGCTCTTCAGAGACAACGTTCTAAAGTTGGAAGTAAATGTAAGTTTTCTTTGGATGGGCTAATTCTTACAGAAAAGTATCACCTTTTCATTGAAATGTATCCTTTTTTTGGTCCATAGGTAATTAGGTATCACTTTTTTGCTCATAGGTATAACGTCTCATGCGTAAGGCCACCTCATATGAGTTTTTGTATTATCAGATTGTTTCCTTTGATGTGGTGATGTACATTTGGTTCATGGGACTCTTCCTAAAGTTAAAACACCAACTGTGGTTTGGCAATATATTATATATGTTAGGGAAAATAGATCTTAAATAGCATTTAAAAAAATAGATCCTGAAATAAACTATATATGGCATTCCAGTCTGATTAAAAGAGCTGCTACACTTCTAAAAATGGATTTCTTTTCATGCCATTATGGGTGAGCGCGCCACAATAAGCATGGTAACTATGTGTTTGTAGTTCCCTTAAGATGTAGTATAGCCAACCAATAAGTGGTTGGTGTGAGTGGTTCGGCACTCTCATCCCTTAAGCAAGGTCGAGGGTTCGAATCTTGTGAATGGAAAAACTATTTAGTGGGAGCACTTTACCCTTTCGTGGGCCGACCCGGTGCGAACAGGATTAGCCTTGACCCAAAGGGTTTAGGTGAACCTGTGGTTAAAACCAAAAAAAAAAAAAAAGAGATGTAGTATAGCCAGAGATCTTGAAATCCTGTCAATTGGAGTTCCTAGCAGATATACGCGTCATATTTGAATCTAAGGTCTTTACTTCACTGAACTTCTCCACAATGCTTGTTATGGTACATTTTGGATTCTCTGGAATGTACATTAGCAAATACCAAACTTGGTGGAGAATAAGTTTTCTATTAGATGTGCACATCTTGGAAAGTCACTTCTACATCCTTTTCATCTCATATTAAATTTCTGGTAACTCTAGTACATATCTCAAAAAGTATGGACTGGGGAGGGAAATTTACAGTTGAAGTTTCATGCTCGCAGCTTCAGTGCAAGCCACATTCATCAATGGGCCAAAGCATTCTTTTGGCACCAGGGCGTCCAATGTTTTCCAAGATGGAAGCCGCAGTGGGAGTAGTGGGATGGATGTGGAGATGAAGCCTGTGGGTTATGGTGGTGAGCAGTCTGAAGCTCCTTCTTTTGCAGCTGAACTCAGTGAGATGAAAATGATTTTAGCAGATGATTTAGTTCCAAAACAGGAGTACAGAGAACCTTGGGTGAGACAATCGTGCTTCTCCCCCTCCTTCTCCTTACTGTAAATTTATTATAGTGGTATTGACAATTTGATTTCTGACCGACTTCAGGATTATGCTCACACTTACTATCCTTGCACCCTTCCTTGGAGGAGGCCATACTCTGGTGATCCAGGCATGTCAAGTCTAACCGTCTACTGTTTCAAGTTTGCCGTAAACCTAGTTAAGCAAACCTGGCAATAACAAGATAATAAGTTTGCAAGTCCCATGGGTTACCAAATGGGATTTGCCAGGTCATTGTTGAGGAGTTAATTGACCTAAAATACCAGCATATGTTTTCAAGTAGTAGTAGAGGGAGTGAATATCATTCCTACTGGTTAAAGTTTTAATTGGCTCTCTATGTGCTAAGCAATAGGGTATAGATAATTAGATATCAACTTTTTGTGTGCTAACCGAGAGCGTAGATGGCTATCAATATCATTGTACTTTTTTGGAAATTCCTGGAACCCCTGAAGTATCTATTTGATTGTACTTTCCAGTATTTTATCTCCTTCCTCTTGTTGTAAAATAAATAATTTTTCCTTCTCCAGAGATTCTTGATGAGGCTGAATTTGGGGAAGCTGCGAGCATGCTGGAACATGATGAAAATACAATAAATCCTGCCTCTGAGCTTGGATTTCTGGTTGTGCTCTTGAAACAGAAACTCAAGCACCTAATTTCCATACTTGTAAGCTTCATATGTGCTTATGTAAGTATGATGCTCCTTGGCAGGACTCAAATGAAGCAAATGACGACGTTCAGCTGCTGTTTTTCCAACTTCCACAAACACTACCTGTTATCAAGCGATCTGCCAGTGCTAAGGGGAAAGAAAAAGTAGGCACCTCAGCAGCATCAGATCAGAGGGGTCCAAAGTCATCTGTTGTAGGGGGAAGGGGCTGCAGTTTGGAACAATTGTCTGCTGGACAGATGGGAAAGTTGCAAATTTACAAAAGTGGTGCTGTCAAACTTAAACTTGGAGATACCCTATACGATGTGAGTAATTTGATTTCTCTGCTTAATTTGTAGCATAAACTTCGTTCTTGCTTTGTCATGATGTCTCTTCTTTTAAGCTTTGGTTTATGATATCCCAATTATAGTTATGACCTGATTGCTAGAGTCGTACACAATTAGCAGGAACTGTTCCTCCACCATGACTGAACAGACTTCATAATCATCCACGAGTTAGGAAGTGGTTATATTTCTCCTAGTGAAGATGCATTCCTGTGGACATGTTCAATTGGAAAGATGTGGAATAAGTAAATTTCAACTAGGCATCTTCTGTCTATCACATTCACCCGATAACTGATTGTATGCCAATACCTCTGAAGATTATATGAAATTATGAGTCTCAAGTGATGTGCACTCTGCAGAGAAGTAATACTGTGCTAATAGGATGTCGAGCTTGTTTTCTTTCAAACACAAAGCTAATTATAACATGCTTTTGCAGGTTTCACCTGGGTCAGATTGCACTTTCGCGCAAGAAGTGGTGGCAATCAATGCCAAAAAGGAGCACTACTGTTCTGTGGGAGAACTTCACAAGCGAGCCATTGTGACTCCTGGTATCGAAAACCTCTTGAATAGTGTTATTGACCTCGGATAGGTGGAGAAGCATCATGTGCTCTGTTTCATACGACCAACCAATAGTTTACTCGGAGAGCTGTAAGTATGAGGTAGTGAAGAATCTGTAAGAGAGTCATATTGTTTATTAAATCTTAGAACTTGTTCAGAGAAATGGTGAATATTCATTTATCAAAAAAAAATGGTGAACAGGTATAAATGATAGAGATTTCGTCGGATGGGGTGGCGGCTTTTGCAAAAGGGGCAAAGCTTCACCTTCACCCCTACCATTACTTGATTCCTGGGATTAAGGGCTTGTTTACTTGGGAGTAATGGTGATTACATTGTAATACTCATTTTCAAGAGTAAAAGTGGGGTAGAAAGGAAGAATGGGGAATTAATTACATCTTCCCTTGTAATCATAATTGTTTTCCCTTCAATCTCATCTCCTTCATCATTTTCCCATGTAACGATGATTACATTGAGCAATGTAATCAACCACCATTTTCTCTTCTATCATCTCCTTCTCACCTCTATCTCTCCTCACAAAATTGATTACATTACCACCAAGTAAACGCCATCTAAGTTTCAGCCTCCACTTTAGGAGCATCTATGCCTTGCCTAGGACATCCCACTTCCCAGATGATTAGGGAACTGCTGGTGACAATGTTGAAAGAATTAGTTTTTTTAGAGTCGAGATCCTGGAAATGTCTTCCATTTCCTAAATGAGGAGGTAATTTTTCTAGTCAATTTATAGAATCCAGATAGACAAAAGAAAGAAATATCGTCCGAAAATGGACAATAAAGAAGGGAGGTTGCTCAATGTAAATACCAAATTACTCAACGCAAATCTTTTTTTCCGATTTACCCCTAACATAACCTATCCCTCACAACTCACAAGTTACCACCAGAGTTGATTATGAGCGGGCTTGGGCGGAAACGGGCCGGGCTAAATGTATAAATATGTCCAGCGGGCCTGAAATGGCGAAGCCCGGCCTGTTCTAACGGGCCAGACTTTTTGCCCTTACCCGCTCTATTCACGGGTCGGGCTTACCCACGGGTTTCACGGGCTTTTTGTCTCACTTTTTCTTTATCAAATAATCTGAAACATCACATTAAATTACTGTTGATCGGGTTGTTGTTTTGCTGATCAAAAGACTCAAAATTTAGCATTTGTAAACCTGAATGTCTGATGCAAGTAAACAAAAATGAATTATAAAAAAACAGATTAATATGAGTACAAAAAGCCTTTGTTTTCCTCTTCTCTTTCTTTTTTAAGGGGGTTATTAGATTAGATTGAGTAAATGGGTAAGTAAAATGAAGGAGGTTTAATTGTTTCAAGGAGCAAGCTATATTTTCTGAAAATGGTGAATTCTTTGCAGCCTTAAACAATAAGGAGAGAGAGAGAGACTAGTCTACAACTTGTGGATATGGTAATTGGTGACTATGGTGACTATGGGAGAGAGAAGCAGAAGGTGGGGAAAGAGAGAAGCAGGAGCCAGGAGGCAAGGAGGGTAGCGATTATGAGAGAGTGAGAGAGTTTTAGTGAGGTTGAGTTCCTTTAGGGTTTTAGTTTTTTAAGTCTAAACAAAAGAATTTTTTTATTTTTATTTTTAACCGGCCTCACGGGCCAGCCCGACAATTATTTTTGGCAGTCATACCCGGCCTGTTTAGCTAGCGGGTCGGGCTTTATCCGCCCGATTAAAATTTTAAATTTTCTTTTTTGTCCAAACCCGCCCAAATTCCGAGCTGGGCGGGTCGGGCTTTTGGGCTGGCCCGCGACCCGCCCTTCATCAGCTCTAGTCACCACCTCTTTCATTTTCTCCCTTCTTTCTCTCTCTATGGTTTTAGGGTGGCAGCAATTCTACTTCTACCACCATGAATGCCAATGTAACTATGAAATCATGGTTGTGTTTAATTCACGTTGGGATGAAATGTACTGAGATTACAATTTACAAAAGGGAAGCTTGGCTTTGGATCTCTTCCCTCATTTTTACTTCTCTTCTCTGTATTTTTCCCAATATATGGAGTACTCCATTAGTGGGCTCAAGGTAAAGACTTTTAAACCCCATAATCCTAGACAATGATGAGTGTGGACTTTAAAGAGAGATAATGGAATACACATGCTATTGGTTTTAATTTTGGCAAATCGACGATGTGCACGGCAACGAATAGAACTGGATTACGGTGATTGATAGGTTAATTGACTGAATAACATATGAGATTGCATTTAACAGATTTCATTTTTTATAATCCCGATCACTGTTCATTGTTCCTTCTGTAATGCATCAAGTGTGATTTTGATTCAAAGATATGATCTAATCACTACAGTAGTTCTTTTTTTTCCCCCAGTTCGTCAAAAATCATTGGAATATTGATTTTCTTAATTCATTTAAAAATAAGTTGCGATTCAATTTTTATTCAATCAAACTGTGTTTATAACCAAAAGTTTATAAGATCGTTTAGTTTTAATTTAAGTATTTTAATTATTCTCAATGAACATGATGAAAAATAGTAGAGAGATTAGAGAGCTAAAAGAACAAACTTAGAGAATTGTTTTTTATGAAAAGGGTGTTTCAGGAAATTTTATGACAAAGATATTTACATTAAGTAATTTAGAGTTTACGTTAAGCAATTCCGTAAAGGGGAATGGGGAGGATCCAAGCACTTTTGAGAACAGCCACATACAATAGCAGTTGAAAGTGCTCATATAGGCTCAGGCCACTCCATTTCAAGTTCAAGTAAGGTTACTGATTGCGTGAGCTATCATATAGTACAAAGTTGTGCACATCTTCAGTTTGCCAAAAAAAAAAAAAAAATAGAAAAGAAAACAGACAGACAAACATGTATCTGAAAAGTTTCATGCTACCCAACACAACATATGTTCACTTACATTGGGCGTTCAAGACTCAAGAGGAGTAGTTTTTCTAGTGCAAAAGCTCAAGTCTATATGTGAAGTGAAGTTTTTGATAATGAATGTCGGCTAATTGGCATAGATCAAGTCTTGTGCCCTCGGGTAACCACCACGATCAACAAGACCACAACTGTTAGCAGAAATGTTGATGCGAGCTTTTCTGAGAAGCCATGATCTTTATGGTCTTTTTTGTCAAGATCAAGCGGTCTGAATATCTCGCCAACAACTTTTGTAATGCTTTCTATGATTTCTAGCAACTTCGCCTTCATGTTCTCAAGGATCCACTTCAGTACAGTCGCGTTTGTATTGGAGGAATCAGGTTTCTCAACAGAGCTCTGAGCACTACTTTCAGCAGCTGCATATGCCACAAAAATGGTATGATGGAATATTTAGGACTACAATGTAAAAGTTTTCAAGCATGCATCTTTATGAGCCAAGTTTTTTTTAGTAAAATCACAAACCACAAGAGGGACGAATACATTTGGAGTGTTCATCAAATAATAATGAAGGTTACTAACCGTTGCGATATGACTCCCTAACTTCACGTACAGCCTCATTATTCAAGACAGCATCCCAAACACCTCTGTCAGAAGACAATGAGACCACCATTTTCTGCGAAGCAGGAAACTCTTTCAACAAAAGAAAACCCATACTCCATATTAATGGATGGAACTCTTTCAACAAAAGAAAACATTTACTCTATAAACAGAAAACTGGGAATGACCGCACTTCTATTTTATTTATCCTCTAATAAGAAAAACTGCATAAGCTACTCCATAACATCATCCCCTGTACCAAAAACAAATGAAATTATCATGTCACTTCTAGGGTTAAAACTATCCAAACTGGCTCCAGTCTTAGTTGGCTTCTAGATCAAGCTAGCCAAGATCAAGCAAAACCGCGTAATAATTAATTCACGCTCGAGATTAGCCTTCTTTGTTCTGTCCTAGGATTCACGGTATGTATCTCAATAATTTTTTTCTTGTGACTTTTTGTAGATTTACTCACTGCCATCCACAGCCCCACCTTGGTTTTAAAAAGCGCGAGGCGCACCGAGGCGCAAGGGGGCCGAAGCGACGAGGCCAGAAGCGCGAAGCGAAAGCGCACGCCTCACGTATGCGAGGCGCATTTTTATTTAAATAAATTTTATAATTTATAAATTAATTTTTACACATTTTTTTCTTCACAAAACACATTTTAAATAACTTTTATCATTTATTTTATATTTATTCTACAAATTTAATATAAGAAATAGACATAAATTATAAAAATTAAAATATGTGAGTCATTTGATGGTGTAGGAGCACAGATTTAAGTGTTTAACAATAATACGATATGGGTATTTGGTATTACTGCACGTATGCGAAGCGAACATCTTTAAATAAATATTTTAATTTTTAACTATATTTTTACATAATATTTTCTACTTAAAACAACATTTTTTAAAATTTTATTTAACTTTCTGAATATATTCCTTAAAAAGGAAACCAAAAAATGTGTTTTTTAATAAATGGTAGTGACAATTTATAAATTTTAAGAGGGAAAAGTAATAATAAGTTGTGGCTCAATAAACTTAATGGTCAATATAAATACTCCATAGTTGACTAGTACTGGCCCAGGAGAGAGAAGAACGAAGAGAGAGAAAAGAGAAGAGAGAGAAGACGAAGAGAGAAGACGAAGAGAGAGAAGACGAAGAGAGAAGAGAGAGAAGACGAAGACAGAGAAGAACGAAGAGAGATCTCCGGCAGCCGGCAGCCGAGCACCTCACGCCGGGATCGTGCCGAGGGGCTCGCCTCTCCAAGTCGATCACAAGCCCTAACCTTTCATTCTTAACTTCTTCTCTCAGCTCTGCAATTCGCAGATCTAGGTTCTAGGGTTTTGAGATCAAACCCTAAATTGAATTTGGGTCTCGATTTGTTCTCAAATTTTTTGATTGGGTTGATTTATGGAAAGAATCTGAGGACAGCAGTGGACAGCAGTGGAGTCGCCGGAGAGTCGCCGGAGAGAAGCTAGGGTTTTCTTCTCTTTCTCTCTCTTCGTTTTCTTCGTTTTCTTCGTCTTCTCTTTCTCTCTCTTCGTTTTCTTCGTTTTAATCTGGATCTGCTGTCACGTGCTTTTGTTTTTTGTTTTTTTTTTTTAGCTGGGCACATGATGTGCGCCTCACGCCAGGAAGCGGCCGCTTCTGGCTGAGGCGCGCTTCGCCTCTTGTAAATCGCTCCGCTTTGGCTGGCTGAGGCGTTTTTCTACGCGCCTGAGGTCGCCTCGCGCTTTTAAAAACCAAGAGCCCCACCCAAAAGAAAAGACGAAAACAATTGTTCCTCTCAAGACTTGGTTGCTATGCTACGATTACATAACATGAAGGTATCCCTTGTCTTACACACATTGCATTCATGAACAAGTTACATAATCTATGCAAGTCTACCTTTAAGGTTGAACAATCTAAGGCCCTGTTAATAGACTATTCCACAGTAACTCAATTTCAACTAAATAATATGTCCATAAACCAAAGTAGATTATTCATTCAAATCAGCCAATCTACTCATTATTGAACCACTAGTGGGAACAGATTTCAGTTTCACCATCATATATCTGGTTCAACATTTTATTTTATTTTTGCTAAACAGTCTTGTTTTCTATTTGGTTAAAGCATCTTCACAAAGCCAGAGCAAACCACTGTAACTCAAGTATAATCAGAAGGGCTTTCACATCATTAAGACCAAAGGGTCTGCGAGGACCAAACTCGAGTTACCTGAACACCTGGATCTGTCTGCAACAGATGGAAAGCATCATAAACCCTCTCCCATCTATTAGATCTCGCAAGTCTCTGATCAAATATCTGCATCTGCATAGATGGCTCAATCCAGTCTATCATATCAGAACCCTTTGAGGATGTTCTTTGCAACGCATCTGCAGCATCATTGTCCGATCCAGAAGGTGTTTCTTCAGTGGTGGATAGCGAGGGTGAGACTGGACGAATGACCCTACAGCCACAAGTGAATGCAACACAAACTCACATCACAACTCACAAGAAACTGAAAGAACGGAAGTGCTAAAGTGTGAATGGCCATGATGAATAGAAAATAAGAGATTGATCAATGTAACGAGTGCAATGAAGAAAAGAATACGGTAAACCTTATTCATATGCATCATCCAAAGTCCAATCCATTTCAAATCAAAAGGTTGAAACCTTAAGTGGTATTCCTTGGTAATCCAGATATCCAGAAGTATCAAGCCTACAGAGCACCTATATAGACTCAAAAACCTAAATGTGGGCTCTCCGTAGCGTCACTATCAACATCATTGTGCTTTACGTCAATATGACATTCTAGTCTACTTCATATTTCACACAAACATGAGCCACCATTTGCCACTCCTTAAAATCCTTGGACATTACTGGTTCAAAAGATCCTGATATAGGCAGCAATCTCACTCTCATAGTCATAAATTTTTTTCGTGGTGTTGAAGAACATAAATGTTGATGTTGGCATTGAGGTCTTATAACAGTTGGCATTTGGCTTTAAAGCCAAACTGAGTTACCAACTTAAATAGGTCAAGAACCCAACCATAAACTACTTTAATTTGCATGATCACACAGTAGTCAGTACTAATTTGCATGATCACACAGTACCTAAGGTAAGTACACATTTTGTTTGACATAGATTTCAACCATACAATAAGATGGACTTAAAACACTATAACACCAAAGTAGTGCCAGTACATTTACCCTCCTTTATGCTTCCTCTCATTTCTTTGACTTTTCCACTCACTTCACATTCCTAGTCATCAGTCTACACAACTATTGCAGAAAAAACAACTACTTTCTTTGAAAATTAACTACTTTCTCAGGAAAAAAAAACTAGTCACTACCTAAAACAGTCTTAAATTTTGATTAGTACAAATCTTACCTCCACCTAAACTGGTAATTTTGAGTGATTGTGACTTGCAACCATTTAACTAATTAGCACTTAAAATCCCATTATTTCCAAATCAGTATAAACATCAAAGACCAACCAAATCCAAATGCAAACCCTACAACCAGAAAAGCAAATAATCCACAACCATCAAACATCAAAATCCACCAAATTGGCAAAATGCAAATGCAATCAAAAGAAAACATCTTACTGTTGAAGAGACAAGAGGGCATGTTCAACCTCATTAGCAGAAGGAACAACACCAAAAACATGATGATCATCATCAAAATAATTCTCCAAACATTCCCACTGACCATCAAGCTCATCAGAAGAATCAACCCCAGAAAAAACAGGAGGGGCAGGCCAAGCAGCAGAAACAGGCACATAATTATTGTTACTAGTAGTACTTGAAGAGACACTAAGGGCATGTTTGGATGTATTTGATTTCTGGGTTGTTTTTGTTGTTGATGATTTCATAGTTGGTGAAGTGGGTGTATTAGAAGATGATAAAGGGTCTTGAATTCGATTAATCCCAGTTCTTAAAACCCTTCCAACATTCCTTAACACCCCTCCACCACCATTACCACCACCAGGGTTTCTTCCCATACCGTAACTTCCGCCTAATGAACCCCTCATCTCTCTCTCTCTCTCTCTGTAACTTTTGGTTTTTGAGAGTTGGATATGTTTATGTTGTCAGTTTTCTCTGTTCTATGTCATCACTGTTTTGCACAACAAAAAGAAAAGATCTTTCACTATTTTATTAAAAGAAATGGGAAATTTGGGAGGATGGCAATGGGGGTTTGTAAATGTGGACAAAGCTCACCGCAGAATCCAATCAGGAGGACTTTCCAGTTTGCCTTTTTTACTGGATTCGATCGCTGACTCTGGCTGTTCCACGTTTGCTTCATAGTTTGTTTTTCCTTTCAATTTTCATGATTTTTGGGGTTTTTGAAAGTGATATATCTACTTGTGGGTTGAAAAAATCTACTTGTGGGTTCAAAAAAAATACTCCACTATCTTACTAGTATTCTTCACTAAGGCAATCGCAATGACATCATGATGAGGTGTGGATCCTAATAATGATAATACAATTTGTTAATGAAACTTTCAACATTACTGGTTGCTGGTTGAGAGCCAAAAACAATTGAATTTGACCGGCGACCACGACAACAGCCGATGGCCTTTGATCCTACTCCGGATAGTGATTCTTCTTCGCCCAAAGTTTTTTCAAAGTCAACTTATCCGGTGGAACACATCTTTAATATGCCATGTGAAAATCAATTTTGATGGGTCTTTCAGAAATGGTGCGTCTGCAGCCTGCAGCTGCTTTGTGATCCGAAATAAAGGAGGCACACTCATCAGTGCAGGAGTAAAGAAACTAGGACGCACTTTTATTCTCGTAGCAGAAACCACGACCCTTAGGACTGTGGAGTCTATAAGGCAGTTGAATTAAGCCTTACCAAACAACAAGTAGAAGGGAATAACTCCACTATAATACAAGCTCTACGTGAAGAAATTGAAATCCCGTGGTCTATTTTAGTAATCATCATTGACATTCGTAGATTTCTTGCAACTGTAAGTATCATAATCCAACATGTTTTAAGGGAAGGAAATAGATATGCGGATTGGATGACCAACTTTGATCATTAGTGCAGTGAAAAGACTCTGTGAACCTCCTCCATTTAGAATCCTTAAGCAAAATTCTTTATGAGAGATATTAGGAGTCGCTCTCGAAAGGAGAGCCTCCTAATTTATCTTTCTCTCCTTACCTTAAAAAGAATATTGATTAGTTGATTTTGAACTAGTTGACTAATGCTATATAAGATGTTGGTAAGTGTTTTGATCATATGGTTGCTAACTTGTAATTAGTTGTTACATTAGTTGGTAGTATTAACCAATTACAAGATATTAGTTCGACAAAAGTTTCTTAAAAAACACAAAAACCCCTAAATAAGAAAATAAGTAATATTTAGAGATATGGGATTGAGCATGTCGGTCATTGATATATGAAATGGTTTGCAATTTCCAAACAAAGTTGAAGTCTTTCATGGTCACAGACTCACAAGGAATCCAATGCATTTGCAAAATTACGTATATTTTGAAGATCGTGTGTGATTTTTGATTTTGGTCAATCTATTTCAACTCATTTTCGAATCTTCTAAAAGACTTTGTATCATGAGTTTCTACAAAAATCCTCTTTCAATGTCATTAACCTAATAAGATTACAAAAAATTCTAGGAGACTATTTTTAGACCCTTATCAAGAGATAGAAGTCGTTTTTTCAGACTTTTTTCAAGAGATAGGGGCAAAGTAAAATTAAAATGACTTGTTCTAAAGAAAATCATATTGACATGGTTTATTATAAGACCAGCAACGTATTACTTACCAAACCAAACCAAAATTAAAAACAAACAATAAAATTCTCTATTGACCTAATGACTTAAACTAAAGTTGCATCCAACTCGAAATATCGTAAAAGAAGAAATCCTAACTCAAAGACTCCCTAAGTCAGATTGAATCCTAACTCAAAGACTCCCTAAGTCAGATTGAAGCTCTATACGAATAAGAATATGATTAAGCTTACAATTTGGTCTTTTGTCTTTCTGGCTTGCTAAGCCGAGATTCTTAATAAAGACTAAAGAGTTCCTCCGTCTTGTCTTCGATTACAGAGACTCGTGCAAAGAAAGATATGGTTAGCTCATTTCCTTCAAAGATTAGGAGCACTAAAAAGAAACAAAAAGTTACTCCTACCGTAGATTTCAAGTTCGACCCCCACTACCCCCCAAATGCATGTAATTTTATTTGTGCCCCCTTGTCCCTTGACCAAGAAAAATAAAAAATAAATAAACAAAATAAATAAAAATAAAAGCAAGGTTATTGGACATGAAGCCCAATGGCTTGCTATGAGCCCCAAAGGAACCGGTTTGACCCGACCCAAATTAAACTCCCATTTTTTCATCTCTCCCTCTTTCTCCCATAAGCCGTGCGCTAAACCCTTCACTGCTGCAAGAACCTCTGCGTTTTTCTCTTCTTCTTCACCTGAGAGAGAAGATGGGAAAGAATAAGAAATCAAAGGAAGGCAACAAAACCGAGCACTGCCCAGCAACAGTGTTCATCTTAAACTTGCCTTACTCTTTCACTAACACTCAGCTTGAGGAATCCTTCAGCGATGTTGGTCCAATACGACGCTGTTTCCTTGTCACCAAGCAAGGTTTTTCCTCTCACCTTTCCCACTTACACACTAGCTTCTATAGTCTAAAGTTTTGATTTTTATCATATGGGTTTGTTCTATTTTGTGGTTATTTGTACCTCTAAATTATAAATTTGGGGTTTTGAGGGGGTTTAGTTGTTTATTGAATTTGTGGGAAATGAAGGGTTTTGGATGATATAATGCTGTATCATCTTTTGTGTTGATGTATTTTGATGTAATTGTGAGTTGCCAATTGGCTTGCAAATGTACATATGTAATTTATTCAGTTTTATTTGTTGGATTCGTTTCACAGGTTCAGCAGAACACCGGGGCTGTGGTTTTGTTCAATTGTAAGTTAAATTCCCCAACTCAAAACTATGTGGTATTTTGCTCTTGGTGTAGGTAGTTTGATATTGGGTGATCATGGTTAGTGCTTTAAACTGTGTGATTGAGTGGCTGGTATAATATTCTTATATTCTCATTGAGCAAGCCATGTACTTTAAAAATTGAACATTTTATCTGCATATAATTTTCTTGAAGAAGAATATGTATTCTTTTTGCTGCTTAAGTCTTCGATTTACCTGTCTAGAGCTGGCTAGTTCAGGCATCCAGGTATGGTCACTAGGGTGCTAGATATACAGTTTATGCTTTAGATTGTACGATAGGTAATAAGTGATGGACGTTATAAAGCCAACTTCCTTAGTTGACACTGGGGTGTTATTTGAATCAGGGCTTAATGTCTGCTGATTTCGGTTTAATTTTATTGTGCTTGTACTTGATTCACAGTGCTACTGCGGAGGATGCTGTCCGGTCCATTGAGATGAAAAGTGGTTCGTCTGTTGGAGGACGGAAGATCACAGTGAAGCGTGCCACGCATCGCGCTCCCTTGGAGCAGCGTCAACCGAAACCAAATCAAGGTTGGTGGACTAATTGACCCCCCCCCCCCCCCCCCCCCCCCCCCGCCTTCCTGTTTCTTTCATCAATTTACTGTTCTTCCTTCTAGTATGAAGTGGCTATGGTTAAATTGGTCTCAACTGCTAGCATCTAGCTTAAGCTCTTAAATCATGCTAATTTTACATGTTTATCTATACTTTAGCGTCTGGTTCCGATGACATTGATAAGGAAACAAATGAGACGGGCATGGATATGACAACAAGTGAGAAGGTCATGGATAAGAAAGCAAAAGAGATGGAGACCGATAAGACGACAAATAAGGATCATGCTCCTCAACCTGCTGTTGTGAAGCATGTTAAGTTACCAAGTGAGCATAAAATATGTTTGATAATATTTCTCTTACATAGATAATGCTCCTTTTTTCCATTTAATGCTATCTGTTTAAGTTCACTGATTTTCATTTTGGCTATGTAGTAGGTAAATCTGTTCAGCCAATAAAGAAAGCAAAGACACGCGGTCTAGCTGATAAAGGCAAGGCTTCAGAAACACAAAGGTATTGAAAAAGAAGATAATCTACTTCCTCTGAATGTTGCTAGTAGCTCCTTATTTATATTTATTCTTTATATTTTCTTTTTGGTGTTTGGTTGTATTATTCATTAATCTACGAAGTTACTGCTTCGAGCTACATTATAATGCTGAAATTTTACCACAATGGTTAGCTGTGTTCCACAAGTGTATGATGTCTAAGCTTTCCATTGAACGTATGATGATATTGCTTATCTCTCATGTCACAATGTGTACTTTGACTCTCACTGACTTGACTTTAAATTCCTTTGTGGGATTCTCAACTGTGGAAATGTGTGAAGGGTGGCAAGGACTGTCATACTTGGAGGACTTTTGAATGATGATATGGCGGAAGAGGTTTTCCGTCATGCCAAAGAGATTGATGGAGTCTGCTCTGTAACATACCCACTTCCAAAGGAAGAGCTAGAACACCATAGTAAGAGCATTTTACATGCAGTGTTATTCCTCCTTTCTCACTTTGATCATACTGCTGAAAGTAGATATATTATTGGAACCTCTGCTAAATAGATCTTCGAGCCCCTATTCATGTTGACAGTTCAATAAGTGGATAACCTTGTTATATCTGATGAGTGACTTTTGTTATGGATATGGGGATGTTAACAAGATATCATGTTGTTCTAGGTCTTGCTCAAGATGGATGCAGAATGCAAGCTGCATCAGTACTTTATGCAAGCATTAGATCTGCACGTGCTTGTATTGCAGCCTTGCATCAAAGAGAAGTCAACGGAGGATCAGTATGGGCGCGCCAGCTTGGTGGGGAGGTAAGCTAATTTTATGTACTTTGAACATGTAAATTAAGCTTTTTATTTATCCAAGCTTAGGCTCCCTGTTGCCTGAAATTGTGTCGCATTCCTGAGGAGGGGAGTTGCTTCCATTGTTTTTCTGCAATTAAGAAGGATTTCCTGAATTACTGTTTAAGTGTTTCGACCTTACTAACTGTAGAGTCTAGACTTCTGTCAAGTATCAGACAATTGATGATCGTGATATGTAGGACTGCCAGCCAGTGGAGTGAGCAATGCATGGGCATCTGACAGGCTATCTAACCTTCAACGGTGGGGGTGGAGGGACATGCATAACTTGTGCTCTGTAGATGTTTCCATTTTTTTTTTTGCTATATCATGCTTTGTCCCGAGGGCTGATCAAGTCATGAGATTATTAATCTCTTTGCATGTGTTCTCCAGGGATCCAAGATTCAGAAGTGGAAACTTATAATCCGAAACCTTCCTTTTAGGGTCAGTGATTTTGTTGTACAGTTTTGCCTATGTTCCTTATCAGAAGTTACTATTATTCCTATTGGTGGAAGAAAAATTGAATTTTAACCCGTTTTATTGCACTGAAAGCAGGCGAAAGTCAGCGAGATAAAAGAAAAATTCACAGCTGCAGGGTTTGTTTGGGATGTATTTATTCCTAAGAAGTCTGAGACAGGGTATTGCTTCATTGTAAAGAACATATACTCTGTAATTAATCAAGTTTTTATTTTATTTTTTTGTTGTAATTTTTTTTAACCTCTTTGTGTTTGATTGTACTTCCTTTTCAGGATGTCAAAGGGGTTTGGATTTGTGAAGTTCACTAGCAAGCAAGATGCTGAAAATGTATGTTACACTCTTTATTTTGTTTTCAATCACTTTCGAATAGATGAAATGTTTAGAAGGAGGTTATCTTTGCTAAATACTATTTTCTAACTTAACTTTTTAGGCTATCCGGAAGTTCAATGGACAAAAACTAGGTAGTAGGACCATTGCTGTTGACTGGGCTATTCCAAAGAAAATATATACAAATGCAAACTTTGCAGTTCCATCAGAGGAAGGTATTATTTCTCTCTCTCTGATAATAATTTTTCCAGATATGGCTGTATTTGGTGTCTCTTTGGGCTAAGGCACCAAACAATTTAAAGGCGGCGTCGGTTACTGGGGTTCTTTATAATTAGATTATATTCTGGACTTCTGATCCTCTTAGGCTGTGAACTTTGTTGATTACATTTAAAACATATTTTCTTTATCATTAAAATTTTGGTTTCATTGTTTTTTGGTTCATTGTGAAACCAATCAATCCTTTTTGCTTCTGGGCATATAATTAACTTGAACTATTTACGAGAAGGGTGATTTTAATATTAATTAGATAAATTAGTGTCGGCTTAGATTTGTATGTAAACGGTGTTGAACTTTGCATGAAATATTGGCAGCATTAAAAAACTTAGTGACCAATATAAATGTGAACTCAACTTGGTCGTTAACTTCAGGGCCTATGGGATTAGTCAAGCAAAGCTTGGATACCCATGTTATCTAAAAAACAAAAAGTGAACTCAACTCAATGAGATTTGGTTGAGTTCGAGGTAATTATTAGTAAGGTTTGGGCTTTCTGTGGTAGCCGGAAAGTTGGTCAATTACCAGATAGGGGTCCTGCTTGGAGCATAATTGCTCAGAAGTTGGAAGTACTATCTAGGGACCTCCAATGGAGAGACTAAGGAGCTCCGAAGTGTATCCCTGAGCAGCTTTTCTTGCATGAAACTTAGTTACTTAGCAGTTAGGGACTTGGTGGTCTCTAAACTCTTACAGTAACAGCTGTTACGTGAGGGCATATAGCACTAGCTGTTATTTTGTATTAAGAATTCTTATCTTTGACAGGAGAACTTGGCAGTGGAGATGCTGAGAGTGATGATGATGATGCATCAGACGATGATGATTTGGATCTTGAGAAAATATCTGAAGCCTCAGATGGGGCTGACTTTGATTCAGATGGCCTTGATAAGGAGGAAACAGAAGATGTCCCAGCTGAGGTTAATTTTGATGAAGAACTAGAAATAGCTAGAAAGGTCCTTCAAAATGTTATGACATCCTCTGTGAAAGAATCTCCATCCTTAAGCGATGGTTCCATCCTCGATAAGAACTCTACAGATTTTGAAAAGCTAGCCACCGAGGCAAAAGATGAAAGCACCCAAGAGGGGAAAAAGGCTCAGTCTAAGTCTAAAAATGATGACGATGATCTGCCAAGAACAATTTTTATTAGCAATCTTCCCTTTGATTTGGATAATGAAGAAGTCAAACAACGATTCTCCGGTTTTGGAAAAGTGCAATCGTTTGTTCCTGTTCTTCATCCAATCACCAAGTATGAATATTTAGAAATTAGTTATCATTTTCTGTTCACTCAAATATTCTTATGATTAGTATAACATCCTTGTGAATATGGACAGGCGACCAAGAGGAACCGGATTCCTTAAGTTTACTACTACTGGTGCGGTTGATGCTGCGGTTTCTGCAGCAAATGCTGCACCTGGTTCGGGAATCTTTCTAAAAGGAAGGCAGTTGACGGTTTTAAAGGCCTTGGACAAGAAATCAGCTCATGATAAAGCACTGGAGAAGTCCCAAAATGAAAATCAAGACCATCGCAATCTTTATCTAGCAGAGGTATATCCTTCTTGCCTCTGAGAAATCCTTCATGGGGTTTAATGGAGGTCTGAATATTTGTCTTTAAGTTTTGTTGTCATGTTCTGTTTCTTTAATGAAAAATAAGTACTACATATAAGCTTATCTGACAGACTCATTGGATTGATTTTTACAGGAGGGTCTGATTGTTGAGGGAACTCCAGCTGCTGAAGGTGTTTCAGAAGATGATTTATCTAAGCGTCAAATGTGAGTTTTTAATTGCTTGATTTATAACAGGAATTTTGATTCCAGCCTTCACATATGTGTGCCTATAAGATGTTTATGCGATTGTGATATGTAGGCCCCCTTATTTAATGAAACAAAAAAATGCATTTTTTTTTTACCAAGAGATTGGAGACGTTCAGTGACTTTAATGTGTCAAAAACATAGGCTACCTTGGAATCTGCATTGTTTTTCAAACATGTAGGGACTTCCATGAGCCGAGCTATCAATGAACTGTTAGAACTTTATCGCTGGTAGGAGTTAGTAGAGGACGAGAACCTTAAGGCTTTTGTTTCCCCAGCTTCTCCTTTCCAATTCTCGCACTTTTATTGGGTTATTGACGTTGGTTAGAATCTATGTAGGTTACACCAGAAAAAGAAGACCAAACTTCAGTCACCAAACTTTCACGTGTCAAGAACAAGACTAGTCATATACAATCTACCAAAGTCAATGACTGAAAAAGAACTCAGAAAGCTCTGTATTGATGCCGTCACCTCAAAAGCTTCTAAGCAAAATCCCATGATACGCCAGGTTTGAGTGCTTTCCATTGTTTTAGGCTCTTTTTCTTTTAAACTGCAGATGTTCTCACTGTAAATATGTTATGCAGATAAAGTTTTTGAATGATGTTAAAAAAGGGAAGTTGAAAAACCATTCTCGTGGAGTTGCTTTTGTTGAGTTCGCTGAGCATCAACATGCCATTGTGGCATTAAGGGTGCTTAATAACAATCCTGGTAACATCTTGAGCCCTTCAATTTTTTGCTTTCTGGCCTCTGAAGAATAAATTTATCAATTACGTTTGGAGCTCATTATGTGTTTTACGTGTTCCATTTACAGAACCGTTTGGCCCTCAGCATCGACCAATTGTGGAGTTCGCTATCGATAATGTTCAGACACTGCGGAAGAGGGGCTTTAAAATTAATGACCAGCAGCAGAATACAGCTATGAATCGTGGGAATAAGCAAGAGAATGACAACACCTCAAATAGAGAGAAGTCCAGAAACAGGAAATCTAGGGAAGATCAGAATACAGCTAATAATCATGGGAATAAGCAAGAGAATGACAACACCCCAAATAGAGAGAAGTCCAGAAACAGGAAATCTAGGGAAGATCAGAGATCAACAGAAAACCAAGAGCCTGGCAGTGGAGCCATGAAAAGGAGGAGGGTTGTGGGTGGAGCTGCAACTGAACAGAATCAAGTAAACAAGAAAAGATGGGCTACATCACGAGAAGAATCATTTGGGGATATGGACAAGGCGAATAAGAACAGAGAAGGGAAGAGGCAAAACCGAGAAAACTCATCTCAACATGAAAATGGAAGTAATGCTGGTGGTAAGTCCAAACCTTTTAAGCAAATGGATACGCAGCCAAAAAAGAGAAAGGCTAATGATCTTTCAGAAGAGGCTCAAAATGGGCAAACTTCTAAAACGAGAAAGCGGAATAAGAACAAAGAGCCTGTAGGCCGAGACGTTGGGGATAAGCTAGATATGCTGATTGAACAATACAAATCCAAGTTTTCACAGAAGCATTCAGATAAAACTGATGGTGAGAAGCAAGGTTCTAAGCAGCAGACCAAAAGATGGTTTCAGTCGTAGTATGTTTTTGTTGTATACTCTCTCTGCTCTTTTCTGCTGGAAGTAGGAATGAGTGACAAGTGTTGTACATTATCAAAATTTTGACTGCGCGCATTTTGTTCTATGACCTTTGTAATGTAAGATGACATTGATGCAAAAATTTACCCCCATTAATTAGTGCCATTGCAAATTTCAGTTGATTTTTATGTCAACTCTATCTATTCTCCAGCTTTACCTAGCAAATTTTTTTGTCTGGTTGCTGTTTGCGTGCAAATTCGCTAAATGTGCGTTGATTATTCTTTCTGATTCAGTTTTGAATGTAGCAATTGAACCCTCATCGCTAAATGTGCGTTGATTATTCTTTCTGATTCAGTTTTGAATGTAGCAATTAAACCCTCATCTCGTGCGCTCTCAATAATATCTCACCACTTTTACCAAATTTGTTTTTGCAAATGATTTTATACTCCTCTAAGCATACAGGGTATTTTTGTTGGTCACCTGCACTGAGTACCATGCTACATTCTGCGTCACACCAATCTAGGAGTATCGTCTGTCAAGCAAGAAAACTATGTCAACATATACAAACAGTAATTAGTAATAGACATCATGACATACATAATTTTTCTGCTTTTGAACCAATTATTTGAATCATAGGCGTAAAAATTAGTACTATATAGTAAAGAAAACATTAAAAAGAAAAAGTTTTTGAATGTGCGCGTTGTTCAATATTCAACTGGTTATCAAAATCAAACTTACCTGACAAACTTTAGTCTGAGTTCATCAAGCAAAGTTAGAGTTTCTACCTGGTGCATCTGAGTATATTTGGGCAAAAAGAGAAAGTAGTGCGAATTTCAGGATCATAAATAACCAAGTTGGCAGTAGAGTTTAACATTCAAAGACGTTTCTCATCATTTGTCACTCCAAATACATAAATTGGCGACACCTACAGAATACGGAACTGTTTCGTCTAAGACTCTAAGACACTATATTGTTTCATTACCCACAAATCTTGACAACTCTCATGAATGTTGTCACTATGCTTAATGGAAAATTCTCTCCCAAGAAGTTGTAAAGACAAATTCTTATTCGATTCCATGTTAGCCAAACTGTTAGGCATCTCTCTCTAAGGATTTCATTCCAAAATCGAACAATAACACATCATAAGTATAAATATCCCATTGATTTATGTAGGGGTATTTTTTTTGATTTGGATTGAACTTTTCCTAAAAAGAATTATGATATGTTGTGTTATGTTATATAATATAATACAATATATTATAAATTTTTAGGTAAAAATCCAATCTAAATTCTAAATGAACACTCTAGATGTGCCTTACCAATTCAATAGAGAGCACCGTTTAGAAAAACCCCTAAACTATACCAGCGACAAGTAAGAGTTGTCATGACAACCCCATCCAATTTTCTTCAGCTCATAAATCTCAACTTTCAATGGTTATACTTACAAACCTCACAAATACCAACTTGTAGTCATTCTCTTTTTCGTCGAATGAAAACCACAAAGCAACACGCTTATGGAAATAAAACGGATAATGACTTATGGTAACATATTTTCTTATTGCATGGTTCCAAATAATAAAGAATTTGCATTGCGGAAGATGTCAATTATCATACAAAGATACCAACCTTTTAGACACCATGAACCCACGTCGAGAACTGAACACTATTATCGCGAGGATAACGATTACTCTCTCCTTTGCAATTGATTTCCTGGTATAAAAGTTGCGAAATCGGAACGTTTGATTATTGACCAAGATATAGATTTTTTTTTGATAAATACTGTTAACCAAGATAAAATCATCCATCATGCAATCTTGTCTTACTACATACACGTCAATAGGCAACAACAAGTGATCACTACCAGAATTTTCGATCTTGATTTTGGTGTCTATTTATGAAACTAGCGCTAGTTATTGTAGAGTGCCATGATTTTGACACGAACCGTATGAGAGATTTTGCACAATTTCTCACTACTATGTCCTCGATTACCAGAACATATTCTTTTTTTTTACCCGGTAAACAGATCTTGATGATTTTTAGGATTTAGACTTTAGCTTATTAGGTTTTATCAACCCAAATTATGGGGATTATTTATGTCAGATTGCTTCTTTGTTTACTTCAGCGCAATGAGAGCTTCTAAATTAAGGATAACACAAAATAAAAAAATCTAAATAAAAAAAAATACATGTTCATTGAATTTACAAAAGAAAAAAAAAAATTAAATATTAGGGCTAGTCAAAAAGGAATGTTCAAGTGGATGGGGCCGAGTCAACTTTCGTTATGTCAGATTCGGAACTCTGATGTTCAATATTGAGCATAACAGACTAACCGAATAATATCAAGGGGTAAGTATAGTTCCTAAAATCAGCATACACACAACATTTGAAGTATAGGGATTTGTAGTTTTGTACCATGACTTAATCTTATCAAACCAATTGAAGATTTGAGAGTAAGTTTGGAACCACTATTACTAGTTACTAGTTGCCCAATAAGTTTACTCGCCTTTCTCAAAAAAAAAATAAAAATAAATAAATAAAAGTTTACTCACCCCCTTAACCCCTGTATTGCAATTCGCAAGTAAGCCTATCGGGTGACGTGGTGTATTCGTTAATTCCCGCTACTTGTGTGGCCCGGTAGTGGTCCATGTCATCTTGAGAGAGAGAAAACAGAACAAAAAAATACAACCTCCGGTTTATCTCAAACACTGCTGCTGACCGTTTTATCCACTCCCCATCTCTCTCTCCTTGCAGCCCACAACCCCCTAAATTCTCTTCCCAATTTCTCAATCAATGGCAAAAACCCTAAAATTTCCACATTCTAGGGTTGTCCGACATTGAACATGACGCATTCTCCCTCCTCCCAAACTCAGTCATAACTCATATTGAGCACAACGCAATAAAAAGGAGCAAAAGAAAACTTTGTTTGAGAGGGGGAATCACAGCCTACAATGTTGAATTGTGGTTATGAGCACTTACATTGTGTTATCTGACAATCTAACGGTGTTCAATCGTAGCTTATGCACCAAATTTCATAAAAAGAACACCAATTTCACGCCTAATCTCCGGTTTTGTGGAGATTTAGGGTGGCGAAACCAGAGGATATTAGGGTTAGTGGTAGCGAAAGCGAAAAAGGGGCATGATAAAAATAATAGTTCGAGGAAAAAGAAGAGTTGGTGGAAAAGGTTTTTCTTTGAGGAGGATGGGAATTGGTTGGGTTTAAGGGAGGATGATATGGAGGAGTTAGAAGAAGAGGTGGGTAATAAAAGTGGAGATGATGATATTGAAGGAGAGGCGGTTTCGGAGGAGGAGAAATTCGAGGAGTGGAGGAAGAGGGCGGAGGCTATTGTCGAGCTGAGAGAAGCTCAAGAGGGGATGAGGAATGAGGAGAATAGGAATTGGGAGGATTGGCTTGTTTTGGAAGAGGGAAGTAATGGTGGGGTGAATAGTGAATGGGATGATAGGGTGGGAGAATTGAGGGAAGATGATGTTGTGGGTGATCCTACTGATATGTTGCCTGAGAGGGGATTGGTTGAGACGGTAAGGGGTTGGATTGTTGGGAAGGAGGATGATGATGATCTGCTGTATGAGGATCGGGTTTTTCAATATGCTTCAAGGAATTCAGTATGCTTTTGTAGCCTTTTGATGTTTGTGTGTGTCTGTGTGTTTTTTTCTTGTGTGTATATTTGAATTTGGCATGTATGGGTATATTGCTAGTGATATGCTTGACATCTTAGTTGAGTGCTAGTTAGTTATCCTGATTGATTGTTTCACTTTCTAGTGGAGTAGTTGTTATTTGAGTGACATGATTCATTTTATAATGGAGTGATTGTTTGGGAAATGCAAATAAGAGTGGGAAGGACATAGTAAAAGTGGTGTGGAAAATGAGGCATTTATTTGGGATGATGAGTAACTTTGGACATCATATATGTTACTACCAATAAGGGGGAGATATATATTTCGTTGGGGTGAAAGTTTTGGAACTTCAATGATGCCTAAAAGGTCTTAGAATTCACTGCCAATTGTAGTTGGTGTAGTGTGACCCTGTGTTAACTACTTTATATGCTTCCCGGCCAGCATCTACCTGTAGAGGTTTGGATGGCTATGTTTTTTAATCATTTCCTGGATGAGGTTGTTGCTTTAATGCTTTTGCCATCTTTTTCACCAAAGCATTGGTAGGAATTTAATTTAACAAATATGTATAAAGCATCCAATACATCCTCTACTCTTTCTGCTTGATCTGCAAATAGAAAATACATTGAAGAAGCGCACCAATTTGCTGATTCACTGGTTCCTCAGTGCTGTAGCTAAACTAGATGCAGAGATTTAAGTTTATGCTCACTTGTTGGAGTACACTTGATTTCAAATGGAAGTACTTCATGACTTGTATAAGGAATGTCTTTCACTTAGTGTTTGAAGTTTGAGATCAGGGATTACATGGGTGATCATTCTAGGTGTCCTTTTGAAATTATTTTGATACTTTAATTTAGATGTAAACAGAGAAGATCTTTGAGTTCAGGATTCACTGATTCAGGGTTAAAGGAGCTACAGTAAAAATTTTAAGAGGTGCTTTTGGGGTAAGGGTGGGAATCTCAAAGTTAGTTCTAATTTATGGTCCATCACAGATGCCTAACTTTATTAGTCTCTGTAAATGTCCAACAAGAAGAAAAATGATATCTTGACAATGATAGGCGACACACAAACTTTGTTGGCGGTGCTCAACTTATCTCTGCATGATAGTGAGATTTACTCACTTCTTAATATTTGGTACTTCTGCCCAGTGAAATCATAGCTTCCAGTAGCTACAAACAGTTAGCTGCAAAATACATTATGGCCATCTCCTGAGCTGTGTGTCTTCTATGTTGCAGGCTAAGTTTTTGGCGATTTTGATCATTATACCATGGGCATTGGATTTTCTTGTCCATGACTATGTTCTCATGCCTTTTCTAGACAGGCAAGTGGCATCTTTTTCTTTCTTGCTTTACTTCTTTCTTTCCTTTTTTTTGGGGGGAGGGGGTGTTTGAGGTTTTTAAGGGTAGTTTTTTGCTCTTTCCGTGGAACTTGCATCTCCTACAGTATGGTTAAAAAGAAAAAAAGAATGGGCAGCAGGCAACCATACGCTTCTAGCAGTGTTAAATCCATAAATTAATAGATTGGACACGATAGGGAAAAAAAGGGTACGTAAATTAAAGTCCACTTTTCAAAGTATCCTCTTAAGAATATAAAAGTAGAGTTTCTTTGGGGGGATAATTGTCCCTCGTTTCCATGCAGATACAGTATACACCCATGGATTCTGCTAAAAAAAGCCAACTGCTGCTACTTATAATACATCAATAAAATTGGTCAGTTTTATATTGATCTCATGAACCTTTTCTGCAAATTACAGTACCTTACGTGAAATCAATTGTCTTTCAGGCGGGGATAGGGATAAGAGAAACTAATCGTGGCAACCGGCATGGCTTATATGGAATTCCCACAGGCTTCCACTTCTTTCTTGTGGGGGGGGGGGGTAGAGGGCTAATGACATTCAAACCTCTGTAGCAGCTTGGCTTAGGCCATTCTTCATGATGTTTGCAATCAATTTACTTTGCTTTCTCGTGAGTGTCAAAATGTCACAGTAAAATGGCTACTGGTAGTAAGAAAGTTTACCCTCTTAGAAGGCAAATTTTTAAAGGCATGAGCTATTGGCTTGTATATGTGTATTTAATGGCTGTACGCTACCCTTAAAAAACGAATTCAAAAGTTCATCGCAAGGGAAAGGAAGGTTGGATTTATAAAACCTCCTCCCAACTTGCTTTCTAGGGTTTATCAGAATAGCCTACTTGGGAGGAAAGATAAAGCAAAGCCATTAAATTAGCTGAATTAAATTTTTATTAACACACCTGGGATATGCATGATCAGTCTAAACATACTGAATTTGTGTGCAAAGCTTAAGTCAATTTTGAGTTATTTCTGCATGTCAGTGATATGATCAAAGCATAGCATTTAGAGTTACAGTATTTTGTTCTTCCATGGACAGATACGTGAAGACTGTACCACTTGCGGCAGAGATACTTGATGTAAGAAGAAACCAAAAGCTCGAAATGGTCAAAGAAATAAAAACTGAGAAGGCGAGATTACGTTTTGAAATTGAGATTGGTAAATCTCCTCCAGTCTCTGATGAAGAGATGTGGTGGGAATTGCGGCATAAGGCGTAAGATTCTTTACATTTCCTTACCGTGAGTCTATTAACATTTATAAGCAAGAGTAAAGCTGATGTAGTCATACTTCTTCCATCTTAGATTTCTATTTTACTCCACGCCAAAAAAAAAATTCACTTTTAAGAAAAAAAGTACTGTATAAAGACATGTGTATTTCTAGAGCTGTCAAATAGGTCAGGTCGTGTCGTGTTCGTGTTCGTGTCAAGGTTAAACGTGTCGGGAATGTCTTGACGCAAACCTAACCCATTTATTAATCGTGTCGAAAATCCTTTACCTGCACCTGACCTGTTTAATAATCGTGTTACCTGTTTAATGACTTGTTAACCTATTTATATTTACTTATATTTTAAACTAATTGAAATATGAGAAAAAACATAAAAATTTACCTAAATTAAAAGTTCTAACCATATATAGTGTACATTCAATAGCCTAAAAGTATTAAAATGCTCAAGATAGGTGAGATTCTATTACATTATTTACTTGTTACAAATTATTTGAACTTAAATTTGACAATTCTAATTAAACGGGTCGTAAGCAGGTTGCTTTCGTGTTGGAAATCTCAACCTTAACCTAACCCATTTAACTAAACGTGTTACTCGTGTCAACCCATTTAATTAAACGGGTCGAAACCTCTCAACACTAACCCGCTACATTCGTGTCCTGTTCGTGTCGTGTTGTCGTGTCGTGTCAGCTTTTGACAGCTCTATGTATTTCCCACTCTACCCTATGTTATCAGTTACTTAATAGCTTCACTGGATTAGACTATAATAAAATAAAGGATATTATTTGATATAATGGGATTAAGATGCTTCCATACTTCTTCTGAACTAAAGTTAGACCTAGTCTGTTGAGATGAGAAAGGTTTACCATGATGCTATGGCTGCTTTACTCTAAGCACCACTGTTCTGAACAGTACCTGAAGCACCATACCTTGTCTCAATAATGCCCAATGTGGATCCAGGCATTAGTGTGGTGAGGGAGATTAAGGTGTATACATTCTTCCTTACCCTTGTTAAAGAAAGATTTTTTGGTCAGACACTAAATTAGGGAAATCAATTTTAGTTTAACACTAATGCTTTTTAGATAAGAAGTTTAAGACTGATGTTAATTGTTTCTGGCTTCCGCACAGGCTAGAGTTGCGAGATGAATGGAGATTAGAGAACCGTAGAGCATTTGGCAATATCTGGTCTGATGTAGTCTTTGGGGTATCACTGTTCATGCTTTTGTACTTCAATCAGAGTAAGGTAAGTTGTTATTGCATCATCTGCCACATATATGTACCTAAAAATGATTGTTTTCTTAGTCTGACTTCTCATGTACTCTTCTGGAACTTTAATCACCTAAAATGCTGTTATAGATGCTTCCGAAAGGCCTTATGAATCAGCATTGCATTACCAACTTGTTGTCCTAGATTAAGACAGGATGGTGTACTGGTCACGTGGTCAGTTGCGTAACAATGCTAAAGATTCTACCACTGCATCCTTATCTGGTATTACAGTATCAACTTGTAGTTCGAATATAGTGACAATCTTCTAGACAAAGGATAACCGAATTAAGATAAGACCCACATGTTACTACAGCTGAAAACGTCCAGTGAAGTTGTTTACTTGTGACTTGGCAGAGGTACTTCTAGGACATCCTCTAATGTCAGACAATTTTTTACCTGATTTTTCGTACCCGATAGATGATGATTCATTATTGAATGGAGCAGATTATGCGAGGGGATACAGATGGTATATGCTCAATATTTTGCTGGTGGTGGTGGGGGGGGGGGGGGGGAACATTTTCTAGGTCTGATCAAAGATTTCCCTATGATTCAAAAAGATTCCTATAGAGAAGTCAGCATCATTTTCATTGTAGCGAACTTTCTATCTTGTCTTTCTTGTATTCCATTTACTCTGGGTAAAGGGAGAGCTCACATTTTTCTAGGGAAATGTTTCTCTGCCTAGGAGATCCTTACGATGATGTAATGGGTATTAAAAAGAAAAGGCACATACTCATCCTGATCCTGAGAGATGAATTAGTGTGTCTTGATAGTAGATAGGACTGAATGTTTTCTTGTTCACTTCCTTGCTCTTGCTAGGCTTTCCTGGCTTCTTATTTTTCATCCTTTCCCTTACTACCTTGTTTGTGAATCTGGTCTTGTGTTTTCGTGCCTGCTGGAATATGCTATTGCTAAGGTTTCACACTGTTGGTTTTCAGAAATAAATTTTTCAATGGCACCATTCACAATAAAATGAAGCATTTTTCTGCAGATTTGTAACAAGAGTCCAAATAATATTTAACAGACAGTTCTAGTAATTTCTACTTCCAAATTAAAGCCATTCACCCACGAAAAAGAAGAAATGAAATCTAGGCTGATGATAAAGGGTGAACTAAGCATACAATGTTAATGAAGTATAAGCTTCTGATTTTCTTTGAATAAGCAAATGAAATGTTACTCTGTAAAGAGCCCCTTGCCACTTCTTCTTACCCACTTGTTTCAAACAAAACCTTAATTCATTTTTTTCAATCATTGCAGGTAGCTTTGCTGAAATTCACAGGATACAAAATATTAAACAATATTTCAGACACTGGAAAGGCATTCCTTATTATACTTATCACAGACATTTTTCTGGGGTATTGTTTAGCTTCCAAACTTTCAACACTAAAAAGAAAAGCAACTTTGTGAATTGTGATACACTTTAAAATCATAATCTTGAGTTGGACTTACTAGAACCAATTACCTTGCAGGTATCATTCTGAATCTGGTTGGGAAACAGTATGTGAGATTATTGTTGATCACTATGGCCTTGAGGTTGATCAGTCTGCCATTACGATTTTCATATGTCTGGTGCCGGTGGTCATGGATGCGTGTGTAAAGCTCTGGGTATGTTTTGCTTTTGTTTAGTGCTATTACTACTGTACATATGGTTTCTTTTTGAAATTTTAATTGTGGTTGAGACATCTGATTTCTGGCATTTGTTTTGATCTCTGCTATCACAAAGATTTATCTGATTGTTTCAAGTAATATTGTTTGGTGTTTAGATGGATCAGACTTCTCCTCAACTTGTGAGAATCAACTTTGTGTCTTAGATCATAGGGAGTCCTTCATGCTCTCAAGAGATTTCCAATATGCCCTGACCTCCATATATATTGTATCAAAGATTCCCAGTTGATACAAATATGACTATATGAGACAAAACTTTGCCTGGCTTATTGTTTCTGTGTTGAGTTCTTACTTGTGCTATTTTCCATATTGAGCAGCCTATAAACCAATCTTCCCCCTCCCCTCCCTTTTCCCTACTTTTGTTCTCGCTGTCTCCTGTGATTTTGTTCTGAGTTTTGATGTGGTACATCTGATATATATGCAGATGTTCAAATTCCTTCCCAGATTATCCCCGAAGGTGTCAAACATTTTCAGAGAAATGACGCGACACTAGGGAGAATGTGTTTCCCTCATTTTGATTTTTTACTCGTATGGCCAAGAGAGTACAGATTAAGGTGATATCAGCAATTTTGCCCTTCAAAATTTTTAAATCCCTACTAAACGGCTACTCTTGGGGAGGGATTGCCCTGGGAGACTGAAATTGAGATTGAGATTGAGATTGAGCTTGCTCATAAATAGTTTGATTCTTAAGTGTATAGCTTTGATGACAAATTGTCATCAATAGTTCAGACCAACTCCTTATAATGTTGTAAAGCTCGTGCTCGTGATTTTCATAGAATACAATATCCATTATGTTTGTTGAAATGTCAATGTAATGTGATGGATCAAAATTCAGCATGTAGAAGAAAACGATGGAACTCTATTCTCGAATACATTCTATTTATGTATGTAAATAACTTCAGGTGCGATTATATTCTATTAATGTATGTAAAAAATAAGCGGAGTTGAGCTGCGCTTCATGTTGTTTGTTTGTTTGTTTAATTAAGCTAATCTTGAGCCTTTTAACCTTCTTAATTATTTCTTGTTTCTTTTTAGTAAAACTATATTTTTCATTAAGTAGACAAGTTCAAACTTGGTCACGAACTTATCTATCAATAAAAGTGTTGTGGCGAAAAGGCATATATTTGTGGCATGACAAAAAAAATAATCCAACACCTTATTAATAAGGATGATGGGGATGCAAATAATCCAACATTTGTGACATGACAAAAAAAATAATTCAACACTTTATTTTCGGAAAAAATAATCTCATATTATCTCCAATTGTGACATTTGTTTAATCACTGGCCTCAATCCAGATTTGATCTTCTCTTTTATTTTTGTGATATGACTATTAGTAAAAGAATTTAACACAAAAAAGATGTTGATTTTCATCAAAAAGTGATAATAATCTTGATGATAATGAATTAATGATGGTATCACCTGGCCCAAAACAAAAAAATAATAATAATAATAATTGGAGTTCAATGCACTATGTTGAGGGAAATCAACAATTATATAGGATCTATAAACATTTAAGATCCAAATTCAAAGAACCAAAATTTCTACAAGTAACATACTCCGAACTCATTAGTGTGTTTTTCTGTTATGGAATTTTTTATTGTTTCTTGGCTATTATATACGACACTGATACACGTATCTGAATGATAATATCATCCGCATCAAAAATAATCTCACTAAAATAGAATGTATTAGATGATATGGGAAATGGGATATGGAGAAATTATTATATTGTCCGGATCAATGCTCCCACCTGTTAGAGAATTATTTCTCCATATCCATATAACCATATCATATAATACATGTATCTTAATCAATGCAATGACTTACCATACAAAGACGTGGTACAAGCAAGAGGCTCCTACTATTAATATACATGAAGATCAACGAATCACTTCACACACACCGAAAGCACCAGCACTTGATCTCAACGGGCAACGCAAGCTTTACCAGGAATTCACAATGACCAAGTTTTCATCAGCTCTCATCCTTGTTCTATTCCTTTCCATGGTTTCTTTTGACATCTCAATGGTATGTATAATTATAATTCAATGCAAGTATTAAACATATGTCTAGCTATTCTTAGAATACTCCTATATATGCTGCAATATCTTATTCGTTTCACACAAAACTTGCTCTTTGACTAATTTATGTTTGATTTTTGACTCATCAAACACTATATAGGCAGGCGGAGGCGGATCGTTAACACCAGACCGTGAGTTTTCCTTTTTATTTTTTGTTTGTTTATGTTTTGCCACACAAACTCCTATGAAACGGCCTCATACATGAGGCGTGATACCTATGGGCAAAAAACTGATAGCATAGTGTATGAAAAGTGATATCTCCAGACAAAAAAGCGATACCTCATGCATGAGGCCGCCTCATAAGAAGTTTCTGTTTGTTTTTTTGTAACTACTAACGTAAACACGTTCAGAATGTTAGTTAATTTATTACTCTACTTTTAATAAATTCTGTGTTATGATTGATAGAGTGTCCCTCTGCGTGTCAAGCTCGTTGCTCAGAGATAATTATGCCGAGTAGATGTTTTTATCCTTGCGAGTTATGCTGTCAAGCATGTTTGTGCGTGCCTTCAGGCACAATCGGTGAGCACAAGGACGAATGTAAATGTTATAATGACTGGAAAAGTTCGGCGGGAGCTCCCATGTGCCCTTGAATTCAAGTTTTTGTTATTAGAATGTCCAAATATTTCTAGTGTCATGTTCTCTTCACTTGTATTGAGTAATTAATCTTGGAGACCAAAATTGAAAGGTGCTAATAATTTACCATGCTTTTTTTTTCATAATAGATCGGAAGTTGACTTCATAAATGTTGGTAATTGACAATGGGTAGAATAACTCACTTGCTTATATACATGCTCAAGGCCTTACAATCTTTCCATGTGAAATACAAGCCCACTTTAACATATATCAACAAGGACAAACAATATTTGTGAGGTCTCAACAAGTAGTCATCAACCTACACAGCATCGCGCATCCAAGTTCCCCCCCCCCCCCCCCCGGATCTAGTCATATAGAAATACTCATGGCTTTGGTTGATTTGGCCAATGCTATGCGCCTATGCCTAGAGCTGTTGACCGGACTAGACTGACCCGACTCTTCCGGTCTGGTTTTTGTCCCCAGCTGAACAGGTTCGGCATTAAGGTGAGAACCGGTCCGTATTATGATTCCGGCGTACGGTCCGTTCCGGAGTGGTTCGGGTCGGTGAACAGCCCTACGGCTATGCCTATGCACCACCGAGGCACCGACTTCGCCACTACGTTCATGGCCCAGCTCGGGTGTGGCAGTGTAAACATTTCCTACATTTTTGGTATATTTGAGATCCCAACAAAAAAACATTTCCTACACAGATGATATCGATCAAGCCATACTAACTATGACTGAAAACATTACAACCATCATCTGCTGGCTCATGGAAAGAATACTGATCGTGCTACAACTTTCAGTGTCCTTGGTCTGACTGATCACCTGCTTCTGTTTGCTGAGGAAGTAAGAGGTTGCACAGCAGCCAAAGGGTTTACTTGGTATGAAAATGCAATCTGCCATATGTCCAGCAAAGCCTGCTTCAGTGACTGCGCTCGTCTTGTTAGGACCCTATCAGGTAGAAAGGAGAATGGTGATTGAAAACATGTGAGCTGTGTTACTGATAATAGCATCAGCCTCCAAAACTCTGAGATCAATGATGGAACAAGTCTAGGCAAAACTTTCAGCCCAAAATTTACGTGAAATTAATAGTTTAATAATAATGGTCGTGTAGAAAAGGGGAAATTGATCTAGCAGCATATTCATGAAAAAAGTTTGAACCTATATGAAAATTGACCAGGTGTTCGGAAAAAGAAAGTATAAAAATCTACATAATTAGATTAAAATGCAATGATTAAACCATAGCTCGCTACATCGTTCGCTCAATTGCTGAATGGTGAGTCAATTTACATATGACGTGTCATATGACTCATGGACAGAAAAAAAAGAAAAAGAAAAAAAGAAAGAGATAAAGTAGCAACAATCAGACATTACAAAAAAATAATGGGAGTTTAATGACTCCTTCATCCCCTTCCCTTCATTCTCACAAGTAATCGGACGTTACAAATCCAAGAAATTGAGTAGTAGCTAATTTCATACTAGAGTTTTGAGAGTTTGGAGAATTATTTTCTAATAGTTCCACCTCAAACTTTTCAACTATATTATTAAGTTACGGAAAACACTTCTTTTTTTTTCACAGATTGTAGCTACTTAATGTAATTTTACAATTAAAAAAGTACGTTGTAAAAAAAGAAACATATCAAAAAAATTTGAAATCAATTAAAAAAAATAGGGAAACATTATGAGATCTCACTATAACAATAGAGAGGCTTGGGGGTAGGTTTGGCGGCACGGGATGGTGGGGAGCCATGCTCACTACCTAAAAACCGTGGATTAGCCTCCGATGTCCACTAAGAGGCCCTTCAAGCCTATCAGGACTGGATAAGCAACCCCAAGGGCCTCCATGTCCCCTAGGGGTGTTCCGTGCGATGTGGTGCGAAAATATCCCTCTTCATTACGCGGCCTCCCGGAAGCCCAAAAACGTGGATAATAGAATTCGTTTTCGGCTTCCGGGCCAGGGTGTCATTTTTGCCCAAACTGCTCAGGGGGGGTCTATCATGACCCTAGAGGACCTTCGGTGCCCCGGGAGGGTCATCCGGATTCTCGAACTTCGATATCACCCTTTCCTTCGGTATTCCGGTCCTTACATTGGTGTCCCGTAAAAACGCCTTTACAAGCCTATCAAGGACTGGATAAGCAACCCAAAGGGCCTCCCATGTCCCCTAGGGGTGTTCCGTGCGATGTGGTGCGAAAATTTGCACCTTTGTTCCGGGGCCTCCCGGAAGCCCAAAAAACGTGGATAAAATAGCCTTTGTTTTCGGCTTTCGGGGCACGGGTGTCATTTTTCACCAAACTTCTCAGGGGGGTCTATCATGACCCTAGAGGACCCTTGGTGCCCCGGGAGGGTCATCCGGATTCTCGAATTTCGATATCACCCATTCCTTCGGTATTCCGGTCCTTACATTGGTGTCCCGTAAAAACGCCTTAACAAGCCTATCAGGGACTGGATAAGCAACCCAAAGGGCCTCCCATGTCCCCTAGTGGTGTTCCATGCGATGTGGTGCGAAAATTTTCACCTTTATTCCAAGGCCTCCCAGAAGCCCAAAAAACATGGATATATAGCCTTTGTTTTCTGCTTTCGGGGCCCGGGTGTCATTTTTGCCCAAACTTCACAGGGGGGTCTATCATGAGCCTAGAGGACCCTCGGTGCCCCGGAAGGGTCATCCGGTTTCTCGAACTTTGATATCACCCTTTCCTTCGGTATTCTGGTCCTTATATTAGTGACCCGTAAAAACGCCTTTACAAGCCTATCTGGATAAGCAACCCAAAGGGCCTCCCATGTCCCCTAGGGGTGTTCCGTGCGATGTGGTGCGAAAATTTCCAACTTCGATCTGGGGCCTCCCGGAAGCTCAAAAAACGTGGATAATAGCCTTCGTTTCCGGCTTCCGGGTGCCCGGGTGTCATTTTTGCCTAAACTTCTCTGGGAGGTCTATCATGAACCTAGAGGTCCCTCGTTGCCCCAGGAGGGTCAACCAGATCTTCGATTTTTGAAATCACCCATTCCTTCGGTATTCCAACTCTTACACTAGTGTCCTGTAACAGTGCCCTTACAAGCCTATTAGGGACTCGATAAGCGACCCCGAGGGTCTCTCATGTCCCCTAGGGGTGTTCCGTGCGATGTGGTGCAAAAATTTTCATCTTCGTTCCGAGGACTCCCGGAAGCCCAAAAAACGTGGATAAAAATAGCCTTCATATTTGGCTTCTGGGGGGCGGGTGTCATTTTTGTCCAAACATCTCCAGAGGGGTCTATCATGAATCTAGAGGAGCCTCGGTGCCCCGAGAGGGTCATCCGGATCCTCGAACTTTGATATCACCCATTCTTCGGTATTCCGACCCTCACATTGGTGCCCTGTAAAACCCCTTTACAAGCCTATCTGGGACACTGGATAAGCGACCCTGAGAGCCTCCCATGTCCCCTAACGGTGTTCCATGCGATGTGGTGCAAAAATTTCCAACTTCGTTCTGGGGCCTCTCGGCCCAAAAAAACGTAGATAATGGCCTTCCTTTTCGGCTTCCGGGGGGCCAGTGTCATTTTTGCCCAAACTTCTCCGGGGGGGTCAACAATGACCCTAAAAGACCCTCGGTGCCCCGGGAGAGTCATCCAGATCCTCGAACTTCGATATCACCCATTCTTTCGGTATTCCGGCCCTTACATTGGTTTCCCGTAAAAACGTCTTTACAAGCCTATTAGGGATTGGATAAGCAACCATGAGGGCCTCCCATGTCCCCTGGGGGTGTTCCATGCGATGTGGTGCGAAAATCTAAACCTTCGTTCCAGGGTCTCCCAGAAGCCCAAAAACGTGGATAATAGCCTTCGTTTTTGGCTTCAGGGGGCCCAGGTGTCATGTTTGCCCAAACTTCTCAGGGGGGTCTATCATGCCCCTTGAGGACCCTAAGTGCCTTGAAAGGGTCATCCGAATTCTCGAACTTCGATATCACCCATTCGTTTGGTATTCCGGTCCTTACATCGGTGTCTCGTGAAAACGACTTTATGAGCCTATCAGTGAATGGATAAGCAACCCCGAGGGCCTCCCATGTCCCCTAGAGGTGTACCGTACGATGTGGTGCGAAAATTCCTACCTTTGTCCCGGGGCCTCCCGGAAGCCCAAAACACGTGGATAATAAGCCTTCGTTTTCGACTTCCGGGCCCCCGGGTGTCATTTTTGCCCAAACTTCTCCGGGGGGTATATCATGACCCTAGAGGACCCTCGGTGCTCGGGAGGGGCATCCAGATCTTCGAACTTCGATATCACCAATTCGTTCGGTATTCCGGCCCTAACATTAGTGTCCCATAAAAACGCTTTTACAAGCCTATCAGGGACTAGATAAGCGACCCGGGGGCCTCCCATGTCCCTTGGGGGGTTCCGTGGCGATGTGCGAAAATTTCCACTTTCGTTCCGGGGCCTCCCGGAAGGCCAAAAAAAAGTGGACAATATAGCCTTCGTTTTTGGCTTCCGTATGCTATATGGGGCGGAGTGTTGGTCGCTGAGACAGGTGCATGTGCAGAAGATGCGGGTGACCGAGATGAGGATGCTTCGTTGGATGTGCAACTCTACAAGAAGAGAAAAAATTAGGAATGAAGTGACGAGAAGCAAGGTGGGAGTGACCGACATTGACAACAAGATGCGAGAGGCGAGGCTTAGGTGGTTTGGGCATGTTAGGAGGAGACGACATGTTAGGAGGAGACATCTAGATGCCCAGGTAAGAAGGTGTGAGAGGATTTCACTTAGTGACTGTAAGAGAAGAAGAGGGCGCCCGAAGAAGAGTTGGGGAGAGGTAATCACGCAGGATTTGACCCTTCTAGAACTTACAGAGGACTTGGCCCTAGATAGGAAAATTTGGCGTAGTAGGATTCGTCTAGACGATCCTCGTTAGATTGTGGTTTTCGCATTGCTTAGGAATTAGAGCATGCATCATTTTGTTTCCAACTTGTAGTTGTCTTCGTCGCTTTATCCTTTCCATTTAGTATTCTTATGAGTTAGCATGCTTATGCTTGCTTTCTCTTGCCCTTTTGCTCATTCTACATTTCCTTATATTTTGCATGCACTCTTACCCCCCCAAAAAAAAAAAAAAAAATAACAAATTTTGCAAATGTTTTTTCGAAAAAAAAAAAAAGTTTTTTTGGGGGTCTATCGGAAGCAGTCTCTCTTCTAGGCGACTAGTTAGGGGTAAGGCTGCGTACATCTGGACCTCCCCAGACCCCGCCCTAGGCGGGATACTTACTGGGTTGTTGTTGGGGGCCCAGATGTCATTTCTGCCCAAACTCCTCAGGGGGTGTATCATGACCCTAGAGGACCCGCAGTGCCCCGGGAGGGTTATCCATATCCTCGAACTTCAATATCACCCATTCTTTCGTTCCAGGACTGGATAAGCAACCCTGAGGGCTACCATGTCCCCTAGGGCTGTTCCGCGCGATGTGGTGCGAAAATTTCCACCTTCGTTTCCGGGGCCTCCCGGAAGCCCAAAAATTGTGGATAATAGCCTTCGGTTTCGGCTTTTGGGGGCACGGGTGTCATTTTTGCCCAAACTTTTTCGGGGAGTCTATCATGACCCTAGAGGACCCTCGGTGCCCCGAGAGTGTCATCCTAATCCTTGAACTTGTCGATATCACCCATTCCTTCGGTGTTCGAACTTTTACACCTGTGTCCCATAAAACGCTCTTCCAAGCCTATCAGAGACAGGATAAGCGACCCCGAGGGACACCCATGTCCCCTAGGGGTGTTCCGTGTGATGTGGTGCGAAAATTTCCACCTTCGTTCCGGGGCCTCTCGGAAGCCCAAAAAACGTGGATAATAGCCTTCGTTTTCGGCTTCCGGGGCCAGGTGTCATTTTTGCCCAAACTTCTAGGGGGGTTAACCATGATGCTAGAGGACCCTCGGTGCCCCGGAAGGGTTATCCATATCCTCAAACTTCGATATCATTTATTCTTTCGTTATTCCGGCCCTTACATTGGTTTCCCATAAAAACAATTTTTTCAAACCTATCAGGGATTGGATATGCCACCCCGAGGGCCTCCCATGTAGGGGTGTTCACGGTAGGTTAACTGTACCGGAAGTGTGTTTCGGTACGATAACCGAAATTTTCGGTTCGACTTTCCTTTGTACCGGTACCGTACCGAAACTAACCGGTAACCGAAATTCGGTTAACCGTAATTTTCGGTACGGTTAGCGGTTAACCTAATTAATATTCAATCTTTTAAATTAAATCGAAAAAGCTTCTTTATTAACTAATAGATCTAGACTGTGATATGTGAAATCAACAAAGTCCTCCACCCCAGCCATATTCTCAAAATTAACTACTTGGGGAGTCCATTATGAGGTGCAGAGAGAGAAAAATTAGACTTGGGTAATCTACGATCTTTATGCCGAAAAAGCCCTCAAATTTGTCCATGTTCCACCGACCACCACCACCTTTGACCACTCACGGCGGCGCGTCTGCTTCACATCACCACCACCACAATCGGCACACGAACTCAAACACATCGTTTGATAGATATTTATGTGTAGTCAAGATCAATGAGAAGAGCTCATAATCCAGGAGGAAAAAAAGTAAACAAAGCACTAATTGTTTTAAAGAAAAAATTGAAGAATGAATTTACCCGCAAGTTGAATCAAGCTTTTAGGAAAGATAAAGAGAGGAGAAGGAGAAAGATGAGGAGAGAGAAGGGTCGTTTCATTCAAGGTGGTGAAAATCAGTCAAGAGGTTGGTGTTGCGGGCTTATTTTTGGGGCTAACTACTTCAGGCCCATTATTTTTGTTTTCGGTTTTTCAGTTAACCGGTTTGTCAAAAATGCGAACCGTAACCGTACCGGAAAACCGAAAATTAGTATCTGCCCAAACCTACTTTCCGGTACGGTTTCAGCCGGTTTTGGGACGATTTTCCGGTTCCGCTTTTTCATGAACACCCCTACTCCCATGTCCCTGTGGGGTGTTCCGTGCAATGTGATGCGAAAATTTCCATCTTCGTTCTGAGGCCTCCCGGAAGCCCAAAAAACGTGGATAATAGTATTCATTTTCGGCTTCCGAGGCCAGGGTGTCATTTTTCTCCAAACTTCTCAGGGGTGTCTATCATAACCCTAGATGACCCTCGGCGCCCCGGGAGGGTCATCCGGATTCGTGAACTTCAATATCACCCATTCCTTCAGTATTCCGGTCCTTACATTGGTGTGCCGTAAAAACGCCTTAACAAGCCTATCAGGGACTGGATAAGCAACCCAAAGGGCCTCCCATGTCCCCTAAAGGGTGTTCCATGCGATGTGGTGCGAAAATTTTTACTTTTGTTCCGGGCCTCCCGGAATCCCAAAAAACGTGGATATAGTATTCGTTTTCGGCTTATAGGGGCCCAGGTGTCATTTTTGCCCAAACTTCTCAGGGAGGTCTATCATGACCCTAGAGGACCCTCGATCCTCCGGGAGTATCATCCTGATCCTCGAACATCGATATTACCCATTCCTTCGGTGTTCCGGTCCTTACACCAGTGTCCCATAAAACGCTCTTCCAAACCTATCAGAGACAGGATAAGCGACCCCGAGGGCCTTCCATGTCCCCTAGGGGTGTTCCGTGCGATGTTGTGCGAAAATTTCCACCTTCGTTCCGGGGCCTTCCGGAAGCCCAGAAAACGTGGATAAATAGCCTTCGTTTTCGGCTTCCGGGGGCCCAGGTGTCATATTTGCCCAAACTTCTCCCGGAGGTAACCATGACCCTAGAGGACCCTCGATGCCCCGGGAGGGTTATCCATATCCTCGAACTTCGATATCACCCAATTTTTCGTTATCTCCGGCCCTTACATTGGTTTCATGTAAAAACTACTTTACAAACCTAACAGGGATAAGCAACCCCGAGGGCCTCCCATGTCCCCGTGGGGTGTTTCGTGCAATGTGGTGCGAAAATTTCCACCTTCAATTCGAGGTCTCCTGGAAGCCAAAAACCATGGAAAATAGACTTCGTTTTCGGCTTTCGGGGCCCGGGTGTCATTTTTGCCCAAAATTTTTCGGTTGGTCTATCATGACCCTAGAGGACCCTCGGTGTCTTGAAAGGGTCATCCGGATTCTCGAACTTTGATATCACCCATTCCTTTGATATTCCAGTCCTTACATCGATGTCAAGTAAAAACAGTTTTACAAGCCCATGAGGGACTGGATAAGCAACCCCGAGGGCTTCTCATGTCCCAGGGGTGTTCCTTGCGATGTGGTGCAAAAATTCCCACCTTTGTTCCGGGGCCTCTCGAAAGCCCAAAAAAGTGGAAAATAGCCTACGTTTTCGGCTTCCGGGGGCCCGGGTGTCATTTTTGCCCAAACTTTCCAGGGAGGTATATCATGACCCTAGAGGACCCTCGGTGCCCCGAAAGGGTCATCCGGATTCTCGAACATCGATATCACCCATTGCTTCGGTATTTCGGTCCTTACAACGGTGTCCCGTAAAATCGGCTTTACAAGCCCAAGTCCCCTAGAGGTGTTCCGCGCGATGTGGTGCGAAAATTCCCACCTTTGTTCCGAGGCCTCCCGGAAGCCCAAAAAACGTGGATATAGCCTTCGTTTTCGGCTTCAGGGTGTCCTTTTTGCCCAAACTTCTCAGGGAGGTTTATCATGACCATAGAGGACTCCCGGTGCCCCGAAAGGGTCATCCGGATTCTCGAACTTCGACATCACCCATTCCTTCGGTATTCCGTTACTTACATCGATGTCCAGTAAAAACGACTTTACAAGCCTATCAGGGACTGGATAAGCAACCTCGAGGGCTTCCCATGTCCTCCAGGGGTGTTCCGTGCTATGTAGAGCGAAAATTCCCACCTTTGTTCCGGGGCCTCTCGGAAGCCCAAAAAACGTGGATAATAGCCTTCCTTTTCGGCTTCCGAGGGCCCGGGTGTCATTTTTGCTAGAGCTGGCAAATAGGTCGTGTCGTGTCATATCCGTGTTCGTGTCAAAGATAATCATGTTACGAACCTCTCGTCACTAGACCCATTTATTAATCGTGTCGGAAACCTTCAATACTAACCCAACCCGCTTAATAATCGTGTTACTCGTGTTGACCCGCTTAACTTTTTAAAACTAATTTCTTTTCAGAAAACAAAAAATACAACATAAAAAACTAGTAAATAAATTTTGAAACATCACTTTTAAGCTTCCAATAAAAAGCGCTTTACAAGCCCATGAGGGACTGGATAAGCTACCCCGAGGGTCTCCCATGTCCCCCAGGGGTGTTCCGTGCGATGTGGTGCGAAAATTACCACCTTCGTTCCGGGTGTTCCGGAAGGCCAAAAAATGTTGATAATAGCCTTTGTTTTCGGCTTCCGGGGGCCATGGTGTCATTTTTACCCAAAGTTCTCATGGGGGGGTCTATCATAACCCTAGAGGACCCTCGGTGCCCCGGGAGGGTCATCCAGATCCTCGAACTTCAGTATCACCAATTCGTTCGATATTCCGGTACTTACATTAGTGTCGCATAAATACGCCTTAGGGACTATATAAGCGACCCGAGGGCCTCCCATGTCCCCTAGGGGTGTTCGGTGCGATGTGGTGCGAAAATTTCCACCTTCGTTCCGGGGCCTCCCGAAATCCCAAAAAACGTGGATAATAGCTTTCGTTTACGGCTTCCGGGGGCCTGGATGTCATTTTAGCCCAAACTTCTGAGGGGGGGTCTATCATGAGCCTAGAGGACCCTCGGTGCCCCGGGAGGGTCATCCAGATCCTCGAACTTTGATATCACCAATTCGTTCAGTATTCCAGCCCTTACATTAGTGTCCCATAAAAACGCTTTACAAGCCTATCAGGGACTAGATAAGCGACCCCGAGGGCCTCCCATGTCCCCTAGGGGTGTTCCGTGCGATGTGGTGCGAAAATTTCTACTTTCGTCCCGAGCCTCTAGGGAGCCCAAAAAATGTTGGATAATAGCCTTCAGTTTTGGTTTCGGCTTCCGGGGGCCGGGTGTCATTTTTGCCCAAACTTCTCCGGGTGTCTATTATGACCCTAGAGGACCCTCTGTGCCCCGGGAGGATCATCCGACAAACATCGATATCACCCATTCCTTCGGTGTTCCAACTCTTACACCCTTGTCCCATAAAACGCTCTTCGAAGCCTATCATAGACTAGATAAGCGACCACGAGGGCCTCCCATGTCCCTAGGGGTGTTCCGTGCGATGTGGTGCGAAAACTTCCACCTACGTTTCGTGGCTTCCAGGAAGCCCAAAAAACGTGGATAATAGTCTTAGTTTTCGGCTTCCGGGGGCCTAGGAGTCTTTTTTGGCCAACCTTCGGGGGGGGGGGGGGGGGGGTTCCTACTATGACCCTAGAGGACCTTCAGTGCCCCAGGAGGGTCATTCATATCCTCGAACTTTGATATCACCCATTCTTTCGGTATTCCGGCCCTTACATTGGTTCATCGTAAAAACGACTCTACAAGCCTATCAGGGATTGGATCAGCAACCCCGAGGGCCTCCCATGTCCCCTTGGGTGTTCCGTGCAATGTGGTGCGAAAATTTCCACCTTCGTTTCCGGGTCTTTAGGAAGTCCAAAAAACGTAGATAATTGCCTTCGTTTTCGGCTTCCGGGGGCCCAGGTTCATTTTTGCCCAAACTTTTTCGGGAGGTCTATCATGACCCTAGAGGATCCTCGAGGCACCGAATACGTCATTCAGATTCTCGAACTTTGATATTACCCATTCCTTCAATATTCCGGTCCTTACATCGATGTCCAGTAAAAACGGCTTTACAAGCCTATCAAGGACTGGATAAGCAACCCCGAGGGCCTCCCATGTCCCCTAGGGGTGTTCCATGCGATGTGGTGCGAAAATTCCCACCTTTGTTCCCGGGCTTGAAGCCCAAAAAAAGGTGGAAAATAGCCTACGTTTTTGGCTTCACGGGAGCTCAGGTGTCATTTTTGCCCAAACTTGTCGGGGGGTCCATCATGACCTTAGAGGACCCTCGGTGGCCCGAAAGAGTCATCCAGATTCTCGAACTTTGATATCACCCATTATTTCGGTATTCCGGTCCTTACATCGGTGTGCCGTAAAAACGGTTTTACAAGCCTATCAGGGACGGGATAAGATCCCCCGAGGGCCTCCCATGTCCCCTAGAGGTGTTCCGTGCGACGTGGTGCGAAAATTCCCACCTTCGTATTCGACTTTCAGGGCCCAGGTCTCATTGTTTCCCAAATTTCTCCGGGGGGTCTATCATGACCCTAGAGGACCCATGGTGCCCAGGGAGGGTCATCCAGATCCTCGAACTTCGATATCACTAATTCGTTCGGTATTCCGGCCCTTACATTAGTGTCCCATAAAAACGCCTTTACAAGCCTATCAAGGACTAGATAAGCGACCCCGAGGGCCTCCCATGTCCCCTAGGGGTGTTCCGTGCAATGTGGTGTGAAAAATTCCACCTTCGTTCTGGGGCTTCCAGGATGCCAAAAAAACGTGGATTTCGTTTTCGGCTTCCGGGGCCAGGTGTCATTTTTGCCCAAATTTCTCCGAGGGGGTCTACTATGACCCTAGAGGACCCTCCGTTCCCCGGGAGGGTCATCCATATCCTCGAACTTCGTTATCACCCATTCTTTCGGTATTCTGGTCCTTACATTGGTGTCCCGCAAAAACGCCTTTACAAGCCTATCAGGGACTGGATAAGCGACCCCGAGGGCGTCTAATGTCCCCCAAGGGTGTTCCGTGCGATGTGGTGCAAAAATTTCCATCGTCGTTCCAGGGCCTCTCGGAACCCCAAAAAACGTGGATAATAGCCTTCGGTTTCGGCTTCCGGGGCCGGGTGTCATTTTTGCCTAAACTTCTCCGGGGGGGTCTAACATGATCCTAGAGGACCCTCGGTGCCTCAGGAGGGTCATCCGGATCCTCGAACATCGATATCACCCATTCCTTCGGAGTTCCAATTCTTTCACCAGTGTCCCATTAAACGCTCTTCCAAGCCTATTGAGAGGCTGGATAAGCGACCCCGAGGGCCTCCCATGTCCCATAGGGGTGTTTCGTGGATGTGGTGCGAAATTTTCTACCTTCGTTCTGGGGCCTCCTGAAAGCCCAAAAAACGTGGATAATAACCTTCGTTTTTGGCTTCCGGGGCCCAGGTGTCATTTTTGCCCAAACTTCTCCGAGTGGGTCTACTATGACCGTAGAGGACCCTCGGTGCCCCGAGAGAGTCATCGAGATCCTCGAACTTTGATAACACCCATTCTTTTACTATACCGGCCCTTACATTGGTGTCCCGTAAAAACGCCTTTTTAAGCCTATGAGGGATTGGATAAGCCCCGAGGGTCTCCCATGTCTCCTAGGGGTGTTCCATGCGATGTGGTGCAAAAATTTTCACCTTCGCTCCCGGGCCTCCCGAAAGCCCAAAAAACGTGGATAATAGCCTTTGTTTTTGGCTTCCAGGGGCTCGGGTGTCTTTTTTGCCCAAACTTCTCATGGGGGTCTATCATGACCCTAGACGACCCTCGGTGCCCCACGAGGGTCATCTGGATTCTCGAACCCATTCCTTCGGTATTCCGGTCTTTACATTGGTGTCCCGTCCGGCTTTACAAGCCTATCAGAGTTTAGATAAGCGACCCCGAGGGCCTCCCATATCCCCTAGGGGTGCTCCGTGCAATATGGTGGGAAATTTTCCACCTTCTTTCAGGGGCCTCCCGGAAGCCAAAAAAACGTGGATAATAGCCTTCATTTTTGACTCTCGGGGGCCCGGGTGTCATTTTTGCCCAAACTTCTCAAACGGGTCTATCATGACTCTAGAGGGCCCTCCGTGCCCCGTGAGGGTCATCTGGATCCTCGAACTTCGATATCACCCATTCTTCGTTATTCCGGCCCTCACATTGGTGTACCGTAAAAATGCCTTTACTAGCATATCAAGGACTGGATAAGCGACCCTGAGGGCCTCCCATGTCCCCCAGGGGTGTTCCGTGCAATGTGGTGCGAAAATTTCCACCTTTTTTCTGGGCCTCTAGGAAGCCCAAAAGACGTGAATCATAGCCTTTGACTTTCGGCTTCCCATAGCCCGGCAACCGGTTTTGCCCAAACTTCTCCAAGGGGTCTGTCGTCACCCTAGAGGACCTCTGGTGCCCGTCAGGTCATCCGGGTTCCCGAACTCCGATTTCACCCATGGGACACGAGACTTGGGACATGGCGCTCGATGGGCACTGGGACATGGGACATGGGACACCCAGATTTTGTTTCAATAAATTTTTGATGTACTTAGTTCATTTCGAACGATAGTCTACTATGATAATCTTCAGTAGAAGAACGTTATAGCAGAGTATTCTCAAGTTTGTTAATAAAAGGCTAATCATCGTTTCCTAAGCACTCGGTCAAATATAGATCAAAGTTTACAGTATGACTAATCATAATAAGTAGAAATAATGCAACAAACAATGTCATTTAGGGGTAGATACCTCTAACTTTTATAGAGGCACAGGCACCACAAGCCAATGGATGACCTTTTTTTTTCTTGTCAAAAGCTAAAACACGGCCAGTGAATGACTATTACCATGACTTGAGGGCATCCCTCCCCCCAACATTTTAATATTTGCCCCCAAAAAATTAAGAGTCAAGTCGCGGATAAACCTCTCCAAATCCCGCTTTAGTGTTGTTAGTTTTATTTACCAGTTAATCACAAAATTATCACCAAAAAAGAAAAAGAAAACTATTACAACAAACTTAGAAGCAAGGCAACCTATCAAAAAACATTAAATTTAAAAAATAAAAAATAAAAAAAAACAAAAAAAGCTGAATATCCAGTGCATTGCACGGGCATGCACACTAGTTAGTTAATTTTTTGGCCAGAACTCTGAACTACTTGAGCATAGTCAAAGCAAATAAAAGAATTTTTTTATCAGTTTGGACAGATAAACAGTTAAACAAGTGCAATGTTAACAACCAAAACAAGGTTTTTCCTTGGATTCAAGTGCAAGCAGAACCTAAGTGGGAAAGAGAAAGAAAAAAAAGTTCAAGCAAAATTTGGGACACAATTATGCTTTAGTCTTTGCAGAAAACATGGAACAGTTTATTGATAGGACTTAAACTCTATATACAATGAACTTCTTTTGCTTATCCCCATTAGAGTGGTACAGACATAAATGAAATCTCATTCCATTTGGAAGCCGTAAAGTATGCAGAACGGACATCTATAGTGACTTCAAATCAGAGTATAAATAATTTAGTAGTTTACCTTCGTGTGACCCTGTCAGACTATCACCCAAGAAAAGCTAACAAATTAGTAAGCTCAGAAAGTGGAAGATGACTTGCCTCATTATTGTATCTCGTTTCTTGCGGATGAAATAGCAAATAAGAAAGATCAAACTACCGAACAGGATCTTCCCGGTAGATGCAACTATAGCATTGCTTGATCTCTTGGTGGCATGTTGCAACCATTTCCAAATCGAGAGTTTCATACCATCTACTCCATTATGGTATTGGGTGCCCAAACCCATCGATGGCTTGTCAGATTGTTTGACTTCTTTCACAGAGAGAGGGTGGGACTCAGTTTCCTCTACCACTGATGAAGAAACTTGCGGTGCACTAGTTGATTTAACATGAGAAAGAGACAAGAGTCTCCGCAATAGGTCCTATGAAAGACTTGCAAAAAGCAAAATCAATAAGGGTGCCTTGAAATTGTGACAGAGAAGATACTGAAATAAATTACACAAGATAAAAGGTTACATTGACTTCCTAAATAAAAGTACTGTATTTCACATCCTCCACAGTAAAATGGGGCAAGAAAAAGGCTTCCTTTTGAGTAATTTATGGATAGACATGAGCAACAGCTTCTTTGGGTAAATAGTAACTTCATCAGGATGACACATTTTCAATGTATTATTGGTGTAGGATGAATGCTGTTTTTTACTAAATAAGGGAGCTAGGATCTGAATTTCTGTATATCTTTCCACCTAATGAGCAATGAAAATAGTTCATATTCTCTCCATCCAGAAGTAATAAGTAATAATTACTCTCATAGTCATTATTTGAATGAGTGATGTGACTACTAACTGCAGATGGAAAGAATATTCAGTAACTTGATCACCCCTCAGCTAAAAAAGTTGACAGTGCTCTGATCCTACTGATAGTCTGATACTATAACAGGATGATACATTAGAACAGATGTCAGCAGAATTCTAATCCTACCTGTCGTACTTCTTCTGGTAATTGCGCTTTCTCAACCCATAACAAAGCATGATCAACTTCATTTAGAACATTAACAAGAAGTGTTGAAGCGTAAAACTCAACAACTTCAAGGTACTGGTCAACTTCCAACATAGAATGCCTTACACCTATGTCAGTCCTCCTTACATCAGGGTGAAGAATGACATTGTATTTATCATTATCCAATTCCCATTGTGCAAGAAAGTCCTCAAGGAAGGCGCAAACTCCAGCGGAGTGACCTCCTGCAACCTGCACACATGCACTGACACAGGAAACATGAACTGATTATATTACTTTTTCATTCCTCAAAGTTTAAAACCCTGAACATCATAGATGATGATAAATTGAAAATACATATATTTCCAAGGGTGAGGAGAGGGAGAATCAATATCTACAATAGCAACTTCAAGTTGAACAGACCAGTAAGGTAAACAAACAGATTGACAGATCAAAGGTTTTTGGGTTCCCGAAAGGCAGATGACGAACAGGTGTTAAAGAGGGAAGGGTATGATCAGCAAGTAGAAAGGTCTTCCAAAGGGGTATCTTATTGGCAGTTGAATGAAGGAGGCATGATAATAACCAAGCTGCCATGTTTTAGGTGGCAAAACTTCCATCAAAATATGAGCTTCTTTCTCCAATAGTTGCATATATACAAGTACATTATGATGTTCTTCAAATAATAATCTTAGCAGAGGCAGCAGTATAGCCTATAAACATTATCAATGGGATAGCTCAGCTGGTAAGACCTCTGGGATCTATTGCAAAGATCCCAGGACAGAGTCCCCTCAAGCCACTGGAGGTTTTCCTGGTCGTTAACTTCAGGGCCCATGGGATTAGTCAAGCAGCGCTTGGACACCCATGTTATCTAAAAAAGGATCTTAGCAGAGGCAGTGAGTCTTGATGGCAAATAGGAGATCTCTTTTACACCTTATGCCTATTGTTCAATACTTCAATCCATATCTTTTCTTCCTAATGATTCATTTCTAGTCCATTGTAATGCAGGACCTAAATTAAAAGCAAACAGGATAGTAGAGATACCCAGTGAGAACAACTTGAACAGGAATCGCAGCCACTGATCCAAAATAACTTTCAAGCTCATTCAATACATCTGATGTCCTGCATTGAGAAAATCAAAATGACATCAAACACTACACACAGACAAACTGAATAATAGATAGTATCAAACGAGTAATCTGAAGACAAGAAAAGAAAAAGGAAATCCAACATTCCAAGGCAATGTGTAAACTTCATTGGAGAAAGAAAGTTCCCTTCACATTGAAATCTTTAATATACAAAAACATAATGAGAGAATTCCATTTTAAAAGAAACTAAAAAGAAATGTTGACACGACATATACTTGTGTAATTATGTTCCATAAACCCAAACAACTAGCAAAAAGGTCCAATGTTAGGTGGAAAGTCGAAAATTATTTGTATGAACTAAGAAGTAAGAACTACAGTTTAAAGTCTGTATGCTCAAGAATTGGAGGAAAATTCCAATACCTTCCCGACTCTCGCCACGACTGGACCAGAACCATTGCAGCTGATGCCATCATGTCACACAACAGGATCTCATCCTCAGGATCAATGTATTTATTCTCACGTAAACGCGCCAAAATAGAAGCAGCCAAAGTTGCTGCCTCCTCAAACATACCGCAAACAAGATAGCTGCAAAGCATGACAAAAGAACCCGTAGATTAAATGCCATCTCCTGCAATGTTTTCTACCTCACCAAAAGGATAAGAAAAAAAGGAAACCAGGAGGATACTTTTAAAAGATAGCAAATATTATTATACGAATGCCTTCCAAATTCAACTTAGATGAACCTCAATAATCCGTCATCAAAATTTTTGACTCAACAGCAAATTCTAAGATCATAAGAAGTCATATTGACCATTAATTTGCTATTAAGAAATTAATCAGCTAATTTGGAACTCACAATAATGCCTCTAGCATTTTGAGTAAACTCCCAAGCCTTTTGAGGGTCAGAATTCCATCTCACCCAAGCGAGCACCAATTGATCAAAGAAGCAAAAACAAATCTGTGAGTATAGTTTCCATGTTATATCGACTCTCGAGTGAGCTCGGCTCACCTCTGACCTCAAGGTCCTCATAGGAATAAGCATAGAGGAATATCAATTAATTTTATGTCACCAAACACCCCTACCCCTCAATTTTAGTTATAGATTTCCCCAGAAAAACAGAATGAAAATAAAATAGAAAATTGGCTGCCAATAATCTGAAGTTTGGGCCGTCCGCCGCCAATAATCCCAAGTTTGCTTTCAGCCTCAAATAATCCGAAGTTGAGACCCACCCGCCCAAAACGCTTTAAATGAAGACGGTGTCAGACTTCCGTTAACGACCGTTACTAATTGCACCAAAACCTATTTTTCATCCTTTCTCTCTCCCCTTCATCTTCAACATCCTTTCTTCCTCACACACACATACCTGAACCTCCAACCACCATTGTCAACCCCCAATTTCATGTCAAATTGACCAAATTAAAAACATCATCCCACCCAAACTTAAATCCTCTCTCTTTCCAAACCTCAAATCTCACCAAAGTCCCCAATTCAATTTCACAAGCTTTTATCCAATTAGATTGACATGCATGCAGTGATGATGATTATCATGTGTTTTTTTGCTATGCTATGATTATCATGTGTTTACTCTTGAATAATGTTCTCTAATTTGGAGTTTTTTTTTTAAATTTCTTTTTGAGATATACTCCACAATTGTCTGGTGGGTGTGATTGAAGTTATGATCTTCCTGGAGATAAACCACAATTGTCTAGTATTGCTGAGCAGCTGAAGTATGGCTTCCAATTGTAAATCAATCACATCTTGTTGACATGCATGTATTCATCAAATATACCAAAGAATTGGAGTAGTAATTAAGCTCTAATCCAGTGTTAGTTATTCGATAGCTCTATCCAAAAATGTGACATTTTTCGCCAATTTTCAGCATATCATATCAATCTTAACATGTGAGGGTGGTACAATTGAGCCCCAATGCAGGTTAGTTAACTCCCCCCATCCCCCAAAAATAAAAAATAAAAAAATTAACTAATCAACCATGGCGTACTTCAACAACCTCAACAAATTGAAATGGAATGTGTGAAATTGAATTGGGGACTTTGGTGAGATTTGGGGTTTGGGGAAGAGGGAGAATTTGAGTTTGGGTGGGATGATATTTTTAATTTGGTCAATTTGACATGAAATTGGGGGTGACAATGGTGGTTGGAGGTTTAAACATGTATGTAAGGGAGAAAGGAGGTTGAAGATGAAGGAGATTGAAGATCAAAAAGAGGTTGAAGATGAAAAAAAGGTTGAAGATGAAGGGGAGAGAGAATGATGAAAAAAATGGGTTTTGGGTGCAATTAGTAACGATAATTAACGGAAGTCTAACACCATCTTCATTTAAAATGTTTTGGGCGAGTGGGTCTAAACTTCGGATTATTTGGGACTGAAAGTAAATTTGGGATTATTCGCGGCGGACGGCTCAAACTTTGGATTATTGGCAGCCAATTTTCCAATAAAATAACTATCTCAAGATTTTTCTGTGTATTCATATGGTCTCAATTACACTTAGAAACTCCTGTGAGGAATATTTCAACTACCCAGAAGAAAAAAGAAAAACTAACAAGAAATTAAGTAAAGAACTGATGAACAAACTAATTATCACTCAAATTTCCCCCTTTGCACTTCTTTTTTACGAATTGATGTTTGCTCCTATCGATTACCCACAAAATATTTCTGCGTATATGTAGCAATTTCAAATAGTTTCCCTCTTTCATAGGATAAAGGATTGAAAATGAGTAAAAGTTAGAGAATTTGTACCTTTCAGAAAGCTCAATCTCATCCCAAGTTACGGGATTCGAGACTGAAGCTTCCATTTTTCTGTGGCTTTCTACCTCCATTGAAGAACCAATCTCTCTCTCTCTCTCTCTCTCTCTCTCTCTCTCTCTCTCTCTCTCTCTCTCTCTCTACCAGTCTACCTTACACGATGAAGAGGATGAAGAAACTGGATCACCGGGGTTCATCTTGATAGTTTTGTGGATACCAACCCGACCCGTCAACTAAGCCCGACGCTAAAAATGGCCTTGTTCGTTGTTCCATTATCAAATTTGGGTAAACCGTTTCACGGTCAGACAATTAAACCATATCTTTTTATTCAAAATATAATAATTTATCCAAAATTTAGCAATTTTTTTTTTTTGACCACCAAAAGTATATTGATAAAAAAGTAATATTGTTTGTGTGAAATCTAACCGTCATTGTCGTAGGGGCGTAAACAAGCCCAGTCGGGCCTGGCTCAGGCTCGGCTCAGTTTGTTTTGGCTCACCTCGGGTTCGGCTCGGCTCTGTTTGGCTCGACTCAAATTCAAATTCATCATTACAAACGTTAGAAAAAATTAATTTAAAATAATTGCAATTGAATTTGACTATAAGTGATTCCTTGCACGTTCTCATTTTGAAAAAAAACTTACAAAATAAGAAATTTCTAAAAATATTTAATGGTTTTATTCAAAATGAGAAGAAAATCAACTAAATCGAGCCAACCGAGCTGAGCCGTAGTAGGCTCGTGCTCGGCTCGGAAAGCATTCGAGTCGATTCGAGCTCGGTTTGATTCGAGCTCGAGCCGAGCTTTGACCGAGCGGAGCCCGAGAGTTCACCGAGTCGGCTCAACTCAGTTATACCCCTACTTATCGGATACAATATAAGACCGTCTTGTATACATGGAGTATACATTTTTGCAAATTTATAAATCTTACAAATTGGAGAATGATACTCAAATACACTGGACCATTATCTTAATTCTACAAAACCCTTCAATATATTTAAGAAGAATAAATTTAGGCAAATAAGTAGACTTGTACATAATGAGTCTCATTAAAACTCTTATTGAGGCGACGACATCATATATAAAGTGTCACTTTTTTTTTGTCAGAGGGTATAACTTTTCGCATGGTGGTATAGTTTTTGTTCCCAAATATCACGACTCATGCATAAGTTCGCATATGAATTTTTGTGCTATACATAAAAGCACTACCCAATTATGTCCAAACCTATAAATAGAGCCGTAACAATTGCTGTAAAGGAAAGTCACATTATAATTAGAAAAATCATGACAAAATAATTTAAAAAGTTATAAGTCTCACACTAAGACCATTGAACCCAAATTTTTGCTAAGATCTAAAAGATAGTACTTTTTTTTAGGGTAAAAGATAGTACTTAAAAATGTATAACACCGTTTTACGATAAGACACCGTTACTTTTGTCAAAAACAGATAATATCTTATAAAGAGAGATAAGAGAGAAGGAGACTGATCAATAAATTTTGTACAAAACTAATACATGGTGGAACGACGTGACTTTTTGAAGAATAATAGTGACTTTTTGTACAAAAATCACAATTTAAAGTCACTCCATTTCACGGTACAACAGTCTTATACAAGTTTACATAGTGGAGACTATAAGTCACTGTATACACAGCCACAGGCCTAGCACAGTAGCACTTATTTAAAATAATCAAAAAGGGGAAATTAAAAAAATTCCAAAAAGCAAAATAAAAGACCTCCATCGCCCTCATTTTCTTGAGCAAGAGGTTACCGAGAGATAGAGATACAGAGAGAGAGAAAAAGAAAGGCGATACCATCATCAGTCAATGGATCTCAGTAGCAAGCTCCTCGTCGACTCTCAACATACTCAGTAAGCTCTCTCTCTCTCTCTCTCTCTCTCTCTCTCTCTCTCTCTCTCTCTCTCTCTCTCAACTTAGGGTTTATACTTTCTTTGATCTCGATAATGTCGTTTGTTCAATCTCCCTTTGCTTTTGTTTTTCTGAGAGTTTTCACACCTGTATAAGTGGATGCTTACGAACCCTAATTATCTATTGATTTTAATTCTGAGTTCCAGTTATTTACGGTATAGAGTGTGTGCTAAGAAAAGCTTTATTGTGGAATATTGTTGATTATTTTGACCTAAAGATCCAATTTTTATTCGCCTGGAATATAAAGACATTGGGGTTTATAATTGAATGGAATTTTGTGGTATAGGTACCCGTATGTGACGGGAACATCTGTAATTGGTATCAAGTTTAAGGATGGAATCCTCATTGCTGCTGATATGGGAGGTCTGATTTTATCATCTCTCTCAAATTATTTCTTACTGCTTTAACTTTAGCTTTATTTGTTCTGTTTGTGTTTGAAGTTAATGCAATAATGCTTAATATCAATGAAAAGTTTTCTTGAGAGACTTCGAACATTAGAAAAAAAGATCTGTTTATGTTTGGGTTTGCAATTTTGTATCATGTAGTGTATAATCCACTGTCTGCTGGATCAGGAAAAAACTCTGCTTTTTAGGGCACTTATTTGCAGATTAACTATCCTTTGGGTTGCCTTAAAAGTTGAGCACTTGTTCCTCGATGCTTGGGTGTATAAACCCTTTGAGTTTAGGGCTTGTAGAGCTGTATTTGGTGTTTGGTAACGAGTTGAGCGGAAACTGATGTGTATGGGATATGATTTTGAGCAAAAAGGGGAACAAGAAATCCTATTTGATGAGAGCTTAAGATGCTGAGTGGAAGTGAAGAATCTGATGGCGGTTTCTAAGTGGTGAATGCAATCTCGGTCATTTCTGGAGGCTAGGAAAAAGAGAGAGAAATTAGTGTAGTTCTTCTAGTTTTAGTGGCAGCAAAGAGTTCCTAATTGGTTAAACTTTAACTTACGGTTGAAAGAACATGGAAAATCATATCACTGATGATGTTTGTGTTTAGCTGTTACAAGCACTTGCTGTTTTTTCAGGACTGTATCACAATATTATATATTTTTTATAACTTTTTATCTTGCACAAAGATTTAAGGGGGTGCTTGGATTGGGGGTGATGAGTTAAAGGGGTAATCGGTAATGTATTGGAATTAAGGCTAAAATGGGAGGTGGAGGAGGTGGTGGCCCTGGTGGATGTTAGATTTTTGTTGGAGGAGAGAGAAAGAAGGGTAATAGTTAATCCCATTTGGGGGGTAATAGTTGCCCTACCTCCCGCTAGCCCCTTTCTCCATTATTTATCTCTCTCCTCCACCATGTTGCCCTATCCACCACCACCTCCACCTTCCCAGCCACCCTTTATTTTGTTATTATTCCCTTTAATAATTACCATCAATACAAGCATGCCCTAAGTGATTCTTCCATTCAAAAAACAAAAACAAAAACCAAAAAAACTAAGTGATTCTATTTGTTCTGTGCTTTTGTGGGTTTTTTCGGTAACATCTGTATCATCAAATATTGGCATACATGGCAGGTTCATATGGCTCGACTCTGCGCTACAAGAGTGTGGAGAGATTGAAGAGTATTGGGAAACATTCCCTCCTCGGTGCCAGTGGAGAAATAAGTGACTTTCAGGAGCTTATGCGTTACCTCGACGAACTCATGTAAGTTATAGTAGCACTATTCTTTTTGAGTCAAGTAAATTTAGGTGCCTGTGTAGGCCAAGTGATTAAGGCAAACAACAGAAACAAAAGTTGCAGCACGGACATCTTGCTGGACTTATATTTTTGAGTGCTCCCATGGTTGACGGACTTGTGAGATGGGCAATTATATTCTGCTTGACTGTGTGCTTTTGTGTCTACTGACTGCTTTCTGCTTGCTTGGTATTTCCAGCCTCTATGACAACATGTGGGACGATGGAAATTCCTTTGGGCCTAAGGAGGTGCACAGCTACCTAACTCGTGTGATGTACAATAGACGTAACAAGTTCAACCCACTGTGGAACTCTCTTGTTCTTGGTGGAGTTAAAAATGGAGAGAAGTACCTTGGAACGGTTAGTACCTCCAAAATGCAGTAAAAAGTTTCCAAATAATGTTTTGGATGAATTGTAACATTTACTATGAATGTGCTGTATAGGTTAATATGATTGGCGTACACTATCAAGACAATCATGTCGCTACTGGATTTGGGAATCACCTTGCAGTGCCAATTCTTCGGGATGAATGGCGGGAGGACCTGACTTTTGAAGAGGGTGTTAGGCTACTGGAGAAATGCATGCGTGTTCTTCTATATCGTGATCGATCTGCAGTCAACAAGCTTCAGGTCTCTCCTTTTTCTCATGGTCTAATTTAATACTTGTGTTTATAGAACGACCTTCATAATACTGCTCCCTTGTTTCTTGAGGAACTGAAAGCATACCATCTCAGTAGGTTAAGCACCTTGTTTATTTTTTCGTTATAATTATTTCATGAAAGTACTGAAACTTTTGGCGTCTTTGGAAATGACAATAATTTTGATGTTGATCCATTGTTGTTAACGCGTTCGCATGCAATTATTCTTGTTTGGTTCTCCTTGTCTCAATGCTGCTTCCCCATGGATAGCCAATGTCTGGAGATGCTTTTTCTTATATCTTTTATAGTTTTATGCATTCAAGTATTAGTGATGCTATTTAAGGAAATGCATCATAATTCTAGAGACTAATGAGATGATGTTGGACCATTTAGAGATGATTTTCCCACTTTTATGTCTAACTTTATACTTCATTAAATGTAAGACGAGGGAAAGGGCGACACCTTATGGGCTGATTTTGGCCTTTGGAAGGTGGGGTTCAAGGAAGCCACTTCCCTTTTCTCAAAAGCTAAAGTTATGTGTGAAGAAAACGTGTGGAAGAATTTTAGGCTGTAGGATTATTTTCCTTCTCCTTTTCCATGAGTTTTGGGTGGAACAAGAGTGAAAGAAGTGGAAGATGAACTCGTTCTTGTGAGGACAAATTCATGATGACAGGAATCAGAAAATTTTGAACCGTGTTGTCTATTTTGTTTCATGCAAAGCTACTTGATTATTCTTGGGTGTTTGGTGCAAGGGCTGTGGTGAGAAGCAAAGGCATAAATTCTGAGGTAGCTATTCGACCGTTTTGATGTGCCCGTAACCTATCTTGATCCAGGATTAGGATTTTGTTTAAGAAGGCCAAAAGGGAGTTAAGTTGTATTAAAGAATGTCTTATTGTTCGTTATGACATAAATGCCACACAAGAATTCCGTAATCGACATTCCTAATGCCTGTGAGTATGATCGCTACACAGCTGGAATCCTCTGACACCTCTCTCTGTTATCTTCCAAAATCCTGCATGTTAACGTACCTTGCTTGACTGTGTTTGAGCTGTCTTCTTCTGTTTAGTACTGAACTTCTATACTCCCTCAGTTTCTATTTAAGTGTCTTTATTTAATAACTCTCTCCCCCCCCCCCCCCTCCAGGCCTCAAATAAGCGTCATTCTACGAGTTCAGTGCAAACAAAAGAAATTGGTTTTCTTATTCTACCCTTACATCAAATGCATTTATCAACATGTGACCATGGCTTTACCACTCACATCTTTCATTATATATATTTCTTAAGATACTATATAAGCACATCCTAGTCACTTCTTTAATGCCTTGTCGTATCTGCGTGAAAACGACATTTATTTGGAAAAAGAGGGAGTATGTTGTATTGACTTGCAAATTTGCCTTTGAATATTGTCTAGTTTCTTGAAGAGCGTGATTTTGTGTTTTGGAAATTAAAATTCTTGGACCAAAAAAAGATGTGTATTATTCTTTGCGATTCCTGCTAACCTCATTAACCTAAAACCATAATTTCAGATCGCAAAAATCACGGAAGAAGGTTTCAGTATATCCCCACCTTACTCACTGAAGACAAACTGGGAATTCGCTGCATTCAAGAATCCTACTGCTGGTGCTGAGGGTTCATGGTAGATCGTTTGCTTTGTAGAATCAGAAGTTGAATGCACTGAGACATGAATCGGAACCTTGTTTGTATTGTCAGCTTCCGTTTCTTACAGAGAATTAGAACTTTTCCTAATGGTTTGCTCCTTTGGGAAGCACAAAACTTTCTCTTGTATTGTTATAGTTATTGCAGTGAGATTATGATTTGCCTATGCTTGCTTTCGGTTCAGCTATTATCTAAAAGCCTGAAATGCTGATTAAGTTGATTAGAACCTTGATTGAAGTGATATATGTTGGTCAGTTGGTTCAGTGACTGCTCCAAATTGGTCCTGCTTTCCTGGTTTCCTTAATATTTCATCTTAGGCTTTTAGATGCTGTTGGTCTTTCTGCTGAGCAGTCATCTGAGTGTAATTCTGTGTCACTTCTGTATACCGGAACTCTGAGCTTGCATTTGGAAAAACTGCTATACCACTTAATGGTGACCTTATTATCTTGTTCTTTTAGTTAAAGCTGTAGTGAATGCACATCTGACTTGCATGAATCGCTTGTGTTTCTGGAGTTCAAAAATGCCCTTTTGAATGCTTTTTCCCCCCAGGTATTTTAAGTTTTTGGCACCTTTTCTTAAACCCTGAAGGCTAGCAAAAGATACGGCTGTCAGCCTGTCACTTGTCATAGAAGACGGGGTAAAAGAGAGCCTCCAGGAAGCCTGACAGTGCTTCCTCGGATTTGGACAGGGCAGACAATGTTGTTGAATTTCAATGTCTTGCGGACTTGGTACACCATATGGTAATTCCTTTGTCATTACTCTGAGTCTCAGAGTTGCTGATTGCATGTTAGTTATCTTCTGAGCAATTCCTGACGGATTTCCGCAGCTTAGAACTTCTCCTGGTCTTCAAAAGGTAGTCATCCGGCCGGCTGTATGGACAACTCCACATCTTTAGTTTACTCTTGATTGAATTGACATGTTTCGGAATTAGTGGGAAACCTTTCACAGGTTATGTAAGAGATGATAGTATATGGAATTGGTCGTCTTTTTCCTGCTTTGACGTGCTCCCAACTCATGTCACTAACACGTCTACCACTATAGATTCTGTGGTCTAATTGTATCTCTTTCTAAAAATGCTGCCTAATCTTCAGAATAATTGCCAAAGCTGCACAAACCTTTTCAACATATCCCAAAATGGAGAACACCACCACTGGCTCAAAGACCCGCCGTCCCCAGTCAGCTGGAATCCCCCGCTCACCCCGGCTGAATCGGACTATCAGCGGGGCATCATCTGAGAACCGTGGTCCAATGTCCATCTCCCCTCAGCCGTCTGTTAACCAAGAGATTCGAGCCCTTGCATCTACTACTACACAATTGTCCATAAACCGGGCCACAAGGTCCACCACATCATCCCCTAGGCCGTCCTTCCATCAGGCAAGGCCAACAACGTCCTCCCCTAGGTCGCCTGTCCACCGGTCAAGGTCCATTTCCAAGTCCAGAAACATTACCAAGGAGACATCCAAAGAGGAGGAAAACCACAACAGCATCCCTACATCCAAAAGAAGGTCAAGTCCACAAAGGAGACTAAGCCTAGACGGAAATGAAGAGCATAACAACAATATTAACCATCAAAGTAATATAGCTAAGCTCTTTAGGTCTAGCTCTCATAACAAGAGCTTAGGAAAGTCAGTGACCAGCTCCCCGTCTGCTTGGGCATTGTCACCCGGCCGTGTATTGCCTGGCCCGCCCTTAGCACCGGATTCTCCCAAGGTGAAAGGTGTGCGTGGCGTTTTGAAGTATTTTAATAAGCAGAGGAAGGTATCTTCAGAACAAGAGGAAGAGTTTCATCAGTACAAGGTTATGCATACTAGGCTACTACAGTGGAGACTTGCTAATGCAAAAGCTGAGGTTGCTAGTGCTAAGGTTAGGAGAAAAGCAGAGGTAAGTTAATTGCTCTATCATTTTCTTACCCTTTTTCTTTCATTTGTGTATTCTGATTATTGATTGAAGGTTAAAATCCGGCATGTACACAAGGTAAATACCTGCCTTACTAAAATCCAGACCGCAAGTGAAATTGTCTTAGTCCCCGTGCCACATTGAAACGTAAACATCAATATGAAACTGAGGGAGTACTAATAATGAACATGATCTTAGTTTCAAGCATTAGTCCAATGCGTTTTGCATGTAGTGTAATAGCTTTAAATTTCTTGTGTCTTATATATTTCATTTCTGAGTTGTCCTACAAAATGTACTATACAGGAGAGACTGTTTGGTGTGTGGTTGAACCTATACAAGATGAGATATTCAATTGCAGAAAAGCGAATGAAAGTGGAAAGGCTAAAGAGGAAAACCAAGTTGCTTTTGATTGTATGTCCAGAACTTAATCTTCTTATCGAGTGGGAGAAGTTGGAGAAGAAAAACTGTGAAGCTGTTGGCAGAGTTACTAGGAAGCTCTCAGCTTTCTCCACCAAACTTCCTTTAGTCGATGGCGCCACGGTATTATTTCAACTTATGGGAACTATATAGTATCTTCAAATATGAAGAGATTCATGAAAGTATTATTTCCTTTTGAAACAATAGATTTGTTAGTCTTGTTGCCATTGCTCTGCAGGCAAGTACAGTAGCTGTATTTGAAGCCATGAGTGAAGCCTTGAAAGTCTTGGAAAATATTGAGGAATCAATCATAAAATTCCATATTCAGGTTGATTTTCATCCTAAATAATCTTCTCAGCTATTTAGATGATCATGTATGTTTCTAACTTTATTTTAATTGCAGGCTGAAAAAGTAAACAACTTGCTAAGGAAGCTTGTACATAGTGTTGAACTAAACATGGAGTGTTTCCAAGAACTGGAGAAGGATATGGCCTCCATTTTGTCCCTTGAGGTATGCTCCTACAGTAGATATGAGAGACGGCGAAAAATATTAAATATGAAATCAAGCAGGAGTCTCTAATAGTAGTGGTTAAAGTTCTCAGTTTTTATTAAATTAGAACTTACTGCTAATGTTCCAACTTATGACTAGGTGAAATTACAGAGATGAAATGCCAGTTATATATGCCTAACAGGACTAACTAATATGCTCTCAATCTCGTTTGGTACCGAAAAAAGAAGCAGCCAGTTATCAATGTGTATAAGAGCCTATCTAAGTTTTTTCAATGAACAGGCTGAGGAGAAGAGCTTGATTGTACATCTAATACAAGCAAATAAGGAGCCAGAGGAAGGCCAAATGAATTGCAAGCATCACCTTATGAGATCCTTCAGAAACAACGACAGTGGTTTATCTTTCTCCATGCTGAATGTCTCTTGATAAGATGAAATGGTTACTTGAGAAGGAGATATACACTGGCGCTCTCTTATGGTGTACGTAGCTAGATATTTTAGTAAGGCGGGTATTAAGGCCAATTTTGGAAGAGTGGCCTCCATCAGATTGCGCAAATATATAGAGCGCGCCATTGACTGCCCCATATCATCAGGCATGTCTGAGATCCAAAACTCGTTATCAGTGATTAGATATTATCATCCTCTAATCCTACATTTGTGTCTCTCTGTTAATTTGCATATTATACTTGGTTAGAGTCACCAGTGCATGGTTTAATGCCATCTGATTACACCTCGCTCACCTCTGATAGTAACTTTGTTGAGCCGCAGATACTGCAGTAGCAGTGTGGCTCCAAGAACAAAGGCTATAGCTTCAAGTCATGGGATCATAGTAGCGATATAGGAAAGAAAGGGAAGATGTGAGGCCTAAAAGGTATGAAACAGATATACAGCAATGTTTCTATTCTTTATTCTTGTAAAGTACTACTAAACAAATCGTGCAAGTGCATGTTACATTTAAGCACTTGAACAAGTTTTCCTTTGCAGTGGTATGGATTTATAGTACTCGAGTAAATGTATGTTTGAAATTTAGACATGGCACCAAATCAATATGTATGATCAAATATTATGAATCTGAATGAAATCACTATGGGTTTGATAGCACAGTTACAGCACTTATTTGTTTGTATGATTCTACTGATAAGCGCCTTTTCAAGTAAGTGCTAGCCAATCTAACAAACATTATATTACTCTTGCTCAAGTTACATTACATTTAGCAGAATAAAAATGCCTCAAAATTCCATTAAAGTACTAGAGTACTACACAAAATACTTCTATACCCACCCCACAATTTGAATTGGACACTAGATAATACCCAAAAAAGGAATAAAAAGAGGCCAAAAAATAAAAAATAAAAATAAGATTAGTAGTATGCACATAACAATCCTCTCTACTTCTTTTCACCTAAAGGAACACCAACATTATCATCACCCAAACCACTAATTTCTATCACATGATCACCATTGTTGGCACCTGTACCCTGACCAGGGGTTTTTCTCTTAGGCTTAGCCTCTTGCAACATAGATACAACATCTCTCATAGAAGGCCTATCTGCAGGGTTTGGGCTGGTGCAGAGCAATGCAACTCTGAGTACTAGCATCATCTCTTCTCTAACAGATGCACAAGAGGCACCAGCATTTTTATCAAGGATGTCACTTATGCCATTCTTGATCTTGATTTTAGTCCTTACCCAATCTACTACACTGTTTCCGTCACCAAACTCCGCTTCTACAGACCTCTTTCCGCTCAAGACCTCTAATAATACCACTCCGTAACTATATATGTCACTCTTCTCATCAACTTGTAAAGTATATGCGTACTCTGCAAAATCGACAAGTAAAAATATATTTTTATATTAACTATGTGAAAATACCGTTTTATACAAGTTTTTGTGTTAATAAATAACGGTCATTTGGTATAATGCCAAAAGGAACAAAATCACAATGGAGAATGATAAATTGAACTTGATCATCAAAATATGTCTAATTGAGGTAGGGTAAAGTTGGGATGAGGTGAAGGTGACTTTAGTGATATTAAATTAAGTTAATACGAATACAAACAAGAAGACAACTTTTTTCACCTTAGTCATGACAAGAGCAGAATTAACAAAGAAAAAGTAATGAAATATGAGTCAATGCAATGAATTGCATCATAGAAGGATACAAACCAAGTGTTTGACAAAATTTCGTTATTGGTGGGTCCAAATAAAATGATTTTGAGACCAAGAAAATAAGAAAAAGCTAGTGAGTGTGTCACGCGCAATAAAACAATAATGGACTATAGAAACAGAGAGAGAAGAGGCACCAGAGAGAGAGAGTACAGTTGACGAAAATCAGACAGTACTGGAAATTTGGCATGGCACTAAAAAACGGGCTAAAACTCATACTGAATTACTGACACTTTGCTTATTTTGGTGTTTGTAGTGTATGTAACTTTATCTGATTGAAGAATCAACATCACTATCTAAATATGCTTGAACTTGTTCCAATTGCATGGGTATAGCTTGAGTTTTTGTCACCGAGCAAAATGAACAAAAGAAACTAAGCATGCATCCAAAATCAAATCCTGCTATGCATACTATAATAATGTCTCATGATAATTGTGGTCCTATTTGACTCATTGTGGACATGGAAAAAACTGGACCACATTTTGATCTTGATAGCTACTTAGCTAGGTTTATGTGGTGACATAATATGATTTGAGTACTATCAAGGGCTTCATGTTTGAACCTATGCTGATGATAGTCATTAGTAGACATTGTTCTTCACATCCTTAAATTTCTATTTTCATGGAACTTTTTTCATTTTCTGATTCGTTAGGATTTAGGTAGTGTTCTACGTACATGGAAATATAGCAAAATCGAAACTCAAGCTAAGGGTGTGTTCTTTTCCACTTACTCGGTAATTGGTTCAAATCAGTTTAGTGAAATTTAGTTTAGTGGAAAAAAACACACTCTAACTAACATGAAATGATCAATTTGAATGTAAAAGAAGAGGAGACAGAATTATACCAGGGGCAATATAGCCGTATGAACCAGCAATGACAGACATTAATTCATCACTCTCTATAAGCTTTGCCACCCCAAAATCTGCCACTCTAGCCTCCATTTCGGCGTCTAGAAGGATGTTGCTAGGCTTGAGATCTCGATGAACGATGACAGGATCACAATCATGGTGTAGGTAACAAATGCCTTGAGCTACTCCAAGAGCAATCTTGTACCTAGTGAGCCAATCCGCAACCAAATTCTCCCCCTTGTTCTTCCCATGCAACAAGTCATCTAAACTTCCATTAGGCATGTACTCATATAACAACATTGTGGTTTCTCTATTACTACAACACCCTAGCAACCTTACAATGTTCCTATGCCTCACATTACCTAACACATCAACTTCAGCAAGCACCCCTGATCTTCTCCTCCTTGACGTCTCCTTTTGCTTCCCCCATAGCTTCTTAATCGCTATGATCTCGCCACTTGGCATCTCCGCCTTGTACACTGTCCCTGCGGACCCCATCCCTATGATCTTATCACTCATACCCAAGCACTCCAACACATCATCCACCGTGAAATTTAACCGTTGGAAGGCAGTTAATTTCCATGGTCCGATCTCCCTACTCTCGGTAGCAAATCTACGGCTATAATTCGCATGGAAACATCTGCTACCAGCAATCAAAACAAACAATCCAACCCCAAATGCAGCTGCCATGATCCAAATAATAGCCCCGGCTGTCTTCCTAGGCTCCTTTTTTTGTACATCTGCCGCACCTGCGACCGCTGAATCCGACAAGCACGGTTTCCCAAGCAAATCACCACACAATCCTTCATTACCCGTGAATGAAGATGGGTGCAAATTGGGGAAAATTGACCCAGAAGATGGAATTGAACCGGTCAAAAGATTATAGGACACATTAAAAGTCTCTAAAGTGCGACAACTAGCAAAATTAGAGGGAATTGAACCAGTAAGATAATTATGAGAAAGATCAACCACATTGATTGAAGGCAATGTAGAAATCTCCCAAGGAATTATCCCAGTTAACAAATTCTTCCCCAAATTTAAGTTAACCAATTTTTTACAGTGCCCTATATCCCAAGGTATAGGACCCTTCAAAGAATTACCTTCCATCTCAATTTCATATAAATCTTTGCACCCTTTAAAATCTGGGATTTTCCCAGAAATCCCACTAAAAGAAGCTGAGAATCTCTGCAAACTGGGTGATGCCCAGATCCCATCAGGTAATTCTGACCCAAAGTAACTATTCTCTGAAATATTCAGATACTGTAACTTTGGTGCATTACCCAAATCACTAGGAATCTTGCCACTAAAATTGTTTTTACTAGCATCCATAAATACTAAATCAGGTAAGTTGCTGAACCCAAAAGGGAGTGACCCATTTAACAAGTTATTCTCAATTCTTAGCCTTACCAATGAGGTACAATTCACAAGTGAGCTAGGAAACTCCCCTGTAAACCTGTTGTTGAACAGAATAAGCTTCACTAGCTGGTTTCCATGGCATAATTGCTCCGGCAAAGAACCCGTCAACCGGTTCGAGGAGACGTCGAGTTTTTGCAGCTGTTCATTAGTACCAAGCCTTGCAGGCAAAGACCCACTAAGGGAATTGTTCCATAAAAGAACAGAACTAAGCATAGGGAGATCACCAACCCCATTTGGGATATCCCCACTTAGCTCATTACCCATTAAGCTCAAGAGTGTGAGCTCCTTAAGGGATGAAACCCCATCTGGGATCGAACCCGAAAGGCGATTATATGACAAATCAAGACATGTCAAGGCCTTAAGGTTTGAAATGCTTGAAGGGATTGATCCTGAGAGATTGTTAAAGAACAACAACAATGTTGCAAGGTTTACTAGTTTTCCAATTTCTTTGGGTATTTCTCCAGATAGTGTGGCATTTGAAATGTCCAAGTATTGGAGACTTGTTAACATCCCAAACTCTTTTGGTAAACTCCCATTGTAACTTTGGTACCCCATTTCAAGGTGTTGAAGTTGGGTTAAGAAACCAAGCTCAGATGGTATTTCTCCGGTGAGGGTATTTCCAGCTAAGTGAAGGAAGCTTAGCCTCGGAAAATCGCCATAACCCGCCGGAATACTGCCCTCAAAGTAGCTGCCACCGAGGTTTAGGTGCTCGAGATACCGGTGACCGGAAAGGTCTATAGGTAAAGGGCCAATGAAGCTGTTGCTGAAGCAATCAAGGTGCCTTAGGAACTTGAGTTTGGAAATGCCATGTGGAAAAGTGGAGTTAAAGTTGTTATGGTTAATGTCAAGAACTCTAAGCTCAGATAATTCAAAAATTGAGGTGGGAAAATTTCCACCAAATGAGTTTTTGCTCAAATTGAGGTGGTTTAAGGATGATAGATGGCTGATTTCTGATGGGATGTCGCCGGAGAGATTACGAGAGGAGAGATCAAGTGTGGTGATTTGTGCATTATGGTCACATTTGATGCCTGACCAAGAACACCAAACAGGGGATTGTTCATCAGAAACAGAGGAGTTTGTGAAAATTGAGGTGGGATCCCAACTTTGAAGTGAGTTTTGTGGGTCTTTAAGAGAAGATTTTAGAGAAAGAAGAGAAAGAAGTTGAAGAGGAACTTCAGTTGTTTGTGTTGTTGTTGTTGGTGTTGTTTGTGCTTGCAGTGTTGTTAATGGTGAAATTGTGATGAGAAAACAAAGGAGATGAGAGAGAATTGGTAAGGAAGGAGGTAGAAAATAGTGGAGTTTCATGATTTGAGTGGGAAATTGGAGAGTTTGGATGATGAGAGGGAAATGGAGTTAAGGGAGGTAAATTTAAGGGAAGAAAGAAGGTATTTTTGATGATTGGTGGTGTTGATACAAGGAAGAATGCTTTTTTGGAGTGCTGGGTGCAGAGGGAGTTTCATGATGATTTTTTGGTTTGAGTGGGTCTGTGGGTTGGGAAGAAGAGAGAGAGGAGAGAGAGAGAGAGATTAGATTGATAAAAAGAGAAGAGAAAAAGGAGGGAAAGCAAAGGAATTGCCTTACTGTTGTTGTTCTTCTTCTTTTATCTACTATCAACTATCATGATCTTAGGTGCTGTATCTTATCAGTGAGTTTAGTGAGTTTAGTGAGTGAGTGAGTTGGGTTGTTCACTGTGACTGTGAGTAATAGCCATAAGGTTGTTGGCTTGTTGCACTTAAAGTCTTAAAGGTTAAGTACTGTCAGATTATAGTTGACAAGTGTATAAATAGAGTAAAAATACAGGTAGATGTACAAGGATGTTTAAGTTAGGCATCTTAGTTGCTTTTAGGGAGATAGTTTGATGTGGAATACGAATGAAGCGGAACGGAATGAAATGGAATTGGACTTGAAAATAGAACAAAACTGAATTTCCGAATGGAAGTGATATAGAACAAAATGAGAAAAAAAAAAACAGAACAAAACTGAAAGAAATTTGCAGAGCATTATGAGAAAGATAGGCAAACCTAAGTATTTTGCATAAATTAGGAGACATTTGCATAAATTTTCATTACTAACCTATAATTTATTTGTAATTTGAAGTTCTTTTTAAGTAAATAAGTAACATACACTAGACCCAAAAAAAAAAACCCTCCAATTTTATTGAAATTTCATGTCCCATGTCCATGTCATCAACTCATCATACACAACACTAATCTCTTTGGATGTATAAATACAAAGTTTTGATGTAGTAGTAAAAATCTTGTATGTTTGAGTAAATTTTCACCATAATTATTGATTTTCACTTTTGGTTTCTCATCTTTATGTATCTTTGGAGTGTATATTAGCTTTGTCTGCTGTGCTTCTACCCTGTTTGGTTGTCTCAAGTAGTTTCTTTGGTTTTGCAATATTATCTCCACCTTTTCTTTTGCCCTTCTCCCTTTTCATCATTCCTGATTTCCTTTATCTTTGGCCATCAAATTGATAGGTATGTGTTATACAATTATAGTGACAATTGTTTCACGCAGGATCCGAGAAAGCAAATTTCAAGTTCCCACCCAATATTCCCCTGCTTCTCTTTTAAGTATTCATCTTACTCCCTTTATTTCCCCCCTTTCAGTCTTTTGGCTCTTCACCAAAACTAGGATAAAAATGTTAGAATATAATTTGGGGTTAATGGACCACAATATTTAAGTAAGTAATCACCTAAGAGTGTGAGAGTGTAAGTGAATATTGAATAAGACATTAAGGTATAAGTATAATCATACCTTGGATTTAGGGATTATTACTATTTGAGGAAACTATCTCTTCCAAAAAGTCTTCTTATGATATACATATGTTGAGTATGAAGAACATCGTCCCATAATAAAATATACAAAAGGGGGGATTACCCCTCCCTTTGAGCGTCCTCGATGAACCCTGTCAACGATTCTCACGGAGGAGGTCAGTTGGGAGATGTGAGACTCATCCGTCAGAATTTGAACCTAAACTTCTTAGCGGTCTTCGATGTTACCCTTATACATTCATCCCTTGCCACGGGGCCAATATACTCTTATAATAGTTTCCTTGAAATAGTGCAGATTTTTGAAAATGAATAAGAAGCTTATTTGTCCCCACATCAGGTGAATGCATGAGATTATGAATCTAGATAGAGTATCAATTATCCGCATGCTAAATAAGTAATTAATAGTCTAATACTACCAAAGTTGATCTATATTCACCTCCCAATTTTGACTTAGCTAGCTAGGTAAAAGGTTTTTTACATGCATGATGAACCATTACCACTTTGTATCATTGATGTTGTTCAAAGACATAAAGATATCATCATTTTCAAGTTAAATAATCCTACTTCATGAATCATGATTTACTCTTGAGTAATAAGCAACGTATGGTGGTGCATATTCTGGTTTTTATATGTTAACATTGTTAACTAATACTGCTACTGCTAATTTCTTGAAGAAATTGACGTACGGTTACACTACTATACGGTGTCATAACCAAGATAACCGTCTTCAGTGATGATTAGGAGCATAATGGCCAATTATGATAACATTTATTTAATTTCTGCAGATTATGCCACTATCAGTTTGCAAATTTTGATTGCAAAGGTGTACAATCATATATATATATATTTAATTTCTGCAGATTATGCCACTATCAGTTTGCAAATTTTGATCGCAAAGGTGTACAATCATATATATATATATATATATATATATATATATATATATATATATATATATATATATTATATATATATATATATATATATATATATATATATATATATATATATATATAATTGGGTCCTTATTCGTGTGGTGACGACACGTGGAATGCCACGTAGGCGACACATAATTGTGGAGGGTTGACACATAAGTTGCCATGCAAGCAAGCCATTCAACATGTCACACTCATTAATGCATCAAATTAATTATCACATTATTTATCATTATATGCATATTGTCTCAAATTATAAAATAACATAACTTTGGTTACGCAACTTGGAATATGATAATTCTTATTTCATTGAATTGGATTTTAAAAACTCTTCAAAATGAGATACATATATTCTATGTTTGTCCCACATGCTTGTCCCACAAAGTTCTGTATAAACTAAGTGTATAAGACACAACCATATTCGTTATTTATTATACAAAATCACATATGAATATTTCTATGATTGGTGTGCATATTGTGTGAATATGTTATGTCTGTAATTTTATTGGTTAAATCATTTCAAATTTTCTAAGTTATTTTTGGGCACTCAGACATTTTGTTGAGAGAGAATAAAAATGAATAGTAGCTAGATTGATAGAATGTACTAATTGAAGCATTTACTATCCTAAAAACACAACTAATATACTTACTTGCAAAGTATAGAAAAATAAATTAAACATATACTTTCAAAATGACTATTCTCTTTCTACTATGGATAAATTCTCTATAGGTATCCTTAACACCAAAATTATTCACTCTATTTAATAGAGTTCATGTCTTTATGCCAACGTGGAGTATAGCATGCATAGCTCCATTCTCATGATATATTTGGATAAGACTATTGAACTTTATATAAAAATTATTTTACGAGCCCTTGCGAAGCACGAGGATAAAAACTAGTATACTATATTACTCATTGAAATCTATATAATTAGATTAAAACGCAATGATTAAACTAGAGCTCGCCACATCAATCGCTCATTTGCCAAATCACGTGTCAATTTAGATATAATGTGTCATGTGACTTATGGACACTAAAAAAAAAAGAAAAAAAGAAGAGAAAGTAGCAACAATCATACGTTACAAAAGCATAATGGAGTTTAATGACTCCTTCATCCCCTTCGCTTCATTCTCACAAGTTGTCAGACTTACAAATCCAAGAAATTAAGTAGTAGCTAATTTCTCTCACAAATCGATGAGCCAAAATAAAAAGTTATTTCCTCTCTCATAAATAGATGATGGAACCATACACTATCAATTTATCTCCTACCTTCCCATATGTTCAACTTTCGTATCTGGATCTCATCTTTCCGGCATCGTCTACAACTAATCCCCATTTTAATAAGGCTCTTCGTATTTCTCTTTGCGATTGCAAATAGGCATTTGGTATCTACACCTCATCGTTTTGCAAGATAACCCTCCAACTTCATTAAACTTAGTATCATATTTTGCTTTACGTTGTTTTCTCTGAAAGTTATACCATCTTAAATGTTTAAAACTATTTAATTTAATTTTTAATTAAAAAATACACTGAAAAAAAGCAAAACATACCAAAAAAATTAGAAATCACTTCGAAAAAATTGGAAAAAATTATGAGACCTCACTATAATAGTAGAGAGGGCATGGGGGTACGTTTGGATGCACTGGGTGGTGGGGGACCATCCTCGGTACCCAAAAACCGTGGATTAGCCTCCGATGTCCAGTAAGAGGCCTTCAAGTCTACCAAGGACCCGATAACCTATCCCGGGAGCCTCCCATGTCCCCTCAGGCCGTGCGATGTGGTGCAAAAATATCCATCTTCGTTCCAGGGTCTCCCGAAAGCTCAAAAAAAGTGGATTATAACATTCATTTTCGGTTTCCCGGGGCCTGGGTGTCATATTTTCCCAAACTTCTCTGGAGGGTCAACCATGACCCTAGAGCACCCTCGGTGCCCTAGGAGGATCATCTGGATCCCCGAACTTCAATATCACACATTCCTTCGGTATTTTGGCCCTTACATTGGTGTCCGATAAAAATGCCCTTACAAGCCTATCATGGACGCGATAACGGACCCAGGGGCCTCTTACGTTCCCTAAGGGTGTCCCGTGCGATGTTATGCGAAAAAAATCCACATTCGTTGCGTGGCCTCCCGGAATCCCAAAAAACATGTATTATAGCCTTTGATTTTCGGCTGCTCGGGGCCCGGTTTTCTGTTTTTTCCCAAACTTCTCCAGGCGGTCTATCGTCACCCTATAGGACCTCCGGTGCCTCGGGACGATCATCCGCGTCCTCGAACTCTGATTTCTTCCATGGGACACGAGACTTGGGACACATGGGACATTGGCACTGGAACATGGGCGTTGGGATGTGGCGTTCAGTGGGCGCTGGGACATGGGACATGGGCCACCCAGATTTTGTTGCAACAAATTTTTGATGTAATTAGTTCATTTCTAGTCTACTATGATAATATTTGGTAGAAGAACTTTATAACAGGGTATTCTCAATTTTAAATTTGTTAATAAAACGCTAATAATAATCATAATAAGTATAACTATAATGCAACAAACAATGTCATTTAGAAGTAGATACCTCTAACTTTTATAGAGGCACCACAAGCCAATGAATGACTTCTTCCTTCTTTTTTTTTTTTTTTTTTATATATATATTTTATCAAAGGCTAATACACGGCCAATGATTACTATTACCATGATTTGAGTGCATCCCTTCCCCCAAAATTTTAATATTTTCAAGAACCTCTGTAAATCCCGCCTTAGTGTTGTTTTAGTTTTATTTACCAGTTAATCACAAAATTAACACCAAAAAGAAAAAAGAAAAAAAAAATTATTACAACAAAGTTATAAGCAAGACAATCATTAGAAAACATTAAATGTTAAAAAAGAAAATAAAAAGAGCTAAATCATCTCACGCATGGCACGTACATTAGTTTAATTTAATACTACGCTCCTTTTGATTTCTTTTCATATTCCGTCTTTAATTTCTGGTTCAGCCCAATTCTACAAACTCAGTTTAATTTAGTTTCGTAACTTTTCCTTTTACAAAGGGATGATGACGGATAGAGATGTTTGAGTATGCGAGGACCCTCCTAATTAAGATATCTGCTATGCATATATGTGAGAAGAGCTTACTTGTTTTACAAATTAAGTATGTTTTCGTTGTTATGGTCCCTCTAGATACAAATAAGAGACTTTGAAAGGGGTAGTGGAGTTGGTTGTGAGGTTGTATGTCATGATAAAGGTTATGAGTTCAATTCTCACTATGCCTCTTTGCTGAGCCTGTTTGCCAGATTTATCTTGTTAACTTGCCTAATATGTGCGTTTTGCAGGCTATTGCATACACTCGGGGTTTATCCAATGCACACTCAAAGAGTAATGGCTGCGAACCGGGTTACTGTTATCAAAATAATAATAATAATAATAATAATAATAATAATAATAATAATAATAATAATAATAATAATAATAATAATAAATAAATAAATAAATAAATAAATACAAATAAGAGGATCTATGAATAATTTTGGGTCCTTTTAATTTCAACTTCTAACTTCAACTCTGCTATCGCATATTACTATTCATTGAGTTTAGTTTCCATTAAATTCAGTTCATTTCAATTTTTGTTTATCAGTTGAAAATATTCATGGCAAAAAGGAAGGTACTAGTGGATGATGATCAATGCCCTTCATGCTACATCATGTTCGGACTTTCTGTTTGAACATATTGGTATGTTTGGCAAAAACAACTAGCTTTTAGATTAAAGTTATAGTTTTCAATCAATTATCGTTTTCACTCTCTGCTACCAAATTATTTATCAGATTAATTATTTTTAGCTTTTAGTTACAAGAACAACTAAAATATTAAATGCTACTTATGCAAGAGTTCAATCTCAGCTAGCAAAATAGCTAATGTAATTTGCTATCATTCATTACAATTGTGGTTATAATCTATTGATTTCTTACCATATTCTGACTTTTTAACTAATAAAACATCTTATTTATGTAAGCTTCAAATATCACCCAAGTGAACAATCAACACAAACATTAAGTTCGTCAACGTAGCTTATCTGGGAAGTCAACATAGTTTATGGAAGCTTAAAATTAATTGACATGCGTATGGAAAATGTAAATTCGAAGTCGTAGCCTTACTTTATTATCAAATTACTTAGGGGGAGCTTAAATGTTGCAACCACTGGATGGTAGCATCAAGCATGTTTGTTATTACTAGCTTAAAAGTTGAAACCCATTCCCTACCACCTCTAATTGACTATGAGTAATAGGAAAAAGGTAGCAAATAGCAATTTGAAGCTTCAAGTGTAGCAACCTTTTTCCTTAAAAGTGCCTACACAGTGACCATGCGTAGATACTAGTCCATTTCTTCAGATTTCAAGTGGTAGTTGGTCACTAAGACACTAATCTTCTTCATTTTTTTTCTGATCAAAAAAAGGGTGCAAGTGAATGGCGATCGAGGCACTTCCGCTACGTTATATTTGGACTAAGACACTAATCTTCTTCATTTTTTTCTCGTCAAAAAAAGGGTGCAAGTGAATGGAGACCGAGGCATCCCCCGCTACGTCATGTTCGGACTCTCGTGTTCAATATCGAACATATCAAACTAGATGAACAATCAGCGCAAGCACTGGTCCCGTCAACGTAGCACCAAGTAGGGGCTAGTATAGTTCTTAGATACCAGCAGACATAAGACACGGGGAGAATGGGGATTCTAACCCATGACCTTACCTTACCAAACCACTTGGCAGTAAGTTTGGAACCACTAGACCACCACCCTTGTTGGTACTAATCTTCTTCATTTAAATTACTGTATTGTCCATGAAATCATGTAAGTAGCCAAGCAAGAATGGCAAGGGCATTAACGGAAGATAAACAGTACTCTAGTACTCGTATCAAAGAGGGAAACCAAACCGAAAAAAAGAATTCTTCTGAAAAAATAAAAAGAAAAAACGAAAAAAAGATGGAAAAAAATAAAGAAAAAAAAAAAAAAAGGTGAAAGGGGCCAAGAGAGAATTGTAGAGGTGGTCCATCCACATATATCACTTTGTCTCCCTCATACCCATTACTTATAGCACAAATGTTTTGTTTGTTTTTTCTGTTATTTGCTTATTTTAATTGCTTGTATTTTGAATTAGTAATTTAGTATCCTATAAAAAACATTCCCAATTTGTATCTCCTCATTTAGCATGTGTGAGTCACACGTACTTCAGCCTCCCTCGCGTGTTAAGAATGGGGCCCAAAAGCCCGAAAGGCCCAAAACCTCATTCATAGCATGTTCGTGTCCACGCCTATGCTATGCGTGATTACTTTCAAGTTCTAAATTTTCTTTTGTACATGCTTAATTTGAAGGTCTTGCATATAACATACTCCGTATGACTCTCAAAGATGCTTACATCAAGGAAGTGAAAGTAAATGTGATCTGAATCACATGTTCATTCTAGATTCTTTAGGCCAAGTCCAAGAGTGCTGAAAGGGGTAAATGCGTTTTGAAAGTAAATGTCATATCGAGTCGGTTCATAAAAGGGTAAAGTGTTTCCAACAAGCCGTGTTTCAATTTTCAGGATTCTATCTCTTGATCTTGGTTAAGAGATAAGAGTATCGAATTACTCACACCAACCACTTCAGTAAATACGGTCTAAAATAGATGATGGAGCTAGCCTAGTAAAAACTCTAACAATAAATCAATAATAGATCCCTTATAAGGCCGCCTCAACATAAAGACACCTCTATATCCAAACATGATGTCAACATGACGTCATACTGCTTATTTGAGCGAGACGCTTCACGTTAAGGCCGCCTCAAACCGAATTCTTGTGAAACTCTAAAAGGAAGCACGCACGATGTGAAAAATACTGATGAGCTACGATTCCTACTCCAATTAACAAGCGTTTTAAGAAATTGGGGGCCATTGGATGGACCCCAGTTCAACAATCTTTGTTTTTCCAAGGCTTCCTGTAGTTTATACCCAGTAATAGTATAGCAAAAGGCAAATAAAGTGGAGAACAAAATAATGACAATTTTGAAGGGGAGTGATGGCAGCATGTGAGACTTCCCAATAAGTCAAGAATTTTCATTTCAAAAGGTATCTCTGCTCCCAGAACCACTGCCACTCTCCACTCTCCTATGGACATGGAGCGCCCTATCAACTGCTTATCCTAATTTCGTCTAAAGTCTAATATGTTCGGTGCAATTTTTATTATTTCAAGGAATAATTATAGGTTTATGGTATGTTATTGTCTCCTTTTTTTTTTTCTTTTTTTTTTTTTTTAAATTCGCAATTTGATTTAATTTGCTATTCTATTCGGAAACGTATATTTAATAATCACACAAGTATTAAACTACTTTTGAATTTAAAAGTGCACGTTTTAGGACAACTTAAAAATTATAGGTTGGTCTTATCGTAACTCTTGGTAAGATAATAGTCATTTTTTAGTAAAATTAGGATCACGACTCACCTCAATCTATCCCAGTCCAGCGTAGTAAAGAACCTACCCTAACTTCTAGAGGATAGATGACCAATAACATTCCTTTCATATTACCCAAAATGCCAAAATATACCTATTGTCTCCCAAACAAGAAGAATACTAGACATTAAAGATGATTTTTTTTGCAGGTAGTAGGCTAGAGTAGCTCCAATAAGTGACTGCTCTTTCACGAAATTCATAATTGTCCCAAACTAAAAAAAAACTGATGTTTATTGATCGAACACAAAATGCTTATATAACCATTGAAAAAGCAAAAGAAATTAAGTGATGGTTACAAGCTTCTTAATTTGAACAATTAGCTAATTGACATTACCTAATTAAAAGCTTTCAATTGATCAAGACAATTAATTAAGAGTCTTCCATGTGTTGTTTTCAAGTAGTAAAATAATCACATTTGAAATCTTTAATAACAGGAGGATCTTTGTGGGCTTAAGAGAATTTAAGATCATAACAAAAGATTGGTAAGGGTGGGTCCATATGTAATCATTACTTAAGATGTCCAATCATTTGGTGTTGCTAATAAAAGTTGCTTTCATTTTAAGTTTACTAGGAGGAAAATGCTTCACCCCACTTTTTTTTTTTTTTTTTTTTTTTGGAAGGGGGATCCATCACCCCACCTGAGTCCGGATACATTATTTTAAAATCACAAGAAGACAAGTAATTGATTTTCACCTTCTAAAGCAATCTTAAGATAAATCATACTTGTACTTATCAAAAAAAAAAAAGAAGGAAAAGAATTAAATAATTTCTACCATCAAGTGAGTAAATTAGAATCTTGTTGCTTGGAGGACCTCAAAGTAATGTAAATAGTTAAATACCTAATCAGATTTGACGAGTATATACATAAATACATCTTTTATAGTTTATACCACGATAGATTGCTGGGCTAGGTGATTATTCATTTCCGTAAGGTGTAGTCATTGTGTCAATTAAAGTCATGCCGTAGGAATGACAATTGGGTAGCACATAAGCTTTGCCCATGTTGTTTCATCGAAGTTTAGGTGTTTTTAGAAGTCCAATTTCCTTGTAATCCATTTTTAATGTTTCTTAATTGAATAAAAGTTAGTGCCAACAGTGTTGAGATAAAAATAAAAATAAAAAGCTATAACCCTTGGGTCCTCTTCTATTGAGTCTTGGTGCACTATTGTAAATAGGGGAAATTTTTAGGAAATTTGGAAGTTGAGAAGAGAGAGAAAGAGAAAGAGAAAAGTGGGAACAACATCAAAACTCAACAGAAGAGGAGGGATCCTTACTCATTTCTTACCCAGATGAGACCAACCACCCCCAGGCCCCAAACTTAAGTAGTTGAGGCTACAGGTAGGTAAATTACCGAAGGACTGAACTATTATAATTGATCGAATTCAATCGAGTACTCGTGGCAAACATCCACACTGATTTTATTTTTCCCTTTTTTTTTCTTTGGGTGCGCCACAACCTGAGTCTATAACCGAAGACAAATGTGGGATCATCAAGGTACCCAACCTCCTACGCAAAGACTACACTATATATCCATCATGCTGTTTGAGAAGATAAAAGCCACTTTTTTCTCATTCGAATTTTGTCTTTGTTGGATTCCTTTTGTCCAAATCATGAAGGTCCTACTCTACAATAAAGCTTATAATGTCACTTATGCTAATGCTGATAGCAAATGGAGGTATGCTCTACATAATGTCACTGGTAATTTTTTGGCCCTTTACCTGATTATGTTCTCTGATGGTGATTTCTCACGAAACACCATTACTTTCTGCATGCAAGAAGGCTTAATGCAATACACGGCACGGTTAATGTAACGAGATTTTGTTTTCATAAAAACCTGTCCATTGAGAAATGTCTGCAACAAAGTATTCAAGAGTTGATCTCCCTAGAATCAAAATAACATAATTACATAGTTTAATTTTCCAGCTCCCAGGGCACTGAACAGCTGAAATAATAAGGTACAAAAAGGGCCATTTTCATCCCTAAGAAATATCAATCACATCAAGAAGCAACTGCTTCATGACGAGAGTTGTGCTGCCGTGTCGCGCCCTGGAGGAAATGCTCAAGTCAATATACACAAGAAGCTGAAGAATTGAAGCTGCATAAGATTATGAACGGGGAGCTGCCATCTGCTGCTTTCTCACCCTCTCCTCCTGTCTCACCATGCTGCAAAGAAAGATACAAAGTTTAATACAATCCATATTTTCAATAATTTATGCTTTTTCTAAAAATAAATTTCTAACTTTCACAACGCATCAAATTTGTACCCTATATCCTTCAAACCAAAAATCCATCATACGTCATCCAGATGGTATGTCAGTGGAGCCAGATCAGGATAGAGATCAATCAATCTGGATCCAATGTATCTTCTACAAGGTTAAGACTTAAAGGAACCGCCAATGCATTGTATTTGCTTCCATGCTAACATGAGAAAAGAAGAGCATGTTTTCCCCCACAGGTTCAAATCAACAATCCCGCTATTAAATCAAATCCAATATGATGTCTAGCAAAATTCTGGGCTTGGAGATATACTTTAAACCAAAATTATGCACTTAAACTCAGACATATTTAAGAACACTTAGCCAAATTAAAGAGCGTTAGCCAACGGTTGAGAAGAACAAAAAACGGAAGTTTGATGTCAATAACGATGCCGATATAGGAATCCGAGAAGGTCCTTGAACATCAAAATTTGGAGAAGGAACAGATTCCTCTAACCTTGCAGCCCTCACATTGACATATCACGTGCTAGTGTTGTACACATTATAAAACCCGCCTTACATGCCCCAGAGCACATATTGTCACACTTCTCAAAGGGCATGTCACCACACACTTTACGCACCTCAAGGCGTGTTTCATCACCCACCTAAATTGTTTGCTAGACCCCAATGATTATTAGACCATAGTCCAAAGACCTCGGCCTCTTGCAACCATATATCCATAAATCAACTAACGAATTCTTTCTTCTAGTCATGGTGTATGTGTCATTGTTGTTCCACAACTACCCCCTTGAGCGCGTTACAAAAAAACATAATTTAGATAAGAAAATTTTTATTAGATAGAAAGAAAGAATACATAGAGGATAAGATATCCTCCAAAAAGGAGCAGTTCCAAAAGGCTAAAATATGATGAAGAACAACCAAAAACACGAGACCACTTCCTATGGAGGAAGCCTCTCTTAATCCCTTGCCCGTCATTATTGATATCGCACTTTAATTTTTCCAGTTCTCGGTTCTTTTTCCTAGCCTTAGAATTGAGATGGCCTTCTTCTCTGCATTATCAGCTTCCTTAGAATCGAGATTGGCCTTCTTCTAAGCCAAGAGCGCATTACATAAATTAGTCCACTACTCCACATATCTCCCTTTGATCCCATAGATATGGCAGCAAACCCCTTAGCCAGACACTTGGCTCCGTTACTTTGAGTTAGACATGATTTTGATCTACCACAAGACCCCCTTAAACCTTCTCAAATTTTCCAAGCACGCAAACATTGAACCAACAAAGTCAAATACCACCAGGGCCACGGTTGCCTACACAACCATAACGCAATCCCTATGACAACCAGTTTACTTGATGTCGACAAACCCACCATACATCTCGAGAACAGATTGAAGATCTTCCAGTTGTGCAGAATGGTAGGCCGAAATGAGCCCCAAGTTCAGAGGAGAGAGAGAGAGAGAGAGAGAGAGAGAGAGAGAGAGAGAGGAGCACACATCTCACTATTGTGCAAGGATCATCCACAGGTACCTGATATCGTGGGGGGTGATGAATATCCACTGCGATCCTTCTAATAATGCAAAATCAACTACGGTGTCCAGGCTAATCTTTCGGCTCACTGCATCCTGAAAAACCAATCAGAGGCATAATCGCATAAGGAATAGTCAAGTCATTACTTCAAATTCACAGGAAAAACAAAGTGGTTCACAAGCCTTTGGGACTCATTCCCCACCACAAAGTTAACCTACCATAAATACATCAAATTCATCCATTGCTCGGAAAGGGGCTTCTGTCATCTTATGAAGGGCTAACGCAAAGCACAATGTTGAGAAAGAACGTTCACCACCTGATTCAATGCATAATTTACAATTGCATGAGATCACTGATAAAATAAAGATCGAAGTATATAATATTTTTTAAGTAAACCACAAATTTTGGGGGTAGGGACGTAGGCTGTGCAGCAGAAGATTTGTTAGAGGAATGCATTTCATAAGGATGACAAAGGTCGACAACTTCTGTTGAAAGTTTTCACAGGTAAATTGAAGAACCTGAAAGTCCTCGGGTGTCCTGCACAGCTTTTCTTGACGCATCTTGTGGCATCTTAACCTAGTGAGCACAAAAATCATCCAAGATGCTTAACACCATTTCTCCGTCAATCATCCAAGTAAACATCAAGTATTTGGTGTTTAGGGGCAGATCAAATCAATCCAGAAGAAAACAATATTACCTCAATCAAGAGGGTTTTCTCCAAATAGTTCACGTCAATCTCACCACTGATTCCTTTTTTCCCCAGATGGAAATTAAAACTAGCAATAGATAAATAACAGTCACTTGGGCAAGCACACAATATATTAAAGTTGAGTATGATATAACTAGAGATGAAACGAAAATTTTCAAAGTTCTCACTTCCATTTCAATTGGCGCTTTAGCAAAGTAGCACTTCGTTTAAACAAACGCCTTCGTGCGTCCACAGCTCTCCGGCAAACCTGCGAAACAGAACCAAATACACAGTTTATTGTATATAGGGACGGGAGGACACGCGAGAAAAGTTCATCAAGGCGAAACGTATATTGGTTGAGACAGTAAGGATTTCTGCAGACATGATTTAAGAGGAAGGTTTTGTTTAAGATAATACTGCAACACCCATAAAGCAAATAAGCAAATGCTAAAAACAGAAGAAAATAGAATAAAAAGAAAAGAAAAACAAAGTTCTGTGGTCATCGAGATCACTGGTGTTACATTTCAATTGTTCTGAGTGGGTAAAGGAACCTGGAAATTCTTTGAGGGAAAGCAGTGCAAGATAAAGCCAGAAAAAGCACAGAACAGAAGAAATTCACTGCCACAATATCATGAAGACTGCAGGTCTTTGTTAGTTTATACTTTGTAGGAAAGAGGCAATTTATTTGTAGATTGTGGCCTCATATCTGATACTAATAGCTGTACAACTTTTGGTGGACAATTGACTAAGATAGATTTCAGATTAACTCCATAAATAAGTTTTTTCGAGACTTCCTATTCTGATAAATTATTTCTGATATATTCTTTCTATAGGAAAATAATTATATCAATTAACATTGTCATGTTAATTTAGGGTGTGCTTCTTTTTGGGGTGTGGCCGTGTGGAGGAGTGACTAACCCCCCACCCCTTGATTTATGGTCAAGGGAAGGGGTGGGGGATGGGATTTGACCCGTCTAGATCTTACCGAGGACTTGGTCCTAGATAGGAGAGTATGGCGGAGCAGGATCCGTGTAGAGGATCCGCGTTAGATTACGGATGTGCATTGGCTAGTACTAGAGGTGGATTCATTGTGTTTATAGCATGTAGCGTCCCCTTTATTTATGCTGTTCAGTAAGTAGAATCTTGTGCTAGTATGTCTAGTGATTTACTTCCCTTTTTTTTTTTTTTTTTTTTTTTTTTTTTTTTTTTTTTTGACTTTCTGATCATATTATCATATCTGGTGGTTGATAATTTTCACACTTGTCAGTATTGAACAATTTACCCGTAAAAACCGTTTTGAAAATGAAAAAAAAAAAAAAAAAGTTTTCGTGGGTCTTTCGGAAACAGTCTCTCTTCTAGGCGACTAGTTAGGGGTAAGACTGCGTACATCTGGACCTCCCCAGACCCCGCCCTAGGCGGGATACTTACTGGGTTGTTGTTGTTGTTGTTGTTTGTGGAAGGGGTGGGGGATGGGGGCTAATGGTTTGATCGCAGGTTGTTGGCTGGTAGACCAACATGGATCAAACCCACTAGACCAGGCCCCGCCTGGTTAGTATAGGATGTCCTTGGCCTAGCTTCTATGAGCTCCCCAAATTCTGGCCCCGTTTCAACTGCTTCGAAGTTGGAGATGGAGAGATGTGAGAAGAAGAAGTTGACACTCCTCAAAGCTAGGCTAAGCTAAACACAGCTATAATCAGGAAGAACATCCAAAAGTTGTCCCCTGCTTCTTGTTTCTTGCATTGTAATAGGCAATCATTGTCTTCAAACAAGGATTTAACAAAGACAACCTCTTACAATTTGCAGGTGTAGCCAAGCAAAGCTTCATACATATGACTCTCCATTCCCACAGTAGGTGGGAGTCCCACTAGAAACTGCGTTGATGTATGATATAATCGGGTAAGGTCTTTCAAATGGAAGTATAACAAAAATATCATAATCCGAAGCAAATAAACGAATTAAGCTAGGACTTTGCACTCTAACTCGGGCACGTTACTACAAGACACTTCTATATTACAAAAATGTAAGGAACTAGGACATCATCATGATTGTATGAAAAGGGTACACGATTAGAAACAAAAAACATCAAACAAAAGAAAAGGGAAGAGAGAGGGGGGGGGGGGGGGGAGGCTACGCACTGGTAGAAAGATGACAGCTACAGTACCTGTAACTGCTGACGGAAATTTTCATAAGTCTTTTGCTTCTTATAAATTTTTCGCTGCTTTTGCTCATACACCATGCGGAGGTCATCAATAGACTCGGTACATCTGCAACGGTAACAGACTGATATTTGAATAACAGTTACAGAAACTTCTATCAAACACAGATAATTGTATCCTTACTTTTCCCGCGCACGCTCAAGTCTCTGAGTCATTCGCGTCAGCTGAGTACTAAGTTGGTCCGGAGAACTCTCTTTACAGCCTCCCAAGGCTTCAACCTCATTCTCAGGGCAGATATAGGATGCTTTCTCATAACTCGCCTGCATTAAAATTCCACCCCAGGGGGAGGGGTTAGTAGCATAACAAGGTTAATTGATGCTATTTCTGCCCATGTCATGGGTGCAAGTTCATGCTCCACACCAATCAAGCAAAATTTTAGAAAAATCATAATCCAGATTGCTGTGACAACCATTATACACTTGAATTTGAAAAGACAACATCAAGTATATATCATCATAGATCACAAGAACAACTTGAAATAAAAACAAAAAGGGGAAATTTTAAAAAGAAAGAAACTTTGATACTTAACATGCACACCTACACAATTAGGTGTATATTCACAATGCTAACTGTAAGCTGATTTTGGGGCCATTTCCCTTAACCAAGTCCAAGACCATCTAGGCTGTTGAGGCGTGCCCTTGTGTGTTTAGTTATTTTGGATGCATGTTGATGTTCTCAAATTTCAATCAGCAGGAAATAGGCCCTTCAGAAGGAAAACCCTCATGGCTTTTAAGTTTTAACTACTGCATCTGGTCATATGTTTCTGATAAGTTCACTATAAGTAATGAACCATTAATATGCCGTCAAGCAGTGAAAGTGCTCTGAGAGTCTGAATTCAAGAGCGCACTGCATTCTTCTATGAGCATCTGTCTGATTTACTTTAGTCTATCTAATAATAAAAATGCTCACTGTACAGATCTTCTGAGGTAGTTTCATAATTTACGTAACAATTTTGCTTCAACTACTAAACATTGTGCTCTGTTAGTATGTCATTTCTATCGACTATATAACCTCACACGGAAATTTCTTAGGGTACCCCTGTACTTTGGCAAATGTAAGGAGTATTCATTCTTATCAAACCTCCCATGTGGTACCCTGGTCGTTTCATAAATTGTATTCATGCATAACCTAACCCGGTTAATTGAATGGTTTAAAAGAGCTCTTCACCCTTATGTTGAGGTGCTATGGAAATGGGTGGCTGTAACAACTAGTTCCAAGAGGTAGTTGTTATTGCCTCTGGGAAGGAGCAGAGAAGGAAGTCATGGGAGGGGTGATATTATAATTGCAAAGGGGCTCAATTTCGATCTAGTGAAAGATAACATTAGCATGGGGAGAAAAGTAAATCAGTACAGCTACTTGATAAAAAAATGCACGATGCTAAAGCTTCGTAACAAACAAAGGTAAATATAAGTAACTGAAATTACAGGGATACCATGTTCAAGTTTAAATACCAAAGCCCAACACATTTTGCCAAAAAACAGGGGTACCCCATAGATTTTCAGAATGTTACTTCTCAGGAACTCAATTTGACAGTCAAATTCAATCAGCTGCATGTCGAGTTAACAATAGAAATATCCAGACACTCGGAATCAGTCTAGAACCAGAGTTCACGTAACTATGGCAGGCTTTACCTTGCGTTTTTGCTCAAGCTCCTCATATTCTGCTTCTGCCTGTTTGATAGCTGGTAAGATCTTTTCATCTAGAATATTTTCATAATGCCTTTTATCCTGAGACACATCCAGACAAAAGATTAGGTACAAAGGTAAAAATAAAAAACAATAATGGGAGTTTAAAGAGAGAAAACAACTGGAAGGCTAAGGGTCCTCAGTCAACAAGGGGAAAAAGAAAAGTCAAAAGAGCAACCCAATAATGCTTTACACTAAAATCAAAGGAACTCCTACAGCTAGATTCCATGCCATGAAACTTATCTAAAAAAAGAAGAAAAAAAATTACTTGATCTCAAACCAAATCCAAAGTGGCGTCCTGTCTTCCATAATATTTTTATCATCCGACCCAGCTTGAAAACTAAGGCAGCTTACTGATGAGTCACAAGAGAATTTAGCGACAGCGTGGAGTTCAAAAGTCATGACATCCAGTAAGCACATCTGAGCAAAACCATGTTCTTCATTCGTTTTCTCCAATGACATTTACCAATGAAGATGCAAAATTTTCTACTCCCTCCGTTTCATGAAGGCATTTTTTTTTGACTTTGCAGTTTGTACACAGATTTAGAACTTGTGAAATCAAGAAAAAGATATGGTAAATGACTAACGGTCCTTAATTCATTATAAGTTACATATGAGAGAGGAGTAAATGTCAAGAAAATAATTAAAGTAGGAAAGTAGCAATAAATACTGCTTGGACGTTACTTTTTTTTAGATAAGAGAAAATTTTATTAATCAAGTGGTAAAGAATACAAAAAGGTGGAGGATAAGGTATCCTCAGTATAAAATACAGAGCTATCTACACATCACGCCAATGGCGTTGAACTAAGGTCAGCTGGACGCCCTTAAAGGCCCCGCCTTAGCCCAAAGAGAAGCCAAATAGACTACGTGATCTCAAACATAATCAATTGTCTTCTCAGTCTCGGCGTTCCTCTCCGACCAAACACACCAAAGTAATGTCATACAAGCACATAGCCACAATATCTCCCCTCCTTACTCCTCATCGCAGCAAATCGTAACTGTAAGAATCCGCCCACCGTGGATGGGCACACAACACTCTCCCCACACAGCAATCTATCCCATAGACTCCGCGCAAAATCACATTGCACAAACAAGTTCAGGCAATCCTCCCCACTAGTCCGACACATCACGCAAAATCCCGGTGAAAGGGACCAGCTAGGTCTCCTACGCTGCAGCATGTCACAAGTGTTCACCCTACCAAGCACCAAAGTCCGCACAAAAGTGCGTACCTTCAATGGAACCTTAGACTTCCAAATGTTAGTAGATAAGGGAAAAGGAGGAAATTGAGAGGGAAGGCTAATATGATAGAGGAAGGAGTTGCAAGAGAAGATCCCAGAAGGATCCCCCGTCCAAGTCCTAGAATCATCCCTAGGGACGATGAGAGTAGAGTTAAGAACACTCATGAGGGAAACAAGCTCATCCATCTCCCTATCATGCGGTGACCGGCGTAAATGTAAGTCCCAGGAACCACCCATGACTGAGTAGAATGCAGCCACAGGGGCCCCATGTAGTGTGGACAGCCGAAAAAACCGAGGAGAAATGTAAGTCATTGCTTGGACGTTACTGCATGCCTTATATCATGAAACAAAAACAATGTCAAAAAATAATGCCTTTTATTATGAAACGGAGGGAGTTATATCAATGGCACTAAAAAGATGTTTAGTGTTTTTTAGATGACATGGTATCCAAAGCTTTGTTTGACTAAATGGGCCCTGAAGTTAACGACCACAAAAACCTCCAGTGGGCCTAAGGGACTTGTACCTGATTAAAAACATGGCTAGTTAGTAATCACTAATCAGTATACCTCCTTTAACCAGATTCATTTGAGTACTAAGTTCATAGTTAGCAATCAGTATATCTCCTTCAATCAAATTCAAATTGACTACTAAGTTCAATTGCTCTCCTGCTAAAAGTCCTCATTCTACGACCAGCTCAGCAGAGCGACAAATTGTCTACACTTAAGAAAAAACAATAAAGGCCCAAATACATCTTCCACTGTGCATACCATATACTAAAACAGCTCCACAATCTCCTTGAACGAAACTAGCAAGCGAAGCCATGGATGTATTCTTTAGGAACATCAAACCAAATAGCAAATACGAAAAATATAATTGGTAATGTGTCCAGGGCCTCCGGGCTTTGCCCAAATAGGACATAAGTTAACGGTCAGGAAAAATAAAAATGGCCCTAAGGGGCCTCGAACTAGTGAGCCCTGGAATAGATCTTAGAGTTCTTACCAGCTCAACTGCCCACTCAGCCTGACTCAAAGTTGAGAGAAAAAAGGATACTACTGACGAGATTCTACATAAGGGGAGAGAGAAAGAGAGAGAGAGAGATAACCGTCTCCAACTCATCTAACTGCTTTCCGATACTCGTAAGCTCATCTTCAGCTTTATTGAGAGCATTGATGTCCTCATTTGCTGATTCTATAAATATCCACAAAGAAGAAACAGAGGAGTAAGAAATGAGGATGAACAATAGAAAACTACAAACTGGAATCAATAAGCCACCATCAAGCACAAAACACCATCAACATACCATGTAAATTTGTCAATGAGCCTTTCAGATTACCAACTTTAGTTGTAGCTTCCTTTATTCGTGATTGGAGTTCCTCAAGCAAGGTTTCTCTTTCTTGTATTTTCCCCTGGACTTCCTACTCAACATTGAAAAAGATAGAAAATTAGACAACCTAAACACATACACAAATATAACACCACAAAAGTTTAAATCAAAGAACAAAACATAAATGTATTGGGTGACAAACCAACATATCGTCACAAAGCTCATCCACTGAAGATGCGTCATGTGCACCAGCTTCAGCAGCATACGAACGCTTGACGTCATCAAGAGCTAATTTTTTCGAAGCTAAATCCCGCTCCGCATGCTGACACTTCCTCTAAATCATATAGCGAACAAGCATCAGATCATCCCAGAAATTGATTGCATTATACATGAAAAATACTGCAGCTTTGTTAATTTTCAGTGCGTTTACAAAAAGTATCGTTACATATGGCCAGGTGACTCTTAATCCAATTATCTAATACTCAGACTAACAATTCAGTGCTACAAGCAAACCACTAAACTAAATTTTAACAAAACGTTTACGAATCCATCTGAATATCAGATACACATTTACAGAGCCTTACCCCTGCACTAGCAGAGGCTATCTTCCTAGGAGCCCAGAGATCGAAAAGTATTAACTGGTTTGCTACTTCATAACAAATAAGAAGCACAAAACAAAGAGTGAAACTTTCAGAAATGCTAAAATACAAAGAGATAACACATACATATAGCCATATAGGCAATAAAGCCACAACTCACAAGGCATACGTCACTGCAGAACCGGGTAGGCCCCCTTCCCCTACAAACTCTCCATCTTAAGCCCGCTACAAAATTTGGGCTTTAAACCTCCTGTTTCAAACTACGCCTCACATCATAGGGGTGTTCCCGAAAGAAATCAATTCTTGCAAGTTGTAACTTGAAAACTCATTTGCCAAAAACCACCTTCTGTTAATTTTTTTTTATGAAACAACCTTTTATGATGTTCTTCTTTGGTAAAGCCACCTGAGGCCAGATGCGGTTTAACTTGAAGAACATCTTAAAGGTTGTTTCACTAAAAAAATTATAAAAGGTGGTTTGCCTTCTAGAGTCGAGGTTGCAGTTGCGGTTTCTAGGATTTAGGGGTGGGAGAGAGAAGAGCTAGTTTTGTGATTTCAACTACTAACAATGCTAGTTTTGCGATTCTATGGTGCATTTTGTTGGAAAGGTTTGCACGGGAAATCACTAAAGAAGCATTATGCCATAGCATCTTCATCTCCTTCTTACCCCCAAAGTACAGAAACCACACCTGCAAAAACGTCTCAACGCTAGAGGAAGAAACCCATGACTCCCCAAACCACCAAACAACCTACTCCTAAGGTAACGCGCTACACTACACCAGAGGAATAGATGTCAATACGTCTCACTACATCGTAGAAGAATTGTACGCACAAAATATATTTTTAGTCGAATGATGTAACTAATGAGTCACTTTCGACATGTTTTACAAGAAAAAACTACTTCAGAAAGAAAAGGCAAGGATACTGTTCTATTACATATATATCGCTGTTTGTTACTGAAAGATCATTTAGACACAGCATTCAAGAAAGACAGATACCTTTGCAGTTACGAACTTCTTTTCAAGATCATGAAGTTCTTCCTCTGCAAGCCTTTTCCTTTGACGAGCTCTTTGAGCTTGCTCTTGTGTATACGATGCATCTCTTTCAAGATCCTTAATTTGATCATCAAATGAGCTACGTAGGCGGCCAGCCCGGGCTCTTTTATTTGGGGGAAGAATGGTCTGAACTGACCCACGAGAAAACCTAAAGAATGCAGCATAAACAAATGATAAAATCATGACAATTGAGCACAGCCTAAACAATAATGCAGACGTTTGGAAGGAAGCAAACATGAGACTCCACATATACATGTGTTACTTGATAAAAATACTTCCAAAAGGCAAAAAAAATATATATATAAATGATACGAAAGAAAAACACATCAAACAAAACACAGATGAAACAGCTGAAAATGCAAGAGACGTCAACTATTAGCCAACAGTAATATATCTTATGCAGCACTCTCAACAGAAGAGGGTCAAGAGAAAGAAACACTTGCTCACAAATTACATGCACAGAATCAAACCATATAGCATAACAGCGCCATTTTTCCCATTCTTCAGTTATTGTCCTCTTATATCATTTCACTTTTGAGAGTGATATTGGTTGGGAGGGGGGTATAAGACATGATCAGACATATGATCCATCTTAGCCTATAAAATTTCAGAACAATCTTTTGCATATCAGTAAACTAACAAGAGAAGGGAATCAACCTGTCTCATCTTTACTACTATGGTGATTTCAACTGAAAATTGTCAACCACATAACGATATCACAATTTTATGCTCTAGTATACTACTTCAAGCTTACAAAGGATTCATTTGTCTCACATTTTATGGCCTTCTGCAGTGTAGACCTCTTTCATATTCGAAACCCTTTCCTCAAAAGCAACAGTTTTTCCCACCTCATAGTCTTTCACAAGCACTTGCCTCTCTGCACTACCCTGTAAAAGAAGAACCAATCAGAAGACTAAATGCCCTGTAGTAACCATTTCTTAATTACCACTCAAATAAGGAAGCGATACCAAATACCCACACTCACATAACCAACCCAAAAGGGGAAAGGATATCCCTAAGATAATCCTAGACATATCAACTTGTTGATATAGTAACCTTTTCTTATACAAGTTTCCTGTAGTACAATTGAAATTCAATAAGCGGGATTCCTATGATCCTCCATGCTAATGATGTTAGCGCCATCAATTTGTTAGTGAACTGGGCTATTTTTTTAAGTGAAAATTGGAGAAAAAGCCCTTTTTGAGCATCCACTTTAATAACCTGTGAAAGCAAAATACCTCATTTTGGACCCATTAATGACAAACCCTCCTTCTTGCCTGTGACTGCAGTCTTTGTATATTCCCACTTTTAATAATTAATGTTAATCAAAATGTCCCTAATTCTTAGCCTAAAAAGAACAAAAAAATTCTATGCCACACCCTCTCTTCTCCTCCTCAGCAACCCCCTCCTGCACCATCCCTCTTGTCTATAAGAGGTAGAGGTAGAGGTAGATGCAGATGCAGGATGCAGGGGTAAAACTGCAACCGCCTCTCCCTTAACACCTCTTCGGGAATCTTCCCACCCTTCTGATGTGACCACAGATCCATCAGCATCTACAACACGTGAAAACCCTCGTTTCTCATCTTCCTCTGCTGCTACAACCTAAACTGCCTCAATCTCCATGGTCGTGAAGGCTCGCCGACATGGGCATCAACGTCCACATCCAAATCTCCATTATGGCGTTGAAGATGAGACGGACAGTGTGTTCTTGTACCCTCATCTGAAGCCCCAGCTTCTGGACCAGGAAAGCAAAGGAAGGGGGAGAGTGGACTGGGCAGGGAAAAGATGAGGCGCCCTCCAATAACTGGGTGTGCCTAGGGGATCTTTTGGTGTTGCAAAAGCATACTGCAGAAAAAGAAAAAAGAGAGGGAGATGCAACTGTACCAAGATGACAGCCCTTCAACAGGTGGAGGAGACAGAGGCAGGGGAGGTAGGCTGCCACATAGATGCGCTCCATTGAGAATCCGTGGGTCTTTCAAATGACTACTTTAATATTTTACTCTTGACTTCTTTCAAAAAAATATTTCAAATAACTATAATATAAGGTATCCTCTTCGTAAAAGCAATTACAAACTGCCCCAATTATGTTGCATATCAGTATAGTATAACCCCGAAACGCCCCAACAGCCTAGCCCATAAAGAAGCTAGGTATATGACCTTCTCCCATAGCAACATAGGAGTAACAGAAATCCCATTGAAAACCCATGCATTCCTCTCCAACCAGATGCACCACAATATCGCAAAGATAGCATTACGCCTCAACATCTTCCTCACAATATCCTTTTGCACATTTTTCTAAAGTTTCCCTTATTAAGAAGAATAAATATCAAAAAGATCAAGAGCTATGCACTATGGAGAAACATGTTGAGACAATTAAAATTTGTTTCTAGACAAAATAATACACAACAAAATTTACCTGTTACTGTTACTCTATTACACAACATACAAGTACGGTATAAGTTTTACCTTATCCACCAACACATTCAAAACAGTAGCATTGTCGGAGTGTAAAACAGAAAGTGTAGTAGGGTGTCTTGTTTGTGGAAGTTGGTGGTCTGGAATCTTATACCTACATCAAGATGTAAACATAAGTATTAAAGGAAAATCTGCACATATGGAAACAGGAATTGGAAAAATAAAAGACATTGAAGCCACCTGGGAATTGAGAAATCATATATGATGATCTGAAGATGATCATATCGTACTTCCTTGGCACAATATCTCAGCAACTGAGAATCTTTAACATTAGTCACGATGAAGGAGTTCAGTAACCTCCCAATAGCATTTTCAACAGCAGAGGCCCATACGTCACCATGCGTCAAAGTCTGTGATATGTCATCACAATCAAAAATATGAGCCTCAGGGGAGTTTTTCAACCGCTTCTTATTACTTTCTACTATGAACACTTAAACAGGGGCAGAGCTAAGGGGGACCAGTGGAGGCCGTGGTCCCCCCCCCCCATGACTTAGAAAAAGAATAAATTATATGTGTTCTATCTTAGTACCAGTTATCAAGCATAGCGCAGATGGGAGCGAGATTGTTGCTGAAGCCCTACTATTTTTAGTCTGGTTACGGGATCAAATCCCATCAGCTGCGTTTTCTTACTTTCCCCTAGTTCATTTATGAGGTAATACTTCACGTTTTGGTGGTTCTTTTTGTCCCATCTTCATAATGATATTAAACTTTGTTTCCTTACTATAGTTTTGTTTCTTTTTAATTTTACATATATTCTTTTGGATCTACATTGATTCTTGTATTCACATACATATTTTTATGTATGATTTCTTGTATTCACATACTTATTTTTTAATTCTAATATATTATATTATAACTAATAAACTTTCGTAAAATTGGCGGGATTTGGGTTGCGCAATGGATCTTGACAAAAAAAATAATTTAATAGAGAGAGATATATAATTTATTTATTTTTTTTAGATAAGAAAAAAATTGTATTCATCAAATGTTGAGAGAATACAAAAAATGGAGGACAAGTTATCCTCGAACAGAAACAAAATATCTACAAATCACGCCAATGGCGTTGGAAAATCGTAAGCGGAACACCCTTAAAGGCGCCCGCTGCCTTAGCCCAAAGGGAAATAGAGAGATATATATAGTAGAAAATGAATTTCATGATCAATTCCTTAAATAAGAATTGGCCCCCCAATGAGAAAAGTCTTACTCCGCCACTGCATTTAAAGGCTTGTTTACTTGGTTGTAAACATCCTTTTAGTGACAGAAAGATTTCAAGGCCAATATACAATGTTAACTCACACAAAGTAGTTGTGATCACAATTACATCATAATTGTCATTGCATCTGGTTAGGTAAACACAATAACACAACAAAACTCGAAGGAATTACCATTAACAGGGAGTATATGCACAAATCGAAGAGGTTAGATGGGTGGAAGAGAGTATATTTCTCACTAGGGAGCCGCATCACTTTGCTGCAGTCTTGCTTGTCCTGCATACCTTTGCATTATCTTACGCTTTTTAAGGTGCCTGTTGTTGTTGCTAAGAAGATTGAGAAATTCATAAGAGATTATTTGCGGTCTGGTAGTGATGGAGATAGAAGGGTTCACTTAGTTAGCTGGGACCTGGTGTGTCATCCTAAAGAAGAAGGGGGCCTGGGTATTGGGCGGTTGGTGTCTAGAAATGTGGCTTTTGCTGGCAAGTGGCTTTGGCGATTTCCTTTGGAATATAGTGCACTTTGGCATCACGTCATCAGAAGTACGTACGGGGTGTGCCAAAATGGGTGGGATACTCTGGTCACAGAAGTTACACATGCCTGTCCATGGAAATTTATCTCTCAGTTCTTTCGTGTCTACCTTCCCCTTGTTCGCTTCAGTCTTAGAAATGGGCTTAGAGTCCGGTTTTGGGAGCATAGGTGGGGAAATGACCAGCCTTTCTGTTTACGATTCCCTGGAGTATACCAGCTCTCAATGCTTCATGAAACTAGTGTTTCTAAGTTTTATTCAACTGCGACAGGTCGTGGAACTTGTTTTCCAGAGGCCCCCTCAGGAGAGGGAAACGGAGGAGGTTACCTTTTCGCTTGAGTTTTTTGAGTCGGTTCAGCTTTAGGATAGGGAAGATTCCCGGAGATGGATTGGGGATTCTTCAGGGGTATTTTCCTGTAGATCTTTTCGTCGGCAGCTGGGTCTGCAACCGCAGCAGTCTAAGTTCCCTATTGCGAGGTGGTTGTGGAAGGCGAAAATTCCTTCTAAGATACGGGCCTTCGTATGAACGTTGGTGATGGACAGGATTAATACTAACGACCTGTGTCAGCGACGGAGGACAAATTCAGTTTTGTTACCGGATATGTGCCTCCTTTGTCGAGCTAGTAGTGAGACTTCTTCACATGCCTTTCTAAGGAGTGAAGTTGGGCAGGCTCTTTGGAGCAGATTATCTAATTAGGTTTGGGAGTATTCAGATACGGTTATAAAGTTCTTGCAGGTGAGGCGTGTGGAACTGGGGTGGAGTAAGGAGAAGAAGTTGCTGTTGAAGTATGCTATCTTTGCAGCACTTTGGTGCATCTGGTTAGAGAGGAATGCTAGGGTCTTTTCTGGTGTTTCTACGTCTATTGACGTGTTGTGTGATAGGGTAGTATACTTACCCTCCTTTTGGGCTAAGCTTCTGGGTGATTCCGCAGCTATCTTGTTACACAGGCTATGCTTCACTAGCTGAATTGTACATAGACTCTTCTCAAGGACTCCTTGTCCTCCTAGAATGTATTCTGTTTTTTGTTACTATCAAAAATACTTTTTCCTCATCTGAATAAAAAAGAGCAAAATGATAAACAATATAAAATTTCCTCCCTCCCTTTCTCTCTCCGTCCCATGAAACCATGGCTGCCCGCTGCCGGCTGCTGCTGTGCCACTGGTGCTCTGTTTCTTTTTTTCTCCAGTTTGACACTTTTCTTGATATACTTATGATTATCATTCTATTACATTTATCAAATTATACAAAGTAAACATAGTAATATAACCTCATCCGTTTACGATGCTTAGTTAATTGAGTTACCTTGGAATCCCATCAAACTCAACTAAATATAACCAGAGAGTAATTTATTGGTTCTTACCACATGGGCGCCAATAGGACCAATAGGCGGTCTATTAAATTCATGATGACGTATTTCTATTTTCTGCAGAAGCTGAAGGACCTTTTCTCCACCGAATGCAGTAACCTGGAGCAAAGAAACAATCACTTTGAAAAGTGTCCTCTAAGACCAACATGAATTGTTTTTTCTGGATAAAGCGAAAGTATATTAATGAAATGTCAAAGAGAATACATGAAGGACGACAAGATATCCTCCCAAAGAAGTCTAATTACAGATTATGCCAATTATGCTGGACAGTAGTAATATTTTACGCCCTATGCCCCAATTGCTCTACCCCCTAAATGAATATAATGATCCAAAAGACTAGTCAGATCAAATACTCTATCAATCAATAGTCCAACAAGTTTTCATTAAAGAATTCTAGAAGACACTAAAAAAAACGCCTTGCAATGAAGCAAAATAGATGACAGCATAGCCAAAGCCATCAGACACACCTTGTTTGTTTGATTTCGCTGTAGCTCAAGAATTGTGGAATTGACATCACGCTGTTTTCTTTCACAATCATCAATCTAGTAAGAAAAACACTCAGGTTGTTACAGTGTATTATGCAGAACTGGTAAAAGAAAACTAGATACAATATGCAACTATTGGAAAGAACCATTCCACATAAATTTTGAGCAATCAATCGTCAAACACTTCCATGCACCCTTAGTACACCCTAAATGAGACAGCAAACTGAGTTTGGAAAAATCAAAATGCCTATAGTAGCTAAAGAGTCTTCAAAAGTATTGGACTTGTTGCATCCTCATAGGTGGACAAATGAACAGAAAAGAAGATTAGACACTGATGAAAGAGGCCTGCCACATTGAGGCAAAATTTGCAAGCTTATATTCAATAATGTTCATGGAAATGAGACATGTCAAAAGCAATTGAAATTTCCATCAATTCTTCTTCTCCGGGAAGCAAAAAAATAAAATGGATTCTGACACAATTCTACCTGATCTGATATCTTTCTTAATTCATTCCTTCCAGCATACAAGCTTTCTGACATGGTATTTTCTTCTTCCTTCAGCCTGAAACATTTTCACACTTAGGAATTATGGCTCCACAGATATATGATCTTATTCTATATATACGAAGCCAAGGATCTAGGATAATAACCTCATCAACATTGCATCAGCAGCATTTACTTCATCTTGAAGTGCTTTTACTTTCTCCTGCATCTCAGATTCTTCAGCCTAATTCACCCAAACAAACATGTCAATAGGGATTTGGGAAATAAGAAAACTTAATATACTGACCTTACAACGCTATATTTCTATTTCTTGCCTGCCCTATATCTATTATCTAGTGAAAGATGGCAGGGACCTGAGTGAGAGGCTGGGATGGCTGGGCATCCTACGAATGCGTGGAGCTTAAACATGAAGCAAACTGGTTCATTGCTCATTTTAGATGCCTCGCGTACGTGAGGCGTGCGCCTTCGCCTTGCGCCTCGCGCTCCGACTCCGAAGACCCTTATCGCCTCGAAGCGCCTCGCGCTTTTTAGAACTAAGGATAGGAGAGTGAAGCCATCTTATGGAAACAGTTGGTTGCAAGAAATCTGGTTCCCTACTACCCTTCCCTTGCCAATCAGGGGTTGGACAAGCAAAGGAACAAACAACTCTACATTCATGGCCTATTGGAGCATGGATTTTTGGTCTATTAGGCTTTTCTATGGCTAGATTAATTTACGCCATGCCCATCATAGCTCTTATATTAATTTTGCAGGAAAACCCGAGAGCAGTTCTAACATTTAATAGTACACTTGAGGATCGGGTAAAAAGTGCTTCTATTGCAACTAAAAAGACAACCTGTTGGAGTTCCAGTCACAAAAGGGAAAGCAGAAATATGAAAGAACAACACCACATTAGTAATAAGCAAGATAGAAAAGGACCTGAGTGTTCTGCAAATTTTGCTCCTTGATATCACGAACTTGCTGCTCAAGGGACATCATGTGTTTTCGCATCTTCTGGATGTCACTCATTCTTCGACGGCGCTCGTCCTCCAATTCCAGCACATACTTTGTTGCCTAAAGAAACGCATTTGGCAGACAAAAAGACGGTTTTAACTCATCATTAAGCCTGACAAAAGGTGCAGGCCAGAAGACAACTGAAGGAACATCTGTAAAATAAGCTGACACGAATGCCTCCGAAGTAAACCAAAGGCCAAACACCCGTTTCTTTAAGATGAATAAAGTAATACAACCTAGAAGAGTCCCCCTGGCCCTCACGCAAAGGGCAGAACAAGGCTCAAGTTAGTTAAATGCAAAATCGTTTTTATATTCAACTGACAATCATTTCAATACACACAACCTGTATTAATAATCTCACCCTTTATTCCTGTGATTCTTTATTTGACAATCATTTCAATAAGTACAATCTATCCCGCCGCTACCCAAACACATAATTCATCCTTCTGCCAAAAGATGTTTCGTCATTTTCTAGTAGTGTTTTTTTTTCCATTGAGTAACTGAAGGGCTAACCCCCGAAAAGAACCACTAGGTATTACTAACCCTGTCACCTCTCTCCCTCCCTCCTCTCAATGCTAGCCTCACATGAAAAGACCTTCAAGACAGGAGGGTTTCCTTTCCCGGCCTGCACCCTTTGCTTCACATTGCTTTTCCTACTTATTTCATAACTAGCAGTTATCTAATATCTACTAGTCCTTTGAAATAACCTCTCCATTTTGTAGGGACTGTATATCTTGTCTACGGTGTGAGTTCTGTTTGGTTTCGGATTAAGATTTCAGCCGATCATATATGTGCTCTATCATACGATACGGGTTACAAAGATCTCCTCTCTTAATAAAGATGCAGAGATTGTTCATCGCAATATTGAAGTTGTGATTTTGGAGTCACTCTTGAGTGTAATTTTATTAGTTAGCTGCCTTGTTAGTGATACGTGTTGATATATTACATCTAGTATACTCTTAAGAAAGTTCTTATTATTGATGCCAAATGGTTTTTCTATTGATGAAAATTTCTCATTTCCAAGATAAAAAATCAACTATGAGGAATAAAGCAGGGGAGATCCACCCTTACAAATTCTTCAAACATTATTAAGAATGGAAAATAGCCGATCACATTTTTCTTTCTAAATTGAGATTGTAAGGGTAAAGGGAACGAGATTTGAGATTCTGGGATAGCCATCAAGTTTCCATAGAAGGGATTGCGGGAAAAAAATAAGAATCGTCAACAGGCCAATTCCTCCGATTGTGCTCAAAGGGAAAAAGAAAGTTCCAACAGCTTCAATGAAGAATACCTCCCTCCCATCAACTTATCTCATATGAACAAACAATAACACTTCCACAGAAGTACAAATTAAAGCATCTTGCGGGTAAAAGAACAAGAAAGCCACCTTCCATACCAAACCTCCTTGCCACCATCACCATGTGGCAAAGAGAATTCACCACCACCAAAGAAATCACAACAGTAAGGGGGGTTAACTTGGTTGTAATGCAATGTAATACTTTAGTGGGTTGAGGTAGAGGTGGGAAAGAGAGGATGAGGAGAGAGATGACAAAAGTGTAATGTATTATACTATCCCATGTAATCATCTTTACATGGGCTAAAGTTGAATAACTCCGATTACATTGGATGATGTAATCAATCCCACTCTTTCCATCTCTCTCCCCCTCCCCTCCTCCCCCTCTTTCAATTTCCACTCCACCTGTACTCTATAAAATGGTGCATTACATAGTAATCACCATTACTCCTAAGTAAACAAGCCCTAAGTTTCCAATCAAAACTATGTTTAGACACCATGTTCCCAATACCCAAACAACCCTCTTCCTTAGGCTTACAACCCTTCTACTATTCCACTAGGTTATCCCTAGATACACTCAGAACTTCTAACATAAGAACTCCCACAGTCTAGAAATGACCAGAGTCAATTTTCCAATCAGTAATTTTCTTAGTAACCATATTCTCAAGACCCGAGCCACTTCATTGTATTTAAAGTATATTCTACTAAGTTGATCCTTAAGATATTGAAATACCATAAGACATCTCCCATATTCTTCTATGACAGTTTCTGCACTATGAGAAATTCAAGCAAACAAAAAAATAAAATATTGAAGTATAAGAAAGGCTCAGATGATTGCAACTTGTAATAAGTCCTACAAAGAACCTATCAGCCCATTTAGTCTCTCAAAGATCTTTTGAATCATGGGGACCCAATTGAGAAGGACCTATGGTTGCCGCCCACAGGGGCGTCCGAGTAAGTTGAAGGCCAATCTGATCTAAGATAGAGCATCTTGCTAAACCAAGGCAGTCAACAAATTCGATCTAATTCAATATCTTAGGTAAAGGTAATGAGCTGCTTCCTCTTCACAAAAATTATAATTTTGCCAGCCAAAGGCATGTCAAAGCTAAAAAGCTAATACAAGAGGGACAGTCTTGCAAAAGACTCAAGGAAGCAACCTTAGGAAAATCAATTTAGTGCCTGCTACCCGCCAACTATGCCACCCAACAATGTGAAAAACATGAGCTCATCTCACTGCTAGCACAAGAAAGCACAAAAGCATCCTTCAAGTTGCTTTTGTATATTTGTGGTTAAGTGTTCCATAGTGACCAACATATTACTTCTGTTTGCACTTTCCAGACAGAATATATAAATTCTTCATATATATGAGGACTTCCAGTATTGAATACAGGTGAGGTCCCTGACTCTTGTTATTAATATTCTTTTCTGAAACAAAAAAGAAACCAAGAGTTTCCATACCGTTGTAAGATTCTCCTGCAGATTATCCTTCAATATCTTCACTTCTGATGTTTTCTGCGTCATATGCTCATAATGACTTCTATTATTTGCATAGCTGCTTTTCAAGCCCTCAATACTCTCCTGCAAAAATGTTAATGCCTCAGCAAGTCAATTTTAGGTAAAAGTAAAACGAATCAATCATCTATCATCAGATGTTATCACCACGTGAACATTAATAATTAGGTGCAAAGAACAGCAAGCAGATGATGACAAAAAGAAGACAACAAGTTTTCCACATAAAGATGGCTTACAACACCAATTAGACGAAGAACGCAAGCAATGCTAAGAATACCTCTATACGGGAAGGAGCAATGCATGCCATTACTACAACAACAACGACCCAGTAAGTACCCCACCGAGGGCGGGTCTGGGAAAGGAGCAACTCATGCCATTTTTTTCACTGACTTAAGGAAAGTTTAAAATATATAACATGAAGATTCCAGCCTGATCAGCTTAGATTTCTGATCCAGAATTCAGTTATTGCAAGACACATCTATTCGTATCAAACTTCTAACAGTGAGATCTCAGAAAAAGACAACCAAGTAGTCAAGATAAGAATATTCAGATATTCTTGCATAACACCTGTAAAAACTTACAGATCCTGGTCCAAGTCACGTAAATATTCTCCATCTATCAAAGAAAGGCCCAAAAAGAAAAAGTACAAGAAAATCAGGGAACTGTGCTATTAATAGAGGCTATAAGCTATCAATGTGAAACTGAAAAGTAAAGAAAAAAAAAATTGAGTTTTCACACAATGTTGTACAAAAATTTAATTTCCTCCTGTGAATTACAGCAGGAAACACATAATCTCAAAGTATCTTAAGAGTCCAAATATTTCAATTAATCATCTGCTACAGGGTCACCTCTACACTCCATGATGCAGCATTTGCTGCTTTCTTCTCTTTAGACGGCGACGCATGGGATCTTCATTTACGGAGAGCTCCTTATCATTGGGAATTGGGGAACTTACTTCTCGGCTTAGTTTTCTGCACACCATTCAGATTGTTGGCACTGGTGACTCTTAAATTTGGATACTAGATCCTCAGGGGTTCTTTTGCAAATCCTTCTTGTATCATCTTAGCCTCCTTTCACAATACCCCCCCCCCCTCTTTCCCAATGACATTTCATTTTAAAGTAAAACTCTCCATTCAAGGTGTGTGCTTCCGTGCGGACCATGGCATTGAGTAAGGTGAACATTCATGATATGGTCCAGCGGAGCAGGCCTGGATGGTCTATTCCCCGGATGAGTGTGTGCTATGTCACTGTGCTAGTGAGACGTGTGTGCATGTGTTCTTGTTGTGACTTCTAAGTACTTCATTGGGGAGGCTTTTTGAATGTTTTGCTTGCCCTCCTACTTTTATTCAGCATTTCCAGACTCGTTAGTCGTCATCCTGGTTTTGGAGGTGACAAGGAGATTAAGGTGTTGTGAGTTGTGACAGTGTGCTTCCCTAATAAACACTGAGCCATCAGCAACAATTATTCTAATTATTCAAGTGAAATCTAAGTCGGTTCAAAAACTCAAATGCCAATCTCAAATACAAACAAATGCTTTCATCAATTAAAAAGTGGATGAAAGAAGAAAACTAGGAAAAGAAGGGGATGATAATTAATTACATCCAGAAAGGTAAATCAGCTCTACACTGGTAGGACTGCCACATTAATTTTGTACAACTCACATGGACATTCAAATGCAATTCAGATGCAACAGCCTGCTAAGATAAGTCCCATCCAATGTGCTAGCCTATCTCACCATTTAAACAAACCAGTGCATTATAAGACAATTGAAGAGTCAACCAACAAAAACCCAGTGTGGATTCTACAAAAAGGTACCATCTAGGGAGGTCAAGGTCTTTTCAACTTTACCAGTAATAACATTTTAGGTTATGTTTGGCCAATTTCTAGGGTTTAAACTTCTCCCTCTCCCCTTCCTCCTCCCCCCCCCCCCCCCCTTTTCCTCGGTTCCTCCTTCACCATGAGTTTCTAGGAAACCAAACTGGAGCAAGAATTTAAAACCTCAAAATAATTTTCTGCCTCATTTTGGTTTCTAGAACCCCATGGTAGAAGAGGAGGTGAAGAAAGAGGGGGGAGGGGAGAAAGGATTGAGAAAGAGAAGTTGAAATTCCTAGAAACTAGGCCAAACACCCTCTTGTAGTGAACAAATTGAGAAAGCAGGCGCCTTTATGCTAACAAAAACAAATTTTAGCTGAGTCAACCCAAACAAACTCCCTCAAAAAAAAGCCCAAACAAACAATCTACAGAAACTGTCACTTCAGAAGCTAACATTTAACATTGAAAGTCTTTAGGGCTTACAAGTCTCCGGTTTATTTCTGCTTGGCACTTGGGTATTTTTGTTTTCATCTTTTCAATCAATCTGCTTTGCTTTAACAACTCTTGATCAACATCATACACCCATGCCCAAGCAAGTTTAATCTTCATCTCTTTTACTTTCTCCGACATTTCTTCTACATGCTCCATGTTTTTAATCTTCTCTTGCAACTCATTAAGCTCCTTAAGTATGGGCTCAATTGATTTCTCCAGATCCTGGACCAAACCATTGGTTGACTCAAGTTGTTCTTCGATTTTACACAAAAGCTCATCAACTTGCTGAAGAAGGGTTGCCTTGAAAAAGAACTAGAAATGAAGCAGGATCAGGGGAGCACTCTTCGCCAATCAGTATTACTCAGCGGAGAGCGTAAATAAAGACAAGAACTGTTAAGATGCACACTAAAGAAGAAGTGAACAATACAGAAGACAATAACAGGTAGAAGAACAGTATATCATATACTCATAACACCCAGTTATATCACAACAAATTTTAGTGTAGTTTTCAATAGATCTAAACTCTTACCTTAAATTTGTCTTTGGAATTTCCAGAATGTAGAAATTCCCTGCTTTTGTCTTGACTCATTATCACACATGGATTCTCAACATCAATCTATCAAATTCAACCAACATCAAATAAGATATGCTACATCAATATCTTCCAAAACAGTAAGTAACATGCATGAGGCTGCACTCACATTAAAATGCTCCACAAGTTCCCGGAGCTCTTCTTTCTTGTTGGAAACCCTCCTACCTGTAAAAGCCAACGAAAGCACAAGAATCAGCAAGGAGCACTACCTATCAAAGAAATCAGAGCTAAATATGAAACAAGAAAAGAAAAGGCAATAGGTTCTTCAAACAGAACAAGTGACTTGTGGCTTTAAGCATCACATGATAATTATCAACATATTCTTTTATTTAACAATAGGAAGTCAGGAACCAATGAAGAGACTAAGGGAGCACAACACACAAATCTCAAAGTACCGAGCTTTTCCTTAAAGAGCTATTAGAATAGCAAGAAATCTCAGAGAAGACTGCTAGTCCGTCAAGTGTTTGTGCTCATCCTCCTCCCTTTCTTAATTTTTTCTAGTCTAGAAGAGCTTGTTGGCTTTGACAGTTACTAGCAGAAAGTAGACTAGTGTCATTTTTCTTCTCTTGCTCCCAACAGCAACAGTATAAACTTTGAAATCTTGCATCTAGAGATCTCCACTTACGATGAGATCTTACTCCCTGGATTTAACTTATACGGTACATCCCAGGCTCATTTTCTCTATATCCCACACCCTCTTTCACACCTTTTCCCCTGTATCTTCTTCCAAACACAGCCCAGTGATCTCAGTCCACTCTAGACCAAGTCGAACCTTGTATAAGCTTAATAAATGTCAGGCTGAAAGAGAGTGACGCCACAAACAAAGTGAAAGTGCATCTATATACAAACACTCCAAAAAACAAGACCCCAAAAGCCAAATAATATAACAATACAAAGCAGACAGGTAATAGAGCTTCTGCTTTGTAAAACAAAACAGAAAAATACAACAATATCATTATAAGACTTTTCAAACTCCAACGCAGCATTAGTACAGTATGAAACACCAACAACAGCCTAGTTCAGGAAAGCTCTGCCTTCCAAATGCAATCTGACAGTAATAACTGTAGGTTCTTACAAAATAGAAGAGTGTAACATGATTGATGAAAACCAGTGAAGAGAAGAGTTTAAGTATTGGTGTGACAGCCAAAAAGAAAGCGAAGTTGCAACCTGTCATATATATTCTACAAAACCACAGAATGTGAAATCCAACAAATTCTAAAAGTGCTAAGAACATGAAGAGAGAAAGACAAGAACGAAGATATTTTTTTCAATACTTTGCTACTCATTCAATAAAAGTTCTTCACAAAACAAAACGAAGACAAGGCTTTCAAGAAGCACGACAAAATTTACACGGGAAACAATAGGCGTAAGCCCATTCATAAAATAAATTTTAAATAACTCAATATATATATATATATATATATATATATATATATAAACACAATGCCTCATCTGACTTGCACTGGTAATAAGCTGTCGGTGGACTGTAGTGTCCAAATAACAGAAATGGTCAGGATTAGGTGTGGAAAGATATGACGGAGAATGAAAGCCAAAGAAGATATCATGTCTTCATCACCAGCCTAGAAACTTGAAGAGGCTTAGTTCACTTGAATGCAATTTTCTATAACCCCTTACACTAAGATTTTCCCTTTCCATTCATTCAGTAGTATAAATTGAAGATCCAGATGACCACTGCCAAATTGGTGATAATGAGCATGTGTGGATTCAAAACTATGTTGTATGGAATACATTCGAAGAAACATCTGGTCCACATTATCAAGAGGACCAGTGCAAGTAACCAAGTAGCATAGAAATAAACAGGGACTTAGAAATATGCATGCATGATGCATCCCAAGTCCTAACTATGAGTCAACATCATGAAAAATGAACAAAAATGCAGCTCATCGGCCTAGAAGTAACATAAATCAAATTACAGTAAGCAGACAACAACCTTGCTGATCCTTTATGACAGTCAAGGAGGTAGATTCAGTTATCCTCCGCTCAACAATTATGGTGTCACCATAAACTTCTTGCTTATAAGCATCTTCCCCTTCATTTTTAATTTCCACATGCACAGCAGCGTAACTGTAGAGAAAACAAATATCAAACTAAAGATCCAGTAAATGAAATAAAATGGAAAATTAAACCGACTAATCCACATTAGCAGTAAAATTGACAGTACTTGACTAATTATGTTATTTCCAATAAATAAAATAATTTAAAGGAAGAGAATAGTGTCCAGAGTACAGTACACCATGGAGTAAAACACCAAAATTTGAGCAAATACCAAATGTCGCTACTCACGAGTCACAGCCAGGAAAACAAGTAGCTCAAACAATGGCAGCGGATCCACTTTATTACCGCATACTGGCATTATTCCTAAAGTAAATATCCTAAATTGAGTACCAATATTTCATTTCAACCCCATAATTCATTTTGTAAATCCAAAAACTGACATAGAAATCATAATTCACCTGTCACACTTCAAACTACACAACCAAATTGCACATAAGTAACTTCCACTGTAATGGAACACATATAAGTATATATAAATATTACACAGAGGAATGGGAAAACAAACAAACAAACAAAAATTAGGAATTACCTGCACCCTGTCTTGATAAAATCCTTTAAAGTCGCGGCTCGATTGGTACTCTTAGCCCGGCAACCAAAAGCAATACATAATGCCGTCAAGATAGCACTTTTACCACCTAAAAACACCATAATCAATACCACAGAAATTACAACACACATAGAAAATAAAAATAAAAAATAAATTAGAAGCCAAATACACACAACAATTGCACATATATAGGGCAAAGAGACATGAAAATAGCGAAATTCAAGGTTACTTACTCCCATTTTGGCCAGTAATGAAATTGACATAATCGCTAAATTCGATCTCCAAATTACTGTGACACATGAAATTCTCCAATCGGATTTTCTTAATTGTGCCGGCTACAGGGCCTGTCCGGTAAGAGAAACCGTTTTGATTCTCTAAATCTTCCATGGCTGTGATCAATTTTGGTTGGCTCTCTTTGGTTTCGAAAACCCTAATTTGGCGGTGAGGGAAGTGAATAGATGAAATTGGGACTGTGGGATGGGAAAACAAAAAAAGGGAGAGTTTTTAGGGATTACTGTCTTTAGTAGTCACTATCACTATGCTGCGTTATGGCGGGGAAAACCCCGAATGGAATGGCTTCTCGTGTACGGTGTTAGTACTTAGTAGAGATAAATCATACAGTAATCAATCAATATCAATCAATCAATAAATATATATATATATATATATATATATTATATTTATCCTTCTTTCTATCTATCTATCTATCTATCTATCTATACCCTTATAAAATCTATACCTATATACCCTTATGAAAGAGAAGATGGCTTTGAAAAACTGTTCATTTGAACAGTGAACAGTGAACAGTGGATATTTTATTTTTTATTTTATTTTTTGAAAAGGCAAGAACAACCAGGTAACCCGCAGGTTAACTTAAGGTGTCCCTTACCAACAGGCTAGTAAGGGACTGGTCAAAAGAGGCAGACCAAGAACGTAGACCAGGACAGTTATGGCCAAAGTTTGCCATAAAGTCCGCAACTGCATTAGCTTCTCTAAAACAGTGGAGCACTTCCACTCGATTGAAATGGTGAAGGTCTTTCTTCGTGTCGATGATGATATTTTCAATCTCCCATGGGATATGCCATTCAACTCTAACGGTCTTGATGACTGCCAAGTTGTCGCCCTCTATAGTGATATTCTTGTAACCTTTGAAGCGAGCGGAACGCACCCCTTCCCGTAATCCTATCGCCTCAACCATAAGTATTGAGCTGGTACCGCAAGGTAATGCACCCAAAGAAATGACTCCTCCATTTTCATCTCTTAGAACAAACCCTGCAGCAGAAATATCATTATTAATTTTCGAACCATCAAAGTTGATCTTGATATAATTAGCTTTGGGTAGAGACCAGTAGACATTTTGTCGCGGTTCTTTCCGGGCTTGTTTCCTTTGAAAAACTCTTGTTGTATCAGGTTCCATCATCTTAGAGGAGATACTTTGCCATTCTAAAAAGCTTAGTTTACTGAAAATAGCTATTTGTGTAGGGCTGGTGATTAGATCATTAAAAATAACTTTGTTTCTAGCAAACCAAAACATCCACCAGGTTGTAAATAAAAGCACTAAATCGGACTCAGACAATTGTTGCTTTAAAACTTTCATCCTTTCTATAACGGAAAAGGAGGGATCTAAGTGTATCATAAGTTTAGCTTGACACATAGTGGACAATGAATAGTTAATTTACTCTATTTAATTTCTTTTCTCCTTTATTATTGGGATATTACACGGTGTACCCCTGTAGTTTGGCGAAATATCTGTTGCACCCGCATTTTAAGTTTTGTATATGTCGTACCTCTGTGATTAAATATTAATGTACAGTATATACAATTTTCACTTTTACTGTCAAGTACTCCGTCACTTTGAAATTTCATGACTATTTTGCCCTTCCAGACTTGTCCTTAAACCCTTTCGAAACCTCCATTACCAACTCAAATCAATCAACACATTCTCTCTCCTCAATCAAGGACTACCATCTGCACACAACTGCTATTTTTTTGAAAATGGAGTATTTTTAATCATGTTTTTAAAAATATATGATTAATAGTAGCTAAGGAGTTAGCTTGACTTTTCCCTCAAAAAAAAAAGGAGTTAGCTGGACTTCAAGAGGAAAACATGATTGTCTGGCTGGTTGTTAGAAATATTAATGCTGAAATTATGGTCTTAGCTGTTTATTTGTGTAAACTCGGACAAACTATGTGTAGATACAGGATTAAGTTTTTTTTTACGTGGGTACTTTTTAGTTAAAATTTATTTGGAAAATGTGAAGAATGACAACAATAATCAAAACCCAGTATGAACCCCTAGCTAATAGAGTTTGAGAGGTTATGATGTACAAAATATTACTCCCAAGTCTGGATAGAGTAGTTTTTTTTTGTAATTACATTTCCAGTAGGTAGGACAATTATATTAACAAAATTAGAAGCTTTATTGACGGCTTGTACAAAACATTACTGAACAAACTTTGTGGAAGGAAGAATACAGATCAACGGGAACACTACTCTGTATTTTGCTGGGCTATCACAATGAACAAATAAACCAATTTTCAGTGTTCCTGCGACACCAGTCAATACAGAGCGGGTGAGAATGAGTGAACTACTTGAAATAGTTACTAAATAAGTAAATTTGGCTTCATTTTCATAACAAAATTTGATTTCTTACCTTTTACAAGAGCCGATGTGGTTACAATGCCTGATGTGGTTGCTCGGTTATGAAATTTGCATGTCATAATCAAGATATAGGGATAGATGATGCGGAAGTGGAAGCATTGAGAGAAAGGTGTGTATACTTCTGAAATATTCCTATTTTTTTTCTTCGTAGATTCGTCATCGTGGGATGATTAAATGATTGTGTCACTGTCATCGTATTTGGTGCCTTGTTTTTAGGATTTTTTTTGCCTGTTTATTGTATTTTGTATGGTGTATTTTGATGAATTGTTTGTTTCTAATAATGTGTTTGGGGTTTGGATTGTGGAAAAAGAAGAGCATGTCAAGAAGCCCTCAACCATTGCGATGAATACTTGATATTGGCCTTTTACTCTTTATAATACCCCGTACATTTAGACTATTTTCCTAAAATAATTTATTTATTTTATAAGGTGATATTTATTTAGTGCTAAAGTGGGTGTATTTGTGTTTTGCTTTTGTTTTTAAAAAAAAAAAAATGTTTGGTTTCATTTGGAACTCTTACACCGCAATTGACCTCTTTTAAGTCGGTTTTCATAAACCCTTATATACGTGCAAAACCATCCCCACAATCACCTTTTCCCCATCTCCTTTAGTTTCTCTCTCACGGACGAAGACCACCACCATCATCTTGAGTCGTGATCCGCCATCATCACCACCATCTTCGCTAGTTTCTCTCTCTTCACAAAACTTTACTGCTGCTGTGAGTACTTCGCTGTCAATGGTCGAATTTTCTCTCTCCTCTTGTTGTTCTGTTTCACGCGATTCTTGTCTGTGCCTCTGCCCTGTTTCTGTCGCTGCTGGAGCTGTTTGATTGCCATGGATTCCGGCGAATTTATCACCCCAAACGCTACCTAATCGCCACCCAGGTTCATGCCCAATTCACCCCTTTTCATGGGTTTGATTTCTGAAACCCTAATCCCCAATTACTTGGTATTTAGTTGATTCTTAAGTTCTGATTTTGTGGGCTTCATTAGTAATTGGTTTGTTGTTATTATTTGCAATTGTTTATGTATAGATAGTTGCTGATTGATTGAAGGATTTAGCTCATTATTTTCTTCGGATACTGAATTGAAGGTAACCCTTTCTAGTCACTTTGGAGTTGAATGTTATTTTTCCTTTTAATGTGTGAATTAGATGCTTGATATGTGATTAATATGTGAACTGAATCACTATATGTTGGATTCTGTAAATTCAATTATGAGGTTGCTTTTGCTTGTGTTTAATTGGTGATTTTATTTGAATTAGATATGAGTTGGTGTTAATTTCTCCATTATTGATTTTCCTGGCAGTAGCTGAATTTTCCATGTATAGTGCTGCAAATCTCAGTACTCAAAGATTGCTATGTTTATGGATTGGTGGTAGCAGATTAGTGTATATTAGGGCCTATGTAGATGAAGGTAGTTTGGGACTTGTAGTTATGATTAGAGGATAGTTCTTGGTAGACTACTGAACTGAGAGATATGCTGTTAATTATTGGGAAACCGGTGCCATATTGTGAACTGTCACTAACCCAGAGTGGGTAGTTGTTATGAGAAAGAGATTATGAGAGTGAATATGATTTGTTATTGATCTTGGTTTGAGGCTCAGACGTTGTTAGTTCTTTAACTCTTGGCATGTGGGTGAGTAGCCTAAGATATAAATTCTTAGGTAATGAACAGTATTTTATGAAATGGTTACATGGTTATGAATTGGTCCGAGAGTGGACTTTTGAGTGCCTGCGGGCTATGTTATGAGTTATGAGGGCCTATGGCCGAGTTATGAGAATGGTTTTGCATCTGAGGGTTTTACCGCCAGTTCACTTCCCACATTGTTGAGGTTAGGAGCTAGTGACTGAGAGCAATTGGCACAAATTATTGGGTTTGAGATATAGATGAAATAGCACATATTAGAATGCAATTGAGACTTATTTTGGTATTTATGTGACTATAAGGTCATAGTTGACCTGAGTTGAGATTCAAGAGTTTTTCTTTATTATTCGATAGAATGCTTGGTTACTCAATTTTGCTGATTGGTTGCTTTCTGTGTTACGTGTGTTGTGCGTCCATTTTTCTTCAATGGTGGGCCTATGATGAACCTATGCGATATTCGATTGCATGGGGGAGTAGATTGGAGTATATTTTACAGGTTTATGATTTGTGAAGATCTTGTTTCTCGAATGGACGACTGAAGTTGGAGCTATCAAGAAGTTTGATCATTATTGTCATTTATTTTCATTTAATGTAATAAAGAGATCGTTGTAGTTTGTTGGTTGTTATAGAGTTATTTAGTTGGGATTTTGTAAAGGTTTGCCTTACACTCATTCTATAAGTGAGTGTGGCAGTGATGCTTTGGATTTGGTTAGAAGTCTTCCGCTGTCAGTTTGCATATTTTGTTGTATAGTCTGTATAAGCAGGTTTTTGTAAAGTCGATAACTTGGGACGTCTATGTACAAAGGAAACTCTGCCGGATTTTTGGCGTGAGTTTATTCATTATTTAGAAAATCCGGGGTGTTACACTCTTGCTCTTCCCCTGGTACATTTGACTTCTTCAATTTGGTTTCTTAGATTATTCAAGCAAGTTTTCTTGGAAGGACATCTAATCGTCATATTGATAACTAAAGAAACATTACACTAATATCCAATCAACTTCGTTGGACCGGAGTGCTAGCAATTTTTTGCGATAACAACTAGATAATGGAGAGTCTCATAGTTTTTGGCTTTTTGTTGACGTTTATACTATAAGCTTGTAAATTTGCATGGTCTTGCAATTTTATGGGTCCATTCTTTTCATTTTCTTTTTTAGTTTCATTTATTTTTACTGGCAAAAGCGAAGCATGGGTGTATTTGTGTGAGTGGTGTGTTATTGCTCAATTGACCACTATAACTGTCAATTTCTTCCCTCTTTTCCACTTCCATTTGATTTAATTGTCAAAGAGAGAGGATGGATGGGTGGGAGGGAGGGAGGGAGTTATGTGCAGATTCTGCTCATTGATTTACTTTAAAATATGAGGCTTAAAACATTGGCATCGCAAAAACATTTTTCTCTCTCTAAAATGCTCTCTTCTCTCTCCTCTACACCGCGCATCCACCATTGATGAAGCTGTGAGTTTCAATGGGGAAGAAAGACAAGGCAAAACGAGGGACAGAAAAGCATGGCGATAATGTGGAAAACTCAGCCCCACCATGTCCTACCAAAACTGTGAATCAAAGGCAAAGCTCGAGCAGTAATCACGAAAATCTAGATCGGGTTGTGCGCAATTTAAACGATGAATTGGAGGCACCTGAGGTGATGACACCTGAAATGCAAACTCAAACAGTGCAGCAAATGGAACTAGCTAGAGAGAAAATCAACACTTGGCTCTCGAAAATGAAGGAGAAGGCAAGTACTCAATTCTCGTCCGAGGATGAAGAAGAAGAGGCAGAACAGACAACTCAGCAAGATAACACAGACATTGGTAAGGTTTCTGCTTGGGAAAAATTCGACATATCTAAGCTAAAAAATGCTGGTTTTAAGCTAGATTTTATTGCGCCTGTTATGCATGAAGGGAAACCAGTAGGGGAAATTAACCTTAGAGACATAGAATCTGAAATAAACTACTGGAATAAAGCTGTAGTTTGCTATGTCATGGGATCTAGACCACCAATTACAGTATTTAGTGGATTCCTAAGACGAATTTGGGCAAAAAAAGGGATGAATAAAATTGCTATGATGAAAAATGGATTGGTTTTGGTTCGTTTTGATTCATTGGAGCAGAGAGATGCTATAATATAGGAAGGAGTGTACCATTTTGACAACAAACCCATGATAGTCAGACCTTGGTCTGAAAATGTGGATTATGCAAAAGAAGAATTAACCTCGGTTCCTATATGGGTGAAATTCCCAGGATTAAATGTGAAGTATTGGAATGCTATGGGTTTAAGCAAAATTGGAAGCCTTGTTGGTAGACCAATGATGGCAGATAGGAACACTGAACTCAAGGTAGGAATTCACTATGCAAGGGTGCTAATTGAAGTAAAAATTGGAGATGTGTACCCTGATAAAGTTAATTTCAAGAATGAAAAGGGGAATATTGTTGAGCAGGAGGTTGAATATGACCGGAAACCAATCATTTGCAACCACTGTAAACAGTATGGACATGGAGAACCTGATTGCAGGAAGAAGCTTGCTGCTGCAGCTCCTGTGGTGCAATCTGTGACTGTGCAGAATAGGCCACCACCACAAGCAAACCCTAGAAACTAGCAATGGCAGAATGCAGGGAGAGGAAGGGGTAGAGCAGGGAATGCGGGGAGGGGTCTGAGAGCAGGGAGAGGGATTTACAGGCAAATTCAACAACAGCCCCAGACACAGAACTCATTTGAATTATTGCAAGATAAAGAAGTGCAGGAAGGGCAGAAAACTCAAGGGGAAACAGCAGAACCTGCAGCAAAGGAGGACCTGCTACATGGTATGGTGCCAACACATGGTAAGTCTCCTATCTTGACTAATAGTCATGGATAGGATCCTTATATGGAATGTGAGAGGCCTAAATGGCCCTAATAAACAGAAAGATGTAAGTCTTTTCTGCAAAAAGAATAATTGTGGCTTGGTGGTTTTGTTAGAAACTAAAATTAGGTTAGTTAATTTGGAAAAATGCAAGGAAAATTTCATGCCAGGGTGGGAATCATATAGCAACCATAACAATCATAGATTGGGCAAAATCTGGATTAGATGGTTACCAAATGATTTCCATGTTATTGTGATATTTTCAACTGTGCAAATGGTGACTTGTAAACTAATTAATATTATGAAAAAAAAGGAGTTTGTGGTGAGCTTTGTGTATGGGCTGAAGGAAAAGGAGGAAAGGAAGCAACTGTGGCAGGATCTTTCTGTTTATGCACTGAACTGCAATGTACCCTGGATTGTGGGGGGGGGGGACTTCAACAATGTGTTACTACCTGGTAATAGACAAGGAGGTAACCCAGTCACATATGCTGAAATACAAGACTTCAAAGACTGTTTAGAGGATTGGTCTGGGTGTCAATTCACTTGGAACAATAGGCATGAGAGGGGAGGGAGAGTTTATTCTAAAATTGATTGGGTTTTTGCCAACAGTCTCTGGATTCAGGAATTTGATCAGTTTGATCTTAAATTCCATCCAGAGGATGTGCCTGATCACTCTCCAATCTGTTTAACCCTGCACAAAGAGCTCACAAAAAATAGAAATACCCCCTTTAAATTCTTCAACATGTGGAGCCTCCACTCTGAATTTCAAGCAATGGTGCAGCAAGCTTGGAACATCAGAACACAAGGCACAAAAATGTTTAGTGTTTATCAGAAACTGAAAAAAGTGAGAGTAGTGCTGAAAAAGCTAAATAGAGAGGAATTCAGTGGGATCCTAACTCAAGCTGAGGTAGCAAGAACTACAATGAATCAAGCACAGAAAGCAGCAAACCAGGACCCTCTAAATGAGACAATACAGCAGGAGGAAGTGCAAGCCAGAAAGAGGTACAATGAGCTGAATATGGCAGCTGAGAACTTCCTGCAACAAAAGAGTAAGGCAAAATGGATTCAATTAGGGGATGGAAACACTCCATTCTTTCATGCAATTATGAAGCAAAGAAGACAGCAACACAGAGTACATTCCATCAAGACACAGGAGGGAACCCTTTTAGAAGAACAGAACTTGATTGTAGAGGAATTTGTGGGTTTTTACAGAGAAATGCTAGGAGTGTCAGGAACCAGAACCACTGCAGCTGAAAATAGCTTCTTTTCAGCAGGACACAGACTAGACATACACCAACAGATGACCCTGAATGCCCCTGTGACTGCTGAAGAAGTCAAGAGAGCAATGTTTTGAGATTGACTGTAATAAAAGCCCAGGCCCTGATGGTTTTGGATCAGGTTTCTTTAAAGAAGCCTAGCATACTGTGGGGCAGGAAGTGACTGAGGCTATTATTGATTTTTTTGAGTCTTCCAAAATGCTCAAAGAAGTGAATGCAACTAACTTGTGTCTTGCGCAGAAAATACCAAGTCCTGAAAAGGCTTCTGATTACAGGCCCATAGCTTGCTGCAACACCATCTACAAGTGCATCTCCAAGATTCTATGTGGAAGACTGGCAAGAGTGCTTCCTGAACTAATTTCTGTGAATCAGGGAGCCTTTGTGGCACAGAGATCTATAGTCCACAACATCATGATTTGTCAGGATCTAATCAAGCACTATAATAGGAAACAATCCTCTCCTAGATGCCTGATGAAGATTGACCTCAGAAAAGCTTATGACATAGTTCACTGGGGTTTTATCAAGGAAATGCTGCAAGGGTATGGCTTCCCATTGAAGTTTAGTGGCTGGATACTGGAGTGTATCCAAACAGCTAGCTTCAGCATCAACCTGAATGGGGAAGCCCATGGATACTTCACTGCAAAGCGTGGCATTAGACAGGGAGACCCAATCTCTCCATTAATCTTTGTCTTGGTTATGGAATACTTGTCAAGAATCTTAAAGATAGCTTGCATGGACAATAGTTTCAACTGGCACCCCATGTGCAAAGAGCTTGCTCTAAGTCACCTTTGCTTTGCTGATGACCTGATGTGCTTCTGCAAAGCTACACATGACTCTGTGAGTATCCTAATAGACTGCATGAATTACTTTTCACAAGCTACAGGACTATTTGCAAACCAGGAAAAATCAAACATGTATGTGGCAGGTGTTAGTGAACAAGAGAAAAATGAGCTGCTGTGTCTCTCAGGGTTTCAGGAGGGTGCACTGCCAATGAAATACCTAGGTGTCCCACTATCCCCATCAAAATGGAGTAAAATGGACTGTGAATGCTTGGTGGATAAAATGACAAAAAAACTACATATCTGGGCTTCCAGAAACCTCTCATATGCAGGAAGGGCACAATTAATAAATTCTGTGTTATTATCTATACATGTATACTGGTCAAGCATTTTTATCATGCCTGCTGGGGTACTGAAAAGTATAGAGCAAAAATGCAGATTCTTTTTATGGGGAACTACTGACCAAAAGCACAAAACAAGCCTGGTTGCTTGGGATGTAGTCTGCAGACCAAGAAGAAATGGGGGTATAAATATTAAACATTGCAAATGGTTTAATATAGCCCTAAATGGGAAGCACATATGGGATTTAGCCAAAAAAAAGACACATTGTGGGTGAAGTGGATAAATGGAGTGTATTTGAAAGGAAGCAATTTTTGGAACTATGTTCCTGTGTGGGGAGCTAGTTGGTACTGGACAAAGCTCAACAAGATCAAAAGCCACTTCCAGGGCCATTATACAACCAGAGGAGTGTGGAGGGAAACCCAAAATGGAGTATACTCTGCTGCTAGTGGATACAGGGTATTGCTAGGGAATTTGCCAAAATCCAGACATCTGGGGAAATATAACTGTACCTAGGCATAGCTTCTGTTTATGGTTGGCCCAAATGGGAAGACTACTGACCAAGGATAGGCTGCAGAAAATGGGATTCCTCAATGGAGACACCATCTGCTACCTGTGCAAAATGGAGACAGAGAATCATAGCCATCTGTTTTTCAGCTGCAATGTTTCAACAGAGGCACTGTACCAGGTAAAGACATGGCTACAAATATCCGCAAGAGCAAACACAACCCAGGGAATGCTCAACTGGGCTAGTAGACAGAAATGCTCGAGATTCAGGAAAGAAGTGTATGCAGCAGGAATTGCAGCAGCTGTGTACTGGGTTTGGAGAATCAGGAACCTGATGTGCTTTGAGAAGAGCAGAATGCCAATGTCACAGGTTATTCAGCAGATGCAGCTAACAATCAGAGTCAGAATTCAACAATGCAGTAGCAACAGGAAGCTAAACAGCAGGGATAAAAGATGGATAAGAAATCTGTGAAATCCAATTGATTTTGTAGATGCAGAAATTCACACAGCAAAAGTTGCAGAAGATAATCAAGAATCAATTGGCAGAAGCAAAACAGAAAGAGAAAGTGGCAGAATCAAGTAGATCAGAAAGGCTAGAGAATCAGTGCAGAATATGAATCAGATGTCAGCAGAGAGGTAGTAAATGGAAGAAGCACAGAAGATCAGCAATGATGCAGTACAGCAGCTTCAACAGAAAGTCAGAACCAGAACACATCAGGTTTTCAGCAGAGAACCTAGCAGTCCTGCAAGGCATGAGCACCTGTGCAGGGATTCAGGCAGCAGGGTTCAGCAGGGAATCAGTAGCAGTTTGCTGAAGCTAGGCAGAGTGAGGAATGAAACAGAATGTAGCAGATTTGAAAGGCTAGAAGAAGTTGTAATGTTTTAGCTTATTATGTTTTTTTGTATTTTGCTGTAAGTCAGAAATGATTTTTGTATTTTGTATGTGTTTACAGAGATGGTATGTAAGGTAGTAAAGGGATGTAGAAAAAAGGAACCCTACCTAGTAGGTGGCCTTGGTTCTGTATTGCCTATGGGCTGTAATCTAAAGATTACAGTGAGCAATAATACAATTTCTGACTTGCACCAAAAAAAAAAATATGAGGCTTATTCAAGATATTCAGGACTAATTTCTGTGGAGTAGACTTTTTAGTGTGGGAAATCATACAACAACTTCATGAAGGAAAGTTTCAGTACTTTCAACTAAGAAAGCAGTGTGTTCTGGAAAATACTTCAAGTCTCTTGCAGAAACTTTTGAATGAATCTTGGCTCATTGATTTATAGCTAAAGTGCAAGTAGGAGTGTTTCATGGGCTCTGCTAAGCGCTAAGAGCATACTTGGTACCACTGCATGCTGGGCTAGATTAACATCTACCTTTGTACTTCTACTAGGATTAATGTTTTTGTCTAGCGATATGACTTGGCTCCTTTTAATTGTTTTTTCGTATATGCTTACCCTTAGTTGATACACCTGATTTAATACCGCTGTTTATGCTGTAGATTAACTGGGTTATGCAATTTTTTCTGTATCTGTTACTTTTGCAGGTTTTATAAAGCAGCAACAAATGATACTATTATCTGGTTTCAAGTTGGCTTCACAAGGTCACACTCTTTGAATTCAGTCAAACTTGTTTCTTTTGGGGGTAGTTGTATCAATTGTGTAATGCTCATAAAATGACCCATAGCAGCTTATTGGAAAAAATATGGTTGATGATTTGTTTCTCAAGAATGGCTCAAACAAGTACTTGTTCAGTTTTGACATAATGGAGTAATTGACTACTGAGTTGTGTTCGATTTTTAGATTTTAGGATTTGTGTCTCAGAGTTCTAGCATGTATATCTTGACAAAGGCATGCAAAAAGATGTATTTGTCCCAGTTACTGATCTGATTTTGGTCACTTTATTTCTTGTTGAAGTTCCCTTTCCCTATTTGTTTTGTTGTACCTTTGTGATGGGATGATCTTCAATCACGATCCTCCAAGATGTGTTGATTGTTGGGTAGGTGCTACATCTCTTCCTTTTAGTGTATTTGTTTCATCTTTCCTTGCTTTTTTTACTATCTGAATTGTCTTCCAATGCTTATTGACCAAGAATTTGGGGAAGCATGATGTTTATTGATTAGCTCCTCCCTTACCTTTGCTTTAGGAAGGAGTTTGACATCCACAACAAACGTTTAGTGTTTCCTTTTCTTTACTTCTTTATTGGGGTGGGGGTGAGACTCTACACCAGGCGCAAGAGGCCATTTTTGGCGGAGGCTGGAGGCTTTCCTCACCAATCTTAATGAAAAAAAACCTAGGTAGTACTGAGAATGGTATTAAACGGAATTCACACTTCTTAATATGTCATTTTCTCTAAAGCTCGTATATTTGCCATGGAGTTTCAAGATTGCTATCAGGGACTTTGAGGAATAGAAATAGAATTATAAGTGTGTACAGCATATGATACATCTGAAGCAAATAATATTTAACTAACAATTCCATTCCTTACATGGTTTCCAACTTTCCATTTGCCTAAGCTCTTCCAGGGTTGAAACTTCTTGCAATTTTTATCAAAGTTCTAGAGTGAAGAAATTCTGAAACAGACAAAGGGACAAATGGGAGAAAAATCTTCAGTCATTGTGTATTCTTCCGTATCTGAGTCTAAAATGTCAAGCTTTCTTTGTATGTTAGGATTGTGGGGGTCCTTCACGTTGCGGTATGGGTTGCAGACTTGCAGTAGTGCACTGATTTCGAAGAAAATTGGAGGTCAGATCTCTTTTCCAGAGTGCTTTTTACTCGACTTTCTCCTCTCTATTTGCTTTTGCTTCTCTCTTGGTTTGAGGTTTGACTTTGAATAGATTTAGAATTGAGTCTGAGGTTTGACTCTGAATAGATTTATACAGTTTTTATAGCTAGGACTCGAGGCTGCTAGGTAATTGGATGGAGCAAACTGAAACTTATTCTTGTATCACAGTTTATGGCTTCAGTCGTTCTCCCTGTAATACACAGTCAAGGAATTAGCTTCTTAGTTCATTGTTGAAACTAAGTCTTGCTCTCTCCAGTGAGCGTATAGGATGGGAATATTATGGGTCCGAGGAAGGTGCAGAACTGCAGAACATTGGTTGACTCTTTGAAGCAAAGTTATTGGTTGAGCTGCTGGAATAAGTGGGCCTCCCTTTATCGGTTTATCCCTGATATAGGATGATCTACTATAGATATGACAGGAAGAAACTTCATTTCTTCCTTCAGGTGGTCTAATGCCTACTGTATTCTCAAGCTGGTAAGACCTCTGAGAAGTATTATAGAGGTCCCAGGTTCGAGTTCCCTCATGGCCACTGGAGGTTTTCCTGGTCGTTAACTTTAGGGCTCATGTGATTAGTCAAGCAAAGCTCGGACACCCATATTATCTAAAAAAATTATCAGTTGTATAGGAGGAAGAGTGGGCAAGTTTGGAGAAAAAGAAGACATCGAGAGGCATAAGTCTTATAGAACCGGGAAGGAAAAAATGATATTTTGATGTGTGATAATATAATTTCTGTTGAGGGAAATGGTTTCATGTTGTACTTGTACTTTTCTGTGGATTTCTGACTGGTAATTGTTTCAAGCTATATCTGCTTCTCTGTGGTTTTGACAATCTATGCTAATTTTGGGGTGCTTATATGTTCCAATAGCACTGATGGTTCTTTAAATCTGTGAAACCCGTTGTAGCAGTTCTGTACACGATTTTGAAAATGTTATCCTTCTCCCTTCATTCTCCTTTCCTGTTTTGTACATATGCTTTGTAATATTAAAAATTATGATTTCATTCATGTTGCTATCAGGTTATTATGTTTGCTCATCTATTGGACGTAACTTGAAGTTTGACATCAATCTCATGGTTATGCTAATATTATTATATTTCGGATAAGAAATTTTTCATTGCATAGTTTCTTCCTTCCTGCTTTTGCCAGTTTCCATAGCTCAGAAGACACTGTTTCATTGTTTGGTTGGCCATACAGAAAAAAAACTGGCATCTTTTGAAATGCTTGCTAAACGTGGCTTCTATTGGGTGAATGTGTGTGAATTATGCAAGTCTGCTGCTGAATCAAGCTCCCATCTTTTCTTTGGTTCCTGAGATTCTCCAGTGGATAAAAGTTACCAGGTCTCCATGGCACCTACCTCATGAAGTGAAGTGGTTCCATAGAAATGTGAAAGGCAAGACGTTACAACAACGTTTGAGAAGGGCTGTCCTTCTAGCAACAATTTATGAGTTGTGGAGGGAAAGAAACCTGAGTATTTTCAAGAGCCAGGGCGAGAAGTGTTACTCAAATTGTCAAGCATATTAAATTTGTTGTGTATTCCCATACTTTTGCTTTTGCGAAAAATGAATGTATTGTAATGGAATACTGAATGAACAGCTTTGATAGGTAGAATGGTTGATGTAACAGGGTACATACAAGACGAGCAAAAAAAAAAAACAGGGTACATACACATGGTATGCCTTGATGTAATTGTTCTCCCAAGGGGTGTCACATTGGCATCCTTTGGAAAGTGGAATGAAAATTCTAACCATTTTCCAAAAAAAAAAACAAAAAAAACAAAAAAAACAAAATGCATAGTTTTTTTTCTCAAAAAATATACGAAATATATGCATCGACTTAAGCAACAGGATCATAAAAGTAAATTGTCAATAATATATCATTATGGTCTTAAGAAGTAGGATGACAATATGTTTTTGTGTGTGGAACAAGAGATAATATGGCTAAATAGCTACAGTTATTAGACCAAAGTATATTTTTGCCTAAGCCATGTAGGACTACTGGAAATTTTTTGTCATATTTAGCAGGCGCATTTTCTATGGTGTAAAAGTTTCATAATGGCTGAGGATCTTGCAAATTCTACTTGTAGCCCAGATATGGAAATTAAGAAATTTTTTAGTCAGCTAAAGTTGCCATCTCAAGCAGAATGGAGCTGGCTTTTAGTGGCTTAACATCACCCGAAGACCCAGAAATTTCTACTGATAAGCTCAGATTGTCCGTAGATTTGAGCATGGGAAGCAACTAATTCAAAATTGTATGAGTTTGAGGGTGAAAATTTTGCATGGTTTTCACCTCATTGATAGAAGTGGGACATAAATTATTGCCAAAGACATTTTTTGGTGTGAGGTATTGTAGTTTCTGGTGATCTAAGGTTATATTAGATGTCTGTCTTGTATGCACTTTGCTTAAATTTAATAGTTCTTTTATGAAAAAAGAATATTGAATAATTGGAAAGAATTTGTACAGATTAATGTGTGGACGAACGATTCATGCGTTATTAGCTGAAGCCTAGATTTTAATATTAGTAGATTAAATAAAGCAATACATTTGAGCTGCATAATATTTAAGCCAAAGTCCTTATGAAACATTTCTTCTTTGTTCTTACCCTTGACAGTTAATTCGGTCAAAAAAAAGTCATAATAAATGATAATCGTCAAGACTTTTAATCGTCCCTCTAAATTATATTCACCCACCGCACGCGTTCCACCAACTAGTTTCGAGGAGCAATGAGGCACGTCGGGTAGGCGAGAATTTTAAGAGCACGCCACCTAAGCAAGAATAATGACGAAAAAGAGTTGGTGTAAAACGTTTAGGAGTCTTACCATCCTTACAGGTGTAAAAGGGGATTGCTAAATGTAAATCGTAAATTACTAAACGCAAATTTTTTTTTTCCAAAATACCCCTTTAACTCTCCGATCGATTTCCCTCTCTTCCTCGTTTCCCCTGTCTATGCCTTCAACCCAATAGTTTGAACTGTTCATAGGAACAAAAATGACGGTGGCCGACGGTGGGAATGGCAAGGCGTCAATGGCAGGGTGGCTAGTAGGGGAAGTCTCCATATGGGGAAGCCTACAAGGGTCGGGTAGAAGGTGGTGATGGGAGGACGACGAGATCTGGTTTGGGCCGATAGAAAATAATGAAAGTTCACGTTGATTTGTAATTTGTATTATTTGTCCGTATCAACAATATCATCAATAGAGATGTTATGATGTTCTTGAAACCTTCACTCTAGTTTACTAGGAGTATTTCACAAGAATAAACCTTTAGCAAGCCATCGATGGCAGAATATCTCAGGCGGCCAACAGACCACCGAAACCTAGCCCCCACCATAACAATTGCGGAAACCCACCACCTATAAACCCTACTCAAATAATAATAACAAAATATAAACTTGTAAGGGATATTTTATAATTTAAAGCCAAATAATTTAATTCAATCATGTTTGATGAAGTGGGTTAATAATAATAGAGACGATCCACAGTTAATGGAATATGGACAGAAAGTTGTGTTTGAAGTAAAAAGGGTACTTTGGGAAAAAAATGCGGTAAAAATATTTACGTTTAGTAATTTCGTATTTACGTCAAGCAATTTCGGTGTAAAATTAGATATTGATAAACCACTAGAGTTTTATGAGGGCTATATCAGGTTTCCGTCGAATATTCAAAATCATATATAACGTTTTCTATACATTTCAAAAAATAACAAAATATACACCATCAGATTTAGGTCGAAAAATACTTCAAAACGAGATGCATTTACATTATGTTTTGAACATATAAGTAAGAATATTGAGTTATGTTGTGACATCATCAAAGAGAATAGGGTGATCCCACATCATCCGGGAGTATTAGTGCACGTCACGTCGTCATCTAAGCAAATAGCATAGGATGCCCCCTAATTATAATTAACTAGAATTATAATTTTTGTAAATATATGAGAGAAGATAATATTGTGGAATTAGGATCATAATAGGACATTGAAGAGATTATAGTATTTAATAGAGTTGTACTCATAATAGAAGCCTAAAAAAACAACGTGGTAAGCTATCTTATGTAGTAAATCATCTGCAAACACAATTGTAGTTCAAATAGGAGATTGCAATTACCCAATGTATCTCATATTATATAAATGACCAACAATTATGATTCCCTAGCCTTGTGAATGTAGTCAACCGCAGCGTAGCTTCCCTTTAACCCCCCTAATCTAGTTTTTTTTTTTTCTTCTTTTTTTTTTGGGTTCCTTACTCCTTACTTCTAGATGTTTTCTTAGTTTTTTTTTTTTTTTTTTTTAAGAAAAGAGAACTCATTTATTCTAACATAACAAGTTGAATATGACACCCCACCATCACTACTTGAAATCGGTGTCTTGATCAGCTCCATCGGTAAATGACTACCAATCCAACCATCACTGCTAGAAATTGGTGTCTTGATCAGCTTCGTCGATAATTGACAATACCCTGAAATATGCTATACAGTAAAAGGGAGACCACCGCCTTTTCCCTACGATCGGAGGTAAGCACGAAACGTGCTACAACTATTTGGAAGAACCAATTCCCTTGACATAGTAGATTGAACTTGTCTTCTTCATTCATCAAACTGAACCCAAAACAATAAATTCTACGACCCTTCGACGAACGCTGAGTATTCCACAATCTCTCACTGAAGGAGAGTTTATTATTAGCCATAAAGAAAAACAAACTAAAAAACTAGATCGAAAGCAAAGAAACAACAACGAAGGGGCTAACCACCGACAATAATGTCGGTGGTAGCCCCAATATGAGTCAAAGAGGAAAATGGGCTAGGGTTTCTTTGAGAGAGAAGAGAGAGAGATAGAGAGAGAGAGAGAGAGAGAGAGACTCTTCTTAGTTTTTGTTATTGATTACTCACTATTCACTAATCTTAATTAGAAATTATTGACTTGGTATTCATCTTTTGCAGATTTTGGAGATTATTCAATTGTTCAACAATAGCCAATTCCACATGTAAAAGTAAGCTTTATTTGTTCTCCTTCTAACCAATTCATAGTGACTTTATCCGATTGTTTCCTAGACATTATTTGTCATTCACTATACATTATTTGCTTGATAGCTTCCTAGACATGATTATAATCATGTTTATATATTTTTCTATTCTTTCTGGGTTCCGTACACCTTATTTCAAGATGCTTTGTTAGTTTTTGTTTTTGATTACTCACTGTACACTAATTTTGATTAAGAAAGTATTAACTTGATATACATCTTTTGCAAGTTTTAGAGATTATCCAATATTTCGATAATAACTCATTCAACATGTAAAAGTAAGCTTTATTTGTTCTCCCTCTAACCAATTAATAGTGACATTATCCAATTATTTCCTAGACATAATTTGTCATTCACTACATTATTTGATAAAAAAAAAATATTGATCTGCGGCTGCTGGCACAAATGAAAGGGTACATAATGGCTTCATCATTCATCAACATGTGATGGGCATTCTACGAATTCTACACATTCATGTTCAACTGACTGTAATATTTTTCCTTTTTTTCCAGTTTTATTCTTAGGCTGAATTTTTATTATAACTAATTGGTTCTCCTATGCTTATTGGACTCTCTTAAATAGTAGATAAATCACAAAGGAATTAGAATACTAGCCCAACACCTTCAATACGAGCGAGATATTATGATCTATGAGAAAAAGTAGACAAATCACAAGGGAATCATGATTAAATAACCATTAGGCTAGAATAAGTATTTTAAGCCAATATTGACTAGTCGTTAAATAAGTTTCAGTTTATTAGACTTTGTATTGTAGGTGGAGTGTATATTATATATGTATGAGTGTTATCATAATTATAGCTCATATGTTATCGTCCAAGACTGTGCGGAACTTTTTAAGCATAATTGGTTGTAGGCATCCCATGATTATGTATATATAGGTATCCAATCAGTTTCATGTTTAATATATAAAACAATATATCCTACCATTGGTGAAATAGTGAAAATGAAACATCAAGCGGTTACACGAATAATAATATTATAATTCAGAGGGATAATGATTGTAATGGAGTTTCACTATTTATATGATTTCAGGTTGGATGAAACTATAATAGTATCTTTTATCAGTTACTTCAGATACTAACACCATAGACGTTCTAACAAAATTAAACTATTATTTTGAACTAACATGCTATTAATACTCAACTCGTGCATTGCCATCTAAGCGAATATAAGGACAAAAGATAACTGCTGTAAAACGTCTAGGAATCTTAGCATTCTTACTGGTGTAAAAAATTAGATATTGATAAGTTACTAGAGTTATATGAGGATTATAACATATCTTCGTAGAAACGATCAAATCATATATAACGTTTTCTATAGATCTTAAAAAATAACAAAACACCATCAGATATGGATCGGAAAATACTTTAGAACGAGATGCATTTATAATATGTTACACCATCTATATAAATGAGTCATTTTTCGGGAGCATTGAGGTGTGCCGCCTCATCGAAAAGCATAGAACGCTTTAGAACGAGATGCATTTACAATATGTTACACCATGTATATAAATGAGATAATTTCGGAGAGTATTGAGGCGTGCCACCTCAGCGAAAAGTATAAGACGCGTCACCTTATCAAGCAAATAAAAATCAGAAAAAGTAAAAAAGATAAAGATAAGAGAACAAATTAAATTAAAAATTAAAAAAAAGATCAACTTATATCCAAAAAACATGCGTACAATTTGCTCACAAAAATTAAAAAAAAAAAGTAAAACGAACTCATTAAAACTGGGAGACTTATATCGGCCCCTCAAAAAAAAAAAAAACTCATATATTTGGATTTAGTGGCCAGACGAGGGTATATATGTTATTATATATTGATTCGTTAATTTTTTTTTTGGTTACATGGAAGGCGTTAAACGCCCAGCTAAAAGAAAAAAGATTACATGCTAAATCCTAGGTTTCGTGAACCCAACTAGGTCCTCGAACAAAACTTGCATCATACTATGGATAGGTGCGTCAAACTCACATATAGAGTTATGAGTTTGGAAGCTGTTGTTTGCGAGCCAGTCCGGCGTTGCATTTGCCTCTCTGTAGACATGATGTACTTTAATTCTCCATGGCGTCTTGTGAATGAGGTCCTTGCATTGACTGATTATGTAGAAATATGCAATCCGTATTGGCTGGACCTGCGTCCATCCAAGATGGATGGACCAGGCTCCGTCAATGAAGAAAAGACGCGGAGTGCGCCTTGGCCCGAGTTTAAGAAAAAAAAAAGCCTGCTCATTCATACTACGGTGCTCTGTTTAAGAAAAATAAAAAAAATAAAACTGAAAACGGTTCTTCGCTCAAACTCCATCATCTCTCACACAAACTCTCTCATCTCTCACTCAATCTCTCACCGAAATCACGATCAGTCAGTTTCTTTTTCTCTCTTTCGCAAAAATTTCGCAATTTTCCTCACTTTCTCTCATCTCACTAACCTAACTGCTGTTTCGATTATTTACAGGTATGAACTTCTTAATTAATTTTCTTGTTTCGATTTTTAAGTTAAACAATTGTTGTTTTATCCTGTTCGAATCTTAATCTCTCTCCTTTTTATTTTCCAGACATTTTATCACTTCACAAATTCAGAAACGATTTTAAAGAGCAAAAAATATGAGAACTAAGGTAAGAGATACACAAATTTCAAGTTCTTTGATTTTTAGGGTTTTGAAGATTTTATTAGGTACTAGTTTATGAGTTATCTTGTTGATTGCATATTTTTATTCAGAATTTGAGTCTGAAATTATGTCTTTGAATGAGCAAAAGTGTCTTTGAATGAAAATAATGAACTATGTGTTTGGTTGTGATGAACAATAGGTATAAGTGTAATGAACTGTGTGTTCTGTTGTTGTTTTCTGTATGAGAATTTGGATGAGAAAGTGCTGTGTTTTGATGTGATGAACAATTGTTGATATTTGTGAAATGAACTATATGCTTATTCTGAATGAAGTATTTGGCTATTGTGAATGAACAATAAGCTTAACAACAATGAACAATCAGCTATTGTGAATGAACAATCAGCTTAACAAAAGTGCAGCTCATTGAATGAAAATAATGAACTATGTGTTTTATTGTGATGAACAATAGGTATAAATGTAATGAACTGTGTGTTCTGTTGTTGTTTTCTGTATGAGAATTTGGATGAGAAAGTGTTGTGTTTTGATGTGATGAACAATTGGTATAAGTGTAATGTGCTGGGTGTTCTATTGTTGTTTTCAGTATTAATTGTTGATATTTGTGAAATGAACCATCTGCTTATTCTGGATGAACTATTTGGCTATTGTGAATGAACAATCAATTTAACAAATAAATGAACTATTAGCTTAATGTGAATGAACAATCACCTTAACAAACAATGAACTGTTGGCTTAATGTGAATGAACAAGTAGTATATTTTTGATAAACTATAAGAAAAGCTATGTAATGAACATTTTTCTATTGTTAAATGAACTATTTGCCTTTTAATTAATATTTTTTTAAAAGTGTTATATGTGATTCAGCATGTACAATTGTACTTTGTCTTTGATAGCATGCTAGTTTAATTTAATTTTCATTCAGAAAATGAACTATGTGGCTATTGTGAATGAACTATCTGCTTAACTACAATGAACAATTAGGTAAATGTGAATGCACAAGCAATATATTTATGATTAACTATATAAAATGTTATGTATGAACTAGTTGGCTATTGTCAATGAACCATTTTCCTATTGTCAAATGAACTATTTGCCTTTTAATCAATATTTTTTAAAAAAACCTTGTATGTGATTTAGAATGTACTAGGTTAATTATCATTCAGAATATCAATTGTCATTAATATTGTGAATGAACTATCTGGCTATTCTGAATGAACTATCTGGGTATTGTGAATGAACAATCAGCTCATTGTTGATATTTGTCAATGAACTATCTGACTATTGTGAATGAACTATCTACTCATTGTTGATATATGTGAATGAACTATCTGCTTATTGTGAATGAACTATGTGACTACTGTGATTGAACAATCAGCTTAACAACAATGAACTATTGCCTTAATTAATATTTTTTAAATGTTATCTGTGATTTAGAATCCTAACATTCGACAACATGAAACTCATGATAATATTGAAGAAGAGGAAGTCCAGGAAACATTATTGCAATTGAAGAATAGGGGGAAAAGAATGAAAACTAGAGCAAAGAGAAGTCTGATTGAAACTATTGAAAGTGATGATGATAGTGATGATTGCACACCATCACATAAAAAGTTGCGTACGAGATCATTTGATGACAATGTAGTCAAAACAGAAGAAGAAACACAAGAGGATCCAATCTCAAGGGCACAAGAAGAAACAAAAGACCAGCAAAATACAGAAGAAGAAACAGAACAGGATCAAGATGCAGAAGATGAGGAGCCTGTCACAGAAGAAAATGAGGTTTCAAGTGCAGAAGAAGAAGAGCACCAAAATGCAGAATTGGAAGAGTATGTCAATGAAGAAAATCAACTATCAAGGGCAGAAGAAGAGGAACAACAAGATGCAGAACAAGAGAACCAGATTGTTGATGCAGAAGATGTAAAAATAAAACCAAAAGGGGAAAGGGTAGATAGGGGAAATCTACCTACAAGAATGTCTCCATCTGGTTTGTTTGATGTTGTAAGGAAGCTGAATGATCAACAACGTCAAGCAGTTGTTGAAATAGGGTTTGGTGGTATTCTACATTTGAATTTCAATGAAGTTAATGGAAAGTTGTTAAGGTACCTTGTTGACAACTTTGAATTAGGAAGGATTACTATACAGTTGGACAAAGAAGAACTTCCTGACACATCATATGATGTTTGGAGGGTCTTGAACTTGCCATATGGAGGAAAAGAGGTAATGGAAGGACAGGGACTTGGCAAGGATCCTCAAAGCTATTTGGATTTGGTACAATAATGGAGAAAGAGATGGAAGGTTAATGATGTTCAACCAACTGTCACTCAAATAGGAAAACAGATTAGAGAGAGGGAGGACTATGGAGTGGATTTCAAGAGAGACTTCCTTGTCATCGATAATATTCTCATGAATGGTCACAAGAATAGATATAGCAAATACAAGATTTTGCTATCAGCTTTGGATGTGGATGACATCAAGAATTATGATTGGTGCACCTACGTTTTCAATTCATTGATAAAGGGTGTAACTGACTGGAAGAAAACAAGAACATGGTTCACGGGATCTACTGTATTTCTCATGGTAAGTATGCAAGATCTTAAATTCTCTTTTGAACTATGCACATACTGTGAATGAACTATGCACTTACTGTGAATGAACTATAAGCATACTGTGAATGAACTATAAGCATCCTATGTATGAACATATGTGATTGACAAACTTGATGAACTATAAGTACAATCTGGATGAACTATTAGTCTATTTTGATTGAACTATCAGCCTCTTGTGTATGAAGTATTGATTACAGCTTTGTTTACATCTAGTATATTCCTAATGAACATCCACTATTATGAATGAACTATGCATCCACTATTATGAATGACAGACTATCCAAGATCTTCAATTTTCTTTTGAACTATAAGCATAATGTGAATGAACTACGCATATAATTTGAATGAACATCTGTGGTTGACAAACTTGATCCAAGATCTTGAAATTGCTTATGAACTATAAGCACAATGAACTATCAACCTGTTTTGAATGAACTATTAGCCTTTTGTGTATGAACTATTGATTACAGCTTTGTTTACATCTAGTATTTTTATAATGAACATCCACTATTATAAATGAACTATGCATCCACTATTATGAATGACAGACTATCTAAGATCTTAAATTCTCTTTTGAACTATAAGCATATTGTGAATGAACTATGCATATAATCTGAATGAACATCTGTGATTGCCAAACTTGATCCAAGATCTTGAAATTGCTTATGAACTATAAGCACAATGAACTATCAGCCTGTTTTGAATGAACTATTAGCCTTTTGTGTATGAACTATTGATTACAGCTTTGTTTACATCCAGTATATTCATGATGAACATCCACTATTATGAATGAACTATAGGCTATTGTGAATGAACATCTATCATTGACAGACTATCCAAGATCTTAAATTTGTTTATGAACTATAAGCACAATGTGCGTGAACTATCAGCCTGTTGTGAATGAAGCATTAGGATTTTGTGTATAAACTATTGATTACAGCATTGTTTAATGAAATTTTTTCTTTTATACAGCTGTTTTACTTTGAGAGAATGAAGTACGCGATTACCAGATCCCAACGCTAAGCCAACATTCCCAGCTATTTGTGCATGGAACAAAGTAGAAATCAAAAAGAGAATAGACGCCGAGCTTGTCTCAGGGTTTGGGAAAGGTAAAGTGGCACCATGGGCTGAATTGGAAAATGATCATCCAAAAAGAGTAGAAGAACAAACGGCAAAAGCCAGTACGCAAGAGGTGAGTGAACTAGCTCATTATTGGTTAGATTTTTCTTAGGTAAAATATAATAAATAGATTCATTGAAAATGTTCTTAAAAATTTGCAGAGTTATGCTCAGAGGTTCAGTTCCACACTGAAGACCATGGCTGGTTGTATTACTGATTTAGCAGAATTAATGAAGGAGGGTGGAATTGGTGCTGGTCAAATCCCTGGCCTGAACAACACATTTCAGAGGTTTGATGAATAAACTGATATATGCTTATGAACTCTTTGTTTTCTGTCTATGAAGTATCAGTTTTGTGTTTATGAACTATTTGAATTACTTGCTATGAACTATGTGTATGAAAATTAGCTTATTGACTAGGACCTTAGACTTGCATTGCCATCGACAATGGACAAAACTGATTTCTGTGTTAAAACTTGCTGGTAGTTGCTGCTGATCAATAGCCTATTTAAACAAATTATGAACTATGCCTATATTGATTATGAACTATGCCTATTATTAATTATGAACTATGCTTATACTGTGAACTAACCTACTTCAATCATTTGAAGTATTCCTATACTGATTATAAACTAATCTGTATATTGATATTGGACTTACAGGTTTGCATACTTCTTTTCTAGTCAAGCACAACCAAACAATGCTGGAAACGGTGGTGGAGATGATTGGTTTACAAGAGATGATTTCTATAATCATCCTGTGATGTTGGAAGCTGTTACAGAATGTCATAAGGCATTTGATACAGGCTTCAAATGTGCTTTAAAGACAACTGGTAGCGATTCAGTAAGTGCTGTCAAAGAGAATCAACAAGCCACCATAGAGCAGGATACAGTTGGTGAACAACAGAGGTCTGCCCAAACAAGACAATCTGAGTCCACAAACCCTGTTGGTCCTACAGAGAAACCTACATATCACATGGAAGAACTAGTGCGCAAAGAATAAGTTCAGAGAGAACAGAAAGTGAGAGAAAAGAGAAAAGACCATCACTGAAAATCAAACTCACAAAGAGTACACAAAAACCACAAATCTCTGCACAAGAAAAAGGGGAGACTACTGAAACACCAACATCAAACCCGCAAAGAAAAAAAACAATCTCTGAAGGGGAAAAGGGAAAGAGTATTGAAACAACAAGGAAGACACCTGAAGTTACATTTTCTTACAGAAGAAGGAAACCTGTTAGTGAGATTCAAAAGACAGTTGACAAAGACACAGGATTTTCGTCCTTCACCATTGGTCTCACACCACCAACTAATGACGAGATCCTTGAAATTTCAAGGGCATCTTCCAATGAGGGACCTGAGGAATCACAAAAGGACGAAATTTTGTACTCCACCTCCAATGCAGACACAAGGGGATTGTAGTACAAAAGAAGATGACAACGAGTATTTTGATGATGAGAGCAAGATGAAGTGAAAATAGATGCGCGACCAAAGAGAATTCCAAGAACCTTCCCTTGGTTCTGCGTTCTCCTTTCTGGACAAGCAATCAAGGCAAGAGCTTGGAAAATGTCACTGCGAATTATAAACTGATAATGGAGTTTGTGTTCTGTGATGATGATTAGAACTACCTATAGGAGTAAGTGGTTGTAAAAACTTACATTTTCATTTTAAAAATAACAAAAACTCATACAATTATTAATATTTTTTTTCCAGTGAGTTTCTGTTTCAATACCGAGAGTGGTGAATCTCAAGAGAATGCTTCAGCACTTTTAATTTTGGATCACACATCAGCTACGATGTAATTGATATATGGTCTTTAAGGTTGAATTTCAAAAACAAAAAGCGTGGCGTCTCGAAGCCAAATCGCCTTTTCTTCTCGACAGTGTTACATGTAAGTTTTTTGAATCAAATATGAATTACCTGAGAGTTAGTATTTTGTAATTTTCTTTGTATTTTGCTTAGCTAAGAATGAACAATCAGCTTATTGTGAATGAACATCAGCTTATTGTGAATGAACATCAACATCAGCTTATTGTGAATGAACATCATCTTATTGTGAATGAATATCAACTTAATGTAAATGAACATCAGCTTATTGTGAACGAACAATCAGCTTATTGTGAATGAATAATCAGCTTAACAGCTGCATATGTCTAACTTCATGTTTCATGAATGAACAATCATCTTATTGTGAATGCTCATCAGCTTAATGTAAATGAACATCAGGTTATTGTAATGAACAATCAGCTTATTGTGAATGAACACTCAGCTTATTGTGAATGAACATCATCTTATTGTGAATGCATGAACATCAGCTTAATGTAAATGAACATCAGCTTATTGTGAATGAACACTCAGCTTAACAGCTGCATATGTCTAGCTTCAAGTTTCATGAATGAACAATCATCTTATTGTGAATGAACATCAGCTTAGTGTAAAAGAACATCAGCTTATTGTGAATGAACACTCAGCTTATTGTGAATGAACATCAGCTTAATGTAAATGAACATCAGCTTATTGTGAATGAACAGTCAGCTTATTGTGAATGAACACTCAGCTTATTGTAAATGAACATCAGCTTAATGTGAATGAACATCAGCTTAATGTAAATGAACATCAGCTTATTGTGAATGAACATTAGCTTAACAGCTGCATAACTCTAGCTTCATGTTTCGTGATGGTTTTAACTTACTATCAAATGTTCATTTGTTTTGACTTAACAGCTGCACATTTGTTTTGACAGGTTATGTTGGATGCCTCGGTTATTAGAATGCAAAATGAAGAAGCGAGGATAGCTTATGGCAAGTATGTGTCAAGATTGGAAATGGAATTAGATTACTATGGTAAACCGGATTTGAAAGCTTTTGACCTTGTAAGAACTCAATAACACTTTTCTGAGTTCTAAACAATATAAAGTCATTCAGATATATTTGCTTTATATCATTAATTATATTTGCTACCATGCACAGGTCTTCTTTCCCGTCTACAGGCATGAGCATTATTTCTTGGTCTATATTAATTTCAAGAAAGAGCGTTATGAGATAATCGACAACAGTCCACTACCAAGTGGTGTGACTCCTGCTAACAAATATGAGGATTCTGCAAAGGATTTGGTAATGATAACTTAATAAAAAAACATGAAACAAATATGATTCTTTATCTAACATTACTGTTTCGAATGACTTATATGCAGGTGACGGCCTATGCAAATTATTTGATAGACAAGGGGATTGAGAAAGGGGCTAATATACTGTCTTTTAATGAATATGTTTTGAAATTTCCATGGCAAAAGGAAGATAACAAAACTGACTGTGGCATTTACCTCATGAGGCACATGGAAACATACCATGGAGATCAGAAGAAATGGAAGTGTGGTCTGAAAAAGACAAATGTATGATTACAAAATAATTTAAAATCTATGATTTAAATTCATATCCATAAATATAGTATTCTAATAGTTAAGTTTCTCTTGTTCATTTTCAGCATATGCCTTTTATGATTTTGAGGCCCAAATACTGTACAAGGCTGCTGATGTGTGAGCTGAATCAATTCAAAACCTGTCTCCTTCAAGATGCAAAAGAGATGATGAAGCGAAGAAGAAAAGAGCAAGCAACTTTAAAATAGTTCATTGAAATATTTGTAAATTGGTCTCTGTTGCTGAATTTCTATAACATTTAGTACTGAACTGCTTAAATGCTGTAAATATACATTCAAACAACACTCTTGGTCATTCCTTTCTAGCTTAGTTGCGGGTGCTGCTGTTTAGTTGCTGCTGTTGCTTCACGTAAAGGCTGCTGTTGCGCTGCTCCGGTGATTCATGTTTGGAATGTTTGTTAATATTGTAAATACTGTAAATAGCTAATGAACTACCAGATGAATGAACTATCAGATTACTCTGTCTGAACTCTAAGCATAACTTGTATGAACATCGAGTACATGAATGAAGTTTTAGAGTTGTTATAAACTATAATTGCAGCATTCTAGAAGGTTAATGATTTTCGTACTTTATGGTTAGAATCTTCCATTGTAAAGTTTGGTTTTGTTGCAACTGTTTGTTTAAGTAGGTTTTTATAAAAATCGATAACTTGGAATGTCTATTTCCAAACGGGACTCTGCCGAAATTTTGGCTCAAGACAAGAAGAAAGGGAGAAGGCTTAGATAGTTCATTGTGCATGAACTATCAGCTTATTATGAATGAACTATTAATATACTGGAGATGAACATCCAGTATATTCATGATGAACATCCACTATTATGAAACGAACTATAAGCATAATGTGAATGAATTATAAGCATACTATGAATGACCATTTGTGATTGTCAAACTTGATCTTAAATTTTCTTATGAACTATCAGGGGGGATGTGAATGAACTATAAAACTATTGCGTATGAAATATAAACTTATTATGAATGAACTATAAAGCTGATGTGCATGAACTATAAGCTTATTATGAATGAACTATTAATATAGTGGAAATGAACATCCAGTATATTGATGATGAACATCTACTATTATGAATGAACTATTAATATAGTGGAAATGAACATCCAGTATATTGATGATGAACATCCACTATTATGAATGAACTATTAATATAGTGGAAATGAACATCCAGTATATTGATGATGAACGTCCACTATTATGAATGAACTATAGGGATGTTGTACATGAACATACATACTATACAACATATTAAAATATATTTGAACTAAAGGAATAATGTGAATGAACTATTAGGTTGTTAAAGATGAACATCCAGTATATTCACGATGAACATCCAATATATTGGTGATGAACATCCACTGAAAATCCAGTATAAGTAATTTCACTTTCAAAAAAACAAAAAATCAACTAAATCATTCAAACATCATCTACAAAATGATGCCAAAACTGTTCTAAAATTTCCAAAACACAATATCATCTTGCTGTGCTATACATTCCAAATATGATTGGTTCTCTTTCAAACCATTCCTCTTGCGTGCTCGAGTTTGCTTATAGTTTTTCTCAAGTATATCAACCTTCCGTCTATTATCGTCATCTTTTTCTCTTCTACAACTCGGGTTTTGAACACTGCAATCAGCGCGAAGCCCTTTAGAAATTGTCTCTTTGAAAAAGATTGGACTAACTTCATTAATCACTTTCTCTTTGGTTGAATTAAAAGCTTCTTCACAACAACCTTGAGCTTTGATATTGTCTTGAGATGCTGACAGCAGCGTAACAAACTTCCTAACCGTATGTGTCCTCCAAACAGAACCAGATTGAATACCTCTATCTAATGATGAAATAGTTTTCATATCAACAACTTCACTTTCGTGTTCTTTTTTCTTCAACCATCTGTGACTGATGTAGAGATCAAGTATTGACTCCACACAGTTTATATTGAAAATGCGCAAACAATGGCAACACAAATATTCACACTCTGAAATGAGCTTGCAGGTACAGTAAATGGAATGATTTAGTTCATTGAATTGAACTTCATGCTTTATGATATCATCTGAAATCCAAACATGGAAAGTTGTGATTTTATTCTCAGACTTCACCCAAACCTGATGGCATGCAGTGCCCTTCATGAACTGCTCTTCAGAAAGAATATAACTTTGAATTGTATAAATCTGTCGTGCATGCGAAAGAAGCTTGGCCGAACTAACGGCCATCTCAAGTAAACCTTGCCAGCATCGAAAATCTTCATCAGATTCTTTACTCCTCCATTCAGAAACAATATCAGTAAATGACCACAAAAAGCATAAAGTCCGGTCGTCTTCCGAACTCTATCATTCAATGAATGATTAGTACTTTCACTCCATTGAGAATATAATATACCACCAAAAAAAAAAATCTTTATTGAAAGCTGGACACTACTTCTCTCTTACTAAATATAACTTTTGTAACCAGGAATTATTGTGACATTTATATTTAGAAACCAACCTAAAAAAATAAAACAAAACAATAGTTAAGCAAAAATTAGATACAATCTATGCACATACAGAACACTATGAATGAACTATAAGAATACTATGTATAACCTATAAGTTGAATGCATATGAACTATACCATAGGTCATTATGAACAAACAACATACTCTATATGAACTAGCATGACAGGTTGATGCACATACAGAACACTGTGAATGAACATACAGAACACTGTGAATGAACTATCTGAACACTGTGAATGAACTAATAGAAATACTATGTATGAACTATAGGTTGAATGCATATGAACTATACCATAGGTCAATATGAAAAAACAACATACTCTATATGAACTAGACTAAATCATTCACTATGCAATGTGTTAGGTTCCGCCCTTCACACCTTGTAATTTACTGATTTCCTTTACTTTCCTTGTAATGTAACATGTCTCTAAGGCGCTTCCTGCGTGTTGACCCTTTGGACATGTCTTTAAACTTTCTAGTTCTTTTCTAACATGTCTCTAAGGCGCTTCCTGCGTGTCAACCCTTGGACATGTCTTTTAGCTTTCTAGTCTTTTTAATTTTAGGAGTAGATGTTGAGTATGAAAGTTATGCACTCTTGATGTCTACTGATGAGTCCATAATTAGTGTCATTTTCCTTGTCAAATGAGAACTCATTCTCGTTGTTCTGGAATAAGTTTTATTGATTTTGAGTGGAATTTGATTTCTTTAGATGAGATTACGCTTCTGGGGTATTTTTGGTTTGATTGTGTTTCTAGGATGCAATTTGGAGCCAAATGAAGAAAAGAACGTGGCCGCGCATATTTTGTACTTGGAATCCGCGCGCCCACGCGGAAGGGATTGAAGTTTGAAGGAGAAGAAAAGAACGTGGCCGCGCACAATTTGTACTTGGAATCCGCGCGCCCACGCAAGGGTGGCAGCAACATCATATTTCGCTCAAGATGTGTTCGCGCGGCCGGTCAACTTTTGTGCTCGAGATTTGCGTGCCCGGGCAAGCCTCCGACGAGAGTGGAATTCGAAGAGCCTTCTTCTCTTTGTCTCTCTTGTCTCTCCTAATTCCGACTACTCCTTTTTCATGCCTATAAAGAGGCATAAGAAGAACACTTAAAGGGGAGATCATACTATCATAGACTATCCATCTTATTGCTTTCTTAGATCATTAGAGAGAATTAGAGTTTCAATTACTTAGATTATTGCTTTCAAACACTTGTTCGTTGTTCGGGTTTTGTATTTGGAGATCGAATTCAAGCTTTGGATTTCTTCTTCAAGATTTTGGCAAATTATAGTTGAATCACTTCGGTTTACTTCTCATCTCTACCATCTCTTCCACCCTCTCTTTGCTATTAAGTTTATGCTTGATTTTAGATTGAATTTACTCATTTCTTTCTTGTTTGTTCCATGTTTATCTTGTTCTTGAACTTGTGTTTATTGTTCTCCATAGCCATGAGTAGCTAATTTCCCTATCTAGAGTTGATGTAGCCCTACTATAGTTGATTAATGTGTGGATATTTTTGGCTAGCATGATTGTTGAGATATATTGGGATTGATTGTTTGTGCTCTAATCGTTCATAATTTTTGAGAGAGAATCTTGATTTATTTTGGGTGATTTATATATAATCGAAAGGGAATATAAATTGATTGACTTCAAACAATCATCGGTATTGTCTACTCACGAGAGTAGTTTAGATGATTCCGGGACTTTGGATTATTGAAATCGTTCTTCATGCTCTTGATGTTTTCTTGGCTCCATGAGAATAGGTAGTTAAGTTTGCATTGAGTTTGCCTCTATTTCTTCAAGAGAAGGTTTAGGCTTCCATTATCCGTCATTGCGATACTTGACATGACATGCTAACTAGTTTTATTCGTTGCATCAAGAACTTTAGTTTGGTGAAATCAACTCTAGGTCATTTTTCTTGATAGTTTAATTGTTATTGGAATTGTGTTTAGTTTCAATTGAATAGTTTATAATCACCAACTCAAGTTTGAATCGCTTAGCTTGGCAATTTAAGGAAAACTTAATACTTGGAATCGATAGCTCCCTGTGGATACGATATTTTATTACGACGATATAACCCGTGCACTTGCGGGCCTATCAAGTTTTTGGCGCCGTTGCCAGGGAGCTTGGTGCATTCCAATATTAAGAATTTCCTGAATTGACTAGACTAGGCATTGATGTCTTGCTTGTTTTAATATGTCGTATTCTTTGCATCATGGGGGTTATGATTATTGTCACTCAAATTCATATATATATGCTTGTGATAACTATATGAATGTGAATGAATATGATTTGCCTAATACTTATAATAATTGGAATGGATGTGTTGGTTATAATGCTCATGGAAATCACTTCGATCACCCCTATGATGGTGGCCAATATGATCCTTGTTTTGTTAATCACAATCTTGGTAATTTGGGTTATCCTAATTCTTTATTGAAGAAGAACAAACTTTATTTCCCCCTCATCCTCCCAATTCAAATATGGAAACCCTCTTTGAGCAATTCATTGTGATGCAACAAAAGGTTAATGATGAGCAACAAGAACTAATAGAGAAATTGTGCTCTAAAGCTGATTCGATTGCCTCCCACATGGCACCGATGGAGACGCAACTCAATCTCATGGATGGTTCATCTCCATCTAAGCATTGCATTGAGGAAGAACTTGTTGAATATTTGGTGGAGAACCAATTCTCTAATATTGACCATTATGATTCACTTGCCCCCGAATCCATAAGCATGCCAATTTCGATAATTGTGCATCCTCATATTAATCCCCCTCCCGATAACTCGCTTGGATATGCATATGTGAAACTCAATGATGTATTAGAGATTCATGATTCTTGTATACACCGGGTTTATGAGCATAACATAGGTGACAAGTCTAACGAGATTTATGGGGAGAATCATGAGTTTATTGTGTGGGAAGCTTCATCTTGCCATTTTGATTTTTCAAGGGCGTTTGACAAGTTCAACAGGTCATTAATTATTTACTATTTTCTTGCAATAATGATCTCTTACTTGTGTCTTTTTGAGATGTGTGCAAGTGTCTTTGACAAATTGCTAAGGGCATCAACCTTCTATGATAATCAATCAAAGAGAGGGTAGTTAGCAAGAAAAGGACTAGACCACCACTAGATCAAATAGTTTGATGGACTCTTTTCAATGAGGATTGAGATGAGTGCGATGAGTGCAATGGTTTCTAGTTGAGTCTTTGGCACGTGAAGTAGAAACACTACATGGATTTCCTTCTGCCAAAAGATGTGGATCCCTATTCCCCTCTTTCGAATGGGGGCTCCGTGAGTTTTCTCTCCTCCCTTCCCCTCTATATTATTGTCTTTTCTCAAATTGAGGACAATGTTCGTTTCAAGCTTGCTGGGGGAGGTGATTCTGTTGTTATTTTGTGAAATGTGAATTGCATATAGTTTTTGTTTTATTTTGCATCGTTAAATTAGTTTTCATTTTTTTTTTTTGTTTCTTTCTTTTTTTGTTTGTTTGTTTTGCATATAGTTTAGGTTTTATTTTTGCATGCATGAAAAAAAAATCCAAAAGCAAATAGAAAAAAGAAAAATCCAATAAAAACGTGTGAGATGTGATCCTTCGATGATGATTCTTGTTTTATTGTGAAAATCGAGAGGATTGACTCTTGTTCTTGTGGCAATGTGATTGAGCCTAAGTTTTACATAGCATGATTGTTGTTGCGATTCATGGTTTGTGGCATGTATGATGATGACTCTTGAATGTTGCATAGTTTAGTTGGATAGACCAAATTGACCCGTGAGTTTTGAGCTTTGAAGACCGTGCATCACTACGGTCTATTGTGTTTTTCATGTGTGAAACTCTCTCTTAGTCATTGGTTTCTAGAACTCACCTTGGGGAGAGGCTTCTTAACCTGTCCAGAGAGAATTCATTTCTCTTTTCTCTATTGAGTCCGCACATGACATTGATTAAATGAGTATGATTGAGGCATTCTTTGAAATTTTAGCTTACATTAGCCAAATAAGCCTACCTTGGTATGCCTACGTTACAACCTTTGAAAGTCCTCTTGACTCGTTTATATCAATTGTCCTTAGCGGAGGAGATGTGAGACGATTGGTGAGCTTATGGTGAGCCGTGACTTTTGAGATAAGTATTGAGAGAAACCCACTTTAATGGTCAATTTTACTTGAGTGTGAGTGTCCACTTACCTAAAGTGAGGGTCTTTCTACTTTGCTATGCTACATTCGAGATTGGGTCTTGTGGTAAGATTGGATGTTTTGGATCACTATTACATGATGTGCTATGTGAATTCGAGCTGCTATGTCACTATTATTCTTAACTTGGGTTAATTCTTTTGGCCTTGATGTTTCTTTGGAAACTTGGTTTGACAAGGTGATCTCTTGTACTTTGTTTCACTCCTTCTTTGTCTTGACGTGTTTTGCTTGGGGACAAGCAAAGGTCTAAGCTTTGGGGAGTTTGATGAGTGCATAATTAGTGTCATTTTCCTTGTCAAATGAGCACTCATTCTCGTTGTTCTGGAATAAGTTTTGTTGATTTTGAGTGAAATTTGATTTCTTTAGATGAGATTACGCTTCTGGAGTGTTTTTGGTTTGATTGTGTTTATAGGATGCAATTTGGAGCCAAATGAAGAAAAGAACGTGGCCGCGCACATTTTGTACTTGGAATCCGCGCGCCCACGCGGAAGGGATTGAAGTTTGAAGGAGAAGAAAAGAACGTGGCCGCGCACAATTTGTACTTGGAATCCGCGCGCCCACGCAAGGGTGGCAACAACATCATATTTCGCTCAAGATGTGTTCGCGCGGCCGGGCAACTTTTGTGCACGAGATTCGCGCGCCCAGGTAAGCCTACGACGAGAGTGAAATTCGAAGAGCTTTCTTATCTTTCTCTCTTTTGTCTCTCCTAATTCGAACTACTCCTTTTTCATGCCTATAAAGAGGCATAGGAAGAACACTTAAGGGGGAGATCATACTATCATAGACTTTATTGCTATCTTAGATCATTAGAGAGAATTAGAGTTTCAATTACTTAGATTATTGCTTTCAAACACTTGTTCGTTGTTCGGGTTTTGTAATTAGAGATCGAATTCAAGCTTTGGATTTCTTCTTCAAGCTTTTGGCAAATTATAGTTGAATCACTTCGGTTTACTTCTCATCTCTACTATCTCTTCCACCCTCTCTTTGCTATTAAGTTTATGCTTGATTTTAGATTGAATTTACTCGTTTCTTTCTTGTTTGTTCCATGTTTATCTTGTTCTTGAACTTGTGTTTATTGTTCTCCATAGCCATGAGTAGCTAATTTCCCTATCTAGAGTTGATGTAGCCCTACTATAGTTGATTGATGTGTGGATAATTTTGGCTAGCATGATTGTTGAGATATATTGCGATTGATTGTTTGTGCCCTAATCGTTCATAATTCTTGAGAGAGAATCTTGATTTATTTTGGGTGATTTATATATAATCGAAAGGGAATATAAATTGCTTGACTTCAAACAATCATCAGTATTGTCTGATCACGAGAGTAGTTTAGTGAAACCGTTCTTCATGCTCTTGATGTTTGCTTGGCTCTATGAGAATAGGTAGTTAAGTTTGCATTGTGTTTGCCTCTATTTCTTCGAGAGAAGGTTTAGGCTTCCATTATCCATCCTTGCGATACTTGACATGACATGCTAGCTAGTTTTATTCGTTGCATCAAGAACTTTAGTTTGGTGAAATCAACTCTAGGTCATTTTTCTTGATATTTAATTGTTATTGGAATTGTGTTTAGTTTCAATTGAATAGTTTATAATCACCAACTCAAGTTTGAATCGCTTAGCTTGACAATTTAAGAAAAACTTAATACTTGGAATTGATAGCTCCCTGTGGATACGATATTTTATTACGACGATATAACCAGTGCACTTGCGGGCCTATCATCTACTCCTGTCAGAATGAATAAAGCTCTAAGGACTCTTTATGGGGGAAACAGTCCTCCATATCGATGAATTGATGTCAATGCTTGTTGTCGTTAAACTGTATTGATTGCTTCCATCATCCAACCCCTCTCTCAAACTCCGTCCCTCCCTCACTCTCTTGTGTCCACGGACACCCCGAAAACGTTCCTTGTGTACGACTGGCACTCTTGCCGCTAGGAGACAAGAGCGCGCCGCACGTCCCGCAACTTGAAAAGGCGGATCGTGACTGTTGGTATCAGAGCACAGCTAGTGAAGCACGCTCAGTGAAAGGTTGCTAGACTTTGAATCCGAAACCATGGTGAACATGGAAGAGCTAGAGAAACAACAAGGAAGACACCTGAAGTTACATTTTCTTACAGAAGAAGGAAACCTGGTAGTGAGATTCAAAAAACAGTTGACAAAGACACAGGATTTCCGTCCTTCTCCATTGGTCTCACACCACCAACTAATGACGAGGTCCTTGAAATTTCAAGGGCGTCTTCCAATGAGGGACCTGAGGAATCACAAAAGGATGAATTTTGTACTCCACCTCAAATGCAGACACAAGGGGATAGTAGTACAAAAGAAGCTGACAACGAGTATTCTGATGATGAGAGCCAAGATGAAGTGAAAATTGATGCGCGACCAAAGAGAATTCCAAAGAACCTTCCCTTGGTTCTGCGTTCTCCTTTCTGGACAAGCAATCAAGGCAAGAGCTTGGAAAATGTCTGTGCGAATTATAAACTGATAATGGAGTTTGTGTTCTGTGATGATGATCCGGACCACACAAAGGAGTAAGTGGTTGTAAAAACTTACATTTTCATTTTAAAAATAACAAAAACTCATACAATTATTAATATTTTTGTTTTTTCAGTGAGTTTCTGTTTCAATACCGAGAGTGGTGGATCTCAAGAGAATGCTTCAGCACTTTCAATTTTGGATCACACATCACCTACGATGTAATTGATATATGGTCATCAAGGTTGAATTTGAAAAACAAAAAGCGTGGCGTCTCGAAGCCAAATCGCCTTTTCTTCTCGACAGTGTTACATGTAAGTTTTTTTGAATCAAATATGAGTTACATGAGAGTTAGTATTTTGTAATTTTCTTTGTATTTTGCTTAGCTAAGAATGAACAATTAGCTTATTGTGAATGAACATCAGCTTATTGTGAATGAACATCATCTTATTGTGAATGAACATCAACTTAATGTAAATGAATATCAGCTTATTGTGAATGAACAATCAGCTTATTGTGAATGAACAATCAGCTTAACAACTGCATATGTCTAGCTTCATGTTTCATGAATGAACAATCATCTTATTGTGAATGGACATCAGCTTAATGTAAATGAACATCAGGTTATTGTGAATGAACAATCAGCTTATTGTGAATGAACACTTAGCTTATTCTGAATGAACATCATCTTATTGTGAATGCATGAACATCAGCTTAATGTAAATGAACATCAGCTTATTGTGAATGAACAATCAGCTTATTGTGAATGAACAATCAGCTTAACAGTTGCATATGACTAGCTTCATGTTTCATGAATGAACAATCATCTTATTGTGAATGAACATCAGCTTAATGTAAATGAACATCAGCTTATTGTGAATGAACAGTCAGCTTATTGTGAATAAACACTCAGCTTATTGTAAATGAACATCAGCTTAATGTGAATGAACATCAGCTTAATGTAAATGAACATCAGCTTATTATGAATGAACAGCCAGCTTATTGTGAATGAACACTCAGCTTATTGTAAATGAACATCAGGTTAATGTGAATGAACATCAGCTTAATGTAAATGAACATTACCTTATTGTGAATGAACATCAGCTTAACAGCTGCATAACTCTAGCTTCATGTTTCGTGATGGTTTTAACTTACTATCAAATGTTCATTTGTTTTGACTTAACAGCTGCACATTTGTTTTGACAGGCTATGTTGGATGCCTCGGTTATTAAAATGCAAAATGAAGAAGCGAAGATAGCTTATGGCAAGTATGTGTCAAGATTGGAAATGGAATTAGATTACTATGGTAAACCGGATTTGAAAGTTGTTGACCTTGTAAGAACTCAATAACACTTTTCTGAGTTCTAAAAAATATAAAGTCATTCAGATATATTTACTTTCTATCATTAATTATATTTGCTGCCATGCACAGTTCTTCTTTCCCGTCTACAGGCATGAGCATTACTTCTTGGTCTGTATTAATTTCAAGAAAGAGCATTATGAGATAATCGACAACAGTCCACTACCAAGTGGTGTGACCTATGCTAACAAATATGAGGATTCTGCAAAGGATTTGGTAATAATAACTTAATTAAAAAAAACATGAAACAAATATGATTCTTTATCTAACATTACTGTTTCGAATGACTTATACGCAGGTGACGGCATATGCAAATTATTTGATACACAAGGGGATTGAGAAGGGGGCTAATATACTGTCTTTTAATGAACATGTTTTGAAATTTTCGTGGCAAAACGAAGATAACAAAACTGATTGTGGCATTTACCTCATGAGGCACATGAAAACATTCCATGGGGATCAGAAGAAATGGAAGTCTGGTCTGAAAAAGACAAATGTATGATTACAAAATAATTTAAAATCTATAATTTAAATTCAAATATATTAATATAGTATTCTAATATTTAAGTTTCTCTTGTTCATTTTCAGCATATGCCTTTGATGATTTTGAGGCCCAAACACTGTACAAGGCTGCTGATGTGTGAGTTGAATCAATTCAAAACATGTCTCCTTCAAGATGCAAAAGAGATGATGAATCGAAGAAGAAAAGAGCAAGCAACTTTAAAATAGTTCATTGAAATATTTGTAAATTGGTCTCTGTTGTTGAATTTCTATAACATTTAGTGTTGAACTGCTTAAATGCTATAAATATACATTCAAACAGCACTCCTGGTCATTGATTTCTAGCTTAGTTGCGGGTGCTGCTGTTAGCTGCTGCTGCTGCTGCTTCACGCAAAGGCTACTGCTGCGTTGCTCCGGTGATTCATGTTTGGAATGTTTGTTGAGTTTTGTAAATACTGTAAATAGCTAATGAACTACCAGATGAATGAACTATCAGATTACTCTGTCTGAACTCTAAGCAGAACTTTTATGAACATCGAGTACATGAATGAAGTTTTAGTGTTGTTATAAACTATAATTGCAGCATTCTAGCAGGTTGATTATTTTCGTACTTTATGTTCAGAATCTTCTATTGTAAAGTTTGGTTTTGTTGCAACTGTTTGTTTAAGTAGGTTTTTATAAAACCCGATAACTTGGAATGTCTATTTACAAACGGGACTCTCCCAAAATTTTGGCTCAAGACAAGAAGAAAGGGAGAAAGCTTAGATAGTTCATTGTGCATGAACTAGGCCGCATTTCCAAATGAGTCTTTTTTGTAGGGGGTCATTGCCATTTGAGTCTTTTTTATTGCTCCGGCGACAACTAGGTCTTTAATTAATTTGACTCGGCCATTAAAGTCCATGAATCGTTGACCCGATACAAAAGTCCGAACATTTTGAATTTATTGGCATTTATTGCTTTTACCTGCCCTTTTTTTTTTTTTTACTTTAATCAGCTGCTGTTACTTGCCATTAGAGGTGGCCACTGGGCCGGGCCTGGCCCAGGCACGTAATGGCCCGGCATTTATGTGGGCCAACTAGTTCTAGGAATTAAAAGCCCAGGCCCAGGCCCTGGTACAGCCCCTTATCTGGTAGTGCGGGCCTGACTTTGAGAAGAAAATAAATTTTGATACAGCTTTGGACCAGCCCACATAAGCCCGTATGAGGCCCGTATAAGAAAATATGGGTGATTCTAATTTTTTCCACGATAATACTCCTTATTTTACTGATTGAGAGACTTGGGCCAGCTTTTAATTTGCTTTATGCTTTCTTGTCTCAAATGAGTTGTCACATAGTCATTGGTCTATCTCTTCTTTTGACTTTCTCTCTCTTCTTTTCTCCCATCTTTCTCTGTCTCCAGTTAATATCTCTGTCCCAATCCTTTCTCTTTCCTCAACACCTCCCAAAACTCCGTAAGAGTTCTCTAAAACCACGAGAAGCCATGAGAATATAATAGCAGAATGAAGATAGAGAAAATCAAGCATAAAAAGGGGGACAGTAAGCCCGGAAGGCTGGACCGGCACGGCACGGAACCTAGCCGTGCGGTTCAGTGTGGCTACTTGACGAAGCTCGGCCCACTCTAAAGCCCGGCCCATGACCTGTTTGGATCGGCTCACGGCCACCTCTACTTGCAATTGAATATTACAGAATCTCCATATTCTTCTTTTTTTTTTTTTTTTTGAGGGTTCCATATTCTTCATTCACCTAAACCTACGCATTACGTATTACACCATTCATCCACCTTCGTTACTTAAAAAAAAAAAAAACAATCTTGCCTAAGAAAATCATGGCAAGTACAAATATCACAATTTTCCCCTTTTCGTTCTCAAACCCTAATTACGTTCAATTGGGGTGAAAAGAAATATAAGAGGGAGAGAGGAAGACTTGTGTTAAGTACCCCGTCAAATGGAAATATAATGGGCTCCTATTTAAGAAATTAAAAATAACAATAGAAATAAAATAAATGTAAAAAAAGGGTAGGTAAATAGCAATAAATGCCAATAATTCAAAATGGCTGGACATTTGTATCGGGTCAGCGAAATGACTGGACTTTTGTATCGAGTCAGCGAGTCATGGACTTTAATGGCCGAGTCAAATTAATTAAGAACCCAGTTGTCACCGGAGTAACAAAAAAGACTCAAGTGGCAATGACCCCATACAAAAAAGACTCATCTGGAAATGTGGCCCGCATGAACTATCAGCTTATTATGAATGAACTATTAATATACTGGAGATAAACATCCAATATATTCATGATGAACATCTACCATTATGAAACGAACTATAAGCATAATGTGAATGAAGTATAAGCATACTATGAATGACCATTTGTGAAAGTCAAACTTGATCTTTGCTTATAAACTATCAGGGGGGATGTGAATGAACTATAAAGCTATTGAGAATGAAATATAAGCTTATTATTAATGAACTATAAAGTTGTTGTGCATGAACTATAAACTTATTATGAATGAACTATTAATATAGTGAAAATGAACATCCAGTATATTGATGATGAACATCCACTATTATGAATGAACTATTAATATAGTGGAAATGAACATATCCAGTATATTGATGATGAATGTCCACTATTATGAATGAACTATAGGGATGTTGTACATGAACATACATATTATACAACATCTTAAAATATATTTGAACTAAAGGAATAATGTGAATGAGCTATTAGGTTGTTAAAGATGAGCATCCAGTATATTCATGATGAACATCCAATATATTGGTGATGAACATCCACTGAAAATCCAGTATAAGTAATTTCACTTCCAAAAAAAACAAAAAATCAACTAAATCATTCAAACATCATTTACAAAATGATGCCACAACTGTTCCAAAATAATACTTTTTCTCAAGTATACCAACCTTCCGTCTATTATCGTCATCTTTTTCTCTTCTACCACTCGGGTCTTGAACACTGCAATCAGCGCGAAGCCCTTTAGAAATTGTCTCTTTGAAAAAGATTGGACCAACTTCATTAATCACTTTCTCTTTGGCTGAATTAAAAGCTTCTTCACAATAATCTTGAGCTTTGTTATTGTCTTGAGATGCTGACAGCAACGTAACAAACTTCCTAACCATATGTGTCCTCCAAATAGAACCAGATTGAATACCTCTATCTAATGATGAAATAGTTTTCTTATCAACAACTTCACTTTCGTGTTCTTTCTTCTTCAACCATCTGTGACTGATGTAGAGATCAGGTACTGACTCCACACAGTTTATATTGAAAATGCGCAAACAATGGCAACACAAATATCCACACTTTGAAATGAGCTTGCAGGTACAGTAAATGGAATGATTTAGTTCATTGAATTGAACTTCATGCTTTATGATATCAACATCTGGAATCCAAACATGAAAAGTGGTGATATTATTCTCAGACTTCACCCAAACCTGATGGCATGCAGTGCCCTTCATGAACTGCTCTTCAAAAAGAATATAAATCTGAATTGTATAAATCTGTCGTGCATGAGAAAGAAGCTTGGCCGAACTAACGACCATCTTAGGTAAACCTTGCCAGCCTCGAAAATCTTCATCAGATTTTTTTGCTCCTCCATTCAGAAACAATATCAGTAAATGCACCATAAAAAGCATAAAGTCCGGTCGTCTTCTGAACTCTATCATTCAATGAATGATTAGTACTTTCACTCCGTTGAGAAGATAATATACCACCAGAGAAAAAGTATTTATTGAAAGCTGGACACCACTTCTCTCTTACTAAATATAACTTTTGAAACCAGGAATTATTGTGACATTTATATTTAGAAACCAACCTAAAAAAATAAAACAAAACAATAGTTAAGAAAAAATTAGATACAATCTATGCACATACAGAACACTATGAATGAACTATAAGAATACTATGTATCAACTATAGGTTGAATGCATATGAACTATACCATAGGTCATTATGAACAAACAACATACTCTATATGAACTAGCATGACAGGTTGATGCACATACAGAACACTGTGAATGAACATACAGAACACTGTGAATGAACTATCAGAACACTATGAATGAACATACAGAACACTATGAATGAACTATTAGAACACTGTGAATGAACTATCAGAATACTGTGAATGAACTATCAGAAATACTACGTATGAGCTATAGGTTGAATGCATATGAACTATACCATAGGTCATTATGAACAAACAACATACTCTATATGAACTAGACTAAAATATTCACTATGCAATGCATATGCACTATAAAGGTTGATGTCTAAGAACATATACAGTAACAGAATCACACAAACGCAAGATATAACAAAAACAATTTCATGAAGCATACCTAGTCCACTTGTCTTGAAACTCAGCCTCTGAATCAGTGTACTTTAGAACATAGTTAAATAGATCAACAAAGCCTTCTTGATTCCTTAAATCTTTGATATTCTTCTTAGAATTTTCACCAATATGCCATATACAAAGACGATGCCTTGACTTAGGAAACACTTCTGTTATAGCAGCTGACATTGCTGAAGATTGATCCGTCATGAATGTCACAGGATGCTTTCCTCCCATTGAGGTTAAGAAAGTGTCAAACAGCCATACAAAGGATTCTGTCCTCTCATTCAAAAGCAACCCACACCCAAACATAATATTCGAGCCATGTTCATTCATGCCAACAAATGGCCCACAAATCATATTGTATTTGTTAGTGCAATACGTAGTATCATGCACTACCAAATCTCCAAACAAATCATATGCTTTCTTCATTTTGCCATCTCTCTAAAACAAACTACAAAGCCTTGAATCAGCATCAACTTCAATATCAAAGAAAAAATCTTCCTCATAGCTTTTGCGTCTCCTAAAACTTGCTATCAAAGTATTTGAGTCGCTACTATCAAAATTCATCCTATTATGTTGAGCTAGATGATTATACGCATCCCTAGATGTGAATGAAAGATGTGGAGAACCAACACTTTGCTACTTAAGCAATCTAATTTCGTGAGCAATAGGAACCCCGCTTTTCTTCAACGATTAAAGAAACATCAAATCATTCTTTGTTACTCATCCTCTTTGAGAACGAAGAAGATGCCTTTTAGTTGATGGACATAAAGAATGATTATGCTCTACCTCATGCCTAGTACAAGTCCAAATACCTCCTAAGTCAACATTAAACTTTACAAAAGTTTTACAACCAGTCCTAATATCAATCCTTGCATAAGACCTAGTATCCTTACGCTTAGTATCTTTCACTCCGCTACGCGAACAACAAAACAACTTCATCGAAATATCATTAATGCCAGTCTTACACCTTTGCTTGCTCTTCCTAATACTAAATCCAATCCTATAGCATAATCATTATACAACCAGTAAGCTTATTCACTATTTAGGCAAGTTTTACCAACTAAACTTTAGTTCTCACATGATCGTGTATGTATAATATGAACATATATGAACTGTCAAAACAAAATAAAAATGAAACAGAAGGCATTAAAATATAAAAAATAACATCATTGAATGTGAAAATTAATGACATTATTCACAAATGAAAACAAATGAACTAAACAGTATAACAAATATGAACAAACGTCATAACAGAGATGAACAAGTTATAATATATATACAAAACATAATATCAGATTTAAATGACTTGAAAAGAATGAACTAATAGCATAACAAATATGAACAAAGAATACAAAATATATAAATTATCATGTTTACAAATGAACTTTTATCAATGTGAAGACTAGGAATGAACTACCAAAAGACTATGTATGAACAATCAGCATACTGAATATGAACTAACAGCCTAACAGAGATGAACAAGTAATAAATTATATATGAACCATGATATCAGCTTTAAATAACTTCAAAATAATGAACTAACAGTATTTAACAAATGAACAAAGCATACAAAAAATATAAAAAATATCAAAATTCAATGTAATGAACAAAGAGCATAACAAATATGAACAAAGCATACAAAACAAATGAACATCTTGAACTTTTATCAACTTTTATTGAATGAACTATGTGAAGACTAGGAATGAACTACCAGGAGACTGTGTATGAACAAACAGCATACTCAATATAAACTAACAGCATAACATAGATGAACAAGTAATAAATTATATATGAACCATGACACCAGCTTTAAATGACTTCAAAACAATGAACTAACAGTATTTTACAAATGAACAAAGCATACAAAAATATGAAAAATATCAAAATTCAATGTAATGAACCTACAAGTATTTAATGAATACACAAATTTCATGTTCTTTGATTTTTAGGGTTTTGAAGATTTTGTTAGATACTAGTTTATGAATTATCTTCTTGATTGCATATTTTTATTAAGAATTTGAGTATGAAATTATGTCTTTGAATGAACTTAAGTGTCTTTGAATGAAAATAATGAACTATGTATTTGGTTGTGATGAACAATATGTATAAGTGTAATGAATTGTGTGTTCTGTTGTTATTTTCTGTATAAGAATTTGGATGAGAAAGTGCTGTGTTTTGAAGTGATGAACAATTGTTGATATTTTGAGAAATGAACTATCTGCTTATTCTGAATGAACTATTTGGCTATTTTGAATGAACAATCACCTTAACAAACAATGAATTGTTAGGTTAATGTGAATGAACAAGCAGTATATTTATGATGAACTATAAGAAATGCTATGTATGAACTATTGTGTCATTTTTCATTTGTCTTTGATGTTACATGCTAGGTTAATTGTCATTCAGAATATCACTTGTCAAAATAATTTTGTGAATGAACAATAAGCTTATTGTGAATGAACTATCTGACTTTTGTGAATGAACATCATTTTATTGTAAATGAACTAATAGTATGAACTAATAGTATTTCATAAGCTTATTGTGGCTTCAAAACAATGAACTAACAGTATTTAACAAATGAACAAAGCATACAAAAAATATCAAAAATCAATGTAATGAACCTACAGGTATTTAACGAACAAATTAAACATGTACAGTATAATGACCTAAAAAGAATAAAAGAGATGAACTAAGCACAGCAGGTAATTAATGACTTCATAATACTAAAAACGAATAAAAAAAATATAGATATAATTACCTAAATCAGAAGAAGAACCAAGAGCAGACCTAATTTCATCCAGAATTTGTTCATCACTCTCATCAACAGCTTTTTCATCACCAGAATTGAATGCTAAATCAGCTTGAGCATCGCGAAGTTGATCAAGCATTAATCCATCAGCTTGAGCATCAACAGATTCACGATCAATTTGCTCAACCAAAATTTCATCAACAGATTTAGATGATAAATCTTGCTCACAGATTGGAATTTCATCAACCTTGGAACAATCAACACCAGCAATTTCAATTTCTTCAGCAATCGAATGACCTAATTCCATAGATTTGTTGAGGAGAGAGAAATTGATTCGCGAAAATTGCTTCGTGAGAGAAGAGAGAGAGCGTAGCTGATGAGAGAGAAAGAGCGTGGCTTACGAGATAACTGAAACTAACGGAGTAAAAAAAAAGGAAAAACGCGGCCTAATATTAAACCCCCGAGCTGCATATATTTACCTCACTGCCATCAGGGTCCATCCAAGATGGATGGACATAGGCCCATGTAAAAAAAATTGAAATAAGGGCTAAAATGTGGAGTTGGGGCACGAAGCAGATCAAAAGCAAGCTCCGAGTCCGTTTCCACTTCGAGCTGTTGGATTTTAAGCCGTTGGGCTACGCGAAGACCATGAAGCAGGGCCATAAGTTCAGCTAGGAGCAATGTGCCATGTCCCAGCTTAGCTGTAAACGCTCGGATAAAGGCCCCATTATCCGCCCTGAAAATGCCACCTCCCCTGCTGAGCCTGGATTTCCTTTTGATGCGCCATCCATGTTGAGTTTGACCCAGCCTCCACAAGGATGAGTCCAACGAATAAACACCTTAGTTCTGGTTCGTTTAGAGCCACAAAGTGCCAGTTTCCTCTTTGATTCTGCACTTAGATATTCTTCATCAGGATCACCCAGTACTCTCATATTTCGCCAACGCCACAACCACCACAGTGCCATGGGAAATGTCGTAGACCATGTTTCGTTACTATTGACATTGCTATCAATCCACCCAACGAGCGATCCTAGATAAAAGGTATTCAACTTCCCAGGGGGAACAATATCACGCCATACCTCCTTAGCTTTCGGGCAGTCCCGAAGGATATGAAGTCCAGACTCTTCAAAGCAACCACAACACGATCAAGATGCATTCGTAGCGATATGGTGCCTAACTCTATTAGCGTTGGAAAGGAAGCTATCATGTAACGCAAGCCAAAGGAAGTTGCGTACCTTTTGAGGGGCAGGGACTTTCGTTAATTAGTATAGGTATAGGTACATATGAAATGGGTTGTTATATTGATTCATTAGTGCTTATGACTCAAGAAGGGTAAGCTCTTTTATCAATATGACAACTTTTATCATTTATCTCAAAAATACGAGGCGTATAAAAAGAAGATAGACCAAGATAACTAACACGAAAGAGTTCCATCTATTAAGGATCAATTTTGCTCTTATTCCGTATTCTCCTACAAAGGGCCAATCAAAGTTTTGCCTTTAGATATTAATTTCGTATATAGAGAAGAAATAGAGTGGAATCAATATCCCTCCCATTTTCTTAATTATATAAAAAGAACAATCCCTCCCATATCATATCTCGAGAGGAGCGCTCTCCCTTCATTTTGTGTTAAATTAAACCTTAGCCTTTTGCTTCGCATAAGATTATTCACAAGCGTATATTGGTAAACGATAATTCTTAGGGCCTGTTCTTTCTAACTTCCCCCTGAAGAATTCAGTAAAATTCAGTTTAGTTCAGTAAAAAGAAGTTCGGTTCAGAAAAATTCAGTAAAGTTTGGTAAACCAAAGAACAAATTTACTCTTTGTAATTGTAGATTCAGTAAAAATAAGTTCAGTTCAGTATTGTGCAGATAAGTTCAGTAAATTTCAGTAAAGTTGGGTAAACTAAAGAACAAATTTACTCTTTGTAATTGTATATTCAGTAAAAATAAGTTCAGTTCAGTATTGTGCAGATAAGTTCAGTAAATTTCAGTTCAGTTCAGTATTGTGCAGATAAGTTTAGTAAAAAGAAGGTGAAGAAAACATGCCCTTAGTAATTGGATTGTATTATGAGTCTTATTTGGATTGTATAATCACAAAGATAATATTAATAAAAAGAACAAGAAGATAGAGTCATGTTTGAAAGTTGCAAGTTAAAAATTGATCACTAGAAGAAAAGATAGAATCATGTTTGCAACCAACAATTCAAACCTACTCTCATGTTCATTTTAGTACACTCATAATAAAAAGTGTGTTGGCCTCATTTTTCTGGGTCAGACATTAAAACATGGGGATTGCTAAACGTAAATTCCAAAATTACTAAATACAAATCACTTTACCCAAAATGCCCCTAACATAACATAACCCTGATTCTCCCTAAATTTTTCCCTCTCTCCCTTCATCTGCCTTGCTCTCGCCTCTATGTTACCAGACACCATTGTCAACTTTTATGTGAATCCGAAACAAGTTCAATTATAGTTCCCCAAATTATTTAAATTCTAATTAGCATCATCATCTATCATCATGCACCAAAATCATCATCCACATCATTTGTTATCATCATAAAAGTGCATGGCTTTCATCGAAATCCATACACCAAGATGATAATCAAGTTTCAATAGAGTTGCAAAAGACTAATTTTTTTGTTTTCCCTTTTCTTTCAATAAGTTAATACAAGGAGCGGCTGGGGGAGGGTGCGTGGGATGAAATTGGGTTGATTAACTTGTGAAAAAGGTGGCTGACTTGACCCCATTAGAACCAACAAGGGTGGTGGTCTAGTGATTCCAAGCTTACTCCTAAGTGGTTTGGTAAGGTAAGGTTATGGGTTTGAATCCCCATTCCCCCCCATGCCTTGTGTCTAGGCCTGACAATGTCACCTGTATCTACGGATATCCATCCCACCCATCTCATATAAATGGGTGAAAACCCGATTAAACAGGTGATAAGACGGGTGACGGATGGATCGGGTGGTGGAATTCGGGTGGAAATTTTTCACCCGCGAACCCAACCCACGAATCCAACCGTCACCCATTTAATAGTTATGTAGTATATATAAACTGAAGCCATATCACTTTGCCTTGTCATTTTGATTTGGTTGTTTTCTTAGATCTGACTGTCTCCTCTGAGTCTGACTGAGCAAAGCTCTTACCGACTTCTTTCAGTCGCAAGGCACCACTCATTCTCTCTCCTCACTAACTGATCATTCTCTCTCTTGCTCTCATTAGAAGAATCTCACAACACTGGTACCAATCATCAACAAGTCCTCTTTTGTCCACCATCATTCTCTCGGTTATGAACTTAGGATGCAACTTGACTTTGGGTGTTTATGAATTAGACACTTTCATCACATTATTGCGGTCAATTAGTTGTCTTTTCTTTTCCATGGGCAATTAAACTTGTAATGTAGCAACAGTGCTCATTGTTATGTAACACACAATAATTACGTAAGATGATGAGCAAAAGAAATAATAATCACTTTTTCAGATGATTTGATAAGTATTGTTTCGTTAATTTGTATTCGGTTGTCCGTAATTATTCAATTGATTATTTCACCCGTTTAGTCACCCAATTCACCCGTTTACCTTTGGATGATGGGTGGATTGGATGCGGGTGGAGTATTTCGTGGGTGATGGGTGGATGGATGGAGCTCAAAAAATAAAAGGGTGGATGCGGGTGATGCTGCACTCGACCCGAATCCGACCCATTGTCAGGTCTACTTGTGTCTGCTGGCTTCTAGGAACTATACTAGCCCCTTGTTGGTACTACGTTGACGGGGCCAGTGCTTGCGCTGGTTGTTCAGCTAGTTTGATATGTTCACTATTGAACACGAGAGTCCGAACATGATATAGTAGAGAGTGCCTCGGTCGCCATTCACTTGCACCCTCTTTTTGCGGAGCAAAAAAAAAACTTGACCCCATTAGTGGAGCTATCGTCGTCCGCCCCACCGCAGGCCGCAAGTGCCGCTCTCTTTCCTACCGCTGACTGCCACACACCCAGACTCCCGCCGCCATTGACCAGTCGTTGGAATCCTGCCACCACCCACCCCTGACCACCCAACCACTCCACATAAACCCTATAGAAGCAATGAAAAATTAAGAATAGTTCAACTTTTAATTTTAATTCTTGTTGTTACCAGAATATCATTATTAATTGAATGAAAAGAAAATTGTCTCAATCAAACATTTATTAGTGATTCGGTGATTAATCTAGGTTTTGAGAATGAACCAAGTTGATAGATTAGAGAGAGAAAAAAAAGTAAATAAAAAGGTACTTTGGAAAGTATTGAGACAAAAATATTTAAGTTTAGTAATTTAGTATTTACGTTAAGCAATTCCGTAAAACATTAATGGTGAGTACATGCTCCCAGGAGTGGGCAAAAATTTGCGGTTTGCCAATGGTCATGTACGTAGGATTAAATTTGGTACTTCAATATAATTAAATACTAGTACCACTATTGTTTACATGTTTGCCACCAGTGACGAAATGACCACCACCACCACCCCCAGAATGTTGTGGAACTGTTAAAAAAAAGATGAGAAATGTCTTTGTGATTATGTTAATTCACCTCTTTTGCCTACTTATGGCATTTGTGTTTCTTTCTTCTTCTTTTTTATCACTTTTTTGGTTTTATCATTTATTTTTTGGGAAACAAATTGAATAAACCTATCATATATTAAAAAAAAATTAAAGTTTTTACAAGAGAGTTGATCACGGAATGGTTTAAAATATTTTTAGCCCTCTTTTAAAGGTAGAACTACAAACTGATTATTGTGATTACTGAAAGCAAAAGTCAACAACGAACAATAATTAAAATGGCTAAATATATCACCTCATCCAAGCCCGCACCCGTCACGTGAAATATATAAAAGAGTAATTAAACTTTTTAATTGGTATAAGTTGTCATGCCAAAATAAATTTAGTTTTATTTAGTGAATTATATCCAACATGCAACTGACACACTACCGGGCATCGCACATGCTAAAAAAAAAGAAAGTTAAATGGTTATGGTTTGGATTTTTCTGACTTTCTTTTTACTTCTTTTTTTTTCTTTATCATTTATTTTTTGGTAAACAAATTGAATAGATATACATTATATTAAAAAAAAATTATTGGTATTGGGTAGATAACGACGACCCTTTTCTACAAAGAGAATTCCAAACTAATTAGTTGATTACTCAAGGCTCGAGCCATCAACAAAGAAATAATAATTAAAATGGCTAACGGATCACCCAATCCAAACCTAACTCATCACACAAAATATACACCATAGTATTTAAAATATTTAATTGATTTAAGTTCAAATGTAATATAAAATGTTTTTGTATTTGAATTTATATCATTATATCCAACATGTAATTAACACATAACCCGGACATCGCATGGGTTTAAAAACTAGTATCTATATATTAGAGAAATTTTCTGACAGCATTGTAAGCGTTCACCTAAGTGAACCATTGTAATAAAATTTTAATATAAATATAAATATAAAATAGAAATATAGGTTTTAGCATAGAATGTATATAAAGTTGTAGTTTCCTAAATCGTAAAGAGTATACTATTAGAGGTTTTGGTATAGAATATATACAAAAGTTGTACTTTCCTAAATCGTTAAAGAGTAGACTATTAGATTTTAATTAGCATATAATAACCTTACTTCTACCGCTTAAAAAGTTAAATTTCTTCGACCATTGGAAAGAGTACGAAATTTCCTTTAAAATGAGACTCATTTCTAGTAGGGGATTGCTAAACGTAAATACCCAAATTACTAAACGCAAATCTATTTTCCTTTAATACCCCTCTCATAACACAATCCCTAATTTACCACACTTCCCTCCCTCCCTCCTCCTCCCTCCGTCCTCCCCCCTTTCTATCTCTTTATCATGACAATCAATTCTAGTGTATTTTTTGTATCTCAGTACTTTGTATTCCCCAATTCAATCAATTCAACTCGTCATCTATATCTATCATCTATCATCATATCATTATCTGCCATCATCCATCATTTCATCATCATCCTCTTCATCTGCCATCCATCATCATCCAGCACCACTACTTTGCAGATTCCCACCCAATTACCGGCCCGTTCTCTCATCCTGCCACCCCCGCCTCTCTGTGCTCCTCTATCTCAGGCGGCCAATAGACCACCGAAACCGAACCCCATCGCACACAGCCGCGGGAACCCACCAGACCACCACCTATAAACCCTAACTCAAAAAATAAAAAATAACACAATTAAGTTTTTTAGGGGATAACAAAATTAAGTTCGTAACTTTTACTGAGTAATGTCATTGTTTGCATCAAATGATTCATTTAATCATGTTTGACGAATTGGTTGAATGATAATGATCAAGTACAGAGCTAATAGAAAATGGAGTACATGAAAAAAGTTGTTATTGAAGTAAAGGGGTACTTTGGGAAATTATGATACAAAAATATTTGCGTTTAGTAATTTTGGATTTACGTTAAGCAGTTTCGAATGTAAATCGCAAATTACTCAATGTAATTTTTTTTCCAATAATACCCTTAACAAATTTCTCACCCTTTCCACTCATCCCTCTCTCTCTCTCTCTTTCTCCTCTCCACAAATTAAAGCAATATCAACCGAATAAACTAGTGGCTCATGCATCTCCGTCAACTATCCATCCCGCGAATCGCTCCATACTAGCCGGTGGATCGAAGGAGCTAATCACCAGCGTTCATGGCGCCGTGAGGTCTCCGATTCGCCGCCATTATTCTCTTTCTGCTCACTTCCTTGTCTGAGCCGGAATTGGATGCTACCATGGTAGCGGGCTAGGGCATGGTGGTAGGGTGTGGTGTAACACCCCCGAATTCGCAACGATTTCCTGGGAACCATCGACGTCGCTATACACGACTCGACACCGCTGAACCGTCCCAAACCCGGGGTATGCTACAGCAACATTTATCGCTAATGAGTAAATGCTAAGCAGAAAGGAAAACTAAGTATCAAAGGAATCATCTAAACAAATTAAACATAAATATCAGAGTTGTCTATCCAGCGGTCTTAAGTCCATTATAGTTTTATTACTACTTTGCCTTCAAGGGCACAAACCAAAAATCCCATTAATCCAAAGTAACCAATAATCAATAGTTCTAGAGAAACGACCCACATTCAACCTTCAAGCAACCGTCCTCACTCAGGTACACCTGCACTTTGGTTTCCGTGACGGAAACAAGGTACAGAAGAAAAGAGAAGAAACAAAAAATAACAAAAATCAGATAAACTGAATAAACGTCGTCCATACCCAGTAAAAACACTTTTGCAAACCTTACCTGGGTTTTAGAAAAATCATTGAAATTCGACATGCCATGGACTTACTCTAGTGTATACTCACACTACCTCTAACATAATAATCGATATGTAGAGAAATAAACAATGGGGAATGATCCGTCCCGAACACACTGCGAGGTGTCCATAAAAGTAACTTGGAAATCACACATTCCTAGACTACATCAATTAGATAAGTCTCGATAGCTCGACTACTCCTAGGGATCCATTAGGAGTCTTATTCTCATTTGATTCAATTCACATACTTGCATTGATTAACCTAATGGTACAACGAGACCACGACATACTACTTCATTTCATGCTCATGATGACGAATAATAATAACGATAATGACATAAAGGCATATTAACAATAATCATGCTTCATATATGTCTAACGAAATTTCGGCAGCACTTCGGCAGTAAATCAAGATATCCAAAAATTACAATTTCACAATTAACATCCAAGAAATATAATAGGTGCTCATTAGAGCTCAATAATATCACATTCCAAATAGCACATATTACTATATCATAATAATATTAGAAATTCAACATCGCCATAATTAAACATTAATTAGCATATGAACTAAATAATTAACGAAACTTTATAAACTTATCATACTCAATATAAATCATATTTATAGTGAAGAATATATTTCAAATTCTCATAATTAACGACGATATAATTTAATCATGCTTCGCATATTAAATTCACAATAATAATCAATTAGCACATAACACATCAAAATAGTTTTGATGGGGATTTGGAAAGAGGTAGGCACAATCGCTTACCTAACAAACGCTCACTAAGCAGTAGGTAACTTGGCTAATCACAACCCGGTCACGCTTGTCCGTTTGGTCCTAATTAAAAATAATTACCGAGACATAATTAGTAAATACGAAAATTCAAACAGTACTGAAACTGTAAACTTATATTTTTATTAAATTTTTTAATTTATTCCAACCAATCTAGGCTTTTGAAAATCCGGATTCGGACTCCAAACGAGTACAGAAAAATAAAAACATTTATTGAAAAATACTAAAAATACGAAATTAATCAAAACGAAAATAGTAAACGAAACCCTAATCGGTTTTTCCGAGTCTAGGCCGTGATACACCAAGAATGGGGACCCACGACCTAACCCATCACCAAGACCACCACCCACCGACCACCATGGTCGACAGTGGCTCGCCGGAGCACCGGCGACGGAGGAGAGAGAGAGTGAGAGAGATCGCGAGAGAGAGAGTTCATGAGGGAGAGAGAGCGACTGAGAGGGGGAGGAGCGACGGGCAAGGTCCCGTCGCGTCGGCCACTCGCCGGCGACCACCCAGGCGAGGCCTGATGGCGCGACAGTCGCGCCTCGACGAAAACAGGGGAGGGGGAAAACAGAGCACGAAATAGAGAGAGACAAAGAGAGAGGGGAGGGGATTACCGGTGGGAGGAAGAGGAGGCGGTGCTGGCCTGGTGGCCGGCGACAGCAGGGGGAGAGAGAGAGAGAAAGGTGTGCGGTGGAGAGAGAGAAAAAAAGAGAGAGAGAATAGCGTGAGAGAGAGAGAGAAGAGAATTGGGGCTTTTGGCTCAGTTTTGTTAACTGATAAACTGACCCATCTCTTAGCTTATATAGGTGCTTAGTGAATGAAAGTCAAACCCTACTAGAATTAGGATTGTTTTCTGATTTAATTGCTAATTAAAAACAATTAAAACTAATTAAATGCTAATTAAAACCAATTAAAACAATATGAATAAGCCTTATTCATATACAAAACCATTTTAACTAAATCCCTCAATTTGACAATTATAAATCCCGAAATTCCCATAATAATAATTAATATTATTATGGCTTAATTTGAGTAAATCGAATCGTTAAATAAATATACGTTTTAAATCTCCGAAACTATTTATAAATGAATTATAAATCGATATTACAATTATAGAAAATATTGGGGTATCACATTCTACCCTCCTTAAAAGAAGTTTCGTCCCGAAACTTGAAACATGAAGTAATCACTTCTCAACGACGAAACGAGTTTACCCATGCGAAGGTATAAATCGATTTTAGGACAATGACAATGCAATGCGTGTACTATGGTTGTGATCTAAGTCGATTAGCAATGCAGCATGCAATGCTAGAACATGCAACTCGTGCAAAGCAGTAAACAAAACACGAAATTACTAGGTGTGACATTCCACCCTTCTTAAAAAGGGTTTCGTCCCGAAACTCGAATGGAATTAGTACCTTCAAGAAAGAGTTCTGGGTACTTCTCGTGCATCATGGATTCAGCTTCCCATGTTGCCTCTTCTTGACCATGATGGGACCAAATAACTTTCACAATCGGAATAGTCTTTGTGCGAGTCAAGGGCTCTTTGCGGTCGGTGATCTCGATCAGACGTTCTTCATATGTCAAACTCTCGTCAAGTTCGATCGTTTCAGGTTGAACGACATGAGTTGGATCATGTACGTATCGCTTCAGTTGAGAGACGTGAAAGACACTGTGAACTTTCTCAAGTTCCACAGGTACAGCTAGACGATAAGCAACTTCACCAATCCTCTCTAGGATCTCGTAAGGTCCAATGTAACGAGGACTCAACTTTCCCTTACGACTAAAACGCATAACACTCTTGGTAGGAGATACTCGCAAACGTACCTTGCTTCCCATCTCAAATTCTTCAGGTCTACGACATCTATTTGCATATGATTTCTGGCGATCTTGTGCACTTCACATCTTCGTCTGAATCACCTTCACAATGTCGACAGTCTGCTGGATCATGTCAGGACCCAAAACTGCAGTCTCGCTAATGTCGTTCCAACATACAGGCAATCTACACTTCCTACCATACAAGGCTTCATATGGTGCTCGATCGATGCTCGAATGATAGTTATTGTTGTAAGAAAATTCGATCAACGGAATGTGCTTATCCCACCAACCTTGGTATTCGAGGGCACATGCTCGAAGCATATCCTCTAAAGTCTGGATTGTTCTTTCCGTCTGGCCATCTGTTGCAGGATGAAAAGCGGTACTAAACTTCAATTTGCTTCCGAAAGTTTCTTGTAATTTCTGCCAGAAGTTAGAGAGAAATCTCGAATCTCTATCAGAAACAATATCTTCAGGTACACCATGAAGTCTCATGACTTCCTTGACGTACGCGTCAGCCAGCTTCTCCATTTTCCACGTGTCATGCATAGGAATGAATCTTGCGACCTTCGTCAAACGATCTACAACCACCCAAATGGCATTGTTCCTCTTTTGCGTCAAAGGTAAACCCATGACAAAGTCCATAGATATCGAATGCCCTTTCCAAGTCAGAACTTCAAGCGATTGTATCATTCCACCAGGTCTCTTGTGTTCGATCTTGACCTTCTGGCACGTCAGAAACTTAGCTACAAACTCAGCGACATCTTGTTTCATGCCTTTCCACCATAACACTTGACGAAGATCTTTTTAAAGCTTATCTCCACCAGGATGTACATAATACGGTGTATTATGAGCTTCACCCAGAATCTGACTTTTGATATCTGGGTCATTGGGTACGCAAACACGTTCTCTAAATCTCATAATTCCATCTTGGCCCAAAGTGAAGTCCTCGGACCTACCCTCGTCTTTGTGGTTAATAATCCACTGAAGATCCTCATCACCACTTTGTTTATCTTTGATCTCTTCAAGCAGTGTTGGTCGAACAGTCATATATGCTAAGGTACATTGAACGTCACCTTGAAACACAATCTCCACCTCGAGACTTTGCAAGTGACGTATGATCTCCTTAGGAAGCACTAAAGCAGTGTTTAACATATGACGAGTCTTCCTACTCAAAGCATCAGCGACCACGTTCGCTTTACCCTCATGGTACTTGATATCAATGTCGTACTCCGTCAAAAGTTCTAGCCATCTCCTTTGGCGCAGGTTCAACTCTTTCTGCGTAAAGATATACTTGAGACTCTTGTGATCAATGAACATCTTAACTGCGGAACCATATAGGTAGTGTTGCCAAATCTTCAATGCAAATACGACAGCAGCAAGTTCTAGATCGTGCGTAGGATAGTTATCTTCATGCTTCTTCAGTTGTCGTGAGGCGTAAGCTACGACCTTTCCATGTTGCATCAAAACACACCCTAAGCCATGCTTAAGACGCGTCACTGTAGACCTCATATCCTTTTGTTCCTAACGACAATGTCAAAATAGGTGCACTTGTAAGACGTTTCTTCAACTCTTGGAAAGCAGTCTCACACTTGTCAGACCATACAAACTTCGTCGTTTTCTTCATCAAATTCGTGATAGGCTGCGCAATCTTCGAAAAACCTTCCACAAATCGTCTACAGTAGCCAGCAAATCCAAGAAAACTCCGAACTTCTGTCACGGTCGGTCTTGGCCAATCTGTAACAGCTCGAATCTTCTCTGGATCTACGGCCACTCCATCCTTAGACACCACGTGTCCTAAGAAAGATACCGTGTCTAACCAAAACTCACACTTAGACAACTTGGTGTAAAGTTGATGTCTTCGCAGAATTTCCAAAATGGTACGTAAATGTTGCTCATGCTCCTCGGCGTTCTTTGAGTAAACCAGAATATCATCGATAAAGACTACAACAAACTTGTCTAGGTAAGGTTGGAACGTACGGTTCATCAAGTCCATAAATTTCGCAGGCGCATTCGTCAACCCAAAAGGCATCATAGTGAACTCGTAGTGCCCATACCTCGTCCTAAACGCGGTCTTCGCAATGTCAGGCTCGGAAATCCTCAATTGATGGTATCCAAATCGTAGGTCTATCTTTGAGAAAATAGAAGCACCACGCAGTTGGTCAAAGAGATCGTCAATTCGGGGAAGTGGGTATCGGTTCTTGATCGTGATCTTATTTAACTCGCGGTAGTCAATGCACAGTCTCATACTACCATCCTTCTTCCACACAAACAAAACAGGAGCACCCCAAGGCGATACACTCGGACGTATGTATCCCTTTTCTAACAAGTCCTCAAGTTGTGTTTTCAGTTCCTTCATCTCAGCAAGTGCCATTCGATACGGTGCTTTTGAAATTGCTGCAGAACCTGGAGCAAGCTCGATCGTAAAGTCGATAATGCATTGCGGAGGCATTCCGGGAATCTCTTCGGGAAACACATCAGCGTACTCGGAAACTACAGGAATAGGCTGCGGAGCTTCCGTCTCGCGACTCGTATCCACCACATGACAAAGGTAAATCTCTTCACCTTCAGTTACGCACTCTTTAACCTTCATCCTTGCCATCACCTTCAGTTTAGGCTTGACCACAACTCCTCGGTAAGTGATCCTCTTACCTTTTGGTCCTCGCAAATAAACGCGTTGTTCAAAGCACTCTAACTTAGCTCTATACTTGTACAACCAATTCATTCCCAAAATAACGTCAAAATCACCCAATTCGAACTGAATCAAGTCCGCAGGTAGCTCGGAACCAGCAATCTTAATCGAACATTTCTCGTGCAATGAATTACAATTAGCTGTCAATCCATCTGGCATCCTCATATTTGCACTATATACAGAACTAGGTTCTAATCCTATCTTAGATGCAAAGCACTTAGAAAGAACAGAATGCGTCGCACCACTATCAAACAAAACAAAAGCGGGAAAAGAATGCACAAGAAAAGTACCAGCGATCACGTTCGGGTTTGCTTCTGCTTCATTGCGATTCATCACAAAGATTCTACCATTAACCCCTCTATTGTTGTTGTCGTTGTTGTTCGGCGCAGGATTAGCAGTAGCAGAAGCTTGAACTTGGTTGTTCACAGCAGAAGCAGCATTGTTGCGGTTGTTGTTGTTGTTGTAACCCCCGTTTCCACGGTAGTTACCACCTTTACCACGATAGCCATTGTCATTCCCACCACGATTGTAGTTGTTATCGCGGTTCTGCCCATTACCATTCCTACATCGGCTCCAACATTCAGAAGCTTTGTGACCCGGCTTGTTGCACTCATAGCATTGCAACACGTCACCTCGGCAGTTCATACCAGCATGCGTCTTGTTACAGCGGGTACAAGGCGTATTCCTTCTAGCCATTATCGTAGCTCGATGACTATTCCAATCACGATTTCTATTCGCATTGTGGTTCTGACCACCTTGGTAGTTGTTGTTGCCATTCAGTCTTGGCCTCTTGTCGCCATTGCTCGACTGCGATGGATTGCCTTCGTCGCGCTTGTTCTTTCCCAAATGCGTGTCACGACGTCCAACAATCCTCTCCTGATTCAGGGCCTTGTCATAATATTCCTGAAAAGTGATAGATTGTCCAGCGAAAAAACGTTGAATATCCCATTTCAGTCCGTCCTCGAACCTTTTGATTCGCTCAGCTTCAGTTGTCAGTAGATTAGGAGCAAAAATAGCAAGCTCGTTGAACTTGGCAGCATACTCGGCCACAGACAGCTTGTCTTGGCTTAACCCTTCAAACTCACGCTGCTTCAGGCATCGTAGAGCACTAGGATAAAATCTAACACCCCCGAATTCGCAACGATTTCCTGGGAACCGTCGACGTCGCTATACACGACTCGACACCGCTGAACCGTCCCAAAACCGGGGTATGCTACTGCAACATTTATCGCTAAGGAGTAAATGCTAAGCAGAAAGGAAAACTAGGTATCAAAGGAAGCATCTAAACAAATTAAACATAAATATCAGAGTTGTCTATCCAACGGTCTTAAGTCCATTATAGTTTTATTACAACTTTGCCTTCAAGGGCACAAACCAAAAATCCCATTAATCCAAAGTAACCAATAATCAACAGTTCTAAAGAAACGACCCACATTCAACCTTCAAGCAACCGTCCTCACTCAGCTACACCTGCACTTTGGTTTCCGTGACAGAAAGAAGGTACAAAAGAAAAGAGAAGAAACAAAAAAAAAATCAGATAAACTGAATAAACGTCGTTCATACCCAGTAAAAACACTTTCGCAAATCTTACCTGGGTTTTAGAAGAATCATTGAAATTCGTTTGCATGCACAAGTAGTCATACAATCAAGCACACGCATACTCGATATTCAATTACATGCAATTCTTGCTTTATTGATCATTCGAACACCAATAGATAAACCATCTTGATTAGAGAGATAAGAGAGCGAATAGAACAGCGATTACCCATACTGTTCATAGATAGATATAGACATGCCATGGACTTACTCTAGTGTATACTCACACTACCTCTAACATAATAATCGATATGTAGAGAAATAAACAATGGGAAATGATCCGTCCCGAACACACTGCGAGGTGTCCATAAAAGTAACTTGGAAATCACGCATCCCTAGACTACATCAATTAGATAAGTCTCGATAGCTCGACTACTCCTAGGGATCCATTAGGAGTCTTATTCTCATTTAATTCAATTCACATACTTGCATTGATTGACCTAATGGTACAACGAGACCACGACATACTACTTCATTTCATGCTTATGATAACGAATAATAATAACGATAATGACATAAAGGCATATTAACAATAATCATGCTTCATATATGTCTAACGAAATTTCGGCAGCACTTCGGCAGTAAATCAAGATATTCAAAAATTACACTTTCACAATTAACATCCAACAAATATAATAGGTGTTCATTAGCACTCAATAATATCCCATTCCAAATAGCACATAATATTATATCATAATAATATTAGAAATTCAACATCGCCATAATTAAACATTAATTAGCATATGAACTAAATCATTAACGAAACTTTATAAACTTATCATACTCAATATAAATCATATTTACAGTTAAGAATATATTTCAAATTCTCATAATTAACGACGATATAATTTAATCATTCTTCGCATATTAAATTCACAATAATAATCAATTAGCACATAACAAATCAAAATAGTTTTGATGGGGAATTTGGAAAGAGGTAGGCACAATCTCTTACCTAAAAAACGCTCACTAAGCGGTAGGTAATTTGGCTAATCACAACCCGATCACGCTTGTCTGTTTGGTCCTAATTAAAACAATTACCGAGACATAATTAGTAAATACGAAAATCCAAACAGTACTGAAACTGTAAACTAATATTTTTATTAAATTTCTTAATTTATTCCAACCAATCTAGGCTTTTGAAAATCCGGATTCGGACTCTGAACGAGTACAGAAAAATAAAACATTTATTGAAAAATACTGAAAATACGAAATTAATTAAAACGAAAATATTAAACGAAACCCTAATCGATTTTTCTGAGTCTAGGCCGTGATACACCAAGCATGGGGACCCACGAACTAGCGCATCACCAAGACCACCACCCACCGACCACCATGGTCGACAGTGGCTCGCCGGAGCACCGGCGACGGAGGAGAGAGAGAGCGAGAGAGATCGCGAGAGAGAGAGTCCACGAGGGAGAGAGAGCGACTGAGAGGGGGAGGACCGACGGTCAAGGTCCAGTCGCGTCGGCCACTCGCCGGCGACCACCCAGGCGCGGCCTGGTGGCGCGACAGTCGTGCCTCGACGAAAATAGGGGAGGGGGAAAACAGAGCACGAAAGAGAGAGAGAGAGAAAGAAAGAGAGAGAAAGAGAGAGAGGGGAGGGGATTACCGGCTGGAGGAAGAGGAGGCGGTGCTGGCCTGGTGGCCGGCGACAGCAGGGGGAGAGAGAGAGAGAGGTGTGCGGTGGAGAGAGAAAAAAAAAGTGAGAGAGAATAGCGTGAGAGAGAGAGAGAAGAGAATTGGGGCTTTTGGCTCAGTTTTGTAAACTGATCAACTAACCCATCTCTTAGCTTATATAGGTGCTTAGTCAAGAAAAGTCAAACCCTACTAGAATTAGGATTATTTTCTGATTTAATTGATAATTAAAACTAATTAAATGCTAATTAAAACCAATTAAAATAGTATGAATAAGCCTTATTCATATACAAAACCATTTTAACTAAATCCCTCAATTTGATAATTATAAATCCCGAAATTCCCATAATAATAATTAATATTATTATGGCTTAATTTGAAGTAAATCGAATCGTTAAATAAATATACGATTTAAATCTCCGAAACTATCTATAAATGAATTATAAATCGATATTACAATTATAGAAAATATTAGGGTATCACATGTGGTGGCTGAGGCAGGAGGAGAGAGAGAGAAAGTCGCAGGAGGTAGGAGGAGAGAGAAAAAGGGCGCTGAGGAGAGAGAAAGAGAGCGTAGAAGAGAGTCGTAGAGGTTGTTCGGCAACGATGATGGGTGGGGGCGTCTGACGGCGGGGGTGGGGTGGTTCGCCGGAGGCGATGGGGGCTGGTTCGCCGGCGGGAAGTGGGGGCTGGTTCGCCGGCGGGGGTGGGGTGGAGATTGACGGCGTTGGCCGATGGAGCTTGCAGTTTCGTTTCTGTTTTTTACTGTTTTCATTTTCAATGTTGTTTGTTTCTTTAATCAATTAATTAGCTTCCAATATTATCATTTACTTCATCGAAAATTTGGTTTTGATCAAAGGAATCAATAATCATCGCTGTTAATTAGGGTTACGATAAGATATTTTTCAGAGGAAAAACAAAGAGGAGAAGGGTGGTTTGCAAATAAAAGGGTATTATGGAAAGTATTGGGATAAAAAGATCTGCGTTGAGTAATTTGCAATTTACGTTAAGCAATTACGTTCTAGTATGTTTTATTAGTTTCATATGAGTATATAAAAGATGCATATTCTTTACAACATAGGATGCGTCCACCTAAAAAAGTAATTAGTTTGACACAACTAAAAGGGGTGTTTGGATGTTGGCTTGTGGGGTGACTTTTAGCAAAATTGGATGTTTGACCAGTCCACCATCCAATATTGATGTTTGTAATGAGAGAGAGAGAGAGAGAGAGAGAGAGAGAGAGAGAGAGAGAGAGAGAGAGAGAGAGAGAGAGAGAGAATACGTGTATTAGTTATAGAAATTTAAAAAGCAATCTCAAGGTATATTATAATAAAAAGAGTATAGATAGAATAAATAAATAAACGATGAATATAAAATAATTCTAGGTCCAATCTTTAATAGGAAAATTGATCATTATCACGTATACTTTAATAACTTTATGTAATAGACTGATCCCCCATGTTATTTTTGGGATCCAAATTATGTTCCCTTCAACTCTATAATTATTATTATATACAAGTTTGAAAAACAGTCAAGCAAGCATTAAAATTTGTTTTTCTATTCTAAGTTTTACGTCTTAAACTTCTTTATTTTTTGAAAAGTAGTTATGTATACATTACACATTTTACCTGATTTTAACAAAAGAATAAGGATCATATCTTTGGAAGGTTAGTTGTACACTCATATCAACATAAAGAGCATTGACGTACCAACATCAAGTATAGAAATACTTTGAAACTATGACCTCTTGGATTATGTAACAATTGGGGTGAGTTAATTAAAAATTAATTGAAATTGGTAATAGGAGTTTTAAATTATATAAGATGCCCCCTATAATGAATTATATTAATATTTATCCATATATTACTAATATTGTTTCAAAAGTAACAATTACACTTTGATTTTTCGATGAGATTAATAATCACGTTATATTAATTTTATTATATAATATAGTACGTGCAATCGACGGGCATCCACCTAATATATTGTAGGAATTGATACAGACTTCTTCTATAATATAACGTTGAAGTTTGAAGGGACATGTTATGCAGAAGTATGAAGCAAGCAGATTCTTTCCTATCTAAAAATAAATCGCATTAGCTTCTTGTTTTTTGGGATTTGACTTCTTTTTTTTTTGGGATTTGATTTGATTTTATTGCTTAGCTTAGAAGGAAATATTATGTGCATTCGCTAATCTAAACGGATTATGTGCATGAAATCAAATCCCGTGATGATGGTATTTATAAGACCCCTAACCGACGTTCTATGGTGGACAAGGCCATGCGTGGACGCACCTCGCGCCATGGCTCGGAAGGACGCATGTCGGGACATGCCACGAGGTTGCACATGAGCATTCGAGGATGTGGACGCGGAGGCGTGACATCCCATGGACTTGACATGCCTATGACAAGGTTGGGTGGCCTGACCTTGGTCCTTGACAAGGCGCTGGCATGCCCTTGACAAGGTGGCATGCCCTTGACAAGGCTGGATGTGCGCCAGGTAGGCGCGGAACAGGCGGACTAGGCGCGGACATAGGCGCTAACATGTCCTGCGCCCAGCAGTGTCCGGTCATGGCTGGGTCATGACAAGGACGCTCGGACAAAGTATTCCCTATGTGAGCCACTATGAGTGTTCTAAGTCCCATGGGCCATAGGCGGCCTAGGAGGCGCATTGACATGGTTGTTGAAGCTCAAGGATGAGCCAAGACCCCAGTATGAAAGTTATGCAAAGGGCATGTCTACTCTTGTCAGATGGGATAAACCTTATAAGACTCTTTAGGGGGTAGTAGCTCGGTGAAGCTACCGGACTCCCTGGGCACCTTTGTAGGCCAGTGCCTAAGGAAGCTCTCGGACATGACATGGGTCATGGGGATCTTAGGGGATGTTGGACCCCAACGTCGGACCCGTGAACGGTGATGGATGCTTGACGGATAAGGTCATAGGTGCCACGTGCCCACAGACACACCCGTGAGCTGAACGGTGACAAGGGAAGCTAGGACATGGATTCTACCTAGCTCGCCTTGAGCTCCTTGAGTTGTGTCTAGCTGGGATCAGTAGGCACCAGCTAAAGGGAGTCCTCACCTAGCTCGGCCTAGCAGGACAGGAGTGTCCCAGCTGGTGGGAGTCTTGAGCTAGTGACACTAGCTGGACAGGTACCAGTGTCAATGTCGAGCTGGACGGTTGCTAGGGGTGCCAACAAGTGACACACATGGGTGTGTACTGGCGTGCATGAAAGGGCATGCGAGTAGATGTGTCCCTTGGGCATTGACTTGGCGGTTCCAAGGGGCAGTTACGCCCAGGTATTGGATAAGCGCGCGTACAGGTGCGTCCCTATGCCAAATGGTGCCTCCAAGCGACAGAATTGCTTGGACGACCATGACAAGGCGCCTACTGGGCGCAACGCTTGCGAAGTGATGCGATGCGATTGATGGCGGACGGGCACGGTCCAACGGTGGGCGTTGACATAGGAGACAAGCATGGGGAAAGACAAATTTCAAACTTGGAGTAAGTGGTTTGATCTCCTTGACTACTCGGACATTGAAAAGGTCAAAGTAGTGGCCTCTACCTTTACAGGGTATGCTACCCTTTGGTGGGAGAATTTGAAAATTCAAAGAAAAAGGATGGGGAAAGACAAAATTCAAACTTGGAGTAAGTTGCGAAGAGAGCTCAAGGATGAGTTCTTATTGAAGCTCACTTGACGAACATATACCTATCCATGTAAGCTTGTGCAAGAAGCTAGCATGACACCGTCTAAAATTGAATGCTTTGAAGAAAAAGGGAAGCAAAAGAGATGTTTGAAATGTTGCGGTTGGGGACATGTGTATACGGAATGTTCTAACAAGAGGACAGTGAGTTTTCAAGAATGGCAAGAGGTTACCGAGATAGAATCTGCCGTGCCTCAGGTTGACCATCCGAGTTCAAAAACGAGAAAGCGAAGATGTTTCCATTATCGTGATCTTGGTCACTTTCATACCGCTTGTCCTAACAAGAATGCTATGCAATCTGAATTTTCAGAACTTGAACTCGAGTCAAGTGACAGCTCCATTGCAAATGAAGACGCTAAAGTTGCAGGTCCCATTGCCGAACGAGAAGCAACTGAGTGTAGCCTTTTAAAGGATGAACATGTTGTGCTGCTGCCTATTGAAATTCTAGCAGCTCCCTTGGCTGTTAAAAGGTCTTTTTCTACTACTGAAACTGAAGACAAGCAGCCCCCAACATTCTGTTTAAAAAGAAGCTTATTTTCTGCTGTAAACAGCAACTTTTCTGCTGTAAACAACTTGTGTTCTGCTGTAAACAGCAACTTGCAGCGCAATTGCAAAGAAGGAGAAAAGAGCATCATGTATGTTCTAAAGGAGACATTCCACGACCCCATGCTTGAGAACATTTTGGGCAGTTACCTTCTACCCGTTCTGAAGCTATGAAAATGATGAATCTGTATTTGTTTGAGGGTGTAACTCGAGGGTACAAATCTGAATGGAAAGAGTTTACGCACTTTCCTAGGGTGGGAATTGGCAAAAACCCATTTTTGTTCTTTGAAGCAAAAGTTCAGCAAGCTTTAAGTGATGTCACGAAATCTATCGGGGTATGGATCCGAGGTATCGCTCGGGGTGGTAAATTCAACAACTACTTCTTTGAGCTACAATGGAAGTTTTCTTACTTCCAGGACTTGAGGACAAGTCCTAAAAAAAGAAAGGGAGTTTGATGCGGAAGCATGCGGATCAAAAAAAGCTCAAAAATAAGAATTTAAAGTTTGAATCCAAAAATGAGCATTTTAATAGCTAGTTTAATTATTAAGTTGTATTTTCTGAATTTTAGTTTAACTACTTTCAAGCTTTATGTTTATTCTAGCTAGTATTTTAGAAAGGTTGTATTTAGGGGGTCACATGTAAGATATTCCTTTATACTTTTAGAATACTCCTAAGGGAGCACTAGGGTTTCTCCTTAGTTTGGGTGGCCTATATAAAGGCTCACAAGTTGTAAAGAAGAAGACTATGATGATGAATATGAAAATGAGAGTGTTATCTCTTTTAAGCCTTTGAGCTTGGTTTATTCTTTCTCTAAAATACTTAGTGCTTAATTGCTTGAGTGTTCTTGAGAGGAGTAGGAAATCGAATGCTATTGTAATTAGTGTGGTGCTTAATTTGCTTTATCACTAGTTACTCTGGTTTTCGTCGATTTGATTATTTCTTGGTGGTGTTTAAGTACTTTAGCCTTGAATTAATCAAGTTGTTTAGGTTTGGTGGTGGAAACTTTATCCAAGTCATATCCTTTATTGCTTTCCTTTGATATAAACACAAAAAGCCACAAAAGATTTTATCTTTGATTTGAGAACGAGTTGATTAGCCGTTATGTTGCGTAAATCCGTTGAGTTTTATGCATCATATAAGGGGAAAGTAAGTGCCAAAATCAATTTGCCTTGATCTTTGTGCCAAAAGTAAATGGTAGAGTTTCATAGGAACAGAAGGAGTATATCTTTACATCCAAGCACACGTCAACCCGACTTGGCTTATTGGGTCTTTAATCTTTACAGAACAATGGAAGCAAGGGATTGAAATGAGTAGTATGAAACTAGAAACGAATTCAAGCATATATGGGGTGTTTGGATGTTAGGCTCGTGGGGTGGCTTTTGATAAAATTGGTTGTTTGACCAGTACATAGAAGTGACAAACATGCCAGTCATAAAAGTGAACATTTTATTGATTTTTGATAGAGTTTGTGTATTTTAAAACGATAATATGTTTACTAATTATGTACTACTATTCAATAGTTTTGAACACCATTTTCATCCCCATTCTTCCTCCTCTCCTAAAAGCACTCGATCCATTTGTTTGGTATTTTCATCAAAGTTTAAAGAAAATTGTATATTTAATAAAAACATTTAGATCAAAAGTTAAAACGTTTCAAACTAAATATATTTAGGAACTTTGATACCTCAACAATTTGCAATTGAAATTGCGATCACCTATAGAACCCTCGTATAAGAATAATCTTTTGACTACACCATCTGTAAGACTGTAACCTTGGATTCCAAATATACTTTGTTAGCGTGAGATTTATATAATCTAATACGTAGTAGTTTTCTTAGTGTGAATAATTATTATTATTATTATTTTTCTGAATAAAAGAGGGTGCAAGTGATTGGCGGCCGAGGCACCCCCCGCTACGTCATGTTCGGACTCTTGTGTTCAATAGCAAACATATCAGAATTATAATTCTTTTTGGTGTGAACTACTCCGTAATTAGTTGTAGTTAAACTTATATGATTACAAAAAAAAACTCACAAATAACAGCAACATGCCCAACAATGAAAATTATCAAAACATTCTCTACCAACCTCTGATATAAACAACAACCACTTCATTGAAGATCTTACTTTACATAATGAAGGTCTTCCCGAATGAAGATGGTCATGAAGATGAACAACAAAGCACGGAACCCAGTACTGAAATGGTCATGAAGCTGAACAACAAAGCACATAGCCCAGTTCTGATGATACAGTACTCCCAAACAACAACAACAACAACAACCCATTAAGTGTCCCGCCTAGGCTGGGATTTGGAGAGGTTCAGATGTATGCAACATTACCCTAACTAATCACCTAAAAGAGAGATTGTTTTCGAAAGACCCAAAAAAGCACATTGTTGGGAACAAATATTTATTCTAAAGTCATAGCTGATAGCACACAACACGTTGCTCTTTGGCACACAACGCGTTGCTCCTTGTAAACGTTCTAAACAATCATGAAAGTGCCTCTCAAAATGATATTCATATGCTAGAGCGTGAACACAAAGAAGTACTGTATAGAAGTATTCCCTCCGTTTCTAAAAAATGCTAACATTTACTTTTGCACGATCTCTAATGTACTACTTTGACCATAAATATTTGTGTTTATATGAATACATAAACTATAAAAAATAGATTTTCTAAAAGTACTAATTAAAACGAATCCAACGATAGTATTTTTACATTGTAAATCCTTATACTTTTTTCAAAATCAATGATCAAAGTTTGTAAAGTTTGACCTTCAAAAATTAAATGTTAGAGTATTATTTTTCCGAAAGGGAGGGAGTATATAATTAGAAGCAAACAGACAAACATTGTACGCCCAAGACTCGTAGCTATCTAATTTTATTAGATGTCCTTATTCTACCCAAAAAAAAAAACAGACAAACATTATCCTTAACTTCATAAACCGTGTTCAGTAATCCGAACGTTTTAGGACCTTTCTTTTCGTCGTTTTTATGCTGCATTTCGTTCTGTTCTGCACCGCACCGCAATTTTCGTTCCGTTCCGCACCGCACCGTAATTTCCGATCCGTTCCGCACCGCACCGCACCGTAATTTCCGTTCCGTTCCGTTCTGCACCACACAAGCTATATTTATTATTCCATTCCGTCCCGCGCTGCAATTTCCGTTCCGTTCCTCACCGCGCTACAATTTCCGTTTCGTTCCTCACCGTCCCGCATCATTCCGTTGATGAGAACATGGACAAATTAATTTAAACAATTCCTTTAAACAATGAACGAGCGAACCAATTATCCCACTAAAATACAATACATATGAAGATAATATCGTGTCCACAAAATTGTTTGGTTGCTCCTTCTAGATAATCTTGAATACTAGTAGTAGAAGTATCCTGCTCCAGATCCAACCATCTGCTTTACTACTTATCTTTTATTCTTTTCCCATTTCTCAATTCTTTTTGAATAAACAAAGAGCCTAAACAATGAGAACCCCATTGATCATTTCATGGCCCATTCTCTTCATCTTTGCCAGCATAAACAGCTGCATCAACACCTACTTTGTCTCCAGCCAATTCAATGTCTCGAGAGTCAAAAATCAATACTGCTTGAATTAAGAACAAGTCTCGAGTTCGACCACTCATTATCCACCAAGCAAGTAACATGGAGTCAAAGTACAGATTGCTGCCAGTGGAGCGGCGTCCAATGCAACAGCTCGAACGACCAAGTCATAGGCCTGGATTTGAGCAATGAAACAATTGACAGTGGCATAGCCAGCTCAAGCAGTTTGTTTCAATTGCAGTCTTTGCAGAGCTTGAATTTGGCATATAACTATATCTCTTGGAATATGCCATCAGCACTTAGCAAACTCTCTAGCCTGACTTACCTCAACTTATCACAACTAGGCTTCTTCGAGCAGGTACCTATCGAAATTTCACACCTTGTGAAATTAGTTGTTTTAGATATTTCACAGGCAGGTTTTTATACCATTCACATGGAGAAACCAAATTTGGTGACACTCATTAGAAACCTGACCAATATCAGAGAACTTTATCTCGATGGAATCACTATTTCAGCCAAGGGGAAAGAATGGTGTGAGGCGGTATCTTCATCACTCCCTAAATTACAAGTCTTGAGCATGTCTGATTGTAACCTTACGGGTGAAATTCATCAGTCTCTTGCAAAGCTGCACTCTCTTTCTGTAATTAGTCTTGACTTGAACAACTTGTCAGCCCCGGTACCAACATTTTTAGCCGGATTCAAAAACCTGACAACATTAAGCCTAGCTTCTTGCGGATTAATAGGGACAGTTCCACCAGAAATCTTTCAGGTGCTAACACTAATAACCATTGACTGGTCATATAATGACATGCTACAAGGGACTTTGCCACACTTCCCGCAAAATGGGTCTCTCCAGGCATTAATACTCAAGTCTAGTAATTTCTCTGGAATTCTACCAAGTTCCATCAGCAACCTGAAGACACTACAAACAATAGATCTTTTATATTGTGGTTTTCATGGAATCATCCCGTCAGCCATCGCAAGTCTCAACCTACTAGGGTACGTAGATCTCTCCTCCAACGACTTTACAGGTCCAATACCATCATTTTCATCACTGAAGAATCTGGGAATCCTACGTCTTCGGGACAACAGTTTAACTGGTTCAATCACCTCTACAGACTGGGGAGGCCTCCTGAATTTGCTACGCATTGACTTGTCAGGTAATTCACTAACTGGCAGCATCCCTAAGTCGCTGTTTTCTGTACAGTCACTTCAGGAACTGAATTTGGCACGAAATAAAATTAGGGGGCAACTGAATGAAATTGATATATCTCTTTCAATCCTAAGTTTTCTGGACTTGAGCAGCAACCACTTGGAAGGGCCAGTCCCAGAGTCTATTTCCCAACTCAAAGGCCTCACATATTTGGATATTTCCCGGAACAGGTTCAATGGCACACTAGAGTTGAATGAGATTCTTCACTCAGAACCTCCTCTATCTTGACCTGTCACACAACCACTTGTCGATTGATACAAATGGTACCAGCAAAAACTTCGTTTTTCCTCAACTGAATTTCCTCTACCTGGCTTCTTGCAATCTGCATATCGTGCCTGAATTTCATAGCAATCAATCACACTTGAAATATCTTGACTTATCAAACAATCAGATCAAAGGCAGAGTTCCGAATTGGGTTTGGAAAGTTGGTGACAGCGTAGATCTTTACTCCTTGAACCTTTCTTCCAACAAATTCACTGACCTGGAACAACCAATTCCCCATGTTCCATCATTGGATATCCTTGACCTCCATTCCAACAATCTTCAAGGGGAACTTCCATGAGACTAAAGTATTTGGATTATTCAAACAACAGTTTCACTTCTATCAACCCCGACATTAGAAAGTCTCTCTCTTTAGCTATTTTCTTATCTCTTGCAAGGAATAAGATACATGGGAACATTTCTACTTCATTGTGCAATGCTACACAGCTTCAAGTTCTTGATCTAGAGTACAACCATCTACACGGAAGAATTCCAGATTGCCTTATTGCTGCGATGACTCAGAGTCTAGGTGTGCTGAATTTGAGGGGAAACAGTTTAAGTGGTTCCATCCCAGATGAATTTGGGAAAAGCTGCATGTCAGAAACTCTTGACTTCAATGGGAATTTTCTGCAAGGACAGATTCCGATATCACTTGCTGACTGCAAAAGGCTAAAGGTTTTAAATCTCGGTAATAATCAACTAAACGACACCTGTCCTTGCAAACTCAAAAGCTTGTCTAATTTGCAAGTTGATGCATAACTCAACGGCTAAGCTCGTTCTTGAATAATCAGTTTTGAATCTCTCTTAAACTTTCAAAGTAACACACCCTCACCACAATATAAACTCTAATACAAGTTTAATATTGAAAGAAGGACTCAAAGCACAAGGATATTCACTCTTAAGACAATGAGATTTGGGGATAAAAAGAGACAGCACTCTTTGTGTTCAATTTCATTCAAAAATGGTCTACTGAGTACATGGCCGTCTCTACCTATATATAGGGGAGAGAAGGGTCCTTAAATGACCTAGAAAGCATCTTAAAAGGATCCTTGCTGTCCAAGGCTCAACAAAGATCCGTTGGTAGGACCACAAGGCGCGTCCTAGGCTCACAATAAGCTTGAGAGCGACTTGAAAACGACAGTTGGCTCTAATTTGTACTATTTGGACCACTACATTAAATGCCTTGATTTAATGGTCCTCTAGGCCTTGTCCTCTCAACATGTGACTCTTTATCCCTTTAGATATGTTTTCTAAGCTATTACAAAGCTGAGAATAAATTACAAATGTAAACTAAGCTTGCTTAATGCTAATGATGCAGTACGGATTTAATTAGGGCCTAAGATGCATGCAAGTTTTAATTACCTAGTAGCCCGTACAGTTTGGCTTTATTGTAAGCATTTAAAGGATAGTTAGGACTTTATCAAGCCCTCTTGATCAATGTGCACCCTTTTGCCAACTTAGGGTCGACATTGAGCTCATTCAAATGAAGGAAAACCGGCATCATGGCTAGGAGCTGCGCACATGATAAAAGTATACTCTTTGCCTCTTGGGTAGCCTCTATGGACTGAATGGATCTTGTATCACAAGTGCTCATCCTTAGATCCAATAAACTCCATGGAACCCTTGACTGCCTAGAGAGCAATTCAATTTGGCCATTGCTTCAGATTGTAGACTTGGCTTCCAATCACTTCACTGGTGAGCTGACAGCACATATGTTTCTCAATTGGACATCGATGATGGCTAAAACAAATGACACGCAATCAGAATTCAGTATTTTGCAGTATGTTCAGCCAATGGTTAATTCGTACTACCAAGATAAGGTGGAAATTACCTTCAAAGGTTCTCAATTTGAGCTGCAAAAAATCCTAACAATTTTCACCAGCATCGACCTCTCGAACAATGATTTTCATGGGGAGCAACCTAGAGAGTTGGGGAATCTGAGAGCTCTTAAAGTACTCAACCTTTCTCATAACTTTTTGTCAGGTTATATTCCAACATCAATCGGGAATCTGAGCCAGCTTGAATCACTAGACCTCTCTTACAATGCCCTCAAGGGGCATATACCTCACCAGCTTGCAAACCTAAATTTCCTCGCCTACTTGAACCTATCCTTCAATAAGTTGGCAGGACGCATCCCAACAGGCACTCAACTTCAGTCATTCGATGCATCTTCATACATGAGCAACCAAGGACTCTGTGGCCCACCATTGGCATTGAGTTGCAGAAGTACACATGTTCCAGAATCGATGACACCATGTCTCCTAATGGAACTCATCGAACTAATAAGAGTGAGCTGGACTGGTTTGTCATGGGTGCTGAAGGCGGGATTCCTGTTGGCATCATTGTCACCATTGGACCTATCCTGTACATAAAGAGATGGAAGCGATGGCACTACAAGTATGTGGACAGACTAGTTATGAAAATCCTTACTATGGAAGAACAAGGAAGGCGAAGAACAAGAAATAAACAAAGCCGGAAACAACATCGTCAGAGGCGCTAACCCCCTTGTGGATTAGCTGGTCAAAAGTTACAGCATTTTTGTAATTAGCATTTGTTGTTATGGACAAATTGCAAAAGATGTTTAATACAAGAGATAGCTGAAGCAATGTAAGCCCGGATGATGACTTGTATCAACATGTTCTGTTTGTTACTTAGATCAAATGATAATACCATTCCATGTTCATGATATTTTAGTCTCTGTTGCTATACACTGATACTCTTTTAACTATCTTAGGCAGCAGTAACAATCCTTAACTAAACACTTTGTTTTTCTCTTTGGTTCACAACCAAGGGTATCCACCGTCGACCACAGTGACTATTTCCCCGCGCTGGCTTGTAGGCACCTCAAATGGTGGGATAGTTGGCCAAAGAATTTAAGTTGCTTCATGCCCAAGGCGAGATTCGAATCATCGACCTTGGTTAAGGACAGATGAGTCCCTACCACTCAACCACACCTCCTCAGTTTAAACACTCTTTGTTTACAAATGACCATTTCGTTATTTCACAAACTTCTTTGTTTACAAATGATCATTTCGATATTTCATATCTTGCTGTTACTGCTAAATTGCAAATACATAAAGGCAATAATATCATTAGCCATCAATAAATCAAAGATTCAGCATAAATACCATCTTAAGTTAAACATAAGTCACAGATAATTCATCAATAAGCAACAGGTACGAGGCATGAACTGACAACAACAAAATAAATAACATCATCATTATTGAACTGTAGGGTAATTTTAACATAATGAAATTTATACTTGTAACTTATTAGGTGTATTTATTACCAGTGATAATTTCCAATGGTTTATTTGATTCGTCCCATAAGTAAGTGACAAACTCAAGCAAAAGTTATCAATTGACAATGGAACTGATAAAAGTTATACAGATAGCAAAACAACTTTAATTTATAGCTCCAAATAATATATCTACATATACCCACAAATAAAAGGAAAATGCAAGGATATAAGAGTCACAAAATTAGTCAATTCAATCACCAATGTTTTAAGGGTAACAACCGTGACTTACTCATATATTTGAGGGATTAAGACATTGGCGACATCGCAGAAATCGATCTCCCATAATTGGTGATGGCTTGTGAAATTCTCTCACTGGATAATCCAAATTCTTTAGCGGAGCTAGACCGGAAAGAGAAATTGCCTCGGTTGCGAACATCTGAGATCTTCTTTTGCCAAACACTGTAATCAAATCCAGATTGGTTTTCTGATTATAAACCCTAATATCTAGATCTAGGAAATTAGAGTTGCAGATTTGAAATCGATTGAAAGAGGGGTGATGGTTTGGCGGGAAATAGGTAGATAACTATATATGGCCATATGGGCTTCGAAAAAAATTATACTACACTCATTTAATTTTCGACTGTTACCCCTTTTGTTTTGGGCTGAGGACTGAGGACGAGCTGAATTAGGAATAAAGTCGCATCTCACAAATATCTTAGAAAGAAACCCTAAAAAAAAAAAAACAAATACTCCTAATTGGTTTTCTGATTATCATGTTATGTGGAAGGATGTTCGATGCCTTGAGGGACTTAGGGTAGAGCTGTTTAAGGGCGAGATGACCAGTAGGTTCGGTCTGTTAGGTCTATGAAAAAGAGCGGATTTGAATAGGGTGGTTTAGTGATTTTATAAGGACCCGGTCCAAGCTCGCTTGCCAACCCGTTTCATAGGCCATAAAATCTTGTCAAGACCGATCCGCGTTCGGTCCATGCCCGTTTTCTAACAGCTCTATCTTAAGGTCACCTACTCCATCACAGATTAAGAGTTATGCTAAAGAACATATATTGTGAGTTTGAATAGTTTACATAAAATGATTACCAAGAAAAGTGAGCCCACCCACCAAAAAAATTCAAAACCAAACATGTTGAGTTCATTTCTCAACCTTATCAAAAAGGATATGAAAACTATTCATATCAATATTTGTACACAAGAACTCATATGAACAGGCCTCAAGTTTTTATTTTTTATATACTCAATAAGGGTAAAAAATTTTAGCAAATATGTATCCCTTAGTATGTAGTGTTTGGAAAAAGTAGTAGTTGATGCATATGAAACTCACCATTTTTGAAACTTTGCAAAATATCATAGAGTTCCAAAAAATTATTTACACATGTAGCTTTAATCATTGAAGCGTAAGGGCTCGTTTACTTGAATGCAATGGTGATGACAATGTAATGCACCATTATATAGGGTAAATGTGGGTTAGCAAAGGAATGAGGGTGAGGAAAAACATGAAAAGAGTGAATTTGATTACAACATGCATTGTAATCACAATTGTTCTACTTTAGAACATGTAAAGATGATTACATTGGATGATGCAATCAAGCTCCCAAATCTCATATTTCGCCTCCCCCTCCTTCCTTTTCTATCCACATTTACTCTATAAAATGAAAAGATTACATTGTAATCATTATTGCTTACAAGTAAACGTCACCTAAGTGTAGCTCAAATCATACATCTCAAATCCGAGTTATGAAACAATCCCTGGCTGATGAAATCCCAAATATGACATCTTATTATTTGAAACTAAATCTTTGGGCATTGGCCATGAGTATGGAGTAGCAAATAGGAATCCAAGATGAGCCAAGGATGCTTTTCTAAATTATACTACATGTAACCACCCCTGACTCCCTGAGCCTTGGCTAAGAGGTAGGAATCACAGATGAGCCCTATGGTGTTTTTTTGTAGCAATTCTGATTGCATGGACTTAAGGACTTATGAGTCCATGCAGCGCCTAAATAGATCCAATGCGCTTTCTAGACTGCATACAACTGTTGGCGTTTATAATACACCTATACAACGAGTAACCAGCTAATTGCTTCTCAGAGAAATAGAACTTTTCAGAGAAGTTGCTACATGAATCTCGCGAAAAAAAAAAAAAACTGGTTGGGAAAACTTCAATTTACAAAGAAAAGTACCAATATAACGCCCAGCCATTTCTGGACACTGAAGCCCGAGGAAAATTGCAGCAGGATCAAGGATGGTCTAGAGGATGCACATGAGCTCAGAGCTTTAAGGTGGTTCAACCAAAGTTTCAACGAAGACAACCAAAGACGAATGGATGCAAACAGACAGAAGACGCAAAAGCTCCAACAAGGATACAAACTTACTAAAGTATATAAACATCACGTAACTGTTTTGTCCCTACAAAGGACATATATGCTGCAAAACTAACAGTGCCCCTCTCATACGGTAATAATTCACCGAGAGGACATGTATCGTCACAGTCAAGCCTAAGAGAAGAGCATATCACTTCAGATATACAACACTTAAGAATAAGGGGTTCGAATTTACAATATTTAGCAAAAGGGTAACCAGGTTAAACAGCAAGGCCTTTCCTTCTTAATTCTATATAATAACTTAACTCTTTCCCTGCTAGTATGACCTCCACTACTTTACAAGGTTGCCATAGAGTTTTAAAGATGCTTAGGAGCCTGGCTCCCCATCCTTCTTCAATAATTCCTGTAAGATTATCATGTGATTTGTCAAGAGGCTGTTTGCTTTATATGCCGCACAACAAAATGTAAAGATAATAGGGAGTTGCTTTTAATGATATATATGTCCTGGTCAGATCTATTACCTCTTTGGTTGCAGAAATTGACAACTGTTGCCTTTCTTTTTTCTCCCGCTGACACTCTCCACACCAGCCAGAAAAGTCCTTCTGATACTTCTTCAGCTCTCGGAAGACAGAGCTGTATCAGAAAACCAACGATGATAACAATAAGAACATCATCAATATTACTTGCCATGCCATACACATTCAAACTCAGAATTAGGCGCATGCTAGCGCAAAAGGGTACTACTATAAGTTAACATATATTAGAATTGATACACATACAGATACGTAAACAAAACCAAAGGAAATCCTAATTCTTAATACTCATAATATGAGAATAATATTATGTAAATTACATTTCCTCGAACAATATTATGTAGCTTTCATTGGAATGTTCTTTAAACAATGTGTTCCTGCATCATGGTGGAAGCCAAAAAAGACATGCAGTATGTAGTAAATTAATGAAGGATCTCATTGGCCATTGCAAGGCAACAAAGAAATCCTCAATTCCTCAGCAGCCACCAACGTCCACTTTCGGGGTACAGAACAGCAAGCTGCAGATAACTTCAACTACTATATAATTACTATCCGGAGTATATGATTTAGTTGTACTTGTACTTCCTGTGTTTTCATGCCAACCACTTAGAAAAAACCCTCCCGCCCCCAAAAAAGGAAAAAGGAAACAAGGGACACATTGTAACAAGGTAGTTGAAAGAAGAATTTTCATTCAGTTACCATCAGTTTTAGCACACATAGATTCATTAGAGTGCCGAGTGTCCATATTTGGATTTCTGAGATACCCCAAGGTTTCATAACAACCACACACTCCCACCAGAGAATGATGTGAATCGAAATGAAGATAGTTAGATACTAATGCTCGTAAAATTGAAAAGCTGATAGGTTGCAAATGCTACTGCCACATCATTCCAGGTGCTGTAGAAGGTCCTTGACCACCGGCAGTATAATGACACCTCAAAGGTACCTCAAAAGTCAAAACATATTGCCAAAGTCGAGAAGACATGGGCATATAACACAAACCCTTAGGGTACTGGGTACCTCATTGAAATTTTTTTTGGTTTCGTCTGTATTCAAGTCTAACACTCTGTTTGAAATTTAATTAGCTGAAATACAGTTCAGGTATTTAAAGAACAACACATATCTCACAAAGAAATGTTCAGGATACTTGACCCTGAAAAAATTGTAGCTCTTTCTTCTTTCTAAGTGATTCATAAGAAAGTGTGACCTTCAGTAACATCTTATTTTGACTTCACCAGACCTTTTCCTTAAGAGCTTAAAACATCGTGATGTTTGGAAGTATGACAATCATTTTGGGAGAATAGTATTTGTTTACTCAATTTATCAGCAATGAAGATACCTTCTGCACCACAATATCAAGTTAACCCTGTGCCCTTCTGTTGTGGCTCTAGCACCATGACGATGGCGACCTCGATGAAGAACAGCACGTCCAGGAGCATGCGAGTAATCTAAAATTTCCTGGACAAGAACAAGGAGAAGAGAATTCTCATTGAGAAAGTATTGCCCATGGTAAAAACCATCTCATTATAAACAGAGTAAAAGATACAACAAAAATCTGATGTGGCCCATGTCAAACTCACAATTACAACCATAGCAGATAACTAATTAAAGAGACTAGATTGAAAAAGTAGAAATGCAGAAGGAACATGTTGCATATAAATATGTTGCGCATTCAAGAAGTTGAAATCATACATCATCAGCATGGGAACCATGTGAGGAGCTATAGAGCTTGTTATGTTAACAAAAGTCTCTACCACAGAGATCATAAATGCAAGCTTGAGTACTGACAGCTCATCTTGCTGCTACACCTTAATACAAGCTTTCAATTATCACACAAGCAAGCTTCCTTAACAGAGTAACTTATCAGCAACACAAGCCGAACGGCTTCACATCCTTGCTCCAACATCCTCACCTTCATTCTCCTCTACCTCCCTCACTTGTATCCACAATAAATTTCAGAAACCATTCAGCTTCATTTGCAAAATCAGCTAACACATTCTACAGATCTTTCAGAACCAGTATCTGTCGGAGGACTTGATGTGGGATGAAGTAGTGTTTTTGCTTTGGTCTAGGTTTTTGCCTATGGTATTCCTTGGTGTTTCTTTGCCCGATGTACAGAGATAAGGGAGGGCTTTGTTGTTTTACTTACTTTCTCAGTGGAAATCTTGTCCTCATCATTATTATTATTATTATTAGATAGCATGGGTATCCGGCCTTTACCCGACTAATCCCATGGGCCTGTAGTTAATGACAAGGAAAAACCTCCAGTGGCCCTGAGAAGACTCGACCACTCTTGTAATTCTTTTGACAGTTCAGCACTACAATTATTTATATATATAAATACTCCGTATGATAAATAAATAAATTTATGTAACAGAGGCTGTTAGCCGAAAGATGTATCTTATTCACATGATTACATAAAATGTTTAAGAGAAGAAAAGCTTTGGCTTAACAATGGTTAACAACTTAACACGAACGAACAGACTGCCAAAATTAAGAGGCTGCCTCAATGCTACATACCTCAGGATGTGTTTCTGTATTAACATGTTTGTCACATCGAACACCTCGAAAGAACAATTCTCCACCAGAAAATTGCTTTCCTAGGCAGATATTCAAAGCGACTTCTGCATCATCCACATGAAAACCTGCAAATCAAAGTAGCATAAAGACAATACCACAAATCTTGTTGAGCATTATTAACCAAATTCAGCTAACCACAAGTCAAGGCAAATAAAATATAATAATATCAGAGATTCTTTTGAGAGAGGCAGTTATTATCATGCAGACATGCAGAAGAAGCAAAATGGAATAGCATATTCAAGTGAACCCTTACCCAAGTCAACATCCTTATCAATTCCATATTCCACTACAAAGCCATGATGAGAATCCAACGTGGCTCCACCAACTTCAGAGTAGAAAACTACAGATCCACCCATATAAGAGAGAAACCTTAGGTTACATGACATATACTACAACTCTTCATCATCTAGAAAACAAATGAATTACCTTTCGAGATGGGACGTACGAAGTCATCCATTAACTTATCAAGCATTGTTTCCAGACCAAAGTCATCAAGAACAGCACCAAATCTGTTCATAATATTCGGCCGCATGATTCTGATATTCGAGTCACAAACCCACTGTTCAAAATGTTCTACCTAAGCAGGCAATATCTAAGTAAGAAAAAGGAAAAGGCCAAATGAAAAACAAAGTGACACAGATACCAAATATTACTGAAGAAAAAACTTCAAACATACCTCCTTCACCAACAATTCACAGTACTGAGGCTGTAGCATCTCAAAGGTAAAAACTCCTGGTTGAGGCTCAGACATTATGCTTCTAAAACTTTCCTCCGTATTCTCATGGATTGCTTTGAGGAATGAAGGTACAAAGAAGTTTGTCGCATGCAAGCTATACAGCTCTTTATGTAGAGGCTGCACAAAGAAGGCAAGAGTGAGCTAAAAGAAGGCAAAGAGGCAGAAAGCCAATTAAGCAGGACATGGCACAATTATGAGAAGGGTTCATGTAGATCATAAGACATGAATGGCAACTCAGTCACTTCAATCTCCAACAGTGCAATCACAAAGCAAATGAAGACAGGACATATTAAAAATTTAAAATAAAATAAAATAAAATAAAATAAAATAAAAAACCCAGAAGAAGAGTTTGAAGGACATAAAAGAAAATCTACATCTAAGTAAAACCGCCAGCAACTGCACAAGTCATATCTTCAAAATCATAATCACATTAGGCATTATGGATATACCTCAACCTACACATATAGGTAAGCTAGACAGTAGATGTACAGTACCATAGTCACCAGTAGGCAGTATGAATACACCTTAATCTACACAATATAGGTAAGGTAGGCAGTAAAAGTACAGTACAGACAAGCAACTGCATATCTAGCACCAAACCTGGAATTTTCATTACAGGCCCAATAGAAAGGGTCGAATAGATTAAGCTTTACCATTGGCTCACAAAGGTGGGGCAAACAAAAAGGAGAGAAAGAGGTTCTAGACTTAATTTACTGCTTCCATAACTCAAGAGTGATCAATATCATAGGATAAAGATCAAAGGCACATGTTGGAGTGAAGTAACAAACATGGAAATTTACCAAAGCAGAGAGTTTGCTGTGGGGGACAACTAGTGTCTCGGGTTTGCACAGTAGAGAAAGGATCTAAGTGTAAAAAATAAGTACGATCCAGTAAGACCAATCCCAGTCCATCTCCCAAGGTTTTAATTTTAAATCAACTCCACTCTCCTCAAATAAACCGAGTGCCACCTATAATAATGCCTCATGATTCACATCATTTTTTCTCATACACAATCTTAACTAATTAAGGCTTGCCAATGAGTATAAAAGAGGGGGTATGCTTAGCGGAGTGATGCAGCTCTTCGGCAGACCCGCACTCCAACCCACAAACTCAAAATAAAAAGGACACTGAGAGAGGAAGAGAGAGAAACGATGAATGAGAAAGATTTATGGCTGTTGCAGGGCGGTAAGCTCAAAAATTGAAACAGTGAAGCCCTTCACGGCTTAGAAGCCGCTATTTGATTCAATGTACTATCACTAGGTTATGTATCCAAGTGTCACAATTGATGAATATCCAAATAAATATTTCCACCATCTTGGCTTAAATTGAAGTGTCCAAATGTCTACTCATGTCCAAGTGTGACTCTCTGGAGCACCTGACACGCCTTTAAGTTAGCAAAGACTCATTTACATGTCTGTCAACCACAATGCAATATGCTTTTTGTCAACTAGGGGTAGTGAAGAATTAAGACAAGAGGGAGGAGTAATATGAGGGGAGTGTTATCGATTACATGAGTTGATGTAATTACAATTGATCCGCTCTAACCAATGTAAACATCATTACATCTCTAGAAGTATTGATGAGATCACCTCAACTCCTACAACTAGCCATGATTATGGATACAATTATAAAATTTTCATTACATCATAATCTTCATCATGATCAAGAAAACACCACCCAAATGTCTCATCCAATTTCCACAAGTAACCCACTAACCCACACTGAAACAGGAAAATGTAACAATGGCTGAAATTGTTAAACTACCCCATTAAAGACGTAAACATATTATGAGCATTCTTTAATGTCCAATTACGACCCTTTTAACCGATCATGAGCATCCATTAATTAATTGATCACTATGATTAAACCCAAAGCTAATCCCCAAATTATAGGAAAAAAACAACAATAACAATTTTACCTGATAATTCCCTATAATCTTCTGCCTGTACTCCTTATGCCTCTTAACCTGCTCAAAAAAAAATCCAAAAAAAAATCACAAAAAATCATAAAAACCAAAAGCATGAAACTTTATCAAAATCAAACCCCCAACAACCAAAAAAACAATAAACTCACCCTATCCCTCTCTCCTTTGGGTGAATACTTAAGCAGAACCTCTCTCATAAACTCGATCTTAGCCTCACGTGGCGCCGTCATTATTACTTGAGGCAAGTAACGCTCAAGGCAGCTAAAAAGGAGAGGACTGAACTGTAAATTATCGAATGAGATGTCATCGTAATTGTCAGGCTTGTGCTCTGTGTTTGGGGTTAGTTTTAGTCGGAGATCCGGTGACGATGAGATTGTGACGTCGTTGACGATGCCATTGTTGACGGAGATGTTCACCGGTGGGTGGTCTCGCCGGAGATTGATAGCGCCGTCGACGGACATGGTGGTGGGTGGGGATTTTGTGGAAGGGAAGTGGAGGAATGAAGGGTTTTTTTTTGCCCGTTGGTGCAAGTTAGGGTTAGGGCTTTAGGTCTCAAAAGAGATTCTCTCTCTTCATCTTTTATTATTTATATATTTTTTTAACTTTTTTTTGTCTATAAATAATACCAAATCTATTTCAAAAAATAATAATAATAATAATAAATAATTCCAAAATCAGATCACAAACTGAAACGCATCCGAGTGTACTCAATTATAAGATCAACCCAATTTGACCTGATCGAGATTAAAATAGATTGTTTCACTACTTCCTACCTGTAAAATTATGCGTGTATGAGATTGTCTACTTACTTCTATTAATAAGGTCGTGGTTGATTAGTTGTATTAGTGACTGATGAGTTAAAATGAGGGTTGAATCCCATATCATGCCTCCTAATTTCGGAACAAGTAGAGTTCCAAAATCTTAAACTTTGAACTTTTTGTGGATAAATAACGGGGAAAAATATTTTCTCCAACTTATTAGCAAGGGATTCTAAAGTCAAAGAAAAAAGGTGGAGACTTCATATCAAACTTAGTAGACAAATAATTTGTACTCATAAATCTGAACTAAGTAGATTTACAAGACTTAAACTTTGAACTTTTGATGGGTAAATAATGGAAAAGATGTTTTCCCCTAGTTGTTTGCAAGGGTTTTCTAAAGTCAAAAAGAAAAATGGAGGCTTCGGCTCCGTTTGATTCACCTGGATAAAACTGAACTGAATTGAAATGAACTGAACTGAACTGAATTGGCTTTTTAAACTTGACCGTTAACCATTTAAAAATCGTCCAAACATAGTCAATATGGAACTCATTTGAAAGTATGCTTTGAGATCTTTCCGATGACATAATTTTCATCATGAAATTTTTTCGAAATAAAAAGTTATATGAGTGATAAAGTTACACATAAACTGAACTGGATTGAACTGAACTGAATTTAAGTAAAATTAAAGTGAATCAAACAGAGCTTTCATATCAAACTTATTAGACAAATACTATTTTAATTTGGTTTATCAACGATATTCATTTTAGTACTAAAAACAAGATTGTCATCAACTTACAAACAAACCATAACATGCTCATTGCCAACTCACCCACAAGAAAAATAATAATATGCACCTTACCAAAAGTTGTAGAAACTAAGTCCTTAACAACATAATGCAAAAAAATTGTATTTAGAAGTTAGTTTTATGTCATTTAAAGGATTAACTAATTTAATGTTAATTGCATTATTTATTTAAATTTTTTTGGTCTATAAATAATACTCAAATCCGATCATAACCCAAACGGGTAAATTTTTGTATGTACTAGTTGGATGTATTTAGCACAAATATACCACTTGTCCAACACATATTTTATTTAGGCCAAACCCAACATTATTAATGATGTGGCATCTATAGTACATTGTGCTCAATACCGAGTGTATAACTTAGGCGTTGAACAAACCGCACCTGAGCAGACCCAATTATAAGATCAATCCTATTTGACCCGATCCAAATCTAAATAGACTACTTCACTACTTCCTAGTAGTAAACCAATCGCGTATGAGATCGTCTACTCACTATGGTTGAGTAGTTGCACTACTGACCAGTGAGTTAAAATGAGATCGTCACTAAAGCCCATGTCATGCCTTCTAAATTCGGATTACCTAGAATTCCAAGACTTATATTTTAAACTTTTTTTTATAGATAAATAACTGAAAAACCTTTTTCGTCAACTTGTTGACAAGTAGGGATTCCAAAATCAACGAAGAAAAATGAAGGTTTTATACCAAACTTATTAGACAGATATTCTTTACTCCTAAACTCGGACTAATTAGAGTTCTAAAACTTAAACATTGAATTTTTGGTGGATTCATAACAAAAAAATGTTTTTCCCTACTTGATGGCTAGGGATTCTAAAGTCAAAAAGAAAAAAATAGAGGTTTTATAGCAAACTTATGCAACCTTCTCAATATGCTCAAAAGTCATGAAAAAGAACAATTTTTTTTTTTTTTGGATTTAGCATATTAATTATAATTTAGTGATGGATGATAGTGACGACATATTTGGCGATGAATTCAATGTATTAAAATTCAAGCTACCGTCGAGTTTAATATTATTCGCCGCCGTCGTGTTTTTTGCGAATTCCAGGAGCTTCATGCTACACTCATGAAGCGTATCCGTGAGCTTCAGGTGATACTCATGAAGCGTATCCGTGAGTTTCATGAGAGTCTCACGAAACTCATAGCCTCTTATGTAACTGTTATGAGACATGGAGCAAAATGGAATGAGTTTCATGAAGTGTCCACGAAGCTCGTCTAAAAGTTCTATTACCCCCGTCATGAAGCTCATTGATTAGCTTCGTGAGAACCCCATGAAGCTCACTGAATAGCTTCGTGAGTACCTCAGGAAGCTTTGAATTTTTGAAGCCTTGGGCGGCGATTCGTCGACTTTGACGGAGAGAGGAGAGTGGAGAGAGAGGGAGACGGTGGTTTGGATGACGCTCACTGTTTGTTTTGTGGTTGCTTCGTATTTTTAGGTTTTTGACCATGAGAGAAGGAGGGTTATGCTGAGTTAGGGAAGAGAGAGAGAGAGAAGATAAGGAGATAAATATGAAAAGGATATATCTGTCCAAATTGGACTAATTTGGTGACTTTTTTTAATTTTTTGGGTGGCGTTTAGCAAACATGTTGTTTTATTTTGACATTCATTTTAGTACCAAAAATAGATTTTCATCAACGTACAAAAAAAATCATAACATGCTAATTGCCAAATCACCCAAAGAAAATAATAATATGTTCCTTACAAAAAGTTGTAGAAAACAAGCCCTTATCACATTTGTTGATCAAAAAAACATAATGAAGAAATTTTGTATAAAGCTAGTTTGAGGTCATATAAGGATTATAATTTATTTTACACACTTGTATGCTATTATCCGTTCACTATAAACTTTTGAGCTTTCTCGTATAGATCTACTCATATAGGTCTCCACGTGCTTACCTTTATGCAAATGCCTGACTTGCAAAATTTGAACACAGAACCTCTTAGGGGATGTTAAACTAGATAAAATTGGGTAAAATTGGAGAAAAATAAAACTTTTATTGTTTACATGTTTTTAGGTACTTGGACAAATTGGAAAACGGGAGAAAACTTGCACAAATTGTACAAACTAGAAAAAAGTGAAAATTTTAAATCGACACTAAAAAAATTGGGAATTATTTTGGAGAAAATTGAAACAAATCAAGTTCCAACTCAAAAGAAGATATCCTTAAGACCTTAATCACATGACTTTGATAAATGGAAGAAGTCAAGGACCTAACTCAACCAGAAAAAACTTATATGAAGGCCATAATACCTCATTTTTTCGCATTGTTGTAGGCGAATTTTTATTGCCTAGACCCTAGGTCCATTATGTGGACCTAATAAAACTAGAATAGGCATAAACTTTAGAAAAGGCATAAACTTTAGAAAATGAAAATGAAAATGAAAATGAAAATATAAGTAAGATTTTTTTTTTATTTTTTCATTCAAAATTAAACTATCCGAATTTTATTTATTTACCGTTTTATTTTACCCCGGCCATAATTTCATTGGGTTCAATGGAATAATTTATGATTTTGTCCTTTCAAAAAAAAAAAAAAATTTATGATTTTGTTGTTGTGTGACTTGTGTCTGCAATAGCAATACATAAAGCATCGCCACTTTCGCCAATTTGAGTTTAGCTTCATACACCTCGGAGAAGAGAACAAGGCATCCATACTTCCATAGTTCGATCACCACTTAAACGAGAGAGAGAGAGAGAGAGGAGAGAAAGAGGAGAGAGAGGAGAGAGATGAAGAAGGACAAGGGAGTAGCTATAGCGAGCCCTAATGGCAGCGAAGAAGGAGAAGACAAACCAGAAGATGCAACAACTGTTCGACCTTTTCGATTCTCCGCTCGTAACGCTTCTTCCAAATACGATTTCGTCAAGGTTTTTCCTAAATTTCTCATCATCTTAATCCTAATCGTAATTAATTTAATGTTTGCTTAATTTTTGTTCTCTCAAATCGCATTTTTTGTTATTTTATTTCTATATTTGCTAGGTTAAAGTGTGGTTGGGCGAAAATGCTGATCATTATTATGTTCTATCACGATTTCTGCTCAGTAGGATGCTAACAGTCACTAAGGTATTGCCATTTCTCTCTCTTATTTAATTTCTGTACAACATGCAACATTTTTTTTGAATGTTAAATCATTGTTAAAGCTATGAATTATCCGTGTTAAAGAAGAAATTTGTGATGGATTTGATTTTCAATGAGCTGTATGAGGATATAACATGCTTCAGTTTTAGTGGAGATAACTTGTAATTTAAAAAAAAATAAATTACTTTCTACCATGTTCCTGGCAGATCAAGGTGAATTCATTTTGTAATATTATTGGAGACTCATTTAGTTTTATTTATGTAAACAAAAGATTTTGTATAGTATATTTTAATCCATTATAAGAGATCACTACTATGTTGTGATTATGTTTTCTGTTTCCTTGTTTCAGATTCCTAATCATGTAGCTATTAAGATTGCTCTGGAACTGAAAAAGCTGCTTATAGACAACAGTCTGCTTGATGTGTAAGTGATGAGTAGATTTTTGCGGGTTCATAGTTTTTTAATAAGCTTTGTGCACTGAACTGTTGTTGATTTATGTGTTGTTGTGCAGTTCTCAATCTGACTTGGAGGCTAATCTGTTCAAGGTATACATTATATTCACTGCTGTAGTTGATGATTTATTGCTAAGTACTTCTGATGTTTATATTTAAACAATGAGAAACTAATCATTTGAGGTAGGTTTTTCCCAAAATCACCTGTTGAAAGCACTATCCGATTATTGCAAGGATAATTGCTTTTAGTTTCTTCAACTTTGTGAAGACTGGTTCGGAATTCTGATTATTTTATTTAAATATCATCTGGTGACAATATAGATCCAAGATGTCAGTATCTATTCCAACTTTTCTCAGTAGAGCAAGCCACTAAATTTTGCATGAGCTGCAGTGCTTTCATTCACCTAAATTAGATTGGTGGGGGGTAATTATTTTTTTGTGTGGGCAAAAATTTAATGTGGGGATCAGCTGAATGGGAATAGCTGAACGGTCTCTCTATATTCTCAAGGATACTTTTCCGCAGATCTTGATGTTGTTTGTGTCTTTTGTAATAATTGTTAGTAAATAGTTGCAATCAGATGCTTTGGCAAACATTAGTTTTTTTGTGAATAAAATTGTAATTTTCATTAAAATTTCTTATAGGACTCTATTTGCAGCTCATGGAACGTAGGGGCTATGGTGAAGAGTACATAAACCGTTATAAGATGATGACCAGGTTAGCTCTAAGCATTTTATCTGTTTTTTTTTTTTTTTTATTATCTTGTAGTCCTTTCTGTTAGTGTCCTTGGAAATTAAATAGCCTTGATTTTCTTGCCTCTGGTGTTTTATCTGTAGTCTATATTGTTTTCTTGGATGATTAATGTTATTCACGATCAAACTATTGTTTCATTTTTAAAATTGTCTTAAAGAGCGATGTTCCAACTTGTACCTATATGTGAGAGTAATTTGGAAGTGTGCATTGCTTCTGCGGCATAGTTTGCAATGTAGGATGCCCTTTGTTTCTTTTAAATTTTCTTTGTCCTCCTTGACAATGCCTTTCTCTATGTGTGTATTTTAAGATGATTTTTTTTAGTTGATGTTAAATCAAAATGTGATAGTTGATTGTAGTATTTGTATTGAATTCCTTGCCATCTTTCTTGCAGGTTTCACCATCAGCGGATGCCATTGGTTATTCTTGTTTGTGGAACGGCGTGTACTGGGAAGTCTACCATTGCTACACAGCTTGCACAAAGATTAAATTTGCCAAATGTTTTACAGGTGAACCAATGTTACCTTATGTAGTTTGCTTTTCATTTAATGACTGCTTAGATTTTTCTGAGAGACAGTAACAATCTTTATTTTATATTATTTGTGCACTGATTTCTGTCATCTTTCATTTCTCACATTTCAGACAGATATGGTCTATGAGCTGCTTCGTACGTCAACAGAGTAATACACTTGTTTATTTATCTTTGCATTGTTGATATAGCATTGTGGCAGCTCATGCTTTAAGGAATTTGTTTACCAAATCATATATGGTCCCTTGAATGAAAAGACAAATGCATCTGATGTCAACTCTCAGCTTATTATAGAATATAGACCCCTTGAAAGAAAAGAGAAATGCATATGATGTCATGTTTGAGCTCATGATAGATCCCTTAAATGAAAAGAGAAACGCATCTGATCTCAACTTTGAGCTGATGATAGACCTTATCATTTATCATCTGAGCACCTTCCCCTTACTCTTTCTATCTCTATGACATTCTGCACGTCTACTTATTTCTGTGTGGGTAGATAGGGGTGTCGAGGTATGTGCATATGATTTGGTTTCAAGGAAGCTCTCAAGGGTTTAGATTTTTCTGCTGTGAGGCTTTTCTATAGTTTGGAACCAAGTGTTTCAAAGTGATCACCACTTTTATATTCTCTAGTTTGTGGATAAGGACTTTGAGTTGTTATGGAGAAAGATAAAACTAGAAAAAAGCTGTTGTGTTAATTTATGCTCCAAATGCTTATGCTATTTCAAATGAAATGCAGTGCTCCTTTGGCATCTACTCCTGTATGGGCCCGAGAATTTGGTTCTCCCGAGGAGTTAATCACAGAATTCTGTCGAGAATGCAGAATTGTTCGTAAAGGTGATAACTCATTCTAGTTAACTCTTGGTTTGTGATAATGCAGTATTAGTTAAGAGTAGCTGTTGTAGGCATTGAACTGTCAGATATACAGGCTAGGACATGATAGTCCCTGACAACTGACAAGCTAGTGTAACAATGCTTCTTCATCAATCCATTTTTATCCTTTAATATCATAGTAGGTTTCACTTCTTTTTTTGGGGAAAATGTACTTTTTTCACTTTGTTACTTAATATTCATAATTTAGTAACCCTAGACATACTTTTTTTCGTATAAGAGCCTGACCAATCACCATCTTCTTCTGTTGCAAATATTTTCAATCTGAAATCTTAATGTACTTATAGGCTACTTTCTTTGTCATGATACTTATGAAGTATTGCCACTTCTTATTAGGTTTGGCTGGTGATCTGAAGAAAGCAATGAAAGATGGGAAGCCAGTCATAATTGAGGTACTTTCCAACCTCCATTGCACTAATGATTAGCCTTAAAACTGAACTTAGATTATATATTGCTGGTGTTTTACTGGTATCAGTCTTGTGCACTGATCTGCTGATAGGCCAATACACCTGGATAATAATGATTTATTTATTATTATTTAGCTGAATCATCTTGCTATTTATTGATCTGACTACTAATGTAGCTTTTAATTGGCAAACCAAAATCTCTGCGAGGTCCTCTGAGGCTTTTTAGTCTATTCCACACCCGGACTCAAAATTAGCTAAATATGTATTTCCTCTCAACCACTCAATGCATGCGTGGATGTACAGTTTTATTAAGGAGCACACCCACACTTCTATTCAGGGAGGTTATATACTAATGTGGAAAGTATTTAATGGGAAGGTTGATCATGCATTCACCAAGGCTTTTGTCTGTTAGATACTTTGCCTTGTCTTTGTGCTTTATTTGCCGTTTTAAGGTGTATAGCACCTGGTTAAGTAGGTGAACAACAACTTAGATGATTGTTTATTTTTAATCACTTGAACTTTCGAGATCCCTAGACTGAATATGGCCAAAAATGAGAACTAGCCTTATGCTCTGTTCTCTTCACCTAATGTTTTGTTCAGTTCAGTCAACTTTTTATTCCAATATAGATACACGAGTCGTTGGAAAGATTTTTGACGCATACTTTCAAATGAGCAAAAAATGGAAGGGGTTTTGACGAGTTATAAAGGCCTAGGATCTTGTTTACTTAGGAGTGATGGTGATTGCAATGTATTGCACCGTTTTATTGAGTAAAGGTAGAGGCGGAAAGGGTAAGAGGGATATGGGAGAGATTTAAGGAGTGTAATTAAATTCATGACTCTATGCGTTCACAATTGTTCTACTTTAGCCAATGTAAGCATGATTACATTGGTTCATGTAATCATGGAACATCCTCCATCTCTCTCCTCTCCCTCCTTTCTTTTCCTACTTCTATTCTTCTACTCAATTAAATGGTTCATCACCTTGAAATCACCATTACTCCCAAGTAAAAGAGCCCTAAGGTCAAACAGAAAAAGTAAATTCAGTTCAGTCCTCATAAGTTCAGTTAAGTTCACTTCAGCAGAGAATGAACCTTAAAAAGAAAATGGAAAAAGGAGAATGTTACACTTCAAGACGTAGCTAACATGCATGAATCAGTTAGTTAATGATGTTTTTAGGAATTTATACTGAATGCAGCTAGATTGTGCCATGTGATTGATTTTTCCCAATGAGTATTTGCTCTTGGCAGGGAATACATCTGGATCCTAGTATTTACTTAATGGATGATGAGAACAAATCCTCGACAGACCTACAAGCCAAAGTTGAAGAAGCAAAGGTTGCATCTGCTCCGTCAGCAGATAATTCTACTGAGCAAAGAGAAAGTCAGTGTGCTGATGATAGCAAACTTGACTCTGAAAGTAGAAACTTGAACTCTGAAAATACGTGCTCCGAGGAAGCAGTGTCTGGTGACCAGATGAATGAAGTTTTGTGCTCTCTTGATTCTCTCAATGTGGAAAAGAAAGTTTCTGAAGATAAAGGTGACTTTAAGGTTCCTCCCTCTTTTTTTAAATGCTTCCTAGTAAAATGATCACAGAATGGAACACAGTGATATGGAAGCTTTCTCAATGTTTTTATGGTCTTGCAGGTGGGTCTCTTAAAGAACAGAAGACGAATGAAAATCCTCATGCTAAGAAAGAGAGGTCTGGAGCTGAACCAATAGTTATACCTATTGTTCTGAAAATGGCTGAATTTGATCATGAGGTGTTTTAAAGCTTTCCCTTTCACTCTTCTTTTTCTTCATTTCTTTTGAATTATTACTACCACTCTAATAGTCAGATATTAGGTGGGTCTTAGTCTCATAGATATTATTTGATAGCGAGGTGTTTTGAATTTGACCAAAGGGACTTAATCTGGCCCTGATCCTGTACAATGAATATTACGAATCTATTAGTCAGTTGTTTTTTGAGTCAGGAAACATGAACACATGGATAATAATCTATGTAAAGGAAAATGAAACTTGAGCTTTGGGGTGTTGACATAACAAGTGAGTTACTTTTGCTTAAGGTGACCACAAGCCAAATTGTTCGTGAACTGTTCGGGCTCGACTCGAGCTTGGTTCGATTAGTAAACGTACCAAAACTCAAACTTTAAATTCAGGCTCGTTTGATAAACAAACCAAACCCAAGCTTTATGGTGTTCGGCTCGAAAGCTCGTGAGCCTCAAGCAAACACGTCTATTCTATATTTTTTCTAATTTTTTGAATAATTTAAAGTAACTTATGTTTGTTTTTCCTAATAATTATCTTAAAATATCTATTTTGTTTGTCATATTATTTTTGTTGCAAATTTTATTTTCGTAAAATTATTTGGCATTCTCATTGAGTGAACAAATTAATCTTTGTTAGCCATAGACACTAGTATAATGAACTATAAATTATTTTCATATCATTTGGTGATTTCATATCATGGACTATTAGACATGTTCTAAATTAATTGAAAGATTAAAATAGAATTTACATATTCGACAAGAGTTCGAGCTCGAGTTCGGTAATTTTTAATCAAGCCAAGCTTGAGCTCATCTTTATGGCTCGAACCGAGTTCAGCTCGAGTTCGAGAATTTTGAAACAAGCCAAACCCAAGCTTGGCAGTGTTCGGCTCGTCGCCAGCCCTACTTTTGCTGTTAGATAAGGCGGAAGGGATGACCACCTGTAGCTTGGCCCGACTGGGCGTTACCATGTTATTGCACCTCACTAGCTTGGCCGTGATGTTCGGTTTAACTATAGCTATTTATGGCGAGAGCACCCATCACCACAGCACTAGCATATGCTAGTCGCTGACTGGAGTGTTCTGGTAACCACATGAATCTTGGTCCACTAACATATCCAACCGTCAGGCTTCAAAAGTGCAAGCATGTTTAAATTATGTCCACCATCAAACCCTTGACCTCGGACAGGGGAGCATATGCCTCAACCTTTAGGCTAGCCACTTGATTAATGATACATATCCGTGTGGGTTGCTTGGGACACTGAGTACATGAAGTTGAAATATGAGAACTGACTTCAGATTTATCGGGCATTCCTCATACCAGAACCCCTAAGAAGGCTTTTTTGTCATTCTAATTTTCTCTTGAAGTTGTTTAGCTAAAAAAATTCGTTTGATGCTGTAAGAGTACCAAGGCGTTGGTCTTCTTTTTCATCTTTCTTTCTTTTCTTTTTTATTGGTTGGGAGTTGGGGTTTGACTGTTTGAGAATAAGCTTAAGTGGATTATTTAGTGGTCTTCTGTTGTAGACACTTTGGTTAGCGACATAACGGTGTTTGATGGCATTTTATTTGCTTTTGCTGGTTAAAAAAGGCTATTATCTTGGGAGTGATGAGCAAAAAAAAAAAAAAAAAAAAAAAAAACATCTTGGGAGTGGCTATTTCACTCCCAAATGTGCTTTTGCCATCCCATTACTCTTTCTTTGGAATGTTCTATTGACAAAATCTAGGAACAAGGGTGTGGGAATAGTCGTTCCCATTATCTGAATTCTCACAACTATGGGTTTTCTGCTTTCCGACTGATTTTTTGTTAATTTTGTGTAATGTTAACTCATTTGAGCTAATGTCTAGTTTATGTTCTCTGTTTTTTTACCCATCTCTCTCACTGTTATCTCCCTCTGGACTTGTGAAGGCTTTGCTAGAAGAATGGATACCAACTCGTACATTCAGTGATAACAACATTGTGAAGGTAAGCCGCTCTATTTTTCAAATGATTGAAATTATATGTTGATTGGCAACTGGCAGGTAACTAGGCTATCAAAGTTTCTATTCTCAATTGGAGTTTTGGTTCATGCCATTGTTGATGAATTCCTTGCAGCGCTTTGAATTATATTTTCATTTATGAGACATTGAGTTGAAGTTGTATGATGCCTTCTTCTATGTGTTTTAAGCTGCAGTTTAGGAAAGCTGCACAATTAAGGGCATGTTCTTTTCAACTGGTTTCCAGTTTTGTCCAGTTACCAGTTTTGCCCAGTTTTGCCCAGTTTGACCCAGTTTTGTTCAGTTTTGTCCAGTTTTGCCCAGTTTTAATATTGATGATAACAACAACAATAACAACTAATTAATAATATAATAATAATAGTAAATAATAATAATACGTATTAATAATTATAGTAAAAATAAAAATAATTATGTTATTATTATTTTTATTATTATTATTATTATTTTTTTTATTACTATTATTATTATTATTTTAGTTATTAATATTATTATTATTATTGATATTATTATTATTATAATAATACTAATATTACTAATAATAGTAGAAATAATAATAATAATAGTATTTATTAATAATTATAATAATAATAATAATAATAACAATAATTATCAATAATATTAATAATAATAATAATAATAATAATAATATTATTATTATTATTATTATTATTATTATTATTATTATTATTATTATTATCATTAACAGTGAAAATTAAACAATTTTCAGTTTTCCCCAGTTTCTCCCTGTTTGGCCGAGTTTTTCCCAGTTACCAGTTAGACTTTTCAGTTTTCACCAGTTTTGTCCAGTTTCTCCCAGTTACCAGTTCCAGTTTCCAGTTGAAAAGAACGAGCCTTAAGGGCATGTTTTTTTAGACTGGAAACTGGATACTGGAACAAACTGGAGAAAACTGGAACAAACTGGAGAAAACTGGAACTTTTAACTGCAAACTGGAACAAACTAGAACTTAGGGCTCGTTCTTTTGAACTGGTAACTGGACAAAACTGGGCAAAACTGGTGAAAACTGGAAAGTCTAACTGGTAACTGGTGAAAACTGGGAGAAACTGGGGAAAACTGGGACAAAATGGAATTTTATTTATTTTTGATTGTTTTAATAATAATAATAATAATAATAATAATAATAATAATAATAATTATTATTATTATTATTATTATTATTATTATTATTATTACATTAATAATAATAGTAATAGTAGTAAATATATTATAATAATAATAAATAATAATAATAATAATCACCAATTAGAATAATTAATAATAATAATAGTAATAGTAGTAAATATATTATAGTAATAATAAATAATAATAATAATAATCACCAATTAGAATAATAAGAGTATAATAATAGCAAAATATTAATATTATTATTATTATTATTATTATTATTATTATTATTATTATTATTATTATTATTATTATGTTTAATAATTTTATGCATATATTAATTATTATATTTTGATTTACAATATTTTATATTTAAGTATTATGTTTAATATCTCAAAATATCAAAACTGGACTAAACTGGGAGAAACTGGGCAAAACTGGGTCAAACTGGGAAAAACTGGACAAAACTGTATTTTGTAACTGGTAACTGGTGAAAACTGGGACAAACTGGGGAAAACTGGAAACCAGTTGAAAAGAACATGCCCTTAGTGGAAAAAACTGGAACTTACTGGAACTTATGCATTTATGAAGCTTTTTTTATCATTTGGAATAGAGTTTTACGATAATAACAATAATAATAATATTACTATTATTTTTAATATTAATAGAATTAAATTATTATTATTATTATGGAACTTTTGCATTTATGAAGCTTTTTTTATCATTTGGAATAGAGTTTTACGATAATAATAATAACAATAATAATAATATTATTATTATTTTTAATATTAATAGAATTAAGTAGTTATTATTATTATTATTATTATTATTATTATTATTATTATTATTATTATTATTATTATTATTAATAAAAACAACAATAATAATAATTATAATAATAATAAAATAAAAATAAAAAAAAGAAAATTATTGTTATTACTATTATTTATTATTTATTTATTTATTATTATTATTATTGTTATTATTATTATTACAATTATTATTATTATTATTATGCTCAAACGGGTACACCAATTTGGGACGGATGGAGTAGATAATAATAATAAAAATTGGCATTTCTCAAAAGTGATTTAAATATATATGCAATATATATTTCTTATTAATATTTATATAAAGAATACTTAATTACTATATTTATTATGTCAAAATATTAAATTAGGAAAAATTGGAACAAACTGGAGAAAACTGGAACAAACTGGAGAAAACTGGAATTTTTAACTGGAAACTGGAAACAACTGGAACAAACTGGAGAAATTTGGAAATTACTGGAATCCAGTCTAGAAAAACATGCCCTAAATGAAAATGCTTTTATGTTTCTTTGCAAATGTGACTTTACATGTAATGGTGTCCATTCCTCCATGGAAGTGAAGGATGGGGATGTTCAAAATGATTTATTTCTCAAAGTCGTTCCTTTGTATCTGAGTGGGAATTTTAAATTGCTGCAGGATAAAGCTAAGCTAATAAAAAATTTGAAGACCATTCAGGACTATCTTTGCTCCTTTGAGTCACAGGTATTATTGTGATCTTGAAAAACTCTGCTTATTGCCTACAATCTAGTGAGATATATGATTCTAGAGCATCATATTTGAAGTTTTATGAGTCACTGTTATTAAGACATTAAGTACACCACCCCCTAGTGTAAATCGTGTCATCTGCCATTGGCAATCTTGTCCTTCCCTCCTCTAGACCCCTAGGCTCAAAAATCTTGAGCAGTACCTACCAAGCGTTACTTTTCTTCGTCGATTTTCTGAGCTATTGCAGTGAAACCTGTTCTGTCACTACATCGATTTAACAGTAATAGGACTGAGAAAACGGGCTTAATAATACTTACAAATTGATATGCCACAGAAACACTGATAACCAACTTGGGTAAAGTAGACTTGCAAAATGGAATCTAAATTTCTACCTGCCCACTTTGTACTGAAACTACTCTTGTTTGCATTTTAGCAATAAAACCTCCCTGATTATATCTTTCAGCTAGCCCCTAACTAAGTTGTAAGAACTAATCTAATGTAAAACACCATGTTTGGGGGCGACGTCAAGGTGCTCCAGGTTCAAAATTTTTGCTGTCTTTCTTTCTTAGAAGGTCACCACATCAACTCCAAAAAGACAGATTGTTTAGAGAGTGCTTTACACTGATCTGAGGGTCCTGTACTTGGCGTAATCCAGTATCTTGGTTCATTTGTGTCTTTTCTGCATTAGGCTGTGGCCACTGGGAACTTATCACCTTATAGTTTATTGCGCAACCAAGGTTTCCTAAAGGTATCATCATTTCATGTACATTTTTTTTTTTTTTTTTTTTTTGTGGGGGGGGGGGGGGAAGGTAGAAGAGAGTGAGGACATGTAATCGTTGAGGAGTGCTTTAAATTTGTAAATAATAGTATGAGATTACTCATATGCAGTGTCATTAAGCTTATTGCTTTAACGCTTATTTGCTATTGTTACAGGGCATGACTGTTGTGAGTATATCAGCAACATCGTTCCCTCAAACATTGGATTGGCTGCATAGATATCTTCTTCAGGTATAATAAATACTTATGTTGGTCTGTCATTCATTATAGTGAATATGAAAGGCCAAGAAAAGAGTATTCTTTTGATTACTAAAACCATTGATATTGTTTGGAATTTTGTTTAATATCTCTTGTAAGATCCTTGAAAGGGAATTTCTCCATTCATTATCATGAGGTGATATTTTTGATCCAGTTATCAGTGTATTATGGAGCAATCATTTTGGCAATGTGGTCAAATTCTTACTGAAAATTTGTCAACTTTGCCATTGCCAAATGCTATGTAAAATCATGAATAAGTTGATGTTTGACTGACGCAGCAGCCAGCAGCCTAGTAGGCTTCTAGTAACTTACTCTCTTGTTGGATTTTGAAGTATTACATTTTTTGCTGAGAGTCTGAGAATATTCGCAACAAGATTTGAACCTTCTTCAGAGGTTACTTATGGTATGCTAGTGATATTCAAACCACTGGTTGCTTTAAACCAAGATGTTTGCTTAGAAAGGAAAAGATTCAGACCTTTTTGTTGGAGTAGGAGATGTGGAAATGAAAACTTTTGTGCATTAGTATGTCTTGCAGAGTGATGAAAGCAGAATATTCTGTGCTGATCGATACTGTTACTCGTCTGCTTTGGCTAGCTTGTCTATCTGGTCCCTTTACATTAACATAACCCCCCTCTCTTTCTTCTGAGGGCAAAAAAGGTTTCTTGATAGGTCTTGACACTTGTACCCTTTTCTTATCAAGTTGGGCCTATTGTAAAGGGTGCATGCTATCACTTCATAAGATTGTCACGTTGTACCATTAATAATGGTGACTGCATTGAACTCTCAATGATTTTAGCAATCTGAGTGAACCTTCTTTATCTTATCTGATACCACAGCATAAAAGATATTTTGCATCTTTGGTGTTTGGATTTGTTGGTTTGGTTGTAAATATATGCCATTAATTATATCTGCTGAACCCTGCGAGGGAAGCTCAGCTGGTAAGACCTCTAAGATCTATGCCGTAGGTCCCAGGTTCGGGTCCCCTCAGGGCCACTGGAGGTTTTCTTGGTCGTTTACTTCAGGGCCTATGGGATTAGTCAAGCAAAGCTTGGATATCCATGTTATCTAAAAAAAAGCTATCAATTGTATCTGCTGTGATTATAGAAAAAACATAGTTATGACCGATTGGGAAATTTTTTGGTGAAGTTGTCCCAAGGATTGGAGAGAATGGTCTTGGGCAATGGAGGCTAGAGATCTTGGAAGGAATTTGTGGCAAATCTTGCTTCATTGGTTTCTGCTAACCCTTTACTGTGCCTAATAATTTGTGCTTGTTTGTCCAGTGTATTGAACAAGGCATATCTTCTGTGTCTACCCTCAAGCAACAAGGCAACAGCTAAAACATGTGCAGATGTCTCCAACAGCGATGGTAGGTAAGACAGTGGCACTAAGCTGTGTTCTACTTGTTTGCACTGGTTCAAATATTATTAGGAATACTGGCATCAGAGTGGGGCTATAAGCTTAAAATGAAAAATGTATCCTATCATTTTGTGACTTTGTCTTGTTTATTCTTGCCATTCGTTTGAACTCAAGGGCTTGTTAGTTATGAAGTCTTTGATCTTGATGCTACCCTTCGCTTTAATGTTCCCATCAATAAGTTTACTGGATGGTAAAACTATTACACCATCGACTATAAGTTCCAGGATATGCCTTACTTTCCAGATGGGTGTTCCTAGAAATTTTCTCCACCATCTGGTTATAGACTTATATGTTATATTAACATTATCAGTGTTTCCGTTCTCATATTAACCCCTTTTAACCTGTCCCATGTTAAAATATGATTATTTCAGAGCGTCCCATGGTTGAGCCCTCTTAGGGCCACTGGAGTTTTTCCTGTCCGAACTCAAGGGTCTAAAGAATTAGTCAGGCAAAGCCCAGACACCTATGTTATCTTAAATATATAGTTACCTTTTAGGACAACATAAAATGTAATTTACATTCAAGTCATTTGTGCAAGAGAATCTTCAATTTTGATTGTCTTTGGTCTGTTCTCCCCAACTGAAAAACGTTTATTTTTATTAGTGAAAATTTATTTTTGTTGAACTTCGTTGAAATTCGTTGAACTTTATTTAACTTTGTTGAACTTCGTTGAACTTTGTTTATTTTTGTTGAATCTTGTTGATTCAAGTGTCTTTTATAACTAGTTTGTATATTGGTTTGTTTAACTTTATTTAACTTTATTTAACTTTGTTGAAGTTTGGTGAAGTTTGTTGAAGTTTGGTGAAGTTTGCTTAAATAAACAGAAATAAGCTAGGGAGAATAGACTTGTCCCTCTGTCTCTTTGTTCCCTCTTGCCTGGTCATCCTCTCTGACATATTGTTTTGATGTCTTGTTTTTTAATATAGCCCGGGTTTTGTTAACACCTGCTTGAAGAACAGTTACGAAGACGTTAACAAACTTGAAGTTGCAATCATTATGGTAAGCGTCAGCTAGACCCTTGACTGTGGTATCACTCGTTGTGTAGAAGACAAGCCATTGTTGTGTATCGCTTCCTGTTGTATCAAGTCCAATCTGATCCAGCTGAGGAACACAAGGGAATAAGAATGTATCTCCAGTTTAATTTAAGCTATCCCTGCCACTAGGTATCTTATATGGACCTGAATAACTACTGAAGTTTTTGGTGCATCATTAAAATTTGTGTCCAGAAGTTTCTCAGCTAGCCATTATCAAAAGAAGATTTCTCGTTGTGGGCGACTCTTGAGTCTTGACCCACCTTTGCTTTTTCCTCCTTGTGTGTTAGAACCATAGATGTCGGTGTTTCTATATTCAGTGTTCTTGCTCATAATTTACAGATCTACTACCATTGCTTACAGAATTGACGCAATTCTTGCTCGTAATTACAGATATCACTATTGGTTACAGCTTGAAAAACTACGTTGGAACTACCAATATAGAATGTGAGAGGCTAAATCTCATCATCCCAGAGGTCTTCAACTGTCCTGTAAGGGCTAGTAGTGTTGTTAATGAGATGATCTCCCCTCATTATTTTCCTCTCTCCCAATTTCTCAATGTTGATCATGTCATTGTCATCCAACTTGAGGTCTAGGGAACCCATATTCTCTCTCATCCTATCTTCATTGAAGCTCTTTACAATTACGCTCACTCCCTTCTGCATTCCCCATCTCAGAGCAACCTGCACACAACATAAGATATCGATTATTGTCAGTCTTGTTTTCCTTCAGAAAATGTGTTGAAAATCAGAGTTTTCCTCACAAAATCACCCTCATTATTTCTGTCCTCACATGCTCTTTGTTTATCTATATAAATTACGTCAAAACCCATCGTGTCCCAGTACAATCGAGAGTGGAAGTGTGTATGAGTTAAATTACCTGAGCTGGAGTTGCTTTGTGCTTGTGAGCAATTGATTGAATGATGGGATCTTTCACGATAGAAGTAGATCCCCAGAAATTTCCAGGACCACCAAGGGGCATATATGCACTGACATGAATCTTGTGCTCCCCACAAAATTTCCTTAACTTACTCTGTCTCCACATTGGGTGCATCTCCACCTGTATTTGATTTGTATTTCACATAAGCAATAATTTATGACAAAAAGAAAAAAAATATTCTAAAAACCAATTTCCAAAATAAATTTATCTTTTAAAAAAGAATTTAATTAATGATACCTGATTAACAGCGGGATAAATTGAAGCAAAATCTAGAAGGTGCTTAAGTTTTGTGGTGGAGAAATTGCTGACACCAATGGCTTTGCAAAGGCCCAACTTGAGGCATTGTTCTATTCCGGCCCAAGTAGCTTTCATGTCCATCTCCTCAAAATCGTCTTCGTTGGGTACTGGATTTACGGCCCATGGTTTGAACCTAATGGGCCAGTGCACCAAGTACAAGTCCACGTACTCCATCCTCAGGTTTCTGCACCATATTCATATGCACTCATTAGTTTTTAATATAGCAAAAACAAATATAGCAAAAGACAATCACAAAAACTTATATGAGACGTCATTAATGTGAGGCGCCTCATTAAAGCCTGATGTCATGCTTGACTGTAAAGGTGACCTACTGTTGAAACGACCTCATAAGAGATATTTTGACAATACAATTATATGGAGTATGAAGTAATTCTCAAGTCTTACCAAACTTTTTATGTTGGTAAAGGTTGAATTCTTTATCAAATTGGTTGGTGACAGACTATAAATCCACAGGCAATAATATCATATTACTACAGTCACTATCTTCCATTACCAAGTGACAAATACAGTCATTATCATGCAAAATTATTTCAATGTGCAAATCCTACTCAAGATTGTGCTAATTTCGTAATACCTAATCACTCACTAAGAACTTCCTATGTACATTATTACATAAAACATTTTGCCACACGCAAGCAAACTGCAACTTGTAGCCTGTATGTCTTTAATTAGTCTCCACTCTCTGTAACCATATTTTTCATTTCAGCCTTTCCGGTGTATTTGATTGGACAGAGCACATATTTCAGTAAATTTTGGATGATTTAAAAAGTTATTTTGTTAGGTGCAATTGTAATTACTCAAAAATTCGTGTAGGGCTGACTTATGGGATAAGGTCTCTCACATTTCCCGCTCTCCTCTGTTTCAATCTCTCCTTTCTCACGCCTCATCAGGGGATAGGTCCGCCCCACATAAGACCTATTGTAAATACAATGAAGTAATGAAGTTGCAGATGTAGCATGTGCTTACTGTAGGGATTGTTTGAGGGCTGAAACAGGATCATGATGGTCACTTGACCAGAGCTTTGAAGTAACGAAAATGTCATCTCTTTCCACCACACCATCAGTAATTGCTTCCATCAAAGCCTTTCCTAGTGCTGGCTCAGATCCATATACCTTTGCCGTGTCAAAATGTCTGTACCCCATCTGCATTTATTTACACCACCACATATATCAAGACTAGTATTTTTGTACACCTTAAAAATTTAAACTAAAAAAATAAAAAACTAATTTTGTGAAAAATGTCGGTCCTCGAGTGAAATTTGACAATTGGTTTAGATTATTCCTCAAAGTAGAATACAATCTTGTTATCTTATTTCATTTTGAAAGAAAATATTAGAGTAGTTTTTTCTACCAATTTTTTCGAGGAGAAAAAAACGAGTATATATGAACAAGCAAACCAAAACTTGCTTGAGGGGATGGGGAATAAAACTGTTGGGGGTAAAATTTGTACCCAGATCACGGAATGAAAGGTGAAAAAAGAGTCACCGCTCGAAACCCCAATTCTTATCGAAGATGCATAAATAACATGCAAGAAAATTGATACCTTAATAGCCATTTGAATGGCATGTTGGGTTGTTTCTGTGTCATTTGAAGAGGAGTAAGTGCCTAACCCAAGCAAAGGCATCACTCTCCCTGTGTTCAATCTTGTTTGGTTGCTCCTCATTTCTCTCTCTCTCTCTCTCTCTCTCTCTCTCTCTCTCTCTCTCTCTCTCTCTCTCCACTACGTTGTTTGTGTATGTGTGTGTTTGTTTTGTAATTGACTTATGGCATTTCCTGTGAGGTCCATCTCTACGTATATATACATTTCATGAAAAGTCAAACCAATAAAATACTAAAAAACATATAATATACAGCTTATAGTACTGTTATACTGTATATACAAAATGTGGTTAATTAACTAATAACCGTATCATAAAGGACAGTTACAGCAAATAACGTATTGTAATGTTTAATGTGTATCGTCAGAAACAGAGGAATTAATGAAAGATGTGTGAGGAGATTGGTAATGCGTATCACAGCCCTAGGATTTTCCTTGTCTCCTGGGATTTAAATTAAACCCCACATCCTTTAAGCTCATCATCATCATCATTTCTCTGACTCAAGGAACTAGCTAGGATATGAGATATGCTCCCCATTGCCCAGCTCAATAACTAGCATAATCCTTCGTGATTATATGGTTTATATTTTTTTTTCCCTTTTTGGATTTTATTTTCTTGATAAATTACCATATTATTATTTTGATTATGAAAATTGAATGTAAATAATTTCACATTTCATTCATCGTATAATAATAATTCCAAATATCAGTTTGTTTAAAAATATTCTCACCCATTGTTTCAGTTAACGACCTTGAGTTAAATGAAAACAGAGTTAACTGCTCCTTGATGACGTGTAATGACAGTTTATGAAATTTTGCTCCCCAAATTCTAATATGTAGCTTGCTTGGGTGTGTATTGAAAGGGATCGGGAGAACACAATTTTAGGGGTTCATATCCAAATTGAATTGTAATTATCTTTTTTTTTTTTTTTTTGGTAGAAGAATTGTAATTATCTTTAAGATATGTTTTCATCGATGACTTATGAGAAGAAGTTTGAGGGTTTATCTTCTTGTGAAGAATGATCCCAGGTCCGCAACAACGGCGTGCAAGGCAATAAGAAAAGCTTTAAGTAAATAAGACTTTTAAATAATAAAATGATGGGTTTTAACCTGCTCCTAGTCTTATTTACTTAAAGTTTTTCTGATACACCGTTATTAATTGAGAAAATACCCTAAAGCACAAACCTTGCTACCCTCCATACCTTTTTTCCTTTTTTTTTTTTTTTTTTTTTGGAGATGACACTAATTATAGATAGCTTATTTTGTTTAACGGCTTAAAATCGAACCTTAAAACTCCCATTTGGAATGCAATATTAATGTCGTTGAGCTCAATGTTGGTTGGCATTCATTCATCATTCATGGTTCATTAGTCTCTAGATATGGATATCAGATCATAGAGATATAGAGCTGATAATAAGACACAGAAAGGAAAAAGGGAAGAGAAGGCTAAAGAGGGTGGGGTGCTTTAATTTTGGCACAATAAAGTTAGAATTCAGATTTTGCAAATTGGCGATGATATACGAAATCAATAATTATGCGACAGTACAAATAGTGCGATTTGGTAAGAGAGAATTAAGATGTGATTATATCCTGGCCCCTTTGACTTGCACCGCCCACGTCTTTCAAGTCAAAACATAGCTTAGCTCATAATAAATCAACGGAAATCAACACCAGTTATAAGCTATCTTGGGAAGCCTCCATGTTATGGCGCCCCTTAAGATTTGTTGATTAGATGAAGATACTCAAGGACACTACACCTTTTTCATACGAGTTCTTCTTTGTTTTTGTTTTTTTTTTTTTTTGTTTATTTTTTTTTTTTTTTTTTTTTTGCTATTCTAATTATTTATTTATTTCAAGTATTGTTTTTTTGGGAAAAACTTTTATAAGATGGGTTTTTTAATAATTTTTGGGATACTTTTGAATGAAACAATGGTCATTGCTTACCATAAGTGATATCTATATTTTTAAATAGTGACCCCATTTTTCTGTGAATTGATCTTACTCAAGACTTGCTACTTCTTTTCTTTATGGTTGATACTTGAGAGGTTAAGTGGTACTCCAAACACAATTAAGCATAATTCTATTCTATTTTGAACAGTCATAACTCTTAATAGTCAATGCATGATTAATCTGCAGATGATCTAAATCCTAATGACTAGATGAATACTCGTCTCTCCACTATGGCACTCCCCCTCACTATATTATCATGTTAAAACAATGGTAAACACAATTGGTCGTTGACCTTGAGGTACAGATAGTCCGTAACCAAATTTGAGTATTTGCCTATGTTCTTTTCATTTTCAGCAAACTATTTCCAATTTAGTTCAATTTTATGTTATGTTTTGAATATTCAATTTAGTTTGGCATGGTTTAGTTTTTAATAACTTACTTTTTTTGGGTGTAAATGAGGGTTATGCCCTTAATTCAAGTGTTCACAACTTACTTTATTTCATATATTACTATTCATTCGGTCCATGTTAATATAAATAGCTCCGCACATATATTTCAAAATTACTACTAACTTTTTTAGTAGGTGGTTATGTGAAGTTTAAGAAGAAAATTCTACTAAAAAAGCACATTAATAAATTGTGACAAACCACCTATTTTTCCATGATGTTGACTTCAATCCCACGGTGCATTTTTTTCTCGATAGGGAAATCCATTGAGCATCTTTTCCCAAGTTTGATAGAATTAACTATGTCAGACACCTATGTTAATGAGGTCTTAGCCTATTGGTTAAAATTAAGATTTTGGATAAATTAGGTCACAAGTTTGATTCCATATTCCCTATTGTATTTAACTAATTGTACTGACCTCTGTGCCTCCTATACAAAAAAAATAAAAATTCAGCGCTTGACATTCAAGTAAATAAAGTGAATATAGGCAGTCCTGAGAGATGATTAATCTGACTTCAATTGACTGGCCAAGTTATTGTCGTAGATTGTTACCTTTCATGATTGATGAATATGAGATAATAAGAGTATATAATAATTATTGTTAATTTAGTTTGAAATCCCTAAAGATTTGTCAAATCCCATCATTTCTTGAGTCTAAAGATCAAGTGACCCTTAATGTGCCAATTGGGTCAGAAGTTGCACAACAATAACACTGCTTTGCCACTTAAATTGGTAGCTTAATTTAAGTGCAACCCAAGTCAGTGAGCACAACCTATCAAAGAGTATTAAGACCAAAACAGAATTTGTTAATCCATTTCAAAACAAAACATATCAAATACTCCTACGAAATGGGAATAGTTACGAATTGACCAATTTTAATTAAATAACATATCAGTTCGAAACAATGATGAAAAATTG